>JASDFA010000020.1:93630000-103630000 GCA_035772735.1 Datura wrightii | reverse complement strand
CCCATAATCAATTTCTTTACTTGAGCATTCTAATTCCTAACCCGTCAAAATACATTTAGATGTAGCCTCTGATCATATTCCTCTTCCTCATTTTCATGAGTAGAGGAATCACAGTTTACTTACGGCTAATACTTAGCAAGAATTTTAGATGAACAAGTAATCATTTAGTTGTTATTTTCAAGTTCTTGAACAAATTCTTTCTTGATTCATTTGGGCTAGGAATTCTAGTAGCTCGTGCAAATTTATTTGCATAGATTTCAGCTCAAATAGCTTGTGCCTGAGTTATGGGTGATTGAAGCTTGAAGGGAGGTGATCGCAGGTTGTGATTTTATTTGCGTGGGAGTTTAAGTCTGAAAATTTGGGCTTTAAATAGGTTAAGGAGAATTTTTTTTTTTAAAATCCAAGTTGAGTAAGGTTAACTCAATTATTTTGCCCGTCACGATTCGTACCATGATCCATAGGTCATACCTACGACTCATCCTATGAACTCATAGCAGAGGACTATGGGAACTTACTTGGGGACCTATGAGTGTGTGGTACGAGTCGTACCAATGTACCACGACCAGTACCATGACTAGTAGGTCAAAGTTTTTGTACTTCCACACTTAGAATAGTTCATCATTATAGTGGATACTACGACTCATACCGTGAAGGTACGATTCATAATGAACAACCGTAATGTGAAATCATGTACTTGGAAAAGTCTCTATTTTTCACCATGGACAATACTATGAGCCGTACAATCATCCTATGGTTCGTACTGAGGCTCGTAGTACAGTCCTGTTCTTCATTTTTTCTCACACCAATTTTGTTTCACCTGAACACTGAACACACATAAGTCAAGATACTTAGGTTTTCTCTCAAGAAGCGCTTGATTTAACATCGCAACATGACGCAAGTCTCGTGACTACTCAGAATTCATCAAGAAACTCAGACTCATCCTCAATTTCTGATAGCACCCTAAACTCATTAGGTTGCTTCATTGACCTATAGACATTGAAGGTGACCTCCTCTTCATTCAGCCTAAACTTCAATTGGCCAGTCTCAACATCCACTAAAGCTCTTCCAGTGGTAAGTGATGATCGCTCCAAGATGATACGATGACCTTGCAATCTAGGATCGTGAAATCAATTGGGAAGATAAACCTGTCCACCTTGACTAGCACATCAAGAAGGATCTCCACTAGCTTCTTAACTGTCCGATTCGCCATTAGTAGCCGTATTGTAGTCAGTGTGGGGGATCCCAAGCCCAGATGTCTGAACACAGCTAATAGCATTAAGTTGATGCTAGCACCAAGGTCACACAAGGCCTTCACAAACTCAAAATCACCAATCTTGCACGGAAAGGTGAAGGCACCAGGATCTTTCTTTTTTTGAGAAAGGACTCGTGAGGCTATGGCATTGTAACGGTGCAAGTTACCAACCGACTCATAACTCACAGACCTCTTCCTAGTCACCCGGTCTTTCATGAACTTGGCATACCTAGAATCTGTTCCAATGCCTCGACCAATGGGTTGTTCACAAAAAATTGTTTCAGCAGTGAAAAGAACTTCTGGAACTCCCCATCTTCCACCTTCTTCTTCATCCTTTGCGAAAATGGTGGTGGTGGTCGAGGGATAGGCTACTAAATCTGTTGGGCCCCTTTTTCCTTCCCTTTATCAAATTCAGACTCCTTTGCATCACCTGGAGCCTTAGTCAACTCAGTTTCACCTATAATATCTTGTTTAACAATCTCATCCTCATCATTCAGCTCAATATCCTTCTACCTTTCCATCTCAACTACAACTGGGAAGGGAGGGTCAATGATGGTCTTCCCACTCCTAGTTATCACAACCATACAATGACTATTATTTTTTGGGTTTTGGACTGTGTTGCTAGGAAGTGTACCTTTATTCCTTTGGTCCAGGGATGTCGAAATCTTCCCTTGCTACTGCTCAACCTACGTAATTATTGTGGCATGCGATTCAACTTTTTGGCTCATGCCAGATATGTCTCCCCCGATGTTCTTTAGCTGATCATTTGTGGATTTTGCCTTCTTCAGAAACTCGGACACCATGATCTCCAACTTCAAGGGTCCAGCATTGCCCTAATGAGCTTTAGGAGGAACATATAAACTTGCTCATCATTGCGGTAGCCATCATTCTTTCTCCACTCACCTTCTCGCTCACGACCTATGCTCCTTTTTTTATCCCCGTTCCTATTGTAGTTGTCTTTGTACTGGTTCCGACCTTGATTTCTAGAACCTTGGAACCAAGTGTCCTATGCAGACCCTTGGGCGTTGGCCCAAAAACCTACCACCTGGTTGTTCAAATAGTTTTCCTCCTCCTTGGAGTCAGATTGCTCATACCCCAGTTCTGACCCTGAGCTCCCATTGGATTCACCTTTTGAGCTCCAGAACCCATAATATGCTTAATGAGTAGGTCCAACAATGTTCTCATGTGAGTTAACTCCTGATCATGCTCCTCCTCGTTTCTGCGTTGCTCCGCAATCATCCCTATAGCTTATGTACCTGCAGCTTCTTCCACTTTCCTTGTGTGCCAGACTCTGTTTATTTTGGTCACTCGATCTAGTATGATAGTTTCTTTCTCCCATGAGTGACTCATCAGTGCTCCTCCTTCCACTGTATCTACTACAACCATAGTGCAGTTGTTCAAAGACTCGTAAAAAATTTCTAACAAACTGTTATCGGGAATTTTGTTATTTGGGCACTTTATTAGCTTCTTCTTAATCTCAGTCATGTCTCATAGAGTGCCTCAGTTTTCAACTATCGGAAATTATAGATCTCATCCTTTAGCTTCAGCACCCTGGAAGGTGGAAAGAACCTTCCCAAAAAGGCTTGTTTTAGCTCCCTCCAGTTGGTGATGGAGTCGTTTGGCAACTGCAGCAACTATAAAGTGGCCTCTCCAAATATAGAGAATAGGAAGAGCCTCAGTGTAGCATCCTAGCTCACACCTGGCAACCTGTATGCTTTGCAAATTCCCACAAAGTTCATCAGGTGCAGATTTTCCTCGTCTGCTGCATGACCACTAAACACCCCTTTCATATTGAGCAACTATATCATGGTACTAGTGATGTCAAATTTTGCCCCAACGGGCAAAGGTGGGGGTACAATGGCTGCTGTTGACCCGGTTCATCAATATTCGGGCCTCATCATCATTAAACTATGGAGCATATCTATAGCCTCTATTACCTCATTTGAGATGATCAGCATTGTCAACCACTCCCTGGGGATCCTCGACTCCCTAAAGAGCAGCTTGCCATGATAACTCTGCCTGACAAGCCTCAGCGGCTAATCTGGCTTGCCTTTGCTCAGGGGTTTCATTATTGTGCTCCATTCTTCTCAATGATCGTTCTAGCTCAAGATCAAGTGGAATCAGAGGGTTTTCTCTTTGTCGAGTACTTGGCATTCACCAAGTGGCAACTTGCGGGTGTCAAAACCAAAAGAAAAACGTAAATGAGGAAATAATGACTAAAAGTTACACAAGCAACTAATTTAATTCTAAGTCATATTCTTTGGCAATGTAGCCACTTTTGATAACGCTCAAATCACACTCCTGTAAAAGTATGATGCAGACATTATCAATAAAGAGGCCAACTGGGTTGGGGTCAATCCCATAGGAAATATGGTCAAGATGCAGAATAATGCTTAGTGTTTATACTTTCTGTTCAATTATCTCCTAAAGGGGGATTTCAAATAGGTAATCAAGTAAGAGTATTGTGAATTAATGTTATTGTCAAGTTTATGAAATTAACTAGGAAAGTGATCTCCATGGATTCATAACAACTTCGGGTGAATACACTAGTGATCTATCTCAATACATAGTCTGTAAAACTGAAACATAGGTTCATCCAACGACTGATTCGTCCCTATTGGATGACTATACTCAATCATTGGATTAAGCCTCTTGAATGTCTCACCTTAACAGTTATCAATTTGTTCCAAATTAACTATCCTGCGACAAAAGCTCAAGTTATTCAATGAATCATAAAGTTCAAGGCTTTGTTGTTCTTCCTTTTTCCTAATCTCTACCTTTCTAGGTTCAAACAAGTTGAGAATTCAGGCAAGTCCTAACATTGCGCTCCGTTAAGAAACTCTTAAGATGAAGAGAAGACAATACAAATATAAATATTAGTTTCGAATCACTATGTGCAAAACCCTAGTTAGTTATTCCATCATGATTCCCACAACCCTAGTTGTGAAGGTTTAGCCTCTCATGTTTGTAAGAAACAAATTAGTATTCATGGAAGAAATCATAATTAGAGACTTATGATTGAAATAAAACCCAATTGATTATTGCACAATTCAACTTCGAACAATTTAAGAACAATGAATTAATATCTCCAAGAATATTGAAAAACACAAGAAGAATCTCAAAAGTATCGGCTCTATCAAAAAGTCAGTCTCCTAACAAAAATAACCTAGAAAAGTATTTATACAAAATAATCAGAAAGCTTTCCTAAATTAATGGGGAAAATGCTATACTATCGCCGCCAGATGCTACGAGTTGTACCTTCTATCTGTACAATGCTAGGCGCTTTGAAATTGGTTAAGTCCTAGGAGCTGGTACAACTTGTACAATGCTGTTACGAGTCATACATTTCTATCGTTGTCTGATACTGTAAAGTCTGACATCCTCTGAATATTTCCACGAGTCTTGGGTATGATCCGTACATTGATGTTATGACTCATTGTATCCTCTCGTACCCTAGGATTAATAACGCTCAAACTAACACTTCCTGGAAAAGTATGAAGCGGACGTTGTCAATAAAGAACTCAACAAAGAGGTTGGGGTTGAACCACAGGGAATAAGGTAAGAACTAGACTAATACCGATACTTAAATTGTTGGTGAGTTATCTCCAAAATGGGGGGTTTATAGAAATCAATAGTAAAACAAGATTGCAATTGTGGTTGTTGTCAAGATTTGCAAATAACTAGGTAAGTGTTCCCCATGGGTCCATAACTACTTCAGGTATACACGCGTGATCAATCCCAATGCTTACTTATAGAACTGATAACTAGGGTTCATTCAAACAAATGGTTTGCCCCTATTGGATGACTATACTCAATCAAACGGTCAGGTCTCATGAGAGATTTTAAATTAACCATTATCAATATGTTCCAAATTAACTTTCCTGCGACCGCAGCTCAAGTCATATAATGATCATAAAAACCAAGGCTTTGTTGCAATTCTCTTTTCCTAATCTCTACTTCTCTAGGTTAAAGCAAGTAAAGAATTCAGGCAAGTCCTAACATTGCGCACCATTAAGAAATATTTAAAGATGAAGAGAATACAATACAAGCGTTTAACATTAATTTTGAATCACTTTGTGTAACCCTAGTTCATTAATCCACCACGGTTCCTACAACTCTAGTTGTGGAGGTTTTAGCCTCTCATGATTGTAAGATTGTGATTAGTATTCATAGTCAAACACATAATTGATAACTTACAACAATAATTGGAAGAAAACCTGCTTTGAATATTGATGAACAAAATCAAGAACAATTGAGAAAACCAAGTTTTGATCTCAAGAATTGCTCTCCAATATTGTTTAGAAACTTGATAATAATTTACAAACAACTAATTATGAACCTTCTATAATGTATTCTGACGTTCTCCTATTAAAAGAAGCATAAAAGATATTTATACAGACATGAAACCTTTTTCTAAGCTAATAGGGAAATATCCAAATCTGGCATCGACACATCCTACGACTCGTCATAGATTCGTGACAAGATTGTACAGGTCGTGCCTTGCTCTCGTATGTTCCTTGATTTCTGTAGAATTGGCTAAGTGTTGGCAGCTGGTACAACTTGTACCATGAACCTACAAGTCATACAATCCACCCGTGGCTTGGTTCTGAGAACATTGACATCTTCAAAAGTTTTCTACAAGCATCTTGGTATGCCTCGTACCTTACTCCTACGACTCATGACTGCTTGTTGCAACTTGAGTTCTGCCAAGTCCTTTAGAATCACTGAAGCTTCCCACGGATCTTGGTACGGATCGTAGGTAGATTCTACGATCTGTAGGTTCTATCCATACTAGGAGACTTCAATTGTGCAACTTCCTTCTAAAGTATTCCACGACTCCAGTTACGGCTCATACCATCTTGGTACGGCTCGTAATGAGAGTCGTACTTTGCCTTTGCATTGATCCATCCTTCTGATCTTTTCCATGAGTCTCGGTATGGCTCATACAATCTAGGTAATGCTTGTACTAAGATCAGTACTTGGCTGATTTTCTGCACTTTTCTGCATCTTTTGCACATTTTTGCTCCAACACCTATTTTCCCTGAAAGCAAAGTAAAAACACCTCATATCCGTATAAACATACCTAAGTCCATGCTATTTTCTCAGTCTTAAGTGTTGAAAGTGATATAAACTCACAGCACATCAACACCCTCAACTTAAGACTTTTGCATGTCCTCAGGCAAAGAAAACAAAAACTAAAAACGACACTTAACTAGAAAATAATCCTAGATACTACAGTCAACACCAATCAAAATTTTGCACTATAAACTCAAATAGCTTTTGACCCTTTTTTTCGGAGAACTAAATCAGCATATGCACATCAAGTAACCACAAACCATGATAAACAGGGATCAAGATATGTCATCTAGTTATTAGCAGAGAATTACCTATGTTTTTCACACAGACAACTGGTAGAATAAAACACAAACCATGTACCCTTACAGCAAATAAAGTCCCCAACTCACAGATATATAAAAATATGAATGGGACTGAACAAGTAAGACTCTCACTCTTACAAGGATGTTCCAAATACTGCATATCGAATACATAGGCTTGCCCTTATTTTCTCTACTTCAACTCTTTGGACAGTTAGGCTAGGATCACTATAGGACTTTATACGGCGTGTAATGTAGGCTTTTGGACTGGGTATGATAAATATGGACTTTTTAGTGGCTAAACCCTCCTTGGCACTACATACATGTGGCTCCACTTTTCACTTATTTCACTCTTTTCACCTTTTCAACTTTTTTCTCCCTTTTCTCCATTTTTATGCAATTGTATAGATGTGGTGTGTTTTCAATTTTTCATTCATTTTTCTCTTTTGTATTTTCTTTTCAATTTTTCTTTTTCAGCTCTTTTTTCTTATTTTATCACACTACACTTCATTTTAAACCCTTTTTCCTTTTGTTTTCCTTTTTACCTCCCCAAGACCTATGCACCCCTAATCTAGAGACCCTCAACTTAGGCATTTTGTCTGGGTTGGGGTTCACAATGTCCAAGGAGGGACCAGGGCCAAAACAAGTTCATTATAAAAAATGGGTAAGGTTAACCGGTTAATCAAAGAAAAATGGTTCACTTAAGGCTCAAAATCAGGATTAAGAGAATCATATTATTCTGGTAGGGTAATTTAAGCTAAAATGGACTAAACAAAAATGGTCTATGATCCTTTTCGAACCAACCATCCTAAAACCTATGTAAAGACCAACCGGGCAAGTTCACTCATGGTACATGTTTTGCATTTATTCAACCTATCCGATTCATACATGGCTAACTATAACTACTCATGCTACTATACTAAATGACACAAAATAATCCACAGAAATCATCTTTTGCAATCAACAAGTACACCTCTAACCATCAAAAAATATTTTTTAAATAGGGTCAGTTTTTTCAAACTTCAAAACTAGTGCATTCTATTGGATGAGTAATTCTAAGCTACTTTCTAATTAAACAAAAACATCCTAAACATGTCGGTTCTACTAGATAGCATGCCCGAGGAAAAAGAAACATGGTAAGAAAAACCCTCAAATTAATCCAAGAATTCCAAAAAATACAAGCACACCCCCTTCCCTTTTGAAAAGCATGCTTCGTTCCCGAAGAATAGAATATAAAACATAAGGAAGGGAACATACCTATAGCGCACTAAGTGCTCCTGTCATCCTGCAGAGGTGGTACCTCAGCTGCAGTCATGGCACTGGCGCTAGCCGGCACACCCAATTATGTATCAACAGGGGGAATGGTCACCCCCTTAGAAGTAGTGGTCGCTTCTGCGACATATGGAATCACTGGGGTTGAATGTGGCTCGCTTGAAGGGTCCTTGCCACCTGCAAGCTCGGCATGGACAGTGGATAAGCTACCTGCTCCTCTCGCTCCCTCAAGCAGCTCCGACCTATGCTCGTCGTGAGTCTACTGTCTCTCCAATCTTGCCTGCTTACACTTTTTCTTTTCCTTCTTTCTCTTCTTCTTTAGGGTCTCGTCTCCAACATCCTCCGAGATCCTCTTTTTCCCTTTTTCTCCCTCAGCTCCCAATATGCCTCCAAATCAAGCTCATCCTCTATCCCCATGTCGAGGTTAGGAAGAGTGGGGGTTGCTAGAATTGCCGGCTGTCAAGATGAAAACTCGGTTACTTGGCTCCAAAGATCCCCCAACTCCTCACGGAGACTACCAGTGTCAGTCTGCTCGTCCATGCACTCGTTGAATCTACTCTTAAAGCTATCTAGTCTAGCATGTAGGACCCATGCAACCGCCTCAATCTCACCCTTCACCCAAGGCTTCACATTCTATATCATAGATTGCACCTTTCTCTTAGCTATGGTCAGTATTTTTGCCATCTTTTGGCAAAATTCCTGAGGCACGAGCATGTATCCTGCTGGGGTCTGGCTCGAAAGGCCCATAAGGGGTGCATAGGAGGTGCTGGGAGCTGCCTCTGAATGATCGAAATCTGTAGCCAGTGCCTCGTCTTGCTCCTGTGAGGTGGGGGCATTCACCTGATCTCCCCCAACTGCTCGTGGTACCAGGACTGCGGTAGAAAGTCACACTCGACTTACCGGGTTTATTTCATCCTGGATTAAGCTAGTATCTGTTGTTCATTGTACTCCAATCAATTGCTCCTCATGACAATGCACCTTGAGACCTGCCTGTATGAATAGCCTGAATACGAGACTTAGAAATAGGATGGTAGTGCTCAATCCCATAGTCCGGTTCCAAATCTCTTCTACAATAACCCTCGGAATATTGATGGCATATCGTGACATGATACACGCCACCAATGCTGCTCTGTCTGCACTAAGGGTATTATCATTCATTTTCAGTGCCAACCTATCGCGTACTAGCGTCCAATAGGCTTTTGCTATGAAATTTAATGAGTTCTTGGTGACCTGCTTCCCGCTAGTTACCCGTTCTGCCTCCTCCTTATATTTAGCGATCACCCAAGACAACCACTTAATCTAACTCTTCCTCTCCTCAAGGCCTAACTGCTTGATTTTCTTCATGGCGTCCACCCGGTAGTCAAACTCTGCTGTAGTATGGGGTGGAACAAACTGAGGCCCATATAATACCCGAGCAATGGTATGCTCGGATATATCAATAGTGCAGCCTCATACCATGACGCTCTCTAACTTGGGCTGATCTTTGACTTTTGGCCCCTCCTTTTCTTTCTATTCCATGGTGGCCGAACAATTGGCATAGAACTCCCCGACGATCTCAGAAGTGTATCAATCCGGGATTCTAGCCATCCACTTAAACCCATAGTAGCTGAATATCCATTTCATATCCTCCACCTCATTTAGTGCATCAGTGAGGATCTGAGGCTCTTCTTGAATACTCCACCTAGATTTGTTCTTGACGGTGAGAGCAAGACCCTATTCATAGATCTCCTGTGCACTTGGTACTCTCCACTGAATGGTACGGTTCTCTCAAGGCGGAGTCTACTCTTGTTTGGCACTGGCTGCCTCATCGTCGGATCCAGAATCACTATCTCCATCGTCGGATTGGGCCTTCTCAGACCCCTCATCATCATTAAAGCCACTACCGGACTCTTGGACTCTTTCCTTAGCTCCCTCCTCGGACAGTGGAGCATCAGCAGATGTGGCAGTGACCGCCTCGACCTGGGCTTTATCTTTTGCCCTAGAGGTTCAGGTCTCATCAGTGTTAGATGTATCGACCTTGTATTCCTCCACCGAACCACTAGGTGTGTTGCCAGCATGGTCAGATTCGGAGGACTCATCTATCAATGTCCTCCGAGCAGTTGTTTTGGTTGACTTCCTCTTTTGAGTCATTGTACCTATGGAGAAAAAGTGTTAGAATTCTAAATCTGAGAAAAAGAAAGCAAGAAAAGATCCTCTGTAATTTTTCATGGGTCTATAGTACGAGTCGTACCTAGAAGGTATGATCTGTACTGAGACTCGTAATGTCTCAGGTCAAAGTCACGACTCTGAGGTATGACTCATACCATGAAGTGACGATCCGTACCATGAGTCGTATGAGGATAACCCTTGAGAACCCATGTTTTGTATTTTTCCATGACTCATGGTACAACCTATAAGTCGATTCCACGAGTCGTAGGAAGGATCGTACTATCACTTTTGAACTTGACCCCTTTTTAGACTCTTGGTACAATTACCAGGTACGACTTGTAGTAAGATACTATGGTCCGTACTAGGTTTCATACCACTTAATTGTTATGTATTTGGCCTGGGACAGTCCCAACGAGCCATCTTACCAGTGGTAGTATGAAACTATGAGTCGTAGGAAGGTTTGTGAAGCCTTTCCTTTCCTTCTTTTCATGTTAGTTTGCAGGTGAATTCAATAGTTTGTTTTGGGTATTCAGAATTCCCTAAGTCTAGGCATGTATTTTTCACATTTTTACAACTACTCAGTCATCCCCTTTTGATTCACAAACCGTAACTCAATTTATAATAGTTCAAATTCAACTTTTAGTATGCTCGAATCCTACCCAATCAACACATTTATTTTGCACATCACTGATCATTATCTTCCTATGTTTTCATGGTTTTTGAGGACTCCCAGTTGTTAAACAAGTTTGCAAAAATACGAAGGTCTCTTTAACTGAATCAAAGCGCAATTACTTACTTTAATGTTGCAAAATCTTGATCACTTCTTTTAGAACTGACTTTAGCATTCTCAATCGAGAAAAAATCTTGCTCAATTGATTTTGTTCTTGAGTTACGGGTGTGAGGGAATTTGTGGGATTGTTCGTGAGTTTAAGTTTTAGTGCATGGGAGAAGGATCCAATGATTTTGAAGCTTAAATAGTTTTTGGGTAGATTTTAAATAATCTGGGTCGAGTCGGGTTATTTTAAGAATTTGGCCCATCACAGCTCATACCATGAGTTGTAGGAAGGACCTATGACTCGTCCCTAGGACTCGTAGTAGAGATTTTAAGAAACTTACCCGTGGACCTACGAGTACATCATACGACTTGTACCATGAAGGTACGGACCATACCATGACTCGCAGGTCACTCTGAATTGGAGGTCCATACTTTGCATAGTTTATAGGCACGGTGAGTACTACGACCCGTACAATGGAGTTACGAGTCGTAGGACCAACCGTACTCTGAGCTTATGCAGTAGGCTACATCTCTGCTTCTCACCATGACTCATATTATGGCCCGTACAATCCTCTTACAAGTCGTACTGAGGCTCGTAGCACCAGTCTGTTTTGCAATTTTTTTGCAACCTATTTTTGTTTCACCTGCAAATTGAGCACACATAAGTCAACAAACATGGGTTGCCTCCCAAGAAGCGCTTGATTTAACATCGCGGCATGACGCAAGTACTTCAGTTACTCAGAATTCGCCAAACCACTTCATGAATTGCCTCCCAAGAAGTTCTTGATTTAACGTCGTGGTACAATGCAAGTCTCTTGACTACTCAGGCTTCATCAAGAAACTCAAACTCATCCTCGATTGTTGAGACCACTCTATACTCCTTTGGTTGCTTCATTAACTGACAGACATTGAAGGTGACCTCTTTATTAAGTCTAAATTTCAGTTGGCCAACCTTCTCATCTACTAAAGCCCTTCCAGTGCCAATGAATGGTGGCCCCAAAATGATGGGGACCTCAAAGTCAACCTCTCAATCAAGGATCACGAAGTTTGCTAGGAATATGAATCTGTCCACCTTAACAAGCACATCAAACAGGATCCTCATAGGCTTTTTTACAGTTCGGTCGGCCATCAGTAGCCACATAGTAGTCGGTGTGGGGGCTCCCAAGGCCAGCTGCTTAAACACAGCTAATGGCATCTAATTAATACTTGCTCCCAAGTCGCAGAGTGCCTTTGCGAACTCAACTTTACTAATAGTACATGGAATGGTGAAGATACCTGGATCCTCCTTTTTTTGGGCAAGGACTCGTGAGGCTATGACACTACAATGATGCACATTATCCATGGGCTCATAGCTCACACTCCTTTTCTTAGTAACAAGGTCCTTCATAAACTTGGCGTACCCCGGCATCTGCTCTAATGCCTCAGCCAATGGTATGTTTATAGATAATTGTTTTAGCATTGATAGGAATTTCTGAAACTTACTATTTTCCGCCTTCTTTTTCATTCTTTGAGGGAATGGTGGCAGTGGTCGTAGAATAGCCTTATAGATCTGTGTGGCCCCTCTTCTCTCCTTGTTCAGCTTCAGGCTCCTTCTTAACAACTGGGACCTCAGTCAACTCAGCATCTTCCTTATGCTCATGCTCAGCAACCTCTTCCTCATCATCAATTATGCTATCTTTCTTCCTTTGAAGTTCAACTACAACCGGCAGAGGGGGATCAACAGTGGTTTTTCCACTCCTAGTCATCACAGCCATGCAGTGACCATCATTCTTCGGATTTTAGACTATGTTTGCTAGGTAGTGTACCCTTTTGCCTAGGATTTATGGATGCTGACAATTGACCCAGCTGCTGTTCAATCTTCTTGATGGCCGTGGCATATGACTTAAATCTCTGACCCATGCTAGATATATCTCCACGGATATCTTTCAGTTGCTCATTTGTGGATCTCACCTTCTTGAGCATCTCATCCATCATGCCCTCCAACTTTGACTGCCCAGCCTCCCCCTCACATGCATTGGGGGCACATAGAATCCTGCTCGGTCGTTGCGGTAACCGTCATTCCTTCTCCATTCTCACTCACGCTTATGACCCCAAGTTTTGTCTCTGTAGCCATTCCGATTGTAGTTGTCTTGGTATTGGTTCCGACCTTAATTTTCAGAACCTTAGCACCAAGTGTCTTGTTCAGAACCTTGGGCATTGGCTCAAAAATCCACCACCTGGTTATCCAAGAAGTTTGCCTCCTTCTCAGAATCTGAATACTCTGGCCCTGGTTCCTGTCCCTGTGTTCCCACTACATTAATTTTTTTGGCTCCAGCGCCCATGATATGCTTCGTGAGCAAGTCAATGATGTGCATATATGGTCCAATTCCTAGTCATGTTCCTCCTCCTTCCTTTATTGGTCTGCAGTCAAACCAATAGCATATGTACCAGCAACTATTTCCACTTCCCAAGTGTGCCATGCCTTGTTTGTTTTCATCACTCTATCTAGAATAGTGGCAACTTGCTCCTAGGTGTGACTCATCAGTGCTCCTCCCCCACAGTGTCTGCTACAGCTTTAGTATTGTTGTTCAATGTCCTGAAGAAAATCTCCAACAAACTGTCATCAGGAATTTTGTGGTTTGGGCACTTGGTCAACTTCTTCTTGAATCTCAACCAGGTTTCATAAAGTGCCTTTGTCTTCAGTTGTCAAAAATTATATATTTCATCCTTAAGATATAATATCTTGGAGGGTGGAAAGAATCTCTATAGAAAAGCTTGTTTGAGCTCTCTCTAGTTGGTAATGGAGTCATTGGGAAACTCCGATAACCATAAAGTGGCTTCCCCATACAGAGAGAATGGGAAGAGTCTCAGCCTTATTGAGTGCTACCTGACTCCAGGCAACCTGTACGCCTTGCATATTCCAATGAAGTTCATTAAGTGTAGGTTGGCATCATCAACTGCATGACCACTAAACACCCCCATTATGTTAAACAGTTGAATCATGGTGCTAGTGATGTCAAACTTTTTATGAGCAGGCAAAGGTGGTGTACAATAGCTTCGGTTGACCCGACTTCATTAATGTCTGAGTCATCCTCATCAAAGAATTGAGTGGAATATCTCTGTCCTCTATTGCCCCTTCCATGGCGACCAGTGTTGAAAACCTCATCTAGAACATCATCGGCTTCCTGAAGTATAGCTTGCCGAGCTAGCTCAGTTAGCCTAGCTTCTTCAGCAATATGGGCATCTCTCTACTCTTGGTTCTCCATCCTTCACAGTGTTCTTTCAATTTCGAGATCCAAAGGAATCAGGAGGTTTCCACTCCGTCGATTACTTGGCATTCACCAAGCAACAACCTGTGGGTGTCCAAAAATAAAATGAAAACTTAATTAAGGAAATAACAACCAAAGGTTAAATACAAGAAATTAATCTAATCTTAGTTGTACTCCCTAGCAATATGTTATACCTCAGAAGCCAAAGATCAGACCCGGGAGTTGAAATGGAGAAAAAGTGAAAATTTGGCATCAGACTCAGAATGAGTCATGGGAATACTCGTGAGGGCAGCCCACGAGTCGTGAGGTGACTCATGGGGGAAGCCTAGGGATTTTATGAGAAGAACTGGAAAAGTGAGACCCCACGGGCATGACCACGACTCATGGTCAGGGCCCATGAGTCATTGGGTCAGTCATGGGGAGGGTGAATAAGAAAGGAAAAGAAAAAGGGGCAGTGGACTTGACGAAAGGTCCCCATAAGTTGTGATCAGCCCCCACGATTTGTGGGGTTAGTCGTGATCAAGCATGGAATAGATTTTGTTGAGGCAAGGCAATGTACATCACAGATGGTGACCACGAGTCTTGGTCACCAGTAACGAGTCGTTAGGCTACTCGTGACGAGCCTAGAAGATAAGATAAAATAGTGTAGTTAATGGACGACTTCAAGAGTCGTGACCTTGAGCAACGAGTCATTAGGTCCTCCATTAGGACCACTTGGCAGTTACTTTTTGTGAATTTAGTAAGGACTTTTCCATAATTCCTATGTTCCTAAGGCCTAAACTACGACGTTTTGAGTTATGAATAGTGACTTTTAAAGGGGTTAAGTTTATTTTAGGCCTCATTCATTCATGCATGCAAGGTAAAAGACTTGAGAGGGTGATCAAGCCTAGCATTATCAATTTCTCTTTAATTTCTTATTGAGCATCTAAGGAAGTGTAAGAATCAGCTACCAACAGGTATATAGGATTATGAATGGGTGATTCCCTTCACATCCATGCCCAATCCCTCTCAAAAGTATGAAATTCCTATGTCTAATCTATGGGGTTTTAACCCAAATGCATGAATCTCCTATTTCTATACATGGGTATGATTAATTTATGATTCTTCTATTGAATTATGAAGCATGGGAAATTTTTATAATATTTTCAATTTAAAATCATGATACTGGTTTTATGAATTAAAAGCCCATAGATGAAATGTTCACGAAAGATGAGATTTGTGATGAGTATATGATGATGCTGAGATATTATGATGAAAAGTATGTTTTGAAGCTACCCATCTTACAATTATTTTTTTGATGAGAATTGAGTATTTCTAAGTATGATAAAGCTCTGTGAAATGTCCACATGTTAAGTATGAATGATGATTTTCTCGAATTAAGCTTACCACATTGTTTTGGAGCGAAGAATCCCAATTATAGTTTCAGCTTGTGGTATGTTTTGAGCTAAAGCTTCTCATATGCATGATTTCACACTAGAGATGTATTTGAGTGTTGAGCTTCGTCAATAGATGATGTTGAGATTCATTATAAAATGATGTAGAGCATATGCATGTTTTTGGGAGTAATTTCTAGCACCGAGCAGGCTAAAGGTCGATTACCCTGTGCCTCATAACTATGCGCCAATATAGGTTTATATGTTGTGACTCTGGGAACTCCCTTATGAGCTTCCCCTGCCCGAATGGGCCTTCATCTTGATATCAATATCATGGTACCATCCCTATCCCTGACAAGGCTTTGGACGGCTCTACCCATTTGAGTATGATAGTCGGGACCACGTAAGCTCTATCGTGGTATGTTGGTTAAAAGACGAGTCTCCCACTGTTCCTCATGATTTCATATATGCATATTCATTACTCATGAAACTTATATATTTATACATATATGCATGTTCTAAAGTAGGTTTGACTCAATGTTCAGCTTTACTTATAAATGTCAGAATTCAACTTTGAGTCAATCAATTCAGTTATGATGTTATGAAGTTATGTTATATTATGTTATGAAGAGATCATGATTTTGGAAAGAATGCATGCTAGCCCTACTCTAAGAATCTTAATGTTTATGTTATATTATGCATTATCTTTAAATGATTTTACTTACTTTAGTGATTTTACTTACCTTGAATGCTCGGTACATTCCACGTACTGACCGCATACTCTATACTATATCGTTTCATGATACAGGACCCGACTCTCAAGTTCAGCCCCGCTCCAGTCAACTTATCGGAGTTAGCATTCATATTGTGGGTGAGTCCTCATCTCCCAAGGACTGGACTATTCAGATTTCTCATATGTTTTTCAATTTCAGTTTTGTTGAGTTAGTTGGGGTCTTCTCCCATCAACTCGTCATGTTTTGAGGCTTTTCAGACATGTGTATGTATTCATCTTCGGATTTCGTATTTAGATGTCATGTTTAAGTTAGACTTCTGTTATGAGTATATTGTTTAAAATCCAATTTCTTAATTAAGTTAGATGTATGCTTATTCCATGGGTCGACTTGGGGTCTCTCAGGGCTCCTTGTCCCATGTTACGATTCGAGCCTCCATTTGGGTGGTGACAAACTTGGTATCAGAGCCATAGGTTTGAAGTGCCTAGGGTGTCTGAAAGCCGCATTGAGTGGAGTGTTTATCATGGGTGTGAAGCGCACTACACTTATGACTAAAAGGCTACGAGACGTTTAGGAAATGTTCCCATCTTCATGATCTATGTTGTGCGATGAAAAGACTTTCTATCCTTCTAATTCATGCTATTCGCTATTGCATAATCATGGCCCCTAGAAGAATGAATGGTAGGAGAAATGGGAATGGGGAAGGCCATGAGAATGGAAACGGTAATGGGCACCAGCAAGCCCCACCAGTTCAGGAGCCCCAGGCACCAGAGCCAGTTGCTCATGCTGAGTTCCGAGCCGCTATTCAGATGCTTGCGCAAGCCTTGACCACTCAGGACAATCAGCAGGCTATTGCACATGTTCCGCAAAATGGCAATGCAGCGACAACCCGAGCTTGAGACTTCTTGAGAATGAACTCACCGGAGTTCCTCGGGTCAAAAGTAGATGAGGAACCTCATGAGTTCATAGATGAGATTGTCAAGATCACCTAAGTCATAGGGGTGAATAGGGTTGAGTGCGCGGAATCGACCTCTTACTAGTTAAAAGGAGTTGCACATATCTGGTTTCTCCAATGGAAGGATAGCAGGATCACAGGAGCAGGTCCTGTCACTTGGGAAGAGTTTCATGTTATTCTTGGACCAGTTCTTCCCTCGTGAGATCATAGAGCTGAAGGCAGCCGAGTTCGTAAATCTGAAGCAAGGGAGAATGACAGTGTAAGAGTATGCCCTTGAATTCACTCACCTATCAAAATATGCCCTAGAGTTAGTAGCTGATCAGAGGGTGCGAGTGAGTAGATTCATTCATGGAGTAGCGGGCTATTTGGACAAGGATCGTAGGACGGCTATGCTCCATCAGGATATGGATTGCCCTCGGATAGTCTTGTACCCCCAACAGATAGAGGCGGTACATTTGAGAGAGAGGAGGCCAAGAGGGTCAAGACTGATGACCATATATTCTCTCAGCCAAGGTCAGGTGGTGGTCATCAATAGCAGATCCACCAGAGGTCATCAGACCCAGCATCATCAATATTGAGTGTGCCATCCAGGCCTAGGCATGATCAGAGAGGACGAGCATCAGGCTCGAGGGGTCAAAGCAGTAGACCTGCAGATTATAGCGTCCCAACTTGTCGCAGATGTGGTCAGGGGCACACAGGTAAGTTCTTAGTAGGTTCAGGTTCTTGTTTCGGGTGTGGGAAGCCCGGACACATGCTTAGAGATTGCCCAACAGCGGGACAGGATCAGGTTGGGGGCCGAGGCCCAACTTCTAGTTCAGCAGACCCTCCTGCACACTCAACACATCAGGGGGCCTCTACCAGTACAGCTGGCGGTCAACGTCAGAACAGATTTTATATCTTAGCATCCCGTCCGGAGCAGGAGGTCTCCCCGGATGTGGTCACTGGTATGTTACGAGTTTTCTATATTGATGTTTATGCTTTGTTAGATCCGAGGGCTACCTTGTCTTTTGTGACACCTTATGTGGCCAGTAGCTTCGGAGTCAGTCCCGAAGTCTTGTCAAAACCCTTCTCAGTTTCTACTCTAGTAGGTGACTTAGTTTTAGCTAAATGGGTGTATAGAGGTTGCCCAGTCTCAGTCCTTCAGAAGGTCACCTCAACAGATTTGACAGAGTTATCCATGACCAATTTTGATGTTATTCTCGGCATGGATTGGCTATTTGCATGTTATGCTTCAGTTAATTGTAGAACCCGGGCAGTAGAGTTCAGATTTCTGGGTGAGCCAGTCTTAGAATGGAAGGGTAGTTCAGGTGTGCCTGTAGGTCATTTCATTTCCTACCCTAAGGCCAGGAAAATGATTTGTAAAGGTTGTGTGTAACATCTAGTTAGGGTTAAGGATGTTGAGTCCAAAATATCGACTATCCAGTCAGTTCCAGTAGTATGTGAGTATCTAGAGGTCTTTCCAGATGATTTACCGGGAATCCCTCCTGAGCAGGAGATTAATTTTGGTATTGACCTTCTTCCCGACACACAACCTATATCTATTCCTCCCTACAGAATGGCACCAGCCTAGCTAAAAGAGTTGAAAGATCAGATGAAGGACTTGTTAGATAAGGGTTTCATTATACCGAGCAAGTGCCCATGGGGTGGACCAATTCTCTTTGTCCGAAAGAAAGATAGTTCTCTTTGCATGTGTATTGATTATCAGCAATTAAACAAAGTCACCGTCAAGAATAGGTATCCCTTACCTAGGATTGATGATTTATTGGACCAGCTTCAGGGTTCCAAGTGTTTCTCGAAAATAGATCTCAGATCCGGGTACCATTAGCTCAGAGTTGGGGAGAGTGACATCCCGAAGACAGCCTTCAGGATGTGGTATGGACAATATGAGTTAGTAGTTATGTATTTTGGACTAACGAATGCTCCTGAAGCATTTATGGACTTGATCAACAGGGTGTTCAAGCCATATCTGGAAATATTCGTGATTGTGCTTATTGATAACATCTTGGTATACTCTTAGAGCGAGGAAGAGTATGCCGCTTATTTGAGAGTAGTGCTTCAGACTCTCAAGGATCGTCAATTATATGCCAAATTCAGCAAGTGTGAGTTTTGGTTGAACTCCGTAGCATTTTTGGGCCATGTGGTATCAAGTGAGGGCATAAAGGTAGATTCTCAGAAAATCGAGGCAGTGAAGAATTGGCCTAGACCGGTGAATCCTTTAGATATTCGGAGTTTCTTGGGTCTAGCCGGCTATTATCGAAGATTTGTGAAGGGTTTCTCATCTATTGCAGCACCTTTGACCAAGTTGACTTAGAAGAAGGTGAAATTTCAATGGTCGGAGGCTTGTGAGAAGAGCTTCCAAGAGTTGAAGACTCGGTTGCCTTCAACACCGATGTTGACCCTACCCGAGGGTACCAATGGACTCATGGTGTATTGTGATGCTTCAAGAATCGAAATTGGGTGTGTATTGATGCAGCAAGGGAAAGTCATAGCCTATGCCTCCAGACAATTGAAAGTCCATGAGAAGAATTACCCGACCCATGATCTTGAATTGGTTGCGGTGGTGTTCGCATTGAAGATATGGAGACATTACTTATATGGGGTCCACGTAGATGTGTTTACGGACCATAATAGTTTGCAATATGTGTTCACGCAGAAATACCTCAATCTTCAGAAAAGGAGCTGGTTGGAGTAACTCAAGGACTACGATATGAGTGTCCTTTACCATCCGAGTAAGGCTAATGTGGTAGCAGACGCACTTAGTAGACTCTCTATGGAGAGTGTGTCCCATGTGGATGAAGGGAAAAAGGAGCTAATGAAGGATGTGCATCGACTCGAAAGGTTGGGAGTTAGGTTAGTTGACTCAACTGATGGCGGTGTTGTGGTTCAGAACGGATCAGAATTGTTATACCTCGAGAGCTTAAAGATCACTCCCGGGAGTTAAAACGGGAAAAAGTGGGAATTTTTGTTGCAGCCTTAGGATGAGTCGTCGTCTCACGACTGGTGAGGACGACCCATGAGTCGTCAAGTGACTCGTGGGGAAGGAAAATAGTTGGGAAAAGGAAATATAGGCATTGTACCTGACGGGAGTCCCCACGAGTCGTTGTCAGACTTAACAATTCATTATGTACGATGTAGAGAATATGCATGTTTTGGGGGGTATTGTCTAGCATTGAGTAGGCTATGGGTCGATCACCCTATGCCTCAGAACTACGCGCCAACATAGGTTGATACTATTATATGATTTGGGACCTCCCTTGTGAGCTTCCCTTGCCCGAATTGGCCTTCAGCTTGATATCGATATCATGGTAGTGTTCTTAGCCCTGACAAGATTTTGGACGGCTCTGCCCACTTGAGTGTAATAGTGGGGACCACGTAATCTCTATCATAGTATGTCGGTTAAAGACGAGTCTCCTATTATTCCTCATGATTTAAGATATGCACATTCATTACTTATGAGATTTGTGTAAATGCATGTTTTAAAGCAAGTTTGACTCAATGTTCATCTTTTACTTATAAATTTCAGAATTCAGCTTTGAGTCAATCGATTCAGTTATGATGTTACGAAGTACGTTATATCATGTTATGAAGAGATCATGATTTCAGAAAGAATGAATGCAAACCCTACTCTTAGGTTTTTGATGTTATGTTTTAATTAATTGTCTTTAAATGATTTTTACTTACATTAGCATTTTACTTACCTTGCATACTCGGTACATTCTACGTACTGACCGCATACTTTCTATGATGTATCGTTTCATGATACAAGATTCGGCTCTCAGCTTCAGCCCCGCTCTTAGTCGGCTTATCGGAGTTAGCGTTGATTTATTGGTGAGTCCTCATCTTCCGAGGACTAGACTATCCACTTTTTCATTATGTATTTCAGTTTCAGCTTGTTGAGTTAGTTGGGGTCTTGGCCCAACAACTCATCATGATTAGAGGCTATTTAGACATATGTATGTATTCAGCTTCGGATTTTATATTCTGATGTTATATTCAAGTTAGACTTCCGCTATGATTGTATTGATGGTTATTCAGTTCTCGATTGAGTTAGATGTATGCTTATGCCATGGTTGACTTGGGGTCCCTCAAGGCTCCTTGTCCTGTGTCGCGATCCGGGCCTCCGTTCGGGTCGTGACAGACTTGGTAACAGAGCCATAGGTTTGAAGTGTCCTAGGGTGTCCGAAAGCTGCGTTAAGTAGAGTCTTTTTCATGGGTGTGAAGCGCGCCACACTTATGACTAAGAGGCTACGAGACGTTTAGGAAATCTTCCTTCTTTCATGATCTATGTCGTGCGATGAAAAGTCTTTCTATCCTTCTAATTCATGCTATTCGCGATTGCAGAATCATGGCTCCTCGAAGAATGAACTGAAGGAGGAATGGAGATGGTGAAGTCCATGAGGATGGCAATGGTCATAGACATCAGCAAGCCCCACCAGTTCAAGAGCCCTAGGCATCGGAGCCAGCTGCCCATGCTGAGTTTCGGGCCGATATCCAGATTCTTGTGCAGGCCTTGACCGCTTAGGTCAATCAGCAGGCCGTTGTGCATGTTCCGTAAAATGGCAATCCAATGGCGGCTCGAGTCAGAGACTTCTTGCGGATGAACCCGTCGGAGCTCCTTGGGTCCAAGGTAGATGAGGACCCACATGAGTTTGTAGATGAGATTGTCAAGATCACCCAAGTCATGGGGGTGAATAGGGTTGAGTGCACTAAGTTGGCCTCTTATCAGTTAAAAGGGATCGCGCATATATGATTTTGCCAAAGGAAGGATAGCAGGGTCGTGGGAGCAGGTTCGGTCACTTGGGAAGAGTTCCATGTTGCATTTCTAGACCATTTCTTCCCTCGAAAGATGAGGGAGCTGAAGACAGCTAAGTTCGTGAACTTGAAGCAAGGGAGAATGATTGTACAAGAGTATTCCCTTGAGTTCACTCGCCTATTGAAATATGCCCCAGAGTTGGTAGCAGATCAGAGTATGCGAGTGAGTAGATTCGTCCATGGAGTAGCGGGCTACTTGGACAAGGATTGTAGGACCGCTATGCTCAATCAGGACATGGATTTCCCATGTATAGTGTTGTACGCCAAGAATATAGAGGCGGCGCATTCAAGGGAGAGAGAGGCTAAGAGGGCTAGGATTGAGGACCACAAATTCTCTCAACAGAGATCTAGAGATTGACACTGATAACAAACCCACCAGAGATCATCAACCCCATCATCTTTGGTATTGAGTGTGCCATCCAGGCCCAGACATGATCAGAGAGGACAGGCATCAAGATCGAGGGGTCATAGCAGTAGACCCGCAGATTCTAACATCCCAACTTGTCACAGATGTGGTCGAGGACACATAGGCCAGTGTTTGGCAGGTTCAGGTTCTTGCTTTGGGTGTGGGCAACTAGGACACATGCTTAGAGATTGTTCAGATGCAATACAGGATCAGGTTGGGGGCTGAGGCTTAGCTCTACCTCAGCAGCCCCTCCTGTACGCTCAGCACATCAGGGGGCATCTACTAGCACAATTGGCAGTCAGTGCCAGAATAGATTCTATGGTTTAGCATCCCGCCAGGAGCAAGAGGTCTCCTCGAATGTGGTTACTGGTATGTTACGAGTTTTCCATATTGATGTTTATACTTTGATAGATCCGGGGGCTACCTTGCCTTTGTGACACCTTACGTGGCCAGTAGCTTCGAAGTCAGTCCTGAAGTCTTGTCAGAACCCTTCTCAGTTTTCACTCCAGTAGGTGACTCAGTTATAGCTAGACGGGTGTATAAAGGTTGCCCAGTCTCAGTACTTCATAAGGTCACCTCAGCAAATTTGATAGAGTTAGCCATGATCGATTTTGATGTTATTCTTGGCATGGATTGTTTTTCATGCTATGCTTCAGTAAATTTTAGAATCAGGGCAGTAGAGTTTAGATGTCCAAGTGAGGCAATCTTAGAATGGAAGGGTTTGTTCAGTTGTGCCTGTAGGTCATTTCATTTCCTACCTTAAGGATAGGAAGATGATTTCTAAGGGTTCCATGTACCATCTAGTTAGGGTTAAGGATGTCGAGTCCAAGACCCCGACTATCCAGCCAGTTCCAGTAGTACGTGAGTATCCAGGGGTCTTTCCTAATGATTTGCCAGGTGTTCCTCTTGAGCGACAGATTGATTTCGGTATTGACCTTCTTCCCAACATGTAGCCTATATTTATACCTCCCGAGAGGATGGCTCTAATCGAGCTTAAAGAGTTGAAAGATCAGATGAAGGACTTGTTAGATAAGGGTTTCATTAGACCGAGCAAGACTCCATGGGGTGCACCAGCTCTCTTTGTCCGAAAGAAGGATGGTTCTCTTCCCATGTGTATTGACTATCAACAATTGAACAAAGTCATCATTAAGAATAGGTATCCTTTACCCAGGATTGATGATTTGTTTGATCAACTTCAGGGTGCCAAGTGTTTCTCAAAGATAGATCTCAAGTCCGGGTATCATCAGCTCCGAGTTCGGGAGAAGTGATATCCCGAAGACAGCCTTCAGGACATGGTATGGCCATTATGAGTTTGTAGTTATGTCTTTTGGACTAACGATTGCTCCTGCAACTTCCGTGGACTTGATGAATAGGGTGTTCAAGCAATATCTGGATATGTTCGTGATTGTGTTCATTGATGACATCCTTATGTACTCTCTGAGCAAAGAGGAGCATGCCGCTCACTTAAGAGTAGTACTTCAAACTCTCAAAGATCGCCAATTGTATGCCAAGTTCAGCAAGTGTGAGTTTTGGTTGGACTCCGTAGCATTTTTGGGCCATGTGGTATCGAGTGAGGGCATAATGGTAGATTCTCAGAAAATTGAGGCGGTAAAGAATTGGCCTAGACCGATGAATCCATCATATATTCGAAGTTTCTTGGGTTTAGCTAGTTACTATCGGAGGTTTGTTGAGGGTTTCTCATCTATTGCAGCACATTTGACCAAGTTGACTCAGAAAAAAGGTAAAGTTTCAATGGTCGGAGGCTTGTGAGAAGAGCTTCCAAGAATTAAAGACTCAACTCACTACTGCACTGGTGTTGACTCTACCCAAGGGTACGAATGGTTTTGTGGTGTATTGTGATGCTTCGAGAATCGGATTCAGGTGTGTGTTGATGTAGCGAGGGAATGTGATAGCATACGCCTCGAGACAGTTGAAAGTCCATGAGAAGAATTACCAGACTCATGACCTTGAATTGGCTGTGGTGGTATTTGCCTTGAAGATATGGCAACATTATTTATATGGGGTCCATATGGATGTATTTACGGATCGCAGGAGTTTACAATATGTATTCATGCAGAAGGATCTCAATCTTTGGCAAAAAAGGTGATTGGAGCTACATGGGAAGCCGAAGCAGATATGACGGCTAAATACCCACACTTATTCTCTACCGGCTCAGTTCTGACTTGAGGTATTAATTTTGCTCTATGACTCTATTTAGTTTCCATGTTCAAATCATGTGTTCAAGTTTCTTTTATGTATGCGGATGTGTATGTGGAGCATGGAATCGGTTCAGCTATGTGAAGCAAATCGGACGTAGTCATTCCGTTAGTTTTCGGTTTAAATGATCAGTGTGTGAATATGATAATTGCATGTTTTTGTTTTCTTCTTGTTTCCTACATTCGAGGACGAATGTTCCCAAGAGGGAGATATTGTTATACCCCGGGAGCTCGAAGATCGGACCCGGGAGTTAAAACGGGAAAAAGTGGGAATTTTTGTTGCAGCCTCAGGACGAGTAGTCTCACGACTCCTGAGGACATCCCATGAGTCATCAACTGACTCGTGGGGAAGGAAAAATAATTGGGAAAAGGAAAGATGGGCAGTGTACCTGATGGGAGTCCCCACGAGTCGTTGTCAGACTTAACGATGCGTGGGGTGAGTCGTTGGCAGGCTTGGAGTCCAAAGTTTGGAAATGAGACAGTGTACTTAACGATTGGTGACCACGAGTCGTGGTCACCCCTGACGAGTCGTGAAGTGACCCTTTACGAGCCCAGGAGAACAAATAAGGTAGTGCACTTGACGATCTATATAACGAGTCGTGACATCTAGCAACGAGTCGTCATGTCATCCGTTAGGACCACATGGCAGTTATTTTCTGCAAAATTTGTAAGGGTCTTTTCGTAATTCCTAAGTTCCTAAAGCCTAAACTACGTCGTTTTAGCCTATGAAAGGTGGGTTTTAGAGGGGGAAACTATCCTAAGTATTCATTCATGCATGCAAGAGAATAGAAGAGTGATAGAGAGGTGAGCAAAGGGTGATTCAAGGTTTTCTTCTTCAATTTCTTTCAATTCCTTTTTGGGCATTCAAGGGAGAGTAAGATTTAGTCTCCATCAGGTATGTAGAGTTATGAATGGGTGATTTCTTCCACAACCATACCTAATCCCTCTTTAAAGAGTATGAAATTCTTTTATTGATCTATGAGGTTTTTACCCAAATGCATGAATTAGCTATTTATACACATGCGTATGAATTGATTATGATTTTATTATCAAAATGTGAAGCGCGAGCTAATTTTATAATGATTTCAATTAAAATTATGTTTCTAGCCTTATGAATGTTGAAGCCCATGGATGGGATGACCATGAAAGTGAGATTTATGAAGTACATGTAATAATGATTAGATATTATGATGAAAAGCATGATTTAAAGCTACTCATGTTTATAATTACGTTTTTGATGAGAATTGAGTATTCTAAGTATGATAAAGCTTTGGGCAATGTCCCCATGTTAAGTTTAGATGATGATTTTTCCGAACTAAGCTTACCGCATTGTTTTGGAGCGAAGACTCCCAAATTTATATTCTAGCTTGTGGTATCTTTTGAGTTAAGTCTTCCTATGCATAGCTTATAGCTTACCACATGGTTTTGAAGCAAAGGCTCCCAAGTATATTTCCATCTTGTGGTATGTTTTGAACTAAAGCTTCTCATGTACATGATTTCGTATTTGAGATGTATTTGATTATTGAGCTTCGTCAAATGACAATGTTGAGCTTCGTTATATAGGATGTAAAGCATATGCATATTTTTGGGAGTATTGTCTAGCACCGAGTAGGCTATGGGTCAATCACCCTATGCCTCAAAACCACGCGCCAGCATAGGTTGATACTATTATATGATTTGGGACCTCTCTTGTAAGCTTCCCTTGCTCGAATGGGCCGTCAACTTGATATGGATATCATGGTAGCGCCCTTAGCTCTAGCAAGGTTTTGGACGACTCTGCCCACTTGAGTGTAATAGTCGGGACCACGTAAGCTCTATCGTGGTATGTCAATTAAAAGATGAGTCTCCCATTGTTCCTCATGATTTTAGATATGCAAATTGATTACTTACGAGATTTATGTAAATGCATGTTTTAAAGCAGGTTTGACTCAATGTTCATCTTTTACTTATAAATGTCAGAATTCAGCTTTGAGTCAATCGATTCAGTTATGATGTTATGAACTATGTTATATTATGTTATAAAGAGATCATGATTTCAGAAAGAATGCATGCAACTCTACTCTTAGTTTTCTGATGTTATGTTTTAATTAATGCATTGTCTTTAAATGATTTTTTCTTACATTAGCATTTTACTTATCTTGCATACTCGGTACATTCCACGTACTGACCGCATACTTCTATGCTGCATCGCTTCATGATACAGCACCCATCTCTTAGCTTCATCCCCACTCTTAATCAGCTTATCGGAGTTAGCATTGATTTATTGGTGAGTCCTCATCTTCTGAGTACTAGACTATCCCCCTTTTCTTTTTGTATTTTAGTTTCAGCTTGTTGAGTTAGTTGGGGTTTTGTCCCATAAACTTGACATGATTAGAGGCTATTCAGACATATGTATGTATTCAGCTTCGGATTTTATATTCTGATGTTATATTAAAGTTAGACTTCGGCTATGATTGTATTAATGGTTATTCAGCTCTCGATTGAGTTAGATGTATGCTTATGCCATGGGTTGATTTGGGGTCCTTCGGGGCTCCTTGTCCCGTATAGCGATTCGAGCCTCCATTCGGGTCGTGACAAGAATCGTCCTTGGTGACTGATGTGAAAGCTAGACAAGATGAGGACCCAATTTTTGCAGAGTTGAAGGAAGCCGTTCAAAATCAAAAGGTAGAGGTCTTCGCCAAAGGGGGAGATGGTATGCTTTGGTACCAGGGTCGCTTATGTGTTCTGTACATGGATGATTTGAGGAGCCGGATGTTACATGAGGCTCATGGATCCAGTTATTCTATCCATCTGGGTGCCACCAAGATGTACCGTGACTTACGAGAAATCTATTGGTGGAATGGCATGAAGAAGGATATTGCAGAATTCGTAGCCAAGTATCCGAACTATCAGCAAGTAAAGGTTGAGCATCAGAGATCGAGAGGTGTGCTTCAGGATATCAGCGTTCCTACTTGAAAGTGGGGAGAAATTAATATGGATTTTATCACAGGTCTACCTCGTACTCGTTGACAATATGATTCCATTTGGGTCGTAGTAGACAGGTTGACCAAGGCTGCATATTTTCTACTGGTTAAAACCACGGATTCAGCAGAAGATTATGCCAAACTATATATCCAGGAGCTATTTTGATTGCATGGAGTGCCCTTATCCATAATTTCTGATAGAGGTACTCAATTCACGTCTCAGTTTTGGAAGTCATTTCAAAAAGGTCTTGGTACACGGGTTAAGCTCAGCATAGTATTTCACCCGCAAACAGATGGTCAAGCGGAGCGGATGATTCAGACCCTCGAGGACATATTGAGGGAATGCGTGATTGACTTCAAAGGTAGTTGGGATGATCACTTGCCCTTAATCGAGTTTTCCTACAATAACAGCTACCACTCTAGTATTCAGATGGCACCATTCGAGGCTCTCTGCTGGCGGAGATGTAGATCGCCCATCGGATGGTTCAAGGTTGGTGAGGCAACAATGATAGGCCAAATTCAGTTCACGAGGCTATGGATAAGGTTCAGTTGATAAAAGACAGGTTGAAAACTGCCCAGAGTCGCCAAAAGTATTATGTTGATGTGAGAAGAAGAGAATTAGAATTTGAAGTCGATGACTGGGTATTTCTGAGGGTGTCTCCCATGAAAGGAGTGATGAGGTTCACGAAGAAAGGGAAACCTAGTCCCTGCTATGTTGGTTCGTACCGGATAGTGAGATGTGTTGGCAAGGTGTCTTATGAGTTGGAGTTGCCCTCCGAGTTAGCTTCCGTGCATAATGTGTTTCATGTTGAAGAAGTGTCTGGGTGATCCAGCTCTAATTGTCCCGGTGGAGAGTGTTGGCATGAAAGACATCCTTAGTTATGAAGAGGTCCCGGTGGAAATACTGGATTGAAAGGTTCGAAGGCTAAGGAACAAGGAATTAGCTTCAGTTAAAGTGTTATGGAGGAATCAGCATGTTGAAGGAGCTACGTGGGAAGCCGAAGTGGATATGAGGGCTAGATACCCACATTTATTCTCTACCAGCCTAGTTTCAGCTTGAGGTATCAGTTTTGCACTCAGACTCTATTTAGTTTCATGTTCAGTTCATGTGCGCAAGTTTCCTTTACATATATGGATGTGTGTATGATTCATGAAATCAGTTCTGCTGTGTGGTTTTAATCAAAGGTAGTCATTCTGTCAGTTTTCGGATTAAATGATCAATATTTGAATATGATAATTGTTTTCTTCTCTGCTTTTCTATGTGTTTTCCGATATTCAAGGAAAAATATTTTCAAGGGGGAGATATTGTTATACCTCGGAAGACAAAGATCAGAACCAGGAGTTGGAATGGAGAAAAAGTGAAAATTTGGCATCAAACGTAGAAAAGTCGTGGGAAGACTCATGAGGGTAGCCCACGAGTCGTGAGGTGACTTGTGGGGGAGGCCCGGGGATTTTATGAGAAGAACTAGAGAAGTGAGACCCCACGGGCATGACCATGACTCATGGTCAGGCCCCACGAGTCATTGGGTCAGCCATGGGGAGGGTGAATAAGAAAAGAAAAGAAAAAGGAGCAGTGGAGTTGACGTAATGTCCCCACGAGTCGTGGTAAGCCCCCACGATTCGTGGGGTGAGTCGTGATCAAGCATGGAATAGATTTTGTCGAGGCAAGGCAATGTACATCACGAATGGTGACCACGAGTCGTTGTCACTGGTAACGAGTCGTTAGGCTGCCCGTGATGAGCCTAGAAGATCAAATGAAGCAGTGTACTTAACGGAAGACTCCACGAGTCGTGACCTTGAGCAACGAGTCATTAGGTCCTCCGTTAGGACCACCAGGCAGTTACTTTTTGCGAATTTAGTAAGGGCTTTTCTGTAATTCCTATGTTCCTAAGGCCTAAACTACAATGTTTTGAGTTATGAATAGTGACTTTTAAATGGGTTAAGTTCATTTTAGGCCTCATAAATTCATGCATGCAAGGTAGAAGACTCTAGAGGCTGATCAAGCCTAGCATTCATCAATTTCTTTTTAATTTCTTATTGGGCATCTAAGGAAATGTAAGAATCAGCTACCAACAGGTATGTAGGGTTATGAATGAGTGATTCCCTTCACACCCATGCCCAGTCCCTCTCTAAAGTATGAAATTTCTATGTCTAATCAATGGGGTTTTAACCCAAATGCAATCAATGGGGTTTTAACCCAAATGCATGAATCTCCTATTTCTATACATGGGTATGATTAATTTATGATTCTTTTGTTGAATTATGAAGCATGGGCAATTTTTATAATATTTTCAATTTAAAATCATGATTCTAGTTTTATGAATTAAAAGCTCATAGATGAAATGTTCATGAAAGATGAGATTTGTGATGAGTATATGATGATGATGAGATATTATGATGAAAAGTATATTTTGAAGCTACCCATATTTACAATTATGTTTTCGATGAGAATTGAGCATTTCTAAGTATGATAAAGCTTTAGGCAATGTCCACATGTTAAGTATGAATGATGATTTTCCCGAATTAAGCTTACCACATTATTTTAGAGCAAAGACTCCCAATTATAGTTTCATCTTGTGGTATGTTTTGAGCTAAAGCTTCTCATATGCATGATTTCACACTAGAGATGTATTTGAGTATTAAGCTTCGTCAATAGATGATGTTGGGCTTTGTTATAAAACACTGTAGAACATATGCATGTTTTGGGAGTAATGTCTAGCACCGAGTAGGCTAAAGGTCGATTACCATGTGCCTCAGAACTACACGCCAATGTAGGTTTATACATTATGACTCTGGGACATCCCTTGTGAGCTTCCCCTACACGAACGGGCCTTCATCTTGATATTGATATCATGGTATCGTCCCTAGCCCCGTAAAGACTTTGGACGGCTCTACCCACTTGAGTGTGATAGTCGGGACCACGTAAGCTTTATCGTGGTATGTCAGTTAAAAGACGAGTCTCTCATTGTTACTCATGATTTCAGATATGCATATTCATTACTCATGAGACTTATATATGTATACATATATGCATGCTCTAAAGAAAGTTTGACTCAATGTTCAGTTTTACTTATAAATGTCAGAATTAAGCTTTGAGTCAATCGATTCAGTTATGATGTTATGAAGCTATGTTATATTATGTTATGAAGAGATCATGATTTCAAAAAGAATGCATGCTAGCCCTACTCTCAGACTCTTAATGTTTATGTTATATTATGCATTGTCTTTAAATGATTTTACTTACTTTAGTGGTTTTAATTTCCTTGCATACTTGGTACATTCCACATACTGACCGCATATTCTATGTTGTATCATTTCATGATATAGGACCCGACTCTCAGGTTCAGCCCCGTTCGCAGTCAGCTTATCAGAGTTAGCATTCATATTGTGGGTGAGTCCTCATCTCCCGAGGATTGGACTATTTAGATTTCTCATATGTATTTTAGTTTCAGATTTGTTGAGTTAGTTGGGGTCTTGTCCCATCAACTCATCATGTTTAGAGGCTTTTCAGACATGTGTATGTATTCAGCTTCGGATTTCGTATTTTGATGTCATGTTTAAGTTAGATTTCCGCTATGAGTATATTGTTGAAAATCCAGTTTCTTGATTGAGTTAGATGTATGCTAATGTCATGGGTCGACTTGGGGTCTCTCGGGGCTCCTTATCCGTGTTACGATCCAGACCTCCGTTCGGTCGTGACACAACGACATCACTTTTAGATAATGCTTAAACTCACACATCTTAGAAAAGTATGAAGCGGACGCTATCAATAACGAACCCAACAAAGAGGTTGGGGTCGAACCTACAGGAAATAAGGTAAGAACTAGACTAATGCTGGTACTTAACTTATTGGTGAGTTATCTCCAAATTGAGGGGTTTATAGTAATCAATAGTAAAACAAGATTGCATTTGTGGTTGTTATTAAGATCTGCAAATAATCAGGATAAGTGTTCCCCATGGGTTCATAACTACTTTGGGTATACATGCGTGATCAATCCCAATGCTTGCTTGTAACTGATAACTAGGGTTCATCCAAACGACTGGTTCACACCTATTGGATAATTATACTCAATCAGCGGGTCAAGTCTCATGAGCGATTTCAAATTAACTGTTATCAATATGTTCCAAATTAACTTTTCTGCGACCACAACTCAAGTCATATAATGATCATAAAAATTAAGGATTTGTTGCAATGCTCTTCTCCTAATCTCTGTTTCTCTAGGTTCAAGCAAGTAAAAAATTCAGGCAAGTCCTAATATTGTGCACTGTTAAGAAACGTTTAAAGATGAACAAAATACAATTATAAGCATTTAGCATTGGTTTTGAATCACTTTGTGTAACCTTAGTTCGTTAATCCACCATGGTTCCCATAACCCTAGTTGTGGAGGTTTTAGCCTCTCATTATTGTAAGATTGTGATTAGTATTCACAGACAAACACATAATTGAATACTTACAACAATAATTGGAAGAAAACCTTCTTTGAATATTGATAAACAAAATCAAGAACAATTGAGAAAATCAAGTTTTGATCTCAGGAATTGCTCTCCAATATTTCTTACAAACTTGATAATAATTCACAAACAATCAATTATGAACCTTCTCTCAATGTATTCTGACGTTCTCCTACTAAAAGAAACATAAAAGGTACTTATACATACAATAGAAACCTTTCCCTAAGCTAACAAGGAAATATCCAAATCTGTCGCCGACATGTCCTACGACTCATCATACGATCAGTAATAGGATTGTACAGGTCATGCCTTGATCTCGTACGTTCGTTGACTGCTGCAGAATTGGTTAAGTGTTGGCAGCTGGTATGATTCGTACCATCATCTTACGAGTCGTACAATCCATCTGTGGCTTGGTTCCGAGAACTTTGACATCTTCTGAAGTTTTCTACGAGCGTCTTGGTACACCTCGTACCTTGCTCCTACAACTCGTGACTGCTTATTGTATCTTGAGTTCTGCTAAGTCCTTTAGAATCACTAAAGCTTCCAATGGCTCCTGGTATGGGTCGTAGGTAGATGCTATGATCCGTAGGTGCTACCTGTACCAGGAGACTTCAATTGTGAAACTTCCCTCTGAAGTATTGCACGACTCCAGTTATGGCTCGTACCATCTTGGTACGGCTCGTACTGAGAGTCGTACTTTGCTTATGCATTGATCATCCTTCCAAGATTCTCCATGAGTCTTAGTACAGCTCGTATAATCTAGGTACTGCTCATACTGAGATCAGTACTTGGCTGATTTTCTACACTTTTCTGCATCTTTTGCACATTTTTTCTCCAACACCTATTTTCCCTGAAACCAAAGTAAAAACACCTCATATCCATATAAACATTCCTAAGTCCATTTTATTTTTACAACTTTAAGCGTCGAAAGTGTTGTAAACTCATAACACATTAGGGATCTGCCAATCAACATCTTCTCTGAAGTTCACCACGACTCCTTGGTGTGAGTCGTTTGTGGTCATCACGACTTGTAGCTGCTACCCGTACTAGGAGACTAGATAAGTGCATACTTCTGTAATTTTCCATGACTGCTCTGGTATGACTCGTACCAGAAATTGTACTTGGCCATCACCTTGTGCAGTTCCTCTGGAATTTATCACGAATACATAGTACGGCTCGTACCAGGAAGATACGGCTCATACTGAGGCTAGCAACTTCACCATTTTCTGCACTCTTTTTATTTTTTTTATAGAATTCAACTCCAACACATGATTTCCCTTAAAATAAAGCAAAATTGCATCATAGCTGTATAAATACACCTAAGACAATGCATATTTTCTCAGTTTTAAGTATCGAAAGTGTTGTAAACCAACATCACATCAATACTCAAAAGACTACAAAAGCACTAAAATATGAGGCAAATAATACAAAAATATGTGTGTTTGACCTCACATCACCACCCTATATTTAGACTCTTGCTCATCCTCAGACAAGCGTTAAAGCTCATCTCAATAATTCAAGCCTAGGAACACACCCTCTTTGGTTGATACAAACAATTAGACCATATAGCAATTCACAACATCAAGTACACTTCTCGCTCATTATCGAAGATATAAAAGAAAACAACAAACTTCTCATCTTCTAACCTCAGAGATAGACTCTAACTCATCAAATTTAAGCTCGCTTACCTACTATATCAAAGAAATATAATTATATGACCTATCTCATGAAACAAATTTCCTCACCAGAAGAAATAGTCCATACGCTCAAATCAAACAAAAGAATATAATTTAAGGACTTAACATCAAGGCACAACTCCCGCACTCGCAAAAAATTTCACATGTATGCACAAAGTATCATATTCTTGCTTATTGTGTACATTTCTACTAATTAAGGATGCTCAAATAGAATCAAAATAGGAATTTAATGGGTTGTAATATTACCTAGGGGATGGTAGAAAAATTATACACTTTCCTAAGTACTTTGCACTTTTTAGACTTTATCACCCATTATTTTCTTCTCTTTTTTTTAGCCCTCTCATCATCAATTGCATTGACAAGTAATTCTCATCATATAAAAAGTATTTCAATCATTTTATTTTTTCACGCAATTTTCTTTCTCTTTTTTTTACGCCACATTATTTTTATGAGGGCCTTTTTTAGCAGCTACCATTGATCACCATTTACACTTGACCATCTCTTTCTTCAAATTTAACTATTTCATCATAGTCTATGCTACAAAGCTCAAGGAAGCAGTGTGTAAAAATTATGAATTCAATAAAAAGGATCAAGGAAAAAATACGCTACCAAAGGAAAGGCCACAGGATCAAAGGGTTAATTAGTAGTAACAATATTTGTGGGCTAAAATTCACAAGATATTTCGAAGAAAGCCTACTATCATCTTTTGAAAAGACCAACACTTTTTATTTTAATTCAATAAACTGTAGGGAAAGTTCTAGACTAAGATGTAAAATATGAAATATGCAAGGTCTTACCTAACATAACACAAGTGTCAATCAAGGTGGATCAATATAATCTAAGACAGACAGAGTCATAGCAAATTACAAAATAAGAAAAGCTATATATAGAGTCACAATCATGAAATTGGTGTCAAAAAATTTGCTATTTTATATTAACTCTAAAGAACTCACAGGAAAATATTACTCAAGCTCAGGCCTAAATATACAAGTATAGACCAAGTCAAGAAGGTTTTTCTTCTCTCTACTACTCCTAAAAAAATAAAAATAAAAAGTACTCCTAAAAAATAAAAGTAAAAAAAAATCCAATGACCATAGTTCCCTCACAACAATTGTCATTCATCCGTCATAAAAAAAATCTCTACCTATGACTAAAAGAAAAATTATTAATTATTCAAGCTACATCTCTCTAAAAAGAGCCGATACACAAAGAAAAACCAAGAGGGATTAGTAACTACCTAACAAAGCAGAACATCAAAGCACTCAAGCAATTTTTCTATCCCTACTTAAAATTGCGCATTGTCCTCAATGCATACAAAAATAGAAAAGGATAAAAAGAAACTCCTTAGAAGGCTAAAAGTTGAAGCATTAATAACTCATGGAGTACTCAGACTTCTCCCAACAAGATATAGTTCTTCATGTGGGCATCCCACACTTAGTTCCAACTCAGTAGACTTGTTTTTGCATACTTCAATCGCTATAAAAAAAACTAGCCAAAAAATGAGGACCAGTATTGACGGACAGTGTCAGTTTCTTGGGAAAAACCAACGGACTGACATTCCTCAAAATTTTAATCATCGAAATTGATAGACCGATGGACAAAATTAGCTAATATCGAGGGACGTCCGTCGGTTAATTAAAATTTAAGTTGGTGGATTTTTTAAATGTTGACCCCCTTAGTTTTGTTTAATTAATTAATTCTTTTTATAAAAAATAAAAAAAAAAATTGAAACTATCCATCTATATGTTCTTCATAGCCAAGAACAAACCGACGGACAATATCGATTTTCTGAATTTCTGCATCTAGTATTTTTGCAATAAATCGACAGCCAAACCTACATTGTTCATTGTTTTTTTGCAAAAAAATTAAAAGTAGAAACCTGTAAATTTTGCATTTTTCACTAGACAAATTAAAATTTAATTCAATAACAGCTACAATCCAGCAGTAATTGCTGCCAAATCAATTCTAAATCAACAACAACATTAATAACATAGTAACTATTGAAATCAAAACATCAAAAACAATACTAATATCCACCAAAATTATCTACAAAGTCAACAAAGTTTTAAAACTTCAATATATATACAAAGTTTGTTTTCAATGTTCAACAATCCTAACAACTAAGGTTTCTGTTTGACACGTTCACCATCAGTCGAACCCTCATCTTCAGCTGAGGTAGGAGAAGAATGGGCAGGTCTTCTATGCACTCCATTAGTAAGGAGGCTATTCACTTGTGACTTGATAGCCTCGACGATGTGACACCTAGTCTTATTATCTTCCATGTGTCTTGCCTCGGCATCTGCTAAGGCACTTTTAAGGTGTTTGATCTTTTGCGATAGAGCAGCGATCTGAACACTATCAACCGCCTCAGCATGGCTAGAAGAGTCAATACCTTCTAGTCTGGACTGGATCCAATGAACTGGGTTCCTAGATAGTCTCGACGGTATGACACATAGTCTTATTCTCTGCAATGTGTCTTGGCTCGATATCTTCTAAGGCATGTTTAAGGTGTTTGATCTTTTGTGATAGAGCTTCGATCTGAACACCATCAACTGCCTTGGTCTGTCTAGAAGAGTCAATACCTTTTAGTGGGGACTGGATCCGACGAACTGGGTTCCAAGATCCTAGACTGTAGACTCTTCCCCTTTGTCTCCCTCCGGCCACTTTTTCAATCTAAATCTAGTTAGCGACATCCGGCGGAGACTGGGTCGTCCCACCTTGGGCTTCCTGAGTCTGGCTATACTTAGACACGAGTATTGATAATCTATCTGCGTAGTTAAAAAGAAAAGTAAGTATAATATGTTGTCTAAACTTAATATATTACTATTTATATATAACTTGTATGGACTTACATAGGCTTGTTCAGCCCTTTGCTAGACCCATGTGTCCGAATCCGGCTAGTTCTTCTTCTTCTTCTTTATGCGGGTAGCCTGAAATAGCTCCTCCTGAGTCGGACCGTGATCCAATTTTTTGGCCTGCAAGAAAAATATAATCAAAGTTAGTCAATATATAAAATTTAATCAAATTTATATAAGAGTATGTGTGTGTGCGCGTATATATATATATATATATATATATATATAAACATACATATATACATATATATACACACTACTTACCAATTCTCTAGCTATCATCTCTTGGCTCGTTGCACCCCCAGTATGCAACGTCTACCTTTCCTTTCCCTCTTGGCCTTCTTCGCCTATTCAGATTTCGCTTGAAATTCTGGCGTACTCCAATATTTCTGAAGGGCCTCGTAAATATGAGGTAGCATCTATTTAGACTTCTTGTTCTTTTCTCTGGCACCTCTAAACTTATCGCACATCCTGGAACTGGCCTTCCTCTGGTAGTTCGTGGCAATATCTTTCGTGCAGAAGAACCCAAATACACAATGTCTGTAATCAAATGATCAATAGTGTTAGATGATATGTAATAATCAATAGCCAAATTTTTTTTTACCAAATGATATTAATTTGTATACGTTAAACTAATTAAGCATGTCCTTTCATATCCGCTGTGGTATTTCACTCCAGCTCGAATAAGCTCGATCATAAAGCCTCCTAATGCTCTCCCTGAGAACATTTTCGCTCTCTTTTCTCGGATAGAACCTACAAAAATGACAATAAATATGTAAATTTATAAATAAAATATTAAGATTAGAAATTATATATCTAAATCAAAAATAAAAATAAACTTATCCAGATTCATCAAGCGCTAGAATCTAGTGGTCTCCTATGTGTTTTCCTACTACTCTTACTCAATTTACTATGCCTACTACTATGACCTCGAATACCATCACCTGAAGACATCTGCACAAAAGTTTATATTAAAATATATAAAAAATTATTACAAGTATTAAATAAAATAATTGCATAAAAGAGATAAACTAACTTGCTAATCATTATTCTCTCATTCTTCCTTGTCGCGTGTTTCATTTTCATTATTCTCCCATTCTTCCTCCTCACTTGGTTCATAATCCTCATTTGATTCTTCTCCCTCACTTGGTTCATTTTTATTATTTGATTCTTCCTCAATATTTACAATTTTAATTACCTCATCATCAAAAATTTCTTCTAATATGTGTTTAGGATATTCTAAACTTTGTTCTAACTCAGCATCCACAGATTGATGAACAACTGCAAGATCATTTTAGTATGTCACATCCAACATATTATCAATCTCAATCTTACCCACGGGCTTAATCTTTATAACCACCCACCAATTAGCCTTGTCTCTACGAAAAGGATGGGGAGCATAATACACCTGCTTAACATTTTGTGCAATGATGAAAGGATCATAACAATCATACTGTCTAATGTGCTTAACTTCAATTATATTACGTTGTTGATTAACTAGTACCTCTGTGCGATGGATCAAACCACTTACATCGAAATAGTACTATCTTTTTTCTCGTTCATCCATCATACCTCTCTTCCATTATCTATTGTACCACACCATAATATTCAATAGTTTGGCCATTACCGTCTATATCGCCTTTAACGCATATTCCACTATTATTGCTTTTTCTATACTTAGAAGTTTCTTCTATTTGAAACTTGAAACTACTCACACAATATTTATTCATCGACTAAATTTGACTTTCAGGCCTACGTGCAACATCAATCACCAGTTGTAAATATTCAATAGTGTTATTTTCATGATGAACCTACATAATGTTAAAAAAATATTTTTTAAGTAAATGACTAGGTTGTACTCTTTAACATGATTTTTAATACTTACATAGTCTTTCAACCAATCCGAGAACCTCGTATATATGGCATCATTTCCCCATAGGGCTGCAAAGTAACTGTTTGATAAATTAAGATTTTTCGTTAGTTTAACCCTTAGTATTTAAATGATATTATTCAATAACATCATTCAAAACTTACTTAAGATATGGTTGTATCTCGGGGTAATTGAACAAAACATGTGTCACAATAGATTGCATTTCCATACTACTCAAACCTCGTCTAGTTCATTTTTTAGAACCTCGACCTGGTTGATTAAAAATTCAAATTGGTGGGTGGCTGGGATTAATATCACCGTCATCATTGCGGGTTGGCCTATTTCTCAATCTTGGAACTTGTTGCTCGAAATAGTAAGAACAAAAATAAGTTGTTTCCCTTACAAGATAAGCTTCACAGATAAATCCTTCAATCTTAGACCTTTGTTTAACAGTTTTTTTGCACTTGCCAATAGTTCTGTATAAAATTTGATGTTAGATAGAAACCAACTTTTTTAAAAAAGTCATGGTATACAAAGTCACATTTTTAGTATCTTTCGAATTGATATATCTATCTGTATTGAACTGGGGCTCTAAGGCGTGCCTCATGTATGAGGTGAATTGGTAAATGTTCCATCACATAAAAAGTTGCACGGAAAGATTTTTCCAACTTAGTAGTAATCACATAAATATTCTGATCTATCCTTTCTAAGTTATCCTCCCACAAAGTTTTACTACACAAATATTTGAAGAACAAACTTACCGTTGTCCATAACCTATCAGGTAGCCAGTTAAATGCAATAGGAATTAAAGTTTTCATGAAAATATGATAATCATGGATTTTCATGCCACACAACTTTTCTTTATTCATATCTGCATGATTCCCCAAATTTGAAGCATATCCCTCAGGCAATCTCAAATTCTTAACCCACTCGCAAATCTCTCATTTTTCATTCAGCATGAATGAAAATCTTGCTTTGAGCTTTAACAGTTTATTATTATGTGTTTCCTGCATCCATAGTTCCTTTCTTTTGTAGTATTCCTTTAAGTCCATTCTAGCCTTTGGATTATTTTTTGTCTTATCCTTAATATTTACCATTGTGTTGAACAAATTATCAAAATAATTTTTTTCAATATGCATCATATCAAGATTGTGTCATAGAAGATCCTTCCAATACGACAACTCTCAAAATATGCTCTGATTTATTCAATTACATCAATATCATATTTGAGATATCTAGAAGGTGTAGCTTTTGTAACCTTTGGCAAGTGACAAACTCTCTTCCAAGTTTCATTTCCTGATAATGATGGAGGTGACAAATCATTTTCAATCTTATTCTTTTGGAATGCATGTTTCATTCTTCTAAACTCGTGATCCATTGGAAAGAGCCGACGGTGAAAACCAAACCATGAATTTTTACGATTATGTTTTAATGTGAATGCTTTACTTTTTTTCATACAATACGGGCAAGCTAATTGTCCAGCAGTCATCTGACCAGACAACATCTTATATGCAGGAAAATAATTTATAGTCCATATTAAAGAAGCACGCAAAAGAAAATCCTGCTTAGCTGATATGTCATAAGTCACTACGCATTCAGACCACAATTATTTTAACTCGTCTATCAAAGGTTGCAAATAAACATCAAGCAAACTTTTTGGATTATGGATACCCAGGACAATACAACTTAGAAATATGTAGGGACTTGTCATACACATTTCAGGTGAAAGATTATACAGAGTAAAGAATACAGGTCAGCAAGACTAGGGTGCAGCAGAAGCAGAGAATAGTGTGAAATCATCTAGACACAAGCCTAATCTAATATTTCTTGGTTAACTTGTAATATCAGGATAAGTTCTATCAAAATGTTTTCAAATTTCTCCATCTTATGGATGAGAAAACACCAGGAGCCCTTCTATTCTCACGGTGCTATCTCATATGAGGAGCAGAACTCATCGATGCGTACAACCTCTATAACCGAGGTATAAAAGGTAAATAATGCATCTCCTTAACTGAAACCATCTTCCCATCAGGAGTTCGCTTAAAAAGAGCATGTTCACAAAACTTACAGTTTTTTAGATCAACATAATTCTTATAGAACAACATGCAACCATTTTCACAATAATGAATTCTATCATACAATAATTCTAACTTAGAAACTAATTTTTTAACCTCATAGAAATTCTTAGGTATGTTCAACTCAAGGTTAACTGGTTCCCCCAAAAGACCAACCATAGAGTCTATAGCAGCTTGAGTAACACTCCAATCTCATTTGATATTGATTAGTCTAACTGCAACAAACAACTCAAAATGTGGACTCCCTATCAGAGGCGAACCCAAAATTTGAATATGGGGGGTGCACTACTATCTTTAACATAGTCATATCAATTACTAAGTACAAAGTTTAGCATACAATTCTCTTAAAAATTAAAAATTGCTAAATTATGAGCAAAGTATAAACTTCCAAACGATCAAATGTCATTAAGTTAGTACTAATATAACAAAAGAAGATCATCCATTCATACTAGATATCAACTCACTTTCATATTCTGAAAACAGTCAATAATAATATCATTGCTTATATTTATAAATATGTCCTTTTCGATGTAACAAACTAAATAATCATTTAAAAATTCATCACCAATACTACTATGCAATTTATTCTTGATATGTTTCATGCATGAGAATGCTTTCTCTACTATTGCAGTAGCGATAGGTAAAATCAACATCAACTTCACAAGTAAGAACACAAGATAATAAGTATCCACAAGATTTGCATTAATCAACACTTCTGCCAAATCACCAATCTCTTTCAAATTGGAGAATGTAGGATCACCAGGCCGCATGTGTATTATGAAAGGATCAAGTTGGTAATTGAGATCTCGAAGCTCTAATTCACCAAACTCATCTGGATAATGCTTGGCCAATGCCATTATTCTTTCCTTATCAAAATTAGCAAAAGCATTAGCCGGATTCAAGCTTGCCATACCAAGAATTAAGTTACCACTCACAATATCAAAAAGATTGTTAAGCTCTTGAAGTTGCAAGTCAATTATAGCATAAAAGAGCTCAACTCATAAGTGATGTGAATAAGTAATACCACAAGATTTAGCTTGGACTTTCCAGGAATATTCATCCATCTTAGGTACCGGAATATCATATTTATCACAAAATGAAAAAACTTCATTCATCAAATATTCTCATCCGTCATCTCTCAACAATTGCAATTTTTCCTTAGTAATGTCAAGAAATACCATTGCATTGACAATATCTTGCTCCTTCCTTTGTAACGATATGCTCAACTCATTTGACATGATCAATACGTTCAACATCAAGTGAAGCAAGAACACAAATTCAAATTAATTGATCATACTCATAAAAGCTCCTGCTTGCAATCTATCGTTGGGGTTAGAACCTCCACATTTAATCGCATCAAGCATATGAGCTATAGATGAAAATAAAACAACAAAGTTATCCAATATTCTAAAATGAAATTCTCAACGAGTGTCACCTGGCCTTTGAAGCCCTCGTTCTTGATTTAAACTTTTTCCACTTTGAACTTCACCTCTCTCTAGTAGTTGCTCCAATATTTTTGCTTGATAGTCTTGAAGTTGATCTCTACGTTTAAATGATGATCCTACCACATTCAACTCAATAGAAATAATAACAAACAAATTTTTCACAAGCAAATATTTTTTTGGAAACAACTATAAGAGTCAATTGTAATCGGTGAACAAAGTAGTGAATGCAATATGCTAATGGAATTTCCTGCAAAATCAAAGCTTTTAGACCATTCATCTCTCCTTGCATATTACTAGTTCCATCATAGCCCTGTCCACATATTTTTGATGTACTTAAAAAGTGTCTCAAAAACAAAGACATATTGTTTCCTTCAATGATTTTGTCGATGTATCATCAACATGAACAATAGTAATAACTCGCTAATTAACTTTGCCTTTTTTGTTAACATACCGCAAAGTAAGTGTCATTTGTTATGATGTGATATATGCTTGGATTCATCAACTAATATCCCAAAATAATATCCATCTGAGTCATTAATTATAGCGTTCATGATTTCTTATGCACCAGCACTCACAATCTCCTTTTGAATTTTTGGAGAAGTCATTATAGCATTTTTTGCATCATGCTTTAATATAACACTATCTACATCCGGAAGCATTTTTCAAGCCATTCCTAAAGCCCAAAAAAAAGGTATTTATTTTTTGAAGATTCACTTTCATCATGACCTCAAAAAGACAATTCGAATTTCAAGAGAAACCTTGCCACATTAGTTGAAACATCTAAATGAATCTGGTGCTCGCTTCTTATTTTCTCATATTACTTTCAAAAAAGCTTGAATTGATTGAGATTGATTTGTCAAATCTAGCATCTTATTGAAATACCTATTATGGACACTACTTACTTCACCAACAGGTAAAGTAAATCATTCCAAACTTCTATTCCAAGCCTTACACCTGATTTTTGTGAAGAAAATCACATGTGCCTCCCTTTACATAGTCATTTTTGAATAAATAGTAGCATCAGCAAAATACAACATCTTTCTTCACACTGTACGCCATCCACCTAGAATGTGAACCCTTAAATCATGTCGAATTAAATTAATATATTTTATTCCCGAATTTAGTTTGAAGAAATCCAAGAATAACCAGTTGACAAGGCCCTTGTTGAATATAGTGTCTTCTCACTTCATCCCATATTCTAGGGCTATATTTATCAATAGGTATTCTTTCTCTAGGATCATATTTAAGTGACTCCAATTCAAGCTCATCTATAAGATGAAGAGAATTGTCTCTAAAACTAGAACTTGACTGAGAAGAATTAGATTTCTTCAAAAATCTATCTATTTCAATTCACAAGAATCAACAACAAATTCCTATAAAACAAATATTCCATCAAGAAAATAAATAAGAATAATAATTTTAATAGGAGACTCACCCCTCCTTTCATAGCACAACAAAAATAATATGTAGTGGAGAAATCACATCCCTCATAGAAAAGTAAGAAAACATGACTATTTCAATAGGGAAATCACATCCCTCCTTTCATATTACAACAAATAAATATGTAATGGAGGAATCACACCCCTCATAAAAAAAATTAGTAAACACAAAAATTTTTCCGTTCTTTCATAGCACAAAAAAAGAAGAAAATAAAACGCAATATTGAAATCACATCCTAAAATAGAAGAAACACTTACCAATATATGAGAGAAAAGATAACCTTGAAATAAAGAGTTGATTAGCTCAACGAAATTGAAAATATTATGATCCTTGTCTTGTAATATGTGAATCCTGCAAATTTATTTAAAAAATGAAAGAAAAAGTTAAAACCATATACTTCATTCACAAATCACAATATATTAAAATCCTCAACTAAAATTACTAAAAGTAATTTTTAAATGGACATTAATACTCAGTAGTACTACTTCATCAATCCCCATTATTTAATATGAAATTTCAATATTGACATTATAATAATAAATTATTTATTAAAACAAACTAATACAGTTATACTTTTTCAATATTCATTTATTTAATATAAATAAAAATATATTGATATTGACATATTGTGATTTATGAAACACATTGTTTAAAATAGGTTGAAAGTAAAGCAACAAATATAGATGAAATAGAAATCATGAAATATAAAAACAAAAATATGAATAAGTAAAGTTTATATTACTTAATAAAATAGAAAGATGTGAGAATTGAACTTGAGATGCAGAGTAGAAACTTGTGATTGTTGAGTGGTCGGCACCTGATGGCAGTGGGCGTAGGTCTTGCCGGACACAGGAGTTGGGAGGCCAATCGTCGGGTCAGTAAAGTGAAGTTGTCTATTTGTAATTTGTTTGAATTGAATTTTGGAAAATCCTTTTGTTCTTTATTAGGTTGTAGGGGTTTTAATTTTTTTAATTTTGTAACTAAGTAAAAGAAAAAGTGGGACCGGATAAGGTGGATAAAATAAAATTTTAAAGTAAAAAATTATTTTTTTGAAAAAAAGGTAAGTTGACTTATGAGGTGGTAAATATTTAAAAAGTGAAAAAAATGTTCTCATGTGGGTTAGAATCCACAGAGTCCCGCATCCAAGCAAATTAAAACTGCTCAGCTGACCAGTGCACCCCAACGAGTTTTGTGAGTGCAAAATTAAATATATAACCTTTTCTTAAGGTACACTTACATATATATATATATATATATATATATATATATATATATATATAAAATTTAAAAGTTAACAGGTGCACGTGCCCTCCCAATGCTCCATGTGGGTCTGCCTCTTATCCCTATACATAGTAGAAACCTAGCCTCTTCTAGTTATTGGTAGAAGTGTGTTGCTTCTTTATTGGGAGTTTTTTCGAAATACTATTCGGGTTTCATCTCATATTATCTTCCAAAAGTATCATTTATCATTTCATGCATCCTATCATGTTGAACACTACTTTGATCATGTGCAGACCTACTACATTCACCCACTGTCAAAATTATAAAATATATCATTCTCTCCATTAGTCTCACCATGATCAGTCCACACAAAATATCTAGGTTTAAACCCATAATGGTAAATATGAACTACAACTTTATCGGGTTGAAAAAATTTCATGCAATTGCATCGCTTATAAGGACACCTAATCAACCCATCAGTTTGAAAGTGTATAGTGACATTGTATGGTTGATAAATCCTCAAACACCTTTAATAAATTCATCTCTCACGCCCCCACGATTTTCATTAGTTCTATCATACATCCACATACAATGATTCATCTGCAAAAATATAGATATTTTAGATTATATATAAATTTAGATTAATTAATTTATATTGATAATTAAATTTTATTATTTCATGACTATTAATTATCCGACAAACATCCTCCAAAAGTAAGTCGATTTTTGATGTAATTATTGAATTATGAATATGAAATTTTAATAATTAAAAAATTTGAATTATTATAATATTAATCAACATTTTAAGAATTATTAAATTTAAATTATTAATTTGCATAATAATATCAAGAATCAAAATTAACTAAATTTAAAAATTTTAAATTAACTAACACATTCATATTAACAATGAACATCAAATACAATTATCTTAATAATAAAAAAAGAGTTATCACTACACATACTTAGGTTAACAAATCTCTACTTTTATCATAAATTCAAGTTAATACACATTAATTACTTGATAAATCACTAAATTAATGAAAAACACTAACTTAAGTAGACTAATACATTAATATTTAACCTAAAATCTAACAATAATAATGTAATTAAAAATTAAAAAAATCCTAACCTTGAAATTGAAGATGAGGGGCGACGGCTGTGAGGGATGCTGGGTGGTGAGAGGAACGGCAGTGAGTTGGGAGGGACGTCGGTGAGTTGGGAGGTGCGACAATGAGGGTTTAGGGTGGGAATCGCAGGAGAGAAATAAGAAAGAAGAGAGAAGAGGGAAGTGAGAGAAGAAAGACTACGTGGATCGATATAACTGGACAAACAGACAGATAGGGCCGGTCAGTTTATTGTTTATCTATCAAATGAATTGATCAGATCTTGACCAAAAAATGAATGAACAAAACAAACCTGTCTGTAGGTTTTTAGAAATTATTTTAAATAAAAATTTATTTCTATACTATTCTTTTTATTTTTATTTAAAAATACTAATTAATTCATATAACGACTCTAATTGTCGGGTAGGTAAATTAATTTTTTTTATTTTCTTAATTATATATTACTTTGTCCATCAGATTATAAAATTCTATCCCAGTGAAAATATTCACACAAAAATGCGCGAAAAATACCGACGAACAGTGTAGGTGTGTTAAATAATTATATAAAAATTAAATAAAAATAGGAGAAAATAACGAACAGGTCCGATTTTTCCTCGATTTTTTGCAATCGGCCATGTCCGTCAGCATACGTCCCTCATTTTTTATGCAATTTTTAGTAGTGAAGACTTTGCTTTCATGCTCAAACTTCTACAATAATAAAATTATAAATAATAACCTAACAAAATAAATAAAATAAAGCAATAAAATTGAATTGCCTCCCAACAAGCGCCTTTTTAACATCACAGCACGACATCATCAACTATTTTATATATATTGACGATATGAATCTCAGCCCTAATTTCTTTTCTAATTTTTTTCTCTGCTTTAAGGGCATTGGTTAAAAATAAAGAAACCAAGTAAGAGATGTTGCATCTTTCACTTCTTGACTCTTAAGTGAGGGATGCCATTTGTCTATTCGATATAGCGATTGTAGAATATAAGAGTTCTGTTCCTCATCTACACATCTCTCATAGGCTTGAAAAGCTCGATTTCTATGTATCCAAATAGTCACAATGTTGAAAAGTATTTAGAATGAGGATCAATATGCCCCAACTCCAAATCTACATTATTTACGATATTCTCACTTTCTTACACCTCCTCAACATTGGCATCAACTAAAGAAATATAGTTGAATGGTTGGAATTCCTCTTTTTGTTTCATTAATTGGCCAGTATCCACAATAATTGGTGGTTAAGCCTCAGACTATCCCAACTCTTTTATTTAATTAGGCTTGCAGGTCATGAATATCTGAGCCAAACTGATCTATCTCTTGTCTCAGTTTTGTTCATCCTTCCATAAAGCATCTCATCGCATTTGTAAATATTCTCATGGAGACCCCCATATTCCTCTAATAATTTATATAAATGTCCATATTCTCAAAACTACAAACATTTATTAGGATCATCATAATAAGGACTCAAAAAAGGGTAACAACACTTGGGACAACTTTTTTAATGACTACTACAAAAATCACAAGATTGAGATAGTGCTCATAATTTTCCCTTAGGAATATATTGACAATATTAGCTTGTTTTACCTCATTACTCCTTGTTGTTACTTGTAATGGCACCATTGTGTCTATATTATTTCTCTTATTTGCATTAAGCATGTTTTGAGTATATTTTGGTGAGATATCCCTTCCTTTGAGATTTTATGAATATTTTAGTCTAAGAACTCTTTCTCTTGTATCCCTTATTTCTTCTATTTGTTCTTTACTGACATCTGGTTCCTCTGTTTCTATTTGGATTGGTACAATTGCTAGTTGTTGATTATTAGCTTCAATTACTTCAGTTAGTGTAGTGACATTCATTTCACTGATTTCACTAATCTCTAATAATTCTTCTCTTGTGTGTTCATATGTGTTTAGAGGATCATCGAGGTTTGGCGCATGATTTGTTCTTGTATCCCTTTTGCTTCGCTTTTTACTTTCTTCCTCCTCTTGCACATCATTTGTCCCATCTCCTTGCGAAACTATCATTGCTTTGTTTTTAATGGGAATTGTTCCTTATATCTCTAATGGAGTTTGTGGCACTAGTGCTACTAATTCTATAGTTCTTTCACCTAATATTGTCTCGCCCTTTTCTAATATTTAGTGCATCTCCAGATTTGGTAAGTTGTTTATTAAATGATTTTTCTACCCACTTTTTAGTTGAGATTATGTTGTCATCACTTGGTCCTCCAAGTTGAGTCTATTTGCTTGAAATATTCTCTGTTGCTTTTATCTCTATGCTTGGACTTGCCTTTCTGTTTTCATCTGTGATTTTGATTGATTGTTTGTTTGTTGTTATCACCTTTCCATGCCATCTCTTTTGGGTCTTATTCTAATATTGTAAATTTATTAGAGGTGGGCACCCCCATATCTTAAGAGTTGTAGTTTCACTTTGATTCTCATACGTGCTCATCTCTTCCACCTCTTTGATATTGTTTTCTCCTCCTATTTCTGGCCATGTATCTCTTCTCTTTATATTGGTCTTTGATCACTTGTTTACCTAATGTGCTCGTTTTTTCCTTTTTGGTTGTTTTCATTCTCTTCCTTTGTTGTTTCTACTTGATCTTTCCCCTTTTGTGGTTGAGTTTCTTCTGTGTCCTCCTCCTTAGGGAACAATTCCGAATGTATCACAAAGCATTTTCTTTCATTATGTCCTTGTAATTTACATCGTTGACAATACTTAGGCACATAATTATATTTAATATCTATCCACTTGTAAACAATCTCCCAAAATTTTTCTTCCTCATTTCCATATTAATTCTTTGGTGGAATTTTGTTAATAAGTCCACCTCCAATTTGACTCTTGTGTAATTAGGTCGTGTTTGACTTTTTGTAGCCATGACAGCCTGTAAAAGTTTACCTACTATAGTAGTCATAGAAAAAATTACTTCCTTGATAAAATAATTTGGTGGCATAAACGGAAAAGATATCCAAGCAATTCTAATCATTGTCTCCTCATCAGGATCGAATAACGGATCCCATTTTAATGTCCTCATCGGATACTGTAAATTTTTGTATGTGATGTAGAACGTTGATTTTGATAATAGGTTTACATAATCCTCTAATAATTTTTCTCGGATCAAAGCATATCTATTATGAAGTAAACCAATGTTACATCCTCTTTTGAGCTCACATTGTTTTGGGATCAATTTTCTTAGCTCCTTTATGTCTGGTCATTCATATGAAAACTTCTCAATAACAGTGTATTGGAGATCTTCTTTCACTATCATTTGTTCTACCTCTTCTTCTTCCCAAACAATCATTGGTTCGCCATGTAGGTAAGAAATTTCGTCGAGGTACAAAAAGAGTAAGGTACATAGGAGGTTGGTCTTTCTCAACGTGGTGTATAGCACGAAAAACCTTTCGATACAAGATAGGGCCGTTCACATGAAAGAAAAAAATGAACGAGCCTTGTCTACGAAGCAGAGCGACTTCATCTTGCTTGCTTCTGGCGAAGCTTCTAGCTCTAAATAATAGGAATTCTGGTATGGCAGGAATACTGTCGAGTCCAACAAAGTCTTAAGAATAATATAGGGCTGGATAGAGGTTGCCAACCGTTAGTACCCGACTAACTAAAAAAAAGGGGTTGTGTTGGTTCTTGTCACGGTGGGGGTTAAAGTTGCAACATAATTTAAGGCTGAAACTGTAATTGATAATTGCGGTTAATATGTGGTTGAGCAACCTCTAAAGGAGGGTTCCCAATGACCAAAATGGCCGGAAAAATGTAGGGTTTTGGTCGTCTAGGGTTAGGGTCCTAATATGAAAACATAACTTTTTTTTACTATCAATTAATTTTAATCGATAATTCTTTTATTCAAAGTTTATACTTTAGTATTAAACAAATTTTAGCACGCGACTTGAATTGATGTAATGACGTGGATTGTAAATTAATTAGCCGGTAATGGCCTTTATTGATGTTGGTTGGATACAAATTTCAAAAAATAAAAATAAAGATTTATGATTTTAAATATGCCATAATAAATTATATGGACATAAGATTTTTAAAATTTGTAGTATTAAATGTCACATCCAACAAAAGAAAAATCTATATTTAAGTGCAAAAGGGTTGACAAGTTTCAAAGTGACCAAAGAAGTGTTCAAAAAGGAATTTTATTAAAAGAAACACAGTCGTCGTCTGAGAATGAGTTATGGTATGCTAAGTCACCATTTAAAATTTTACATTTCTTTTAAAATAATTTGACTCTCAAAACTTATCAACGGCAAAAATTTCGATTAAGAATTCAGTTGATCAGGGAATTTTTGTCCCCATCAGTAAAAAAAAGTAATAAAAAAAAATTATTTGAATAATAGCTTTTTTTATGACACAAGATTGTTTTGTTCAGGAACTGTAGTGAATAAACAATGTGTAAGACATATCTCTTTATCTCATAATTTTAACACAATCTTGACTCATATTGGCTCAAATATGCACCAGCAACATGTATTCAACATTTAAATAATTTTTTTATATGCTGATTTTCCAGATAACCATGAAATAATCACACAACTTGGAAATCAATTAACCCAGCAGCATGCATAACAGGAGGAAACTCATGTATTTATAATGTTGTAATTGAAATTTAAGCAGAATCACTGATTTAACGAGCAAAACATATATGTATGTATGTATCACTTGAATATAGATTAACATTGGATAAGAAGTTATTAGAGTGGACCTTAAAGGTGAAATTTTTACCAAATTAAACCTATGAACTAGTTCAATAAAGATTCTTTTAAAATATATTAAACTTTTTAAATATATATATTAAATTTTTTCCAAAATTAACAAATGCACAGGTATTCACAACCCACCATGTGAAGGTGCCTGTGTGTGTGCTCCTTGTATTGTGGTTGAGTGGAGTCGAAAGAAAATTGTGAATTTGTGTCCTGAGTATTGGGCCATTTGAGAGGTGGTCCCAGAAAGTTTACTATTTTCAATTTTTCAAATAAAATCTACTAAAAATAAAATGAATATAAAAAAAACAAGATTAATTTCAAAATAAAAAAAATAATATTAAAAACAATTAGAGAAGATCAAATATTACGTGTATGTCATAATAACTGTGAGGTTATAGAAACTTTTGATAAATAAAAATTTTAAATTAAAGTATTCGCAAATTTATAAGGGGTCATTTGTTAGAAGGACTTGAAAGAAAGATTCATATAAATTATAAAGGGGGAGTAAAAATATCAAAACACGCACCTTGAATTGTCAAGATCAACAGTACAATTATATAACTTTTGACAACAGAATATAGTACGGACTATATCTGTGTACATTGTTACGTCTTCAATTATGATTGTTCATCATATATTTTGAAGTATTCTAATAACAGAAAATCGAGGCTAAGAGTACTTTCTTCGTAATTTAAAAACATTAAAGTCTTACTATTTAAAATACAAGGAATCAACCACTTATCCCAAAATTTAACATTTTGGTTCTGACACTTCAAACTTTGCTTTCCTTTTAGACTGAAAACAGTAAACACACAGTGTTGTTACAACTTATTTGATAGAGCTAAACATATATTAGGCACTCAACTTATCACATTCGACTAGCATATACTTTATTAAATTTACTTATTCAAAGACTTTGGTAGAGTTCCGCAGCCAATCTAGGAGATAGAACTGGTTGAAGAGGCTTCACTTTGGGCAAGGCAATGCCTAAGCCCTCACTTAGATCTACTGGTTCCTCCCTTGGCATTGAAATATTAAATCCATGAAGTAATTTTGCAAGCGTCAAATGGATAATTTGGGTACCAAACATCAAACCAGGGCACATTCTTCTTCCGGAGCTAAAAGGAATATACTCAAAATTTTGTCCTCTATAATTAATATTCATATGTTCCTTCAAGAACCACCTCTCTGGTTTAAATTCATTTGAATCTTCCCAAATTCTCGAATCTCGTTGAAGCTTCCATAGATTGACAATCAAACGAGTACCCTTTTTAATTTGATACTTACCAACATAACAATCTTCGATGGCCTCTCGAGGTCCTGACAAGGGACCAGGTGGGTAGAGACGTAACGTTTCTTTTACTATGGCTTGCAAATATGGCAGGTTCTTGATGTCGGACTCTTCAACCCATCTATTTCTTCCAATCTGCTCATCTAGCTCATCCTGAGCTAATTTCAATGAGCGAGTATTATTCATTAGCATAGATAATGCCCATATTAATGTCTCTGCGGTGCTCTCTGATGCCGTCATGATAAGTATCTGCGCAAGTGAATAATAAGGCATTAATTAGTCAAGTATTTGGAGATTCAAAATAAAACTAGCCACTGTGGTATCAATAAATAAAAGAATACAAGGTACTTCATTATCCTATTCATGTCACTGTATAATTGAACACAAATTTATTTATTCTTTTAGAAAAAAAAATTAAAAAATTATAATCCTTTATAAGAATTAGCATTTGTAAGGCTATATATAATTTCATTAAGTGTAAAATAAAAATTTAAAGTAAATTATATCAAAAGATGATATCTTTTTTCGAGACACAGTGAAACAAAAATGTGCGAGATAAATTGGGCAGAGGAAATACTTCTTCTCATTATTTTAGTTTTACATAGAGCATATATTGGTAGTCAATATTATCATTGTTCAATATCATGTAAGTCTACACAGATTAATTTGCTTTTTAGAGCAAAAATAATATTCTTAAATTCTACTTAGATGAGTAATATAGGTTACAAATTGGTTCTAACATTTAAAAGTGGTGGGCATTTATTTAGCTAAAAGAACAACAGATGGGACGGAGAGAGTATTATATATGTGATGCTAAGTGACTTTTCAAAACAAAGAATTACGTAAAAAAAAAAATTTTGGAACATATATAGTAATTTCATTTTCTCAATTTAATTTACGTGATATATTTTCATTTTTAATCGGTTTAAAAAAATAATATATTTTTATATTTAGTAATAATTTAATTCTAAAAAAGAATAGTCAAACAAATATCTATGATTTATTTTAGATTATAAATTTTACACTACTAGAAATAGAACTTTTTCTCACTGCAAATCAATGAGAAATTTGTGTCCTAAGACATGATTTTCTCACTCATTTTCTACCAAATTTGTTCACTAGAAAAATGCGGTGGGAAATAATTTCTCACTGAACCAATGAAAAATTCCATAAATTTTCAATATAAAAATACTATTATTTATTTTTCTTATTTTTCAGTGGAAAATCAATGGGAAAATAATATTTTTTTAGTAGTGACAAAAACTAGGAAGTATGTTATTTGGGATCAAACAACATGAACGAGCAGCTTACCAAAGTTGTTGCCTTGATAATGGCATCACGGTCGAATCCACACTCCATGGTTTCCTCTGGAAGAGTGGAAAGCATGACATCAATAAAATCAGATTGGTCTGCAGTAGAATCTATAATATGAGATTCTTTTCTTTTCTGGATGTGTTCTTTTAACCAGCGATCAAAGACACTGTCAACTTCCTTACGAGTCTGTTTCATGGCGCTAATGTGCCCGCCAATATCCATCCATTCAAGCGACGGAATTGCATCAGAAAAAACGAAAGTTCCACCCAGGAACAACACTTTCTTTATAGATTCTTTGAAATGCATTTCCTCCGCGCATTCACTAGTGTTCTTTTCATTAACGCTGCTGGAGAATCGCTTCCCAGCAAGCATTCTGATGATTATATTGAACGTTATGTTCTCAAACCAGCTACTTAGGTTCACCTGTGCTGGAATACCATTACTATTACTAATACAATTTGATGAGTACAATTCTTTAATACAACGATTTACTTCTGATGTACGGACGTGCTTCAGCTTCTCAAGGCGACTGTGAGTTAAGAGTTCAAGTGTTACCATTTTACGAATGTCGCGCCAGTATGGTCCGTATGGAGCCAAAGCGAACATGGCTCCGTTGTAGCCTAAATACTTGGCTAGTGCCATGTTTGGTCGACTAGCAAATATTTTTTCATTGGCGCCTGTAAAGCAATTTTTAACCATTTCCCAACTGCTGATAACAAGAGCTGGATGCGACCCAAGCTGCAGTTGAAAAATGGGTCCATATTTATCAGCCATGAGTCCAAGGATTCGACAAATGGGAAGCTGGCTGCTAAGCAGATGGAGGTGGCCTATGAAAGGCAACCCACCTGAAGCTTTAGGTGCTGATATTGCATTGCCTAAACCTGCTTTGGTTATAATTTTGTATTTGCGAGCAACAATAAGGCCTAAGAAACAACAAACCAATAGTGCTAAGATATGAGACAGAAAATACATGTTGATTTTTAGTTGCTATTGAGGTTATTACTAGAAGAGATCAGATAGTCCTATTTATAATTGAACCACAAATCGTCCTATACATAATTGAATCACAAATATTTTTGTGGCCTAGAAAGTGGAAGAGGTAACAATCTAGGGACCACAACCGACAATCCATTGCGGGAATTAATGTAGCTAGCCGCCACCTGGACCTCTGGCTTTCTTACTTTAACAACTCTACTCAATTTTTACTGCATTCCTAAAATTCACCTTTAATTTTTGATCTCTAAAATTATATATCACACTTAATCGCATCCATATTTTTAACGAATTTATCCATTTATACTACTAGTAAAATGATGCCCGTACTAAGCACGGGCTCAATTGCGAGAGAATATTGCTTTAAAAAACTTAAATTTGCATTTTAACTATTCATAATTATAATTTGTTGAGAAAATTATCAAAATAATCTTTAATGTATAGACTTGATTTCCTTTGATCCTTAGGGGCCATTTGGTTACTTAATAAGGCATAAACTAATACATGAATAACTTAGATTATTCATGTATTAATTTTTTATCATGCTTGATTTTTAAATAGAATAAAAGTTATTCATGTATCAATTTATACCATGTTTGGTTGGTAGATTTCAAATGTTGTATAAAAGTTACTCATGTATTAATTTTTTGCGGTGTTTGGTTGTGTTTTAGTAATTCTACATAACTAATACTTACATAATTTATGAGGAAATATATGTATAATTTTATGCAGGGTAGAAGGTGAAATAAGTTATGTGGGTATTAGTTATACATGGATTAAAATAATAAAATTACACATTTATCCCTATCAATTTACTATTAAAATCTTTTTTAATTCGATATGTGAGTATACAATTCTTAAACTAAAAAAAATTATTGACTAAATTTTTTTTTAAAAGGTCGTAAGCCCTCTTTTATTAAAATAAAAAAAAGTTATATTATTTTTGTGAAAAAGGGAAGAATTTTATACTATTTGTTTACTTATTTATTTATAAATAATATATATTAATTTATAATAAATTAAATATTTAATAATTAATATTTCATGTATTGTAATTTCAATAACTATAAATCCTACATAAATAATACCTACATAACTAATATTTGCATAACTAATACCTACATTACTAATACATGAATAACTAATCCCTGCATAAAATAATACATAGATTCCCTCATAACTAATTCATGTATTATTAATACCAGCATAACTCTAACTCATTACCAAAGGATCCCTTAATGTATAAATGTCACGCCCCAAACTGGGGAAGGGCGCGACGGGTTCTCTGTACGTCTATAATAGTAACATTCTTGCCAACAAGGCCACCTCTCACGGATGGCTATAACATAGCATATGGATCGACGAGGTTATAACATAAAAAAGAATAGAAAATACGATATCGACGAGGCCATACATAATTGAAACAGACTTGTGGATAATTGACAGGGCCACAAACTGTATTATAAATCATACTGAATGGTCGGGACAGGGCCTGACCTACCCATAACTATACAACAAAACTCTAGAACCATCAAAATAGACCTTAGCTCCGGGAAGAAAAGGAGCATACCAACTCTCCGCTGATTTGGGACTTCTATAAAAACTGATGATCGGAGCATCTACCTTCACCTGTAGCACGAATGCAGGTCCCCGGGTAAAGGAACATCAGTACGAATGAATTGTACTGGTATGTAAGGTTGAATACTGTAAATGTAAGTAACACCAAAGATAACTGAAGAAGAGATAGGGGTAAAGACAACCTCGAAACTCTAGACATCATAATTTGATAATAACTCAATATGAAGATGTAAGGAAACCATGCAAAAGCATAATAAACTATAACTGTCCAATCGATGCGTCGTCCAGTAATCTAGTAAATCTAAAAGAAGAACTGCCCAATCGATATAAGTGCATCGGTGGGGGTAGTTCCTAGAGGTTCATCTGCCCAAGCGACTTAACTACATCGGTGGTATACAGTAAACGTAATTGTAACTGTAAATGTATTTGCGCAACTGATATAACCATATCGGTGGTGTCACGACCCGAACATAGGCCCAGATCGAGACATGGGACAAGAAACCCCGAGAGGCTCCAAGTCAACCCATGACATGAACATACATCTAACTCTATCATAGATAAGCGGAAGATCATCATAAATAACATAGGGGACGTCTGACAAAATGTAAAATCTGCTTACATACATGAATCGAAAGCTGAAACACAAACTATGTCTGGAAAATCCTCTAACACTGACGAGTTGATGGGACAAGACCCCAACTAACTCACTATAATCTAAAAACTAAAAATATGACATACAACTGATAAGAAGTGCCCTTGTAAGATGAAGACTCACCAACTGAGACTGAGGAAAGCTAACTCTGAGAATCTATCTGGCGGCGGGACTGAGCCTGGATATTGAAGCCTGTATCATAAAATGATACAGCATAGAGTATGCGGTTAGTACATGGAATGTACCGAGTATGCAAGGCAAGTAAAACTACTAAGTAAATGAAATCATAAATCATGCATAATATAAAACATATTCAAGATAAGATTCTGAGAGTAGGGCTTGCATGCTATTTTTTGAAATCATAATCTGAACATAACTGAACATCATAACTGAATCGTATGATCTAAAGCTAAAAACTGATAATCATAAGTAAAACTGAATATTGGTTCAAACCTGTTGAGAATATAATATCATGACCGATGTACATGCATAACCGAAATCATGAGGAACAATGGGAGACTCGTCATATAACCGACATTACCACAATAGAGCTTACATGGTCCCCACTATCACACTCAAGTGACAGAGCCGTCCAAACTTTCCAGGGCAAAGACGCTACCATGATGTCGATATCAAGCTCAAGGCCCCTTGGGGGTAGGGAAAACTCACAAGGGAGGTCCCAAAGTATATAAGTAAATTTATGTTGGCGCGTAGTTCTGAGGTACAAGGTTGACTGACCCTTAGCCTACCAGTGATAGACACTACGATCCTAAAAACATGTATATGCTCTCCATCATTTTTCAACGAAGCTGACCATCATCTAGGACGAAGCTGAATAATAACATACATGCATAATCAGAAATCATAACATGAGGAGCCTTGGCTCAAACCATACCTGACTCCAAAATCATGTGGTAAGCTAATTCATGAAATCATAAAACACACTTGAACATATGGGCTTGCCCAATACTTAAACATTCTTGAAATCAACTTGATTCACTTTGAAACCATGAACATAACATGGGTATTTCGAGATCATACTTTCTTCATAAACATCTCATCATGCTTGAACATATAACTCATAGGTCTCAACTTTCATGAACATTCATGGATGGGCATCATAGTTTAGAAAACTTAGAAAACATAATTTATAATTTAAAACATTATAAAATCTGCCCATTAATCATAATTCATCATTTAAAACTTGCTTAGATCATCCCTATGATTAAAATTTAGGAATTCATGCATTGCCTAAAATCTCATGGAATCATCAATTAGAACATCATGAATTGAGAGAGAATTGGGCATGGGTGTGGCACGTAGTTTCTGAGAATCAAGGTTTGCCTGAACCCCTAGCCTACTCGGTGCTAGACAGTATTCTCAAAAACATGCACATGGCTCATAATCATTATCGTAAAAATATACTTGAACTTGCATGGGCTAGCTGAAACATTAAATCATAATCATAATCATATTTGAAATGCGTGAAATATTCATGAAAGGATGCCATAGAGTTGTCCATGATACTTGAACTTGGATATAAATGCTTGAATAAAGCTTTATAACTTCAAACTCATGGAATCATGAATCTAGGATTCCATAAATACTCATATATACTAGATAGTTCATCATAATTGATATCATGAATTCATAAGTTTGAAATTCATAAATCATGCATAATAGGGCATAATCTTCATAAACTTGAAATCATGAATTAGTAAGTAAATTGAGAATCAAATATTCCCTATTAGCCATAAATCATCAATTGAAACATGAGACAATTGAACCCATAGAGATAGTATAGAAGATTTCATGAAATTGGGTAAAACCCTAGAATTTCAAAATAACATGAATGGAGACTTAAACTCATAGATTAGGGATGAATTAGGTAGGAGGGTGGAAGAAGTTTTCCATTCATGACCCTACATACCTGGGCTAGATGAGATTCTTGCTAGGGTTTGATGCCCAAGAGAGATTGGAGAAGAAGAAATTGAGCAATCCTTTCTTTCTTGAGAGCTTGATCTTTCACAACCTTGGTGTATGAGAGGAGTGAGGAATAAGTTGAGTAAAACCCATAATTACACCCTTAAGGATCCTTAAAATGACGTCATTTAAGGATTAAAAGCTTAGAAAATTACAAAATTATCCCTGTAAATCGGATGAACTGAATCACTGATCACTACGACGGTGGCTGTGAAGGGTAGTCACTCGCCCAACAGTATGTCGCCCTTATCGTCAACCTTAACTAGAAAAGGGGTCCTGACTAGCCTTTGACGACAGTGGAAATGACAGGCCGTCACTTCCTTGACGGTCCATCAAGTCCTCCATCACCTAGGGGACACTAAGAACTGACCACGACGCCACTAGTGACAGTCCGTCACTAGGCTGACGGCCATCGACCTTTTGCCTGATAGCGCGATGATGTAGGCGACAGTCCGTTGCCCACTTAACGGTCCATCGGTCCCACCGTCACACCTGCACCAGACCTACAACTTTAGTTCTTCCCCTTCAAGGAGTCATTTCGAGCTTGAGGTGTTACAACGTTCTACTTTAACTCAAACTTTTATGTGATGACACGCTTCATAATACTTGACATTACATTCCCTATGAATAGTACTACCATATCGTGCACTGCCATAGGTGTATTCTTAATTGCAATTTCTACATGTGGTTCAACTACTTATTATTGCTCATGCAAAAGTGTTAACTCCCTTCTTCTTTGGTGAAATTAATCTTTCAAGCTCAACTTGGAAGACAACAAGATTTTTTCCGCGTGCGGTGCATCACATTTGAACCTATTCTTACAAAAGTAACAACTAAGATCAAGATATTAATACCTGAACAATAAAGTAATCATAGCTAAGTCTAAATACAAGTCAATTTCTAAGTTCCTGGTGAGGACGCCAAAAGCTTATTCACTCCCAATGCACACGCAAGTGTACATGGTTGCTCAAGTAATACAATGATCATAAATAATCAGATGTCGAACCTACAGAGAGTTATGATTGATTAATACTTTGTATAACTATTACTACAAAATTAATGAGTGCTTTGCGTAAAGAGTTTGTTTTTATGAACTATTTCTAACTAAAATGATAAATAACTAATTAACAAGACGCAAGTAGTTCTAGATTTGTGACTAAAAGTGACAAATAGACAGGTTGGAATGAATTTAGGAGAATCGAGATGAACTTACTTAATAAACAAGTGGGTTGTTGACTCACCCAAAGGTTATTTGAACTAAAATGGGCTGAAACGCGGATCAAAATCCAACTCGTTCAATTTATACTAAGTTTTAATTATATTATTTATTTATTTTTATGATATTTCAGTATCTAATAAAATTACTATTTTTCCTTATTGTGAATGTATATAATATATTAAATTAAAAAAATGTCTTTTTGAAAATCTTTTGATAAAATTTTTCATGGATCAATTTGAACTAAATTATCAGTTCAAATTTTAATAGACTAAACTAATAATGAACAAATCAATAATTAGTATCAAACTCAAACGAATTAGACGAAATTTTTTTACCATAACTAAATCTAATATCTCTGATGAAATTATGGTCTCAATGCGAGCAGATGAATATTCATTGACTTTGATTTATGGAAGGAAAAGAAGTTGGGTAGATTTTTTATACTTATTCATTCGACTGATCTGACCACATGATTGCCCTTATGCATTACGAGTATTCGTTGAATTCTGATCCACACATTCCTTACAAAGAAAGAAAAACTCTTGTGATATTCATTTTGAATTATTAGGAGTATTTAATTAAGACTTTGCTTCACATATTATTGACCGAGCAAATAATCCTTCAATTATTTTAAATAAAAACAGAAGTTATATTATATATAATAACATTATTAAATTTATTTTATATTTTAATTTTTATAAAATTTAGCCCAATTTTATGTAATTTGAAATTTACTTTTAATTTCTTAATTCAACAATTCAAAAACACAGATCTTTTCCTCCTTTCTCGTTTTTTCCTTCCCTTTCTTTTCTGTTAGTATTGATATAGACAGTAACTTCATGGGCGTCCATTGTTGAAGCTCGAAGTTTCAAAATTTGAAAATTGAAGTTTCGTAAATAAGCTCCGTTTGGAGTTGGTATTGTTGTACAAGATCGAGTACATATTGAGGAACCTAAATATAAAATTTAGGGTGATTTAGTGTAATTTTTGAAGTATTTTGAATGAATTTAGTGTTTGGATTCGAGGAAGATGTAGTCAGTTTTTTTTGTTGTATAATATTGTATAATAATATATATACACATTTAAAACTTTAAAATATTATTATATACGAATATATAATATTGTATATCAAATTTTTTTAACCACTACTTTAAAAAAATAATAAGTTATATGAAAGAAAACTGTAAAAACTTAACTATAAATTTATAATATAATATTATAAAATATATATTTACGTAATTATCCCGTAAATAAATGTTTTTTGCGAATGATAAGGCGCATAACATTATCAATAGAACCGTGTAAAACGTTTTTTTTAAGGAATATATATGTGTATGGCATTTGGTCTCTGGGCCCCGAAGTTTTTTATTTTAAAATAAATGTCTTTAATAAGTCTCACATATGGTCTATGGTATAATTTATTTTTTGGAAAAATTATTTAATAAGTTGCGTACTGACTGAATTTTTTTAAAAACATAGCGGGATGTTTAATGATTTCTTTTTACTTAAAATTAAATTGTAAGTCGTGGTCACGGCTACGAATTGTAATTTTCTTTTTTTTTTTGAAAAAAATTATATTTTCAATTTTAATTTGATTGTTTGATAAGTTTAAGAAAATAAAGATGATTTTTAAATTCTGTAATTTTAAATTAAAGATATGTAGAATGAATTAAATTTTTTTAAAATTTTGTGATTTTAAACATGTCATATGAAAAATTAAAATTAAAGAGTTGTCAAAAATTTTTTTTTAATAGATTAGAAAAAAATAGAAATAAATAAATTGAAATGAAGGATGTATTTGACAAATAGCAGATGACTTGCATTTATTCTTATTTTCATTTTTTTTTAAATTAACAGAACGTCAATTTCTCTATTATTATCTTTAGAACATTGGAATAGTAATAAATCCGTGAAGACTAAAGAATCTGAGATGGGATATAAAAGCAGTGGGGAGTAATCTCCGGGATTTGACTGAGTCAAATAATTTGTTTTGTGTTATAAATATATTTTCTTATTATAGTAAATGTCTATCTTTTTTTTAAAAAAAAAAGTTAGGGTTAGTAATTTTAGAACCAATTTAGTTTTCTCTTATAAATAAAGGGATTTTCACTCAATATAATTTATCCTTCAAGAGAAATAAGAATTTTTTCTCTTTTCTTTTCTTTTTTCTCTACAATATTCTTTTTCTTGCTTTATTATTTTATAACACATCATCGGCACGAGTCTCTGTCTTGAGCGTTCACTTTGAAAAGATTTGATGTAAGAAAAATCAAAGTCACTTTTCGAAAGATGTATTACTTAGCTAGATGAATGATTTTTTTTGTGATAGGGTTTCTCTTAATATTCGTAAAACAAGAATGAAGTGAATATGATTCAATGAGATAAGATGTCAGTACTTCTTGATATAACGATATCGATTTTGTTTATGGATCTGAGGAACGACTCATTGATTCACTTGGCAATTCATGCCTGTTGGAATTTTGTTTAGGGAATTTTAATATTCTAAAAGAAAATATTTATTTTTCACATTCATGATGATGAATGTGACCTTTACTATTTCATAACCTCCATTTCATTATTCTACCTTATTATGCCTTGTAACCTGTGTAATATATGTAACCTCTAAGACATAATTCTCCCATTACTTACCCACTTTATTACCCACATTCTTCCAGTTCATCACAAGGAAGAATTCTTCACCTATAAATAGTGCTAGTCTTGTCTTGTGTTGGAGTAGAAGAAAAAAGATCGAGTGAAAGAAAGTGAGTAAAAGAGAGTTTTTATTTACTAAAGGAAGGTGTTCTTTTTGTGGAGCTTTGGACTCAACACTTGTCCAGAGTTTATTGAGTCATACAGTGTTATTGGGCTATTGTATCCTGGAGGGGACAAGTTGAGAAGATTACTGTTGGAGTGGTAAAATTTTGCTGCAGTAGGCTTGAATCTCCTTAAAGAGAGCGAGATATCCACCCTCAACCTGAAGATATTTATTTTCTTCATTTTTATTTTTCAATTGTAATTGTAATTTCTCCAATAATTTTAAGGAGATTCAATGGCTACAATTGAAAAACTTGCGGATGTCAAGATGAGAGATTTTAACAAGCCATTTCGATTCAATGGTACTCATTTCAAGAGATGGAAGGGTAAAATACTTTTCTATTTAAGTCTTCTCAGTATCTCTTATGTGTTAACTGAGAAGAATCCAAATAAAGTAGACAACTCTTCCATGAATGATGATGAACTAATTTCTCTTCAAGAGAAAGTAAAAAAGTACGATGATGATTCCTATAAATGTCGGTATTATCTTCTTAATTGTCTATCTGATAATTTTTATGATTATTATGATAAAACTTACTCTAGTACAAAGAAAATTTGGAAAGCATTGCAGAGTAAGCATGATACCGAGGAGGCTAGAGTGAAAAGATATGCTGCTAGCAGATTTTTTTGTTTTCAAATGGTGGACAACAAATCAGTAGTAGATCAAGCTCAAGACTTTATAATGGTTGTTGAAGAGCTCAGGTCCGAGGACATAAAAATTGGAGATAACCTTATTGTTTGTGGCATAATAGATAAACTTCCACCTTCTTGGAAGGAGTTTCAAAAACTATGCGCCACAAACAAAAGGAAATCTCACTTGAGACATTGATAATGCGAATCTGCATGGAAGAGGAGGCAAGGGGCCAAGATGCACTTTTACAATCAGAAGAGAGCAACCTCACAATGAAGGTAAATTTTATTATTTCAAATATTGCTGCTTCTGATACTCACAAAAATACTTCTACGAAGCCTAAGAAGAAAAACTTCAAGAAAAATATTGGTAGATCTCCCAAGAAAAATAAAAGTGGTAATAACCAAGCAGAAAATCAATAAGGTCAAGATAGAGGACCATGCTTTGTCTGTGGCAAGAGTAGTCATATTGCTCGATTTTACAAATTTCGAAAACGTGGTCCTACACCTCAGGCAAACGTTACTGAAGAGTCTTTTGTGGTGGTGATAACAGACATAAACATGGTTGAAAATGTTGATAGATGATGGACTGATTCTGGTGCAAACCGTCATGTCTGCTATGACAAAGATTGGTTCAAAATATATACTCCTTTTGAGGAGCCCAAAACCATCATGCTTGGTAATTCTCACACCACACAAGTGCTTGGAAAGGGAGATGTCGAGTTGAGCTTCACTTCTGGAAGGATATTAACATTAAAAGATGTACTTTTTACTCCTTCTATGAGAAAAAAATTTGATGTCTAGTTTTCTTCTTAATAAATCAGGCTTCAAACAAATTATTGAGTCTGATCAATATGTAATAGTAAAAATGGGTATTTTTGTGGGAAAGGGTATGCTTGTGATGGTAAGTTCAATTTGAATGTTGAAATGGATAAAGTTTCTACTTCTGTGTACATGCTCTCTTCTACTAATTTTTCGCATGCTCGTTTATGTCATATCAATGATCGTTATGTAGGAATCATGAGTAGTTTAGGATTAATCCCAATAGTTAAAAAGAATTTCGAAAAATGTGAAGCTTGTAGTAAAGCTAAAATTACTAAAAGGCCTCACTTTCAAGTTGAAAGAAAAACTGATTTATTAGAATTAGTTCACAGTGATATTTGTGAACTTTGAGAAATTTTAACTCGTGGAGAAATTAGATATTTTATCACTTTTATTGATGATTTTTCTAAGTATACATATGCTTACTTAATGAAAAATAAAAGTGATGCTTTTGAAAATTTTAAAGTTTATCTCCATGAGGTTGAAAATCAGTTTGACAGAAGAATAAAAAGAATTAGAAATGATAGAGGCCGTGAATATGAGTCTAATGAGTTTAATTCTTTTGTTAGATCATTAGGAATAATTCATGAAACTACTCAACCTTATTCTCCTGCATCTAATGGTGTAGCATAAAGGAAAAATAGAACTTTAGTTGAGTTGACTAATGCCATGCTTATTGAGTCAAGTGCACCTCTAAATTTTTGGAGTGAAGGTATTTTGACTGCTTGTTATGTGTTAAATCGGGTGCCTCATAAAAGGACAAAATTAACACCATTTGAGTTGTGAAAACGCCACAAGCCAAATTTGAGATATCTAAGAGTTTGGGGTTGTCTAGCCTATGTGAAGCTAATGGATTCCAAAATTACTAAATTGGGTAAAAAAGTTACTACTTGTACTTTTCTTGGTTATGCTTCAAACAGTATAACATATAGATTTTTTAATCTTGAAAATAATATAATAATAGAATCAGGTGATGCTACTTTTCATGAAAATAAATTTTCATTTGATTCTAAAAATAGTGGGGGTCAAAGGACTGAAGAAAATATTTTGTCACTACCTAGTTCTTCTACTTCTATCTTGTGAAATAAAGAAAATGATGATTTTGAGTTAAGAAGAAGTAAAAGAGCTAGAGTAGAAAAAATTTTTGGTCCTGATTTTTATGTTTTTAATGTTGGAGATGACCCTCATACTTTAAAGAAGCTTTATCTTCACATGATACTATTTTTTGAAAAGAGGCTGTAAATGATGAAATGGAATCACTGAATTCCAATAAAATTTGAAAGTTAGTTGATTTACCAACGGGTTGTAAAAAAATTGAGTGTAAATGGGTCCTAAGAAAAAAGTTAAAACCGGATGGATCCGTTGATAAATATAAGGCTAGACTAGTTGCTAAAGGTTTCAAGCAACTAGAAGGCCTAGAATCTTTTGATATTTTTTCTCCGGTAACGAGAATTCCATCCATTAGAATTTTAATTACTATTGCAGCAATTTTTGATTTGCATATTCATCAAATGAATGTAAAAACTGCTTTTTTAAATGGGGACCTAAATGAAGAAATTTATATGGAACAACCCGAAGGTTTTGTTGAAGCAGGCCAAGAATGGCCTTTTTTCCTAGTTTGGACCGCGTTTAATAGCGTAAACGGACGGAATTTCATCAAAATCCCTCGTGCCCCCTGTTTTCTGTTTACTCTCTGAAAATTATGAATTAAAATGAGACAAAACCAAAGTGGAGGGGTTTGTATACTTTGACCTGACCCCCCCCCCCCGGTGGCACGCTGGCCATTGTGGAGGGGAAGCCTCCGTGACACGCTGCCTGTCATGGAGGGGCTTTGCCCGACTTCCTCTTTAAGTTGCATTTGTCGAATGCGATTTATAAGTAGCATTTGTTGAAATTGATTTATAAGTCGCATTTGCCTTGCGGTGCTCCGATTTGGCGCTTGTCCGGTCTTCCCCCGGGTCTTTTACTAGCATGTATGGCCTTCTAAAACTCTTAACCAACATGCAAATAGTCCATCTAAATGTCAAAAATTTACGGGGTGTAACACGCACGATAAAGAATATGAACAAAAGAGAGTTTTCCTAATAACATCTCGTAGCCTCCTCGTCATAAGTGTGACGCGCTTCAAACCCATGAAAAGGACTCTACTCGATGTGGCATTCAGACATTCCGAGCATACTCTAAACTTAGTGCTCTAATACAAAGTTTGTCATGCCCCGAGTCTACACCCTATATGGAACAAGGTACTTGGAGTCACAAGTAACCCCAAGTCAACCCTTGGTCTATCATACACTAGTGTCCTGAGTAAAACAAGCATAGTGAAAACTTTGAAATAATAATATAAAAATATTTATGAAAAATAAAACTGGAACATAAAGTTTAGAACATCTAGGGTCTGAAATTAATTAAGTGTCTGAAAACCATCTAACTGATGAGTTGTTGGGACAAGCCCCCAGCTAACTCTAAGTATAACTAAACATGATAAACTGACTGAGAGAAAATGAAATAATGCCCTCAAATAATGAGGACTCATACTTCAACTACTGAGGAGGAGGATCTGAACTACGGCGACTAATGGTGCTAAGTCTGAGAAAGTGCAGTTGTATCATGAAATGATACAGCATAAAAGTATGCGTTAGTACTTTGAATGCATTGAGTAAGTGGGAGAAAACATGACTGAATGTAATTCTTGAATTGATATGACATGCATTGACCAATAAGTATACTGAACTGAACTAATAAAATAAGCTAAGATGGTCAAATGACCCTGTCTGATGGTCAAAGCATGCTCTAAGTCTAAAAGTTTTGAGCCTGAGATACTGTACTGAACTGAGCCAAACTGATAGAGCTGGAACTAAACTGAGCTTCTTATTATGAAACTGGACTAGACTGACTAGTGGGAGAGTCTATAACCGACATATAACTACATGAGCTTGACATGGAGTCCAATATATACACCCCACAGGTAGGACCCAATATACCTTGCCAGGGTATAAAGGCATGAACTGGGTGATCACAAGAGTCTGGTGCCAATCAGGCCAAATAATACTATAACCTACACTAGCAATGTAGTCTAGGAACCTGGGTGCGCTGGAACCCCGGCCCGCTCGGTGCTAAGTCCTACTCCCACTGCAAAATCTAGACTGAATTAATAAGTTGATAGCTCGAAACTAAGGTCTAAGACTAGTCAGGTATATAACTAAAAGTACCGTGAGAGTCTCATCGGACCAAATTCTGAAGCTGGGTTCTAGACTGCTCAGAGCTGCTTATCTAGAAGCGTCGTAACCATCTAAGAACAAATTATAATCTGAACTGGGGTCCTGAGGCTAGTCAGAGTTATATATCTAAAATGTCATGACCGCCTAATGGACCAATAAACCGAATTCTGAATCTGATTCTGATTACTGGGAGTCACCTCTGACACCTCAGGAAAAGGCTGAAGTCAAACTGATCAATTGACAAATTTGTATACTTCTGAAGAGATTCTACATTCTAACTGAACTGAACTACTAAACAGCTAGTATAGAACTCAACTCATCGCAACAACACGAGAATTCCATAATATGGCAAAAATTTAAAAAATTAAGGAAATCTCATCTGACAAGTAGTGTTATAGCTCTCTTATTCGTGCCAGGGCAAAAATCATTCTTATTGTTACACCCCGTAAGTTTCTAATGTTTAGATGACCTATTCGTATGTTGGTTAATATTTTAGAAGATAATACATACGAGAAAGGGGCCCGGGAAAAGGTCAAACGAGAGCATAGTCAGGACCGCGCGGGAGAAGGCCGAACCAGCTTCCCAAAAGGGCAACGTGGCACGGCCCCTCCTTGCTGCATTGGACTCTGTGGCACAGCCCCTCCCTGGTGCATTGGGACCTGTGCACGTCCCAGAATTGGCGCGACAGGGTCCTTGCCACGGACCCCTGTCCATCGCCCCAAGTTATATAAGTCTCACCCTTTGATCCCATTTCATTTTTCATATATATAAACGGGCAGAGGAGGGAAAATATGAAGAAAACAAATATTTTTCATCCATTTACGCTACAAAATACCTTCCAAATCCGAATTAACTTCGGGTATTGAAGTTTAAGGCTGCAGAGAACATCTCTACGGAGTTATTTTTACGAAATTCGCCTGGTGAATCGTAGCCCCGCCGAGCTAAAGTTGTTGGAATTGCTCCAAACTAGTGTCAATATGTTCACGGGCTTAAAATAAGCATTTCTCCCTTCTAGACTTTCGAGAAATAACGGATTTCCGACCGTATTCCGTTAAGTTAAAATATAGTTAATATTTATATACAAAGTTTCCCTTTTCACCGAATTTAGTATTAAAACTAGTCCTATTCTCCCAGTAACACATCTTTAGTTGGGAAAAGTTTTTGAATACAAATTGGAACTTACCAGCTAATCGGAAACCGGCGATTGAGGGAACTTACCAGATAGAAAGAGCGACATGCTGTCTGCGAGGGAAGAAGATGGGTTCCCAGGTCCTCATAGAGTCCATTCCATGGTTGGAATATATATACACGTCGTATCGGCACCACACCCCTGATGAGCCTGGTGCCCGGGGTGCAGACATCAGGAGTCCACTAGACTCAGACACAGCTACAGTCAAGAGCTGAGCGGGCTCAGTTGTAGACCCAGGGGACTGGCAGGACAGTTATAGTTACCAGTATGACCCATTATGACCTTGATAGGGGTATATATATTGACGTGTACTCACCAGGGCTTATGGGATCCCCAGGTGGGTTGTTTTGTGTTGGTTGTACCTTTCGGTTTATGGGGGCCAGTAAGGTTCTTATTTTCTTTAGTTATTGATGGACTAGCTAATAGAGAACCCAACTATTCAGGTATGACTTTTATTTCTTTTCTTTCAGTTATTTTCAGCTCTATCTTTTATAATCAGTCATTTAAAGTTATTACCTTACATACTCGGTACATGTGGTACTGTTTCCCTTTCTGGGGCCGCTGCATACTTGCCTATAGGTACGGATAGACGAGGAGCAGGTCCCTCTTACATTTTCAGCCAACGTCACAGAGCAGTTAGCTCCCTTCTTTGGGAGCTTGTAGATAGAAGGTTTATCTCTTTTGTTTGTACAGTTCATGGGTAGGTCGGGGCCCTGTCCCGACCATCATATTGTTCCTAGTGGTTTGCAGATTGTTTCCTTTTCCTTGTGATCAGCTGTTATTGGCCGTGTGGGGCCTATATGTGCTTTAGTTTATGTGATGGCCGTGTGGGGCCTATATGTGTTTAAGTTTATATGTTGGCCGTGTGGGGCCTTGTTTAGCTTGTAGATTAGCGGCCTTGTCGGCCATAGTCTAGCTTAGCAGTGGACTTATTTTATAGTCATAACTAGACATCATAGTGGTCTTGTTGGCCCGCATAGGATTCCCTGTTATGGTTGTTTCTGGCTAGCTAGTTTTCTTTTACAGGTGGATATAAGGCTTTGTCTGCCGGAGGTTGTGTTTACAGCCGAGATATAGCCCGTTGTTTCTTGATTTAAGAGCTAGTGCTAGCCCTGCACCAGAACTTAGGCTCGGTCCGCTCAGTCAGTTCAGGTCCTACTAGGGCACCAGGTGCCTGTCATGCCTCCCAAGGTGGGGCATGACAAACTTGGTATTAGAGCAGGTCATATCCCAGGGAGTCTGCAAGCCGTGCTAAGTAGAGTCTTGTCTATGGATGTGTTGTACACCACATACTATATGCAGGAGGCTGCGAGGCATGATAGGATGGTTACTCTTTTTTCTTATCCAGCCGTGCTATAGAGCTGTACTGTATCTGATATAATCCTAAGCTTACCATATTCTTTTTTTTACAGATAAATGTCGGACAGGCGACATCCCAAAACTGGTAGGAGATTGGATGTGGCGGCAGGAGAGGGCACTAGCAGGGTGCCCTAGTCAGAGATAGCCCGCGTTGAAGGCAACAAGGAGGTTTCATCTTGATCTCCCCAGCATTCTCCATCACGCCGGGAGCTGCATGGAGCGGCAAATGTGTCGGCACCCCCTCCAGCAGTACCTATACCGACACCTTCTGATCAGGAGGTTAGGAGTGTTGTTGTTATGTTAGCAAAGATGATGGCCGCACAGCGTTAGCCCGTGGTGCCGGTAGTTGCAAAAACCTCAAGAGGGCCTGGTAGCTCGAGGGTCCGAGAGTTCCTTTCACTGAGTCCCCCGTAATTCACAGGGACAGATCGGGATGAGGACCCTTGGGATTTTCTAGACCAGTTGTAGCGAATTTTCAAGGTAATGCATGCCATCCCCGCAGAATCAGTGGATTTAGCAGTGTTTCAGTTGTGGGACATTGCAGTACTATGGTACGTGTCACACCCCGCCTTGGGGGGTATGACTGGCACCTGGTGCCCTACTAGGACCTGAACTACTGGACTGCTAAGCCTAGGCACATCTGGTGCCTGGCCGGCTCTAACTCACATTTATGGACACAAAGGGCTACATAACGGCTGTAAACACAGCCCCCGGCCCATTGGCCTATAGCCTCCTGTACCTGTACTAACAGCTGACCAGAAACATGTCAATATAGGGAAACCTATGCGGGCCAACAAGGCCACCATGCTGTCTAGTTATCTATAACTTAACCATGAAGTACTGGATAGCTACGTGACCGGCAAGGTCACCACTACTGTTGAACTATGGCCCCACACGACCAACATAAAGGAAACACAAGTTCTAACAGCTATACAACTGCACGGCCTCACACGATCGGCTCATCTGACTACAGGGAAGTATATACAGACTGCAAGCCTCTAAGAATAACAATAGAAATGATCGGGACAGGGCCCCGACCTACCCGTACTGTACAACAAAAGAAAACGGAATACACCTCTGGGATTCAGTCTCCGGATGACAGGAGCTGAATGCTCTATCGCTGACAGGAATCACGTGGTATCGCCTACTCGTCTATGAGTACCTGCAGGCAAGTAATGCAGCGCCCCACCGGGCGTCAGGACCGCTGGTACTGAGTATGTAAAGCCATAACTGAAAGAGATTTCTGAAAATAACAATACAATCGATGAAACTGAAGTAGAAAGGAATGGATTAACTGTCTGATAATGTAAATCATACCTTCTTTTAATTATACTGGAAGGAGTAGGAGTCATACCTGGGGACGTATCGCTCTACTGCTGATCTACTCGTATCTAACATAACATGGCATAACATAACATAGCACACACAAACCTTACCCAGCCCCCATAAGCCGGGAGGTACAACCAACACAGAATCTATACCCCTACCCCGGTCATCCCATCTCCTATAATAACTATAAGCATCCTGCCGGTCCCCTGGGTATGCACTTGGGCTCGCTGAGCCCCTGACTATAACTGTACCTGAGTCCGGAGGACTCCTGAATCAACACCCGGGCGTATCCGCTCGACAGGGGTGTGTAAAAGCCGACCAAGGCACAATATGGGGAAAACTGGCATCCCATCTTCGTCCCCTGTGGGACGGCATGCCACTCCGTAGAGCGACATATCCTCGTCCTCTGGCGGACGAGTCGATACAGCTATCAACCCTGGGGCGGTCATGGATGCTAGGTAATCCAACCCCAAACAATACAACGGTCTCAACTAATAATACTATCTGCATGTCCTACATGCTGAAGCTAATAGTGGTAAAGTATTGTATACACTATATGCTGGACTAGTGATAGTAATATATACGTACTTAATACATGCTGAGGCTGGTAATAGTATATATATGTAGAAATATAGTCTTCTGCCAGACCGTACTGGGGCTAATGCTGAACAAGATATAATGTTTCTGCTGAAAACTATGTTGTATACTGAGTTTCTATAGTAACATGATTTACTATCCCTAACATGCTTTCTAACTTCATTTCAACTTATCATTCTACTTCTGAGATGTCTTACAGATATTACATTGTTTTACTGGGTTTCAACTGAATACGATAATGTCCTAGCATTCTGCATTACATCACATACTGAGCATGCTGTGCAGTTCCTAACACTTATATTAGAAACTATATCGTGCTAGCAAGTTTTGCGCTAATCATAACATGATGCTTCTAATATCGTACCAACATTTGTAATAAACATAACACATGACTTCTGAATATTCTACTGGCCTTTAAATTACTTTACTATACCGAGATTTACTAACTTGCTGAGGGAACTAGCTTTACATACCTTATCCTCGAACTATCCGTCTGTCGGACGACGCTCGGCCGGTACTTCAACTATTTTCTCCCAACTGCATTCATAAACATGTCAATCAATACTAAATACAGCTTTATTGTAAAGAGCAACGTCACTTTCGATATAGTTTATAGACTAAACTTAGGCTTATCGAAAGACGGTCGAAAACTCGCTATTTTCCAGCGGTCCAGAAGGGAGAAATATTCACTTCACAGCTAGGAACACATAGACACTAGTTTAGAGCAATTCCACTTACCTTAGCTCGGTAGCTCGACGATTCGTCGGCTGTATTTCACGAAACTAAATCCGTAGGAATGCTCTCTGCTGCTAAATACCTCGGTATTTGAGGTTAATTTGAGTTTGGACAACGTTTAGCAGTGTAATCGGATGAAAATTATATTATCTCTTCGTTCCTTTTTCCTTTTCTGCTGGTTTGCTCTGTTTTCTGGAAATTACATGGGTGATTAATGATTTAAAACTGAAGTGGGGCTTTATATACTTGGGCCTGGACAAGGCCAACGTGTCACGGAGCCAACGCGGAGGCTCCACCTCCGTGACACGCTGCCATCGCGGAGGGGCTCTGCCTCGGCTCCTTCCGCGATGGTTCGACGGGTTTCTCATTCGATCTTTTCCCGGGCCTTTCTCTAGCACGTATGGCCTTCAAATATGCTTAACCAACGTGCGAATAGGTCATCCAGGTGCCGGGAATCCTACGGGATATAACAGTACGAGAGCTGGGAAAGGTCCCGAGGCAGAGATGTTCCCCCTCCGACTTGGCCCAGCTTCTCCGAGGCCTTCTTAGACCATTATCTACCATGGGAGATCCGCCGGGCTAGGGTAGATCAATTTTTTCATTTGGAGCAGGGTTTGATGAATGTTCGAGAATATGCTATGAGATTTGATTCCTTCGCCCGATATGCACCGGCCTTTATAGATACTATGCCAGCCAGGGTGCACCTATTTATCATGGGGCTAAATCCAGAATACATGGAGACCTGTATCACAACTACCTTGCTAGAGGACATGGATATTGCTCGTGTTCAGGCATTTGCTCAGAATATCGAGGGGATCCAGTAGCGGCGGCGAGGGATAGAGAGGGCAAGTCAGGAACAGTGCCACAGGACTAGACCCAGTAATATGCAGACAGAGTCCCAGGGTGGACCTAGACCATGATTATTAGACAGGCCACCCAGACCCCCACCTCCACAACAGCAGCAGGGGAGCGGGTTTGGTCATCGGGTATAGCTAGGGCCCGGCGAGGGCTCACTGTCAGCAGGAACACAAAAGCAGAGGGGATCGGGGCAGAGCAGACTTATTGTACCACTTTTCGCTATTTGCAGTCAATGCCATTCTGGGGCATGCAGGTATGGTTCTACGACATGTTATGCATATGGACAAGAGGGTCACCGGATGAGAGATTGTCCAGCTAGAGGTTAGAGTGATCGGGACCGGTCGGATAACTCTTCAGTAGGGTCACGCGCCCCAGCATCTCCAGCAGGGCGTAGGCCCTCAACTCCAGCTGGCAAAGGTCGAGGTAGGTCAGGGGCCTCCAGTTCAGGTACCGGTCCAGATCACACATATGTTTTACCGGGGCGACAAGAGTCAGAGTTGTCGCCAGATGTTGTGACAGGTATGCTATGCTTTGATAGACCCAGGCTCCACTTTATCTTATGTTACACCATTAGTGGCTCGAAAGTTCGGTATCATGTCGGAATTGCTTCGGCGACCTTTTTCAGTGTCTACTCTCCTTGGTGATTCCATTATAGCTAAAAGGGTTTAGCGAGGGTGCACAGTAGAGGTCATTGGTCGCCAGACTTACTAAATTCCTATATGGATTGAAACAGGCACCAAAGGAATGGCATGAGAAGTTTGATTCCTGGATGATTGAAAATAATTTTAAAACAAATGAGTGTGATGAGTGCATCTATCATAAATCTTAGAATAATCCACATGTTATTGTTTGCCTCTTGTTGATGATTTGTTGATCTTCTGCTCTAACATGAATGTTATTGGAGAAACTAAGAATATTCTTAGAAGCCATTATGATATGAAAGATCTTGGTGAGGAAAATTTTATTCTTGGAATAAAAATTACTAGAACATGCGATGAAATTTTCCTTGACTAGTCACATTATGTTGAGAAAATTTTAAAAAATATAATTTTCTTGACTACAAGCATGTTGTAACTCCTTTTGATTCAAGTATTCACTTGTTTCCTATACAAAGTGAAAATGATGTGATAAATCAAAAGGAGTATGCTAGCTTAATTGGAAGTCTGAGATATGTGACTGATTGCACTTGGTCTGATATTGCATATGCAGTAGGAGTACTTAGCAGGTTTACAAGCAAGCCTGGTAATGAAAGATAGAGTGAAAGAAAGTGAGTAAAAGAGAGTTTTTATTTAGCTAAAGGAAGATGTTATTTATGTGGAGCTTTAGACTCAACATTTGTCCAGAGTTTGTGGAGTCATACAGTGTTGTTGGGCTGTTGTATCCTGGAGGGGACTAGTCGAGAAGATTACTACTGGACCGGTAAAGTTTTGCTGCAGTGTGCTTGAATCTCCTTAAAGGGAGCGAGATATTCGCGCCTCAGCCTGAAGATATTTATTTTCTTCATTTTTATTTTTCAATTGTAATTGTAATTTCTCCAACAATGCCTCATAGTTGTTACAAAAGAATAATATTGTGAAAATATATTTTTTCCAGAAGAACTATAGTATGAAAATATATTTGTTCCAGAAGAATAATATTGTGAAATATATGATGATATTAATTTGATATCCATTAATGAGTAAGAATGAGAATTTGCAAGAAATATATGTCACAAAAAGTGATAATATTCTTATAGGCTTGTTGCAATTCAACTGAAAATATGTTAGAGAAATTCTCTACATTATATGCATACCTCGATTTCCTCCCGAAGTAGCAATACATTAAATGAGACAATTATATTAAAAAAGATTTTAAGCTATTATCATCTAATATGATTAAGACACCTATAGGTAATTCTGTTTCATTCTCAAAGAATGCAAATTTTTGATAAAAGTTATAAATATAGGTATAATACAAATTCAGTCCCTAAAGTGAATGTGACAATACTTATTAAAGTGTTCTGAAGTAGTATAACGTTGAATCTTTACTTATGAAATAGTAAAACTCTAAAATTTTCTCCTGAAATAGAAATAAGTTAACATTTTAAATCTACATTTACGTAACTCGAAAATCATAAAAAATATTGTAGTACGACACAGTAAACCGATTATGAGAAGCCGATGTTAGTCTATGTGTATGGTACGACCCACATAGTCCTAAATCCCCACCATCCCCTCATCTTTAGGATTTCTTAGTTTGCTTTAAATCAAACCAACAATCTTTATTTGAAAGATATATAAGGAACATTTTAAAGTAATGTCTTTTTATATTTGATTAAAATAATGAGCTATTGATAAATATTATATTTAAAGTGTAATCAGATTTTATTTTTTAAAGTGAATGAAAAAATATCACAATTTACCTTCTAAAGAGATAAAAATAATAAAGGATATATAAGTTATTTTTGTGGTATGAAAGTTACTGCAATATGTATCTGTCATAGATAAAAATATCTTAAATAATTTTATTAAAATATTTTTTTAAGACAAAAGAAAATAGAGTAAAATGTGTTCTACTATAACCGTGGAGATTCATCATATTTAGTTGTTATTGATTTCTTTAAAGAAAATAATAATTTATGAATCTTTTCCTGAATGATGTAATTATTAGTTGATTGTCACTTTTGGTACAAAATATTCATATGTTAATTAGTCTTCTGAATGAGATGTTTAAAATACTGAAATTTAGAACTTCATGTCTATTTTTCGTTATTTACAAATTTACAGTTTTTTTTAACTGTTCACTTATTTATTGCTTATATTTCATGACATCCCAAGTGTTTAAATTTGTTTTCATGATATTAGAAGTATCTAAGCCATATTTAGTAATATAAGTTTATGATCAAAGTCTCTAGAAGAGCCTAATTGTTTCTCTACAAGTATCACGACATCAGTAGTGTCCAAATAATATTTTACTCTGAAAAATAAATTGATAGCTTCCCAACAGTTTATTTGTTATTAGGTCATTCATCATATATTGTAATGCACAAAATTGTTATGATCAAATTAGAGGTTTGATGTGTTGTGGATTTACAACACTTTTGACGCTCAAAACTAAGAAAAAAGCATGGACTTAGGTATGTTTATGTGGATATAAGCCACTTTTTCTTTGGTTGCAAGACAAATTGGTGTTGGAGTTAAAAAATGCAAAATAAAGCCTGAAGTATGCAAAATAGACTCAAAGTGCAGTCCACAGTATGAGCCGTAGGAAGGTCTTACGAGTCGTACTGATGGCCGTGAAAAGTTGCAGAAGGCTAGTGTTGAAGAGATGCAATGTATGAGTCTCAGTACGAGTTGTACCATGCTTGTACAAGTCGTGATGATGAAGTCGTGAAAAGATTCAGAAGATTTGCATAAGAGGCTAACTCCTGCTACGGAAAGTAAGTACGAACTGTGGAATGAAGGTACGAGTCATATCATGGCGGTCGTGATAAACTTCAGAAGAATTTCAAATTTTCAGAGTCAAGCCACGGGAGCTTAGTACAGGTCGTAGGATGGAGGTATGAGTCGTACCAGGATACAACACTTAGCAAAAATCCACCCAGTCATGCAAGGTACGAAAGGGTGGTACGCGCCGTAGGATGGTACCACGGGTCGTAGGTTGACTCATGATGAAGGCAGAACTAGATATGAAAATTCACCGTGTTAGCATAGGAAAAGGATTCTTGTCTCAGTATAAATATTTTTAGGATTTATTTTTTAGAAGAAAAAGTAGAGAAGTCGAGAGAGGTCACTAGAGAGTAGATTTGGTTGAAAAAGACATTAAAGAAAGAGAGAATTGAGTTGATTTGACTTGTGATCAACTTTTTCTTGAATTCATCTTGTTCTTGCTATTTGTTCATGAAGAATTTGCTGAGTAATTAAAGGTAGCATTTTTCTCATTCATTCTTGTAAGTATTGATTTATATTTTTAATCATGAATGCAATTCACAATCTTACAACTATGAGAGGCTAAAACCTCCATAGCTAGGGTTGTGGGAACTATGGTGGATTAACAAGCTAGAGTTGCACAAAGTGATTTTAAAACCAATACAAATACTTATATTGTATTCTCTTCTTACTTATACATTTCTTAACGACGCGCAACGTTAGGACATGCCCGAATTCTTTACTTGCTTAGGACTAAGAGGTAGAGATTAGGAAAAGATAATTACAATAGAGCCTTGATTTTGATAATCATTGTATTAACTTGAGCTGTGGTAGCAGGATAATTAAATCTGAAACTTAGTGATAATGGATAGTTTGAAACCGCTCATGAGACTTGATCGAGTGATTGAGTATAATCATTCAATAAGGACTGGTCGGTCGTTTGAATGAACCTAAATTATCAGTTCTATAAGTAAGTATTGGTGATAATCACGAGTGTATACCAAAGCAGTTATGAACCCATGGGGAACACAAACCCTAGTTATCCTTTAATATTGACTCAACACCATATTTTTAATATTTGCTTTTATTATTGATTTTCTTCAGATTCCCCCAATTTTGAAGTAACTACCTCACAAGTTCACTTACCGGCTGTAATCTAGTTCTCCCATATTCCCTGTGGGTTTGACCCCAACCTCTAGTTGGGTTCTTTATTGAAAACGTCCACTTCATACTTCAGTAAGAGGTATGATTTGGGCGTTATCAAAAAGTGGCGCCGTTGCTGGGGAATATGGCTGAGACTAGGTTATTAGCTTGTATTTGACTTGTTGGTAGTTACGTTACTTTTTACGCTTTTTTTGTTTTTTTTCTTTAGTGACTCTCAGGCTACATCAAAGGAACAAGCTTTCTCTTGAATATTCAAATGGAACGTAATAAGCTGCCAACACCTGTGGAAGAAATTGTGACTGATGATGCATTGGCAGCTGTGATAATGAATTATGAAGAAGATGGGAAACCAGAATACACAAAAACTGTTAATGCTCTAAATGGGACAGGGTCATACAACTTCAGCCCAAAGAAGTTAGACCTAGACTTAAAGAACCATTCAACACTGCCGGCCAAGCCATCCGTAGAGGTACCACCAATCCTCGAACTGAAAGTATTACATCCTCATCTCAAGTGTGCATTCCTTGGGAAGGATAGCACTTTTCCGGTCATAATTGCAGTAAACCTGTTAGATGAGCAGGTGGAAGCTTTGGTTAACATCTTGAAAAGATACAAGAAAACAATTGGCTGGACAATAGCTGATATCGTCGGAATTCCACCAGGCATACACACTCATAAGATCCAACTTGAACCAGATTGTAAGCCGAGCATAGAGTATCAGCGTCTCCTGAACCCTCCAATGCAAGAAGTTGTCAAAAAGGAGATTATTAAGTGGCTGGACGCTGGGGTGATATATCCTATAACAGATAGTCAGTGGGTAAGTCCTGTCCAGTGGGTGCCAAAGAAAGGAGGGATTATAGTGGTACCTAATGAGAAGAATGAGCTGATACCAACACGACCAGTCACAGGATGGTGTGTATGAATAGATTACAGGAAACTCAACCGCTATCCCAGAAAGACCATTTTCCAATGCCATTTTTGGACCAAATGCTTGATAGACTCGCAGGTAGAGGATGGTGCTGTTTTCTTGATGGATATTCTGGGTATAATCAGATCACTATTACACTAGAAGATCAGGAAAATACAACCTTCACCTGTCCATATGGAACTTTTGCCTTTAGAAGGATGCCATTTGGGTTGTGCAATGCACCAGGAACCTTCCAGAGCTGTATGATGTCTATATTCTCAAACATGGTGGAGGACACCATTGAAGTATTTATGGATGATTTTTCTGTTATAGGCAATTCATTTGAATCATGCCTTAATCATCTAGGTAGAGTACTAAAAAGATGTGAAGAAACCAATCTGATCTTAAACTGGGAAAAATGTCATTTCATGGTTAAAGAGGGATTGTGTTGGGTCATAAAATCTCAGGAAAGGGGATCGAGGTGGGCAAGGAAAAAATTGAGGTTATAGCAGGATTGCCACCTCCTATTTCCGTAAAAGGGGTCAGAAGATTTTTAGGGCATGCAGGATTATACTGGCACTTTATCAAGGATTTTTCAAAAATTGCACAGCCACTGTGCAAATTACTGGAGAAAGATGTAAAGTTTGTGTTTGATGAGGCATGTCCAAAGGCCTTTGAGTGTCCAAAGGAAAAGCTCACCACTGTTCCTATCATCATAGTTCTAGATTGGTCTCTTCCCTTCGAGGTAATGTGTGACGCTAGCAATGTCGCTCTTGGTGCTGTTTTAGGCCAAAGAAGAGCAAAAATTTTTCATCCAATTTATTATGCCAGCAGAATACTCAATACAGGCCAGAAGAATTATATAGTCACAAAGCAGGAACTACTGGCAGTGGTCTTTGCATTTGAAAAATTTTGAGCATATTTGCTTGGAACCAGGGTGATTATTCATAAAGACCATGTTGCATTGAGATAGCTGATGCCTACGAAGGATGCCAAACCCATATTGATTTGGTGGATCCTCTTGCTTCAAGAATTTGAATTTGAGGTGAAGGATAAAAAGGGAACAGAAAATCAGGTGGCAGATCATCTATCCAGGCTTGAGTCTGAAGCGAAGGAGAGAATGGAGTTTGAGATCAATGATGCCTTCCCAGAAGAACAAGTACTAGCTGCATCGCAGGATTTGATTCCTTGGTTTGCCGATTTTGCAAATTACTTGGTTAGCGATGTGATGCCAGCAAACCTAACTCCTCAGCAGAAGAAGTTCTTATTTGATGCCCGCATATATTACTGGGATGAGCCATATTTATTCCGGATTTATGCATACGGTATCATTCGTAGATGTGTCCCAAAAGTAGAGATGCTGAGCATTCTGGAGGCATGTTACTCATCTCCTGTTGGGGATCATCATAGTGATATCAAAACAGCACATAAGATTTTACAGTGCAGATATTTCTGTCCATCTATTCACCAAGATAAATATGAATTCACCAAGTGTTGTGATCAATGCCAAAGGCAGGGCAATATTACCCGTAGACATGAGTTGTCACTAACCCCCATCTTGGAAGTAGAATTGTTTGATGGGTGGGGGGTTGATTTCATGGGCCCTTTCATCAGCTCATATGGAATGGAGTATATTCTGGTGGTTATGGATTATATCTCCAAATGTATGGAGGCAATCTTCCTACCAAACAATGAAGGCAAGAGTGTTACAACATTCCTTCGGAAACATATCTTTGCCAGGTTTGGCACTCCCAGAGCTATTATCAGTGATGGTGGATCTCACTTCTGTAGTGGCCTCTTCAAAACCTTATTGGAAAAATATGGTATCAAGCATAAGGTGGCTACACCCTAGCACCCTCAGTCGAGTAGACAAGTGGAAGTTTCAAATAGGGAAATCAAGACCATACTGGCCAAGATAGTGAATACTAGCTGGACGGATTGGTCAAGGAAGCTCGATGATGCACTGTGGGCTTACAAAATAACTTATAAGACTCCTATTGGTTCATCTCCGTACCATCTGGTTTATGGAAAAGCATGCCACTTACCAGTTGAACTAGAGAATAAGGCATTATGGGTTCTGAAAAGGCTGAACATGAACTGGAACGAAGCTGCCACGCTACGGCTTAACCAGCTTGATGAGTTGGATGAATTTTGAATTAAGGCTTATGAGAGTGCAGCCATCTATAAAGAAAGAATGAAGATCTACCATGACAAAAAGATTTCAAGAAGGGAGTTTAGCCTAGGTGATTTGGTCCTATTGTTTAACTCAAGACTCCGATTGCATCCTAGGAAGTTGAAATCTAGATGGATGGGACCTTACAAAGTAGTGCAAGTGTCTTCGTATGGTGCAGTGGAACTTGAGAACAAAGAAGGAAAAAGATTTAAAGTAAATGGGCAAAGAATAAAAGTGTATCTGGGAGATGAGGAAGAATTAAAAAGAATAGAGGAAGTATACCTTGATGATGCTTGAGGAGTCATAAAAGTCGCGTCGTGCCTTGATGTTAAATCAGGCGCTGCATGGGAGGCAACCCATGGAAGGTGAAGCCTGAATAGACCAGGTATGTTCTCTTCCCTATGTTCTTATAGATGATGCTTCGGGGACGAAGCTTACTTTTCAAAAAAGGGAGGGGCAATACTTGTGATTTTTGGAATTTTTTATTCGTCTGAGTGTTTTTCTTGCCGTGTTTCTTTTCCCTCAGGCATGCTATCTAGTAGAACCGACATGAGTAGGATTTTTATTTTTTAGTTTTGTGATTGTTGTTTTAATTAGAAAGTAGCTTAGGAGTACTCAGCCAATAAAAATGCACTAGTTTTGGTTTTTGAAAAAAATTGACCCTGTTTAAATTTTTTTTTATGCATTAGCTATGTATTTGTGACTACATGCATGATTGTGTGGATCTTTTGACGTCATTTAGTTTGCCACCATGAGTAGTCTTGTTAAGCCATGTATAAACCAGATAGGTGAAGTAAAAATAGTTTATGTACCATGTGTGAGTGAGCTATAGTATTCAGTTCGGTATTGTGTTGAACATCTAGAACTTGTTTGGTTGGTCTTTACATTGGCTAAGGATGGTTGGTTAGGATATGATCATAAGCCATTTTTGTTTAGCTCACTTTTATCCTATATTACCCTACCAAAGTGCATGAATCCCTTAATCCCAAGTTTGAGCCTTAATAGACCATGTTTCTTTGATTTACCAACTTACCGTACCCATTTTTTTTACAATGAAGCTATTTTGGCCCTGGTCCTTCCTTGGATATTGTGTACCTCAACATAAGCAAAATGCTTAAGTTGAGGGTGGCTAGAGTAGGGGTGCGTAAATGGTGGGAACGGAAGAAAGGAAAAGAAAAGAGAAAAGAAATGGTGAAAAATGAGGTGTGGTGGAAAGAAAAAAAATGAGATGAAAAATGCTGAAAATCTTGAAAAAGAAAACTCAAAGGATAATGAAAATGCTAAAAAAGTTGAAAACTCACCACACCCATGCAAATGTGTATAAAAACAGGGTGAAAAGGGAAGAAAAGGGAATGAAAGAGTAAAGGCTGAAATAGGTGAATGGTGTAGCCAATGTATGTAGTGACAAGGAAGGGATAGTCACTTATAAAATCTTCCATCCTTATCATGTCCAGCCCTAAGTCTACATTACAAGCCATACCAAATTCCTATAGTGATCCTAACTCGACCATCTGATAAACCAAAGCAGAGAAAATAAGGGTAAGCCTATGGTATCTAACACATAATACTTGTAACTTCTTTATGAGAGTGAGCCTTACTTGTTTAGTCCCATGTTATGTTTGACATCTCATATCTGAGTGGGGACTTCATTTGTGTGAGGATACATGGATTATATTTGCTTTTACCATTGGTTTGTGTGGAAACATTGGTGATGACTTGATTTCCAGTTGATAGCTGGATGACATGTTTTATCCCTGTTTATGATATTTTGAGGTTGCTTGTAATGCATTAGCTGATGTTGTTCCATGAGAAAGGGTCAATAGAGTTTGTATAGAAAGTGCAAGTTTTGTTTGAGTATTGGCTGTACTATCTTAAGTCTATTTTCTAGTTGAGCATCGTGTTTAGTATTTCTTTTCTTTGCCTGAGGACATACAAAAGTCTTAAGTTAAGGGTGTTGATGTGCTGTGGATTTACAACACTTTCGACGCTCAAAACTAAGAAAATAGCATCGACTTAGGTGTGTTTATGTGGATATAAGACACTTTTTCTTTAGTTACAGGATAAATTGGTTTTGCAGCTAAAAAAATGCAAAAGATAGTCTGAAGTGTGCAAAATAGGCTCAAATTGCAGTCCACAGTACGAGCCGTAGGAAGGTCCTACAAGTCGTACTGATGGCCGTGAAAAGTTGCAGAAGGCCAGTGTTGAAGAGATGCAATGTACAAGTCTCAGTACGAGTCGTACCAAGATTGTACGAGTTGTGATGATGAATTCGTGAAAATATTCAAAAGATTTGCATAAGAGGCTGACTCCAGCTATGAAAAATAAGTACAAACCGTGGAATGGAGATACGAGTCGTACCATGGCGGTTGTAATAAACTTCAGAAGAATTTCAAAGTTTCAGAGTCAAGTCACAGGATCTCAGTACGGATCGTAGGATGGACGTACGAGTCTTACCAAGATCCAACACTTAGCCAAAATCTAGCCAGTCATGCAAGGTACGAAAGGATGGTACGGGTCGTAGGATGGTACTACGGGTCGTAGGTTGACTTGTGACAAAGGTATAACCGGATATGGAAATTCACCCTGTTAGCCTAGGAAAAGGATTCTTATGTCTGTATAAATACTTTTTAGGTTTTATTTTCTTATAAAAAAGTAGAGAAGTGGAGAGAGGTCGGTAGAGAGCAAATTTGTCCGAAAAAAGACATTAGAGAAAGAGAGAATTGAGTTGATTTGACTTGTGATCAACCTTTTTCTTGAATTCATCTTGTTCTTACTATTTGTTCTTGAAGAATTTGCTGAGTAATTAAAGGAAGTGTTTTTATCATTCATTCTTGTAAGTATTGGTTTATGTTTTTTTTATCATGAATGCAATTCACAATCTTACAACTATGAGAGGCTAAAACCTCTATAGCTAGGGTTGTGGGAACTATGATGGATTAACAAGCTAGAGTTGCACAAAGTGATTTTAAAACCAATACAAATACTTATATTATATTCTCTTCATACTTATACATTTCTTAACGGTGCGCAACGTTAGGACATGCCCGAATTCTTTACTTGCTTAGGACTAAGAGGTAGAGATTAGGAAAAGAGAATTACAATAGAGCCTTGATTTTGATAATCATTGTATTAACTTGAGTTATGGTCATAGGATAGTTAAATCTGGAACTTAGTGATAACGGATAGTTTGAAACCGCTCATGAGACTTGGTCGAGTGATTGAGTATAGTCATTCAATAGGGACTGGTCGGTCGTTTGAATGAATTAAGTTATTAGTTCTATTAGTAAGTATTGGTGATAATCACGAGTGTATATCCAAAGAAGTTATGAACCCATGGAGAACACAAATCCTAGTTATCCTTTAATATTGACTCAACACCAGATTTTTAATATTTTCTTTTATTATTGATTTTCTTTAGAATCCCCCAATTCTGAAGTAACTACCTCACAAGTTCACTTACCAGCTGTAATCTAGTTCTCTCATATTCCCTGTGGGTTCGACTCCAACCTCTAGTTGGGTTCTTTATTGACAACGTCCGCTTTATACTTCAGTAAGAGGTATGATTTGAGCGTTATCAAGGTTGTAGTGAATCTGAAGTTTACTAATAAAATGGTTAAGACTATAAAGGATTGAAAGATTAAATATCTCCAAATTAAAATAGGTAAGAAATATGTATATGAAACGTTACTCAATTTGTGCCATAAGTATAAGCTTCATAAAATTACATGCTATAGTAAATCAGAACTTTATTGATGTAAAGTAAACCTAAAGTTTACTAAAATAAATTACATATATCATGATAAACCTAAAGTTTACTAGTATAGATAATTTTATCAGTTGACATGATCGTGTTGGTCATCTTGATATGATGTGTTAATTGAGTATTCAAAATATATTGAAGAACTAGAAGATTCTTTAAGAAATCTTTTGTGTTGCCTGTTCTCATGATAAGTTGATTGTACCAGCTAATGTTGGGATCGAATGTTCAAAATTCTGAAAAGTATAAAAGGAGAATATAGACCGGTTCACCTGTCATCTTATATCTTAAATAGATGCATCCATAATATGGTCATATGTTCTTTTATCACCAACTTGTAGTTTGACATTTGAAAAGTTGTTTGCTCAATATAAATTTAATTTAAGAGCATAATTTTCAGATTATGTAATCAAGATACTTCAACTTGATAATGTTGGTTTATATTAAAGCAGGTTTAGCGTTGAATGCCTCTGATAAATAGGTGAATCATTGCTTATGAGAATAAAGCTTAATGTATTGGTCTATGATATGATATATTACATACAATAATATTTGTGTACATCTGACCAATAAATTATGATTAATCCCTCTTTCGCTTAATTGATTCAGGGTCAAAAATAAAATATTTTTCTAACAACTCTTGATGTGCGGTATATGATTAATGAATCTATTTTAATACACATAAATGAATTCTCAAAAGAAGATCAGAGATATATGTTAATTTTTCTAATATGAGAAAAAAAGAATAAGCAGCTAAGAAATATTATAAATTATCATTAGTATTGATCCGCACTCAAAAATAATTCAAGTTAAATTCCTAAAGCATTTACTAATCCAAAAATTATTTTCATATTTCAACTGAAAAACCTCCTATTAGATATATGTCTCTGAAGAACAGAGTTCCCCCGTCCATCGGTTGATCACGCGAGTACGCATCCAGTCAGCGCATAGCGAATGAAAAAAGTGTTCATCCTGGATTCTCTACAGCATGCAAAAAAACATTGTAGATCAATTGGTTTCTATTGCAATAATCTTTGAAGAAAGAATAGAGAAAATGATCATAATAAAGAGATAATGTTGTCACGCCCCACCTTGGGAGGCATGACTGGCACCTGGTACCACATTTGCAACTAACTGACCTGGTTAGGCTTATGCATGCCTGGAGCCAGCGTGCGACTCAATTCAAGAAAACAACGAGCTATATCTTGGCTGTAAACATAGCCTCCGGCCGACAAGGCCGTATAGCCACCTGTAAATGAAAACAGCTAACCAACAACAGGCAACAGAAGGGATCCTATGCGGGCCGACAAGGCCACCATGCTGTCTAGTTATAAAGGAAATGAAGACAAATTACTATCCTAGGCCCCCACACGGCCAACATACGAAACATAACTGATTGAGGACCCACACGGCTAACATACAACTAACTGACTGACAACTATAGTCTGCAAGCCTCTAAGAGTACAAATAGTGGTCGGGACAGGGCCCCAGCCTACCCAAAATGCTATATAACTGAAATACAAAAATCTCTACAACATGGCAACTCCGAATGAAAGGAGATGACCTAACTGTAGACTCTGAACAGCTGCTACTAGATCCCGAACCCTGTCTGTCTAAACCTACAGGAAAATAATGCAGCGCCCAGGGGAGGGCGTCAGTACAATATGTACCAAATATGTAAGGAAATAGATAAGCTAATAAAGACTGGAAGTGAATAGAAAGAAGGAAAGAAAGATTAACATGTACACCTGCTGATTCGTAATCCGCATCTAACCAACACTACATGTACGTAATCTAAGATTGTATAATTACACATTTACAAATTATAACTAGCAAACAAGAGTACAAACAAGAACCTCACTTGGGCCCCATAAGCCGTAAGGTACAATCAACACAGAATAACTCATTCAGGTCCCCATAAGCCCTAGCAAGCACATCTCAATCTATATACCCCTATCCAGGTTTCTATGACTCCACTAGCACATCTCACCAATCCATGTGTACGCTTACTATTCGTTAACATTTACGGGGTGAAACAAATGTTCTCTTGAAGAGCCTGTAATATAACACTTCATGAAACCTTATAAAAGGCTTAGGTACCTAAGAAAATTATTGAAACTGATGATATCTGAATGAGATAATTGCAAACTAATACAAATGATATACCGTCAATGATATCTTATATACAATATAACGTGTATAAAAGATTGTGAGGATTTTAAATTCTATGTATACTAAAGCATGCTAACGTTGAAATAATTATCAAGTCAAATGATTCATCTTGATAAGCGTAAAGCTTATTAAACCTATAGTCCAGACAACAGAATATGTCACACATTTAAATACTAGTGAATGTTGTTACTTGAAAAAATTTATATGAAAAATCTTCTTAAGGATTTAATATGCCAGAAGCATATAAAAGTTCTTAGAAAAACTTATTTCTAATCCTTATGATATAAATTTGTTTATAATAACAATTGTTATTCAATCTTTTGAATATATAGTATATTTATCCAATCAACATAAGGGTTCGATCCAGATATGTTACCTATTTTTGTGAAGGGTTACTATCATACTATAATGTTTCATATGACAATCAAATCATATAAAAGACAATAAAGTTTTACAAAGCCAGTCAGGATTGTATTGGGCCTGATTCCAATATATTATATGATGATGATGCAACTCTATCAAAGAATCAAATGTGAAAATGGTCAATCAGTTTGTCATTGATAAATTGACGTATTTGATTGCAACAACTTTGCTTATCTCCTCCGCCTACCTCAACACGTGATTAGTTGGTATACACGATTGAAGTACATCATCTTCAAGATTAAAGCAATGGTTTAATCAGGAGGAATAAAATACACGTTGTACTCTTTTTTTCTTAATCAAAATTTTACCCCATCGGGTTTTCCTAGTAAGGTTTATCATGAGGCAGCCAAACTGCATATATTAGATAAGTGTACACTTTTTCCTTAACAAGAATTTTGTCATGCCCCACCTTGTGAGGCATGACTGGCACCTAGCGCCCTACTAGGATCTAAACTGGCCTGACAGAGCTTATGCACCTCTAGTGCATGCCTAATCTTCAAATCAAGAAGACAACAGGCTATATCTCGGCTGTAAACACAGCCCTCCGGCCGACAAGGCCTTATAACTACTTGTGAAAGAAAACAGCTAACTAGAAACAGGTAATAACAGGGAATTCTGCGTGGGCTGACAAGACCACCATGATGTCCAGTTATAAATGTAAAGTAAATCCAGCACTAAACTAAGTATGACCGACAAGGGCGCTAACTAACAACTAAACAAGGCCCCACACGACCAACACGCAAAATAAAGAATATATGGGCCCCATATGGCCAATAACAACTAACCATAGAAAATCTGAAATAATCTGCAAGCCTCTAGGAGTGATATAATGGTCGAGACAGGATCCTGACCTACCTGTACAATAAAAAAAGGAGTAAACCTTCTAATTGCTGGCTCCGGAGGAAAGGAGCTGACTGCACTGCTAATCTTGGATGAATACTAGGAAGGTCCTGATCTGCGTTTATCCATACCTGCAGGCAAGTAATGCAGCACCCAAGGAAGGGCATCAGTACAATATGTACCGAATATGTAAGGCAGCAACTGTAAATAACTGAATGAACTAAAGGAAACTGAAAGTAACCGAATGATAAGAATAAAGATATTACCTGAATAGCTGAAGTTCCTGTTGTCTAATCTATCAGTACTATTGTAAACAAGAACCTTTCCTGGCTCCCATAAGCCAGAAGGTACAACCAGCATAGAATAACCCACCTGGGGCCCCCATAAGCCCTGACGAGTACACTTTAATCTATATACCCCTAACAAGGTCCCACTGAGCCATCTAATAACTATAGTCGTCCTACCAGTCCCCTAGGTCTACAACTGAGCCTGATCAGCCCCTGAACTGTAGTTGTGTCTGAGTCCAGTGGACTCCTAATATCTGCACTCGGGGCACCAGGCTCAACGAGGGTGTGGTGCCGATACGATATATAATAGTTCAACTATAGAATAGACTATATGAGGCCCTTGGACCCCATCTTCGTCCCTCGCAGACGACACACCGCTCCTTAAAGCAACTTCATCTCGCCCCTGGCGAGCGTTGACACAGCTAGTAACCCGGGGTTGGTTATGGAAGGCTATACAGGGCAAAGCCAATCCCAAACTAAACATCAAATACTGGTCTCGTCTAATAACAACAACTAATCACAATAGATATACTTCTGGCTCTCTTACCGAGATTCAAACTGAGTTATAATATTAAAGAAACTAACTTGCCGAATGAATTTTCCTTAGCATACCTCGATCGTCGGTTCCTGATTAACTGGCGAGTTTCAATTCGTATTCAACAGCTCTTTCCATCTGTAATTGTATTCTAGGGAGAATGAGACTAGTTTTAATACCAAATTCAGCTCAAAATGATAAATTTTAATACTAATAATAACTATAATTTAACTACGTAAAATACAGTCGAAAACCTATAATTTCTCGAGGGTTCAGAAGGAAGAAATGCTTACTTGATGCCTGTGATCATATAGAAATCAATTTGGATCAATTCTGACAATTTTTGCTCGGTGGGGTTACAATTTGCCGGGCGAATTTCAAGAAAATAACTCTGTATTAATGCTCCCTCCAGGCTTATAACCCGATACCTGAAGTTAATTTGAATTTAGACGGTGTTTGGTAGCGTAAATGGAGGAAAATAATATGAAAATGTCAGGGGTTTCACTTCTCTGGTTGAAGCTTTCTCTTTTTTGTTTATAACCAAATGATTCCAATTTAATATAGGGAAAAGGGTCAAAAATACCCTTTTACTTTAGTATATTAGCTAACTATGCCCCTGGTTATACTATAGGGCCAAATATACCCCCGCTGTTAACAAAGTAAATAAAATTGCCCCTCAATTGGATGGAATCCCCCAAAATGACTTAAAACCCAATTTCAATTAAATTATCTATTTTTTCTTTAAATCGAATCCGCCCACACTAAAATAAATAAATTCATTAGAATTTAATTATTCAAAGCAAGACAAATTCTCAAAAATTATTCAAAGAAAGATCCTTAAAAATAAAACAAATTCGATCATACAGTTATTTCTCCTCCAAAAATATTAAAACAAACAAAATAGCAACCAAATATATACCAAACTAGGCTTCATCGTTCTTAATATGAAGAGGCTTTGGTACATATTTGATTTTTATTTTGTTTGTTTCAATATTTTTGGAGGAGAAATAACTGTATGATCGAACTCCTTTTATTTCTAAGGTTTTTTCTTTGAATAATTTGAGAACTTGTTTTGTTTTGAATAATTAAATCCTAATGAGTTTATTTAGTTTAGTAGGTTGGGTTTTAATTTAAAGGAAAAATGGGTAATTTAATTGAAATTGGGTATTTTAAGTCAATTTAGGGGATTCCATCAAATTGAGGGGCAATTTTGTTTACTTTGTTAACAACAGGGGTATATTTGGCCCTATAGTATAACCAGGGGCAAAGTTAGCTAATATAATAAGACTTTGGCGGTGGACACGAGGTCCGTGTCATGGACCCCAACGCGGCGTTTTAGGGCCATGTCACTGTGCCCACCGCGCAGGGGGAGGATCCGTGACACGTTGCCCTTTTGGCAGCTTGTCCGGCCTTCTCCCTTGCAACCTCGATTTTGCGTTCGTTTGACCTTTCCACGGGCCCTTTTCTCGTATGCATCGCACTCTAAAAATCTTGACTAACGTATGAATATACCGACTTAAATAGTAGAAACTTACGGGGTGTAACATTTTTTTTTCACTGAGTTTTTTTCTAATAAGATTTTAATGAGGCACCTTATCGATCAAATAGACATCCAAGGGGGAGTGTTATGAATATATTTTCTTATTATAGTGAATGTCTATTTTTTTTAATGAAATTTAGGGTTAGTAACTTCGGACCAAGTTAGTTTTCTATCGTGATCCGAGCATAAATCCTGGACGTAACACGGGACCTAGAACCACGGATGGCTCCAAACTAACCCATGGCACATTCATGATGTAATATTAAGCATAAAATAAGCGAAAAATCAAATATATTATAAAGCATAAATGGAAGTCTAGGATATCATAAAACATAAGAAGATTACAAGTCAACATCGCTGAGTATCTGAACATAACTGTCTAAAAAACCTCTAGTTATATGAGCTTTTGAATAGGACCCTAACTAGCTCCGCTAAGTCTGAAACAGAAACACATGAAAATAAAATGTAAGACTAACTGATGTCCTCGGATGATGAGGACTCACCCAAAGTTGAGACTGGGCTGAATCGGAGTGAGAGCGAATTTAACATTGAGGTTGAGATTGATCACTTGAACATATATCATGAGATGATTTAGCATAAAATTATGTGGTTTGTACTTCGAATATACTTAGTATGTAGGAAAAATAAAATATGATAGTAAAATGATATTCTGAAATCATGAGTATAAGATAAGTTAAAACACGAGTTTCTAATCATATACTGAGTATAATGGCTCAAGGTTTTAAAAATCAAATCATAAAGTTGGACATGACTACAATCATAGGAAAAATATCATAAAGAGTATATTGAGCCAAAATATCACAAGTCATAATATGGTGAAGCATAAACATGAACATGTGTAGAAAGTTATGGAACAGTGCAAGATTCTTATAATTGGCATACTCCAACCGAGCATACATGGAGCCCAACTTGTAACCCTAGTTGGGAGGTGTGTCCATACCATGCCAAGGATATGAACCATGAAGACGTGATATCACTCATAAGTCCAGTAGTGTAGGAAAGACACTCTCAACTAGAGATGATCCTGACGTTAGGGGCGAGGGAGACACTCTCAACTGGGGAGTACCCCTCATCCTTCGGTGGCACGTAGTTATGAAACTTGGATTATCTAGAACCCTTACCTGCGCGGTATTAAATACTACAATCAAAACATACAAAGTGTTGATATCATAATCATAAAACATGCTTGGTTTTGCATGGGCTAGTTTAAATCATGATATTTAAAATTTTCATAATATACGTGAACTAATCATGAAAACAATGCCGGACATCGGCTATGATACATAAGCTTGAGATTCATGAAATTCATACATAATTGGATAATTCATCATAACTTGACGATGTAGATTCATGAGAGTTTTTATACGAAAATCATGAAATTATATTCACAAAACATAGTTTACATCATGAGAGAATCTAAATCAAAGAGATCATAGAGTTTTCATCAAATTGGGTCTAATCCTAGAATTTTAATAAATCATAATTTGGAGACTTAAATTCATGAAATTGAGTTGAATTGGACATGAGGGTAGAAGAAATACCCCATTCATGACCCTACACACATGGCTTGGAGAGTTCCTTGACTTAATTTGGAGACCTAAGAGAATTTGAGAAGAAAGAAAATAAGAACCCTAACTTTTCCTTGAGAGATGATTTCCAACTTACGGTATTTGAAGAGAATGAGGATTAGGGCTAAGTAAAACCCCTTAAGAAATCCAAAATGACTTCAGTTAGGAGTTAAAAGCATTGAAAGTTACATAAATATCTTTTGAAATCGTATTAAAAATATTCCAGATGGAACTCGTGACACAAGCAACGGACCACTGGTCCTACCAACGAATCGCTCCTTACTTCGTTGCCACATGAGTCAACTCTAAACAACTTTCTAAACCTGATCTAATAAGCCCAACCACGACCCATTATAGGGATCAATGGGTTATCCTATCACCATTCATTAGTTTTGGGAGATTTCACCAAAATTGTGGACCTCTACAATACGGGTCAAGCAAAGACCCATAGGTTCGACCAACGACCCATCCTAAAAGTCATTCTGTGTCCCAGTGCCAATTCCCACCGGTTCTCTACTTAAAGTCTGAGATCCGATCTTAGAAAATTTTGGGGTGTTATATTATATCCCCCTTGGAAACATTCGTTCTTGAATGGAGACTAAGTAAGCAGGAAAGATGAGAAAAGAGCTGCAATTCCAAAATTGAAAGCTATAGACTGAAAGTTGATGGAGTGACTGACTCCAAACTGAGATACATAACTAAATTGAATTTATGAAACATACATGCATGTTGAAACATAAGAGTAACTGAGAGACATGAAATTGATTAACATACGGAGGAGGAAACTAATACCTTAAGCTGAAACTGAACTGAAAGGGATGTAGGTATTTAGCCATTATATCTGCTTCGTCTTCCCATGTTTCTCCCTCAACTAGCTGATTTATACACAAAACCTTCATCAAAGCTACATCCTTGTTCCTTAACTTGTGAACCTGATGATCAAGGATCTCAATTGAAACCTCCTCATAAGTAAGGCAGTCCTTCACACCAATGCTCTCTACCGGAAAAACTAGAGTTGGATCACCAATGCACCTTTTCAACAAGGACACATGAAAAACTGGATGCACCAAAGCTAACTTTACGGCAACTCCAACTCATAAGCCACATTGATAACACCTCAAAATCCTATAAGGACTGACATACTGGGGACTAAGCTTCCCCTTCATGCCAAACCTCATCACTCCCTTCACAGATGACACCTTTAGAAATACCCAATCATTAACAGCGAATTCAAGCTCTCTCCTCCTAACATCCACATATGAATTCTAATGACTTTGGGTTGTCTTAAGCGTTTCTCTAATAAGCTGAAATTTCTCCATAGCCTTATGAACTAAATTGGTTCCTATCAACATAGCATCATCTACCTAGAACCATGCAATAGGTGACCTACATCTTTGTCTATAAAAAGCCTCAAATAGATCCATCTGAATGTTGGAGTGATAATTGATGTTGTAAGCAAACTCAATGAGAGGCAAGTGATCATTCCAACTACCTCTGAAATCAATCACACAAGCTCTGAACATGTTCTCATGATTAGGAATGGTCTTCTTGGCTTGACCATCCGTCTGTGGGTGAAAAGTTGTGCTAAGCTTGACCTGAGTACCAAGACCCTTCTGAAACAACTTTTAAAATTGAAAAGTGAATTGACTACCCCTATCTGAGACGATAGATAATGGAACTCCATGAAACCCGACTAACTCTTGAATGTAAAGCCTAGCATAATCCTTGGTTGAATACGTATTCTTGACTTGTAAGAAATGTGCTGACTTGGTCATCAAGTCTACAATCACTCATATAGAATTATGTCGTTGGCGTGTATGAGGAAAATATTTAATGAAGTTCATATTTATATATTTCCATTTTTGAGTAGGAATACTGATATCCTGTAGCATACCTCCTGACCTCTGATTCTCAACTTTCACCTACTGGCAATTCGGATACTTAGCCATAAACTCTATAATGTCCTTCTTCATTCCATTCCACCAATAGACGTTCTGTAGATCAAGGTACACCTTGGTAGCAACTAGATGGATAGAATATCAAGATCTATGAGCCTCTCTCAACATACGCTCTCTCAAGGCATCCACCTCCGAAATAGATAGTCGGCCTTAATCTCGGAGTACACCATCTTCCCCTTAGGAGAAAACCTACACTTTTTAATTTTAGATTGTTTCCTTCAACTTGACCAAAATAGGATCCTCATTTTGCCTAGCTTTAAGTTCTGACACCAAAGAACACTTTGCACTATTCTGCATGATAACACCACCATCCATTGAATCGATAAGGCGAACCCCCAAGAAAGCGAGCCTATGAACATCTTTCACCAACTCCTTCCTCCCATCCTCAACATGAGACACACTCTCCACAGACAGCCTACTAAGAGAATCTGCCACTACATTGACTTTGCCCGAATGGTAAAAGACATTCATGTCATAATCCTTGAAAAGCTCTAGCCATCTCCATTGCCGCAAATTTAGGTCCTTCTCACTGAACACATTCTGAAGGCTCTTGTGATCTTGGAAACATCCACATATACCCCTGTCACGATCCGAACAGAGGCCCAGATTGCAACACGGGAAAAGGAGCCTCGAGAGACCCCACGTCGACCCATGGCATAAACATACATCTAACTCAATCAAGAAAACTGAATAATTAACAATATAATCATAGCGGAAGTATAAATCAACCAAAACATCAAAATACGAAATCCAAAGCTGAATACATACATATGTCTGAAAAGCCTCTAAAAATGATGAGTTGATGGGACAAGTGTAATGCCACAAAAACTCAAAGACTAGACCCGGGACTTAAATCAGAGAAAAACTGAGAAATCTGCTTCAGGTCACAGAACAAGTCATTCTGTGACCCGTGGGAGGGACCACGAGTCGTTAAGTGACCCGTGATGAGAGATGGGGGGATCTTTTTGAACTTTGGTATTTAGGGTGACCACGGGTGTGACCACGAGTCGTGGGATGACCAGTGGTCAAAGAAAATGGGAAGACCAGGAGAGTAAGGGAAGTGAACTTCATGATTAGTCACCACGGGACATGGTCCAAGCCACGATTCGCTAGGTGACATGTGGTTACTAAATAGATGGGAGAGTAAGGGTGTTGGCAGTGTAGCTGATGAATGGGTCACCATGAGTCGTAGGGTACACCACGAGTCGTGGTGTCCCTCGTGGTGACTAATAGAGGATTCTGAGAAGTGGACTAAATGACCGTGACCACGAGTCGTGGTCATTGGGCACGAGTCCTAGGGTCTTTCGTGGGGAACTAGTAGTCAAGTTTTCCTATGAATTTCCAAGGGTCTTTTAGTAATTTCCTACCTTCCTAAACTTGAAACTACGTCATTTTAGGCATAATTTCAGACTTATTAGTAGGGGTAAACGGTTTCTTTCCTCATTCCCCACTCAAATCTTCAGAAAGAAAATCATAGAAAGTTTCTCTCAGAGCATTCAGAGCAAGAACTAGGGCAGATCTTTTCTCCTCAATTCTCAAGAAAATTCTTCGGGTTTCTTTGTCAGGTATGTGAGAATTCAAGAAGGGAATAGTTCTTCCCTTGTGTTCTCTAAAACCCTTCTCTAGTTTTCAATAAAATTTTAGCCTTGAGTTTTTGAATACGGACAGATTATATATAAATTTCTTTAAATTCACGTAGGATGATATCCATGATTATTTTAGACATGTTTTCTATCAGCTCATGCTTAAATTGATATTATTTCCACAAAAGTAAAATCTAGCTCCCGTAGATTTTTGAATGTAGAGAAATTCTTGAAAATGTCTTGTTTAATCCTTGTGGAATTATATTGTTATGTTAATTATGGGTATTTTCTCATGAGCTGATGATAGCATTGATGCTTATCCTTGTGCATTGATTTTAGCCCTAGTTCTTGAGGGTAGAACAGACTAAAAATTTAACTAAAATGATAAATCTTGATATTCTCTTGATTATACCAGTGCATTGAATTCCCTTATAATTTTTACATGTTAAATTCTCAGTCAGCTCCATGATTGTCTAGCCTTAGTCAAAATATGAAATTTCTCAGTGTCAGTCAGAAATGTCAGTTGATCAATTTGACTATAGAACTTCCTGAGGTGTCAGTATCACCTCCCAGTTATCAGAATCAGATTCAGAATCCAGTTTATTGGTCCACTAGGCGGTTATGACACTTTAGACATATAGCTCTAACTAGCCTTAGGACCCCAATTCATACTGTAGTTTGTTATTAGATGGTTAGATGCTTCTAGAAAAGCAGCTCTGGCCAGTCTGAAACCCAGTTTTAGAATCTGATCCGATAAGGCTCTCAGGATACTCTTAGTTATATATCCCTGACTAGTCTTGGGCCCCGGTTTTGAGCTATCTTCTTAGCATCCAATTAGGATTATTCAGTGGGAGTAGGGGTTAGCACCGAGTGGACCGGGGTTCTAATGCACCCAGGTTCCCATAACTACGTTGCCAGCGTAGGATTCAGTGTTTATTGGCCTAATTGATCCCAGACTTTTGTGATCACCCAGCTCATGCCTTTATACCCTGACAAGGTATATTGGGTCCTATCGGTGGGGTTTATACATCAGACTTCACGTATAGATCACGTGGTTACATGTCGGTTATAGACCCTCCCACTATTCAGTTTAGTCTAGTCTTAGCCCAGTTCAGTTAGATCAGTATTCCAGACCTAGAACGTGCTTTGACCATTAGACAGGGTCTTCTACACCATCTCAGTACTTCAGTGTTTCAGCTCAGTAGTTTTAGTTGGTCATTGCATGTTTTCAATTCAGCATTTCTTTTATTATTTATTCTATTGTATTATGTTCCTCTTACTTACTCAGTACATTCAAAGTACTGATGCATACTTTTATGCTGCAGATAGTCGCTACCAGTAGATTGTGATTAAACATGTTGTAATTAACTGTCATCGGTATATAAAGATCAGATATGTTGTGATTAGCTGCTATCAGTAGAATACTATTATATAAGTTCTGGTTAGCTGCTAGAAAACGTATATAGATTGTACCGCATTATCTCTCGTCAAGAAAGAACATGTTATGTGTGTCACACGCTAGGAGCGTCATAGAAATTCCTTTATTCTTCAGTTCAGTGTGTTAGTAGAATCAGACGTTATATTGTCAGGCCTAGAACCTAGAAGCTTGTAGATAGTGATTGGGCCTTAGTTAGTAAATTGAATAGCATAGGCGCAGCGACTCGATATAACAGTCAGTTCGGCGCCTGTATCATCAGTAGAGCTCGCTCAGAGACCGTTGGCGTATCTTGATGCCTCCAGGGCCAGAATTATGTGAGTATGGCCGCACTCCAGAGTCAGTGGCACCGAAGTTACTTGTAGAGTTGAAGGTCAGTCCGCCAGATAGCGGCTATTGCCAGTGACAGATAGCTTTAGTCGACGTGGTGCTTATTGCACAAATCACTCAGGGCACCACCTCAGTTGTATCAGCCTGATAGAATAGTAGATGTCCTAAGGGGGGAAGTTTTGTTAGTAGCTAGATACGGGGCCAATGCCCTAATCTACTCTTGTCAGATATCTAAGTACAGGTTGTCGGGAAAGGCTAAGTCTAGATAAACACACCTACGAGGTTATGAAGCACCCAAAGAAGGCATATGAAATCTGAACAGACTCAATTAGCGTCCAAGGGACTAGAACCACAGTTTTACAGTATTACCTCCAGGGTAAGAGTTGTAATAAGCTACCTATGGGAGGTTAGGGCTGACTGCTCAGGAGCATATCTGACTAGTAGCAGCCCCACAATTGTTTCACGCAGAGGGAAAGCATCCTAGAGTAAACCTATCATGGTCAGCTATTATGAATAGCATCAAGACGATAGTGACAACATAGTAACCCTCGTCAGAATTACCCTAGCTAGGTTGGTTATTCCTTATGACGTCTAGGTGTTAGATGTTATTGCCTATAGGGTCATGCTTGTAGGGGCAGTATGATGTCCGAAACCATTTATTGAGGCCGCGAGGGACATATTAACTTCCATTTGTTGAGGTTGTAATGGCCGTATTGAGTTCCATTTACTAAGGCTGTAAGGGCCGTATTGAGTTCCATTTACTAAGGTTGTAAGGGCTGTATTGAGTTCCATTTACTGAGGCTGTAAGGGCCGTATTGAGTTCCATTTACTGTGGTTGTAAGGGCCGTATTGAGTTCCATTTACTGAGGCTATAAAGGCCACATTGAGTTCCATTCACTGAGGCTGTAAGGGCCGTATTGAGTTCCATTCACTAAGGCTATAAGGGTCGTATTGAGTTCCATTCACTGAGGCTGTAAGGGTTATATTGAGTTCTATCAGATTGAGGCTGCGAGAGCCACCTCAAGTTACAGTTTACACAAAAATCCTTAATAGTTAGATAGTAAAAGTGTACTTGTCAGGGCTTATGAGGCCCAGGTAGATTTTTCTGTGTTGTTTGTACCTTCCAGGCTTATGGGGATCAGGTTAGGTTCTTGTTTGTATTCTTTCCTACCAGTTATAGTTTATGAATGTGTAATCATACAGTATTAGCTCACGTACATGTAGCATTTCGTTAGATGCAGATTACGAATAAGCAGACTTACAGGTTAATCTTCCTTCCCTTCTCTTTATATTTATTTTCAGTCTTTATTAGCTTATTTATTGTCTTACATATTCGGTACATATTGTACTAACACCCTCCTCTGAGCACTGCATTACTTACCTGCAATTTTAGACAGACAGAGTTCAGAGCCTTCAGTAGCAGTCGTTTAGAGTTAGCAGTTTGGTCAGCTCCTTTCATTCAGGGTCGCCAGGTGATAGAGATTCAGTCCTTTACTTGTGTAAGTGTTCGGGTAGGCCGGGGCCCTGTCCCGACCATAATTTGTATCCTTATAGGCTTGCATACTACAGTTGTCCATTAGTTAGCTGTTGTTGGCCATGTGGGCCCATATACATCTTATTTTACATGTTGTCCATGTGGGGCGTAGTACAGCGTCTGATTTTCATTTCAGTTATAACTAGATATCATGGTGGTCTGGTCAGCCCGCATAAGATTCCTTGTTATCGTTGTTGCTGGCTAGCTAGTTTCTTTTACAGATGGCTATGCGGCCTTATCGGTCGGAGGCTCTATTTACAACTGAGATATAGCCCGTTGTTTTCTTGAATTGAGTTGCAGGCTTGCACCAGACGTGCATAAGCCAAGCCAGATCAGTCAGATTCCAATGTGGCACTAGGTGCTAGTCATGCCTCCCACGGTGGGGCGCGACATAGTTTTTCAGACTTAGTGGTTCTCTTATGGTCTTGTAGTTTGTTCTAATATTTTCAATGTTATGGACCAACTTTATTTATTTCAAATATTTGTATTCTTGCTTTAAATTTCCATTGTATGTAATTTATGTTACCCATAATACCAGTGTATGATAGACCAGGGGTTGACTTGGGGGTCACTTGTGGCTTCAAGTACCGTGTCCTGTCCAGAGTGCAAACTCGAGGCGTGACAACAAGACCCCAACTAACTCAACAAAACTGAAACTGAAATACATATAAGAAATCTGAATAGTTTAGTCCTCGGGGGATGAGGACTCACCAACAACGTACAAGCAATCTTTGAAGGCAGACTAAGAGTGGGATTGAACCTGAGAGCCAGGTCCTGTATCATGAAACGATACAACATAGAGTATGCGATCAGTACGTAGAATGTATCGAATATTCAAGGTAAGTAAAACCGCTTATATAAGTAAAATCATTTAAAACATGCATATTATAAATATAATGAAAACAAGAATCTGAGAGTAGGACTTTGCATGCCATTTTATGAAATCATGATTCAATCATATCCGAACTTTACATCTCAATCAAATGACCCAAAGCTGAAATTTAATAATCATAAGAAGACCGAACATTGGGTCAAACCTGCTGTAGAACATATGTAAATATATATATAAATCAAGAATGATAAACATGCATAATCGAAATCATGAAGAACAATGGGAGACTCATCTTTCAATCGACATAGCATGATAGAGCTTATATGGTACCAACTATTACACTTAAGTGGGTGGATCCGTCCAAAACCTTGCTAGGGCTAGGGACGATACCATGATATCTATATCAAGCTCGAGGCCTAATCAGGGGAGGGGATAGCTCACAAGGGAGGTCCCAAGATAGTATATATATATATATATATAAGTATAAACCTACATTGGCGCGTAGTTTTGAGGCATAGGGTGATCGATCCTTAGCCTTCTCGATGCTAGACACTACTCCCAAAAATATGCATATTCTCTACATCATTTTCCAACAAAGCTCAACATCGTCTATTGATGAAGCTCAATAGTTAAATATATCTCAAATCTGAAATTTATATATATATATATATATGAGAAGCTTTAGCTCAAAACATACCATAAGCTAAAACTAGTTGGGAGTTTTAACTCCAAAACCATGTGGTAAGCTTAATTCGCGAGATTATAAGTCATGCTCGAACACATGGGCAGTGCCCAATACTTTAACATGCTTGGAAGTATCAATTCTCATTGAAAACATGATTATAAATATGGATAACCTGAAAACATGCTTTTCATCACAATATTTCATCATCATAATTCATTCATCACAAATCTCATCTTTTATGAACTTTTCATCTATGGGCTTTTTAATTCGTAAAGCTAGAAACATGATTTTTGATTGAAAACAATATAAAACTTTCCCATGCTTCACAATTCAATGTATAAAAATATTTAAATCATACCCATGTAGAGAATTTAAGAAAACATGCATTGGGTTAAAACCCCATAGATTAGACATAGAAAATTCATGATCTAGAAAGGGATTCGGCATGGGTGTGAAAGGATTCACGCATTCATAACCCTACATACCTGTTGGTAGCTAATTCTTACACCTATTTGAAAGCCCAAGAAGAAATTTGAAGAAAACCTTGAAGAATAAGCTTGATCACCTCCTCAATCCCTTAACTTCGCATGTATGAAAATGAATAAGCCTAGGGTGAGTTTTACCCTCAATAAACACTGATTTTCGAGCTTTAAACAATATAGCTTAGGACCGTAGGAATTAGGAATGACGAAAATTCCCTTAATGAAATCCCTAAAAAAAATCTGCACTGGGTGAACCAACGGACGATCCCACGAGTCGTTACTCGATACTATGACTCATGATATTGAGTCGTTGGATCCACTGCCTCAATTCACGCTTTTAGATTCTTTCTTATGACTAAAAAATATGAGTCATTGCTTCAAATGACGGGTCATTGTATTGTCTGTAATTTCCTCTTTCAATCCCTATACTAGTCCTTCCCATGAGCCTCACCACAACTCGTTACTTCATCCAACGAGTTGTGGTTTGCTTTCATTATATAGACTGGAAAATACTGGTATTCCATCCCACGACTGGTGGCCACTATCCATTACTCCTCACGACAGGTCGTGGGATGACTCATTACTTCCCCTTAAGCCGAGGACCATTTCCCACCATGACTTCACATGACGACTCGTTGTAATGAACAACGAGTCGTTACTTCGCTTGTTAGAACCAACTGCCACCCAGGCCAACCTTCCCATGACTACTTCCTGTCCTGCTCTATTTTCTCGCAAAAAGCGGAACTGGATACGTCACAACTCTTTTAGGTTTAAAATAAAAGGAGAGTCGTCACCTAAAGAATTAAGGTGTGTTAGGGCACCATTCTGAACTAATTAAATGATAACTTTGTTCAACTAGTCTAAGTCACCAGAAGTCGGGTAAGGGCTCAAGTTACCTCGAAAGGAAGGTGTTAAGCACCTTTCGAGGTCCACAATTGTGGGTCCCTTCCGAATTCGTTTATTATGTGGGAAAACGGCTAAGTAGTCAAAAATGGTCAATTTAATTTTATTAAAACTTAACTACGTGATAGAACAAATAAACTCTTATTTAAATAAATAAATAAGCTAAACTAAATAAAAACATTTTCTAATTGATGTGAAAACCTAAATGATGAAATATTAGTTATATTATTTAGCAAATAGGTGCATAAAAATATTTCAACACGAATAAACATTCATACCTAAATTAATTCACTATTTAATTTTAAACCTAAGATAAATCAATTTACGCGCGCAAACTTACTTGTTAAACAAGATCATTATTAATCCGAGCAGCTAAATTGTTCATATAAGCAAAGAGAAAAAATTAAAATAATGATGACAAAATATACTACACATTATTTTTTATTTTTTACGACTTAAAGTTTAGAGCAAATAAAAAAAATTCTAGCAACCAAAAATAAAAAGAGAGATACTACAAATTAAACTAGTTAGCAAAATCTAGAAAGTATGTAAGATATTAAACAAAATATGAGAGAGGGCTTTTTTTAAATAAAAATATTTGTCACTTGATCGGGATGATAACACGATATTATGAATCGTGATCTTTAACCTTAGCAATAAATTAGTTGGAGGTCGGTCTTAAATTTAAAATTAATTATAATATATTTAAGAAAAACAAATAAAAGTTGAATTTTAAAAATATAAACACATAAAATATACGCATAAATACACATAACCCTTTTGAAGATCTTGAGTTGATGTTACTTCCAGAGAAAACAATCGACTTAGTTTTTTTTTTTTAATTTTGTAATTAGACCTCGTAATTTCTTTACTTTCCTAATAACTATATGTTAAGGGATTGCATTCATATATAAAATAAATTACCTATTTATTAACTAAAAAGAGAATATAGGCAATGACTTTAACAAAAATGTAACAGAGGATTTTGTAAGAAAAAAATGCAAGTAGAAAGAAAATATAAAATAAATAAATGAAAAATAAAAATTTAAGTAACCAACATATAATTCCCCGCCCCCTTTAAACATCCACTTTTCACTATTATCAGAGTTTATTACACTATTACAAATCAATAAAATAGACAAATAAATAAAATATAGAAAAAATACATAATGTTAAATTAGCTAATTCCAAAGCCCTCTCTTATCCCGGCGACTCTCCAATAGATTCCGAAATAAATTTAAAGATACTTGTTCAAAGAAAACTAAACAAATACAAATAATATGCAAATATAGGTGTGGACATCAATTTAACTAAACAGTAATATTATAGTTTTCAAAGTTTGGCAAACAATAATTCAAAACAATCACAAGAATTGCACAGGGATTACAAATAATTGAATAAATTGAAACTTCATAGTTGGTGACTAACCAGTTAAGAATTGTTTATTTTGTAAAGTGAAGAGGACTTAATTTCATCCCGTATGAGAAGAGAGGAAGATAATATTTCATTACTAGAGAGGGAGAGCAAGAATGTTTTGATGTGTAGAGAAGAAGTAGAGAAGTAATCGTGTCCCCCCCCCCCTCCCTTCAATATTCTGTATACGATCGTTCATCTTTTTGAGCTTCGCGACCATAGACTGTATCAAGCTGTCTTTATCAGAGATCAGATTCTCTTAGGTGATGAGTGATCGGAGCAGTCTTAATGTAAATGGGGTTTAAGGTATGATTTTCGGGAGCATGAGCGTAAGATATATAGGAGGTGGATGGGGAAGGTAAGTGATGGATGTGAGATATGATGGGTGGTCCTTGTGGGACAGCTTGGTTTTGATATACGTTTGCTGAAGTTGGTTATGCGTTGTGCGGATAATGTATATGATTTTGAGGAAGCGAGTAGGAATGAATAGAATTGTTTTGAGGATATGAAGCTTGATGGGATGACAGAGGAAGACTTGTAAAAGTGACGTGAGGCTTGGCAGGGGTGTGGACCTCACTTTGTAGTTCCAACGAAGTTTTCAGCTGGACCGACAAGTTGGTTGTATTACGAGCTCGAGATAAATTCCCTTGGAGTTCCAAAATTCTTTGTTCCATCCTTAGCATCATCTCATTATACTCGGGTAGATACCTCCCCTCTGAACTCTCTGCGGAATCTTTCGGAGCAGTCATATCTACTCTATCAGCTGAACTGTTACTATCATTCATTTTCCTTCTTACTCTGGTGAACCGACTAGGAGAAAGGTATTGCGGACAGTTATGCACAAATCAATCTTAGGAAGGGGATAATTAAAATAAACAATAAACAGAAAATTAAAATCAATAATAAAACTCGAGTAACATGTTGTAAATTAAAGATTAAAGAAAATAAACACTTTTATGCGTTTCCTAATTTGGGGGGCCTCTTTCGTGCCAGAGGCAACAAATATGCATTAATGTATCATTCCACTTGCTCCACTAAAAATCCCCGAATACATAAATAAATTATTTCTTTGTTTTACATAATAAAATATTACAAGAAATAAATTACAAAAAAAAACTATAGCCTAAAATGAAAATGTTCTTCCTTCTTTGGCTTCTTCATAACTTACGTGATGTGAATTTGTGCTCAACACCTGTATCATAAAATGTTAAATTTACCCTTCCCACCTAAGGAGCAAATAGTTTACATTTTTAGGCATTTTGACCTCTCAAAAAAATGCAAATAGATACGATAACGTCCTTTTCGAGTTTGTAAATCTCTTCAGACTTTGGGCAAAGTTAAACTAATGGTCTCAATACACCAAGGGTATCAAGACTTCCTAGGGGATAATGCATGCATGACTTAACCTAAATTTCTATGAGTTGGTAGACACGGACCGAAAGGTTTCCTTATGCGAGAAGGCACATGGCCATATTGTAGTAAAACAATCCATTCACCCCACGTATATGCCAATTCTCTAAATGGATTTTGAAAGAATTTTGGAGAAGTGCGAATCACAACTCGCGTGTATAATATGTGATAGTGAGAGGTTCCCAAGTGGGGGAAGTATGAGCGGAATGACAATTATATGCAGCAGTTAAGCAATTAGTACATAATTAAAAGCAGTAACACGTAAGCAATTAAGAACCAATAAATATAAATGACTGAAAAGATTAAACATTAATAAGGAAACATATGCAGAGAATAAGTGAACGAATTAATCACGTAAAAAATATATTTTAAATACGAAAAAAAACAAAGCAAACAAGGCAAAAAATAACTTATTTCAGGAACAAACAAAGAAAATGCTTGAAATGAATAGAAACAAATAAATGGATCAAGTATGTACATTAATCATGTAAAAAATATTTTTAAATAAGGAAACAACTAAAGGCAATGAAGAAAAAGGCTAAATATGAGAGAAAATATTTTATTCTAACAAATACAAAAATGCACATAAATTATGCAGACATTATTTTCAGAATTTAACTATGAAAGTGGGTGTAGAAACGGTTCTCTCAAGCGGACAACTTGAGAGTGGGAAAGCTTATGACTGTCGACACACCACTGATCGACCAATCCACAAGATAACTTTCTGACATGGGTGTTTTTAGGAAGGAACGTCCGTGTGACCACGCAACCATTTTAAGGAAAAAAAAAAGAAAAGGAGATTCCAAATGGATGAGGATATGAGTGGAAATGATAATTACATAAAGCAATGACAAGTAGCACATAAAAACGATATTACAATAAATAATTCATAATAATAATGATAACAATAAATAATTGTTTAAGCAATGAACTAAACATAACAAGTAACAAATACGTCAAATAAGCAGATAATGAGGAATAAAGGAATATACGTATAAAGCGACATTCAACTAGCATGATGAGAGAGGTTTTAGACACAGTTTCCTCAAGCGGACGACTTGAGAGTGAGGACACTCGTGACTGTCGACGCACCGATGATCGACCAAATCAAGAGACTTTCCTCAACATGAATTTTAATGGTGAACGGTCATGAAACCACGCAACCGTTATCAAGTGTGAGAGAGAGAAATATTCAAGGAAAGACATAAAGGATAGGGGATTAAAATAGATTGATTGTTTATAAAAATAAATAAAAGAAAAAGGAAAGAAATTAATCACGTTAAGAAAAATAATTCAAACAAGGCAACAAAATGACAAATAGAACATAATCTAACATATAAGGAAATAAATATGCCACATAAAAAGAGATATGCAAGTAAAGAAAAATTTAATCTTAACTAAAGTGAAACAAATAAATTTTGTAAGTAAAAGAAAAACAAATATGCATGCAATCCAAACATGAAATTCCCACTTAAACACAAACACGTATTAGTTAGAACCTAAAATATCCCCAGCAGAGTCGTCATGCTGTCGCGCTCCATTTTTCTCACAAAAAGTGAAACTCGACACGTGACAACTCTTTTAGGTTTAAAATAAAAGGACAGTCGCCACGTAACGAATTAAGGTGTGTTAGCGCACCATTCTAAACTAATTAAATGATAATTTTGTTCAACTAGTCTACGTCACCATAAGTTGGGTAAAGGCTCAAGTTACCTCGAAAGGAAGGTGCTAAGACCTTTCGAGATCCATAACTGTGGGTTCCTTCCAGATTCATTTATTATGTGGGAAAACGGCTAAGTAGTCAAAAATGGTCAATTTAATTTTATTAAAACTAACTTAACTACATGATAGAACAAATAAACTCTTATTTAAATAAATAAATAAGCTAAACTAAATAAAAATATTTTCTAATTGATGTGAAAAACTAAATGATGAAATATTAGTTATATTATTTAGCAAGTAGGTGCATAAGAAATATTTCAACATGAATAAATACTCATACCTAAATTAATTCACTATTTAATTTTAAACCTAAGATAAATCAATTTACGCTCGCAAACTTACTTGTTAAACAAGAACGTTATTAATCCGAGCAGCTAAATTGTTCATATAAGCAAAGAGAAAAAAAATTAAAACAATGATAACAAAATATACTACACATTATTTTTTATTTTTACGACTTAAAGTTTAGAGCGAATAAAAAAAATTCTAGCAACCAAAAACAATAAGAGAGATACTACAAATTAAACTAGTTAGCAAAATCTAGAAAGTATGTAAGGTATTAAACAAAATATGAGAGAGCTATTTTTTTTAAATAAAAATATTTTATCGCTTTATCGGGATGATAACACGATATTATGAATCGTGATCTTCAACCTTAGCAATAAATTAATTGGAGGTCAGTCTTAAATTGAAAATTAATTATAATATATTTAAGAAAAACAAATAAAAGTTGAATTTTAAAAATATAAACACATAAAATATATACATATAAATACACATAATCCTTTTGAAGATCTTTGGGTTGATGTTACTTCCGGGGAAAAGAGTCAGCTTAGTTTTTTATTTTTTTTTAAATTTGGAGTTAGACCTCGTAATTCCTTTACTTTCCCAATAACTATATGTTAAGGAATAGCATTCATATATAAAATGCATTACTTATTTATTAATTGAAAAGAGAAAATAGGAAATGACTTTAACAAAAATGTAACAAAGAATTTTGTAAGAAAAAAATGCAAGTAGAAAGAAAATATAAAAAAAATAAATGAAAATAAAAATTTAGGTATCCCTTTAAACATCCCCTTTTCACTATTATTAATGTTTGTTACAATTATTGCGCTTAACAAAAGAAATAAATAAACAAAATATAATGAGAAAAATACATAATACTACATAATTAAACTCCCATAGTCCTCTCTTGTCTCGGCGGTTCTCTGATGGATTCCGAAAATAATTTAAAGAATACCTGCTTAAAGATTTGGCAAAAATAGTAAACACATAATAGTAATCGCATATCATGGTCATAACAAAATCATTCAGGCAAACTTAACCGTGTACTTTAAATAACATATCGAGCACGTCGTCACAATAAGAAGACAATAACAGAGTTATCACCTAGAGTAATCAACGTTTATAAAAGTAGATAAACTAACCAGTTGACAAAAATTGTGGGAAATCAACGAATCAATAGTGTCACAAAATGCCTTAACTCTTGCCTACACTCAACACATCAAGATCACGAGAATCTCAGGAATTTCAAGCAGTGCTTGTGTTGAGGAGGTATAAAAGATCAAAGAGCTATATAAGAGAGCGGAGTATGCAGAGAGGTGTTTGATAATAAAATTAACGTAGCACTGGAGGCAAAATATTTATCAATGATATTATTTAGCAAATGAAATCATACTCTGATGCTATTTTGTTAAAGAAACAGCAAGTGTTTTGGTGTTATGCCAAGGGATCGCCTTTTTGTGAAAAGAGAAAGTCACGCCTATATAACAAAAATAGTGTAAGGGGTTAAGGGAGAGAAAATTATTCATCACCATTAATTAAAGGAACTTCCTTAATTAATGAAAGGATAATCAAATATTTATTTACCATAATCAAATAATTCATACTAATTAACAAAATCACATCAAAGGAGAAATCTCTTAATTCACAAAATCCAATCAGACTTCACTATAAATGGCCGTGTACTAAACAGCTGAAGGAAAGTAATAATCAATCGTACAAGTATTTCCTTTAATTAAGAATAATTGAATGAATACTGACATCTAATAAAAGCTATTACAAATTGCACTTAAAAATAGGATTGGAGTTACCATAACAGTTAAGTACCAAAAGTTGTTTCACATTAGATAAAATATTGGGTGGCCATATTTATCATATCACATTGTTACCATTCAAGCTTAAATAGGCAAGAAAATCAAGGAAAAGGGATTAATGGATAGGAATAATCAATCACGAAGATATTAATTGAATTAACTTAGGGATAACACCTATCACACTTTATCAAAATAAAATAAGTACTAAGTTGTTGTCCATGATGATTTAAGGAGAAGGATGAGGGAGTTTAACTAAAGAGGATTCTTTTCCCGTTAACCAAATGAATTAAATGGAATCAATTAGGCTTATCACAATAAGAAACATTCTAACGTTGTTACAAGTCATATAAGTGAAAAGTCTTATATTAGTATATTTGTGCATGAACATTCAAATTTTATAAAAAAGGAGAGACAAATTACTCCAAACAAATGGTAGTCAAAGATGTTGTTATCCAAGTTTACTAAAAATAGATGAGCACAGCAGATTTCATACAATCGTAGCATCAAAAGAAGTTAATGCAAATTTTAATCCTTTGATGTTAAAGTTGTCATGAATCTAATTGGCCAAAAATAAGGACGTGACATCTATCAAACAATAATTCACAATTTTCAGCATATGAGTCAATTTTAACTAAGACAGAGTCTGATCAAGGCAAGGAAGCTTTATTTAAAAACTCAACATGCTAAGGATATATTCAAACACCTAGACCGTACGTATTTCAAAGCACAACAAGACTGGGTTTGTCATAATATTATAGCTGTCATAAATGTCAAAATTATCATATAGGGGAACCAACAAACAATAATATGAAAATCATAAGCAGAAGTTGACATTTAGGCCTCACAAAGCTTAAATCCAAATAAAAATATTAAGAACGAATAATCAATTCGCAGGTAAGGCAATCATATCTGAAATTCGGTGAAGGACCGGGTTAGCCGTGACGGAGATGATGGTTTCTTGAGAGGGATAAAATAAAGAATTGGAGGTGCTGCATTTTGATGGGGCTGCGAGGTTACTGCTTCGCCGGTTTCGGTGGTTTTCCGGTGGCGTTTTGGCTTTTTCCGGTGAGGGAGAAAGGAGGAAGATGAAAGGGAGACGCGACTGTGGGTCTGCGAGTGCGACTGTTTTTTCGGTGGTTTGGGGATGAGAGGGAGAGTTGCGGATTCTGCTGGAGGAGGAAGAGAAGAGAAAAAGGGTAAGTTTTGTGGTGTTTGCTCGACCGGAGATGGGGGAAAGAGATGAAGTTGCGGTGGTGAGAGGGTGGCAGTGCAGCACCGTAGTGAGGCGGATCTGGGTTTGGTGGAGGAAATGGGGCTGGTTTGGGTTGTTTTTCGGCCAACTGTTGCCAGAACTAGGGGAGAAAAACAACATAAAGAGAGGGAGAAGGGAGGCGGCCGGGTGGTTTTGGTGGTGTGAAAAAACAAAGAGGCACAGGGGAGACGCAGCAATGCCGTGAGGCTGCTGGTTCGTCGGACAAGACGAACAGAGAAGGAGAGGCGGCGACTGCTTTGTCTGTGAGAGTCGAGGGAGGCGGCGCTAATAAGGGAAGAAAAAATGGAAACGAAAAACTAGGTTTAGGAGGTGGTGTATAATAGTGGAAAGTAGGATTAAATTGTGGCTGTTAAATTCATATAGATGAATGGCTAGGATTTAATTTAGAATTTGGGTTGAGTTGCGGGTCATCTGGTGGGTTGCGGATAATTAAATTGGGTTGGAATAAATTGAAATTGAATGAGAATTCAAAATATGGCCATAATTTGATTAAATGGCTAATATTGACATAAATTAGATGAAATGTGGCTAGATTTTAAATAAATTGAGAGAAAATTGAATTAGCTGCTATTAAATTAATAAAAATACTACACTTATATATAGTTTAGTAAATAGATAATATAATATTTTAATTTAGATAAAATTATATAAATATTATTATTATGAAATTAAATATAAATAATTTATAAAACTAAGTGAATTATATTTTATAAATAAAACTCGTTTAATTGAAAAATATATATGTATGTATATTATTATGCAATATTGAAAAATTAAAAACTTGAAATTAAAATAATTTAGAAGTATAATTTAAAATAATTATGCAAAAAATTCAAGTAAGTATGATAATTAATGCTAGAACATTACGAATGCGAATTAAATAATTTCGTTAAAAAGGTAATTTTAAAATAACACATACACACACACACATATATATAGATACGCAGCTTAAACAGGGCATAGGGAGGTCAAAATTGGGTGTCAACACTTCCCATGGGTCATTGGTTTGACTAATGATCCGTTGGGTTGTCCGTCATATGGGATTTTTCCCAATTTCAGCCAACTCCCATTTTTTAAAATCCCGGGTCAGATCTTAGGCACTTTCAAGGTATTACAACCCCATACAAAATAATGCCTCTAAATCTTCAAGGCAAAAACCATTGTTGCTAAATCAAGGTCATGCATCGAATAATTCTTCTCGTGAGTCTTAAGCTGTCTCGTGGCATAAGAAATAACCTTCTCATGTTGTATCAACACGCACCCAAGAACAATTCTAGAAGCATTACAATATACCACAAAGCTATTCGTGCCTTCTGGCAGGGTCAACACTGGAGTTGAAATGAGTTGAGTCTTTAGCTCCTGAAAACTCTATCCACAAGCATCGGACCACTAAAATTTGACCTTCTTTGGGGTCAAATTAGTCAAGGGTGCAAAAATGGATGAAAAACCCTCTATGAACCTCCGATAATAGCTAGCTAAGCCTAAAAAGCTCCTAAGATCAGTAGGAGTAATAGGTCTAGGTCAGTTCTTCACTGTCTCTATCTTTTGAGAGTCTACCTGCACACTCTCACTAGACACCATATGACTAAGGAAAGCAACTGATTTCAGCCAAAACTCACACTTGATAAACTTGGAAAACAGCTGATGGTCCTTAATAGTCTACAACATGATCCTCAAATGAGCAGCATACTCCTCCTCGTATTGAGAATACACAAGGATGTCGTCTATGGAAGACATAACGAACATGTCCAAATACCGCTTGAACACCCTATTCATCAAATCTATGAAAGCTGTAGGAGCATTCGTTAGTACAAAATACATAACAACAAACTAAGAGTGACTATACCAATCCTGAAGGCTGTCTTCGAAATGTCACTCTCCCTAACCTTGAGTTGGTGGTAGCTGATCTAAGGTATATCTTTGAAAAGAACTTGGCACCCTAAAGCTGGTCAAACAAGTCATCAATCCTATAGAGAGAATACTTATTCTTTATTGTGACCTTGTTCAATTAGCGATAGTCAATACACATTCTGAGAGTACCATATTCTTACGAACAAAGAGGACTGGAGCACCCCACAGTGGGACTTACTAGGCCTGATGAAACCCATATCTAAGAGATCCTTCAACTACTCCTTCAACTCCTTTAGCTCGGCTAGAGCCATTTTGTAAGGAGGGATGGATTTGGGTTGTGTATCAGGGAAAAGATCAATATCTAAGTCAATCTCTCGATCCCTCGGGACTCCTATTAGATCATCTGGAAACACCTCTAGATACTCACATATAATCAGGATTGACTGGAGAGTCGGGGTTTCAGATTTAGAATCCTTAACCCAAACTAAATGATATAAACAACCCTTGGAGATCATCTTTCTTACCTTAAGATAGGAAACAAAACAACCTACATGCACCGTTGGACTATACTTCCACTCTAAGTCTGTCACCCAAAAATTGAAACTCTACTGATCGTGTTCTACAGTTGACTAAGGCATAACATGAATACAATCAGTCTATACTGAAAATGATATTAAAATCAGTCATGTCTAACTTTACTAAGTCGATTGAGGTGACTCTCTGGAGGACTATGACATGACAATTTCTGTGTACTCGTCGTGCAATAACTGAGTCACCAACAGGAGTAGAGACTGAGAAGGACTCTGGTAGGATTTTGGGATTGACATCGAAACTGCTAGCAACATAGGGAGTCACGAAGGATAATGCAGATCCTGGATTTACCAATGCATAAACATCAAGATGAAAAAGTCATAATGTACCAGTGACTACGTCAGATGAGCTTCTTGCTCCTGGCATGATGATAGTGCATAAAAATGGTTCTGGCTTAATCCACCACCCGCACTAGAGGGTACACCTTGCTAAGATGGATGAGTGGCTGGAACTGCTAAAGAAGTGGTAGCTAGGGCATGGCTCTACCGTCACCTTGTCTAGCTGATGGGCAATCCCTAAGTTTGTGTCCGGGTTTCCTACATCCGAAGCAAGCATCTGAGCCAACCAAGAACTCTCCTAGGCGGTTCTTAACACACCTCCCGCACACTGAAAAAGTGCACTCTCCTGACATGCTTTTTTGTCCCTTATGTCACACCCCACCTTGGGGGGCATGACGAGCACCGGGTGCCTGCTAGACTCTGGGCTGCTAAATGGTCCGGCCTGAACACATCTGGTTCTTTGACTGACCCTGGATCTATTTCAAAAAATGAACCGGCTATATAACGGCTATAAATACAGCCTCCGGCCGACTGGGCCTATAGCCACCTGTACTGTATCATCAGCTAACCAGAATCATCTCATATAGGGAAACCTATGCGGGCCGACAAGGCCACCATGCTGTCTAGTTATCTGTAACTTAGTAACAGAATACTGAATAATTACGTGACCGGCAAGGTCACCACTACTATCAGACTATGGCCCCACACGGCCAATATAATCAACCAAACACATATATACATGCACAGCCCCACACGACCAGCTCCACTACCACAGGGAAACATCAGACTGCAAGCCTCTAGGAATATTGATAAGATGTTCGGGACAGGGCCCCGACCTAGCCAAACTGTAATAAAAAAAAAGAAATAGGAACAACCTCCGACTGTCTAGCTCCGGAGGATAGGAGCTGACAACTCTGCTGACTGGATCACGAGGGACCGACTCCTCGTCTATGTGTACCTGCAGGCAAACAATGTCGCGCCCCTACGGGCGTCAGTACCACAGGTATCGAGCATGTAAAGCAAACTGGAATATACAACTGAAATGGATAGCAACAATAACATGACATATAAGCAGGAAGTAGCTGAGTCTATCTGGCTGAGGATAACTAGGGAGAGTTTACTTATTCTGTAACTAAACTGGGCGTACTTAACGACGTGTCGTCCTACTGTCTATCAGTATCTAATAGCACATATAGATATACATATAAATACACATAATACCTGACCGACCCCCATAAGCCGGAAGGTGCCAACCAACAGAACAATCTATTTACCCCTACCCGGGTCTAAACCCACCAAAAATAAGTCACTCCACTCATATGATAACTGTGAGCTCCTCCTACCGGCCCCCTTGGGTACGCAACTCAGGCCTTGGCCTCTGATAATAAACTGTGTCTGAGTCCGAAGACTCCTGCCTCTGGGCGCAAGCGCTCACGGGGTAATCTGCTGCTGTATTTGTGACTGAAACTTCCCCTGGGTGCAAGCACGCAACAGGGTAATTTTATAAAAATATATATCTAAAACTACCCCCGGCCACAAGTGCACACAGAGTAATCTGCCCCTGTAAACAAGGTAATCTGGCTCTGCGGAGAGCAACTAAACTGCCCCTGCAAGCAGGGTAATCTGGACCGTATTATCATGGTGGTTCGGCCATCATCGTCCTCTAGGCGGACGGCATCACCCAGCTGGTGGTGATATCTGAATCTGGTATCGACACAGCTATAACCCAGGGGCGGTGGGGATGCTAAAGGGTGCCCACATGCCACAACAGGTCTCAACATGCAAAACACATACACAGCAAGCATGCTCAAATGAAAAATACTAATCATATTCTCTTCTTTTATTTCAGGGCCAGTCCGTATTAAACAACTGATGCTATATTCTATTTTACACTATTTCTGATTGTTGGGCTAACTGCTACCTGGCCTTTATCTGTTTCTGGAGCTATATCTGTATCCGGAGCTATATCGGTGTCTGGAGCTATTTCTATATCTGATTACTGATCTGGTTATATCTGGATACAACTCAATATCATGGAACATGCCATCTATAACTGGATATAGCTCAATGATATAAAATGTGCCATCTATTACCGGATACAATCTCAACAAATGTAATACATACTATCTGTAATCTTGTTAATTTATTATACTACTTTTACAACTTCCATTCTGGGTATTACATAAGAACATGATGAGCTACTAGCTGGTACCACATTACTATCTAAAATCATCTGACTATCCGCTATTCTGATTATCGCATAATACGTAATGATATACTAGCATGCTTGCTGGAAATTGTACTAAAATCGTTCCTGTACGTTGGGTATCTGTTAATAGCCTTTATTCTATTTATTTTTTAGATTGTACTTTCCTGGCTTGCCGAAAGAATAGCTTTACATACCTGGTTTCTGAGCGCCCGACTGACCGATGTGATTTTCATCGGTACTTCCGCTGTTTCTCCCAACTACATTCATATACATGTCAATTAGAACTAAATACACCAATATTCTGAAAGAAAACGCCACTTTCAATATATTTATAGCCTAAACTTTGACTTATCGAAAGACGGTCAAAAACTCGTTATTTCTCGAAAGTCCAGAAGGGAGAAATATTCACTTTAAGGGTAATATTGACACTAATTTGGAGTAATTCCACTTACCTTAGTTCGGTAGCACGACGATTCGCCGGCTGAATTTTGTGAAACTAAATCCGTAGGAATGCTCCTCACTGCTTAATACCTCGGTATCTGGAGTTAATTTGAGTTTGGACCGCGTTTGACGGCGTAATCGAAAGGAAATTATCAAGAAACCTCGTCTCCCTCTATTTTCCCTCGACCTTACTGGAAATTATATGAAAAATAACTTTTAAAACCGAAGTGGAGGGCTTATATAGTTGGGGCTAGACAGGGCCAACGTGTCACGGAGCCAACGCGGAGGCTCCACCTCCGTGACACGTTGCCATCACGGAGGGGTTCTGCCCCGGCTCCTTCCGTGATGGTTCGACAGGTTTCTCGTCCGGTCTTTTCCCGGGCCTTTTTCTAGCATGTATGGCCTTCAAATACTCTTAACCAACACACGAATAGGTCATCTATGTGTTGGGAATTTTTACGGGGTATAGCACCTTAGATCCTGACACTCGGCCTCTTTGATCACCCCTCGGCCTAGATAGGACACTGGTTGATGATGAACTAGAGTCAACGACCTCTGTTGTTACTATGGTTGGTGTCCACCACCGGTCCTCTACTAGGAGTACTCAAAGTGCCATGTCCTAGCCCTTTTATTCTTCCTCTCCTTCTCCTTTAGTTCTCCTCCTCAATCTGCAGAGCATATATCATAAGTCGAGAGATATCTGTGTCACTGATAAGCATAGCGGTCCTACACTCCTTAACCAATGAATCTGAAACCCCTGACACAAACTTGCTCATGTGAGCCCTCGGCTCGGCAACCATAGATGGAGCATACTTCCACAACTGAGTGAACTTTAAAGCATACTCCTGCACTGACATGTTGTTCTGCTTTAAGTTGATGAATTCTGCCACCTTTGCTTCCCTCATCTCTCGGGGAAAGAACCTATCAGAAAAGGCCATCACGAACTCATTCTAGCCAATAGGGACTGCACTTACTCCAAGACCCTCCTTCCACTACCTGAACAAAATGTGTGCTACCCCCTTTAGCTGATAGGAGGCCAAATCACACTCTCCTCTCTAGAAATTCCCATGATCTGGCTGATCTTCTAGATCTTCTCAACAAAATCCTGTGAATCCTCGTCCACCTTGAAACCATGAAACTCCATCACGTTCATTCTAGTAAAGTATCGCACTCTCGATACTGTAGCACCCCCATTGGGGTTCACAGGTACAATTGCATATTGGTTGACCTGTGCCTTCATAGCTTGGGCTAGAATTTGAAAAGCAGCCCTAAACTCAGCATGAGTCACCTGCTCATTCAAAAGATCTGCTAGAGCTGGTGGGGCTGGCTGATGCCCATTTTTGTTGCCATTTCCATTCCCATTTCTCCTTCTATTGACTCTACGGGGAGGCATTTTCTGCAAACGCGTATAGCACGAGTTAGAAAAGTAAGAGAGTTGAACTTCATCGCACGACATAGATCATAAAAGAAGGAAAATTTTCTAAAATGCCTTGTTGCCTCTTTCTCATAAGTGTGGCAGGCTTCACACTCATGAAAAAGAGTCTACTTAACGTGGCTTTCAGATACCATAGGACACATCTACACCTGAGGCTCTGATATCAAGTTTGTCACAACCCGAGCATAGGCCTCGGACGTAACATGAGACCTATAACCATGGATGGCTCCAAGCTAACCCATGGCACATGCATAATGTAATCTTAAGAATAAACTAAGTGAAAAATGAAACATATTATAAAGCATAAACGGAAGTCTAGGATATCATAAGATATAACTGGACTACAAGTCAACATCGCTCAATATTTAAACATAACTTTCTGAAAAGTCTCTAGTAATAAGATGAGTTATTGGGATAAGTCTCCAATTAGCTCGACTAAGTCTGAAACGAGAAGACATGAAAATGAAATATAAGACTAATTGATGTTCTCGGATGATGAGGACTCACCCAAAGCTGAGACTGGGCTGAACCGGAGCGGGAGCGAATCTAATATCAGGGCTAAGATTGATTACCTGAACCTATATTATGAGATAATATAGCATAAAAATATACAACCAATACTTTAAACGTACTAAGTATGTAGGATAAGTAAAACATGATAGTAAAACTATATTATGAAATCATAAGTATAAGATAAGTTAAAACAAGAGCTTCTAATCATAAACTAAGTATAATGGCTCAAGGTTTACAAAACTAAATCATAAAGCTAGATATGACTAAAATCTTAGGAAAAATCTCATAAAGCATATATTGAGCTAAAATATAATAAGTTATAAAATAATAAATCATAAAACATGAACATGTGTAGAAAATTATGGAACAATGGGAGATTCTTATAACCAGCATACTCCAAATGAAAATACATAGAGCCCAACTTGTAACTCTAGCTAGGAGGTGTTTCCATATTGTCAAGAGTATGAACCATAAAGGTGTGATATCACTCATGAGCCCAGTAGAGTAAGCAAGACAACTCTCAACTGGCGAGGACTCCTCAGGCTAGGGGCGAGGGAGACACTTTCAACTGGCAAGGACCCCTTATCCTACGATGGCATATAGTTATGAAACTTAGGTTGTCTAGAACCTTTATCCGCTTGGTGTTAAATACTACTCCCGAAACATACATAGTGCTCATATTTAATCATGAAACATATTTTCTTTTGCACAGGCTAGTTTAAATGATGATATTCATAAATTGCATAATATACGTGAACTAGCTAAGAAAATAATGTCGGAGACCGACTATGTAACAACCCATCCGATCATTGTAGCACCTTGATGACCTAAGCATGGGTAAAAATTTAAATTTTTACAAGCTCGTGATAAGTTCCCGAATTTAAAGAATTATGTGATGGACGATTTTGATTAGGCTGAGTTAAAAACAGATAGGCCCATGTGGAGGGCCACTGCAGTGAACTATTTCTGCTTTAACGGAACTGCTGTAGTGGAAGTATCCTCGCTACAGTGGGCGATGCAGACCAGAACTTCGCAATCCTATCCCAGTTAGGATTTAAAAAGCTATTTCCATATGGGGTGCTGGATAAAAATGCCCATGAACAAAAATTAAAATTTCTAAAGAAGGAGAGAAAAATAAGGACGCTAGAGAAGGCAAGATATCACCCTCCGTCGTAACGATTTTCTGCAAGAACTCGGAACTTAAGGCAAGCACGCAACTGGAAACTTCTCAATGATAGCTTGATGATCAGGTAGGTTATGACTTATTTACTTATATGCTAGACTTTGATTAGCAAATCGTATACGTGCATATATTTGATGTTCCATTGATGAGTAGGGAGAAATTACAAGTTAATCACCATTAAATAGATTATAATCAGTGAGTGTCTATGGGACGAAGGAAATCGAAAGGAAATAGGAAAGAGGTGAGGAGATCCCCGTGATATGAAATTTCGTAGGTACGAAAAGTCTTGAACCTAGACTGTTAGATTCTGTCTTAGTTGGGAAACTGTGAAGGCTACCTCTGAGGTATGCCCTAAACTCACCATGAGTCACCTGCTCATTCAAATGATCCGCTAGATCTGGTGGGGCTGACTGATGCCCATTTTCATCGCCATTGCCATTGTCGTTTCTCCTTTTATTGACTCTACGGGGAGGCATTTGCAAATGCATATAGCACGAGTTAGAAAAGTAAGAGAGTTGAACTTCATTACACGACATAGATCATGAAAGAAGGAAAATTTTCTAAAATGCCTTGTAGCCTCTTTCTCATAAGTGTAGCACGCTTCATACTCATGAAAAAGACTCTAGGACACACCTACACCTGAGGCTCTAATATCAAGTTTTCAAGCATAGGCCTCGAACGTAACACGAGACCTAGAATCACGGATGGCTCCAAGCTAATCCATGACATATACAAAACGTAATCTTGAGCATAAACCAAGCGAAAAATGAAACATATTATAAAGCATAAAAGAAAGTCTAGAATATCATAAAATTAACTGGACTACAAGTCAACGTCGCTGAATATTTAAACATAAATGTCTAAAAAGCCTCTAGTAATAAGATGAGTTGTTGGGATAAGTCCCCAACTAGCTCAACTTGTGATTGGTCATCAAAACTTATTTCTATCAATTTGAAAATCAAACTATTTCATTGGTCATAATGTGTGATTAGAAATAGAAACAACTGATCATATTTTTTTAGGTGTTCTAAAGCTCAGTTAGTATAAAAATTGTGTCCTATTAACTAACCTGATTTAAAAAATATTATTGATTTTTCAAGTTGGTGGAATGATTTGTTTCGCAATACGTATTAGTACCATAATTTAGTTAAGATACTAAGATTAAGTGTATCTATTTTATGGCAATTGCGAAAAGTGAGAATTTTTTTTTTATTTTGACGGCGATGTATATGAACCTAATGACATAGTTATTAAGACTATACTTATTTATTTTCATGAATATAACCATGCTTGTTATCTTCATCAATTTTGTCTAATATGGATGATACAACTAAAAATGAAAATATTACTATCATACAAGATAGGATTTTTGTTTCTATAGATGTAGGCTTGCATATGGAAAAGGAAAAGGAAAGCATTACAATGGCGGTTATGAATAGCTTTGGTCATTTGATTCATGCCCTTGGAAACACTATTTAATTTGTGGGGAAAGCCATTATTGTCGAAGCACTATCAATTCAATAGGCATTAGAAAAACGTTATAGAATGATTAGTCAAAGGTTCATATACTATCAGATACAAAGAATGTGGTACAAAGACTACAAAAGAAAAAGATAATATCTTGGAAAATAGATATTAATTGCAATAATATATAGAAATTGATGAGATCTTTTGAAGAGATCAATTTGATACATATTCCTCGCACATGGAATATGCAGCTCATAATATAGTTAAATTTTTTTTTTTAACTTTTATATGGTCCCTTGGGGTACTAATTTCCCAAGTTGAATTGTAAATGATGCACAACTATCTTATGGACATGTAAGACATATTATGAAGTAATATAATACAATTTTTTCTCAAAAAAGAATTGGTCATTACGCTATAATTTCTAAACAAACAAATTCCACGATAAGCTATTTGGGTTATATTATTTTTTTTAGGCTTAATACTTAGATAATCCCGTAAGCTTGACATGTTTTGTAAGATGTACACTAAAACTTACTTAATGACCAGATAGATATTTGAACTTGAAAAAAGTGTGTCTTTTGAACACCCGTGTGCATAAGGCCAAGTGAATGAAATACGCTTACTTATAATAATTAAATAGACCAATTATTAGATGACACATGTAATCTTTTTTAAGAAATAAAAAATAAAAAATATAAATAAAAGAATAGAATAAATAAAATTAAAAAATTACTTTTATTTTGCTTTGACTTGTCAATAATCTCTAAAGGTCAAATTCAACTACAAATTACCAATTGAAAATATCATTAATCAACTGTAATATCAATCAAAAGAACACTACGAAATTCAAAAAATAATTATATTTTTTAAAATTTTATTTACCAAAGTATTAAATAGATTATTGCAATAAAAACATATCGAATCCCCTTAATTTCTTCTTTGCCAATTAATAAAAAATTAAAAACACAAAAATAATATAAAATATGTATTTATAGGTAAAGAAGATGAAGAGATGGATTGGGGTGTGGGTGGGGGTAAGGGAGAATAAAGGTTTATTAAAAGTGTAAAGTAAATATATTGGTGAATACAAATTAAGAGAAAGAACCGGTGGGAAAAATTGAATTTATAAAAAAATTATTTAATAAGTAAATCTATTTTCTACTTTTCTTTTAAAAAGATTTATTTTGTTGGCTTATTTAAATAAAATAGAAGTTCACTATATTAAAAGTGTAAGCACACAATTTGTCATGTTAATTTAAAGTGTTAAAAAAAAAAATACAGTATCTATTTTACAAAAATGTAAAGTTTAAAAGAATATCTAGATATTGAGCCTATATTTTATTAGCTGATGAGTGTTTTAAATTGATTGAGTTTGTTTGGATTGTAAAATAGTTTCATACATTCATATACTAATTATCCTACCAAACCAATATTTTTATGAATACCTCTTTCACAAACCTTTCGTCTGAGGCGTAAGCTTTTCCAAACATTTATGAAGTGTTGCTTGTATGTTTAGCAGTGAATGAAGTAGATCATATGATTTACGATAAAAGATACCACTACTAACTTTTTAAATTTTTTTAATGTTAAAAAATAAATCTTATTACCTAATCTAACTATAATAACAACATAAGAAAAATATGATAAATTTATCTCAAAAATATTTTCAAATATATTTAATATCACTCAAATATTATCTAATAGGAAGTAAAACCTCTTGCATTTGAGTATGATTTTTATATATTTGCTATATTGAAATATATGATATTAGTCACTTATAAATCACTACAAGTAAAGTATTTATCAAAACATTGTGGAATGTAATTGTGCTAACGTCAAAACTACTATAACAAATATAATGTTTCAAATGCTCCAGAAGCATAACTTTTCTTTATTTTTGGCAAGTGTATTTTTTTTTTTTGATTTTTTTATTTTACTTATTACGATATTTTAATTCCTTTTAGTATAACTATAAACCATATCATGATAAACTATACATAGGTGATATTATAATATCAGAACTCAATAAATGTCTCTACGAATCAAGCACTTGGACTTATTCTTCTATGGTTCACTTTTCCTTGTGAGGAAGAATCTCATGATTGTTTTACCGAGCTAGCAAACTTGGATCAACATTCATCATTTCAAAAAAACTTATTATTATTTTTTTAATTTTATCCATTAATAATATTCATGTAATTTTAAAATTTTGTACACATCAACATAGTCACACACACAAAATACATATCCAGAAACTAATTATATTAAAAGCGGGAGGACCTTAAAGAAATGTTATTCAATATTTTTATTCTTTTATATTAGATTTAACATTGAATAAAATCAAAAATTACTTATTTTTATAATATTTAGGACTTCGAAATTAAAAATGATTTCTCCTAATAAATCATTCCTTATATAAATGACTAGCTTGTTCCATCTATAGTCCAATGACAATTCTAATAGGAAAATTGTAACGGCCCGTCCAATCATTATAAGGACTTGACACTATAAGGGTAAGAATTAAAAAATTTCATGAGAATGATTTAATTGTTGTAATTAAAAAGGTCTGAGAAATGATGATACTACATGGACAGAGTTAAAATTTTAAGCAAGCAGACCATTGCAGCAGACGATTCCTCACCATAGCGGGACCACTACAACAAAGTAAGTTATCGCCCAGACCAGAACTCTGAGTTTTAAACTATTTTAAGACTCCAGTTCCTATTCTTATAAGGATTAATTAATAAAAATGCCCCAGGACAAACTTTTGAACAATCTAACCAAGAAAAGAAGAGGGTGGCCCTAAGAGAAAAGGATTCCACCATTCTCCTCGACGACTTTCTTCAAGAAAGCCAGACTCAGGGCAAGAACGAAGAAATAATTTCCTGGCAGCAGCTTGACGCCCAAGTAGGTTATGGTTTACCTTGAGTTAGATTTTGATTAGAGACTCATATACATGTGTAGAATTAATATCTATATAGGTTTATCCATGTATATTATTGTATTGTATGTTTTTAAAAAATTAATAGAGTAATATATTAGTCAAATTACCATCCCTATTAATTTTTTCTTAATAAATATGTAAATTTTATCCTAACAATTAAAATAAAATCAAAAAAATTTTAATAAGTCCTTAATGATTATTCGAGAGATGGTAATAAACATGAGAATCAAGAATTAATACAATTAATTATTTTTTAAATTTAATTACGAAAATATTAAATACTTTTTTAGCATGAAAAGACGAGACAGAAAAATACATGTTATTTTTTTTAAAATAAAATTTGGGTCAGGCCCTTTTTATTTCTCAAATAAGGCCACATTATAGCAACCCAAACAACACAATGACCCGACCCACACGGGTCAGGTATAATTTTGTTACTCTGAATTTTTAGACCAGAGTTCTACCTTCTAACCAGACTTCGAAAATTAGGGTTTATAATGTCTTTCATGGCGATTCTCTTCTTCAGTCTTCAACTCTTCTATCTTCTCCTATGGATCATCAACCATCCTCCTGTAGCCGTGGCAGCTGTGTAGCTCAAAGAGGTAAGCTTTATCTTCGTCTTTACTTTCTATTTCAAGCTTAACACCTTGTCTTTCGATTGCTTTTACTCTTTTGGTGAAAATGCTCGATTGATGGTGACTTCCTCGCATCTCAGTGAAAACCTTGGCTCCGAGGCAGAAATGAAAAAATCCGTATTGCTCCAGTTCTCCTCTCAATTTGCTACTTCTCTAGGTATGATCAATGTCACCTAATTTTGTTGGGACTACTTTTGATGAAAGGCCTTTTTGTTAGCTGTCATAGTTTAGGCTAGGTGGTTAATATCACAGTAGTAACCTTGTTGATAGTCTTGTAATTAAGTGTTATAATACTCCGCACTGTTTGGATCTTCTATGCTTTTGATTTTTCTTGTTCGAACCCTTATGTATGGTATGCATGCCTTCTTTGTACTTATAATATGCTTGCATCTTCATGGTAATTGACAGAAGTTATGAAACCTGTCACTTTCCTTTTGATTCAGTGCAAGATTGGCCAATTCATCTGCTAGTTAATTGGCCTCCATAAAAGTATGCCTTATTTCCATTCTAATCTGGCTCATGATTTTTTGTATGTAATCCATCAAACAAGCTTTTTTTCAAGGAATTTTCCATTCCTTTGTTAATAACTTTTTGAGACTAAGTGAATCAGTTTCCAAGATGAGATTCTCTTGTAAAGTGGCACAGAAACTTAATGCATGCCACAACCCAAATCTCTGCCTGCATATTTGTCTTGATTCCTATGTATTGAGCCTCTACATAAATCAAATCTCCACCTGTATTTCTAACACAGAATCCATAGCCACTCTCTCCTGAATTTCCCCTGTATGCCCAATCTGTGTTACATTTTAGCCAGTGATCCTCTGGGAACTCCCATCTAACAATCTTGTAGTGCAACCTAGGTTTATAAACCTGTAGATATGCAACTATCTCTTTCCATTGTGTAGGAACTTTAATTCATGGATATCTAACCCTTATCAATTGATATATAGTTAGTTGACATGAGGTAAACATCCTATAGAAACTCATTTCCTTTCCATGTCTTATAGTCTGCTGCAGTGATGCCCCTCCCATACTAACACCTGCACAAGTAGCAAACTGCTTCCATGGCTTAAATGATATTGGAGCTGTTAAAAAAAGGTGAGTCATGGACTCCTGATGATAAATGTCACAGTAGTGGCGTATTGAGATGCTATACAACTTCATCCTTTTAAGATTATCATCAGTAGGAATCCTCCTCTTCCAAACTCTCCACATAAAGAAACAAATTTTGAAAGGCAGACTCTTAACCCAAATGTTAGATAACCACTCCACTTCCTCCCTCTTTTTCCTCAACATTTGAAAGGATGACTATAGTGAGAAGACTTCTTTTGAATTCCCCAACCACCAGGCTTTATCTCTATCCTCTCCTATCATTGGAGAAATGTTCTCTATAATGTAGGTTGTCATCTCCTCAGTTAGTTTGTCCCTTAACACATTTCTGTCTCATCTCCCATTACTTATGAATTGTCTAACCTCCATATCTTCCTCATCATAGTTAGCTTCTTCAATGTAGAAAAGGGCACCTTTCTATGTCTAATTATCAAATAAGAAACTAGCAGTACCAACTTTGAGTTGCCACCATATGTCTTGCTCTATTTCTTCTCTAGTCTCCAACATTTTCCTCCAGTATGGGAAACCCCTCTACCATTTACTAGGATTGGATAAAGCTTTTACGATATTTGTTTTACATGTACTCACCCCACAAAGAACCTATAGAAACCCTGAAATTCCACCATAGTTTTCCAAATAGAGACTTTGATATATCATGGAGGGATTTAAATCCCACACCACCCTCCTCTCTTGGATAGCACATTTCCTCCCAATCTACCCAATGCTTTCCGTTGCTTTCTCCTGATTTACTCCAAAAGAAATTTTCCAAAACTTGGGATTTTGTGAATAATTCCTTTTGGAGGATTCATTACAGACAATAAATATACTGGCATTGTTTGCAGTACATGGGCAATCAAAATAAATTTTCCCCGATAAGAAAGAAACTTTTTTTCCACATCATTATCCTTCTAGTTATTTTCCTTACCAACACTTCAAAATAGGATTTCTTCTTTCTTTCATAAAAAATTGGACAATCCAAGTAAATGAAAGGAAAAGTTCCTTGTTGTTTTCTCATGAATGTAAAAAAGCTTTTAGACTTGTTAATTTTTTTTCCTGAAACCTTTTCAACCCTACCAGAACCTTCACCAACTTTTTCACTGTTACCTTGTCTCCAGAGCTAAAGAGAATTGTATCATCTGCATACGACAAATGATTGATCTCTAGACTCCACTTTGGCATCCCATATTCTCTATAATCTACATCACTGTGTAATTGATTAAGACCCTTGATAGCACCTCAGCTGCAATAATGAACAACATTGGAGATAATGGATCTCCTTGTTTCACACCTCTTGTAGATCTAAAAAAATATAGCTTTGCCCATTTATCAAGACTGAGTAACAATTATTTGAAATCAACCTCCACACCATATCAATAATGATTTCAGAGAAACCAAATCTTCTAAGGACTTTTGTAAGAAAAATCCATGAGACCTAATCGTATGCCTTTGTCATGTCTAACTTAACCACCACATCGTGTCATTGTGATCTCCTATTAATATCTCTAACTATCTCCTGAGCTAGGAGGACATTCTCTGTTAAACTCCTCCCTTTAACAAATCCAGTTTGGTTCTTGGATATGATCTGAGGTAAACACCTTGCATCCTGTCATGTAATATTCTAGACAATATTTTGTTGGCAAAAGTGCTCAAACTAATTAGCCTTAGGTCTCCAAAGCCAGTGATCCTTTCTTTCTTGGGGATAAGGACTAGATTTGTATGTGTAATGAACTTAGGGGTCTCATAACCACAAAAAAAAAAAGAAACCACCATTCTTCTGATGTCTTCCCCTATAATGCCCCAACACTCCTGAAAAAAGAGACCTGAAAATCCATCAGGCCCACTTGTGCTATCTCCATTCAGCTTAAAAACTACCTTTTTCACTTCCTCCAATGTTGGCAGCTTTGTCATCTCCTCATTTTGCTCCTATGAAATAATTAGCGAAATATTCTCCAACATTTCAAAATTTCTGATGGTATCCTCTTCCCTGGATTGTTCTTGAAGAAGTTAACAGCAGTTACCCCAATGTCTGTTATATTTATAGTAGTACTTCCATTTGGTGTTTGGATTTCCTTGATCTGCAGCTTTCTTCTACTCTCATTGACATAGGAATGAAAAATTTTTGTGTTCCTATCCCCTTTAGAGAACCATCTCATTCTAGCCTTTTGCTTTCAAAACTCCTCCTCTATATGCATATATCTCTTCAAGTCTGCCTCTGCTTTATTCAAACTCATTTTGTTCTCTTGTCCTGGTTGTAGCTCCAACAGTAGTTCCTGAACTTTGATGATGTCTTCTAAAGTAGCAATCTGCTAAAAAATAGTACCAAATGCCTTTTTGCTCCACTCTCCAAAGGCACTCCTTACTTTTTTTAATTTTGAAGTTAAACTCTATGAAGGGATTTCCAACAAAGTTAGCCTTCCAGTATTCCTTTACCACCTCCTTAAACTGTTTATGTTTGACCCAAAAGTTTAGAAACTTGAAGAGTCTGCTGATAAATTCCTCATTTGAATTGCAAACAACATGCAAAGGGGTATGATTTTATCCTTGTCTAATTAGATGTTGCACCTCACTTGATGGTAGGATGTCAACCAACTCCTAGTTCACCAACACCCTATCCAGGCTTTTAAAAATACAATCCTCCTCAAGTATGTCATTCCACTTAGTGAATCTACTTCCACTAAACTTCAGTTCCACTAAAGCACAATTGTTGATACACTGAGCCATATCTTTTGCCTCTGTTTGTAAGAAAGGTGATCCTCTTTATTTTTCTTCCTCATTTAGAGCAACATTGACGTCTCCTCCAACCTTCCAAGGTTCCTTTATAACCTCTGCTAATTCTTCTAAACTCTCCCATAATTCTAACCTTTCCAGAGCATTACATCTTGCATACACTACTGTAATCTTGAAAGTATTGTTATGCTATTTAAAAGCCATAGTTGACTGCTGGCCAGTGTCCATGATCACTTGGCCCTCCCATTCCTCTCTCCAAAACAACCATATTTTAGATGATGTGTTAGCAATTGCATGTTGGTAACCCAACCTCCTCTTGTATTGTTCTAGTTTCTCTGGACCTTGAAAAGGTTCCATCAGAGCTATAAACGAATAATGATGTATTCAGTTTAGATCTATTAATCTTTCAACAGAGTTTTGAGTATCAACAAATCTAATATTCCAGAATAGTAGTTTATCAATCATTGATCACTGCTAGACTGCCTCTCCTTATTTGGACCTGCAAAGGTATCGTAGACCCTGTTTTATCTTTTTTGGTTCCTGTCTTTATATCTTCCATTTTCCTTGGGAACAAGTCCCCTTCTTGAATAGCATTGTTTATATTCTCTTGAATATCTTCGTCTTCAATCATGTTATAACTGTTGCTGCTCAGCTGAAGGGTATTGTAAATCTGGCACTTTTCCACCTTCTACTACAATATCTTCATTTGTCTTTCCTCTAGAAGTACCTATATTTCCCTCCCCTTCATGCAAACTTTCTTGTCTTGTGATTCCTTTTGGATTCCAAACAACCATTGTTGTCTTGTCCGCTTCTTCTGTAATTTTGTTGGTCCTATGAGCTATTACTGAACCCTGTGACACAGTGTCAGTTATGGATTGTTTCTCTCTGTTTGCCACTGGTGTATGTTGTCTTCTTTCCTCCTTCTCATCAATTTCTACATTATTCTAATCTTCTTCTGATTTGTGTGTGTCTTCATGTTCCCATCCAGGCCCTGTAATACCTCAAACTGGTTCCCCTTTGTATCTCCTTTGTGTGTTTGTTTCTGATTCCATTTTTCTTCCTTCTTCCCAACATCTCTTTGTCTGCCCTTTCCTTGTCTCCTGTTTCCTTGTTTTTGCAATTCTTCATTCTTACTAGCCACTGGCTTGTCAGCTGTTTCCATCTCCTTTGATTGTTTTCCTCCTGTCTCTCTTTGAGTTTGATCTTGCATATTAGTTCCATTACTTTTCTTCATCTCCTATTGTTCATCCTCCTTTCTCTTTGGATACAGTTCTAGATGCAATATGAAGAACTCCTGTTTATAATGCCCTTGAATTTTGCAATTTATACAATATTTAGAAATATGATCATAATTGATTCGAATTCACTTTTCTACCACTTCTCCTATTTACTTTCGCATCCCAATGTTAATATGCTTGGGGAACTCTCTTAACAGATCCACTTCCACTTGACCCGGCCACAACTAGGTCTAGTTTAATTCTTTGTTGCTATATCAACTTGGAGAGGCTTTCCAGCAACGGCAACAAGTGAAAAAACAACCTCCTTCATAAGAAGTTCGGCGGTAGAGATAGGAAGGAAATTCAGGCAATTGCAATTGTTATTTCCTCCTCCGAATCAAACAACTGCTCCCACTTTAAAGTTCTCATAGGGAAGGTCCATTGCCTATATGCTAGGTAGAAAGCTGGTTTCAATGGAAGGTTGACATAGTCCTAATGTTGATGCTCTTATCAATACATATCGATTGCTCAGAAGGCCAACGTTACATTCTTCTTTCAATTCACATTGTTTGGGAATCATCTTCCTCAACTACTGAATATCTGACCACCTATACGAAAATTTCCCTTAACGGCATATTGCAGGTTTTCCTTATAGATCATTTGTTTTACTTCATCCTCCTCCCAGATCACTCTGGGCTCTCCATATAAATAAGTGATCGGTTTCATTGGCACAGGTTTTGTGATAATAGGGCTGGGGCGAAGTTTTGATGCATAGTCTAGTGGGGGATTATTCATAACATGGGGATGGGCAGCCTCAGGCGGAGGCTATCCAGATGACGTAGTGGCCATTGATCAGTAAAGATAAAGATAGGATAATAAGTTCGTCGATGGAAGGGTTTGAAAATTACTTCTTCGTGAACATTCTCCCATGTTAATTACTTTCGAGTAGTGAATAGGAATATTTGAGTTCAAATTTTCGCAACTATTGAGGTTAGTCCTTCATATTAATAAGAATAAATTTATAAAAATAGCATAATTAATATTTAAAAGATGTGTTTGTGTAATAATATAAAAAATTTAGAAAGAAAATTATGAATTTCAAATTGATAAATGATTGTGTTTAAGAGTGTGATCCAATCTATTAGTTCTTTTTTGAATTTATTCTAATACTTGTTTCAATGAACAAAAATGTCATAGAAATAACGTTTGATTCAAAGGTAAAAAAAATTATTTGCTTTTACATGAACACTTAAATGCATGCATTATATGTATATATAAATATTAATATTTTCTATATATTTCAAATCAGGAAGAATTTAATACACAAAATTAAGTTAATTTTAAAATTCTAATTAAATATTAGAAAAATAATAAATAGTTGTTTTCTCAAGTGAGAACTCCATTTTTAAAAGCAAAAAAAATATAAATGATATTTTGTTATGAGGCTTCATACTTTAAATATTTAATAATAACTTAATTCTAAACTTTACATTTTACCCTTTATGGGATGATTTCAGCTCAATTTTTTTTCTCTTTCTCTTAATCTATGTGTCTAGTCAAATACTTCATATAAATTGAAATAAAAAAAGTAGTATAGATTTGACTAAAGAGAGTGAATAGCAAAAATACTCAATTAATTGAAATAACTTAATGTATGTTTTATATATATATATATATATATATATATATATATATATATATATATATATATATATATATTAGGAGTTTTACCTTTTACCAATTAGTAAAGATCTATAATAATTAAATAACAATAAATTGATGAAAATACTAAATGACAATTTTATTTATGGTAAAAAATTTTAACGAAAGGGCAAAAAGTTCAATCAATATTTATAAGAACATTCGTGCTTATATCTATAAAGAATATATTGTTAAGTAAATAGGCATAAGATATTGTACATATATTGAATGTTAGATTAGTTGATAAAATCTAAAGAAATTACCAAAGATTATTCTATCGGAAGATTGTATTGCGTCTTCAAACAAAATAAAATTAATTAAAAAAATAACAATAGAAAAATGACTGTTGTATTCCTAAACTATAGCTCTATCATTGAACCCAATATCAATCTCCTTGTTTACTGATACAAAATTAGGATTGTCACTATTAATGCGTTTATTTATGATGTAAAAGATCTTGTCTTGTTGTAGATATTATTTTCACTTTTCAATATATAATTATTGAAAGTATAGCATGAACTTTTGTGCCTTGCAAAAAATTAAACTTTGAGGGTCAAAAATTCATATATATATATAATAAAAATAGATAAGAGCTTAAATATATTTATAAAAATATAAAATATAAATATAGAATATAATATGGAAAAAAATTATTACCTCTTCATCAACTAATGTTACAGTCATTAGCGTGCCTTCCTTTGTTCCATTTTATTCACTAATCATGTAGCTCCAATTACTAAGACTTTTATTGTCCAATAAGAATTATATCGCCTTAAGTTGTTAATTGGCACAATTTTATTCGCGAAATTCTTTTTAGATTCCATTGCAATATTATGTAAAATAAATTATGCACAAAAGTTATAATTATAGTAATTTATAATTTAATTAAAAAATATTATGAGATGAAGAGATTATTTTACTTGAATAGATGAAACTTGTGAATGTATGAGTAGATGAAGAATGTCAGTTACAAGTAACACAAAATCTAAATCACATAATATCAATATAAGACTCAATTAGAGGAGATAATATAGTATCAATATTAGACTCAACTAAAAGACACAATTTAAGTTAAACTATTTTAGATATAAATAACATGAGCTGGCATAACAATTATTGTTGTGTTTTTCAAATACACAACATAAAAAATTTCATAACATGAAAAAAAAAAGATAGATTAACACGAAAACATACAAGGTTGGAGATTGAATCAAAGGTGTTGATATAGAAGAGTTGATGGATTAAATTTTGTAATAATAAATTTTTTTATTAAAGTGGAAGAATTTATAAATCAAAAAGAATTTAAAAATATAAAAATATTACTATTTATAAAAAAAAAACTTTGCGTGACTATAAAAAAAATTAAAGAAAAAGAATTTTTGAAAAAAATTTCTACCTAAAAAAGGAAAAAAATTTCGTGGAAGGTTGTCGCGCGCGTGTGTGTGTTTTGTTTTTTATTTAAAGATGTACACTATAAATAGAGTTATTTCACAGGTAAAAAACTTAATATAATAAAATAAAATAAAAAGAAACTCGTGAATATCAAGAAGGAAAAAAATCTCAATGAAGTTTTTTTATTTTTTTAGATTTACATCACAAATAGAATTATACCGTAAATAGAAAATCTAATATGATAAAATAAAGTGATGAAAATAATTAAAAATAATAATTAATACTTGTATAGTAAATGACAATTTTGTCTATTATAATATCTTTTTGTGAAGGGCAAAAAACTCAAACAACATTTCTAAGGGCTTTCACACTTTTAAAATAGTAAATAGATAATTTATTTCCTCTATTTATTGTTATTTATTCACTACATTAAAAATAAATATTTATTTTTTTATTTAATTTAACAAATTAGGAATATAATTTATTACTTAATTTTAATTTATTAAGTCATAAATTTGTTTGAAGTACATGAATATAGCTAGCCACCTGCACCTATGGCTTTTTTCTTTTCACTAGCAACTCCTTACATTCGTAAAATTAATTAATTGACTTTAATTTTTTGATCTCCAAACTTATATACTATATATAGAATAAGTAAAAATAATTAATTTTATTTTAATTTTAAAAATTAATAAATAATTTAAAATAATTATTTTTAACTTTTTGGTGACATTAAATTTTTTTTCTTATTTGATGTTTAGATCTCATTTAACTATTATAAACAAAAACACGTAAATATCTAGTTTAATGATTTAATGTACTAAGAAAAAGAAATGTACTTGTTAATCATTTTAACCAAAAAAATAGAAAGCGTATGAATGTAAAAAAATCAAAGTCTTTTCTCACGAAGTTATGACCATAACTGGTGGGTACTATTTTAATATAATGTTCTCATTTTAGATATTTGTACTTGAAATTTACTATGTGCATGACATTAATGATGATTATTATAACTATTTTAATATTTATTTACACATAATATATTTTTTATAGAATATTATTACACACTATTTGACAATGGCTATTACAGAAGGGTAATTTTGCAAAGAGTATACCAATGTAATAATCGCCATTGTTGTTATAGGTAGAATATTATTATAGAGAAATCAAATATAACATGAAAAATCAGTTTTGCAGAAAATCAGGATATTATAATAAAAATGTTGTTACACCGAATGACTGTTATAGAGAGGTTTGATTGTACTATCTTTGTCAAAGTCGTTGTTCGAAGTTCCTAGTGATCAAATATATAGCAAGGAAGGTCCAAACTATCCTACATTTGAGAAATACACTACTGACAACCCTCGAATCAAAAAGAAAATTCATAGATAAGAATCAAGAATACACAAATCTGTAGTTACAATCTTAACAAATAAAATCACTTCTTTTCATTTGTTTTGTGATTGCAATTTATTTTTTAATACTTGAAAAAATTTATTATAAATAAATTGACATGCCCAATGGGACCAAATTTGCCCTTCATGTCTTCTCTCACAAATCAGATATGCAAATCTGAAGCCACAAAACCTCAAAGATGAAAACTTTATTTCTATGGGTACTTCAAATCTCATCTTTGAGTTTCACCAAACCTACACTCCGCATGCCTTGAAATAGGGGGCATTTGTAGACATTGAAATTCTGTGGAACTCTACAAGAGGAGCCTGATCTCTATTAGGATTCTTGGAGGTTACTCTTTCCAAAACTCTAGCTCACGCCTATATAAATAGTAATATATTTCCTAGAAAAGGCATCATGAAATCCTATAAACTCTTGGGATATTCATAAATAGATCAAGATATCAAATATTGCCTTTGTCAAAGTCATTGTTTGATGTTCCTAGCGAGCAAATACATCGCATCCAAATTATTCTATATTTGAAAAATATGTTATAACTAACAACTCTTAAATCACAGAGAAAATTCAAAGAGGAGAATCAAGGGAGGAACAAAAATGTAATAAAAAATATTCATCAATGAAGTCTCTATTTTATCATATTTTATTTGTGATTGCAGTTTATATTTTATCACTTTAAAATTTATTGTAAATAAATTAGCACGCCCTATGGAACTAAATTTGTCCTTTATCTCTACTTTATTTGAAGTTACAACACTACAAAGATGGAAGCTCCATTATTTTCAAGTCTTATCTTTGCGTTTTATCAAACCTATGCTATGACAAGTCTTAAAGTAGAGGGGCATTTGATTTGTAAACATTGAAATTTGTTGGACTCTACAAGACGAGCCTAATTCATCCTCAAACTCTAAGGTTTTCTTCAAGGTTACTCTACCTTAAACCCTAACTCACACATATATAAAGGATAACATATTTCCTTAAAAAGTCATCTCGAAATCCCATAAACTCTTGAAATTTCATAAATAGATCGAGACATATCGCCCCATGTTCCTAGTGATCAAATACATTGCAAGGGAGGTCCAAATCATCCTCCATTCAATAAATACGCAACTAATGGCCCACAAATCATGAAAAAAATTTAGAAAATAAGAATAAAAGAAATGTACAGATTTGTACTTACAATCTTGATAAATAAAATCACTTCTTTTCATTTGTTTTATTAATTGCAGTTTATTTTTGTACTTGAGAAAAATTTTTGTGAACGATTAGCTAAGGCCACCTCCATAGTAGTTGTTGGAATTTATGGTTGGGACTACAGATCAAACAACGATCACGATCCATCTGATTGTTTTGAGTATTAGGACTTCTTTCTCTTAAAAGATCCTTTCCATAAATTTAAAATATAGTTTATGACCTGTGGATATGGGTTGCGTGATTCTCAAGGCTGCCAAATGCATGTCGGAGAAGAAAATTTAAAATTTGAAATTTAAAAATTTAAAGTTTGACCTAAATCAACAAAATGGATAAATGAGCTTGAATCGTGATTTGATAGATTCACTAGGTCCCAAAATGTGATTTATAATTTAGATGGATAGATTGCACGGATTTTGAGAGGCTTGGATCTGATTTAGACCTTTGAGTATCTTACTATTTAAAGTTAATGTTTAATCACGACCGATAAAATGCTAATTAGATAATCTCGGATCGGTGTTCCAATGAGTTCATAGCGTGTTTTAAGAGTGATTTGCATGTTTTATTCATATCCTGAAGGGTATAAATGAGATTCAGATGCTAAAAATCAAATTCTGACATAATAGATTTTTCTGAAATTTGGTGCAAGCGCAATCACACAGAACGGCAATTTTTTTACTATGCAATCGTGTATAACGACTCGTTGCTAAGCGTTGTCACGTAATGAGGGTGTGAGCACACTAGTTTAGGTTTTTCAAGTTGAGCGCAATCAAGCTGGACTAATGGATCGCGCTAAATGAGCTACAATGGCTAAAAACGTGCAGTGTTGGAATTTGAGGTTATGTCACCATTTTAGAGTTCTAAAACTCGAATTTAGGCAATTTTGGAGGCTATCTTCTTATTATTGAAGAGGTATAACATTTCTAATCCTTATTTATGTGATTTTCATGAATATTTCAGTTATTTATTGATTTTATCAATGAATTTGACTGAAAATTTGTGATTTTGAGCTCTAAATTTTAGAAAATGAAATTGTTCTTATTAGAACATGTGCAGCGGAAGCAAGCATGAATAGGACCAACAATCTTACATGAATCACTAGATAATAACGACGAGTTCGATTACGAAATACTAACCTCTTGAAGCTTTCACACAACGCGTTCAACTCGCTCTCCAGGTCTGTGGTCTTCTACTATGTCCTCAATAATTTCCGAGTGGGGAATACTTGTGTGGGCAAGTACTGCTTCTCAGAAAAGGTGTATCTTTCAAGAAGGAAAAAGTCCTATTTATAATCACGTTTTTAGGGTATAAAATCCTAATCCCAAAACGTATAGGATTCCTACTTTCTTTGCACAATTCACACGTTTTTAAGGGTGTAAAACCCAAATGTGTACTACTTACCTTTTATGAAGTTGTCCAAAATCTTGTGGGATTTTACTACTTCAAGAAAATAAGTTTCTTTCTTTTTCAAGTCGTTCTTTAATTAATGAGGCATAGCAGGGACCACAGATCTAATTAGTGAGGCTTCCAATTATGGTATTAATTCGAAATAATGAATGAATTAACCTACCATAATAAATCACATACTATTCCACTAAAAATCCGTAATTGCACTCCTCGGTATAATTTCAAAATCAATCATTAAATTCTTATTTAACTCCCCGTGTTAAAATTACAGATACCAACCAATCGAATTAAATTTCTGACTATTTAATTCATTGATCAATTTAATTCTTTATTCAAACACTTAACTGATTTATGTGATGGATGAATCCACTTGCAGGGTTTTCACATAAAAACTTATAAACAATTATAAAGGGGTATTATCAATCTCAAGGCCGAGACATGGATTCCATCAACTAACTATTATTTCACAAATAACATTTGTCATCATCCAATATATCGGGAACATTTTTAACTCGCGAAAGAGTTTCATCCTTTGATAGATCAAAACAACAAGCAAATGACATTGATCATAATAGTTATATCAAGATTAAGAGTATAAGTACATTTAATGATATAGAGAATTTATTTTACTAAGTCAGACAAAAACTATTCTCTACTTGATCTGTTCAATACATACAAAATGTACTAGCACAAGAAGTTGGAATAATACCATTCCCATAATCAAGATAAATTATATTTAATCATGTGCTACAATCATACCGATGAATTTGTCCAATTCTCATCTTAGATTATGAACATATACAAACTTTATACTTATAAGAACCGATGATTTAATCTTCTGTGTATAAGCTAAACTCTATACACTAAAGCATCTACTATATAAGTAAATGACACACATGCAAAATTAATCTATTCAAAACAAGACTTTACTAATCCAACAAATAAAATAAAAATCTTACATAAAACTAAAACATAACACTATAATAAACCGCATGATCAATAATATATCCTAACAGTTCTCACTTTATTTTTCCGCGTAATAATTGACTAATAGATTTAAAATTTGTTTATGATTCGCCTACTGAGTTAAAGTAGGTGCCTTTGCGGCTATTATGATTTTTGGATGGCGATCCACAATTATAAGGTTATTCTAAGTGTCACAAAATATTTGAGTCTCTCTTTTAACTAAGCGTCAGCAAATTTTATTTATTTTATTGGAGGGGTCTATTTATGTACTTATCAGTATACTTGTTATGCAGTTACGTGTCTTGTACGACAGCTCAAATTGAGAATATTTTAGTTTAAATTTTGTTTGTTAAATTTAAATTTGTAAGTGTAGCATAAATTTCAGATTTATTAAATTACTTTTTGTAATAATTTATTCATTTTCAGAATTCGAATTTAAAATTTATAATTAAGAGCGAACGAATCTCATACATTCTATTATGCTTTTTTTTGAATAATATTATTTATACGAAATTTAATAGCTACATAATTCATATATAAATCAACTACGGAACAATCCCTTAGTAATTCATGTTCACTTTGTGCTGCCTTTATAGCTTATATCTTCATTTCATTGCATATTTCTAAATATCCAAAATCCAATTCAAAGAAGTCAAACTGATAAAATATCTTAAATTTGTTTAATAAAAATTCATTTATATTTTAGTTTGAAATTTATTCTTTTAGGTTTAGATATTATACAAAATTGTTAATTTCTTTTGTAATCAATTTCTTTTAATATTTTTGTTTTAATTAATAATGCAGTGAATAGATTTAATTTGAGACATTATCAATATTAAGTAAGATTTTATTAATTTTAATTTTTTGAAGAAGTCTTTTAATTGAGATAACTATTAGAGGAATTTTTAACACTATTATATAAGAAATACGCAATATAGGCATTTCGAAAAATAGTCTTTTATTTGATAAAATACATCAATTAGAATATTATCTTTTATTTAATTTGTGTAACTTTTCTTATAACTTAGAACTTAAAATTAAGTCTAAACCACTCAATTTCAAAATGACTATGAATGTTTTATAGGCAAATTCAAAGTCAAAGCAATATTCTTTTTCATATTTCAATCATCTAAGTCATCTCAACTTTAATTGTCCGTTTCTACTTTGATTATGAGTTTTCCCAAGTCACTTCAAGTTTTTAGGTGACTTTGAAATTATGTGATTAATATCTCATTTTATTTCAATAAGATTGGTGTAAATTTAAATGATTTGGATTATATATTTTTAAGTGTTTATTTTTAATAGACGTGAATTAATCTAAATGATTATTCAATTCTGGAATAAAATCTTAAGTAATAGGAGATTTTATTCAAAGATTTCCTTGATGATATTATCGTTGCAAATTGCAACTGCCAGTTATAATCATCATCATTTTCAGCTTGCATCACCACTAGCCTCTATCATCAATCAGTAAAATTAATCATCTTCATTGTCACGTCTACCAGTATCATTATTGCTAATCATTATCATTATTACTATCAACCATCATTATTAATTATCCGCACCAATCACTAATCATTGCCTTTAACCACCTTAAACACTATTATCATCATTGTTTGAGATATATATTATTAATCATGTGTTTAGATATAATATTTATTATAGAACAATTGTTTATTCAATTTTAATAAAGATTTAAATAGATCATATATTAGTCGATGTGCCCTTCACTTATATAGTAGATGATTTAGTGTATAGAGTTTAGCTTATACACGGAAGATTCAATCATTGATTCTTATAAGTATAAAGTTTATATATGTTCACAATCTAAGATGAAAATTGGACAAATTCATTGGTATGATCGTAGCACAAGATTAAATGTAATTTGTCTTGATTATGGGAATGACATAATTCCAACTTCTTGTGCTAGTATATTTTATATGTATTGAACGGACCAAGTAGAGATAAGTATTTTATCCGACTTAATAAAATAAATTCTCTAGATCATTAAATGTACTTATACTCTTAATCTTGATATAATTATTATGATCAATGTAATTTGTTTGTTGTTTTGAACTATCAAAAGGTGAAACTCAATCTTTCGTGAGTTAAAATGTTCCCGATAGGTTGGATGATGACAAATGACATATGTGAAATAATAATTAGTTGATAGGAATCCATGTCTCGGCTTTAAGACTGATGATACCCCTTTATGATAGCTTATAAGTTTTCATATGAAAACCCTGCAGGTGGATTTAGTATCCGTCACATGAAATAAGTTAAACATTTGAATAAAGGATTAAATTAATCAATGAATTAAATAGTCAGAAATTTAATTCGATTGATTGGTATCTATAATCTTAACATGAGGAGTTAAATAAGATTTAATGAACGATTTTGAAATTATACTGAGGAGTACAATTACGAATTTTTAGTGGAATAATATGTAATTTATTATGGTAGGTTAATTCATTTATTTTGCGAATTAATACCATAATTGAAAGCTTCACTAATTAAATTTATGGTCCCTGCTATGCGTGATTAATTAATGAACTTGGAAAGAAAAAAATTAATTTTCTAGAAGAAGTAAAATCCTACAAGATTTTGGTTAAAAATAAACTGGTTTCTAGAAGGAAAATTTGACTAGTACTTGGAGAGAAAGATTCCTATACGTTTCGGGACTAGGGTTTTATACCCTAAAACGTGGTTATAAATAGGATTTTCTTCCTCTATTAAATATGATGGAGAACTTTTGACCTTTCTAAAAAGCAGTACTTGCCCACACAAGTATTCTCTACTCGGAGATTTTTGAGGCTAAAGCAGAAGATCACAGACCTGGAGAACGCATTGGACAATTTGTACAAAATTTCAAGAGGATTGATTCGTGGTTACGCTTCAAGAGATAAGTATCAATTTTATGTTTGATTAAAATCTATGTTTATGTGTTGTCTATATTACATGCAAGTACGATCATGAATTGTTTGCTTCCGCTGCGTATGCCTGTATTTCAACAATTGGTATCAGAGCCTTGCCTGCATCTAATTAGGTAATATGAATGACTTACCTATATGTGTGATTACACACGCGATTCATAATTTTTTTTATATCATGTTGGAAAAACTATAGGAAAAGGAACATTGAAATATAATGTCAGATGATCCATGTGTAGCTTTGTGTGTTTAATGAATTGTTGAGGGATGGACCATGATTGACTTATTTGATCGATGATTGTTAGTTCCCGTGGTATAGTATAAGGTTAATCTCCTGATGGATTTGCTTGGCGGCAGTGGTGGGGTCATAAATTTAACCTATAGCTGTGATTTTGGCTAAGGTAAGAAAAGTCTTATAAAATTACTGCATATAGGCATATGGTGATTTGAACAAGTGGGTTTAATCAGTTAAAAGATGTAAGATTAGCTGCCCTTTTTTGTTCAGCAATTTTAACTATGTATTTTCATAGTTTTGATTGCAGTACATGGTTGTTCTCCTTAACGTGGGTAAATTTTATCGCATATGTATTTTGTACTTCTTAAAACTAAGAATTTATAATCAATAAATGGTTAACATCAACATGAAGAAGTTGTTTGAGATCATTGGAATTTCTTAATAGTTTTATACATATGATATTATTTGATGTAATTGAGATTTATGATTAATAAATATGGTTTACTAAAGTAATCTATTTATTTGACTCATTGGAATAAGCTTAATATACCATGTATAAATTATTCTGGATAAGTGTATGCTAGTGTTGCTTTTATATACTGGTAACACTTGATTAATTCATGAGAAGAGATATTGAGGTTTTCACTCAAAAGGGAGAAACATAATATCTTGGATTCCCGTGTGTATTAATACAAGAGGACAATTTATTGTAAGGTGATGTGGTGTGTCTTGCTAGAAGAAAACATACATTATAAAATCTTGTGCTCATGGATAATCAGAATAACAAAAACTTAATCAAGCTATTTTAATCCTTAACTTTTTCTAAAATGATTATTTCAGATTGGGTCATAGCTTGATGGTCATGAATTTCATGATTTTCAATTGACCTGAAATTTGATGAGACCATCGAAAACGACCTGGTGAATGATGCTCACGAATTTATAGTATCGATGTCGTATTCATCATTCTGAGGTCGTACGTTAAATAGATTTTAGACAGTTTGTTGGATTAAAATTTGATGAAGTCTGAAAACACTATTCTTTATATCGGTTTTATTTATGTTAAATGCGGAACATGCTTACATATAATGATTTAACATGAACTGATATATGATAAAAATATAGATTAGATTATTTTTTTCTTAAATCGGCTGAATTGGTTGTTTTTTAAATTTGGTCTAGAGATCGAAAATTTACGAAGTCTGATTGACCTAAAATTTGGTAGGTTCATCGAAAACGACCCGCTGAAAAATACGCACTACTTTGTAGTGACTAACGCCATTTTTTGGCCATTCAGAGTCGTTTTGATGAGTTTTTGAATATTTTTCTATATTTTGAAAAATTTAAAAATTAAGAAAAATTAGGGTTCAATCTCTATGGTCTCCATTGACATATAATAGTAATGTAATGAGTTTATATGTTTACATTGGTCTTCTTTCCCCATCAGATAGACTCAATATGGTCAATTACATTATTTTTTGTCACTAGTTATTAATAACCTGTATTAACTCTTCAACTGAGTTACATGTTCGGTCAATAAAACTAGAGATGCTAATAATAATATTCACTTGGCTTAAATTAATAATGTACTCTCTATCTGAGTTAACCTTAATTTTAATTTATTAGAGTGAATAATCTAACATCACATATGTGTGTTGCATGGGTAGTTCTTTTTCAGGGGTGGAGCTACTCTTGGGGAAGGGTGGTCAGTCGAACACCCTTTATCGAAAAATTACACTGTATATATAGGTTCAGTATTACTCTATATTCGTATATATAATATTTTGAACACCCTTCGACCCAATTGATGTCTATAACTCAGTGGCAAGAGTGTGCAGAAGGCTGTAGGATGTCTCGTGCTTGATTCCTCGCATTAATACTATTTATATTATTATTTTGTGATCTAAAATTAAAATACAAGTAAAAAAAAACACAGGTTTTGCATAAGGTGTTGTAGCTTAGTGGTAAGAATGTTCTCTATCTTGTAGGATGCCCAAGTTCAAACCTTTGCATCCGTGTTTATTTATTATATTATTTTATGGCCTGCCTATTTTGCTTTCGTTCCTATTATGATTAGGTCTAGGATAGATTATTTTTACTTTTTTTCCCCATGCGGTCATCAAAATAAAAATATTACTTACTATCTAAAGTCTGAACACCAATCATCAAAAAAAATTACTTACTATTTAAAGTCTGAACACCGGTCATCGAAAAAAAACTACTTACTATTTAAAGTCTAAACACCCTTCATGAAATTTTTGGCTACGTCACTGTTCTTTTTGCATTGAAATTTACTATTCAAGATGCATGGATATGTATGTGGTGTGTTATGAATTTTAATATTCGATGTTACATTACTTTGATTTATTTCACATGCATGTTATATTACTTGAATAAGAATTCATGATTAGTAAATAGTTTCTGCTAAATTGGTTATTTATTAGGGGTCATTGAAGATTCTTATTTTATTTTTCATGTGAAATTATATTATGCATGGATTGAGAATTATGATTAACAAAGAGCTTCCATCAAGCGGTTTATTTGATTAAGTCATTGATATTATCAATGTACCATGTATAAATTATTTGTGTTCAAGTGGTAATATGAATCAATTTCTATGCTCTCTGCTATTAATACAAGTGAGATAATAAATTTATGTGTTGACTTTAAGTCTTCCTCCATGATGAATAAATTTATTACAAGTTCACTAGGTAAAATTTCTAGTAATTGATAGCATGTATTAACTCTCCATTGAGTTTATATATTGAATTAGTTTTGAAATTTTAAGACGGACATATAAAGTGGTAGTCGATATTAATTCATGTGGCAAGTTAGATAATAAATTTGTGTGTTGATTTTAGGCCATCCTCCATATCAGATAAATTTATTATGGATTTTCACTAGGTAAAATCACTAGTTATTGATGACAGTAATGAGTTTACATGTTGACTTTGGTCTTCTTTCCCCATCAAATAGACTCATTACGGTCAATTACTGTGGTTTTTGTCACTAGTTATTGATAACCTGTGTTATTACCGTGGTTTTCGTCACTAGTTATTTATAACGTGTGTTAACTCTCTAACTGAGTTATATGTTGGATCAATGGAATTAGTATTCAATAATTATATACAATTGATTAAAAGTAACAATTTACTTTCCAACTGAGTTGGTTTTGTTTCTTTTTGGATTGTATTATTCTTGCATAATATATATACATTACATGAATAGTATTTTTTCCATCAAAATTTATTATTTAGATGCATGTATGTATATATATTGATGAATGCGGTGTGAATTTAATGATTCATTTTGTCGACTTATTATGATCTATTAATATGTTATATCTCAGATTCTCGACAGACTTTATCCCGTCCACATACTACTATTCAAGAATATATTTTTTTCTTAAAGATATGACATTAATTCTTAGAATGCATTCTAAATGTACCTTTTGTTGGAAAGAATTAAATTCAGTTTCTAAACAATTAAGAGATGAATATTTAGTTTATTCTTCTTATAACTTTTGTGTTATTGAATTTGATAAACCTTTTTATCTCTTGTGGTACATAAATGCATGACCTCTTTATTATTAATATATCTCTTGAAAGGAGTAATATCAATCTATACCACAAGAGAAAATTGTTATACCCAGAAAATTCAAGGATCAGACTCGGGAGTCAAATGGGGAAAAATCTAAAAAATATTGCAACAGTGCAGGACGAGTCATTAGAAGACTCGTGAGGAGACCCCCACGAGTCGTCATGTGGCTCATGGGAAGGTTGGACTGAGCTAAGGAGTTGAGGTCCCCATGGGCATGAGAACGACTCGTGGTCAGCTACCACAAGCCGTCAGGTCCACTATGGGGTAAGGTTGAGAATTTAATAGGAGGTCTGGTAGTGTACCTAACGGATGGCATCCCACGAGTCATAGTTAGTCCCAACGACTCGTGAGGTGGGTCGTGAGCAAGTCATGGAATTTTAACTGAGGCTGAGGTAGTGTACTTGACAGGAGACACGACGAGCCATTGCCCGTCCTGACGAGTCGTCAGGTCACCCTTTAGGGTCACCTGACAGTTATTTTTTGCGAATTAGTAAGGGACTTCTCGTAATTTTCTAAACTCTTAAAGCCTAAACTATGTCATTTTAAGATCGGAATAGGGTCTTTAAGGTGAGTTAAGTCCCTAAAGCATATCCATTCCCATGCAAAAGCTTTTAGAGAGGTTTTAGGGAGATTCAAGGTCTTTTCCTCCAAGTTTCCATCAATTTCTTTGTGGGTTTTCAAGGAACTTCAAAATCAGTCCATCACCAGGTATGTAGGGTTTAGAATGGGTGATTTCTTCCACAACCATGCCCAAATTTCGAATTTAATCATGAATCCTCCTATTCACTTCCATGGGATTTTATCCAAAAGCATGAAAATGTGATTTCTCTTTATGAGTTTGATTTAATTGAATTTTAATTATTGAATTATGAATGACATGCATATTTTATATTATTTTCTTTAAAATCATGTTTTAATATTTTAAATCAAAAATGCCCATTTGATGAAAGTTCATAGAAGTTATGATTTATGATAAATACTCTATGAGTTTACTGATGATGGAAAAACACGATTCCAAATTCCCATGTTTATGAGCATATTTTGAAAGAATTGAATATGATGAAGTATTGAGCAATGCCCACATGTTGAATATGATTTATGATTTATGAAGAGAATTACATAATTGATCGATTTATGATGTTGGCCGATGAAAAGGGCCTATGATTCTTGGCTAAACATGTTTTAAAGAGGATCCATGATGATAAATATTATATTATAGCTAATTAATCTTAATGCATGATTTTATTGATTTATTATGAGCTTATATGCATATTTTTGGAAGTCGTGTCTAGCACCGAGCAACCCGGCGTTCAAAGGACTACGCCGGTGTCTCATAACCACGTGCCACCGTGGGTTTCTAAATGATATGATGTATTGATAATGATCACCTCAAATGTGATATCACGCCTAATGCACGGCCCTCTCCTGACAAGCCAAGGTTGGCTCGACCCACTTGAGTGAGATAGTAGGCCATCATGAAAGGCTCTACCATGATGGTGTCGGTTATGACGAGTCCTCCCTTTGTTCCGCATATTTTATGCATTGTTATTTTTACGTTGTTGGCTCAAGTTATGTTTTGATAAAGTTTACTTACGATTATGAAAATGAATAATTATGAATGATTTGAAAGTCTTGAGCCTTATGAATGTTTTGATAATGTCCTTCTCTTATATTTATTTATGAGTTTTACTTACTCTAAAATGTCCGTTTTACTTACCCTGCATACTCGGTACATTCCACATACTGACCACATACTTTCTATGTTGTATCGTTTCATGATACAGGGTCCGGATCTCAGGCTCATCCTCACCCCTAGTCCATCTTAGCTTATGCTTTCAGCTCATTGGTGAGTCCTTATGTTCCAAGGGACGTTTGACAGACTTTCATGTTATTGGTCGGGTTAGTTGGGGATGTTGTCCCATCAACCCATCTTATGTATTAGAGGCTTTCAGACAAGTATGTAGTGCTCAACTATGTATATGTCCAGTATTTCCTGATGCTATGCTATAATTACGTTTCCGCTATGTTTTTATGATTATCATTCCACTATTTAAATGAGATTAGCTGTATAGAATGTGCCATGGGTCGACTCGGGGTCTCCTAGGGTCCCTTGTCTCGTGTCTACGATCTGAGTGTATGTTTGAGTCGTGACAAACTTGGTATCAGAGAAAAAGGTTTGAAGTGTCCTAGGGTGTCTGAAAGCCGTGTTAAGTAGAGTCTTTTTCATGAGTGTGAAACACGCCACACTTAAGAAGAAGAGGCTACTAGACGTTTAGAAAATGTTCTCTTCTTTCATGTTCTATGTCGTGCAATGGAAAGTCTCTCCATCCTTCTAATTCGTGTGATTCGCGATTGTAGAATTATGGCTCCTAGAAGAATGAACGGAAGGAGGAATGAAAATGATGAAGGCCACAGAGGTGGCAATGATCATGGGCATCAGCAAGCCTCACCTGTTCAGGAGCCTCAGGCACCAGAGCCAGTCGCCCACGCTGATTTTTGAGCGGCCATTTAGATGTTGGCGCAGGCCTTGATCGCTCAGATCAACCAGCAGTCTGTTGTGCAGGTCCCACAGAATGGCAATGCAACGGTGACTCGGATTAGAGACTTCATGAGGATGAACCCTCCTGAGTTAACGGGATCAAAGGTGGACGAGAATCCACACGAGTTCATTGAAGGAATCTTGAAGGTCACTCAGGTTATGGGGGTGACAAATGGGGAGTGTGTGAACTTGGCCTCTTATCAGCTAAAAGAGGTCGCTCATATTTGGTACAAGCAATGGAAGGACAACAGGGCAGCAGAAATGGGCCCTATCATCTGGGATGAGTTCTACATGGCCTTTCTCGATAGGTTCTTCCCTCAAGAGATGAGGGAGTTGAAAGCAGCTGAATTTGTGAACCTTAAGTAGGGAAAGATGACAGTGCTGGAGTACTCACTTGAGTTCACTCATTTGTCAAAGTACCCCCAGAGTTAATGATGGATCAGAGGGCGCGGGCGAGCCAATTCATTCATGGTGTGGCTGGTTATTTAGACAAGAATTGCAGGACTACTGTGCTCCACCAGGATATGGACTTTCCTCTCATAGTGTAGTACGCCCAGCAGATGGCGGCAGCTCATGCAAGGGAGAGGGAGGCAAAGAGGGCTCGGACGGACAACCGTGGGTTTTCACATCAGAGGTCCGGCGGTGGCTACCATCCACAGTTTCAGTAGAGATCACTAGCCCCAGCACCATCATCAGCTTGCGTTCCATCCAGGCCAAGGGTGATCAGAAGAACAGGGCTATAGGGTCGAGGGATAAGAGGGGCACCAAGTTAGAGTATACCTCTCCAGCCTGCGGGAAGTGCGGCAAGAGTCATGCCGGGGAGTGCTTGCTCGGTTCAGATATTTGCTATGGGTGTGGTAGATCTGGGTACATGCGCCGAGCGTGCCTATATGCTAGACAGGGTGATGATAGGGGTTGTGCACAGGCCACCAGGATAGCAGCAGCTCCATCCCGTTCCACTCTGCAGGGGGCATCGACTAGTGGAGGTGGCAGATAGTGCCAAAACCGATTCTATGCACTTTCCTCGTGCCAAGAGCAGGAGACTTCGCCAGACGTGGTCACTGGTATGTTGTGTGTCTTTCATATTGATGTTTATGCCTTGCTAGATCTGGGAGCTACCTTGTATTTTGTGACTCCTTACATTGCTAGTAGCCTTGGAGTTAGTCCCGAGACCTTGTCAGAACCATTTTCAGTTTCGACCCCTGTTGGTGATCCGATTATAGCTAGACGAGTATATAGAGAATGCCCAGTCATTGTGTTGCATAAGGTTACCTCCGCAGACCTTGTAGAGTTATCCATGACTGACTTTGATGTTATTCTTGGCATGCATTGATTGTTTGCATGTTATGCTCCGATTAATTATAGGACTCATACGGTGGAATTTCATTTTTCGGGTGAGTCAGTGTTGGAGTGGAAGGGTAGTTCAGCAGTACCAACGTGTCGGTTTATTTCATATCTTAAGGCCAGGAAAATGATCTCTAAAGGTTGCATGTACCACCTAGTTAGGGTTAAGGATGTGGAGTCCGAGACCCCGACTATTCAGTCAGTCCCAGTGGTGCGCGAATATCCGGAGGTGTTTTTCGATGATTTGCCAGGTGTTCCTTCGGAGTGGGAAATTGATTTCGGTATTGATCTATTACCCAATACACAGTGTATCTCTATTCCTTCCTACAGGACGGCTCCAGCCAAACTAAAGGAATTGAAGGATCAGTTAAAGGATCTGTTAGATAAGGGCTTCATTAGACCAAACCACTCTCCATGGGATGCACCAGTTCTATTTGTTCAAAAGAAGGATGCTTTCCTTCGTATGTGTATTGACTATCGGCAGTTGAACAAGGTTACTGTCAAGAACAGGTACCCTTTACCCAGGATTGATGACACATTTGACCAGCTTCAGGGTGCCAAAAGTTTCTCGAAGATAGACCTCAAGTCTGGGTACCATCAGCTCCGAGTTTGGGAGAGCGATATTCCGAAGACAGCCTTCAGGACACGGTATGGCTATTATGAGTTTGTGGTTATGTCTTTTGGACTAACAAATGCTCCTGTAGTTTTTATGGACTTGATGAACCGGGTGTTCAAACCATATTTGAACATGTTCGTGATCGTGTTTATCGATGACATCTTGATATACTCACAGAGCGAGGAGGAGCATGCCGCTCACCTGAGAATAGTACTTCAGACCCTCAAGGATCATCATGTATATGCGAAGTTCAGTAAGTGTGAATTTTGGTTGGACTCGGTGGCATTTTTGGGTCATGTGATGTCAAGCGAAGGCATAAAGGTGGATTCGCGAAAAATTAAAGCAGTGAAAAGTTGGCCCAGGCCGATGAACCCTTAGGAAATTCGGAGTTTCTTGGGTCTAGCTTGCTACTACCATAGGTTTGTTGAGGGTTTTTCATCTATTGCCGCACCTTTGACTAAGTTGACTCAGAAAAAGGTGAAGTTCCAATGGTCGGAAGCTTGTGAGAAAATCTTCCAAGAGTTGAAGACCCGACTCACTTCAGCACCAGTGTTGACTTTGCCCGAGGGTACTGATGGCTTTATTGTATATTGTGATGCTTTGAGAGTTGGACTGGGATGTGTGTCGATGCAGCATGGAAAGGTAACAGAATATGCCTCGAGACAGCTGAAAGTTCATGAAAAGAATTACTCGACCCATGATTTATGAGTTGGCCGCGGTGGTGTTTGCATTGAAGATATGGAGGCATTACTTGTATGGGGTCCACCTGAATGTATTTATGGATCACAAGAACTTGGAATATGTGTTCAAATAGAAAGATCTAAATCTTCGGCAACGGAGGTGGTTGGAGTTACTTAAGGACTATGACATGGGTGTCCTTTACCACCTGGGCAAGGCCAATGTGGTTGCGGATGCACTTAGTAGGCTCTCTATGGAGAGTGTGTCCCACATGGATGAGGGAAAGAAGGAGTTGGTGAAGGATGTCCACCGACTTGCAAGACTGGGAGTTAGATTAATCAACTCGGCTGATGGCGGTGTTATTGTAAAGAATGGGTCAGAATCGTCCTTAGTGGTCGATGTAAAATCTAATAAAGATGAGGATTCGACTTTGAGGAAGCTGAAGGAAGCAGTGCGGAGTCAAAAGGTGGAGGTTTCCTCCCAAGGAGGAGATGGGGTATGACGGTACCTGGGTCGACTCTGTGTTCTGGGCGTCGATAATTTGAGGGTTCGGATATTGTATGAGGCACATGGTACTAGATATTTTATCCATCCAGAATCCACGAAGATGTATCGGGACTTGCGAGAAATCTATTAGTGGGATGGTGTGAAGAAGGATATTGCGGAGTTTGTAGCTAAATGTCCAAACTGTCAGCAAGTGAAAGTCGAGCATCAAAAACCGGGAGGTGTACTTCAAGATATTAGCATCCCCACTTGGAAGTGGGAAGAGATCAATATGGACTTCATTACAGGCCTACCTCGTACCCGCCGACACTACGATTCCATTTGGGTGGTGGTAGACAGCTTAGCTAAGGCTGCACACTTTCTACCGGTCAAGACCACGGATTCAGCGGATGCTTATGCCAGGTTGTGTATTCAGGAGTTAGTTCGACTTCATGGAGTGATCCTTGTCTATTATTTCAGACCGAGGTACTCAATTTACCTCTCTGTTTTGGCGGTCTTTTCAGAAGGGACTTGGGACGCAAGTTAAGCTTAGTACAGCCTTCCATCCGCAAACAAACGGCCAGGTAGAACGAACCATTCAGACCCTCGAGAATATGTTGAGGACATGTGTTATGGATTTCAAAGGTATTTGGGATGATCATTTGCCCTTAATTGAGTTTGCTTATAATAATAACTATCACTCTAGTATCTAAATGGCACCGTTCGAGGCTCTTTACAGGCGAAGGTGTAGATCTCCCATCGGATGGTTTGAGGTTGGCGAGGCAGCCATGATAGGGCCAGATTTGGTTCACGAGGTGATGGTGAAGGTTCAGTTGATAAGGGACCGATTGAAAACCACTCAGAGTCGTCAGAAATCATATGCCAATGTGAGGAGAAGAGACTTGGAGTTTAATATGGACGACTAGGTATTTCTGAAGGTATCTCCCATGAAGGGAGTCATGCGGTTCGGAAAGAAAGGAAAACTCAGTCCCCGCTATGTGGGTCCCTACCGGGTTGTGAGAAGAGTTGGTAAGTTGGCATATGAGTTGGACTTGCCATCGGAGTTATCTTCAGTTCATCCTATCTTTCATGTGTCACTTTTGAAGAAGTGTTTGGGTGACCCAGCCTTGGTAGTCCCGGCAGACAGCATTGGGGTAAAAGACAACCTCAGTTATTAAGAAATTCCTGTTGGAATCTTGGATCGTCAAGTTCGGAAGTTGAGAAACAAAGAATTAGCTTCGGTTAAAGTTTTATGGAGAAACCAGCATGTTGAGGGAGCTCATGGGAAGCCGAAGCGGATATGATGGTTAGGTATCCACATTTGTTCTCTACCGACACTATTCCGACTTGAGGTATCAGTTTTGCCTTATGACTCTATCTAGTTTTCATGTTCCGTTCATGCGTACAAGTTTGTTTTATGATGAGGTAAATGTATGAGATGTCTGAATTCAGTTTAGTTATGTAATTCATTTCGGAGGTAGCCATTTCGTCAGTTTCAATTTTAATAATCAGTAATTGCATATAATGATTGCATGTTTCTGGATTTTTTGCATGTTTCTAACATTCTAGGACAAATGTTCCCAAGGGGGAGATACTGTTATACCCCGGGAACCCAAGGATCAGACCCGGGAGTCAAACGGGGAAAAATTTGAAAAATGTTGCAGCAGTGCAGGATGAGTCATTAGACGACTTGTGAGGAGACCCCCACGAGTCATCAGGTGGCTCGTGGGAAGGTTGGACTGAGCTGAGGAGTTGAGGTCCCCAAGGGCATGGGAACGACTCATGGTCAGCTACCACGAGCCGTCAGGTCCACCGTGGGGTAAGGTTGAGAATTTAATAGGAGGTTTGGCAGTGTACGTAACGGATGGCACCCCACAAGTCGTGGTCAGTCCCAAGGACTCATGAGGTAGGTCGTGAGCAAGCCATGGAATTTTAACTGAGGCTGAGGCAGTATACTTGACGGGCGACACGACGAGCCGTTGCCCGTCCTGACGAGTGGTCAGGTCACCCGTTAGGGTCACCTGGCAATTATTTTTTGCGAATTAGTAAGGGCCTTCTCATAATTTCCTAAACTCTTAAAGCCTAAACTATGTCGTTTTAAAGTCGGAATAGGGTCTTTAAGGTGGGTTAAGTCCCTAAAGCACATTTCCATGCAATAGGTTTTAAGGAGATTCAAGGTTTTCTCCTCCAAGTTTCCATCAATTTCTTTGTGGGGTTTCAAGGAACTCCGAAATCAGTCCATCCCCAGGTATGTAGAGTTTCGAATGGGCTATTTCTTCCACATCCATGCCCAAATTTCGAATTTAATCATGAATTCTCCTATTCAATTCTGTGAGGTTTTACTCAAAAGCATGAAAATGTGATTTCTCTTTATGAGTTTGATTTAATTGAGTTTTAATTGTTGAATTATGAATGACGGACATGTTTTATATTATTTTCTTTAAAATCATGTTTCAATCTTTTAAATTGAAAATGCCCATTTGATGAAAGTTCATGGAAGTTATGATTTATGATGAATACTCTATATTTTGAGTGTATTGATGATGGAAAAACATGATTCCAAATTTCCATGTTTATGAGAATATTTTGAAAGAATTGAATATGATGAAGTATTGGGCAATGCCCTCATGTTGAAGATGATTTATGATTTATGAAGCGAATTACATGATTTATCGATTTATGATGTTGACCAATGAAAAGGGCCTATGATTCTTGGCTAAGCATGTTTTAAAGGGGATCCATGATGATAAATGTTATATTCTAGATAATGAATCTTAATGCATGATGTTTTTGATTTATGTATGAGCCTATATGCATGTTTTTGGGAGCCGTGTCTAGCACCGAGCAACCCGGCGTTCAAAGGACTATGCCGGTGTCTCATAACCACGTGCCACCGTGCGTTTCTAAATAATATGATGTATTGATAATGATTCCCTCAAATGTGATATCACGCCTAATGCACGACCCTTGCATAGCAAGCCAGGGTCGGCTCTGCCTATTTGAGCGAGATAGTGGGGCATCATGAAAGGCTCTACCATGATGGTGTCGGTTATGATGAGTCCTCCCATTGTTCCATATGTTTTATGCATTTTTATGTTTACGTTGTTGGCTCAAGTTATGTTTTGATAAAGTTTACTTACGATTATGAAAATGAATGATTTGAAAGTCTTGAGCCTTATGTTTTATTACGAAGATTTTAATGTAAGCATGATGTCCTTCTCTTATATTTATTTATGAGTTTTATTTACTCTAAAATGTCTGTTTTACTTACCCTGCATACTCGGTGCATTCTACATTCTGACCGCATACTTGCTATGCTGTATCGTTTCATGATACAGGGTCCGCATCTCAGGCTTATCCTCACCCCTAGTCCATCTCAGCTTACGCTTTCATCTCATTGATGAATCCTCATGTTCCTAGGGCCGTTTGGCACACGTTCATATTACTTATGTTTCAGTATTAGTCGCGTTAGTTGGGGATGTTGACCCATCAACCCATCTTATGTATTAGAGGCTTTCAGACAGTATGTAGTGCTCAGCTATGTATATGTCCAGTATTTCCTAATGTTATGCTATAATTATGTTTTCGCTATATTTTATAATTATCATTCCGCTTATTTAAATGAGATTAGCTGTATGCATGTACTATGGGTCGACTTGGGGTCTCTCGGGGTCCCTTGTCCCTTTGTCTATGATCAGGGTTTATGATCGGGTCATGACAAAAATATTCTTTAATATTGAATGAAACTTATGTGGTCCACCAACTTTTACGTCATTTATTCTGTATAGGATTTCGAGGTTGGTTAACTGATGGACTTGAAAATTCATTGAAAGTGAAGACACTACCAACTTTTGAGTCTTGTTTAGAAGGAAAAAATGAACTAAAATATATTCTCTTTAAAAAGGAAATAAATCTAGTGATAAGTTTGAATTAATTCATTCCGATTTGTGTGGTCAAATCAGCATCTAGGCAAGAGGTGATTTTGAATATTATGTGTCACTCGCAGAAGATTACTCAGGATATGAATATATTTATTTGATGCTCTGTAAGTCTGAGTGCTTTGAAATAGTCAAGGTATTTACGGCGGATGAAAAAGCGTCATGAGAAATTTATTAAGTCACTGCAATCTGATCGTAGTGACAAGTACCTCTTTGGAGAATTCATTAATCACTTATCAGATAGAGGGGTTGTGATTCAGTTGTCTACATCAGGTTCTCTACAATAGATTGATATAGAAGAGGAAAGAAATAAGGCACTTGTGGAGATGATAAGATTAATGATTGACTTATTCATTTTTAATTTTTTTTTCATCTTAGGATATTCTTTTTAAGAAAACTCAAATTGTATTTTTAATTTAATTCCTCTAATTGAGTACCTTTGACTTATGAACTTTGGATTAGACGTAAGTCCAATTTGTAACATGTTCATATATGGAGTTGTCCAGCACACGTGTTGAAAGGGAAAATAGGTGAGTTGGAGTTAAGCACGAATGTGTGAGTGTTTATTGGATATCCAAAGAAAATGAAAGGAGATTTATTTTATTGTCCTAAAATAAATAAGGTAATTATTAATACAAATATCAAATTAAAAAAGGACTATTTAATAAACCATGTTCCCAAAAGTAAACTAGCTTCACAGGAACTAGCAAAGAAATAACAAATGAGTCATTTGAAAATTCAAAAGCCAAGACATCTAACCGAGAAGTCAAGATTGACGTTCCATTGCATTTATGTAGTGGGAGAAACGTTAATAGACGCAAGAAAATTCACTACCTCAAAGTAATGAGAGTGATGTTTAGCAAATAACACTATATAAAGTTAATATTTCAATACAAAAAGGTAATGAAGAAAATATTAAGACTCAAGAATATTATAGTGTGACAACAGTAGTGATAGTACTTAGTCGCAGTGGGAGAATGATATCGTAGATCAGTTTGATGTATACTCTTAGGAGAGTTTCATGATAGAATCCCTGAAGATATTAATATAGAATCGATCAGTTACGATGAATTACTATTAGACAAAGTTGCATTAGAAATTAACTTGGAAAGTTTCTTTTGCAAAGAGCTTATTGGCTAAAACTTTTGAAAGTCGTGTAAAAAGAATGCCTGTAAAAGTTAGATGCATGGTTAAGAGTCTAAGTAGGAGATTGTTGAGGTATATACCATTAATCATGCGTTTAGATATGGTATATTCTAACAATTATAATGGTTAAAAGTCTAAGTGAGAGATTGTTGGGATATATACTATTAACCATAGGTTATGTACTATTAACCATGTGTAGAGATATAGTATTTATTATAGAACAATTGTTTATTCAATTTTAATAAAGGTTTAAATAGATCATATATCAGTCAATGTATCGTTTACTTATATAGTAGATTATTTAGTGTGTAGAGTTTAGCTTATATACAGAAGATTAAATCGTCGGTTCTTATAAGTATAAAGTTTATATATCTTCACAATCTAAGATGAAAATTAGACAAATTCATCGGTACGATTATAGCACAAGATTAAATATAATTTATCTTGATTATGGGAATGGTATAATTCCAATTTCTTGTGCTAGTACATTTTGTATGTATTGAACGGACCAAGTAGAGATAAGTATTTTATCTGACTTAATAAAATAAATTCTCTAGATCATTAAATATACTTATACTCTTAATCTTGATATAATTATTATGATCAATATAATTTGTTTGTTGTTTTGAACTATCAAAAGGTGAAACTCAATCTTTCATGAGTTAAAATATTCCCGATAGGTTGGATGATGACAAATAACATATGTGAAATAATAATTAGTTGATGGGAATCCATGTTTCATCCTTGAGATTGATGATATCCCTTTATGATTGCTTATAAGTTTTCATGTGAAAACCCTGCAGGTGGATTTAGTATCCGTCACATGAAATAAGTTTAACGTTTGAATAAAGGATTAAATTAATCAATGAATTAAATAGTCAAAAATTTAATTCGATTGATTGGTATCTGTAATCTTAACATGGGGATTTAAATAAGATTTAATGAATGATTTTAGAATTATACCGAGAAGTGCAATCACGAATTTTTAGTGGAATAATCTGTAATTTATTATGGTAGGTTAATTCATTTATTTTGTAAATTAATACCATAATTGGAAGCCTCACTAATTAAATTTGTGGTCCCTGCTATGTCTGATTAATTAATGAACTTGGAAAGGAAGAAATTAATTTTCTAGAAGAAGTAAAATCCTACAAGATTTTGGTTAAAAATAAACTGGTTTCTAGAAGGTAAGTTTGACTATTACTTGGAGAGAAAGAATCTTATACGTTTTGGGACTAGGGTTTTATATCCTAAAACGTGGTTATAAATAGAATTCTCTTCCTAGATGAAATATGACGGAGAACTTTTGACCTTTCTGAAAAGCAGTACTTGTCCACACAAGTATCCCATAGTCGGAGATTTTTGAGGCTATAGCAGAAGATTACAGACCCGGAGAACGCATTGGACAATTTGTACAAAACTTCAAGAGGACTGATTCGCCGTTACACTTCAAGAAATAAGTATCGATTTTATGTTTGATTAAAATCTATGTTTATGTGTTATCTATATTACATACAAGTATGATCCTTAATTGTTTGCTTCCACTGCGTATGCCTGTATTCCAACAATCATTATTATCTTTCACGATTAATCTTCATTGTCAATCTAACACTTTCACCATTATAATTACGATTATTATGCAATTACCACCAAAATCATCATTGTCAATCCCGATTGCTACAACTCCTACTGCACAAGAACCACTGCTTAATACCACCAACCAGTCACACCAACCATCACCTAATAATCTATAAATAAATATGATATTTGGTTAAGTTTATAAGTTGATCAAACTAAATTATAAGAAATTTTCACTTATGTAGGCACGTGTTTGGTAAACACCAAAGTACTTAAAAGCCAAAATCGATCAAAACCCTTATGCGGTCAATGCTCATCTCCAACTTATGATTTTTTAACTTATAAACACTTTTAGTTTGACCAAATATTTTACTATTTTATCCTAAACAAATTTTCTAATTTCAAAATATCTTTTTCCAAAATAAAACTTTTTCATATAGATACTTTTAATTTTATAATTTCTTGCAAAAATTTTAAGGGTATTTTAGTCATTCTAACAAAAGAATAACTTATCAACATTTTTTTACTAAGCACTCAATTTCTTATTAATACTTTCAATATTCTATTCAAATACGTAACAATTTATTTATAAAAATTAAATTCAGTAGTTAATAATGCTTATCAGCTATTTACAATCAGTTACTCTAAATAAGCTCATACTAATTAAATTATTTTATTTGAATTTTATAATTTTTTTTAATGAAGATGAATAAATTATAATATTCAAATGTAAATCAATAGTCTTAATTAGTAACTATTTCAAAAGCTTAATATTTGAATATATTTTCAAATTTAAACATTTTAATTTTAAATTAAAAAAATAAAGAATTCATAATATTGATGACTAGTTAGCAGCAAATGGCTGAAAAAATTATTCCCCTTATTCAAATTTATGCGGGAATATTACTCTTCGGAGATTCAAAAAGATTTTTTTTACCACATTTTTCTTAAATATTATTTTTTGATATATTTAAAACTATTAACTATTATAATGTATAATATATTTATATGGTTCTCATATATGTAACTCTTATTTCCAAAACTTAAAAGATTCATGTCAAAATTCTCACACACAAAAAAAAAATTAAGTATACCAGTTTCTTGATGGTCAATGCAAGAATTCTTCAGCAATTATCTATTTCTTCCTGCGTGTTCATCTAGTTTAGTATTCAAATTTTATTTATAAATTAAATAAATGACTTTACGTACACTTTTAAGTCTAAATAGGAAAAGGATTCAGATTCCAGAAATTTTGATGGATAGTTCAGCTGTAACCATCACGGAATCAAGCCGCCTCGTGAATAACATTTTTTCTATTTTTTTTAAAGTTTTTATTTGTGAACCACATTAATAAAACAAGATCTATACATTGACATTATCTCCCACGAAATATCCAAATATTAATAATAAGCACTTCCTCTAACTCCTAATTTTAGTGGCACAAAAAGTTTTGATAGTCAATTTTACCGATTTTCATTGTTATGTAGTAGGTATTTGATTAATTTTCCTTCAAAGTTTACATTTTCTTTTTTAGTATCACTGGAAGAATACTGGCTTGAAGTTATCATTTGTCCATTAAGAGTTTTAATACCATTTTACGAATCATAAGGTTGATATTGTAAATCTCAAACACATGGATGAAAGTACAAGGGTGAATTGATTTTTTTTTTTCAAAAAAAAAAACCTTTTCTGTATCAACTATCTTATGAATGAGTAGGCTGAAATTAAAGAGAATACTTAGAAGTAAGTATAGAAATTGAAAGACAGTAAATAAAGTGACACAAGATGTTTTTATACTGATTGGCTTTCAATATGGACCTTAAGAATGTTCTCTGTATGCTTTTTGAGGTTTGTCTAGTACAAGATTTGTGAGTCCTAGTGTCTATATCTACACTCAATTTGTTTTGCTCTTGATTGATACAATGCCTAACCAACAATGTTTTTCCTCTCTTCTTTCTTTTGAATACAACAGTTATCTCAAAAAAGATACAATGCTAATTAAGAGTAGAACAAAGGTATTTGAGAAGGTTCACTGCACAACTTGATGGTTGCTAACTGGCTGATGAAGTGAACCAAGTTCACGGCATAAATTGAACCTTCTATAACGATAAGGAAAAGAGGAAGGATACAAGTGGTAGTAAATCCCGAACGCGTAAAAGAATATTCAGGTCATGTAAAAAAATAAAAAGATATTCACTTTCCTTCTAGAACACAAAAACCTAAAGAACGTGTTGGAGGAGAAGTCTACAAGGACAACAACCCATATACAATCCAAGAAAAAGAGAGCAGGGAGTTGGACGATTGCAAGCACAAAAGCAGACTTTATTCTTCAATCAATTGTGACTAAGGAGAATCAAGGCGGAGTTTAAGGTTGAAGATTGTGGTAGTAGAGTTAGCCAAGTTATTGATTATTTATTGTTATAAGTGTAAGTAATTGAGTTGTAATTCTTAGATTTATTAAAGTGGTAGAAGAGAAGTTCTGACCTGAGCAAGTTTAAAATGAATTCATTGATTAGAGTTAGCCAGTAATTGTTAGGTAGAGTTAGTTCCTTTGATTATAGAGTTGTAACCTAAAACTGCTCTATGAATTTAGTGGATTTGAAGAAAAGTCATATTTGATAGGTCGTAATTTTTACTCCCTTGAGCAAGGAAGTTTTCCACATAAAATTCTGGGTGTTATTACTTTCTCTTAATACTTGTATAGGCACACACATTGAACCGGGTTCAGAGGAATAGGAACGTAGCAAGTGGTAGTTATTTCACATTTGTTGTTACTGTCTTTTCTTTCTAAATAGCTTGTGGATTTTCAGACTTGTGTATTTTGAATCTTAGATGCTTTTGTAGTTGTGCCACCAAATCTTTGGGGTTACTCATCTATTTCAGTTCTTATTATGACTTAAGATTTGAATCTAAATTCTAGTGATGTTTTAAACAAATTTTCGCTTGTTTTCGCTTTCTATTTGTCTTAAATATTTTGTAAATGAATGATGTTTGCCTACGGGCAATGATGGGTGCTCTCATTGTTAATAAAATTTTGAATCGTGACATATATCCACTGCTAAATCATGTCAACCCTTCAAATTAATATGGATCCATAACTAACTTATGGTATACCAAAATGTCTGGTTGCTACGAAAATCTTGCTTTTTTAGAACTTAGCACATAGTATGTAGTTTGATTTTCTATAATATTGTACGTAGGTTCTCAGTGTTAGCTTAAACCCTCCTTTCATTAAACTCATAAATGTTGTTTGTATTTTTTGTCAGCCCTAAAAGGTCTTTCAAGATACTCATAATGATCTCTATAGCTTATGAAAAGTTATTACCAAAGCATGTAACTCTCTTATATTGAACTAGTGGTAAATGACCCAAAATCGATCTTGAAAATGTAGTAGGCGCCCCAAAGGTGAACACTTGGATTGGTCGGAAAATTATTATGGGATAATTTATTTTGGGATTATAATATTATATTATCCCACTCTTAATATAAGATAACAATTATGGAATAACTAACCCCAAAAATAATTTATCTGGAGACTTTATCCCTGCCAAACATGAGATAAATCTATTAAAAAAATTAATCTCAGAATTATTTATCCCTTATTCCTTGTTGAGGGGATAATAATTATGAAATAATTAAATTCAAAATAATTTATTTTGAGATAACTTATTTTCGATGAAACAACCATTTGGGATAAAAAAAAATCTGGCAGAACCATTCAATCCATGCACAACTTGACTTCTGTGTCAACAGAACAAAACACAAGAAGTTAGCGAGTGTCTCAAACTAAAATTGTGGCCACACGTGCCCAATAGGCCTTGCTCCCCACTAGAATCGACGCCATAAACAACCTATTTTAGATATCACATTTATTAGTCTCATTAATACCATGTCAATTGTGAATAATGCTCTTTTCTTTCTTAAACCCATTCAGTACAGATAAAATACATGCCAAATGAACAACGTATTCAGTGATACCATATCACTCACTTCCAAGTACTTCAATTACTCTTTATAGATCGATCCTTTACATCAATGTGTGGTTATATTAATAAAACGCCTTACCAAAATCGGAATCACAAGTATATCATGATCTCGTATATTGATTCTCATACTCAACATCTTAATATCATGGTGTTATAGGCCTCATACCTGATATCTAACCCCTTCTCAACTAATCAAAACTTACACATTAAACTGCCACTATACACACATTATATATTATGAAATCCCACATGCATATACATGTTCATAATAACTCGACAACCATATTTCTAATAGCAATAATAAGGTAGTTAAAGAGATTTTTAGCCTATTTGAATTGACTTATTCAAAAACAAAAATAGTTTTAAAGATCTTTTATAGTGTTTGGATAAGATAAATAAAGTGCTTTTGAGCACTTATTTTAAAGATAAAATAATAAAAATAAGTCAAAGGACATAAATTAGGATTCCTAACTTATGACTTATGCTTATAAGTCATAAGCTATAAGCCCATCCAAACAGGATTATTATCTCGAGCATGACATGACGTTGTCTTTGAATATAATTTACTATCAAACCATGCACATGGTAATTAAACTTGTTGGTTTTTCTATACACACAATGACTGAAGGAATTCACTCCTTTCAGTTAATGATTCGTAACAGCCTACAATCACATCTATGCCATAAGACTATGGTTGTGCTAAGCTTTTTTCTTTGTATTGCTATACTTAGGGAATTTTATTAGGCCCACACTGTTGGAATAGGTTTTAATGATATTTGATGATGATTTAAAATATGCTTGAAATATTAAATTAATTGGAAAGTGGTCGATTAGCACTTGGTACATTTTTAACATAAACCGTGTGTTGCTAATTGTGTGTGGACTTCTAGTACTTCAATATTTGTAGGAAAAAGGGAAGAAATAGCTTGAAGTCAACAATGATTCTATAAGGAAAGAAATTCCTTTTAATAAGGAAAGAAATAAATTGTGAGTTGAAAAGGATGAGAATATTTTGTAAGAGATTGTGGAATCTTGGAAGGAGTAAACAAGATCTTCCAAATAAGGAAAAGGAGTCCAAAGTTTCCTTCTCCTAGTTGAAGACAAACTGGTATATTTGGGTACTATAAATAAAGAGGCTACCACGTCCAGTTGGGTATTCACATACGAAATACTCTTCAGCAAAATCCATCATTCTTGGACATTCAATTGACATTCAAGTTGAAGAGAGTTGACTGGTGCTAGAGACAGTCCCCTAGTTCTGTTCTGTCGCCGTCTAGGTCTAGGTGTCAATTTGTAGTGAATCATCGAACTTGTTTTGAGTTAATTCTATTTTCATTCTCTTGTATTTGTGTTAAAGTTCTTCTTGTTAAACTAAGGGTAGTTTATACAGGTTAGGAATATTGTAAGGGCTTAGGGGTAGGCCCTTGGATTGCGGGGGGTTGCAATCCGAATTTGGCTCGGTGTTTAGTGAAGTTAAGTTGAAATTCTACTAGGGAGTAGGTTGTGGTTTTTACATCTATTCGAGCCTGGGTGGTTTTCCATGTAAAAATTCTCGTCTCTTTCTTTACTTTTGCACTTTAGTATTTTTTGCTTGAATTAGGTCACTTCTTAAAGGAACAGAGTACAAGTCTATTCCCGTCACAAAATATAATTCAAGAAAAGTTCTAATTTGGCAAATTAAGTGTTAGACCCAATTCACCCCCCTCTTAGGTCTAATTCTAAAGTCATTGAAATAACAATTGGTATCAGAGTAGGTTGCTCATTTATTGGTTAACACCTTAGAGTAAGATCTATCAAAATGACTTCTGAAATAACTCTGCCTGAGGGACAATCTAGCACCCGACCTCCTCTCTTTAATGACCAACATTATAGTTTTTGAAAAAATCGAATGGAAATTTATATGAAAGCTGAGGACTATCAGCTTTGGCTAATTACCCTAAAGGGACCTCTTGTTCCTACCAAAGTAAAATCCGACGGAACAAAGGTGCCAAAGACTGAAGATGAGTTTGATGCTGATGATTTCAGAATGATGGAGAAGAATGCTAAGGCCATAAAAATACTCTACTTTGAATTGGGTATTGATGAATACAACCGTATCTCCGGATGCTCCAGTGCAAAGGAGATTTGAGACTCTCTCGCTCTGGCTCATGAAGGTACGAATTAGGTAAAATATCTAGAATTGACATGCTTATAAGGAAGTACGAACTCTTTTCCATGGGCTAAAAGGAGTCAGTCAAGGATATGTTTACCCGATTCACACACATAACAAACGAGCTCAAGTCTCTTGAGAAGAAATTTACAAGTGAAGAAAATGTCAGAAAAATTCTGAGAATTATACCTGCTTCTTGAGAACCTAAAGCTATTTCTATCAAAGAAGCAAGACAAATGAGCACAATGCAAATGGATGAGCTCATTGGAAATTTGCAAACTTATGAACTTAAAAAGGGTGACAAAGTGGCAGAGCAACCCAAGAAGTGTTATACCCCGTAGGATTCCCGGCACCTAGATGGCCTATTCACACGTTGGTTAAGCATATTTGAAGGCCATACGTGCTAAAGAAAGGCCCGGGAAAAAGATCGGACGAGAAACCTGCCGAACCATCGCGGGAGGAGCCGAGGCAGAGCCCCTCCGCGATGGCAGCGTGTCACGGAGGTGGAGCCTCCGCGTTGGCTCCGTGACACGTTGGCCCTGTCCAGGCTCAAGTATATAAAGCCCCACTTCGGTTTTATTTCATTTAAACCATTGGAAATTTCCAGAGAAACGCAGGGGGCAGAGAGGGACGAAGGAAGATAATATATTATCGTCCGATTACGCTGCCAAACGCAGTCCAAACCCAAATTAACCTCAGGTACTGAGGTATTTAGCAGCGGAGAGCATTCCTACGGATTTAGTTTCGCGAAATATGGCCGACGAATCGTCGAGCTACCGAGCTAAGGTAAGTAGAATTGCTCCAAACTAGTGTCTATGTGTTCCTAGCTGTGAAGTGAATATTTCTCCCTTCTGGACTCCTAGAAAATAGCGAGTTTTCGACCGTCTTTCGATAGGCCTAAGTTTAGGCTATAATTATATCGAAAGTGATGTCGTTCTTCAGAATAAAGTTGTATTTAGTACTGATTGATGTATATGTGAATGCAGTTGGGAGGAATAGCTGAAATACTGACCAAGCTACGCCAGTTAGTCGGGAAATCAGAAGCAAAGGTATGTAAAGCTAGTTTCCTCGGCAAGTTAGTAATCTCGGTATAGTAAAGTAATATAAAGGCCAGTAGAATGTTCAGAAATCATGTGTTATGTTTAATACGAATGTTGGTACGATATTAGAAGCATCATGTTATACTTAGCGCGAAACTTGCTAGCACGATATAGGTTCTAATACAAGTATTAGAAACTGCACAGCATGCTCAGTATGTGATGTAGTACAGAATGTTGGGATATTAACGTATTCAGTTAAAACCCAGTAAAGCAATGTAATATCTGTAAAGTATCTCAGAAGTAGAATGATAGGTTAAAATGAAGTTTAAAAAGCATTTTAGAAATAGTAAGCCATGTTACCATAGAGACTCAGTATACAACATGGTTGTCAGCAAAAAGATTATATCTTGTTCAGCATTGGACTCAGCACAGTATGGCAGAAGATTATATTTATACATATATACTATTATCAGTCTCAGCGTGTATTAAGTATGTACACATTACCATTACTAGTTCAGCACAAAGTATGTACAATACTTTACTACTATTAGCTTCAGTATGTGGGATATGCAGATAGTATTACTAGTTGAGACCATTGTATTGTTTTGGGGTTGGATTACCTAGCATCCATGACCGCCCCAGGGTTAATAGCTGTATCGACTCGTCCGCCAGAAGACGAGGATACGTCGCTCTACGGAGTGGCATGCCGTCCCACAAGGGATGAAGATGGGATGCCAGTTTTCCCCATATTGTGCCTTGGTCGGCCCTTACACACCCCTGTCGAGCGGATACGCCCGGGTGTTGATTCAGGAGTCCTCCGGACTTAGGTACAGTTATAGTCAGGGGTTCAGCGAGCCCAAGTGCATACCCAGGGGACCGGCAGGATGCTTATAGCTATTATAGGAGATGGGATGACCGGGGTAGGGGTATAGATTGCGTGCTGTTTGTACCTCCCGGCTTATGGGGGCCGGCTAAGGTTGTGTGTGCTATGTTATGTTATGTTATGTTATGTTATGCCATGTGATACGAGACACGAGTAGATCGACAGTAGAATGATATATCTTCAGGTATGACTCCTACTCCCTCCAGTACAGTTAAGAGTAGGCATAGTTTTACATTTCCAGTCAGTTAGTCTATTCCTTCCTATTTCAGTTCCATCGGTTGTGTTGTTGCTTTCAGATATTTCTTTCAGTTATTGTTTTACATACTCAGTACCGCTGACGCCCAGTGGGGCGCTGCATTACTTGCCTGCAGGTACTCATAGATGAGGGGCCGATACCTCGTGATTCCAGTCAGCTCACAGGGTCATCAGCTCCAGTCATCCGGAGCTAGATAGCTAGAGGTTTATCCCTTTTCTTTTGTTGTACAGCATGGGTAGGTCGGGGCCCTGTCCCGACCATCTTATCAGTATTCTTAGAGGCTTGCAGTCTGTATATATTTTCCCTGTGGTCAGATGAGCCGGTCGTGTGGGGCCGTCCAGTTGTATAGTTGTTAGTACTTCTGTTTCCTTTATGTTGGCCGTGTGGGGCCATAACTTGACAGTAGTGGTGACCTTGCCGATCACGTAGCTATCCAGTATTTCTTTATTGAGTTACAGATAACTAGACAGCATGGTGGCCTTGTCGGCCCGCATAGGTTTCCCTATATTGATATATTTCTGGTTAGCTGCTAGTACAGGTACAGGTGGCTATAGGCCTAGTCGCCCGGAGGCTGTATTTACAGCCGTCATATAGCCCGTTGTTTCCCTGAATCTGAGTTAGAGCCAGCCAGGCACCAGATGTGCTCAGGCTCAGTAGTCTAGCAGTTTAGGTCCTAGTAGGGCACCAGGTGCCAGTCATACCCCCCAAGGCGGGGTGTGACAAGAAGGAACGCGGTCTCAGCCTAAAAGATGAATCAAGATCGGATGATGAAGAGATGGCAATGTTTGTTCGAAGGTTCAAAAAGTTCTTTAGAAAGAAACAATCAGAGAAGAGGGAGTCACGCAATAAAAACAAGTCATTTGAGAAGGGACAGTTCCAAGGATGCTTCAAGTGTGGCAAGATGGATCACATGATAAAAGATTATCCTCTCCTAAAATAAGAACAAAGAAAATACTCGAAGAAACAGTAGGAATTGGCATCAAAGGCTTTCAAAAAGACCATGAAAGCTAATTGGGGTGAAACTTCTGATGAGGAATCAGAAGGAGAAGACAATGAAAGTAATCTGGCCTTTATAGATAAAAGTGACACAAACTCAGAGAGAGACTCCTCCGAGGTAAGTCTTTCAAAAAACCCAAGTTCACAATTTATTTAAAAGAAAAGTGACTAAACTGTTACTTTCCTTGATGGATGAATGTCAGCAAATGAGTGCGGAAAAGGTTGAAATATTAAAATTTTTCTCTAGTTTGAAATCTGATTACAAAGTTTTAGAAAGGGAGAAAATGAATCCAAAAATGCTATCGAGACACTTAATGCTGAAATTAGCAATTTAGAGGAGACTGTCTCTGTTCAGAAAACTGAAAACAGTAAGCTGAAGGAAACAGTCTCATCTCTAAAAGCTGAATTAAATATCATCAAGGAAAGAAAAATATCAAGCAGTGAAACAAGTAACAATGATCAAGGTTTTCATGAAGCCATAATTACTTCCTTGAAAAGGGAATTGTGCAAAGAGAAAAAGAAAAGTTTTGAGCTTCAAGTAACCTTGAATAAAGCAAATAATGACATTGCTCTGATGAAAAAATGGAACAATTCATCTGAAGCTTCAACCTGGCTAAATGAGCATTAAAACAGAGCTCGAATTGGTCTTGGCTACAAGAACAAACCTGTCAAATGGGATCGAAAAAGAAAATATATTGGTTTGGCAGAATATAAACTTTGTATCCATTGTGGACATACCGGTCATGTTAGATATGAATGTTTAGCCTGGATAAAAGCTCTTGAGAAAAATGAAAACATCGTTAGATGAATTAGAAAAGATTTAATTTCACAAGCTTTTAAAAGAAAAGGAATCAAACTGGTGTGGGTTTCCCAAATCTACCGTTGATTCTGTATGCAGGTTGAAATGAGAGAGAACAACAAAAAATGGTATCTTGACAGTGGTTGTTCCAGGCACATGATAGGTAACAAGAAACGTTTTCTGTTACTAACAAACTTCAATGGAGGAACTGTGTCCTTTGGTAGAGGAAAGAAAGATACAGTTGTGGGAATAGGTAAGATTGGTAAGGAACTCTCTCACTCTATTGATAATGTATACTTGGTTGAAGGGACGAAACCTAACTTGCTGAGCGTATCTCAACTTTGTGATTGAGGGAACACAGTGTTCTTTTCTTCCCTTGATTGCAAAGTTGTCAACAACAAGTCTGGGGAAATTGTCTTAACTGGACAGCGACATAGTAGTGTTTATAAAACATGTATCTGTTACACCTCGTAAGTTTCTAACATTTAGTCAGCTTATTTATTCGTTAGGTAAGCGTTTTAGAGTTGAACACGTATGAGAAAGGGCCCGGGGAAAGGTTGAACGAGCGCGAAGACGGGATCGCGCGGGAGGAGGCCGGACTAGTTTCCCAGAGGGGCAACGTGGCACGGAGCAAGCTCCTCCGCGACAGCCATCGTGGCAGCCCGATATTGTGCGTCACGGACCCCTGTCCACTGCCTCAAGTATATATAGGTTTTCCCCTTGATTGCATTTCATTCTCAACTTATATACCCAACCAACAAAGGGAAAACACGTGGGAAATCAATATTATCCATCCGTTTACGCCGTAAAATGCTGCCCAAATTCAAATTAACTTCGGGTGTCGAAGTATAAAGCTGTGAGAAACATTACTATGGAGTTAGTTTTTGAGAAATTCGCCCGGCAAATCGTTGCCCCGTCGAGCTAAAGTTATTGGAATTGCTCCAAACTAGTGTTAATACGATCATAGGCTTAAAGTAAGCATTTCTCCCTTCTAGATTCCCGAGAAATTATGAGTTATTGATCATGATCCGTCAAGTTGAAATATAGTTAATATTTATACATAAAGTTATCGTTTTCTTTGAACTTAGTATTGAAATCAGCCTCATTCTTCCTATAATATGATTGCAGTTGAGAAGAGCAGTTGAATACGAGCTAAAACTCGCCAGTTAATCAGTAACCGACAATCGAGGTATGTTAAGGCAATTTTCTTCTGCAAGTTAGTTCCTATAGAATTATAATTCAGTTTAAATCCTAGTAAGATGATCAAAAGTACGTTAATCATGAATAGTTGTTGTTACTGGCTGAGACTAGTATCCTACACTTTGTTTGGGATTGGATTTGCCTATATAGCCCTCCATGACCAACCCCAGGGTTATTAGCTGTGTCGAAGACTGCCAGGGGCGAGATGACGTTGCTCCAGAAAGAGCGGCATGCCATCTGCGAGGGATGAATATGGGGTCCCGATTCCTCAAAGAGTCCATTCCATGGCTGGACTATTGTACATACGCCGTATCGGCACCAAACCCTTGACGAGCCTGGTGCCTAGGGTGCAGATATTAGGAGTCCACTAGACTCAGACACATCTACAGTCAGGGGCCGAGCGGGCTCAGTTGCATACCCAGGGGACCGGTAGGACGGCTATAGTTACAAGTTGACCCATTATGACCCTGATAGGGGTATATAGGTAGATGTGTACTCACCGGGGCTTATGGGAACCCAAGGTGGGTTGTTTTGTGTTGGTTGTATCTTCCGGCTTATGGGGGCCAGCTAAAGTTCTTGTTTGCTTTAGTTATTGATAGACTAGATAATAGAGAATCTAGCTACTCAAGTATGACTCCTATCCCTTTTCTTTTAGTCATTTTCAGTTCTATCTTTTATATTCGGTTATTTACAGTTATTGCCTTACATACTCGGTACATGTTGTACTGACGCCCTTTTGAGGCGCTGCACTATTTGCCTGCAAGTATGAATAGATGAGGAGTAGATCCCTTTTAGCTTCCATGTAGGATTAGCAGAAGAGTCGACTCCTTTCCTCCAGAGCTTATAAATAGAAGGTTTAATCCTTTTGATTGTATAGTTCATGGGTAGGTTGGGTCCCTGTCCCGACTATCATATTACTCCTAGAGGCTTGCAGATTATTTTTATTTCCCTGTGGTTAGCTGTTGTTGGCCGTGTGGGGCCCGTATGTGTTTTATCTTGTATGTTGGCCGTGTGGGGGCCCTATTTAGCTGATAGTTAGCGGCCTTGTCGGCTATAGATTAGTTTAGCATTGGATTTAAGTTTCAATCACAACTAGACATCATGGTGGCCTCGTCGGCCCGCATAGGACTCCCGGTTGCTATGTGTTTCTTGTTAGCTGTTTTCTTGTGACAGGTGGCTATAAGGCCTTGTCAGCTGGAGGCTGTGTTTACAGCCGAGATATAGCCTGTTATTTTCTTAATTTCAGAGTTAGTATTAGCCCTGCACCAGGAGTGCTTAGGCTCAGTCAGCTCAGTCAGATCCCAGTAGGGCACTAGGTGCCAGTCATGCCTCCCAAGGTGGGGCGTGACAAACTTGGTATCAGAGCAGGTCGTATCCCAGGGAGTTTGCAAGCTGTGCTAAGTAGAGTCTTTTCTATGGATGTGTTATGCACCACATACTATAGGTAGGAGGCTGCGAGGCATGATAGGATGGTTACTCTTTCTTCTTATCCAGGCGTGCTATAGAGCTGTACGGTATAGAGTTGAATCCCTAAGCTTACCTTATTCTTTTATCTACAGAGAAATGCTAGACCCATGACACCCTACGATTGGCAGGAGATTGGATGTAGCAGTAGGAGAGGGCACTAGCAGGGTGCCTCAGCCAGAGTCAGCCCGATTTGAGGGCAACAGGGAGGCTTCATCTCGGTCTCCCAGCACTCTTCACCATGTCAGGAGCCGCTCGGAGCGGCAAATGTGACGGCATCGCCTCCAGCAGTCTCTATACCAGTACCATCAGATCAGGAGGTTAGGAGTGCTGTTGTTATGTTAGCTCAGATGATGGCTGCACAATATCAGCCCGTAGTACCGATAATTGCAGAATCTTCAGGAAGGCCTGGTAGGTCAAGGGTCCGAGAGTTCCTTGCATTGAATCCCCCGCAATTCACAAGGATAGATCGTGAAGAGGACCCTCAGGATTTTATAGACCAGTTGCAGTGAATATTTAGGGTAATGCATGCCACCCCCGTAGAATCAGTGGAGTTAGCAGTATTTCAATTGCGGGACATTGAGGTACTATGGTACGAGAGCTAGGAAAGGTCCCGAGGCAGAGATGCTCCCCCTCTAACTTGGCCCAGTTTCTCCGAGGCCTTCTTAGACCATTATCTGTCACGGGAGATCCGCTAGGACAAGGTAGATCAATTTTTGCATTTAGAGCAGGGTGCGATGAATGTTCGAGAATATGCTATGAGGTTTGATTCCTTGGCCCGATATGCACCGGACTTTGTGGATACCATGCCAGCCAGGGTGCACCGATTTATCATGGGGCTGAATCCAGGATATGTGGAGACCTGTATCACAGCTACTTTGCGAGAGGACATGGATATTGCTCGTGTACAGGCATTCTCCCAAAATATTGAGGGGATCCGGCAGCGGCGGCGAGGGATAAAGAGGGAAAGTTAGGAGCAGTGCCGCAAGAATAGACTTAGTGATATGCAGACAGAGTCCCAGGTTGGACCCAGACCACGATTATCAGACAGACCACCTAGACCCCCACCTCCACAATAGCAGCACGGGAGCAGGGTTGGTCGTCGGGGACAGCCAGGGCCCGACGAGAGTTCACGGTCAGCAGGATCACAAAAGTAGAGGGGGTCGGAGCAGAGCAAATTTACTGTACCACTTTGCCCTATTTGCAGCCAACGTCATTCTGGGGCATGCAGGTATGGTTCTACAGCCTGTTATGCATGTTGACAAGAGGGTCATTGAATGAGGAACTGTCCGGCTCGAGGTCAGAGTGATTGAGACCGGCAGGACAGATCTTCAGTAGGGTCACGTGCCCCAGTATCTCCAGCAGGACGCAGGCCCTCAACTCCAACTGGCAGAGGGAGAGGTAGGTTAGGGGCCTCCAGTTCAGGTACCGGTCCATATCGTACATATGCTTTACCAGGGCGACAGGAGTCAGACTTGTCGCCGGATGTTATGACAGGTATGCTGGACATTTGCCCTCATTCTGTATATGCTTTGATAAACCCAAGTTCCACTTTATCTTATGTTACCCCGTTAGTGGCTCGGAAGTTAGGTATTATGCCGGAATTGCTTCGGTGACCTTTTTCAGTGTCTACCCCTATCGGTGATTCCATTATAGCTAAAAGGGTTTATCGAGGGTATAAAGTAGAGGTTGTTGGTCGCCAAACTTTAGTAGATTTGGTAGAATTAGAGATGGTTGATTTTGATGCAATTATGGGTATGGATCGGCTAGCTCCATGTTATGCCAATGTAGAATGTTGGACCAAGATTGTCCAATTCCACTTTCCCAAGGAGGTAGTGCGGGAGTGGAAAGGTAGTGCGGCTATGCTGAAAGGTAGGTTTATTTCCTATCTTCGGGAGAGAAAATTGATAGCAAAGGGATGAATTTATCATATTGTCAGGGTTCAGGATGTTCAAGCAGAATCTTCGACTCTTCAGTCCATTCCAGTAGTCAATGAATTTTCAGATGTATTTCCAGATGAGTTACCTGGCATTCCCCCAGAATGGGAAATCGATTTTGCAATTGATTTATTACCGGGTACTCAGCCTATATCTCTTCCTCCGTACTGAATAGCTCCTGCTGAGCTCCAAGAATTAAAGGAGCAGTTGAAAGATTTGCTAGATAAGGGCTTTATCAGGCCGAGTACTTCACCGTGGGGAGCACCAATCCTATTTGTGAGAAAGAAGGATGGCTCTCTCTATATGTGTATAGATTATCAACAGCTGAATAAAGTCACTATCAATAATAAGTACCCGCTTCCCAGAATAGACGATTTTTTTGATCAATTACAGGGGGCAAAATATTTCTCCAAAATTGACTTAAGGTCAGGGTACCATCAGGTCCGAGTTCGTGAGAGGGATATTTCAAAAACCACTTTCAGGACCAGGTGTGGCTATTTTGAGTTCCTAGTCATGTCTTTTGGATTGACGAATGCTCCGGCGGTGTTCATGGACTTGATGAACAACATCTTCAGGCCGTACCTGGACCTCTTTGTCATAGTATTGATTGATGATATTCTGGTATATTTCCATTCAGAGGTAGATCACCGGTATCTCCTACGAACAGTACTCTAGACTCTTAGGAATCGCCAGCTATATGCGAAGTTTTCTAAATATGAATTCTGGATGAATTCAGTAGCCTTTTTGGGCCACATTGTGTCAGATGCTGGCATTCAGGTGGACTTGAAGAAAACTGAAGTAGTAAAGACATGGCCTAGACCTACTACCCTGACCGAGGTACGTAGTTTCCTGGGGTTATCCGGGTATTTCAGGAGGTTCGTGGAAGGATTTTCTACTTTAGCAGCACCTTTGACCAAGTTAACTCAGAAAGCAGTCAAATTTCACTGGACTGAAGCATGTGAACAGAGTTTTCAGGAATTAAAATACAGACTAACCTCATCACCAGTATTAGCCTTACTAGAAGGATCAGAGGCTTATGCGGTGTACTACGATGCTTCAGGCGTCGGGTTGGGATGTGTTCTGATGTAGCATGGTAAAGTAATTGCTTACACTTTCAGACAGCTGAAGAAGCATGAAAAGAACTACCCCACCCATGACCTGGAATTAGCCGCGGTGATTCATGCCTTGAAAATATGGAGGCACTATTTGTGTGGTGTGAGTGTAGATATTTTTACTGATCATAAGAGCCTCCAGTATATTTTTATACAGAAAGAATTGAACCTACGACAGGGTCGCTGGTTAGCGATGTTGAAAGACTATAATGTGAGTATTTTGTATCATCTAGGAAAAGCCAATGTTGCAACAGATGCTCTCAGCCGTAAGTCTATGGGGAGTTTAGCACACCTGAATCCAGGACAACAGGTACTGGTGATGTGCCTACAAGTGTACGGGTCGTACAAGTAATATAGTGGCCCTTTTTGAGAGCCGGATGTCGAACCCACAGGGACTGGACCAATTCAGCTAATTATCAAGTTCAAGTGTGATATTAACTTTCATAAGTGCTAATTATAGACTTTTTCGATGAAGTTTAATTAAGTATAGGGGTGGTCATCGAAATACTCTGAAATCATTCAAGGAGCAACTAGAGTTAAAGCCGGATAGTCATGCGATACTACGCTTTGTAATGGTTTAAGTATGAAACTATCAATTGTCATCTCACATAATTAAAACTGCATGTTCATGGTCTTTCGAGCCTCTAAACACGACAAACTAGCCTCACAACTACATCATTGAGCGGAGATGTGACATTCTAGTTCGTGGGCAATTCAATTACGTAGATGTGATTTACGGGGTTTATGCTCTTGATTAGGGACTTTCGTACCTCTAATCATTTAACCACACTTAGCTTCACAACTACTTCTTTGAGTGGTGATGTGATAATTCTAAGTTGGTGTCTAGCTCATCACATTTTAATAACCAAGCAAGGCAAATTAGGTATAATTTCTTATCCTAACCGCGAATTATATCGTAAGATACAAACTTGCTCCCTACATTCTCTGTTCTTGCCTAGGTTTGCTTTCTCAAGATTTAATCTAGGTGTAACGTGTGTGTTTTCATGGTGATCAATCATAAAAACAACCATAATTAAGAATGTAATACAAAACAATAATTAATAACTTAAAACCAAAACAAAATCATGTATTCACAGTCATACCATGTGGTTTCCAACCCTAGAGGGAGGGTTCTAGCCACTCATGTTCGTATAATTACAAGAAAACATAATTAAAGTAACATACTTACAAGAATTGGTAGAAGAGAAGATGAAATTGATGAACCCTATGTGAGTTCTCCCACTTCTCCCTCACTCCTTGGAAGTTTTTCAGAATAATTTCGTGACTTTATGTTTTTAGGAGCTAAGGGACCTATTTATAGTAAATGAGAATTGTACAAAATTATTCCTGGCATGAAATAGCTCCATGGCACGGAGGTTATCACGCCAATTTGCCTCCGTGACACGGAGGCATCACGTAGGCACACTGGAAATACAAAACAGTCACCAGGCAGCCCCCTGCCGCATTGGCAGCGTGGCACGCTGCTTGTGCAGCGCGTTAGGGGCTGTGGCACGCTATGGTCAGCCTGCCTGCCGTGGCACGTTGCCAACGCGCAGGTGGTCTGTTTCGCGCATCCTCCTTGCCGACGTTCGTGTTTTACTTCCGATTCCATTCCTCCACTTCACCAACTCATGGATTAGTTCCTCAAATTCATTTTAAACCTACAAAAACAAGAACTAATCATGTTGGTTAGTGTATATATTCTCATTTACATAAAATTACATGAGAATGTATATAATTAATCCAATAAACAAGACAAAACTAAGTTATAAAACATCACTTGGGCATGCTATTTTGCCCAAGATCAACTGGCCCGAGAATTACATCAGTTAGCCAGTTTGGTCGTCCGTATAATAGATTCAGGAGACAGTGGCGCAGTCATTCAGAATATGGCAGTATCATCGTTAGTTGTGGAAGTGAAAGAACGATAGTACGAGGACCTTAATCTAGTTTAGCTCAGAGATAAGGTTCATCAAGGGGGAGTTACAAATTTCTAGGTAACTGAAGACGGAGTTTTGAGATCTGGGGATCGCCTCTTTGTTCCAGACGCGACAGGACTTCACAAGAAAATTATGGGCGAGGTGCATTATTCCCGTTACTCTCTTCATTTGGGTTCAAGAAAGATGTATCATGATATAAAAGAGATTTACTAGTGGCCGGGAATGAAAAAGGAGATAGAAGAATTTGTAGCTCAATGTCCTAATTGCCAATAGGTGAAAGCCAAGCATCAGAAACCTAGTGGACTGGCACAAGAAATAGCAGTGCCTATGTGGAAATGGGAGGTGATTAATATGGACTTTATGACAGGGTTACCTCATACTAGGCGTAAATTTAATTCCATCTGGATCATCGTTGATAGGTTGACAAAGTCAGCCCACTTTCTACCAGTCAGGGCTACTTTCTCAGCCGAGTACTATGCTGAATTGTATATCAGATAAATAGTCAGACTACATGGTGTCCCAGTATCTATCATTTATGATAGGGGAGCACAATTCATAGCTAGATTCTGGTAGTCTTTCTAGAGAGGTTTGGGAACCCAGGTTAATCTGAGTACAACATTCCACCCTCAGAAAGATGGGCAGGCCGAACGTACAATTAAAATGCTCAAGGATATGTTACGAGTGTGTGTGCTAGATTTTGGAGGTAGCTGGGATGGACACTTACCGCTCATTGAGTTTTCCTACAATAACAGTTACCATTCAATGATTCAAATGGCGCCTTATGAGGCTTTATACGGGCAAAAATGTAGGTCCCCAATTGGTTGGTTTGAAATGGGAGAATCAGGGTTAATTGGGCCAGATATATTTCATCAATCAGAAAAGAAAGTGGAGCTTATCAAAGAACGTCTGATGACAGCTTAGACCCGCCAGAAATCTTACGCTGATATGCAGCGTAGAAACCTGGAGCTTAGTGTAGATGACTGGGTATTTTTGAAAGTCTCGTCGATGAAAGGCGTGATGAGGTTTGGAAAAAAGGGTAAGCTCATCCCAAGATTTATTGGGCCGTATCGGATACTCCAGAGAATAGGTCAGGTGGAATACGAGCTAGATTTGCCTTCAGAGTTAGAATTCGTTCATCCAGTTTTCCATGTGTCGATTATGAAAGTGCATAGGGGATCCGTCCCGAGTCGTTCCAGTTGAGGACGTCCAGGTTTCTGAGGAATTAGCCTATGAAGAGGTTCCAGTAGCTATACTAGATCGGCAGGTTCGCAGGTTAAGGATTAAAGATGTTTCCTCTATTAAAGTATTGTGGAGGAACAAGAACAGAGAGGAAATGACTTGGGAAGCTGAGGACGATATGAAATCCAGATATCCCCATTTGTCCCAGGCTTAGCTCAGGCCGTGCAGTTAAGGTACCTTTAATATTTCAGTTATGGATTTATGATTTGTGTGTTGTGTACAGCTTAGTTGACTCCGATCGTATTGTGAAAAAGTTGTGATAGTATTGTATGAAGTGCATGTACTGGACTTTTTTGCGTTTCAGGATTTTTTGATAGTCCATATTACAGGGGAGACTCTGCCAAAATTTTTCCAGAATAAATAATTGCAAGGTTAAGGTTCTTCTAAGTAGAAGTTAACATTCGAGGTCGAATGTTCTTAAGGGGGGGGGGGAGGATGTTACACCCCGTAAGTTTCTAACATATAGTCGGCCTATTTGTTCGTTAGGTAAGCATTTTAGAGTTGAACACGTACGAGGAAGGGCTCGCAAAAAGGTCAAACGAGCGCGAAGACGGGATTGCGCGGGAGGAGGCTAGACCAGTTGCGCAGAGGGGCAATGTGGCACAGAGCAAGCTCCTCCCCAATAGCCACCATGGGACGCCCGATATTCGGCGATTAAAAACGGACCCCTGTCCACCACCTCAAGTATATATAGGTTTTCCCCTTGATTGCATTTCATTCTCAACTTATATACCCGACCAGCAGAGGGAAAACACGAGGCAAATCAATATTATCCATCCGTTTACGCCGTAAAACACTACCCAAATTCAAATTAACTTCGGGTGTTTAAGTATAAATCTGTGAGGAGCATTACTACGGAGTTAGTTTCACGAAATTCGCCCGATGAATCGTCGCCCCGCCGAGCTAAAGTTATTGGAATTTCTCCAAACTAGTGTTAATACGATCACAGGCTTAAAGTAAGCATTTCTCCCTTCTAGATTCCCGAGAAATTATGAGTTTTTGATCGTGATTTGTCAAGTTGAAATATAGTTAATATTTATACATAAAGTTATCATTTTCTCTGAACTTAGTATTGAAATCAGTCTCATTCTTCCTATAATACGATTGCAGTTGAGAGGAGTAGTTGAATATGATCTAAAACTCGCCAGTTAATCAGTAACCAGCAATCGAGGTATGTTAAGGCAGTTTCCTTCAGCAAGTTAGTTCCTATAGCATTATAATTCAATTTAAATCCCAGTAAGATGATCAGAAGTGCATTAATCATCAATAGTTGTTGTTATTGGCTGAGACTAGTATCCTACGCTTTGTTTGGGATTGGATTTGCCTATATAGCCCTCCATGACCAACCCCAGGGTTATTAGCTGTGTCGATGCCCACCAGGGGCGAGATGACATTGCTTCAGAAAGAGTGGCATGCCATCCGCGAGGGACAAAGATAGGGTCCCAGGTCCTCATAGAGTCTATTCCATGGATGGATTATTGTACATACACCGTATCGGCACCACACCCCCGACGAGCCTGGTGCCCGGGGTGCAGATATCAGGAGTCCACTGGACTTAGACAAAGCTACAGTCAGGGGCCGAGTGGGCTCAGTTGCAGACCCAGGGGACCGGTAGGATGGCTATAGTTACCAGTTGACCCATTGTGACCCTGATAGGGGTATATATGTTGATGTGTACTCAGCAGGGCTTATGGGAACCCAATGTGGGTTGTTTTGTGTTGGTTGTACCTTCCGGCTTATGGGGGTAAAGTAAGGTTCTTGTTTGCTTTAGTTATTGATAGACTTGATAATAGAGAATCTAGCTACTCAGATATGACTCCTATCCCTTTTCTTTCAGTCATTTTCAGTTCTATCTTTTATATTTAGTTATTTACAGTTATTGCCTTACATACTTGGTACATGTTGTACTGATGCCCTTTGGGGCGCTGCACTACTTTCCTGCAGGTATGAATAGACGAGGAGCAGATCCCTTTTAACTTCCAGTCAGGATTAGCAGAAGAGTTGACTCCTTTCTTCCGGAGCTTATAAATAGAAGGTTTACTCCTTTTGATTGTATAGTTCATGGGTTGGTTAGGGCCCTATCCTGACCATCGTATTACTCCTAGAGGCTTGCAGATTATTTCTACTTCCTTGTGGTTAGCTGTTGTTGATCGTGTGGGGCCCGTATGTGTTTTATCTTGTATGTTGGCCGCATGGGGCCTTGTTTAGCTGATAGTTATCAGCCTTGTCGGCTATAGCTTAGTTTAACATCAAATTTAAGTTTCAATCACAAACATAAATCATGGTGGCCTCATCGGCTCACATAGGACTCTCAGTTGCTATGTGTGTCTGGTTAGCTATTTTCTTGTGACAGGTGGCTATAAGGCCTTGTCGGCCGAGGGCTGTGTTTACAGCCGAGATATAGCCCATTATTTCTTGATTTTAGAGTTAGTATTATCCCTGCACCAGGAGTGCTTAGGCTCAGTCAGCTTAGTCAGATCCTAGTAGGGCACTACGTGCCAGTCATGCCTCCCAAGGTAATGCATGACAGTATCACGTCGCTTTCTTAAAATGATTTAACTTGTTTGAGTGTTCAAGATGATGATGTTCTTCTTTGGCATAAGAAATTGGTTCATGTAAGATTTTCATTACTCAATAAACTTGTTTTCAAAAACCTTTTCCTTGGTCTTCCTGAAATGAAATTTTAAAAGATGACTAGGTGTGTGATGCTTATGCTAAAGGAAAACAAATCAGATTATCTTTCAATCCCAAAAAGGTAATAAGCACCTCCAAACCACTTGAATTACCTCACATGGATCTCTGTGGACCCATGCGAGTAGTTAGCCGTGGAGGTAAGAAATTTGTTCTGGTAATTGTTGATGATTTCTCTCGCTTTACATGGACATTATTTTTATCTTCTAAGGATGAAGCATTTGACATGTTTAAAGTGTTTGCAAAAAGGATTCAAAGAACTCTTGGTTTGGATGTAATAAGTATTCGATATGATCATGGCATGGAATTTGAGAATGCTAAATTCACTGCATTTTTCTTCAAATATGGAATCGCTCATAATTTCTCAGCCCCAAGAACTCCCCAACAAAATGGGGTTGTTGAAAGGAAAAATAGAACACTAGAAGATATGGCAAGAACAATGCTAATCGCTAGTGGTCTTCCTAAGAGTTTTTGGGCTGAAGCAGTAAATACGGCTTGTTATATAATTAACCGATGCATGATCAGGTCACTTCTTGATAAAACTCCTTACGAACTTCTTAAAGGCAGGAAACCGAGTATCAAAGACTTACAAACTTTTGGTAGAAAATGTTTTGTGCGCCTTAGGAAAGTTTGAAGCAAGGAGTGATGAAGGAGTGTTCCTTGGATACTCTTCAAACAGTAAGGCTTATAAAGTGTTTAATAAAAGAACAAAGTGTGTAGAAGAAAGCATTCATGTGATTTTTGATGAGTCTAACATTTTATTGAGACAGACTTGCAGGAAAATGAGGAGGAACTTGAAATCAGTTTAGTTCCATCCTCAACCTACCAGGTAAGTGTTGCAGCTCAAAATGAAGGAACACTCTTGGAAACAGACTTCTTGAACGTTCCCTCAGAACCAAGGTAGGAACTGAAAAATTCAGGGGGAACAAACCCTGAGATTGTGGTAGGTCCAGAAGAAGGAATAAGGGAAAAAACATCATCTGACCCTGTTCCTAAAACACAAAATAACAATCCATAGGAATTGATTTTGAGGCCTTGGAAGCACCAAAGTTCTCATCCCCTTGATCAAATAATAACCTATCTGAATAAGGAAATTCAAACTAGGGCCTCCATGAGAAGCTTTTGTGCTTATTCTACTTTCCTATCTTATATTGAGCCTAATAATTATTGTGAAGCCTTTCAGGATCCAGATTGGGTAATGGCTATGCAAGAGGAGCTCAACTAGTTCGAAAAGAGCAAGGTATGACACCTGGAATCACCACCAATGGGACGTACTGTAATTGAAACAAAGTGGGTATTCCGAAATAAACTTGATGAATAGGGAACAATCACCAGGAAAAAAGCCTATCTGGTGGTCCAGGGCTATAACCAAGAAGAAAACATCGATTATGAAGAAACCTTTGCACTAGTTGCAAGAATGAAGGAAATAAGAATGCTGATTGCCTTTGCTGCTTACGTGGAATTCACCCTCTACCAAATGGATGTCAAAAGTGCATTCCTGAATGGGGAACTAAAGGAAGAGGTATATGTTCATCAATCCCCTAGCTTTGAAAATCCTGAATTTCCTGATTATGTTTTTAAATTGGATAAGGCCTTATACGGATTGAAACAAGCTACTAAAGCTTGGTATGAGTGCCTTTCAAAACTTTTGATGAAAAATGGTTTTTTTAAGGGGGAAATTGAAAACACTCTATTTCAAAAAAGCAAATAAAAGGGTTCATTATTAGTTGTACAAGTGTATGTAGATGATATTATCTTTGGTGCAACTAATGAATCCTTGTATAATGAATTTGCTTTGTTGATGAGTAGTGGATTCGAAATGAGTATGATGGGTGAGCTTAACTTCTTCTTAGGCTTACAAATCAAATAATTTTTGAATGGAACAATAATCCATCAAAAAAATACATTAAGGAATTGCTTAAGAAATATGATATGGATTCTGCTAAACCAATTGATGCACCTATTGCTACTGCCACTAAGCTAGATAATGATGAACATCAAAATCTAGTATGTGACAAAAACTATAGGGGTATGATTAGATCTCTTCTGTATCTAACTGTCAGCATACTAGATATTGTGTTTAGTATTGGATTATGTGCAAGGTTTCAATCTTCTCCTAGAGAATCTCACCTGACTGCAATTAAACGTATCCTAAGATACTTGCAGGGAACAGATAATCTATGTCTATGGTATCCCAAAGGAGGTAATCTTGAATTAATAGGTTATGCAGATGCTGACTATGTAGGTTCCCTTACATATAGAAAAAACACATTAGGTATTGCTTAGTTCCTTGGTTCATGTTTAATTTCTTGGGTTACAAAGAAACAAAATTTCATAGCCCTATCCATAACTGAAGCTGAATATGTTGCTGCTGCCTCTTGTTGTGCTTAGCTGCTATGGATAAAACAATAATTGAGAGATTATGGGTTAGATATGGGCACTGTGCCTATCTTCTGTGATAACACAAGCGCCATAAATATTGCAAAAAATCCCTGTCAACGTAAGAGGACAAAACACATAGATATTAAACATCACATTCTAAGGGACAACGTTGAAAAAGGTCTTATATCTATTGAATTTTGTAAAATTGAGAATCAAATTGCTGATATTTTCACTAAAGCTCTTGGTAGAGAACAATTTGAGAGAATTAGGATGGATCTTAGGTTAATCAAGATTAACTCAACATCTTGTTCATAATCTTCCTTCCTTTGGCATTAAAAAAAGGCTTTTCCCAATGATGGATGGATGACGACCGTCTTGAGGGATATTTTTCGTCATTTTTGGCCTTAGTTTCTCACATAAGGTTTTCTCTTGATATTAAAACTCATTGATTTTCAGGAATGGACTGGAACGAACCTGACCACTGCAAGGAACAAAATCAAGTATGGCTCTAAAGTTGAACACTTATTACTAATACTATTCATGACATCACCCTTCATGTCACATCATAGTGTCAGCAATCACGTCACCCGAGAATCATTTTATTTTTCTCGGTTTCCCTCTTCTATTTCCACTATGACTCTTTGGTTCTCCTTGTGTCTTTTAATCTTCCACCGCCCTAATTCTCTATAATTCCTTTTCTTTCTCTAACAATGGCAAAAGGCTCACATTGAAACCATTCAAGATTCATCTTCTTCCTTCACCTTGGTTGTCTCTGAGTCTACACGTAACATTACCCCCACTACCGAACCCAAACATAGTTCCCCTCGCCCCATGGGAACACAACACTTCGACTCACCGGATACCTCCATGGTCACAGCCCCAACTTCCCCATCTCCTCAAAGCCCATCGGCTGGTTCCCCTGAGTCGGCATCTCCTCCTCAAATCAATTTTGAAACCTTGCTTGCCGATATACGGGGTAGAAAAACTACTACTCAGAATCCCCCTCTATCTTCCTCACTGGTCGATTCTCTTGATAGTATGCTCGAGGAAGACAATTATGATGACCAGGTCATGAAAAAACCACCATCCTTGTCGAATGCTGACAGCCTTGATGATAGGGTTCCTTTTGCAGCTTTAAAGAGAGGTGCCCGGAAGCGCACTCTGGTAAAGGCTTTTCCTTTAACTCCGGCGACCAAGAAATCCTGTCCTATTGGTCTGGCTTCTCGCACCAGGGCCCGTCATCAAAATCAAGGGGTTTCTCATTGCTCTTTACCTATACCATCAACCATTGTGTATAAGCCCAAGGTAAAGGAATTTGGTGAGCGCAAGTTTCTTAAAGGTAAAATGGTGATTTCCTCTGAGAATGTGTATATGGTGACTCTTTGGTCAAAGATTCAAGCTCAGGGGTGGGGAGGGCTATTCACTGATACCGTGGAAGTGTGTGCTCGATCGGAAGGAGTCACATTCTTTCGTCATTTTACATTTTCTTATGATTGCATTACCAGTAAAATTGGGGATGTTATGGTGAATATTACTTCTCATGCTCTGAGCTCTGTGTTGAAAATTCCTTGTGAAGGTTTTTCTTCTTATCAAAAGAATCGATGGCTGGATCTTCCTCCCTCCTTGAAACCCTTGGACATAGTTTGGATCTAACAACCCCTCTATGATGTCCTATTCAAAAGTTTATAAGCACTCAATGTTTGACTATCACAAATACTTGTTATCCTTTGTTAAACTTGATTTCTCACCTGAAGCGTCGTGATGCTGCTTCGTATCTTGATTTAACTCTTATGGATCTTTCGGATAGGGAGTTGCCTATAAATTTACCTGGGTTATGATGTCCTATTTGGTTAAGGTTGCGGATGATGTTAAGAAAATTCATGCTCTACCGTATAGGTTTCTCTTGACAAAGGTGTTTTCTAAACTCTGTGTTAAGTTCACTACTCTAGAGTCTTACTCCATTTATGATGCTTTGGAGTATTATGAAACTCATGGTTCTCGTCAAGGAGTTAATGTTGAGGATCTGGGTACTGCAACTCCAGATGCTTAAACTCAGGTTTCTGTTGACAGTGAGAGGTTGATGATTGAGAATGCTCAGCTTCGCCAGGAGAATGCTGACTTGAGGGACCAATTGACTCGTAATAAGGAGATGACTTCTGCCCATCATGTTGAACTCTTAGTTCTTATAAAAGCCTTGTCTCTAGTGTCTGTGTCCTCTACAGATGTTGCTACTACCTCTCTCTCTCCTGCCCCTGCCCCTTTGTCTATTTTGTGCATGTCATGAACGAATTTAGTTGTATTTTGGTTAAGTTTTGGGGTTGACTAATTGTTTTTTTTGTTTTGGTTTGACTAATTCTAGTAGTGGTTAGTGTTAGTATCACTGATTGCCTGATGTGTTGATTGTTATCGCCTGTTCCTTTTATTCTTTTCATTTATTTCTTTGGTTTGGTTTGTTCCTTTTCACTGATGCCAAAAGGGGGATGATTATGCTTGACTGTTGGTTTTTGCTTAATTGTTGATTAACTGAAATGAGCCTACATGTATTCAAGAATTATTTTATTTGTCATCACTAAAAAGGGAAAATTTGTTGGAATAGGTTTTAATGATATTTGATGATGATTTAAAATATGCTTGAAACATTAAATTAATTAGGAAGCGGTCGATTAGCACTTGGTACATTTTTAACATAAACCGTGTGTTGCTAATTGTGTGTAGAATTCTAGTACTTCAATATTTGTAGGTAAAAGGTAAGAAATAACTTGAAGTCAACAAGGATTCTATAAGGAAAGAAATTCCTTTTAATAAGGAAAGAAATAAATTGTGAGCTGAAAAGGAAGGGAATATTTGGTAAGAGATTGTGGAATCCTAGAAGGAGTAAACAAGATCTTTCAAATAAGGAAAAGGAGTCCAAAATTTTCTTCTCCTAGTTGAAGATAAAATGGTACCTTTGGGTACTAAAAATAAAGAGGCCACCACGTCCAGTTGGGTATTCACACACGAAATACTCTTCAGCAAAATCCATCATTCTTGGACATTCAATTGACATTCAATTGACATTCAAGTTGAAGAGAGTTGACTGGTGCTAGAGACAGTCCCCTAGTTCGGTTCTGTCGCAGTCTAGGTCAGGGTGTTAATTTGTAGTGAATCATTGAAGTTGTTTTGAGTTAATTCTATTTTCATTCTCTTGTAATTGTGTTAAATTTCTTCTTGTTAAACTAAGGGTAGTTTATACAGGTTAGGAACTTTGTAACAGCTTAGGGGTAGGTCCTTGGATTGCGTGGGGGGGGGGGGGGGGTTGCAATCCGAATTTGGCTCGGTATTTAGTGAAGTTAAATTGAAATCCTACTAGGGAGTAGGTCGTGGTTTTTACACCCATTCGAGCCTGGCTGGTTTTCCACTTAAAAATTCTCGTCTCTTGCTTTACTTTTGCACTCTATTTTTTTCTGCTTGAATTAGGTCACTGCTCAAAGGAATAGAGTACAAGTCTCTTCCCGTCATAAAGATAATTCAAGAAAAGCTTTAATTTTGTAAACTAAGTGTTAGAACCAATTCACCACCTCTTAGGTCTAATCGGAAGTAGGACTAGGACTAGGAACTAGGACTCACCCAATGTATAATTCTAGAGAACTAGGACTCACCCAACGTATAATCCTAGTTTGAGTATACATCATGTGTTCTAGTATAACTAGGAAGAAGGATAGGACTAGGATACAATTATTATTACAGACACACTGCCTATATATTCAAGGCTCTTGGCTCGTGTATTTCATCAGGTTTTACATCAATATACACTGCTTCACTTTTCCCTTTGGACTCTGATTTCTACATGGTACCAGAGCACTAAGAAGAAACACAAGAAAGGTGTAACACTAACCCTCATAGAACTCCTGAACAATGGCCTCAAACACAACACCTATGTCATTATCAACCTTTTCTCTACATCATCTTATTGTTGCCTGTCCAATCAAACTCAAGCCTACCAACTACGTAATCTGGAGAACTCAGATTATTCAACTTATGCAATTCATGAAAGTAGCCAGTCTGATCAAGGAGGAAAAACTAGCAAAAAAGACTAAGAGCGCTGAGGATGGAGAAAAAGAGGACACTACAGAGGAGGAGGATGGAGACTTGGATTGACTGGGAAGAGAAGGATGTGTTGCTAAGGACATGGATATCAGGTACTATGACTAAGGAGAGTATGTACCTCATTGTAAGCTGTACTACCACCAAAGAGATGTGGGAATGCTTAGAGGAAGCATATCTTCAAGAAACCAAGGATAAGGAATTTCAACTTAAAAAACAACTCCAAAACATCAAGTTGGGATCCAGAAAAGTTGATGATTACTAGAAGGAGTTCAAAGGTATATGTGATGGTTTGGCAGCCATACACAAAACTGTTGATGAGGATAGCAAAGTGATCAACTTTAATAGAGGATTAGGTCCCAAGTATAGAACTTTCAGGAATGTCATGCTAGGCAAGACACCATATCCTACATTGAATCAGTTTATCAATGCTCTTAGAGGATTTGATATGAGAGAAGATGATGATGAACTGCCACAGGAGAACCATAATATGGCCTTTTCTGAACAAAGAGGCAGAGGAAGAAGTAGAGGAAATTACAATCAAAATATAGGAAACTCCAACTACAACTCAAGAGGAAGAGGTTTCAGACCTGTTTGACAAGGAAACTACTCTCAGAATAACTAGAATGTGCTGAGTATAAGTATGCCAGGCTCAAGTCAGATGAAGGATAAGAAGTCACCCTCTCAAGCTTGTCAAATATTTGGTAGAGACAACCACACTGCTCTCGAGTGTTTCTAAAGATGGGACTAATCATATCAGGCTACAGAGGATCTCCCACAAGCCTTAGCAGCAGTCAACATACAAGGCACACCGACAGAAGATAGTGACATGTATGTGGATTCTGGAGAAACCAATCACATGACCAACAACATAGGTAATCTATCTGACCTTAAAGTTTACAATGAAACTGATCAGATGAATGTTGGTAATGGTTCACACCTGAATATCACACATGTTGGGAATACAGTAAAGTCAGGATTGCAGGTTAAGGAGATTTTGGTAGTTCCTGAGATAAATAAGAACCTATTGTTTGTTAGTAAGCTTGCAAAAGACAATGCATGTACTATTGAGTTTGATGAATCTGATTTTATTGTTAAGGACAAGAAGTCAGGGAAACAGCTGGCCAAAGGAACTAAGAAGAAAGGACTCTATGCACCTGAAGACAACAATATCTATACTGTGACAACAACAAATTGGAAGAAGACAGATTGTATTTGGCATGCTAGATTAGGCCATCCTAGTTTGAAGTCTTTACAAATTTTGAGCAGAAGTAGATATATAGATGTTGAAAGTTGGAATAAAGTGCCCAACATCTGTACTAGCTGCCAGTTAGGAAAAAGTTGTAAGCTTCCTTTTGCATTAAGAAATAAAATTGAGTCTGAATCTTTGTTCCTGTCACCCCTACATCGGGAGGCATGACTGACACCTGATGTGCTACTGGGATCTGAACTAACCTGACTGGGCTTATGCACTTCTAGTGCGTGCCTACTCTTCAAATCAATAAAACGACGAGCTATATCTCGGCCATAAACACAGCCTCCGATCGACAAGGCCGCATAAATACCTATAAATTGAAAATAGCCGACCAACAAGACGCAGTAAAGGGGATCCTATGTGGGATGACAAGATCACCATGCTGTCTAGTTATATCATAATGAAAATAGGAAATCAAAACTATACTATATCCGACAATGCTGCTAAGTAATAGCTGAACTAGGCTCCACACAACCATCACACAAAAGAAAACATACATATGCCCACACGAACAACAAGAAAACTAATAGTGGAAATCTATAGTCTGCAAGCCTCTATGAGTGGAATAATGGTCGGGACAGGGCCCCGACCTATCCATAAACTGTACAACAAAAGAACAAACCTTCTAACTAACAACTCTAGGGAAAGAGGAGCTGAATAGACTGCGAACTCGGTTAATGACTAAGGAGGTCCTGAACTACGTCTAACCGTACCTTCAGAAAAGTAATGCAGTGCCCTAAAGATGGGTATCAGTACAATATGTACCGAATATGTAAGACAATAAATGAAAATGACTGAATAATACTAATAATGAAACTGAAACAATTCAATAGGAGGGATAGAGAGTTAACCTGAATAACCTAACAACCTATTGTATAACTAATAATAAATAATGCAAACAAGAACCTTACCTGGCTCCCATAAGCCCAGAAGGTACAACCAACACAGAATAACCCGCATGGGGCCCCCATAAGCCTTGACGAGCACACTCCAATCTATATACCCCTAACAAGGTCAAAATAAGTCAACATGTAACTATAGCCAACCTACCGGTCCCCTAGGTCTGCAACTGAGCCCACTCCACTCCTGATCTATAGCTATGTCTGAGTTTGGTGGACTCCTGATAACTGCACCCTCGTCATCGGGCTCGACGAGGGTCAGTGATGCCGATACGACATAAAGATAATAGTCCATCCATGGAATGGACTGTAATATGGCCCTTGGGCCTCTATGTAGTTCCTTGGGATAGCATATAGCTCATTGGAGTGATCTATATAGCCATGTAGGCAACGACACAGCTAGTAACCCTGCGGTTTGTCACGGAAGGCTATATAGGGTAGGGTCAATTCCAATCTGAAGAAAAAATGCTAATCTTAGACTAATAATAGCAGCTAACCACAAAAATCATGCTTATAGTGTTCTTACGAGAGTTTAGGTTGTATTACAACACGATAGGAATAACTTGCTGAAGGAATTTGCCTTAACATACCTCGAATGCTGATTTCTGATTTAACTGGTGAGGTTTAACTTGCAATTAGCAGTTCTTTTCAACTGTAACCTTTACACTAAGAGAATATAAATAATTTCAATACTAAACTCAGCAAATATTCATAACTTTTGATAATAATATTAACTATAATCAAACTTTGAATAACTCGGCCGAAAACCTATAATTTTCCGAGAGTTAAGAAGGGAGAAGTGCTTACCTAATGCCTGTGGCTGGATAGGAATCAATTTGGAGCAATTTTAACAACTTTTACTCGACGGAGTTCTGGTTTGTATAGAAAATTTTTGAGAAATAACTCTGTAGAAATGCTTTCCATAGGTTTAGAACACGTTACCCGAAGTTAATTTGCATTTGGACGGTTTTTTGGTAGCGTAATCAGATGAAAAACTACTAAAACTTGTGTCTCCTCTTGTTTTTGGCCAAGAGAAATATTGAAGAATGCCTTGGAATGGAATCAACGGGGTATATATATATACATAGGCGGTGTCCTAGGGGCGCTTCGTGCCGGCCAAGGCGCGATACTGCCTGCCGCGCCACGCCTCACAGGGGGCCAGTGGGCCTGGCGCGCCACGCTGGCGAGTGCACTACCGGCTGGCGTGTCGCGCTGGCCTCTCGCGGCCTAGCCTCGCCCGACCCTGCTTCCAAGGCTCTTTCCACATGCGTCAAGCTCTCCTTATCCGTCACAAATCCACGCGTACACCTACTAACCATTAATATTTTATGGGGTGTAACATCCTTTCCCACTTAGGAACATTCGTCCTCGAATGTCATCTTTAGGCTTATAGGAGTTAACTCTTTTAACCAATATTAAGAAATATTTCGAAAGAGTCTCCTTTGTAATATGGACTATTGGTAAACTTGAAACACTGAAAAGTCCAACATAGGTGCCTCGCAGGATGCTATAAACAGTTTTTTCATCACAAGGAGGTAGCCAACTAACAGCACAGATAATATAAGCTGTAAAATAACAAGTAAATAACAGCATCACCTTTAACTGCATAATCTGAATCAATCATGGAACAAGTGAGTATATCTAGACCTCATGTCGTCCTCAGCTTCCCAGGTCATCTCTTCTTTATTTTTGTTCCTCCATAGTACTTTAACAGAGGCTACATCTTTAGTCCTTAACCTACGAACTTGCCGATCTAGTATGGAAAGTGGAACCTCTTGGTAGGCTAACTCCTCAGTAACTTGAATGTCCTCAATTGGCTCGAGATGGATCCCCTATGCATTTTCACAACATTGACACATGAAATACTGGATGAACAGATTCTAGCTCTGGAGGTAATTCCAGCTCGTATGCCACTCGGCCTATTCTCTGGAGGATCTGATACGGGCCAATAAATCTAGGGATAAGCTTTCCCTTCTTACCGAACCTCATCACACCCTTCATTGGCGAAACTTTCAGAAATACCCAATCATCAACCTCAAATTCCAAGTCTCTACACCGTACATTAGAATAAGACTTCTGGCGACTCTGGGCTGTTAACAAGCGCTCTCTGATGAGTTTTACTTTCTATTCTGGCTGGTGAATCATATCAGGTCCAACTAAATCTGACTCCCTTACCTCGAACCACCCAGTAGGGGACTTGCATTTTCGCCCGTACAAGGCCTCATAAGGCACCATCTAAATTGCAGAGTGATAATTGTTATTATATGCAAACTCAATAAGGGATAAATGATCATCCCAACTTTCTCCAAAATCTAGCGCACACACCCATAACATATCTTCGAGTGTGTGAATTGTGTGTTCTGCCTGACTACCTATCTGAAGATGGAATGCTATACTCAGATTAACCTGTGTCCCCAGTACTTTCTAAAAAGACTACCAGAATCTAGATGTAAATTGTGACCCTCTGTCAGAAATGATAGAGGCGGGGAAACCATGTAATCGTACTATCTCTTTGATATACAACTCAGCATAGTCTTCAGGGGAGAAGGTAGTCCTGGCTGGTAAGAAATGAGCTGACTTCATTAATCTGTCGATAATGACCTAAATAGAATCGAATCTACGCTTGGTATAGGTAATCCTGTCACAAAGTCCATGTTGACCGCTTTCCATTTCCACATAGGAACTTCTATATCCTAAGTTAATCCGTCGGGTTTCTGATGTTTGGCCTCTACCTGCTGACAGTTAGGACATTGTGCTACAAATTTCGCTACGCCTTTTTTAATTCCAGGCCACTAGTATATCTCCTTTATTTCATGATACATTTTCGTCAAACCTGGATGAAGAGAGTAACGAGAATAATGTACCTCTGCTATGATCTGCTGGCGAAGTCCTTCCACATCTGTAACGCAGAGGCGACCCCTAAATCTCAAGACCTTTTCTTCTTTCAATTCGAATGCCGCTAAATTGCCTTGTTGAACCTTATCTCTGAGCTGTACCAGGTTAGGATCTTCATATTGCCACTCTTTTACCTTCATAACCAGGGATGATATTGCGGTATTCTGAATCACAACCCCATTATTCTCTGATTCTACAATCCGGACGGCTAAGTTGGCGGACCGGTGTAGGTATCGAGCCATTTCCTTTTGTTATGGCCTCAAATATGCCAAGCTTCCCATAGATCTGCGCTGAGTGCATCTGCTACAATATTGGCTTTCCTTGCTTGATATAAAATATTCACATCGTACTCCTTCAGAAATTCTAACCAATGACGCTGTCGTAAGTTCAACTCCTTCTGTGTAAAGATGTAATGGAGGCTCTTGTGATCAGTAAAGATATCCACGTGCACCCCATATAGGTAATGCCTCCATATTTTCAAAGCATGAACTACTGCAGCTAACTCCAGGTCGTGGGTGGGATAGTTCTTTTCGTGCTTCCTGAGTTGCCTTGAAGCATAAACAATTACCTTACCATGCTACATCAGGACGCATCCTAACCCATCGCCTGAAGCATTACAATATACAACATAACCTTCTGAACCTTCTGGCAAAGCTAACACTGGTACCGACGTCAATCTGTTCTTTAATTCCTAGAAACTCCTCTCGCAGGCCTCAGTCCACTGAAATTTGGTTGCTTTTTGAGTCAATTTAGTCAAGGGTGCTGATAGAGTATAAAATCCTTCCACAAACCTCCGGTAATACCCGAGTAATTCCAGGAAACTGCGAACTTCCATTGGAGTTGTAGGTCTATGCCATGTCTTTACCGCCTCAATTTTCTGTTAATCAACCTGAATACCAGCTTGTGATACAATATGGCCCAGGAAGGCCACAGAATTCAGCCTGAACTCACATTTAGAAAATTTTGCATACAACTGGCGATCTCTGAGGGCTTTGTTATACCCTGTAGAATTTCCGGCACCTAAATGACCTATTCGCACGTTGGTTAAGCATATTTGAAAGCCATACGTGCTAAAGAAAGGCCCGGAAAAAGATCGGATGAGAAACCTGTCGAACCATCGCGGAAGGAGCCGAGGCAGAGCCCCTCCGCGATGGCAGCGTGTCACGGAGGTGGAGCCTCCGCATTGGCTCCGTGACACGTTGGCCTTGTCCAGGCCCAAGTATATAAAGCCCCACTTCGGTTTTAATTCATTATAAACTTATGAAATTTCCAGAAAACAGAGTAAACCATCAGAGAAAGGAAATAGAACGAAGAAGGTAATATAATTTTCGTCCGATTACGCTGCTAAACGTTGTCCAAACTAAAATTAACCTCAGATACCGAGGTATTTAGCAGCAGAGAGCATTCCTACGGATTTAGTTTCGTGAAATACGGCCGACGAATCGTCGAGCTACCGAGCTAAGGTAAGTGGAATTGCTCTAAACTAGTGTCTATGTGTTTCTAGCTGTGAAGTGAATATTTCTCCCTTCTGGACCTCTAAAAAATAATGAGTTTTCGACCGTCTTTCGATAAGCCTAAGTTTAGGCTATAAACTATATCGAAAGTGACGTTGCTCTTTACAATAAAGCTGTATTTAGTATTAATTGACATATTTATGAATGCAGTTGGGAGAAAATAGTTGAAGTACCGGCCGAGCCTCGTCCGAAAGCCGGATAGTTCGAGGATAAGGTATGTAAAGCTAGTTCCCTCGGCAAGTTAGTAATCTCGGGACAGTACAGTAATTTAAAGGCCGGTAGAATGTCAGAAGTCATGTAATATGTTTATTACGAATGTTGGTACGATATTAGAAGCATCAGGTTATAACTTGCACGAAACTTGCTGGCGCGATATAGATTCTAATATAAGTATTAGAAATTCCACAGCATGCTCAGTATGTGATGTGACACAGAATGTTAGGATATCATTGTACTCAGTTGAAACCCAGTAAAACGATGTAATACCTGTAAGACATCTCAGAAATAGAATGATGAGTTAAAATGAAGTTAGAAAGCATGTTAGGAATAGTAAATCATGTTACTATAGAAACTCAGTATACAACATAGTTTTCAGCAGAAACACTATATCTTGTTCAGCATTAGCCCCAGTACAATCTGGCAGAAGACTATATTTATATATATATACTATTACCAGCCTCAGCATGCATTAAGTACATACATATTGCTATCACTAGTTCAGCATATAGTATATACAATACTTTACCACTATTAGCCTCAGTATGTGAGACATGCAGATAGTATTACTAGTTGAGACCGTTGTATTGTTTGGGGTTGGACTACCTAGCATCCATGACCGCCCCAGGGTTGATAGCTGTATCGACTCGTCCGCCAGAGGACGAGGATACGTCGCTCTATGGGGTGGCATGCCGTCCCACAGGGGACAAAGATGGGATGCTAGTTTTCCCCATATTTGTGCCTTGATCGGCCCTTACACACCCCTATCGAGCGGATACGCCCGGGTGTTGATTCAGGAGTCCTCCGGACTCAGATGCAGTTATAGTCAGGGGCTCAGCGAGCCCAAGTGCATACCCAGGGGACCGGTGGGATGCTTATAGCTATTATAGGAGATGGGATGACCGGGGTAGGGGTATAGATTCGGTGCTGGTTGTACCTCCCGGCTTATGGGGTCCGGGTAAGGTTTGTGTGTGCTATGTTATGTTATGTTATTTTATGCCATGTTACGTTAGATACGAGTAGATCAGTAGTAGAATGATATGTCTCCAGGTATGACTCCTACTCCTTCCAGTATAATTGAGAGAAGGTATGACTTACATTATCAGACAATTAATCTATTTCCTTCTACTTCAGTTTCATCAGTTATATTATTGTTTTCAGATATTTCTTTCAGTTATTGCTTTACATACTCAGTACCAGCGGTACTGACGCCCAGTGGGGCACTGCATTACTTGCCTCCAGGTACTCATAGACGAGCAGGCGATACCACGTGATTCATGTCAGCGATTGAGTATTCAGCTCCTGTCATCCGGAGACTGAATTCCAGAGGTGTATTTCATTTTCTTTTGTTGTATAGTACGGGTAGGTCGGGGCCCTGTCCCGATCATTTTTATTGCTATTCCTAGAGGCTTGCAGTCTGTATATTCCCCTGTGGTTAGATGAGTCGGTCGTGTGAGGCCGTGCAGTTGTATAGCTGTTAGTAGTTGTGTTTCCTTTATGTTGGCCATGTGGGGCCATAGTTCGTCAGTAGTGGTGACCTTGCCGGTCACGTAGCTATCCAGTACTTCATGGTTGAGTTATAGATAACTAGACAGCATGGTGGCCTTGTCGGCCCGCATAGGTTTCCCTATATTGATATGTTTCTGGTCAATTGTTAGTACAGGTACAGGAGGCTATAGGCCAATGGGTCGGGGACTGTGTTTACAGCCATTATATAGCCCTTTGTTTTCAGAAATGTGAGCTAGAGCCAGCCAGGCACCAGATGTGCCCAGGCTTAACAGTCCAGCAGTTCAGGTCCTAGTAGGGCACCAGGTGCCAGTCATACCCCCCAAGGTGGGGTGTGACAAACTTGGTATCAGAGCATGTCGTATCCCAGGGAGTCTACAAGCCGTGCTAAGTAGAGTCCTGTCCATGGATGTGTTGTGCACCACATACTATGGGTAGGAGGCTGCAAGGCATGATAGGATGGTTGTCTTTTATTCTTATTCAGTCGTGCTATAGAGCGGTACAATATAGGGTTGAGTCCCTAAAAGCTTACTATATTCTTTGGTTACAGATAATGTCAGAGCAGCGACATCCTATCACAGGCCGGAGTTTAGATATTGCAGCAGGGGAGGGCACCAGCAGGATGCCTCACCCTCGTTCAGAAATAGCCCGATCAGAGGGCACTACAGAGGCATCGTCCCAGCCTTCTCAGCAGTCTCCACCACATCAGGAGCCACCTGGGGCGACACTACCTTCAGCAGTCCCTATACCGACACCTTCCAACCAGGAGGTTAGGAGTGCGGTAGTTATGTTAGCACAGTTGATGGTTGCTCAGCGTCAGCCAATGCCGTCTACAGTTGTGGAGTCATCAGGAGGGCCCGGTAGTTCGAGGGTCTGAGAGTTCTTGGCTCTGAATCCCCTACAGTTTACAGGTACAGACCGGACAGAGGACCCTCAGGATTTTCTAGATCAAATGCAGAGAATCTTCAGGGTTATGCATGCCACGCCTATAGAATCAGTTGAGTTGGCAGCATTTCGGTTACTGGACATCGCCGTACTGTGGTATGAAAGCTGGGAAAGGTCCCGAGGGAGAGATGTTTCCCCTCCGACCTGGTCTAGCTTCTCAGGAGCTTTCTGGATCACTACTTGCCGCGAGAGATTCGACAGGCTCGGGTAGACCAGTTCCTACATCCGGAGCAGGGGGCCATGAATGTTCGGGAATATTCCTTGCGGTTTGATTCTTTGGCTCGATATGCACTAGCCTTTGTTGATACCATGGCATCCAGAGTACACCGCTTCATCATGGGGTTGAATCCAGAATATGTTGAGACTTGCATTACGGCCACACTGCGAGAGGACATGGACATTGCTCGAGTTCAGGCATTTGCCCAAAATATTGAGGGTATCAGACAGCGGCATCGGGAAATCAGAAGGGTCAATCAGGAGCAGCGTCGCCGAGACAGGCCAGTTGAGTTACAGAGGGTGGCCCAGGGAGGACCCAGGCCACGATTGTTAGACAGGCCGCCCAGGCCCCCGCCTCCGCTACAGTCGCGGGAGGGGGGGGGGGTAGATTCAGCCGCAGGGGGCAGTCAGAGACTGGTAGAGGCTCGCAGATGGCAGATTCACCATTACAGAGGAGGGCGAAGCAGAGTAGGTATACCCTACCACTTTGCCCTATATGCAGTCAACGCCATCCTGGAGCATGCAGGTATGGTTCCACCGCATGTTATATTTGTGGCCAAGAAGGCCATTTGATGAAAGATTGCCCAGCCAGAGGTCGAGAGGACCGAGATAGACAGGATAGGGCATCTGCAGGGTCACGAGCCACAACATCCTCGACTGGGCGCAGGCCCTTAGTTTCAGCAGGCAGGGGTCGGGGCAGATCAGAGACCTCCAGTACAGGTGCGGGTCCAAGCCGCACATATGCCTTACCAGGGAGGCAAGATTCAGAAACGTCGCCTGATGTTGTGACAGGTATGCTAACTATCTGCTCACACCCTGCTTATGTGTTGATTGATCCAGGGTCTACTTTGTCCTACATTACTCCATTTGTGGCACGAAAGTTTAGTATTGCACCAGAATTATTGCAGAAGCCCTTTTTAGTATCTACGCCCGTCGGTGACTCGATCACAGCTAGCCGAATCTACCGCGGGTGTACAGTAGAGGTTGCTGACCGTCAGACCACAGTAGATCTGGTCGAGTTAGAAATGATAGACTTCGATGCCATAATGGGTATGGACTGGTTAGTACCGTGTTTTGCCAACGTTGAATGTTTGACCAAGACGGTCCGATTCCACTTCCCGGGAGAAGCAGTGCGGGAGTGGAAGGGCAGCACTGCTACGCCAAAAGGTAGGTTTATTTCCTACCTTCAAGCGAGGAAATTGATATCTAAGGGATGTATTTACCATCTGGTCAGAGTTCAGGATATTCAAGCAGAATCTCCGACACTCCAGTCTGTTCCAGTGGTGAATGAATTCCCTGATGTGTTTCCTGATGAGTTACCTGGTATTCCCCTAGAAAAGGAAATAGATTTTGCTATTGACTTGCTACCAGGCACTCAACCGATATCAATTCCTCCCTATCGTATGGCTCCTGCATAACTCAGAGAATTAAAAGAGCAGTTGAAAGATTTATTGGATAAAGGTTTCATCAGGCCGAGTACTTCACCGTGGGGTGCGCCAGTTTTATTTGTGAGAAAGAAAGATGGCTCACTCTGAATGTGCATAGATTATCGGCAATTAAACAAAGTTACAGTAAAGAACAAGTACCCGCTCCCCAGAATTGATGACTTATTTGATCAGTTGCAGGGAGCCAAATACTTTTCTAAGATTGACTTGCGGTCCGGATATCACCAGGTCCGAGTATGTGAGAGAGATATTCCTAAGACAACGTTCAGGACTCGATATGGACATTTTGAATTTCTAGTCATGTCCTTCGGGTTAACGAATGCCTCGACAGTCTTCATGGACCTGATGAACAGTATTTTCAGACCTTTCCTGGACTTGTTCGTGATAGTATTCATTGATGACATTCTGGTATATTCTCGCTCGGAAGCGGATCACCGGACTCATTTGCGGACAGTGCTCCAGATCCTCAGGGACCGCCAGTTGTATGCTAAATTTTCTAAGTGTGAATTCTGGCTTAACTCAGTGGCCTTTTTAGGGAATATTGTGTCGGATGCTGGTATACATGTAGACAAGCAGAAAATAGAAGCAGTTAAGTCATGGCCTAGGCCTACCACTCCAACTGAAGTTCGTAGCTTTCTGGGTTTGGCAGGATATTACAGGAGGTTCGTTGAAGGGTTCTCGACCATTGCGGCACCTCTAACCAAATTGACACAGAAAGCAGCAAAGTTTCAATGGACAGAGGCATGCGAGCAGAGCTTCCAGGAACTGAAAGACAGATTAACCTCCGCCCCAGTATTAGCATTGCCGGAAGGCACAGAAGGTTATTCAGTCTATTACGACGCGTCAGGTGTCGGGTTAGGTTGTGTGTTGATGCAGCATGGTAGAGTAATTGCATATGCTTCTAGACAGCTGAGGAAACACGAAAAGAATTACCCTACCCACGACCTGGAATTGGCCGCAGTAATCCACGCCTTAAAGATGTGGAGGCATTACCTGTACGGCGTCCATGTTGATATTTACACAGATCATAAGAGCCTATAGTACATCTTCACTCAGAGGGAGTTGAATCTATGGCAACGCCGCTGGTTGGAGCTGTTAAAAGATTATGATGTGAACATTCTGTATCACCCAGGAAAAGCTAATGTTGTAGCAGATGCCCTGAGCCGTAAGTCAATGGGGAGTTTGGCATATTTGCGACCTAAGAAACAGAAGTTAGCCAAAGAAATTCATCAGTTAGCTGGTTTAGCCATTCAAGTAATAGAAACAGAAAATAATAGAGCAGTAATTCAGAATTCTGCTGTGTCATCATTAGTTACAGAGGTAAAAGAACGACAGTACGAGGACTCTGATTTAGTCCAGCTTAGAGGTAGAATTCAGAGAGGTAAGGAGTCAGATTTTTAGATAACTGAGGATGATGTGCTACGCTGTCAGGGCCGCCTCTGTGTCCCGAATGTTTCAGGGCTTCGTGGGCAGATCATGCATGAGGTACATTACGCTCGCTATTCCCTCCATCCAGGAGCAACGAGAATGTACCACGACATTAGAGACATCTACTGGTGGCCAGGTATGAAAGCTGAGATCGCTGAATTTGTATCTAGATGTTCTAACTGTCAGCAGGTGAAAGCGGAGCACCAGAAGTCGGGCGGTTTGATGCAGGATATAACGGTGCCTATGTGGAAATGGGAAGCAATAAATATGGATTTTGTAACAGGATTACCCCGTACCAGACGCAGAAATGATTCCATTTGGGTAATAGTTGACAGGCTGACAAAATCAACTCATTTCCTGCCAGTGAAGGCTACCTTCTCGGCTGAGGATTATGCCAAATTATATATCAGAGAAATAGTTAGATTACATGGAGTGCCGGTGTCCATCATTTCAGATAGAGGAGCGCAGTTTACAGCTAGATTGTGGCAGTCGTTTCAGAGGGGTTTGGGAACACAGGTTAATTTGAGCACAGTATTCCACCCTCAGACAGATGGGCAGGCTGAGCGGACTATCCAAACGCTCGAAGATATGTTGCGAGCGTGTGTATTAGATTTTGGGGGTAATTGGGATGAGCATCTTTCGTTGATTGAATTTACTTATAATAACAGTTACCATTCAGCTATCCAGATGGCGCCTTTCGAGGCATTGGTGGGCTGGTTTGAAGTGGGGGAATCAGCATTGGTTGGCCCAGACATTGTTCGGCAGTCAGAGGAAAAGATAAAGCTTATCCGAGAACGTTTACTGACTGCTCAGAGCCGCCAGAAGTCTTATGCAGATATGCGGCGCAGAAATCTAGAATTTGCGGTAAATGACTGGGTATATCTGAAAGTGTCTCCGATGAAAGGGGTAATGAGATTTGGCAAGAAAGGAAAGCTTAGCCCGAGATTCATTGGGCCATATCAGATTCGGCGAAGAATAGGCCGAGTTGCATACGAATTGAACTTGCCTCCGGAGTTAGCATCTGTTCACCCAGTATTCCATGTATCTATGTTGAGGAAGTTCGTAGGAGACCCTTCCACAGTTGTTCCCGTTCAGGACATCCAGGTCACAGAAGAGTTAGCATATGAAGAGGTTCCAGTAGCTATTTTAGACAGACAGATTCGCAGGTTGAGGACTAAAGATGTTGCGTCTGTCAAAGTATTGTGGTGTAACAGGAACCGTGAGGAAATGACATGGGAAGCTGAAGAAGATATGAAAGCCAGATACCCTCACCTATTTTAGGCCTAGTCAGGCGACAAGTATGTTCGTATTATTACTTATGCAGTACCTTATAGTTGTATGTGTGTGAATGAGAAAGATTGATACTTAGTTATCCAGTGGATCTTAAAATATTGCGTGCAGTACCTGTGTTGGACTTTTCTGCATTTCAGGTTTTTGCTATAGTCCATATTACAAGGGAAACTCTGCCGAAATTCTTCTAGAAAGTAAGTTAAGTAGTCCTCTAGATAGCAGTGTACATTCGAGGATGAATGTTCTTAAGGGGGGGAGAATGTTATACCCCGTAGAATTTCCGGCACCTAAATGACCTATTCGCACGTTGGTTAAGCATATTTGAAAGCCATGCGTGCTAAAGAAAGGCCCGGGAAAAGATCGGACGAGAAACCTGTCAAACCATCGCGGAAGGAGCCGAGGCAGAGCCCCTCCGCGATGGCAGCGTGTCACGGAGGTGGAGCCTCTGCGTTGGCTCCGTGACACGTTGGCCTTGTCCAGGCCCAAGTATATAAAGCCCCACTTCAGTTTTAATTTATTATAAACTTATGAAATTTCCAGAAAACAGAGTAAACCATCAGAGAAAGGAAATAGAACGAAGAAGGTAATATAATTTTCGTCCGATTACGCTGCTAAACGTTGTCCAAACTCAAATTAACCTCAGATACCGAGGTATTTAGCAGCAGAGAGCATTCCTACGGATTTAGTTTCGTGAAATACGACCGACGAATCGTCGAGCTACCGAGCTAAGGTAAGTGGAATTGCTCTAAACTAGTGTCTATGTGTTCCTAGCTGTGAAGTGAATATTTCTCCCTTCTGGACCTCTGAAAAATAGTGAGTTTTCGACCGTCTTTCGATAAGCCTAAGTTTAGGCTATAAACTATATCGAAAGTGACGTTGCTCTTTACAATAAAGCTGTATTTAGTATTAATTGACATATTTATGAATGCAGTTGGGAGAAAATAGTTGAAGTACCGGCCGACCCTCGTTCGACAGCCTGATAGTTCGAGGATAAGGTATGTAAAGCTAGTTCCCTCGGCAAGTTAGTAATCTCGGGACAGTACAGTAATTTAAAGGCCGGTAGAATGTTAGAAGTCATGTATTATGTTTATTACGAATGTTGGTACGATATTAGAAGCATCAGGTTATAACTTGCGCGAAACTTGCTGGCGCGATAGAGATTCTAATATAAGTATTAGAAATTCCACAGCATGCTCAGTATGTGATGTGACACAGAATGTTCGGATGTCATTGTACTCAGTTGAAACCCAGTAAAATGATGTAATACCTGTAAGACATCTCAGAAATAGAATGATGAGTTAAAATGAAGTTATAAAGCATGTTAGGAATAGTAAATCATGTTACTATAGAAACTCAATATACAACATAGTTTTCAGCAGAAACACTATATCTTGTTCAGCATTAGCCCCAGTACAGTCTGGCAGAAGACTATATTTATATATATATACTATTACCAGCCTCATCATGCATTAAGTACGTACATATTGCTATCACTAGTTCAGTATATAGTATATACAATACTTTACCACTATTAGCCTCAGTATGTGAAACATGCAGATAGTATTACTAGTTGAGACTGTTGTATTGTTTGGGGTTGGACTACCTAGCATCCATGACTGCCCCAGGGTTGATAGCTGTATCAACTCATCCGCCAGAGGACGAGGATACGTCGCTCTACGGAGTGGCATTCCGTCCCACAGGGGACGAAGATGGGATGCCAGTTTTCCCCATATTTGTTCCTTGATCGGCCCTTACACACCCCTGTCGAGCGGATACGCCCGGGTGTTGATTCAGGAGTCCTCCGGACTCAGATGCAGTTATAGTCAGGGGCTCAGCGAGCCCAAGTGCATAACCAGGGGACTGGCGGGATGCTTATAGCTATTATAGGAGATGGGATGACCGGGGTAGGGGTATAGATTCAGTGTTGGTTGTACCTCCCGGCTTATGGGGGCCGGGTAAGGTTTGTGTGTGCTATGTTATGTTATGTTATGTTATGCCATGTTACGTTAGATACGAGTAGATCAGTAGTAGAATGATACGTCTCCAGGTATGACTCTTACTCCTTCCAGTATAATTGAGAGAAGGTATGACTTACATTATCAGACAGTTAATCTATTTCCTTCTACTTCAGTTTCATCAGTTATATTATTGTTTTCAGATATTTCTTTCAGTTATTGCTTTACATACTCAGTACCAGCGGTACTGACGCCCGGTGGGGCGCTGCATTACTTGCCTGCAGGTACTCATAGATGAGCAGGCGATACCACGTGATTCCTGTCAGCGATCGAGTATTCAGCTCCTGTCATCCGGAGACTGAATTTCAGAGGTGTATTTCATTTTCTTTTGTTGTATAGTACGGGTAGGTCGGGGCCCTGTCCCGATCATTTTTATTGCTATTCCTAGAGGCTTGCAGTCTGTATATTCCCCTGTGGTCAGATGAGCCGGTCGTGTGAGGCCGTGCAGTTGTATAGCTGTTAGTAGTTGTGTTTCCTTTATGTTGGCCGTGTGGGGCCATAGTTCGTCAGTAGTGGTGACCTTGCCGGTCACGCAGCTATCCAGTACTTCATGGTTGAGTTATAGATAACTAGACAGCATGGTGGCCTTGTCGGCCCGCATAGGTTTCCCTATATTGACATGTTTCTGGTCAGCTGTTAGTACAGGTACAGGAGGCTATAGGCCAATGGGTCGGGGGCTGTGTTTACAGCCGTTATATAGCCCTTTGTTTTCAGAAATGTGAGCTAGAGCCAGCCAGGCACCAAATGTGCCCAGGCTTAACAGTCCAGCAGTTCAGGTCCTAGTAGGGCACCAGGTGCCAGTCATACCCCCCAAGGTGGGGTGTGACAGGCTTGAAGTACTGTTCACAAATGATTTCAGTGTTATACTTCTGAACGGGTGTACACCAGGATGTTATCAATAAATACTATCACAAAATATATAAATACAACGTGAAGATGCTATTTATCAGATCCATGAACACCGCTGGGGAATTTGTCAACCCGAAAGATATGACTAGAAATTCAAAATGACCATACCTGGTCCTGAAGCTGTCTTTGGGATATCTTTCTCTCAAATCCGCACCTGGTGATATCCCGACCTTAAGTTGATCTTGGAGAAATATTTCTCCCTTTTCAACTGATCAAACAGGTCATCTATTCAATAGACTGGGTATTTATTCTTAATAGTAACCTTGTTCAACTGCAGACAATCTATGCACATGCGAAGGGAGCCATCTTTCTTTCTTACAAATAGAACTGGCACACCCACGGTGACGTACTCAGCCTGATAAAGCCCTTATCTAACAGATCTTTCAAATATTCCTTCAAATTTCTCAATTCTGCCGGAGCCATTCGGTACGGAGGGATGAATATAAGCTGAGTACTTGGTAGCAAGTCGACAGAGAAATTGATTTCCTGTTCTAAGGGGATACCAGGAAGTTCGTCTGGAAACTCATTAATAGAATGGACTGTAGAGTCGGGGATTCTTATTGCATATCTCGAACCCTGGCAATATGATATATACAACCCTTTGCTAAACTTTTTCGCCCGAAGATAGGATATGAACCTACCTTTTGGCATAGCTGCACCGCCTTTCCATTCTCGCACTACCTCCCCTTGGAAGTGGAATCAAACTGTCTTGGTCCAACACTCTACATTGGCATAACATGGCACTAGCCAATCCATGCCCATAATTGCATCAAAATTGATCATTTATAGCTCCACTAAATCTACTAAAGTCTAGAGACCAACAACCTCTACTGTGCAGCCCCGGTAGATTCTTTTAGCTATAATAGAATCACCGACGAGTGTAGACACTGAAAAAGGTTGCTTAAGTAATTCTGGCGTTATACCAAACTTCTGGGACACTAATGGGGTAATATAGGACAAAGTGGAACCTGGGTCTATCAAAACATAGATTGAGTGAACAAATGTCCAGCATACCTGTCATAACATCCAACGACGACTCTGACTCCTGTCGCCTTGGTAAAGCATAAGTGCAATTCGGACTGCTGCCTGAACTGGATGCCCCTGACTTGCCTTGGCCTATGCCGGCCTAAATTAAGGGCCTGTGCCCTGCTGAAGGTGCTGGGGCATATGAACCTACTGAAGATCTGTCCTGTCAGTCTCGATCACCCTGACCTCTAGCTGGACAATCCCTCATTATGTGACCCTCCTGTCCACAAGTGTAACAAGCGGTAGAACCATACTTGCGTGCCACAAAATAACATCGCCTGTAGATAGAACAACGTGGCACAGTAGGCCTACTCTGAGCTGGCCCCCTCTGCTGCTAAGAACTTGATGCCCGTGAGCTCTCACCGGGTCCTGACTGCCCTCGGTGGTCTAATCTACCACCCTGCTGCTACTGTGGATGTTGGAGTCTAGGTGGCCTGCCTGATATTCGTGGTCTAGGCCCACCCTGAAATTCTGCTTGCATGTCACTGGGTTTGGCTCTATGGCGCTGCTCTTGATTTGTTCTCTCATTATCCCACTGTCGTTTCTTGATCCCCTCAATATTCTAAGTGAAAGCCTGAATGCGAGCAATGTCCATGTCCTCCCACAATGTAGTTGTAACACAAGTTTCCACGTATTCTAGAAGCAGCCCCATAATAAACTGATATACTCTGGCTGGCATAGTGTCTATAAAAGATGGTGCATATCTGTCCAAGGAATCAAATCTCATAGCATATTCCCGAACACTCATCGAGCCCTGCTCCAAGTGCAAAAACTGATCTACCCGGGCCTATTGAATTTCTCGCGGCAAATAGTGATCTAGGAAGGCCTCTAGAAAACTAGATCAAGTCGGAGGAGGAGCGTCTCCACCTCGGGACCTCTCCCAGCTCTCATACCATAACACTGCTATGTCCCGCAAACGCAACACCGCTAACTCAACCAACTCCGTGGGCGTAGCACGCATTACACTGAAAATCTGCTGTAACTGGTCCAGGAAGTCATGAGGGTCCTCTTCCCAATCCATCCCTGTAAACTGTGGGGGACTCAGGGCAAGGAACTCTTGGACCCTCGAACTCATAGGTCCTTCCAAAGATTCAGCAACCATTAGTACCATAGGCTGGCATTGAGCGGTCATCATCTGGGCTAACATATAGACAACGCTCCTAAACTCCTAATCTGATTGTATAGGTATTGGAGCTGCTGGAAGTGGTGCCAACATGTCCGCTCCCTGGAAGACTCCTGGCATGGCAGAGACTACTGAGGAGACCAAGATGAAGTCTTTCTATTGCCCTTAGATCAGACTGGCTCCGACTGGGGCACCTTGCTAGTGCCCTCTCCTGCCACAACATCTAACTTCTGTCCGGTCGTGGTCTGTCGTGTGTCTGACATTTCTCTATAAATAAGTAGAATAAGGTAAGCTTAAGGACTCGACCCTATACAACATAGCTCTATAGCACGACGGAAGAATAAAGAAGGGTAACCAAACTATTATGCCCCATAGCCTACTACCCATGGAATGTGGTGTACAACACACCCATAGACAAGACTCCACTAGACACGGCTTGTAGACTCCTTAGGATACAACCTTCTTTGGTTCCAAGTTTTTCACGCCCCACCTTGGGAGACATGACTAGCACCTGGTGCCTGATAACGCTCAAATCACACCTCTTGCTGAAGTATGAAGCAGACGTTGCCAATAAAGAACCCAACTAGAGGTTGGGGTCGATCCCACAGGGAATATGGAAGAGCTAGATTACAGCTGGTAAGTGAACTTGTGAGGTAGTTACTTCAAAATTGGGGGATTCTAAAGAAAATCAATAATAAAATCAGTTATCAGAAATATGGTTTTGAATCAATATTAAAGGATAACTAGGGTTTGTGTTTGTTACACCCTGTAAGTTTCTAGCATTTAGTCGGCCTATTCGCATGTTGGTTGAGAGTTTTAGAATACCATATGTACGAGTAAAGGGCCCGGGGAAAGGCCGAATGAGTGCCAAGTTGGGATTTCGCGAGAGGAGGCCGAACCAAGCTGCCTTGAGGGACAAAGTGGCACGGAGCCTGGTCCTCCGCGTTAGCCAACGTGGCACGGAGCTGAAACGGTGCGTTGGCCAATGTGCCATGTTGCCTTGTATCCTGCTTCAAGTATATATAGGCCTCACCCTTAGAATTAATGTTAATTTCCATATTTAACTCAGCCAGAAAAGAGAAGGGATGAAGGAGAATTATAATTTTCATCTAATTACACCGCTAAACGCCGTCTAAACTCAAATTAACTTCGGGTATCGAAGTATAAGGCTGCAGGGAGCATTTCTACGGAGTTAGTTTCGTGAAATTTGCCCGGCAAAAAGTCGTCCCGCCGAGCCAAAGTTGTTGGAATTGCTCCAAATTAGTGTCAATACGATTCCAGGCTTAAAGTAAGCATTTCTCCCTTCTAGCCTTTCGAGAAATAACGAGGTTTTGACTGTGTTTTGTAAAATTGGAATATAGTTAATATTTATAAATAAAGTTTTCCTTTTTTCCAACTTTAGTGTTAAAACTAGTCCTATCTTTCCAGTAACACGATTTCAGTTGGGAAGAGCTATTGAATACGAATTGGAACTCGCCAGTTTATTGGTAAACAACATACGAGGTATGTTAAGACATTTTCTTTCGGCAAGTTAGTTTCTTCAACATAGTAATCTAGTATGAATCCCAATAAAGTATGTCCGGAGTATGTTATCATGTTTAGTTGTCGTTGTTAGTTGAGACTTGTAATTGTATTGTTTTACGCTAGATTATACCTGTATAGCTTCTGTGACCGCCCAGGGTTACTAGATGTGTCGACTCACCCGCCAGGGGAGAGAATACGTCGCTCTACGGAGCGGTATGCCATCTGCAAGGGACGAAGATGGGGATCCAGATCCATATATTTGCCGTGGTTGGCCTATACACACCCCCGCCGAGCGCTTACGCCCGGGGTGTAGATATTAGGAGTCCTCTAAACTTAGGTACAATTATAGTCAGGGGCCCAACGGGCCCAGTTACAGACCCAGGGGATCGGCAGGATGCTTATAGCTGATAGTTGACTCAGTATGACCTGGATAGGGGTATATAGATTGAGGTGTACTCACTAGGGCTAATGGGGGCCCAAGTCGGTTATTCTATGCTGATTGTACTTTCCGGCTCATGAGAGCCAGGTAAGGTTTATACTTGCTTTAGTTATTAATAGTTAGATAGTAATACGCCTCGTTTGTCAGGTATGACCCCTACCCTCCTTATCACAGTTATGTTTAGTCCTGATTTCACTACTTTAGTTAGCTTCAGTCCATTTTCCTTACTTCAGTTATTGTCAGTTCTATTTTCTTACTGTCAGTTATTTATAGTTATTGCTTTACATACTCAGTACCTATGGTACTGACGCCCTTTTTTGGGGTGCTGCATTACTTTCCTGCAGGTAAAGATAGACGAGGAGCAGGTCCCTCGTAGTTCCAGCCAGCCGCATAGAGCCATCAGCTCCTTTCTTTCGGAGCTTGTGTGATAGAGGTTTACTTCTTTCTGTTTGTACAGTATGGGTAGGCCGGGAACCTATCCTGACCATCTTATTACTCCTAGAGGCTTGCTGATTGTGTTACTTCCCTATGGTTAGATGATATCAGCCGTGTGGGGCCATATGTGTTCTAGATTATGTGTGTTGGCCGTGTGGGGCCCTGTTTAGCTGTTGATTGATGACCTTGTCGGTCATAGCTCAGTTTAGCATCTGATTTTACTTTCAAGCTATAAGTAGATATCATGGTGGCCTTGTCAGCCCGCATAGGACTCCCTATGTTCGTTGTCTCTGGTTAGCTATTTATTTCCGCAGGTGGCTATAGGCCTTGTCGGCTGGGGGTTGTATTTACAGCCGCTATATGGCCCGTTGTTTTCTTGATTCTAGAGTTAGAGCCATCCCTGCACCAGAGGTGCTTAGGCTTAGCTAGCTAAGTAGTCCAGGTCCTAGTAGGGCACTAGGTGCCAGTCATGCCTCCCAAGGTGGGGCGTGACAAACTAGGTATCAGAGCAGGTCGTATCCCAGGGAGTCTGCAAGCCATGCTAAGTAGAGTCTTGTCTATGGATGTGTTGTGCACCACATACTATAGGTAGGAGGTTGCAAGGCATGATAGGATGGTTACTCTTTCTTCTTATTTAGTCGTGCTGTAGAGCGGTACATTATTGGGGTGAGTCCCTAAGCTCATTATACTCTTTTGTTTATAGAGAAATGTCGGACCAGTGACACCCTACGACAGGCAGGAGATTAGTGTAGTAGCAGGAGCGGGCACCGGTAGGGTGCCTCAGCCTCGACTAGAATTGGGCCAAATGAAGGACGATACAGAGGCATCATCTTGACCTTCCCAGCAGTCTCCATCACGTCAGGAGCCACTTGGGACGGCCGGGTGGCGGCACCACCTCCGGTAGTTTTTATACCCGTACCATCCGACCAGGAGGTCAGGAGCGTGGTGGTTATGATAGCACAGATGATGGATGCTCAGCGCCAGTCAGTGCCATCTACAGTTTCAGAATCATTAGGAGGGCCTGGTAGTTCGAGGGTCCAAGAGTTCCTAGCACTAAGTCCCCCGCAATTCACAGGGTCGGATCGGACCGAGGACCCTCAGGACTTCTTAGACTAGATGCAGAGAATTTTCAGGGTGATGCATGTTACACCCATAGAGTCAGATGAGTTAGCAGTATTTCGGCTACAGGACATCGCTGTACTTTGGTATGAGAGTTGGGAGAGGTCTCGAGGGAGAGATGTTTCTCCTCCGACCTGGTCCATCTTTTCAGAGGCTTTCTTGGATCATTACCTACCGCGAGAGATTCGACAGACCCCGGTTGATCAGTTCCTACATTTGGAGCAGGGGTCGATGAGTGTTCGAGAATATGCCATGCGGTTTGATTCCTTGGCTCGATACGCGCCAACCTTTATGGACACAATGCAAGCCAGGGTACACCGCTTTATTGTGGGGTTGAACCCAAAATATGTTGAGACTTGCATCAAAGCCACACTGCGAGAGGATATGGATATCGCTCGTGTGCAGGCTTTTGCTCAAAATATTGAGGGTATCAGACAGAGGCAACGGGAGATTAGGAGGACAAGTCAGGAGCAGTGCCGCAGGGACAGACCGGAGGAATTACAGGAGGAGTCCAGGGGAGGACCTAGGCCACGGTTATCAGATAGGCCGCCTAGACCCCCGCCTCCACCACAGCGGCAGAGGAGCAAGTCTAGTCGCCAAGGGCAGCCAGAGCCCAGAGAAGGTTCGCAAGCAGTAGGTTCACAGCAGCAAAGGAGGGTGGAGCAGAGTAGGTTTACAATACCACTTTGCCCTATTTTTAGTCGACGTCACTCTGGAGCATGCAGGTTGGCTCCACAGCATGCTACATTTGTGTATAGGAGGGTCATCAGATGAGGAATTATCCAGCTAGGGGTCACGGTGACCGGGATCGACAGGATAGTTCCTCGGTAGGATCACGAGCTCCAGCATCCTCGGCAGTGCGTAGGCCCTCAATTTCAGCAGGTAGAGGCCGAGGCAGATCAAGGGCCTCCAATTCAGGTGCTAGCCCAGACCGTACTTATGCACTACCAGGGCGACAGGAGTCAGAGTCATCACCAGATGTTGTGATAGGTATGCTGAACATTTTCTCTCATCCTGCTTATGTGTTGATAGATTCAGGATCCACCTTGTCCTATCTTACACCGTTAGTGGCTCGGAAATTTAGCATTATGTCGAAATTGCTTCGGCGACCTTTCTCAGTGTCTACACCCGTTGGTGACTCTATTATAGCCAGAAGGGTCTATCGGGGGTGTACAGTAGAGATTGCCAGTCCTCAGACTACAACAGATTTGATAGAACTAGAAATGGTTGATTTTGATGCTACTATGGGTATGGATTAGCTAGCTCCATGCTATGCCAATGTTGAATGTTGGACCAAGATTGTCTGATTCCACTTTCTAGGGGAGGCAGTACCGGAGTGGAAAGGTAGTATAGCCACGCCAAGAGATAGGTTTATTTCCTATCTTCGGGCGAGAAAATTGATAGCAAAAGGGTGCATTTATCATATTGTCAGAGTTCAGGATGTTCATGTAGAGCCTCCGACCCTTCAGTTTATTCCAGTGGTTAATGAATTTCCCAACGTATTTCCAGATGAGCTTCCTGGTATTCCCCCAGAAAGGGAAATTGATTTTGCAATCGATCTATTACCAAGCACTCAGCCTATATCTATTCCTCCATATCGGATGGCTCCTGCTGAACTTAGAGAACTAAAGGAACAATTGAAGGATTTTCTAGACAAGGGCTTTATCAGGCCGAGTACCTCACCATGGGATGCGCCAGTTCTGTTCGTAAGGAAGAAGGACGGCTTCCTCCGTATGTGTATAGATTATGGGCAACTGAATAAAGTTGCTATCAAGAATAAGTACCCGCTTCCCAGAATAGACGACCTATTTGATCATCTACGGAGGGAGAGGTATTTTTAAAAGATTGACTTAAGATTAGGATATCATCAGGTCCGGGTTCGTGAAAGAGATATTCCAAAGACTGCCTTCAGGACCAGATATGGCCACTGTGAATTTCTAGTCATGTCCTTCGGACTGACAAATGCCCCAGCAATGTTCATAGACCTGATGAATAACATTTTCATACCATACCTGGACTTGTTCGTGATAGTATTTATCAATGACATTCTAGAATATTCTCACTCAGAGGCATATCACCAGGATCATCTACGGACAGTTCTCCAGATTCTCAAAGATCGTCATCTATATGCAAAATTTTCTAAATGTGAATTTTGGCTGAATTCAGTAGCCTTCTTGGGATATATTGTGTCAGATGCTGGTATACAAGTAGATATGCAGAAGATAGAGGCAGTGAAAACATGGCCTAGACCTACCACTCCGACTGAGGTACGTAGTTTCCTGGGGTTAGCCGGGTATTAAAAGAAGGTTCGTGGAAGGATTTTCAACTTTAACATCACCATTAACCAAACTGACACAGAAGATAGCAAAATTCCACTGGACTAAGGCATGTGAGCAGAGCTTTCAGGAACTAAAAGACAGATTGACATCGGCATCGGTGCTAGCGCTGCCAGAAGGAACAAAGGGTTATGCAGTCTATTATGATGCTTCGGGTGTTGGGTTAGGATGTGTTTTGATGCAGCATGGTAAAGTGATTGCCTATGCTTCCAGGCAGCTGAGGAAGCATGAGAAGAACTACCCTACCCATGACCTGGAGTTAGCCGCGGTGATTCATGCGTTTAAAATATGGAGACACTACCTGTATGGCATCCATGTAGATATTTTCACTGATCATAAAAGCCTGCAGTATATTTTTACCCAGAAAGAGTTGAATCTGCAACAACGTCGCTGGTTGGAGCTGTTAAAGGATTATGATGTGAATATTTTATATCACCCAGGAAGGGCCAATGTTGTAGCATATGCCCTTAGCCGTAAATCCATGGGAAGCCTGGCGTATTTACAGCCCGAGCGGCAGGAATTGTGCCGAGAATTACATCAGCTAGCCAGTTTAGCCGTTCGTATAGTAGAATCAGGAGACAATGGAGCAGTAATCCAGGAAACCACAGTGTCATCATTTGTTATGGAAGTGAAAGAACGACAATATGAAGATCCTAGCCTGGTTCAGCTTAGAAATAGCATCCAACGAAGGGAAGTAACAGATTTCCAGGTAACCGAGGACGGAGTTTTGAGATATAGGGGTCACCTCTGCGTTCCATACGTGGCAGGGCTTCGCCAGCAAATTATGGGTGAGGTACACTATGCCCGTTACTCTCTTCGTCCAACTTCGACAAAGATGTACCATGATGTAAAAGAGATTTACTGGTGGTCGGGAATGAAAAAGGGGATAGCAGAATTTGTAGCTCAATGTCCCAATTGCCAACAGGTGAAAGCTGAACATCAGAAACCAGGTGGACTGACACAGGATATAGCCGTGCCTTTATGGAAATGGGAGGCAGTTAATATGGATTCGTAGTAGGGTTACCTCGTACTAGGCGTAAATATGATTCTATCTGGGTAATTGTTGACAGGTTGACAAAATCAGCTCACTTTCTGCTAGCAAGGGCTACCTTTTCAGCCGAAGATTTTGCTGAGCTGTATATTAGAGAAATAGTCCGATTGCATGGTGTTCCGTTGTCAATCATCTCTGACAGAGGAGCGCAGTTTACAGCTAAGTTTTGGAAATCTTTTCAGAGGGGCCTAGGGACGCAGGTTAACCTGAGCACAGCCTTCTATCCTCAAATAGACGGGAAGGCAGAACATACCATCCAGACGCTCGAGGATATGCTAAGAGCGTGTGTGTTAGATTCTGGAGGCATCTGGGATGAACACCTACCGCTTATTGAATTTGCCTATAATAACAGTTATCATTCAGCAATTCAGATGGCGCCTTATGAAGCATTGTATGGCGGAAGTGCAGATCTCCAGCTGGTTGGTTTGAGGTAGGAGAATCAGTCTTGATTGGGCAGATATTATTCATCAGTCAGAAGAGAAAGTAAAGCATATCAGAGAATGTCTGCTAACTACTCAAAGCCGCCAGAGATCGTATGCTGATGTGGGGCAAAGGAACCTAGAATTTAATGTGGATGACTGGGTATTCCTGAAGGTTTCACTGATGAAAGCTGTGATGAGATTTGGTAAGAAAGGAAAGCTCAGCCTGAGGTTTATTGGGCCTTATTAGATTCGCCGAAGGATAGTCCAGGTGGCATATGAATTGGATTTACCTCCAGAATTAGAATCCGTTCACCCAGTTTTTCACGTATCGATGCTGAGGAAGTTCATAGGAGATCCCTCCAGGATTGTCCTAGTCAAAGACGTCCAAATCACCGAGGAGTAAGCCTATGAAGAAGCTCCAGTAGCCATACTAGATCTGACCTGGGAAGCAGAAGATGATATGAAAACCAGATATCCTCAATTATTTCAGACTTAGTCAGATTGTGCAGCCAGAGGTATGTTGTTATTGTTATTTCATAAGTTGCATTATATACATGTATATATGGAGTAGTTGACTTCAGTCTATTATGAAATGAATGCCATAGTATTTTGTGGAGTACCTGTATTGGACTTTTCTGCGTTTCAGGGTTTTTGGATAGCCCATATTACAGGGGAGACTCTGCCGAAATTTTTCCAAGAATAAGTAATTGCAAGGTTAAGGTTCTGGCAAGTGGAAGTTAACATTAGAGGACGAATGTTCTTAAGGGGGGGAGGATGTTACACCCCATAAGTTTCTAGCATTTAGTCGGCCTATTCGCATGTTGGTTGAGAGTTTTAGAATGCCATACGTACTAGGAAAGGGCCAGGGGAAAGGCCGAACGAGTGCCAAGTTGGGATTTCGCGAGAGGAGGCCGAACCAAGCTGCCAAGAGGGGCAAAGTGGCACGGAGCCTGGTCCTCCGCGTTAGCCAACGTGGCACGGAGCTGAAATGGCGCATTGGCCAACGTGCAACATTGCCTTGTATCCTTGTTCAAGTATATATAGGCCTCACCCTTAGAATTAATGTTAATTTCCATATTTAACTAGGCCAGAAAAGAGAAGGGACGAAGGAGAATTATAATTTTCATCTAATTACACTGCTAAACGCCGTCTAAACTCAAATTAACTTCGGGTATCAAAGTATAAGGCTGTAGGGAGCATTTCTACGGAGTTAGTTTCGTGAAATTCGCCCGGCGAATCGTCGTCCCACCGAGCCAAAGTTGTTGGAATTGCTCCAAACTAGTGTCAATACGAGAAATGCTTAAAGTAAGCATTTCTCCCTTCTAGCCTTCCGAGAAATAATGAGGTTTCGACCGTGTTTTGTAAAATTGGAATATAGAGATATAATGAGGTGTACTCACTAGGGCTAATGGGGGCCCAGGTCGGTTATTCTATGCTGATTGTACTTTCCGGCTCATGGGAGCTAGGTAAGGTTTATACTTGCTTTAGTTATTAATAGTTAGACAGTAAGATGCCTCGTTTGTCAGGTATGACCCCTACCCTCCTTATCACAGTTTTGTTTCGTCCTCATTTCACTACTTCAGTAAGCTTCAGTCCATTTTCCTTACTTCAGTTATTGTCAGTTCGATTTTCTTACTTTCAGTTATTTAAAGTTACTGCTTTACATACTCAGTACCTGTGGTACTGACGCCCTCTTTTGGGGCACTGCATTACTTGCCTGCAGGTACAGATAGATGAGGAGCAGGTCCCTCGTAGTTCCAGCCAGCCCCACAGAGCCATCAGCTCCTTTCTTCTGGAGCTTGTGTGATAGAGGTTTACTTCTTTTTGTTTGTACAGTATGGGTAGGCCGGGAACCTGTCTCGACCATCTTATTACTCCTAGAGGCTTGCTGATTGTGTTACTTCCCTATGGTTAGATGAATCGGTTGTATGGGGCCATATGTGTTCCAGATTATGTGTGTTGTCCGTGTGGGGCCCTGTTTAGCTGTTGATTGATGACCTTGTCGGTCATAGCTCAATTTAGAATCTAATTTTACTTTCAAGTTATAACTAGATATCATGGTGGCCTTGTCGGCCCGCATAGGACTCCCTATGTTCGTTGTCTCTGGTTAGCTGTTTCTTTTCGCAGGTGGCTATAGCCCTTGTCGGCCGAGGGTTGTATTTACAGCCACTATATAGCCCGTTGTTTTCTTGATTCTAGAGTTAGAGTCAGCCCTGCACCAGAGGTGCTTAGGCTCAATCAGCTCAGCAGTCCAAGTCCTAGTAGGGCACCAGGTGCCAGTCATCCCTCCCAAGGTGGGGCGTGATAGTGTTCCCCATGGGTTCATAATTGCTTTACGTATACACTTGTGATCATCACCAGTACTTACTTATAGAAATGATAACTTAGGTTCATTCAAATGACTGACCAGTCCCTATTGAATGACTATAATCAATTACTCGACAAAGTCTCATGAGCGGTTTCAAACTATCCGTTATCACTAAGTTTCATATTTAACTATCCTGCGACCACAACTCAAGTTAATACAATGATCATCAAGATCAAGGCTCCTTTGTGATTCTCTTTTCCTAATCTCTACCTCTTAGACCTAAGCAAGTAAAGAATTCGGGCATGTCCTAATGTTGCACACCGCTAAGAAATGTTTAAGCATGAAGAGAATATAATAAGTGTTTGTATTGATTTTAGAATCACTTTGTGCAACCCTATCTTGTTAATCCACCATGGTTCCTACAACCCTAGCTATTGAAGTTTTAGCCTCTCATAGTTGTAAGGTTGTGAATTGCATTCATGATTAAGAACATAAATCAATACTTACAATTATGAATGAGAAAAACACTTCCTTTTAATAAATCAGCAAAATCTTGATGAACAAATAGCAAGAAGAACTCAAGAAAAGGTTGATCACAAGTCAAATCAACTCAATTCTCTTTTTCTCTCATAAAAATCTCTTCTCTGCTCTAAAACTACTGAAAATAAAACATAAAACATATTTATACAGACATAAGAATTCTTTTCCTAGGCTAACAGGGTGAATTTCCATATTTGGTTCCACCCTGACCTACCTATAAACTGTACAACAAGCCTCTAAGAGTGGAATAATGGTCGGAACAGGGCCCCAACCTACCCATAAACTGTACAACAAAAGAACAACCTTCTAACTAACAACTTCGGGGCAAGAGGAGATGAATAGATTGCTGACTCAGCTAATGACTAGGGAGGTCCTGAACTATGTCTAATTGTACCTGCAGGCAAGTAATGCAACGCCCCAAAGATGGGCGTCAGTACAATATGTACCGAATATGTAAGGCAGTAAATGAAAATGACTGAATAATACTGATAATGAAATTGAAACAATTCAATAGGAGGGATAGAGAGTTATCTAAATAACATTACAACCAATTATATAACTAACAATAAATAATGCAAAAAAGAACCTTACCTGGCCTCCTTAAGCCCGAAAGGTATAACCAGCACAGAATAACCCACCCAGGGCCCCTATAAGCCCTGGCGAGTATACTCCAATCTATATACCCTTAACAAGGTCAAACTGAGCCAACAGGTAACTATAGCCAACTTACCAGTCCCTTGGGTCTGCAACTAAGCCCACTCCACTCCTGATCTGTAGCTGTGTCTGATTCTGGTGGACTCCTAATAACTGCACCCTGGGCACCAGGCTCGACAAGGGTCAGTGATGCTGATACGACATAAAGATAATGGTCCAGCCATGGAATGGACTGTAATATGTCCCTTGGGCCTCTACATAGTCCCTTTGGACAACATCTAGCTCCTTGGAGTGATTTATATAGCCCCATAGGCAGCGACACAACTAGTAACCATGGGGTTGGCCACAAAAGGCTATATAGGGCAGGGTCAATCCCAATCTGAAGAGAAAATGCTAATCTCAGACTAATAATAGCAGCTAACTACAATAATCATGCTTCTGGTGTTCTTACGATAGTTTAGGTTGTATTACAACACCACAGGAATAACTTGCCGAAGGAATTTTCCTTAACATACCTCGAATGCTGATTTTTGATTTAACTGGCGAGGTTTAACTTGCAATCGGTAGTTATTTCCAACTATATCCTTTATACTGAGAGAATAGAAATAATTTCAATACTAAACTTGACAAATATCAATAACTTTCGATAATAATATTAACTATAATCTAACTTCGAATAACTCGACCAAAAACCTATAATTTTTTGAGAGTTCAAAAGGGAGAAGTGCTTACCTAATGCTTGTAGCCGCATAGGAATCAATTTGGAGCAATTTTGACAACTTTTACTCGGCGGAGTTCCAATTTGCTGAGCGAATTTTTGAGAAATAACTTCGTAGAAATGCTTTCCATAGGCTTAGAACTCGTTACCTAAAGTTAATTTGCATTTGGAAGGCGTTTGGTAGAATAATCGGATGAAAAAAATACTAAAACTTGCGTTTCCTATTGTTTTTGGCCGAGAGAAATATTGAAGAATGCCTTGGACTTGAATCAAAGGGGTATATATATAAACGCAGGTGGTGGCCTAGGGGTGCTTTGCGCAGGCGAAGGTGTCATACTGCCTGCCACGTCATGCCTCCCAGGGCACTAGTGGGTCTGGCGCACCGTGTTGGTCAGTGCACATTCGACTGTCGCATCACGCTGGTCTCTCGCGGTCTAGCCTCGCCCGACCCTACTTCTGAGGCTCTTTCCACTTGCATCAAGATCTCACCCGTCCTAAGTCCATGTGTACGCCTACTAATTGTTAATATTTTACGGGGTGTAATAGTTCAAAATTCACTGTGATCTTTGGGTTCCAGCCCCTATTGAATACACTCAACATATGAGATATTATGCACTATTTATAGGTGACAACAAAAAATATACCTGCTTGTATCCACTAAAAAGGAAGTCTGAATTCTTTGAAAATTTCATTAAGTTTCGGAGAATGGTGGAAAAACAGTTTTCAAAACCAATTAAGGTATTTCATTGTGATGGAGGCGGAGAATTCAGTAGCAACAAGTTCATAAAACACTTGGAAAATTGTGGAATTATTAGACAATTATCATGTCAAAATACTCCTAAACAGAATGGAATCTTTGAAAGGAAACATAGGCACATAGTAGAAACTGGTTTGACACTGCTTTTTCATGCCAAGCTGCTTTAATTTCTATGGGTACAAGCCTTCCTTACTGTTGTTTTTCTGATAAACAGGCTACCATCTAAGGTAGTAAAGTATGAAATTCCTTTTGTCAAACTCCATGGAGCATCTCCAGATTATAATAGCCTGAAAGTGTTTGGTTGTAGGTGTTATCCATATCTCAAGGGTGACACTAAGTTTGCACCTAAACCATATCCTTATGTGTTTATTGGTTATAGTAGTCTACACAAAGGCTACAGGTGCTACCAACCATCCACTAGAAAGGTCTTTATATCCAGACATATGATCTTTGATGAACATCTACTTCCTTATGTAAAACCAGAACAACATCCTCCTCCTACTGATTCTCACCTTGCTACCTTTCTTGAGTTTTTCTCAAATGTGCAGGATAAGCTATCAAGCGGTGATGCCCAAAATTCAGGGGAAGTTAGTGTAGAGACTTCAACAACTACAAACATAGATGTAACCAATACTGGTAAATATGTTGCATACCACCTGCCTGTTCACATTGTAGACCAACATCATGCTAATTAGCTAAGTGTACCTGTGGAAAGCAATTTAGATAGTGAAGAGGAATCAGATGTTGAGGGTAATAGCTCTCAGGAAGGTGTGAAGGATCTAGATGCAACTGAATCAGTATCAGTGTCTAATCCAAATGGCATACACCTAGAATTTGACCTATCAGGATGGTTCAATTTAGAAAATGGAAACTCTAAACATTTAGATAAATCTCTTAACAGCAACACATTAGAATCAATTGAGGTAATAGAGACACCACCTGCTAATAATACAGGAGGGCACCATATGATGACCAGACTAAAGACAAAGAATATGCAAACTATTCACACTTCTCTGGTAGAAAAAAAAGAAGCAACAGAAACTGAGCCAAAAACTATAAGTCAAGCACTCAAGACTCCACATTGGTATGCAACAATGAAGGATGAAGTTGATTCCCTACATAAGAATCAAACATGGACACTGGTTCCTAGAACATCAGAAATGAATGTGGTTGGTTCAAGATAGGTGTTCAAGAATAAGCTAAAATCAGGTGGTTCTATTGAAAGACACTGTAACACCCCGGAACTTTCCTAGACCAAACTCAGACCTTGAAAGAAAAACCAGGGGAAACCAGAAAATGTTATTGTAGAATGACCCAGACAACGGATTGTGGTCACCTCCAATGGTCTGTTGTCTGAGTCGTGTCAGCTCAACAAATTTTCTTTTGGGGGAACCAACGAGGCATAGGACGACTCATTGGATGAAGCAATGAGCCATTGTTACCACCCGTAACCAAGCCCTAGGCCCTAGTAGTGTTGACCACGAGTCGATGCAATGACCCATTGGTTCTACCAATGAGTCATTGTTTTGTATGTTGTCTTAGGGCCTAGATTTTAATGGGTCGTTGTGTTGTCTATGTTCGGTCGTTTGTTGGGTATATAACTATACGCAAGTGCACGTGGTCGAACAAGTAGTAAGTGGCTTTAGTAAGCCAAGTATCGATCCCACAGAGACTTGGATGAAGTGCAATTTGCTCAAGTGTACTATATTTTACTTCTAAAAATGCAGACAACAGTGTAACCAAAAGTTTGATAGTTTGTTTTATAATTTTTATACTAAAGCTAAAAACAATTATCTACTTTGAATCTGAACTATGAATGAAAGCATGCTGAGGTTAAACGAACATGTAATGAAATTGATTATCATCATAATTTGGTTAATCTTTTCCTCCAGTTGCTAGCCAAGAACATTTGCCAAGAGATTAAAACTCTCGTATTTAACCTCACTTAAGAATCATGAACCATCCGTCTACATTTCTGTGATCAAATGCAATTCATGTCCTAGCCATACAATTCCGGTTCCTAAATTGACTAATACGACTTTCAGGTATATTTCTATCCTGAAAGCAAATCAAGACTCAATTTTTCCAAACCAAGTAAAGAACATATCCTATTAATTCACAACTTTCCAATTTCTTGCTCTCTCGAGTGAAACTGGAATTTTTAGATGTACATTAACGTAGGCCACACATTAATGCAGTAAGAACAAGAATTAATAGAACAACATGGAAGAAAAGATGAAAAACCAAAGAATCAATGATCAAATTTCATCACAATTGTTCATAACCTCAGCAAGGAGAGGAATTAGCCACTCATTTGTGGATTAAACATTTTAAAATGAGTGTTAATCATACAAGTAATTGAATTAAAGAAGAAAGAAAGAGAGAAAAAACCCTGATATTTTCGTCCCTCAACTGCCTGTAACCCACGTCCTTGCTCCACCAAGTCAGAATATTGAAAAATGAACCTAAGTGTTCTATTTATACTGCTGGGAATTTTTCCCGGAATAACGAGCAACGTGTCACGGAGTGCATCGCGGAGCACTGCCTCCGTGACACGCTACGAACGCGGACCCTCACTAGAACTGGGGGTCCGGGAATTTAGGCCCAACGTGGCACGGCGTGCATCGCGGAGCACTGCCTCCGTGCCACGGAACAGACGCGGACCCTCTCTGAAATTTGGGCAAATTTTCCCCATCCATGCAGAAGGCCTCCGCGATGGCAGCGTGACACGGCTCCATCGCGGAGCCCCTTTAATTCATGCTGTCAAATGCCTTGTTCCTTGCTCGCATCCAAGTCCAACCTCGATATCATCCAACATGCATTTAAGCTTCCCAAAATTACATTTTACCTGCAAAACCATGCTAATCATGTTGGTTAGTATAAATTCACATTTTATTACCAATCACATGAGAATGTATACACATTGGTAGATAAACAAGGCTAAAATGGTACTTTTGAGTATCACTTGGGCATTTAAATTTGCCCAAGATCACTTAACCCACACTTAAATCCTTGTTCGTCCTCGAACAACAATCCTACACTTCATGCAATTTACATCCCAACCTCGCTACTTCAGTTCGACAATTTAGGCTACGGTCATACCGATTATTCAATACAGCAAATCATCAAGAAAACATGCATGGTCTTATCAATGCAATGACCTTCCATACGATAAGACCTCCTAGATTTTAAGAATCGACTCTCGATATTGGCAAACTCATGCAAATCCGCTGATCAAAATATCCGACACGAAAATTAATCTTTCATCAAGCATGTGCCCTCACAACACAAGAGAATCTTCCCCTTTTTGCTCATATGACTCACAAACATTCAAGTAGGGGCATGTAAAAACATTTCGCTCTCTCTCCCAAAAGAATTCACATGCATCATGTCATGACCCATAAGCTTTCCCTTAGTGTATTACTCCACTAATATAAAGAAGTGCGATGTAAGATCACGTAGGACTTTAATGGGTTGTAATGGAAGCTACGGAACTAGTAAATATTGGATTAGCCAATAATAGCCACTAGCATCCTTAAGCGCCTTTTCAACACATCCCATCAACTCATGGACATTGTTTCTTTTTTTTTTCATCATCCCATTCTTGATGATTTTCTTTAGTTTGGCCCATCGTATTAAGCACACTTGACACGACAACAAAGATTATTCATGCACCTTCATTATCGTTTATTTATAGCAAGTGCACCTTCAACCTTTTCTTTTCTTCTCTCACTCTGCTTTTCTTTTTCTTTTCACCATTCTCACTCTTTGACACTTCGGGAAAATGATTTTCTTTTCTTAAGCGCTTAAGAGTTTTGTATAGACTTTACGGCTAATGAAAAGAAGGAATTAAGCTCGGTTTACACTTTTTGGACAAAAGAAAAAAATAATAGGCTAAAGGCTCAACGGGCTGACTAGGGTATACAATCAAGGTGTGTACGACAAGGAAAAAAAATAGAAACTCTCGGTTAAAATAAAGAAATGCCTACATCCTTTCCTACAATACACCTCCTTCATTTCATTTTGTACACACACCAGGCAAGTTCTAGACACTTCACAATAGCATGGAATATCAACACCTCACTTCACACTTTTTGCACATGCTCAATTCAAGATGTATTCACAGACTTTTCAATCAGCTAATTACAGGAATTCAAACATTAAGCCTCAATCACACTGAATCGAACTCTACGGCCTAGGTATCTCAACATATTTACAAAGTTGCATGCTTTCATATGAATCACCTTTGCATTTTAAATATCATGTACAACACACAACCAGAATTTCGCAACCATAGAGTAACTACAGGTTCCGAAATGCAATCCACCAAAGGAAAAAAACTGAACAATAATTGACAAAAACTACTCCTAACGACTACATTTCCCTTAAGACGGTCGTCATCCATCCATCATAGGGAATGATCACTAACTAAGACGTCGGTTCAATGGGACTATTCTCGGTAAAAGAACCGAAAACAAACGCCGAGAAACCCAAGAAGTAAAAAAAAAATGTTGAAAATATCGATCATTTCGATAGAAGAAATATGTACAATTTTAAAAAAAAATTTATCGATCATTTCGATAACAAAAATATGTACAGAATTAGAATCAGCTTGCAATATTCAGCAACACACATCAATTTCACATAAATTTACAAATACAAAACAACTTAACAATTCACACTCATAGGGACAAACAAATTTTCACATACACGACAACAAAATAGAGCATACATACAAAACAGCCCAGCCCAGCACCTAACTACTCCCACCCCACACTTAGCTCAAACACTGTCCCCAGTGTTCACAAAATTTAAAATAGCACAAAATCGGGTGGTGGAACTCCCTGATCAGTCAAAGTATTCCACTTCTTCGTCGGATGCTGCTGCTTCATCTCCCATGTCCGAGTCGCCTCCGTCGTCATCATTGTACTCCACATCGGAGTCCTCCCGACGTGTCTCCTCGTCTGTGGGGACATCACCATCTGTGGGATCTACAAATACTGGCCCCACTCGGCATAGAGCCCTAGCGTTCTCGCCAAAAGGGTAGTCTAGCTCGAGCTGCCATAGCTGCTCCTCTGTCGCCGGCCTCCCGCCTATCCTCAACTGGAGCATCTGCATCCCATACATCCGAGCCATATACTGGTCATCACGAGCATGTCGCTCGCCAAGTGTAAGCACTGGCCCGTGGGTGGTGTCGGGAGCCTTAGTTTTAGTAACATCTAAGGCCCGCCGCTCCATCTGCGGGATATAGTCAAGGGCCTCCTCCTCGACGTCTAGGCCCCTGAGGAAGGTGGTGAGTAGTCCATCAAAGCCATACCTGTGCCCCTGGTGCAACTGGGCTCTCTTCATGGCGGAGATAATTACCGCCCCCATATTGATCTCCAGCCCTTTCATCAGGGCGTACACGATCCCGGGTTACATCTGTCATATGTACCCCCAGGATTAGGCATGAGCAGACTATCTTCAGCTAGATTCGGGCTTCCCTGTTCATCTGTGAATATGGCAGAGTCTGGTGGTAGCCCCTATCTTTGTGTCTGCTCCATCTAGCTGTTGATCGAGTCCCACACAATGTGCGTCTGATGTCCGCATAAATGTTCAGCTGTCAGAGTACGTGGGTGTCTGTGTCCCGCGCTCCTATGATGGCATTGAGGTGGTGGGGCTCCAGAGTGACTATTTGCCCTCTGATCTTGATGGTGTGGCTTCTGATTGTCGGGTTCCAATTGGCATAGAACTCCCAAACCAGGTGCAAATTATATTCCGTGGGCTCCTCAAATATGAAATTGAGCCCAGCTGCCTCGATCCGGTGGACCATCCTAGGGAACTCCTGTGCCAATGGTTCCCGTGCTATATGCTCCTCAGGGAAATATTTGTTTTCTTTGTGCTTCGCGTACCACTTTTTCCTCTCATCAATCACCCATCTCGTTCCGTATTGGCGGCGTTGGCCGCGTGGAACTGCTGGTGCAGCTGGGACTGCTGGTGCAGCTGGGACTGCTGTGCCCAGTCTGATTCACTTCCTTCCGGCGCCTGAAGTTGATGCGCCTTTTCCTTTATCTTGCCGGCTTGCCATTTTACCTGTCAACCCAAGTAAACAAGATCAATGTTAAGCTCACGGATATTAACTTCGGCTAAGGGCGGGTTACGCTAGGTTACCCCACACTTAGTCCTTAGCTACAGTTACAACAATATGGCAAGATTATCCTTATTTACACACAATAAACAACTATACAATCATGCTTAGTGCGTTCAAAAATTTCGACGGTATAACTTCTGCGTACTACTCAGACTTCGTACAGCCAATCACGATCACTACCATCGCTAACATCTTAACCATCGCACTTAGCAAAGAAAAACAAAGAAACAAAAACAACAACCAAAATTTATCTACCCGAACCTATACAACTAACCAAATTCTTACAAATTTCAACATTCCCTTAACCCGAGAATCAGTCGTTCTACTACATCCTAATAATTTGTACATCGACTCATCTCATTCAACACATCAATCCCGGCATGAAATTCACCATTTCAATAGATTTTCAACTTCAAATTCAACATACAAGCCCTAGAATTGATATTATCAATCAAATCCTATTAATTTATGCAATCGACAAGTTCAAGCAATCATAACGACATTCCGAACATTCATCAACAACATTTAACTCGAATTCATGATTAATTACTATGTAGGGCAAATTAGCTCACCTCCCATGCTCAATATCGAAGAAAATCGACAAGAATTTGAGAGGAAATCGGAAAACATACCTTGTCTTTGAAGAATCGAAGAAAAATCATTGAATTTCTTGCCTTACTCCATGTCACGTTGATAGGGGAAGGGTTTTGGGGGGTTTGGTCGCGGAGAGATTAAAAAATGAGGGAAAAGGGAGGGTTTTCGGGGTTAAAAAGTAAGGAAATCGTGCGGGTCACCCGGCGACCCGGTGTGACCCATCGCGATATACAAGGCAACGTGTCACGGAGTGCATCGCGGTGCACTGCCTTCGTGACACGGAGCCATCGCGAGACTGTTCTGGAAATTTTTAAAATTTCCGAGTTCTACCTCAACGTGTCACGGAGGTAACGCGGAGGTCCACCTCCATGACACGGAGCTGTCGCCTCAGCTCACTGTCTGCCACTTTTTATTAATTTTTCTTACCTCGACTTTTCCTTCGCGATTCCGTGCATATTTTTCTCCGGTTGACCTGGAATTCATCTCACTATACAAAATTGGTTAGAATTATAGGTTTCACTCTAAATACAAATAAAACAAAAACTAAAACGAAAAATTTTGTATTAAATCAAGAAAAAGAAAAAAAAAGAAAAATCCAATTACACTTTACAAAAAAGAAAGAAATTTTTTTTCATGGGTTGCCTCCCGTGCAGCGCCTGGTTTACCGTCGCGGCTCGACGTCGTTAAGCTCAATTTTCCTCTAGGGTGATGGACGATTTCTCTTGATCATCGTCCTCCCCCCAGTAGTGCTTACACCTATCCAGTGGTTTTTGCCATTAACTCCCGTGAATCCTTCCTCTACTCATCATCGCCTTGATCAATCACATTGATCACCGAGAGTTCTTCATGCACCATCGGGAGCTTGGGTGCCTTGTACACCTCGAACACCTCCACCTTGTCATGTGCTCGCATTGTTAGCTGCCCCGCAGCTACGTCAATTAGTGCTTTCGCGGTTGCCAAGAAAGGACGTCCCAAAATAAATGGGACTTCCGCGTCTGGTTCAAAGTCCAGCATGACAAAATCTACCGGGAAAATTAGGGAGCCAACTTGCACCAGAACATCCTCTACAATGCCATTAGGTCTGGCTAAGGATCGATCCGCCAACTGCAAGATTACCGTTGTGGGTCTAGGACTCGCTAGACCCAACTTTCTGAATACCGAAGACGGCATCAAATTTATGCTGGCTCCCAAATCACACAATTCACGAGCTCGGATGCTCTGCCCAATAGTAATCTGGATAGTAAAACTCCCAGGGTCTTTTAGCTTTGTGGGCAGTCTATTTTGAATCCGGGAAGTGAACTCCTCCGTTAGAGCCACCGTAGCATACTCAGTCAACCGACTTTTGTTTGCTACGATGTCCTTTGTATACTTAGCATATTTCGGCACTCCCTGCAAGACATCAACAAGAGGTAAGTTAATATGTACCTGTTTCAGCACCTCCATGAATTTCTTGAAACACGCCTCCTCCTTGTGTTTCTTTAGTCGTTGAGGGAACGGGGGTGGAGGTCTTTCTGATTCAGCTTCCTTAGACTTCGCCCTTTCAGTACTTTGCTCCCTCTCAACTTCTGCTGCTCCCGACTGTTGAGGTGGTCTTTCTGGTTCCACCTCATTCAGTTGCAAACCACTCCTTGTGGTCACTGCATTTACCTGCTTGGGATTGGGATCCGTGTCGCTCGGCAGTCCTCCTCTAGGCCTTGTGTTTTGGGCACTAGAAAATTGCCCAAATTGATATTCAAGTGCCTTGGTAGCTAACTAGTTGTTTTTCACTTCGGCTGCCAATTTCACATAGTCAGCCTGCAATTGAGCTTGGTTAGCTATCATGGTCTTGAACATCTCCTCAATGCTGGGTGATGGTGGTGGAGGAGGTGCATTGTTGTTTCTGAATTATGCTTGATAATTCTGCTGCCCTCCTTGGTTCCTTTGCACACCCTGACCCGAACTTTGGCCCTGATGGTTGTTGCTACCCCATGAGAAATTAGGATGATTCCTCCAATTGGAATTGTAGCTACTACCATACTATTGGTGGTTCCTTTACGCATTACCCACAAAGTTTACCGAGTCAGGATTGGCTCCACAACACTCAGCTGAGTGCTCACTGCTTCCACACACTTCACACCACATCTGCTGTACTACATTAACTGGGGCTTGAGGCTGGTTCAATGTCATGTTGCTGAAGTGGGTGTTAAGTTGGTTTTGCAATGCAGCTATCTGTGCAGCGATAGCTGTAAACCCATCCACTTCTAGCACTCCTGTTGCTTTCCTTGTCCCACCTCTTGATGAATCAACATTCCATTCTGGATTGCCCTGCGAAATACGGTTCAACAAGGTATACAACTCCTCATAAGTTTTCTCCAGCGCTTGCCCTCCAGCTGCTGAGTCTAGCAATATTTTGGTGAGGGGTTCCAAACCCTCTATAAATGTGTGCACCAGCACATCATTGGACTGATGATGATGAGGACAATCCCGCAACATGGATTTAAATCTCTCCCAGGCCTGATATAAATTTTCTCCCTCTCTCTGTTTGAAACTTAGAATTTGACTTCTATGTCTTGCTGTTTTACCGGAGGGAAAAACCGTATCAAGAACTTCCATGCAAGATCATCCCACGTAGAAATAGAATTCGGTGGCTCAGCTTTCAACCACCTCTTGGCTTCTCCCAATAATGAGAATGGGAACAATGTAAGCCGGACATAGTCTGATGACACTCCAGCGGGTATGTAAGTGTCACTTATCTCCAAAAAATTTTGGAGATGCTACTGTGGATCTTCATGAGGGAGACCGGTAAACTGCCCGCTAGTGTGCAGCAACTGCACCATATTCTGTTTAAGTTCAAATCTCCCTCCTGGCTTAGGTTTGTGGATACTCGATGTAACATTATTGGCATGTGGAATTGCCACCTCGCGAACCGGCCGAGCTGCTACTTCTTCGGGCACTAACACTGCCCGTACTACCGGTGGATTCTGTTGTTGCTCCATGATCGTCTGTCTGAGCAACTGCAGCTTTCTTTGTAGAGCTTCTCTTCGTTTACTGTGAAATATCCTTTCTGGCTCTATATACGATTCCACCAGCTCCTTGTCTCTTGCCAGTGTTCAACAGCAATTAAGTTTGCAAAATACAAGCTAAGACCAAGTTGTCAATACTAAGAAAATAAAAATACAGTAATTTAACACTTAAAACAAATTCACCAATTGCCAAGTCCCTGGCAACGGCGCCAAAAACTTGTTCGGTCGTTTGTTGGGTATATAACTACACGTAAGTGCACGTGGTCGAACAAGTAGTAAGTGGCTTTAGTAAGCCAAGTATCGATCCCATAGAGACTTGGATGAAGTGCAATTTGCTCAAGTGTACTATATTTTACTTCTAAAAATGCAGACAACAGTGTAACCAAAAGTTTGATAGTTTGTTTTATAATTTTTATACTAAAGCTAAAAACAATTATCTACTTTGAATCTGAACTATGAATGAAAGCATGCTGAGGTTAAACGAACATGTAATGAAATTGATTATCATCATAATTTGGTTAATCTTTTCCTCCAGTTGCTAGCCAAGAACATTTACCAAGAGATTAAAACTCTCGTATTTAACCTCACTTAAGAATCATGAACCATCCGTCTACATTTCTGTGATCAAATGCAATTCATGTCCTAGCCATACGATTCCGGTTCCTAAATTGACTAATACGACTTTCAAGTATATTTCTATCCTGAAAGCAAATCAAGACTCAATTTTCCCAAACCAAGTAAAGAACATATCCTATTAATTCACAACTTTCCAATTTCGTGCTCTCTCGAGTGAAACTGGACTTTTTAGATGTACATTAACGTAGGCCACACATTAATGCAGTAAGAACAAGAATTAATAGAACAACATGGAAGAAAAGATGAAAAACCAAAGAATCAATGATCAAATTTCATCATAATTGTTCATAACCTCAGCAAGGAGAGGAATTAGCCACTCATTTGTGGATTAAACATCTTAAAATGAGTGTTAATCATACAAGTAATTGAATTAAAGAAGAAAGAAAGAGAGAAAAAACCCTGATATTTTCATCCCTCAACTGCCTGTAACCCACGTCCTTGCTCCACCAAGTCAGAATATTGAAAAATGAACCTAAGTGATCTATTTTAGTGGTTCTTTAGACGGTTATGATATTTCTAGATAAGCAGCTCTGACTAGTCTTACAACCCCTAGCTTCAGATTTCAGTTTATTCTTTAGACGGTTACGATGCTTCCATATAAGTAGCTCTGGCCCGTCTTAAAACACCAGTTACAGAATCCGATCCGATAAGACTCTCAGGGTACTTTCAGATAGGTATTCCTGACTTAGTCTTAGACCCCAGTATTGAGCTATCATCTTAGTAGTCAGTCTAGGACTATCTAGTTGGAGTAGGACTTAGCGCCGAGTGGATCGGGGTTCCAGCGTACCCAGGTTTCCAGAACTACGTTGTCACTGTAGGTTATTTTATTGGCCTTATGGCTCCAGACTCTTGATCACCCAGTTCATGCCTTTATACATTAGCAAGTTATGTTGGGTCCTACCGATGGGGTGTATACATCAGACTCCACATCTAGCTCATGTGGTTATATGTCAGTTATAGACTTTCTCATTAGTCAGTACAGACTTAGTTTAGCTTAGCTCAGAACGTTTTCAATTAACTTAGTTTAGTTCAGTTCAGTATAGTTAGTTCAGATTAGTATCTCAAATTTAGGGCATGTCTATGACCATCAAACAGGGTCAGTTTGACCATTTCAGTATATTTCTGTTTATTCAGTTTCAGTATTTCAGTTGGTCATTGTATGTCATTACAGTTTAGTTATTTACTCCCTTATGTTATGTTTTTCTCCCACTTACTCTGTATATTCAAAGTACTAACGCATACTTTCTATGATGTATCATATTATGAGGTGATATCAGCTATACCAGTGGTGAGTCCTTATATTTTGAGGATGATGTTCATTTTCTTCAGTTATTTTCATACAGTTAGACTTCAGAATTAGTTGGGGGCTTGTTCCAGCAACTCAGTAGTTGTAGTTGACTTTCAGACATAGACTCAGACTTTTAGTTTTATATTCAGATGTATAAACTTTTATGATTCAGTTTTCCTTAAATGCTTTTGTTATTTAATCTTTCTCTATGATTACTCAGATTACCAGTGTTATGATAGTCCATAGGTTGGCTTGGGGTTACTTGTGACTCCAAGTACCCTGACTCGTCCAGGGTATAGACTCGGGTCGTGACAAACTTGTTATCAGAGAGCACTAGCTTTAGAGTATCCTAGGATGTCTGAAAGCTGTGTCAAGTAGAGTCCTTTTCATGAGTGTGAAGCGCGCCCACACTTATGATGGGGAGGCTACAAGACGTGATTAGAAAAACTCCCTTTTGTTCATACTCTTTATCGTGCGTTGAAGTGATTCCAGAAACATTCTCCTAACCCGTGCTCTATTTCGTGTCAGTGAAATTATGTCTCCAAGACATGGTAACATATGAAGAATCAGCAATGCTAACTGACCTGCCCCACCAGCTCTAGTAGTCCCTCCGTGTCACGACCTGAGAGCACACCCAGATCGTAGACACGGGACAAGAAACCCCGAAAAGGCTCCAAGTCGACCCATGGAATAATCATTGCATACACTAAGCATAATAACATCTAACATCACGATTTAATGAAAGGAATAACAAAAGTATAATGTGGATTTGATCCACAAGGAAAATTTATCAATACTTAAATACAATGCTGAGTCTGTCTACATAAGTCTAAAGCCTTCTAACAAACCGATGAGTTGCTAGGACAAGCCCCTAGCTAACTCCAAAAGTCTGAAAATTAAACATGATAAATTAAGAATATAAACCACGTCCTCGGAAGATGAGGACTCACTGCTAGCAGTTGCAGGAAAGAAACGTATCTAGTCACGCGTCTGGATCTGGAGACCTGAATCTATATCATAAAACGATATAGCACAAGAGGTGTGCGATCAGTACTTGAAATGTACTGAGTATGCAGGAATATAAACAAATAACTTATAAGCATCAATATACAAACAAGGAGTACTGCAAATCACCGGATTAGTAACATAACTGAAAAGAGATACAACAATCTATATGATTTCACATATTCATATCAACATAATCGCATTTTAAGGACATGCATTGTTACAAGTTTAACTGGGGCAAAAAGGTATTGATCTTAATGACACAGGGATGCAAAGTCATGACTGATATCAAAAGGGACCCCGACTGTCCAAGGGAACGTTCTCACTAGCGAAGAGCCCTGACTATTGAAGGGAGAGAAAACTTTGATGTAAGAAGCCACTGACTAGCTAGGGATGGTAGTCCCGACTTGCTAGGGAAATACTCTTGCTGACGAAAATTCCCAATTGACTAGGGAAATACTCTTGCTAACGAGAAATCCCGACTGACTAGGGAAATACTATTGCTAACGAGAAATCCCGACTGACTAGGGAAATACTCTTGCTAACGAGAAATCCCGATTGACTAGGGAAATACTCTTTCTAGTGAGAAATCCCGACTGACTAGCGCTAATCTAAATCGCAACAGCTAATCAGAGACAAAGGACATTTACTGATTTTCATCATACAACATTCTTATCAATAGGGTGGGGGCTACTTTCTAATAACATCGAGCCCAACAGTTACAATATCATTCTCATGTGTTATCATCATCATTCACCTCATCATGGAATCCAATTTATAGCTATCTCAGGCATCTTTGCTAACGAGCATTCTACAGGATCACATTATGCATATACTATCATGACCCTTCGAACTCCAAGTTCATTTCATTCACATGTAATATGAGGTCACACATAGTTTATAAATACAACTCATACTCTATCAAGATATATGACTTCGCTTATTTAGGTCTACAACATTGCACACACTTGTCGTAATCGCTCCTTTGTGAACTCCTTAGCCACGGGTGTTTTATATTACAAGATTTTTATGAAAACAATTTTTTCATAAGGAAAACAATATAGAATCCTCCCAAGCTTCGTAGTTCAACAATGGAGGTGAAATCTTCTTATGCCAAATCAATTTAAATCTAAAGCATGGTACTGACACCTAACTTATTTCAATTACTCAAGCCTACAACTTCTACTCACTCCCATATGATCATCAACATCATAATCAAGTCATTAGGGTTATTATGAAATATTTTTCACTCTTCCATCATGTTCATGAGTTTCTACGATAATCACGGAAGGAATGTGCAATTCTCAATCAATACTAGAATCAATTTAGGGAGAACATACTACATGCATACATACTCACCTAATCTTCACAATTTCATCATATTCATGCATGACTACGACAATCAAGTGAACAATAAGCAAAATCCATTTATTTGTCAAGTCAATTCATGAAGAACATGCTACCATCATGCAATCCCAACATATAATCCATATTCCAAAGCAACCCATTAATTAACATTCCAATTTATTCCATAATCATAGTAAATATTAGCATTTAAGAACAAGGAATAGAGAACAAATTACCCATATCTCAAAACCCAAATCATGATACTCTAAATAGGTTTAAAATCAGATTCTTATTGGAAACATTTTGGGGAACAAGGAGGGAAGAATATCCTTGTTGAAGTCCCGCATACCTGGTAGACGAAAATCCCGCTTGATTATCTTCCTTGAAGTTTTGATGAACACCTTGATGAAACCCTTGAATCTTTGAGAAGAGAGAAAGAAGAAGGAGAATTGAGAGAATAAGGGTTAGGCATGAAAAACCCCTTAAAAATGTCCCCAAACATACCCAAAACGACATCACTTTAAATCTGGGAGCGTGGGATTTTACACTGCCCCTGAGAAAATCTGAAAAATTTCCCGAACTAATGCCATGACTAACTTAACGAGTCGTTGTCCTACCCAATGACTCGTTAGGTCCACTCGTTAGGTATATTGGGAATCATTGATCCTTCAGGTCACAACCAATGTAACGACTCGTCACTAGCTCCCACAATTCGTTATGCCCTTTCGTTAAGTACAATGGAAGTTTCTTGAAAACAAAAACTTCTCCCCTCTAACGACTGACTTGACGAGTCGTTACCAGGAAAGAAAACTGGTCAGATCATCTGTTTCCACTGGCCCCGCTCACCTCTCTTGAATTCTCCCCCACGAGTCAAACCACGACTCATGGAGTCACCTAACGAGTCGTTCCTTGACTCGTCCTGTAGCAAATTTCTGTTGACATTTTCTGCTACACTCCTTCTAACTTTGGGGTTTGATCTCTAGGACTTCTGGGGTGTTACACTTTGGATGACCCAGTTTCCTCAGCAGAGTTCGGAGCGGAAATCTAACTGCTGGCATTGACAATTACGAACAAGGTGAACTAGCAGGTGGTTCTGATTAACACAAATAGGTCCACACCAGCTGCCTGAGTTCGAGACTTCACCCAGATGAACCCTCCAGCCTTCTATGGATCTAAGGTGGCAGAGGACCCAGAAGAGTTCATGGATGAGATTAGGAAGATCACTTGAATTATGGGAGTTAACTCCACTAAGAGTGCTGACCTGGCTTCCTACCAGTTGAAAGGGGTAGCCAAGATCTGGTACGATTAGTGGAAAGAAGGGAGAAAAGTGAGAGCAGAATCGGTGGCATGGGAGGAGTTCACAACAGCCTTCCTAGACACATTCTTTCCCCGAGAACTCAGGGCTAAGGTGACAGAATTTATGAATTTGAAATAGGGCAACAGGACGGTGGAAGAGCATGCACTGGAGTTCACACGATTGTCAAAATATGCTCTTGAGATGGTAGCCGAGCTAAGGGTTTGCATGCTGAAGTTCGTCAATGGAGTATCAAATTTGGTCCTTAAGGAGTGCAGGACTGCTATGCTCATCAAGGATATTGACCTCTCCAACCTCATCGTTCATGCTCAGTAGATTGAGGAAGAAAATATAAAAGACTTAGAGTAGGAGAATAAGCGGGCAAGGACGGGACAATCAGATTATGACCACCAGAGGTCTAGCGGTAGTAGCTGCCCACGGTAGTAGCAGCAGCAGCAGCAGAGGGCTCCAGCAGCCATTTCAGCCAGTGCCCCTGCTTTTTGGTCCCGCAAGGATCGGAGGGATGGAGCATCTAGCTCACAGTCCCAGAGTCACAATGCCAGCAACTGCTACCCAGCTTGCCCTAAGTGTGGCAAGAACCATCTAAGGGAATACCTTCAGGGCCGAGAGGGTTACTTTAGGTATGGACAACTAGGTTATCAACTCATAGAATGCCCATTAGTAGGACGAGGGAGATCACAATCCACCGCTTTGGCAGCTCTAGCAAGCCGACCAGTTCAGGTACGGATGGCGATCAGCGCCAAAGCCATTTTTATGCTTTTTCCTCTCGTCAAGATTAGGAGAGCTCACCTGATGTGGTCACGGGGATGTTACATCTTTTCCATCTAGATGTGTATGCCCTACTAGATCCATGAGCCACGCTATCATTCATGACTCCCTCTGTAGCTTTCTAGTTTGATATCAGTCCAGAGGTTCTTAGAACCATTCTCAGTCTCTACATAGTTTGTGAGTCAGTTAGAGCCAGCCAGGTGTATAGAAACTGCCCAGTCTCAATCATGAATAAGGTCATTCCAATTGATCTCGTAGAGTTAGACGTGGTCGATTTTGACCTCATTCTTGGCATAGATTGGTTACACTTCGGTTATGCCTCAGTTGACTGTAGAACTAGAGTCGTCAGATTTTAGTTCCCTAATGATCCAGTTTTAGAGTGGACGGATAATAGTTCAGCGCCTAAGGGTCAGTTTGTTTACTACCTTAATGCCAGAAATCTTATTTCTAAAGGGTGTATTTATCATCTAGTTCGAGTCAAAGATTCCATCTCTGAGACCCCATCTATCCAGTTAGTTCCAGTTGTCAGCGAATTCCCTGATGTGTTTTCTGAAGATCTTCTTGGAGACTTCCTGAGAGGGAAATAGACTTCGACATAGACCTTCTTCCAAACATTCAACCCATCTCCATCCCTCCTTACAAAATGGCTCTATCCGAGCTTAAGGAGTTGAAGGAGTAGCTAAAAGACCTCCTTGATAAAGGTTTCATCAGGCCCAACATCTCTCCATGGGGTGCTCCAGTATTATTCGTTCGAAAAAAATACGGTAACCTCAGAATGTGTATCGGCTATCGTCAGCTGAATAAGTTCGCAGTTAAGAGTAGGTATCCCTTACCCAGGATTGACGACTTCTTTGATCAGCTTCAGGGAGCCAGTTATTTCTCCAAGGTAGATCTCAAGTCAGAGTACCATCAACTAAGGGTCAGAGTATATGACATATTAAAAACAACTTTTAGAACTTGGTATGGCCACTACGAATTCGTGGTTATGTCATTTGGACTAACTAATGCCCTCGTAGCTTTCATGGACCTGATGAACAGGGTTTTCAAGCCATATCTAGACATGTTCGTCATTGTATTTATTGATGAAATTTTACTATACTCCAAAAGTGAGGAAGAACATGCCAACCATTTGAGGATAGTGCTATAGACGTTCAGAGACCGCCAGTTGTTGGCTAAGTTCAGCAAATGTGAATTTTGAATGAAGTCTATGACTTTCCTTGGCCACGTGGTCTTGGGTGAGGGTATTTAGGTAGATCCTCAAAAGATAGCAGCGGTGAAAGATTGGACAAGACCTACTTCCCCAACCAAAATCAGAAGTTTCTTAGGTCTAGTCGGTTATTACCGATGTTTTGTGGAAGGTTTTTCCTCTATTGCATCTCCTCTGACTAGGTTGACTCAGGAAAAGGTGAAATTTCAGTGGTCAGATTTGTGTGAGAAGAGTTTCCAGGAGTTCAAGACTCGACTAACTACAACTCCAGTGTTAACTTGCCAGAAGGAACATATGGGTTCGTAGTGTATTGTGACGCTTCTAGAGTTGGACTTAGTTTCGTTATGATGCAGTGGGGAAAGGTGATAGCTTACGCCTCCAGATAACTCAAAATTCGTTAAAAGAACTATTTGACTCATGACCTTGAGTTGGCAGCAGTGGTGTTTGTGTCGAAAATATGAAAGCACTACTTTTACGGGGCTCACGTGGATGTTTTCACTGATCACAAGAGCCTTCAATATGTGTTTAGTCAGAAAGATTTAAATCTTTGTCAGAGAAGGTGGTTGGAGCTATTGAAGGACTATGACTAAGTATGTTGTACCACCCGATAAAAGACAATGTGGTGGCTGATTCCCTAAGTAGGATATCTATGGGGAGCATGGTTCATGTTAAAGAGAGCAAAAAGGAACTGGCAAAGGATATTCACAGGTTAGCTCGGTTGGGAGTGCAGTTGGTTGATTCAGCTAAAGGCGAAGTAGTAGTGCAGAGTGGATCAGATTCCTCGTTAGTCATTGAGATTAAGTCTAGACGGACGAAGATCCCATACTTCTTAAGCTAAAGGAAGCAATTCTCATAAAAGAAGTGGAGGCTTTCTCCAAAGGGGGAGATGGTGTCCTCCGTTACCAAGGTAGGCTATGTGTATTGGATGTAGCTGATTTGAGATAGCAGATACTGATTGAAGCACGCAGTTCGAGATATTCTATCCACCCAGGTGCCACTAAGATGTGTCGTGATCAATGAGATATTTCCTGGTGGAATGACATGAGAAGAGACATAGCGGAATTTGTGGCTAAGTTCCCGAACTGCCAGCAGGTTAAGGTGCAACATCAGAGACCAGGGGGTATGACTCAAGATATCAACATACCCACATGGAAGTGGGAAGAAGTGAATGTGTACTTTATTACAGGTCTACCTCATACTCGTCGACTTCATGATTCAATCTAGGTGATAGTAGACTGGATAACCAAGTTAGCACATTTCCTCACAGTTAAAACTACAGACTCAACTGAGGATTATGCTAGGATATATATCTGGGAGTTGGTCATATTGCATGGGGTTCCCTTATCCATTATTTCAGATAGAGGTACCTAGTTCACCTCGCATTTCTAGAAGTTATTTCAGAAAGGACTAAGTACCCAGGTCAAGCTTATCACAACCTTTCACCCGCAGACAGATGAACAAGATGAGCGGACTATTCAGACCTTGGAAGATATGCTGAGAGTGTGTGTGAAAAATTTCAAGGGAAGTTGGGATTATCACCTACCTCTCATTGAGTTTGCGTACAATAACAACTACCACTCCAATACTCAGATGGCCCCGTTTGAGGCATTCTATGGTAGGAGGTATAGATCTCCTATAGGGCAGTTTGAGGTTGGTGAAGCTACCCTGATAGGGCCAGACTCAGTTCATGAAGCTATGCAGAAGGTCTAACTTATTAGGGAGAAGTTGAAAACAGCGCAAAGCTGAAAGAAATGCTATGCCTAGTTGAGGAGAAGAGAGTTGGAGTTTGTAGTGGATGATTGGGTTTATCTAAAAATTTCACTTATGAAAGGGGTGATGAGGTTTGGGAAGAAAGGAAAACTCAATCCGAGATAAGTGGGACCCTATAGAATTATTAAGTGAATTGGCAGTGTGGCATATGAGCTATAGTTACTTCCAGAGTTAGCATTTATGTGCCGTGATTTTACGGCACTTTCGACACTTAAAACCAAGAAATTATGCAAATTTCAGGTATGTTTATGTATATATAATGTTTTGTTGTTAACTATTGTAAGAAAACAGGTTTGGAACGTGAAATGGGCAAAGTAGAGCAAACTGTAGACTGCTAGCCAAGGCATGAGTCATCGTCCAAGTGGACGACTCGTTCCTGGAGTCATGGGAAGAGATCGAGCTTTATTGAGAAGAAATAGTGCACCTAACGAGTTGAAGGCACGACTTGTTTCATCTGGTAACTAGTCGTTATGATGGTCATGAAGACTGAAGAGTACTTGATGAAAAATTAAGCAAGGATGGAAAGGACGTAACGAGTCATTAGGGAACTTGATGACTCATCATAAGAAGCTAAGCTGATTTGTCAACTGCACTGGAGTTTTGGTGATTCAAGGCCACGAGGAACCTAACGACTCATGCCTTGACCTGACGAGTCGTTAGGTGACCCATTACCATGACTGGACAAATTTCTAAGGAGGACTCAATTTCACTGGCCACGACTCATTAGGAGACTTAACGAGTCGTTGCCTTGCCCGTTACCACTGCCGACCTGGATTCCATTTTTAGTTAGGAAAAGTTTCATTTGAAACTATAAATGCATTATATAGGTTTATTTTTAGTGGACAATTTATTTTACCACTTTTCACGTAAATATTAGTGTTGTGAACTACTATTCTTGGTTCAAGAAACAAAGTTTATAATTTTGTTCTTGATTTTGAGGATTAAAGCAACATTGAAGTTTGTTCATCGATTTTGGTGTTTTATTCAATTCAAGTGGTTTTATTCGACGAATCTTTGTAAGTTGCAATTATAATTTCTTCTATATTTTGTGATTGTGATCATACAAGCATGAGTCTAAACCCATAACTAGGGTTGTGGGAACCATGATGAATTAACACATATAGGTAAAATACTTAGTGATTCTTGAACGGGATTTATGCATGTATTGTTTTTCCCTTCGTTTTAATTGCTTCTTAACGGTTGCAAACATTGAAAATTGCCTTATTCTTACTTGCAGGATCAAAGGAGTATTGAATGGAAAAAGGGACTAAAAACGGAGATATGAGGCTATGAACCCTCATCTAATAGCTTGACCTTGTCCAGGAATAGCTAATCCTATATTAAGGGTAAGGATTAATTAAGCATACACTCGTATACGGACCAAGTTGAGTGGTGATAATCATCTAGATAGGAGACCAACCATTTTGGTGAATTTAACTTACCAATATTACATGCTAAACACCGAAATACATCACTAGTATAAAAGTCTTGTGGTTATGAAGTCATGGGGAACACAATCCTAGTCACTTTGTTGATTGAATACAACCGAAATTGACATAATAATCTATTAGTCTTTACTCTTAGTTATTATTTTGTGTTTCAAGCCTTCCCCCTTAGGAAATAAGTAAGCCAATAGTATTAGCTGAATGCATTAACTAAAGTTCTCGTCATATTCCTCGTGGGATTTGAACCCAATCCTAGTGGGATTCTATATTTGATATCAACCACTATATATGTCATTTAAGAGGTGTAATTTGGGCGACATCAAATTTTGGCACCGTTGCCAGGGAATACGACTTAGGCTTTTATTAATTGTGTTTGCTTTTACTGTTGGTCCTTATTTCCTTTTTATTTTTCTTTTGTTGTTTTTGTTCTTAATAGGTCTCAGGTTCGTGCATCACCAGTACTAGGAGCCAAGGAAAATCCCTGGTTCCAATTGATCACGAACTTGAATAAACACTGCGAAATTTGAGGAGAATGGCTAACGTACATGAGCAAGAGACAGTGGAACAGGCTACATCCAGGATATTGGCTGAGGAACAAGCTTGGGTGAGAGATAGAGATTTAGCTAGGGTTGCTGAAGAGTAATGCTTAGTTGCCGAAGCTCAGTGAGCTAGAAGGAATAAAGGTCCAGACTAGCAAAGGCACCGATACTTTGATGATGAAGATGATGCTGATATTGACAAAGATGGTGCCACTAGAACTATTATCCCTCCCCCTTTGCCTGCTGGGGAAAAGTTTGACATTACCAGTGCTATGATCCAATTGCTCAACATGAAGGGGATATTTGCGGGTCATGCAATTGATGATGCACATACTCAACTAATTTTGTGGGTATCTGCAAAGCATACAAACAAGCAGGAGTGAGTCAGGATGTGATAAGGATGAGGTTATTTCCCTTTTAATTAGGGAGTGAGGCAACGGTATGGTTAGATGAAATGCCCAACGATTCTATTACTACATGGAGGGAGCTGAAAAGAGCTTTTCTTGAAAGGTTCTTCCCACCTTCCAGAGCTTTGCAGCTGAAAGATGAGATTTACAACTTCAGATAATTAAATTCTGAGGCACTTCACGAGACATGGTTAGGTTCTACAAGAAGCTCAAAAAGGTGCCCAACCACAGGATTCCAGATGATACATTGTTAGAGATTTTCTATAGGCCTCTAAATGCTAACACCAAGGCAGTGACGGATGACGTGTCCGGCGGAACATTCATGAGTCACACTTATATAGAAGCTACTTAGGTCCTTGGCAGAATCACTAAAACCAACCGTGCTTGGCACACAAGAGAGTCTGAGGCTCCGGCTGGTACTTATTCGGTTGGTATGTCTGCATATGATGAAGAGTGAGATCAGGATATTGCTGAGATAAAAACCACAATGGGGCTGCTTGCAAAGCATTTTATGGGAGCCGGGGCTGAAAAGGTAAATGTTGTGGGTTCTCAAGGCAAGACCCCGAGAAATGATGGTGAATCAGAATCTGAGGAGGAAGCAAACTATTTGAATGATCAAGGGGTGGGTTTTTGAACTAACACACAAGGGTATAACCAAGACTCTTGGCATCAAGGTCAGGGAACCAAGGTTGGAACTTCTATAGAGATAACAATTACAACTGAGGCCAATTCAGAGATAGGAGCAAAGGCAGATATAATGGTGTCTGGAAAAAGCGTGACGAATACAAGAATGACAGAAGTGATTTATATTTTCCTCTAAGGAATGGTGAGCCAAATTCTAGTGGTTCTGGGGTAGAAGACATGTTGTGTAAGGTACTCAAGCAGATGGAGGCAACAGATGGCCATTTAAAAGAACTCCGTTGATATTTCTGGGATGAACCAAAAGATGGAATCACATGTCGTTTCCATTAAGCAGAATGAGCAGAAGCTTGGTCAAATGTTTGTTGCTATGAACTAGAGGCGGGAAGGGCATGCTTCCCAGCAACATCGTTCAAAATTTGAAAAATGATAGTCATTTCATGACCGTCACTACTAGGAGTGGGAAAGAGATAGTTGATCCTCCAAGACCGGTTGTGATTTATGAGACAGTTGATACCTTAGTGATTGATGATGATAGGATGGTAGATTCCGAGGATTAGGCTTTGGCTGATGATTTAGTAGAGAAGATCGCTCCTAGTAATGCAAAGGAGCATGGGCATGGAAAAGAGAAGGAGAAGGAGGTACCACAAAAGATCACACCTATTCCTATACCTCCTCCCCCTTTTCCATAGAGGTTGAAGAAAAAGGTCGAAGATGGGAAGTATCACCAATTTATTTCAATGCTGAAACAGTTATCTGTGAACATCCTATTAGTCGAGGCACTTGGGCAGATGCCCAGCTATGCTAAATTCATGAACGACCTTGTCACTAGAAAGAGGACCGTGAGATTCGAACTTGCGGATAATTTGCACCATTGTAGTGCAATGGCATCTCGTTCTCTTGTTCATAAAAAGGAAGACCCTGGAGCTTTCACCACACCATGCACTATTGGAGCCTTTAATTTTGCTAAGGTGCTATGTTACCCGGGTGATGGTATTGACTTGATGCCATTAGTATCGTTCAGACAGTTAGGCTTGGGAGCCCCCAAACCGACTACAATGCGGCTTTTGATGGCAAATCATACGGTTAAAAATCCGGTGGGAATTCTCTATGATGTTCTAGTGAAGGTAGAGTCTTTTATATTTCTGGTCGATTTTGTCATTCTGGACTGTGAGGTTGATTTTGAGGTCCCCATTATCTTAGGGCGACCATTTCTAGCCACCGGATATGCTCTTGTAGATATGAAAATCGGACAGCTGAAATTCCGATTGAACAATGAGGAGGTGACATTCAATGTATGTCGATCCATGAAACAACCAAATGACATGAGGGTGGTCTTAGTAATTGATGTTGTGGAACCTGAGTTTCCAATTTTTCCCATTGAGGAGTTAGGGACTATTGAGGATTTGGCAGCAGTGTTGATAAATGTTTATGCTGAGGAGATTCATGGGGGTGAGGAGATAGTTGATGCACTTGCTGGTATGGGTCATACACCTACGCTCCAAAGAAGATTGATCTTGATTTAAAGAATCAGGTGACTCCACCGGCTAAGCCATCTATTGAGGAGCCTTCAGTATTGGAGCTCAAAGAACTCCCATCTCACTTGAGGTATGTATTCCTGGGGACCGGAAACACTTTACCGGTCATAGTTTCAGCTGACTTGGAGGAATGGCAAGTCGAGACTTTGGTCACCATTTTGAAGAGATATAAAAAATCCATTGGATGGACCGGTGCAGACATTATTGGAATCCCATCCGATATTTGCACTCATAAGATCCAGCTAGAGCCAAATTGTATTTCCAGCATTGAGCATCAGTGTAGGCTGAACCCACCTATGCAAGAGGTGTTCAAGAAGGAAATCATAAAGTGGTTGGATGCGGGTGTGGTTTACCCTATTGCTGACAGCAAATAGGTGAAACCAGTTGAGTGTATGCCAAAGAAGGGAGGAAAAATGGTGGTCCCTAATGCTAACAAGAGCTCATTCCACTCAGACCAATTACCGTTTGGAGAGTATGCATGGACTATAGGAAGTTGAACCATTGGACTCAGAAAGATCACTTTCCTATTCCATTCACGGATCAGATGCTAGACCGACTTACAGGTAGTGGATGGTACTGTTTTCTTGATGGTTATTCGGGGTACAATCAGATATCTATAGCCCCCGAAGATCAAGCGAAAACCACTTTCACCTGTCCATATGGTACATTTGCTTTCAAGAGGATGTCGTTCGGGTTATGTAATGCGCCCGCCGCTTTTCAGCGTGCATGATGTCCATATTTTCTAACATGGTGGAGGACACCATTGAAGTCGTATGGATGACTTTTTGGTGGTGGGTAATTCATTCGATGATTGTTTGGCTCATTTGAGCAAGATGCTGCAGCGATGTGAAGAGACCAACTTGGTGCTTAACTGGGAAAAGTGCCATTATATGGTCAAATAAGGTATAGTGCTAGGCCACAAGATTTTAGGTAAGGGTATTGAGGTGAACAGGGCCAAGATCGAAGTAATTGCTAGTCTACCACCTCCAATTTATGTGAAAGGTGTTCGAAGCTTTGTGGGTCATGCAGGGTTTTATAGGAGATTCATCAAGGACTTCTCAAAGATTGCACATCCTTTGTGTAAACTGCTCAAAAAGAGGTGAAGTTTGTTTTTGATGAGGAATGTTTTAAGGCGCTTGAATGCCTAAAAGTGAGATTGACCACTACCCCGATTATAGTGGCACCTGATTGGTCTTTACCATTCGAGGTTATGTGTGATGCTAGTGGAGTGGCCCTGGGAGCTGTGTTAGGTCAGAGGCATGAAAAAGATGTTCCACCCTATTTATTATGCTAGCAATGCTCTTAATACATCTCAGAAAAATAACACTATGACAGAACATGAGTTGTTGGCTATAGTATTTGCATTCGAGAAGTTTCGGGCGTACTTTCTTGGAACCAAGGTGATAGTCCATACAGACCATGCAACTTTGAGTTATCTGATGGCAAAGAAGGAAGCCAAGACGCGGTTGATTCAATGGGTTCTGCTGCTGCAAGAGTTCGAGTTCGAGGTAAAGGATCGGAAGGGGATCGAAAACCAGGTGGCAGATCACTTATAAAGATTAGAGACAAATGCAACACGTTGAGATGAGCTTGACATAGATGATGCTTTCCCCGATGAGCAGGTTTAGTTGCCTCACAGGATCTCATCCCATGGTTTGCAGACTTCGCTAATTATCTGGTGAGTGATGTTGTACCGGAAAACTTATCTTTTCACTAGCAGAAGAAGTTCATGTCTGATGTGCGGAAGTTTTCCTAGGATGAGCCTAATTATTCGGCATATGTGCTGATGGGGTGATTCAGAGATGCATGCCCGATGTGGAGATGTTGAGCATATTGAAGGCCTGCCACTCATTCCCTATTGGGGGTCACCACAGCGGGATTCGCACAACCCATAAAATTCTGCAATGTGGGTACTATTGGCCAACCATTCACTAGGATATGCATGACTTTTCAAAGGCATGTGATGCATGCCAAAGGCAAGGAGGTATAGCAAGGAGGTATAAGCTCCCTCTTACTCCCATCCTTGTCATTGAGCTTTTTGATGTGTGGGGTATTTATTTCATGGGCCCATTTGTTAGCTCAAACGGGATGAGGTACATACTGGTTGCATTGGACTATGATCTGAAGTGGGTGGAGGCAATTCCGCTTCTAAACAATGAAGGAAAGAGTGTCACAACATTCTTGAAGCGGAATATTTTTGCTAGATTTGGAATTCCTAGAGCCATCATAAGTGATGGGGGTTCGCACTTTTGCAACCGGTAGTTTCGGACTTTATTGGAAAAATATGGGGTAAAACACAAGGTGACGATACCCTATCATCCACAATCTAGTGGGCAAGTTGAAATCTCCAAGCGGGAGATTAAGACCATCTAAGCTAAATTTGTACATGCTAATCGGACGAATTAGTTTGGGAAGCTAGATGATGCTTTATGGGATTATTGGAACGCATTCAGGACTCTTATAGGTATGTCTATGCATCAGCTTGTATATGGGTAAACATGTCATCTTTTGGTTGAACTTGAGCATAAAGCATAGTGGGTGCTTAAAAAGATGAATTTGAACTAGAGTGAAGTTACGAACTTGAGGATTGATCAGTTAAATGAGCTAGATGAATTTCATTTGAAAGCCTATAAGAGTTATGATATTTATGAACTAAGGATGAAAATTCATCATCACAAGAAGATTGAGAAGAGAGAGTTCAGCTCGGGTGATATGGTGTTACTATTTAATTCTAGGCTTCACTTGTTTCCTAAAAAGTTGAAGTCCAAATGGTTGGGGCCTTCTCGAGTGGTCCATGTATTCTTCCATGGGGCAATTGAACTGGAACACCATGAAGGAAAGCAATTTAAAGTGAATGGTCAACGGGTGAAAGCATATTTGGAGAAGAGCGAAGAAATTAAACTGGTGGATCTTTGGGCTCTGGGTGAAGTCTGAGTAACCCGGGGGAATTGCATTGTGCTGGATGTTAAATCAAGTGCTGCATGAGAGGCAGCCATGGAGGCATTTTGGTGAAGTCTGAGTAATCAAAATACCCGCATCGTGTCGCGACGTCAAATCAGGTGCTTCTTGGGAGGCAACCAAACTTGTAATTGTAAGATAAATATAGTGTTTACCTATGTTGATGTGTGCATGTGATTAAGATAGGAAAATTGAAGCTGGAACCAAAATTCTGAACTTCAGTTGCTGGTGCCAAAAATCACAGAATGAGTCGTCATTTGACCTAACGACTCATCAAGTCCTCTCGTTATAGCTGACATAGAAAATAGGGTAGAAACGGTCAACCCAACGACTCGTCGCCAGTGACAATGAGTCGTGAGGTCTTCCGTTAAGTACACTATTTCGATGATGTAGTTAAGCTATACAAGATAACAATGAATGACTTAACGGATCATTAGACAACCCAATGAGTCGTCAAATGACCCATCATGTAGCTACTGAAGGGCGAACGACTCGCGACACGACTCGTTGGGTAACACTACGAGTCGTTGCATGAGACCGTTAGGTCCTAGGTAAGTTTTCTAAACCCATTCAAACGAATGAACAACCAAATGAGTGATTGCTTTTCTTAATGACTCGTTATGTGGGTCATGGTATATTTTAATTAAACCTTCCACCTGACCCGACCCACATACAAATAGGGTAACTTAATTTTCAAAATGTACAAAGACACCCGATTGTGCCCTCTAATTTTCTCACATGAACTTAAACCGAAATTCCAACTCAAAGTTTTCCCACTTTCCCATCCGCCAAAATCACCATCCACTAATAGCATTCTCCAATCGCACTTGAACTCTCACATGAGCACGATCACTCTCGCGGCACTCAGTCTGTAACATTGCTCAAAAGCAATTGTTTAATCCTCATCTTCATCCTCAACAATTGTGAGTATCCATACACTTAGAGTAAACATATTGCTCGACCTATGCATTTCTAAAATTCACATTGCTTGATTTATGATTCATACTAGACAAAAACCTTAGGTTGCTTTCAACTTAAAATCATGCTTAAAATTTAATGCAATGTTAGAACAAATTTGAGTTGTGTGCTGTGGGGATTTAAAAGACCAAGTGAGGATGAACTTGGGTGCGGGTTATTTGAAACCCAATGATTACACCTCATGTAACAACTCGTGGGCAAGCCCAATGAGTCGTTACATGACCCGTCACCACCACTGCCAGTAGACTCTTGAGAATGATCCACATAACGAGTTGTGGTATCACCACACGACTCATTGTGTAGCTCGTCCTAAGCGGGGAAATGGGAGATGCAAACAGTCTACCTTACGACTGGTCTAACGAGTCATTGACATAAGTAACGATTTTTCATGACCAGTCATTAAGTCCATTGGTTCAACAAAAGAAAAACTGACCTGCAGACGATGAGTGACCTCATGAGTCATGGCTAGTGGCAATGACTCATTGAGTCCCTCGTCCAGTCTACAGGAACACAGTTAAAATCTTATTTTTGTTTTATCTCATATTGCATACTAACCGTTATTCCACAGGTACAATGGCACTGAAGGGTACACCAAAAAAGGATCCTGCCAAGAAACAGGGCGTGGAGAAAAGTCATCCCTCATATCGCAGACTTAGGGATGAGGCCTCATCCTCCAGAGAGTCGAGTGGCTCAGTGGAGAAATACTAGGTCTTAGAGGAGCAGCTTGAGAGGAGATCGACCAGGACTAGGACACAATGCACTACCAATCCAACAACCCTGGTCGCATCTCCTACCCACTTGCAAGAGACCCACCGAACCGAGCAAAAGAGAATATTGGGACCACAGTCCCGATTGCCCCCGAAGGAACCACAACTGCGGAAAATGCAAAGGGTATTGATGAATCATGTGCCCAATAGGGGAGCACAGATGATGAGTTGACGGAGACTTCACATACATCCACTGATCAACCACAAAGGGTGAGGTGATGGTGTGTCCCCAGTATGCGGGCCATTTACAACAGGGACATTGCTTCGAATGAGAAGGGCCATCCAAAGAGAAGAATTTATGAGGAGCCTAGAATGGTAAACACAGGGCTCAAGGACCTCCCCAAGCTGCAGACATTGTTTGATAGATGCAGGTTCGGGTGGTTAATTGAGACTTCGGGGAGCTACAACCCTTGTCTGGTCATAGAGTTTTAAGCCGCCTATGCAGCTACGTTACATCTTCTGTCTTTGGGAGGACAAGACTGGAAGAAGAGGCCCGCATTGACGTAGGTGTTGGTCGGGAGACACCTGTAGACATCTATGAGAGGATCATCTTTAAGCTTCTCTACGGTCCAGACTGTCATGCCCCAATGAACACAGCCGAGTTTGATCATAGGCTGTTCGAACTCAAGAAAGTCAAAATTAAGAAGTTGAACAGTAAAGAATGTATCAGGCAGTACACTTGGCTATCACGCATCATTGCCACATGGGGTCCGTAAGTTGAGTGGTTGCATGGCACCAAGACACAAATAAAAAAGGCCACACTAAACTTCCAAGCTAAATTCTGATGGACATTGGTTCGACACAAGCTAGTACCAACCAACAATGACAATGTGCTTTCACCTGACAGAGCCACACTGGTAGCGAGCATTATGGAGGGGTACGCCATGAACTTCCCGTGATATATTGCTGAGGAGATTCAGGAGAGAGCAATAGCAGATAACACCACCATTCCCTTTTCATGCTTCATTGATCGACTCTGTTAGGAGTCAAAGGTGCCAAAATTTCCTTCAGTTGATCAACAAATGGTGGTCCATAAGATCACCAATATCGGGTTGATAAGAGATGAGACAAACCCGGTATCGAGAGCGAAGAGTCAGTATGCCATATCCATTGGAGCGATGGACAGAGGCATTGAGAAGTGGTATACAGACTAAGGCTACACTATTTACCGAGTTTATGGTAGATCCCACAGAGGCCAGAGAGACTGGTAGTCAGCCTAAGGCTAGAGATGCAGCCGACATTCCCACACCTACTGAGGTTCCAGAGTCTTCATCTACAGCAGCAGCACCTCAACCACCTATTGCACCCTCACGTGCTTCTCCAGTTATCCTAGTTACAATTTCTCAAGAATTCCTGACTGAAATGGCTAGGCTGCTAGCTAAAGCTGAAAAATATCAAGCACACATGGCTCTTCAAGTTAAGGTACTAATGGAGCAGGTAAAGCCGTGGGTCACAAAGGAGTTGGAGGCGATCTCTAGTTCAATGCATGGATGGTTGGACGCTTTTGAGAGGCATATGGATGAGCGTCTTACATAGTTACAGGTGCCCGAACTGGCGAGATGGTATGCGGAGGTAGCAACACTCTAAGCTGAGGTATGGGAGTTGTCCGCACGATAGGTAGTTGCGATCCCTCCACCCGTGCTTCCAGTGATTGATGATGACAGTAAGGAAGAGCTACCACCAATAGTTGACTTTATCACTGTGGAGATGGTGGCGCATGATAAGAGCAAGAGACCTCGTGAGGAGGCAAGTCTTGATGAGGATAGTTCTCTACTCCGTGAGCAGAAGCGAGAGCGAAGAGAGATGGAGGTAGTACTGCAGTTATCCATAGATGAGGCTCAACAGAGGGCCGCAGTCGAGGCAGCTAGTCGTGGAGAAGGTACGAGCTCAGTAGGTTTTGAGAATGCACCGGTTCAACCCGGTGGTACTAGAGACAACAATGGAGGTGTATCTGCACCCTCCACTGACCAGGCCACAGACGCTTAGGTCGCATAGGTATGTTCCCTGTTTCAATGTTTTATTTTGTAAATGCATTGAGGACGACACACATTTTTCTTGATGGGTGTGGGGAGGGATACCTGTATAATTTTGCTGAACATAACCCGAGGGTTTTTCTTGCCGGATATCTTTTTCCTTGGGTGTTCCGTATCTAGTAGAAATTGCACGTTTAGGTTTTTGTGTTTGTTTGTTTAGTTGAAAGAAGATTAGGTAAACTCAAGGTAGTCAATAGCATGGATTTTTGAAATTGTTTGAACTGATAATGTGATACCGCTCCTAATTTTTTATGTGTGTTTGTTAAAATCGACAAGCATGACATTTATGAATTATTGCATGGATTAATACTGTGAACATGTTTACCATTGTATGACTATACCTGAACTAGAAGTTAGTAGAAGTGATGATGTTGGCCTGTGCATTGTGTGAGTAAGGTTTAATAGCTAAATTATGTTGTGTGTGTCAATCTAGAACTTGCTTGGTCTGTCGTACTGAGATATAAGATGGGAAACTAGGAAAGGATCATAGGCCATTTTTGATGAATGAATTCACTTTAGCCTTAAAAGACCTACCAAATGGAAATAAATATCCCTTGATCCCAATTTTGAGCTTAAATTGACCCTTATTTTTGTTAATGCCAATTCACCTTCCTTCTTTGATTAAAATGAACCCGTTTTGGCCCTGATCCCTCCTTGGACACTGTGAACCTTAACTCAGGAAAATCGCCTAAGTTGAGGGTGGCTATCATAGTGGTGATTAAGAAGAGTAGGTGGAATGAAATTGAGTAATGAGAATAAAAAAAGGCGGGTGCAGTGTGAAATAATGAAGAAAGAAAGAAAAAGGGAATGTGAGAAAAACATAAATGAAGTTGCTTGAAAGAAGAAAAACTGCACCAGTACTTGCAAAAGAGAAAAAAAAGAAGAAGGAGAAAGTGTAAAAAGGAGAAAACAAGGGAAAAATGTGAAAAGAAGGTTAAGAGTAGAGCCAAAGTGTATGTAGTGCCAAGGAGGGTTAAGCTACTATTCCTATGTCACGACCTGAACGTAGACCCAGATTGCAATACGGGACAAGGAGCCTCGAGAAACTTCAACTGAACCCATGGCATGAACATATATATAACTCAATCAATAAAACTAAATAAATCGACAAGATACTCATAGCGGAAGTCTAGATTTAACTTAACATCAGAATACACAATTGGAAGCTGAATACATCCCTATGTCTAAAAGGCCTCTAAACGTGATGAGTTGATGGGACAAGACCCTAACTAACTCAACCATACTAAAACTGAAAATACATAGAGAAAGTCTGAATAAGTCTAGTCCTCAGGGAATGAGGACTCACCAACAATGTAATATACGATCTCAGAAGGCTGACTACGAATGGGGTTGAACCTAAGAGCCGAGTCCTGTATCATAAAATGATATAACATAGAGTATGCAGTTAGTATGTGAATGTATTGAGTACGCAAGATAAAGAAAATTGCTTAAGTAAATCACATTAAAACATGCATAATGTAAACATAAACATTTAGAATCTGAGAGTAGGACTTGTATGCATTCTTTCTGAAATCACGATCTCATCATTACATAATCATAACATCATAACTGTATCGATTGACTCAAAGCTGAAATCTGATAGTCATGAGTAAAATCTGAACGTTGAGTCAAACCTGCTTTAGAACATATATAGATATAGAAATCTCATGAATGATCAACATGCATAACTGAAATCATGAGGAACAATGGGAGGCTCTTCTTTTAACTGACATACCACGATAGAGATTACGTGATCCCAACTATCACACTCAAGTGGGTAGAGCCGTCCAAAGCCTTTTCAGGCTTAGGGACGATACCATTATATCAATATCAAGCTCATGGGCTAATAGGACCGAGGATAACTCACAAGGGAGGCCACGAAGTAACATATAAGTATAAACCTATGTTGGCGCGTATTTCTGAGGCATAGGTTGATCGACCCTTAGCCTACTCGGTGTTAGACACTACTCCCAAAAACATGCATATGCTCTACATCGTTATTCAACGAAGCTCAACATAGTCTATTGATGAAGCTGAATAATAAAATATATCTCATATATGAAATCATGCATATGAGAAGCTTCAACTCAAACTATACCACAAGCTGAAAGATAATTGGGAGTCTTCGCTCCAAAACCATGTGGCAAGCTTAATTCGAGAAATCATAAATCATACTTTGAACATGTGAGCATTGCCCAAAGCTTTATCATACTGGATAATACTCAATTCATATTGAAAATAAGATTATAAACATGGGTATCTTTAAAACATGCTTTTCATCATAATATCTAATCATCATCATACATTCATCACAAATCTCATCTTTCATGAACTTTTCATCAATGGGCTTTTTAATTCATAAAGCTAGAAACATGATATTTAATTAAAAATATTATAAAATTTTCCCTTGCTTCATAATTCCATCGCAGAAACATATTTAAATCATACTCCTGTAAAGAATTAGGAACTTCATGCATTGGGTTAAAACCCATAGATTAGATATAGAATGTTCATGATTTAGAGAGGGATTGGGTATAGGTGTGAAAGAATTCGCCCATTCATAACCCTACATAACTGTTGGTAGATGATTCTTACACTTTTTTGAATTCCAAAAGGAATTGAAAAGAAATTGAAGAACACTAAGCTTAATCACCCTCTCTCACCTTTTACCTCGCATGCATGAATGAAAATGGCCTAAAATGAAATTAACCCCTTTAAAAGTCATCATTCATAACTCAAAATGACATAGTTTAGGCCTTAGGATCTTAGGATACGAAATAGCCCTTACTAAATTTGCAGAAAATAACTGCTAGATGGTCCCAACGAGGGACCTAACAACTCGTCGTAAGGGTCACGACTCGTGGAGCCATCCATGAGGTTCACTACTTCTCAAGTCTTTTGGTCTCATAAAGGAAGACATAACGACTCATTACCTGGTGACCACGACCGGTGGTCACCATCTGGGATGTACACGACCTCAGTCTCAATAAGATTATTCCCTGCTTGGTAACAACTCATCCCACGAATCATGGGGACTGACCAAGACTCGTGGGGTCCTTATGTCACGCCCCACCTTGGGAGGCATGACTGGCACATGGTGCCCTACTAGGATCTGAACTGACCTGACTGAGCTTATGCACTTTTGGTGCATGCCTAATCTTTAAATCAAGAAAAGAATGGGCTATATCTCGGCTGTAAACACAGCCCCCGACCGACAAGGCCTTATAGCCACCTGTAAAAGAAAATAGCTAACCAGAAACAGGTAATAGTAGGGAATCCTATGTGGGCCAACAAGACCACCATGATGTCTAGTTATAACTATAGAGTAAATCCAGCACTAAACTAAGCTATGGCCGACAAGGCCGCTAACTAACAGTAAAACAAGGCCCCACACGACCAGCACGTAAAATAAAGCACACACGGGCCTCACATAGACAAAACCAACTAACCACAAGGAATCTAAAACAATATGCAAGCCTCTAGGAGTGATATAATTGTTGATACAAGGCTCCAACCTACCCATAAACTGTACAATCAAAAGAGTAAATCTTCTAACTGTTAGCTCTAGAGGAAAAGAGCCGACTGTACTGCCAATCCTGGCTGGCTACTAGGAAGGTCCTGATTCGCGTCTATCTGCACCTGCAGGCAAGTAATGCAGTGCCTCAAGAAGGGAGTCAGTTCAATATGTACCAAATATGTTAGGCAGTAACTGTAAATAACTGAATGAACTAAAAGGAAACTGAAAGTAACTGAACGAAAAATATAGAGATGCTACTTGAAAAGATAAACTTCTTGTTGTCTAATCTATCAGTACTAATGCAAACAAGAACCTTACCTGGTCTCCATAAGCCGAAAGGTACAACCAACATAGAATAACCTGTCCAGGGATCTTATAAGCCCTGGTGAATACACTTCAATCTATATACCCCTAAAAGGTCACACTGAGTCATCTAATAACTACAGCCATCCTATTAGTCCTCTAGGCCTACAATTAAGCCTGCTCCGCCCCTGAACTGTAGCTATGTCTGAGTCAAGTGGACTCCTGATATCTGCACCCCGGGCACCAGGCTCGACGGGGGTGTGGTGCTGATATGACATATAATAGTTCAGCCATGGAATGGACTGTATGAGGCCCTCAGACCCCATCTTCATCCCTCGCGGATGACATACCGCTCCTTGGAGCGAGGTCGTCTAGCCCCTGGCGGGCGTCGATACAACTAGTAACCCTGGGATTGGTTATGGAAGGCTATACAAGGAAAAGTCAATCCCAACCTGAACATAACTACTGGTTTCAACTAATAGCAATAGATAATCACAATAGATATACTTCTGGCTCTCTTACTGGGATTCAAACTGTATTACAATACTAAAGAAACTATATTACCGAAGGAATTTACCTTAACATTCCTCAATCGCTGATTTCTGATTAACTGGCGAGTTTCAATTCATATTCAATAGCCCTTTCCAACTGTAATCATATTACTGGGAGAATGAGACTACTTTCAGTACTAAATTCGGCAGAAACGATAACTTATAATACTAATATTAACTATACTTCAACTTAACGATATACGACCGAAAATGTAAAATATCTCGAGGGTTCAGAAGGGAGAAATACTTACTTTATGCCTGTAATTTTATTAAAATCAGTTTGGAGCAATTCTAACAACTTTTGCTCGGCGGCGTTACGATTTTCCAGGCGAATTTTGAGAAAATAACTCCGTAGTAATGCTCCCTGCGGGATTGGAACTCGATAGCTAAAGTTAATTTTAATTTGGACGGCGTTTGGTAGCATAATCAGACGAAAAACTATAGAAATCCTCACTTTAAACTCTCTCTGGCCGAAGTTAATTGAAGGAAAATGATTTGAAATTAAACTAAAGGATTATATATATATTAAGGCGGTGGCGGGGAGGTGCCCCGCGCTGCCCAAGGCGCTAGACTTAGCCCCGCATCGCACCCCTTATCGCACCAGTGGGCTGGCAGGCCGTGCTGGCTGGTGCGTCGTGCTGGCCCTTTGCGGCCTCGCCTCACCCGACCCTGCTTTCGAGGATTTCCTACACGCATCGACTTTCTTTATTCTTCATGAATCCATGTGTACACTCACTAATTGTTAACATTTACGGGGTGTAACATATTCCCCCCACCCCCTTAGGAACATTCGTCCTCGAATGTCATTCTCAGGTTAACTCTCTTACCCAAGATTTAGAAAAATTTTGGTAGAGTTTCCTCTGTAATATGGACTATCCAGAAACCTGAAACGCAAAAAAGTCCAATACAGGCACCTCGCAGGATGCTATAACAACTATTACATAATAAGGAATAGCAAAATAGCAATACTTAAAGCATAAGTAGTAAAATCACAACTGAATAACGACCTCACTTGCATAATTTGGCTCAATCCTGGAACAGGTGAGTATATTTAAATTTCATATCATCTTCAGCTTCCCATGTCATTTCTTCTTTATTCCTGTTTCTCCATATTACTTTAATAGAGCCGACATCCTTTATTCTCAACCTGCGAACGTGTTGATCGAATATGGCCACTGGAACCTCTTCATAGGATAACTCCTCAATAACCTGGACATCCTCAACTGGCACGATTCAGGACGGATCCTCTATACACTTTCGCAGCATCGACAAATGAAAGACCGGGTGAACAGAATCCAACTATGGAGGTAATTCTAACTCATATTCCACTTGGCCTATTCTCCGGATGATCCAATATAGGCCAATTAACCTAGGGCTAAGCTTACCCTTCTTACCAAACCTCATTACGCCCTTCATGGGAGAAACTTTCAAAAACACCCAATCACCAACATTGAAATTCCAAGGCCCTACGCCGCGCATCAGAGTAGGATTTCTGGCAGCTCTGAGCTATTAACAAGCGGTCTCTGATAAGCTTTACTTTCTCTTATGACTGGTGGATTATGTCTGGTCCAATTAACTCTGATTCTCCTACCTCGAACCAACCAACTGGGGATATGTACTTTCGCCCATATAAGGCTTCATAGGGTGCCATCTGGAATTCCGAATGATAACTATTATTGTAAGAAAATTTAATAAGGGGTAAATGTTCATCCCAACTGCCTCTGAAGTCCAACATATATGCTCGTGACATATCCTCGAGCATTTGAATTGTACGTTCTTCTTTCCCGTCTATTTGAGGATGGAAGGCTGTACTCAAATTGACCTGCGTCCCCAAGCTTTTCTGAAATTACTGCCAAAATTTGCCTGTGAACTGCACCCCTCTATCAGAAATGATAGAATTTGGGACACCATGCAATCAAACTATTTCTATGATATACAATTCATCATAGTCCTCGGCTGATAAGGTGGTCCTGACGGGCAAAAAATGAGTTGACTTCGTCAATCTGTCGGTAATTACCCAAATGGAATCAAATCAGCGTCTAGTACGGGGTAATCCTGTCACAAGATCCATATTAATTGCCTCCCATTTCCACCTAGGAACTGGTATTTCCTGTGTCAATCCACCGGGTTTTTTATGTTCCGCCATTATCTAGCTGGCAGTTAGGGCATTATGTTACAAATTCTGCTACACCATTTTTCATTCCCAGCCACTAGTAAATCTCTTTTATGTCATGATACTTCTTTGTTGAACCAGGGTGAAGAGAATAATGGGAATAATGTATCTCTGCCATAATTTACTGGAAAATTCCTGCCATATCTAGAACGCAGAGGCGACCCCTACATCTTAAGACCCCACCTTTGGTTACCTCAAAAGCTGATACTTCCCCTCGCTTACCTTTATCTCTGAGCTGTACCAAGTTAGGATCTTTATGCTGCCGCTCTTTTACTTCTACAACCAGGGATGATACTGCAGTATTTTGAATCACTGTCCCACTGTCTCTGATGAAGGGCGTATTACACACTTCATAGATATTTTTACCCATACTTTACTATGTTTTGAGAACAAATTATGTGCGTTTGCATGAGATTATGTTATATATTTGTAAAAATGGCTAACGCATGTGATTAGATATTTTCAGGGCTAACAGTAATGGATTTGGGTGTGTTTGAGACTTTTGGATTGAAGTTGAAGAAGAAGGAATATACTAAGCAAGATTAAAGAAAGAAAAAATAAATAGAGTGCATTGCCACTGCTGCGACACCAGATGCACGAGACACTGTCCTTGTGCTATCAGATGCGCGACGCGGCCCTTGTGCTGCGCGATTCCATGCGCAAAGCGCTGGTCTCCCTGCGCGATTGAGTGCTCGACGCGGCGTAGAAGTTGCGCGATGACATGCGCGAAGTGCAACCTTTCCAGCGCTACAGCAAGTGCAAGGAACCCTTCCACCTGCGCGATGCAGCCTGCGGCATACCAAGGGGTTTCCAACGGCCAAAATTCAACTCCTACTTCAACAAGGAAAAGGAACTTTCAATCCCAAATCAAATCCGAAAAGGAACAAGAAAAGCGTAAATCTACTACTATAAATACCCTTTTATTTTCATGTAACAGCTATGTTGTTTTTAAGTCTTCAAGGATGCTTTTCTTAGAGAAGCTTTTAGAAAAGAGTTAGAGGAGACAATTTACAATTTAGTTTTGAGAGTTGGTTTTACTTTGAGATACAATTGTAAGGTTGTTCTTCCGAATTTTGCATTAATCAAGTGAAGGTTCTTCTGATCATTGTTGTAAGTATTAATTTTAATTTTTATATATTAGTTTACTTATGAACATGATAGACTAGAACTACCACGACTAGGGTCGTGGGAACCATGGTGAATTAACAAACTAGGGTTTACATGACATGATTTTAAACTAATACTAAACGCTTGTATTGTATTCTCTTCATGCTTTAACATTTCTTAACGTTGCGCAACATTAGGACATGCTCGAATTCTGTACTTGCTTAGATCTAAGCGGTAGAGATTAGGAAAAGAGAATTACAACGGAGCCATGATTTTGATAATCATTGTATTAACTTGAGTTGTGGTTGGAGGATAGTTAAATCTGGAACTTAGTGATAGCGGATAGTTTAAGACCGCTCATGAGACTTGGTCGAGTGATTGAGTATAATCATTCAATAGGGACTAATCGGTCATTTGAATGAACCTAAGTTACCAGTTCTACAAGTAAAGTATTGGGATAGATCACTAGTGTAAAACCTGAAGTAGTTAAGGATCCATGGAAAACACCTATCCTAGTTAATTGGGAAACAACCATCAGCTTCTCAACATTGTTACTTATTAATTTTACAAATTTTCCCTCTTAGGAAATAATTAACTACAAAGCTTAAGCACTAGAGTTCTTCTATATTCTTCCATATTCACTGTGGGATCGGCCCCAACCTCTAGTTGGGTTCTTTATTGACAACGTCCATTTCATACTTTAGTAAGAGGTGTGGTTTGAGTGTTATCAAAAAGTGGCGCCGTTGCCAGGGAATACAGTTTAGGATTAGATTGATTGCTTGTGTTTAACTTCTAGTCTTTATTTCCTATTTTTTATTTTTTCTTTTATCTTCTTACGTGTTACAGTTTAGCGTGGTAAAACAAGCGGCCAAGATGTGACCACGGTCACAACAGGTATCTTGATGAAGTCTGAGTAATCAAGATACCTATGTTGTGCCGCAATGTTAAATCATGCGCTACTTGGGAGGCAACCCAAGATAATTTTTTTTACGTGTTTGTTCAAGTGTGCAGGTGTTAAGTCATGATTTACAAAAATTTGAGCATGAAATACATAGATGGGGGAAGCTGCTCTTGCCCCCACATATGACGAAGAGTAGAGGCTCAGGGAGTTCTTCTTTCAACCTTTTACTTTATGCTTTATTGCTTTAGCACTGGGGACGGTGTGACTAATTATATGTGGGGTGGGAGAAGTGAATTTCATATTACCATGCATGCCTTAATTTCTAAATTCGCACTTGGTAGGCCTAGTTTTTTTTTTGAAATTTATGACTTATCTTGCATGCTTCTTTGTTTGTAGTAGTTTTTGTTTTATTTTATTTTGAGTTTTTCCGATTTTTATTTTTGGTACTTTTCCGGTGGATAGTACCTTAAAACCGACTAGAGAGTCTAGATTTTTTATTTTTTTATTTTTTAGTCATTGAGTCATGATTTTGCCTGATGATGGATGGATGACGACCGTCTTAAGGTAATTTAGCCATTAGGAAGAATAAAAACTTGGACCCTACGAATGCTAGGTGCTTCACGTTAGGTATCATTGAGACTTTATTAAATTCACTCAAAAATGTATGAAAAAGGTAGAAACACTTAGTTTTTTTTGAAACTTTACTCTTGTACTTGAAAAATTGGATAAATTCACTTAAAAATGCATGAAAAAGGTAGAAACACTTAGTTTTTTGAAACTTGACTCTTGTACTTGAAAATTTGAGCTTAATTATGTTATAGATGCAATATGGATATATGTGTTTATGTGATCTTGATTTCCATTGTTAAACCGTTTGTGCCAATGTGTAAGGAAGTTTTGATATACTCCATGCTTGCAATTTGATGACTAGAACTTTCCCGGTGTGTCTGTAAAGCGAAATATGAATGATGGATTGGGGAAGTGATATAGGCGTTTCTTTGGTAGCCTTGTTTTTATCCTACTTTACCTACCATGATTGTAATCATCTTAGTTAGCCATGTTGAGCCTTAGCCTATTCTTTTGATAGCCATATTACAAGCTTAGTCCCTTTTTGTTCTATTGACATGTATTTGATCCAAATGACTCCTAAAGCACTTTAATGAAAAATTTTGCATGAAAGGAGCTTAATTGGAAAAGTGAAGGGAAAAGCTAAAAAGTGTGGTGAATTGGAAGAAAAGAAAAAGGTGAAATTTTGCTAAATAAGGAGGGTGATTGTTAGTGGGAAAACAAAAAGAAGAAAGAGCTTTGAAAAATTGAAGAGAGAAAAAAATGTGAATGAGCTCAATGTTAAAAGAAAAAATCCCCACTATTCACCTAATTTGAAAAATTGAAAAATAAAAGGAGGTATAAGCAGAAAATTTGAAAATTGAGGAAAGTGCTAAAAAATTGCAAAGTGTTGTGAAGTATTAAAGTGCTTAGAGAGATTAGTCACTATCTTTGCCAAATAGTTCCTACCCGTCCCTAGCCTACATTATAATCAAATTTAAGTCCTAATTGATCCTTGGATCATAATTATATATTATCGGAGTATTACACTAAGGGCAAGCCTATGGGTCGTCTTTTGCATGTGTCTTGAGTTCTTTTGTGAGAGTGAGCAGAAATTATTTTATTTATGCCCAAGTTAATCTTATTCTATATCTTGTGTGAGAACGGGCATCTCTCCAAATTGTGAGGGGCACAATGGTAAGACTTTGGTTTAATCTTGATTGCTAAATTACATATAATTCATGTTGGCCCAAATGATGTCTTGATGAGTTAGTTTTCAAAATCTAAGTGATTTTGAACTTTGACATTTCAATATTGATCCTATATGCATGCGAGTAAGTTGTTTGAGCTTTATTGATTTGTCTCATGATCCTAAGTCCTGTTCGTAGGATGAATTTTGAGCTTAATTGTTAGAAGGGAAGTAGTACATTGTTTGAGGATGAACAATAGTTTAAGTGTGGGGTGTTGATGAAGGGCGTATTTACGCACTTCATAGACATATTTTTACCCGTACTTTACTATGTTTTGAGAATATTTTATGTGTGTTTGCATGAGATTATGTTATATATTTGTAAAAATGGCCAACGCATGTGATTAGATGTTTTCAGGGCTAAAAGTGATGGATTTAGGTGTATTTGAGATGTTTGGATTGACGTTGAAGAAGAAGGAATGCACTAACCAAGATTAATGAAAGAAAATAAATAAATAAATAGAGTGCACTGCCACTGCTGCGCGACCAGATGTGCGAGGCACTGGCCTTGCTGCGCTACCATATGCACGACGCAGCCCCTATGCTACGCAATTCCATGCACAAGGTGCCGGTCTCCTTGCGTGACTGAGTGCGCAACGTGGCGCAGAAGCTATGCGAGGACATGCACGAGGCGCAACCTTTACAATGCTACAATAGGCGCGAGGCGCCCTTCCACCTACGCAATGCAGCCCGCGGTGCACCAAGGGGTTTCTAACGGTCAAAATTCAACTCCTACTTCAACTAGGAGAAGGAAATTTCAATCCTAAATCAAAATCGCAAAGGAACAGGAAAAGCATAAATCTACTACTATAAGTACTCTTTTATTTTCATGTAATAGCTATGTTGTTTTTAAGTCTTCAAGGAAGCTTTTCTTAGAGAAGTTTTTAGAAAAGAGTTAGAGGAGACAATTTACAATTTAGTTTTGAGAGTTTGTTTTACTTTGCGATACAATTGTAAAGTTGTTCTTTAGAATTTTGAATTAATCAAGTGAAGGTTCTTCCGATCATTGTTGTAAGTGTTAATTTTAATTTTTATATATTAATTTACTTATGAACATGATAGGCAAAAACTACCACAACTAGGTTGTGGGAACCATGGTGAATTAACAAACTAGGGTTTGCACGACATGATTTTAAACCAATACTGTACACTTGTATTGTATTTTCATCATGCTTAAACATTTCTTAATGGTGCACAATGTTAGGACATGCCCAAAATCTTTACTTTCTTAGGTCTAAGAGGTAGAGATTAGGAAAAGAGAATTACAATGGAGCCATGATTCTGATAATCATTGTATTAACTTGAGCTATGGTCAGAGGATAGTTAAATCTGGAACTTAGTGACAACGGATAGTTTAAAACCTCTCATGAGACTTGATCGAATGATTGAGTATAGTCATTCAATAGGGACTGGTCGGTCGTTTGAATGAACCTAAGTTATCGGTTGTAAAAGTAAATTATCGGGATAGATCACTACTGTAAAACCCGAAGTAGTTAAGGATCCATGGGAAACACTTACCCTAGTTAATTGCATTAATTTGGAAACAACCATCAATTTCTCAACATTGTTACTTGTTATTTTTACAAATTCCACCTCTTAGGAAATAATTGACTACAAAGCTTAAGTACTAACGTTCTTCTATATCCTTCCATATTCCCTGTGGGATCGCCCCCAACCTCTAGTTGGGTTCTTTATTGACAACGTCCACTTCATACTTCAGTAAGAGTTGTGGTTTGAGCGTTATCAGTCTTCTGAGTCTACTATTCGGACGGCCAGACTGGCTAACTGGTGCAATTCTCGGCCAGCTCCCGCTATTCAGGCCTCAAATGTGCTAAACTCCCTATTGATCTACGACTAAGGGCATCTGCTATGATATTAGCCTTTCTTGGATGATATAAGATATTCATGTCCTTCAACAATTCTAACAAGCAATGCTGTCGTAGATTCAACTCTTTCTGTGTAAAGATATATTGGAGGCTCTTGTGATCAGTAAAAATGTCCATGTGCACCCCTTATAGGTAGTGTCTCCATATTTTTATGGCGTGAACTACTGACACTAACTCCAAGTCATGAGTGGGATAGTTCTTTTCATTTTCCTCAGCTGCCTCAAAGCATATGCAATTACCTTACCGTGTTGCATCAGAACACACCCTAATCCAACACCTGAATCATCACGATACACTGCATAACCCTCTGAACCTTCTAGAAAAGCTAGTACTGGCGCTGATGTCAATCTTTTTTTCAACTCCTGGAAACTCCATTCACACGCTTCAGTCCAGTGAAATTTAGCTGCTTACTGAGTTAACTTGGTCAAAGGTGCTGATAAGGTAGAAAACCCTTCTACAAACGTTCTGTAGTACCCAGATAATCCAAGAAACTTCGTACCTCAGTCGGAGTTGTAGGTCTAGGCCATGTCTTTACTGCCTCGATCTTCTATGAATCTACCTGAATACCAGCATGCGACACAATATGACCCAAAATGGCTACTGAATTAAGCCAAAACTAACATTTAGAAAATTTTGCGTACAACTAGCGATACCTAAGAATCTAAAGCACTATTCGTAGATGATATCGATGTTCCACTTCTTAATGAGAATACACAAGAATATTATCAATGAATACGATCATAAAATAAATCCAGATACGACCTGAAGATGTTGTTCATAAGATCCATGAACAATGCAGGAGAATTCGTTAACCCGAAGGACATAATTAAGAATTCAAAATGGCCATACCTGGTCTTGAAGGCTATCTTCGGGATATCTCTCTCCCAAACCCTCACTTGGTGATACCCGGACCTTAAGTCGATATTAGAGAAATACTTTGCTTCTTGAACTGATCAAACAAGTAATCTATCCTAGGAAATGGGTATTTATTCTTGATGGTGACTTTATTTAGCTGCCGATAATCTATACATAGGCGGAGAGAGCCATCCTTCTTTCTTACAAACAGAACTGGCGCACCCCATGGTGAAGTGCTCAACCTGATGAAGCCCTTATCTAATAGATCTTTCACCTGTTCCTTCAATTCTCTGAGCTCAGCAGGAGCCATTCGATACAGAGGGATGGAGATAGGCTGAGTACCTGGTAGTAGGTCGATAGCGAAGACGATCTCCCGTTCTAGGGGAATATCAAGAAGTTCATCTTGGAATACATATGGAAATTCATTGACTACTGGAATAGACTGAAGTGTCAGGGATTCTGCTTGGACATCCTGAACCCTGACAATATGATAAATGCAACCCTTCACTATCAACTTTCTCGCCTGAAGATAGGATATAAACCAACCTTTTGGCGTAGCTGCATTTTCTTTCCACTCTCATATTACCTCCCCTGGAAAGTGGAATCAGACAGTCTTGGTCCAACGTTCTACATAGGAATAACATGGTACTAGCCAATCCATGCCCATAATTACATCAAAGTCAATCATGTCTAATTTCACCAAATCTACTAAAGTCTGGTGACCAACAACCTCTACTATGCAACCCAGGTAGATCCTTTTAGCTATAATAGAATGACCGATAGGTGTGGATACTAAAAAGGGTCGCTAAAGCAATTCTGGCGTGATGCCGAATTTTCGGGATACTAGTGGTGTAGCATAAGACAAAGTGGAGCCTGGGTCTATCAAAATATAAACTAAATGAGAGCAAATGTCCAGCATACCTTTCACAACATCCGAAGAAGACTCTGACTCCTGTCGCCCTAATAAAGCATAAGTACGATCCGGACCGGTGCCGGAACTCGATGCCCCTGACCTGCCTCGGCCTCTTCCAACTGGAGCTGAGGGCTGCACCCAGCAGGAGATGCTAGGGCACGTGACCCTACTGAAGATCTGTCCTGTCGGTCCCGATCATTCTGACCCCTAGCTGGACAGTCTTTAATTATGTGACCCTCCCGCCCACAGGTGTAACACGTTGTAGAACCACACCTATATGCCCCAGGATGACGTCGACTGCAGATAGGGCAGGGTGGCATGGTGAATCTACTCTGCTCTGACCCTTTCTGCTGCTGCGAACCCGACAATGTGAGCTCTCGCCGGGTCCTGACTGTCCCCGATGACCTGGTCGACTCCCTTGCTGCTATTGTATAAGTGGAGGTCTGGGTGGTCTTCCTAATAGTCGCGGCCTAGGTCCGCCATGGAAATCTACCTGTGTATCACTAGGTTTAGACCTGTAGCTCTTTTCCTGATTTTCCATCTCTATCTCTCGCTATCGCTACATGATTCCCACAATATTCTGAGCAAATGCCTAAACATGGGCAATATCCATGTCCTCTCATAGAGTAGCCGTAATACAAGTCTCTACATACACTGGAAGCAACCCCATAATAAAGCGGTGCACTCTAGCTGGCACGGTATCTACAAAAGCTAGTGCATATCGTGCCAAGGAGTCAAATCTCATAGCATACTGCCGAACACTCATCGAACCCTGCTCCATATACAGAAACTAATCTACACGGGCCTGTCATATATCTCACAGCAAATAATGGTCCAAGAAGGCCTCTGAAATGCTGGACCAAGTCGAAGGGGAAACATCTCTACTTCAGAACCTCTCCCAATTCTCGTACCATAACACTGCTATGTCCAGCACTCGAAATACCGCTAGCTCAATCGACTCCGTAGGTGTGGCATGCATCACCCTGAAGATCCACTGCAACTAGTCCAGGAAGTTTTGAGAGTCCTTATCTCGATTCATCCCTGTGAAATGCAGGGGACTCAGAGTGAGGAACTCTTGGACCCTCGAACTACCAGGTCCTCCCAAAGACTCCACAACCATAGGTTCCACTGGCTGACGCTGTGCAGCCATCATCTTAGCGATCCTAAAGACAACACTCCTAACCTCTTGATCTGATGGTATCGGTATAGAGACTACTAGAGGTGGTTCCGACGCATCTGCATCTCTAGGAGGCTCCTGATAGGGCAGAGACTACTGGGGAGACCGCGACGGAGTCTCCTTGTCGCCCTCAGATCGGGCTAACTCTGACTGGCGCACCTGGCTAGTTCCCTTTCCTGCTGCAACGTCCAACTTCCTGCTAGTTGTGGTCTGTCGCATGTTTGACATTTCTCTATAGACAAGCAGAATATGGCAAGCTTAGGGACTCAATCCTATACAGTACAGCTCTATAGCACGACTAGAAGAGAAAGAAGAGTAACCACCGTAACATGCCTCACAACCTCCTGTCTATAGAATGTGGTGCACAACACATCCATAGATAAGACTCTACTTAGATAAGACTCGGATGCGACCTTCTCTGATACTAAGTTTGTCATGCCCCACCTTGGGAGGCACGACTGGCACCTGGTTCCCTACTAGGATCAAAACTGACTTGACTGAGCTTATGCACTTCTGGTGCATGCCTAATCTTTAAATTAAGAAAACAACGGGCTATACCTCATGTGTAAACACAACCCGTAGTAATGCTCTCTGCGGCCTTAAACTTCTATACCTAAAGTTAATTTGAATTCGGGCGGCGTTTCGTAGTGTAAATGGACGATTTTTACTTGAATTCTTCGTCTCACACCATCTTTGGCTAAAACATAACTTGGAAAATGATTTTATCTTGAACTTAGGACTATATATATATATCATAGGGTGGTGGCAGGGGGGTGTGCGGTGCATCCCCTATCGTGCCACAATTGCCCGCGTCGCGCCTCCCATTGAGGCAGCAGGCTTGGAACCCCGTACCTCTCAAAGCGCCAGCAGGCCTGGCACCCCACGCTGGCCAGTGCACTGTTGGCTTGCGCGTCGCGCTGGCCCTGTGCTCACTGATCCCATCCAACCCCGCTTTTGAGCCTTTTTCCACACGTGTCAAGATCTTCTTACTCATCACCAATCCACGTATACGCTTACTAATCGTTAACATTTACGAGGTGTAACAGTAGCGCCACCCTCAGATGAGCGGCGTGCTCCTCCTCTCTCCGATAGTATATGAGAATATCATCTATGAACATGATCACAAACATGTCCAAATATGGCTTAAACACCCTATTCATCAAATCCATGAAAGCTACAGGAGCATTCGTTAGTCCAAAAGACTCAACTACCAACTTATAGTGACCATACCGAGTGCTGAAGCCTGTCTTCAGGATGTCATTCTCTCTAACTCTGAGCTAATGATATCTGAATCTGAGGTCTATCTTTGAAAATCATTTATCACACTAAAGTTGATCAAATAAATCATCAATCCTAGGGAAGGGATATCTGTTCTTAATTGTGACCTTGTTCAACTGTCGATAATCAACACACATCCAAAGGGAACCATCCTTCTTTCAGACAAAGAGAATTGGCGCACCCCATGGGGATTTGCTAGTTCTGATGAAACCCTTGTCTAAGAGGTCCTTCAACTAACTCTTTCAAATCTTTTAGCTCGGCTGAGCCATTCTATAAGGAGGAATAGATATAGGTTGCGCACTTGGAAGAAGGTTAATACCAATGTCGATCTCTTTCTCGGGAGGAATTCCCGGTAGTTCATCTGGAAACACCTCTTGATACTCACGCACTATAGGGACTGACTGGATAGTTGGGGTCTCAGACGTAGCATCCTTAACCCTAAGTAGATGGTACACACAACCCTTAGAGATCATATTTCTAGCCTTAAGGTAGGAAATGAAATGACCTACAGGCACAACTGAACTACCCTTTCATTTTAGGACTGGCTCACCTGGACACCGGAGCTCAACCGCATAGGTTCTACGATTTACTGAAGCGTAACATGCATGTAGCCAATCCATGCAAAAGATAACATCAAAATCTATAATGGAAAGCTCTACCAAATCTGTTGAGGTGGCTTTCTAAAGAACTCAGACAGGGCAATTTCTGTATACCCATCAAGCTATGATTTAACCACCGATTAGAGTAGAGACTAAAAAGGGTTATGATAGGATTTCAGGACTAATTCTGAAGCTATTAGCAACATAGGGCGTAAAAAAAGATAAAGTAGACCCTAGATCTAACAATGCATATACATCAAGGTGGAATACTCGTAACATACCAGTGACTACATCTGGAGAGACCTCCTGCTCCTGGCGGGATGCGAGGGCATATAATCTGTTCTGATGCTGACCAACACCTAAACTAGTGGATGTACCCTGCTTAGCTGAGCATGCTGGTGGGGTTACTAAACTAGTGATAGGTCTCGACCTATACCATGGCCATGTCTAGCTGCTGGACAATCTCCGAGCATATGTCTAGGCTTACCACACCCAAAACAAGCACCTGAACCTGCTAAGCACTGACAGTGTGCCTCCTGGGGCACCTGTCACACCCTAGAATACTGGGCTCTGCGGGCTTGCTCCCCTGACCTCAAAAGCTTGATGCTTATCCCCTCTGGCTGTGCCTAGATTTGGATGGCACACTCTCTGTTGATGGCGCTGGGGCTAATGATCTCTGGTGGGACTACTGACGGTGCCCCCTCTAGGCCTCTGCTGGGAGAATCCAAAGCTATTATTCCTGGACCTCTTGGCCTCCCTCTCCCTCTCATTCACCTGTACCACCTCTATCTGCTAGGTCTATAGAACCGTCTGTGAGAAATCAATATTCTGGTGAAGCATCGCGGTTCGACAACCTTTGAACAAATAGTTCGTTATCCCATGCACAAACTGACTCATTCGAGCCCTCTAATCATCCACGTCTCTGGTGCATATTTGGATAGGCAGGTGGACTCTAAAGCATATTCCTGGACCATCATCTTATTCTGCCTCATGTTCAGAAACTCAACTACTTTGATCTCCCTCATCTCTCGGGGAAAGAACCGATACAAGAAAGCAGTGAGAAACTCATCCCAACCAATGGGAACTGCTCCAACTGTCCTTCTATCCTTCCATTGACTGAACCATATATGGACAACCCCTTTCAACTGATAAGAGGCTAAGTCTGCGCACTCTTCCCTTGTCCCCCCATAATCTAGGTGATCTTCTGGATCTCATCAATAAACTCATATGGATCCTCATCCACCTTCAATCCAAGGAACTCTGGAGGGTTCACCCTAAGAAATTCTCTTATTCTTTTCGCTGCTGCATTCGCGTTCTGGGAAACATGTGCTACCACAACTGGTTAACCTGGCGGTCAAAGCATATGCCAACATTTGGATGGCTACCTTAAACACTGCGTGGGCAACTTGCGTGGGTACATGATCCTCAGGGGATGGTGAGGCCTGCTGGTGCCCATCCCCATTGGCATTCTCTTGGCTGTTTCCATGTTCGTTTCTTCTTCCATTAACTCAACGAGGAGGCATGAATCTACAAATGCATATAGCATGAGTTAGAAGGATAGAGAGAGACTTCATCGCACGAAATAGATCATGAAATAAGGGATATTTCCTAAAATATTTCGTAGCCTCTTCGTCAAAAGTGTGGCGCGCTTCACACCTATGAAAAAGGACTCTATTTAACCTGGCTTTCAGAAACCCTAGGACACTTTAAAACCTAATGTTTTATACCAAATTTGTCATGACCTGGACATAGGCTTGGATCGAGACACGAGATGAAGAACCCTGAAAGGCTCCAAGTCCACCCATGACACGAACATGACATCACATAATAAATATGAAAATCTAACATGTGAAATAGCGGAAGTCTAAAAATCTAACAACATCTGAACTTATAAATACATAACACTGGTTTGAAGTTGAATACATGCTATGTATGATAAGCCTCTACATACTAACGAGTTGATGGGACAAGACCCAACTAACCCACTAAAGACTAAAACTAAAGATACTGAATACAAGCTGATAAAAGGGTCCTCGAAGGATGAAGACTTACCAACAGGCTGAGAGATGCTAACTTAGATGATCTGGATAATGGTGGGACTAAATCTGAATGTCTGAGCCTGTATCATGAAACGATACAACATAGAGTATGCAGTCAGTACTTCGAATGTAATGAGTAATCAAGGTAAGCAAAACCCTTAAGTTAGTAAAATCATAACTCATACATATCAAAAAATATTTCATTATAAGAATTCTGAGAGTAAGGCAAGCATTCTATTATCTGAATATCATAACTGAGTCGAATAACCCAAAGCTGAAATTAATAATCATAAGGAAAACTGAACATTGGGTCAAACCTGCGGAGAATATGCTATCATGACTGATGAACAAGCAAAACTAAAATCATGAGTAACAATAGGAGACTCGTCATTAACCGACATTACCACGACAGAGCTTACATGGTCCCAACTATTTCACTCAAGTGGGCAGAGCCGTCCAAATCCTTTTCAGGGCTAAGGGCGCTACCATGATATTAATATCAAGCTGAAGGCTCCTTGGGGGTAGGGGAAGCTCACAAGGGAGGTCCCAATGAATCTAAGTATACCTACATTGGCACATAGTTCTAAAGCACGGGGTTTCTAAACCCCTTAGCCTACTCGGTGTTAGACACTACTCCCAAATACATGCATATGCTCTCTATCATTTTTCAATGAAGCTGAACCGTCGTCTTTTGACAAAGATAAATCATAACATATCATACATATTCTGAAAACATAATATGAAGAGCCTTGGCTCTAACCATATCACAAGCTGAAAAGTGGGAGTCTAGACTCCAAAATCACATGGTAAGCTAATAACATGAAATTGAAGTAAATCATGAAACATACTTGATCATATGGGCTTGCCCAAGCTTAAACATGCTTTGAAATAGACTTGATAGTTAAAAATATGGATATAGACATGGGTAATTCAAAATCATACTTGCATTATAAACATCTCATCATGCTAGAAGCATAGATCAAAATCTCAACTCTTCATTAACTTTTATGATTGGAAATCATATTTGCAAAACTTTGAAATCATAAATTTATAATTGAAATCATTATAAAACATTCCCCTAAATCTCAATTCAACATTAGAAACATGAATAGAATTTACCCATGATAGATGCTTTGAGGATTTCACAAGTTAGGTTAAAACCCCATAGATTCATCAACTTAAAATTCCATGAATTACAAGAGGATTTGGTCATAGAAGTGAAGGAATACTCCCATTCATAACCCTATATACCTGGGTACTTCTAATTTCACACCCTTCTTGAATGCCCAAAGGAATTGGATGAGAATTTGATGAATTCTAAACTTGATCACGTTAGGAATTCTCTAGTCTTGCATGCATGGAGAGGGAATGGTTTATAATGGGTTAAACCCACTTAAAACATTTCTAACTAAGCTTAAAATGATGTAGCTTAGGTCTTAGGATCTTAGGAATTATGGAAAACCCTTAATAAATTCTCAAGAAAATCACACTGCCAGTCCCAACGAGGGAGATGACGAGTCATTCCTTATGACGACGACTCGTTACCTGCTCCCATCGCCAACTTTGGAAAACGTACACTGCCAGTCACAATGAGGGACACCACAACTTGTGGTGTACCTAATGACTCGTGGTGACCCAGTCATTGGGAATACTGCCATAAATCAACCACCCAAACCTGCCCCTGACTACGACCCACTCCACGAGTCCAGGAGTCACTTCACGACTCGTGGTTGCCTCTCATGGCATCTCCGAGAATTAAACCTTGAATCATTGACCATCTTGACCATGACTCACTTAACGACTTATTGTCTTGACCATGAGTCGTTACTTCTCTCGTGGTCACCCCCTGACGACGAGTTCCTGGAACTTTTCCGTTCACTTCATGAGTCATTTAACGACTCGTGAAGTCTCCTCACAGGTCACTAAATGACTCGTCCTGTGACCTAGTGTAGGATTTCCTATTTTCTTTGTTTGAACCCCCAGGTCTGATCTTAGGGACTTTTGGTGTATTACAATCAGTTCCAGTGAATTGCCAAAAGTTGTCCTAGAATTGACGAGTAGATTGTATGGATTGTTGTTTAATTGTATAGGTCGTTTGGGGAATCTTTGAAGTTAAAAATAAAATTTTCAATGGTTGAATCAAATTTGTTGTATAAATTCTTAAAGTACTTCTATGATTTTGAAAATGCAAATTTTAATGTGTCTTAATGTATTGTTCAATTGTAGGTGAAGTTAATTACTAAATAATTTTTTTGCCGCCAGTAAGGAAGAGAATGTTTTGATGATGAAGAAATTATAGAATAAAAGGTTAGTCCATCTAAATTTGATAATTCCATAATTCAGTACTTCAGTTATTTGTACTAAAATAATTGATTTCAAGGCAATACCTTCAATATAAAATTCCCACATAATTGCTCCTGATGTTCTTCCTTCATTCTTGTAGATATTTTTTATATGATAAGTTGTTGTAGTTCCTGTATTTCCTACCTCTAGCTAGGAGATAACAACTCGCTATGCCTATGTATCATTCAACAATGTACAACAAGTCCATCTGTGTTATATGTAAAAAAAATGCACCTTTTTCTTTATAACTCTTTAACATCCATTTTTCGCACTCCTCTAAATCACAACTTCTTTAATTGATTGGTGTTTCTTTGGTTTTCAAAGGCCATACTTCAAATCTCCTTCCTTTGATGTGGTATTTGGAATATAACATGCTAGTTTTTAATTTAAGTTGCAGACGATATTGAGGAATCAAGATATGCTAGAAGGTACAAACATTATATATATTTTTTAGGGTATTAGTTCTATATGTTGTGACCTACTAAATTGATCTGCTACTTATATTCATGGCATATAAAGGCTAGTGCAATTTTTGGTTTTGAAGTAATGTTAGTACATTAATACAACAAGAACTGTAATAATTATGTTAGTAAAATAAAATCTATAATGCTCTAATTGGATTCTAAGAATGTTAAGATTTCAACTTCTACCAAAATTGATGAAAGTAGTTTATGATGCCTATAACTTTTGACGCTATTCTACTCCGACATAATAAACGAAATTGTTTCATCATCTCTTCCTAGCAACATCATAAATCATATAATTCTTAAGGTTGTAACTTATTTTTTTAAATATAACATCTACAACTAGACAAGAGAAGTTTAGGACATTGACAAATTTCTATATCATATGTGCTCAGGTTAAACTGACAAAGAACAAAAAGAAATCCTCATTTAGTAAATTCAATACAAAGATCAATGAAATCAATACACAAGTCTGTATCATGAGCTTTATTTATGATTTCTTAAATTTGAGGAACTGATGGTAGTTTTAGTCATAGGTTTTGGCTGAATAGTAGTTTAAAGTTCAGGACCATCTTTTGGCTTAGAAAGGTAGTTTCAGTCACATAATTTCCTAGGCAAAACCTGGTTTGTTGAGTATTTACAAAAGTTATGAGTATGAGATAGTGTGTTGTTGCTGGTTAGAGTTACTGCAGGGATTGTTTTGTTGAGGATATACTATTTTGTTGCTAGTTAGAGTTACTGCAGGGACTGGTTATTCATGTAGTATTTGTCATGCCCGACCTTAGGAGGCAGGACTGACACCTAATACCATACTTGGACTTGGGCTGACCTGGCTGGGCATATGCACCACTAGTGCCTACTAGCAACTTAAAATTAAGAAAACAAACTGCTATATCTCAGGTGTAAACACAGCCTCGGGCCGACAAGGCCATGCAACACTTGTAAAATAAAATAGCTAACCCAGCCAACATAACAATAAAGGGATCCTATGCGGGCCGACAAGACCACTATGCTGTCTAGTTATAATGAAATGAAAACAGGCGGTCATATCCATGCTATAGTTGACAAAATTATTAACTAACTAGCTAAACTAGGCCCCACACGGCCAACACACAAAATATATACACATAGGCCCTACACGGCCAATAACAACCAACTGACTAAAAACTGTAGTCCGCAAGCCTCTAAGAGTGGGATAGTGGTCGGGACAGGGCCCCGACCCACCCAAAACTATACAATAAAAAGGCAAAACTTACACTACCTTCCAACTCTGAATGAAAGGAGCTGACCAATCTAAGTAACTCTGAATAGCTACTAACGGAGGACCTGAAACCTGTCTGTCTAAACCTGTAGGCAAGTATGCACCGCCCCACGTGTGGGCGTCAGTACAATATGTACTGAATATGTAGGACAGTAATAAAAGTTAAATAGAAGCTTATAAATAATTGAAAGTAATCAGTGACAAAGAGCAGAAGTTAACATGTAAGTTTTCTTTTCCATAACCTGCATCTAGTGAACCATTACATAAATAAGAACTGAAGCTGCACGAGTACAAGCAAGTATACCAACAAGAACCTAACCTGGCCCCCATAAGCTTGGAAGGTGCAAGAAATATAGAAATAACCTACCGGGGCCCCCATAAGCCCTGACAAGTACAATTCAATCTATATACCCCTAACAAGGCCCTTATGACTCTACTAGTTACTATGGCCAACCTACCTATCTCCTGGGTCTGCAACTGAGCCCGCTGGATTCCTGTAACTATGTTTGAGCCCTTTGGGCTCCTATAACTACACCATAGGCACACAAGGCTCGACAAAGAGTTAGTAATGCCAATATAGCATAAAAAGAGGTCCATACGTGGATGGACATATGTATGGCCTTATAGTCCTGAATATAGTCCTTTCAGGCATCACAGAGCTCCTTTGGGAAACATCACATAGCTCCTCTAAGCAATTCATAGACCTCTAGGTAACAACACAGTTAGTAACCCTGAAGTTGCTCAATGGAAGGTTATACTAGATGGGGTCAATCCCGACCAAAGTATTATATTTTAGTCTCAATCTAGACACTCAAAAGGAATATCTGGCCCCTTAGGCCTAGTGCGACCACTGCTCACCCCTAGTATAGTCTGTATAGCCACCAACTGGCACACCCCGTGTGGCAACACCTAATGAGAGGGTCCTGACAGTTCTTATAATCTCTAACAGCCTAGACATAATAGGGCGAGGTTCGGAGTGGCCTAAGAGATACTTGGAAGGACATGCTAGGATAATGATAGCTCACAAGAGAACAACAAGTTCACGAGCGACTATCTATATGATTCCTTTTCTTGGGACGACTATAGGGCTGCTACCAATCGGATACGTTCCTAAGAGGTCAGCCCTAACTTCCCGCCGGCAACATGCTATAATTCTTAGCCTGGTAGTAATGCTGTGATATTAAGATTGTAGTCCCTTAGATACTAACTTGGTCTATCCAGATTTCCGATGGCCCCTATCGATGGTTCATAGCCTTGTAGACAGGTATATCTTGACCTAGCCCTTATGTAGCAACATGTACATGAGCATCTATAAGAGTCGCCTGGGGCGTTGGACCCACATCTGACTACTAATAGGGTTTCATCATTAGGGTATCAACTAGGCTGTCAGACTTGTAACAACTGGAGTGGTTTCCTGAGCAACCTGTAGGACAAGCATTGAGTTGGCTGAAACTAATGGCCACTGACAGTAGTCAATCATATGGCAGGCTATCACTCAGTTCACTATGCAACCCTGGTACCACTGACTCGTAAGTAAGACCACCCTATCCCAATTCTGGCCCTGGAGGTATCAAGGTACGCAAACTACCTCTAGGCGAGCTTTAATGACAATATAGGTGGAAAACTGAAAGTTATATTTCCCGGCTACGTCCTATGTTGTCCAACTCACCAAGTCAGGCCCAATAGCTAACCATAACTTCTAAGGCCTTCGCACGATAGAAAAATATAAGAATACCTCTAAATGACATATAGGTGAATGGAGAAGCCTTAGTCATACTCAACATACCCCTACCCCAATGAGGGATACTATGGTATAACCTCGATACGTCTTATAGTAGCTATCCACGACATACATAATCCTTATCTACTAGCAGCAGCTATTTATAATATATAAGATCATTATCTACTGGAAACAACTTATCACAACATATAAGAACATAGGTTGTATCACTATACAATGAGAATAAATTGTTGAAGAGATAAGCCTTAGCATACCTCGAATGTTGATTCTCGTTTATCCGAACGGTTCCAACCTGCAGTTGATAATTCCACTCAATTGCATCCTCTATGCTAAGAGAATAAGGCTATTTCAGTTGTAAGAATTGGCAAGTAATGATATCTTTTAATAATATTGAGTATAACTCAACTTCGATCAATTTATCCAAAAAATCACGAGTTCCCTAGAGAGTAGAAGGTAGAAATGCTTACCTATCACTTGTAGCTGCTTAGGACTCCATTAGAAGTAATTTCTACAACTTTTACTCGGTGGGGTTCCAGTAACAAGAAATAACTCCTCAAGAACATTCCTTGTAGGCTTGGTACACGTTATCCAAGATGAATTTGTGGTTGAATGGAGTTTAATAGCATAATTCTACCAAAAACTGATGGAAGTTGAGAGGAATCGTCGTGGGGGCCGAGGGTCTAATTTAAGAAATGGTTTGAATGAATTAAATCCTTAAATTAAATATATATATATGGGGAGCCGGTAGAGGGGAGGGGAGGCGCGGAGCCCACATCGCCATGAGTCGGGCACGATGCGCCGCTCCTTGCGCCCTGCCTCTGCTTCGGCCTCCTACACGCTCGATTCCATGCTCGTATGTGCAATCCACGTGCCCTTCCTTGCATGCCTTGTACTTTAAAAATCTCTACATACGTAGGCATGCGTGGATTGAACGATACAAACTTATGGGGTATAACATTACTAATATCCTTGTATTAATTATTCAATCTTTTACCCTGCTTAAAAATTATATCTATTGACCCATATCTTATACATGTTTTATTATGTAGAATTGTAAAAATGATAATCAAATACCACTTTGTTGTAGTACCCAAAAGTTTCTAAGACTAGACTCAAGGTTTGGAGTTTGATCATGTAGAGAAAAATGGAAAAGGCCTCAGAGCGAGTCTCAGTACAACTCATAGGTTCATGGGATAACTCGTACCAAGGGCTCGTGGTATGATGTCCAAAAACTTTTGTTTGAAACCACGACAGGATCCAACGATTTGTAGCTAGATTATATGAGTTATACTAGAGGGTAGTAGGAAGGGATTCAGAGAAATGTTAGAGGTTTTTGGGTAACCACGAGCCATGGTACGACTCATGGAAGAAAAGGACGGGTCATTTTTAGTGCCTATGGTATGAGGTTCAAAGAATGACCAAGAGCAGGATCAGAAACCACGAGGCTCAATATGAGCCATGGTGAGAACATACGTGTTACACCCCGTAAGTTTCTAACGTTTAGTCGGCCTATTTGTAGGTTGATTAAGAGTTTTAGAGTGCCATAGGTACGAGGAAAGGGCCCGGGGAAAGGCTGAATGGGTGCCAAGTTGGGATTTTGCGGGAGGAGCCGAACCAAGCTACCCAGAGGGGCAAAGTGGCATGGAGTAGTTCCTCCGTGTTAGCCAACATGGCACGGAGCAGAATCAGTGCGATGGGCAGAGTGCCACATTGCCTTGTCTGCTGCCTCAAGTATATAAGGGTCTCACACTTAGAAGTTAGATTATAATTCACAAATCTCGGCCAGAATAGAGGGAGACCGAGGAAAATATTTAATAATCGTCTGATTATGCCGCTAAACACCGTTGAAATCCAAATTAACTCTGGGAATTGAAATATAAAGCTGCAGGGAGCATCACTGCGGAGTTATTTTCGTAAAATATGCCCGATAAATCATCGTCCTGCCGAGCCTAAGTTGATGGAATTGTTTCAAACTAGTGTCAATACGATCACGTGTCTAAAGTAAGTATTTCTCCCATCTAGATACCCGAGAAATTATGAGTTTTCAATCATCTTTCCATTGGTTGAAATATAGTTACTATATGTATATAAAGTTATTGTTTTCTTCGAATTTATTAAAAATGTTATCCCTATTCTTCCATTAATATGATTACAGTTGAGAAGGGCAGTTGAATACGAGTTGTTACTAATCAGTTAGTCAGAAAACGGCGAACGAGGTATGTAAGGCTTTACTCTCAGCAAGTATCCTTGTCGTACAGTGTTACGACTTACGTTCTCGAATAGAAATAATGATCTCAGATACTGCAGACGATTGTTACCATTAGATTGTAATTCGATATGTTGTAACTAGCTGTTATTGATATACATATATAAATATTAGATATGTTGCGAGTAGCTGCTAATAGGGATTACAGTTACATAAATTCTGGTTAGCTGCTAGAAAATATATACAGATCGTACTGCAGGACCCCTTGCTAAAAGGGAGCAGGTTAAATGTGATTCGCGTTATGAACACTATAGAAACTCTCTTAGTTCTCATTTTATTGTGATGGTAGACTTATATATTTTTTCCAGGCCTAGACTTCAGAAGCTCGTAAGAGTTATTAGCCTAAATCAGTTGGTTAAATAGTGTGGGCACAATTAGGCGATCTAACGACCAGTTGGCGCTGTATTGGTAGGAAAGCATCCCTAGAGGTCATTGACGTTATCGCACATTTCAGAACCAGAAATAGAGACAGAATAGGTATATTCTAGAGTTTATGACACCAGGGTTCTCAGGTGTATTGAGTGATCGCCCGCCATCCCTTTATCCTTATCAGTGATTGTCAGTCTTAGTCGACCTAACAATTATCATGTAGGACGCCCAGCAAGCTAGCCCAGTCGGCCGAGTCAGATAAACCTGTGGGTACCCTAAGGAGGGGTCCACAATAGTAGTCAGTGACGGGCCAGCACCCTAGCCGGTTCTTGTAAGGTATTCAAGTAACGAGTTCCAGGAGAGGGCCAGTCTATATAGAATTGTCTATAAGATTTAGAATTGCTCAGAATAGGCTTGAGGAGTAAGTAGTACTCTGCTAGTACAGTGTTAACCATAAGTTAAGGAGATCGGTAAGCTCCCTATGAAGGACCAGGGTGCCGATCGCGTAGAAGCAAGTTCGACCAAGCCCAGCCCTATAGTTGTTTCATTAGAAGAATAAAGTAGTTAGCTATCCGCAACCCCACATTTATTCATGAGTTATAGATGTTCGAGTAGGACATTCAGAGTATTGTTAGGCCACTTCAGACCTCGCCCTATACATCCCAAACTATTAGAGATCATGATCACTATCAGGATCGTCTGATCAAATACAGTCACATGGTGTGCCTGCAGACAACCATACAAATTATCCTAGAAGCGAGTTGCACTAGCATGAGGCCTAGAAGGCCAGATATGCTCTCTTTATACAAATAGATTTATGTGTCAGTATAGCACCTGGTTTGGGGTTGCCCTCAGTTAGAAGCCTTCCATGACCGCACCAGGGTTAATAGCAGTGTCGCTCGCCCGCCAAGGGCGAGGATACGTCTCTCTACGGAGAGGCATGCCGTCCGCAAGGGACGAAGATGGGGATCCAGATCCTCATATTCCGTGGTTGGCCTTATACTCACCCCCACCGAGCGTTTATGCTCGCGGTGTAGATTCCAGGAGTCCTTCGGACTCAGACAAAGCTACAGTTTAGGGGCCAAATGGGCCTAGTTTTAGACCCAGGGGATCGGTAAGTTGGCTACAGTACCAGTAGAGTTGTAGACACCAGAGTAGGGGTATATAGATTGAGATGTGCTCACCAGGACTTATGGGGGCCTGAACGAGTTATTCCGTGCTGATTGTACCTTCCGACTTATAGGGGCCAGGTGGGATTCTTGTATGAAATCTTGTCTGCTAGGTGTAGTGTATAAATGTGTAAGTATGCAGTCTTAGCTTATGTACATGTAGTGTAAGTTAGACGCAGATTACGAACCAGCAGGCGTACAGGTTAATCTCTCGGCTCTTCTTTTCATTTACTTCTAGTCCTATTTAGCTTATCTATTACCTAACATATTCGATACATATTGTACTAACGCCCTTCCCAGGGTGCTGCATTACTTGCCTGCAGGTACAGTTAGATGAGGAGCAGGTCCCTCGTAGTACCAGTCAGCCCTACAGAACCGCCAGCTCCCTTCTTCCGAAGCTTGTGAGATAGAGGTTTATTCCTTTTGTTTGTACAGTATGGGTAGGTCGGGGCCCTGTCCCGACCCTCTTATTACTCCTTGAGGCTTGCAGATTATGTTACTTCCCTGTGGTTAGATAATATCGGCCGTGTGGGGCCTTGTTTAGCTGTTGATTAGTGGTCTTGTCGGCCCGCATAGAACTCCTTATGTTTGTTTATCTCTGGTTAGCTGTTTCTTTTCACTGGTGGCTATAGGCCTTGACGACCGGGGGTTGTATTTACAGCCGCTATATAGCTCATTGTTTTCTTGATTCCAGAGTTAGAGTCAACTATGCACCAGAGGTGCTTAGGCTCAGTCAGCTCAACAGTTCACGTCCTAGTAGGGCACCATGTGCCAGTCATGCCTCCCAAGGTGGGGTGTGAAAAACTTTGTATCAGAGCAGGTCGTATCTCAGGGAGTCTGCAAGCCGTGCTAAGTAGCGTCTTGTCTATGGATGTGTTGCGCACCACATACTATCAGCAGGACACTGCAAGGCATGATAGGATGGTTACTCTTTCTTCTTCTCAGATCGTGCTATAGAGAAAAGTTGTATAGGGCTAAGTCCCTAAGTTTTCCTTGTTATGTCTGTCTAGGGTAATGTTTAATATAAGATAGACACCAGCAAGTTGCAAGCTAACTACAGCAGCAGGAGGAGGTTTAAGACGCCACAGTTGAGAGATAGTTAACCTAAGGACAGGAGCGGATGTCCTTGATCTCCCCAATAATCTCCTGAGGTACCAGGAACCTCACACTGTGATACATCTACCAGCACCGTCCCCATTTCATTTTTATAACCTCAGAGTAGGAAGTCAGGAGTATAGAGTATATACGAGTCGACTTATCTGTTAGATATAAAAGATATGGTCAAGGCGACAACTAATATTAGATTACCTGAAGGATGTGAGAAAGAGAGGTAAATGCAGGATTCCCACCTCCATCCTTTCGAGTGTTGTACAGTTCCATATTCCCGTTTAATTGGGGTAAGAAAAGGCTATTCCTACCTCATAATTTTGTTTCCAGTATAGAAAAGGGCGTAAGAATTGAGGCGATGTTGCCCGAAGTAAATAGTAAGCGAAGGTTGGATTTGTTGACTCCAGAAAGTGTTCGAAAAGAGTAGGGAGCCCCAATGTTTATGTAAGTTGTCCATACCTTCACAGTAATAAGTCAGAAGAGCGGGTAAGACTACTAGCTTACTCGAAGTGTGTGTAAGATATCCAGATAGATTGATGTGTCAGTGTAGCACCTGGGTTAGGGTTGCCCTTAGTTAGAAGCCTTCCATCATCGCCCAGGGTTAATAGCTGTGTCGCTCGCCTTCCAGGGGTGAGGATACGTTGCTCTACGGAGCAGCATGCCATCCACAAGGGACGAAGATGGGGATACAGATCCTCATATGTCGTGGTTGGCCTTATACACACCCCCGCCGAGCGTTTACGCCCAGGGTGTAGATATAAAGAGTCCTTCGGACTCAGACACAGCTACAGTTCAGGGGCCAAGCCGGCCCAATTATAGAACCAGGGGACTTGTAGGTTGGCTACAGTACCAGTAGAGTTGTAGACACTTGAGTACATTAAGATGCGCTTGCCGGGACTTATGGGGGCCTGAACGAGTTATTCCGTGCTGATTGTACCTCCCGGCTTATGGGGGCCTGGTGGGGTTCTTGTATGAATTCTTGTATTCTAGCTATAGTGTATAAATGTGTAAGTATGTAGTCTTAGCTTATGTACATATAGTGTCAGTAAGACGCAGATTACGAATCAGCAGGCGTACAGGTTAATCTTTTAGCTCTTCTTTTTATTTACTTCTAGTCCTATTTAGCTTATCTATTGCCCTACATATTGGGTACATATTGTACTGACGCCCTTCCCAGGGTGCTGCATGACTTGACTTCAGGTACAGATAAACAAGGAGAAGGTCCCTCGTAGTTCCAATCAGGTGTACAGAATTGTCAGCTCCCTTCTTTCGGGGCTTGTGTGATAGAGGTTTATTCCTTCTGTTTGTATAGTATGGGTAGGTCAGGGCCCTGTCCCGGCCATCTTATTACTCCTAGAGGCTTGCAGATTGCGTTACTTCCCTGTGGTAGATAATATTGGCTGTGTGGGGCCGTGTTTAGCTGTTGATTGGTGGTCTTGTCGGCCCGCACAGAACTCCCTATGTTTGTTTGTCTCTGGTTAGCTATTTATTTTCACATGTGGCTATAGGCCTTGACGGTCGGAGGTTGTATTTACAGCCTCTATATAGCCCGTCGTTTTCTTGATTCCAGAGTTAGAGTCAGCCCTGCACCAGAGGTGTTTAGGCTCAATCAACTCAGCAGTTCAGGTCCTAGTAGGCATCAGCTGCCAGTCATGCCTCCCAAGGTGGGGTATGACAAACTTGGTATCAGAGCAGGTTGTATCCCAAGGTGTCTGCAAGCCGTACTAAGTAGAGTCTTATCGATGGATGTGTTTTGCACCACATACTATAGGTAGGAGGCTGCAAGGCATGATAGGCTGGTTACTCTTTCAACTTCTCAGATCGTTCTATAGAGAAAAGTTGTATAGGGTAAAGTCCCTAAGTTTTCCTTGTTATGTCTGTCTAGGGTAATGTTTAATACAAGACAGACACCAACCAGTTGCAAGCTAACTACAGCAGCAGCAGGAGGTATCATTAAGATGCCATAGTTGGAGACTGTTAGCCTAAGGATGGGAGCGGACGTCCTTGATCTCCCCAATACTCTCCCGGGGTATGAGGAACCTCACACTGTGATACATCTACCAGCACCGTCCCCAGTTCATTTTTATAACCTTAGAGTAGGAAGTCAGGAGTATAGAGTATATACGAGTCGACTTCTCTGTTAGATATAAAAGATATGGTCAAGGCGACAGTTAATATTAGATTACCTGATGGATGTGAGAAAGAGACGGAAATGTAGGATTCCCACCTCCATCCTTTCGAATGTTGTACAGTTCCATATTCCTATTTCATTGCGGTAAGAAAAGGCTATTCCTACCTCATAGTTTTTTTTACAATATAGCAAAGGGCATAAGAATTGAGGTGATGTTTCCCAGAGTAAATAGTAAGCGAAGGTTTGGTTTGTTGATTCCAGAAAGTGTTCAGAAAGAGTAGGGAGCCCCAATGTTTATGTAAGTTGTCCAAACCTTCACGGTAATAAGTCATAAGAGCGGGTAAGACTACTAGCTTACTCGAAGTGTGTGTAAGATATCCATTAGTGTAAATTCCAAGTAATAGTCATGTTCAAGTCAGAGAAAGGCTGAATCCGCCATAGCATGCCCAGAGGGGCAAAGTGGCACGGAGTAGCTCCTCCGCGTTAGCCAACGTGGCACGAAGCAGAATTAGCGCGATAGGCAGAGTGCCACGTTGCCTTGTTAGTTGCCTCAAGTATATAAGGGTCTCACACTTAGAAGTTAGATTATAATTCACAAATCTCAGCCAGAACAGAGGGTGACCGAGAAAAACTTTTAATAATCATCCGATTGCACCGCTAAACGCCGTCCAAATCAAAATTAACTCCAGATATTGAAGTATAAAGCTGCAGGGAGCATCACTGCGGAGTTATTTTTGTAACATCCACCCGGTAAATCATCGTCCTGCTGAGCCTAAGTTGATGGAATTGTTTCAAACTAGTGTCAATACGATAAACGTGCCTAAAGTGAGTATTTCTCCCTTCTAGATTCCGGAGAAATTACGAGTTTTCACGATAGGTTTAAATATAGTTACTTGATATATATAAAGTTATTTTTTTCTTTGAATTCAGTAATGAATTTGGCCCTATTCTTCCATTAATATGATTACAGTTGAGAAGGACAGTTGAATACGAGCTGTTACTCATCAGTTAGTCAGAAAACGGCGAACGAGGTATGTAAGGCTTAACTCTTTGCAAGTATCCTTGTCGTACAATGTTCCGACTTATGCTCTCGAATAGAAATAACAATCTCAGATGCTGCAAACGGGTTCTACTATTAGATTGTAATTCGATATGTTGTAATTAGCTGTTATTGATATACATATATAAATATCAGATATGTTGCGAGTAGCTGCTAATAGGGATTATAGTTACATAAATTCTAGTTAGATGCTAGAAAACATATACAGATCGTACTGCAGGACCCCTTGCTAAAAGGGAGCAGGTTAAATGTGATTCGCATTATGAACGCCATAGAAACTCTCTTAGTTCTTAGTTTATTGTGATGGTAGATTTATATGTTTGTTGCCAGGCCTAGACTTCAGAAGCTCGTAAGAGTTATTATCCTGAATCAGTTGGTTAAACAGTGTGGGCGCATTTAGGCGGTTTAACAACCGGTTAGTGCCTGTATTGGCAAGAAAGCATCCCTAGAGGTCATTGACATTATCGCACGTTCCAGAAGCATAAATAGAGACAGAATAGGTATATTATAGAGTTAGTGAAACCAGGGTTCTCCAGTGTATTGAGTGATCGCCTGCCATCCCTTTAGCCTTATCAGTGATTGTTAGTCTTAGTCAAACTCAAGTCTTGCTGGGCGTCCTACATGATAACTGTTAGGTCGACTAAGACTTACAATCACTGATAAGGCTAAAGGGATGGCGGGCAATCACTCAATACACTGGAGGACCCTGGTGTCGCTAACTCTAGAATATACCTATTCTGTCTCTATTTCTAGTCCTAAAACGTGCGATAACGTCAATGACCTCTAGGGATACTTTCCTGCCAATACAGGCGCCAACTGTTCGTTAGACCGCCTAACTGCGCCCATACTGTTGAACCAAGTGATTCAGGACAATAACTCTTACAAGATTCTGAAATCTAGGCCTGGCAACAAACATATAAATCTACCATTACAATGAACTGCGAACTAAAAAAGTTTCTATAGCGTTCATAACCGCAAATCACATTTAACCTGCTTCCTTTTAGCAAGGGGTCCTGCAGTACAATCTATATATGTTTTCTAGCAGCTAACCAAAATTTATGTAACTATAATCCCTATTACTAGCTACTCACAACATATCTGATATTTATACATGTATATCAATAACAGCTAATTACAACATATTGAATTACAATCTAATGGTAGAAACCATCCGCAGCATCTGAGATCGTTATTTCTATTTGAGAACATAAGTCGTAACACTGTACGACAAGGATACTTGCCGAGAGTTAAGCCTTACATACCTCGTTCACCATTTTTTGACTAACTGATGAGTATCAGCTCGTGTTCAACTATCCTTCTCAACTGTAATCATATTAATGGAAGAAATAGGGACAACTTTGTTACTGAATTCGAAGAAAACAATAACTTATATATATATATATATATATATATATATATATATATATATATATATATATATATATATTGACTACACTTCAACTTATCAAAAAATGATCAAAAACTCATAATTTCTCAGGAATCTGGAAGGGAGAAATACTTACTTTAATCCTGTGATCATATTGAAACTAGTTTGAAGCAATTCCACCAACTCTGGCTCGGCGGGACGACGATTTGTCAGGCGTATTTTACAAAAATAACTCTGCAGCGATGCTCTCTGCAGCCTTATACTTCACTACCCGGAGTTAATTTAGATTTGGACGGCATTTAGCGGTGTAATCGGATGATTTCCTAATGTTCTCATTCGTTCATACCTCTGCTGGCCGAGGATAAATGAAAAATAATCTAACTTCTAAGTGTGAGGCCTTTATATACTTGAGGCAGCAGACAAGGCAATGTGGCACGCTGCTCAGTGCACTAATTCTTCTCCGTGCCACGTTGGCTAACGCGGAGGAGCAGCTCTGTGGCACTTTGCCCTTCTGGGTAGCTTGGTTCGGCCTCCTATCGCGAAATCCTGACTTGGAACTTGTTCGGCCTTTTCCTGGGCCCATTCCTCGTACATATGACACTCTAAAACTCTCAACCAACATATGAATAGGCCTACTAAATGTTAGAAACTTACGGGGTGTAACAATCATATTTATGTTCAGTTGGGAGTAGTTCTTAGCACCGAGTAGGCCAGAGTTCTAGTGCACCCATGTATCATAATTACATGCACCGTAGGACAAGGGATCCTCGTTAGTAGAGAGTTTTTCCCTTTGCCCGAGGAATATGGGATACTCGCTAGTTGAGACTGTTTGCCTCGCCTCAATGGGCTCATGTTGGGTTCCTCGTTAGTTTAGAGTGTCTACCGGAACTTATGAGTGATATCACGCGTGGTTCTTACCCTTGGCAAGGTATTAAAACCCTTCCAACCAGGGTTACAGGTCGGGCTCCATGAGGCTTATATTTGAGTTAGTCGGTTAATAGGCTCTCCCTCAATACAGTTTCAATCAATTCATACTAGTTACAGTTTTCAGTTATAGTTAGAGCTTCAGTTCTTAGTGCATGCACATGAACCCTTAAAAATCAATTTTACTCATATTTTTATTAATTGTTTTCAAACTAGCATGTCATGTTAGTATTTATGCATCTCAGTTAGGGTCATTGTGTTATACCTTAGCTTATGCATTTAGTTATATACTTAGTACAGACTTTCTCATTTTACTAGCATGTTTTAAACATCAGTTGCATACTCCACATACTCAGTACATTTAAAGCACTAACTGCATACTCTTTATGATATATCATTTCATGATATATATCTAGGTATACAGACTCAGCCGGGGGGTTAGACACATTCCAGACTTGATTGACTAGCAGTGGTGAGTCCTCATCTTTTGGTGACTGGAGCTATCTTCTTGTGATACCCCAAAAGTGCCTAAGATTAGACCTGGGATCAAAAATTGAAGTTGGATGAAAACTGGAAAAAAATTATATAGGACGGATGACCCAACGGATCGTTGGTCCAACCAACAACCTATTGGATCTAGTCATGGTAAGGGGAGTCTTGGTGATAGTGGAATTAACGGGTGAAGCAACAACCCATTGTGCAAGACAATGAGTCATTGCTTTTACTCGTGGGTGGTACTGGACCTTGGCAGTTGGGGAAGTAACGGGTCATCCAATGACCCATGGTGAGATGTGACAGCCTGTGGTCACCATTCATTGTTTGGGTGGCTAAATTTTCCAGTGGACCTAACGGAAGGAAACCGCGACCCATTGGAGGAAACAACGAGTCGTGGTGAGACTCGTTGTGAGGGAAGTTCAAAATCTTCAGGGGGGAATTCAACGATTGATACAACGACCTGTTAGACGAAACGATGACCCGTCCTATTGAGCCTTGGTATGAATTCGAGATCAAGGACTAGGAAGTGTATATGACATATCATACAACGAGTTGTGGTATCCTCCAACGACTCATTGGTACGTCTGTGGGATCGACTAGTGCAAAATTTTTAGAGTATTTCATTAAGGGCATTTTCACCTTTCCTATGCTCTAGGCCCCTAAAATACATTGTTTTGTGTTATTTTATAGGTATGTTAAGATAGGTTAAGTTCCCCTGTCATATTCATTCTCATGCATGCAAGTTAGAAAGATTTTAGAGGGATCAATCTAATTCTCAAGCTCTTCTCCATATATTCTCCCTTGGGAATTCAAGGAATATCGAAATATGATCTTACCCAGGTATGAAGGGTTATGAATGGGTATTTTAGTTCATACCCATGCTAAATCTCTTTTAATTTATAAATATTGATCAACAATCTCATGGGATTTTAACTCAAATCTTGTGGAATTCTAATGATTTAGTAATGGGCTATTATAATTTGTGATTTACATCATATTTTATGGATTTTGGTCAGATTTTACAACTATTTTGATTATAAAATTATTGATTTTGATTAATACTAAATTAAGCCCAATTATGTATGATCGATGATGAATCGTCTTATGATCTTTACTTCAACTGTTAATATTAACAATCCCATCATGATTTATGATTTCAAATATGGATTTATTCAAATACCATTATGATTTGATGATTTAAAAATCACATGTATGATCTACAAGTATGCATGAACCCTATGATTTATGAATTATATTTTGGCTGACTCACGGGCCTTATGTCATGGCTAGTTCACGTATGTACAAGTATGTTTATAATTATCATGATTTAACTAGCCCATGAATTCATTCATATTATACTATGAGCACTATATATGTTTTGGGAGTAGTGTTTAACATCGAGTATGTTCGGGGCCTAGGTTCTGCCTCGGATCTCATAAACTACGTGTCACTGTAGGATATGTTGGGACATCCCTTATGACTGTCCCCTAGCCCAAATGCCCCTTTTCATGTGTGATAATTCCCTTCATGGTTATACCCCTGGCAAAGGTACGAAGACCCTCCGACTAGGGATTTACAGGTGGGGCTCCATGTGTGCTCATATGGGGTATGTCGGTTATAAGAATCTCCCACTGTTCCTCATGATTTATGAATGTTTGTGATTATATATATTGGCTCAAGTCATGTTCAATAAATCTTTTCTCTTATGATTATGATTATGATTGTATTACAAATATTTTGAAACCCTTGAGCCTTATATTATGTTACAATATTTATAATATGAGCATGACGTCCTACTCTTACGACGTTTTATGAGTTTTTATATATTTTTAAATGTCCTTTTTACTTACCTTGCATACTTGGTACATTTCATGTACTGAATGTATGCTTTCGATCCTATATCATTTAATGATACAAGACTCGACTCTCAGGCTCATCTCCATCCTTAGTCCATTCCGGAGTTTGCTATCAGTATTTTTGTGAGTCTTTATGTTTCAAGGGCCATATGTCTAGAATCAACGTTCTTTAGTTTCAGTTTGGCCGAGTTAATAGGGGATGTTGTCCCATCAACCTATCTTACATGATAGAGGCTTTCAGAACGCATATAGGACTCAACTATTGTGTATGTCCAGTACTTTCCGAATGTTATGTTATGTTATGTTACGTTTTATGTTTCCCTATATCCTTTGTACAGTCTTCCTCTTAAAGTGAAATGAAATTAGATGCATTCTTATGCCATGGGTCGACTTGGGGCCTCTCGGGGTTTCTTGTCCCGTGTTATGATCAAAGTCTATGTTCGGGTTGTGACAAACTTGGTATCAGAGTAATAGGTTTGAAGTTTCCTAGGGTGTTTGAAAGCCGCGTTAAGTAGAGTCTTTTTCATGGGTGTGAAGCGCGCCACACTTATGACAAAGAGGCTAAGAGACATTTTGGAAATGTTCCCTTCTTTCATGATCTATGTCATGCGATGAAAAGTATTTCTATCCTTTATATTTGTGCTATTCATGATTGCAGAATCATGGCTCCTTGAAGAAGGAATGGAAGAAGAAATGGAAATGGTGAAGGCCACGAAGATGGCAATGATCATGGGCCTCTGCAAGCCCCACCTATTTAGGAGCCCCAAGCACTAGAGCCAGTTGCCCACTCTGAGTTTCGGGCAGCTATCCAGATGTTGGCGCAGGCCTTGACTGCTCATGTCAACCAGAAGGCTGTTGCGCATATTCCACAGAATGGCATTGTGGAAGCAGCTCGAATTAGAGATTTCTTGAGGAGGAACCTGCCGGAGTTCCTTGGGTCCAGGGTAGATGAGTATCCGCAGGAATTCATCGAGGAGATTCTAAAGATCACCCAGATTAAGGGGGCTACAAATGGAGACCGTGTTGATTTGACCTCCTATCAGCTAAAAGGGGTGGCACATATATGGTTGAAGTAGTGGAGAGATTCTACGGCAGTGGGTGCAGGCCCTATAGGTTGGTAAGAGTTTCACGCGACAATTCTGGACTGGTTCTTCCCTCATGAGATGAGGGAACTAAAGGCGGCCGAGTTTGTAAATCTAAAATAAGGTGATATATCAGTTCTGGAGTACGCTTTGGGGTTCACCCATTTATCCAAGTATGCGCTAGAATTGGTGGCAGATTACAGGACTCAAGTGAGCCAATTTGTGCATGGAGTGGTGAACTACCTGGATAAGGATTATAGGATCACTATGTTGCATCAGGATATAGATTTTTCTTGCATTTTATTGCATGCTCACTAGATGGAGTAAGTGTATCGGAGGCAGAGAGAGGCCAAGAGGGCTAGGACCGATGATTATGGGACTTCTCAGGCTAAATTGAGGGCTGGACAGCGTGAGTACTCTTAGCATAGGTCTATTACTCCAACACCATCATCGGCCAATACACCATCTAGATTCCTAGGGGATCGGAAGGGAAGGGTTGTAGATTCGAGAGGCTAGGGTAGCATGCAGATAGAGCATTCCTTCCCATCTTGAGTAAGGTGCGGCAAGAATCACTCAGGGAGGTGCCTAGTTGGCTTGGATGCCTGTTTCGAGTGTGGAAAACTCGGACACAAACTCAGGGATTACCCTTCAGCCAGGTCAAGGGGTGACGGAGCCCATATGCCAGCAGCCAGTTCAGCCTTGCCAGCAGCACATCCCCCTCAATAGCGTGCCTCGACTAGTTCAGCCAGTGGTCAGTGCCAAAACATGTTCTATGCTTTAGCACCTCTCTAGGAGCATGAGGTCTCCCCGGATGTGGTTACTAGTATGTTGCGAGTATTCCATATTGATGTTTATGCTTTATTAGATCCAGGGGTTACCTTGTCTTTCATGACTCCTTACATTGCTAGTAGCTTTGGAGTTAGTCCCGAGACTTTGTCAAAACCATTTTCAATTTCTACTCATATTGGTGATTCGATTGTAGCTAGGCAAGTATACAGAAGATGCTCAGTCACTATATTGCACAAAGTCACCTCCGCAAACCTTGTAGAGTTAGCCATGACTAACTTCGATATTATTGTTGAAATGGATTGGTTGTATGTGTGTTATGCTTCTATTAATTGTAGAACCCGAGTAGTTGAGTTCGTTTTTCGGGTGAGTCAGTCTTGGAGTGGAAGGGTAGTTCGGTCGTGCTTATAGCTCATTTTGTATCATATCTTAAGGCCAAAAAGATGATTTTTAAGGGTTGCATGTATCATCTAGTTAGGATTAAGGATGTTCAATCCGAGAGCCCGACTATCCAGTTAGTTTCGGTGGTGCGTGACTACCTAGAAGTATTCCCAGATGATTTACCAAGTGTTCCTTCCGAGAGGGAAATCGATTCTGGTATCGAACTTCTACCCAACACAAAGCCTATATCTATCCCTCTTTACAAGATGGCCCCAACCGAGCTAAAAGAGTTGAAGGATCAGTTGAAGGACCTCTTAGATAAGGGTTTCATTCAACTGAGTAAGTCTCCATGGGGAGCACCAGTTTTATTTGTCCGAAAGAAGGATGGTTCGCTTCAGATATGCATTTACTATTGGAAATTGAAAAAAGTCACCATCAAAAATAGGTACTCTATACCCAGGATCGATGATTTGTTTGGCCATCTTCTGGGTTCCAAGTGTTTCTCAAAGATAGATCTTAGGTTCGGGTATCATCAGCTCAGAGTTCGGGAGTGTGATATCCTGAAGACAACCTTCAGGACACGGTATGATCATTATGAGTTTGTAGTTATGTATTTTGAATTAACGAATGCTCCTACAGCTTCTATGGAACTGATGAATAGGGTGTTCAAGCCGTACCTTGACATGTTCGTGATTTTGTTCATTGATGAGATCCTTATATACTCTCGGAGCAAGGAGGAGCATGCTGCTTATTTGAGAGTAGTGCTTCAAACTCTCAAGGATCGTCACTTGTATGCCAAGTTCAGCAAGTGCGAGTTTTGCTTGAACTCCGTAGAATTTTTGGGCCACGTGGTATCAAGTGAAGACATAAAAGTAGATTCTTAGAAAATTGAGGCGGTGAAGAATTGTCCTAGGCCAGTGAACCCTTCACATATTCGGAGTTTCTTGGGTTTAGATGGCTACTATCGGAGATTTGTTACGGTTTTTTAATCTATTGTGGCACCTTTGAGAAAACTAACCCAGAAGAAGGTGAAATTTTAGTAGTTGGAGGCTTGTGAGAAGAGCTTCCAAGAGTTGAAGACTCAACTTACTTCAGCATCGGTTTTGGCCCTACCTAAGGGTACTGATTGTTTTGTGGTGTATTGTGATGCTTCAAGAATAAGAATAGGGTGTGTATCGATGCAGGTGGGAAAGTGATAGCATATGCCTCTAAGCAGTTGAAAGTCCATGAGAGGAATTACCTGACTCATGATCTTGAATTTGCTGCGGTGGTGTTTGGATTGAAGATATGGAGACATTATTTGTATGTTGTCCATGTAGATTTGTTTACGGACCACAAGAGCTTACAATATGTGTTCACGTAGAAGGATCTCAATCTACTGCAAAGAAAGTGGTTGGAGCTACTCAAGGACTACGATATGAGTGTCCTTTACCATCTGAGTAAGGCTAATATGGTAGCAGATGCACTTAGTAGACTCTCTATGGAGAGTGTGTCCCATGTGGATGAGGAGAAGAAGGAGATAGTGAAAGATGTACATCAACTCGCAAGGTTGGGAGTTAGGTTGGTTGAGTCGACTGATGGCGGTGTTATCGTCCACAACGGATTGAAATCATCCTTTGTGACTGATGTGAAGGCTAGACAAGATGAGGACCCAATTTTGGTGAAATTAAAGGAAGCCGTTTGAAATCAGAAGGTAAAGGTCTTCTCCCAAGGGGGAGATGGTGTGCTTTGGTACTAAGGTCACCTATGTGTTCCAGATGTTGATGATTTGAGGAGCCGAATGTTGCATGAGGGTCATGGATCCAGGAACTCTATCCATCCGTGTGCCACCAAGATATATCGTGATTTACAGAAAATCTACTGGTGGAGTGGAATGAAGAAGGATATTGCAAATTTCATAGAAAAGTGCCCGAACTGTCAACAAGTAAAGGTTGAGCATCATAGGCCGGGAGGCATACTTCAGGATATTAGCATTCCCACTTGGAAGTGGGAAGAGATTAACAAGGATTTCATAATAGGGCTACCTCGTACTCCTTGACAGTATGACTCTGTTTGGGTGGTGGTAGATAGGCTGACCAAAGCTGCTCATTTTCTACCAGTCAAAACCACAGACTCCGCAGAGGATTATGCCAAACAATATATCCAGGAGTTAGTTCGATTGCATGGAGTTCCCTAATCCATCATCTCAAACCGAGGTACTGATAACACTCAAACCACACTTCCAACTGAAGTATGAAGCGGACGTTGTCTTTTAAGAACCCAACTAGAGGTTGGGGTCGATCCCACAGGGAATATGAAAGATCTATATTGTAGCCGGTAGAAGAACTTGTATGGTAATTACTTCACAATGGAGTATTCTAATAAAAAGCAGTAATAAAAATAAACAGCAGTCAAGATTATATTTGTAAATCAATAATTAAAGGATAACTAGGGGTTGTGTTCCCCATGGGTTCATAACAGCTTTAGGTATACACTCGTGATCTTTACCAATACTACTTACAGAACTGATAAATTAGATTCATTCAAACGATCGACCAATCCCTATTGAATGACTATCCTCAATTACTCGACCAAGTCTCATGAGTTTTGCAAACTAACCATTATCACTATGTTCGAGAGTTAACTATCCTGCGACCATAGTACAACTTAATATAAGGATCATCAAGATCAAGGTTTCATTCTAATTCTCTTTTCCTAGTCTCTACCTCTTCGACCAAAGAAAGTATAGAATTCAGGCACTTCTTAATAGTGTACACCGTTAACAATCATTAAAGATGAAGAGAATACAATATAAGTATTTAGTATTGGTTTTAGACTCACTTTGTGCAACCCTAACTAGTTAATCCACCATGGTTCCCATAACCCTAGCTATGGAGGTTTTAGCCTCTCATAGTTGCAAGGTTGTGATTTATGTTCATGATTGAAAACATATAACAATACTTAAAAAGATGATTGAGAAAAATAATTCCTTCAATTAATCCATGAAATCTTGAATAACAAGTAGCAAGAACAAGATGAAATCAAGAAAAGGTTGATCACACGGTTGAACCAACTCAATTCTCTCTTCCAACTATGTAAAATTTCCTACAACAATGTTTTCCTACTAGAACTATGACTATTCGTCGTCCTCTATTAAAAATAAAATATAAAAAGTATTTATAGAGACACAAGAATCCTTTTCCTAAACCAACAGGACTGCTTTCCATATCTGTTGCCGACCTCGTCATGGGTTTACCTACGACTCGTAGGGGCTTCTCAGGGATCGTGACATCCACCCGTGGCTTGGAGTGTTGGCTGAATTTTGGCTAAGTGTTGGGTCAAGGTACGATTCGTACCAACATGCTACAACTCGTACATTGACACTAGTGTCTTGATCTTGATCTTTTGAACTTTTTCTAAACTCCACCACGACCATTATGGTACGACTCGTACCTTCATCTCGTGGGTCGTAGGGTGCTCTCGTACTGAGAATCATCCTTCTATGCAATTCTTCTAGATTTCATCATGACTGGCTTACCACGGCTCGTACCACCATGGTACAATCCGTGAAAAGTCTCATAAGTTCAGTCTTCCAGGTTAAACTGTCAACTTTTGATCAAGGTCCTCAGTACGACTCGTAGGTCCATCCTACGGATCGTACTGTGGTCTGTACTTTTTGCCCAGTTTTGCACACTTTTAGCTTCCTTTTGCAATTTATTGTTCCAACACCCATTTATCCTGAAATCAAAGGAAAAGTGCCTCATATCCACATAAATACACCTAAGTCCATGATATTTTCTTATTTTTGAGTGTCAATAGTGTTGTAAATTCATAGCACATCAACACCCTCAACTTAAGACTTTTGCATGTCCTCTGGCAATGAAAAAGAAAAACTAAACACGACGCTCAACTAGAAAATAAACTTAAGATACTACAGCCAAAACTCAAATAAATTTGTGCACTCTATATACAAACTCTATTGACCCTTCCTCTTGAAACATCATCAGCTAATGCATTGCAAGCAACCTCAAAACATCATATTCAAGGATCAAGACATGTCATCTAGCTATCAACAAGCAATCAAGTCATCACCTATGTGTTTCACATAGACCAATGGTAATAGCAAACATAATCCATGTACCCTCACAAAAAAATGAAGTCCCCACTGTAGTATAAAGTATCAACTGAAACATGGGACTAGGCAAATGAAGCACTTACTCTCTCAAAGAACTGCAAGTATTATGCATTAGATACCATAGGCTTGCCCTTATTTTCTCTGCTTCAGTGTGTTAGATGGTCAAACTAAGATCACTATAGGACTTGATATGTCTTGTAATATAGGCTTAGGGATGGACATAATAAAGATGAAAGATTTTATTAAGGACTATCCCTTCCTTGGCACTACCTTCATTGGCTACACCATTCTCCTATTTCACCCTTCATTCTTCTCCTTTTCTTCCCTTTTTCCCATTTTATGAACATTTGCATGGATGAGGTGATTTTTCACATTTTCCAACACTTTCAAGCTATTTTGAATTTCTCTTCTTTTTGCAATATTATAAAATTTTAAGCTTGTTTACTTTTTCACGTCACTACACCTTATTTTTCATCATTTTTTTCTTTTTCTTTTCTTTCGTTTTCTCCCGCTCCCACCATTTATGCACCCCTACTTTAGCCACTCTCAACTTAAGCATTTTGCTTATGTTGAAGTTCACAACATCCAAGGAAGTACCAGGGACAAACAGGTTCATTATAAACAATTGGATACGGTTAGCAGGTAAATCAAAGAAATCTGGTCAATTAAGGCTCAAACTTGGGATCAAGGGATTCATGACAATTTAGTAGGGCAATATAGGAAAAAAATGAGCTAACACAAAAATGGCCTATGATCATCTCCAAACCAACCATCCTCAACCTATGCAGAGACCAACCAGGCAAGTTCTAGATCTTCAACAACATACCACAACAAATACTAAGACCTCACTCATGCATGGTACATGAACTATTTTCACTTTACCTGTCTGGTTCATACATGGCTTAACAAGGCTAGCACTATCAATAACTAAATGACATAAAACGATCCACAGAAATCATACATTTGTTGTCACAAATACATAGCAAAAATTTTTAAACAGGGTCAATATTTCAAAAACAATAAAAGTAGTGCATATTCAATGGCTAAGTATTCCTAAGTTACTTTCTAATCAAACAGAAATCACAACTCAAAACAAAAAGATCCTAACACATGCCGGTTCTACTAGATCGCATGTCTGAAGGAAAAGAAACACGGCAAGAAAAACCCTCAAGCGAACCAAAAATATCCTAAAAATACAAGTACACCCCATCCTTTTTAAAGAATGAGCTTCGTCCCCAAAGCACAAAATATAAGCTTGAAAGGAAAAGGGACATACCTGTGGCTACTCAGACTTCGCCTTCCATGGGTTGCCTCCCATGCAACGCCGGATTGAACATCGCGGCACGACGTTACTCTTGTGACTCCTCAGGTATCATCAAGATAAAAAAAAAAGAAAAAAGAAAACGTCAAAAGTAAAGTAACTACTAACAAGTCAAATACAAGCTAGTAACCTAGTCTTAGCCATATTCCCCAGCAACGGCGCCATTTTTTGATAACGCTCAAACCACACTTTCAACTGAAGAATGAAGCGGACGTTGTCAATAAAGAACCTAACTAGAGATTGGGGTCAATCCCACAGGGAATATGGAAGATCTAGATTACAGCTGGTAGATGAACTTGTATGGTAATTACTTCACAATGGGGGAATTCTAATAAAAAGCGATAATAAAAATAAACAACAGTAAAGATTATATTTGTAAATATATAATTAAAGGATAACTAGGGTTTGTGTTTTCCATGGGTTCATAATAGATTTAGGTATACACTCGTGATCTTTACCAATACTTACTTACAAAACTGATAACTTAGATTCATTCAAACGATCGACCAATCCCTATTGAATGATTATCCACAATTACTCAACCAAATCTCATGAGTTTTGAAAACTAACCGTTATCACTAAGTTCGAGATATAACTATATTGCGACACACAACTCAAGTTAATACAATGATCATCAAGATCAAGGCTCCATTGTAATTCTCTTTTCCTATCTCTACCTCTTTGATTAAAGCAAGTAAAGAATTCAGGCACTTCCTAATGTTGTACACCGTTAAGAATCATTAAAGATGAAGAGAATACAATATAAGTATTTAGTATTGGTTTTAGACTCACTTTGTGAAACACTAACTAGTTAATCCACCATGGTTCCCACAACCCTAGCTATGGAGGTTTAAGCCTCTCATAGTTGCAAGGTTGTGATTTGTGTTCATGATTAAAAACATATAACAATACATACAAATATGATTGAGAAAAATAATTCCTTCAATTAATCCACGAAATATTGAATAACAAGTAGCAAGAACAAGATGAATTCAAGAAAAGGTTGATAACACGGTTGAACAAACTCAATTCTCTCTTCCAACGATGTAAAATTTCCTACTACAATGTTTTCCCACTAGAACTATGTCTATTCTTTGTCCTCTATTAAAAATTAAACATAAAAAGAATTTATAGAGACACAAGAATCCTTTTCCTAACCAACTGGACTACTTTCCATGTCTACTGCCGACCTCGTCACGGGTCCACCTACGACTCATAGGGGCTTCTCACGGATCATGACATCCACTCGTGGCTTGGAGTGTTGGCTGAATTTCGGCTAAGTGTTGGATCAAGGTACGATTCGTACCAATATGCTACGACTCATACATTGATACTCGTGGCTTGATCCTGATCTTTTGAACTTTTTCTAAACTCCACCACGACCGGTATGGTACGACTCGTACCTTCATCTAACGGGTCATAGGGTTCTCTCATAATGAGAATCAGCCTTCTGTGTAATTCTTCTGGATTTCATCACGACTTGCTTACCATGACCCATACCACCTTGGTACGATCCGTGACAAGTCTCATAAGTTCAGTCTTCCAGGTTAAACAGTTAGCTATTGATTAAGGCCCTTAGTAGGACTCATAGGTCCATCCTACGGATCGTACTATGGTCTACACTTTTTGCCTTGTTTTGCACACTTTTAGCTTCCTTTTGCAATTTATCGTTCCAACACCCATTTAAGGTGAAATCAAAGGAAAAGTGCCTCATATCCACATAAATACACCTAAGTCCATGCTATTTTCTTAGTTTTGAGCATCAATAGATCTGTAAATTCACAGCACATCAGGAACTCAATTTACCTCTCAGTTTTGGAGGTCATTTCAAAAAGGCTTGGTACTCAGGTTAAACTCAGCACAGTATTTCAATTACAAATGGATGGTTAAGCGGAGTGGACAATTCAGACTCTCGAAGACATGTAGAGAGCATATGTGATGGACTTCAAAGGTGGTTGGGATGATCACTTTCCCCTAATCGAGTTTTATTACAATAACAACTATCACTCCTGCATTCAGATGGCACCATTTGAGGCTCTTTCTGAGTGGAGGTGTAGATCTCCAATCGGATGGTTTGAGGTTGGTGAGGCAGCTATGATAGGGCCAGATTCAATTCATGAGGCTATTGTGAAGGTTTAGTTGATAAGGGGCAGGCTGAGAAACGCTCATAGTCGCCAAAAGTCCTATGCCGATGTGAGGAGGAGAGAGTTGGAATTCGAGGTGGATGATTAGGTGTTTCTGAAGGTATCTCCCATAAAGGAAGTGATGCGATTTGGAAAGAAAGGAAAACTTAGCCCCCCCTATGTTGGCCCCTATCGGATTGTGTGAAGAGTGGGCAAGGTGGCGTATGAGTTGGAGTTGCCCTCAGAGTTATCTTTTGTGCATCCTGTGTTTCATGTATCACTTTTGAAGAAATTTTTGGGAGATCCAACTCTAGTATTCCCAGTGGATAGTGTTGGAGTAAAAGATATCCTTAACTGTGATGAGGTTCCGGTGGAGATATTGGATCGTCAGGTTCGGAGGCTAAGGAAAAAGGAAGTAGCTTCAGTTAAAGTGTTATGGAGGAATCGGCATGTTGAAGGACCTACGTGGGAAGCCGAAGCTAATATGATGGCTAAATAACCATATTTATTCCCTACCTGCTCAGTTTCGACTTGAGGTATCAGTTTAGCCCTATAACTCTATTTAGTTTTTATGTTCAGTTAATGTGCTCAAGTTTCTTTTATCTATATGTATGTGTATGTGAATCATGAAATCAGATCAGCTATGTGGTTCGAATCAGAGATAGTCATTCTGTTAGTTTCGGTTTAAATAATCAGTATTTGGGTGTAATGATTGCATGTCCTTGTTTTTCTGCTAGTTTCCAACATTTGAGAATGAATGTTCCTAAAGGGGAGATAATGTAATACCCTGAAAGTGCATAAGATTAGACGCGGGATCAAAAATGGATGTTGGCTGAAAACTAGAAAAAAATTATACCGGGCGGATGACCCAATGGATCGCTGGTCTAACCAACGACCCGTTGGATCTAGTCGTAGTAAGGGGAGTCCTGGTGATGGTGGAATTAACGGGTGAAGCAACGACCCATTATGAAAGACAATGAGTCATTGTTTGTACTCATGGGTGGTACTGGACCTTGGCAATTGGGGAAGTAACAGGTCATCCAGCGACCCGTTGTGAGATGTGATGACCCGTGGTCCCCAGTCATTGTTTGGGTGGCTAAATTTTCCAGTGGACCTTATGGAAGGACACCACGACCCATTAGAGGAAACAACGAGTCATGGTAAGACTCGTTGTGAGGGATGTTTAGAATCTTCAGGGGGACAATCAACGATTGATACAATGACCCATTAGATGAAACGACGACCCGTCCTGTCGAGCCGTGGTATGAATACAAGATCAAGGACTAGGCAGTGAATATGACGAATCGTACAATGAGTCATGATATCCTCCAACGACTCATTGGTACGTCCGTGGGATCGACCAATGTAGAATTTTCAGAGTATTTCATTAAGGGCATTTTCGTCTTTCTTATGCTCTAGGGCCCTAAACTACTTCGTTTTATGTTATTTTCTAGGTATGTTAAGATAGTTTAAGTTCCCCTATCATATTCATTCAAATGCATGCAAGTTAAGAAGATTTTAGAAGGATCAAGCTAATTCTCAAGCTCTACCCCATCCATTCTCCCTTGGGCATTCAAAGAGTATTGAAATCTGATCTTACCCAGGTATGTAGGGTTATGAATGGATGTTTTCATTCACACCCATGCCCAATCTCTTTTAATTTATGAAAATTTATCAACAATCTCATGGGGTTTTAACTCAAATCTTGTGGAAGTCTAATGATGTACTATTAGGTTTTTATAAACTACGTGCCACCGTAGGATATGTTGGGACCTCCCTTGTGACTGTCCCCTGGCCCAAATATCCCCTTTCATGTGTGATCACGCCCTTTATGGTTCTATCCCTGGCAAAGGTACGAACACCCTCCCGACTAGGGATTTACATGTCGGGCTCCATGTGTGCTCATATGGGGTATGTCGGTTATAAGAATCTCCCGTTGTTCCTCATGATTTATGCCTATTTATGATTATGTATATTGGCTCAAGTCATGTTCAATAACTCTTTTCTCTTATGATTATGATTACGATTGTATTACAAATGTTTTGAAACCCTTGAGCCTTATGTTATGTTACGATATTTATGATATGGGCATGATGTCCTACTCTTATGATGTTTTATGAGTTTTTATATATTTTTAAATGTCCGTTTTACTTACCTTGCATACTCGATATATTTCACGTATTGACCGCATACTTTCTATGTTGTATCGTTTCATGATACAAAACCCGGCCTCAGGCTCATCTCCATCCTTAGCCCTTCTCGGAGTTTGCTATCAACAATTTGGTGAGTCCTCATGTTTCGAGGGCCATATTTCTAGACTCGATGTTCTTTAGTTTCAGTTTGGCCAGGTTAGTTGGGGATGTTGTCCCATCAACCCATCTTACATGATAGAGGCTTTCAGATCACATGTAGGACTCAGCTGTTGTGTATGTCTTGTACTTTCCGAATTTTATGTTATGTTATGTTATGTTTATGTTTGCCTATATCATTTGTACAGTCTTCTACTTAAATTGAAATGAAGTTAGATGTATGCTTATGTCATGGGTCAACTTGGTTCCCCTCGGGGTTCCTTGTCTCGTGTTGCGATCCGAGTCTATGTTCGGGTCGTGACACTTCTTTATTTAAGTTATTTTTCTTATTTCAGTTTTCAAATTTTGGAGTTAGTAGGGGACTTGTCCCAGCATCTCATCAGTTAGTTGAGGCTTTCAGCATCTCCTCCCAAGACCTTATCTCGGATTTTATCCAACTTCTCATCCTCGAACTGTCTTGCCTTTATTTCCTCCAATAGATATGACTTATCCTCCATGCTAGCTAGTATTGCACATGTTTATTTCAAAGATAGCCGCACCAAACTATTTTCCAGAGTTTGAACTTCTCTAGCCATCAATCACCGAGTAGCTTCCATGCAAGCCAGACAACCCATACTCGCTACTTTTTGACTCAACACATCTACCACTATATTAGCCTTCCTTGGGTGGTACAGAATGGTGACTCATAGTCCTTTAGTAGTTACATCCACCTCCTCTACCTCAAGTTGAGATCCTTCTAGGAAAATACGTATTGTAGGTTGTGATGGTCTGTGAATACCTCGCAACGAGCCTCGTACTAGTAGTGCCTCTAGATTTTCAGGGTGAAATCCACCACTACTAGCTCTAGGTCATGCATGGGGTAATATGTTTCATGCACTTTCAACTTCCTTGAAGCATAAGGAATGGCCTGTCCTTTTTGCATTAACACAGCAGCAACATAGACCATGAGGCATTATAATAAACAATGAAGTCTTTACCTTCCACTGGTAATGCTAGGATAGGTGTCGTGGTTAACCGAGTCTTGAGCTTCTGAAAACTTTGTTTGCACTCCTCGGACGACTAGAAAGGTACATCCTTCTTGGTCAACCTTGTCAGCACTGAAGCAATGGATGCAAAACCCTTCACGAACTGACGGTTGTAACTAGCAAATCCTATGAAATTTGAATTTCAGTCATAGTGGTAGGCCTAGCCTAGTTTCTGACTGCCTCTACCTTCTATGCATCCACTTTGATTCCCTCCTTGGAGACCACATGCCCTCGAAAGGACACCGACTCCAACCAAAACTCAAACTTAGAGAATTTGGCATACAACTGCTTTAGCTTCATGAACCCCAACACTATTCCTAGATGATTCTCATGCTCCTGCTTGGTCTTTGAATACAACAAGATATCATCAATAAAAACAATCACAAAGGAATCTAGGTAAGGTTTGAAGAAACCTTTCATCAGGCATATGAGCACAGCTAGTGCATTAGTGAGTACGAACGACATCACTAGAAACTCGTAATGTCAATACCTGGTCCGAAATGCTGTTTTGGGAATGTCCTTAGCCTGAATCTTCAATTGGTGGTAACCTGATCTCAAGTCAATCTTTCAAAACACAACCGCTCTCTGTAACTGATCAAACAAATCATCTATTCAAGGGAGAGGGTACTTGTTTCGTCGTTAGCTTGTTTAACTAACGGTAATCAATGCACATCCGCATTCTACCTTCCTTCTTTTTCACAAACAAAATTGGAGCACCCCATGGAGAGACACTCAGCCTAATAAACTCTTTACTAAGAAACTCCTGCATCTGTTCCTTGAGTTCTGTCAACTTACCAGGTGCCATTCTGTATGGTAGAAAAGAAATGGGTCAAGTCCCTGGCTCTAAATCTATACAGAAATAAATATCACGGTCCGGTGACATGTCAAGTAGATCTTCAGGGAACACCTCTAAAAACTCACTAACTACTGGGACCGACTCTATAGAAGGACCCTTGGAACTAGTATCCCGAATATGCGCTAGATACATTGAAAAACCCCACTCTATCAATTTACGGGCATGAATATAAGAGATGAGTTTCTTAGGAGTAGGGCTACAATTCCCTTTCAGCTCCAACCTGAACGAACCTAGGCCTGATATAGTGACAGTCTTAGCATGGAAATCTTGAAAGGCATGGTAAAGGGATAACTAGAGCATTCCTAGAATAAGATCAAAATCAACCATGTCTAACATCACTACGTCTACCAAAGTGTCAAACCCCATGAAATCAACATTACAATCACGAACAACCCTATCCACCACCACAGAATTTCCAACAGGAGTAGGCACATAGATAGGGGTATCAAGCATATCATAAACAAGATCCAAACCTAATGAAAAATAAGTAGACACATAGGAGAATGTAGAACCAGGATCAAACAATGCAATAGCCATTTTTTTAGACATGAAGATAGTGTATGTAATAACAACGTCTGGAGCCTCTACCTCGAGCCTACTAGGAAAAGCATAAAAGTAGGTTAGGTTACGTGCCTACGAATCTGCCCGGTTGGGCTCTATCCCCCCTCTACCAGACTGGGTGCCACCTCTACCCACCTGCAAACCTCCTCTTTCGACAGGGCTAGAGCTTGAGGAGTTGGATGTGGGATGATCTGGCCGAACCTGGGACACCATGAGCCAATGTAGACATTCTACCCACACTCGTGGCATACCTTCTCTATCACTGGCCTCAGAGTTGGAAGAGTAGAAATAGGACGAGCCCCAAAGTCTGAGCAAACAACCTGAGTACCCCCGATTGTACCTGCCGGTTGGAGAGTGTTTCCTGATGGACCTCTGACTGACACTTGCATAGCTGACTGAATAGGACGCCCAGAGAAACTCTATAGTACTAGAGTCCAAACAATAAGTCCACTATAGGAACCCATCCTCTGAGCCTTCTTCTCAGCACTCTTTTCATGTCCCTCTTGTTTCACGCCCTCTATATTCTTCACATATTCTACCACCTCCTGAAATGTTTTACCTGAGGAGACCATATGGTGAGCTGATAACTGGAGACCCAAATTCAGGTATTTGAGAAATCGCTTGATCCTCTTTTCCTCTATGGGAAGTAGGGTTAAAGAATACCTGGATAGTTAATGGAACTGGGCCTCGTAGGCTGCAACAGAAGAGCTTCCTTGCTCGATGGTGGTGAAGTCATTCCGTCTCCTATCTCTTAAGGTACGGGGTACATATTTCTCTAGAAATGTGGAGTAGAACTAGGTCTAAATCAATAGTGGTGCTTCTGCTGGTCTGTACTCCATGAAAGCCATCCTCTAGAGCTTTGCATTACCTATCAGCTGGAGGGTCACAAACTCTACACCGTACTTCTCCACTGCCCCCATCTTATGGAGCCTCTCATGGCAATCTATGATGAATTCATTGGCGTTCTCCGCCTCAGTACCATAGAATGTGGGAGTCTTCATCTTGGTGAACCTCCAAACCAAATTATGTTCCTCCCTTATCATCACAGGCCCAACCACCGGCCCAGGGAACATGACTTCCTCGGACATGTCATCAATGCGAGGAGCCACCACAGTCGCATGTTGTATCCCTGACTGTTTCCCTACAGGAGTTGTTGGCGTCACCCCATTACCCACGAGGCCACTCAGGAGGTTAAGAACCTAAGCCAGAACTTCGGAGGATACTAGAGCGGCAAAAGCCTCTCCCTGCGTCATAACTTCCACTTCCACGGCCACCCTTTCCTGTACTGTGGGAGGTATCGCAGATACGGACTGCTCTTTTATAAGAGTAGGAGCACGACCCCTTCCCCTGGCTGTGGCAGGCCTTTTCCCATATCTCTGGCCCCTTCCTCTACCGCGGACTGCTGCTAGCTCTGGCGCTGCGTCTCTGGCTCTGTTAGCATGTGTTCTCACAATCTGTGGGAGAAAGAAATATGAGTTGTTAGATACCAATTTGGATCACCAGATACCAATTGGAATCAAGTAATCATATGAAAGGAAAGAAGAAAGGATTTTTCCAAAAGTCCTGTAGCCTCTCGAGGATAAGTTACGGACGTCTCCGCATCGATCCACGAGACTCATACTAGACCTGTCTTAGTGTAATGAGATCGACGAACCTATAGAACTGATACCAACTTTTTCACAACCTAAATGACCGTGATTAGCACCCACACTAACTCCCAATGAGCGAACCAAAGATTACCAACAACTACCCCATCAACAACCATTTTTGGACAAAGTAACACTTGCAATAAAACTAAATGAAATAAAATGTAACATTTGAAAATTGTAATAACCAACTAAACAAAAATAACCAAATCTTTCCAACATCTAAAAGTCATTGCACGTCGACGTCTAACTACAATCTCAGAATAATGGAACTAAATCAAACAAAATGCTAAAATATCTGAAGGAGAGACATCTTAGAAGGAGGAGTGAACCATCCCATTCCGCATTGCTCAGCTTTAAGAGGAATTGTTGTTGTTTATAGGTGGGTACTAGAGGAGCTTTCTATATTATATTCTACACTCAGAAAAGAAGTGCAGGAGTAGGGTCAGTAAAAACACGGTACTGGTAGGCATCATCGGCCGAACTTACATAATAACATACAATTAAGGCAACAATAATATAAAACCAGCCTCAAACATCTAACATAAATACAGTAATAATTCAAGTACACTAGCTTTAAACAGGTGACAACGGCCTGCTCACCGAATTGGGCCTTTTGCTGCAAATATCTCACTGTAGTGAAAAAAGTTTCACTGCAGCGATACTGCTCGAGGCAGTAGCTTGACTTAGCTGCACCTTTCATCAATTCACCAGTTTTCAACAATTCACACATTCAGATAATCGATCAGATGAGACACTAGCTTTTGACACCAATTCACATCTACCAATCTTCACAGGCGATTTAAGCAAATCATCCCAAGGATACAACAACCAAAATCAATAATCGTTTAATCAATTCACACTTACCTTTTTCCACCATCCTCATTTAGGTTACAAGTATAGGATTCACAAACTCAACTCTACCACTTAACACATACTCAATTTGAATTGTTAATAAGCTATAAAAACATCATAAAATAGAACAAAGGGTGACATGTCAGGCACACGCCTCCACTATGCCCCCATAAAACACTACTTTATTAATAGCAGTGTACACACATGCTAGAGGGTCATGTTTCTGCCCTTCCATTCATGACCTTCAGGGAACTCTAGAAATTCATGCACTGTACCAGCATAGTACCCGCTTCCACTCATATGCTCGTCTGGATGCTCCCCTCGGACACGAGCCACTCAACCAATATTGCTCACCTGGATGCTCCCCTCAAGAATGAGCCTCTCATCTTAGGATATATTACTGTAATACCCTGAAAGTGCCTAAGGTTAGACCTAGGATCAAAAATGGAAGTTGGCTGAAAATTGGAAAAATATTGTACAAGACGGAGGACCCCATGGATCATTAGTCTGACCAATGACCCATTGGATCTGGTCATGGTAAGGGGAGTCCTAGTGACAATGGAATTAATGGGTGAAGCAACGACCCATTGTGCAAGACAACGAGTCGTTTACTCATGGGTGGTACTAGACCTTGGCAGTTGGGGAAGTAACGGGTCATCAAATGACCCATGCTGAGATGTGACGACCTGTGGTCACCAGTTGTTGTTTGGGTGGCTAAATTTTCCAGTGGACCTAAAGGAAGGACATCACAACCAGTTGGAGGAAACAACGATTCGTGGTGAGACTCGTTGTGAGGGAATTTCAGAATTTTTAGGGGCGCAATGAACATACAATGATCCGTTAGACGAAACGACGACCCCTACTCTTGAGCTGTGGTATGAATCTAAGATCAAGGACTTGGCATTGTATATGAAGGATCGTACAACAAGTCGTGGTATCCTCTAACGACTCGTTGGTACGTCCATGAGATCGATCAGTGTAGAATTTTCAAAATATTTCATTAAGGGCATTTTCATATTTCCTATACTCTAGGGCCTAAATTACATCATTTTATGTTATTTTATAGGCATGTTAAGATAGGTTATGTCCCTCTAATCATATTCATTCTCATGCATGCAAGTTAGGAAGATTTTAGAGGGATCAAGATAGTTCTCAAGCCTTTCTCCATCAGTTCTCCCTTAGGCATTCAAAGAGTATTGAAATTCGATCTTACCCAGGTATGTAGGGTCATGAATGGGTATTTTCGTTCACACCCATGCCCAATCTCTTCTAATTTATGAAAATTGATCAACAATTTCATGGGGTGATTTACTAATGGGATATTATAATTTGTGATTTACATCATATTTTATGGATTTTGATCAGATTATACAACTATTTTGACTATAAAATTGTTGATTTCGATTTCTACTAAATTAAGCCCAATTATGTATGATCTATGATGAATCGACTTATGATTTTTACTTCAATTGTTGATATTTACAAGCCCATCATGATTTATGATTTGAAATATGGATTTATTCAAATACCCATTATGATTTGATGATTTACATGTTATATGTATGATCTACAAGTATGCATAAACCCTATGATTTATGAATTATGTTTTGGCTGACTCACGTGCCCTATGCATGGCTAGTTCACGTATGTACAAGTATGTTTAAGATTATCATGATTTAACTAGCCCATGATTCACACATATTTTACTATGAGCACTGCATATGTTTTGGGAGTAGTATTTAACACCGAGTAGGTTCTGGGCCTAGGTTCTGCCCCCGACCTCATAAACTACGTTCCACTGTAGGATATATTGCGACCTCCTTGGTGACTGTACCCTCGAAAAAATATCCCTTTTCATGTGAGATCACGCCCTTCATGGTTCTGCCCCTGGAAAAGGTACAAACACCCTATCGACTAGGAATTTACAGGTCGGGCTCCATGTGTGCTCATATGGGGAATGTCGGTTACAAGAATCTCCCATATCCCTCATGATTTATGCATGTTTATGATTATATATATTGGCTCAAGTCATGTTCAATAAAGCTTTTCTCTTATGATTATGATTGTATTACGAATGTTTTGAAATCCTTAAGCCTTATGTTATGTTACGATATTTTTGATATGAGCATGATTTCCTATTCTTATGATGTTTTATGAGTTTTTACATATTTTTAAATGGCTGTTTTATTTACCTTGCATACTCGATACATTCCACATGCTGACCGCATATTTTCTATGTTGTATCGTTTCATGATACAGGACCCGGCTCTCCGACTCATCTCCATCTTTAGTCCACCCCGAAAATTGCTATCAGCATTTTGCTGGGTCCTCATGTTCTGAGGGCCATATGTCTAGACTCGAAGTTATTTAGTTTCAGTTTGGCCTGGTTAGTTGGGTATGTTGACTCATCAATCCATCTTACATGATAGAGGCTTTCAGACCGTATGTAGTACTCAGTTGTTGTGTATGTCTAGTACGCTCTGAATGTTATGTTATGTTCATGTTACATTTATGTTTCCCTATATCATTTGTACAGTCTTCCGCTTAAACTAAAATGAAGTTAGATGTATGTTTATGCCATGGGTCGACTTGGGGCCTCTCGAGGTTCCTTGTCCCGTGTTACGATCCGGATCTACTTTTGGGCCGTGACAAACTTGGTATCAGAGAAATAGGTTTGAAGTGTCCTAGGGTGTCTGAAATCCGCGTTAAGTAGAGTCTTTTTCATGGGTGTGAAGCGCGCCACACTTATGACGAAGAGGCTACCAGATATTTAGGAAATATGCCCTTCTTTCATAATCTATGTTGTACGATGAAAAATCTTTCTATCCTTCTAATTAATGCTATTCGAGATTTTTGAACCATGGCTCATTGAAGAATGAACAAAAGAAGAAATGGAAATGGTGAAGGCCATGAAGACGGCAATGGTCATAGGCATCAGCAAGCGCCACATGTTTAAGAGCCCCAGGCACCAGAGACAGTTGCCCACGCTATGTTTTGGGCAACTATCCAGATGTTGGCGCATGCCCTGACTGCTTAGGTCAACTAGCAGGTTGTTGCGCATATTCCACATAATGGCAATGCGGCAGCAGCTCAGATCAGAGATTTCTTAAGGATGAACCCGCCGGAGTTCCATGGGTCCAGGGTGGATGAGGATCTGCACGAATTCATTGAGGATATTCTAAAGATCACCCAAGTTATGGTTGTGACAAATAGAGAGTGTTTTGATTTGGCCTCCTATCAGCTAAAAGGGGTGGAACATATATGGTCCATGCAGTGGAGAGATACTAGGGCAGTGGATGCAGTCCCTATAGGTTGGGAAGAGTTTAACGCGTAATTTCTGGACCGGTTCTTCCCTCGTGAGATGAGGGAACTAAAGGTGGAAGAATTTGTAAATCTGAAGAAGGATGATATCTTAGTTCAGGAGTACACTTTGGGGTTCATCCATTTATCCAAGTATGCGCTAGAGTTGGTGGCAGATCAAAGGGCTCGAGTGAGCTGATTTGGGCATGGAGTGATGGACTACCTGGATAAGGATTGTAGGATCGCCATGTTGCATCGGGATATAGATTTTCCTCGCATTGTGTTGCATGCTCAACAGATGGAGTCGGTGTATCGAAAGGCAGAGAGGCCAAGAGGGCCAGGACCGACAATTATGGGACTTCTCAGACCAAATTGGGGGGTGGACAGCGTCAGCAATCTCATCACAGGTCTATTGCTCTAGCACCATCATTGGCTAGTACACCATCTAGATTTCAAGGGGATCTGAGGGGCAGGGCTCCTGATTTGCGAGGCCAGGGTAGCATGAAGATAGATTGCACCTTCCCAGCTTCTATGAGGTGAAGCTAGAATCACTCATAGATGTTCCTAGTCACTTGGATGCCTATTTCGGGTGTGGCAAACCCGGACACGAACTCAGGGATTGCCCTTTAGACAAGTTAGGGGGCGGCGGAGCCCGTATGCCAACAGCCAGTTCAGATGTGCCAGCAACACACCCCCCTCAGCAGGGTGCCTCAACTAGTTTAGCTAGCAGTCAACGCCAAAATAGGCTCTATGCTTTAGCACTCCCCCAGGAGCAGGATGTTGTCGCTGGTATGTTGCGAGTTTTTTATATTGATGTTTATTCTTTGTTAGATCCAGGGTCTACCTTTGTCTTTTGTGACACCTTACATTGATAGTAGATTTGGAGTTAGTCCCGAGACTCTGTCAGAACCATTTTCAGTTTCTACTCCTATTGGTGATTCGATTGTAGCTAGGCGGGTGTATAGAGGATGCGCGGTCACTATATTGCATAAAGTCACCTATGCAGACCTAGTGGAGTTAGCCATGACTGACTTTGATATTATTCTTGGCATGGATTGATTTTATGCGAGTTATGCTTCTATTAATTGTAGAACCCGTGTAGTGGAGTTTCATTTTTCAGGTGACTCAGTCTTAGAGTGAAAGGGTAGTTCGACCGTGCCTGTAGGTCATGTCATTTCCTATCTTAAGTCCATAAAGATGATTTCTAAGGGTTGCATGTATCATCTAGTTAGGGTTAAGGATGTTAAATTCGAGACCTCAACTATCTAGTCAGTTCTGGTGGTGCCTAAGTACCCAGAAGTATTTCCAGATGATTTACCAGGTGTTCCTCCTGAGAGGGAAATTGATTTTAGTATTGACCTTCTACCCGATACGTGGCCTATATCTATCCCTCCTTATAGGATGGCTCCAGCCGAGCTAAAAGAGTTGAAGGATCAGTTGAAGGACCTATTAGATAAGGGTTTCATTTGACCAAGCAAGTCTCCATATGGTGCACCAGTTTTATTTGTCCGGAAGAAGGATGGTTCGCTTCAGATGTGCATTGACTATCAACAATTGAACAAAGTCACCGTTAAGAACAGGTATCCTTTACCCATGATCAATGATTTGTTTGACCAGCTTAAAGGTTCCAAGTGTTTCTCAAAGATAGATCTCAAGTCCGGGTATCATCAACTCAGAGTTTAGGAGTGCGATATCCCAAAGACAGCCTTCAGGACACGATATGGTAATTATGAGTTTGTACTTATGTCTTTTGGACTAACGAATGCTCCTGTAGCTTTTATGGACCTGATGAACAAGGTGTTCAAGCCATACCTGGACATATTCGTGATCATGTTCAATGATGACATCCTTATATACTCTCGGAGCAAGGAGGAGCATGCCGCTCATTTGAGAGTAGTGCTTCAGACTCTCAAGGATCGTCAATTGTATGCCAAGTTCAACAAGTGCGAGTTTTGTTTGAACTCCATAGCAATTTTGGGCCACGTGGTATCAAGCGAAGGCATAAAAGTAGATTCTCAGAAAATTGAGGCGGTGAAGAATTGGCCTAGGCAGGTGAACCCTTCAGATATTCGGAGTTTCTTGGGTTTAGCTGGCTACTACCGGAGATTTGTTGAGGTTTTTTCATCTATTGCGGCACCTTTGACCAAATTGACCAGAAGAAGGTGAAATTCCAATGGTCGAAGGCTTGTGAGAAGAGCTTCCAAGAGTTGAAGACTCGAATTACTTCAGTACCGGTATTGACCCTACCCGAGGGTACTAATGGTTTTGTGGTGTATTGTGATGCTTCGAGAATCAGACTCGGGTGTGTATTGATGCAGCGAGGGAAAGTGATAGCGTATGCCTCTAGAAAGTTGAAAGTTCATTAGAAAGATTACCTGACTCATGATCTTGAATTGGCCGTAGTGGTGTTCGCATTGAAGATATGGAGACATTACTTGTATTGGGTCCATGTGTAGGTGTTTACGTACCACAAGAGCTTACAATATGTGTTCACGTAGAAGGATCTCAATCTACGGCAAAGAAGGTGGTTGGAGCTAATCAAGGACTATGATATGAGTGTCCTTTACCATCCGGGTAAGGCTAATGTGGTAGCGGATGCACTTAGTAGACTCTCTATAGAAAGTGTATCCCATGTGGATGAGGAGAAGAAGGAGCTAGTGAAACATGTACATAAACTCGCAAGGTTGGGAGTTAGGTTGGTTGACTCGACCGATGGCGGTGTTGTCATCCAGAATGGATCAGAATCGTCCTTGGTGACTGATTTGAAAACTAGACAAGATGAGGACCCGATTTTGGTGAAATTGAAGGAAGTCATTTGAAGTCAGAAGGTGGAGGTCTTCTCCCAAGGGGGAGATGGTGTGCTTTGGTACCAGGGTCGCCTATGTGTTCCATATATTGATGATTTGAGGAGACGAATGTTGCATGAGGCTCATGGATCCATGTATTCTATCCATCCGGGTGCCACCAAGGTGTATCATGATTTACGGGAAATCTATTGGTGGAATGGCATGAAGAAGGATATTGCAGAATTCATGGCCAAGTGCCCGAACTGTCAGCAAGTAAAGGTTGAGCATCAAAGGCAGGGAGGAGTATTTTAGGATATCAGCATTCCTACTTTGAAATGGGAAGAGATTAATATGGATTTCATCATAGGCCTACCTCGTACTCGTCGACAGTATGACCATATTTGGGTGGTGGTAGATAGGTTGACCAAGGCTGCTCATTTTCTATCGGTCAAAACCACGGACTCCTTGGAGGATTATGCCAAACTATATATCCGAAGGTTAGTTCAATTGCATGGAGTGCCCTTACCCATCATCTCAGACCGAGGTACTCAATTTACCTCTCAGTGTTGGAGGTTGTTTCAAAAAGGGCTTGGTACTCACGTTAAATTCAGCACAGTATTTCACCTACAAACAGATAGTCAAGCGGAGCTGAAAATTCAAACTCTCGAAGACATGTTGAGAACATGTGTGATGGACTTCAAAGGTGGTCAGGATGATCACATTCCCCTGATTGAGTTTGCTTATAATAACAGCTATCACTCCAACATTTAAATGGCACCATTCGAGGATCTTTATGGGCGGAGGTGTAGATCGGCCATCGGATAATTTGAGGTTGGTGAGGCAGCTATGATAGGGCCAAATTTGGTTCATGAGGCTATGGTGAAGGTTCAAGTTATAAGGGACAGGCTGAAAATCGCTCAAATTCACCAAAAGTCCTATGCCGATGTGAAGAGGAGAGAGTTGGAGTTCGAGGTGGACGATTGGGTGTATCTGAAGGTATCTCCCATGCAGGGAGTGATGCGGTTTGGAAAGAAAAAAACACATCGCCCCTGTTATGTAGGCCCCTGCCGAATTGTGAGAAGAGTGGGCAAGGTGGCGTATGAGTTGGAGTTTCCCTTAGAGTTATCTTCCGTGCATCTTGTGTTTTATGTATCGCTTTTGAAGAAATGTTTGGGAGATCCAGCTCTACTAGTCCCGGTGGACAGTATTAGTGTAAAAGATAGCCTTAGCTATGAGGAGGTTCTGGTGGAGATATTGGATCATTAGGTTCGGAGGCTAAGGAATAAGGAAGTAGCTTCAGTTAATGTGTTATGGAGGAATCGACATGTTAAAGGAGCTAGGTGGGAAGCCAAAGCTGATATAATGGCTAAATACTCACATTTATTCCCTACCGGCTCGGTTTCAACTTGAGGTATTAGTTTTGCCCTATAACTCTATTTAGTTTTCATGTTCTATTCATGTGCTCAAGTTTCTTTTATGAATATGTATGTGTATGTGAATCATGAAATCATATCAGCTATGTGGTTCGAATAGGAGATAGTCATTCTGTTAGTTTCGGTTTAAATGATTAGTATTTTGGTGTAATGATTGCTTGTCCTTGTTTTTCTGCTTGTTTCCAACATTCGAGCACGAATGTTCCCAATGGGGAGATATTGTAATACCCTGAAAGTGCCTAAGATTAGACTAGGGATAAAAAATGGAAGTTGGCTTAAAATTGGAAAAAAATTGTACAGGATGGAAGACCCAACGGATCGTTGGTCCAACCAACGACCCGTTGGATCCAGTCGTGGTAAGGGGAGTCCTGGTGACAGTGGAATTAATGAGTGAAGCAATTACCTATTGTGCAAGACAACGAGTCGTTGTTTGTACTCGTGGATGGTACTGACCTTGGTAGTTGGGGAAGTAATGGGCCATCCAATGGCCCATGGTGAGATGTGATGACCCGTGGTCACCAGTCGTTGTTTGGGTGGCTAAGTTTTCTAGTGGACCTAACAAAAGTACACCACGACCCATTGGAGGAAACAATGAGTCCTGGTGAGACTCGTTGTAAGGGAAGTTCAAAATCTTCAGGGGGCAATCAACGATTGATACAACAACCCGTTAGACGGAACAACGACCTATCTTGTTGAGTCGTGGTATGAATCCCAGATCAGAGACTGGGCAGTGTATATGACGGATCATACAATGAGTCGTGGTATCCTCCAACGACTTGTTGGTATGTTCGTGGGATCGACTAGTCCAGAATTTTCAAAGTATTTCATTAAGGGCATTTTCATCTTTCCTATGTTGGGACATCCTTTATGACTGTCCCCTGGCCCAAATGGCCCTTTTCATGTGTTTTCACGCCCTTCATGGTTCTACCCCTGGAAAAGGTGTGAAAACCCTCCCGACTAGGGATTTATAGGTCGGGCTCCATGTGTGCTAACATGGGGTCTTCAGTTATAAGAATCTCTCACTGTTCCTCATGTTATGCATGTTTATGATTATGTATATTGGCTCAAATCATGTTCAATAAAGATTTTCTCTTATGATTATGATTATTATTGTATGACAAATGTTTTGAAACTCTTGAGCCTTATGTTATGTTACGATATTATGATAAGCATGACATCCTACTCTTATGATGTTTTTTGAGTTTTTATATATTTTTAAATATCCGTTTTACTTACCTTGCATACTCAGTGCATTCCACGTACTGACTGCATACTTTCTATGCTGCATCGTTTCATGATACAGGACCCGGCTCTTAGTCTCATCTCCATCCTTAGTCTATCCCGGAGTTTGCTATCAGCATTTTGGTGAGTCCTCATGTTCAGAGGGCCATATATGTTGACTCAATGTTCTTTAGTTTCAGTTTAGCCGAGTTAGTTGGGGATGTTATCCGATCAACCCATCTTACATGATAGAGGCTTTCAGACTGCATGTACTACTTAGTTGTTTTGTATGTCTAGTACTTTCCAAATGTTATGTTATGTTATGTTATGTTTATGTTTTCCTATATCATTTGTACAGTCTTCCACTTAAAGTGAAATGAAGTTAGATGTATGCTTATGCCATGGGTCGACTTGGGGCCTCTCGGGGTTCCTTGTCCCCTGTTACAATCCGGGTCTACGTTTGGGTCATGACAATTACTTTTCTTAACCACTCTCATTCAACTGAATATACAGGGTGAATTCTTTAAACACTCAGGAGTTACAATCTACTCCCTCGCTTGCATAAATACAAACCATCAATCATCTCAATAGAAATGCAAAGGAACTTCAGTTAACCATTCAACAAAATTTAAAAACAGTTGAAACACCATATCATATATAAATTACTTCTATAGTTATTCAACAGTAAAACTTCTTAATAGGTAATTCCCGAAGACCAATCACATATCATCATTGAACAAAACATATATGCCATCACACCCCAAACCCATGAGGTGTGACTGGCACCTGGTGTCACCCCTGATATGAGCACACACGACACCCCAAAAATCAATCAAAAGCCAGAACTGATGAGGTTCAACAACACAACAACTATAAAATCAGAATAAGACGATAGACTATAGCGGAAGCTGACTAACCTGACCAACCAAGAAAATAAATACAATGTGCCGTCGAGGCCACAGAATGGAAGAACACCTATACAACATGGCCCACCTGTCCTATAACAATTACTCTACACCCACAACTAGTGTCTACGAGCCTCTGAAAATATAATAGAAATCAACTGCTCGGGATAGGGCCCCGAACTACCCACAACTCAGCCTCTGGCAACTCCGAAAGAATTGGAGCACACTGACTCAACTAGAACTCCACTTAGCAACCAAGAACCTGATCTAAGAACCCACCATCACCTCCAGGCATGAATGCAGCGCCCCGACTAGGGCGTCAGTACAATAATGTACCGAGCATAAAAGGAAGAAACAACTGATTAGAGATGAATAGATATACCAAATATCGCAGAAGGAGAACTCAACTTAAGTAAACATATAAAACCTACCTGGCCCCTATAAGCCTGGTAAGTAAAAGAAAACATACAAAGAGAACCCACCTGGCCCCTATAAGCCTAGCAAGTCCAAAAGAAAATAATAATACAACGGCACCTAGCTGACCCAGCTCACCTGTTATCGCCTCTAGATCTCTCAATGGCCTCAGATAACACCAGTCAACATCTAGCATCAACTGCTATCAGATAACCAATAACAGAAGAAATAACCACAATATAATGCAAAAAATAATCACAAGTAAATATCAGTTAATCCACATCATCAATCAAGAAATATCGAACACTCTCTCGGCTGCACACAATTAGCGGAGCTCAATCCATCTGGGAGAACCAATCGCGATCCCAAGAAGGCTCAGACATGTCAGACCACTCTTGAATCATGTCTCAACTCGACACTATGGAGGACATCATTCTCAAACCCAAAGGTCATTTCACTCCTTGGGCTTAACCCCTCAGCTGGAAACACTCTCGTGCATTGGGTATCCATAAGCCACAAGGTACCTCGGGCTCGACCCCTAGCCAGAACAACTCTCATGCATCGGGTATCCACAAGCCACAAGGCCTCGACCATAACACATAAAATAAACAACAATAATAATACATTCTCAAATAGCCCACAATCGGCTCTCAAACCCCACAACCCATCTATTACAACACAATACTATTCTTTCACGTCTAGCTCTCCACCGACGAGCCACTAACCAAGCTAAGGTTTACCATCCTAACCCATATATGCTCAAGATTTACAGACAGCCCAAATGACACACTACTTACCACTAACATTAAGGAACACGGCCATATCAGCCCAAATGTCACGACGACCGTCACGTGCTATCGACACGGTGGCCGATTCAAATATAATGAAAGATTGTCGCATCCATCGGCCTTAATCACTCTAATCCCTCCTTCATTTGTCAATATCATCACCTAATATTATTCACACTAAAATCCCATAACTTGCTACAAGAACCACATGCCTCACACACTACCTCTCGATACGAGCCTAATAATTTTCCATAACTACGATTCTCCGCACTCAAGCCCGAGACACCAACCAAACCAGAACCTTAATTGCACCATTATCACCATATAAACAGTAAAACAAGAGTTCAATAATAGAAAAAACATAAGTCATCACAAAAAAGCCAACACACACTCAACACGGACGAAAACGACTATGGAATTCCTGCCGACAAAGGGAGGGACAAGCCTATCATACCTTATCTTCAAGCCTACCCGAACTTGAGCCTTCAAAACCATGAACCTACTGCCTAAAGTCAGTCCAATATTCTGCCAAAACGCAGCCAGCACAACTCAATAATAAAACAAGACAAATGAGTCTTACCCGACAAGATTCATAGAATTCGATGGTAGAAACTCTGAGAAAACAACCTACAAGCATTCAAACACCTATAAACATCCTTAAAAACTAAGGAGAACAAAAGAAAGAAGGCTAACCAACAGCTTCACCACAAAACATCCACCAACAGCCCCGAAAAGACACCAAACCATGGACTACACGCGATTCCCGACTTCCCGACATAAAAATCATGTTGAACCATGGTTTCTAGCCCAAAACCCAAAGGAAACCATGGAGAGAACTTGAGAGAGGTTTCATAAGAAATATATTCTATAAAATGGATTTTTTATGACCAACAACCGACCAAAGGGGATTAAATAATCCTCCACCGCCTTAAGACCTTGTGAGGTTCATGCTTGCGTGGTCTCATGAAAACACGAATATCTCTCTACTCCAAAGTCGGACTAACAAACGGTTTGATGCAACGGAAACAAGACTCATAGATCTTTTGACAAACAGTTTGATGCACTTGAAACAAGACTCATAGATCTTTAAAATTTGATAGGTCGCACACCCCCTAACTCCTTATAGATTGGGAGAAAAGCTTCGAGACATTTGACCTAAATTTCAAAGAATCTCAAGAAGGAAATTTTGCGATAACTTTTTCCGAATTTTGTTATACAACTTGATCGACATCCATTCTTAAATACAACCATAGAGTGACTCAAATAACTCATAACACTTCCTTCTTAGCCTATTAGGTACTCTTAGTCCTACCTTGAAAGCACAATTTTATCGTTCAAACTATCCGAGGTGTTACACTATTTCCCTTAAACCATAACCTACCTCGGTTTTTGGGTACGAAAGTCAACTACTCCACAGGAGTCTTGTCTTTTATCAATGCCTCAGAAAGTTCAAAATCTACAATAACAAGATAGGAGTAATTTCATTATTTACTCTTGGAATAAGGGTCCTAGAAGTTCAAATCCTTCTCTTCAGGATATTTTCAAAAGTAAAACCCAAATTCCACCTTGTTCTAGGTCCCAATTCCCACGTAACCCACGTTTTCAAGCAAGTAAAACTCAAGGAATTATCAATACTCCTCAAACCTCTAATCAAATCACCTCAATAACTCCCCATGATCCTGCCCTAGTCTATCAACCTAGGGTTTTCTCCACTCAAAATTCCACTATAAAAGATTCTATATGAATTCTAAGGTCAACAATATCCTCATTAAGATAGAGATCAAGAAACTTACCTTAGAAGAGGAATTCACTGCTCTAGGGGAGAAAATCACCTTCAGAACTTTCTTTTCATGTCTTGGAAATAATGGGGTATAACCCCAGAAATCCCACTTAAACCCACTTTTTGATTCCTATCGTCTGCTGCAGCAGTCACATTTCTACTGTAGTAGACCCACTACAGTGGATCCGGTGGTTAATTCACTGATCTGTTACAGTGGAACTTTGATCGTCACCACGGTCTCACTGCAGTGGATATCCTACTACTATGCGGTCCCCCGAAACTAGTAGCTCCCCCTAAAAGTCATCTTTTAACACTTAGCTGGTTTCAAAACTATTTTCTCTATATTTTAGCTTTTCGAGTGTTCTAAGTTCGTTCATCTTTGTAACGACATAGGGGTCGTTACATACCTCGTGCCCTTGCAAAAGATCCCTAACCTTATTTGTGATCATGTAGGAGACTATAAGAGGAGTTTGATGGGTGAAATACCTTTTCTACCCTGAACGTGAAGTGTTTTAGAAAAGGCACTGAGCAAAGAGCTATGGAGAGAAAAGACGGACTATTAAATGAAAAGATGGATCGTCATTCCGCCAAGTGGAGGTTGGAAAATTGGAGTTTCGGGAACCAAGATACGAAGGGAAAGATACGGACTAACATTTGAAAAGATGGACTGTCCTTCTACTCATTGATGAAGAGTTTGATGATTGGGATTTTCAAGAGTGACAGTTGGAAGCAAGGACCATCGATTGAGAAAATGGTCCATCAGTTGGTCCGTTAATTAAAGCCATGTTTTGACAGATGTGTTTGACGGTTCAAAAGGCGGACCATCAATTGAATTAATGGTCCGTCCCTACAACCCTAGATACTATATTTTGTTTCTCCCCTACCTATAAATAGACCCACTGTCACAACCCAAACATACACCCGAATCGTAGTTACGGGACAAGGAGCCCTGAAAGAACCCAATTCGATCCATGGCATGAATATACATCTAATTCAATCACATGACGAAAGACTTAGCATAGAGAAAGTAATCATAACATAACATGAGGGAAAATAGTACAATACTGATACAATACAGCAGAATACAACTTTTAGTGTGATAAGCCTCTAAACATGAAAGTCGGATTGATGGGATAACTCCCCAACTAATACAACATACAAAAATGGAAGGAATAACACAAAGTGTGAATATGTAGCCCTCGGAGCATGAGGACTCACCAAATACGCAGAGAGCAAGTCCGAGTCTATCTATGGGTGAGGATGCGCTTGAGAACCGGGATCTATATCATGAGAGTATACAACATAGAAAGTATGCGGTCAGTACTCCGAATATACTGAATATGCAAGGTAAGTAAAACGGACATTTAAAACATGTATAAAACTCATAAGTGATAATAAGTGTAGGACAACATGCTCATAATATAATTATCATAATATAACATAAGGCTTAAGGTTTTCGAAACATTCGTAACGTAAACATAGTCATACATAATAGAAGAGCCTTACTTAACATAACTTGAGCCAACATTCATAATCATAAACATGCATAAATCATGAGGAACAGTGGGAGATTCTCTTAACCGACATTACCCCATATGGGCACACATGAAGCCCGACTTGTAACCCTAGTCGGGAGGGTGTTCATACCTTGCCAAGGGTAGGAACCATGAAGGGAGTGATCACACATGAAAAGGGCCAATTGGGCTAGGGAAAAACATGAAAGGGTCCCAACATACCTACGGTGGCACGTAGTTCAAGAGATCCGGGGCTTAACATGGGCCCCAAATCTACTCGGTGTTCGATACTACTCCCAAAACATACACATTGCTCATAATAATACATACATGAGTTCATGGGCTAGTCAAATCATGATAATGGTAAACCTGCTTGAACATATGTGAACTAGCCATGACTTGAGGTCCATGAGTCGGCCAAAAACATAATTCATGATTGATAAAATTCATCCTTACTTGTAGATCATGCATATAGTTTAAATTTCCATAAGAGCATAGTAGATAAAATAATATATTCATGATTTAATTTATAACACATGTTGGGCTTATCAAAAACATCAATGGATCAATGGATCATAAATCGGTTTATCATGGGCATGCATAATCAGTTTTAAATTATTAGAAATTCAAAATCAGTCATACTAATATCAATTTAGAGCTCAAAAGATGATCAAAACCAGTAGATAATGATATGATTTCAAAATCACAAGACTCATACTTAAATCATTAAATTTTATACAAACCAAATATAAAACCCCATGAGTTTTCAAATAAATTTTGAGTAATTAATATTGAAGGAGCATGGGTATGGAAGAATCCACCCATTGAAGACCTTACATACCTGGGATTATCAACTTCTAACCTCCTTAAAAGCCCAAGAATGAAATTGAAGAAATTGAGGTGAAAATCTTGAAATACCCTTGAATCACCTCTAAAAGTTCTTGCATGCATCAACGAGAGTTTAAAATAGGTCATCCTCTTAAAATCCAGCTTTTCCCAAGCCAAAACAACGTAGTTTAGGGTCTAAAAGCATAGAAGAGTTAAAAATTCACTTAAAAATATCCCTGAAAACTGTCCCTGATGGATCAACGACCGACCCAACGGGTCGTGGTAACGTACCACGACTCGTGGTATCGAGTCGTTGGGTCCGCTGCCTCATAAAACATTTTAGATCCTTCCACGACTCGTCAGGATGAGTCATTACTTCGACTGTGGTCAACTCCTTGACCAAATCTGGCTTCCTCACTACGAGCCTCACCACGACTCGTGGTGGCTTCCAACGGGTCGTGGTCTCAATTTGTTTTTCGCACTGAAAACCTCAACCCATAAGCAACGACTTGAAACAACAGGTCATTCCTCCTCACCACGAATCGTGGGATGCCTCGTTGTTTCTCCTCAGCCTAAACTCAGTCCATCTAATGACTGGTAACAACGACTCGTTATTCCTGACAACGAGTTGTTACATCGTTTGTTGTCACCACTACTCCCCTGAACCCCTAGTCCATGACTGCTTTTGATGACTTGTGGTACCCTACCATGAGCCGTAGGGTCACCCGTCCTGTGATAGTTTGCCAGTTTTTCTGCACTTTTCAAATTCAATTCCCGGGTCTATTCTTAGGTTGTTCCGGGGTATTACACCCACCCGACCCCAATAATAATTATTGTTTACTTTTACTCCTAGAAATAGACCTCCTAAGTGCTCCCAAATGTGGAGAGAGATTAATCTGTCCTTGCGGATTGGATGATCCATATAGTAAACCAAAAAAAAGCTATAAATATTTAAGATCTTTCTCTAGGAATAAGATCTCAATTCTCTTTGGAAAAAAGAATAATATTAAATTGAGATAAAAAAATAAATAAGAAAAAAAATTAGTCAAATTACTTTTTTTAGTTAATAATTTCTTAAAGGGCATGCAATAGAAAAACATGACAACTAAAATTATTTTTTAGCTCGATTTCAAAGTTTGGAAAATATGATCATAAGGAGATAATGATTTTATGATGCTTTTGAATGCTAGTAATTGATAATGATATATAAATATTGGTTGAAATAATTGAGATAAAGTAAAAACATAACTATTATATTTTTTAAACGAAACAAATTAACACTCACTCAGATCACAAAAGTGATAAACGTCATCTTTTCTTATAATTGAAAATATTTTCTTGACAAATACATTTAAATAACTAAGCAGTGAAAATAATATTATCAAGAAAATATTGTCCTCCATACTAAATTCGAAATGAAAAGAAAAGAAAAGACAAAAGTATACCCTTCTCTTGACCTAAGAAAGAAAATAATCAAATAGGTCAAATAAAATTTATTTGTTTAGTCAACACTAAACACGCCCACTAGCCAGTAGAGGTACTATATAAAAACCTATCAAAAGAGTTTAAGTTTTTCTATATAGATTCAGCCTTTAGTATAATAATATTTTTTTGTATCTCCTCCTTTTTATTTTGGAAGAAGAAAATTCTCAAACTGTTGAAGGAATAGATACTCCAATGGTAGCTCTCTATCACCGTATAATAGAAGAAGTTCATGTGATGCTGGTTGATGATGACACAAAGTTTGTTACTGAGATAGTTGATTTGCTAAAGTCCTATGGCTATAAAGTTAACACCTTTAAAAATATATATATAACTCATAACATTTGGTTCTTTGGTATAACTAAATTTTGTGTGATTTTCTTTTTATAAGAGATTTAATTGATATGATGTTTGTTATTTCATTTATAATTTTAACGTCAATCTCTTTTTAGATTTCATATATATATGTATGTATGTATGTATGTATGTATGTATATTGTAGATCTTGAATTTCTTTTTTTCTTGTTTTCAAATCACGATTTCTATGTTTGTATATAAAGTTTACCAGTTAATAAATAATTTTTGTGTGATTATAAAAAATCAAATTAGATTATCTATTTTTCGTTATTGATATAAGCATGTAACACATTCAATTAGCTTCCTTCATAAAGATGTATATATAATTTTCTTAAAGGATCCATAAGTTTATGTTAATATCTATATCATTCCAGTTTTATCGGATATCCCTAGAGAGACACGATTTTATGTTAATTTTAATTATTTATTCAACTTATATTTGGATTTTACACTTGATCTTTTCGTAGAAAAGAGGAAAAAATTTATTGTTTGTCAGTTGGCCTAGAGTGACATAGAGATGGAGGAGAAAATTAATTAAATTCCTCAAAAATAAATTTTGAAGGTGTAGGTATTTAATTTTTACCAATGTATCTATCATTTTAAAAATAATGTTGTTTGGATGGTGGTGGTGCAAAATTAGGGTAACCCGAGGGAAGATAAAAGAGTAAGAAAAGGACAAGATAAGAACTGATCTGACAATCATTATTATTGACCTTGAAATATTTTTTTTTCATTTATTAATATAGACAAAATAAGTGGAGAGACATGATTTTAAAAATATTTTCGTTCCTATTTTTTTGGGTAAATTAAAAATTTTCCTCTTAATTTTAAGGAGTTTTTTTTTTCCTTTGTAATTCAACAAACAAATTGCGCTTTTAAAAAAGTTTTTAATAATTGTTTTTAATATACATATATTATTATTTCATCTTTTTGACCTCTCATGTACCATGAACTTTTTTAAAAAAATATTAATCTTATTAATTTTTTTCTTAATTTGAAAGGAAAAATATTGGATTTAGTTTAATTGCTACTTGCCAATATTATTTTCTGTGTTGGCTTAACCTTAACGGTCAATCAATTACTTTTTCTACTTTATTTTTTGAAGACAATAGATAATTTTCAGAATATTTGAAAAGAATAAGTAAATACTACAATTATCTTACTCGAAAATTATCTTTTAACGATAATTCTCCTAAATTATTTTACCCATAAAAAAAGTTATATAACTAACAACTTTAGCATGGTTTAGGTGTGTTCTATGAATTCATTCTTATTTATTATTGTTTGATTTCTCAATTACTTTTTTAGTATTTATTGATTGTTCCTCTTCAAGGTGTGTTAAATCATTTTGACATGAATTTCTAAGCTAGCTACTTTTGTTAGTCATGTAGTACACATGGATAAAACTAGTCATTTTGTAATAGTTACAAAATTAAGTAATTAACAATAGGAATAAAACTTTAATTTGTCGGCATGATAAAGAACATATATAGCATGATTTGATAGAAAAAAGGAAGTTTTTCTTTTTCCGCTTTTAGAAACTTCTGAAACTCAAAGTCAATAATACCTAAAAGATGGGTTGAAATTTTATTTTAGATACTAAAGAGAGAAATACACCCTCATTATAATTCATTAAGAGTTACTATAATAAGTACTACCTTTTTTTAGAAAGTATATTTTGTCGACTTGCGGCTAGTATTATATAATGATTTATGATTCTTTTATCTATCAATTATCTTTTTGTAGTTTTTACTTTTGATGTCATACGTAGCTAAAATTCTAGAATTCAATTAAACAATAATAAAATAATATATGAGACATATAATAACACATATGTTAGAAACATATTTGTATTATAGTGAATGCCTATAAAGGTATTTGTATTATAGTGGATACATGTGTTTATATTATAGCGAAAGTCTATCTTTTGGAGAAAAGTTAGGAGAAATTATCCCTAGAAATAGAGGGGTTCTCCTTCATTGTATTTCATCCCATCAAGAGAAATAAGAATTTCTCTCCTTCTCTCTTTCTCTACAATATTCTTGTTCTTTCTTTATTATTTCATAACATAGATTTTAAATATAATTTTCTATTAATATCTTCATATTCAATTGGACTGGTTATCTTATTGATGGTAAGACATAAAAAATTATTGCAAGGACAATAAATAAGTCAAATGAGAATATTAAAATTTACTGATAATTTTTTTCCTCTTATTAGTTGTATATTCGTAAAATAAGATTATTTCAAAATTTTGATCATATTATCTATTGGTCTTGATAGTAATTTGTATTCTGTATTTATATTCAACAAGTCATTTGAATCAATTGAAATAGATTCTTTAATAATATATTCCTATATGATCTTCTCTTTATATATATCCAATTATAAATCCTAAACAACATTGTATACGTCTTTATAATGTAAATCTGTCTAAGACACAGATTGATTATAATATAAGTTGATTAATATATGCAATTGCATAAACTAAAGAGTTGAAATATCACCTGAAAATGTATAATTGAATTTGTATATGAGAAATAAATAAACCTTCATGATAATTTTGTGTATAACTTTTTTCACTAACTTTCAAAGAGCTCAGTTAGTATGGCTTTGGCAGCAATATCAATGCTCTTCAAAGGAAAGAAAAAAATCCATGTGATGATAATTAATGTCTATTCTTCTAACCCGCTTTCTTTTCAATTCTTAGCTCAAATTGTGGCCTTTGGTATAATTTCACTCTGTAAGTATTTATTCTACTCTTTCACTTATGATGTCTATTATGGATAAGTTGGTTATTGCAATTAATACACTACAAAATAATTAGCTATAAAATAGGCCACTAATCTGTCGTTAAATAGTTCGTAGCTGAGCAAACTTTCTACTATCCATCGTTACATATAATTAGCAATGAATGTTTATTATTTGGTGGCATAAATTAATGATAGCTATTTTTTATTTTCTTTTAGTATATCATAAATGATTGTTTAATACTCCTTTTGTTCCCTTTTAATTGTCATATACACTAAAAATTAGTTATTTCTAAATAATTATTATTTTAAAAAATTAAGAGAGAATTAATTATTTTTTTCAAGTTTTTCCTTAACATTAATTAATCTAAAATTAAGACACACGTAAATAGATAAAGATGAAAGAACTAATAAGGAATATATTAGTGAAGTTACACTCTCAATTAACTTTTTTTCTTAAGGATTGCACAAAACCTTATCGTGACAACTAAATAGGAATAGAGGGAGTAACATTATATAATAATGAATAAAATTCAGTGAGAATGTGTGAAATTAACTGTTCACATAATGCATAATATAATTTAGTTCTAATTTCTTGCTTTTTCAAATAATTATACAGTTGTATGTGATGAACATAATGAACTCTTAGCAAAAAAAGCGAAGAACGAGGGAGCCTATCTTTACCTTAAAAAGTCATTTGATGAAGAAATTGTGAAATACTTGTGGCAATTTTTATTGAGAAAAAAAATATAAAGAGAGAAAGCAAGAGAAGAATTAAAAAAAAAATGGAGATCTAATAAATGTTGGATGATATTGGTAATAATAATAAAGTTGGAGATAATGAAAAACAACATGGAAAAAAAATATATCTAATACTGAGAAACGGGGCAATAATATTTATGAGGCTACAAACGATGTCATATCAAATGGAAAATACAAGTCGAGGAGGAAGAGAGGTAGAAAAAGCAAGAAAGAGATTAATGAAGGAGAAAGCCAAAGCAATGCTATTAATAAGGTTGTTAGGCAAAAGGCTTGCACAGAATGGACTGTGGATCTTCATGCCAAATTCATAGAAGTTGTGCAACAACTTGGTGAAGGAAGTAAGTTTACTTCTTTATTATTAAATTTCTTGATAATTTATTTATATGGAGCGATATAATTTCATACTTTTAGCTAACATTAACTTGTTTGGAATTAAGGCATAGTGCACTTGACTTGATCTGAGAATACTATAATTATTAAATTAAAGTTACATTCTATGAAACTTGTAGGATATTACCTGAAAGAGATTCTTGAGATGATGAATGTGTCTGGTCTTACCAGAATGCAGGTTGCAAGTCACCTTTAGGTACATTCAAAAAAAAGATTAAGTGGTAAATTTTATATATCGTTTGTGTGTGTTTGGTATAAGAAAAGTTATTAGCAAAAACATACCTTTTATAGAATCATTTCTCGTATTTGGTTACTAGAAATTATTTTACTTGGAATGATTTTATTTCATCGAACACTTATGTGAGAAGATATTTTTTTCTACAACTATTTTAATTTTAATTTTATATCAAAATCAGAATAATAAGTCTAATTTTATTTCACTTTTACTATTAAATATTAGACATTATTATTAATCTTTAGTAAAAGTCTTATCAAAACACTCACTAATTAAAAAGGGTTAGAGATAGATTGTTATTATATGTTTAGTGATAGAAGTTAATTATTTGTTGTTACTTTCTACTATTTTATAGTTCAACGGAATAATATTATTATCAATCTTTAATTCATATTGTTTTAAAAGATTTTTTGTTCACCAATTACCAAACACCAAAAATATTTTTTATTAAAAATGAATTTGGTCATTTCAAACACACCTAACTAACAGTGAATTTAGATGATAAATATATCCATGATCTAACTCTCTATTCATTTTTCTTCTAATACCTCTCAGAAATGTCATAGCAATAATTGAAGAGGTTCAAAAGAGCGAAAATTTATTCGTCGCCCATCAGACCAGAGATCCTCAAGTGGTTCTCAACAAAGAAGAAGCGTTAGAAAATTTGGGACAATGCCTCATCTTCAAACAAATATAGCAAATCTGCAATGTAACCCTGATCAAACCCAAAGAATTCCAAAGTTGTCATTTCCAGCTCTCTATACATATAGTGTTTTTGCTAGAGGGGAGAGTTCAATTCAACAACAACTATATTATCCACAACTTCAAGTTCAACACCACTACCTTGGAATTGGCAATCCATTCAATAGCCCATTTTTGCTGGCCCAAAATAATTTTGGTGGTGGGCTACAACAATATCGACCAATATTTGGAATGTCAGGTTCACAAGGACGAGAAGGCCCAATTAGTGAGAACACTAATTATAGGCTTGGCCTGGCATTTAATAGTGGAGATCATCATACTCAAAGTGATTACAGCTTGGGTCTCGATGTATCTCATACAAAAATACATTTTGATAGCAAAATAATGTCTGGTATAGACGCTGGAAAATGCGACAATTAATGACTACAACTTGAATGTAAATGTGGAAGATGCGACAACATATTCAGGTAGCAAAATTATGCTTGATACTTATGCTGAAAATGTGACAATTGATGGATTAGGAGTAGTAAATGCAAATTTCCAGCAACGTATTTATGAACCAAACATGTTGGATCCAAGCAATATTGTCGCGGCATCATGTGAGAGTGATGTTGAAGGAAGTGATTCAAATGAGAAAGAAAATTGTGATAAGTATTTTAATTTCAATAATATTGATTATCTCTTCCAGAATCTTGAACCTCCGGGTGCTAACTATCGAATGAACAAGGCAGTAAGTTTGATCAAGTTTACTCTGATAATCAGTTAGTGCTTCTAAGCCACACTGTGTTAGCACAGTGGCTCTTAATTCTTCAATATTAGGCCAATAATATAAAAAAATTTCAACCACAACATATTGTAGGTTTTCCATAATATTCATTCTAGAGACTTCTACTTCTATCCATTTGACTAGTGGGACACCATAAAACTACTTCTATCGAACGCATCAGTATGGACTCAATGTGAGGTTTTGTCACGCTCCACCTTGGGAGGCATGATTGACACCTAGTACCACACTAGGATATGGACTCACCTGACTAGCCTGATGCACTACTGGTGCATGCCTGTAATTAATTCAAGAAAACGACAAGCTATATCTCGGCTATAAATACAACCTCTAGCCGATAAGGCCACCTGTAAAAGAAAATAGCTAACCACCAACAACACAATAACAGGGATCCTATGCGAGCCGACAAGACAACCATGTTGTCTAGTTATAACTTGAAGTGAAATAAGACAGCTAAACTACGCTATAGCCAACAAGACTACTAACTGACAGCTAAACAAGTCCCCATGCGGCCATTACATGAAATAAAATATACATAAGCTCTACACCGCCATCAACAAAAACTAACTACTGGAAATCTGTAACCTGCAAACCTCTAACAGTGGAATAATGGTCGAGACAGAGTCCCGACCTACCTATAAACTGTCCAACAAAATTACAAACCTTTTCTACCTATCAACTCTGGAGAAAAGGAGCTGAATAACTGCTAACCCAAGATGATGGATAAGAATGCCCCGAACCGAGTTTATCCGCACCTGCAGGCAAGTAATGCAGTTCCTCAAAGATGGGTGTCAGTACAATATGTACCGAATATGTAAGGCGGCAAGATAACAACTGAATCAAAGCTTATAGAACTGAAGTAATCATGAGGGAGGGTAAGAGTTCAACCTAGATGATCTTGCCATCTAAAACATCAAACTAACAAGTAAACATACACAAAGAAGAACCTAACCGGTACCCCATAAGCCTGGAAGATACAAACAACATAGAATAAACTACCTGGGCCCCCATAAGCCCCGACAAGTACAAACAATGTCCACTTCTGCTACCAGACTACTAATGATTGTAAGCATACTATACTCAAGATGGCCTTCATAGTCTCGATCTGATAGATATTACTATAGCCCTCACGACCTCAATCTGATGGAACTCAATGTGGTCCTTACTTCCTCAGCTTGATGAAACTCGATGTGGCCCTCACGGCCTCAGTCTGATGAAACTCAATATGGCCCTCGCGGCCTTAGTCTAATAGAATTCAATATGGCCCCCACGACCTCAGTTTGATGAAACTCAATATGGCCCTCGCAGCCTTAGTCTAATAGAATTCAACATGGCCATTGCGACCTCAATTTAATGGAACTCAATACGGAAAAGCAAATCCAATCTAGCTAGGGTTAAATCTAATGAGGGTTACTATTTTATCGCTATAGTCTCAATTTAGTTCATAACAGCTTACCATAATAGGTTTACTCTAAATTACTATAGATACCCAAGTCGTACTAACTTTACGAGGAACGTAACTTGCCAAAAGGATAGCCTTACATACCTACAGTACCGACTTTCGTTTAACTGGCGAGCCTCAATTAGCGACCGGTGGTTCTATCCCACTGCAGTCCTTATATTGAGAAAACATGGCTAATTTTAATACTAAAACTCGGCAATACAATAATTTTTCAATGATAATATCAATTGCAATTCAACTCTGAATAACTTGGCAAAAACCCGCAATTTCTCAAGAGCTCAGAAGGAAGAAATACTCACCTTAGGCCTTGGCCGTTTAGGAATCAATTTGAAATAATTCTGACAACTTTTACTCTACGAAGTTTTGATTTTCCAAGTGAATTTTTGAGAATTAAGTCAGTATTAATGATTTCCATAGGCCTAGAACTCATTACCCGAAGTTAATTTATGTTTGGACGGAATTTGGTTGCATAATCGGATGGATACACATTGAAAATTATGTGCCCTTCTTAATTTTGTCTGAGGGAATTCATATAATGAAATGAAATTTAAACCAAAGATTTATATATATAGGGCCAAGGGCGGTGGTAGGGGGAGGCGCCCGGCATCGCACTCCTCAATGCGCCAGCAGGCCTGGCACGCCGCGCTAGCCAGCGCACTGCTGGCTGGTGCGTCACGCTGGCCCTGTGCACACCGGTCCCGTCCGACCCCACTTCTGAGGCTTCTCCTACACACGTCAAACTCTCTTTATTCATTACAAATCCACGCATACTCCTACTAACCGATAAGGTTTTACAGGGTGTAACATCCTCCCCCCTTAGGAACATTCATCCTCGAATGCCATATTTAGGCTTACAGGAGTTAACTCTTTTGACTAACATTTAGAAAAAAAATTGGCAGCATCTCCTCTCTAATATGGACTATCCAGAAACCTAAAATGTAGAAAAGTCCAGTGTAGGCATCTCACGAGACGCTACAATCAACTAGCTCACAATATAGAAATAGATATCTGAACAGTACTAGCATCATAAGCCATAAAGTAACATCTGTACAATGATCTCACCTCAACTACATATTTTGGGTCAATTTTGGAATAACTGAGGGTATCTAAATCTCATGTCATCCTCTGCTTCCCAGGTCATCTCTTCTTTATTTCTGTTCCTCCACAGTACCTTAATGGAGGCTACGTCTTGGGTTCTCAGTCTGCAAATCAATCTATCTAATATTGCAATTGGCACCTCTTCGTAAGATAACTCTTTAGTAACTTGGATATCCTCAACTAGCACAACCCGACACGGGTCCCCAATACATCTTCGCAACATGGACACATGAAAGACTGGGTGGACAGATTCTAACTTTGGAGGCAACTCTAACTCATACGCCACTTGGCCTATTCTTCGAAGGATCTGGTATAGCCCAATGAATCTCGGGCTAAGCTTGCATTTCTATCCAAATCTCATTACACCCTTCATCAGTGACACTTTAAGGAACCAATCACCAACATTAAACTCCAAGTCCTTATGCCACATATTAGAGTAGGACTTTTGATGATTCTAGGCTGTCAATAACTGCTCTCTGATAAGTTTTACTTTTTCTTCTGACCAGTGAATCATATCTGGCCCAATTAATTCAGCCTCTCCTACTTCGAACCATCCAATGGGGGACCTGCATTTTCACCCATACAATGCCTCATACGGTGCCATCTGAATTGCTGAATGATAACAATTATTACATGAAAATTCAATGAAGAGTAGATGTTCATCCCAGCTTCCTCCAAAATCTAGCACACATGCTCGTAACATATCCTCGAGCATCTGAATGGTGCGCTCCGCTTGGCTGTCTGTCTGGGGATGGAAAGTTGTACTCAAATTAACTATGTCACCAAACCTCTCTAAAATGATTGCCAGAATCTAGCTGTAAACTACACCCCTCTGTCCAAAATGATAGATACTAGGACACCGTGCTATCAAACTATCTCTTTAATATATAATGCAACACAATCTTCGGCTAAGAATATAATCTGGATTGGCAAGAAGTGAGCTGATTTCATTTATCTATCAACAATCACCCAAATAAAGTCGAATTTGTGTCGGGTACGGGGTAGTCCTATCACAAAGTCCATATTAACTGCCTCCCATTTCCACATAGGTATAGTCATTTCCTGAGTTAGTCCGCCAGCCTTCTGATGTTCAGCCTTTACCTGCTGACAATTAGGACACTACGCTACAAATACGACTATATCTTTCTTCATTCCCGACCACTAGTATATCTCTTTTATGTCATGGTACATCTTCGTCGAACCCAGATGAAGAGAGTAACGAGAGTAGTGTACCTCTGCCATAATCTATCGGTGGAGCCCTAATACATCTGGAATGCAGAGGTGACCTTTGTACCTTAAAACCCCATCTCCAGTTACCTCAAAAGCTGATAGTTCACCTTGTTGAGCCTTATCTCTAAGCTGTGCTAAATGAGAATCCTCGTATTGCCACTCTTTTACCTCTACCACCAAGGAGGATACTGTTGTATTCTGAATTATAGCCCCATTATCTGGTGTAATTCTCGGGCTATTTTCCATTGTTCTGGTCTTATATGTGCTAAACTGCCCATGGATCGACGACTGGGGGCATCTGCTACAATATTTTCCTTCCCCTGGTGATACAAGATGTTTATGTCATAATCTTTCAATAATTCTAGCCAACATCATTATCGTAAATTTAGCTCTTTCTGCTTAAAAATATACTAGAGGATTTTATGATCCGTGAAAATATCCATATGTACACCATACAAGTAATGCCTCCATATTTTTAAGGCATGAACCACTGCAGCTAACTCCAAGTCGTAGGTGGGATAGTTCTTTTCATGTGTTCTTAATTGCCTTGAAGCATACGCAATTAGTTTTTCATGTTGCATCAAAACACACCCTAACCCAAAACTTGAAGCGTCGCAACATATGATGTGCCCGCAAGTGTACGGGTCGTACAAGTAATATAGTGGCCCTTTTTAAGAGCCGGATGTCGAACCCACAGGGACTGGACCAATTTAGCTAACTATCAAGTTCAAGTGTAATATTAAATGCCGCAAGTGTTGATTATAGAAGTTTTCGATAGAATTAATTAAGTCTAGGGGCGGTCAACGAAATACTCTGAATTAGTTCAAGGAGCAACTAGAGTTAAAGTCGGGTAATCATGCGATAATACGATTTTCAATGGTTTAAGTATGAAACTATCAATTGTCGTCTCACATAATTAGAGTTGCATGTTCATGGTCTTCCGAACCTCTAAACACGCCAAACTAGCCTCACTACTACATTGTTGAGCGAGGATGTTATTTCTAGTTTGTGGGCAATTCACTACGTGGATGTGGTTTATGGGGTTTATGCCATTGATTTGGGTACTTTCATACCTCCAACAATTTAACCAATCTTAGCTTCACAACTACTCCTTCGAGTGGTGGAATACAATTCTAAGTTGGTGTCTTTCTATCTTCCCATTTTATCAACCAAGCAAGGTATTAGGTATATTCCTATCCTAACCACAAATTATATCGTGAGATACAATCTTGCTCCCTACATTCTCCTGTTCTTGCCTAGGTTATCTTTCTCAAGCATTTTCCTAAGCTTAACGCGTGTGTTTTCATGGTGATCAATCATAAAAACAACCATAATTAAGAATGCAAGACAAAACAACAATCAATAACTTAATTCCAAAACAAATTCGTAAAAACACAATCTTAACTCATGGATTCAACTCTAGAGGAAGGAGTCTAGCCACTCATGTTCGTAAAATTACAAGAAAACATTGTTAAAGTAACATACATACAAGAATTGGTAGAAGAGAAGATGAAATTGGTGAACCCTAGGTGAGTTCTCCCACTTCTCCCTTCAATCCTAGGTGGTTTTTCAGAATAAAATCGTGACTTTTTGTTTTTAGGAGCTAAGGGACCTATTTATAGTAAATGAGAATTGTGCAAAATTATGCTTGTCGTGGAATGAATCCGTGACATGGAGTGTATCGCGGAGCACTGCCTCCGTGACACGGAGTGCATCGCAGAGCACTACCTCCGTGACACAGAGTGTATCGCGGAGCACTACCTCCGTGAGACGGAGGTATCGCGGAAGCCCTCTGGAAATCGCCCAATTTATTCCAACTTTGGTGTTTCGCTCCCGATATCATTCCTCCACTTCACCAAATCATAGATTGGATCCTCCAATGCATTATTTCCTTCAAAAATAAAGACTAATCATGTTGGTTAATATTTCTTCTCATTTATATAAAAAGGCATGAAAATGTACATAATTAAATACATAAACAAGGCAAAACTAAGTTATAAAGTATCACTTGGGCATGTAATTATGTCCAAGATCACAACCCCACACTTAAAGTACTGTTCGTCCTCGAACAAACCTTTTACATCTTATGCACATGAAGACTCACACATAGCTAATTTAGCAAGACAATTCAAGCTACGGCTACAATGACTGTTTAAGATAGCAAGCTAAAAATAGAGCATGCACGATTTAATCATTGAAATGAAATACAACTATGTTAAGACTTCCTAACCTCAAGAATTGACTCTCAATCTAAGCAACTCATGCAAATCAACTAATCAAGAAATCCAACATGAATGCTATCCTTCATTAAACATTTGCCCTCACCACAAGAGAGTTACCCATTTTAACTCATGAATTTTCAAATAACACCATGTATGGGTATATGAATAAAAATTGCGCTCGCTCTCACAAAGAATTCACATGCATCATGTAGTGACCCATAAGCTTGCCCTTAGTGTTTTACTCCACTAATTTAAGGATGTATGAACGTAAGATCAAGTAGGACTTAATGAGTTGTAATGTAAGTTAAGTGACGGGTAGGTACTATTCTAGCCATTAATACTGACTATCTTCCCCAAGCGCTTTTAATAACTTCACCCTTCATTAAGGATATCTCTTTTCTTACTTCACCCTCATTCTTTTCAATCCTGATTTTTTTTTCTTCTTGTTCCCCTTTCTTAAGCACACTCAGCTTAGTAGTAAGGAGTACTTAAGCAATGTTTTTCATTCATTTATTTTCTTACTCCCTACTAATAATCAACCATTTTCACACAAGTGCACCTTTGTCCTTTTCTTAACTTTTACAACTTGCTACTTTTCCTCCTTTTTCCCGTTTCTCACTCCTTCACTCTTTCGAATTTTTTTCTTACGCGCTTAGGAGTTTTGGATCAAATTCAAGGCTAATGAAAGAAAAAGGATTAAGCTTATGTTGTTGCTATCAAAGAATAGGCTCAAGGCTCAGTGGGGCCAACTAGGATTAAATATTCAAGGTAGGTAAAGTGAGGGATAACATTTAGGTTCATTCAAACAAATGCCTAAATCATCTCCTACAATTCACATCCTTCATTTCGTTTTATATACACACCAAGCAAGTTCTAGACATTCCACAACAACATGGAATATTCAAAAACCTTACACTCACAGCACATGCTCAATTCAAGATACATCTAGTAGACTCTTAACTCAGCTAATCACAAGCATTCAAAATTAAGCTTTCAGCACATAGAGTCAAATTCAAGAGCCTAGGTGTCTCAAACAAAGTTATATACTTCTTGCATGCTTCAACACTAACCACACTTGTATCTTACAATCATGTATAGAACATAACAAGAACATCAAGCCATCAATTAGCTACGGGTTCAAAAACCAAAACCTATTGACTAATTTTTCTCAAGACGGTCGTCATCCATCCATCATCAGAAATAGTCTCTATCTATGACTAAAAACATTATATACAGACAAAGAAAATTTTTATTCTTCGGTTCAAAGACCCCCCATCGGAAAAGAATCGAAAAGAAAAACCAACTGGTGATGAAGTCATGCTTGACTCACAAAAAGTTTTCAAATATTTCTCACAAGCATTACATTCACCAAAAATCGTTAAGCACAAAAAAAAATTTGAAGTTTCCCTTGAAATTTCCCTCACCCCACACTTGAATCATGTTATGTCCTCATAGCATCAAATTAACATTTAAAGAGGGTGAAAAATACTCCCTGAGGCCTTTAGGCCTAGCTAACAACATATTTATCTTTTACATATGCACAAGTGTGTGTTTGACCCCACACTTTTTATCGTCGATGCTTCTTAGCTTCCTCCTCCAAGGGTACTCATACTTCCCCTCTGTCTTTGCTTAACTTTCCACCAAAACAACACAAGATGAAAAATAAATAAAATCAACACAAATGCAAGAAATTAAAATGGTACCCATGGTACCCTTGGGTTGCCTCCCAAGTAGTGCCTAATTTTACGTCGCGACACGACGTATCAAGTTTCACCACTTTTTCCTCCACCTTGAGGATATGAATCTCACCCATAATTTCTTCTCTAATTTTCTCTTATGCTCCCGGGGTGGTGGTGAAAAAATGAAAGGACCAAGCAGTAGATGTTGCCTTTGGCATTTATTGGCCCTTAAGTAAGTGAAGTCATTCTTTCTTTCAGAATCAGCAAATTTCAGAATATATGGGGCTTGTTCCCCCTCTATATCTTTCTCCACAAGTTTGGAAGACTCTAGTTCTAGGTTGTCAACCAAACTCAATGTCGCAAAATGATTTGAGTGGGGTACAATACAGCTCAACTTTGAAACTGCATTTTACTTGACTTTCTTACTTGTATATACCTTCTCCACATTAACATCTAACTCCTCACAAATGCCAAATGGTTGGTACTCTCTCTCTTCTTTCAAGAATGGATCGGCTATACATGTGAGACAATCATGGAGACTCTCGAGAGCTTCCAACAGTTGAGCTTGTTTCAAGAACTCACTCTTTTCTTCTTCTTGTAGTCCCTCCTGAGTATTGCATAAAACTGTCACTTGCAAATCAGAGCAAGCTTTAGCTTCAGCCCTCATCTCCATGAACTTGTTGATTATCATTTCCAAGGCCTCTCCATTTTCCTCTTGCTGAATTCTCAATGCTTCCATCTCCTCCTTCATTGCTTTTGTTTGCTCAAGGACCTGTTTTAGCATGTCTTCTATTCGATCTTGGCATTCCAAGTCCTCATTTTCATCATGCCTATATTCAGCAAAAATAATAGAAGGATCATAATAGGGGCTTGGGGGAGGGGAGTATGTATTCGGATAACCATCCCAATGGCCATCTTGACCTCAACATATATTACAAGTGTATGCATTTGGGCAACCATCCCAATGGCCATTTTGACCATCGCATATATTACAAGTATTACAATGTTTCCATAAGTGGGGTCCTTCGCAATTCAGACAAGACTCATCAAAATAAGAGTATCCACCATTTAACCCATTTATATTCCATGATGTCATATTAAGTAGGGTATCAGATTAAAAATTAAGAATAAAATAAATCTAAAACTAATAAAGAAAAAAAATTCCAACACTTAAGCAAATTTAAAAAGCACGCAAAAACAGACAAATTCACTAAACTTCCCCGAGTCCCTGGCAACGGCGCCAAAAACTTGATGTGCCCGCAAGTGTAGGGGTCGTACAAGTAATATAGTGGCCCTTTTTAACAACCGGATGTCGAACCCACAGGAACTGGACCAATTCAGCTAACTATAAAGTTCTAGTGTGATATTAAATGCCTCAAGTGTTGATTATAGAAGTTTTCGATAGAGTTAATTAAGTCTAGGGGCGGCCAACGAAATACTCTGAATTAGTTCAAGGAGCAACTAGAGTTAAAGTCGGATAATCATGCAATACTATGATTTGCAATGATTTAAGTATGAAACTATCAATTGTCATCTCACATAATTAGAATTGCATGTTCATGGTCTTCTGAACCTCTAAACACGACAAACTAGCCTCACTACTACATTGTTGAGCAAGGATGTTATTTCTAGTTCGTGGGAAATTCACTACGTAGATGTGGTTTATGGGGTTTATGCCATTGATTTGGGTGCTTCCGTGCCTCCAACCATTGAACAAATCTTAGCTTCACAAATACTCCTTCGAGTGGTGGAATACAATTCTAAGTTGGTGTCCTTTTATCTTCCCATTTTATCAACCAAGCAAGGTATTAGGTATATTCCTATCCTAACCACAAATTATATCGTGAGATACAATCTTGCTCTCTACATTCTCTTGGTCTTGACTAGGTTATCTTTCTCAAGCATTTACCTAAGATTAACGCGTGTGTTTTCATGGTGGTCAATCATAAAAACAACCATAATTAAGAATGCAAGACAAAACAACAATCAATAACTTAATTTCAAAACAAATTCATAAAAACACAATCTTAACTCATGGCTTCAACCTTAGAGGAAGGGGTCTAGCCACTCATGTTCGTAAAATTATAAGAAAACATTGTTAAAGTAACATACTTACAAGAATTGGTAGAAGAGAAGATGAAATTGATGAACCCTAGGCGAGTTCTCCCACTTTCTCCCTTCACTCCTATGTGGTTTTTCAAAATAAAATCGTGACTTTTTGTTTTTAGGAGCTAAGGGACCTATTTATAGTAAATGAGAATTGTGCAAAATTATTCCTGTCATGGAATGGCTCCGTGAAACGGAGTGTATCGCGGAGCACTGCCTCCGTGACACGGATTGTGTCACGGAGGCAGTCACGGAGTGTATCGCAGAGCACTGCCTCCGTGACACAGAGTGTATCGCGGAGCACTGCCTCCATGACACGGAGGTATCGCGGAAGCCCTCTGGAAATTTTATTCCAACTTTGGTGTTTCGCTCCCGATATCATTCCTCCACTTCACCAAATCATAGATTGGGTCCTCCAATGCATTATTTCCTTCAAAAACAAAGACTAATCATGTTGGTTAATATTTTTTCTCATTTATATAAAAATGCATGAAAATGTACATAATTAAATACATAAACAAGGAAAAACTAAGTTATAAAGTATCACTTAGGCATGTAATTATGCCCAAGATCAATATACAACATAACCTTCTAAACTTTCTGGCAAAGCTAACACTAGTGTTGATGTCAATTTGTTCTTCAACTCCTGGAAACTCTGCTCACAGGCCTCAGTCTACTTAAATTTGGCTGCTTTCTGATTCAATTTAGTCAAAGGCATTGATAGGGTAGAAAATCCTTTCACAAACCTTCTATAATACTGGACTAACCCTAGAAAACTGTGAACCTCTATTGGAGTTGCAGGCCTAGGCCATATCTTTACTACCTCTATCTTCTGCGAATCAACTTGAATACTAGCCTCTGATACAATGTTGCCCAAGAAAGCTACAGAATTTCACTAGAAATCACATTTAGAAAACTTTGCATATAACTGGCGATCTCTAATGTGTTGTGGATTTATAGCACTTTCGACGCTCAAAACTATGAAAATAGCATGGACTTAGGTGTATTTATGTGGATATATTGCACTTTTCCTTTAGTTACAGGATAAATTGGTGTTGGAGCTAAAATATGTAAAAGATAGCCTGAAGTGTGCAAAATAGGTACAAATTGTAGTCCACCGTACGAGCCGTAGGAAGGTCGTACGAGTCGTACTGGTGGCTGTGAAAAGTTGCAGAAGGAAAATGTTGATGAGATGCAATATACGAGTCTCATTACGAGTTGTACCAAGCTTGTACCAGTCATGGTGATGAAGTCGTGAAAAGATTCAGAATATTTGCATAAGAGGCTGATTCTTGCTACGAAAAGGAAGTACAAACCGTAAGATGAAGGTACGAGTAGTACCATTGTGGTCGTGATGAAGTTCAGAAATATTTCAAAATCTAAGAGTCAAGCCACGGGAGCTTGTTACAGATCATAGGATGGAGGTACGAGTTGTACCAGGATCCAACACTTAGCAAAAATCCATCCAGTCATGCAATGTACGATAGGATTCTATGGGCCGTAGGATCTAGATGCGGATCGTAGGTGGACTCGTGACGTAGGCGGAACCAGATATGGAAATTCACCCTATTAGCCTAGGAAAAGGATTCTTGTATCTGTATAAATACGTTTTATGTTTTATTTTCAGTAGATATCGATTGGAGAAGATATTTTTAGGAGAGAAAAAAAAAGAATTGAGTTGATTTGACTTGTGATCAACATTTTCTTGAATTATTCTTGCTACTTGTTCTTTAAGATTTTGCTAACTAATCAAAGGAAGTTCTTTTTTTCTCATTCATAATTGTAAGTACTGATTTATGCTTTTGATCATGAATGCAATTCACAACCTTACAACTATGAAAGGCTAAAACCTCCATAGCTAGGGTTGTGGGAACCATGGTGGATTAACAAGCTAGGGTTGCACAAAGTGATTCTAAAACCAATACAAACACTTATATTGTATTCTCTTCATGCTTAAATGTTTCTTAACGGTGTGCAATGTTAGGACATGCCCAAATTCTTTATTTTCTTAGGTCTAAGAGGTAGAGATTAGGAAAAGAGAATTGCAACGGAGCCTTGATCTTGATGATCATTTTATTAACTTAAGTTGTAGTCGCAGTGATAGTTAAATTTGGAATTTAGTGTCAATGGATAGTTTGAAACCGTTCATGAGACTTGGTCGAGTAATTGAGTATAGTCATTCAATAGGGACTGGTCAGTCGTTTGAATGAACCTAAGTTATCAGTTCTATAAGTAAGTATTGGTAATGATCACGAATGTATACCCAAGCAGTTATGAACCCATGGGGAAGACAAACCCTAGTTATCCTTTAATACTGATTCAAAACCGGATATTTGATAATTGTTTTCATTATTGATTTTCTGTAGAACCCCCCATTGTTGAAGTAACTACCTTACAAGTTCACTTACCGACTGTAATCTAGCTCTTCCATATTTCCTATGGGATCGACCCCAACATCTAGGTAGGTTCTTTATTGACAATGTCCGCTTAATACTTTAGTAAGAGTTATGGTTTGAGCGTTATCAAAAGTGGCGCAGTTGCCAGGGAATATGGCTAAGACTAGGTTATTTGATTGTATTTGACTTTTTGGTAGTTATTTCATTAATTGCGTTTATTTTTTGTGTTTTTAATACCCAAAGGTTATTCTCCGGTGAATGCCAAGCACTCAGAGTAGCGTAAATTCCCTTGTTCCACTAAATCCAGAAATCGAAAGAGCACTGCACATAATGAGAACCAGGAGCAAAGAGAAGCCCGCATAGCTGAAGAAGCTAGGCAAGCCGAGCTAGCTCGGCAAACTGCACTAAAGCATGCGAAAGATGATAGAGAAGAGGTAGTGAATAATGGTCTACATGGAAGGAGCAACAGAGCTCATAAATTTGTCCCTTAGTTATTCGATGATGAGGACCTAGATATTGATGAAGTTGGGTTGACTGGAGCAATTTTGCCACCACCATTACACACTGGGGACAAATTCGACATTATGAGCATCATGATTCAATTGTTAAACATGAAAGGGATGTTCAGGGGTCACAAAGTGGATGACGCCAACCTACACACAATGAACTTCATAGGAATATGCAAGGCGTGCAGGTTGCCCGGAATAAGACAAGATGCCATATGACTCAGACTCTTCCCTTTTCTCTATCAGGGGAAGCCACTTTATGATTATCAGAGTTGCCCAACGACTCCATAACTAACTAGAGGGAGCTCAAATAGGCCTTTTTGGAGAGATTCTTTCCCCCATGCAGGATGTTGCAGCTGAAGGATGAGATCCATAATTTTCAACAAATTATGATTGAGGCACATTGGCAATGTAGAGTTCGCAATGTAGAGTTCGCAAGGGCACTCTGTGATCTAGGAGCTAGCATTAATTTGATGCCTTTGGCAGTATTCAAGAAATTGGGAATGGGATCCCTCACACCGACCATCATGCGGCTACTGATGGCTGATAGAACGTTTAAAAAGCCAATGGGCATCCTAGTCGATGTGCTTGTCAAGGTTGACAGATTTATATTCCTAGTAGAATTCGTGATTTTGGATTGCGAGGTTGATTATGAGGTCCCTATAATTTTGGGCCGACCATTCCTTGCAACTGGGAGGGCTCTAGTATATGGGGAAGGCGGTCTGCTAAAGTTTAGATTAAACCAAGAAGAGATCACTTTCAACATCTGCAGGACAATGAAGCAACCCAAGGAATTTAGTGTAATCTCAGCAGTAGAGGATGAGTATGAATCAATTGATGAATTCTGAGTAGTCAAGAGATTCACATTGTGCCACGATGTTAAATCACATGCTTCTTGGGAGGCAACTCAAGTGGTAGTTTGGTGAAGTCTGAGTAACCAGGCTACCTACGTCGTGTCGCGATACTAAATCAAGCGCTTCTTGGGAGGCAACCCAAGTTATTGAACTAATGTGTGCTCACTGTGTAGGGAAATTAAAAATAGGAGGCTGAAACATCAGCTTCTACGGCTCTCAGTACGACACGTAATGGGATCCTATGAGCCATAGCAGCAGTCGTGGTGAGGATCAGAGAAAAATGACTCCAAGCTCCGACCTACAATTCATCCTACGAATTGTACCTCAGTTGTACGAGTCATAGGATCTATTCATAGGTCGCCAGGTAAGTTTTCTTCAATCGGGTCACTTACGAGTCCAAGGGATGAGTCATAGGTACTTCTTACGACTCATGGTACGAGTTGTGACCGGTCAAAAATGGCAATAATACCCGACTCGACCCAAATTCTTTTAAGATTTTACCTTACCTATTTAAACCCCACAAACACCTTCTCCCACTCTAATAGCACTCAAAAGCATGACTTGAACTCACCTCCCCACACTCGTAACTCAAAATCACCGAACAATCGAGTAAAATCTTTGCTCAACCCAAGTTCTGCCAAACCCTATACAGTGATTTCTAGTTGATGAAGCATCTATCAATTATGTTGTATTAAACATTGATAACACTCATATTGAGAAGTGATGGTGTGAAAACCCCTGTGAGTCATCATTATGCTTGAAAATTGATTTTGAAAAGAGAGACAATGATCAGGGTGTTGTGAAATAGTTTTTCGACTGGAGAGATGCTAAAATTTTGATGAATTTAGGTCTTGAAACACATAAAGAGTTACGGGTAGTAGGTCAAAAAGGGGAGGATTGAGCATGGTTAAATTGAGTTAATGATGTGCCTAGACCTGGGGGAAATCTGAGTACCTAAAAATGTGAAAAGAGAACCCTTGAAAATTGAGAAAAGAAAATCTGGAAGTGGTATGAGGCATAGTACGGATCATAGGTTTCTACTACAAATCGTACTGAGCACTCGTACCACCAAATTGAACAAGGTTGCATAAAAAGCCTTTCTACGACTCACGGAATCGAACTACGGGTCATAGCATGAGTCGTGGAAAAATTCAGAGAAATACTAATGCAGAGGTGTCAAAAGACGACTCAAGGTATGGATCGTACCTTTGTGGTACGAGTCGTACCTGTGAGTCGTACTAAAAATTGTCTATAATTCTGGGACTTCTCACGAGTCGTACCTTCATGGTACGACCCATAGTGATGACTCGTTATGAGAATCTGAAAATTTCCTGTCTAATTCTTCTTTTTCAAAAACGGAATGCTAACTTCTTTCTCTACAGGTATAATGAAATACAAATGCAGAGAAGATAAATCAAAAGCCCGAAGGACATTGATTGATGAAAAAATTGAGTCGGAGTCTGAAAAGGCAGGGGACTCACCTAGTGGTTCAGTTGAAGAGAATCAAGTTGACACCTCCGTTACTAATGGAACCAGAACTACTAGGGAAAAAGCAAAGGCCCAAGCTAAAGAAGCCACTGCCACATCCGCTCGAGCTCCCCAGTTTGAGGAGGGAGTTAGAGAGGAACAACAAAAGTTGGTAAATGACTCCAATAATGAAGTAGGGTCAGGGGAGACCCAAAATGGAGAAGAGAGCGGCAACGAAGAATCAAAAGAGGAGGCTCCTAATGTTGCACAAGAACAGAGCCCACCGAGGAAAAGCCATACAATTCGGTGGAGAGTGTTAGGAGATAAAAAAGTCTATGAGCAAGGCATCTCTCTCGCTGCCAAGAATAAACCAAGGAGGAGCATCCAAGAAGAACCGCGGATTCTCACAAACTCACTGAATGAAGTTGAGGAGATGAAGTGGATTTTTAGTTTCTATGGTTTTGAGTGTATGGCGAAGACTCCGGCAAAGTATACAGAAGAAATAGTCCGGGTGTTCTATACCAACTATTTGGCCACCATGGAGGTAAGGCAAAGGAAGGGAAGAAGATAAAAGACCAGCCTCGTCTGGAGAGTTTTATTGGTTGAGATCAAGAGGTTGATATATCTGAGCGGACCATTGCTCGAATGTTGTACGGACCACAGTTCAAGCCTACAAGGATAATGCCAGAGTATGATTACAGGGTGGAGGCAATGAACCAGATTAGACAGCTTAATGTGCAGGAGCGAGAGAGGCAGTTGCAATGGCTAGAGGGGTGATTGCTAAGAACAAGGAAGAAGCTGAGTGGGTTACAGGTGGAAAGCAGGTGACAAAGAACTCACTAAATTTCCTAGAAAAATCCTGCTGGACACTAGTGCGCCATCAGTTAGCACCTATGGTCAACGAAAACACATTGAGTGCTGATAGAGCAGCTTTGGTGGCATGCCTCATGTCTCGTTACCCCATTAATATCACGAGGATCATAGCAAATGAGATACAAGATTTGGCAGTGGGAGTGAGAACTACTATCCCATTCCTCAGTATTGTATTCAGGTTATGTATGGAAGCAAAAGTTCCACGGGGTGATGAGCGTTTGATTGGAGGCCAGAGGATTGCAGACATAGGCCTTATCCGGGATGAGATGAACTCGTAAGAAGATCCAAGATTCCCACAGCAATTCTAGCAGCCCAACAAGCATGGGACACACAAACTAATGTCCCCATTACATAGGAGCAGAGCGAGACACCGGCTATAGAAGCAGGTCATTCGGACTCAGCTCCTAGCACCTCAGCTGCACCACTACCCAGCCTGCAGACTCATAACCAGCAGGGTATACTTTGGTACCATAGGACTTCCTCTGGAAGCTGGCCATACGGTTGACCATGGTGGAGAGAAATATTTAGGCAATGATGGACAATGTAAAACCATGGTTCAAGTCAGAGATAGAGGCAGCAACTCAAGCTCTACATGCTCGTCTAGATAGATTTTAGAGCTAATTCAATGTGAGGATGGTGGAGCAGACAGATATCAGCAGTCTCCATGCAGAGTTGGGGGCTTTTCGGAGCCAAGTAGTTGAGTTATCATCACGACAACCAACAGTTTTAGCAGCTCCCACTCATCTAGAACTAGATGCTGAGCCTGACGAGGAGATTGATTTGGCGGCATATTGGGAGCCAACTATAGTTGTTGAAAAGGGTAAGAAAAGAGCTGCTGAGGATGTTAGAGAGAAGATTCTAAAAAAGAGAAGGAAAAAGGAGAGGAAGAGCGTAAGCGGGCCAGAGTAGAGAGCATGCGGACTCACGACACACATATGTCTGAGATGCATGAGAGAGCTAGAGGAGCAGGTAAATCCACCATAGCGTAGCCCGAGCTTGATAATGGTCATGACCCTTCGGGAGAGACACATTTAGCCCTGATATTTACAAAGGCCGTCAAAGCGGCCACGATTACCGAGGGAGGACCACTCCCCATATTGACACACTATTGAGCACGCCGGCCACCACTAGCGCCACTATTACAGTGGAGGTACCACCTACGCAAGATGACAGGGGAGCTTAGTGTGCCACAGGTATATTCTCTTCCCTATGTTCTTATAGTTTATGCTTTGGGGACAAAGCTTACTTTTCAGAAAGGGGAGGGGTGTACTTATGATTTTTGGGATTTTTGATTCGTCTGAGGGTATTTCTAGCCTTGTTTCTTTTCAGGCATGCTATCTAGTAGAACCGACATGTGTAGCATTTTTATTTTTTATCTTGTGATTTTTGTTTAATTAGAAACTAACTTAGGAGTACTCAGCCAATAATAATGAACTAATTTTGGTTTTTGAAAAAAATTGGCACTGTTTAAAATTTTTTTATGCATTAGCTATGTATTTGTGACAACATGCATGATTTCTGTGGATCTTTTGATGTCATTTAATTTATCAACACGAGTAGTCTTGCTAAACCATTTATAAACCAGACAGGTGAGGTGAAAATAGTTCATGTACCATGTGTGAGTGAGGTATAGTATTCAGTTCGGTATTGTGTTGAAGATCTAGAACTTGCCTAGTTGGTATTTACATAGGCTAAGGATGGTTGGTTAGGATATGATCATAGGATATTTTTGTTTAGCTCACTGTTAGCATATATTACCCTACCAAAGTTGCATGAATCCCTTGATCCCATGTTTGAGCCTTATTAGACCATGTTTCTTGGATTTACCGATTAATCGTACCCATTTGTTTTCAATGAGCTTGTTTTGGCCCTAGTCCTTCCTTGCATATTATGAACCTCAACATAAACAAAATGCTTAAGTTGAGGGTGGCTAGAGTAGGGGTGCGTAAATGATGAGAACGGAAGAAAGGAAAAGAAAAGAGAAAAGAAATGGTGAAAAATGAGGTGTGGTGTGGTGAAAAGAAAAGAGATGAAAAATATTTAGAATCTTGAAAAAGAAATTTCAAAAGAAAATAAAAATGTTAAAAAAGTTGAAAATATGTCACACCCATGCAAATGTGTATCCAAAGAAGTGAGAAAGGAATGAAAGAATAAAGGGTGAAATAGGTGAATGGTGTAGCCAATGTATGTAGTGCCAAGGAATGGATAGTCACTTATAAAATCTTCCATATTTATCATGTCCATCCCTAAGCCTACATTACAAGCCATACCAAGTCCTATAGTGATCCTAAATCGACCATCTGATAAACCAAAGCAGAGAAAATGAGGGCAAGCCTATGGTATCTGACACATAATACTTGTAACTTCTTTGTGAGAGTGAGTGCCTCACTTGTTTGGTCCCATGCTATGTTTGACATTTCATATCTGAGTGGGGAATTCATTTTTGTGAGGATACATGGATTATATTTGCTTTCACCATTGGTCTGTGTGAAAAACATTGGTGATGATTTGATTGCCTGTTGATAGCTAGATGACATGTCTTGATCTTTGTTTATGATGTTTTGAGGTTGCTTGTAATGCATTCGCTGATGCTTTTCCATGAGAAAGGGTCAATAGAGTTTGTATAAAAAGTGCAAGTTTTGTTGGAGTATTGGTTGTAGTATCTTAAGTCTATTTTCTAGTTGAGTGACATGTTCAGTTTTTCTTTTCTTTGCCTGAGGACATACAAAAGTCTTAAGTTGAGGGTGTTGATGTGCTATGGATTTACAGCACTTTCGATGCTCAAAACTAAGAAAATAGCATGGATTTAGGTGTATTTATGTGGATATAAGGCAAATTTACTTTGGTTATAGGATAAATTGGTGTTGGAGCTAAAAGATGTAAAAGATAGCCTGAAGTGTGCAAAATAGGCTCAAATTGCAGTCCACAGTAGGAGCCGTAGGAATGTCCTATGAGTCGTACTGCTGGCCGTGAAAAGTTGCAGAAGGCTAATGTTGACGAGATGCAATATACGAGTCTCAATACGAGTCATACCAAGCTTGTACGAGTCATGGCGATGAAGTCATGAAAAGATTCAGAAGATTTGAATAAGAGGCTGACTCCTGCTACGGAAAGGAAGTATGAACTGTAAGATGAAGGTACGAGTCATACCATGGCGGTCGTGATGAACTTCAGAAATATTTCAAAATCTCAGAGCCAAGCCATGAGAGCTCAGTACAGATCGTAAGATGGAGGTACGAGTCGTACTAGGATCCAACACTTAGCCAAATACATCCAGTCATGCAATATACGACATGATGCTACAGGCCATAGGATCTAGCTATGAATCATAGGTGGAATCGTAACATGGGAGGAACCAGATATTGAAATTCACCCTTTTAGTATAGGAAAAGGATTCTTGTGTTTGTACAAACATGTTTTATGTTTTATTTTAAGTAGATATAGATCGTAGAAGATATTTTTAGGAGAGAAAAAGAGAATTGAGTTGATTTGACTTGTGATCAACCTTTTCTTGAATTATTCTTGCTACTTGTTCTTCAAGATTTATCTAAATAATGAAAAGAAGTGTTTTTCCTCATTCATAATTGTAAGTACTGATTTATGTTTAAATCATGAATTCAATTCACAATCTTACAACTATGAGAAGCTAAAACCTCCATAGCTAGGGTTGTGGAAACCATGGTGGATTAACAAGCTAGGGTTGCACAAAGTGATTCAAAATTCAATACAAACACTTATATTGTATTATCTTCATGCTTAAACGTTTCTTAACTAGCCCCAACATTAGGACATGCTCGAATTATTTACTTGCTTTGGTCTAAGAGGTAGAGATTAGGAAAAGAGAATTACAATGGAGCCTCGATCTTGATGTTCATTGTATTAACTTGAGGTGTGATCGCAAGATACTTAAATATGGAATTTAGTGATAATGGATAGTTTGAAACCGCTCATGAGACTTGGTCGAGTAATTGAGTATAGTCATTTAATAGGGACTGGTCGGTCATTTGAATAAACCTAAGTTATCAGTTCTATAATTAAGTATTGGTGATGATCACGGGTGTATACCAAAGCAATTATGAACCCATGCGGAATACAAACCCTAGTTATCCTTTAATACTGATTCAAAATCGGATTTTTGATAATTGTTTTCATTATTGATTTTCTTTAGACCCCCCCCCCTCCCAATTTTGAAGTAACCACCTTACAAGTTCACTTACCAGCTTTAATCTAGCTCTTCCATATTTCCTGTGGGATCAACCCCAACCTCTAGTTGGGTTCTTTATTGACAACGTCTGCTTCATACTTCAGTAAGAGGTGTGGTTTACGCATTATCAGTCTCTGAGGATGTGAAGTACTGTTTGCAAATGATCTTTTAGTTCTGCTTCTGAGCCGGAGTATACCAAAATAATGTCAATGAATACTATCATAAATAGATCTAAATATGGGCCTGAAGGCACTGTTCATCAGATCCATGAACAGTGCTGGGGCATTTTTCAACCCGAAGAACATGGCTAGGAGTTCAAAATGACCATACCTTGTCCTGAAAGCTATCTTCGGGATATCTATCTCCCGAACTCGAACCTGGTGGTACTCGGATCTCAAGTCAATTTTAGAAAAATACTTCGTTCCCTGCAGCTAATCAAACAAGTCATTTATCTTGGGAAGTGGGTATTTATTCTTAATAGTAACTTTATTCAACTGCCGATAATCTATACACATGCGGAGGGAGCCATCTTTTTTTCTTATGAACAAATTTGGCGCACTCCACAATGACGTACTCGACTTGATAAAGCCCTTATATAGCAGATCTTTCAATTGTTCTTTCAATTCTCTTAATTCAGTAGGATCCGTTTGGTATGGAGGAATAGATATAGGCTGAGTACCTGGTAGGAGGTCTATAGAGAAATCTATTTCCCTCTCTGGGGAATACTAGGAAGTTCATCTGGGAACACATCTGGGAACTCATTAACCACTGGAGTAGACTGGAGAGTCTGGGATTTTTCTCGCATATCCCAAACTCTAACAATATTGTGATACAACCCTTTGCTATCACCTTTTTTTATCGGAGATAGGATATAAACTTACCTTTTGGCTGTATTACCCCTCCACTCATGTACTACTTCCCCTAGAAAATGAAATTGGACTATTTTGGTCCAAAACTCAACAGTGGCATAACATGGTGCCATCCAATCCATACCCATAATTACTCTTAGCCCGGTGCTCATGACGTGCTATGGAACCTCCACCATTCCTTAACAAGATGTCGTGACCGCTTAGGCTTGATTTACTTTTGTTTGAATTTAAACTACTCCACGCTCAACGAGATGTGCCAACATTGACCATTCGGAAGAACGAAAAAGACTGAGCTCCACTCTTTTTGGGTATCCCGGAGAAGCAGGCTCAAAATCAATCATCTCTAGTTCTACTAGATCTGCTAAGGTATGGCGACCAACAATCTCTACTGTACAACCCTAATAAATTCTTTTAGCAATAATAGAGTCACCAACGGGAGTAGACACTAAAATGGGTCACTGAAGCAATTCTGGCACTATATCAAACTTTCGGGCTACTAACGGAGTAACATACGACAAAGTGTATCCCGGATCTATCAAAGAATAAATTGAGTGAGAGAAAACATCTAATATACCTGTCACAACATTTGGCGATACTCTAACTCCTGTCTCCCTAGTAATGCATATGTGCAATCTTGACAGCTGCCTGAACTGCATGCCCCTGATCTACCTCGGCCTCTACCGGCTGGAGCTGAGGGCCTACACCCTGCAAAAGGTGTTGGGGCATACAAACCTATTGAGGATCTATTCTTCTTGTCCTAGTCACTCTGGTGTCTAGTCAGGCAATATCTCATCATGTGTCCCTCCTACCTGCAGGTATAACAGGCGGTGGAGCCATACCTACAACTTCCCAGATGTTGCCTATGGCAAGTACTACATTGAGGTACCGCTAACTTTATCTAGTCTGGCCCCCTCTGTTGTTGTGAGCCTAGCGGTCGCGAACTCTCGTCGGGGCCTGACTGCCTCCGATGATCTGATTTGCTATCCTTCTGCTATTGAAATGGGGGCCTAGATGGCCAACCTGAGAAACGAGGCTTGGGCCCACCCTAAAAGTCTACGTGAAAATCTGCGAGCCTAGCCCTCCGACGTTGTTCCTAACCTAACCTTTCCATGGTGTACTAACGGTGTCTAAGCTCCTTTATATTCTGAGTGAAAGCCTGGATTCGTGAAATATCCATATCCTCTCGCAGGGTGGCTATAATTCAATACACCACATATTCAGGTGCAAAACCCATAATAAATCGGTGCACCCTGGCTGGCATAGTGTCGACAAACGAGGGCACATATCTGGCTATGGAGTCAAACCTCATCGTGTATTCTCTGACACTCATTTTGCCCTGCTCTAGATGCAGAAACTGCTTGATTCTGGTTTGCCAGACCTCTCAGGACAAATAATGATCTATGAAATCCTTAGAGAAGATAGGCCACGTAGGTGTAGGTGTATCTCTGCCCAGGGATCTCTCCCACCTCTCGTACCACAAGACATCGACATCTCACAATCGGAATACTGCTAACTCAACTGATTCTGTAGATGAGGCGTGCATGACCCTGAATATTCTATGCAACTGATCTATAAAATTCTGGGGGTCCTCTCTACGATCTGTCCCTATAAACTGCGGGGGACTCAAAGCTAGGAACTCACGAACTCTCGAAATATCGGGCCCCTCAGTGGGCTCAACGGCAGCTAGTACTACTGGCTGAGCCTGTCGTTCGACAGCCATCATCTGAACCAACATATAGAATGCACCCCTGAGCTCCTGATCTGATATCTGGTGCTCTAGTGGGCTCTGAGTACGGTGACGAGTGCAAGGGAGATCGAGGTGACATCTCCCTTTCTCCCTTCTATCCAACAAAATCATTTTTCTCACAACTATCCAGACCAAGCATGAAATCTCTACTTATGATAATATTTAACATGTGCACACCTAGATTTGAGACATAAGTTATTCTAGCCATTATTATCCACATGCCCTCATAGTTAGATCAATGAAAGTATCCATTTTTAGAAATATGATCACACACACTACAAGGACACAAGATCAAGAGAGGAGAGAAAAGCACTCAACTCTCATAAAGAAGTTCACAAGATACGTCATAACTGTCATATGCTTATCTATTTACTCAAATGCCTTTTCTTTTGAAAATTTGGGTTGAGATCATATAAGAGCTTTTCTAAGCTTGTAATAATGGTAAATGGACTGGTAGGATACAAATATGGTCTTTAGTGGCTCATTCACCATCCTTGAACACTACATCACATTCACACTACCTTTTTCATTTTATGTACCTTTCTTTTTCTTCCCTTCTTTCCTTATCAACTTTTCATAATCCAAGACACTTTTTATGAGCTCAATTTTCATTTTTCCTTTTTTTCTTTTATTTTATTAGCTTTTCTTTTTCTTCTTCCTTTTAGCTCTTTGCTCAATAAACCTTGGCCTATGGTCAAAAAACTTATTTATGCCCTTTTCTTTCTTTTCCACCTTATCATTCCCAACTTACACCTTTATGCTTATTTTTATCACATCTCGTAGTGTCAATGAGGATGATTTCAAAATGAGGGTCATCTTGAGAATTGGTTTTAAAATTCATTTTGGTTGATCAAGAAAAAAAGGTTGTAGGTTCAAAAAGGGAGACTGTGATACATGCATCATTTGGTAGGCACATTTAGGCAAATGTGGATTGTGAAGCACAAAGAAAGCTTAAGTTTATCTCTATAACCCATAGTCAATCTTAAGCTCAAGCATAAGTAGCCAGGTAAGTTCTAGAGCGTGACCACAACAAGTGAACCAATAAAATTTTCCTCACCACACAATGGCACATGGATATCAAATGGACCAAACACTTTACTCTCAACTAGGAATTCATCATCAAAATCAAAATAATTAGATATAAAAAATAGCAGTACACATGTCAATACTAAACAGTTGTGGCAAATATTTTGAGCGGGGCCATTTTTTAAAAGAATGATACGAGTATGTTATAAATTCAAATACCATCACCATCTAAGTCAAACATATTTTATTCAACCAAGAACAGTGACAAACTCGAAAGAGAAAAAAACTCAAAAGAAATAGTCATAATACTCAAAGAATGGTGGAGACTTCTAAACAAACTATGGTCTACAGACCTATATCTCCTTAAAAAGATGATGATTCTGCTCAACAAAATCATGGTGATCAAAATACAGGTATGATTTCTGATTTGAATATTTCCTCTAACATTTTGACTAACAATGTTTCACATGAGAAGGCTATCAACACCACTGGTACTCCCATTACTACTAAGTCTATTGAATCTAATAAGGAAATCTCACACCAGCAAAATTTGGATAATTTAAAAGGATCAGGCATTGACTCAACGCTTCGAAAACCCCAAATCCCTCCTTTTCATGGTACTAGTATAATTTCAAAGCTTGGTAATGGAATGATGTCACGACCCCAACGAAGGCCCAAATCATAACACGGGATAAGGAGCCCGAGAGATTCAAAGTTGACCCGTGGCATGAACATTCATCTAAATTCATAAAATTTTGAGAAGAATATTGAACATACCATATAGCGGAAACATAAACGTAACATAACATAGCCTGATAAGCGGAACGTACTAGAATTACATATCAGTTGAGTACTACAATTAGTCTGAAGGACTCTATCACATTAGATGGGTTGATGGGACAACGTCCCTAAAATAACCGGGAAACAAACTGAAATAAAAGAAACATCATTGACTGAACATATGGCCCTCAGAACATGAGGACTCACCAAAAGGGCTGATAGCTAGCTCTGAAATGGACTACTGACAGGGATGAGCCTGAGAGTCGGGTCCTATATCATGAAACAATACAACATAGAAAGTATGTGGTCAGTACGTGAAATGTACCGAGTATGCAAGGTAAGTAAAATGGACATTTAAATATATAAAAACTCATAAATGATTATAAGTGTAGGACAACATGCTCATAACATAAATATCATAATATAACATAAGGCTCAAGGTTTACAAATCATTCGTAATACAATCGTAATCATAATCATAAGAGAAGAGCTTTATTGAACATGACTTGAACCAATATGCAAAATCATAAACATGCATAAATCATGAGGAACAGTGGGAGATTCTCATAACCGACATAACCCATACGAGCACACATGGAGCCCGACCTATAACCCTAGTTGGGAGGGTGTTTGTACCTTGCAAAGGGTAGAACCATGAAAGGCGTGATATCACCATGTAAAGGGGCCATTTGGGGTAGGGGACAGTCATAAGAGAGGTCCCAAAATATCCTACGGCGGTACATAGTTATGAGATCCAGGGTAGAACCTAGGCCCCGAATCTACTTAGTGTTAAATATTACTCCCAAAATATATATCGTGCTCATGGTATATTATGCATGAGATTCATGGGCTAGTTAAATCAGGATAATCATAAGTATACTTGTATATACGTGAACTAGCCATGAGGGTGAGGCCCGTGAGTCGGCCAAAAACATTATTTTATAAATCATGGGACTCATGCATACTTGTAGAGCATACATATACTTTGCAAATCATCAAATCATAATGGGTATTTGAATAAATTTGTATTTCAAGTCATAAATCAGGGTTTATGGATATCAACAATTAAAGTAAAGTTCATAACTTAATTCATCATAAAACATGCTTAATTAGGCTTAATTTAGTAAAAAATTGAAATCAATAATTTTATAATAATGAAAGATAATAACCCATTAACAGATCATTAGAATTCCACAAGATTTAAGTCAAAACCCCATAAGATTTTTGATCAAATTTCATGAATTAGGAGAGATTGGGCATGGTTTTGAATGAAAACACCCATTCATAAACCTACATACCTGGAAAGAATCAAATTTCAACTCTCTTTGAAAGCCCAAGGGAAAATTGATGAAGAAGACCTTGAAAACTAGATTGATCACCTTTAAATTTTCCTAACTTTGCATGCATGAGAATGAATAGGTTAGGAGGGCTTAACCTATCTTAATACAATAAAAAAATAATATAAAACGACACAGTTTAGGGCCTTAGAGTGTAGGAATAATGAAAATACCCTTTATGAAATACCCTGGAAAATCTGCACTGGGCGAACTAATGGACGTACCAACAAGTTGTAGGAGGATACCACGACTCATTGTATCCATCCGTCATCGCACTGCCAAATCCTTGATCTCGGTTTCAAACCACGACTCAACGGGAAGAGTCGTCCTTTCATCCAACGGGTCGTTGATTCGATCGTTACTTCCTCCTGAAGATCCTGTACTTCTCCTCACAACGAGCCTCACCACGAATTGTTGTTTCCTCCAAGAGTTGTGGTTAGCTTCCATTAGGTCCACTCAAAAATATTGCCAACCCATATAGCGACTCGTGACCACGGCTCGTTACATCTCACGATGGGTCGTGGATGACCCGTAACATCCCCTAATCCTGAAGTCCAGTACCCACCATGGTTACAAATGAAGACTCGTTGTTCCCAACAACAATTCGTTACATCACCCATTGATTCCACTGTCAGCAGAACTGGTGCTGCTTCTCACGGGTCGTTGGTTGGACCAATGATTCGTTGGGTCGTCCGTCCTATGGGATTTTTCCAATTTTCAGCCAACTTCTATATTTTGATCCCGGGTATAATCTTATGCATTTCCGAGGTATTACAATATATCCCCCTTGGGAACATTCATCCTCGAATGTTGGAAACAAGAAGAAAATAGAGACATGCAATCATAACACTCAAATACTGATCATTTAAATCGAAACTGGTGAAATGACTATCTCCGATTCAAACCGTATAGCTGAACTGATTTCATGATTCATATACATATCCATATACATAAAAGAAACTTGAACACATGAACTGAAAATGAAACTAAATAGAGTTATAGGGAAAAACTGATACCTCAAGTTGAAACTGAGCTAGTAGAAAATAAATGTGGGTATCTAGCCATCATATCTGCTTCGGCTTCTCAGTTAGTTCCTTCAACATGCTGATTCTTCCATAACACTTTAACTGAAGCTACTTGCTTGTTCCTTAGCCTCCGAACTCAACGATCTTATATTTCCACCGGAACCTCCTCATAGTTGAGACTGTCTTTCACACCAACACTGTCCACCGGGACAACTAGAGCTGGATCACCCAAATACTTTTTCAAAAGAGATACATGAAACACAGGATGTATGGAAGATAACTTTGAGGGCAGCTCCAACTCATACGCCACCTTGCTAAATCTTCACATAATCCGATAGGGGCCGACATAGCGGGGACTAAGTTTTTCTTTCTTCCCAAATCGCATCACTCCCTTTATGGGAGATACCTTCAGAAACACCCAATCATCCACCTCAAAATCTAATTCCCTCCTTCTTACATAGGCATAGGACTTTTGATGACTCTGAGCGGTTTTCATCCCGTCCCTTATCCATTGAACCTTCTCCATAGCCTCATGAACCGAATCTGGACCTATCAAAGCTGCCTCACCAACCTCAAGCCATCTGATGGGAGATCCACATCTCCGCCCATACAGAGCCTAGAATGGTGCCATCTGAATATTTGAGTGATAACTGTTATTATAAGAAAATCGATCAGGGGCAAGGGGTCATCCTAACTACCTTTGAAGTCCCTCATGCATGCTCCTAACATGTCTTCGAGAGTCTAAATTTTTCTCTCCACTTGACCATTCGTTTGTGAGTGAAATGTTGTGCTGAGCTTAACCTATGTACCCAGTCCTTTTTGAAATGACTCCAAAACTGAGAGGTAAATTGAGTACCTCTGTCTGAAATGATGGATAAGGGAACTCCATGCAATCGCACTAACTCCCGGATATATAGTTTGGCATAATCCTCTGCTGCGTCCATGGTTTTGACTAGTAAAAAATAAGTAGCCTTAGTCAACCTATCTACCACCACTCGAATAGAGTTATATTGTCGGCGAGCATGAGGTAATTCTGTTATGAAATCCATGTTAATTTCTTCCCACTTCCTAGTAGGAATGCTGATATCCTGAAGTACTCCTCTCGGCCTTTGATGCTTAACCTTTACTTACTAACAGTTCGGGCACTTGGCTACAAATTCTTCAATGTCCTTCTTCATGCCATTCAACTAATAAATTTCCTATAAATCACGATACATCTTGGTGGCACCCGGAAGGATAGAATATTTGGATCCATGAGCCTCATGCAATATTCGGCTTCTCAAATATTCAAATTCGAAACACATAAGCGACCCTAGTATTGAAGCACCATCTCCACCTTGGGAGAAGACCTCCACCTCCTGACTTTGAACGACTTCCTACAACTTTACCAAAAATCGGGTCCTCATCTTGTCTAGCTTTCACATCAGTCACCAAGGACGATTTTGATCTGTTATGGACAACAACACCGCCATCAGTTGAGTCGACCAACCTAACTCCCAACCTTGCGAGATGATGTACATCTTTCACCAGCTCCTTCTTTCCCTCATCCACATGGGACACACTATCCATAGAGAGTCTACTAAGTGCATCCGCTACCACATTAGCCTTACCCGGATGGTAAATGACACTCATATCAAAATCCTTGAGTAGCTTCAACCACCTTCTTTGCCGTAGATTTAGATCTTTCTATCTGAGCACATATTGCAAACTCTTATGGTCCGTAAACACATCCACATGGACCCCATATAAGTAATGTCGCCATATCATCAATGCGAACACCACCGCGGCCAATTCAAGATCATGGGTCGGGTAATTCTTCTCATGAACTTTCAACTTTCTAGAGGCATAGGCTTTGACCTTTCCATGCTGCATCAATATGCACCCAAGTCCAATTCTCCAAGCGTCATAATACACCACAAATCCATTGGTATCCTCAGGTAAGGTGAACACCGGTGGTGTAGTAAGTCGAGTCTTCAACTCTTGGAAGCTCTTCTCACAAGCCTCCGACCATTGGAACTTCACCTTTTTCTAGGTTAATTTAGTAAAAGATGCCGGAATAGATGAAAACCCCTTTACAAATCTCCGATAGTAACCAGCTAAACCCAAGAAACTCCGAATATCCGAAGGATTCACCGATCTAGGCCAATTCTTTACCGCTTCTATTTTCTGAGAATCCATCTTTACACCCTCATTTGTTACCACATGGACAAAAAATGCTACGGAGTCCAACCAAAACTCACACTTGCTGAATTTGACATACAATTGGTGATCCTTGAGAGTCTGAAGCACTGTTCGCCAATGAGCGGCATGCTCCTCCTCGCTCCGAGAATATATCAGGATGTCATCGATAAACACAGTCATGAACATATCCAAATATGGCTTGAACACCCTATTCTTCAGGTCCATAAAAGCTGTAGGAGCATTCGTTAGTCCAAAAGACATATACAAACTCATAATGACCATACCGCATCCTGAAGGTTGTGTTCAGGATATCACACTCCCGAACTCTGAGTAGATGATACCCAGATCTGAGATCTATCTTTGAGAACACTTGGCACCCTAAAGCTGGTCAAATAAATCGTCAATACTAGGTAGAGGATACCTGTTCTTGACAGTGACTTTGTTCAATTGCCGATAGTCAATGCACATCCGAAGGGAACCATCCTTCATTCGGACAAATAAGACTGGTGCACCCCATGAAGACTTGCTCGGTATAATCAAATCTAACAGGTCCTTCAATTGATCCTTCAATTCTTTTAGCTCGGCTGGAGCCATCCTGTAAGGAGGGATAGATATCGGTTGCGTGTCAGGCAAGAGGTCAATACCAAAATCAATTTCCCTCTCGAAAGGAACACTTGGTAAATCATCACGAAACACTTCTGAGTACTTATGCACTACCGGAACTGACTGGGCAGTCGGGGTCTCGGAATCAACATCCTTAACCCTAACTTGATAATACATACAACCCTTACAGATCATCTTCCTAGCCTTAAGATAGGAAATGAAACGACCTACAGGCACAGCCAAACTGCCCTTCCACTCCAAGACTGACTCACCCGGAAAATGGAACTCCACTGCATGGGTTCTACAATTAACAAAAGCATAACATGCATACGACCAGTCAATGCCAAGAATAATATCAAATTCAGTCATGGCTAACTCTACAAGGTGTGCAGAGGTGACTTTATGCAATATAGTGACTGGTCATCCTTTATACACTCGCCTAGCTCAATTGAATCACCAATAGGAGTAGAAACTGAAAATGGTTCTGACAGAGTCTTGGGACTAGCTCCAAAGCTACTAGAAATATAAGGTTTCACAAAGGACAAAGTAGCCCCTGGATCTAATAAAGCATAAACATCAAGTTAAAACACCTGTAACATACCATTAACCACATCCGGTGACGTCTACTGCTCCTGATGTGTCGCAAGGTCACAAAACCTGATTTGTAGCTGATTATTGGTTGAACTAGTCAAGGCACCCTGCTGAGGGGGATGTGTTGCTGGAGCGGCTGAACTAGCAGATGGAATACGGGCTCCATTGCCCTCTAATCTGGTTGAAGGGCAATCCTTGAGTCGGTGTTCGGGTTTTCCACACCCGAAGAAAGCATCTATGCCAACTAAGCACCTTCCTAGGTGATTCTTGCCACACCCTGCACAAGCTGGGAAAGTGCAGTCTATCTGCATGCCACCCTAGCCTCTCGAATCTGCAGCCCTACTCCTCCGGTCCCCTCGGGATCTAGATGGTGCACTGGCTGATGATGGTGCTGGAGCAAAAGACCTATGTTGAAACTTCTAGAGCTTTCCACCACCCGATATAACTTGAGAAGTCCCATAATTTTATATCATGTCCCTCTTGGCCTCTCTCTACCTCAGAAATACATTGACTCCATCTGCTGGGCATGCGACACTATGTGGGAAACTCTATATCCCGATGCAACATTGCGATCCTACAATCCTTATCTAGGTAGTCTTCCATTCCATGCACAAATCAGCTCACTCGAGCCCTCTGGTCTACCACCAACTCTAGCACATACTTGGATAAATGGGTGAACTTCAGAGTGTACTCCTGAATGGACATATCACCATGCTTTAGATTTACAAACTCGGCCACCTTTAGTTCCCTCATCTCACAAGGGAAGAACCGATCTAGAAATGTCGCGTGAAACTCTTCCCAACCTATAAGACCTGCCCCTAGTGACCTAGCATCTCTCTATTTCTTGGACCATATATGTGCCACCCCTTTCAACTGATAAGAGGCCAAATCAACACACTCTCCATTTATCACCCAATAACCTAGGTGATCTTTAGAATCTCGTCAATGAATTCATACGGATCCTTATCTACCTTGGACCCAAGGAACTCCGGTGGGTTCATCCTTAAGAAATCTCTGACCCAAGCCGCTACTGCATTGCCATTCTATGGAATATGCAAACATCCTGCTGGTTGACCTGAGCGGTCAAGGCCTGCGCAAGCATCTGGATAGCTGCCCGAAACTCGGCATGGGCAACTGGCTCTGGTGCCTGGTGCTCCTAAACTGGTGGGGCTTGCTGGTGCCATTACTATTGCCGTCCTCGTGGCCTTCACCATTCCCATTTCTCCTACAATTCATTCTTCAAGGAGCAATGATTCTGCAATCGCAAATAACACGAATTAGAAGGATATAAAGACTTTTTATCGCACGACATAGATCACGAAAGAAGGGAACATTTCTTGAATGTCTCGTAGCCTCTTCGTCATAAGTGTGGTGTGTTTCACACCCATGAAAAAGAATCTACTTAATGCGACTTTAAAACACCCTAGGACACTTCAAACCTATTGCTCTGATACCATGTTTTTCATGACCCGAATGAAGGCCCGGATCATAACATGGAACAAGGAACGCCGGGAGACTCCAAGTCGACCCATGGCATGACCATTCATCTAACTTCATATCACTTTGAGAGGAATACTGAACATACAATATAGTGGAAACATAAACGTAATATAACGTAGCATTATAAGCGGAACGTACTAGAATTACATATCAGCTGAATACTAGAATTAGTCTGAAAGCCTCTATCATATCAGATGGGTTGATGGGACAACATCCCCAACTAACCCGACAACAAACTAAAATAAAAGAAACATCACTGATTGAACATATAGCCCTCAGAACATGAGGACTCACCAAAAGGGCTGATAGCTAGCTCTGAAATGGACTACTGATGGGGGATAAGCCTGAGATTCGGGTCATGTATCATGAAATGATACAATATAGAAAGTATGCGGTCAGTAGGTGAAATGTACCGAATATGCAAGGTAAGTAAAACAGACATTTAAAATATATAAAAACTCGTAAATGATTATAAGAGTAGCACAACATGCTCATCACATAAATATCGTAATATAACATAAGGCTTAAGGTTTACAAAACATTCGTAATACAATCGTAATCATAATCATAAGAGAAGAGCTTTATTGAACATGACTTGAACCAATATGCAAAATCATAAATATGCATAAATCATGAGGAACAATGGGAGATACTCATAATTGACATACCCCATATGAGCACACATGGAGCCTGACCTGTAACCCTAGTCGGGAGGGCGTTCGTACGTTGCCAAGGGTAGAACAATGAAAGGTGTGATATCACCATGAAAAGGGGCCATTTGGGCTAGGGGACAATCATAAGGGAGGTCCCAACATGTCCTACAGCGACACGTAGTTATGAGATCCGGGGTAGAACCTAGGCCCCGAATCTACTCGGTGTTAAATATTACTCCTAAAACATATATAGTTCTCATAGTATATTATGCATGAGATTCATTGGCTAGTTAAATCATGATAATCATAAGCATACTTGTAAATACGTGAACTATCCATGAGGGTAAGGCCCGTATGTCGACCAAAAATGTTATTTTATAAATCATGGGACTCATGTATACTTGTAGATCATACACATACTTTTTGAATCGTAAAATCATAATGGGTATTTGAGTAAATGTATGTCTCAAGTCATAAATCAAGGTTGATTGATATCAATAATTAAAGTAAAGTTCATAACTCGATTCATCATAGAACATGCTTAATTAGTCTTAATTTAGTAAAAATTGAAATCAATAATTTTATAATCAAAATAGCTATAGAATTCGATCATAATTCAAAGAATATGATGTGAATCACGAAAGATAATAACCCATTAATAGATCATTAGAATTCCACAAGATTTAAGTCAAAATCCCATAAGATTTTTTATCAAATTTCATGAATTAGGAGAGATTGGGCATGGGTGTGAACGAAAATATCCAATCATAACCCTACATACCTAAAAAGAATAAATTCTCAACACTCTTTGAAAGCCCAAAGGAAAATTGATGAAGAAGACCTTGAAAACTAGCTTGATCACCTTTGAATTTTCCTAAATTTGCATGCATGAGAATTACTAGGTTAGGAGGGCTTAACCTATCTTAATACAATTAGAAAATAACATAAAATGATGTAGTTTAAGGCCTTAGAGCATATGAATGACGCAAAATACTCTTAATGAAATACCCTAAAAAATCTGCACTGGGCGAACTAACAGATGTACCAACGAGTCGTTGGAGGATACCACGACTCGTTGTACCCATCCGTCATCTACACTTCCAAATCGTTGATCTCAATCTCAACCCATGACTCAACAGGATGCATCGTCCATTCATCCGACGGGTGGTTGATTCGATCATTACTTCCTCCTGAAGATCCTGTACTTCTCCTCACAACGAGCCTCGCCACGACTCGTTGTTTCCTCCAACGAGTCATAGTTAGCTTTCGTTAGGTCCACTGGAAAATATTGCCAACCCATACAATGACTCATGACCATGACTCATTACATCTCATGACGGGTCGTGGGATGACCCGTTACATCCCCTAATTCTGAAGTACATTACCCACCACGGTTACAAACAACCACTCGTTGTTCCGAATAATGAGTCGTTACATCACCCCTTGATTCCACTATCACCAGATCTGATCCTTCCCACGATTGCTTACCACGGGTTGTTGGTTGGACTAACGATCTGTTGGGTCATCCGTCTTGTGGGATTTTCCCAGTTTTCAGTCAACTTCCATTTTTTGATCCCGGGTCTAATCTTAGAAATTTTTGAGGTATTACAAATGAAGACCTCGGGTATTGACTCAATGCTCCCCACCCCCGTGGCACCTCCTAAAGTTATATATATTAATGATGATGATGTTTATGGAGGTATTGATGGGGTGGAGGATAAAATCACTAACTTGCATGAAGGGGTATCCAAAGGGGGGATTTGTCTCATGTTTTGCATGAGAACCATCTGATTGACCATTGGAATGACTTTAGAGCCCCTACTACCATTATCCAATAGATGCAGAATGTCCTAACTCCAATCCAGACTCAAAATTTAAGTTCTGTCCAGAATTAGTGTTTGGGTTCGGAGTTGGTTCATATAGTCCAACAAGTTGGTTGTGACCATGTTCAGACTATGGGATCAAGCCAGGTTCAAAAACAACCTTTGGGTTCAAGTCAAAATCAGATTTTGAAGTCTAAATAGGTACATATTTTAAATGCAACTCAAGAGCAGTTTCTTGGTGTTGACACCCAATTTTGACCTCCCTATGCCCCGTCTAAACTGCGTATTAATATATATATGCATATTTTTAAATTTACCTCTTTTTACATAATTATTCAGTTCACATTAATGATATTTTGATAAATAATTATCATAACTCTTAAGTTTTGCACAATTATTCTAAATTATAATTTTAAAATATTTATTTATATTTAGTTTCAATTTATTAATTTTCTAATGTTATGTAATTATGTTGTATATAGTATATCGCATATTAATATATACACAAACATAGTTCCAATTAAACAAGCTTCTATTTTAACATATATATAATTTTACTTAAATGTTATAAACCATTTATATAATAATATTTGTATATTTTTACTTGAATTTTATAAATTATTTATATTAATTATAATCTTTTTATTATATATTGAACTGTTATGTTATCTATTTATTAAATTATTTACAAGTATAATATTGTCACACCCCACCTTGGGGGCGTGACGGGCACCTAGTGACTGCTAGACTCTGGGCTGCTAAATGGTCCAGCCTGAGCACATCTGGTGCTTTGGCTGACTCTGGCTCTATTTCAAGAAACGAACCGGCTATATAACGGTTGTAAATACAGCCTCCGGCCGACTGGGCCTATAGCCACCTGTATTGCACAATAGCTAATCAGAATCATCTCATATAAGGAAACCTAAGCGAGCCGACAAGGCCACCATGTTGTCTAGTTATCTGTAACTTAACAATAGAATACTGAATAACTACGTGACCGGCAAGGTCACCACTACTATCAAACTATGGCCCCCACACGGCCAACATAATCAACCAAACACATATATACATGCACGGCCCCACACAATCGGCTCCACTACCACAGGGAAACATCAGACTGCAAGCCTCTAGGAATACTGATAAGATGGTCAGGACAGGGCCCCGGCCTACCTGTACTATACAACAAAAGAAAATGAAATACACCTCTGAATATCAAGCTCCGGATGACAGGAGCTGATGACTCTGCGCTGGCTAGGATCACAAGGGATCGCCTCTTCGTCTATGAGTACCTGCAGGCAAGCAATGCAGTGCCCCAACGGGCGTCAGTACCAAAGGTACCGAGCATGTAAAGCAAACTGAAATGTACAACTGAAATGGGTAACAACAATAACATGACATAAAAGCAGGAAGTAGCTGAGTCTATCTGGCTGAGGATAACTGGGGAGAGTTTACCTATTCTGTAACTAAACTGGGCGTACCTGACGATGTGTCGTCCTTCTGTCTATCAGTATCTAGTAGCACATATAGATATACATATAAATACACACAATACCTAACCGACTCCCATAAGCCGGAAGGTGCCAACCAACAGAACAATCTATTTACCCCTACCCGGGTCTAAACCAACCAAAAATAAATCACTCCACTCATCTGATAACTGTGATATCCTCCTACTGGCCCCCTGGGTATGAAGCTCAGGCCTTGGCCTCTGACAATAAACTGTGTCTGAGTCTGAAGACTCCTGCCTCTGGGCGCAAACGCTCACGGGGTAATCTGCTGTTGTATCTGTGACTGAAACTGCCCCTAGGTGCAAGCACGTAATAGGGTAATTTTATAAAAATCTGTATCTGAAACTGCCCCCGGCCACAAGCGCACACAGAGTAGTCTGCCCCTGTAAACAGGGTAATCTGTCTCTACGCAGAGTAAACTGAACTGCCCCTGCAAGCAGGGTAATCTGGACCGTATTATCATGGTGGTCGGCCATCATCGTCCTCTAGGCGGATGGCATCGCCCAGCTGGTGGCGGTATCTGAATCTGGTATCGACACATCTATAACCCAGGGGTGGTGGGGATGCTAAAGGGTGCCCACATGCCATAACAAGTATCAACATGCAAAACACATACACAGCAAGCATGCTCAAATGAAAAATACTAATCTTATTCTCTTCTTTTATTTCAAGGCCAGTCCGTATTAAACAACTGATGTAATATTCCATTTGCACTGTTTCTGATTGTTGGGCTAACTGCTACCTGGCCTTTATCTGTTTCTGGAGCTATATCTGTATCTGGAGCTATATCGGTGTTTGGAGCTAGTTCTATATCTGATTACTGATCTGGTTATATCTGGATATAACTCAATAATATAGAACATGCCATCTATAACTGAATATAGCTCAATAACATAAGATGTACCATCTGTTACCAGATACAGTCTCACCAAATGTAATACATACTGTCTGTAATCTTGCTAATTCATTATACTACTTTTACAACTTCCATTCTGGGTATTACGCAAGAACATGCTGAGCTACTAGCTGATACCACATTACTATCTAAAATCATTTGACTATCCGTTATTCTGATTATCGCATGATACTTAATGATGTACTAGCATGCTTGCTGGAAATTGTACTAAAATCGTTCCTATACGCTGGGTATCTGTCAATAGCCTTTATTCTATTTATTTTCTAGACTGTACTTCCTGGCTTGCCGAAAGAATAGCTTTACATACCTAGTTTCTGAGTACCCGACTGACCGATGTGATTTTCGTTGGTACTTCTGATGTTTCCCCCAACTAAATTCATATACATGTCAATTAGAACCAAATACACCAATATTCTGAAAGAAAACGTCACTTTCGACATATTTATAGTCTAAACTTTGGCTTATCGAAAGAAGGTCAAAAACTCGCTATTTCTCGAAAGTCCAGAAGGGAGAAATATTCACTTTAAGGCTAGGAGTATATTGACACTAATTTGGAGCAATTCCACTTACGTGGGTTCGGTAGCACGACGATTCGCCGGCTGAATTTCGCGAAACTAAATTTGTAGGAATGCTCCTCACTGCTTAATACCTTGGTATCTGGAGTTAATTTGAGTTTGGACCGCGTTTGACAGCGAAATCGGGCGATAATTTATCAACAAACCTCGCACCCTCTGTTTCTCTTTGAGTTTCTGGAAATTATTTGATATATTTATGAAATGAACCGAAGTGGAGGCTTTATATACTTGGGGCTAGACAGGGCCAACGTGTCACGGAGCCAACGCGGAGGCTCCACCTCCGTGACACGTTGCCATCGCGGAGGGGCTCTGCCCCGGCTCCTTCCGTGATGGTTCGACAGATTTCTCTTTCATACTTTTCCCGGGCCTTTTCCTAGCATGTATGGCTTTCAAATACTCTTAACCAACATGTGAATAGGCCATCTATGTGTTGGGAATTTTATGGGGTATAACATTCTCCCCCCCTTAAGAACATTCGTCCTCGAATGTAAACTTCTATCTAGAGGACTTCTCAGCTTACTCAACTTGTTTCTAGAAAAATTTCGGCAGAGTTTTCCCTGTAATATGGACTATCCCAAAAACCTGAAAAGCAAAAAAGTCCCATACAGGTACTCCACATAATACTATAGTATTTAAATGACAGATTAAAATAGACCTTCTCATTTATATGTATACTATAAGGCACTGCATAAGATAATAATACTAACATACCTGTCGCCTGACTAGGCTTGAAATAAATGAGGGTATTTGGTCTTCATATCTTCCTCCGCCTCCCAAGCCATCTCCTCTCGGTTCCTGTTACGCCACAATACCTTGACAGACGCAATGTCTTTAGTTCTCAATCTATGAATCTGTTTGTCCAAGATGGCTACTGGAACTTCTTCATATGCTAACTCTTCTGTGACCTGGACATCCTGAATTGGAACAACTGTGGAAGGGTCTCCTACGAACTTCCTCAACATAGATACATGGAATACTGGGTGAACAGACGCTAACTCTGGAGGCAAATTCAATTCATATGCAACTCGGCCTATTCTTCGCCGAATCTGATATGGAAAAATGAACCTCGGGCTAAGCTTGCCTTTCTTGCCAAATATCATCAGCCCTTTCATCGGAGATACTTTCAAATATACCCAGTCATCCACTGCAAATTCTAGATTTATGCGCCGCATATCCGCATAAGACTTTTGGCGGCTCTGAGCAGTCAGTAGGCGTTCTCTCATAAGCTTTACCTTCTCCTCTGACTGTTGAATGATATCTGGCCCAATCAACGCTGATTCTCCCACTTCAAACCAGCCAATCGACGATCTGCATTTTCTCCCATATAATGCTTCAAAGGGCGCCATCTGGATGGCTGAATGATAACTGTTATTATAGGCAAATTCAATCAACGACAGATGCTCATCCCAGCTACCCCCAAAATCTAGTACACATGCTCGTAGCATATCTTCGAGCATTTGGATAGTTCGTTCTGCTTGCCCGTCTGTCTGAGGATGAAAGGTTGTACTTAAGTTAATCTGTGTCCCCAGGCCTCTCTGAAATGACTTCCAAAATCTAGCTGTAAATTGTGCTCCTCTTTCTGAAATAATAGATACCGGAACACCGTGCAATCTGACTATCTCTCTGATATACAGTTCAGCATAATCCTCAGTAGAGAATGTAGTTCGTACTGGCAGGAAATGGGCTGATTTTGTCAGCCTGTCAACGATTACCCAAATAGAATCGTTCCTGCGTCTGGTACGGGGTAATCCTGTTACAAAATCCATATTTATTACTTCCCATTTCCACAAAGGCACGTCTATATCCTGCGCCAGACCGCCCGATTTCTGGTGTTCTGCTTTCACCTGCTGGCAGTTAGGACATCTATATACAAATTCAGCTATTTTAGTTTTCATACCTGGCCACCAGTAGATGTCTCTAATGTTGTGGTACATTTTCATTGCTCCTGGATGGAGGGAATAGCGAGCGTAATGTACCTCATGCATGATCTGCTGGCGAAGCCCTGAAACATTCGGGACACATAGGCAGCCCTTACAACGCATCACTTCATCCTCAGTCACTTGGAAATCTGGCTCCTTACCTTTTTGAACTCTATCTCTGAGCTGGACTAAGTCAGGGTCCTCGTACTGCCATTTTTGTACCTCTGTAACTAACGATGACACAGCAGAGTTTTGAATCACCGCTCTGTTATTTTCTTCTTCCACTACTCGAACAGCTAAACCAGCTAGTTGGTGAATTTCCTTAGCTAACTCCCGCTTCTCGGGTCGCAAATACGCTAAACTCCCCATTGACTTATGGTTAGGGCATCTGTTACTACATTAGCTCTCCCTGGGTGGTAGAGAATATTTATGTCATAATCTTTCAGCAATTCTAACCAACGATGCTGCCGCAGATTTAACTCCCTCTGTGTGAAAATGTACTGCAGGCTTTTATGATCTGTAAAAATATATACATGAACGCCATACAGATAATGCCTCTAGATTTTCAAAGCGTGGATCACTGTGGCTAACTCAAGGTCGTGGGTAGGGTAATTCTTTTCGTGCTTCCTCAGTTGTCTGGAAGCATAAGCAATTACCTTTCCATGCTGCATCAGCACACAACCCAATCCAATGCCTGAAGCGTCGCAATACACCGCATACCCATATGTTCCCTCTGGCAATGCTAGTACTGGGGCGGAGGTCAATCTGTCTTTCAATTCTTGAAAACTCTACTCACATGCCTCCGTCCACTGAAATTTTGCTGCTTTCTGTGTCAGCTTTGTCAGAGGTGCTGCTATAGTGGAGAACCCTTCAACCAATCTCCGGTAATACCCTGCTAAACCCAGGAAACTGCGAACCTCGATCGGAGTGGTAGGTCTGGGCCATGTCTTGACCACCTCTATTTTCTGAGTGTCCACCTGTATACCAGCATCCGAAATGATATGCCCCAAAAAGGCAACTGAGTTCAGCCATCATACTTAGAAAACTTGGCGTACAACTGACGGTCTCTAAGGATCTGGAGTACTGTTCGTAAATGGTTCTGGTGATCTATCTCTGAATGGGAGTATACCAGAATATCATCGATAAATGCTATCACAAACAGATCCAAATATGGTCTGAATACACTTTTCATCAGGTCCATAAACACTGCGGGAGCATTTGTCAGTCCAAAAGACATGACTAGAAATTCAAAGTGACCATATCTGGTCCTGAAAGCAGTCTTTGGAATGTCCCTCTCATGGACTCGGACATGGTGGTATCCGAACCTCAGATCTATCTTAGAGAAACATCTGCCCCCCTGCAACTGGTCAAACAAATCATCTATTCTAGGGAGTGGGTATTTGTTTTTAACCGTTACCTTATTCAGCTACCGGTAGTCTATACACATACGGAGTGAGCCATCTTTCTTTCTTACAAACAGAACTGGTGCACCCCACGGGGAAGTACTAGGCCTGATAAAGACTTTGTCGAGCAAATCTTTTAACTGCTCTTTCAACTCTCTAAGCTCAGCTGGTGCCATGCGATACAGGGGAATAGATATAGGTAGAGTCCCTGGCAACAAGTCAATTGCAAAATCTATCTCCCTTTCGGGAGGGATACCAGGCAACTCATCTGGAAATACGTCAGGGAATTCATTGACCACTGGAACAGACTGAAGAGTCGAAGGTTCCACCCGAACGTCCTGGACTCTAACTAGGTGGTAAATACATCCCTTTGCTATTAATTTTCTCGCTTGAAGGTAGGAAATAAACCTACCTTTTGGCGTAGCTGTGCTCCCTTTCCATTCTCGCACTGCTTCCCCCGGAAAGTGAAATCAGACCGTCTTGGTCCAGCATTCTAGGTTGGAATAGCATGGCACTAACCAGTCCATACCCATAATGGCATCGAAGTCAACCATCTCAAGTTCTATCAAGTCTACTGTGGTTTGGCGATCAGCAACCTCTACCGTACATCCCGGGTAAACCCTTTTAGCTGTAATCGAGTCACCGACCGGTGTAAGCACTGAAAAGGGCTGCTGAAGCTATTCTGGTTCGATACCTAACTTCCGGGCCACAAATGGTATAATATATGACAAGGTAGACCCTGGATCAATCAATACATAAACAGGGTATGAGCAGATAATCAATATACCTGTGACCACGTCAGGAGATGCCTCTGAATCCTGCCTCCCTAGTAATGCATAGGTACGGTTGGGGCCTGCACCTGAGCCAGAGGCTCCTGATCTACCTCGGCCCCTATTTGCTGAACCTGAGGGTCTGCGCCCTACTGAGGCTGCTGGAGCTCGTGGCCCCGCTGATGTTCTATCCAGACTATCCTGGCTACCATGTCCTCTTGCCGGACAATCTCTCATTAAATGCCCTTCCTGTCCGCAATAATAGAACCCTGAGAAGCCTTGCCTGCAGGCTCTAGGATGGGGTCGGTGACATATAGGACAAGGGGTAGGTGCAAATCTACTCTGTTCTGCCCTCCGCTGCTGAGGTGATGCTACTGTCCGTAAACTGCTACCGGACTCTGACTGACTCCGGTGAACAAATCTGCCTCTCTGCTGCTGTACCGGAGGTAAGGATCTGGGTGGCCTATCTGAAAACCATGGTCTCGCCCCCCTAGGGATTTCCCCCTGAATCTCAGCGGGTCTGTTTCTACGGTGCTGCTTTGAAGTCGCCTGCCTGTCGCCCCGCTGCCGCTGTCTCAGGCCCTCAATTGTTTGTGTGATGGTCTGCACCCTGGCTATGTCCATGTCCTCTCTCAAAGTAGCCATCATGCACGTCTCTATGTAATCTGAATTCAGGCCCATAATAAAGCGGTGGGCTCTGGATGACATGGTGTCTACGAATGCTGGAGCATAGCGGGCTAAGGAGTCGAACTGTAAAGAATACTCGCAGACGCTCCTGGCCCCCTGCTCTACGTGTAAGAACTTGTCCATCCGGGCCTGTCTGACCTCCCGGGGTAAGTAATGGTCTAGGAAGGCCTCCGAGAAGCTGGACCAGGTCGGAGGGGCAACATCTCTCCCTCGAGATCTCTCCCAACTTTCGTACCACAAAACAACAATATCCCTCAACCGGAACACTGCTAATTCCACTAATTCTGCTGGGGTTACGTGCATGACTCTAATGATTCTCTGCATCTGGTCTAGAAAGTCCTGAGGGTCCTCCGCTGAATCTGACCCTGTAAACTGAGGGGGTCCCAATGCCAAGAACTCTCTAACCCGTGAACTACCTGGCCCACCTAGGGATTCTGCTGCTGCAGGTGGTACTGGATGATGCTGGGTAGCTAGTATCTAGGTTAACATAACACCGCACTACGTTGCTCCTGATCAGATGAAGTAGGTGCAGGAGCTGTGGGAGGCGGTTCTGCCTTAAATGGTGTCTGGAGAGGCAGAGACTGCTGGGAGGGTCGGGATGACACCTCCGCATCGCCCTCAGACCGGGCTGAATCTGGCTGTAAGTGAGGCATCCTGCTGGTGCCTTCGCCTGCCGCTGTATCTAATCTCCTGCTTGTAGTAGGGTGCCACTGATCTGCCATAGTATCTGTAGACAAAGAGGGTGGTAAGTTTCCAAAGAACCAACCCTATACTGTACTATGCTATGGCATGACTGAGTGTGAAAGAAGGGTAACCATCCTATTATGCCCATAGCCTCCTGCCTATAGTATGTGGTGCACAACACATCCATTGACAAGACTCTACTTAGCGCGGCTCGCAAACTCCCTGGGACACGAATTGCTCTGATACCAAGTTTGTCACACCCCACCTTGGGGGCATGACGGGCACCTGGTGACTGCTAGACTCTGGGCTGCTAAATGGTCCAGCCTGAGCACATCTGGTGCTTTGGCTGACTCTGGCTCTATTTCAAGAAACGAACCGGCTATATAACGGCTGTAAATACAGCCTCCGGCCGACTGGGCCTATAGCCACCTGTACTGCACAACAGCTAACCAGAATCATCTCATATAAGGAAACCTAAGCAGGCCGAAAAGGCCACCATGTTGTCTAGTTATCTATAACTTAACAATAGAATACTGAATAACTACATGACCGACAAGGTCACCACTACTATCAGACTATGGCCCCCACGCGGCCAACATAATCAACCAAACACATATATACATGCACGGCCCCACACGACCGTCTCCACTACCACAGGGAAACATCAGACTGCAAGCCTCTAGGAATACTGATAAGATGGTCGGGAAAGGGCCCCGGCCTACCCGTACTATACAACAAAAGAAAATGAAATACACCTCTGAATATCAAGCTCCGGATGACAGGAGCTGATGACTCTGCGCTGGCTAGGATCACGAGGGATCGCCTCCTTGTCTATGAGTACCTGCAGGCAAGCAATGCAGCGCCCCCACGGGCGTCAGTACCAAAGGTACCGAGCATGTAAAGAAAACTGAAATATACAACTGAAATGGGTAACAACAATAACATGACATATAAGCAGGAAGTAGCTGAGTCTATCTGGCTGAGGATAACTGGGGAGAGTTTACCTATTCTGTAACTAAACTGGGCATACCTGACGACGTGTCGTCCTTCTATCTATCAGTATCTAGTAGCACATATAGATATACATATAAATACACACAACACCTGAGCGACTCCCATAAGCCGGAAGGTGCCAACCAACAGAACAATCTATTTACCCCTACCCAGGTCTAAACCAACCAAAAATAAATCACTCCACTCATCTGATAACTGTGAGCTCCTCTTACCGGCCCCCTTGGGTACGTAGCTCAGGCCTTGGCCTCTGACAATAAACTGTGTCTGAGTCCGAAGACTCCTGCCTCTGGGCGCAAGCGCTCACGGGGTAATCTGCTGTTGTATCTGTGACTGAAACTGCCCCTGGGTGCAAGCACGCAACAGGGTAATTTTATAAAAATCTGTATCTGAAACTGCCCCAGGCCACAAGCGCACACAGAGTAGTCTGCCCCTGTAAACAGGGTAATCTGGCTCTGCGCAGAGTAAACTGAACTGCCCCTGCAAGCAGGGTAATCTGGACCGTATTATCATGGTGGTCGGCCATCATCGTCCTCTAGGCGGACGGCATCGCCCAGCTGGTGGCGGTATCTGAATCTGGTATCGACACAGCTATAACCCAGGGGCGGTGGGGATGCTAAAGGGTGCCCATATGCCATAACAAGTCTCAACATGCAAAACACATACACAGCAGGCATGCTCAAATGAAAAATACTAATCTTATTCTCTTCTTTTATTTCAAGGCCAGTCCGTATTAAACAACTGATGCTATATTCTATTTGCACTGTTTCTGATTGTTGGGCTAACTGCTACCTGGCCTTTATCTGTTTCTAGAGCTATATCTGTATCTGGAGCTATATCGGTGTCTGGAGCTATTTTTATATCTGATTACTGATGTGGTTATATCTGGATATAACTCAATAATATAGAACATGCCATCTATAACTGGATATAGCTCAATAACATAAGATGTACCATATGTTACCAGATACAGTCTCAACAAATGTAATACATACTGTCTGTAATCTTGCTAATTCATTATACTACTTTTACAACTTCCATTCTGGGTATTACGCAAGAACATGCTGAGCTACTAGCTGATACCACATTACTATCTAAAATCATCTGACTATCCATTATTCTGATTATCGCATGATATGTAATGATATACTAGCATGCTTGCTGGAAATTGTACTAAAATCGTTCATGTACGCTGGGTATCTGTCAATAGCCTTTATTCTATTTATTTTCTAGACTGTACTTCCTGGCTTGCCGAAAGAATAGCTTTTCATACCTAGTTTCTGAGTACCCAACTGACCGATGTGATTTCCGTCGGTACTTCTGTTGTTTCTCCCAACTACATTCATATACATGTCAATTAGAACCAAATACACCAATATTCTAAAAGAAAACATCACTTTCGATATATTTATAGTCTAAACTTTGGCTTATCGAAATACGGTCAAAAACTCGCTATTTCTCGAAAGTCCAGAAGGGAGAAATATTCACTTTAAAGCTAGGAGTATATTGACACTAATTTGGAGCAATTCCACTTACCTTGGTTTGGTAGCACGACGATTCGCCGACCGAATTTCGCGAAACTAAATCCGTAGGAATGCTCCTCACTGCTTAATATCTCGGTATCTGGAGTTAATTTGAGTCTGGACCACGTTTCACGGAGAAATCGGGCAATAATTTATCAACAAACCTCGCACCCTCTGTTTCTCTTCGAGTTTCTGGAAATTATTTGATATATTTATGAAATGAACGGAAGTGGAGGCTTTATATACTTGGGGCTAGACAGGGCCAACGTGTCACGGAGCCAACGCGGAGGTTCCACCTTCGTGACACGTTGCCATCACGGAGAGGCTCTGCCCCGGCTCCTTCCGTGATGGTTCGATAGGTTTCTCGTCCGGTCTTTTTCCGGGCCTTTTCCTAGCATGTATGGCTTTCAAATACTCTTAACCAACACGCGAATAGGCCATCTATGTGTTGGAAATTTTACGGGGTATAAAAAATATTTTATTAATTATATAGCAGTTATTTTAAATTTCTTTCAATTTATTTAAAATTTAGCCATTTCCTACCTAATCTTTTTCAATTTTAGCCATGTTTGATCAAAATCTGATCACTTTTTAAAATCCAATTCAATTTCATTTAATCCTACCCATTTATCCAACTCGTGACCCACCAGATAATCCGCAACTTGACCCATCGGTGCAACCTTTATCTCAGTCATTCATTTAATCTAATCCTACAGATAAGATTAAACCCTATCCACTTCCCATATTTATCTTCATACCCTCCAAACCTTGATTTTCATTTCCCATTTCACCTCCTCAGCGACCGTAGCTCTCTCTTTCTTTCCACCATTGCTCTGATGACCTCTAACCAGTGAGCGACACCAAAAACCCCATCACAGTACCGCACCTTCTCCATATCTCCCCTCTTACTAGTCTCTTCAGCTGAACCTTTCACCTTCGACCAACACCCGACCACTGCTCTCCCTCTCGTCTTCTTCCAGAAATCGAAACAACCTCCAGTCACCCATTTCACTCCATGAACTCCGGCGAATAACCCCAGTTCCGGCAGCAACCCTCAAGCCATCACCCTCGCAACACCACGAAAATAGCCGCCACCCTCACCATTGGTATGGTCGGCGAAACCAACAACCAGGTAAAACCCTCACCCTTCTCCACCTCATCTCTTTTCCGGTAGGCACCATAGATCTGACGCTGGAAAACAAACAGATCCCTCTCTTCCCTTTTTCTTTTTCGAAACCACACCCTCTTAGACCTTTCAGGTCACCCTCTTCCCCCTTCGCTTCCAGTGAGAAAGCCGCCGTCCCTATCCCCGGTGAACCGCTACTAGACCACCAACTCCAGTCGAACTCTCCGGTGAAACCTTGGCTATCGCACCACCACTGCTTAAATGAAACAGACCCCATCGCCATTCCTCTCTCGCCTCAACCTCTCCTTTTCCCTTCCAGCCGCATCGCGGCAGGTTCATCTTCTCCAACGAAATTACCGAAGCAATGTGAAGTTTTCTTGTTGGCCTCAAAATCTCGTGACTGATTTTAATAGTTGACGTGTCAAATTGTTTCTATATTTTCTTTACATGTTCAATCTATATGTATGCTTACATGTGTTTAATTTGTTTAAATGATTTTACACCATGTTCTACACAGTCAAATCACATATGCTCACAGTAGTTCTTTGAATCTATTTGGAGTAAGAAAACTACCCCGTGATTATATCTGCAAATATCCATATTTCTGGGAATTGGTTACTATATGACTTTCCTACTCGCTCTTTTCATGTAGGTCTTCTATGATAAAAGGATGATATGAGATACTGTGCCTTGAATAATTTGTCTCCCGTCTCTAGTTAGAATCTAATTCATGACAACCTACTTGATTTATTTGATTCCAAGCAATCCTTTTAAATGAAATCTGAATTGATTTATCACTCTATTTTTGCTTGATATTTCCATCTTCCCTTAATTCGATGTAAGGCAAGGCTGGGTTAGTCACTTATTTAGTAGCTTTGATAACTGAATGATTGCTCCCTTCTCTGACTGAAGTTCAAATATTACATGCTAGTGTATCTTCTTTTTCCTAAGTTTGCATGAAGATAGTCTTACATATTAATTATGCTAATTTGAAGATTCTATCTTCTCTTACCTTGATTCAGAATATTTGGTAGATCACAATACTTGTTTGTTTTGGTACCTTTTGATATCTTGATGATTTTCCTTTTTTCCTTTCTGAACTTGATTCATAGAAATACTTATGCTTATCATGGTAAACTTGGACTATGTTAATACCTCTATTTTAATGTACTTGTCTATCTGAGAATGTCTAATATATGTTTACATTTCATCATTGTAGTTTAAAATCTCGGATATAATTAACAAAAAAGGTCTTATATGAGTTGTATTTCATCTCTCTTTTTTGAGTTAACCCAGAAAGATTTGCATGCTATGTGACAACTTTAATACATGATTATTTATGTTAGTTGATTAGTCTCGTACTTAATTCTCCCTTGTCTTTAAACTGATTACTTATTTATTTGAGCAAACTTTGTTTCGACTTAGTTAATAAGGAAAAAAATTCTTTTTATTTGTTCTAGCTGACCATATTCTTCTCCTGTTCTTTCCATAGCATGAATATATGATTATTAGTTTTAGACCCAAATTGATTATATGATTGATTTATCCTTCCTTAACTAACTCACCATATGTTTATGTTAATTGGTCTCGTACATGTTAATTAGGGATGTTAATTAAGAAAAAGATTTCCTACGATCAATTATTTCATGCTGTTCTTTTCTTTACCACATTAGATGTGTATTTTTTCTATGGTAAATTATTCTTAGTTTTTATTTCAATTTAGGCCCGATTAAGGTAAATTTATAATATTCCAACTTAATTAATTCAATTATGTTTCTTAAGGAAAGATTTTTTCTTAACTGATTTCCGCATATTTTTTTCCCTTTTCTAATTGATTTCGTTTGATTCAATTATATTTCTTAAGGAAAGAGTTTTTCTTGATTGATTTTCACATATTTTTCCTTTCATAATTGATTTCGTAATTGAGAATTAAAGAAATACCCCCAGGACTACGACTTCGCTTATTTTCAGTATTTGTTAATTAGGTAATGAGATTTTTCTTCCCCTGATTTAATTCCATTTAATCAGATAATTTTTTTGCATATGAAAAGTAATTATTTGAAATTGATTTTAATATTTCCTTTCCCTTTAAACCTTTTGACTGATTAAATATATAAAGGGTTCTCCTTTCATTCATTTGAACACTGTCAAAAACACCCGAATTACTTTATTCTAAAAGACTTCTTCGTTCTTCACTTTATTATTTATATAATTCCTCTACCCCGCCTCGACACAAGCACTTCTCTAAATCCACGAGATTCTTGTAATATTGATGTGTTGAGGTTCGGGTCTCATTTGTTAGAAAAACCTCTTTTGAAACTGCTGGTATTTGTTGCTTTATTTACTGAGAATGCTATATTATATTTGTTACTAAATTAACTGGTCAGTTCACTTTCCTATGCTAATTTTGATAATACATTATGTAAATTTGTTATTTGCATCATGTCATAATAAATGTGAATTTTATAGATATCTTTGTGTGTTCTTTATGTCTTATAATATGTGTATGAATTTCGTAATCTAACATGTTTGTATGTTTTAATAAATACCTTTATAAATGTTTAAATAAGTTGTGTTTCCTGGAGTTTGGAATGCGTATATTTGTACATGCATATTTTGTTTGACAGGTTCTTTTAAGTCGGAATGAAGATGTCGTCGGGACAAGATGAGGCTTTGGAATTATTTAATTTATCATTACTCTAATGTCTCATTGTAATTTATCTTTTATTTCCTTCTTATATGTTGTAAGTTGTAATAAACACTAATAATAGTGGACGGGGATTTATGGGGGTGGGGATCATATATTTTCTTACTGTTTTCCTAAACTACCAACTTCACCTAGAAAGCATGCCTATAGGATTAATACACACATTACAAATCATGTCTATAGGGTCTTAAATAATTAAAGTTGAAGTATACTTTATGTTTAAATTTCACTAACCTTGCCTGTAGAAATAACACCCACATGATTGTTCTGGTTAGAAATTATGCCTATAGGAATCTGAACAATACATGTGTGCAAGTTTATTTTATTATGTCACAACATGCTAAGGATCTGCCTGCTAGTAATTGTTCATGAATAATTCGCTTTAGTTTCATAAGATTACGCATAATTATAAAATCGATAAACTTACACCTATTAGATATCATGCTTATAGGATTAATATAAATATAATTGCTTATGTTAGAAATTACTAAATTAATTGATCCATGCATTTAACTGTATTTTATCATTCAGTCTTAGATACTGTACTTATAGGAAGTAAGTAATGAATTTTACAATTGTTTGCTCTTGTATGAATTTTCTACATCTGACACTTGCCTTTTGAGCTGTTGTTTGTGATCTGCCTGTATTTAAGGATATGCCTGCCCAATTAATTATAACAGATACTATTTTCATAAGTAATAATTTGGTTAGATCTGAAGTGCAATTCCTCAATAAGATATATCAATTCAATCATGCTTATAGGAATCCTATCATTATGACCTTTCAGGATCATGCTTGTATCAATCATTGTTAGCGTGCTGAATAATTATCATGTAGGATCATATATCGATATATTCTGGTTGATACTATCGCATTATGTGCTAAACGTATATACATATAATATTTGTGCATCAGAAAACATGCTCATAGGATTTACTTACATATTTAGAAATTATGCTCATAGGATGGAGGCCTATTGTAAACCCTTATTCGCTATTTGCTTTTAATTATTATTTGTTTTGATTGATGATTAATAACCTTTAACAACCTTAGAAATTTTAGATCACAAAATCAAATTTAGTTGTCCATTGCCACCTGGACATTAAGTATGGGACGTGTAGGCACTTGCTAGAATGTTAGTGCTCCTTTGATTAGAACGGTTTAGGACTAATAACATATTACTTAGGTGGGTAGTTGGGACATGATAGTATGTGCTCGCTGAGAATAATACGAGCAATCCTAACGATTGCAAAATATTATTTTAGTTGCACAGGGTGATCCCTTTAGGTTAAAATACCTTCCCTTTTTAAATGTAGAACAATGTCTGACCTGATTCTCTTTAAGGATTTGTAGGTGCCTTTTCGAGGCTCGGTCCAATTTTTTTAAATTTTATTTATTTGTTTGTTATGCTTTTCTTGTATTTATTTCGTCAGCGCCTTTATTCTATGAACTAATGAATTTGTAGTGTTTCATATTTTTATTTAATCATCCTTGATTCTTGCTTACATTATTTGTCTATATACTTCCTTAATTTATTATTGTATAAAATTTATATTAACTCTTGTAATTTCATTTTAGCAATTATTTGTATATTATAATTATGTTTAAAATAGTAACAATCTCTTTAAATATATGGTATCTTAAATTTCTTTCTCCTTGCTTGTCTGAGAATTTTATTATTTTAATCAATAAGTTTAGCTTATTTTTGGCAGGTTTAGTTATTAGTTTATTTTAAATAAATATAAGTTAAAATCAATTTCTCTCCGCTCGCTAGTTAATTCCCCATATAGTAATAAATCTGGCCGAAAATCACATTTGTGGACCTCGAAAGGTACCTAACACCTTCCTTTTGAGGTAATTTGAACACTTGTCCGACTCTGTTAATGTAGGCTAGTTAAATGGATTTTCCGCATAGTTAGTTTAATATGGTTCCCTAGCGCACCATAATTTGTTAGGTGACGACTGTTCTTTTAATAATTCAAAAAGATTTTTCACATGTCCTGACCAGCTTTTCGTGAGAAAAATGGGGCGCGACAGCCTGGTGACTCTGCTGGAAATTTTAGGTTCTCACCATAACAGTTTTATTTTTTATGTGGGGATTTTGATTTATTTAGTTTGGAGAAAATTTCTTTCCTTTTTAGTAAATGATCCTATTTTCCTCGCGTGTTTATTGCCATAATTAAATTTATATATTTTTGCCAAATATATTCTCTTTTTCCTTATTTACCTGATTTGTTCCAATAATTAATCCTTTTTCCTATACCCTTTATTTGTTTTTTTATAACTTATCATATTTTATCCCTTTCCTTTTCCCACTTATTTGTTTCCTTATTTAATTGATTAATTTCCTTATATATGCTTCATTGTATATTATTTAATCACGAAATCACTAATGATTTTACTCTTCTTTTGTTCTTTATTTATATCATCACATTTGTTTATGTCTATGTAATTTGCAATCATTATTATTTGGCTAATTGTTAATTGTTTTTTCTTAAATTGTCATTCCGCTCATATTTTCCCCACTTGGGAATCTCTCACTGTCACACACTTGATAACAGTTGTGTGGTTTCACGGTCATTCACTATTAAAACACCCTTCGAGGATTGCCTCATCATTTGGTCTATCAGTGGCGCGTCGACGGTTATGAGCTTCCTCACTCTCAAGTTTTCCGCTTGGGAGAACTGTGTCATACCCACTCTTGTTCTTAGATCTTGACTGTGTGCGCCTTTAATAAGGAATACACATCAAACCTAGGAAATTGCGATGCTCATGGTGCATGAAGATTAATTGTGAAACCTTGCTTTGAGTCTTAAGGGATTTCAATCCCGAGAAAAGACACCACATAAATTATGTGCATTTTGAGAGAAAACATGTTCAAGTAATGTCATTTTTCTCTCGTGTGGGTAGACTAGTTTAACCTCTTTTGTGATGCAAGTATAATGAGTCCCCCTAAATCTTACTCGAGATTTAGCATGGTCTGGTGTATGTCCATGGGAATGAAGTCTTAGTGGATTGATTTGGGTGAATATGGTCAAAATGAAGTAAGAAAAGTTTTGGGACACTTATCTTCTCTCATGTAAGTTACCCCCTGTCGAGAAATTATTGAAGCTGCTACCGTGCTTTGGATAAAAAAAGGGTTGTTTTTAGATTTGTTAACATTGAGATGACACCATTATTTGAAGAAATTGGAGGGTATGTAGAAAACGTGAGCCTACTATTGAGGAACAAGAAATTGGAGAAGGTTGAGATGATCACACCAAAACATGTTACCTTAGAAGATGTGCGTGACAAATTAGGGTTGCAAGGTAGCCACATAGTGGCCTATGTAATGAAGGAAAGAATGTCGGGAACTTATCTATTCGACATGTTTGGTCACAGTTCGGCTCGCGAGATTTACAAAATAGAGAGTCCAGATCCGAGTTTGTGGACCAGCAAGAGATTATTTGCATTTATTGTCTATTTTCCTGGATTGGTGGTCTTCCCACGGGGAGCTGAGGAAGACATCGCTATTTGGCTTATTTCAGTCGCTCATGACTTGTGCAATGTGTTGACAAAGGACCCTGTACAATTGTCCCAATGATCATGGCTAACATCTATTGAGCCTTGGAAAAATGCAAAAATGGGTTTGAACATTTTGAAGGATGTAATTTACTACTTCAACTTTTGATTATTGAGCATCTTCAGAAGGTGCGTGGAAAGCCAAGCATATCTCGACCTACAAAAACTGATCATATTGTCACTCATGATTACATGGTCACTATAGGCGTTAAGCCGATCAAAAGGCTTAATGAGGTTGAAAAATGGGGTCAAATGTTGAGTAATTTGACAGAAGACGTTGTGCAATGGATGTTTGATTGGTTTTCGAGATCTAACTTTGTGATATATACCAAGTCTAATACTCTTTGGTTTTGATAGGACTCCGTGATCTTTAACCGTATTCTCTAATGCATACGATGTGTTAGCAAGAAGGATACAAATAATATCTAGGGTTGCCGACATGGATGCATATCGAGTAGATTATAAGGACAATTTTGTTCCGCACGCTCTGGACATTGCAAAATCATGGAATAAAAAGGTCTACCTCGATGAGAAGAGCATAGAGGCAGACTGATATTAGGAAATCTACGTAATAGGGTACATCGAGTGGTTACATGACGATTGGGCTGGTACTGCGATATCAAGTGTTAAACGAGGAAAATATGTGGAGGATAAAGAAGCTCAAGACAGAATCTCTACCAGAGTCTCAAAAGAAAGGTTCAAGATTCCAAGACTGTTCACCGGCAATTGCATGAGGATAACACCAAAGAGATAGCTAAATTGGGTAAAGAATTGGAACATTGGAAAGACTATGCTTTAGGTTTAGAAGAAAGGATACAAGTGTTGCACGATAAATTCAACAAACATGGGGAAGAATGTCTGAGTGGGGAAGCCTTGGGAGACAATCAAGCACTAGCTTATCTCTTGTCTAGTCGTCATCATTTTGATAAAGTACTGAAAGACCCAAACAAAGCAAACCCCGACGATGAAGTATTTATGATTTACTTTAATGTTTTTTTATTTAGTCATTTTCCTGTATTTGGAACAATTCTATCTTAATTAAAGTTTTATCTCCTTTTGGGTTTATTTTGGGAGAAAAATGACAATACTTAATTACATGCTTCTCTCTCATTCGTTAGGCCTACCTCTGGCATAAAGAGGCTCCAAAATTAGGAAATGTATCAACATGTTTATTCATTTATTCTGTCTTTACTTTAAGTAGAATGATTTCTTACCTCTCTTACTAACTTTGGCTTGGTTTGTTGCTTGTCTTATTTTTCCCTCTTCCCAAAGGTTTATTTGTGCAATTTGGCCTATTATACAAGATCCAAAGGGGCTCCTATTTCTCCTCCTGTTCCTAGCTGCAACAACAGAGGGAAGAATAAAATGGACGAACACAACAGCACCACAAAGAAGAGTGGTAATAGTATATCTAGGGATGAAAGGGAGAATTCTAAAGGGGGTTGTCCTGCAAGATACAACAAAGTGGTAATGAGACTCGAGCAAAAAATTTTGAGCTTCAGGAAGAACTAGCTCAGGTTCATAGTCTAAACAACCCGGCGGCATCATTCGGAGTTCAAGATAACGCCTCCACTTCAAAAGCACCAGCAAGCCTTCCTATGACATCCCAACTCGCTGCTCCACTACAAGATACCCATCACACTCCACCTCAATATTATCAATACCCACCATACATAGATCCAAGCCCACAAGATCCAATTACTTCCCACTACCATCACCAGCCCAAAAACTACCTTCCCAAGAAAAGATAAATACAACATATTCCCGTACCCATATCAACCAGATTTATATGGAGAAGGCACCTGTGACTCACCATATAGAGGAATCTGAGCCTTTAGAGAAGGATAGGATGATTTAGAATTATAACACCTCAAATGTTGCTAAGATTAGATTCTGGGCTTAAAGAAAGAATTCAGGTAGAAGGTGGAAATTTTGTCACAGAATGAGTTGGGGGACGACTCATTAAGTAACCCCATGAGTCGTGATTAGACTTGCGGGGAGCAGTCAAGAGGTAATCTAGAGCAGTGGCCAAGGATGACCCAACGAGTCGTTAGGTAACCCACAACTCGTTAGGTCTGTCGTTAGGTGAAGATGGGAATTTCTGGTGTAGTTCTGAGTCAGTGGAGGCCACGGAAGGAGGGACGAGTCGTCGTGGACCTGACGACTCGTCAAGTTACCCGTGGGGACGAAAGAGTAGAAAAAGGGATCTTTATCAATGCACTCCACGACTCGGTCCCCATGAGTTTTTGCCTACCCCACGACTCTTGGAGTGCCTCGTAAGGACTACCAGGAGGATTTTCTCTGCATTTTTTCAGGGGTGTTTTCATAAAATCCTAAGCTTTTAACTCCTAAACTACGTCGTTTTGAGCATGGTATGGGATGTTTTAAAGGTAACTAGCCTAGTCCCTCATTCTTCATCAAATAACTCTCAAACTCTTCTTCTCCTCTCTCTCAAAGTTCAAGGATCCTTCAAGGGATTATTCAAAGACTTCAAGGTCAAGTTCAAGTGGTAAATTCTTCAAACCAGGTATGCGGGTTTTTCAACAAGGATCTCCTTCCATCCTTATACCCCAAAATATTTTAGCAAAAACCCAATTTCAACTATTCTAGAAAAGCATGACCTAGAGTTTTGTGTGATGGGTGATTTCTTCTACGTTTTCTTTAAATTCTAAGATCCACTATGATTATGAGTTAATTATGATTATAGAATAATTGGGTTATCTTGAATTATGTATTAGATGATGGAAAATGTATGATTATATAATGTAATTCATGAAATGGCTTGAATGTTGAAGGGGGCCTTATTATTGTTCACTCGATTATGGAAATACCTCGTATCCATTGTTTAAAATATGTGAAGATTTTATGATTTCCCTTAAGAACTTGAATATGTCATTTGATAAATATGTTAATATGAAATTAGGGTTTATGGGCTTGATCAATTGAAAGTAGAATAAGGTACTGACCGCATGCCTTTTGTGCTATATTGTTTCATGATATAGATTCAGGTACCCAGACTCACCCTCATGTTTAGATACGCTTCATTCCCTCTCAACTGCTAGTGGTGAGTCCTCATCTTCCGAGGACGAGATTTATTTTTACACCTTCTTTATGTTTCAGTTTTCAGATTTTAGGTGTTAGTTAGGGGCTTGTCTTAGCAACTCATCAGTTTTGTAGAAGGCTTTCAGACTTGTCTAGATAGATTCAACATTGTATTACAGTGTTATTTCAAATGTTTTATGATTCCTTATTAGACTCTTGCAATTAGCTTCCGCTCTTTTATGTTGTTGGTTGTTTCTATTGTTAAGTGATATGCTATGATTATGCCATGGGTCGACCTGGAGACTTTTGGGGTTCCTTGTCCCATGTTACGTGTCACGCCCCACCATGGGGGGTATGACTGGCACCTGGTGCCCTATTAGGACCTGAACTGCTATACTACTGAGCCTAAGCATATCTGGTGCCTGGCTGGCTCTAACTCAGATTCATGGAATCAACGGCTATATAACGGCTGTAAATACAGCCTCCGGCCGACTGGGCCTATAACCACCTGTACTGTAATATCAGCTAACCAGAATCATACTCATATAGGAAAACCTATGCGGGCCGACAAGGACACCATGCTGTCTAGTTATCTCTAACTCAATATAACAAATGCTGAACATCTATGTGACTGGCAAGGTCACCACTACTAACTAGATACGGCCCCACACGGCCAACATAAACAACCATACTAAACAGCTAAACATACGCAAGGCCCTATACGACCGGCACAACTAACCACAGGGAGATATATACACCACCTGCAAGCCTCTAAGAATACTGATAAGATGGCCGGGACAGGGCCCCGACCTACCCGTACTATACAACAAAAGAAAAGGAAATAGACCTCTAGCTTTCTAGCTCCAGATGACAGGAGCTGATGACTCTGCGCTGGCTAGGATCACGAGGGATCGACTCCTCGTCTATAGGTACCTGCACGCAAGTAATGCAGCACCCCAAACAGGCGTCAGTACCACTGGTACCGAGTATGCAAAGCAAACTGAACATAACTGAATATAAACAACAATGCTAGTAAATTCTGAGTAGCAGGAAGTATCTAAAATTGTCTGAACTAGCAGGATCTGGAATAGGCTTATCTGTACTGAAGGTAAGATAGAATCATACCTGTCGTCATGGCGACCTGCTGTCTATCAACTAATCGATATCATGTATATACATATATATATAACACACAGGAACCTATACCAGCTCCCATAAGCCGAAAGGTGCCAACCAACACACAATCTATATACCCATACCCGGGTTAAAACCATCCAAAAATAAATCACTCCACTCGCCTACTAACTACGAGCACCTCGACCGGCCCCCTAGGTCTCCAGCTCGGGCTATGGCCTCTGATATAAATAACTGTGTCTGAGCCCGGAGGACTCCTGTACTGTAAACTGTAATCTGTATTTGTATCTGTATTTTGCCCCCAGGGCGCAAGCGTATTACAGCGTAAGCTATACTGCTATGCTCATCAGCCTGATATGGGGAATGCTCCATCCCATCTTCGTCCTACTGCGGATGGCATACCACTCCTTGGAGTCGCGTATCCCCACCCTCACGGTGGGTCGACACAGTTACCAACCCAGGGGCGGCGAGGACGCTCAAAGGGTGCCCTCATAACACAAACAGGTCTCAACAAACAATAATCACATATAGCAAGCATGTTTAAACTGAAAATACTATCTGTACTCTGATTTCTCATTCTGAACTCTTTTCTGTGTTATACTGATTCTCATACTGACTATACTGTATCTGAAATATGGTCTGACTGTCTGATTATACTGTAACTGAGATGTCATCTGACTGTCTGGCTATACTGTATCTTGGATATCATCTGATTGTCTTGTATTGCTTTACTAACTTTTATTCTGAATATATATCATAATATCATAAAACATGCTTGCTAAATTCAAACTGGACTCAACTCTCGACTTCTGAGTTCTTTCTTTTATACATCATGCTATTTACTGTACTGGATTACTAACTTGCCGAAGGAATTAGCTTTACATACCTTCGCTTCGGATTTCCCGACTAACTGGCGTAGCTCGGTCAGTACTTCCGCTATTTCTCCCAACTACATTCATATACATATCAATTAGAACTAACTACGCTAATATTTTGGAAGAAAATATCACTTTCAGTATATATATATCCCAAACTTTGGCTTATTGAAAAACAGTCAGAAATTCACTATTTCTCAAAAGTCCAGAAGGGAGAAATACTCACTTTAGGGCTAGGAGTATATTGACACTAATTTGGAGCAATTCCACTTACCTTAGTTCGGTAGCATGACGATTCGCCGGCCGAATTTCACGAAACTAAATCTGTAGGAATGCTCCTTACTGCTTAATACCTCGGTCTTTGGAGTTAATTTGAGTTTGGACTGCGTTTGACGGCGTAATAAGATAAAAATTATCAAAGAACCTTCGCCTCCCTCTGTTTTCTCTCGACTTTTCTGGAAAATTTATGAAATATAACTTTAAAACTAAAGTTGGAGGCTTATATACTTGGGCCTGGATAGGGCCTCTGTGACACGGAGCCAATGCAGAGGCCCTCCCTCTATGGCACGTTGCCATCGCGGAGGGGCTCTGCCCCGGCTCCTCCCGCGATGGTTCGACGGATTTCTTATCCGGTTTTCCCCCGGGCCTTTTCCTAGCATGTATGGCATTCAAAAACTCTTAACCAACATGCGAATAGGCCATCTATATGTCGAGATTTTATGGGGTGTAACCTTCTCCCCCCTTAAGAACATTCGTCCTCGAATGTGAACTTCTATTTATAAGAATTCTCGACTTACTCAACTTATTTTTAGAAAATTCTCCCCTGTAATATGGACTATCTCAAGAACCTTAAATGCAGAAAAGTCCAATACAGGTACTCCACACAATACTATAGTATCCATCTCATAAAAGACTAGAGTCGACTATCTCATTTGAACATACACTATAAGGCACTATATAGAATAACAATACTAACATACCTGTTATCTGACTAGACTTGGAACAAATGAGGATATCTAGTTTTCCTATCTTCCTCTGCTTCCCAGGTCATCTCTTCTCAGTTCCTATTATGCCACAGTACCTTGACAGACGCAATATCTTTAGTTCTCAATCTACAAATCTGTTTGTCTAAGATAGCTACTGGAACCTCTTCATAGGCCAGCTCCTCCGTAACCTGAACATCCTAGACTGGGACTACTCTGGATGGGTCTCCTATGTATTTTCTTAGCATAGATACGTGGAAAACTGGATGAACGGATTCTAATTTTGGAGGCAAGTTTAATTCGTATGCCACTCGGCCTACTCTCCGCCGGATCTGATAAGGCCCAACGAATCTCGGACTGAGCTTACCTTTCTTTTCGAATCTCATCACCCCTTTCATTGGGGATACTTTCAGAAATACCCAGTCATTCACATCAAATTCTAGGTCTCTGCGCCGCACATCAGCATACGATTTTTGGCGGCTCTGTGTAGTCAGTAGGCGTTCTCTGATAAGCTTTACCTACTCCTCTGATTGATGAATAATATCTGGCCCAATCAGCGCTGACTCTCCCACTTCAAACCAGCCAACTGGCGATCTACATTTTCGCCCATACAGTGCCTCAAAGGTCGCCATCTGGATAGTTGAGTGATAACTATTATTATAAGCAAACTCAATCACTGGAAAATGCTCGTCCCAGCTACCCCCAAAGTCTAGCACACATGCCCGCAGCATATCCTCGAGCGTTTGAATAGTGCGTTCGGGCTGCCAATTTGTCTGAGGGTGGAATGTTATGCTCAAATTAATCTTCTTTCCCAGACCTCTCTGAAATGACTGCCAAAATCTAGCTGTAAATTGTGCTCCTCTATCAAAGATAATAGATACTGGAACACCATGTAATCTAACTATTTCTCTGATATACAATTCGGCATAATCCTCGGCAGAGAAAGTAGCTTTCACTGGCAGGAAGTGGGTTGATTTCGTCAGTCTGTCAACTATTACCCAAATGGAATCATGTCTAAGCTTGGTACGGGGTAATCCTGCCACAAAATCCATATTTAGTGCTTCCCATTTCCAGAGAGGCACAACTATGTCTTGAGTTAACCCGCCTGGTTTCTGGTGTTCCGCTTTTACCTGTTGGCAGTTTGGACATTGGGCTACAAATTCTGCTATTTCCCTTTTCATACCTGGCCACCAGTAGATCTCCTTGATATCGTGGTGCATTTTCATCGTGCCTGGGTGGAGAGAATAGCGGCCGTAATGTACCTCATTCATAATCTGCTGGCGGAGCCCTGATACGTCTGGAACATAGAGGCGGTCCTTACATCACAGCACTTCACCCTCAGTTATCTGAAAATCTGGCGCTTTTCCTTGCTGAATTCTTCCCTTAAGCTAGACCAGGTCAGGATCTTCATACTGCCGTTCTTTTACCTCCTCAACGAATGACGACACAGCGGTGTTTTGAATTACCACTCTGTTGTCCTCTGTTTCTGCTACACGAACGGCTAGGCTAGCTTATTGATGTATTCCTATGACCAACTCCCGCTGCTCGGGCTACAGATACACCAAACTCCCCATTGATTTACGGCTGAGAGCATCTGCTACTACATTGGCTTTTCCTGGATGATACAGAATGTCCACGTCATAATCTTTCAATAACTCCAACCAGCGACGCTGTCGCAAATTCAACTCCCTCTAAGTGAAGATATACTATAGGCTCTTATGATCTGTGAAAATATCCACATGGACTCCATACAAGTAGTGTCTCCATATCTTTAAGGCGTGGATCACTGCGGCTAACTCCAGGTCATGGGTAGGGTAATTCTTTTCGTGTTTCCTCAGCTGTCTGGAAGCATACGCAATCACTTTACCGTGCTGCATCAACACACAACGCAACCCAATACCTGATGCGTCACAATACACTAAATAACCCTCTGTACCTTCCGGTAATGCTAACACTGGAGCGGAGGTTAATCTGTCCTTTAATTCTTGGAAACTCTGCTCACATTCCTCTGTCCACTGAAACTTTACTGCTTTCTGTGTCAGCTTAGTCAGAGGTGCCGCTATAGTGGAGAATCCATCAACAAATCTTCTGTAATATCCCTCTAATCCCAGAAAACTGCGGACTTCGGTCGGAGTGGTAGGTGTAGGCCATGTTTTGACTGCTTCTATTTTCTGCGTGTCAACCTGTATACCAGCATCCGACACAATATTCCCCAAGAAAGCTACTGAGTTCAGCCAGAATTCACATTTGGAGAATTTAGCATACAATTGACGGTCCTTGAGAATCTGGAGCACTGTCCGTAAATGGGCCAGGTGGTCTGCCTCTGAGCGAGAATACACCAGAATATCATCGATAAATACTATCACGAACAGGTACAGGTATGGTCTGAAGGTGCTGTTCATCAGGTCCATAAATACCTCTGGAGAATTCGTCAACCCAAAGGACATAACTAAGAATTCAAAGTGGCCATATCGGATCCTGAAGGCCGTTTTAGGAATGTCTCTTTCACGAACTCGAACCTGATGATATCTGGACTGTAAGTCAATCTTGGAGAAAAATCTGGCCCCTTGTAGCTGATCAAACAAATCATCTATTCTGGGAAGCGGGTACTTATTCTTTACTGTAACTTTATTCAGCTGCCGGTAATCTATACACATGCGGAGCGAGGCATCCTTCTTTCTCACAAATAGAACTGGCACACCCCATAGTGAAGTACTTGGCCTGATAAAACCCTTATCTAGCAGGTCATTCAGATGCTCCTTTAATTCTCTGAGTTCAGCAGGAGCCATACGATACGGAGGAATTGATATAGGCTGAGTGCCTGGTAGTAAGTCGATTGTAAAATCTATTTCCCTTTATGGGGGAATACCAGGTAACTCATCTGGAAATACATCAGGGAATTCATTCACCACTGGAACAGACTGGAGTGTCGGAGACTCTACCCGAACATCCTAAACCCTGACTAGGTGGTAAATACATCCCTTAGCTATCAACTTCCTCACCTGAAGGTAGTAAATAAACCTACCTTCTGGCATAGCTGTGATGCCCTTCCACTCTCGCACTGCCTCCCCTGGAAAGTGGAATCAGACCTTCTGTTACCACATCTGGAGACTCCTCTGATTCCTGTCTCCCTGGTAATGCATAGGTATGGCTTGAGCCCGTACCTGAGCTAGAGGATCCTGATCTACCTCGGCGTCTACTTGCTGAACCTGAGGGCCTACGCCCTGCCGAGGCTGCTGGAGCTCGTGGCCCCGTGGATCCCCTGTCCTGGCTATCTCGGCTACCTTGCCCCCTGGCCGGACAATCCCTCATCAAGTGCCCCTCCTGCCTGCATATATAACATCCTGAGGAGCCATATCTACAGGCCCCGATGTGAGGTCGGCTGCAAATAGGGTAGGGTGGGGGTGTGTATCTGCTCTGCTCTACCCTCCTCTGCTGAGGTGAATCCACCGTTCGAGAACTGCCACCAGACTCTGACTGCCCTCGACGAATAAATCTACCCCTCTGCTGTTGTGATGGAGGTTGGGGTCTAGGGGGCCTGTCTGACAACCGGGGCTTGGTTCCTCTCTGAATATCCCTCTGTATATCGTCTTATCTATACCTGTGGCGCTGCTCCTGATTTATCTGTCTACTGTCATGTTGCCGCTGTCTAAGGCCCTCAATAGTCTGGGCAAAGGTCTGCACCCAGGCAATGTCCATATCTTCCCGTAATGTAGCTGTCATGCATGCCTCAATGTATTCTGGGTTCAGACCCATAATAAACCGATGGACTCTAGATGGCATAGTGTCCACAAAAGCTGGACCATAGCGGGCTAAGGAGTCGAACTGTAAGGCATATTCTCGTACACTCCTCGCCCCCTGATCTAAGTGCAAAAACTGATCCATCTGGGCCTGCCGGATCTCTCGTGGAAAATAACGGTCCAGGAAGGCCTCCGAGAAGCTGGACTAGGTCGGAGGGGCAACATCTCTCCCTCGAGACCTTTCCCAGCTCTCGTACCATAATACAGCTACATCTTGCAACCGAAATACTGCTAACTCAACTGATTCTGTAGGTGTCACATGCATGACCTGGAAGATTCTCTGCATCTGATCTAGGAAATCCTTGGGGTCCTCTGCCTAATCTGACCCTGTGAACTGTGGGGGACCCAATGCCAAAAATTCCCTGACCCTCGAACTGCCAGATCCACCTGATGGCTCTGCTGTTACAGGTGGAACTGACTGGCGCTGAGTGGCCATCATTTGTGCCAACATAACAACTGCACTGCGAACCTCCTGGTCGGATGGTGTAGGTACAGAAGCTATCGGAGGCGGTGTCGTTTTGATGGCTCCTGGTGAGATGGGGACTGCTGAGAAGGCTGTGATGATGCCTCTATATCGCCCTCAGATCGGGCTGATTCTAAATGAAGCTGAGGCATCCTGCTGGTGCCTTCTCCTACAGCGGTATCCAACCTTCTACCTGTGGTAGGGTGTCGCTGGTCTGCCATTTTTATCTGTAGGCAAAGAATATGATATGTTTTAAGAACTTGACCCTATACTGTACCACTCTACAGCACGACTGAATAGGAAGAAAGAGTAACCATCCTATCATGCCTTGCAGCCTCCTACCAATAGTATGTGGTGCACAACACATTCATAGACAAGACTCTACTTAGCACGGCTTGCAGACTCTCTGGGACACGACCTGCTCTGATACCAAGTTTGTCATGCCCCGCCTTGGGGAGTATGACTGGCACCTGGTGCCCTATTAGGACCTGAACTGCTAGACTACTGAGCCTAAGCATATCTGGTGCCTGGCTGGCTCTAACTCAGATTCATGGAATCAACGGCTATATAACGGCTGTAAATACAGCCTCCGGCCGACTGGGCCTATAGCCACCTGTACTGTAATATCAGATAACCAGAATCATACTCATGTAGGAAAACCTATGCGGGCCGACATGGCCACCATGCTGTCTAGTTATCTCTAACTCAATATAACAAATGTTGAACATCTACGTGACCGGCAAGGTCACCATTACTAACTAGATACGTCCCCACACGGCCAACATAAACAACCATACTAAACAGCTAAATTTACGCACGGCCCCAAACGACCGGCACAACTAACCACAGGGAGATATATACACCACCTGCAAGCCTCTAAGAATACTGATAAGATGGTCGGGACAGGGCCCCGACCTACCCGTACTATACAACAAAAGAAAAGGAAATAGACCTCTAGCTGTCTAGCTCCGGATGACAGGAGCTGATGACTCTGCGCTGGCTAGGATCACAGGGGATCGACTCCTCGTCTATAGGTACCTGCAGGCAAGTAATGCAGTGCCCCAAACGGGCGTCAGTACCATTGGTACCGAGTATGCAAAGCAAGCTGAACATAATTGAATAAAAACAACGATGCTAGTAAATTCTGAGTAGCAGGAAGTATCTAAAACTGTCTGAACTAGCAGGATCAGGAATAAGCTTATCTGTACTGAAGGTAAGATAGAATCATACCTGTCGTCATGGCGACCTGCTGTCTATCAACTAATAGATATCATGTATATACATATATATATAACACACAAGAACCTATACCAGCCCCCATAAGCCGGAAGGTGCCAACCAACACACAATCTATATACCCCTACCCGGGTCAAAACCATCCAAAAATAAATCACTCCACTCGCCTACTAACTACGAGCACCTCGACCGGCCCCCTGGGTCTTCAGCTCTGGCTATGGCCTTTGATATAAATAACTGTGTCTGAGCCTGAAGGACTCCTGTACTGTAAATTATAATCTGTATCTGTATCTGTATCTGTGTTTTGCCCTCAGGGCGCAAGCGCACAACAGGGTAAGCTATACTACTATGCTGATCAGCCTGATATGGGGAATGCTCCATCCCATCTTCGTCCTACTGCGGATGGCATACCACTCCTTGGAGTCGCATATCCCCACCCTCACGGTGGGTCGACAGAGTTACCAACCCAGGGGCGGCGAGGACGCTCAAAGGGTGCCCTCATAACACAAACAGGTCTCAACAAACAATAATCACATATAGAAAGCATGTTTAAATTGAAAATACTATCTGTACTCTGATTTCTCATTCTGAACTCTTTTCTATGTTATACTGATTCTCATACTGACTATACTATATCTGAAATATTGTCAACTGTCTGATTATACTGTATCTGAGATGTCATCTCACTGTCTGGCTATATTGTATCTGGGATATCATCTGACTGTCTAATATTGCTTTACTAACTTTTATTTTGAATATATATCATAATATCATAAAACATGCTTGCTAAATTCAAACTGGACTCAATTCTCGACTTCTGAGTTCTTTCTTCTATACATCACGCTATTTACAAGTATTGGATTACTAACTTGTCGAAGGAATTAGCTTTACATACCTTCGCTTCGGATTTCCCGACTAACTGGTGTAGCTCGGTCAGTACTTCTGCTATTTCTCCCAACTACATTCATATGCATATCAATTAGAACTAACTACGCTAATATGTTGGAAGAAAATATCACTTTCTATATATATATAGCCCAAAATTTGGCTTATCGAAAAAACAGTCGAAAACACGCTATTTCTCGAAAGTCCAGAAGGGAGAAATACTCAATTTAGGGCTAGGAGTATATTGACACTAATTTGGAGCAATTCCACTTACCTTAGTTCGGTAGCACGACGATTCGCTGGCCGAATTTCACGAAACTAAATCTGTAGGAATGCTCCTTACTGCTTAATACCTCGGTCTTTGGAGTTAATTTGAGTTTGGACCACGTTTGACGGTGTAATCAGATGAAAATTATCAAAGAACCTTCTCCACCCTCTGTTTTCTCTCGACTTTTCTGGAAAATTTATGAAATATAACTTTAAAACCGAAGTTGGAGGCTTATATACTTGGGCCTGGACAGGGACTCCGTGACATGGAGCCAACGCGGAGTCCCTCTCTCCGTGGAACGTTGCCATCGCGGAGGGGCTCTGCCCCGGATCCTCCCGCGATGGTTCGACGGATTTCTTATCCGGTCTTCCCCCGGGCCTTTTCCTAAAATGTATGGCATTCAAAAACTCTTAACCAACATGCGAATAAGCCATCTATATGTCGAGAATTTACGGGGTGTAACATTATGGCTTAGGTATGAACTTGGGTCATGAAAAACTTGGTATCAAAGAGAAGGTTTAGAGTGTCCTGGGGTGTCTAAAAGCTGCATTAAGTAGAGTATTCTTCATGGGCGTGAAGCACGCCACACTTATGATGAGAAGGTTACGAAACATTTTAGGAATGTTCCCTTTTTCTTGATGATTCTTATCGTGCGTAGAGTATGAAGATCTAAATAGTTCCTTCCCTAACTCGTTCTTTACGCGCTCGCAGATAATGCCTCCCAAACAAGCAAATGGAAGAAGAAATAGTAATGACCACCAGCAGGTACCACCAGCCCCGGCGAACCCGATGGACGACCATGTTACCCCTACCAAATTTCGAGCAACTCTTAATATGTTCGCATAGGCCATGAACGCCCAGATTAATCAGCAAGCAATGACTCGTATTCCCTAGAATGAGAATGTAGCGATGGAAAGGGTGAGAGATTTTCTCTGAATGAATTCACCCAAGTTCTTGGGGTCAAAGGTAGACGAGGACCCGTATGAGTTTTTGGAAGAGATTCAGAAGATTACCCACATCATGGGAGTGACGGGAATTAAGAGCATGGACTTAGCCTCCGACCAGCTAAAAGGAGATGCTTATATTTGGTTTTTTCAGTGGAGGGATAATCGAGGGATTGGAGCAGTCCCCGTAGGTTGGGATGAATTTAAGACTGCATTACTGGACAGGTTTTTCCCTAGAGAGTTGAGGGAGGCTAAGGCGGCAGAGTTCTTCAACCTGAAATAGAATGACATGATAGTTTAGAGTACGCATTAGTATTTACCCAATTGTCCAAGTATGCCCCCGAGATAGTAGCCGACCAGAGGGCCTGGGTGATCAGGTTCGTGAATCGAGTGTCAGACTCCTTGGTTAAAGAGTACAGGACTGCCATGTTGCACAGCGATATAGACTTTGCATGTTTGGTGATATTCGCTCAACAAATGGAGGCAGAGCAGGTGAAGGAAAAGGAGAGAGAGGCCAAGAGGGCTAGGGTAATAGAATTAGAGTTTTTTCCGCCAAGAACGAGTGGTGGACACGCTCACATTCCCAGCAGAATTCGGCAGCCCCAACATTTTCGACAATCAGTGCTCCGTATAACCCTAGAGTAAGGGAGATTACGTATCTGAGGTGTATCAACTATGGGAAGCACCACTTGGGAGTATGTATGGTTGGATTAGATGTTTGTTGCTGGTGCGGCCAGCCAGGCCATAAGCACCGAGATTGCGCAGCGGCAAAGTGAGGCGAGAGTAGATCCTCGGCCATCTCTTCAGTAGCACCGATAGCCTGTTCATTTCAGCAGGGTGCATCATCTAGCTTGGGTGGCGGACGTCGTCAAAATCGCTCATATGCTGTAACAGCACACCAGGATAAGGACAAGACGCTAGTAGTGGCCACAGGTATGTTGTGAATCTAGCGTTACTCCTTGTATGTTGCTATGCCCCAGAACCCCAGTAATTAATAAGGAGCTTTTGTGGGTGTTTTTGCGAAGAGGTTGTCGATGTGTGATGTGAACAATTGTTAATGTAAGACTGGCTATGACATTTAGAGGTGAAAGGGGGAGCAAGGAGTTAATGAATTAGCCCCGATCTTAAGAAATATTCCCCAACCTTAAGAAATATTCAGGAGCCTTAGAGTGATGGCTTAAAACTAAGGGGAAGATGGTAAGTATGTGAGACTAGTTTGATATTGAATATGATAGTAGGGGAGTCCAACCCTAACAATCATGATATGTCAATCCCTTCAGGTTCAGATAATTTCTCTAGTAGTTCAGTTGAAGCTAAGTTATGCCCATCCCTATGTGCGTACTCCTAGAAGTTATAGATAACCGCTTCAGACAACAATACTAGTCTTACTTTATGAATACTTTAGGTTCATCTTCGTATTATGAATCAGTTATGTGTGCTAATTCATATTTCACAGAATGATCAGCTCGAACTCAGTCTCTAGAATATTCTTAGAAGCTCAGCAGACTTAGGTTATCTCATGTATGTGCTCAGTTATAGATGTCATGAATGATTCATGTTCATGTGACCTTTAATTGAAGTTAGACTAGATATTATTAATTCTAACACTGTAATAGAAATGATTTGAGAGCGAAGGCTCAGTTCGTATCAGTTCAGTGCCAGTTAAAGGGGAAGAATCCTTCTCAGTGTTCTATCTAGTTCCATGTTAGTTTCATGTCCTTCAGTCTCTCTTGTGCTATAGCATGCATGATCAATTTAGATATTCAGTTCTGATGTGTAAGGTCAGCCCAAAGTTAGCTGCTCCATTGGTTTAGTGATGTGCCGTGATTTTATGGCACTTTCGACGCTTAAAATCGAGAAACTATGCACATTCTGGGTATGCTTATGTAGGTATGATTTTTGTATTTAATATTGCAGGAGAATAGGTTCGGAAGTGAAATGCGCGAAGTAAGGCTTAAAACAACTAAAAGGGAGGTTGCTAGTCATGTCATGATTTGTCGTCATGGTGCATGACTCGTTGCCAAGTCCGTGGGATAGGTTAAACATTTGAAGATTATGGAATAGGGCACTTCACGAATTGAAGGCACAACTCGTTACATCTGGTAACAAGTCGTGAAGCCAATCGTGAAGACTAGAAGAAGATTCATAAAGAAATAGATAGTGGAGATAACGGACGACGTCACGAGTCGTTAGCTGGCTAAACGACTGGTTGGCAGATCACTGAAAGGAATCGTAAGGTGCACTGAAAAATGGAAGAGGCTGGACCACGATAGGCCTAACGACTCGAGCCTAGACACAACAAGTTGTTAGGTGACTCATTGCCACGACTAGGTCTAATGCTGAATGTTGAGACTGCGCAGCAGCAGAGCCAAAAACTTGTTGAAGACTGCCCCGAGCGTACACGCAAGTGTACCTGGTCTTACAAGTAATACAGTGGCCCTTTTTAAGAGCCGGATGTCGAACCCATAGGGACTGGACCAATTCAGCTAATTATAAAGTTCAAGTGTGATATTAACTTTCACAAGTGTTGATTTAGACTTTTTCGATAAAGTTTAATTAAGTCTAGGGGTGGTCATCGAAATACTATGAAATCATTCAAGAAGCAACTAGAGCTATGGCCAGATAATCATGCGATACTACGCTTTGTCATGGTTTAAGTATGGAATTATCAATTATCGTCTCACATAATTACAATTGCATGATCATGGTCTTTCGAGCCTCTAAACACAACAAACTAGCCTCACAACTACATCGTTGAGCGGGGATGTGACATTCTAGTTCGTGGGCAATTCAATTATGTGGATGTGGTTTACGGGGTTTATGCTCTTGATTAGGGTCTTTCATACCTCTAATCATTTAACCGAACTTAGCTTCACAACTACTTCGATGAGTGGTGATGTGATAATTCTAAGTTGGTGTCTAGCTCATCCCGTTTTAGTAACCAAGCAAGGCAAATTAGCTATAATTTCTTATCCTAACCGTGAATTATATCGTAAGATATAAACTTGCTCCCTATATTCTTTGTTCTTGCCTAGGTTTACTTTCTCAAGCTTTAATCTAGGTGTAACATGTGCGTTTTCATGGTGATCAATCATAAAAACAACAATAAGTAAGAATGTAAGACAAAACAACAATCAATAACTTAAAACCAAAACAAATTCACATAGTCACAATCATACCTTGTGGCTTCAACCCTAGAGGAAGGGTTCTAGCCACTCAAGTTCGTATAATTACAAGAAAACATAATTAACGTAACATACTTACAAGAATTGGTAGAAGAGAAGATGAAATTTAAGAACCCTAGGTGAGTTCTCCCACTTCTCCCGTCACTCCTTGGTAGTTTTTCAGAAATATTACATGACAAAATGTTTTTAGGAGCTAAGGGACCTATTTATAGTAAATGTGAGTGATCTTGGGCAAATTTATATGCCCAAGTGATACTCAAAGGTGTCATTTTAGCCTTGTTTATCTAGCAATGTAGATACATTCTCATGTGATTGTTAATAAAATGTGAATTTATACTAACCAACTTGATTAGCATCGTTTTGCAGGTAAAATGTAATTTTGGGAAGCTAAAATGCAAGTTGGGAGAGATCGGGGTTGGACTCGGATGTTAGAAAAGGACAAGGCATTGGAAGGCACAAAATAAAGAGGCTCTGCGATGGAGCCGTGTCACGCTGCCATCGCGGAGGCCTTCTGCTTGGCTAGGGAATTTTTGGCCATTTCCAGTGAGGGTACGGGTTGGGTCCGTGGCACGGTGGCCTAGCTCCGCGTTGCACGTCGTGCCACGTTGGGCCTTATTATCTGGACACCCAGTTTCCAGTGAGGGTCCGCGTCAGTGGCGTGTCACGGAGGCAGTGCTCCGCGATGCACTCCGTGACACGTTGCTTGTTATTCCGGGAAAATTTCCCACTAGTATAAATAGAACACTTAGGTTCAATCTTAATTATTCTGACTTGGTGGAGCAAGAACGTGGGTTACAGGAAGTTGAGGGGATGAAATTATCAGGGTTTTTCTCTATCTCCTTCTTCTTCAATTTAATTGCTTGTATGTTTAACACTCATTTAACGATGTTTAATTCACAAATGAGTGGCTAATTCCTCTTCTTGCTGAGGTTAAGAATAATTGTATTGAAGTGTGATTGTTGATTAAGTTGGTTTTTTCATCTTTTCTTCCATGGTTGTTCTATTGATTCTTGTTCTTACTGCATTAATGTGTGGCCTTCTGCCTGGCTATGGAATTTTTGGCCATTTCCAGTGAGGGTGCGCGTTGGGTCCATGTCACGGTTCCCTAGCTCCGTGTTGCACGCCGTGCCACGTTGGGCCCTATTACCTGGACACCCAGTTTCCAGTGAGGGTAGCGTCATTGGCGTGTCACGGAGGCAGTGCTCCGTGACACGTTGCTTGTTATTCTGAGAAAAATTCCCACTAGTATAAATAGAACACTTAGGTTCATTTTTAATTATTCTGACTTGGTGGAGCAAGAACGTGGGTTACAGGTAGTTGAGGGGACGAAATTATCAGGGTTTTTCTCTATCTCCTTCTTCTTCAATTCAATTGCTTGTATGTTTAACACTCATTTAACGATGTTTAATGCACAAATGAGTGGCTAATTCCTCTTCTTGCTGAGGTTAAGAACAATTGTATTGAAATGTGGTTGTTGATTAAGTTGGTTTTTTCATCTTTTCTTCCATGGTTGTTCTATTGATTCTTGTTCTTACAGCATTAATGTGTGGCCTACGTTAATGTACATCTAAAAAGTCCGGTTTCACTTGAGAGAGCAAGAAATTGGAAAGTTGTGAATTAATAGGATATGATCTTTTCTTAGTTTGGGAAAATTGAGAATTGATTTACCTTCAGGATAGAAATATACCTGAAAGTCGTATTAGTCAATTTAGGAACCGGGTTTGTATGGCTAGAACATGAATTTCGTTTAATCACAGAAATGTAGGTGGGCGGTTCATGATTCTTAAGTTGGGTTAAATACGAGAGTTTTAATCCATTGGCATTAGTTCTTGACTAGCAACCGGAGGAAAAGACTAACCAAATTATATTGATAATTAATTTCTTTACATGTTCATTTAACCTCAGCATGCTCACATTCATAGTTCAGACTCACATTAGATAGTTGTTTTAGACTTAGCATAAAAATTAGAACTCAAAATATCAAATTCTTGGTTACACTGTTGTCTTCATTGTTGGATTTAAAATATAGTACACTTGAGCAGATTGTACCTTATCCCAGTCCCTGTGGGATCGATACTTGGCTTACTTAAGCCACTTTACTACTTGTTCGACCACGTGCACTTGTGTGTAGTCATATACCCATATACAAACAGACCGAACAAGTTTTTTGCCGCCGTTGCCGGGACTGGCAATTGGTGAATTTATGTTAAGTGTTAATTTACTATATTTTTATTTTCTTAGTGTTGACAACTTGGTCTTAGCCTGTATTTTGCAGATTTAATCTCTGTTGAACACTGGAAAGAGACAAGGAGCTGGTGGACTCGTATTTAGAGCCAGAAAGATTATTTCATCGTCAGCGGAGAGAAGCTCTAGAAAGAAAGCTGTAGTTGCTCAGACAAACACTCATGGAGCAACAACAGAATCCACCAGTAGTACGGGCAATGTTAGTGCCCGAGGAAGTAGCAGCTCGGCCGGTTCGCGAGGTGGCAATCCCACATGCTAACAATGTTACATCTAGCATTCGCAAACCTGAGCCAGGAGGGAGGTTCGAGCTCAAGCAAAACATGGTGCAATTGCTGCACACCAGCGGGCAGTTTACTGGTCTCCCTCATGAGGACCCACAGCAGCATCTCTAAAATATTTTGGAGATAAGTGACACTTACATCCCCGCTGGAGTGTCATCAGATTATGTCAGGCTTACATTGTTCCCATTTTTACTATTGGGAGAAGCCAAGAGGTGGTTGAAAGCTGAGCCACCCAATTCTATTTCTACGTGGGATGATCTTGCAAGGAAATTCTTGATACGATTTTTTCCATGCGGTAAAACAGCAAGACTTAGAAGTCAAATTCTAAGTTTCAAACAGAGAGAGGGAGAGAATCTATATTAGGCTTGGGAGAGATTCAAGTCTATGTTGCGGGATTGTCCTCATCATCATCAATCCAATGATGTGCTGGTGCACACTTTTAGAGAGGGTTTGGAACCCCATACAAAAATATTGCTAGACTCAGCAGCTGGGGGACAAGCGCTGGAGAAAACTTATGAGGAGCTGTATACCTTGTTAAACCATATTTCGCAGGGCAATCCGGAGTGGAATGCTGATTCATCAAGAGGAGGGACAAGGAAAGCAGCAGGAGTTCTAGAAGTGGATGGTTTTACAGCTATTGCTGCACAGATAGCTGCCTTACAGAATCAACTCAACACCCACTTCAGTAACATGACAATGAACCAGCCTCAAGCCCCAGTGAATGCAGTGCAGCAGATTTGGTGTGAAGTGTGCGGGAGCAGTGAGCACTCAGCTGAGTGTTTTGGAGAAAATCCTGACTCGGTGAACTTTGTGGGAAATGTACAGAGGAACAACCACCAACAATACGGCAACGGCTACAATTCCAACTGGAGGAATCACCCGAATTTCTCTTGGGGTAGCAACAACCATCAGGGGAAAAGTTCAAGTCAGGGGGAGCAAAGGAATCAAGGAGGGCAGCAAAACTATCAGGCACAATATAGAAACAACAATGCACCTCCTCCACCACCATCACCCAGATGTTCAAGACGATGATAGCTAACCAAGCTCAATTGCAGGCTGACTATGTAAAGTTGGCAGCCGAGGTGAAAAACAACTAATTAGCTACTAAGGCACTTGAATATCAATTTAGGCAATTTGCTGAAGCCCAAAACACCAGACCTAGAGGAGGACTTCCGAGTGACACAGATCCCAACCCCAAACAGGTGAATGCGGTGACCACAAGGAGTGGTTTGCAGCTTAAAGAGGTGGAACCAGAAAGACCACCTCAACAATTGGGAGCAGCAGAAGTTGAGAGGGAGCAAAGCGATGAGAGGGGGAAGAAAAAGGAAGCTGAATCAGAAAGACCACCACCCCCATTCCCTCAAAGATTAAAGAAACACAAGGAGGAGGCGTGTTTCAAGAAATTCATGGAGGTGCTGAAACAGGTACATATTAACTTACCCCTTGTTGATGTTTTGCAGGGAGTGCCGAAATATGCAAAGTACTTAAAGGACATCGTGGCAAACAAAAGTCGGTTGACTGAGTATGCTACGGTGGCTCTCACGGAGGAGTGCACTTCCCCGATACAAAACCGACTGCCCACAAAGCTCAAAGATCTTGGGAGCTTTACTATACAAATTACTATTGGGCAGAGTATCCGAGCTCGTGGATTATGTGATTTGGGAGCGAGCATTAATTTGATGCCGTCATCGGTATTCAAAAAGCTGGGTCTAGGGAGTCCTAGACCCACAACAGTGATCTTGCAATTAGCGGATCGGTCCTTAGCCAGACCTAATGGCATTGTGGAGGACGTTCTGGTGCAAGTTGGCTCCTTGATCTTTCCGGTAGATTTCGTCGTGCTGGATTTTGAGCCAGACGCGGAAGTCCCATTTATTTTGGGACGTCGTTTCTTGGCGACCGGGAAGGCACTGATTGATGTAGCTACAGGGCAGCTAACCATGCGAGCACACGACAAGGTGGAAGTTTTCAATGTATACAAGGACACCAAGCTCCCGACTGTGTACGAGGAACTCTCGGTGATCAATGTGATTGATCGAGTTGATGATGCGCAGATAGTGGAATCACGAGAGTTAATGGGAAAACCACCGGAGCAATGTAAGCACTACTGGGGGGAGGACGGTGGTCGAGAGAAAACGTCCATCACCCTAGAGGACAACTGAGCTGAATGACGTCGAGCCGCGGCGGTAAACCAGGCGCTGCACGGGAGGCAACCCGTGAAATTTTTCTTTGTAAATTGTGAATAGATTTTTCTTTTTTCTTTTTTTTCCTTGATTATCAACAAAATTTTTAGTTTTATATTTTTTTATTGTTAGTTTTATTTTGAGTGAAACTTATAATTCTAACCAATTTCTTGTTGTAAGATGAATTTCAGGTTGAACGGAGGATAAATGTGCAAGGAATCGCAAAGGAAAATTCGAGGTATGAAAATCAATAAGAAGTGGCAAAACAGTGAGCTAGGGTGATAGCTCCGTGTCACGGAGGAGGACCTCCGTGTTACCCTCCGTGACACGTTGAGGTGTAAATCTAGAATTTTAAAAAATTCCAAAATTCCCTCGCGATAGCTCCGTGTCACGGAGGGCATGCTCCGCGTTACCCTCCGTGACACGTTGATGTTTATATCGCGACGGGTCACACCGGGTCGCCGGGTGACCCGCGCGATTTTCCCCCTTTTTAACCCCGATTACCCCTATTTTCCCTCATTTCTCACACACTCCGTGACCAACATACCAAAAACCCATCCCCCCTCGACGTGACACGGACTTAGGACAATAATTTCATCGAGTTTTCATCAATTCTTCGAATTCAAGGTATGTTCTTCAACTCTATTTCAATTCTTGTCAAAAAAATTTGATATTGAACTAGTGATGAGCTTAAATTCTATTTAATTATTGTTGATTGATGTTCGGAGTATCATTGTGATTGCTTGAACGCGATAATGACATAGTTTAATCGAATTTGTGATAAAATCACAGCTAGGGCTTGCCTTTGAAGTTTGAAATGGAAATATTTAGTTGAACTGGTGAAATTCATGTTGGGTTGCACATGTTGAGTGAGATGAGTCGATGGTGCTAACTTTTACTATGCTCAAAAACCGATGGATTCTCGGGTTAGGGTAATATCGAAAATTGCAAGAATTGGTTGAATTGTATAGGATCACGTAGTTAATTTTTTTCTTTTTTCTTTTGTTTCGTTCTCCTTGCTAAGTGCTATAAGATAAAATGTTGTCGATGGTAATGAGTGTGGTTAGCTGTTCGAAGTCTGAGTAGTACATAGAATATAAACCGTCGAATTCTTCGAATGCACTAAGCATGTTTGTTATATTTGGTTGTTTGTTTGTGTAGATAAGTATGATCTTGCCGTAATGTTGTAATTTTAGCTAAGGATTAAGTGTGGGTAGCCTAGCTTAACCCAACCTTAGTCGAAGCTAATATTCATTGGCTTAACATTGAACTTGTCTGTTTGGGTTGGCAGGAACAATGGCAAGCCGGCAAGACAAGGGAAAAGGCGCATCAACATCTGGCGCCGGCAGAAAAAGAATCAGATTGGGCACAGCGATCCCAGCAGCACCAGCGGTTCCACGCGGCCAACGCCGCCAATACGGAACCAGGTGGGTGACAGAAAAGGGGAAGAAGTGGTATGCAAAGCACAAGGAGAACAAGTACTTCCCCGAGGAACACATAGCACGGGAACCGTTGGCACAGGAGTTCCCTAGGATCGTCCACAGGATCGAGGCAGCTGGGCTCAACTTCATCTTTGAAGAGCCCAAGGAATGCAACTTGCACTTGATTCGGGAATTCTATGCCAATTGGAACCCGATTCTCAGAAGTCACACCATCAAAATAAGAGGGCAAATAGTCACCTTTGAGCCCCACCACCTCAATGCTATCCTAGGGGCGCGGGACACAAACGCCCACATGCTTCGACAGCTGAACATCACTCCACCATATGTGGACATCAGACGCACTTAGTGTGGAACCCGATCGACGGCTAGGTGGAGCAGACACAAAGAGAGGGGCTACCATCAGACTTTGCCCTACTCACAGATGAACAGGGAAGCCAGGATATGGCTTAAGATCGTGTGTTCCTGCCTAATCCCAGGGGTACATATGACGGATGTAACCCGAGATCGTGTATGCTTGGTGTACGCCCTGATGAAAGGGCTGGAGATCAACGTGGGGGCGGTGATTATCTCCGCCATAAAGAGAGCCCGGTTGCATCAGGGGCACAGAAACGGATTTGGTGGACTACTCACCACATTCCTGAGGGGCCTAGATGTTGAGGAAGAGGCCCTTGACTACATCCCGCAGATGGAGCGGCGGGCCTTAGATGTCACTAAAACAAAGGCACCCAACACCACCCACGGGCCTGTTCTTACACTTGCCGAGCGACATGCTCGGGATGATCAGTACAAGGCTCGCATGTACGGGATGCAGATGCTCCAGCTGAGGATAGGCGGGAGGCCAGCAACAGAGGAGGAGCTATGACAGCTCGAGCTAGACTACCCTTTTGGCGAAAATGCCAGGGCTTTATGCCGAGTGGGGCCAGCTTTTGTGGAGCCCACGGATGATGATGTCCCCACAGACGAGGAGACACGTCAGGAGGACTCCGATGTAGAGTCCGATGATGACGATGGGGATGATTCAGACATGGGAGGTGAAGCAGCAGCACCTGATGAAGAAGTGGAGTATTTTGATTGATCAGGGAGTTCCACCACCCAATTTTTGTGTTATTTTAATTTTTGTGAACACTGGGGACAGTGTTCGAGATAAGTGTGGGGTGGGAGTAGTTAGGTGCTGGTTGTGCTGTTATTTATGTTCTAATCTTTTGTTGTGCCTGTGAAAAAATTTTTGTTTGTGACCCTGTGATTTGTGATTGTGAAGTTGTTGTTCTGTATTGTAATTATATGTGAAACTGTTGTGCGTTGCTGAATGTTGTTAGCTGATTTTGTACATATTTTTGTTTATCGAAATGATCGATATTTTTAAAATTTTTTCAATTCTTGGGTTTCTCGGCGTTTGTTTGCGGTTCTTTTACCGAGAATGGTCTCATTGAACCGAAGTCTTCGTTAGTGACCATTCCCTATGATGGATGGATGACGACCGTCTTAAGGGAAATGTAGTCGTTAGGAGTAGATTTTTTTCATTTATTTTTTTAGTTGTTTTTCTTTTGTGGGTTGCATCCCAAAACTTGTAGTTACTTTATGGTTGTGGAATTCTGGTTGCGTGTTGTACATGATATTTGAAATGCAAAGGTGATTCATATGAAAGCATGGAACTTTGTAAATACGTTGAGATACCTAGGCCATAGAGTCGATTCAGTGTGATTGAGGCTTAATTTTGAATTCTTGTAATTAGTTGATTGAAGAGTCTGTGAATACGTCTTGAATTGAGCATGTGCAATAAGTGTGAAGTGAGGTTTTGTTATTCCGTGCTATTGTGAAGTGTCTAGAACTTGCATGGTGTGTGTACAAAACGAAATGAAGGAGGTGTATTGTAGGAAAGAATGTAGGCATTTCTTCGTTTCTAACCGAAAGTTTCTCTTTTTCATTATTGTACCCACCTTGATTGTACACCCTAGTCAGCCCGTTGAGCCTTTAGCCTATTATTTTTTTCTTTTGTCAAAAAGTGTAAACCGAGCTTAATCCCTTCTTTTCATTAGTCGTAAATTTGATCCAAAACTCTTAAGTGCTTAAGAAGAGAAAATAATTTTCCCAAAGTGTCAAAGAGTGAGAATGGTGAAAAGAAAAGAAAAGCAGAGTGATAAAGGGAAAGAAAAGGTTGAAGGTGCACTTGTTATAAATAAACTATAATGAAGGTGTATGAATAATCTTTGTTGTGGTGTCAAGTGTGCTTAATAAGATGGGCCAAACTAAAGAAAAACTTCAAGAATGGGAGGATGAACAAAGAAACAATGCCCATGAGTTTGATGGGATGTATTGAAAAGGCACTTAAGGATGCTAGTGGCTATTATTGGCTAGCCCAATATTTACTAGTTCTGTAGCTTACATTACAACCCGTTAAAGTCCTACGTGATCTTACATCACACTTCTTTATATTAGTGGAGTAATACACTAAAGGCAAGCTTATGGTTCGTGACATGATGCATGTGAATTCTTTTGGGAGAGAGAGTGAAATTGTGTCTATATGCCCCTGCATGTAATCGTTTGAGTTAGTACGATCAAAAAGGGGAAAATTCTTTTGTGTTGTGAGGGCACATGCTTGATGAGAGATTAATTTTCGTGTCGGATATCTTGATCAGCTGATTTACATGAGTTTGCCAATATCGAGAGTCGATTCTTAAGTCTAGGAGGTCTTGATGTGTTGAAGGTCATTGCATTGATAGGACCATGCATGTTTTCTTGATGATTTGTTGTATTAAATAATCGGTATGACCATAGCCTGAATTGTCGAACCAAAGTAGCCAGGATGGGGAGTAAAGTGCATGAGGTGTAAGATTGTTGTTCGGGGACGAACAAGGATTTAAGTGTGGGGTAAGTGATCTTGGGCAAATTTATATGCCCAAGTGATACTCAAAGGTGTCATTTTAGCCTTGTTTATCTATCAATGTTGATACATTCTCATGTGATTGTTAATAAAATGTGAATTTATACTAACCAACATGATTAGCATCGTTTTGCAGGTAAAATATAATTTTGGGAAGCTAAAATGCGTGTTGGGAGAGATCGGGGTTGGAATCGAATGTTAGCAAAGGACAAGGCATTGGAAGGCACAAAATAAAGAGGCTCCGCGATGGAGCCGTGTCACGCTGCCATCGCGGAGGCCTTCTGCCTGGCTAGGGAATTTTTGGCAATTTCCAATGAGGGTGCGCGTTGGGTCCGTGGCACGGTGGCCTAGCTCCGCGTTGCACGCCGTGCCACGTTGGGCCTTATTACCTGGACACCCAGTTTCCAGTGAGGGTCCGCGTCAGTGGCGTGTCACGGAGGCAGTGCTCCGCGATGCACTCCGTGACACGTTGCTTGTTATTCCGGGAAAAATTCCCACTAGTATAAATAGAACACTTAGGTTCATTTTTAATTATTCTGACTTGGTGGAGCAAGAATGTGGGTTACAGGCAGTTAAGGGGATGAAATTATCAGGGTTTTTCTCTATCTCCTTCTTCTTCAATTTAATTGCTTGTATGTTTAACACTCATTTAACGATGTTTAATTCACAAATGAGTGGCTAATTCCTCTTCTTGCTGAGGTTAAGAACAATTGTATTGAAGTGTGATTGTTGATTAAGTTGGTTTTTTCATCTTTTCTTCCATGGTTGTTCTATTGATTCTTGTTCTTACTGCATTAATGTGTGGCCTACATTAATGTACATCTAAAAAGTCCGATTTCACTCGAGAGAGCAAGAAATTGGAAAGTTGTGAATTAATAGGATATGATCTTTTCTTAGTTTGGGAAAATTGAGAATTGATTTACCTTCAGGATAGAAATATACCTGAAAGTCGTATTAGTCAATTTAGAAACCAGGTTTGTATGGCTAGAACATGAATTTCGTTTAATCACAAAAATGTAGGTGGGCGGTTCATGATTCTTAAGTGGGGTTAAATACGAGAGTTTTAATCCATTGGCATTAGTTCTTGACTAGCAACCGGAGGAAAAGACTAACCAAATTATATTGATAATTAATTTCTTTACATGTTCATTTAACCTCAGCATGCTCACATTCATAGTTCAGACTCACATTAGATAGTTGTTTTAGACTTAGCATAAAAATTAGAACTCAAAATATCAAATTCTTGGTTACACTGTTGTCTTCATTGTTGGAATTAAAATATAGTACACTTGAGCAGATTGTACCTTATCCCAATCCCTGTGGGATCGATACTTGGCTTACTTAAGCCACTTTACTACTTGTTTGACCACGTGCACTTGCGTGTAGTTATATACCCATATAACAAACAGACCGAACAGTGAGGTGAATAAAATTATTCCCAGAATTAAATAGCTCTGTGTCATGGAGGTCCTACCCCACACTTAAAGCCTTGTTCGTCCTCGAACAACCCTTTTACATCTCATCTAATGGAGACTCACACATAACTAATTTAGCAAGACAATTCGAGCTACGACTACAATGATTGTTTGAGATAGCAAGTTAAAAATAAAGCATGCACGATTTAATCATTGAAATGAAATACAACTATGTTAAGACTTCCGATCCTCAAGAATCGACTCTAAATCTTAGCAAATTCATGCAAATAAACCGATCAAGAAATTCGACATGAATGTTATCTCTCATTAAACATGTGCCCTCACAACAAGAGAGTTACCCCTTTTTACTCACAAATTTTCAAATCACAACATGTATGGGTATATGAATAAAATTACGCTCGCTCTCTCAAAGAATTTGCATGAATCAGGTAGTGAACCATAAGGTTGCCCTTAGTGTTTTACTCCACTAATTTAAGGATGTTTGAACGTAAGATCAAGTAGGACTTATCGGGTTGTACTGTAGGCTGAGGGACGGGTAGGTAATATTATGGATAATAACAGTGGCTATCTTCCCAAAGCGCTTTTAATAACTTCAACCTTCATTAAGGACATCTCTTTTCTTACTTCCTCCTCATTCTTTTCACTCTTGAATTTTCTCTTCTTGTTTCCATTTCTTTAAGCACATTCTGCTTATTAGTAAGGGGTACTTAAGCAACCTTTTTATTCATTTATTTCTTATTCCCTACCAATACTCAGACATTTTCAAACAAGCGCACCCTTGACCTTTCACAACTTTTACAACTGCTACTTTTCCTTCTTTTTCATGCTTCTCACTCCTTCACTCTTTCGGATTTGTCCTTTAAGCGCTTAGGAGTTTTGGATCAATTTCAAGGCTAATGAAAGAAAAATGATTAAGCTTATGTTGTAGCTATCAACGAATAGGCTCAAGGATCAAACAGGCTCACTAGGATTCAACATTCAAGGTAGGTAAAGTTAGGGATAAAAAATAGGTTCATTCAAAGAAATTCCTAAATCATCTCCCACAGTCCACATCCTTCATTTCGTTTTATATACACACCAGGCAAGTTCTAGACATTTCACGATAGCACAGAATATTTGAAAACCTTTCACTCACAACACATGCTCAATTCAAGACATATTAAGCAGACTCTTACTCAGTTAATCACAAGAATTCAGAATTACGCTTCAATCACATCGAGTAGAATTCAAGAGCGTAAGTGTCTCAAACAAAGTTATACACTTCTTACATGCTTCAACACTAACCACACTTGTATCTTACAATCATGTATAGAAAATAACAAGAACGTCAAGCCATCAATTAGCTACAGGTTCAAAAACCAAAACCTATTGACTAATTTTCCTCAAGACGGTCGTCATCCATCCATCGTCGGAAATAGTCTCTAACTATGACTAAAACCATTATATACAGACAAAGAAAATTTTTATTCTTCGGTTCAAAGACCCCCCGTCGAAAAAGAACCGAAAAGAAAAACCAACGGGTGATGAAGTCATGCTTAATTCAAAAATTTTGTTCCAATATTTCTCCCAAGCACTAATTCACCAAAAATCATTAAGCACAAATTTAATTTTCCTCACCCCACACTTGAATCATGCTATGTGCCCAAAGCATCTAGTTAAAATTTAAAAGGGTGAGAAATACTCCCTAAGGCCTCTAGACCTAGCTAACAGCATGTTTTTCTTCATTTTTGCACGTTGTTTGACCCCACACTTTTTCTCTTCCATACTTGTTAGCTTCCTTCTCCATGGGTACTCAGACTTCCCCTCCATCTATGCCTAACTTTCCACCAAAAACAACACAAGTTTAAAATAAACAAAATCAACTAAACAAAAATCAAAAATTGTACCTGTGGTACCCTTGGGTTGCCTCCCAAGCAGCGCCTTATTTTACGTCGCGGGACAACGTGGACTATCCTTTTCAGGACATCCTCATACCTGGGTTCCCTTTGAAGAACCATCTTCTTTTCTTTTGATTTTTAGAGGAAACATCCTCCACTTTGTTTCTCTCTTCCTCCAACTTCTTATCAAACTGAAGCCCTTTATCAGACTTGGGCTGAACACTTATCATTACCTTCGGCCGTGGACCTGTGGAATGTACCACCCCACACTTATCCTCTGACAACACACTAACCTTACAAAGGTTTTTGTAGTGTGTGGGTGGGTTCATTTCTTTGTATACTCATAAGAGTTCTTCTTCATCCTCAACCCTCATTTTCAGGGTCCCTGCTCTTAAGTCAATTACCACTCCTGCGGTGGCCGAGAATGGTCGTCCCAAGATTAAGGGTACCTAGTCATCAACATATAAATCTAAGATAATATAATCAGTAGGTATAATAAACTTACCCACTTTGATGAGAAGGTCCTCTATGATTCCATCTGGTGCCACTCACGACTTATCCGCCAACTGCAGCATCAATCTTGTTGGTCGCGGTTTCCCTAACCCCAGGGTGTTAAATAAAGATAGGGGCATAAAATTAACTACTTCCCCTAGATCACACAAAGGTCGTATCACCTCATCCTTACCAATTTGTATGGGGAGGGTAAGACTCCCTAGGTCTTTGAGCTTTTTTGGAATTTTTCTCAATACCCTGTGACTGCACTCCTCCGTGAGTGCTACTGTCTGGACATCCACCAATATGAATTTGTTAGCCATCACATCCTTCAAGTATTTAGCATACTTGGGCATTCCCTGCAAAACATCAATAAGAGGAAAATTTATGTGAAGTTCTTTGAAAATCTCGAAGAACTTTTGGAAGCATTCCTCCTCCTTGCTCTTTCTGAATCTCTGAGGGAATGGTGGTGGTGGTCTTTGTGCTGGCTGCAATGAAAATTGTGCATTTTTTTGCACATCACTTTTATTTTCTCCCTTGTCAGGGGATGGTCCTTATTTCACCAACTCCGGCTGCACCTAGTTTCTTTTTTCTTTTGGCGCTGCATCAGCTAATTGTTTGCCGCTTCTCAGGCTGATGGCATTGACCTGACTGGGGTTAGGATCTGTGTCACTTGGTAGTCCTCCCTGTGGTCTCATGTTTTGAGTAGTTTCTATCTAACCCATCTGCTTTTCTAGACTGCGGGTGGCCAATTGCTGATTCTTCAAGTCTGATGCCATCCTCGCCTGATTTTCTGCTAACTGAGTCTGGGTCTCCATGATTTTCTGCAACGTTTCCTCAATGTTGCTGCTAAACTGGCCATCATTCTACCTATTCTGCTGATACTGCTGTTGTTGAGGTTGCTAATAACTTTGCTTTTGATTTCCACCCCAAGAAAAATTTTGGTGGCTCTGCCAATTTTTGTTGTCGTTGCGTCCAAAATTTTGAGTGTTCCTCTGCACACTCCCAACAAAATTGACTGATTACGGATTGGCTCCGCAAGATTCTGCATTGTGCCTATTATTTCCACAAATTTCAAACCAACTTGGAGCTTGCTGAACGACATTAACCTGACCCTGCTTTTGGTTCATACTCAGTTTATTGAACTGAGTCATAATCTGATGCTGGAATGAAGCTAACTGTGCCACCAAGACATTCATACCATCTACCTCTATCAACCCTGCACTCTTTCCTGCCCCTCTCAATGACTCGTTGTGCCACTCTGGATTTCCCTGTGCAATTCTATTCAACAGCGTGTACAACTCATCATAAGTCTTCTCTAAGGCTTGCCCACCCGATGTAGAGTCTAGCAAAATTTACGTGTGTGGGTCTAGACTTTCTACAAAGTTATGAGCCAGCACTTCATTCGATTGTTGGTGATGCAGACAGTCTCTTAATAATGACTTGAATCTTTCCCAAGACAAATATAAATTCTCATCAGGCCTCTGCTTGAAACTTAGTATTTCACTTCTCAATTTTGCAGTCTTGCCTGAAGGAAAGAATCTGTTCAAGAACTTCTTCGCCAAATCATCCCAAGAAGTTATGGAGTTTGGTGGCTCAGCTTTCAACCACCTTTTTTCCTCTCCCAACAATGAAAATGGGAAGAGGGTAAGTCGGACATAGTCTGTGGACACTCCGGTGGGGACGAAAGTGTCACTAATCTCTAAAAAGTTCTGTAGGTGCTGCTGTGGGTCCACATGTGTCATCCCAGTGAATTGACCACAAGAATGTAATAGTTGCACCATGTTCTGTTCCAATTCAAAGTTCCCTCCAGGTTACGGTTTACGGATACTAGAGTTCACATTCATCGCTTGTGGGATTGCCACTTCGCGAACTGGTCTGGCTGTCATTGCTTTCGGAGAAAATTTTGCTTTTCCTGTGGGTGGTTGTTGTTGTACCTTTTGTTGAAGTCTTTTCAGCTTTTTCTCAAGAGCCACTCTCCTTCGCAAATGAATTTGACGTTCTGGTTCAAGCAACGGTTCCACAAGCTCTCTATTCCTAGCCAGCTCGGCAAGACAATCTGTCACCTGCAACAAGTCAGACTAAGACCAAGTTTCTCAACACTTAAGGAAATTAAAAATCACACAAAAATAGACAAATTTACTAAACTTCGCCGAGTCCCCGGTAATGACGCAAAAAACTTGTTGAGACTGCGCTGCAGTGGCGCCAAAAACATGTTGACGACTGCCCCGAGCGCACACGCAAGTGTACCTGGTCTTATAAGTAATACAGTGGCCCTTTCTAAGAGCCGGATTTCGAACCCACATGGACTGGACCAATTCAGCTAATTATCAAGTTCAAGTGTGATATGATCTTGGGCAGATTTATATGCCCAAGTGATACTCATACGTATCATTTTCGCCTTGTTTATCTAGCAATATGTATACATTTTCATGTAATTGGTAATAAAATGTGAATTTATACTAACCAACATGATTAGCATTGTTTTGTAGGTAAAATATGATTTCGAGGAGCTAAAATGCATGTTGGAGCAATATCGGAGTTGGACTTGGATTCGAGCACGGAAAAGGCATTGGACTGCACAATATAAAGGGGCTCCGCGATGGAGCCGTGTCACGCTGCCATCGCGGAGGCATTCTGCCTGGAGGGTGAAAAATTAGTCAAATTCCAGTGGAGCCTCGCGACAGCTCCGTGGCACGGTGGCAAGTTGGTTGCATGCCGTGCCACGTTGATGCTTTATTCCCGGACCCACAATTTCCAGAGAGGGTCCGCGTTCACGCCGTGTCACGGAGGCAGTGCTCCACGATGCACTCCATGACACGTTGCTTGTTATTCCGGGAAAAATTCCCACTAGTATAAATAGAACACTTAAATGTATTTTTCATAATTCAGACTTGGTGGAGCAAGGACGTGGGTTACAGGCAGTTGAGGGACGAAAAGTTCAGGGTTTTTTCTCTCCTTCTTTCTTCTTTCACTCAATTGTTTGTATGATTAACACTTGTTTTAGGATGATTAATCCACAAATGAGTGGCTAATTCCCTTCCTTGCTGAGGTTATGAACAATGGTGATGAATTTTGATTATTGAATTATATGGTTTTTCATCTTCTTCTTCCATGTTGTTCTATTAATTCTTGTTTCTACTGCATTGGTGTGTGGCCGACATTAATGTACATCTAAAAAGTACGATTTCACTCGAGAGAGTACGAAATTGGAAAGTTGTGAATTAATAGGGTATTGTTCTTAACTTGATTTGGGAAAATTGAGTTTTGATGTGCTTTCCTGATAGAAATATACTTGAAAGCCGTATTAGTCAATTTAGGAACCAGAATTGTATTTCTAGGTCATGAATTGCATTTGATCACAGAAATGTAGATGGATGGTTTATGATTCTTAAGTGAGATTAAATACGAGAGTTTTAATTTCTTGGCTAATGTTCTTGGCTAGCAACTGGAAGAGAAGATTAACCAATGTATGATGATAATCAGTTCATTACATGTTCTTAACCTTGGCATGCTCATATCCATAGTTTAAATTCAAAGTAGATAATTGTTAGTAGTTTTAGTATAGAAATTATAAAACAAATTATTCAACTATTGGTTATGTTGTTGTCAGCATATTTAGAAGTGAGATAGAATATAGTATACTTAAGCAATTTTCACTTATCCAGAGTCTCCTTGGATCAATACTTGGCTTACTTAAGCCACTTACTACTTGTTTGACCACGTGCACTTGCGTGTCGGTTTTTAACCCCAACCAAAGCACCGAACAAGTTTTTGGCGCCGTTGCCGGGGAGACTAGGAAATTGGTGAAATTGTATTAAGTGTAAATTTACTATATTTTTATTTTATTTTCTTAAGTGTTGACAACTTAGTCTTAGCCTGTATTTTGTAGACTTGATTTCTGTGAACACTGGCAAGAGACAATGAGCTAGTGGAATCTTATATAGAGCCTGAATGTATATTTCACAGTAAACGGAGAGAAGCTCTACAGAGAAAGCTGCAGTTGCTCAGACAGACTATTATGGAGCAACAAAATCTACCGGTTGTAAGGGCAGTGTTAGTGCCCGAAGAAGCAGCAGCAAGGCCGGTTCGTGAGGTGGCAATCCCACATGCCAACTGTTATACCCCGTAGAATTCCCGGCACCTAAATGACCTATTCGCACGTTGGTTAAGCATATTCAAAGGCCATACGTGATGGAGAAAGGCCCGGGAAAAGATTGGACGAGAAACCTGTCGAACCATCGCGGAAGGAGCCGAGGCAGAGCCCCTCTGCGATGGCAGCGTGTCACAGAGGTGAGGCCTCCGCGTTGGCTCCGTGACACGTTGGCCTTGTCCAGGCCCAAGTATATAAAGCCCCACTTCGGTTTTAAATGATTAAAACACTTGTAAATTTCCAGAAAACAGAGCAAATCGGCAGAGAAGGAAAAAGGAACGAAGTAGTAATATAATTTTCGTCCGATTACTCTGCTAAACGTTGTCCAAACTCAAATTAACCTCAGATACCGAGGTATTTAGCAGCAGAGAGCATTCCTACGGATTTAGTTTCACGAAATACGGCCGACGAATCATCGAGCCACCGAGCTAAGGTAAGTGGACTTGCTCTAAATTAGTGTCTATGTGTTCCTAGCTGTGAAGTGAATATTTCTCCCTTCTGGACCTCTAAAAAATAGCGAGTTTTCGACCGTCTTTCGATAAGCCTAAGTTTAGGCTATAAACTATATCGAAAGTGACGTTGCTCTTTAAAATAAAGTTGTATTTAGTATTGATTGACATATTTATGAATGCAGTTAGGAGAAAACAGTTGAAGTACCGGCCGAGCCTCGTCCGACAGACGAATAGTTCAAGGATAAGGTATGTAAAGCTAGTTTCCTCGGCAAGTTAAATAATCTCGGTACAGTACAGTAATTTAAAGGCCAGTAGAATGTTCAGAAGTCATGTGTTATGCTTATTATGAATGTTGGTACGGTATTAGAAGTATCGAGTTATAATTTGCGCAAAACTTGCTAGCACGATATAGATCCTAATACAAGTGTTAGAATCTGCACAGTATGCTCAGTATGTGATGTAACACAGAATGTTAGGATATCATCGTACTCAATTGGAACTAGTACAGCAATGTAATATCCGTAAGACATTTCAGAAATAGAATGGCAGGTTAAAATGAAGTTAGAAAGCATGTTAGGAATAGTAAATCATGTTACTATGGAAACTCAGTATATAACATAGTTCTCAGCAGAAACATTATACCTTGTTCAGCATTAGCCCCAGTACAGTCTTGCAGAGGACTATACTTATACATATATACTATTCCCAGCCTCAGCAGGTGTTAAGTACGTACATATTACTATCATTAGTTCAGCATATAGTATATACAATACTTTACCACTATTAGCCTCAGTATGTGAGACATGCAGATAATATTACTAGTTGAGACCGTTGTATTGTTGGGGTTGGACTACCTAGCATCCATGACCGCCCCAGGGTTGATAGCTGTATCGCCTCGTCCGCCAGAGGACTAGGATACGTCGCTCTACGGAGCGGCATGCCGTCCCACAGGGGACGAAGATGGGATGCCAATTTTCCCCATATTATGCCTTGGTCAGCTCTTACACACCCCTGTCGAGCGGATACGCCCGGGTGTTGATTCAGGAGTCCTCCGGACTCAGATGTAGTTATAGTCAGGGGCTCAGCGAGCCCAAGGCATACCCAGGGGACCGGCAGGACGCTTACAGGGTTATAGGAGATGGGATGACCGGGGTAGGGGTGTAGATTCTGTGTTGGTTGTACCTCCCGGCTTATGGGGGCCGGGTAAGGTTTGTGTGTGTTCTATGTTATGTTATGACATGTTATGCCGTGTTACAGTAGATACGAGTAGATCGACAGTAGAACGATAAATTCTCAGGTATGACTCCTATTCCTTCCAGTATAATTAAGAGAAGGTATGACTTACATTATCAGACAGTTAATCTATTCCTTCCTACTTCAGTTTCATCAGTTAGATTATTGTTTTCAGATTTTGCTTTTAGTTATTGCTTTACATACTCAGTACCAGCAGTACTGACGCCCGGTGGGGCGCTACATTACTTGCCTGCAGGTACTCATAGACGAGCAGGCAATACCACGTGATTCCTGTCAGCGATCGAGTATTCAGCTCCTGTCATCCGGAGACTGAATTCCAGAGGTGTATTTCATTTTCTTTTGTTGTATAATACGGGTAGGTCGGGGCCCTGTCCCGATCATTTCTATTGCTATTCCTGGAGGCTTGCAGTCTGTATATGTTTCCCTGTGGTCAGATGAGTCGGTCGTGTGAGGCCGTGCAGTTGTTAGCTGTTAGTACTTCTGTTTCTTTCATGTTGGCCGTGTGGGGTCATAGCTTGGTAGTAGTGGTGACCTTGCTGGTCACGTAGCTTTCTAATATTCTATGATTAAGTTACAAATAACTAGACAGCATGGTGGCCTTGTCGGCCCGCATAGGTTTCCCTGTATCGACATGTTTCTGGTCAGCTGTTAGTACAGGTACAGGAGGCTATAGGCCAATGGGCCGGGGGCTGTGTTTACAGCCGTTATATAGCCCTTTGTTTCAAGAAATGTGAATTAGAGCCAGCCAGGCACCAGATGTGCCCAGGCTTAGCAGTCCAGCAGTTCAGGTCCCAGTAGGGCACCAAGTGCCAGTCATACCCCCCAAGGCGGGGTGGGACAAACTTGGTATCAGAGCCGGTTGTATCCCAGGGAGTCTGCAAGCCGTGCTAAGTAGAGTCCTGTCCATGGATGCGTTGTGCACCACATACTATGGGTAGGAGGCTGCAAGGCATGATAGGATGGTTGTCTTTTATTCTTATTCAGTCGTGCTGTAGAGCGGTACAATATACGGTTGAGTCCCTAAAAGCTTACCATACTCTTTGGTTACAGATAATGTCAGACCAGTGACATCCTATCACAGGTCAGAGCTTAGATATTGCAGGGAAGGCACCAGCAGGATGCCTCACCCTCGTTTAGAAACAGCCCGATCAGAGGGCACTACATAGGCACCGTCCCAGCCTTCTCAGCAGTCTCCACCACATCAGGAGCCATCTGGGGCGACACTACCTCCAGCAGTTCCTATACCGACACCTTTCGACCAGGAGGTTAGGAGTGTTGTAGTTATGTTAGCACAGATGATGGCTGCTCAGCGTCAGCCAATGCCATCTACAATTGCGGAGTTATCAGGAGGGCCAGGTAGTTCGAGGGTCCGAGAGTTCTTAGCTCTGAATCCCCCACAGTTCACAGGTACGGACCGGACAGAGGACCCTCAGGATTTTTTGGATCAAATGCAGAGAATATTCAGGGTTATGCATGCCACGCCCACAGAATCAGTTGAATTGGCAGCATTCCGGTTACAGGATATCGCCTTGTTATGGTATGAAAGCTGGGAAAGGTCCCGAGGGAGTGATGTTTCCCCTCCCACCTGGTCCAGCTTTTCAGGAGCTTTTCTGGATCACTACTTGCCACGGGAGATTCGACAGGCCCGGGTAGACCAGTTCCTACATCTAGAGCAGGGGGCCATGAGTGTTCGGGAATATTCCTTGCGGTTTGATTCTTTGGCTCGATATGCACCGGCCTTTGTTGATACCATGGCATCCAGAGTGCACCGCTTTATCATGGGGTTGAATCCAGAATATGTTGAGACTTGTATTAGGCCACACTGCAAGAGGACATGGACATTGCCCGAGTTTAGGCATTTGCCCAGAATATTGAGGGCATCAGACAGCGACAACGGGAGATCAGAAGGGTCAATCAGGAGCAGCGTCGTCGGGACAGGCCAGTTGAGTTATAGAGGGAGGCCCGGGGAGGACCCAGGCCACGATTGTTAGACAGGCCGCCCAGGCCCCTGCCTCCGCCACAGTCGCAGGGGGGTAGATTCAGCCGCAGGGGGTAGTTAGAGACTGGTAGAGGCTCACAGATGGTAGATTCACCAGTAAAGAGGAGGGCGGAGCAGAGTAGGTATACCCTACCACTTTGCCCTATATGCAGTCGACGCCATCCTGGAGCATGCATATATGGCTCCACTGCGTGTTATATTTGTGGCCAAGAAGGCCATTTGATGAAAGATTGCCCAGCCAGAGGTCGAGAGGACCGGGATAGACAGGATAGGGCATCTGCGGGGTCACGAGCCACAGCATCCTCGGCAGGGCGCAGGACCTCAGTTTCAGCAGGCAGGGGTCGGGGCAGATCAGAGACTTCTTGTACAGGTACGGGTCCAAGCCGCACATATGCCTTACCAGGAAGGCAAGATTCAGAAGCGTCGCTTGATGTTGTGACAGGTATGCTAACTATCTGCTCACACCCTGCTTATGTGTTGATTAATCCAGGGTCTACTTTGTCCTACATTACTCCATTTGTGGCACAAAAGTTTAGTATTGCACCAGAATTATTGCAGCAGCCCTTCTTAGTATCCACGCCCGTCGGTGATTCTATCACAGCTAGCCGAATCTACCGCGGGTGTACAGTAGAGGTTGCTGACCGTCAGACCACGGTAGATCTGGTCGAGTTAGAAATGATAGATTTCGATGCCATAATGGGTATGGATTGGTTAGTACCGTGTTTTGCCAACGTTGAATGTTGGACCAAGACGGTCCGATTCCACTTCCTGAGAGAAACAGTGCGCGAATGGAAGGGTAGTACTGCTACGCCAAAAGGTAGGTTTATTTCCTACCTTCAGGCGAGGAAGTTGATATCTAAGGGGTGTATTTACCATCTGGTCAGAGTTCAGGATGTCCAAGCAGAATCTCCGACACTCCAGTCTGTTCCAGTGGTGAATGAATTCCTCGATGTGTTTCCTGATGAGTTACCTGGTATTCCCCCAGAAAGGGAGATAGATTTTGCTATTGATCTATTGTGAGGCACCCAGCCGATATCGATTCCTCCTTATCGCATGGCTCCTGCAGAACTCAGAGAATTAAAGGAGCAGTTGAAGGATTTATTGGATAAAGGTTTTATCAGGCCGAGTACTTCGCCGTGGGGTGCGCCAGTTTTATTTGTGAGGAAGAAAGATGGCTCGCTCCGAATGTGCATAGATTATCGGCAATTAAACAAAGTTATAGTAAAGAACAAGTACCCGCTCCCCAGAATTGATGACTTATTTGATTAGTTGCAGGGAGCCAGATACTTTTCTAAGATTGACTTGCGGTCCGGATATCACCAGGTCCAAGTACGTGAGAGAGATATTCCTAAGACAGCGTTCAGGACCCGATATGGACATTTTGAATTTCTAGTCATGTCCTTCGGGTTAACGAATGCCCCGGCAGTCTTCATGGACCTGATGAACAGTATTTTTAGACCTTTCCTGGACTTGTTCGTGATAGTATTCATTGATGACATTCTGGTGTATTCTCGCTCTGAAGCAGATCACCGGACTCATTTGCGGACAATGCTCCAGATTCTCAGGGACCGTCAGTTGTATGCTAAATTTTCTAAGTGTGAATTCTGGCTTAGTTCAGTGGCCTTTTTAGGGCATATCGTGTCGGATGCTGGTATATAGGTAGACAAGCAGAAAATAGAAGCAGTTAAGTCATGGCCTAGACCCACCACTCCGACCGAGGTTCGCAGTTTCCTGGGTTTAGCAGGATATTATCGGAGATTTGTTGAAGGATTCTCCACTATAGCAGCACCTCTGACTAAGCTAACACAGAAAGCAGCAAAGTTTCAATGGACAGAGGCATGCAAGCAGAGCTTCCAGGAACTGAAAGACAGATTAACCTCCGCCCCAATATTAGCATTGCCGGAAGGCACAGAAGGTTATTCAGTCTATTGCGATGCGTCAGGCGTCGGGTTAGGTTGTGTGTTGATGCAGCATGGTAGAGTAATTGCATATGCTTCCAGACAGCTGAGGAAACATGAAAAGAACTACCCTACCCACGACCTGGAATTGGCCGCAGTAATCCACGCCTTAAAAATGTGGAGGCATTACCTGTACGGCGTCCATGTTGATATTTACACAGATCATAAGAGCCTACAGTACATCTTCACTCAGAGGGAGTTGAATCTACGGCAACGCCGTTGGTTGGAGCTGTTAAAAGATTATGATGTGAATATTCTATACCACCCCGGAAAAGCTAATGTTGTAGCAGACGCCCTGAGCCGTAAGTCAATGGGGAGTTTGGCGTATTTGCAACCTGAGAAACGGAAGTTAGCCAAAGAAATTCATCAGTTAGCTGGTTTAACCGTTCGAGTAATGGAAACAGAAAATAATAGAGCAGTAATTCAGAATTCTGCTGTGTCGTCATTAGTTACAGAGGTAAAAGAACGACAGTACGAGGACCCTGATTTAGTTCAGCTCAGAGATAGAATTCAGAAAGGTAAGGAGTCAGATTTCCAAATGACTGAGGATGATGTGCTATGCTGCAAGGGCCGCCTCTGTGTCCCGAATATTTCAGGGCTTCGCGGGCGGATTATGCATGAGGTACATTACGCTCGCTATTCCCTTCATCCAGGGGCGATGAAAATGCACCACGACATCAGAGACATTTACTGGTGGCCAGGTATGAAAGCTGAAATTGCTGAATTTGTATCTAGATGTTCTAACTGTCAGCAGGTGAAAGCGGAGCATCAGAAGCCGGGCGGTTTGACGCAAGATATAACGGTGCCTATGTGGAAATGGGAAACGATAAACATGGATTTTGTAACAGGGTTACCCCGTACCAAACGCAGAAATGATTCCATTTGGGTAATAGTTGACAGGCTAAAAAATCAACTCATTTCCTGTCAGTGAAGGCTACCTTCTCGGCTGAGGACTATGCCGAATTATATATCAGAGAAATAGTTAGATTGCATGGAGTGCCGGTATCCATCATTTCATATAGGGGAGCACAGTTTACAGCTAGATTCTGGCAGTCGTTCCAGAGGGGTCTGGGAACGCAGATTAACTTGAGCACAGCATTCCATCCTCAGACAGATGGGCAGGCTGAAGGTACAATTCAGACGCTCGAAGATATGCTACGAGCGTGTGTGCTAGATTTTGGGGGTAGCTGGGATGAGCATCTTTCGTTAATTGAATTTGCTTATAATAATAGCTATCATTCAGCCATCCAGATGGCGCCTTTCGAGGCATTATACGGGCGAAAATGTAGGTCGCCGATTGGTTGGTTTGAAATAGGAGAATCTGCATTGGTTGGCCCAGACATTGTTCGGCAGTCAGAAGAAAAGATAAAGCTTATCCGAGAACGTTTACTGACTGCTCAGAGCCGCCAGAAGTCTTATGCAGATATGCGGCGCAGAAATCTAGAATTTGCGGTAAATGACTGGGTATATCTGAAGGTGTCTCCAATGAAAGGGGTGATGAGATTTGGCAAGAAAGGCAAGCTTAGCCCGAGATTTATTGGGCCATATCAGATTCGGCAAAGAATAGGCCGAGTTGCATACGAATTGAACTTGCCTCCGGAGTTAGCATCTGTTCACCCAGTATTCCATGTCTCTATGTTAAGGAAGTTTGTAGGGGACCCTTCTACAGTAGTTCCAGTTCAGGATGTCCAGATCACAGAAGAGTTAGCATATGAAGAGGTTCCCCTAGCTATCTTAGACAGACAGATTCGCAGGTTGAGGACTAAAGATGTTGTGTCTGTCAAAGTATTGTGGCGTAATAGGAACCGTGAGGAAATGACGTGGGAAGCTGAAGAAGATATGAAAGCCAGATACCCTCACTTATTTCAGGCCTAGTCAGGCGACAGGTATGTCCGTATTATTACTTATGCAGTACCTTATAGTTGTATGTATGTGAATGAGAAAGATTGATACTTAGTTATCCAGTGGATCTTAAAATATTACGTGCAGTGCCTGTGTTGGACTTTTCTGCATTTCAGGTTTTTGCTATAGTCCATATTACAGGGGAAACTCTGCCAAAATTTTTCTAGAAAGTAAGTTAAGTAGTCCTCCAGATAGAAGTATACATTCGAGGACGAATGTTCTTAAGGGGGGGAGAATGTTATACCCCATAGAATTCCCGGCACCGAAATGACCTATTCGCACGTTGGTTAAGCATATTCGAAGGCCATACGTGCTGGAGAAAGGCCCGGGAAAAGATCGGACGAGAAACCTATCGAACCATCACGGAAGGAGCCGAGGCAGAGCCCCTCCGCGATGGCAGTGTGTCACGGAGGTGAGGCCTCCGCGTTGGCTCCGTGACACGTTGGCCTTGTCCAGGCCCAAGTATGTAAAGCCCCACTTCGGTTTTGAATGATTAAAACACTTGTAAATTTCCAGAAAACAGAGCAAATCAGCAGAGAAGGAAAAAGGAACGAAGTAGTAATATAATTTTCGTCCGATTACTCTGCTAAACATTGTCCAAACTCAAATTAACCTAAGATACCGAGGTATTTAGCAGCAGAGAGCATTCCTACGTATTTAGTTTCGCGAAATACGGCCGAAGAATCGTCGAGCCACCGAGCTAAGGTAAGTGGACTTGCTCTAAATTAGTGTCTATGTGTTCCTAGCTGTGAAGTGAATATTTCTCCCTTCTGGACCTCTAAAAAATAGCGAGTTTTCGACCGTCTTTCGATAAGCCAAGTTTAGGCTATAAACTATATCGAAAGTGATGTTGCTCTTTAAAATAAAGTTGTATTTAGTATTGATTGACATAGTTATGAATGCAGTTAGGAGAAAACAGTTTAAGTACCGGCCGAGCCTCGTCCGACAGACGAATAGTTCAAGGATAAGGTCATGTAAAGCTAGTTTCCTCGGCAAGTTAAATAATCTTGGTAGAGTACAGTAATTTAAAGGCCAGTAGAATGTTCAGAAGTTATGTGTTATGCTTATTATGAATGTTGGTACGGTATTAGAAGTATCGAGTTATAATTTGCGCAAAACTTGCTAGCACGATATAGATCCTAATACAAGTGTTAGAATCTGCACAGTATGCTCAGTATGTGATGTAACACAGAATGTTAGGATATCATCGTACTCAATTGGAACTAGTACAGCAATGTAATATCCGTAAGACATTTCAGAAATAGAATGGCAGGTTAAAATGAAGTTAGAAAGCATGTTAGGAATAGTAAATCATGTTACTATGGAAACTCAGTATATAACATAGTTCTCAGCAGAAACATTATACCTTGTTCAGCATTAGCCCCAGTACAGTCTGGTAGAGGACTATACTTATACATATATACTATTCCCAGCCTCAGCAGGTGTTAAGTACGTACATATTACTATCATTAGTTCAGCATATAGTATATACAATACTTTACCACTATTAGTCTTAGTATGCGAGACATGCAGATAATATTACTAGTTGAGACCGTTGTATTGTTGGGGTTGGACTACCTAGCATCCATGACCGCCCCAGGGTTGATAGCTGTATCGACTCATCCGCCAGAGGACGAGGATACGTCGCTCTACGGAGCGACATGCCGTCCCACAGGGGACAAAGATGGGATGCCAGTTTTCCCCATATTATGCCTTGGTCGGCTCTTACACACCCCTGTCGAGCGGATACGCCCGGGTGTTGATTCAGGAGTCCTCCGGACTCAGATGCAGTTATAGTCAGGGGCTCAGCGAGCCCAAGTGCATACCCAAGGGACCGGCAGGATGCTTACAGGGTTATAGGAGATGGGATGACCGGGGTAGGGGTGTAGATTCTGTGCTGGTTGTACCTCCCGGCTTATGGGGGCCGGGTAAGGTTTGTGTGTGTGCTATGTTATGTTATGACATGTTATGCCGTGTTACAGTAGATACGAGTAGATCGACAGTAGAACGATAAATTCTTAGGTATGACTCCTATTCCTTCCAGTATAATTAAGAGAAGGTATGACTTACATTATCAGACAGTTAATTTATTCCTTCCTACTTCAGTTTCATCAGTTACATTATTGTTTTCAGATTTTGCTTTCAGTTATTGCTTTACATACTCAGTACCAGCGGTACTGACGCCCGGTGGGGCGCTTCATTACTTGCCTGCAGGTACTCATAGATGAGCAGGCGATACCACGTGATTCCTGTCAGCGATCGAGTATTCAGCTCCTGTCATCCGGAGACTGAATTCCAGAGGTGTATTTCATTTTCTTTTGTTGTATAATACGAGTAGGTCCGGGCCCTGTCCCGATCATTTCTATTGCTATTCCTAGAGGCTTGCAGTCTGTATATGTTTCCCTGTAGTCAGATGAGCCAGTCGTGTGAGGCCGTGCAGTTGTTAGCTGTTAGTACTTCTGTTTCTTTCATGTTGGCCGTGTGGAGCCATAGCTTGGTAGTAGTGGTGACCTTGCCGGTCACGTAGCTTTCTAATATTCTATGATTAAGTTACAGATAACTAGACAGCATGGTGGCCTTGTCGGCCCGCATAGGTTTCCCTGTATCGACATGTTTCTGGTCAGCTGTTAGTACAGGTACAGGAGGCTATAGGCCAATAGGCCGGGGGCTGTGTTTACAGCCGTTATATAGCCCTTTGTTTCCAGAAATATGAATTAGAGCCAGCCAGGCACCAGATGTGCCCAGGCATAGCAGTCCAGCAGTTCAGGTCCCAGTAGGGCACCAAGTGCCAGTCATACCCCCCAAGGCGGGGTGTGACACCAACAATGTAACATCCAGTATCTGCAAACCAGAGCCTGGAGTGAGATTTGAACTCAAGCAAAATGTGGTGCAACTGTTGCACACAAGCGGGCAATTTACCGGTCTCCCTCATGAAGACCCACAACAGCATCTCCAAAACTTTTTGGAGATAAGTGACACTTATATACCCGCTGGAGTGTCACCTGATTATGTTCGGCTTACATTATTTCCGTTCTCATTACTTGGTGAAGCCAAGAGGTGGTTAAAAGCTGAGCCACCAAATTCTATTTCAACGTGGGATGATCTAGCACGGAAGTTCTTGATAAGATTTTTTCCCTCTGGTAAAACAGCCAGACTTAGAAGTCAAATTCTAAGTTTCAAACAGAGGGAGGGAGAAAATTTGTATCAAGCCTGGGAAAGATTTAAATCCATGTTGCGGGACTGTCCTCATCATCATCAGTCCAATGAGGTGTTGGTACACACATTTATTGAGGGTTTGGAACCCCATACCAAAATTTTGCTAGATTCAGCAGCTGGAGGGCAAGCGCTGGAAAAGACTTATGAGGAGTTGTACACTTTGCTAAACCGGATTTCACAAGGCAATCCAGAATGGAATGTTGATTCATCACGAGGTGGAGCAACGAAAGCAGCAGGAGTGCTTGAAGTGGATGGATTTACAGCTATCGCTGCACAGATAGATGCCTTGCAGAATCAGTTGAACAACCACTTCAGCAACATGAATTTGAACCAGCCTTCAGCTTCAGTTAATGCAGTCCAGCAAATGTGGTGTGAAGTGTGTGGAAGCAGTGATCACTCAGCTGAGTGCTGTGGAGCAAACCCAGATTCGGTTAACTTTGTGGGAATGCACAAAGAAATCAGCAGCAGTATGGTAGTGGCTACAATTCAAATTGGAGGAACCATCCAAATTTTTCATGGGGTAAACAACCAACAAGGCCAAAGTTCGGGTCAGGGTATGCAAAGGAATCAAGGAGGGAAACAGAACTACCAATCTCAATTCAGAAATCACAATGCCCCTCCTCCACCACCATCACCTAGCATTGAGGAGATGTTCAAGACCATGATGGATAACCAGGCGCAATTGCAGGCTGACTATGTTAAATTGGCAGCTGAAGTGAAAAATAATCAGTTAGCGACCAAGGCTCTTGAGTATCAATTTGGGAAATTTGCTAGTGCCCAAAATACAAGGCCCAGAGGAGGACTGCCTAGCGACACGGATCCGAATCCAAAGCAGGTAAATGCAGTGACCACAAGGAGTGGTTTGCAGCTGAAGGAGGTGGAACCAGAAAGACCACCTCAAAAGTCAGGAGCAGCAAAAGTTGTGGGGGAGCAGAGTTCGGAAAGGGGGAAGACCAAAGAAGCTGAAACAGAAAGACCTCCACCCCCGTTCCCTCAACGACTCAAGAAACACAAGGAGGAGGCGTGTTTCAAGAAATTCATGGAGGTGCTTAAACAGGTACATGTTAACTTACCTCTTGTTGATGTCTTGCAAGGAGTGCCTAAATATGCCAAATACATTAAAGACATCGTGGCCAACAAAAGTCGTTTGACCGAGTATGCCACAGTGGCTTTGACGGAGGAGTGCACTTCCCGGATCCAAAATAGACTTCCCACAAAGCTAAAAGACACTGGAAGTTTTACTATCCAGCTTACTATTGGGCAGAGCATCCGAGCTCGTGGATTGTGTGACTTGGGGGCGAGCATAAATCTGATGCCATCTTCGGTATTTAGAAAGTTGGGTCTAGGGAGTCCTAGACCTACAACCGTAATCTTGCAGTTGGCAGACCGATCCTTAGATAGGCCGGGTGGCATTGTTGAGGATGTGCTTGTGCAAGTAGGCTCCCTAATTTTCCCGGTAGATTTTATTGTTCTGGATTTTGAACCAGACGCGGAAGTCCCATTTATTTTGGGACGACCCTTCTTGGCAACCGGGAAAGCATTAATCGATGTGGCTGCGGGTCAACTTACAATGCGAGCACATGACAAGGTAGAGGTGTTCGATGTGTACAAAGCACCCAAGCTCCCGATGGTGAATGAAGAACTCTCGGTGATCAATGTAATTGATCATGGTAATGCTAAGCAGATGAATGATTCCCGAGAGTTGATGGGAAGACCACCGGATAAGGGTAAGCACTACTGGGGGGAGGACAATGATCATGAGAAATCGTCCATCACCCTAGCGGACAATTGAGCATAAAGGACGTCGAGCCGCGACAGTAAACCAGGCGCTGCACGGGAGGCAACCCGTGAAAAAAATTTTCTTTCATTTTGTAAAGTGTACATAGATTTTATTTTTCTTTTTCTTGATTGAGTACAAAATTTTTGCGTTTTAGTTAGTATTTTTTTATTTTAGTTAGGTGAAACCTATTAATCTAACCAATTTTGTTTAGTGAGATGATTTTCAGGTCAAACGGAGAAAAATGTGCACGGAATCGTGAAGGAAAAGCGAGGTATGAAAAAAATTTAAAAAATGTTAAAGACAGTGAGCTGGGGCGATAGCTCCTTGTCACGGAGGAGGACCTCCGCGTTACCCTCCGTGACACGCTGAAGTGTAATCTGGAAATTTTAAAATTTCCAGAGGGCTATCGCGATGGCTCCGTGTCACGGAGGCAGTGCACCGCGATGCACTCCGTGACACGTTGCCATATAAATTATGACGGGTCACACCAGGTTGCCGGGTGACCCGCGTGTTTTCTACATTTTAAACCCCCGATTTCGCCCCTTTTTCCCTCATTTTTAATTCCCTCCGCGACCAAACTTCCTAAAATCCCTTCCCCATCAACGTGCCACGGTTTAAGGCAAGGAATTACCAAGTTTTCATCGGTTCTTCAACTACGAGGTATGTTTTCCGATTATCTCTCAAGTTTTTGTCGATTTTATTCGAATTTAAGCATGGGAGGTGAGATAAATCACCCTAAGTCGAAATTTAGCATGAATTTGAGTTATTTATTGATTGATAAATGTTCAGAATGTTGTAATGATCGTTTGAACTTGTCGATTGCATGAATTATTCGAATTTGCTTGCGAAAATCAATTCTAGGGCTGTGTTGTTGAGTTTGAAATTGGTAATGTGTTGAATTTGTGAATTCTATGTCGGGGTGTGCTTGTGAAATGGGATAAGTCATTGTAAGAGATTGTTTGAATATAATAGACGACGAATTCTCGGGTTTTTGGGAAAATGTTGAAAATTGTTCAAATTGGGTTGGTTGTATAGGTTCATGTGTATATATTTTCTTGTTGTTGTTTTTGTTTCGTTGTTTTTCTTTGCTAAGTGCGATGGTTGAATTGTTAGCGATGGTAGTGATTTGGATTAGCTGTACGAAGTCTGAGTAGTACGCAAAAGTTATACCGTCGAATTTTCTTGTTGAACACACTAAGCATGAATTGTATAGTTGTTTGTTTGGTGTAAATAAAGTATTCTTGCTGTAGTATCATAACCGTAGCTAAGGACTAAGTGTGGGGTAAACTTCGCGTAACCCGACCTTAGCCGAAGTTAATATTCATTTATCTTGACATTGCGTTTGTTTATTTGTGTTGACAGACAAAATGGCAAGCAAGTAAGATAAAGGTAAGGGTGCATCAACTTCAGGCACCGGAAGAAAGCGACTTAGATTGGGCACAGCAATCCCAGCTGCACCAGCAGTTCCACGCGGCCAGCGCCGCCAATACGGAATGAGGTGGGTGACTGATGAGGGGAAGAAGTGGTATGCCAAACACAAAGAAAACAAATACTTCCCCGAGGAGCATATTGCACGGGAACTATTAGCACAAGAGTTCCCCCGAATAGTTCAAAGGATCGAGGCAGCTGGGCTCAGCTTCATATTTCAGGAGCCCAAGGAATGCAACCTACACTTGGTCCCGGAGTTCTATGCTAATTGGAACCCGGCAATCAGAAGCCACACCGTCAAGATCAGAGGGCAGATAGTCACTCTGGAACCCCAACAGCTAAATGCCATCATCGGAGCGCGGGATACAAACGCCCACGTTCTCCGCCAGCTGAACATCACCCCACCGTATGCTGACATCAGACGCACACTTTGTGGGGCTAGATCCACAGCCAGATGGAGCAGACATAAAGAAAGGGGCTACCACCAGACTCTGCCTTATTCTCAAATGAACAGGGAGGCCCGAATCTGGCTGAAGATAGTCTGCTCGTGCCTAATCCCGGGGGTACACATGACTAATGTGACCCAGGACCGTGTTTGCCTGGTGTATGCCCTGATGAAAGGGCTGGAGATTAATGTTGGGGCGATCATCATATCCGCCATGAAGAGAGCCCGAGTACACCAGGGCCACAGGTATGGTTTCGGTGGACTACTCACCACCTTTCTCAGGGGCCTCGACGTCGAGGAAGAGGCTTTGGATTACATCCCGCAGTTGGAGCGGCGGGCCTTGGACGTGACCAAAACTAAGGCTCCCGACACCACCCACGGGCCAGTGCTAACACTTGGCGAGCGACATGCTCGTGATGACCAGTACATGGCGTGGATGTTTGGAATGCAAATGCTCCAGCTCAGGATTGGTGGGAGACCAGCCACGGAGGAGGAGCTATGGCAGCTCGAGCTGGATTACCCATTTGCCGAAAATGCCAGGGCTCTATGCTGAGTGGGGCCAGCCTTTGTAGAGCCCACTAACGATGATGTCCCCACGGACGAGGAGACACACCGAGAGGACTCCGATGTGGAGTCCGATGACGACGACGGAGGCAACTCGGACATGGGAGATGAGGCAACAGCACCTGATGAAGAAGTGGAATACTTTGACTGATCAGGGAGTTCCACCACCCAATTGTGTGATTTTTAATTTTTGTGAACACTGGGGACAGTGTTCGGTTTAAGTGTGGGGTGGGGAGTAGTTAGGTGCTGGGGCTGGGCTGGTTTGCTTGTATGCTTTCCTCTGTTTTGTATGTATGTTTCCCTGTGTTTGTGAATTGCAAATTGTTCTGTATTTGTACATATTTGTGGTATTGATGTGTGTTGTGGAATGTTGATGTTGCCAACTAAGTCTGTAAAAAATTTTGTAAATATTTTTTCTTTTTTCTATCGAAATGATCGATATTTTTTTAAAATTCTGCAAAAATATTTTGTGTATGTTTAAAATATTTTGTAAATAATTTTTCCATCGAAATGATCGATGTTTTGCAAAATTTTTCAAATTTTTTTATTTTTGGGTTTCTCGGCGTTTGTTTTCGGTTCTTTTACCGAGAATAGTCCCATTGAACCGACGTCATAGTTAGTGACTATTCCCTATGATGGATGGATGACGACCGTCTTAAGGGAAATGTAGTCGGTAGGAGTAGTTTGTTCCAATTATTTTTCGCTTTTTCTTTGGTGGATTGCATCACGGAACCTGTAGTTACTATATGGTTGTGAAATTTTGGTTGCGTGTTGTAACTGATATTCAAAATGCAAAAGTGATTCATATGAAAGCATGCAATTTTGTAAATATGTTGAGATACCTAGGCTGTAGAATTCGATTTTGTGTGATTGAGGCTTAAATTTTGAATTCATGTAATTAGCTGATTAAAGAGTCTGTGAATGCATCTTGAATCGAGCATGTGCATAAAGTGTGAAGTGAGGTATTGTTATTTCATGCTATTGTGAAGTGTCTAGAACTTTCCTGGTGTGTGTACAAAACGAAATGAAGGAGGTGTATTGTAGGAAAGGATGTAGGCATTTCTTTGTTTTAACCGAGAGTTTCTATTTTTTTTTCTTGTCATACTACCCTTTTATGTGATTGTATACCCTGGTCAGCCCGTTGAGCCTTTAGCCTATTATTTCTTTCTTTTGTCCAAAAAGCTTAAACTGAGCTTAATTCTTTCTTTTCATTAGCCGTAAAGTCTATACAAAACTCTTAAGCACTTAAGAAGAGAAAATAATTTTCCCAAAGTGTCAAAGAGTGAGAATGGTGAAAAGAAAAAGAAAAGCAGAGTGAGGAAAGAAAAGAAAAGGTTGAAGGTGCACTTGCTATAACTAAATGATAATGAAGGTGCATGAAAAACCTTTGTTTTTGGGTCAAGTGTGCTTGATGAAATGGGCCATACGAAAGTAAATCATCATGAATGGGATGATGGAAAAAAGAAAAGAGAGAAACAATGTCCATGAGTTGATGGGAATGTGTTGAAAAGGCGCTTAAGGATGCTAATGGCTATTATTGGCTAATCCAATATGTACTAGTTCCATAGCTTCCATTACAACCCATTAAAGTCCTACGTGATCTTACATCGCATTTCTTTATATTAGTGGAGTAATACACTAAGGGCAAGCATATGGTTCATGACATGATGCACGTGAATTCTTTTGGGAGAGAGAGTGAAATTAATTTTTACATGCCCCTACTTGAATGTTTGTGTGTTACATGAGCAAAAAGGGGAAGATTCTATTGAGTTGTGAGGGCACATGCTTGATGAAAGATTGATTTTCGTGTCGGATATCTTGATTAGCTGATTTGCATGAGTTTGCCGATATCGAGAGTCGATTCTTAAAGTCTAGGAAGTCTTAATGTATTGAAGGTCATTGCATTGTTAAGACCATGCATGTTTTCTTGATGATTAGCAATATTGAATGATCGGTATGACCATAGCTCAAATTGTCGCACCATAGTGGCGAAGGTTGGGATGTAATTTGCATGAATTGTGTGTTTGTTGTTCGAGGATGAACAACGATTTAAGTGTGGGGTAAGTGATCTTGGGCAGATTTATATGCCCAAGTGATACTCAAACGTATCATTTTCGCCTTGTTTATCTAGCAATATGTATACATTTTCATGTAATTGGTAATAAAATGTGAATTTATACTAACCAACATGATTAGCATTGTTTTGTAGGTAAAATATGATTTCGAGGAGCTAAAATGCATGTTGGAGCAATATCGGAGTTGGACTTGGATTCGAGCACGGAAAAGGCATTGGACTGCATAATATAAAGGGGCTCCACGATGGAGCCGTGTCACGCTGCCATCGCGGAGGCATTCTGCCTGGAGGGTGAAAAATTAGTCAAATTCCAGTGGAGCCTCGCGACAGCTCCGTGGCACGGTTGCAAGCCTCCGCGTTGCATGCCGTGCCACGTTGATGCTTTATTCCCGGACCCCCAATTTCCAGAGAGGGTCCGCGTTCACACCATGTCACGGAGGCAGTGCTCCGCGATGCACTCCGTGACACGTTGCTTGTTATTCCGGGAAAAATTCCCACTAGTATAAATAGAACACTTAAATGTATTTTTCATAATTCAGACTTGGTGGAGCAAGGACGTGGGTTACAGGCATTTGAGGGACGAAAAGTTCAGGGTTTTTTCTCTCCTTCTTTCTTCTTTCACTCAATTGTTTGTATGATTAACACTTGTTTTAGGATGATTAATCCACAAATGAGTGGCTAATTGCCTTCCTTGCTGAGGTTATGAACAATGGTGATGAATTTTGATTATTGAATTATATGATTTTTCATCTTCTTCTTCCATGTTGTTCTATTAATTCTTGTTTCTACTGCATTGGTGTGTGGCCGACATTAATGTACATCTAAAAAGTCCGATTTCACTCGAGAGAGTACGAAATTGGAAAGTTGTGAATTAATAGGGTATTGTTCTTAACTTGATTTGGGAAAATTGAGTTTTGATGTGCTTTCCTGATAGAAATATACTTGAAAGTCGTATTAGTCAATTAGGAACCGGAATTGTATTGCTAGGTCATGAATTGCATTTGATCACAGAAATGTAGACGGATGGTTTATGATTCTTAAGTGAGATTAAATACGAGAGTTTTAATTTCTTGGCTAATGTTCTTGGCTAGCAACTGGAAGAGAAGATTAACCAATGTATGATGATAATCAGTTCATTACATGTTCTTAACCTTGGCATGCTCATATCCATAGTTTAAATTCAAAGTAGATAATTGTTAGTAGTTTTAGTATAGAAATTATAAAACAAATTATTCAACTGTTGGTTACGTTGTTGTCAGCATATTTAGAAGTGAGATAGAATATAGTATACTTAAGCAATTTTCACTTATCCAGAGTCTCCTTGGATCGATACTTGGCTTACTTAAGCCACTTACTACTTGTTTGACCACGTGCACTTGCGTGTCGGTTTTTAACCCCAACCAAAGCACCGAACATGATATTAACTTTCACAAGTGTTGATTTAGACTTTTTCGATAAAGTTTAATTAAGTCTAGAGGTGGTCATTGAAATACTCTGAAATCATTCAAGAAGCAACTAGAGCTAAGGTCAGATAATCATGCGATACTACGCTTTGTCATGGTTTAAGTATGGAATTATCAATTATCGTCTCACATAATTACAATTGCATGTTCATGGTCTTTCGAGCCTCTAAACACGACAAACTAGCCTCACAACTACATCATTGAGCGGGGATGTGACATTCTAGTTCGTGGGTTATCAATTACGTGGATGTGGTTTACGGGGTTTATGCTCTTGATTAGGGACTTTCGTACCTCTAATTATTTAACCGAACTTAGCTTCACAACTACTTCTACGAGTGGTGATGTGACAATTCTAAGTTGGTGTCTAGCTCATCCCGTTTTAGTAACCAAGCAAGGAAAATTAGGTATAATTTCTTATCCTAACCGTGAATTATATCGTAAGATACAAACTTGCTCCCTACATTCTTTGTTCTTGCCTAGGTTTACTTTCTCAAGCTTTAATCTAGGTGTAACATGTGTGTTTTCATGGTGATCAATCATAAAAACAACCATAAGTAAGAATGTAAGACAAAAAAACAATCAATAACTTAAAACCAAAACAAATTCACATAGTCACAATCATACCTTGTGGCTTCAACCATAGAGGAAGGGTTCTAGCCACTCAAGTTCGTATAATTACAAGAAATCATAATTAAAGTAACATACTTACAAGAATTGGTAGAAGAGAAAATGAAATTTAAGAACCCTAGGTAAGTTCTCCAACTTCTCCCTTTACTCCTTGGTGGTTTTTCAGAAATATTACGTGACAAAATGTTTTTAGGAGCTAAGGGACCTATTTATAGTAAATGTGAGGTGTATAAAATTATTCCCGACATGAAATAGCTCTGTTTCACGGAGGTCCTACCCCACACTTAAAGCCTTGTTTGTCTTCGAACAACCCTTTTACATCTAATGTAAATGAAGACTCACACATAACTAATTTAGCAAGATAATTCGAGCTACGACTACAATGATTGTTTGAAATAACAAGTTAAAAATAGAGAATGCATGATTTAATCATTGAAATGAAATACAACTATGTTAAGACTTCCTACCCTCAAGAATCGACTCTCAATCTTAGAAAATTCATGCAAATCAACCAATCAAGAAATCCATCATGAATGTTATCTCTCATTAAACATGTGCCCTCACAACAAGAGAGTTACCCCTTTTTACTCACAAATTTTCAAATCACAACATGTATGGGTATATGAATAAAATTACGCTCGCTCTCTCAAAGAATTCGCATGCATCATGTAATGAACCATAAGGTTGCCCTTAATGTTTTACTCCACTAATTTAAGGATGTTTGAATGGAAGATCAAGTAGGACTTATTGGGTTGTAATGTAGGCTGAGGGACGGGTAGGTAATATTATGGATAATAACAGTGGCTATCTTCCCCAAGCGCTTTTAATAACTTCAACCTTCATTAAGGACATCTCTTTTCGTACTTCTTCCTCATTCTTTTCACTCTTGAATTTTCTCTTCTTATTTTCATTTCTTTAAGCACATTCAGCTTATTAGTAAGGGGTACTTAAGCAACTTTTTCATTCATTTATTTCTTATTCCCTACCAATACTCATGCATTTTCAAACAAGTGCACCCTTGACCTTTCGCAACTTTTACAACTGCTACTTTTCCTTTTTTTCATGCTTCTCACTCCTTCACTCTTTCGGATTTCTCCTTTAAGCGCTTAGGAAGTTTGGATCAAATTCAAGGCTAATGAAAGAAAAAGGATTAAGCTTATGTTGTAGATATCAAAGAATAGTCTTAAGGCTCAATGGGACTCACTAGGATTCAACATTCAAGGTAGGTAAAGTGAGGGATAAAAATTAGGTTCATTCAAAGATATTCCTAAATCATCTCCTACAGTCCACATCCTTCATTTCTTTTTTTATACACTAGGCAAGTTCTAGACATTTCACAATAGCACGGAATATTCAAAAACCTTTCACTCACAGCACATGCTCAATTCAAGACATATTCAGTAGACTCTTACTCAGCTAATCACAAGAATTCAGAATTAAGCTTCAATCACATCGAGTCAAATTCAAGAGCGTAAGTGTCTCAAACAAAGTTATACACTTCTTACATGCTTCAACACTAACCACACTTATATCTTACAATCATGTATAGAAAATAACAAGAACGGCAAGCCATCAATTAGCTACAGGTTCAAAAATCAAAACCTATTGACTAATTTTCCTCAAGACGGTCATCATCCATCCATCGTCGGAAATAGTCTCTAACTATGACTAAAACCACTATATACAGACAAAGAAAATTTTATTGTTTGATTCAAAGACCCCCCATCGAAAAAGAACCGAAAAGAAAAACCAACGGGTGATGAAGTCATGCTTAATTCAAAATTTTTGTTCCAATATTTCTCCCACGCACTAATTCACCAAAACTCATTAAGCACAAATTTAATTTTCCTCACCCCACACTTGAATCATGCTATGTCCCCAAAGCATCTAATTAAAATTCAAAAGGGTGAGAAATACTCCCCGAGGCCTCTAGACCTAGCTAACAGCATGTTTTTCTTCATTTTTGCACAAGTGGTTGTTTGACCCCACACTTTTTCTCTTCCATACTTGTTAGCTTCCTTCTCCATGGGTACTCAGACTTCCCCTCCATCTATGCCTAACTTTCCACCAAAAACAACACAAGTTTAAAATAAACAAAATCAACTACACAAAAATCACAAATTGTACCTGTGGTACCCTTGGGTTGCCTCCCAAGCAGCGCCTTATTTTACGTCGCGGCACGACGTGGACTATCCTTTTCAGGACATCCTCATACCTGGGTTCCCTTTCAAGAACCATCTTCTTTTCTTTTGATTTTGAGAGGATACAGCCTCCACTCTATTCCTCTCTTCCTCCAACTTCTTATCAAACTGAATCCCTTTATCAAACTTGGGCTGAACACTTATCATTACCTTCGGCCGTGGACCTGTGGAATCTATCACCCCACACTTATCCTCTACCAACATACTAACCTTACAAAGGTTTCTGTAATTTGTGGGTGGGTTCATTTCTTTGTATACTCAGAAGAGTTCTTCTTCATCCTCAACCCTCATTTTCAGGGTCCCTGCTCTTAAGTCAATTACCGCTCCTCCGGTGGCCAAGAATGGTCGTCCAAATATTAAGGGTACCTGGTCATCAATATGAAAATCTAAGATAATAAAATCAGCAGGTATAATAAACTTACCCACTTTGATGAGAAGGTCCTCTATGATTCCATCCGGTGCCATTCGCGACTTATCCGCCAGCTGTAGCATCAATCTTGTTGGTCGCGGTTTCCCCAACCCCAGGGTGTTAAATAAAGATAGGGGAATTAGATTAACTACTGCCCCTAGATCACACAAAGCTCGTATCACCTCAGCCTTACCAATTTTTATGGTGAGGGTAAAACTCCCTAGGTCTTTGAGGTTTTTTGGAATTTTTCTCAATACCCTATGACTGCACTCCTCCGTCAGTGCTACTGTTTGGACATCCACCAATCTGACTTTGTTTGCCATCACATCCTTCAAGTATTTAGCATACTTGGGCATTCCCTGCAAAACATCAATAAGAGGAAAATTTATGTGAAGTTCTTTAAAAATCTCGAAGAACTTTTGGAAGCATTCGTCCTCACTCTTTCTGAATCTCTGAGGGAATGGTGGTGGTGGTCTTTGTGCTGGCTGCAATGAAAATTGTGCATTTTTTTGCACATCACTTTTATTCTCTCCCTTGTCAAGGGATGGTCTTTGTTTCACCAACTCCAGCTGCACCTAATTTCTTTTTTCTTTTGGCACTGCATCAGCTAATTGTTTGCCGCTTCTCAGACTGATGGCGTTGACCTGACGGGGGTTAGGATCTGTGTCACTTGGTAGTACTCCCTGCGGTCTCATGTTTTGAGCAGTTTCTATCTGACCCATCTGCTTTTCTAGATTGTGGGTTGCCAATTGCTGATTCTTCAAGTCTGATGCCATCCTCGCCTGATTTTCTGCTAACTGAGTCTGGGTCTCCATGATTTTCTGCAATGTTTCCTCAATGTTGCTGCTAAACTGGCCGTCATTCTGCCTATTTTGCTGATACTGTTGTTGTTGATATTGCTGATAACTTTGCTTTTGATTTCCACCCCAAGAAAAATTTGGGTGGGTCTGCCAATTTTTATTGTAGTTGTGTCCAAAATTCTGAGTGTTCCTCTACACATTCCCAACAAAATTGACTGATTCCGGATTGGCTCCATAAGATTATGCGTTGTGCCCATTATTTCCACAAATTTCACACCAATTTGGAGCTTGCTGAACTACATTAACCTGACCCTACTTTTGGTTCATACTCAGTTTATTGAACTAAGTCATAATCTGATGCTGGAATGAAGCTAACTGCGCTACCAAGGCATTCATACCATCTACCTCTATCAACCCTGCTCTCTTTCCTACCCCTCTCAATGACTTGTTGTGCCACTCTGGATTTCCCTGTGCAATTCTATTCAACAGCGTGTACAACTCATCATAAGTCTTCTCTAAGGCTTGCCCACCCGATGCAGAGTCTAGCAAAATTTTTGTGTGTGGGTCTAGACTTTCTACAAAGGTATGAGCCAACATTTCATTCGATTGCTGGTGATGGGGACAGTCTCTTAATAATTACTTGAATCTTTTCCAAGCCAAATACAAATTCTCATTAGGCCTCTGCTTGAAACTTAGTATTTCACTTCTCAATTTTGTAGTCTTGCCTGAAGGAAAGAATCTGATCAAGAACTTCTTCGCCAAATCATCCCAAGAAGTTATGGAGTTTGGTGGCTCATCTTTCAACCACCTTTTTGCCTCTCCCAACAATGAAAATGGGAAGAGGGTAAGTCGGACATAGTCTGTGGACACTCCGGTGGGGACGAAAGTGGCACTAATCTCTAAAAAGTTCTGTAGGTGCTGCTGCGGGTCCTCATGTGTCATCCCAGTGGATTGACCACTAGAATGTAACAGCTGCACCATGTTCTGTTTCAATTCAAAGTTCCCTCCAGGTTCTGGTTTACAGATACTAGAGTTCACATTCGTCGCTTTTGGGATTGCCACTTCGCGAGCTGGTCTGGCTGCCATTGCTTTCGATGACAATTGTGCTTGTCCTTCGGGTGGTTGTTGTTGTACCTTTTCTTGAAGTCTTTTCAGCTTTTGCTCAAGAGCTACTCTCCTTTGCAAATGAATTTGACATTCTTGTTCAAGCAACAGTTCCATAAGCTCTCTATTCCTAGCCAGCTCGGCAAGACAATCTGTCACCTGCAATAAGTCAGACTAAGACCAAGTTTCTCAACACTTAAGGAAATTAAAAATCACACAAAAACAGACAAATTTACTAAACTTCGCCAAGTCCCCAGTAACAGCACAAAAAATTTGTTGAGACTGCGCTGCAGCGGCGCCAAAAACTTGTTGACGACTGCCCCGAGCACACACGCAATTGTACGTGGTCTTACAAGTAATACAGTGGCCCTTTTTAAGAGCCGGATGTCGAACCCACAGGGACTGGACCAATTTAGCTAATTATCAAGTTCAAGTGTGATATTAACTTTCACAAGTGTTGATTTAGACTTTTTCGATAAAGTTTAATTAAGTCTAGGGGTGGTCATCGAAATTCTCTGAAATCATTCAAGAAGCAACTGAGCTAAGGCTAGATAATCATGCGATACTACGCTTTATCATGGTTTAAGTATGGAATTATCAATTATCATCTCACATAATTACAATTGCATGTTCATGGTCTTTCGAGCCTCTAAACACGACAAACTAGCCTCACAACTACATCGTTGAGCGGGGATGTGACATTCTAGTTCATGGGAAATTCAATTACATGGATGTGGTTTACGAGGATTATGCTCTTGATTAGGGACTTTCGTACCTCAAATCATTTAACCGAACTTATCTTTACAACTACTTCTACGAGTGGTGATGTGATAATTCTAAGTCGGTGTCTCACTCATCCCATTTTAGTAACCAAGCAAGACAAATTAGGTATAATTTCTTATCCTAACCGTGAATTATATCGTAAGATACGAACTTGCTCCCTACATTCTTTGTTCTTGCCTAGGTTTACTTTCTCAAGCTTTAATCTAGGTGTAACATGTGTGTTTTCATGGTGATCAATCATAAAAACAACCATAAGTAAGAATGTAAGACAAAACAACAATCAATAACTTAAAACTAAAACAAATTCACATAGTCACAATCATACCTTGTGGTTTCAACCCTAGAGGAAGGGTTCTAGCCACTCAAGTTTGTATAATTACAAGAAAACATAATTAAAGTAACATACTTACAAGAATTGGTAGAAGAGAAGATGAAATTTAAGAACCCTAGGTGAGTTCTCCCACTTCTCCCTTCACTCCTTGGTAGTTTTTCAGAAATATTACGTGACAAAATATTTTTAGGAGCTAAGGGACCTATTTATAGTAAATGTGAGGTGTATAAAATTATTTCCGGCATGAAATAGCTCCGTGTCACGGAGGTGAACGCGCTAGTTTACCTCCGTGACACGAAGGTAATGCGCAGGCATGCTGGAAAACACATAAAACCATCGCCTGGGAGAAGTTGGTTGCGTTGGCAGCGTGTCACGCTGCTTGTGCAACGCGTTTTAGGGCGTTTCATGGCCCTTGTCGCACAGCTAGGCCTACCGTGGCACGTTGGTGTCGCGCAGGTTGGCTGTTTCGCGTGTTGTCCTTGCCGACTTTCGTGTTTTACTTTTGATTCCATGCCTCCACTTCACCAACTCATGGATTAGTTCCTCAAATTCATTTTAAACCTACAAAAACAAGAACTAATCATGGTTGTTAGTATATATATTCATATTTACATAAAATTACATGAGAATGTATATAAATAAGTAGCTAAAAAAGACAAAACTAAGTTATAAAGTATCCCTTGGGTATGCCATTTTGCCCAAGATCACTAAGGATGGTTGTGATTGACTGATCATGACTTGTTTGAGGTCCTAACGATTCATTACTTAGCCCGTGACCACCGACGACTTGAGTTCCAATTTTAATTAGGAAAAGGCTTTCTTGAAACTATAAATACCTTATTTAGGTTTTTTTCTCTAGAGAGTTTATTATTACAGTTTTTACTTGGATTTTGGTGTGTGTACTATTATTCTTGGTTCAAGAAACAAAGTTTGGAATTTTGTTCTTGAGTTTGAGGATCAAAAGCAACAATGGAATTTATTCATCGAATTTGGAATTTTATTCAATTCACTCGATTTTCTCCTACGAATTTCTGTAAGTTGCAACTATGAATTATTCTTTATTTTGTGCTTGTGATTATACAAAAATATGTAGCTAAACCTATAACTAAGGTTGTGGGAACCATGATGAACTAAAACACACATAGGTAAAAATACTTAGTGATTCTTGAACAGAGTTTATGCATGTATTGTTTCTCTCTTCGTTTAATTGATTCTTAACAGTTTCAAACATTAGATATTATCTTATTCTTATTCACCAGACCAAGGGGATAATGAATGGGAAAAAGAGTTTAACAACGGAGATTTGAGGCTATCAACCCTCATCTAATAGCTAAACCTTGTCCAGGAATAACTAATCTGATATTAAAGGTAAGGGTTAGTTAAGCACACACCCGTATACAGACCAAGTTGTGTGGTGAGAATCATCTAGATAGGGGACCAACCATTTAGGACAATTGAACTTACCGATATTTCATGCTAAACACAGGAATAGATCACTAGTATAAAACCTTGTAGTTATGAAGTCATAGGGAACAAAATCCTACCCACCTTGTTGATTGAATACAACCAAAATTGACATAATCATCTTTAGTTTCCACTTTTTTTCATTATTTATTTTTCAAAACATATCCCATAGGAAATAAATAAGCGGATAGTGATAGCTATTTACATTAAGTTAAGTTCTTTCCATATTCCCTGTGGGATCGACCTCAACCTCTCAGTTGGGTTCTATATTTGACATCGATCGCTTTATATCTCTATTGCGAGGTGTAATTTGGGCAACATCAAAGTTTGGCGCCGTTGCCGAGGAATAGGACTAAGGCTTTTGTTAATTGTGTTTGCTTTACTGTTGATTCTTATTTCCTTTTTATTTTTCATTTGCTCTTTTTGTTTTAACAGGTCTTAGGTTCGTGCATGCCCAATACTAGGAGCCAAGGAAATCCCCTAGTTCCAATCAATCACGAACTTGAGTAGACACTAAGGACTCTAAGAAGAATGTCCAACATATAAGTACAGGAGACAGTGGACCAAGCCACAGCGAAAATGTTGGTTGAGGGGCAAGCTGGGGCTAGAGATCGTGAGTTAGCTAGGGTTGCTAAAGAGGAACGTCTAGCTGCCGAAACAGAGCAAGCTAAAAGGCATAAAGGTCCAGAACAGCAGAGACACCAGTATTTCGATGATGTGGATGATGTTGATATAGACAAAGTCGGTGCCACTGGAGCTATTATCTCTCCCCCTTTGCCAGTTGGGGCAAAGTTTGATATTACCAGTGTTATGATCCAACTCCTCAACATGAAGAGAGCATTTGCGGGTCATGCAATTGATGATGCCCATACTTACTTGACAAATTTTGTGGGTATCTGTAAGGCATACAAATAATCAGGAGTGAGCCAGGATGCAATCAGACTGAGGTTATTTCCCTTTTCATTAGGGAGTGAGGCAACGTTGTGGTTGGCTAAGCTACCAAATGATTCTATCACTACTTAGGGGGAGCTTAAGAGAGCTTTCTTGAAAGATTCTTCCCACCGTCTAAAGCATTTCATCTGACAGATGAGATGTATAACTTCCAGGTAATTGAATTTAGAGGCACTTCATGAGACATGGCTTCGTTTCAACAAGAAGCTCAAAAGGGTGCCAAATCACAGGATTCCAGATGATACATTATTGGAGATCTTCTATAGGTCTCTGAATGCTAACACCAAGGCGGTGGCTAGTATTAATTTGATGCCATTAACAGTTTTCAGACAGTTGGGCCCTGGAGCTCCCAAACCGACTACAATGCGGCTTTTGATGGAAGATTGTACGGTGAAGAATCCAGTGGGAATTCTCTATGATGTTTTAGTGAAGGTAGAGTCCTTTATATTTTCGGTCGATTTTGTCATCCTGGACTGTGAAGTTGATTTTGAGGTCCCCATTAACCTAGGGCGACCATTCCTCTCTATCGGACATGCTCTTGTACATATGGAGACTGGACAGCTTAAATTTCGGTTGAACAATGAGGAAGTGACATTAAATGTATGCAGATCCATGAAGAAGCCAAATTATATGAGGGTGGTATCTGTAATTGATGTAGTGGAACTTGAGTTCCCAATTTTTCCTATGGAGGACTTATTGATTCTTAATGACTTAGCAACAATTTTGATGGATATTGGTGCTGAGGAGATTCATGGGGTTGAGGAGATTGTTAATGCACTTACTGGCATGGGGTCATATACTTATGCTCCAAAGAAGATTGATATAGACTTGAAGAATCGGGTGACCCCACCAGCTAAGAAATCTATTGAGGAGCCTCCGGTATTGGAGCTCAAAGCACTCCCATATCATTTACAGTAGGTATTTTGGGGAGCTGATAATACTTTACCGGTCATTGTTGCAGCTGACTTGGAGGAATGAAAAGTGGAGGCTTTGGTCTCCATCTTGAAGGGATACAAAAAAGCCATCAGGTGGACCATTGCAGATATTAATGGAATTCTAGCCGGCATATGCACTCACAAGATCCAGCTGGAGCCAGATTGTATTCTGAGTATTGAGCATAATCATAGGTTGAATCCACCTATGCAAGAGGTGGTCAAGAAGGAAATCATCAAGTGGTTGGATCCAGGTGTGGTTTATCCTATTGCAGACAGCAAATGGTTGAGCTCAGTCCAATGTGTACCGAAAAAGGGAGGAATTGTGATGTCCCAAACGCTAACAATGAGCTCATTCCTCTAAGACCAGTCACCAGTTGGAGAGTATGCATGGATTATAGGAAGTTCAACCGTTGGATGCAAAAAAGATCACTTTTTGATGCCATTCATGGACCAAATGTTAGATAGACTTGCAGGCAGAGGATGGTACTGTTTTCTTGACAGTTATTTAGGGTACAATCAGATTTTTATAGCCCCCGAAGACCAAGAGAAGAACACGTTCACTTGCCCTTATGGTACATTTTCTTTTAAGAGGATGTCGTTCGGGTTATGTAATGCACTCGCCACTTTTCAGCTTGCATGATGTCCATATTTTCTGACATGGTGGAAACATCATTGAAGTCTTTATGGATGATTTTTCGGTGGTGCATGATTTATTCGAGGATTGTTTGGCTCATTTGAGAAAAGGTGCTACAGAGATGCAAAGAGACCAATCTAGTGCTTAATTGGAAAAAGTATCATTTCATGTTCAAGGAAGGTATAGTGCTTGGCCACATGATTTCTGGTAAGGGAATTGAGGTGGATAGAGCTAAGATTAATGTTATTGCCTGTTTACCACCATCAATTTCTGTAAAAGGTGTTCGAAGTTTTCTAGGTCATGTAGGGTTTTGTAGAAGATTTATCAAGGACTTCTCGAAGACTGCACATCCTTTGTGTAAACTGATTGAGAAAGAGGTGAAATTTGTTTTTGATAAAGCATGTTTGAAGGCTTTTGAATTCCTTAAAGAGAGATTGACCTCCACCCTCATTATAGTGGCACCTAACTGGTCTTTGCCTTTTGAGGTTATGTGTGATGCTAGCGGTGTGGCCCTAGGAGCTGTGTTGGGTCAAAGGCCTGAAAAGATTTTCCATCTGATTTATTAAGCTAGCAAGGCTCTAAATGCAACTCAGAAAAATTATACCGTGAATAGGAGCTGTTGGCTATAGTTTTTGTATTTGAGAAGTTTCAGGCATACTTGCTTAGAACTAAGGTGATATTCCACACAAACCATGCAGCTTTGAGATATCTTATGGCAAAGAAGGATGACAAGCCATGATTGATTAGATGGGTTCTGCTACTACAAGAGTTCGAGTTTGAGGTAAAAGACTGAAAAGGGACAGAAAATCAAGTGGTGGATCACTTATCAAGATTGGAACCTGATGCAGCACTTAGAGATGAGCATGACATAGATGATGCATTCCCAGACGAGCAGGCTCTAGCGGCCTCACAAGATCTCATCCCATGGTTTGCAGGCTTTGTTAATTATCTGGTGAGTGATGTTGTACCGGAGCACTTATCTTTTTACCAAAGGAATAAGTTTATGTCTGATGTGCAGAAATTTTTCTAGGATGAGCCTTACTTATTTCGCATATGTCCTGAGGTGGATATTCGGAGATGCGTGCCTGAGGTGTAGATGCTGAGTATATTGGAGGCCTGCCACTCATCCCATGTTTGAGGCCACCACAGCGGGATTCCACAGCCCACAAAATTCTGCAATGTGGGTATTATTGGCCAACCATTCACCAGGATGCGCATGATTTCGCAAAGGCAAGTGATGCATGTCAAAGGCAAGGAGGCATATCATGGAGGCGTGAACTTCCTCTTACTCCCATCCTGGTCGTTGAGCCATTTAACGTATGGGCCATTGATTTCATGGGCCCATTTGTGAGTTCAAATGGGATGAAGTACATACTTGTTGTTGTTGACTATATTTTGAAATGGGTGGAAGCAGTTGCACTTCCAAACAATGAAGGGAAGAGTGTCACAACATTCTTGAAGCGGAATATATTTGCTAAATTCATGACTCCCAGAGCCATCATTAGTGATGGGGGTTCGCACTTCTATAACCGGTTGTTTCGCTCTTTATTGGATAAATATGGGGTAAAACACAGGGTGGCAACACCCTATTATTCGCAATCTAGTGGGCATGTTGAGTCATAAACTGGGAAATAAATACTATCTTGGCGAAGACTGTGAATGCAAATCGGACAAATTGGGCAAGAAAGCCAGATGATGCTTGATGGGCTTATCAGACCGCATTCAAGACTCATATAGGTATGTCTCTGTATCAGCTTGTGTATGGAAAAGCATGTCATCTTCCGGTTGAACTTGAGCACAAAGCTATGTGGGAACTTAAGAAGCTTAATTTTGACTGGAACAAAGATGCAAACTTGATGCTTGATCAGTTAAATAACCTTGATGAATTTTGGTTGAAAGACCATGAGAGTTCTGAAATATACAAATTAAGGATGAAAATTCAGCATGACCGGAAAATTGAGAAAAGAGAATCCATTCCGGGTGATATGGTGTTACTATTCAATTCTAGAATTCATTTGTTTCCTGGTAAGTTGAAGTCTAAATGGATGGGACCTTTTCGAGCGGTACAAGCGTTCTCCCATGGGGCAATCAAACTAGAAAACCATGAAGGAAAGCGGTTTAAAGTGAATGGTTAGCGGGTCAAAGCTTATTTGGGGAGAAGTGAAGAACTCAAACTGGTAGACCTTTTGACCTTAAGTGAAGTCTGAGTAACTTGGGGGAATCGCGTCGAACCATGACATTAAATTAGGCGCTACATGGTAGGCAACCCATGGTGGTATTTTGATGAAGTCTGAGTAATCAAAATACCCGCGTCGTGCTGCGACGTTAAATCAAGCACTTCTTGGAAGGCAACCCGAGTTGTAATTGTAAGAAATATGTAGCGTTTACATTTGTTAATGGGTGCAGGTGATTAAGATGGAAATTTGAAGTTGGAACCAAAATCAGGAACTTCAGTTCTGCTGCAAAATATCGCAGAATGAGTCGTCTTCTGACCTGATGACTCGTTCAGTCCAACCGTGAAGACATCAACAGAAAACAGGGGAACAACGGTCGACCTAACGACTTGTTGCCACTGACAACGAGTCGTGGTGTCTTTCGTTGAGTGCACTGTCTTATCAATGAAGAAAAATGATAAAGGCCCCAGCGAGGGACATAACAAATCGTTGGGTGGTCCAACTATTTGTTAAGTGACCCGTCATGAAGCTACAATAGTTCAAGGACCACGACTCAGGCCACGACTCGTTGGGTAACACCACAAGTCGTTGCTTGACTCGTTAGGTCCCAGGTCAGTTTTTAAATTTAAGTCAATGCACGAAAAGGCCCAACGAGTTGTCTCACCCCGTAATGATTCGTTAAATGGGTCTTCAAGTTTTTTTAATTAGCATTGACCTGACTCGACCCATGCATAAATAGGGAAAATTGTAAATTTTTAAACTCCTCACCCATTATAACCCAGCATCATTCTAACTCAAAATTCCCTCTTATCTTCTCGTCAAAATCATTCACCCACTGAAAATCATTCAAATAAGAATTCACAACTCACCACACGAAATTAATTTCTCTCATAGCATTCACACGAAAAAACAATCACACTCACTGCTCAAGCATCCAGTGCATAATCATCAGAAATCAATTGTAAGTATCTTTATGTTTAGATAAGATTATTGTAGACCCATGCCTTGAATGAACTTGAAATTTGCCCGATTAATGTTGTTCACTCTTTGATTTTTGCTTCTAATTGATAGTAAACCCTAGGTAGCAGATGAATTGAAAATTTGATTTAACTAGAATTTAGGGACATGCTAATTTAGTTATTGTGTGATTGTGGGATTGGAAATAGCAAGTAAACTGCAAGATGAGGGTGGATTACCTGACACTCTTGAACATGAGCCATGTAAAGAGTCATGGTATCATCTCACGACTCGTCATATGGCTCGTCCTGGGTGGAATTAAATCTAGTGACCAGTGCACCTAATGATCGAACTAATGATTCGTCGCCTAAGGTAACGACTCGTTCTGACCAGTCGTTAACTACACAGGTCCAACATGAAGAAACCATAGTCCAAGACAATGAAAGAACTCACCAGTGGCAATGACTCGATGAGTCACTCGTTATGTCCACTGAGAGTCAGTTTAAAAGTGCTAATGTTTCATCTCATCTGGTATACTAACAACTCCTTCACATGTACAATGGCTTCGAGGGGTACACCAAAGAAAGGTCCGGCAAAGAAACAAGTGCTGGAGAGGAGTCAACCGTCATACCGCAGACTTTGGGATGATCCATCCTCCTTCGAAGAATCAAGTGGCTCGGAGGAGGAATATGAAGTGTCAGAAGAGCAGTTGGTGCGGAGATCAACCAGGGCCAGGGCTCCACGAAATACAAATCCAACAGCCCTAGTTGATGCTCCTACTCCACTGGCAAGGGATCCGTCCGGCCATAAAGATGAGAATGCAGGGCTGCAGCAGCAATTGCTCCTGAGGGCACCACAGTTGGGCAAAACACCGAGGTAGCTGATGAGTGACATGCTCAGTAAGGGAACTCAGATGATGAACTGACCGAGAGCTCAAACACATCCACTGATCAACCAAGGAATGTAAGGAGATGGTGTGTTCATGGTATGAGGGCTATCTATAACAGTGACATTTCTCCAAATGATAAAGGACATCCAAAGAGGAGTATCTATGAGGAGCCCAGGCTAGTCACCACGGGGCTTAAGGACCTTCCAGAGCTGTAAGCTTTGTTCGACAAGTATATGTTTGGGTGGTTGACCGAGCCATCAGGAAGTTACAGCCCCTACCTAGTCAGAGAATTTTATGCAGCCTATGCAGCCACACTACATCATTTGGCTTTAGGGGGCCAAGACTGGAAAAAGAGGCTTGCCTTGACTCAGGTGTTGGTTCGAGAGACACCGATGGATATATCTGAGAGGACCATCTCCAGGCTACTATAAGGGCCATACTATCTTGCCCAGATGAACACAGCCGAGTTCGACCATAGGATATCGAGCTAAAGAAAGTCAAGACTAAGAAGCTGAATAGTGAGGAGCGCATCAGACAATACACTTGGCTATCTCGGGTCATTTCCATAAGAGGTCCGCCGGTTGAATGGTTGCACGACACCGAGTCTCAGATCAAGAAGGCCACACTTAATTTTCCAGCTTAATTTTGGTGGTCACTGGTGCAGCATAGGCTTGTACCAACCAACAATGATAATATTCTCACACCTAATAGAACAGTATTGGTAGCCAGCATTATAGAGGGATATGCCATCAATTTCCCACGGTACATTGCTGAGGAGATTAGAGAGCGGGCGATAAATAATGGTACTACAATTCCCTTACCATGTCTTATTGATAGACTCTGTCAGGAGTCAAAGGTGTCAGAGTTGCCATCAATTGACCAAAGGATAGTGGTACAGATGATTACAGATATTGGGTTGGTCAGAGATGAGATAAACCTAGTATCGAGGGTGAGGAGTTAGTCCGCCACATCCGCTGGAGCGATCATATTAGCAGAGGCATTTGGCAGTGGTATGCAAACTGATGGTGCATAGTTCACTAATTTGGCGGCTAAGCCTATTGAGGGTAGAGATGGGTAGCCAACCTTAGGCTATAGATGCAGCGGATACCTCTGCACCTGTTGATGTTCCTGAGTCATCATCCACTACAGCAGCTCCTAGACCACCAGTTTCTCCTCCACGAGCCCCTACAGCCGTCCTAGTTACGATTTCTCAGGAATATTTGGTTGACATGGCTAGGAGTCTAGCTAAGGCTGAAAAGAAGTAGGCACACATGGCTCTACAGGTTAAAGTTTGGAGCAGGTATAGACTTGGGTGTCAAAGTAGTTGGAGGGATTATCTAGTTCTGTGCATGGCCGGTTGGACTCTTTGAGAGACGCATGGATGAGCACCTTGCGAGTTATAGGCGCTTGAATTGGCAAAGTGGTATGCGGAGCTAGGAGCACTCAGAGCTGAGGTACAAGATTTGGCTGCACGATAGGTAGTTGTAGTACCTCCATCGATGCTTCCCGTGATAGAAGATGAAAGTGAAGAAGAGCTACCGCTGGTGGCACATGATAAGGGAAAATGGCCTCGTGAGGAGGCGAGATTTGAGTAGGATACTTCTCTACTTCATGCTCAGAAATGGGAGCATAGAAAGATGGAGACAGTGCTACAAATATAGAGAGAGGAGGCTCAACCGAGAGCCGAAATTGAGGCAGCGAGAGCTCTCAAAGAAGGGAAGAGCTCCTTTGGTTCTGCAACTGCACCGGGTTAAGCCGGTAATATTGGATAGGATATTGGAGGAGTATTTATACCCTCCACTGACCAGGAGGCTGACACCTAGGTCGCACAGGTATTTTCCCCATTTTCTTAGTTTTGTTTTTTATATATATGCGTCAAGGACGACACATGCTTTTCTTGATGGGGGTGGGGAAGGATATCGTGCATTTTTTATAAACATAACCCGAGGGTTTTTATTGCCGGATATCTTTTCCCTCGAGTGTTCCTTCTCTAGCAGAATCGGCACGTTTAGGATTTTATGATTGTTTGTGTTAGTTGAAATAAAGTTAGGTGAACTTAAGGCAATCAAGAGATGAAATTGTGATTTTTGTTGAACTGAGCTTAAATTGTTGATTTTTGTTGAACTAATAATTTGATACCCCTCCTAAATGTTTTATATGTGTGTTAAAATCGACAAGTATGACCTTTGTGAATCTTTGCATGGCATTGAGACTGTGAACATGTCTACCATTATATGGTTGTGCTAGAACTAACAGTTAGTAGAAGTGATGATGCTGACCTATGCTATGTGTGAGTATATCTAGTAGTTAAATTCAGCTATGTGTGTCAATCTAGAACTTATCTGGTCAGTCACACCGAGATAGAGGATGGGAAACTAGGAAAGGATCATAGGCCATTTTTTATTAATGATCCCAGGTTAGCCTTAAAGACCTACAAAAAGAAAATAAATATCCCTTAATACAAATGTTTGAGCTTAAATTGACCTTTTTTTTGTCTACACCAATTCACCTTCCTGCTTTAATTAAGAATTAACCTGATTTGGCCCTGGTCCCTCCTTCGACACAGTGAACCTCAACTCAGGAAAATCACTTAAGTTGAGGGTGGCTATGATAGGGGTGATTAAGAAGAGTAGGGTGGAATAAAATTGGGTAATGAAAATGAAAGAGTGAGGGAGGTATGCGTAATGAAAGCAAAGAAAGAAATAAAAATGTTGTCAAACAGAAAGAAAAGAAAATGAGAAGAAAAATATGACATCAATAAATGCTTGAAGGAAGAGAAAGAATACTCGTAGTTTCAAAAAAATAAAAGAAGAAGCAAGTAAAGGAAAAAAGGGAAAAATAGAAAAAAAAGAGGGTTAAAAGTGGAGTCAAGGGTTAAGCTACTAATCCCATATGTACCATTCCCGAACCTAAGCCTATGTTACAAGCTTAAAAAGTCCTATAGTGATCCTAGTAACCTGTCTGAAACGTGAGGTATTGAAACTAAAGGCAAGCCAATGGCATTGTATGCACACAGTTAGAATTTCTTTATGAGAGTGAGTGTGATCTTACCTAGTCCCAAGAGAAATGCATTGAAATAATCATATACACATGAGTGAGTATGGGGCTTCTTTGAGGTGATAGCATTTGGTCAACAAAATCATCTGCAAATTGTTTGGGTAAGTGTTATAGATTTATCTGCATGGTTGGAAGTGACAATGTTTTTCCATGTCTTGATTCCCCTGTGTCATGGTTGAAAATTTTGCACATGCATCGTGATTTGTGTTGATATGATAAAGAAGGGGTTAGAATATTTGATTTGATGAATAATTGTAACTGTCATAAGTTTCTTAGACTTTTTTTGATTGAAGCGTCAAAGTATTTTATTTTATTTTTTTAGTTTTGTTTTTGCCTGAGGACATGCAAAATATCTAAGTTGAGGGTGTTGATATGCCTTGATTTTACGGCACTTTTGATGCTTAATATTGAGAAACTATGCACATTCTAGGTATATTTATGTAGGTATGATGCGTTTTATGTTTAATATTGCAGGAAAACAGGTTCGAAAGTGAAATGGGCAAAGTAAGGCTTAAAAAACTTAAAGGGAGGCTGCTAGTCATGTCACAAGTCGTTGTCACTGTGCACAAGTCGTTTCCAATGTCGTGGGATAAGTAAAACATTTGAAGATGATAGAACAGTTTCACGGATTGAAGGCACGACTTGTTACATCTGGTAACAAGTCGTGAAGCCAGTCGTGAAGACTGAGACAAGATTCTTAAAGAAATAGATAGTGGAGATAATGGACGACGTCATGAGTTGTTAGCTGACCAAATGACTCATTGGAAGATCACTAGAAGGAATCATAAGGTGCATTGGAAAATTGAAGAGGTTGGACCACGAGAGGCCTAACGACTAATGTCCAGACACGACAAGTCGTTAGGTGACCCGTTGCCATGACTTGGCCTAATGCTGAGGACGACTGTGCTTGACTAATCACGACTCATTTGAGGTCCTAACGATTCATTACTTAGCCCGTGACCACTGGCGACCTGAGTTCCGATTTTAATTAGGAAAAGGTTTTCTTGGAACTATAAATACCTTATTTAGGGTTTTTTCGTTAGAGAGTTTATTATTACATTTTTTACGTGGATTTTGGTGTTGTGTACTATTATTCTTGGTTCAAGAAACAAAGTTTATAATTTTGTTCTTGAGTTTGAGGATCAAAAGCAACATTGGAATTTATTCATCGATTTTGGAATTTTATTCAATTCACTTGGTTTTATCCTATGAATTTCTGTAAGCTGCAACTATGAATTACTCTTTATTTTGTTCTTGTGATTATACAAACATGAGTAGATAAACCTATAACTAGGGTTGTGGGAACCATGATGAATTAACAAACATAGGTAAAAATACTTAGTGATTCTTGAACGGAGTTTATGCATGTATTGTTTCTCTCTTTGTTTTAATTGATTCTTAACGGTTGCAAATGTTAGATATCGTCTTATTCTTATTCACCGGACCAAGGGGATATTGAATGGGAAAAAGAGTTTAACAATGGATATTTGAGGCTATCAACCCTCATCCAATAGCTAGACCTTGTCCGGGAATAGCTAATCCGATATTAAAGGTAAGGGTTAGTTAAGCATACACCGTATACAGACCAAGTTGCATGGTGATAATCATCTAGATAGGGGACCAACAATTTAGGAGGATTGACTTACCAATATTGCATGCTAAACACCGGAATAGATCACTAGTATAAAACCTTGTAGTTATGAAGTCATGGGGAACACAATCCTAGCCACCTTGTTGATTGAATACAACCAAAATTGATGTAATCATCTTTTAGTTTCTACTTTTGTTCATTATTTTATTTTTCAAAACTTCCCCCATAGGAAATAAGTAAGCCAATAGTAATAGTTATTTACATTAACTTAAGTTCTTTTCGTATTCCCAGTGGGCTCAACCTCTCAGTTGGGTTCTATATTTGACATTGACTGCTTTATATCTTAATTGCGAGGTGTAATTTGGCCAACATCATTTAGCTGTGATTGATTAATCATGGAATTTCATTTCCATCTCTATCCTTTAAGTATGTTTCATCAATATTCAAGGACGAATGTTCCCAAGGGGGAGATATTGTAACACCCCGAATGTTACTAAGATTAGATTCCAGGATTAAAGAAAGAATTCAGACAGAAGGTGGAAATTTTTTCGCATAACGAGTTGGGGACGACTTGTTAGGTGACCCCATGAGTCGTGGTCAGACCCGTGGGGAGAAGTCAAGAGGGTAATCTGGAGCAGCGGCCACGGAGACCCAACGAGTCGTTAGGTAACCCCATAACTCGTTAGGTCAATTGTTAGGTCAAGATGGGAATTTTTGGTATGGTTCTGAGTCAGTGCAGACCACAGAAGGAGGGATGAGTCATCATGGACCTGACGATTCATCAAGTTACCCATAGGGAGGGAAGAGTAGAAAAGGGATCTTTACTAGTGCACTCCACGACTCGGTCCCTACGAGTCGTTGCCTACCCCACGACTCGTGGAGTGCCTCGCGGGAACTGGCAGGAGGATTTTCTTTGCATTTTTCCAGGGGTGTTTTCGTAAAATCCTATGCTTCTAACTCCTAAATTACGCCATTTTAAGCACGGTATGGGGTGTTTTAAAGGGGTAACTAGACTAAACTCTCATTCTTCATCAAATAACTCTCAAACCATTCTTCCTCCTCTCTCTCAAGGTTCAAGGATCCTTCAAGGGATTATTCAAAGACTTCAAGGTCAAGTTAAAGTGGAAAATTCTTCGAAAAAGGTATGCTACTTTCTCAACAAGGATCTCCTTCCATCCTTGTGCCCCAAAATGTTTTACCAAAAACCGAATTTCAACTATTATAGAAAAGCATGACCTAGAGTTTTGTGTGATGGGTGATTTCTTCTATGTTTCCTTTGAATTCTAAGATCCACTATGATTATGAGTTAATTATGATTATAGAATAATTGGGTTACCTTGTTTTATGTGTTAGATGATGGAAAATGCATGATTATAGAATGTAATTCATGAAATGGCTTGAACATTGAAGGAGACCTTATTATTGTTCACTCGATTATGGAAATACCTCATATCCATGGTTTAAAATATGTGAAGATTTTATGATTTCCCTTAAGAACTTGAATATGTCATTTGATAAATATGTTAAGATGAAAGTAGGGTTTATGGGCTTGATCAATTTAAAGTAGAATATGTGTTTTCATTATGTTTTCAATGGATCTTGTTGGGTATAAGGTAAATCTATGAAAATGGCCTAATTAATGTATCCTTCTCAGGAATTAGAGTAGATTTAGAAATGGGTCTTATAAAATGAAAATGTATGCTTTTCCCATGATCTCTTAGTAAATGTTTAAGTTATGAGTTAACTATACTGTTACATCCCATAAGTTTCTAACATTTAGTAGACCTATTCGTATGTTGGTTGAGAGTTTTAGAGTGCCATACGTACGAGCAAAGTGCCCGGGGAAAGGCCGAACGAGTGCCAAGTCGAGATTTCGCGAGAGGAGGCCTAACCAAGCTGCCGAGAGGGGAAAAGTGGCACAGAGCAGCTCCACCACGTTTGCCAACGTGGAATGGAGCAGAATCAGCACAATGGGCAGAGTGCCACGTTGCCTTGTTTGCTGCCTCAAGTATATAAAGGTCTCACACTTAGAAATGAGATCATTATTTGTAAACAACGGCCAGAGCAGAGGGAGAACGAAGGTAAACATTTAATTTTCATACGATTACGCGGCTAAACGCTGTCCAAATCCAAATTAACTTCGGGTATCGAAGTATAAGGCTGCAGAAAGCATTTCTACGGAGTTATTTTGTGAAATTCGCCCAACGAACCGTCATCCCGCCGAGCCAAAGTTGTTGGAATTTCTCCAAACTAGTGTCAATATGATCCCAGGCTTAAAGTAATCATTTCTCCCTTCTAGACTTTCGAGAAATAATGAGGTTTCGACCGTGTTCCGTAAAGTTGGAATATAGTTAATATTTATATATAAAGTTTTCCTTTTTGCTGAATTTAGTGTGAAAACTAGTCCTATCTTTCCAGTAACACGATTTCAGTTGGGAAGAGCTATTGAATACTAATTGGAACTTATCAGTTAATCAGAAACCGGCAATCGAGGTATGTTAAGGCATTTTCTTTCGGTAAGTTAGTTTTTTCAACATAGTAATCCAGTATGAATCCTAGTAAAGCATGTCAGGAGTATGTTATCATGTCCAGTTGTTGTTGCTAGTCGAGACTCATAAATTGTATTGTTTTTGGCTGTATTATACCTGTATAGCTTCCATGACCACCCCAGGGTAAATAGCTGTGTCGCCGCCCACCAGGGGCGAGGATACGTCGCTCTACGGAGCGGCATGTCGTCCGCAAGGGATGAAGATGGGAATCCAGATCCTCATTTTTTCGTGGTTTGCCTTATACACACCCCCGTCGAGCGCTTACGCCCGGGATGTAGATATCAGGAGTCCTCCGGACTCGGACACAGCTACAGTCAGGGGCCGAGCGGGCCCAATTACAGACCCAGGGGATCGACAGGACGCTTATAGTTGGTAGTTGACTCAATATGACCTGTATAGGGGTATATAGATTGAGGCGTACTCACTAGGATTAATAGGGCCCAGGTGGGTTGTTTTGTGCTGAATGTACCTTCCGGCTTATGGGGGCCAAGTAAGGTTTATGTTTGCTTTAGATACTGATAGTTAGACAGTAAGACGCCTCGTTTGTCAGGTATGACCCCTACCCTTATTAAAATTATGTTTAGTCCTGATTTCACTACCTCAATCATCTTTAGTCCGTTTTCTTTACTTCATTCATTGTTAGTTCTATTTCTTACTTTCAGTTTTTTAAAGTTACTGTTTTACATACTTAGTACCTGTGGTATTGACGCCCTCTTCTGGGGCGTTGCATTACTTGCCTGCTATGCAGATAGACGAGGAGCAGGTCCCTCGTAGTTTCAGTCAGCCGTACGGAGCCGTCAGCTCCCTTCTTCCGGAGCTTGAGTGATAGAGGTTTACTTCTTTTGTTTGTAAAGTATGGGTAGGTCGGGGCCTTGTCCCGACCATCTTATTACTTCTAGAGGCTTGCAGATTGCATTACTTCCTTGTGGTTATATGATATCGGTCATGTGGGGTCCATATGTGTTTTAGACTATGTGTGTTGGCCGTGTGGGGCCTTGTTTAGCTGTTGATTAGTGGCCTTTTCGGTCATAGTTCAGTTTAGCATCTGAATTTACTTTCCAATTATAACTAGATATCATGGTAGCCTTGTCGGCCCGCATAGGACTCCCTATGTTTGTTTGTCTCTGGTTAGCTATTTATTTTGATAGGTGGCTATAGGCCTTGTCGGCTAGGGGCTGTATTTACAGCCGCTATATAGCCTGTTGTTTTCTTGATTCCAGAGTTAGAGTCAGCCCTGCACCAGAGGTGCTTAGGCTTAACCAGCTCAGTAGTTCAGGTCCTAGTAGGGCACCAGGTTCCAGTTATGCCTCCCAAGGTGGGGCATGACAAATTTTGTATCAGAACAAGTCATATCCCAAGGAGTCTACAAGCCGTGCTAAGTAGAGTCTTGTCTATGGATGTGTTGTGCACCACATACTATAGGCAGGAGGCTGCAAGGCATGATAGGATGGTTACTCTTTCTTCTTATTCAGTCCTGCTATAGAGTGGTATAGTATAGGGTTGAGTCCCTAAGCTTATTGTACTCTTTTGCTTACAGAGAAATGTCGGATCAGCGACACCGTACGATAGGTAGGAGGCTAGATGTAGCAGCGGGAGAGGGCACCAGCAGGGTGCCTCAGCCTCGGTCAGAATCGGCCCAATCTGAGGATGATACGGAGGTATCATCTCGACCTCCCCAGCAGTCTCCACCACGTCAGGAGCTGCTTGGGACGGTCGGTATGACGGCACTGCCTCCGACAGTTTTAATACCCGTACCATCCAACCAGGAGGTCAGGAGCGCGGTGGTTATGCTAGGCCAGATGATGGCTGCTCAGCGCCAGCCAGTACCACCTATAGTCGCAAAATCCTTAGGAGGGCCTGGTAGCTCGAGGGTCGAGAATTCCTAGCGTGAAGTCCCCCGCAATTCACAGGGACAGATTAGACCGAGGACCCTCAGGACTTCTTAGACTAGATGAGAGGATTTTCAGGGTGATGCATGCTACACCTACAAAGTCGGTTGAGTTGGCAGTATTCTAGCTATGGGATATCGTCGTGCTGTGGTATGAGAGTTGGGAAAGGTCTCGAGGGAGAGATGTTTCCCCTCCGACCTGGCCCAGCTTCTCAGAGGCTTTCTTGGATCATTACCTACCGCAGGAGATTCGACAGGCCCGGGTTGATCAGTTCCTACACTTGGAGTAGGGGTCGATGAGTGTTTGGGAATATGCCATGCGGTTTGATTCCTTAGCTCATTATGTGCCAGCTTTTGTGGACACAATGCCAGCCAGGGTACACCGCTTTATTATGGGGCTGAACCCGAAATATGTTGAGACCTGCATCATAGCCACACTGCGAGAGGATATGGATATCAGCCGTGTGCAGGCTTTTGCTCATAATATTGAGGGTATCAGACAGCGGCAATAGGAGATTAGGAGGACGAGTCAGGAGCAGCGCCACAGGGATAGATCGGGTCAATTACAGGAGGAATTCTGGGGGGGACCTAGGCCACGGTTATCAGATAGGCCGCCTAGACCCCCGCCTCCATCGCAGCGGTAGAGGAGCAGGTCTAGTCGCCGAGGGAAGCCAAAGCTCGACGAAGGTTTGTGAGCAGTAGGTTCACAGCAGCAGAGGAGAGCGGATCGGAGTGGGTTTAAAATACCACTTTTCCCTATTTGCAGTCGACGCCACTCTGGAGCATGCAGGTATGGTTCCACAGCATGCTACATTTGTGGACAGGAGGTTCACCACATGAGGAATTGTCCAGCTAGGGGTCAAGGTGACCGGGATCGACAAGATAGGTCCTCGGCAGGATTACGAGCTCCAGCATCCCCGGCAGGGCGTAGGCCCTAAGTTTTAACAGGTAGAGGTCGAGGCAGATCAAGGGCCTCCAGTTTAGGTGCCGGCCCAGACCGTACTTATGAACTACTGGGGCGATGAGAGTTAGGGTCGTCACCTATGTTGTGACAAGTATGCTGAACATTTGCTCTCATCCTGCTTATGTATTGATAGATCCAGGATCCACCTTGTCCTATGTTACACCGTAAGTGGCTCGGAAGTTTAGTATTATGTCGGAATTGCTTCGGTGACCTTTCTCAATGTCTCACCCGTTGGTGACTTTATTTTAGCCAGAAGGGTCTATCGGGGGTGTACAGTAGAGGTTGCCAGTCGTCAGACTACGACAGACTTGATAGAACTAGAAATGGTTGATTTTGATGCTATTATGGGTATGGATTGGCTAGCTCCATGCTATGCCAATGTCGACTGTTGGACCAAGATTGTCCGATTCCACTTTCCAGGGGAGGTAGTATGGGAGTGGAAAGGTAGTACAGCCACGCCAAAAGTTAGGCTTATTTCCTATCATCAGGCGAGAAAGTTGATAGCAAAAGGGTGCATTTATCATATTGTCAGAGTTCAGGATGTTCGGGCAGAGCCTCCGACCCTTCAGTCTATCCCAGTGGTTAATGAATTTCCCGACGTATTTCTAGATGAGCTTCCTGGTACTCCCCCAGAAAGGGAAATTGATTTTGTAATCGATCTATTACCAGACACTCAGCCTATATCTATTCCTCCATATCGGATGGCTCCTGCTGAACTCAGAGAACTAAAGGAACAGTTGAAGGATTTGCTAGAAAAGGGATTTATCAGGCCAAGTACCTCACCATGGGGTGCGCCAGTTCTGTTTGTGAGGAAGAAGGCTGGCTCCCTCCGTATGTGTGTAGATTATCGGCAGCTAAATAAAGTCACTATCAAAAATAAGTACCCGCTTCCCAGAATAGACGATTTGTTTGATCAGCTACAAGGAGTGAGGTGTTTTTCAAAGATTGACTTAAGATCAGGATATCATCAGGTCCGGGTTCATGAAAGGGATATTCCAAAGACTGCCTTTAGGACCAGATACGACCACTTTGAATTTCTAGTCATGTCCTTCGGACTGACAAATGCCCCAGCAGTGTTCATGGACCTGATGAACAACGTTTTCAGCCCATACCTGTACTTGTTCGTGATAGTCTTTATTGATGATATTTTGGTGTATTCCTGCTAAGAGGAAGATCACCAGGATCATCTATGGACAGTGCTCCAAATTCTCAAAGATCCCCAGCTATATGCAAAATTTTCTAAATATGAATTTTGGCTGAATTCAGTAGCCTTCTTGGGACATATTGTGTCAGATACTGGTGTACAGGTAGATACACACAAGATAGAGGCAGTGAAAACATGGCCTAGACCTACCACTCCGACCGAGGTACATAGTTTCCTGGGATTAGTCCGGGTATTATAGAAGGTTCATGGAAGGATTTTCCACTTTAGCAGCACCTTTAACCAAACTGACACAGAAGGCTGCAAAATTCCATTGGATAGAGGCATGTGAGCAGAGCTTTCAGGAACTGAAAGACAGATTGACATCAGCACCGGTACTAGCATTGCCAGAAGGAACAGAGGGTTATGCAGTCTATTGTGACGCTTCGGGTGTTGGGTTAGGATGTGTTTTAATGCAACATGGTAAGGTGATTGCCTATGCTTCTAGGTAGCTGAGGAAGCATGAGAATAACTATCCTACCCATGACCTGGAGTTATTCGTAGTGATTCATGCCTCGAAAATATGTAAACATTACCTGTATGGCCTCCACGTAGATATTTTCACTGATCACAAGAGCCTGCAGTATATTTTCACCCAGAAAGAGTTGAATTTGCGACAGCGTCGCTTGTTGGAGCTGTTAAAGGAATACAATGTGAATATTTTATATCACCCAGGAAGGGCCAATGTTGTAGGAGATGCCCATAGACGCAAATCCATGGGAAGCCTGACATATTTACAGTCCGAACAGCAGGAATTGGCCCGAGAATTGCATTGGTTAGCCAATTTAGCAATTCGTATAGTAGAATCAGGAGACAATGGAGCGGTAATCCAGAATACCACAGGGTCATCATTAGTTGTGGAAGTGAAAAAACAGTAGTATGAAGATCCTAGCCTGGTTCAACTCCGAAATAGGGTCCAGCGAGGGGAAGTGACAGATTTCCAGGTAACCGAGGACGGATTTTTGAGATATAGGGATCACCTCTGCATTCCAGATGTGGCAGGGCTTCGCCAGAAAATTATGGGCGAGGTACACTATGCTCGTTACTCACTCCATCTAGGTTCGACAAAAATGTACCATGACGTAAAAGAGATTTACTAGTGGCCGGAATGAAAAAGGGGATAGTAGAATTCGTAGTTCAATGTCCCAATTGCCAATAGGTGAAAGCTGAACATCAGAAACCAGGCAGACTGACAGAGGATATAGCTGTGCCTTTATGGAAATGGGAGGAAGTTAATATGGATTTCATAGTAGGGTTACCTCGTACTAGGCGTAAATATGATTCTATCTGGGTAATTGTTGACAGGTTGACAAAATCAGCTCACTTTTTACTAGTAAGGGCTACCTTTTCAGCCGAGGATTATGCTGAGCTGTATATTAGAGAAATAGTCTGATTGCATGGTGTTCTGTTGTCAATTATCTCTAACAGAGGGGCGCAGTTTACAACTAAATTTTGGCAATCTGTTCAGAGGGGCCTGGGGACGCAGCTTAACCTGAGCACAACCTTCCATCCTCAGACAGACGGGCAGGCAGAACATACCATCATGACGCTCGAGGATATGTTACGAGCGTGTGTGATAAATTTGGAGGCAACTAGGATGAACATCTATCGCTTATTGAATTTTCCTATAATAACAGTTATCATTCAACAATTCAGATGGTGCCTTATGAAGCATTATATGGATGAAGTGTAGGTCTCCAGCTGGTTGGTTTGAGGTAGGGGAATCAACACTGATTGGGCCAGATATTATTCATCAATCAGAAGAGAAAGTAAAGCTTATCAGGGAACATCTGCTGACAGCTCAGAGCCGCCAGAAATCTTATGCCAATGTGCGGCGAAGAAACCTAGAGTTTAATGTAGGTGACTAGGTATTCCTGAAGGTTTCACAGATGAAGGGTGTGACGAGATTTGGTAAGAAAGTCAAGCTCAGCCCGAGGTTTATTGGGCCTTATCAGATTCGCCGAAGGATAGGCCAGGTGGCTTATGAATTGGAATTACCTCCAGAATTAGAATCTGTTCACCCAGTTTTTCATGTATCAATGCTGAGGAAGTGCATGGGAGATACCTTCAAGATTTTCCCAGTTAAAGACGTCCAAATCACTGAGGAGTTAGCTTATGCAGAAGCTCTAGTAGCCATACTAGATCGGCAGATTCACAGATTAAGAACAAAAGATGTTGCTTTCGTTAAAGTGTTATGGAGAAATAAGAACCGAGAGGAGATGACCTGGGAGGCAGAAGACGATATGAAAACCAGATATCCTTAGTTATTTCAGACTTAGTAAGATTGTGCAGCTAGAGGTATGTTGTTGTTGTTGTTTCATAAGTTGCATTATATACATGTAGATGTGGAGTAGTTAACTTCAGTCTACTGTGAAATGAATGTCATAGTATTGTGTGGAGTACCTGTATTGGACTTTTCTGCATTTCAGGGTTTTTGGATAGTCCATATTACAGGGGAGATGATATTGGGCATAATTTCTTGCCCAAGTGCTATTTTATAGCTAAATTTAGTCATGTTTTTCTAACTATACACATACATTCTTATGCGATTTTGTGTAAATTTGGGTATACACTAACCAACATGATTAGTCCTTGTTTTGTAGGTGTAAAGTGCATATGAGGGACTAAATAATGATAGGTGAAGTGAAGGAATGGAGTTAGAAGTGAATTGCAAAAGATGGCATGAAAACATGACATGGCAAGGCTGGCCGCGCCAAGCAGCGTGCCGCGCCCAGCGCCGTGCCACGCCAAGGCCATGAGTAGGAAATGTTGCACACCAAGGTGCCTGTGCGCCAGCGACGTTGCCACGCTAGGCACTGCTGCGCGCCGCATGCCTTGTCATGCTGGCCATAGCGCAGGACCAACGTCGTGCCACACCGGCTGTCGCGCCATGCCTCGGCCAAGCAAGTTTCAAGTGCACTTTCCAGTAAGCTACCGCGTTACCTCCGTGTCACGGAGGCAAATTGGCATGTTCACCTATGTGCCACGGAGCCATTCCATGACAGGCCAAAAATTGCAAATTTCCTATATGCTATAAATTAAACCCTTAGATCCTAAAATCATTTGTCACGAAATATTTTCTGGAAACCGTAGAGGAGCGAAGGGAGAAGTGAAGAACTCACCTAGGGTTCACTAATTTTACATTCTCTTTTACCCATTCTTGTAAGTACACTACTTTAACTATGTTTTTAAGTTGTTGTATGAACATGAGTGGCTAAAACACTTCCTCTAGGGTTGAGGCCATGTGACATGATTGTAATGCATGAATTAGTTTTGGTTTGAGTTGTTAATTGTTGTTTTGTCTTACATTCTTAATTATGGTTGTTTATATTCTTGATCACCATAAAACATACATGTTAAGCTAGGTAAAAGCTTGATAGAGTAACCCTAGGCTAGAACAAGAGAATGTAGGGAGAAAGTTCTTATCTTATGATAGGATTTGCGATTAGGATAGAAATTATACTTAATTCACCTAGCTTGGTTGATAAAACGGGATGATAGCAAGACACCGGCTTAGAATTGTCACTCCACCACTCGTAGAAGTAGTTGTGAGGCTAATTCAGGTTAAATGATTAGAGGTACGAAGTCCCTAATCAAGAGCACAAACCCCGTAAACCACATCCATGTAGTTGAATTGCCCACGAACTAGGATGTCACATCCCCGCTCAACGATGTAGTTGTGAAGCTAGTTTGTCGTGTTTAGAGGCTCGAGAGACCATGAACATCGAATTTTCCAACTATGTGAGACAACAATTGATAATTTCATATGTAAACCATTAGAAAGTGTAGCATTGCATGATTATACGGCCTTAGCTCTAGTTGCTTCTTATATCGTTTCCAGATTGTCTTGTGACCACCCCAAAACTTAATTATAATTTACCAAAAACTTCTCTAATAAACACTTGTGAAGGTTATCTTACACTTGAACTTCATAATTTGCTGAATTGGTCTAGTACCTGTGGGTTCGACATCCGGCTCTTAAAAAGGGCCACTGTATTACTTGTACGACCGTGTACACTTGCGTGTGCGTTGGAGCGCAACAAGTTTTTGGCGCCGTTGCCGGGGACTGGTGAAATTTGTGAATTTCTTGTTTTTTGTGAGTGTCTAATTTTGTAAGTGTTGAAAAAATATTTTATTAGTTTTAGATTTAGTTTATTTTTGTTTTTAGTTTGATACCCTTCTTGACCTGACATCATGGAACACAAATGGGTTGAATGGTGGATACTCATATTTATCTGAGTCCTGTCTGAATTATGGAGGACCCCACTTGTGGAAACATTGTCACACTTGTAGTATATGTGGTGGTTAGGATGGCCATTGGGTTGGTTGTCCAAATTCGTATTCCCCTCCCTCAAGCCCCTACTATGATCCTTCTGTTTTTTTCATGAGTATAGTAATGATGAAAAAGAGGACTTGGGACACCAAGCTCAGATACAAAACATGTTAAAACAGGTCCTTGAGAAGACATAAGCAATGAGGGAGCAGATGGAAGTATTTCGAGTTCAAACTAAGAAAAATGGAGAGGCCTTAGAAATGATATGCGTTAAGTTCACGGAGATAATGGCTGAGGCTGAAGCTTTCTTTGATTTGCAAGTGCCGGTCATAGCCAATACTCAAGAGGGACTGCAAGGAGAAGAAAAGGGTGAGTTCTTGGAATAAGCTCAACAGTTAGAAGCTTCTAATAGTCTCCGTGATGGTCTCACACATATAGCCAATCGATTCATGAAAGGAGAGATAGAGTTCCAACCATTTGAAATTCATGTGGAATCAGATGTTGATGTGGAGAAGGTGTACACAAGTAAGGAAGTCAAGCACAATGCAGTTTCAGAGTTGAGGTGTATTGTACCCCACTCGAAGCATTTCTCGACATTAAGTTTGGTTGACAACCTAGAAATACAGTCTTCCAAGCTTGTAGAGAAAGGTCTAGAGAGGGAACAAGCCCCGTATATTCTAAAATTTGCTGATTTCGAAAGACAAAATGACTTCACTTACGTAAGAGCCAATAAGTGCTTGAGGCGACATCTACTGCTTGGTCCTTTCATTTTTTCACCACCACCCCTAGAGCATAAGAGGAAACTGGAGAAGAAATTAGGGGTGAGATTCATATCGTCAAAGTGGCAGGAAAAGTGGTGAAAACTTGATGCGTCGTGCCACGACGTAAAATAAGGCGTTGCTTGGGAGGCAACCCAAGAGTACCACAGGTATGCTTTCTTTTTAGTTTGTTTGTAATTTTAGTTATTTTTCACTTGTTGTTTTTTTTTGTTTTTAAGCACAGATTTAGGGGAAGTCTGAGTACCCATGAAAGTAAAAGCTAAGGAGCATGACAAAAATATGAGTGTGGGGTCGAATACCCACTTGTTCAAAATGAAGAAAATATGTTGTTAGCTAGACCTAGAGGCCCCAGGGAGTATTTCTCACCCTTTTTGAATTTTAATTGGATTTTTTGGGGACATAGCATGATTCAAGTGTGGGGTGAGGAAAATTTAAAAATTTTGTGCTTAATGATTTCGGGTGAATTTAGTGCTTGACAGGTATTGGTTGAGGAAAAATTTTGAGTTGAGCATGATTCCCCACCCCTTGGTTTTTCTTTTCGATTCTTTTCCGATGGGGGACACTTTGAACCGAAGAATAAAAATTTTCTTTGTCTGTACATAGTTGTTTTTAGTCATTGTTAGGGACTATTCCCGACGATGGATGGATGAGGACCGTCTTGAGGGAAAATTAGTCAATAGGTTTTGGTTTTTGAACCCGTAGCTAATTGATGGCTCGATGTTCTTGTTATGTGTTATACATGATTGTGAGATGCAAGTGTGGTTAGTGTTGAAGCATGTGAAAAGTTGTATAACTCTGTTTGAGACACCTAGGCTCTTGAATATGACTCTATGTGCTTAAAGCTTAATTTTGAATTCTTGTGATTAGTTGAGTTAAGAGTCTGTTGCTTTTGTCTTGAATTGAGCATGTGCTGTGAGTGTAAGGTTTTTAAATATTCCATGCTATTTTGTAGTGTCTAGATCTTCCCTGGTGTGTATACAAAACGAAATGAGGGATGTCAATTGTAGAAGATGATTTAGGCATTTCTTTGAATGAGCCTAATTTTTATCCCTCGCTTTACCTACCTTGAATGCCTAATTCTAGTTAGCCCCATTGAGCTTTAAGCCTATTCTTTGATAGTTGCAACATAAGCTTAATCCTTTTCTTTCAATAGCCTTGAAGTTGCTCCAAAACTCCTAAGCGCTTAAGTGAAAAATCTAAAAGAGTAAAGGAGTGAGAATCATGAAAAATAAGGAAAAATAACGATTGTGGGATTTGAGGAAAAGATTAGAGGTGCACTTGTTTGAAAATGCTTGAGTATTGGTAGGGAGTAAGAAAACAAATGAATGAAAAAGTTGCTTAAGTAGTCCTTACTAATAAGCTAAGTGTGCTTAAAGAAATGGGAAACAGAAGAGGAAATTTAAGATTGGAAAGAATGAAGGTGAAGTAAGAGAAGAGATGTCCGTAATGAATGTTTGATGTATTAAAAGCGCTTGGAAAGATAGCCACTATTACTGGCCAGAATAGTACCTACCCGTCCCTTAGCTTACGTTACGACCCGATAAGTCCTAGTTGATCTTATGGTCAAACATTCTTAAATTAGTGGAGTAAAACACTAAGGGAAAGCTTATGGGTCAATACACGTGGCATGTGAATTCTTTGTGAGAGTAAGCTTAATTCTTATCCATATATCCGTACACGGTATATTTGAAAATTTGTGAGAAAAAATGGTAATTCTCTTGTTGTGAGGGCACATGTTTAATGAAGGATAATATTCATGTCGGATTTCTTGATCAGTTGATTTGCATGAGTTTGTTGAGATTGAGAGTCGATTCTTGAGGTGAGGAAGTCTTGACATAGTATATTTTCTTTTGATGGTTACACCATGCATGCAATATTTTTAACTTGCTATCTAAAAACAATCGTTGTAGTCGTAGCTTGAATTGTCTCGCTCAATTAGCTATGTGGGAGTCTTCATGTGCATGAGATGTAAAAGAGTTGTTTGAGGACGAACAAGGCTTTAAGTGTGGGGTAGTGAACTTGGGCATAATTGCTTGCCCAAGTGCTATATTATAGCTTAATTTAGTCATGTTTGTCTAATTATACACTTACATTCTTATGCGATTTTGGGTAAATTTGGGTATGCACTAACCAACATGATTAGTCCTTGTGTTGTAGGTGTAAAATGCATATGAGGGACTAAATAATGATAGGTGAAGTGAAGGAATGGAGTTGGAAGTGAATTGCAAAAGATGGCAAGAAAACATGACATAGCAAGGTTGGTCGCGCCGGGCAGCGTGCTGTGCCCAGCGTCGTGCCACGCCAAGGCCATGCACGGGAAAAGTTGCACTCCAAGGCGCCTGCGCGCCAGCGACTGTGCCACGCAAGGCATTGCTGCGCGCCGCAGGCCTTGTCACGCTGGCCATAGCAGAGGACCAGCGTCGTGCCATACCAGCTGTCGCGCCATCCCTCGGCCAAGCAAGTTTCAAGTGCACTTTCCAGTAAGATGCCGCGTTACCTCCGTGTCATGGAGGCAAATTGGCGTGTTCACCTCCGTGCCACGGAGCCATTCCATGACAGGAAAAAAATTGCAAATTTCCTATATACTATAAATTAAACCCTTAGCTCCTAAAATCATTTGTCACGACATATTTTCTGAAAACCATAGAGGAGCGAAGGGAGAAGTGAAGAACTCACCTAGGGTTCACTAATTTTATATTATCTTTTACCCATTCTTGTAAGTATAATACTTTAACTATGTTTTTAAGTTGTTGTATGAACATGAGTGGCTAAAACCCTTCCTCTAGGGTTGAGGCCATGTGATATGATTGTACTGCATGAATACGTTTTGGTTTGAGTTGTTAATTGTTGTTTTGTCTTACATTCTTTATTATGGTTGTTTACATGCTTGATCACCATGAAAACATACATGTTAAGCTAGGTAAAAGCTTGATAGAGTAACCCTAGGCTAGAACAAGAGAATGTAGGGAACAAGTTCTTATCTTACGATAGGATTTGTGATTAGGATAGTAATTATACTTAAATTCGCCTAGCTTGGTTGATAAAACGGGATGATAGAAAGACACCGGCTTAGAATTGTCACTCCACCACTCGTAGAAGTAGTTGTGAGGCTAAGTCAGGTTAAATGATTAGAGGTAGAAAAGTCCCTAATCAAGAGCAAAACCCCGTAAACCACATCCATGTAGTTAAATTGCCCACGAACTAGCACATCCCCGCTCAATGATGTAGTTGTGAAGCTAGTTTGTCGTGTTTAGAGGCTCGAGAGACCATGAACGTCACATTTTCCAACTATGTGAGACAACAATTGATAATTTCATATGTGAACCATTACAAAGTGTAGCATTGCATGATTATACGGCCTTAGCTCTAGTTGCTTCTTATATCATTTCCAGATTGTTTTGTGACCACTCCAAAACATAATTATAATTTACCAAAAATTTCTCTAATAAACACTTGTGAAGGTTTTCTTACACTTGAACTTCATAATTTGCTGAATTGGTCCAGTACCTGTGGGTTCGACATCCGGCTCTTAAAAAGGGCCATTGTATTACTTGTACGACCGCATACACTTGCGTGTGCGTTGGAGCGCAACAGGAGACTCTGCCAAAATTTCTCCAGAATAAGTAATTGCAAGGTTAAGGTTCTTGCAAGAAGAAGTTAACATTCGAGGATGAATGTTCTAAAGGGGGGGAGGATGCTACACCCCGTAAGTTTCTAATGTTTTGCCGACCTATTCATATGTTGGTTGAGAGTTTTAGAGTTCCATATGTACGAGGAAAGGGCCCGGGGAAAGGACGAACGAGTGCCAAGTTGGGATTTTGCAAGAGGAAGCCGAACCAAGCCGCCCAGAGGGGAAAAGTGGCACAGAGCAGCTCCTCCGCGTTAGCCAATGTGGCATGGAGTAGAATCAGCGCGATGGGAAGAGTGCCACGTTGCCTTGTCTGCTGCCTCAAGTATATAAAGGTCTCACACTTAGAAATGAGATCATTATTTGTAAACCACGGCCAGAGCAGAAGGAGAAGGAAGGAAAACATTTAATTTTCATCTGATTACGCCGCTAAACGCCGTACAAATCCGAATGAACTTCAGGTATCGAAGTATAAGACTACAGGGAGCATTTCTACGGAGTTAGTTTCGTGAAATTTACCCGGCGAATCGTCGTCCCGCCGAGCCAAAGTTGTTGGAATTTCTCCAAACTAGTGTCAATACGATCCCAGGCTTAAAGTAAGCATTTCTATCTTCTAGACTTTCGAGAAATAACGAGGTTTTGACCATGTTCCGTAAAGTTTGAATATAATTAATATTTATATATAAAGTTTTCCTTTTTGCCGAATTTAGTGTTAAAACTAGTCCTATCTTTCCAGTAACACAATTTCAGTTTGGAAGAGCTATTGAATACTAATTGGAACCTATCAGTTAATCAGAAACCAGCAATCGAGGTATGTTAGGGCATTTTCTTTCGGCAAGTTAGTTTTTTCAGCATAGTAATCAAGTATGAATCCCAGTAAAGCATGTCAGGAGTATGTTATCATATCTAGTTGTTGTTTCCAGTTAAGACTCATAAATTGTATTATTTTGGGCTGGATTATACCTGTATAGCTTCCGTGACCACCCAGGGTTAATAGGTGTGTCGCCGCCCGCCAAGGGCAAGGACACGTCGCTCTACGGAGCGGCATGCCATCCACAAGGGACGAAGATGGGGATACATATCCTCATATTTCTGTGGTTGTCCTTATACACACCCCCGCCAAGCGTTTACACCCAGGGTGTAGATATCAGGAGTCCTCCGGACTCAGACACAACTACAGTCAGGGGCCGAGTGGGCCCAGTTGCAGACCCAGGGGATCGGCAGGACGCTTATAGCTGGTAGTTAATTCAGTATGACCTGGATAGGGGTATATAGATTGAGGTGCACTCACTAGGACTAATGGGGGCCTAGGTGGGTTGTTCTGTACTGATTGTACCTTCCGGCTTATAGGGGCCAAGTAAGGTTTATGTTTTCTTTATTTCCTGATAGTTAGACAGTAAAATGCATCATTTGTCAGGTATGACCCCTACCCTCCTTATTAAAGTTATGTTTAGTCCTGATTTCACTACCTCAGTCATCTTCAGTCCGTTTTCTTTACTTCAGTCATTGTTAGTTCTATTTCTTACTTTCAGTTATTTAAAGTTACTGCTTTACATACTCAGTACCTGTGGTACTGACGCCCTCTTTTGGGGCTCTGCATTAGTTGATTGTAGGTGTAGATAGACGAGGAGCAGGTCCCTCGTAGTTCCAGTCAGCCATACGGAGCCGTCAGCTCCCTTCTTCCGGAGCTTGAGTGATAGAGGTTTGCTTTTTTTGTTTGTACAGTATGGGTAGGTCGGGGCCCTGTCCCAACTATCTTATTACTTGTAGAAGCTTGCAGATTGCATTACTTCCCTGTGGTTAGATGATATCAGTCGTGTGGGGCCTATATGTGTTTTACACTATGTGTGTTGGCCGTGTAGGGCCTTGTTTAGCTGTTGATTGGTGGCCTTGTCGGTCATAGTTCAGTTTAGCATCCGAATTTACTTTCCAATTATAAATAGATATTATGGTGGCCTTGTCGGCCCGCATAGGACTCCCTATGTTTGTTTGTCTCTGGTTAGCTGTTTATTTTCATAGGTGGCTATAGGCCTTGTCAGCCGAGGGTTGTATTTACAGCCGCTATATAGCCCGTTGTTTTCTTGATTCTAGAGTTATGGTCAGCCCTGCACTAGAGGTGCTTAGGCTTAATCAGCTCAGTAGTTCAGGTCCTAGTAGGGCACCAGGTGCCAGTTATGCCTCCCAAGGTGGGGCGTGACATATACGACTTTCTGTAAATCTAGAATATATGAATCAAGGTATGCATGTTGGGATACGAATTAGACCATGGACCATACATGACTTTATGTCACATGTTGAATGATATGAATCTAGAATTTAAATGTTTTGGAAGTGTAATACATGATGAGAATCTACAGATGCTCACTAATGTAAGACGTTGAAGAAATATTGATGTGGTTCCATGATGATACCAATTATGATGATGAAGTATGAGAATGGTATTTCAGACTGTTGGGCTTGTTGTTAGTAGATAATAGCCCAAATCCTTTCGAAATGAATGTTGTATGATGAAAATAGTGCATGTTCATGTTTCTGACTAGCTGTAGTAGCATAGCCCAGAAATATAATGTCAAATCAGTACTCCTCGTGTTTTAGTCAGCCAGGGACTCTCCATAGCTGAGAATTTTTCCCTTGGTCAGCTCGGGACCCTCCATAGCGGAGAGTGACTCCCTAGTTCAATCAGGTTTCTCCATAGTAGAGAATGACTTCCTTAGTTCAGCTGGGACCCTCCATAGTAGAGAATGAATCCCTTGGTTTATGTTATCAACATGATTCAGTTCTGTATGATTTAGATTTCAGTTGCAACAGATTTAATATAATGAGAATCAGATTCAGTTATCAATAGTGATCCATTATAGTGTGTGATGCTATTCTCAGGTTCGGCTCTTATTAAATGTTTAGAACTTGACCCTTATGCATGAGTTCAATGATGTTTCAGGATATAAGATCCATATGAAAGTTTCATGTGTATATATATGTGTATGAGACTCATAAGAAGATTATTGCATGTTAAATCAGTTATGTCAATGTACTTTGTTATCTCCTTATCATATATTTGTATATTTAGTTATTTACCTTTTCCCCGCATGCTCAGTACATACCAAGTACTGACCAAACGCCTTTTGTGCTATATCATTTTATGATATAGATTCAGGTACCCAGACTTAGCCTCGTGGTTAGATACGCTTCATTCCTTCTCAGCTGCTAGTGGTGAGTCCTCAACTCTTGAGGACGTGATTTATGTTTACACCTTCTTTATGTTTCAATTTTTAGATTTTAGGAGTTAGCTGGGGGCTTATCCCAGAAACTCATCAGTTTAGTAGAAGGCTTTCAGACTTTTCTAGATAGATTCAGCATTGTATCACAATGTTGTTTCAAATGTTCTTATGATTCCTTATTAGACTCTTGTAGTTAGCTTTCGCTCATTTATGTTGTTGGTTGTTTCTATTGTTAAGTGATGTGCTATGATTATGCCATGAGTCGACTTGAAGCCTTTTGAGGTTCCTTGTCCCGTGTTATAGATAAGGCATGAACTCGGGTCGTGACAAGACTCTAGAAGAAGAGCTCAAAAAGTTGAACAGTAGACTGCAAAGTGTTGAAGGTATCAAGGGGATAACGGTCTAGATTATGAAGACCTATGCATACACCCCGATGTCTAGCTATCGCAGGGGTACAAACCTCCTAAGTTCAAATTATTTACTGGGGCCGGTGATCCAAGGGCCCACTTGAGATTGTATTTTGATAAGCTGGTAGGAGTGGGATGAAATGCAAAAATAAGAATGAAACTCTTCATGAGAAGTTTGACCGGTGATGCTCTTAACTACTACGTAGAGCAGAACCCGAATAAGTGTGTTACCTGGGCAGAGATGACCACAGCTTTTGTGGAGCATTTTGGGTTCAATATAGAGAATGCACCTAATTTGCATTATATCCAAACCATGAAGAGAAAGCACACAAAAACTTTCAAAGAATTTACAACTCGTTGGAGGACTGAGGCTGCCAGAGTGCGACCTCAAATGGAGGAGGTAGATGAAAGATATTTTCATGTGGACTCTAGATCCGCAAGCCTACGATAGATTAATATTGGTTAGTGAGAAAAGCTTCATCGAGATCATCAAATTAGGCGAAAAGATTGAAGATGGTATCAAGGATGGTACCACTATTAACATGAATGCATTGCAAGCTGCTAACAAAGCTTTGCAATCCAGAGGTATTTCAGAAAGCCACAAGCAAAAGGAAGTCGACACAACTATGATGGCCCAAGGGCCGAAGAGTTATGTTTACAGACCCTAAACTCCACCCTCACACTACCGAACTCCACCTCCACCATATCAAGCTCCCCTACCTCACTACCAAACTCCATCAGTATAATACCAAACTCCACCACCACAATAACAAACTCCCCATCCTTACCAAGAACAATATCAAACTCCCTCTTCAACCCATTTTCAAACCCCACCTTCACATTACCAAGCCCCCACCTACCCCATATATAGCACATAAACTTCTTATCCTCAACTATTTTCCTCTAATTATTCATCAAGCAAGAGGCCTAGGGCCCACTTTGAAAGAAAGCTGACAAAAACCTATATCGCGCTGGCTGAACTAATCACTGAACTGTATGCGAGGTTGAAGGAAGATGGGTATATTGAACCTATCCCTTCCCTTCCGATCGATACACAAGCTAAATGGTACGACCATAATAAAGTTTGCATGTACCATTCAGGCATGATGGGACATACCACAGAGTCCTGCAAATCATTGAAGGACAAAATACAAAAGCTGATTGATGCAAAAGCCATTCATCTCAAAAACCCAACACCAAATGTGATGAATAATCCTCTGCGAACCACCAGATGAATATGGTTTCTTATGATGAGGGTGAGGATTTGTTGGATACTATTGAGGTCATCGAGCACATAGCAGGTTCTTCAAACCCACTTATAACAATGAAAAGATGTCCTCCACTTTATGTTGAGGTAGCTGCACCATGACCTCCATTAACGGTGGTAAGAGCTGCTCTGACCTTTTACAAGACGATACCATGGAGCTATGGGTAGAATACCCCACGAGGAATAAAAGTGCTAGAAGCAGATGCAACACAAGGAGTGATTCGGTCAGGATGGATATACACTCCTGATACTCTGGCCCAAGGAGCCAACAAAGGGAAGAAACCGGTGATGGAGGTTGAAGATAATGGTGTTTGGAAGAAAGTACAAGAAAAAGAATATTCTGTGGTAGAGTAGTTGGGAAAGACTCCGACCAAAATATCCATCTTGTCCTTGTTACAAAGTTCTGATCAACACCAAAAGGCTCTAATGAAGGTGTTGAATGAGGACTATGTGCCTGCAAGTATATCTAGCTACGAAGTGGCCCATATGTTGGGTCAAGTTTTTGAGGCCCAAAAGATTTCATTTCACGAAGATGAATTGCCTGCAGATGGTGTGGCCCACAACAAGGCGCTACATATCACAGTGTAGCACACAGCTAAACTCATCACCAAAGTGTTGATCGACTCGGGTTCTAGCTTAAACATTTGACCCCTTAACACTTTGACCCGTTTGGAAGTTGATCTCACCAGAATCAGGTTGTGGAAGATGAATGTCAAAGCTTTTGATGGGTCACAAGGGGATACCATCACATTCCAAGTCATGGACATCCCAGCTTCGTACAATCTGTTATTGGGGCGACCATGGATACACACCGCAGGAGCAGTTCCTTCAACTCTGCATCAATGTTTAAAGTTTTAGTGGGAAGAGGTCATGGTCTATGGGAACAAAAGTCGTCTTATTTATGCAGCTCCCATTATCCCAGCAATTGAATGGAAAAGAGGTTTATATGGTGAGAGCTTTCACACTCTAGAGCTTGTTGGTGTCATTGAAGGAGGAAGATGGTGGAGTGACAAAGTTTTGAGCATGCTGTTGTGGTTAGGTTTTCAACTGGCAAGGGCCTTGGGGCCAGGCTGCAAGGGATGGCTGAACCTCTACATACGGCTACACATATGACCACTTTTGGATTAAGGTACCAACCCACTGCCAAGGAGCTGAAAGATTGGGAGTATCCTCTGGGGGACAATAATTTCTTATTGCCAAACCCACATCCTTCACTACAACAAACTTTTGTATTTGATGGTTTTCTGAATATCAAACGGCTGAAGAAGATGATATGCTACTCAGTCTGAGGAACCTATTCTTGGAGGAGCAGAGTGAGGGCAATTTTTATGCCATTATTGATGAGGAGAAAGGAGGGGCCCCAAGCAGGAAGCTGGAGCTCAAAGAGGACACACCAATTCAGAAGCCACTCCATCTAGGGATCGTCGGGCATCTAGGTAGATTTAAAATGATCAGTGTTTGTTATGTTGAAATAAAATATTTATTTTTTGAAGTTGTTAAATTCTCCTAGATATTATGTCAAATGTTGAGCAAGTTTTTCAATTAATAAAATTATTTCCCTCTTATATTGTCACACCCCAAACCCAGGGAGGCATGACTGGCACCTGGTGCCACCCCCTGATATGAGCGTATCCGATGCCCAAAATATAAAATAAAGGCCAGAACCGATGAGGTTCAACAAAACAATAACTATACAATCAGAATGAGACGATAGACTATAGCGGAAGTTGGCTCGCCTGACCAACAAAGAATAATAAATACAATATGTTGTCGAGGCCACAGAATGGAAGAACAACTATACAACATGGCCCACCTGGCCTATAACAATGACACTACACCCATAACAAATGTCTATGAGCCTCTAAAAATATAATAGAAATCAACTGCTAGGGACAGGGCCCCGAACTACCCAAAACTCAAGCAACTCCGAAAGAATTGGAGCACACCGACTCAGCTAGAACTCCACTCAGCAACCAAGAGCTTGATCTAACAGCCCACCATCACCTGTAGTCATGAATCCAGCGCCCCGACTAGGGTGTCAGTACAATAATGTACCAAGCATGAAAGGTAGAAACAACTGGAAGACTAAGCTTAGAAATCAACAGATATACCAGATATCGTAGAAAGAGAACTCAACTTAAGTAAACAAATAAAACCAACCTGGCCCCCATAAGCCTGGCAAGTACAAGCAAACATACAAACAAAACCTACCAGGTCCTCATAAGCTCGACAAGTCCAAAAGTAAACAACAACACAACGACACCTAACCGACACAGATCACCTATCATCGCCTCTAGACCTCTCAATGGCCTCAGCTAACACCAGCCAACATCTAGCATCCACTGCTATCAGATAACAAATAACACAAGAAAAAACCATAGTATAATGCCAAAAAAATCAAAATTCAACACCAGTTAATCAACATCATTAATCAAGCACTGTCGGACACTTTCTCGGTTGCGCACAGTTAGTGGAGCTCAATCCATCTGGGAGAACCAATCGCGATCTTAGGAAGGCTTAGACATGTTGGACCACTCTCAAATTGTGTCTCAACTAGACACTACGGAGCACATCATTCTCAACCTCGTAGGTCATTTCACTCCTTGGGCTCAACCCCTCAGCGGGAAACACTCTTGTGCGTCGGGTATCCATAATCCACAAGGCATCTCGAGCTCGACCCCTAGCCGGAACAACTCTCATGTATCGGGTACCCACAAGCCACAAGGCCTCAAACATAACACATACACAAAAAATAACAATAATATTACATGCTCAAATATCCCATAATCGACTCTCAAACTCCACAACCCAACTATTACAACACAATACTATTCTTTCACCTCTAGCCGTCCACTGACGAGCCACTAACCAAGCTAAGGACCACCATCCTATCCAGTCTATCCTCAAGTTTTACAAACATCCCACAACTCTACTAACCACTAACATCAAGGGACACGGCAAAATCGGCCCAAATGTCACCACGGCCATCACGTGTCATCGACACAATCGCTGATTCCAATATAAAAAAAGATCATCGCAACCATCGATCCTAACTAATCTAATAACCCATTCACTTGTAAATATGATCACATAATATCATTCACTCAAACATCCCACAACTTTCTACAAGAACCACACGCCTCACACACGGCCTCTCGACACGAGCCTAACAATTTTCCATGACTACGATTCTCCGCACTCAAGCCCGAGACACCAACCAAACAAGCACCTTAAACACACATTTATCACCGTATAAACAGAAGAAAAAGAGTTCAATAATATAAAAAATACAATCCATCACAAAACAGCCAACACACACATCAACACAGATGACAACGGCTATGGAATTCATGCCGACAAAGGGAGGGACAAGACTCACATACCTTATCTTCAAGCCTAGAAGAATTTGAACCTTAAACACCATGAAACTACTGCCTAAAGTAAATCCAACGTTCTTCCAAAACGCAGCCAACACAACTCAATAACAAAACAAGACAAATGAAGCTTACCCGACAAGATTCATAGGAATTCGACGGTAGAAACTTTGAGACAACAACCTAACATGGTTAATACACTAATAAACAACCTTAAGCACTAAGGAGAACAAAAGGAAGAAGTCTTACCAACAGCTTCACCATGAAACAGCCACCAACAGCCCGGAAAATACACCAAACCACAGACTACACGCGATTCCCGACTTCCCGACATCAAAATCATGTTAAACCATGGCTTCTAACCCCAAAAACAAGGAAAACCATGGAGAGAACTTGAGAGGTGTTTCTTACAAATTATGGTGCTGGAAAATGAATTTGGATGAAGAACAACTGACTAAAGGGGCTTAAATAGCCTTCCACCGCCTTAGACCCTTGTGAGGTGCCTGCTTGCGCGGTCTCGCGAAAATGCGAATATCTCTCTACTACGAAGTCGGATTGACAAACAGTTTGATGCATTGAAAACTAAAATCATAGATATTTAATTTGATAAGTTGAACAACCCATAAATCCTTATATATTGGGAGAAAATCCTTGAGACATTTGACCTAAATTTATAGGAATCTCAAGAAGAAAATTTTGCGATAACTTTTTTCGAATTTTGTTCTACAACTTGATCGACGTCCAATATTAAATACGACCTTAGAGTGATTCAAATAACTCATAATACATACTTATTAGCCTATTTATCACTCTTATTCATACCTCAAAAGCACCATTTTATCGCTCAAACTATCCAGGGTGTTACACATATATTGATTTTGTTTTTACTTATATTTTCAGCACTTCTAATATTAAACATGTTGAACGACATAACATAGGAAATTCATTAGAAGAAGAAGAAGAGGATGAGGTACCAACTGAAATTGTCAGAGAAGTAGAGGAGTTTGAGGATAAGCCCAAGGAAAATCGTGTAGAAACAGAGGTGGTAATCCTGGAGGATGCAGAGACACCAAAAGAGACCCAAGTCAGCACTTATTTGCCGAAAGATGAGATTGGGGACTACATTGATTTTTTGAATGAATATAAGGACGTCTTCACCTGGTCCTATGCCAAGATGACTGTACTTAGTCATTCCATAGTGGTACATAGGTTGCCTACTAATCCAGCATATCGTCCTTTCAAGAAAAAGCTGAGGAAGTACAAACCTAACATGAGTTTGAAAATCAAGGAGGAAGTGGCTAAGAAGATCGATGCTAGAATTCTTAAAGTGGTAGAGTATCCTACTTTTAGCCAATATTGTAAGGTACCAAAGAAGGATGGAAAAGTCAGAGTTTGTGTAGATCATAGAGACCTCAACAAAGCTAGCCTAAAAGATGACTTTCTGCTGCCGAACATCCACATCCTCGTTGATAACTGTGCTAAGCATGAGATGTAGTTATTTATGGAGTGCTTCACTGGCTATCATAAGATTGGAATGCATGATGAAGATGCCGAGGAAACTGCTTTTCTTTCACCATGAGGCGTATATTTGTACAAGGTGATGCCATTCGAGTTGAAAAATGATGGAGCTACCTACATGAGGGCCATGACAACTATATTTCATGAAATGATCCATAAAGAGATTGAGGTTTATGTGGATGATGTCATCATAAAATAAAATAAAAGTTTAGATCATTTGGCTGACCTTAGAAAGTTCTTCGACAGACTGCGAAGGTATAATTTTAAGTTGAATCTAACAAAGTTGCATTCGCTGTTCCCGTGGGGAAATCATTGAGATTTATTGTCAGTCGTCAGGGTATTGAGTTAGATCCAACTAAAAACCATCCAAGAGCTCCCACTACCAAAGAGCAAGAAGGAAGTTATGAGCTTTTTAGGGAAACTCAACTACATCAGCCTTTTTATTGTTCAATCGATAGTTATTTGTGAGCCTATTTTCAAGTTGCTGATAAAAGATGCTGCTAAAGAGTGGAATCTAGAATGTCAACAAGCTTTCGATAATATCAAGGATTATCTATCAAAGCCTTTGATTTTAGTTTCACCTGAATAAGGAAGACCTTTGCTTTTGTATCTGTCTGTGCTAGAAGATGCCTTTGGTTGTGTTTTGCGGCAACATGATGAGACAAGGAGGAAAGAGCAAACAATATATTATTTGAGGAAGAAGTTTACACCGTACGAGGATCGATATAACTTGTTTGAGAGGACATGATACGCTTGGACTTGGGTTGCTCAGAAATTGAGGCACTATCTATCTGCTTACACGACCTATCTGATCTCCAGAATGGACTCGCTGAAGTACATCTTCCAAAAGCCCATACCGACAGGAAAGCTGGCTAAATGGAAAATATATTAAGCGAGTTTGACATTGTCTATGTCACACAGAAAGTGGTAAAAGGGTAGGCACTTGCAGATCATCTAGCGGAAAACATTGTGCACAATGAGTATGAAGCTCTGAAGACATACTTTCTCAACGAGGAGGTAGCATTCGTAGGCAAAAATATTGCGGAAGAATATGATGGTTGGAGGTTGTTCTTCGACAGAGCTGCTAATTTCTAAGGAGTGGGTATTAGAGTTGTGTTCGTGTCAGAGACTGGACAACATTACCTTGTATTAGCTAAACTTTGATTTACCTGTTCTAATAACATGGCCGAATATGAAGCTTGCATCTTGGGTATTTGATGTCCCGTGATTCTAAGACACTTTCGATGCTTAAAATTAAGAAAATATGCAAATTTTGGGTATGTTTATGTAGATATAATATGTTTTTGTTGAGTGTTGCAGGAAAACAGGTTCAGAATGTAAAATGGGGAAAGTAAGAAAAAAATTGGACCAAGTGCGGACTGCTAGTCAGGTAACAAGTCCTCGTCTCAATGGACGACTCGTTCTTGGAGTCGTGGGAAGAAATCAGGTTTGAAGTGTAAGAAACTAGTGCAGACAATGAATTAGAGGCATGACTCATTACGTATGGTAATGAGTCATTATGACAGTCATGAAGACTGGAAAGAAAATTACTAAAAAAAAACGACTAGGGATGCAGCAAAGGACTCAACGAGTTGTCGGGGGACTTGATGACTCGTCATGATATGCTAGGCACACCCTTCAAGTAAACTAGAGCTTCTAGGGATCCTTAGCCATGAGATACCTAAAGACTCATGCTCTGATTTGATGAGTCGTTAGGTGACATGTTACCTTGAAGGAACAGTTTGCTGAGGACGACTCAATAAGGCATGCTACGACTCGTTAGGACACCTAACAAGTCGTTACTTAGCTTGTTGTCACTACCGACTTTGATTCCATTTTTAGTTAGGAAAGGTTTTGTTTAAAACTATAAATACTTTATTTAGGTTTATTTTTACAGTACAGTTTATTCTACGACTTTGAATGCGATTTTTGGCGTTGTTGATTACCATTCAAGGTTCATGAATCAAAGTTTGTAATTTTGTTCTTGATTTTGAGGATTAAAAAAACATTGGAGCTTTTTCCTTTGATTTTGGTTATTTATTCAATACAAGTGGTTTCTTCTACAAAACTTTGTACGTTGCAATTATGATTTCTTCTCTATTTTGTAATTATGATTATCCAATTATGAGTAGTTAAACCCATAACTAGTATTGTGGGAACCGTGATGAATTAACACACATAGGTAAAAATACTTAGTGAATCTTCAACGGGGTTTTTTCATGTCTTGTTTTTCCCTTCATTTTATTCGCTTCTTAATGGTTGCAAACGTTGGAATTTGCCTTATTCCTACTCACCGCACCGAGGGAGTAATGAATGGGAAAAGGGATTAACAATGGAGATTTGAGCTATCAACCCTTATAAAATAGCTTGACCTTGTCCAGGAATAGCTAATCCAATATTAAGGATAAGGGTTAATTAAGTATACACCCGCATACGGATCAAGTTGCATGGTAATAATCATCTAGATTGGTGACCTATCATTTAAGTGAAGTAACTTACTAATATTGCACGCTAAGCACCGAAATAGATCATTAGTATAAAAGCCTTGTGGTTATGAAGTCATGGGGAACACAATCCTAGCCAACTCACTTATTAAATACAACTGATATTAAATCAAGGATCAACTCACTACTCTCTACTACGTTTCATTATTTTGCGTTTCAAACCTTCCCCCCAGGAAATAAGTTAGTCGATAGTATTAGCTAAGCCACATTAACTAAAGTTCTTATCATATTCCTCGTGGGATTCGACCCCAACCCTGGTTGGATTCTATATTTGACATCGACGGCTTTATATCTCATTTATGAGGTATAATTTGGGTGACATCATATTTTGGCACCGTTGCCGAGGAATACGGCTTAGGCTTTTGTTAATTGTGTTTGCTTTACTGTTGCTCCTTATTTCCTTTTTATTTTTTTCTTTGTTGGTTTTGTTCTTAACAGGTGTTACGTTCATGCATGGCCAGTACTAGGAATCGAAGAAAATCCCTACTTCCAATTGATCACAAACTTGAACAAACAATGCAGAATTTAAGGAAAATGGCCAACGTACATAGGCAAGAAACAGTGGAAGAAGCTACAGAAAGAATGTTGGCTGAGGAACAAGCTCGAGAAAGAGTTAGAGAGGTACAGAGGCTTGCTGAAGAGCAACGCCTAGCTACTGAAGCTGAGCGAGCTAGAAAGAACAGAGGTCCAGACCAACAGAGGCACCGGTACTTCGATGATGACGATAATGCTGATATTGATGAAGTCGATGCCACTAGATATATTGTCCCTCCCCCTTTGCTTGATGGGGAAAAGTTTGACATTACCACATTACCAGTTCTATGATCCAACTACTCAACATGAAGGGGATATTTGTGGGTCATACAACTGATGATGCACATACTCACTTGACAAATTTCATTGTATCTGCAAAGCATACAAACAACCGGGAGTGAGTCAGGATGTGATAAGGCTGAGGTTATTTCCCTTTTCATTACGGAGTGAGGCAACGCTCTGGTTGGCTGAACTACCAAAAGATTCTATCACTACTTGGAGGGACCTTTTCTTGAAAGGTTCTTCCCGCATTCCAAAGCTTTGTAGCTAAAAGATGAGATATACAACTTTAGGAAATTGAATTCTGAAGCACTTCACGAGACATGGTTGTAGTTCAACAAGAAGGTTAAAAAGGTTCCCAACCATAGGATCACGGATGATACATTATTGGAGATATTCTATAGGTCTATGAATGCTAACACCAAGGCGGTGGTTGATGCTGTCTCTGGTGGAATATTCATGAGTCATACTTATGCTGAAGTTGTTGGGGTCTTTGATAGGATCACTAAAACCAATTGCGCATGGCATACAAGAGAGTCGGAGATTCTGGACGGTACTTATGTGGTAGGTATGTCTGCAGAGTAGAAAAGGAAGGATGAAGAGTGAGACCAAGATATTGCTGAGATCAAGACCACAATGGGGATGCTTGCTAAGAATTTTGTGGAGCCAGGCAGAAAAGATGAATGCAGTAGGTTCTTAGGGCAAGGCCCCAAGAAATTATGGTGGCAAATCAGAATCTGAAGAGGAAGTAAATTATATGAATGATCAAGGGGCGGGTTTCCGGACTAACACACGAGGGTCTAACCAAGACTTTGGTATCAAGGTTAGGGGAACCAAGGCCGGAACTACTACAAAGATAAAAATTACAACCGAGGCTAATACAGGGATAGGAGCAGAGGCAGAGACAATGGTGACCGGAGAATGCATGAGGAGTGTAAGAATGATAGAAGTGGTCGATATGTTCCTCCAAGGAACTGGGAGCCAGAGTCTAGTGGTTCAAGGGTGGAAGACATGTTTTCTAAGGAACTCAAGTAGATGGAGGCGACAGATGGCCATTTTAAGGAACTCTGTGATGATATTTCTGGTATGAACCAAAAGGTGGAATCACATGTCATTGCCATTAAGCAGCTTGGTCAAATGCTGAAAAATTTATCGGTGAACATCCCATTAGTCGAGGAACTTAAGCAGATGCTAGGATATGCTAAATTCTTGAAGGACCTTGTCACTAGAAATAGGAACGTGAGCTTCGAACTTGTTGATAATTTGCACCATTGTAGTTCATTAGCATTTCGATCTATAGTTTAGAAAAAGGAATACACTGGAGCTTTCATCATACCGTGCACTATTGGAGACTTTAACGTTTCTAAGGCACTATGTGATCTTGGTGCTAGTATAAAGTTGATGCCATTAGCAATGTTCAGACAATTAGGCTTGGGAATCCCCAAACCGACTATAATACGACTATTGATGGCAGATTGCACGGTCAAAAATCTGGTGGGGATTCTCTACGATGTTCTATTAAAGGTAGAGTCCTTTATATTTCTGGTCGACTTTGTTATTTTGGACTATGAGGTTGATTTTGTGTCCCAATTATCTTGAGGCAACCATTTCTTGCCACTAGACATGCACGTATAGACATGGAGACTGGATAGTTGAAATTCTTATTGAACAATGAGGAAGTAACATTCAATGTGTGTCGGTCCATGAAGAAGCCAAATGTCATGCAGGTGGTCTCAGTAATTGATGTTGTGGAAACTGAGCTTTCAATCATGCCCATTTATGAGTTAGGGACTATTGAGCATTTATCAGTAATTTTGATAAATGTTGATGCTGAGGAGATTTATGGGGGTGATGAGATTGTTAATGCACTTGTTGGGACGGGGTCATACACTTATGCTCCAAAGAAGATTGATCTTGATCTGAAGAATAGGGTGACCCCACCAACCAAGCAATCTATTGAGAAGCCTCCAATATTAGAGCTCAAAGCACTCCCATCTCACTTACGATATGTATTTCTAGGGACCGAAAACACGTTACCGGTCATAGTTGCAGTTGACTTGGAGGAATGGCAAGTGGAGGCTTTGGTCTCTATTCTGAAGAAGTATAAAAAAGCATTGGGTGGACTATTGCTGACATTATTAGGATCCCGTCCAGTATATGCACACATAAGATCCAGCTTGAGCCAGACTGTATTTCGAGTATTGAGCATCAACATAGGTTGAATCCACTTATGCAAGAGGTGGTCAAGATGGAAATCATCAAGTGGTTGGATGTGGGTGTGATTTACCCTGTTGCTGACAGCAAATGGGTGAACCTAGTTTAGTGCGTGCCCAAAGAAAGAAGGAATCATGGTGGTCCCGAATTCTAACAGTGAGCTAATTCCACTCAGAACAGTCACTATAGGAAGTTAAAGCACCAGACTCAGAAAGATCACTTTCCCATGCCATTCATGGATCAGATACTAAACAGACTTGCAGGCAGAGGATGGTACTTTTTTTATGGTTATTCGTGGGTAAAATCTGATATCTGTAGCCTCCGAAGACCAAGAGAAAACCACTTTCACCTGCCCTTATGTTACATTTGATTTCAAGAGGATGTCGTTCGGGATATGTGATACCTTCACCACTTTTTAGTGCTGCATGATGTCCATATTTTCTTACATGGTGGAGGATACCATTGAAGTATTTATGGATGACTTTTTACTGGTAGGTGATTCATTCAATGACTGTTTGGCTCATTTGAGCAAGGAATTGTAGCAATGTAAAGAGACCAACTTGGTGCTTAATTGGGAAAAGTTTCATTTCATAGTCAAAGAAGGTATAATGCTCGACCACAGGATCTTTGGTAAGGGCATTGAGGTGGACAGAGCCAAGATTGATGTAATTTCTAGTCTACCACCTCTAATTTCTGTGGGAAGTGTTTGAAGATTTTTAGGCCATGTAGGATTTTATCATAGATTCATCAAGGATTTCTCAAAGATTGCACATACCTTATGTAAGTTTCTTGAGAAAGAGGTGAAATTTTTTTTTGATGATGCATGTCTGAAGGCTTTTGAATGCCTAAAGGAGAGATTGACCACTACCCCGATCATAGTAGCACCTGACTGGTCCTTACCGTTTGAGATTATGTGTGATGCTAGCGGAGTGGCCCTGTGGGTGGTAACCGATGGCGTACGGGTGTCCAGCAGGATTTTGCAATGAAGTTTAATGAATTCTTGGTCACCTGCTTCCCACCTGAAACCCATTCAGCCTCATCTTTATTCTCATCAATTACCTCTGCTAGCCATTGCAACTGCCTCTATCGCTCCTGCACACTCAGGGACCTAATCTGCTTCATAGCCTCCACCCGGTAATCATACTCTGGCATCATCCTGGTAGGAGCGAACTGTGGTCCATACAATATTCGAGCAATGATCTATTCGAATATATCAACTTCTCGGCCTCAGACCAATACGCTCTCCAAACGAGGCTGATTTTTATTTTCTGCCCCTCTTTTGCCTTTACCTCCATGGTGGCCAAGTAGTTGGCATAAAACTCTCGAACTATCTCTTCTGTGTATTGTGTTGGAGTCTTGGCCATCCAGTCAAAATCGTGGAAGCTAAAAATCTGCTTCATCTCCTCAACTTCATTCAATGTGTTTATGAGAATCTGTGGTTCTTCTTGAATGCTCCTCCATGGCTTATTCTTGGCGGTGAAAATGATGCCTTGTTCATAGATTTCTTTGGCTCCTGGAACTCTCCATCGGATTGTATGGTTTGCTCTAGGTGGGGTCTGCTCTTGTGCTTCATCAGGAGCCTCCTTCTCTGACTCATCACTTCCGCTTTCCTCTTCACTTTGGGTCTCCCCTGACCCTTCTTCAGCATTGGAGTCGCTCCCTAACTTTTGTTGTTCCTCTCTAACTCCCTCTTCAGACTGGAGAGCTTGAGCGGATGTGGCAGTGGTTGCTTCAGCTTAGGCCTTTGCTTTTGCCCTAGTGGTTCTGGTTCCATCGGTGTCTGAGGTGTCTACTTGATACTCCTCAAGTGAACCACTAGGTGAATCTCCATCCTTGTCAGACTCCGAGTTAGTTGGTTCATTAATCAATCTCCTTTGGGCTTTTGTTTTGTCTGCCCTGCGTTTGTATGTCAATGTACCTGTAGAGAAAGAAGTTAGCACTCTGTTTTTGAAAAAGAATAATTAAACAGGAGATGTTCTGAATTTCATCACAGGTCACTACTATGAGTCGTACCATGAAGGTACGACCTGTGAAAAGTCCCAGAATTGCAACTATTTTTAGTACGACTCGCAGGTACGACTCGTACCACTAAGGTACGATCCGTACTATGAGTTGTCTGATGAAGCCCGGCACTTATGTTGTTCTGAATCTTTCCACGACTCATGGTACGACCTGTAGGACGATTCCTTAAGTCGTAGGAAGGACATTTTCATGCAACTATGTTTAGATTGGTGGCACGAGTGCTCAGTACAACTCGTAGTGGCAACCTACGGTCCATATTGTGCCTCATACTACTTCAATTTTTATTTTCTCAGTTTGCAAGGATTCTTTTTCAAATTTTTTTAGGGTACTCAGATTTCCCCCCAGGTATAGGCATATTAATGACTCAATTTAACTCAAGTCCAATCTTCCCCTTTGTTAACCCACTACCCGTAACTCATTAATTTTTCAAAAACTCAATTCATCTAGAATCTAGCATCCTTTTAGTCGAAGAAGCACAGTATTAATACCCTAATCATTGTCTATTATCAAAATCAAATCTTCAAGCCTAATTACTGACTCACAAGGGTGTTGGTAGCTGTAATCTCAATAGGTGACTCTTAACAATGTTTAACACAACACGCTTACTTGATTGATGTTTCATCAATGGCAAATAACAGTGTGGGGTTTTCTGAGCTTGAGTCGAGCAAGAATTTTGCTTGATTCTTTCAGTGTTGTTGAGTTACGGGTAGGGGAAAGTGAGGTTGAGTCGTGTGTTTGAATGCTTGAGCGTGGGAGAAGCGGTTCAGGGGGTTTAAATAGGTAAGGTAAAATTTTTAAAAAATTTGGACCGAGTCGAGTATTAATGCCTAATTTTAACCTGTTATGACTCATAACACGAGTCGCAGGAAGATCCTATGGCTCGTCCCTTGGACTCGTGGGCAACCTATTAAAGAAAACTTATCTGACAACCTATGAATACACCCTACGACTCGTACTATCAAGATACGATCCGTAGGATGACTCATAGGTCGGGGCTTAGAATCTTTTTGTTCTGAACCTCACTAAGACTGTTGCTATGGCTCGTAGGATCTCATTGCGAGTCGTACTGAGAGCCATAGCAGATGATGTTTCAGCCTTCTATTTTCAATTTTCTCTGCACACTAAGCACACATCAGTTCAATAACTTGGGTTGCCTCCCAAGAAGCGCTTGATTTAACATCGCGTCATGACGTAGGTAGGCTGGTTACTCAAACTTCACCAGTCCACCACTTGGGTTGCCTCCCAAGAAGCGTCTGATTTAACGTCACGGCACGATGCAAATCTCTTGACTACTCAGAATTTGTCAAGTGATTCATACTCATCCTCCAGTGCTGAGATCACACTAAATTCCTCGGGTTTCTTCATTGTCTTGCATATGTTGAATGTGACCTCTTCTTGATTAAGCCTAAACTTCAATAGGCCAGCTTCTACATCTACTAGAGCTCTCCCAATCGCAAGGAATGGTCTCCCCAAAATGATGGGGACCTTGTAATCAACCTCGCAATCCAAAATCATGAAGTCTGCTAGGAATATAAATTTATCTACCTTGACAAGCACATCGATTAGGATACCAACCAGCTTCTTAACTGTTTAGTCGGCCATCAGTAGCCACATGTTGGTCGATGTAAGAGTTCCCAATCCTAACTTCTTGAATACAACCAAGGGCATCAAATTGGTATTATCTCGCAGATCACAGAGTTCCCTTACAAACTCAACATTGCCAATCATACATGGTATAGTGAAGGCACCTGGGTCCTCATTTTTCTGTGCTAAGACCCTTGTAGCTATGGCACTGCAGTGATGCACATTGCCAATAGGCTCATAGCTCACGGATCTCTTCTTTGTCACCAGGTCCGTCATAAACTTTGCATATCCTGGCATCTGCTCTAATGCTTTGACCAATGGTATGTTCATAAACAGTTGCTTAAGCATTGAAAGGAATTTCTGGAACTTGCCATTTTCCACCTTCTTCTTCATCCTTTGGGGGAATGGTGGTGGTCGTCGTGGGATAGCTTTTTGCATTTGCATTGCCCCTTGATCCATGACAGGTTCCTTCTCACCTCTCGGGGCCTCTTGCAACTCACCAGCCTCTTTCTCAGCACTTGTATCATCATCCTTCATTATATTCTCTTTCTTCCACTCAACTTTAATTGGAAATGGGGGGTCAACTGTGGTTTTACCACTCCTAGTCATCACCGTCATATAATGTGCATTGTTCTTCGAGTTTTGGACAGTGTTGCTAGGAAGTGTACCCTTTTGTCTAGGGTTCATTGATGCTGACAGTTGCCCAAGTTGGTGTTCAGTTTGCTTGATGGCGGTAGCATGAGATTCCACCTTTTGACCCATACTTGACAAATCACCTTGGATCTCCTTCAGCTGATCATCAAGGGACCTCACCTTCTTCAACATCTCGGCCATCATGCTCTCCAAGTTTGATTGCCCAGCCTCCCTTTCTCATGCATTGGGAGGCACATAGAATCTGGCCCGGTCATTGCGATATCCATCATTGCGCCTCCAATCACCTTTGCGCTCACGACCTCGACTCCTATCTCTGAATGCGTTTCTGTTGTAGTTGTCTCTATACTGGTTACGACTTTGAGTTCTAGAACCTTGGCGCCAATTGTCTTGTCCATACGATTGGGCGTTGGTTCAGAAACTCGCTACCTAGCTATCCAAAAAGTTTGCCTCCTCCTCGGAATTAGAGTGATCAGCTCCTTGCTCCCTTCCTTGAGTACCCACTGCATTAACCTATTTGGCTCCAGCTCCCATAATATGCTTGGTCAGCAAGTCCAATGATGTGCGCATATGAGCCAACTCCTGGTCGCGCTCTTCTTCTTTTCTTTGTTGGTCTGCAGTCAGACCAACAGCATATGTGTCTGCCACTGCATCAGCCTCCCTCGTATGTCAGGCCCTGTTTGTCTTAGTCACCCTGTCAAGAATGGTGGCAGCTTGCTCCCAGGTGTGACTCATCAATGCTCCTCCAGCTACCGTGTCTGCTACAGCCTTAGTGCTATTGTTCAGAGACCTGTAAAAAGTTTCCAACAAACTATCCTCTGGAATTTTGTGGTTGGGGCACTTAGTCAATTTCTTTTTGAATCTCAACCAAGTTTCATGAAGTGCCTCAGTCTTGATCTATCGAAAATTATAAATCTCATCTTTTGCTGTAACATCCTGGACGTGGAAAAGAATCTCTCCAAGAAGTCCTGTTTAAGCTTCCTCCAGTTGGTTATGGAGTCATTGGGCAACTATGATAACCACAAAGTAGCTTCCACAGATAGAGAAAAAGGGAAGAGTCTGAGTCGTATTACATCCCGGCTTACTCTGGGAAACCTGTACACCTTGCATATTTCTATGAAGTTCATTAAGTGCAGGTTGACGTCATCCGCTGCGTGGCCACTGAACACCCTTTTCATATTTAGCAACTGAATCATGGTACTTGTAAGGTCGAATTTGGCCCCAACGGGCTGTGTTGGTGGCACAATTGCTCTAGTTGACCCAACTTCATCAATATCTGGGTCATCATCATCGTCAAAGTACTAAGGGGCAAATCTATGAGCTCTTTTGCCTCTCCTTTGTCGACCAACTTTTACCACTTCATCTCTTTTATCTTTCGCATGTTGTAGTGCAGCTTGCCGAACTAGCTCGACTGGCCTAGCTTCTTCAGCTATGCAGGCCTCTCTTTCCTCGTGGTTTTCCATGTTACATAATGCTCTTTCAATTTCTGGATTAAATGGAACAAGGGGATCTCCTCTACTCCGAGTGTTTGGCATTCACCGGAGAATAGCCTGTGGGTATCAAAAACACAAAAATAAACGTAATTAAAGAAATAACTACCAAAAAGTTAGCTACAAGCTAATAACCTAGTTTCAGCCGTATTTCCCAACAACGGTGCCACTTTTTGATAATGCTCAAACCACACCTCCTACTGAAGTGAGAAGCGGACGTTGTCAATAAAGAACCCAACTAGAGGTTGGGGTCGAACCCACAAGGAATAGCGAGACTGGATTATAGGCAGTAATTGAACTAGTGAGGTAGTTACTTCAAAATAGGGGGATTCTAAAGAAAATCAATAATAAAAACAAATATTAAAATTCTGGTGTTAAGTCAATATCAAAGGATAATTAGGGTTTGTGTTCCTATGGGTTCATAACTGCTTTGGGTATACACTCGTGATTATCACCAATACTTACTTATAGAACTGATAACTTAGGTTCATTCAAACGACCGACCAGTCCCTATTGAATGACTATACTCAATTACTCGATCAAGTCTCATGAGCGCTTTCTAACTATCCGTTATCACTAAGTTCCAAATTTCACTATCCTTCGACCACAGCTCAAGTTAATACAATAATTATCAAAATCAAGGCTCTGTTGTAATTTTTTTTCCTAATCTCTACCTCTTTGACCAAAGCAAGTAAAGAATTCGGGCATGTCCTAACGTTGCACACCGTTAATAAACATTTAAGCATGAAAAGAATACAATATAAGTATTTGGTATTGGTTTTAAAATCACTTTGTGTAACCCTAGCTTGTTAATCCATCATGGTTCCCACAACCCTAGCTATGGAGGTTTTAGCCTCTCATAGTTGTAAAGATGTGATTTGAATTCATGATGAAGAATAAAAATCAATACTTACAAGAATGATTGAGAAAAACACTTCCTTTAATTACTCCGCATAATCTTGAAAACCAGGTAGCAAGAATAAGATGAATTCAAGAAAAGGTTGATCACACATTGAATCAACTCAATTCTCTCTTTCTTACTTGTTTCTCTTCTCTATGATTGTCTGATTGTCTACAGAAAAATAAAACCTAAAACGTATTTATACAGACACAAGAATCCTTTTCCTAAGCAAACTGGATGAATTTCCAAATCTGATGTCGCGGTCGTCACTAGCCAAGTTATGATCCGTAGCAGCTTCCTACGACTCGTAGCTGCCTGTCGTACCTTGCATTGTTGGATGAATTTCGGCTAAGTGTTGGATCCAGGTATGATTCGTACCTCCTTCATACGACTCGTACTAATCTCCTGTAGTTTAATTCTGAAACTTTGGAATTCTTCTGAAGTTCAACACGACCGTCATGGTACGACTCATACCTTCTTCCCACGGGTCGTACATTCCTTCCGTAGCAGGAGTCAGCATTTTATGTAACTTTTCTGAATTTTGTCACGATTTCTTCATCACGACTTGTACCATCTTGGAATGATTCATACTTAGACTCGTACATTGCCTCTCTGCACCTTAAGCCTTCTATAACTTTTCATGGCCCTTAGTACGACTTGTAGGTCCTTTCTACGGCTCGTACTGTGGTCTGCACATTAAGCCTATTTTGCATCTTTCAGGCTTTCTTTTTCCATTTTTAGGTCCAACATCAATTCATACTGCAATCAAAGAAAAAGTTTATTATATCCATATAAACATACCTAAGTTCATGTTATTTTTTTTTGTTTTGAGCGTCGAAAGTGCTGTAAATCCACATCACATCATTACTCTTCGGTCAACACCCAAGGACTTATCATCCTATTACTTACCTTATAGATACATGACAATGGATGCATACTTCCCTCAATTTCTGGCTCCATTTTTGGCTTCCACTCTTCTAATTTCATATTTCTAGCTCTAGGTTTATTCTACTACTCATGGCTCACACAACCCAAATCACACTATCTCTAGGGTAACTGACGTGCCCGATTCGCGCGTCTGCAAGTGTACGGGTCGTGCAAGTAATATAGTGGCTCTTTTTAAGAACCGGATTGTCGAACCCACAGGAACTGGACCCATTCCTCTAACTATCCATTTCTAGTGCTATGTTAAATACCTCAAGTGTTGGTTATAGACATTTTCGATAGAGATTAATTAAGTCTAAGTTTGGGTCAACGAAATATTCTGAAATTACTCTAGGAGCAACATAGAGTTAAAACCAATTAATCATGCGATCCTACGATTTGCAATGGGTTAAACATGGAACTATCAATTGTTATTTCACATAATTAGAATTGCATGTTTTTGGTCTTTCAAGCCTCTAAACACGGCAATCTAGCCTCACTGTATCATTGTGAGCGAGGAGTTTAATTTTCTAGTCGCGGGCAATCAATTATGTTGTGGTTTACGGGGAAACGATTAGGGACTTTCGTACGTCTAACCATTTAACTCAACTTAGCCTCACAACTACTTCTTCGAGTGGTGATGTGACATCCCAAGTTGGTCTTTCATAACCCCCGTGTGTCAACCAAGCAAGGTGTGAGGTATATTTCTATCCTAACACAATATCTCTCCCTAGAGACAAACATGCTCCTTACATTCTCATGTCCTGACCTAGGTAATGCTTTCTCAAGCTATTACTCAAGCTAACAAATATGCTTTCATGGTGATCAATCATAAAAACAACCAACAATCCAGAATGCAAGACGAAACAACAATCAATAACTTAATTCCAAAACAAATTCATTAAAGCACAATCATAATTCATGGCTTCAACCCTAGAGGAAGGGTTCTTGCCATTCATGTTCGTAAAACTACAATTAACTAATACTAAACTAACATACTTACATGAATTTGGTAGATGAGAAGGGAATTTGATAAACCCTAGATGAGTTCTCCCACTTCTCCCTTCACTCCTAGGTGGTTTTTCAGAATAAAATCATGACCAAATGATTTTAGGAGCTAAGGGTTCAATTTATACTATGCTGAAAAATTGCAAAATTTGGCCTGTGGTGGAACAGCAACGTGTCATGGAGCTGAACGCCCTACTTGACCTCCGTGACACGTTGGTAACGCGTACCCTCACTGGAATGTGCCAAAAAATGCAATTTTTGGCCAAGTGTTGCTGCGTTGGCAGCGTGCCACGGCCCCTATCGCGCAGGGTGCCAGTTATTGCATGTTGTCTTGTTGACTTTCACGTTTTGCTCTTGATTCCATTCCTCCACTTCACCAAATCATGAATTAGTTCCTCAAATGCATTATTAACCTTCAAAAACAAGGACTAATCATGTTGGTTAGTATATATTCACATTTACATAAAATCACATGAAAATGTATAAAATAACTTAGATAAACAAGACTAAATTAAGGTATAAAGCATCACTCGGGCATGCTATTTTTGCCCACGATCACCTACCCCACACTTAAAGTCTTGTTCGTCCTTGAACAACCTATTACATCTCATGCATATGGAGACTCATCCATAACTCATTTAGCAAGAATATTCAAGCTACGGCTACAATGATTACGTAAGATAACAAGCTAAAGATAGAGCATGCACGATTTGATCATTGAAATAAAGTACAACTATGTTAAGACTTCGTAACCTCAAGAATCGACTCTCAATCTTAGCAAACTCATGCAAATCAACTGATTAAGAAATCCCACATGAATTATATCCTTCATTCAACATGTGCCCCTCACGGAAAGAGAGTTACCCAATCACACACAAAAATAATTTTTTAAATCACAACATGTGTGGGTACATGAATAGAATTGCGCTCACTCTCACAAAGAATTCACATGCATCATGTAACGACCCATAAGCTTGCCCTTAGTGTTTTATTCCACTAATTTAAGGATGTGTGAATGTAAGATCAAGTAGGACTTAATGGGTTGTAATGTAGGCTAAGGGACAGGTAGGTACTATTATGGCCAGTAATAGTGACTATCTTTCCTAAACGCTTTTAATACATTACGCCCTCCTTACGAACTTCCCTTCCCTTACTTTACCTTTTTCTCCTTTCATCTTTCTTGTTCCTCTTATGTTCCCCCATTTCTTTAGGCACTTTTAACTTATTAGTAAGGAGTTCTATAAATAATTTTTCATTAATTTGTTTTCTTGCTCCTTACTAATAATCAACCATTTTCACACAAGTGCACCTTTGTCCTTTTCTCACTTCTACAACTTGCTACTTTTCCTTTCTTTTCATTCTTCTCACTCCTTTACTCCTTCGGATTTTTTTCACTCAAGCGCTTAGGAGTTTTGGATCAAGTTCAAGGCTAATGAAAGAAAAAGGATTAAGCTTATGTTGCAGCTGTCAAAGAATAGGCTCAAGGCTCAATGGGGCTAACTAGGATTAATTTTTCAAGGTAGGTAAAATGAGGGATAAAAATTTGGTTCATTCAAAGAAATGCCTAAATCATCTCCTACAATTCACATCCTTCATTTCGTTTTATAAACACACCAGACAAGTTCTAGACAATCCACAATAGCACAGAATACTCAAAAACCTTACACTCATGGCACATGCTCAATTCAAGACAAATTCAAGAGCCTAAGCGTCTCACACAAAGTTATACACCTGCATGCTTCACACCGAACATACTTGCATCTTACAATCACGTATAGCACATAACAAGAACATCAAGCACCACTTAGTTATGGTTTCAAAAACCAATCACCTACCGACTAATTTTTCCTCAAGACGGTCGTCATCCATCCATCATCGGAAACAGTCCCTAGCTATGACTAAAAACTTTATATACAGACAAAGGAAAGAAAGAAAAAAAAAATTATTCTTTGGTTCAAAGACCCCCCGTCGGAAAAGAACCGAAAAGAAAAACCAACGGGTGATGAAGTCATGCTTAATTCACAAAAATTTTTCAAATTTTTCAAATTTCTCACAAACTTTTGCACAAGCATTACATTCACCAAAATCGTTAAGCACAGAAAATTTTGAAATTTCCCTTGAAATTTCTCTCACCCCACACTTAAATCATGCTATGTCCTCATAGCATCAAATTAAAATTTACAAAGGGTGAGAAATACTCCCTGAGGCCTTTAGGCTTAGCTAATAGCATGCGTTTCTTCGACTTTGCACAAGTGGGTGTTCAACCCCACACTTTTTCTCTTCCATGCTTGTTATCTTCCTCCTCCACGGGTACTCAGACTTCCCCTCCATCTGCGCTTAACTTTCCACCAAAACAACACAAGATGAAAATAAACAAAAATTAACTCAATTGCAAGAACTTAAAATGGTACCTGTGGTACCCTTGGGTTGCCTCCCAAGCAGCGCCTGATTTTACGTCGCGGCACGACGTGGACTATCCTTTTCAGGACATCCTCATACCTGGGTTCTCTTTCGAGAACCATCTCCTTTTCTTTTGCTGTTTAGAGGAAACAGCCTCCACTCTGTTCCTCTCTTTCTCCAACTTCCTCTCAATTTGATGCCCTTTATCAGACTCGGGTTGAACACTTGTAATTTCCTTTGGCCCTGCACCTGTGGAATCCTCCACCCCACACTTATCCTCTGCCAACACACTAACCTGACAAAGGTTTCTGTAGTGTGCAGATGGGTTCATTTCTTGGTAGACGCGGAAGATTTCTTCTTCATCTCAACCCTCATTTTCAGGGTCCCTGCTTTCAAATCAATCACCGCTCCTCCAGTGGCAAAGAATGGCCGTCCCAAGATCAGGGGTACCTGGTCATCAACCTGAAAATCCAAGACAATAAAATCAGCAGGTATAATGAACTTACCTACTTTGATGAGAAGGTCCTCTATTATTCCATCAGGTGTCACTCGCGACTTGTCAGCCAGCTGTAGCATCAACCTTGTTGGCCTCGGTTGTCCCAACCCCAAGGTGTTAAATAAGGATAGGGGCATTAGATTGACTGCTGCCCCTAAGTCACACAAAGCTCGTAGCATCTCAGCTTTACCAATTTGTATGGGGAGGGTAAAACTCCTTGGGTCTTTGAGTTTCTTTGGCATTTTGCTCAATACACTGTGGTTGCACTCCTCAGTCAGTGCTACAGTATGGACATCCACCAATCTCACTTTGTTCGCCATCATGTCCTTCAAGTATTTAGCATACTTGGGCATTCCCTGCAAAACATCAAGAAGAGGCAAATTTATGTGAAGTTCTTTGAAGCTCTTAAAGAACTTTTTGAAGCATTCCTCCTCCTTGCTCTTTCTGAATTTCTGAGGGAATGGTGGTGGTGGTCTTTGTGCTGGCTGCAATGGAAGTTGTGCATTTTGTTGCCCAGCACTCTGATTATCTCCCATGTTTATGGATGGTCCTGGTCTAACCAACTCCGGCTGCACCTCCTTGCTCAGCTCTTCTGACATTGCATCAGCTAATTGCTTACCGCTTCTCAGACTGATGGCACTGATCTGCCGGGGGTTAGGATCTGTGTTGCTTGGTAATCCCCCTTGCGATCTCATGTTTTGGCAGCTGCTATCTGACCCACTTGTTTTTCAAGATTGCGGGTGGCTACTTGCTGATTCATTAAGTCTGTTGCCATCCTCGCCTGATTTTCCATTAATTAAGTCTGGGTCTCCATGATTTTCTGCAGTATTTCCTCAATGCTGCTACTCAATTGCCCATCATTCTGCCTATTCTGCTGATACTGCTGTTGTTGAGGTTGCATAAAATTCTGCTTTTGGTTTCCACCCCAAGAAAAATTCGGGTGGCCCTGCCAATTTCTATTGTAACTGGTTTCAAAATTCTGATTGTTGCGCTGCACATTACTAACAAAATTGACTGACTCCGGATTGGCTCCACAAGATTCTGCACGGTGCCCATTATTACCACAAATTTCACACCAACTCGGAGCTTGCTGAACTGCATTAACCTAGCCCTGGCGTTGGTTCATACTCAGTTTATTGAACTGAGTCATCATCTGATGCTGGAACGAAGCTAACTGTGCTGCCAAGGCATTCAAACCATCTACTTCTATCAACCCTGATCTCTTTCCTGCCCCTCTCGATGACTCGTTGTGCCACTCTAGATTTCCTTGTGCAATTCTGTTCAACAAAGTGTACAACACATCATATGTCTTATCCAAGGCTTGCCCACCCGATGCAGAGTCTAGTAATATTTTTGTGTGTGGGTCTAGACTTTCTACAAAGGTATGAGCCAGCACTTCATTTGATTGCTGGTGATGGGGGCAATCTCTCAACAATGACTTGAATCTTTCCCGAGCCATATATAAGTTCTCATCAGGCCTCTGCTTGAAACTGAGTATTTCACTTCTCAACCTTGCAGTTTTGCCTGAAGGGAAGAATCTGATAAGGAACTTCTTAGCCAAGTCATTCCACGAAGTTATGGAGTTCGGTGGCTCAGCCTTCAGCCACTTTTTGCCTCTCCCAACAGTGAAAATGGGAAGAGGGTCATTCGGACATAATCTGTGGACACGCCGGTGGGGACGAACATGTCACTAATCTCTAAAAAGCTCTGTATGTGCTGATGCGGGTCCTCATGTGCCATCCCAGTGAATTGACCACTAGAATGTAACAGCTGCACCATGTTCTGTTTAAGCTCAAAGTGCCCTCCAGGCTCCGGTTTACGAATGCTTGAGGTCACATTTGTCGCTAGTGGGATTGCTACTTCGCGAACTGGTCTTGCTGCCATTGCTTTGGATGACAATTGTACTTGTCCCGCAGGTGGTTGTTGTTGTACCTTTTCTTGAAGTCTCTTCAGCTTATGCTCTAGAGCTATTCTCCTTCGCAGAGGGATTTGACGTTCAGGATCACGCAATGGTTCCACAAGCTCTCTATTTCTAGCCAGCTCGGCAGGACAACCTGTCACCTGCAATAATCAGACTAAGACCAAGTTTCTCAACACTTAAGAGAATTTAAAAATCACAAGAAAATAGATAAATTATCAAAACTTCGCCGAGTCCCCGGCAACGGCGCCAAAAACTTGACGTGCCCGATTCGCGCGTCCGCAAGTGTACGGGTCGTGCAAGTAATATAGTGGCTCTTTTTAAGAACCGGATTGTCGAACCCACAGGGACTGGACCCATTCCTCTAACTATCCATTTCTAGTGCTATGTTAAATACCTCAAGTGTTGGTTATAGACATTTTCGATAGAGATTAATTAAGTCTAAGTTTGGGTCAACGAAATATTCTGAAATTACTCTAGGAGCAACATAGAGTTAAAACCAATTAATCATGCGATCCTACGATTTGCAATGGGTTAAACATGGAACTATAAATTGTTATTTCACATAATTAGAATTGCATGTTTTTGGTCTTTCAAGCCTCTAAACACGGCAATCTAGCCTCACTGCATCATTGTGAGCGAGGAGTTTAATTTTCTAGTCGCGGGCAATCAATTATGTTGTGGTTTACGGGGAAACGATTAGGGACTTTCGTACGTCTAACCATTTAACTCAACTTAGCCTCACAACTACTTCTTCGAGTGGTGATGTGACATCCCAAGTTGGCCTTTCGTAACCCCCGTGTGTCAACCAAGCAAGGTGTGAGGTATATTTCTATCCTAACACAATATCTCTCCCTAGAGACAAACATGCTCCTTACATTCTCATGTCCTGACCTAGGTAATGCTTTCTCAAGCTATTACTCAAGCTAACAAATATGCTTTCATGGTGATCAATCATAAAAACAACCAACAATCCAGAATGCAAGACGAAACAACAATCAATAACTTAATTCCAAAACAAATTCATTAAAGCACAATCATAATTCATGGCTTCAACCCTAGAGGAAGGGTTCTTGCCATTCATGTTCGTAAAACTACAATTAACTAATACTAAACTAACATACTTACATGAATTTGGTAGATGAGAAGGGAATTTGATAAACCCTAGATGAGTTCTCCCACTTCTCCCTTCACTCCTAGGTGGTTTTTCAGAATAAAATCGTGACCAAATGATTTTAGGAGCTAAGGGTTCAATTTATACTATGCTAAAAAATTGCAAAATTTGGCCTGTGGTGGAACAGCAACGTGTCACGGAGCTGAACGCCCTACTTGACCTCCGTGACACGTTGGTAACGCGTACCCTCACTGGAATGTGCCAAAAAATGCAATTTTTGGCCAAGTGTTGCTGCGTTGGCAGCGTGCCATGGCCCCTATCGCGCAGGGTGCCAGTTATTGCATGTTTTCTTGTTGACTTTCACGTTTTGCTCTTGATTCCATTCCTCCACTTCACCAAATCATGAATTAGTTCCTCAAATGCATTATTAACCTTCAAAAACAAGGACTAATCATGTTGGTTAGTATATATTCACATTTACATAAAATCACATGAAAATGTATAAAATAACTTAGATAAACAAGACTAAATTAAGGTATAAAGCATCACTCGGGCATGCTATTTTTGCCCACGATCAGTAACAATACTACCCAAGCAATTAGAGACACACTCTCCCGCTAAAGGTGTCATCTGCATTAAAGTTTCAAAAAAGGGGGTTTTGATAGCACATCTTATTGTAGGCTTAACGCATGATTCATGACAACAAGAGTGCATTCTTGTGATGCATTAGACTTAACTACATAATAGGCTCTTCTTAAGCCCTTGTGTTGTCCCTTAACTTTCTATTAGCTTTATCTAAGAGCATCTCACTGATAGGAATCTGAGCTTTGCTGCTTCTATCACCTCAAAGACAAGGCATAGTCAGTGGAATTGGAACAATGCATGAATCTACATAAGTTTTTTATGGCATAACTTTATTGCACGATCTAGAGAATGAAAGAATGAGAAACTTTTCTTAAATGTCTGTAGTCCCTCATTTATAGAAGTGGGGCCCTCACAACCATAAACGTGATCCTACTAATCACAGCTTCATAGACTCCCTAGGACACTTAAACTTTGTGCTCTGATACCAAGTTTATCACGCCCTGAGCCTACACCTTGGACGCGACTGGCACCCAAAATCATAAGTGGTCCGACTGAACCCTTGGCTTGGCATACTACTAAAAAACATACTGAAAGATACTATAGAAGATAAAGCATGAATCAAACTCTTATAAAATAATAAAATGAACTTTCATTAAACTGAAATATAAAGTCATTTGAAAACTGATAAAACTAATTGACTAACTGTCTATGACTCTTTTCTGAAAAAGTCTCTCAAACTGGCTCTGTTTTTATTCTGAAAGTTATGTATTTAAAGCTAAGTATGCTTACATGCACTCTCTCTCAAGATGTTTTTCATAAAACATGAAAGCTGCCTCTTCTCATGAAAATAAGCCATATAAATAATATGACAATATTTTCATGTAGTTTTAGCTAAAAGGGTTCATGTGGTAGAATATACATGAACATAAATCAACAATCATGATAGATAAGGATATCAATAGAGTAAACAAGGAACAATAATGGGTAACCCAAATTATAGAGGAGGATACTAAATTCACAAACTTTAGGCAAAATCCTAACTCTTAAGTTCATCTAAAATTGAAACTGGAGATGTAAGACATGAGGAAGAACGGTGTTCCTTACCATGAATTGCCTTATATACCTCAAATGCTCCAATCTTTAATGGAGAATCTGGAAAACTGGCTTTGAGACCTTACGAATTGGTTTCCTCAATAATTCCTAGGATTTTGCATCAAAAACCACATTAGAACCCATAGTTTAGGGTTAGGAATCGTTAACTTAGAAGACTTACCTTGAAGGAATTTGTGATTGGAGATGTTTGGAGGGCTAAATCATCTTCAAAACCATGAAAACTTAGGGAGAAAATAAAGTTTGGGCGGGTGGTTGCCGCAAGTGTAATGTTTGGAATGATTTCTAACACAAAACATAAAATATATAGAGAGGTGAGATCGAGGATGGGGTTAGGCATGTCGCGCCTACCGTAGCACCCAACCTGCTAAAATGTTTTGTCTAAAGTTTCTTCTCGGGATCAGAGCACCTCCCTAGCCGCCCATTTGATGAATTTTATTTGTCTAAAGTTTAGGGTCGGGCGCGGAGCGCCTCTCAATGCGCCTACCATGATAGTGTCTTAGTAAAATACCATAACTTTTTACTCTGAATGTTGATTGATGAATGATTATATGCGTTGGAAAGAAGACTCAAAAACCTTTAATTTGATAGGTCATGGGACACATAAATCTTTACATAATGGAAGGAGTAGTCATTTGGAATTGACCCTTGTAAGAACTTATACGGAAACTCAATCGGTAGAATAGCTCTCAACTCAACTTTGTGCTAGAGGTTCCTTATGACCTTAATTTGTATTCAATGCACTTCTCACACTTAAGAATTGATATTAACACCTAATTTTAATTTAAAAAAATTTGGGTTCGGATCTATCTATACACCTAGAATGGTCTCAAACTTAGCCCAAAAGTTTGAGGCGTTATACTAAGGTCGAAAATCTTTTCCAAAGATACAAGGTGTTACACATCCTATCATTGCTCAAGGAAGTGTGCCTCACATGTATGGCAGAAGATGATTACTATATGAGAGAAAGTTGAACACTAAATATGGTGGCAAATCAAAGTTGGTAACTCTAGTTTTTGATTTGATATTGGGACTAAACAAGAAACTCTATATTTTGTAGAGGCAGATAATGCTAGAGAATTGGAGATAGAAGTAAAAAATTTCATCAATAAAGGGGAATGGGATACAAAAAAACTAGGAAAATACATATATGAGGAAATGTGACATACATATAGGAAAATGCTTGTCCTAAAGTTTTGGAAATAGATAATAATAAAACATGGTGGATGGAGACTAAGGATGGGGCCTTCACTGTTAAGTCTGCATGGGATATACTTAGAAAGAAGAGAGAGAAGATGACTGCTATTGACTACATTTGGCCTAAGGGCCTACCTATTAAAATCAATTTCTTTATGTGGAGGGATCTGCAAAGAAAATTCATACTAATGGCAATCTAAGAAGGATTAAAATCAACATAGTTTCAAGGTGTTGGGCTGTGAAGAACACAAACAGGAAATTAGGAACTATTTGTTTCTAACATCTCCATGAGCTTTTCAAGTTTGGAGTCAGTTTGCTAATTGTGCAGGTTCTTCCATAGAAGGACTACAATTACACTATATAATTAAGATGTGATAAACTTTTCACACCGCTCCTAAATTGTAGATTATATTCAAGGTTATTCTAGCAATAATTATGTGGGAATTGTGAAAGAGAAGAAACTCAAGAAAGAATTTTTAAAAAATACTTCCTATAAGAAAATGATTTACCAAGTATAATTGGTGATCAACCAGCTAATTAGAATCAATTACCCTGGTATCTCAGGTGTAACACTAGACCGGCCATTTGTGATTATATTTTTTATTAGTTATAAACTTAGACTCCACTTATATATTGTGAAATGGAGGAGGCCAGACACTAGGAGGATAAAATGTAACATTCATGGGACTTGCAAAGGAAAATAAAACTTAGATCATAAGGATATTGTCTAAGGAATAACAGAGCTGACCTAATATATACACATGCTAAAGATCTGGGAATTATTACTATATGGAGGCTAAAGCAATAACAATTGAAGAAGCTCTTATGTACTATGCAACTAGAGATTTGCAGAATAATACTGTGGAAACTCACTAGTACTTAAACACATTTTACGAGGAGAATGGAGAATAACATGGGAATTGGTGCGGAGAATTGAACATATAAAATAAATAATGGAGGGACTAGGTGTGCAAATTACTCACATTTTCAGAGAACAAAATTTCCTAGCAGATTATCTGGCTAACAACTATTGAAAGTGAACAAATAAAGCAATTCAATAATTTTGATGACCTTCTATTCATGAGAATAAAGATATTAAATGTCGACAAGTCCTAGATATTAGATATAGAATTAAGATAAGAAAGATACAACATATATGACATATGTTCACACATAGGCTAAATGAGGATGAAAAGAGCATAGCAGCTAGCTACATACAACAACAAAAATTCAACACATACAAGCCAACTATAGAGGAAATCAATATGGTCCTCAATCACAAAGAAGATCAAAAACATACAAACATGATACCTACTAGAACAGGATTGATAAGGCATGGACACTAACAATTATATAAAAATCTGAAATCCATTACCAAATAGACTGACTCAATAAACACAAAAAAGAGCACAGTGGAAAGACAATCCGAAGGATAAGAGCAGGAACATGTTAGTCCAGTGAGTCGAGCATTAATAGATCCAGAGAAACACCCAAACAAAAAAACAGAGTGTACAAATTTCAAGCTCAAAAGGAAGAAGAAGATGCAATGGACCAGGGAAGGAAAATCCTTACTCTATGAGCCAAGTATAGCCATTCATAAGCTTTGAAAAGGACATCAAATACATAGGAATCACCACCTCTTGGTTGACAACATCGAGGACACCAAAGAGGACCAGTCTCAAAATGGAGGAGCCTAGAATATTGAAACTAAAGCATAAAGAGTACATATCAATTCCAAAATAAGAGAAAATAAAAGGAGATGAATAAGTATTACCTATAACCGGAAGCAAGGAGCTCAGATGGAAAAATGAGATGCTGGAAAAGAACAACACAAGATCGAAGAGCAAAGGTCAAAAAATGGCGGTGATTAAGAAAGAACTTCAGAGGATTCTAGGTTGATACTCCCTCGTTTCAAAATAAGTGGTGTTTTTAGGTTGGGCACGCTTCTTAAGAAAATTACTCATTCCTAGAAAGAAAAATATATTTTTACCCACTTACCCCTATTAAAAATCTTAAAAAAGATACAACTCTTTAATATTTTCTTGATGATGTAAAATTCTCTCCATTTAAATAAGGATAAAATTGGAAGAACATGTTAATGTCTTCTTGGTTACGTAAAAGACCACTTATTTTGAAACAAAATCAAAAAGCTAAAACACCACTTATTTTAAAACGGAGGGAGTAATAGATATAATCCACTTTATTTGCTTTTAGAATAGGAGCTTATTTGGGCCTGGTCTAGATTTTGGGCCAAGCCATTGTTATTGCAGACATTGAGGTTATATAAAATTGCTCAAATGGCCTAATTTCATTAAAAAAATAAAAATTCCTAATAATATAAGAAAAAATTACATAACTAAGCAGACTTAACTAGGTATTTATAATAATTAGCAAACCTATTAAAAATTATAAAAAATAGCAAAATAATTACATAATTAATGGATTACCATTTTTTTAAATACTCTTATTTTTTGTATCTAAGTTTCATGTTTCTCTTTTCAAAATTATCGTATTCTCTCTCATAGTTAATATCTCTTTCTAACATTACTATGTTCTCTCCCACAGTTAATATCTCTTTCCAAAATTACCATGTTCTCTCTCAAGTTAATATCCTTTTTTATCTCATTGTAACTGTTCGATACTTTCTCTCACAAATCCCTCAAGTTCTCTCTCTCTCTCGATCTCGATTAGGTTGTTGTGTAGATGTTGTTGTTTCCCCAACGCTGTCACTGGCACCGCCAGTTCCCCGACACCGCCACAATTATTGTTGATTGTGTTCTTCATGAATGCCAATGTCAGGATATAGATATATTGAATCAAATGAGAAGATCAGGATTTTGGCCAAACATGTTCACATTATCGAGTGCTCTCAAGGCTTGTGCTGCACTAGAGCTCCCTGAGATGGATAATGGGTTACATTCTTTTTTTACAAAGAAAGATATCATTTTGGATCCGTTTGTGAGCATTGGTCTTATTGATATGTATTGCAAGTGTAATTTAACTAAGGATGCGAGGTTGATATATGATCTGATGCTCGGGAAGGATTTAATTGCGTTGAATGTCATGATCTCTGGTTACTCGCAAAATGAGGCAGATGATGTATGTCTAGACCCGAGTTATCACATTATATGATACAAATTTTATTTTCATATTAATGATACAATATATTAGTCTCTTCTCCTTTTTTATGCAATCAACTATTTGAACAATATCGTTTTCATATTAATGATACGATATATCAGTCTCTTCTCCTTTTTTTGGATGCAACCAACTACTTGAACAATATTGTTTTCATATTAATGATACAATACTAAAATATATCAACTGATAATAGACTGATACACAAAGAACTGGTTTAATTTATTTCTTATACATATATACATTGAATACATTATAATAGTATTGTCAGTATCAATTTTTAAAATGGCAGTTGGTATTTACTAATAATACTTGTGGTACATATAAAACATACACAGTAAGATATCTTTCAATATTTTTTGATATATGCATAAGTATCAATTTAATTTTTACAATACAAAAAAAAGAAGATACATAGTGACATGTTTGTATATTGTTGATACATGCATAAATAAGGACATATTTTTCAAATGATAGTAATGATGATACCTCCCAAAAAAAAAATTTCACCAAACCCGCGATGATGATACACACAAAAAAAAATTCTCCCCAAAATCTGCGATTTTATGTAGATGATATTTTTTTCATATATGGATTAATTGTTTAAGTTTTTCTAAATATGGTTAAAAAACAACTGAAATCAAAATGGAGAGAGATTTTCTCCCATTAAATATGCAGGTTTAGTTAATTAGATATTAAATAGAGTCATTATAGAAGAAAATTAAGGGTTTGAATTTTTAATACAACACTAAAAATTTTCATTAATATGTATCAGAAAATAAATAAAAAATATTATTTTATATAATTAAAATAAAATATGCTATTTTGTGTAATTATTTTATTATGTAGTGTTATTTATAAAAATTATTTGTGCTCTTCGGCCGAAAATAAGGTTCATGTAAACAAAGCCCACAATGCGATTCAGCCCAGATACCATTACTTGCATAAAATTCCGAAAATATCAAAAGATCCCAGATTTTTGGTTCACCTTACCCTCTCATCCTCTAGTATCACAGTGCAAAAATAATTATGTGAAAACCCAAAATCTGCTCTTATCTTCCCTCTCAAAGTTGTACACTGCTAAAACCTCCTAAAAAGTCTTCAGCTTCGATATCAATTTAATTCATAACCAGGTATATTTGTTCATATTGTTAATTAAAACGTAAATCTTTGGTGCTGGGGTCAGGTGCTATCCAAGTTTCATGGAACAGCTCATGTGCATATTGTAGAAAAATGGCATCTTTCCCACTTGTTTCAAATGATAGATTATTAGTAACTCACAAGAAATGGAAGCCCCGTCTTGGAAGTTCTGAATCTTTAAGGAGCTTTAAGAATCAAACTTGCTCATTATCCAAGTCTTGTTTTACCTCAAGTTCTGCGCCTTTGTTGGGGTTGAGTAATAGATTCTGTAAATCTCAGCGTAGGTACAAGAAATGGATGCTCCATTTTAGGAGTTCTGATCCTTTTAGGAGATTAGAGAATCTATCTTGCTCATTATCCAATTCTTGTTTTACCTCAAGTTCTGTTCCTTTACTGGGGTTGAATTATAGTTTTTGTAAATCTCAAAGTAGAGTACTGCTTTGTAGTACTGGGGTTAGGTCACTGGTAAATGAGAAGGGAGATATAGAAACCCATTTAAACAAAACAGAAAGTACTAATATTCGTAGGAAGTTTTCATTGAGATTGAGACCAAGGCTAAGATTATTGTCAAGAAGGTTAAAAAGGGTTTCTGTTAAATCTATATTAAACGATTTTGGGAAGTTTCTGAGGAAGAACACAAGAAGAGTGACACTGTCAACTTCAATTTCAGTGGTATTGGGCTTGTGCTATTTGTTTCTAAGATTGACAGCAACTCCTTCTCCAAAGGTTGTTCCATATTCAGACTTGATTACCAGCCTTCAGGGAGGATCTGTAACAAAGGTTCAATTTGAGGAAGGCACGCGGCATATTTACTACAATACAAACTTGTGGAGTCCTAAAAATGCTCAGACAGGTGAAGATAATTCCTTAGTTCCTGCTGAAAGCATGACCAGCATTGAGGAAACCAAAGATATTGATAGCAGCAAAGGGGGCAGGAATGTCTTCAGTAAAATATCAAAAGCCCAAGGTTCTACCCCTGTATGGCAGTTTAGTACAAGGAAGATTGATCATGATGAAGGATATCTTCTTAGTCTAATGAGGGAAAAGGGAACAGCATATGGCTCAGCCCCACAATCAGCACTTATGTCAATTAGGAGCTTATTAATTACTATGTTATCTTTATGGATTCCTTTGACTCCTATAATGTGGCTTCTCTATCGTCAGCTTTCTGCTGCCAATAGCCCTGCAAGAAAAAGAAAGCCAAGTAACCAGGTGGTTGGCTTTAATGATGTGGAGGGTGTGGATGCTGCAAAAGTGGAACTTATGGAGGTAAGAAGCCATTATTATGAACTGCACAGTAACTTAATTGTATTCAGGTTAAGAAATTATTGTGATAGTGAGCTTATCTTCCCTCAACTGGCAGGCATTTTCCTTTCTTTTCCCCTCCGTCATCTTTTAGGGTTGGAGCAGTAGTAGTCCTTTGTTGCTTCATTCTATGATTTGTGATGCATTCAACTGAGTTCATGTACAGTAGATGCTAAGTCAATACTTTGATTAAACAACAAGATACCTAGTGTGATCCCACAAGTGGGGTCTGGGGAAGACGGGGTCTATGCAGACCTTACCATATCTTTGCAGGGTAGAGAGGTTGTTTCCAATAAACCCTCAATTCAAGAAAAACATTATTTAGAACGGGCTTGTAAAATACAAGAGTAAAGAAGTTATGGTGAAAGTATTGAAGAAAAGAAAAATACTGACCACAAAATAGTAAAAGACAATCAAAGTAATTGAAACAACAGTAGTACTAAAATTGAAGAATTAGATAATGATATAATAATAGTAATAATACTGTAAGGAGGAAAAGGAGAAAATAAGGTGCTCTAAGCTAAAACCATGCTCTCTCACAGAAAAGAGAGAACTCATTCGGCTACCTGCTAATTTTCTACCCTAATCCTCGACCTTCATGCTCTTTGATTCTGAAGTTTAAAACACATACTTTTTTTATTCAGTTATGCATAACTGGAGTTTTGGTAGAAAGAACTTAGACGTTTGTTACTATTAACCTTGAGAATTGCAACATCTAGTTTCTAATGAAATGACTTCCATCTTTGTTCAACTATAATTCTTTATGATCAACTGACCATTTCCAGTAAGATTAGTCTAGATTGAATACGCATGTGAAAATTGTGTACATTCTTTAATGAGGAGTTGATTGACTATGTATTGGATGTAAATGTTGGTCCATCTTAACATGGTTATACAAGGGCTTTCATTTTTCAGCCATTTCGGGTAACTAACACAATGGGCTTTGACAGCTCCTTTCGCTGACTGAAGAAGAAATTGAAAAGATCTACTTTTAAGGCTTCCTACATTCTTTAACAAAATCCTTGTTCTTTCAGACCATATTGTCCAAAAATTAAACAACAATCTTCTCCCGGACGCTTATTGTCTGTAATCACCAACACATGATTTGTTTTCTTCACTTTCCTTGATAATGCCAGTCATATGTTAAATGGTGAGAACACAATGGTCCAGTGCACAAGTGATATGTATCATCTCTACATTCCTTGCACAAGTAGCACCAACTCATGAAAATCCTCCTCTCCTTTAAGTGTTCTGCTGCTGAGATAGCATTGTGTTCTGCGCCAAGCAAAGAGAATTACTTTCTTGAGTGTTTGCTTCAAACATTCTCTTGCACCTCCCTCTTAGACTTAACTTTAGCAAAGCTTAAACCATTTTGAACAAGAAACTCTTAACACTCAAGTTGAAAAATGTAAGCACCACGGATTTAAAACAATAGCTAGAAATTGAAGTTCCTGGCTTAGGAAATAACATTAAACATGAATAGTTTTCACATTTCTGCTGCAATATATGAAAAGAAAAGCATACCTCCATATATTCCTACAAATTCAGCCATACTGTATGACTAATGTTTCTACAAGTTACTAATTGTCCCACTGATGCAGACCATCTCTCTCCTCTCTGTCTCTCTTTTCCAACCTTCTCTTTGTTCCTGACTTGTACTTTGCTAGTGATTAAATGAGTAATCTTTAAGATGATATTGATACAATAACCTATTATGTTTCCTTATTAAAAAAAAGAAGAAAGAAAGATAGTCTATAAGGTTTAAGATTGCTGAATCTATTTCCCAAGATAGGGTGTCCACTTATTCCTCCTTCCATGGAAGATTAGCAGGGTTTTATGTAGTTCATATGTACAACCTAGTAAAGGATCCGTCTTATTTCACCTAGTACCATTTTTTTTTTCCTTGTTGGACTGACAATTCATTTTCTTGTTTCTAGATAGTGTTGTGCCTGCAAGGAGCTATAAACTTCAGTAAACTAGGGGCAAAGTTACCAAGAGGTGTACTGCTTGTAGGTCCACCAGGGACAGGAAAAACGCTACTAGCTCGTGCTGTGGCAGGAGAAGCAGGAGTACCCTTTTTTTCTGTTTCTGCTAGTGAATTTGTTGAAATGTTTGTTGGAAGAGGAGCAGCTCGCATTAGAGACCTTTTTAGCGTAGCAAGAAAGAATGCTCCTTCAATCATTTTCATTGATGAACTTGATGCTGTCGGAGGAAAGCGTGGCAGGAGCTTCAATGATGAAAGAGACCAAACTTTGAATCAGGTAAATGGAGACTGAGATCTCTGTCACCTCTTTGATGGAGTCAGCTTGTTTATCCAATGGCATCTTGATTGAGTCATAAGTTTGCCCTCCTTCTGCTACATATGCATGGTTAATTTGTGGATTATTAGTATTAACATAAGAAAAGCAGTACAACACATCAACAATTGATCCTTTCTCTGGATTCTGGGGTCGAGGATATCGTAATAATTATTACCTTTAAACCTCAAGTACATGAATTATTTCATGAAACTTGATCCCCTGACTCAGCTTATTATACATCTACTCTTGTGAAAAGGCTCATTTTAACAGCTGCCAGATTATTTCCAGGAATGTTCATATTAGGTCTTATAACAGTTATGTGATAAATATGTGCTGCTTTGCGAGAATAGGTTATGTAGGTTCACACATAGTTCTTAAAATCTGAAATTTCTCAGAGTTACACTGCAATTCCTAATTCTGGATTTAATAAATGTTTGCAGCTCTTGTTATTGCTAAAAGAATTGTCTAAACAAACACTGATTGGCAAATGAATTGTCTTCTCTTCTAAGGACGCTTCACCTTCTAGCTGATGATCCTCCTAACACCCATCTTAACGGTTTCAAAATGCTGTACAAGGCTCAACCACTGTCATTCATCAACCTAGCAATCTAAACAACGTAGGATTCTCTCTTTACGCCAAAAATATAAATGGAACATTTTTATCTTTCCTGCTGCTCTGAAATAATATCCTAGTTTTTTCACCATAAATAATCCCAAAAAGACACAATGATGTTGTTCGTGAAGCTACTTTCCTTTTTCTACCAATCTTCTGTAGCTTCCAACCTGCTATGCTGAATTGAGTTGTACCAGGATCCATAATTTGAGGAAAATATGCAATGCAATAGAGGTGGTCTATGTCCTGGCCATACTCAGCACATATTGATATTACACCAGCTCACTGCAAGTCACCCCCTCTTCCTTAAGTTTTCGCTATTAAAATCTTCTCCCTCATTGCAAAACTACTTTGGTGCTTTGGCATTTTAGATATTCTTCCAGACGTCCCTCTTTTTCCCTCAGATTAACTCCACATTGAATTATTTTACTGGGACTTTTTTGCCATGGTCCACCTCCATATGGAGTTCTAGTTCTGCATTTGGACTTTTAGTTTATAGAAACCAGAATTTTCTAAGAGTTTAGCCATATATTCTATTTAGTCTTTTACTCGATTAATTTCTCCTTGTGTCCCAAAGTTGATTTACTTTAGGTTATGAGGGTCACACTGATATTCTTATTCCATTTAGTTCAATTTTATGTATTATGCATTATTTTTTCTCATTTTGGGCAGGATCAAATTGACAAATAACATTGACATTTTACAAAATGATTGTTAGCCACACATTAACTAAATACTTTTTTATTGGCTATTCTTCAAATACAAGATCTGTCTAACTTTTGGGATATCAAGGGCAGTTAGGACGTAGGAGTAAGGAGTTGAGACATTGTGCTCTAGAATTGATACTTATATTTGTTGGTTAAAGTATGCATTTTTTGACCTAAAAAACTCTTCTGCTTTTCTAGTTGCTTACGGAGATGGATGGCTTTGAATCAGACTTGAATATCATTGTAGTTGCTGCAACTAATAGACCAGAAGCTCTAGATCCAGCACTATGTCGGCCTGGACGCTTCTCCAGGAAAATCTTAGTGGGGGAACCCGATGAAGATGGGAGGAGAAAGATCCTGGCTGTACACTTGAGAGAAGTGCCCCTTGAGGAGGACCTGGAGCTTGTATGTAACCTGGTTGCATCTCTTACCCAGGGCTTTGTAGGCGCGGAGCTTGCTAACATTGTAAATGAAGCTGCTTTGCTTGCTGCTCGGAGAGGTTAGATTAAGACATATTGCACTGATTACCACTGTTTTGTTGCATTCAGAAATGCTTAGCCTCTTCAGGTTGATGTTGGTAGCTAACTATATATTTGTGTGATTGCGAATGTGTAAAATGGTAGCTAGCTAATTATTTGTGTTACCGTAAAAATGTACCAAGTGCCCTTCTTAAAAATAAACAAATAAAAGGAACTAAAAAGGAGGGCCAGAAAGGGAATCAAAGATGGCAAGACTGTTGTTTGATGAGTATTTAGTTCATCAACTTGCTGCCTGAATAGCTACTTATATTTGGGAGAATGTGTGATGTCACTTGTCTTGAAGCAAAAAACCATCACAATTAAAGTGGCATGTGATTTGTTTTTTTTAACGAATCAAACATAGTTATGACAGGCTTATATTTTTCTGTCTTGAAATCGAGGAAAATGATGCTGAACATTGAGATGATTATCTGGTGAAAACTTGCATGTCCTTTTATTGTTTAAAATTTTCTGTCACTTGCACACCTTGCACCAGGGCTCTTAATTAGCAGGGCTGTCATGTTTATATATTACACCAAGCATTTCTTCCTATAAAATTTGCTGTTGTTTCCATTTACTTAGTATATGTGTGGAGCCTTCTCTCTCTCTTCTGCTTCCCAATCTTTTTTTATGCTATTTTATGAGATGGTGAACTGTTTCTTCTTGTACCATGAAAGAAATGACAATTGTATCTGTTTTACAAAACAAGACTGAATGGCTGAAGCCACTGTCATAAAAATATACATTTATATGCATGTTTTACAGGGGCTGATTGTGTCTCAAGGGAAGATATAATGGAAGCCATAGAAAGAGCAAAATTTGGGATTAATGACAAGCAATACACCCAAAGTGCAATAGGCAAGGAACTGGAGAAACTTTTCCCTTGGGTTCCTTCTTTCATGAGGAAGAATAGTACAAGAAGTGATGCAATACAAGGACCTTTGGGTTATCAAACACTCAGCTGAGATATATGCTCTTAACCCCCTTGTTTGTATAATGTTTTTTTCCCCTACATGATCAAGAGTGTAACGCACGGGAAAAAATGGTCAGTGATGATTCATATAGCCAATCTCAAACTTGTTTGGGATTGAGATATAGTTGGTGTACCAAGAGAGTAACATGGAAACTTATACATGAATTTTTTTGGCAGAGAATTATTTGGATAAAGATTTTTTATTCTTGTATTAACGTCCAGTTTGTTATGAAATAATAAAATAAGAGGAAGAATATCGTAGAGAAAGAAGAGAGAAGACTTCTTATTCTCTTGAGGGATGATTTATAATGATAAAAATTTCTCTATTTTTAGGGGAAAACTAACTCTAACTTTTCTTCAAAGAAACAAGATAAACATTCACTACAATACAAATAGTTTTATAGACATTCATTATAATATAAATATATTTATAATACTCCTCGTTGAATGTTTGTTTGATAGATAATGTGTGTTGTTAAATCTTTACTAGAAAAAGTTTAGCGGGAAAAATTCTAGTAAAGGAAAAAGAATACACATATTTAAGTAATACACATTTTGAGTGACTCATTAAGAATCTTACAAAGAAAATCCAGTGGGACAAAACCTCAAAAGGAAAAAAGAGTATAACACATATTAAGTCCCCTAATGAGTACACATATCTAAATGGGTAAAGTTACTAGATACTTGTGTTGGTCGGAGTAAATAGGTACTCTATATATAAGTAGTTTGAAATTACATTATTGTGTTGGTCGGAGTAAATAGGTACTCTCAATATAAGTAGTTTGAAATTGCATTAGGACGTCAGCATAGCGTTTTGGAACGTGTAATATAGTTGTTATAACATGGAAATTTACTCGACCATTGGCATCTAATAGCTCCGAGCATTCTGTTTTATAGTGGATGATCATGTCAACTAATATGAAATTTGTGAGCTTGGTTGATCACTTACCTGAGTTGAACATATCACTTTCTTCTAGGAAAATGTTTTGGCATGTACGAACATGTGCATGTGAGTGTGTCAAATGGGCGGGTTGAGCTGAAATTGGACAAGTTTAAATAAATTGAGTTAATGAATAGATTGGGCTAAAATCAGTCCAAAAGCTATTTGGACTAAAAACAGGTTGGGTCATGACCCATCCAATTTGATCCAATTTTTTAAATGGTCCACCTTCCCCATATCCCACCCTTTATTCAGGTACATCATTTTCTTATCCCCGGCCCTAATTCGGGATTCGATCTTGACTTGAGCCTTGACCCTCGTCCTTGACCGAGAGTCAAAATCTAACCTCGACCCAATTTTAACCTGAAACTTGAGAATCGAGCATCGATCAAACCTTGATCCGGGACATGAGAACCGAGCCTCAATTTACAACTAGGACATGAGCCTAGAGACCCGATCCGAGAATCCAGACCCAACCTCAATTCGATACTACTAAAAAATGTCAAAACTAATCTCGGAGAGTTGATTTTTATTCTCTTTAAATTTATATTTTTGTAAAAAAAAAAAAAAAAAAAAAAAGACCCCTGGAGATTATTTTTTGGTTGAAAAAATGACTTTTGAAGGTCGCGTTTTGTGATAAAAAATTAAAAATAATTAGAAACTGACCTCCTGAAGTCAGTTTTTGAAAAAAAAAAAAAAAAAAGAAAAAGAAAAAGAAAGTAGTTTTTTTTTTAAAGAACTTAAGGTCGTTTGCATTTTCTTAGTCTTTCTGCGCTAAAAAATCGACCTTCGACGGTCGGTCTTGTTAATTTTTTTTAGATAACCGACCTTGTGAGGTTGGTTTTTTTTTTTCCAATCTCTCTGGAGGTCAATATTTTAGTAGCGCGAGACACGATCCTGATCTCAGACTCTAGACCAAATCTGACCATAATCCAGGATCAAAGGTCCGACCCATTAAAAAATAAAAGTAAATATCAAGTAGTAAATCTAAATTAAAGTTGATCTTAAATATGGGCTAGAATCGAACTAAATTGAACATCACTTAAAAATTTGGTTATATTGGGTTGGGCTAAAATCAGCCCGATATAAAATTATCTAGTGCCCAACTCATAATATATTGGATAGATTGGGCAAACCATCAATATTGACACACCAAAAATAAAATAAAAGGCATGAACATTTGGCACCTTTTCAGCCATGAACAGAGTAGGCAATTGTGCTTTCGAACATCTCGAATGCATGCCACTTGAGCCCCGAGTCACCCTTATGGGCTCGCCTAGCTTAGGAGCAACCAAACCTGATAAAGATAAAGTTAGGACTGGTCATTGAGCCGGGATGGGACGAAGGGGATAGGAGGGGGGAAACCGGGAAGGCCAGCCGGGCCGAAACGAATCGGGCGGACCAATAGTCCCATCTCGTCCCACTATATTAACGAGTCGAGACGTGACCGGATAAATGGGACAAACGAGACAATGAAAAATAATTCTTTTTAATTTTTTTAATATGATAATTTAAATATTTTTAAAATTTTTATAGTCTTATAGTTAGAAATAAGAATTTAAATTTAAAGTCTTATAGTTAGAAACTTAGAATTTATAAATAAGAACTTCAAAGTTGAACTTGAAATTTAAATTTGAAATATAAATTTAAGGCTAAAATTTAAATAAAGTCTAAACTCTAAAGTTTGTTAAAGTCTTAAAGTCTAAAAACTTAAAGTTTGAAATTTGAAATATGAAGTAATTATTTATTTGAAAATAAAAATTAAGAATTTAATGCTAAAATAATTTCTAAAGTTTGTTAAAGACTTAAAGTTTGAAATTTTAATTTTTAAAATTTGAAATATGAAGTAATTATTGAATATTCATTTGTATCTATAAGTTTATTTAAATTTTTGTAAATAATTAAGATATAACACAACAGATAATGAAATTGAAAATTAAGGATAAAAGCCTTTAAATTTATTCATATAAAAATTAAAATAATATCTTAAAAATTTGTATTACAATTTACAAATATCAGTAGAGCGCCTAATCTACGCAACCACCTTCTAGGAAGGGTTCTGTTTGAATTAAGCATTGAATATAATATTAATATCTGTACATTCTAATGAAATCTCTTTCTAAATCTTCTATTTGTTGAGCCAAAATATTTTCCGGTACTGACATAGATTGTTGTCGGTCTTGTGCTTCCATGTCATCATCACTGTTCATTGTTGACTCCAAAAAAACTTCTTACTGGCAAGTTAACTTCGGTAACCCGTTATTTCTCCGCTCCGCATTGATCCAATCTCTGAAAGTTATAGATACGTCCAAGTTGTCTTCTAGTAGTGAATACCAATGATCTCCAAGTTGAAATCTTGCCACGCTGAAAGCGGCCTCTGAAGCAACAGATGATGCTTGAATAGCTAGCATGTCTCGAACCATCTTGCTAGGCATTAGAAATATGCTGCCACGAGCCCTCCATCAACTCAGAATGTCCGGCGTGCTATCAGCGGCAATTCTGACATTTTCCCCAGTTGAAGAAAAATAGTCATCAAAATCACAACTGTTAGAAAAATCAAGACCAATAGAACTTTGCACATACCCATGGGTAGTATCTACTCGAACCCTAGAAATTTCAGGAACATTAACAGAATTACTACTATGCAACTGGCAATAAGTATCATACATTAATTTAGCTTGCACTCTAATACTATTTTTACAACTTTCCAGACTTGAAATTTCAGGATCTTCTATTTCTAAATTTTTATACATTTTTATAAATTTTTTGAACGACTCCTCTTGTACCTCGTTCTTTATATTTTGGGTTAAAAAGCATAGCAGTTAAATAAATTTGAGGGAGAGGGAAAAAATATTTTTTAAACTTTTGAATCATGGCCTCAATAGCCGATGTAAATATTTTATTATTTTTATATTCAGCAAATTTAGTTGTAACAACACATACATTTATTAAGACTTCTCAAATAGTTGGAAAATACATGCCAGAAAATATTTTTGTTGCTTGATAAAATAATGTCAAAAATTGATTAAGTTCATTTATCTCCTCCAGTCACTATCATCAAGTTTCAAATTAGGTTCAGAATTATGAACATTATACAACATAGTGATAGGCCTTCTATAAATATATGCAACTTCTAGCATTTCATATAATGAATTCCACCTAGTTTTTACATGTTTTGAAAATTTTTCTATATTGAAGTTTACATATTGTACAAAGTTCTTTAAATTCATGAATTCTAGCACTTTTATTCATTCGAAAAATCCAAAAACATGCTAATTCAACTTCAAAACATCCAGTATCAAATTATTTAATGTCATCTTGTACAACCAAATTAAATATATGAACAACACATATAACATAGAAAGCATTATTATTAACTGGACATTTTCGAACCCTTAGCATACTAACATCACTATTATTAGAAGAAGCATTATCTAATGTAACACTCAGTATTTTATTACAAATGTCAAAAGATTGTAAAACTTCAAGTATAGTGCACCTATATATTTAGTAGTTTTTCTCTGCTCACAAATTTTATAACCTACTATTCTTTTTTTTTTAAATTCCAGTCATGATCAATTCAATGTGCAGTAACAACTAAATAATCAACAGCATTGACACTACGACTCATATAAGATGTAATAGAAAATCTACCATCAAAATTTTCACGTTTAACCATGCTTCGCGAAAAAACTTAAAAAGAATGATTATAAGTTTGTTGAATATACATAATAAATCTGGGATGAGAGAAAAAACTAAAAAGCAAACCACAGACCGCAATCATTTTAGCGATGTTTTCACGGTCTCTATCCCTATCATATTTTTATTGTGTAACAGGACTGCTTGGGTTTGAAGGGTTTAACTGGCCCTGAACCATATTGGAACCCCTTCCAATCCAATAGGGATAGAATCACAACCGACGGCTCTGACTTCTTTAGCCACCATATATTCAAGTTTACAATATTGTAATAAATGTCTACTTAACCCCTCTGTTCCATCTTTGCTTTCATGCGCATTCATGCTTAAACACCGTTTTACACTTATTACAAATAGCTTTCATTCGTTCCTCATTCTAATGCATAAATTGCCAAACAACAGGAGTTTTAGCCCGTTGAACCTTAATCTTGCCCATAGTAGGATGCACAGGGGGAAATTGAGCTTCACACTGAGGAGTATCCTGAGTTGGAGTTTCGGTAGCGGGACTAGTAGGTATATCATCCAATTCTTCTTCTTATCTAATTCTACCTCTACTTCTTCATCTAATAAATTACCACAACACCTTTTCATTATTTCATTATCCAATGGAGTATCTAAAGTAATATTAATAGGAGTACTACCAAATTGTGTAAAATCTTCTTTATTAATACTAATTCTAGGCACTGAAGATGAACCACCAATTTTTTTAGAAGTAGAACTAGAACATGTACTTTTTTTACCAGTATTAATACCGAATGTACTTGTAACTGTGCGTAGAACACCCTTTCCCTTTTCAGAATTTCTTTTCCAGAATTCATATTATAATTTATGAATAAATATAACATAACTAAAATTATGACTAAATAAATATAACACAAGTATATTTAAATAAATAAGATAGAAAAATTAAATGCGTAAAATAAATAAATAACAGAAGTAAATATGGAACGAAAGTACCAAACATCTGCGTAAAAATAGACGATTATAATCTATTACCGGAATTTAAAAATTGATGTAGAAACTTGCAAGTAGCAACTTGAAACATGAAAGTTGAAAGTTGAAAGTTGAAACTAAAATAAACTAAGACAACTTGAATTTGAAAATTATAAATTTTGAAATTTGGAGAATTAGAGAATGTAGATTGTTGAGAGATTTGAGAGAAATTGAGAATTGATAATTGAGAGAGTGAGTGTGTAGTAGAAAAAAGAAAAGATGAATTGTGAATAAATTGTGAAAATATAGAGGTATTTATAATTTTTTAAAAAAGGATCAAAATGTAATATCTAACACAAAGGGGTGTAAAAACCTAAAAATAATTAAAGAGGGTGGGGGGCTGTGGGCTGGCTGAATTTCAGGGAATAAAGCTGTTGGAGGGCTCCACCCCAATGCCCGTAAATGGCTACATTTTAAAAAAAAATTAAAATTTTCTATCCGAATTGGGACGAAATCGGGCCAGTACCGGGATAAATCAGACCGAAAAAATTGGTAAAAGATTTCGTCCCATCTCGTTCCATGTCCTGTCACCCTATATCCCACTAGAATGTCGGGCTAGCCAGGACCGAGACTACCGAGATCCGGACACGGGCCGATACCGGGCTGGACCAGGATGTCCCGTCCCATCAACCAGCCCTACATAAAGATCAACCGCTATCAAAGTAAGGATCCACAACTATTCCCCAGTCGTTGGGCAAGAGTCACAGATGTGACTTAGTAGAAGTCTCCAAGGTATCGAGTTTTATGGAAGTTGCTTCCTAGGGTTTAGCTATAAACAGTCTCCTAGTTATTCATTGTAAGACATCGAATTATCATTTACTCACTAAGCAATATACTAATTTCTTGTATTCTTAAGCTCTTGTGTCCTACAATTTGTTGTTCCAAATCACATTTATAAGATCAAGCTCTGTCCGGTGATACTGTCAGTCATCAATATCGAACTCCAGGTTAATTATATTCTTTACTTTATAGATATATTTATTTATCATTTTTTCTATCTTGTTCGCACTTACTAAACATATGACAGTACACAAATCACATATTTTTGTCATTTTAATTTGCGTGTCCTTAAGTCACATTCATAATTTAATCGCATCATTTTAAGGATAAACACTGCTCGCAAACATAAAAGACATATTTGTTATTTTTTCAAACTAAATATCTCTAAATTTTTTTAGAACCTGTTTGGTTAAACTGAAAAAAAGTGGCTTTTAAACATAAGTGGTTGAAGCATTTTTTAAGATGCTGAAATTTATTTTATAAATAAGCAGTTATGTGTTTGGATAAAAGTGTTGAAGCTGAAAAAAAGTTATTAGTGTGTTGGTATATAAGTCCTGTTAAGCACTTATTTTTGGTCAAATGACTGAAATGCCCTTAAAGTTGTTAACACTATAAAAAGTAAATTACTTTGATATTTTTATTTCAAAAATAATTAAAATTTAAATTAATTTATTTTTTATATTTATTTTTAATATAAACTAATTATTTATGTTATTTTTAATTTTAAAAATATACAATTTGAATAAAATTAGATAAATCTCCCCTTTACATTTTATTAGGAGTATAGTTCTATTTTTTATTTGTAAAATTGAATATAATAATTTAAATGAATTAATACTATCTCAATTATTTTTTTATATTTTTAATTATTTTTTTCTAATATGCACAAAAAAATAAAATTTTATCAAAGATTTGAGTGTCTTTACTTTGCTTAAAAAAATTAATAAATTAATTGTACGTTTTCAACGGCTGGAATTAAAATTTAAAACCCTTGTTGCATGAATCCTACATCAAACTAAAAATGATAATTATATTAAAGTAAATCTTTTTTTTTCCTACTGGAGAAGTGAGAGACCATAAAAATATAATTAGATGAGTTTAACTTTATATGTTTTTTATTATTAAGTCACACAAAAATAATATATGGTATTACTTGTGAAACATAAAATTAGTAATCCGTAAAATAAGATAAATTAACACTCGTTAGAATTAGTAATTAACACAGAAAATAAGAATAACGCACTTGCTACAACATGTACCGTTAAATTCTCTAATATAATAGTGTAAAATTAGTTAAACGAGTTAACTATGTTATTTATTATGTCAGCTAAAAAGTAATTTGATTATAATAATGAAAATAATCACTTGAAAATAAAAGATTTAAATTATATAGACAATATAATTTTTTTTATAGTAATGTATTTTGATCTATTATATAAGATTCGTTTACCAATTAATATTTGTAAAAAAAAAATTATATATGCAGTCAGTTATTTTTTAAGTGACATGATTGTTAGAGTATATTATTAACCATGCAGTTTTAGTAGAGTGTTATGTTTCAGTTTTGTGTAGGATTTTTATTTTATTTATTGGATTAATAAAGCCTTGTTTTAAATAGATCATTTTTGCATGTGCGTCCTTTACTTATGTAGCTGATGATTTGGTGTATATAGTTTAGCCTACACACATAAGATTAAATCATCAGTTCTTATAAGCATAAAGTTTATGTATGTTCAAAATCTAAGATGAAAATTGGACGAATTCATCGGTATGATCGTAACACGGGATTAAATGTAACTTATCTTGATTATGGGAATGATATTATTCCAACTTTTTGTGCTAGTACATTTTATAAGTATTGAACGGACCAAGTAGAGAAAAATATTTTGTCTGACTTAGTAAAATAAATTCTCTAGATCATTAAATGTACTTATACTCTTAATCTTGATATAATTATTATGATCAATGTCATTTGCTTGTTGTTTTGATCTATCAAAGAGTGAAACTCTTTCGTAAGTTAAAATGTTCCCGATAGGTTGGATGATGACAAATGATATTTGTGAAATAATAGTTAGTTGATGAAATCCATGTCTCGACCTTGAGATTGATGATACCCTTTTATAATTGCTTATAAGGTTTCATGTGAAAACCCTGCAGGTGGATTCTGTATCCGTCACATGAAATAAGTCAAGTGTTTGAATAAATGATTGAATTGATCAATGAATTAAATAGTTAGAAATTTAATTCGATTGGTTGGTATCTATAATCTTAACATGGGAGTTAAATAAGAATTTAATGATTGATTTTTAAATTATACCGAGGAGTGCAATTACGAATTTTAATGTAATAATCCGTGATTCATTATGGTAGGTTAATTCATTCATTATTTTGAATTAATACCATAATTGAAAGTCTCACTAATTAAATCTGTGGTTCCTGCTATGCCTGATTAATTAAAGAACTTGAAAAAGGAAGAAATCTCTTTTCTTGAAGTAGTAAAATCCTACAAGATTTTGGACAATTTCAAAAAAGATAAGTAGTATACGTTTTTGGGTTTCATATCCTTTGAAAACGTACGAATACAAGGAAAGTAGGAATCCTACACGTTTTGGGATTAGGGTTTTACACCCTAAAACGTGATTATAAATAGAGCCTTTTTATTCTTGAAAAAATCATTTTTTCTGAGAAGCAGTACTTGCCCACAAGTGTTCCCTACTAGGGGATTATTTAGGCTATAGTAGAAGACTGCAGACCTGGAGAGTGAATTGGACGTTTTGTGCAAAAACTTTAAGAAGTTAGTATTTCGTAATCTAATTCGTTATTGTTATCTAGTGATTCATGTAAGATAGTTGATCCAATTCATGCTTGCTTCCGCTGCACATGTTCTAACAATTGGCATCAAGAGCCGACTTACATCTACCTAGATAATTTGAGAAATGAATGAAAAAGATTGTTATGTATATTGTCTTTTTGTCATGAATGCATGAATTGTATCATAGATGAAAATGAGTGTTTTAATGGTTTTTGTGTTTGAAAAACTATTTTATAAACAATTTATGATATGTTTTGTGAAACGAAAAAAATAAAAAAAAAGAATTTTAAGCTGCCAGGTCGCGCGAGGCGCTAACTAGTCACGCACAGGACGCTATCCAGGCGCGCGTATGACTGCCGATTTTAGTCGGTATTGGAGTTTTTCAAATTTTGACAAACTCCGATTGACCTGAAATTTGGTAGGTTTATCGAAAATAACTGACTGAGCAATACTCACTACTATTTTGTGACTAATGTCATTTTTTGGCTATTCGGAGTCATTTTGATGGATTTTTGGGCATTTTTCTATTTTCTGACAAATTAAAAATTGAAAAGAATATTAGTTTCTTACAACCAGTGTTGTTAGGATTCAATCCTTAAGGTCACCATCGGTGTGTAACAGTAATGTAATGAGTTTACATATTGACATTGGTCTTCTTTCCCCATCGGATAAATTTATTACGGGATTATTGTGTTTGTTTGTCTCTTGTTTTTTAAAACTTATATTAACTCTCCAACTAAGTTATATGTTGGTTCAATGGAATAGAAATTTAGATTATTGGATATTTACCTGTATTAAATATGCAGTTTACTCTCCAACTGAGTTAGTTCTGTTTTGATTTATGGGGTAAACATCTGTCATAACTCATATAATTTGCATGAATGGTTAAGTTTTCCTATCGAATCTAGCTATTCAATATGCATGGTTGTATGTGTTATGTGTTTACATGAATTTAAATATTCTTGTAGCAAGTTTAATGATCTATTTAATGTTTTTCTTCTACCTCCCAGATTAATAATGACTTCGTTCAATCCTCTTGCCTCTATTTTAAAAGAAAACAAGTTAGAGAGCCCGAATTATGTTGACTGGAAAAGAAATCTGGATATTCTCCTAACTGCTGAAGGGTATAATTTTGTGTTAGTGAGGAATGCCCTGAAAAACCTAATAATGCCACCATGGACCAAATCAAAGCCTATGAAAAATGGATTAAGCCTGATGAGGTGACGCGATGTTACATTCTTGCCTCAATGTCGAATGTTTTGCAACATCAGCATCAGTGTATGAAATATTCTTATGATATGCTTGAAAGTCTCAAAGAGATGTTCGGTGAGCATAATCGTGTTGCAAAGCAGACAACCATGAAAACTCTTTTAAACAAAAAAATGGTTGAAGGTTCGTCCCTAAGGGATCATGTTCTTAAAATGATTGGTCTTCTTAATGAACTGAAAATCCTTGGAGCTAAAATTGATAAGGAATCTCAAGTTGAGATGATCCTGCAGACTTTGCTTGACAAATTTTCAACAATTTCGCTTGAACTATAACATGAACAAAATGGATATATCTCTAGCGAAATTGTTGAATGAGCTGCAAGCGGCTGAGTCCATTATCAAACAGCAAGCTCCTATTGTGGCATTGAATATTGAGAAAGCTCCTTCTTCTTCTAAGACGAAAAGTGGACAGAAAAAGAAGAGACCTCGTAAGGCATCTGGAGTTGCAAATGGTAGTGTGGCTAAGATGAAAGGCAAGTACTATCATTGCAAGAAGCTTGGGCATCACAAGAAGCAATGTTCTGACTACTTAGCTAAATTGAATAAGAAAGGTAATTCTTCTTACTTAAATGTCATTGAAACTTGTTTAGCGGCTGTTTCTACAATGCTATGAGTTGTAGATTCGGGAGCCACTAATTATGTCTGCACTTCTTTGCAGGGGTTTCGAGAAACGCGACGGCTAAGTGAGAATGAAATTTGCGTTTTTCAAGCCAATGGCAAACTAGCACCAACTTTAGTTTTAGGAGATATTAGTATTTCTTTTAGTAGTTCTAGAGTTTTAGATTTAAAAGATGTTCTTTATGTACCTTCTACTAGAAGGAATTTGCTTTCAATTTCAAAATTGATGGATGCTGGTTGTAATATATATTTTGGTAATAATTCTATTGTTATCAAATTTAACAAGCATTTTATCCATACTGCTGCTAGAGTACTTGATCTATTTGTGCTTGAAACACCTCCTGATTTGCTGCAACCAAAGGAACTAGATAACATTAATCTGTCCAATAAAAGAAAACGTGTTTCTGAATTAAGTCAAACTTACTTATGGCACTTGCGTCTAGGTCATATAAATCTAAGTAGGATTTCAAGGTTGGTCTCTGATGGACCTTTGAGTTCATTGAAAGTGGAGGCACTGTCAACCTGTGAATCCTGTTAAGAAGGAAAAATGACTAAGAGACATTTTCCTTCTAAAGGAAATAGAGCTAAGGATAAGTTGGAATTATTTCACTCTAAAATTTATGTGATCCTATGAATATATAAACAAGAGGTGATTTTGAGTATTTTGTGTCTTTTCACATATGACTACTCTAGATATGGATATATTTATCTGTTGCACCGTAAATCTGAATGCTTTGACAAATTCAAAGAATTTAAGGGAGAAACAAAAAAGCGACATGAGAAACATATTAAATCATTATTATCTAATTGTGGTGGTGAATACCTCTCTGCTGAATTCATTAAATACTTATCAGATTGTGGAATTACATCTCAATTATCTGCTCCAGGAATACCACAACAAAATGGTGTGGCAGAGAGAAGAAAAAGAACTCTTTTGGAAATGGTAAGATCAATGTTGAGTTATTCGGATTTTCCTTCTTCTTTTTTGGGATATGCATTAGACACACAAACTACCTATTGAACTTGGTTTCTTCTAAATCAGTACCTTTAACTCCAATAGAATTGTGGACTGGACGAAAGCCTAGTCTAAGACACATTCGTGTATAGGGTTGTCCAGCCCACATGCTAAAGAAAAACACTGATATTAGAATCAAGGACAGAAGTATGTGTCTTCGTTGGATATCCAAAAGGGACGAAAGGAGGTTTGTTTTATTGTTCTAAAGAAAAAAAGGTCATTACTACAACAAATGCCATGTTTCTGGAAGAGGACTATTTAATAAACCATGTTCCGAGAAGTAAACTCATTTTTACAGAAATTGAACAATGGAATAACAAATGATGTATCCCAAGAAAAAATTCCACAAGCAAGTATTGACATACCGCTCCATTATCGTAGTGGGAGAGATGTCAATAGGCAACGGAAGGCGTAAATGTAAAGATCGGACATCTCGCTACCTCAAGATAGTGGGAGCAATGTTGACCAGCATGCACTTATCGAGCATCCTATGCTTGAGGAAGAAGTTCGTGATAATCATGATTTAGTTCACGAAAGTGATGCCGTGGTTCCATTGCAAGATCAGATTATTGATCTTGTAGTGAGTCGTCATAGTGGGGGAGTTATTAGAAAACTCATTCGGTTTGCGCTCGTAGGAGAATCTTATGATAGAATCCATGAAGAGCCTAATACAGAACTCCTTAGTTACACCGATGTCACGCCTCGCCTTGGGAGGCATGACTGGCACCTGGTGCCCTACTAAGACCTGGACTGTTGGACTACTGAGCCTAAACACTTCTGGTGCCAGGATGGCTCTAACTCTGGGTTCATGAAACCAACGGGCTATATAACGGATGTAACTACAGCCTCCGACCGATAGGCCTATGGCCACCTGTAAGACAACAACAGCTAACCAGAACAACAGTAGTATAAAGGAACCTATGCGAGCCGACAAGGCCACCATGCTGACTAGATCCACTGAAAAGCTGAGTTAAATGCTAAACTGCTCTGTGACCGACAAGGTCACCAACTATTGACTATACAAGGCCCCACACGGCCACCCTAATCAAACTAAAACATACACACGGCCTCACACGACCGGTATAACTAACCACAGGGAATATACAATCTGCAAGCCTCTAAGAATACTGATAAGATGGTCGGGACAGGGCCCCGACCTACCCGTACTGTACAACAAAAAGAGAAATAAACCTCTAGCTGTCAAGCTCCGGATGACAGGAGCTGACGACTCTGTGAGCTGGCTGGATTTACGAGGGATCGGTTCCTCATCTATGAGTACCTGCAGGCAAGTAATGCAACGCTCCCAAATGGGCGTCAGTACCACTGGTATCGAGTATACAAAGCAATAACTAAACATAACTGAAAATAGACAGTATTACTAATAGTTACTGAATAACAGAAGATGGCTAAGACTGTCTGGGATGGCAGAATCTAAACTAAGATTAATTGTACTGGAGAGAAGGTGAGAATCATACCTGTCAATGCGGTGTCCTGCTATCTATCAATTTAATAAATAACACATATAGCATACAAGAACCTATACCAGCCCCCATAAGCCGGAAGGTACCAATCAACATGAATATACCCCTACCCGGGTCGCCATCCAAAAATAACAATTCACTCCACTCATGTACTAACTATGAGAATCCCGTCGGCCCCCTAGGTATGAAACTTGGGCACTCTGGACCCCTGAATATAGCTGTGTCTGAGTCCGGAGGACTCCTGTAAACTGTAATCTGAGATCTGTGACCTGTAATATGTAATCTGTGCCCTAGGTGCAAGCGCTCGACAGGGGTATGCTATAATGCTGATCAGCCTGCTATGGGGAATGCTGCATCCCATCTTCGTCCTCTGGCGGATGGAATGCCACTCCTTGGAGTGACGTATCCTCACCCTCTGGCGGGCGAGTCGACACAACTATTAACCCTGGGGAGGCAAGGAAGCTCTAAGGGTGCCCACATAAAACAATCAGGTCTCTACAAAATCACATATAACATGTATAATAAATCTGATAACACTGTCCATGATCTGATATTCTATTGTTAATCTCCTGCTGAATTAAACTGAATCTGATACTGAGTTATACTAAGTCTGGAATAATATCTCGTTGTCTGATACTAATTTACTGACTTTTATTCTGCATATGGTATAATAACTCAGACATGCTTACTGAATTCACACTGGGCATAATACTCGGCTTCTGAATCTTTCTTTTGGAATTTACTCTATTTTACTATGCTAGAATTACTAACTTGCCAAAGAAACTAGCTTTACATACCTCAGTTGTCGGCTTTGACTAACTGGCGTAACTCGGCCAATATCCAGCTATTCCTTCCAACTGCATTCATATTCATAGCAAATAGAACTAAATTCATCAATATTCTGGAAGAAACTGCTACTTTGAATATACATACTGCCCAAACTTTGGCTTATCGAAAAACAGCCGAAAACTTGCTATTTCTCGGAAGTCTAGAAGGGAGAAATACTCACTTTAGGGCTAGGAGTATATTGACACTAATTTGGAGCAATTCCACTTACCTTAGCTCGATGAGACGACGATTCGCCAGCCGAATTTCACGAAACTAACTCCATAGGAATGCTCCCTGCAGCTCAATACCTCGCTACCCGAGGTTATTTCGAGTTTGGACCGCGTTTAACAGTGTAAACAGAAGGAATTTTAATGGAAACCTTCGTCCTCTCTGTTTCTTTACTATTCTCTGGTTTACTCACTAGAAATATGGATAATTATCACTTAAAAACCGAAGTGGGGGCTTATATACTTGGGGCTGGACCTCACCTCCATGACACGCCGGCCAACGCAGAGGTGAGCCCTCCGTGACACGTTGGCCATCGCGAAGGGGGTCTGCCCAGCCTCCTCTTGCGATTGTTCAATGTGGTGCTTGTCCGGTCTTTCCCTGGGCCTTTTTCTAGCATGTATGACATTCTAAAACTCTTAACCAACATGCGAATAGGCCATCTAAATGTCAAGAATTTATGGGGTGTAACATCCTCCCCTCCTTAAGAATATTCGTCCTCGAATGTAAAATTTTGCTCGCAGGAGTCTCAACTTACTCGACTTATTTTAAAAAAAAATTGGCAGAGTTTCTCCTGTAACATGGACTATCTCAAAATTTTTGAAATGCAGAAAAGTACAATACAGGTACTCCACACAATACTATAGCATTCATCACGCAGTAGACTAGAGTCAACTATCTCATTTATACACATAACATAAGGCAATTCATAAAACAACAATGCTAACGTACCTCTGGCTGATTAAGTTTGAAATAACTGAGGATATCTGATTTTCATATCTTCCTCTACTTCCCAAGTCATTTCCTCTCAGTTCCTATTACGCCATAACACCTTGACAGAAGCAACATCTTTAGTTCTCAACCTGCGAATCTGCCTGTCCAGTATGACTACTGGAACCTCTTCATAAGCCACCTCCTCCGTAACCTGGACATCCTGAACTGGAACAACTCTGTAGGGGTCTCCCATATACTTCCTCAGCATGGACATGTGGAAAACTGGGTGAACAGACTCTAATTTTGGAGGTAATTTCAATTCATATGCCACTTGGCCTATTCTTCGGCGAATCTGATAAGGCCCAACAAATCTCGGGCTGAGCTTGCCTTTCTTGCCGAATTTCATCACCCCTTTCATTGGAGAGACTTTCAAGAATACCTAGTCATTCACATTAAATTCCAAGTTTCTGCGCCGCACGTCAGCATACGATTGGCGGCTCTGAGCAGTCAGTAGGCGTTCTCTGATAAGCTTTACCTTTTCCTATAACTGATGAATAATATCCGGCCCAATCAGCGCTGACTCTCCTACTTCAAACTAGCCAACTGGCAATCTGCATTTTCGCCCATACAATGCCTCATAAGGCGCCATCTGGATAGCTGAATGGTAACTGTTACTATAGGCAAACTCAATAAGTGGTAAGTGCTCATCCCAGCTACCTCCAAAGTCTAACACACACGCTCGCAGCATATCCTCGAGCGTCTGAATAGTGTGTTCTGCCTGCCCATCTGTCTGAGGGTGAAAAGCTGTGCTCAGGTTAATCTGTGTCCCCAGACCTCTCTGAAATGATTGCCAGAATTTAGTTGTGAATTGCGCCCCTCTGTTAGAGATAATGGACACTGGAACACCGTGCAGTCTGACTATTTCTCTGATATACAACTCAGCATAATCTTCGGCAGGGAAAGTAGCCCTTACTAGCAGAAAATGGGCTGATTTTGTCAGTTTGTCAATAATTACCCAAATCGAGTCATTTCTATGCCTGGTGCGGGGTAATCCTGCTACAAAATCCATATTTACTGCTTCCCACTTCCAAAGAGGCACAACTATGTCTTGATTCAATCCGCCTGGTTTCTGGTGTTCAGCTTTTACTTGCTGGTAGTTAGGACACTGGGCTACGAATTCTGCTATTTCCCTCTTCATACCTGGCCACCAGTAGATTTCTTTGATATCGTGGTACATTTTTGTCGCGCCTGGATGGAGAGAATAGCGGGCATAATGTACCTCGCTCATAATTGCTAGCGAAGCCCTGCAACGTCTGAACACAAAGGCGGCCTTTACATCGCAACACTTCATCCTCAGTTACCTGAAAATCCGACGCTTTTCCTTGCTGAACTCTGTCTTTAAGCTGAACCAGGTCAGGATCTTCATACTTCCGTTCCTTTACCTCCACAACTAATGACAACACTGTGGTGTTCTGAATTACCGCTCTGTTGTCCTCTATTTCTGCTACACGAACGGTTAAACTGGCTAACTGGTGTATTTCTCGAGCCAATTCCCCCTGCTCGGGCTGCAAGTACACCAAACTCCCCATAGACTTACGGCTAAGGGCATCTGCTACTACGTTGGCTCTTTTTGGGTGATACAAAATATTTACATCATAATCTTTCAACAACTCCAACCAGCGACGCTGCCGCAAATTCAACTCTCTCTGGGTGAAGATATACTGTAGGCTTTTATAATCAGTGAAAATATCCACATGGACACCATACAAGTAATGTCTCCATATTTTTAAGGCGTGGATCACTACGGCTAGTTCCAGATCATGGGTAGGATAATTCTTTTCGTGTTTCCTCAGCTATCTGGAAGCATAAGCAATTACTTTACCATGCTGCATCAACACACATCCTAACCCAATACCCGAAGCATCACAATAAACTGCATAACCCTCTGTACCTTCTCAATGCTAACACTAGGGCGGAGGTCAACCTGTCTTTCAATTCCTGGAAACACTGCTCACATGCCTCCGTCCACTGAAACTTTACTGCTTTTTGCATCAGCTTAGTCATAGGTGCAGCTATGGTGGAGAATCCCTCAACAAATCTTCTGTAGTACCCTGCTAATCCCAGAAAAGTGCGTACTTCGGTCAGAGTGGTAGGTCTGGGCCATGTTTTTACTGCTTCTATTTTCTGTGTGTCTACTTGTATACCAGCATCCGACACGATATGCCCCAAGAAGGCTACTGAGTTCAGCCAAAATTCACATTTAGAGAACTTGGCATACAACTGACGGTCCCTGAGAATTTGGAGCACTGTCCGCAAATGATCCCGGTGATCTTCCTCTGAGCAAGAATACACCAGAATATCGTCAATAAACACTATCACGAATAGGTCCAGGTATGGTCTGAAGATGTTGTTCATCAGGTCCACGAATACTGCAGGAGCATTTGTCAGCCCAAAGGACATGACTAGGAATTCAAAATGGCCGTATCTGGTCCTGAAGGCAGTCTTCGAAATGTCCCTTTCACAAACTTGAACCTGATGATATCCGGAATGTAAATCAATCTTGGAGAAATATCTAGCCCCTTGTAACTGATCAAACAAACATCTATTCTGGGAAGCAGATACTTATTCTTGACTGTAACCTTGTTCAACTGCCGGTAGTCTATACACATGCGGAGGGAGCCATCTTTCTTCCTCACAAACAGGACTGGCGCACCCCATGGTGAAGTGCTCGGCCTGATAAAGCCCTTATCTATATCCTTCAATTGTTCCTTTAATTCTCTGAGTTTAGCAGGAGCCATACGATATAGAGGAATTGATATGGGCTGAGTTCCTGGTAGCAAATTAATTGCAAAATCTATTTCTCTTTCTGGGGGAATACTAGGTAACTCATCTGGGAATACGTCGGGGAATTCATTAACCACTGGAACAGACTGGAGAGTCGGAGGCTCTACCTGAACATCCTGGCTCTGACTATGTGGTAAATGCATCCCTTAGCTATCAACTTCCTTGCCTGAAGTTAGAAAATAAACCTACCTTTTGGTGTAGTTGTACTGCCCTTTCACTCTCGTACTACCTCCCCTGGAAAGTGGAATCGGACCGTCTTGGTCCAGCATTCTACATTGGCATAGCACGACACTAACCAATCCATACCCATAATGGCATCGAAATCAATCATCTCTAATTCTACCAGATTTACTGTGGTCTGACGATCAGCAACCTCTACTATACACCCTCGATTAACCCTTCTGGCTATGATGGAGTCACCGACGGGTGTAGATACTGAAAAGGGTTGTTGAAGCAACTCTGGTACAATACTGAACTTTCGAGCCAAAAATAGGGTAATGTACGACAAGGTATATCCTGGATCAATCAATACATAAGCAGGGTGAGAGCAAATAGTCATCATACCTGTTACCACATCTGGAGACGCCTCTGAGTCCTGCCTCCCTGGTAATGCATATGTACGGCTTGGGCCTGTACCTGAATTAGAGGCCCCTGATCTGCCTCGTCCTTTGCCTACTTGGACTGAGGGCCTACGCCCTGCCGAGGTTGCTGGAGCTCATGGCCCTGTTGACGCCCTGTCCTATCTGTCCCGGTTACCCTGACCCCTGGCTGGACAGTCTCTCATCACATGACCCTCCTGCCCGCATATATAACACCCTGTGGAGCCATATCTGCAAGCTCCAGTGTGGGGTCGGCTGCAAATAGGGCAAGGTGGGGGTGTATACTTGCTCTGCTCTGCCCTCCTCTGCTGGGGGAATCTACCGTTCATGAGCTGCCGCCGGACTCTGACTGCCCTCGGCAACTGAATCTACCCTCTACTGCTGTGATGGAGGTAGGGGTCTAGGTGGCCTATCTGACAACCGTGGCCTAGGCCCTCTCCAGATCTCCCCCTGTATCTCATCTGATCTATCCCTGCAGCGTTGTTCCTGATTTATTCGTCTACTATCTTGTTGCCGCTGTCTAAGGCCCTCAATAGTCTGGGCAAAGGCCTGCACCCGAGCAATATCCATATCTTCCCGCAGCGTAGCTGTCATGCATGCCTCAATATACTCTGGGTTCAAACCCATAATAAATCGGTGGACCCTAGATGGCATGGTGTCCATAAAGGCTGGAGCATAGCGGGCCAAGGAATCGAATTGCAGGGCGTATTCCCGTACACTCCTCGCCTCCTGCTCCAAGTGTAAAAATTGGTCCATCCAGGCCTGTCGGATTTCCCATGGCAGATAACGGACCAGGAAGGCCTCTGAAAAGCTGGACCAGGTCGGAGGGGCAACATCTCTTCCTCATGACCTTTCCCAACTTTCGTACCACAACACAGCAATATCCCGTAGCCGGAATACCGCTAACTCAACCGACTCTGTAGATGTCACATGCATGACCCGGAAGATTCTCTACATATGATCCAGGAAGTCCTGGGGGTCCTCTGCCTGATCTGACGCTGTGAACTATGGGGGACCTAGTGCCAAGAATTCTCGGACCCTCGAACTGTCAGGCCCACCTGATGACTCTACTGTTACGGGTGGCACTGATTGGCGCTAAGTAGCCATCATTCGTGCCAACATAACTACTGTACTTCGAATTTCCTGGTCGGATGGTGTGGGTACAGGAACTGTCGGAGGCGGTGTCATCCCGAGTGGCTCCTGGTGGGGTGGGGACTGCTGAGAAGGTTGAGATGATGCCTCTGTATTGCCCTTAGATCGGGCTGATTCTAAATGAGGCTGAGGCATTCTGTTGGTGCCTTCTCCTGCTGCAGTATCCAGTCTTCTACCTGTGACAGGATGTCGCTGGTCTGCCATTATAATCTGTAAACAAGGAGTATGATAAGTTTTAGGGACTCAACCCTGTACTGTACTACTCTATGGCACGACTGAATATGAAGAAAGAGTAACCATCCTGTTATGCCTAGCAGCCTCCTGCTTATGGTATGTGGTGCACAACACATCCATAGACAAGACTCTACTTAGCACGGCTTGCAGACTCCCTGGGATACGACCTGCTCTGATACCAAGTTTGTCACGCCCCGCCTTGGGAGGTATGACTGGCACCTGGTGCCCTACTAAGACCTGGACTGCTGGACTACTGAGCCTAAGCACTTCTGGTGCCAGATTGGCTCTAACTCTGGGTTCATGGAACCAACGGGCTATATAACGGTTGTAAATACAGCGTCCGACCGACTAGGCCTATAGCCACCTGTAAGACAACAACAGCTAACCAGAACAACAGTAGTATAAAGGAACCTATGCGGGCCGACAAGGCCACCATGCTGACTAGTTCCACTGAAAAGCTGAGTTAAATGCTAAACTGCTCCGTGACCGACAAGGTCACCAACTATTAACTATACAAGGCCCCACATGGCCACCATAATCAAACTAAAACATACACACGGCCTCACACGACCGGTATAACTAACCACAGGGAATATACAATCTGCAAGCCTTTAAGAATATTGATAAGATGGTCGGGACAAGGCCCCGACCTACCCGTACTGTACAACAAAAAGATAAATAAACCTCTAGCTGTCAAGCTCCGGATGACAGGAGCTGACGACTCTGTGAGCTGGCTAGAATTACGAGGGATCGGCTCCTCGTCTATGAGTACCTGTAGGCAAGTAATGCAGTGCCTTAAATGGGCGTCAGTACCACTAGTACCGAGTATTCAAAGCAATAACTAAACATAACTGAAAATAGACAGTAATACTGATAGTTACTGAATAACAGAAGATGGCTAAGACTGTCTGGGATGGCAGAATCTAAACTAAGATTAATTGTACCGGAGAGAAGGTGAGAATCATACCTGTCAATGCGGCATCCTGCTATCTATCAATTTAATAAATAACACATACAAGTACCTATACCAGCCCCCATAAGCCAGAAGGTACCAATCCACATGCAATCTATATACCCCTACCCGGGTCGCCATCCAAAAATAACAATTCACTCCACTCATGTACTAACTATGAGTATCCCGTCGGCCCCCTAGGTATGAAACTTGGGCACTCTGGACCCCTGAATATAGCTGTGTTTGAGTCCGGAGGACTCCTATAAACTGTAATCTGAGATCTGTGACCTGTAATCTGTAATCTGTGCCCTAGGCGCAAGCGCTCGACAAGGGTATGCTATAATGCTGATCAGCCTGCTATGTGGAATGCTGCATCCTATCTTCGTCTTCTGGCGGAAGGCATGCCACTCCTTGGAGTGACATATCTTCACCCTCTGGCGGGCGAGTCGACACAGCTATTAACCCTGGGGAGGCAAGGAAGCTCTAAGGGTGCCCACATAAAACAATCAGGTCTCAACAAGCAACAACAATCACATATAACATGTATAATAAATCTGATAACACTGTCCATGATCTGATATTCTCTTTTGAATCTCTTGCTTAATTAAACTGAATCTGATACTGAGTTATACTAAGTCTGGTTTACTCACTAGAAATATGGATAATTATCACTTAAAACCGAAGTGGGGGCTTATACACTTGGGGCTGGACCTCACCTCCGTGACACGCTGGCCAACGCGGAGGTGAGCCCTCCGTGACACGTTGGCCATCGTGGAGGGGGTCTGCCCAGCCTCCTCTTGCGATGGTTCGACGTGGCACTTGTCCAGTCTTTCTCCGGGCCTTTTTCTAGCATGTATGGCATTCTAAAACTCTTAACCAACATGCGAATAGACCATCTAAATGTCAAGAATTTACGGGTTGTAACAACCGAAGCACTACAAGATATAGATGCTGAAGAATGGATAGTCGCTATGAAATTTGAAATGGAGTCTATGTACTCCAATCAAGTCTGGGATCTTGTAGATCCACCTACAGAAGTCAAACCCATTGGCTGTAGATGGATCTATAAGAAAAATAGAGGGGTGGATGGCGAAGTGCAGACTTTTAAAGCTAGGCTTGTTGCAAAAGAGTTTACTCAAAAAGAAGGAATTGATTATGAGGAAACCTTTTCGCCGGTAGCCACGCTTAAATCTATCGGAATTCTCTTATCCGTTGCTGCTCATTATGATTATGAGATCTTGCAGATGGATGCCAAGACGACTTTTCTTAATGGAAGTCTTGATGAGTGCATATATATGGCACAACCAGAGGGTTTCATGAAAAGTGGCAATGAACACATGTTGTGTAAGCTGAAAAGATCCATTTATTGGTTGAAACAGGCATCTAGGGCATGGAACACTTGTTTTTACAATTTGACTAATACTTTTAATTTTGACCAATATGAGAACAAGTCACGCATATATAAAAAGTGGGAGGGAGATAAAGTAGCATTTTTGATTCTATTCATGGATGACATTTTGCTCATAGAAAATAGTGTGAGCATGCTGAAATCGGTCAAAGAGTGGTTGTCCTCACATTTTGATATGAAAGACTTTGGTGAAGCAGCTCATATCCTTAGGATCAAGCTCATGCGAGATCGCAAGCAAAAGATATTAGGCTTGTCTCAAGTACTTTTTATTGATACGATTCTTACTAGATTTAGCATGCAAAATTTCAAAAAGAAATTTCTTCCTTTTAGGCATGGAATTTTTCTATGGAAGGATCAGTCTCCCAAAACGGCTAATGAGATAGAGAGGATGAGGCTAATCTCTTATGCTTCTGCTGCTGGGAGTCTCATGTATACTATGCTATGTACTAGACCTGACATTTGCTTTGCTGTTGGCATGTTTAGCAAAAATCAGTCTAATCTTGGGAATGAACATTGGACTGCAGTTAAACATATAATCAAATATCTGAAAAGGACTAGGGATTATATGCTAGTTTTTTACTCAAGAGATCTAGTACCCGTTGGGTACACAAATTTAGATTTTCAGTCTGATAGAGATTCTGGAAAATCTACCTAAGAATATGTGTTTACTTTAGGAGGTGGAGCCATAAGTTGGAGGAGTATTAAGCAATCATGTGTTGTTGATTCCACCATGGAAGCTAAGTATGTAGCTGCCTCGAGGAGGCTAAGGAGGTTGTTTGGCTTAGGAACTTCCTAAAAGAGCTTGGAGTGATTCTTTCGATTGAAGCACCAATTACACTTTATTGTGATAATAGTGGTGCGGTTGCAAACTCAATGGAACCACGAAATCACAAAAGAAGCAAATACATTGAGAGAAAATATCACTTAATTCGGGACGTAACTCAGAGAGGAGATGTAAAGATTTTGAAGATTGCATCGTAGAACAATTTGGCGGACCCGTTTACAAAGAGCTTGTCACAGAAGCCTTTTGATAAGCATGTAGAAGGAATTGGCATTAAAGTCGTAGATGCATGGTTATGAGTCTAAGTGGGAGATTGTTAGGATATACTATTAACCATGCGATTTTAGTAGAGTGTTATGTTTCAGTTTTGTGTAGGACTTTTATTTTATTTATTGAATTAATACAATCTTGTTTTAAATAGATCATTTTTTCATGTGCGTCCTTTACTTATATAGTAGATGACTTGGTGTATAGAGTTTAGCTTATACACAGAAGATTAAATCATCAGTTCTTATAAGTATAAAGTTTATATATGTTCACAATATAAGATGAAAATTGGACGAATTCATCGGTATGATTGTAGCACAGGATTAAATGTAATTTATCTTGATTATGGGAATGGTATTATTCCAACTTCTTGTGCTAGTACATTTTATATGTATTGAACATACCAAGTAGAGAAAAATATTTTGTCTCACTTAGTAAAATAAATTCTCTAGATCATTAAATATAATTATACTCTTAATTTTGATATAATTATTATGATCAATGTCATTTGCTTGTTGTTTTGATCTATCAAAGGGTGAAACTCTTTCGCAAGTTAAAATGTTCCTGATAGGTTGGATGATGAAAAATGATATTTGTGAAATAATAGTTAGTTAATGGAATCCATATCTCGACCTTGAGATTGATGATACCCCTTTATGATTGCTTATAAAATTTCATGTGAAAACCCTGTAGGTGGATTCTGTATCCGTCACATGAAATAAGTTAAGCGTTTGAATAAAGGATTAAATTGATCAATGAATTAAATAGTCATAAATTTAATTAAATTGGTTGATTGTAATCTTAACATGGAAAATTAAATAAGAATTTAATGATTGCTTTTGAAATTATACCGAGGAGTGCAATTACGAATTTTAATGGAATAATATGTGATTTATTATGGTAGGTTAATTCATTCATTATTTCAAATTAGTACCATAATTGAAAGTTCTCACTAATTAAATCTGTGGTTCCTGCTATGCCTGATTAATTAAAGAACTTGAAAAAGGAAGAAATCTGTTTTCTTGAAGTAGTAAAATCCTACAAGATTTTGGACAATTTTAGAAAAGATAAGTAGTATATTTTTTTGGATTTCATATCCTTTGAAAACGTGTGAATACAAGGAAAGTAGGAATCCTATACGTTTTGGGATTAGGGTTTTACACCCTAAAACGTGATTATAAATAGGGCTTTTTTATTCTTGAAAAATCATCTTTTCTGAGAAGCAGTACTTGCCCACACAAGTGTTCCCTACTCGGGGATTATTCAGGCTATAGTAGAAGCCTGCAGACCTGGAGAGTGAATTGGATGTTTTGTGCGAAAGCTTCAAGAGGTTAGTATTTCGTAATCTAATCGTTATTGTTATCTAGTGATTCATGTAAGATAGTTGATCCAATTCATGTTTGCTTCCGCTGCACATGTTCTAACAATGATGATATAAAATTACATGCATAGTAAAATAGGTAACATGCATGATTGGGGATTTGGCTCCCCTTCATTACCCTTTCATTCTATTTTATCAAGTACATATTTAGATGAAAGACATGTGCCCTATTTACTTTCAAATGTCAAGATTATATTATATTAACAAGTATCATAATCATAGTTAAGTCAACAAGTTGTGAAAAGTACTCTTCAAATTTGGCAAGAAAGAACATTCCCCATAAATTTTGATATTATGAAATTAATTTACAACATAGTTCTATTTTTAAATACATTTGCAAATACATATTTATTTATTATATAGCTGATGTACAAAAATAATCATGTATAATTTTCATATTATATGATTTTAGTTATTAAGAAATATTTTTACGTCTTTGCGCAATAATATTTAAGGAACAAACCAAAATGCTAAATCCTTATTATAAGTATTTATGAGATCCTAGTAATCGCAGTTAAATATGAAAGCACTATTAAATTTATGCGCTAAATTGTCAATCTAGATATGATATAATTTATGTATTCGTATTTCTAAGCTCCAGATCTTATCAAAAGGTGAATTTAGAATCAAAACATGAATGTAGTCACATTTGTAATAGGGCAGAGCAGAGCTTTGTGGGCTTTGCACATATTCTTGACATACTCTTACTAAAATTTACATGGTATATATCAATTTTCAAATGAGGTTCGTCTTGTTCCTCAATGTGCATGAAGCTCGGGATGTTCTTTATCAGAAAATACACTATTATTAACGTGCTAATTACAATAAATAACAAAAATTGATCGATATAATTATTATTTTACAAAAATCTAAAAAGAGAACTTTGAAGATGATGGCACTTAACCACAGTCAAATAACTAATAATATACTATTACAATTTGCAATACGAAAGGTAAAAAGAAAATTATTTTTTCGCTAAATAAAGGATGAAAATTAATTAAATAAAAACTATTAACAAACTGACATCATGCATCGTACTGTCAAATAATTGGATGGATGGTTGCCATTTTTCCTTGGGGTTTGGCTGAAAAACGGAATTCAGCTTTTCTACTTCCATTATTCATTTAAAATGAATACATGATATTTTTACTACATTGTTGGAGAAGTCTATAGGTTTGACAAATCTTAAATCACCTATTAAGTAAATGAATATGTTGTGTATAGAATTTCATTTCTTAAAGTTCTTCATGTTTTAATATAACCATAAAATAATTTGAGTAACGCATAGGTCAATAAAGGAAGAATATACTAATATGATTCAATGCTTGCATCTGAAAGTGCAATTAAAATCCCAACTGCAACAAAAGTTAAGATTAAATGTATCATAATATTTTAGATAAAATGAAATCAAGAAAATGTGGAGTCTTGAATAATAAATACACATAAAAAAACAGAAGGTAAACATTAAAGGAAGATAACCAAGGGAAATGGAGAATGTGCACCACATCAGGTAAGAAAGCAGATTTTTAATGTCCATAATAAGGTGACTTTTGGACTTCTATAACTGTACAAATTAAATATTAATATTTTCACAATTATTGTTGTTTAACAGATATAATATGTAAACGTAGGTTATTTAAGAGTTTTAAGTATTATTAGAACGTGTAATTTCATCTTAATAGATTATAGATATGATTTATAATTAAATATTTAATAGATAATTTATAATATTTTAATTTATAATAGAGGCAAAATCGTAATTCAACTTTTCATTTTTTGGTTTTTCACTTATATAATAATATAATATTATTATATAAGTGGAAAGCAAAAAAGTGAAAAGTTAAATTATCATGAAAGTAAATTAAAGACATATGATATATAAGCAAGTGTTTATGAAATATTGAATGACTATTTTACCCTTCAATTTAAAATTATTCCTATAATATTATATATACTAAAAGCTAAAATTGCATAAAAATAAATATTATTAGATCATTAAATATTTCACAATGAATTATTTAGATGATGATAAAGGAGTAAAAATATTTATTATTTGAAGGGTATATTGGTCTCTCAATATTTGGAGGTTATTTTAGTATTTTAATTTTTTCACTTTTTGCCTTCTCACTTATTATTATTATTATTATTATTAGTTAGTTAGTTAGTTAGTTATTATTTATATTTATTTTTTATTTATTATTTACATTTATTCTTATTCTTATTTTATTGTTATTATTATTATTATTATTATTATTTATTTATTTATTAATTATATTTATTTATTTATTTTAACTTTTTTTGGCTTCTCACTTATATAGTAATAAATATATAATTATGATATTATAAAATATTAATATTTAATTATGTATTTAATTAAATTTTAATTTAGTGAAGGGGAAAAATGGTACTACTTTTCACTTTTTGGCTTCCTACTTGTATAATAATATGATATATATATATATATATATATATATATATATATATATGGAGACGAGAGGTCATCAAAATTACAAATCTAAAATATTCAAATTTCAAAGTTCAAGGAGAAAGTAATTGCTGCACATGCACTGTCGCTACTGTGTCTGTATGGAAAAAAAGAACTATGTTTTAAAAAAATATACTTTTATCTTCTTTTTCTTTGTGAAATAAAAAAAAAAATATCATTTTAAATTCAAAATATTTCTAAAAGACTATTGCCTATCCACGTTAAACAAAAATGTCGTTAGGTTCATATTCTACAATATTTGAATATAAACATATTAGATGAAATTAATGATATTAATAGATATCAAAATTTATAGGGAATATTTTTTTCTTACCAAATTTAAAGAGTACTTTCTAAAACTTAGTGACTTAACTATGATCATGATACTTATTAATGTAATATAATTTTGATCTTTAAAAATTAAATAAAACAATATATGTGTTTCATCTAAATATGTACTTGATCAAACGAAGAGAAAGTATAATGAACGGGAGCTAAATCCCATAATCCCACACATCAGAATTACATTAATTATATACAAAAATTTTACATGGTAAAATTAGACCAATGGAGTAAAATATTTTACACTAACAATATATATTACTAGTCAAAAAACAAATCACTTCGAAATAAAACATCCCTATGTTATAACACATTAAAGTATTGTATTCTAATAATGTAAGATAGTTTATATCGTAAGTAGAGAAAATTACATTAAAGTATTGTATTCTAATAATGTAAGATAGTTTATATCGTAAGTAGAGAAAATTACATTGTATATCATGTGAGGTAATAATGTTATTAAATTTAATTTATGTTTTAATTTTTTATTTAATTTAGCTTAATTTCTATGTAAATTGAAACTTACTTACCTTTAACCCAATAATTCAAAAACACCGATCTCTGCTTCTATTATTATTTTTCTTTCTTTGCATTCTCGTTTTTTTCTTTTCTTTTTTTCTGTTGGTACTATTGTAAGCAGAATTAAACTCCATAGGCGTCCATTGTTGAAGCTCAAAGTTCCAAAATTTGAAAATTGAATTTTCGTAAATAAGCCCCGTTTCGAGTGGGTATTGTTGTAAAAAGTTAGATACATATTGAGGAGCCTAAATCTGAAAGTTAGGGTGATTTAGTATAGCAGTTGAGGTGTTTTGAATGAATTTAGTGCTTGAATTCGAGGAAGAAGACAAAGTTAGTTTTTAGTATAATAGCGTATATGACTGTATAAACACTTCTTTAAACTTTTGTATAAAGTTTGTATATTAGTTGTATATATTTGTATATCGAGTTTTTAGACATTGTTGTAAAAAACAAATATGAAGTTTTTGTATACCGAATTTTTTAACCACTGATTTGATAAAATAGTGAATTATACCATTGAAAATTTAAAAGCTTGACTATGTAATCACAATATAATATTGGAGATGTATATTTCCGCAATTATCCCTGATAAATATATGTAAGTCAAATCCTAACTTGGCTAATCTCCCACCTGCAGCATGTGGGGATTGTTCCGTCAATTAATTGACACTTGTTAGTCCTGATCAAACGGCATTGTCGCCCGACATTCATTCTGAGCTGCAGAAATATTGTCACAGATCCATTCTTTGCTATTCTATATAAATCTTAAGCCATTTGCTTTATTTTTCAACATCACTACTAATCAGTATATACCAACACATAATTAATTCTCTATTAATATTTTATTTTATTTTCTACATTTAATTTCTACTGCAAGATGAATTCATCTCAGAACGCCAGTTACCATGCAGGAGAGGTTAAGGGCCAAACTCAGGTTGATTAATTAAATATGAATCTCAAGATTATCTGGATTAATGACACGTCATGTTAATTGATTCATAATTTTTCTGGTGAATATATATATTTCAGGAGAAAGCTAGCCAGCTGATGGACAAAGCTAGAGATACTGTCCAATCTGCTCAGCAATCCATGCAGGAGGTTCGTTTCTTCAACTTTTATTAATAATATAATTCCATTTTTTTTTTAATATTACAAATAGCGGATTAATTTAACAATCAACTTCTATTACTTTAAAATCATAAAATAAATAAGAAAATGTTAATCATAAGTTAACTCAACTACACATAGAGGCGAACTTAGCATTTGAAGATGACGGGGATACTATCGAAGAAGATGCATGTATCGATACTGCATTATCGAAAAATATTATTAAACACACAAAAAAATCCAATGTCCTGTTAATAAATATAAATTAAACGAGTGAAAATAACACAATTTGATGTATAGTTTGATGGTCTTGGAACAAATTTTATACCTTGAGATTCCTAGTTCGAGACTTGATGCAAGGTTTTATCTGCATTTTTAAGAAAAAAAACAAGAATTATGCAGCCATAAGAAATCGAACATAGGCTACCCAAGCTTGCACAAACAAATTAACAGCACCTGTCAAATCAATGTACCAAATAGACTTGTGTATTTAAGAGTACACAAATTAATATATAATCCTTCTGTATGCATATATAGGGTATATATATCCTACCATTCCTTGTGGGTCCGCTCTGACTACACACATATAGCCCATGAGGATTAATTTAAATGTATTACTTGAAATTTTTCTTGATTGCAGACTGGACAACAGATGAAGGCTAAGGCTCAAGGAGCTGCAGATGCCGTGAAAGATACTTTTGGAGCAAACAAGTGAATCATTGAGAAATTCAGTTCAAATTAATTTAATTTCCATATAGTGTTGGTTATCATTTATATCCAACCTGGATTTTTAGTTTTTTTTTTCTTTTAATTTTCATGTCGAGATAAAAGGCATTAAGTTCTTTAAGAGCTAGTGCCACATGGTCTCCTTCTTTTACCATGTAGATCAAGAGAGACTATTCAATGAATTTTTCAGTCAGTATATGTTAATGATATGATTTCATGGTTTTAAACTATTCCTAAGATTATTTACTTTTCCATACAAATTCTTCAATTTTTACGATTGCTAAATATTTATTCCTAGAAACTATAGAAGGAACTCCAGTGTCGCATTCAAATTCATGCGCAAGTATATACGGTTAATAAGTTAACTAATAAATTAATGATATTGCCGCAAATTTAATTATAAGTGACAAAATAATTTCTTCACTTAAATCATATTTCACGACAAAAATTTTTTGTGACTGAAAAATATTTCGTCAATCATTTTTCCTTAAACCATTGGTCACTAAAAGTATACAAATTTTGTATTTGAACTGTAATTTTATCACTAAAGACTTCATTTTATATACATAAAACAAAGTACTTCATCCCCAAGCGTATAAATTTGAGATAAATTTGCTTTTATAATAATGGTTTGCAATTTGGTAATTAAAAATATCATCTTGTCACTAAATTTTTTTTTACCAACAACGGCATAGAATTGCCATTACAAATTATGATGATCAGTGACAACTGCAGTTATCATAAAAGATAAAGCTAAGTCATATTCAATAAAAAGGCAGTTTAATACAATTATATTTGTATGACTAAAACTATTTGGATGAGCTTATTTTAAGTATTTTAAAGTACTTTTATAGTGTTTCGGTAAAATAAAAAGTATTTTTAAGCACTTCTTGTTATACCAAAATAACAAACTTATGATGATCTAATCTGTTAGGTGATAGAAAACATTTGAATTGTTGAGTTTATTTAGTCATTATTAAAATTTGAGCCTTTAAGGATATAACGACCCATTAGGTCATTTTGAGTTAAGACATCCCCCTTCCCCCTCCCCCTTCCCCCCACTCCACAAGTTGAGACTTCTCATAGGCTCATTTGATGTTTATGCAACTTGCAGGAACGACATACACAGATAGTACAAGAAATCGGGCTTTTAGTGGCGACTGAAGTCACTACAAAGGGAAATAAAGTCGCCACAAAATCATTTTTGTAGCGACCTAAGCGTCATGGCAACCACTTTCATAACTGAATGTTATTTGTGACGATTCTTGAAGATCGCCACTAAAAACTCTTATTTGTGGTGATTGTAATTGCCACTAAAGGTAAATATTTATGCTAAAAAAAAGATCCTGAAACCTAAAATTAGGCAAGTCGGCACTAAATATTCACCATTAGGGAAACTTATAGTTGCCAAAAAAGCTATTAAACTTATAATCGCAACTCACATCCCCACAATAGCCTAGCGTCTGGTGGCAAACCTTAGTCGCCACACAAATAATTTTGTGACAAAATTATGTCGCCAAAAAAGCATATTTCTTCAACAACTATACAATGAACAATTCTAATATATTTCCAGTGGCAATCTAAATTTTCTAAAATCCATATATAGATAATTTTTATTAATTGCATTTAAAATTATATAACGAACAACAAAAATATTTTTCAACCGATGTCATGTCCCACTTTGGGAGGCATGACGGGCACCTAATACCACACTGGAATCTGAACTGACCTGACTGGGCTTATGCACTTCTGGTGCATGCCTGCAACTCAATTCAAGAAAACGACGAGTTATAATTCGGTTGTAAACACAGCCTCGGGCCGACAAGGCCACATAGCCACTTGTAAAAGAAAATAGCCAACTAAAAACAAGGCAATAAAGGGATCCTATGCGGGCCAACAAGACCACCATACTGTCTAGTTATAACAGAATGAAAATAGACAGTCATAATCATGCTATAGCCGATAAGCTTGCTAAATAATAGCTAAACTAGGCCCCACACGGCCATCATGCAAAATGAAACATACATAGGCCCCACACGGCCATCATCAACAACCAACAATAGGAAAATTGTAGTCTGCAAGCCTCTACAAGTGGAATAGTGATCGGGACAGGGCCGCGACCTACCCAAAAGCTGTATAACAAAAGAATAAACCTTTCTAAGTATCAACTCCGGAGAAAAGGAGCTGACTGAACTGCTAACTCAGGCTGACAGCTAGGAAGGTCCTGAACCATGTCTATCCGCACCTGCAGGAAAGTAATGCAGTGCCCCAAGGACGGGCATCAGTACAATATGTACCGAATATATAAGGCAATACTGAAAATGACTGAATAAACTAATAAAATAACTGAAAGTAATCCATAGAAAGGATAAGAGTTATGACCTGGACAACATCACAAACTTAAGTATAACTAACTAATAATTAGTACAAATAAAAACCTTACCTGGCCTCCATAAGCCCCCAAGTTACAATCAGCACAAAATAACCTACCTGGGTCCCTATAAGCCCTGGCAAGTACACTTCAATCTATATACCCCTAAGGTACTCAATACGCGTCAACGGGTAACTATAGCTAACCTACTTGGCCTTTGGGTCTACAACTGAGCCTGCTGGGCTCCTATAGCTGTGTCTAATCCCGATAGGCTCCTGTAACTGCACCCTAACACACAAGACTCGACGGAGGGTTAGTAATGCTGATACGACATAAAAATAGAAGCCCATTCGTGGATGGACTATAATATGGCCCTTGGGCCTGAATATAGTCCCGTCGAACAACATATAGCTCCTCTGAGCGATCTATATAGTCTCGTAGGCAATGACACAACTAGTAACCCTGAGGTTGGTCGACGGAAGGCTATATATGGTAGGGTCAATCCTAACCAAAACAATAAACTCTAATCTCAACCAACGGTAGCAGCTAATTACAACATACATGCTTGTAACTTCTTTACATGGACGTAGGTCGTATTACTATATGATAGGAATAACTTGCCGAAGAGAATTGGCCTTAACATACCTCAGATGCCGATTCTCATTTAACCAATTAGTTCCAACCTGCAGTAGGCAATTCCACTGAATTGTAGCCCTTACGCTGAGAGAATAGAGCTATTTTCAATACTAAGACTTGGCAAACAACAATATCTTTCGATAATAGTAAATATAATTCAACTCTATTTAGCTCGGCTAAAAACTCATAATTTCCTGAGAATTTAGAAGGGAGAAATGCTTACCTATTGCCTGTGGCTGTTTAGAATTCAATTTGAAGTAATTCCGACAACCTTTACTTGGCGGGGTTCCGGTATACCGAGCAAATTTTCAAAAAATAACTCTATAAAAATGCTTATCGTAGGCCTAAAACTCGTTATCCAAGGTGAATTTGTATTTGAATGGAGTTTAGCAGCATAAATCAGTGAAAGACGGAAGAAAAGTCGAGAAAACTTATCGTAGGGGCGCATCTCTGTTTTTGGAAAATATTGAATGATCTGATCTTGAACTTAAGCTGAAAATATAGGTGGGAGGTCGGTGGCCTAGGGGCGCGGCGCGCCACCCACGTGCTGGCCAAGGGGCGCTACGCGCCAGGCTGGGAGGCGCGGCTCGGCGCCCAGTGTGCCCAGCCTCCGGCTCGCTCGATGCTGTGCTGGAATACTCAACCCCCAAGCTCTTTTCCGTATATGTGACACCCCAAGACTCTCAACATACATATGCATGCATCAGTTAAATGACAGAAACTTACAGGGTGTAACATCATCCCCCCCCCCCCCCCAAGGAACATTTGTCCTTGAATGTAATCTTAGGTTTAAGAGATTCAATCTTCTTTAACTATTGCTGAAAAAAATTCGACAGAGTCTCCTTTGTAATATGGAATATCCGAAAGCCTGAAACGCATAAAAGTCCAATATAGGCATCTCACAAGATTCTATAAACAACTATTCCACAACATAGAAGTGAAAAATCGTATAATACTACTAATATAAGAAGTAAAATAATAACTGAACAATAATCTCACCTTAACTGCATAATCTAGGTCAATCCTAGAATAAATGAGGATATCTAGACCTCATGTCGTCCGCAGCTTCCCAAGTCATCTCTTCTACATTTCTGTTCCTCCATAGGACTTTAATAGAGGCTACATCTTTAATTCTCAACCTACAAACCTGTCGATCTAATATAGAAACTAGAGTCTCTTCGTAAGACAAGTCTTCAGTAACTTGAACATCCTCAGCTGGAACGACTCAAGACGAGTCCCCTATGCACTTTCGTAGCATGACACGTGGAAAACTGGATGAACAGATTCTATCCCTACAGGCAATTCTAACTCGTATACCACTTGGGCTATCCTACGAAGGATTCGATATGGGCCAATGGACCTAGGGCTAAGTTTTCCCTTCTTGAAAAATCTCATCACACCCTTCATAGGCAAAACCTTGAGAAATACCCAATCATCAACAATAAATTCCAAGTTTCTACGCCGCACTTCGGAATAGGACTTCCGATGACTTTAGGCTGTCAGCAAACGTTCTCTGATAAGTTTCACTTTTTCTTCTAATTGATGGATCATATCAGGTCCAATCAACCCTACCTCCCCTACTTCAAACCATCCTATGGGGAACCTACATTTTTGCCCATATAAAGCTTCATAAGGGGCTATCTGGATAGTAGAATGGTAACTGTTATTGTATACAAATTCGATAAGGGGTAGATGCTCATCCCAACTTCCCCTAGAGTCTAGCACACACGCCCGTAACATTTCCTCGAGCATTTGAATGGTGCGTTCTGCATGATCATCTGTCTGGGGATAGAAAGTTGTACTCAGATTAACCTACGTCCCCAAACTTTTCTGAAATGATCTCCAAAACCTGGCTGTAAACTGTGCCCCTCTATCGGAAATAATAGATGCTGGGACACCGTGCAGTCAGACTATCTCCTTGAGTACAACTCAACATAGTCTTCAACTGAAGAGGTAGTCCCGACTAGCAAGAAATGAGCTAATTTCGTCAACTTATCGACAATGACCCAAATGGAATCATATTTATGACTGGTGCGAGGTAGCCCTATCACAAAGTCCATATTAATTGCTTCCCATTTCTATATAGGTACCGCTATCTCCTGAGTCAGTCCGCCATGTTTATGATGTTCAACCTTTACGTGCTGGAAATTAGGACACTGTGCTACAAATTCAGCTACACCTTTCTTCATTCTAGGCCACAAGTGTATCTCCTTAATATCATAGTACATCTTCGCCGAACCTGGATGAAGGGAGTAACGGGAGTAATGTACCTCTGCTATGATCTGCTGGCGGAGCCTGCTACATCTGGAACACAGAGTTGACCCCTGTATCTTAAAACCCCATCTTCGGTTAACTCAAAGGCTGATATTTCACCCTGTCGAACCTTGTCTCTGAACTATACCAGACTAGGGTCCTCGTACTGCCGCTTCTTTTCCTCTATAACCAGAGATGATACTGTTGCATTCTAAATCACAACCCCAATATCCTCTTAATCTACCATCCAAACTATTAAACTAGCTAATCGTTGCAACTCTCAAGCAATTTCCTATTGTTCTGGACGTATATATGCAAACTTCCTATGGATCTACGGATAAGGGCATCAACTACATTATTAGCTTTTCTCAGATGATACAAGATCTTCATGTTGTAGTCCTTCAGTAATTCTAGCCAATGACGTTGCAGTAAATTCAACTCTTTTTGCGTGAGGATATACTGGAGGCTCTTATGGTCAGTAAAAATATCCACATGCACACCATACAAGTAATGCCTCCATATTTTTAAAGAATGAATCACTACAGCTAATTCCAAGTCATGGGTGGGGTAGTTCTTTTCATGTTTCCTTAGTTGCCTTGAAGCATAAGCAATTACTTTACCATGTTGCATCAGAACACATCCTAACCCAACGCTTGAAACATCACAGTATACTGCATAGCCTTCTGAACCTTCTGGCAAAGCTAACATTGGTGCAGACGTCAACCTGTTTTTAGCTCCTGGAAACTCTGTTCACAGGCCTTGGTCCACTGGAATTTGGCTGCTTTCTAAGTCAATTTGGTCAAAGGAGCTGATAGGGTAGAAAATCCTTCCACAAATCTTCTATATTACGTGGCTAACCCCAGGAAACTGCGAACCTCAATTGGAGTTGTAGGTCTAGGCCATGTCTTTACTGCCTCAATTTTCTGTGAGTCAATCTGAATACCAACATCTGATACAATATGGCCCAAGAAGGCTACATAATTCAGCCAAAACTCACATTTGGAGAACTTCACATATAACTGGCGATCTTTGAGGATCTAGAGTACTGTTCGCAAATGATCTCTGTGTTTAGCTTCTGAGCAGGAGTACACCAGAATATCATCAATGAACACTATCACAAATAGATCTAAATATGGCCTAAAGATGTTGTTCATCAGATCCATGAACACTGCTGGGGCATTCTTCAACCCGAAAGACATGACTAAAAATTCAAAATGACCATATTTGGTAGTGAAAGTTGTTTAGGAATATCTTTTTCCCGGACTCACACTTGATGATATCCTGACCTTAAGTCAATTTTGGAGAAGTATTTTGCCCCTTGGAGCTAATCAAACAAATCATCTATCCTTGGAAGGGGATATTTATTCTTAATAATAACTTTATTCAACTGCTGATAATCTATACACATACGTAGGGAGCCATCTTTCTTTCACACAAACAGGACTACTGCACCTCACGGCGAAGTACTAGGCCTAATAAAACCCTTATCTAACAAGTCTTTCAACTGTACTTTCAATTCCTTCAACTCACTGGGAGCCATTTGATATGGAGGATGGATATGGGTTGTATACTTGGTGGCAAGTCGATAGAGAAATCGATCTCACGTTCTGTGGGAATACCCGAGAGCTCATCTAGGAACACATCTGAGAACTCATTAACTATTGGGATAGACTGAAGAGTCGCGTATTCTGCTTGTATATCTCAAACCCTAACAATATGGTAAATACAACCCTTCTCTATCAACTTTCTCGCCCGAAGATAGGATATGAACCTACCTTTTGGCATAGCCGCATTGCCTTTCTACTCTCGCACTACTTCCCCTGAAAAGTGAAATCAGACTGTTCTGGTCCAACACTCCATGTTGGCATAACATGGCACTAGCCAATCCATACCCATAATTACATCAAAATTAATCATTTCTAATTCCACTAAATCTGCTAAAAATCTGACGACCGACAATCTCTACTGTACAACACGGTAAATTCTCTTAGCAATAATAGAGTCACCAATGGATGTAGACACTGAGCAGGGTCGCTGTAGCAATTCTAGCGTTATACCAGACTTTCAGGCCACTAATAGAGTGACATAGAACAAAGTAGAACCTGGGTCTATCAAAGCATAAACTGAGTGAGAGCAAACGTCCAACATACCTATCATAACATCTAGTGACGACTCTAACTCCTGTCATCCTGGAAAAGCATAAGTGCGATCCGAGCCACTTCCAAAACTAGATGCCCCTAATCTACCTCGGCCTATGCCGGTTGTAGCTGAGGGCCTGCGCCCTGCTGAAGGTGTTGGGGCATGTGGCCCTTTGAAGACCTGTTCGGCCGGTCATGATCACCCTGACCTCTAGCTGGACAATCCCTCATCATATGACTCTCTTGTCCACAAGTATAACAAGCAGTAGAACCGTACCTTCACATCCCAAAATGACGTCGATTGTAAATGGTGCAACGTGGTACAATGGGCCTGCTCTGATCTAATCCCCTCTACTGTTGGGATCTTGACACTCGCGAGCTCTTGCCGGGACTTGACTGTCCACGACGATCTGATCTCCCACTCTGCTGCTGTTAAAATAGAGGTCTGGGGGGCTACCTGATAACCACAGTCTGGGTCCACCCTGAATTCTTCCTGCATGTCACTGGGCCTGGCCCTCTGGCACTGCTCCTGATTTTCCCTTTGTACCTCTTGTTGATGCCGCCTAATCCCTTTGATATTTTGAGCAAACGCCTGAATGCGGGCTCCTGTAACTACACCCTGGCACACAAGGCTCGACGGAGGATCAGTGATGCCGATACAACATAAAAATAGAAACCCATTCATGGATGGACTGTAATATTGCCCTTGGGCCTGAATATAGTCCTGTCGGACAATATATAGCTCCTCTGAGCAATCTATATATCCCCGTAGGCAATGACACAGCTAGTAATTCTGAGGTTGATTGATGGAAGGCTATATAGGGTAGGGTCAGTCCCAACCAAAATAATAAACACTAATCTCAACCAACGGTAGAAACTAGTTACAACATACATGCTATAACTTCTTTACAGGGACGTAGGTTGTATTACTATATGATAGGAAAAACTTGTCGAATAGAATTAACCTTAACATACCTCGAATGTCGATTCTCATTTAACCCATCAGTTCCAACCTATAGCTGGTAATTCCACTCAATTGTAGCCCTTACACAGAGAGAATAGCGCTATTTTCAATACTAAGACTCGGCAAACAACAATATCTTTCGATAATAGTAAATATAATTCAACTCTATTTAGCTCGGCTAAAAACTCATAATTTCCTGAGAATTTAGAAGGGAGAAATGCTTACCTATTGCCTGTGGCCGTTTAGGACTCAATTTGAAGTAATTCTGACAACCTTTACTCGGGGGTTCTGGTATACCGAGCGAATTTTCAAGAAATAACTCCATAAAAATGCTTCTCTTAGGCATAGAACTTATTATCCAAGCCGAATTTGCATTTGGACAGAGTTTAGCAGCGTAAATCAGTGAAAGATGGAAGAAAACTTGGGAGCTCTTATCGTAGGGGCGCGTCTCTGTTTTGGGAAAATATTGAATGATCTGATCTTGAACTTAAATTGAATATATAGGTGGGAGATTGGTGACCTAGGGGCTCGACGCGCCGCCATTGCGTTGGCCTAGGGGCGCGACACGCCGGTCATAGCGCCAGGCTGGGAGGCGCGGCGCAGCGCCTAGTGCGCCTGGCCTCCGACCCTGGCCTCCTGCTCGCTCGATGCTGTGCTCGAATACTCAACCCCCGAGCCTTTTTTCGTATGTGTGGTACCCCAAGACTCTCAATGTATGTACACATGCATCGGTTAAATGATAAAAACTTACGCGGTGTAACAACTGAATACTATGAATACTTTTATTACTAAAAGGGCGATCAAATATAAACTACAGAATACTACTTTGTTCATTGTTATTGTATGAACATACAAAAAGATATTAAGAGTCTTGATCAAACTCCTCCTTGTCATCAATGTGTTGGTTAAAACTACAAGATAAGAACTCATCATAAATCCTGTTATTGAAACAATTAGACTTCTCGGTTAACATGGAGGTACCATCTTTCATGCAAGATTTTGCAGCATTACTTCTTAAATTTCTTTTGTGACCTGTTTGTACTGCTTGAAGCTTCAAAGTTATTACAATAAATTTCTCACCGCACCTCCATTGCTTGAAACGACAACAAACCACTGTCCATGGAACCATTTTAGGCTTGAATCTGAAATATTTCTCGTATGACAAGTTACTCCCTTCATTTATATTGAAGTCCTTAAACTAATCACTGGAATGGATTTGCATACTTGGGTGATAGAGATATGTGCATTTTTTCATGAAGTTCCTTCTCTAAATGCTTTTTCAGTCTGTTAATTATTCCAGTATGATATTAATTTTACAAGTGAGCAGACCCTATTATATTCTTTTGTAAAAATTGATGATGCTTCTATAACAACAATAATTATGCCTCAATTTCAAACAAATTAAAATCGGTTATATGAATCCTCATTGATCCTGTCTTTCATTTTATACCAAACTTATATTATACTAAACATCTAACAATTAACTTTTCGTTATCATAAAACAACACAATGTACTTTAATTTGTGTCATTACTGGCATACATCACGAAAGAAGCTAAGAATCTGCATACGTAAGAAAAGATAATAAAGACCCATGTTAAGGAAGCAACAGACTAATGAACTAGCAGTTGTTTCACAAATAAAATATTCAGACAACAATAAAAATCATCTAAAGTTAAAAAAATAGTGTCATTACAACTTCATATAAAGTTAGTAGAATTAAATTAACATCAGTAAGTTGAACCTCATGAAGCTTCTTGCTACATTGTTTTAACCCAAATGTTAAGCCTTAATGCATATAACAACAGTGTCCAATATATCTGCGTCTAAGCTCCAGGAGTTATAATATTTTTTGTTTAAAAGAACAGTCTACTACATAATCAAAATGAATATAAGGCAACAGAATAGGGAATAATATGTTAGAGGCATTTAGCCTTGGTATCAATTGACGTATTTGTCAAATAAACGAAGTGACCATATAGTTTTAAAAGAATATATGATTCTATCACAAGAAATAATCTTTTTCAAACTCAAAGGGGATAAATGTGGCTTCCACCTAGAAAACAAGTACTCACACTAGTTATTTACGTTGTCTCATTATTAACAAGGAGCCAAAAATATGAGAGAAGTAAAATAAATTATCCTATCAAAGACTTGGGCAAGTCTTTCCTCAATTTCTAACTTCTAACAGATCATCCATGCACAACCACTTGTATAAGTTGGTACTTTCAAAGTCTACTTCATGAGTTTTATATTTGGCTTGGACATCTTAGTCAAAAGGTAGAGAAAATGAGAAATTACCAAATGATTTCTTTGTGCTTCATATGCAGACTTTCAATATTTTTCTAGAATAAACAAGTCACAATCTCTCACTAGATGACTAGAAGTATATTATATTTGGTTAAAGTTATTTTAATATATCTTTCAAAACATCATAATTGAAAGAATCTAGAAACCAAAGTGTAAATGACAACATTCTGAATTATCACACATCTAATAAAATAGTAATTTAAGAAATTAAAAATAATAAATAAATAAATAAATAGAATCAAAAGCAGGAGAATATGAGACAAAGAAGTAAATATATCGTTGATGTTATGCAGAGTCATGTGCATATCACATGCAAATATCAACCAATAATTTATTAATTTTTCACTATGATTGAATACACTTTAAAACTGAGAAAATGAAAAGAAATATTCTGAAAAACAAGAACAACATAAAGCCAATAGTAGATTCAAGTAACGCACATCAAACAACTATGCAATCTGAGTCATCCATATAATTGAAGAAATTATTGTAATTTGCGTATGATACTTCAAGAATTTATTCTTCCACACATATGAATATTTCACAACTATTGTAAGCGATCATAATTCCAAATTCACATACCACAAATCAGCACTATTCTTCTTAATAGAAATTAGATGTGTTTGTTGAAGCCAAAAGACGGTTTCTTCTACATATAGTTCAACTAAAATCAAGAGCTTAAGAATGATGCACTTCAATAAAACATTAATGATAGATACATATTGCATAATAATTACCACATTCTTAAATCATAATTGAGGCCAAGAAATTATATTTACATGTTTTATCTTTGATATTAAAATTCAACATGACCTTATAAATCTAGTACATGAGGTACCAACCAATGTTTGATTCATAGTTGGCTTCGCAAAATAGATTATTTCAAATAAATAGAACTCATACTTCAGCAGTCAACTAAAGTTTGAACTCCTCAAAAATTATTTTTTATCTAAAGCTCTCTAACAAGTATTATAACAGGCTACACAGAGTAGACAAAACTAGATATTCATCCATTAACAAGCCCCAAGTAACCAAGACTCAATAATCAGATATAAAAAGGTACGATCATTAGAATAATTAATTGGCTTGGTAAATTAAAGATAAATTGAGCGCTATAGAGTTGTATAAAGAGAAAAATGAATCTACAATTGCGTCAACTTTTACTATGGTGAAACTGGCGATACAACTCCTTAAAAAGGTTAGGTAGTGGGCTGGATCTCAAGTGAAATCAAGATTTTAACTACAAAGGAGACAAATTACAAATGTGAATTAGACCTCTGAATCCAACAATGCTGCTCTTTCACCATCAGAACAAGCAGTAATAATTCAAGACTCTAATCCAAACACACAAATAAAAGATGAACACCATACTAAACTCAAAAAGAAGGACACAAAATTCTTCAAGAAATGAAAAACCCTAGGTAACAAAAAGAGAAGAGAGAGTGAAAACAAACCCTAGGAGCAAACAGGCAAAAGCCGAAAAAAGAAGAAGAAAGAAACATACTTGTATGGATCCAATTCTTCGCACTCATATACTTTACAGATAAATCGATTGGATTGCAACGATTAAAATTTAGGTGTCTCTGGCTATTTTTCCTGAAACTATCTTGAAGGGATAAGCCTTTTGCGCCCACAATTCTAAGGTTTGGGAGAACGGGTAGAGAGATTTGGGGAAAACCAGAGTAAAAAAGAATTGGACAAAGATTACTTTTAAATTTACGCAAAAAAATAGAGGCGACTGTAAAAAGTTTCTACAGAAGCTTTACTTTTTGTGGCGACTAGCTAACGTGATATCAAAGGATAATGCATTGTTGGTTTCATAAAAAATAGACATGCATTAATTAAGCTTACATTACTAGAGGATTACATACATATGTTGTCGACCCAATCATATTACTTGAAGGTCCAAAACTAATATTGGCGGATGCAGTCACTCAAGTTGAATATCTGGTTTAAGCTAGATAAAGAAACATCTAGATTAGTTTTTCAAACCTCTCTCCAACTTCTTCTTTGAAGAAGCAGTTTTTTCAGTAGCATCTGCAGTTGGAAGACTTCTCATCCCGGACATGGCTACTAAGAACCAAATCAGACCTAGTCGTGCAAAGGTCAAAGTTGAAATCGATCTTTTGGCAGAATTACAAAGAGAATCAAGATCAGTGAAGACGATGAAACCACTAGAGAGATGATATCAAAGTGGATCACCATAAAATATAGTTACATCCCTAAGTACTGCAAGGAATGTTATCTCCACAGATATTTAGACAAGGATTGTTGAGCTATTAACCCAGAATTGGAATGCCCAAATCAACCACCTTAATCACAACAAGACGAGGAACCAGTATATTAGGTGATGGTCACAACAACTACTAATAAGAAATTTTTGAATAGTGGTAAAATAGTGGGTAACACACAGAGGAGACAAGAGTGAGTGCAAAGAAGAAATAAATACAAAAAGAGATAACACGGGCACATAATTTACGGAGAGTAAGCACACAAAAAAGAAAAGTACTAAATCAATAGAGGTAAGCACATAGAAAAGGAAAGTACTAAATCAACAGAGGTTATGAAAAATAACAAATTTGCAGCACTAGAACAGAATGATGCAGATGTTGTAAAAAAGAAGACAACAGAGAAAAGAAAGTGGGCTAACATTGCAGAGTAAGGGGAAACCTCCAATACAATTAACTGAGAAATAGAATATAGTTGGGAAATCTGCAACGGGTTGGGTGACTAGATCTTTTCCAAAAAGCAACAAAACAATACACAAAAACATAGTAGTAGCCAGGATAGTGACCAAATAAATAGACCTGGAGGAAAACAAAGAACAAGATGGGGTCAATACTGAAGAACAACAACAATTCTAAGAAAAGGATCAATAAAAGAATACAATGATGGAACAACAATCAAAGAACAGTACTGCGAAAAAGACAAAGTAGAATAGGAGAAGAAAAATACCACAAACCTAGATACAAAGGTGAAAGGTATAGAAACATATGATGATGCAAATGGGTTAGATGGATAGAAAGTTGACAAAGAAGAAGAATATGACAATCGTGACAGTTTAGATGATCATATTCAACAGATTGCCAAAGTAGATAAATTAGATGGACAGGAAGTTGATTGAGGGGAAGAAGAAGATATCAATGATAATCTAGAGGAGCATATCCAACAGGTTGCAAAAGAGGGTGATCTATCTACTAGAAAAGAAAATAAGATTAAAAACACAGTTGTAAAAGGTAAAAAGGGAAAAACAAAAAGAAGGTTACTCCATCAATCAGACAATTGCCTAAGAGGCTAGCTACCTCTGAAATAAATCATTAAAGGTCTTGCTATAAATATTAGGTCCGTCAACTCTCACCAGGTATTTGAGAGATTGACTAACTTAAATAGGAGTAATCACTATTGTATTATTGGACTAATAAGACCTTTTCAAGATCCATCTAATTTAGACACATATAGAAGGATAGTAGGATTCCCTACTACTCTAGTTAATTGTTCAAGAAAAATTTGCTATTTTCTAATGATGAAGTACAGATGGATATTACTATGAATACTATATAATATTTGACAATTAAGGTGACTCATCATCAGAATAGAGAAGAAGTAATAATAACAATGGTGTATACAGCTTGTGACCAAGGTGTCAAAAAAAGTTGTGGAAATCCCTTAGCACATTGGAAGACCAGTGAAAACTATCATGGATGATGGATGGAGACTTTAATATGATTCTGAATGCAGAAGAAAAACTAGGGGGCTACTAGTCTACTATAGTGAAACTGAAGATTTCCATGATCATTTGAATGCCTGTGGGTTTATTAATATATGATACATAGGAAGCACATACACATGGTGGAATGATAGAAAAGATGGGGCATGTATTTTCAATAGATTGGATAGACTTCTCAGTAATTAGAATATTGTTAGATTTGTTTCCTATACTGCAACTATAACACTTGATCAACAAAGGATCTAACCATGCCCCTCAAGAACTAGAATGCTCTCAGGTAGCAATCCTTTTGGCAAAGCTGTTCGAATTTCTCAAGTTCTGGGCCAACCACGCTACGTTCAAGAAATTAGTAGAAGAAAATTAGATGGTTAATTTTGTTGTAAATCCCTTTGTGATTGTTCAGCATAAGCTAAGGAAGGTGAAAAATGCAATAAGGGTATGAAGTAAGGAAAACACATGGAAATATTTTTAAAAGTTGCACCTTTTGAGGATGTAATTATGGTTCATGAAAAAATATTAGAAGAGGAACCTACTCTTGAAAATAGTGAGTCATTACATAGAGTTCAGACTAACTTGAGTAAATACTTACATCTAAAGGAGGAGTTCTGAAGATTAAAAAGGTCTGAACTGGTTTCAAACTGAGAAGGGAGCACTAAGTTTTTTCATTCCTATGTTAGTGAAAAATGGAGGAAACTACAATTGAACAAAATTCAGAATGATGAGATATTTTAATTTTTATTTATAAAAAATATAAAAATATTTTTTAATTTAAATTATAAAAGGAGAAGGGATGTCATTTTTTCTTTTTCCATTGGTACAAAATAAAACTTTATTATAATCCATGTGATTTAGCATGTTTCCTAATTTCCAGAGAAGTGGCAAGTGATATTTTTAAAGTTGCTTTTCTGCTTCTTCCCAAACTAGATCTGCTTTGTCAATCCTCTATTGACATGGAGCTTTCCTTCTGGAGAACCCCAAGAATACTCATATTTCTAGCTTTAACTTTAATCATTCTCTGTATTATTCCTCTTAATTACCACCCTTCTAATTATGTCACAGATATATTAAACCAATATTATCAAATCCATGAGAAATATTGTAGTAATATTTTTAGAGGAGAATGGGTTCCAAATCCAGATGGTCCATATTATACCAACACCACATGTATGGAGATCCACGAACACCAAAATTGTATGAAATATGGGAGGCCCGATATGGAGTTCTTGAAATGGAGATGGAAGCCTAAAGGATCATGTGAAGTGCCAATTTTTAAGCCGTATGAGTTCTTGGATATGATGAGGAACAAGTCATTGGCATTCGTTGGAGATTCAGTTGGAAGAAACCAAATGCAATCCTTAATATGCCTCTTGTCCCAGGTACCGTACTTACTTTTCTAGCTCTGCAATATATTTTCACATAGTAGTTGTTAATTACTGCTATATATAATCTACCTTTTTACCTTTTACTTGTGGAGCGTTTTTCCCAAAATTTTATGACTGCTATATTGAGTTGTTGTTATATATGTATACTGATATTTGACATTTTAGATCTCATTTAGTTGTTATAAATATAAAAGTATGCAAAAATCTAGTTTAATGATTTTTGTGCACCAAAAAGAAATGTATTTGTTAATCAATTTAACCCAAAAAAAGACTGAGGATGTAAAATAAAAGTAGTCTTTATTCGTGAAATTAGGATCATAACTAATGAGCACTATTTATATATTTATGTTATTGTAATAATTTTCTTTTCATTATTTGGTCATCTTTACCTCCTGTAACATATAATTTATTTTATTTTTGAGATTACGAATCACACATTTAAAAAAAAGATCTAATAATATATAAATTGAAGCCTCAACATTTATACATTCACAGACGGCAGTGTAAAACTTCTTTAAACCGTCAAATATAAGAAATACTCCATTGACTATATAATTTCTATTCATTCACGGTGGTGAAAGATTTTTTAACCTACAATATCTCCTGTAAAAAATAATTACAAGTAACTATCATCCATGATAAGTCAAATTATCAATAAGAGAGGTTATCTATGATAACATGTTAAAATATATTAATAGTATAAAATGCTTTTGTACAACCAATATATATAAATTAAATTCTTAAATTACATGCAAGTGTTCTTAATCAGTGAGATTAATAACGGGAGAATTAAGGCTAGATAATTCGCTTATTTGACACCTCTAAATTTAATAATAAAGTTAAATTTTAGGTGGAATTCTTATTGTTAAACTAATATAAAATTGATTAATCGCCATTCAATTATTATCAAACTGATCGCAAGAATAATTTTTTTTCGAGGAAAAATTCCCTCTTTCAATATCACGATTGGGTCGATCAAGTTCGACAAAAAAAAAATACATTCTTAACATTTTGTATTCCTGACGTGAACAGCCAAATCAACACATTCTAAAAAGAAAAATTGAAATATAAATCTCATCGAAAACGGAATTTATAATGATATAGTCATTGGGGTTCTCAAAGTGGTTAATCTTATTAAAGCTTAGAGAAACAAACTCACCGTCAATTTATGAAGTTTCCGGCTTCATCGTTCATATATATATTCTTATTTTTAAAATTAAAAAAAGAAAGAAAGAAAGAAAGTAACGACAACGCCAAGTATATTATATTGCAGCTTAATTAAACTTTTTTCATATTTGCAACTTTCTTTCAGAAGTATATCAGAACAAAAGTACCCTAGAATTTGTAGATCTAAAGTTTTTTCACATTAAATTATATCATCAAATGAGGACAAACTCTTTGTTGAAGAATCCAAGATTCATAACGTGGGTTCCTTTTTAACTTTTTGTTTGATGAAGAATTGTTTTAAGAAATGAGGATATGTATACCTCTCCCTTTCCAGAGATTTTTGGGTAATTTATGGTAAATTATTGAGAAACACGATTATAATAATCACATGGATTAAAAATATTTTTAATATAGTAAAATATCTATAGCAACATGTAACAGAAAATGAATTAAGTTGAGTTTTCCTCTCCTTTTAACTTATGACACACCTTATAGAAAAACATCTTATAGATTAAGTCAGAAAAGGGAATCTAACCTCATATTTATAGGCTTAAAATTATAGGCTTAAAAGCCTTAACCTAGTGTGCCTTCCTGTTACGAGCATACTAGTCTCCAACAGGCCTATATTATTGCCAACCACATTTAGTACATGAAATGATTCAGGTCTATATGAAATTCACATAAGTATCTTGGTCACCAACTATTAACATTTTGCCCATTTTATCAAAACAAATAATAAATTAATATTAAATCCACATTTGATAAATAATTTTAATATTTTATAGATAACAAGAATCAACAGTACTAATGGGGGTCCTTTTATGTGCCGGAAAATCTACTTGTGCAGATAAAAAATAATATATATTTAATGAATAAATCGAAATAAACACAAATTAATATAAACATTATATTATAAAGAGGAAAACAAAATGTTAAGACTGAGATCCAGGACTGGTAGCACCGCAGTGCTGCCACACGTGCCTAACTGTCTCATTAAGCATGCATTTCCAAAAAAATCAGCTCATTCTGGCCTATTTCACATGACATTAATGTTATTATTGAGAGAGAGAGAAAGAGATTTTGATTTGAGCAATTAGAACTTTCAAATTTTTAGTTATAAAATTATAATTCATCTAGTGATATGTTTCTAAGTATGTGTATTTATCTTCTTCTTCTTCTTCTTTTTAATTAAATGATGTCTAGAATTACACTAATTGTTTTTAAGACCACGGTAGTAATAATAAGAATTCCTACTTAAAATACTTACTAAACGTGTTTCATTTAATAAAGGATTGATTTCGTAAAACTATAATGCATTAGTAATAATTAGAAACTTTTCAATTTCTCATTTATCCTTAATAACATTTTTTTATAGTTATAATCTATCATGAATATTTTAGACCACAAACTTTAAAGTAGTTTTGATACATTTGAAATTATCTTTTTTGTCGATTAATAATCAGTTTGGTCAAACTTTTGAAAGGTCAAATGTGCTTATGTTTTTTTTTAAATGCTTATTTTAAAAAAATAAAGTGTTTGACCAAGTTTTTGAAAAAAAAAGTATTTCTAGAAAGTAGTAGAAGCTAAAAAGAAAAATAGTTCTCACTAAATCAAATACCAATTGCAGCTCAATAACACATTTTAAATTTATTACTCAAATGCAAAACGCTTCTCATCGAAAGTACTTCATTGAAAAATACTTTTAAAAAAATACTTTTTAAAATAAGTTAATTTTAAAAAATTGACCGAACAAGTTATAAATATCCCAGCAAACATGTGGAGAGTAACAAGCCACTAATTTCCTTTGTTTAATTTCTTGATTTGTTTTCCTTTTTATAGGTAGAACATCCAATGGATCTCTCTCCCACTCCTGATTTCAATTTCAAAAGGTGGAAATACGCAACATACAATTTTACCCTCGCAACATATTGGTCACCGTTCTTGGTCAGAATGGAAGAAGCCGATTCTGATGGTCCTAGACATGATGGAGTGTTCAACATTTATCTTGATGAAGTTGACAAATAATGGACAAGCCAAATCAATGAGTTCAACTATGTCATCCTTAACTCTGGCCATTGGTTTTCTAGATTGAGTGTCTACTATGAAAAAAAACAACTAGTTGGTTGCTGGCGTTGTGGACTAAATAATATTACTCAACTCCCAAATCATTATGGGTACAAAAGGATATTTAGGACAGCTTTAAAAGCCATCAATAACTTAGAAAATTTTAAAGGTACAACTTTTGTTAGGACTTTTGCACCTTCTCATTTTGAAGGTGGAGAATGGAATACAGGTGGAAATTGCTTGAGGAAAAAGCCATTTAAAAGTAACGAGAAAACCTTGGAGGGTTTAGATTTGGAGTTTTACGATTCTCAAGTGGAAGAATTTAGGAAAGCAGAGAAAGAAGGGAAGAAAAAGTTTAGATTGATGGATGTAACACAAGCTATGCTGTTGAGACCAGATGGTCATCCAAGTAGATATGGGCATTGGCCGAATGAGAATGTAGTGTTGTACAATGACTGTGTACATTGGTGTTTGCCTGGTCCTATTGATACTTGGAATGATTTCCTGCTTCATATGTTGAAAATGGAGCAAGATATACTTTAATTTGAGGTAATATGTTGATGTGGTGAGTGACGTATCATAACCTGACATTAGAAATTTAATCATCCAGTTATTTGTATCTTTGGAGTAATTTACATATAGAATTCAGTAATTTTATTATGAAAAAACAAATAATTTTATTAACTTTATTGTTTTAGTAGGTAGAGTTTTAAATTAATCAAAGAATGTGTTACATTAGTAGTAAGCGTTTGGACATGCGATTTCATCTCTTGATTTGAAATTATGAGATAAAATCAGCATTTGGATATATGATTTCATCTAATGATTTTAAATCATGAGATGAAATTTTAAATTCTCAAAAAATCTTGATTTGGAATTTCAAATCATGAGATGGACTTTTTCAAATATAAATTTGACTCACAACTTTATATTTTGAAAAAAAAAACACCATTTTATATATACCAACTATATTTATCAACCATTTATTTCAGACATAAAAAAAATTTATTGTTGGTAATATTACTATTCCAAACCTTTGCCAATCATGTGGGAGGATTATATTAAAGAGTAGTACACTACAACTGATCATGTTCAATTTTACTTTTTATTGAACTAAAGTTTGATCAATAGATAATGTAAATTTTTTTAGAATGGCTTTGTGATAGTGTATTATACTTTGTTATAAACTTTTACTATTTGATAAGATTGTATACGAATTGAGGAAAATTTGATAGTTTTCACAACTTATGGGTTTTTCATGTTCATGAGAAAAAAATACAACTTAAAATTTTCAGATTACATATTCAAGCAAAACTTCAATTTTATCTCATATGATTTCATCTCGCACGGTCAAACGGACTATTAATATTTGCTTGATGTTTGATGTAAATTAATTTTTTATAGGATTTAAGTTATCAAGACATACTCAAAAAAGTGATCTTGATCTGGGTATGAAGCAAGGCTTGATCAATTCTAACTTAAGATTCAAATGACTAAAATTTGAAACTTAATATCTCACGTCCAAAATTTAATTTCAAAATAGCTTAAATAAAAATATATTTTTATAAACTTCAATTATATTTTTTTAATTCAATTGCCCAGTTGGGTTTTGGGCGGTGTTGTATTAGCAAAACAAAAAAGAAGAGGGCTAGACCATACCTTTATTAAACACAAAGGTGGTGCAATCACCTAGAACAACAAAAGGAGGCACATAGGGAAAACTTACTCTACTCCTTTTAGACTATAATGTACAATCAACTAAGAAATTGGCTTTATCATACCTAGTTCTAAGACATGGCATTTGTCATTTATCAAGTTGGTAGGTCCCTTAGCACTTCTAAAAAGTTGAGAACTTAAAAAGAACTCGGATCGTTCAGAAGCGCTAGCCAACTTAGCCAAACAATCCACAACTTGATTTCCTTCTCTGAGAATGTGGGTGACACGCACATTGCCTTGTTCAATTTTTTTGGCAATCCGGTAAATATGGGTGACTTGCACAACAAATTTTATAGCAGCCTATCAAAAGGCCATTCGTGCACTTTCCTTATGGAAGTCTACCAAGGGCCAACAGTGAAACCTAAAGAATCACTATACCCCAAAAAACGACCCTAATCTCTATTATTATATTCATATATTCAAATTAAAGCAGAAAATTGAAAAGCAACCGATAAATCAATAGTTTACAAATGATAAGTAGTAGAAAACCAACATTACATGTCTATCAAGTAGCCCATATTTCAAAAAGTTTGCCAAGGAGAACTTCTAGACGTTGAATAAAAATCCTAATTACCCTATTCATTTTTTAAAAAATTAATTAAATTATGAAAAAGCACAACTATAAGTAAGAATAAATGTGAAGGGTTTCAAATTAAGTTATTCATAGGATCGGAAGTCGGAACCATGACCAAAATATAAAGTTATCAATTAAAAATTTCTTCCAAAAAGTTGCTCTCTTTAGTTTTTAAAATTACCAATATTACGTGTATATGTTAATATGATCAATACCTTCTCTGTCTTGACATTTTTTGATTATTGACTCTATGTGTTTGATCAAATTTCAAGTTAAAGTGAAATGAATAAATTGTTTTTTAATAAAAAAATTTTACTTCAACATACTAGTGAAAATTAAAAGTTGACAGTCTAAAATCTCAAATTTAAATTACCTAATACCTTTATAAAAAAAATAAATTCCTTGTTCAAAAAATAAATACACTAATTCAATTATTTTCAACAAGAACTAACACGGTATGGACATTTAATTTTGTCGTTGCATTGACGTGAAATCATCAACTGTTACTCGAGGGTATTAAACCAAGTTCAGTTAAATCACAAGTAATAAAGAATGAATTTAAAGAACACGCAGTAATTCCGTAAAAAACTTCCTTTCTCAAGGGAGTAACAAAAATACGACATACTGACTAGGCTTTTATTCATTCTCACGGAGCAGGTTTTAGATTACAGCTGTATAATCCAAGGGACTAACTCTAGTACCTCAAAAATCACTAATTAACTCTAACTTGTTATGCATTTCTCAACTCATAATCTGAGTTAGAAACTCACACAAAACCCTCACAATAGAAAATCTCAAGCTTCACGTAATTCACTCCTCTCAATGATCTTGACAATTGCTTAGGAAGTTTCGGGACATTTTCTTGCTATAATCATCAACCTTCTTCTATTCCAGCGTGGGACATAAATACCAATCCCCAAGAATAATCCTGCTTCAGTTGTGATTCCTCTTTTTTCAGATTCCTTATTTCACTCTGACTCAACTTGCCACCTTGTTTTATGTGTTCTAAAGAATCCATCTCTTCACTGACTTCCTTATCCTATTGCATGTCACACTTGCCTTATCCATAAGTGCAAACTTTTCCTCGTTCCTTATTTGAATAGGAGTTGATGTCTTTTACCTCTGTGTACCTGTACAACTAACTTTATGTTGAACCTAGTTTGCCTCAGTGTACCTGTACAACCAACTTTGTCCTTGGACCAGTTCACTTTGTCAGTGATCAAAAACTTTATCAATTTCAGTTAGTCATCAAAACTCTAACAACAAATTCTCCCTTTTTGATGATGATAAACAATGTACACACTCACCCCTTTCCCCTTTTGACATCATTGAAAAGTTTTTAGACAAAAAACTTAACAAGTATCAAGCATGTGCAGAAATTACTAAACCATGGCCACTGGGGCAACACTTATCAGAACATGCTTTAAACAACATAAACTGTTAAAGCAGTTGATGATATGAGCCATCTAACGTGCACATAAATTGATATCACATGGAAAGAACATTATAAATTAGTAATGTACTAACTCCAACACATAGCAATCACTTCATAAGCAAAGTACAACCACCTAATGGAACCAACAAAAAAAATAGAAGGGCCAAACATAAGAACAAAAAGGAACAGACATAAAGGATGGACAGAAACAGACTATGACACTTCAGGAGGAGGACTAGGGGTTTTTCTCCATCAAGGAGAAAAACTTGTTAGACTATTTTGGACACTCTTTCATTAAGCATTCTATCTTTGAGCTTGGAAATCTCAACATGGGTAGCGGACATATCAATCTTAAGTTGTGCATTTTTCCTTTCCAAGTTTGCCACTCTTGCATTAGCATTCAGCAGATCAAGAATCATTTGAGTCACAGGACCCTTCCTTTTGGAACCTGGTGCATTCTGAAGAAGATAACACTCCTCCAAAGTCTTTCTATCTAGCAACTCCATTTTGGATCCGACCTTCCCTTCAAACAAAGGGACCTAGTGCGCCCGAAACATCTTAGTCATGTAGGACACATACGCCAACCCATGTGACCCTCTTGCCGAGTTGATAACGTAAGCCATGTGTCTGATAATCATTAAGGAAAGATTGACCTTCCGATGTATATTGATAGCCTCCATCCGTCCAAGATCACGATAAGAATCTTCATGAAGGTGCTTAGTTCAAGGAAGAAAACACTTGTTTACTAACTCAAAAAGAAGCTTGTGATCTGGCCCCATCTCCCCTTTGAGAACTCTCCTAGGTCTAGTCATAACCCTCTCCTGAGTGAACTTGGCCGTGAGAGACCTGTCCTTGGTCCTTTCCATGTCATACTCACATACCCAGCCTAGGGTACCTACAAGATTTCACCCACAATCCTTTCAGTCAATATGAATCCCACTCGATTCACCATAACTTCACTTCTCCATCACCTACCACTTCAAGGTTAGTGTAGAAGTACACCACTTCAGACTCATGAACTCTGGGAAGAGGGCATCAGAAAAGATTTTTCGAACCTTGAAATTTTAACTTCCCAATCAACCTCTCCATTCTTGGTCAGAGACAACAGCTGCATCAATAACCCTTCCCTTCAGTACTTACTAAGAACCAAAGTTCTTTTCTTTACCCAGTGCAAGAAAATCGCTCAACATTTTCATTTGGTACAGAATTAGGTTTGACTGATGAAGTGGATCCTAACACGTTCGATGGCTGATCCCTTTTTCTTTTTGGCACAGGTCCCTCAAATATGGGAATATGTTCAATAAGGCTATTCTCTTCATCACTACTAACTTCCACATCAACATAAGTCAGGTCTTTCTCTTTCCCTTCACCTTTCTTGGAAGTCTTCTTCTTCTTGTTTGACTCCTCCACCTTTCATTCCACCTGTATCTTCAATGCTCCCCTTTTTCTAGGTCTCTTGGGAGGGGAAGGTAATGTGCCATGATTTTTATGACACTTTCGATGCTTAAAACTAAGGAAATATGCAAATTCCGGATGTGTTTAAGTAGATATAATGTGTTTGTGTTAAGTGTTACAGGAAATTAGGTTCGGACGTGAAATGGGCGAAGATTTAAACAACTGAAATAGAGGCTGCTAGTCATGTCAAGAGTCGTCTTTACTGTGCACGACTCATTGCCAAGGCCATGGGATGGGTTAAACATTTGAAGCTGAAGGAACAGGGCACTTCACGGATTGAAGGAACGACTCATTACATCTGGTAACGAGTCGTGAAGCTAGTCGTGAAGATTGGAAGAAGATTCTTAAAGAATAAATAGTGGAGATAACAGATGAAGTCACGAGTCGTTAGCTGATTGAACGACTCGTTGGGAGATCACTGGAGGGAATCGTAGGGTGCACTGGAGAATTGAAGAAGCTAGACCACGAGAGGCCTAACGACTCATGCCCAGACACAACGAGTCGTTAGGTGACCCGTTGCCACGTTTGGTCCTAATGCTGAGGATGACTGTACTTGACTGATTATGACTCGTTTGAGGTCATAAGGAGTCGTTACTTATCCCGTGACCACTGACGACCTGAGTTTCGATTTTAATTAGAAAAGGTTTCTTTGGAACTATAAATACTTTATTTAGGTTTATTTTCGAGAACACAGTTTATTATTATAGTTTTCACGTATATTTTGGTGTTGTGTACTATTATTCTTGGTTCAAGAAACAAAGTTTACAATTTTGTTCTTGAGTTTGAGGATCAAAAGCAACATTGGAATTTGTTCATCGATTTTGGAGTTATATTCAATTCACTTGGTTTTCTTCTACGAATTTTTGTAGGTTGCAATTATGAATTATTCTTTATTTTGTGATTATGATCATACAAACATGAGTAGATAAACCTATAACTAGGTTTGTGGGAACCATGATGAATTAATATATATAGGTAAAAATACTTAGTGATTCTTGAACGGAGTTTATGCATGTATTGTTTCTCTCTTCGTTTTAATTGATTCTTAACGGTTGCAAATGTTAGATATTATCTTATTCTTATTCACCGGAACAAGGGATAATGAATGGAAAAATAGTTTAACAACGGAGATTTGAGGCTATCAACCCTCATCTAATAGCTTGAACTTGTCCGGGAATAGCTAATCCGATATTAAGGGTAAGAGTTAATTAAGCATACACCTGTAGACCAAGTTGAGTAGTGATAATCATCTGGATAGGGGACTAACTATTTAGGTGAACCTAACTTACCAATATTGCATATAAAACACTAGAATATATCACTAGTGTAAAAGACTTGTGATTATGAAATCTTGGGGAACACAATCCTAGTCAATTTGTTGATTGAATACAAACCAAAACTGATTTAAACATCTAGTAGTCTTTACTCTTATTTACTATTTTATTGTTTTCTCCTAGGAAATAAGTAATCCAATAGTAATAGCTATTCACATTAACTTAAGTTCTGTCCATATTCCCTGTGGAATCGACCTCAACCTTCGTTGGATTCTATATTTGATATCAACCGCTTTATATCTCAATTGCGAGGTATAATTTGGGCGACATCAAATTTTGGCGTCGTTGCCGGGGAATACGACTAAGGCTTTTGTTAATTGTATTTGCTTTACTATTGGTTCTTATTTCTTTTTTATTTTTCTTTTGTTGTTTTTGTTTTTAATAGGTCTTAGGTTCGTGCATGCCCAATACTAGGAGGCAAGGAAAATCCCCGGTTCAAGTTAATCACGAACTTGAGCAGACACTAAGGAATCTAAGAAGAATGGCCAACATACAAGAACAGGAGACAGTGGACCAAGCCACAGCGAGAATGTTGGCTGAGGAGCAATCTCGGGCTAGAGATCGTGAGTTAGCTAGGGTTGTTGAAGAGGAACGTCTAGCTGCCGAAGAAGAGCGAGCTAGAAGGCACAGAGGTCTAGAACAGCAGAGACACCAGTATTTTAATGAGAATGATGATGATGATATAGACGAAGTCGGTGCCACTGGAGCTATTGTCCCTCCCCCTTTGCCTGCTGGGGCAAAGTTTGATATTACTAGTGTTATGATCCAACTGCTCAACATGAAGGGAATATTCGCGAGTCATGCAACTGATGATGCCTATACGCACTTGACAAATTTCGTGGGTATCTGCAGGGCATACAAACATCTGGGAGTGAGCCATAATACAATCAGACTGAGGTTATTTCCCTTTTGATTAGGGAGTGAAGCAACGATGTGGTTGGCTGAGCTGCCAAATAATTCTATCACTACTTGAGGGGAGCTTAAGAGAGCTTTTATTGAAAGATACTTCCCACCTTCCAAAGCGTTGCAGTTGAAAGATGAGATATATAACTTCAGGAAAGTGAATTCAGGGGCACTTCACAAGACATGGTTGCGTTTCAACAAGAAGCTTAAAAGGGTGCCCAATCACAGGATTTCAGATGATTGCAGTTGAAAGATGAGATATATAACTTCAGGAAAGTGAATTCAGGGGCACTTCACAAGACATGGTTGCATTTCAACAAGAAGCTTAAAAGGGTGCCCAATCACAGGATTTCAGATGATACATTATTGGAGATCTTCTATAGGTATTTGAATGCTAACACCGAGGCGATTGGCTGATACCATCTCTGGAGGAACCTTTATGAGTCACACTTATGCGGAAGCTACTGAGTTACTTGACAGAATCACCAAAACCAACCGCGCATGGCACACAAGAGGGTCGGAGATTCCGGCTGGTTTTTATGCGGTAGGTATGTCTGCAGAATAGAGAAGAAAGGATGAAGAAAGAGATCAAGATATTCCTGAGATAAAGAACACTATGGGGTTGCTTGCTAAGCATTTGATGGGAGCTAGAGCTGAGAAGTTAATGTTGTGGGTTCTCAAGGCAAGGCCCCGAGAAATGATGGAGGTGAATCTGAATTTGAGGAGGAAACTAACCATCTGAATGATCAAAGGGCAGGTTTTTGGACCAACACCCAATGGTCTAACCAAGACTCTTGGCGTCAAGGTCAAGGGATCCAAGGTCGGAACTATTACAAGGATAACAATTACAACCGAGGCAAATACAGAGACAATAGAGACTGGAAGAAGCGCGAGGAGTACAAGAATGATAGAAGCGGTCTGTATGTTCCTCCAAGGAACCGTGAGCCAAAGTGTAGTGGTTCAAGGGTTGAGAACATGTTGTCCAAGGTACTTAAGCAGATGGAGACAACAGATAGCCATTTTAAGGAGCTCCGCGCTAATATTTCTGGTATGAATCAAAAAGTGGAATCACATGCCGTTGCCATTAAGAAGATTGAGCAGCAGCTGATCCAGATGTCTGTTGCAATTAATCAGAGGCAGAAAGGCACACTTCCCAGCAACACAGTGCAAAATTCAAAAAATGACAGTCACTGCATGGAGGTCACTACTAGGAGTGGAAAGACAACGATTGATCTTCCGAGGCGGGTTGTGACTAATGAAACAGAAGAGCCCGTATCGATTAATGATGATAAGATAGCAGATTTCGAGGATCCAATTTTGGTTGAAGATTCAGTGGTAAAGACTGCTCCTAGTAATGCAAAGGAGCATGGATCTGACAATAAAAAGGAGAAGGAGGCACAACAAAAGTTCACACCAATCCCTAGACCTCCTCCTCCTTTTCCACAGCGGTTGAAGAAACAGGTCGAAGATGGGAAGTATCACAAGTTCATTTCCATGTTGAAGAAATTGTCCATGCACATCCTATTAGTCGAGGAACTTGAGCAGATGCCTGGCTATGCCAAATTCATGAAGGACCTTGTCACTAGAAAGAGGACTGTGAGTTTCGAACCTGCAAACAATTTGCACCATTGTTGTGCAATAGCATCTCGTTCTCTTGTTCAGAAAAAGGAGGACCCTGGGGCATTCACCATACCGTGCACTATTGGAGCCTTGAATTTTGCTAAGGTATTATGTGATCTTGGTGCTAGTATTAATTTGATGCCATTAGCAGCTTTCAGACAGTTGGGCTTGGGAACCCCCAAACCGACTACAATACGACTTTTGATGGCAGATCGTACAGTGAAAAATCTAGTGGGAATCCTCTATGAGTTCTAGTGAAGGTAGAGTCCTTTATATTTCCGGCCAATTTTGTCATTCTATATTGTGAGGTTGATTTTGAGGTCCCCATTATCTTGGGGTGATTATTCCTCACCACGGTACATGTTATTGTAGATATGGAGACTGGACAACTCAAATTCCAGTTGAGCAATGAGGAAGTGACATTCAATGTATGCAGATCCATGAAACAACCAAATGATATGAGGGTGGTCTCAGTAATTGATGTTGTGGAACTGAGTTCCCAGTTATACCCATTAAGGAGTTTTTGATTCTTGATGACTTAGTAGTAGTTTTGATAGATGTTGGTGCTGAGGAGATCCGTGAGGGTGAGGAGATTGTTAATGCACTTGCTGGCATAGGGTCATACGCTTATGCTCCAAAGAAGATTGATCTAGACTTGAAGAATCGGGTGACTCCACCAGCCAAGCCATCTATTGAGGAGCCTCCGGTATTGGAGCTTAAAGCACTCCCGTCTCATTTGCAGTATGTATTTTTGGTAGCCGGTAACACTTTACCAGTCATTGTTGCAACTGAATTGGAGGAATGGCAAGTGGAGGCTTTGGTCTCCATTTTGATGAGATATAAAAAAGCTATTAGGTGGACCATTGCAGATATTATTGGAATCCCAACCAGAATTTGCACTCACAGGATCCAGCTAGAACCAGATTGTATTCCGAGTATCAAGCATCAACGTAGGTTGAACCCACCTATGCAAGAGGTGGTCAAGAAGGAAATTATCAAGTGGTTGGATGCAGGTGTAGTTTATCCTATCGCAGACAGCAAATAGGTAAGCCCAGTCCAATGTGTACCGAAAAGGGAGGAATCACAGTGGTCCCAAACGCTAACAATGAGATCATTCCTCTAAGACCAGTCACTGGTTGGAGAGTATGCATGACAGGAAGTTGAACTGTTGGACGCAAAAAGATCACTTTCCGATGCCATTCATGGATCAGATGTTAGACAGACTTATAAGCAGAGGATGGTACTGTTTCCTTGACGGTTATTCAGGGTACAATCAGATTTATATAGCCTCCAAATACAAGGAGAAGACCATGTTCACTTTTCCTTATAGTACATTTGCTTTTAAGAGGATGCAGTTCGGGTTATGTAATGCACCCACCACTTTTCAGCTTTGCATGATGTCCATATTTTTGGACATGGTGGAAGACATCATTGAAGTCTTTATGGATGACTTTTCAGTGGTGGTTAATTCATTCGAAGATTGTTTGGCTCATTTGAGCAAGGTGCTGCAGAGATGTGAAGAGACCAACTTGGTGCTTAACTGGAAAAAGTGTCATTTCATGGTCAAGGAAGGTATAGTGCTCGGCCACAGGATTTATAGTAAGGGTATTGAAGTGGATAGAGCTAAGATTGATGTTAGTGCCAGTTTACCACCCCTAATTTCTATAAAAAATGTTCAAAGTTTTCTAGGTCATGCAGGGGTTTATAGAAGATTCATTAAGGACTTCTCGATGATTGCATATCCTTTATGTAAACTGCTTGAGAAAGAGGTGAAATTTATTTTTGATAAAGCATGTCTGAAGGCTTTTGAATTCCTTAAAGAGATATTGACCACTGCCCCCATTATAGTGGAACTCTTTGCCTTTTGAGGTCATGTGTGATGCTAGCGGTGTGGCCCTAGGAGCTGTGTTGGGTCAAAGGCATGAAAAGATTTTTCATCAGATTTATTATGATAGCAAGTCTCTAAATGCAGCTCAGAAAAATTATACCTTGACAGAACAGGAGCTGTTGGCTGTAGTTTTTGCATTTGAGAAGTTTCGGGCATACTTGCTTGGAACTAAGGTAATAGTCCATACAGACCATGCAACTTTGAGATATCTGATGGCAAATAAGGATGCCAAGCCACGGTTGATTCGATGGGTTTTGCTTCTACAAGAGTTCGAGTTTGAAGTAAAAGACCGGAAAGGGACTGAAAATCAGGTGGCAGATCACTTATCAAGATTGGAACCTGATATAGCAATTCGAGATGAGCATGACATAGATGATGCATTTCTAGACGAGCAGGTTCTAGCGGCCTCACAAGATTTCATCCCATGGTTTGCAGACTTTTCTAATTATCTGGTGAATGATGTTGTACCAGAGCACTTATCTTTCCACCAGAGGAAGAAGTTTATGTCTGATGTGTAGAAGTTTTTTTAGGATGAGCCCTACTTTTTTCGCATATGTGTTGATGGGGTTATTCGGAGATGCATGCCTGAGGTAAAGATACTGAGTATATTGGAGGCCTGCCACTCATCCCCTGTTGGAGGCCACCACAACGGGATTTGCACAGCCCACAAAATTCTACAATGTTGGTATTATTGGCCAACCATTCACCAGAATGCGCATGATTTTGCAAAGGCATGTGATGCATGTCAAAGGCAAGGAGGCATATAATGGAGGATGAGCTTCCTCTTACTCCTATCCTGGTCATTGAGCTATTTGATGTATGGGGCATTGATTTCATGGGCCCATTTGTAAGCTCAAACGGGATGAAGTTACATACTTGTCACTGTTGACTATGTTTAAAAATGGGTGGAAGCAGTTGTGCTTCCAAATAATGAAGGGAAGAGTGTCACAACATTCTTGAAACGGAATATATTTACTAGATTTGGGACTCCCAGAGCCATCATTAGTGATGGGGGCTCGCACTTCTGTAACCGGTTGTTTCGCTCTTTATTGGAAAAATATGGGGTAAAACACAGGGTGTCAACACCCTATCATCCGCATTCTAGTGGGCAAGTTAAAGTCACAAACCGGGAGATAAAGACTATCTTGGCGAAGACTGTGAATGCGAACCGGATAGATTGGGCAAGAAAGCTAGATGATGCTTTATGGGCTTATCGGACCGTATTCAAGACTCCTATAGGTATGTCTCCGTATCAGCTTGTGTATGCAAAAGCATGTCATTTGCCGGTTGAACTTGAGCACAAAGCTATGTGGGCGCTCAAGAAACTTAGTTTGGATTGGAACGAAGCTGTGAACTTGAGGCTTGATCAGTTAAATGAGCTTGATGAATTTCGGTTGAAAGCCTAAGAGGGTTCTGAAATTTACAAACTAAGGATGAAAATTCAGCATGACCGGAAGATTGAGAAGAGAGAATTCAGTCCGGATGATATGGTGCTACTATTCAATTCTAGACTTCGTTTGTTTCCTGAAAAGTTGAAGTCTAAATGGCTGGGACCTTTTCAAGTGGTTCAAGTACTCTCCCATGGGGCAATTGAACTGGAAAATAATAAAGGAAAGCACTTTAAAGTTAACAGTCAACGGGTAAAAGCATATCTGGGGAGAAGCGAAGAAATAAAGCTGGTAGATCTCTGGGCTCTGGGTGAAGTCTGAGTAACCCAAGAACTGGCTTTGTGCCACGATGTTAAGTCAGGCGCTGCATGGTAGGCAACCCATGGAGGTGTTTTGGTGAAGTCTGAGTAGCCAAAATACCCACATCGTGCCGCGACGTTAAATCAAGCGCTTCTTGGGAAGCAACCGAAGTTGTAATTGTAAGAAAAATATAGTGTTTACATATGTTGATGTGTGCAAGTGATTAAGATGGAAAATTTGAAGTTGGAACCAAAATACGAAACTTCAGTTCTGAGGCAAATTATCACAGAATGAGTCGTCGCTTGACCTGATGACTCGTTCAGTCCAACCGTAAAGACTCATGCAGAAAACAGGGGAACAATGTTCGACCTAATGACTTATCGCCACTGACAATGAGTCGTGAGGTTTTCCGTCGAGTGCACTGTCTTGTTAATGTAGAAAATTGATAAAGGCACCAACGAGGGACATAATGAATCATTGGGTGGCCCAACGATTTGTCAGGTGACCCGTCAATAATACACTGAAAGGCCAACAAAGTTAGGGCCTACGACTCATCTCATGAATCATTGGGTTCTACCACGAATTGTTAGGTCCCAGGTAAGATTCCTCCAAACGACTGCTTAAAATTTCAAAAAGAATCATTTTTTCCCTTCATGATCCGTTACGTGTGTCGTGGTAAATTTAATGTTAAATAAACCCCGACCCCACCCACGTTCACTTAGGGAACCTATTAAATTTCAAACGGACAAAACATCCAAGTATCCACTTAAACCCATTACCTATTACCAACGAGCACTACTCTGACTTAAACAAAATTCCCTGTTCTTCTCTTCACAAATATTCACTCACTGAGAATCTTTTGAAAAAGCATTCACAACTCACTGCACTCAACACACCATATGAAATTCACTGTTCGCATTGCACTTCAACTAAAGTGTAAGTTTTTCTATGCTTAGAATGGATTATTATTAGACCCATGATGCGTTGAATCTTTAGATACCTGACTGTGATTTACATTGATTGATGGTTGCCTCATATTGATAGTAAACCCTAGGTAGATTAAACATTGAAATCATGATTAAACTTAAATGCATTTTATTTGAGAAATTTGTTTTCTATTATTATGGGATTGAAAAATATTAAGTGTAATGCAAGATGAGGGTGGATCACCTGAAACTCTTGAGCACGATCCATGTAACGAGTCATGGTATGATCTCATGACTTTTCATATGGCTTGTCCTGAGTGGAATTAAACCTGGTGACCAGTGTACCTAACGACCAACCTAACAAGTCGTCGCCTCAGGTAATGACTTGTTGTGACCAGTCGTTAAGTCCACTGGTCCAACATGAAGAAAATATAGCCTGAGACAATGAATGACCTCACAAGTCGTTGTTAGTGGCAACAACTCGTTAAGTTACTAGTCATGTCCACTGAGACCCAGTTTAACAGTGCTTATGTTTCATCTCATCTGGTATACTAATAAATCTTCCACAGGTACAATGGCTCCGAGAGGTCCGCCAAAGAAACAAGTGCTGGAGAGGAGTCAATCGTCATACCGCAGACTTTCGGGATGAGCCATCCTCCCCCGAAGAGTCAAGTGGATCGAAGGAGGAATATAAAGTGTTAGAAGAGCAGTTGGTGTGGAGATCAACCAGGGCTAGGGATCAACAAACTACAAATATGACAGCCTTGCTTGATGCACCTACTCCATTGGAAAGGGATCCGCCAAGCCGTACTGATGAAAATGCCAGGGCTACAGCCGTAATTACTCCTGAGGGCATGACAGCTGGGCAAAACACAGAGGCAGCTGATGAGTCACATGCTTAGCAAGGGAACACAGATGATGAACTGACAGAGACCTCAAACACATCCAATGATCAACCAAGGCACGTGAGGAGGTGGTGTGTTCATGGTATGAGGGATATCTATAACAGAGACATTGCTCCAAATGATAAAGAACATCTAAAGAGGAGCATCAACGAGGAGCCCAGGCTAGTCACCACGGGGCTTAAGGACCTTCCAGAGCTACAGGCTTTGTTCTACAAGTACAGGTACGGGTGGTTGACCGAGCTATCAGGAAGATATAGCCCTTGCCTAGTAAAAGAATTCTATGCAGCCTACGCAGCCACACTACAATGTCTCGAATTACATGTTTAGGACTGGAAAAAGAGGCTGGCTTTGACACAGGTGTTGTTCGGGAGACACTTGTGGATATATCTGAGAGGAACATCTCCAGGCTATTGTATGGGCGAGACTATCATGCCCCGATGAACACAGCCGAGTTTAATCACAGACTATTCGAGCTAAAGAAAGTCAAGACGAAGAAGCTGAATAGTGAGGAGCGAATCAGGCAATACCCTTGGCTATCTCAGGTCATTGCCACAAGAGGTCCGTTGGTTGAATGGTTGCACGACACCGAGTCTCAAATCAAGTAGGCCACACTAAAATTTCACATTAAATTTTGGTGGTCATTGTTGCGACATAGGCTGGTACCAACCACCAACGATAATATTCTATCACCTGACAGAGCGACATTGGTAGCCAGCATTATGGAGGGATATGCCATCAATTTTCCGTGGTACATTACTGAGGTGATTAGAGAGCGGGCAATAAATGACGGTACTACAATTCACTTCCCATGTCTTATTGATAGACTCTGTCAGGAGTCAAATGTGCAGGAGTTGCCATAGGTTGAACAGTGCATAGTGGTCCACAAGATAACAGATATCGGGTTGATAAGAGATGACACAAACCGGTATCGAGAGCAAGGCAGGTTGCCGCATCCACTAGAGCGACTATACTAGCAGAGGCATTCAGCAGCAGGATGCAGACTGAGGTTGCTGTATTTACAAAGATTGCGGCAGAGCCCACGGAGGCCAAGGAGATGGGTAGCCATCTTGAGGCTACAGATGCACCTAATATTCCCACATCTGCGGAGGTACTAGAGTCATCATCCACAACAGCTGCATCTCATCCACCTGTTGCATCCTTGAGTGCTCCTTCAGCCGGTCTAGTCACAATTTCGAAAGAATTCCTGACTGACATGGCTAGACGGCTAGCAAAGGTTGAGAAACAACAGGGGCATACAACTCTACAAGTGAAGGTGCTTATGGAGCAAGTCAAGCCGTGGGTTACCAAATAATTAGAGACGCTCTCTAGCTCCATGCATGGTAGGTTGGACGCTTTTGAGAGATGTATGGATGAGAGCCTTGCACAGTTATAGGCGCCTGAATTGGCAAAGTGGTATGCAAAGGTAGCAGCACTCAGAGCAGAGGTGCGGGAGTTGTCTGCACGATAGGTAGCTGCGATCCCTCCACCTGTGCTTCCCGTGATAGAAGATGAAAGTGAAGAAGAGCTACCGCCGGTGTTTGATTTCATTATTGAGGAGCCGGTGGCACATGATAAGGGAGAAAGGCCTCTTGAGGAGGCAAATTTTGAGGATGATGACTCTCTGCTCCGTTAGCAAAAGTGAGAGCAGAGAGAGATGGAGAGAGAGCTGCATGTACATAGAGAGGAGGCTCAACAGAGGGCCACAATTGAGGCAGCGAGATTTCGGGGAGAAGGCACAAACTTAGTTGGGTCTGAAAATTCACCGGGTGAAGTCAGTGATATCGGTGAGGACACTGGAGGAGTATCTGCACCCTCCACCGGCCAGGTAGTAGACACCTAGGTCACGCAGGTATGTTCCCTATTTCCATAGTTTTGTTTTTTATATATATGCATCGAGACGACGCATGCTTTTCTTGATGGGGGTGGTGAGGGATACCTGTGTATTTTTTGCTGAACATAACCCGAGGGTTTTTCTTGCTAGATATCTTTTCCCTTAGGTGTTTCTTATCTAGTAGAACCGGTACGTTTAGGATTTTATGTTTGTTTGTGTCAGTTGAAAGAAAGTTAGGTGAACTTAAGGCAGACAAGAGCTTAAATTGTTGATTTTTGTTGACCTGATAATTTGATACCCCTCCTAAATTTTTTTATGTATGTGTTAAAATCAACAAGTATGACCTTTATGAATCTTTGCATGGCATTAAAACTATGAACTTGTTTACCATTGTATGGTTGTGCCTGAACTAGCAGTTAGTAGAAGTGTTGATGTTGACCTGTGCTATGTGTGAGTGAGATTTAGTAGTTAAATTCAGCTGTGTGTGTCAATCTAGAACTTACGTGGTCAGTCGTACCGAGATAGAGGATGGGAAACTAGGAAAGGATCATAGGTCATTTTTGGATTAATGAGCCCACTTTAGCCTTAAATACCTACCAAAAGAAAATAAATATCCCTTCATCCGAATGTTTGAGCTTAAATTGACCTTTCTTTTTGTTTACACCAATTCACCTTCCTGCTTTGATTAAGAATGAACCTGTTTTGGCCCTGGTCCCTCCTTGGACACTGTGAACCTCAACTCAGGCAAATCGCCTAAGTTGAGGGTGGCTATGATAGGGGTGATTAAGAAGAGTAGGGTGGAATGAAATTGCGTAATGGAAATGAAAGAGCGTGCGGTGTGCGTAATGAAAGAAAAGAAAGAAATAAAAATATTGTCAAAGAGCAAGAAAAGAAAAGAAAAGAAAAATGTGAAATCAATGAATGCTTGAAAGAAGAGGAACCGCACTCGTAGTTACAAATGAAAATAAAATAAGAAGAAAGTAAAGGAAAAAGGGGAAAAAATAGGGGAAAAAGGTTAAAAGTGAAGTCAAGACGTATGTAGTGCCAAGGAGGGTTAAGATACTAATCCCATATGTACCATACCCAAACCTGAGCCTACACTACAAGCTTAAAAAGTCCTATAGTGATCCTAGTTACCTGTCTGAAAATCGAGGTATTGAAAGTAAAGGCAAGTTTACGGCATTGCAGGCACACAGTTAGAATTTCTTTGTGAGAGTGTGTGTGATCTTACCTAGTCCCAAGAGAAATACATTGAAATAATCATATACACATGAGTGAGTATGGGACTTCTTTAAGGTGAGAGCATTTGGTCAACAAAATCGTCTGCAAATTGTCTGGGTCAGTGTTATAGATTTATGTGCATGGTTGCAAATGATAGTGTTTTTCCATGTTTTGATTCCTCTATGTCATGGTTGAAAATTTTGCATGTGCGTTGTGATTTGAGTAGATATGATAAAGGAGGGGCTAGAAAATTTGATTTGATGAATAATTGTGACTGTCGCGAGTTTCCTAGTGTTCTTTAGATTGAAGCGTTGAAGTAGTTTACTTTATTTTATTTTATTTTGTTTATCTTGAGGACATGCAAAGGTTCTAAGTTGAGGGTGTTGATGTGCCGTGATTTTTACGACACTTTCAACACTTAAAACTAAGGAAATATGCAAATTTCGTGTGTGTTTAAGTAGATATAATGTGTTTGTGTTAAGTGTTGTAGGAAAACAGGTTCAGACGTGAAATGGGCGAAGTAAGGCTTAAAACAACTGAAATTGAGGATGCTAGTCATGCCACGGGTCGTCGTCACTGTGCCCGATTCATTGCAGAGGCCATGGGATGGGTTAAACATTTGAAGCTGAAGGAACAGTGCACTTCACTGATTGAAGGCACGACTTGTTACATTTGGTAACGAGCCGTGAAGCCAGTCGTGAAGACTGGAAGATGATTCTTAAAGAAATAAATAGTGGAGATAATGGATGACGTCACGAGTCATTAGCTGACTGAACGACTCGTTGGGAGATAACTGGAGGGAATCGTAGCGTGCACTAGATAATTGAAGAAGCTAGACCACGAGAGGCCTAACGACTCGTGTCCAGACACAACGAGTCGTTAGGTGACCCATTGCCACAACTGGGCCTAATGATGAGGACGATTTTGCTTGACTGATCACTACTTATTTGAGGTCCTAACGAGTCATTACTTAGCCTGTGACCACTGACGACCTGAGTTTCGGTTTTAATTAGAAAAAGGTTTCTTTGGAACTATAAATACGTTATTTAGGTTTATTTTCTAGAACAAAGTTTATTATTATAGTTTTCACGTATATTTTGGTGTTGTGTACTATTATTCTTGGTTCAAGAAACAAAGTTTACAATTCTGTTCTTGAGTTTGAGGATCAAAAGCAACATTGAAATTTGTTCATTGGTTTTGAAATTATATTCAATTCACTTGGTTTTCTTCTACGAATTTCTGTAAGTTGCAATTATGAGTTATTTTTTAATTTGTGACTGTGATCATACAAACATGAGTAGCTAAACCTATAACTAGGGTTGTGGAAACCATGACGAATTAATACACATAGGTAAAAATGCTTAGTGATTCTTGAACGGAGTTTATGCATGTATTGTTTCTCTCTTCATTTTAATTGATTCTTAACGGTTGCAAACGTTAGATATTGTCTTATTCTTATTCACCGGACCAAGGGGATAATGAATGGGAAAAAGAGTTTAACAACGGAAATTTGAGGCTATCAACACTCATCTAATAGCTTGAACTTGTCGGGGATAGCTAATCCAATATTAAAGGTAAGCGTTAATTAAGCATACACCCCTATACGGACCAAGTTGCTTGGTGATAATCATCTAGATAGGAAACCAACCATTTAGGTGAATCTAACTTGCCAATATTGCATGTTAAACACTGGAATAGATCACTAGTGTAAAAGCCTTGTGGTTATGAAATCTTGGGGAACACAATCCTAGTCAATTTGTTGATCGAATACAAACCAAACTGATTTAAACATCTAGTAGTCTTTACTCTTGTTTATTATTTTATTTGTTTTCCACCTAGGAAATAAGTAATCCGATAGTGATAGCTATTCACATTAACTTAAGTTCTGTCCATATTCCCTGTGGGATCGGCCTCAACCTTCGTTGGATTCTATATTTGACATCCACCACTTTATATCTCAATTGCGAGGTGTAATTTTGGAGACATCAGAAGGCTTGATAATTACGTGTTTCCTAGCAGACGTTGATTTCACTACTTTGAGTCTTTCCTATTTGGCACTGAGGGATTCATCATCATCATCATTATCCTCAATATCTTTTACCCTAGAAGTGTCATCCCTGAGTGTCACGCCTTCTTGATTGTGATTAGAGGTCTCCGCATCAGCTATGCTTGTTTCCTGATCCACTCCTTCTTCACATTGGGTTTCAATGGGTCATCTCTTTTGGAGTTTCAGAGGACTGTGGGACTGGTGTGTGTGAGGTCATGAGATGAACCTGGTGTAGTTTCAGAGGACTGTGGAACTGGAGTAGGTGAGGACTTTTCTTGGGATGAACCAGGTGAAGTTTTTGAGACTTCAGAAGGAAATTCCCCCTAAGTGGATGGAGTTGCTCCGTTTGCCATAGGTACATCGACCATGAAAGGATTGGAAGAAGAATTTTGCATTGATTCTTTGAAGAAAAGGTAGGACACTATGAAGGAGAGAGTACTAGACTACAAAGAATTAAGAGAAAGTGAGGATGACTGATGGTGCAATGATGAAAAGGATTGGGAATATAAAGAGTAGGTGGGGAAGTGGAAGAGTTTAGTGGAGTAATGGTGATGTGACGTAGTAATGATGGACCTCGTCCAAGAATGATGATTGTCATAGCATCGATATAGCTTAATAGACTATGGGCGGGAAGGGAAAAGTGGGCCAAGTTTTGCCGCCCTTTTTTTTCTTAAGAAGGGTGATAATACAAGTTGAGTGCCTAGTGACACAACATCAGAAAGTGGACTAGGTTCATTAGGATAGTTGCTATAACTTTTTCTATAAATTAAACACATATTTGAAGAGAAGAGTACATATCACTTGGCTTATAGAGGGACCTGGTACCTTCCTTGAGTCTTATCCGTTTTGCAGCAGTTAGGACATAAGGGTCACATCATTAATTTCTAAGTACTTTAACTATAGCCTACCTTAGGAGTATGCCTAATCAAAGATACAAGACTGACTTAGCAACTAAGATGCAGTGAGACTTGATAAGTATAAGAATAAATTAATTTCTAGTCAAAAGAGAGAGAATATGAAGTGCGCAGAGTCAATTTAGTTTGATGAGTCCAACTTCCACACGAATTCTTTCATATGGTTCCCTTCCCAAAGCCTTGGTGAAAATGTCAGCCACCCAATCCTCTGTCTTGTAGAATTCCATCAAAATATTCTCCTTTTCTACATTATCCCTTAGAAAGTGATGGCGAACATCAATGTTCTTAGTTTTTTTGTAATGGGCCGGATCCTTGGCCATGTTAGTTTCACTGATGTTTCCACAAAGGATGGGGATATTTTTCATCTTGATTCCATAATCTTCCAATTGTCGTTTGATCCATAAAAGTTGAGCACAACAGAAAGCAGCTGCAACATATCCTGCTTCAGCAGTAGATAGAGTGACTGAGTTTTGCTTTTTGGTTTCCCATGAGATTAAGCAAGGTCCTAAAAATCATACCAGATGTACTCTTCCTGTATACCATGAAACCTGCAAAATCTGCATCTACATTCTGGATGATCTTGAAAGAATCACTGGTAGGATACTAGACCTTTGTTCCTTTGACATACCTCAGAATTCGTTTGATTGCTGATGTTGGGCATATTTCTATGCCCATTTTCCATGTTTTTGCCCATCTTTTACCATGTTTTGAGTTCATAATCCTTATTAAATGCGTGAATTCATATGTTTGTGTGTTTTATGGCTAAAAAATGATTTGAGCAGGAAATCAAGGTAAAAGGACCTAAAATATCCATGAATTGAAGATTTGAAAAGCAGAGAATAAGGACCTGGTGCTATGGCTGGTGCCCCGCACCGAGTCCTAAACTTCAGAAAAAAAGATCATAATGTTGGTACTATGGCTGGCGCGCCATGCTAGCCCCTGAACTTCAGAAGATTTTCACCTAAAAAATCTTGGCGAGATGAGTGGCACGGCGTGCCAGAAGGGTCCAAACTTGGAGAAATTTGACGAACATCTTGGTGAGATAGATGGGGAGGAGCACCGAAGCCCAAACTTCACAAAAAACTTGAGCAAAACCTGATGAGATACATGGGGCGACACACTAGGGCCTATTCGGAGCTGAAATTATTAGAAATTGGACAAACACTATGGTGAGATAGGTGGGGCGGCGTGCCAGACCTATTTCAGTGTGAAATTGCTAATTTTAACGCTAAGTATTGGAGGGAAGAAATATCATTTGAAGGCTCAACTATAAATATAAGCCTTAGATCATTTGTTAGACATCTTTTGATCATTTTTACATTCCATACTTCATTTTTGGAGGCTTGCAAGGAAAACAAAGTTATACACTAGGTTCTTATATTCTTTACTATTTTATTTCGAATGATGATGATCAAGTATTTATTTTTTCTACTTGTCTATGAGTGGCTAAACTCATACTTTAAGGTTTTGGCCATGTGGATGGTTGATGATTTGATAGATTTATTTAATCTAGATTAGATTCTTCATTCATGGTTGTTTGTATTTACTTTTTTTAATTTATTATTTATGAGATTGATGACCTTGTAAGTAATTCATTGGCTTTCAATTGAACTTGGGAAAGGGAATTGAGAGGATTAAAGGCAAATATAGAACAGGATTTAAAAGACCCTTGAACCCATTGGTGATATGATAGAAGTTATTGTAGAAGATAGGGATATACCCTTCAACCCTATTTAGTTGAAATACAAGTAGGCATAATCATTATTTCATGTTTCTCCTGTGACCATAGGAATATAGGCATTAGGGTTCATTAAATAATTCTTGGATGCTAGGAATAGTGGCAAGGAATGGGATAGTAACTTGCAACTAGCAACCATAGGAAGAATCATTCTAGTTTAATCACGTCTTGAAAACTCAACCTAAAACTAACAAGTGTCATTTTCCTAGATTTTCATCATCATCGAAATACAACCAAGCTTGCAACCATTCTTAGTTAATTTTATATTTAAAGCTTTTAATAGTTTAATTTTCCAAACCATTTCCCATTTCAACTGTTTTGTTAGAGTAGTGGAAATAAAGCAATAACCTTATAATGATTAAATTGACAAGTCCCTGTGGGTACGATATCTGGACTTCAAATCTTATATTTCTTGACGACCACGTGTGCTTGCATGCGCTTGGGTGACATCATGTTTTTTGGCGCCGTTTTCAGGGACTTGAATATTGTTTAATCATCTGTAGAGTTAGGATTTTATTCCACTATTTTGTATTTTACGTTTGTTTTCTTGTTTTTTTTGAAGTTCGATCGGTTGTGCACTTAATGTATGCCAACTACAAGAGGTCTAGGACCACCTTTGAATTCTTTAGATCCTGAAATAGAGAGAATCTTTCGAAGGTTAACAATGGAAAACAACGAGTATGCACAACAAAATCAGGAGAGGGTTCTAGTGTTGAACTTTGTTCGTCCTAATTTAGAGAATGCTTCTAAAGCAATCATCAAACTGGTCATCACTGGGAACTTTGAACTGAAAGAAGAGATCGCGCAGTTGGTCCAAAACACTTGCCAATATCAGGGCAAGCCATATGAGAATCCTCATAGGCATATGATGACATTCGTGGAGCTGAGTGAAAATTTCCATTACCAGAACATATCAGATGAGTACGTAAAGCTAACCTTGTTTCCATTCTCGCTGGTTATGGAAGCCAAGGAGTGGCTTCAGAACTAGCCAACAGGCTCCATCACTACTTAGGAGGTGCTTTCCAACAAGTTCATCAATAGATTTTTCTCTTCGAGGAGAACCAAGGAGTTGAGAGGGAAGATCTCTGGGTTTATACAAAAAGATGGAGAGACTCTAGCTCAAGCATGGGAACATTACAAAGGCTATCTGAGAGACTGTCCACAACACATGCAATCTAAGAAGATAATCAGGCACAACTTCATTAAGGGTCTGAAGCCCAAGTCCAAGATACTGCTTCACGCTACTGCACAAGGACGGATTCTGTCCAAAAGTTATTATGAAATTGAGGCTCTCTTGAACCTCATGTCTGTGGGGAGTTAGGATTATCAAGATCGGGTAGAGGATTTACAGCAGCAAAGGTGCCGGAAAAGCTTGAGTTGGAGCACGAGTTAGAAAGATAGAAAGACATTTCATCGCATGGCATAGATCATGAAAGAAGAGAACATTTCCTAAAACATTTCGTAGCCTCTTTGTCATAAGTGTGGTGTACTTCACACCCATAAAAAAGACTCTACTTAACACGGCTTTCAGACACCCTAGGACAATTCAAAAACCTAATACTCAAATACCAAGTTTGTCACGATTGAATAAAGGCCCGGATCGAGACACGGGACAAAGAACCCCGAGAGACTCCAAGTCGACCCATGGCATGAACATGACATCTGAATCTAACATAATCAAGCGGAAGTCTAACATATATAATATAGCAGAAGTCTGAAATATCATACCATTTGATTACATAACACAAGGCTGAAACTAAAATACATACTATGTCTGAAAAGCCTCTACTACTGACGAGTTGATGGGACAAGACCCTAACTAACTCTGCATAGTCTGAAAATGAAAATGCTAAATACAACTGATATAGGGCCCTCGGAAGATGAGGACTCACCAACTAAGACTGGGAGATGCTAACACTGAGATTCTGGCTAATGGCGGGACTGAGCCTGAATATCCGAGCCTGTATCATGAAATAATACAGCCTAGAGTATGCGGTCAGTACATGGAATGTACTAAGTATTTAAGAGAAGTAAAACCGCTGAGTAAGTAAAATAAGTGATCATGCATAACATAAAACATTTCATCATAAGAGTCTGAGAGTAGGGCTTGTATGCTATTATCTGAAAATGTGATTTAACATAACTGAATATCATATCTAAATTGAATGAACCAAAGCTGAAAAACTGATAATCATAAGTAAAACTAATCATTGGGCCAAACGTACTGACAACATAATAACATGAATAATGAACATGCATAACCGAAATCATGAGGAATAATAGGAGACTCTTCATATAACCGACATTACCACTATAGAGCCTACGTGGTCATAATTATTACACTCAAGTGGGAAGAGCCGTCCAAAGCTTTGCTAGGTCTAAGGACGCTACCATGATATCGATATCAAGCTCAAGTCCCCTTGGGGGCATGGGAAGCTCACAAGGGAGGTCTTAAAGTATATATGCAAACCTATGTTGGCACATAGTTCTGAGGCACGGGGTTGACTGACTCTTAGCCTACTCAGTGCTAGAAACTACTCCCAAAAATATGCATATGCTCTATATCATTTTTCAATGAAGCTGACTATCGTCTAGTGACAAAGCTGACTCATAACAAACATGCATAAATCTGAAACCATAACATGAGGAGCCTTGGGATCAAACCATTCCACAAGCTGAAAGGAGTGGGAGTCTAGACTCCAAAACCATGTGGTAAGCTAATAACATGAAATTTAGATAAATTATGAAACATACTTGATTATATGGGCTTGCCCAATATTTAAGCATGCTTGAAATAGACTTTGATTATTCAAAACATGAATGTAGACATGGGCAATTCGTAATCATGCTTTCTTCATACACATCTCATCATAATTGAAAACATAGATTATAATCTCAACCTTTTACGAATTTTTTTATGATTAGGCATCATAATTTGTAAAACTTGAAAATATAATTGTAATTGAAACTTTATAAAATATGTCCATGAATCATAATTCAATATCAGAGACATGTATAGATCATACCCATGATTGATACATAGAGAATTCACATGTTGGATTAAAACCCCATAGATTCATCAACTAGAATTTTCATGAAATTGAAGAGGGATTGGGCATGAGTGCAGATGAATATACCCATTCATGACCCTACATACCTGGAAGAATCTGATTTCACAAACCCTCTTGAAAGCCCAATGGAAATTTGGGGAAGAACTAGATGAATCCTAAGCTTGATCACCCCTTAAAACTTCTAAGCTTGCATGCATGGAAGAGGATGGGTTTAGAATGGACTTAACCCTCTTAAAACACCCCTTTATGATCTTAAAACAACGTAGTATAGGGATTAGGAGTTTAAAAGTTATGGATTTGCCCTTACTAAACTTGCAGGAAATTAGTTGTTGTTCGAAGCAACGACCAATACAACGAGTCATCCCTCGCTACCATGAAACGTTACTTCCCCCATTTTTTCATCTCATTTTTCCGTCTCAGGTCTTCTACCACGACCGGACACGATGAGTCGTTACCAGCTGCCACGACCCATCGTTGCCATCTGTTGTCACCACTGCTCCCATCCTGGAAATCCTCCTAATAGACACATACAACGACCCGTTGTTTGGAACAACAAGTTGTCCCATGACTCATGCCAGCCTTCTTTGACCAGGACAATCTTCAAAATGACCCTTTACATCAAGCAACAGGTCGTTCCTAGACCCGTCACCGCAAGATCCTCTGTTACAAAACTTAACCACGGGTGGCTACCACAAGTCGTTGGACCCTCCTACGACTCGTTCCATGGGTCGTTATGAGAAAACTTCTGACGTTTCTACTACTTTTCATTACAACTCCCGAGTCTAGGCTTAGGCACTTTCGGGTGTTACATAGTCTTTATAACCACCCACCAATCAGTCTTATCTCTATGCAAAGGATATGAAACATAATACACCTGCTTAACATTTTTTGTAATGATAAAAGGATCATAACAATCATATTGTCTTGTATGACTTCAATGATATTATATTGTTGATGCATCTTAGTATCTCTATGTGATGGATCAAATCACTTATGCTGAAATAGTACTATCTTTTTTCTCAGCCATCTAGGATACTTAACTTCATGATCTCTTGTATCATACCATAATAATCAATATTTTGGCCAATTCCATCTACATCACCTTTAACACACGCTCCGCTATTATTGGTTAGGATCACCATCATTGTCATCATTTCTAGTTGGCCTATTTCTCATACTTGGCACTTTCTCCCTGAAGTAGTAAGAACAAAAATGAGTAGTTTCCCTTGCAAGATAAGTTTCATAAATAGATCCTTCAATATTACACCTCTGTTTAGTAGTTTTTTTGAACTTACCAATAGCTATGATAATTTGATGTTAGTTAGTAATAAGATAGAAAAAATAACTTAACTCATTCATGGTATATTAAGTCAAAATCATTACCTCTCCAATGTATACATCCATCTGTATTCAATTGGGCATCCAAAGCACACCTCGTGTACGAGGTGAATCAATCCATTTTCTATCACATCAAAAAAGCCACATGGGAAGATATGTTCCAACTTACTGATAATCACAAAAATATTTTGATCCATCCTTTTTAAGTTACCCTCCACAAAGTGTAAGAATACAAATCTTTGAAAAACAAATATACTTCTGTGATTGGTTTTCATATCCTAACAGGTAGGCGGCTAAATGCGATAGGGATCAAAGTTTCCATGGAAACATGACAATCATGGATTTTCATACTACACAACTTTTCTTCATTCATATGCACACTTTTCCAAATTTGAAGCATAGTCCTCAAGTATCTTCAAATTCCTAACTCACTCACAAATCTCTCATTTCTCATCTAATGTGAATGGAAAGATCATCTTGAGCTTTAACAATTTATAATTGTCTAATTAATATAGCCATGATTTCTTTATCTTGCAATATTTCTTTAAGTCCATTCTGACTTTAGAATTATCTTTTGTCTTACCCTTAACATTCATTACTATTTTTAACAAATTATAAAAATAACTTTTTAATATGCATCGCATCAAGGTTATGTCGTCGAAGATTATTCTTTTAATAAGGCAACTCTCAAAATATGTTCTATTTAGTCCAATTAGTTGCAACACTATATCCAAGAATTCTAGAAGGTGTAGCTTCTGTAACCTTAAGAAACTGATAAACTCTCTCCAAATTTCATTTCCTGACAATGATAGAGGTGGCAGATCATCTTCAATCTTATTCTTTCTGAATACATGTTTTATTTTCCTAAACTCATGATCAATTGACAAGAACTGATGGATACAATTAAATCATAAATTTTTACGATTATGTTTTAAAGTGAATGATTTACTATTTTTCATGCAATATAGGCAAGCTAATTTTTCGGCAGTCATCCAACTAGACAACATTCCATACACAGAAAAATCATCAATAATCCACATTAAAATAACACACAAAAGAAAATTCTGCTTAATTGATATGTCATATGTCACTGCACCTTCAAACCACAATTATTTTAGCTCATTTACCAAAGTTTGCAGATAAAAGTCAATCAAATTTTTTAGATTACAAGGACCCAAAATAATATAACTTAGGAATTTTTTAGATTATGGGGACCAGGAAAAATATAACTTAGGAATATGTAGAGACTTGTCATACACATTTCAGGTGAAAGATTATAGGAGTAAGGAATATAGGCTATAAGAGTAGGGTACAATAAAAATAGAAAATAGTGTGAAACCATCTGCACACAAGCCTAATCTAACATTTCTCGATTTTCTTGCAAAATTAGGATAAGTTCCATCGAAATGCTTCCAAGATTCTCCATTCAATGGATAAAACATAGCACCAAGAGCCATTTTTATTCTCAAGGTGTTATCTCATATGAGGAGCAGAACTCATCAATGCGTACAACCTCTTTAATCTAGGTATAAGAGGTAAATAATACATCGCCTTAACTAAAATTATCTTCCCACCAGGAGTCTACTTAAAAAGAGCATGTCCATAAATCTTACAATTTTTTAGATGACCGTCATTCTTATAGAACAACATGCAACCACTTTCACAATAATGAATTCTATCATACGACAATCCTAACTTGGAAACTATTTTTTTCCTAATAGAGATTTTAGGTATGTTCTCAGGGTTAACTAGTTCCCCCAAAAGACCAACCATAAATCCCATAGCAGCTTGAGGAACACTCCAATCTGATTTGATATTGATTTGTCTAACTGCAACAGATAACGTAGAGTGCGAGCTCCCTACACATAGTGAATGACTATCCTCTTCTAGTTGTTGATAGAAGCGTATTGCTTCTTCATTGGGAGTTTCTTCGAAATACTATTCGAGTTCCATCCCTTATAGTACCCCAAACGCATCATTGTCCATTTCATGCACCCTATCATGTTGAACATTATTTTGATTATGTGCAGACCAATTACATTCACCCACAGGCAAATTATAAAATATATCATTTACCCCATCGGTGTCACCATGACTAGTCCACACAGAATATCTAGACTTAAATCTATTACGATAGATATGAACTATAATTTTATCTGATTTTAAAAAATTTCATGCAGTTGCATCACTTACAAGGACACATAATCAACCTTTCAATTTAAAAATGGTAAAGTGACATTGCATGGTTGATAAATCCTCTAACACCTTCAATAAATTCATCTCTCACACCCCTACGATTTTCATAAGTTCTATCATACATCCACAAACTATGATTGATCTACAAAAATGTAGATATTCAATTATAAATTAGATTATATATAAATTTAAATTAATTAATTTTATAATTCAATAGTTAATAATTATTCGAAAAACATCCTCCAAAAGTAAGTCAAATTTTATTGTAATTATATATTTAGTATTTATTAATTAATTACTAAAATTGTATAAAGCACTAAATTAATGAAATATTTTATTTTATTTTAATATAATTTTTTATAAATTCATCTAAACATTGTATTTTTAAAAAAAAATTATTTCATATTTACACATTATAAATTTCTAATTTTGCTTCTAACTCGATCACTAAGTTTTAATTTCTAACTCAATCACTCCAAAAGCAGTCAAATTTTGATGTAATTATATGTTTAGTATTTATTGATTAATTATTAAAATTATAAAAAAATATTAAATTAATGGACAAATTCATTTTATTTTAATTTAATTTTCAATAATATTAACAAAGTTTTAAGAACAATCAAGAATACATATAGCAATTCAAATCTAACAATGAAATAATTCAACTAAATCAAACAGTGAAATCTAATAATTCTAACAATAACATTCATAAAGTTTCAATAACAAACAACAACATATATATAAATACAATTCTAACAATGAAACCTAACAATAAATGGTTCGACTAAATCTAACAATTCTAACAATAACATTAACAATGAAATCTAATAATTCTAACAATAATATTAATAATAAAATCTAACAATAACATTACCGATGTAATAATTCAATATTGAACCTAAAATCTAACAATAGCAATGTAATTATAAAATTAAAAAACCCAAACCTTTGATTTTGAGAGGGGTGAAGGACAACGAGAAGGATGGTGGGCAGTGGGCAGGGACATGGAGGGGTGGTATGGGCAATCCGCTGATGGGTTGAAAGTGTGCTAATGGGGGTTTAGGATGGGGAATCACCGGAGAGGAGAGAAGAGAGAAGAGAGAAGAGAGAGATGCGGGAAGAAAGGTTTTCTGATTCGATTAAATTTAAAAAATTAAAAAATAGGTTTGAATTTTTTATTTGTTTTTCTATTAAATGAGTTGATCCGATCTTAACCAAAAAATCAAGGGACAGACAGACCATATTCGTCAGTTTGTTGATTAAATTAAAAACAAAATTATTTTCATATTATTATCTTTATTTTTAAAAGTAAATAAATAATTTAATTAATAAAATAGACCTATTCGTCGATTTTTAAAATAATTTTAAATATTTTTTAATGACTCTTGATCCTGTCCATCAGTTTTCTTAATTATGTCGTAGTAAAAGTAACACATGCAAAAATACGTGAAATAAATGAGGGATTAACTGAGGGAGATTGTGGGTTTAGTATGAAAATAATTTACAAGAATTAAAAATTAAGAAAATTGAGGGACAGAGTTGATTTTTTCACGATTTATTAGACTAACCCTGTCTCTCGATTTTATTAGGTAGTTTTGAGGCAGTTTTTAGTAGGTCTCGATATCCAACTATGGCTGAGGGTATGTTCCTATTTAATTTTTTATTGCATTTTGGCTCTACATGTATTGAAAATTAATATGTGGTATCGTGAGCCTGCCTTTAGCTATGTTATTTAGTATTTTCGTATATTCACGAATAACTCATAGTTTAAATCTATTGACAATAAACTTTCACGGTGATCATGAGATTTGCAATTTCTGTTCACTTGAGATAATAACTTAGGTAGTAAAATTACATGATCTGTCATCTCCTTGATTTGCTATATATTCTGAAAATCAAAAATAATTACTTGGGAATATATTCCTTGATTTTATACTCAATTAGTCATAAGTATAATCATGCTTAATTCGATATAGTTACTGTACTGACAATGATCACCAAAGAAGGTTTATATACTTGGTTATTTAATTTGATATCGGTTTCTTGAGATCATAAATTATAAACTCTCAATCATCGATTTTTGTACACCAAGATTGATATGAAAAATATGTTTTCATAGTTTTTCTATGTCACAAAAGACTCTTATAATATGGGAATAAATTTTAAGAATTAGCCTTCTAATAAGGAATATGTTTTTCATAATTACACGAGATGCTTTGTGCATTGGGATTGCTTTTTATGCAAGCTCTACCTATACAATTTATTTTCGTATTTTGATAATTAACACTTTATTTAAGTTAATTATTAAAGCTAACTATTGTAAGATATTATTTTCTCTTTTCCATCATATGTTTGGGATTAGTCACAACATCCTGGGTATATGATATAAAGAAAATTAAATTCTTTAATCACACAAAGTCAAGTGATTAAGATATAATAATAACATCTAATAAAATTCGATTATTTTATCAAAATGGTAACCCATCTTCACAAGGAGGTAACTATTTTGGTGAGATTAATTGAAAACGAGATAGTAAACCTTTCAGTTTGAAAATTATTCTATGCTCACATGTACAAATTATTTTCTAGATTTATTTAGTTTACTATTCTAATAAAGTTAAGTAAATATTGTGCATGTATTGCAACCTCTACCCACGGGAATGTTTAGAATTTACTTAGAATCGGTATTTATGCGATTTACTTTTGGTGGTTTGTACTTTATCGCTTATGTAAGGATCCTTGTTTTGCAGTTTACACAACTTTTCCTACTGCTATCTTTAACAAAACTACTTCTTCTCACTTTAAGGTGCTTGGATATGGATTTGGTACTCTGTGTGGAAGAACCACCAAAACCCATATAATCAAGTATGCTAGAGGATAAAAGTTTTTATGAGCGACGGGAGAGATCCAATCGCTTGAGCTCAATGCTCATAAAAATCTCACATAAGCCAAGGAATTAAGAATTCTATCTTTAATAGTGATAAGGTCAAAACTTACATGAAAGCAATTGATGAACAATTTATAAGCTCTGACCAAGCGTTAGCTAACACCTTTATGTAAAGGCTCTCAAATATGACCTCTGATAGAAGTTTTACAGTGCGCGAGCACATTACAGAGATGAGAGACATTGTTGATAAACTCAAGTTCCATGAGGTTGATATGTCTGCACCATTTCTTGTGCATTTTATCCTCAATTCTCTTCCTGCGAAATATGATTTGTTCAAGATATTTAACAACACATATAAAGATAATGGTCAATTAATGAACTATTGAACATATGTGTTCAAGAAGAGAAGAGTTTGAAGCATGAGATACTTGAAAGTTTTAATTTGGTGACTCATAATAAGAGAAATGGAAAGAAGAGCAAAAGTATTCCTATGAATAAGAAAGATAGTTTTGCTAATAATTATTGTCGTTTCGATAAAAAGAAGGAACATTGGAGGAAAGATTGCTTGAAATACAGAAAATGGCTTGAGAAGAAAGGTAATTTTACCTTTATATTTTATATATCTAATTTTACAAAAGTTTCTGATAATACATGGTGGATCAATTCTGTTTCCATAACTCATATTGTTAAAACCATCCAGGATTTTCTAACTCTAAGAAAGCTAGTGAGAACTGAATAAAATATTTATTTTGGCAATAGGACGTCATCACATGTGGAAGGCATAAGGACTTATAGGCTCATTTTAAAAGATGATGTTCAATTAGATTTAGAAAACACCTTTTATGTTCCATCATATTCTAGAAAATTAATTTCTTTCAAGACTATCTATTATTGATTATGATTTCAATTTTCGTTATTCTTCCGTGAAACTTTTGAAAGGCAATAAAATTATTGGTTTGGAGAACTTAAATGAAAAATTATTTAAATTTGAGCTCGACCCCATAATTTAATGTAATGTTTTAACTCTGCATTATAAAGAAGTTGGCATTAAGCAATGTATTATTAAAGAGAACTCATCAAGTCAACAGATCAGGAGACATCTCTATTGAAAAAATTAAAAGATTGGTTAATGATAGAGTTCTCAAATCTCTTAATTTTTCTGACTTTGGGACTTGTGTGTGAACTGCATAAAGTGAAAATAGTTTAACAAATTCACTAAAGATGCCAAAAAGAGTTCTCAATTGCTTGAGATCATACATATAGATATTTGTGGATTTTTTTCTACCCTTTACTTGAATGGTAAGAGATATTTTATCTCATTTATTGATGACTATTCAAGAAATATGTATCTCTATTTTCTGTTTAACAAATCAGAAGCACTTGATGCTTTTAAATTTTTTCAAAATAGAAGTAGGGAAACAAACTGGAGCGAAATCGAAATTGTAAGGTCTAACAGGGGTGGAGAATATTATGATAGGTACACAGATAAAGGATAAGTTAAAGGTTCAATTTATGAGTTCCTTGAAAGTTAAGGTATAATTGTTCAATATACCATGTCAGGAGCACCACAATAAAATAGTGTGGCAGAAAGAAGGAACCAAACAGTAATGGACATGGTAAAAAATATGATTAATATATCAAGTTGGCCTTTATCCTTATGGAATGAACCCTTAGAAAGTATTATCTATATTTTAAGTAGGATTCCATCCAAGGCCGTCCCCAAAACTCTCTTTGAATTATGGAAAGGATGAAAACCTAAGTCATTTACATATTTGAGGATGTCAATTGAGGTGAGGGTTTATAACTCACAATTAAAAAGGTTGGATAAAAAAATAATATTTTTATAGGGTATGCGATTAACTCTAAAAGATTTAAGTTCTATTTTTCTACTCATTCTTTTAAAATTGTTGAGGATATAAATATTTAATTTCTTCGAAAATATAAAGTAAGTGGGAGTGGTTTGACTCAAGTGGTGGAACACGAAGAAGTAAGGGAACCACCTGGGGTGCTTTTATATATTGGGAACTTGAATGTTGATTAGACAAATTATCATGAATTCTCTGAAGAGCAACAAGTTCAAGAGCCACCACCACTTGAGGAGCCACATGAAGAACAACCTACTTTATCTGAACGCATTGAAGGAGTGTCTGAACAAATAGGAGTAATAAAATTCTCAAGAGTTCGTAAACCTGCAATTTCTAGTGATTATGTTGTATATCTTTAAAAGTCTGATTACGATATTGGACTAAAACATGATCCATGCTTATTTTCACAAGTCATGGGTGGAGAAAACTCCACACTTTGATATGATGCCATGGAAGAATAGTTAGAATTTATGGACAAAATCAATTTATCCAAAATACAAGAGTATCCAATATGAAATTTCATCAAAAATCGAGTTCGAATTGACCAAAATTATTAAAATATGATTTCTCAACTTAGGCTCAAAAGCCCCAATTATCAAGACACAAATGTAACTTAAATACAAAATAAATGATAGATTCATGAAAAAATATTAAATATAAGGTTAGAATCATACCTCGACGATGAAATATCAAAACCCCCTCAAAAATCACCGAAAACAGAGATCCAAAACTCTCAAAAATGGAATATGAAGTCTAAGTTGAAATGGAATTAAAGCACTAGTTTTGCCCTAGTGCCCTCGCAAATGCGGACATATTTCCACTCCTGCATACTCACAAAAGTGGAGAAAACTTCACAGAAGCAAAGTCACTTAACTCAGATGACATCTCCAAAGCTTAAAGAAAATGACAGACGTTGCATCGGGGATGCAGACAATTTTCGCAATTGCAGACTCGCGAATGCTGTCAAGTCACCGGCGAAGAGAAAAATCCTGACTCACCTTGAACCCATAGATGTGAAAAATTTCCCATCAAGACGGCTTCGTAGAAGCAAAAAATGATTGCACCAGTGACGATATTAGATGCCTGAAACCAGCGAAGACCTAACTCAACCCAAACTTTGGTTTCAACACTCAAAAATCATCTGGAACCTCCTAAACACAAATCAGTAATTTAAATTGATCATAAAACACGTCCCGAACCTATTGGAATCATCAAATCATCAATCTAAGGTTATCTTGACCAAATATTGACCGTGGACAACTCAAACTTTTATAAAAAAACTAGTAATCAACTCAATGATTTGAATCACTCTCGAGCGCCTCAAGATCTGTGCAAATCACTCATATAACTCATAGATAACCTCTAATCTAAGGAGCTGTCAAAACTTAATTTTTGACCTAGTTGACCAAAATTTGAACTTTGGTTAAACCTCCCAAAAACTAAATTTTCAAAACTAAAAATCTTCCCTAAAACACATCTGATCATTCTACATGTCACCCATCCCCGCAAGTTTTTAGAAAGCTGTAAAAAGGATCAAATAGGAGAAAATAAGAAAAAATCAAAAAATAACCACGAGGATCATTAAAAGATTTGGCAAACATATGAATTCTAGGTATAATTATTGCTCAAACCTAAAGACGGAGTCCATTCATCATGTGGTTGTAAAAGCAGAGGCTGCATAATATCTATGAAACTGTTTGGTAGTATCACTGGAAATCAGAGCTTATCTAGGCACTATAAAACATATGACTAATTTTTGGTGGCAACAAATTTCTTTCACAAACTAGTTTTGCAAATTATTTTTGGAGTTAAGTGTTGGGTGTGAATAGAAAAATAGAGGGAAATAAAATGGAGGGAAGAGAAATTTGAAATTTTTTTTAAGAAGGAACTTTGTCCCACATTGGTAGGGAAAAGGGAAATGTGAATGCTTATATTGAGAAGCATATCTTCTAACTATTAAAGAGTTGAGAAGAAGGTCTCCCCTTGCGCCGTCGTCGTTGCTCGGCTCGGCTTCGGATTCGGCTTCGGATTTGAATTTGGATTTGGATTTGATCAAATGATCTGATTGATTGATAATATTTTTGGACCAAATTTATTTAAAAATCCAAATTAACTGTTTCGTGCAATTGGAAGTGTCTGCCTTGGACCGGTGGGCCGCCAGTCTTCACTTGCGAAACGCCAGTTCCAGCGCAGAATTTCCTGAGGACTCTGTGACGGACCGGCGGGCCTCACCGGCGAAAAGCTAGTGCCAGTGCAAGTCAGGCCAAAATATTTCTTTCCCAAACGGTAATATTTTCGAACAGACACCTTTTGAATAGGTATTTTCACACCAGTTAACTTCAGTTCTTTGGCTATAAATAAAGGCCTTTTGCCTTCATTTTTGAGATACTTTTTCAAGACTTTTGCTAGCAAATTTAAAGATCATTTTGCATATTTGAAAAACCAAAAATTCGAGTCTATTGTGCGATTCACTACCATTCTTCAAGTTCGACGAAGTTATTGCTGTTTGAGGTACTGCTACACCATAAACAGGTTAATCCGTTTTATCCTAAGAGGAAGTAATCTCAAAACCTCGAGTACAGTGAGGGGATTAAATTCCTTAAGGATACAGAGTGAATTTTGTGGACTCAGATATTATTCAGTTTCTTTGCTTTGCATATTTGAACACAGGGCAACAACAAGCATAAGGAATTTATATTTTTTTTCATGTGTTCATCTATTTTTTGATTTTGGATCCTAAAACCTTTCGGTTTTCTATTCCATTGTTGGAAATTAAAATCTTCGGATTTTCTACTCTGTTGAGATTAAAATCCTTGTGATTTTTTACTCATTGTGATTACTGATTTGAAGATTTAAAAACTTTGCCAAGCAAATCTGATTGTTGATAATTCGGTTTGAATATATAGAAACTTCACCGATTAATCAATTTAGTTCTATCAAAAGTTTTTCGATTTGAAGAAATAGAATCTTCATCACTGCTAAATCTTGCTGTTATTGTTCAACAGATATGACAGAAACAACTGACCCCATGTTTGCCTCTACAAGCAATGGAATCTCCTTCATGCTGTGCAAGCACCGGCTCCGACAGAAAAGCCCATAAAGTTTTCTGGCATTGACTTCAAACACTAGCAGCAGAAGATGTTCTTCTATCTGACCACATTGTGTCTGTAGAAGTTCATTAAGGAGGATAAATCGGTTCTACCAGAATCAACTCTCGAAAATGAACTGTTCTTGGTGATTGAGGCTTGAAAGCACTCAGATTTTTTTGTGCAAGAACTATATCCTAAGAAGATCGGAGAACGATTTGTATAATGTATACAGTAATATGGAGACTTCTAAGGAACTCTGGGATGCGCTAGAGAAGAAGTACAAAACGAAAGATGTCGGTTTAAAGAAATTTTTTCAGCCAAGTTTCTGGACTACAAAATGATAGACAGCAAGCCTGTTATAACACAAGTCCAAGAGCTGCAAGTGATAATTCACGATCTCCTTGCTAAAGGTATAATTTATACTAATGCTTTTATCAAAAGTATTAATTATGGTGCTAATAATGAGTTGTTCATTAAAGGTTTGATCATCAATGAAGCTTTTCAAGTTGCAGCCATGATTTAAAAGCTACCTCCTTCATGGAGGGACTTTAAGAATTATTTAAAGCATAATCTCAAGGAGATGAAGGTTGAAGATCTTATCGTTCGATTGAGAATCGAAGACGATAATAAAGTTGTTGAAAAGAAGGTAAGGGGAAACTCAACAATTATGGAGGCAAATATTATTGAGACCACTCCATCTAATCCCAAAAAGAGGAAGAAGCCTTCTGGACCAAAGATTTTTCCTAGCAAGAAGAAATTCAAAGAAAACTGCCACAACTGTGGAAAGATTGGACACAAGGCTGCTGAATGTCGTGCTCCAAAGAAAGGAAAGCAAAGGGGACAAGCTAATATGGTTGAAAGAACCATGGAGATTGATGACTTGTGCGCTATAATGTCTGAATACAACCTAGTGGGAAGCCCCACGGATTGGTGGCTTGACTTTGGAGCCATTCGATATGTTTGTTCTGTTAGAGAATCATTTGCTTCCTATGCCCCTGCTGGACCCAACGAGACCATGTATATAGAAAATTCTTCAATAGCCAAATTGAAGGCTATGAAAAAATATTTCTGAATATGACATCCAACAAGGTGGTGACTCTCAATAATGTCTGTCAGTTTCAGAAATGAAGAAGAACTTAGTTTCTGCTGATCTTCTCATCAAGAACGGATTTAAGTGCGTTCTTGTTTCAAATCATACTATAATAAGTAAGAATGATGTGTATGTATGAAAATGATACCTAACTGAGGGCCTTTTCAAACTGAATGTAATTGTTATTGAAAGCAATAAAATTATAGTTTTTTCTTACTTGATTGAGTCAAATGATTTATGGCATTTCCATTTGGGACATATTAATTATAAAACCTTGAGTAGAATGATCAATTTGAAATTATTGCCAAAGTTTGAATACAATCAATCAAAATGTCAAATCTGTGTTGAATCTAAGTATGTTAAACATCCATATAAATCAGTTGAAAGGAATTCAAGTCCCTTAGACTTAATTCACATAGACATTTGGGACATGAAGTCAATACCATCTCGTGGTGGAAAAAAGTATTTGATAACTTTTATTGATGATAGTACGCGGTACTACTATGTTTACTTACTCAAAAGTAAAGACGAAGCAATTGAAGCATTCAGGCAATATAAAAGTAAAGTTGAAACACAACTTAACAAAAAGATCAAAATGATAAGGAGTAATAGGGGCGGAGAATATGAATCTCCTTTAGAAGAAATATGTTTGAAATATGGCATTATTCATCAAACAACTGCCCCTTACTCGCCACAATCTAATAGGATTGCGGAAAGAAAAAATAGAATATTAAAAGAGATGATGAATGCTCTATTGATAAGTTCTGGTTTACCTAGGAACTTGTGGGGGGAAGCTATCCTTACGGCTAGCAGAATACTCAATCGAGTGCCCCATAGAAAAACACAATCTATTCCATACGAAAAATGAAAAGGAAGAAAGCCTAACCTTGAATACATGAAAGTGTGGGGGTGTTTGTCTAAGGTACAAGTTCCTAAATCCAAAAAGGTTAATATAGGACCTAAAACCGTTGATTGTGTTTTCATAGGATATGCTACAAATAGTAAAGCATACCGATTTCTGGTTTATAAATCAGAAAATCCTGACATTCATGTTAATACGGTAATGGAATCAAACTACGCTGAATTCTTTAAAAATATATATCCGTATAAACAAAATTGTGAGTCATCTAACGAAGGATCTAAATAACCTCGGGAAGAGACGAAGGAAAGTATTCCTAATGAGGAGAATCCCAGACGTAGCAAACGTCAAAGGACTTCTACTTCCTTTGGACCAGATTTCCTAACATTTTTGTTGGAAAATGAGCCTCAAACTTTTCAAGAAGCTATAACTTCTTCGAAAGCTCAATATTGGGAAGTGGCAGTCAATAGTGAAATTGAATCCATAATAAATAACCATACATGGGAATTGGTTGACCTTCCTCCAGGGAACAAACTATTAAGTTGTAAATAGATTTTCAAAAAGAAAGTTAAAGATGATGACACTATTGAAAAATCAAAGCAAGACTTGTAGCCAAAGGTTTAGACAAAAAGAAGGTCTTGATTACTTTGATACGTACTCGCCGATAATCAGAATTATATCCATTCGGGTGTTAATAGCGTTAGCCGCTGTATACGGTCTTGAAATCCATCAAATGGATGTGAAAACAGTCTTCTTAAATGGAGATTTGGAGGAAGAAATTTATATGGAACAACCTGTAGGGTTTGTAGTTCTTGGAAATGAAAAGAAGGTGCGCTGACTTGTAAAGTCCTTGTACGGACTAAAACAAGCTCCCAAACAATGGCATACAAAATTTAACCAGACTATGTTGTCAAATGGTTTCAAGATTAATGAGTGTGATAAATGTGTTTACATTAAGAACACTCAAAATCAAATCGTCATTGTTTGCCTATATATGGATGACATGTTGATAATGAGTAACGACATTGCTAACATAAATGTTACCAAGCTTATGCTTGCTAGCAAGTTTGAGATGAAAGATCTAGGAGTTGCTGACTTGATATTGGGGATTAAGATCCACAAAACTCCTGAAGGTCTAGCATTGTCTCAGTCTCATTATATTCAAACAATACTTGAAAAATTTAAGTATTTGGATTTTAAAATTGCAAAGACACTGATTGATGTGAATCTTGCTCTTTCTAAGAACAAAGGTGAAAATAAGTTCCAATTGGACTATGCAAGAGTATTGGGAAGTCTGATGTACATCATGAACTGTACACGACCAGATATAGTTTGTGCGATAAGTAAACTTAGTCGATACATAAGTAATCCCAATCAGAGTCATTGGATGGCTATGAAATGAGTTTTGGGGTATTTAAAACATACTCAAAACTTTGCTTTTCATTACAACAAGTATCCAGCAGTTGTTGAAGGATATTGTGATGCAAATTGGATCATCGGATCAACTGAAACTAAATCCACAAGTGGATATGTGTTTACCATTGGTGGAGGAGCAGTGTCTTGGAAGTCATCCAAATAAACATGTATTTCTCGCTCTACAATGGAGTCTGAATTCATAACTTTAGACAAAGCTGGTGAAGAAGCTGAATGGCTCAGGAATTTCCTAGAGGACATTCCATTCTGGCCCAAACCGTTGGATATGTATACATTGCGGTAGACAAACGGCAATCGGAACTTCTGGAAGTGTAACGTATAACAGAAATTCTCGTCATATACGATGGAGACATAACACCGTTAGACAACTACTCTCTAGTGAAATTATCACAATTGACTATGTAAAGTCAAGAGATAATGAGTCGAATCCACTTACAAAAGGCCTAACTAGAGAGGCGGTTGAATGATCATCGAAGGGAATGGGACTATGGCCGAGGACAAGTCATCGTGGCGGTAACTCTACCTAGAAGACTGGAGATCCCAAGATATAGGTTCAAGAAGATCAAACAAAGTCATTGATGACGGTTCAACATTGTCTAAATAACTTTTGATCCATTCTCGTGATGAGATAATGTTTAGTAACAAGGATAAAGCATTAAAGACTTTTTAATGATTTCTAAGTTTGACATGGGGTATGTCAAATGGTGTATCTACGGGATAATACATTTAGGAATCATCTATATAAGTGTGAAGTATAAGCCGCTTCAAGGAGAATTATGTAAGGGCAATTCTCGACGCACTTATGAAATCAGGCAGTGTTCATGGCTGAAATGAACAAAACAATTAGAACCTAAGACAGTTAAAGAATTAATTGTGTGACTTATGTTGCCTAGGTATACATCAAAGCTCGACGGTTCAAAAATATCAAATCTACCGATTGACCGAGTATATCCGATATATGTTCACTATGGAAAGTTCAAAGGAAAACCCACTTATCCAGATGCAATTAATTCTTGCTTACGAATCACACAGTTTTTCATGCATATAAATTTTTTTTATATAGTCATTCTCCATTCATGTGGGGGATTGTTGGAATTAAGTGATGGGTGTGAATTGGAAAATGGAGGGAAATAAAATGGAGGGAAGAGAAATTTAAAATTTTCTTTAAGAAGGAACTTTGTCCCACATTGGTGGGGAAAAGGGAAATGTGAATGCTTACATTGAGAAGCATATCTTCTAACTATTAAAGAGTTGAGAAGAAGGTCTCCCCTCGCGCTGTCATCATCGCTCGGCTTGGCTTCGACTTCGGATTCGGATTTGGATTTGATCAAATGATCTGATTGATTGATAATATTTTTGGACAAAATTTATTTAAAAATTTAAATTAACTGTTTCGCGCAACTGGAAGTGTTTGCCTTGGACCGGTGGGCCGCGGGTCTTCACCTGCGAAACGCAGGTTCCAGTGCAGAATTTTCTGAGGGATTCTGTGACAGACCGGCGGGCCTCACTGGCGAAACGTTGATGCCAGCGCAAGTCAGGCCGAAATATTTCTTTCCCAAACGGTAATATTTTCGAACAGACGCCTCTAAATAGGTATTTTCACACCAATTAACTTCAGTTCTTTAGCTATAAATAAAGACCTTTTGCCTTCATTTTTCGAGATACTTTTTCGAGACTTTTTCTAGCAAATTTAAAGATCATTTTGCATATTTTGAAAAATCAAAAATTCGATTCTATTGTGTGATTTGTTACCATTCTTCGAGTTCGACGAAGTTATTGGTATTTGAGGTACTACTACACCATTAACAACTTAATCTATTTTATCTTGGGAGGAAGTAATCCAAAAACCTCGAGTATAGTGAGGGGATTAAATTCCTTAAAAACACACAGTGAATTCAATGGACTCGAATATTATTCATTTTCTTTGCTTTGCATATTTGAACACAGGGTAACAACAATTATTCCTATTATCATTTGTTGAAAAATTCGTTATCAAAGATGTGAGTGTAAATACGAAAGCAAGAAGAAGTTTAATAAGTACATGATGATTCAGCTAATAAGTTTGAATACTCAAAATGTTAGCTAATCTTGCTTTTACTTTTCTTCTGTGGGGTTAGAATGTCGGTAGTAGCTTCACCTAGCCCTTGTTTTGTGAAGAATAAATATTTTATCTTTGTGTTGTATTCTAAGGTATGGTCCTATCATTCTCTTATTCTCTATCTCCTAATATATAACACCCCCATTTAACCAATCATTTTGATAAGTGATAATTTATTACATAGTCGAAGTACTATTCACAAAAGTTTTAACACTGGCAATGCTTTGATTAGTGTACTCCTCAATCATTCTAGATAGATTGGAGGAATTGAGCGTTACGAGTGTGCAAGTTGGGTCCTATCTCACTCTTCAAGTTTTAATAAATAGGATCCAAAAGGTGGTACTAAGGAGAATAAGTGTTTGCACAAGTAAAGGATTTGTGCCATCTAACATGTAAATTGATATCGTAAAGAACTTTAACTCGATATATCAAGTTGTTATTTTATTTTTTCAGCTTACTACGTAAGAGTTGTGTGTTAACTATTGAATGTAAGTGATATGTATTCATAGATTTACACGATATCTTATTAAAGTTTAACCTGTTATAAAAGATTATTCAATACTTTTACCCGATTAATTATCAGATAATTAATATTTACTATAAAAATCTACTTGTAATTATTTTGTGAGTATAAATATAGACATACACATGCTAGCTAGGACTAAAACTCTTGAAAACCTACCTATTGTTGCAACTTAACCCAATGACATAAAAGAGTTATAATATACTATCGATGCACAAAATTAAGTTCATCAACTAAGAGCCCGGTTGAATTAGCTTTAAGAAAATAACTCTTAAGCAAAAATAGTTAAAAGCCAACAAAAAAAAACAAAGGAAGCGTTTTCTAATTTGTTTTTTCTTTATTTTGTCAAATATTTAAAAATAGTTAAAAAATAAATTAAATATTTATTTGACCAACTTTTAATTCAATCCAATCCGATCATGCTCTAAAATCAAATAATTAGCACGTTGCTTGTGTCTCATGTAAGTGCCAACTAGTCCTTTGTTTTTTTCCATTAACTTATTTTTAAAAGCTTTAACTTTTTCTGCTTCCTCCCATCCCATCTTTGCTTTCACTTCCAATCCTCCATTGAAGAAGCTAGCTAGCTCCAAAATCAAATGGAGTTCCCTTGTGGGAAAAACTCCAATAATGCCACTCAAAGAACCCCAAAAATATTCATACTTCTAGCTTTAACATTAATTGTTCTAGGTATTATCCCTCTTCACCACACTTCTAAGTGGTATCATGCCACAAATCATTCTGAAAAATCATCCACATATCATATGGAAGATATTAAGATAATGGATGATGATGAAAAATGTGATATTTCCATAGGAGAGTGGATTCCAAATCCAGATGGTCCATATTATACAAACACTACTTGTTGGGCGATCCACGAACACCAAAATTGCATGAAATATGGAAGGCCTGATACTGACTTCTTGAAATGGAGGTATGTTGGAAATTTGGATCATAACACTAATAAGAAATGGTTTTCAAGCTTTTTATTTTTTTAAAAAAAAAATTATATTTTTTTTATCAGAGATTTTCATTTTCACACATTAGACATTTTTATTTTACACATAAGAGATCTAAAAAAATTATTTTTTTTCTGTTCAAATTATAAAACGATAAAAAATCTTATTTCCTCATTTCACTCCAATGGGAGTGATTTTGATCTGGTTTCCTCTAATCTTCTCCGATTTTGATTTGGAAAAGGGTCCACGTAAGAATCTTATTTCAAAAAATATTTATTACAGCATAATTTAATTCTTTTTTATTTCTTTTAGCTAATTCGTGAATAAGATGGTAAATGCACTGTTATGTTTATCTATTAATATTTGAACTTAAAAAATTCATTTACTCAAAATGAATTTAAATAATTTTATATTTCCAATAGGTGGAAGCCCAAGGGATGTGAGTTGCCTATCTTCAACCCATATCAATTCTTGGATATGATGAGAAACAAGTCATTGGCATTCGTTGGAGACTCAGTTGGAAGAAATCAAATGCAATCCTTAATATGTCTCTTGTCTCGGGTACCTTTCTTGTATTTTTCACACAGAATTTAAATTCTATACACTAATTGATGATACATAAAAAAATATAGAATAAATAATAATTGATAATTCAATAAAAATATTAATTAATCACTATCGCAAGTTAAAAAAGTTATACAGTGGTGTGAAAAACCGTTACATATATCATCAATATATATAATTTAAATCTGGTTATAAAGTATTTGCGTATTTGTTGCTAATTACTTCTTATTGTACTAAGCTAATGGATTTTGGATTAGAAAATTGAGATGTAAATTTAACTTTTTCTGCTACCTTGGGTTGCGTGTACGCTTGTTGTACTGTAATGCAGAGGTTGGGTTTGGTTTGATTTTTACTAAATATGGACGTATTTCAGAGTTTAGGTAAATTCTATTGAAGGCACCAACAAGTTTTGGACTTGAATTTTCTACTGTTTCTTTACTCTTCGTTTTCTTGTGAATATGAAATTAACAATCGCGTCGTCATCTTTATTCTCTAAGTGGTTTATTTGGCTATAAATTTCAAATATTTCTTTAATATTATTTAAAATGTATGAAGTTAAATTTGTAGATAGAATTATATTTAATTATAATTTTTAAAATAAAGAATTAAAAAAATATTGTATACGAAATTTATAAAAATCAAAAAATAAATTTGAAATATTTTTTTTTTCAAAGTTAAAATTTCAATTTTAAATTAAAATTAAAATTAATTTTAAAATAAAATAAATAATTCTGGTGATCAAATAGATTTGGATTGATGGTAGAACAAAGTCATTATCTTTTTCTCATAAAAAGGTCCCAACCTCTAATAATGTGTGTTTAATGTATTATAGTGCAATAATTATTAAATGCACCTCGGCCGTTCAAATTCCACGCTTATGTTTGTTTTTTTTCTTTTTGTAGATTCAAGCTCAGGGGTACTCTTTTTTTTCTTTATTTGATTTATTCTTTTTAAAATTCTGAATTTGACGGACTGAAATCCTTATGCTATTTTTATCATTATAAAATTTTAAACATTTCATTCATTTTTAATTTATCGATTACATTAAAAATAGATATTTATTTTTATTTATTTAATTTAAAAAATTAAAAAATAACTTATCATTTAATTTTTAATTTATTTTTATTATTAATTATAATCATTTTTTAAAGCATTAAATTTATTTTATAAAATATGATATAAAAAAATTTTATTTTATTTATTATTCCTTAAGAATGTGACAAAACCTCCGTTATTGAATCTAATCTACCACGAAAAATATAAAGTTAGCATATTTTAACTAATTCAAGATTTAATACTAGGTAAATAAGAATAAATGCAGAAAATATATGATTAAATTAAATATAGCATATAGTCAATTGTTCAACTAATCCCAACATTTTCGAATTTGGACATGAAATAGGATATTATGTAAAAATCAGTAAGATTATATAGAAGATAATAATTAACTCTCACCCTATGATTTTAAGTGCAATGAATCAATAATAAGAGTTAAACAAAAAGATAATAATAAAAAATTAAAGATCAAATCTGATCAACTATCATTTTAAATTCATTTTTTTATACTACTACATTTAGGGGTGGTTTGCTAGTTAATTAGAATTTTGCGGTTATTAATATTATATAAATTAGTTATGAGAAAATGTATATATTATTTTATGCAGAGATTAATTATATAGTGTTAGTTATTCATGTATAACTTATTTCATCTTCTATTCTGCATAAGATAATATATAAATTCCATGTAACCTATAGATGTCAGTTATGCAAATTTTTAAATTATAAACTAAATATCGTATTAATTTCATATATAAATAACTTACCTTCTAACTAACTAACAGACATTATATTACTTATATAAAATTTAATACTTACATAACTAATCTTCAAACTAGCTGCACGAGATCTCTTATTTCATTGAAATTCTTAGATCCGAAGTTATCAGCCGTTGTGACAAAATCCGAAGGAGTCCAAGTGACAACGTGGGTTCCCAGCAAACATGTTATTCCCTCGAAATAATAATAATAATAATAATAATAATGTTAAGAAATTCAGAGGATAATTGTCCCTTTGCACAGATTTGTTTGACTATAAAATTGATAACCAAGGTCCAAGAAAATGGATGTTTATCTTTTCCACTTTTTTAAAAAAAATAAAAATAGATTTTCCTTTTTTTTTGGTTAATTTAAAAATATTAAGCTGGAGAATAAGCCAGGAACCAGCAGATTCCCCATAAAATATCGATGCTTTTCTTTCTCCTTTTTTTGTTCAGGCTGCTAAACACAGCATGTGCTACTTCATGTGTGTCTGAATATTCGTTTCAGTAGATAATTTAATAATGTCCATATACTGTTTTTATATTACCTCAAAACTTAAAAATTAAAATTAAATGATTAAAAAAATAAATTTTTTAAAACTTTTTATGTGTCATTTTCAATTTTTTTTATGTATAAAAATAAATATATAATAATGTAATAAAAATTTATATTGAAATTTATTTTAATCGATTGTCTAACAAATAACATGTCTTATTTATTAAGATACGATTTTTTTTGTACTACTTATCAAGGTGTGAATCTCTTTGTAATGGACGATGGACGATGGACGATTTTTTGTAGTTATCACTTAATTAACTGATGTGACAGTGTAAAAATTCTTTTAATATTGATTTAATTAGCATAAGTTAATCACTTTTGAGAACTTGAACTTTAAAGAACAAGAGAAAATGACATTGCTATTGAGAAATAATAATGATAATATATTAAGTATAATTTTATGTATGGAATTTGAGAAGATATAGGTCGATTTTATTTTTATTCTTGAGGGGCTAAAAAGGTTCTTTCCGATAAATTTTCGGTTGTAGATCAAATTTGAAAGAATAGTAAGAATAAAATAAAAATAATGATGAAAGAAAAATAGAAACAATAAATAATGTAGGTAGGGGAAGTAAATGAAATAATAGTATTGATATAATTAAAGGATAAAATAATGTTTGCTATAAAATAATAAAGAAAGAACAAGAATTTTATAGAGAAAGAGAGAAAAAGAGAAGTTTTTATTTCTTTTTATGGGATGAAATACAATGAAGGAAAACCCCTCTATTTATAGGGATAATTCCTCTTAACTTTTTTTCAAAAAATAGACTTTCACTATAATATAAACACATGTATCCACTACAATACAAATACCTTTATAGACATTCATTATAATACAAATATGTTTATAACACTCCCCCTTAAATATCTATTTGATAGATAATGTGCCTCGTTAAAACCTTACTAGAAAAAATCCAGTGGGAAAAAATCTAGTGAAGGAAAAAGAGTACACATATCTAGTAATACGCATTTTGGCTGCCTCATTAAAAACATACAATAAAAATCCAGTGGGACAAAACCTCGTAAGGAAAAAAGAGTACAATGCGTATTAACTCCCCTAATGAGAACATCCTTGAATCTTTGCATCCCGATCTTGTGCACCATCTTCTTGAAAGTTGTAGTTGGTAGAGATTTAGTGAATAAATTAGCCACATTGTCACTTGAACGAATATGTTGCACGTTAATATCACCATTCTGTTGGAACTCATGTGTGTAGAAGAACTTTGGTGAGATGTGCTTCGTCCTATCTCCTTTTATGAATCCTCATTTTAGTTGTGCTATGCATGCTGCATTATCTTCATATAAAATTGTGGGTACTTTATCGCATTTCAAACCACATTTTTTTCTAATGAGATGTATCATGGACCTCAACCACACACATTCTTGGCTTGCTTCATGAATAGCTATTATCTCGGCATGATTTGATGAAGTAGCTACGAGAGACTGCTTTGTTGATCTCCAAGATATGGCAGTACCTCCACATATGAACACGTAGCCAATTTGAGATCGAGTTTTATGTGGGTCAGATAAATACCCTGCATCGGCATAACCAACAAGATCGGGACTGCAATTGTTAGAATAAAATAAGCCCATGCAGTAGTCCCTTTTAGATACCGCATTATCTGTTTGATCCCATTCCAATGCCTCCTAGTAGGAGCAGAACTATACCTTGCTAACAAATTAACCGAAAATGCTATATCAGGTCTTGTAGTGTTAGCAAGATACATTAGTGCACCAATTGCACTAAGATATGGTACTTCAGGACCAAGAATTTTCTCATTCTTTTCTTGAGGTCGGAATAGATCCTTATTCACATCAAGTGATCGAACAACCATCGGAGTACTTAATGGATGTGCTTAAAATCTTTTCAACACCTTTTTTGTGTAGGCAGATTGATGAACAAAGATACCATTGTCAAATGCTCTATTTGCAAACCAAGATATAATTTTGTCTTTCCAAGATCTTTCATCTCAAATTCCTTTTTTAAATAATCAATTGTCTTTTGAAACTCTATTGGAGTCCCAATAAGGTTTATGTCATCTACATAAACAGCAAGTATGACAAACTCCGATGTTGTTTTCTTATTTGATTTTCCTCATATAAGAATTATGAACAAGTTTACCGAAACTTGTAAATGCTTCAAGCATTTCGAATCCTTCATGATTTTCATACAAATTTTGTCAAGTGATAATATTCATTAGTATTTAAATGCGTGATATCTTCTAGTGTTTGGACTACATGTCCAATAAGCTTTACGCTTATCAATACGCATCATTTCACTTGATAATTATTTCTACATTAACATGCTTTAATAAATTTAGAATTCAGATCCTCACAATCTTTTACAATATTGCGCGCTATATTGTATCAAAGATATCATCGACGGTATATCATTTATATCGATTTGCAATTGGACATAACTCATTGAGATCTCATCACTTTCAATGTATTTCTTAGGTACCTAAACCTCTCAAAAGGTTTCATGAAGTGTTATGTCGTAAGCTCTTCAAGAGCACATTGCCTCCTTATTATGATTATTTGCTCTATTCTTTTTCAAAGATTATTTCAATAGAAACCGATTAATCTACAATGCTTCATGCATACTGTAGACTCTGTCCTTCAGGGACATAAATTTAATAGGAGCTTTTGCAGCTGAAGTATGAAACTAATTTTAGGTCAATAAATGCTTCAGACATTTGACTTGAATTATTTTGAATGAGGATCATACTAATAATAATTCACAATATATTTCTTAGCTGCTTATTCTCTCCCGCTCATGTTAGTAGAACTAACATGCATCCCTAATCTTCTTTGGGGAATTCATCTATGTGCATCATGATAGATTCATAATCATATGTTACACATCAAAAGTTATTAGATGAAAATATTTGGTTCTCGACCTAAAACCAATTGAGTAGAGGGGGAACCTTGTTGGCTTGATGCATTCAAGTGTTGCTAGATGTTAAATAAACATATCTCATACCAAAATTTATTTGGGAGTTTTGTTCTCATAACCAATAATTTAGCTATAATTGGAGGCATACAATATTTGCTAAAGCAACTTAGATATGAACCAACATTATCAACATGATTTTATAATTTGAAATTGTGCTTTTAATTTAACAATTTGAGCAAACAACCTTGCAAAAATCAATTGCAAGTTGATATCAAAGCACATGTGACCATACCGTAGATGCATCTATTAAAATTATATAATAGCAAACGGTTCACATGGCAGGTGAACGGGCCCATATTTACCCTTTTATAAGTTCCAAAATTTCAGGGAATATAATTCCTATCTTAGATGATCAAGATCATTCTATCACAAGAACAAGCAACACAAGAGAATTCTTGAAGAATCTTTTATTTCTTCAACATATAATCACGTGAATTCTCAATTATTTTTGCATCACATTTGAACCAGGATGACCAACCGGTTATGCGAACTTATTTCAGTAAACTTCTAGTTTACTTTCATATATGATTTCATCATCATACCCATATTTATGTATTACAAATAAAAGAAAACGACGGGCAGTCCTTTACATAAATATTTATAACTCGCTTTAATTGTAGTAGTATGAAGATATTAGATCTTCCCATAATTTATAGTCTCAATTTTTTTTCAATGTCTTTGAAACTTATAAGTTTTCTTTTGAGACTTACTACAATAGCAACACATTAGCTCTTCCGGAGTTCTCAATTAATTTTGTGTACTACCACATATTCCATCATATCAACATCATTAATAGTCTCTCCATATAGTTCAAATGAGAAACAATTCTGAACGTTGAAGAATTGTACTCATGAATAGACTTATAGTCTTGATGGATCCAATCATATCGTGTCTTTGGGTGGATGACCATCTTCAGGTGGTCATACCTTTCTTTTAGGCTATTCCATAAAATAAGTGGATCTTCAATTTTCAGAATTTCGTCAATATGATGACACAAGAATATCATAGTCTTAGCATGATCTTGATTTGATGTTTTGTGTTCACTTTTTAATGGTGTCTCCAAAACCCATTGCATCCATATGAATTTCAGCATCCAACACCCATGAAAGGTTGTTCTTGCCCGAACTTTGAAGGACAACGAAATCAAGTTTTGTAAGGTTAGCCATATTAAAAAAAAGAGAGAAAAATTAATACCTTGGCCTTCAAATATTATTTCTTTACAGAAAAAAAGAGAATACCTTGACCTTAAAATTTTGAGACGGTAGAGTTGTAAAGAAATAATATCACCAAAGGAATATCATTTTTGTGCTTAAGTAATATATCTTTCGAAGAAAAAATTTTAATTTTTCTTACCTCAGATCTTTCAAAGTGAGTGCTCAAGGCAGAGACTCGTGCTGATAACGTGTTATAAAATAATAAAGAAAGAACAAGAAATTTGTATAGAAAGAGAGAAGGAGAGAAATTCTTATTTCTTTTGATGGGATGAAATACAATGAAGGAAAACCCCTCTATTTATAGGGATAATTCCTCCTAACTTTTCTCCAAAAGATAGACTTTCACTATAATATAAACACATGTATCCACTACAATACAAATACTTTTATAAACATTCATTATTATAAATATGTTTATAACAATGTTAGCATAAAAATAATAATAATATTAGTAAGGAAACAGATAGATGCTCCAAATTAGAACTCCCACTCTATCGCATAGAAGGAAAAAAGATACTACGACTATTCACTAATCATCTAATCTATCTTTGCCCTTCGTGTTCTCCCACTTAGAATTATGTCCTCAATAAAGTGAAGATATGACATATCTTGTTTAATCACTTCTCCTCAATTTCTTCTCAATTTACCTCTACCTTTTCTCAACGGGAAAAGGATTCAAAATACACTCTAATTTTGCCCGAAATTACTGTTACACACTCCAATTTTGCGGGGATTCTATGATCCCCTGAACTATTTTGAAGTGCAATATATCCACTCTTAAAAAATAACACCCAGATTTGTGTTAAATGGTGAAAAACCCGCGCTGACACGTGTTATTTTTAATTTAATTTTATTTATTTATATTACTTATTTATTTATTTATTTATTTTCTTTTCTCCTTCTTTTTATTCTTTTTCATTTTTTCTTTTTCTTTGATTAAATCTCTTTTTCTCTTCTTTGCTGCTTCAGATGGGTTTTTTCCCTTTTCATGGCTTCTTTCCCTTTCACTTTTTCCACCTTCAAGAATCGTACAAAAACCCTATCATTTTTCATCAATTTTAATACAAAAGTAGTTCAGTCCCAGAAGCTATTAAAAATTCAAACCTGTAGAATCACAAAATAGCATTAGGAATTTTGATTGATTTATAATATAAAAAGAAAAGAAAGTTGTTCAAAACCCCTAAAATGACAATTGTTTTGAAAAATTGATGGTTGGATCATCATCAACAAAACAGGGGTTGCCTTCATGGGTTAGGGTAGCTACTGCAACAAGAACCACCGTTGAATTCGACAAGAACGTCGCTGTTGGAACTCATTCTCAACTGAGCCTTCACATTCCAAGAACTTTATGAATGTGAATTTGGGGTTTGGAGAGAGGGCTATTTCCGCCGCCGGCGCTGCTATTGTCTCCGTTATCCTTGTCAACCCTCTCGTAGGGAGGTGGTGGTGGAGGAGGTGTTGGTGGATATAAGGTGAAGAAGGAGAGAAAGATAAAGGGAAAAAAAGAAAAAAGAAAAGAAAAATAGAAAAGAAGATATTTTTTTAAAAAAAATAGGAATATAATTCGTCACTCTCTCAAGAAAAGTGTATTACACTTTCTCTGCCATATAAGCAAACAAGGGTGCATATATTGTATTTTAAAATAATTCAGGGTGGTCATAGGACCCCCGCAAAGTTGAAGTGTGTAACAGTAATTTCGAATAAAATTAGAGTGTGTTTTGAATCATTTTTCCTTTCTCAATCCTATCACCATCAGCCTCTCGCATATTTTACTGCAGTCAAATTTAAATAATTGTTCTAAAATGGCCACTCCTCGTAATTGCTTCTTGTGGTAATGCAGCACTACTATCAGTTTTTTGAAGTTTAACTTTAAAATAAATATGAACTGATTAGCAGCAAAATATTATTAATTGACATATTACCTCGAATTAAACTACACTAAGTTACAAAATTAGTACTGTATATAATTTAAATCTTTTGTAAAATACAACTCCATCTGTTCAATGTTTACTTATGTGAGGAGTCATAGTATTCATGGTTTTGTTGATTCTCTTCTTTTTTTTTCTTTCTGTACAGGCAGTATATCCGATTGATGTCTCCATAAGTCCAGATGAAAATTTTAAAAGGTGGAAATATGTTAGTTACAATTTTACCCTGGCGACATATTGGTCACCATTCTTGATAAGAATGAAAGAAGCAGATGCTGATGGTCCAACAAAAACTGGACTCTTCAACCTTTATCTTGATGAAGCTGATGAGAAATGGGCAACCCAAATTGAAGAATTCGACTATGTCATCTTCAGTGGTGGTCACTGGTTTACCAGATGCAGTGTTTACTATGAGAACAACCAATTAGTTGGCTGCAGGTAAGATTAATTTCACGTATGATCAGTAAAGTTACAAAATTATATTAATCACATTAAATTAATTTAACTTTACCTATTATAATAGTGAAGTCAAAATTTTACCCACTATAACGTAAAAGTCATCTTCTTAGGTTATTTTTGTGTAATAGTGGTTAAATTTAGATATTTTAATGTTATTGTGGGTAAATTTTTTATTTACTTAATATAACACACCGTAACTTTATTGCTATAGCTAGTAAATTTTAGTGGCTTTACTGTTATAGTTGTTATAGTGGTTAAAGTTTCAACTTTTTTAATATGAGAACAAATAGTGTTACAACTTTGGTAGGTGTATGGAGATGAATTAAGTGATGTTTGAAAAAAAAAATGTAGTATTTAAAATTGAAATTGAAAAATAATATTTGAAAGTTGAGGATGTGCTTGGACATACATTTCTTTTGAAAAACTTATCTTCAAAAACTCATTTTAATGTATAACCAAACAATGTTTTGATATAATCTTTTAAAACAGGATAATATTATAGTGAATAAAGTTTAGTGACTTGCGCAAATTAACCCGTTGTTGCAGGTACTGTGAACTTCCAAATGTTACTGACCTCCCAAGTAGTTATGGCTACCAGAGAGCAATTAGGACTGTTTTGAGAACCATCAACAACTTGGAAAACTTTAAGGGCATAACTTTTCTTAGGACATTTGCACCTTCTCATTTTGAAGGTGGAGAATGGAATAAAGGTGGGAATTGTGTGAGGAGAAGGCCATTTATAAGCAATGAGACATCTTTAGAGGGATTTAACTTGGAGTTGTATACAATCCAAGTTGAAGAATTTAAGGCAGCAGAGAAGGAAGGGAAGAAAAAGGGGAAAAGGTTTAGATTGTTGGACACAACACAAGCCATGTTGTTGAGACCAGATGGTCATCCAAGTAGATATGGGCATTGGCCAAATGAGAATGTAGTTTTGTATAATGATTGTGTGCATTGGTGTTTGCCTGGTCCTATTGATTCTTGGAGTGATTTCTTGCTTCATATGTTGAAGTTGGAGGGAAGGAGATCCCATGAAGAAAAACTTCAATTCCTGAATCAGTAGAACTAATAGTTAAGTTCACCCGAACATTTTTCTGGATAATTTTTTTTATTTAAAATTGTGTCGGAGATTTATAAGTCAGTCAAAAATATAGAAAATTTGTAATCTTTATTATTACTTTTATTGAAAGGGGATGAGCTTAAATAGAATAATATTACGTTAAGAATTCATATAACTGATTTCAACTTATCTGAGAGTAGTTTTTCCTTTTTTATTTGAAGTGAAAATGAGTTACTTGACTGGGATACTTTTAAGAACTGGCTTTGAAGTTTATGTGATGGCATTTTGTTCTACAAAAATTTAACAGCTCCCGGAATATAGGGAGTTCTTAAGTGGAACCCAAAAGGGTACACTTCGTGAAGACTACACCTTTGGTAGATTCAGGAAAACATTATGTGTATGTTTGGTACGAAGGAAACATTTTAAATTCTCTAGTGTTTGCTTGACTTAAATGTTATGAAATATGTTTTTCAAACAAAATTATTTTTCTCTGATTTAAGAAATGACTTTGTAAAATAACAAAAATATTTTTCAAAACTCTCTTTCAACTTCACTATCCAACCCGAAGGGACTCGAACCCTAACCCTGACTCGATTTAATAATGAAGTACTATTACTACTATAACAACAACAATAGCATATAATCATTAGCAGTAATTATTATTAATTAGCAGATATATCAATTAGTGCTAATGATTATATGTTATTATTGCTTGTATTGTACTCCCTCCGTTCCATTTTAATTGCTAGGTATATTAAAAATAGTTGTTTCAAAATACTTGCTAGTTTTAAAATTCAAGAGATAATTGATCATGTTTTTTCAATTCTACCCTTAATACTTAAAGTCATTCTAAAATGTGAATACAATTATTATTGTATGTTTCCAAAAATTTAATAGGGTTATATTGGTCAAATTACCATTCCTATTAATTTTTTCTTAATGGATATATAAATCTTATCCTAGCAATTAAAATGGAATAGAGGGAGTAGTAACAGTACTTCATTATTATCCATTCAAATATAACTTCGTCATGCAATACTTCAGCCTTTCTTTCCTATAACATACCCAGGCGCCTTAGCAATCAAAGCCTTATCTAAGTTATTTTTCTGGCCCAAGCTCTCACAATGCTCGAGTAAGTGTGCAACTCCACGTGAGGACCTCCTTCTCTTCTACTCACTATTTGTTCACACGATTTTCAAAATAGAGGAGGAAGGGTGGGCTACAGGTAACACGAGCTCCTATCTCTCAGCAAAGATCGTGTGAGTATGCAGTTATTATGCTTCACCATAAAATAAATCTATCCAGTTTCCGTTCTTTTTCGGTGGCACTCCGCTTTACATCTCAGACTAACAAAGGATGCCGTGAGAAGGAATCAAACCTAGCCTTCATCCAAACAATCATTCCATTGGCATCTTGCATTCACCCCCCATACAAGTAAATATATTTTCCCCGTAACCATTATGGGCATCAGCTATATGAGAATGAAAATCGAGACCAACTGTAAGCAGCGGTGCAAGATAGGCCCTATGGACTCATGGAATAAGTTCTTGCTTCAAAGTTTGAAAATAGGTAATACTTTTAAACTAATCATAATATTTTCTTTTAGAAACCTTCAAGAAATTTACAAGAATCTTTACATGGCAATCAAGAAAACAATATTGTGAACGTCCAAACATTTCGTCTGAAATTACACCATATACATGTTAACCATCAAGGCGTCAAGCAAAAAATCCTCATCATTGTATTATTTAGGATGTATGCATGAATTTTTACAGTTTATACAGTTAAAATTTTAATAAAATTCATCAAGAAACTACTCTGCTCAACTCTAGAATGAAATCTTAATGAATACCAAGATATGAAGTGCTAAAATGTACACAACAAAAGCCGACCTGAGCAACATAAGCTTATGCAAATTCTCCAGTCTGCTAGGCTTTTGACGAGGATCAATGATATAATCTGAAGAAACACGTCCTCTGTCAATGCTGCTTCTTGCATACCTATTCCGAGTGGCATTAATATCTCCACTGCTTGCTTCAAGCTTCCTCCAAAGACCATTTAATCTCTCTAATTCCATCTCCTTTAGATGAACTTCATTAGCAAGGCCCTCTGCTTGGGCCTAAAGTAGATGAAAAAACCAAAGATTAGAGGATCCACAAAAGGATAGAAAACAGCATCACACAATACCAATAGAGGCGGATCCAGGATTTAAACTATGGGTTAAATTCTTAGACTAAAGTCTTGTACTTCTGAAATTACTTGTTCAGAATTACCTAACATTTATTGAAATTTTAGTGTCTTTTCACGTGTATATTTATATTACATTGCGGAAATACTAGGTTCAAAACCCATTATGCAACAGGCTGCATGCCTCTGAATGCCAAATAATTTCAGAATTTAGAAGGAAAAAAAAAAGCATTCACCTGTTTTGAAGCAAGTTGCTCTATTAGACTATGAAGCTGCTTATCCAATATTTTCTCTCGCTGAGCTGAAAGAAATAGCATGACAAGATCAGACTTTAGGCATGTCATGTTATAAAATGTCAATATATAACAATAAAAAAAGCAATATGAACAGCTTAATTCCCCTGAATTTCTAAGTAGTTATTCAGAATCAAAAGTGATGCATTTAAGGCACGGAAAACAAGAAACATGAAAGAAACCGGTTTCTTGATAACCAAAGGAAAGAAATTTCAGACACCAAAATATATCATATGGTCTGACAACACAGTAGGAGTTCATTATGATTATCCATAACAAAGTTAGCTAATATATGTTAGTAGTTAGGTACCTGGGGAAGGTTGCTGGAGTGCATAATCTTGCACTTCTGTCCGCTTTTTCTCCAGGTCATGCACAGCTTCTTCCATAGATGTCTAATTACAATCAATCAGCAGAAGCAGAGAAAGGAACGACAAGTAATTTACATTGGATATTATGATGCAATGTGAGATAAGCTAAGCTACACACCAGTTCCTTCTTCTTCTCCTCTAATTTTCCCAGTAATGCAGAATTTGCCAATTCCTCATCTTCTTGATCTTCACCATTGTTTTTAACCAGACAGTCATTTGATTTCACAGACTCACTGGCTGCTGCAGGCTGTGCTCGTTCTAGCTCTAACTGTAAGTTTTCTTCAATTAAGGCCATTTCCTGTAAATTGCATAATGTTCCATAATTCTTGTTCTATATCAATGAAGATCCCAGAAATAGAGATGATTGCATATAGAGGGATCAGTGGACTGGCTGAAGGTGAAAATATAGTCAGTAATAACTTGAGTCATTTAATTCAGGCAATAATATAACTTATCCTACAAGTACAATTGGTAAAAGAATTTGTACATAATCTCTTCTATTACATACAAAACTAAACATAGGGCTCATCTGCTGGGCAAGCCAGTAAGCTTACATTAGTTTATGACTGCACCAGATATGTGGGAGAAGAAACTTGGTTTCTTAATTAAGAGGGAGGGGAAAGAGATAGACAGAGAGTCTTTGCACAACTTCTTTGCTAGGGATGTTAAAATTCTAACATTGGCTCCTGGCTTTACGAAGAAATTCACATTCACAGTTATTTTTGCTACTAGTTGTCGGAGAAGTTCTTCTAGCCTCTAACAGTTGGACATGCAACAGATGATAAAGCAATAGACAATAATTCCCTTTCTTTTTCATAAATCATAAAAGGATCCTCAGGAGAAAATTATGAGTTATGACTAACCTGCAACTTGCTTCGTAGAAGGTCAGCTTCCTGTGACTTCTCCCGAATCTTATTCTCATAATCTGAGATAGCTTTTTCATACTCGGCATTTTCTTCTTGCAGAGTAATTTCTCTTAATTGTGCCTGCCACCAAGTTAGACAGAATATTGTACTTCAAATTCAAAGCTCTAAATGCATATTCTGGTGCAATAAAAAATACCATCTGCAAAGTCCTTAATGTATAGCCAAAGAATTGAAAATCACTTTCTCTTAATCTAATGCATCATCACAAAAATTAATAGATAAAGTACATAATGTTAAGAGTTCATAGAAAGAAAAAGAAATAATTGAGCAATAGCATCATAGTATAGATGTCCAGAGAACAAGTCAAAAGTTTCACGCCACTAATACATCCTCACCGAATAAAGGAAATCAGAGGAGCAATGAGAAGAAGAAGCTTTGATACCTATGCGGGAACTTCAGTGAATTCTTCCAACTTGAAAGCTCTGTGTGATACATTAAGTAAGGTCTTATTGCTCCAATACTAGCCAATTGTTAAGATAAAACAAATCCAATATTTCTGATCTGTGTTGTTTGGGTTCTTCTGATATCTATGATCTATAATGTGTTATTAAGTGTGATAAAGCAATTAAAAATGTCAAACCTTCTACAGACTTGCAGCACTTGCTCTCTCAATGAAGGCAAGCTAAGCTCCTAGTATACCATATCTTAGTGCACAAGAAAGTGATGCATATTGACATTAGTATAATCATGGCACCTATTTATATCTAGAATAATTTATCCCCTGATACATACAGGTCCTCCTCTTTTCCTCTAGAATAAACACAGTGCACCACAGACCACTGAACAGTACTCAATTTAAACCATTTAGTTATTTTCGTTCACATCGTGTACCCAACATAATCAACCTTAACAATTGGATAGCTAAGCCAGTCAAATTCACCAAGAAATCCGAGAAACAGGCAGGATTTAACTTACCAGTTCAATTTACTGTAGTTGGCATTTTGTTATCACTTGAATACAATTTTATTATGTAATCTGACAATAATCTCTGTATAAAAAAGGGAGCTGGTAGCAGCTAGAACAAGTCCCCTCCATTTAGCAAAAAGGGAGAAATGAAAAAAGAAAAGAATCCACTCGAGTTTCACTCAACCTTTGGTCACAAGTTTTATCCTTTTCCCCAATTACTTGTTCTATAAATCCAGTGAAAGGTGGGGTTTGATACTTGAGCTGGACCTCCCTTTTACATTACACACTTTTTTAGCAGGGTTGTTCTTGTCATAAATCATAAATTGCTCACTGAAACAATTCTAGATACTGATTTTTCAATCATATTATTTGGATGACAAAGGACAGAATTTCAACCTATGATTCCAAAAGAAATCACCGAAGGCAAACGTGAGGGAATCAGGAAAGGGTTGCACTCCTTCAGCAATAGATGCAAGTGCACCCACGCCTATCCAGAGGAGGATTCAATGTATTTCCAACAGGTTCAACTGAACTCAGTCTATCCTACATGGAGCATAGATATATTCTATGTGAATAATCATTAAATATCCAGCAAGTACTCAGCTCTGAACCCAAAATTGCAAAAGTGCAATGGAATCAACGATGTAAATATAAATACTGACCCCATTAAATTTAAATCTTGAATTCCCCTAAAGTTCTATTAGCTCAAGATAAGTATATATATTTACATAAACTCAGCACTCATTGTCACAAAATAGTAATAGGTGTTGCAGAACTCCTGCACCCAGTGGTTTAAAATCTTGATCCGCATCCAGAAGCAACAATTGATCAAAAATTGAATCATTACACTGTCTATAGTGGGAAAAATAAAAATTAAAGTCATTAAAAGAAGAGAAAATGATTAAAAAAAAAGGGGGGGGGGGGGGGGGAGGTAGAAATCTGACCTGTTCTTTGGTTGCGGAATGAGCAGTAAGCTGGAGAGCGAGAGCGTTATTAGAGGCGAGGGAGTGAGCGTGGAGATGGGGAAGACGCTCTGAGATATCAGGAGGAGGAAGTCTGAGCCGTAGATCTTGGATCGTACGGGTAAGAGAAGTGGACTTTCGATCCAAATCAAGAAGGTAGGATTGTTGTTCTGGAGTAAAGATTAAAGGGATTGAATTGGGGTTGTCATCTTCGTCATTGCTTTGAGCACCTCCTACTACATCTGCTGCCCATGCCAACAAACCCGCCATTTCTTTCCCAGTTTCTGTGTCTCTGCTTTCTTCTCAAGAGTGTAGCAGTAAATTCTTCATCGTCTTTGTTGTTTTTCTCAAACAGTAATTCGTGCGCCTTCTCAATAGTCAGTAACTTTGTCTAAACCTTGTTCGAGAAAATGGCAAAAACATAGTCATCTAATGTTTCGGTTGGTTTAATACTGTTGTATTGTTATTTAAATTTTATTTTACAGTATGTTAAATCCAATTACCAGTAAGTCACATACTATATAATTATGATTTAGTGTGATTAGTGATCGTCTTTTTTTATTTTTCATTTTGTATTTAGTTATTTAATTTTAAAATTTCTCATGAATTTGTACACTAAATTATTTTAGCACTTTTGACTTTACGGGTGTTTATTTATCTTTCTATTCTTATTTGAAGTCTATTAAATATCACCTACGAGTATAAAATGTCTCCCAATGTGAACTGTATTACACATGCGCCACGTCATTGCCATGTCAGTTCCATTGACAAAGCCATATCGAAAATTATTTAAATTTTGTTATAAACATATATGTATTATAGTGAATGTCGATAAAAATATTTGTATTGTAGTGGATACATGTGTTTATATTATAGTGAAAGTCTATCTTTTGGAGAAAAGTTAGGAGAAATTATCCTTATAAATAGAGGGGTTCTCATTCATTGTATTTGATCCCATCAAGAGAAATAACAACTTGTCGCATTCTCTATAATATTCTTGTCCTTTCTTTATTATTTCATAACACGTTATCAGCACGAGTCTCTACCTTGAGCACTCACTTTGAAAGATCTGAGGTAAGAAAAATTAAAATTTCTTTTTCGAAAGATGTATTACTTAACCACAGGAGTGATATTCCTTTGGTGATATTGTTGCTCTACGACTCTACTGTCTCAAAATTTGAAGGCCAAGGTATTATTTTTCTCTTTCTTTTAATATGGCTAACCTTACGAAACTTGATTTCGTTGCCCTTCAAAGTTCGGACAAGAACTACCTTTCATGGGTGTTGGATGCTAAAATCCATATGGATGCAATGGGTCTTGGAGACATCATTAAAAGTGAAAACAAAGCATCAAATCAAGATCGTGCTAAGGCTATGATATTCTTGCGTCATCATCTTGACGAAAATTTTAGAACTGAATATCTCACAATTAAGGATCCATTTGTTTTATGGAATAGCCTAAAAGAAAGGTATGACCACCTGAAGATGGTCATCTACCCAAAGGCACGATATGATGGGATCCATCAAGACTATAAGTCTGTTCATGAGTATAGCTCATCAACATTCAAAATTGTTTCTAAGTTGAAACTATGTGGAGAAACTATTAATGATGTTGATATGATTGAATATGTGGTAGTACACAAAATTAATTGAGAGCTCTGAAAGAGCTAATGTATTACTACTTGAAGGAATGAAATTACTGTAGTAAGTCTCAAAAGGAAACTTATAAGTTTCAAGGACATTGAAAAAAAAATTGAGACTATAAATTATGGGAAGATCTAATATCTTCATGCCACTACAATTGAAGCGGGTTACAAATATTTATGTAAAAGATTACCCGACGTTTTTTTTATTTGTAGTACATAAATATGGGTATGATGATGAAATCACATATGAAAGTAAACTAGTAGTTTACTGAAATAAGTTGGCATAATTGGTTGGCCATCCCGGTTCGAATGTGATGCAAAAATAATTGAGAATTTACGTGGCTATATGTTGAAGAAATAAAAGATTCTTCAAGAATTCTCTTGTGTTGCTTGTTCTCGTGATAGAATGATCTTGATCAGCTAAGATTGGAATTATATTCCCTGAAATTTTGAAACTTATAAAAGGGTGAATATGAGCCCGTTCACCTACCATGTGAACCGTTTGCTAATAGATACATATATGTATGGTCACATGTGTTTTGATATCAACTTGCAATTGATTTTTGTAAAGTTGTTGCCCGAATTATTAAATTAAGAGCATAGTTCCAAATTATAAAATCATGTTGATAATGCTGATTCATATCTATGTTGGTTTAGCAAAAATTGTATCCCTCCAATTATAGCTAAATCATTGGTTATGAGAATAAAACTCTCAAATAAAATTTGGTATGAGATATGTTTATTTAACATATAGCAACACTTGAATGCATCAAGCCAAAAGGTTCCCCTATCACAATTGGTTCAGGGTCAGGAACCAAATAATTCCATCTAAAAATTTGAATGTGCGATATGTGATTCATTGCTCCACCACAATGCACAAAGATGGGTCCCCAAATGAGATTGGGGGTAAATATTAGTTTTTCTAACATTAGGGGGAGAAGTGATTAGCAGCTGAAAATTGAGTGTGGGATGAATTATCTAGATCCTCGAGAAAAAAAAAATGAACTTAAAGTTCAATAGATAATTCACTTGCAAAATATTGCAAATCAATTGCCAGATATATTTGCTAACTCTATTTTATAATTCAGTTGCAAATGCTCCAATGAAAGGTCTTTGAAGGACAGGGTCTATGAGACGCCAGAAGCGTGATAGACCAAACGGTTCCAAATATAGAACTCCTTGAAGAAGGAGAGGAGCAAATGATTAAGATGTTCATAATGATGAGGCAAGTGCTTTAAGAAAGCACCACGACATAACACTTCATAAAACCTTGACAAAGGTTCAGGTACCTGAAAATGATGAAAAATGAAGAGATCTCAATAAGTTATGTCGCATTGGAACTAATATCAAAATGATCGTCGACGATACCTTTGATATAATGTAGCGCTCAATATTATAAATATGGACGAGGATCTTGAATTCAAATCTGTCAAAAAGTATGGACAGATAAATGATTGGCCAATTAAAAATACGCAATTCAAGTATAATGCCAGTGGATATAAATGGATTCTTGTGGCATAAATATTTTTCGTAAATTCTGACATTATTATATGGAGAGGTCCTCTTGTGGTGGATGCAATTATTTTGAGGTTCCTCATAAGTCTGGTAATATATGAAAAACTTGATATGCGCACAATGAAATTATTTTCATGTCTAGAGAGACTGAAGGATATAGGAAAATCCTTGAAGGATTTAAAAGAACGAAAAAATTCTTGGTTCTGAAGATATAGTCTGCTCCTACTAGGAGACATTGGAATGGGATCAAACACATAATGCGGTATCTAAAAGGGACTACCGATATGAGCTTATATTATTCTAACAATTGTAGTCCTGATCTTCTTGGTTATGCTGATGCTGGGTATTTATCTGACTCACACAAAGCTCGATCTCGAACTGGCTACGTGTTGATATATGGAGGTACTGCCATATCTTGGAGATCTACAAAGCAGTCTCTCATAGCTACTTCATCAAATCATGCTGAGATAATAGCTATTCATGAAGCAAGCCGAGAATGTGTGTGGTTAAGGTCCATGATACATCTTATTAGAGAAAAATGTGGTTTGAAATGTGACAAAGTACCCACAATTTTGTATGAAGATAATGCGACATGCATAGCACAACTAAAGGGAGGATTCATAAAAAGAGATAGAATGAAGCACATCTCGCCAAAGTTCTTCTACACACATGATCTCCAAAAGAATGGTGATATTAATATGCAACAGATTCGTTCAAGTGACAATGTGGCTGATTTATTCACCAAAGTTCTACCAACTGCAACTTTCAAGAAGATGATGCACAAGATCGGGATGCAAAGATTCAAGGATGTTCTCACTAGGAGGAGTTAATACACGCTGTACTCTTTTTCCCTTACGAGGTTTTGTCCCACTGGATTTTCCTTGTAAGGTTTTTAATGAGGCAGCCAAAATGCGTATTATTAGATATGTGTACTCTTTTTCCTTCACTAGATTTTTTTTCCACTGGGTTTTTTCTAGTAAGGTTTTAGCGAGACACATTATCTATCAAATAGACATTCAAGGGGGAGTGTTATAAACATATTTGTATTATAGTGAATGTCTATAAAGGTATTTGTATTGTAGTGGATACATGTGTTTATATTATAGTGAAAGTGTATCTTTTGGAGAAAAGTTAGGAGAAATTATCCCTATAAATAGAGGGGTTCTACTTCATTGTATTTGATCCCATCAAGAGAAATAAAAACTTCTCTCCTTCTCTATTTCTCTACAATATTCTTGTTCTTTCTTTGTTATTTCATAATAAATTTTGATTTTTGATTTTTTTTCATTTCTTTTTACTTATTGACAATAATTTTTTTCTTTATTTATATTTTTATACACTAATTAATTTTTAATTCCTAATTAATTCAAGAAAAATGAATATTGTTTTTCTCTATTTGATCTCTTTATTTTTTAAGAAAATCCAAAAGAATTTAAAAAATATTAAATTTTGAAAGTACAAAATAAAAAAATTGATAAATAAGTGTACTTTTTGTATCGGGGGGGGGGGGGATTGGGTGGGTGGGGGTGGGGGGATCGAAGAAGGAGAAATAGTGGTGTGGGAGGAGTTTGAAGAAAACGATAGAGTTGGGTAAGAGGTCATTTTTATTTTTATTTTTATTTTTAAATTTTTATTATCTATAACTTGCTTTTTATAAGCTGAGGGTCAATCGAAAACAACCTCTGTACCTCAGTAGGGGTATGGTCTGCGTACATTCTACCCTCTCCAGACCTCACTTTGTGGTATTTTCACTGGGTTATTGTTGTTGTTGTTGTTATTGTATATATTTAAGGAAAAATTATATAATATAGCACAAATAAGATAATATTTACAAATTACGACCACAGTATTAAATAATTACAATATCTAGTTATATTTTAATTAATTGACTATTTTTTTTTATTTACTAGCAAATAAGGAAGAATTCTATTAAACTCTCTCCAATCTAGCAAATAAGGAAGAAATTTCTTAATTTCTCTCCAATCTCACTCGCATCTCTCCTCTCTCTCCCCCGCCTTTATCCTCCCTCTCCTTCGCCTCTCTTTTTCATCTCTCTTTCACTGTCTCTCTCTCGTTCTCTCTCTCTCTTTCTCCTCTATCCCTCTCTCCCCCTCTTCTTCTCTTTCTCTCTCTATGATCCCTCTCTCTTTTTTGTATTTTGTTTTAAATTTTCTGTATCACAAATGATACAACCGATATAGGAGGAAATAAATACATGTGATACAAGAGTGAATGAATATAAGCTAAATTAGAGCTAATGGATACAACCTAGATGCACATATTAATACAACAAATATAGTCGCCTAACATCTCAAAAAATATAAAAATACAAAAAGAGAGGTGAAAATACAACATACAAAGAGATAGAGGATATAACCTAAATGCGTGTATGAATACAATAAATATAGTTGTCTAAGACCTCAAAGAATACCAAAATATAAATAGATAAGGGTGAAAATACAAATACAAATACAGAGAGAGGTGAAAACAGTATACAAAGAGGTGGAGAGAGAGAGAGAGGGAGAGAGAGAGATAAGGGCGAGAGAGGGCAAAAAGATACGAGAGAGGGAGAGAGAGAGAAAGATAAGGACGAGAGAGGGCAAAAAGAGAGGAGATAGGGAGAGAGAGAAAGAGAGATATGTATTAATTATAGCTTAATTTTTAGTAATTTGTCATTTTAAAAGATAGTATTCGATGTTCAACTCAACATTAATTAGTGTATCTATATCCAAATATAAACTACCCTATTTTTTAAAGGGTGAAAATCATTTTTCCCTTCGAAGTTTGCCTTAAAAATCAAGACTCCCCCAACTTTCAACAATAATCATCTTTCCCCTTCTACTAAAATCCGGAAACTTGAAAAATTTGACCAATTACTAGAAGGGCAAAACGTAATTTCCATTATTTTCTCACTTAATGGGGTGCCCTAATTAATTAATATTGTCTTTCAACTTTTACCGCGGCAATCTCTTCTCATCATTGTTCATTAGGAGCACATGATCAATAACCAACTTTTCTCATCTTCACCCTTGCAAAATCAAGATAAGCAATCAGGACAAGCTTCACTTTACCCCAAACTACTTTGTCATGTGTTTTGCCTTTTCAATTACAAATTATTGGACATGCCCTTTCTCTTTTTTGAATTCGATAGTTAAACTTTATCACCAATAATATGGATGAAATACAATTTATCAATACAATACAATACAACACTATACTACATATAGGTTGTTTTTTGCTTTTTGTAAATGTTAGCAAAAGATTGGAGACATTAGGTTTGTCTTTTCACATATTTTTACTCGCTAATTGAATATTATGCAGTGGCCATATTACTCTCCTTAGATAATTTCTAAACAAATAAATTTGAGAATCTTTCTTCATCTTGAATGCTACTACAGTATTTTTTTCCTTTCCATTATAAATTGCAAAATCAAATTTTTATTTGATATTCTTTACTTTTTTTATCAATTTTTTTGCACGTTAAATTGTCTATTCAGTTATCAACTATTGGACTAGTTTTTTCTTCTTCTTTGATATGTAGAGGCATTAATTGTTCTACTTCCTTTGGTTCTTCAAAGAGGATTTTAAGAGTTTGAAAGTGATATATTAATTAAGTGTACTTAAAAAAATATTTATCGATTTTCTAGTTTTGCATAATGTATATGAAGCTTTCCTTTTTATCCTAGACACAACTTTTTTTCTTTTTTTATTCTAAGATAGACCAAACTTACACTTATTATATTGGTGTTATTTCAGGAATGTCATTCACCGTATTAATACATTATCTTGATAAATGCTATCAAATCTTTAATGTGAATAATAATTGCTATGGGATATTAGATTTGTTAGAGGATCATAATATTGTAACAGGAGGTCCTTCTGCCTGGTTGGGAAAACTACTTGTTTAGAAGGTATTCATTCAAATACTGGTGTTACAATAAAAGTGGCTAATGATACACATTTAAAAATATTATTTAATATGTACAAGAATTTAGAGAAGAGAGAGGTTCACATAAATGTGAATAAAATGGATGAAAAGCTTGATGAAGTTGAGGTAGAAAATTTTCACTGGACTGACGATGAAGAAGATGACAATGCAATTGAGCATATGGAGGTTCACTCAAACGAAAAAAAACAATGATGATGGTTTATCTGATTATGAATCTGATGAAAATGGAGTATTTGAAGGTGTTACCGACGATGATAAAGTAATTGATCACCCAATGGCAAAAGGTAAGTGACAAAATGCAGGGTGAGGTTTTCAAATATATATATGATGAGAAATTGAAGAAAGAGATAGTTGTACTTAAAGAAGGGCAAATATTTAATAATGCGACTCATTTTAGACAAGATATTGAAGAATCTGTCTGCCACGAGAGTTTTCATATTGAAAAGCTGTTATACCCCGTAAGATTCCCGGCACCTAGATGGCCTATTCGCGCGTAAGCATATTTGAAAGTCATACGTGCTAGAGAAAGGCCCGGGAAAAGACCGAACGAGAAACCTGTCGAACCATCACGGAAGGAGCCGGGGCAGAGCCCCTCCGCGATGGCAACGTGTCACGGAGGTGGAGCCTCCGCGTTGGCTCCGTGACACGTTGGGTCTGTCCAGGCCCAAGTATATAAAGCCCCACTTCGGTTTTAAATCAGATTATTCATTATAATTTCCAGAGAATTCGTAGATAAACAGAGAGCGATGAAGAAGGTTGATATATTATCATCCGATTACGCTGCCAAACGTAGTCCAAACTTAAATTAACTCCAGATACCGAGGTATTTAGCAGCGGGGAGCATTCCTACGGATTTTGTTTCGCGAAATACGGCCGACGAATCGTCGAGCTACCGAGCTAAGGTAAGTAGAATTGCTCCAAACTAGTGTCTATGTGCTCCTAGCCGTAAAGTGAATACTTCTTCCTTCTGGACTTCTGAAAAATAGCAAGTTTTCGACCGTCTTTCGATAAGCCTAAGTTTAGGCTATAATTATATCGAAAGTGACGTCGTCCTTCAGAATAAAGTTGTATTTAGCACTAATTAACGTATATATGAATGCAGTTGGGAAAAATAGTTGGAATACTGGCCGAGCCTCGTCCGACAGTCGGATAACTCGAGGTTAAGGTATGTGAAGTTGTTCTTCGGCAAGTTAGTAAGTCTTAGCTTGGTAAATCATAGTAAACTCCGTATTTGAAACTTCCGGAGTTGAATGTTGAGAATCAAGTAAGTCTAATAGATTCTGAGTTGTGTTGTCATATCGTATTCAGTCCGAGAGTTAGTAAATCATGCGCTAAAGGGCGAGTTAGCATTCCAGATTCAGTATTGCCTATCATATGATTAGCAAGCATGTTGAAGAATAAAAAGATACAGATTTTCAGAATAAAGTTAGTAAAATGAAATCAGATAGACAGACAGTTTTATGGCTACAGATTAGCCATTCAGACAGATAATATTCCGGCTACAGATTAGCCAAACAGTTAAATAAAGATTTCAGAATCAGTATAATCAGTAAAGAATCAGTATAATACAGAAAGAGATCAGAATAAGAAATCAGATTTCACATAGTCTTTTTCAGTTATACATGCTTGCTATTTATATGTGCTATTTGTTTGTTGAGACTTGATGTGGCGTGAGGGCACTTTATTGAGCGTCCTCGCCGCCCCTGGGTTGGTAATCGTGTCGCCCACTGAGCGGGTGGGTTTACGTCACTCCAAGGAGTGGCATGCCGTCCCCAGTTTGGACGAAGATGGGATGAAGCTTTCCCCATATCAGGCTGATCAGCATTACAGTACAGATAGCCCTGTTGTGCGCAAGCGCCCAAGGAACAGATACAGATTCAGTTACAGTTACAGATCTTATTACAGGTGCAGCTCCGGTTCCAGATAGCCCTGTTGAGTTGTGTCCAGGGAACCAGACCCTATCTGTTACTGTCTGCACAGGAGTCCTCCGGACTCAGACACGGTTATTTATATCGGAGGCTATGGCCCGAGCCGGAGACCCAGGGGGCCGGTAGAGGAGCTCCGAGTGAGCAGATGAGTGGAGTGACTTATTTTTGGCTGGTTTTGACCCGGGTAGGGGTATATAGATTGTTTGCTTGTTTGGCGCCGTCCGACTTATGGGGGTTGGTATCGGCTCTTGTTTGCTATTATATATATATATGTATTTATGTGTTACATGTTAGTTAATAGGCAGCAGGCCGCCGCGTCCACAGGTACGCTCCTGCCCTATCACAGCACAGGAAGTCCGATTCAGTTCATATCAATTCTTACAGATTCAGTATTCCCCTACTATTCAGAATTGCTAGTTATGTTATTATATTCAGTTATATTATTTCAGTTTCTTTGCATACTCAGTACCAGCGATACTGACGCCCGGTGGGGCGCTGCATTACTTGCCTGCAGGTACTCATAGACGAGGAGGCGATCCCTCGTGATCCTAGCCAGCGCAGAGTCATCAGCTCCTGTCATCCGAAGCTTGATATTTCGGAGGTTTATATCATTTCCTTTTGTTGTACAGTATGGGTAGGCCGGGGCCCTGTCCCGACCATCTTATCAGTATTCCTAGAGGCTTGCAGTCTGTATATATTTCCCTGTGGTCAGATGAGCCGGTCGTGTGAGGCCGTGCAGTTTGTTATAGCTGTTTAGCATTTCAGTTTATGTTGGCCGTGTGAGGCCTTAGTTTGATAGTAGTGGTGACCTTGCCGGTCACGTAGTATCCAGTATTCTATTGTTGAGTTACAAATAACTAGACAGCATGGTAGCCTTGTCGGCCCGCATAGGTATCCCTCTTGTAAGTATGTTTCTGGTTAGCTGAAGTTTCATACAGGTGGCTATAGGCCTAGTCGGCCGGAGGCTGTATTTACAGCCGTCATATAGCCCGTTGATTTCATGAATCTGAGTTAGAGCCAGCCAGGCACCAGATGTGCTTAGGCTCATTAGCTAGCAGTCTAGATCCTACTAGGGCACCAGGTGCCAGTCATACCTCCCAAGGCGGGGCGTGACAAAAGCTAAAGAATAAATGAAGAAGGTTTATTGCTAAATGTAAAGATACAGGACGTGGATGGAACATTTATGCTTCCCCTTACAGTGATGGAATAACTTACAAGATTAAAAAGCTAAGTGATCCTCACACATGCCTTCAAGATATGAAAGGCCATGGAGCAACTTCAAAATGGATTGCTAAACAATTTGAGTCAGATTTCAGATCCGATTATGAATTATCTACGAATAAGCGTTATGTTTCATTGAAAGAGAAATTTGGTCTCGATGTTAATAGTCAAAAGTTGTTAAAGGCAATAAGATTAGGAAAAAAATAGTTGTTGGAGATCATGAAAAGAGTTATTCCAAAATACTATAATACATAGCTATTCTAAAAGAGACTAATGAAGGAATTGTGGTAAAATTAAAGTGTATTGGTTTAGATCTATTGAATCGCAGGTGCTATTCAATTCTTGAAAATTTTTACATTAGCTTTGATGCACAAGGTTATGATTTGTTAGTGGTTGTAGACACTTTGTTGGTATTGATGCTTGTTTTTTGAAGGGCCCATTTAAAGAAAAATTACTACTTGTTATTTCACTTGACGCAAATTCAGGTATTTTTCATTTAGCAGTCATGATAGCTGATAAGGAAGATGGGCCGATATGGGAGTATTTTCTTGATTGCTTGTATAACTCTGTTGTAGATATTGGAGGCATCACATTTATGAGTGACCGACAGAAAGGGCTCAAGAATGCTATGAAGAAAATCTTCCCAATGGCTAATCATAGATTTTGCGCCGGACATTTTTATAATAATTTTAAAGCCAAACATCCTGGTCCAAACCTAAGACAACTTTTTTGGGCAACAGTTAAGGCTTATAATGTGCAATACTTTTGACAAGTTATGAATGAAATGAAAGAAATAAGCAAATCTGCTTATAAATTGGTTGTTGTATGACTGCAAAGAACCACTAGAGAGTTGGGCGAGACATAAATTTAATGATCATGTATAAAAGTGATCATGTTATGAGTAACATGATCGAGTCTTTCAATGCTTTTATGGTGAAATTTAGAGAAAAGGAAATTCTTATTATGTTGGAATGGATTAGAAGAAAAACTATGACTAGATTTCAACAAAAGTATGAAAAGGTCATTACTCTAGAAACTCCTATTCCACCAAAAGTGAGAGAAAGAATTAATCAAAATCAAAAGGAGGGGAGAAAGTTGCTTTGTTTTAGAGGAAGTGATCACTTGTTTGAAGTTCATGATTTGAAAAATTATGTGGTGAACTTAGAGGAGATTTCTTGTCAATGTAGAGAATGACAAATCAGTAGAGTGCCATACAAACATGCACTATGTTGCATAACTCATATTAGAGATGATCTTACCAGATTTGTTCATGTCAAGACCCTAGTTGGGACCCCAGATCGAGACACGGGACCTAGAACCACGAATGACTCCAAGCTAACTCATGGTACATACATAGCATGACTTAATAACATAATCAAGCGGAAAAACGACATGAACATGAATAAGCAGAAAACTGAATACCATAAAACATAAATCAAGCGAATACATCATAATGCTGAATCTAAAAGCTGATCATACTAGTCTATGTCTGAAAAAGTCTCTACTAACTGATGAGATACTGGAATAAGCCCCCAGATATCTCCAAGTCTGAAACTAAACTGATATAACAAATCTAACCTGATTGATGTCCTTGGATAATGAGGACTCACCCAAAGCAGGGGTTGAACTAGATTGAAGAGGAAGCGAGCTCGGGGAGACTGAGCTGGATCACCCGAACTTATATCATGAGACGATATAGCATAAAGTATGTAGTCAGTACTTGAAATGTATCGAGTATGTAAGGTAAGTAAAACATGCTTAATAAATCATTAGTTGAAAACATGCATATAAATCAAAAGATCATGAGAGTAAGGATTGCATGCTGAAAATGTATTTGAGATATACATAATCATAAGCCGGTTATCATAACAGAACATAGTGACCCAGGATTTAGAAATAGAAATCATATGACTTTTTATAGCTGAAATCGTAAGTAAAAGCTCATAAACTAATCATTAGGTCAAATCTGTTGTAAAACATAATCTTATAAGTTATGAACATGAATAACTAAAATCATGAGTAACAATGGGAGACTCGTCATAACCGACACCATAATGATAGAGGTTACGTGATGCCCCAACTATCACACTCAAGTAGGCAGAACCGTCGAAAATCTTGCCAACGCTAAACCATGATATCGATATCAATCCGAGCCCTCTTAGGGTAGGGAAAACTCTCTTGAGAGGTCCCAAACATATATACATATACCTATATTGGCGCGTAGTTCTAAAATCGAGGACCCTCGAGACCCAAGCCTACTTAGTGCTAAACACTACTTCCAAAAACATGCATAGTGCTCATATCGTTTTTCAACGAAGCTGAATGTTGACACTCAATTTTGACCTCCCTATGCCCTGTCTAAGCTGCTTTTTAATATATGTGTGTGTGTGTATTTAAAAAAAATTACCTTTTACGCAATTGTTTAGTTTGCATTCATAAATTTTAAATAATTAATTATCATAATTCTTACATTTTTGCATAATTATTCTAAATTATAATATTGAAATATTTATTCACATATTCACATTTTGTTGCAATTTGTTAATTTTTTAATTTAATTTAATTGTGTCATATCGCGTACTAATATGTATACATACATAGTTTCACTTAAATGAACTTATATATATATATATATATATATATATATATATATATATATATATAATTTTACTTTAATTTTATAAGCAATTTATATAACAATATTTGTATAATTCTACTTAATTTTTATAATTTGTTTAAATTGATAATGATGCTCATATAATTTTATTGTAAATTAAATTATTATATTATCTATTTATTAAATTATTTACAAGTATAATATTTTTATTAATTTAATAGCAGCTAAATTTAGTTTCGTCTAATTTATTTAAAATCTAGCCACTCTCTATCTAATTCATGCCAATTCTAGCCATTCTGATCAAATTTTGGCCATATTTTAATTTTCAATTCAATTTCAATTTAATTCTATCCATATAACCTGCCCACGACCTGTTGGGTAACCCAAAAATTCGATCCATTTAACTCATTTAAATCTCAACCCTCAATCTTATTTGATCTAACTGTCTAGATAAAATCCTACTTATTTTCCTCTTATATGACAATACCCCCCAAAACCCTAAAAAAACTGATTTTCACTCTCATCCTCACCATCTGCGCCACCGCACCCTCACCCTCTCTCCTCTCTCTCCCATCATAAACCGCCACTGCCTCTCCTCTCTAACACCACTGCACACCATTTTCCTCTCCCACCGATGCCCCTCCCTTTCTTAGCTCCCTCTCCATCACTGTTTCGATTAGTGAACCACTGTGAACACTAGCCCCTCAACATCCCTCTCTACTCTCCCTTCTCTCCTAGCGCCACTCTCCTTCATCTCTGGAAAAATCCCACCGAGCCACCATGCCATAAACTTCCAAACCAACACCCGCCACACCTGATTTCCTCTTCATCGTCGACCACCGAGAAACCATCGTCTCCTTTTGCCGCTCCCTTTCCCTCACCGCTCTTCCCAACGCCATTAAATAGACCCAGACGCCTCCTCCATTTTCTTCATGTCGCCCCGCCACCTCCTTCGCAGGTCAGCCTTCTCCCTCTCACCGCCAACCTTTGCTTTTCTTTTCATCGTCTCTATCTCAAACCATAATAGTTACCATGGACAAGCTAGACCCATTAGCTGACCGCCTCCATTCACAATGATGTGAGAATTTACGGCAAAATAATACCAAGAAAGTCTAAATACTTTCTCCTTTGTCCGGATCTTGTTTCGTTTGAGAACAGATTCGTATAACATTTTCGACTCACTTCTACCTGTTTTGCTTAAAACTGCCGATATTTTGTTTGTAATTAGTGTAATTGTATGATTGATTTTCGTATAAATAATGCTCTGTTATATCTTTAAGAATGTCATATGTGAAAAGCTCTTTGATTTATGTACTTTGAGTTTCGCTTAAGCCCCAAATATTACGGAATTTTTGACTCTAAACCGATGAGATATTATTTATTACTTGGTTTTGTGTTTTGGTGTGTGTGTGTGTATATATATATGCCACTGTCTTGCTGTTAAATCCTAATAATTATCAGTTGATATATGCTATAGGGTTGTGTTTCTAGTGACCATCTATATTACAATCACTAATTGTGCTATTTGAGTGAAGTTTGCTCTAATTCATATTCCCTCTCCTTCTTCCTTTTAATTAATTATCACATCTTTTGCACTCGTCTGTGATATCAAGTTGTCGTAATTACTTTCTTGATTCTTCTTCTTTTTAATAGTCAACACAACTTTAACACTTTTTTATTTTTTATTTATGGTAAACTTGGTTTGGTTAATTTTTCTTTCCATGACAGCTTTATATGCTAATTATGATAATCTACAATTTTGTATTTATATGATTGACATGTCAACTTTAGTATTTTTGATTTTTTTGTTAAATGGAACGTGTTTTTCTCTGAAATTGATTCTGCCTTCTTTGATCAATGAAAATTCTCACATGGTTGATTGTCTTCCTTTTTTCCTGATTTGAGTATTTGATTATTTATGTTAAATTGTTATTTCTTTATACTCAATCGGTTCTGCTTAAGGGAACTTGTGTGATTGATTTGATTTCCTTTTCTCTTAAACTAATTTAGTACTTGATTTTTATGGTAAAATCCTATTAGACCTTATTAATTCTGATTCGACTTTGTTAATTAAGGAACAAAAATTTTCTTTGATTGATTCTCCTATTTATCTCATTTTCTTTCATCTCTCTCATGATTTAACTATATAAGCATGCCCTTTCCTTCTTTTAAAGGACATTCGAACTTACTTGTTCTTTAGCAATTTTACTTTTATCTCTCTTTAGCATCCAAATAATATTACCCCCTTAGTAATATAACAAGAACATTTCTATTATCTTAGTGACATAACATTCGAATATTCATCCCCTCTAGCGATATAATTCTCTCTTAGCAGTCAAAATACTATTCGGTATTCCTCTAGTTTATCTATCTACTTTTCATTGTTTCGCTAGTTTCAACTGGTTAGTTTACTTCACCATATTATATTCATTAAGTTTTTCTATTTGCATTATGCCATTAATTGTGATTCTTTTAGTATTTTTTAGCATGATCTTATGTGATATCTTGCCAAGCAGCATGTATTTAAGATATGTTATTAAACTATATTTCTAGATTTAAACAAATTATGACTTCATAAGATTAGAATATATTTCTACGTATATTCCAGCTGTGGTACTTTATTTTGTTCAGCAGCTTCTTTTGAATTATATGGAGGATTTCGTCCGAGTTCGGGGTGAAAACGGAAAACCTTTTTTTATTTTATTCTTTTTACTTTTGTTAAAGAATTGTATTGATTGTATAAACTTGTTGATATAGTGAAAAGGGGATGCTTAAAGGGGGCTGGGAATTATATGTTGCTTGTTAGATTGTTTCTTTAATTTTAATCACTTTCAAAATATGCATTTTCTTTTAAATCAAAATCACTACCTAGTTTCCCTTATTTTAATTAAAAATAGGCAGTGTGTTTTATAAATTATTACTGCATATGAATACTATCTCTTAACATATAGTTAATGGGAAAGTAAAAAGGAATTACGAGGTCTAATTCTCATTTTTTTTAAAAAAAAACTAAGCTGATCCTTTCCTCGGAAGTAACATTAACCCATGATTTTCAAAAGAATTGTGCATATTTATATATAGAAATTTTATGTGTTTACATTGTAAAATTTGAATCTTTATTTGATTTCTTAAATATATTAATATTAATTTTAACTTAAGACTGACCTCCAATTAAATTGTTGCTAAGGTTGAAGGTCACGATCCATAATATCGTATGGCCATCCCTATAAAGCAACATATCTTTTTTAGACTTTTAATTTTTCTTAGGCTTGTCTACTATTTAAAAATGTTTAAATTATTATAAAGCATTTATAAATTATAGTTTCTTTTTTTTTTTCTTGTCCTTCTTTTACTTGGGTAATTAAGATTTATATATTGTGAGTTAGCAAGTAAATATCGTTTAAGATATTTCTTTTATTGCTTGTCTGAATATCTTGGATCTTCTAATTAATAATGTTCTTTTCCTTTTAATTATCCGCGCATGTAGTAAATAAATTGATATTGCCTTAATCACCTAGTATCGCTTAAAAATAGTTTAAAATATATGTAACTTATTTTTAAATAATTTTTTTTTTGAAATAAGTTGGCGTGTTAAAGTTGTATTTCACTTAATTTTTTGTTAATTAGTGCGTTAATTTATATTGAAATACTTGTTCGTCTTTAAAATAAATTTTATACATCTAAATAGAAATAACTTAATTATTATCTTGTCACATAGTTTTTGCATTAATTTGGTAAATAATTTATGTTAATTTATTTATGTAGTAATAAAATAATTGATTTAACTATCTTGTGTAGTAAATCTTTTGAAATATTATATTTTCGTTTTGATAAGTTTGCATTGTCTTATCACTTAGATTTTATGCTAACCATAAATTTATTTTAGTTCGTGCTTGAGCATTTATTTGTATTGAAATAAGTTTTATATATTGACTTGATAAATTTTTAGCTATGTTTTGTTGTTTAATTTTCGCATTAACTAGTAAATAATTTAATTTACTTATTTATTTTAGTAAGAGTTTATTTATCCAATCCTATAGCGAGATTAATTTTAATAATTGACTACTTTTTGATCACTTAATAATTTTTTCTACACAATTAATAAATTTGATCGGGACCCACAGTTGTGGACCTCGAAAGGTGCTTAACATCTTCTTTTCGAGGTAACTTGAGCCCTTACCCGATTCCTGGTGACGTAGATTTAGTTGAACAAAGTTATCTATTTAGTTAGTTTAGTCCGGTGCCCTAACGCACCTTAATTCTTTAGGTGACGACTCTTCTTCCTGACTAATTCTTCAAGAGTTTTCACATGCCGAGTTTCATTTTTCGCAAGAAAAATGGAGCACAACAGAATGACGACTCTGTTGGGGATTTTAGGTTCTAACCATTATGGATCTTAATTATGTGGGTTTGCTCATCCCTTTACTTTTATTTTGTCTGTGATTATTTTTGGAATTATCATAAGTATTCATTTCATGTCTTCTTTTTATTTGCATTTTTTAAGTACTTGTTATACTGAATGTCTTAAATTAATTAATTTTTTTAAATTTATGTTGTTTTCTTGTTTCCTTAATTAATAAAGATTTCTTCCATCTTGTAAATGTTTTTGCCTTTTTATGTATTCTCTAAAGATTTGATTGCTTTCTAATTTAATTTTTAGGAAGAATTATTCTCCTTCTATAAATTAACCTTTCATTATTTGTTTTCCTTAGTTAATCATTCGTCTTTTAATGCGATATACTTTCCTTTTATTAACATGATTTAGTTTCCTTCCATGTTAATTCCTTTCCTTACTTCCCAATCATTTGTTGCATTCTACAAGTTATATATTCTATTTTTTCAGAAAATATCATATGCTTAATTTTGTGACTAAATGAATTTGTTTATTTTATTATTTTAGCATCACTTTTCTTATAACTTGCATGTTTCATTGATATTTTTCTCTACATGCTACATGTTTATGTTTATTTATATATTGCTATTATTACTTTTTTTTTCTCTTTGAAATTCAGACACACACTTGATAACGGTTGCATGGTTTCACAGCCGTTCACCTTTAAATACCCATGTCAAGGAATGTCTCATGATTTGATTGATCAGCGGTGCGTCAATGTTCATGAGTCTCCTCACTCTCAAGTTGTCCGCTTGAGGGACCTATGTATTTAATAAATTATTTGTTATCATGCCTCTTCATTTGTCCCTTTATAATTTATTTTCATGTATGCCCCATTTTCCTTATTCCCCATTATTTGTTTATTTGACATGTCTGTAACATGTTATGTTTATTTTTTTGCTTTAATTATTATTATTATTTGTATTATATTGTATTACTGCATTATGTGCTACATGTTATTATTTATATATTGTCATTTCCCTCATACATCCCCCACTTGGGAAATTCTCACCATCACACAACGTACATGTGAGTTGTGCTTTGCACTTATCCTAATTTCTTTCAAACACCTATTTAGAGAGTTGGCATATACGTGGGGTGAATGGATAATTTTACTACCATATGACCACATGCCTTCTCACATAAGAAAACTTTCAGTCCGTGTCTACCCAACTCTTAGAAGTCTAGGTCATATCATGCATGCATTATCCGTAGGAGGTCTTGATACTCTTTGTGTATTAGGACTAATAGTTTGACCTCGCCAAAAGTCCAATAAGGTTTACAATCTCAAAAAGGACATTATCATATTTATTTGCATTTTCTTTTTTGAGTTGTATATACCTAAAAATATAGACTATTTGCTCTTTAGGCGGGAAGAGTAAACTAACGTTTTTATGATACAGGTTGTTATGGACAAATCCAACATGAAATTTTATATAAGCTATGAAGAAGTCAAAAGAAGGAGGGGTGTTTCACTTAGAAAATAATTTTATTTATTTTTTAAATTTTTTTTCGTTACTTGTAATATTTTATTTTTGTAAAATGAGGTTAAAAAAAGTTATTTATATTTTTAGGGGAGCAAATAAGATGATACATTATGGCACTTTCGTCTCTCACTAGGCCTACCTTCGGCACAAAAGAGGTCACAATACATTAGGATGAGCAAATTATTTGCTACATGATACATATTGTTGTTTTAATTATTTGTGTATTTGTTTTGCTTTCTAATATTTTAAATAATTCTAGAATCATCTCTTGCTTGCACTCGATCTATCTTATATTCTATATATACCTTAGGTCTTAGGCCCAAACCATAAAATATTTGGAGTCTAATCCACATTTTGTTTTTCTTTCAGCAATATTATTTCTTATGTGTCTCCAAAAACGTTCTCTTTAGTATGTTTTTCTCGTGATCAATTAACTGTTTAATTGATCTCCTTTAATTTATCATGCTTTTTTCAGATTGGGTCCAAACTTCTCTTTAATTTATCTCCTGGCCATTAAGGTCTCGATATTTGCATTGAACCTTTCATAACTTCAACTTCCTTTAGTAATTTTTGTCATGTTGCATACTTTTTTCTACTTCAAAGGTTGACTAAAATTGAACATCAAAACGGATTCAAATGGATAGCCAAAAAGTGTTTTATCGATCTTGTCGACAATGAAGCTGAGCACCAAGATTTTGGGTCACGCCAAGATAAGGTTACTCCATTTGAGGCAAGCATGGATAGCATGGAAAGGAAGATAGACCGAATAAAATGATTAGTTGTTGACCTTAGAAACTCATCTGATGTACCACCAGGTTTTCCAGAATCAATGTCTAAGAGTCACTCTGCTGCTCCCACCCACACTTTATGGCCTCTCACATTGTCTACCTCACTCATACAAAATGTGCAAGAGGGATCAAACTTATATTCACTAGCACATCAAAAAGCACTTGATGGTTTGGAAGGAATGGACAAGGAAAAGGAAAGAAGAGATAATCCCTCAGGATACATGGCTGGAACTACTCAACAAAGGGAGAAGGATAAGTTGGCCAAACTAATGGAAGATGGAAAAAGAGATCTTGATTTTCCATTATTTGATGGGTCTAGAGATCCTCATTCTCATTTGAAAGCATACCTCAACAAGCTAGTGGATATTGCACAAAGTGAAGATCTTAAGATGAAACTTTTCGTTAGGACACTCACTGGATCATCTTTGATGTGGTACGCAATGAAAGACACAAAAGAATGGGTTTCTTGGAACCATTTGGCTAACAACTTTTTGGAGCAGTACGACAACAAACTGAAGAGAAAGATTATAGAGCCGGTCATAGAAGAAGTGATGATGCACAATAAGTTTGGTCATACCAAATCGCAGTCTAAGGATAAGGGGAAAGTTATGATTAAACCTCCAAAGTTCAAAGAAAGAAAACCTCAAGTTATGACTCAGTTGGCTAAACCACCTGCAATTACTTTTGAGATGTTAAGGTCAAATGAAATTTTACAGCCAAAGAACGATTGCATCCCTAATCCTCTACGCAAGGACTTTGACCCAAATAAGTATTGCGCTTTCCGTTCCAGCATGCGAGGTCATGATACAAATGAGTGCCGCCACTTAAAGGAAGAGATACGAAAGTTGATAATTAGTGGTAGGATATCACAAAGGCCTCGCCCTCAGCTTGTATGGTACCAACCCCCAGAAATAATTCCAACCCCCAGCTATACTCCAACATATCACCCACCTTTCACCATGAGGCCTCCTATTCAAACTATGTGGTATCCGCCTCCAACCATTGCTCCAACATCACATCATATCCCGACACCTTATCCATAATTTGTTGCTGCGACTTATCCCCACAACCAAGCAACCATGCCAAGGTCAACCAAGAAATAAGTGCAATCTTCAATTGATAGAGTTAGCAACAAGGCATTTGAGGAAGAATAAAAGATGACATCCCATTAGTTTGCAAGACTACCATTTCTATTTGCTTTCCTTTTTTCAGCTTTCCTCATTTCAGCTTCTTTGTATTGTGAACTACGGTTGACTTGATTTTCGTTCGAGATACGTATGCACTCATTTAATGGGTTTGGTATCACCATAATAAAAATTTTATTTTTCCCCCAAGTTCCTTAAAACGCCATAAGTAGACTTCTGAAATTGAAACTGGGCTGACAAATTGATATGGTAGCAACAATTGAAGGTTTCCTTTAAGCCAAGAGTATGATGTCCAACATAAGTCGATCTTCTTTATTCCATTGACTTGATAAATTCTTTAGCATTGTCACTATTCATCTGTATAAATATTACCTCTCTAGCACGCGTCACATGTTATACCTTTTGTTCAATTAATAAGTTCCGTACTACTGTACACTTCGTGCTATTAAATGTTTGCATTTAATCTAGAGTTTGAATTTGATTATCTGCCCTTTTATGAATTCATCATTTTGATGTTATTAATCTTATTATTTTGTTCTTATTTGTATGCTAATTGATGTTTGTATTTGATTGATTATTTTGTTTAAAGGTTGTCAGGTATTTGAACATCGATTCAGTTGAGAATCTGCAATTTGACAAAATTTCCAACATCCCAAACAATCCTAACCCTCTAATTAACACAAACTTTGGTCCTCCTCCAACACAAACTGTACCTCTCCGTCCAGCCCCCACTCATACACTCCCTCAACAAATTTTTTCAGCACACACTCATCTTGGCACTTTGCAAAATATGGTAACATCCGGAGATGAGAAGACCAAGCTCATGGCACTATAGAAAGAGATCGATGATTTGGAGAAGATTGTGGATGAGAAATTACGCTCCAGAAATATTCCAGATCTAAGGTATAAAAAGTTATGTCTACATCCAAGTGTTGAGCTGCCACCGGGATACAAGATCACGATATTCAACATCTTCGATGGGCATGGAGACCCAATCGAGCATCTGAAGAACTATTGTGGCAGATTGGTCAGAATTGGACACGATGAAGCTCTTCTAATGAGATTATTTGTGCAGAGTCTGTCGGGAATGACATTCACTTGGTATGTCAAGCAAGATTTTAACAAATGGCATACATGGGAAGATATGACTCGAGATTTTGTAGAGCAATACAAGTTTAACACCAAGATTGATCCGAGATTTCTGGATTTACTCAAAGTAAGGAAAATGGGTCATAAATCTTTTGAGGAATATGTCATACGATGAAGGAGAGAAGCTTCCAGGATACATCATTCACTATCTGAAGAAGAATTAGTTCAATTTTTCATCAAGTCACTAGATGGTATCTACCATAAATACTTGTATTTCACAATCATTTATAACTTTGCAAGTCTGCTTCGAATCAGGAAAGAATTGAAATATGATATTTGAACAGGGAGAATTATCGATATAGCCACAACGCAGATGAGTTCTCAAGCACCAGAAAGTCCTATGAATAAAAGGAAAAAGGGTATCTCAACCACTATACCTCCACCACAACATCATTAAGATACAAAATAAGTACACACCATCTTTCACTCTTGTAATGTGCAAAGTTCTCAACACCAAGTTTATCAGACACCGTTTGATTTTAGCCAACATGATTCTCGATACCAGGCTCATCCAGTGCAATCTAATTTTTTTCAATTAAAAGAAATGAAGTCTCGCACATTTACCCCTCTAACTGAACCTTTGATAAGCATATTTAAAAGGTTGAGGGCCTAAGCAATTTTGAAACCAAGGGGTGGATGGATTCCCAAATTTCCGTCCCCAAATTTTGATCCTTCCAAGAGATGTGCATACCATTCAAATATTCAAGGTCATGATACTGAAGAATGTGCAGCGCTAAGGTACAAGATTCAAGATTTGATTGAGAAGAGAAAGATAATAGTGCATTGAGGGCCAATGAACTACAACTACGTCAGTCCTAGAGTAATCATTGTCCAAGGTGATCTAACAAAGATAATTCCAAGATATTTGACAAGGAAACGCAAAAGAAGTTGACAAAGACGAGACCATCACAAGCAAAGTGCCTTCATTCTCCACTTTCCAGCTCCTTAACTTTTCCAGCTTTATTCATTTTTTTGTAATCTGAACTACGTGTGACTTGATTTCCTTTATGGATACTTAGGCAACCTACTTATGGGTTCGGTCTCAATTAAATAAAACTCTCTTTTTTCCATAGACAATATCTTGTTAAATTCCAAATATGAAATCTATGGAAATTTTGTTCAACCCTTAAACGACAAACGTGGATTCAAAACTGAATCTTGATGTTCAAATATAAGAAAACTATTTCTTTTGGACTGATAATTTTCTTTGAGTGAAACTGGAATACAACAATCAAACTGGGGCAGAATTTTTAAGGAACCTTAAAAATTCTACAAGCAGGCAACAAGGAGGTGTGCAAAACATTTTTGCATTCTAAACTAGGGCAGAAATTTTTAAGGCTTCCTCAAAAATTTCACCAAGACGAATTACAAAACCTAGAGAGGTGGAGACAACGACAAGGAACAAAGAAAAAGCAAAGGTACGTATCAACCTCGCATTTTAAAAACTTATAATTTTTCTGTGACTGCAGGAATGATAGACACAAACGCCAAAAATATTCTCGTAATAGAAATGACCAATACTTTGCACAATATTTGTATGTTAGACCCCTATTGTGATCTTTCGGACGACTGTTCAAGTTATTATTATGCCACTGTCCTCTGCTACTATTGAGTTATCAAGCCCGTATTATGCTACTATTCAAGTTATTATTATGTCGTGTCAGACCCGTATTATGCTACCATCACGCTCGTATCGTGTTATTATTATGTCATTATTATGCTACTATTCAATCAAGCCCGTATTTAGGCCACCAAATCAAGCCTCTGTTACCAAGTTACTATTATACCTCCGAAATCAAGTTATTACTATCAAGCCATTATTATGCTACCTTCAGGCTACTACTTCACTACCTTCAGGCTGCTAATTCGCTACTATCAAGCTACCATCATGCTGCCATTCAAGGCTTGTATTATGCTACTATTGTCAAGCTCCTACCATATTATTATTATACCACTATCTGCTACTATTATGTTATTCGATCAAGCCCGTATTATGCTATTGTCAAGCTGCTATCGTATTATTATGCCATGGCCTTATTATTTTACTATAATATTTATTCAATCAGGTTCGTATCATGCTACTTTCAGGTTACTATTTTGCTACTATTAAACCGCTACTATTGGGTTTGTCCACCCTATAATTGGACAATTGGGCTAGTCCGCCCTAAAATAAGGCAATTCGGTTAGTCCGCCCTAAAAATGGACAACTAAGCTCGTGATTTATATTTTGAGCCCGAGATTTATGTTTTGAAGCCCATGATTTATGTTTTGATCCAGTGAATTAATTTTGAGCCCGTGATTTGTGTTTTGAGCCCGTGATTTATGTTTTAGACTTGCGATCTATAGTTTGAGCCCGTGATTGTGTTTGAGCTCGTTACTTGTATTTGGGCCTGTAATTTATATTGTGAGCCCGCGATTTGTGTTTTGATCCCGTGATTTATGTTTTGAGCCCGTGAATCAATTTTGAGCCCATGATTTATATTTGAGCCTATTAATTATAATTGAGTCCGAACAATTGGGTTTATTCACCCTAAAATAGGATATATCAAATTTTAAAATACTTTTATATATGTATCTAAATATTAATGAGTTTACCTAGTTTTGGAGGTATCAGCCTTAGAAAGCTAGAACTTGGAAATTTTTTTTGAAGTTCCCGAAAAAATATATATTCCATTTATTTCTACTTATTATGAAACTAGTCTCATATTAGCTAATATTTTCTTATATATAACCACTTTGTTTAGTAGTGTTAAATTTTGCACGTATTAAATCAGAGAAAACGACAACTCTTCCGTCGAATCGAATCGATTTTTGCTTTCACTCCCACCTTCGATCTTCTATCCTCGATGTGATACTAAGGTAATGATTCTCATTCCTCTCTCATCTCTCCGCTCTTATCACCTCGTGCTACTTCCATCTTTATTCAATCCTCTTGCTATCAAATTCTTTTAGGGATTCCTTTTGTCCCTAAATCTAGAACTACACACGGCCTGATTCTCGTGAAACCCGAGATATGTAGGCGACTTGAAACTGAAGTCTCGGCCACAACATATTTACAACTTTCTTTTTCCATTTTGCTTGGTCCGACCGAGATCGTTCCCTCAGTCGGACAAAATTGGCTACTAAGTCAACGTTCTTTGCTCGATAATTCATCCTTCATTCTCGAGCAAAGAAGAGGCAGTTTTTGACACCCAATTTGACCTCCCTATGCCCTGTCTAAGCTGCTTTTTAATATATATATATATATATGTGTGTGTGTGTGTGTGTGTGTGTTTAAAAAAAATTACCTTTTACGTAATTGTTTAGTTTGCATTCATAAATTTTAAATAATTATTATCTTAATTCTTACATTTTTGCGCAGTTATTCTAAATTATAATATTGAAATGTTTATTCACATTTAGTTGCAATTTATTAATTAATTCTAATTTAATTTAATTGTGTCATATCGCATACTAATATATGTACATACATAGTTTCACTTAAATGAACTTTTATTTTTAAATATATATAATTTTACTTTAATTTTATAAGTTATTTATATAATAATATTTGTATAATTCCACTTAATCTTTATAATTTGTTTAAATTAATAATGATACTCATATAGTTTTATCGTAAATGTTACATTCCGTAAGTTTTTAATGTTTAAACGACATGTTCGTATGTTGGTTAAGAGTTTTACAGTGCAATACATGCGAGAAAAGGGCCCGGGAAAAGGTTGAATGAGCACGGAGTCGGGACTGCGCGGGAGAAGGCCGGGCCAGCTGCCCAAAGGGGCAACATGGCACGGACCCCCTCCCTCCGTGTTGGGATCCGTGCCACGTTGCCCTGTCCATTGCCTCAAGTATATATATAAGTTCAATCTTTGATCCCATTTCATTTTTCCATAGATATAAACGGCCAGAGAGGTTACGAGGGAAACTAATATTTTTCTTCTGTTTACGCTATGAAACGCTGCCTGAATTCGAATTAACTTCGGGTATTGAAGTTTAAGGCTGCAGGAAGCATTGCTACGGAGTTAGTTTCGTGAAATTCGTCCGGCGAATCGTCATCCCGCCGAGCCAAGGTTGTTCAAATTGCACCGAACTAGTGTCAATACGATCACGGGCTTAAAGTAAGCATTTCTCCCTTCTGGACTTTCAAGAAATTGTGAGTTTTCAACCGTGTTTTGTTAAGTTGAAATATAGTTAATATACATATATAAAGTTATCATTTTCTTTGAATTTAGTATTGAAATTAGCCTCATTCTTCTAATAATACGATTGCAGTTGAAAAAAACAGTTGAATACGAGCTGAAACTCGCCAGTTAATCAGTAATCGATGAAAGAGGTATGTTAAGGCAAATTCCTTCGGCAAGTTAGTTCCTATAGCATTATAACTTAGTCTAAATCCCAGTAAGAGAATCAGAAGTACATTAATCATGAATAGTTGTTGTTGTTAGCTGAAACTAGTATTCTACGTTTAGCTGGGATTTGATTTGTCTATATAGCCCTCCATGACCAACCCCAGGGTTATTAGCTGTGTCGACGCCCGCCAGGGGAGAGATGACGTCACTCCAGAAAGAGAATCATGCCGTCCGCGAGGGACGAAGATGGGGTCCCAGGTCCTCATAGAGTCCATTCCATGGATGGACTATTATACATACGCCGTATCGGCACCACAACTCCGACGAGCTTGGTGCCCGGGATGTAGATATCAGGAGTCCACTGGACTTAGACACAACTACAGTCAGGGGCCGAGTGGGCTCAGTTGCAGACCCAGGGGACTGGCAGGACGACAATAGTCACCAGTTGACCCATTATGACCTTGATAGGGGTATATAGATTGATGTGTACTCACCAGGGCTTTTGGGAGCCCCAGATGGGTTATTTTGTGCTGGTTGTACCTTCCGGATTATGGGGGCCAGGTAAGGTTCGTGGTTGCTTTAGTTATTGATAGATTAGATAGTAGAGAATCCAGCAACCCTGGTATTACTCTTAATATCCCTTTTCTTTTAGTCATTTTCAGTTCTATCTTTTATATTAAATCATTTTAGTTATTGCTTTACATGCTCGGTACATATTATACTGACACCCTTTAGGGGCGCTGCATTACTTGTCTCCAGGTACTGATAGACGAGGAACAGATCCCTCTTAGCTTCCAGCCAGGACTAGCATACGAGTCGGCTCCTTTCCTCCGGAGCTCGTAAATAGAAGGTTTACTCTTTTGGATTGTATAGTTCATGGGTAGGTCGGGGCCTTGTCCCGACCATCATATTACTCCTAGAGGCTTGCAGACTGGTTCTTTTTCCATGTGGTTAGCTGTTGTTGGCCGTGTGGGCCCGCTATGTGTTTTATCTTGAATGCTGGCCGTGTGGGGCCCTTTTTAGCTGATAGTTGGCAGCTTGTCGGCTATAACTTAGTTTAGCATCGGATTTAAGTTTCAGTTATAACTAGACATCATGGTGGCCTTGTCGGCCCGCATAGGACTCCCCGTTGTTATGTGTTTCTGGTTAGCTATTTTCTTTGATAGGTGGCTATAAGGCCTTGTCGGTCGGGGCCTGTATTTACAGCCGAGATATAGGCCGTTGTTTTCTCGACCCTAGAGTTAGTATTAACCCTGCACTACAAGTGCTTAGGCTCAGTCAGATCCCAGTAGGGCATCAGGTGCCCATCATGTCTCCCAAGGTGGGGCGTGACAAACTTGGTATTAGAGCAGGTCGTATCCCAGGGAGTCTGCAAGCCGTGATAAGTAGAGTCTTGTGTATGGATGTGTTGTGCACCACATATTATAGGCGGGAGGCTACGAGGCATGATAGGATGGTTAATCTTCTTTCTTATTCAGTCAGGCTATAGAGCTATACGGTATAGGGTTGAATCCCTAAGCTTACTATATTCTTTTATCTATAGAGAAATGGTAGACCTGCGACACCCTACGAATGGCAGGAGATTGGATGTAGCAGCAGGAGAGGGCGCGAGCAGGGTGCCTCAGCCAGAGTCAGCCCGGTCTGAGGGCGATAGGGAGGTTTCATCTCGATCTCCCTAGCACTCTCCACCATGTCAGAAGCCGCTCGGGGTGGTAGATGTGTCGGCACCCCCTCCAGCAGTATCTATACCGACACCATCCGATCAGGAGGTTAGGAGTGTTGTTGTTATGTTAGCCCAGATGATGGCCGCACAATGTCAGCCTGTGGTACCGATAGTTGCAGAATCTTCAGGAGGGCCTGGTAGCTCGAGGGTCCGAGAGTTCCTTGCACTGAGTCCCCTGCAATTCACAGGGACAGATCGAGATGTGGACCCTCAGGATTTTCTGGACCAGTTGCAGCGAATTTTTGGGGTAATGCATGCCACCCCTATAGAATCGGTGGAATTAACAATGTTTTGGTTGCGGGACATTACAGTATTATGGTACAAGAGTTGGGAAAGGTCCCGAGGCAGAGATGTTCCCCCTCCGACTTGGCCCAGCTTCTTAGAGGCTTTCTTAGATCATTATTTGCCACGGGAGATCCGCCAGGCCTGGGTAGATCAATTTTTGCACCTGGAGTAGGGTTCAATGAATGTTCGAGAATATTATTTGAGATTTGATTCCTTGGCCCGATATGCACCGACCTTTGTGGATACTATGCCAGCCAGGGTGCACCGGTTCATTATGGGGCTGAATCAAGAATACGTGGAGACTTATATCACAGCTACCTTGCGTGACATGGATATTCCTCGTGTTCAGGCATTTTCCCAGAATATTGAGGGGATCCGGCAGCGGCAGTGAGGGATAGAGAGGGCAAGTCAGGAGTAGCGCCACAGGACTAGACCCAGTGATATGCCAACAGAGTCCCAGGGTGGACCCATACCACGATTATCAGACAGGCCACCCAGACCCCCACCTCCACAACAGCAGTAGGGGAGTAGGTTTGGTTGTCGGGGACAGCCAGGGCCCAACGAGAGTTCACGATCAGCAGGATCACAACAGAAGAGGGGGTCGGAGCAGAGAAGATTTACTGTACCACTTTGCCCTATTTGCAGCTGTCGTCATTCTGGGGCATGCAGGTATGGTTCTACGGCATGTTATGCATGTGGACAAGAGGGTCATCAGATGAGGGACTGTTCAGCTCGAGGTTAGGGCGATCGGGATTGATAGGATAGATCTTCAGGTGGGTCACGTGCCCCAACCCCTCCGGTAGGGCGTAGGCCCTCAGCTCCAGCTGGTAGAGGCCGAGGCAGATAAGGGGCCTCAAGTTTAGGTATCGGTCTAGATCCTACATATGCTTTATCGGGGCTACAGGAGTCAGAGTCGTCATCGAATGTTGTGACAGGTATGCTGGACATCTACTCTCATTCCGTATATGCTTTGATAGACCCAGGTTCCACTTTATCTTATGTTACACCGTTAGTGGCTCGAAAGTTCGGTATCGCGCCGAAATTGCTTTGGCAACCCTTTCGGTGTCTACCCCCTTCGGTGATTCCATTATAGCTAAGAGGTTCTACCGAGGGTGCACAGTAGAGGTCGTTGGTCACCAGACTTTAGCAGATTTGGTAGAATTAGAGAAGATTGATTTTGATGCAATTATGGGTACGGATTGGCTAGCTCCGTATTATGCCAATGTAGAATGTTGGACCAAGACTGTCCTATTCCACTTTCCTGGAGAGGTAGTGCAGGAGTGGAAAGGTAGTGCGGCTACGCCGAAAGGTAGGTTCATTTCCTATCTTCGGGAGAGAAAATTGATAGCAAAGGGATGCATTTATCATATTGTCAGGATTCGGGATGTCCAAGCAGAATCTCCGACTCTTCATTCTATTCCAGTGGTCAATGAATTTCCAAATGTATTCCCAGACGAACTTCCTGGTATTCCCCCAGAACGGGAAATCGACTTTGCGATTGACTTATTACCGGGTACACAACCTATATCTATTCCTCCGTAAGCTTAAAGAATTAAAGGAACAGTTGAAAGATTTGATAGATAAGGGATTTATCAGGCCGAGTACTTCACCGCGGGGTGCACAAGTTCTGTTTGTGAAAAAGAAGGATGGCTCCCTCCGTATGTGTATAGATTACCGGCAGCTGAATAAAGTCACTATAAAGAATAAGTACCCGCTTCCCAGAATAGATGATTTGTTCGATCAGTTACAGGGAGTGAAGTGTTTTTACAAGATTGATTTAAGATTTAGGTATCATCAGATTCGAGTTTGGGAGAGAGACGTACCAAAAACCTCTTTCAGGACCAGATATGATCACTTTGAATTTCTAGTTATGTCCTTCGATTTGACAAATGCTCCAGCAGTGTTCATAGATTTGATGAACAGTATATTCAGGACATATTTGGACTTGTTTGTAATAGTGTTTATTGATTACATTCTGGTATATTCTCGCTCAAAAGCAGAACACCGGGATCATCTACGGACAGTGCTTCAGATTCTCATAGATCGTCATTATATGCAAAATTTTCTAAGTGTGAGTTCTGGCTGAATTCAGTGGCCTTTCTAGGTCATGTTGTGTCAGAAGCTGGTATCCAAGTAGACTCCCAGAAGATTGAGGCGGTAAAAACATGGCCTAGATCGACAACTCCAACCGAGGTACACAGTTTTTTAGGATTAGCCGGTTACTACAGGAGGTTTGTAGAAGGGTTCTCTACTCTGTCAGCGCCTTTGACCAAGTTAACTCAAAAAGCAGCCAAATTTCACTTGACCAAAGCATGTGAACAGAGTTTCCAGGAGCAGAAAAATAGACTGACATCAGCACCCGTATTAGCTTTGCCGGACAGGTCAGAAGGGTATGCAGTGTATTATGATGCTTCGGGTGCCGGGTTGGGATGTGTTCTGATGCAACATGGTAAGGTAATCGCTTACGCCTCGAGACAGCTAAGGAAGCATGAAAAGAACTACCCCGCCCATGACCTAGAATTAGCCGCGGTCATCCATGCCTTAAAAATATGGAGGCACTATCTGTACGGCGTGCATGTAGATATTTTCACTAACCACAAGAGCCTCTAGTATATCTTCACACAGAAAGAGTTGAATCTACGGCAGCGTCGCTGGTTAGAATTATTGAAAGAATACGATGTGAATATCTTGTATCATCCGGGAAAAGCCAATGTTATAGCAGATGCTCTCAGTCGCAAATATATTGGGAGTTTAGCATACTTGAGGCCAGAACATCGGGAACTAGCTTGAGAGTTACATCAATTAGCGAATCTATCCGTCCGTATAGTGGATTCAGGAGACAGTGGGGCAGTGATCCAGAATACTGCAGTGTCATCATTGGTTGTAGAAGTGAAAGAGCGGCAGAACGGAGATTCTAACCTAGTTCAACTCAGGAGTAAGGCTCTTCGAGGGGAAGTAGCAGATTTCAGGGTAACTGGAGACAGAGTTTTCAGGTATAGGGGCCGCCATTGTATGCCGGATGCGGCAGGGCTTTGCCAGCAGATTATGGGAGAGGTACATTATTTCCGTTAATCTCTTCATCCAGGTGCAGCAAAGATGTACCATGATATAAAAGAAATTTATTGGTGGCCGGGGATAAAAAAGGAGGTAGCAGAATTTGTGGCACAATGTCGTAACTGCCAGCAGGTGAAGGCTGAACATCAAAAACCCGGTGGATTGACACAAGAAATAGCAGTTCCTATGTGGAAATGGGAGGCGATTAATATGAACTTTGTGACAGGGTTACCTCGTACCAGGCGTAAACTTGTTTCTATCTGGGTCATCGTTGACAGGTTGACGAAGTCTGCTCATTTTCTGCCAGTGAAGGCTACCTTCTCGGCGAAGGACTATGCTGAGTTATATATCAGAGAAATAGTATGATTGCATGGTGTTCCAATATCAATTATTTCTGACAGAGGGGCACAGTTCATAGCAAAACTTTGGCAATCCTTCCAAAAAGGTCTGGGGACACAGGTTAATCTGAGTATAGCCTTCCATCCTCAGACAGACAGGCAAGCAGAATGTACAATTCAAACACTCGAGGATATGTTACGGGCATGTGTGCTAGACTTCGGAGGCAATTAGGATGAGCACTTGCCGCTTATTGAGTTCGCGTGTAACAACAGTTACCATTCAACAATTCAGATGGCGCCTTATGAACTCTATATGGAAGGAAGTGTACATCCCCAGTTGGTTGATTTGAGGTAGGAGAATCGAGATTGATTGGGCCAGATATTATTCATCAGTCAGAAGAGAAAGTAAAGCTTATCAGAGAACGTCTACTGACAGCTCAGAGCCGCCAGAAATCTTACGCGGATGTACGACGTAGGAACCTGGAGTTCAGTGTACGTGACTGGGTATTTCCGAAAGTATCACCGATGAAAGGCGTGATGAGGTTTGGCAAAAAAGGTAAGCCCAACCCGAGGTTTATTGGGTCGTATCGACTACTCCGGAAAATAGGCCAGGTGGCATACGAGCTAGATTTTCCTTCAGAATTGGAATCCGTCCATCCGGTCTTTCATGTGTCAATGCTACGAAAGTGTATAGGGGATCCGTACCGAGTTGTGACAGTCGAGGATGTCCAAGTCACTTAGGACTTAGCCCATGAGGAGGTTCCAGTAGCTATATTGGATCGACAGGTTCGCAGGCTGAGAATAAAGGATGTCGCTTCAGTGAAAGTATTATGGAGGAACAAGAATAAAGAAGAGATGACTTAGGAAGCTGGGGATGATATGAGATCCAAGTATCCTCATTTGTTCCAGACTTAGCCAGGCCATGCAGGTAAGGTACATTTACGATTTAGTTTGTTCTGTGATGTATGTTACATATATTTCTCAGCTAGATACAATGTTGTTGAGAAACAGTTGTTGTAGTGTTATGTGAAATGCATGTATTGGACTTTTCTGCGTTTCAGGATTCTCAGATAGTCCATATTACAGGGAAACTCTGCCAAAAGTTTTGCAGAATAAGTAGTTATAAGGGTTAGAGTTCCTGTAAGCCGAAGTAAAACATTTGGGGACGAATGTTCAAAAGGGGGGGGGGGATGTTACACCCCGTAAGTTTCTAATGTTTAAACGACCTGTTCGTATGTTGGTTAAGAGTTTTAGCGTGCAATACATGCGAGAAAAGGGCCGGGGGAAAGGTTGAGCAAGCACGGAGTCGGGACTGCGTGGGAGAAGGCCGGGCCAGCCGCCCAAAGGGGCAACGTGGCATGGACCCCCTCCCTCCGCATTGGGCTCCGTGGCACGCCCGTAAAATGGCGCATTGGGATCCGTGTCATGTTGCCCTGTCCACTGCCTCAAGTATATATATAAGTTCAACCTTTGATCCCATTTCATTTTTTCCATAGATATAAACGGCCAGAGAGGAAAATAACGAGGAAAACTAATAATTTTCTTCCGTTTACGCTACGAAAAACTACTCGAATTCGAATTAACTTCGGGTATTGAAGTTTAAGGCTGCAGGGAGCATTGCTACAGAGTTAGTTTCGTGAAATTCGCCCGATGAATCATCAGGCCATGGTCGTTCAAAATGCGCCGAACTAGTGTCAATACGATCACGGGCTTAAAGTAAGCATTTCTCCCTTCTGGACTTTCGAGAAATTCCTAGTTTTCAACCGTGTCCGTTAAGTTGAAATATAGTTAATATACATATATAAAGTTATTGTTTTCTTCAAATTTAGTATTAAAACTAGCCTCATTCTTCCAATAATACGATTGCAGTTGAAAAGAGCAGTTGAATACGAGCTGAAACTCGCCAGTTAATCAGCAATCGACGAACAAGGTATGTTACAAATTCTTTTGGCAAGTTAGTTCCTATAGCATTATAACTCAGTCTAAATCCCAGTAAGAGAATCAGAAGTACATTAATCATGAATATTTGTTGTTGTTAGATGAAACTAGTATTCTACGTTTAGCTGGGATTTGATTTGCCTATATAGCTCTCCATGACCAACCCAGGGTTATTAGCTGTGTCGACGTCCGCCAGGGGCAAGATGACGTCGCTCCACAAAGAGCGGCATGCCGTCCGCTAGGGACAAAGATGGGGTCCTAGGTCCTCATAGAGTTCATTCCATGGTTGGACTATTATACATACGCCGTATCGGCACCACACCCCCGACGAGCCTGGTGCTCGGGGTGTAGATATCAGGAGTCCACTGGACTCAGACACAGCTACAGTCAGGGGCCGAGCGGGCTCAGTTGCAGACCCAAAGGACTGGCAGGACGGCTATAGTCACCAGTTGGCCCATTATGACCTTGATAGGGGTATATAAATTGACGTGTACTCACCAGGGCTTTTGGGAGCCCAAGGTGGGTTATTCTATGCTGGTTGTACCTTCCAGATTATGGGGGCCAGGTAAGGTTCTTGGTTGCTTTAGTTATTGATAGATTAGACAATAGAGAATCTAGCTACCCTGGTATTACTCTTAATATCCTTTTTCTTTTAGTCATTTTCAGTTCTATCTTTTATATTCAGTCATTTCAGTTATTGCCTTACATGTTCGGTACATATTGTACTGACAACCTTTTGGGGCGCTACATTACTTGCCTGCAGGTACTGATAGATGAGGAGCAGATCCCTCTTAGCTTCCATCCATGACTAGTAGAAGAGTCGGCTCCTTTCCTCTGGAGCTCATAAATAGAAGGTTTACTCTTTTGGATTGTATAGTTCATAGGTAGGTGGGGGTCCTGTCCCGACCATCATATTACTCCTAGAGGCTTGCAGACTGATTCTTTTCCCTGTGGTTAGCTGTTGTTGGCCGTGTGGGGCTCGTATATGTTTTATCTTGTATGCTAGCCGCGTGGGGCCCTGTTTAACTGATAGTTGGCGGCCTTGTCAACTATAACTTAGTTTAGCATCGAATTTAAGTTTTAGTTATAACTAGACATCATGGTGGCCTTGTCGGCCCGCTTAGGACTCCCCGTTGTTATGTGTTTCTGGTTAACTGTTTTCATTGAAAGGTGGCTATAAGGCCTTATCATCCTGGGACTGTGTTTACAACCAAGATATAGCCCGTTGTTTTCTCGATCCCAGAGTTAGTATTAACCCTGCACTAGAAGTGCTTAGGCTCAGTCAGCTCAGTTAGATCCCAGTAGGGCATCAGGTGCCCGTTATGCCTCCTAAGGTGGGGCGTGACAGTAAATTAAACTATTATATAATCTATTTATTAAATTATTTATAAGTATAGTATTTTTATTAATTTAATAGAAGCTAAATTTAATTTCGTCTAATTTATTTAAAATCTAGCCTCTCTATCTAATTCATGCCAATTCTAGCCATTCTGATCAAATTTTTGCCATATTTTAATTTTCAATTCAATTTCAATTTAATTCTATCCATATAACCTACCCACGAACCATTGGGTAACTCGAAAATTTGATCCATTTAACTCATTTAAATCTCAACCCTCAATCTTATTTGATCTAACTGTCTAGATAAAATCCTACTTATTTTCCTCTTATATGACAATACCCCTAAAAAAAGCTGATTTTCACTCTCATCCTCACCATCTGCGCTGTCGCGCCCTCACCCTCTCTCCTCTCTCTCCCATCATAAACGCCACTGCCTCTCCTCTCTAACACCATCGCATACCATTTTCCTCTCCCGTCGATGCCCCTCCCATTCTTATCTCCCTCTCCATCACTGTTTCGATTAGTGAACCACTGCGAACACCAGCCCCTCAACATTCCTCTCTACTCTCCCTTCTCTCTTAGCGCCACTCTCCTTCGTCTCCGGCAAAATCCCACCGAGCCACCATGTCGTGAACTGCCAAACCAGCACCTGCCACACCTAACTTCCTCTCCATGGTCGACCACTGAGAAACCATCGTCTCCTTTCGCCGCTCCCTTTCCCTCACTGCTCCTCCAAACGCCATTAAATAGACCTAGACGCCTCCTCCATTTTCTCCGTGTCGCCCCGCCACCTCCTTCGCAGGTCAGCCTTTTCCCTCTCACCACCGACCTTTGCTTTTCTTTTCATCCTCTCTATCTCAAACCATAATAGTTACCATGGACAAGCTAGAGCCACTAGTTGACTACCTCCGTTCACAATGATGTGAGAATTTACGGCAAAAGAAGACCAAGAAAGTCTAAACACTTCCACCTTTGTCCGGGTCTTGTTTCGTTTGAGAACAAATTCATATAACATTTTCGACTCACTTCTGCCTGTTTTGCTTAAAACTGCCGATATTTTATTTACAATTAGTGTAATTGTATGATTGATTTTCGTATAAATAATGCTCTTTTATATCTTTAAGAATGTCATATGTGAAAAACTCTTTGATTTATGTACTTTGAGTTTTGCTTAAGCCCCAAATCTTACGAAATTTTTGACTCTAAACCGATGAGATATTGTTTGTTACTTGGTTTTGTGTTTTGGTGTGTGTGTCTATATATATGTGTGTGTGTGTGTGTGTGTGTGCGCGCGCGTGTGCCACTGTCTTGCTTTTAAATCCTAATAATTATCAGTTGATATATACCATAGGGTTGTGTTTCTAGTGACCTTCATCTGTATTACAATCACTAATTGTTCTACTTTGAGTGAAGTTTGCTCTAATTCATATTCCCTCTCCTTCTTCCTTTTAATTAATTATCACATATTTAGCACTCATCTGTGATATCAAGCTGTCGTAATTACTTTCTTGATTCTTCTTCCTTTTAATAGTCAACACAACTTTAATATTTTTTTTATTTTTTATTTATGGTAAACTTGGTTTGATTAATTTTTCTTTCCATGACAGCTTTATATGCTAATTATGATAACCTATAATTTTGTATTTATATGATCAACATATCAACTTTAGTATTTAGAAATTTTTTGTTAAATGGAAAGTGTTTTTCTCTAAAATTGATTCTGCCTTCTTTGATCAATGAAAATTCTCACATTGTTGATTATCTTCCTTTTTTTTTTTTTTTTTTTTCTGATTTGAGTATTTGATTATTTATGTTTAATTGTTATTTATTTATACTCAATTGGTTCTGCTTAAGGGAAGTTGTGTGATTGATTTGGTTTCCTTTTCTCTTAAACTGATTTAGTACCTGATTATTATGGTAAAATCCTATTAGACCTTATTAATTCTGATTTGACTTTGTTAATTAAGGAACAAAATTTTCTTTGATTGATTCTTCCATTTATCTCATTTTCTTTCATCTCTCTCATGATTTAACTATATAAGCATGCCCTCTCCTTCTTTCAAAGGACATTCGAACTTACTAATTTTTTTTAGCAATTTTACTTTTATCTCTCTTTAGCATCCAGATAATATCATCCCCTTAGCAATATAACTAGAATATTGCTATTACCTTAGCGACATAACATTCGAACATTCATCCCCTCTAGCGATATAATTCTCTCTTAGCAGTCAAAAAATACTATTCGGTATTCGAGATTATCCTCTAGTTTATCTATCTACTTTTCATTGCTTCGCTAGTTTCAACTAGTTAGTTTACTTCACCATATTATATTCATTAAGTTTTTCTATTTGCGTTATGCAATTAATTGTGATTCTTTTAGCATTTTTTAGCATGATCTTTTATGTGATATCTTGCCGAGCAGCGTGTATTTAAGATATGTTATTGAACTATTTTTCTAGATTTAAATAAATTATGACTTCATAAGATTAAAATATATTTCTACGTATATCCCTGCAGTGGTACTTTGTTTTGTTTAGCAGGTTCTTTTTAATTATATGGAGGAGTTCATCCAAGTTCGGGGTGGAAACGGAAAACCTTTTTTTATTTTATTTATTTTATTCTTTTTACTTTTGTTAAAGCATTGTATTGATTGTATAAACTTGTTGATATAGTGAAAACGGGATACTTAAAGGGGGCTGGGAATTATATGTTGCTTGTCTGATGTTTCTTTCCTTTTAATCACTTTCAAACTATGCATTTTCTTTTAAATCAAAATCACTGCCTAGTTTTTCTTATTTTAATTAAAAATAGGCAGTGTGTTTTATAAATTATTACTATATATGAGTACTATCTCTTAACATATAGTTAATGGGAAGTAAAAAGAATTACGAGGTCTAATTCTCATTTAAAAAAAAAAAACAAAGCCGGCCCTTTCCTCGGAAATAACATTAACCCCTGATTTTCAAAATAATTATTGATATTTATATATAGAAATTTTATGTGTTTACATTGTAAAATTCGGATCTTTATTTGAATTCTTAAATATATTAATATTAATTTCAACTTAAGATCGACCTCTAATTAAATTATTGCTAAGGTTAAAGGTCACGATTCATAATATCGTAATGACCATCCCTATAAAGCAACAAACACTTTTTTAGACTTTTAATTTTTCTTAGGCTTTTCTAATATTTAAAAACGTTTAAATTATTATAAAGTATTTATAAAATATAGTTTCTTTTTCTTTCTTGTCCTTTTTTTATTTGGTTAATTAAGATTTATATATTGTGAGTTAGCAAGTAAATATCGTTTAAGATATTTCTTTTATTGCTTGTCTGAATATCTTGGCTCTTCTAACTAATAATGTTCTTTTCCTTTTAATTATCCGCGCATGTAGTAAATAAATTGATATTGCCTTAATCACCTAGTATCGCTTAAAAATAGTTTAAAATATATGTAACTTATTTTTAAACAAAATCTTTTTTTTAGAAATAAGTTGGCGTGTTAAAGTTGTTTTTCACTTAATTTTTTGTTAATTAGTGCGTTAATTTATATTGAAATACTTGTTCGTCTTTAAAATGAATTTTATACGTCTAAATAGAAATAACTTAATATTATCTTGTCATATAGTTTTTGCATTAATTTGGTAAATAGTTTATGTTAATTTGTTTATGTAGTAATAAAATAATTGATTTAACTATCTTGTGTAGTAAATCTTTTGAAATATTATATTTTCGTTTTGATAAGTTTGCATTGTCTTATCACTTAGATTTTATGCTAACCATAAATTTATTTTAATTCGTGCTTGAACATTTATTTGTATTGAAATAAGTTTTATATATTGACTTGATAAATTTTTAGCTATGTTTTGTTGTTTAATTTTCGCATTAACTAGTAAACAATTCAATTTACTTATTTGTTTTAGTAAGAGTTTATTTATCCAATCCTATAGCGAAATTAATTTTAATAATTGACTATTTTTTGATCACTTAATAATTTTTTCTACATAATTAATAAATTCGATCGGGACCCACAGTTGTGGACCTCGAAAGGTGCTTAACATCTTCTTTTCGAGGTAACTTGAGCCCTTACCCGATTCCTGGTGACGTAGATTTAGTTGAACAAAGTTATCTATTTAGTTAGTTTAGTCCGGTGCCCTAACGCACCTTAATTCTTTAGGTGACGACTCTTCTTCCTGACAAATTCTTCAAGAGTTGTCACATGCTGAGTTTCACTTTTCGCGAGAAAAATGGGGCGCAACACTGAAATCATAATCTCATACATAGCTTGAAATCTGAACATTGGGAGTCAAGGCTCCAAACATATCATAAGTTGTATTAGGAGTCTTGACTCCAAACCATATGATAAGCTGATCTTATTAGCCTTGCGTAAATCATAAAAACATAGTTAACTTGCATGGGCTTGCCACAAATCATCAAATCATGCATACTTGAAATTGGCTTCATAAATCACAAAGTGATGGAAACATTTAACGATCGCTACAGGATAATATACTAAAATACATGTTTATTTTTACTTGTTCATTTTAGAAAATCAAAACAAAATTTATTACTTAGTCTCTAATTTTTACCCTTATTATTAATATAGTCATTTTCCAATTCAAAGAGTGATATAATAAAATTATCATATTAAATTGATACTGAACAAATAAAAATGGACATATAGAGTATCTTTATACTATAATCGGTAGATACAACAACTTTTAGCTACTTTGGGAAACATTTAAGGAAGAAGACGACAATTATTGAGTTTTCAATTTCTTCTCTTTAATCATGCTTACTAACTTAATGTCTCTTGTATTTTCTTTTAGTTTCATGAATAGCTAAATTTTAATCAGGATTGTGATCGAATCCTAGTGTGGAGTTATTAATGATACCTTTTTTTTTCTTTTAATGATTGGTATGACTATTATATTAGCTAATTACATATTTAATTTTATAAACTAGTGGTTATAAATATTGATTCTTATGCTTTATATCTTAATTCTTGCTTGAGAAATAGGAATTAGTGTAGGAATAATTAGCTAACAAGGCAGTAAGCTAATTGAGAGGTTGAATAGTGCTAATTAAAAAATTTAAAAGAGATATAGGAATAGTTCTACTTAGCTCTTAATCAATTGAACCTAATGCATTGAAGAAGTTAATGAAGATTAGACCACTCAATATTGAGTAGGTATCTTAATATTGATAGCCATAAAAATACTAATTAAATAGACATGATTGATTGGAACGTACCAATTAAATTCATACCTACTTAAGGAGAACAATCCTTGGTATCAATTTTACTTGATACAACCTTAGCTATTTTGCGCATGTTACGTGTTTGCTTTATTATTTGTTAGCTAATTGCATACACATTACCCATAAATCATAATTGCAGACCCAAATTTTTTGCGTCTCCTTTTGTATAGGCACAATTTCAAGCGGGCACAATTTTAATAAAATGAAATTATGCCGACCAAGTATAAGTTAAATAATATGAATTTATACCTGGTGGGCATAATTTCATTTTATTGAACTTGTGCCTGCTTCTGCAGAGGCACAATTCCAATGAACATGAAATTATGCCTACCAGACATAAGTTAAGTACATGAACTTATGCCTGATGGGCATAATTTCATGTTATTGAAATTGTGTCTGCTTCTGCATAAATGCAATTTCAATAAAATGAAATTATGCCTATGCAGAAGCAGACACAATTTCAATAAAATGAAATTATGCCTATGCAGAAGCAGACGCAATTTCAATAAAATGAAATTATGCTGACCAGACATAAGTTAATATGAATTTTTGCCTTCTAGGGTTAACCTATGGCTTGCGAATTTATTTATTTTTTTTGTGATTTTCTTCTATAATATTATGAGTATTTATGTATTGTTTTTATTACTTAAAACACTGAAAGGGCAAACATTAAAGCCCATTAATTTAAAGGGTAAAAATTAAAAACCATCCCAAAATAGAGGCAATCGGCGCAAAAACTTGTAAATATATCCCCATCTCCTTGCATACATAGTCACCCTCAAACGTATAATAGTCAGGAGACCCTTTTTTAAATATGCTTGACTTAGAAAAATCTCATTTAGAGGTCAAAGCCTCAATATTTCTGATATGTGCATAAGTTATCTGTCCAAAATAGCCTTTTTCCGCATCATATATGTCAAACACTTCCAACAAAATCCAAATTAATGATTCTCGGGGTTAATTACATCCATCAAAACCTTTTTAGAAATCTAGACTTTGATCGAACTCAAAGTTAACCCAAAAAAAAAATTAATTGCGAGTCAATGGTACATGAGGGGATTTTCCATAAGCTAGGAAATTTGATCTTGACTTAATTTACTAGGTCAAATTCTAATTTAGTTGATTTGACAACTTAGGCTAAATCCCAACTTAGGACACTTCAACATCTCATGTTTTGATCTTAAAAATCTATGGAGAATCATGTATATAACGGAAAAGTCTTAAAATCATTATCTTAAATTTTACAACGATTCCTCTTTAAAAGGGTGTAATTACATATTCTAAAACTCCCAAAACTTGAAATAATGGTTTTTTTTTGTTTTTTAATTATTATTTTAAAAATTCCTAAATACCTAATTTTACGCACTTGAAACATGCCTAGCATGATCTCCCTGACTTAAATTGGATAAATAAGTTTTCAGATCGCAGCAGTTGGGATGTGATCATGTTAGTAGCGGTTGGCCACTAAGCATTGTTGCGCTCCTATTACGTGATCCCGTTGCATTGTGGGAGGTATTTTTTTTGCAATCACATCTAGCGACTGCAATTGCGATCGTGGTGCACAATTTGATACTGAAATTTCCCAATTACATTTTGCATAGTGATCTGAAATTCACCCGAGCTCCTCGGATCTCAACCCAAATCATCCAAACAAATTCCAAATGATAAAAATAACTTATAGAAAGTCTTAAAACAATAAATTGAGGCACAAATACCCAAAATAAGGAGTTGGTTTGTTATTTGAAAACCAATAGATCCAATTATCCAAACAATCAAACAAGTGCACACTATCAAGGGAGACATATGACTCATGAGGGATGGATCTCCTCACCCGCAATAATCAAGTCATGGACAACTTACACGCCCAAACATTGACATATGAAAAGTGAATTACATATTCAAATCAATATGAATATGTAATGTGCATGACAAATCAGTTCAACCATCTAGTCTATAATGTTAAACTAGCATTTAACATATTCCTATAATATTAGCACATTTAATCATGTAATAGATTAAACATGTAATGCACAGCAAGTAGCAATTATGTCCCTAAATATTTTCAGATGTATACGTCACCTTATATATATATATGGTACTCCCATATACGCATGTAAAATAAGTTTAATTTGGAGAAAAAAAAATCCCATTAAGGACAAAGTCTTAACTTATTTTTGTTCAAGCTTTTAACCTTCCAAAACAATTTTTCCATGCTTGGAACCCTCCAAACTAATCAACTCTATTCAAAAGAACACTTAATGGAGTAAATCAATGCAATCATAATTTAATTCGAGATATAAATCAAAATTTTAAAAAAATCAACCCGGATGTCAAATCCGAACCCACTTGGTCTAACCCCAAATAAAATTCATATTCGGGTAACCCGTAATCCCATAAGTTTAGGCCTATGATTCGATTTCAATTTTGACTTTATTTGCTAGCTCAATTTATTTATTTATCAATTCTAAAACATAGTCCAAATATTCACAAATTCAATCATCTAAATCCATGTTTCATGTTAATAATCAATGGGTAATCACCAAATAGTCTTTATAACACTTACCCCAACTTGTGATCAAATTTATTGTGCAATGTCCCCCAAGCTAAGCTCCTAAGATCCAAAAAGGTGAATTAGAATGAAAATTATGAAATTTGATTTTTTAAACCTGAACAGTTCCTTTTGTGTGATCAAGGATCAGCTGAAACTTTACTCAGTGCGATCATGCCCCTGACATGAGGATTGCAATGTATTGTCAGGTGAGACATTGTGTAATCACGAGGAGAGTGTCACGATTACAATGATCAGCTATGTGGCCAACTGCTGAGATCGTGTCCTTTGTCCGCAATAGCACATTACTCAACATTCCTGTTTATCGCGATCGCATTACCCCTACCGTGATCACGATAGACACTATCCAAATGATCCAATACTGTCAAAATCCACATGGGTCCCTTGGATCCCAACTCAAATCATGCTAACAACTCCCAAATGGTATTATTGAGTTATAAAAGTCTCAAACTATAATTTAAAATAAGAGGTTGAATTGTTATATGTGTACTACAATGGACCTTCACTTTGGAGGATTATTATGCATTTGTATGACGATTAATTACAATTTTCCACATTATCAAGATATGCGAATTAAAAAAGAAAAAAATAGCGCCGCCTGATTGGTGCAATTTTAACTTTTCTAACGTGATGTGCCAATCGGTGACTTAAAAATAAATAAGCAAGAGTATTATTATAACCTTTTGCAATTGGTTCAGCAAACAAAAGTGAAACAACAACTACAATCGCCAATTTATACAATCACATCAACTTTGAAAGCAACAAATGGGACATGTCACATAGCAAGTATGATGATGTTTTCCTACAACCATTATTATATCTAACGGATACAATGTGGATTTTATAGTACTTTAAAAGTTTTAAAAAAAATGAATATTAGCATGGAACACGGACTAGTATTTATTAGGAGATGGAGATCATGTAAGATTCGAGTTGACTTTCTTATATTTGGAGGGGAATATATTTTATCGATGAAAATATAAATATTGTTAAGAATTAAAATTAAAAATAATAATTGAGATGCAATTTTCTTTATAAGAAGATTTAAGTTTACCGCAGTAAGATATTCATTGATCCAATAGTAATTTGCTTAACGTGTGTATTTTAAAATACAATAATTTAATAATATTGTATAATTCAAATAAACTCTGGACGAATGAGCAATAAGAAAAATAAGTTGGGAGAACTCCCTTTTATCATTTTTTAAGAGGCCAAGAGGGGCCATGTCCAAGTTTGTTAAGTACTCCTTCGTGATTTTGCAGGTTTTGATGCCCTGTAAGGCTTATAAGAATGACTTTAGTTAGTTGTCAGTCATTTGAGAGATTTGGCTTAATCCTATGTTTATAGAGGAAATTCTGCAGAAATTTTTAGAATATCCTAGAATTAGACTTATTTCTTTCCATGATCATCTTTCGATGACGAATGATGCCATGGAGAGATGTTGTAACACCTCATACATATGTTATACGGCTCATACAGTGATCTACGAAAAGCACTAAGCAATTATAGTCAAAATGACTGAAACACTCCAAAACTTTCTAAGATTAGCCTTGAGATTTAAAATTTGATTATGTAGAAATTTGAAAAATAATCACAGTACGACTCGTACATAGGAGGTATGACCCATACCTAGACTCGTAGTAGGAGGGTGGAGAAGATCAGTTAAGGTGGCTTGAGAAACCATGATTTCATGTTGAGACTCGTAATACCCTAATACGAATCGTACTGAGCAGTCGTGGAATAACTCAGAGTTGTGGCCAAGAAAATTTAGGCTAACCACGAGTCAAGGTACAACTCGTGGTACAATGGTACGACCCGTAGGATAGGTCGTGAGAGGGGTCAGAGGAATACTAAGGACTGAAATATAGATCATGATACGAGTTGTAGGATTCTGATACGAGTCATAGTAGGCATCCATGGAGAACTTCAGAGAATTGGATTGAAGCAGAGTCATTAACCACGAGTGATAGTATGAATCGTGGAATCATGGTACGACTTGTAGGTTGAATCGTACCAGCTGACGAGCAGAAATTTCATTAAATATTTTAGGGGTAACTTTGTAAAATTTTATCATCTTAACTCCTAAACTACGTCGTATTAGGATTATTTAGGAGGAATTTCAGGGGAATAGTCGACCCTCTCTCTCATTCTTTCCAAAACCAGTTAGGAAATTCACGAAGAATTTAGACGGTTCTCTCAGAGAAAAGCTAGGGCTTGCAAATTCCTTCTCAGATTCTCAAGATTTCTTCCAAGGAATTCTACTTCAAGTATGTGAGATTTCAACAAGGGAATTGCTCTTCTCTTGTGCCCCTAAACCTTTCTAAAATCTTTATCAGTTTTAGCCTTATTTGTATCGATGTTAGGGTTGTCTCTCAGTTAGAATACAAGTTTCCTTGTTGTTATAATTTTCATGATCCTTGAAGCTTGTAGTTAGTTATACTTTATGTTGATATCTCTTTTCTTGAAATATGTGTTTAGCCCTTCTGTGAATGTGATTTGAAGAGTCTTGCATAATTGTTCAGATACAATCTTTCTTGATTCTGATAGTTCTTGTAATCAACATGATAGTACAGTTAGATCATCCAGAAAGTTGAATTGTTGATTATTTAGTCCCAGTCAGTACTTAGCCTTTTCAGTACCTTACAGAAATGTCAGTTGATTAGTTTGACTATAGTCTCTTGAGGAGTTCAGTAAAACTCCATAGTCTCAATTATAAGTTGTCAGGGTGTTCTTTAGACGGTTACGACGGTTTCAGCTAAATCAGCTTTGGCCAATATTAGAACCCTTAGTTTCAGTTATCAGGTCCTTCAGACTCTCAGGTTATTTCTAGATAAGTATTCCTGACTTAAGTCTCGAGACATCAGGTTCGAGCTATTAGCCTAGTAGTCACAATTGAAATTCCAGTAGGAGTAGGACTTAGCACTGAGTGGACCGAGGTTCAGCATACCCAGGTTCCTAGAACTATGTTGCCACTATAGGTTTTAGCCTGAATAGGCATCAAATAGTGATCACCCAGTTCAGCTACTATACCATGGCAAGGTATAGTATGCCTTCTCTGATGAGGGGTATATATCGGCCTTCATGTTTAGCTCGCATGGTTACATGTTAGTTATAGTCTCTCCCACGATGTTCCTTAGTGTAGCTTAGTACTGCTCAATCCAGAATAGTCACAGTTTTCAGTTCAGTTCAGTTATTCAAAGTTCGATATGTAGTTATGATCCTCAATTAGTACCTGTGTTATGGTTATATTCAATGTATATCAGTTCAGTTGTGTATTTCTACTGTTCTTATTTACATCTTGCATACTTAGTATATTCAAAATACTAATACATATTTTCCATGCTGTATTGTATTATGATACAGGTGCAGGTTCTCAATCGCGGCTTCCTCAGTAGTTCCCTTCCGATGATTTCAACAGCATTACCTTTGGTGAATCCTTATTTTTTGAGGATGAGGATTTAGTTCTATTTCAGTTTCTTGTTTTCATATTTTAGAGTTAGCTGGGGGCTTGTCCCAACAACTCATTAGTTCTTAGACAGCTTTCAAACATAACATTGTTCTGCATGTTTTTGCACTAGTGGTATAAATTTTAGTAGTTTATCAGGCATGTCTTAATTTCAGAAAATTTTATCTAGTTATGTTTTTTTGAGCTTCCGCTTTTATTTAATTCAGTATACTAGTGTGACGTTAAGCCATGGGTTAACTTGGGGTCACTTGTGACACCAAGTACTGTATCGTGCCCGGGGTGTAGACTCAGGTCGTGAAAAATTTGGTATCAGAGCACTAGGTTTAGAGTATCCTAGGATGTCTGAAATCCACGTCACGTAGAGTCCTTTTCATAGGTGTAAAGCCCGCCACACTTATGAGGGGGAGGCTACAAGACGTTATTAGAAAAATTCCATTCTTCATAATTCTGATCGTGCATAGAGTGTGAAACTCTAAAAGTTCCTATTCTAACTCGCACTCTACTCTTTTTAGATAATAATGCCTCATAAAAGAGAAAACGGGAGAAGGACCAGCAACGCTAACCGGCCAGCCCCACCAGCTCCAGCAGCCCCTCAGGACAATCAAGTGTTATCTGTAGAATTTTGAATGGAAATTCAAATGTTGGCTCAAGCTGTGATCAACCAGGAGAACCAGCAAGTAGTGCCCGTCAACACCAATGGGTCTGCAGCTGCGTCCAGGGTTCGAGATTTCACTGGGATGAACCGTCTGGCATTTCATAGGTCTAAAGTTGATGAGGACCCATAGGAGTTTGTTGATGTGGTATAAAATATCACTCAAAGAGTGTCGATCTGGCTGTCTGCCAGCTGAAAGGGGTGGCTCATATCTGGTACAAGCAGTGGAAGGAGGGAAGGCTGAATGGAGTAGGCCCGATAGGATGGGATGAGTTTGTGATGACATTTTTAGACAGGTTCTTTCCTGGAGAGTTGAGGGAAGCTAAGGCTGCCGAATTCATGAACCTGAGGAAGAACAAACATGAAGGTAGAGGAGTATGCATTGAAGTTTACTTAACTATCGAGATATGCTCCTGAAATGGTCGCTGAGCCAAGGCCCATATGCTCAAGTTCGTTAATGGAGTTTTGGACTTGGTGCTTAAGGAATGCAGAACCGCGATGCTGATCAAAGACACTGACCTCTCCAGCCTCATTATTCATGCCCAACAGATAGAGATAGAAAAGTAGAAGGATATAGAGAGGAAAAACAAGTGGGCTAGAACAAGACAATTTGAGTATGGCCAATAGAGATAAGGTGGAGCAGTCGGTCACAGCAGCAGCAACAACAGAAATCTCCAGTACCCTCATTAGCTAGTGCCTCTTTTTTTCGATCCCGCAAGGACCTAAAGGATAGAGCATCAGGATCCCAGTCCCAGAGTCCCATCTCCAGCAGTCGCACATTTCCAGCCTGCCCTAAATGTGGCAAGAATCACCATGGGGAGTGCCGTTTAGGCAAGGAGGGTCACGGTTGTGGTCAGCTGGGTCACAGATTAAGAGATTGTCCATCAGAAGGACGGGGGAAGACTCGGTCTACCATCTCAGCAGCCCCAGCAGGTCATCCAGCTCAGTAGGGCACTACTTCAGGTACGAATCATTTTTATGCTTTGTCTTCTCATCAGGACCAGGAGAACTCACCTGATGTGGTTACGAGTATTTTGCGCTTTTTCCACATTGATGTATATTCCTTGTTAGATCTAGGAGTCACACTTTCCTTCTTGACTCCATATATTGCTTTTTAGTTTGATATTAGTCTAGAAGTCCTCTCAGAACCATTTTCAATTTCTACTCTGGTCTGTGAGTCAGATAGAGCCAGCTGGGTACATAGAAGTTGTCCAGTTTCAGTTGATCTAGTAGAGCTAGTCATGGTCGACTTCGACCTCATTCTTGGAATAGATTGGTTATTTTCCTATTATGCCTCAGTCGATTGCTGAATTAAAGTCATCAAATTTTAATTTCCTAACTAGCCAGTCTTAGAATGGAAGGGTAGTGTTTCAGTGCCTAAGGGTCAGTTTATTTCCTACCTTAAGGCCCAAAAAATAATTTCAAAGGGTTGCATCCATCACTTGGTTTGGGTCAGGGATTCCAATTCCGAGACACCGATTATTCAGTCGGTCCCAGTTGTTAGTGAATTTCCTGATGTCTTTTCCAAAGATCTTTCCGGAGTCTCCCTTGAGCAAAAAATAGACTTCGGCATAGATATTTTTCCATACACCCTTCCCATCTCTATTCCTCCTTATAGAATGGCTCCAGCTAAGCTTAAGGAGTTGAAGAAACAACTGAAAGACCTTCTAGGTAAGGGCTTTATCAGACCCAACATCTCTCCATAGGGTGCTCTAGTGTTTTTCATGCGAAAGAAAGACGGTACGCTCAGAATGTGTATCGACTATCGTCAACTGAACAAAGTTACATTCAAGAACATGTATTATCTGCCCAGGATTAATGACTTGTTCGATCAACATCAGGGACCTAGTTGCTTCTCCAAGATAGACCTCAGATCGGTATACCACCAGCTTAGGGTCAAAGAATATGACATTCCAAAAATAGCTTTCAGAACTCGGTATAGTCACTATGAATTCGTGGTTATGTCTTTTGGACTAACCAATGCTCCTGCAGCATTTATAGATCTGATGAACAGGATATTCAAGCCATACTTGAACATGTTATCATTGTAGTCATAGATGACATCTTGGTATACTCCAGGGATGAGGAGGATCATGCTAACCACCTGAGAATAGTGTTGAAGACTCTCAGAAACCGTCAGTTGTTCGCTAAATTTAATAAGTGTGAATTCTGGTTGAAGTTAGTGGCTTTCCTCGGTCATGTGGTCTCAAGTGAGGGTTTTTAGGTAGATCCTCAAAATATAGTAGCAGTAAGAGATTGGACGAGACCCACCTCCCCATCTGATATCAAAAGTTTCTTGGGTTTAGCCAGTTATTACCGACGGTTTGTAGAAGAGTTTTCTTTCATTGCATCCCCTTTGACCAAAATGACTCAAAAAAGGTGAAGTTTCAGTGGTTAGATGCTTGTGAGAAGAGTTTTCAAGAGTTAAAGACTCAACTTACACAACTCCAATTTTGACCTTTCCAGAAGGAACAGATAGGTTCATAGTTTATTGTGATGCTTCTCGAGTTGGCCTCTGTTGCATCCTGATGCAGCGGGGTAAGGTGATAGCTTATGCCTCCAAACAACTCAAGGTTCATGAGAAGAACTATTCGACTCATGACCTTGAACTGGCGGCAGTGGTGTTTGCTTTAAAGATGTGGAGGCATTACCTCATCGAGTCCACATGGATGTTTTCACTAGCCACAAGAGCCTGCAGTGTGTTAAGTCAGAAGGACTTGAATCTTCATCAGAGGAGGTGGCTAGAATTACTGAAAGCTTATGACATGAGTGTACTATACCACCCGGGCAAGGCCAATGTGGTGGCTGATGCCTTAAGCAGGAAGTCTATGGGAAGCGTTGGACATGTTGAAGAGGGCAGAAAAGAGCTGGAAAAGGATATGCACATGTTAGCTCGATTGGGAGTGCAGTAAGTTGATTCTGTTGAGGGTGGAGTTGTAATTCAAAGTAGGTTAGAATCCTCACTGGTGGTAGAGGTTAAGTCAAAGCAGGACGAAGACCCCATACTACTCAAGCTAAAAGAAGCATTTTTAAGGAAAGAGATGGAGGCTTTCTCTAAAGGGGGAGATGGAGTGCTTCGTTACTAGGGCAGATTGTGTTCTCCAGATGTGGATGACTTGAAATACCGAATACTGGCAGAAGCACACAGCTCTAAATATGCTATTCATCCGGGTGCCACTAAGATGTATAGTGACCTATGGGAAATCTTTTGGTGGAATGACATGAAGAAGGAAATTTCATAATTTGTAGCAAAGTGTACGAACTGCCAACAGGTTAAGGTTGAACATCAGATACCTGGAGGTATGACTCAGGATATCAATATTCCTACTTGGAAGTGGGAGGAAGTGAACATGGACTTCATCACAAGTTTACCTCGTACTTGCGACAACATGATTCAATTTGAGTGGTTGTGGATCGGATGACTAAGTCAGCACATTTTGTACTGATTAAGACTACAAACTCAGTCGAGGATTACTCTAGACTGTACATCCGGGAGTTAGTCAGACTATATGGAGTTCCCTTGTCCATCATTTCAGATAGAGGTACTCAATTCACCTCGCATTTTTGGAAATCATTTCAGAAGGGACTTGGCACCCAGGTTAAGCTTAGCACAACTTTTCACCTACAGATAGATGGACAAGCTAAGCAGACTATTCATACCTTGGAAGATATGTTGAAGGCGTGTATGATTGATTTCAAGGGTAGTTGGGATGATCTCCTACCTTATTGAATTTGCATACAACAACAGCTACCACTCCAGCATCCAGATGACCCCGTTTGAGGCATTGTATGATAGGAGGTGCAGATCTCCTATGGGATGGTTCAAAGTTGGTGAACTAACATAATAGGACCATACTCAGTTCATGAGGCTATCCAAAAGGTTCAGCTTATCAAAGAAAGGTTGAAAACAACCTAGAGCTGACTGAAGTCATGTGCAGATGTGAGGAGAAAAGAGCTAGAGTTTGCTGTAGATGATTGGGTTTATCTGAAGATTTCACCTATGAAAGGGTGATGATGTTTGGTAAGAAAAGAAAACTTAGTCCGAGATATGTGGGACCTTACAAAATCCTGAGACGCATTGGCAATGTGGCCTATGAGTTAGAGCTACCTGTAAGGTTAGCATCGGTGCCTCTAGTCTTTCATGTGTCATTGCTGAAGAAGTGCATCAGTGATCCGACCTCAGTAGTGCCTCTAGAGAGTGTTGGTGTAAGGGACAGTCTCTCTTACGAAAAAGTTCCAGTTCAGATTCTGGACTGGTAGGTTCATAAGCTGAGGAACAAGGAGGTCACTTCAGTGAAGGTGTTATGGAGGAACCATCTAGTTGAGGGAGCTACATAGGAAGTAGAAGCAGATATGATGGATAAATACCCTCATTTGTTCCCTTCCAGTTCAGCTTCAGCATCAGGTACTAAATTCCTCCTTGGTACTCTATTCAGTTCCGTAATCATCAGTTCTATTTATGTTTTTAACATGCACCCTAGTTTCATCGACTCAATTAGTATTCTTATATCAGTTCGGAGTTAGTCACTCCTTTTGAAATGAGTTAATAGTTTTTAGTTTGCGATTTCAGCTCATATCCTAACTTTTCAGTTTATCTAGCCTATATTCGAGGACGAATGTTCCCAAAGGGGAGATATTGTAACACCCTAGAACTTCCTAAGACTAGACTTGAGATTTAAAATTTGATTCTATAGAAATTCGGGAGAATGATCACAGTACGACTCGTACATAGGAGGTACGACCCCATTCCTAGACTCGTAGTAGGAGGGTGAAGGAGATCAGTTAAGGTGGCTTGAGAAACCATGACTTCATATTAAGACTCGTGCTATCAGATCGTACTGACTAGTCGTGGAATAATTCAGAGTTATGGCTAAGAAAATTCAGGCTAACCACGAGTCAGGGTACGACTCGTGGTACAGTGGTACAACTCGTAGGATAGGTCGTGAGAGGGGCCAGAGGAATACTCAGGACTAAGATATGGATCGTGATATGAGTCATAGGATGCTGATATGAGTAGTAGTAGGCATCCGTGGAAAACTTTAGAGAGTTGGATTGAAGCAGAGTTGCTGACCTCGAGTGGTGGTACGAATCGTGGAATCGTGGTACGACCCATAGGTTGAGTCGTACCACCTGAAGAGTAGAAATTTTACTAAATGTTTCAGGGGAAATTTTGTAAAATCCTATCATTTTAACTCCTAAACTACGTCATATTAGGACTATTTAGGAGGGATTTTAGAGGAATAGTCAACCCTCTCTCTCATTCTTTCCAAGACCAATAAGGAAATTCATGACGAATTCAGATGGTTCTGTCAGAGCAAAGCTAGGGCTTGCAAATTCCTTCTCAGATTCTAAAGATTTCTCCCAAGGAATTCTACTCCAGGTATGTGGGATTTCAACAAGGGAATTTCTCTTACCTTGTGCCCGAAAACCTTTCTAAAATCTTTATCAGTTCTAGCCTTATTTGTATCGATGTTAGGGTTGTCTCTCAGTTAGAATACAAGTTTCCTTCTTATTATAATTTTCATGATCCTTGAAGGTTGTAGTTAGTTATACTTTATGTTGATATCTCTTTCCTTGAAATATGTGTTTAGCCCTAGTCTGTGAATGGATTTGAAGTGTCTTGCATATTTGTCCAGATACAAACTTGCTTGATTATGATAGTTCTTGTAATCAACATGATAGTATAGTTAGATCATCCAGAAAGTTAAATTGTTGATTGTTTAGTCCTAGTCAGTACTTAGCCTTTTCAGTACCTTACAGGAATGTCAGTTGATTAGTTGGACTATAGTCTCTTGAGGAGTTTAGTAAAACACCATAGTCTCAATTATAAATTATCAGGGTGTTCTTTAGATGGTTATGACTCTTTCAGCTAAAGTAGCTATGGCCAATCTTAGAACCCTTAGTTTAAGTTATCAGGTCCTTCAGACTCTCAGGTTACTTCCAGATATGTATTCCTGACTTAAGTCTTAGGACATCAGGTTCGAGCTATTAGCCTAGTAGTCACAATTAGAATTTCCAGTGGGAGTAGAGTTTAGTACCAAGTGGGTCGGGGTTCAGTGCAACCAGGTTCCTAGAACTATGTTGCCACTATAGGTTTTAGCCCGAATAGACATCAGAGAGTGATCACCCAGTTCAACTACTATACCCTAACAAGGTATCAATGTCCTTCTCTAATAGGGGGTATACATTAGACTCTATATTTAGCTCACATGGTTACATGTCGGTTATAGTCTCTCCCATGGTGTCCCTCAGTGTAGTTTAGTACCGCTTAGTCCAGAATAGTCACCGTTTTCAGTTCCGTTCTGTTATTCAGAGTTCGTTACGTAGTTATGATCTTCAGTTAGTACCTGTGTTACAATTATATTCAATGTGTATCAGTTAGTTGTGTATTTCTACTGTTCTTACTTACATCTTACATACTCAGTACATTCAAAGTACTGATGCATATTTTTCATGATGTATCGTATTATGATACAGGTGAAGGTTCTCAGTCGCAACTTCGTCAGCTGTTCCCTTCTGACGATTGCAACAACATTTCCTTTTGGTGAGTCCGCATCTTTTGAGGATGAGGATTTAGTTCTATTTCAGTTTCTTTCTTTCATATTTTAGAGTTAGCTGGGGGCTTGTCCTAACAACTCGTCAGTTCTTAGGCGACTTTTAGACATAGCACTGTTCCGCATGTTTTTGCATTAGTGGTATAAATTTTAGTAGTTTATCAGGCATGTCTTAATTTAAGAAAATTTTATCTAGTTATGTTTTTTATCAGCTTCCGCTTTTATTTATTTCAGTATACCAATGTGACGTTAAGCCATGGGTTAGCTTGGGGTCACTTGTGGCACCAAGTACCTGATGTGCTGTGAGTTTACAACACTTTCGACGCTTAAAACTGAGAAAATAGCATGGAATTAGGTATGTTTATATGGGTATGAAGGGAAAATAGGTGTTGGAGAAAAAATGTGCAAAGGATCCATAAAAATGCAGAAAATCAGCCACGTACCAATCTCAATACGAACCGTACCTTGATTATACGAGTCATACTGAGACTCGTGGAAAAACTCAAAAGGCTGAAACAAGGAAATAACATGGTATGACTCTCAGTATGAGCCATAACTGGAGTCATGAAAAACTTTAGAGGATGTCAAAGTTCTCAGGGCCAAGCCAGGATCGATTGTACTAACTGTAGGACTATGGTACGAGTCGTATCAGCTGCCAACACATAGTCAAATCTGCAGCAACCAAGGACTGTACGAGAGGTAGGTACGACCCATACAGTTGTGTTATGGATCATATGATCAATCGTGAGTCAAGCTAGCTCTAGATATGAAAAATTCCCTGTTAGCTTAGGAAAAAGTGTCTGATGTCTGTATAAATACCTGGTGTATTTTATTTTAGTAGGAGAACATAGAGAGAAGGTAGTAGATGTGTGATTGCTTTGAAAGAAGTTTTATTTGTGAATTATTATCAAGTTTTGGAGAGCAATTCTTAGGATCAACACTTGATTTTATCAATTGTTCTTGAGTTTGTTCATTGATATTCAAAACAGGTTTTCTTCCAATTATTGTTGAAAGTATTCAATTATGTGTTAGTCTATGAATACAAAATATAATCTTACAACTATGAGAGCTGAAACATCCACAACTAGGGTTGTGGGAATCATAATGGATTAACGAAATAGGGTTACACTAAGTGATTCAAAATCAATGCTAAACGCTTGTATTGTATTATCTTAATCTTTAAACGTTTCTTAATGGTGTGCAACATTAGGTCTTGCCCGAATTTTTTACTTGCTTGAACCTAGAGAAGTAGAGATTAGGAAAAGAGAATTACAATAAAGCCTTGATTTTTATGATCATTGTATGACTTGAGCTGCGGTCATAGAAAAATTAATTTAGAACATATTAATAATGGTTTGTTTGAAATCGCTCATGAGACCTAATCCGGTGATTGAGTATAGTCATCCAATAGGAACGGACTAGTTATTTGGATGGACCCTGTTATCAGTTCTACAGGTAAGCATTGGGATTGATCACGTGTGTATATTCCGAAGTAGTTATGAACCCATAGGGAACACTTACCCTCGTTATTTGCAAATTTTGATAACAACCACAATTACGTTCTTGTTTTAAGATTATTTTTCTTTAAACCCCCCAATTTGGAGATAACTTACCAACAAGTTTAAGTACCGGTATTAGTCTAGATCTTACCTTATTCCCTGTGGGTTTGACCCCAACCTCTTTGTTGGGTTCTTTATTGACAATGTCTGCTTCATACTTTGCCTGGAAGTGTTAGTTTGAGCGTTAGCAAAAAGTAGCACCGTTGTCGGGGAATACAACTAAGATTAGATTAATTGCTTGTATTTAACTTTTGGTTATTATTTCCTGAATTATGTTTTCTTTTTATTTTTGGATATCCGTAGGTTGTCGCTTGGTGAATGCCAAGTACTCTTTGGAGTGGAAACCCACTGATTCCTTTGGATCTCCAACTTGAAAGAACACTGCGAAGTATGGAGAACCAAGAGCAAAGAGATGCCCCTATTGTTGAAGAATCTAGGCAAGCCGAGCTAGCTCGGCAAGTTGCACTTTAGGATACGGAGGATGCTCGAGACGAGCTTGTCAACGCTGGTCGCCATGGAAGGGGAAACAGAGGCCAATGATATGCCCCTCAATTCTTTGATGAGGATGACCCGGACATTGATGAAGTCGGGTCAACAAGAGCTATTGTACCACCACCATTACCTGCTTGGGCAAAATTTGACATCACTAGCACCATGATCCAATTATTAAACATGAAGGGGATGTTTAGTGGACACGCAAATGATTATGCCAACCTGCACTTAATGAGCTTTATTGGAATATACAAGGTATACAGGTTGCCCGAATTCATCCAAGACGCAATAAGGCTAAGACTCTTCCCCTTCTCTCTATTTGGGGAGGCCACTTTATGGTTATTGAAGTTGCCCAATGACTCCATTACCAGTTGGAGAGAGCTCAAATAGACTTTTCTAAAGAGATTCTTTCCACCCTCCAGGGTGTTGCATCTTAAGGATGAGATATACAACTTCCAACAACTGAAGACTGAGGCACTTCATGAAACCTGGTTGAGATTCAAGAAAAAGCTGACCAAGTGCCCAAACCACAAAATTCCTGATGGCAGTTTTTTGGAGATTTTCTATTGATCGCTGAATAATAGTACTAAAGTTGTAGCAGATACAGTGGCGGGAGGTGTACTTATGAGCCATACCTAGAAGCAAGCTGCCACTATTCTAGATAGAGTGACGAAAACAAATAAAGCATGGCACACCCGGGAAGCGGAAGTGGTGGCTGGTACATTTGTTGTTGGTTTAACAGCAGACCAACAAAAGGAAGGAGAAAGAATATGACCAGGAATTGGCTCATATGCACATATCATTTGACCTACTCACGAAGCATATCATGGGTTCTGGATTCAGAAAAGTTAATGCAGTGGGGACAAAGGGATAGGAGCCAGGGCCTGAACACTGAGATTCCGAGGAGGCAAACTTCTTGGACAACCAGGTGGCGAGTTTTTGAGCCAACACCCAAGGGTTTGGACAAGAAAGTTGGCATCAAGGTTCTAGAAACCAAGGTCATAACCAATACAGGACAATTACAACCGGAATGGCTACAGAGATAGAAGCCATGGTCTTGAGCGCGAGGGAGAATGGAGAAGGAATGACGGTTTACCGCAACGGCCGAGCAGGATTGTATGTGCCTCCGAATGCATGTGAGGGGGAAACTGGAAAGTCAAAGTTGGAAAGCATGATGGCTGAGATGCTAAAGAAGATTAGATCCATAGATGATTAGCTGAAAGACATCCATGGAGATATATCTAGCATGGGTCAGAGAGTTGAGTCATATGCTACATATATCAAGTAGATTAAAAAGAAGCTGGGGTAACTATCAACATCCATGAACCCTAGATATGAAGAATACTTGGGAACATAGTCCAAAATATGAAGAATGATGGTCACTGCATGGCTGTGATGACTAGGAGTGGAAATAGCACGGTTGATCCCCCTTTGCTGGTTGTAGTTGAGCTTCAAAGAAAAAAAGAAAGCATAATCGATGATGAGGAAGAGGTTGTTGATAATAACCATGATTAGGATGCTAAGTTGATTGAGGCTCCAGTTGTTGAAAAGGGGCCTAAGGCTGAACAAGGAGAGAAACAAGGGGCCACACAAATTTATAAAGCTATTCCACGACCACTGCCACCGTTCCCTTAAAGAATGTAGAAGAAGGTGAAGAATGGTAAGTTTCATAAATTTCTATTAATGCTAAAACAATTATCTATAAACATACCATTGGTCGAGGCATTAGAACAGATACCGGAATACGCCAAGTTTATGAAGGACCTTGTTGCTAAGAAGAGGTCCATAAGCTATGATCCTGTTGATAACGTGCATCATTATAGCGCTATAGCCTCACGGGTTCTTACCTAGAAGAAGGAGGATCCAGGTGCCTTCACCATTCCATGTACAATTGGTGATGTTGAGTTCGCCAGGAAACTCTACGACTTGGGAGCAAGCATCAATTTGATGCCGTTAGCTGTGTTTAAGCAACTAGACTTGGGAGCCCCCACACCAAATACTGATGGCCGACCGAACTATGAAGAAGCCTGTGGAGATCCTGTTTGATGTTCTTGTTAAAGTGGATAAATTCATATTTCCAGCGGACTTCGTGATCCTTGATTGTGAGGTTGATTTTAAGGTCCCCGTCATTTTGGGGAGACCATTCCTTGCCACTAGAAGGGCTTTAGTAGATGTGGCGGCTAGCCAGTTAAAATTCTAACTTAATAAAGAAGAGGTCACCTTCAATGTCTATCGGCCAATGAAGTAACCAAAGGAGTATAGAGTGGTCTCAGTAATCGAGGATGAGTCCGAGTTCCTTGATGAAGTCTGAGTAGTTAAGAGACTTACGTCATGCTGCGATGTTAAATCAGGCGCTTCTTAGGAGGAAACGATTTGGTGGTTTGGTGAATTCTGAGGAACCGAACCACTTGCATCGTGGCACGATGTTAAATCAAGCGCTTCTTGGGAGGCAACCCAAGTTTATTAACTTATGTGTGTTCAGTGTGCAGGAGAAACAAAAATAGGTGGTAAAAGAATTACAGAACAGACTAGTGCTATAGGTCTCAGTACGACTCATAAGAAGATTATACGGACCGTAGCACGAGTTACGGTGAGAAGCAGAGATGTATCTTAGTGCATGAGTTCAGGGTACATTTGGTCCTACGACTCATAACTTCATTATACGCATTGTAGTACTTATTGTAGTTATGAACTATGCAAGGCATGGACCTTAAAGTAAGAGTGACCTATGAATCATAGTACAGGTCGTACCTTCATAATATGAGTCATAGGATGTAGTCGTAGGTCCAAGGGTAAGTTTTCTTAACGTATCTATTACGAGTCCTAGGGAGAGTCATAGGTCCTTCCTATGAATTGTGGTACGAGTCGTGATGGGTCAAAAAAGCTTAAATTACCCAACTCGTCCCAAAATTTTCAAACCTACCCTAAAAGCTATTTAAACTTCAAACCTATCAGACACTTCTCCCACGCACTCAAAATAGAACTCATGAACTACCCACGACTCCCTCACACCCGTAACTCAAGGTCATGATTAATTGAGCAAGCTTTTTGCTCAGATAACACTGTTAAACTCAAAGTCCAACCCTAGTCTCTAATTTTCAGTCAAAGTGAGACAGTTTCGCATCATTCAAGTAAGTTGTTACGCTTTAAATTGGGTAAAAAGACCTTTTGTGCCTAAGAAAACTTGCTTATTCACTGGGATTCCTCTAAATGCATGAAAAATAAAATAGGACAATGACCAGTGACATGAAAAAGTAAATATGTGACTGGTTAGGAATTGAACATGTTAAAAATTGCATATGAAATGCTAAAACTTAAGTTACGGGTTGTGAGTAAAAAGGGGAGGAATGAGTAATTGTTAAAATGTGAATGCATGCCTAGACTTGGGGAATTCTAAGTACCCAACACTAAATTAAATGCACTTGCAAACCGACTTGAAAATAAGGCAGGGACAGGCTTCACAAGCCTTCCTGCAACTCGTGGTTTCACACTACGACTCATAGGATGGTTCGTTGAGACTGTCCTAAGCCAAACATATAAAAATTAAGATATATAAAACCTGGTACGACGCATAATATCCTGCTAGGAGTCATACTTGGCAATCGTATTAGGAGTATGAAAATGTTTAAGTACAAAAGTGACAGTATGATCCTTCCTACGACTCGTGGAATCGACTTATGGGTCATACCATGAGTCGTGAAAAAATACAGAACATGAGTTTTCAAGGGGCATCCTCATATGACTTGTGGTACAGATCGTACCTTCGTGGTATGATTCATACCTCATAGGCGTAACATTAATATGAGACATTATGAGTCTTAGTACGAATCGTACCTCCAAGGTATACTCATACTGTAGACCTGTGAAAATTATAGAAGATTTTTTTACTTGCTTTCTTTTTCTCAAGTTTGGAATTCTAACCCTTTTTCTACACAGGTACAATGACTCAGAAAAGAAAAGCATCCAAAGAAACTGCTCGAAGGGCATTGATAGATGAAACCTCCGAATCCGAAAAAGCGGGCAACACACGTAGTGGTTCAGTGGAGGAATACCAGGTCGACACATCTGACACTGACGGGACCCGAACCATTAGGGAGAAAGCTAAAGCCTAGGCCGCGGAGGCCATTGCCATATCTGCTGGTGCTCCCCAGTCGGAGGAAGGAGCTGAGGAAAGATCCCAAGAGTCCAGAAGTGGCTCTAATGATGAAGAGGGGTCCGAGGAGGCCCAATCTGACGATGAAGACTGATGTGATGTGGATTTACAATACTTTCGATGCTCAAAACTGAGAAAATAACATGGACATAGGTATATTTATGTGGATATAAGGAAATTTTCCTTTGGTTATAGGATAAATTGGTATTGGAGCTAAAATGTGCAAAAGTTAGCCTGGAAGTGTATAAAATAGGATCAACTCACAGTTCACAGTACAAGCCATAGGAAGGTCTTACGAGTTGTACTGTTGGTCGTGAGAAGCTGCAGAAGGCAAAGGATGAAGAGGTTCATTATACGACTCTCAGTACGAGTCATATAAAGCTTGTACGAGCGTGGTGAAGAAGTCGTGAAAAGATTCAGAAGATTTGCACAAAAGGCTAACTCCTGCTACAGATAGACAATACGAATCATAGAACAAAGATATGAGTCGCACAATAGCATTCATGATGGACTTCAGAAGCATTTCAAAGTCTTAGATTCGATCCACGTGAGTACAGTACGACTAGTAGGATGCAGGAATGAGTCATACTAGGATCCAACACTTAGCCAAAATTCAGCCAGTCAACAATGTACGAGAGGAAGGTACAGTTCGTAGGATCATGGTATGGATCGTAGGATGGGTCGTGGCACTAGCGGAACCACATATGGAAATTCACCCTGTTAGCCTAGGATAAGGATTTTTATGTCTGTATAAATATCTTTTATGTTTTATTTATCAGAACGTGTGAATGTGTGGTTGTGGATGTGAGAGAATAGCTAGAAAACAGAGAAAAGGAGAGAATTGAGTTGATTTGACTTGTGATCAACCTTTTCTTGAATTCTTCTTGTTCTTGCTACTTGTTCTTGAAGATTTTGCTGATTTATTAAAAGAAGTGTCATTCTCATTCATAATTGTAAGTCTTGATGATGATCATGAGTGTATACGTAAAACAACTATGAATCCATGGGGAATACAAACCCTAGTTATCCTTTAATATTGATCCAAAACCGAACTTTTGAGAATTGTTTTTATTATTCCTTTTCTTTAGAATCCCCCAATTTTGAAGTAACTACCTAACAAGTTCACTTACTGGCTGTAATCTAGCTCTTCCATATTCTCTATGGTATCAACCCTAACCTCTGGTTGAATTCTTTATTGACAATGTCCGCTTCATACTCCGGTAGGAGGTATGGTTTGAGCGTTATAAAAAGTGGCACTGTTTCCAGGGAATACGACTAAGACTAGGTTATTTGCTTGTATTTGACTTTTTGGTAGTTATTTCCTTAATTATGTTTATCTTCATGTTTTTGATACCCACATGCTATTATCCGGTGTATGCCAAGCACTCGGAGTAGCGGAGATCCCCTTGTTCCATTAAATCCAGAAATCGAACGAGCACTTCACAGAATGGAGAACCAAGATCAAAGAGAAGCCCGCATAGCTGAAGAAGCTAGGCAAGGCGAACTAGCTCGGCAAGCTGCACTGTAGGATGTGGATGATGGCATAGAAGAGGTTGTAAATGCTGGTCGACATGGGAGGGGCAACAAAGCTCATAGATTTTCCCCCCAGTTCTTCGATGATGAGGACCCAGATATTGATAAAGTTGGGTCGACTGGAGTTACTATGCCACCATCACTGCCCACTGTAGTCAAATTTCAACAGAGCACCATGACTCAATAGTTAAACATGAAAGGGGTGTTCAGTGGTCACACAACGGATGACGCCAACCTGCACTTGATAAATTTCGTAGGAATATGCAAGGAATACAGGTTGCTCAGAATAAGCCAAGATGCCATACTGCTCAGACTCTTCCCTTTTTCTCTATCAGGGGAAACCATTTTATGGTTATCGAAGTTGCCTAACGACTCCATAACCAACTGGAGGGAGCTCAAACAGGCCTTTTTGGAGAGATTCTTCCCCCTCCAGAATGTTGTAGCTAAAAGATGAGATCTATAATTTCCAACAAATTAAGACAGAGGCACTTCATGAAACTTGGTTGAGATTCAAAAAGAAGTTGACAAAGTGTCCGAACCATAAAATCCCAGATGACAGTTTATTGGAAATCTTTTACAGGTCTTTGAATAATAACACCAAAGTTGTAGCAGACACGGTGGTAGGAGGAGCGTTGATGAGTCACACCTGGGAGCAAGCTGCCACTATTCTTGACAGGGTGACTAAGAAGAACAGGGCCTGGCATACGAGGGAGGCTGATGCAGTGTTAGGCACATATGTTGTTGGTTTGACTGTGGACCAACGAAGGAAAGAAGAAGAACGCGAGCAGGAGTTGGCTCATATGGTGCACATCATTGGACTTGCCGAAAAAGCATATTATGGGAGCTGGAGCCAAAAAGGTAAATGCAGTAGGGACTCAAGGAATGGAGCAAGGATTTGATCACTCTGATTCTGAGGAAGAGTCAAACTTCCTTGATAGCCAAGTGGCAGGTTTCCGAGCCAATGCCCAAGTGTCTGGACAAGACAATTGACACCAAGGTTTTGGAAATCAAGGTCGGAACTAGTATAGAGACAAATACAACAAAAATAGGTTCAGAGACAGGAGCCTAGGCTGTGAGCATGAAGGAGAATGGATAAGAAATGATGGATACCGCAATGATCGGGCTGGAGTTTAGATGCCTCCTAATGCACAAGAGGGGGAGGCTGGGTAATAAAAGTTGGAGAGCGTAATGGCTGAGATGTTAAAGAAGGTGAGGTCCACTAATGATCAACTAAAGGAGATCCAAAGTGACTTATCAAGTATGGGTCAGAAAGTGGAATCTCATGCTACAGCCATCAAACAGATCTAACATCAACTTAGGAAACTGTCAGTTGATCTTGGGCAAATTTATATGCCCAAGTGATACTCAAAAGTACCATTTTAGCCTTGTTTATCTATCAATGTGTATACATTCTCATGTAATTGGTAATAAAATGTGAATTTATACTAACCAACATGATTAGCATTGTTTTGCAGGTAAAATGTAAGTTCGGGAAGCTAAAATGCATGTTGGAGGATATCGGGGTTGGACTTGGATGTGAGCAAGGGACAAGACATTGGACAACATGAAATAAAGGGGCTCCGCGATGGAGCTGTGTCACGCTGCCATCGCGGAGGCCTTCTGCCTGGATAGGGAAATTTCGCCCAAATTCCAGAGAGGGTCCGCGTTCGGTCCATGGCACGGTGGCTTGGCTCCGCGTTGCACGCCGTGCCACATTGAGCTTTAATTCCTGGACCCCCAGTTCCAGTGAAGGTCCGCGTCCGTAGCGTGTCACGGAGGCAGTGCTCCGCGATGCACTCCGTGACACGTTGCTCGTTATTCCGGGAAAAATTCCCAGCAGTATAAATAGAACACTTAGGTTCATTTTTCAAGATTCTGACTGGGTGGAGCAAGAACGTGGGTTAGAGGCAGTTGAGGGGACGAAAATATCAGGGTTTTTCTCTCTTTCTTTCTCCTTTAATTCAATTGCTTGTATGATTAACACTCATTTAAAGATGTTTAATCCACAAATGAGTGGCTAATTCCTCTTCTTGCTGAGGTTATGAACAATTGTGATGAAATATGATCATTGATTCTTTGGTTTCTCATCTTTTCTTCCATGGTTGTTCTATTAATTCTTGTTCTTACTACATTAATGTGTGGCCTACGTTAATGTATATCTAAAAAGTCCGGTTTCACTCGAGAGAGAAGGAAATTGGAAAGTTGTGAATTAATAGGATATGATTGTTATACCCCGTAAGATTCCCGGCACCTAGATGACCTATTCGCACGTTGGTTAAGCATATTTGAAAGCCATACATGCTAGAGAAAGGCCCGGGAAAAGACCGGACGAGTAACCTGTCGAACCATCGCGGAAGGACCCGAGGCAGAGCCCCTCCGCGATGGCAACGTGTCACGGAGGTGGAGCTTCCGCGTTGGCTCCGTGACACGTTGGCCCTGTCCAGGCTCAAGTATATAAAGCCCCACTTCGGTTTAATTCATTTAAAACTTATAAAAATTTCCAGAAAACGCAGGGGGTAGAGAGGGACGAAGGAAGGTAATATATTATCGTCCGATTACGCTGCCAAACATTGTCCAAACTCAAATTAACCTCAGGTACTGAGGTATTTAGCAGCAGAGAGCATTCCTACGGAGTTAGTTTCGTGAAATACGACCGACGAATCGTCGAGCTACCAAGCTAAGATAAGTGAAATTTCTCCAAACTAGTGTCTATGTGTTCCTAGCTGTGAAGTGAATATTTCTCCCTTCTGGACTTCTGAAAAATAGCGAGTTTTCGACCGTCTTTCGATAAGCCTAAGTTTAGGCTATAAATTACATTGAAGTGACGATGTTCATTAAAATAAAGCTATATTTGGTATTAATTGACATATTTATGAATGTAGTTGGGAGAAATAGTTGAAGTATTGGCCGAGCCTCGTCCGACAGACGGATAGTTCGAGGATAAGGTATGTAAAGCTAGTTTCCTCGGCAAGTTAGTAAACCTCGGTATAGTAAAGTAATTTAAAGACCAGTAGAATGTTCAGAAGTCATGTGTTACATTTATTATGAATGTTGGTACGATATTAGAAGCATCAGGTTATAATTAGCACGAAACTTGCTAGCATGATATAGATTCTAATACAAGTGTTAGGAACTGCACAGCATGCTCAGCATATGATGTAGTACAAAATGTTAGGATATTATCGTATTCAGTTGAAACCCAGTAGAGCGATGTAATATCTGCAAGGCATTTCAGAAGCAGATTGATAGGTTAAAATGAAGTTTAGAAAGCATATTAGAAATAGCAAATCAGGTTACCATAGAAACTCAGTATACAACATGGTTTTCAGCAGAAAGACTATATTTTGTTCAGCACTAGACTCAGTACGTATGGCAGAAGATTATAGTTATACATACACACTATTATTAGTCTCAACATGTATTGAGTACGTGCATATTACTATTACTAGTTCAGCATATAGTATGTACAATACTTTATTATTATTAGCTTCAGTATATGGGATATGCAGATAGTATTACTAGTTGAGACCTTTGTATTGTCTTGGGTTGGATTACCTAGCATCCATGACCGCCCCAGGGTTGATAGCTGTATCGACTCGTCCACCAGAGGACGAGGATACGTCGCTCTACAGAGTGGCATGCCGTCCCACAGGAGACGAAGATGGGATGCCAGTTTTCCCCATATTGTGCCTTGATCGGCCCTTACACACCCCTGTCGAGCGTTTACGCCCGGGTGTTGATTCAGGAGTCCTCCGGACTCAGATGCAGTTATAGTCGGGGGCTCAGCGAGCCCAAGTGCATACCCAGGGGACCGGCAGGATGCTTATAGAGATTATAGGAGATGGGATGACCGGGGTAGGGGTATAGATTCTGTGCTGGTTGTACCTCTCGGCTTATGGGGGCCGGGTAAGGTTTGTGTGTGCTATATTATGTTATGTTATGTTATGCCATGTTACATTAGATACGAGTAGATCGGCAGTAGAACGATACGTCTCCAGGTATGACTCCTACTCCTTCCAGTATAGTTAAGAGTAGGCATAATTTACATTATCAGACAGCTAATCTATTCCTTCCTATTTCAGTTTCATCAGTTGCATTGTTGTTTTCAGATATTTCTTTCAGTTATTGCTTTACATACTCAGTACCAGCGGTGCTGACGCCCGGTGGGGCGCTGCATTACTTGCCTGCAGGTACCCATAGACGAGGAGGCGATCCCTCGTGATTCCTGTCAGCGATCGAGTATTCAGCTCCTGTCATCCGGAGACTGAATTCCAGAGGTGTACTTCGCTTCCTTTTGTTGTACAGTACGGGTAGGTCGGGGCCCTGTCCCGATCATTTCTATTGTTATTCCTAGAGGCTTGCAGTCTGTATATATTTCCCTGTGGTCAGTTGAGCCGGTCGTGTGAGGCCGTGCAGTTGTATAGCTGTTAGTACTTTTACTTCCTTTATGTTGGCTGTGTGGGGCCATAGCTTGACAGTAGTGGTGACCTTGCCGGTCACGTAGCCTTCTAGTATTTCATTGTTGAGTCGCAGATAACTAGTCAGCATGGTGGCCTTGTCGGCCCGCATAGGTCTCCCTATAGTAGTATGTTTCTGGTCAGCTGTCATTACAGGTACAGGTGGCTATAGGCCAATGGGCCGGGGGCTGTGTTTACAGCCGTTATATAGCCCTTTGTTTCCAGAAATGTGAGTTAGAGCCATCCAGGCACCAGATGTGCTTAGGCTCACCAGATAGCAGTCTAGGTCCTACTAGGGCACCAGGTGCCAGTCATACCCCCCAAGGCGGGGCGTGACAAACTTGGTATCAGAGCCGGTCGTGTCCCAGGGAGTCTGCAAGCCGTGCTAAGTAGAGTCTTGTCTATGGATGTGTTGTGCACCACATACTATAGGCAGGAGGCTGCGAGGCATGATAGGATGGTTACCCTTCCTTCTCAGTCAGTCGTGCTTTAGAGCGGTATAGTATAGGGTTGAGTCCCTAAAAACTTACCGTATTCTTTGATTACAAATACAAAGGCAGATCAGCATTACCCTACTACAGGCAGAAGATCAGATATAACAACAGAAGAGGGCATCAACTAGTTACATGATAACTACAACAGCAGGAGGAGGTACCCGAGACCTCCCAGCATGATACCTTTATCGGTACTATTCCCAGTATACGTTGATAACGTCAGAATAGGAAGTCAGAAGTATAATGTATATATGAGTTGATTTATTTATTAGCTATATGAGATCTGATTAAGATTACAGACAAAGTCAGACTATCAGATAAGTATGAGGAAGAGAGGGAAATGCAGGAATCCCAAACACATCTTTTCAGATGTGGTACAGTTATATGTTCTATCTGTTGCAACAAGAAAAGGGCTATTCTTACCTCTTGACTTTGATTCTAGTATAGTAAAGGGGCATAAGACTTGAGATGAGGTTGCCAAGTCAAGCAGTAAGTAATGATGGGCTGATTGATCCTAGTAAGTATTAGAAAGTATAAGGAGCCCCTATGATTATGTAAGTTGTGCAGACCCTTTTGATAATAAGCCAGTAGAGAAAGTAAGACTGTTAGCTTACTCGAAGCAGGGGTAAAAGACCTGTTAGTGATGAATGCCGGGTAATAGTCAAGTTCGAGTCAGAAAAAGGCCAAGTCCGCCACATATGCTAACAGATAGCAAGACATACCTGTAAGATTGTAGTTATGATCCAGTTGTGATATCGAAAGGGTGAGAAGTCATGTGAATCAGATAGGTCTGACTGCAAGTCAGGGGAAGTATGAAATGATACTGGACCAGCAATCTTGTTAACAATGAAGAGCAGGTACCTTGAACCCCAGAGTTCAGCTTAAGTAAGATGAGGGAAAGAAGCAAGAATGTCAGATCTTGTGGGGAAATTAGAATTACCCCTGGATTGATAAAATATCGTATTAAGGATTAAGCCTCGGGCTGACAGTAAGATTGCGGTTCAGAATACCGCAGTATGTCCGCTATGGAGAAGTTAAGAAGTTACCGATACATCAATTCTAATCTAGTGTGGCCTAGAGATAAGGCCCAGCGGACAGTCATGGGCCCTCAATATAATGCCAAGTAAGGCCACAAGGCTCGGGTGTGGACCCACATTGTAAGAGTGGCGGAATGCCAATAGCAGGCCATGATCAAGCTCATATGTTGTTACATCTAGGATGGAATGAAAGTCTAAGGAAATGATAAGTGAGAGCAGGGGATATTATTAGACCATAGAAGCAGTGTATCATATAATAGATATGCTGTGGGTAGCTGCCTATAAGGGGTACAATCACAGATGCTGATTAGTAATAGAAAGCATGTACAAATTGCATTGCAGGACCCCCCTTGCCAAAAAAAAAGGGGAGAAGAAAGAAAGAAAAGGAGAGAAGAAAGGAGAAAGGGAAAGGAGAAGAGAAAGGGCAGATTAAGTGTGAATTACGTATGAAGTCATAGAAACTATCTCAGTTCTCAGTTATTAAGTTAATAGACTTATGTGTTGTTGCCAGATCTAGGCTCTAGGAGTTTACCACAGTTAATGGCCTGAACCAGATGGCTAGATGATAAGGGCGCAGTTAGTTGGTCAACCGACCAGCTGGCGCCTGCATTAGCAGGGAAGCATCCCTGAAGATCGGTAACATTAGTGCATGTGCTAGAACCAGGATTAGAGGCCGAACAGGCAAATTTCAGAGATTAGCAATACCAGAATTGTTCTAGTATGTTAAGTGGTCGTACATCATTTTCCCAGCCTTGTAGGTGAGAGTCGACCTTAGCCAACCTAGCAGTTATTACAAGGAATACTCCACAAGTCAGACAAGCCCGTGGGCACCCCAAGAAAGGGGTCCACATCAGTAGTCAGTGACAGACTAGTACTCCAGCGGGTTCTTGTAAGGTATTCAGATACAAAGCCCTAGAAGAAGGCCAGTATTCACAGAATAGCTCATAAGACCGAGAATTTCCCAGAATAGTAGTATAAATCCAAGTGGATACACACAAGGCGTAAGAAATTGATAGTACCCTGCTAGCACAGTGTCTATTAAGACCAGGAGATCAGTAGACTCCCCGTAAAGATCCAGAGATTGATCGCCTGGGAGTAAGTTTGATAAGCCCAGCCTTACAGTGGTTCAAGCAAAATAACAGAGCAATTAGATGCCCACAAGTCTGCAGTTATGCATGAACTATAAGTACTTAAGTAGAACAGTTAGAGCATTGTTAGACTACTGTCACATTCGGGTCATTCAACCCGACTATTTAGTTATTTAAGGTTATGCAGCCAGATCATTAGAGGTCATGATTAATATCAGGACCCTCTGATCAGATAAAGGCACAAGGTGCGCAGACGGTCGTTCAAGTTATTCCAGCAACAAGTAGCCTTAGCATGTGGCCGGAGGGCCAGATAAGCTCTAGCTACACCTGTAAACTACCTGTCGATCTTTTCGGCAAGACAAGTCAGTATGACCATCAATTATATGCCGAGCTCTCTAAGTATGGAAAGGTAATGGAGCAGCAACCGCTCTTAGCTATAGATCTATTAGGAGTGTGGTGTATGTGCAACCCGAGCAACGGGAGTTGGTCAGAGAGATACATCAATTGGTCAATTTAGTCGTTCGTGTAATAGAAATGAAGGACAACAGAGCGGTAATCTAGAACACCGCCGCGTCGTCATCAGTCGTGAAAATAAAAGAACGGTAGTATAAGAATCCTGACCTGGTTAGCAGGGGAAAACGCCAACTTCCAGGTAACAGAGGATGGAGTGCTGCGTTGTAAAGGCCGTCTATATGTTCCAGATGTTTCAAGGCACCGCCAGCAGATTATGAACGAGGTACATTACGCCCGTTATTCTCTTCACCCTGGTACGACAAAAATGTACCATGACATCAAAGAGAACTACCGGTGGCCAGGTATGAAAAGGGAAATTGCTGAATTTGTAGCCCAGGGTCCTAACTGCCAGCAGGTGAAAGCAGAACATCAGAAACCAGGCAGTGATTCAGGACATAACTGTACCTCTCTGGAAATGGGAAGTAGTAAATATGGATTTTGTGGCAGGATTACCCCGTACTAAACATGGATATGACTCTATATGGGTGATAATTGACAGGTTGACTAAATCAGCTCATTTCCTGCCAGTAAGAACTACTTTCTCGGTCGAAGAATACGCGGAGTTGTATATCCGAGAGATAGTCAGATTGCACGGAGTGCCAGTATCCATTATTTCAGACAAAGGAGCGCAGTTCACAGCTAGATTTTGGCAATCTTTCCAAAAGGGTCTGGGAACGCAGATTAATTTGAGCACTGCTTTCCACCCTCAGATAGACGGACAGGCTGAACGCACTATTCAGACGCTCGAGGATATGCTGCGAGCGTGTGTGCTGGACTTTGGTGGTAGCTGGGACGAGCATTTGCCGTTGATAGAATTAGCTTATAATAATAGCTATCACTCGGCTATTCAGATGGCGCCTTTCGAGGCTTTACACGGGCGAAAGTGCAGATCGCCGGTTGGCTGGTTTGAAGTAGGAGAATCAGCGATGATTGGGCCAGACCTTGTTCAGCAGTCAGAAGAGATAGTAGAGCTTATCAGAGAACGCCTATTGACTGCACAGAGTCGCCAGAAATCATATGCAGATGTACGGCGCGGAGAGCTGGAGTTTAATGTGAATGACTGGGTATTTCTGAAAGTATCTCCGATAAAAGGGGTGATGAGATTCGGCAAGAAGGGTAAGCTCAGTCCAAGATTTGTTGGGCGCTATCAGATTCATCAGAGGATAGGCCGAGTAGCATATGAGTTGAACTTGCCTCCAGAGCTAGAATCCGTTCATCCCGTCTTTCATGTGTCCATGCTGAGGAAATGCATAGGAGACCCATCCAGAGCAGTTCCAGTCCAGGATATCCAGGTTACCGAAGAGCTGGCCTATGAAGAGGTTCCAGTAACTATTCTAGACAGATAGATTCGTAGATTGAGAACTAAGGATATGGCGTAACAGGAACCGAGAAGAGATGACGTGGGAGGCTGAAGAAGATATGAAAGCTAGATATCCTCACCTATTCCAGGCCTAGTCAGACGACAGGTATGTCCGTGTTGTTACTTATGCAGTACCTTATGGTTGTATATGTATAGATGAGAAAGATTAATGATTAGCTATCCTATGAATCTTAAAGTATTGCCTGCAGTACCCATATTGGACTTTTCTGCATTTCAGGTCTTTGCTATAGTCCGTACTACAGGAGAAACTCTGCCGAAATTTTCCTAGAAACAAGTTGAGTAAGTTGAGAAGTCCGCTAGATAGAAGTTTACATTCGAGGACGAATGTTCTTAAGGGGGGGAGAATGTTATACCCCGTAAGATTCCCAGCACCTAGATGACCTATTCGCACGTTGGTTAAGCATATTTGAAAGCCATACGTGCTAGAGAAAGGCCTGGGAAAAGACCGGACGAGTAACCTGTCGAACCATCGCGGAAGGACCCGAGGCAGAGCCCCTCCGTGATGGCAACGTGTCACGGAGGTGGAGCCTCCGCGTTGGCTCCGTGACACGTTGGCCCTATCCAGGCTCAAGTATATAAAGCCCCACTTCGGTTTAATTCATTTAAAACTTATAAAAATTTCCAGAAAACGCAGGGGGCAGAGAGGGACGAAGGAAGGTAATATATTATCGTCCGATTACGCTGCCAAACGTTGTCCAAACTCATATTAACCTCAGGTATTGAGGTATTTAGCAGCAGAGAGCATTCCTACGGAGTTAGTTTCGTGAAATACGACCGACGAATCGTCGAGCTACCGAGCTAAGGTAAGTGGAATTGCTCCAAACTAGTGTCTATGTGTTCCTAGCTGTGAAGTGAATATTTCTCCCTTCTGGACTTCTGAAAAATAGCGAGTTTTCGACCGTCTTTCGATAAGCCTAAGTTTAGGCTATAAATTACATCGAAGTGACGATGTTCATTAAAATAAAGCTATATTTGGTATTAATTGACATATTTATGAATGTAGTTGGGAGAAATAGTTGAAGTATTGGCCGAGCCTCATCCGACAGACGGATAGTTCGAGGATAAGGTATGTAAAGCTAGTTTCTCGGCAAGTTAGTAAATCTCGGTATAGTAAAGTAATTTAAAGACCAGTAGAATATTCAGAAGTCATATGTTACGTTTATTACGAATGTTGGTATGATATTAGAAGCATCAGGTTATAATTAGCAAGAAACTTGCTAGCACGATATAGATTCTAATACAAGTGTTAGGAACTGCTCAGCATGCTCAGTATATGATGTAGTACAAAATGTTAGGATATTATCGTATTCAGTTGAAACCCAGTAGAGCGATGTAATATCTGCAAGGCATTTCAGAAGCAGATTGATAGGTTAAAATGAAGTTTAGAAAGCATATTAGAAATAGCAAATCAGGTTACCATAGAAACTCAGTATACAGCATGGTTTTCAGCAAAAAGACTATATTTTGTTCAGCACTAGACTCAGTACAGTATGGCAGAAGATTATAGTTATACATACACACTATTATTAGTCTCAGCATGTATTGAGTACGTGCATATTACTATTACTAGTTCAGCATATAGTATGTACAATACTTTATTATTATTAGCTTCAGTATATGGGATATGCAGATAGTATTACTAGTTGAGACCTTTTATTGTCTTGGGTTGGATTACTTAACATCCATGACCGCCCCAGGGTTGATAGCTGTATCGACTCGTCCACCAGAGGACGAGGATACGTCGCTCTACAGAGTGGCATGCCGTCCCACAGGAGACGAAGATGGGATGCCAGTTTTCCCCATATTGTGCCTTGATCGGCCCTTACTCACCCCTATCGAGCGGATACGCTCGGGTGTTGATTCAGGAGTCCTCCGGACTCAGATGCAGTTATAGTCGGGGGCTCAGTGAGCCCAAGTGCATACCCAGGGGACCGGCAGGATGCTTATAGCGATTATAGGAGATGGGATGACCGGGGTAGGGGTATAGATTCTGTGCTGGTTGTACCTCCCGGCTTATGGGGGCCGGGTAAGGTTTGTGTGTGCTATATTATGTTATGCCATGTTACATTAGATACGAGTAGATCGACAGTAGAATGATACGTCTCCAGGTATGACTCCTACTCCTTCCAGTATAGTTAAGAGTAGGCATAATTTACATTATCAGACAGCTAATCTATTCCTTCCTATTTCAGTTTCATCAGTTGCATTGTTGTTTTCAAATATTTCTTTCAGTTATTGCTTTACATACTCAGTACCAGCGGTACTGACGCCTGATGGGGCGCTGCATTACTTGCCTGCAGGTACCCATAGACGAGAAGGCGATCCCTCGTGATTCCTGTCAGCAATCGAGTATTCAGCTCCTGTCATCCGGAGACTGAATTCCAGAGGTGTACTTCGCTTCCTTTTGTTGTACAGTACGGGTAGGTCGGGGCCCTGTCCCGATCATTTCTATTGTTATTCCTAGAGGCTTGCAGTCTGTATATATTTCCCTGTGGTCAGTTGAGCCGGTCGTGTGAGGCCGTGCAGTTGTATAGCTGTTAGTACTTTTACTTCCTTTATGTTGGCTGTGTGGGGCCATAGCTTGACAGTAGTGGTGACCTTGCCGGTCACGTAGCCTTCTAGTATTTCATTGTTGAGTCGCAGATAACTAGTCAGCATGGTGGCCTTGTCGGCCCGCATAGGTCTCCCTATAGTAGTATGTTTCTGGTCAGCTGTCATTACAGGTACAGGTGGCTATAGGCCAATGGGCCGGGGGCTGTGTTTACAGCCGTTATATAGCCCTTTGTTTCCAGAAATGTGAGTTAGAGCCATCCAGGCACCAGATGTGCTTAGGCTCACCAGATAGCAGTCTAGGTCCTACTAGGGCACCAGGTGCCAGTCATACCCCCCAAGGCGGGGCGTGACAAACTTGGTATCAGAGCCGGTCGTGTCCCAGGGAGTCTGCAAGCCGTGCTAAGTAGAGTCTTGTCTATGGATGTGTTGTGCACCACATACTATAGGCAGGAGGCTGCGAGGCATGATAGGATGGTTACCCTTCCTTCTCAGTCAGTCGTGCTTTAGAGCGGTATAGTATAGGGTTGAGTCCCTAAAAACTTACCGTATTCTTTGATTACAAATACAAAGGCAGATCAGCATTACCCTACTACAGGCAGAAGATCAGATATAACAACAGAAGAGGGCATCAGCTAGTTACATGATAACTACAACAACAGGAGGAGGTACCCGAGACCTCCCAGCATGATACCTTTATCGGTACTATTCCCAGTATACGTTGATAACGTCAGAATAGGAAGTCAGAAGTATAATGTATATATGAGTTGATTTATTTATTAGCTATATGAGATCTGATTAAGATTACAGACAAAGTCAGACTATCAGATAAGTATGAGGAAGAGAGGGAAATGTAGGAATCCCAAACACATCTTTTCAGATGTGGTTCAGTTATATGTTCTATCTGTTGCAACAAGAAAAGGGCTATTCTTACCTCTTGACTTTGATTCTAGTACAGTAAAAGGGCATAAGACTTGAGATGAGGTTGCCAAGTCAAGCAGTAAGTAAAGATGGGCTGATTGATCCTAGTAAGTATTAGAAAGTATAAGGAGCCCCTATGATTACATAAGTTGTGCAGACCCTTATGATAATAAGCCAGTAGAGAAAGTAAGACCGTTAGCTTACTCGAAGCAGGGGTAAAAGACCTGTTAGTGATGAATGCCGGGTAATAGTCAAGTTCGAGTCAGAAAAAGGCCAAGTCCGCCACATATGCTAACAGATAGCAACACATACCTGTAAGATTGTAGTTATGATCCAGTTGTGATATCGAAAGGGTGAGAAGTCATGTGAATCAGATAGGTCTGACTGCAAGTCAGGGGAAGTATGAAATGATACTGGACCAGCAATCTTGTTAACAATGAAGAGCAGGTACCTTGAACCCCAGAGTTCAGCTTAAGTTAGATGAGGGAAAGAAGCAGGAATGTCAGATCTTGTGGGGAAATTAGAATTACCCCTGGATTGATAAAATATCGTATTAAGGATTAAGCCTCGGGCTGACAGTAAGATTGCGGTTCAGAATACTGCAGTATGTCCGCTATGGAGAAGTTAAGAAGTTATCGATACAACAATTCTAATCTAGTGTGGCCTAGAGATAAGGCCCAACGGACAGTCATGGGCCCTCAATATAATGCCAAGTAAGGCCACAAGGCTCGGGTGTGGACCCACATTGTAAGAGTGGCGGAATGCCAATAGCAGGCCATGATCAAGCTCATATGTTGTTACATCTAGAATGGAATGAAAGTCTAAGGAAATGATAAGTGAGAGCAGGGGATATTATTAGACCATAGAAGCAGTGTATCATATAATAGATATGCTGTGGGTAGCTGCCTATAAGGGGTACAATCACAGATGCTGATTAGTAATAGAAAGCATGTACAAATTGCACTGCAGGACCCCCCTTGCCAAAAAAAAGGGGAGAAGAAAGAAAGAAAAGGAGAGAAGAAAGGAGAAAGGGAAAGGAGAAGACCACACTCGAAGCATTTTTCGACATTAAGTTTGGTTGACAACATAGAAATAGAGTCTTCCAAGTTTATAGAGAAATGTCTAGAGGAGGACCAAGCTCCATATATTTTGAAATTCGCTAGCTCGGAGAGACAAAATGACTTTTCTTACTTAAGGACCAATAAATGCAAACGACAACATCTATTGCTTGGTCCTTACAATTTTTCACCACCACACCTGGAGCATAAGAGGAAATTAGAGAAGAAATTAGGGGTGAGATTCATATCCTCAAGGTGGAGGAAAAAGCGATGAAACTGGATACGTCGAGCCGCGACGGTAAACCAGGCGCTGCACGGGAGGCAACCCGTGGAAAAAATTTTCTTTCTTTTTGTAAAGTGTAAATAGATTTTTCTTTTTCTTTTTCTTGATTTACTACAAAATTTTTCGTTTTTGTTTTTTTTTTATTTGTATTTAGAGTGAAACCTATAATTCTAACCAATTTTGTATAGTGAGATGAATTTCAGGTCAAACGGAGAAAAATATGCACGGAATCGCGAAGGAAAAGTCGAGGTATGAAAATTAACAAAAAGTGGCAAAACAGTGAGCTGGGGCGATAGCTCCGTGTCACAGAGGTGGACCTCCGCGTTACCTCCGTGACACGTTGAGGTATAATCTAGTTTTTTTAAAAAATTTCCAGAACAGGCTCGCGATAGCTCCGTGTCACGGAGGCAGTGCACCGCGATGCACTCCGTGACACGTTGTCGTGTATATCGCGACGGGTCACACCGGGTCGCCGGGTGACCCGCGCGATTTCTCTACTTTTTAACCCCCGAAAAACCCCTTCCTTTCCTTATTTTTCAATTACTCCGCGACCAAAACCCCCCAAAACCCATCCCCCTTCAACGTGACACGGAGGAGGCTTAGAAAATCATCTAGTTTGCTTAATTTCTTCAACTTCAAGGTATGTTCTTCGATTCCACCTCAAATTCTTGTTGAATTTCTTCGATATTGAGCATGTGAGGTGAGCTAAATTGCCCTAAGTAGAAATTAATCACGAATTCAATTTAATTGTTGTTGATGAATGTTCGGAATGTCGTTATGATTGCTTGAACTCGTCAATTGCATAAATTAATTGAAATTGCTTGATAATATCATTTCTAGGGCTTGTTTTTGAATTTGAAGTTGAAAATGTAGTGAACTTGTGAATTTCATGCCGGGATGTACATGTTGAATGAGATGAGTAGATGTACTAATTGGTAGGTTGTTAATAGAACGACGGATTCTCGGCTTAAGGGAATGTTGAAATTTGTAAGAATTTGGTTGGTTGTATAGGTTCGTGTAGATAAATTGTTGTTGTTGTTTTCGTTTCTTTGTTTTTCCTTGCTAAGTGTGATGGTAGTGATTGTGATTAGCTGTACGAAGTCTGAGTAGTACGCAGAAGATATACCGTCTGCACTAAGCATGATTGTATAGTTGGTTATTATGTGTAAATAAAGATAATCTTGTCGTATTGTTGTAACTGTAGCTAAGGACTAAGTGTGGGGTAACCTAGCTTAACCCGACCTTAGCCGAAGTGAATATCTGTTAGCTTAACATTGATCTTGTCTACTTGGGTTGACAGGTAAAATGGCAAGCAGGCAAGAGAAAGGAAAAGGCGCATCAACTTCGGGCGCCGGAAGGAAGCGAATCAGACTGGGCACAGCAGTCCTAGCAGCACCGGTAGTTCCATGTGGCCAACGCCGCCAATATGGAACAAGATGGGTGACTGATGGGGGGAAAAAGTGGTACGCAAAGCACAAAGAAAATAAATATTTCCCCGAGGAGCACATAGCACGGGAACCATTGGCACAGGAGTTCCCTAGGATGGTACACCGAATCGAGGCAGCTGGGCTCAATTTCATCTTTGAAGAGCCCAAGGAATGCAATCTGCACTTGGTTCGAGAATTTTATGCCAACTGGAACCCGACGATCAGAAGTCACACCATCAAAATCAGAGGGCAATTAGTCACCTTGGAGCCCCACCACCTCAATGCCATCACAGGAGCGCGGGACACAGACGCCCACGTGCTCCGACAGCTGAACATTACCCCACCATATGCGGACATCAGACGCACATTGTGTGGGACCCGATCGACAGCTAGATGGAGCAGACACAAAGAGAGGGGCTACCACCAGACTTTGCCATATTCACAGATGAACAGGGAAGCCCAAATCTGGCTGAAGATAGTCTGCTCATGCCTAATCCCAGGGGTACATATGACAGATGTAACCCGGGATCGTGTATGCCTGGTGTACGCCCTGATGAAAGGGCTGGAGATCAACGTGGGGGCGGTGATTATCTCCGCCATGAAGAGAGCCCGGTTGCATCAGGGGCACAGGTATGGCTTTGGTGGACTACTCACCACCTTCCTCAGGGGCCTATATGTTGAGGAGGAGGCCCTTGACTATATCCCGCAGATGGAGCGGCGGGCCTTAGATGTTACTAAAACTAAGGCACCCGACACCACCCACGGGCCAGTGCTTACACTTGGCGAGCGACATGCTCGTGATGATCAGTATATGGCTCGAATGTATGGGATGCAGATGCTCCAGCTGAGGATAGGCGGGAGGCCGGCGACAGAGGAGGAGCTATGGCAGCTCGAGCTAGACTACCCCTTCGGCGAAAACGCCAGGGCTCTATGCGGAGTGGGGCCGGCATTTGTTGAGCCCACGGATGATGACGTCCCCACAGACGAGGAGACACATCGGGAGGACTCCGATGTGGAGTCCGATGATGACGACGAGGGCGATTCAGACATGGGAGATGAAGCAGCAGCACCCGACGAAGAAGTGGAATACTTTGACTGATCAGGGAGTTCCACCACCCGATTTTGTGCTATTTTAATTTTTGTGAACACTGGGGACAGTGTTCGAGCTAAGTGTGGGGTGGGAGTAGTTAGGTGCTGGGCTGTGCTGTTTTGTATGTATGCTCTAAGCTGTTGTCGTGCTTGTGAAATTTTGTTGTCCCCTGTGATTTGTGAATTGTTAAAGTGTTGTTCTGTATTGTAAATTTATGTGAAATTGACGTGTGTTGCTGAATGTTGCTAGCTGATTCTGTACATATTTTGTTATCGAAATGATCGATATTTTTAAAATTTAAAATCTTTTGTACATATATATATTTTTTCTATCGAAATGATCGATATTTTCAACATTTTTTTACTTCTTGGGTTTCTCGGCGTTTGTTTTCGGTTCTTTTACCGAGAATAGTCCCATTGAACCGAAGTCATAGTAGTGACCGTTCCCTATGATGGATGGATGACGACCGTCTTAAGGGAAATGTAGTCGTTAGGAGTAGTTTTTTTCAATTAATTTTTCAGTTTTTTTCTTTGGTGGATTGCATCCCAAAACCTGTAGTTACTGTATGGTTGCGAAATTCTGGTTGCGTGTTGTACATGATATTTAAAATGCAAAGATGATTCGTATGAAAGCATGCAACTTTGTAAATATGTTGAGATACCTAGGCCATAGAGTTCGATTCAGTGTGATTGAGGCTTAATTTTGAATTCCTGTAATTAGCTGATTGAAGAGTCTGTGAATACATCTTGAATTGAGCATGTGCAAAAAGTGTGAAGTGAGGTGTTGTTATTCCATGCTATTGTGAAGAGTCTAGAACTTGCCTGGTGTGTGTACAAAACGAAATGAAGGAGGTGTATTGTGGGAAAGGATGTAGGCATTTCTTTGTTTTAACCGAGAGTTTTTATTTTTCCTTGTCGTACCCACCTTGATTGTATACCCTAGTCAGCCCGTTGAGCCTTTAGCCTATTATTTTTTTCTTTTGTCAAAAAGTGTAAACCGAACTTAATCCCTTCTTTTCAATAGCCGTAAAGTCTATACAAAACTCTTAAGCGCTTAAGAAGAGAAAATAATTCTCCCAAAGTGTCAAAGAGTGAGAATGGTGAAAAGAAAAAGAAAAGCAGAGTGATAGAAAAAAATAAAAGGTTGAAGGTGCACTTGCTATAAACTTTAATGAAGGTGCATGAATAATCTTTGTTGTTGTGTCAAGTGTGCTTAATACGATGGGCCAAACTAAAGAAAAACATCAAGATTGGGATGATGAAAAAAAAAGAAACAATGTCCATGAGTGGATGGGATGTGTTGAAAAGGTGCTTAAGGATGTTAGTGGCTATTATTGGCTAACCCAATATTTTCTAGTTCCGTAGCTTCCATTACAACCAGTTAAAGTCCTACGTGATCTTACATCGCACTTCTTTATATTAGTGGAGTAATACACTAAGGGCAAGCTTATGGGTCATGACATGATGCATGTGAATTCTTTTGGGAGAGAGCGAAATTGTGTTTACATGCCCCTGCTTGAATTTTTGTGAGTTCATATGAGCAAAAAAGGGAAGACTCTCTTATGTTTTGAGGGCACATGCTTGAGGAGAGATTCATTTTCGTGTCGGATATCTTGATAAGCTGATTTGCATGAGTTTGCCAATATCGAGAGTTGATTCTTAAGTCTAGGAGGTCTTTATGTATTGAAGGTCATTGCATTGATAAGACCATGCATGTTTTCTTGATGATTTGCTGTATTGAATAATCGGTATGACCGTAGCCTAAATTGTCGAACCAAAGTAGCGAGGTTGGGATGTAAATTGCATGAAGTGTAGGATTGTTGTTCGAGGACGAACAAGGATTTAAGTGTGGGGTATGTGATCTTGGGCAAATTTATATGCACAAGTGATACTCAAAAGTACCATTTTAGCCTTGTTTATCTATCAATGTGTATACATTCTCATGTAATTGGTAATAAAATGTGAATTTATACTAACCAACATGATTAACATTGTTTTGCAGGTAAAATGTAAGTTCGGGAAGCTAAAATGCATGTTGGAGGATATCGGGGTTGGACTTGGATGCGAGCAAGGGACAAGACATTGGACAGCATGAAATAAAGGGGCTCCGCGATGGAGCCGTGTCATGCTGCCATCGCGGAGGCCTTCTGCCTGGATAGGGAAATTTTTCCCAAATTCCAGAGAGGGTCCGCGTCCGGTTCGTGGCACGGTGGCTTGGCTCCGAGAGAGCAAGAAATTGGAAAGTTGTGAATTAATAGGATATGATCTTTACTTGATTTGGGAAAATTGGGAATTGATTTACTTTCAGGATAGAAATATACCTGAAAGTCGTATTAGTCAATTTAGGAACCGGGTTTGTATGGCTAGAACATGAATTGCATTTAATCACAGAAATGTAGGTGGATGGTTCATGATTCTTAAGTGAGGTTAAATACGAGAGTTTTAATCTCTTGGAAAATGTTCTTGGCTAGCAACCGAAGGAAAAGATTAACCAAATTATGATGATAATTAATTTCATTACATGTTCGTTTAACCTCAGCATGCTCTCATTCATAGTTCAGACTCAAAGTATATAATTGTTTTAGCTTTAGCATAGAAATTATAAAACAAAATATCAACTCTTGGTTACACTGTTGTCTGCATTTTTAGAAGTAAAATATAGTACACTTGAGCAAATTGCACTTCATCCAAGTCCCTGTGGGATCGATACTTGGCTTACTAAAGCCACTTTACTACTTGTTCGACCACGTGCACTTGCGTGTCGTTTTATATACCTCACAAATCACATGAACATCAGTATCAATGAACCCTAGATAAAAGGGTACACTATCTAGAAACACTGTCCAAAACCCAAAGAACGACGTCTACTGCATGGCGGTGATGACTAGGAGTGGTAAGACCACAGTTGACCCCCCATTTCCAATTGAATTTGAGTAGAAGAAAGAGAGCATAATTGAGGAAGATGATATGAGTGTTGAGATGGAGGATGGAGAGTCGCACAAGGTCCCGAAAGGTGAGAAGGAACTTGACATTGATCAAGGGGCAACCAAAGTACATAAATCTATCCCATGACCACCGTCACCGTTCCCTCAAAGGATGAAGAAAAAGGTAGAAAATGGTAAGTTCCAGAAATTCCTCTCAATGCTAAAGCAACTATCTGTGAACATACCATTTGCCGAGGCATTAGAACAAATGCTAGGATATGCAAAGTTTATGAAGGACTTGGTGACTAAGAAGAGATCGGTGAGCTATGAGCCGGTTGACAATGTACATCACTGTAGTGCCATAGCTATAAGGGTCCTAGCTTAGAAGAAGGAAGACCCAGGTGCTTTCACTATACCATGCACGATTGGCTATGTCGAGTTCGCAAGGGCACTCTACGATTTAGGAGTTAGCATTAATTTGATGCCCTTGGCAGTATTCAAGAAATTGGGATTGGGATCCCCCACACCGACCAACATGCGGCTACTGATGGCCGATAGAACTGTTAAAAATCCAGTGGGAATCCTATTCGATGTGCTTGTCAAGGTAGACAAATTTATATTTACAGCAGACTTCGTGATTTTGGATTGTGAGGTTCATTATGAGGTCCCCATCATTTTGGGGCGACCATTCCTTGCAGTCGGGAGGGCTCTACTAGATGTGGAGGCTGGCCTGCTGAAGTTCAGATTAAACAAAGAAGAGGTCACTTTCAACATCTGCCGGACAATGAAGCAACCCAAGGAATATAGTGTAATCTCAGCATTAGAGGATGAGTATGAATCACTTGACGAATTCTGAGTAGTCAAGAGACTTGCATCGTGCCATGACGTTAAATCAAGCACTTCTTGGGAGGCAACTTAAGTGGTGGTTTGGTGAAGTCTGAGTAACCAGGCCACCTGTGTCATGACGCGATGTTAAATCAAGCGCTTCTTGGGAGGCAATCCAAGTTATTGAATTAATGTGTGCTTTGTGTTCAGGGAAACTAAAAACAGGAGGCTAAAACATCAGCTACTATGGCTCTCAATATGACTCGTGATGGTATCCTACGAGCTGTAGCAGCAGTCGTGGTGAGGATCAGAGAAATAATTCAAAGCTTTGACCTACGAGTCATCATACGGATCATACCTAATTTGTACAAGTTGAAGGATGCACTCGTAGGTCCCCAGGTAAGTCTTTAAAATGCTAACTTACGAGTCCAAGGGAAAAGTCGTAGGGACTTCCTATGACTCGTGGTACGAGTCATGACGGATAAAATAAACAACTTAACCCGACTTGGCCCAGATTTTTAAATCTGCCCCCTTACCTATTTAGACCTCATACCTAAACCAACTCCTCTCCCACGAGAACAACCCACGACTCATAAACTACACCACTCCCTGTAACTCATACCACTGAAGAATCGAACAAAATTTCTTACTTAAACCAAGTTCCTCTAAACCCTATATGTTGATTACCAGTCGAAGAAGCATCTAACAAGTAAATATATTTCTTTGAATGTCGATAACAACCATAGGACGAAAATGATAGTGCCAAAACTCCAGTGAGTCATGAGTTATGCTTGAAAAATCTTTGAATAGAAAGACAATAATCAAGGTTCTAGGAAGCTATTTATGACTGGGTAATTCTCTTTAATGTTGATAAACTTAGGGCATGAACTAGTCACAATGAGTCGCGGGTAGTAATTCAAAAGGGGAGGATTGAGCATGGGTTAAATTGATTTAATGATATGCCTAGACCTGGGGGAAATCTGAGTACCCAAAAATGTGAAAGAGAACCCTTGTAAACTGAAAAAGAAATTTGAATAAAGCTTCAAAGTGGTATGAAGCACAGTACGGATCGTAGCTTGTCACTAAGAGTCATACTGAGCACTCGTACCACAGAATTGAACAAAGTTGCATAAAAAAGTCCCTCCTACGACTCGTGGAATCGACCTACGGATCGTACCATGAGTAATGGAAAAATCCAGAGAAATAATAAGGTTGGGGCTCCATCAGACGACTCAAGGTACGAATCATACCTTTGTGGTATGAGAGTACCTGTGAGTCGTAATAAACATGCTGAGTTTTTGGGACTTCTTACGAGTTGTACCTTCATGGTACAACCCGTACTGTTGACCCGTGATGAGAATATGAAACTCTCCTTTCTAATTCTTCTTTTTCAAAATGGAATGCTAACTTCTTTTTCTACAGGTACAATGACACAGAAGCGAAAGGTATTTAAAGCAACAACCCGGAGAACATTAATTGATGAAACATCTGAGTCTGAGGCTAGACAAGCAGGCAATTCCCCTAGTGGTTCACTTGAGGACTACCAGATCGATACCTCTGAAAATAATGGAACCAGAACCACTAGGGATAAAGCAAAGGCCCAAGCCGAAGCAGCCACTGCCACATCTGCTCAAGCTCCCCAATTTGAGGAGGGAGCTAGATAAGAACATCAGGAGTCGGGAAAAGACTCAAATGCTGAAGAAGGGTTAGGAGAGATCCAAACTGGAGAAGAAAGTGGCAGTGAAGAATGAGAGGAGCAGGCTCCTGATGCTGCATAGGAACAGACCCCACCCAGAGAAAACCACACAGTCCAGTGGAAAGTGGCGGGAGCTAAAGAGATCTATGAGCAGGGCATCTCTCTCACCACCAAAAATAAGCCAAGGAGGTGCATCCAATAAGAGCCGCGGATCCTCACTAAGTCACTCAACAAGGTTGAGGATATGAAGCGGATATTCAGTTTCTATGGTTTTAAGTGGATGGCCAAGACTCCAGCCCAGTATACAACAGAAATAGTCCGGGAGTTCTATGCCAACTATTTGGCCATCATGGAGATAAAGGCGAAGGAGAGGCAGAAGATAAAAGACCAGCCCTTTCTAGAGAGTGTCATGGTTCGAGGTCGAGAGGTTGATATATTTGAGCGGACCATCTCTCGCATTTTGTATGGACCTCAGTTCCTGCCTACAAGAATGATGCCAGAATACGAGTATAGGGCGGAGGCAATGAAGCAGATTAGGCAGCTAGGTTTGGAGGAGCGACAGAGGCAGCTGAAATGGCTAGCAGAGGTGATTGCTGAAAACAACGAAGAAGCTGAGTGGGTTATTGGTGGAAAGAAGGTGACAAATAACTCGCTCAATTTCATAACAAAAGCCTACTGGACACTAGTACGCCATCGGTTAGCACCCAAGGACAACGACAACACATTGAGTGCTAATAGGGCAGCTTTGGTGGCATGCCTCATGTACCGTTACCCCATCAACATCCCGAGGATCATAGCAGACGAGATATGAGATTGGGCGGTGGAAGTGAGCACTACTATCCCATTCCCGAGTCTTGTATTCAGGTTATGCACAGAGGCAGGGGTGCCAGTACAATGGGGCGAGGAGCGGCTGATCGGAGGCCAGAGGATTGTAGACATAGGCCTTATTCGGGATGAGATGAACCTAGTAAGCAGAGCCAGGATTCCCACAGTGATTCCAGCAATCTAGCCAGTAGGGGACGTACAGGTGAATGTCCCCATTACACAAGAGCAGAGCGAGACACCGGCTACAGACGTCAGTCATTTAGAGTCAGCTCCTAGCACCTCAGTTGCACCACTACCTAGCTATAGACTCAGACACCAATAGTGCATGTTTTGGTGCCACAGGACTTCCTCCAGAAGCTGGCCAAATGATTGACCATGGCGGAGCAAAAGATTCAGACCATGATGGAAAATGTAAAGCCATGGGTCAAGTAGAGATAGAGGCAGCATCTCAGCTCTACATGCTCACCTAGACAGATTTGAGATCCGATTCAATGTATGGATGGCAGAGCAGACAGAAGATTGGGGGGAGTAGAAATATTTCCCTTAGAGGCTTGCAGGCTGCAGTTGTTTAATTATCACTTGTTGTTGGCTGTGTGGAGCCTATGTATATTATGTTTTGCATGGTGGCCGTGTGGGGCCTAGTTTAGCTATTAGTTAGAAGCCTTGTCGGTTATATCTTCTGTGACTGCCTATTTTCCTTCAGTTATAACAAGACAGCATGGTGGTCTTGTCGGCCCGCATAGGATCCCTTTTATTGTCTTGTTGTTGGGCTAACTATTTTCTTCTACTGGTGTTGCATAGCCTTATTGGCCCGAGGCTGTGTTTACAACTGAGATATAGCTTGTTGTTTACTTGATTTTGAGTTACTGGCAAATACCAGAGGTGCATATGCCTAGCTAGGTCAGTTCAGGTCCCAGGCTGGCACTAGGTGCCAGTCATGCCTCCCAAGGTGGGGCATGCCACTGATAATCATAAGTAAAACTGAACATTGGGTCAATCCTGCTTGAAACATATATATATATATATATATATATATATATATCATGAATGATAAACATGCATAATTGAAATCATGAGGGACAATGGGAGACTTGTCATGTAACCGACATTACCACGATAGAGCTTACATGGTCCCGACTATTATACTCAAGTGGGCAGAGCCGTCCAAAACCTTGTCAGGGCTAAGGACGCTACCATGATATCGATATCAAGCTCAAGGCCTCTTGGTGGAAGGAGAGAGATCCAAAGGATGTCCCAAATAATCTGATCATACCTACGTTGGCGCATTGTTCTAAGGCATAGGGTTGACTGACCCTTAGCCTACTTCATGCTAGACACTACTCCCAAAAACATGCATATTCTCTCCATCATATTTCAACGAAGCAGACCATCGTCTAGTGACGAAGCTAAAAAATAATATGCATGGATAATTGGAAATCATAACATGAGGAGCCTTAGCTCAAACCATACCACAAGCTGAAAATAATGGGAGTCTTGACTCCAAAACCGTATGGTAAGCTAATTCATGAAATCACAAGACATACTTGATCATATGGGTTTTCCCAATACTTTGACATGCTTGAAATCAACTTGATTCACTTTTAAAACATGAACATAAACATGGGTATTTTGAAATCATACTTTCTTCATAAACATCATATCATACTTGAACATATATCTCATAGATCTCAACTTTCATAAACAATCATGGATGGGCATCATAGTTTAGAAACTTGAAAACATAATTTATAATTTAAAACATTATAAAATCTACCCATGAATCATAATTCATCATTTAAAACATGCTTAGATTATATCCATGAATAAAACTTAAGAATTCATGCATTGGGTAAGAATCCCATGGAATCATCAATTAGAACATCATGAGTTGAGAGGGAATTGGGCATGTGTTTGGACATTTTCACCCATTCATAGCCTTACATACTTGAAAGGATCTGATTCTCGCACTTCCTTGATAGATCAAAGAGAATTGATGAAGAACTTGAAGAAGCTAGACTTGATCACCTCTCAAAACCCCTTAGCTTGTATATATGCATTAGGATAGGTTTAGAATGACATAACCCCTCTTAAAACTCTCTATTTCAAGCTTAAAATGACATAGTTTAGGACCCTAGGGCTTATGAATGATGAAAATACCCTTAATGAATTTCCCGGAAAAACTACTCTGCCAGTGACAACGGGTCTCACAACGGACCGTTACTAGCTCCAATGGTCCATCACACCCTTTGTTTTTATACCCCTGAATCAGGTCTTAGATCCCCTACCACGACTAGACAGAATGAGTCGTTACAAGCTCCATTGACTCGTTGCTGCCAATCATTGTCACCGCTGCCTTAACCTGGAATTCTTTCCAATGAGTACTGATAACAACCTATTTCTTCCAACAACAAGGTCTTATCACGACCCGTTACTTCCCCCTTGATCTAGAACCAACATCACCACAACTACCTTCAACGACTTGTTGTAACATCTCACGGGTCGTCTTGAGACCCGTCACTCCCAACTCCAGACCTGTAGTATCTCTTCACGGGCACATCCAATAGGTCGTTAGTCCCTCCAACGACTCGTGCAATGACCCGTTCTGAGAAAATTTTCTAGATTTCTACTACTATTCATTTTTAAATCCCAGGTTTAGTCTTAGGCACTTCGGGGGTATTATAAAGCTAAAGTGAATGTTATTTCCAAGCTTCATCCACCAATATCGATAAAGGGTGTGAGGAGTTTCTTAGGTCATATGGGATTCTATAGGAGGTTTATCAAGGACTTCTCAAAGATAGCCCAGCCCATGTGCAAACTCCTAGAGAAGGATGCTAAGTTTGTCTTCGATGATATATGTTTGAAAGCATTTGAGGATTTGAAGCAGCGATTGAGTACTACACTTATTATTACTACTCTCGATTAGTCCCTACCTTTTGAACTTATGTGTGATGCTAGCGGTATGGCTATTAGAGAGTTATTGAGACAGTGACATTATAAGATTATGCATCCGATCTACTATACAAGTAAGACTCAACAACCCAAATGAACTACATTGTCACTGAACAAGAACTATTTGCCATTGTTTGTGCCTTCGAAAAGTTCAGGTCTTATTTTATTGGGTCAAAGGTGACAATTTATACCGATCATGCTTCTTTGAGGTGCTTGATGACAAAGAAGGATGCAAAACCTCGATTGATCTAGTGGGTACTTTTGCTACAAGAATTTGATTTTAAGGTCAAAGACCCGAAGGGCACAGAGAATCAGGTGGCAAATCATTTGTCCGGACTTGATGAAGCTATAAGGCCTGTTAGGGAATTGGAAATTAATGATTCTTTTCCAAATGAGCTATCTTGGTTTTGACATCCATCCCAACATCGTGGTATGCGAACTATGCTAATTATATTGTGACCAAGGTGGTGCCCAGGGGGCCTCAGACCATATCAAAAAAGAAGTTTCTCAATAAAGTGCAACACTATTTCTGGGAGGAGTCGTACTTATTTCGCATGTGTGGGGAAAATATCATTAAGAGATGTGTGCATGAGGGTAAGATAATGAATGTTTTGAGGATTTGTTATGACTCCCCAGTAGGAGGTCATCACGGGGGTAATCGTACGACAAAAGGTCTTAGAGTATGGCTACTACTGACCCTCCATCTATCATGATGTGAATATGTTGGATCGAGCTTGTGATCAATTTCAGTGACAATGGTCCATATCACGAAGATAATAGATGCCACTTAAATTTTTGTGCTAGAAGTGGAGTTATTTAATGTTTGGGGCATTGATTTCATGGATCCCTTTGTGAGCTCTTATGGGATGACTTACATTTTGGTGGAAGTATATTATGTTTCCAAATAGTTGAGGCCATAGAACTACCTAACAATGAGGTGAAGAGTGTGACAGCTTTCCTCAAGAAAAACATCTTCATCCAATTTGGTACTCCTAGATGCATAATAAGTGATAATCTCATATCTGTAACAAAGCCTTTGAGAACTTGCTTTTTTAAATATGGAATGAAACACAAAGTGGCAACTCAATACCATTTTCAACCAAGTGGCCAGGTGGAGGTATCAAATTTAGAAAGTAAGAACATCCTAGCTAAGACTGTTAATGCAAATCGAACCGATTGGTCTACGAAGCTAGATTACGCTCTATGGGCCTGTAGAACCGCATACATAAAACTAGTTGGAACTTCTCCTTACCGGTTGGTCTTTGGAAAAGAATACCACTTGCCAGTCTTGTTGGAGCACAAAGCACTATGGTCCTTGAAGAAGTTAAATATGGAATGGGATAATGCTTCAAAATTCAGAATGAGATAGTTAAATAAATTGGATAAATTAAGGTTCTATTCCTTTAAGATTGGAACAATCTATAAGAAGAAGATGAAATACCTGCATGATAAGAGATTCAACATCATGAGTTTCATCCAGTTAATCAAGTATTATTGTTCAACTCTAGACTTAAACTATTTCCTGGAAAGCTGAAAACTAGGTGGTTCGTGCCATTCAAGGTAGTAAGTGTTACCCTCTATGGGATTGTAGGGTTGAAAATAGAAGATGAGACCCAAACCTTCAAGGTAAATGGCCAATGGCTCAAGCATTATTTAGGCATCATTGATGAATAAAGGATTATGGAGAAGTTCCACTTAGGGGACAACCCAACTTTAGAATAGCAAGATCACCTCATTTTTATCATGCCGTGACATTAATTTAGGCACTTCTTGGGAGGCAACCAAAGAGTTTTGGACTAATAAGTTTTGTTTGACACAGGTGAACTCAATAAGGTGAAGGAAATCAATATAAAGGATGGTGAGGTAGATGGACCGCTCGTTGCAGAGACGATTCATCAGTCCCGCTGTCCCTTGACATCACTGATCCAGTGATACACGGAGCTGCTGCAACCCTAGGTCTTGCATTCTATGTTATTTGTGCATTAAGGGCACTGCTCCATTTTAGGGATGGGGGTGGATATCATTTGACATATATGTGTTTTGATTGAATCTATGGATGTGTGTGATGGTGACACATTCTAGTCCATTTTTACAACTTTCTTAGTATAACTTCTTTTGTTTTCTTTCTTAGTCTAAATTCTTTTTGCTTTTATAGTATAAATTTCTCCTTGATTTTCTTAGCCATGATTCTTTTTTGGGAGGCGTACTTTTTATTGAATCTGGCACAAAAAAGTAGTTAAGTACCATAGTGTATGGGCCCGATGATTGATTACTAGGCGATATTTTTAAAGGTACTAGCCTACTTTGTGGAGTCTTCCGACGATGAATAATTTTTTTTTGACTTAGTTGGTAGTGGAAATTAAGTTATTTGCATGCTTATGCTAATTTCTTAAAACAGTGCCCCCTCCTTAAAATTTTTTTGGCGTAGCTATTTGATATTGAGTTAGCCATTTGTGACATGAAATTATTGGTAATGTGTTCCTAGTTGAGAGTGATGTGTTAGCCATTATTATATCTATGTGCAATTGTGTGAAAATAAAAATTGCTTGTTCACTTGATTTGATCACACTCTAAAACTTGTCTTGCTACTTGTGTGTAAATCTAGGATTGACTCTGGGTTCTAGAGATGAACATAGGCCTTATTTGTACTTCACTAGCTACATATACCTAAAGAGACCTACCAAACGATGCATGTATCTCTAGTCTCCTTCTTTGAGCCTTTGACCTCTTTTCTTGATCAACCACAATGAAAGACGAAATTAATTCAAATGTTGACCCTATTTTGAACCTATCCTCCTTGACACATGAAAAGTGATGAAAAATAAGCAAAAAGTTGTAAGTTGGGGGTGATAAGAAGGGGAAGAAAGAAATTGGAAAAAAGATTATGTATGAGCACATCCCAAGTTGTACTTGAGTAATGAGCTAAAAAGATGAAAAAGAAAAGAAAGCAAAACAAAATAGAGAAAAATGAAGTTTGAGCTCACAAAAACACTTTTGGGTGTGAAAAATGCCAAAACAAAAGAAGGGATCAAAAAGGTAAAAAGGTTGTGAAAAAGTGATGAATTGTTCAAGAATGGTAAATGAGTCACTAAAACCCAAAATGGCATCCTACTAGCCCTTTAACCTTCATTACAAGCTAAGAAAAGCCCTTATATGATCTCAACCTAGATATCCGAAAAGAATGGCATTTGAGCAAATGGGAAAGCATATGGTAGTTCTGACCTATCTTGTGAATTTCTTTGTGAGAGTTGAGTGCATTTCTCTTCTCTCTTGATCTTGTGTGTCCTTGATATATGTGTTGTCACTACTTCAGAAAAAAGGGACATTTTCCTTGATCTAACTGTGAGTGCATATGGATTTGAATGGCTAGCATGTATCATTTCTCTAATTTAGATGTGTGCATGTTGATATGATGTCATAAGTGGTGGTTACATGCTTAATTCAAATAGTTGTGAGAAAATTGCATTTTGGTTGATGGAGGGGTGGCTGGATTGATTTATGTGTGTTGGTAGCTATTGTCCACAACCATCCTAGTCGTGATAATTTGTGATTCTGGGACATTAGGTAGTTGTAGGGTAGTTTCTATTCTTAGTTTTCTTGAGGACAAGCATATGCTTTAAGTTGGGGGTATTGATGTGTCGAGAATTAGCGACATATATTTCCTTTGTTTTATAGAATTTTTCATGTTTTAAGGAGTTAAATTAAGTGAAAACTAACCTTATTATGCTATGTTTAAGGAAGTCAAGCAATGTAAAGATGAAAGGAGTTAACGCCAAGAAAATATCCAAAAGATGAACATACGGACTGTCTGTCTGAAATACAGTCCGCCTCATCCACCTTCCAGTTCCAATAACAAATTCTAGAAACCAAGCTAACAGGGCCCTTAAATGATGATTTAAAGGACGGACCGTCTTTACAGAAGATGGTCCGTCAATTAAAGCATGGACTTGAGCTAGGTAGAAGTGGAATCCTAAAGTATGGTACAAGGGATGAACCGTCTTTTCCAAAGACGGTCCATCAATCAATGGATGACAACTTGGGGGATAGAGGCCAAATGTAGAGTATGGACCAAAGGACGGTCTGTCCCTGTAAACACCTAGCACTCCGAAGTTTGAATTAATTGGGCTTTTTGGGACATATTTCTTGTAATTTTTAGGAGAGCTTTTTAGTTTTCAGTTCATAGTTTTTAGAAGAGAGTAAAAGTAGCTAGTTAGCCCTTGTTTTCATAGTAGATTCTAGATCTTATCTTGTAATTTGAAGATTCCATTTCATATATTGAAGATCTCTTGTTCAATTTCAATTTCTCTTGGTAAGCATGTCTAATTACTTTAATTCTCTTCTTGTTCTCATGCCCCACCTTGGGAGGCATGACTGACACATAATGCCACATTGGGACCTGGGCTGGCCTAGTTGGGCATTTGCACCTCTGGTGCTTCAACGACTCAAAATCAAGAAAACAAACTGCTATATGTCGGCTGTAAACACAGCCTCGGGCTGACAGGGCTACATAGAAACTTGTAAAAGAAAACAGCTAACCCAGCAATGTAATAAATAAAAGGATCCTATACGGGCTGACAAGACCATCATGTTGACTAGTTATAACTGAAGGAAAACATGTCGTAAAATATATACTACATCCGACGAGGTCCCTAACTGGAAGTTATACTAGGACCCATACGGCCAACATTCAAGACTGGACATATATAGGCCCCACACGGCAAACACGAATAACTAACTGAAGACCTTAGTCTGCAAGCCTCTAAGAGTAAAAATATTGGTCGGGACAGGGCCTCGGCCTACCCAAATTCTATACAAATAAAAGACAGTTAAACATCTACAACCTGGCAACTCCGGATGAGAGGAGTTGGTCAGTCTAATCACTCTGAATAGCTGCTAGGAGGACCCGAAACCTGTCTGTCTAACCCTACAAGCAAGTATGCAGCGCCCCATGCATGGGCATTGTTCACTCCCAATTGCACGCGAGTGCACGTGGTTGTACAAGTAATAAAGTGACTTTATTTCAAGCCAGGTATCGAACCCACAGGGACTGTAAGGTGGCAATAATTTTTCTTTAAGTGTTTAATATACGCACTTCTTTATACAAGAAGACAAAAAGAACAAATGGTGATTGTTCAAGAATACTAGTTAATGTAACTTTAAGTAAAAAGATTGTAAATTATAATCTAAACAATAGCACGAACAAGCTAACGTTAAGGCAAAACATGCAGATATGTAATTTATTAATTAAACTTCAGTCAACACTTCTCTTCAGTTGTTAGTCAAGAATTATTAACCAATGGATTGGGTCTTTCGAACTCCTCTCCAATTAAAGAATCATGAGACTTACATTACACATTTCTGTGATGCAAAAACTTAATATTCTAGTAATACACAATAAATTCCATATATGACCAAATATGACATTACAGATATATTTCTATTTTGAATGTTAATCTTCTCTTAATTTCTCAACCAAGACAAGAACATATCCTACCAATTCACATATATCCAATTAATCTTCCTTTCAGAAATAAAACTGGAATTCTAGGATGTACATTAACAATGGCCAAGCATTAATGTAGTGAAAACAAGAATTAGTAGAACAACTGTTGTAGAGAAAATAAAAACTGAAATAACATCAATTACATACTACTGCAATCATCCTCAACCTCAACCAAAGGTGAATTAGCCACTCATTTGATGATTAAACATCTTCAAACAAGTAGAAATCATACAAGCAATTGAATTTAAGAGAAAAAGGAAGAGAATTAACCCAAGAACTTCTTCAGCTCAACTGCTTGATACCCACGTTCTAGCATGAAAATGTTAGCTATCTTAAAATAAAACCTAAGTGTGCTATTTATACAAGTGAGAAATTTTTCCGGAATAAACTGGCAATGTGGAACGGAGGGTATCGCGGAGCAACAGCTCCGTGCCACGACCCTGTCGCGGAGCCTCACTGGAACTTGGATGTCGGATTATTATCCTCAGCGTGGCATGGAGGGTATAGCTGAGCATCAGCTCCGTGCCACGGACTTGTCGCGCACCTTCACTGGAATCCGGGTGTGCAGCAAAGTCTTCCCACCGTGTCACTGAAGTGAACGCGAAGCATAGGCTCCGGGACACAATGCCATCACGCACCTTCACTGGAATTCAGCTCAAATTTCACTCTAGGCAGAATGCCTCCGCGATGGTAACGTGACATGGCCTCTATCGCGGAGCATCAAGTTTTTAGTATTTTCTTGCCGACTTTCGAGTTTTGCTTCCGAGTCCATTCCTCCACTTCACCAACTTGTAGATTAGTTTCCAAAATTCATTCTAACTGCAAAAACAATAACTAATCATGTTGGTTAGTATAAATCCACATTTACATAAAAACCACATGAGAATGCACACATAGAAGTAGATAAACAAGTCTAAGTTAAGTAATAAAGTGTCACTTGGGCATGCAATTCTGTCCAAGGTTACCTACCCACACTTAAAACCTTGTTCGTCCTCGAAAAACCCTTTCACATCTCATGTAATTAAAGACTCACGCATAGCTAATTTAGCAAGACAATTCAAGCTATGGCTATAAGGATTATTTAAGATAGCAAGTTAAAAATAAGGCATGCATGATTTAATCATTGAAATGAATTACAACTATGTTAAGACTTCCTAACCTCAAGAATCGACTCTCAATCTTAGCAAACTCATGCAAATCAACCGATCAAGAAATCCACATGAATGTTATCTCTCATTAAACATGTGCCCTCACAACACAAGAGAGTTACCCCATTTTTACTTCAAAAGAATCTCAAATCACAAAAGGTATGGCATATGAATAAAATTACGCTCACTCTGTTAAAGAATTCACATGCATCATGTGGTGAACCATAAGCTTGCCCTTAGTGTTTTACTCCACTAATTTAAGAATGTATGAACATAAGATCAAGTAGGACTTAATGGGTTGTAATGTAAGCTAAGGGACGTGTAGGTACTGTTCTGGCCAGTAATTGTGACTATGTTCCCCCAAGCGCTTTTAATACATCCATATTCATTAAAGACATCTCCTCTATACTTCTTCCTCATTCTTCTCACTCTTGAATTTTCTCTTTTTGTTCCCATTTCTTTAAGCACACTCAGCTTACTAGTAAAGCATATTTAAGCAAAGTTTTTCATTTACTTTCTTACTCTCTACTAATAATCAATCATTTTCAAACAAGTGCACCTTTGTCCTTTTCTCAACTTTCAAAACTTCTGCTTTTCCTTCTGTTTCACGCTTTTCACTCCTTCACTCTTTGGAATTTTTCACTTAAGCGCTTAGGAGTTTTGGATCAAATTCACAGCTAATGAAAGAAAAGGATTAAGCTTATGTTGTAACTATCAACGAATAGGCTTAAGGCTCAATGGGGCTAACTAGGATTTAACATTCAAGGTAGGTAAGATAAGGGATAAAATTTAGGTTCATTCAAAGAAATGCCTACATCCTCTCCTATAATCCACATCCTTCATTTCGTTTTATATACACACCAGGCAAGTTCTAGACACTTCACAGTAGCATGTAATATTAGAAAAACTCACACTCACTGCACATGCTCAATTTAAGACATATTCACAGACTCTTAACTCAGTTAATTACAAGAATTCAAAATTAAGCTTTAATCACATCGAGTCGAATTCTAGAGCCTAGGTGTCTCAACATGTTTAAAACTCTTGCATGCTTCCATCCTAATCACACTTGCATCTTACAATATAGCACATAACAAGAATGTTGAACCATTAATTAGCTATGTGTTCACCTACTGACTAAATTTTTCTTAAGACAGTCGTCATCCATCCATCATAGGGAATAGTCTCTATTTAAGACTTCGGTTCAAAGGGACTATTCTCGGAAAAAGCACCGAAAATAAAAACCGAGAAACCCAAATAAAAGAAAATAGAAAAAATTAAAACAATAAAAAACAAAAATAGCAAATAACTTACACAAATAATTACACAAAATAACTCCTTAACAATTTATTACATCACCAGCACCAACACACAAAATCATCAACAACATAACACGAAACACAATGTCACACATTAAACAGCCACAAAAGTACAAACACATCACAACCTTACTACACCAACACCTAACTACTCCCACCCCACACTTAATTGGAACACTGTCCTCAGTGTTCACATATCTGCAATTAAAAATAAAGTTTGGGTGGTGGAACTCCCTGATCAATCAAAATGTTCAATCTCTTCATCATGTGCCAGTGCCTCATCTCCAAGATCAGAATCTTCTTCGTCGTCCTCCTCTGACTCAAAGTCTGAGTCATCCTGGCCCGTTTCCTCATAAGTAGGGATGTCGTCATCAACTGGTTCTACAAATGCAGGCCCAATTTTGCATAATGCTCGGGCATGCTCATTAAATAGATAATCCATCTCGAGCTGCCACAATTCATCCTCTATAGTGGGCCTTCCACCACTCTGCAGTTGCAGCATCTGCATTCCATACATTCTGGCCATGTATTGGTCATCCCGAGCATGTCGCTCGGCTAATGTAAGCACCGACCCAAATGTGGTATCAGGTGCTTTGGTCTTAGTGACGTCCAAAGCACGACGATCAATTTGCGGAATGTAATCGAGGGCCTCTTCTTCAATACCATGGCCCCTGAGGAAAGCTGTTAGAAGACCACTGAAACCATACTGATGCCCTTGATGAAGTCTGGCTCTCTTCATGGCAGAAATAATCACCGCTCCAACATTTATCTCCAGTCTTTTCATCAATGCATATACCAAAAAAACTCTGTCCGGGGTGACATCAGTCATGTGCACCCTCGGGATCAGGCAAGTACACACTATCTTCAACCAGATCCTTGCTTCTCTGTTCATTTGGGAGTATGTCAATGTCTGGTGATATCCTCTTTCCTTGTGACGAATCCACCTAGCTGTTGATCGTGCTCCACATAATGTGCGTCTGATATCTGCATATGGTGGAGTGATATTCAGCTGGCGGAGGACATGCGCGTCTGTGTCCCGCGTCCCCAAGATGGCATTAAGATGTTGTGGTTCAAAAGTAACCACCTGTCCTCTGATCTTAACTGTGTGGCTGCGAACTGTGGGGCTCCAATTAGCATAGAATTCCCTTATGAGATGGAGATTGCACTCTTTGGGTTCTTTAAAAATGAAGTTTAACCCAACAGTGTTTATCCTGTGCAGGATTCTCGGGAATTCTTGAGCTAGTGGTTCCCGTGCTATTTGTTCCTCTAGGAAATACTTGGTTTCCTTGTGTTTGGAGTACCATTTATTTCCCTCATCTGAGACCCATCATGTTCCATATTGTCTACGTTGCCCCCTTGGAAAAGGTGGTGTTGCTGGCACTGCTGCCCCAATTCTCAGTCTTTTTCTGCTGGCGCCAGACGTGGATGCGCCTTTCCCCTTGTCTTGCCTTCCAAACATTTGTCCTATCCATCAAAAGCATATATTTCAAATGTCATTCATGGTATATTTGGCTACTACTATGGTTGGGCTTAAATTGATCACCCCACACTTAGTTGTTTGCCGTAATTAATACAATTCGACAAGAACAACCACATATTTACAGCTCTTATTTCCCAACAGATTTAGTGCATTCATAAAAGTCGATGGAACAGTTTCATTGTACTACTCAGACTTCATACAATGCATTATTAAAGTTCATCCTTTATCCTTTTACAAAATCATGAGCAATTCTCAAGTTTGTGCACACAAACCTATTGGATTTTTCCTACTCTCATCCCCAAAAATCAATCTTCAACCATAACATAATCTAACTTTAATCACAACATTTTTCAACTCAAACAATAGGAAAAGCCCAAAATATCTCCATTTCTACCCTTTTCTTCTTCTTCCCAACTCAATTCTCAACCCTAGTTATCAACAATGTAAGATTTTTAACAAAGATCATGTAATCAATGAGTTCATCCAATCAAAACGATCATACAAGCCACATTCATCCATAACCCAATTGATTACAACACTTTATATGAACTTAGGGCAGAAATTAAACATACAATATGTTCATGATACAAAAATTGCAGAAAAATGAATAGAAGTGCAAGAACATACCTGGTATGTGATGTTTTTGAAGAAGGAATAGAAATATTTTTGATGTTAGGGGCGTGTCATGTTGAGGGAGAAGAGGGATTGGGAGTGTTGTCGCGGAGGGATAAAGAAAATGTGGAAAAAATGTAATTTTGTGGGTTAAAAAGAAGGATTTCCCTCGGGTCAACCCGCTGCCCCGAACTGACCGGATGTAAAATTGGCCTCAACGTGTCACGGAGGCCAACGCGGAGGGTAAGCTCCGTGACACATACCTGAAATTGGCCTCAACATGTCACGGAGGGTAACACGGAGCCAACGCGGAGGCTCACTGTCTCTTGCCCCAATTTTCACTTTTTTTACCTTTATTTTTCCACTTGCGATTTTCTATTTTTGCCCTCCATATTTCCTGAAAATCATCCAACAACAACAACTTGTTAGAAAATCGTGGGTTTCCTCCCACCTAGTGCCAACCTTTTTTTTTCTTTTCTCTTTTTTTTTTTTTTTTTTTTTTGAATTTGTTCCTAACTAGTCTAGTACATTACATCCACGGGTTGCCACCCGTGCAGCGCCTGGTTTACCATCGCGGCTCAACGCTTGACATCCTCATTCATCTACTAAGGTGATAGACATCTTCTCTCGATTAACGTCTTCACCGCAATACTGCTTACACCTTTGTCCATTCACCAAAAATGTGGCACTTTTATCCTCTTGCCACAATTCAACTGCCCCGTGTGGGGTCATCCTTGCTACTTCAAACGGCCCTGACCACTTGGAGCGCAATTTTCCTGGGAAGAGTTTCAACCTAGAGTTGAATAGCAACACCTTTTGGCCCGACTCAAAGATTCGATGCACCATGTGCTTGTCGTGCCACCTTTTCATTTTTTCTTTGTAGCATTTTGCACGCGTGCCATCGAAACTCCTCCAACTCACTCAGCTGCATCAACCTCCTCTTTCCTGCAAGCTCAGGATCCATGTTCAGCTTCTGCACAACCCAATAAGCTCGATGTTCCAGCTCCACGGGTAGATGACATGCCTTCCCGTAAACCAATTTGTACGGTGAAGTCCCAATGGGTGTCTTATATGCAGTTTGATATGCCCACAACACATCATCCAGTTTGCTTGCTCAATCCAAGTGTTGTGCGTTCACCGTTTTCTGCAAGATCTGTTTAATTTCCCTATTTGACACCTCTACTTGCCCGCTAGTTTAGGGATGATATGCTGTAGCCACTTTATGCCGAACCCCGTATTTCGCTAGAAAATTCCTGAACCCTGCATGCACAAAGTGTGCCCCTCCATCACTAATAATTGCTCGTGGCATACCAAACCTGGTGAAAATCTGCTTCTTCACAAATCTAGTCACCACCTTATTATCGTTCCTGGGACAAGCTACTGCCTCAACCCACTTAGACACGTAGTCCACTACTACCAAGATGTATCGATTGCCAAACGATGGTGGAAATGGGCCCATAAAATCTATCCCCCACACATCGAACACCTCAACTTCTAATATGTGATGCAATGGCATTTCCTCTCTTCTGTCGATTGTTCCTGTTCTTTGACATCGATCACATACTTTGACATAAGCTGCAGCATCTTTGAACAGTGTGGGCCAAAAGAACCCGGATTGCAGCACTTTATGAGTAGTACGCTCTACTCCATGATGACCTCCATACGGCGATGAATGAAAACTCCTCAGCACCTCTGCCGTCTGAATTTCTGGAATGCATCGCCTCATCACTTGATTTGGTCCTTGCTTGAATAGATACAGCTCATCCCACATGTAGTACCGGGACTCATGCCTCAGCTTCTTCCTTTGTTGAGTCGTTGCCTCAGGTGGATATACTCCACTTACCAACAAGTTCACAATATCTACATACCAAGGGAGTTCGGCTTCCTTTATTGCCAAGAGTTATGCATCGGGGAACGCTTCTCGGATGCGCTCACCTTCTTTCACATGTGAATGGTTCTCTAGTCGCGATAGGTGATCCGCAACCTGATTTTCACTTCCCTTCCTATCTTGGATCTCCAGATCAAACTCTTGCAGCAATAATATCCACCTGATTAGCCTGGGCTTCGCATCTTTCTTGCCAAATAAGTACTGAATTGCCGCATGATCAGTGTGTACCACCACTTTCGACCCCGCCAGATAGGATCTAAACTTGACAAATGCAAACACTAGAGCCAACATCTTCTTCTCAGTGACTATATAATTAACTTGGGCAGCATCAAGTGTTTTGCTTGCATAGTAGATGGAATGAAAAATCTTATTCCTTCGCTGCCCCAATACCGCTCCTACAGCCACATCACTTGCATCACACATTAACTAAAAAGGATATTCCCAATCAGGAGCAATGAGAATAGGAGCTTCCACCAGCTTCTTTTTCAGCTCTCAAATGCTTCTACACATTCATTGTCAAATTCAAACTTCACCTCTTTTTCTAGCAACCAACATATCGGTCTAGAAATTTTAGATAAGTCTTGAATAAACCGTTTGTAAAACCCATCATGTCTTAAAAAGCTGCGGACACCCTTAACTGATACTGGCGGTGGTAGCTTTTCAATCACCGCTATCTTTGCACGATCGACTTCCAACCCTTTGCATGACACCTTATGGCCAAGAACAATACCCTCCTTGACTAAAAAGTGAAACTTTTCCTAGTTGAGCACCAGGTTTGAGTCTTCACATCTAGCTAACACCCTATCAAGATTCTGCAAACACATAGCAAACGAGTTACCAAAAATAGAAAAGTCATCCATAAATACCTCAACATAGTCTTCCACCATATCGTGAAATATAGCCATCATGCATCGCTGGAATGTGGCTAGTGCATTGCATAGACCAAAGGGAATCCGCCTGAAAGCATATGTCCCATAAGGACATGTAAACGTGGTCTTCTCCTAATTTTCTGGTGCTATGGCTATTTGATTATAGCCAGAGTAACCATCCAGAAAGCAATAATATTCCTACCCTGCCAGCCTGTCCAACATCTGATCAATGAATGGAATGGGATAATGATCTTTCCGAGTGGCCTCATTGAGCTTCCTATAATCCATGAAAATTCGCCAGCCCGTGACTGTGCGTGTGGGAATCAACTCATTCTTCTCATTTGTGACCACTGTCATCCCCCCTTTCTTTGGAACGCATTGAACTGGGCTAACCCATTCGCTGTCTGAGATGGGATATACCACTCCTGTATCCAGCCACTTGATCACTTCCTTTCTGACTACATCCTTCATCACCGGGTTCAATCTCCGTTGATGTTGCACGGTTGGCTTGGATCCCTCTTCCATAAATATCTTGTGCATGCATAAAGCTGGACTAATCCCCTTAATGTCCGACATCTAGCATGCCATTGCTCTCTTTCGCCTCTTAAGGACCACCACTGCATCTTTCACTTGTGCATCTGTCAGTTCTGCTGAAATGATGACCGGTAAGGTGTCATCTTCACCCAAGAATACATACTGCAGATGTGGAGGTAATGTCTTTAACTCCAATTTAGGTGCCTCCTCTATTGATGGCTTTGGGGATGGTTCCAAAGACCTCTTCAACGGTTCAAAATCTTGCTTCCTGCAGAACCATTTTGGCTCAAAGTCTGCACCATCTCATATGTCGCATTTTCCCAAAATGATCACGTCCCACCAAGGCTCTCTCCAAGGGATCCTGTGAGTCAATAATCTGAAGGGTCGACTCCTGATTCAAAATACTGATTGCTGATAACTCTTCATAGATGGTCGGTAGCTTCATGGCCTTGTACACATCAAAGAACTCTACCTTATCATGAGCTCTCATGGTTAGCTGCCCAGCGACTACATCAATTAAGGCTCGCCCGATTGCCAAAAAGGGACGTCCCAAAATAAATGGGACTTCCGCGTCTGGCTCAAAATCAAGAATTATAAAATCCACCGGGAAAATGAGGGAGCCTACTTGCACTAGCACATCCTCCACAATTTCATCAGGTCTGGCTAATGAACGGTCATCTAGCTGGAAGATCACAGTAGTGGGTTTAGGACTGCCTAGCCCCAGCTTCTTGAATATTGATGTTGGCATCAAATTTATACTTTCTCCCAAATCACACAAACCACGACCTCAAATAGACTGCCCAATTGTAATCTGAATAGTGAAGCTCCCAGGACCCTTGAGCTTTGTCAGCAATCGATTCTGTATATGGGAGGTGCAGTCCTTAGTAAGTGCAACTGTAGCATACTCTATCAGCCTGCTCTTATTTGCTACAATGTATTTGATGTACTTAGCATATTTTGGCACTCCCTGTAACACATCAACTAAAGGAAGATTAATATGTACCTGCCTCAACACTTCCATGAACTTCTTGAAGCATGCTTCCTCCTTGTGCTTTTTCAATCTTTGAGGAAATGGGGGCGGTGGTCTTTCCATCCCTGCTACCTTTTCCTTCCCCCTCACATCATCGTTTCCTTCATCCTTTTCTGTTGCTCCAGATTTTTGAGGTGGCCTTTCGGGTTCCACCTCCCCGAGTTGCTTTCCACTCCTGGTAGAAACTGCATTAACCTGCTTAGGATTTGGGTCTGTATCATGTTCGGTGCTTTGGTTGGGGTTAAAAACCGACACGCAAGTGCTCGTGGTCAAACAAGTAGTAAGTGGCTTAAGTAAGCCAAGTATCGATCCAAGGAGACTCTGGATAAGTGAAAATTTCTTAAGTATACTATATTCTATCTCACTTCTAAATATGCTGACAACAACGTAACCAACAGTTGAATAATTTGTTTTATAAATTATATACTAAACTACAAACAATTATCTACTGTGAATTTAAACTATGGATATGAGCATGCCGAGGTTAAGAACATGTAATGAACTGATTATAACCATAAATTGGTTAATCTTTTCTTCCAGTTGCTAGCCAAGAACATTAGCCTAGAGATTAAAACTCTCGTATTTAATCTCACTTAAGAATCATAAACCATCCGTCTACATTTCTGTGATCAAATGCAATTCATGACCTAGCAATACAATTCCGGTTCCTAAATTGACTAATACGGCTTTCAAGTATATTTCTATCAGGAAAGCACATCAAAACTCAATTTTCCCAAATCAAGTTAAGAACAATACCCTATTAATTCACAACTTTCCAATTTCGTGCTCTCTCGAGTGAAATCGGACTTTTTAGATGTACATTAATGTCGGCCACACACCAATGCAGTAGAAACAAGAATTAATAGAACAACATGGAAGAAGAAGATGAAAAACCATATAATTCAATAATCAAAAGTCATCACAAATGTTCATAACCTCAGCAAGGAAGGGAATTAGCCACTCATTTGTGGATTAATCATCCTAAAACAAGTGTTAATCATACAAACAATTGAGTGAAAGAAGAAAGAAGGAGAGAAAAAACCCTGAACTTTTCGTCCCTCAACTGCCTGTAACCCACGTCCTTGCTCCACCAAGTCTGAATTATGAAAAATACATTTAAGTGTCCTATTTATACTAATGGGAATTTTTCCCGGAATAACAAGCAACGTGTCACGGAGTGCATCGCGGAGCACTGCCTCCGTGACACGGCGTGGACGCGGACCCTCACTAGAAATTTGGGGTCCGGTAATAAAGCATCAACGTGGCACGACATGCAACGCGGAGGCTTGCCACCGTGCCACGGAGCTGTCGCGAGGCTCCACTGGAATTTGACTAATTATTCACCCTCCAGGCAGAATGCCTCCGCGATGGCAGCGTGACACGGCTCCATCGCGGAGCCCCTTTATATTGTGCAGTCCACTGCCTTGTTCCTTTGATTGCTTCCAAGTCCAACTCCAATATCCTCCAACATGCATTTTAGCTTCTCGAAATCACATTTTACCTACAAAACAATGCTAATCATGTTGGTTAGTATAAATTCACATTTTATTACCAATTACATGAAAATGTATGCACATTGCACGATAAACAAGGCGAAAATGATACGTTTGAGTATCACTTGGGCATATAAATCTGCCCAAGATCACTTACCCCACACTTAAATCCTTGTTCGTCCTCGAACAACAAACACACAATTCATGCAAATTACATCCCAACCTTCGCCACTATGGTGCGACAATTTGAGCTACGGTCATACCGATCATTTAATATTGCAAATCATCAAGAAAACATGCATGGTCTTAACAATGCAATGACCTTTAATACATCAAGACTTCCTAGACTTTAAGAATCGACTCTCGATATCGACAAACTCATGCAAATCAGCTAATCAAGATATCCGACACGAAAATCAATCTTTCATCAAGCATGTGCCCTCACAACTCAAGAGAATCTTCCCCTTTTTGCTCATGTGACACACAAACATTCAAGTAGGGGCATGTAAAAATTAATTTCACTCTCTCTCCCAAAATAATTCACATGCATCATGTCATGACCCATAAGCTTGCCCTTAGTGTATTACTCCACTAATATAAAGAAATGCAATGTAAGATCACGTAGGACTTTAATGGGTTGTAATGGAAGCTATGGAACTAGTATATGTTGGATTAGCCAATAATAGCCACTAGCATCCTTAAGCGCCTTTTCAACACATTCCCATCAACTCATGAACATTGTTTCTCTCTTTTCTTTCTTCATCATCCCATTCATGATGATTTACTTTCGTATGGCCCATTTCATCAAGCACACTTGACACAAAAACAAAGGTTTTTCATGCACCTTCATTATTATTTAGTTATAGCAAGTGCACCTTCGACCTTTTCTTTTCTTTCCTCACTCTGCTTTTCTTTTTCTTTTCACCATTCTCACTCTTTGACACTTTGGGAAAATTTTTGTTCTTCTTAAGCGCTTAAGAGTTTTGTATAGACTTTACGGCTAATGAAAAGAAAGAATTAAGCTCAGTTTATACATTTTTGGACAAAAGAAAGAAATAATAGGCTAAAGGCTCAACGGGCTGACTAGGGTATACAATCACATAAAAGGGGAGTATGACAAGAAAAAAATTAGAAACTCTCGGTTAACACAAAGAAATGCCTACATCCTTTCCAACACTACACCTCCTTCATTTCGTTTTGTACACACACCAGGCAAGTTCTAGACACTTCACAATAGCATGGAATAACAATACCTCACTTCACACTTTATGCACATGCTCGATTCAAGATGCATTCACAGACTCTTCAATTAGCTAATTACATGAATTCAAACATTAAGCCTCAATCAAACCGAGTCAAATTCTACAGCCTAGGTATCTCAACATATTTGCAAAATTGCATGCTTTCATACGAATCACCTTTCCATTTTGAATATCAGGTATAACACGCAACCAACATTTCACAACCATATAGTAACTACAGGTTCCATGATGCAATCCACCAAAGAAAAAAACTGAAAATAAATTAAAATAACTACTCCTACCGACTACATTTCCCTTAAGACGGTCGTCATCCATCCATCATAGGGAACGGTCACTAACTATGACATCGGTTCAATGGGACTATTCTCGGCAAAAGAACCGAAAACAAACTCCGAGAAACCCAAAAAAAATAAAATTGAAAAATTTTGCAAAACATCGATCATTTCGATGGAAAAATTATTTATAAAATATTTTAATATGAACAAAATATTTTCGCAAAATTTTAAAAATATCGATCATTTCGATAGAAAAAAAAACATAAGAAAATATTTACAAAAATTTTTACAGACTCAGCTGGCAACATCAACATTCCACAACAAACATCAATACCACAAATATGTACAAATACAGAACAATTTTCAATTCACAAACACAGGGAAACATACATACAAAAATATAGAGGAAGGCATACAAGCAAACCAGCCCAGCCCCAGCACCTAACTACTCCCCACCCCACACTTAAATCGAACACTGTCCCCAGTGTTCACAAAAATTAAAAATCACAAAATTGGGTGGTGGAACTCCCTGATCAGTCAAAGTATTCCACTTCTTCATCAGGTGCTGCTGCCTCATCGCCCATGTCTGAGTCGCCTCCGTCGTCGTCATCGGACTCCACATCGGAGTCCTCCCGGCGTGTCTCCTCATCTGCGGGGACATCATCGTCAGTTGGCTCTACAAAGGCTGGCCCCACTCGGCATAGAGCCCTGGCATTTTCGCCAAACGGGTAATCCAGCTCGAGCTGCCATAGCTCCTCCTCCGTGGCTGGTCTCCCACCGATCCTGAGCTGGAGCATTTGCATTCCAAACATCCGTGCCATGTACTGGTCGTCACGAGCATGTCGCTCGCCAAGCGTCAGCACTGGCCCGTGTGTGGTATCGGGAGCCTTAGTTTTGGTCACGTCCAAGGCCCGCCGCTCCAACTGCGGGATGTAATCCAAAGCCTCTTCCTCGATGTCGAGGCCCTGGAGAAAGGTGGTGATTAGTTCACCGAACCCATACCTGTGGCCCTGGTGTAGTCGGGCTCTCTTCATGGCGGATATGATGACCGCCTCAACATTAATCTCCAGCCCTTTCATCAGGGCATACACCAGGCAAACACGGTCCCGGGTCACATCAGTCATGTGTACCCCCGGGATTAGGCACGAGCAGACTATCTTCAGCCAGATTCGGGCCTCCCTGTTCATTTGAGAATATGGCAGAGTCTGGTGGTAACCCCTTTCCTTATGTCTGCTCCATCTGGATATGGATCGAGCCCCACACAGTGTGCGTCTGATGTTGGCATACGGTGGGGTGATGTTCAGCTGGCAAAGAACGTGGGCGTCTGTGTCCCGCGCTCCGATGATGGCATTTAGCTGTTGGGGTTCCAGAGTGACTATCTGCCCTCTGATCGTGACTGTGTGGCTTCTGATTGCCGGGTTCCAATTAGCATAGAACTCTCGGACCAAGTGTAGGTTGCATTCCTTGGGCTCCGGAAATATGAAGCTGAGCCCAGCTGCCTCGATCCTTTGAACTATGCGGGGGAACTCCTGTGCTAATGGTTCCCTTGCTATATGCTCCTCGGGGAAGTATTTGTTTTCTTTGTGCTTGGCGTACCACTTCTTCCCCTCATCAGTTACCCACCTTATTCCGTATTGGCGGCGCTAGCCGCGTGGAACTGCTGGTGCAGCTGGGACTGCTGTGCCCAGTCTAAGTCTTTTCCTCCCGGTGCCTGAAGTTGATGCACCCTTACCTTTATCTTGCCTGCTTGCCATTTTGTCTGTCAACACAAATAAACAAGCGCAATGTCAAGCTAAATGAATATTAACTTTGGCTAAGGTCGGGTTAACTAAGTTTACCCCACACTTAGTCCTTAACTATAGTTACGATGCTACGGCAAGAATACTTTATTTACACCAAACAAACAACTATACAATTCATGCTTAGTGCGTTCAATAAGAAAAAATTCGAGTGTATAAATTTAGCATACTACTCAGACTTCATACAGCTAATCCCAATCACTACCATCTCTAGCAAGTCAACCATCGCACTTAGCAAAGAAAAACAACAAAACAAAAACACAACAAAAAATATATACCTGAACCTATACAACCAACCCAGTTCGAACAATTTTCACTATTTTCCCCAAAACCCGAGAATTTGTCGTCTATTACATTTAAACAATATTTACAACGACTTATCTCATTTCACAAGCACACCCCGGCATAAAATTCACAAATTCAATACATTACCAATTTCAAATTCAACAACACAGCCCTAGAATTGATTTTCGCAAGCAAATTCGAATAATTCATGCAATCGACAGGTTCAAACGATCATTACAACATTCCGAACTTTTATCAATCCATAAATAACTCAAATTCATGCTAGATTTCGACTTAGGGTGATTTAGTTCACCTCCCATGCTTAAATTCGAATAAAATCGCTAAAACCTTGAGAGATAATCGGAAAACATACCTCGTAGTTGAAGAACCGAAGAAAACTTGGTAATTCTTTGCCTTAAACCGTGGCACGTTGATGGGGAAGGGATTTTAGGAAGTTTGGTCGCGGAGGAGAACAAGAATGAGGGAAAAAGGGGTGAAATCGGGGATTTAAAATGTAGAAAACACGCGGGTCACCCGACAACCCGGTGTGACCCGTCACAATTTATGTGGCAACGTGTCACGGAGTGCATCGCGGTGCACTGCCTCCGTGACACGGAGCCATCACGATAGCTTACTGGAATTTTTAAAAATTCCAGATTACACCTCAACGTGTCACGGAGGGTAACACGGAGGTCCTCCTCCGTGACACGGAGCTATCGCCCCATCTCACTGTCTTCAACATTTTTTTAATTATTTCATACCTCGCTTTTCCTTCACAATTCCGTGCACATTTTCTCCGTTTGACCTGAAAATTATCTCACTAAACAAAATTGGTTAGATTGATAGGTTTCACCTAACTAAAATAAAATAAAATAAAAAAAAATAATAATACTAACTAAAACAAAAATTTTTTTGTAATAAATCAAGAAAAAGAAAAATAAAATCTATGTACACTTTACAAAATGAAAGAAAAAAATTTTTCACGGGTTGCCTCCCGTGCAGCGCCTGGTTTACCGTCGCGGCTCGACGTCATTTACGCTCAATTGTCCGCTAGGGTGATGGATGATTTCTCACGATCATTGTCCTCCCCCCAGTAGTGCTCACACCTATCCGGTGGTCTTCCCATCAACTCTCAGGAATCATTCATCTGCTTAACATTACCATGATCAATTACATTGATCACCGAGAGTTCTTCATTCACCATCGGGAGCTTGGGTGCTTTGTACACATCGAACACCTCTACCTTGTCATGTGCTCGCATTGTAAGTTGACCCGCAGCTACGTCGATTAATGCTTTCCCGGTTGCCAAGAAGGGTCGTGCCAAAATAAATGGGACTTCCGCGTCTGGTTCAAAATCCAGAACAATAAAATCTACCGGGAAAATTAGGGAGCTCACTTGCACTAGAACATCCTCAACAATGCCATCCGGCCTAGCTAAGGATCGGTCTGCCAACTGCAAGATTACGGTTGTAGGTCTAGGACTCCCTAGACCCAACTTTCTGAATACCGAAGATGGCATCAGATTTATGCTCGCCCCCAAGTCACACAATCCACGAGCTCGGATGCTCTGCCCAATAGTAAGCTGGATGGTAAAACTTCCAGGGTCTTTTCGCTTCGTGGGCAGCCTATTTTGGATCCGGGAAGTGCACTCCTCCGTCAAAGCTACCGTGGCATACTCAGTCAAACGACTTTTGTTGGCCACGATGTCTTTAATGTATTTGGCATATTTAGGCACTCCCTGCAAGACATCAACAAGAGGTAAGTTAACATGTACCTGTTTAAGCACCTCCATGAATTTCTTGAAACACGCCTCCTCCTTGTGTTTCTTGAGTCGTTGAGGGAACGGGGGTGGAGGTCTTTCTGATTCAGCTTCTTTGGTCTTCCCCCTTTCCGAACTTTGTTGCCCCTCAACTTCTGTTGCTCCTGACTTTTGAGGTGATCTTTCTGGTTCCACCTCCTTCAGCTGCAAACCACTCCTTGTGGTCACTGCATTTACCTGCTTCGGATTAGGATCCGTGTCGCTAGGCAGTCCTCCTCTGGGCCTTGTATTTTGGGCACTAGCAAATTGCCCAAATTGATACTCAAGAGCCTTGGTCGCTAACTGATTATTTTTCACTTCGGCTGCCAATTTAACATAGTCAGCCTGCAATTGCGCTTGATTAGCGATCATGGTCTTGAACATTTCCTCAGTGCTGGGTGATGGTGGTGGAGGAGGGGCATTGTGATTTCTGAATTGAGATTGGTAGTTCTGTTGCCCTCCTTGATTCCTTTGCATACCCTGACCCGAACTTTGGCCTTGTTGGTTGTTGCTACCCCATGAAAAATTTGGATGGTTCCTCCAATTTGAGTTGTAGCCGCTACCATACTGCTGCTGATTTCTTTGTGCATTGCCCACAAAGTTAACCGAATCTGGGTTTGCTCCACAGCACTCAGCTGAGTGCTCACTGCTTCCACACACTTCACACCACATTTGCTGGACCGCATTAACTGAAGTTGAAGGCTGGTTCAAAGTCATGTTGCTGAAGTGGTTGTTCAACTGATTCTGCAAGGCAGCTATCTGTGCAGCGATAGCCGTAAATCCATCCACTTCAAACACTCCTACTGCTTTCCTTGCTCCACCTCGTAATGAATCAGCATTCCATTCTTGATTGCCCTGCGAAATCCGGTTTAGCAAAGTGTACAGCTCCTCATAAGTCTTTTCCAACGCTTGCCCTCCAGCTGCTGAATCTAGCAAAATTTTGGTATGGGGTTCCAAACCCTCAATAAATGTGTGCACCAACACCTCATTGGACTGATGATGATGAGGACAGTCCCGCAACATCGATTTAAATCTTTCCCAGGCTTGATATAAATTTTCTCCCTCCCTCTGTTTGAAACTTAGAATCTGACTTCTAAGTCTGGCTGTTTTACCAGAGGGAAAAAATCTTATCAAGAACTTTCGTGCAAGATCATCCCACGTTGAAATAGAATTTGGTGGCTCAGCTTTCAACCACCTCTTGGCTTCACCAAGTAATGAGAATGGAAACAATGTAAGCCGAACATAATCAGGTGACACTCCAGCGGGTATATAAGTGTCACTTATCTTAAAAAAGTTCTGGAGATGTTGTTGTGGGTCTTCATGAGGGAGACCGGTAAATTGCCCGCTTGTCTGCAACAATTGCACCATATTTTGCTTGAGTTCAAATCTCCCTCCAGGCTCTGGTTTGCGGATACTTGATGTAACATTGTTGGCATGTGGGATTGCCACCTCGCGAACCGGCCTTGCTGCTGCTTCTTCGGGCACTAACACTGCCCTTACAACCGGTGGATTTTGTTGCTCCATAATAGTCTGTCTGAGCAACTGCAGCTTCTTTTGTAGAGCTTCTCTCCGTTTACTATGAAATATACGTTCAGGCTCTATATAAGATTCCACCAGCTCTTTGTCTCGTGCCAGTGTTCATAGAAATCAAGTCTGCAAAATACAGGCTAAGACCAAGTTGTCAACACTTAAGAAAATAAAATAAAAAATACAGTAAATTTACACTTAATACAATTTCACCAATAGCCTAGTCTCCCCGGCAACGGCGCCAAAAACTTATTCGGTGCTTTGGTTGGGGTTAAAAACTGACACGCAAGTGCTCGTGGTCAAACAAGTAGTAAGTGGCTTAAGTAAGCCAAGTATCGATCCAAGGAGACTCTGGATAAGTGAAAATTGCTTAAGTATACTATATTCTATCTCACTTCTAAATATGCTGACAACAACGTAACCAACAGTTGAATAATTTGTTTTATAAATTATATACTAAACTACAAACAATTATCTACTGTGAATTTAAACTATGGATATGAGCATGTCGAGGTTAAGAACATGTAATGAACTGATTATAATCATAAATTAGTTAATCTTTTCTTCCTGTTGCTAGCCAAGAACATTAGCCTAGAGATTAAAACTCTCGTATTTAATCTCACTAAAGAATCATAAACCATCCGTCTACATTTCTGTGATCAAATGCAATTCATGACCTAGCAATACAATTCCGGTTCCTAAATTGACTAATACGGCTTTCAAGTATATTTCTATCAGGAAAGCACATCAAAACTCAATTTTCCCAAATCAAGTTAAGAACAATACCCTATTAATTCACAACTTTCCAATTTCGTGCTCTCTCGAGTGAAATCGGACTTTTTAGATGTACATTAATGTCGGCCACACACCAATGCAGTAGAAACAAGAATTAATAGAACAACATGGAAGAAGAAGATGAAAAATCATATAATTCAATAATCAAAAGTCATCACAAATGTTCATAACCTCAGCAAGGAAGGGAATTAGCCACTCATTTGTGGATTAATCATCCTAAAACAAATGTTAATCATACAAACAATTGAGTGAAAGAAGAAAGAAGGAGAGAAAAAACCCTGAACTTTTCGTCCCTCAACTGCCTGTAACCCACGTCCTTGCTCCACCAAGTCTGAATTATGAAAAATACATTTAAGTGTTCTATTTATACTAATGGGAATTTTTTCTGGAATAACAAGCAACGTGTCACGGAGTGCATCGCGGAGCACTGCCTCCGTGACACGGCGAGGACGCGGACCCTCACTGGAAATTTGGGGTCCGGGAATAAAGCATCAACGTGGCACGGCATGCAACGCGGAGGCTTGCCACCGTGCCACGGAGCTGTTGAGAGGCCCCACTGGAATTTGACTAATTATTCACCCTCCAGGCAGAATTTCTCCGCGATGGCAGCGTGACACGGCTCCATCACGGAGCCCCTTTATATTGTGCAGTCCACTGCCTTGTTCCTTTGCTCGCTTCCAAGTCCAACTCCGATATCCTCCAACATGCATTTTAGCTTCTCGAAATCACATTTTACCTACAAAACAATGCTAATCATGTTGGTTAGTATAAATTCACATTTTATTACCAATTACATGAAAATGTATACACATTACACTATAAACAAGGCGAAAATGATACGTTTGAGTATCACTTGGGCATATAAATCTGCCCAAGATCATATCACTTGGTAATCCTCCCCTCGGTCTAGTATTTTGGGCTCCAGCTAACTGTCCGAACTGATACTCCAATGCCTTTGTAGCTAACTGCTGATTTTTCATGTCAGCTGTCAATTTTACCTGATCAGCCTGCATCTGCGCCTGGTTAACTATTACGGTTTTAAGCATATCCTCGATGTTGCTGGACTGAGGAGGTGCATTATTTCCTCTGAACTGCGGCTGAAAGTTGTGATGACCCCCTTGATTTCTGTGCATGCCTTGATTTGAACTCTGTCCCTGATGACTATTTACTCCCCCATGAAAAATTCGGATGATTCCTCCAATTTGGGTTGTAACTGTTGCCATACTGCTGATTACTACTGATTACTGCTCCTCTGGGCGTTTCCAAATAAATTTACCGAATCTGGATTGGCACCACAACACTCAGCTTAGTGTTCACTACTTCCACAGACTTCACACCACACCTGATGAACTGCATTGACTGGGGCTTGTGCTTGGCTCAAGCTCATACTGCTGAAATGAGTAGTAAGTTGATTTTGCAAAGCAGCTATCCGTGCAGCGATAGCTGTGAATCCATCCACCTCAAAGACCCCTGCGGCTTTCTTTTCTCCCCCTTGAGTTGCATCCGCATTCCATTCCGGATTACCTTGTGAAATACGGTTCAACAAGGTGTAAAGCTCTTCGTAGGTCTTTTCCAATGCCTGCCCCCCAGCTGCTGAATCTAACAAAATCTTCGTATGCGGTTCCAAGCCCTCAATGAATGTATGCACCAACACATCATTAGACTGGTGATGGTGAGGAAAATCTCTTAGCATTGACTTGAACCTCTCCCAAGCCTGATACAAATTCTCACCCTCTCTCTGTTTGAAGCTTAGAATCTGACTTCTAAGCCTGGCAGTCTTCCCTGATGGAAAGAATCGTATCAAAAACTTCCTCGCTAGTTCATCCAAAGTAGTAATAGAATTTGGCGGTTCATCCTTTAACCACCTCTTGGCTTCCCCCAGCAGTGAAAACGGGAATAGTGTAACCCTCACATAATCATATGATACTCCAGCGGGTATATATGTGTCACTTATCTCCAAGAAGTTTTGGAGATGCTGCTGTGGATCTTCATGAGAGAGACCTGTAAATTGCCCGTTGGTGTGCAATAACTGCACCATATTCTGCTTAAATTCAAATCTCCCTCCTGGTTCCGGCCTGCGAATGCTGGATGTTACATTGTTTGCATGTGGGATTGCCACCTCGCGGACCGGTCTTGCTGCCATCTCTTCGGGCACTAAAACTGCCCTTACAATCGGTGCTTGCTGTTGTTGCTCCAGAATTTCCCTCCTTAATAACTGCAACTTCTTTTCTAGAGCTTCCCTCTTCTGTAGATGAAATTGTCTCTCCGGCTCTAAAAACGAATCCACCAACTCCTTATCTCTTGCCAGCGTTCAGAAACAACTTAGTACCTGCAAGAGAAATGCTAAGATCAAGTTGTCAACACTTGTATCGAACTTGTAAACTAACACTAAGAAAATTTAAGTCACCAATTGCCAGTCCCCAGCAACGGCGCCAAAAACTTGTTCACTCCCAATCGCATGCAAGTGCACGTGGTCGTACAAGTAATAAAGTGACTTTAAATCAAGCCAGGTATTGAACCCACAGGGACTGTAATGTAGCAGTAATTTTTCTTTAAGTGTTTAGTATATGCACTTCTTTATACAAGAAGACAAACAGAACAAATGGTGATTATTCAAGAATACTAGTTAATGTAACTTTAAGTAAAAAGATTTTAAATTATAATCTAAACAATAGCACGAACAAGCTAAGGTTAAGGCAAATCATGCAGAAAAGTAATTTATTGATTAAACTTTAGGCAACACTTCTCTTCAGTTGTTAGTCAGGAATTATTAACCAATGGATTGGGTCTTTCAAACTCCTCTCCAATTAAAGAATCATGAGACTTACATTACATATTTCTGTGATGCAAAAACCTCATGTTGTAGTAATACACAACAAATTCCATATATGACCAAATATGACATTACAAATATATTTCTATTCTGAACGTTAATCTTCTCTTAATTTCTCAACCAAGACAAGAACATATCCTACCAATTCACATATATCCAATTAATCTTCCTTTCAGAAATAAAACTGGAATTCTAGGATGTACATTAACAATGGCCAAGCATTAATGTAGTGAAAACAAGAATTAGTAGAACAACTGTTGTAGAGAAGATAAAAATTGAAATAACATCAATTACATACTGCTGTAATCATCCTCAACCTCAACCAAAGGTGAATTAGCCACTCATTTGATGATTAAACATCTTCAAACAAGTAGAAATCATACAAGCAATTGAAATTTAAGAGAAAAAGGAAGAGAATTAACCCAAGAACTTCTTCATCTCAACTGCTTGATACTCACGTTCTAGCATGAAAATGTCAGCTATCTTAAAATAAAACCTAAGTGTGCTATTTATACAAGTGAGAAATTTTTCCGGAATAAACTGGCAACGTGGCACGAAGGGTATCGCGGAGCAACAGCTCCGTGCCACGGCCCTGTCGCGGAGCCTCACTGGAAGTTGGATGCCGGATTATTATCCTCAGCGTGGCACGGAGGGTATCGCGGAGCATCAGCTTCGTGCCACGGACTTGTCGCGCACCTTCACTGGAATCCGGGTGTGCAGCAAAGTCTTCCCACCGTGTCACTGAAGTGAACGCGGAGCATAGGCTCCGTGACACGGTGCCATCGCGCACTTTCACTGAAATTCAGCTCAAATTTCACTCTAGTCAGAATGCCTCCGTGATGGTAACGTGACACGGCCTCTATCGCGGAGCATCAAGTTTTTAGTATTTTCTTGCTGACTTCTGAGTTTTGCTTCCGAGTCCATTCCTCCACTTCACCAACTTGTAGATTAGTTTCCAAAATTCATTCTAACTACAAAAACAATAACTAATCATGTTGGTTAGTATAAATCCACATTTACATAAAAACCACATGAGAATGCACACATAGAAGTAGATAAACAAGTCTAAATTAAGTAATAAAGTATCACTTGGGCATGCAATTCTGCCCAAGATCAGGCATCAGTATAATATGTTTCGAATATGTCAGGCAATAGCAATAACTAAATAGCAGCTGATAAAGAATTGAAAGTAATCAGCGAATAGGACAGAAGTTAACCTCTATGCTACCACAACCATAGCCTACATCTAGCAATCAATTATGCAAACTGGGAGCCTTATTGGCTTCTTTAACTATGTTTGAGCCATCTGGGCTCCTGTAGCTGTATTTGAGCCATCTGGGACCGGTGAATGCACATGAGTTGTCTGGGCTCCTGTAACTGTATATGAGCCATCTGGGCTCCTGTTGCTGTATATGAGCCATCTAGGCTCCTATGACTGTATATGAGCCATCTGGGCTCCTGCAGTATCCTAAATAGTAGCTAACAGGTGTATTCTACATTTCCACATCTAATCAATTAGTCATAAAAGTAATTATAAAAATGAACTAGCTTAGAAAGGAAGGGGCGAGGTCTGAGGTGACCTGGCGTCACTCTAAAGGTCACACTTGCACAATAGTCATTCATAGCTGGACTGTAAGGTCATAGGTGACCATCTTGATAGTTCCCTCGCCTCGACTGACTACCGGGCTGCTAACAACTGGATTTAATACTAGGTGATCAGCCACAATAGTCCTATGGGCAGCCCAAACCCCTATTAACCCAAAGAGTAAACCATAATACTAAGGTTCTAGTTCATAGGCGTCAACCTAGTCTATCTTCACAACGTATAGCTCCTGTGAGAAATTTGTAGCCCCATAGGCAGGTACACTTAGACTTAACCCTTCTAGGAAACATGTACGTTGATGTCTATATGAATAACCAGAGGTATTAGTCTCACGTATAACTACTACTGAAATACTTACTTAGGACACCGCATTGTCCATCAAACTTCTGACAACAAAGGTGGCTTCCTGAACAGCCGATACGATCAACTGTAAGTTGAAGGGAGCTATAAGGTCACTGGCAGTAGGAAACTCACCTAGAAATCTACCACCTGGTTCGTTAGGCAACCCTGGTGCCACTGACTCGAAGGTAAGGCCATTCTATTGTGACTCTAGTCTTATGGGCGTCAAAGTACGCCAATGGCCTATAGGCGAGTTTTATTATGTGTATACAAGCGTCAAACAGGAAGTTATATTGCAAAACTATGCCCTATGTTGCCTGACTTAACCAAGTATGCTAACAGCTAACCACAGGCCTTTTTGTCCTCCGTACGGCAGCAAGACATTACTATTCTTTTTGGGTGGTGAATAACTAGATAGGGAATCTCTTTTTCACTTCTAGCAAAAGTCAAAACTGAATGTAAACTTTTCTGACAAGGGATACTATGTTACAACTTCATAACCATAACATGTATAATCCTAAGCTACTACAACAGTACAAGTCATATTATCTATACTACAAGAACAACTTTCCAAAGGAGGTTAGTCTTACATACCTCAAATGCAGATTCTCATTTATCCAAGTAGTCCAACTTACAGCCAGTAATTCCACTTGATTGCAACCTCTATGCTAAGAGAATAAGTCTATTTCAAATAGTAGGTATTGGCAAAGAACGATATCTCTGAAAGAACATTGATGCTAATTCAACTTTATTTAATTCAGCAAAAATCTCATAAATTCTCGAGAGTTTATAAGGTAGAAATACTTACACATCACTTGAAGTATCTTAGGACTCAATTAGAAGTGATTCTGAAAACTTTTACTCAGCGGGTTTATGGTACTCCAAGTGAATTTTTAAGAAATAACTCCGCAGGGATGTTCCTCATAGGCCTAGAACTCGTTATCTAAGGTGAATTTGCATTTGGACAAAGTTTAATGGCGTAATTTTGCTAGAAACTGATGAAAAATCAAGAGAGAATATCGGAGGGGCGAAGTCTACTCTTTGACAAATGTTTTTATGACTTAGAATTGACCTTGCACCCTATATATAGTTGAGGTGGTGGGCTAGGGCGTATGGTGCGCCACCCGAAGCACCAAGAGTCGGGCGCGACATGCTGCTCAAGGTGACGGGCTAGCTGGCACGGTGTGGCGCCTAGTGCGCTTGGCCTCCGGCTCACTCGATGTTGTGCTCATATACTCATCCCCTGGGCCTTTTTCTCACATGCGTCGTACTCCAAAACTCTCAACATATGCACGCACGCATCAATTAAATGATAGAAACTTACGGGGTGTAATATCATCCCCCCTTGGGACCATTCGTCCTCGAATGTAATCTTAAACTCAAGAGGCTCAGCACCTTTAACCATTGCCCAAAAAATTTTGGCAGAGTATACTATATAATATGGACTATCTGAAAACCTGAAATGCAAAAAAGCCCAAACATCTCAAGTGCCCCACAAAACGCTCTCTACAGCTGCATAACATAGTAATATCATATGTATGTAAACAACTGACAACAATAGCAACAAAATAAACTATATGACATCTGAAAGTATCTTGCCTTAACTGAAATTGTCTAAGTTGTATGTTGTCATTGTAGAGACTGAAACAACTGAAGATATCTAGATCTTGTGTTGACCTCAACTTCCAGATCAATTCCTTCTACCTTTCTATTCCCCCATAAGAATTTACTAAGCTATATCTTTTGTTCTCAAGATAGTCCCTACGGACCTGCCAATCTAGTATAACTATTGGAGTCTCCCCATGGGACGACTCTTTAGTGACCTAAGCATCCTTGACTGGAATAACCCGAGGAAGGTCCCTTACATGCTTGCGTAGTGTTGCTGAACAAAGTTCTAGCCTCGAAGGAAACTCTATCTCATAGGCCACTTGGCCGATCTTCCGGAGGATCTGGTATAGCTTAGTGAATCTAGGGCTGGGCTTGCTCTTCTTGTCAGATATCATAATGCCCCTTATTGGTGAAATTTTTCTAGAATACCCAGTCATTACTTCAAAGTCTATATCCCTACATCATATGTTAGAATAGGACTTCTGACGACCCTGGGTTGTCAGCAAATGCTCTCGAATGAGTTTAACTTTTTTCCTATGACTGAGGTGTAAGGATTAATTAACCCTGACTTTTATACTTCAGGCCATCATATAGGGGACTATATTTCTGTCCGCAATATATCTCTGAGCATTTGAATCGTGTGCTCTACTTGGCTATTTTTCTGGGGATGCGAAGTTGTACTCAAATTAACTTGCGTCCCAATCCGTTCTGACACCCTTTTTCCAAAACCTAGTAGGGAGTTGTGCCCCCTTGTCAGAATTTAATAGACATTAGGACATCATGTAGCTGGACTATCTTTTAACTCAGCATAATCTTTAGCTGAAATGTAATTCTGACCGGCTAAAAATGAGTTGACCTCACTAGCTATTTGACAATGACTCAATAGGGTCATATTTACACTTAGCACAAGGCAACCTTGTCGCTATATTCGTGCTGACTATTCTCCACTTCTATGCAGGCACGACTATCTCCTGAATTAGCCTGCCTAGTTTCTGTTGTCCAGCATTCCCTTGCTGATCATTGGAGCTCTGTGCCTCAACCCGACAATACTCTTTCTTCTTCCCATTCCATCAGTAGATCTCTTTTATGCCCTGATTCATTTTCGTCAAACTAGGATGGAGGGAATAATGGACATGGTGTAACTCTACCACAGTTTACTAACGAAGCCATGCCACATTTGGAATGCAGAGTCGACCTCTGCGTCTCAAGACTCTGTCCCCTACTATCTCGAAGGCCAAAGACTTCTCCCACTGAGCCTGCCGCTATCTGTACTAGGCTAGGGCCTTTGTACCGTCACTCTTCCTCCTGCACAACTAGAGATGACACTATTGTATTCTGGATCACAACGCCACTATCATCTAAGTCTATCAACTAGACTCCTAAACTAGCTAACTAGTGCAACTCTCAAGCTGATTTTGTCTTTTCTGGTCTCTAGTATGATAATCTGCTCGTAGACCTGTGACTAAGGGCATCGGCTATAAAGTTATCTCTTCCTAGGTGATACAAGATGCCTACGTTGTGATCTTTTAGCAACTCAAGCCAACAAAATTGTCACAAATTCAACTCTTCCTGCTTAGAAATTTTACTGAAAGTTCTTGTGATTAGTGGAGATGTCTACATGGGTGCTATACAAGTAATGCCCCTAAATCTTGGACTACTGCAGCCAATTCAAGGTCATGGGTAGGGTAGTTCTTTTCGTGTCTTCTCGAAGCACCTTATCGTGCTGCATCAGACATATCCTAAACCCATACCTGAAACATCACAGTATACCGCGTAGCCGTCTAAGCTCTCTGGAAAGGCTAATACTGCCATAGATGTCAATCTGTCTTTTAGCCCCCGAAAACTCTGATCACAAGCCTCAGTCCACTAGTACTTAGCTGCTTTCTGAGTCAGCTTTGTCAATGGTGCTAATAGGGAAGATTATCCTTCCACCAACCTTCTGTAATACTTAGCTAACCCTGAAAGGCTGTAACCTTCTATTGGAGTCGTGGGTCTAGGTCAAATCTTAATAGTGCCCAGCCTTTGCGAATCAACCCGAATACCTATATCTTACGCAATATGGCACAAGAAAGCTACATAGTTTAACTAGAACTCACATTTCGAGAACTTTACATATAACTTATGATCTCTGAGAATTTGGGATACTCAATTCATGAGATATCCATGTCTCCTTGCAATATGGCTATAATACGGGGCTCCACATTTTCTGGTGCAAACCCTACTACAAATCGGTGTGCCCTAGCTGACATGGTATCAACTAATGTTGGCGTTTATCTAGCCAAGGAGTCAGACCTTAATGTGTACCTTCTAACGCTCGCTCTACCCTATTTCGGGTGTAAGAACTGCTCTATCCTGACATGTCGAATTTCTCGAGGCAAATAATGGTCTACAAATGCCTTAGAGGAACCAGGCCAAGTAGGTGAAAGTGCATCTCTACCTCTAGATCTTTCTCAACTCTCGTATCACCGAATTGCTATATCCTAAAATTGGAACACTACAAGCTAGACCGACTTTGTGGATAAAGAATACATAACCCTGAATATCGTTTGCAATTAATCCCTGAGGTGCTAGGGGTCTTCTCGATATGTTGTACCCGTAAACTATAGAGGACTCAAAACAAGAAACTCAAGAACCCTCAAACTTTCGGATCCCTCTATAGGACCGGCAACAACTGGTACTACTGGCTGACACTGAGCAGTTGTCATCTGAATCAATATACATACTGTATTCCTGACATCCTGATCTGAAGGTATGAGAAGAACTGGAAATAGTTTCAGCATATCTATTGCCCTATGAGGTTCTTGGTGCCTTAGAGGATAGTGGGGATATTGAAAAGATGTCTCCCTTTCGCGCTCGGGTTAACTGTCCCCAACTGTGGCATCATGCTAGTACCCTCTCCTGCTATTGTATATAACTCACGGCTGACTATAGCCTGTCATATATCAAATATCACTATAGACAGACATAACAACATAAGCTTAGGGACTCAAACCCATAGAACTGGGCTCTATAGCATGATTTGAGAAGAAGGAGGGCTAACCATACTATCATGCCTCGTAGCTTCTTGCTTATAAAATGTGGTGCACAACACATTATAAACAAGACTTTACTAGACATGGCTTGCAGAATCCGTAGGATATGACGTTGCTTTGATACCAAGTTTATCACGGCACACCTTGGGAGGCATGACTGGCACCTAATGCCACACTGGGACCTAGGTTGACCTGGCTGCGCATTTGCACCTCTGGTGCCTACCAGCGACTCAAACTCAAGAAAATAACTATTATATCTCGGCTGTAAACACAGCCTCGGACCGACAGAGCCACATAGAAACCTGTAAAAGAAAACAACTACCCAGCAATGTAATAATAAAGGGATCCTATGCGGGCCGACAAGACCACCATACTGACTAGTTATAACTGAAGGAAAACAGGCACTAAAATATATACTACAACCGATGAGGCTGCTAACTTGAAGCTATACTAGACCCACACGGTAAACATACATGACTGGATATATATAGGCCCTACACAACCAACACGAATAACTAACTGAAGACTGTAGTCTGTGAGCCTCTAAGAGTAAAAATATTGGTCGTGAAAGAGCCTCGACCTACCCAAATGTTATATAAATAAAAGTCAGGTAAACTTCTACAGCCTAGCAACTCTGGATGGAAGGAGTTGGCCAATCTGCTGACTCTGAATAGCTGCTTGGAGGCCCCGAAACCTGTTTGTCTGACCCTCCAGGCAAGTATGCAGCGCCCCATGCAAGGGTGTCAGTATAATATGTACTGGATACGTCAGGAAATAACAATAACTAAATAGAAGCTTAATAAGAATTGAAAGTAATCAACAAAAAGGGCAGAAGCTAACCTGTATGCTACCATAACCATAGCCTACATCTAGCAAGTAATTATGCAAATTGGGACTTAAGCTGAATGATTACACGTTCATAAGTTATATCTAGCAAACAAGGATACAAGCAAGAAGATAACCTGGCCCCCATAAGCCGGGAAGGTACAAACAACACAGAAATAACCCACTTGGGCCCCCATAAGCCCCGGCAAGTACAAGCAATCTATACTCCTTCTAACTTCACTATAGCCCTGTAGGAAAGCTGTAACCAAAGCATACTCGACCTCTGAGACTGTACCCAAGCCTCTTGGGCTTCTGTAACTGTGTTTGAGCCATCTAGGCTCCTGTAATTGTGTCTGAGCCTTCTAGGCTCCTATAAATGTATCTGAGCCATCTGGGCTTCGGTGACTACATATAAGTCGTCTGGGCTCCTGTAACTGTATATGGGCCATCTGGGCTCCTATGACTACATATGAGCCATCTAGGCTCCTGTGAGACTGTATATGAGTTGTCTGGGCTCCTGCAGCATCCTAAATAGTAGCTAATAGGCGTATTCTACATATCCATAGCTAGTCAAGTAGTCATGGAAGTAATTATAAAAATCAACTAGATTAGAAAGGAAGGGGCGAGGTCCGAGGTGACCTGGCTTCACTCTGAAGGTCATATTATCACAATAGTCATTCATGGGTGGACTAAAAGGTCGTAGGTGACCATCTTGATGGTTCCCTTGCCTCGACTGACTACCAGGTTGCTAACAGCTAGATTTGATACTAAGTGATCAACCACAATAGTCCTATGGGAAGCCCCATCCCCTATTAACCCGAAAAGTAAACTATAATACTAAGGTTCTAGTTCATAGGCATCAACCTAGTCTGTCCTGACAATGTATAGCTCCTGTGAGCAATCTGTAGCCCTGTCGTCAAGTACACTTAGACTTAGCCCTTCTAGGAAACATGTACATAAACGTCTTTATGAATAACCAGAGGCATTAGTCTCATGTATAATGACTACTGAAATACTTACTTAGGAACCTCATTATCCATCAGACTTCTGAAAATAAATGTGGCTTCTTGAACGGCCGATACGACCAACTATAAGTCGAAGGGAGCTATACGGTCACTAGCAGTAGGTAACTCACCTAGAAAGCTACCACCCCGTTCGTTAGGCGACCGTGATTCCACTGAATCGAAGGTAAGACCATTCTATCGTGACTCTAGTACTGTGGGCATAAAAGTACGCCAATGGCCTGTAGGAGAGTTTTACTATATGTATACAGGTGTCAAACAGGAAGTTATATTGCCAAACTACTCCATATGCTGCTTGACTTAACCAAGTATGCTAACAGCTAACCACAAGACTCTTTGGCTTGCGTACGACAACAAGATGTTACTATTCTTTTTGGGAGGTGAATAACTAGACAGGGGATCTCTTTGTCACTTTTTGCGATAGTCAAAACTGAATGAAAACTTTCCCGACAAGGGATACTACGTTACAACTTCAATTCGCCTCATCACAGCTAACCACAACATGTATAATCCAAAGCTACTATAATAGTACAAGTCATATTATCTATACAACGAGAATAACTTGCCGAAGGAGGTTAGCCTTACATACCTCAAATGCTAATTCTTGTTTATCCAAGTAGTTCCAACCTACAGCCGATAATTCCACTTGATTGTAACCTCATGCTGAGAGAATAAGGCAATATCAATAGTAAGCATTGGTAGATAATGATATCTCTCGAAGAACATTGACTCGAATTCAACTTTGTTTAATTCGGCCGAAAACTCATAAACTCTCGAGAGTCTAGAAGGTAGAATTACTTACCCATCATTTGCAGTCTCTTAGGACTCAATTAGAAGTGATTCTGACAACTTTTACTCGGTGGAGTTTGGGTACTCCAAGCAAATTTTCAAGAAATAACTCCGCAAGGATGTTCCTTATAGGCTTAGAACTCATTATCATAGGTGAATTTGCATTTGGACAGAGTTTAACGGCGTAATTTTGCTAGAAATGATGAAAAATCAAGAGAGAATATCAGAGGGGCGAACTCTGCTCTTTGGCAAATTTTTTTATGACTTAGACTTGACCTTTCCCCTATATATAGTGGAGGCGGTGGGTTAGGAGGCGCGGCGTGCCATCCACAGCGCCAAGAGTTGGCCCGATGCGCCGCTGAAGGCGTCGGGCTTGGTGCCTAGTGCACCTGGCCACCGGCCCCGGCCTCCTGCTTTATTGATGTCGTGCTCGTATACTCATTCTTGGGCCTTTTTCCCACATGCATCGTACATCAAAACTCTCAACATACGCACGCACACGTCGGTTAGATGATATAAACTTATGGGGTATAACACTTCTTTCCATGGGTAACTAAACCCAGATCTAGGGTTGTGAACTCTAATGATCCTAATTTTGTAAAATTGAGTTTGGACTTATGAACATTTGATTGATTTTTGCTTTGTAGTGTATGACTGGTGATGAGAGTCACCCAATCCTGCCCAATAACCTTTATAAGGCTTGAAAGAGTAAATTTAGATTGGGTTAGCATCAATAAACAATAACTCAATGCATAACCCTTGTTTAATGGATTAGACATAGGTTGAATTCCAATTGGCAATAAACAATTGGGTAGAAGGGAGTTCTCTTCAATTTGAAAAAATTAAAGTAGATTGTCACCTATGGTGCTATTGAAAAATACCCATGGGATGCCTAAGTAAATTTCTTGCAGTTTCATCCCTAGCCTATTCTCAATACTTCCACATTGGGTGATTTAGGGGGATTGACCCATAATTTGAGTCATTTCTATGGGATCACATCCAGGGAAAGTGCTTGTGATAATGGGCCGCACTTCATCAGCTCGAAGATAACGAAGTTCTTAGAAGAACTAAATATCAAAAGAATAACTTTTTTTCCCTGCTATTCTGTGCAAAAAGACAAGTAGAATCATCTAATAAGATTTTGATCTAAAACAACAAGAATAAACTAGAACAACTAAGGAAAATGGATAAAACAATTTCCAGGAATGTTATGGGCCTATCAGATCACATAAAAGATAGCAATAGGGAGACATCGTTCTTGCACATTTATGGTGCAAAAGCTATGGTACTGATCAAAATTGGTGAGCCTAATCTGAGGATTGAAAAGGCAATTGAAAAAGCTAATTTTGAGGCCATGGTCACTAGCCTAAATCATCTCGAAGAAAGATGAGACATAAATCTCATTCAAATGATGGCTCAAAAATAGAGGGTCGAGAGATACTTTAACAGGAAGTCTTACTTGCGATATTTCAAGATCGGGGAGTACATCCTCAAGAAAGTAAAAACTATCACCAGGGAGCTCTACGGTAGAAAAGTAGGCCACAACTGGGAGAGACCTTACAAGTCATTGATATAGCATGAAAAGGAGAATACCATCTCAAGCATGGAGCTGATGTACTGCTACAGAACAAATGGAACATCTGTCACCTAAAATGATACTATCACTAAAATGAAACATATGCTTCACTCTCAAAGTTATTTTATTTTTCTACAAATTCATGATTGTAGGAGCAATGTGTCTACCCTGGGACTATTAGGATCAGAAGGTCCAATCAACAATATAGCCTGGAAACTAAACATGTTGATTACACTCTTTTTCTTAATTAGGGGTTTTACACCTATAGGATTTTTCTATGTTAGGTTTTTAAGGAGGTAACAAATATAAAGCTTATTATTATGAGCACTTACTGGGATTCCAGATCATGGGATATAGCAAAAAGACTCCTGTGTCAGAATTTTTATCTTTCACGCTAAAGCACTAAGGGAAGGAGAATGTTACCTTATGGGTGTTAAGTGGCCATGTTGGACTGGGATTTGGGTTCATTACCGATTTGGTGGGTACTGGTTCCAATCGATCCGGGCTTTTACGGGTTAAGGTGACCAATTCAATTTTTGGCTTAATCAGATTGGGTCGGTTTGGTTTATTATTATAAAATAAATTTAATATTACTATTGGATCAATGGTCATAATCTACAAATGTGATTTTCTAAAAAAAATTATCGTAGAACTAGATCGGGTCGATTCGATTAATCAATTTAAGTGTGATGTGACTTTATTAGGTCTAACTTATTATGTTTAATCGATAGACCAATGGAACCCACGCAGGTTCTAATTTTAATGGTACCCAATCCAACCATCTCCCTTTATATGGGACGGTCTGATTCGGGTGAAAATCATTAGTCCAGTCTAATTTCGAACCAAATCAGTCCTTTTGATAGGTATAGGTTACCCCAAGACAACCCGAAGTACTGGGACTGCCCTAAAGCACTGTGACTGCTCCAACAAGCTGCATAGATAATAATTAATTTTTTTTATTATTACCCCATGTAAGGATTCATGACTTGTTTTGAAGAAAAATATTCCAATCACACAAAGGGCTGTGAATCACTAGGGTCATTTGCCTCTAATTCTATATATCACCAGGATTGATTGCTCCCTTATGAGAATGAAATAAATGCCATGTATTTTGCCTTATTTTCCTTTACTGCAAGTGAGTTTTCGAACTTAAGTAAATAGTTTCACTAAAAACCATATGATAATGATTCTGTACTCAAATTGCATAAGCTACCGTCATTATGATGCAGTCTCAAAATTCTATCGTAAAAGTTTTGAAAAGAACTTTGTACCTAAAATAAAGTTGAGACGTCCTCCTCATAAGCATCTAAAAAAATAAAGGTCCCTCTTTTATGAATAATCAAACGTATTTTCCTGATTATTTCCTTATGAATCGGATAATTAATTTTCAGTCATAGAACGTGATCAGAAGTTGCATACTCGAATTCAGTCAAGAGTTTGGTGTCGACAAAAGCATTGAAAAATGAAAAAAAAATTCTTAAAGACCAACCAAAGCATTCTTCTAAGTCCTAGAGTATTTTCTTTGGTTTCTTAAAAAAAGAATACATTTCAAAAAAAGGATTGTGGTGGCTAATTTTTATAGTTAAGTGTGGTCCTATACGATTCCGATGATTTATCCCCAGTTTCCCAAAAAAGAATATAGTTCTGAAAAAGGATTGAAATTTAAAAAATCCTTATAGCTAAGTGTTTATTTCCGATCAGAGGGACTTTTAGAGTCTCCCAACGGTCCTTCTTGTATCTCTTTTTTACATTTGGCCATGAAAAAAGCACTAGAATAATTATAAGTGTTTGAAGCAAGCGAAAATAACAGTAAGACTGAAAAAAAAAGAAAAAATGTTGTATGTGCAAATTACAAAAATCTTGCTTTGAATTACATGTGGCGGAATCAAACATTGCAAAAAAGGATTGAAACATCCAGTCTAAACATTCAGAAAATAAAAATAAATATAAAAAGGGTGATACAACCCAAAGAATCTTGAATAGACTGGTAACTACAACATCAAGATGAGGGGAGAACAATCTTGCCCTCCGAAGGATCTTCATCACCCTTGTTCTCAAAATTTTCCTTTTCAGACAAGGCCAGCTCTAAGGTTCGCTCACTTGGAGGTGTCCTGGAATTTGAAGAGCCTGCTCAATGATTTTAGCAGCAACTTCACTTCAGCAATGGCAAGACCCAAGTCAAGGTTACCTCTCGAATCTGATGATGAGTATCCACCCAGGTGGTAGAAGTCACTGAATTCTAATCCAGCTCTGCCACCCTCTTTTCATCCTTATGCCTCACCCTCAAACCTTGTATTGTCTCTCAAGTTTTACTTTAAAAGCGTCCTTCTAACTGCTCTCTTCCCGAGATACAACCAGCTCAGCCTTCAGCTGGGAGACTTTTTCTTGAAGAGAATTAGTAGCTGAAGAAGTATAAGAAAGTTCACCTGCCTTTTGAGAGTTCTCTTTTTGAAGCTTTCGGTTTGATCAACAAGAATGGACATCTTGGCCTCATACTCTTCTAGAGCTCTGCAAGTCTTCTCAATGTGCAAGAATAAGAAAGTCCCAAAGCTCGCTGCATTTCTTTATCTTCCTGAAGTTTTGAGTTTATTGGCCGAAGACCATGCAACTCTATCAATCATTTGCAAAATCCTCAGTTGACGTTGTAGACACAATAGATTGCTCTTGGGATTTCTTTATTATAGTGATACCACGTGAATGATTTTTCTTAGAAGATAAGAAAGTTACGTTTTTTGTTAAAGAGAAATTATATTACCAAAAAGATGGTAGTAATCAATAGAGAGAATGAATTCTCCAAATCATCAACATGCAGCCTAGCCCCGCTCCAAAAAGACAGGATTATTGCAAGAAAATCACCTAACATGAAAGCACCCTGGGGAATACCTATCATGACTTGAGGAGAGATGGGATCTGAAGGACTGCTAAATAATCCAAAATCAAGGAGCCAGCTAGCCCTCTGGGAATGCTACAGCCACCCATTGGGCTTGCTCCACCTCCTCTTTACTTGTCTCTGCCAAGACCCTCGACAACTTCATGCGGGATGGCCTCAAAGAGGTCTTCACCTCATCTTGTGTCTGCATGCTCTTCTTCATCCTCCATTATTATCACCATAGACATTAATTCTGGCTGGGCCCCAAACGAGTTGGGGGAGAATATTATCCATCATTGGCTTTTTAGAATCCCGATTTCTTTTCCTTCCTAAGGAGCTATACGAAGAAAGGTGAGAGGTTCCGCCTATCCCGTCAATTGCGGCCTTGGCTACATAAAATCAAGTATGAGAAAATGCAGATGAAAGGGGCATCCCGGTAGCAAACTTGAAACAATCCACCACCTTACCATGGTCGACGCCTTGATGGTCCCCGAAAAAACTCGGAAGTTGAGGAGCAATATCAACAACATAAAGTTGCTCATCAACTTCATAAGATGTTGTCGTCGATGGACTTTTCCTCTCCAGTAACCCGAAATAGATGAAACCTTCTCTTCTTGTTATTATATAAGGAAGCTAACGGGCTACCTAGTTGATATTCGAAAGATACATAAGAATGTGAGAAAGAAGAGATGACAAGACTAATTTGCTAAAGAGAGAAAAATGGTCATGAATAATATTTTCAAGTTTTCCTTTTTGATTATGGATTCCCATCATAAATGAAGTGTTTGTTTTATAGAAAAAGGAGTAATTATTGCCTCAGTAAGATATAGGTTCTCGCTCAAGCATCGAACACCATGTTCCCTGATTAAAGATCAAGGAGACGCCATCAAAATGAGTTTCAAGGACAATTAGTGGTGGCATGGTGATGTGATATATTTTTTAAATTGACAGAAGTTCTTTCAATTGCTCTCCCGCTCAAAATCAACGACTCTTCTACTTCCTGAATATATTTTACTAAGTATATGATAAGTGAAGGACTATCTGTATGGGATAAAAATTGAATTTTGCGGATTAACTGATTAGGTTTTGACATGTGGAAATATTAGTTTCACTAGAATGTCTCCGCCATATGTGAATGTACACTTTGGCACCAATGCCGCCAGAAGGACTCAAGCCAGTAACATCTTAGCATTAGAAGAAGTTTTGGTGAACAAATAATTCGCAGAATCACTTGCCAGTTAGACCTCCTCCCTTCAATCCCATCTCATTGCTCATCCAGGAAGAGCTCACAACAGTTTTCATGTCAGATATCAATCAGCCTCGAGCTTAGAGTCAAATTTCAGGCACGTGGGAGTAATCAAGTACTGTTGGTAGTAGCCTTTTTGTGCTAGTAATCATAACTTTTTACCCTTTAAGTAAACTCTTGCATGAAAAATAAAGATATGTTATATTCACTTGTAAAATATAAACTTCATCATGTGAGAACAAGGAAAAAGATCCATAGCTTTCTTATTAATTGCTGCTTTTCTTGTTGAACATTATTATTTTTGCTTCGCACTTTTTCTTAATGCAGTTTACACACATTCTTTATCCTTATTTTATTGACTAAGCAAATAGAAAAGTTTAATTGATCCTAATTCACTTATTTCAATTTTAAATAAATAAATAAATTTAACTGTTATTTCAAACAAATAATTTTTCTTGTAAACAATATTATTATTATTTAGAGAGTCAAACCATGAACTTTCCTTGATCATGTTTTTTTAATGCTTTCTTTAATATTTTGAATTGTTAGCTATTGTAATGTATAGCATTTTTAATGTAGTTTTTTTAATATATAAATTTTATTTGATAGAACAAAATTATATGTTCAAATTCACATCCAAAATTAATTAGTCGTACTTCAAACCGTGTCATATAAAGTGAAATGAAAAGCATATTATTTCCAATAATACTGCTTCTTTTTTTTTTTTGGTAAACAAGATGCTTATATAATTAGAACTTAATATGCTAGTACATAGCAGCGCGGCATATCCGTTTGAGATGTTCGGGGGAGGGGGGTTAACATAGTAAATACTGCTCTTACTACATACAGTATGTCAAGATGATTACGAAATAGAAAACTGAAAATCTAAGAAAGAGAAAAGGCATGTTCGGTATAGAGGATATTTTCTTATTTTCTTGTGTTTCATTGATCAAATATTTTAAGAAAATACTTTTTTAGAAAAATAAGCATCTTCAAAATAAGAAAAATGACTTTCTTAATAAAGTAGGGAAAATAAGTCACAACGTCTCTTCTCACCCTCACAATTATCTACTCCACTCACTCACTCCCACCCATCTAGGCACCCACCCTCACTACCCCCACTCCACCCCTAACCCCCACACCCCACCCTCTACCCCTACCCCTAACCACCTCCCACCCCCGCCGCCACCCCTTCCTCGATCCCTGCTTCCCCCACCCATCACTCTACCCCACCGCATTCTCATCCTCATTATTTTATTTTGCATATATATAATGATTTTAAGATAATATTTTTACCAAACACAAAAGAATAAGTAAGAAATAACTTATTTTTCTAGAAAATATTTTTCATCTTACCCACCACACCCAAAAAGGAAGTAGAGGAATAAGAGGATGAGGTGAAAAGGGGCGAAATATTTTTTCCTAGCTAAAACAAATGAGCTTAATTATCATGCACCTCTATAATGTTAAAAGTTATTTACGCAGTACTAATTGCAACATAGATAGATATCTACATTAACTTGGAAAAGACACGAATAACTACCTGTTGGAACAGGTTAAATTGCGCTGATAATATAAAAATTACAATAATATAAATTAATTTCTCAATCTTCTCTCTTAGCTTCCTCATCAGTCCAAATACTCCATAAAGGGTTTAGTGGTATTGGAGAAGACAGATTCAATATTCCCAACAAGAAGTTGAAAATCATGAAAAAAAGCTTGTTCAGTAAATCCAGCTCTATGTGGAGTCAAGACAACATTATCTAATTCAAATAACTCCTTTGGAACATAAGGCTCCTCCTCAAACACATCTAGACCAGCACCACCAATTTTCCCTTCCACAAGACATTTCACAAGCTCTTTCTCGTCGATCAATGGACCGCGTCCTACGTTGATGATGATTCCGTCTCTTCCCAACTCTTCCAACACGCTGCGGTTGATTATGTGACGCGTTTGATCCGTTAAGGCACAACAAACTATGAGGATTTTGCAGTCTAACGCTAGCTCTTGTGTGTTGTGATAATATTTGTAGGATGATAATTTTTGTTTCCTTGAAGTGTAAGAAATTGAGCAACCAAAAGCCTCCAGCCGTTTAGCTACTTGTAATCCAATATTGCCCAATCCAACAATTCCAACCTGTTTCTCTCTCAACTACCAAGTGATTGATGCATAAAAGGACCCCAAAAAAAAATATATCACATCTTTAGTTTTTTTGCATTGTATAATTTATACAGGCACTTTGACTTTTTAATAATTAATTATAAACGTTATAATCAGTGGCTCCGTATCTTTATTTATTTAAAAAAATAAAATTGAAAGCTACAATTTAGGTTAAATATTGCCTGAACAGTTCAGAAATCCACATCACTTGATTGAGAACCAATTAATTCATGTTCCAACCAATTTAGAAGGCAGGTGATTAAATTGATGGGAAATTTCTTTTTAGTATACGACTATATTTAACTTATATATGCGGACAATTTTGATGATTTGTAGAAAGAAACGCGCCCTATGATTTAGGTTACTGGCCCTACTTTTCTTGGAAAGTTACATATGCTTATTTTTAATGTACCATCTTTTGATATAACATCATTTTTTTATTAGTTTGTTTAGAAATGAATAAAAAAGTTTTAATTTGAATATAATAATTTAATACTCTTTCGGTTCTCTATTTGAGTGACACTATTTGACTTGATATAAGGTGTAAGAAAGATGGGAATATTTTTAAAATTTATGGTCTAAATTATTCTTTAGATATTTATGTGGCTATAAATTATTTCATTAAGATAAAAATAAGATTTTAAAGTTAAGTTGTTTTTAATTGTAGAATATTACATTCTTTTTGGGAAATAAAAAATAAAAAAATATCACAAATTGGGACGAAGAAAGTATTAAACTTCTCATTTTATCTCACGACAAGCGCGCTAAAATATTATAACCGTATATATAAATATTATAACGAGTTTAAAATCACAAATTTCAACAAAAATTTTATAACCTCATAAATATTTATGATATATTCACGAATTTCAAAAGTTTTTTATTTTATCTTCACGCTAACCAAACTACTTCTTATAATTGATATGGAGGAAATAGTTAGATTTAGTAATGCAAATATTGACAGGTATGGCATATATATTAAAAGTTAAACTTATTTTGAAAAAAATAAACAGCGAAACAAATTAAAGAGTCAAACCTTGAAATGACCTAGGGGGAAGGTCATGTCTTTAGGCCAAAGCTTAAAGCGGACATCCCGATCGGCAGCTGGTATTTTCATCAAAACAGCGAGCAGTAATCCGATGGCCATGTCAGCAACGTCCTCCACAAAGGCGGAAGCCGCATTGGTAACGGTGATTCCCCTCTTTCGACACTCAACCAAATCAATATTCTCAACGCCAGTGCTCTCACAGGCGATGAGTTCCACTGAAGGCAGCAGATTCAGAACATCCGAATTAATTCGGGTTCTGAAGCTGCATAGGACGGCCTTCACGGAACGTGCATGATTCCTCAGGAATTCTTCCATTGGCAACGGCGATTCCCATGCTTTTAGGAGATTGAACTTCTTCTCGAACTTCTTCTCATGGAAGGAGAAGATTGCCGGACGATGAAGGACTAACACTTCTGGTAAGGACTGTTCGTCCGAATAGCTCCTGCAATCACCCATTATATTGCCCTTGTTTTTCTGATGAGTAATTAAGTCTAAGTATTGCTTTATACTAGCTAGTACGTATTCCACTATTTATGTTTATAGCCCACGTGGTTACTTTTAATTTTATTCCATTACTACTTCCTCTCAAATTAATTGTCTTATCATTTTTTAATATATACTCTTTACAAAAATATTAATCTAAAGATATTTTTGATTATTTTAATTTATTCTTATTTATATCTTAAAATATAATTTATTTCTCTTTATTGAATATTTACTTTATTTATATGTCATTCAGAGATGTTTGTATTCTTTAAAAATAATACTACTAAAGAAAAATTTTAAAAATTAATTTTATATTAAAATTTTAAAATAATAAAATAATTATTTTTAAAAATCTCAACAAATAATTTGAAAACAAAACAGAAGGATGAAAATCAACACATGAATGACATCTGTTGTAAGACTGGAAATTTTTCCTATTAGAAGAGAAAGAAGTAAACACAGAATTAATACAAGAGAAAAGAGGAAAAACAGAAACAACACTGCCCTTACTACAGTCTACAGGGAAAAAAAAAAGAGTAACATCAACAATGAAAATTTCTTATGATTAGTGCAATTATATGAAATATTAAGGGGGTGAGGTGACTCAAAAGACTTGTAAACAAATACAATATTGACATGGTGACTATCTCTGAACTTATGGTCAATATGAACAAGGTTGATGATTGTTCGGGTGTTTAGGGTATATGGTTAAAACCGACACGCAAGTGCACGTGGTCAAACAACTAATAAAGTGGCTAAGTAAGCCAAGTATCGATCCAAGGAGACTCTGGGTAAGTAAAATTGCCTAAGTACACTATATTCTTATCTTACTTCTAATTATGCTAACAACAACGTAACCAACAGTTAAATAAGTTTTTGTTTAGAAATTGTATATACTAAAACTATTAACAATTATTTACTGTGAATTGAAACTATGGATATGAGCATGCCAAGGTTAAGAACAAGTAATGAATTTGACGATAATCACAATTCGGTTATTCTTCTCTTCATGTTGCTAGCCAAGAACATTAGCCTAGAAATTAAAACTCTCGTATTTAATTTCACTTTAGAATCATAAACCATTCGTCTATATTTCTGTGATCAAATGCAATTTATGACCTGGCACTACAATTCCGGTTCCTAAATTGACTAATACGACTTTCAAGTATATTTCTATCAGGAAAGCACATCAAAACCCAATTTTCCCAAATCAAGTTAAGAACAATACCCTATTAATTCACAACTTTCCAATTTCTTGCTCTCTCGAGTGAAATTGGACTTTTTAGATGTACATTAATGTCGGCCACACACTAATACAGTAGAAACAAGAATTAATAGAACAACATAGAAGAAGAAGAAGAAAACCATATCATTAACAATCAAAATTCATCACCATTGTTCAAAACCTTAGCAAGGAAGAGAATTGGCCACTCATTTGTGGATTAATCTTCCTAAAACAAGTGTAAATCATACATACAATTGATTGAAAGAAGAAAGGAAGAGAAAAAATCCCTTAGTTTTTTCGTCCCTCAACTGCTTCTAACCCACGTCCTTGCTCCACCAAGTCTGAATTAATTAAAATAAACCTAAGTGTGTTGTTTATACTAGTGGGAATTTTTCCCGGAATAACAAGCAACGTGTCACGGAGGTCAACGCGGAGCACTGCCTCCGTGACATGGCATGGACGCGGACCCTTACTGGAATTCCAGGGTCCGGGATTATAGCCTCAACGTGGCACGGAGGCTAACGCGGAGGCCTATCTCCATGCCACGGAGCTGTCGCGAGGCCTCACTGGAATTTGCCAATTAATTTCCCCTCCAGGCAGTGTGCCTCCACGATGGTAGCGTGGCACGGCTCCATCGCGGAGCCCCTATACTTTGCGCATTCCAATGTCTTTTCTATGCTCGCATCCAAGTCCAACTCCGATATAATTCCAACATGCATTTTAGCTCCTAAAAATCATATTTTCCTGCAAAACAAATGCTAATCATGTTGGTTAGTATAAATTCACATTTTATTACCAATTACATGAGAATATATACATATTGCACACAAACAAGGCGAAAATAATACGTTTGAGTATCACTTGGGCATATAAATCTGCCCAAGATCACTTACCCCACACTTAAATCCTTGTTCGTCCTCGAACAACACATACACAACTCATGCAAATTACATCCCAACCTTTGTCACTATGGTGCAACAATTACACTACGGTCATCCCGATTATTCAATTTTTGCAAATCATCACGAAAACATGCATGGCCTTACAATGCAATGACCTTTAATACATCAAGACTTCCTAGACTTTAAGAATCGACTCTCGATATCGGCAAACTCATGCAAATCAGCTAATCAAGATATCCGACACGAAAATCAATCTTTCATCAAGCATGTGCCCTCACAACTCAAGAGAATCTTCCCCTTTATGTTCATGCAACACACAAACATTCAAGTAGGGGCATATAAAAATAAATTTCACTCTCTCTCCCAAAAGAATTCACATGCATCATGTCATGACCCATAGGCTTGCCCTTAGTGTATTACTCCACTAATATAAAGAAATGCAATGTAAGATCACGTAGGACTTTAATGGGTTGTAATGGAAGCTATGGAACTAGTATATATTGGATTAGCCAATAATAGTCACTAGCATCCTTAAGCGCCTTTTCAACACATTCCCATCGACTCATGGATATTGTTCTTTTTTTTTTCTCTTTTTCATCCACTCATGCTGGTTTCCTTTCGTACGGCCCATTTCATCAAACACACTTGGCACAATACAAAGGGTTTTCACGTACCCTCAATATCATTTAATTATAACCAGTGCCTCTTCAACCTCTTCTTTTCTTTCCTCACTCTGCTTCTCTTTTTCTTTTCACTCTTCTCACTCTTCGACACTTTGGGATAAGTTTTCTTTTCTTCGTAAGCGCTTAAGAGTTTTGTATAGAGTTTTACAGCTAATGAAAAGAAGGAATAAAGCTTAGTTTATACAATTTTGGACAAAAGAAAGAAAGAAACGGCTAAAGGCTCAACGGGCTGACTAGGGTATACAATCACATAAAAAGGTAGAGTATGACAAGAAAGAAAAAATAGAAACTCTCGGTTAAAACAAAGAAATGCCTACATCCTTTCCAACACTACACCCCCTTCATTTCGTTTTGCACACACACCAGGCAAGTTCTAGACACTTCACAATAGCATGGAATAACAATACCTCACTTCACACACTTCATGCACATGCTCGATTCAAGATGCATTCACAGACTCTTTAATTAGCCAATTGCATGAATTCAAGATTAAGCCTCAATCAAACCGAATCAAATTCTACAGCCTAGGTAACTCAACATATTTACAAAATTGCATGCTTTCATACGAATCACTTTTACATTTTGAACATCGATTACAACACGCAACGAAATTTTCACAACCATTAAGCAACTACAGGTTCATTGATGCAATCCACCAAAGAAAAACTGAAAACAAATTAAAATCCTACTCCTACCGACTACATTTTCCTTAAGACGGTCGTCATCCATCCATCATAGGGAACGGTCACTAACTATGACATCGGTTCAATGGGACTATTCTCAGTAAAAGAACCGAAAACAAACTCCGAGAAACCCAAAATAAAGATCAAAAAATTTTTGCAAAACATCGATCATGTCGATAGAAAAATATTTACAAAATATTTTGATAAGTGCAAAATATTTTCGCAAAAATTTTGAAAAATATCGATCATTTCGATAAGAAAGAAATATTTACAAAATATTTACCTTGGCAACCATAACTTTTCATAACACACATCATTAACCACAAAGAAAAATATATACAGATACAACACAAATCAGTTCACAACAGGGAAACATAAACATACATACAAACCAAGGAAAAAGCATACAGCAGATTAGCCCAGCCCCAGCACCTAACTACTTCCCACCCCACACTTAAATCGAACACTGTCCCCAGTGTTCACAAAAATACAAAGCACAAAATTTCGGGTGGTGGAACTCCCTGCTCAGTCGAAATATTCGACTTCTTCATCCGGTGCTGCTGCCTCATCGCCCATGTCTGAGTCAGCTCCATCGTCGTCATCGGACTCCACATCGGAGTCCTCCCGACGTGTCTCCTCGTCAGTGGGGACATCGTCATCAGTAGGCTCAACGAAGGCTGGTCCCACTCGGCATAAGGCTCTGGCGTTCTCGCCAAATGGGTAATCCAGCTCCAGCTGCCATAACTCTTCCTCTGTGGCTGGTCTCCCACCAATCCGGAGCTGAAGCATCTGCATACCAAACATTCGTGCCATGTACTGATCGTCACGAGCATGTCGCTCGCCCAAAGTCAGCACTGGCCCATGTGTGGTGTCGGGGGCCTTAGTTTTTGTCACATCGAGGGCCCTCCGCTCCAACTGCGGGATATAATCCAAAGCCTCTTCCTCGACATCGAGGCCTCGGAGGAAGGTGGTGATGAGTCCGCCGAACCCGTATCTGTGGCCCTGGTGTAGTCAGGCTCTCTTCATGGCGGATATAATGACCGCCCCGACATTAATCTCTAGCCCTTTCATAAGGGCATACACCAAGCAGACACGGTCCCGAGTCACATCCGTCATGTGAACTCCCGGGATCAAGCAAGAACATACAATGTTCATCCATATTCTGGCCTCCCTGTTCATCTGCGAATAAGGCAGAGTCTGGTGGTAACCCCTCTCCTTATGTCTACTCCATCGGGCTGTGGATCGAGCCCCACACAACGTACGTCTGATGTCGGCATATGGTGGGGTGATGTTTAGCTGGCGGAGAACGTGAGCATCTGTGTCCCGCGCTCCAACGATGGCATTAAATTGCTGGGGTTCCAGAGTGACAATCTGCCCTCTGATTTTTATTGTGTGGCTTCTGATGGCCGGGTTCCAATTTGCGTAGAACTCCCGGACCAAATGTAGGTTGCACTCCTTAGGCTCTTGAAATATAAAGCTGAGCCCAGCTACTTCAATCCTCTGCACAATACGGGGGAACTCCTGTGCTAGTGGTTCCCGTGCAATATGTTCCTCCGGGAAGTACTTGCTTTCCTTATGCTTAGCATACCACTTCTTCCCTTCCTCGGTTACCCACCTTGTTCCGTATTGGCGGCGTTGGCCGCGCGGAACAGCTGGTGCAGCTGGGACTGCGGTGTCCATTCTCATTCTTTTTCTCCCGGTGCCAGAAGTAGAAGCACCTTTGCCCTTATCCTGCCTACTCGCCATTGTACCTGTCAATATACATAAACAAGCACAACGTTAAGCTAAATACATGTTAACTTCGGCTAAGGTCGGGTTACACAACATTTACCCCACACTTAGTCCTTAGCTACTTTTACAAACTATGGCAAGGATAACTCAATTTACACCAAAACAATCAACTATACAATTTATGCTTAGTGTGTTCACAAAAATTTCGACAGCATAACGCTTCGCGTACTACTCAGACTTCATACAGCTAATCCCAATCCTACTATCGCTAACAATTTAACCATCGCACTAAGCAACAAAAACAACAAATAAAAACAACGACAAAAGTTCTATATATACATACAAATCCAAATAATCAAACCAATTTGCACAATTTCCACATTTTCCCCAAAAATTCGAGAATTCGTCATCTTTTACATTCAAACAATATTTACACCGACTAATCTCAATTCCCAAACACACCCCGGCATCTAATTCACCGAATTATCAAGTTACCCAAGTCAATTTCAACAACCTAAGCCCTAGAATTCAATTTTACAATCAATTTTGAATTATTCACGTAGTCGACAAGTTCAAATGCTAATAACAACATTCCGAACATTCATCAATCACAAATAATTCAATTTCATGCTCAATTGCTACTTAGGATGATATATCTCAACTCACCTGCCCAAATTCGACTAAAATCGCCAAAACTTAGAAAGAAACAAGGAAAACATACCTTTACGTTGAAGAACCGAAGAAACTTGATGATTTCTTTGCTTAGTGGCGTGGCACGTTGATTGGGGAGGGGGATTTGGGTGTTTGGTCGCGGAGAGGAAAAGAAATGGGGAGAACGGGCAAGAAAATCGGGGTTAATTTAAAGAAAAACACGCGGGTCACTCGGCAACCCGGTGTGACCCGGCACCAAATATAAGGCAACGTGTCACGGAGGGTAACGCGGAGCCCCTCCTCCGTGACACGGAGCCAACGCGTTGGCTTATTGGAAATTTTAAAAATCCGTATTTTACCTTCAACGTGTCACGGAGGGTAACGCGGAGCCCTTCCTCCGTGACACGGAGCCAACGCCCCAGTGCACTGTCTCTTCATTTTAATTATTTTTTCATACCTTGCCTTATTCTTCCCGATTCCATGCAGATTTGTCTCCGTTTGACCTGAAAAATCACCTCACTAAACAAAATTGGTTAGATTAATAGATTTCCCTAACAAAAATGAAAAATATTAACTAAAAAAATATATATACCAAATCAAGAAAAGAAAAATAAAAATAAAAATTATTTACACTAAAAAAGAAAGAAAGAAAATATTTTTCACGGGTTGCCTCCCGTGCAGCGCCTGGTTTACTGTCGCGGCTCGACGTCCTTTATGCTCAATTACCTACTAGGGTAATGGACGATTTGTCACGATCGTTGTCCTCCCCCCAGTAGTTCTCAACCTTATCAGGTGGCCTTCCTATTAACTCTCGGGAATCATTTATTCGATTAGCGTTCCCATGATCAATCACATTGATCACCGAGAGTTCTTCATTCACCGTCGGGAGCTTAGGTGCTTTGTACACATCGAACACTTCGACCTTGTCATGTGCTCGCATTGTAAGTTGACCCGCAGCTACGTCAATTAATGCTTTTCCGGTTGCCAAAAAGGGTCGTCCCAAAATAAATGGGACTTCAGCATCTGGTTCAAAATCCAGAACAATAAAATCGACCGGGAAAATGAGGGACCCCACTTGCACTAGAACATCCTCAACAATGCCATCCGGCTTAGCTAAGGATCTGTCTGCTAATTGCAAGATTACAGTTGTAGGTCTAGGACTCCCTAGACCTAACTTTCTGAATACCGAAGACGGCATCAGATTGATACTTGCCCCCAAGTCACATAATCCACGAGCTCGGATACTCTGCCGAATAGTAAGCTGGATAGTAAAACTTCCAGGATCTTTCAGCTTCGTGGGCAGTCTGTTTTGAATTCGGGAAGTGCATTCCTCCGTCAACGCTACCGTGGCATACTCAGTCAAGCGACTTTTGTTAGCCACGATGTCTTTAATATATTTTGCATATTTGGGCACTCCCTGCAAGACATCAACAAGAGGTAAATTAACATGTACCTGTTTAAGCACCTCCATAAATTTCTTGAAACACGCCTCCTCCTTGTGTTTCTTGAGTCGTTGAGGGAACGGGGGTGGAGGTCTTTCTGCTTCTGCTTCTTTGGTCTTCCCCCTATCAGAAATTTGTTCCTCCTCAACTTCTGCTGCTCCTGACTTTTGAGGCGGTCTTTCCGGTTCCACCTCCTTCAACTGTAAACCACTCCTCGTGGTCACTGCATTCACCTGCTTCGGATTAGGATCCGTGTCGCTAGGCAGTCCTCCTCTGGGTCTTGTATTTTGGGCACTAGCAAATTGCCCAAACTGATATTCAAGAGCCTTGGTCGCTAACTGATTATTCTTCACTTCGGCTGCCAATTTAACATAGTCAGCCTGCAATTGCGCCTGATTAGCGATCATGGTTTTGAACATCTCCTCAATGGTAGGTGATGGTGGTGGAGGAGGGGCATTGTGATTTCTGAATTGGGATTGATAGTTCTGTTGCCCTCCTTGATTTCTCTGCATACCCTGACCCGAACCTTGGCCTTGTTGGTTGTTGCTACCCCACGAAAAATTTGGATGATTCCTCCAATTTGAGTTGTAGCCACTACCAAACTGCTGCTGATTTCTTTGTGCATTGCCCACAAAGTTAACAGAATCAGGATTTGCACCACAGCACTCAGCTGAGTGCTCACTGCTACCACACACTTCACACCACATTTGCTGGACCGCATTGACTGAAGCTGAAGGCTGGTTCAAGTTCATATTGCTGAAGTGATTATTCAACTGATTCTGCAAGGCAACTATCTGTGCAGCGATAGCTGTGAATCCATCCACTTCAAGCACTCCTGCTACTTTCCTTGCTCCACCTCTTGATGAATCTGCATTCCATTCTGGATTGCCCTGTGAAATTCGGTTGAGCAAAGTGTACAGCTCCTCATAAGTCTTTTCCAGCGCTTGCCCTCCAGCTGCTGAGTCTAACAAAATTTTAGTATGGGGTTCCAAACCCTCAATAAATGTGTGTACCAACACCTCATTGGACTGATGATGATGAGGACAGTCCCGCAACATGGATTTAAATCTTTCCCAGGCTTGATATAGATTTTCTCCCTCCCTCTGTTTAAAACTTAGAATTTGACTTCTAAGTCTGGCTGTTTTACCAGAAGGGAAAAATCTGATCAAAAACTTCCGTGCTAGATCATCCCACGTTGATATAGAATTTGGTGGTTCAGCTTTTAACCACCTCTTGGCTTCACCAAGTAAGGAAAACGGAAATAAGGTGAGCCGAACATAATCAGGTGACACTCCAGCGGGTATATAAGTGTCACTTATCTCCAAAAAATTCTGGAGATGTTGTTGTGGGTCTTCATGAGGGAGACCGGTAAATTGCCCGCTTGTGTGCAAAAGTTGCACCATATTCTGCTTTAATTCAAACCTCCCTCCAGGCTCTGGTTTGCGGATACTAGAATGTACATTGTTGGCATGTGGGATTGCCACCTCGCGAACCGGCCTTGCTGCTGCTTCATCGGGCACTAACACTGCCCGCACAACTGGTGGATTTTGTTGCTCCATAATAGACTGTCTGAGCAACTGCAGCTTCTTTTGTAGAGCTTCTCTACGTTGACTATGAAATTCACGTTCAGGCTCTAAATAAGATTCCACCAGCTCTTTGTCCCTTGCCAGTGTTCACAGAAATCAAGTCTGCAAAATACAGGCTAAGACCACGTTGTTAACACTTAAGAAAATAAAACAACAATACAGTAAATTTACACTTATCACAATTTCACCAATTGCCTAGTCTCCCCGGCAACGGCGCCAAAAACTTGTTCGGCAGAGTTGCTATAGGTTAAAAACCGACACGCAAGTGCATGTGGTCAAACAAGTAATAAAGTGGCTAAGTAAGCCAAGTATCGATCCAAGGAGACTCTGGGTAAGGAAAATTGCCTAAGTACACTATATTCTTATCTTACTTCTAATTATGCTAACAACAACGTAACCAACAGTTAAATAAGTTTTTGTTTAGAAATTATGTATACTAAAACTATTAACAATTATTTACTGTGAATTGAAACTATGGATATGAGCATGCCAAGGTTAAGAACAAGTAATGAATTTGACGATAATCACAATTCGGTTATTCTTCTCTTCATGTTGCTAGCCAAGAACATTAGCCTAGAAATTAAAACTCTCGTATTTAATTTCACTTTAGAATCATAAACCATTCGTCTACATTTCTGTGATCAAATGCAATTTATGACCTGGCACTACAATTCCGGTTCCTAAATTGACTAATACGACTTTCAAGTATATTTCTATCAGGAAAGCACATCAAAACCCAATTTTCCCAAATCAAGTTAAGAACAATACCCTATTAATTCACAACTTTCCAATTTCTTGCTCTCTCGAGTGAAATTGGACTTTTTAGATGTACATTAATGTCGGCCACACACTAATGCAGTAGAAACAAGAATTAATAGAACAACATAGAAGAAGAAGAAAACCATATCATTAACAATTAAAATTCATCACCATTGTTCAAAACCTTAGCAAGGAAGAGAATTAGCCACTCATTTGTGGATTAATCATCCTAAAACAAGTGTAAATCATACATACAATTGATTGAAAGAAGAAAGGAAGAGAAAAAATCCCTTAGCTTTTTCGTCCCTCAACTGCTTCTAACCCACGTACTTGCTCCACCAAGTCTGAATTAATTAAAATAAACCTAAGTGTGCTATTTATACTAGTGGGAATTTTTCCCGGAATAACAAGCAACGTGTCACGGAGGTCAACGCGGAGCACTGCCTCCGTGACACGGCGTGGACGCGGACCCTTACTGGAATTCTAGGGTCCGGGATTATAGCCTCAACGTGGCACGGAGGCCAACGCGGAGGCCTATCTCCGTGCCACGGAGCTATCGCGAGGCCTCACTGGAATTTGCCAATTAATTTCCCCTCCAGGCAGTGTGCCTCCACGATGGTAGTGTGGCACGGCTCCATCGCGGAGCCCCTATACTTTGCGCATTTCAATGTCTTTTCCATGCTCGCATCCAAGTCCAACTCCGATATAATTCCAACATGCATTTTAGCTCCTAAAAATCATATTTTCCTGCAAAACAAATGCTAATCATGTTGGTTAGTATAAATTCACATTTTATTACCAATTACATGAGAATATATACATATTGCACACAAACAAGGCAAAAATAATACGTTTGAGTATCACTTGGGCATATAAATCTGCCCAAGATCAATGATTATAAAAGATTCCTGGGTTTTAATATTATCCTACATCCGGAAGAAAAACTTGAGGTCTCCTACACTCTTTAAAAGTTTTGACTTCATGAAGTGTACGGATAATTGTGGAATGACTTGGAGGACATGAACCTAATAATTTGTGGAATCTCTAAAGTGTTGGTAAATGACTTGCTCAATGGTGTCTAAAGAAGAGATTGGAGATATTTAATTATGACCAAACTGATATGTGGGAAACTAAAGTTCAATACTTGGAGGATATGAACCTAACGAACAGATTAAAAGAGAGCATGCCGGAGCAGAATAAATTAAAGGACAAACTAAATATATTTACTGGCTTAACAAATACGATCTACAATTTTGAAACAAACGGCTAGAATCAAGTGGTTTGAACAAGGTGACACTAACAGCAAATACTTTCACTCTGTCATCAGGGAAAGAAGAAGAAGGGCGAGTGGATTTCTGGAGATGCTAAGAATTCTAGGACAGCCATCAACCTCTTTGAGCATATGTTCAACTTAAGGCAAACAACGTCTGAGGATCCTAAGATACTTGATTGGATCCCTAATTGCATCAGCCATGAAGATAATGTCTGCATAAAACTTGTCCACGTGAGGAGGAAACCTAATTTTGTCTCTCCTTTTTTTCAAGTTATCTATTGGAGCTTTATTTTTTTCACTCTGGAGAAAATATTATTATTATTATTATTATTATTATTATTATTATTGTTATTATTATTATTATCTCATTCTTCACTTAAAAATATATTTATTTTTACTTTCTTTACATATGTAAATATTACAAAAAATATTTTTTTAAAGTTATTATTTATTTTGTCGTAAATATTGGTATATTTTTTTACAACAATTATAAATTTAAATTTAATATTTTGACTACTTAGTAATTTAGTAGTTACCAATTTTATATATTTTTGATAGAATATTATTTAGACCCAAATAGTAATATTGAGCACAAATTTTAAATTTAAATTTTGTCAAGTTTTTTTCATATTTTAAAAGATCCTCGTATATTTTTTCTTTAAATGATAGAATATAATTTTCACGCAAATCAGTAAAAAAAAAGCCCTTTCTTTTCCTTTGAAAAAAAAATATTACTTTCCTCAAAAATCACCCTCAAAATTAATGCTTTTGTTATGAAATAATAAAGAAAGAACAAGAATATTACAGAGAAATAGAGAAGGAGAGAAGTTCTTATTTCTCTTGATAGAATCCTCTTGAGGAGTTAAAGGGATAATCTACAATGAATGAAAAACCCCTTTATTTATAGGGAAAACTAACTTGGTCCCAAAGTTACAAACCCTAACTTTCCTTTTAAGAAATAGACATTCACCATAAATATAAAATATATTTATAACACTCCCCCTTGGATATCTATTTGATAGATAATGTGCCTCGTTAAAACCTTACTAACAAAAACCCAATGGGAAAAAATCTAGTGAAGGAAAAAGAGTACACATATCTAATAATACGCATTTTGGCTGTCTCATTAAAAACCTTACAAGGAAAACCCAGTGGGACAAAACCTCATAAGGGAAAAAGAGTACAACGCGTATTAACTCCCCCTAATGAGAACATACTTGAATCTTTGCATCCCGATCTTCTGCACCATCTTCTTGAAAGTTGCAGTTGGTAGAGATTTGGTGAATAAATCAGTCACATTGTCACTTGAACGAGTTTGTCGCACATTGATATCACCATTCTTTTGGAGCTCATGTGTGTCGAAAAACTTTGGCGAGATGTGCTTCGTTCTATCTCCTTTTATAAATTCTCCCTTTAGTTGTGCTATGCATGCTACATTATCTGCATACAAAATTGTGGGTACTTTGTCACATTTCAAACCACATTTTTCTCTAATGAGATGTACCATGGACCACAACCACACACATTCTCGGCTTGCTTCATGAATAGCTATTATCTCAGCATGATTTGATGAAGTAGCTACGAGAGACTGTTTTGTAGATCTCCAAGATATGGCAGTACCTCCACATATTAACACGTAGCCAGTTTGAGATCGAGCTTTGTGTGGGTCAGATAAATACCCAGCATCAGCATAACCCACAAGATCGGGACTGTAATTGTTAGAATAATATAAGTTCATATCGGTAGTCCCTTTTAGATACCACATTATGTGTTTGATCTCATTCCAATGTCTCCTAGTAGGAGCATACTATATCTTCAGGACCAAGAATTTCCTCGTTCTTTTAAATCCTTCAAGGATTTTCATATATTCTCCAGTCTCTCTAGACATGAAAATAATTTCATTATGCGCATATAAAGTTTTTCATATATTGCCAGACTTACGAGGAACCTCAAAATAATTGCATCCACCACAAGAGAACCTCTCCATATAATAATGTCAGAATTTACGAAAAATCTTTATGCCATAAGAATTCATTTATATCCACTGACATTATACTTGAATTGCATATTTTTAATTGACCAATCATTTATCTATCCATACTTTTTGACATATTTGAATTCAAAAATCCTCGTCAATATTTATAATATTGAGCGCTACATTATATCAAAGGTATCGTCGATGATCATTTTGATATCAGTGCGACATAACTTATTGAGATCTCTTCATTTTCGTCATTTTCAGGTACTTGAACCTTTGCCAAGGTCTTATGAAGTGTTATGTCGTGGTGCTTTCTTAAAGCACTTGCCTCATCATTATGAACATCTTAATCATTTTCTCCTCTCCTTCTTCAAGGAGTTCTATATTTGGAACAATTTGGTCTATCACGCTTCAGGCGTCTCATAGACCCTGTCCTTCAAGGATCTTGCATTGGAGCATTTGCAACTGAATTATAAAATAGAGTTAGCAAATATATCTGGCAATTGATTTGCAATATTTTGCAAGTGAATTATCTATTGAACTTTAAGTTCACTTTTTTTTTCCGAGGATCTAGATAATTCATCCCACACTCAATTTTCAGCTGTTAATCACTTCTCCCCCTAATGTTAGAAAAACTAATATTTACCCCTCCCCCCCCCCCAGCTCATTTGGGGACCCATCTTTGTGTTTTGTGGTGGATCAATTGAATCATATATCGCACATTCAAATTTTTAGATGGAATTATTTGGTTCCTGACCCTGAACCAATTGTGAGGGGAAACCTTGTTGGCTTGATGCGTTCAAGTGTTGCTATATGTTAAATAAATATATCTCTTACCAAATTTTATTTAGGAGTTTTATTCTCATAACCAATGATTTAGCTATAATTGAAGGCATATAATTTTTGCTAAACCAACATAGATATGAATCAGCATTATCAACATGATTTTATAATTTGGAACTATGCTCTTAATTTAATAATTCGAGAAACAACCTTACAAAAATCAATTGCAAGTTGATATCAAAACACATGTGACCATACCATAGATGTATCTATTAGCAAACGGTTGACATGGTAGGTGAACGGGCCCATATTCACCCTTTTATAAGTTCCAAAATTTCAGAGAATATAATTTCAATCTTAGCTGATCAAGATCATTCTATCAAGAGAACAAGCAACACAAGAGAATTTTTGAAGAATCTTTTAATTCTTCAACATATAGCTACGTGAATTCTCAATTATTGTTGCATCATATTTGAACCGGGATGGCCAATCAGTTACGCCAACTTATTTTAGTAAACTTCTAGTTTATTTTCATATGTGATTTCATCATCATACCCATATTTATGTACTACAAATAAAAAAACCGGCGGGTAATGTTTTACATAAATATTTATAACCCGCTTCAATTGTAGTAACATGAATATTTTAGATCTTCCCATAATTTATAGTCTCAATTCTTTTTTTCAATGTCCTTGAAACTTATAAGTTTCCTTTTGAGACTTACTACAATTATTTCTTCCTTCAAGTAGTAATACATTAGCTCTTCCGGAGCTCTCAATTAATTTTGTGTACTACCACATATTCAATCATATCAACATCATTAATAGTTTCTCCACATAGTTTCAACTTAGAAACAATTTTGAATGTTGATGAGCTATACTCATGAACAAACTTATAGTCTTGATGGCTCCAATCATATCGTGTCATAGGTATATGACCATCTTTAGGTGGTCATATCTTTCTTTCAGGCTATTCCACAAAATAAGTGGATCCTTAATCGTGAGATATTCAATTTTTAGAATTTCGTCAATATGATGACGCAAGAATATCATAGCCTTAGCATGATTTTGGTTTGATGCTTTGTTTTCACTTTTAATGGTGTCTCCAAGACCCATTGCATCCAAATGGATTTTAGCATCTAATACCCATGAAAGGTAGTTCTTGCCCGAACCTTGAAGAGCAACAAACTCAAGTTTCGTAAGGTTAGCCATATTAAAAGAAAAAGAAAAATAATACCTTGGCCTTCAAATTTTGAGACAGTAGAGTCGTAGAGCAACAATATCACCAAAGAAATATCACTCCTATGATTAAGTAATACGTCTTTCGAAAAAGAAATTTTAATTTTTCTTACCTCAGATCTTTCAAAGTGAGTGTTCAAGGCAGAGAATCGTGCTGATAACGTGTTATGAAATAATAAAGAAAGAACAAGAATATTATAGAGAAAAAGAGAAGGAGAGAAGTTCTTATTTCTCTTGATAGGATCCTCTTGGGGAGTTAAAGGAATAATCTACAATGAATGGAGAACCCCTTTATTTATAGGGAAAAACTAACTTGGTCCCAAAGTTACAAATCCTAATTTTCCTTTAAGAAATATACATTCTCCATGAATAAAAAATATATTTATAACAGTTTTCCCTTTTTTTTTCTTTCACTCCCTCCCTCAATGTTCTTTTTCACTCTTTCTTACTCCCTCTTCAAAATAACTTTTCTCCCTTACGTCACTCAAGGAAGTAGCAATGACAGCACACAAAAATACTCTCTCACCCTAAAAAAAATAATAATTTCACCTTACATCTTCAAAATCAAACAACTCTCCTCTGCCAATGAAAAAACAAAACCAACGAGAAGCTTTCCTACATTGGAAGAAGTCGAATTGATTGGTTAAAAAAGTTTTCTGTTTTATTAATATTTCTTGTTCAGCTTCTTTAGTTTATAAGGTTTCTTAGCATTTTGTTATTAAAGGAAAACGTAGTAAGTGTTTTCCTTAAAAGTTTTGCTGTTTTTGTCATAACCGTTTTTTATTTCTAGTTTGTAAGTATTTTTTATTATGTTTTATCGTGTATGTGTGGAGTATTATATTTAAAAATTATGTGTTTGTATGTATGTAACTTGATTCTATGATATATCAAATAACATCTATATAATTGTGATATTTCTTTTACTAAGAGTTAAATCTCTATTAACAAAAGGTTGAAAAGAAAAGGTTAAATCATGTAAAATATTCATGTCACCAATATGCCTTTTCTTTCCGCCCCACAACTAATAAAACAATTTCAGTGTTTTCTTTAAAATAATAATAGTAATCTCTTTAATTATTTTTTATCAATTGTGTTATAAACATATTTGTATTATAGTGAATGTCTATAAAGGTATTTGTATTGTAGTGGATACATGTGTTTATATTATAGTGAAAGTCTATCTTTTGGAGAAAAGTTAGGAGGAATTATCCCTATAAATAGAGGGTTTCTCCTTCACTGTATTTAATCCCATCAAGAGAAATAATAACTTCTTTCTTCTCTCTTTCTCTACAATATTCTTCCTCTTGCTTTATTATTTCATAACATGTTATCAACACGAGTCTCTGCCTTGAGCACTTACTTTGAAAGATCAAAGATAAGAAAAACTAAAATTTCTTTTTCGAAAAATGTATTACTTAACCACAGGAATGATATTTCTTTGGTGATATTGTTGCTCTACCACTCTACCATCTCAAAATTTGAAGGCTAAGGTATTATTTTTCTCTTTCTTTTAATATGGCTAACCTTACGAAACTTGATTTCGTTGCCCTTCAAAGTTCGGGCAAGAACTACCTTTTATAGGTGTTGGATGATGAAATCCATATGGATGCAATGGGTCTTGGAGACACCATTAAAAGTGAAAATAAAGCATTAAACCAACATCGTGCTAAGGCTATGATATTCTTGCGTCATCATCTTGACGAAATTCTTAAAATTGAATATCTCACGATTAAGGATCCACTTGTTTTGTGGAATAGCCTAAAAGAAAGTATGACCACCTGAAGATGCTCATCCACCCAAAGGCACGATATGATTGAATCCATCAAGACTATAAGTCTGTTCATGAGTACAACTCTTCAACGTTCAAAATTGTTTCTAAGTTGAAACTATGTGGAGAAACTATTAATGATGTTGATATGATGGAATATGTGGTAGTACACAAAATTAATTGAGAGCTTTGGAAGAGCTAATGTGTTACTAGTAAGTCTTAAAAGAAAACTTATAAGTTTCAAAGATATTGAAAAAAAGAATTGAGACTATAAATTATGGGAAGATCTAATATCTTCATATTACTACAATTTAAGCGGGTTATAAATATTTATGCAAAAGATTACTTGTCATTTTCTTTTGTTTGTAGTACAGAAATATAAGTATGATGACAAAATCACATACGAAAGTAAACTAGAAGTTTACTGAAATAAAGATAAGTTGGCATAACTGGTTGGCCATCTTGGTTCAAATGTGATGCAAAAATAATTGAGAACTCACGTGGCTATATGTTGAAGAAATAAAAGATTCTTCAAAAATTCTCTTGTGTTGCTTGTACTCGTGATAGAATGATCTTGATCAGCTAAGATTGAAATTATATTCCCTGAAATTTTGGAACTTATAAAAATGGGTCTCTTCACCTACCATGTGAACCATTTACTATTATATAATCTTACTAGATGCATCTATGGTATGGTCACATGTACTTTGATATCAACTTGCAATTGATTTTTACAAGGTTGTTTGCTCAAATTGTTAAATTAAGAGCACAGTTTTAAATTATAAAATCATGTTGATAATGTTGGTTCATATCTAAGTTGGTTTAGCAAAAATTATATGCCTCCAATTATAGCTAAATCATTGGTTATGAGAACAAAAATCGCCAAATAAAACTTGGTATGAGATATGTTTATTTAACATATAGCAAAACTTGAATACATCAAGCCAACAAGGTTCCCCTATCACAATTAGTTCAGGGTCAGGAACCAAATAATTCCATCTAAAAATTTGAATGTGTGGTATCTGATTCAATTGCTCCACCACAATGCACAAAGATGGGTCCCCAAATGAGCTTGGGGTATAAATATTGGTTTTCCTAACATTAGGGGGAGAAGTGATTAGCAGCTGAAAATTGAGTGTGAGATGAATTATCTACATCCTCGGGGGAAAAAATGTGAACTTAGAGTTCAAGAGATTTCACTTGTCAAATATTGCAAATCAATTGACAGATGTACTTGTTGGCCCTATTTTATAATTCTGTTGCAAATGTCCAATGAAAGGTCCTTGAAGAACAGGGTTTATGAGACGCCTGAAGCGTGATAGACCAAACGGTTCCAAATATAGAACTCCTTGAAGAAGGAGAGGATCAAATGATTAAGATGATCATAATGATGAGGCAAGTGCTTTAAGAAAGTACCATGACATAACACTTCATAAAACCTTGGCAAAGGTTCAGTTATCTGAAAATGATGAAAAATGAAGAGATCTCAATAAGTTATGTCGCATTGGAACTGATAGAAAAATGATCGTCGACGATATCTTTGATACAATACAATGCGCAATATTGTAAAAGATTGTGAGGATCTAAATTCTACATTTATTAAAGCATGCTGATGTAGAAATAATTATCAAGTGAAATAATGCGTATTGATAAGCGTAAAGCTTATTGGACCTATAGTCCTGACACCACAAGATGTCACGCATTTAAATACTAATGAATGTTATCACTTGATAAAATTTATATAAAAATAATGAAGGATTCAAAATGCCTGAAGCATTTACAAGTTTATTTAAACTTGTTCATAATTCTTATATGAGAAAAATCAAATAAGAAAATAACATGGGAGTTTGTTGTACTTGCTATTTATGCTAATGACATAAACCTCATTGCAACTCCAACATAGCTTAAAAAGGCAATTGATTATCTAAAGAAAGAATTTTAGATGAAGGATCTTAGAAAGATAAAATTATGTCTTGGTTTGCAAATAGAGCATTTGACAAACAATATCTTTCTTCATCTATCTTCCTATACAAAAAAAGTGTTGAAAAGATTTTATATAGATGAGCACATCCATTAAGTACTTTGATGGCTGTTCAATTACTTGATGTGAATAAGGATTCATTTCGACCTTAAGAAAAGAATGAGGAAATTCTTGGTCCTGAAGTACCATATCTTAGTGCAATTGGTGCACTAATGTATCTTGCTAACACTACAAGATCTGATATAGCCTTTTCGGTTAATTTGTTAGCAAGATATAGTTATGCTCCTACTAGGAGACATTGAAATGGGATCAAACACATAATGTGATATTTACTGATATGAGCTTATATTATTCTAACAATTGCAGTCTCGATCTTGTTGGTTATGCTGATGTTGGATATTTATCTGACTCACACAAAGCTCGATCTCAAATTGGCTACGTGTTCATATGTGGAGGTACTGCCATATCTTGGAGATCTAGAAAGCAGTCTCCTGTAGCCACTTCATCATGTTGAGATAATATAGCTATTCAGTGTGGTTGAGGTCCATGATACATCTCATTAGAAAAAAATGTGGTTTGAAATGTGACAAAGTACCCACAATTTTATATGAAGATAATGCAGCATGCATAGCACAACTAAAGGGAGGATTCATAAAAGGATATAAAACGAAGCACATCTCGCCAAAGTTTTTCTACACACATGAGCTCCAAAAGAATGGTGATATCAATGTGTAACAAATTCGTTCAAGTGACAATGTGGCTAAATTATTCACCAAATCTCTACCAACTGCAACTTTCAAGAAGATGACGCAAAAGATCGGGATGCAAAGATTCAAGGATGTTCTACTTAGGGAAAATTAATACGCGTTGTACTCTTTTTTCCTTGTGAGGTTTTGTCCCACTGGGTTTTCCTTGTAAGGTTTTTAATGAAGCAGCCAAAATGCGTATTATTAGATATGTGTAGTCATTTTCCTTCACTAGATTTTTTCCCACTGGGGATTTTCTAGTAAGGTTTTAAAGAGGCACATTATCTATCAAATAAACATTCAAGGGGGAGTGTTATAAACATATTTGTATTATAGTGAATGTCTATAAAGGTATTTGTATTGTAGTGGATACATGTGTTTATATTATAGTGAAAGTCTATCTTTTGGAGAAACGTTAGGAGGAATTATCTCTATAAATAGAGGGTTCTCCTTCATTATATTTCATCCTATCAAGAGAAATAAGAACTTCTCTCTTCTCTCTTTCTCTACAATATTTTCCTCTTGTTATTTCATAACAAATTGTTTATTCTTTGAAAAAGTGTGGGGAAGAATTTTAATGTTTATCTAGTTATTGATACTGACTGAATTGATTTTGTTCACATTAAAATGCTCTGTCCATGACTTATTATTTGCTTGTAAATATAGATATTCTCTGTTTACTTCCGAACTTGACATAACAGTTGATCATTAAAAACATATATACTCCCACCTAGAGGTGTACATAGTTCGGGTTGGTTCGGATTTTTTGAATATAAAATAAAATTAATTGTATCGAGTTTTAAATCTATAAATCAAATCAAACCAACAAAGTTGGATTTTTCAACCTCGGATATTTTCGATTTTCTCTGGTTTTTCAAATTTTTTTCACGATAAAGTCTACATACAAAACATATAACTTATACTTGAAATATTTCTTTAATTCTAGTAACATACAACTATCTAAGATGTTTCTTAATTAAGAAAATAGCATATAATATGAGAGACATGTTGACATTGTACTAAAATATTCTACCAAAAAGATAATGAAATAGCATAAAACAAATATTGTTAATTAATGAATTATAATGAAAATGTTCATACACTAAAGTACTAAGTCGTGTAGACTAATAAATATTACTTACACAACAGCTGAATCAACCAATACATGTTTGTCTGAAAAGCCTCTGGTCATAGATGGACTAATGGGACAACACCCCCAACTAGTCTGCCAAGTCTGGAACTGAAATGACTTAGCAACGACATGACTAAAAGAATGTCCTCGAAGGATGAGGATTCACCAAGCAGGGGCTGAACTGGACTGATATGGGAATGGGCCTAACAACGCAGCTAATCTAATCGCCCGAACCTATATCATGAAATAATATAGATAGAGTATGCGGTCAGTACTTTAAATGTACTGAGTATGCAAGGTAAGTAAAACAGGCTAATAAAATGTGTAAAGAGTTCATGAGAGTAAGATGTTTCAAGTTGAAGTAATAATAATCATAAATTAAACATGAGGGCTCAAGGCTTTTAAAAACATTCATAACTAGATGTAAATATATTCATAAGAGAAATCTTGTAAAACATAACTTGCGCCAAATTATCATAATCATAAGGAACAGTGGGGGGATTCATCATAACAGACACCATCATGATAGAGTTTACATGATCTCCCAACTATCTTGCTCAAGTGGGCAGAAACGCCCTAAGCTTGCCTTGGCAAAGGACGATGACATGGCGTGATATCACTAATGAGACCCTGTAGGGTTAACCATGAACATATCCTACGTTGACACGTAATTCTAAAGCCTGGGTTTCTAGAACATCTGACCTATTCGGTGCTAGATACTACTCCCAAAAGCATGCACATGGCTCATATTGTAATCATAAAACATACTTGATGTACATGGGCTAGTTAAAATCATACAATATATGAACATGATTGAAAATACGTGAAGTAGCCATGAAAAAGGCTTGTGAGTCGGCTATAAACATAAACATGATACTTGTAAAAACTATACATGCTTGAGAAAGTTATCATACTTGAAATTCGTAAATTCACGAAGGGTCCTTGTAAAAATCATATGCCATGGCCATAATACATAGCTAAAACCTGAGAGTTGATATCATAAGAAAATCATGGGATTTTTTTAGAAAGCAATTTAACCCTAGAAGTTCGTAATCATACTTGAAAATTAGGAATCGAAATTTTATGGAAAGCTTGATAGAAATATAAAACCCTAATCATACAATTATTATTTTTGATCAAGATAACTAATCCCATGGATGAATCATGGAGGAATTTAACATCTAACCTAGCCCTAGAAATTTTGAATTTAGGGCATGGGGAATGGAAGATCATGATTTCGATTGGAGAAGTGGCATGGGGGTGGAAGAACCCCTCATTAAAAATTTCCACATACCTCGGTTCACTAACTCCTTGACTTAGCTTGAGACTCAAAGAGAAATTGAGAAGAGGAGAATGAAGAACACTAGCTTGTTCTTGTGAGCCTCGAGAGATTTTGATCTTCAAATTAGAGTGTTAGGAGTAGAATGAGAGTTCTAAACTGAATCTTCCCCTTAAAGCATTCTTTTCCAAGCTTAAAATAATGTAATTTAGGAGTTAGGACCTTAGAAATTACGAAAATACCCTTAATGATTCGACAGGAAATGGGACACTTTCAGTCCCAATGAGGACTAGACGATTATTTGGAGAACATGACGGGTCATCCCCTGACCCGCTGCCACTAACAGTTTTTTTTCATTCTCGGATTCTTCCCACACAACGAGTAACTTTATGAGTATTTAGGGACATGACGACTCTTTCCCTCAATCTATTATGAACACTGGAAAATCAACCTTTTCTTCACCATTACACACTTGATGGGTCACACCACGACTCGTAGGGTGACATGACGACTCATCATCCCATCCTTCAAGTCTCCAGAAGACAACTCTTTTCTCCAACTTAGCACCACTTAATGGGTCACTTAACGGATCACCTGACAAGTTATTCTGTGACCTGGTGTAGATTTTTCTGCTTTCTCCATTTCACCCCTCGGATCTGATCTTGAGGACTTTTAGGGTGTTATATTATCTCTCCTTGGGAACATTCATCCTCAAATGTGGATTAAGCATACTAAAAGGCTGGGGAAGGAACTGCAATCCCAAAGCTGAACAACTGAAGCTGAAAGCTGACGGAGTGACTGACTCCAGATTGATACACATGACTGAACTGAGTTCATGAAACATACATGCATGTAATGACATGAAAGAAACTTAGAGACATGAACTTGACATGAAACTGAATAGAGTACTAAGGAGAAAATTGATACCTCATGCTGGGACTGAGCCAAAAGGGAAAAGATGCGGTAATCTATCCGTCGTGTCTACTTCGGCTTCCCACATAGATTCCTCAACAAGTCGATTTCTCCACAACACCTTCACTGAAGCTACTTCCTTGTTTCTTAAATTTCGAACCTGACGATCAAGGATCTCAACCAGAACCTCCTCATAAGTAAGGCTATCCTTCACACCTATGTTCTCCACCAGAATAATTATGGCTGGGTCAGAGATGTACTTTTTGAACAGAGATACATGGAAAATTGGATGTACTGAAGCTAACTCTAATGGTAGCTCCAACTCATATGCCACTTTGCCAAATCGCCTTTGAATCCTATAAGGACCAACATATCGGGGACTGAGCTTCCCTTTCTTTTCGAATCTCATCACTCCCTTCATGGGAGACACCGTCAGAAATACCCAATCATCAACCTCAACCTCAAACTCAAGTTCTCTCTACCTAACATCTGCATAAGATTTCTGATGACTCTGCGTTATTTGCAGTCTTTCTCTAATTATCTAAACCTTTTTCATGGCCTCATGAACTGAATCTGGCCTATCAACATAGCCTCACCTATCTCAAACTATCCAATAAGTGATCTAAACCTCCGCCCATAAAGCGCCTCAAACGGAGCCATCTGAATGCTGGAGTAGTAATTGTTATTATAATCAAACTCAATGAGAGGCAAGTGATTGTTCCAACTACCTTTGAAATAAATCACACACGCTCTCAACATATCCTCAAGATTTTGAATGGTCCGCTTGGCCTAGCCATCTGTCTGTAGGTGAAAAGTTGTGCTAAGCCTTACCTGAGTACTAAGGCCTCTCTAAAATGATCTCCAAAACTGAGAGGTGAATTGAGAACCCCTATCTGAGATGATGGACAAAGCAACTCTATGCAACCAAACTAACTCCGGAATGTATAATCTAGCATAATCCTTAGCTAAATTGGTAGTTTTGACTAGTAAGAAATGGGCTTATTTGGTCAACTTGTCTATAATCACCCACATAGAGTCATACTATCAGTGGGTACGAGGCAAGCCTGTAATGAAGTCCATATTAATCTCTTCCCACTTCCAAGTAGGAATACTAATATCCTGAAGCATACCTCCAAGTCTCTGATGCTCAACCTTTACCTGTTGGCAATGCGGACACTTAGCCACAAACTCTACTATGTCCTTCTTCATGCCATTCCACCAGTAAACTTCCTGTAGATCACAGTACATCTTGGTGGCACCAAGATGGATAGAGTACCGAGATCCATGAGCGTTGCTCAACATCTTCTCTCTCAAGTTATCTATAGCTGGCACACATAATCGGCCCTGATATCAGAGTACACCATCTCCCCCTTGGGAGAACATCTCCACTTTCTGATTTCAAACAGCTTCCTTTAGATTCACTAGGATAGGATCCTCATCTTTCCTAGATTTGACTTCCGTCACCAAAGAAGATTTCGACCCATTTTGGATAATTGCACCACCATCCATGGAATATGTAAGGCGATCCCCCAAACGAGCAAGCCTATGGATATCCTTCACCAACTCCTTCCTCCCATTCTCCACATGAGCTACACTCTCCATGGACAGCCTACTAAGAGCATCTGCCACTACATTGGCCTTGCTCGGACGGTAAAGGACGCTCATGTTCATAGTCCTTGAGAATTTATGGCCATTATGTTTGCCGCAAGTTCAGGTCCTTCTAGGTGAACACGTACTGAAGGCTCTTGTGGTCCGTGAACACATCCACATGAACCTCTTATTAAGTAGTGCCTCCAAATCTTCAAGGAAAACACCACAGCTTCCAACTCTAGGTCATGTGTTAGATAATTCTTCTCATGAGTCTTAAACTATCTAGAAGCATAAGCAATGACTTTAGCATGCTGCATCAACACACAACCAAGACCAACCCTAAAGGCATCACAATACACAAAAAACCATTCGTGCCCTCTGGTAGGGTCAATACCAAGGCTGAAGTGAGTCGAGTCTTTAACTCCTGAAAAATCTTCTCACATGCATCCGACCACTAAAATTTGGCCTTATTCTGGGTCAACTTAGTCAATGGTGCTACAGTGGATGAAAATCCCTCTACGAACCTCCTGTAATAGCCAGCTAAACCCAAGAAGCTCCTAATATCTGTAGGACTGACAGGTTTAGGCCAATTCTTCATCGCTTCTATCTTTTGAGAGTCCACCTACACACCCTCGCTAGACACTATATAGCCCAAAAATGCTACTGAGTTCATCCAAAACTCACACTTGATGAATTTGGCAAACAACTGGTGATCCTTGATAGTCTGCAACACAATCCTGAAATGAGCGGCATGTTCCTCCTTACTCTGAGAGTATATGAGAATATCATCTATGAAGATAATCACAAATATATCAAATATTGTTTGAACACCTTGTTCATCAAATTCATAAAAACTGCAGGAGCATTTGTTCATTTAAAAGACATAACTATGAACTCATAGTGACCATATAGAGTCCTAAAGGCTATTTTCAGAATGTCATTCTCCCTAACTTTGAGCTGGTGATAGCAGGATCTGAGGTCTATCTTTGAGAAGCACTTAGCATCCTGAAGCTGGCCAAACAAGTCATCAATCCTAGCGAGGGGATACTTATTCTTGATTGTGACCTTGTTCAACTATCAATAATCAATACACATTCTAAAGAAACCATCCTTCTTCAGAACAAAGAGAATTGGAGCACCCCATGGGGATTTGCTGAGCCTGATGAAACCCGTATCTAGAATATCTTTCAATTAATCTTCCAACTCCTTTAGCTCGGTTGGAGGCATTCTTTAAGGAGGAATGGATATGGTTTTCATATTATGTTATACCCCGTAGAATACCCGGCACCTAGACGACCTATTCGCACATTGGTTAAGCATATTTGAATGCCATACGTGATGGAGAAAGGCCCGGGAAAAGATCGGACGAGAAACCTGTCGAACCATCGTGGAAGGAGCCGAGGCAGAACCCCTCCGCGATGGCAGCGTGTCACGGATGAGAGGCCTCCGCGTTGGCTCCGTGACACGTTGGCCTTGTCCAAGTCCAAGTATATAAAGCCCATTTCGGGTTTAAATCATTTAATCACTTAAGAAATTTCCAGGAAACAGAGAGAGAAATCAGAGAAAGAGGAAGAACGAAGGAGGGATTATAATTTTCGACCAATTACGCTGCTAAACGTTGTCCAAACTCAAATTAACTCTAGATACTGAGGTATTTAGCAGCAGAGAGCATTCCTACGGATTCAGTTTCGTAAAATACGGCCGACGAATCGTCGAGCCACCGAACTAAGGTAAGTGGAATTGCTCTAAATTAGTGTCTATGTGTTCCTAGCTGTGAAGTGAATATTTCTCCCTTCTGGACCGCTGAAAAATAGCGAGTTTTCGACTGTCTTTCGATAAGCCTAAGTTTAGGCTATAAACTACATCGGAAGTGACGTTGCCTTTTAAAGTAAAGCTGTATTTAGTATTGATTGACATATTTATGAATGCAGTTGGGAGAAAACAGTTGAAGTACCGGCCGAGCCTCGTCCGACAGATGAATAATTCAAGGATAAGGTATGTAAAGCCAATTCCCTCGGCAAGTTAAGTAATATCGGTATAGTATAGTAGTTTACAGGCCAGTAGAATGTTCAGAAATCAAGTGTTACGTTTATTGTGAATGTTGATACGGTACTAGAAGCATCAAGTTGTAACTTGCGTGAAACTTACTAGTATGACATAGATCCTAACACAAGTGTTAGAAACCGTCCAGCATGTTCAGTATGTGATGTAATACAAAATGTTAAGATATTATTTTATTCAGTTGAAACCCCATAAAGCGATGCAATATCCGTAAAGCACCTCAGAAATAGAATGGCAGGCTAAAATGAAGTTTAGAAAGCATGTTAGGAATAGGAAATCATGTTAATACAGAAACTCAGTAAACAACATAGTTTTCAGCAGAAACACTATCTTGTATAGCATTTGCCCCAGTACAGTCTGGCTGGAGACTATATTCATATATATATATATATTTACCAGTCTCAGCACGTATTAAATACGTACAGATTACTATCATTAGTTCAGCATGTAATATATACGATACTTTACCCCTATTAGCCTCAGCATGTGAGATATGCAGACAGTATTACTAGTTGAGACCGTTGTATTGTTTGGGGTTGGACTACCTAGCATCCATGACCGCCCCAGGGTTAATAGCTGTATCGACTCGTCCGCCAGAGGACGAGGATACGTCGCTCTACGGAGTGTCATACCGTCCCCCAGGGGACGAAGATGGGATGCCAATTTTCCCCATATTTTGCCTTGGTCGGCTTTTATACACCCCCGTCGAGCGGATACACCCGGGTGTTGATTCAGGAGTCCTCCGGACTCAGGTACAGTTATAGTCAGGGGCTCAGCGAGCCCAAGTGCATACCCAGGGGACCGGCAGGATGCTTACAGGGTTATAGGAGATGGGATGACCGAGGTAGGGGTGTAGATTCTGTGCTGGTTGTACCTCCCGGCTTATGGGGGCCGGGTAAGGTTTGTGTGTGCCATGTTATGTTATTTCATGTTATGCCATGTTACGATAGATACGAGTAGAACATCAGTAGAGGGATATGTCTCCAGGTATGACTCCTATCCTAGTCAATAAAATTGAGAGAAGGTATGACGTACATTATCAGACAAGTTAATCTATTTCTTCCACTTCAGTTTCATCAGTTATATTATTGTTTCAGATGTTTCTTTAGTTATTGCTTTACATACTCAGTACCAGCGGTACTGACGCCCAGTGGGGCGCTGCATTACTTGCCTGCAGGTACTCATAGACGAGTAGGCGATACTACGTGATTCCTGTCAGCGATCGAGTATTCAGCTCCTATCATCCAGAGACTGAATTTCTGAGGTGTATTTCAGTTCTTTTTTTTTGTTGTATAGTACGGGTAGGTCGGGGCCCTGTCCCGATCATTTCTATTGCTATTCCTAGAGGCTTGCAGTCGGTGTATGTTTCCCTGTGGTCAGATGAGCCGGTCGTGTGAGGCCGTGCAGTTGTATAGCTGTTAGTACTCTTTCTTTCTTTTATGTTGGCCGTGTGGGGCCATAGTTTGCCAGTAGTGGTGACCTTGCCGGTCACGTAGCTTTTTAGTACTTCATGATTGAGTTATAGATAACTAGACAGCATGGTGGCCTTGTCGGCCCGCATAGGTTTCCCTAAATTGATATGTTTCTGGTCAGCTGTTAGTACAGGTACAGGAGGCTATAGGCCAATGGGCCGGGGGCTGTGTTTACAGTCGTTATACAGCCCTTTGTTTCCAGAAATATGAGTTAGAGCCAGCCAGGCACCAGATGTGCCAAGGCTTAGCAGTCCAGCAGTTCAGGTCCCAGTAGGGCACCAGGTGCCAGTCATACCCCCCAAGGCGGGGTGTGACAAACTTGGTATCAGAGCAGGTTGTGTCCCAGGGAGTCTGCAAGCCGTGCTAAGTAGAGTCTTGTCTATGGATGTGTTGTGCACCACATACTATAGGCAGGAGGCTGCGAGGCATGATAGGATGGTTACCCTTCCTTCTCAGTCTGTCGTGCTTTAGAGCGGTACAGTATAGGGTGGAGTCTCTAAAAACTTACCGTATTCTTTGATTACAGATACAAAGGCAGATCAGCATTACCCTATCACAGGCAGAAGATCAGAGATAGCAACAGAAGAGAGCATCAGCCAGTTACATGATAACTACAGCAGCAGGAGGAGGTATCAGAGACCTCCCAGCGTGATACCTTTATTGGCACTATTCCCAGTATACGTTGATAACGTCAGAATAGGAAGTCAGAAGTATAATGTGCATACGAGTTGATTTATTTATTAGCTGTATAAGATCTGATTAAGATTACAGACAAGGTTAGACTACCAGGTAAGTATAAGAAAGAGAGGGAAATGCAGGAATCCCAAGTACATCTTTTTGGATATGGTACAGTTAAATGCTTTTATTTGTTGCAATAGGAAAAGGGCTATTCCCACCTCTTGATTTTGATGCCAGTATAGTAAAGGGGCATAAGACTTGAGATGGGGTTGTCAAATCAAGCAGTAAGTAAAGATGGGCTGATTGATCCTAGTAAGTATTAGAAAGTATAAAGAGCCCCTATGATTCCGTAAGTTGTGCAGACCCTTATGATAATAAGCCAGTAGAGAAAGTAAGACCGTTAGCTTACCCGAAGCAGGGGTAAAAAGACCTGTTAGTGATGAATGCCTAATAATAGTCAAGTTTGAGTCAGAAAAAGGCCAAGTCCGCCATATATGCTAACAGATAGCAAGACATACCTGTAAGATTATAGTTATGATCCAGTTGTGACATCGAAAGATATAGAGGTCATGTGAATCAGATGGGCTTGAATATAAGCCAGAAGAAGTATAGGCCGAGGCTTGATCAGTAATCTCATTAGCAATGAAAAGCAGGTACCTTGAACCCCAGAGTTCAGCTTAAGCGAGATAAGAGGAAGAAGAAGGAATGCCAGATTTTGTGGGGAAATCAAGGTTACCCCCCCAGATTGATAGAGTATCATTTTAAGGATTAAGCCTCGGGCTGACAGTAAGATTGCGGTTTGGAATACCGCAGTATGCCTGTTCATGGAGAAGTTAAGAAATTACTGATACAACAATTCTAATCTAGTGTGGCCTAGAGATAAGGCCCAGCAGACAGTCATGGGCTCTTAATATAAGCAAAGTAAGGCCATAAGATTCGAACGTTGACCCCACATCGCAGGAGTGGCGGAATTTCAAATAGCAGACAATAACTAAGGTGTTTATGTTTGTTACTTTCAGAATGGGGTGATAATACAATGAAATGATAAGTCAGGGCAAGAGATAGTATTAGGCCGTAGAAGTGGTGTATCATGTACGGTATGAGACTCAGCAGAGCATGTCAAAGGTTATGTATTACTACAGAATTCAGTATATATTGTACGTAGCTAGCGATATATATATATATATATATACAGATAATAGGTATGCTGTGAGTAGCTGCCTAAGGGGTATAATCACCAATACTGATTAGTAATAGAAAGCATGTACAAATTGCATTGCAGGGTCCCCTTGCAAAAAAAAAGAAGAAAAGGGAGAGAAGAGAGAAGAAAGAAAGAAAGGATAGAAGAAAGGAGAAAGTGAAAGGAGAAGAGAAAGGGGCAGATTAAGTGTGAATTACGTATGAAGTCATAGGAACTGTCTCAGTTCTCAGTTAATAAGTAATGGATTCATGTGTTGTTGCCAGATCTAGGCTCTGGAAGCTTACTAGAGTTAATGGCCTGAATCAGATGGCTAGATGATAGGAGCACAGTTAGATGGTCTAATGACTAGCTGGCGCTTATATTAGCAGGGAAGCATCTTTAAAAATCAATAGCATTATTGTATATGCCGGAACCAGAATTTTTCCAGTATGTTAAGTGGTCGTACATCATTTTCCCAGCTTTGTAGGTGAGAGTCAACCTTAGTCAACCTAGCAGTTATTACAAGGAATACTCCGCAAGTCAGACAAGCCCGTGGGCACCCCAAAAAAAGGGGGGGTCCACATCAGTAGTCAGCGATAGACTAGTGCTTCAGCCAGTTCTCGTAAGATATTCAGATGCGGAGCCCTGGCAGAAGGCCAGTATTTACAGAATAGCTCATAAGACCGAGAATTCCCCAGAATAGCAATATAAATCCAAGTGGATACACACAAGGCGTAAGAAATTGGTAGTGCTCTGCTAGCACAATGTTTACTAAGACAAGGAGATCGGTAGGTTCCCTATGAAGATCCAGGGACGGATCGCCTAAGAGTAGGTTGGACTAAGCACAACATCACAGTTGTTCAATTAGGAGGACGAAACGGTTAGCTGTCCACAACCCCGCAGTTATGCATGAGCTACAGATGTCCGAGTAGGACATGTAGAGCATTGTTAGACTATTGCAGCATTCGGATCATCTAACCCAGCCATTTAGTTAGTCGAGGTTATTCAGCCAGCTTATTAGAGATCATGATCATTGTCAGAATCCTCTGATAAGATACGGGCACATGGTGTGCAGATAGTTGTTCAGGTTATCTCAGCAACAAGTAGCCTTAGCATGCGGCCAGAAGGCCAGATGAGCTCTAGCTATACCGGTAGATTACTTATCAGATTCTCCGGTATAATAAACCAGTATAACCGCCAGTTGTATGTCAATTTCTTTTTTTTCCTAAATGTGAATTTTGGCTGAGTTCAGTAGCCTTTTTGGTCGCATTGCGTCGGAAGTTGGTGTACAGGTAGATACACAGAAAAAAAAAAGAAGAAGCAGTGAAGACATAGCCAGACCTACCACTCCGACCGAAATACGCAATCCCTGCAGTTAGCCGGGTACTACAGAGGGTTTGTGGAAGGATCTTCCACCTTAGCAGCACCTCTGACTAAATTAGCACAGAAGGCAGTAAAGTTCCAGCAGACCGAGGCATGTGAGTAGAACTTCCAGGAGTTAAAAGACAGGTTAACATCATCCCCAGTGTTAGTATCGTCAGAAGGTACAGAGGGTTAATGCAGCATGGTAAAGTAATAGCTGATGCCTTCAGGCAGTTGGAGAAACATGAAAAGAATTATCTTACCCATGACCTAGAGTTAGCCGTAGTAGTTTATGTCTTAAAGAGTGAATATTTTGTATCACCCAGGCAGGGCTAATGTGGTAGCAGATGCCCTTAGCCGTAATTTATGGAGAGGTGCCATATTTTCAGATAACCGGGGATGAAGTGTGGCGATGTAAAGGCCGCATTCGTGTTCCAGATATTTTGGGGCTTTGCCAACAGATTATGAGCGAGGCGCATTACGCCCGCTATTCTCTCCGCCCAGGCGCGACGAAGATGTACCATGATATCACCACTAGTGGCCAGGTATGAAAAGAGAAATTGCTGAATTTGTAGCTCAGTGTCCTAACTGCCAACAGCTGAAAGTAGAACATCAGGAACTAGGCGGGTTAACTCAAGATATAACGGTGCCTATGTGGAAACGGGAAACGATAAATATGGATTTTGTAACAGGGTTACCCCGTACTAGACGCAGAAATGATTCTATTTGGGTAATAGTTGACAGGCTGACAAAATCAGCTCATTTCCTGCCAGTAAGGGCTACCTTCTCAGCTGAGGATTATGCCGAATTATATATCAGAGAAATAGTTAGATTGCATGGAGTGCCGGTATCCATCATTTCAGATAGGGGAGCACAATTCACAGCTAGATTCTGGCAGTCATTTCAGAAAGGTTTGGGAACGCAGATTAACTTGAGCACAGCATTCCATCCTCAGACAGATGGGCAGGCTGAACGTATAATTCAAACGCTTGAAGACATGTTACGAGCGTGTGTGCTAGATTTCGGTAGTAGCCAAAGTGAGCATTTACCGTTAGTTGAATTTGCCTCCAGAATTAGAATCCGTTTATCCGGTCTTTTATGTATCTATGTTGAGGAAATGCATAGGAGACCCGTCCAGAGCAGTCCCAGTCCAGAATATCCAGGTTACGAAAAAGCTGGCCTATGAAGAGGTTCCAATAACTATCTTAAACAGGCAGATTCGCAGATTGAGGACTAAAGATATTACGTCTATCAAGATACTGAGGCGTAACAGGAACCGAGAGGAGATGACTTGGGAAGCAGAGGAAGATATGAGGACCAGATATCCTCACCTATTCCAGGCCTAGGCAGGCGACAGGTATGTCCGTATTATTACTTATGTAGTACCTTATAGTTGTATGTGTGTGAATGAGAAAGATTGATACTTCGTTATCCAGTGGATCCTAAAATATTACGTGCAGTGCCTGTGTTGGACTTTTCTGCATTTCAAGTTTTTGCTATAGTCCATATTACAGGGGGAACTCTGCCGAAATTTTTCTAGAAAGTAAAATAAATAGTCCTCTAAATAACAGTGTACATTCGAGGATGAATGTTCTTAAGGGGGGAGAATGTTATACCCCGTAGAATTTTCGGCACCTAGACGACCTATTCACACGTTGGTTAAGCATATTTGAAGGCCATACGTGCTGGAGAAAGGCCCGGGAAAAGATCGGACGAGAAACCTGTCGAACCATCGCGGAAGGAGCCGAGGCAGAACCCCTCCGCGATGGCAGCGTGTCACGGAGGAGAGGCCTCCGCGTTGGCTCCGTGACACGTTGGCCTTGTCCAAGTTCAAGTATATAAAGCCCATTTCAGGTTTAAATCATTTAATCACTTAAGAAATTTCAAGGAAACAGAGAGAGAAATCAGAGAAAGAGGAAGAACGAAGGAGGGATTATAATTTTCGACCGATTACGCTGCTAAACGTTGTCCAAACTCAAATTAACTCCAGATACTGAGGTATTTAGCAGCAGAGAGCATTCCTACAGATTCAGTTTTATAAAATACGGCCGACGAATCGTCGAGCCACCGAGCTAAGGTAAGTGGAATTGCTCTAAATTAGTGTCTATGTGTTCCTAGCTGTGAAGTGAATATTTCTCCCTTCTGGACCGCTGAAAAATAGTGAGTTTTCGACTGTCTTTCGATAAGCCTAAGTTTAGGCTATAAACTAGATCGGAAGTGACGTTGCCTTTTAAAGGAAAGCTGTATTTAGTATTGATTGACATATTTATGAATGCAGTTGGGAGAAAATAGTTGAAGTACCGGCCGAGCCTCGTCCGACAGATGAATAATTCAAGGATAAGGTATGTAAAGCCAGTTCCCTCGGCAAGTTAAGTAATATCGGTATAGTATAGTAATTTACAGGCCAGTAGAATATTCAGAAATTAAGTGTTACGTTTATTGTGAATGTTGATACGGTACTAGAAGCATCAAGTTGTAACTTGCGTGAAACTTACTAGTATGACATAGATCCTAACACAAGTGTTAGAAACCGTCCAGCATGTTCAGTATGTGATGTAATACGAAATGTTAAGATATTATTTTATTTAGTTGAAACCCCGTAAAGCGATGCAATATCCGTAAAGCACCTCAGAAATAGAATGGCAGGCTAAAATGAAGTTTAGAAAGCATGTTAGGAATAGGAAATCATGTTAATACAGAAACTCAGTAAACAACATAGTTTTCAGCAGAAACACTATCTTGTATAGCATTTGCCCAAGTACAGTCTGGCAGGAGACTATATTCATATATATATATATATTTACCAGTCCCAGCACGTATTAAATACGTACAGATTACTATCATTAGTTCAGCATGTAATATATACGATACTTTACCCCTATTAGCCTCAGCATGTGAGATATGCAGACAGTATTACTAGTTGAGACCGTTGTATTGTTTGGGGTTGGACTACCTAGCATCCATGACCGCCCCAGGGTTAATAGCTGTATTGACTCGTCCGCCAGAGGAAGAGGATACGTCGCTCTACGGAGTGGCATGCCGTCCCCCAGGGGACGAAGATGGGATGCCAATTTTCCCCATATTTTGCCTTGGTTGGCTTTTATACACCCCCGTCGAGCGGATACGCCCGTGTGTTGATTCAGGAGTCCTCCGGACTCAGGTACAGTTATAGTCAGGGGCTCAGCGAGCCCAAGTGCATACCCAGGGGACCGGTAGGATGCTTACAGGGTTATAGGAGATGGGATGACCGGGGTAGGGGTGTAGATTCTGTGCTGGTTGTACCTCCCGGCTTATGGGGGCCGGGTAAGGTTTGTGTGTGCCATGTTATGTTATTTCATGTTATGCCATGTTACGATAGATACGAGTAGAACAGCAGTAGAGGGATATGTCTCCAGGTATGACTCCTATCCCAGCCAGTATAATTGAGAGAAGGTATGACGTACATTATCAAACAAGTTAATCTATTCCTTCCACTTCAGTTTCATCAGTTATATTATTGTTTCAGATGTTTCTTTAGTTATTGCTTTACATACTCAGTACCAGCGGTACTGACGCCCAGTGGGGCGCTGCATTACTTGCCTGCAGGTACTCATAGACGAGCAGGCAATACTACGTGATTCCTGTCAGCGATCGAGTATTCAGCTCCTGTCATCCGGAGACTGAATTTCTGAGGTGTATTTCAGTTCTTTTTTTTTGTTGTATAGTACGGGTAGGTCGGGGCCTTGTCCCGATCATTTCTATTGCTATTCCTAGAGGCTTGCAGTCGGTGTATGTTTCCCTGTGGTCAGATGAGCCGATCGTGTGAGGCCATGCAGTTGTATAGCTGTTAGTACTCTTTCTTTCTTTTATGTTGGCCGTGTGGGGCCATAGTTTGCCAGTAGTGGTGACCTTGCCGGTCACGTAGCTTTTTAGTACTTCATGATTGAGTTATAGATAACTAGACAGCATGGTGGCCTTGTCGGCCCGCATAGGTTTCCCTGAATTGATATGTTTCTGGTCAGCTGTTAGTACAGGTACAGGAGGCTATAGGCCAATGGGCCGGGCGCTGTGTTTACAGCCGTTATATAGCCCTTTGTTTCCAGAAATATGAGTTAGAGCCAGCCAGGCACCAGATGTGCCCAGGCTTAGCAGTCCAGCAGTTCAGGTCCCAGTAGGGCACCAGGTGTCAGTCATACCCCCCAAGGCGGGGTGTGACATATTAGGGAGAAGGTGAATACCAAAGTCAATCTCTCACTCAAGAGGAACTCCTGGTAGATCATCTGGAAACGCCTCCGAATACTCACATACAACAGGAATAGACTGAAGAGTCAGGGTCTCTGACGTAGAATCCTTGGCCCAAACTAGATGATACATATAGTCCTTAGAGATCATCTTTCTAGCCTTGAGATAGAAAACAAAGCAACTCCCAGGCACAGCTGAACTACCCTTTCATTTTAGGACTAGTTCACCTGGAAACCGAAACTCTACCAAATGGGTTCTACAATCAACAGAGGCATAACAAACATGTAACCAATTTATACCAAATATAATATCAAATTTGGTCATGTCTAACTCCATTAGATCGACTGAGGTGACTCTCTGAAAGATCATGACAGGGCAATTTCTGTACACCCGTTGGGCTAAAACTGACTCACTGATAGGAGTAGAGACTAAGAATAGTACTGATAGGATTTCGAGACTAACTTCGAAACTAACAGCAACATAAAGAGTCATGAAAGATAAAGTAGCCCCTGGATCTAACAATGCATATATATCAAGATGAAATACTCGTAACATACCAGTGACCACATCAGAAGAGACCTCCTATTCCTAATGAGATAAAAGTGCTTAAAATCAGTTCTGGCATTGAACGCCACCTGCACTAGTAGAAGCACCATGCTGGAAAGGACATGACGTTGGAGCTGCTAAACTAGTGGCTGGGGCACGACCTCCAACATTGCCCTGTCTGGCGAAGGACAATCTCTGAGCATATGTCCAGGTTTTTCACACTCAAAGCAAGCATCTGAACCAACCAAGCACTCTCCAGGGTGGTTCTTACCACACCTCCTACAAGCCGGGAAAGTGTGCTCCCCTGTCGTGCTCCTCTAACCTCTCATGTCTGATGCGCTACCTCTCTAATCACGCCTAAGCTTGGATGGGACACTGGTCAATGATGGACTGAGGTTGATGACCTCTCGTGAGACTATAGGTGGTGCGCACCATCAGACCTCTGCTGGGAATACCCAAAGCTGTCTGTCCTAGCCCTCTTGGCCTCTCTCTTTCTCTCTTTCATCAGCTTCTCCTCTATCTGCTGAGCATGTATCATCAAATGAGAGATGTCCATGTCACTGATCAACATGGTGGTCCTGCACATCTTGACCAGTGAATCTGCAACCCTATTTACGAACTTGCTCATATGAGCTCTCGGGTCAGCAACCATCTCCGGTGCATAGTTAGACAATCGAGTAAACTCCAAGACATACTCCTATACGGTTATGTTGATCTGCTTCAGATTGACAAACTCAGCTACCTTAGCCTCCCTCAACTCCCTAGGGAAGAACCTATCCAAGAAAGTATTCACAAACTCATCCAACTCATGGGAACTGCTCCAACTCCCCTACTATCCTTCCACTAATGGAACCATATGTGTATAACCCCCTTCAGCTAATAGGAGGCCAAGTTTGCACTCTCCTCTTCGGCCACCCCTATGATCTAGGTGATCTTCTGCACCTCCTTAATGAACTCATGTGGATCCTCATCCTTCTTCGACCCAAGAAACTCAGGTGGGTTCATCCTGAGTAAGTCTCATACTCTCTCCACTATTGCATTCCCATTCTAGTGAACATGGGTCGCTGCCTACTGGTTGACCTAAGCGGTCATGGCTTATGCCAACATCTGAAATGCAGCACTGAACTTGACATGATTGACCTGCTTGGACAAAGGATCCACTAGAGCTGGTGGGGCTGGTTGATGCTCATTTTCATTGTCATTGCCATGGACATCTCTATTATCATTTCTTCTACTATTAACTTGGGTTTGGAGGCATATTTCTGCAAATACGCATAGCATGAGTTAGAGGAATAGAGAGGTAGTTCATCGCACGACATATATCATGAAAGAAGGGACATTTCCTAAAACGTCTTATAGCCTCATCCCCATAAGTGCGGCACGCTTCACACCCATGGAAAAGACTCTACTTAACTCAACTTTCAGACACCCTAGGACACACCTAAACCTTGGCTCTGATACCAAGATTGTCACGATCTTAGAAGGAACCCCGAACTAAGACATGGGGCCTAGATCCATGAATGACTCTAAGCTAACCAATGACATAAACAAAGTAATTCAAGAGTATATACTAAAGCGTAAAAGTTAAAACTTAAGCATGAACACGCGAAATACTATAAAACATAACTTAGAAAGCAAGAGTGACGTAATACAATAGCTGAATCAACCAATACATGTTTGTCTGAAAAGCCTCTAGTCATAGATGGACTGATGAGACAACATACCTAACTAGTCCACTAAGTATGGAGCAGAAATCACATAACAACATGACTAAAAGAATGAGGATGAGGACTCACCAAGCAGGGGCTGAACTGGACTGATATGGGAGTGGGTCTAATGACATGACTGAGTTTGATCGCCCAAACCTATATCATGAAATGATATAATATAGAGTATGCGATCAGTACTTTGAATGTACTGAGTATGTGAGGTAAGTAAAACAGGCTAATAAAATGTGTAAAGAGTTCATGAGAGTAGGATGTTTCAACATGAAGTAATAATAATCATAATTTAAACATGAGGGCTCAAGACTTTCAAAATCATTCATAACTAGACATAAATATGTTCATAAGAGAAATATTGTAAAAAATAACTTGATCCAAATTATCATAATCATAAACATGAATAAATCATAAGGAACAGTGAGAGGATTCATCATAACCGACACCATCATAATAGAGCTTACGTGATGCCCCAACTATCTAGCTCAAGTGGCCAAAGCTGCCTCAAGCTTTCCAAGGAAAGGGACGATGACATGGCGTGATATCACTAATAAGACCCCTTAGGGTTAACCATGAACATATCCTACGTTGTCACGTAGTTCTGAGGATTGAGTTTCCGAACCATGAACATATCCTACTCGGTATTAGATACTAGTTCCAAAAACATGCACATAGCTCATAATATAATCATGAAACATAATTAAAGTACGTGGGCTAGTTAAAATTATATGATACATGAAAATGATTGAAAATACATGAACTACCATGAAAGAGGCCTGTGAGTCGGGCATGAACATAAAGATGATACTTGTAAAAGCTATGCATACTTGAAATTCATAAATTCATGAAGAGTCCTTGTAAAAATCATACGTCATGATCATAATACATAACTTAAAATGTGAGAGTTGATATCTATCACGATCGAGTTTATACCCTGGACGAGATACGGTACTTGGAGTCACAAGTGACCCCAAGCCAACCCATGGTCTATCATAACACTGGTAATCTGAGTAATCATAGTGGAAGCTTAAATAATAAAACCATTTAAGAGAGTTAAATGATAAAAAGCTTATACATTTGAAAGCAAAACTAGAAGTCTGAGTCTATGTTTGAAAGTCATCTACAAAAGATGAGTTGTTGGGACAAGCCACCAGCTAACTCTAAAGTCTAACTTAATAAAAATAATTGGAAAAGTAATATCGTCCTCGAAAGAGGAGGACTCACCGCTGCTACTGCTGATATCACCTGAAGAAAATTTACTGACGGTGTTGAGGATGAGAACCTGTGCCTGTATCATGATATGATATAACATAGAAGGTATGTGTCAGTACTTTGAATATGCTGAGTATGTGGGAGAAAATATAACATAAAGAATAAATAACTGAACTGTAATGACATGAAATGACCAACTGAAAATACTAAAATAGAGCAAGCTGAAATATAACTGAAATAGTCAAATGACCCTAACTGATGGTCATAAACATGCCCTAAATTTTGAAATAGTGATCTAAGCTAACTGTACTGAACTGAACTGAGTAAACTGAAACTGTTCTGACCTGAGCTAAAATAAAACTGTGCTGACTAATGGGAGAGTCTATAACCGACATATAATCACGTGAGCTAGATGTGGAGTCTGATGTATACACCCCATCGGTAGGACCCAATATACCTTGCCAGGGTATAAAGGCATGAACTGGGTGATCACAAGTCTGGGGACATAGGGTCAATAAAATAACCTACAACATAGTTCTGGAAACCTAGGTGCGCCGGAACTCTGGTCTGCTCGGTGCTAAGTCCTACTCCCACTAGATAGTCCTAGACTGACTACTAAGATAATAGCTCAAAACTTGGGTACAAGACTAAGTCAGGAATACCTACCTGGAAGTACCCTGAGAGTCTTATCGTACCATATTTTGTAACTGGTGTTCTAACATAGGCCAAAGCTGCTTATCTGGAAGCATCGTAACCGTCTAAAAAACAAACTGAAATCTGATAACTGATATCTGAATCTAATAACTATTAACAGGGAGGCACCACTGACACCTCAAGAAAAGACTGTAGTCAAACTGATCAGCTGACATTTCTAAATAATACTGAGTACATTGATATTCTGACTGAAACTGGACTAGCATGCATCTGACTAAGATTTCAATTAATTTTAACAATATGGGAATCCCAACACTGGTAGAGTCAAGCAATATGATTGACTACTCAATTATGATAGACCAAAATATATTGCGTCCAAAAGCTAGGCTAAATCATTTCACAAGAAGCTAGTTTCCATATGATTTCTAAGAATTTAGGAAAAACATAGCAACTAATAACATGGATAATGTTCCACTTGAAATTTATAGAATTCTTTCTGAAAACTTTTTATATTTCGAAACCTCAGGGCTATAACTGATAGAATAATTAAGAAAGTTTTTAGGGACACAAGAGAAGAATAATTCCCTTGTTGAATTCCCACATAACTGGTGAAGAAATTCTGGAGAAAATCCCTTGAGAATCTGAGAAGAAATTGACTACCCTAGCTCCTACTCTGAGTTTTTCTCAAAGAAGTTTTTATGAACTGATTTTCTAAGGGGATGAGAGGGGTGAAGTAACCGTCGATTACCCCATATAAACTCCTTAAAAATAATTTAAAAAGATGTAGTTTAGGAATTAAAAAGGTGGAATTACAAAAATATCCCTGTGAAAAATCTAGAAAAAGTGTCGACAGGGACCAAGGGGTCACTCAACGAGTCGTTGGTTGAGACCAGGATTCATTGGGACCAGTCATTGATCCTGAGGCCTGGGTTATGGGCTCACTGGAACTGGAAACGAGAGGTACCACGATTCGTTGGATGAAGCAACGAGTCATTAATTCCTCCTATGGTCACTGGATGAGAAATATTAATACTATTTATTATGCTCTGATTTTCAGAGATATCCATTAAAAATGTGCAGATAGTTTTAACTGAATAATTAATATATTATCTAATTGTCTTCTTTGTATAGACAAATTATGATTAACAAAACATAATTCATTATATAACCTTATTAGATTGTCAAGAATTGATTTTCTAGTTATTTTTCTAGAATAATTATCCAGAATATCTGAAGGTATTAGTTTTTTATAATAGTCTAAGTTCTTTAATATTTCTGTTCTTTTCTTTTTATAGTTACTTTGATATTTTAAACATATCCATTTTCTCCTATTGTAGTATTTTATTTGTTTTGTAAATGGATGTGTAAGCATAAATTTTAATATAATACAGAATATTCGGGGAAATGTTAGTACTATCCTGGGGCCAATATCTACTTTAGATGTTACTCCTTAATAGTTATTTCTTTGTGAAGTGTTTACTGGTTATCTTATCTAATTTCTTTTATCTTATTCCTTTAGGTCTCTAAAGTTTTGATACTAGAGCCGGACCCGGATGGTGTTCCCGTCACCAGACCTAAACGAATAAGATAAAAGAAATTAGATAAGATAACCAGTAAACACTTCACAAAGAAATAACTATTAAGGAGTAACATCTAAAGTAGATATTGGCCCCAGGATAGTACTAATATTTCCCCGAATATTCTATATTATATTAAAATTTATGCTTACACATCCATTTACAGAACAAATAAAATACTACAATAGGAGAAAATGGATATGTTTAAAATATCAAAGTAACCATAAAAAGAAAAGAACAGAAATATTAAAGAACTTAGACTATTATAAAAAACTAATACCTTCAGATACTCTGGATAATTATTCTAGAAAAATAACTAGAAAATCAATTCTTGACAATCTAATAAGGTTATATAATGAATTATGTTTTGTTAATCATAATTTGTCTATACAAAGAAGACAATTAGATAATATATTAATTATTCAGTTAAAACTATCTGCACATTTTTAATGGATATCTCTGAAAATCAGAACATAATAAAAAGTATTAATATTTCTGCCATAACTTCTAAAATAGCTAAGATAGAGAGCATTTTACAAAATTGGAATATCCCAAAGGAACGTTTTGAAAAGGTATATAAGACTGGACACTTTAATTTTATTAAAAATTATAATATTAAAACCTCTGAATCTACGGTCGCTATTAATAAATCTATTGAAACTATTAAACTATTAGCAGCTGAAGACATTAACAGATATAGGAAAAACTATAAGTTTCTCCACATAGGACTTGTCCAGGTCGCGGTTAAACCGTTGTATCGATTAGGCTTAGACGTGCCTATATGTCTTCTATTAAGAGACAATAGGCTAATAAACTTTGATGATTCATTATTAGCAGTATTACAAAGTAACCTAGCTAATGGCCCGGTATTTTAACTGTTATCCCAATTTTTCTATAGATATTAATGATCAAAATGTTATGGATACCCTAACATTAAACGTTAAAACAAAAAACATGAATAGCAAAGAAAATACAAGAGAAATAGCCATAATATATAGGGTATATTACAGGCTAATGAAAACTACCCTTGCTCCAAAAGCAAAAATAGTAAGTAACAAAGGGGTTACCATGCTTATGGAAGCCAATCACAATCACAACAATATTTTCGTCCCAAAAATGATAAAATGGGATGATGTGTTGGTAAAGGATAATTGGCATTTTGACTCCATAACGGAGCCAGAAATTGAGGAAGAAAATTTAACCATTGAGCAGGTAATACAATTTCATGATGGATCTATAGATTTAAAATTCCTAAGATCCCAATCCTTTAGTCATGCCTCTTCAAGTAAAAGAATGTCCTTTTCGAGACCTTCATTTTCAAAAACGCCAGAAGAAAATGAGGTAACACTTGAAGACGTAGAGAAAAAACTAAAGGGAGTAGATTTCTCTGAAACAATTCCTAAGGTTGAATATGAACCTAGAATTACCAAAAGAACAAGTCCCACAGCTAGTGAGATGCTAGAAGTAAGAGACTCTTTATGCATGATTAGATCTGATGAGGAGTTCGAACCAGACTTTGAATATTTAGATAAACTCTGGCTAGATCCAGAAAATATCATAAAAAGGCAATGGTATGTAGAAAAATATTCACTAAAGGAAAGATTATCCTTTAGAAAAAAATGGTGCGCCGATATGAAAAGGATGAGATGCAATATAGAGTTCTTTAAATGGTTTGAATACACCGGAAAATTGGATGATCAAAAGGAATCATTGAGCATGATTGTTAATAAATGGAATACCAAAACTAAGGTGGTTGAATCTATAATTCCCCCACTAGAGGAAATTAGTTTACCAATAGATGGTAGAATTGTCACAGCTACACCTTTTAAAATTAATATAGTAGACACCCAAGGTGATCCTAAGAATAAAGATATAAATAGATTAATTCAACAAAACAATTATACTAATCAACTACTATATGTAGTCTCTAATTAGATCCTTAAGCCTGAATCTACAGGACAAACTTTTGAAAATCTATGCGTAGAAGACGCCACCGCTACCTTAATTTATAGTATAGCAAAACATTTTATAGGAGAACCTCAACTTTTTCAAGATAGGAGTTTAGAAATACTATCCAACCTATCTTGCCCAAAGTTAGATAATTTTAGATGCTATAAGGATGTATTCCTCAACAAGGTTATGGTCAGAGAAGACTGTAGTCATGATTATTGGAAAGAAAAATTCATAAGTGGTTTACCAACATTATTCGCTGAAAAGGTTAGAATAAAATTAAAAGATAGATTTGATGGAAAAATTCCTTATAGACAATTAACCTATGGCGACCTTATAAGTTTTATAAATGTCATAGGACTTGAATTATGTACAGATATGAAGCTTAAAAATCAACTTTAAAAGGATAATAAAATATCCAAAAAGGAAATAGGAAGCTTTTGTCAAGATTTTGGATACATCAAGTTGTCTGCCCCTTCAAAAGAGGCATCCAAGAAAATTAAAAGAAGACACAAGCACTATAAAAATAAATCTGAAAAACCTCATCATTACAGAAAAAGATATAAAAGGCACAAACGAGAAGCTAACAAAGGTGGCTTTCAAGGAAATAATGATAAGTGTTGGAATTATGGAAAATTTGGCCATAGGGCTAAGGATTGTAAGGTCCCTAATGGAATGTAATGTCATTCGGATTAAAAAATGCACCGTCTGAATTTCAGAATATAATGAACAACATATTTAATCCACATAGTATCATAAGAAAATCATGGGATTTCATTAGAAAGGAATTTAACCCTAGAAGTTCATAATCATACTTGGAACTTAGGAAATCAAAATTTGATGGAAAGCTTGATAGAAATTAAAAGCCTAATCATAGAATCATTAATTTTATCAAGATAGCTAATCCCATAGATGAATCATGGAGGAATTTAATAACACCCAACCTAGCCCTAGAAATTTCAAATTTAGGGCATGGGAAGTAGGAGATCATGATTTCAATTGGAAAAGGGGTACGGGGGTGGAAGAACCTCTCATTGACAATCCCCACATACCTTGGTTTATTGACTCCTTGACTTAGCTTGAGACCCAAAGAGAATTTGAGAAGATGAGAATGAAGAACCCTAGTGTGTTCTTATGAGCCTTGAGAGATTTTAATCTTATATCAAGTATAAAAACTATTGAGAGAATAATCTCCTTCTTAACAAAACTTTTTAAAGACTACACTGTGGATGCTATTGTGTTGTGTATGAGAAGAAAAGATCTTCTATTATAGAAGTCTGAATCTTCTTCTCCAATAAAAGGATAGCTTTAGAAGAGTTTTTTCTCAACCAAGAAAATCTTTTGTGTCAAGAAAATCTTTTTGAAGTAAAACACAATTGTAGTAGAATCCAAATAAGGCAGAAAATTCTGGATAAATCCTAACAAATCTCCCCTTGGCCTGAATTTTCTGATAAAATAATCTTCATGTTTGTTCTTCATATAATCTTCATCATTATTTCTTGCCATGGTTAAAAATTATTTAATTTTTTTTATTTTTAAAGATGCAGCAACAGTAGTGTTGAAAATATGATTGAAAATTCATCTCTACATGTAGCACTCTAGACAAAATTTTCATTATCGTGGAATTGGTTGCAACTTGATTTGAACCTGCCTTCAACCTTGCTCAACCACTGGCTAAATTAGCTTTGATATCACTTGTTAAGATCGAAATAGTAGGGCGTCATTTGGAAGTTAATAGTTGCAAACCTTGATGGTGATAAATCAGAGAACAAACAAAATTGTACCAAAACACATAATAATTTAATATGATTTGATCAATTAGTCTACATATTAAAATCTAATATAAAATTATAAAAACTATTGAGCGAATAATCTCCCCCTAAACAAGACTCTTTAACACTACATTGTGGATGTTGTTTTGTTGTGTATGAGAAGAAAGATCTTCTATTTATAGAAGTCCGAATCTTATTCTCCAAGAAAAGAATAGCTTTAAAAGAGATATTTTCTACCAAGAAATTTTTTTTGTTGAGAAAACCTTTTTGAATTAAATACAATTATAGTAGAATCTAAATAAGACAGAAAATTCAGGACAAATCCTAACACTTTTTAAATGTCTCAAATACTTGACAACTTTTATTATTATGCTAATTGTAGACATATTCTGTAACACCTCAAAACTTTCCTAGACCAAACTCAGACCTTGCAATAAAACAAAAAAGTGAACCGGAAAATTTTGCCACAGAATGAGTCGTGGAATGACTCGTCCAATGTCTAGACGAATTGTGGTCAGGCTTGTGGCTCAAAGAAGAAAATTTTAGTTCAGAATAGTCGAACAAGTTTTTGTATTTCCACTCCAAGCTAATAGATTGTTAATAGTTCTCATTTACCGTCTTATCATCTATTCTATCCCGTTTATTATTTTTAAATGGGTGAAGACTCACATACGAATGAGTCGTCGTGAAGAGTCGTTGAGTGGAGGTTTGTAATTCATGATACAATGGCAACGACGGACACGATGAGTCATTAGGTCAAGCAACGACTAGTTGAGTTGGTCATTGGAAGGGTCCTGGTAAAGCTTAGCCCCTGAGGCAGTGCTAACGACGAGAGGGGGGGACGAGTGATCCTTCAGGATTTCCAGTGAATAGAATGAGAGGTGACAACTAGTTGTCCCAACCAACGAGTCGTCGTGTCACCCGTTGTTGAGAAGGTCCAATGTTTGTGTTCGATTTCTTGCCAGTGGCCACGGGAGGAACCAACGACTCATTGGTTCATCCTACGAGTCATGGTCCGTTTCGTTGCCAGTTCCACTGAGTCAAGAACCCAGGCCTTAGTACCAATAACTGGTCCCAATGAGTCGTGGTCTCAACCAATGACTAATTGAGTGACCCATTGGTCCCTTATCGGTAGTTTTTCCAGATTTTTCCCCAGGGGTATTTTTGTAATTTTTCACCTTTTTAATCACTAAACTATGTCATTTTGGGTTATTTTCAGGGAATTTAGATGGGTAATCGATGATTACTTCACCCCTCTCATTCCTTCAAGAAGTTAGTTCAAAATATTTCAATCAGAAACTCTTAGAGTAAGAGTTAGGGCAGTTAGTTCTTCTCAAATTCTCAAGGGGTTTTCTCCAAAATTTCTTCACCAGGTATGTGGGAATTCAACAAGGGAATTGTTCTTTCCTTGTGTTCCCAAAACCCTCTCTAAATTTTCTATCAGTTATAGCCTTGTGGTTTTGAAATGTAGAAGGTTTTCAGACAGAATTCTATAAACTTCAAGTGGAATATTATTCATGATATTAGCTGCTATATTTTTCCCAATTCCTAGAAATTTTGTGGAACTAGCATCTTGTAGAATGATTTAGCCCTAGCTTCTCAGTTCAGCAAATTAGAATCTCACATATTAGACTAGTTATTTCTTGTTGCTTGATTCTATCAGTGTTGGGATTCCCATATTGTTAAAACTAGTTGAAATCTCAGTAAATTTCATGCTAGTCCAGCTTTAGTCAGAATATTAGTGTACTTATTATTATTGAGAAATGTCAACTGATCAGTTTGACTATAGTTTTCTCTTGAGGTCTTAGTGGTGCCGTCCAGTTATCAGTAATTAGACTCAGATATCTGATTTTAGTGGTTCTTTAGACGGTTACGACACTTCCAGATAAGTAGCTCTGGCCAGTCTTAGAACACCAGTTACAGAATCCGGCCCGTTAAGACTCTAAGGGTACTTCCAGATAAGTATCCCTGACTTAGTCTTGGGCTCCAGTTTTGAACTATCAGCTTAGTAGTCAGTTTAGGACTATCGAGTAGGAGTAGGACTAGCACCGAGCGGACCAAGATTCCAGCGCACCCAGGTTCCCAGAACTGTTGCCTCCGTAGGTTATCTTATTAGCCTTATGGCCCCAGACTTATGATCACCCAGTTTATACCTTTATACCTTGGCAAGGTATATTGGGTCCTACCAATACGGTGTATACATCGGACTCCACGTCTAGATTACATGGTCATATGTCGGTTATAGCCTCTCCCACTAGTCAGTACAGTTTCAGTTTAGCTCAGCTCAGAACAATTTCAGTTTACTCAGTTTAGTTCAGTTCAGTACAGTTAGCTCAGATCAGTATCTCAGATTCAGGACATGTCTATGACCATTAGACAGGGTCATTTTGACCATTTCAATTATATTTTAGTTATTCAGTTTCAGTATTTTAGTTGGTCATTGCATTTCATTACAGTTCAGTTATTTATTCTTTATGTTATATTTTCTCCCACATACTCAGTACATTCAAAGTACTGACGCATATCTTCTATGTTGTATCATATTATGATAGAGGCGCAGGTTCTCAGCCTCAGTACCGTTAGTAGATCCTCTTCAGGTGATATCAACAGTACCAGTTGTGAGTCCTCATCTTTTGAGGACGATATTTACTTTTTCAGTTATTTTCATTCAGTGAGACTTTAGAGTTAGCTAGGAGCTTGTCCTAGAAACTCATCAGATGCATATGGCTTTTAGACATAGATTCAGACATTTAGTTTTCTTTTCATATATATAAACTTCTGATCTTTATCTCTTTTAAATGGTCTTGTTATTTAAGCTTCTGCTATGATTACTCTGCTTACCAATGTTATGATAGATCATGGATTGGCTTGGAGTTACTTGTGACTCCATTTATCGTGTCTCATCTAGGGTATAGACTTGGATCGTGACAGACATGGTATCAAAGCATCAGGTTTAGAGTATCCTAGGATGTCTAAAAGTCGCGTCAAGTAGAGTCCTATTCATGGGTGTGAAGTGTCGCGCCCCATTTTTCCCTCGCGGAAAAGCGGGACCCAACATGTGACAACTCTTTTGGGTTAAAAAATAGTGAGTCGCCACCTAACGAATTTAAGGTGCGTTAGGGCACTGTTCTAAGCTTTTATTTCCTATGTAACCAGAGTCGGGTAAGGGCTTTAATTACCTCGAAAGGAAGGTGTTAGGCACCTTTCGAGGTCCACAAATGTGGTTCCCGACCGTACTCATTAAATGGGGGATTTTAACTAAGTGATCAAATAAGGTTAGTGAATTATTAAACCTAAATAAAATACTAACCCAAAATACCAAATTAGCAGATTATAAAGCTAAAATTAGGATTGGGATCAGGTTTTAACAAGGCTGAAAATAGGCCCAATGCGATATTACTCCCATCGATTCTATTTTTTTAAATCAAGATAATATAAAAAAAATGATATATATATATATATATATATATATATGTATAACTTGAGTAAAAAAGCATTTTTAAAAAAATCATATATGTATATATTATATATTTTGACAAAATTTCTTTTTGATGAAAGTATATTAATATTTCAGCATAACAAGGATAATTTTAAAATATTTGAAAGCTTCTTAAAAAAATGAAATTAGAAAAGATGGGAGTAATAGGTTGCTTTGTATTTACAAAGCAAATATGCGCTTCATACGTGAAGTCAGCAATAGCCTGTCTGTTTCATCATCTCCCGTCTACCCGCCTAATTAATTATTAACCAAAAACATTCTATGTGAAGAAAACTAGCGGGCTAGTATTTTTTGCCTACTCGTCCCAAACCTGACGTCCAAGAGGCGTTGGACTACTAAATTTGGATTTTGGGATCTAAGATTTCATAGGGTTTTTAAAAGTGATTAATCATCAAACAATTAGCAAATAATAAAAAAAAACACAAAAGGGTCTCACATAAGCCTCCACTAAATAAGTAATTAAACATGCTTCCAATTTAAACCCTATAGTATGATTTCTAGCGAACATAATCATATTTAAAAAAATCCTATAACCATGACGGCTAATGCATGCAAATCTACCCATTAAAAATAACTTCAACGGCCAAAACATCAAATATGATACAAGTAATTTAATATAAGAATAATTTGTAGGCAAGATGTCATATTTATGCAAAATAATTTAGGTGGATAAATTAAGTCTAGCAAGTCATTCATAAATGGTTATTAGCAAATAAATTGTTAGCTTGCCGTGACAACAAAATGGGTTTACGCATGCATATTGCAAAATACTTCAAGTTAAATTGTTAAAACCTTATTGGCATGATTTCTGTGTATGCTCTATAGGCGTGCTTTCTGTAAAAATAATTGTACTTATATTATTTTTGAAGGCAAGGTTACTAAAACATTAAACATAAACATCTACTTGAATATGAGTTATTTAAGACCTATATGCATGATTTCTATATGCATCAAATCAGATTGTTTTAGTTCCTATAGGCATGATTTCTAATAAAACAAATAAGACGATAAAATAAACCCCCGCCCCCATAACCCTTTTTTACTATTATTATTGTTTATATTACAAATATTACAAAAGAATAAAATAGAATGAATAACTACGGCATTAAAATAAATAACAATAAAATAACTCCAGTAGCCTCCTTTCATCCCGGCAACTCTCTGATGTATGCCGGTATAAGACGATACCTACTTAAAGGTTAGTACAATCACAGATACAACAATAATCGGTAAATAACAAAAGCAAAAGAAAATCAAAAGATCACGGATACCACAGTTGTTACCCACACTCAACACGTCAAGATCACGGGAATCTCGAGGATTCCGAGCAGTGCTCGTATTGAGGTGGGGAGAAGAACAAAGAATAAAGAATTTTGAAAGAACAGAGCCATAGCAATATTTGTAAAAAAAAATAATTGTATCTTTCTAACTCTTGCCCCTTTTCAAATGAGAGGTATCCATTTTATAGTAGCCGAAAGTAGGTAAATAAGGAATAAAAGGGGAAAGGAAATATTCAATAGAAGCAATCAAGGGATATTTACCTTAATTAATAAATTCATATCAAGATATAAAAATAAACCTACTTTACCATAATTAATTAATCAATTAAGGAAAGGAAAAACAAAAATCAGCCGATAAACAAATGCTCATAATAATCTTGCCAAATGAGCTATCACCAATTATGCTTTGAAGAAATAATTAAATGCATACTAAGTTATCCTAATTTATACATATACAACAATTATAAAAGTAATTTTATCAAATCAGAGTAATCATAATAGTAAATCCGTCCCAAAATAATCGGGTCAAGATAATTAGAGCCAGTTATATATCAAAAAAAATGAATTACCATAAATAGTATATAATTTACCAAGAGTAATCCAATAAAGCAGTTAAATAATAAAGAAAACGTGAATTAGCAAAGATTTATATCACATACAAAATCCACTTAAACGCAAATCAATCATAGCTTACCAAATAGACTTGATATTGTATCAGAAATTGCAATATTACAAATTGAATTTGAACAAGGATGGAAAACAAGATTATATCATAAAAACGTCATGAAATTTTGAATTAATATGTGGAGAATAGCTTTTCAAGGTGACTGTTGAGAATGAAGAGGATATACATATGTTCAAACAAAGAAAAACAAAATCACAAAGTCCAGAGTTGAGTATTTATAATTTCTAAACTTAGGTCAACCACATAAACCATGAATATAACATTATCCACACAAGTAGCAGGCCTGTAAAACTATGTTTAAAACTAGAAAAATCTAAAATATCGAACATGAATTAACACTTCATTATGCATGCATTTTAAATCTAAACATGTGATGAATATAGAATAAAATAGTTTGGACTCTTCTGGGTAATTTTTTAAAAGCTAAATACGAACAATAATCTAACATTTCAGGCGCATAATAATTAATTAAATCTAGTTCTAGCAGAGACAAGAACAGAACAGAGTAGATAGGAAAATAGTAGGGAACTAAATCTTCGACAAAATCATTTTTTAACCAGCAAATTAATTTTCAATGTTCAGAACCGAGGTTAGATATAGCGTCGGCATCGAGAGGAGGGGGAGATTTGGAGGTGGTCGGAGCAGGGACTTTTCGGTTGTTTTGGGTGAAGGGGAAGATGTAGATGTGACTGATGGTGACGCGGGTTTCGCCGGAGATTAGTGAGGGCGGGTCGATTCGCCGGAGAAGACGAAAGAATAGAGGCGGTTGTAGGTAATTTCCCGGTGGCTGCGCGGTGGTAGAAATGGGTGAGAGAATAGGAAGGTGTGGTGGCTATTTGTTTCTGGTTGTTCGGTGGTGCTGTAGAGAGGGAAAATAGCGGTATGTGTTCGTTTCCGGCGAGTGCGTCGCCGGAAAAAATGGAGAAAAGGTATCGGCCACGGTGGTTTGGGATGGGAGAAGGGAGAGTGAAGGAGAAGGGGGCGGCTGTTGTTGTTAGAGGTGAGAGAGAGATACCGGGGCTGTGAGGGGTGTGGCATTCGCCGGTGGTTTTCGGTCGCGAGGGAGAAAGTTTTCCGGCCAAACAGTGGCCGAATTTGGTGGTGAGGGTGAGAGGGAGGAAGAGTGGTGCGGCGACGGCAGATCTGGGTGGAAGTGGCGAGGAAGGTGTGCGGCGGCTGTTTTTTTGTTCGCCGGCCATAGCGGCCGAAAACAGCGGTGAGAGGGGAAGGAAGGTTGCCGGCGTTAATGGAGGTTGGTGGTGGCCGGCGATGGGAAGAGAGAAGAGGGAGAGAGGGTAGGGGCGGCTAGGGTTGTTGGAGAGGGAAAAAGATGAGAAATGAAAGTAGTTTAGGGTTTTGTGGGGGAAGTAATTAAATATAGAAAATAGGCTAGGATTTAATTTAAGCCGTAGGATTAAAGATGATGGACGGCTAGGATTTAACCAGGTTTTGGGTCGGGTTATGGGTCAAACGGGTCGCGAATTTGGACCAATGGGTTAGGATTTAATTTAGGCTGAAATTGAATTTAAATTGTAGCCACAATGGATCAAAACTGGCTAAAATTGAAATACATTGAATAGGAAGTGGCCAGATTTGAAATAAATTGAATGAATTGAATGGCAAGTGGCTAGAACTTAAATAAATTGATTGAAATTGAATTTAGCTGCTATTAAATTAATAAACATACTACTCTTATAAATAATTTAGTAAATAGATAATAAAATAGTTTTAAATAAGAAAAAAAATCATATAAATATTATTATTAATAAATACATTCTAAATTTGAGTATACTTATGTAAATATCATATAATTAAATTATTATATTTACGAATAATTTAATGACTAAATATAAAATCAAGTTATCAAATATTATAAAAAATCATATTATTAACATAAGTAATTTAAAATTTTGAGTAATAATATTAGTCAAATAATTTTGTAAAGTTTAGTAAAATTAGATAAATAGTTTATTAAGTAAAGAATATATTTCAAAATAAGGGCGCATGTTAATACAAAATATATTATATACGACATAATTGTTTAATATCAAAAATTAAAATTAATATAAGTCATATATGCGTAACTTGAAAGAATTTTCACAACATTATGATAATAAATTATTTTAAAAATATAAAAAACAAGTCAAATATTTGGTAAAAATAAGTATATACATATATAAGCAGCATATTAAGGCGCAGGTCGGTCAAAATTGGGTGTCAACATGAAGTGCGCCACACTTATGACGAGGAGGCTACGAGACATTATTAGGAAAAACTCCCTTTTGTTCATACTCTTAATCATGCATTGAAGTTCACTCCATAAACGTTCTCCTAACTTGTGCTCTAATTCGTTTCATTGAAATCATGTCGCAAGACGCGAAAACAGAAGAAGGGCTGGAAACACTAACCGACCTGCCCCACCAGCTCCATCAGCCCTTAGGACAACCAAGTGTCCTCAACAGAGTTCAGAGCGGCAATCCAGCCACTGACACAGACAATCACGAACTAGGTGAACCAACAGGTAGTTTCGGTCAACATGAATGGGTCTGCAACAGTTGCTCGAGTTCGGGACTTCACCTGGATGAACCCTCCAGCCTACTATAGATCTAAGGTGGGAGAGAACCCACAGGAGTTCGTGGATGAAGTACAAAGATCACCCGGATGATGGGTGTTAGCTCCACTGAGAGTGCTGACCTGGCTGCATACCAGTTGAAAGGGGTAGCCCAGATTTGGTATGACAGTGGAAAGAAGGGAGACCAGTGGGAGCGAAACCGATGGAGTGGGAGGAGTTCACAACAGCCTTCCTATACATATTCTTCTCTCAGGAGTTAAGGGAGGCTAAGGTGGCAGAATTCATGAACTTGAAACAAGACAACAGGATGGTGAAAAAGTATGCACTGGAGTTCACACAGTTGTCAAGATATGCTCCGGAGATGGTAGCCGAGCCAAGAGCTCTCACGATCAAGTTCGTTAATGGAGTATCAAACTTGGTTCTTAAGGAGTGCAAGAATGCGATACCCATCAAAGATATTGACCTCTCCAGCCTTATCATTTATGCCCAGTAGATTGAGGCAGAAAAGCTGAAAAACATGGAGTGAGAGAATAAGCGGGCAAGGACTGGTCAATCAGATTATGTCCACCAAAGGTCTGGCGGTAGTAGCTTCCCACAGCAGCAACAACAGCCGTAGAGGGACCCAACACCAACTTCAGCTAGCGCCCCTACTTTCTGGTCCTACAAGGATCGGAGGGGTAGAGCATCTGACTCACAGTCCCAGAGTCACAGCACTAGAAATCGCTACCCAACTTGCCCTAAGTGTGGCAAGAAACATCTAGGAAAATACCTTCAGGGCTGAGAGGGTTTCTTTGGGTGTGGACAGCGAGGTCACTAGCTCAGAGAATGCCCGTCAGTAGGACGGGAGAGATCACAATCCATCACCTTCAGCAACTCCAGCAGGACGACCAGTTCAACAGGCCAAAACTTCAGGTATAGATGGCGGTCAGGGCGAAAATCATGTTTATTCTTTGTCCTCCCTTTAGGATCAGGAGAGCTCACTGGATGTCGTCACGGGTATGTTACATCTTTTTCATCTAGATATGTATGGCCTACTAGATCTAGGAGCCAAACTATTATTCGTGACTCCCTATGTAGCTGTCTAGTTTGATTTCAGTCCATAGGTCCTCTCAGAACCATGTCTTTACCCCAGTTGGTGAGTCAGTTAGAGCCAACCGGGTGTATAGAAACTGCCCAGTCTCAATATTGAATAAGGTCATTCTAGCAGATCTCGTAGAGTTAGACATGATCGATTTTAATCTCGTTCTTGGCATGGATTGGTTACACTACGGTTATGCCTCAATCGACTGTAGGAGTAGAGTCGTCATATTTCAATTCCCTAACGAGCTAATTTTAGAGTGGATGGGTAGTAGTTCAGCGCCTAAGGGCCGGCTTATTTCCTACCTTAAGGCAAGAAAGCTTATTTATAAATGGTGTATTTATCATCTAGTTCCGGTCAAAGATTCTAGCTCTAAGACCCCAACTATCCAGTCAATTCTACTTGTCAGCGAATTCCCTGATATGTTTCCCGAAGATCTTCCCGGAGTCCCTCCTGAGCTGGGAAATAGACTTCGGCATAGACCTTCTTTAAGACACTCAGCACATCTCCATCCCTCCTTACATAATGGCTCCAGCTGAGCTTAAGGAGTTGAAAGAGCAGCTAAGAGACCTTCTTGATAAAGGTTTCATCAGTCCCAGCATCTCTCCATGGGGTGCTCCAGTATTATTCGTGTGAAAGAAAGATGGTACCCTTAGAATGCGTATCGATTACCGTTAGTTGAATAAGGTCACAGTTAAGAACAAGTACCCCTACCCAGGATTGACGACTTGTTCAATCAGCTTTAGGGAGCCAGTTGTTTCTCTAAGGTAGATCTTAGGTTAGGGTCAGGGAATGTGACATGCCTTCAGAACTCGGTATGGTCACTACGAATTCGTGGTTATGTCCTTTGGATTAACTAATGTCCCTGCAGCTTTCATGGACCTAATGAACAAGGTTTTCAAGCCGTATCTAGACATGTTTATCATTGTATTCATTGATGACATTCTGGTATACTCCAGAAGCAAGTAAGAACATGCTAACCATCTGAGGATAGTGCTACAGACGCTCAGAGACCACCAGTTATTTGCGAAATTCAGCAAATGCGAATTCTGGTTGAAGTTTGTGACTTTCCTTGGTCATGTGATCTTAAGTGAGGGTATTCAGGTAGATTCTCAAAAGATAGAAGTGGTGAAAGACTGGCCAAGACCTACTTTTCCAACCAAAATTAGAAGTTTCTTGGGTCTAGACAGTTATTACCGATGTTTTGTGGAAAGAATTTCCTCTATTGCATCTCCTCTGACTAGATTGACTCATAAAAAGATGAAATTTTAGTGGTAAGATACGTGTGAGAAGAGTTTCCAAGAGTTGAAGACTCGACTCACTACCACTTCAGTGTTAACCTTACCGGAAGGAACAGATGAGTTCGTAGTGTATTGTGACACTTCCAAAGTTGGATTCGATTGTGTTCTGATGCAGTGGGGTAAGGTGATAGCTTACACCTCCAGATAGATCAAGGTTCATGAAAAGAACTGTCCGACTCATGACCTTGAGTTGGCAGGAGTGGTGTTCGCGTTGAAAATATGGAGATGGAGGCATTACCTTTACGGGGCTCATGTGGATGTTTTCATCGATAATAAAAGCGTTCAGTATGTGTTCAATTAGAAAGATTTAAATCTTCGTCAGAGAATTTGGTTAGAGCTATTGAAGGATTATGACATGAGTGTGTTGTACCTCCCGGGCAAAGCCAATGTGGTGGCTGATGCCCTAAGCAGGATGTCTATGGGGAGCGTGGCATGCTGATGAGAGTAGAAAAGAACTAGCAAAGGAGATTCACAAATTTTCTCATTGGGAGTGCAGTTGGTTGATCAGAGTAATAGTGCAGAGTGGATCAGATTCCTCGTTAGTCGTTGAAGTTAAGTCAAGGCAGGATGAAGATCTCATATTGCTTAAGCTAAAGGAGGTAGTTCTCAGAAAAGAAGTGGAGGCTTTCTCAAAAGGGCAAGATGGTGTACTCCGATACCAGGGTAGGCTATGTGTACCGGATGTAGGTGACCTAAGACAGCAGATACTGGCTGAAGCACAAAGTTTGAGATATTTTATCCACCTAGATTCCACTATGATGTACCGTGATCTATGGGATATTTACTGGTGGAACGGTATGGAAAGAGACATAGCAGAATTTGTAACCAAGTGCCCGAACAGTCAACAGGTTGAGGTGGAACATCAAAGATCTGGGGGTATGACTCAAGATATCAGCATAGCCACATGGAAGTGGAAAGAAGTGAATATGGACTTTATTACAGGTCTACCTCGTACTCGTCGGCATCATGACTCAATTTGGGTTATTGTAGACTAGATGACCAAGTCAGCACATTTCCTCCCAGTTAAAACTACAGACTCAGCTAAGAATTATGCTAGGCTATATATCAGAGAGTTGGTCAGACTGCATGGGGTTCCCTTGTCCATTATTTCAGACAGAGGTTCCAAGTTCACCATGCATTTCTGGAAGTCCTTTCAGAAGAAACTCGATACCCAGGTCAAGCTCAGTACAAATTTTCACCCGCAGATAGACGGACAATCTAAGCGGACTATCCAGACCTTAAAGATATGCTGAGAGAGTGTGTGATCAATTTCAAGGGTAGTTGGGATGATCACCTACCTCTCATCGAGTTTGCGTACAATAACAGCTACCACTCCAGTATCCAAATGGCCCCGTTTGAGGCATTATATGGTAGGAGATGTAGGTTTTCTATAGGGTGGTGTGAGGTTGGTGAAGCTACCTTGATTGGGCCAGACTCAGTTCATGAAGATATGCAGAAGGTGCAACTTATCAAGGAGAGGTTGAAAACAGCGCAAAGCTGACAAAAATCCTACGTTGATGTGAGGAGAAGAGAGTTAGAGTTTGCAGTTGATAATTGGATTTTCTAAAAATTTCACCCATGAAAGGGATGACGAGGTTTGGGAAGAAAGAAAAACTCAGTCCGAGATATGTGGGACCCTGCAAAACTCTGAAGCGAATTGGAAGTATGGCATATGAGTTAGAGTTACCTCTAGAGTTAGCATTCGTGCACCCAGTTTTCCATGTGTCACTATTGAAGAAGTGCATCGGTGATCCAACTTCAGTTGTGCCACTAAACAATGTGGGAATGAAAGATAGTCTCTCTTACGAAGAGGTCCCAGTTCAAATCCTTGACTGTCAGGTTCGTAAGCTGAGAAGCAAGAAAGTAGCTTCGGTGAAAGTCTTGTGGAGGAACCAGCTAGTTGAGGGAGACCCATGGAAAGCAGAAGCAGACATGATAGCTAGATACCCTCATTTATTCCCTCCCGGCTCAGTTCCAGCATCAGGTACTAAATCTCTCTTCAATACTCTATTCAGTTCCGTACTCATCAGCTCTATTAAGATTTTCAACATGCATCCCAGTTGTATCAGCTCTATTAGCATGGTTAAGTCAGTTCGGAGTCAGTTACTCCTTCAGAAATCAACTCATAGCCTTAGCTTGGAAATCTCAACTCTTTTCCAGTTTTTCAATAGTTTTAGCCTTCATTCAAGGATGAATGATCCCAAGGGGGAGATATTGTAACACCCCAAAACTTTCCTGGACCAAACTCAGATCTTGCAAGAAAAACCAATAGAGAACTAGGAAAGTTTGCCACAGAACGAGCTGTGGCATGACTCATCCAGTGACTAGATGAATCGTGGTTAGGCTCATGGCTCGAAGCAGAAAATTTTAGTTCAGGAGCCCAGGGGTGATGACTCATATGACGACTCGTCGGGTCAAGTAACGAGTCGTCATGAAGGTTCATCGAGTGGAGGTTCGTAATTCATGATACAGTGGAAAAAATGGAAACAACGAGTTATTGGGTCAAGCAATGACTCATTGAGTCGGTCTTCGAAATGGCCCTGGTAAAGCTTAGCCCCTGCGGTAGTACTGACAACGATAGGAGGGGACGAGTCATTAGGTCAAGTAAAGACTCGTCGTCACCACCCGTGATGTCAATCTCAAGAATCCTTCAATATTTCAAATGAACATAACGAGAGGTGACAATGACTCATTGTCCCAACCAACGGGTCATCATGTCATCCATTGTTGAGAGGGTCCAGTGTTTTAGTTTGATTTCTTGCCAGTGGCCACAAGAGGAACCAACGACCTATTGGTTCATCCAACGAATCGTGGTCCCTCTCATTGCCAGTTCTAGTGAGCCAAGAACCCAAGCCTCAGGACCAATGACTGGTCCCAACAAGTCGTGGTCTCAACCAACGACTCGTTGAGTGACCGTTGGTCCCTTGTCGGCAGTTTTTCCATTTTTTTTCCCAGGGGTATTTTTATAATTTCTCACCTTTTTAATCCGTAAAATACATCATTTTGGGTTATTTTTAGGAAATTTAGAGGGGTGATCGATAATTACTTCACCCCTCTCATTCCCTCAAGAAGTCAGTTCGTAATATTTCTCTCAGAAACTCTTAGAGCAAGAGCTAGAATAGTCAGTTCTTCTCAGATTCTCAAGGGATTTTCTCTGGAATTTCTTCACCAGGTATATGAAAATTCAACAAGAAAATTTTTCTTTCCTTGTGTCCCCAAAACCCTTTCCAAATTTTCTATAAGTTATATCGCTGTGGTTTCAAAATGTAGAAGGTTTTCAGACAGAATTCTATAAACTTCAAGTGGAATATTATTCATGATAGTAGCTATTATATTTTTCCCAATTCTTAGAAATTTTGTGGAACTAACATCTTGTAGAATGATTTAGCCCTAACTTCCTAGTTTAGTAAATTAGAATCTTGCATATTGGACTAGTTATTTCATGTTGCTTGATTCTATCAGTATTAGGATTCCCATATTGTTAAAACTAGTTGAAATCTCAGTAAATTTCATGTTAGTACAACTTTTGTCAGAATATCAGTCTACTCAGTATTATCCAGAAATGTTAGCGGATCAGTTTGACTGTAATTTTCTCTTGAGGTGTTAGTGGTGCCTCACAGTTATCAGTTATTAGACTCAGATATTACATTTTAGTGTTTCTTTATATGGTTACGACGCTTCTAGATAAGCAGCTCTTTCCAGTCTTAGAACACCAGTTACAGAATTTGGTCCATTAAGACTCTCATGGTACTTCCAGATAAGTATCCTTGACTTAGTCTCGGGCTCCAATTTTGAACTATCAGCTTAGTAGTCAATTTAGGACTATCGAGTAGGAGTAGGACTAGCACTGAGCGGATCGGGGTTCCAGTGCACCCAGGTTCCCAAAACTACGTTGCCTCTGTAGGTTATCTTATTGGCCCTATGGCCTCAGACTTATGATCACCCAGTTTATACCTTTATACCCTGGCAAGGTATATTGGGTCCGACCGATAGGGTGTATACATCGGACTCCACGTCTAGATTACGTGGTTATATGTCGGTTATAGCCTCTCCCACTAGACAGTAAAGTTTTAGTTTAGCTCAGCTCAGAACAGTTTCAGTTTACTCAGTTCAGTTCAGTTCAGTACAGTTAGCTCAAATCAGTATCTCAGATTTAGGACATGTCTATGACCATTAGACAGGGTCACTTTGACCATTTCAGTTATATTTCAGTTATTCAGTTTTAGTATTTTAGTTGGTCATTGCATTTCATTACAATTCAGTTATTTATTCTTTATGTTATATTTTCTCCCACATACTCAGTACATTCAAAGAACTGATGCATACGTTCTATGCTATATCATGTTATGATACATGCTCAGGTTCTCAGCCTCAGTACCATTAGTAGATCCTCTTCAGGTGATATCAGCAGTACCAGTGGTGAGTCCCCATCTTTTGAGGGCGATATTTACTTTTTCAATTATTTTCATTCAGTTAGACTTTAGAGTTAGCCGGGGGTTTGTCCCAGCAACTCATCAGATGTATATGTCTTTCAGACATAGATTCAGTTTTGTGGAACTAACATCTTGTAAAGTGATTTTCAGTAAATTAGAATCTTGCATATTGGACTAGTTTTTACGTGTTGCTTGATTCTCTTAGTGTTGGGATTCCCATATTGTTAAAACTAGTTGAAATCTCAGTAAATTTCATGTTAATACAACTTTAGTCAGAATATCAGTGTACTCAGTATTATCCAGAAATGTCAGTTGATCAGTTTGACTATAGTTTTCTCTTGAGGTGTCAGTGGTGCCTCACAGTTATCAGTTATTAGACTCATATATCAGATTTTAGTAGTTCTGTAGATGGTTACGACGCTTCCAGATAAGAAGCTCTGGCCAGTGTTAGAATACCAGTTACAGAATTCAGTCGGTTAAGACTCTCAGGGTACTTCCAGATAAGTATCCCTGACTTAGTTTTGGGCTCCAGTTTCGAACTATCAGCTTAGTATTTAATTTAGGACTATCGAGTGGGAGTAGGACTAGCACCGAAAGGACTGGGGTTCCAGCATACCCAGATTTCCAGAACTACGTTGCCACCATAGGTTATCTTATTGGCCCTATTGGGTCCTACCAATGGGTTTATACATTGGACTCTACGTCTAACTCACGTGGTTATATGTCGGTTATAGCCTCTCCCACTAGTCAGTACAGTATCAGTTTAGCTCAGCTCAGAACAGTTTCAGTTTACTCAGTTCAATTCAATTCAATACAGTTAGCTCAGATCAGTATCTTAGATTCAGGGCATGTCTATGACCATTAGACAGGTTCACTTTGACCATTTTAGTTATATTTCAGTTATTCAGTTTCAGTATTTTAGTTGGTCATTGCATGTTATTATAGTTCAGTTATTTATTCTTTATGTTATATTTTCTCCTACTTACTCAGTACATTCAAAGTACTGACACATACCTTCTGTGTTGTATCGTGTCATGATACAGGTGCAGATCCTCAGCCTCAGCACCGCTAGTAGATCTTCTTCAGGTGATATCAGTTGTACCAGTGGTGAGTCCTCATCTTTCGAGGATGATGTTTATTTTCTTCAATTATTTTCATATAGTTAGACTTTAGAGTTAGTTGGGGGCTTGTCCCAGCAACTTATCTGATATAGAAGGCTTTCATACATAGATTCATACTTTCAGTTTTGCTTACTTTTATTATTCAGTTTTTTATAAGTGATTTATTTATTTAAGCTTCTGCTATGATTGCTCAGATTATCAGTGTCATGATAGACAATGGGTTGGCTTGGGGTTACTTGTGACTCCAAGTACCGTGTCTCTTCCAGGGTATAGACTTAGGTAGTGACTTATTTTCATATAATCTATACATCAAGACATACAATATATATACACACACACACACACACACACACATATATATATAGCTACACACTGTTGTTTTAATGATTAAATGTTTTATTCAGTACTCTTGTATATTTTTTTAAAAAATTCTTTTCGTCTTGTCTTAAGACGTTTAAGAGGGTCGATCATAAGAAATGGAATAGAGGAGTAACATCGGTTGGGCCCTTTTCCAGCCTTGCGATACCTTGATTTCAGTCTCTTAACCTTAACTTTAGTATTAATGTTAATTTATTATTTATTTTAGTTTGATACATTATTCGCCACCAAAATTAAAGTGGCATATGCTTTACTAACAATGTATTTTCTTCGGCGAGATTTTATAATTCATGGGGTCAATTAGAACCATTATGTGGAATAGAGAATAATTAATTGTATTCTTTATTAATTAATGCTTCGCAAATAAGTATTCTGCTTGAAAGCAACCAGGTTAGTTCCTTTGTCCTTCACTCTTCAAATTTTTAATCTTAGTTTTCTTTACTTGTTTGTACTATTCAATTACTTTAAGTATTTTATCGGAAGCGAATAGGTACGTCTTCTCTTCTTACTACACTTGAACAAATATTTTTGAACTGAGTATATTTTTATTAAAGTAAGTTTTTTCATGCTTAATTACTTAGTTAATTTAGATTAATTAATCTATATATTTTGTTTTATCACTTAATTCCTATATAGTAATGAATTTGGCAGGGACCCGTATTTATGGATATTGCAGGGTACCTAACACCTTCCTTTCGAGGTAACTTGAACCCTTACCCAACTCTGGCAATGTAGACTAATTAAATAAAGTTATCTACATAATTAGTGTAAAATGGTGCTCTAATGCATATTAATTCATTATGTGACAACTCTTCTCTTTTAAATTCTAAAAAAATTGTCATATGTCGAATTCCACTTTTCGCGAAAAAATAAGTTGCGATGGTATGATGACTCTGTCGAAGATATTTTGGCTCTTATCATAATTAATTTTTTGTGTGTGGGGGGATTGCTTGTATTTTTGCCTTTTTTTGTTTGGTTACTTTATTTTTTTATGATTACTTGTGTTACATCTTTTGTCTTATCTATTTAGCTTACTTTATTTCTTCCTTTTGTTTTCTTACCTGCTTTTCGTGCCTATTTTATTTGGTTTGCATCCCTAATTCATTTGTTTTTCATATTTAATTAATTTATTTTTCATGTGTAATTTATTTATTTTTCATTTTTAACTTATTTATGTTCCATGTCTAATTTAGTTGTTTTTCATATATAATTTATTCGCTTTACATGTTTTTTTTTTAGTTGCTTTCCATGTATAATTGCTTTCCATGTTTAATTTATTTGTTTTTCATGTTTAACATATTTTTGTTCTATGTCTAATTTAGTTGTTTTTCCAGTATAATTGCTTTTCCTGCAAAAATTATTGGCTTTCCACGTTTAATTATTTACCTTTCATGTATGTTCCCAAGGCGCTCATGGGTCGGTTTGGATTGGGTTTTGGTTAAAATTAAAATCAAATTAATTTAATTATTTTTTTAATTATTAAAAATCAAATCAAATAAAAAATAATACATATTCATCAGTTTGATTGTTGTTGTTTGGTTCGATTTTTTAGTTTTTAAGAAATCTAATGATATTTCTCTCTTTTGATATTTTTTCCCCCACAATTAGGAAAGACTTTTTCACCCTTTTCCAACTTATAATCGTAATTACCCTTTTATTATGGGAGCTATAATTTTTTTAAAATTATCAAGAAAATGACTTAAGATCTATAAGCTTTAGTCACATGAATAAAGTTTATAAGAAATACAATTTCCAAAAGATAAAACTCATAGTCATTTCTTTTGAATAAACGAGTTTGAATATAATGAATTTCTTTTAATAAATGGATTTAAGGTGTAAATTTCATTATCCTATTAGAGATAAAAAAAAAATTAAATTAAAAGGTAATTAAAGTATTTACAATTATTTATAAAGATTAATATATTGTACATGTATAATTATAAAAATTATATATATAATTTATCGCTTTGAAAATGTAAAATTAAAGCAAATTAAATCCAAACAACTATCAATTTATTTAATCGATTTGATTCAATATTCTCTTTGGATCGATTCTTAACCAAACTGTGAAATGTCCCAACCCTTTTATTCCCCTGTGTGTTTATTTCATTCACTTAATGTCTAGCAAATTTTTTTTGTTTGTGTATCATGACCCAAATGGTCGTGATTGGTACCCACACTATCCCCTGGTAGGCGAATCAATGGTTCCCAACAATTTCTCCAGAAACAATATTAAGAAAAAGAATAATAACCTCAAACTCAATTAAACCAACAGAATATAGTCTAAATTTTCTAAGTCACTTGAAGAAACCACAATTTCAATTACAATTCCCAGAATACGATTGTCATTGCACCAGACGTCTAACTGTATAGCTAAGAGAGACAAGTCTTGGAAATAAAAGAAATTAAAATGTTCATAGGAGGGACATCTTCCACAGATGAGTAGGATTGCCCATCTTGCGATCGCTCACCTTTCGGAATGAAATTGTTGTTGCTCTACAGCTGAGGACGAGAAGAGCTTCCTGTATCGAATACTGTACTCAGAAAAGAAGTGCGGGAGTTGCGTCAGTATAAAATACGGTATTAGTAGGCATCATCGCCAACCTTACATAATAACATATAAGCATGCAACAACATAAAACCAGTCCAATATATCATACATATATACAATATACATTTTTGAAACTTTAGCTCTGCACAAGTGACAAGCAGTCTGCTCACTAAATTAGGCCTTTCGCTGTAGCAGTCACTTTACCTTGGTCGTGGTCTTGCTATAGAGGAATAAAGTCTTGCTACAACAGTACTACCCTGGGCAATAGCTCGACTTAGTTGCACCTTCATCATTTCACCAGTTTTTAGCAATTTACACATTTCATACTTGTATAGATATAAATGTAAGCTATTGACATCTATACACAAACTATTACATAGCCACATGTGATATAAGGACATTCATAACAAGATAGTAAAACTCAAACATTCATATCCATTTAACCATATCAAACATCAAGTTTTTTTCACTCTTCCATGTTCATGTAACAACCAGATAATCACAAGATCAACTCAGCCACATAGCATTTACTTTTTTTCAAGTCTTTAACACTATTACAACTACACTATAAAATAGAAAAGTTGGTGACATGTCTAGCACACATCTACACCATATCACCATAAACACTCTGCCACTAATATCGATGTACACACATGCTAGAGGGTCTTATTTCTGACCTTCCAGTTGTGACCTGCAAGGGACTTTAGAAATCCATGTACTGTACCAGCATGGTACCGGCTCTCACTTATATGGTCGTCCAGATGCTCCTCTTATACATGAGCCACTCAATTAATATTGCTCGCTCGGATGCTCCACTTGGGCACAAGCCTCTCATCTCAGGATATTTTTACTATCCTTAACCATTCTCAAAGAAATTGTAACATAGTAGAGTTCGTTATTAAGACATTCAGGAGATTAAAATCCACCTCCCTCACTCGAATAATTAACAATTCATCAATCACTTCAATGACAATACAAAAGAAACACAACAGTTCAACACAGTTCCACATCGGCTCAGTGACCATGTCATATAAAATTTACTTCAATTGTTTAATTTAACAGGGCAATCATCATAATAAGTAATGTCCATAGATCAAATCGATATATTATTATTACACATACATACAGGCCGTTATATAAAGTCTAACTCCTTTAAACCATAACCTACCCCAAACTCGGAGGGTTCAGATGGAAATCACTTCGCTGGAGCCTTGCCCTTCCTTAGTGATTCTGAATGTGCAAAGTCTAAACTAGAATATGACAGAATTCAGAAGCCTACCACCCACACAAGTGTATTAGAAACTCAAACCCTTCCCTTTAGGAATATTTTAAGAGTAAAACCCTAATTCCACCTAGTTCTAGGTCTCAATTCACGCATAAACCACATTCTTTAACAAATAAACCTTGGGGAATGATCATTGTCCCCTATAAACTCATAATCAAACTACTCCATTAGTTTCCCATGATCTAGTCATAGTCTATCAATCTAGGATTTCTTTTCTAGAAAATCACCATTGAAGGTTCTCCTTGAATCCTAGTGTTTACATAATCCATCATAGAGGTAGGAATTTATGAGACTTACCTTGAAAAAAAATTCAATTGCTCTGGGGGAGAAAATTTCCTTCAGCTCTTAAACCTTCTTGTTTTATAAATTATGGGGTATAACCCTAGAAATCTCACTTAAACTCACTTTTTGATTCTCATCGTCCTCTACAGCAGTCACCTTTTCGCTGCAGCGGACCCGCTATCGCGGTCAGAAAGCTTCTACATCAGATCCAGCGATTACTTTCCCAGTCAATTACAGTGAAACTCCGATCATCACCACAGTCTCACTGCAGCAGAAATTCTACCACTGCAGCGATCTCCCGAAACCAGTAGCTCCCCAAAATCAATCAACTTTCACTATCTCACTCCACAACTCTTCTTCTATCCACAGTCTAGCCCCATTAAAGTGTTCTAGATTCATTTCCCCTCGTAATGACGTACGAGTCATTACATTGCCTTATTTTACAGTTTCTTGTACTTATTTTATCACTCATTGTATTTTGTTGTCATTTTCCTTAAAATTGCGTATTTTATCACCGCTTTTCTTTATGTTTTATGTGTTTACTACTTTATATAAATTGAGAAAACGCTCATAATTTTTATCCACTTGAGAAACTTCACACTCACACACTTGAAAACGTTTGTGTGATTTCACGATCATTCACTATTAAAATACCTTTTGAGGAATGCCTCATGATTTGATCAATCAGTGGTGCATCGACGATCATGAGCTTTCTTACTCTTAACTTGTTCGGTTGAGGAAACCGTGTCATAAAAATTACTCTTATTCTTTAAACCTTGACGGTGTATTTATTTAATAAAGAATACGCATTTTATTAGAACTAAATATTCGTCACTCCCTTAACTTAATTTTGTTTCCTTTCATGTACACCTCTTTTCTTATTCTCTTTATTTATATCATATTTGAGTGGGAAAAGGGCCAAAAATTACCCCTAAACTATTTAAAATAGGTCAAATTTATCTCAATTATATTTTTAGGTCAAAAATGCCCTTGCCGTTATATTTTTCGCTCAAAAACTTCCTCCAACTATCAAAATAGACTAAAAATATCTTTTCTTCTAACGATTCTTCCAAAACAAAAAATATAGATTAATTTTGTCTTTGAACTATTTGAAATGGAATAACTTTATCATCCATTTACAGTTTTGGACGAGTGCTCTTAATTTCTAAGATTTGAGTAAAAATTTTATTTTAGAGATTATGAGATTAATTTAACTAATTTAAACAATAATTTTAATATAATGCCAATTTTATAAAATATAAAATGCAATTATAAAAGTTAATTTTTAATCTATTATTTCTTTTTTAAAATTATTATTTGGCGTTCGATTGAATTTGGAATGATTTAAAGGTAAAATAAGTAATAAAGTGCATCAAGGTATAATTGAAATTTATTTCTTTTATCATATCATTTTTAGAGTTAATACGAAAAGGTACATGATATCATATTTAGGAATAATAACTCATATCTAATATGCACAGAACTAAAAGAAAAAATAGTTATATGTGTTTTTTTTAAATGTGACGTGTTTATATTGATTTTTTTTATTTTATTATATTTTTCACATTCAACCAATTGCCCCTCCACCCCCCTTCCCCCTCCCCCACCCCCCCCACCCCTCCAAAAAAAATAAGGGCAAAATTATCCCATTTCGAATAGTGATAGGGTAAAATTAGCTTTTTTTTCATTGTTTTGGAACAATTATTAGAGGGAAGGGTATTTTTGATCCATTTTGATAGTTTGAGGGTATTTTTGAGTCAAAAATATAATGGCGAGGGCATTTTTTGACCCAAAAACCTAACGAGGGGTAAATTTAATCTATTTTGAATAGTTCTGTGGTATTTTTGACCCTTTTCCCTATTTGAATTATTTTATTTCCATGTTTATCATTCCTTATTCCTTTATTTTTTATTATATTTAATTTATTTTGCTTTTTCATGTTTAATTTTTTTCTTATTTTCTTTATTTGTTGTCATATTTAAATTATTTTATTTTTCGTGATTGATTTCTTTTCTTATTCCCTTTATGTATTATTATTATTTTGCTTCCCATGGTTAAATCCCTCTCCCCCCGTTCCCTAATTTGTCTTTCTTATATTTTACTATTGCAAAAACTAAAGAGTTTCCTTCTTGTATTATTTACATATTATTAAGTATTTTGTTACAACTTTCTTAATTGTGTATTTTGTTATCACTTTTCATTACATGCTATTGTTACTATTTTCGTAATTTGTCATTTCACTAATACTTTCCCCCACTTGAAAAATTCTCTCTATCACACATTGTAAACGCGAGATGTGCTTTGCACTTCTCCAAAATTCTTTTAAGTATCTTAGTTAGAGAGGTGACATATATGTGGAATGAGAAAATAGTTTTACTATCGTATGACCACATGTCTTCTCACATAAGAAAATTCCTTCGATTTATGTTAACCCATTCTTAGTCAACTTGAGATAGGGTTGAAACTATTAAGTGCAGGCATTATTTTAACACTTAGGTTGACTAAATATCCTCGACATATTTAGTCCATTTAGTTAACATTATCCAAAACAAATGAAAGGGGTAAAAGATGAAAGGGATCTACGACCCTAAAGACTATTTCTCACGAATTTATTTGCATTATTTGATGGATGAGTGTGTTTATTATGTAATTAATCTATTTTAAAGGCATATTCACTGTCTTAAAACTTATTTATCTTTACTCCTTTAAGCCTAAATTACAAATCTAAAGGCTTGACCCAACTATCTTAATGCTCGTTACCTTTACTCCTTTAGACCCTAAATTATACGAATCTTAAGGTTTAATCATATTATTTTTCTTTTCCTGAATCATAATTCTCATTTTCTTGTAAGAATCAAATGTCTTTCTTTTGACTCCATAACTACATCAATTCACCATATTTGATGTAACACCCCAGATAATGTGAATGATAAATTTGTACTTTCGAGGTAGAACTAAGTGTACCTAATAGGTTAAGAAGAAAGTGTTATGAGGTATTTGAGTTACTTTATGGTCGTATTTAATATTGAACATCTATCAAGTTGTATAACAAAATTCGGCAAAAGTTATTGCAAAATTTCCTTCTTGAGATTCCTTGAAAATTTAGGTCAAATGTCTCGAAGCTTTTCTCCCAATTTATAAGGAGTTAAGGGGTATGCGACCTATCAAATTAAAGATCTATGAGTCTAGTTTTTAGTAAATCATTCCTCGATCTGACTTCGAAGTAGAGAGATATTCGTGTTTTAGTGAGACTGCGCAAGCAGGCACGTCACAAAAGGGTTAAGGTAGTGGAAGACTATTTAAGTCCCTTTGGTCGGTTGTCCTTCATCTAAATTTATTTCCAGCAAGTTTCTTCATGAGAAACCTCTCTCTAACTCTCCCTTAAGTGTTCTAAGTTCTCCTAAGGTAGAAATCCATGGTTTAATATGATTTTGATGTCGGAAAGTCGGGAGCTTGGTGTAGTCTGTGGTTTGGTGTGTTTTCCAAGCTGTTGCTGGATGTTTCGTGGTGAATCTATTGGTAAGCCTTCTTCCTTTGATTTTCCTTGGTTTTGAGGTTGGTTATAGGTTTGTTAACGCTGATAGGTTGTTGTCTCGGATTTCTACCATCGAATTTCTATGAATCTGGTCGGATAAGCTTCGTTTGTCTTGTTTTATTGTTGAATTGTGTTGACTGCGTTTTGGAAAAATTTTGGACTGCCTTTAGGATGTAGGTTCATGTTATTGTAGGCTCAAGTTCGGCTAGTCTTGAAGCTAAGATATGTTAGGCTTGTTCCTCCCTTTGTCAGCATGAATTCAGTAGTTGTTGTCGTCGGTATTGACGTGTGTGTTGGCTGTTTTGTGATGCTTTATATTATATTGTTAATTGACTCCAATGATACTATTTATATGGTGATAAATTTGTGTATAAGGTACTGGTTTGGTTGTGGCTTGGGCTTGAATGCAGAGAATCGTAGTCATGGAAAATTATTAGGCTCGTATCGAGAGACAGTGTGTGAGGTGTGTGATTCTTGTAGCAAGTTGTGGGATGTTTGAGTGAATAAGATTAGATGATTATATTGGCAAGTGAATGAGGGATTATAGTGGTTAAGGTTGATGGCTGCGACGATCTTTTGTTATATTTGAATTGGCGATCGTGTCGACCGTGTTGATGGCATGTGATGGTCGTGGTGACACTTGGGCTAATTTGGCCGTTTCCCTTGATGTTAGTGGTAAGTAGAGTGGCATGTGTGATATTTGTAAAGCTTGAGGATAAACTAGTTAGGATGGTAATATTTAGCTTGGTTAGCGGCTCGTCAGTGGATGGCTAGACGTGAAAGAATAGTATTGTGTTGTAAATAGTCGGGTTGTGGGGTTTGAGAGTCGATTGTGGGTTGTTTGAGCATGTATTATTATTATTGTTGATTGTGTATGTTGTGTGGAGGCCTTGTAGCTTGTGGATACCCGATGAACGCCCGAGGTGCCTTGTGACTTATGGATACCCGACGCACGAGAGTGTTTCTGGCTGAGGGGTTAAGCCCAAGGAGTGAAATGACCTACGGGGTTGAGAATGATGTCCTCCGTATTACCGAGTTGAAACATGATTCGAGAGTGGTCCGATATGTCTGAGCCTTCCTGGGATCACGATTGATTCTCCCAGATGGATTGAGCTCCACTAACTGTGCGCAGCCGAGAGAGAGTCAGGCAGTGCTTGATTGATAATGTTCACTGACTGGTGTTTACTTTTGATTTCCTTGGAATCATATTTGTGGTTTTTGTTTGTGTTATCTGTTATCTGATAGCAGTGGATGCTAGATGTTGACTAGTGTTAGCTGGAGGCCATTGAGAGGACTAGAGGCGATGACAGGTAAGCTGTGTTGGCTTGGTGCTGCTTTGTTATTATTTACTTTTGGACTTGCTAGGCTTATGGGGGCCAGGTAGGTTTTGTTTGTATGTTTGTTTGTACTTTCCAGGCTTATGGGGGCCAGGTAGGTTCTATGTGTTTACTTACGTTAAGTTCTCCTTCTACGATATCTGGTAAATCTGTTGATCTCTAATCTAAGTCTTCCAGTTGTTTCTGCCTTTCATGCTCGATACACTATTATACTGACGTCCTAGTCGGGGTGCTGCATTCATACCTACAGGTGATGGTGGGCTGGTAGATCGAGTTCTTTGTTGCTGAGTGAGTTCCAGCTGAGTCGGTGCGCTCCAGGTCTTTCGGAGATGTTAGAGGTCGAGTTATGGGTAGTTCGGGGCCCTGTCTTGGATAGTTGATTTCTATTGTACTTTTAGAGGCTCGTAGACATTTGTTGTGGGTGTAGTTTCATTGTTATAGGTCGGGTGGGCCTTATTGTATAGACTGTTTTCCTTTCTGTGGCCTGGATGACCTATTGTATATCCTTTTGGGTTAGTCAGGTGAGTCAGCCTCTGCTTTAGTTTGTGGTTACTTGGATTGTATAGTTGTTGTGTTATCAAACCTCATCAGTTCTGGCCTTTGTTTTATTTTTGGGCATCGTGTATGCTCATATCAGGGGTGGCACCCGGTGTCAGTCACGCCTCCCTGGATTTGGAGTGTGACATTTGAATTTTCTCCTAAACTTTCTAGCGTGAGCATAATTTTTAAAAAAATAAAATTCTGCTCATCCCTCTTATTCAATACACACCATTGTTTATAATTCTCGAGTCATATATGTGATGATGCAAATGGCGGTGATTGACATCTACACTAACCCCACAGTGCGTGAACCAGCGATTCCCATCTAATTACCCAAAATCAACAATAATCATTAAAAATAGATCACATTATGAAAATGAAAAACAGAAGTATCACTAAAAATAAAGGAAACAATAACAACTAGCTATTTAAACATTCCCAGAACCTGATGGTCATTGGATACGAGGATATCTACCTAATATTGTCTAAGAGTCAATCAAAAGAACAAGAGAAGGACAAAAAAATAGTCAGTGTCTGAACTAGAGATATTGTCTGCGGGAAAGTCGATCAACACGTCTTAAGCAGCTTACCTTTCTATAAATCTGCTGCTACTTTAGAGATGAGGGCGATATGAGCTTCGAGGATCGAGTTTTGCACTCAGAAAAGAAGTGCAGGAGTAGCGTTAGTATAAAACGTAGTACTGGTAGGCATTATCGACAGAACTTAAATAACAACATATATATATATATATATATATATATATATATTTGAAATGACAATATGCAATTACCTCATAACAATTTCAGTAATTAATACTCATTCAAAAATTTAATCTGTGTGGGGTGCCAGCCAGCCTGCTCACTGGATTGGGCCTCGTTGTAGCAATTACTTGACCACTACCACAGTCTCGCCGCAGCGAAATATATTCCATTGCAGTGGTACTGCCTTAACAGTAGCTTGACTTAGCTTCACACCCACCAGTCTCTTAACTCTTTTCAATATTCCATTTATTATGTTCACCTAAGCTATTCATAGTTGTCAATAGGACTATACAATGAATCATTCACGAAGGATTTCACAACTCATCATGAATCCTCATTTAACTTCACGTAAACCATTCAATCAACATAAACACATCAATAATTAAAATGCACAAAATATATGACCATAAGTTTAGTTCAATCAGGTCCACATTCCCAGACTGATCTTACTTCTTACACTCCTTCAAATAATATAATGAATGGTGATATACCGGGCACACACCTTTGTCACATCACCATGATCACTCAATCACTGAACATCGATGTACACACATGCCATAGGGTCTTATTTCTGCCCTTCCATTTATGACCTGTAGGGGACTCTATAAATTCATGCACTGTACCAGTGTGGTACCTGCTCCCACTCATCTGCTTATCCGGATGCTCCCCTCGGACACGAGCCACTCAACCATCATTGCTCGCCCGGATGCTCCCCTTGAGCATGGGACACCCATCTTAGGACATTCATATTATCTACTTTCATTCATACATCTCAGTGTTTTACTACTTGATCAGGTTATTTGACCCTTGGGAGGTCTCATCTTACCTCCCTCAACTCGAATACTCACACAAAACATGAATCACGTTCAAACAATACAACAAATATAACAACCTCTCAACATCAAATTTCCATATTACTTAAATAACAATTCCATAGCTAATCCTTCAATGATATAATTCAATAAAAGACTATATCAACAAGAAATGTCCGGAGATCAATTCACACATAATCATTCCACACACATATACATTATTATTCAAAGTTTAACTCCTTCTAAGTCATAAACTACCTCTACTGAAAATGGAATATCTCAAGTTGCTCCGCTAGAGCCTTGCCTTTCCTCAGCGCTTCTAGACATTCAAAATCTAGAACAAAAGATTAACAAAGAATCAATATACTATATTGGGAAATAAGGATTTTGGAAATTCAACACCGCCCCCATTTTATCCATTTCATGGGGTTTTAATCATTAATTACGAATAAGTTATCCACCTTTAATCCTACCATGATCATTCAACCCCGGTTCATGTGATTTTTACTCCCCAAAACCTCTTTTAAATAGTTTTAACACTAAATTCCCCACTTCTACCAAAATCTAGGTCTCCAATTCTAGGAATGATGAATAGCACCATCTCATTCACCCTAGGGAGTAACAATTATATGCTTACATACCTAGAAATCAATCAACCTTCAACACCCAACCAATTTTCCCTACTCTCATCGTTCTAGTAATTTTCAACCTATATTTTCTACCATTACAGGTTTTCCTATTGATTCTACAAGGTTAGGGCATCAAAGTAAAGAGAACAGACTAAGATTTTTACATTTGATAAGGAAAAACTGCTCTGCGCTTGGGAAATTCTCTCTGAATTCTCACAATTTATTTTTGAAATAATGGGGTAAACCCTCTAAAATCCCACTTAAAACTTACTTTCTAGTTTTCGTCATCCGCTGCAGCAGTCATATTTTCACTGCAGTGGACCCGCTACAACAGTCACATTTCCGTTACAGCGGACCCGCTACAACACCCAAGACACCGTCACAGTAGATTCGACGATATATTTTTTAATCCGTTACAGCGGGCCTCCGACCATGATAACAATTTTGTTGCAGCGGTTCTCCCTCCACTGCAGTGGTCTCCGGTAACCATAGATCCTATTTCTAGCACACAGATCATTCCTTAGCTCAAAATTTTTCTTAATACTTACTTCACATCCTCCCACCAATACTTAGGCTAGAGAGGGATGTTCGGTCTTGTTTTTTCCCCATAATGACAGATGGGTCATTATAATATATGACCTCTCTAACTTGTTCAATACTATCCAAGTTCTACGTTTTTTCTCTTCCACTAGAACACTACTAATCTCAACCCATCAACTCGAGGTTTTTAAGTCTTAGATTTCGAATTACGTCTGATCTGATTCTTATTCCAATAAGGTACGTAGGCAATCCTATATAAGGATACCGTCTTCCCTCTTTTTTTCTTCTCAAATATCATCGTATTTGAAAAATAAGGATAATTTTTATATCCCAAATAGTGTTCTCTATTAGTTAAAGTCTTGGGCCTCCTCCCTTTCTTTTTCTTCTCAAAACACCTTCAAAATGAAAAATTGGGGCAATTTTTAGATCACTCGAATGATCTTCGCTATCTATTAAATTCTTTGACTATTCAAGTTAAGTGTCCTATAACTGAAAACTGAGGTAGATTTTTCAAAGTAGTCAATTCTTTAAAATCTTCAATCTTCGCATTAATTCAATACAAAGTTCCTTCATATATCTCATACATAGGGGTGGGCATACGGTTTTTCAGTTCGATTTTTTTAAATTTCGGTTCGATTTTTTTGATTTTCGATTTTTCATTTAGTGTACCGAATATCGAACCAAACTAATTTGGTTCGGTTCGGTTCGATTTTTTTCAAATTCGGTTCAATTTTTCTAATTCGGTTTTTTCGGTTATGGGCCTACTTAATGGGCTATTTTTTTACTTACAGAATGAGCTACTTTTTTAATTAAAAATGAGTTGTTTTATCTTTTTAAATTCAAAATAAATTATTTTAAGTTTGAATTCTAAAGTTTAATTCAATTAAGCTTAATTTTAACTTTTTACGTAAAGAAAATAGCGAGATCAATTGATTTATATTTAGTAGTACATACATAGCATTTGAATTTTTGATAATAATTTTTCTCATATGCTTAATATCCTTATAACAAAACCAATAAAAAATTAAGGGTCTTTTAAGATTTCAATAATCTATGGTCCCTAATTTCTTGTTAAATAAATATTATATATTTCATCTTTCTTTTAAAGCATATTAGTAATAGTAAGAATTTTCTTAACATGCTAAAGCTATTATAAAACTTTTTATTTGTAAAAAAATACTTAAGCAATTGTGTCAATTATATAAATAATTCTCTAAATGGGTTTTGAGATCTGGGTTGAGTGTAGTATTTTTATTTTTTGGAAATTAAGTTATAATTTTATTTTTTATTTTTTATTTTTTTAAAAAATATATAAAATTTTGGGTAAACTGAAAAACCGAAATTCCAAAATTTTTAAACCGAAAATCGAACCAAATAACCGAAATTTTAAGAAAAAGGAATCGAAACCGAACCGAAAAATTGAAAAACCGAAATAGAAAAATCGAATTAGTTCGATTCGGTCTGATTTTTCAATTTTTTGGTATTTATGCCCACCCCTACTCATATATTTATTTTCTCTGCTCATTCTTTTCAGCTCTACTACAAGCTTAATATTTTAGATGTGTGAAATTATCACTCTCTTCGAAATTACAATAACTATTCAAAATCATTAATTTTATCACTAGCATTAGGTCTCATGTGTTAGAACCTATCTTATGCACCAAATCACTCTTTAAGCCTAAGTTTTCGCTCGCCCATTTCGACTTAAAATCCTCAATAATTCATTTCTTTATATGTTATCCCTTTAATACTTTGAGTTATGCAATATTCTTTTATATTTGTCTGTCTTGATTTTATTTAGCTTAAAGGTTGTCTAGCATTTGAACATTGATTCCGATCATAATCTTCAATCCATCCCTACTTATAAAAATATCCAATATTTCAAACAATTCCAAATATATTCTCTACATCTTTTATATCCCTGAAAGTTGTGGTAACATAAAGTTAAGGCAAGGAGATAGAAATCAGTTTTGTAACTAATATTTCTGCTCCTCTCTGTGATAATATCTTTAGTTTCAAGTATGCGGTCTATAATATTTTTCTCTGTAAGATTATCATGTTCAAGATCCTGGTTTGCATTTAGTTTAAATCTAATATAAACATGTCAAAACTCTAAATCTATACTATATTAAAAGCATGAAGACCATTAGAAATTTTGATTGAATTTTTTGCCCTTTATTAAAAGACTCTACAATAGATGAAATTGTCATTTACTATTTTTCTCAAATAATTATCATTTAATTATTATTCTAATATTTAAGACTTTGAAATTAATTGCAGTAATAGCTATTAAATCTTTACTTATTTGTGAGGTGTAAGAACTCCTAATATTTAGTACTTTAAAATTGCCTAAAATTTTGCTTCTTAAATTTTTTCTTATTTGAATTATATTAAAAGTGCTAATATTTAAGACATTAAAATCAATAATAATTTTGTTAATCTTAGCAATCCTTTTTTCATTAAACTAACTAATTATCCATCATAATTTTTTAACTCACGATATGAGAAAATGAATTAAAGAGTGTAACTTCATTTTGCATTAATACGTTGAATTCTTCTTCCTCCTCCTCCTCTCCCTTCTTTGTCTTATTAAATATATAATCGGAGAAAGGAAAAATATAATAATTTAGGTTATTTCAATTAATCAAATGTTCTTGATATTCACTCTCTTTAATTAAATCTACATTATTATTTTTTTAATTTTGATTTAGATGAAGCTATTTGATTATACACATAAATTACGACAAAAAGAAATAATTTTGAGCTGAAATCATCTCATAAAGGTAGAATAAAAAGTTTAAAATTAAGTTATTATTAAATGTTTAAAGTAAGAAGCCCCATAGCAAAATGTTGTTCATTTTTTTACCCTTTTAAAATAGAGTTCGCACTTGATAAAATAGTTATTTAATTATTTTTTTAATATTTAAAATTTTAAAATTAATTAAATTTTACGTATTACATCCTTCCTTATTTGAAATATATAGAAAAATTTAATATTTAGAATTTTAAAAATGATTAAGATTTTACCTTGTAAGAAATAATTACACATTGAATAAAATTGTATTTATAATGCAAAACAACTCTATTTTTAGGACCTTTGAAAATACAATTCAAAAAGGCAACCTGATGCGCAAAACATCTGGCGTTAACAAAGTCTGAAAAAGGGTCGCACTCTAATGAGTTTGATATAGAGAACATATCCTAATTACAAGCATTATTTATTGTTTTAACTAATTTTGATGAGTCTTTCTTAGTTTGCTGACATAAAAATTCTTTAACTACCATTTACAAATAAATTATGGGTTTGTAATATGATCATATCAATTTATTAGTGTCAAAACAAGTCACTAATAAATCACAATACAATTTTGTACGTTCCAATTGTTTAAAAAAAAACTTATACTATATATTCTAATCTACTATATAACTTTATATTTAATGTTTCTTCATAATACTAATATTTATATTAAGTATTAATATGTTAAAATGCAAATTAATACAACTTTTGTAATAATTAATATAAAATATACATATAATGCATACATATAAGTGCTCATGTTAAAGCGAACGACTCTTTTTTTCAATCAAATGTTAATTCTATAATGCTGTTTTTCAATGAAATACATTAGAACAGATTGAATGAAGAGCTATTGTATTGGATCAAAACTGTTAAACATGATCATTTATCAATTTAAAATTTATTATTTTCTTTCTAAATTCTTATATTGTTACACAAATATATCTTTTAAAATATTATTTTTACTATTTTAAAAAATCTATTTTTATTAATATAAAAGAAATTCGTAAATCACATACATATGTCATTTCCCATATGACATTATATCAAGGAAACATGACTTTTGACGTCCCTTAGACTTTATAGAACTACAGGAGACCTTACTACATTGCTTTTTTGTTAAGATCATTCAATGATCCATTCCAAACTACTTGTATATGATTTTCAATCAATATTGGGATTTGGAAGGGTAATTTTGAGAGTCTTGTTCGGATTAACTTTTAAAAAAATAACTTTTGAATAAAAATATTTAAAATTTTAAAAGCAAAAAAATTGGAGTATCGTAATTTTTAACTTTTTACTTGTTTTAAGCAGTTTTTAATTTATTTTAAATATTTTTTAATTTTGTCAAATACTTAAAAGAAATTAAAAAAATAAAATTAAAAGTTAATTTAACCAAATTTTAATCCGATTCAAACATGCTCCTAATCCTCTTCTTAGGTAAATATTTTCACATCTAATTCGTCCTTTCTTTGCTTTTCCATCCAGCAATACAAACCTTCAAACCCATTTCATCTCATTCCTTTTTTGTGCAGCGAGTTAAACTTAACTTAATATTTTCGATAAGAAACATGAATATATCATATATATGATAGAAAAATAATTTCAAAAAGTACATAAATATTATATTCAAATTTATAATTTTAAAAGTTAGTTAAATTTAAATCTTAAATTTTCTTTAACTATGTCCCACCCTACCAGATATCTTGCCACGACATTTTCATGTTCACCTGCAATCCAACTAATTCTTCCTCTCTGCCGTCACGCACATTACTATGCAGCAAAGTATATTCAAAATTAAAGCAATGCGTGTGGAATATCATTGTACTTTATATTCTTTTATGATAAAAGGAGTGGTCACTCAGTAGTTGGTACAAATAAATAGTTTTGCTTAATACATTCTTAAATTTGTCCATAAATTTTATTTAAAAATTTCAATTATAATTTATTCAATTTGATCACTTGAATATATGATAATAAAAGTTTTCCTATTAGACATTTCGGATCAAATTTTGAAACTTTTGTTTCCACGTGTTTTTAAATGTTTATTATATAGATCAGTTAACTAATTAAACTATATCATTTTATTTAATTATACAAACTAGTCTCGACTTGTGCTCTAATTGAGAATGGTGTGTATAATAAGGAGACGACATATTTTAAGTAGTTAGCTTATCTAGGTTATGGACATTTGAGATCACGCGCAAAAGTTTTTCCAAAATAAAAATGTCCAAAAGAAATACTTTATCATGTGTTGAGGTGCTCAGGTGAGTAAGTCGTCGTGTGTCTAAATAAAATTGGAGAGCATGTTTGAGGGGTTATTGATGTATTAAGCGTAAGTATATACTTAAACTAGTATACAGTATATGGAGTCGAATGAAAGAATGTGAATATGTGCAAATCCCCTAAGGTAAACATACATCTAGCCTTGGCCTACAGGCAAGGCACCATTTTCATATTTTAAATGCCTCTCTAAGCAATATCCCACTTGTTCTTTTCTAATTCCCATTTTCAGTTTAAATTTCATTATTGTTTCAATTAGAGAACAAATATCTCAATTCATTGACAGGTAGGCACATTCGCGCAATCTTGTGTGGTGTTGAAGATTGCGCGGTTAAAATTACCTGTCATGGCATTGAAAAAGATCACGAGGCGAGTGAAAACAATTGTGACGATGCCTTTCAAGAAACGTTCGAAACACTATAAACCTCCTCCACAGCCAGAGCCACCACCTCCATCGCCTCCAATTAGTCCACCAAGATCCCCAGACATGTCTCCACCACCACAACAAATTAGGCCATTGTTAGAGCCTTTCTTGTTTCCAAAAGCAAAATCAACTGTTCTTCCTGACCCATCTCCATTTTTTGCTCATAATCTCTTATCAATTCCTTTGCCCACAAATTCTTTCTTTCAAAACTTTGTCTTGAAAAATGGTGATCAACCTGAATACATTCATCCATATCTTATAAAATCATCAAATTCATCTCTTACTATTTCTTACCCACCTCAGTTCCAAAATCCTGCATTCATTTACCAGATATTCAATGCTGATCTCACTATTTCTATGTTGAATAATACTAATCCAAATGCACCCCATGTTATTGCATCATTTAGTGATCTTAGTGTCACATTGGACCTTCCATCAAGTAACCTTAGGTTCTTTCTTGTCAGGGGATGTCCCTTTGTTACTTGTAATGTCATTGGTGATGCTGCACTTAAGATTTCTACAATTCATGCTATTCTTGAATGCTCTTGGAATGCTACTCTCACCAAATATACTATTAAGCTCAACAATGGCCAGACATGGCTTTTGTACGCATCTTCACCGATCAATTTGAGCAATGATATGAATAATATCACTTCTAGTGAGTTTTCGGGTACAATAAGGATCGTTCTCTTGCCAAATTCTAATTATGAGGCAGTTCTTGACCGTTTCAGTTCTTGTTATCCTAAATTTGGTAATGCTGTTTTCAGTCAGCCATTTTGCGTGGAGTACAAGTGGGAAAAGACTGGATGGGGGGACTTGTTGATGCTGGCTCATCCCCTGCATCTCCAGCTGCTCTCGGATCGTTCAGTTATTATCTTGGAGGACTTTAAGTACAATAGTATTGATGGTGAGCTTGTTGGTGTTGTTGGAGACTCATGGCTATTGAAGAGTGATCCGATTTCTGTAACATGGCATTCGATTAAAGGTGTAAAGGAAGATTCTTTTTCTGAAATAATTGATGCTTTGAATAAGGATGTCGCGGACCTGAACTCAACATTAATCTCAACATCATCATCTTATTTCTACGGGAAGTTAATTGCAAGAGCTGCAAGACTAGCATTGATAGCCGAAGAGGTTTGTTACCATGATGTTATCCCAACAATCCGCAAATTCTTGAAGGATACAATTGAACCTTGGCTAGATGGGACTTTCGAAGCAAATGGTTTCTTTTATGATTCAAAATGGGGTGGGATTGTAACTAAACAAGGTTCAATGGATACTGGTGCTGATTTTGGGTTTGGAATCTATAATGATCACCATTACCACATTGGTTATTTCCTTTATGCTATTGCAGTGCTTGCCAAGATAGATCCAATGTGGGGAAGAAAGTATAGGCCACAAGCTTATTCTCTTATGGCGGATTTTATGAATTTAAGCAGGCGAGAAGATTCACACTATACGCGGTTGAGGTGCTTTGATTTGTGGAAATTGCATTCTTGGGCTGGGGGATTAACAGAGTTTGCAGATGGAAGAAACCAGGAGAGTACTAGTGAAGCAGTGAACGCCTACTATTCAGCAGCTTTGATGGGATTGGCATATGGTGACACTCATCTTGTTTCCATTGCATCAACCCTTTCGGCAATGGAGGTTCATTCAGCACAAACTTGGTGGCATGTTAAAGAAGAAAGTAAATTGTATGCAGAGGAATTTGTGAGAAATAACCGTGTGGTCGGTGTTTTATGGTCTAATAAAATTGACAGTGGCCTCTGGTTTGCACCTGCTGATTGGAAAGAGTGTAGACTTGGTATTCAGGTTTTACCTTTATTGCCTATTACTGAAGTTCTATTTTCTGATGCTCAGTTCGTGAGAGAGCTGGTCCAATGGACAATGCCAGCTCTTGCAAGACAAGGTGTTGGAGAAGGGTGGAAGGGGTTTGTGTATGCTTTAGAAGGGATGTATAATAAGGCAAGTGCTTTGGAGAAAACAAGAAGATTAACTGGTTTCGACGATGGAAATTCTCTCACAAATCTTCTATGGTGGATTCATACTAGAGGTGATGAAGCAGAGGAATGTGACAGAGGGAACAATTTCTGCTGGTTTCGACATTACTCTCTTTGAATTTATGGTATGTAGCACTCAGTGAATAAAGGTACTAGAAGCATAGTCTGTTACAACAAAAAAATGATCTAGTTGGTGATCTGGTATTTATCATTTATATTGCCTGTATATAATCTACACATTATGGTCTTAATATGGATTGTAATATTTATACAAACTGTCTAAATAAATTATAGAACATGGAATTTACAATTTTCAGACGGCTCTAAAAACTAAAATTTCTTCAGTAAGCCTATCCTGCAAACAGTTTTCACGACTCTGTGGCTTTATGAATGAACTGGTCCTTTATTTATGACGAGCAGCTCGGAAGTAGCAATTTATTTAAGAAAATTGTTACTAACTCAAATGGCGTACCATGAGAAGCTCTTAGTCAGGTAACTTTGTTTCTGAACCTCGAGGTTTCTCAGGTGGCAGAATGCCACAAAGTACATCACTTGCTTTCATTTCAATTGCTTAAAGTCTTCTCAAACTAGAACAACTACAAGTAAGGAATGAACACAGGCAAACTAAAGTTCATTTTCTTCTGCTATCGGCTTAGTGTTATCATTGTTGCTGCTGCTACTGATGCTTTGTGATCCTCAAATCCCTCAATAAATCCTTGAAGAACTTGATTTCTTGTTTTTTCGAATGGGAATACTCAAGCCATTCATGAGCTGACAATAAAAAAGATTAAAACATTTATAGCTCCTATGTATATTAGGTATTTATACTTGGACAATTGATGGAGCTTTAGTCTAATACTAGAAAGTAAAGGAATTATCTTGGGTTAAGTGTACTATTATATAAGCTAGGAAAATCCTTCTTGAAAAGCTACAAAGCAATTAACAGTTTAGAGGCTTTAATTTAAGAAATACAATTGATATAACGGCATGTTCAATTCTTATAGCAAAAACAACTGTACCATCCAACAATTCTTGCAACAAACTGATGGCTAGAAGCATTCAACATTACATACAAAGGCTAATACAGGATATGTAATCCTTTATAAGTCCTGATATGCGATAAGTGGCTTTGCTACCCAAACCAATCTTTATTATCCATGGAATTGTTGTTGATGTCTACCGTATAATTGTAAAAGAACACAAATTCATTATGACATTTAAGAACATATGGCACTAGCTTCACTATGTGAAAAGATAGAACAAATGAATAAGCTTCCAGAAATGCAGAGCTCTTCAACAAATGCCAATGACTTCCCTGTACAAAATAAGAAAATCTTTGCATATTATACAGCCGAGTCAACTGAGTCCTTAATCCTAGACTTGTTAACTAAAGACCCAATGAAGAAAATTATATTTATGCCTTGTTTAGATTGAAGATGAGAAACACAAAAGTTTCTACTTCTGAGGCAATGAGAGAAGGTTAGGAAGTATAAGGTCATTCTATTGCTTTGAATTTGAATCCTAGTAATTGATCTCCAAGATTGGGAGACCGTTCATGTAGCTGTTTTTAATTATTCCTAAGAGCAAAGAGATTCTTGACCATGTGAATCTGTAACAGGAACTAGAGATGACAATGGCAAACAAATGCTTATGGAAAAGGATATAACAAGACAAGTACTCATGCAATGCACAATGAAGATAACATTGCCTGATAATAGGAAACAACAAAAGTTACTAACTACCTTACAATTTCTGCATCTTACGGACACTATACCTTTTCCATGTGTGCACTTTTATGCTATCGCTATATAGCTTCTTATGGTTCCTTTCTACTCATAGTTACTGTAAACTGTAATTCACTCCTTGCTACTCATTTTAAGTGGATTTCTCTAAAATGTGAAAATAGCTTCTCAAGGTTCCTTGCTAAGCATACACTTTTATTTTCTTAATTATGTATTCAAAAATATGAAAATAGGTGAAGGTATTAAGAAACTCTATAATGGAAGAATAGATGCTTGTTTGACTCCTTGCGATACTGACAGTTCAATAAATTTGTGTGAATACAATGTAAGATGTTTGTATAGTGTTGTGTGTACCTGTACCAACTAGCGATTAGTGATCCATCACACCTTTCCACTGAAAACCTGTTGTGCCATTTCTCCAATGAATGATTGCTCCCCAATCTGTGCTTTATGAAGATTTGATGCGTTACCCAGTCCATGTTTAACAGCATCAGCCATTTTAGTACACTCCAGAAGGACAAATTCTTCCAAGGATGGTAGATCCATTATGAAAGCCTCTGCACAAAGCCGTTCCACACATTTAGATTTTGTAATTGTCAGGCTTTTCAACTCAGGCAGCACGATCATTTTATCTTTCTCCTCTTCCCTTTCGCTTTCTTCATGGCTTATTAGTTCTACCAGATTTGGCATCTCATTTACTTTTAACTCTTTTAGTTTTCCAAGACTTCGAGCTGATATAACTGAAAATAGATTTCTCAGGTTGTTGCAGCTTTCTACATGAATAGCTCTGAGGTTTGGAAATAAAACATGTCCATTCTGAACATTTGCTGACATCCCTTCTGATGCTTCAACATTTGCTGACATCCCATCTGGTGCTTCTTCAATGATTCTTTCCAATCTGTGACACCTCAAAATTTTGAGATTATCCAGTTGACAAAGATTTTGAGTGGCTACAGATGGGAATACATATCTCAAGTTGTCACAATAACTAATCTCAACGTCAGTTAGGTTATTGAAGCATTGTATTTTTTGAAGGTGTAGTGACTGGTTAGATACCCTCCAGAGTTTGGACAGTCCAGGCAAACTACATAACCGGATCCTTTTGAGCATAGAGAGGAGTTTCGGTTCTTCATTAAAAGCTGCTTTGTGAAGAGGAAATATTGTGAATAACATGTTACACGAATACACATGAACTTCTTCTATACTTGATAGCCTCAGGAGCAACTCAGTTCCAAGTAGAGTAATTAAATTATGACAAAGATCAACCTTTAGAATCCTCAAATTCTGGAAGGAACCTGCTTTAATTGAGCGGACAGAAAGTAAGAATAGCTTCTTGAGATTCCGAAGATGTAATTTCTCCAAAGCTCCTAAAATTACAGGTGCATCGCTATGAAGAACGTCATCAATGAGATATTGAATGTCTTCATTGGCGGTTATTTCAAGAGCTCTCAAGTGATTTAAACCCCCTTCGACATCGAAGATACTTTTCAGTATTTCCTTGCATGCACAGAACATTGTCAATTCCTCTGTGAATTGAAGCATACGTCTCATCCCATTTGGTAAACCAGTCTTTATCTCTCTAAGATAGAACGCCCTTGAGTTTGGATAACATATAGCTGAGTTGTAACCTACAGTTATCTCAAACTTGTGTATGCTAGAAAGATCAAAGTTTTCAGAGAAAGCTAGAAGGGTGGAGACTTCCACACACAAAATGTTTAAATGGGACAGGGACATTAGCTCAGACAAGCTGGCTTGGCCACTCCTTTCAACAGATCCATCAGCTAGCTGCCACAATTGAAAGCTTCCACCCATATAAAGTTCTTCTAATTGGACAAGGCGTGATATCAAGTTCTCTGGGATTTTCTGAAGGTACTGACAGAACGACAGGTCCAACAGCCTCAAATTAACCAAGTTCCCCAATTCATATGGAAGTTCTCTGATTGAAGAACCATATAAACTTAAAATCTCAAGGCTCTTTAATTTGCCAATGATAGATACATCACCTAACTTGCAGCGGTCTAAACGTAAAGTTCTCAGGTTTGTGAGAACTTTAACTGATGATGGAAATCTGAGAGGACGTGTACTTTTTCTAGTGGCATTTGGGAGTAAATCAAAGCAAGGATTTAGCGAATGGATACCAACCCTTTCACTTAAATCCAAAACCTGTAGCATTTTCATCTGTATAAAAAAGTTCTCTGGTATCTGTTCGAGGCCTTCATTTTCTCCAAGCAGTAAAATTTGAAGATTGGGGCAATGTACATCCCTTGGAAGCACATGAATATCATTGCTCATAAAGGAAATAGCTGCTTTTTGGCTGAATGACTCCCTTCGTGGCCACTCGTTCAAATTGTGACCAGCTCTAACCATGAAACCATGCTTCTCGTCAGATGCTATATATATAGCAAAATCACGAACAACATCATGCATTTTCACAAAACCCTCCTTCCCAGCATTAAGCAACAAACAAGATGCTTTAAGTTGGCTAACTCTTAAGCACACCCTGGCTCTAGCTTCTTCAATTGTGTCCACGTCCGAGAACAGCCCTTTTCCTATCCCGTCTCTTGTCAAGTCTTCAATACTTATTTCATGATCTTCTGGGTACAAACAACACATCAGAAAGCACAATCTGATTTCCTCATTTCCCAAAAAATTGTAGCTCAACATCAGACAGGAAAAAATGGTCTTTTCTGCATTAGTGGTGCTAAGGGGCTGGGACTTCTTAAGGAGCTGTAGTGCTGCTTTCCACTCCAGGAATCCTTTTCCTCGTAATGCACTTCCAACAGTCACAAGTGCCAAAGGCAGACCTTGACATTCTTTAACAAAATTCATGACCATGCCATCCAATTCCTGAGGAAGGTCAGAAGTGCTTGTGCAAGCATTTTTCCTCAATAAGTATGATGACTCTTCTTCTGATAAGAGTCTCAATGGTATTCCTTTGGTTCCCATAGCAGTACATAGATCTTTTTGTCGCGTGGTAAGCATAATTCTACAGGCCTTGTGCTCATCACCATGAGGGATCCCTATCTCTGCTAAGTCTATGTATGACCAAACATCGTCCAGTATGAGAAGTACTCTCTCCTGGGACAGTACCGTATAAAGTCTACCTGCTCTTCCTAATTTGCTTTCTTCCTCAAGTCTGAGACCTAACATATCCGCAATTTGACCCTGGATCTTTCTCGTCTTCGGCTTTTGGGAAACAACCACCATTATGACTTTCTTAACAATTCCACAGTCTCTAGCCAATTTCCCTACTTCTTTGGCAAGAGTAGTCTTGCCGATGCCCCCCATGCCATAGATCCCTATAACCTTATAGTGATCATCCTGCAGTTCCTCAATGATCTGATTCACTGCTTCTCTTTGCTGGTGAATAATGTTCTCCACATTTTTTCTTAGCTGATTAGCAATAATTGGACCCATGGTTAATCTTTGCTTGATAGCAATGTCATCAACGCTTAGTAAAGCACCATTAACCACAGCAGATGAATGACTTGCTGCCATCTCAATAACTTGGTCCTCCTTGGGTTTTTCTTGGTTAGAAATGAATGGCATATTCAAAGGAGGGGCCTGCAAGATGGATACATCTTCTGTGGGAGTTCTACCAAGAAGTTCTTGGATAGCTATGATTTTCTTAGCTGCCACCTTGCTCTGCTTATACCGTGAGATCAGACGAGTTAAGCGCATTTTGCTCAAATTTGTTTCATCATCCCATGATTTGATCTCAGCAGTGAGTATATCCACCTCTTGTAACCACCTTTTAACTGTGCTTTTGATTTCTCTGTCATTTTTTTTGGCTTCGTTCACCAATCCTTGGATATCTTCTGTTGTGTCATGCAACCTTTCAGCTTGCTTCTTCAGATTGTCTGCATTTTTCTTATACTGATAGAGATATCGTAATTGATGGCCGAGTGGAGCCACCGTGTAGTCTACAGCTTTTGCCACCAATGAAGCACCTAATGACATCCATGGCTGCATTGTCCCTACTCTACCACCTGACATAGGTGCCAAATGAAATTTCGAGGGTATAAAAACATGATACAGTATGGAATATTAAGAAATTAAAGACATCAATCACCTATATATATATATTTTTAAAATTACAGTAGTATTAAGAAATTAACAAAGTTGTATGATGAAAGGAGTATGATCATGGTAAGCCCAATCAGCTTGTTTACTCCTAACGCTTAGGTAAACAATAATGATGATCTTTATGGAGTCATACAAAAATTTGGAAAAAAAATCTTTCTAGACATGGAAGTTAGAAGATAACAAAATACCTCAGAAGAAAATTTTACGTAATTTCTCCAAGTACAAAGATGTGAAGGGAGATAGCTTTTTGGTCTGTAGTTAATTGAAATCCTCTGTCTTTCAGCTGGTATTGAAGGGGATCTATTGGTTTCCTCTTCTCTACCCAAAAGTGGAACACATCAATTGACAAACTACAAAGTTGACCAAAAAAAGGCGGAGCTACTTGCATCCCCCCATACATGGTTGGCATTGACAAATTTGGTTCGTTCTTGACTAGGTCAAGTTGAATAATTGAGTTTGTGATGACTAATGACTCTAAGAAGGTGTAACAACACTTACATAATTATGCCAATGGCCACTATAAAGTTTATAAGTATTATACTCATTGAATTGAGACATGCTCACAACTCGCTCCTAAAAATATTTTGACAAGTTTATTAGAAGTGAGGTCCTTCACAATATGAATAAGGATCGTGAAAATAAGATTAATCTCATTTGACCAATTTTTATTCCACGAATGTCATCTTAAAACAAGTAACACAGTACTAAATTAAAATAAAAATAAAATCTTGAAGAGATAAAGAGTAAGGGTATAATCTTAAAACATAGTTAATTTTTAAGTCCCAAATAATGCCGCAAAAAGTATTGTTGTCAAACACACATATCATAAATGACAAACTGTTGAGATATCTTGATTTTTGAATCTATATCCAAGATCTTATGGTGTTTGATTATTGATAATTATTATACAAGTGACAGTCTATGTACAAGAAAGAATGAGGAAAGAAGTACAAGAACCAAGTCCTTTACTGTCATGGCCCGAGCTGGGACCCCGGATCGAGACACGGGACCTAGAACCATGAATGGCTCCAAGCTAACCCATGATACATAATATAGCATGACTTAAAACAATAATCAAGCGGGAAACAACATAAACTTGAACAAGCGGAAGATTAAATATCATAAAATGTATATCAAGTGATAACATCACAAAACTGATCATACTAAGTCTATGTTTGAGAAGCCTTTACTATCTGATAAGATATTGGGACAAGCTCCCAGCTAGCTACAAGTCTGAAACTAAACTGACATAACATGTCTAAACTAACAGATGTCCTCGAATAATGAGGACTCACACAAAACAAGGGTTGAACTGGACTGATATGGGAACGAGCTATCGGCGAGACTGAGCTAGATCACACGAACCTATATCATGAAATGATATATCATAGAGTATGCGGTCAGTACTTTGAATGTACTAAGTTATAAGGTAAGTAAAATATGCTTAGTAAAATATTAGTTGAAATCGTGCATATAAATTAAATAGATCATGAGAGTAAGGACTGCATGCGAGAAGCCATATCTAAGATGTACATAATCATAAACTGGTTATCATAGCTGGACATAATGACCCAAGATTTAAAAGAGTAGAAATCATATGACTTGTCATGCTTGAAATCATAAGTAAAAGCTCATAAACTGATCATTGGGTCAAACATGCTATAAAACATAATATCATAAATCATGAACATGAGTGACTGAAATTATGAGGAACAATGGGAGACCCGTCATAACCGACAACCACTATGTATGAGCGCATGATGATCCCACATCTTTCCTACATAGAGGAGAGTCATCCTAAACTTTGCCAGGGCGAAGGATGAATAAGGTGTGTGTTAGATTGCACAATCTAAGGACTTGTCTTCACTGTTTGCCTATGAATGAAACAATTCGTCAAACGTATTCACTTATGTGAATAAAGAAGTAAGTAAATGAGACAGTAATTTAGCATGAAAAACACTCGGCTCCAAAGGTGAAGAACCACGACCTGTACTCCACAGGATTTTTCTCCATCTTCACTAGCTTCAAAGAGCCTCTTCAAGCGGTTGATTACAACTCTTGCAATCTACGAAATTATAAACTCTAACTCCTAACCGTTAATTCACTGACCTCAATATCTTCCTAGAAACACTTACTAGAAGACAAATTGTTCTTGCTTCAGTTTATAACTCACTAAAACAAGAGTACAATGATCATGACCCTAATCACAAATTTCTAGTCCAAGAATGACTAACTCTAGCTTGACTCTTTAATAGACAAGTTTGTTGACAATAACCTCACCAAAGAAAATTGCTATTTTCTCTTCTTTTCAAGTGCACCACTTGCTTTCAGAATTCACACTTCTATATATACACAGCTCTTCCACATCTTTGCAGCCACATTAGAAGTCTACTTCAAGTAGGAATCCTTCTTCAAGTCTATCTCTTGGCTTTCTTTGTGTTTTAATCAAACTCCAACTCTTACAAATCAGCACATGTAGATATGAATGATTTATTGCTTATTAACTCCAAGATTTTCTCATCCTTACTCCCGGATATTTTCATCTTATCACACATCTGTTTACAACACTTCATTAGACCAACTTTATTCACATGTTTCATCATCTTGGCAATCATCAAAACTTCAAAGTCCCAACAAATTTCTCCTTTTTGATGATGACAAACACGATCCCATTTCTACACGGATTCTTCCTGCAAGGAAGACATCTCCCGAATGAAATAGGTTAGTCAAATGAGTTATAAATATTGCATAAGCATGATCAATATGTTTGCATTTTTCTTCCCCCTTTTGGCATCATTGAAAATCTAAATCCATGAATCATTGCCATTAAAATATTAAATTACCCTATTGCCACTAGGACAATCTCAAGAAAACCATGATAACATTTTAAAAACAAGAGAAGGCAGTAACAAGGCAGTGAAAATTGAGCAACAAAAGCAATTCATTGAATCCAGGAAGTCCTTAACACAAGAATACACTACTGAAAAATAAGAAACAACCAAGCCTTGACAGTAAGATTATCAAAATAAGGAAAGCAACACAGGGGTTCTAGGAAGGAGGTGCGGAGGGAAGTAATTGAGAGATACATATGATGGTTTCAACATTGGCAGCCCTTTCAGATGCAAGAGTCCCATCTAACTCAGTGATCTTAGCTTCAAGAGCTGCTTTTTCCAAAGCATGAGCAGCTTGGGCAGCTTCAAGCTCAGTAGTCTTCTCAGTTAAGGCATTACGTATCTTTTGAAAGAGAGTGTCAACCCTTCTCATTGAACCAGGTAAATCAACATGTTTCACCTCACCCAGGACATCCTTCGTACTTTGGAAGGTCCAAACCTGAATAGGGACTGAGTAGTCCTCAAAGACATAAGACAATCAGAAGGCATAAGGAAGGGCGTATCCTTTATTATTCTTGGCAAGAACCCTTTGCATATATTTCACCATAAGACTAGGCAAGTCTATCTTGAACTCAGGATGAAGCAATTCCATTAAGGTTAGGTCAATATAATTAGCCTTAGTCCTCCTTTCCTTCCTAGGAATGATCATTTTGTGAACAACCTCAAAATAGAGTTGATGAAGGGGAGACATTTCTCGTTTCTAAATGCGCCTATGTTGAACAAGTCCAGGCTGTCCTGAGAATTTCCTACATATGTCCCTAGAAGAAGGTAGATTGTCCAATGGTGGCCATTCAAATTTAACATAATGGTCCCAGCCACCACTGGAAATTCCCAAGATACGAGCAAGATCCTCAGCAAATAAATTTGGAGAAACTCCCCTAACAGTTGAAGAGAAAAGGGAACCATTTGTACTCCCATTCGCATAGAACTCAACTACCTCTGGTTTACCAAATTTTATTTGAAAATCACCATAAAATAACAGGGATGACCAACCTTGGACTTCCAGTTTTTCAAGCAAGATCTCCATTTCCGGACCACCAAAACCAGTTACCACTCTACCCCTGAGAACAACTCATTTTTGAAAATGGACCAAGTGGGATAGTTTGCTGTTAGTAAGGTCACCAGTATCAAAACCACCAGCCATATCCTCATCAAAGTCATCTGAATCAGAACCAATGTATGGACTAGGTCGAGTAACCCGTTCTGATGATCTGGTTTTTTGTAGAAGAAGAAGGAGCTGTTGAGGTGGGTTTGAAGGATGATTTAGGAGGTGGTTTGGAGGTTGGTTTAAAGGTAGATTTGGAGGGTGGCTGTGAAGAGGTTTTAGAGGTAAGTTTTGGGATAGGTTTGGAGGAGGCATTAGGGGTGGATGTTGAAGGAGATTTTGAGGTTGATTTGGAAGAGGGTTTTGGCATGATTGGTGTAGGTGATGAAGATGTAGCAGTAGGTTCAGCAGGATTTTGCTCTAAAGATGTGGGAGGTTGAGGGGGAGATGGTGATGACCCAAATATGGTGGGTTTTGGTATGATTTTCTTGACCATAGTCGACTTGCGTACAGTTTTTAGCAAAACATCCTTGGAGGAGGATGATTGTTTTGCACCAAAACCAGAGGTAGAAGACTTCTTTTTTTACTCTTTTAAAGAGCCTGAGCAAGTTTCTCATCTTCCTGACATTTACGGGTACGAGTGAGAGGGGTGCGAGTGGAACTGGTGGGTGGAGGTGTTTCATGATCAGACTCATTTTCGGGTTCATCATCAGGAATAATCACAGGTTTATTGAACTTCTTTCATAACCTAGTGCGTACCCTTTGGGGAATCAAATCTGCAATTGGAGTGCCCTCATTTAGTGCAGATTGAAGAGGGGCATCATCACAAATTTTTAGGGTAGACCCAGTAGAAAATGGAGGAAATACTGTGGAGGGTGAAAATTGGGCTTTAAAAGCATTCCATGCTGCGAAATCAGACATCTTGAATGGAATGTGGATGGGAATATTTTCAGAAGAGTGAGGCACCAGTTCTTGAGAAGAAGATGCCTTCTCAGAGTTATTTGTGGAAGAGCTGCTCGAAGAAGAAGAAGATGAAGCCATTTAAAAGCTTTTTCTTGTGAGGGGTGAGAAAGGTAATTAGGTAATGATGCCTTGACAACACAGCCCAACTTCAATTTTATAGATGGAGAAAAGTAGGAAGGTGAAATGAGGGATGTGACTGCTGATCTGGGTGTCAGTGGAAGACGTGATGGTTAGTGGATGGTAGTGGCAGCTTTTTATGGGGGAAGATGAGGGATTTGACGGTTATCATAATTATGGAGGGATGAAGCAGGTAAGCATAGTTGTTTCTCATTTAGCAGTAGAGCATTTAAGTGAAAAGAACATACCTGATAAATGACTGCCTCTTGAGACTTTAATAACCCTGCACAAGTTAAGATCCAGCCCTTGTCAATTAAAATTTTATCATAGACTTGAGAAACACAAATAAATGTGACAGTCTAGGATAATTAACATAAATAATAATAACACAAGAAAATTGCATAATCTAACCAATCATTGAAGGTGACCTATGCAATCTTAATCATCCCCAATTGTAACCTGTTCTTTTTAAAGAGATCCCTTCCTAGTGCTTTGGTGAAGATATCAACTATTTGTTCTTCAGTGGAACAAAACATAATTGAGATATGACCCTTCTCGACATTATCTATAAGGAAATGGTGCCTTATGTCAATATGTTTGGTTCTTTTATGTTGAACTGGAACTTTTGCAATGTTGATGGCACTAGTGTTGTCACATAAGATTGGAACACATCCCACATTAACACCAAAATCCAGTAGCTATTGCTTGATCCATAGAAATTGAGCACAACATGAACCAACTGCTACATACTCAGCTTCAGCAGTGGACAAGGCAACTGGGTTTCGCTTCTTTGTGGACCACGAGATCAGACATGGTCCAACAAAGTGAGCCATCTCTGTAGTGCTTTTTCTATCAACCAAATATCCTGCGTAATCAACATCTGAATATCCTACTAAGGAAAAGTTACTACCTTTAGGATACTGTAATCCAAGATTAGGTGTCCCATTCAAATATCTTAGAAATTTTTTGACAGCCTTGAGATGTGACTCTTTGGGATTTGTTTGAAATCTAGCACAAGCCAACATTGAAAACAATTTCAATTCTACTAGTAATGAGATATAACAGAGAACCAATCATACCTATATACTGTGTCTGATCTATGGATGGACCTATTTCATCAAGGTCCAATTTTGTGGCTGTGGTAATAGGGGTGTCAATCTCTTTAGCAGACTCCATCTTAAATTTCTTAAGCAACTCCTTCACATACTTTTGTTGATGTATCATAATTCCAATAGCAGTCTGCTTGATTTTGTAATCCAAGAAAGAAATTTAACTCTCCCTTCATGAGCATGGCAAATTCTTGAGTCATGTCACTGCTTGTAGATCCAAATATGATGTCATCTACATATATTTGCACTATCAGCAAATCCTCACCTTTTGTTCTGAAGAACAATGTATTATCAATCTTTCCTCTTGTATGTCCATGCTCCAGAAGAAATTTTGGAAGTCTTTCATACCAGGCCCTTGGAGCTTGCTTCATCCCATACGGAGCTTTATCTAACTTGTAGACATTGTTTGGAAATTCAAAGCTTTCAAACCCTGGGGTTGCTTCACATAAACCTCCTCTTTCAAATAGCCATTGAGGAATGCACTCTTCACATCCATTTGATAAAGAGTGACTTCTTAAAGGCTGCAAAAGCTATGAGTAATTTGATTGCTTCAAGTCTTGCAACAGGAGCAAATGTCTCATCATAGTCAATTCCTTCTTCTTGACTATACCCTTGGACCACCAGCCTAGCCTTGTTCCTTATTACAATTCCATATTCATCTAACTTATTCCGGAATACCCATTTTGTGCCAATTACAGTCCTTCCTTCAGGTGGAGGTACCCAATGCCAAACCTTGCTTCTTTCAAACTGATTCAGTTCCTCCTGCATAGCCGTAATCCAGTCTTCATCAAGGAGGGCCTCCTTCACCTTTTTAGGTTCCATTTTGGACAGAAAGTCATTGAAGGCACACAAATTCTTTAAGCCTGATCTGGTAGTAATACCAGAAGAGAGATCTGTAAGGACATTTTCGATTGGATGGGAATCCTGATACTTGTAACTCTTCAGCTGCAGTCCTTGTGAAATCCTGTATTTGAGTTGATTTAAAGCAATGATGATGACTCAGATTCATTCCTTGTTGTTCCCCCAGTCTGTAGGCCACCATCTTGTTCCACAGATGAAACAGGTACAACAACCTATTCCTGAGTATGTTCTTCATTTTCACTTTCATCCTACATGTTAGTTTGAAGCATAACACAAGATTCATCAAAAATAACATGCACACTTTCCTCAACACAGTTTGTTCTTTTGTTCAACACTCTTATAAGCTTTACTATGCTGAGAATAACCTAAGAAGATTCCCTCATCACTTCGGGCATCAAATTTTCCCAAGTTATCTTTTCCATTGTTATGAATAAAGCATTTACATCCAAAAACTCTAAGATGAGCTATGTTGGATCTCCTTCCCTTAAGTAATTCATAGGGAGTCTTTTCTAATAAAGGTCTATTCAGGCACCTATTCAAAATATAGTAAGTAGTGCTTATGGCTTTAGCCCATAGATTTTTTGCAAGATTACTTGCAATCATCATGGTTCAACCATGTCCTCTAAATTCCCATTTCTCCTTTCAACTACTCCATTTTGCTGAGGTTTTCTTGGAGCAGAGAAGTTATGATCTATTCCATTTTCTGAACAAAACTCTAAAAATTTAGCATTTTTAAATTCTGTTCCATGGTCAGATCTTATGGAAATTAAGGGAGATCCTAATTTCTTTTTCATTCTTTTTACAAAGACATAGAAAACATCAAAAGCATCATCTTTAGAGGCTAAGAACAGAGTCCAAGTGTACCTGGAGTAGTTATCAATGATAACAAAGATGTACCTTTTTCCACCTCTACTTCTTACTCTCATAGGCCCACACAGATCCATATGCAACATATCAAGACACTTGGTTGTACTTACTTGATTCTTTGATGTGAATGAAGACCTCACATGCTTCCCCCTTACACAAGCACTACAGACTTTGTCATTTTTGAACTTAGTCTTAGGCAGCCCTATGATCATGTCCTTTGAAGCAAGTTTGTTTATCTGTTTCAAACTTGCATGCCCCAGTCTTTTGTGCTAGAGAAGGAAATCACAATCAATTGCACTAAGGCAAGTCAGATTTTATCAGACATTCCCATGATGTCTGCCTTATATATATTTTTGTGTTTGCTTGCACTCAGTACAATTTCTTTTGTATCCAGCCTTTTGACTTTGCAATCTGCAGAGGTAAAGGTTACCTTATTACCTTTGTCACACAACTGAGATATACTCAGTAAATTATGTTGCACTCCTTCAAAATGATATATATCCTCCAATGCCCTTCTTTCTGAGCTTCCAATCCTACCAATCCTTATAACAGTACCCTTTTTTCCATCACCAAAGGATACATTCCCCCTTTTTAGTGGAGTGAGTGAAAGGAATTTTTGTTTATCTCCTGTCATGTGTCTTGAACAAGTGCTATCCATGTACCAATGCTTGCTTCCTTTCACCCTTACCTACAAAACATCATAGGGGTTAGTTTTAATAACCCAGACAAGCTTGGGTCCTTTCTTATGGAAAAAGGGATGAATCAAGTTTCTTTTTGCCCAGTGTGGCAACAGGTTAGGTGACCTGTTCCAGCTAGCATTCTTCTTTTTAATTCCATTATCCAACAAGATACTCCTATTTCTGCTTTTACTGCAACAGGACATTCAGTGGTAGGGTAATCATGTTGACCACACAGGTAGCAAAAATCTTCATTGACATCAAACTTCTTAAAAAAACCAATTCCAGCTCTTTCATTATGAACATTTCCACTTAGATTATTTATAATCCTAGAGGATTTAGTCCACCTATTTTCTTTTTCAAGATCACTTTTTAGACTAGAGACCTCCAGATTCAGCTTTCTTACCTTTTCCTTTTCACTAAGGAAATCAATTTTACACTACTTCAGTTTAGTCTCAACTTTCTTCAATTTTTCTGATTTCCTCCTTTTGATTTGAGGGTTTTTTCAAGTTCTCATTTATAGACTCAAGTTCAACTATGTGTTTCTTTAGAGCATGATTTTCTTTCACAACTCTTTACCTCTTTTTAGATCAATGAATTCAAATTTTAGACTAGAAAGAGCATTAAACTATTGATCTCTATTAGAGGTGACTTCTTGAAGTTTTTCCATTGCATCATTCATCATTAATATCAGTTTCTTTTTAGACATATTGTGAATATTTTCATTTAAATTAGAGATACATACCTTAGAGTTCTTGTCATATTCTTCACAATCAGAATCTCCTACTACCATGAGAGCAGTTTCATCAAGTTCAGCATCTGACTCATCGGATTCAGATTCCTAAGCAGCCATAATTGCATAGCTTTCCTTCTTTGTTTTTTCCTTGACTTCCTTTTCAGCTTTCTCTTTTTCAGCTCTTTCCTTTCTCTACTCAATTTCCCAGAGTGGATAATCTTTGATCATGTGATCAGTCTTGTTGCACTTGTAGCATCCAAGTGAAGACTTCTCATTAGAGCTTCGTTTGTTACCAAATCCCTTTTTGTCAAACGCCTTCTCCTTCTTGAGAAATTTTTTGAACTTCTTAGCTAGGAAAGCAATGTGCTCATCATCACCATCAGATTTGTCAGTATCACTAGCCTTGAGAGCCAGTGATTTATCTTTGACTAACACTCCTTTCCTTGAATCATCCATATTCATCTCGTATGTCTTCAAATTTCCTACCAATTCATCCAGCGTCATGGTAGAAATGTCTTTGGCTTCTCGAATAGAAGTGACTTTGACATCCTATTTGGCCTTAGGAAGCACCCTTAGAATCTTATAGACTTGTTCTTCAGTGATGAGTACTTTTCCTAGTGAAGATACCTCATTTACCAGCGAAGTAAGTCTAGTTATCATCTCTTGCAGAGTCTCACCATCTTTCATCTTGAAAGTTTCATACTCAGTAAACAGCATGACTACTCTGAACTTCCTGACTTGACTTGTTCCCTCAAGAGCATTGATCATGGCATCCCATATTTATTTTGTGGTTGAGCAATTTTAAATTTGGTTGTACTCTTCAGGACCTAATCCATACACAAGGTATTCTTAGCCTTGGCATTTTTCTTGAGGGCCAAACAAGTCATCTGCTGTGAATTCAGATCTCACCTTTAGAACTTCTATTCCATCCATCATCTTCTTGGGAATAACTGGTCCAGAAATAGTTCTATCCCATAGTTCGTAATCCTTAGCTTGAATGAAGTTCTCCATATGAGCTTTCCACCAAATGAAGTGAGAGCCATTGAAAAGAGGTGGTCGGGTGGTTGACTGTCCTTCACAATGTCCAAGAGGTGGTGCTGAATTCATCATGATCTATCTTAGGTGTTAGCCTTTTAAGATAAACCTGCTCTGATACCACTTGTTAGATTGCACGACCTAAGGACTTGTCTTTACTGTTTGTCTATGAATGAAACAAGTCGTCAAACATGTTCCACTTATGTGAATAAAGCAGTAAGTAAATGAGACATTGATTTAGCGTGGAAAACACCCGGCTCTAAAGGTGAAAAACCACGACCTGTACTCCACAGGATTTTTCTCCAACTTCACTAACTTCAAAGAGCCTCTTCAAATGGTGATTACAACTCTTGCAATCTATGAATTATACACTCTAACTCCTAACCGCTAATTCACCGACCTCAATATCTTCCTAGCAACACTTAGTAGAAGACAAATATTCTTGCTTCAGTTTATAACTCACTGAAAAAGGAGTACAATGATCACGACCCTAATCACAAACTTCTAGTCCAAGAATGGATAACTCTAGCTTGACTTTTTACTAGACAAGTTTACTGACAATAACCTCACCAAAGCAAATTTCTATTTTCTCTCCTTTTCAAGTGCACCACCTGCTTTCAGAATTCACACTTCTATATATACACAACTCTTCCACATCTTTGCAGCCACATTAGAAGTCTACTTCAAGTAGGAATCCTTCTTCAAGTCTATCTCTTGGCTTCCTTTGTGTTTTAATCAAACTCTAGCTCTTACAAATCAACACATGTAGATATGAATGATTTATTGCTTATTAACTCCAAGATTTTCTCATCCTTGCTCCCGCATATTTTCATCTTATCACACAACTGTTTACAACACTTCATTGGACCAACTTTATTCACCTGTTTCATCATCTTGTCAATCATCAAAACTTCAAAGTCCTAATAGTGTGATATCATGGTATGCCCTCGGGCGGGGAAGCACTCTCTTGAGAGGTCCCAAATATATACCTACGCTGGTGCCTAATTTATGAGACCGGGGAACCTTGGAACCCCAAGCCTACTCGGTGCTAAACACTACTCTCAAAACATGTATAGTGCTCATATACTCATATTCTCAAAAGTACATAGCTTAAATCTGAACATTGGGAGTCTTGACTCCAAATCATATCATAAGTTATATTGGGAGTCTTAACTCCAAATGATATCATAAACTGTATTAGGAGTTTTGACTCCAAATCATATCATAAACTGATCTTGTTAGCCTTGGCTAAAATCATAATAAGCATACTTAACTTTTATGGGCTTGCCCAAATCACAAAATCACGCATACTTGAAATAGACATAAGTCAAATCATGAAATCATAAGTTGAGAATTCATAAATATTCTTGCATACTAAACAATTCATCATGCTTGGAATCATGGATTACAAGCTTGAATTTCCATAAAATTTTTATAATAGGGATTAATTTCTAATAAATTAAAATCATGAATTTATAGTCAAATTGAGTGTAAAATCTTCCCATTAGATTTAAATCATACGCTATAACATGAGTGATTATACCCATAAACATAGCATAGATAATTTCATAGAATTGGGTTAAAACCATAAGAATCAATACACTTGATTAGAAATTTGACTTCATGAATTATAGGAGAAATTTGGGCATGAGGGTGGAAGAAATCCCCCATTCATGACCCGACATACTTGGAAAATCTGATTTCTAAGCTGCTCTTGAAAGCCCAAGAGAATTGAGGAAGAAATTGAGGAGGAATTCTAGTTTGATCTTGGAAGAGAAATTCAATACAATGCATGCATGGGAGCCTAATGACTTAGGCTAGGCTAAACCCTCTTAAAACACTCCTTACAAGGTTCAAAATGAATTCAATTAAAGAGTTAAAATTATGAAAACAACCTTAAAAAACTGACTGAAAATGGCACTGCCAGAGCTAACGAGTGACTTAACAACTTGTTAGGTCACTTAATGGCTCGTCCTGACCTTCCATCGTCACTGGACAAAATTTTCAACTTTCTAATCTTAACTTGACGCCTCCACCTGACGACTCGTCATTACACCTAAAGGGTCACTTCACCAATCGTCCTAACCCTCTGAATCTCAAGGCTTTCAAGCATTCCTCCAAATCATCGGGACACCTAATGAGTTATTAGGGGACATCATAACTCGTTCCACCTCTCGTTAGGTCTCCTGGATTTCAACACTTTCACAACTCTCATAGCCTATAACGGGTCACTTAACGACCTGTTAGGTTACATAACGACTCGTTCTATGACCTGGTGCAGATTTTTTTTGATTTCTCTAATTCAACACTTGAGTCTGATCTTAGGGACTTTTGGAGTGTTATGTTATCTCCTCATTGAGAACATTCGTACTTGAATGTAGACTAAGCACACTGAAAGGCTGGGGAAAGAACTGCAATCCCAAAATTGAAAAACTGAAGCTGAAAACTGATAGAGTGACTGACTCCGGACTGATATACATGACTGAACTGAGTTCATAAAATGTACATACATGCTATGACATGAAAGAAACTTAGAGACATGAACTTGGCATGAAACTGAATAGAGTACTAAGGAGTAAATTGGTACATTATGTTGGAACTAAGCTGGAAGGAAAAAGATGCAGGTATCTAGCCATCATATATGCTTCGGCTTTCCGCATAGCTCCTTCAACGAGTTGATTCATCCATAAACCTTCACTGAAGCTACTTCCTTATTCCTCAACTTCCGAACCTGACGATCAAGGATCTCTACTGGAACCTACTCATAAGTAAGGCTAGGTCACCAATGCACTTCTTCAACAGAGACACATGGAAAAATGGATACACCGAAGCTAACTCCGTCGGTTGCTCCAACTCATATGCCACCTTGCTAACTCGCCTCAAAATCCTATAAGGACCAACATATCGGGGACTAAGCTTCTCTTTCTTTCCGAACCTCATCATTCCCTTCATGGGAGACGCCTTCGGAAATACCCAATCATCAACCTCAAACTCAAGCTCTCTCTTCCTAACATTCGCATATGATTTTTAACGACTCTGAGCTATTTTCAGCCTTTGTCTAATAAGCTTAACTTTCTCCATCACCTCCTAAACTAAATCTAGCCCTATCAACATAGCCTCACCTACCTCAAACTATCTAATAGGTGATCTATACCTCCTCCCATAAAGAGCCTCAAATGAAGCCATCTAAATGCTGGAATGATAACTTTTATTGTAAGAAAACTCGATGAGAGGCAAGTGATCATCCCAACTACCTTTGAAATTAATCACACACACTATTAACATATCCTTAAGAGTCTGAATGGTCTACTCATCCTGGCCATCTATCTGCGGGTGAAAAGTTGTGCTAAGATTTACCTGAGTACCAAGTCCTTTCTGAAACGATCTCCAAAACTGAGAGGTGAACTGAGTACCCCTATATGAGATGATGGACAAAGGAACTCCATGCAACCGAACTAACTCTTGAATGTACAATCTAGCATAATTCTCGACTGAATCGGTAGTTTTGACTAGTAAGAAATGGGCTGATTTAGTCAACATGTCCACAATCATCCATATGGAGTTATATTGTCGACGGGTACAAGGAAATGCTTTAATGAAGTCCATATTGATATCTTCCTACTTCCAAATAGGAATGCTAACATCTTGAAGTATACCCCCAGGTCTCTAATGCTCAATCTTCACCTGTTGGCAATTCGGACACTTAGCCACAAACTCCGCTATATCCTTCTTCACGCCATTCCACCAATAGACTTTCCGTAGGTCACGATACATCTTAGTGGCACCTGGATGGTTAGAGTACAGAGATACATGAGCCTCGATCAACATCCACTCTCTCAAGTCATCTACAGCCGGGACACACAATCAGCCATGATATCGGAGTACACCATCTCCCCCTTAGGATAAAACCTCTACTTTCTAATTTCGAATAGCTTTCTTTAGCTTTACTAGGAGGATCCTCATCTTACCTAGCTTTGACTTCCGTCACCAAAGAAGATTATGACCTATTCTGAACAATCACACCACCATCCATCGAATTTATAAGGCGAACCCCCAAAGAAGCAAGCCATGGAAATCCTTCACCAACTCCTTCCTCTTATCCTCCACATGAGACACACTCTCCATGGACAACCTACTAAGAGCATCCGCCACTATATTAGCTTTTCCCGGATGATAAAGGACACTCATGTCATAGTCCTTGAGAAGCTCTAGCCATCTCCTTTATCGTAAATTTAGGTCCTTCTTAGTGAACACATATTGAAGGCTCTTATGGTCCATAAATGCATCCACATGCACCCCATACAAATAGTGTCTCTAAATCTTCAAAGCAAAAACCACGGCTGCCAACTCTAGGTCATGTGTCGGGTAATTCTTCTCATGAGTCTTAAGATGTCTAGAGGCATACACAATGACCTTGCCATGCTGCATCAACACACAACCAAGACCAACCCTAGAGGTATCACAGGACATGAAAAAACCATCCCTGCCCTCCGGTAGGGTCAATATTGTGGCTGAAGTAAGTTGGGTTTTCAGCTCCTGAAAACTCTTTTCGCAAGCGTCTGACCACTGAAATTTGACCTTCTTCTAGGTCAGCTTAGTCAATGGTGCTGTAATGGATGAAAATCCCTCTACCAACCTCCTGTAATAGCCAGCTGAACCCAAAAATCTCCTAATACCCGTAGGACTGATAGGTCTAGGATAATTCTTCACCACTTCTATCTTTTGAGAGTCCACCTACACACCCTTACTAGGCAAAAGGCTACTGAGTTCAGCCAAACACACTTGTTGAATTTAGCAATCAACTGGTAATCCTTGAGAGTCTACAACACAATCCTCAAGTAAGAGTCATGCTCCTCCTCACTCCGAGAGTATATGAGAATATCATCTATAAAGACAATCACGAACATATCCAAATATTATTTTAACACCTTGTTCATCAAATCCATAAAAGATGCAGGAGCATTCGTTAGTCCAAAGGACGTAACTATAAACTCATAGTGACCATACCGAGTCCTGAAAGCTATCTCCAGAATATCACTCTCCCTTACTCTGAGCTGATGAAATATGGATATGAGGTCTATCTTTGAAAAAGCACTTAGCACCCTGAAGCTGGACAAATCGGTCATCAATCCTGGGAGGGGATACTTTATTCTTGATTATGACCTTGTTCAACTATCGATAATCAAAGCACATCCTAAGGGAACCATCCTTCTTCCAAATAAAGAGAATTGGAGTACCCCATGGAGATTTTCTAGGTCTGATGAATTCCTCATCTAGGAGATCTTTCAACTAATATTTCAACTCCTTTAGCTCGAATGGAGCGATTCTATAAGGAGAAATAAATATAGGCTGCGTATCAGGGAGAAGGTCAATACCAAAGTCAATCTCCGCTTGAGAGGGACTCTTAATAGATCATCTGGAAACACCTCCAGATACTCACATACAACAAGAATGGATTGAAGATCCGGGGCCTTAGACATAGCATCCTTGGCCCAAACTAGATGGTACACACAGCCGTAAGATCAGCAACCATCTTCGGTGCATACTTGGACAACCGGGTAAGCTTCAAAGCATACTCTTAGATAGTCCTTTGTTCTGCTTCAAGTTGATGAACTCCGCCACCTTTGCCTCCCTCAACTCCCTAGGGAAGAACCTGTTCAAGAAGGCAGTCACAAACTCATCCCAACCCCCGGGAACTGCTCCAACGCCCCTACTATCCTTCCACTGACGGAACCATATGTTATCAACCCCCTTCAGCTGATAGGAGGCTAAGTCTGCACTCTTCTCTTACATCACCCCTATAATCTGGGTGATCTTATGCACCTCATCAAGGAACTCGTGCAGGTCCTCATTCACCTTCGACCTAAGAAACTCAGGTGAGTTCATCTAGAGAAAGTCTCGCACTCTCGCCACAGCTGCATTCCCATTCTGAGGAACATGGGCCAATGCCTGCTGGTTGACCTGAGCGGTCATGGCATGTGCCAACATCTAAAATGCCGCCCTGAACTTGACATGGTGACCTGCTCGGGCAGGGATTCGTTGGAGCTGGTGGGGCTGGCTGATGCCCATCTCCATTGCCATGACATGGCCATTTCCATTGCCATTTATTCTACCATTAGCTCAGCATGGAGGCATATTTTTGCAAATGCGTATAGCAGGAGTTAGAGGAACATAGAGGTATTTCACTGCACGACATAGATCATGAAAGAAGGAAACTTTCTTAAAATATCTTGTAGCATCTTCCCCATAAATGTGGCGCTCTTCATACCCATAGAAAAGACTCCACTTAATGCGGCTTTCAGACACCCTAGGATACACCTAAACCTTTTCTTTGATACCAAGTTTGTCAGGATTTGAGTTGGGACTCGGATTGAGACACAGGACCTAGAACCACGAATGGCTCCAAGTTAACCCATGGTACGTACATAGCATGAATTAAAATCATAATCAAGTAGGAAACAACATGAACATGAACAAGCAGAAGACTAAATATCATAAAGCGTATATCAAGCGATAACATCACAAAGTTGATCATATTAAGTCTATGTCTGAGAAGCCTCTGCTATTTGAAGAAATGCTGGGACAAGCCCCCAGCTAACTCCAAGTCTAAAACTAAACTAAATAACAAGTCTAAACTAATAGATGTCCTCAGATGATGAGGACTCACCCAAAGCAGTGGCTAAACTAGACTGATATGAGAGCAAGCTATTGGCGAGACTAAGCTGGATCACTCGAGCCTATATCATGAGATAATATAATATAAAGTATGTGGTCAGTACTTTAAATGTACTGAGTATATAAGGTAATTAAAATATTCTTAGTAAAATGTTAGTTGAAATCGTGCATATAAATGAAATAAATCATAAGAGTAAGGACTGCATGCCAGAAGCCATATTTGAGATGTACATAATCATAAACTAGTTATCATAGCTTAACATAATGACCTAAGATTTAAAAGAATAGAAATCATATGACTTGTCATGCTTGAAATCATAAATAAAAGCTCATTAACTGATCATTGTGTCAAACATGCTATAAAACATAATATCATAAATCATGAACATGAGTAACTAAAATCATGAAGAACAATGGGAGACTCTTCATAACTAACAACCACCATATATGAGCACATGATGATCCCACATCTTTCCTACATAGAGGAGAGCCATCCTAAACCTTGCCAGGGTGAAGGACGAATAAAGTATGATATCACGGCGTACCTTCAAGCGGGGAAGCACTCTCTTGAGAGGTCCCAAATATATACCTATATTGGTGCGTAGTTTATGAGACCAGAAAATCTCTGAACCCCAAGCCTACTCGGTGCTAGACACTATTCTCAAAACATGCATAGTGCTCATATACTCATATTCTCAAAACATAGCTTGAATCTGAATATTAAAAGTCTTGACTCCAAATCATATCATAAACTATATTGGGAGTCTTGACTCCAAATCATATCATAAACTATATTGGGAGTCTTGACTCCAAATCATATCATAAACTGAACTTGTTATCCTTGGCTAAAATCATAACAAGCATACTTAACTTGCATGGGCTTGCCCAGATCATTAAATCATGCATACTTGAAATAGACTTCATAAGTCAAAATCATGGAATCATAAGTTGAGAGTTCATAAATATTCATACATACTAAATAATTCATCATACTTGGAATCATGAATCATAAGCTTGAATTTCCATAAAACTTTCATAATAGGGCATAATTTCTAATAACTTGAAATCATGAAGTTATAATCAAATTGAGTGTAAAATCTTCCCATTAGACTTAAATCATATACTAGAACATGAGGAAATTAGACCCATAAACATAACATAAATAATTTCATAGAATTGGATTAAAACCCTAGGAATCAATAAACTTGATTATAAACTTGACTTAATGAATTAGAGGGGAAATTTGGGAATGAGGGTAGAATAAATCCCCATTCATGGGTCTACATACTTGGGAGATCTGATTTCTGAGCTGCTCTTGAAAGCCTAAGAGAATTGATGAAATTGAGGAGCAATTCTAGTTTGATCTTGGAAGAGAAATTCAATACAATGCATGCATGGGAGCCTAATGACTTAGTCTAGGCTAAACTCTCTTAAAATACTCCTTACAAGGCTCAAAATAACGTTATTAAAGAGTTAAAATCTTGGAAAATTATGAATATACCCTTAAATAATCGACTGGGGAATGGCACTGCCAGAGCTAACGAGTGATATAACGAATCATTTGGTCAATTAATGGCTCGTCCTGACCTTCCGCCGTCACTAGAAAAAAACTATAAATTTTTCTGATCTTAACTTGATGCCTCCACCTAATGACTTGTCATCACACCTTGCGTGTCACTTCACCACTCATCTTGACCCTTTGAATCTCAAGGTTCCCAAGTATTCTTCTCAACCAACAGAACACCTAACGAGTTGTTAGGGGACATCACAAATCGTTCCACCTTTCATTAGGTCTCATGGATTTTAACACTTTTACAACTCTCACAGCCCATAATGGGTCACTTAACGACTCGTTGGGTCACACAATGAGTCACGCAAAGACTCATTCTGTGACCTGGTAAAGATTTTTCTAATTTCTTTGATTCAACCCTCGGGTCTGATCTTAGGGATTTTTGGGTTGTTACATTTACAGATCACCAAAAGAAAGTAATGAAGTTAGCAATACTGTAGAGGACCTCATCAGAGAACCTATTCCTCTGATAGAGCTGGAGACTGTTTGAAGAAACTATTTCATGTGTGTACTAGGAAACCTGGGAGAATTATAATTGTCCTTAATTTAATTCAACAAGGAAATGGAAATCAAAATAAGGAAAGTTTTCATAAATTATTCAAGTGGAATTAGCTTGGATAAGGAGAAAGAAGAGGTCAGACACGTCAAAGAAAGAAGAAAACTAAGTCAAACTATAATTGAATTCATGGAAGGACTTGAACCAATTTTAGGGTGGACTGGAGAACTTCAAGGCGAGAACTTACTCCTATAAGTAAACATGTCAAAATCTTTAGAGCTTAAACATACCCAAATAAAGGTATCACTGTGAAAAGGGTTCAACACAAAGAGTCTCAAAGAAGAATCAACTGTTACAACAAAAGAACTTGTTCTTATCAAGATATATTTACATAGTTCTTGAGTTGTAATAGTTAGTTTCTTTGTGTGGTTCGAAGATAAGATCTTGATTACATTCATAGTTAATTGTAGCAGGTATTTTTTTTGTATTTGTAAGAGACTTCATTGGCTGGGTAGAGTCATTGAAGAAGAATATGGAAGAGGGTAGAGATAGGGTTGGTTTGAAATAATTTCTTAAGTGTACAAAGACAGTTATAACCTTAAATTTCTCGAGTTTAGTGAAGAGTTTGAGAAAATCTTAGTGGAGGTAAGTCATGGTTATTACTATAGGTGCCAAATGGGCGGGTTGGGCTGAATTTAAGCGAGTTAACATGGGTTGAGTTAATAAATGGGCGGGTCAATGACCCATCCTAAGGTTACTAGGGCTGGAAGGGGTTGAGCTGAAATGCGAGTCATAATCCAATAACCCAACTCTAATTAAGTTTTTATTGCTTTATTGTTCTTTTATAATCTTTTGACAACTTATAAAATTAATATTTTTCTTTATTATGACTAAATATAACATATTAAGTAAAGTAAAATGTCTTTTTGAAAATATTTTGATAATATTTCTTCTGAATCAATTTGAGCTAGATATTAATCCAAACTTTGATGAATTAAAATAAGCTGGGCTGAAATGGGTTGAGCTAATAAATGAGTGGGTCAATTATCAGGCCAAACTTAAGCAAGTTGGGTAAGTTATGATCTCATGAACTGTTTTTGCCACCTCTAGTTTTTACCTCCCTAGAGAAAAGTTTTTTCCATGCTAAAATACTTGTGTTGATTTATATATTCTATACTTTACTTTGTTGTGTAGCTTTTTAAAGAACCAGATTCTTTCCGACTGTTGATTGCAATTGAATTAATAAAAACATAGGTTGTAAAATTCAATAAGACAGTAATCCTGGGTGGTAGGTCAACTAATAATCTTGTTGAGTTTTTCACTTAAATTTATTAATTAATATATCTAGTTTATTGATTGTCAAGAAAAATATTGCTCAGAAGAATATTTTGATTCCTTACTATCCTACTCATGTTAACTTAAGGCCTACATTTCTATAGAATTAGAATTAAGAAGAATGCATTATTATAATTCTTATAAAATAACAAAGCAAGAAGATTAGGTATATTCCTATCCTAACTGCAAATACATTCCTCGAGGCCCAAGTTCAAGAACTTGCTCTATTCAATCCTATTATATTCTATAATTTCCATTTTCAAGTTCAATTCTAGATTCATAGATAGTATCCAATTGCTGATCAAATAAATCAAATAATTAAGAGCGAGATTGAATAATCAAATCAATATGATAAATTCAATAACATCAATTTGAACTTCAAATGTCAACATTTATGTAGCATCATAAAACCTAAAAAAATATAATATTAAAGCAAAAAGAGAGAAGAAAAAAATTCAGAATCCAAATAGGTCAATCTTATTCTCTAAACTTGCCAATGTTCTGATGCTCCTCCAAAGGTAGAAGATGCCCCTCTTCCATGCGAATACCATATATCATGTTATGTCTCCAACATGAAGGGATCCTCATCAAATACTTGATTGGAGTCCTTTTATAATGTAACACCCCGAAACTTTTCTAGACCAAATTTAGACATTGCATGAAAAATCATAGGAAAACCAGAAATTTTTCTGTCTCAGACGACCCCCACAACGGTCCGTTGGTGGAACTGGTCGTGGGTTACAACAGGATTCCTCCAGGGGGAACAACGAGTCATAGGACGACCTGTTGAAATTAACAATCGGTCGTCCTATCGTCCGTTCAATCTCGAGTTCAGAGGTCTTCCAGACTCTTCCCTGAGACAACAAGAGGGAACAACGGCCCGTGGTAGCCTCCAACGAGCCATTATTACCACCCATCGTCTATTTTAGAAAGGAGATTTTTCTCCCCTTGCATCCCCTAAAACTCTCTCTCTGTTCACTATCAGTTCTAGCCTTGAGTTTACGAATTTGAAGATATTTTCATTGTTCTTTGATTAATTCCTGTGGAATCCTATCCTATGTTAATTGTAGCTATTTTCCACCTATTTGCAACTAAAATGATGCTTATTCTACTGAATTATAAATTTATCCCTAACCCTTAAAAAAGTCAGAAACTAGAATCCTGTATAAGTATTGAATTCTCAAAAATTTCTTGTATCTCTCAAGGTTAGGGGCTCCTATAATATTTGTATGTGTTAGAAACTTAGTTACATGTATGATAGTAAGATTCAATCAGAAAGTCTATATACGCTGCATTACTCAGAATTGTCGGTCTAGCCTCAGTCAGATTTTAGCAAACCTACGAGTTAACCAGAATAATGTCAGCTAATCAGTTTGACTATAAAATTTCTCGAGGTTCCAGTTGTACCTCCAGATATTAGAATCAGAGTTCAATTATTGGTCCACTAGGCAGTCATGACATTTCAGATATATAACTCTGACTTGCCCCAGGAACCTAGTTCAGATTTCAGTTTGTTCTTAGATGGTTACGACGCTTCTAGATAAGCAGCTCTGACCAGTCTAGAACTCAGTTTCAGAATCTGGTCCGATAAGACTATTAGGGTACTTACAGTTATTTGTCCCTGACTAGTCTTGGATCCAGTTTTGAGCTATCAGCCTAGTAGTTCAGTATAAGTTTTCCAGTGGGAGTAGGACTTAGCACTGAGCAGACCCAGGTTCCAGCGCACCCAGGTTCCCAGAACTACGTTGCTAGCGTAGGTTACAGTTATAGATTATTGGCCTGAAAGTCCCCAGACTTTTATGATCACCCAGTTCATGCTATTATACTCTGGAAAGGTATATTGGGTCCTACCAGTGGGGTGTATACATCGGACTCCACATCTAGCTCACATGGTTGTATGTCGGTTACAGACTCTCCCACTAGTCAGTCCAATCTAGTTTCAGAATAAGAATCTTAATTCAGTTTCAGATTTATCAGTTTAACTCAGTTCAGTACAGTACCTCAAACTCAGAACTTTCAGATTTAGGGCATGTCTTTGACCAGCGGACAGGGTCATTTTGACTATCTCAGTTACTTTAGATTATTTCAGTTCAGATAATTAGTTGGTCATTGTATGTCTTCCCAGTTCAGTCACTTACATCTATCAGTATATTCCTCTCACATATTTAGTACATTCAAAGTACTGACACATACTTTTATGCTGTACTGTTTCATGATACAGCTGCAGGTTCTCAGACTCAGCACCGCTAGCCCCCGCAGTTTAGATTCTCCACCTCAGCAGTTGGAGTGTGAGTCCTCATTATCCAAGGGCATTATTTCTTTCTTCCAGTCATTTATTAGTTTCAATTATACTTAGAGTTAGCTGGGGGCTTGTCTCGGCAATTCCTCAGTTAGATGGCTTTCAAACAGACATGATTTTCAGATTTATCAGTATTATTCAAATGTTTTGAACTTTATGTTCTCAGACTTGTCTTTCATAAATGCTTTATGATATTGTTTCAAAGTTCCACTGTGCATGTTTACTCAGAATACTAGTGTATGATAGACCAAGGGTTGACTTGGGATTAGTTGTGACTCTAAGTACCGTGTTCCGTCCAGGGTGTAGACTCAGGGCGTGACATTTAAGTCGTGGGAAAAGTGTTAAACCCTGTACCTTTAAGTCATAGTACAAATAGTCGAACATCAACAGATTCATGCGATCTCAGAAAATAAGGTCAAGGATGAGTTTTGAGTTACAGATCAGTTCTTACGAGAATAGTGAATTTCTATAAGAGTTCGGGTTAAAATAAGCTTTAGCATTAAAGTTAAGTCAAAAGGGACATCTTGAATAAGTTTTCTTTATCATGTCACTAAAAAGGTCTAGCTTTGAACAGGTATAGATATCAAATTATAAAGAGTTGGGGGTTGAAATACCTACCAAATTAAAGGTCTATAAGTCTACTTTCTAGCAAAAGAATTCACTCATCAATTTGACATCAAAACACAACGATATGCATGATTTACCATAGACATATACAATATCCTAGAGCTTGTGGCGCACTTCCCATCACATGGGATTTGGGCACGATAGAGAGTGTGATGCACTATTCATCATGCATGATAAATCAAACTTCGCACCCAAGGTGATGTTAGCAAAATGTTTCTGTTTTATAAATTAAGACTTTGTGATTCATTTTGGACTTATTCTAAATCGTTTTAGGGGTTGGAAAGTAAGGGCTCTTCATCTCCATCTCCATCATAGAAAAAGTAAGATAAATTCTTTATAAAATCAAGTGAAACCTTCATCATTGATTATGGAAAGCAAATTAGACATGTAATTCTTGAAGATTTAAGGGTGTTCTTGAAAAATTCCAAATGAAAGAAATTGGAATTTCTTCTTCATAAGTATGGCTCCTCCTCTATCTTCATAGATATGTCTCTAGAGATGTTTTAAATATAGTTTATGGGTGGACTCACAGGATGGTGATCAAAAGCTGTAAATCCATCGTTCATATTTATCAACAAATTAAATTATGAATATTGTGTTATATATTGGGATTTTTGGTTGTCGTTTGGTTGGAGGAAGGTTGGAAGGGCCTCATAGGAGATGGTTGAACCATTTTTATCATACGGAAATGTTTTGAGTTAAGGATTTCACAAGCTTATTGGTTGTCCAATATTGTTATCTTATATATGTGGCAGAGCTCTTTAATTAGCTGCTGACAAATTGCTATTGTCATCTTGTACTAAAGTATATAAAGAAAGGGACGTTATACATAACTCACTCTTAATCAAGAATTGAGGTATGTAATGGTTAAATCCTCTTCTTACCTTTATGGCAAGACCTCCCTAATACATATGCCCTTTTACATGGTCTTGCAAGGTCTTATAGAATGAAACAACATAGGTGCTAAGTGTCATATGCTTCATATGTACATACATTAGTTATTTATTTCATATTGCTTCATATATGTCAAATTTCATATTATACACTACTTGTTAACATATGTTTTTTATTCGATATATCTCCTATTATGTCAAGCCTTCATATGGTCTTATATATTCCAGAGCCTTTTGTTCACATTTTCTAAAATGCTTCATTTGAAATGTCTATGACAAGCATACTAAAATTAACCAATCCCTGCATGTGGCAATCATATTAAAATGTGTATAACCTAGCTCCAAAGTATTATAAATTGCATATGGATTGGCATTCATACATTCATAGTTCATTTATGTATTTATCAGAGCTGATTTCGCGCCATCGTCATGAGTACCCCTTGTGGGTTATTAGTTCACAGATTCAAAGATTCCTGTGCAAGAGGCCCTGTGTGGTCAAGGTCTATTATGTTTATTCATTTATGTTTTTCAGTTCCTTGTGGCCTATTTTTCATAAAAACGTGTTAACAAATTGAAGACTTATCAAAGGTTCAAAGTTCCAAAGTATATCAAGCAGAATGATTCCAACTAGTATAACATATGATCCAAATAAATACATAGTTCAGGAGGCCTAGAAAAACATGGAAGTAGTTCCATAGGTTACCCATAGAATTCATATGTTTTAGCTATTGTACTTGGCGTTCCTTTACTTGATTCTTATTATAAATCATATGTTATTTTATCTACCTTACATGCGAGTATATGTTGTATATGTTCTCACGTCCCTGTTGTTGAGGGAGCTTCATTTCACATTGCAAGTTTAGACGTACAGAGCGATAAGCCAACCCGTTAGACATTTGGTTCAACTGTTAGCTATTGGTTGATGCTCACCACACTATCTAGGCTAAGTCTAGTTTGGAGTTCTTTTGCTATAGATGTATATGTAAAAATATTCGAGTAGGTTAGGCCATGTCCTAATAATATTACGATTATTAGACATTCGTGGAGATTTCACAGACCGTATGGTATGTCATAGTATATGTATAGTTGTTATCTTAGCACTTTTATCTTCGCTAGTTGTTATGTCAGACATATCTTGTAGGCAATGCCTTTTTCCATTTGTATACATGTATATTGGATCCCTTTTTAGTAAGAGCTTTTTTTATATATTTCATACGTTAACAAAGTTATATCTGTCATATAATATATGTCTCTAACAGGTGGTACAATTTACATAAATCTGGTCCGCACCATCAATGATTAGGACATGACAAAATTTATATTAGAGCATAGGTTCAAGTATCCTAGAGAGTCTATAAAGTCATGTCTAGTAGAATCCTATATATGAATGTCTTGCACGCCACATTTAAAATTAGGGATTTGCTTGTACATTTAGAAACAATGACCTTCTTTCATCTGGTTGAAATTGCAGCTCTGAATGATGCATAAAACACAAGTATGAAAAATGTGTAAAACAGTTATGTAATAAAACTATGTGTCAAAAAAATCTCTGAAAATACATATATAAATGTATAACTTTTATTGGGTAGTTTTTTATAACCAACATACATCATGAATGAGAGCATAATACCCAACTATCTTGCTCAAGTTAGAGAGCCTTCCAAATCCTTGTCAGGGTAGAGGACGATCACTAAACTGTGGATCCATACTAAAGTCCTTATCAGGGACTATATGAGGAGTCGATCAAATCAATGACACTATCCTAACCAACACTTGCTATGTAGTTTTGAAGCTTACGAGTTATCTGAACTGTTCACCTATCTCGATACTAAATAATCATCCCAAAACTATGCTCATATAAGTATTCCTATCTAAGGCAGTTGAAAACATCTTTGTAAAGAACTTTAGCTGTAGTTATAATAAATATTTTAAAATCTCTGTTGAGCCTTTCACTCAAAAATCTGTATAGACCTGTGGAGCTTCTATGCTTAAAATATCTGCATTAAACTTGTGAGCCTCTATGCTCAAAATCTCCAATTTTCAAAAACAAGACTTTTACTTTAGCTTTTGAAAATCATGCTACAAACTGTATTTTCTTTCTCAAAATCTCTTCATGGAAACTTTCTTAAAATCTTCTCAACTTCATGAAAGCAATGCATTTATCTCAAATTACAATGCTTTAAAAAACAATGACTTTCATGCAATTGGTTTATGGGATAAGGGACATGAACCATCATCCACCAATACAGAATCAAGAGATATCATCAACAAACATCAAGATGGTAATGATTAACAACCAAGAGATACAATTGATATAATTCAATATGAAGAATTCATCAATGAACAATTCAATAGATAGGGAAGAAGACCAAATTAAGAATTGGGAAAAAACCCTACCTTTAATCTCAATGAACTCATTATTAGATGTAGGACATGAGAAAGAAGAGAATTCCTCACTTGGGTTATCCTTATATACCTTGAATGAAGAACTTAGACTTTTACTTGAGGAACTTTACATTGAAGAAGATAAACTCTAACCTTCCTTGAGAGCTTAATGATTCTTGAATTTTTGTTGTAATTGGGGGGGGGGGAGGGGGTAGCGATGAGAGTTTAGACTAATAAAACCCTTAAATATAACCCTTATAAATCCCAAAACGTTCTGGTTTAGGTGATAATAATATAAAAAGTTACTAAAATAACCTTAAGATCTCGTTTGTAAATTCTGCCCGTCCAACGACGATGAGTCATCACACCACTCGTAGTGACCTCTTGTGGTCATTGGAGTCAAGTTGGTTAGTCTCTAATTCTCCTCCCACGACTCATAGTGATGAGTCATTGTCCATGACCGTGACTCGTGGCTCTACCCGTCACATCTGGAGCGATTTTCTCCTTATCTGAATCTCACACCATTGCTCGTCAGTATGAGTCATTACATGAAGTAATGAGTTTTCACTTATCTTGTTGGGACTGGGGACTTAGGAATCTTGGATTCTTACCACGGATCATGTCACGAGTTGTGACACTTCATCACCGAATCTGTGGAGTTTTTTCCATTTTTGTTGGTTTTCTATTTTATGTTTAGGATCTAATCTTAAGGACTTTTGAGGGTCGTTACACTTGGAATGCTATATATATGATTCCTAATAAGAGAAGAAGTTTAGGATGTTTGTTTGTGGTTTGAAACCACATATTAAATTCGCGTGTACTAATGCTACTATGTCTCCTACCATCACATTTGCATCTTTTGTAGGTTTTGCTGAGGAGTATGAAAATTGAAAAAATCATGGTAGATTAGTGAGAAAGCAAAGTAGGAAGGCTCAATTCGTAGGTTGTTACAGTGGTACTCATAATGGAGGACAACAAAGAGGATCTTCTACACCTACACAACCTAATATTAGGTCTGGCAAACAATGACCAAATCGTAATAACTGGGGTAGGCCTTATCAAAATACAAATTAGAGGCCTTATCAATCCAACAATCCTGAGACTCGAGTCTAACATCATTATGGTATCTAGGGGCACATTAAGAAGAATTGCAAAACGTTACATATAGAGTTGGCTAACCCCTCTAAGCAATGGAAAAATGCCCTTAATGCTGCAAGGAGCCTATCTATCAATAATGCTAATGCCTCTCATAATGCTCGTGGTAATATTGCTACTAATACTAAAAATAGAGATCAAGCTCGGCTCTATAATCTGACTCATAGAGAGATAGCTGAGGTTTTTGATATTGTACTGTAACGATCCATCCAGTGTTACGGGGGAAAATAAGTATAGAACACCCTCTTTTGCCTATGTTGTTAGTGGAAAGGTGTTGGGTGAATGTTAGTTAAAACTTGAGATTGAGGAATGGGTTGTATGTAGGGAATAGGAGCTACTGGTTACCGGGGAACCACTGCAGCATGAAAAAAATTGCTGCAGCGAGACCGTACCATGATCAGAGGCCTGCCATAATGGAATAGGAAAGTAACCGAGGGATCCGCCATGGCATTGTCTAGACTGCCATAGCGGGTCTGCTGCAGCAGAAATGTGACACTGCAATGGATGACGGGAGGTAGTATGTGGAATTTTAGGGGTTTACCCCATTCTTCTAAAGAACGAATTGTTAGAAACTCAAGGCGATTTTCTAAAGAGTAGAGCGATTCTCCTTTATAAGGAAAGAATTTTGGTTTATTCCCTCTACTTTCGACTCCCTAACCCTATTGAATCAAGGGGGAGGACCTCTAATGGTGGAATTCCTAATTGAAGAACCCTAGATTACTGAAACTAGGGCTGACTAACAAAAAACTAGTGGGTGTTAGTCCCTAGGTCTAGAAGGGGGTAATAAGCACTACTTAGGGAATTGTGAAAGCATGTGGATAAGGGTAGGGTAATTGAGACTCGCAGTTTGATAAAGTAAGACTGTTAGCCCTAGTAACTCCTAATGAGGGGTTAAGGAGTGGGAACTCCATGAATCGAGATAGGAATAATTGTTATATAAATAGAATATGATGAATTCCTTGGTGGGTAATGATTGGAGCTGTGTTACCGAGTAGAATTGGAGAGCTAAATTTTCCATACCTTATTTAAAGAGTAAATAATAGATTACTTTGTAATTGTTGTTGTAGATTTTGAACGTTCAGAGACATTGAGTAAAGGCAAGGCTCCAGCAGAGTTATTGGCATTCAAATTCTCCAATTGAGGTAGGTTATGATTTAGAAGGAGTTAGACTTTATATAATGACATGTATGTGTGTGAAATGATAATGTGTTGGATTGGTAGAAACACACCATTTGTTGTTAACAATCACCTATTGAATTCAATTGATGAACTGAATCTGATATCATGTTGTTACTTATGTGGTATGAATTGGGTGTTTGAGATATTATATGTGTTCTTTCGTATTGTCATGAAAGTGAGTGATGAATTTTGTAAAGATAATCAAGTCAAGAGAGGTAAGATGAGGCCTCCTAAAGGTCATGTCAATTGACTTAGTGGAAAAGTGTCAAATATGAGAATGAAAATGAATAACATATTTTGTCCTGAGATGAGTAGCTTGTGCTCGAGGGGAGCATCTGGGTAAGTGGTTGTGATCGAGTGGCTCATGTTCGACGGGAGTATCGGGACGAGCAGATGAGCATGAGCGTGTACCACGCCGGTACAGTACATGGATTTCTAGAGTCCCCTGCAGGTTATGACTGAATGGGAAGAAATAAGACCCTCTGGCATATGTGTCAGTGATGTTTAGTTCTAAGTGATTATGGTGACGTGATAGAGGCGTGTGTACGGTACATCATCAATTGTTATGATACTAAATAGAATTCGAAGAGTAAAGATTGTTTCGGATTGTGAGAACCTGAATGAAACTGAATTTCCTTGTTGTATAGTTTATGTGTTAGCAATGTTGATGTGTTTATTATGATTTTCATTACTTATAAGTCACGTAAGAGTTCATATGAGTTGAGGGGTTGATTGTGAGGAGTCTATTGGATACTCTATGTAATTAGTGGTACATTGATTGTTGGATTTACAATTATATATAAATAATTATTGTTATGAAAAGATGTATGGGGTATGTAGAAAGTATGATGTACATATAATATACTCATGATATATGAAATATGTGTAGTACAAAAATATATGTGACATGATTGTAAGATATTATACATATTATTATATAGAATATATAAAATAGTATATATGGGGCGAAAGTATATGTAGAACTATAGGTGAGTTATAAATATTTATAAAATATTCATATACATATGTGTTTAAAATAATATATGTAGTGTATATATGTGTGTGTGGAGACAAGTATATGTGGAAAATTAATCATGATTTGTAGATGGAAAAATAATTATAATGATATGTGACATATAAAAAATAAATATTTATAAATACATGATTAGAAAATACATTAAAACTATACATATATGGATGGGTAAATAGTAAATGCATAATATAAAAATAAATATGCATGTGTAAATAATAATATATGAGAAAAGAAATTATAATATAATAATTTATAGTAATATTTGTAAGATAATGTATGTATATCTCATACTTGATTTTTTTTAGAAACAAAAGAAATTTGAAATCGGCCAAACAGTTGGGTTGAAAATCTGCAAACACATTGTTAACAATTTTTTTTAAAAAAAAAGAAAGTTGGGCCAACAACCCAGTTTATAGATAATGACGTATTTAAATTATTGGGCCTAGAATTCTACAACCTAAAGCCTTTTTAAATATGCATTTTTTTCTTTAAGAAGAATCTGTGTTAAATTTTTTTTAAAGAAAAAAGTTTCTTTTTCTTTAAAAGAAAAATGCACCTTAATAAAACTGCAATCATTCCATAACATCTTTGTCCATAGCATCGAACAATCATAAATCATTCCATAGCATCTTTGTCAAACCCAAAAACTAATTCAGCTACAAATTATTTTTTTTTTAAAAAAATATGCTACGTGGCCGAAGGGATGAAACATAACAACTAAAAGAGGGGTGAAATATTACCGGATGTTGTGCAGCGATCGAAGCTGAAAGTTATCGAGTCACAAGCTACCGAGTTCGACTCCAAAAGAGAACAATGAAGGGCAATCAATGGGTAAGTCTGTAGATAAGAAAAAAGAAAAACACAAAAATAATAAAGAACACAAAAATAAGAAAGAAGAATATCGGTAGTGTGTTTGCGTCTTTTTTTTCTTTTTGCTAGTTTTTTTTTTGCCATTTTTTTTTCGGATGATCTTTACCCTTTACTATCTTCTCTTTTTATAGGAGAGATTGGGGGGTTCTTTCAATAAATTTCAAAACTTGAGGATTCAAAATTTCAATCCTCAGTCCTTGAATGAGAAGTCTGATAGAGAACATGATAAAGAAAATTGAAAAAGAGGGAGGGAGTACGGTGCCTTGTGCACTGTGGATGATTGTTCCACGCCTATAGTAGATGAAGGAAGAGCTCATAGATTTTGTGAGAGGAATTTTTGGGTCTTGGGGGAAGGAGAAGACTAGTCTCTGAGGGAAGGGGCTTCACAGGTTTGAAATTGAGGGGGGGGGGGGGGGGGAGTGAGGGGGCTAGAATTAAATGAAAGAAGCACAATCCATGTGCTTGCTTGCGTGGCACACATGGATTGGCTGATTCTTGTTGGCAAGAACTGAAAAATTTGCAGATTTTTGTCTTGAATTTGTGGTTATAATAGCAATTTAAAACAAAGCCATTTCATTTCAATTTTAGCCACTTTCTTAATAAAATAATATTAATTTATAAAAATTTGAAATCAATTAAATTGTAAAATTATTCACTCTTGTAAAAATAAATACAAATCGAGATGAATTATTAATTGATTAATTAATTAAGCTTTCAAATTTAAATAAATAAAATATTTATTTACGAAAGGCAGATTGATAGGATTTAAATTATAATTGACTTAAAATTGATAATTTAAAATATGTACTTAAATAAAGAAAACATGACAACACATATGAATACATATGTATATAAAATTGATTTGATTTTATTATTATTACTATTTTTCTGTGAACGATTTTAAATACTTAAAATCATAGAATATATATATACATATATTCTCATTTTTTTACAAAAATAAAAAATGGCAAAACATCATCAAAATAGTAAGAAAAAAAATACTTTCAACCCTTCAAATATTTATTTCATTTCATTTAAAATTTTAGAAACTTGAGATAATTAATCAAAAATATGAAGAGCCAAAAGTGGGTTTCAACAGTTGCCTCTTTCTTTGGCCACGGATGAGGAAGAAAAGCGTGGTCAAAGAAAAAATTGACATGTTTTAATTTTGGCCGACCACTAACACATCTTTTTTGAGCAAAAAATAATGCAGATTTTGAGTAATTATGGCCGAGCTCTGGCTTCTGAGCTTCCTACATATCCTGGGTTCTATGAGAATCAGGTCGTATGTAGTTCGAGAGGGGAAATCTTCGCAAATTGATCAACTTTCAAAATTTGTTCTATTGTTGAATTATGACGACACTAGGTTCTTTGTGAAAGAAAAATGAGACACTTCTGGCACGAATAGAGTGAATACGATCATGCTCGAATTCAATCTACCTACATATCCCTAAAGGACACGGGGAGATGTAGTTCGGGAATGGAGGATTTTTTTTTTAAAAAAAAGAACAGACCTAACCCAAGGCTTTCACCCTTGTGGTGGCAAGGACTGCGCAACACCCCCATACATTAACATAAATAAACAACAAAAACATATACCAGGAGGGGGACATAAACCTTACCTTCGATCCTATGGTGAATCATAAGTCGGCCATCCTACTAAGGTCATCCCCGATACTAGAAATGGAAACCCAGAGACTATGCACCTAAGAAGAACTCCTCTCAAATACAAAATATCTAGGAAAATAGTAAATAAGGGAGACTCTCCTCTTTAGATAGAAATGAAAATAAAAGAAAACCTATGCCCTATAGGGCCTTTCTTCACTATAGCCAAAGCGAAGAAAGGCAAAGTTACAGCAAAAAGTACATGAGTACAACCTTGGACCAACGCGGTGTGAACCCAACACTGTGTACTTCGCAAGCACTAAATATGATCAAGGTGGCTCTTTGATCCTCTTGGTCTTCCTCCTTCTAAAGCTAGGCAGGCCCATCTTATCTGCCGTGAGAAGTCTTCTAATATGCACCGGTAGGTCCTGAAGGCACGTGAAGTGCACCACAACAATAGTAGTGTGACTATGTTTGGACAATGCATCAGCAATTGCATTGCCTCTCTGAAGTTCTGACAACATGAGAATGTGTGAAGCTATCTGATAGTGTCCTAAAGTCTGATAAAAGTGTGGTGGAGATACCAAGGAGGATAAAAAGTGTCCCTAATTCAACCACCTAGGAACTCCAAATCAACCTCAAGAATAACGCCTGAGTGGCCATTATGAAGATACCAAGTGAGACCAACACATGCTACTTCCAGCTCCGCCTGATTGTTGGTCCCAACCCCAAGGGGGGCAGAAAAAGCTTGGATAAGGTCCCCATAGCAATCCCTTAGAATATCACCTGTCCCAATCCTTCCTAGGTTACAAAGAGCACTACCATCTATATTGAGTTTGACTATCCAGGAGTCGTCCTAGACCACTGAACTCTAGTTACTTTAATCTCGTGTGTATACGACTCCACTCTGACAGCCAATGAACATAAGGAAAAGTTGTCGTCAAGACTTTTTAAACATCACTGATTATACCATACTTCACCCTCAGCAAGTTAGGCTGTTTGGAACCATACTTAGCAGCACACCGTTTCTTCCACAGGTTCCAACATATAAAATTAGGGAGAGATCGAATTAGAGTATTGTGGGGCTCAATGCAAGGATTTTGACCCCACTGTTGCATAAGAAGGGCCCTGAGAGGTCTATCATGGTGTCTAAAACCCATAAATGTAGAGAAAGGAGTCCATACCACAACAACAAAATTTTCTGAAACCATAACATGCTGAACATCCTCATAGCCCCTATCACAGCAACAAACACATTCTGTAGCACCATTCAGATCAAAAACTTCAGGAATGGAGGATTATGGAGGATTTTAAGAAGGTTTTCAAAAATTTTTCCCAGTGTCGGATTGATGATTGACACTGGTATCATGACAGAATCAGGTAAGAGCTTTATAGAATCATGAGAGATGAGTTTCTGGATGACGAAAATTTTCAAAATAAGGCGCACTTTTGCAGCCTCTTGATTATAAATAGCATAATCATAAGCGGGACTCTGCTAGATACACCTCATGCCTTTGAAGATCACACTGAATTAAATGCGGTTAGACCCTCAGAACCTTTTTAGTATCGTGTCATGTGGACTCTAGAAGGTAGAAAGAAAAAGAGAGAATTGAGAATATAAGAATAGATGTACATTAAATTTTGGAAGTACAGATGACTGATTAAGATAATTGGATTCAGAGCGCTAGCCTTTTGACTCTGTCTTGTAAGTTTGATGTTCCTTACTAAGAAATGCCTCAATTGCTGCTTATAGGAAGTTTCACATTGTAGTGTATTGACCCGCGAAAGGTAAAAATTTCCAAGAACCTGCGCAACTCAAAGTTGTTAACATATAATAATAATAGTAATGTAAAAGAGTAGAGAGTGTAGCCAAACATGTATTGCAGACTCTGATTTGCAGAGTGGTTCCTGGTTAGCATAAACTATTGTAATTGAAAGATCTCTGATATGTTGAGTAGCAACAGTGTAAGCTTAGACTGGTGAAGTAACTTATAGTGTAGCCTTTGACTGGCAGGGTGAGCTTGTAGTTGAAAGCCTCCGTCTAGGCAGGGCAACTGTAAATATAAAAGGCCTCCAATTGGTGGGGCGATCGTAAAATGTAAAATGCACCAACTTGTAATGTAGCGGTATATGGTTGGTGAGGCAACTGTAATCTAAAGGGTCCAACTGGCAAAAAGACTTGTAAACGCTCTGATTGGTGAAATGACTTGTAGTGTATCCTCCGACTAGCGGGACAAACTTGTAGCAAAAGACCTCCGTGTAGTGAGGCGACTGTAATGTAGACGCCTCCAACTAGTAGGGAAATTGAAATGTAAAGGCCTCTGATTGGCAAGGCAACTGTAAGGTAAAAGCTTCAATGGGCGAAGTAACTTGTAATATATAGGCCTCTTGCTGGTGAAACAACTTGATAATATTGCAATAAAGCCTTTGATTGGTGGAGTATGAGACCATTTCTGAAACAAAACCTCTGATTGTTAGATTGTCACGACCTGAACGTACACCCGGATCGTAGACACGGGACAAGGGACCCCGAGGGACCCCAAGTCGACCCATAGCACTTGCATACAACTAATCTTATTCAAATGAGCGGAATGATAATACATAGCGAAAATGTATTATAGCATAACATCAAGAAATACTGGGCGTATACATGGCGGAGCACTACATACTTGTCTGAAAGCCTCTAATACATAAGATGGGTTGATGGGACAACATCCCCAACTAACTCGACTAAGACTGAACATAAACAACATGAAAGTTTATCAAACGACCCTCAGAACATGAGGACTCACCAATAAGCTGAAAACGTAGGTTGAGATGGATTAAGGATGAGGATGAGCTTGAGATCCGGACCCTATATCATGAAACGATATAGTATAGAAAATATGCGGTCAGTACATGGAATGTACCAAGTATGCAAGGTAAGTAAAACGGACATTTAAAAGTAAAATAAACTCATAAATAAACACAGGATAAGGAGATCATGCTTGTATTATATACTTCGTAAGAAAACATGAGGCTCAAGACTTTCAATTATTCATAAAACGTTCATAATCATAATTGTAAATAAACTTTATCAAAACATAACTTGAGCCAATAACATGACCATAACAATGCGTAAAACATGCGGAACTGTCATACCCCACCTTGGGGGGTATGACGGCACTTGGTGCCTGCTAGACTCTGGACTGCTAACTGGTCCAACCTGAGCACATCTGGTGCTTTGGCTGGCTTTGGCTCTATTTCAAGAAACAAATCGGCTATATAACGGCTGTAACTACAGCCTCCGGCCAACTGGCCTGTAGCCATCTGTACCTGTAACAACAGCTAACCGGAAATAGACTTGTAACAAGGAACCTATGCGGGCCGACAAGGCCACCATGCTGTCTAGTAATCTGTAACTCAACACAAGACTGCTGTAAAACTACGTGACCGGCAAGGTCACCATTACTGTCAAACTAAGGCCCCACACGGCCAACATAAACTGGAATACAAAACAACTACAACAGACTGCACGGCCCCACACGACCGGCTCAACTAACCATAGGGAATATATATACAGACTGCAAGCCTCTACGAATACTGTAAGAAACTAATAGAAATGATCGGGACAGGGCCCCGACCTACCCATACTGCACAACAAAAGAAAAGGAGCTACACCTCTGGGAATCAGACTCCGGATAACAGGAGCTGATGACTCACTGGCTGGCTAGAATCACGAGGGATCGGCTTCTCGTTCGTGAGTACCTGTAGGCAAGCAATACAGCGCCTCACTGGGCGTCAGTACCACAGGTACTGAGCATGTAAAGCAAACTGAAATATGCAACTGAAACGAATAGCACAATAACATGACATTTAAGCAAGAAGTAGCTGAGTCTATCTGGCTGAGGATAACTGGGGAGAGTTTATACATTCTGTAACTAACTGAGCGTACCTGAAGACGTGTCGTCCTTATGTCTATCAGTATCTACTAGCACATATCAATATACATAATAATACACACAATACCTGACCGACCCCCATAAGCCGGAAGGTGCCAACCAAGCAAGCAATCTATTTACCCATACCCGGGTCTAAACCAACCAAAAACAAGTCACTCCACTCATCTGATAACTGTGAGCTCCTCCTACCGGCCCCCTTGGGTACGTAGCTCAGGCCTTGGCCTCTGACAATAAACTGTGTCTGAGTCCGAAGACTCCTGCCTCTGGGCACACGTGTGCACACAGAGCGGTCTGCCCCTGTAAACAGGGTGTGCTCGCTCTGCGCAGAGTAAACTGAACTACCCCTGCAAGCAGGGTGATCTGGACCGTGTTATCATGGTGGTCGGCCATCATCGTCCTTTAGTCGGACGGCATCGCCCAGCTGGTGGCGGTATCTGAATCTGGTATCGACACAGCTATAACCCAGGGGCGGTGGGGATGCTAAAGGGTGCCCACATGCCACAACAAGTCTCAACATACAAAACACATACACAACAAGCATGCTTAAATGAAAAATACTAATCATATTCTCTTCTTGTATCTCAAGGCCAGTTTGTATTAAATAACTGATACAATATTCTATTTTACACTATTTCTGATTGCTGAACTAACTGCTACCTGGCCTTTATATGTCTATCTGGTTATATCTCGATATAGCTCAATAACATAAAATGTACCATCTACTACTGGATACAATCTCAACAGATGTACTACGTATTGCCTGAATATCTACTATTCTGATTATCGCATGATACGTGATTAATATACTAGCATGCTTGCTGGAAACTGTACTAAAATCGTTCCTGTATGCTGGGTATCGGTTAATAGCCTTTATTCTATTTACTTTCTAAGCTGTACTTCCTGGCTTGCCGAAAGAATAACTTTACATACCTGGTTTCTGAGTACCCGACTGACCGGTGTGATTTCCGTCGGTACTTCTGCTATTTCTCCCAACTACATTCATATACACGTCAATTAGAACTAAATACATTAATATTCGGGAGAAGTTGTCACTTTAGATATATATATTTATCCCAACTTTAACCTTTCGAAAAACGGTCGAAAACTCGTTATTTTTCAGCGGTCCAGAAGGGAGAAATATTCACTTCTCAGCTAGGAACACATAGACATTAATTTAGAGCAATTCTACTTACCTTAGCTCGGTGGCTCGCCGATTCGTCGGCCGTATTTCACGAAACTAAATCCGTAGGAATGCTCTCTGCTGCTAAATACTTCGGTATCTAGGATTAATTTGAGTTTGGGCAGCGTTTGGCAGCGTAATCGGACGAAAATGATAATCCCTCCTTCGTCTTCCTCTTTGCTGCGTGTTCTGGAAATTAAAATGAGTTAAATGATATTAAACCAAAGTGGGGGCTTTATATACTTGAGCCTGAACTTGGGCAACGTGTCACGGAGCCATCGCGGAGGCCTCACCTCCGTGACACGCTGCCATCGCGGAGGGGCTCTGCCTCAGCTCCTCCCGCGATGGTTCGACGGGTTTCTCGTCCGATCTTTTTCCCGGCCTTTCTCTAGCACGTATGGCCTTCTAATATGCTTAACCAACGTGCGAATAGGTCGTCTAGGTGCTGGGAATTCTACGGGGTATAACATTCTCCCCCCTTAAGAACATTCGTCCTCGAATGTACACTGTTATCTATAAGACTACTTACTTTATTTTCTAGAAAAATTTCGGCAGAGTTTCCCCTGTTATATGGACTATAACAAAAACCTGAAATGTAGTAAAGTCCAACACAGGCACTGCACATAATATTCTAGGATTCACTGGATAACTAAATATCACTCTTTATCATTCACATACATACTATCATAAGGTGCTGCATAAGTAATAATATGGACATACCTATCGCCTGACTAGGCCTGAAATAGGTGAGGGTATCTGACTTTCATATCTTCTTCTGCTTCCCACGTCATTTCCTCACGATTCCTGTTACGCCACAATACTTTGACAGATGCAACATCTTTAGTTCTCAACCTGCGAATCTGTCTGTCTAAGATAGCTACGGGAACTTCTTCATATGCTAACTCTTCTGTGACCTGGACATCTTGAACTGGAACTACTGTAGAAGGGTCCCCTACGAACTTCCTTAACATAGAAACATGGAACACTGGGTGGACAGATGCTAACTCTGGAGGCAAGTTCAACTCGTATGCAACTCGGCCTATTCTTCGCCGAATCTGATATGGCCCAATGAATCTTGGGCTAAGCTTGCCTTTCTTGCCAAATCTCATCACCCCTTTCATCGGAGACACCTTCAGGTATACCCAGTAACTTACCGCAAATTCTAGATTTCTACGCCGCATATCTGCATACGACTTCTGGAGGCTCTGAGCAGTCAGTAAACGTTCTCGGATTAACTTTATCTTTTCCTCGGACTGCCGAACAATGTCTGGGCCAACTAATGCTGATTCTCCTATTTCAAACCAGCCCACCGGCGATCTACATTTTCGCCCGTATAATGCCTCGAAAGGCGCCATCTGGATAGTTGAATGGTAGCTGTTATTATAAGCAAATTCAATCAGCGACAGATGTTCATCCCAGCTACCCCCAAAATCTAGTACGCACGCCCGTAGCATATCTTCGAGCGTTTGGATAGTTCGCTCAGCCTGTCCATCTGTCTGAGGGTGGAATGTTGTGCTCAAATTGATCTGCGTTCCCAGACCCCTCTGGAACGACTGCCAAAATCTTGCTGTGAATTGTGCTCCCCTGTCTGAAATAATAGATACCGACACTCCATGTAATCTAACTATTTCTCTGATATATAATTCGGCATAATCCTCAGCTGAGAAGGTAGCCTTCACTGGTAGGAAATGAGCTGATTTTGTTAGCCTGTCTACTATTACCCAAATGGAATCATTTTTGCGTCTGGTACGGGGTAATCCTGTTACAAAATACATATTTATCGCTTCCCATTTCCACGTAGGCACAGCTATATCCTGCGTCAGACCGCCCGGTTTCTGGTGCTCCGCTTTCACCTGCTGGCAGTTAGGACATCTAGATACAAATTCAGCTATTTCAGATTTCATACCTGGCCACCAGTAAATGTCTCTGATATCGTGGTACATTTTCGTTGCTCCTGGATGGAGGGAATAACGAGCGTAATATACCTCATGCATGATCTGCTGGCGAAGCCCTGAAACATTCGGGACACATAGACGGCCCTCACAACGTAGTACTTCATTTTCAGTCTCTTGGAAATCTGACTCTTTACCTTTCTGAATTCTATCTCTGAGCTGGACTAAGTCAGGGTCCTCGTACTGCCGTTCTTTTACCTCTGTAACTAGTGATGACTCGGCAGAATTTTGAATTACCGCTCTGTTATTTTCTGTCTCCACTACTCGAACGGCTAAACCAGCTAGTTGATGAATTTCCTTGGCTAATTCCCGCTTCTCGGGCCGCAAATACGCCAAACTCCCCATTGACTTACGGCTCAGGGCATCTGCTACTACATTAGCTTTTCCTGGGTGATAGAGAATATTTACATCATAGTCTTTCAACAATTCTAACCAGCGACGTTGCCGCAGATTTAACTCCCTCTGTGTGAAAATGTATTGCAGACTTTTATGATCTGTGAAAATGTCTACATGGACGCCATACAGATAATGCCTCCAAATTTTCAGAGCGTGGATCACTGTGGCCAGTTCCAGGTCATGGGTCGGATAGTTCTTTTCGTGTTTCCTCAGCTGTCTGGAAGCATAAGCAATCACCTTACCATGCTGCATCAACACACAACCCAGTCCCAAACCTGAAGCGTCGCAATACACTGTATACCCATCTGTTCCCTCTGGCAATGCTAGTACTGGGGCGAAGGTCAATCGGTCTTTCAACTCTTGAAAACTCTGCTCACATGCCTCCGTCCACTGAAATTTTACTGCTTTCTGTGTCAGCTTTGTCAGAGGTGCTGCTATAGTGGAGAATCCTTCAACAAATCTCCGATAATATCCTGCTAAACCCAAGAAACTGCGGACCTCGGTCGGAGTAGTAGGTCTGGGCCATGTCTTGACCGCCTCTATTTTCTGTGTGTCTACCTGTATACCAGCATCCGACACGATGTGCCCCAAAAAGGCAACTGAGTTCAGCCAGAACTCGCACTTAGAAAACTTGGCGTACAGCTGACGTTCTCTAAGGATCTGGAGTACTGTTCGTAAATGGTTCTGGTGATCTGTCTCTGAACGAGAATATACCAAAATAACATCGATAAATACTATCACGAACAGATCCAAATACGGTCTGAATATGCTGTTCATCAGGTCCATAAACACTGCGGGAGCATTCGTCAGCCCGAAAGACATAACTAGGAATTCAAAGTGACCATACCTGGTCCTGAAAGCAGTCTTTGGAATGTCTCTCTCACGAACCCGGACCTGGTGGTATCCGTACCTCAGATCTATCTTAGAGAAACATTTGGCCCCCTGCAACTGGTCAAACAAATCATCTATTCTCGGGAGCGGGTATTTGTTCTTCACTGTAACTTTGTTTAGTTGCCGATAATCTATGCATATTCAGAGCGAGCCATCTTTCTTTCTCACGAATAAAACTGGTGCACCCCACGGTGAAGTACTCGGCCTGATAAAACCTTTATCTAACAAATCTTTCAACTGCTCCTTTAATTCTCTGAGTTCTGCAGGAGCCATACGATAAGGAGGAATCGATATCGGCTGAGTACCTGGTAACAAGTCAATCGCAAAATCTATCTCCCTTTCGGGAGGGACACCAGGCAACTCATCTGGGAATACGTCAGCGAATTCATTAACCACTGGAACAGACTGAAGAGCCGGAGGTTCCACCCGAATGTCCTGGACTCTAACTAGGTGGCAAATACATCCCTTTCCTATTAATTTTCTTGCCTTAAGGTAGGAAATAAACCTACCTTTCGGCGTAGGTGTACTCCCTTTCCACTCTCGCACTGCCTCCCCCGGAAAGTGGAATCGGACCGTCTTGGTCCAGCATTCTAAGTCGGCGTAGCATGGCACTAGCCAGTCCATACCCATAATAGCATCGAAGTCGACCATCTCAAGTTCTATTAAGTCTACTGTGGTCTGGCGATCAGCAACCTCTACCGTACACCCTCGGTAAACTCTTTTAGCTGTAATCGAGTCACCGACCGGTGTAAGCACTGAAAAGGGCTGCTGAAGCAATTCTGGTTCGATACCCAACTTTCAGGCCACAAATGGTGTGATATATGACAATGTAGACCCTGGATCAATCAATACATAAACAGGATATGAACAGATAATCAATGTACCTGTGACTACGTCGGGAGATGCCTCTGAATCCTGCCTCCCCGGTAATGCATAGGTACGGTTGGGGCCTGCACCTGAGCCAGAGGCTCCTGGTCTACCTCAGCCCCTATTCCCTGAACCTGAGGGTCTACGCCCTGCTGAGGCTGCTGGAACTCGTGGCCCTGCTGACGCTCTATCCAGATCATCCTGACTACCCTGTCCCCTGGCTGGACAATCTCTCATTAAATGCCTTTCCTGTCCGCAGTAATAACACCCTGGGAAGCCCTGCCTGCAGGCTCCAGAATGTAGTCGGTGACATATAGGACAAGGGGTGGATGTAAATCTACTCTGTTCTAGCCTCCGCTGCTGAGGTGAGGCTACTGTCCGTGAACTGCTACCGGACTCTGACTGACTCCGGCGGATAAACCTGCCTCTCTGCTGCTGTACCGGTGGTAAAGGTCTGGGTGGCCTATATGAAAACCGTGGTCTCGGCCCCCTAGGAATTTCCCTCTGAATCTCGACGGGTCTGCTCCTACGGCGCTGCTCTGAAGTCGCCTGTCTGTCACCCCGCTGTCGCTGCCTCAGGCCCTCAATTGTCTGTGCGAAGGCCTGTACCCTGGCTATGTCCATGTCCTCTCTCAAAGTAGCTGTCATGCACGTCTCTATGTACTCTGGTTTCAGGCCCATAATAAAGCGGTGGACTCTGGACGACATGGTGTCCACAAATGCTGGAGCATAGCAGGCTAAGGAGTCGAATTGTAAGGAATATTCACGGACGCTCCTAGCCCCCTGCTCTAAATGTAAGAACTGGTCCATCCGGGCCTGTCTGACCTCCCGGGGTAAGTAGTGGTCCAGGAAGGCCTCTGAAAAGCTGCACCAAGTAGGAGGGGCTGCATCTCTTTCCCGAGACCTCTCCCAACTTTCGTACCGCAAAACAACAATATCCCGTAACTGGAACACTGCTAACTCAACTGATTCTGCTGGGGTTACGTGCATGACTTTAAAGATCCTCTGCATCTGATCCAAAAAGTCCTGAGGGTCCTCCGCTGCATCCGATCCAGTAAACTGAGGGGGTCCCAACGCCAAGAATTCTCTAACCCTGGAACTACCTGGCCCCCCTAGGGATTCTGCTGCTGTAGGTGGTGCTGGCTGACGCTGAGCAGCTAGCATCTGAGTCAACATAACCACCGCACTACGTAGCTCCTGATCAGACGAAATGGGTGCAGGAGCTGTGGGAGGCGGTGCTGCCTCAAATGGTGCCTGGCGAGGCGGAGACTGCTGGGAGGGCCGAGATGACGCCTCCGTATTGCTCTCAGACCGGGCGGAATCGGCTGTAACTGAGGCATCCTACTGGTGCCTTCGCCCGCTGCTATATCCACTCTCCTACCTGTAGCTGGGTGCCACTGGTCTGCCATAATATCTGTGAGCAAAGAGGGTGGTGAGTTTCAAAAGTCAACTCTATACTGTACCGCTGCCTCCTGCCTATAGTATGTGGTGCACAACACATCCATAGACAAGACTCTACTTAGCACGGCTTGCAGACTCCCTGGGATACGACCTGCTCTGATACCAAGTTTTTCACACCCCACCTTGGGGGGTATGACGGCACTTGGTGCCTGCTAGACTCTGGACTGCTAACTGGTCCAGCCTGAGCACATCTGGTGCTTTGGCTGGCTTTGGCTCTATTTCAAGAAACAAATCGGCTATATAACGGCTGTAACTACAGCCTCCGGCCAACTGGCCTGTAGCCATCTGTACCTGTAACAACAGCTAACCGGAAACAGACTTGTAACAAGGAACCTATGCGGGCCGACAAGGCCACCATGCTGTCTAGTTATCTGTAACTCAACACAAGACTGCTGTAAAACTACGTGACCGGCAAGGTCACCATTACTGTCAAACTAAGGCCCCACACGGCCAACATAAACTGGAATACAAAACAACTACAGCAGACTGCACGGCCCCACACGACCGGCTCAACTAACCACAGGGAATATATATACAGACTGCAAGCCTCTACGAATACTGTAAGAAACTAATAGAAATGATCGGGACAGGGCCCCGACCTACCCATACTGCACAACAAAAGAAAAGGAGCTACACCTCTGGGAATCAGACTCCGGATAATAGGAGCTGATGACTCACTGGCTGGCTGGAATCACGAGGGATCGGCTCCTCGTCCATGAGTACCTGTAGGCAAGTAATACAACGCCCTGCTGGGCGTCAATACCACAGGTACTGAGCATGTAAAGCAAACTGAAATATGCAACTGAAATGAATAGCACAATAACATGACATTTAAGCAAGAAGTAGCTGAGTCTATCTGGCTGAGGATAAATGGGGAGAGTTTATACATTCTGTAACTAACTGAGCGTACCTGAAGACGTGTCGTCCTTCTGTCTATCAGTATCTACTAGCACATATCAATATACATAATAATACACACAATACCTGACCGACCCCCATAAGCCGGAAGGTGCCAACCAAGCAAGCAATCTATTTACCCCTACCCGGGTCTAAACCAACCAAAAACAAGTCACTCCACTCATCTGATAACTGTGAGCTCCTCCTACCGGCCCCCTTGGGTACGTAGCTTAGGCCTTGGCCTCTGACAATAAACTGTGTCTGAGTCCGAAGACTCCTGCCTCTGGGCACAGGTGTGCACACAGAGTAGTCTGCCCCTATAAACAGGGTGTGCTAGCTCTGCGCAGAGTAAACTGAACTACCCCTGCAAGCAGGGTGGTCTGGACCGTGTTATCATGGTGGTCGGCCATCATCGTCCTTTCGTCGGACGGCATCGCCCAGCTGGTGGCGGTATCTGAATCTGGTATCGACACAGCTATAACCCAGGGGCGGTGGGGATGCTAAAGGGTGCCCACATGCCACAACAAGTCTCAACATACAAAACACATACACAGCAAGCATGCTTAAATGAAAAATACTAATCATATTCTCTTCTTGTATCTCAAGGCCAGTTTGTATTAAATAACTGATACTATATTCTATTTTACACTATTTCTGATTGCTGAACTAACTGCTACCTGGCCTTTATCTGTCTATCTGATTATATCTGGATATAGCTCAATAACATAAAATGTACCATCTACTACTGGATACAATCTCAACAGATGTACTACGTATTGCCTGAATATCTACTATTCTGATTATCGCATGATACGTGATTAATATACTAGCATGCTTGCTGGAAACTGTACTAAAATCGTTCTTGTATGCTGGGTATTGGTTAATAGCCTTTATTCTATTTACTTTCTAAGCTGTACTTCCTGGCTTGCCGAAAGAATAACTTTACATACCTGGTTTCTGAGTACCCGACTGACCGGTGTGATTTCCGTCGGTACTTCTGCTGTTTCTCCCAACTACATTCATATACACGTCAATTAGAACTAAATACATTAATATTCGGGAGAAATTGTCACTTTAGATATATATATTTATCCCAACTTTAACCTTTCGAAAAACGGTCGAAAACTCGTTATTTTTCAGCGGTCCAGAAGGGAGAAATATTCACTTCTCAGCTAGGAACACATAGACATTAATTTAGAGCAATTCTACTTACCTTAGCTCGGTGGCTCGCTGATTCGTCGGCCATATTTCACGAAACTAAATCCCTAGGAATGCTCTCTACTGCTAAATACTTCGGTATCTAGGATTAATTTGAGTTTGGGCAGCGTTTGGCAGCGTAATCGGACGAAAATGATAATCCCTCCTTCGTCTTCCTCTGTTTTGCTGCGTGTTCTGGAAATTAAAATGAGTTAAATGATATTAAACCGAAGTGGGGGCTTTATATACTTGAGCCTGAACTTGGGCAACGTGTCACGGAGCCATCGCGGAGGCCTCACATCCGTGACACGCTTCCATCACGGAGGGGCTCTGCCTCAGCTCCTCCCGCGATGGTTCGACGGGTTTCTCGTCCGATCTTTTTCCCGGCCTTTCTATAGCATGTATGGCCTTCTAATATGCTTAACCAACGTGCGAATAGGTCGTCTAGGTGCCGGGAATTCTACGGGGTATAACAGGAACAATGGGAGGACTTGTCATAAAGACACCATCATGATATAGCCTTTCATGATGCCCCACTGTCTCGCTCAAGTGGGCAGAGCCGACCCTGGCTTGCTAGGAGAGGATCATGCATATGGTGTGATATCACATTTGAGGGGATCATTAACAATACATCATTTCATTTACAACCCACGGTGGCACGTGGTTATGAGACAGCGGCGTAGTCCTTTGAACGTCGGGCTTCTTGGTGCTAGACACGGCTCCCAAAAACATGCATATAGGCTCATACATAAATTAATAACATCATGCATTAAAATTCATTGTCTAAGACATAACATTTATCATCATTGATCCCCTTAAAACATGCTTAGCCAAGAATCATAGGCACTTTTCATCGGCCAACATCGTAGATCAATAAATCATGTAATTCACTTCATAAATCATAAATCATTCCTTAACATGCGGGCATTGCCCAATACTTCATCATATTCAATTCTTTCAAAATATGCTCATAAACATGGGTAACTTGAATTCATGCTTTTCCGTCATCAATAAATTCAAAATATTGCTTATTCATTGTAAATAATAACTTTCATGAACTTTTATCAAATGGGCATTTTGGATTTAAAAGCTTGAAACATGATTTTAAAGAGAATAATAATAAAACCTGTCCATCATTCATAATTCAAGAATTAAAACTCAATTAAATCATACCCATAAAGAGAAATCACACTTTCATGCATTTGAGTAAAACCTCATAGACTTGAATAGGAGGATTCATTATTTAAAGTGAAATTGGGCATGGTTGGGGAAGAATTCCACCCATTTTAAGAACCCAACATACCTGGGAATGGAGGGACTCAAAGTTCCTTGAACACCCACAAAAAAATTGATGAAAATTTGGGGAAGAAGGCCTTGAATCTCCCAAAAACCTCTCTAAGATTTTGCATGAGAATGGACATGCATAAAGAGCTTAACCCATCTTATCTAACTCAGAAACATATCCAAAACAACGTAGTTTAGGCCTTAGGGACTTAGGAAGTTACGAAAACACCCTTATTAAAATGTAGAAATTTCTGGTCGCCAATCCCCACAAGGGACCTAACGGGTCGTTGCCACAAGGCATGACTCATGGTCATCTTCCGAGGCCTACACTGCCCATCCCAACTTGCCAATCCTCCAAGGTTGACCACGGGTGACTTCACGAGTCGTGAGGTCTGACCATGACTCATGGTTAAGCCCGTGGCCTCCTCACTCAGGCATTGCCACACCATGCTGACCATGAGTCACCTCACGACTCGTGGTCACTCCTCACGACTCATTTCACAGGTCATTCTATGACCTGGTGTGAATTTTTAGTTTTCCTCCATTTTCACTTCCAAGTCTTGATCCTTGGGTTCCCGAGGTATAATGTAGATCCTTAATAGTACTGAAATAACATCTCCGATTAGCAAAGTATGGTAGCATCACTGAAATAAAACTACTAATCAGTAAGGCCTTGATAGTACTAAAATAAAATCTCCAATTAGCGAAGTATGAAAGTGTTGCTGAAACAAAATTTCTGATTAACCGAGTTGTTGATGAAGTTAGATAATGGTCTCTGATTGGAGGAGTTATTCAGCTTAGTTAAATGGTAGTCTCCATTTGGCGTCGTTATTTGTCACAGTTAAATGGCAATCATTGATCGGCGGAGTTATTCAACGTAGTTAAACGACAATCTCTAATTGGAGGAGTTATTCGATATAGTCAAAACGCAATCTCTAATCAGCGAAGTTATTTGATAAATTTTAACTAGTAATCTCCAATGGGCGGAGTCATTGTTGAATTTAGGTGGTAGCTCCAGTTGGTGGAGTTATTCGAGAAATCCAAGCTGTTAAATTTTTTCTACAAGGGCCTTATGACTTTGATACCTTGATCCAGATCCTTGGAGGTACTTGCAAAGTTTAGGTGAAAAATTCAAAGATATGAGAATCATATGAGATATTCAAAACTAAAATAAAGAAAAAGATTTTGTCTTATGATGTTTTGGCAGGTCGAGTGACATTTTTGATCATGCTTGTGAGCTTGTCCTGTTGTTGTTTTTCCCGCTTCCTGTTGTTCCGCACTCAAAGAAAAATGCTTAGTTTGGGAGGGGATGTTGATTTGTGTTGATTGCAGACCATGGCTTCATCACTGGAATACTTCGATCTTCTTGAGCTGCATGTGATCCCTGTCTAGAGACTTGGTATGTGAAAAGGTAGTGGAGTATTTTGAAAAATATGTCGTGTTTTGAAAAAATAGTTTTACCTTTGTTGATTTATTAAGAAAAATAATTATATCATGTATATATAAGTAATCTTCTATCATTTTTTAGATTATGACGTGCCTCAAAATCCACTGAGCTTTTCCATATAGCCAACTGTATACCAAATGTTTCTTCACTACCACTATGCCTTGTTGTTGATGCCCCTTCGACTCTTTCTCTAATGTTGTGATGATTTTTGCGGCGACATCTTTCATACTCTAAATTTCCATTACAACAAAAGGATTTTCATATGGGTATGACCGAACCTTTTAGGTTGCCTACATATCCACAATAAAAATCAGGTCTGTACATAGTTCAAGGGTATAAAATCATAGAAATATGCAATGCATCGAGCGAGCCTGATTCAGGCTGCCTACATATCCAAACAAAATCAGGTCATAACATAGTTCAAGTATAATGAAAAAGTAAAATAATAAATAAGAAATTCAATGACCGAGCCTGACTCAAGCTGTCTATTTATCCAAATGGAATCAGGTCATAACGTAGTTCAATAGATTTGAGAAAAACAAACCATGAAGGGACCGAATCCGATAAGGATTTCTCACGTATGCCGCCGAGGGAATTCAGATTGAGTGTACTTCTAAGTACATGAAAAATGTGTTTTCGATTTTTCTAAGAAAGACCGAACCCGATGTGGGCTCCCTAGGTACCCCACCAGTTGGGAAGTCAGGTTGGGACGTAGTTTTGGTACAAAAAAATATGCAAAATACAAAGAAAGAAGAGTCTTCTTGATTATCTTCAGATATAGTACTTCTTGATGGCATATGAATTGATCAGTTTTCTGCTCACTTTGCCATCCATTTTTGTTAGAATTACGGCTCCTCCTGAGAGTACTCTGTGCACAATGTAGGGACCTTGACAGTTTGGTGCAAAATTTTCCTCAGCTTCATCCTGATAGAGAAATATCCTCTTTAGTACTAGTTGCCCTAGCATAAATTGTCGAAGCCTAACTCTCTTCTTGAATGCCTTGGTCATTTTGTTCTGGTAGAGCTGGTCGTGATAGACTGCATTCGTTCTTTTCTTGTCAATTAACATCAACGGCTCATGCCTGCTACATATCTATTCTGCATCGTCCAAACTGACTTCTTGGATGATCCTTAGGAAAGGTATTTCCACCTCTGCACCATACACCAAAATGTAGGGAGTTGTCCCTATAGATTTTCTGATTATGGTGCGATAACCAAGAAGAGCGTACAATATCTTCTCGTGCCATTTTCTGTTACTATTCATGATTTTTCTCAAGATCTTTTTGATGTTCTTGTTTGCGGCCTCAACTGCTCCATTCATCTGTGGCCGATAAGCTGTAGAATTTTGATGAGTTGTCTTAAACATTTCACAAATTTCCCTTATGAGATCGTTGTTTAGATTGGCTACATTATCTGTTATGATTGACTTTGGAATCTCGAACTGACAAATTATGTTGTTGCGAACAAAGTCAGCTACCACCTTCTTTGTCACTGCCTTGTATGTGGAAGCTTCGACCCACTTTGTGAAGTAATTAATAACTACCAGGATGAGATGGTGTTCATTTGATGCTGCCAGTTCTATTGGTTTGATTACATCCATACCCCAAGCAGCAAATGGCCAAGGAGAACCCATCACATTGAGTTCGTTTGACGGAGCTCATATAAAATATTTGTGGATTTCACATTGATAACATTTCATCATGTATCGAATGTTGTCTCTCTCCATTGTCATCCAAAAGTATCCAACCCTCAAAACCTTTTTTGCCAAAGTGAACCCGTTCATATGGAGTCTATATGTCCTTGTGTATTTCTTCCAACAATCTTGTTTCTTCTGCAGCATCGACACATTTTAGCAGTCTCAAATCCAGATTTCTCCTATACAGGATTTCTCTATTAAGGAAAAATAGTTTTTCGTCCTCCTTAAAGTCCTTCTTTGCCTTCTTGTTTCATTCTCTAGATATTCTCCTTCCTCAAGCAACCTTTTGATGTCATAGTACCATGATTTTCCATCTAGCTCCTCATCTACGTGAAAATAATATGCAGGTTGGTAATGTATTTCCACTTTGATAGGATCAATATAATTCTCGTCCAGATGTTGGATCATTGAGGACAGAGTTGCAAGGGCGTCAACAAACTCATTTTGGATTTGAAGGACATGTTTGAACTCAATCCTGATAAACTTTTATCTCTTTCACACATTGCAAATACAGAAGGATCTTGATGTTCTTGGTGATCCACTCTCCTCATACTTGATGAACCAATTGGTCAGAATCTCCTATGAGCAAGAGTTCTTTAATGTTCATGTCCACTGCTATTCTAAGTTCAAGAATACAAGCTTCATATTCTGCCATGTTGTTTGTGCAAGGAAACCTGATTTTTGGTGAAATTGGGTAATGTTGTCCTGATTCTGAAATCAATGTTGTGCCAATTGCAAATCCTTTGAAATTTGACAATCCGTCAAAGAACATACCCCACCCATCATATGGCTCAGAAATGTCTTTTCCTGCAAATTATACTTCTTTGTCAGGGAAGTAACTTTTGAGTGGCTTGTATTCCTAGTCCACCGGGTGTTCAGTTGATCAGCTAAGGCTTGTCCCTAAATTGCCTTTTGAGTCATGTATACAATATCAAATTCACATAGAAAAATTTTCCATTTTGCTAGCTTTTCGATAAGAATAAGTTTTTGAAAGATATATTTGAGCGAATCCAACCTTGAGATAAAGTATGTGGTGTATGTAGATAGGTAGTGCCTCAACTTTTGCGCGATCCAAGTCAAGGTGCAACGCATTCTTTCCAATAAGATGTACCTTGCTACGTACGGTGTGAACTTCTTGCTCAAGTAATATTTGGCTTGCTCCCCTTTTCCCATATCATCGTGTTTCCTTAACACGTATCCAAATGCACCATCCATCACAGATAAGTAGAGTAGTAGAGACTTTCTTGGTTCTGGTGGGACCAATACTAGCGGACTTGATATGTTCTCCTTGATTTTGTTGAAAGCCTTCTAACATTCTTCTGTCCATCTTGTGGAAGCATCTTTCTTCAGTAATATCAATATAGCTTCACAAATCATCATAGATTGTGCTATGAACCGATTGATGTAGTTAAGTCTCCTAAGGAAACTCATCACCTCCTTCTTGGTATTTGGGGGAAGTAAATCCTGAATCACCTTGATTTTTGATGGATCTAACTCAATGCCCCTCCTACTAACAATGAACCCCAATAGTTTTCCAGCGGAAACTCCAAATGCACACTTTGCTGGATTTAATTTTAGGTTGTAGCTCTATAACTTTTCAAAGAACCTCTTCAAATCGGTCAGGTGATCCAAAATCTTCTTGGACTTGATAATGACATTGTCCATATAGACCTCTATCTCCTTATAAATCATGTCATAAAAAGGGTAGTCATGGCCCTCATGTAGGCCACACTGCCATTTTTGACCAAAAGTCATTACCCTGTAATAATACACTCCCCATGGAGTGGTAAATGTTGTCTTTTCTGCATCACCTTCAATCATCAGGAAACGGTGGTATTTTTCAAAGAAATCGACAAATGATTGCAACTCATTTTTTTCACAATTATCTATGAGTAGATGAATGTTTGGAAGAGGAAAATCATCTTTCGGACTGGCCTTGTTGAGGTCCTGTAATCCACACATATCCTGATCTTTTCGTCCTTTTTGGCACCGGCATGATGTTGGCCAACTAGGTAGGGTAGTTTGTAACCCTCACAAAATTTGCTTCAATCTGCTCAGTCACCTCCTCCTTAATTCTCAAACTCAAGTCAAGATTGAACTTCCTTGGTTTTTGTTTGACTGGTGGGCTATTGGAATCAGTTGGCAGCTTGTGCGAGATGATATGAGTGCTTAATCCTGGCATGTCATCGTAGGACCAAGCAAATATATCCACGTACTGCTTAAGCAACTTTATCAATTTTTGCTCCTCTTTATCCTCCAAGTGTATGGTGATCCAGGTTTCCTTTACTGTTTCTTCGTCTGCTAAATTGAACAACTCAGTTTCCTCTAAGTTGGGTTTCTTCTGACTCTCAAGCTGCTCGATCTCATATGCTAGATTTTCAGGAATCATGCTTTCATCGTATTCCTCATAATCTTGTTCATCATTGCACTTTGCCCATGGGATTCATTACATGTCATAATTGTTGAGCAAAGATTTTTACTAATACTAGAGTTTGAAAAGTATAAAATATAAGTAAAATAAATAGAGATTTTAACAAAATTTAACAAGATAATTTAGGGAAATAATGACTTTTTTTTTATTTTGGAAAGCGTTTTAGTTTTAAAGGAGGTGAGTGACAAATGGTGCTCCGCCATGATTCAAGCCTCAATAGATCATGTTGTATTTTAGAAACAAACTACATCTCCACACTACCAAGACTCATGTTGAAACAGGGACTAGTACGTGGTCCAATTCTGCAAGACCTCTCCGGGTTCGACATCACGAATGGTCAGCATTTGGAGATCCATCTCTTCTTCTCCATAGTCTTATTCAATAATTGCTATGAATAGATTTTCTATCCCTTCTGTGATGCACTCATCAGGTTCTGGTGCGATCCCCTATCCTAAGGATGGAACGCGCTCCGACACGAACACTTCCTTTTTAGACTGCATATTGCAGGCCTTTCCCATTGTAGGCTCATATCTGAGGACAAAGGTATTGTTATGATACTTCAACTGAATTGGTTCAAATGCCATCAGACTTGACCTCAAGTTCGATTTTTGGGCTGATATTCGTACTTCAACATTTTTGAGGCCAGCATTTTTGCTGTTCTTGACATCTTCACCTTGTTGGATCCTATCCTCCCTCCAACCTTCACAGCTTGCATGAAATCTATAGCATGAAAAGCAGCTCCATCCAATTCTTCAATGACAGGCGAGGTAGTTGCAGAATAAACAGGGTGACTAAGTTCTCCGTGAACCACGACCTCTGTGTGGTCCTATTCAAACCTGACGCACTGATGGAGAGTGGAGGGAACTTCTCTTTCCATTGGACCCAAGGTCTCCCTAACGACAAGTTATAAGTAGATGAGATATCCATTTCTTGGAACAAGATGAGGAACTCAGTAGGTCGACCTATAATGTTAAGTGTATTTCTCCAAGGATGCTCTTTTGCACTCCATCGAAAGCTCTGACCTTTATGTGACTCTCTCTTATCTCTCCCATGCTTATCCTCGTGTCTTTTAGAGTAGTAAAAGGACATATGTTGCAACCAAAGCCGTCGTCAATTAATACTCGGGACACAAACTTGTTGGCACATCTTATTGTGATATGAAGCGCTTTATTGTGTCCTGCTCCTTCTGGCGGAAGTTCATCATCATGGAAAGAGATATTATTAGCTTTTATCATTTTCCCAATAGCTGCAGCTAATATTTCACCTGTAGTTCCTTTTGGTATGCTCACTCCATTTAACACTCTAGCTAAAGCACTCCTATGAGCTTCAGAGCTCATCAGTAAAGACATGATGGATATCTGGGCTGGTGTCTTTCCAGTTGTTCGTCGACTGAGTAATCCTTGATCTGCATTTTCTTCCAAAACTTTGTAATTTCAGCATTAGTAACATTTCACTTTTGGTTCTGTTCTCTCCCTGGTACTAGTTTGTTGAGGTTATCTGGGACATAACATCTTCCTAATCTGGTTATTCCGTGAGTTGTTGCTGTGTTTATCATCTTATCCTTTGCTTCCACCTAGTAATCCCACGATACTGCCTGGGAGTTATATTCTAATTTCTTGGCAATTATGGTGGTCAATACGGATCTCAGTTGGTATGTCTGAATGGTCAGAGGTGCCCTCAGCTGAACTATGATGAAAGTTGCAACCGAAGATGTTGTAGCGACCGCCTCTGTGCTTCCAACAGGCACAATTGTTCCCCTCATGTCATATTCTTCATCCAAGGCTATCATGTTGACTCCTTGGTTCCCATGGTTCGATAGTGTGTTGTTCTTTACATTTGGAGGCTCTTGAGTGCATTTAATTTTTCCATTCTTTATCAAAAACTCAATTCGGTTTCTCAAGCTATATCACTCCTCAGTGTCGTATCCCTGAATACTCGAGTGATAAGCGCATCACTTATTTCCATAAAAAATTTTAGGGATTGGGTCAGGGAGTCTTCCTTTAATAGGCCACAACAATCCTGCTGTCTTCAGCCTTTCAAACAACTAAGCCAAAGGTTCAACGGTAGGTATATAAGTACGGGCGATTCTAGCTTCTGTATTTATATGTGGACTTGGTGCATATGTTGGTCTATTTTGTTGGGCGGATGCTCGGACAGGGCGATAGGCTTTTGGTGGATTCTAACGTGCTAGTGCTTGAGGTGGATTATAGTAGGGTTGAGTATTATACACTGGTTACGGAATATATGCGGTGTGTGCAACAATTTGGGGATTGTTAGGGTATCAACTGGACGGCTCTCCATGTTGGTAGTAATGAATGATGGTCGAGACTTTTTCCTTCTTTTTTTTGGCGCCACTAAGGGAACCTAATTGTATGGCCCTACTTGCTGTCTACAGTGCGGCCATGGATTGGATCTTTTCAAATTTAATGCCTTCATCCAAAAAGTCTCCCATTTTGACTAATTTGGCAAATTTCTGGCCCATCATTCCCATAATCTTCTCAAAATAAATACCTTCTTGGGCTCGAATGAAGTACTTAGTGAGCTCACTTTCATCCAGTGGGAGTTGGACTCTAGCAGCCTTAATTCTCCAGCATCGTGCGTATTCTTGAAATGACTCAGATGGTCTCTTCTGGATGTTGACTAATGAAAACCTGTCTAGAGAAATCTCAGTGTTGAACCTTGTAACACCCTGAAAGGGCCTACTATAGACTCGGGAGATGAAGTTGAAAATTGAAAAAAACCTGGAACTTGCACCAGTACGACTCGAGTTACGAGTTGTGGTGAGGACCTATGACTCGTGACTCAAGTCGTGATGAAATCGGGAGCCTGAGGTTTTGTCACGGGTAGTCCTACGAACCGTGGTAAGAAGGTACGACTCGTGGTTAGGAGTCGTAATGAATATCTCAGTGGTGCCAAGAGTGAGTCATCATGGGTCATGGTACGACTCGACTCATAGGATGTAGCAACGAGTCGTGGTGAGGAGTTGTGGTTAAGTCGTATTGGTTTGGGTAGATGATACCACGGTTGACAGTACGACCCGTAGGATGGTGGTACGAGTCGTGGGTTACCAGTCGTGGCCAAATTCAGAAAGTTGGGAAAAAGAGGTGAAGTGACCACGAGAGGTAACCACAAGTTGTGACTTGATGGTACGACTCGTGGCACAACTCGTGGCATGACTCGTGGTCGGAGCCAGAACTGCTTTTCAGGGAAATTTTAGTAAGGGCAATTTTGACTTTTCTATGCTTTTGGGCCCATTTGAGGTTGGAACGGGTTCTTTTAGGGATGAAAATTCCTGTTAAGTTCATATTAGCAATTTCAAGTGTTGGAGAAGGGAGTAGGAAGGGTTTCAAGCCATTTTCTTCAAGTTCTTCAAGATCTCACTTAGGGTTCTTCAAGGGAGTAGGAAATCACGAAATTCCAGGTATGTGGGGTTTTGAATGGGTAGATTAGACCCTACCCATGCCCATTTCTTCCCATTTCCTATGTTTAATTTGCTAAATTCTTGTGGGTCTTAACCCTATTTGCATGATTCCTTAAAAGTTTACATGAACTTGTGATATTATGTTTAATTTGTGGGTTTGAAGTGTTTGGACTGATTTTACCTGTATATATTTTATATTTCATGATTTAAATCTCTAAAAGTATGGATGCCCAATTATGGGGAAATTTTTAGTGAATTTCATGGTCAAGATGATTCAGAAAGCATGAACGTATTTCTCTTAAATTTTTAAGCATGTCTTCAAGTTTCGATTTCTCAGGCTATCATGATCGTATTTTTATGAATTTAAGCATGTCAAGTATGTTAGAAATTATGGGCAATTCCCACATATCGCTTATGAATTATAACTACGATTTTGGCCGACTCACGGGCCCAATTCCATGGCTAGAAATACAAGATCTCATGTATGTTATGATTTCCATGTTTTCACTAGCCATGCATTTCATGTTATGAATGTTATGAACACGTTGCATGTTTTTGGAGTAGTACTTAACACCGAGTAGGTTCGGGGCCTAGGTTACGCCCCGAATCTCATACTTAGGGATTGCCTTGCAGCTAGGTCAGGGAGTAGTGGAGCCCGCACTTCAGCAGCCAGTTCAGCCGTCCCAATAGCATGTCAGACTCAGTAGGGTGCTCAACTAGCTCAGCTGGCGGCCAGTGCCAGAACCGGTTTTATGCACTTGGCTCTCGGCAGGAGTAGGAGACTTCTCTCGATGTGGTTACGGGAATGTTGCGAGTTTTTCACATAGATGCTTATGCTTTATTAGACCTGGGAGCCACACTATCTTTTGTGACACCTTACATTGCTAGTCACTTTGGATTCAGTCCTGAAATCTTGTCCAAACCATTTTCTATCTCTACCCCGATTGGTGATTCGATCGTAATAAGGCGGGTATATAGAAGTTGCCCTATTACAGTATTACATAAAGTTACCTCCGCAGACTTAGTAGAATTAGCTATGACTGATTTTGACATCATCTTAGGCATGGATTGGTTGTTTGCATGTTATGCTTCTGTTAACTGTAGAACTTGGGCAGCGAAGTTTTGGTTTCCAGATGAACCGGCTTTATAATGGAGGGGTGGTTCAGTGATACCTATAGGTCGCTTTATCTCCTACATCAAGGCCAGAAATGATTTAGAAGGGTTGTATTTACCACCTGGTTAGGGTTAAGGATGTCACGTTCGAGACCCTGACTATTCAGTCAGTTCCCATGGTGAGTGAATACCCCGAGGTATTTCCAGATGACCTACCAAGTGTTCCTCCTGAGAGGGAGATTGATTTTGAGATTGATCTTTTAACCGAAACGAAGCCCATATCAATTCCTCCTTACCGTATGGCCCCAGCCGAACTAAAAGAGTTAAAGAAGAGGTTGAAGAATTTGCAAAATAAGGGTTTCATTAGACCGAGTAAGTCCCCATGGGGTGCCCCAGTGTTGTTTGTCTGGAAGAAAGATGGTTCCCTTCGGATGTGTATTGACTATAGACAGTTGAAAAAGGTCACCATCAAGAATAGATACCCTCTACCCAGGATCGATGACCTATTCGATCAGCTTCAGGGTGCCAAATATTTCTCCAAGATAGATCTTAGGTCCGGGTATCACCAACTTAGGGTTCGGAAGAGCGACATCCCAAAGACTGCTTTCAGGACCCGGTATGGCCATTTTGAATTTGTTGTTATGTCTTTTGGATTAACCAATGCCCCTGCAGCTTTTATGGACCTGATGAACAGGGTATTCAAGGAATATTTGGATATGTTCGTGATCGTGTTCATCGATGACATACTAATATACTCCCGGAGCGAGGAGGAACATGTTACACACCTAAGGGTAGCACTCCAGACTCTCAAGGATAACAGTTATATGCCAAGTTCAGCAAATGTGAATTTTGACTGAAATCAGTTGCATTCTTAGGACATGTAGTGTCAAGTGAAGGTATAAGGGTGGACTCCCAGAAAATAGAGGTAGTAAGGAACTGGCCCAGATCGGTAAACCCTTCGGAGATCAGAAGCTTTTTGGGCTTAGCAGGTTACTATCAGAGGTTTGTGGAAGGTTTCTCATCCATTGCAGCCCTACTGACTAGGTTGACTCAGAAAAAGGTGAAGTTTCAATGGTTAGAGGCTTGTGAGAAGAGCTTCCAGGAACTAAAGGCCAGACTAACTTCAGCACCGGTGTTGACTTTACCGGAGGGTACCGAGGGCTTCGTTGTATATTGTGATGCTTCAAGGGTCGTACTGGGATGTTTATTGATGCAGCACGGGAAAGTCATAGCATATGCATCCAGACAGTTGAAAACTCACGAGAAGAATTACCCGATCTATGATCTTGAGTTGGCCGCGGTGGTATTTTCTTTGAAGGTATGGAGACACTACTTGTATGGGGTTCATGTAGATGTATTCACAGACCACAAGAGTTTACAATATATGTTCACAAAGAAGGAGCTAGATCTTCGGCAACGGAGATGGTTGGAGCTACTCAAGGATTACGACATGAGTGTCCTTTGCCACCTAGGTAAGGCCAACATGGTAGTAGACGCCCTTAGTAGACTTTCTATGAGAAGTTTGTCCATGTGACTGAAGACAGGAAGGAGCTGGTAAAGGAGGTACATAGACTTACATGGTTGTGAGTTAGGCTAGTCAGCACGACCGATAGTGGGGTAGTTGTTCAGAACGGGTCAGAGTCATCCTTGGTAACAAAGGTAATGGCTAAGCAAGATGAAGACCCAATATTGGTAAAGTTGAAAGAAGCTGTTCAAAGTTAGAAAGTAGAAGTCTTCTCCAAAGGGGGAGATGGTGTGCTTTGGTACCAGGGTCGCTTATGTGTTCCAAACATGGGGGATTTGAGGAGTAGGATGTTGCATGAGGCTCGTGGGTCCAGATATTCTATCCATCCAGGTGCCACCAATATGTATCATGCCTTGTGGGAAATCTACTAGTGGAATTGCATGAAGAGGGATATTGCAGAATTTGTAGCCAAGTGCCCGAATTGCCAACAGGTGAAAGTCGAGCATCAGAGACCGGGGGGTGTACTTCAAGAGATCAGCATTCCTACTTGGAAGTGGGAAGAGATTAACATGGACTTTGTAACAAGTTTGCCCCGCACCTGTAGACAGTATGACTCCATTTGGGTAGTGGTGGACAGGTTGACCAAGGCTGCTCATTTCCTACCGGTCAAAACCACCGATTCAGCAGAAGATTATGCAAAGTTATACATCCTAGAGTTGGTTAGGTAGCATGGAGTGCCCTTGTCCATTATATCAGATAGAGGTACCCAGTTCACCTCTCAGTTCTGGAGATCTTTTCAAAAGGGACTTGGCACCCAGGTCAAGCTTAGCACGGCATTCCATCCACAAACAGATGGTTAGGCGGAGCAGACTATCCAAACTCTCGAGGACATGTTGAGAGCTTGTACTATCTACTTCAAGGGTAGTTGGGACGAGCATTTTCCTCTTGTTGAGTTCACTTACAACAATAGCTATCACTCTAGCATACAAATGGCACCGTTCGAGGCTCTTTACGGGCGACGGTGTAGGTCCCCCATTGGGTGTTTTGAAGTCGATGAGGCTACGTTAGTGAGACCCAATTCAGTCCATGAGGCCATGGATAAAGTTCAGTTGATAAGGGGAAGGCTGAGAACGGCTCAAAGTCGCCAAAAGTCTTATGCAGATGTGAGGAGAAGGGAGCTTGAGTTTGAGGTTGATGATTCGGTGTTTCTGAAGGTATCTCCCATGAAGGGACTGATGAGATTTGGAAAGAAAGGAAAACTCAGCCCCCGCTATGTTGGCCCATATCGGATTGTGAGACGAGTGGGTATAGTAGCCTATGAGTTAGATTTACCCTCAAAGTTGGCTTCAGTTCACCCCGTATTTCACGTATCGCTCTTGAAAAAGTGCTTGGGAGACCCAACCTTAGTTGTTTTGGTGGAAAGTGTTGGTGTGAAGGATAGTCTCAGTTATGAGGAAACTCTTGTTGAAATCTTGGATCATCAGGTTCGGAGACTGAGGAACAAGGAAGTAGCCTCAGTAAAGGTGTTATGGAGGAATCAACATGTCGAGCGAGCCACGTGGGAGGCTGAAGCTGATATGATGGCTAAATACCCCCATTTGTTCCCTAACGGCTCAATTTCAGTTTGAGGTATCAATTTTTTCCCTTAACCTCTATCCAGTTTTTCATGTTCTATTCACGCGTATAAGTTTGTTTTATGATATGATGAATGTATGCAGTGTACGAACTCATACCAGCTATGTGATTCTTTTAGGGGTAGTCGTTTCGTCAGTTTTTGGCTTGAAAGTGAATGATTAGCATCTATATATAGTGATTGTATGTTTCTGGTTGCTTCTTGTTACCCTACATTCAAGGACGTATGTTTTCAATGGGGAGATATTGTAACACCCCGAAAGGGCCTATGTATAGACCCGGGAGTTGAAGTTGAAAACTGCAGAAAAACCTGGAACTTGCACCAGTACGACTCAGGGTACGAGTCGTGGTGAGGACCTACGACTCGTGAATTGAATCATGATGAAATCAGGAGCTTGAGGTTTTGTCATGGGTAGTCCTATGAACCGTGGTGAGAAGGTACAACTCGTGGTTAGGAGTCGTGATGAATATCTAAGTGGTGCGAAGAGTGAGTCGTCACGGGTCATGGTACGACTCGACTCGTAGGATGTCGCAACGAGTCGTGGTGAGGAGTTGTGGTTAAGTCATATTGATTCGGGTAGATGGTACCACAGTTGACAGTATGACCCATAGGATGGTGGCATGAGTCGTGGGTTACCAGTCGTGGACAAATTCAGAAAGTTGGGAAAAAGGGGTGAGTGACCACGAGAAGTAATGACTCGTGGCACGACTCGTGGTCGGGGCCAGAACTGCTTTTCAGGAAAATTTCAGTAAGGGCAATTTCGACTTTTCTATGCTTTTTGGCCCTAAAGCACGTCATTTTGAGGTCGAAACAGGGTCTTTTAGGGATGAAAACTCCTTTTAAGTTCATATTAGCAATTTCAAGTGTTGGAGAAGGGAGTAGGAAGGGTTTCAAGCCATTTTCTTCAAATTCTTCAAGCTCTCACTTAGGGTTCTTCAAGGGAGTAGGAAATCACAAAATTTCAGGTGTGTGGGGTTTTGAATGGGTAGATTAGACCCTACCCATGCACATTTCTTCCCATTTTCTATGTTTAATTTGCTATATTCTTGTGGGTCTTAAACCCGTTTGCATGATTCCTCAAATGCTTACATGAACTTGTGATATTATGTTTAATTTGTGGGTTTGAAGTGTTTGGACTGATTTTACTTGTATATATTTTATATTTCATGATTTAAATCTCTAAAAGTATGGATACCCAATTATGGGGAAATTTTTAGTGAATTTCATGGTCAAGATGATTCCGAAAGCATGAACAAATTTCTCTTAAATTTTTAAGCATGTCTTCAAGTTTCGATTTCTCAGGCTATCATGATCGTTTTCTTATGAATTTAAGCATGTCAAGTATGTTTGAAATTATGTGCAATGCCCACATGTCGCTTATGAATTATAACTATGATTTTGGCCGACTCACGGGCCCAATTCCATGGCTAGAATACAAGCTCCCATGTATGTTATGATTTCCATGTTTTCACTAGCCATGCATGTCATGTTATGAATGTTATCAACATGTTGCATGTTTTGGGAGTAGTACTTAACACCAAGTAGGTTCAGGGCCTAGGTTACGCCCCGAATCTCAGAACTATGTGCCACCGTAGGATTATGTTTGGGGACCTCCTCAGTGACTGTCCCCTATGCCCTACGGAGCCTTCATGAGTGATATCACACCTTTCATGGTTCATACCCTTGGCAAAGTATGAACGGCCTCCCGACTAGGGGTACAAGTCGGACTTCATGTGTGCTCATGTCAAGTATGTCGGTTATAGAAATATCCCATTGTTCCTCATGGTTTTGAAATATGCATGATTATGTTCTTTTGGCTTAAGTTATGATTTATGAAATGTTTTCCCCGCACTTTACGACTTTGATGGATTTATGAGTATTTTTTTTGGAAATATTGATCCATACAATATACTTACGATTTCAGTTTTATGATCATGATCTCCCACTCCTATAACTTTCATGTTTTTAATCCTTGTTTTGTATACCTTACATACTCAGTACTTTTTGAGTACTGACCCACATATTTTCAGGATCCGGTTTGCAGGTTCAACATCGTCCCTATCTTGTACCCAGTTCCCCTCAGTCTTTAGTGGTGAGTCCTCATGATTCGAGGGCTTTATGTTAAGACCTTGTTTATCTTATGTTTTCAGACTGTTTGGGTTAGTTGGGGTCTTGTCCCTTCAACTCCTCTTTTATGATTAGAGGCGTTCAGACTTATTTGTAGTATTCAGCCGTTTATGTTTGGACCTTGTATTGTTGTTTCCTTTATCTCTCATGATATGATTTTCAGTTAGTTTACGATTCATGAGTTGAGTTTTTCCGCCGTATATGAATGAATTACTGTTATGCTCACGCCATTGGTTGACTTGGGTTCTCTCGGGACTCCTTATCCCGTGTCTACCATCCGAGTGTACTCTCGGGTCGTGACAATCCTAAAGCGAGTCATGAAGTCTTCTACCATTTCTTCCCAATCACGCCATTTGCAGGGGTCCTAGCAGGTGTACCGAGTCGTGCTTCTCCTGAAATACTTAGGATAAACAATTTCATTCTCAACTTCTTATTTCTTCCTACCCCCACTAACTTATCACAATAAGGCCTCAAATGCGGATGGGGATCACCCGTCCAGTCAAATATTTAAAACGTGGGTGGTTTGTATCCCACCGTCATGTTAATATCATGATGGAAACACAAGTCATCATAATCCAAACTTTCACTTCCTCGGATGATTTGTAAACTTTTCAGTGCCCTTCTCAGACTTTCAAGCTGACTAGTTATTGAATCTTCTTCTTTTATCCAGGCATCTTTCTCCATTTTGTGTACTGATCAACCTCGTAGGGGACTCTGACTACAATTGGTGCCACGTATACACGGGTGGCACATGTAGATCATAATAAATCGCAACGTGTGCCCCAGGTCTGTGTTGCGTGACTGGGTAAGCAGACATGGTACCAACTTGATTTATTAGTGAGTTTTTAGGCACAGTTCTAACTGCAGATGGAGAATTTTGTGGTCCATTAGCGTAATTAGGGACGTATGGAGTTTGATTGATGAGATTTGGCAAGATGGTGAGAGTGATTGAAGGTAGGCCAGAAATGGCGAGGGGTATCTAGGGTGGATACACAAATTTAGGGAAGTGTTCCAGAGTGGGCGTTTCTAAAGATGGAAAGTGAAGCAGGTGTGGGAAGGTTGCCACGTTGAGCTTTATCAGGTCTCGCAATTGGCGCAGTTGTTCCTCAGCACCTCAAGTTCCTACTCTAGGTGGGCCATTTACTCTTCATTCTGCATATTTTCCCTTCTTTGCAAGCTTTTCAAATTTTCAGCAGACACAAGGACGTTCACAACAATGTTGGATTCGTTGGATTCAGTCATTTTTCTTTTAGACCTCAAATTGTAGCGTAACTCAACTAGTTTGATCAACACAAATCAACCTCTATTATTGGGGGTAAAAATAATTATATAAAAATAGAAAAATGATAAGGAATTAATCCCTTAGCAATTTAGCTGATGTGATTTGAGCATATATATATACAATTAGAATGTAAACAAATAATGCTAAACAAACGCGTTTTATGCACTCAGGGGCCTCTTTTTTGCCAGAGGTAGGCCTATATTGCATAAATTTGATAGAAAATGATCCATTTCGACACATTCAGAGTCTAAAGAGATCTTATTCAACAAGAGAGGTTTTGGGAGCTTGTTAAGTCATTAGATATCGAAAGGTAAAAATTCAAGGGATGGTCGCTAGGGCGTACAAAGGGGTTGTAGAAAAAAAGGTACAAGGGAGATGACTTAAGGCCATGTAGGGTCGTCATCATCTGGCAGATCATAGTGGAATCTGGGGTGGTACTCAAGATACTTAAGAAAATCATCTTCTAAGGACTCCTGGGGATCACCCATTTGCCAGCTCCGCACCTTGCCATGTCCCTCTGGCTTAAATTTTGATTGACCCTCCGACTCTTCTTCGGGATACTATGTTGGAATATTTTTGGGTTCCTCGCCTGGACCCATCTCCATTGTTCCTCCATCATTGTGGTCGTATATGTTGGGGTCTTTCTTGGGGTCTTCTTCAAGGTCTTTTTCGATGGGGTTTCCTTTGATAGGATATTCCTCAGGGTCTTCTCTAGGGTCTTCTTTGATGGGTCTTCAGGAGGGTCTTCTTTGATTGGGTCTTCCTTAGGTTTTTCTTTGATGGGGTATTCCTCCATCCCAGCCAATTCAAGATCTCCCTCAATCCCCTATATCATATGGTTTACAAAACCTGGAACCATTTGTCTGAACATGGAGATTGTGAGCTCCATATGTGGTAGTATATCGAGTGTGACTGTTATACCCCGAAAATCCTAAGATCAAACTTGGGAGTTGAAACGGATAAAATAGAAATTTCTGCACCACATCATAGGACGAGTCTTCTAGTGACCCATTAAGGACCCCACGATTCGTTAAGTAACCCGTGGGGAAAGGCTGGGACTTTGTTGGAAATTTTGGTTTTTGGGTGACCACAGATGTGACCACGAGTCGTGGTCAGCATCACAAATCGTCATGTCAGCCATGGTCAAGGATGATATGCAGGGAGAATAAAATAGACAATGCACCTAATGGGTCATCACCATGACTCGTCGGGTACACCATGAGTCGTGTTGTCCCTCGTGGTGACTCCTGGGAGAATTTTGGCAGTGAGGGTGACGGGTGATGACTACGAGTTGTGGTCATTGTCAACGACTCGTCCAGTCCCTCGTTGGGACTGGCTGTCTGTTTTTCCCTACGAGTTTACTAAGGGATTTTTCAATGTTCCTAAGGCCTAAACTGCGTCATTTTAAGGTCAGAATGGAGTGTTTTAAGAAAGGATAAGTCATTCTAAGACCATCCTAATTCATGCATACAAGCTTAGTGGTTCGAGAGGTGATCAAGGCTAGTTCTTCAAAGTTCTTCCTCAATTCTCTTTGGGCAATCAAGGAAGTATGAAAATCAAGTCTATTCAGGTATGTAAGGCTATGAATGGGTGCAATAGTCCACACCCATGCTCAATTCCCTCTCATTCATGAAAATTCTAATTGTTGAATCTATGAGGTTTTTACCCAAAGTGTGAATTCTCTAAGTATCGATTATGGGTACGATCCAAGCATTTTCTAATGTTGTTTTATGATCTATGAGTAGATTTTGTGACTATTTTAAATATAAGTTTATAGATTTGATTTTTAAATCCAATTATGCCCAATTTTGAATGTTTATGAAAAATCAAGCTATGATTTCATTATGATTTTGATCTTAACTAGCCCAATTATGATTTATTCTTTATGATATGATTTCTCTCAACTACTTATCATGGATTTATGAAATATCAAGTATATACATGTTTTACAACTATGCATGAATTTCATGATTTATGGGTCTATGATTATGGCCGACTCATGGGCCTTATTTCATGGCTAGTTCACGTATTTCAAGCATGGTTATGATTATTATGATTTTACTGTCTGTTTTTACTTACCTTGTATACTCCGAACATTTCACATACTGACCGCATGCTCTATGCTATATCATTTTATGAAACAGGCTTCGATATCTAAGCTCAATCCCGCCGCTAGTCAGATTCCCGGAGTTAGCACTTTTCAGCCTCAATTGGTGATTCCTCATCTTGCGAGGGCCCTTCTTATCAGTTGTATTTCTTCTTTTCAGTTTTTAGACTATAGTGATTCAGTTGGGGTCTTGTCCCATCAACTCGTCAGTATTAGAGGATTTTTCAGACATAGATTGTGTTCCAGCTTTTGATTCATGTACATATTCAGATGTTATGATTGTTTAGACTTCTGCTATGTTATCTATCACGATCTTACGCTTATCTATGATTGAATTAGATGTATATTCATTCCATTGGTCAACTTGGAGCCTCTCAGGGTTTCTTGTCTCGTGTTTCAGTCAGGGCCTATGTTCGGGTCTTGACAAACTTGGTATTGGAGCATTAGATTTTAAAGTGTCCTAGGGTGTTCGAAAGTTGCATTAAGTAGAGTCTTTTTCATGGGTGTGAATTGTGACACACTTATGACGAAGAGACGATGAGACGTTTAGAAAATGTTTCCTTCTTTCATGATCTAAGTCGTGTAATGAAATGTCTCTCTATCCTTCTAACCCATGCTATACTCATTTGCAGAATCATGCCTCCTTACAAAGTTAATGGAGGGAGAAACAAAAATGGAAATGGCCATAAGAAAAGCAATGGAAATGGGCATCAATAGGCCCCACCAGCCTATAAAGAGCATGTACCCGAGTCGGTTTCCCACACAGAGTTTAGGGTGGCCATTCAGATGTTAGCCCAAGACTTGACCGCCTAATTCAATCAGCAGGCGGTGGCGCATGTCCCTCATAACGGAAATGCGACGGCAACAAGAGTTATGAATTTTCTGAGGATGAACCCTCCCGAGTTCCTTGGATCGAAGGTGGACGAGGATCCACATGAGTTTATCGATGAGATTCTGAAGATCACCCAGATCATAGGGGTTACCGGAGAGGAGTGTGCCGACTTAGCCTCTTATTAGCTGAAAGGGGTTGCGCATAGCTTGTTCAAGCAGTGGAAAGATAGCAAGACAGCAGGTCCCATCAGTTGGGAGGAGTTTCATATTGCATTTGTGGAGCGGTTCTTCCCTCATGAGATAAGGGAGATTAAAGCAGCGGAGTTTGTGAACCTGAAGCCAGGTAACATGATAGTCCAAGAGTATGCTTTGGAGTTCACTCATTTGTCTAAGTATGCACCAAAGCTAGTGGCTGATTAGAGAGCTCGGGTTAGCAGGTTTGTACATGGGGTGGCGGACTACATGGACAAGGATTGTAGGATCTCCATGCTTTATCAGGATATTGATTTTTTCTGGATAGTTTTGAATGCCCAATAGATAGAGACGATGCATTTGAGAGAGAGAGAGGCTAAGATGGCTAGGACGGGTAATGTTGGGTTCACTCAGAAAAAAACCGATGGTGGTCATCGCTCTCAGTCCCAGCAAAGGAAATTAGCCGCTACAACATCATCAACTAGTGTCCCATCCCGACCTAAATGTGATCAGAGCGGTAGAGCGTCAGGCTCGAGGGGCCAGGGAGGCATTTTAGGAGATCGCACTTTTCCAGCCCGTGCGAAGTGTGGAAAGAACCACCCAGGGAGATGTTTAGTTGGCTCAGATGCTTGTTTCGTGTGCAGAAAATTCAGACACAAGCTCAGGGATTGCCCTTCAGCCAGACCAGGCAATGGTGGAGTCCGTACCCTAGCTGCTAGTTCAGCAACCCCGGTAGCATGCTCCTTCCAACAGAGTGCTTTCTACTAGTTCAGCTAGCAGCTAGCGTCAGAATAGGTTCTATGCCCTTGCACCTCGACAGGAGCAGGACACTTCACCAGATATGGTTACCAATACGTTGTGAGTATTTCACCTTGATGTTTATGCATTGTTAGACCCAGGAGCTACTTTATCTTTTGTGATGCCCTATGTTGCTAGTAGTTTCGGAGTCGGTCCCAAAATCTTATCAAAACCCTTCTCAGTCTCTACTCTAGTTGGTGGTTCAGTTATAGCTAGACGGGTCTATAGAACCTATCACAGTCCCTCAGAAAGTCACCTCAACAGATTTGGTAGAGTTAGCCATGACCGATTTTGATATTATCCTCGGCAAGGATTGGTTATTTGCATGTTATGCCTCAGTCAATTGTAGAACCCGTGCAGTAGAGTTCAGATTTCTGGGTGAGCCAGTCTTAGAGTGAAAGGGTAGTTTGGCTATGCCTATAGGTCATTTCATTTCCTACCTTAAGGCCAGAAAGATGATTTCTAAGGGTTGTGCGTACCATCTAGTTAGGGTTAAGGATTCTACATCCGAAACCCCAACTATCCCGTCAGTTCCCGTAGTGTGTGAGTATTCAGAGGTATTTCTAGATGATTTACTGGGAATCCCTCCCGAGCGGGAGATTGATTTTGGTATTGACATTCTTCCCGATACATAACCTATATCTATTCCTCCTTACAGAATGGCCCTAGCCGAGTTAAAGGAGTTGAAGGAGCAGTTGAAAGACCTTTTAGACAAGGGATTCATTAGACCAAGAAAATCCCCATGGAGTGCACCAATTTTCTTTGTCCGAAAGAAGGATGGTTCCCTTTGTATGTGCATTGATTATCGGAAATTAAGCAAAGTTACCATCAAGAATAGGTATCCTCTCCCCAAGATTGATGATTTGTTTGACCATATTCAGGTTGCTAAGTGCTTTTCGAAGATAGATATCATATTCGGATACCATTAACTTAGGGTTTCGGAGAGTGACATCCCGAAGATAGCCTTCAAGACTTGATATGGTCACTATAAGTTTGTAGTTATGTATTTTGGACTAATAATGCTCTTGTAGATTTTATAAATTTGATGAACAAGGTGTTCAAGCCATACTTGGATATCTTCGTGATCATGTTCATAGATGACATCCTTATATACTGTCAGAGCGAGGAGGAGCATGCCGCTCATTTGAGGGTGGTGCTACAAACTCTCAAGGATCACCGGTTGTATGCTAAATTCAGTAAATGGGAGTTCTGACTGAACTCAATGGCGTTTTTGGGTTATGAGGTGTCAAATGAGGGTGTACAGGTAGGCTTTCAGAAGATAGAAGCTGTGAAGAATTGGCCTAGACTGGTGAATCCTTCGGATATCAGGAGTTTCTTGGGTTTAGCTGGTTAGTATAGAAGGTTTGTTGAGAGGTTTTCATCAATTGCAGAACCGTTGACCAAACTGACCCAAAATAAAGTGAAGTTACAATGGTTGGAGGCTTGTGAGAGGAGCTTCCAGGAGTTGAAGGCTCGACTCACCTCAACACCGGTGTTAACTCTACCTGAGGGTACCGATGGGTTTGTAATATATTGTGATGCTTCGAGGATCAGCCTTGGTTGTGTATTGATGCAGCATGGTAAGGTTATAGCATATGCCTCTAGGCAGCAGAAGGTTCATGAAAAGAATTACCCGACTTATGATCTCAAAATGGCGGCGGCAGTATTTTCCTTGAATATTTGGAGACACTATTTGTAAGGGGTCTCTGTAGATGTGTTTACGGACCAAAAAACCTACAATATGTATTTACCCAGAAGGATCTAAATCTACATCAAAGAAGGTGGTTGGAGCTACTCAAGGATTATGATATGAGTGTCCTTTACCATTCGGGAAAGGCTAATGTGGTAGAAGAAGCTCTTAGTAGGCTTTCTATGGAGAGTGTGTCCCATGTAGATGAGAGGAGGAAGGAGCTGGTGAAGAATGTGCATCGGCATTCACGATTGGGAGTTCATTTAGTTGACTCGACGGAGGTGGTGTCACTGTTCAGAACGGATCAGAATCATCCTTGGTGACTTATGTAAAATCTAGACAAGACAAGGATCCTATTTTGGTAAAGTTAAAGGAAGCTGTCCAGAATCAGAAGGTAGAAGTCTTCTCCAAAGGGGGAGATGGTGTGCTCCAATATCAGGGTCATTTGTGCATTTCAGATGTTGATGATTTGAGAGATCGGATGTTGCATGAGGCTCATGGTTCTAGATACTCTATACATTCAGGTGCCACCAAGATGTATCATGACCTACGGGAAGTCTATTGGTGGAATGGCATGAAGGAGGTTGCAGAGTTTGTGGCTAAGTGTCCTAATTGTCAGCAAGTGAAGATTGAGCATCAAAGACCGGGAGGTGTGCTTCAATGCACCAGCATTCCTTCTTGGAAGTGGGAGGAGATCAATATGGACTTCAGCAGTATGACTCTATTTGCGTCGACAATATGACTCTATTTGCGTGGTCGTGGATAGGTTGACCAAAGTATCTTATTTTTTACCAGTCAAAACTACTGATTCAGTGGAGGATTATGCTAAATTATACATTCGGGAGTTATTTTGGTTGCATGGAGTGTCCTTGTCCATCATATCAGATAGAAGTACTAAGTTTACCTCCCAATTTAGGAGATCATTCCAAAAGGGACTTGGTACTCAGGTCAAGCTTAGCACAATATTTCACCCGCAAACAGATGGTCAGGCGGAGCAGACTATTCAGACTCTCAAGGACATGTTGAGAGCGTGTGTGATTGACTTCAAGGGTAGTTGGGATGATCATCTGCCTCTCATTGAGTTTGCGTATAACAACAACTACCATTCCAGCATTCAGATGACTCTGTTTGAGGCTCTCTATGGGCGGAGATATAGATCGCCTATTGGTTGGTTTGAAGTCGATGAAGCTACGATGATAAGACCAAAGTCAGTATATGAGGCTATGGAGAAAGTTCAACTTATAAGGTACAGGTTGAAAACAACTCAGAGTCGCCAAATTCCTATGTAGATGTGAGGAGGAGGGAGCTTGAGTTTGAAGTCGATGATTGGGTGTTTCTGAAGGTATCTCCCATGAAGGGAGTGATGAGGTTCAGAAAGAAAGGGAAACTCAGTCCCCATTATCTTTGCCTATACCGGATTGTGAAACGGGTTGGAAAGGTGGCATATGAGTTGGAATTGCCCTCAGAATTAGCTTGAGTTCATCCAGTTTTCCATGTATTGCTCTTAAAGAAGTGTTTGGGTGATCCAGCTCTAGTTGTTCCGGTGGAGAGTGTAAGTTTGAAGGACAACCTTAGTTATGAGGAGGTTCTGGTGGAAATACTGGATTGTCAAGTTCGAAAGCTAAGAAATAAAGAAGTAGCTTCAGCCAAAGTTTTATGGAGGAATCAGCATGTTGAAGGAGCTTCGTAGGAAGCCGAAGCAGATATGATAGCTAAATACTCGCATTTATTCCCTTCCGACTCAGTTCCAGCTTGAGGTACCAGATTCCTCCTTAGAACTCTATTCAGTTTTATGTTTGGCTCATATATCCAGTTTCTTTCATGTAATGGATGCATGTGTGATTCAGGGATTCAGTTCAGTCATGTAGTTTAATTGGAGTCAGTCACTCTGTCAGATTTTAGCATGTATGTTTAGTATTTGTGTATGATGATTGCATTCTATGCTTTTCAGTATGACTTTCAACATTCAAGGATGAATGTTCCTAATGGAGAGATATTTTTATACCCCGAAGGCCCTAAGATTAGACCAGGGAGTTGAAACGGAGAAAACAGAAATTTCTGCACCAGGTCACAGGACGAATCATACAGTGACCCGTTAGGGACCCCACGAGTCGTTAAGTGATCCGCGGGGAAAGGCTAGGATTTTGTTGGAATTTTTGTTTTTTGGGTGACCACGGATGTGATCACGAGTCGTGGTCAGCATCATAACTCGTCATGTCAGCTGTGGTCAAGGATGATATGTATGAAGAAGAAAATAGACAGTGCATCTAACGGGTCATCACCACGACTCGTCGGGTACAACACGAGTTGTGGTGTCCCCGGTGGTGACCCCCAGGAGAATTTTGGCAGTGAAGGTGACGGGAGGTGACCACGAGTCATGGTCACTGGTAACGACTCATCCAGTCCCTCGTTGGAATTGACAGTCTATTTTCTCCTGTGAGTTAATTAAGGGCTTTCTCGTAATTCCTAAGTTCCTAAGGCCTAAACTACGTCGTTTTAAGGTCAGAATGGAGTGTTTTAAGAAGGGTTAAGTCATTCTAAGCCCATCCTAATTCATGCATACAAGCTTAGAGGTTTGAGAGGTGATCAAGGCTAGTTCTTCAAAATTCTTCCTCAATTCTCTTTGGGCTATCAAGAAAGTGTTCAGGTCTATTCAGGTATGTAAGGCTATGAATGGGTGCAATAGTCCACACCAATGCCCAATTCCCTCTCAATTCATGAAAATTATAATTTTTGAATCTATGAGGTTTTTACCCAAAGTGTGAATTCTCTAAGTATCAATCATGGGTACGATCCAAGCATGTTTGCAATATTGTTTTATGATCTATGGGCAGATTTTGTGACTATTTTAAATATAAGTTTATAGATTTAATTTTTAAATCTATTTATGCCTAATTATGAATGTTTATAAAAAGTCAAGCTATGATTTCATTATGGTCTTGATCTTAACTAGCCCAATTATGATTTATGCTTTATGATATGATTTCTCTCAAGTACTTATCATGGATTTAAGAAATATCAAGTATATACATGTTTTACAAGTATGCATGAATTTCAGGATTTATGATCTATGATTATGGCCGACTCAAGGGCCTTATTTTATGGCAAGTTCACGTATTTCAAGCATGGTTATGATTATTATGATTTAACTAGCCCATGAATCTCATATATGTTTTCCCTATTATAATACGAACATTATATATGTTTTGGGAGTAGTTAACACCGAGTAGACCGGGGGTCCAAGCATAACCCAAGTCTCAGAACTACACGTCAATGTAGCCATGATGGGACCTCCCTTATGACTATCCTTTTTTTCCTGAATGGGTCTTTCATGAGTGATATCACGCCTCTTTTCATAGTTCTACCCTTGGCAAGGTACGAATACCCTCTCGACTAGGGCTTTACAGGTCGGGCTCCATGTGTGCTCATATGGGGTATGTCGGTTATAAGAATCTCCAATTGTTCCTCATGATTTATGCATGATTATATTTATGCATGGCTCAATTCATGTTTAATAAAGCTTTTCTCTCATGATTATGATTAGGAATGATTTACGAATGTTTTAAAAACTTTGAGCCTTATGTTTACATTATGATATTTACGTTATGAGCATGTCGTCCTACTCTTATGAACAATTATGTATTTTAACTGTTCGTTTTTACTTACCTTGCATACTCGATACATTTCACGTCCCAACCGCATACTCTATGCTGTATCATTTTATGATATAGGTTCTGATATCCAAGCTCAGTCCCACTGTTAGTTAGATTCCCGGAGTTAGCACTTCTCAGTCTCAGTTGGTGAGTCCTCATCTTGCAAGGGCCCTTCTTGTCATATATATTTCTTCTTTTTAGTTTTCAGACTATAGTGAGTTAGTTGGGGTGTTGTCCCATCAACTCGTCAGTATTAGAGGCTTTTTTGGACATAGATTGTATTCTAGCTTCTGATTCTTGTATGTATTCAAATGTTATGATTGTTTAGACTTCCGCTATGTTATCTATGATGATCTTCTGCCTATCTATGCTTGAATTAGATGTATGTTCATACCATGGGACGACTTGGAGCTTCTTCTGGCTTCTTGTCCCGTGTCTCGATTGGGGCCTATATTTGGATTATGACAATGACCCAATCAGCTAGGCCAATATCTGTTACCCCGTCATACCCTACTCCAATTGGATGGACCCTAGAGCATCCTACAGTGAACCATGCATAATACTCGAACGTGCACCACTTGGTCTCCCCTACGCTGGGCATTCTTTGGTATCTCTACTCATTTTGCATGTTCCTTATCCATGTTGTAGGGATGAGATCTTCATACTCGTCCTCATACGGGGTCATAGGGGACCATAAAGGTACGTCTTGAAGAAGAGCAAATTACCTCATCACCCTGAGCGGGGCATATGGTTGAATACCTCCTAACCCGATCAACTCAATGAAGTACTGATGCAAGGCTCAATCTAACTCTTCCTACCAGCCATGGGTACTTCCATTGGATATAGTCTCCTATGATATTGGTTAGAAAGGCACGCCACTCCGCCTCTGCAATGGGCACATTCTTGGGCCACATACTCTCTTCATGGCTCTGGATTCTGCTGCGAGCATCAATACAATAGTCCATATTGGTATGGGGCTGGTAGAAGTGCTCAATCACCCAAACCTATAACAGCAAATTACAACCTTCGAAGAAATCATGTCCTCTCGAGCATGCTGATAACGCTCGAAATATTTCTACGAGAATCATGGGAACAAGTGTCAGTTTGTTTGGAACTGTAAAGATGCTCATAACCAATGGAAGGAGGTTTTTATGTTGATCTTGCGCAGCCGTTTTGGGAAGACCAAAGTCCCCAAGAAGGTGATTGCAAAAATCTGTGGTCACAACTGCTCCCATCTCCCACGGGTGCATGCGAACTCATCCCGATGTCAGTCAAAGATGTCACGGCGGCTAAACCTTTTAAAGAGATACTCCAACTTGACTTGTCCATCTTCTACATTTCTTAGAGATGGGTAGAAATGCAATCCTAAGAACCATAAGATTTTCTCCCTCGATATGAATGACGGGAGCGCAGGCTTGGTAGTTCTGTGAACCCACTTATCTCCTCCAAAATTCCGTCATCAGAGTGATGAAATTTTTGTTCAAGTGAATGTCTAACAGAGACATTAGAGACCCCAAATATCGCTGAACTTTCATCTTGTGTGGCACACAAATGTTCTGCCACCAGGTTTGCAGGTTATGGAGAGTAGAGACTATTATGTGGATATTTGGTAAATTCCTATTGATTTTCATCTGAAATAAAGAAAAAGGGTAAAGGGTATAAGTACGTCTGTTCTGATCCCATCATGTGTCTTAAGTCTAGATTATTTACATCAATCTCACAAAAAAGGTATGCCATTAGGTATAAGACCTTTTGACAAAAGGGCGCCTTCTTAATTATAGTGGCAATACCTTGAATTGCCCTGTCTAAGGCATATGCAACATGACTAAATGTTTCTAGAGTAAGAGTTTTTCTTTGATTTTTTCAGAGTAGGACAGAAATAACTGTGAGAAGGTATGTAGTAAAACTACACGTACCAACTCTGAAACTATATAATCCAAAGAAAGTTTGGAGGAGTATAAAGACATTCCTCGCGTGAACCACAGTATGTGTAAGTGTACGACCAAGGACTCGATAGAAAATGCAAGTGAGAGTGTAAGGAAAGCAGTAATGCATAGTGTTTTCAAAACAATAAGAAAAGCAAGTTTGGATTTGGCTTGCGTCCTTTCAAATAAAGTAGTTTATATTACAAAAATAATAAAAAGATAAATAACATGTAGAAAATAATATAACAAGAAAAATCAGGTAAAAATGAACAAACATCCCCCAAAATATTTATCTTAAGCTAGATCTCCTAAGGTCAAAACCTAAATGTCTAATATCCCCAGTGGAGTCATCATTCTGTCGCACTCACATTTTGAGCTAGTCAAAATATGTTTGCAACATCTGGCTCTTCTACCTGGTTTTAAAAGGTTTAGAGTCGCCACCTAAGTTTTAAGAAAATATTAGGAAAATCATTTTTGCAAAATGTAAAATTTTGTCTTAGTCTGCGGAAAAATTATTGAAAATCTGGATAAGAATTTTATTCACTCAAAGGAAAAGGTGTTAGGCACCCCTCAAAGCCTATTTGAAGATAGTCCTTAAATTAGCTTAAGATATACTAGGAAAAAAATATTTATTTCATTATTATCTGCTAAAAAATATTAAAAATAGTGATACAAATAGGTTGAAATAATTTGAAAATAATTTGCAAATAATGTATGAGGTATACAAAATATACATATGATATACGAAAATGATATATAGAGTGTATGTATTGATAAGTAGTAGTTTGAAATAGTTGAGGAAAATGTAATAAAATAACTTAAAACTAATTTTTGTTATGAAAAGATGTATGGGGTATGTAGAAAGTATGATATAATATACTCATGATATATGAAATGTGTAGTAAAAAAATATATGTGAAATGATTGTAAAATAGTGTATATGTAATTATATAGAATGTATAGAATAATATATATGGGTTGAAATGTATAATTATAACTATAGGTGAGTTATAAATATTTATAAGATATTCATATGCATATGTGTATAAAATAATATGTGTGTGTGTGGAGACAAGTATATGTGGAAATTAATCATGATATGTAGATTATAAAATAATTATAATGATATGTGACATGTAAAAAATGAGTATTTATAAATACATGATTAGAAAATAAATTAAAAGCATGCGTATATTGATGGGTAAATAATAAATGCATAGTGTGTGAAAATAAATATGCATGTGCAAATAATGATATATGAGAAAAGAAATTATAATACAATAGTTTGTATAATATAATTGTAAGATAATGTATGTGTACCTCATACTTGAATTTTTTTTTGTTTAGAAAGAAAAGAAATTTGAAATGGGCCAAAAGTTGGGCTGCAAATCTGCAAACACATTATTAATTATTTTTTTCTACAAAAAGTTGAGCCAACAGCCTATTTTATAGATAATGAAATATTTCAATTATTGGGCCTAGGAATCTACAACCTAAGGCCTTTTGGAATCTGCATTTTTTTCTAAAGAAGAAACTGTGTTAAATTTTTTTGAAAGAACAAAGTTTCTTCTTCTTCTTCTTCTTTTTAAAAGAAAAATGCACCTTCAAAAAATTCTGCACTTCGGACTTTAAGAAAATGTCATCTTTTAGATTAAAAAAATAAGCAATTTAAAAATTATTATAACAAAAAATAGTCATTAAAATAGTCCGACTTATGAGGAAAACTTCTAGTTAATTATCTAAAGTAAAAATAATGATTAAAAATAAAAATACACTTTTTCAGACGTCGAAAAAAATTTATCCATTTATTTTCCTTTCGAAAAGAAAATCAATTGTCATAAAAAAAATTTGGTGATAAAAATATTAACACTTTAAAGAAGGGATGAGTGGATTATTTACTACAAGGCTACAAATTTATCATATTCACAAAAAATATATATAAAGCTAGCAAATAAAATCACACGAAAAAAGAAGTTACAAAAGGCAGAAGCAAGAAAATATTGGGTTTTTAAAAGAACCCAACTCCTAATGCTTGACTCGAGCATTGTGAAGGTCCTAACAGTTGTTGGCTTGTGGGCTAAAATTGAGTTTCAAAAAGAGAACTCCAGCTCCGGTTGAGGCCATGAAAAAAAAAAGAAGGAGAGAAAAAAGAATTAGAGATTTAATTTAACAAGTCCAACAAATATATAAAGAAGGCAGAAAGATGGAAATATATATGCTTATTAATATCAATTACAATTAAGTCAAGATAGCAGGCACACTATAACACAAGTTCAACAATCAAGCCCCCAAATAGTAGAAATAGTTTTTTAAGCATGTTACAATTTAATTTGTAAGAGGATAATGATTAGGAACTATACTAATTTAAACACACATAGAGCATACTTATTGAATACCAATACTTTGTGCATAGACAGAAGCAAAAATATTCATTTTTTCAAGTAATTTAGATTTTCCCCTATATTCCTTTAACACTATTTCAAGCGGAGATTATTTTACCATACACGACCAACTTACCATTTAGACTAACTAGAAAGATAAAGCCAAATCGGATGGGTTGCAAACAACATATACACTATTAATAAACTACTACTTAGGGAATAAACCCATATAACAATCCAAAGAGTAAGAACAATATACTTTCACTAAGTTGACAATCATGCAAAAACTAAACCAAATTAAGAGGGCTATTGCGCTTGAACAACTTGAGATGATGATAATGTGCATTCATATACATTGGTTATAAGAAAATTGAACTTAAATTCATGTCATCCCGATGAATTTTAGACATGTAGACAAAAAAGGGGACAACTTAGTAAGAAAATCATCACCTCTATTAAATAACATCTTTCAATAAATCGTTGTTGTTTAGGAAAAGATCCTAAAAATAACTTTTGAAACAGCCAAAAGATAGCATGGCTTCAAACAAGATCTAATCCTAGAACTAAAAAGCTTCAAGGTCTTACCCCGAACTTTCATTCTTTTTACGAGGTGCTTATACACCTTTAAAATCTAATATTTTAACCAAAATCAAACCTACATAGTCATGTATAAGAAACAAGTGTTCAAATTATTTTTACTAATCCATATTAACTAACTGCATCATGTTAATGCAGCATTCATGAAAACAAACCCAACGAAATATTCTAGGAGATTTAGGAGTAGTAGCAACCTTCATATCCTGAGAGACAAACGATTATGAATTTAAAACATCCACTATTTATTTTAAACTAAGTTAAACCAACTACGGTAACACATGTATAAACATTGAAGTAATTGGGGAATTACGTGACTTGAACAATTTCATTCTTCTTAAGAAAAAAGAGATAAGTAATTACAACTGCTTGCACCAACTTGAGACCAAACTACCATCATTCTGTTGTTGATTTAAGATTGATATCTCACATTACCTTCTTGTTTACTCTTATATTAAGGCTGAAAATGACTTGTGAAAACATATTTGAGAAGAGTAAAATAAAGGTAACAGTGATAAAATAAAGTAGTTTTAGCAGCTAGGTTCAACTTAGTTTAACTAAGTAATATCAATTAATTAGTTCGTGCTAATGTCGCATTCAAGAAAAGAGCTCAATAAATAATTAAAAATTCTAGAAGTGGTAATAGCGGCCCCATTATTCAAATTTCAAACATGAAAATAATTTAGTTCAACTCATTGTCCCCTTTACAGTTAAAACTAATTGGATATCTCATATATACTAAGTACTCCAACAATTCAAGAATTTATCCAAATTACAGTTTCAATACTTCTAAAAAATATAGGTAAATAATCACATCCATTTGTACCAACTTAAGATCACATTATCACTAGTTCACTGTCACTAAATACCTTAACTCACAAAAAAATTTAATCACAAAGACTTTGCTTGATTTTACAAACTAAAAGCCAACAACAACAACAACAACAATAATTGGATAACAGGGTTTGTTCTCTCTCAGCGCATGTTAGCTTAACGTGCACATCCATGGGGAGGAGGGCTCGAATCCCATTACAGAAGGCATTACAAGCTCAAGCGATGGTGGCACAGTCACTAGGGATGAAAAAGAAGCAGATTTGTATACTAAGAAAGTTTAACACAGGAACGCCCGTACCAAATTCGGTGAATAGTGGCTTTGGGAGGCCAACTTGTTCTGTTAATAGAGCAGTAAATCCACTGAGAATTGAGTTGGATCCTAGCAGTGGGAAGGATGATGGACAAATGGTGAGTCCAACTAAAGCAACAATAGTCGAGTGAACAGTGAGTCTGAAGATCGATGGAATAGGAGAGAATCAAACTACAACAAAACCTAGGAAAATCAGAACCCAAGAGTGGGAGGATAGTGTAAAGGTCACTACAGCCAAGTTGTCCTGGGTGGATGAGGTAGAACATAAGGTTGAAAAAGAGAAGAAATGATCAGTGTGGGATACTTTTGACATCGGTAAGATCTCTAATGCAAGTTTCAAGCTAGATTATGTTTTACCAGATAAACACAGGAAGACCCAATTTATGAATTGAGATTAAAGACATTAACTCGAAATTGGTCTATTAGGAAAATGCAGTAGTTTGCTATGTGCTGGGGGCTTACCCCCTTTCTTTGTGCTAAATGACTATATCCAAAGAATATGGGGGAAATTAGCGATAAACAAAGTGGTAAAACTGAAGAATAGTGTTGTCTTCACGCGATTTGATTCTGGGCAGGGGAAGGTAGAGGTACTAGACGGGGGAATACATCACTTTGACAATAAACCTTTTATTGTAAAAGCTTGGAATCCAGATATAAAGGTCATGAAAGATGAACTGTATATTGTGCTTATATGGGTTAAGCTGCCTAGGTTGGAGTTCAAATGTTGAAGTAAAAAAGGATTAAGCAAAATAGGAAGTTTAATAGGGCGACCACTCATAGTGGACCACCATACAAAAAGAAGATGAGCCTTAACTTTTCAAGACTGTTGATAGAGGTTGAAATGAATGTCAAGCTACCTGATAAGATCCAATTCAGAAACAAAAAGGGTAATCTAGTGGAGCAAAAGATTATGTATGACTGGAAGCCTATACTATGTACCTATTGTAGAAAATATGGGCATAACGTAGAGGACTGTAGAAAGAAGAAGGGTTTCAATCATGATGTGCCTCAACAACAACATAAGGATGAAGAGAAGCAAACTAGTGTTATGATAGGAGGTGGGGAAAGTAAGAGTGTGGAGGGTTAGGTCCAACAAGCTAGGGAGGAAGGTTGGATTACTCCTGCAATTAGAAATTCTGTCCAGAAGTCACAAGATAGAAATATGATATCTGCTACTCCATTCGAGCAAGGGAATGACCAGAATCACGGAACTAGCAGAAGGAATCAGAACACGTTTCATATATTAGACTCAGAAGGACCGGAGAAGCAGGATAAGTTGAGTGTAGTTGACAAGAGGGAGGTTTAGGCCCCTCCTGTGACCATGGATAGCTTGATGTGCTGGAATATTAGGGGAATGAATGCCCCTAACAAACAAAAGTAGATTAAACTCCTGTGTAATAAGGAATCAGTTGGAATGGTGGAACTGCTTGAAAAAAAGTCGAATAAGGTAGCTATAGCGGCTAGTAGGTTATTTGGAGGATGGCAATATATTACTAATCTGGACCAGCACTACAATGGTAAAATTTGGGTAAATTAGAGGTCAGACATGTTCCAAGTTAACTTGATGAGTCGTGGGGCTCAATTTGTCACTTGCCAGATGCAAAGTGATTCTTATACCTATGCACTTTAAGACAATTACACATTTTACTTTTCAGTGCCTTACTTCTTTAGCACTTCACTCCATCTATTTCACGATTATCTTTTCCCTCACTTACTTATTCTTATCCAAGTTGTAAGGAGTGTGTAACCATGGCTTAGACTCATCAATACATTATATATATACACACACATATATATATATGTATGTATGTATATATATATATGTATGCACATATATATTCATGCGTATATACATACACATCATTTTTTTTATTTTCTTTGCAAATAGCATATTAACAACAAATGGAGTACACACACCAATCCTTTCCCCCTTACTATTCACCCGTCTCTTTGCTTATTTCCTTTGAAATAATGTCTCAATAAAGTTCAATAGGACCTATTTGGATCAAATTAACATTGAGGCCATTTGAACAAATAGGATAAGGCTAATTAGTATGGTTGTTCCAACAAAAATAGGCTTGAAGGCTCAAACAAGGTTTACTAGGGAAAACATCAAGGTAAGGCATAATAAGTGATACATGTTATCTATTTAGGTTCACACAGAAATGCCTTAATCCAATCCGACATGTTTTAATGCCATTTTTAGATTTTCATACACACAAGGAAAATTCTAAATTCTAGTTCACAAGAAATATAATGAGTTCTCAACACATGGCACAGAGGTTCAAGCTTGGTTAGCCTATACCTATTTTACAATTTCATCTACATTGAGTGACAAGCACAATTGAGCCTATAATTTTACAGTTGAGAGTTAAACACCACGACCTATGTGATCTTACCATTTTCTCCTCACTGTTTGCTTGTTTCAAATGTATATCCCATGAAGTCTCTACCTATGAATAAAAAAACAAAAAATCTACTCGGTTCAAAGGGACTATTCTTGGGAAAAGCACCGAAAACAAAAGCCGAGAAACCCAAAAAAATTTGAAAAATATCATAAGCAATAACAACAACATAGAAATAGAAACAGATAATCTTACTAGCTATTACATACTCAGTACCAAGTCTTATTCCTAGCTACACATTACATTCCATAGTGTTGCTTTTTGTTACCAGTTAATACATGCCATAGTTTTCAGAGAGTTACATAGATAGACAAACACAAAATAACAAACCCACACTTAAAATGAACACTATCCCTAGTGCTTTCTACATATCAATGGAAAAATAGAGTTAGAGTGGTGAAGACTCCCTGATCAAACAACTGTATCAATCTCATCATCTGGTGAAAAAGCCTCCTCACCGAGGTCAGAGTCATCTACCTCATCATCATCTAAATCAATGTATGAGTCTTCCCGACGCCTCTCCTTATCGGTGGGTACATCATCATGCACTATCTCTACAAACACTGGCCCAATCCTACACATGGCTCTATCATGTTCATTCATGGGGTAGTCCCTATCCACCTGCCACAGCTCATCCCCTGTTGCAGGTTGTGCACCAATTTGAAGTTGCAACATTTGCAGTCCAAAAATCCTTGGCCACGTAGCTATCTTCATGAGTGTTTCACTCGGCTAATGTGAGAACTAGCCCATAAGTGGTATTTGGCGCCTTAGTCTTTGTCACATACACATCACGCCGTTCTACCCTTGGCCTATAGTCCAAAGCTTCCTCCTTAATGTCTTGGCTTCTTAGGTAGGTGGTGAGTAGACCACCAAAGCCGTAGCGGTGCCCCTGATGCAACCTCGCTTTTTCATGGCTGATTTGATCATAGCCCCAATATTTATCTCAACATCTCTCATTAAGGCGTATACCAAGAAGACCCTGTCCTTGGTGACATCATTCATATGTACCCCTAGAGTGAGGCAGCTACAAACAATCTTTAGCCAGACACGTGCCTCCCTATTCATATATGCATAGGGCAATGTCTGGTGATACCCCTTTTCTTTATGGTGAATCCACCGGGCTGTCGATCTTTGCCCGCATAATGTGTGCCGAATTTCAACATATGGAAGTGTGATATTAAGCTGGCGGAGTGGATGTGGATCTGTCTCAGGTGTACCCAGGATTGCATTCAAGTGATGTGCTTCAAATGGTATGACTTGCTACAATGATTGGCAAAGAAATTAATCTTGCCTTCAACTCCACAAAGGCCTTCAAACACTCCTCATCAAAATTAAATGTCGCCTCTTTTTCCAACAGTCTAAATAAGGGATGAGCTATTTTAGAGAAATCTTTAATGAAACAGCGGTAAAATCCCGCATGCCCGAGGAAACTCCTCACACCCTTTATAGTACATGGTGGGGGTAGCTGAGCAATGGCATCCACTTTGTCTTGATCTACTTCAATCCCCTTTTCAGAAATTTTATGTCCTAATACAATCCCTTCTTTGACCATGAAGTGACACTTTTCCCAATTTAGGACCAAATTCCTCTGCGTACATCTCTTTAATACCTAATCTAAATGTGACAAGCAGTCATCAAATGAGTTCCCCACAACTGAAAAATCATCCATAAAGACTTCCATCATATCTTCCACCATGTCAGAAAATATGGACATCATGCATCTCTGAAATATGGCCGAGGCATCGCAGAGACCAAAAGGCATCCGTTTAAATGTAAATGTACCATAAGGACATGTAAAAGTGGTTTTATCTTGATGCTCTGGTGCAATCGAGATTTGGTTGTATCCCGAGTATCCATCCAAGAAACAATAGTACTCTTTGCAAGCTAGACGATCCAACATTTGGTCGATGAATGGAACCGAAAAATGATCCTTATTTGTCCAAGAGTTTAATTTACGATAATCCATACAAACTCTCCACCCTTTGACCAGACGAGTAGTTATCAACTCATTCTTTTCATTTGGAACAACCGTAATTCCCTCTTTTTTGGGAACACACTGCACCGGGCTAACCTAACTACTGTCCATAATGGGATACACTACCCCCGCATCCATCCATTTAACAATCTCTTTCTTGACCACCTCTTGCATAGGTGGATTCAACCTTCTTTGATGTTCAACTGGTGGGCTACAATTCTCTTGGAGGTTGATCTTGTGGGTGCAAATCCCTAGAGGGATACCAATGATATCAGCTATTGACCATCCAATGGCTCAAATATGCCTTTTCAACACATCAATAAGTTTGTCTACCTGCAGCGGCGTAAGTTTTGCTGAGATGATTACCGGGAGTGTCTCATTCTCCCCCATGTATGCATATTTGAGGTGAATGGGCAAGGGTTTGAGCTCCAACTTTGGTGGTGACACAATAGAAGGCTGTGACGGAGGAGTTGTACAATTCTTCAAATTAAGGTCTAGCTTTCTTGGTGGGAATGAATAATTTCTTACTTCCTTATGCACATGATGGATCTCCTCGAGTTCCTCACCTTTAAAGAAAAATCAACGATCAGTTCTTCAATAGCCTCTTCCTCCATTTCCCACTCTAAAACATCATCATCCACAATGTCCTTCCGTGGGGTTGTGTTGTTTGCTGATATTGGAGTCGCCATTTGGGATGCTAACTCGTTCATCTGTTCCTCCAATTGTTGAATAATAACCCCATGACTCTTTAGTATGGTGGTTAAATCCAAAAGTTTATACCGTAGATCTTGAACCCCCTCTTCAGTTGCCAGCACCTTTTCAAGCACTACTTCGAGAGTACCCTCCATGTGAGGTGGAAGTACCTCAGTGCTCCCTTGACTGCTGGAATCAACAAACTGAACATTGTTCCAACCTTGGTTCCCATAATAGCCGTCATGGAAACCCTTCACATAACTCGTCAACAGCTCCATTTGCTTCATCATGACTAGCAGCATCGCGTCCTTCCTCTCCTCCCTATGACACATTTTATCCACTAGCTTAATAGTCTCTAGACAAGGCAACCCCTTTAGGTAATGTGACCATGCTCCAACACTCGGCATCACCTACACACCAATAATTGTCAGTGACCACTATGGTGTATACCAATTCAACTAAACAATCAATCACAAGATCATTAAATGCCAGTCCCCGGCAACAGCGCCATTTTTGATAACGTCCAAAATATATTTTTAAGTCAAAGAATATATACGATCATTGTATCAAAACAAGTAATTCGACGAGTGCCGAGGTCGAATACCACGAGGACTAGGGAGTGATGAATTCAAGCATCGATTGAGAAATTGATATTAGCTTGCACCATATAGATTTTACATAAAAACAAGGAAAATGGGGGGAATAAACTTTGCAGAGAATTACACAAGTTACTTTAGTAAACTAAAAGTGAAAGGATCAGCTAAGTTGTTGACAATAGTGCGAAATACTAGAGATGCGGTGTAGCTGAAGTACTAACTAGATCGGATAGGCCATATCATCTCATAAGTTCAACAAGTGTAAATAATCTCGGAAAATAGGTAGACTCAACTTCCCATCCTATTGACTACCTCTAGCTAGAGTTTTCTCAAACTCTAGCTGCAATTTAGCTCACCCGAATTGATTTGGATCAGCAACTTCACTATTCCTAGCTATTAGCTGCTAATTAGGAAGGAGAAAGTAATTTCAGCTATTATTAGCTTAATTTTACAATCTCTTATCCATACCCACTACTAGATTCCCTTCCAATACTTAATTATTCTCTCCCGAGCAACAATCAAGCAAGTATAGATAGACCCATATCATCATCAATGGATCTTCATTAATAGATTGAAGGAAATCCAATAGATTTACACTTAATTGAAAATTATGAAGTTGAGTCTAGCAATACCCAATCTAATTAAGTATTCATCATCACACGCCTCTAGTTAATGATTTTAGCTACTCATAGTTAAGAAATTCGAAAACACAATCATCAATACCATTAGTGAATTTAATAAGAGTAGTAGATAAATCAGAAACACAATTATTCTTCACTACAGCTGAAACTTAATAATATCAAAGAAGAAAGTTGTAACTTAATAATATCAAAGAAGAAAATAGAGTAGAGTATCGTTTACAAATTTCAATCAAAATCACTTTTATCAGCTAAGAGATTGTCTTTAGTTAAAAGAGGAAATAATGATGTGATGTGCACTTGGATTTTCTCTCAATCTCTCTAACTTTATATCTTCTTCCTCTCTCTTTTTCTCCTCCTTTTTGCAGAGTACTTCTCTTTCTATTTATACACTTAAAAGTAGGGTACTTTTCCTTCCTTTTCAAGTAATGGACAGTTATACCCTTAAAAGCATCGTTCTGAAACCGGCGAACGTACCGGCGGTTCACCAATAAAATTCGTGAACTGCCGGATACTTGCTCTTCTCCTACATTCATTTCCAGTGAACTTTGACGGTTCACCCGGCGGTTCACCAATGCAAATTCGTGAACCGCCAGATCTTTAATGCGAATTCCAAAATTTTCTGTGTCATTTGGCGAATGCACCGGCATCTCGCCACTGGTGACTCGTGAACCGCTGGTAGCATTTCTCTCTTGAGGTAGTGACCTTTAGCTTTTAACCGGCGTTTCGCCAGTTAACACCTGCGATTCATCGCTTATACTCATTTCCTCCTTTTTACTCCATTTTTGCTCTTTTCTTCAAACTTAGGCATCTACATACAACAAAAGCAAAAAGGGCATAAAATCCACATAATCAACTCGGGAACTAGACAAAAACTTAAGTTTTAGAGTCTAATGAGTTGGTGAATTACCAACTCATCAGAAGAACTCAACTTAAGTAAACACATAAAACCTACCTGGCCCCTATAAGCCTAGAAAGTACAAGAAAGCATACAAACAGAACCTACCTGGCCCCCATAAGCCCGACAATTCCAAAAGTAAACAACAACACAACGACACCTAGCCGACACAGATCACCTGCCATCGCCTCTAGACCTCTCAATGGCCTCAGCTAACACCAGCCAACGTCTAGCATCCACTTCTATCAAATAATATATAACACAAACAACAACAACAATATAATATCAAGCAAATAAAAAACAACACCAGTTAATCAACATCATCAATCAAGCATTGCTGGACCCTCTCTCGATTCCACATAGTTTGCGGAGCTCAATCCATTGGGAGAGCCAATCGCGATCCCAGGAAGGCTCAGACATGTCGAACCACTCTCAAATCATCTCTTAACTCGACATTACAGAGGACATCATTCTCAACCCCGTAGGTCATTTCACTCCTTGGGCTCAACCCCTCATCCGGAAACACTCTCATGCGTTGGGTATCCACAAGACACAAGGCACCTCAGGCTCGATCCCTAGCCAGAACACCTCTCGTGCATTGGGTATCCACAAGCCACAAGGCCTCAACACCACACACATAATTACAACATTCAGAATCAACAACAATAATAACACATGCTCAAATAGACCACAACCGGCTCTTGCACCCCACCAACCGATTATCACAACACAATACTATTCTTTCACGTCTAGTCATCCACCGATGAGCCACTAATCTAGCTAAGGATTACCATCCTAACCAATCTATTCCTAATCATTAAAAATAGACCATAATCCACTCTTATCATCACTAACAACAAGGGACATAGCCTAACCAACGCAAGCGTCACCACAGCCGCCAACGTGCCATCGACACGGTCACCGACTCAAATATGACAAAAGATAAACACATCTATCGACCTTAATCATTCTAAACCCTTATTCAATTTTCAATACCAACACCTAATATTATTCACACAAACAACCCCTAACATTCTACAAGAACCACATGCCTCACACGCGGCCTCTCGACAAGAGCCGAAGAATTTTCCATGACTACGATTCTTCGCACTCAAGCCCGAGCCACCAACCAAAACAGAACTCATACACCCATTTATAATCATATAAACAGTAGCACAAGAGTCAAATAATAATATAACACAAATTATCACATAACAGTCAACACACACGTCAATACCAACAACAACGGCTACGGAATTCATGCCGACAAAGGGAGGAGACAAGCCTAACATACCTTGGCTTCAAGCCATGCAGAACTTGAGCCTTCAACACAACTAATCTACTGCCTAAAGTCACTCCAAGATTCTGCCAAACCGCAGCCAACACAACTCAAAAACTTAACAAGATAAACAAAGCTTACCCGACAAGATTCATAGGAATTCCACGGTAGAAACTTTGAGAAAACAACCTTACGGGGTTAACACACCTATAAACAACCTCAAAAACCAAGGAAACCCAAAGGAAGAATTCTTACCAACAACTTCACCATGAAACAGCCACCAAAAGCCTGGAAAACAAACCAAAACGCAAGCTACGCGCGATTCCCGACACCAAAATCATGTTGAGCCATGGCTTTTAGCCCCAAAACCATCAAGAACGTGTAAAAGAGGCTTGGGAGAGAATTTAGAACGAGATTCCTTCTGGAAATGAGAAAATAAGGCAACCAACCGACCAAGGGGATTTTTATATTCTTCCACCGCCTTAGACCCTTGTGACGTGCCTGCTTGCGTGGTCTTGCAAAAATGCGAATATCTCTCTACTCTAAAGTCGGATTGACAAACGGTTTAATGCTATAGAAACTTCACTCATAAATATTTAATTTGATAGGTCGTACAGCCTGTAACTCCTTATATATTCGGAGAAAAGTGTCAAGACATTTGACCTAAATCTAAAGGTATCTCAAGAAGGAAATTTTACAATAACTTTTTGCCAAATTTTATTCTAAAACTTGGTCGACATCCAATCTTAAATATGATAATAGAGTGACTCAAATACCTCATAAAACTTCCTTCTTAGCCTATTAGGTCACTTAGTACTACCTTGAAAGCATGATTTTATCGCTCAAATTATCCGGGGTGTTACATTAACTTTCAAGTCTCAAAGTGCCTAAGACTACTTTGGATGAGTAAGTCTGAGGTCTCACAAAAAGAGGGATTAAACTACTATTGAGGCTAATAAAGAATATGGCTTTTAAGATCAAAGGGGGTAACTAAGGAGAATGACTAGGAAGGTAAAACAACTATATGAAAAAATGGCTTCTTTAGAGAAGTGCCTTGATCATCTCTTAACTTCCCATCAACTGGTTATCCTACATACACTAAGGGAAGTTCTAGATAGTACAATATATACATACAACATAATTCAGCTCACCTTTCATGGAAACAAGAATCTAATCAATTTCTACAGTTACACATTCACACAATCATATTGAGTGACAAGTTAAATTCATAATTAAGCCCTAAGGATATGTTGAGTCAAGTTAAAGAGATATATGCGTCTCTCAAGGATTCTAACTCATGCAATCAGGATGACCACTCTATTTACTCTAGCATAGCAGCTAAGAAGAATATAAACAAGCATACAAGTGGATGACCTATGACTCAATCCTAAAAAAATAGAAACAAATATGACGAAACTTCCCTTAAGACGGCCTTTATCCATCTATCACAGGGAAACGTCATTACTCTATGACTACAACAACTCAAACAAAAATTTAAAAAAATTACTCTAACGTAAATCAACTAAACATAACATAGTCAAGACGAACAACAAGTCAAACATCCTAGGCATCCAAGTCAACATCGTCATACTATCTATTACAACCCATGACCTACAAATCATCAAGCTACTGCTACTAGGAATATACTAATGCTATGACCTACAAATATAGCAATTAAAGAACAACAAGAATCTAACTTTCCTCCACCCCACACTTAAAAAGGTACACTATCCTTAGTGCACACACAATCACGTCATAAAGGAAGAGAAAAGAAACTTCCTGGTCGCTAAGCATCCTCCTCCTCCATGTCTATATCATCCACACCATCAGTAAGGAAGATAGCCTCATCATCATCAACCGGCTCCTCAAAAGCCGAGCCCACTCTACACATCAACATAGCACTATCTATGAGGGGGTACCGTGCTTCTAAATCCATCATCTCCTTTGCAGTGGCTGGTCGACCTCCTATCTTCAGCTGTAACTCCATCATCCCAAATATACGACCCTGTCATCTCTCATCTCGGGCTTGCCGATCAGCTATAGTAAGAGAGGGGCCTATGGAAGTGGCAATCTCCTTCACCTTTGTGACTTCTATCATTTGTCCAGCCAAATGTCCTACCAAAGGTAAAATAAGCTCTGCATCCTCCTTCTCAATACTGCCTCCCTCAATAAATGGTCAAGAGACTGTCGTGGCAATAGTTCCATCTACAATTGTCTCGTAATCTCTTCATATTATGATGAATCACAACACCAAAATTAACTGGTATCCCCTTTATCAACATGTACACCAAGATAATCTGCTCGCGAGTCACCTCTGTCAAATGTGTCCTAGGGAGAAAGCCAACACACACCAACTTCACCCATAACTTTGCCTCTATATTCAAATAGGCAAACACAAGGGTGGAATGGGTGCCATTTTGATCCTTATCCCATCGAGCAGATGAGTGCTCATTGCATAAAGTGTGGTGAATGTCTCTGTATGACGGCTTCTCCAATAAGATGAAATATCTTCAAGGGTCTACTATAGGTATCTCTAAGAAGGAATTGAACCTCTTACCTGTGAATCACACCACTTGTCCTCTGATCTTGACCTTTGTACTCTCTCTGAATGAGGTGTCCCAATTTGCGTAGAATTCCCTCACCAAACTGAGGTTGCACCTCTCCGGCTCATTAAAGATATAGCCAGCTCCCAACTCCCGTATCTTTTCTTGAATAGCCAGGAACTCCAGTGCCAAGCGGCCCTCATCTATCCAGTTCTTAGGTGCATACTTGGCTTCTTTTTGAGTGTTAAACCAAGTAATCCAATGAGACTCAATTGCTTTCGCTCTAGATCTCCTTGCAGGGCCTGCTTTAGGAGCCGAGGAACTAACTTCCGCTTTTCTTGGTCTACCCCTCTTTCGGCTTTTCTCAGTTATATTCATCTTATTTCCTTTTGATTCCATCGTACCTATAAAGAAATAAATCAAGAACTTTACAACATTAGTTTGTGAACCAAATGGCTGACTAACTAAGTGTGGAAGGTGAACAATTCACCCCACTTAATTTGCTAGTATATATGTGAGAATTTGTCAAATAAGGTACTCAGGACTTCCCCCATCATCATCCAATCTCAACACTCCAATTTAATTCACTAACTCCTACTACACCAACTTCATGAATTATACTTTCTTTTCAACTCCCCTCTAGATTTTAGCTTTTAATCAAGAATGCACAATCTAGCCTATCCCTCTCACTTTCCTTCTCCAATTTTCAATTCAAGTAATTTCATGTAATGGAGTAACAATATTTTCAAATCAACCAAAAATAAACAATTTACTACCCTTCAACATGAATTAGTCAAGAATTTCACCAACTCAAGCAATTATCACATTCAAGAATTCAAAGCTTCATGTACTTCCTCTCTCAAAAATTAATGCACCTACCCACCAACATTCAAGAATTCAATTCACCTACCCCAGCATCCCCACAATTTCAAATCACCACATTCCACCAAAAATCAAGCTACCCAACAAAGATAACTTATTAGATGTATATTCATGCCATAGGTCGACTTGGGGTCTCTCGGGGCTCCTTGTCCCGTGTCTATGATCCGGGTGTATATTTGGGTCGTGACACCGAACCTGAGATCTATCTTTGAGAAACACTTGGCACCTTGAAGCTGGTCAAATAGATCATCGATCCTGGGTAAAGGATACATGTTCTTAACAGTGACCTTGTTCAATTGCGGATAGTCAATGCACATCGAAAGAGAACTATCCTTCTTTCAAACAAATAACACTAGTGCACCCCATGGAGACTTGCTCAGTTTGATAAAGCCCTTATCTAACCGATCCTTCAACTGATCCTTCAACTCTTTAAGATCGGATAGAGCCATCATGTAAGGAGGGATAGATATAGACTATGTATCAGGTAGAAGGTCAATACCAAAATCAATCTCCCGCTCGGGAGTAACACCTGGAAAATCATTGGGAAAGACCTCTGGATACTCATGCACCACTGAAACTGATTGGATAATCGGGGTCTCGGACTCAACATCCTTAACCCTGACCATATGGTACATGCAACCCTTAGAAATCATCTTTCGGGCCTTAAGATATAAAATAAATCGACCTGCCGGTACAGCCGAACTACCCTTCCACTCCAAAACTGATTCACCCGAAAATCAAAATTCCACCGCACGGGTTCTATAATTTGTAAAAGAATAACATGCATACAACCAATCCATACCAAGAATAATATCAAAGTCAGTCATGGATAGCTCTACAAGGTCCGCGGAGGTGACTTTATGCAATATAGTGACCGGGCATCCTCTATACACCCGCCTAGCTACAACTGAATCACCGACAGGAGTAGAAATTGAAAATGGTTCTGACAGAGTCTCGGGACTAACTCCAAAGCTACTAGAAATGTAGGGGGGTCACAAAAGACAAGGTATCTCCCGGATCTAGCAAAGCATAAACATCAATATGAAAAACACGCAACATACTAGTGACCACATCCGGGGATACCTCCTGCTCCTGATGAGGTGCTAAAGAATAAAACCTATTTTGACGTTGACCGCCGGCTAAACTGGTCGAGGCACCCTGCTGAGGGGGACGTGCTGCTGGAGCAGTAGAACTAGTTGCTGGCATACGGGCTCCACCGACCCCTGATCTGGTTGAAGGGAAATCCCTGAATCTGTGTCTGAGTTTGCCACACCCGAAACAAGCATCCGAGCCGACTAGGAACCTCCCAAGATGATTCTTTCTGCACTTTGCACAAGCTGGGAAAGTGCACTCTATCTACATGCTACCCTGGCCTCTCGAATTTAGAGCCCTACTCCTCTCTTCCCCTCGAAATCTGGATGGCGTACTGACCAATGATGGTGGTGGAGCAATAGACCTACGTTGAGACTGTTGACGCTATCCACCCCCTGATCTGACTTGAGAAGTCCCTTAATTGTCAGTCCTGGCCCTCTTGGCCTCTCCCTGCCTCTAATACACCGACTCCATCTGTTGAGCATGCAACACAATATGGAGAAAATCTATATCCCGATGCAATATGGCGATCCTACAATCCTTATCCAAGTAGTCTGCCACCCTCTGCACAAATCGACTCACTCGAGTCCTCTGGTCTTCCACCAACTTTGGTGCATATTTAGATAGTCGGGTGAACTTCAATGTGTACTCCTGAACTGACATGTCACCCTGCTTCAAGTTAACAGACTCGACCGCCTTTTTCTCCCCCATCTCTCGAGGGAAGAATCGATCCAAGAATGTTGTGTGGAACTCTTCCCAACTGATAGGGCCTACACCCACTTCCCTAGCATCTCTCCACTATTTGAACCATATGTGGGCCACACCGTTTAACTGATAGGAGGTCAAATCAACACAATCTCCATTGGTCATCCTCATAACCTAGGTGATCTTTAGAATCTCCTCGATGAAATCATGCGGATCCTCATCCACCTTGGACCCAAAGAACTCCGGAGGGTTCATCCTCAAGAAGTCTCTAATACAGGCCACTGCCGCATTGTCATTCTGTGGTATATGTGCAACAGCATGCTAGTTGACCTGAGCGGTAAAGGCCTGCGCCAACATCTGGATAGCAGCCCGAAACTCAGCGTGGCCAACTGGCTCTAGTGCCTGGGGCTCCTAAACATGTGGGGCCTACTGATGCCCATGATCATTGCCATCTCCGTGGCCTTCACCGTTCCCATTTCTCCTTCCATTCGCTCTCCTAGTAGCCATACCTACAATTGTGAATAGCACGAATTAGAAGGATAGAAGGACTTTTTATCGCATGACATAGATCATCAAAGAAGGGAACATTTCCTAAACGTCTCGTAGCCTCTTCGTCATAAGTATAGCACGCTTCACACCCATGAAAAAGACTCTACTTAACGTGGCTTTCAGACACCGTAGGACACTTCAAAACCTATTGCTCTGATACCTAGTTTGCCACAATCCAAACGTAGACCTGGATCGTAACACAGGACAAGGAACACCAAGAGGCCCCAAGTCTACCCATGGTATAAGCATACATCTAATTTCTTTCATTATAAGCGGAAGACAATCACAAGGCATAGTGGACATAAGCATAATCATGACATATCATAACAAATGGAATCACTTAGACATATACAAGCTGGGTATTGCACATTGTCTAAAAGCCTCTATTACGTACGATGTGTTGATGGGACAACACCCCCAACTAACCTGGACAAGTACTAAAGCATAAAATACCATGAATGTCTGTCAAACGGCCCTCGAAACATGAGGACTCACCAATAATCTAAAATTACACTCTAAGATGATCTAGATATGACTGTGAGACTGAGAGCCGAAACCTATATCATAAGACAATACAACATAGAAATTATGCGGTCAGTACGTGGAATATCCGAGTATGCAAGGTAAGTAAAACAGACATTTAAAATATGTAAAAGCTCATAAAACATCATAAGAATAGGACATCATGCTCATGTCATAAATATCGTAACATAACATATCAAAAGGCTCAAGGTTTTCAAAGCATCCGTAATACAATCGAAATCATGATCATGAGAGAAAAGACAAAATGAACATTTCTTGAGCCAACATACATAGTAATAAACATGAATAAATCATGAGGAACAGTGGGAGATTCTTTTAACTAACATACTCCAGATGAGCACACGTGAAGCCCGACTTGTAACCATACTAGGGAGGGTGTCCGTACCTTGCCAAGGGCAGAACCATGAAAGTGTGATATCACTGGTAACGCTCAAACCACACCTCTTGCTGAAGTATGAAGCGGACGTTGTGAATATAGAACCCAACTAGAGGTTGGGGTCGAACCCATAAGGAATATGGAAGATCTAGATTACAGCCGGTAGATGAACTTGTATGGTAATTACTTCACAACGGGTGATTCTAATGAAAATTAATAATAGAAATAAACAACAGTCAAGATTATATTTGAAAATCAATAATTAAAGGATAACTAGGGTTTGTGATCCCGATGGGTTCATAACACCTTTGGGTATACACTCGTGATCTTTACCAATACTTACTTATAGAATTGATAACTTAAGTTCATTCAAACAATCGACCAATCCCTATTGAATGACTATCCTCAGTTACTCGACCAAGTCTTATGAGTTTTGCAAACTAACCATTATCACTAAGTTCCAGATATAACTATCCTACGACCACAGCTCAAGTTAATACAATGATCACAAGATCAAGACTCTATTGTAATTCTCTTTTCATAATCTCTACCTCTTCGATCAAAGCAACTAAAGAATTCAGGCACTTCCTAACGTTACGCACCGCTAAGAATCATTGAAGATGAAGAGACTACTATAAGTAATTAGTATTGGTTGTAGAATCACTTTGTGCAACCCTAACTTGTTAATCCACCATGGTTCCCATAACCCTAGTTATGGAGGTTTTCGCCTCTCATAGTTGCAAGGTTGTAAATTGTATTCATTATTGAAGACATAAAACAATACTTACAAAGATGATTGAGAAAAATAATTCCTTCAATTAATCCACGAAATCTTGAATAACAAGTAGCAAGAACAATACGAATTCAAGAAAAGGTTGATCACAAGGTTGAACCAACTTAATTCTCTCTTTCAATGATGTAAAATTGCTTACCACAATGTTTTCCTACTAAAATTAAGTCTATTCGTCGTCCTCTATGAAAAAATAAAACATAAAAAGTATTTATAGGGACACAAGAATCCTTTTTCCTAAACTAACAGGACTGCTTTCCATATCTGTAGCCGACCTCGTCAGGGGTCCACCTACGACTCGTAGGGGCTTCTCACGGACGTGGCATCTACTCGTGGCTTAAAGTGTTGGCTGAATTTTGACTAAGTATTGGGCTAACGTACGATTTGTACCCACATCCTACGACTCGTACATTGCACCCATGGCTTGATCCTGATACTTTGAACTTTGTCTGAACTTCACCACGACCGGTATGGTATGACTCATACCTTCATCTCATGGGTCGTAAGGTACTCTTGTACTGAGAATCAGCCTCCTGTGCAATTCCTCTAGATTTCATCACGACTAGCTTACCATGACTCGTAACATCATGGTACGATCCGTGACAAGTCTCATGGGATCAGTCTTCCAGATTAAACTTTCAGCTTCTTGTCAAGGCCTTCAGTACGACTCGTAGATCCATCCTACGGATCGTACTGTGGACTGCACTTTTTGCCCTTGTTTGCACACTTTTAGCTTCCTTTTGCAATTTATTGTTCCAACACCCATTTATCCTGAAATCAAAGTAAAAGTGCCTCATATCCACATAAATACACCTAAGTCCATGCTATTTTCTTAGTTTTGAGTTTCAATAGTGCTTTAAATCCACAGCACATCAACACCCTCAACTTAAGACTTTTGCATGTCCTCAGGCAAGAAAAAGAAAAACTAAATACTACGCTCAACTAGAACATAAACTTAAGGTACTTCAGCCAAAACCCAAACAAATATGCACACTCTATATACAACTCTATTGACCCTTCCTCTTGAAACATCAGTAGCTAATGTATTGCAAGCAACATCAAAACATCATATTCAGGGATCAAGACATGTCATCTAGCTATCAACAAGCAATCAAGTCATCACCTATGTGTTTCACACAGACCAATGATAAAAGCAAACATAATCTATATACCTTCACAAAAAAAATGAAGTCCCCACTCTAGTATGAAGTATCAAATGAAACATGGGACTAGGCAAATGAAGCACTCACTCTCTCAAAGAACTGCACGTATTATACATCAGATACCATAGGCTTACCCTTATTTTCTATGCTTTGGTTCGTTAGATGGTAAAATTAAGATCACTATAGGACTTGATATGGCTTGTAATGTAGGCTTAGGGATGGACATGATAAAGATGAAAGATTTTATGAGTGACTATCCCTTCCTTGGCACTACATTCATTGGCTACACCATTTTTCCTATTTCACCCTTCATTCTTTTTGTCTTCTTTTCTTTTCTTTTTCCCATTTTAAGAATATTTGCATGGGTGAGGTGATTTTTCACATTTTTCAACAATTTCAAGCTATTTTGAATTTTTCTTTTTTCATGTTGTCAAATTTTCAGCTTTCTACTTTTTCACCTCACCACACCTTTTTTCACCATTTTTTTGCTTTTCTCTTTCTTTTCTTTCCTTTTCTCCCGCTACCACCATTTATGCACCCCTACTCTAGCCACCCTCAACTTAAGCATTTTTCTTATGTTGAGGTTCATAATATCCAAGGAAGGACCAGGGCCAAATAGGTTCATTATAAACAAATGGGTACGTTAACAGGTAAATCAAAGAAATATGGTCTATTAAAGCTCAAACTTGGGATCAAGGGTTTCATGAAAATTTGGTAGGGCAATATAGGCTAAAAGTGGGATAAAACAAAAATGGCCTATGATCATCTCCTAACCAACCATCCTTAACCTATGCAGAGACCAACCAGGCAAGTTCTAGATCTTCAACAACATACCACAACAAATACTAAGATCTCACTCACACATGGTACATGAACTATTTTTACTTTACTTTTCTGGTTCATACATGGCTTAACAAGACTAGCACTATTAATAACTAAATGACATAAAACGATCCACAGAAATCATGCATTGTCGTCACAAATATATAGCAAAATTTTTTAAACAGGGTCAATTTTTTCAAAAACAAAAAAAGTAGTGCATCTCCATTGGCTGAGTATTTCTAAGTTACTTTCTAATCAAACAAAAATCACAACTAAAACCAAAAATCTTAACACATGCCGGTTCTCCTAGATAGCATGCCTGAGGGAAAAGAAACACGGCAAGAAAAACCCTCAGACGAACAAAAATATCCCAAAAATACAAGTACAACCCCCTCTTTTTTTTAAAAATGAGCTTCGTCCCCGAAGCATAAAATATAAGCATGTAGGGAGAAGGGACATACCTGTGGCTACTCAAACTTCACCTCTCATGGGTTGCCTCCCATACAGTGCCTAATTTAACATCGCGGAATGATGTTGCTTTTGTGACTTCTCAGGCATCATCAAGGATATTTCCTCCACTCTTTTCAATTCATCTTCATCTCCCAAATACACTTTTATTTTTTGCCCATTTACTTTGAACCTTTTTCCTTCTTTGTTCTTAAGTTCCACTGCACCATATGGAGACACTTGCACTACTCTGTAAGGTCCCATCCATCTAGATTTCAACTGCCCAGGGTGCAGCCGGAGTCTTGAGTTAAACAACAATACCAAGTCTCCTGGGCTAAACTCCCTTCTTGTGATCTTTTTGTCATGATAGATCTTCATTCGTTCTTTATAAATGGCTGCACTCTCATACACCTTAAGTCGAAATTCATCCAATTCATTGATTTGGTTCAATCTTAGCTTGGCAGCATCATTCCAAGTCATATTTAGCTTTTTCAGTGCCCACAATGCCTTATGCTCTAATTCAACTAGTAAGTGGCAGGCTTTACCATAAACCAGTTGGTAAGGTGATGAGCCAATGGGAGTATTATATGTTGTCCGGTAAGCCTACAATACATCATCAAGCTTCCTGGCCCAATCTGTCCGGCTCGTATTTACTGTCTTGGCCAGAATAGTCTTGATTTCCCTATTAGAAACTTCTACCTGGCCACTCGACTAAGGGTGGTAAGGTATGGCTACCTTGTGCTTGACACCGTACTTCTCCAGTAAGGTTTTGAAGAGGCGATTGCAGAAATGCAATCCACCATCGCTGATTATAGCTCTGGGAGTGACAAACCTAGAAAAGATATGCTTTTGAAGTAATGTTGTAATACTCTTGCCTTCATTGTTTGGTAATGCAACAGCCTCCACCCATTTTGATACATAAACCATAGCCACCAAAATGTACTTCATCTCATATGAGCTAATGAATGGGCCCATGAAGTCAATGCCCCACACATCAAATAGTTCTACCTCTAAAATTGGGGTTAATGGAAACTCATGTTTACGGATAATATTGCCTTTCCTTTGGCACTGATCACATGACTTGGCAAGGTCATATGCATCTTGATGAATAGTTGGCAAGTAATACCCGCATTACAAAATTTTATGTGATGTTCTAGTGCCACTATGATGCCCCCCTACAGGAGATGAATGACATGCCTCCATAATGCCTAGCATCTCCACTTCTGGGACACACCTATGAATGATCCCATCTGCGCAAATGCAGAATAAATATGGCTCATCCCAGTAATACCATCTGACATCAAATAAAAACTTCTTCTTTTGGTGAGGGGTCATGTCTGGCATTATGTCTCTAACCAAGTAGTTAGCTATCTCAGCAAACCAAGGGATCAAGTCTTGTGATGCATCTAATACCTGCTCGTCTGGGAATGCGTCATTGATCTCAACCTTCATCTGCTCTTTTGCTTCGGCCTCAAGTCTAGATAGATGATCTGCCACCTGGTTCTTTGTTCCCTTTCTATCTATTACTTCAAATTCAAATTCTTGGAGAAAGAGTACCCACTGAATAATCTAGGTTTGGCATCTTTTTTAGACATCAAGTACCTCAATGCAGCATGGTCTGTGTGAACAATCACCTTGGTTCTGAGCAAGTATGCTCGAAAATTTTCAAATCCAAATACCACTGCCAAGAGTTCCTTCTCTATGACTGTATAATTCTTTTGGGTTGTGTTTGTTGTCTTTCTAGCGTAATAGATTGGATGAAAGATTTTTGCTCTCCTTTGACCTAAAACAGCACCCAGAGCAACACTACTAGCGTCACACATTACCTCAAAGGGGAGAAACCAATCTGGAGTTATGATGATAGGAGCAGTGGTGAGCTTTTCTTTTAGGCACTCAAAAGCCTTTAGACATGCCTCATCGAATACGAACTTTACCTCTTTCTCCAATAGTTTGCACAATGGTTGTGCTATTTTGGAAAAATCCTTGATAAAGTGCCGGTAGAATCCTGCATGCCCAAGAAAGCTTCTGACCCCTTTGATGGAAATAGGGGGTGGCAATCCTAAGATAACTTCAATTTTCTCCTTGTCCACCTCGATCCCCTTTCCTGAGATTTTATGGCCCAGCACTATGCCCTCTTTAACCATAAAATGACATTTTTCCCAGTTTAGGACCAGATTGGTTTCCTCACATCTTTTCAGCACTTTGCCTAGATGCTCAAGGAAGGACTCGAATGACTCACCTACAACTGAGAAATCATCCATAAATACTTCGATGGTGTCTTCTACCATGTCTGAAAATATGGACATCATACAACGTTGAAAGGTGGCCGGAGCGTTACACAATCCGAAGGGCATTATCTTGAAAGCAAAGGTCCCATATGGACAAGTAAAGGTGGTCTTCTACTGATCTTCTGGAGTGATAGTAACCTGATTGTAACTTGAATACCCATCAAGGAAGCAGTACCATCCTCCACCTGCCAGTCTATCAAGCATCTGATCCGGGAATGGCATTGGAAAGTGATCCTTCTGAGTGCAACGGTTGAGTTTCCTGTAGTCCATTCATACACGCCATCCTATGACCAGTCGTGTTGGTATCAACTCATTCTTTGCATTGGTAACCACAGTAATCTCTCCCTTCTTTGGTACGCATTGAACAGGACTTCCCATTGACTGTCAGCTATAGGATATATTATCCCAGTGTCCAGCCACTTTATAATCTCCTTTTTTACCACTTCTCGCATGGGAGGGTTCAGGCGGCGCTAATGCTCTGTGCTTGACGTAGAATCTGGTTCCAGCTGGATTTTATGGGTGCATATTCCTGGTGGGATTCCGATGATATCAGCTATGGTCCATCTGACTGCCTTCTTATATCTTTTCAATATGTTGACCACAACTTCCACCTGCTCATCGGATAAGGTTGTTGTGACTATAACCGGAAAGGTGTTGTTTTCTCCAAGGAATGCATACTTGAGGTGTGGAGGTAGTTCTTTCAGCTCAAGGATAGGTGGTTCCTCCACAGATGGTTTGGCTGGTGGTGTTGAACGGTTCTTTAAATCCAGGTCTAGCTTCTTTAGGCTGAAGCTATATGACCCTATCCCGTTTAAGGCATTAACCATCCCTGTGTATTCTGGGCTCCTATTGTCTCCATAATTCATTATTACAGCTACCAAAGTATCATAAGTCACAATTCCTTCCACTAAGGTTAGCAGTTGATCGTGTTCCATCTTTGGGTGTTTGAGTGGAGGGTTTATCCCTAGATGAAATCCTGGGGATGTCACAAAAGAAAAAGGAAACATCAAGAGTAAAGTAACTACCAACAAGTCAAATACAAGCTAATAACCTAGTCTTAGCCATATTCCCCGACAACAGCGCCACTCTTTGATAACGCTCAAACCACACCTCTTACTAAAGTATGAACCGAACATTGTCAATAAAGAACCCAACTAGAGGTTGGGGTCTAACCCATAGGGAATATGGAAGATCTAGTTTACAGCCAATACATGAACTTATATGGTAATTACTTCACAATGGGGGGATTCTAATAAAAATGAATAATAGAAATAAATAGTAGTCAAGATTATATTTGCAAATCAATAATTAACGGATAACTAGGGTTGTGTTCCCTATGGGTTCATAACAGCTTTGGGTATACACTCGTGATCTTTACCAATACTTACTTACAGAACTGATAACTTAGATTCATTCAAACGATCGACCAATCCCTATTGAATGACTATCCTCAATTACTCGACCAAATCTCACGAGTTTTGAAAACTAACCGTTATCACTAATTTCCAGATATAACTATCCTGCGACCACAGCTCAAGTTAATACTTTGATCATCAAGATCAAGGCTCTGTTGTAATTCTCTTTTCCTAATCTCTACCTCTTCGACCAAAGCAAGTAAAGAATTATGGAACTTCCTAACGTTGCGCACCGCTAAGAATCATTAAAGATGAAGAGACTACAATATAAGTAATTAGTATTGGTTGTAGAATCACTTTGTGCAACCCTAACTTGTTAATCCATCATGGTTCCCATAACCCTAGCTATGGAGGTTTTAGCCTCTCATAGTTGCAAGGTTGTAAATTGTATCATTATTGAAGACATAAAACAATACTAACAAAGATGATTGAGAAAAATAATTCGTTCAATTAATCCACGAAATCTTGAATAACAAGTAGCAAGAACAATACGAATTAAAGAAAAGGTTGATCACAAGGTTGAACCAACTCAATTCTCTCTTTCAATGATGTAAAATTGCTTACTACAATGTTTTCCTACTAAAATTAAGTCTATTCGTCGTCCTCTATGAAAAAATAAAACATAAAAAGTATTTATAGGGACACAAGAATCCTTTTTCCTAAACTAATAGGTCTGTATCTGTAGCCGACCTCATCGTGGGTCCACCTACGACTCGTAGGGGCTTCTCACGGACCGTGGCATCTACTCGTGGCTTGAAGTGTTGGCTGAATTTTGGCTAAGTATTTGGGACAAGGTACGATTCGTACCCACATCCTATGACTCGTACATTGCACCTGTGGCTTGATCCTAATACTTTGAACTTTGTCTGAACTTCAGCACGACCGGTATGGTATGACTTGTACCTTCATCTCACGGGTCTTAAGGTACTCTCGTACTGAGAATCAGCCTCCTGTGCAATTCTTCTGGATTTCATCACAACTGGCTTACCACGACTCGTACCATCATGGTACGATCCATGACAAGTATAATGGGATCAGTCTTCCAGATTAAACTTTCAGCTTCTTGTCAAGGCCCTCAGTACGACTCGTAGATCCATCTTACGAATCGTATTGTGGACTGCACTTTTTGCCCTTTTTTGCATACTTTTAGCTTCCTTTTGCAATCTATTGTTCCAACACCCATTTATCCTAAAATCAAAGGAAAAGTTCCTCATATCCACATAAATACACCTAAGTCCATGCTATTTTCTTAGTTTTGAGCATCAATAGTGTTGTAAATCCACAGCACATCAATCACCATAAAAAGGCCATTTGGGCCAGGGACAGTCACAAAGGAGGTCCCAGCATACCTACGGTGACAAGTAGTTTATGAGATACGGGGTAGAACCTAAGCCACGAACCTACTCGGTGTTTGATACTACTCCTAAAACATATATAGTGCTCATTGTATAACATGCATGAATTCATGGGCTAGTTAAATCATGATAATCATAAACATGCTTGTAAGTACGTGAACTTGCCATAAAACAAGGCCCGTGAGTCGGACTAAAACATAATTCATAAATCATAGGGTTCATGCATACTTGTTAGATCATACATATAACTTGTAAATCATCAAATCTTGATGGGTAATTGAATAAATCCACATTTCAAATCATAAATCATGCTGGGCTTGTAAATATCAACAATTGAAGTGAAGATCATAAATCAATTCATCATAGATCTTACATAATTAGGTTTAATTTAGTAGAAATCGAAATCAATAATTTGATAATCAAAATAGTTGTAAAATCTTATCAAAATTCATAGAACATAATTTAAATCACAATTTAAAACAACCCATTAGTAAATCATTAAAATTCCACAAGATTTGAATTAAAACCCCATGAGATTTTTGATAGATTTTCATGAATTAATAGAGAATGCACATGGGCATAAACGAAAACACCCATTAACCATACATACCTGGGTAAGATCAGATTCTAAAGTTCTTGAATGCCGAAGGATGAATTGATAGGGAAAACCTTGAGGAATAGCTTGATCTCTCCAAAATTTCTCCTAATATGCATGCACGGAAATGACCTATGCAATAGGGACTTAACCTAACTTAAAATGCCCAGAAAATACATGAAATGATGTAGTTTAGGGCCTTATAGCATGGAAAGGCCGAAAATGCCCTTAATGAAACTTCCCTGGAAAGCTGCCTAGGTCAATCCAACGGGCGTACCAATGAGTCGTTGGAAGCTACGACGACTAGTTGTATGGCCCGTCATATGCACTGCTCAGGCCTTGCTTCCGGAACCAAACCACAGCTAGATAGGACAACTCGTCCTTTGGTCCAACGGGTCGTTACGTCGATAGTTGCTTGACCCTTTGAAATTTCTTAACTTCCTCACAATGAGTCTCACCACGACTCATTGTTTCCTTCAACAGGTCATGGTGTCCATCCATTAAGTCCACTGGAAATATGACGATGTATACAATGACTACTGACAACGACTCGTTGTTACTCACGACAGGTCGTTGGGTGATCAGTTATTTCCACAACTACCAAGGTCCAATCTTTCCTATGACTGCTAACAATGACTCGTTGTTCCAAGCAATGAGTCATTACATCGTCTGTTTTCCCTACTGCCACCAGGACTTCCCCTCACCACGACTGTATACAACGATACATGGTTTGATGCCACGAGTCGTTACGTCGCCCGTTCTATGATATTTTCCCAATTTCCATCCAACTTCAAGTGTTTGATCCAGGGTCCAATCTTATGCACTTTCGGGGTATTACATTTACAAATTGCCTAATCCCTTTCCCCTCAATTAGCAACAATGGCAAGGCATACCGGGATAAGATGAAAATGAGCCTCATATGTTGAAAACGATTACTTACCCTACCCAATGTTGGCGAAGTCTTTACATCTCCTATTTCATGAGGTAGTGGGAACAAATTTCTCCAACAATATGGATAAAACTGAGTCTAGGACAACGGAGGAGACCTAGCTGGACTACACTCTATAAAAGCTCGCCACCACAACTTAACATCTTCCAATAGCTGAAAGGTAACAAACTCAACACCATATCTCTCCACCGCCCCTATCTTATGGAGCCTTTAGTGATAGTCAATGATGAACTTATATGCATCCTCTAACTCAGTACCATAGAAGATGGGAGGCTTCATCTTAGTAAACCTTCAAAATAGACCGTGCTTATCATTAGTCATCACTAGTTTAGTCACTACTCTTGGAAATACTCCAGTCTCTGAAGCCTCATCCATCCACAAAGCCACAACAGCAGCATGTTGAACTACTGGATACTAACCTGCCAAAGTTGCGGGTGCCACCCCAGTCCCTACCAATCCACTCACAAATTCAATATCCGGGAAAACACATCTAATAGAGCTAGAACAAGCATGACACCTTCCTAAAATGGTGTGGTTGCATCATCTATTGCCCCGCCCTAAACCCCTGTAGGTGTGGGGGACTCGGACCTATCTCGAGCTTGACCAGCCATATGAGCCCTGCCTTTGGCTGGAGTTGCTCTCCGTCCTCTATCCCGACTACCTCCTCTGCCTCATCCTTTATCGCGAGCTATGACCCCAGAGGCTAGTTTGGGTGTGTCTTCTCTAGCTCCTCATGGACGTGTCCTTACAATTTGTGAGAGAAACGAATTAAAGGAGTTAGATACTAATTTGGATCACCAAATACCAATTGGAATAAAGTAATAGCAAAAAATAAAGAAAGAAAGAATTGAGTTTTCCCAGCATCCTATAGCCTCTCGAAGAGCATTACAGACATCTTCGTTGACAAAACCAAAAGAACTCTCCAATTAAGGAAGTGGCTATGGTCATATGGCGTAACAAGTACCCAACAAGAGTCAGGATCGATTTCCCACAGAGATTGGACGCTAGATTTACCAAAAGTTTTGAATTAATTCACAAGAGCAAGCGTAATGTGTAAACGTAAAGTTAAATTGCCAGAAGTGGTTTGAAAAAGTATCAATTGAAATTCGTAATCACAAAAAGTAACACATTTGTTGTTGAAAAGATTAGAGGGATTAGGGGTGTGCATTCGATGGGTATCATTTTGATAAGTATTAACTAAAAGCTTAGAATCAATTATCACATGGATAGATTTGGTTGTAGCTACATTCAAAGTTTCTCAACCAAAAGAGTGTATATTTTAGAGTTTCTCAAACCCCAAAACCAAGATCTATAAAACGACCAAACATTGCTTGAGTGGGCATAAACTATCGCTAGCTCTAGCCCTTAAATGAAGCTTGAATCTGGCATAGATTATTTCTAGGTCTAATCCTTAGATTAAAGCCCCAAATCCTCACTATTGAAGTTTTACCCAACTTCACTTCTCTTTCTAAAGCAGAAGCAAAATTAGAGAATTCAATTAATATTTGCAACCATTAATATTCATATTAAAATCCAAAGAAATCAATAGATCCATGCATTATAATCAATTAGTCAATACCCAAGCAATTCTAAACACCTATCATTCACACACACACCTAGAAAAGAAATTAGCTGCTCATAATTAGGGAAAGGGAAATTATACCAAAGAGGAATTTCTCAAAACCATTAATCATAAGCAATTAAAATTAATTCCAAGCTTTATATCTTCAATAATGGTGTTTATTTTACTAGGAAGAAGAATGAAATAGAAAATGTAATTTATGCTCTATAATATTCTCTATCTTTAATATCTCTCCTCCTCTACAAATGAGGTCAAATCCTGCATATTATTCCTTGAAAAAATCCCTAAAATGCCCTTGGAAGTTTTTCAAGTATGTACTTGTCTTCTTGACAATTTTTCCCTTTGGAGGACGTTCAGCTTACTTGTATTGTGCATTTCGCAGGTGCAGACTTGTGGCATGCTTGTGCAACTTAAGTCTAAGGAAGACTTCTCTCAATTCTACCAACATGGCACTTGCGGACCTTAGGTGCCGACTTGCAGCACATAGGTCTATTTCTAGTAAATTCCATATCTTCTTGTGTGGCACCTGCAAAACACATGTGCTGACTTGCGGTACGCATGTCAATTACCGTTCCTCATACAAACTTCTTGTGTGGCACCTGCAAAACACATGTGCTAACTTGCGGTACGCATGTCAATTACCGTTCCTCATACAAATTGGTTTAAGTTCAAATCCTCCATCATCTTTGTTTCAAAGAAATGCCTGCACATAAGAGAATAAAGCCATAAAATCATTCTAAATTGCATAAAAACGAGGCAATAACTCATGTTTAAGAGCTAGATAAGTTGGTAAATTACCAACTCATCAAACCCCAAACTTGAACTATCGCTTGTCCACCAGCAAATCATTCACTCAGCATAGGAATTGACTCAAGCTTACCAAGACATAAGGGTTGCACATAGGACTACTAAGACTTAAGAAAAACCAAAACAACAAAAAGACTCAAAACAAAAAGAATCAAACACAAGCCATAATCTCAATTGGCACTACCATGAGAACACAACAAAGATCATCACTTTATAAATATTTTCTTTTCAAGAGACTTCACTTTTTCAATCAAAATTAGGGGAAGTTTTCATTTCAAGCAAGATCAACTAGAATCTCAAGTCATTGACAACATCATTCAAGGTTTTCCTAGAAGTACACTACACAACCTATCCCATTCATACCTCTCAATTGCGATCAAGATTTTACCATTTACTCCAAGAATGCAACGCCACTCACCAAAAGAGAGAATCCCACTCACAATCATATAATTCACAAAATAGGTATTATAAGATAGACACAAAGATGCTCATTCTCTCAAATACATTCCAATGTACACACATCAAACTATAGGCTTGCCCTTCATGTAATTTGCCACTAATGTAGAGTTCCAAATCTTGGAATCACTAAGGGTTTGCGGGTTATAACAAAGGCTAGGGGTAAGGGTAGGACATCATTTAGTTCAAGTGACTAGAACCTCCCTAACTCTTTTGTCAAGTAATTTAAGTACACCGCTCACATCATTGAATCAATTTCACCTTATCTCTCCTTTACATAATCCAAGTTTTTCCCCAAGAGACATTCTTCTATACACCCTTATTTTTATCATTAAGCATGTACTAGATAAGATATAACACCACTCAATTCTTTTCTTTCTTTCTTTCATCAAAGGATTAAATCATCCATTCATTCGCTAAGCATTTAGTTTTAGTGCTACCTTACATTGAAGCTCATTCCTCATTTCCCTATTAATGCACACAGCCCAAAACTTAGGCTTTTGCCTACATTAACATTTCATTTTTCATTCACATCATCCCCCAAATCTTAGTCTTTGAGCCCCTATTTTTCTTCACTAGCAATTAGGGAGGAACGGATGCCAAAATAGAGAATTCAAGAAGGGTAAAGGTGTGTTATATGGTTTTCAAGAAAAAGGTTTAAGGCCAAAAAAGGGTTGACTAAGATCAATATTAAAGGAAGGCATTTTTCGGTGAAGTGATTATTCAAAGAGGGTCCAAGTTCATTTTCAAGCTCAACCACGTCTAGGATCTCGCCTTGAATCACATTCGGGGTAAGTTCTAAACAACATGCATACACAAGAACAAGTTACACCCTTACAACACAAGGTATCACAATTCCAATGAGTATAGCTATTCTCAAAATCAATTGACGAATGACTTTTGACAAATTATTCTGAGTTTTGCACAACTCATTTGTGAAGCAAAAAGCCAAACGAAGAATGTAGACATCATGACATGAGAATGCTTTATATATTCATATACCCCTATTTTCTCAAAAAAAAAAGTTAAATTCCTGTGCCAAGAAAAAATTTTGGCGGTGCCTCTCAAGACAAGTGCAACATGGACTCCAAATAACAAACTAAAACATGACATTTTCCCTTATGAAAGTCGCCTCGCAATCCATCATCAGGAAATTCACCCGGTTTGACACAAAAATCAAGACAAGAAAATTTTCTCCTTGGTAAGAACCATGATATAAAGAAAACCCTTGGAGTTTATTGAACTAACTATGATCTAAAAAGACGATTGCAAGGCACAGGTAGTAAAACAATTGATGTATAGGATCAACCCAGCATCATGGCAACTCACATTATAATATCACAAAGATCAAGCACGGTAAGGCCAAATGTTAAAATAATTACAAAACAAGCCCGGCAAAGGCATCAATTCATCAAAATAACATCAATAACAACCAATCCCGACAAGGGAATCAACACTAATCAATAAAAACCCACCCCCAACTGAAGATATAACATTGTCACGAATGTTAAATAAAAAAAGGACAAGAGTTAAGATCTCTCGTGCTGTCTACGCTGAATCAACATCTTGTGGCAATGCCTGTGAGCTAGTGCCAGCACCACCCCTACGAGAGTTAGTTGTTTCCAATAACTCAAACAATACAAGTTGAGTCAGCAAATAATTAGTGGCATCATCCTCTAGCTTGTTCTCCTCATCTACCTCAAAACTCCCAAACAAGTCATCAATCAGGCCTCAAGTGGCACGTGGGGAAGCCATAGCTTCATCTAAGAAGTTCATATCCACTCTAATCAGGGTATCTTTGCCCTTCATCAGCTTCATATTTTCCTTGAGTGAAGCAACTGCTCCCTCAACAATATCAACTCTTGTGCATAACTTGTTAAGGCTATAAAAAAACATCTTTTATAGCATTCTTGACAGACCTTTGGATCAAGGTCGAAAGATTCTTGGCCAACTTGATGAGTTCGTTGTTGTTGGAATATGCCATATTGAACAACTTTTGGATCCCACTTGGTCTAAAGGAAGGAGATGGTGATGAAGGCCTAGGAGGTGGCACATCATCGGAGGCATATCCCGACATCACGGGAGTAGGATCATCTAGGTCATGCTCAAGGGGGCACTAAATGTCTCATGTGCCAGGGAACTCTCAGGTACATCTCACGATTACATCCTTCTCTTATTGATATTAGGGGCTTCAGCATCCCTTCTATTTTCAATATCAATTACTCTAGTGGTAGAGTAAGAACAATCGGACTCAAAATAGTGCACTCCCACTCTAGCACAGAGCTTGTTGATCAGTACAAGAAAGAGCATCGAAAGAGAGGGTTGTTTAGCTTTTCACTTGATTTGAACTAAAACCACTTCCCTAAAATTCATGTGAATTCATGACATGATGCAATCAATTAGGATGGAAGCCTCAATGTGAACATTTTAGTCATTTTTGATAACGTCCAAATTCACTTCTCTTGATGAGGGAGTGTAAATGGTCGTTGGAAAAAGAATATACCCAACAGTGTCGGGGTCGAATCCCACAGGGAATACGCTTAGATGGAATGAAAAAGTTATCTATCAAGTCAAACTAATAAGCATCATTGTATTGAAAATAAGAAGGTACAAATTTTGGGGGATTCAACAAATTAAAATTCAAATGTAAGAAAACAGCTATTGATCCATCAACAAGATAAGCAACTTGAGTTACAAATGTGAGCAAGAGCTAGGGGTATGCTATTGAATGGTGTATCAATTGGATTGGAACTAACTAGGCAATCAATTTATTACTCATAATGTCACGACCCAAATGGCCGTAATTGGCACCCGCACTAACCCATCGGTGGACGAACCAATGAATCCCTATACTACCCCCAAATGAGACATGCAAAATAGGTAAAGCTATTTTTATTTATTGAAATAACTTCATTTCATAAATCAATTGATTATACCAACATTACAAAGAAAAAAATACCCAAGACCTAAAATCCATTGCACAAGACATCTGTTTTCAAAACTAAGGAACTAAAACAAGAAAATTAAATAAGTGTTCTGATGTCCAAAAGAAGGACATCTACAAGGAAGGAGTGATATATGTCCTCATCTACTCACCTTCTCAATTCATCCATCCCACAATTCAATAAATCAATAATTAACATTTCGCATACTCCATGAATCCATCAAATGACCATTATGAACAACAATCATAATAGCTATTAAGAGCTATAAATCCTCAATTATTCACAGCGAAAACTACTCAATAACTACACATGGTGAAAAAGTTACACTTAGGATAAACATCATGTACATTTTTATCAATTTGCATCATATCCACAATAAGTTTGCACATTCTCATAGTATGTTTCACATCCACCTCATGAACATGATTGAAATCATAAGCAATATGAAAATAACACAATCAAGGGTAATATGATGGGCGCATGCCTCCACCATCTCACCTAAACACTCAACCACACGAATCATGTACACACATGTTAGTGAGTCTTATTTATGCCCAACCAGTCATGACCTGTAGGGGACTCTAGAAATCCATGTACTGTACCGGCGTGGCACCCGCTCCCACTCATATGCTCGTCCAGATGCTCCCGTTGGAGATGAACCACTCAAATATTATTATTCGCTCATCCGTATACTTCCCTCAGGCTCGAGCCTCTCATTTTAGGATGTTAAAATCTTTTCATTCATCATTCTCATAAAGGCATGTCAAGTGCATCATTGCATTACAATCTATTTCTCAAACAAGCTATCATGAATTAGCAATTCTCTCATTAACGGAGTGTGATCACCTTACTAACCATTCATCACAGGTAATTACATTAGCATATATACAGAATCATTTAACACGTATTCACAATTCAATATTACATCTTAGTCACATTCTTAAGATAAATTAACAACAATAGACTCACATATCACATAAACGTCTGAAGACTAATCATATATCAACATTGCATACTATACATGCCATTATATAGGTCAATCCCCATTAACCGTAACCTATCTCGATTTGAAAGATAATAATTCAGCTACTTCACGGCAGCCTTTCCTTTCCTCAAAGCTTCAAAATGCGTGAAATCTACACAACAAAGGTAATTGTTAATTATTCTTCAACTTTAGGGTCTAATGGATAAAACCCTCCCCTTCGGGGTAATTTCGAGAGTAAAAACCCCAATTCTTCTAGGTTTTAGGCTTATAATTCCCACGTAAACCTTGTTCCCAATATGTAATTCTAAGGGAATGATCAACACAATTTAATATCACTCAAATCACCCGACAATTCCAGCCCTCATTTAACAGCCTAGGGTTCTTCCTCTACAAAACTTCCACCATTAGAGGCCTACAAAGATTCTAGAATCAAAACTATTCATATTAGTGATAGAGAATCGAAAATCTTACCTTGGGCGAAGGGTTTACTACTCTTGAGAATTTTCTCATTCCTTAGACCTCTTGATTGTGATTTTGAGAATAATGGGGTAAAACCCCATAATTTCCACTTAAAACCCACTTTCTGATTCCAATCGTGTTACACCCCGTAAAAACATTAACATTTAGTAGTCGTATGTGTGGATTTGTGATAAATAAAGGGAGGGTGATGTGTGTAAAGAAGTCTCGAAAGTTGGGTCGAGGGAGGCCAGGCCGCGAAGGGCCAGCACGATGCGCCAGCCGGTAGGACATCAGCCAGTGCGGTGATAACGCTCAAACCACACTTCCAACAGAAGTATGAAACGGACGTTGTCAATAAAGAACCCAACTAAGAGGTTGGGGTCGATCCCACAGGGAATATGAAAGATCTAAATTACAGCCGGTAGATGAACTTGTATGGTAATTACTTCACAATGGGGGAATTCTAATAAAAAGCAATAAAAAAATAAACAGCAGTCAAGATTATATTTGTGAATCAATAATTAAAGTACGACTAGGGTTGTGTTCCCCATGGGTTCATAATAGCTTTGGATATACCCTCATAATCTTTACCAATACTTACTTACAGAACTGATAACTTAGATTCATTTAAACGATCGACCAATCCCTATTGAATGACCATCCTCAATTACTCGACCAAGTCCCATGAGTTTTCCAAACTAACCTTTATCACTAAGTTTCAGATATAACTATCCTGCGACCACAGCTCAAGTTAATACAATGATCATCAAGATAAAAGCTCCGTTGTAATTCTCTTTCCTAATCTCTACCTCTTCGACCAAAGCAAGTAAAGAATTCAGGAACTTCCTAATGTTGTACACAGTTAAGAACCATTAAAGATGAAGAGAATACAATATAAGTATTTAGTATTGGTTTCATACTCACTTTGTGCAACCCTAACTAGTTAATCCACCATGGTTCCCACAATCCTAGCTATGGAGGTTTTAGCCTCCCATAGTTGCAAGGTTGTGATTTGTGTTCATGATTGAAGACATAAAACAATACTTACAAAGATGATTGAGAAAAATAATTCCTTCAATTAAACCATGAAATCTTGAATAACAAGTAGCAAGAACAAGATGAATTCAATAAAAGGTTGAACCAACTCAATTCTCTCTTTCCACGATGTAAAATTGCTTACTACAATGTTTTTCTACTAGAATTAAGTCTATTCTTCGTCCTCTATTAAAAATAAAACATAAAAGGTATTTATAGAGACATAAGAAACCTTTTCCTAAACTAACAGGACTACTTTTCATATCTATAGTCGACCTCATCACGGGTCCACCTACGACTCATAGGGGCTTCTCACGGATCGTGACATCCACTCGTGGCTTGGAGTGTTGGCTGAATTTTGGCTAAGTGTTGGGCCAAGGTACGATTCGTACCAACATGCTACGACTCATACATCGACACCCATGGCTTGATCCTGATCTTTTGAACTTTTTCTGAACTTCACCACAACCGGTATGATACGACTCGTACCTTCATCTCATGAGTCGTAGGGTGTTCTCGTACTGAGAATCAGCCTTTTGTGCAATTCTTCTGGATTTCGTCACGACTGGCTTACCACGACTCGTACCACCATGGTACGATCTGTGACAAGTATCATAAGTTTAGTCTTCCAGGTTAAACTTTCAGCTTTTGATCAAAGTCCTCAGTACGACTCATAGGTCCATTCTACGGATCGTACTGTGGTCTGCACTTTTTGCCCTTTTTTGCAAACTTTTAGCTTCCTTTTGCAATTTATTGTTCCAACACTCATTTATCCTGAAATCAAAGGAAAAGTGTCTCATATCCACATAAATACACCTAAGTCCATGCTATTTTCTTAGTTTTGAGCGTCAATAGTGCTGTAAATTCACAGCACATCAACATCCTCAACTTAAGACTTTTGCATGTTCTCAGGCAAAGAAAAAGAAAAACTAAACATGACGCTCAACTAGAAAATAAACTTAAGATACTACAGCCAAAACTTCAAACAAATTTGTGCACTCTATATACAAATTCTATTGACCCTTCCTCTTGAAACATCATCAGCTAACGTATTACAAGCAACCTAAAAACATCATATTCAGGGATCAAGACATTTTATCTAGCTATCAACAAGCAATCAAGTCATCACCTATGTATTTCACACAGACCAATGGTAAAAGCAAACATAATCCATGCACCCTCACAAAAAATGAAATCCCCACTCTAGTATGAAGTATCAACTGAAATATGGGATTAGGCAAATGAAGCACTCACTCTCTCAAAGAACTGCACGTATTATGCATCAGATACCATAGGCTTGCCCTTATTTTTTCTGCTTTGGTTTGTTAGATGGTCAAACTAAGATCAAAATAGGACTTTATATGGCTTGTAATGTAGGCTTAGGGCTGGACATGATAAAGATGAAAGATTTTATTAGTGACTATCCCGTCCTTGGCACTACATTCATTGGCTGCACCATTCTCCTATTTCACCCTTCATTCTTTGTCTTCTTTTCTTACCTTTATCCCATTTTATGAACATTTGCATGGGTGAGGTGATTTTTCACATTTTAAAACACTTTCAAGCTATTTTGAATTTCTCTTCCTTTTTTTCAATAATCTCAAATTTTTAGCTTTTACTTTTTCACCTCACCACATCTTTCTTTCACCTTTTTTTTCTTTTTCTCCCGTTCCCACCATTTATGCACCCCTACTTTAGCCACCCTCAACTTAAGCATTTCGCTTATGTTGAGGTTCACAATATCCAAGGAAGGACCAGGGCCAAACAAGTTCATTATAAGCAAATGGGTATGGTTAGCAGGTAAATCAAAGAAATATAGTTAATTAAGGCTCAAACTTGGGATCAAGGGATTCATGACACTTTGGTCGGGTAATATAGACAAAAAGTGAGCTAACACAACAATGGCCTATGATCATCTCCTAACTAACCATCCTCATCCTATGCAGAGACCAACTAGGCAAGTTCTAGATCTTCAACAACATACCGCAACAAATACTAAGACCTCACTCACACATGGTACATGAACTACTTTCACTTTACCTGTCTGGTTCATACATGGCTTAATAAGACTAGCACTATTAATAACTAAATGACATAAAATTATTCACAGAAATCATGCATTGTTGTCACAAATACACAGTAAAAAATTTTTAAACAGGGTTAATTTTTTCAAAAAAAATAAAATAGTGCATATCCAATGGCTGAGTATTCCTAAGTTATTTTTTAATCAAACAAAAATCATAACAAAAAATCCTAACACATGCCGATTCTACTAGGTCGCACGTCTGAGGGAAAAAAACCACGGCAAGAAAAATCTCAGGTGACCAAAAATATCCCAAAAATACAAGTACACCCCCCCTTTTAAAAGAATGAGCTTCTTCCTTAAAGCACAAAATATACGCATGAAGGGAATAAGGGACATACCTGTGGCTACTCAGACTTCGCCTCTGTCATCTCGCGAAGGTGGTACCTCCATGATAGTAGTGGCACTAGAAGTGGCCAAGCACTCAATGGTGTAACAATGGGGGTAGTGGTACCCTCCTCAGTGAATGTAGCCGTTTGAACGACCTCTATGGAAACCGGGGCTGAATGTGGCTCACCTGAAGGGTCATGGCCACTGGCAAGCTCGGGCTGAGCTGTGGTAGAGCTTCCCTCTCCTCTAACTCTCTCATGCAGCTCAGTCATATGCTCCTCATGAGCTCATACTCTCCACTCTAGCCTGCTTGCTCTCTTTCTTCTCCTTCTTTCTCTTCTTTTTCACACTCTCCTAACCAGCATCTTTAGCAGCTTTCTTTTTTACTGCAGTTGGCCCCTAGTATGCTGCCAAGTCAATATCCTTCTCAAGCTATGCATCTAGGTCTGGAAGAGTGGGGGCTGCTATAATAGTTGGTTGTCGTAAAGACAACTCAACCACTTGGCTCCGAAGAGCCCCCAACTCCGCACGGAGACTGTGGATTGTCTGACTGCTCCGCCATCCTTAAGTTAAATCTGCTCTCAAAACTATCCAGGCGGGCATGAAAGGCCTGAGCTGCTACATCTATCTCGGATTCGACCCATGGCTTTACATTCTCCATCATTGCCTAAATTTTGCGCTCGTCCATGGTCATTCTCTTTGCCTGCTTTTGGAGGAAATCCTGTGGTACCAAGATATACCCTGGTAGAGTCTGAGTCTGTACATTGGGCAGCAGTGTAGCTGAGGTGCTGGGAGCTGACTCTGAATGATTGGCATCTGTAGCCATTGTCTCGCCTGCTCCTGAGTACTAGGGATATTCACCTGTACGTCCCCTGCTGGCTGAGCTTTTGGGATGGATGTGGGCATTCTGGATCTGCTTACCAGGTTCATCTCATCCTTGATAAGGCTTATGTCTTCAATTCTTTAGCCTCCAATCAATCTCTCATTACCCTGCTATACTCTCTCCTCCTTGCACAAACTGTATACAAGGCTCGAGAATGGAATAATAGTTCTTAATTCCACTACCCTATCTCGTATCTCGATAGCTATGATCCTAGGGATGTTAAGAGGGTAGAGGGACATGAGGCATGCCACCAACACTGTTCTATCAGCACTCAACGTGTTATCATTAACTGTGGGCGCTAATCGATGTCTCACCAATGTCCAGCAGACCTTTGCGATAAAGTTCAATGAATTCTTTGTCACCTGCTTGCCACCTGCAACCCACTCAGCCTCGTCCTTGTTCTCATCTATCACCTCTGCTAGCCATTGCAACTGCCTCTGTCACTCACCCCTGCTCAAACTCCTAATCTGCTTCATTGCCTCCACCCTGTAATTATACTCGGGTGTTAGCCTTGTTGGTCTGAATTGAGGTCCATATAACATCCGTGCAATAGTATGGTCGAATACATCAACTACTCACCCTTGGAATAGAACACTCTCCAAGCAAGGATGCTCCTTTATCTTTTTCCCCTCCTTTGCTTTCTCCTCCATTGTGGCCAGGTAGTTGGCGTAGAACTCCCTGACGATCTCCTCTGTGTATTGTGAAGGGGTCTTGGCCATCCAATCTAACCCATAGAAGCTAAAAATACGCTTCATATCCTCAACTTCATTCAAGAAATTAGTGAGGATCCGCGGTTCTTCTTGGATACTTCTCTTTGGTTTGTTGTTGGTGGTGAGAGCTAAGCCTTGTTCATATATCTCTTTAGCACCCGACACTCTCCACCGTATTATTTTGTTCTCTCTGGTAGGGGTCTCCTCCTCCACTTCTTCCTCACTGCTTTATGCATCATCTGGGTCCCTTCGACTATTCCTCAGTGTTGGAGTCGGTTCCGGCCTTTGTTGTTCCTCTCTAGCCCCCTCTTCATACTGGGGAGTTTGAGTGGATGTGGCCGTGGTTGCTTCATCTTGGGCCTTTTCTCTTAGACTAGTGGTTCTTGTTCCATCTGTGTTTGAGGTTTCTACTTGATAATCCTCAAGTGAACTACTAGGTGAATCTCCAGCTTGCTCAGACTCTGAGTTCGTTGTTTCATCTATCAATTGCCTGCGACTTGTGTTTTGTCTGCCCTGCATTTGTATGTCATTGTACCTGGTGACCTGTGAGAGCATCCTACGACTCGTAACGTCGAGGTATGAATCTTAGGATGATTCATAGGTCAAACTTAGCTTAGAATTTTCTCTTCATTTCACCACCATTGCTACCACGACTCGTAGGACCTCACCAGGAGTCGTACTGAGATCCTGTAGCAGCAGATATTTTAGCCACCTATTTTTGTTTCCCTGCACACTGAGCACATGTTAGATCAATAACTTGGGTTTCCCCCCAAGAAGCGCTTGATTTAACATCGTGGCACGACATAGGTGGTCTGGTTACTCAGATTTCACCAAACAACCACTTGGATTGCCTCCCAAGAAGTGTCTGATTTAACGTCACGGCATGACGCAAGTCTCTTAACTACTCAGAATTCTTCAAGTGACTCATACTCATCCTCAAGTACTGATATCACACTAAATTCTTTTGGTTGCTTCATAGTTCGACAAATGTTAAAAGTGACCTCTTCTTTGTTTAGCCTAAACTTTAACAGGCCAGCTTCCACATCTACTAGAGCTCTCCCAGTGGCGAGGAATGGTTGCCCCAGAATGATTGGAACCTCATAATCGACCTCGCAATCCAAGATCACGAAGTCCGCTGGGAATATAAACTTATCAACCTTGATGAGCACATCAACTAGGATGCCCACTAGCCTTTTTACTGTTCTGTCGGCCATCAGTAGCCGCATGTTGGTTGGTGTGGGTGCTCCCAATCCTAGCTTCTTGAAGACCGCCAAGGGTATTCGATTTATGCTAGCTCCTAGATCACAGAGTGCCCTTGTGAACTAAACATTACAAATGGTGCAAGGTATCGTGAAGGTACGTAGGTCTTCCTTTTTTCTGAGCTAAGACCCTTGTTGCTATGGCACTGCAGTGATGGACGTTGTTAACCAGCTCATAGCTTATAGATCTTTTCTTTGTCACTAGGTCCTTCATGAATTTTGCATATCCCGGCATCTGCTCTAGTGCTTCGACCAATGGTATATTAATAGAAAGTTGTTTGAGTATTGAAAGAAATTTTTGGAACTTACCGTATCCACCTTTTTCTTCATCCTTTGTGGAAATGGTGGCAGTGGTCTTGGGATAACCTTTTTCACTAGAGTTGCCCCTTGATCCATGTCGCATTCCTTCTCACTCCTAGGGGCCTTTTTCAACCCATCATGTTGTGTCTCATCATCAATCTCTTCTTCCTCAATCACGCTCCCTTTCCTCCTTTCAACTTCAATAGGAAACGGGGGGTCAACTGTGGTTTTACCACTCCTAGTCATCACTTCCATGCAATGAGCATCATTCTTTGGATTCTGGACAGTGTTGCTAGGAAGTGTACCCTTTTGTCTAGGGTTCATTGATGCCGACAGTTGCCCAAGTTGGTGTTCTATCTGCTTGATGGCGGTGGCATGAGATTCCACTTTTTGACCCATGCTAGATAAGTCACTTCGAATTTCCTTTTAACTGATCATCCGTGGAACTCACCTTTTTCAGCATTTCGGCCATCATACTCTCCAACGTTGATTATCCGGCCTCCCCTTCTCGTGCGTTAGGAGGCAAATAGACTCCAGCCCGATCATTGCGATATCCATCATTCCTTCTCCATTCTCCCCTCGCCCATGACCATGGATCCTATCTCTGAACCCGTTCCTATTGTAGTTGTCTCTGTATTGGTTCCGACCTTGATTTCCAGAACCTTGGCACCAATTTTCTTGTCCAGAAGCTTGGGCGTTGGCTCAGAAACCCGCCACTTGGCTATCTAGGAAGTTTGCCTCCTCCTCAGAATCAGATTGATCTGCTCCTTGCTCCCTTCCTTGTGTTCCCACTACATTTGCCTTTTTGGCTCCTGCTCCCATGATATGCTTTGTCAGCAAATCCAATGATGTGTGCATGTGAGCCAACTCCTGATCGTGTTCTTCCTCCTTCCTTCATTAGTCTGCAGTCAAACTAACAGCATATGTACCTGCCACTGCATCAGCCTCCTCGTATGCCAGGCCCTATTTGTCTTTATCACCCTATCAAGGATAGTGGCTGCTTCCTCCCAGGTGTGACTCATCAATGCTCCACCCGCCACCATGTCTGCTACAGCCTTGGTGCTATTATTAAGAGACCTATAAAAGATTTCCAACAAACTATCATCTGGGATTTTATGGTTCGAACACTTTGTCAACTTCTTTTTGAACCTCAACCAGGTTTCATGAAGTGCCTCCATCTTAATCTGTCGAAAATTATAGATCTCATCTTTTAACTATAACATCCTTGATAGGGGAAAGAATCTCTCCAAGAAGGATTGTTTAAGATCCCTCCAATTGGTTATGGAGTCGTTGGGCAACTCCGATAACCACAAAGTAGCTTCCCCTGATAGAGAGAAAGGGAAGAGTCGGAGTCTTATTGCATCCTGGTTTACTCCGGGCAACCTGTATGCCTTGCATATTCCTACAAAAATTCATCAAGTGCAGGTTGGCGTCATCCGCTGCGTGGCTACTGAACACTCCTTTCATGTTTAGCAGTTGAATCATGATGCTCATAATGTCGAATTTGGCCCCAGCGGGCAGTGGTGGTGGCATAATTGCTCCAGTTGACCCAACCTCATCAATATCTGGGTCATCATTATCTAAGAACTGAGGGGCAAATCTCTGAGATCGGTTTCCCCTCCCATGTCGACCAACGTTTACCACCTCATCTCTATCATCACCAGCTTGCTGAAGTGCAGCTAATTGAGCTAGCTCGGCTTGCCTAGCTTCTTCAGCTAAGTGGGCTTCTCTCTGCTTAAAGTTTTCCATTCTATGCAATGCTAGTTCGATTTCGGGATTTGGTGGAACAAGGGGGTCTCCTCTACTCCGAGTGCTTTGCATTCGCCGGAGGACAGCCTATGGGTATCAAAGAAAAACACAAAAAATAAACGAAATTAAGGAAATAATAACCAAAAAGTCAAATACAAGCAAATAACCTAGTCTTAGCCGTATTCCCCAGCAACGGCGCCACTTTTTGATAATGCTCAAACCATACTTCCAACTGAAGTATGAAGAGGACGTTGTAAATAAACAACCCAACTAAGAGGTTGGGGTCAATCCCACAGGAAATATGGAAGATCTAGATTACAGACGGTAGATGAACTTGTATGGTAATTACTTCACAATGGGGGAATTCTAATAAAAAGCAATAAAAAAATAAACAACAGTCAAGATTATATTTGTGAATCAATAATTAAAGGATATATAGGGTTTGTGTTCCCCATAGATAACAGCTTTGGATATACACTCATGATCTTTACCAATACTTACTTGCAGAACTGATAACTTAGAGTCATTCAAACGATAGACCAATCCCTACTGAATGACTATCCTCAATTACTTGACCAAGTCTCATGAGTTTTACAAACTAACCGTTATCACTAAGTTCCAGATATAACTATCTTGCGACCACGACTCAAGTTAATACAATGATCATTAAGATCAAGGATCCATTGTAATTCTCTTTTCCTAATCTCTACCTCCTCGACCAAAGCAAGTAAAGAATTCAGACACTTCCTAATGTTTAACACCGTTAAGAACCATTAAAGATGAAGAAAATACAATATAAGTATTTAGTATTGGTTTTAGACTCACTTTGTGCAACCCTAACTAGTTAATCCACCATGATTTCCACAATCCTGGCTATGGAGGTTTTAGCCTCCCATAGTTGCAAGGTTCTGATTTGTGTTCATGATTGAAGACATAAAACAATACTTACAAAGATGATTGAGAAAAATAATTCCTTCAATTAAACCATGAAATCTTGAATAACAAGTAGCAAGAACAAGATGAATTCAAGAAAAGCTTGAACCAACTCAATTCTCTCTTCCCACGATGTAAAATTGCTTACTACAATGTTTTTCTACTAAAATTAAGTCTATTCTTCGTCCTCTATTAAAAATAAAACATAAAAAGTATTTATAGAGACACAAGAAACCTTTTCCTAAACTAACAGGACTGCTTTCCGTATTTGTATCCGACCTCGTCATGGGTCCACCTACGACTCGTAGGGGCTTCTCACGGATCATGGCATCCACTCGTGGCTTGGAGTCTTGGATGAATTTTGGTTAAGTGTTGGGCCAAGGTATGATTCGTACCAACATGCTACGACTCATACATTGACACCCGTGGCTTGATCCTGATCTTTTTAACTTTTTCTGAACTTCACCATGACCGGTATGATATGACTCATACCTTCATCTCACGGGTCATAGGGTGCTCTCGTACTGAGAATCAACCTTCTGTGCAAATCTTCTTAATTTCGTCACGACTGGCTTACCACGACTCATACCACCATGGTACGATCCGTGACAAGTCTCATAAGTTTAGTCTTTCAGGTTAAACTTTTAGCTTTTGATCAAAGCCCTGAGTACGACTCATAGTTCCATTCTACGGATCATATTGTGGTCTGCACTTTTTGCCCTTTTTTGCACTTTTAGCTTCCTTTTGCAATTTATTGTTCCACCACTCATTTATCCTGAAATCAAAGGAAAAGTGCCTCATATCCACATAAATAGACCTAAGTCCATGCTATTTTCTTAGCTTTGAACGTCAATAGTACTGTAAATTCACAGCACATCACGCGGCACGCCAGCCCACGGCACGATGACAGGCACGACGCAGGGGAATCCCTAGCGCATGAGGGCGCGGCGTGGCACTAGGGCTACCACGATGGATGGCGCAAGGCGCCTCCCTAGTCCACCGCCCTTATATGTATATATATATATATATATATATATATATATATATATATATATATATATAGGCTTGATTTCATTTCATTTCAATTTCAAATATAAACATACGGCCAGAGAGGGAGAGATATGAAGGAATCAAGCAATTTTCGTCTATTTACGCTATGAAACGCCGCCTGAATTCAAAATAACTTTGGGCATCGAAGTTTGAGGCCATAGGGAGCATTACTATGGAGTTATTTTTGCGAAATTCGCCCAGCGAATCGATATCCTGCCAAGCCAAAGTTGTCGGAATTGCTCCAAACTAACTTCTTTATGGTCACAGGCTTCAAGTAAGCATTTCTCCCTTCTGAACTCTCGGGAAATTATTTGTTTTCGACCGTATTCTGTCAAGTTGAAGTATAGTTGATATTGTTCTTAAAAGTTATTATTTTTATTGAATTGAGTATTAAACTAGTCTCATTCTCCCAATAATACGATTATGATTGGAAAAGGCTATTGAGTACAAATTGAAACTCTCTAGTCAATTAGAAATCGGCAATCCAGGTATGTAAGGCCATCCCTTCAGCATGTTACATTCGTTGTAAAGTTAGTACGACCCGGGTGTCTATAGTACTTCAGAGTAAATATATTGGTGTCAGCTGTTATAAACTGATTGATCCTGTGGTGACAAAAAGTAATTCTTGTCTGAGTTAATCTAGCTAGAATGGTTATACCTCAATGTTGAGTAGTTAGATGTTATGCTATACAGAGTTCAGTTTACTGAGGTCGCGAGGGCCATTTGAATTCTATTTACTGAGGCCAAGAGGGACATTTGAGTTCTATTTACTGAGGCTGCGAGGGCCATTTGAGTTCTATTTACTGAGGCCACGAGGGCCATTTGATTTCTATTTACTGAGGCCGCGAGGGCCATCCCAAGTTGTAGTGTACACACCATCCTTAATACTCAGGTAGTAGGAGTGGACTTTGTTTGTACTTTCTGGGGCTTATGGGGGCTTAGATAGGTTCTTCTGTGTTGTTTGTACCTTCCAGGCTTATGGGGGTCCGGTTAGGTTCTTGTTTGGTTATATAGACTTGTTGTTTAGATAATTCAGAAAGTGAAGGTATTCAGGTTAAATCCTTAAGTCCTTACTCTCCTCCTTTAATTACTACAGCTTTACCAGTTTTCATTCAGTCATTATCTTTCTGCTTTACATATTCGGTACATGTTGTACTGACGCCCACCCGGGGCGCTGCATTACTTACCTACAGGTGCAAATCGACGCGGTTCGGGACAGTCGTAGCCTCCAGCTTAAGTCAGTAGTTTATTTAGCTCCTTCCCTCCATAGTTGAAAGTCAGTTGAGGTTTGTACGTTTGATGTATAATTTATGGATAGGTCGAGGCCCTGTCTTGACCATTATATCACTCCTAAAGTCTTGCAGACTGTTGTACATTCCTTGTGGTTAGTTGTTGTTGGCCGTGTGGGGCCCATGTATGCTTTGTTTTCTGTGTTTTCCATATGGGGCCTTGTTTAGCTGTTAGTTGGTGGCCTTTTCGGCCATAGTATAGTTTAATGCCTAATTTACTTTTCAATTATAACTAGACAGCATGGTGGCCTTGTCGAGACGCATAGGATCCCTGTTATGGCATTGTTGCGGTCAATTGTCTTCTTTTACAGGTGGCCTTATCGGCCAGCAGCTATACTTACAGCCGAGATATAGCTAGTTCATTTCTTGAATTAAGTGTCCGACGTGCCCCAATTCAGTCAGGTTAGCTTAGACCGGTAGGGCACCAGGTGCCAGTCATACCTCCCAAGTTGGGGCGTGACAAAATTGGTGTCAGAGTCGGTCGTATCCCAGGGAGTCTGCGAGCCGTGCCAAGTAGAGTCTTGTCTATGGGTGTGTTGTATACCACATTCTATAGGTAGGAGGTTGCAAGGCATAATAGTATGGTTACTCTTCTTTCTCCTCCAGTCGTGCTATAGAGCTGTGTTGTATAGTGTAACTTCCTGAGCTTATGTTATCCTATTTATTTACAGAGAAATGTTGGACACGCGACAGACCACGACTATCCAAGAGTTGGATGAGGCAGCAGGAGAGGGCACTAGTAGGGGACCACAGGTAGAGTCAGCCTGATCTAAGGGCGACAGGGGGACACCACCTTGATCTCTCCAGCACCCACCACCACATTCAGAGCCCGCTAGGGCGGCAGATATATCAACACCACCCCCAGCTATACCTGTTCCATCAGATCAAGAGCTCAGGGGTGCTTTTTACATGTTGATACATATGATGGCTTCCCAGCGTCAGTCTCAGCTGTAGTACCAGCTGCCCTTGAGCCCGCTGAGGGGCTTGATAGTTTGAGAGTTCGTGAGTTTCTAGCTTTGAGTCCCCCGTAGTTTATAGGGACGGACTGCAGAGAGGACCCTCAGTATTTCATAGATCAGCTGCAGAGGATATTTAGGGTCATGATGCCTCGTCCACAAAATCAGTTGAGCTAGCAGTATTCATATTGCGAGATGTAGCGGTTTTATGGTACGAGAGTTGGGAGAGATCCTTAGGCAGAGATGTACCTCCACCTACGTGGCCTATCTTTTCTGAGGCTTTCATAGATCACTATTTGCCTCAAGAGGTTTGGAAAGACAGAGTAGAGCAGTTTTTGTATCTAAAGCAGGGCCGAATGAGTGTCATAGAATATGTGTTGAGGTTTGACTCCTTAGCAAGGTATGCACCCTCGTCTGTTGACACCATGCCATCCAGGGTACACCAATTTATTATGGGGCTTGTGCCAGAATATATAGAATCTTGCATTACAGCCACTCTGCGAGAGGATACGGACATTTCACGGAACCGGGCTTTTGCTCAGAATATAGAAGAGCTCATATAGTGCCAGTATGCTATGGAAAGGTTAGGTCAGGAGCAGCATCGGAGCTAGACCTACAGATATCCAGGCAGATTTTTAGGGAGGGCCCAGACCCCATTTCTCAAGCTGGCCACCTAGGCCCCATTTCAACAACAGAAGGGCAGCAGATCAGATCGTCGGAGGTAGTCAGGCCCCGACGAAAGTTCACGAGCGCCCAGCTCGCAGCAGTAGAGGGGGCAAGACCAGATAGAGTTAGCAATACCTCGATGTAGTACCTACCTAAAACAGCATCTAGGAGGTGCAGATATAGTTCCACCGCCTATTATACCTGCAGGAAAGAGGGGCACATGATGAGAGATTGCCCGACTAGACATCAGGGAGTTCAGGACCAGTAGAATAGATACTCAGTAGGTTCGTATGCCCCAATACCTTCCGCAAGGCACGAGCCCTCAACTCTAGCCGGTAGAGGTCAAGGTAGGTCAGGGGCATCTGGTTCAGGCAGCGGTCAGGACTGCACATATGCATTACTACGGCGACAGGAGTCAGAGTCTTTGCCAGATGTTGTGACAGGTATATTAGATGTTTGTTCTCACTCAGTTTATTCCTTGATAGATCTGGGCTCCACTTTGTCGTATGTTACTCCGTTAGTAGCCCGAAAGTTTGATATAGCACCAGAATTGCTTCAGTGACCCTTTTCGGTATCTACCCCTGTTAGTGACTCTATTATTGCTAAGAGAATTTACCGGGGTTGTACAATAGAGGTTGTGGGTCGTCCAACCTCAGCAGATCTGGTAGAATTAGAAATGATTGATTTTGATGTGATTATGGGCATGTATTGGTTGGAACCATGTTATGCTACTGTAGTGTGTTGGACCAGAATTGTCCGATTCAACTTTCTGGGAGAGGTAGTGCGAGAGTTGAGAGGTAATACAGCTACGCCAAAAGGTAAGTTTATATCCTATCTTTGGGTGAAGAAGTTAATAGCAAAGGGTTGTATCTACCATATTGTCAAGGTTCGGGATATGCAAGCAGAATCCCCAACTCTCCAATCTATCCTAGTTGTTAATGAGTTCCCGGATGTGTTTCCAGATGAACTTCTCGGTATTCCTCCAGAGCGGGAAGTAGATTTCTCTATAGATTTGCTACCAGATACTCAGCCTATATCCATACCCCCGTATCAAATGGCCCCTACTGAATTGAAAGAATTAAAAGAACAGTTAAAAAATTTATTAGATAAGGGTTTCATCAGACCCAATACGTCACCGTGGGGTGCATCAGTCTTGTTTGTGAGAAAGAAGGATGGGTCTCTATGCATGTGCATAGATTACCGACAATTGAATAAAGTTACTATTAAGAATAAATATCCTCTTTCGAGAATAGATGATTTATTTGATCAACTGCAAGGGGCGAAATATTTCTCTAAAATTGATTTGAGATCTGGGTACCACCAGGTTCGAGTCGAGGAGAAAGATATTCCGAAGATAGCTTTTAGGACTAGGTATGGCCATTTTGAGTTCTTAGTAATGTCCTTCGGGTTGACAAACGCACCAGCACTGTTCATGGACCTAATGAATAGTATCTTTAGGTCGTATTTGGATTTGTTTGTAGTAGTGTTCATTGATGATATTCTAGTCTACTCTCGCTCAAAAGCGGAACATAAAGATCATTTACGGGCAATAGTTCAGATCCTCAGAGACCGCCAGTTATATGCAAAGTTTTCTAAATGCAAATTTTGGTTGAATTTTGTACAGCTTTCTTGGGCCCCATTGTATCAGAGGTTGGTATTCAAATCGATTCACAGAAAATTGAGGCAGTGAAAACATGTCCTAGACCTACGACCCCAATAGAGGTTCGCAGTTTCCTGAGGTTAGCCGAGTATTACAGAAGGTTCGTGGAAGGATTTTCTACCCTGTCAGCACCTTTGACTAAATTGACTCAAAAAGCAGCCAAGTTTCAGTGGATCGAAGCCTATGTACTGAGTTTCCAGAAATTGAAAAATAGATTGACATCAGCACCAGTGTTAGCTTTGTCGGAAGGTTCAGAGGGTTATGCAGTGTATTGTGACGCTTCAGGCGTCGAGTTAGGGTGTGTTCTAATGCAACATGGAAAGGTAATAGTGTATGCTTCGAGGCAATTGAGAAAACATGAAAAGAACTACCCCACCCACGATATGGAATTAGCTGCAGTGGTTCACGCCTTAAAGATATGGAGGCATTACTTATATGGTGTGCATGTGGATATTTTTACAGACCATAAAAGTCTTTAGTATATTTTCACACAGAAAGAGCTGAATTTGCGACAATGTCGTTGGTTAGAACTGTTGAAAGATTATGATGTGAACATCTTGTATCACCAAGGGAAAGCTAATATTGTGGCGGATGCTCTTAGCCACCGATCTATGGCAGTTTGGCATATCTCAGGCCAGAACAGCAGGAAATGGCCTGAGAATTGCACCGGCTAGCTAGCTTAGCAGTTCAGGTAGTTGATACAGGGGATAATAGAGCCATAATTCAGAATACTGCAGTATCATCCCTAGTTTTAGAAGTAAAAGAGCACTTGTATGAAGATCCTCAATTAGCACAGCTCATAGATAAGGTACAGCAGGGAGAAGTACCAGCCTTTGAGGTAACTAAGGATGGGGTTTTGAGATGTAGGGGTCGCCTCGCGTTCCAGATGTGGCAGGACTTTGCCAACAAATCATGGTAGAGGTACATTATTCCCCTTATTCTCTTCACCCAGGTTCAACGAAGATGTATCATGACATAAAAAAGATTTACTGGTGGCCGGGCATGAAGAAGGAGGTAGCAAAATTTGTAGCACAATGTCCTAACTGCTAACAGGTAAAGGCGGAACATAAAAAGCCCGGTGGATTTCAGTGCCTATGTGGAAGTGGGAGGCAATCAATATGGTTTTCATGACAGGATTACCCCATACCAGGCGCAGATTTGATTCCATCTGGGTGAGTGTTGACAGATTAACAAAGTCAGCTCATTTTCTGCCAGTCAGGACCACTTTTTTAGTCGAGGACTATGCCAAGTTATACATTAGACAAATCGTTAGACTACATGGTGGCCCAGTATCTATCATTTCTGACAGAGGAGCACAATTTATAGCTAGATTCTGACAATCATTTCAGAAAGGTTTGGGGACACAAGTCAATTTGAGTACAGCATTCCACCCTCAGATAGACGGGTAGGCAGAACGTACAATCAGACGCTCGAGGATATGCTACGGGCGTGCGTGCTAGACTTTGAGGGCTACTGGGATGAACATTTATCCCTTATTGAGTTTTCTTATAATAATAGTTATCATTCAGTGATTCAGATGGCACCGTACGAGGCTTTATATGGGCGGAAGTGCAGGTCCCCAGTTGGTTGGTTTGAGGTAGGTGAATCAAAACTAATTGGACCGTACATGATCCACCAATCAGAGGAAAAAGTAAGGCTATTGAATAAAAATTGAAACTCTCCAGTTAATCAGAAATCGACAATTCAGGTGTGTAAGGCCATCCCTTCAGCAAGTTACATTCGTTGTAAAGTTAGTACAACCCGGGTTTCTATAGTACTTCAGAGTAAATCTATTTGTGTCAGCTGTTATAAACTGAATTAAGCCTATGGTGACAAAAAGTAATTCTTGTCCGAGTTAATCTAGCTAGAATGGTCTTACCTCGATGTTGAGTAGTTAGATGTTATGCTATACAGAGTTCTATTTACTGAGGTCGCGAGGGCCATTTGAGTTCTATTTATTGAGGCTGTGAGGGCCATTTCAATGCTATTTACTGAGGCCACAAGGACCATTTGAGTTCTATTTACTGAGGCCGCGAGGGCCATCCCTAGTTGCAGTGTACAAACCATCCTTAGTACTTAGGTAGTAGGAGTGGACTTTGATTGTACTTGCCGGGGCTTATGGGGGGCCAGGTAGGTTCTTTTGTGTTGTTTGTACCTTCGAGGCTTATGGGGGCCCGGTTAGGTTCTTGTTTGCTTATATATACTTGGTGTTTAGATAATTCAGATAGTGAAGGTATTCAGGTTAAATCCTTACTCTCCTCCTTTAATTACTACAGCTTTACCAGTTTTCAGTCAGTTATTATCTTTCTACTTTACATATTCGATACATGTTGTACTGATGCCCACCCAGGGCACTGCATTACTTGCCTGCAAGTAGGGGTGGGCATTCGGTGTTTTGGTTTGGTTTTTTCAAATTTTGGTTCGGTTTTTTCGGTTTTCGGTTATGAATAACGAACACCAAACACCGAACCATTTTAATTCGGTTCGGTTCAGTTTTTTTTAATTCGGTTCGGTTTATTTATTTTGGTTATTCGGTTTTTTTGGGCTTGGTTGATGGACTTTTTTCTGATTGTAAAATGGGCTGCAATGCATCACAGTGAACTTCAACTAATGGGAACTTCAACACTTCCATCTTCACCACAGTCCAAAAAGGTAGAAACTCATCAAAAATTCAAAACTCACAAGTCACAACATCTCAATTTTTAGTGAACTTCACAGCATCAGTGCATCACAATTCACAAATTCACAACGTCACAATTCATAGGCTGCCAATCTCAAATTCTCAATATTTTGGGAATTGGGAATTTGGGATAATGTTAATGGGAATATGGGATTGTTATTTGTTAATTTGTTATTCCCTTTTATAGTTTGATACTTTGCTTACCTGTTGAATGTTGAGTGTTGAGGAATGAGGACTTGAGGTTCGAGTGGAGCCTGGAGGCTGGAGGTGGAGCCGCTGAGGATCGGAGGAGTGGAGTCACCTCTCACCTGGAGGCTGGAGGGCGGAGCCGCGGAGGCTGGAGAGGCCGAGAGGGCAGGCCGATGGGGAGTTGGCACTCGGCAGAGACGCAGGCCCACAGCTTTGCAGCCAGTCTCGCAGTCGCAGATGAGAGAAAGAGACGAGTAGACTCGTTGCTTAGCAGCGGCCGGCGAGAAGGATGGGCCGAGGGCCGACGGCTGGTGAGGCAGAGAGGACGTGCCGACGGGCGACGTGGTGTTCTCACTCAGTTCTGTTCTCTCTTCTCTGTTCTGTTACTGTATTAGGATTTAGGATTAGTGTACTGTTTAGGTCCTTTAGCCTTTAGGAAATTAGGAATTTAGGGTTTTTATTTTTTTATTTAATTTAATATTAATTATAAAAATAAAATAAAATAATTTTATTATAAATTCAGTTATTCTATTTAACCGAAAAACCGGTGAACCGTAACCGAAAAAAACCGAAAACCGATCTACGTTATAAAAAAAATCGAAACCGAACCGAAAAACTAAAAAAACCGAAACCGAAAAACCGAATTAATTCGGTTCGGTTCGGTTTTTCGATTTTTGGTTTTTTTGCCCACCCCTACCTGCAAGTGCGGATAGATGCGGTTTGGGACGTTCCTAGCCTCCATCTGAAGTCAATAGATTATTCAGCTCCTTCCCTCCGGAGTTGAAAGTCAGTAAAGGTTTGTACTTTTGAAGTACAATCTATGGGTAGGTCGGGGCCCTGTCTCGACCATTATATCACTCCTAGAGGCTTGAGGACTGGTGTACATTCCCTGTGGTTAGTTGCTGTTGGTCGTGTGGGGCCCTGTATGCTTCATTTTCTGTGTTGGTCGTGTGCGGCCTTGTTTAGCTATTAGTTGGCCGCCTTGTCGTCCATAGTATAGTTTGATGCCTGATTTACTTTTCAGTTATAACTAGACAGTATGGTGGCCTTGTTGGTCCGTATAGGATCCCTGTTATGGCATTGTTGGGGTCAGCAATCTTCTTTTACAGGTGGCCTTGTCGGCCAGGGGATGTAATTACCGTCATGATATAGCCCGTTCGTTTCTTGAATTAAGTGTTGAACGTGCCCCAGTTGAGTCAGGTTAGCTCAGACCAGTCGGGCACCAAGTGCCAGTCATACCTCTCAAGGTGGGGCATGACACGTCGTCCTCTGCAGTGGTCACATTTTCGCTGCAGCAGACCCGCTACAAAGGTCATAGGATCGATGCGGCAGTTCTGACAGTTACTTCCTAATTTCGCCACAGCGGAACTTCGACCACTATGGAGGTCTCGCTGTAGCGTGAATCCCACCGTTGAGCGGTCCCCCAGACCAGTAGCTCCCCAAAAATGCACAGTTCTATACTTAGTTTATTTCACAACCTCCCTATCTCATCCTTAGTCAATTTTTTGTATTTTATGTCCTTAACCATCCCGTAACGATATCAGGGTCGTTACATCAGATACCAATTAAAATATTGTTCATCCCCGAATGGTCTATACAAAAGTAGGAAGGATACGTACCAGATTATATGAACAACTAGGATATTTGACCCGCATATCAGCCTCGATCTCCAAAGTGGCTTATTCCACCAGAAGGTTCTTCCACTGGACTTTTAATGCTGAAATCTCCTTAGACCGAGCTTCCAAACCTCTGCGGCCAATATCGCTGCAGGTTCCTCCTCATAAGGCAGATTCTTATCCAGCAGCACAGAGTCCCACTTGATGATATATGTTCCATCCCCATGGTACTTTTTTAGCATGGATACATGAAACGTTGGATACACTCCAGACAATCCTGGCGGCAATGCCAGCTCATAATCCACTTCCCCCACACATCACGGTATTTCAAATGGCCCAATATACCTTAGGCTGAGCTTGCCCCGCTTTTCGAACCTCATCACCCCCTTCATGGGCGACTTCTTGAGCAGTACTTTCTCTCCTTCCAAGAACTCCATGTCCCTGACTTTCTTGTCTGCTTATTGCTTTTGCCTATTCTAAGCAGCAACCAAACGGTCCTCAATTATTTGAAGCTTTTCCAAGGACTCCTTTAATAAAATTTCCCCCCAAGGCCTCACCTCAAACGCATCAAACCATCCAATTGGAGACATGTATTTTCTCCCATGCAAGGCTTCAAAAGGTACCATACCAATGCTCGAGTGGTAGCTATTGTTACAAGAGAACTCTGTCAAGGGTAGACTTGTCTGAATGACCCCCGAAGTCTATCACACATGCCCAGAGCATGTCCTCCAACACTTGAATAGTTTATTCCGATTGCCCATCTGTTTGAGGATGAATGGTTGTGCTCAAATCCAACCTCGTACCTAAATCAGCCTACAAAGTTCTCCATAAATGGAAAGTAAACTTAGTGCCCTTATCCGATACAATGGAAACAAGAACCCCATGTAACCGAATAACCTCCTTCACGTATAGCATGGCTAATTTATCCACGTTGTAAGTCACCTGGACCGACAAGAAATGAGCAAACTTGGTCAACCTGTCCACTATGACCCAAATTGAGTCAAACTTCCCCAAAGTCTAGGGAAGGCCGACCACAAAGTCCATAGCTATCTTTTCCCATTTTCACTCGGGGATAGGCATTCATTGAAGTATTCCTCTAAGATTTTGGTGCTCGTACTTCACTTGTTGATAATTTAAATACTGAGCCACGTAGTCCACAATGTCTCGCTTCATCCTAACCCACCAATAATGTTATTTTAGATCTTGGTACATCTTCGTGACTCCGGGGTGAATGGAGTACCTCGAGTTGTGAGCTTCTACCAAGAGAGTTTTAATTAGCTGACCAACTCGGAGAACACACACCCGCCCCTTTATTCTCAAGAACCCTTCATCATCTAACACTGCTTCCTTGGCCTATCCATGAAGGACTTTATCTCTGATTTTACTCAACTTTTCTTCTTCAAACTGTCTGGTTTTGATTTCCTCCAACAGCAAGGATTTAGCCTCCAGGTGGCTAACACTCCACCAGTTTTGATCAGCGACAATCTCACTAAGCTATTTGCCAAGGTTTGGACTTCCCTAGCCATCAACTATTGAGTAGCCTCCAAGCAAGCCAGACTGACCATGCTCACCGTCTTCCTGCTCAACGCGTCTGCCACCACATTGGCCTTTCCTGGATGGTACAAAATGGTGATATCGTAATCCTTAAGCAACTCCATCAATCTCCTTTGCCTCAAATTGAGGTCTTTCTGGGAGAATACATACTATAAGCTGCGATGACCCGTGAGCACCTCACATCGAGCTCCATACAGATAGTGCCTCCAAATTTTTAGTGTGAACACCACAACTGCTAACTCCAGATCATGCACGGCGTAGTTCTTTTCGTGCGCCTTCAGATGTCTCGAGGCATACGCAATAACCTGTCCTTCCTGCATCAACACAACACCCAATCCAGACTGTGAGGCATCATAATACATAATAAAAATTTTACCTTCCACATGTAATACCAAAATAGGTGTTGTGGTCAGCAGAGTCTTGAGTTTCTGAAAGCTCACTTCACATTCCTCTGACCACTGGAAGGGAACATCCTTTTGTGTCAACTTGGTCAATGCTAAAGCAATGGAGGCGAATCTCCTCACAAACCGACAGTAGTAATTGGCCAACCCTACAAAACTCTGGATTTCACATTAGTTGGCCCTGCCCAGTTCCTGACCGCCTCCACCTTCTGTGGATCAACTCGTATTCCCTCCTTGGAAACCACATGCCCCATAAAGGACATTGATTCTAACCAAAACTCGCACTTGGTGAACTTGGCATACAACTGCTTCTCTTTCAGCAATTTTAGTACAATACTTAAATGATTTCGTGCTCCTGCTTGGTCTTTGAATACACCAAGATATCATCAATTAACACAATAACAAAGGAATCCAAGTAGGGTTTGAAAATACAATTTGTCAAGCTCATGAATATGGTCAGAGCATTAGTGAGTCCGAATGACATGACTAGAAACTCATAATGCCCATACCTGGTCTGAAAGGTTGTCTTGGGGATATCTTCAGCCCGAATTTTCAACTGGTGATAACCTGACCTCAAATCAATCTTTGAAAATATAGTCGCTCCTTTTAATTGGTCAAGTAGGTCATCTATCTGAGGAAGAGGGTACTTATTTTGAATAGTTACCTTATTCAACTGGCAGTAGTCGATGCACATCCGCATACTACCATCCTTCTTCTTTACAAACAGAACCAGAGCACCTCATGGAGATACACTCGATCTAATAAATCCTTTACTGAGCAACTCCTACAACTGCTCCTTTGAGTTCTCTCAACTTAGCAGGTTTCATTCGGTATGGAGGAATAGAAATGGACCGGGTTCCTGGTTCCAAGTCTATACAAAAATATATGTCACGAGCCGGCATCATGCCGGGCAAATCTACAAAGAACACCTCTAAGAATTCACAAACAATCGGGACCGACTCTTTGGAAAATCCCTCAGAACTAGTGTCCCAAACATGCGCCAAATATGCTGAACAACCCCGCTCTATCAACTTATGAGCACAAATATAAGAAATAAGTTTCTTAGAAGTAGGGCTACAATTCCCTTTCAACTCCAACTTAGACGACTCTAGACCCGATATAGTGACCATCTTAGCATAGCAATCTAGAATGGCATGGTAAGAGGACAACCAGCTCACTCACAAAATCACATCAAAATCAAGCATGTCTAAGATCACTAAGTCTACCAGAGTGTCAAATCCCATGAAATCAATAATGCAATTACGAACAACCCTATCCACTAATAAAGAATTCCTAACAGGAGTAGATACACGAATAGGAGTATTAAGCAAATCATACATAAGATCCAAACCAAAAGCAAAGTAAGCAGACACATAAGAAAATGTAGAGCTCGGGTCGAACAAAGCCATAGCCACTTGGTCACAGACAAAAATAGTACTTGTAATGACGGCATCTGAAGCCCTTGCCTCTAGTCTACTAGGAAAAGCATAGAAGTGGGCCTGGTTACCCTTCTGAGAACCACCCCAGTTGGGCTGTGTCACCCTTCTGCCTGCCTAGGTGCCACCCCTACCCACCTGAGCACATTCTCTGCCCTACTAAATACCACCTGTAGTAGCCGGCGGACCACTTCATCCCAACTGTGGAAGATCCTGAATGAAAGCACTACCTCCTCTTTCGACAGGGGCCGGAGCTCGAGGAGCCGGATGAGGAACGCCCTGTCCGAACCTGGGGCACCATCTGCGGATGTGGCCATACCTACCACACTCATGGCAGACCTTCTCAATAATCGGTCTCTGAGACGAAACAGAGTAAATAGGGCGAGCTGTGAAGTTAGAATAAACCATTTGTGTACCCCTAACTGCACCTGACGCTCGCGGAGCTGTCCCTAGTGGGCCTCCAGCTGACACCTACATGGCAGACTGGATAAGGCGCCCAGAGAAACCCTGTGGTGTTGGAGCCTTCCTATAAGAACCACTGAAAGAGTCAACTCTCTGAGCCTTCTTCTCGGCATTCCTTGCGTAACCCTCCTGCCTCACCCCTTCAACCAACTTCACGTACTCTACCACCTCCTGAAAACTCTCACTCAAAGAGACCATCTACAGAGATGGTACCTGGAGACCTATATTCAGGACTTTACAAACCATCTGATCCTCTATTCCTCGGTGGGCAGTAAGGGTAGATCATATCTGGAAAAGGAGTGAAATCGAGCCCATGTACAGTAACTGATGAGCTCCCCTGCTCAATGGTAGTGGATTTATCCCGCCTCCTATCCCTTAGAGTGCAGGGAACATATTTCTCCAGGAATGTGGAGTAGAATTGGGTCCATGACAATGGTAGTGACCCTGCTGGTCTGCACTCCATGAAAGCACTCCATGAAAGCCCTCCAATGGAGTTTTGCATCACCATCAGCTGGAAAGTGATGAACTCAACACCATACTTCTCCACCGCTCCCATCTTATGGAGCCTTTCATGATATCTATGATGAATTCATAAGAATCCTCTGCCTCTATGCTATAGAATGTGGGAATCTTTGTCTTGGTAAACCTCCAAAATAAGTCGTGCTCTTCCCCTATCATCACCGGTCCTGCCACTGGCCTCGGAAATATCACAACCTCCGATATGTCATCAATTCGCGGGGCCACAGCAGCTGCATGCTGAATTCCTGACTGCTGTCCCACTGGAGTTGCTGGCACTGCCCCGATTCCCACAAAGTTGCTCAGAAGGTTGAGGACCTGAGCTAGGACCTCTGAGGATGCTGGTGTGGCAGGAGCTTCTCCCTACATCAGGACCTCGACCTCAACTACCAATTGCTCCTGCGCTACATGTGGCATGGGAGTTACTGACCTCTCCCAGATTGGAGTAGGAGCACGGGCCCTTCCTATAGCTGAAGCAGGTCCCCGGCCATGACCTCTGCCCCTTCCTCTATCGCGAACTGGGCCGCCACTACTGGCTCAGGTGCTGCATCGCTGTTACAATTTGCACGTGTTCTCACCATCTGAGAAGGAAAGAAGAAAAGTTGTTAGATACTAATTTGTATCACCAGATATCAATTGGAATCAGGTAATCGCACGAAAGGAAAGAAGGAGAGAGTTTTCCTAAAGTCCTGCAGCCTCTCAAAGATAAGTTACAAAAGTCTCTACACCGATCTGTGAGACTCTAGATCCGTCTTAGTGTAATGAGATCAATGAACCTAGAACTCTAATACCTACTTTATCACAACCCAAATGGCCGTGATTGGCACCCACACTAACCCACCAGTGGATGAACCAACGAATCCCAATACTACCCCCAAAATGAGACATGCAAAATAGGTAAACGCTATTTTTATTTATTGAAATAACTTCACTTCAAAAATCAACTGCTTATACCAACATTACAAAGAAAAAAACCAAGACCTGAAAGTCATTGCACAAGACATCTATTTTCACAACTAAGGAACTAAAATAAGAAAATGAAATAAGTGTTCGAATGTCTGAAAGAAGGACATCTGCATGGAAGGAGTGATCTTCAGTCAAGGAAGTAGCTTTAGTCAGGGTTTTATGGAGGAATCAACATGTTGAGGGAGCTACGTGGGAGCAGGTGCCACGCCGGCACAGTACATAGATTTCTAGAGTGCCCTGCAGGTCATGACTGGTTGGGCATAAAGAAGACCATTTTTGTTTCCATTGCTTCTGTCGTTAACTCTGCAGGGAAGCGTGATTCTGCAAACGCGTATAACATGAGTTAGAAGGATAGGGAGACATTTCATCACACGACTTAGATCATGAAAGAAGGGAACATTTTCTAAATGTTTCATAGCCCCTTCGTCATAAGTGTTGCATGCTTTACACCCATGAAAAAGTCTCTACTTAATGTATCTTTCAGACACCCTAGGACACTTCAAAACCTAATGCTCTAATATAAGGTATTCTACGACCCAAACATAGGCCAGGATCGAGACACAGGACAAGGAACCCCAAAGGACTCCAAGTCGACCCATGGCATGAACATAACATCTAACTCAATCAAGAAAAGCGGAAGATCAAACAAAATAATCATAGCAGAAGTCTGAAATAAAATATAACATCAGAAACATACACAATTGTGAAGCTGATTATAACCTATGTCTGAAAAGCCTCTATTTTTGATGAGTTGATGGGACAAGACCCCAACTAACTCTCTAAGTCTGAAACTGAAAGTGTATAACATAAATAAATAGAAAGGGGCCCTCGATAGATGAGGACTCACCAATAGAGACTGGATGATCACTCCGGAACTGGCTAATGACAGGGTTGAGCCTGGAGATCGGAGCCTATATCATAAAATTATACATCATAGAGTATGCGGCCAGTACATGGAATGTATCGAGTATGCAAGATAAGTAAAACCGCTTACGTAAGTAAAATCATTAAACATGCATAATATAAAACATATTCAAGATAAGATACTGAGAGTAGGGATTTTATGCTATTTTTTTTTAAATCATGACCTAAACATAATTGAACATCATAACTAATTCGAATAACCCAAAGTTGAAAACTGAATGTCATAAGTAAAGACTAAACATGGGTCAAACCTGCTTTAAACATATATCACGAATGGTAAACATGCATAACTGAAAATATGAGGAACAATGGGAGACTCTTCATGTAACCGACATTACCACGATAGAGCTTACGTGGTCCTAACTATTACACTCAAGTGGGAAGAGCCGTCTAAAGCCTTGCCACGGTTAAGGAAGCTACCATGATATCGATATCAAGCTGAAGGCCCCTTGGGGCAGGGGAAAGCTCACAAAGGAGGTCCCAAATAATCTGAACATACCTATGTTGGCTCGTAGTTATAAGGCATAGGGTTGACTGACCCATAGCCTACTCGGTGCTAGACACTATGCGCAAAAACATGCATATGCTCCCCATTATTTTTCAACGAAGCTGACCATCGTCTAGAGACGAAGTTGAATAATCATATATGTATAAACCTGAAATCATACATGAGGATCCTTGTCTCAAAACTTACCACAAGTTGAATATAATTAGGAGTCTAGACTCGAAAACCATGTAGTAAGATAATTAACATGAATCATAAGTCATAATCTAACATATGGGCAAGACCAATACTTAAACATGCTTGAAAATAACTTGATTCACTTGAAAACATGATCATAAACATGGGTAGCTTGAAAATATGCTTTTCTCATAAATCTATCATCATACTTGAACATATATCATAGATCTCAACTTTCATAAGCTTTCATGAATGGGCATCATAATTTAGAAAACTTGAAAACATGATTTATAATTGAAAACATAGTAAAACTTTCCCATGAATCATAATTCATCAATTGAAACATACTTAGATCATACCTATGATAGAAGCTTAAGGAATTCATGCATTGGGTTAAAACCCCATAGGATCAACATGTGGATTTTTCATGAATTAGAGAGGGATTGGGCATGGGTGTGAACAATTTACCCATTCATAACCCTACATACCTAATAGGATCTGATTCTACAACTCCCTTGATTTCCCAAAGAGAAATTGATGGAGAACTTGAAGAACTAAACTTGATCACCTCTCCAAAACCTCTAAACTTGCATGCATGAATTAGGAATAGCTTAGAATGAACTTACCCCTCTTAAAACTCACTATTCAGAGCTTAAAACGACGTAGTATATCCCTTAGGATTATAGGAATTACGGAAAAGCCCTTAATAAACTCGCAGGGAAAACAGACTGCCAGCCCCAACGAGGGGCTAGATGAGTCGTTACCATGGACCACGACTCATGGTCAAGAGTCGTTAAGTACACTGCCCATCTTTCCTCAAAGGGTCCCCATGAGGGACCTAAGGATTCGTCACTGGTGACCACGATTTGTGGTCACCTCTCATGGTCTTCACTGCCCAAAACTCCTTGATCCTCAACCAACCTTGACCACGGCTGACTCAACGAGTCGTGGAGCTAACCACAACTCATGGTCATGCCCGTGGTGACCCAAAATCATAAATTTCCAACTTAGGTCTCACACCTCACCAAGAGTCACTTAACGACTCGTGGTCATCCTAATGGGTCACAAGATGACTCGTTTTGTGACCTGGTGTAGAAAATTTTATTTTCTCTATTTTAACTCCCGAGTCTGATCTAAGGGTTCTGGGGCATTACAGTTTTGGTCTTATTAGCATGACATACTCTAAGATGAAGTTACATTTATCTTCCTCTTCAACTTCCTCCATAGACTTGGTTGCCTCCATTTCTATATTGTAAGCCAAGTTCAATGTTGAAAAATGATTAGAGGATGGTTTAAGTTGCTCCATTCTCAAGCATGCTTCTTGCTTGACATCCTCCTTTTCAAGTGCACTAGAGTCCTCACAAATGGTTTGATGGACTTCTCTTTGGGGCTCTAGTGTCACTTCTTCACTTATGGTATCTTGCATTATGGTTGGTTTAGTTGGTTGGCAAATCACCTTGACCTCTTCAAAGTTCACCTTGACTCCTTCTTGATCATCATGTTGAGCTTCCTCCCACGAATCAAGTTGAGTTAGGCCCCATTGTTCACTTCTTCTTGTTATGTTTCTCAATATCTCCTCCACTTCTTTTTTAGAGAACTCTAGATTTCTTCTTGAGGAGTCGATGATTCCATGGGCATTGAGGGGTTGACATCCTTTTCCGTATTAGACTCCCGCTCTAAAAAGGCTTGGAGCATGGATTCCATGCACCCATGTGTATTGCTTCTTCCCTCACATACAATGGCTTCATTCCTATCAATCTCAAGAGCATAACTTCTATCATAGCCTTGATATCAAGAAGTGAAACATTGGGATAATCACCCCAATGTCTACCATGACCTCTACATAAAGTGCAGTTATACCTATCATAGGAGAAAGAAGGTGCACACATCTCTTCTCTAGGGGAATATTTGCAATCTTGCCAAAGGTGTTGTCCACCACAATAGGGACATGGGTCATCACGATAAGGTCCCCTCATTCCACGATGCTATAATACAAATACAAATAAATAAAAATAAAAATAAAAAGATGTAAAACAAAATGCAAAACAAGTTTGAATCAATGAGTAACTAATGGCTATCACAGCTCAATTCCCCGGCAATGGCTCCATTTTTGGATAACGTCCAAATCCACTTCTCACAAGGAAAGAGTTTAAACGGTCGTTGGCAAAACAAATATACCTAATAGATGTTGGGGTCGAATCCCACAAGGAATTAAGTCGATAATCCAAAAGTTATAAATTCAAACTAGAATTCATCATTGTTCAACATTTGAAAAGTAAAAATGGGGAAAAAAAGGAAAACAATATCAAATTCTAACTTAGAGCTAAGTGGAGGGGATTCCAATTGTTGCTATCACAAGTGATATGATTAGGGGTGTGCTATTATGGGATAACAAATTAAGTGGAATTTACTTCATTGACTTAGATTCAAATTTAGCATACATGGTAGTGGATAAAGCACATTCCCTCGTTTCTCAACCACAAGAATGTTATGCTTTGGATTTTCTGAAACCCCAAGACCAAATTCAAATTATCAACCATAAAAGCTTGAGGAAGGATCAAGATATATCTAGCCTTAACCTTTAATGGAGTGAGAATGTTGGTTTTGACTATCTCTAGCTCAACTCCACACATCAACATTTCAAATCCTCCTTATTGTTTTCTCACCCAGTTCTCACTCTTCTTTCTCAAGCAAAAGCAAAAAAAGTAAACAAAATTCATGTTTGAAACCATAAATTTTTACAATTAAAACTTAGAGAAAATAATAGATATATACTTGCAATAAGAAACCAAGAACAATTAATCAATACCTGTTCAAGTTTATAAACCCACCATGCACACACCCCTAGCTAGCAAATTATCTATGCATATTTAGAGAGAAAGAGAAAAGATACGAAGAGGATTTCCCTCAACATTCATCATATTGCTTCACAAATTTTCTTCACAAGGTTTTACAACAATGGCAGAATTCCCCCAAAATGGGTTAAAGAAAAAGAAGAAGAAAAGAATAGCTCTACAATTCTATGGTGTTTTTCTTCTCTCTAGAATCGAATGTGCTGTGTGAATGGATGATGTGTGGTGTACAATTTTGGGTCATAAATATTTTTACTTTCTTGTGTATAGCTTTCCATAATTTCCCTTGGATGTTTCTTGGAGCTTTGAGACTTTTTCTGGATGTTTTTACCCTTCCATCAGCAAAATGGGTCACTTGCCCTTCGTTCTGCATTAGCTGGTGCCCAACTGTGTTTACCCGATGCCCAACTGCATTTCATGCGTGCCAATCCATTAAACGCTGGTTCAAGGCTGTTGCAAGGAAGTAGCAGCTGCATTTGATCAGCATTTCGCATGTCCAAATTCGCATTTCACCGGTTAAAAGCATGTCTTTAGCAGCTCTTTTTAGGTTCAAATCCTCCATTACCTTTGATTCCTTCAAATGCTTACATAGAAAAGAAAAAGGGCATAAAACCTTCCTAAATAAGTTGAATACCAAGAAAAAGTTCATGCTTAAAAGTTGAATGAGTTGGCAAATTACCAACTCATCAGTCGGTTGACCAACCACAATAATTTCAGCCACCCATTGGAGTTGGTGACTCTTTGAGGCAATTTTCTCCGCAAACACTATCCCCAAAGCAATTGGTTCATCTCAATAAATAGAATTAATGGCGTCGGGGTTAATGCCGATTTCTTTCCCCCTTACCAAAAAAGATGGCAAGCATGGGAACTCTTCCACCCTCACCTGAGTGCTTTATTGAGTCTTGCCTCGCTAGTATGAGGCATAGAACTCTAGCATTTAGTTAGGATAGTAGCCTGCGGGTGCATCAACAAAAGGTAACCAATCCCTTATGGTGAACTTCCTGTTGATATTTGGGAACTCATTCCCGAGCCTAGCTAAGTTAAAACTCTTTTCTAATGTGAGAGACTGGCCATCCCGATGCTTGATGAAATAAGGCTTCATGCCCTCAACACAAGCACAAATTTTCCTCTACATTAGCAGGAACAAGAGTGTCCCTACTTTTGTTTTTGCTTTTGGTGGAGGGGGAGCCTTTCAGGCATTCCATCAATATTTTTCCTATTGGATGTCATGGCCTACAAAAGGATGTGAATACCAAGGAAACATAACCAAATCTTTTTGTAATATTTCATTAGAAAGCAAAAGAAAACAACTACAAGAAACAAAGAAAAGGAAAAGAAATGGAATGCAAAAGAGAAAAGTAGCGACGAACTGAATTCCTACTCATGCAAGACACCTACGTTTCATAGGTGGAGACCTGTGACACGCATGTGAGATACATATGTGGAGCAGAAAGCTGACAACATTTTCTGCACACCTGCATTTGCACATGCATTTCACAAATGGATACATGCGACACGCAAGTGGAACACATGTGGAAGCTAATGAGTATGTAACTCCTAACTTTTACATGCATTGTACTTGCGTTATGCAGGGCAACATCTGCGGCACACATACGCCTAGTAGTGCCTCATTCCATATGTGAACAGGCTTCAAATCAAACATAGGGCACATTTGATCAATTTCAAATTCTAACAGGTACTCAGACATCCCCGAAAGACTAACCAACATGCTTAAGATCACACAATTACTATTTAATGAACATTGAATGGCTTACCATAAGAAGGACGTTACCCCATCTATCATCGGAAAATGTCAATCTACAAGCTCTATAACTCAAATTACTTTCACAAGCACACTTATCACTCATTTGCATCCAAAGTGCTTACTACATATTATAAGCTATTTATTTTACTCATAAGGCACAATGGGATGATGATTTAGACCCAACACATCACTAGTATCACAAACTCAAAGCAATGATGATTTTCCCTTAAGAATGACATCACACAATCTATCGTAGGGTCAATTCATGCATCATTAATGAGTGGGTTACTCAGACTTCACCCCCAACAAGAATTTCATGGTATTATATGGCACAAATAACATACATTATCATATAAAGCAATATCCACATATAATCACAATTTCAAATTAGTAAAATACACCAAAATTCACTTTCAAATGCAAATATAAAGCACAATGGGGAAATTGGGGGATTTTAACTGGCATGCTTAAGACACAATTCTCCCACAACACATGGAAAATATGATTGGTGCAGGGGAGCATACCACAAGTGAATGTGGTTAAAAAAGTGAGTGAAAAATAAAGTTTGGGCAAGTTCAACAATGGAGATCTTCTAACAGTGACTCTGCAGTGGTGGTGCGATGGTGTGAGAGAGAAGAGTTAGAGAAAGATTTGTGGAGTGTGGGGAGTTTTGTGATTTGGGTGAAGGAGGTTGAGAGAGTTTTCAATGGCGAAATGGTCGAGAAGAAGGGTTTCTAGAGGGTTTAGACAGTTGAATGGTGGAGAAAAAGGGTTTAGAAGGTTAAACGCCGCGGGTCAAAGTCGGGGCGGGTTTGCACAAGTGGGGATTTATCATCAATTTTTTTGTTAGTGCACTAGTCTGGACCTGCATTGCACATGCGTGTTGAAGATCTGCACTTGCATTTCGCAAATCTCACATAGTTGCACAATTTTGAAAGGTTTTCTTCCAGGTATTATGGCTGAGACATGTGCTCTACCTGCGTGTTGTAGGTCTAGCACATGTGCCTCATTTTGGCTTTTTCAAACTTTTGCCATATCTCAAGCCTCTTGCATTCCTGAAACAACCAAAGCCAACAAAGAATGAAGTAAAAACAAATTCAAAAACACTTGGCTTGCCTCTCAAGAAGCGCTTGATTTAATATCACGGCTCAACGATATTACCTATGTAATACCCCAAAAATCCCTAAGAGACCTGTGGGTTGAATAAGAGAAAGCAGGATAATATGTGCCAGGTCATAGAATGACTCGCCAGGTGACTCGTTAAGTCACTTGACCGATCGTCCAGTGACCCATTGAGTGGTGTTGTTTGGAAAGTTGCAGTGGCAATGGGTCAAGGAACGACCCGTCATGACACCCAATGAGTCATTGAGTCCTTCATTGGGAGCTGCAGAGTTGGAATTAGGGAATATTTTTTCGAAGACTTAACGGGTGGAGGGATGAGTCGTGGTGTCACTTCACAACTCATCAGGTCGACCGTTGGTTGGACAAGGTTGGAAGAAAATTAGAGATTTCCAATGGTGGTGATGAGGGGAGACAACAAGTCATCATAAGACCTAACGACTCATCATGTCCCTCATGGTGACTGGCAGTGTCACTTTTTCCTGTGAATTCATTAAGGGTCTTTTCATAATTCCTAAGCCCTTAAGTCTTACACTATGTCATTTTAAGCTTGGAAAAGGGTGTTTTAGGGGTATAATCAACCCTAGACTACAAATTCTCTTCCTAACACTCAAACTAGAAGATCAAGTTCATCAAAAACCTCTCAAGTTTTGTAGGGGTTCTTGCTCAAGTTTCTCCTAAGAGTCAATTGGGGATTCCAAGACTTGTTGTTGTTTTTCGATTTTAGGTATGTAGGCTTCTTCAATGATTGGTTCTTCCACCATCATGCCCTTTTCTACTCAAATCCATGATTACCCATTCCCCGAAACCCTAGTTTAAAAATTCAAGGGGGTTTTTCATTAGGTTATGATAATTCTCCATGACTCTTGTATGGATATAGTTGAATTGATACGAAATTATGATTTTGATGATTGCAATTTCAAGATTTCTTCAAGATTTAATGAAATTATGGCCTCTTATGTTACAATCATGATTATGATCTTTTAGGGCTAAAATTCCTTTATGAAATTCTATGATTCTATTATGATTTAAATTCCCACAAGCCCTAATTTATGATTTATGATTTACGATACATGATTTTTTATGAGAACTCTTAATGAATTTATGAGTTTCAAGTATGGGAATCTTCCCAAGTATGCATAATTTTCATGATTATCAAGTTTATGATTATGACCGACTCACGGGCCCTTATTTTATGAACCTAATCATGAACCATAAGATGAATCATACAAAAAGACAGTAAACATGAAATTAGGATATTCCTCATTTGACTCTTAGTACGAATCTTACCTACCTAGTACGAGTCGTAACATGACAATAATGAGCTACGAGTCTTAGTATAAGTTGTACCACCATGGTACAACCCATACTGTAGACTCATGGAAACTTACAAAGGATGATTTTTTTCTTGCTTTCTTTTTCTCAGATCATACATACTAACCTTCTTCTCCACAGGTACAATGAAAATGAAGAAAAAAGAAACTAGACCTGCCCAGAACAAAGGGGCTAGAGCTGAGATAGCTGCTCGGAGGGCATTAAGAGATGAGCCCTCAAACTCTGATCATGCAGGAAAGACCCCTAGTGGTTCAGTGGAGGAATACCGTGTTGACAGCTCCAACACTGATGAGATACGAACCACTAGGGCACAGGCTAAAGCCTAGGCTAAGGCGGCCACAGCCACATCTGCTGAAGCTCTCCAGTTTGAGGAGGGAGCTGAGGAGCAGTCCAAAGAGTTTGGGAGCGGCTCTAATGATGATCAGGGGTCCGAGGAGGCCCAATCCGAAGATGGCAACAATGTGGCAGAGTCTGAGGAAGGAGATGCTATGGAGACCCCGCCTCCAGTGAGGCGTACTATGAGGTGGCATGTGGGGCACAAGAAATCTATGAGCAAGGTCTTTCCCTCACCTCCAAGAATCATCCAAGGCGGAGTATACAGGAAGAACCGCGGTCCTCACCAATGGCTTGAATGAGGATGAGAAAATGAAGCGAATCTTCAGCTTCTATGGATTTGACTGGATGGCTAGAACCCTGAGAAAATACAGTGCAGAGATGGTCTGAGAATTCTGTGCCAACTACTTGCCCACAATGGAGAAGAAAGAAAAAGGTGGGCAAAAATTAAAAGAATAGCCCAAGCTTGAGAGCGTGATGGTGCGAGGTCGCACAGTTGATATCTCCGAGTTCACTATTGCTCGAATACTATATGGGCCTCAATTCAGACCTCCAGATATAACAGTTGAATTTGACTACAAAATAGATTCTCTGAAGAGGACAAAGCAGTTGGTCCATGAGGAGAGGCAGCACCAAGTTAAGTGGTTAGCCGGAGTTCTAGCTGAGGATAAGGAGGAAGTTGAATGGGTGGCTAGTGGAAAGAAGGTCACCAAATCATTGTTGAACTTCATAGCAAACGCCTGTTGGACACTACTCCACCACAGGTTGGCAACGAAGGTCAATGCCAACACCCTCAGTGTAGACAGAGCAGTTTTGATGGTGTGTATCATGTCAAGATATGCCATCAACATTTCGAGGGTTATAGTAGAGGAGATACAAGATCGGGCCATAGGACTGAGCACCACTATTCCACTCCTGACTCTCGTGTTTAGATTATGCATTGAAGCAGGTCTTAAGGTGTATTAGGAGGCAGAGTGGTTGATTAGAGGCCAGAGGACGCTATATATAGGTCTGATTAGGGATGAGATGAACCCAGTGAGTCGGGTTAGACTTCCTACCATAGTCCCAGTACCTCGGGCATTTTGGGGCGAGCAGGTTAATGCCCCTATCTTAGTGGAGCAGGATAAGACACCGGATACAGAGGTCGGTCATACTAAGGTAGCTCCTAGTACATCTTCCACACCCCTGACGGGTCTCCCTAGCCCAACTCCAGCTGAGTATGTTTTGGTCCCTCACAAGTTTCTCCAAAAGATAGCAAAGAGGCTGATAGTGAGCAAGAGAAAAGTTCATTCCATGATGGAGAACGTCAAGCCTTGGGTGAAGGCGGATATTGAGGAGGTCGTGAGGGGGTTGCATGGCCAAATTAATGGATTCAAGCACTGGTTCAACGAGCACTTAGTGGAGTAGCCATACACAGGTAGCCTTTGGGATGAGTTGAGGGTTCTTTGGAGCCAAGTGACCTAGTTGTCATCTAGACAATCGGCAATTCTAGCATCCCTCACTCTTTCGAATTTAGACGATGAGCTTGATGAGGAGCTCGACTTAAAGGCATATTGGGGCTCGGTGATTGCTAGTGGAGGAAAAGGGAAGAAGACGGTCTGTAAGGAAGTTGAAAACGAGCCCTCAAAGAAGAGGAAAAAGAAGGAGAAGAAAGAGAGAAAGCAGGCGAGAGTGGAGATCCTGCAAACTAACGACGCATATATGTCGGAGTTATACGAGCGAGCTAAAGGAGCGGGGAGCTCCACCACTGCCTAGAGAGTGATTGTGGGTGGGGAAGACCATTTGGGGAGCCAAACTCAGCTAGAGTAGATACTCAAGTTGCGAAAGCAACTGAGCATGATCGGGGGTTAGCCAATCCCCTAACAGAGGTACCATTGAGTGTGCCGTCCACCGCTAGCGCCATGGATGCAGCAGAGGTAGCACCTCCACAGGATGATAGGAGTGCTTAGTGCACCACAGGTATGTCCCTTCCCTAGTTCTTACATATTCCCCAAAGCATGTTTTTCAAAGGGGTGTGTACTTGTATTTTTGGGAATTTTTATTTATCCGAGAGTTTTCTTGTCGTGTGTCTTTTTCCTCGGACATGCTATCTAATAGAATCGACATGTGTTAGGTTGTTTTTATTTAATTAGAAGTAGCTTAGAATTACTTTGCAGCCAATAAATGCACTAGTTTGATGATTTTGGAAAAATTGACCCTGTTTAAAAAATTTTAATGGTTAGCTGTGTGTTTAATTGCAATTGCATGAATTCTGTGGATCTTTGTATGACATTTAGATTATTCGCATGAGTAGTTGTAGCTTAGCCGTGCATGAACTGGATAGGTAGATTCAATGCAACCTGATACCATGAGTGAATGAGGATGTATACCTAGTTCAATACTACATTAAGGATCTAGAACTTTCCCGATTGATCTTTGAATAGGTATATTTAGGATAGTTTGTTAGGAGATGATCATAGGATGTTATTAGTAGAGTCGCATACATGGATGCCATATCTTGATCCATGTATGTCATTGGTTGTGATTATTTGTGTGCATAGCTGATTTAGATTGAGATTAAAAAAGGTCAATAGTGGATTGTGGTCCGCAGTGCAAATATTGTTGTGTTGGTTGTAAGTATTCTAAGTTTACTTTCTAGTTAAGCGTCATATTGTTTTCTTTGCTTAAGTACATGCAAAAGTTTTAAATTGAGGGTGTTGATGTGATGTGAGTTTACAGCACTTTCAACGCTTAAAACTGAGGAAACTAGCATGGACTTAGGTGTGTTTATATGGATATGAGGCACTTTTACTTTATTTTCAGAAAAAATAGATGTTGGAGATGAATTGCGCAAAAGATGGATAAAAATATAGAAAAGTTGCTAAGTGCGAATCTCAATACGAGTCGTACCATCTTGGTACAAGCCATACTGAGAGTCATGGAAAGTCCCAGGACCAAAGTATTAGTCAAAGGAAAGTCACGGCTCATAGTATGAGTCGTACCATCCTGGTACGCGTCATACCATGGCAGTCGTAGAAAGTTTCAGGAGATTCTGCACAGGCCAAGTATCCTGGTATGGGTAGCAGTCACGAGTCATGAGATCTACCTAAGACCCGTACCAAGGAACCGTGGAAAACACCAGAAGAAGAGAAGACTGGCAGGTCTCAAGATACGAGAAGAAGTCACGGGTCGTGGAACTGGGGTACGAGTCATACCATGTCATCCGTGAAAGTTAACAGAGTATACTAGCAAGTGCTAGTTCAAACCATGGAAAAATGTATGACTCATAGGTTCTTGGTATGAGTCATACCATGTCTCAACACTTAGCTAGATTCAGCAGAAGCCAGCCAACATACGAGTCAAAATATGACCCATACAATCCTGTTACAGGTCGTAAGTGAAGGCGGCATCAATTTTTGGTAGTTTCCCTGTTTACTTCGGAGAAGGCTCCAATTATTTGTATAAATACTTTTTAGGTTATTTTCAATAGAGAGATGACCAGAGAGTCGACAATTGAGGTTTTCTTAAGTTGAGAGACATGTTGTTGTTAACTTTGAATTCAAGACTTGGAGATTTTCTTGCTTTGAATTTTCATCATTGTTCTTGAGTTATTCATCTTCAATTCTTGCAATAATCAAGCAGGTTTCTTTTTAATCATCTTTGTAAGTATTCAATTATGTGTTTGTCTATCAATGCTAATAACGATCTTACAACCATGAGAGGCTAAAACCTACACAACTAGAGTTGTGGGAACCATGGTGAATTAACAAACTAGGGTTACACGAAGTGATTCTAAGCCAATACTAAACACTTGTATTGTATTCTCTTCATCTTTAATGTTTCTTAATGAAGCGCAATATTAAGACTTGCCCAAATTCTTTACTTTCTTGAACCTACAGAAGTAGAAATTAGGAAAAGAGAATCACAACAAAGTCTTGATCTTTATGGATTATTGTATGACTTGAGCCGCGGTCGCAGGATAGTTAATTTGGAACAAATTGATAACAGTTGAATTTAAATTTCTCATGAGATCTAACCTGGTGATTTTGTATAGTCATCAAATAAGGACGAACTAGTCGTTTGGATGTACCCTAGTTATTAGTTCTACAAGTAAGCATTGGGATAGATCACAATTGTAAACCCAAAGTAGTTATGAACCTATAGAGAACACTTACCCTAGTTAATTGTAAATCTTGGTAAACAACAATCAATTCTCATTACTGCCATATCATTGTTTTCATAAACCCCCTTTTTTGGAGATAACATACTTAAAAGCTTAAATACTTGCATTATGCTATATCTTGATCATATTCCCTGTGGGATAGACTCCAACCTTTGTTGGGTTATATATTGACAATGTCCATATCATACTTTTATAGGAGTGTGATTTAAGCGTTATCAGTAACAAATAAGCACAATCTCGGTACAGTTCTACCAAATAGTAGGTAAATAAGGAGCATAAAGAAAATAGAGATTTCCAACTTTCACTTGATGTTAATATATCTATCGTTCTTCTACCAAAGGTGTGGTATTATCTTTTTGAAGCTCAATCTATCAGGAGAAGAACAATAGATGAGTTAATCAACTAGCGACTAGATCTATAGTACTATTTGATATGAACTCATTTAATTACCTACATCAGATGGATAGTCGGAGAATCACAACAAGGAGAACACCCTGAAGTGGGATCTAGATGACATAACACCTGTATGAGAGCTTGAGGTTGTTAACATGCATCTATCTATAGAAGTGATTTGCGGCAATGCATATTGGTTGAGGCGAGTTTAAGAGCTTGGATATTTGGCGTCATTCCATTTTCTTTGTAGGTTCAGTCTTTTGTCTCCAATCTCCATTGTCAACAATGTAGAAGAAGAAGATAGAAGGTTCTAGATATGACAGTGATCTTTCCACTTCTAATTTTCCTTGTTTTTTCTTCCTTTTGAATTTTTTGTTTTGTCGATTTATTTTTATTGGGCCGATTTCTAGCCAGAACAGGGCTTTGCCCATTATTTGTTGATACTAAAGCCCTCTGGCCATTTTAATTTTTAAAAAGATATAAAATTTAAATTTGTGTGTCAAATAAATCGACTTTTATGCTACAATGCAACACCTTGTGACTGCAATATAAAGATGACTATTAATACTATTTTCGTGACAAAAGAATAAAATCACTTTCTATAAGTGTATTTTTTGTGAAAAGAACTTTTTACCATCACAGGTACAACACAAAAGAAATCGTAGCTATAAGTACTAGTCCTTAGACATAGACCATATAAAGTTTGTAGCCAACTTTTAGTAACACTACATCTTGCTACGAAAGCAACAGAAAAAAATATTTGTAGCTAAAGTGTTTAGCCACAAAAAAATTTATATTTGGCTACGAGGTATTAGCTATATATGCATTTTTTTGTAGTGTATTCTTGAATGTTATTGTTAGATTCTACCAATTAATGGGTATAACAATATTAAAAAACTGGCAACAAATTAAACGGAGACGTTATATCACAAACAAAATGTTACAACAATCAAATATTGCCAACAAGCTGCTAAAGAAATCAAATGTCAGAATAAGATTTTTAGAAAATCATAGAGCAAGAAAGAGAGAACCTGGTTTAGGTTGTCAATGTCGCTGATATCGCCAAGAGAATCCACCTCACTAAGGAGAGTGTACATAATTGATGCAATATAATAACCCGACAAGGATTTAGGATCATTTCCATAGGGACTCTGTTTAGATCCACAAATATCAAGCAATGCAAATATGATTTGGATGTTGATGATCTACTCATGTTAGGGGTAAAGATATAATTAAACTAAAACTATGATGTTTGAGGGTTAAATAATAGAGAAAAAAATTCTAGGATAGTGTTCCCGTATAGGATTGATCCCCCTAAATTATTCAATTGGGAGTCATGATAATAAGCTTTTCACAAATATGCAAGTAATCAACTTAGTGTTATACTCCGAGGATCCAAGGATTAGACCCGGGAGCCAAAACGGAGAAAAACTGAAAATTTGCACCAGGTCACAGGACGAACCGTGAGGTAGGTCGTGGGGAGTGACCACGAGTCGTGAGGTTTGTTCAGCAAGGATGGCAGGCTCAGGTGTAGGAGGCCATGGGCTTGACCACGAGTCGTGGCCTGACCTAACGACTCGTGAGGTCGCCCATGGGCTGGGGTGTATGGTTGGTCAGGATTTTTGGGCAGTGGGGGTCACGGGTGGTGACCACAATTCATGGTCAGCCACCACAATTCATGGGGTCCCCTGAGTGAGTTTGGGCAATGAGCATCACGGATTCAGGTCACGAGTCGTGCCCACTGGCAACGACTTGTAAGGTCCCTCGTGGGGACTGGCAACTAGAAAATTCATGCGTTTTTAGTAAGGATGTATTCATAATTCCTAAATTTCTAAGGCCTAAACTATGTCGTTTTAAGGTCTGAATAGGGTCTTTTAAGGGGGATTAGTCCATGTTAAGCCTCATTCATGCATACAAGAGTACAGAGAGGAGCCTAGAAGGTGATTCAAGGTGTTCTTCCCCAATTTCTCTAAATTTCATCTTGGGCTTTCAAGGGAGATTAATAATCAAGTGTTTCCAGGTATGTAAGGTCATCAAGAGGTAAATTCTTCCACACCCATGCTCCTACTCTAGGATTTTACTTAAAATTCATCGAAAACTCATGGGGTTTTGTGTTTGATTTAATAAATTCTAATGATTTAATTATGGGTTTTGTGATCTTGAAATATTATCATAATCTATGGATTTTAATCATCTTTTGAGATTTAAATTGATTATAACATTGTTGATTTTGATTTTCTAAACAATTAAGCTTAATTATGCATGCCCCATGATGAATCAATTTATGACTTATTATCCCATTGATGTTCTTTACGATCCTAGCATGAATTATTATGAATTCATTATGTTACCCATTATGATTTTATGAAATTTAAGCTATATGCATGATTTACAAGTATGTATGAATTTTATTAATCATGAATTATGTTTTTGGCCTACTCATGGGCCTCATGTCATGGCTAGATCGCATATATTCAAGCATGTTTACGATTATCATGATTTAACTAGCCCATGAACTCATGTATGTATTATTGTGAGCACTATATATGTTTTGGGAGTAGTATCGAACACCGAGTAGATTCGGGGCTCAGGTAAACCCCCGGATCTCATGAACTATGTGTCATCGTAGGTATGTAGGGACCCCTTTTATGTTATTCCTTGGCCCAAATGGCCCTTTTCATGGTGATATCACACTTTCATGGTTCTACCCTTGGCAAGGTACGAACACCCTCCCGACTAGGGTTACAAGTCAGGCTTCATGTGTGCTCATATGGGGGATGTCGGTTAACAGAATCTCCCACTGTTCCTCATGATTTATGCATGTTATGACTACGTATGTTGGCTCAAGTCATGTTAAATAAATCACTTCTATTATGATTATGATTATGTTATGTTACGAATGTTTTGAAAAACTTGATCCATATGATATGTTATTATGATTTACGATACGAGCATGACGTCCTACTCTTATGATCATTTATGAAATTCATTTATGTTTTAAATATCCATTTTACTTACCTTGCATACGCAGTACATTCCACATACTGACCGCATACTTTCTATGTTATATCGTTTCATGATACAGGTCCCAGTTCTCAGCTCACCCTCACCCGTAGATAGTTTCATATTCGTTCTCAGTGCTCTTGGTGAGTCCTCATGTTCCGAGGACTGCATGTTCATATTTTGTGTTATTTCTTTTAGTTTTTGGATGTTGGATTAGTTGGGGAGTTGTCCCATCAATCTGCCTTTCATGTTTAGAGGCTTATCAGACTACACGTTGTATTTTGACGTATTGTATAAGTCTTGCACTGGTTTTTCCCTTATGTTATGTTATGATTACGTACTTGATATTAAGTCTTCAACTCATGTGATTGAATTAGATGTATGCTCATGCCATGGGTCGACCTGGGGTCTCTCGGGGCTCCTTGTCCCGTGTCTATGATCCGGGTGTACGTTTGGGTCATGACACTTAGGCAATTGTTATATGTCTCTCGATAATTTCAATAATGTCAATCTAAAATAATTTTCTCAAAATGATTATAATTCAAATCAAAACTGATTGCAATTTGCCAATTGAATTCATCAAATTTCTAGGTGAATCCATTGAACAAGGTTTAAAGCCTTGGGTAATTGTTGATTGATGCTACCCAAATCTCAATTGGCTCTTTCAAGCACAATTGAAGTAATTTGGCATGATTGGATGATTTTCACCACTAATCTCACTTTTCAAAGCATAAATCAATTAAATATAAGCAAGCCCATAATCATTTCTCCCAATTAAGATCAATACGGTTCACAAACCTAGTGGGTTCACAACCCTAGATCAGGATTTAGCTACCCATAGCAAAAAAAAAAGAGAAAAATATTGAATTAAGCATGATCACTTACTTAGCAATGAGAAGCGAGAAAGAATTTGAATTAATCAATTAAACTTCAATGAATTCTTTAACTACAATGGGTATCTTCAAAGGAATGCAAAAACTACTAAAACGAACTCAAAATATCCAAAACTATTTTGAAATCTCTAAAAAAATATCAGAAAAATTATATTTATACTAAACCCAAATTCCCTACTAAAATCCAAATTTCGAGGGCCTAGGTCATAGGGATGGACCGCATATTGAAAGTGCAGTCCGTTTCTTGAACCATCACCTGAAATGGCTTTCTGCCTAGATGTTTTCCATCTTTTGATTGATGGACCATCTTTTGAAAAGACAGTCCAACCTTTCTTCGTTAATTGCTTCACCAGATGGATTGGTTTGGAACATGTAGTTCATTTGACGATCCACATTTTGAATGTGCGGACCGCATCTTGAGTCATCTCTTGCAGACCATTTTGTGACACTCTCTGGATCAACTTGTGGTTAGAAGTGCGGACCACATCTTGGATGTGTGATGTGTCTTTTGGATGTATCTGCCTCTTTTTATCAAATCATGGGATTCCTAAAACTTAGTAAAATAGTATTAGTATTGGCTTAAATTAGTACTTAAAGACATGTAAAACTCTATGAAATAAAGTACAAATGTATCACAAAATCCTGACACATCAGTCGCGTCGCCACGTCAGGGGTCGCCGAGGTGTGTCTGTTCCGATCAAGTAATAGATTCTCCAGTCATTTTCGAGTAAATCTTGTCGGAGCTAACAACATCAAGGAAATGGATTGACACGAGAGAGGAAGGGTTGCCTTACTACTTGGTTGGCACTCAGAATATATAGATATAAATTATATGCTCAGAACATATAAATATGGATTATAGATTCAAAATAAAATAAGTGTGTAAAAATATTTTTTCATTTTTAGTTGTTATTTGTCATATATCAAGAGAAAAATCATATTTTTTTTCATATTTTGTTCTTAATATTAATTACTTATTCTCAAAATTATTATCCAAGACTCAATACCATACATCCATCAATTAATGTGACATGAGGTAAAATACTCATATCAATCTTTATTTCTTGTGAGGCGTGCAAAGTTAAAAGTTGATGAGTGAAAGTGAACGGACGGAACAATTTTTTCTTTTTTTTTTGTCTTAAAAGACATTATTGTTTGACTAATAATTTTACTTTTTCATAGCTCGTTATTGTTATATATTCTAGGGAAAGGGTCAAAATGCCCTTAAACTATGTGAAATTGAACAAAAATGTTCTCGATTAGTAGTTTAGTACAAAAATGCCCCTGTCGTCAATGTTTTGGTCCAAAAATGCCCCTTCTGTCAATAGTTTGGTCCAAAAATGCCCCATTGTTACTTTTGGGTCAAAAATGCCCTTTTTATTAAATATTTCTCTTAAATACATTATTTTTATAATAAACTATTATTTTAAAAGGATCATTTTCTTATTTCTTTGCTTTTAAAGTTCTTTAACTAATAAAAAAAGTGAGAAATAATCTTCTTCTTTTTTAATCTCATTTTATCAATTAAAATAGAATAACCATATGTACTTTTTAAACTGATAATATATGCCATATATATGAATCATAGTAATCTCATCATTAATTTTTATTTAAATACTAATAAAAAATATTTTTATTTCTTAACATTTTTCGAATTGAAGTAGGATAGACATTTGCTAATATATTTCGTGATTTTAAAGTTAAAATGAAAATAAAATCAACAAAATTTTATCGAGCGATATTTTAAAGATATTCTATAACTTGAAGCAATGTAATAATTTTTCGTGTCTTATGACATTACAATTGTTGTATCTTAACATTTAACTTTCTTTAATTCAGAAAAGATTAAGAAATAAAAATATTTTCAATTTTATTAAATTTTTTATCATTATCTAAATAAAAATTAGTAATGAATTATTATGATTTTATATATATAAAAATTAATAATGGGTTACAATACTTTTATTAGAAAAATAATTTGTTAAAAATATATTTATTAGAAAAAGGACATTTTTTATCCAAAAGTAACAGTAGGGGCATTTTTGGACTAAACAATCAACAGTAGGGGCATTTTTGGACTAAAATATTGACAATAGGGGTATTTTTGAACTAAACTATTAATAGAAGGCATTTTTATTCAATTTCACATAGTTTAAGGATATTTTTGACCATTTTCCTTATATTCTATTCTAATTCCAACTTGCAGAAAAAAACCCTAGAATACAATTCTCTTTTCTTTACCATTCACCTCAACTATTTTCTCCTTGTCCCTTTTAGAGAAAAGGACCAAAACAGTCCACTATCTTTGGATTTGGGCTCAAAATAATCCTATTTCTTTTAGGTGGATCATTAATAGTCCATATTCTTTAAAAAGTGGTGTATATTTAATTTCACTCCTAACAGTCGTCACTTTTTTTAACATAGACAATTAATATCACGTGCTTCTAGTCAGATCAAACAAACTCCTCTCTCGCTCTCTGTTGAAACAAAATAGATCATTGTCTTTCTCCATTTCTTTTCATAAGTCTTATAGCCCAAAAGAAATCATTCTTTTTCCCCATTTATTTTTACAGAGTCTCATAACCCTATTTTACAGATTGTTAAGGTCAAGTGAAAAATCAAGTGCTTCAGGTAAAATTTATTGAAGAAAGCTAAAAAAAACATGCATTCTTGTACCTGAAATTGCAGCAATAGAGCATGGGGTAGTGATCTCAATTAGAGGTTGTGAGGGGTATAGGTCTTAAATTGGTTGTTGCCAACCCTGTTGGTAAGTATTTTATCCGCTAATACATGAATGAGGATCTCTTTGTAGAAATTTTGATGTTTTAGAATAGAATTTATTTTTGAAGTAGTTTATGATTTGTCCAATCCTCGTTGGTAGTGGGGAATTCGGATGCTAGAGATGTTTTTGAGCATATCTTTTGGTACAACCCATTTGTCTCTGCTATGCAATCTTCTTGTGTTCAAAAGAAAGACCAAATTCTTTAAATGATATATTTGTTGTGTTTAGTTTGATAACAGTTGCTTCACTTGCTCCATATCTGCGAAATTTTGAATGTACCTGGTTAACTAGTTGTGTTAACTTTGTTTACAAATCATGTGAAGGAGTAGGACATATTTGATCTATGGTTAGGCTAAGTCATTAACTGTCGCTGTTGCTCCTCTTCCATTTGTTTGTTTCATTTTAGGACTCGAATTCTGTCAACATGTAGTGCTATACTTTTTTTTAAAAATGGTAACAACTTTATATTAAAACCACAAAAGGTTGTGAAGCAGAGAAATTGAAGTAAAATATAAGCTAGCCAAAAAAACCTATTGTTCTATAGGGACTCTGGAATTTGTAAAAGAGACTCAGTGTCTATATACTCTTGTTTACACCAAAAATGAAAAAAATAGAATACAACTAAGCTTTAAGTTCTAGCTGCTTTTGCCTTCAAAGTATCTTACTCTCTATATTTTTTATTGCATCAAATCAAATGTGAAGAACTAAAAGTATAGTTAAAGCCTAAAGTTAAAATTCTTACTTTAAAAAAGAAATAAGTAAATTCGCACACAAAATAACACGATTTAAAAGGTAATAAGGTATTAAAACACCAAAACTACATAACAGTAGCAACAAAATCATGCTAAAAGTGCAGCATAGTAGAAACACCATAACACCAAAAGAAAAAGCATAATAGTAACATCACTTGAAAATAGTAACACTTAAAAATGCAGCAAAAATCACCAAAAAGTACAACACAATGGAAACATCATAACACAGAAACAATGCATAATAGTAATGTCACTTGAAAACAATAGCATTTGAAGCAGAATAATATCACATGAAAATATAACGTAGTCGCAGCACCATATCACCAACAATTGGTAGCAGAGTAGTAGTATCGCAAAAAAGCTGATAGTGACACCTGAAAGATAACATAGATAAACACTTGAATAAGGCTAAACTACCATTAACGTCGAGAAAATATTAATACTAGAAAAGAGCTAATTTACCAGTAATCCATTTTAACTTTGTTGTGTGTTTTGGGTGTATATCCAACCAGAATCTATTTCAACTACTAATTCTTGTTCAAGAGTTTTATCTTGTCCAACTTCTTGTCCCACTTCAACTTGCCCCCTTCTAACCTGAATCACGAATACATATATATTTGTGTTAGTTTAAGAGAATTTAATATAAAAAAACTAATTCTGATATTGTTAAGATATATACGGGTAGTTTTTGACGAACTGAAGTAGTCTCTGGTTGCACAATATTATATTTGCAAGTTCTTTTGTTGTGGCCAGGCTTGTTGCATATACCACAGTCTATAGATTGTTGCTTCCTTTTCATCGTTATTTGACTTGCTCCAGCTTCATCGACTTCCTTTCTTCTCACTTTTTTCTTTCTTCCTCTTTTGTTGTTTCTTACAATTCTTGGAGGCAACAGAGGAATTTTAGTTGATTTTGTCCACATTTGTGGCCCATTTATCGAAAAAATTGCATGTTCATAAATTCTTATATATGTTTCAAACTTGTAACAATCATCCATATAGTCAAGAATGTCATCCTTTTTTGTCCAAATTGTTGCAATAGCATGCTTGCAAGGAATTCCCATAATACTCCATTTTCTAAAACTGCATATTTTGTTCTCCAAATCAACAGCCCAATTGTCACTAATATTAGCTCCTATAATCTCATAATTCCATTGGTTAGATTTTCTAGGAATATATTGACCAACTGCGTTTTGATTTTTGTGCAATATATCCTTGATCTTGGGGAAAACATCACCTAAACTCCATTTTTGCGCTTTCTCCCTATTAGCTGGCATTCTAGCCATGAGAAGATATCACAATTTCTCCAAAAGGGTCACAATAGGCTTGTCTCTGGCATCAAGGATCATGCTATTAAACACCTCACACAAGTTATTTAATAAAATGTCGCACTTGTCATCTGAAGAGAAATGAGACCTTGACCATTGGCTAGGTTCTTTTTCACTGAGCCAATCAGCAGCATTTGGATCTAATTCTTTTATACGAACCATGCAAGCACTAAATTTTACAGTAGTAGCTTTTTCAGCAGCGCAAAATTCCTTTTTTAATGTGAATCCAACAAAACCAACTCTCTTAAAATTGTTGTGAAGATGTCTTGCACAAAACCGATGGCTAACATCTGGTAATACTTGTAAGCTTCTATAAGACCTTTTTGTTTGTCAGACATGAAGGTCCAACCACTTTCATCTATATCTAAATCAACAGCCAAATAGTTCAAAAACCAAACCCATGTTTCTTTATTTTCTCAACAATGGCATACGCAACAGGAAATATGTTGTTATTTACCATCAATTCCTACCACAGATAACAATTGTGTCCCATACATTGGACCCTTCAACCAACAACCATCCACACCTATTATTTTTCTACATCCAACCTTGAAGCCTAGCTTACAAGCAGCAAAACACATATATATTCTCTGAAATCTGTATGGATGATTTGGCATCTCATTATCAGTGAACTTCATGTGAATTGTACTTCCTTGATTTATCCTATCAATTTCAATGCAATAATTCCATATCATTTTGTACTGATCCTTAACATCACCATCAATCAAAGCAATCGCTTTCATCTTAGCTTTTTTGGCTTGAGATGAAGTTATATGAGCTCTTAGATCTACACTTACCTCATCTCTGAAATCAGATATGCTCCAATTTCTATTTTATTTTATTTCTTTGAGGTACATTCTTGCAATGAAGGATGACGTTATCGTTCTGTTATCATAATTTCACTCCTTGCATTTGTGTGTCGAATTATACTTCCTAATCTGAAAAGTTGTGTCTCATTGCATTCGATATGCCGTGATTTCCCATTCGCACTCCGGATGTATACAAACAGCCTTCTTTCATGCTTTCTCATTCTTCTTCCATTGGATATACTTTCCATTTTTAATCTCATGAGTTGCTACAACATTCTTAAAATCTTGCTTGCTTCTGAAAGTATACTCTAGAGCTAATACCGAATTATCTCCATCTGTATGAGGATTGAATTAAGGAAAATCAAATCTCTCATTTTCAGAGTCACTATGCAAACTTTTTGTGTCTTCTGAATCAACACAATCAAAACCCCCTTTCAAAATTGCAAACTTTCTCTTTGTTTCGATACTAAGAATCTCTCTTTCATCCAAAATGCTTTCTGCAATCTTTTCATGTTTATCAACAAGTATATCATCAGATAAATTATCTTCTGAAATTCTAAAATCATCATCGGATGAATTTTCTTGCACAAACAACTATTTGTCATTATCTCCAACATTTGAGTTATATACCAAATCCACATTGTCTACACTCAAATATGAGTTTAGGTGTTAAAAATAAATTTCAAGAACCTTGTCATTTGGGATATTTCTGCCAACTGCATAGGCTTCCTTATCTGTAGATACCAACCTCCATTTATTTCTCGATTTTTCATGCCTACACCAAAAAGTTATTGAGTCCTTTGAATATCCAAAAATCTCTAACATCTTCTTGAACTCATCAAGGTTCAAATTTTCCACATTAACATAATCAACATAGTCGATGTTTCCCTTAACATATTGCTTATCTGGCATGCGTTTCGTGATTCCTCCATGATATATTTTGATACTTACAAATGATGCTTCAACTATCGATTCTGAAATCATAATAAATATACTTTGCAAGATAGATTAATAAAGATAAAACATTAGCATTAACAAACACAAATATCCAGATTTTAACAAAAAAAAAATATCCAGATTTTGAGGCATAGATCTAACTTATAATATATTTTTAGAAGAGTAAAAAAAGTAGCCAATGTGATTTTCCATTCAAAAACATATTTTTTGTATTAAAACTCACCATAAATTGGAGGTGATTCTCTGTCACTATTGCGCGTCTTAAGGACATTGTTACTTTCAAACTTCAGTTACGCCACTGAAGGGAATATGATGTGTGTTTAAGATTCTAGGGTTTTTTGAAGAAATTAGAAAGAAAAAGGAATAAAGGAAAGAAATAAAGAGAGAAGTTGATCGTTCATAGTTGTGTGTCAAGGAGATGAATATGAAACGATAGTGCCAACAGACTCTAAGTTTGGAGGGAAACACATGAGGGCACGTGATATTAATTGTCTCTGTTAAAAAAAGTGATGGTTGTTAGGAGTTGAATTAAATATACACCACTTTTTAAATAATATGGACTATTAATGATCTACCTAAAAGAAATAGGATTATTTTGAGCCCAAGTGCAAAGATAGTGGACTGTTTTGGTCCTTTTCTCTCCCTTTTATCTCCCTTTCGTCCACATTTGCTGCCATTTTTTGTGTTTCTGCTCTGAAATTTCTGTTGAATATCAACGGGTTGTTCTTCTCATTTCCTCCATATTTTCATCCATTCTCTGTGATTTTTCTTAGCGATTTCAGAGGAATATTGAAGCTATCGGTAAATTCTTCTCTATCTATTCAAGCTTTAGAATCTCTCCATCTCTTCGATTTCATATATTTCTTGATTTCAGTGGCATATTAACATAGTTTTGCTCATTTACCTTTTTATTTACTATTATTTCTGCTTTAAATGTCCAAATAGACTGAGTGAATGAATTGTTGCTTTTGTTTTTCCTGCTATTTGAATGAACCATTGCATGAAAAATAAAAAATTCAATTTTGATGTATGTTGGTTCTTTCATGCCCATGTTGTTTTATTATTTTTGTTGTCGGTCATTGATAGAAGTAAGTTTTGATGATGTGACAAACCTACTGGGGAACCAGGTAACTTTATGAATCTCTACCGAGAAAAGTCAACCATGCATGCTGACAAAAGGAAAGGTGAAGACTGCCACTGCTGCCGCAGTACAGTGGTAGGTCTGCAGCGGTACATGTTTTTATCCAGTGGACAAACGACTCTCATTCTACTATATTCTTGTCAACAACAACTTGTTCACTACTTTTGCAAAAACGCAAGAAGGACATTTCCTTTCTCGCAAAAGACCTAAAGACAAGCCTCAACATCAGAAGGACCGAAGCTGCTCAAGTGTGTATTTTGCTCTTGTTCTAGAATGTTGTTTTTTGTCTCTTGTACTAATATCTGTAAACCTACTCCTCGCTAAGAGAAGCTGTTGTAGGTAGTTGTTTTGAGTTGTAATCGTGTGTTGTTATCTAGGCTAGAGTTAGCCGTTTTGAGTCTTTGTGATATAGCTATTGCAAAGCCTTGCAATAGAGGTATTGTAAGGAAAAGGGGGATTAAGGGGTTAATTCCTAGATTTGCTAGAGTTTGTAAATCTAAACACTACCCAGTATTAGTGGAGTTTTAAAGTCCTACTAGGGTAGGTCGTGGTTTTACTCTCTTGGGCAAAGAGGTTTCCACGTAAACATTATGCTGGCCCATGCCCAATCCCTATGGGCCTTCGATTTGCCCCTACCATAGCTCTATAATCCACCCGTCTTCCCCAGTCCCTGAAAGCCCTCCGGGAGCCTAGCCCTCTTTCTCCACTCGAGTCTGAAGTTCAGCGGCTTTCATCGTTGACGAACACCTGCGCTAATAAGATAAAGAAATGGAGAGTCTATGCCTTGAATGAATCAGTAACAATGGATTAGTGGAATGAGGGATCAAGAGACGGATAGGGAGGGAATGGCCTATCAATCATTGGTTGACCTTCCCTTAAACTAGTCTCAACTGAGTTGTTTAGGTTCTGGAATTCCATCTCTAGTTGGGGCTTTCGATTCGAAAAAATGTGGTGCGGGTTCATCTCTCTCTCTCTCTCGACCAGTTCAGGTGAGAGGGAGGATGTAATTCAGCTCGAACAAAGTGAGAGGGCTAAAAAGGAGGCTCGAAAATTAGAGATCCAATCAAATATTGGTGATGAATCCCTCTCCCCTTCTTTTCTCTTTTTTCCCTTTTTAGAATAAGGGAGGAAAGAGAAAGAATAAAAAAAGTGGATTCAAAATTCGGGCTCAAGTTTGGATTAATATAGCGATATAGAATTTCGATTCATCATAATTCTAATAATAATTCTAATACTAATATTATTAAATAGTGATTGTAAATATTGTTAATATTCTTTGATTTTAATTTTCTGGTCTTATACATACTCGAGGAAGGTAATCAAAAAAGAAAGTGAAGATAAAAAACAAGAATCGATCGTTTAAGTATTCCAAATTGAATGGCAAAATGCCAGGAAGAGAGACATATAGATGGGGTATATATCCATCTATATTGAATTACGGATTCTGAAATGATAAAATCAGTAAATAAGACAAGCGATCAAGCTGGCAAGTCAGGGATAGAGGATGGATTTTTCCAGGGTGTGTGAACTTCCTTATATATCTCCCCATTATCAACCACAGAAGGAGCATCTCAACCCACCTCGAATCCTTCTTTTTTTCCTCCCGAACAAATCTGTCATGATTCTTCATAGTGTCATGAAATCACGGATCATCTTATATATATATAAATAACTTTCGTTATGTTCTAAGGTAGAGCCAGGGGAGTACGTTCACAAGAATGAAACTCAAAGGAATTGATGGGGGCCCACACAAGCGGTGGAGCATGTGCTTTAATTCGATGCAAAGTGAAAAACCTTACCAGGGCTTGACATGCCGCGAATCCTCTTGAAGACGAAATGAAATTAGTTGAACTTAATCAAAATCAAAAAGAAAATAAAGAATCCTAAAAAGACTCGATTTCTATTTGATTCCTATTTATGGTTCCACATTTCATTTACATCCAATAAAATACCTCGAAAGGTTTAAAGCTAAGAATCGTATTTTTACTTTAGGAAATTAAAAACATGAATCCCCGTTGCGTGCTTTACTTTCTGTTCTTATCTATTGAACCAGGTAAGGGACCTGGTTCTACATTGTGTTTGGTGGACACATATAAACTATCATTTGGTATCAGAGCAGGTTCTTTCTAATCGGTTAACACCTAGAAAGTACCGGCTTTAATGGCTTCTCCACCTAACCTGGAAGAAGGACAGTCTACTACTCGACCCCCCAGATTCAGCGGACAGTATTATGGATGGTGGAAAACAAGAATGCATGAATTTATAATGGCTGAAGATTCAGAACTTTGGGATGTCATCTGTGACGGACCATTTGCGCCGATGAAGACTCTGGAAGACGGTACTGAAGTTCCAAAGACTAGAAAAGAGTATAGTGATACTGATCGGAAGGCAGTGGAGAAAAATTTTAAAGCCTAAATTTTTGGTGTGTGGAATCGGCCCAGATGAATACAATCGTATTTCATCCTGTGAAACGACTAAGCAAATCTGGGAGGTACTGCAAATGACACATGAAGGCACTAGTCAAGTGAAGCAATCAAAGATTGACATGCTTACTACTCAATATGAGTTGTTCAAGATGAAGGAAGGCGGGACCATTCAAAAAATGCAAACTAGGTTCACCTCAATCATCAATGAGCTACATTGCTTAGGTGAAATCATCAAAACTAACAAGGTTGTTAAGAAGATTCTCAGTATGCTGCCAAGTTCTTGGGAGAGTAAAGTGAATGCTGTCATTGAAGCCAAGGACCTTGAAAAACTGAGTATGGATGAACTAATTGGGAACCTGAAAACATATGAGCTCAAGAAACAACAAGATCTTGAGAGAAGAGAACCCAAGAAGGGAAAGAGCCTTGCTCCGAAGTCAGCAAAAGTGACTCCAGTGGGGATGAATCCGACATGGCATATCTAACTCGTCGCTTTCAGCGGATGGTGAGAAAGAGTGGAAACTTCACAAAAAGAGGAAATTCCAGCTAGTATCCAAAAGCAAATGACTTGTGTCACAAATATGGGAAGCCTAGACATTTCATTAAAGATTGTCCCATGCACAAACAAGATCAGTACAGAGCAAATGCTGAAAAGATGTAGAAGAGGAACCAGGTGTAGGATCGGTATAAAAGAAGAGAAGCTACTGACATGGTGGTGAAGCAGGCAATGGCCTCCTAGGGAGACACATCCAGTGTCAAGGAACGAGTTGCTAACATTAGGAAACAAAAGGTGCTAGGGGGAAGAATTTTTTATCTTGACATAGCAGGGATGCAGGGGATGCAGGAACTAATTGAGATTGTCAGTATCAAGGTTGGGAGAACTTGTTTGCTCTTCCCATGCCTATCATGTATGAAGTTGGGGTTACTGAGTTCTATGCATCCCTGTCTTTTACTGATGATGATGAAACCGTGTTTGCTAAAGTTGGTGGCGTTGAATTGGAGTTTGATTCAATCTCCCTTGGAAAGATACTGGATGTGCACACTGCTGGGGAATTTACTGTGAAGGATAAGCAAGCAACTAGGGACTTTCGCAAGATGATAGGGAAACTGTAAGGGAACCTGACCAGCGATAGGATGCTCAAAAAACAAATGAAGTCTGTCTATCAGCTACTATTTGAGTTTGTCAACAAAGTTGTCCTACCTAGGGCAGAGCGTCGATCTATTGTTGCACAGGCCGATCTATTCATCATGGAGGTCTTAAGCTCATTTCAGCCATTAAGCTTGCCTGCCCTCATGATTGAACATATGATCAAGATAGTTGGTTCCAAGGATGGGAGACATGGATTGGCCTATGGTTACTTTCTTACCCGTGTCTTCAAACATTTTGGGGTTCCTCTTGGGCGCGGTATGATTTCCACACACAAAAAAATGTTCACTCTCAGCACACTCGAGGAGTGTGAATGCGTGGCCAAGCAAGGAGGCATTGGGGGTCAGTCTACTATTTCGAGCTTCATTGAGGAGCAGCATCGAGGTACTGAAGAAATCGAGTGCCTCACAATGTTGGTTGCTCAGAAGGATGCTGAAATAGATGTTCTTAAGGCTTCTCAGTCCAATGAAGTACCTGGTGCACTGTTGGATCTCTAGGAGGAGAATGCTTTGCTGAAAAGCGACAACGTCGCCCTTAAGAAACAGCTAGAGGAACTGACTCAGCAAATGATATGTGACCAGAGTGCTGCCAATGAACGGATTGAAAAACTCCTTGCCAAGTTGTGACCTCGTCCTGTCTCCACTCTTGTTTCCCTTCTTCTTTCATCCACCTCTTATCGATCCTTTTTGTGTGGCATTGTTAATGTGGTTTATATTTAGCTTGTTGTATGAATTTGACTGCTGCTATTTTTTTTGTCTCTCTCTTGGAATATTGTTGGTTTTTGGTTTGAATGATAATGCTTTATTTCTCTCCTTACTTCTTGCGCTTCTTCATTCGTGTTATGTTGCACCAGCGGCCATAAGTTAACAATATTGCTACCTTTTTTTGCTGTTTTATTGCATTATTTTAATGATGCCAAAAGGGGGAAGAACGTTGAGCTAAGGATGAGGGGATAACGTGACAGGGGGAAAGGTACATGACAGGGGGAACTGATGGGGCTTGACATTGCTGGTGTTTGTCATCATCAAAAAGGGGGAAATTGATAGAAGTAAGTTTTGGTGATGTGACAAACCTACTGGGGAACCAGGTCGCTTTATGAATCTCTACCAGGAAAAGTCAACCATGCACTGCTGACAAAAGGTAAGGTGCAGACTGCCACTGCCGCCGCAGTACAGTGGTAGGTCTGCAGCGGTACCTGTTTTTACCCGATGGACAAACGGCTCTCATTCTATTATATCTTGTCAACAACAACTTGTTCACTACTTTTGCAAAAACACAAGAAGGACACTTCCTTTCTCGCAAAAGACCTGAAGACAAGCCTCAACATCAGAAGGACCGAAGCTGCTCAAGTGTGTATTTTGCTCTTGTTCTAGAATGTTGTTTCCTTGTCTCTTGTACTAATATCTGTAAACCTACTCCTCGCTAAGAGAAGCTGTTGTATGTAGTTGTTTTGAGTTGTAATCATATGTTGTTATCTAGGCTAGAGTTAGCCGTTTTGAGTCTTTGTAATATAGCTATTGCAAAGCCTTGCAATAGAGGTATTGTAAGGAAAAGGGGGATTAAGAGGTCAATTCCTAGATTTTCTAGAGATTGTAAATCTAAACATTGCCCAGTGTTAGTGGAGTTTTGAAAATCTTACTAGGGTAGGTCGTGGTTTTACTCTCTTGGGCAAAGAGGTTTCCACGTAAACATCGTGCGTGCTTTACTTTCTGTTCTTATCTATCGAACCAGGTAAGGGACCTGGTTCTACGTTGTGTTTGGTGAACGCATATAAACTATCAGTTATCTGTTGCTGCTTGTGTTCGTCCATCTTTAAGTTACGTTTGGAATTTTACTTTAAGATAGTAGGAGGGTGTTTGATCCTTTAGACTATAATATGCCAGTGGATAATTTTTGGTATTAGCAAATGCATGAAAACATGCTCCATATATATGTAGAAACATATCTGCCAAACAGGGGTTTAGACACATGAAAAGAACCACCCATGATGGAGTGATCTCATTGATAAACCTGATAGCATTCCAACATTACCACCTAATTCTTTGAAGAAACTTAGTAATTGTTTGGTCATAGCCTAATGAAAGGAGCAAGTTTGACAGTTTCTGGTGCATACTGCATCATTAGAATTTGATGCTTTTCATGAGAAATAGAAAATATAAATTGCTTAAAATCTTGGTGAGAATTTGGATGTGCCAAAAGATAAGCATCATGACAAATTTGAGCAGTCACATAATACTAAAAAGGATCAGAAACTACTTACTTGAATGAGCTTTCTTCTAGTTTAAATGGACATTTAGTTCTTCTTCAAAATTATTTACATTCAATCATGTCGGAAAACAGTTTGAGACGAAGTAATGCTAGGTGGGATGATGATGCACATATTAAATGTATTGAGCTTTTTGAACAATAGATTAGAAAAGGAAATAGACCAAATGATTATATATCTAAATATGGATGGAAAAATATGTTTAATGAGTTCAATAAAAAGATGAGAAGAAAGTATTAAAGAAAACAAATGAAAAATGAATTACATGAAAGCTGAATTGTATCTTCTTAAGCAGTTGATGAGAGGAGAGACAAGTTTCGGATGGAATGCCACAAAAACACAATTATGGCAGATGATGATTAGTGCTTGATGCTTGTATTTATATGTATAGTTTCTAGTCTTGTATTTGAATCAATAGTGAGGAATCCTAAGGAAATTGTGAAGCTAAATGGTTCGATATCCTAAAGAAAATGTCGCGAAGATCTCATTTTTTTACATTTAAAAATTAAAAGTAACTTATGTTTATAAAATTTATCTTAGGTAATTAGTTTAAGTTGAAAGTGAATTAAAATATAAATTATTTTGTATTTGAATCTATTTGGAATTAAAATTTTTATAGCAGTAATCAATTAATTTATAATGTTAACAAAATTAAAGATATTTCGTTACCAAATATTTTTAAAAGATATTTCAATCATTTAACAGGAAAAAGTTCTTACCAACACTTGTTAACCAAACATCAACAATTTTTTTCAAGCTTCAACACTTTCTCCAAACATGTTATTGCTTATTTATAAAACTTGCACTAGCATTTTTTAGCTAATCCAAACAAGTCTCTTTATTTCATCCACATTCATTATGTTTTAACAAGATATTACTATTTGTTTAAATCATTGTAACATGTTATTAGTTGGTTGGATAAAACTGTAGTGAGTTGGGAATTATTTGTGGGCCGTACAGGGTTGATTTTAAGCTTGGAAAAGGGATTGGGTCTAGACCAAGCATTTAGGAATTAATTAATTAATTAACAAATGCGAGAAAGCAAGGTGGAATGCGAATTTATTTTAAGTCCCATCGCGAATTAAAACAAAAGATTGATAAAAACATGAGTTATGGAGCGAGACGAATATCAAATTTATTCAAAAACCATTTTCAAATAAATAAGAAATACTTCAAAGGGAGCGAAATGGGTTTTACCCAAATTTGAAGGAAGCTAGATGTTGGTAAATCAACTTGAGTAATAATTGATGGTGAAATTGAAAAGTGCTGCTATTGATAAGTTGTTTCATAAATTCAATTACCATATTTAAGCCAGATTAATTGGGATGGATATAGTTTAAGTACGTTAGATGCTTGTTTAGGCATGGGGATACTGCCAACAACTATAAATGCCTCAATTAAGCACAAGATACAAATAAAAGAATATTTTGCAGTAATGCTGGAAAGTGATGCTGCCAGTGCACTGCCCCTTAATAAAACATAGACATTAAACAAATTTTGATTAAATAAAAGGCAGGACCTAAGTGTTGAAAGGCATGTAAGAACATTTATCTAATAATTAATTTAAGCCAACTATGAGTCAATAAAGCGACCATAGAACTCGGGGGTGCCTAATATCTTCCCCGATCAACAAAATTTCTTACCCTATTTTTGTTTTTGCAGACCAATAATTGAGGAGTCAAACCTTGCTTTTGATTAGGGATTCAGATAAAAGATTACTTGAAACACCAAAAACTCCAGTCTCAAGTGGCAATAACAACAATAATATACCCAGTGTAATCCCACAAGTGGGGTCTAAGGAGAATAGAGTGTACGCATACCTTATCCCTACCTCAGAGATAGAGACATTTTTGATAGACCCTCAACTTAAACAAAGCATTTCAAAGCTGTTTGAAAAAGAGACTACAAAATGAAAGCAGTAACAACAATGAAATAAAGGGAAAAAATGGAGAGTGGTACACAACATACATTAAAAAGAACAGTAATGACAACACAATAATGTGATAACTGAAGCACAAAAATACAAGTTATAATCGAAATTGAAGAACAAGAAACTATGAGAATAGTGCTAATACTACTGGTAAGAAAGTAGGTACAAGTACGACCACCAAGGCTATCCCTAGGAAAGAGAGAGAACACTGAACTACCGACTAACCTTTTATCCTATTCTGCGACCTCCAAATCCTTCTATCTAAGGTCATGTCCTTGGTAAGCTCAAGAGACATAATGTCCTATCTAATCACCTTCCTCCAATACTTTGTCGGCCTGCCTCTACCTTTCTTGGCGCTCTCCATTGCCAAACTCTCACACCTCCTCACTAGGGCATCTACTCTTCTCCTATTCACATGCCCAAATCACCTCAAACTCGTTTTTCTCATCTTGTATACTACGAAGGTCATTCTCACCTTGTCTCAAATATCTTCATTCTTAATCTTATATCTTCTAGTATGCCAACACATCCACCTCAATATTCTCATCTCTGTAACTTTCACCTTCTGAACATGAGGGTTCTTGACTGTTAACACTCGGCCCCATACAACATAGTCTATCTAACCACCACTCTGTAGAACTTACCTTTAAGTTTTGGTGGTATCTTCTTATCACACGAGACTCTAGAGGCGAGCCTCCATTTTTCTCATCCTGCAACAATGCAATGTGTGACATCATCATATATCTCCCATTATCTTGAATTAAAGACCCCAAATACTTGAAACATCCTCTCTTGGAAATGACTCGTGCATCAAGCCTCACTTTAACACCAACCTCAAGCGTAGCATCACTAAACTTACACTCCCAAGTATTCAGTCTTGGTCCTGCTCAACTTAAATCCTTTAGACTCCATAGTTTGCCTTCAAACCTCTAGCCTAGTTTTTACTTTGTTGTGAGTCACATCAATCAAAACTATGTTATCTGCGAATAACATACACCATGACACCTCACCTTGGATATATAACATCAGTTCATCCATAACTTGTGCAAAAAGAAATAGGCTAAGATCCAATCCCTGGTGCAACCTCATCATGACTGGAAAGTGCTCCGAGTCTCCTCCCACTATCCTCACCTAATCTTGGCTCCATCGTACATGTCCCTAATCACCCTAGTGTAAGCTATAAGTACACCTCCAGCCTCCAAGTATCTCAATAGAACCTCCCTTAGGACTTTGTCGTAAACCTTCTTTAGGTCGATGGACACTATATGGAAATCCCTTTTTTTCTCTCCCTATAGTACTCCACCAATCTCCTTATAAGGTGGATGACTTTTGTCGTAGATCGCTGGCATGAATCTAAACTGATTCTTAAAATTAGACACACCTCTCCTCATCCTCATCTCCACCATCCTCTCCCACACTTTCATAGTATGACTTGACAACTTGACATCCCTATAGTTGCAATTCTAAATATCACCATTATTATAGTACAATGAAATCATCAGATTCCACTTCCATTCTTTAGGCATCTTCACATGAGAAGCCTTCTTTGCTTCCACTTTTTGTTGATTTTCATCATTCCACCACCAATCTCCTCGATGTCCACCAGAGTTACCTCTCAAAAACTTCAACAGCTCTCTTGCAGCTTCCGTTATGCAACTAGCTATCCTATCCCACATATTGGTCGCGTGGTTGCATCCCCATTACTTTCCTGAGCCCACAATGCCACCAGCTTCTCTCCCCATTACTTGAGCTCCGTCAGGGGTCAAGTCACCCCATATGATCCTTGGAGTTTCATACTGTGTCCACTTTTTCCTCTTTCCCTTAATCTCAAAATCCATCGCCAAAAGCTTATGCTGGGTTGTAAGGTTATTGCTCGGAATAACCTTGCAGTCCTTATAAGAACCTCTATCACCCTTCCTAAGGAGTAAGTAATCAATTCGAGTTAGCCACCACGCTACGGAAGGTAGCCAAGTGATTCTCATTTTTTAGTAAGCTTGGATTTGCTTCATTAACTCAAAATCTTTAGCAAAATCTAAAAGTGAGACTCCTCCGTTATGATCACCAATTCCAAGTGGCGACTCCATTAAATAAGTAATCCCTTTTTAAAACTATCATTTTAACTGAAAAAAAAACCCTTGAACATCCATAAAATGATTTAGAAAAAGGGGTGTGAAAATAGTCTTTGGTAATCATCTTCCCCAAAAAAGACTAGTACTTAGCTAGTAATATTGTAGCTATTTTAGGTGCAAGAATTTCCTAAAACAACACAAGGAATGGATTAAAATGTAATTTAGCTACGTTTGGCAAAATTTGCTACATTCCATTCGCATTATCAGCGCCATCACGGTCTAAGGTGCGCGATCGTGCTTCAACTTTAGTCTCCTGCGCAATCATGTGGTCAGTGGAAAAATCGAGATGTGTGGTGCTCAAGTTTAGTTTCTTAGTCTTATGTGTTGTTGCATCCTTGATAGCGCGATCGCGATGCACAAGTCCCAGCTTCTTTTTTGCGATCGCACAATAATGTTCCGTCACGATAAATTAGCTTCAACTGCAGAATCTGCAATTCCAGTATTCTGTCTAGGAGCTTCAAAGTTCTCCACCTCAAAGCTCAAAATTATGGTCTTTATACCAGTATAGTACTGTGTAATGTAAGTTCCAACTCCTTCGCTCGACTCTTTGTGAAAGTTCTAGTTGGAATAGGTGAAGAGTTGGGTGTATCAAATTACCTCTTAGAAGAAACTTAGAAATTTTCTCTTGTAATTCCCTTGAAAGATTTTCTTGAAATAATATCCATGTTAATTAGGACTAATGATGATGCTGATTTAAAACTTACCTTAAGTGTGTTGTTGAAGCCTAGGTGAAATAGGATTGAGAGCTCCTCAAAGACAACAAAAATTTTGAACCAAATGAGGTTGTCCGACTATCTCTTTTATAGGCAGCTAAACTGATTTTCGGGAGATAGAGAATGATATAAAACTCTATTTTCTATATTTTAATTTCAAATTATGTACCTAAGACAAGAAAATTTTCATTTTATTTTTCTAATTTCACAAAAGCAAGAACTCACACTTGGTGATAAAGGATTCTTGATTCGTAAACATTTGTCATGCGTTGGGTTGTGTGTCGCTTGTTTGGTGCCAGATTTCCCTTTCTTTTCCACACAATGATGTGCGTAGTGCGACCTAGCACCGACAGGCCTAACACTTCTTTTATTTTTTTATTTGAAATTTCTATTCCTTCTTTTTGTGATTTTTCTCCCGTAGACATTGTTATACACTTCATAACATGTACATAGATACTGTATTGTTCCATAGCATTATTGGCACACAAAAACAACATTTTTGATATGTTTAGCACACTTAAGTATCAGAACTTTGCAAAAATTTCAGGAGAATGACAATCATACTATTAGAATACACATTTATATTCATACAAACATAAATTTTACTTGTATAAAATATATATTATAATAATAATAATAATGGTGGTGGTAATCAATATAAAATATTCTTCTAAGGTTGTAGTTATGAAAACATCCTAGTTTATCACTACAAGAAATATGACTTTCTGTGACAACTTTTGTGGCTACACATGCAGTTGCCACAAATGTAAGGTTTTTTGTGGCGATGCAAACACATCCCACAAAAAGTGGCAGATTTAGTTGCGATACCTGTAGTCGCCACAAAAACATATATTTAGTGGCGACTCCAGCCGTAACAATATGTGCTAATCTTTTTACATAAAATATAATTGAAAGATTATTTGTGGCGATCTAACGGTTGTCGCTCAAATAGATTAATTGCGGGGCGACGTTGTTGCCACTAAAAGTGCTCCTTTTTGGCAACCTTTTCTGTCGCCACAAATTCCTTTATTTTGATATTATAACATTTTGTATGTCAATTCAACTTGTAATTAATAGTTGTAAGAAAATTAAGGTATGTTTGATAATTTCTTAGTGATAAATAAGTACTTAGACTAATTTAATAAATTTTAAAATGTATTCTAAATATATCTAATAAAATAATTTTACAAAGTACTCATTTGTTAGTTTTAGGGGTACATTTTATTAATTTAATTGAAAAATAAAAAAATTAAAGATCATAATAAAAATGCAAAATAAATATATAGTTAGTCTTTCTTTTTTTATTATTTTGAGTTTACAAAAAAGTTATTTTTAGTTTTTATTTAAATAGAAGTATTAACTATAGTAAACATTTCTGTAATATGATTTAGTTTTGAATATATCTCCTATATTTTAAAATTAACTAGTTACACCTTCTATATTATGAAAATTCTACACATACACTCTCTATGAGATATACCTGAAGTTAAGTATATTAAAATATAATTATTAAAATAATTCAAATTATAATAAAAGTTTTATTCATGTTATTTTAAAATAATTTTAAATTTAAAAAATAAATAAATAAATAAACTAAAATGAAAATGAGAAATTTATATATAATAAGATATTATAATTAATCTAAACCAAAATAACTTGCATGATTATAGAGTATGAAAGTTATTACTAATGGTTAATATATTTTATTAACTAATTTGTGCTCATTTTTTATTTATAAGTTTCGGAGGATAAATATTTTAAACAATGTTTATTCTCTATTTTAGTTAAGTTCATGACTAAACATATTCAACAAATATATTTATGTTCGTTACTCATTTTTATAGTAATAAATATATAAATTTTTTTTATTATATTAAATTTCATAGTAATAAATACATAAAAAAATTTCTTATTAGGATATTTAGTATAGTTAATTCTAAAAAAGAAAAAGAGGAAAAAGAAAAAAGAGAAATCAAATCATAAAAAAGTTAAAAGATTAAAATAAAATCTAAAAAGGGTTTCCCCTCCCAATTCTGAAACCCTAGCCGCTCTTTCACAATTTAGAACCAAAATTTCCTCTACCTCAATTTCACTCTAAATCCAATTTTCCCCAATATCCTCTCCTCGCTATTTCTTCCCAATTTTAACTTTTCGTTTACCTTTCTCATACTCCATAAATTAGTCTGCTCCCTTTTACATCAATAATTTTTGCAATTCTGCGTCAGCTGAGACCAATCCAAAGGATCGACAATTGCTTTTCAGATGGCGAGAAGTCTCCTTTGAAGCCGCGCTAATAATTCAGTTGCACCATCTATTAGGTTTTCGGATCAGACCTTCACTTCCGCAGCTTCCGAATGCAATTCCAACTTGAACCGCGCTACTCTTTTTCCCGGTGATCGTATTGGCCCTGAGATAGCCGAGTCCGTCAGGCAGGTCCGCTTCTTCTCCTTTCTTACCTTGTTAGTTTGCCAAATACTTGTTCCGATTTCTGTTGATTTCTGATGGGAATAATGTAATCTGTTGTCGTTTCCCTAGATCTAATTAGATGCATATTATAAGAAGTTTCATTGAGACGTATTAATATTCCCATAGCGTATGGCATGTTAAAAAAATAGACCAAACTTTAGTAGCGTTGTCACTTCATAGTGTTACTGTTCGTCAAGCCTTTTTCGCCTCAATTCTATGTATAAGAGTAGTAACTAATCGAACCAAAATTACCAAATCAAAGTTTCCCATATCATGCTATACCCACTCTTATGCCAAGAGATTATGATAGAATGAAATGTAATACATAAAATCAAAATAGGACCTATGTCTAAAATGAAAAAGTATTAATAGGGTGTTGTGTGTAAGGGATACTTACCCTTCTTAACAGAAAAATAACTCCAGTTCGGGACAGTTTTAAATAAGATTGGCCATGTTATAAGCTCCTTCTACCCCTCTAGCTCCCCCCCTGATTGTCCATTCCATGGTTTAGATAAATAAGCTATTTCTGCTAATTCTGCATAGTCCCTAAAAATAAGGGAAACCAATAAGAATAGGAAAGAATGTTCAACCATTTCATAGTCAAGTTGTTTTCAGTGTTCCTGCTGAATAATTACCGTGTTAGTGTAAATCTAGAATAGTTATATTTCATTGCTGATATGTTGTATATGAAGGTGACATCTCGAACAATTTATTCCTGTTAATAATATTTTTGGGCTGTAATTTTGGATTTTAGGGGCACAAAAATACAAATACTTCCCAAATGTCTGAATTTGGGGTGCTTGAGTAATATCTTGGATTCCATATTGGAGATGAAGCTAATGTTAATCGAAGTATGTATTTTTAAGACTAATCCTGAATGTTCTTGATCTGCCTATCTTTCCTATAGCGCACTTTTGGATTCTCTCATTGTAAACAACTATTACCGATGATCTTATGAGCAAGTTTTACTTTTCGTGCAAATTATTTTTGGGTAGTGGAGACCTCTGAAAAGTTTAGATGAGCTGAAGAGACTGATCATGGCATAGGACTTATGTTTGTTTTTCTACCCTTGTCAGGTCTAAATGTAGTAAGAAAAGTGGGACTTTGAACTTAACTCGATTCCAAATACAGGTGAGAATTGTTCAAGATTATATAGAGATATGTGGATGATATAACATGAGCATTCACCATTGGCTAATTTAACATTAGGGATTTGCATCATAATACATTAAGAAAAATGGACCTTGGACATAACTCTACCCAAAAAACCAGTTCATTAGGTGAGAGTTGCCAAAGATCATATAAAGAAGGTACAATTCATACCCTCAACGTACGTGGTACCGTAACGATATGAATTCTTTATAGATAATCTACAGAAAAGAAATATTCCTATGTAGATATCTATGGGTTTTGGAAAATAAATTCGAGCGCATAGTATATGAAGTTTCTGATACTGAGGTTAGCTAAATTTGAATTAGGAAGGCTAAAGTTCATTGTCCAAAATATTTGATATATATGGAACTGGGTTTTCCTGTTTGCACAATGTTAAATAAGAGTAAAATTAGTGTACCTATTATAGGAATGTTGGATTTGGTACAAATGAAAATGAGTGCAAAACATGTGACCTTTTCAATACAAAACTAGTGGTGTTAAGAACATATTTTGTTTTGTATGTTGCTTTAAAATTTGGGTTTAGTTTTATACGCACAGTTCAAAAAATTAGGTCAAAAGCATGGACTTTAAATCAAGTATTAGATAATCATGTGCACAATTTGCTCTTATTTCTTAATCTCTATATATGTATATATAATTGCCACCATCTGGTTCTGTGTTTTGTCGTTTTCGGATTACAGTGTAATGTAATTTAAATATAGCACATGTGAAATCTAATGTGAATATATTGCAAGCAATATCTAAGAATGTTAAGAGCATGAAGAAGTAAGAAATAAGAAGAAGAAGAATAATTGGCTAACTGTTCCTTTGTGTGCTCTTCAGACAAATTGGTCTGTCAATGTACCTTCCGGGGTGAAAGAACCAAGTTATGGTCTAATAAACTGGATAGTTCTCCAAATACCTGATATTATTAAACCTATATACTGAGACTGATGCTGAAAGGTTGTCTAGATCCCCCTTTCTGATGTATTTTGTCCTTCATTTTTAGATGTATTTTGCAATTTTTTACTCCAATGTTAATGTGGTCACCCCATTTTTATTAGCACTAGATTATGGAAATTGTCAAAGTAATCATATGTATGTTTTTCTCTTAATATCACGGAAAGGTTCTTAAACAATCACCAATGGTGTCTATCATTGAGGTGTTTGAAGAGACTTAATATTTTTGTTATTTGTAATATGCATGTGCATACTATGACAATGAACAATAAATTATTGTGTAGTATATATTTTATTGACCTTTTATAATGAAAGTATTTATAATATTTAATTTGGGAAATAATTTTGGTGTTTGTTGAATAATATTCGATGCATCTAATATTAGTGTGTAATTAATCAAAAGTGACTAGTATATTGATTTTGAATAATCAGGTCACATCTGAAAATCTAATAGAAATGGCCATTTTAGTTGTTAAAGAAAAGGTTTTAGTGGCGACCTAATTTTGTCACAAAAATGGTTATTATTTGTGGCGACTAAGGCTGCCACTAAACCTAAGGGTATTGTGGCGATGAGGGTTGCCACAGAAAGAGAAATTCCTTTTGTGGCGATATCAGTTGCCACTAATATCCAACCTTTTGCAGCGACCTACTCAATATTTACTTTGTGGAATTTCTTGGAACATTTTTTTACCTTTTCAAAAACCGGCATGTAAGGGGGTTTTTGACAAAGCTTATAAGCTGGTCAAACTTGCTTATGAGCACATTGTAACTTATTTACGTTTTTAGTAAACACCTAAAGTACTTATAACCCAATATCAATCAAAAACCATAAGTTGACCACCTCTAACTTATGAATTTTCAGTTTATAAATATTTTTAGTTTGGCCTGGTAAAGTTGTTGCAATGTGACTGGGAGGTCAAAGGTTCAAACTGTGGAAACAACCTCTTACAGAAATGTAGGGTAAGGCTACGCACAATAGACTCTTGTGGTCCAGCCCTTCCCCAGACTCTGCACATAGTGGGAGCTTTAGTGCATCAGGGTTGCCCTTTTTAATTTTCAAAAGAATTTTTTTATATGTAGTTTGATCAAGATTTTTATTATTTTATCCTTAATATTTTCTAATTCTCAAATACCTTCCCGAAAACAAAACCCCTAACTTCTTGTCCACTCCATATTATTACTCGTTTCAACACGTTTATCAAACACATAACTGCTTATATATGTAATCACTCTCAACATTTAAAGCTTATCATATATTTAAAATCAGCTAATTGAAAAGACACTCTGTCAAATTTATGTAAAGTATCGAAATCATCTTTTTGAATGAGTGATAGTGATGACTTCACGTGTCTTTTCATTTTTTCTCTCCTTATAAGAGAATGAATTATTATATCAAGTAAGTCTCCACAAATCATGTAATTTAGGGTAAAATAAACATAATAAAATTTCAATAATTTTAAGGAGAGAATAATATCAATTTTCTTGGATCAAATTTAAAAGGAAAAAGGGTAAAGAATGCCCTTAAACTATGTGAAATTGAACAAAAATGTCCTCTGTTAATAGTTTGGTCCAAAAATGCTCCCGTTGTCAATATTTTGATCAAAAAATGCCCTTGTTGTTAATAGTTTGGTCCAAAAATGCTCTTACTGTTACTTTTGGGTCAAGAATACCCTTTTTCTATTAAATATTTTTTTAAAAAATTATTATTTTTCTAATAAAATATTATTTTAAAAGGACCTTTTTCTTATTTCTTTGCTTTTAAAAATTCTTTAACTAATAAAAAAAGTGAGAAATAATCTTCGTTTTAATCTCGTTTTACCAATTAAATTAGAATAAACATGTATACTTTTTAAACTGATAATATATGTCATAAATATAAATCATAGTATTCTCATCATTAGTTTTTATTTAAGTACTAATAAAAATCTTTAATAAAATAAAAAATATTTTTATTTCTTAATCTTTTTTAAATTGAAGTAGGATAATATTTGCTAATATATTTCGTGATTTTAAAGTTAAAATAAAAATAAGAATCAACCAAATTTTATCGAGTGATATTTTAAAGATATTTTGTAATTTGAAGCAATGTAATACTTTTTCGTGTTTTATGACATTACAGTTGGTATATCTTAACGTTTACCTTTCTCCAATTCAGAAAAGATTAAGAAATAAAAATATTTTTTATTTTATTAGATTTTTTTTAATCATTATCCAAGTAAAAACTAACAATGAATTATTGTGATTTTTTATATATGAAAATTAATAATGGGTTACAATATTTTATTAGAAAAATAATGTATTTAAAAAAATATTTACTAGAAAAAAGGCATTTTTGACCCAAAAGTAACAGTAGGGGCATTTTTAAACCAAACTATTAATAGCAGGGGCAATTTTGGACCAAAACATTGACAGTGGGGCCATTTTTGTACCAAACTATTAACGGGGGCATTTTTGTTCAATTTCACATAATTTATTTAATCCTTTTCCCAATTTATAAAGAAGGGACAGAGTATTAGTTTGAAACTTCGCAGCCGCCGTTAATGCTAATTGCTAATCTGTCTTCTCCTGCATCACTTTCTCCAGCAAACTCCTTGTAGGTCTCTCTCTCCAGATTTCTTTCTATCCGTTTCTAAAGAGACTAAAACCCTAATCCCCTTCTTTCCACTGATTTACGATAGTATAACGGGAAATGGCAAATTGGTTGCTTGCAATTCTTTGTTCCTTCTCGGACTGCTTAAACTATTAGAAAGCCTCTAATCTAATATTTGATATTTCTTTGTGATTTTTACCAATAAATTTGCATTTTTTATTCCAATTTGTAATGGGAGGGACTTTGTGATTTGTTTTACTTTTTTCATTCTTTATGGACAACCCAATTTTCTTACCATGTTAATGTTATTGTTAAACCTTTGTCAATTTAACATAGTTTTAGCTGGAAAATCAAGTTTTTGAGAGCATTTGCCATTTGGTTGACCCAATTTATTCTGTAGCTGATATGTTGTCGGTGCTATTGGCAGTTAGTCCTATATTGTAGTTTGTAGGTTCAGGATTTTGGTTTCACTTTCCCCTAGTCTGGGCTTGTGATTGGCAGAGAAATTGTTCTTTGTATCTTCAAGCAATTCACTTCATATGAAGAGTGTCAACTCTGTTACGATCTAAGTTGCTCGGACTCTTGTAATCAGAACAATTTCTAAGGTGAAATTGAAGAAAATGAAGTACCTTGTATATAGAAATTTCTCTGTCGGTCATTTTCTTTAGATAACCTTTTGAGATTCTCTTCTTGATCAATATTTTTTCCTCATATTACCGTGTAAGTTTTCCACATAATGTTTCATAATTTAGACATTTAACTCTATTTTTAGATATTTGAATTATCTTTAGTTGAATCCCTGCACCCGTATTTGTATTTGGATCCATATCCCAAATCTTAAAATTTAGAACGCGAAAGATCTGCCCTCTAGATCCGCACCCGTATCGGACACCTCCACCAAGTCCGAGCAACTTAGGTTAGGATTTTTTGGTAGGTGTTAGCTTTTTCCTTTTTACTCTCCAGTTCAACTTAATTTCATTTTGGTACACAGGTATGTTCTAAAGAGTTCTTTGCATGTGGGTTAGAATAAATTGAAGTGGGAATGGAGTGTGTGGTTCAGGGAATTATTGAGACTCAAGTAAGTTCCTGGAGCAATGACAAAACCTCCCTCTATATCTCTTTTTTTCTTCTTTAATAACTAGGAGCATGTATGCTACTGTAAAAACTAGTCCTGCTACCTTATGGCATTTAATGAAACAGTTTTTGGCAATTGATTATTGAAGAGATTCTTGACAGTTTTAATCATATCTGCAGCATGTTGAGGCCCTAGAAATTCTGCTTCAAGGGATTTGCGGTGTACATAAACAAAGCTTAAGGATCCATGAACTGTGCCTTAAAAGTGTTTCAAACCTAGGTTAGTGAGTTTTCTCTGTGAACTATTATGGAACTAGGAACTAACCATATGGTCATGTATTTGCTGATTTGATTGAGGCAAATGCTTGCAACCATCTATGCATTCGTATGGAGGTTTTCTCACCATAGAACTTTGATATAGTTGGTATTTTCTTTTTCTATGGTCCATCTTATTCTAGCTGTATTGCGGTGCTGCATGTCAATTATTGTATGGAATTCGGTTCAAGTATATTTCACTTTCAGACATCTGATTTATAAGTCGAGACCACATGGGTTTTGCTCATTAACTTGTTGAGTGCCTTGTTTTCTACAAAAGAGTGTTGCCTATCATGGTTTTGTCAATGATACACATGTGAGTAGTATAGCAGATGTTGATCTCACGAGGATTGAGTTTCTACTATGCTAATTAGTATTGCTCAATTAATACTTGAGTAATCAGATAAGCTGGTGGAATGTTTATGACTAAAATAAAATAAAATAAGATAGAATTTTTATGACATGAATAATGGTGAAAGAGTATCCATCAGTTGATTAAACGAGTTGAATCTAGACTATTTTTTTTCAAAATCAGGATGAGTCGAATCTAGACTTCACTTATGATTAGTCTATGGTGTTCATTCTCCGCCAATTCAATATTGATCTCTAAGTTATGAGTGCCTCTCTCGATTACACTCAACATTTATGACCTTACCTAGAAGTACTCTCGCTTATAGTAATAACCAAGGAATCATAAAACGTTAAATTCAGGTCACCTTCATCTAATCATAGGCGTCATCTCAATTACATCCAACTACTATAACCTTCTTAGCTAAGTGTATCTCAATTGCATCCAACTACTATAACCTTCTTGGCTAAGTGTATCTCTTTTGATTATACAATTAGTCAAGGTATTATTGTGCCTCAAGTATGGAAGATGGTTGACTAATTAACCTTAGATCCGACAAATAAATATAGACCCTCGCGGTTGTCTACCTATGATCACAATTACAAAGTATGTTTAAGACTAATTTCTCCTCTTGGTTAGACAAGGGAAAAAAAATTATGATCATTCAAACCTTATTGGGAAAATAATGGAGTCCAACGACCTCTCTTGATTAGAAGTTAGAATTGCAGATAAAATGGTTAATAAAAAAAAAGGGCAGCCCGGTACACTACAGCTTCCGCTATGCGCGGGGTTCGGGGAAGGGCCGGACCACAAGGGTCTATTGTACGCAACCTTACCTTGCATTTCTGCAAGAAGCTGTTTCCACGACTTGAATCAGTGAGCTCCAGGTCACATGGTAGAAACTTTACCCGTTACTCCAAGGCTCCCCTTTAAAGATGGTAAATCAAATTAATAATAAATTTAGGGATAGAATTAATCCTTAGAATTAAATTATAAGAAGAATTAAATTATAAGATCCATCTAAAATCTAACTTGAAGAAAGTTACTCTATAATGGAGTTCAATCCAAATAACAAAGTATTAAAGTCACAAAAATTACAAAGAGAAAGTAAAATATGAGAAGAATAACTCCTCAAACCTTCAATTTCGTCCTTAGAACTCTAATTCTAGTGTTGGATCTCTCTTCCCTGCTCTATGCTGTCAATGGTGGTTCAAAAACTCCAGAATCCAAACTTAGGATGAATATTAGGCCTTTAGAGGTTAGGGTTCAAACCACCTGAAATTCCAAAATTGCTCATTTACAGTTCTCATTTGCCAGGTAGTGTGCAATTAGCAGCAGGACGCGCAAGTGCACACTCCCTTCTGTTTTCTGCAAAATGTTGGTTCTCAGGTTGCGCAATTGTGCACGTCAAGTTGTTTTGGTGCTATTTCAACTCCGTGAGGTGCTCGAACACTTGAGCTTTGTGTTGTTTTCATCCCAAATCATCTCCAATTGCTTTCTAGCATGTCTTGCGACATTACCTAAACAGAAATGAGCAAAAGTGAGGATTCACATTTTATCTATTTTTCACCTAATTGAGAAGCATAAAATGGACCAAATAACTCTAGTATGATTAACAATTTATACTCCAATCACATGTCATATCTTGTCTAAAAATCATTTATGCCTTCTCTCACAGTTTTCCTTTTCCCTTTCCTGCTCATTTTGTCTCGGGTTATTTTAACCATGTGGTCTGTTACTTACCATTCTCAGGCCTAGTAGCATCAGAAATACGGCTCTTATGTGATCTTGAGCAGCCAGAACCCACATGGTAAGAGATCTGGTTCGTACTGCGTCTATCTCTGGGGACACGTGAAGCCTAAGTTTATTTATTTGATTAAATATAGGACTGTTAGACATGTTGGTGGTCCGATGAGAGGTGCTGGTGCTGAACAAATCTCAGTCTTGGTGAAACCAATGCTAGAAAGCAAAGTAAGCAAGAATGCATTACGCTTATTTTATGCACTTGGCTACAAGCTAGACCATGAGCAGCTGAGAGTCGGTTTTGCATTTCATTTCCAAAGAGGTGCCCAGATAACTGTGACAGTTTCATCCATCAACAAGATGTTGAAACTTCATGCTACCGATGAGGCAGTGCCTGTGACTCCAGGCATACAGCTAGTTGAAGTGACAGCACCAGCTTCATCTGAAAATTACACTGAAGTTGTTGCGTCTGTATCGTCCTTCTGTGAATATCTTGCACCGTAAGCATCTTTACATTGGTTTGTTTTCCATAAGAATTAGCTAGTTGTACCTGGTATATTTTGTCAGGGGAAACTAGTTTTGTTACTTGTTTCTATCATCTGGTGAACATACAAATGGTTTCCATTGTTTTCAGGCTCCTCCATTTGTCAAAACCTGGTGTCTCAACAGGGGTTGTTCCTACTGCAGCTGCAGCTGCTGCATCTCTCATGTCGGATGGTGGAGGCACGAAACTGTAGTATCACTCAGGAACCATCTTTTTTTTTTCCCTACATTTTTGTTGCAGTTTCCATAGATGAAGAAGAGACATATTTGCCCGTGCACCTTCCCAAAAACTTCAATTTTTGTCCTTCTGTAATAGAGGTTAAATATCTGATCATCGATACACAGCAGTGATTATGCATAAAGTAGAGTTGTAATATCAACCAGCTTAGTTAACTTAAAAGTGCTCCCTTTTGGTATTAAAATCGCAAAAGCAAAGTTTGTTATCTAGATGTCTGCTGAAGAGCTGGTCACTGGTGCTGGAGGACTCTTGCTGATCTATTATAAGTTCCTTATTAATTTCTTATCGTTTTTCTCTTAGATATTTGATCCTTTTCTTATTAATGTGTTGTGCTCAAAGCACATAAGATGTTTAAATGTTCTTGGTCTGTGTTGATTATATGGTTATTTTGGCAGCAAGCTATCAATTTCAAATGCTGTCTACGTAATAGGTCTAGTCTAATCTGAGGAGATCGTATTATGTCGAAGGTCTACATAAACATAGTAATATACGTCATTTGATCACTTGGTTAAAGAAAAAAAATTGAAGAAAGTCGAGTACACCTAAGTGTGTGTGATAATTAGAAATTCAACAATTCTAAAGAGTGTCGTGATGATTTTATCTAATTTTGATGGAAATTTAGTTGATTGAAGTTGAATTATCAGTTTACTTAGGGGATATTTCATGTGCATTATGAAGTGTACAATTCAACCTATAGGGTAGGTATCCATCTATTTCCTTTTAATTATTTAGTATGTTAGAGAATTATTTTTTACAATTTTATTCTTATCATTAAGTAATCGTTTCTCAAAACATACTAGTAGTTAAAATTAAATTTTCAAACTATAGTTGCTATAAAAAAAATTTGATGTAAAATAAATATTTTCTAAGGGGAGTACAAAATGCATATACTAGTAAATAAGTAAAAGAGAAGGAAGACCATTATTTTCACGAGGACACCTTGTTATTGTTATAAAAAGTTGCTAATAATTCTCTGTAAGTATCACATAGCGTAAAAAAAATTATAACTTTAAAGCGTAGAACTTAAAACTGTGTACACTATTTTTACTCATATGGTGTTTTTTTGTATAGGAAATGTTTGAATTAGTTTATCCTCACTCGACATTTTAGGGGAAAGTACATAAATTACCTTATATAAATAAATTAATTATTTTGATTTATTCGCTCTTAATTAAGCCTGGTCAAAGAGTCGAGCCGGCTTGAAGCTTGACTCGACTCGCATGTATTTAGCTCGGTTCGATTCGGTTTCTAATAAATTTTGGCTCGGCTCGGCTAGATAAAAGCTCGGTCAAAGCTCGGCTCGATTGAGCTGGCTCGGCTCGGCTTGGTTGACTCGATTTAAGAAATAATATTCTTTCATTAAACTCAATTACGAAGTACATTAGAAATTTAATTTAACATATTATGTTAATTTAACATTATATAATTAATATTTATTTGATGTTAGCAAATTTTTAACGACAATGTAATTTAAGTCTACTATATCAATATGGTTGTTCATAGTTCGGTTTGGGTTGATTTTTTATTATAATCAAAATCAAATCAAGTTTTCAATTATTAAAATCAAGTCAAATTAAACATAATACATATTCATCGATTTAGTTGTTGTCGGATGTGGTTATGTTTTTTTTTCAATTTTTAAAAATTCTAATGTTATTTGTCTCTTTATTTTTCTAATCTTTATTTACAAAAAAAAAAAAAAACTTATAATCCTTTGATATCCTTATTATGGGGGGTATAATTTCTTTGAATTATTGAGAAAATTTCTTGAGATCTACATGTATTAATTAGGTAAATAAATTTATAAAAAATATAAAAAAAAATTAGATAAAAAAAAGCCGTCTCGACTCGACTTGGTTCGAGCTCGGCTCAAACTCGGCTCAAACTCGATCAAAATATAAAAAAAATTCGATTAAACTCAGCTCAGTACTATTTAAAGCTCGACTCGACTTGGGCTCAACTCGCTGCCCAAACATGCTCCTAATTAATTTTATGAATATTTACTCAGACACAAAACAGTTATTCGAATATTAACACAAAATTGCGGTCCTTGAATTGGGTCTTTCCCAAGTCCCCTTAAATTACGCCCCCCCCTCTCTTTTTTCTTTTCTCAATTGTTCTATTTTTATCTTACTTTCCTTTTCTCATGTTGGTTCCATTTTTTCTAATCTTTATTTATTTATTTTTTGGGTTAGATTAATTTTTTGTCCCTATCAATATTTGTGCTTTTTCCAAAAAAATAAAAAAAATATTAACTATATATTTTTAGATTAATAAAAATAGAAAAGTTAAATATCTAGATTACAATAAGAAATTAATTAAGAAAATATTAAAATCTACTAGCTTATTTACTAAAATTTAAATTAATAGAAAAAACATTTTTATAATTTTTTTCTCTTTTATAAATGAAAACAAAATTTATATTTAAATACGAATATATATATATATATATATATATATATATATATATATATATATATATATATATATATATATATATATATATATATATATATATTTATTTATTTATTAATAAGAACTAACTCCCTAAAAATGATATAAAAAATAAAATATCAAAATTAAGCTTATGTTATAAACATATTTGTATTATAGTGAATGTCTATAAATGTATTTGTATTGTAGTTGATACATGTGTTTATATTATAGTGAAAGTCTATCTTTTGGAGAAAAGTTAGGAGAAATTATCCCTATAAATAAAGGGGTTCTCCTTCATTGTATTTCATCCCATCAAGAGAAATAAGAACTTCTCTCCTTCTCTCTTTCTCTATAATATTCTTGTTCTTTCTTTATTATTTCATAACACGTTATCAGCACGAGTCTCTGCCTTGAGCACTCACTTTGAAAGATCCGAGGTAAGAAAAATTAAAATTTCTTTTTCGAAAGATGTATTACTTAACCACAGGAGTGATATTCTTTTGGTGATATTGTTGCTCTACGACTCTACTGTCTCAAAATTTGAAGGCCAAGGTATTATTTTTCTTTTTCTTTTAATATGACTAATCTTGCGAAATTTGATTTCGTTGCCCTTCAAAGTTCGAGCAAGAACTACCTTTCATGGGTGTTGGATGCTGAAATCCATATAGATGCAATGGGTCTTGGAGACACCATTAAAAGTGAAAATAAAGCATCAAATCAAAATCGTGCTAAGGCTATGATATCTTGCGTCATCATCTTGACGAAATTATTAAAATTGAATATCTCACGATTAAGGATCCACTTGTTTTATGGAATAGCCTAAAAGAAAGGTATGGCCACCTGAAGATGGTCATACACTCAATGGCACGATATGATTGGATCCATCAAGACTATAAGTCTGTTCATGAGTATAGCTCATCCACATTCAAAATTGTTTCTAAGTTGAAACTATGTGGAGAAACTATTAATTGATGTTGATATGATGGAATATGTTGTAGTACACAAAATTAATTGAGAGCTCTGGAAGTGCTAATGTGTTACTAGTAAGTCTCAAAAGGAAACTTATAAGTTTCAAAGATACTGAAAAAAAAATTGAGACTATAAATTATGGGAAAATCTAATATCTTCATATTACTACAATTGAAGCGGGTTATAAATATTTATGTAAAAGATTACCCACCGATTTTTTTATTTGTAGTACATAAATATGGGTATGATGATGAAATCACGTACGAAAGTAAACTAGAAGTTTGCTGAAATAAGTTGGCATAACCGGTTGGCCATCCCGGTTCAAATGTGATGCAAAAATAATTGAGAATTCACGTGACTATATGTTGAAGAAATAAAAGATTCTTCAAGAATTCTCTTGTGTTGCTTGTTCTCGTGATAGAATGATCTTGATCAACTAAGATTGAAATTATATTCACTGAAATTTTAAAACTTATAAAAGGGTGAATATGGGCCCATTCACCTACCATGTGAACCGTTAGCTAATAGATGCATCTATGAAATAGTCGCATGTGTTTTGATATCAACTTGCAATTGATTTTTATAAGGTTGTTGCTCGAATTATTAAATTAAGAGCATAGTTCCATAAAATCATGTTAATAATGCTGATTCATATCTATGTTGGTTTAGCAAAAATTGTATGCCTCCAATTATAGCTAAATCATTGGTTATGAGAATAAAACTCCCAAATAAAATTTGGTATGAGATATGTTTATTTAACATATAACAACATTTGAATGCATCAAGCCAACAAGGTTCCCCTATCATAATTGGTTCAGGGTCAGGAACCAAATAATTCTATCCAAAAATTTGAATGTGCAATATATGATTCAATTGCTCCACCACAACGCACAAAGATGGGTCCCCAAATGAGCTTGGGGGGTAAATGTTAGTTTTTCTAACATTAGGGGGAGAAGTGATTAGCAGCTGAAAATTGAGTGTGGGATGAATTATCTAGATTCTCGGAAAAAAAAAAGTGAACTTAAAGTTCAATAGATAATTCACTTGCAACATATTGCAAATCAATTGCCAGATATATTTGCTAACTCTATTTTATAATTCAGTTGCAAATGCTCCAACGAAAGGTCCTTGAAGGACAGGGTCTATGAGACGCCTGAAGCGTGATAGACCAAACGGTTCCAAATATAGAACTCCTTGAAGAAGGAGAGGAGCAAATGATTAAGATGGTCATAATGATGAGGCAAGTGCTTTAAGAAAACACCACAACATAACACTTCATAAAACCTTGGCAAAGGTTCAGGTACTTGAAAATGACGAAAAATTAAGATATCTCAATAAGTTATGTCGCATTGGAACTGATATCAAAATGATCGTCGACGATACTTTTGATATAATGTAGCGCTCAATATTATAAATATTGACGAGGATCTTGAATTCAAATCTGTCAAAAGGTATGGATAGATAAATGATTGGCCAATTAAAAATACGCAATTCAAGTATAATGCCAGTGGATATAAATGGATTCTTGTGGCATAAAGATTTTTCGTAAATTCTGACATTATTATATGGAGAGGTCCTCTTGTGGTGGATGCAATTATTTTGAGGTTCCTCATAAGTCTGGCAATATATGAAAAACTTGATATGCGCATAATGAAATTATTTTCATGTCTAGAGAGACTGAAGGATATATGAAAATCCTTGAAGGATTTAAAAGAACGAGAAAATTCTTGGTCCTGAAGTACTATATCTTAGTGCAATTGGTGCACTAATGTATCTTGCTAACACTACAAGACCTGATATAGGCTTTCAGTTAATTTGTTAGCAAGGTATATTTCTGCTCCTACTAGGAGACATTGGAATGGGATCAAACACATAATACGGTATCTAAAAGAGACTTCCGATATGAGATTATATTATTCTAACAATTGCAGTCCCGATCTTGTTGGTTATGTTGATGCTGGATATTTATCTGACCCACACAAAGCTCGATCTCAAACTCGCTACGTGTTCATATGTGGAGGTACTGCCATATCTTGGAGATCTATAAAACAGTCTCTCGTAGCTACTTCATCAAATCATGTTGAGATAATAGCTATTCATGAAGCAAACCGAGAATGTGTATGGTTGAGGTCCATGATACATCTCATTAGAGAAAAATATGGTTTGAAATATGACAAAGTACCCACAATTTTGTATGAAGATAATGCAGCATGCATAACTCAACTAAGGGAGGATTCATAAAAGGAGATAGAACGAAGCACATCTCGCCAAAGTTCTTCTACACATATGAGCTCCAAAAGAATGGTGATATTAACGTGCAACAAATTTGTTCAAGTGATAATGTGGCTGATTTATTCACCAAATCTCTACCAACTGCAACTTTCAAGAAGATGGTGCACAAGATCGGGATGGAAAGATTAAAGGATGTTCTAATTAAGGGGAGTTAATACACGCTGTACTCTTTTTTCCTTACGAGGTTTTATCCCACTGGGTTTTCCTTATAAGGTTTTTAATGAGGCATCCAAAATGCGTATTATTAGATATGTGTACTCTTTTTCTTTCACTAGATTTTTTTCACTGGGTTTTTTCTAGTAATGTTTTAACGAGACACGTTATCTATCAAATAGACATTCAAGGGGGAGTGTTATAAACATATTTGTATTATAGTGAATGTCTATAAATGTATTTGTATTGTAGTGGATACATGTATTTATATTATAGTGAAAGTCTATCTTTTGGAGAAAAGTTAGAGAAATTATCCCTATAAATAGAGGGGTTCTCCTTCATTGTATTTCATCTCATCAAGAGAAATAAGAACCTCTCTCCTTCTCTCTTTCTCTATAATATTCTTGTTCTTTCTTTATATTTTTTTTGTTAAATTTTTTTATTTTGAAGGAATTCTCCATGATACCTGTCAATATATGATATATATCATGTGGGTATCACAAATAACTAAAGTCACTAGCTTTTTTATTAAAATTTAAGATTTACATAAATATATATTTTTTATTTTGCAAATACAAGTAAAACTTATATCTAAAGTATGATTTTTTTTTATATATTTTATTTACAAGTAAAACTTTCTAAAGAAAATATAAAAATTAAAATATCAAAAATAGGCATGTCTACAAAACCAAATAAAAGCATAAAAGATAAATATATAAAAGGATTTTTATAAAATATAGGAAAGAGTTTCTTTAGCTCTGTGTTTGTAGTACTTTTCTAAACCCTATTTTAGTTCTTGTGTTCATCTATTTATAGCTTTTGTTCAATAGCTGTCCAGATTGTGTGTTTGTCTGCTTGCTAGTATTTTCTTGTCGAGTCTTGCTCAAATATTATTTCTTTACTTTGCGTTTGTTCTAGTGTATTTTTAGTACATTCTTGATTAGTTTCTTGTGTTAGTGGTTCTGGTGTGCAATAGTAGACTAGGGTCATGTTATCAGTTATGTCAGAGCGCGGGGATCAGGGGTGATAAGAGGCTTAAGGGAGCATCTAAGCTGGAAGTAGGGTCATGGTAGATAGGGCCTTTGAAGGGGAAATTCATACATTTAGTAAAGATTCTTAAAAAGAGGAAGGTTAATATAGTCTGTGTTCAGAAAATCAAATGGATAGGAGCTAAGGCTCGAGATGTGGATGGGTTGAAGTCGTGGTACTCAGGAGAGGAGAGTAATAGAAATGGTGTAGGCATTTTAGTTGACAGGCTCCTTAGGAAGCAAGTGGTAGATGTTAGTAGGGTTAATGATAGGTTGATGATGATTAAACTAGTCATAGGAGGGCTTACTTTGAGCATTTTTAGAGCATACGTTCCGCAAATGAGCTTAGACAAGGATGTTAAGAAGCATTTTTGGGAGGATTTGGACGAGGTGGTAAGAGGTATAACACCCTCCAAGAAGATATTTATAGGAGAAAATTTCACTGATCATATTGGGTCAACCTCTAGGGGTTATGATGGTGTGCATGGAGGTTTTGATTTCAGGGATCGAACCAATGGAGGAGTCTCACTCTTGGATTTTGCAAAAGCTTTCGAGTCGCTGATAGTAAATTCAAAATTTTTGAAGAATGATCACTTGGTCACATTCTGTAGTGCGGTGGCTAAGACACAGATTGACTATTTTCTCCTTAGGAAGGATGACAAAGGTTTTTATAAAGACTGCAAGGTTATCCTGAATGAGAATCTTATGACCCAACATAAACTCTTAACGATGAATTTGGAGATCATAAAAAAGAGGAATGAGAGGGTTGTGACTAACTGGCCAAGAATCAAATAGGGTAGCTTGACTATGGCCAGTGCCTAGGAGATAAAAGAAAATTTGATGGCTATGGAGACTTGGGGGAGCAGTGGAGATGCAGATAATATGTGAGATAAGACTGCTAGTTGCATTAGGAAAGTGACTAGAGAGGTGTTGGAGTCTCGAGAGGTAGATTGTGTGATCATTGAGGGGACTGGTAGTGGAATGGAGAACTTCAAGGGAAGGTGGAGGCTAAGAAGGTGGCATATGCGAAGTTAGTGAATAGTAAGGATGAGGAGAAAAAAGAGACATATAGGAAAAGGTACAAGATGGCTAGAAAGGAGGCAAAGCTATACCAGCTACTGCGGTAGAAAAAACAAATTTTAAACATTTGTATATAGAATAGGAGGACAAAGGCGGTGATAAAAAGTTGTAAAAGTTAGCCACGATGAGAGAAAGAGAAAAAAATCCCGTGACCTAGATCAAGTGAAGTGCAACAAGGATGAAGATGGAAAAATACTGGTGAAGGAGATGTTTATTAGACGGAGATGGCAATTGTATTTCCATAAACTCTTGAATGATGAGGAGGTATAAATATTGTGCTGGAAGATTTGGAGTACTCTGAGAGGCATCATAACTGTGAGTATTGTAGGTATATAAAGGCTTAGGAAGTTAAAGGTATTATTTGTAGGATGCACAAGGGAAGAACATCCGGCCAAGACGAGATCCCAGTGGAATTTTGAAAGAGCGTAGGCAAGACAGGTATGGAGTGGCTGATTGGACTGTTTAATATTATTTTTAAGACTACGTACAAAAATTCCCAAGGAGTGTAGGTTGGTGTCACGCCCCGCCTTGTGGGGTATGACTGGCACCTGGTGCCCTATTAGGATCTGAACTGATAGACTATTGAGCCTAAGCACATCTGGTGCCTGGCTGGCTCTAACTCTGATTCACGGAAACAACGGGCTATATAACGGCTGTAAATACAGCCTCCGGCCGACTAGGCCTATAGCCACTTGTACTATAACATCAGCTAACCAGAATCACATTCATATAGGGGAACCTATGCGGGCCGACAAGGCCACCGTGCTGTCTGGTTAACTCTAAATCAATATAACAAATGCTGAACAGCTACGTGACCGACATGGTCACCACCACTGACTGGATAAGGCCTCACACGATCAACATAAACAACTAAACATACGCACGGCCCCACACGACCGGCACAACTAACCACAGGGAAATATATACAGACTGCAAGCCTCTAAGAATACTGATAAGATGGTCAGGACAGGGCCCCGACCTACCCATACTGTACAACAAAAGAAAAGGGATAAACCTCCAGCTATTTAGCTCCGGATGACTGGAGCTGATGACTCTGTGAGCTGGCTGGAATCACGAGGTATCGGCTCCTCGTCTATGAGTACCTGCAGGCAAGTAATGCAGCGCCCCCAACGGGCGTCAGTACCGCTGGTACTGAGTATGTAAAGCAACAACTGAAAACTATCTGAAAACAACAATACAACTGATGGAACTAAAATAGAAGGAAATAGACTAAACTGACTGAACATGTAAATCTAACCTATTCTCAACTATGCTGGAAGGAGTAGGAGTCATACCTGGAAATGTAACGTTTTACTGTCGATCTACTCGTATCTATCGTAACGTGGCATAACATAACATAGCATAACATAGCATAACACACACACAAACCTTACCCAGCCCCCATAAGCCGGGAGGTACAATCAACACGCAATCTATACCCTTACCCCGGTCATCCCATCTCCTATAATAACTATAAGCATCCTGCCGATCCCCTGGGTATGCACTTGGGATGAGCCCCTGACTATAACTGTACCTGAGTCCGGAGGACTCCTAAATCAACACCCCGGGCGTATCCGCTCGACGAGGGTGTATAAAGGCCGACCAAGGCACAATATGGGGAAAACTACGGCATCCCATCTTCGTCCCCTGTGGGACGGCATGCCACTCCGTAGAGCGACGTATCCTCGCCCTCTGGCGGACGTGTCGAAATAGCTATTAACCCTGGGGCAGTCATGAATGCTAGGTAATCCAACCCCAAGACAATACAATGGTCTCAACTAGTAATACTAACTGCGTATACCACATGCTGAAGCTAGTGATGATAATGTATCTCTACATACTGTATGCTGAACTAGTGATAGTGATATGTATGTATTTAATACACGCTGAGACTGATAATGGTATATATATATAATCTTCTGTCATACTGTGCTGAGTCTAATGTTGAACAAGATATAGTTTTTCTGCTGGGAATCATGCTGTATAACTGAGTTTCATAGTAACATGATTTACTATTTCTAACATACTTTCTAAACTTCATTTTAATCTACCATTCTATTTCTGAGATACCTTACAGATACTTATATTGCTTTACTAAGTTTCAACTGAACACGATAATATCCTAACATACTTTACTAAAACACATATTGGGCATGCTGTACAGTTCCTAACACTTTGTATTAGAATTTATATTGTGCTAACAAGTTTCACGCTATACATAACATGAGGCTTCCAATATCGTACTAATATTCATACTAAACATAACACACGACTTCTGAAACATTCTACTGGCCTTTGAACTATTTTACTATACCGAGACTACTAACTTGTCGAGGAAACTAGCTTTACATACCTCAGTTGTCGGCTTCCGGCTAACTGGCGTAGATCAACCAATATTCAGCTATTCCTTCCAACTGTATTCATATATATATATATATATATATCAATTAGGGCTAAATACATTAATATCCTGGAAAAAGATAACACTTTTGATATGTATATAGCCCAAACTTTGGCTTATCGAAAGACGGTCAAAAACTCACTATTTCTTGAAAGTTCAGAAGGGAGAAATACTCACTTTAGGTCTAGGAGTGTATTGCCACTAATTTAGAGCAATTCCACTTACCTTAGTTCGGTAGCACGACGATTCGCCGGCTGAATTTCACGAAACTAAATCCGTAGGAATGCTCCTTGCTGCTTAATACCTCGGTATCTGGAGTTAATTTGAGTTTGGACCGTGTTTGACGGCGTAATCGGACGAATATTACTAAGGAACCTTCGTTCTCCCTGTTTTCTCTCGGCTTCTCTGGAAATTTTTATAAATTACATCATTAAAACCGAAGTTGGAGGCTTATATACTTGGGCCTGGACAGGGCCTCCGTGACACGGAGCGCCCTCCCTCCGTGGCACGTTGCCATCACGGAGGGGTTCTGCCCTGGCTCCTTCCGCGATGGTTCGACGGATTCCTTATCCGGTCTTTCCCCCGGGCTTTCCTAGCATGTATGGCATGCAAAAACTCTTAACCAACATGTGAATAGGCCATCTACATGTCGAGAATTTACGGGGTGTAATATTTTTCCCCCCTTAAGAACATTCGTCCTCGAATGTAAACTTCTATTTATAGGAATTCTCAACTTACTCAACTTATTTCTAGGAAAATTTTGGCAGAGTTTCCCCTGTAATATGGACTATCTCAAAAACCTGAAATGCAGAAAGTCCAACACAGATACTCCACGCAATACTATAGCATTCATCAGACAAAAGATTGGAGTCGATTATCTCATTTATACATATACTATAAGGCACTGCATAAAATAACAATACTAACATACCTCTTGACTGACTAGGCTTTAAACAAGTGAGGATATCTGATTTTCATATCTTCCTCTGCCTCCCAAGTCATCTCCTCTCGGTTCCTATCATGCCACAGTACCTTGACAGACGCAATATCTTTAATTCTCAATCTACGAATCTGTCTGTCTAAAATAGCTACTGGAACCTCTTCATAGGCCAGCTCCTCCATAACTTGGACATCCTGGACTGGGACTACTCTGGATGGGTCTCCTATGTACTTTCTTAGCATAGATACGTGGAAAACTGGATGAACGGATTCTAATTCTGGAGGCAAGTTCAACTCATATGCCATTTGGCCCATTCTTCGACGAATCTGATAAGGCCCAACGAATCTCGGACTTAGCTTACCTCTCTTACCAAATCTCATCACCCCTTTCATCGGAGATACTTTCAGAAATACCCAGTCATTCACATCAAATTCCAGGTCTCTACGCCGCACATCAGCATACGATTTCTGGCGGCTTTGTGCAGTCAGTAGGTGTTCTCTGATAAGCTTTACCTTCTCCTCTGACTGTTTAATGATATCTGGCCCAATCAGCGCTGACTCTCCCACTTCAAACCATCCAACTGGCAACCTACATTTTCACCCGTATAATGCCTCAAAGGGCGCCATCTGGATAGCTGAGTAATAACTATTATTATAAGAAAATTCAATTAGCGGCAAATGCTCATCCCAGCTACCTCCAAAGTATAGCACACACGCTCGTAGCATATCCTCGAGCGTCTGAATAGTGCATTCAGCCTGCCCATCTGTCTGAGGGTGGAATGTTGTGCTCAAATTAATCTGCGTTCCCAGTCCTCTCTGAAATGACTGCCAAAATCTAGCTGTAAATTGTGCTCCTATGTTAGAGATAATAGATACTGGAACACCGTGTAATCTAACTATTTCTCTGATATACAATTCGGCATAATCTTCGGCAGAGAAAGTGGCTTTTACTGGCAGGAAATGGGCTGATTTCGTCAGTCTGTCAACAATTACCCAAATTGAATCATGTCTATGCCTGGTACGGGGTAGTCCTACTATAAAGTCCATGTTTACTGCTTCCCACTTCCAAAGAGGCACAGTTATGTCTTGAGTCAACCCACCTGGTTTCTGGTGTTCCGCTTTTACTTGCTGAAAGTTAGGACACTGGGCTACAAATTCTGCTATTTCCCTCTTCATACCTGGCCACCAGTAAATTTCTTTGATATCATGGTACATTTTCATTGCACCTAGGTGGAGAGAATAACGGGCGTAATGTACCTCACTCATAATCTGCTGGCGGGGCCCTGAAACATCTGGAACACAGAGACGACCCTTGCATCTCAGCACTTCATCCTCAGTTACTTGAAAATCTGGCGCTTTCCCTTGCTGAATCTGTCCTTAAGCTGAACCAGGTCAGGATCTTCATACTGCCGTTCCTTTACCTCCACAACTAATGACGACACTGCGGTGTTCTGAATTACTGCTCTGTTGTCCTCTGTTTCTGCAACACGAATGGCTAAACTGGCTAATTGGTGTATTTCTCTGACCAACTCCCGCTGCTAGGGCTAAAAATACGCCAAACTCCCCATAGATTTGCGGCTGAGAGCATCTGCTACTACGTTGGCCTTTCCCGGATGATACAGAATGTTCACATCATAATCTTTCAATAACTCCAACTAGCGACGCTGTCGCAAATTCAGCTCCCTCTGAGTGAAGATATACTGTAGGCTCTTATGATCTATGAAAATATCCACATGGACGCCATAAAAGTAATGTCTCCATATCTTTAAGGCGTGGATCACTGCGGCTAACTCCAGGTCATGGGTAGGATAATTCTTTTCGTGTTTCCTCAACTGTCTGGAAGCATAAGCAATCACTTTACCGTGCTGCATCAACACACATCCCAACCCAATACCTGATGCATCATAATACACTGAATAACCCTCTGTAACTTCTGGAAACGCTAATACTGGGGCGGAGGTCAACCTGTCTTTCAATTCTTGGAAACTCTGTTCACATGCCTCTGTCCACTGGAACTTTATTGCTTTCTACGTTAGCTTAGTCAGAGGTGCCGCTATGGTGGAGAATCCCTCAACAAACCTTCTATAGTATCCTGCTAATCCCAAAAAACTGCGGACTTCAGTCGGAGTGGTAGGTCTGGGCCATGTTTTGATTGCTTCTATTTTCTGCGTATCTACCTGTATACCAGCATCCGACATAATATGCCCCAAGAAAGCTACTGAGTTCAGCCAGAATTCACATTTGGAGAACCTGGCATACAACTGACGGTCCTGGAGAATCTGGAGCACTGTCCGTATATGATTTTGGTGGTCTGTCTCTGAGCGAGAATACACCAGAATGTCGTCGATAAACACTATCATGAACAGGTCCAGATATGGTCTGAAGATACTGTTCATCAGGTCCATAAATACTGCTGGGGCATTCGTCAGCCCAAAGGACATAACTATAAATTCAAAGTGGCCGTATCTAGTCCTAAAGGCTGTCTTGGGAATATCTCTTTCACAGACTCGAACCTGATGGTATCCGAACCGTAAATCAATCTTGGAGAAATATTTGGCCCCCTGTAACTGGTCAAACAAATCATCTATTCTGGGAAGCAGATACTTATTCTTGACTGTAACATTATTCAACTACCGGTAGTCTATACACATGCAGAGCGAACCATCCTTCTTTCTCACAAATAGGACTGGCGCACCCCACGGTGAAGTACTCGCCCTAATAAAGCCCTTATCTAACAGGTCCTTCAGCTGCTCTTTTAATTCTCTGAGTTCGGCAGGAGCCATACGGTATGGAGGAATTGATATGGGCTGAGTGTCTGGTAGCAAATCAATAGCAAAATCTATTTCTCTTTCTGGAGGAATACCAGGTAGCTCATCTGGAAATACGTCAGGGAATTAATTCACCACTAGGACTGACTGGAGAGTCGGAGGCTCTACCCGAACATTCTGAACTCTGACAAGGTGGTAAATGCACCCCTTAGCTATCAACTTCCTCGCCTGAAGGTAGGAAATAAACCTACCTTTTGGCGTAGCTATGTTTCCCTTCCACTCTCGTACTGCCTCTCCTGGAAAGTGGAATCGGACTGTCTTGGTCTAGCATTCTACATTTGCATAGCACGGAGCCAACCAATCCATACCCATAATGGCGTCGAAATCGACCATTTCTAATTCTACCAGATCTACTATCGTCTGACGATCAGCAACCTCTACTATACACCCGCGATAGACCCTTCTAGCTACAATGGAGTCACCAACGGGGGTGGATACTAAAAAGGGTTGCTGAAGCAACTCTAGTGCAGCACTAGACTTCCGAGCCACAAATGGAGTAATGTAGGACAAAGTAGATCCTGGATCAACTAATACATAAGCAGGGTGTGAGCAGATAGTCATCATACCTGTCACAACATCAGGTGACGCCTCTGAATCATGCCTCCCTGGTAAAGCATATGTGCGGCTTGAACCCGCACCTACACTGGAGGCCCCTGATCTGCCCTGGACCCTACCTGCTGAAACTGAGGGCCTGCGCCCTGCAGTGCATACTGAAGCTCGTGACCCTGCGGATGCCCTGTCCTGTCTATCCCGATCCTCCTGACCTCTGGCTGGGCAATCTCTCATCAGATGACCCTCTTGGCCACAAATATAACATCCGGTGGAGCCATACCTGCATGCTCCAAAATGGTGTCGGCTTCATATAGGGCAAAGTGGTAGGGTATACCTACTCTGCTCTGCCCTCCCCTGTAATGGTGAATCTGCAATCTGCAAGTCTCTGCCGGTCTCTGACTGCCCCCTGCAGCTAAATCTGCCCCTCTGCGGTTGTGGTGGAGGCGGGGGTCTGGGCGGCCTATCTAAAAATTGTGGCCTAGGTCCTCCCCGAGCCTCCCTCTGTAACTCAATTGGCCTATCCCTGCGGCGCTGTTCCTGATTGGTCCTCCTAATCTCCCGATGCCACTGCCTGATGCCCTCAATATTCTGGGCAAATGCCTGAACTCGGGCAATATCCATGTCCTCTCGCAGTGTGGCCGTAATACAAGTCTCAACATATTCTGGATTCAACCCCATGATAAAGCGGTGTACTCTGGATGCCATGGTATCAACAAAGGCCGGTGCATACCGGGCCAAAGAATTAAACCCAAGACGTATTCCCAAACACTCATGGCCCCCTGCTCTTAATGTAGAAACTGGTCCACCTGGGCCTGTCGAATCTCCCATGGTAAATAGTGATCCAGAAAAGCTCCAGAGAAGCTGGACCAGGTCGGAGGGGAAACATCTCTCCCTCGGGACCTTTCCCAGCTTTTATACCACAACACGGCGATGTCCCGTAATCGGAATGCTGCCAACTTAACCGATTCTGTAGGCGTGGCATGCATAACCCTGAAAATTCTCTACATCTGGTCTAGAAAATCCTAAGGGTCCTCTGTCCGGTCCGTACCTGTAAACTGTGGGGGATTCAGAGCCAAGAACTCTCGGACCCTCGAGCTACCGGGCCCTCCTGACGACTCCGCAACTGTAGACGGCATCGGCTGACGTTGAGCAGCCATCATCTGTGCTAACATGACTACCGCACTCCTAACCTCCTGGTCGGAAGGTATCGGTATAGGGACTGCTGGGGATGGTGTCGCCCCAAATGGCTCCTGATGTGGTGGAGACTGCTGAGAAGGTTGGGACAATGCCTCTGTATTGCCCTCTAATCGGGTTGTTTCTAAACGAGGGTGAGGCATCCTGCTGGTGCCTTCCCCTGCTGCAATATCCAAGCTCCGGCCGGTGATAGGATGTCGCTGGTCTGACATTATCTATAACCGAAGAATACAGTAAGCTCTAGGGACTTAACCCTATACAGTACCGCTCTACAGCATGACAGAATAAGAATAAAAAGCAACCATCCTATCATGTCTTGTAGCCTCCTACCATAGTATGTGGTGTACAACACATCCATAGGCAAGACTCTACTTAGCACGGCTTGCAGACTCCCTGGGATACGAACTGCTCTAATACCAAGTTTGTCACGCCCCGCCTTGGGGGGTATGACTGGCACCTGGTGCCCTATTAGGATCTAAACTGCTAGACTACTAAGCCTAAGCACATCTGGTGCCTGGCTGTCTCTAACTCTGATTCACGGAAACAACGGGCTATATAACGGCTGTAAATACAGCCTTCGGCCGACTAGGCCTATAGCCACCTGTACTATAACATCAGCTAACCAGAATCACATTCATATAGGGGAACCTATGCGGGCCGACAAGGCCACCATGCTGTCTAGTTAACTCTAAATCAATATAACAAATGCTGAACAACTACGTGACTAGCATGGTCACCACTACTGACTGGATAAGGCCTCACACGGTCAACATAAACAACTAAACATACGCACGGCCCCACACGACCGACACAACTAACCACAGAGAAATATATACAGACTACAAGCCTCTAAGAATACTGATAAGATGGTCGGGACAGGGCCCCGGCCTACCCATACTGTACAACAAAAGAAAAGGGATAAACCTCTAGCTATTTAGCTCCGGATGACTGGAGCTGATGACTCTGTGAGCTGGCTGGAATCACGAGGTATTGGCTCCTCGTCTATGAGTACCTGCAGGAAACTAATGCAGCGCCCCCAACGGGCGTCAGTACCGCTGGTACAGAGTATGTAAAGCAACAACTGAAAACTATCTGAAAACAACAATACAACTGATGGAACTGAAATAGAAGGAAATAGACTAAACTGACTGAACATGTAAAGCTAAACCTATTCTCAACTATGCTGGAAGGAGTAGGAGTCATACCTGGAAATGTAACGCTTTACTGTCGATCTACTCGTATCTAGCGTAACGTGGCATAACATAACATAGCATAACATAGCATAGCACACACACAAACCTTACCCGGCCACCATAAGCCAGGAGGTACAATCAACACGCAATCTATACCCTTACCCTGGTCATCCCATCTCCTATAATAACTATAAGCATCCTGCCGATCCCCTGGGTATGCACTTGGGCTCGCTGAGCCCCTGACTATAACTGTACCTGAGTCCGGGGGACTCCTGAATCAACACCCCGGGCGTACCCGCTAGACGGGGGTGTATAAAGGCCGACCAAGACACAATATGGGGAAAACCGGCATCCCATCTTCGTCCCCTGTGGGATGGCATGCCACTCTGTAGAGCGACGTATCCTCACCCTCTGGTGGATGAGTCGATACAACTATTAACCTTGGGGCAGTCATGAATGCTAGGTAATCCAACCCCAAGACAATACAGTGGTCTCAACTAGTAATACTAACTGCATATACCACATGCTGAAGCTAGTGATGATAATGTATCTCTACATACTATATGCTGACTAGTGATAGTGATATGTATGTATTTAATACACGCTGAGACTAATAATGGTATATATACATAATCTTCTATCATACTGTGCTGAGTCTAATGTTGAACAAGATATAGTTTTTCTGTTGGGAATCATGCTGTATAACTGAGTTTCATAGTAACATGATTTACTATTTCTAACATACTTTCTAAACTTCATTTTAATCTACCATTCTATTTCTGAGATACCTTACAGATACTTATATTGCTTTATTAAGTTTCAACTGAACACGATAATATCCTAACATACTTTACTAAAACACATACTGGGCATTGCTGTACAGTTCCTAACACTTTGTATTAGAATTTATATTGTGCTAACAAGTTTCACGCTATACATAACATGAGGCTTCCAATATCGTACTAATATTCATACTAAACATAACACACGACTTCTGAAACATTCTACTGGCCTTTGAACTATTTTACTATACCGAGACTACTAACTTGCCGAGGAAACTAGCTTTACATACCTCAGTTTTCGGCTTCCGGCTAACTGGCGTAGATCGACCAATATTTAGCTATTCCTTCCAACTGTATTCATATATATATATCAATTCGGGCTAAATACATTAATATCCTGGAAAAAGATAACACTTTTGATATATATATAGCCCAAACTTTGGCTTATCGAAAGACGGTCGAAAACTCACTATTTCTCAGAAGTCCAGAAGGGAGAAATACTCACTTTAGGTCTAGGAGTGTATTAACACTAATTTGGAGCAATTCCACTTACCTTAGTTCAGTAGCACGACGGTTCGCCGACCGAATTTCATGAAACTAAATCTGTAGGAATGCTCCTTGATGCTTAATACCTCGGTATCTGGAGTTAATTTTAGTTTGGACCGTGTTTGACGGCGTAATCGGACGAATATTACTAAGGAACCTTCGTTCTCCCTGTTTTCTCTCGGCTTCTCTGGAAATTTTTATAAATTATATCATTAAAACCGAAGTTGGAGGCTTATATACTTGGGCCTGGACAGGGCCTCCATGACACGTAGCCAACGCGGAGGCCTTCCCTCCGTGGCACGTTGCCATTGCGGAGGGGTTCTGCCCTGGCTCCTTCCGCGATGGTTCGACGTATTCCTTATCCGGTCTTTCCCCCAGGCCTTTTCCTAGCATGTATGGCATTCAAAAATTCTTAACCAGCATGCGAATAGGCCATCTACATGTCGAGAATTTATGGTGTGTAACAGTTGGGTATAATGATTCTGTTGTACAAAAACAAGGGTGACATCCAGAGTTGAAACAACTATAGAAAAATCAATTTGCTAAGCCACACTATGAAATTTTGGGAGAGGGTGGTGGAGATGAGGGTGAGGAGGGGTATGTCTATTTTTGAGAATCAATTTGGATTTATATCGGGGTGGTCGACTATTAAAGCCATCCCATTGTTAGAACACTGGTGGAGTAGTATAGGGAGAGGAAGAAGGACCTTCACATGGTGTTCATCAATCTAGAATAAGCATATGACAAAGTCACAAGGAAGGATTTGTAAAGATTCTTGGAGGCTAGAGGTGTACCTGTGGCATAAATTAGGGCAATCAAGGACATAGACGATGGAGCCAAGATCTGGGTAAAGACAATGGAAGGAAACTGAAAGCACTTTTCAGTTGTGATGAGTCTACACCAGGGCTGCTTTCTGGGTTGTCTCAGATCTTATAATTGGTATTTATCTCCAAAATGTGTGGAGATCAGCTTTTACCCTTTTTTATTTGCCTTAGTGTTAGATGAATTGACATGGAGAATTCAAAGTGAGGTGCTATGATGTATGTTATTTGCCGATGACATAGTTCTGATTAATGTGACTTGCGATGAAGTTAACCTAAGCTGGATGGTTTAGAGAGAGGCCCTGGAGTCTAAGGTGTATAGGTTGAGCAGGACCAAGAAAGAGTACTTAGAGTGCAAGTTCAGTGATGTGACACATGAGCTGAGTGTGGAAGTCAGACTTGATACACATGTCATCTAAAAGAGAGGAAGTTTTAAGTATCTTGGGGCTAGTGTAAAAGAAAATGGGGATATTGACGAGGATACCACTCATCGTAGTAGTGTAGGATGGATGAAATGAAGGCTTGCATCCGGAGTCTTCTATGATAAGAAGGTTCCACCAAAACTTAAAGGAAAGTTCTATAGAACAGTAGTTCAATCATCTATGTTGTATGAAGTGGAGTATTGGCTAGTCAAAATCTCATGTTTAGAAGTTAAAAGTTGTGAAAATGAGGATGCTACGATGGATGTGTGGACATATTAGGAGAGATAGGATTAGAAATAAGGATATTTGGGATAAGATGGAAGTAGTACAAAATACGAAAAGCGAAATTGAGATAGTCCGGACATATGAAGAGGAGATGTCCAAATGCCCTAGTGCGGAGGTGTGAGAGGCTGGATATGGATGATTTTGGATAAGGTAGAGGTAGACTGAAGAAGCATTGGGGAGAGGTGATTAGACAGGAAATGACACAGTTTTAGCTTAATAAGGATATGACCTTAGATAGGAGGTTATGGAGGATGTGCATTAGGGTAAAAGGTTAGTAGGTAGCAGTAGGTTATCTTGTATCCGTCCATACTAGTAGTTATAGTATTGCTCTGATAGTTTCTTGTCCTTAGAATTCTGTTATTACTAGTTGTTTCTTGTATTTTGACTATCATATTATTTTATTGTTGTGATTATCCCGTTAGTATCTGCTAATTTTGCTACAAGCTTCTATTTTTTGTTTGTCTGAACTGTTTCGGACCATTTTTCTTGAGTTGAGGGTCTATTAGAAACAACCTCTTTACTTCTGAGGTAGAGGTAAGATCCGCGTACACTCTACTCTTCTGACACCCTATTTTATAAGATTATAGTGAGTATGTGTCACGCCCCACCTTGGAAGGCAGACGGGCACCTGGTACCATACTGGGATCTGAACTGACCTGACTGGGCTTATGCACTTTTGGTGCATGCTTGGTCTTCAAATCAAGAAAACAACGAGCTATATCTCAGCTGTAAACATAGCTTCTGGTCGACAAAGCCGCATAGACACCTGTAAACAGAAAACAGCTAACCAACAACAAATAGTAAAAAGGGATCATACGGGACGACAAGACCACCGTGCTGTCTAGTTATATCATAATCGAAATAGGCAATCAGAACTATACTACAACCAACAAGGTTGCTGACTAAAAGCTAAACTAGGCCCCACACGGTCGTCACACAAAATAAAATATACATAGGCCCCACATGACCAACAATAAAAACTAACACTGGAAGTCTATAGCCTACAAGCCTCTAAGAGTGGAATAACTGCCGAGACAGGACCCCTACCTACCCATAAACTGTACAACAAAAGAACAAACCTTCTAACTAACAACTCCGTGGAAATAAGATCTAAATAGACTGCTGACTTGGTTGATGACTAGGGAGGTCCTGAACTGCGTCTAACCATACATGCAGGCAAGTAATGCAACGCCCCAAAGATAGGCGTCAATACGATATGTACCAAATATGTAAGGCAGTAAATGAAAATGACTGAATAATACTGATAATGAAACTGCAACAATTCAATAGGAGGGATAGAGAGTTAACCAGAATAACCTTACAACCTATTGTATAACTAATAATAAATATTGAAAACAAGAACCTCACCTGGCCCTATAAGTCCAGAAGGTACAACCATCACAGAATAACCCTCCTTGGGCCCCCCTAACAAGTTCACTTCAAACTATATACCCCTAACAAGGTCAAATGAGTCAACAGGTAAATATAGCCAACCTGCCAATCCCCCTGGTTTTGCAACTGAGCCCGTTCGGCTCCTTATCTGTAGCTGTGTCTGAGTCTGATGGACTCCTGATAACTGCACCTTGGACACCAGGCTCGACGAGGGCCCGTAATGTCGATACGAAATGAAAATAATAGTCTAGCCATGGAATGAACTATAATATTGCCCTTGGGCCTCTGTGTAGTCCCTTGGGACAACATCTAGCTCCTTGGAGCGATCTATATAACCTCGTAGGGAATGACACAGCTAGTAACCCTGGGGTTGGTCACGGAAGGCTATATAGGGCAGGATCAACCCCAATCTAAACAGAAAATGCTAATATCATACTCATAATAGCAACTAATCACAACAATCATGCTTATGGAATTCTTACGAGAGCCTAGGTTGTATTACAATATGATATGAATCACTTACCGAAGGAATTTGCCTTAACATACCTCGAATGCTGATTTCTGATTTAGCCGGCGAGGCTTAACCTGCAATCGGCAGTTCTCCCCAACTGTAACCTTTACGCTGAGAGAATAGGACTAATTTAAATACTAAATTTGGAAAATAATGATGACTTTCAATAATCATATCAACTATAATTCAACTTCGAATAACCCGGCCGAAAATGAATAATTTCTCGAGAGTTCAAAAGGGAGAAGTGCTTACCTAATACCTGTGGCTATTTAGGATCTAATTTGGAGCAATTCTGACAAATTTTACTCGGTAGAGTTCTGATTTGCTAAGCGAATTTTTTAGAAATAACTCCATAATAATGCTCCCCGGAGGCTTAAGACTTATTTCCTGAAGTTAATTTACGTTTGGACGACGTTTGATCTTGTAATCGGATGATAATTGATCAAAATTCGCATGGGTTCTTTTTTTTGGCCGAGGGATTCTATAACAAATGATTCAAATTAAAATGAGAGAGACATATATAGGAAATGAGGCGGTGGCCTAGGGGTGCCCCACACCAGCCAAGGCGCCACAGTGCCTGCCGTGACGCGCCTCTCAAAGGCCGGTAGGCCTGGCACGCCGCGCTGGCCAGTGCACTGCCGGCTGGCGCTTTGCGCTGGCCCCTCATGTCCTAGGGTCGCCCGACCCTGCTTTCGAGGCTCTTTAGACACGCGTTGAGCTCTCCTTACTCGTCAAAATCCACGCGTATGCCGACTAACCGATAAAATTTTCGGGGTGTAATATCCTCCCCCCCTAGGAATATTCATCTTCGAATGTTATCTTTAGGCTTACAAGAGTTAATCCTTTTAACCAATATTTAGAAAAATTTCGACAGAGTCTCCTTTGTAATATGGACTATCCAGAAGCCTGAAATGTAGAAAAGTCCAACACAGGCGGCTCATAGGTTGCCATAAGCAATTATTTCACAGCCAAGGGGTAGCTAACTAAGAAGTACTGATAACATAAGCAGTAAAATAACAACTGAATAACAACATCACCTTAAGAATCAATCCTGGAACAAGTGAGGATATCTAGACCTCATGTCATCCTCATCTTCCCAGGTCGTCTTTTCTTTATTCTTGTCCCTCCATAGTATTTTAATAGAGGCTACATCTTTAGTCCTTAACCTACGAACTTGCCAATCTAGTATGACAACTAGAACCTCTTTCGTAGGATAACTCCTCAGTAACCTGAACATCCTCAACTGTCACAACTCGGGACGGGTCCCTTATACACTTTTGCAACATTGACACGTGAAAAACTGGGTGGACAGATTCTAGCTCTGGAGGTAATTCCATCTCATATGCCACTCGGCCTATCATCCGGAGGATCCGATACGGGCCAATAAACCTATGCTAAGCTTGCTATTTTTACTAAACCTCATCACGCCCTTCATTGGCGAAACTTTGAGAAATACCCAATCATCAACCTCAAATTCCAAGTCTCTATGCCGCACATTAGAATATGACTTCTGGCGACTTTATGCTATTAACAAGTGCTCTCTGATGAGTTTTACTTTCTCTTCTTCCTGGTGAATCATATCAGGTCCAACTAACTCTGACTCCCCTACCTCGAACCACCCGATAGGAGATCTACATTTTCGCCCCTATAAGGCCTCATAAGACACCTCTGAATTGCGGAGTGATAGCTGTTATTGTATGAAAATTCGATAAGGGGTAAACGCTCATCCCAACTTCCTCCAAAATCTAGCACACAGGCCCATAACATATCTTCGAGCATCTGAATTGTGCGTTCTGCCTGACCGTCTGTCTGAGGATAAAATGTTGTACTCAGATTAACCTGTGTCCCCAAGCCCTTCTAAAATGACTTCCAAAATCTAGTTGTAAATTGCGCTCCTCTGTCAGAAATAATAGACGTGGAAACACCATGCAGTCGGATAATCTCTTTAATATAATCTAGTTGTAAATTGCGCTCCTCTGTCAGAAATAATAGACGTGGAAACACCATGCAGTCGGATCTCTTTAATATATAATTCAACATAATCTTCAGCTAAGAATGTAGTCCAAACTGGAAGGAAATGAACTAATTTTGTTAACCTATCAGCAATAACCCAGATGGAGTCAAATTTGCGTATGCTACGGGGTAGTCCTGTTACAAAGTCCATGTTCATTTCTTCCCATTTCCACATAGGTACTTCTATATCCTTAGTTAATTCACCGGATTTATGATGTTCGGCCTTTACCTGCTGACAGTTAGGACATTGCGCTACAAATTCTGCTACACCCTTTTTCATTCCAGGCCACCAGTATATCTCCTTTATGTAGTGATACATCTTCGCCGAACCTGGATGAAGAGAGTAACGAGAATAATGTACCTTTGCCATAATCTGCTGGCGAAGTCCTATCATATCTAGAACACAGAGGCGACCCCTAAATCTCAAGACCCCATCTTCTGTAAATTCAAATGTTGTTAACTCGCTTTGCTGAACCTCATCTCTAAGATGTACCAGGCTAGAATCCTCATACTGCCGCTCTTTTACCTCTACAACCAGGGATGATACTACAGTATTCTGAATCACAGCCCTATTATCCTCTGAGTCTACAATCTGGATGGCTAAGCTGGCTAATGTCACGACCCGAGAGTACACCCAGATCATAGACACGGGACAAGGAGCCCCGAGAGACACCAAGTCAACCCATGGCGTGAACACAATACTAATTCATTCATAAAAGGCAGAAGACTTAACTTATCAATCATAAGCTAACTGAAAATCGTATTGTGAATTGTAAGGAATGACAAATCGAAATACATCCATCAATAACAAAATACTACACATAATTCTGAAAGCCTCTTGTCACACCCCTCCTTGGGGGGTATGACGGCACTTGGTGCCTGCTAGACTCTGGACTGCTAACTGGTCCAGCCTGAGCACATCTGGTGCTTTGGCTGGCTTGGCTCTATTTCAAGAAAAAAATCAGCTATATAACGGCTGTAACTACAGCCTCCGACCAACTGGCCTGTAGCCATCTATACCTGTAACAACAGCTAAACAGAAACAGACTTGTAACAAGGAACCTATGCGGGCCGACAAGGCCACCATGCTGTCTAGTTATCTGTAACTAAACACAAGACTGCTGTAAAACTACGTGACCGGCAAGGTCACCACTACTGTCAACCTAAGGCCCCACACGGCCAACATAAACTGGGGAGAGTTTATACATTCTGTAACTAACTGAGCGTACCTGAAGACGTGTCGTCCTTCTGTCTATCAGTAACTACTAGCACATATCAATATACATAATAATACACACAATACCTGACCGACCCCCATAAGCCGGAAGGTGCCAACCAAGCAAGCAATCTATTTACCCCAACCCGGGTCTAAACCAACCAAAAACAAGTCACTCCACTCATCTGATAACTGTGAGCTCCTCCTACCGCCCCCCTTGGGTACGTAGCTCAGGCCTTGGCCTCTGACAATAAACTATGTCTGAGTCCGAAGACTCCTGCCTCTGGGCACAGGTGTGCACACAGAGTGGTCTGCCCCTGTAAACAGGGTGTGCTAGCTCTGCGCAGAGTAAACTGAACTACCCCTGCAAGCAGGGTGGTCTGGACCGTATTATCATGGTGGTCGGCCATCATCGTCCTTTAGTCGGACGGCATCGCCCAGCTGGTGGCGGTATCTGAATCTGGTATCGACACAGCTATAACCCAGGGGCGGTGGGGATGCTAAAGGGTGCCCATATGCCACAGCAAGTCTCAACATACAAAACACATACACGCAAGCATGCTTAAATGAAAAATACTAATCATATTCTCTTCTTGTATCTCAAGGCCAGTTTGTATTAAATAACTGATACTATATTCTGTTTTACACTATTTCTTATTTCTGGACTAATTGCTACCTGGCCTTTATCTGTCTATCTGATTATATCTGGATATAGGTCAATAACATAAAATGTACCATCTACTTCTGGATACAATCTCAATAGATGTACTACGTATTGCCTGAATATCTACTATTCTGATTATCGCATGATACGTGATTAATATATTAGCATGCTTGCTGGAAACTGTACTAAAATCGCTCCTGTACGCTGGGTATCGGTTAATAGCCTTTATTCTATTTACTTTCTAAGCTGTACTTCCTGGCTTGCCGAAAGAATAACTTTACATACCTGGTTTCTGAGTACCCGACTGACCGATGTAATTCCCGTCGGTACTTCTGCTGTTTCTCCCAACTACATTCATATACACGTCAATTAGAACTAAATACATTAATATTCGGGAGAAATTGTCACTTTAGATATATATATTTATCCCAACTTTAACCTTTTGAAAAACGGTCGAAAACACGTTATTTTTCAGCGGTCCAGAAGGGAGAAATATTCACTTCTCAGCTAGGAACACATAGACATTAATTTAGAGCAATTCTACTTACCTTAGCTCGGTGGCTCGCCGATTCATCAGTCGTATTTCACGAAACTAAATCTGTAGGAATGCTCTCTGCTGCTAAATACTTCGGTATCTAGGGTTAATTTGAGTTTGGGCAGCATTTGGCAGCGTAATCGGACGAAAATGATAATCCCTCCTTCGTCTTCCTCTGTTTTGCTGCGTGTTCTGGAAATTAAAATGAGTTAAATGATATTAAACCGAAGTGGGGGCTTTATATACTTGAGCCTGAACTTGGGCAATGTGTCACGGAGCCATCGCGGAGGCCTCACCTCCGTGACACGCTGCCATCGCGGAGGGGCTCTGCCTTAGCTCCTCCCGCGATGGTTCGACGGGTTTCTCGTCCGATCTTTTTCCCGGCCTTTCTCTAGCACGTATGGCCTTCTAATATGCTTAACCAACGTGTGAATAGGTCGTCTAGGTGCCGGGAATTCTACGGGGTATAACATTCTCCCCCCCTTAAGAACATTCATCCTCGAATGTACACTGTTATCTATAGGACTACTTACTTTATTTTCTAGAAAAATTTCGGCAGAGTTTCCCCTGTAATATGGACTATAACAAAAACCTGAAATGCAGAAAAGTCCAACACAGGCACTGCACATAATATTCTAGGATCCACTGGATAACTAAATATCACTCTTTATCATTCACAGACATAAAACCATAAGGTACTGCATAAGTAATAATACGGACATACCTGTCGCCTGACTAGGCCAGAAATAGGTGAGGGTATCTGACTTTGATATCTTCTTCTGCTTCCCACGTCATTTCCTCACGATTCCTATTACGCCACAATACTTTGACAGATGCAACATCTTTAGTTCTCAACCTGCGAATCTGTCTGTCTAAGATAGCTACGGGAACTTCTTCATATGCTAACTCTTCTGTGACCTGGACATCTTGAACCAGAACTACTGTAGAAGGGTCCCCTATGAACTTCCTTAACATAGAAACATGGAACACTGGGTGAACCGATGCTAACTCTGGAGGCAAGTTTAACTCGTATGCAACTCGGCCTATTCTTCGCCGAATCTGATATGGCCCAATGAATCTTGGGCTAAGCTTGCCTTTCTTGCCAAATCTCATCATCCCTTTCATCGGAGACACCTTCAGGTATACCCAGTCACTTACCGCAAATTCTAGATTTCTACGCCGCATATCTGCATACGACTTCTGGCGGCTCTGAGCAGTCAGTAACCGTTCTCGGATAAGCTTTATCTTTTCCTCGGACTGCCGAACAATGTCTGGGCCAACTAATGCTGATTCTCCTATTTCAAACCAGTCCACCGGCGATCTACATTTTTGCCCGTATAATGCCTCGAAAGGCGCCATCTGAATAGTTGAATGGTAGCTGTTATTATAAGCAAATTCAATCAGCGACAGATGTTCATCCCAGCTACCCCCAAAATGTAGTACGCACGCCCGTAGCATATCTTCGAGCGTTTGGATAGTTCGCTCGGCCTGTCCATCTGTCTGAGGGTGGAATGCTGTGCTTAAATTGATCTGCGTTCCCAGACCCCTCTGGAACGACTGCCAAAATCTAGCTGTGAATTGTGCTCCCCTGTCTGAAATAATAGATACCGGCACTCCATGTAGTCTAACTATTTCTCTGCTATATAATTCGGCATAATCCTCAGCTGAGAAGGTAGCCTTCACTGGTAGGAAATGAGCTGATTTTGTTAGCCTGTCTACTATTACCCAAATGGAATCATTTCTGCGTCTGGTACGGGGTAATCCTGTTACAAAATCCATATTTATCGCTTCCCATTTCCACATAGGCACAACTATATCCTGCGTCAGACCGCCCGGTTTCTGCTGCTCCGCTTTCACCTGCTGGCAGTTAGGACATCTAGATACAAATTCAGCTATTTCAGATTTCATACCTGGCCACCAGTAGATGTCTCTGATATCGTGGTACATTTTTGTTGCTCCTGGATGGAGGGAATAACGAGCGTAATGTACCTCATGCATGATCTGCTGGCGAAGCCCTGAAATATTCGGGACACATAAATGGCCCCCACAACGTAGTACTTCATTTTCAGTCACTTGGAAATCTGAATCTTTACCTTCCTGAATTCTATCTCTGAGCTGGACTAAGTCAGGGTCCTCGTACTGCTGTTCTTTTACCTCTGTAACTAGCGATGACTCGCCAGAATTCTGAATTACCGCTCTGTTATTTTCTGTCTCCACTACTCGAACGGCTAAACCATCTAGTTGATGAATTTCCTTGGCTAATTCCCGCTTCTCGGGCCGCAATACGCCAAACTCCCCATTGACTTACGGCTCAGGGCATCTGCTACTACATTAGCTTTTCCTGGGTGATAGAGAATATTTACATCATAGTCTTTCAACAATTCTAACCAGCGACATTGCCGCAGATTTAACTCCCTCTGTGTGAAAATGTACTGCAGACTTTTATGATCTGTGAAAATGTCTACATGGACGCCATACAGATAATGCCTCCAAATTTTCAGAGCGTGGATCACTGCGGCCAGTTCCAGGTCATGGGTCGGATAGTTCTTTTCGTGTTTCCTCAGCTGTCTGGAAGCATAAGCAATCACCTTACCATGCTGCATCAACACACAACCCAGTCCCAAACCTGAAGTGTCGCAATACACCGCATACCCATTTGTTCCCTCTGGCAATGCTAGTACTGGGGCGGAGGTCAATCGGTCTTTCAACTCTTGAAAACTCTGCTCACATGCCTCCGTCCACTGAAATTTTACTGCTTTCTGTTTCAGCTTTGTCAGAGGTGCTGCTATAGTGGAGAATCCTTCAACAAATCTCCGATAATATCCTGCTAAACCCAAGAAACTGCGGACCTCGGTCGGAGTGGTAGGTCTGGGCCATGTCTTGACTGCCTCTATTTTCTGTGTGTCTACCTGTATACCAGCATCCGACATGATGTGCCCCAAAAAGGCAACTGAGTTCAGCCAGAACTCACACTTAGAAAACTTGGCGTACAGCTGACGTTCTCTAAGGATCTGGAGTACTGTTCGTAAATGGTTCTGGTGATCTGTCTCTGAACGAGAATATACCAGAATGTCATCGATAAATACTATCACGAACAGATCCAAATACGGTCTGAATATGCTGTTCACCCGGTCCATAAACACTGCGGGAGCATTCGTCAGCCCGAAAGACATAACTAGGAATTCAAAGTGACCATACCTGGTCCTGAAAGCAGTCTTTGGAATGTCTCTCTCACGAACCCGGACCTGGTGGTATCCGGACCTCAGATCTATCTTAGAGAAACATTTGGCCCCCTGCAACTGGTCAAACAAATCATCTATTCTCGGGAGCGGGTATTTGTTCTTCACTGTAACTTTGTTTAGTTGCCGATAATCTATGCACATTCGGAGCGAGCCATCTTTCTTTCTCACGAATGAAACTGGCGCACCCCACGGTGAAGTACTCGGCCTGATAAAACCTTTATCTAACAAATCTTTCAACTGCTCCTTTAATTCTCTGAGTTCTGCAGGAGCCATACGATAAGGAGGAATCGATATCGGCTGAGTACCTGGTAACAAGTCAATCGCAAAATCTATCTCCCTTTCGGGAGGGACACCAGGCAACTCATCCGGGAATACGTCAGGGAATTCATTGACCACTGGAACAGACTGAAGAGTCAGAGGTTCCACCCGAACGTCCTGGACTCTAACTAGGTGGCAAATACATCCTTTTGCTATCAATTTTCTTGCCTGAAGGTAGGAAATAAACCTACCTTTCGGTGTAGGCGTACTCCCTTTCCACTCTCGCACTGCTTCCCCCGGAAAATGAAATCGGACTGTCTTGGTCCAGCATTCTAAGTTGGCATAGCATGGCACTAACCAGTCCATACCCATAATGGCATCGAAGTCGACCATCTCAAGTTCTATTAAGTCTACTGTGGTCTGGCGATCAGCAACCTCTACCGTACACCCTCGGTAAACTCTTTTAGCTGTAATCGAGTCACCGACCGGTGTAAGCACTGAAAAGGGCTGCTGAAGCAATTCTGATTCGATGCCCAACTTTCGGGCCACAAATGGTGTAATATATGACAAGGTAGACCCTGGATCAATCAATACATAAACAGGGCATGAGCAGATAGTCAATATACCTGTGACCACATCGGGAGATGCCTCTGAATCCTGCCTCCCTGGTAATGCATAGGTACGACTGGGGCCTGCACCTGAGCCAGAGGCTCCTGGTCTACCTCGACCCCTATTTCCTGAACCTGGGGGTCTGCGCCCTGCTGAGGCTGCTGGAACTCGTGGCCCTGCTGACGCTCTATCCAGATCATCCTGACTACCCTGTCCCCTGGCTGGACAATCTCTCATTAAATGCCCTTCCTGTCCACAGTAATAGCACCCTGGGAAGCCTTGCCTGCAAGCTCCAGAATGTAGTCGGTGGCATATAGGACAAGGGGTAGATGCAAATCTACTCTGTTCTACCCTCCGCTGCTGAGGTGAGGCTACTGTCCGTGAACTGCTACCGGACTCTGGCGAATGGTGTCCACAAATGCTGGAGCATAGCGGGCTAAGGAGTCGAATTGCAAGGAATATTCACGGACGCTCCTAGCCCCCTGCTCTAAATGTAAGAACTGGTCCACCCGAGCCTGTCTGACCTCCCGGGGTAAGTAGTGGTCCAGGAAGGCCTCTGAAAAGCTGGACCAAGTAGGAGGGGCTGCATCTCTTTCCCGAGACCTCTCCCAACTTTCGTACCACAAAACAGCAATATCCCATAATCGGAACACTGCTAACTCAACTGATTCTGCTGGGGTTATGTGCATGACTCTAAAGATCCTCTGCATCTGGTCCAAAAAGTCCTGAGGGTCCTCCGTTGAATCCGATCCAGTAAACTGAGGGGGTCCCAACGCCAAGAATTCTCTAACCCTGGAACTACCTGGCCCCCCTAGGGATTCTGCTGCTGTAGGTGGTGCTGGCTGACGCTGAGCAGCTAGCATCTGAGTCAACATAACCACCGCACTACGTAGCTCCTGATCAGACGAAATAGGTGCAGGAGCTGTGGGAGGCGGTGCTGCCTCAAATGGTGCCTAGCGAGGCGGAGACTGTTGGGAGGGCCGAGATGACACCTCCGTATTGCTCTCAGACCGGGCGGAATCTGGCTGTAACTGAGGCATCCTACTGGTGCCTTCGCCCGCTGCTGTATCCACTCTCCTACCTGTAGCTGGGTGCCACTGGTCTGCCATAATATCTGTGAGCAAAGAGGGTGGTGAGTTTCAAAAGTCAACTCTATACTGTACCGCTGTATAGCACGATTGAATAAGAAAGAAAAGTGACAATCCTAACATGCCTCGCAGCCTCCTGCCTATAGTATGTGGTGCACAACACATCCATAGACAAGACTCTACTTAGCACAGCTTGCAGACTCCCTGGGATACGACCTGCTCTGATACCAAGTTTGTCACACCCCTCCTTGGGGGTATGACGACACTTGGTGCCTGCTAGACTCTGGACTGCTAACTGGTCCAGCCTGAGCACATCTGGTGCTTTGGCTGGCTTGGCTCTATTTCAAGAAACAAATCGGCTATATAACGGCTGTAACTACAGCCTCTGACCAACTGGCCTGTAGCCATCTGTACCTGTAACAACAGCTAAACAGAAACAGACTTGTAACAAGGAACCTATGCGGGCCGACAAGGCCACCATGCTGTCTAGTTATCTGTAACTCAACACAAGACTGCTGTAAAACTACGTGACCGGCAAGGTCACCACTACTGTCAACCTAAGGCCCCACACGGCCAACATAAACTAGAATACAAAACAGCTACAACAGACTGCACGGCCCCACACGACCGGCTCAAATAACCACAGGGAATATATACAGACTGCAAGCCTCTACGAATACTGTAAGAAACTAATAGAAATGATCGGGACAGGGCCCCGACCTACCCATACTGCACAACAAAAGAAAAGGAGCTACACCTCTGGGAATCAGACTCCGGATGACAGGAGCTGATGACTCACTGGCTGGCTGGAATCACGAGGGATCGGCTCCTCGTCCGTGAGTACCTGTAGGCAAGCAATACAGCGCCCCGCTGGGCGTCAGTACCACAGGTACTGAGCATGTAAAGCAAACTGAAATATGCAACTGAAATGAATAGCACAATAACATGACATTTAAGCAAGAAGTAGCTGAGTCTATCTAGCTGAGGATAACTGGGGCGAGTTTAGACATTCTGTAACTAACTGAGCGTACCTGAAGACGTGTCGTCCTTCTGTCTATCAGTAACTACTAGCACATATCAATATACATAATAATACACACAATACCTGACCGACCCTCATAAGCCGGAAGGTGCCAACCAAGCAAGCAATCTATTTACCCCTACCCGGGTCTAAACCAACCAAAAACAAGTCACTCCACTCATCTGATAACTGTGAGCTCCTCCTACCGGCCCCCTTGGGTACGTAGCTCAGGCCTTGGCCTCTGACAATAAACTGTGTCTGAGTCCGAAGACTCCTGCCTCTGGGCACAGGTGTGCACACAGAGTGGTCTGCCCCTGTAAACAGGGTGTGCTAGCTCTGCACAGAGTAAACTGAACTACCCCTGCAAGCAGGGTGGTCTGGACCGTATTATCATGGTGGTCGGCCATCATCGTCCTTTAGTCGGACAGCATCACCCAGCTGGTGGCGGTATCTGAATCTGGTATCGACACAGCTATAACCCAGGGGCGGTGGGGATGCTAAAGGGTGCCCACATGCCACAGCAAGTCTCAACATACAAAACACATACACAACAAGCATGCTTAAATGAAAAATACTAATCATATTCTCTTCTTGTATCTTAAGGCCAGTTTGTATTAAATAACTGATACTATATTCTGTTTTACACTATTTCTTATTGCTGGACTAACTGCTACCTGGCCTTTATCTGTCTATCTGATTATATCTGGATATAGCTCAATAACATAAAATGTACCATCTACTTCTGGATACAATCTCAACAGATGTACTACGTATTGCCTGAATATCTACTATTCTGATTATCGCATGATACGTGATTAATATACTAGCATGCTTGCTGGAAACTGTACTAAAATCATTCCTGTACGCTGGGTATTGGTTAATAGCATTTATTCTTTTTACTTTCTAAGCTGTACTTCCTGGCTTGCCGAAAGAATAACTTTACATACCTGGTTTCTGAGTACCCGACTGACCGATGTAATTCCCGTCGGTACTTCTGCTGTTTCTCCCAACTACATTCATATACACGTCAATTAGAACTAAATACATTAATATTCGGGATAAATTGTCACTTTAGATATATATATTTATCCCAACTTTAACCTTTCGAAAAATGGTCGAAAACTCGTTATTTTTCAGCGGTCCAGAAGGGAGAAATATTCACTTCTCAGCTAGGAACACATAGACATTAATTTAGAGCAATTCTACTTACCTTAGCTCGGTGGCTCGCTGATTCATCGGCCGTATTTCACGAAACTAAATCCGTAGGAATGCTCTCTGCTGCTAAATACTTCGGTATCTAGGATTAATTTGAGTTTGGGCAGCGTTTGGCAGCATAATCGGACGAAAATGATAATCCCTCCTTCGTCTTCCTCTGTTTTGCTACGTGTTCTGGAAATTAAAATGAGTTAAATGATATTAAACCGAAGTGGGGGCTTTATATACTTGAGCCTGAACTTGGGCAACGTGTCACGGAGCCATCGCGGAGGCCTCACCTCCGTGACACGCTGCCATCGCGGAGGGGCTCTGCCTCAGCTCCTCCCGCGATGGTTCGACGGGTTTCTCATCCGATCTTTTTCCCGGCCTTTCTCTAGCACGTATGGCCTTCTAATATGCTTAACCAACGTGTGAATAGGTCGTCTAGGTGCCGGGAATTCTACGGGGTATAACACCTCTAATCATAAAAAGACGGGTTGAAGGGACAAGACCCCAACTAACCCAAACATTTTGAAACTCAAGATAATTTAACAAGTCCGAACATGAAGCCCTCGGATCATGAGGACTCACCACGGAGATTTAGCAGAACTGAGCATGAACTAGGGACGATGCTGAGCCTGCAAATCAGATCCTGAAAATATAGCGGTCAGTACTCGAAAAGTAATGAGTATGTAAGGTATGAAAAACAATGCTTAATAAAATAAAAGTTATAGGAGTGGGGACATCGTGATCATAAAACCGAAACCATAAGTATATCGTAAGGCTCAATATTTCCAAAAATATTCATTAACTCATCAAAGTCATAACATACTGGGAAAAATATTTCATAAATCATAACTTGAGCCAAAAGAACATAATCATGCATATTTCAAAAATCATGAGGAACAATCGGAGATTTCTATAACTGACATACTCCACATGAGCACACATGAAGTCCGACTTGTACGCCTAGTCGGGAGGACGTTCATACCTTGCCAAGGGTATGAACCATGAAGGTGTGATATCACTCACGAAGGCCCCGTAGGGCATAAGGGACAGTCACTGAGGAGATCCCAAACATGATCCTACAGTGGCACGTAGTTTTGAGATTTGGGGCATAACCTAGGCCCTGAACCTACTCGGTATTAAGTACGATGCCCAAAACATGCAACATGCTTATAAAAATTCATACATGACATGCATGGCTAGTTAGATTGTGAGAATTATATAATGCTTGCAAATTCACAATCCTAGCCATGAAATTGGGCTCGTGAGTCGGCCAAGAATCATAGTTTATAAACCACAAGTGACATGTGGGCATTGCCCAAAATTTCAAACATACTTGAAATACTTAAATTTATAGGAAACGTGATCATAATAACATGAGTAATTGATAACCTGCTTAAATTCAAGAGTTCAAATATCATGCTTGAAAAATCAACATAGCTATGAGTTTAACTAAAAACCCCATGATTTTTGGACATGAGCTTTTAAGAATTAATTCATCAAATATTGAGTAAAATAGGTGGAAACAACCCAATAATTCAACCCATGAGTTTAGACATACTACATCATGCTCATATCAATTTTTGAGGAAACATGCATTAGAAGTTATGACCCATAAAAAGTTTGTAGCTTAAAGGTAAAGTTAGGGAGAAATTGGGCATGGGTAGGGACTAAACTACCCATTGAACACCCCACATACCTGGAATTTTGAGTCTCCCAACTTCCTTGAAAATCCTAGGTAGATTCTTGAAGAATTTTTTAGAAGACACTTCAATTCCCTTTCCTCCTTCCTCTCAAATCTTATATGAATAGAAATGAAGTTTTTAGGAATGATGCCCCTTTAAAAGACCTAGTCCCAACCTCAAAACGATGTAGTTTAGGTCTTAGGAGGGTAGGAAATTACGAGAAGGCTCTTACTAATTCACAGGAAATAATTGTGAGGTGACCCTAACGGGTGACCTAATGATTCGTTGCCAAGAGCGACGGGTCATCTGGTCTTTTCATCAAGTCCACTGGAAATTTTCCTTTGGCTCTTAACGGAGGACATGACGACTCGTCCCCCGATGATATGACTCGTTACGCTCTTTCATCAAGTACATTGCCTCGTTGTTCAAGAAGATTCAATTAGCTTGGTGGGGCCCTCTTAATGGGTCGTTAGGACTGACGACAACTCGTTAGGTACCATCCGTTAAGTACACTGGATAGGCCCTACTATCTTACTCTAGGACCACTGCACGACTGACATGACGAGTCATGGTGTCTAACCACGAGTCATTACATTGCCCGTGGGGACCCTGAGTCCCTCATCATCCCAGGCCTTCCCCACGAGTCACTTGACGACTCGTTTGGCCTCCTCACGGGTTGTTAAGTGACCCGTTCTATAACTGCTGCAACATTTTCTAGTTTTTCTCCTGATTCACTCTAGACCCGATCCTTGGGTTCTCGGGGTATAACAATATCTCCCCCTTGGGAACATTCATCCTCAAATGTTAGAAACAAGCAAAAAACCCAGAAACAAATAATCACTATATATATATAGATGCTAATCATTAACATTCAAGTCAAAAACTGACGGAACAACTACCCCCCAAGAGAACCACATAGCTAGTCAGAGTTCAGACATCAAATACATATATCATATCATAAAACAAACTTATTCACATGAATAGAACATGAAAAATTGATTAGAGGTTTAGGGAAAAAATTTTATACCTCAAACTGAAGCTGAGCCGATAGGGAACAAATGGGGGTATTTAGCCATCATATCCGCTTCGGCTTCCCATGTGGATCCCTCGACATGCTGATTCCTCCATAACACCTTTACTGAGGCTACTTCCTTGTTCCTCAGTCTCCGAACCCGACGATCCAAGAATTCAATAGGAATTTCCTCATAACTGAGACTATCCTTTACACCTACACTTTCCACCGGAACCACTAAGGGTGGGTCTCCTAAGAACTTATTCAAGAGCGACACGTGAAATACGGGATGAACTAAAGCCAACTCTGAGGTTAAATCTAACTCATAGGCTACTTTACCCACTCGCCTCATAATCATGTATGGGTTAATATAGCGGGGACTGAGCTTCCCTTTCTTTTTGAATCTCATTACTCCCTTCATGGGAGATACCTTCAGAAACACCCAATCATTGACCTCGAACTCAAGCTCCCTTCTTCTCACATCTGCATAAGACTTTTGGCGACTTTAAGCCATTTTCAGCCTTTCCCTTATCAACTGAACTTTCTCCATGGCCTCATGAACTGAGTCTGGCCCCACTACTGAAGCCTCACCAACTTCAAATCACTCAATGGGTGATCTACACCTTCGCTCTTAAAGAGCCTCGAACGGTGCCATTTGTATGTTGGAGTGGTAGCTGTTGTTGTAGGCGAACTCAATAAGAGGCAAATACTCATCCCAACTACCCTTGAAGTCAATAGTACAAGCTCTCAACATGTCCTCAAGAGTTTGGATAGTCCGCTCTTCCTGACCATCGATTTGTGGATGAAACACCGTGCTAAGCTTGACTTGAGTACCAAGTCCCTTTTGAAAAGACCTCCAGAACTGAGAGGTGAACTGCATACCTCTATCTGATATAATGGACAAGGGCACTCCATGCAACCTAACCAATGCTTGTATGTACAACTTTGCATAATCTTCTACCGAATCGGTGGTTTTGACCGGTAGGAAATGAGCTGCCTTGGTCAACCTGTCCACCACAACCTAGATGGAGTCATGCTGTCTACGAGTGCGGGGCAAACCTGTCACCAAGTCCATGTTTATTTCTTACCACTTCCAAGTAGGAATGCTGATGTCTTGAAGTACACCCCTGATCTCTAATGCTCGACTTTCACCTGTTGGCAATTTGGGCACTTGACTACAAATTCTGCAATATCCCTCTTCATGCCATCCACCAGTAGATTTCCCGCAAGGAATGGTACATTTTGGTGGCACCTGGATGTATAGAATATCTAGACCCTTGATCCTCATGCAACATCCACCTTCTCAAATTCCCCATATTCGGAACACATAAGCAATCCTAGTACCGAAGCACACCATCTCCCCCTTTGGAGAAATTTCTACCTTCTGACTTTGAACACCTTCTTTCAACTTTACCAATGTTGGATCTTCATCTTGTTTAGCCTTCACCTCCGCTACCAAGGACTACTCTGACCCATTTTGAACTACTACCCCACCATCGGCCGAGCCGACTAGTATAACTCCCAACAGTGCAAGTCGATGTACCTCCTTTGCCAGCTCCTTCCCGTTTTTATTCACATGTGACACACTTCTCATAGAAAGTCTACTAAGGGTGTCTGCTACCATATTGGCCTTACCCGGGGGGTAAAGGACACTCATGTCGTAGTCCTTAAGTAGCTCCAACCATCTCTGTTGTCGAAGATTTAGATCCTTCTGTGTGCACAAATATTGTAAACTCTTGTGGTTTGTGAATACATCTACATGAACCCCATACAAGTAGTGTTGCCATATCTTCAAAGAAAATATCACCGCGGCCAACTCAAATCATGGGTAGGGTAATTCTTCTCATGAGTCTTTAACTGTATGGAAGCATATGCTATGACTTTCCCATGCTGCATCAATACACATCCCAGTCCAACCCTCGAAGCATCACAATATACAACGAAGCCATCGGTACCCTCGGGTAAAGTCAACACCGGGGCTGAGTGAGTCTGGCCTTTAATTGCTGAAAGCTCTTCTCACAAGCCTTCGACCATTGGAACTTCACCTTTTTCTGAGTCAATCTCGTCATTGGGCCTACAATGGATGAGAAACCTTCCACAAACCTCCAATAATAACCTGCTAAGCCCAAAAAGCTTCTGATCTCTGAAGGGTTTACCGGTCTGGGCCAGTTCTTTACTGCTTCTATCTTCTGGGAGTCCACCCTTATACCTTCGCTTGACACTACATGTCCCAAGAATGCAACTGATTTCAGCCAGAATTCACATTTGCTGAGCTTGGCATATAACTGGTTATCCTTTAGAGTTTGGAGTGCTACCCTTAGGTGTGCAACATGCTCCTCCTCGATCTGGGAGTATATTAGTATGTCATCGATGAACACGATCACGAACATATCCAAATATTCCTTGAATACTGTTCATCAGGTCCATAAAAGCTGTAGGGGCATTGCTTAGTCCAAAAGACATAACAACAAATTCAAAATGGCCATACCGGGGCCTGAAGATAGTCTTTGGGATGTCGCTCTCCGAACCCTGAGCTGTTGATACCCGGACCTGAGATCTATCTTGGAGAAATATTTGTCACCCTGAAGCTGATCGAATAGGTCATCGATCCTGGGTAGAGGGTATTTATTTTTGATGGTGACCTTGTTCAACTATCTATATTCAATACACATCCGAAGGGAACCATCTTTCTTTCGGACGAACAACACTGGAGCACCCCATGGGGACTTACTCGGTCTAATGAAACCCTTATCTAGCAAATCCTTCAACTTCTCCTTTAACTCTTTTAGTTCGGCTGGGGCCATACAGTAAGGAGGAATTGATATAGGCTGTGTCGGGTAAAAACTCAATCTCAAAATCAATATTCCTTTCGAGAGGAACACCTGGTAGGTCATCTGGAAATACCTCGGGGTATTCACTCACCACGGGGACTGACTGAATAGTTGGGGTCTCGGACGTAACATCCTTAACCCTAACCAAGTGGTAAATACAACCCTTGGAAATCATTTTTCTAGCCTTGATATAGGAGATAAAGTGACCTACAGGTACCGCTGAACCACCCCTCCATTCTAAAACCAGTTCATTTGGAAACCGAAACTCCACTTCCCGAGTTCTACAGTTAACAGAAGCATAACATGCAAACAACCAATCCATGCCTAAGATGATGTCAAAATTAGTCATAGATAATTATACTAAGTCTGTAGAGGTAACCTTATGTAATACTATAATAGGGAAACCTTTATATACCCGCCTCGCTACAATTGAATCACCAACCGTGGTAGAGACAGAAAATGGTTCGGACAAGATTTCAGGACTGACTCCAAAGTAAGTTGCAATGTAAGGTGTCACAAAAGATAATGTGGCCCCCAAATATAATAAAGCATAAGCATCAATATGATAAACTCTCAACATACTCGTAACCACATCGGGAGAAGTCTCGTGCTCTTATCGAGAGCCTAGTGCATAAAACCAATTCAGGCGCTGGCCGCCAGTTGAGCCAGTCGGAGCACCTTGCTGAGTCTGACGAGTCACTAGAACTGCCGAACTGGCTACTTAAGTGCGAGCTCCACTACCCCCTTACCTAGCAGCAGGGCAATCCCTAAGTCTATGTCCAGGTTTGCCACACCCGAAACAAGCGTCTGAGCCCACCAAGCATTTCCCTGGGTGGTTCTTGCCACAAGTAGCACAAGATGGGAATGTGCGCTCTGTGTGCATGCTGTTTTGACTCCTCGAACCTGAGGCCCTACTCCTCTGGCCGTCCAGTGGCCTGGATGGAGTACTGGCTGAAGATGGTGCTGGTGCAGTGGATCTGTGCTGGGACTGCCGGTGAAATTCACCCCTTGGCTTAGGCTGGGAGAACCTGTGGCTATCATTTCTGGCCCTCTTGGCCTCTATCTGCCTCATATAAGCTTCTTCCATCTGCTGAGCATAGAGGACTATCCGTGGGTAGTCCATATCCTGATGTAGCATGGCTGTTCTACAGTCTTTGTCTAGATACTCCGCTACTCCTTGCACGAACTGCTCACCCACGCCCTTTGGTCCATCACTAACTCCAGGGCATATTTTGATAGGCGAGTGAATTCAAGTGAATATTCCAGCACCATCATCTTTCCTTGCTTAAGGTTGATAAACTCAGTTGCTTTCAGTTCCCTTATCTCCCGAGGGAAGAACCTGTTGAGAAAGGCTATGCGGAACTCATCTCGCTGATAGGGCCTACTCCCGCTGCCTTGTTATCCCTCTATTGCTTGAACCAGATGTAAGTGATCTCCTTCAGCTGATAAGAGGCCAAATCAACACATTCCTCACTTGTCAATCCCATGACCTGAGTGACCTTCAAAATTCCTTCGACGAACTCGTGTGGATCCTCATCCACCTTTGCTCCTATGAACTCGGGAGGGTTTATCCTCAAAAAGTCTCTGACCCGGGCCGCCGCTGCATTTCTGTTCTGAGGAACAGGCGCAACAGCCTTCTGGTTGACCTGAGTGGTCAAGGCATGCACCATCATTTGAATAGCCGCCCGAAACTCGGCATGGGAAGCTGGCTTGGGTGCCGGGTGCTCCTGAACAGGTGGGGCTTGCTGATGCCCATCATCATTGCCACCCCCGTGGCCTTCATCATTTCTGTTCCTCCTTCTGATTATCCTTCTAGGAGCCATAAGTTTCTACAATTGCGAAACGCACGAATTAGAAGGATGGGGAGATTTTGACCGCACAACATAGATCATGAAAGAAGGGAACATTTCCTAAAACGTTCGGTAGCCTCTTCTTCATGAGTGTGGCGCGTTTCACACCCATGAAAAAAGACTCTCCCTAACGTTGCTTTCAGACTCCCTAGGACACACCTAAACCTATTGCTCTGATACCAAGTTTGTCACGACCCGAGAGTACACCCGGATCGTGGACACGGGACAAGGAGCCCCGAGAGACCCCAAGTCAACCCATGGCGTGAACACAATACTAATTCATTCATAAAAGGCGGAATACTTAACTTATAAATCATAAGCTAACTAAAAATTGTATCGTGATCCATCAATGACAAAATACTACACATAAGTCTGAAAGCCTCTAATCATAAAAAGATGAGTTGAAGGGACAAGACCCCAACTAACCCAAACATTTTGAAACATAAGATAATTTAACAAGTCCGAACATGAATCCCTCGGATCATGAGGACTCACCACTGGAGATTTAGCGGAACTAAGCATGAATTGGGGACGATGCTGACCCTATGAACCAGATCCTGAAAATATAGGGGTCAGTACTCGGAAAGTACTGAGTATGTAAGGTGTGCAAAACAATGCTTAACAACATAAAAGTTATAGGAGTGGGGACATCGTGATCATAAAACCGAAACGATAAGTATATTGTAAGGCTCAATATTTCCAAAAATATTTATAAACTCGTCAAAGTCATAACATACGGGGGAAAACATTTCATAAATCATATTGAGACAAAAGAACATAATCATGCATATTTCAAAAACCATGAGGAACAATGGGAGATTTCTATAACCGACATACTCCACATGAGCACACATGAGGTCCGACTTGTCCACCTAGTCGGGAGGCCGTTCATATGTTGCCAAGGGTATGAACCATGAAGGTGTGATATCACTCATGAAGTCCCCGTAGGGCATAGCGGACAGTCACTGAGGAGGTCCCAAACATTATCCTACGGTAGCACATAGTTTTGAGATTCGGGGCATAACCTAGGCCCCGAGCCTACTCGGTGTTAAGTACTGCTCCCAAAATATGCAACATGCTCATAGAAATTCATACATGACATGCATGGCTAGTTAGATCATGAGAATTATATCATGCTTGCAAATTCATAATCCTAGCCATGGAATTAGGCCCGTGAGTTGGCCAAGAATCATAGTTTATAAACCACAAGCAACATGTGGGAATTGCCCAAAATTTCAAACATACTTGAAATACTTAAATTTATAGGAAACATGATCATAATAACATGAGTAATTGATAACCTGCTTAAATTTAAGAGTTCATATATCATGCTCGAAATATCACCATAGCTATGTGTTTAACTAAAAACCCCATGATTTGTGGACATGAGCTTTTAAGAATTAATTCATCAAATATTGAGTAAAATAGGTGGAAATAGCTCAATAATTCAACCCATGAGTTCAGACATACTACAACACGCTCATATGAATTTTTGAGGAAACATGCATTAGGAGTTATGACCCATCAAAAGTTGGTAGCTTAAATGTAAAGTTAGGGTGAAATTGGGCATGGGTAGGGACTAAAATACCTATTCAACACCTCACTTACCTAGAATTTCATGTCTCCCAACTTCCTTGAAAACCCTAGGTAGATTCTTGATGAATTTTGGAGAAGACACTTGAATTCCCTTTCCTCCTTCCTCTCAAATCTTATATGAATAGAAATGAAGTTTTTAGGAATGATTCCCCTTTAAAAGACCTGGTCCCGACCTCAAAACGATGTAGTTTAGTTCTTAGGAGGGAAGGAAATTATGAGAAGACCCTTACTAATTCGCTGGAAATAACTGTGAGGTGACCCTAACGGGCGACCTGACTATTCGTTGACAAGAGCAACGGGTCGTCTGGTCTTTTCGTCAAGTCCACTGGAAATTTTCATTTGGCTCTTAACGGAGGACATGACAACTCGTCCCCCAATGATACGACTCGTTACGCTCTTTCGTCAAGTACACTGCCTCATTGTTGAAGAAGATTCAATAGGCTTGGTAACGGCCCTCCTAATGAGTCATTAGTACTGATGACGACTCGTTAGGTACCATCTGTTAAGTACACTGGATAGGCCCTACTTTCTTACTCTAGGACCACCCCACGACTGACATGACGAGTCATGATGTCTGACCACGAGTCGTTACATCGCCCGTGGGGACCCTGAGTCCCTCATCATCCCAGGCCTTCCCCACGAATCACTTGACGACTCGCTTGGCCTCCTCAAGGGTTGTTAAGTGACCCATTCTGCAACTGCTGCAACATTTTCCAGTTTTTCTCCTGATTAACTTCCGGACCTGATCCTTAGGTTCTCAGGGTATAACAACTAACTAGTGTTGTTCTTGAGCCATTTCCCGCTATTCTGGCCTCAAATCTACTAAACTCCCCATAGATTTGCTGCTGAGTGCACCTGCTACAATATTGGCCTTCCCTAGGTGATATAAAATATTCACGTTGTAATCCTTCAACAATTCTAACCAACAAAGTTATTGTAAGTTCAACTCCTTCTTTGTAAAAATGTACTAGAGGCTCTTGTGATCAGTAAAAATATCCACGTGCACCCTATACAGGTAATGCCTCCATATTTTAAAAGCATAAACCACTGCAGCTAACTCTAGATATTGGGTGGGATAGTTCTTTTCGTGCTTCCCGAGTTGCCTTTAAGCATAAGCAATTACCTTATTGTGTTTCATCAGAACACATCCTAACCTAATGCCTGAAGCGTCACAATATACAGCATAACCCTATGAACCTTCTGGAAAAGCTAACACTGGTGTCGATGTCAACCTATTCTTCAATTCATAGAAACTTCGCTCACAGGCCTCGGTCCACCGAAACTTGGCTGCTTTTTGAGTCAATATAGTCAAGGGCGCTGACAGGGTTGAAAATCCTTCCACAAACCTCCTGTAATACCCAGCTAATCTTAGGAAACTGCAAACTTTCATTGGAGTTGTGGGTCTAGGCCATGTCTTTACCGCCTTAATTTTCTGTGAATCAACCTGAATACCAGCCTTTGATACAATATGGCCCAGGAAAGCCACATAATTTATCCAGAACTCACATTTAGAAAATTTTGCATACAACTAGTGATCTCTGAGAGTCGGAAGTATTGTTCGCAAATGATTTCTGTGTTTTGCCTCTGAACGGGAGTATACCAGGATTTCATCAATGAATACTATCACAAACAATTCTAAATATGGCTTGAAGATGTTGTTCATCAGATCCACGAATACTGCTGGGGCATTTGTCAACCTGAAGGACATAACTAGGAATTCAAAATGACCATACCTGGTCCTGAAAGCTGTCTTCAGGATATCTTTCTCCCGAAGTCGTACCTAATGATACACTGGCTTTAAGTCGATCTAGGAGAAATATTTTGCCCCTTGAAAATGGTCAAAAAAATCATCTATCCTGGGAAGAGGGTATTTATTCTTAATTGTAACTTTGTTCAACTTCCTATAATCTATGTACATGCGGAGGGAGCCATCTTTCTTTCTTACAAACAAAACTGGGGCGCCCTACGGTGAAGTACTCAGCCTGATAAAAACCTATCTAACAGATCTTTTAACTGTTCTTTCAACTCTCTCAATTCAGCCAGAGCCATTCGGTATGGAGGGATAGATATAGGCTAATTACCTAATAGCAAGTCAGTAGAAAAATCGCTTTCCCATTCTGGGGGAATACCAGGAAGTTTGTCTGGAAACATGTCTGAAAACTCATTAACCACTAGAATGGATTGAAGAGTCAGGGATTCTGCTTGCATATCTTGAACCCTGACAATATGATATATACAACCCTTTGCTATCAACTTTTTCGCCCGAAGATAGGATATGAACCTACCTTTTGATATAGCTGCGCTACCCTTCCACTGTCAGACTATCTCCACTAGAAAATGGAATCGGACTGTCTTGGTCCAACACTCTACATTGGCGTAACATGGCGCTAGCCAATCCATACCCATAATTGCATCAAAATTGATCATTTCCTGCTCCACTAAATCTGCTAAAGTTTGATGACCAACAACCTCTACTGTACAACCCTGGTAGATCCTTTTAGCTATAATAGAATCACCGACGAGCGCAGACACTAAAAAGGGTTGCTAAAGCAATTCTGGCGTTATACCGAACTTCCGGGCCACTAATGGGGTAACATAAGACAAGGTGGAACCTAGGTCTATCAAAACATAAACTGAGTGGGAGAAAATATTCAGCATACCCATCACAACATCTGGTGACGACTCTGACTCCTGTTTCCCTGGTAAAGCATAAGTGCGATCCAAACCGCTGCCTGAACTAGATGCCCCTGACCTGCCTCGGCCATTGCTGGCTGGAGCTGAGGGCCTACGCCCTGCTGAAGGTGCTGGGGCATTTGACCTTACTGAAGATCTATCCTATCGGTCCCGATCATCCTGATCTCTAGCTAGAAAATCCCTTATCATATGACCCTCTTGTCCACAAGTGTAATAAGCGGTAAAACCATACTTGAATGCCCCAAAATGACGTCGACTGCAAATAGCACAACGTGGCACGGTAGTCTTGATATAATCTGACCCTCTCTACCACTAAGAACCCGATGCCCGTAAGCTCTCACCGGGTCCTGACTGCCCTCAGCGGTCTGATCTACCATCCTGCTGCTACTGTGGATGTGGGGGTCTGGGTGGCCTGCCTGATATTTGTGGCCTAGGTCTGCCTTGAAATTCTGCCTGTATGTCACTGGGTCTGGCCCTACGCTGCTGCTCTTGATTTGTTCTTTCTATCTCCGGTTGTCGCTGCCTGATCCCCTCAATATTCTAAGCAAAAGCCTAAATACGAGCAATGTCCATGTCCTCCTGTAGAGTAGGTATAACATAGGTTTCCACGTACTCTGGAAGCAGCCCCATAATAAATTGATGTACTCTGGCCGGCATGGTGTCTACAAAAGCTGGTGCATATCTTGCCAAGGAATCAAATCTCATAGCATATTCCCAAACACTCTGGCCTGTGCACTATCGGCTAGCACGTCGCGCTGGCGCCTCACAGCCTAGCCTCGCCTGACCCTGCTTTCGAGGCTCTTTCCACACGCGTCGAGCTCTCCTTACTCGTCACAATCCACGTGTACGTTACTAACCGATAACATTTTACGGGGTGTAATAATATGTTGTTGTTGTTATTGTAAGTTCAAAGGAAGAGCACGTGAGACGAAAAAGACAAAAGCATATGTTGCACTTGCATCATGCTTATGTCAGATCGAGAATTAGGTGGACTTTAAAGAAATGAATATTTGCGAATTAATTTAGTGGATGATAAATTAATGACATTGTTATCTAATATTTTATTATTTATGAGCATTCGTGTTATTTTCCAAACATTTTACCATATATTTATTACTCATATTAATATATTAGTCTTTCGGCACGTGCAATGTCACGATACGAGTTGGGATCCCGGATCGAGACACAGGATCTAAAACCATGAATGACTCCTAGATAACCCATGATGCATACATAGCATGACTTAAGAGCATAATCAAGCGAAAATTAACATAAGAATGGATAAGCGGAAGTCTAAATATCATAAAGCGTAAATGAAAGCGATAATGTCGCAATGCTGAGTCACAAAGCTGAACATGCTAGGTCTATGTCTGAAAGCTTCTACTGTCTAGCGAGATGTTGCGACAAGCTGCCAGCTAACTCCAAATCTGAAATTAAAACAAAATGTAACAAGCATAAATTGATAGTCTCCATCGGATGATGAGGACTCACCTAAAGCGGGATGTAGCTAAATTAAGCGAGTGCGAGCTAGTGATGAGACTAGGAGGGATCACCCGAACCTATATCATGATACGATATGGCATAGAGTATGCAGTTAGTACTTTGAATGTAAGGTAAGTAAATCATGCTTAGTAAAATGTTAATTGAAATCATGAATATATAAATCAAGAACTTTCATGAGAGTAAGGACTGCATGTTAAAGGCTATATATATGAGATATACACAATCATAAGTTGTTTATCATGAACTGAACATAATGTGCCAAGACTTTAAAAATAGAAATCATATGACTTGTCATGCTTGAAATAGTAACTGAAAGCTCATAAACTGATCATTGGGTAAAATGTGCTATAAAACATAATATCATAAATGAACATGAGTAACTGAAATCATGAAAAATAATGGGAGACTCGTCACAACTGACAACCATCATGTATGAGCGCATGATGGTCCTATGTCTTGCCCACGTGGAGGAGAGCCATCCTAAGCATTTCCAGGGCAAAGGACGAAAGTGATATCACGGTGTGCCCTTGAGTAGGGGAAGCACTCTCTTGAGAGGTCCCGATAAGAATATATTCTCTAATGGCGCGTAGTTCAGAGACCGGGGTCCTTAGGATCCTTGGCCTACTCGATGCTAGAAACTACTCCCAAAACATGCATATTTCTCATATAAGTATATTCTCAAAACATAGCTTAAATCTGAATATTGGGAGTCTTGACTCCAAAACATATCATAAACTGATCTTGTAAGCCTTGGCTAAAATCATAATAACCATACTTAACTTTGTATGGTCTTGCCCAAGTCATGAATCATACATACTTAAATAGACTTCTTAAGTCAAAATCATGGAATCATAAGTTGAGAGTTCATAAACATTCATGCATACCAGATAACTCATCATGCTCGAAATCATGAGATCATAGACTTGAATTTCATGAAGAAATGCATAATAGGGAATAATTTATAATAACTTGAAATCATGGATTGATAATCAAATTGAGCGTAAAATTTATCCATTAGTCTTAAATCATTAATTAGAACAGGAGGGGATTGGACCCATAGACACAGCGTAGATAATTTCATAGAATTTGGGTTAAAACCCTAGAAATCAGTAGAGACTTGAATTCATGAATTAGAGGGGAAATTTAAGCATGAGGATGGAAGAAATTCCTCATTCATGGACCTACATACCTGGACTTGTTGAGTTCTTGCTAGGGTTTGATACCCAAGAGAGATTGAAAAGGATGAAGATGGAGAATCCTTGCTTTACTTGAGGCTTTGATCATCTAATGAAACGGTTAGGAGTAGAATGAGGCTTAGAATGAGTAAAACCCTCTAAAACCCTTCTTCTTATGCTCAAAATGACATAGTTTAAGAGTTAGGAACTTAGAAAATTATGAAAACACACTTAATGAATCGTCTAAAAAAATGCCCCTGCCAGTCCCAACGAGGGACTGGACGATCCATTGGGGGACTTGATGGGTCGTCCCTTGACCCCTCGCCACTGGCAGCAACAACTCCATCTGTGATCCTTCCCAATTCAACGAGCAACTTAATGGGTCATCAGGGAATTGACGACTTGTTCTCTCTGTCACGCCCCATCTTGGGAGGCATGACTGGCACCTAATGCCTCATTGGGATCTGAACTGACCTGACTGGCCTGGTGCACTTCTAGTGCACGCCTGTAACTTAATTCAAGAAATCAACGAGCTATATCTCGCTTGTAAATACATCCTCAGGCTGACAAGGCCTCATAGCCATCTGTAAAAGAAAACAACTAACCAACAACCGCAATAACAAGGATTCTATGCGAACCGACAAGACCACCATATTGTCTAGTTATAACAAAATTGAAAACAGGAAGCTATATTAGGCCCCACATGGTCAACATGTAAAATATGTGTACATGGACCCCACAAGGCCAACACAACCAACTGATTGAAGACTATAGTCTGCAAGCCTCTAAGACTGAAAAATGTTGATCGGGACAGGACCCCGGCGTACCCAAATGCTATCCAAATAAAAGAAGGTAATCTCTACAACCTGGCAACTCTAGATGAAAGGAGCTGGCCAATCTGCTGACTCCAAATAGCTGCTAATGGAGGTCCTAAATCTTGTCTGTCTAAACCTGCAGACAAGTATGCAGCGCCCCATAGCTGGGTGTCAGTACAACATATACCAAATATGTAAGGCAATAACAGAAATCGATTAAAACTGATAAAGGACTTAAGGTAAACAATAGTAAGGGCCAGAAGTTAACCTGTAATCTTTCTTATCCATAACTTGCATCTAATAAAACACTACAAGTATATGAGCTGAAACTATACAACTAATCATTCATAAACTATAGTTGACAGAAAAACATACAAACAAAAACCTAACCGGGCCCCTATAAGCCTGGAAAGTACAAACAACACAGAATAACCTACCTGGGCCCCTATAAGCCCCGGCAAGTACAAACAATGTACACTTCTGCTATCTGGCCATTAAAGGTTCATACATGTAATGTAACTTAGGAATACTCATTCTCTAAAGTTGTATCCAAACCTGATAGGTTTCCTGTAGCTGTACTTGTGGTTGAGCCATCTGGGCTCCTGTAACTGGACCCCGAGCCTTGGCTCGACTATGAATCATAATGTATCTGCTGTAACTGGATCCCGAGACTTGGCTCAACTATGGATCATAATGTATCTGTTGTAACTGGATCTCGAGCCTTGGCTCGACTATGGATCATAATGTATCTGTTGTAATTGGATCCCAAGCCTTGGCTCGACTATGGATCATAACGTATCTGTTGTAATTGGATCCCAAGCCTTGGCTCGACTATGGATCATAATGTATCTGTTGTAACTCAATAAGTCTCTCACGACCTCAATCTGGTGTAACTCAATACGACACTCACGGCCTCAATCTGGTCCTTTCGGACATCATTCTGCCCCTGCCAGAATGGCCCTATAGGCAACAGAACATCCCCCAACCCAAACGTCATGTTCAAAAACCAAGTTAACTAGGGTTAACTCTGATGAGGGTTCCTCTAGAATACTTCTCTTCTCCATGGAACAACTATGGAGATGCTACTACTCGGATATGCTTTTGAGCAGTCAGCCCTAATCTTCCATAGGCAGCTTATTATAACTCTTAGCCTGGAGGTCATACTGTAACACTATGGTTCTAGGCCCTTAGACACTAACTTGGTCTGTTTAGATTTCATGTGCCTTCTCTGGTGATTCCTAACCTCGTAGGTGTGTTATCTGGACTTAGCCGTTCCCGACAACTTGTACCTGAATATCTTATAAGAGTAGGCTGGGGCGTTGGTCCAGTATCTAGCTATTAACAAAGCTTCCTTCTTAGGATATCTACTGCTATCAAACTGGTAATAACTGGGGTGGTACCCTGATTGACCTGCACGATAAGCACCGCGTAGACTGAAATTAGCTGTTACTGGTAACAGCCACTATGTGGCAGACTGACCCTCATTTCACTAGGCAACCCTGATGCTGCTGACTCTAGGGTAAGACCATACTAACATAATTTTGACCCTGGAGGTGTAAAGGTACACCAATGTCCTCTCGGCGAGCTTTACTGACAATACAGGCGCCAAACTGATAGTTATATTGCCTGGCTGTGCCTAAGTTGTTCAACTTACTAAGTCGGGCCCAACTACTATCCACAAACTTCTAAAGCCTAGGAACGATAACAAAACATCAATTCAACTAACACAGTGAACAGAAGGGCAGAGGAGTTCCTATGACACTTCTAGCATTAGTCACACTTAATGTCTTCTTTCCCGACAAGGGATATGCTATATACTCTTTATATGCTTTCTACCCACTAGCTTCAATATATGTAATCATAATCTACTGATAGTAGCTAATCTCGACATACATGATCTTTATATACTAGCAACAACTAATTACTACATGCAAGATTGTTGTCTATGTTTAAACATAGGTCGTATCATTATACGACAAGAATAGCTTGCCGAAGGGATAAGCCTTAACATGCTTTGAATGTCGATTCTCATTTAACTGACTAGTTTCAACCTGTAGCCGGTGGTTCCACTCGACTACAACCCCTCACACTGAGAGAATAGGGCTATGTTTAATACTAAATTTGGAAAATAATGATATCTTTCAATAATAATATTAACTATAATTCAACTCTATTTAATTCGGTAAAAAACTCACAATTTCTCAAGAGTTTAGAAGGGAGAAATGCTTACCTGTTGCTTCTGGACGTTTAGAATCCAATTTGGGGCAATTACAACAACCTTTACTCGGAGGGGTTCCGGTACGCCGAGCGAATTTTCAAGAAATAACTTCATAGAAATGCTTCCCATAGGCCTAAGTCTTGTTATCCGAAGTTAATTTGCATTTGGACAGCGTTTGGTAGCATAATCTAACGAAAATATAATGAAAGTTGTGTTTTCCTTTTCTTTGGCCGAAGGAGTATGTTATACAAATGAATGCAATTAAACAAAAGGGGTTTATATAGGGATAGGGCGGTGGCCTGGGTGGCTCCCCGCGTTGGCCAACGTGCCAAGAGGCCAGCGCAGGTCGAGCCAATGGGCCTGCCACACCGCACCTCCCATCACACAGGCGGGCTGGCACGTTGTGCTAGCCCCTCGTGGCCTAGCCTCGCCCAACCCTGCTTCTGAGGCTTTTTCCCGTATGCATCAAACTCCCTCTCTACTCGTCATAAGCCCACACGCATACACACTAGCCGCTAACATCTTACGGGATGTAACACCCTCAATTCGTCCTGAATATTGGAATTCAATACCTCCTTCATCACTGCACATATAACGGGTCAAATGATGACTCATGGGGAGTCCTAACGAATCATCACCCCATCCGTTACAACTTTCAGGAAGATAACTTTTTCTCTAACTTAGTACCACTTAACGAGTCACTTAACAATCTGCCAAGTGACTTAAGGAGTCACCTAATGAGTCATTCTTTGACCTGGTGCAAATTTTCTCATTTTCTCTAATTTAACCCTTGAGTCTAATATTAGGGACTTTTGGGGTGTTACATTATCTCCCCCTTGGGAACATTCATCCTCAAATGTAGATTAAGCATATTGAAAAGTTGGGGAAGGAACTGCAATCCTAAAACTAAACAACTAAAGTTGAAAACTGATGTAGTGACTGACTCCGGAATGATATATATGACTGGATTGAATTCATGAAATATACATGCATGCTATGACATGAAAGAAACTTAGAGACATGACCTTTACATGAGACATAGAGTACTAAGGAGAAAGTTGGTACCTCATGCTAGAACCGAGCAGGAAGGAAAAAGATGCGGGTATCTAGCCATCATATCTGGTTCGGCTTTCCACGTAGCTCCCTTAACAAGCTGATTCCTCCATAAAACCTTCACTGAAGCCACTTCCTTGTTCCTCAACTTCCAAACCTGATGATCAAGGATCTCAACTGAAACCTCCTAATAAGTAAGGCTATCCTTCACACCAATTCTCTCTATCGGAATAACTAAGACTGGGTCACCAATGCACTTCTTGAACAGAGATACATGAAAAATTGGGTGCATCAAAGCTAACTCTGCTAGTAGCTTCAACTCATATGCCACCTTGCCAACTCGCCTCAAAATTCTATAAGGACCAACATATCAGGGGCTGAGCTTCCCTTTCTTTCCAAACCTCATCACTCCCTTCACGGGAGACACCTTCAGACACACCCAATCATCAACCTCAAACTCAAGCTCTCTCCTCCTAACATCCATATATGATTTCTTATGACTCTGAGCTATTTTCAGCCTCTCCCTAATGAGCTGAACTTTCTCCATTGCCTCATGAACTAAATCTGGCTCTATCAACATAGCCTCACCTACCTCAAACCATCCAATAGGTAACCTACACCTCCACCCGTAAAGAGCCTCAAACAGAGCCATCTGAATGTTTGAGTGGTAACTGTTATTGTAGGCAAACTTAATAAGAGATAAGTGATCATCCCAACTACCCTTAAAATCAATCACACATGCTCTCAACATATCCTCAAGAGTTTGAATGGTCCGCTCGTCCTGACCATCTATCTGTGGGTGAAAAGTTGTGCTAAGATTCACCTGAGTACCAAGACCTCTCCGAAACGACCTCCAAAACTGAGAGGTGAACTGAGTACCACTATCTGAGATGATGGACAAAGGAATTCCATGCAACCGAACTAACTCCCAAATGTACAATCTAGCTTAATTATCAACCGAGTTGGTAGTTTTGACCGGTAAAAAATGGGTTGATTTTGGTCAACCTTTCCACAATCACCAATATAGAGTAATATTGTCGGGGGGTACGAGGCACACATGTAATGAAGTTCATATTGTCTCTTTCCACTTTCAAGTAGGAATGCTAATATCTTGAAGCATACCTCCGGTCTCTGATGCTCAACCTTCACCTTTTGGCAATTCGGACACTTAGCAACAAACTCCGCTATGTCCTTCTTCATGTCATTCCACCAATAAACTTCCCATAGGTCACGGTATATCTTGGTGACACCTTGATGGATAGAGTACCAAGAGTCATGAGCCTCACTCAACATCCACTCTCTCAAGTCATCTACAGTTGAAACACATAATCGACCTTGATATCGGAGTACATTATCTCCCCCTTGGAAGAAAACCACCAATTTCTGATCCTGGACAGTTTCCTTCAGCTTCACTAGGATAGGATCTTCATCTTTCCTAGCTTTGACTTCCATCACCAATGAAGATTTCGGCCCATTCTGAATAATAACACCACCATCCGTCGAATTTGTAAGGCGAACCCCCAAATGAGCAAGCCTATGGACATCTCTTCACCAACTCCTTCCTCTTATTCTCGACATGAGACACACTCTCCATGGACAACCTACTAAGAGCATCCACCACTATATTGTCCTTGCCCAGGTGATCAAGGACACTCATATCATAGTCCTTGAGAAGCTCTAGCCATCTTATTTGCCGCAAATTCATGTCCTTCTAAGTGACACATACGGAAGGCTCTTGTGGTTAGTGAATATATCCACATGCATCCCATACAAGTAGTACCTCCAAATCTTTAAAGCAAACACCATAACTGCCAACTCTAATTCATGCATCGGATAATTTTTCTCATGAGTCTTAAGCTGTCTAGAGGCATACCTGATGACCTTACCATGCTGCATCAACACACAACCAAGACCAACCCTAGAGGCATCATAATACACAACAAAACTGTTACACCCTGAAATTTTTTGTGATGATTATTTGATGGTTATATGTCATAATAAGGGGATTATGGGTTGTATGTTGTCCGTAGGTGAGGAGGGAAACATGTGCAGAGGGAAAAGCGAAGAGTATGTGAAGTTTGTAAATAAGAGTCAACTTTAAATAGACATATATCCAAATATATAATTATTTAGAGGTCCTATGGCCTATCAAATGAAAGATATTTGAGTCTAGTTTACAGTGAAAAAAACCGCTCGTCAATCGGAGTTCGGAGTAAAACGTTATGCTCGTTTGAAGACAACACCATCGGCTAGAAAAGCGCCCATGCGTGCAGGCGCCGAGACAGGCAGGCAGCAAGCGCGCGTGCGTAAGGGCACATCGCACGAGCGCCGCACGCGGGCACCGCCCCGCTTGCCTATATGAAGTAATTTTGAGCTAAAAAGCTCATTTCTACTCCGTTTCACCTCATTTTTTTTTCAAAATTCATAGAATTAAGAGCTCTATCTAGTGGTAAAAACAAATCCCAGGTAAGAAATTGTATGCATAGGTCAAATTTCCTTATAGTCCAATCTTGGAAATGATTTCTTATGTTGTGAGCTTCCAATTGTCGAGTTGTTGCATTTTTGGCTGCCAAGATGCTACGTTTTTAGGCAGTAGGGAGGTGAAGTTCTACCTCCATATTGGTGAGAGTTGAGTACAAAATGAGGTGGTGTTTTTACTCTTTGAATTATCATGAATTAACAAGTTATGTTGGAAGTGAAATTGGAACTTATGTGTTGCGTGGGTGTGTGTTATTGCTGCGATTTGGCAGCATGGTTGCTACATTTTTGGAACGGAATTTAGCTGAAGAGGAACCCCATATGGGCAGGGGATATACACAAGTGAAAGGTAAGTGTTCCTACTTGGTTTATCCGCTCAAATTCGCAAGCTAAAGTAAGGAAATGACATAAAGTCAATATGTGTTTTATGTGATATTTGACTGAGGTTTCTGCCCATTTTTGGGAGGTTGTTACAGCTGTATAGATGCTGGAATTTATCCAAAATATGGAAGGAATACACCACACCTTTGGGGAGCTTAAATACCAAAAGTACGTAAGCAAAACTCTCTTGAATTGCCTCAAGTTTAAGACGCCTAAGGTACGTAGGATTGCTGAAAATTATATTATGATGTGGCTGTTTGGTTTTACGTTTTGGGACATGAATTGTGACTGGGAACTTGGCATAAACAGTACTCATTCCATGTTGTGTAAGTAAGGAAGTTGAAGGTGTCGGAGTTTCTAGCAAGCGGAAGAAATTGGCTAAAAAGACGCGACGAAGTGAGGTATGTAAAGACATCCCTATTCTTATTTTCCAAGCACGAAATCTTGTTGTTGATCGGGCCAATGTTCCTATGTTTTGTATTCCTATTGAGGCATACATGATTCTGCCCAAAGTATTAGAAATACATCATAGAAGGCATGAAGAGTTAAATATGCTTGCAGTGAATGAATGTGAAGTGGAAGGCTTATTGTTTACGATTATGGTTGTAGTTGTAAATCGAGTCTGAAGTCCCCTCAGCGTGGGCACCGTGAGCTAGTCCTTTATATTATTTCATGCATGTGATATCAAATGTGTTCAAAATTCCAGTTTCTATGTGAAATTTGTCAAAAGGCAAGAAGACGACACGCAAACGAACTTAACGCTAGAAAACAATTTTAAGCTAAATAAGGGTAAATGAGAACAACGAAATGAAAATTCCTTACAATAGTTATCCACCCTCTTACGAACATGTTCTAAGGTAGATAATGCCAAGAGGATATTCCTTGATTTCTCTCCCTTTGTCTAACTGACTAGTTAACGAGTTTTCGAACAAACCGATACGTTGAACTTGAAAGATAGAACTCGAATGTGTAAATTATTGATATTTCAATGAAACCATCTTTTTGGGAAGGTTATAAACAATTTATTAATGTTAGAAGGTTATACGAAAAAAAGTATATATTTACGCTTATTCTTACATTCAAGTTACACGCTAGGGTAACAAGAATTGTCTTTAGAGTGCCACCGTAAATTTACTGTAACTCTTGTGCTATCTGAACCTCCTGAGAGTTGACAAGGCATTAAGTTAAATAAGTGATATAAATACATTATGTGGTAATGACATAATGAGTATTAGGTGACGACCTTGTATAAATCAGCTAGAGTTGAACGTTTGTAAAATAGTAACTTAAGTTAAAGAGAAGCTCTCTGCTATACCCCTAAACGTTTATGTTAAGTTATCTATTCTAAGTGTTGAAATTGTCTTCCATGACCGAAAAGGGTGATCCTAGGAGCTTCTAATCCATTTATAATGATGTAAGCTTTCGTAAGCTCCTCGGTTAATTACAAAGTTGTGAAAGTCAATCCAGCGTCATCTGAATTATGGTTATAAGTCTTTATTTGCCTATAAAGCAGCACATGGAGAGTTTCTTATGAATTCTCAAGTTGAACAAATCCAAATCTCAGATTCTTAAGTAATGTCTTCCAGTCCCTAAATTATGTTGAAGGGTGTTATGCTAATCTAAGAAATTTTCAAGAGATCATATTCCGAGAATCATGCTAATGTCCCGATCAAGTATTTGAAGTTGCATACCAGCTTAAGAACTTAAGTCTTTATATGTATTTCTAGTAAGAAGTATAATGTATATGATTTGAATTTTTTTCAGTTATATTCAAGTGACGCATCTATATGTTTAGCTCTTGTTGAGTTATCATTTGAATTCTCTAAATTCAGAAGAGTGATTCTCCCATGTACCAATGTTCCTAAAATCTAAGTAAGTATAAGCACAAACTATGAAAATGATCAGTTAAGCTTAGAACTTCTAATCCCAGGAAGTCACCTGGAGGTCACTCAGCTAACTAAATACGAGTTTATACATTATAAAGAAGTCTCATACGTTGTATGTCTGTAATTCAGCTCTCAACTCTACGTATATGTTAAGCGTTATGACAATAACTCCAAGCTTCAAGTTATAAGTCCCATGTTTTCCTGCAAATAAGGCAAATTAATTGATAACTGCATGTGCTCATCGACGTGATAAGTTTGGCAATGAAGTTCCAATGTATAGTTGTCGATACATGTAAAGGAACCACCCTGTGGGTAGTATATATATGTAGTTCCCAGATGTCAAAGGATTGTATAGAAATAGGAATCTATGTGCTTCTACTCAAGCGATACGTTAAATTGGTAAGACTATCTATAGGACATTGCTTGTAAGTCTTCTAAAATTCTTACGTTGGCTAAACCTCCTGAAGGTCCGTTGAGTCACTGAGTTGACATGTTTGTATATAATTTGACAGCTTTACGTGATATATGTGCACACTTTCTAATTTTACATGGTATATGGGCTCACTTGTATTTATATGTTACGAAAGAGACCAATTACGACCACAGATTAAGCATTTGTCATTTCAATGCTACATGTGTTAAATTGACTCAGTATAAGCTTTATCGGCTCCATTAATGATTATGATTGAGAATATTTTTATTTCTACCCGGTATGACACACCGGCTGGAGATGTTTTTATTTTACCCCGATATTGCACCGGCTGGAGATGATTTTATTTTACCCCAGTATTGCACCGGCTGGAGATGTTTTTATTTTACCCCGGTATTGCACACCGGCTGGAGATGTTTATATTTTACCCCGGTATTGCACACCGGCTGGAGATATTTTTATTTTACCCTGATATGGCATATCGGCTGGAGATCTTTTTATTTTACCCCGGTGTGGTACACCGATTGGAGATATTTTTATTTTACCCGAGTGTGGTACACCCGCTGGACGAATTTTATATATGGACTTACAGCTGGTTGGTCGTTGGCATTACAATTATAGTTTCTTTCTTGTGCATTTCTTAATTGCATTTTCATCTCATTATAGAGTTATTATCAGGTTTCAGTTTCCAGGATTCCAGGTTATTACCATTCCTTATTCCTGGTTCAGTTATCTTGAGTTTAGTTATGTTATAGTAAGTTGATATCAATTACAGGTTGCAGAGTTCCAAGTTATATTTATCCTTTATATTTTTATGTGCTAAGTTAGTTATTACAGGATTGTTATCTCATGGTTACAGTTTCAGCCTCACATACCAGTACATTTCATTCGTACTGACGTCCCCTTGCTTGGGGACCTGTGTTCGTGCCGCAGGTGCAGGTAGAGGTCAGTATGGCCATTTGAGTAGCTGTTCGTTAGATCAACAGATGGTTGGTATGCTCCTTTTTTCCTGGAGCTAGGGCTTAGTTATTTATGCTTGAGTTTTGAGATGCGGTTATGGGTAGGTCAGAGCCCTATTCCGACCATCAATCAGTTTACTCTTTAGAGGATTTGTGGACTTAGTGTGTACGGTGTTATTCAGTTTGTGGCCTTGTCGGGTTATTGTTGCTTGGTTTAGCACACTAATTGCCTTGGTTGCATTTCGATTGTTTACCCCGTATTATTGAGACCTTATGGGTTCAGTTTATTCTTCAGTTGATTATGACAGGTGGCCTGGATGGCCGAAGTGTTATAGTTACAGATGTAATATAGCTGGCTTCTCGATCAATCATGAATCGAGTGCCAGTTGCGCCCTACCCCAGTTTTAGGGCGTGACAAAAACCATTTGTGCCCTCCGGTAGGGTCAATACTGAGGCTAAAGTGAGTCGAGTCTTTAACTCCTAAAAACTCTTCTTACAAGCATCCGTATATTGAAATTTTACCTTCTTCTCGTCAACTTAATCAACGGTGCTGCAATGGATGAAAATCCCTCTATGAACCTCTTATATTAGCCAGCTAAACCTAAGAAACTCCTAATATCAGTAGAACTGACAGTTCTAGGATAATTCTTCACCGCTTCTATCTTTTGAAAGTCCACCTGCACACCCTTACTAGACACTACATGGCCCAAAAATGCTACCGAGTTCAGCCAAAACTCACACTTGCTAAATTTAGCAAACAGTTGGCGATCCTTGAGAGTTTGCAACACAATCCTCAAATGAGCGGCATGCTCCTCCTTTCTCCGAGAGTATATGAGAATATCATCTTTGAAGACAATCACGAACATATCCAAATACTGCTTGAACACCCTATTCATCAAATCCATAAAAGCTGCACGAGAATTCGTTAGTCCAAAAGATATAACTATGAACTCATAGTGATCATATCGAATCCTGAAGGCTGTCTTTGGAATGTCACTCTCTCTAACTCTGAGTTGGTGATAGCCAGATCTGAGGTTTATATTTGAAAAACACTTAGCACCCTAAAGCTAGTCAAACAGGTCATCAATCATGGGGAGGGGATACTTGTTCTTGATTAATCAATAAACATCCTAAGGGAACCATCCTTCTTCCGCACAAAGAGAGTTGGAGCACCCCATGGGGATTTCCTCAGCCTGATGAAACCCTTATCTAGGAGAGCTTTCAACTTTTCTTTCAACTCCTTTAGCTCACTGGAGCCATTCTGTAAGGAGGAATGGATATGGGTTGCGTATCAGGGAGAAGGTCAATATCAAAGCCAATCTCCTGCTCGGGAGGGGCTCCTGATAAGTCATTTAGAAACACCTCCGGATACTCACATACAACTGGGACAGACTGAAGAGTCAGGGTCTCGGACGTAGAATTCTTGACCCGAACAAGATGGTACACACAATCCTTAGAGATCATCTTTCTAGCCTTGAGATAGAAAATAAAACGACCTTCAAGCACAGCTGAACTACCCTTCCACTCTAGGACCGGCTCACCCAAAAATCGGAACTCTATAGTACAGGTTCTACAATTGACTGAGGTATAACAAGCATGTAACCAATCCATACTGAATATTGTTGACACCCAATTTTGACCTCCTTATGCCCCGTCTAAGCTGCGTATCAATACATATGTGTATTTTTAAAATTACCTTTTTGACGAAATTAATTAACTCACATTTGTAATATTTTAGCATTAATTAGCGTACATATTTGAATTTTTGCATAATCACTTTAGATTATAAAATATTTTATTACTTTAATTTCAAGTTCCTAATTTTTCAATATATGATTTCATAGTATGTAATATATTGTATAATATATATATATATATATATATATATACTCATACCTTCAATTAAACAAATTTTTATTTTTAAAATATAATCTTACTTCATTTTTATAAATTATTTATAATTAATTTCATAATAATAATATTTATATAAATTTTATCGTAATTTAAACTATTATGTTACCTATTTATTGAATTATTTATAAGTGTAGTATTTTAATTAAATTAATAGCAGCTAATTCAAATTTTCCTCCAATTTATTTAAAATCTAGCCATTTTCTATCTAATTTATGCCAATTTTAGCCACTTTTGATTAATTTTGGCTATTATTTAAATTCAAAATCTGACCAAATTTTAAACTCAATTTCAATTAAGTCCTATCCAAAAATCCATCCGGTTAACCCATTATTGACCCGTGATCCGACCTAGAAGGTGTGATTTCAGCCCTACATCTCATTTAATCCAACGGCAAAGATTAATTCATCATTTCTTTCCTATTTTCATTACCCAACCCCAAACCCTAATATCATTCTCTTCACTTTCCCTGTGCCGCCTCTCTCTCTTCTCCATCTCACTGGCTGCCGAAAAACTCAATAACTCCGGCCGCTGCACATTTCCCCCCTCAGTCGCACACCATAGCCACCGGATCTCCCTCCGTTTTCCCCTCTTCTCTCCCTCTCTTCTTACCCTATCAGACCCACTCACACGGCACCACCCTCACTACTCCGGCAAAGCACAGAGACCCCGATCTCCCTCTTCCTCTTTTCTTCTCCTCTCCTGCCGTACACCATTTTCCGGTGAAACGCTGCACTCTCTCTCTTCCCACTTTGTATTCCCTCTCCCTAATGAATCCGTTTCACTGTTTTCTGGTCAATGGTTGACAGGAGAATCTCCAGATCTGTCACAAGCACCAGCCTCGCCGCCTTTTCTCTCCCTTCGTCTCCGGCTAAATTCCACCAAACCCACCGGACCCATCTCCATCTATATCTCCCCGAAACCAACAACACCCGAAACACAGCCATTAGAGCCGCCTCGCCCTTCTTGCCTCTCTCACTTTCTCTCAAACTAGAAAACACCCAACACCACCAGATATGCCGCTCCAGCCACCCGACCTTCCTCTCCTTTTCATTTTATTCTCTAGTAAAACAAAGAAGCAGGTTGTATTTTGCTTAATATTTACAAGTTTGGTGACAGATCCTCATAGATCTGCTAGTGACGTTAAGATTTCAACATTTTATCCCTTTTTCATTATTTTTCCTGCCTATACCAAGCTAGATCTAAAATTTAATTATGTTTTATGTTTGTTTGAAAATGTTTTAATTATTATTTGTGCTTGTTTGTAGAATCTTGCACATAAAACCCCTAAATATTATGTGATTTTTGTCCGTCTCACGCTCTGAAATAAATGTTTATACATCCTATAGTGGGTATATATGCGTTGGTGAATATTGTCTGATATTAGTTTCTCGTATCTTCGATACATAATTCACTGTTCTGCTATTTTCTCTACCATCTATAGTTTGATATATGATGTGCATGTATATTCTTAGTGTGCAAGCCCTTTCTCGAATTCGATCCTTACTAGCTATTGCAAATATGTTTAGTTTCCATCCATCTGCCTCTGTTTAAGAGCTCCCATTTATATGACGTTTGTGAGATTCTTGGCTTAATTCGAAAATTCGTAATTTGAGCGTGTAATTTCCTACACAAATTTGAATAATTGGTAATGGACTTGTTTCCTCCTGTATCAAGTGAAGCATGTTAAATATGGTAAGGGGAAATTTCGTTTGCAAAATATAGGGTAATTTAGTACTTCTTAATTTATGGTAAATTCTTTTGTTTAATTTGTTTTCTGTTTCTAATTAGTTTGACCCTTTTATTGTGGTATTGATTTGCTCTGCAATTTTCACTTCTCCTGCCTAGTGTATGCAATTATGGCAGTTTAATATGCACCAATTTACTTATTTTATTTTCTCGTATAATTAGTAACATCCTTGTTTAATTGATTACTATAAAATTTTCTTCCATATTGACTTGCCTCATTAAAGGAGAATTGTTTTAATGACTAAATTTTGTTATTCTCAGAATCTGTTAATTATAGTAAACAGAGTTTATTCAATGATCTTGATTGCTGATTTGTGTTCATTAATGAGAATAATTTCTTGAATTATTTTTTACGAATTGTTTTATGCTGATTTTGTGCAAATTTAATTTTGTCCATTATTTGATTATTTTATTTATAGTAAATATTCTATATGATTTTCAACCTTCCTATTTAAGGAAAAGAATTCCTTAATTCTTGTTTGGATGATTTAACTCCTTATTCTGTATCTATAAAAGTAGCCCATCCCTATGTGTTTACTCATTCGAACACTGTGATAGAAAATATTACTTTACTATTGCTTCGTTTCTTCTAAGTTCATATTTTTTTCCTGCCCCGCCTCAACACGAGCACTGCTCGAGATCCTTGTGATCTTGACGTGTTGAGTTCGGATTTCAGTTACTGGAAACGCTCTTTTTGAAATTTCTGGTTGTCATTTTGTTCTCACTGATTAATCGGTTAGTTCCCTTCTCTATTTTTAATCTCGATATTGCACTACGTGGACTTATTGTTTGCATCATATCATAATAATACGAGTTTTATGTTCCTCAATATGTGTCTACATATTGTAACATAATGTTCCCGAATAAATATTTTTATAAGAATTTCTGATTAACTAATTGTGTTTCTGAGATTCAGAATAAAATATGTGTGCAAATTTGGTCGTATAAGCTTGTTTAACAGGTTACCCTTTGATTTAGAATGAAGAGTTCGCTGGGATCGGAGGGATTGTAGTTTAATCAATTTAATTTTATATTTTGTGATGTATTTATTTCAGTTATTTTATTTTGTTTCCATGTAATAATGTAAATGAACGCTGATAATAGTTAAAAGGGGGTTTTATGGGGGCGGGGTTCTATTTCTTTACTGTTTTCTTTCTAATTGCCAAACTCACCTAGAAAGCATGTTCATAGGTTTCTAATAATTTATGCAACATTAGATATCATGTCTATAGGATTTCAAACAATTTAGTCTGAAATATATCTTATGATTGCATATTATAAGTGTTGTTTATGGAAATTTAGCATGTGTGACACTAAATCGCATGCTTATAGGAACTTAATCTAAAATAAACGGCTGGAATAATGTCTATAAAAACTATAAGGTTGATTTGTTTTAGTTAAAAGTGATGCCTGCATAAGCTATAATATTTTTAAATTTGAAGTATCTGGCATATAATATTAATAAATCTGCTTCTATGACTAAATGAAATTTTATTCTGTGCATTCCCTGTTTAACCTTGAATTAATCTAGTAATAAAGCTGGAGTAACTGATTAAGGAAATCTGCCTATACCATTTGTAGTCATCTTTTCGAGAACTATGTGTTGTTCCCTAATAGAATTCTGCAACTGTTTAATTACAGTCTGTTCCTTTGCAATGATTAGATACCATGATTTTTAGGATAAATAAATAACCAGTTCGAAAGTATATGGTGTAACCACTTGCTTAACGTGTTTAAGCTAATAACAACAAGTCATCGCTTTCAAGTTATCATAAACATAGCTGCTTAATTGCGTCAAAAACTTGTCTTTAGGAGCTGTGTTTGTAATAAGCCATGTAAGTTAGTTGTTCATGCATTAAATGTGTAACATGACAATCTTCTTGCTTTGTTTAGAGATTATTCCCTTAGGATCTGTGGTATCTATTTATGTTTATTTTAAAATCATGCCGTCAGAATCTGTAATGAAACAATTTGCATGCATTTATTCTTTAGAACTCATGTTTGTATGGTTTACAAATATGTTTGCATCATCCTAAATATTGTGTTTTAATAATTATGCAATTTTAATTTTAGAGGCCTATTTGAAACCTATATTTGCTATTTGTCTTAATCTATTTGTTCGCGCTTAATAAACTTTTAAAACCCTAAGATTTCTAGACCCAACAATCCAAGTTAGTTGTCCAATGTCTCTTGGACATTAGGCTCGGGACAGGTAGGCAAAATTTAGGGCGTTAGTTTATTCACATAGAAATTCCTTAAGTTAATAATCAATTAATTAGGCGGGTAGCGAGATATGATAGTCCGTGCTCGCTGAATAATACTAGCAATTTAAATAGTTGCGAAATATTATTTAAGTTGCACGGGGTGATCCCTTTAGGTTAAAATAACCCCTCCTCTAAGTGTAGAACTACGTCTGGCCTGATTCACTTTAGGGATACGTAGGCGCCTAGGTTCGGCCCCATATTAATTTTTTTTTATTTTGTTCGTCTTTTGGTATGCGTTTTGTTACGGTTTTATTTTGTATGGATTGAATTATTTTCCTGACTGTATTTATAGTATTTGATTGTTCTTTGTAATAATAATAATAATAATTGTCTTTGAGTGCATTTTGTCCAAATTTCTTTCTTCTCGTTTGTCTGTTGATTCTATATTTTATCTTTTCTTTTCAACCTAGTTTAAATTTAAATAACATAGGTTAAAATCAATTATTTTGCTCACTAGTTAACTTCCCCATATACTAATAGGTCCGGCCGGGAACCACATTTGTTGAACTCGAAAGGTGCCTAACATCTTCCTTTGGAGATAATTTAAGCTCTTGCCCTACTTTAGTGACTTAAGCTAGTAAAACAAACCTTTAGGTTAGTACGGTGCCCTAACGCACCAAAATTCGTTAGGTGGCGACTCTTCATTTTTAAATCCTAAAAGAGTTGTCATGTGCCGAGTTCCGCTTTCTGCGAGGAAAATGGGGCGCGACAACATGGCGACTCTACTGAAAATTTTTGGCTCAGACCATTACGTGTTCGTTTTTATGTGGTATTTTTTTTAGTCAACTTACCATGCTTAATCCCTTTCCTCTTTCCCATTTATTTGTTTCCTTGTTTAATTGATTTATTTTCTTATATATGTTTCATTATATAATGATGAAGTTGCTAATAATTTTCTTTCTTTTCTATTCTTATTTTCATGTATAATTATTATTTTAATTAATTGGCTTATTGTTAATTGCTTTTCTTAAATTGTCATTTTTGCTCATATTTTTCCCCCCACTTGGAGACCCCTCACTATCACACACTTGAAAGCGGATGCGTGATTTCATGGTCGTTCACGTTTTAATACCCGTGTCGAGGAGTGTCTCATGATTTGGTCGATCAGCAGTGCATCGACGATCATGATTCTTCTTACTCTCAAGTTGTCCACTTGAAGAACCCGTGTCTTTACCAAATCATTTTTGCCATGCATATTCATTTCCTGCTTTGCAATTAATTTTAGTTTCATGTATACCCGTTTTCCTTATTCCCCATTATTTATTTATTTGACTTGTATGTAACATGTTATGTTTAGTTTCTTTTTTTTAATTATTATTAGTATTATATTTTATTACTGCTTTTATGTGCTACATATTATTATAATTGTCATTCCGTCCATACCTTCCTCCACTTGGAACCTCTCCATCCTTTTCTTTTGGAACGGTTGTATGGTCATACGGACGTTCCTTCTTAAAATACCCATGTCGGAAAATGTCTTGTGGATTGGTCGATCAGCGGTGCATCGACAACCATAACCTCTCCCACTCTCAAGTTTTCCGCTTGAGAGAATCGTGTCTACAACCACTCTCATAGTTAAATTTTGAAAATAATGCTTGCATAATGTATGTGCATTTTTGAATTTATTTTTTTTAGAATATAATATTTTCTCTCATATTTAACCCTTTGCCTTATTGCCTTTAGTTGTCTCCTTATTTAAAAATACTTGTTTTACATGATTAAATTACATACTTAATCCATTTATTTGTTTCCATTCCTTTCAAGCATTCTCTTTATTTATTTCCTGAAATAAGTTATCTTTTCTTTATTGTTCTTCATATTTAAAATATTTTTTTTACGCGATTAATTCATTTATTTATTCCCTATATATGTTTTTTTTGTTAATGTTTAATTTTTTCAGTCATTTATATTTATTGGTTTCTTTATTATTTACATGTTACTGCTTTAATTATGTACTAATTTTTATTTAGCTGCATATGATTGTCATTCCGCTCATACTTCCCCCACTTGAGACTTCTCGCTATCACACACTGAACACACGAGTTGTGCTTTGCACTTCTCCAAAATTCTTTCATACACCTATTTAGAGAGTCGGCATATACGCGGGGTGAATGGGTTGTTTTATTACCATATGACCATGTGACTTCTTACATAAGAAATTTTCAATCTGTGTCCACCCAATTTTTAGAAATTGTTAAGTCATGCATGCATTATTCCCTAGGAGGTCTCGATATCCTTAACGTATTGAAGCCATTAGTTTAACTTTGTCCAAAGTCCAAAGAGATTTACAATCTCGAAAAAGACCTTATCATATCTATTTGCATTTTTATTTGAGATATCAATATATCTAAAATGTAGACTATTTGCTCCTTAGGTGGGAAGGGTAAAACTAACACTTTGTGATACAGGTGTTGAGCAAAAATTACGCCCTATAAGCTAAGAAGAAGCCAAAAGAAGGAAGAACATTTCCCTTTGGTCTACAACTTTTTGTAATTTTCATTTCTTGTAATATTTCATTTATGTAAAATAAAGCAATAATTTCTGTATGTATTTGGAAATTTTAGTGGAGCAAATGGAATGATACATCATGACATATTCGACTCTCAAAATGCACTAGGCCTACCTCTGGCACAAAAGAGGCCTCTAAATTAGGAAAGCATATTAATGTGTTTAATCTTTCATCTACAACATGAAGTGTATTAATGTGTTTATTTCTTTTAATCTTTTGTCTACATGTTATGCTCGAGTTTTTTTACTAATTTTATCTTTCTGTTTATTGTTTATGTTGATTATCCCCCTCCTAAGGTTGATTTGTTCTTAACCTTCCACTATACCTTTCTCCTAGTCGGTTCACCGAAGTAAGAAGGAAAATGAACGAAAGTAATTGTTTAGCAGTCAGAATTGACACGACCATTTCAAGAGATTCCGCAGAGAGTTCAGAGAAGAGGTATTCACCTGATTTTAATGACCCAATTCTAAGGATGGAGCAAAGAATTTTGGAACTCCAAGGGGAATTATCCTGAGTTCGTAATATGGCCAACCTCTCAATCCCATTGGAAACTTCATTGGAACTGCAAATCGAGGTCCATGCCCCTACCAAGCCTCACGTCACTTTTACAAGTCTTCCTTTGTCATCCCATCAAGCCTCATATCCTCAAAACAATCCTACTCATGCTTACTCGCTTCCTCAAAATCATGTACAACATCTGCATAATGGCTACGCAACTCCTTCAAATCAAGCCACTTCACAAAGACCACCCACTATATCTCATTACTTACCTCCCACATCCACATCCACATGCAACATATATTACGCCCATACTCCCGGAAACCACACCTTGAACCCAAATTACATTGAGACTTCTCCGGTCACTCATCACCTAGGAGTATCTGGACTCTCTGAGAAAGACATCTTGATACAGTCTATGATCATGGAGCTCAAGAAGATGAACAATCCTTGGAACTACCAAGCACCTCCATTCCCATATCAAGTGCCTCCATTTCAATCTCCTGCACCAACATACAATCACCCAATGTCGTTTTACAATCCTGCTACTTATCCTGTCCATAATGCACAACCTGCACATTTTTAGTTTGCTCCACCTGCGCTTCAAAGGCCACCAGTTTATCAAAATCCACTGATTCAACAATCTCGCAAGCCCTCGAGACCTCGAGCAAATTCATCTAAGCAGTATACTCCTTTGGGTGAGTCTATAATGCAATTGTATGAAAGATTAAAGGTTGCCGACTATATCACCCCAATACCTGCAATAGTGATGGATACACACGCGAAATGGATCGATCATAATAAAATTTGTGATTATCATTCAGGGATGAGAGGACACACCACAGAAGAGTGTCGAGCTTTGAAAGACAAGATTCAAGCACTGATTGATGCCAAGGTGATCCACCTGAAATAAAAGTTGATGCCTGTTATTCTCAGTTTGATTTGCTCCTTTATTTGAAAGCCTTTTACTATTTAAATTCTGAACTATGTTAGACCTGATTCCCATTTAAGAGGGATACGTAGGAGCCCTTATAGGGTTCAATCATAATCTAATAAAAAAAATTTCCCCTTTTTGAGTATTAACAGGGGCAGAATTTTTTAGAGGATCTCAAAATTCATAGATCAAGCTTTTCCACAGAACTGGGGCAGAATTTTTGAGGGGACCTCAAAAATTCACAACTTTACATCATTTGCAAAAGAAGTCTGCATCATGTTCTACACTGGGCAGAAATTTCAAAGGATCTGAAAATTTCATCAAGACTCAGTCAATCCAAGAAATTGATTCCCAAAAAGGACGTCTATGAAAAGACGTGACATCCAGTCTGATCATCAAGCTCATGAGATCGAGATAGCAACAGATAGATAAACACACAAATCAACCTTCCCCCTTTTTAAATCTTACAATTTTTTCTTTGAACACAGAAGCAACAAGTACCAAATTTGCAATCATTCTGTATAACATCAGGATTTACGAAGGTATCAACAGTAAAGCTAAACTACCTGAAGCTCGTCCATGAACAAGATTACGCAATATCCTCTTAGTAAGTTATTCGAAGTTGAACACTATTTTATTTAAAGTTGAGTATTATTATTTTGATTACTCAATGGGTTAAGCATTACCCTCTAATTTTTAAGGGTTAAACACTGCCCTATGGATTAAGCATTACCCTCTAATTTTTAAGAGCTAGGCATTGCCCTATGGGTTAAGCATTACCCTAATTTTTTAGGGCTAAGCATTGCCCTATGGGTTAAGCATTAACCTAAATATTTCTTTAAGGGATAAGCATTATCCTATAGGTTAAGCATTTTCCAAAATATTTTTTTTGGGGTAAGCATTATCCTATGGGTTAAGCACTTCCTAAATATTTTTTATGGGTTAAGCATTGTCCTATAGGTTTAGCACTATCCTAAATATTTCTTTAAGGGCTAAGCATTGTCCTCTAGGTTAAGCACTACCCTAAGCATTGTCCTATGGGTTAAGCACTGTCCTATGGGTTAAGCACTATCCTAAATTTTCTTTAAGGGCTAAGCATTGTCCTATAGGTTAAGCACTACCCTAAATGTTTCTTTAAGGGCTAAGCACTGCCCTATGGGTTAAGCACTACCCTAAATGTTTCTTTAAGGGATAAGCATTATCCTATGGGTTAAGCACTACCCTCAATTTTAAGGGCTAAGCATTGTCCTATGGGTTAAGCACTACCCTAGATTTTAAAGGTTAAGCATTGCCCTATGGGTTAAGCACTACCCTCCAATATTTTAAGGTTAAACACTGCTTTCTAAATTTTGATCGGGTTAAGCACTATCCTTTCAAATTTATTTGAGTTAATCGTTAATATTATCTTATGCTTATTGACTAATCATTTTATCCAGTATTTTAAGGCTTGCAGGCTACTATTATGTCATTTCAAGTTACTCTCGTAATTTGAATCAAGCTACTATCATGTTACTTTCAAGTTCCCATGCTCTTTGCTACTCTTATGCTACTCTCAAGCTCCAAGCCACTAATTGCTACTTTTAACCTATTATCACCATGCTAATCTCATCATTCTTGTGATTTTTGAATGGGTCAAGCATTACCCTCCAAGATTTTAAGGGCTAAGCACGGTCCTACCATTTTTTACGTCGTTTGGGTAAAGCACCACTCTCCCAAAATTATCCAAGCTACACTTTGAAATCTATACATTATGTTAATTACCTCTACCCGTCATTATTTATCTATTTAGTTATTCACTTTCAAGCTCTACCGCTTTTCATCGCATATTACTCAGAAGCAATTTTTGTTTTCATCTCGCTTTTCAATCTTTTACCTTTTAAATTAACTGTCATTCTGACATTACCGCATTTTGATACGAAAGTATTAATAATTGCATCTATCTATTTTATCTCTACATTCTCATCATTTCATACTCTTTTCGTTCCTTATTCAAATCCCGTATCATCAACTTCATTTTAGGAATCTCGTTCATCTCTAAATCTAGAACTACACACGACCTGATTCTCGTGAAACCCGAGATATGTAGGCGACTTGAAACTGAAGTCTCGGCTGCAATATCTTCATAATTTCATTTTCTTTTATCCGGCCGCACCAAAATTTTTTCTTCGGTCGGACAAAATCGACTACTAAGTCAACGTTCTTTGCTCAACAATTCATCTTTCATTCCCGAGTAAAGAAGGGGCAGTTGTTGCCACCCAATTTTGACCTCCCTATGCTTCGTCTAAGTTGCGTATCTATATATATATATATGTGTGTGTGTGTGTGTGTGTGTGTGTGTGTGTGTATTTTAAAAATTACCTTTTTAACGAAATTAATTAACTCGCATTTGTAATATTTTAACATTAATTAGCGTATGTATTTGAATTTTTGCATAATTACTTTAGATTATAAAATATTTTATTACTTTAATTTCAAGTTCATAATTTTTCAATATGTGATTACGTAGTATGTAATATATTGTATAATTTTTTCTGATATCTGATAATTCTATATCGGGAACATATAAAAATAATATATATCCGTCTAACAATTTCTCTTGGGGGGTTTACATATACTCATAATTGTTGTTATAATTAATAATTAAAATTGAGAAGGATTTTTTGATTGAAAAAATCTATACTGATTAGTTATATATCAAGTTTTGTTTTCTTATGTCATTAGGAAAACAAAATTTGGAGATTCAAATCCAAGAATCATTCATGCATTCTAAGTCAATAGTTAATGGTTCCTATTTTCATAAAGTTGAATTTTGGATTTTGCGACTGAAAATCCACATTTGATTTTTCAATAGAAAGGTAAGAGAAAGTTTTGAACATTATGAATTTTGAGATAGACTCAATCGAAATTGAAAGAATGAATCAAAACCATTCAAAAGGGAAGAAGGATTAGGATTTCCTTGACTTTTAGGAAAAAGTCAGGAAAACAGAACTCAAGGTGCTATATATATATATATATATATATATATATATATAGACACACACACACACACACACATACATACATACCTTCAATTAAACAAACTTTTATTTTTAAAATATAATTTTTACTTCATTTTTGTAAATTATTTATAATTAATTTAATAATAATAATATTTATATAAATTTTATCATAATTTAAGCTATTATGTTACCTATTTATTGAATTATTTACAAGTGTAGTATTTTAATTAAATTTATAGCAGCTAACTCAAATTTTCCTCCAATATATTTAAAATCTAGCCACTTTCTATCTAATTTATGCCAATTTTAGCCACTTTTGATCAATTTTGGCTATTATTTAAATTCAAAATCTGACCACATTTTAAACTCAATTTCAATTAATTCCTACCCAATAACCCATTTGATTAACACATTATTGACCCGTGATCCAACCCAGAATCCCAAGGTACAATCTCAGCCCTACATCTCATTTAATCCAACGGCGAAGATTAATTCATCAATTTCTTTCCTATTTTCATTACCCAACCCCAAACCCTAATATCATTCTCTTCCCTTTCCCCTCTACCTGCACCGCCTCTCTCTCTTCTCCATCTCACTGGCCACTGGAAAACTCAACAACTCCGGCCGCCGCACATTTCCCCCCTCAGTCGCACACCATCGCCACCGGATCTCCCTCCGTCATCCCCTCTTCTCTCCCTCTCTTCTCACCCTCGCAGACCCACTCGCGCGGCACCACCCTCACTACTCCGGTGAAGCACAGAAACCCCGATCTCCCACTTCCTCTTTTCTTCTCCTCTCCCGCTGTACACCATTTTTCGGTGAAACACTGCACTCTCTCTCTTCCCACTCCATATTCCCTCTCCCTGATGAATCCGTGTCACTGTTTTCCAGTGATGATTGACCATAGAATCTCTAGATCTGTCACAACCGCCAGCCTCGCCGCCTTTTCTCTCCCTTTGTCTCGACGAAATTCCACCAAACCCACCGGACCTATCTCCATCTATATCTCCCTTTTCCGGACGAAATCAACAGCACCCGAAACACAACCATTAGAGCCGCCTCACCCTTCTCGCCTCTCTCACTTTCTCTAAAACTAGAAAACACCCAGCACCACCAGATATGCCTCTCCAGCCACCCGACCTTCCTCTCCTTTTCATTTTCCTCTCCAGTAAAACAAAGAAGCAAGTTGTATTTTGTTTAATATTTACAAGTTTGGCAACAGATCCTCGTAGATCTGCCAGTGACGTTAATATTTCTACGTTTTACCCCTTTTCCATTATTTTTCCTGCCTATGCCAAGCTAGATCTAAAATTTAATTATGGTTTATGTTTGTTTGAAAATGTTCTAATTATTATTTGTGCTTGTCTATAGAATCTTGCACATAAAACCCCTAAATATTATGTGATTTTTGTCCGTCTCACGCTCTGAAATAAATGTTTATACGTCCTACAGTGGGTATATATGCATTGGTGAATATTGTCTGATATTAGTTTCTCGTATCTTCGATACATAATTCACTGTTCTGCTATTTTCTCTACCATCTATATTTTGATATATGATGTGCATGTATATTCTTAGTGTGCAAGCCCTTTCTCGAATTCGATCCTTACTAGCTATTGTAAATATGTTTAGTTTTCATCCATCTGCCTGTTTAAGAGCTCCCATTTATATGATGTTTGTGAGATTCTTGGCTTAATTCGAAAATCCATAATTTGAGCGTGTAATTGCCTAGACAAATTTGAATAATTGGTAATGGACTTTTTTCCTCTTGTATCAAGTGAAGCATGTTAAATATTGTAAGGTGAAATTTCCGTTTGCAAAATATAGGGTAATTTAGTACTTCTTAATTTATTGTAAATTCCTTTGTTTAATTCATTTTCTGTTTCTAATTAGTTTAACCCTTTTATTGTGGTATTGATTTTCTCCGCAATTTTTTACTTCTCCTGCCTAGTGTATGCAGTTATGGCAGTTTAATATGCACCAATTTATTTAGTTTATTTTCTCGTATAATTAGTAACATCCTTGTTTAATTGATTACTGTAAAATTTTCTTCCATATTGACTTGCCTCACTTAAGGAGAATTTTTTTAATGACTAAATTTTATTATTCTCAGAATCTGTTAATTATAGTAAATAGAGATTTATTCAATGATCTTGATTGTTGATTTATGCTAATTAATGAGAATAATTTCTTGACTTATTTTTTACGAACTGTTTTATGCTGATTTAGTGCAAATTTAATTTTTTCCATTATTTGATTATTTTATTTATAGTAAATATTCTATCTGATTTTCAGTCTTGCTAATTAAGGAAAAGAATTCCTTAATTCTTGTTTGGATGATTTAACTCCTTATTCTGTATCTATAAAAGCATCTCATGCCTATTTGTTTACTCATTCGAACACTGTGATAGATAATATTATTTTACTATTGCTTCGTTTCTTCTAAGTTCATATTCTTTTCCTGCCCCGCCTCAACACGAGCACTGCTCGGGATCCAGGAGATCCTTGTGATCTTGACATGTTGAATTAGGGTTTCAATTACTGGAAAAGCTCTTATTGCTGTTGTCGTGTCACAGATCTGTTGATACCTTTGAGATTTTTGTAAATGTCTAGATACTGTGATCCTCTACTTTGTTAACTATCTAGTGAATGTGAATATCTGCTATCTTCTTTGTCTTTATTCTTAAATATAGTATATGTGTTTTATCCATATTTAGAATTCTTTTGCATCTTGATGGTAACTCCCGAAAGTGGTTGAACCTGCATGTTCTATTACTGTCAAAAGCAATGTTAGCAATACTATCTTCCAATTGATTTGCCTCTCTTTATGTATGTTTAATGAGTATGTGTAGATTAGTCATCGTCTCCTGAATCTCATCCATTAAATTTGCAACCTCCCAAGGAATCTTTCACTCCTTTAGTAACATTCTCGCTAAGCTTAGGGAGTCTGTTTCAAGAATTAGTTGGGGTATTAGATTATTGTGGAAATATCTTAGAGCATGCCCAACTTCCATAACTTCTATCTGCATGTTAGTGACTATTCCTATCTTTCTTGCTTTAGCATACAATAGATCCCCAATGTCATTCCTGAGGAAAAAACCATAAGTACTTAAACCAAGATTACCCTTGCAAGCTCCATAAGTATTACATTTTACCCAATTGGTAAAGGGAGATTCCACCTAACAATCTTATGATGAAGTCTAGGTTTGTAATTAATCAGATAGTCCACTATCTCCCACCATCTCACTGGTGTCATCATCCAAGGATAATTTATCTTGATGTACTGTCTGATAGTCTGTTGAGTATTCTCAATAGCTCTATGTAGATTGACCTCCTTTCCATGTATTCTTGCATTTCTTCTCTTCCAAAGTTCTCACATTATAATAACAGGAATAGCTTTATAAATGTGTTGCACTTTGGTATTCACTTGATGATTCCACCAATCCTTAATTGCACGATATAATGACAATCCACCAGACTGGATACCTGCAGGCTATGTTCGTTGTTACAAATAAATGTGCAATGGTTTCCATATGATATTGCCTGCAACAATAGCATCTAGACACAACTTGGATATTCATTCTCCTTAAGTTATCATCTGCAGGAATCCTTCCTCTCCAAACTCTCTACATCAGAAAGTTGTACTTGAAAGGCAAACCCTTCAACCACATATTCAATCCCCAGTCCACCTTCTCCTTTCTCCTCCTTAATAGATGATAGGCTGAGTTTACTGAGAAAGAGCCTTGAGAATTAGCCATCAATCATGCCTTGTCATTTGTTGTTTGATTGGTAATCCTTATATTCTCCATAATATGCTCCGCCATTTCCTCTGATAATTTCTCCTTAATGGCTTGATAATCCCAACCCTCTTCATGAAAATTTCTAACTTCCAGCTCCACTTCTTCAGCTATGTCTGGTTTAGTGAAATAGAGAGCACCCTGCTGGGTACAATTGTCAAACCATAAATTAGAATTTCCTGATTTGACCTGCCACCATATCTCCTGATCAATCTCCTCTCTAATACTGATCATTTTCTTCTAAATTTGTGATGCTCCTGTACCTTTAGCTAATAATGGATGTGCTTTTTTGCAGTATTTATTCCACATAAAAGCTTCCTATAATGAATTTGTGAAAGTTCTAAAACTCCACCATAATTTGGAAAAGCCTTAGAAACATCATGTAAAGATCTAAAACCTATCCCTCCTTCATCTCTGGGATAATCCATTTCTTCCCATGCAACCCAATGCTTTCCTGATATCCCCCCAGATTTACACCAGAAAAACTTTTCAAAAATCCTGTGCATTTGATCCAAGACCCCTTTCAGAGGGGCCATGGCTGAAAGAGGATTATAGGGATGGATTGTAGTACATGTGAGATAAATATAAATCTCCCTCCATAAGATAATAATCTATTCTGTCAAGCCAACAGTCTACTAGAAATTCTCCTAAGTAATTCTTTATAATAAATTTTCTTCTGTCTTCCATAAAAAACAAGACAACCTAAATAGATGAAAGGGAAAGAGTCCTGATTAATACCATTCCATTTCTTGAACTTAATACCCAGTGCTACAGGATCCTTCTCATGAATATAGAAAAAACATTTGCTTCTGTTAATCAATTGGCCAGATACTCTCTCATATCTGCCTAACACCTCTGTCATCTTTCTGACTGACTTCTTTTCACTAGAGCAAAATAGGATAGTATCATCTTCATAAGACAAGCGATTAATTTAAGGGCTCCATTTAGGCAACTCAAAGCCTTTGAACTCATTATCTTCATGTAGTTTATTTAGCCCTCTTAAAAGAACTTTAGCAGCTATGATAAAAAGAGTGGGAGAGATAGGATCTCCCTATTTTAAGACTCTGGAAGACTTAAAAAAATCATGTGATTTCCCATTAACCAGCACCGAATACCGGTTGTTACAAAATAACCTCCAAATCATATCAATGATAATTTCTGAAAATCCAAACCTTCTCAGAACCTTTGTCAGAAAAAACCATGACACCCTATCATAAGTTTTTGCCATATCCAACTTAACAACCACATTCTGCCACTTCTTCCTTAAATTAATATCTCTGATAATTTCCTGAGCCAACAAGACATTCTTTGTAATGTTTCTCCCTTTTACAAAGACAGATTGATTCCTAGAAATGATGCCAAGCAAAAACTCCGCCATCCTTTCATGTAGTGCTCTAGATAATACTTTATTGACAAAAGTACTCAGGCTGATAGGTCTTAGGTATGATAAATTCACCATATTCTCTATTTTTGGAATTAATACTAAATTAATATGAGTAATGAATCTCGGGATGTCATGCCCACAAAATAAAGCTTTCACCATTTTTGTAATATCCTCTCCTATAATATCCCAGCATTCTTGAAAGAATTTTCCAGAAAAACCATCTGGACCACATGCACTATCACCTCTTAACTCAAAGACCACCTTTTTGACCTCCTCCATTTCTGGCATTTTGGTCATCTGCTCATTCTCCTCTTCAGATATCATGGTTGGTATATTGTTCAAAAAATCCTCATCTATATTTGTGCCTTCCTCCCTATACTGATTGCTAAAGAAAATCAAAGCTGGATCCCCGATGAGTTCATTTGAATTCAATACATCTCCTTCAACTGACTGAATTTCCCTAATATGAAGCTTTCTCCTCCTCCCTTTAACATAAGAATGAAAAAATTTAGTATTCCTCTCCCCCTCCTCAAACCATTTCATGCCTGATTTCTGCCTCCAGTATTCTTCCACCAGATAAAGATATATTTTAAGTTTTGCCTCTGCCTTGCTTAGCTCCATCCTACTTTCTTGAGTGGGAAGTATCTCTAACTGAGCCTCCTTGACTTTAATAATATCTTCCAATGTGGCGACCTTCTGAAAAATATTTCCAAATGTGCTCTTTCTCCATAGTGCTAAAGCTCTTTTAGTATTCTTTTCTTTGGCTTGGAATTCAACAAAAGGATTACCAACAAAATCAACCTTTCAATTATCCTACACTATCTCTTTAAATTTCTGGTGCTTGGTCCAAAAATTTAAGAATCTGAAAGGTTTAACACATATCTCTTCCTAAGTATTATAACATACATGTAAAGGGGCATGATCAGAGCCCTGTCTCGCCATGTGTAAAACTTCAGTTGAAGGTAATAAATTGAAAAACTCCTGATTACATGGAACTCTATCCAATCTTTTAAATATACAGGCCTCATCTATTCTCTCATTTCACCATGTATACTTACTTCTAGAAGTTCTTATGTCCATAAGGGCACAATTGTTAACACAACCTAAAAAATCTTCTACCTCCCCTTGTGAAAAAGGTAGTACCCCTAATTTTGCTTCTTCATTGAGAATGACATTAAAATCACCACCAACAATCCAAGGATCCTGACAATTGCTGGATAGATTCTCTAATTCATCCCATAATCAAGTCTTTCTCTAGCATCGCATCTTGCATACACTGCTGTCACTCTGAATACCTCATTCTACATAGTAAACTTGATAGTTAACTATTGAAAACTATCCCACTCCACCATTCTAGTTAAATCTTCTCTCCATAAAATCCAAATTTTTGAAGATACATTTGTTGCTGCATGGTTTAAGCCCAGTTTTCTTTTGTAATGATCTAATTCCTCAAGTCCTTGAAAAGGTTCCATCAAAGTTATTAGTGCATAATGATGTCTTTTAATAATATATTAGTCTCTCAAATGCATTTTGAGACTTTACAGATCTAATATTTCAAAATAGGACTTTATCTATCATTGATCACTATTTATTCCCCTATCTCTGCTACTCCTTGTTTGAACTTGTAAAGGTATGGTTGGATGTCCATACTTTATTTTTTTCATCCCACTTTTAGATCTGCTACTTGCCTCGGTGAAAGGTCTCCTTTCTGAGCAGCATTTTGAATATTTGTCTCCATGTCCTCATCCTCTTCTCTCTCCCGTATTTGGCTTTTTTGAAGTTCTATGAGATCTTGCTCCTCAGGACTCTCAATATGTTGTTCCATGTGTTGTACTGGTATCTGATCCCTTACTTCTGTACTCTTTTTAGAATTTGGATTCCACACTATGATGGCTTTAGATTCTCCTTTGACAACTTCATCTTTTTTTCTTGTTAGTGGACCCTATATCTGATGATTCTGCCTCTTGATGTACCTCTTTTTGATCCTTATTCTGATTCACGGTACCCTGGGTGTTCGGTTCTTCCCCCTCTTGATTTTGTAAAGTATCAAACTTGTTGTTTGTATTTACAACCTTCTCCTGTTGGACTGGTTTTTGACTCAATCTCTTTTCTTTTATCCCTTTTTCTTGATTTATCCCTTTTTCATACTTATTCTTGTTTCTCTGTAACTGGAAATCCTCCTTATCCACTTCGTTTCCATTTGGAAATCCTCCTGGGCTTTCATTATTTCCTGTTTTACCGTCACCTTTCGCCACAACATTTTCCTCCTTTTTGGGATATATTTCTGGATGGATAACATAGTATTACTCTTCGCAATGTCCCTAAATTTTGCAATTCAAATAATACTTTGGAACATAATCATATTTAATTTGTATCCACCTCTCTACAACTTCCCCTGATTGTTTCCTCACACCAATATCCACTTGGGGAAATCGCTCAATAAGTCCACTTCAACTTTGACTCGGGCACAACTTGATCTAGTTTGATTTCTCGTCGCCCACTTGTAACGGCTTTCCTATAGAAGAAGCAAGTGAGAAAATTGCTTCTTTCACAAAAAATTGGGTGGGAGTGATGGGAGTGAGATCCAAGAAATGATAATAATAGTCTCCTCCTTAGGGTCAAATAAAGGATCTCACTTTAATGTTCTCATGGGATAAGTCTATTGTCTATGTGTGAGATCGAAAGTTGGCTTGGATAGAAGGTTGACATAGTCCTCCAAATTTGTTGCCCTTATCAGGACATGTCTATTATTAAACAAGTCTATATTGCACTCATCCTTTAATTTGCATTGTTTGGGATGATTTGTCATAAATCATGTATTCTAGGCCATCCATATGAAAATTTACCAATAACAACATATTGTAAATTTTTCTTATAAATCATTTGGATCACTTCCTCCTCTTCCCAAATCACTCTAAGTTCTCCATGTAGATAAGAGATAAAATTCATTGGAATAGGTTTTGAAATGGGGACACTAGGTTGAAGTTTCGTAGCAAAATCTAAAGGAAAAGTATTTTGGGTTGTATCAGTGGAGGGTTGGCCTGACGACGTGGCCGCCATGGCCACCAAAAAATTATAAAAGATCTGAAAGGGGTGGCGGCGTTAGGGTTTTTTTTTGAGAGAGAGATGAATTCAAAAAAAGACATAAATATGGTAAAACACATATTTTTAATACCAAATTTAAACTACAAATTAAAGCACAAAATTCAGAAAAAGATGAATGCGATATATCCTCGATTTATAACTTAGGTAGTATAGCTTAAAATGATTAGAAAAGTTATATATATAAACCACATCGGAGCCACATGTATTAAAAGGGTGACACACCTTCATAAAAAAAAATTACAATGTGTAGTGATGTGGAGATAATTTTTTTAAATATATATAAATATATTGACTCTTTAAGAATTCTTCTTGGGTTTACTCTTTTATATTTTTATAATCCTTAATTAATAAAAATTTTGATTTCAATTTTGTATATAAATGTTTCTTGAGGAGCATTATAACAAATGCGACATCTTAGTTAATATATTATTCCACTAAGAGCATCATATAAAATGTATTCCTTTTCTTATTAGATGTAAGAGGCAGACAATTTAGCTCGATATAATACAAGATTTTATGGATTATTATCTATCCATGTTAGCTTCAATTGGTATATTCATAAATGTACAAAATAAAAGTTTAAAGTCATGAACCCTTAATTGCATAGGTTGATGAAAAGTCACTTATGCAATATAAGAAATGAATTTATAATACTTTATATCTCTTGATTTGATTTTCATATTTCCATCAACATGAGCTATAGGTAGAGCTGTCAATATAGGTTGGCCCAACCAATCCGGGTTAGCTCAACTGGCTTTGGAGTTTGACGGATCAGGATAGACCGACCCAAAATGACAGGACAAAAACAATAAGCCCACCCCATTAATAATTGGGTTGCGGGCCTTGACGGGCCCCCACTTTAAGAAAAAAATATTTTCTAAGATAATTTATTAATTTAAATTCAATTTTAAAATGTTAACATAAATATTTACAACACAATATTACATGGTGTTACTACTTGCTAGTCAAGTCTTAAATTCATAAACAAAATAATCCTAATAATACTTATTAAATTTGGCTTCAAGTAAAGATTTGATTGTATGACTTCAATCCAAAACAACTGTCATTATATGCAAATATCTTGGGTACAACCCTACAGGAACACCATCTTGATGGACATAAAGCTTCTGCAAAATTGAACAACTTTTGACATGATATCCTTCGAACCAAATAGAGATATTAATATAAAAATTAAACGATTGATGAGTACCAATACAACTATTTAAATAGAAATATTAATCTTATATTAAGCCCACGGGCCGGCTCAATCCACTTTGCTCAAGCCCCACGGGTCAACGGGCTTATCTGGGCTGGGCTAAAAGCCTCATTCTTAAATGGGCTTCAAAAATCGTAGCCCAATTCTATCAAATTACAGGCTGGGTTGAGTCGGTCCAACGGGTCTAAGCCATATTGAGGGCTCTAGCTATAGGGATGAGCTCTCATCATCTTGATAAGTAAAAATTCATTCATGTGTTATTCCTACATTGAATGATATAGTTTTTGACTAACATGTTGTGAAGAATTTAAGTTTAAATTTATGAGATTGATTTTAAATATTCATCACTAAATCTCTATTTCTGAAATTTACAAATATTATTATAGAGAAAAAAATATTATTTATTTTATAAACTCAAATTGATGAGATAATAAAATCAATAAATATTTTAATGATATATATTAAATATTATGACAAATTGCTAACAATATACCAATTCAAAAAAAAAAAAATCAATGAGTAATGAAATAGTAACTATCTCCCAATTAGGAGAAAAAGTGAAATTGATATAAGCACCATTTTTTCAAGCTAAAATTTAAATTTAAACAAAAAGAATATAAGAAATTTTTTTAACAAACTTACATGTAATTAAAAGAATTTTAAATAGAATCATAACTTATACGCAGAAGTAAGTGAGATCTTTATCTGTTCTGCTTTATATACTTTAATAGTCTTTTAAATATTGAGATCAATATTTGAAAAACAAAAATTAAAATCAAATTAAGATTGACACAACTTAATCACCCCAAAATACTTCGTAATCATTGAATAATTTGTATGTCCAAAACAATTGATCTCCAAACTTTCTGAAACAAAAAAGACTTATGAAAATTATATTAATATTTTAGAAATCTAACCCCGTAACTTAAAGAAGATTAAATGAAAGTATAGTAGTACTTACTTCTCAGAATTTTAAGCATCATCCCATTTTCAATTGGTCCTATTGCACTAAATCAACTTTTTTGCGTCTATTTTTGTACATATGTGCTATATTCTGTGCTTTCATTTTAAAATGCGGATGTATGCAAGTTGATTTTATTGAGTTCACAATTCAATCAAATTTTTTGAATAGATAATAAATTTTTCAATAAATATTTATTTAAGTTTCCTGATACAGTTAATAAACTTATATAGGCATATTTTGGGAATATAAAAGAATGAAAAGATCATATATATTAAAATATTAAAATTTTAATAAATAAATAAATATTAAAGAAAAAAATTAATTAACTATATTTAGAAAAGTTCAATAAATACAATAGAAAAAGAATTGAGGAGAAAAAATGGAACAAAAAAATCAAAATTTTCAAATTTTCATGATGACTAAGGGACTTGACTTTTGTTTTAAAGTTAAAATAGAAAATTATTCATTAGCATTCATTGAATTTTATTATAAATTCAAAAGTTACTCAGATATCAAAAGTTACAAGATATATAATATATTTTGTATGCATATTTAATAGAGTAGCAGGAAAGACTCTCCATTATAATTCTTAATTTAAAATATTTTTAAATATTTAACATTCATTATTATGGTCTTTCAACTTTTAACTTTGAGACTTTCCACTTTTAAAATACTAGTCTTAGTGTGCGGCTTATGCGTGTCACTCATATTAATGAAATTAGATTTTTTAAAATAGCATAAATGATATTTAAAATATGTGCTTGTGTAACAATATAATAATTTTAGAAAGAAAATTATAATTTTAAATTGATAAATGATCATATTTAAGGGTTTAATTCAATCTAGTTATTTTTCCTTCAGTTTGTTCTAATTCTTGCCTTATTAAATAAAAATATTGTAGAATCAATGTTTGATTAAAAAATAAAAAAGTCGTGCATTTTTACATGAGCATTTAAATGCATGCATTATATGTATATTTTGTTATGAAATAATAAAGAAAGAATAAGAATATTGTAGAGAAAGAGAGAAGGAGAGAAGTTCTTATTTCTCTTGATGGGATGAAATATAGTGAAGGAGAACCTCTCTATTTATAGGGATAATTCCTCTTAACTTTTCTCCAAAAGATAGACTTTCACTATAACATAAACACATGTATCCACTACAATACAAATACCTTTATAGACATTCACTATAATACAAATACATTTATAACGCTCCCCCTTGAATGTATATTTGATAGATAATGTGTCTCGTTAAAACCTTACTAGAAAAAAAATCCAGTGGAAAAAAATCTAGAGAAGGAAAAAGAGTACACATATCTAATAATACACATTTTAGCTGCCTCATTAAAAACCTTACAAATAAAATTCAGTGGGACAAAACCTCATAAGGAAAAAAGAGTACAACGCATATTAACTCCCCCCTATTGAGAACATCCTCGAATTTTTGTATCCCGATCTTGTGCATCATTTTCTTAAAAGTTGCAGTTAGTAGAGATTTGGTGAATAAATCATCCACATTGTCACTTGAGCGAATCTGTTGCACGTTGATATCACCATTCTTTTGGAGCTCATGTGTGTAGAAAAATTTTGGCGAAATGTGCTTTGTTCTATCTCCTTTTATAAATCCTCCCTTTAGTTTTGCTATGCATGTTGCATTATCTTCATATAAAATTATGGGTACTTTGTTACATTTCAAACCACATTTTTCTCTAATGAGATGTATCATGGACCTCAACCACGCACATTCTTGGCTTGCTTGATGATAGTTATTATCTCAGCATGATTTGATGAAGTAGTCACAATAAGCTGTTTGGTAGATCGCCAATGACAGTACCCCCCACATATGAACACATAGCCAGTTTGAGATCAAACTTTGTGTGGATCAGATAAATATTTTGCATCGGTGTAACCAACAAGATCATCTTTCTAACGAATTAACCAAATGTCATGTTTTGTAGTATTAGTAAGATACATTAGTGAATCAATCACACTAAAATATGGTACTTCAGGACCAAGAATTTTCTCATTCTTTTCTTAAGGTCAAAACAAATTTTTATTCGCATCAAGTGATAGAACAATCATCGAAGTACTTAATTGATGTTCTTCATCCATATAAAATCGTTTCAAAACCTTCTCAATGTATGCAGATTGATATATAAAGATATCTTCTACTAAATGCTCAATTTGCAGACCAAGACAAAATTGTCTTTCCCAGATCTTTCTTCTCAAATTCTTTCTTTATATAATCAATTGCCTTTTGAAGCTCTGCTGGAGTTGCAATGAGGTTTATGTTATTAGCATAAATAGCAAGTACAATAAACTCCAATGTTGTTTTCTTATTTAATTTTCCTCATATAAGAATTATGAAGAAGTTTACATAAACTTGTAAATGCTTTAGGCATTTTGAATCCTTCATGATTTTCATATAAATTTTATCAAGTGATAACATTCATTAGTATTTAAATACTTGACATCTTCTTGTGTCTGGACTATAGGTCCGATAAGTTTTATGCTTATCAATACGCATCATTTCACTTGATAATAATTTCTACATCAGCATACTTTAGTAGACGTAGAATTCAAATCCTCACAATTTTTTATAATATTGCGTGCTATATTATATCAAAGATACCATCTGTGGTATATAATTTATATCGGTTTGCAATTGGACATAACTCATTGAGATCTCATCACTTTCAATGTTTTCTTAGGTACCTAAACCTCTTAAGGTTTCATCAAGTGTTATGTTGTAAGCTCTTCAAGAGCACATTGCCTCCTTATTATGATCATTTGCTCCATTCTTTTTTCAAAGATTATTGCAATAGATATCGATTGATCTACAATGTTTCATGCATACTGTAGACTCTGTCCTTCAGGGACATAAATTTAATAGGAGCTTTTGTAGTTGAAATATGAAAATAATTTTAGGTTAGCAAATGCTTCAGGTATTTGACTTGAATTATTTTGAATGAGGATCATACTAATAATAATTCACAATATATTTCTTAGCTGCTTATTCTCTCCCCCTCATGTTAGAAGAACTAACATGCATAATCTTTGGGAAATTCACCTATGTGCATCATGATAGATTCATAATCATATATTACACATCAAAAGTTAATAGATGAAAATATTTGGTTCCTGACCCTAAATCAATTGAGTGGAGGGGGAACCTTATTAGTTTGTTGCATTCAAGTGTTGCTATATGTTAAATAAACATATCTCATACCAAAATTTATTTGAGAGTTTTATCCTCATAACCAATAATTTAGCTATAATTTGAGGTATATAATTTTTGGTAAACCAACTTAGATATAAAGCAACATTATCAACGTGATTTTATAATTTAAAATTGTGCTCTTAATTTAACAATTCGAGCAAATAACCTTGAAAAAATCAATTTCAAGTTGATATCAAAGCACATATGACCATACCATAGATGCATCTATTGAAATTATATAATAGCAAACGGTTCACATGGCAGGTGAACGGGCCCATATTCATCCTTTTATAAGTTCAAAATTTCAGGGAATATAATTTCAATCTTAGCTAATCAAGATCATTCTATCACGAGAACAAACAACACAAGAGAATTCTTGAAGAATCTGTTATTTCTTCAACATATAATTATGTGAATGCTCAATTATTTTTGCATCACATTTGAACCAGGATGGCCAACCCGTTATACCAACTTATTTCAGTAAACTTCTAGTTTACTTTTATATATGATTTCATCATCATACTCATATTTATGACTACAAATAAAAAATGGAGGGTAATCCTTTACATAAATATTTATAACCCACTTCAATTGTAGTAGTATGAAGATATTAGATCTTCCCATAATTTATAGTCTCAATCATTTTTCAATGTCTTTGAAACTTATAAGTTTTCTTTTGAGACTTGCTAGTAACACATTAGCTCTTCCAGAGCTCTCAATTAATTTTGTGTACTACCACATATTCCATCATATCAACATCATTAATAGTCTCTCCACATAGTTTTAATTGAGAAACAATTCTGAATGTTGAAGAGTTGTACTTATGAATAGACTTATAGTCTTGATGGATCCAATCATATCGTTTCTTTGGGTGGATGACCATCTTCAGGTAGTCATACCTTCCTTTTAGGCTATTCCACAAAACAAGTGGATCCTTAACCATGAGATATTCAATTTTAAGAATTTCGTTAAGATGATGACGCAAGAATATCATAGCCTTAGCAGGATCCTGGTTTGATACTTTATTTTCACTATTAATGGTGTCTCCAAGATCCATCACATCCATATGGATTTCCGCATCCAACACCCATGAAAGGTAGTTCTTGCCGGAACTTTAAAGCGCAACGAAATCAAGTTTCATAAGGTTAGCCATATTAAAAGAAAGAGAAAAATAATACCTTGCTCTTCAAATTTTGACGTAGAGCAACAATATCACCAAAGGAATATCATTCCTGTGGTTAAGTAATACATCTTTCGAAAAAGAAATTTTAATTTTTCTTACCTCAGATCTTTCAAAGTGAGTGCTCAAGAAAGAGACTCGTGTTGATAACGTGTTATGAAATAATAAAGAAAGAACAAGAATATTATAGAGAAAGAGAGAAGGAGAGAAGTTCTTATTTCTCTTGATGGTATGAAATACAATGAAGGAGAACTCCTCTATTTATATGGATAATTCCTCTTAACTTTTCTCCAAAAGATGGACTTTCACTATAATGTGTTACTATAATACAAATACCTTTATAGACATTCACTATAATACAAATATATTTATAACATATTTCATGTTATATTATTATAAAATTTATATTACTATACACTATTAACGAATTAACATTTAATATAAATATTATCATTATGAAGACGCATTGTATACAAAATTGTATAGTATATTAAAATATATAAAATAAGTTATTCGTTTTGGCACTTATAGATAGATATCATATCACAAATGTATTATTTATTTTGTAATTGATTGTTATGCCACCAAACTAAGAAATACTCATCAAAATTAGTGAAAATAATTAGCAGTGCTTGCAATTGGGGTAAGTTGTCTATATCACACTCTTTGGGGTAAAACTCTTTTCTAGACCCTGTTAATACAGAATACTTTGTACACCGGGCTGTTCTTTTTTAATTGCATTTTCAAAAGTCCTAAACATAAGATTTTGAATTACAAATACAATTTTATTCAACGTGCAATTATGTATTAAAAGGTAAAATAAATTTCTAAATATTAAAATTTTCTATAGTGTATTTCAAATAAAGAATGTTTTAATATATAAAATCTAATTAGGGAAAAAGCATAAGTACCCCCTTAACTATGGTCATATTTTCAACTACACACCTTTTCTTTTCAAGGGTTCTATTACTTCCTGAACTATTTTAAAATGGAATAAATACACCATTGGGTGTTGAGTTGGCAAAGAGAGTGTACTCACTCTCTTAAAGGCATGTAAAGACCAAAAATAACTTAAAATTTAATTAATATGAACACATGTCATTTTTTAATTGGGTAATTTATAATTAATTAGTACACATAATTAACTAATATTAAAACTTAGAGTAATATTTCTTAAATTATTTTTCTTTCTTTATTTGTGAAATATAATTAAATTTTTTTTTTTTGCTTAATTGGCGCTATTAAAAAGTAACAGAAATTAAATTAAATTTAGATTGCCCGAAAAAATATTAGTTATTATAAAAATTATAATTGGAATTATACTGATATTCCTATAATATTAATATCAATTCATAAATGTACTTATATTCCTATAATAACTTATTCAAATTTATAAATTTTATAAATTTTTTATTAGTATTACTATCATCGCATAGTCAAAATTATTTTTTTTAAAAAATAATTGGTGCTACTAATGACAAAGTCAATGGTAACATAATATTATTAGTTAAGAATTTTTTTTAAAAATCAAATATGTATAAATTTTAAGAATATATTTATTTTTTAGAAAATCAAAAAATAATAATTTAGACACTAAAAATAAATTGAAACCTTGATATTTTTAAAAAGTAAAATTTTTTAAAAATAGCTTGTTAAAACTAATTCAACTGCTAAATTTGGCATCATAATTTTAAAAAAATTGAGAAAAAAAGACAAAGTCAATATTAACGTCAATTACAAAAAGAAAAAAATAATAAAATTTGACTTTTTTCACAAAGAAAGAAAGAAAAGTAATTTAGAAAACATTTGCTTAAAATTTTTAATGTTAATAAATTATGTGAACTAATTAATTATAAACTGTCCGATAAAAAAATGATGTGTATTCATGTTAATCAAATTTTAAGTTTTTTTTTTTGGTTGTCTTTCACATGCCAACCCAACACCTAAGGGTGTATGGGGGTAATTGAAAATATGACCATAGTTGAGGGGGATACTTATGCCTTTTCCCATCTAATTAAATTTAAAATTCTAAAAATATTTAAAAAAACTGATTACATAACTATTTTGTCAATTATGAACTCTATTTTAAAAGGATAAAAAAGTGAACGGCATTTTGATATGGGGCTTTGTACTTTAAATACTTAGTAATAATTTTATTTTAAACTTTTTATTTTACCCTTTATGAGATGATTTCAGGTCAAATTTTTTCTCTCTTAATCTATGTGCCTAATCAAACACCTCCACATAAATTAAAACGAAAGAAATAGTGTATATTTAACTAGAGAGGATGAATAACAAGAACACTTGATTAATTGAAACAACTTAAAGTATGTTGTGTTTCTATAGTTGCTTTGTTTCTTAGGTTAGACAACCTTAAAAAAATAATAAGACGAAATTCAATGTATTAATGCAAAATAAAATTATTTTTTAATTTATTTTCTCGTACCGTGAGTTAAAAATTGTGATGAATAAGTAGTTAGTTTAAAGAAGAAGTGATTGTTACACGTTAACAAAATTGTAATTGACTTTAAAAGTTCTAAGTGAAAAGACTTTTAATATATAAACCGCACGCTATAAACACGATTTATAAGTAGCAACCCTCAAACACTTGCGCTTCATAAAAGTAAAGTAAAGAGCAAAGAAAAAATGAAAATAAGGATTAATCCAGGGATGGTGTAGCTAGCATTCCTCAAAAATGATTTATAAATGGCGTTAGACAAACACTTATATTCAAGAAACACAATTTATAAATTGCATTTGGTGAACACAATTTATTCATAAATCGCACTTTATGTACATGATTATAAATATTCTACAAACACGATTTATAAATCGCATTCACTAAACATGATTTATAAATTATATCAGTAAACATGATTTATAAATCGCACTCAGCGAACACGATTATATCACATTAGAAAAACATGATTTGTAAATCGCATTGGACTAACATGTTATACCCCGTAGAATTCCCGGCACTTAGATGACCTGTTCGCACGTTGGTTAAGCGTATTTGAAAGCCATACGTGCTAGGGAAAGGCCCGGGAAAAGATCGGACGAGAAACCTGTCGAACCATCGCGGGAGGAGCCGAGGCAGAGCCCCTCCGCGATGGCAGCGTGTCACGGAGGTGAGGCCTCCGCGATGGCTCCGTGACACGTTGCCCGTGTCCAGGCCCAAGTATATAAAGCCTCCACTTCAGTCCAAATCAGATTACTCTTGAAAAAAATTCCAGAAACGTAGTGAACAGAGGGAAAACGAAGGGAGATTATAAATTATCGTCCGATTACGCTGCCAAACGCTGCCCAAACCCAAATTAATCCTAGATACCAAGGTATTTAGCAGCAGAGAGCATTTCTACGGAGTTAGTTTTGCGAAATACGGCCGACGAATCGGCGAGCCGCCGAACTAAAGTAAGTAGAATTGCTCCAAACTTATGTCTATGTGTTCCTAGCTGAGAAGTAAATAATTCTCCCTTCGGGGCCGCTGGAAAATAGCGAGTTTTTGACCGTCTTTCGATAAGCCTAAGTTTAGGCTATAAATTAAATCGAAAGTAGCGTCGCTCTTTACAATAACGTTGTATTTAGTATTGATTGACGTATTTATGAATGCAGTTGGGAGAAAACAGTAGAAGTACCGGCCGAGCCTCGTCCGACGGACGAATATTCAAAAGATAAGGTATGTAAAGTTAAGTTTCCTCGGCAAGTTGAGTGACATTAAAGCAGTGTAGTAATTTACAGACCAGTAGAAGGTTCAGAAATTGATTATTGTAATATTTTGAACATTGGTGCAATATGAGCAGTTTTGGGCCGTAACGTGTACGATACCTATCCGTATGATATAGATTCGAATATAAATGATTAAGATTGGCCGTATATTCAGTATGTGATATAATATGCCCTGCCAAGATATTGTTGTGTTTAGCTGAAACCTCGCAAGGTAGTACAGCATCAGTAAAGCATTCCAGATATAGAATAGTAACTGTATATGGTTTAGAGAGCATGTTAGAAATAGGAAATCATGTTAATGCAGAAACCTAGTGAACATCATAGCCTTCAGCAGAAACACCCGCTTGTATAGCCTTTGCCCCAGTACAGTTAGACAGGGAACTATATTCATATTTATACTTACCTGTCTCAGCATGTATCAGACACCTACAGATTGCTATTATTAGCCCAGTATATGATTTATATAATACCTTACACCTATTAGTTTTGGCTTATGAGATACACAGACAACATGATTAGTCGAGACCATTGTATTGATTGGGGTTGGATTACCTAGCATTTCTGACCGCCCAGGGTTAATAGCTGTATCGACTCGTCCGCCAGAGACGAGGATACGTCGCTCTACGGAGTGATATGCCGTCCCGCGAGGGGACGAAGATGGGATGCCAGTTTCCCCATATTGTGCCTTGGTCGGCCCTTATACACCCCCGTCGAGCGGGTACGCCCGGGGTGTTGATTTAGAGTCCTTCGGACTCAGATACAGTTATAGTCAGGGGCTCAGCGAGCCCAAGTGCATACCCAGGGACCGGCAGGATGCTTACAGCCACTATAGGAGTGGGAATGACCGGGGTAGGGGCATAGATTATGTGTTGATTGTACCTCCCGGCTTATGGGGGCCTGGTAAGGTTTGTATGTGCTGTGTTATGTTATATATGCTATGCTATGTTATATTAGACGCGAGTGGGTTGGTAGTAGAATGATACGCCTCCAGGTATGATTCCTACTTCCTTCGGTATCAGTAAGAACAGGTACGATCTACTTCATTAGACAGTTAAGTTATTCCTCCTACTTTTGCTTCATCAGTCATATTATTGCTTTCAGATGTCGTTTTCAGTTACACTATTTTAGTTGCTTTACATACTCAGTACCAGCGGTACTGACGCCCAGTGGGGCGCTGCATTACTTGCCTGCAGGTACTGCTAGACGAGCAGGTGATTCTACGTGACTCCATGTCAGCGGTTGAGTATTCAGCTCCAGTTATCCGGAGGCTGAATTTCAGAGGTGTAGTTCAGTTCCTTTTGTTGTATATAGCATGGGTAGGTCGGGGCCCTGTCTCGATCAGTTCTATTACTATTCCTAGAGGCTTGCATTCTGTATGAAATCCCTGTGGTCAGATGAGCCGGTCGTGTGGGGCTGTGCAGTTGTATAGTTGTCTTTACTCTTTCTTACTTTTGTGATGGTCGTGTGGGGCCATAATTGTCAGTAGTGGTGACCTTGCCGGTCACGTAGCTTCTCTTTTATACCTTATGACTAAGTTGCAGATAACTAGACAGCATGGTGGCCTTGTCGGCCCGTATAGGTTTCCCTGAGTTACTATATTTCTGGTTAGCTCCCAAGACAGGTACAGTAGGCGATAGGCCAATGGGCCGGGGGCTATATATACAGCCGTTATATAGCCCTTTGTTTCCAGAAATCTGAGTTAGAGCCAGCCAGGCGCCAGACGCGCCCAGGCTTAGCAGTCTAGCAGGTCAGGTCTTAGTAGGGCACCAGGTGCCAGTCGTACCCCCCCAAGGCGGGGTGTGACAAACTTGGTATCAGAGCAGGTCGTATCCCAGGGAGTCTGCAAGCCGTGCTAAGTAGAGTCCTGTCCATGGATGTGTTGTGCACCACATACTATGGGTAGGAGGCTGCAAGGCATGATAGGATGGTTGTCTTTTATTCTGATTCAGTCGTGCTATAGAGCTGTACAGTGTAGGGTTGAATTCCTAAAATCTTACCATATTCCTTGGCTACAGATAATGTCAGACCAGCGCCATCCCGTCACAGGTCAGAGCTTAGACATTGCAGCAGGGGAGGGCACCAGCAGGATGCCTCCCCCTCATTTGGAGATAGCCCGATCAGAGGGCCCTACAGAGGCTTCATCTCAGCCTCCTCAGCAGTCTCCACCACGTCAGGAGCCGTTTGGAGCGACAGTATCTTCAGCAGTCCCTATACCGACACCTTCCGACCAGGAGGTTAGGGGTGCTGTAGTTATGATAGCACAGATGATGGCTGCTCAGCGTCAGCAAATGCCATCCACAGTTGCAGAAGCATCAGGAGGGCCCGGTAGTTCGAGGGTCCGAGAGTTCTTAGCCCTGAATCCCCCACAGTTCACAGGCACGGACCGAACAGAGGACCCCCAGGATTTTCTGGATCAGATGCAGAGAATCTTCAGGGTTATGCATGCTACACCTACTGAGTCAGTTGAATTGGCCGCATTCCGGTTGCGAGATATTGCGGTGTTATGGTATGAAAGCTGAGAGAGGTCCCGAGGGAGAGATGTTCCCCCTCCCACCTGGTCCAGCTTTTCAGGAGCCTTTCTAGATCACTATTTGCCGCAGGAGATCCGACAGGCCCGGGTAGACCAGTTCCTACATCTGGAACAGGGGGCCATGAGTGTTCGGGAATATTCCTTGCGATTTGACTCCTTGGCTCGATATGCACCGGCTTTCGTGGATACCATGGCATCCAGAGTGAACCGTTTTATTATGGGGCTGAACCCAGAGTATGTCGAGACATGCATCACGGCCACACTGCGAGAAGACATGGATATTTCCCGAATCCAGGCATTTGCCCAGAATATTGAGGGCATCAGACAGCGACATCGAGAAATCAGGAGGGTTAATCAGGAGCAGCGTCGCCGGGATAGGCCAGCTGAGTTACAAAGAGAGGCCCGGGGAGGACCCAGGCCACGATTGTCAGACAGGCTGCCCAGGCCCCCACCTCCGCCACAGTCACAGGGAGGTAGATCCAACCGCAGGGGGCAGTCAGAGGCTGGTAGAGGTTCGCAGACGGCAGACTCACCGTCACAGAGGAGGACGGAGCAGAGTAGGTATACCCTACCACTTTGCCCTATATGCAGTCGACGTCATTCTGGAGCATGCAGGTATGGTTCCACCGCATGCTATAGTTGTGGCCAAGAAGGCCATTTGATGAGAGATTGCCCAGCCAGAGGTCGTGAGGACCGGGACAGACAGGATAGGGCATCAACAGGATCACGAGCTACAGCATCCTCGACTGGGCGCAGGCCCCCAGTTTCAGCAGGCAGGGGTCGAGGCAGATCAGGGGCCTCCAGTACAGGTGCGGGTCCAAGCCGCACATATGCCTTACCAGGGAGGCACGATTCAGAGGCATCGCCTGTTGTTGTGACAGGTATGCTAACTATCTGCTCACACCCTGCTTATGTGCTAATTGATCCAGGGTCTACTTTGTCCTATATTACTCCATTTGTGGCACGGAAGCTTAGTATTGTACCAGAATCATTACAGCATCCCTTCCTAGTATCTACGCCCGTCGGTGACTCTATCACAGCTAGTCGAATTTACCGCGGGTGTACAGTAGAGATTGATGATCGTCAGACCACAGTAGATCTGGTCGAGCTAGAAATGATAGACTTCGATGCCATAATGGGCATGGATTGGTTAGTACCATGTTTTGCTAATATTGAATGTCGGACCAAAACGGTCCGATTCCACTTCCCGGGGGAGGCAGTACGGGAGTGGAAGGGCAGTACCGCGACACCAAAAAGTAGGTTTATTTCCTACCTTCGAGCGAGAAAGTTGATATCTAAGGGATGCATTTACCATCTTGTCAGAGTTCAGGATGTCCAAGCAGAATCTCTGACACTCCAGTCTGTCCCAGTGGTAAATGAATTCCCAGATGTATTTCCTGAAGAGTTACCTGGTCTTCCCCCAGAAAGGGAAATAGACTTCGCAATTGACTTTCTACCAGGTACTCAGCCAATATCAATACCTCCTTATCGTATGGCTCCTGCAGAACTCAGAGAATTAAAGGAGCAGTTGAAAGACTTGTTAGATAAAGGTTTTATCAGGCCGAGTACTTCCCCGTGGGGTGCGCCAGTCTTGTTTGTGAGAAAGAAAGATGGCTCGCTCCGAATGTGCATAGATTATCGGCAGCTAAACAAAGTTACAGTGAAGAATAAGTATCCGGTTCCTAGGATTGATGACCTATTTGATCAGTTACAGGGAGCCAGATACTTTTCTAAGATTGACTTGCAGTCCGGATATCACCAGGTCCGAGTACGTGAGAGGGACATCCCTAAGACAACATTCAGGACCCGATATGGGCATTTTGAATTTCTGGTTATGTCCTTCGGGCTAACAAATGCCCCAGCAGTCTTTATGGACCTGATGAACAGTATTTTCAGACCCTTCCTGGACTTGTTCGTGATAGTATTCATTGATGATATTCTGGTGTATTCTCGCTCTGAAGCAGATCACCGGACTCATTTGCGGACAGTGCTCCAGATTCTCAGGGACCGCCAGTTGTACGCAAAATTTTCGAAGTGTGAATTCTGGCTTAACTCAGTATCCTTTTTAGGGCATATTGTCTCAGATACTAGTATACAGGTAGACAAGCAGAAGATAGAAGCAGTTAAGTCATGGCCCAGGCCTACCACCCCGACTGAAGTTCGTAGCTTTCTGGGGTTGGCAGGATACTATCGGAGGTTCGTTGAAGGGTTCTCAACCATTGCAGCACCTTTAACTAAATTGACACAGAAAGCAGCAAAGTTTCAGTGGACGGAGGCATGTGAGCAGAGTTTCCAGGAACTGAAAGACAGATTAACCTCCGCCCCAGTACTAGCACTGCCGGAAGGCACAGAAGGTTATTCAGTCTATTGCGATGTGTCAGGTGTCGGGTTGGGTTGTGTGTTGATGCAGCATGGTAGAGTAATTGCATATGCTTCCAGACAGCTGAGGAAACACGAAAAGAATTACCCTACCCATGACCTAGAATTGGCCGCAGTAATTCATGCCTTGAAGATGTGGAGGCATTATTTGTACGGCGTTCATGTTGATATTTATACAGATCATAAGAGCTTGCAGTACATTTTCACTCAGAGGGAGTTGAATCTGCGGCAACGTCGCTGGTTAGAATTGTTGAAGGATTATGATGTGAACATCCTGTACCATCCAGGGAAAGCTAATGTTGTAGCAGATGCTCTGAGTCGAAAGTCAATGGGGAGCTTGGCGTATTTGCGACCCGAGAGACAGAAATTAGCTAAAGAAATTCATCAGTTAGCTGGGCTAGCCGTTCGAGTAATGGAAACAGGAGATAATGGGGCCGTAATTCAGAATTCTGCAGTATCATCGTTAGTTGCAGAGGTAAAAGAACGACAGTATGAGGATCCCGATTTAGTCCAGCTCAGAGATAGAGTTCAGAAGGGTAAGGAGCCAGATTTTCAGACAATCGAGGATGGTGTGCTACGCTGTAAGGGCCGCCTTTGTGTCCCGAATGTCTCAGGCCTTCGTGGGCAGATTATGCACGAGGTACATTACGCTCGCTATTCCCTTCACCCAGGGGCGACGAAAATGTACCACGACATCAGAGATATCTACTGGTGGCCAAGTATGAAAACTGAAATAGCCGAATTCGTATCTAGATGTGCTAATTGTCAGCAGGTGAAAGCAGAGCACCAGAAACCGGGTGGTTTGACTCAAGAGATATCAATACCTATGTGGAAATGGGAAGCAATAAATATGGATTTTGTAACAGGGTTACCCCGTACCAGACGCAGAAATGATTCCATTTGGGTGATAGTTGATAGGCTGACAAAATCAGCTCATTTCCTGCCAGTAAGGGCTACCTTCTCTGCTGAGGATTATGCCGAATTATATATCAGAGAAATAGTTAGGTTACATGGAGTGCCGGCATCTATCATTTCAGACAGAGGGGCACAGTTTACAGCTAGGTTCTGGCAGTCATTTCAGAAAGGTCTGGGGACGCAGATTAATCTGAGTACAGCATTCTATCCTCAGACAGACGGGCAAGCTGAACGTACAATTCAGACGCTCGAAGATATGCTACGAGCGTGTGTGTTAGATTTTGGGGGTAGCTGGGATGAACATCTTTCGTTAATTGAATTTGCTTATAATAACAGCTACCATTCAGCTATTCAGATGGCGCCTTTCGAGGCATTATACGGGCGAAAATGTAGATCGTCGGTGGGCTGGTTTGAGATAGGAGAATCAGCATTAGTTGGCCCAGACATGGTTCGGCAGTCCGAAGAAAAGATAAAGCTTATCCGAGAACGGTTACTGACCGCTCAAAGCCGCCAGAAGTCATACGCAGATAGGCGGCGCAGAAATCTAGAATTTTCGGTAAACGACTGGGTATATCTGAAAGTATCCCCGATGAAAGGGGTAATGAGGTTTGGCAAGAAAGGCAAGCTTAGCCCCAGATTTATTGGGCCGTATCAGATTCGGCGAAAAATAGGCCGCGTGGCATACGAGTTGAACTTGCCTCCAGAATTAGCGTCAGTACACCCAGTATTCCACGTTTCCATGTTAAGAAAGTTCGTAGGGGACCCTTCTACAGTAGTTCCAGTCCAGGATGTACAGGTCACAGAGGAGTTAGCCTATGAAGAGGTTCCCGTAGCCATTTTAGACAGACAGATTCGCAGGTTGAGAACTAAAGATGTTGCATCTGTCAAAGTATTATGGCGTAACAGAAATCGGGAAGAAATGACGTGGGAGGCTGAAGAAGATATGAAAACCAGATACCCTCACTTATTTCAGGCCTAGTCAGACGACAGGTATGTCCGTATCATTATTTACACAGTACTTTTAGTATATATGTTGTGAATGATAAAGAAAGAAGTGATATTTAGTTGTCCAGTGGATTGTAGAATATTGTGTGCAGTGCCTGTGTTGGACTTTTTCTGCGTTTCAGGTCATTGCGATAGTCCATATTACAGGGGAAACTCTGCCAAAATTTTCCCAGAAACTAGAGTGAACAGCTCTCTAGACAGCAGTATACATTCGGGGACGAATGTTCCTAAGGGGGGGAGAATGTTATACCCCGTAGAATTCCCGGCACTTAGATGACCTGTTCGCACGTTGGTTAAGCGTATTTGAAAGCCATACGTGCTAGGGAAAGGCCCGGGAAAAGATCGGACGAGAAACCTGTCGAACCATCGCGGGAGGAGCCGAGGCAGAGCCCCTCCGCGATGGCAGCGTGTCACGGAGGTGAGGCCTCCACGATGGCTCCGTGACACGTTGCCCGTGTCCAGGCCCAAGTATATAAAGCCTCCACTTCAGTCCAAATCAGATTACTCTTGAAAAAAATTCCAGAAATGTAGTGAACAGAGGGAAAACGAAGGGAGATTATAAATTATCGTTCGATTACGCTGCCAAACGCTGCCCAAACCCAAATTAATCCTAGATACCAAGGTATTTAGCAGCAGAGAGCATTTCTACGGAGTTAGTTTTGCGAAATACGGCCGACGAATCGGCGAGCCGCCGAACTAAAGTAAGTAGAATTGCTCCAAACTTATGTCTATGTGTTCCTAGCTGAGAAGTAAATAATTCTCCCTTCGGGGCCGCTGGAAAATAGCGAGTTTTTGACCGTCTTTCGATAAGCCTAAGTTTAGGCTATAAATTAAATCGAAAGTAGCGTCGCTCTTTACAATAACGTTGTATTTAGTATTGATTGACGTATTTATGAATGCAGTTGGGAGAAAACAGTAGAAGTACCGGCCGAGCCTCGTCCGACGGACGAATATTCAAAAGATAAGGTATGTAAAGTTAAGTTTCCTCGGCAAGTTGAGTGACATTAAAGCAGTGTAGTAATTTACAGACCAATAGAAGGTTCAGAAATTGATTATTGTAATATTTTGAACATTGGTGCAATATGAGCAGTTTTGGGCCGTAACGTGTACGATACCTATCCGTATGATATAGATTCGAATATAAATGATTAAGATTGGCCGTATATTCAGTATGTGATATAATATGCCCTGCCAAGATATTGTTGTGTTTAGCTGAAACCTCGCAAGGTAGTACAGCATCAGTAAAGCATTCCAGATATAGAATAGTAACTGTATATGGTTTAGAGAGCATGTTAGAAATAGGAAATCATGTTAATGCAGAAACCTAGTGAACATCATAGCCTTCAGCAGAAACACCCGCTTGTATAGCCTTTGCCCCAGTACAGTTAGACAGGGAACTATATTCATATTTATACTTACCTGTCTCAGCATGTATCAGACACCTACAGATTGCTATTATTAGCCCAGTATATGATTTATATAATACCTTACGCCTATTAGTTTTGTCTTATGAGATACACAGACAGCATGATTAGTCGAGACCATTGTATTGATTAGGGTTGGATTACCTAGCATTCCTGACCGCCCAGGGTTAATAGCTGTATCGACTCGTCCGCCAGAGGACGAGGATACGTCGCTCTACGGAGTGATATGCCGTCCCGCAAGGGGACGAAGATGGGATGCCAGTTTCCCCATATTGTGCCTTGGTCGGCCCTTATACACCCCCGTCGAGCGGGTACGCCCGGGGTGTTGATTTAGAGTCCTTCGGACTCAGATACAGTTATAGTCAGGGGCTCAGCGAGCCCAAGTGCATACCCAGGGACCGGCAGGATGCTTACAGCCACTATAGGAGTGGGAATGACCGGGGTAGGGGCATAGATTCTGTGTTGATTGTACCTCCCGGCTTATGGGGGCCGGGTAAAGTTTGTATGTGCTGTGTTATGTTATATATGCTATGCTATGTTATATTAGACGCGAGTGGGTTGGTAGTAGAATGATACGCCTCCAGGTATGATTCCTACTTCCTTCGGTATCAGTAAGAACAGGTACGATCTACTTCATCAGACAGTTAAGTTATTCCTCCTACTTTTGCTTCATCAGTCATATTATTGCTTTCAGATGTCGTTTTCAGTTACACTATTTTAGTTGCTTTACATACTCAGTACCAGCGGTACTGACGCCCAGTGGGGCGCTGCATTACTTGCCTGCAGGTACTCCTAGACGAGCAGGTGATTCTACGTGACTCCCTGTCAGCGGTTGAGTATTCAGCTCCAGTTATCCGGAGGCTGAATTTCAGAGGTGTAGTTCAGTTCCTTTTGTTGTATATAGCATGGGTAGGTCGGGGCCCTGTCCCGATCAGTTCTATTACTATTCCTAGAGGCTTGCATTCTGTATGAAATCCCTGTGGTCAGATGAGCCGGTCGTGTGGGGCCGTGCAGTTGTATAGTTGTCTTTACTCTTTCTTACTTTTGTGATGGTCGTGTGGGGCCATAGTTGTCAGTAGTGGTGACCTTGCCGGTCACGTAGCTTCTCTTTTATACCTTATGACTAAGTTGCAGATAACTAGACAGCATGGTGGCCTTGTCGGCCCGTATAGGTTTCCCTGAGTTACTATATTTCTGGTTAGCTGCCAAGACAGGTACAGTAGGCGATAGGCCAATGGGCCGGGGGCTATATTTACAGCCGTTATATAGCCCTTTGTTTCCAGAAATCTGAGTTAGAGCCAGCCAGGCGCCAGACGCGCCCAGGCTTAGCAGTCTAGCAGGTCAGGTCTTAGTAGGGCACCAGGTGCCAGTCGTACCCCCCCCCCCCCAAGGCGGGGTGTGACATAACATGATTTATTCAAATAAGAAAAGATTTAAAAAACAAAATTTTAGTCAATTTTAAAGTACTAAAAGTTAGGAGTTGTTATATTTTACAAATAAGTAAAGATTTAATAGGTACAATTTTAATTAATTTTAAAATTCTAAATATTAGGAAAATAGTTAATTAATAAAAATAACAAATAACAATTTTGTCTATTGTAGAATCTATTAATAACAGACAAAAAATTTAATCAATATTTCTAAGGGTGTTCATGTTTTTAAGGAAATACGTAAAGAATTTTTTGAAAAATATGTAAAATATGAATTTATTTTTTAGAGTTATATCCCAAATAGAAAATTTAAGAAAGTAGAAATCTTTTTATGAAAAATAAAAAACCTAACCTAATATGGTAAAATGACAATTAAAAATAATAATTTTAAACAATAATTATGTAAAAAGTAAATGACAATTTTATCTATTGCGGTGTCTTTTAATGAAGAGCAAAAAGTTCAATCAATATTTTTAAGGGCCTTCACACTTTTAATATAGTATAGCTTATAGATTAAAACTAATAGAAGATTGTTTATTAGCATTCATTGAATTTTATTTTGAATTCAAAAGTTACTCAAATATTAAAAGTTACAAGATATCGAATATACTTTTTATGCATATTCAATAGAGTAGTAGAAAAGATTCTTCATTATAAATATTTCTTTAAAATATTTTTAAATATTTAATATTAGTATTAAGAAAATAATAATTTTAAGGGCATTTGTGTCCATTAATAATTTTAAAGTTACTATGATCTTTCAATTTTTAACTTTGAGGTTTTCCATTTTTAGAATATTAGTCTTGGGAAACATGCGTTATACGTTTGTCTCTTATCATTAATGAATACAAAAATTTTAAAAACTCATGAATAATATAATAATTGTGTCTGAAATATAAAATATTTGTGATAACTTCAAAGACTTCCCTTCAGATTTCACTCCTAAAAAAATTAATCTTGATCATATTCATCTAACTCAATAAAATAAGAAATCATGCCCCATAGAAGTCATGGTAGGCCTTATTGTAATGTTCATCATATGATCGAGTATCACAGTACCCATTGACATTGCTATTTTCAATAACACCACTCATGTCATTCTATTTGGGTTGGCCAGTGTTTCATCATCTGTGTTCGATTATAATACTCCAAAGATGGCATATTTCACTGCATAGAAAAAAAAATATCACAATTACTACGTACTAAACTCTAAATTGGGTACATTTTATTTAACTGTGCACAATCCACAAAACAATAGTAAGAAACTCCAAGAAGAGAGACAATCATAAAGAATTAGAATTGAAGGATGATCCTTCCTAATTTATAGAAATAAATAAATGATAAAATAAGCTGCACGAAATCTTACAAAAAAAAATAGAAGATTAGGAAAAAAGGAAGAAAGGAAGAAAATTTATCAAAGGAGTAGAAATTGCTAGTGAAAAAAAAAATTCAAACCTGGTATATATTGAATTAATATTGCATTCTTCAGATTCTATAGTTTATTTAAAATTAAAGGGAAAAAAAGCTTGATTCTTGTACCCATTTACTACTTTTAAAATTCTACAAATTTTAAATGACTCTTATTCTTTTAAAAATCCTTTCGAATCACTGCCTCTGTAAATTATCCATATTATAGAAACGAACTGGATAGTAATTAAGAATTTTTATAGAAATTAATAACAATTTATACTATAACTGTCGTTTACATTGATAGAATTATACATTTGCAATAAATATTGAAAGGTAAAGAAAATTGTTAAAACAAGAGTAAAATAGTCATTTTATTTTTACTTGATATTTTGATAATTCAACTTTTTAATATAGGGTCTTCCCACTTAATTAGAAAATAAGAAATACCTTTAATAAATGAAAGATATAACTGATAAACAAGTCTTATTCAAGTAATTTGAACATTATTAAAATAACATACACGTATTAAAGTTATAAAAATTTGAACCAACTTAAAAAGTATAACTTTAAATATATTAAAAACTTCACATAAATGTCATATTAACTTCCTTAAAAATTCAAGAAAAATTATTAAATTCCAAAAAAATATAGTTAATAGTTTGTATATTAGTGTTAAAAGATTAATTTTATCCTTAAAGAACATAAAAATTTAACTTTTAATGGGTATTATTATAATCTAACTTTGCACTAAGAGAATTCTCACTTATATAGTAACTAGTTTTAGAACACATGCAAATCTATATTGATATTGTTAATATATTATTTAAAATAAAAATAATTTTTCAATATATATATATATATATAATAATTTGATTTATAAAATATAATTAAAGTCAAATAATTAGAATATATAATTAACATGTTATATTTCATTTCAAGCTTTATCAATATTTTAAAAGTATTTAAGAAAAAAAATAAAAAATTAAGGATTACAGTATTATAGACGGATATTATTTTTTTCATGATACAAAAAATTCTGCTAGGAAAACATAAACACAAGAAAGCATACCAAATATTGCTACTATAAGAGTAATGCATATTAAAGCTATCTATTTTAGCTAAATAACAAAATGCAAGAGTCAAGAAAAAATATATCAATATTAAGGAGGGGCAAGGAGGAGCGAATGAAAACAAAGGAAATTACTAAATATGACAAGATACATCATAAAAGAATCATAAATAGGTGAGGTTAAATTTTTCTGAGATAATACCTCATCGTCTTTTTTCTTGCTTAATCCCACTTCATTTATCATTTTTACATTAAAAAAAAAATAAGTATCTACTTTGAATCGTCTTAGTCATCATCCAGCAACAAAATCACAAATAGAACATACTGATTTCTATGTAAGCTCATGTTCAAGTATAATAATGTATCACATTAGCATAAAACATGGAAAATAAAAATCTTGAATTAAAAATGGTGTGAAGGTTATGCAGGACGATTGCTACAATAAGAGGGATAAAAACAGCATAAACTCTCAAGCCGGCGAAGGCGAAAGCTCTTAGGCGGCCACTGCGGATGATTGAGAAACAAGCCTTATGATCTGTCATCATGGGCCAAAAAGATAATGTACATCGAGAAATCAAAAGCAAGTGAAAAATTGTCAAAAGAGAAGTTACACATACAATGGTGCCATTATTAGTTTCAAGCCTGGCGAAGGCGAAAGCATTTAAACAACCATTGCGAATGGTTTGAGAAACAAGCCTTATGAACGTTCTATCATCATTGACATCACAAAAAATGCAGCAAAAAGACGAGAAAACAAAGTAATTTCTTCAAATCAATCAAAATTGTGCCATCCGATAATGATCAACAAAACGTAAACATAGTGATGCTAACAAAGTGATGAATGGATTCAATTATCAGGGACTTGTTCATCTCTAAAGCAACTATTTTATTGCTAAAGGGACAGACTTTCTAGTCCAAAATCCCCTGATTTCATAAGCTAACGTTGTTGTTTCATCAAATGCATACGAAGCCATAAAAATTCAAATTTGGTAACATAAATGATAGTTTCAAAAGCAAAAATCTCCACAATATAGCAAAACTACTTTACAACTAAATGCTAAAACAAAATAAAATATACTATTATTTTCTATATCATAACAACAACGGAAAACAACACTCATCGCTTCAAAAGTAAAACTAACAAAATATGATAAACGCGTTATATCAAAAGATGGTGTCTCAGACATCCAAGGAAGAACAAAAGCAGCATTAACTCTCAAGCCCGACGAGACTCTAAAAATATTCAAACCAAAAGTAATAGTCAAGAATCCAGAAAACATCACTTGGACCGTGATGAAGGAGAGGTTTTATTTTGTTTGACATTTTATAGTGGTAAGAATAATGTGCTTTAATAGAGAATTTTAGTTTGTATTAAATTAGTGAAATGAATTTACTCTTAATTAAATTATCTAATATAACTTTTGAAATTCTCTTACTTTTTACATGAACAAAATTTGGTTAATGCAATGGTTCATGTACTATTTTGAATGAATAATTTATTAAATTGTTAAAACAACTCTTCGAATTCTTTTTATTATTGTAATGGAGAGATTATTGATTTATATAGTGCTTTATGAAGGATTAATTTATTAATATTTTTAGAGGTATTACAGTCACACCACTTTAAAACGTAATTTTGATATTTCATTATTTTAAATTCTACAGAACCACCACATCAATTTTGAAGCTCATTTGCTTAATAAACAAAATTTAATATAAATTTATCATTATGTTATTTGATAAATGAAGGAAATCAGAGAGTTTAACGTCTATAAGTCATAATTTAATGTAAGTTTTGATAGTGATTACTTTTGGAGCAATTAAAACACTTAATAGGATTTCATTAAATCACATATTACTATTAATTTTTAAATTATCTATCATTATTACTATTTATTTATTTTTTGCACTATCGAAGAGATTGTAAAATTAGAAAAGTTGTTTTTCCTATTATTTATTATTATAGCTATTAAAAAGGCATCTCCTTTAATATTCATTCATTTCTATACTAATGCAATTAAAAATTTGGAAGGTTAGGTTGTAGAATTATATTTTAAAATGAAAAGTAATTTAATCAATCAATATTTAAAAAAATATTTTTATAATTCATTTTTTAATTACGGAGCTTTCAATTTTTAGAATATATATATAGAGAGAGGGGGGTTCCTAATGCATTTGATTTGCCTACTTGTATTCAATGCGATAAACAAAGCATTTAGCCATTTATTTTCCTTGTAATTGAATTTTTCAATCAATTATAAAAAAAAAAAATCACCTAATAGATTAAATTTTTTGTGTTGCCTTTTATTCACTCCATGAACTATTCGAACGCACACTTGGCTGTATTTATACACGTAGAGTAAAGTTAACACGTAAGGATTACTCCCACGGTACGTCGGGCTGAACTCGTTAACATGTGGCGCATATGCAGCTTTTCCAAATGAGACGTGGCAACCTCAACAAAATTCTATCACAAAACTCTAACCGACCTCAATAAGATTAGATAAATGCAGTGGATGAATATACAAAAATCAAATTTACAATACTGTATTGTACCAAAGTGCACATACTTGGAGGTAACAAAAAGTGAACCTTGGTAAGTTTTGAAATTTTGAAACACGATCATGTCTGGGGCACAAGGGGCACAACCAAAGGAATCTCGAACACAAACAACGTATGAATCAATTACGAAAGAGGACAACAAGCCCCGAATGGACATTCATTCTCGTGAGGATGAAAAAGGGATCCAAATTGATAAGATTCAAGATAAGGTGGATGATGCCGCCGGCAAAGGTGGTCCGGTTTTCGGAGCAGGCAAAGACGATTACAAGAAGGATTTGGGAGTTACCGGCACCGGCGAGTAAAACTATTTACTAGTACTACTTTCTTTTCCACTGTCGGTGTGTGCATATATTATATAAGTTTGAACTCTTTCTTTGTTTGTGAATAGCCTTTTCCTCAACGTTATGTGGTTCTAGTTTTTTTTCATCTTAAGAATGTATAGTAGACTGGTTTTCAGTTTGTAACTTGTTCCGTCTCAAACTAGTACTCGTGGTTCTTTACCATATATGTCTATTTTACAGATATTTAGCCAGCATTTCTTGAAATATTGACTATAATATTATCAATAATTGTACTAATTCAACCGCATATGTCTTAAAAAATAATAGGATTTTTTGTATGAGAAGAATTTATTTCTCATTAGGTATCTTTTTGAACAAATTTTTTATTAATTTGTGTCGGAAAAGATCTCCGATTGCAATTTTGAATAGTGATGTATAATGCATGTATCCATGGTATTGCCTTAAAAAAGGAATAAAGATCTTAGCCTACTTGTAAGAAAGTACGTCTTAATTACTGTATATAATTCGCATTTAATTTCTTTGAAATAGTAATTAAGAATGCCAAGTAAAGTATACATATTATTCTTTCGAACTAGAACTCCAGTTCAAATTCCTTCCCATGATGGCAACGTGTGAGAATAAAATTCACATTGGCCTCTTAATAAGGAAAATAATTTAACATCATGGATGTATTCTAGGTCCTTTACAAAAAAAAAATAAGGCGGCATTCATCGGTGGCTTTCTTAGGTTGACATTAATTTTGACATTAGATGGGCTTTGTTGTGCTGTTTTCATATTTTTTTTTTGACAGTCGGCAAAAATGATGAGAAGAGTGTAAATAATCACCAATGATCATAATAGTTAATTAACGGATTACTTGTGGTATTTTGGGCTGAAAATTTGGATTAGAAAATAACGAAAAAAAATATTATTTTTGAAGAAAAAAATAAAAAATTTAATTTCTAAATTCTAACCCCTACACACTGGACGCTCCCATCTTCTTTCTTCGACGCTGTCGTTTGTGGCTGTACTTATTGCCATTTACTTGGAGCTATCTCTTCCTCCTTTTTTTTTTTGAATATTTATTTCATTTTTTAGTTTTAAGAGGGAGGGAAAGGGAAAGGGAGTGACGGCAGTATTTTTTAAATGTGAAAAAATAAAAGATATGATGGAGAAGATATATTTAATTTATAATTTATTTTTATTTACAATATTAAAATAAAAGGAAAATGCAGGGAGTGAGAATCGGAGAGGATGACTGCGCTAAGTTGTCAAGTCAGCGGAGCGGAAACTGTTAGCATATTCGGGTTCGACGGTAGGTATATGAAAGGAATAAGGCTTAATTGAGATGTGCAAGTAAAAGTTTGATGCCGATAAAAGGGGTTATTAATGAATTTCACCTAAAAATAAGGCAAGAAATTATTAGTCTTTTAAAAGACGTCTTTAGGAAGAGCATCGGGTATAGTAAAATGCATCATACTGTGCTCCATCAGTTTGCCTTATACTTGTGTTGGGATGAGTGTTTGTTTTTAGGTGTAAGCAAACAAAAATTTAAAATTAAAATTGGTAACTCAAATTTTAAATTAATAATTAAAATATAAAATTTAACTTAAGAGTAAAAAAGACTTGAACTTAAATATTTTTTGTTTCTTAGTTTTAATCTTTTTTTTCCTGTCTTTCACTGAGTAAAAAAATGATAATATAATTTATAAAAAAAATGCATAATTTTCTATCACTTGCTGAATGTGCAAACTTGATTAATTTGGTCAAATTACTGAACATACGATCAGGCGATTTATTCGGGCAAAAATATTATAGGGGTAAGCCCCCATCATTCTGGCGTATGTCATTCTGGCGTATGTTTTGGAGTTTGGATGAGTCACGTAAGTTCAAAATTTTTTTTAATTAAAATTAGAATTAATATTAAAAAATATAAAATTTAACTTCTTATTAAAATATAAGAAGTAAAAAAAAAACACAAAAATTTAAGTATTTTTTTAATCTTTATTTTTAATTATTGTTCTTTTTCTCTGTCTTTCACGGAGTATAAATGACTTTTTATAATTTTTAATAACCTATTTACTTGATCTCATTTATTGCTTGGATACTTATGCAATGATTAAATTAATCACTAATTAATGAGAAAGGTTAGCATAGAACGACCAACCCTCGTCATCGCTTCATTTTAGAGTTGATCTATAATGTTGTTGAGTAAACTCACATTTATTATATCTTTTGTGTGCATATACAGGTTTGAGTTCTAGTAGCAGATGAGGTGCATCTAATTATTGAGGAGATTTGCTTGTAGTTATTCGGGTGAGCTGATTGACTGTCTAGTAACGTCGTACGTGATTTATTATATCGGCTTTTATCTTTGTTTTTGGATGATTGTGGTGCTTACTTCAAACTTGTACTTGTACCGAAGAAACTCTTATATTTATGAAGGCAGGTTTTGTGAGGATTTATATTTTCCCGTATGAGTAAGCGTTATAATTGATTTCTGAGTTTAAGATTTGAAGAGGGGGGGCGGGGGGGGGGGGGGGGGGGGGGGAATTGGATCTACTCTTAATTTTTTTCTTAATTAAAATTTTGACTTATTTTTCTTTTCAATTGACAGGAACATATTAGATCACTATTTCTTGGACAATAATTAGTTTGCAAATGAAAATATGCAGAAAGTAAATAGGAGACAATGATTTTTACGTAGAAAATCATCCAAGCTCGAATGGTGTAAAACTCACGACCTACTCCCTAGTAGAATTTCAACTTAAACTTTGCTAAATAACATCGAGTCAATTTATGGCCGCAATCCAAAGGATCTACCCTTAAGTCTTTTAAAAGTTCCTAACCTGTTTTAAACTACCCTTAGTTCAAAACAAGAATGAACTCGTCAAAGAAACAAAACAAATTAAACAGAAACAAACTCTTTTACAGTACAAAATTCGTCACATCCCAAAATACCTCCTAGATGTAACTGGCACCCATTAACATCACTCATCGGGCGAATCAATTTATCCTTTTCACTTGCTCATTTATATAAGCACTAAGAGCAAATACGTGCAAGTCTAAACACATTACTAATCATTAGATAGAAAATCGCGATTCAACGGAATTTAAAACCAATTTATGAAATTCAACAATCACTCAAATAGTAAGTGTCTAGCCCCAAATCCCACAATAAGATCATGGAGCATCTAATAGAGTTACATGAGTTTAACTGTGGGGCATGCAATCCTAAGAAAGAAAATATAGGTTATAAAATAGATAAAGATGAAACGATAGCCTCCACGAATCGATGCGAAGGCTTACCTCAGCAACAAAATCTACGTGAATGGACTCGTCAACAACTAGTATCACGCTCCACAATGGTATCTACATATACATGAGAGTAAGGAGTGACCTATATATAAATATAACTCAGTAAGATCTTTGACTTGCCACTTTAAATACCCCTGGAACAAGTGTAAAAAATATATATACAAACTCATCACAAGCACAGGAATTATATCATAATATAATTTGCAATAAAGTTCACATAATTAATTATCAAAAATACCATATATTTCAACTCAATTTACACTAAGGGCTTGTCATGAATGACATCTAAGCAATTTACTCAACACCACCATTCCGCAATAGCATACACAATGCTCAGTATTGTCAAGAAGTATACACAATGTCCAATACTATCAAGAAGCATACCAATGCCCCAATCTCATGGCTCACAGTTGTATCACTCCACGAATTAATTGTAATAAGAGAGTTTTGGTGTGCTTAAACATAATATATACATGGCTGGCCTCGAAGATCACTGATTCTGCCAAGCACACACTCGTCCTAAAACATGGACCAGGCAATCAAAACACATTTTTAAAACAGATTTGAAAAACAAGCATTCAAAGCTTAAAGTCTCACTTACTTCGAATTCACAACTCAAGTGCACTTTCCAATAATTTAGAACTATGCTCTAGAATCTCCGAATCACCTCTAACTATACAAAAATAGGTTTAGAATGATCAAAAATCCTTCGATAGACATTTCCCTAATTTTTAACGAAATTCAATTCGCGGTCAAAGGTTTGATTGAAAAAGTCAACTCTAGTCAACAGGGCAGAATTTCCGAACTATGACCACCAACAGATTCTCCTCGATGAGAGAATTTCAGAACATTAATCAAAATCAAATTTTGATAACGTTTTCCCTTTCAAATTGATGATTTTGCTTGAAGAATCCTAGGGCTAAACTTTCTCAACTATTCAAAATTTTCCCATGTTTCTATCCTAAAAACTTTCTTATAACTGCGTAATAAACTCAATTAAAAGATTAGGATCATTACCTTGATGATTTGGGTAGAAAATTTTTATTTTTCTCTTATTTTTTCCTCTCTTTTTCTCCCTTTCTTTTCTTTTCTTCTACCGATTTTCTTTCTTTCTGCTTTGTCGACTACGTTTCTGGCCTAAGCAGCGTGCCAAGTCCTTTTTTTTTAAAAAAAAAATCTTCTTCCTTTTTTTTTCTTTTTTTTACCCTTAATCTCTTTATTATTTTTAGGCTTAATTTATAAAATAACCCTTAATGAAAATTTAGGTTATTACATTCTCCCCTTCTTAAAATAATGTTTGTCCTCGAACGAGTCTAGAATCATATCAGGAGTGTCAAATAGGTGAGGATATCTAGATCACATGTCCTCATCGGACGCCCAAGTAGCCTCCTCGGTTGGATGATTGCGCCGTAACACTTTGACGGAAGCCACCTTCTTGGACCTTAATTGTCGCACTTGCCTATCAATAATAGATATCGGATCTTCCTCATAAGTCAAATTCTCATCAAGTTCCACATCCTCTAGCTGGATTTTATGACTATCATCCTGAGCATATCGTCTAAGAATGGAAATGTGAAACACGGGATGAACAACCGAAAATCTCAGAGGTAAAACAAGTCTATATGCCACCAACCCGATCCGATCCAAAATCTCATAAGGGCCAATGTATCTAGGACTTAGCTTATCTTTCCGGCCAAATCTCATAACTCCTTTCATAGGGGAAACTTTTACAAAGACTTTCTCACCTTTCATGAACTCCATATCACGGACTTTCTTATCTACGTAAGACTTTTGTCTACTTTGTGCTGTCTTAAGTCGTTCCCGTATCAATGCAACTTTTTTCAAAGCCCGTTGAACTAAATCTGGACCTAATAATTGTGCTTCGCTAGGTTCAAACCATCCAACTAGTGAACAACACTTGCGACCATATAGAGCCTCAAATGGTGCCATCTGTATACTTGATTGGTAGCTATTATTACAAGAAAACTCCACCATAGGCAACTGATCATCCCAATAGCCACCAAAATCAATTGCACAAGCTTTAAGAATGTCCTTCAAGATTTAAATAACCCGTTCAGATTGTCCATCAGTTTGCGGATGAAAAGTTGTACTCAGCTCGATTTGCAAACCCAATGACTTCCGAAAAGATTTTCAATACTCAGTAGTGAATTGTGCACCTCGAGCAAATATTATCGAAAAGGCACACCATGAAGTCGAACTATCTCACGAAGGTAAGTATTTGCTAACTGCTTCGCAGTATTAGTAACCCAAATTGGTATGAAATGTGTCGACTTTGTGAGTCTATCAACAATCACCCATACTGAATCGTGTTTCTTGAAGGTACTTGGCAACCCAACAACAAAATCCATAGTAATCCTCTCCCACTTTCACTCTAGGATAATCAAGTTTTGCATTACTCCCCCGGGTTTTTGATGTTCATACTTGACTTGTTGATAACTTAAGCAACTAGTCACATGCTTCAAGATATCAACCTTCATACCCTTCCACCAGTATAAACCACGTAAGTCTTGATACATTTTAGTAGCACCCGAGTGGATGAAGTATCGCGAGATGTGAGCCTTTTCAAGAATTAGTTGTCTCACATCACTCACAATGGGAATACACAGCCTACCATGTCTACGAAGCACGCCTTCACTATCAATAGAGAATGACTTAGTGCCCCCATTCCGCACTCGATCTCGTAGTCTAGCAAGATATGATCTTCATATTGATAAGTTTTGACTTGTTCAGTTAAGGACGATTGTACACACCATACCTGCAAGTAACCTGCCCGACACTGTATGATCAATTTGAACTCCCTGATTGGTTAATGCCTGAATATCCATAACCATAGATTGCTTTTCAACAGTGAACCGGGCCGTACTACCCTTAGACTTTCTACTCAAGGCATCTGCTACCACATTCACCTTCCCAGGGTGATAAAAATGGTAAGACCATAATCTTTAAGTAACTTTAACCACTGTTGTTGTCTCAGATTTAGATCTTTTTGCTTGAATATGTATTGTAGACTCTTATGATCAGTATAAATTTCACATGGCTCACCATAAAAATAGTGATGCCAGATCTTCAGCGCAAATACGATTGTGGCCAATTCCATGTCGGTAGTCGGATAATTCTTCTCATGGATCTTTAGTTGTCGAGATGCATATGCCACAACTTTACCATTCTGCATTAAGACACAACCCAATCATACTTGAGACGTATCACAATAAATGGGTAAAACCTCCCTCCACCATAGGTAAGGTCAAAATCGGAGCTATAGTCAACGCACTTTTTAATTTATAAAAGCTTTCTTCACATCTACAGATCAATAGAATATTACACCTTTTTGAGTTGAACGCGTCAATGAAGCAGCTATCTTTGAGAAACCCTCCACAAACCTTCTGTAATATCCAACTAGTCCTAAGAAGTTGCGTATCTTTGCAGGAGTACTGGGTCGAGGCCAATCTTGAACCACTTCAATCTTCCTTGGATAAACTTGGATCCCATCCCGTGACACTACATGTCCCAAAAAGGAAACTGTGCCCAACCAGAACTCACATATTGATATTGGCATAAAGCTTTCGTTCTTTAAGTGTTTGTAGTACAGATCTCAAGTATTGTTCATGTTCTGCCTCATTTCGAGAGTAGATCAGAATGTCATCAATGAATACAATCACAAAATGGTCTAAATAGGGCTTGAATACCATATTCACACGGTCCATAAATGCTGCAGGTGCATTAATCAACCCGAATGACATTAACAAAAATTCAAAGTGTCCATATCTGGTTTGAAGAGCTATCTTAGAGATATCCTCGGTCTTGATTCTTAGCTGATGGTAACCCGATCTCAAGTCAATTTTGGAAAAGTGAGTAGCACATTGCAGCTGATCGAATAAATCATCAATACGAGGCAACATATATTTATTCTTGATAATTGCCTAATTCAACTATCTATAGTCAATGCACATTCACATTGTACCATCTTTCTTTTTCACAAATAACATAGGTGCACCCCAAGGTGATACACTAGGCCTAATGAACCCCTTATCAAGTAGCTCTTGAAGTTGAACCTTCAGTTCTCTCAACTCAGTCGGAGCCATATGGTTTGGAGGAATAAAAATAGGACGAGTCCCTGGGATTAAATCAATGCTGAACTCAATTTCTCTTATTAGGGGTAGTCCAGGAAATTCTTCTGGAAACACATCAACAAATTCTCAAACAATAGGAAAACTGTCAATAATAACATCCTCCGCTCGAGTACCATGAACAGTAGCAATAAAATCCAAACACCCATGATTAATCATTCGACGTGCCTTTACATAAGATATTATCTTTCGTTGGGTCATAGGAGTCATGTCTTTTCACACTAAAGATGGCTCTCCAGGAAAATTAAAATGTATAAGCTTAGCATAGAAATCAACCAAAGCATAACATGATGACAACCAATCCATACCCATAATCACATCAAAGTCAGACATTGGTAACTCTAGTAGATGAACTACCGTGTCCCTTTCCTGAACAAATATTACACAGTCTCTGTAAACTTTATCCACTACCAAAGTTTCCCCCACTGGGGTCATAACCATATATGGCACAATAAGAGAATCAACTCTTCATTCTAAGAATATAGAAAAAAATGGAGATACATACGAATATGTAGAACTAGGATCATTAAGAGCATATGCCCTATGAGAGTTGACAATAATGATACCTTTGACTACTGCATTAGATGTCTCGATATCTTGTTTGGCCATAGAAAAGAATCTAGGTGGTCCACTGGCTCCCTGCGCAACCTGTGCACCCTATCGACCCTGTCCACGAGCACCCTGCTAAGCAACCCTAGCTGGCTGAGCCTGAGTATGTGTACTTGTAGCAGTTCCCTGCAACGATGCCATAACTTCACTAGTACCAGAATTCCTCTTAGGACAATATTTATCAATATGCCCCTGTTCACCACAAGTAAAACAAGCCCTGTCTAGTCCAAAACACCAACCATTATGAAATCTACCACAATTAGAACATCTCAGATGTTGTCTGGACTGAAAGAAACTGTTGCCCTTTCTATGCATCTGTTGCTGACCCTGTGTAGCTAGATAACCACTCCTGGAAGGCTGCACCATCGACTTTGACTGAATAGGTCTGGATTTCCCCCAATGGAAATCGCTCTTGCCCCCAGATGGAGCACCACTATACCCTCTTGTGTTACGCACCTTTTGCTTTTTTGCTCAGCTTTTCCCATTTCTAAATAAGACTCAAATTGGAGAGTAGTGTCAACCACATCTGAATAGGTACCACCTTGCATATCTCATATCACAGGGCCACGATAACAATGTTCAAGTTCATCTACGAAACATCTCACCTTTTCCCTTAGGTCTTTAACTAAAAATGGAACATACCTGGATAAATCAATAAACTTAGCCTCATACTTTGTAATTGTCATGGAGCCCTGATGCAGGTTACTGGACTGACGTCTCATGTCGTCTTGTTTGCGCAATGGAATAAACCTGTCCTTAAACATTATGGAGAACTCTGACCAAGTGATAGGTGGTAACCCCTCTTTTCTACCTCTCTAAATTGAAGTCCACTATGCCTCTACCGACCCTTAGAATAGGAAAGTAGTAAATTCCACACCACGAGTCTCTTCAATCCCGATGTAGTCAGTATCTTTTCACAGCAGTTAATGAACTTCCGAGGCTAAATAGAAATTAGTATTCCATCGAAGTCTAGTGGCTTAAGATCTATTAAATTCTTAAGATCTTTGGATTGCCTAGTAGTTGTAACTGAATGAACAACCGGCTGAGGGGTCAACTGAGGTGCCTGTGTAGCTGCAACATTCAACTGAACTTGTGTTTGCGCTTGCGAAGTACTTTGAGGAGCTGGAAGTCCACCATGATTAGGCACCAATGCCTTTAACACACTCAACAATCTCATCACTAAATCTGTAGGCAAGGTAACAGTAGGTACAATGGTTGGCACTGTCGATGGAGTATCCTGAACAACCTGTCCATGTACTCGGTTCGGAGCAGCAACTCAAGGCTGACCTCCATTCACAACTTTAGGGTGAGGATTGGCCAGTGCCCTAGTCTAAGCCCTTGTTTGATGGGTCCCAGCTCGACTACCACCGGGGGTAGTACCATGCCTCGCACCTCATCCAACTAGTGCCTTTGATCGACTAGCATATGAAGATACATGTTTCTTAGCCATCTGCAAAACAAACATTTCAAGATTAATCTTGAATCAATTCAACACACAAATAAAGAATGAAAGAAGGGAAAACACCCTAAATATTCAGTAGCCTCGAGGTCATAAGTATGGGCACCTATATACCTAAGAACAAGACTCTACTAAACACCACTCCATGACCCGGGACTTAAAACCTAGATCTGATACCAACTTTGTTATATTCCAAAATACCTCTTAGACGTGACTGGACCCGCTAACATCACTCACCAGGTGAACAAATTTATCCTTTTCATTTGCTAATTTATATAAGCAGTGAGAGCAAATAAGTGCAAGTCTAAACACATTACTAATCATTAGATAGAAAATAGTAATTCAATGGAATTCAAAATCAATCTATGAAATTCAACAATCACTCAAATACTAAGTGTCTAGCCCCAAATCCCACAATAAGACCATGGAGCATCTAATAGAGTTACATGAGTTTAACTGCGGGGCATGCAAGCCCCAAGAAAGAAAATATAGGCTATACAATAGATAAAGATGACATGATAGCCTCCACGAATCGATGCAAAGGGTAACTTCAGCAACAAAATCTACGTGAACGGACTCGTCAACCACTAGTCTCACGCTCCGCAATGGTATCTGCATAGACATTCAGTAAGATTCTTGACCTGCTACTTTAAATACCCCTGGAACCAGTGTAGAAAAATATACAAACTCACCACAAAACATAGGAATTATATCATAATATAATTTTAACCAAGGTTCACACAATTAATTACCAAGAATACTATATATTTCAACATAATTTACATCGAGGGCTTGTCATGAATGACATCTAAGCAATTTACTCAACACCATTACCACAATAGCATACACAATGCTCAGTATTGTCAAGAAGCATACACAATGCTCAATACTGTCAAGAAGCATACAAAATGCCCAGTGATATCTAGGAACATATCAATGCCCCAACCTCATGGCTCACAACCGTATCACTCAATAAATTAATTGTAGTAAAGTTAAATATAAGATATACACTCGAAGACCACCGATTCTTCCAAACACATTCTCTTCCAAATACATGGATGAGGCAGACAAAACACATTTTTAAAACATATTTTAAAAACAAGCATTCAAAGATTAAAGTTCACTTACCTCAAATTCACAACTCAAACACACTTTTCAACAATTCAGAACTATGCTCTTGGGTCTCTGGATCACCTCAAACTACACAAAAATAGTTTTAGAATGGTCAAAAATTCTTTGGTAAATATTTTTCTAATTTTTAACGAAAGTCAAATTTACGGTCAAAGATTTGACTGAAAAAGTCAACTATGGTCAACAAGGGAGAATTCTCGAACTATGACTACCAACATATTCTCCTTGATGATAGGATTTTAGAACATTAATCAAAATTGAATTTTGATAACATTTTCCCTTTCAAATTGATGATTTGGATTGAAGAACCCTAGGGCTAAACTTTCTCAATTATTCAAAAATTTTCCATGTTTCTACCATGAAAACATTCTTACAATCACGTAATAAACTCAAGAAAAATATTAAGATCATTACCTTGATGATTTGGGTATATAACTTTTATCTTTCTCTTCTCTTTTTCTCTCTTTTTCTCCCCTTTTTTGTTCTACCGATTTTCTTTCTTTCTGCTTTTGTCGACTATGTTTCTGGCCTGAGCAGCGTGTGAAGGACTTTTGTTTTAGAACATCCGCTTATTTTTTTATCCCTTAATTCCTTTATTTATTTTTAGGATTAAATTATAAAATAACCCTTAATGAAAATTTAGGTTATTACAAAATTTATCCTACTTCATTCACTACAAGTTAACTCTAAAAACTAGACTGCAACAGGAAACTGAGCAGACCAAGGGACTTTCTCTAGCACGTATAAACTTTCTTCAACTTGATTGCTAGTGAAATACTCAGAACCAGTGGGTTGCTGAATAATATTTGTTAATGAATGATTTAATCCCAACGTGAGTACTCTCCTTTTATAGAATATTCGGTACAACTTTTGCTTGAAATTCCACAAGACTAAGGAGACCCATAGGATATCACCAAATATTTTCTTCCCTTATCACCAGTTATTTCTTTTCTTATCAATAATAATTTCTTTCCTTGTAGTTTGCTTGTTGACTTCAACCTCATCCCTTTTTTATTTCTTGTAATTTACAGCATAACAAACTTCTTCAAGAATAAATTAGCAATAAATAATGAATATTTCTTGATAATTTTCTATAATTTCTAATCTCCCATTATTATCTTTCTTCATTTAAAACAACCATATTTTATTTGTCATCATTAAAATCTTACTCAACAAATTTTTTCTTTTTGATGATGACAAACAAAATATATTTTTATTTTTCATTTTTCTTACACAGGGAAGTGCCGATGCTCATAGATAATCCTTCATGGCAGAAAGTTGAAAGAAGTTTATAGAGAAATAAGCTCAGACCTTATTGGTGAACCAATTTCACTCTTATAATCAAGCATTCCCCCCTTCTTTTGGCATCATTAAAAATACTTAAAAGAGAAAGGAAGAGGGACAACCATACTTAGCTCACTACCATTGGGATAACAATCACAAGCAACACAAAGAAAGAGAATTTCAAGATTAAATCTAATGATATTAGCCATTCTCATGAATTCATCATAGATAAGAAAAAGGAACAAACAAGAGTTAGAGGTGCCAGCCGTTAGATACAACCCATGAACATGTTCAATAGATTGATAATGCTCAGAAAAGAAAGGATAAAAGAGGACAAGAACATGTTTTTAAGGTGAAGGGTGGGTAGGTTGGGAGGTAGACTGTGGGGTAGTTTGAAAAAGACTTTGAATCATATCCACCAACTCATTGTGTCTAACAATAGTAACCTCTTCATTCCGAGCAATTTGAGCCTAAAGATTTTCATTATCCAGATAAAGTTATTCCTTCTCCAGCACCAATCTGTCAATCACAGAGTTAGAGGGAACAAAGCCATGGTGATGCTCCAAATCAGCAGAATGATCCTCCGTGGCAGCGTTTTTTAAAAGGACTCTTTCACTTTGTTTTTTTAATCTTTTTTCATTCACTATTGGAGCACGAGAAGTGGAGACCCCTTCGCTTTGTGAGTTCCGACAAGCTCTGACTCAAGATGTAGGACCAGAGGCAAAATTTAGTTTCTTTGTAGATCTAGAAGTGGGGTGAAGGACATGCTTGCGAGCAAACTTTTTCATTTTTGCAAGAGGTACCAAATCATCAAAGCTAGTGGAATCAGACAGTGAGATTACATCCTATGAATACACATTCTTTGATGTTCATCGATTGGTGGACCTATTTCCCCCTCAGTGAAAGGCATGGGGTTGATTTGACTAATACCAGACACACATGAATTTTGGGAAGAAGGTGAATTATAGGTTTGTAGTGTCTTAATAGGTGTGGGATAGAAATATAAGGAAAGTGGGACAAGTCTGAGTGACGGGGCAATTGAGGATTGGGAACGAACATTAGAAATCAATGAACATATGTTAAAGGTGTACTTGACCATGTCCCTTGAGCATTCCGTATGCGTTCCCATCTTACCTGTAAGTATCAATATGGAAAATACGGGCAATATCAGTAGACGTATTTGACTCTCATTGAAATTGTGTGATGTGAGTATTCAAGGTAATTACAACAATTTTGAGATAAATATTAAGTAATCAATGACTGATTTTTTCTCAAGACGGTCGTCATCCATCCATCGTCGGGAAGAGCCTTTTTTTAAATTCTTTTTTGCCAAATAGGGAGATCATATGATGAGTTTTGAGTTAATTTTGATTAACCCGAGGTTCAACCTAATCTTCTCAAGCTATTACCTACTCAATGCCTTTGTAAAGATGTCTGCAATCTGATCGTCAGTGGTGCAGAACTGCAAAGATATGAGACCTTTTTCAACATTTTCTCTCATAAAGTGATGTCTTATATCTACGTGCTTTGTTCTTTTGTGTTGAAAAGGATTTTTTGCGATACTTATAGCACTGGTGTTATCACAAAATATGGGTACACTACCCATTTTCACCCCATAATCCTTCAGCTGTTGCTTTATCCATATTAGTTGAGCACAACATGATGCAACAACTATATATTCAACTTCTGCTATGAGTAGAACAATCGAATTTTTCTTCTTTGTTTCCAAAGAAATTAAACAAGTACCAAGAAAGTGAGCAATACCTGAAGTGCTTACCTGTCAGTCAGGGAACCTGCATAATCATCATATGCATATCCTACTAAGTCAAGATTTTCTTCTTTTGGATACTACAAACACAGGTTATCAGTTGCCTTCAAGTATCTCAGAATGCATTTTACTGCTTTCATATGTGATTCTCCTGATTCTCTAGGAGAAGATTGAAATCTTGCACAAAATTCAACATTAAATATAATCACTACTAAAAAAATGACGTCCAGTGACAGAATTTTGCAATAAATAATATTCTATTGCTATTTAATGATGAATTAGCTATGAAATAATTATTTTGTCATGAGATCAATAAATAAAATTTTATTTTATTAAATAGAGTCAGAGTTAGCGATGAAAAATAAACTCTGTCACTAAATAATAGCGCGAAATATTGGCGCCTTAATATAACGACGAATTTAGCAACAAAAAGATTGTGGTAAATCATATTGATATTCAGCGACAGAGATAGCAAAGAAATATACGTCGCTAGTTTCTTTGCAGATATTAGGTTTTCATAGGTCCTTTTTTAGCGAAAGAAGCGTATTCCATAGCTATGTCCATCTCTAAGTTTATTATAAGTGAAAACCTAGGGCAAAAATATTCATTTCACACAGCTTTTACTCTCCGTCTCTTCCTCGCTCCATCTAGAGAGAACACGACTGAATCCCAAGAAAAATCTTGAGAGAAATTTTTGATTTTCACAATTTTCAATTCTACTATTTCTTTTGGTGGGTTTGGTTCAGAAAGAAAAAACTTTTTATTAGGAACAGAGAAGAAAATATATATGGGTCTGCTTAGATAGCAGTTGGGTGACCAAAAATTCACGGTTTGTGTTGAAACCTTTTCGATTTTCTTTCTCATTTTGATTGTATCGGAGAAAATTTCATGAAAGATTACATCTTTTTTTTTTTTGCTTTATCGATTACGAAATTACTAAAATCAGCAATATTCATTTCAGACAGCTTTTAGATCTCTTTATCTCTTCCTCTTTCTTTGAAATCAAGAGGTAATGTATTTTTTGAAAATTATTGTAGATTTGTGAAAAAATTTGTGATATGTGTATCTTATTAATATCTTCTTCCGATATATAATTTTTGTTCATATTTTCGCAGGGAGCTAGCAAGAACAAGAATAGAGCCCTCAAGAACCAACTTCTCACTTTCTCTATTGATAAAAAACTATCCTCGATAATTTTCTCTGAACTTTTTTATTTGTTTTCTCTATTTTGTTTGCTACACTTGTTGGGTTCTTGAGTTCTGTTTGTAATTTTTGTTTATCTAACTTTTTTTGTATTTGTAATTGTTCATTTTGAATTTGACTAATTGGGTTTAGGAATTTTGTAACTATTTTTCTTTTGAGAATATATGTTGGTGTTTAAATTAGTATTTTTAATTTCAGAATGTGTTATTATAGTTGGTAATGAATATATGGAGCTTGTTTTTTTCTTAAACTTTTTTGCTGCTTCTTTGCCCTAAGAACAACTGTATCGATGTATAATCTCAACATCTTTTTCTGTGCAGTTGTAAGCCCGAGAATCTTAAAATCAATATCCGGGACTTAATTCAGAAAATCTGAAAAAAACTGCAGAAATATTGCAGAACGACCAACCTGACGGGTAGTTAAGGGACCTAACGAATCGTCAGGTCAACCATGAGAAGGATGCCAAGATGATGAGTTAGTGTTCCCAACGAGCAACTTCACGAGTCGTGGTCAGGTTCCACGACTCGTTAAGTCACTCGTTGTCAGGCTGAAATCCAGAAACTTGAGAAGTTGGCACTGTACTTGACAGGTGGTGACCACGGGTCGTCGTCAGTGGGAACGACTCATTGAGTGACCCGTGACCAGCCTTGTATTAATTTCCTAGGGGGTGAGACAGTGTGGTCGACGACTGGTGACCACAAGTCGTGTCTAGTGACCATGAATCGTTAAGTCACTCGTGGTCACCCAATGGAGTTTCCAGGCAGTGCATCTTACGGGTATGACCACGAGTCATTTGCAGACACAACGACTCGTTAGGTCACCCGTTAGGGACACCTGACAGTTTATCCCAGCGAATTCCTGAGGACTATTTAATAAATTCCTATTCTCCAAAGCATTAAACCACGTCGTTTAAGCACCAGTTTCAGACGTTTTAGTGGGGGTAATGGGTTCTTTTCCTCATTCCCCACTCAAACTTCCCAGAAATAGAACGCAGAGTTCCTCTCAGAGTAGTTCAGAGCTTCAAACTAGGGTAGATTCTTCTTCTTCAATTCTCCAGCAATTCCTCCAGGCTTCTTCATCAGGTATGTGAGGTTTTAGCAAGGGGATTGTCCTTCCCTTGTGCCCCCAATCTTTGAGTAAAGGTTCTTGCTCATTAAAATTTTCTTTTGTGAAGGAGGCATGCTTTCGGATAAATTCTTTGATTTTTCTTGCTATTCGCATGAGTTGATAAATATCTCATGAATGAGAATGATTTTTGCACTATTGGATGAAATTTCCAAATTCTTGAAATTTGCCTTTTAGTATGAATTATCCGTGTTGATAGCATGAATGATCTCTCTATTAGCTGCTTAGAAATTTAGTTAGCTAGAATACAGAACTCTATCAGTCTAGTCTCACTCAGAACCATATTAGCCTAGTTTCAGTCAGATTTTAGCAGCCTCAGTGTTGTCCAGAAAATGTCAATTGATCAGTTTGATTCCAGTTCATTTTTGAGGTGTCAGTGGTGCCTCCTAGTTTTCAGACTCAGATTCAGATTTAAGATATTTGGTCCATTAGGCAGTCATGAAATTCAGTTATAGCTCTGACCAGCCCCAGGACCCTAGTTCAGTTATTAGTTGTTCTGTAGACGGTTACGACGCTTCTAGATAAGTAGCTCTGACCGGTCTTAGAACCCAGTTTCAGAACCTGGTCCGATAAGACTCTCAGGGTACATGCAGTTATTCATCCCTGACTAGTCTTGGACCCCAGTTTCGAGCTATCAGCTTAGTAGTTCAGATTAGGTATTCCAGTGGGAGTAGAACTTAGCACCAAGCTGGCCGGGGTTGCAGCGCACCCAGGTTTCCAAAACTACGTTGCCAGCGTAGGTTTTCAGTATTATTTGGATTGATTGGCCTCAGATATTTTATGATCACCCAGTTCATGCCTTTATAATCTGGTAAAGTATATTGGGTCCTACCAGTGGGGTGTATACATCGGACTCCACGTCTAGCTCACATGGTTAAATATCGGTTATAGACTCTCCCACTAGTTAGTCCAGTCCAGTATCAGATTAAGCAGCTCAGTTCAATACAGTATCCCAAAATCAGCTGTTATTTGTAAGTTTCGCTATGCATGTGTACTCAGAATGCTAGTGTGTGATAGACCAGGGGTTGACTTGGGATCACTTGTGGCTTCAAGTACCGTGTTACGTCCAGGGTGTAGGCTCGGGGCGTGACAACAATTAATACTAAAAGAAAGTAGCAACACTAGCTTATATAAGGGAAATCTTGGTAACTCATAAGCATGAACAAAGTACCTGACTAATCTTAGTAAATTTATGAGCATTTTCCTATTTAGTATACATATCTGCTTTATGATTTGAATGTTAACGTGAATGTGAATGCAAAATGGTGAGTATCTTGTTTAATATGATATAGAGTAGTAACTTTGATAGCAACTACTCTGTTTAATCTTGCAGGGTTCACAGAGTTAGTTTCCTATACAGTAGTTTTTATTTGCTATTTTAATGTGCTGTTTTGGTTCGCTATTTAAATTATTGTTTTAGTCTGCTGTTTTAGTGTGCTGTTTTAGTTTGTTGTTTTATTTTTCTATTTTATGTTGGTAGTTATCTAGTGTAGTACCTTATTTTGTAGTACTAGATATGTTGGCTATTTTGGTTTGCTATTTTGGTGTTGATATCTTGTTCAATTGAACCAGTTCTCTATTGTATATAGCATAATCAGAATTATTGTTTTGGATAAACTGTCGACAAAAGTCGAGATCCAACACCAAGTGAGATATATTTGCACGTCCATACACATGGACATGGTGAAAAATCTTTTATTGATGAACATGTACTGTCCATGTAAGTCCAAAATTTTATAATTTTATTAATTTTTGACATTCATGTCTCTTTTTATTTGGTAAAATTAAATAGTCAGTATTCTTGATTGTTTTAATTTCATTACTTATTGTAGAAAAGATATGAAGAAATATTACGACAAGAAATAAAGACTCAGTCTAACGTCGATCAATGTGAAGCATATTACCAAGCCGTGGATGGAGAAAAGAAAACAAGAGTATATGATCTTGGACCTCAGGCAAAAGCTTATTATGGGCCAAATCTTCATATCAATTCTCAATTCGATGTTTCATCATCAGTACCATCTTCAATTTCTCATTCAACATCGATAGAAAATTTGGATGAGCTTGTGATGCGATTGATTCTTGCATTGATTGATCACATGCTTTCTACACTTATTGAGCGCATACGTAGAGTGATTCCTTCAGAATCACATCAATCCAACACTCCTATCGGTGACATTAGTTGTGACACCTATAGTTCCTCCTCCTACTAATGTTGACAATATTGACAATACTTTAGTTTCGGATGATGATCATAGTAGTCCATCCATTCATTAATTTTTGATATTGTCTATTCTTTATTGGAGGGACACCATTATGTAGTAACAACACATGATCGATGTGGGTTCTTATTCGTAATTGGTAGATGCTTGGTGTGTGGATGTTTTAAACTTAATTATATGATTTGAGTTTTGCTATATATTTTGAATATTCTGTAAATATTATTTTAAATGAATGTTATTTATATTTAAGGATATTTTAATAATTTAGATTTAATATGCAGGATATATTTTAAATAAATAGACTAAATTTTTTTTCTTGCGATCAATTTTGCGACCGTTCGGCTCATTGCTAATTATGTAGTGATGGATTAGCTACAAAATAGTTTCATCCCGAATTTATAAAATGATGTAATGAATTATTTATTAAACTTGGCGATGGCTTGTTCCGTCGTTAGAGTGTTGCTACGAATATCAACGTCGCTATATCATTGCTAATATAGTTATGAAATTCATTTTTTCATCACTAAATGTGTATCAATTAGCAATATAGTAACGGTCCATAATTCACTGTCAATCCTTCGCCAATCCTTTCTAGCGAAGAATTACTGCCTTGTCTGGCCCTAAAAGCTATTTTTTTTATAGTGAATATCTGATATTCTTGCAGTCAAATAAAGAAGTGACCCTATCATTTCTTTATAGCACTTGTCACTTACTAGATTTCCATGTTCATCTTAATCTAGCTTGGTAACAGTTGCTATAGGTGTGTCAATTGATTTAGTAGAATCAATATCATATTTCTTAAGCAATTTTTTAATGTATTTTTGTTAATGGATCATTGTTTCATGAAAATTATTTGATTTGTAAGCCCAAAAAGAAGTTAATCTCACCCATCATACTCATTTCAAATTCACTACTCATCAACAAAGCAAATTCTTTGCACAAGACTTCATTGGTTGTACCAAAAATAATATCATCTACATAAACTTGTACAACCAACAATTAGTCTTTATCTTTGCTTTCTAGAAATATGGTATTGTCAATTTTCCCCCTAAAAAAATCATTTTCCATAAAAAATTTTGAAAGACGCTCATACCAAGTTCTGGGAGCTTGTTTCAAATTATATAAGGTTTTATCCAATTTATACACATAATTAAGAAATTTATTATTCTCAAAGCCAGGAGGTTGATGAACATATACCTCTTCTCTTAATTTCCTATTCAGGAAGGCACTTTTGACATCCATATGATAGAGTGTGAACTCCATGTGAGCAGCAAAGGCAATGAGCATCCTAATTTCATGTAATACCCCCAAAATCCTAATATCAGACTCGAAAGTTGAAATAGAGAAAATAAAGTTTTCTGCACCAGGCCACAGGACGAGTCGTCCAGTGACCCGTGGGGTGCAACACGAGTCATGGAGTGACTCGAGGGGAGGGGTTTGGCCATGGTTGGAATTTTAGGTTTTCAGCTGACCACGGGTGTGACCATGAGTCATGGTCAGCACCACGATACGTTGGGTGGTCCGTGGTCAAGAGTTGGTTGAAGGTTGAATATTTTTGGCAGTGTCCCTAACGGGTTGTCACCACGAGTCGTAGGGTACACCACGAGTCATGGTGTCCCTTAGAAGGAAGGGATCCAGTGTTGGCCATGACAGGCAGGGCATGACTCGTCCCTTAGGCATCGAGTCGTCCAGTCCCTCGTTGGGACTGGCAGTGTGCAATATCCTGCGAATTTATTAAGGTCCTTTCCGTAATTTCTAAGTTCTTAAGGACTATACTACGTTGTTTTAAGCTTAGAATTGTGTGTTTTAAGAGGGATAAGTTCATTCTAGGCCTATTCACTTTCATGCATGCAAGCTTAGAGGTTTAAAGAGTGATCAAGCTTAGATTCCTCAAGGTTCTTCTCAAATTCCATTGGGCTCTCAAGAGAGGTTATGAAATCAAATCCTTCCAGGTAAGTAGCATTATGAATGAGTGTAATCATCCACACCTATGCCCAATCCCTCTCTAATTCATGAAGTTATAGTTGATGAATCTATGGGGTTTTAACCCAACTTGTGAATCTCTCTAAATTTCACTCATGGGTATGATCTAAGCATGTTTCTAATATTGAATTTCATGGGCAAGTTTTATAATATTTTCAATTACAAATTTCATTTTTAAGTTTTATAAATGATGATGCCCATTCATGGTAATTCATGACAAGTTGAGATTATAATATCTGTGTTCAAGTATGTGAGATATATATGAGAAAGTATGTTTCCAAATTATCCATGTCTATGTTCATGTTTTCAAACGGAATCAAGTTTATTTCAATCATGTTTAAGTATTGGGAAAGTCCATATGATCAAGTATGTTTTACGATTTCATGTTATTAGCTTACCACATGGTTTTGGAGTCTAGACTCCCAATTGTGTTCAACTTGTGGTGTGTATTGAGCCAAGGCTCCTCGTGATATGATTTTAAATTATGCCTGTATGTTTTAATTTAGCTTCGGCACTAGACGATGGCCAGCTTCACTGAAAAATGATGGAGAGTATATGCATGTTTTTGGGAGTAGTGTCTAGCACCGAGTAGGCTAAGGGTTGGTCAACCCTATGCCTCAGAACTACGTGCCAATGTAGGTATGTTCAGATTTTCTGGGACTCTTTTATGAGATTTTCCTACGGGGCCATCAACTTGATATCAGTATCATGGTCGTGTCTTTAGCCTTGGAAATACTTTAGATGGCTCTGCGTACTTGAGTGTAATAGTCGGGACCTTGTAAGCTCTATCGTGGTAATGTCGGTTATAAGAAGAGTCTCCCATTGTTCTCATGATTCAGTTATTCAGGTTCATCAGTCATGATATTATATATTCAGCAGGTTTGACCCAATGTTCAGTTTTACTTATGCATAGTCAGTTTCAACTTTGGGTCAATCAATTCGGTTATGATTTTCAGTTATATTCAGATAATGATTTCAGAAAATAATATGCAAGCCTTACTCTCAGAATCTTATTTTGATTATGTTTTATGATATCATGAGTTATGATCTTACTTATTTAGCGGTTTTACTTACCTAGCATACTCGGTACATTCCATGTACTGACCGCATAGTCTATGTTGTATCGTTTCATGACACAGACTCTGTCTCGTTGCTAGCCAGATTCCTAGTGTTAGCATATTTCGACCAGAGTTGGTGAGTCCTTATCTCTCGAGGGCCCTTCTTATCAGTTGTATTTTGTATTTTCATTTTCATACTTTAAAGAGTTGGGGTATTGTCCTATCAACTCGTTAGTAGTAAAGGCTCTTCAGACATAGTATGTAATCAGCTTCATACTTGTGTTATGTAAATTGATGTTATGTTATGTTTAGAATTCCGCTATGTTGTTTATGTTGAACTTTTGCTTTATTATGATTGAGTTAGATGTCATGTTCATGCCATGGATCAACTTGGAGCCTTCCAGGGTTCTTTTTCCCATGTCTCGATCTGGGCTTATGTTTGGGTCATGACATTGCCTCCATCCTTATAATGGGTGCAAAGTTTTCCTCATAATCGATGCCTTCCTCTTGGTTGTAGCCCTGAACCACCAGATGAGATTTATTCCATGTGACCATTTCCTGTTCATCAAGCTTGTTTCGGAACACCCACTTTGTTCTAATTAAATCCCGTACGCCCTATTGGTGGTGGTTCCAAGTGCCAAACCTTGCTCCTTTCAAACTGGTTGAGCTCTTCCTGCATAGACATTACCCAATCTGGGTCATGCAAGGCTTCACGATAATTTTTAGGCTCAATGTAAGACAAGAAGGCTTAATAAGCACAAAAATTTTTCATGAAGGCACTGGTTTGAATTTCCTTATTAAGATCAGTTATGATTAAATTAAGGGGATGGGAACTTTGGTGCTTCCAGGGCCTCAAATTTAATTCTTATGAATTTCTATTAATTGTTTCTGGAACAGAGTCAGGTGTTGTTCCTTCCTCTGTTCCTCCATCTGAACTTAACACTGTGTCAGGGTTTGTTCCCCCCTAAATTTTCTAGCTCCTGCCCAAATCCCGAGGGAATGTTCACAAAGTCTGTTTCATTGACCTTTCCTTTAGTTTGGGCTGAAGCACTTACCTTTTGGAGTGAGATTATCCTCACTTTCCTGCAAAGCTGCTTCAACGAAGATGTTAGATTCATCAAATATAACATGAATGCTTTCTTCCACACATTTTGTTCTTTTTTTTAATACACTTTATAAGTTTTACTGTTTGAGGAGTATCTAAGGAAAAATCCTTTATGATTTCTTGCATCAAATTTACCTAAGGAAGATTTTTCATTATTGTGAACAAAATATTTTCTACCAAAGGTATGCAAGTGCTTGATACTAGGTTTTCTGCCTTTAAGAAGTTCGTATGGAGTTTAGTAAGAAGTGATATGATTATACATATGTTTATTATATAACAGGCCATATTTACTTCTTCTGTCCAGAAATTTTGAGGAAGTCCACTAGAAATAAGCATTGTTCGTGCCATCGTGTTCTATTTTTCCTTTCCACGATCCCATTTTGTTGGGGAGTTCTGAAGGCTAAAAAATTATGATCAATTTCATATTTGTAACAAAAAGCAGTAAACATAGCAATTTAAAATTCAGTGCCATGATCAGATCGAATAGTTTTTTGCGAAGAATTTAAACATGTTAAATGCTTCATCCTTAGAAGATAGAAATGAAGTCCATGTAAAGAGAGATAAATCATCAACAACCACAAGAACAAATCTCTTACCTCCCTGCCTTGCTACCCTAATGGGTCCACAAAGGTCTATGTGTAGTAATTTAAGCGACTTGAAGGTACTAATTACCTTTTTAGACTTAAAAGATGATCTAATTTTTTTTTTCTTTAGCACAAACATCACATACCTTATCATCTTTAAATTTTATTTTAGAAGGACCAATGACAAGATTTTTCAAGACCAGTTTATTGAGTAATGAAAGACTAACATGACCTAATAGATTGTGCCAAAGGAGAACATCATCATCAAGGATAGTTAATTAAGTAAGTCCATTTTCAAAAAGTGACATAATACAAGCTTTATAAATATTACTGTGCCGCTTTCCTTTCATTACAATTTTCCAAGACTTGTTATTTATGACTTTGCAATAGATGGAAGAGTATAACACTGTGTTCCCTCAATCACAAAGTTGAGATATACTCAACAAGTTGGGTTTCAAATCATCTACCAAGTAAATGTTATCAATTGAGTGAGTAAGAGACTTACCTATCTTACCTATAGTAATAACCGTGCCTTTATTTCCACCTCCGAAGGAAACAGTTCCTATGTTGAAGGCTGTCAGTGAGAGAGAATTTTTTTATTACTTGTCATGTGCCTAGAGTAACCACTATCAAGATACCATTTTTTGTTGCTCCCTCTCACTTCAACATGCAAAAACAATTAAGGGTTAGATTTGAGAACACACACTAGTTTGGTTCCCCTTATTTTGATAACTTGAGAAATCGAATGTTCTTTTATTCACTTGACAATGTAAAAAGCTTTTATCCACGATAAACATTCATATCTAAAATGTCCAGTATGATCACAATGGCTACATAGGCGATATTCAGCCAAACCAACATACTTTCTCTTAACATTCTATTTGATAGGTTTGCTTTTATAGCCAAGACCAGTTCGACATTTATTGTAATGTTCATTTAGCCGGGTGAAAGCTTCAGAGGACTTAATCCACTTTTTCATTGTGGCAATGTCATTATTAACTCGATTCAAGGTTACTTGAAGTTTCAAACTTCTCTTTTTTTTCTTTGCTCAGTTCCCTTTTCAAGGAAGTAAGTTTAGTTTCAAGTGGTCCTTGATCATTGTTAGTTATTTCATTGCTTAATATTTTCTCTTTCTTGATTTTGAGTAGTTCAACTTTCAGAGACGAGATTGTTTCTTCCAGTTTGATTTTCAGTTTTCTGAGCAGAAACTGTCTCCTCTAGGTAGTTGATTTCAGTAGTGAGTGTTTTATGAATGTTTTCAAATTCGATTTTCTTCCCTTTTAAAATCTTGCATTCAGATTTCAAGTTTGAAAATATTTTGAGCATTTCAATTCTTTCGGCACTCATTTGTTGATAGTCACCCATCAAAGAAAGTAATAATTTAATAACTTTTCTTTTTGACAAATTATGTACTTGAGATTTAAGATTAGATAAACTTACCTTAGAGGATTTTTTATCAGAGTCTGAATCACTTCTAGCCATGAGGGCCAGATTATTATTTTCAACCTCTTCTCCTTTAGATTCTTTATGAGAAGTTTCACCTCAAGTAGCTTGCATGGCTTTCTTGAAAGCTTTTGAGGCTATTTGTTGCTGTTTCTTTGAATTTCTTCTTTGTTCTTCCTTCAAGAGGGGAAAGTCCTTTATCAAATAGTCCATTTTCCCACATTTGAGACATCCTTGGAACTGTCCCTTCTCAAAGGATTTACCTTTATTTAGGGACTCCTTTTTCTCAGAATTTTTTTTCCTGAAGAACTTCTTGAATCTTTGAACAAACATTTCCATTTCTTCATCATCAAATTTTGAATCATCCTTGAGGATGATATTGCATTCCTTCTTAGGTTCTTCAACAACCTTATCAATCTTTTTAAGCTCATAAGTCTGCAAATTTTCAATGAGCTTATCCATCTGCATTGTGCTTATTTGCTTTACTTCTTTAATAGCAGTTACCTTAGGTTACCAAGAAGCTGGTATAATTCTCAAAATCTTTTTGACATTTTCTTTAGTTGAAAATTCTTTCCCGAGAGATTTGAGTTTATTTGTGATGTGTGTAAATCAGGTAAACATATCTTTGACTGACTCTTTTTTGCCCATGGAGAAAAGTTCATATTTTTTATGAGCATGTCAATCCTAGATTGCTTTACCTGATTCGTACCTTCATGGGAAAGAGTGAGTGAGTCCCAAAATTTCTTAGCAATGGAGCATCCCGATATGCGGTTGTATTTATCTATGCCCAGTCCAAAGTATAATATCTTTATAGCTTAGACATTTTTCTCCATTAACATGAAGTCATCAATATCAAAATCATCTTCTGTCTTTGGTACTTTAGTTCCATCTGGTTTTACCTTGGTAGGAACCAAAGGCCCCTTCAAGGTAATTAGCCAGAGCTAATAATTTTCAGCCTTTAAATATATTTTCATTTGATTTTTTCAGAGGCTATAGTGCTGGCCATTAAAGAGAGGAGGTGTAGTGCTGGGCTGTTCCTCAGGTAGAATTATCATAGAAGTTATTTTATAAGATCTCTCAAAGGGGTTAACCTATACTTGAGCAATCTACTATGATACAAATTATTATAACTGACTTGTAAGTTAGACTCAAGAGGGGGTGGGGGTTGGGGGTTGGGTCTACTCCTAATTTTTGCTTAATTAGAATCTTCACTTATTTTTCTTTTCAATTGAAAGGAACAGACTAGATCATTGTTCCGTGGACAGTAACTAGTTTGCAAATGAAAAGACAAGGGCAAAAAGTAAATAGGAGATAACGATTTTTACATGGAAAACTACCTAGGCTTGAATGAGTGTAAAAATCATGACCTACTCCTAGTAGGATTTCAACTTGAACTCCACTAAAACAATACTGAATCAATTTATGGATTACCCCTTATAATTCAAAGAACCTACCCTTAAGCCCTTATAGAGTTTCTAATATGTTCTAAACTACCCTTAGTTCAAAACAAGCATGAACTAGTCAAAGAAACAAAACAAATGAAATAGAAACATACTCTTTTATAGTACAAAATTCATCCTACTTCATTCACTACAAGTTGACTCTAAAACTAGACTGCAACAGAAAACTGAACAGACTAAGGGAGTGTCTCTAACACGTGTCAACTCTCTTCAACTTGATTGCCAATGAAATGCTCAGAACCAGTGGCTTTATATTTGTGAATGAATTATTTAATCCCAATGTGAGTACTCCCCTTTTATATAATATTCGGTACAACTTTTGCTTGGAATTCCCCAAGACTAAAGAGACCCATATGATATCACCAAATATTTTTCTTCTCTTATTAGCAGTTATTTCTTTCCTTATAAATGGGATTTCTTTTCTTGTAGTTTTTTTATTGACTTCAACTTCATCCCTTTTTTATTTTCTGTATTTTACAGCACAACAAACTTCTTCTAGAATAATTAGCAATAAATAATGAATATTTCTTGTCAAAAATTCTTTAATTTCTAATATTCCATTATTATCTTCCTTCATTTAAAACAAGCATATTTTATTTGTTATCATTAAAATATTACTCAATAGTAAGATTACGAATTATTGATTATAACTTATTACTGCCTATCTTTTTATTTTCATTTTTAATTTTCTAATTGGACTTAGTAATGTAAATGATTTGACTATCTAAAATTGAGTAGATACCATGGCTTGAAATTTTTAGATCAAGACAGAAAGGATATTCCATCAGATGGAAGTAATCCTAAAGGTCATAACGGTAGAAGTAAGCCTATCGGTCAAGATGTATTCGTGTTACTAGATAGACTCGAGGACTTAGTTAATGAAAGTTGAAGCTCATAATAAGTCATCTCATTATCTCCCTTAAAATGAGATTAATAGAATAGCTAGTTATGCAATAACTATGTCTATCCGGTTAGTTGTACATTTGTGAGTGAGCATTTCTACAATCACGAAAAGAGAATAACACCACAGAAAAAATACAATTGTTCATACTTGGGACACAATATATGTTACATTCTAAATTCAACTCTGACGCAATAGACATCCGATATAAATTCATATTGGAAGCACCTTATAGAAATATATTATTTCACTATTGCCCCATTATTAATAAATAAATAAGTTATAAAAGTATAAGAAATTTCACCGCATGTAAGAGAAATCTAATATAAATAGTGATACTCATATAAATCAAATTATGGCAACATGCCCAACAAGTCAGAGAGTAACTTTCACAAGTATTAGCCACAATACGACATCTGTTTATGGAGACTTTACAAAAACTATATAGCTACTTCAGGACACAATCTAAAATCTAATAGAAATAAATATAAGACTCTATGAGGCACCATGAACAAGTATGTGGGCTCATCAACAATTTGGAAAAGCACCAGATTCTCCTAATCAATATTCTTACCTTGTACCTTCTCGTCCTTATTATCTAACATATCATCAAAATAAAAATGGTGTGCCTAAGTACTTTGTACTCACCAAGTATTTTTGGACAAGTCTTAACATAATAAAATACTCATAATAAAAATAAAAATGATACGTAAAGAAAAATTAGTGAAATAGTTCAACAATAGTATAGAGTAGATCATGAAACTCAATAAAGTCAATATTAAGTGAACAAGTCCAATTTTGTTTATTTTGTTCAAAAGCATTATATCGAGCTGTTCAAGAAAATAATTAAGTCAAGTGATAATTAACATAGCAGTAAAAGGACAAAGAAAATTAATCAAGTCAATACATGCCCCAATAAGATAATGCCAATATAGGCCCAAGTAGTGCTTGAAAGTGATGTATTAAGATCCATAATGACTATTCATCCTCCCGAAGAGTAAAGTTGTTAATATGCCCAACCACAAATGATAGCAAAAATGACATATTAGTTGAACTTATTCTCAGTAATCTTCTTATTAATAAAGGTATTTCAGGGTCATAATTGACTTAGAGACCATGTTCAAATCCTCTATAAAATTTCTAGTTAAACAACACATTCATAAGGCAAAAACATGTTGAAAGATCATTTCCAAAAATTAGAATCATCAATTCCCACTTATAGGGTAAATCACGTACATATAGATATTTCATTGCATAAAATCAAAAAGCGAGGGCTTGATGCGAGCTAGTCTGGCACGCGCATAAAGTCTTATTTGAATCACCTTGAAGGTTAAAACTATACTAAAACCAACATACCTCAACTCCCACTAAAATAATCCCTAATCATGTCCCACAATGTCCAACTATAGCTTTAAAATAAATTTCAAAAATAAAATTTAGAGCCTTGATTAATTTTCATGAATTGTCACCTTTTTTGGGAAACTAGAGTTCAAAGAAAAAATTTATGCTCATGGAGAATTTTCAAAAATCAGTCCATGATTATACACCTTTCAATATTCTACATGAACAACAGTTATCACTCTAATTTCTATAAATAAAAAAGGGGCTTATCTCTCAAAGAATCCTCGAAAGTTCCTCTTTCAATGGTCTCGAATCGATTTCTTGAAATCTAGAAATTACTATATTGAGTTCCATATTAATTCATGTTAATTTGATGTAATAATCATGAGAATCTAGTATGGACTCATCTGGGATGAGTTGGGGAAGCTCTAGGGTGTTTTTTGTCATGCCCCACCTCGGGAGGCGTAACAGGCACCTGATGCCACACTGAAATTAGAACCGATTTAGATGGAATCCTCTGGTGCATACCAACAACACATAATTAAGAAAATAATCAAATATATTTCGACTCATAGAAGCCCTTGGCCGACAAGGCTGCAATATAAACACAGTGCAGATATTTAGCTGACCTAATAGTTCACAATAATAATAATATTCTATGCGGGTCAACAAAACCACCATGTTGTCTAAATAAAATAATGCGGAAGGTAAACATATCTACAAGAGACAGTAAGGCTGCCAAACTGCCCAGACAAAATAACAAAGCCAGCATGGCCAGCAAACATACTCCTATATAATTTCATTGTCTGCAAGCCTCTAAAGAGTAAATGCTTGGCTGGGACAGGGGGCCGACCTACCCAAAAAGAAATATACAATAAAAGACAGAAAAACCTCTAAAGCATGAAAACTCCAAAAGAGAGGACTTGACCAATGTGCTGAGCTTGAACTGTTACTGAGGAGGTCTTTGAACCTGTCTGTCAGAACTTGCAGGCTAGAGTGCAGTGCCCCAGGCTCGGGTATTCGTACAATAATGCACTAAGTATATAAGGCAATAACAGTAAGCTGGAACTGAACTAATAGAAAGAACGAAATGTAAACAATTCTAAGGATGAGAGAATAACCCAAAAGATCTTATCAAGTTATATAGAAAACTAAACATGAAATAATCAATCAAGAATCTAACTTGGCCCTCATAAGTCTGGCAGGTACAAAAGACAAACAATAACTTAACTGAGCCCCCATAAGCTGTAAAACCCCAAAATTCCCTACGACCTAGCCCTAGACATGTAGCTGATTCAGCAGAAATAAATATGCATTTTTCTCTTAGAATGACTCATGGTACGGGTCATTGTTCCTAGGTAGGGGTCATGTTCAGAAGTCATGGTAAGCTTCTGGTTGTCAGCTATGGGACCTACGAGTCAAGGTACGACTCATTGTTCGAAGTGATGGATTATGGAAAAGGGTAATTGTATCTCTTAAGTGACAGGCTTTGGGGATATAACAGGTCATGGTACGACTCATTATAAGGAACAATGAATCATTGTATGAGATTGTGGAAGGTGTGCGTGTGGGATGGAACCACGAGCCATGGTTTGACTCATTGTAGGAAACAACGGGTCATTGTGAGGCCTGTGGTCTAATAAATAATAAGTCGGGAAATGTAGTGGACTAACAATGAGAGTAAACCACGGGTCGTCGTTTGTGGGTATGACTCGCAGTACGACCCATGGTGACTGGCAATGGCTTTTTCTTTAGATGAATTGTTGAGGGCATTTTCATAATTTCTTAGCTTCTAAGTCCTAAACTACGCCGTTTTAAGCTTGGGAAAGAGTGCTTTGAGGGGGTATTCACCCTAGAACATTTATTCTACTCTTAAACCACTAATTAGAAGATTAAAATCTCTCAAGGCTTATAAGAGAAACCTAGGGTTCTTCACTCTCATCCTCTCCAATTCTCATTGGGTTTCAAGATAAGTCAAGAATCAGTGAATCAAGGTATGCGGATTCATCTATAAGGGCTCTTCCACCCTCATTCCCGTTCTCCAATTAAAATCATGACCTCCCATTCCCTATGCCCTAATTTTTGAAATTCTAGGACTTTATAGGGTATTGTTGAATTCCTTCATGATTCTCCTATGGGTTAAGCTATCTTGATCAAATTAATGATTTCATGATTAGGGTTTTGTATTTCTATCAAGTTTTCTATGAAATTACTATCAAGCATGATATGAGCTTTCAAGGTTAAATTCCCTCTTATTATGAAATCCCATGATTTTCTTATGATATAAATTCTCAAGTTTTAAGTTATGTATTAAGATAATGATGTATAATTTTTACAAGAATCTTTCATGAATTTATGAGTTTCAAGTATGGTGACTTTATCAAGTATGTATAGTTTTACAAGTAACATGTTTATGTTTATGGTCGACTCATGGGTATCTTTCATGGCTAGTTCATGTATTTCAAGCATGTTCATGTATCTTATGATTTTAATTAGCCCATGTACTTCAAGTATGTTCATGATTACACTATGAGCCATGTGCATATTTTTGGGAGTAGTATCTAGCATCGAGTAGGACGTGGTTTCCGGGAACCCAATCCTCAGAACTACGTGCCAACGTAGGACTATACTCATGTTAACCCTACAAGGTCTCTTTAGTGATCACGCCATGTCATCGTCCCTTTCCTGGCAAGCTTAGGGCACCTCTGCCCACTTGAGAGAGATAGTTTGGGCATCATGTAGGCCTATCATGATGGTGTCGGTTATGATGAATTCTTCCACTGTTCCTTATGATTTTATGGATGTTCATGATTATGATATTTTGGCTCAAGTTACGTCTTACAAGGTTTTTCTTATGAATATACTTATGACTATTGAGCCCTCATGCTTAAATTATGATTATCACTTCATGTTTGAAATATCCTACTCTCATGAAATCTTCATGCATTTTAATAGAATGTTTTACTTACCTGGAATACTTAGTATATTCCAAATAATGACTGTATACTCTATGCTATATCATTTCATGATATAGGTTCAGGGATCAGACTCAGTCGTGCCGTTAGTCCTGCTCCCTATCAGTCTAGTCCAGCTTCTGTGTTAGTGAGTCCTCATCTATCGAGAACATTCTTTTAGTTATGCGTTGTTGTCATTTTAGTATCAGAATTAGTGGACTAGTTGGGAAAGTTGTCCCAACAGTCCATCTATGACTAGAGGTTTTTCAAACAAAAATGTATTGGTTGACTCAGTTGTTGATGTTTTGCCACTCTTGTTTCTTTTATTTTATGCTATATAGTCTTTCGTGTATTCATGTTGAAGGATTTAAGTTTGCACTTTAATTTATGCTCTTGAGTTGCTATGCACATGCCATGGGTTAGCTTGGAGTCATTCATGATTTTAGGTCCCGTGTCTCAATTCGGGGTCCCAGCTTGGGTCGTCACAAACTTGGTATCGGAGCAAAAGTTTAGGTTCGTCCTATAGTGTCTGAAAGCCGCTTTAAGTAGAGTCTTTTCCATGAGTGTGAAGCACACCACACTTATGGGAAAGAATCTATAAGACGTTTTACGTGATTCATGTTGTATGATGCAATACCTTTCTATTCCTTTAACTCGTGCTATATGCGTTTGCAGAAACATACCTCTATTCTGAGTAAATGGAAGAAGAAATGGCAACGGGAATGGACATGGAAATAGCAATGGAGATGGGCATCTGCCAAACCCACCAGTGTCATGACCCGAACATAGGTTCGGATCTAGACACGAAATCTAGAACCAAAAATGGCTCCAAGCCAACTCATGGAATGAACATGACATCTAAAGCCCAACATAAATATTTTCAGAAAAGTAACATATGAAATGGCGAAAGTATGAATATCTAATAACATTTGAATAATAGAATGCATAACATTGATATGAAGATGAATACATGCTATGTCTGATAAGCCTCAACAATTTGACGAGTTGATGGGACAATACTCCAACTAACTCACTAATAAACTGAAACTGAAAATACTGATAAGAAGATGATAAGAAGGTCCTCAAAAGATGATAACTCACAAACAAGCTGGGTATGCTAGACCTCTGAGAAACTGGCTAGCAACAGGACTGAACCTGGATGTCCGAGCCTGTATCATAAAATGATACAACATAGAGTATGTGGTCAGTACTTGGAATGTACCAAGTATGCAAGGTAAGTAAAACTGCTAAGTAAAAAAATCAGAAATCATACATATCATAAAATATTTCATCATAAGTGTCACGACTCGCACAAAGGCTCGGATCAAGACAAGGGACAAGAAACCCCAAGAGGCTCCAAGTCGACCCATGGCATAAACATAACATCTAACAAATCAATAATAGTAGAATATCAACATAAATAACATAGCGGAAGTTTACATACATAATAACGGGAGTCTGCAACATGAATCAAACTAGAATAGAATCATACATGACAAGTTGGTTTCTATTAACGTCTGACAGCCTCTAACATAACAGATGAGTTGATGGGACATCATCCCCAACTAACTCAACAAGTCTAAAATTAAAGGAAAACATAACCAATGCGGATACTGAACATCCTCGAAGGATGAGGGCTCACCACTACTAGCTGAGAAGGTTTGAGAGCATGGACTAAGGATGATGCTGAGAATGATCTCTCAGACCTGTATCATGAAATGATACAACATAGAGTATGCGGTCAGTACTTGGAATGTACTGAGCATGCAAGGTAAGTAAAACGGACAGTTTAAAATACATAAGAGTTCATAAGAGTAGGATAACATGATCAAAATATAAATATCGTAAAGTAATATAAGGCCTTAAGGTGTTCAAAACATTCATAATACAATGATAATCATAATCATGGAAGAAAACTTCATTTGACATAACTTAAGCTAAAATACGTAAAAATAACCATGCATAAATCATGAGGAACAATGGGAGGACTCTTCATAACCGACACCATCATGATGGATCCTTACATGATGCCCTAACTGTCTCACTCAAGTGGGAAGAGCCGTCCCTGGCTTGCCAGGCAAAGGACATGCATAATGTGGAATCACAGGGATCCAATAACATTAACATGTAAACATATATCCTACGGTGGCACGTAGTTTTGAGACACCGGCGTAATCCTTTGAATGTCGGGCTACTCGGTTCTAGACACAGCTCCCAAAATTATGCACATGAGGCTCACATCATAATCATAAATAATTCATGAAGTACATGGCCAATTATAACATAACGTACTTGAAATACATGATTAGCCATGAATGAGGCCCATATATTGGCCAAGAGTCATAAATCCATAATCCATGAATTCCATGCTTACTTGTAAAACAATAAAATACTTGATATTCATAAATTCATGATGAGTATTTGAGAAAAATCATGTCATAAGTTATAAATCATAATGGGCTAAAGAACATCAAGATCATCATGAAATCATAACTTGACTTATCATGAGACATACATAATTGGGCATAGTTTTGTAGAAATTTAAATCCATAAATTTATAATTGGAATAGTTATAAAATCTACCCATAATTTATAAAACATACATTGATACATGAAACGAATTGACCCATAGGTAGATCATAAGGATTTTATAAGAATTGGGAGCAAACCGCCTAGATTATGAAACTTGAATTGTAGAAGTAGAATACGTGGAATTAAGAAAAGCTTTGGGCATGAGAGTGAGCGAAACTCTCATTCATAGCATCAAATACCTGGGTAGATTGATTTTACCCTCTTCCCTGAATACCAAAAAGGATTTGAAGAAGAATTGATGGATTCTAGCCTTGATCACCTCTAAGAGCCTCCTAGTCTTGCATGCATGGAATGGTAAGGCTTAGGATAGGTTTAACTCTCTTAAAACCCTCATAACTGAGCTTAAAACGCGTAGTTTAGGCCTTAATATTATAGGAATTATGAAAAAGCCCTTAATAAACTCACATGAAAAAATAGACTGCTAGTCCCAACGAGAGTCTGGACGAGTCGTCACCATGGACCACGACTCGTGGTCAGGACTCATGACGTACACTGTCCAAAATTCACATGAGGCTCACCATGGGGGACCCTATGAGTTATTACTGGTGACCACGACTCGTGGTCAACACTCATGGCCTTCACTTCCCAACAGTCCTCTTCTTTCACCCCATCCTTGGCCACAACTGACTCAAAAAGTTGAGGGGCTGACCACAATTGATGGTCAGGTCCGTGGTCACCCAAAACTCAAAATTTCCAAGTTAAGTCTAGAACCTTACCACAAGTCACTTCACGAATCATGGTCTACCTCAAGGGTCACAAGGCAACTCGTTCTGTGACTTGGTGCAGAAAATCCTGCTTTCTCCATTTCAAATCCCTGGTCTGATCTTAGGGTTTTCAGGGCATTACAATATCTCCCCCTTGGGAACATTCGTCCCTGAATGTTGGAAAACATACATAAAAGCAGAGAAATGCAATCATCATATTCAAATACTGATCATATAAGCTGAAAACTGATGGAATGACTACCTCCGAACTGAACTACATGGCTGAACTGAATTCTCAAATCATACATACATACATTGACATGAAAAAAACTTGAGCACATGAACGAAACATGAAACTAAATAGAGTTTTTGGAAAAAACTGATAACTTAAACCAAAACTGAGCCGAAAGGGAATAGATGTGGGTATCTAGCCATCATATCTGCTTCGGCTTCCCACGTAGCTCCCTCAACATGCTGATTCCTCCATAAAGCCTTAACTGAAGCTACTTCTTTGTTCCTTAGCTTCTGAACCTAATGATCGAATATCTCTATCGGAATCTCCTCATAACTCAAGCTATCTTTCACACCCACACTCTCCACAGGAACAACTAGAGCTTGATCACCTAAACAATTCTTTAAGGGCAATACATGAAAGACGGGATGAGCTAAAGCTAACTCTGAGGGTAACTCTAACTCATAGGCCACCTTGCCCACAGGTCTCACAATCTGGTATGGGCCAACATAGTGGGGACTGATCTTCCCTTTCTTCCCTAACCTCATCACTCCCTTCATGGGAGACACCTTCAGAAATATCTAATTATCAACTTCAAACTCAAATTCCCTCCTCCTCACATCCGCATAGGACTTTTGACGACTCTGGGCTATTTTTATCCTGTCCCTTGTATGTTGAACCTTCTCCATAGCCTCATGGACTGAATCTGGACCTATCAATGTAGCCTCACCGACTTTAAACTAATCAATTGGAGATCTACATCTTTGCCCATAAAGAGCCTCAAACAGAGCCATTTGAATGCTGGAATGGTAGCTCTTGTTGTATGCAAACTCAATGATAGGAAAATAATCAAACCAACTACCCTTGAAATCAATAAAATAGGCTCTCAACATATCCTCAAGAATCTGAATAGTCCACTCTGCCTGACTATCTGTTTGCGGGTGAAATGACATGCTAAGCTTGACCTGAGTCCCAAGTCCCTTTTGAAATGATCTCCAAAACTGAGAGGTAAACTGAGTATCTCTATCTGATATGATGCAATCGAACCAACTCCTGAATGTATAACTTAGCATAATCCTCGACTGAATCGATAGTTTTGACTGGTAAAAAAATGAGCCACTTTAGTCAACCTATCCACAACAACCCAAATGCAGTCATACTGTCTACGAGTGCGTGGCAAGCCTGTAATGAAGTCCATGTTGATCTCTTCCCACTTCCAAGTAGGAATGCTAATATTTTTGAGAACACCTCCGGGTCTTTGATGCTCAGCCTTAACCTGTTGACAGTTTGGACACATAGCCACAAATTCTACTATGTCCTTCTTCATGCCATTTCGCTAATAGACTTCCCGTAGGTCATGGTACATCTTGGTGGCACCTGGATGTATAGAGTATCTGTAACCATGAGCCTCATGCAGCATCCATTCCCTAAAATCACCGACATTCAGAACACACAAATGACCTTGGTATCGAAGCACACCATCTCCCCCTTTTGAGAAGACCTCCACCTTTTGATTCTAAACAACTTCCTTCAATTTCACCAAGATAGGGTATGCATCTTGTATAGCTTTAACATCAGTCACCAAGGATGATTCTGACCCATTCTGGGCAATTACTCCACCATCTGTCGAGTTGACCAAACGAACTCCCAACCGTGAAAATCTATGTACATCTTTCACCATTCCTTCCTCTCCTCCTTCACATGGGACAAACTTTCCATAGAAAGCCTACTAAGAGCATCTTCTACTACATTGGCTTTGCCCTTGTGGTAAAGGACACTCATATCATAATCCGTAAGTAGCTCCAACCACCTCGTTTAGCGAAGATTCAAGTCCTATTGAGTAATCACGTATTGTAGGCTTTTGTGGTCCATGAACACATCTATATGGACCCTATATAAATAGTGTCTCCATATCTTCAAGGAAAATACTACCGCTGCCAATTCGAGATCATGAGTCGGGTAGTTCTTTTCATGGACTTTGAGCTGTCTAGAAGCATAAGCAATAACTTTTCCGTGCTGCATCAATACACAACCAAGGCCAATCCTCGAGGTGTCATAATATACTACGAATCCATTCATACCCTCCGGTAGGGTCAACATAGGTGTAGAGGTGAGCCGATTCTTCAACTCTTGGAAGCTCTTCTCACAAGACTTGGACCATTGAAATTTCATTCTCCTCTAGGTCAATTTAGTCAAAGGTGCTGCAATAGATGAAAACCCCTGAACAAATCTCTGATAGTAACCAGCTAAGCCTAAGAAACTCCTGATATTTGAAGGGTTCATCGGTCTAGGCCAAATCTTGATCTCTTCAATCTTTTGAGAGTCCACCTAAACACCCTCACTAGACACCACATGGCCCAAAAATGCTATTGAGTTTAACCAAAACTTGCATTTACTGAAGTTTGTATACAAGTGATGATCCTTCAACATCTGTAGCACCACCCTCGAATGAGCGAAATGCTCCTCCTCGATCCGAGAATATATAAGGATGTCATCTACGAATAGAATCACGAACATATCTAGATATGGCTTGAACACCCTATTCATCAGATTCATAAAAGCTGCAGGAGCATTCGTTAGTCCAAAGGACATAACTAAAAACTCATAGTGACCATACCGAGTTCTGAAGGCTGTCTTTGGGATGTCACTCTCCCGAGCGCTGAGTTGATGGTATCTGGATCTGAGGTCTATCTTCAAAAAGCACTTAGTACCCTGAAGCTGGTCAAACAAATCATGAATCCTGGGAAGAGAATACCTATTCTTGATGGTGACTTTGTTCAATTTTCAATAATCAATGCATATTCGAAGGGAACCATCCTTCTTTCTGACAAATAGAACTGGTGCACCTTACAGAGACTTGCAAGGTATGATGAAACCCTTTTCTAGAAGGTCCTTCAACTGATCTTTCAACTCCTTTAGCTCTACTGGATCCATTCTGTAAGGAGGAATAGATATAGGCTACGTGTCTGGTAGAAGGCCAATGCCAAAATCAATTTCCCTCTCCGAAGGAATTCTCGGTAGATCATCTGGGAACACTTCTGGATACTCACACACAACTGGAACAAACTCGATAGTTGTTGTTTCAGATGTAGCATCCTTAACCCTAACTAGATGGTACACACAACCTTTTGAAATCATCTTTCTTGCCTTAAGGTAGGAAATGAAGCGACCTATAAGCACAACTTAACTACCCTTCCTCTTTAGGACTGGCTCACCTGGAAATCTGAACTCTACAGCACGGGTTCTACAATTAACTGAGGCATAACATGCATGCAACCAATCCATGCCAAAAATAACATCAAAATCTATCATGTCTAACTCTACTAGGTCTGTTGAGGTGATTTTCTGAAGAATTCTGACAAGGCAATCTCTATACACCCGTCGAGCTATGGCTGAATCACCGACTTGACTAGAGACTAAGAAGGGTTCTGATAGGATTTCGGGACTGACTCCAAAACTACTAGCAACATAGGGCGTCACAAAAGACAAAGTAGCTCCTGGATCTAACAAAGCATAAACATCAAGGTGGATAACTCGTAACATACCAGTAACCACATCTGGTGAAGTCTCCTGCTCCTATCGAGGTGCAAGGGCATAAACTTGGTTCTAGCGCTGGCCCCCACCTGCACTAGTGGAAGCACCCTGCTGAGCTGGGCGTGCTGGTACCACTGCTGATCTGGTAGTCTGAGCATGCCTCCTACCATCATCCTGTCTAGCCAAGGGACACTCCCGGCGCCTGTGACCAGGTCTACCACACCCAAAACAAATGTCGAATGCCATCAAGCACTCCCCTATATGATTCTTGCCACACTTCTCATAGGTACGAAAAGTATGCTCTATTTGCATGCTACTCTAGCCCCTCGAACCGAAGTCCTGACTCCTCTGATCACCTCGTGGTCTAAATGGTGTACTAGCCAATGATGGTACTGGAGCAACAGATCTACGATGAGACTGCTGGCGATGTTCGCCCCTCGATCTCAGTTGAGAGGTCCCGTAATTATCTGTCCTGGCCCTCTTGGCCTCCCTCCCTCTCTAATATTGTAACAGCCTTGAAGTCATATAGAATAGACCCCGGAGTTAGAAGAAGTGCAACACTAGAAGTCAGCAGAAATTGCTGCAGGGCGAGTTAGGGAATGACTCATTTGGTGACTCCACGAGTCGTGGTTTGACTCGTGGGGAAGAAGTCAAGGGAGGTGAGCCAGGCCAATGGAGACGGATGACCTGATGAGTCATCTTGCCTAGTAATGACTTGTCAAGTCAGTAGTTAGGAGGGAGAAGCTTTGGTTTTAAGGAAAACTTCAGTGAAATTAATGAAAGGGCATAATGAATTGCGGGAGCTGGTGATGAGTCGTTACATTGGTCTTGTCTTGAGGGATCAATAATTTTTAGTATACTTTACGAGTCGTTGAGTGGGACAACGACTCGTCAGGTGAGTCGTGGCATCAATTCGGGCAATTTTTCAGATTTTCTCAGGGGTAGGTTGGTAAAATCCCATGCTTCCAGATCTAAAGTGATGTCGTTTTGGGTATGTTTGGGGACGTTTTTAAGGGTTTTCCTAAGCCTAAACCCTCATTCTCTCAATCTATTTCTACCTCCTCTCTTCTCAAATATCCTAGGGGTTTCACCAAGGTGTTCTTCAAGTTTCAAGGAAGATAATCAAGCGGGATTTTCATCTACCAGGTATGTGGGACTTCAACAAGGGTATTTTTCCATCCTTGTGCCCCAAAATATTATCAATGAGAACACAATTTAAATTTTCTAGAATATTATGATCTAGGGTTTGAATAATGGATAATTTCTTCCTCATTCTTTTCTTAAAAGCTAATAATTACAACAATTATGGAATTCATTTCAAATGTTGATGTGATGGGTTATTTGGGATGGGGTTATATGTTGGGGATGTATGAGGGTGATATGTCATTCGTAAATTGGCTTGAGTACTGAATGAGTATTTCTTATTGTTCGATTAAATTGCGTATTCATGTATGAAAATGATGAAATTGTAGCAGTATGGGTTGAGTATGCACGGGTGTAGTATGTTCATCCTAACTTGAATTAAGTGTTGAAAGGAAATTATTCATTTCTCCCTAAACTACTGTAGAAATTCTTGAATGATGAACGTGTGGGAATATTGCTAAACTAACCCTAATGACTTGATTATGATGTTAATGACCATGTCAGATTGAGTAAAAGTTGTGGGTTTGAGTAATTGAAGTATATTATATGCCATCACCATGTTCTAGATTTAATTGATTGGGCATGACAATGTTTCATCTCCATTGTTGAACTATGAATCTTGGGCGGATTCTATATTGTTTTTCCTTACTAAAGTTGTTTTCATAAAAATCTCAGAATCTAAAACGCCCGTGGCTAAAGAGTTCACAAAGGAGTGATTGTGACAAGTGTGTGGAATGTTGTAGACCTAAATAAGCGAAGTCATATATCTTGATAGAGTATGAGTTATATTTATAAACCAAGGATGACCTCATATTACATGTGAATGAGATGTACTTGGAGTTCAGAGTGACATGATAGTAAATGCATAATGTGACTCTATAGAATGCTCGTTAGTGTAAGATGCTTGAGATAGCTATTGATTGGACTCCATGATGAGGTGAATAATGATGATAACGCATGAGAATGATATTGCAACTGTTAGGCTTGATATTATTAGAAAGTATCCCCCTCCCTGTTGATAAGAATGTTGTGTGATGAAAAATAAAAAATCGTCCTTTTCTCTAATTAGCGGTTGCAATTTAGATTAATGTTAGTCAATCGAGATTTCTCATTAGCAGGAGTATTTCCCTAGCCAGTCGTGATTTATTGTTAACAAGAGTATTTCCCTAGCCAGTCGTGATTTCTTGTTAGTAAGAGTATTTCCCTAGCCAGTCGGGATTTCTCATTAGTAAGAGTATTTCCCTGGCCAGTCGGGACTAAGATCCTTAGCTAGTCAGTGACTTCTTACATAGGAGTTTTCTCTCCCTTCGACAGTTAGGGATTTTCGCTAGTGAGAACATTTTCCCCTGGACAGTCGGGGACCCGTTTTATATCAGTAATGACTTTGCATCCCTGTGTCATTAAGATCAATACCTTTGTGCTCCAGTTGAACTTATAATAATGCATGTCCCTATAATGTGGTTATGTTTATATTAATATGTGGATATCATACAGATTGTTGTATCTCTTTTCGGTTACATTACTAACCTGGTGATTTACATTACTCTCTATTTGTATATTGATGCTTATGAGTTATTTGTTTACATTCCTGCATACTCAGTACATTCCAAGTACTGACCGCACGCCTCTTGTGCTATATCATTTTATGATATAGATCCAGGTCTCCAGGTCCAGCCGCGTGACTACATATGCTTCTTTCTCTTCTAGCTGCTAGCTGTGAGTTCTCATCTTTCGAGGACATGGTTTATATTCTTATTTTATCTTGTTTTTAGTTTGCAGACTTGTGGAGTTAGCTGGGGTCTTGTCCTAGAAACTCATCAGTTTATTAGAAGGCTTTCAGACTTGTTAAACAGAATCAGCGTTGTATTTAAATATTGTTAAGTTGTCATTTTGATTTATATCAGTTTCTAGTCAATTCTTCCGCTTGTTCATGATATTAGATGTTTCTCATGTTAGATGCATGCCATGATTATGCCATGGGTCAACTCGGAGCCTCTCGGGGTTCCTTGTCCCGTGTCTACGATCTGGGTCTACTCTCGGGTTGTGATAGATACACCGTCTCCATTTGCTGGGTGTGTAAAACTATGCGGAGAAATTAAGATCTTGATGCAGCATGGCGGTCCTACAATCCTTGTCCAGGTAGTCTTCCATCCCATGGACAAACCTGCTCACTTGAGCTCTCTGGTCAACCACTAGCTCTGGTGCATATTTGGATAAACGAGTAAACTCCAAAGCATACTCCTAGACTATCATGTTACCCTGTTTCAAGTTCAAAAACTCCGCTTCCTTAAGCTCCCTCATCTTACGAGGGAAGAACCGATCCATAAATACGGTATGGAACTCGTCCCAACTAATAGGGCCTGCATAAACTACCCTACTATCCTTCCATTGCTTAAATCGAATATGTGCGACCCCTTTCAACTAATAAGATGCTAAGTCAATGCACTCCCCATTAGTCACCCCCATGACTTGGGTGATCTTCAGAATCTCATCCATGAATTCATGTGGATCCCCATCCACTTTTGACCCAAGGAACTCTGGTGGGTTCATCCTCAGAAAATCTCTAACCCGAGCCGCCGCCGCATTCCCATTCTGAGGGAAATGCGCCACTACCTGTTGATTGACCTAGGTGGTCAAGCATGTGCTAGCATGTGTATGGCTGCTCTAAATTTAGCATGGGTAGCGGGCTTTGGTGAATGCTCCTCATGAACTGGTGGGGCTTGTTGGTGCCCATCCCCGTTGCCATCCTCATGGCCGTTCCTAGTTCTCCTTCCGTTCACTCGATGTGGAGGCATGATTCTGAAAATGCGTATAGCATGAGTTAGAATGATAGAGAGAAACTTCATCGCACACATAGAACATGAAAGAAGGGAACATTTGCTAAACGTTTCGTAGCCCCTTCGTCATAAGGGTGGTGCTTTACACCCATGAAAAGGCTCTACTTAATGCGGCTTTCAGACACCCTAGGACACTTTAAACCTGATTCTTTGATACCAAGTTTATCACGACCTGAACAAAGTCTCGAATTGAGACATGGGACAAGAAACCCCTAGAGGCTCCAAGTCGGACCATGGCATGAACATAACATCTAACTAAATCAGAAATAGCGGAATATCAACATAAATAACATAGCGAAAGTTTACATACATAATAATGGGAGTCTGCAAAATGAATCAAACTTGAATAGAGTCATACATAACGAGTTGATTTTTATATAACATATGAAAGCCTCTAACATAATAGATGAGTTCATGGGACATCATCCTCCACTAACTTGACAAGTCTGAAACTAAAGGAAAGCATAACCAATGCGGATACTGAACGTCCTCAAATGATGAGGAATCATCACTACTAGCCGCGAAGGTCTGAGAAGGAGAGCAAGGACTAAGGATGCTGTTGAGAATGATCTCTCGGACTTGTATCATGAAATAATACAGCATAGAGTATGCGGTCTTTTCTTGAAATGTACTGAGCATGCAAGATAAGTAAAACGAACAATTTAAAACGCATAAGAATTCATAAGTGTAGGAAAAAATGATCATAATATAAATATCATTAAGTAACATAAGGGCCCAAGGTTTTCAAAACATTCATAATTCGATGATAATCATAATCATGGAAGAAAACTTCATTTAACATAACTTGAGCTAAAATACGTATACATAACCATGCATAAATAATGAGGAACAATGGGAGGACTCATCATAACCGACACCATCATGATAGAGGCTTACATGATGCCCCAACTATCTCACTAAAGTGGGCAGAGCCGTCCCAGGCTTGCTAGGCAAGGGATGTGCATAATGTGATATCACAGGGATCCAATAACATTAACATGTAGACATATGTCCTATGGTGGCACGTAGTTCTAAGACACTGGCGTAATCTTTGGAACGGCGGGCTACTCAGTGCTAGACACTGCTCCCAAAAATATGCATATAAGGCTCATATCATAATCATAAATCATTCATAAAGTACATGGACAATTATAACATAACATACTTGAAATACATGATTAGCCATGAATGAGGCCCATAGTTTGGCCAAGAGTCATAAATCCATAATCCATGAAATCCATGCTTACTTGTAAAACATTAAAATACTTGATATTCATAAATTCATGATGAGTATTTTAGAGAAATCATGTCATAAGTCATAAATCATAATGGGCTAAAGAACATCAAGATCATCATGAAATCATAACTTGACTTATCATAAGACATACATAATTGGGCATAGTTTTATAGAAATTTAAATCCATAAATTTATAATTGGAATAGTTATAAAATCTGCCCATAATTCATAAAACATACATTGATACATGAAAGGGATTAACCCATAGGTAGATTATAAGGATTTCATAAGAATTGGGACCAACCCCCCTAGATCATGAAGCTTGAATTGTAGAAGTAGAATTCATGGAATTAGGAAAAGCTTTGGGAATGAGAATGAGAGAAACTCTCATTCATAGCCTCACATACCTAGTTAGATTTATTTTAACCTCTTCCTTGAATGCCCAAAAGGATTTGAAGAAGAATTGATGGATTCTTGCCTTGATCACCTCTAAGAGCCTCCGAGTCATGCGTGCATCGAATGGTAAGGCTTAGGATAGGTTTTAACTCTCTTAAAACCCTCCTAACTGAGCTTAAAATGATGTAGTTTTGGCCTTAAGATTATAGGAATTACAAAAAATCCCTTAATAAACTCGCAAGGAAAAACAGACTGCCAGTCCCAACGAGGGACTAGATGAGTCGTCGCCATGGACCACGACTCATGGTCAGGACTCGTGAAGTCTCCTGCTCCTGACGAGTTGCGAGGGAATAAAACCTGTTCTGACGCTGAACACCACCTGCACTAGTGGAGGCACCCTGCTGAGCTAGCATGCTGGCAGGGCTGCTGAACTAGTGGCTGGGTCTCGGCCTCTACCATATCCCTGTATAGATGGTAGACAATCTCTGAGCATATGTTTGGGGTTCCCACGCCCGAAACAAGAACCTTTACCTTTTAAGAACTGACTGGTGTGTGTCCTACCACACCTGTCACAACTTGGAATGCTGATCTCTATAGGTCTGCTCCCTGACCTCGAGAGCTTGATTCTTGTCCCCTCTGATCGCGCTTGGAACTAGATGGTACACTCGCTGCTGACGGCACAGGGGCTGATGATCTCTGGTGGGACTGCTGATGATGTCCACCACCGGGCCTCTGCTGGGAGAACCCAAAACTGTCAGTCCTGGCCCTCTTGGCTTCTCTCTCCCTCTCACTCACCTATACCGCTCTATCTACTGGGCATACAGAACCAACCGTGAGGAGTCAATATACTGATGAAGAATAGTGGTCCTACAATCCTTGACCAAATAATCCGCTATTCCATGTACGAACCTTCTCACCCGCGCCCTCTGATCAACCACCATCTCAGGTGCATATTTGGACTAGCGGGTGAACTCTAAAGCATACTCTTGTACCATCATGTTATTCTGCCTCAGGTTCACAAACTCATCTGCCTTAATTTCCCTCATCTCTTGGGGAAGGAACCGATCAAAGAAAACGATGAGAAACTCATCCCAAACAATGAAACCTGCTCTAACTGCTCTACTATCCTTCCACTATCTGAACCAGATATGGCAACCCCTTTCAACTGATAAGAGGCTAGGTCTTTGCACTCCTCCCTTGTCACCCCCATAATCTGAGTGATCTTCTAGATCTCATCAATAAACTTGTGTGGATCCTCTTCCACCTTTGATCCAAGGAACTCAGGGGGATTCATCTTGAGAAAGTCCCTGACTCTTGCCACTGCCGCATTCCCATTCTAGAGAATGTAAGCCACTGCCTGCTGGTTGACCTAGGTGGGCAATGCCTATGCCAACATCTGGATGGCTGCCTTGAACTCAGCATGGGCAACCTGCTCGGGCACATGATCCTCTTGGGCTGGTAGGGCCTGCTGGTGCCCATCTCCATTGCCATTTTCATGGACATTTCCATTTCCAATCCTTCTTCTGTTAATTCGGCGAGGAGGCATGATTCTGCAAATGCGTATAACATGAATTAGAAGGATAGAGAGACATTTCATCGCATGAAATAGATCATGAAAGAAGGGAAGTTTTCCTAAACGCTTCGTAGCCTCTTCATCATAAGTGTGACACGCTTCACACCCATGAAAAAGACTCTACTTAACGCAGCTTTCAGACATCCTAGGACACTTCAAAACCTAATGCTATGATTACAAATTTGTCATGACCCAAACATGGGCCCGGATCTAGACACGAAATATAGAACCAAAAATGGCTCCAAGTTGACTCATGGCATGAAAATAGCATCTAAAGCTCAACATAAATATTTGCAGAAAACTAACATATGAAATGGCAAAAGTCTGAATATCTTATAACATTTGAATAACAAAATAGATAACACTGATCCGAAGCTGAATACATGCTATGTCTGATAAGTATCTACAATCTGACGAGTTGATGGGACAAGACTCCAACTAACTCACTAATAAACTGAAAATGAAAATACTGATAACAAGCTGATAAGAAGGTCCTCGAATGATGAGGACTCACCAACAAGCTGGGTATGCTAGAACTTTGAGAAACTGGCTAGCAGTGGGACTGAACCTGAACGTCCAAGCCTGTATCATGAAATGATACAACATAGAGTATATGGTCAGTAATTGGAATGTACTAAGTATGAAAGTTAAGTAAAACCGCTAAGTAAATAAAATTAGAAATCATGCATATCATAAAAAATTTCATCATATGATTCTGAGAGTAAAGCTTGCATGCTATTATCTGAAAACATGATTTAAACATAACTGAATATCATAACTGAATTAAATGACCCAAAACTAAAATTAATAATCATAAGTAAAACTAAACATTGGGTCAAACCTACTAAAAACATAATATCATCACTGATGAACATGCATAACTAAAATCATGAGGAACAATGAGAGACTCGTCATATAATCGACATTACCACTATAGAGCTTACATGGTCCCGACTATTACACTCAAGTTGGCAGAGCCTTCCAAAGCCTTGCCAGGGCTAAGGGCGCTATCATCATATTGATATCAAGCTGAAGGCCCCTTAAGCGTAGGGGAAACTCACAAGGGAGGTCCCAATGAATCTGAACATACCTACGTTGGCACGTAGTTCTGAGGCACAAGGTTTTCTGAATCCTTTGCTTAATCGGTATTAGACACTACTTTGAAAAATATGCATATGCTCTACATCATTTTTCAATGAAGCTGAACCATCATCTTTCGACAAAGCTGAATCATAACATTACATTCATAATCTGAAAACATAACATGAGGAGCCTTGACTAAAACCATACCACGAGCTGAAAAGTGGGAGTCTAGACTCCAAAATCATGTGGTAAGCTAATAATATGAAATTGAAGTAAATCATGAAACATACATGATCATATGGGCTTGCCCAAATTCAAACATGCTTTAAAAGAAACTTGATTGTTAAAAACATGGATATTGTCATGGGTAATTCAAAATCATACTTTCGTCATAGACATCTCACCATACATGAAAAGATAAATCATAATCTCAACTCTTCATGAACTTTCATTATTGGGTATCATATTTGTAAAACTTTGAAATCATAACTTGTAATTGAAATCATTATAAGACATGCCCATGAATCTTAAAACAACATTAGAAACATGAATAGAATTTATGCATAATAGATACTTAGAAAATTTCACGAATTAGGTTAAAACCCCATAGATTCATCAATATTGAATTTCAATGAATCTAGAAGAGGATTTATGCATAAGACTGAAGGAATACTCCCATTCATAACCCTACAGACCTGGGTACTTTGATTTCACAATCTCCCTTGAAAACCCAAGTGAATTGAGGAAGAACCTAATGAATCCTCTAGCTTGATTTCAAATGAACTCCTAAATCTTGCATGCATGGAATGGGAAGGCTTAGAATTGGTTAAGCACCCTTACAACCCTCCTAACTGAACTTAAAACGATGTAGTTTAGAACCTAGTGGCTTAGGAATTACGAAAATACCCTTACAAAAATGCAGGAAAATTACACTCTACTAGTCACCACGAGGGACACCATGACTCGTGGTGACCATCATGACTCGTTAGGTGCAACTCGTGAAATCTACTGCCCAACCTTAAATTTCTAGGCCTACTCCTAACCACGACCAACTCCACGATTTGTGGAGTCACTTCACGACTCGTGGCTTCCTCTCATGCCATCTCTGGGAAAGTAAACCTTGCATTGTTGGCCACCTTGACCATGACTCACTTAATGAGTCGTTAGCCACACCACGACTCGTTACCACCTTTCATGGTCACCCCCTGACCATGAGTTCCTGCCAAGCCCTGCTTACTTTACGAGTCACTTCACGACCCATGAAGTCTCCCCATGGGTCACTGGACGGCTCGTCCTATGGCCCGGGAAACATTTTTCTACTTTCTCCACTTGAACCCTCGGGTATGATCTTAGGAATTTTTGGGCTATAACACCAACTCCGACAGATCCCTTGGCCGAGAAAGTCACTCATGTCGAGTTCACGGTAGCATTCTAGATGTTGGCATAGGGTATGGCCGCTTAGGTCAATCAATAGGTGGTGGATCATGTTCCCAAGAATGGGAATGCAGCAACAGCTAGAGACGATACTTTCTCAAGATGAACCCACTTGAGTTTCTATGGTCAAAGGTGATAAGGACCCACATGATTTCATCGAGGAGGTTCAGAAGATCACCCAGATTATGGGGGTGATTGGAAAGGAAAGCACATATATAGACTCCTATCAGCTGAAGAACGTTGCTCACATATGGTTTAGCTAATGGAAGGATAGTAGAGGAGTCGGGGAAGTCCCTATGAGTTGGGATGAGTTAGTGACTGCCTTCTTGGATAGATTTTTCCCTAGGGAGGTGAGGGAGGCGAAGGCAGCGGAGTTCGTCAACTTGAAGCAGAAGCACATGACTGTTCAGGAGTATGACTTAGAGTTTACCCGGTTGTCCAAGTATGCACTGGAGATGGTTGCGGATCAGAAGGCTTGTTTGAGCAAATTTGTGAATGGGGTAGCAGATTTACTGGTCAAGGAGTGCAAGACCGCCATGTTGATAAGTGACATAGTCTTTTTGATGTGTTGTGAGTTTACAACACTTTTGATGATTAAAACTGAGAAAATAGCATGGAATTAGGTATGTTTATATGGATATGAGGTGATTGTACTTTTTTTTATAGAGAAAATAGGTATTGGAACAAAAATGTACAAAAGATGCATAAAAGTGCAGAAAATCAGCCAAGCATTGATCTCAGTACAAGTTGTACCTAGATTATATGAACTGTACTGAGAATCATGAAAAGGCCCAGCAAGTCAAAACTCTAAAAAAGCAAAGCATGACTCCCAATACGAGCCGTACCTAGATTGTACGAGCCGTAACTAGAGTCATGGAAACTTCCAGTGGAAATTGCAAAAGTAGTCTCCTAGTATGGGTTGCACATATGAGTCATACCATCTACCTATGACCCGTACCAGGAGTCATGGAAAGTTTTAGAACATATTGGGACTTGGCAGTTCTCAGGGTACTCTAAGCAGGCACGAGTCATGAAATCAAGGTACGAGTCGTACCACAACACTCGTGAAACATTTTAGCAGATGCAAGAGTTCTCAAAGCCAAGCCACAGATAGATTGCTCTCCTCGTAGGATCATGGTACAAGTCATACTAGCTGCCAACACTTAGCCAATTTTGTAGTAGCGATGGAACATACAAGAATCAAGGTACGACCTGTACAATCCTGTTAGGGGTCGTATGACCAGTCATAGGATGCGTCAACGTCAGATATGGAAATATTCTTGTTAGCTTAGGAAAAGGTTTCTAATGTTTGTATAAATACCTTTTATATTTTTCTAGTAGAGAGAGGCACTTTAGACGTGAGATTACATTGAGAGAAGTTTTGTTTGTGAATTATTAACGAGTTTTTGAGAGCAATTCTTGAGATCAACACTTGGTTTTCTTGATTTTTCTTGATTTTGTTCATCAATATTTAAAGCAGGTTTTCTTCCAATTATTATTGTAAGTAGTTAATTATGTGTTTGTCTATGAATTCTAATTATAACCTTACAAACATGAGAGGATAAAACCTCCACAACTACGATTGTGGGAACCATGGTGGATTAACGAAATAGGATTACACAAAGTGATTCAAAACCAATACTAAATGCTTGTATTTTATTCTCTTCATCTTTAAACGTTTCTAAACGATGCATAATGTTAGGACTTGCCTGAATTCTTTACTTGCTTGAACCTAGAGAAGTAGAGATTAGGAAAAGAGAATTACAACAAAGCTTTGATATTTATGATCATTGTATTAACTTGAGCTCTAGTCATAGGATAGTTAAATTTGGAAAAAATTAATAACAAATAAATTGAAACCGCTCATGAGACCTGATTCAGTGATTGAGTATAGTCATCTGATAGGAACGAACCGGTCGTTTGGATGAACCCTAGTTATCAGTTCTGCAAGTAAGCATTGGGATTGATCACATATGTATACCCGAAGTAGTTATGAACCCATGGGGAACACTTACCCTAGTTATTTGCAAATTTTGATAACAACCACAATTGTGATCTTGTTTTATTCTTATTTTCTTTAAATCCCCCTAATTTGGAGATATATCACCAACAAGATTAAGTATCGACATTAGTCTAGTTCTTACCATATTCCCTATGGGTTTGACGCCAACCTCTTTGTTTGATTCCTTATTGACAATGTCTGCTTCATACTTTGTCAGGAAGTGTGGTTTGAACATTATCAAAAAAGTGGCGCCATTGCCGGGGATGACAATACCCATAGTGCAGATAGAGAAGCATTGGTCGCGTGTATCATGTCCAGATACCCCATCAACATGCCGAGGGTCGTTGCGGAGGAGATTTGGGATCGGGCTATGGGACTGAGCACTACCATCTCATTCCCTAGTCTTGTATTCAGGTTTTGTATGGAGGCAGGTATCAAGGTGCATCATGGTGAGGAGTAGTTGCTTGGAGGACAACAAATAACGAATATTAGCCTAATCTGTTATGAGATTAATCTGTTAAGCCAATCATGACTTCCCACTGCAGTCCTGATACCATGAGAAATTGGGGGCGAGTAGGTTAATGCCCCCACCTCGCAGGAGCAGGACGGGACACCGACTACAAACGCCGGTCATTCAGGGGTAGCTCCTTGCACTTCAGCTGCACCACTTATGGGCCTCCTGAGCCAATCTCCTGCGGGATACATGCAAGTGCCTCAGGAATTTCTATGGAAGATGGACAAGAGATTGACTGTTGTTGAGAGAAAGGTGCAGTTCATGATGGAGAACGTGAAGCCTTGGGTCAAAGCTGAGATCGAGGCAGGTACACGGGTCCTACACTTCAGACTTGATAGCTTTGAGAGCCATTTCAATGAGCATATGGCCGAGCATACTAACACCGATAGCCTCTGTGAGGAGTTGGCTCTTCGAAACAAAGTGACCGAGCTGTCATCTCGAAGGCCGACAATTCTAGCAGCCCCCACTCTTTTTGACCTCGACATTGGTATAGATGAGGAGCTTGATTTTGAGGCATATTAGGAGCCGATAGGAGCTGAGGGAGAAAAAAAAAGGAAAAAGTGGGCGAGATTGGAGAGCCAGCAGACTCACGACGAGCATAGGTCGGAGCTGCTTGAGAGAGAGAGGAGCGGGTAGTTCCACACTGCCCATGCCAAGCTTGCGGGTGGAAAGGACCCTTCGGGTGAGCCACATTCAGCCCCAACCATTCCAGAGGTCGCAGAGATGACCTCTACTGCTAAGGGGGTAACCATTCCCCCTATTGTTACACCATTGAGTGAGATGACCACTGCAAGCGCCACAATTGCAGCGGAGATACCATCTCCATAGGATGACAGGAGCGTTAAGTGCGCCACATGTATGTTCTATTCCTTCTGTTTTATATTCTACGGTTCGGGGAAGAAGCATTCTTTTCAAAAAAGGGGAGGGGGTGTACTTGTATTTTTTGCAATTTTTAGATTCATCCGAGGGTTTTCTTGCCGTGTTTCTCTTCCCTCGGGCATGCTATCTAGTAGAACCATCATATTTAGAATGTTTTTGCTTAATTAAAAGTAGCCTATGAGTACTTAGCCAATAAAATGCACTAGTTTTGAAGTTTTGAAAACTTGACCCTATTTGAAATTTTTTGATGGTTAGCTATTTACTTGTTGATTGCAAAACATGATTTCTGTGGATCTTTTTGTTTCATTTAGTATATTAGCATGAGTAGTTCTAGTAGCCATGTATAAATTGGACAGGTAGAATGAGTTCAAAACATGTACCATGAGTGAGGAGTGAGGTCTATACCTAGTTCGATACTACGTAGAAGATCTAGAACTTGACTAATTGCTATTTACATAGGTTTTAGGATGGTTGGTTAGTAAAGGATCATAGGCCATTTTTTAGCCCATTTTGGCTTAAATTGCCCAACCAAAATGAGATGATTCCCTTGATCCTTATTTTGAGCCTTAAATGAATCATTTTTCTTTGATTAACCGATTAACCGTACCCATTTTGTATAATGAACCTGTTTTGGCCCTAGTCCCTCCTTGAACACTGTGAACCTCAACCTAGGCAAAATGCCTAAGTTGAGGGCGGCTAGTGTAGGGGTACATAGATCTTGGGGAAGAGAAAAAGAAAAAGAATTAAAAATGAGGTGTGGTCTGAAAAAAAAAAAAAAAAAGAAGAAAAAATGAAGAAAAAGATACAAAAGAGAAAAATGATGAAAAATTTGAAAACACACCACACCCATGCATTGCATAAAAAGGAAGAAAAGGGAGGAAAAAGCTGAAAAAAGTGAAAAGGGTAAAATAAGTGAAAAGTGGAGACACATGTATGTAGTTCCAAAGAGGGTTTACTCGATAAAAAAAAGATTCCATATCTATCATACCCAGCTCGAAAGCCTACATTACAAGCCGAAGAAAGTCCGATAGTGATCCTATCCTGACCATTCGAAGAGCTAAAGTAGAGAAAATAAGGGCAAGCATATTGTATCTGCTATGCAGTATTTGGAACTTTCTTGTGAGAGTGAGAGTCTTGTTCAGTCCCATGTTTCATATTTTCATATATCTATGAGTTGGGGACTTCATGTTGTGAGGGGACATGGTTTGCATTTTATTCTGCCAATTGTCCATGTGAAAAGCATTGGTAATGACTTGACTATCCGCTAATACTTAGATGAAATATCTTGATCCCTGTTTATCATGGTTTGTGGTTACTTGATGTGCATATGCTGATTTGGTTTAGCAAAAAAAACGTTAAAAGCTGTTTGAGTGCATGGTGCAAATTTTGATTGATGTTGGCTGTAGTATCCTAGGTTTATTTTCTAGTTAAGCATCCATTTTACTTTTTGTTTTCTTTGCCTGAGGAAATGCAAAAGTCTTAAGTTGAGGGTGTTGATGCGCTTTGAGTTTACAACACTTTCAACGCTTAAAACTGAGAAAATAGCATGGACTTAGATATGTTTATATGGATATGAGGTGCTCTTACTTTATTTTCAAGGAAATAGGTGTTGGAGAAAAAATGTGCAAACGATGCATAAAAGTGCAGAAAATCAGCCAAGCACTGATCTCAGTACGAGTTGTACCTGGATTATACGAATCATATTAAGAATCGTGGAAAGGCCCAGCAAGTCAAAACTCTGCAAAGGGAAAACATGACTCCTAGTATGATCCGTACCTAGATGGTATGAGCTGTAACTAGAGTCGTGGAAACTTCTAGTGGAAATTGCACAAGTAGTCTCCTGGTATGTGTGGTACATACGAGTCATACCATCTACCTACGACCTGTACCAGGAGTCGTGGAACGTTTTAGAGCATATTGGGACTTGGAAGTTCTCAGGGTACTCGAAGCAGTCAAGAGTACTGAAATCAAGGTATGAGTCGTACCACAACACTCGTGGAAAACTTTAGCAGATGCCACAATTCTCAAAGTCAAGCCACAGATAGATTACATGAATCATAGGATCATGCTATGAGTCGTACCATCTTCCAACACTTAACCAATTTTGCAGCATCCAAGGAACGTACGAGAAGCAAGGTACGCTTCATACAATCCTGTTACGGGTCGTATGACTAGTCGTAGGATGCGTCGACGCTAGATATGGAAATATCCCTAATAGTTTAGGAAAAGATTTCTAATGTCTGTATAAATACCTTTTATACCTTTTTAGTAGAGAGAGGCACTTTAGACGTGAGATTACATTGAGAGAAGTTTTGTTTGTGAATTATTAACGAGTTTTAGAGAGCAATTCTTGAGATCAACACTTGGTTTTCTTGATTTTTCTTGATTTTGTTCATCAATATTTAAAGCAGGTTTTCTTCCAATTATTATTGTAAGTAGTTAAATATATGTTTGTCTATGAATTCTAATTATAACCTTACAAACATGCGAGGATAAAACCTCCACAACTACGATTGTGGGAACTATGGTGGATTAACAAAACAGGATTACACAAAGTGATTCAAAACTAATGCTAAATGCTTGTATTGTATTCTCTTTATCTTTAAACATTTCTTAACGGTGCACAATGTCAGGACTTGCCCGAATTCTTTACTTGCTCGAACCTAGAGAAGTAGAGATTAGGAAAAGAGAATTACAACAAAGCCTTGATATTTATGATCATTGTATTAACTTGAGCTGTAGTCACATGATAGTTAAATTTGGGAAAAGTTGATAATGGATAAATTGAACCCACTCATGAGACCTGACCCGGTGATTGAGTATAGTCATCCAATAGGGATGAACCGTTCATTTGGACGAACCCTAGTTATCAGTTCTACAAGTAAGCATTGGGATTGATCACACCTGTATACCCGAATTAGTTATGAACCCATGGGAAACACTTACACTAGTTATTTGCAAATTTTGATAACAACCACAATTGTGATCTTGTTTTATTCTTGTTTTCTTTAAATCCCCCTAATTTGGAGATAACTCACCAATAAGTTTAAGTATCGGCATTAGTCTAGTTCTTACCATATTCCCTGTGGGTTCAACCCCAACCTCTTTATTGGGTTCTTTATTGATAATGTATGCTTCATGCTTTGTCAAGAAGTGAGTTTGAGCATTATCACTTTTCTCAATTGGTCATATACGCCTAGCAGATAGAGGTGGAGCAGATGAAAGAGAAGGAGAGAGAGGCCAAGAGGGCTAGGATAGGGAGCTATGGGCAGTTCCAGTAGAGGCTCGGTAGTGGGCACTTCCCATAGTCTCACCAAAGGTTGTCAACCCCAGCTCTATCATATGCTAGTGTCCCGTCTAGACCCATACATGATCCTAGAGGCAGAACGTCAGGCTTTAGGGGACAGAGGAGCACGATAGGGTAGCATACTTTCCCAGCTTGTAGGAGGTGTGGTAAGAACTACCCTAGAGAGTGCTTGGTTTGTATAGATGGCTGTTTTAGGTGTGCGAAGCCTGGACACATGCTCAGAGACTTTTCTCCAGCTAGACAGGGCAATAGTAGAGGTCGTGCCTTATCTATTACTTCAACAGCTCCAGCAGCTCGCCTATCTCAATAGGGCGCCTCTTCTAGTGCAGGTGGAGGTCAGCGCCAGAACAAGTTTTATGCACTATCTTCTCTCCAGGAGTAGGAGGTCTCCCCCAATATGGTCACTAGTATGTTACGAGTATTCCATCTTGATGTGTGTGCGTTGCTAGATCCAGGGTCTACCTTATCTTTTGTGAGTCCTTATGTTTCTATTAGTTTCGGAGTTAGTCCTAAAATCTTGTCAGAACCCTTCTTAATCTCTACTCTTGTCGGTGAGTCAGTTTTAGGTTAATGGGTGTACAAAAATTGCCATGTCACGATTCTTCAAAAAGTCAACTCAACCTTAGTAGAGTTACATATGACTGACTTTGATATTATATTTGGTATGGATTGGTTACATGCATGTTATTCCTCAGTTGATTGTAGGACACGTACGGTAGAGTTTTAATTTTCGGGTGAGCCAGTCCTAGAGTGGAAGGGTGGTTCAGCTGTGCCTGTAGGTCGCTTTGTTTCCTATCTGAAGGCTAGGAAGATGATATCTAAGGGCTATGTGTATCATCTAGTTTGGTTCAAGGATTCTACGTCGGAGACCTCGACTCTTCAGTCAGTTCCCGTTGTATGTGAGTATTCAGAGGTGTTCCTAGATGATCTTCCAGGAGTCCCTTCCGAGCATGAGATTGACTTTGGTATTGACCTTTTCCCTAATACACAACCCATATCCATTCCTCCTTACAGAATGGATCTAGTTGAGCTAAAGGAGTTGAAAGAGAACTTGAAAGATCTCCTAGATAAGGGTTTCATCAGACCTAGCAAATCCCCATGGGGTGCTCCAGTTCTGTTTGTTCGGAAGAAGGACGGTTCCCTTAGAATGTGTATTGATTATCAACAGTTGAACAAGGTCACAATCAAGAACCCCCCCAGGATTGATGACCCATTTGACCAGCTTCAGGGTGCTAAGTGCTTCTCAAAGATAGACCTCATATCTGGATATCATCAACTTAGAGTTAGGGAGAGTAACATTCCGAAGACAACCTTCAGGACTTGGTATGGTCACTATGAGTTCGTAGTTATATCTTTTGGACTAATGAATGCTCTTGCGGATTTTATGGATTTGATGAACAAAGTGTTCAAGTAGTATTTGGATATGTTCGTGATTGTTTCCATAGATGATATTCTCATACACTCTCAGAGCGAGGAGGAGCATGCCGCTCATTTGAGGATTGTATTATAGAGTCTTAAGGATCACCAATTGTTTGCTAAGTTCAGCAAGTGTGAGTTTTGGCTGAACTCAGTAGCACTTTTGGGCCATGTAGTGTCTAGAGAGGGTGTGCAAGTGGACTCTCAAGAGATAGAAGAAGTGAAGAATTGGCCTAGACCTATTAGGCTGACAGATATTAGGAGCTTCTTGGGTTTAGCTGGCTATTACAGGAGGTTCATTGAGGGATTTTAATCCATTGCAGCACCATTGACTAATTGACCCAGAAGAAGTTCAAATTTCAGTGGTCTGAGGATTGTGAGAAGAGTTTTTAGGATTTAAAGACTCAACTCACTTTATCCCCTGTATTAACTACCGAAGAGCACGAATAACTTTTTTGTGTATTATGATGCCTCTAGGGTTGGTCTTGGCTGTGTGATGATACAACATGGTAAGGTCATTTTATATGCCTCTAGACAACTTAAGACTCATGAGAAGAATTACTCGATGCATGACTTACAGTTGGCAGCTATGGTATTTGTATTGAAGATTTGGAGGCATTACTTGTATGGGGTGCATATACATGTGTTCACAGATCAAAAGAGCCTTTAGTATGTGTTCACCCAGAAGGACCTGAATTTGCGGCAAAAGAGATGGCTAGAGCTTCTCAAGGACTATGACATGAGTGTCCTTTATCATTCGGGCAAGGCCAATAAAGTGGCAGATGCCCTCAACAGGTTGTTCATGGAGAGTTTGTCTCATGTCGAGAATGGGAGAAAGGAGTTAGAAAAGGATATCCATAGGCTTGCTCGTTTAGGGGTTTGCGTTGTTGACTCTAGGGGTGGTGGTGTCATTTTTCAAAATGGGTCAGAATCTTTATTGGTAATTGAGGTTAAGGCTAGGCAAGATGAGGATCCTATCTTGGTAAAGTTGAAGGAAGCGGTCCAAAATCAGAAAGTTGAGGTTTTCTCCCAAGGGGGAGATGGTGTACTTCAATATCTGGGCTGATTGTGTGTGCTAGCTATAGATGACTTGAGGGAGCGGATGTTGAGAGTGGCTCATGGCTATCGGTACTCTATCCATCCATGTTCCACCAAAATGTATTATGATCTATTGGAGGTTTATTGGTGGAATGGCATGAAGAAAGACACAGCGGAGTTTGTGGCTAAATGTTCGAATTGTAAGCAGGTGAAGGTAGAGCATCAGAGACCCCGAGGTATGCTTCAGAACATTAGCATCCCCACATGGAAGTGGAAGGAGATCAATATGGGATTCATTACGGGCTTGCCTCATACCCGCCGATAGAATGACCGTATATGGGTGATTGTGGGCAGGTTGACCAAATTATCCCATTTCTTACCAGTGAAAACTACCAATTCAGCTGAAGATTATGCTATATTATACATTTGGGAGTTGGTTCAGTTGCATGGAGTTCCTTTATCCATCATCTCAGATAGGGGTACTCAGTTCCCCTCTCGATTTTAGAGATCGTTTCAGAAGAGACTTGGTACTTAGGTGAAGCTTAGCACTGCTTTTCACCCACAGAAAGATGGTCAGGTGGAGCGGACCATTCAGACTCTGGCGGATATATTGAGAGCATGTGTGATTGATTTCAAGGGTAGTTGGGATGATCACTAGCCTCTCATTGAGTTTGCCTGCAATAACAATTACCACTCCAGCATTCAGATGGCTTTGTTTGAGGCTCTTTACGGGCGGAGGTGTAGACCACCTATCGGGTGGTTTGAGGTAGGTGAGGCTATGTTGATAGGGACATATTCAATTTATGAAGACATGGGGAACGTTCAACTTATTGAGTTTGAGGTCGATGACTGAGTATTTATGAAAGTGTCTCCCATGAAGGGAGTGATGAGGTTCAGAAAGAAAGGGAAGGTTAGTCCCCAATATGTTGGTCCTTATTGGTTTCTGAGGCGAGTTGGCATATGAGTTGGAGCTACCAACGGAGCTAGCTTCGGCGCATCCAGATTTCAATGTATCTCTGTTGAAGAAATTCATCGGTGACCCAGCCTTAGTTGCTCCAGTGGAGAATATAGGTGTGAAGGATAGCCTTACCTATGAGGAGGTTCCAGTTGAGATCCTTGATTATCAGGTTCGAAAGTTGAGGAACAAGGAAGTAGCTTCAGCGAAGGTGTTGTGGAGAAACCAACTTGTTGAGGGAGCTATGTGGGAAACCAAAGCAGATATGATGGCTAGATACCTTTATATTTTCCCTTCCGGCTCAGTCCCAACATGAGGTATCTGTTTCCTCCTTTGTACTCTACTCAGTTTCATGTCAAGTTTGTGTCTCTAAGTTTCTTTCTTGTCATTGCATGTATGTATGTTTCACGAATTCAGTTTAGTCATGTATTCTAGTCCGGAGTCAGTCACTGTTAGTTTTCATCCTTAAATGTTCAGTTTTGGGATTGCAGTTCCTTCACCAGCCTATCAGTATGCTTAATATACACTCGAGGAAGAATATTCCCATGGGGAGATAATGTAACACCCCAAAAGTCCCCATGACCTAGCCCTAGACATATAGCAGATTCAACAGAAAAATCTGCATTTTTCTCTTAGAACAACTCATGGTACGAGTCATTGTTCCTTGGTATGTCTCATGGTCAGGAGTCATGGTAAGCTTCTGTTGTCATCTCTAGGACCTATGAATCAAGGTACCACTCGTTTTCGAAGTGATGGGTTATGGAAAAGGGTCATAATATCTATTGAGTGGCAGACTTGGGTCATATAACAGGTCATGGTACGACTCATTATAAGGAATAATGAGTCGTTGTATGTAGTCATGGAAGGTGTGCGTGTGGGATGGGGACCCCTAACCATGAGCCATGGTACGACTCATTTTAAGGAACAATGAGTCATTGTGAGGCCCGTGATCTGAGAAATAGTAAGTCGGGAAATGCAGTGGACTAACAATGAGAGGAAAACACGGGTTGTCGTTTGTGGATACGACTCGTGGTGACTGACAGTGGCTTTTTTCCAGATGAATCACTAAGGGCATTTTCATAATTTCTATGATCCTAAGTCCTAAACTATGTCATTTTAAGCTTGGGAAAGAGTTCTTTGAGGGGGTATTCACCCTAGAACCTTTATTCTACTCCTACACCCCTAATTAGAAGATCAAAACCTCTCAAGGCTTACAAGAGAAATCTAGGGTTCTTCACTCTCATCCTCTCCAATTCTCATTGAGTTTCAAGCTAAGTCAAGAATCGATGAATCAAGGTATGTTGGATTCATCAATGAGGGGTTCCTCCACCCTCATGCCCCTTCTCCAATTGAAATCATGACCTCCCATTCTCCATGCCCAAATTTTTGAAATTTTAGGGCTTTATTGGGTATTGTTGGATTCCTCCATAATTATCCTATGGGTTAAGCTATCTTGATCAATCCACGATTAGGGTTTTGTATTTATGTCAAGTTTTTGATGAAATTACTATCAAACATGATTATGAACGTCTAGGGTTAAATTCCCTCTTCTTATGAAATCCCATGATTTTCTTGTGATATAAATTCTCAACTTTTAAGATGTGTAGTATTTTTCATGATTTATGATTTTTATAAGAATCCTTCATGAATTTATGAGTTTCAAGTATGATGAATTTCTCAAGTATGTATAGTTTTTACAACTAACATATTTATGTTTATGGCCAACTCACAGGCCTCTTTCATGTCTAGTTCACGTATTTCAAGCATGTTCATGTATCTTATGATTTTCACTAGCCTATGTACTTCAAGTATGTTCATGATTACACTATGAGCCATGTTCATGTTTTTGGAAGTAGTATCTAGCACCGAGTAGGTCGGGGTTTCCAGGAACCCAGGCCTTAGAACTAGGTGCCAACGTAGGACTATACTCATGTTAATCCAATGGGGTCCTTTTAGTTATCACGCCATGTCATCATCCCATGCCTGGCAAGCTTGGGGGGGGGCTCTGCCCACTTGAGTGAGATAGTTAGGGAATCATGTAAGCTCTATCATGAAGGTTTCGATTATGATTAATTCTCCCACTGTTCCTTTTGATTTAATGCAAGTTCATGTTTATGATATTTTGGCTCAAGTTATGTCTTACAAGGTTTTTCTTATGAATATACTTATGACTTGTTTATGAACTATTTTGAAAGCCTTGGGCCCTCATGCTTAAATTATGATTATAACTTCATGTTTCAAATGTCCTACTCTCATGAAATCTTTATGCATTTTAATAGCATATATTTACTTACCCAGCATACTCAGTACATTACAAGTAGTGACCGCATACTCTATGCTATATCGTTTCATGATATAGGTTCGGGCGATCAGACTCAGCCGCGTCGTTAGTCCTGCTCCCTATCAGTCTAGTCCAATTCTTGTGTTGGTGAGTCCTCATCTATCAAGAAAATTCTTTTAGTTTTGCGTTGTTGTCATTTCAATATCAGACTTAGCAGACTAGTTGGGGAAGTTGTCCCATCAGTCCATCTATGATTAGAGGCTTTTCAGACAAACATATATTGGTTGACTCAACTGTTGATGTTTCGCCACTCTTGTTTCTTTTATTTTATGCTATATAGACCGCGCATTCATGTTGAAGGTTTTAAGTTGTAATACCCTAGAAGTTCCTAAGATTAGATCTGGGATTTAAAAATGGAAGTTGGCAGAATCTAGAAAAAAATTCCACAGAACGGGTCATCTAATGGATCATTGGTTCAACTAAAATCCGTGGGAAGCGACCATTGTGAGGTTTGGCCAGGTGGCAATTTGAAGTAACGGGTCAAGTAACGACCCATTGCTTTTTACCACGAGCCATTGTTTGAAGTCGTGGAGGGACTGGTCCTTAGACTAAGGGGGAAACAATGGGCGATATAACCAATCGTTGTTTGAAGGGACGACTCATCCCGTCGAGTTGTGGGATCGAACCTGAGGACGTGAGGTCGGGCAGTGGAGACGACGGAGGGATACCACGAGTCATGGTAGCCAAGAATAACCCGCTAGGACGATCGTTGTTACTACTAGTGTAGAAATTTAAGAAATTTCATTAAGGGTATTTTCGCCATTCCTAAGTTCTAGGGTCCTAAACTACATAGTTTAAGGCTCAAACTGTAGTCTTTTATGAGGGTAAAACCTATTCTAGACTCATTCAAATCCATGCATGCAAAGTTAGGGAATTAGGGAGGTGATCAAGCTTGTTCTTCTTCAAGTATTCTTCAATTTTCCATTGGGCTTCTAAGGAATGGTGAAATTTGATCTTTCCCAGGTATGTAGGGATAGGAATGGGTGAATCCTTTCACACTCATGCCAATCCTTCTATGAATTATGAATTTCCTAAGTAATTTTTAATGGGTTTTACCCAATGCATGGAATTTTGATTTCTCTACATGGGCATGATCTAATTGAGTTATGATTATTGAATTATGAAATATGAGCAAGTTTTACATTGTTTTCCAATAAAATCATGTTTTAAGTTTTTAAAACTAAAATGCCATTTATAAAAAGTTCATGAAAGTTAAGATTTATGATGAATTTCATGTATGATGAAGTATTGATGATGAAAAATATGTTTTCAAGTTATCCATGTTTATAATCATGTTTTCAAGTGAATTGAGTATTTTCAAGCATGTTATGGTATTGAGCAATGCCCACATGTTCAAGAATGATTTATAATTTATGATATGGATTTCATGATTTATCGATTTATGATGTTGGCGACTAAAGGGTCCTTGATTCATGGTTAATCATGTACGAAAAGGGTATCAATGATGTTAAATGTTTATTTAGCCATTAATCTCATGAATGATGTTTATGATTTACGTATGAGCCTAATGTGCATATTTTTGGGAGCAGTGTCTAGCACCGAGTAGCTCGGCGTTCAAAGGACTACGTCGGTGTCTCATAACTACGTGCTACGGTAGGTTTGTATTGATACATTACAATGTTAATGATCCCCTTTTTCGTGATATCACATAATGTATGCCCTTGCCTGGAAAGCCAGGGACAACTTTGCCCACTTGAGTGAGATAGTTGGGGCATCATGTAAGGCTCTACCATGATGGTGTCGGTTATGACGAGTCCTCCCATTGTTCCGCATGTTTTATACATTATTATGTTATGTTATTTTGGCTCAAGTGATGATTTAATAAAGTTTCTTTTATGACCATGATTATTAACGGATTACAAATGATTTGAAAACCTTGAGCCTTATGTTATGTTATAATATTTATGTTATGAGCATGTTGTCCCACTCTTATGATTTTTTATGAGCTTTTTATGTACTTTTAAATGTCCATTTTACTTACCTTGCATACTTGGTACATTCCACTTACTGAATGCATACTCTATGCTGTATCGTTTTATGATACAGACTCTTATCTTCAGACTCAACACCGTCATTAGTTTGTCTCGGAGATTTGCACTGAACTCTTTAGTGAGTCCTCATTCTCTGAGGACCGATTGGATATAAGTTATCTTTTCATTTTTAGTTTTATTCTAGACTTGCCGGGTTATGGGGGTGTTGTCCCATCAACCCATGAGATATGTTAGAGGCTTTCAGACTATGTGTAGAATTTAGTTGTTACGTATGTAGTACGTTCTGCTTTCCATGTAATGTTATGTTTACGCTTCTGCCATGTCGTTATGCTAAGTATTCTGCTTTATTGATATTGAGTTAGATGTATGTTCATTCCATGGGTCGACTTAGAGTCTCTCGAGGTCCCTTGTCCCGTGTTACAATCCGGGACTACGTTCGGGTCATGACAAACTTGGTATCAGAGGAATATGTTTGAAGTTTCCTAGGGTGTCTGAAATTCGCGTTGAGTAGAGTCTTTTTCATGGGTGTAAAGCATTCCACATTAATGCTGAAGAGGCTATGAGACATTTATTAAATTTTCCCTTCTTTCACGATCTATGTCATGCAATGAAATGTCTTTTTATTCTTCTAATTCATGCTATTCGTGATTGCAGAAGCATGGCTCCCCGCAGAGTAAATGGTAGGAGGAATGGGAATGATGAAGGCCACGAGGATGGCAACGAAAACGGGCACCATTAGGCCACACCAGTCCAGGAGTACCATGCACCGGAGCTGGTTGCCTATGTTGAGTTTCAGGCATTTATTCAAATGCTCGCGCAGTCCTTGACTGCTCAGGTCAATTAGAAGATATTTGCACATGTTTCGCAAAATGGCAATGCAGCGGTAGCTCAAGTCGGGGATTTCTTGAGAATGAACCCGCCAGAGTTCCTCGGGTCAAAAGTAGATAAGGACCCGCATGAGTTCATTGATGAGATTGTGAAGATCACCCAGGTCATGGGGGTGAATGAGGTTGAATTTGAAGAGTTGGCCTCATATCAGCTAAAAGGGGTCGCACACATCTGCTTTCGTTAATGGAAAGATAGTAGGTCCGCCAGAGCAGGTTTTGTCACTTGGGAGGAGTTCAATGTTGCGTTCTTAGATCGGTTTTTCCCTCGTGAGATGAGGGAGCTGAAGGAAGCCAAGTTAATGAATCTTAGGCAAGGGAGGATGATGATGCAGGAGTATGCCATTTAGTTCACTCGCCTTTTAAAGTATGCCCAGAGTTAGTGGTTGATCAGAGGGCGCGGGTGAGCAGGTTTGTTCATGGCGTGGCGGGCTATTTGGACAAAGATTGCAGGACTTCTATGCTTCACCAGGATACGGATTTCCCTTGGATAATTTTGTATTCCCAGCAAATGGAGATGACTCATACGAGGGAGAGAGAGGTAAAAGGGCCTGGACAGATAGCCATGGGTTTACTCAGCAGAGATCCGGCAGTGTTTTCCGCCCTCAGTTTCAATAGAGGTCACTAGCTCCAGCACCATCATCATCTAGCATTCCATCTAGACCCAAGGGTGATCAAAGGAGTAGGGCTTCAGGTTTGAGGGACCAAAGGGGCATGCAAGAAGAGCGCACCTTTCCAGCCTGCGGAAAGTGCGACAAGATTCGTTGCCGGGGAGTGCTTGCTCGGCTCAAATATTTGTTATGGGTGTGGTAGATCTAGTCACATTTCCAAGTGTATCCATTTGCTAGTTAGGATGATGATAGAGGCCATGCACAAACTACCAGGTTAGCAGTAGCTCCAACACGTTCATCTCTGCACGGGGCATCCACTAGTGGGGGTGGCATACAACGCCAAAATAGATTCTATGCCCTCGCCTCGCATTAGGTGTAGGAGACTTCACCTAATGCGGTTACTAGTATGTTACAAGTGTTTCACCTTGATTCTTATGCTTTGTTAGATCTAGGGGATACGTTGTCTTTTTTGATGCCCTATATTACTAATAGCTTTGCAGTCAGTCCCGAAATTCTGTCAGAACCATTTTTAGTCTCTACTCACGTTGATGATTCAGTTGTAGCTAGGCGGGTGTATAGAGGTTTCCAGATCATAGTATTGCATAAAGTCACCTCCTCATATCTAGTAGAGTTAGCCATGACTGACTTTGATGTTATTCTCGGCATAGATTGGTTGTATGTGTGTTATGTTTCTGTTAATTGTAGAACCCATGCGATGGAGTTCCATTTTCCGAGTGAGTCAGTCTTGGAGTGGAAGGGTAGTTCGGTCATGCCTGTAGGTCGCTTTATTTCCTATCTTAAGGCTAGGAAGATGGTTTTCAAGGGTTGTGTGTATCATCTAGTTAGGGTTAAGGATGTTGATTCCAAGACCCCGACCATCCAGTCAGTTCCGCTAGTGTGTTAGTATCCCGAAGTGTTCCTTGATGATTTACAGGGTGTTACTACCGAGCAGGAGATTAATTTCGGTATTGACCTTCTTCCCGACATGCAGCCTGTATCTATTCGTCCGTAAAGAATGGATCTAGCCGAGCTAAAGGAGTTGAAAGAATAGTTGAAGGACCTGTTAGATAAGGGTTTCACTAGTCCGAGAAAGTCCCTATAGGGTGCACCAGTTTTATTTGTCCGTAAGAAAGATGGTTCTCTTTGGATGTGCATTGATAATCGGTAATTGAACAAAGTCACTGTGAAGAAAAGGTATCATCTACCCAAGATTGATGATTTATTTGACCAGCTTCAGGGTGACAAGTGTTTTTTGAAGATAGATCTCAGATTCTGGTACCATCAGCTTGGAGTTTGGGAGAGCGGCATTCCGAAGAAAGCCTTCAGGACGTGATATTGTCATTAGGAGTTTATGGTTATGTCTTTTGGACTAATGAATTCTCCTTCAACTTTTGTGGACTTGATGAATAGGGTGTTCAAGTCATACCTAGACATATTCGTTATTGTGTTTATTGATGACATCTTAATCTACTCTCGGAATGAGGAGGAGCATGCAGCTCACTTGAGGGCGGTGCTACAGACTCTCAAGGATCGCCAATTATATGATAAATTTCAACAAGTGAGAGTTTTGGTTAAACTCAGTGGCATTTTTTGGCCATGTGGTATAAAGTGAGGGCATACAGGTGGACTCTCAAAAAATAGAAACGATGAAGAATTGGCCTAGACCAGTGAATCCTTCAGATATCCAGAGCTTTTTGGGTTTAGCTAGCTACTATCGTAGATTTGTTGAAGGTTTCTCATCTATTGCAGCACCCTTGACCAAATTGACCCAAAAGAAGGTGAAATTCTAATGGTCGGAGGGTTGTGAGAAGAGCTTCAAAGAGTTGAAGGCTCGACTTACCTTAGCACTGTGTTGACCCTACCCGAGGGTACCAATGGGTTCATGGTGTATTATGATGCTTCAAGGTTCAGACTTGGGTGTGTATTTATGTAGCATGGGAAAGTTATAGCCTATGCCTCCAAACAGCTGAAAGTTCATGAGAAGAATTACCCGACACATGATGTTGAATTTGCTGCGGTGGTATTCGCCTTGAAGATTTGGAGACATTATTTGTACAGGGTCCACGTGGATGTGTTTATGGATCATAAGATTTTATAATATGTGTTTACTGAGAAGGATATCAATCTTAGGAAAATGAGGTGGTTGGAGCTACTCAAAGACTGTGATATGAGCGTCCTTTACCATCGGGGCAAGGCAAAGTAGTCAAAGACGCACTTAGTAGACTCTATAGGGAGAGTGTGTTTCATCTGGATTAGGGGAAGAAGGAGCTGGTGAAGGATTTGCATTGACTTACAAGGTTGGGAGTTAGGTTGGTTGACTCGATCGATGGAAGAGTTATTGTTCAGAATGGATCAGAATCATCCTTGGTGACGGATGTAAAAGCTAGACAAAATGAAGACCCTATTTTGGTAAATTTGAAGAAAGTCATTCAAAGTCAGAAGGTAGAGGTCTTCTCCAAAGGGGGAGATGGTGTGCTTCAGTACTAGGGTCTCTTATGCGTTCCAGATGTTGATGATTTGAGGAGCCAGATGTTGCACAAGGTTCACGGATCCAGGTATTCTATCCATCTGGGTGCCACCGAGATGTACCATGACTTACAAGAAGTCTATTGGTGGAATGGCATGAAGAAGGACATCGCGGAATTTGTGGCTAAGTGTCCAAACTATTAGCATATAAAGTTTAAGCACCAGAGACCGGGACATGTGCTTTAGGATATCCGTATTCCTACTTGGAAGTGGGAAGAAATCAATATGGACTTCATCAGGGTTGTCTCGCACTCGTCGACAATATGACTCCATTTGGGTTGTGATAGACAGGTTGATCAAGGCTGCTCATTTTCTACCAGTTAGATTCGGCGGAGGATTATGCCAAACTATATATCCGAGATCTAGTTCGATTGCATGGACTGCCCTTGTCCATTATATCAAATAGAGGTACCCAATTTACCTCCCAATTTTGGAGGTCGTTTAAAAAATGACTTGGTACTCAGGTTAAGCTCTGCATAGCATTTCACCCGCAAACGGATGGTCAAGAGGAGTGGACAATTTATAATCTCGAGTACATGTTGAGAGCATCCGTGATTGACTTCAAAGGTAGTTGGGATGATCATTTGCCTCTTATTGAGTTCGCATACAATAACAACAATCATTCCAGTATTCAGATGGCTCCGTTTGAGGCTCTCTATGGGTGGATATTTAGATTGCCCATTGGTTGGTTCGAAGTTGGTGAAGCGGCGATGATAGAACCAGATTCAGTTTATGAATCTATGGAGAAGGTTCAATTCATACGGGACAGGTTAAAAATAGCTCAAAGTCGCCAAAAGTCCTATGACAATGTGAGAAGGAGGGAATTAGAGTTCAAGTGGATGACTGGGTGTTTTTGAAGGTGTCGCCCATGAAGGGAGTGATGCAGTTTGTGAGGAAAGGAAAACTCAGCCCTCGTTATATTGGCCCTTACTGAATTGTAAAATGGATTGGCAAGGTGGCATATGAATTGGAGTTGCCCTCAGAATTAACTTCTGTGCATCCTGTATTCCATGTGTCGCTCTTAAAGAAGTGTTTGGGTGATCCAGCTCTAGTTGTCCCAGTGGACAATGTTAGTGTGAAAGACAACCTTAATTGTGAGGAGGTTCTGGTGGAAATACTGGACCGTCAGGTTTGAAGGTTAAGAAATAAGGAAGTAGCTTTAGTCAAAGTTTTATGGAGGAATCAACATGTTGAAGGAGCTACGTGGGAAGCTGAAGCAGACATGATGGCTAGATACCCACATTTATTCTCTACTGGCTTAGTTCCATCCTGAGGTATCGGTTTTTACCCTGAGACTCTTTTTAGTTTTCATGTTCAGTTCATGTTTCCAAGTTTCTTTTATGTATATGGATATATGTTATACCCCGTGGAATTCCCGGTACCTAGATGACCTATTCGCATGTTAGTTAAGCATATTACAAGGCCATACGTGCTAGAGAAAGGACAGGAAAAAGATCGGACGAGAAACCCGCCGAACCATCACGGGAGGAGCCGAGGCAGAGCCCCTCCGCGATGGCAGCGTGTCACGGAGGTGAGGCCTCCGCGCTGGCTTCGTGACACGTAGCCTAGGTTCAGGTCCAAGTATATAAGCCCCACTTTGGTTTAATTTCATTTAACCAAAGGAAATTTCAGAAAAAAAAATAGAGGCTTCGGCAGAGAGAAGTAAGGACGAAGGAAATTATATAATTTTCATCCGATTACGCTGCTAAACGCTGCCCAAACTCAAATTAATCCCAGGTACCAAAGTATTTAGCAGTAGAGAGCATTCCTACGGATTCAGTTTCATAAAATACGGCCGACGAATCGTCGAGCCACCGAGCTAAGGTAAGTGGAATTGCTCTAAATTAGTGTCTATGTGTTCCTAGCTGTGAAGTGAATGTTTCTCCCTTCTGGCCCGCTGAAAAATAGCAAGTTTTCGACCGTCTTTCGATAAGCCTAAGTTTAGGCTATAAATTATATCGAAAGTAACGTTGCTCTTTACAATAAAGCTGTATTTAGTATTAATTGACGTATTTATGAATGCAGTTGGGAGAAAATAGTTGAAGTACCAGTTGAGCCTCGTCCGACGGACGAATAGTTCAAGAATAAGGTACGTAAAGCTCGTCCCCTCGGCAAGTTAAGTAATATTGAGACAGTATAGTAATTCACAGGTCAGTAGAATGTTCAAAAGTTAAGTATTGCGTTATTGTGAATGTTGATACAGTATTAGAAGTATTAAATTACAACTTGTGTAAGACTTACTAGTACGATATAGATCTCAGTATAAGTGTTAGAAACTGCACAGCATGCTCAGTATGTGAGGTAATACGAAATGTTAAGATATTATTGTATTCAGTTGAAACCCCGCAAAGCAATGCGGTATCCGTAAGGCACTTTAGAAACAGAACAGTAGGATAAAATGAAGTTTAGAAAGCATGTTAGGAATAGGAAATCATGTTAATATAGAAACTCAGTAAACAACCTAGTTTTAGCCGAAACACTATTTTGTATAGCATTTGCCCCAGTACAGTTTGGCAACAAGCCATATTCATATATATACATTTACCAGCCTCAGCATGTATTAAATACATACAGATTGCTATTACTAGTCCAGCATGTAATATATACGATACCTTACCCCTGTTAGCCTCAGCATGTGAGATACGCAGACAGCATGACTAGTTGAGACCGTTGTATTGTTTGGGATTGGATTACCCAGCATCCATGACCGCCCCAGGGTTAATATCTGTATCGACTCATCCGCCAGAGGACGAGGACACGTCACTCTACGGAGTGGTATGCCGTCCCGCAAGGGGACGAAGATGGGATGCCAGTTTCCCCATATTGTGCCTTGGTCGGCCCTTATACACCCCCGTCGAGCGGGTACGCCCGGGGTGTTGATTAGGAGTCCTTCAGACTCAGGTACAGTTATAGTCAGGGGCTCAGCGAGCCCAAGTGCATACCCAGGGGACCGGCAGGATGCTTACAGCCATTATAGGAGATGGGATGACCGGGGTAGGGGTATAGATTCTGTGCTGGTTGTACCTCCCGGCTTATGGGGGCCGGGTAAGGTTTGTGTATGCCATGTTATATCATGAATGTTACGTCATATCGCATTAGATACTGGTAGATTAGTAGTAGAATGATACGTCTCCAGATATGACTCGTACTCCCTCCAGCATGATTAAGAACAGGTACGATTTACACCATCAGACAGTTAATCTAGTTCTTCCTATTTCAGTTTCATCAGTTATGTTATTGATTTCAGTTATTGCTTTACATACTCAGTACCAGCGGTACTGACGCCCGGTGGGGCGCTGCATTACTTGCCTGCAGGTACTCATAGACGAGCAGGCAATACTACGTGATTCCTGTCAGCGATCGAGTATTCAGCTCCTGTCATCCGGAGACTGAATATCAGAGGGGTATTTTAGTTCCTTTTTTTTGTTTTATATAGTACGGGTAGGTCGGGGCCCTGTCCCGATCATTCTATTATTATTCCTAGAGGCTTGTAGTCTTTATATATGTCCCTGTGGTCAGATGAGCCGGTCGGGTGAGGTCGTGCAGTTGTATAGCTGTTAGAACTCTTTCTTTTTATTATGTTGGCCGTGTGGGGCCATAGTTTGCCAGTAGTGGTGACCTTGCCGGTCACGTAGTTTTTTTTTATGCTTTATGATTGAGTTGCAGATAACTAGACAGCATGGTGGCCTTGTCGGCCCGCATAGGTTTCCCTGAGTTGATATGTTTCTGGTCAGCTGCTGGTACAGGTACAGGAGGCTATAGGCCAATGGGCCGGGGGCTGTGTTTACAGCCGTTATATAGCCCTTTGTTTCCAGAAATATGAGTTAGAGCCAGCCAGGCACCAGAGGTGCCCAAGCCTAGCAGTCTAGCAGTTCAGGTCCCAGTAGGGCACCAGGTGCCAGTCCTACCCCCCAAGGTGGGGTGTGAAAAACTTGGTATCAGAGCAGGTCGTATCCCAGGGAGTCTGCAAGCCGTGCTAAGCAGAGTCCTGTCCATGGATGTGTTGTGCACCACATACTATGGATAGGAGGCTGCAAGGCATGATAGGATGGTTGTCATTTGTTCTTATTCAGTCGTGCCATAGAGCGGTGCAACATAGGGTTGAGTCCCTAAAAGCTTACTATATTCTTTGGTTACAGATAATGTCAGACCAACGACATCCTATCACAGGTCGGAGTTTAGACATTGCAGCAGGGGAAGGCACCAGCAGGATGCCTCCCCCTCATTTGGAAACAGCCCGATCAGAGGGAACTACAGAGGCATCGTCCCAGCCTCCTCAGCAGTCTCCACCACGTCAGGAGCCACTTGGGGCGACAGCACCTTCAGCAGTCCCTATACCGACACCTTCCGACCAGGAGGTTAGGAGTGCTGTAGTTATGTTAGCACAGATGATGGCTGCGCAGCGTCAGCCAATGTCGTCTACAGTTGCAGAATTATCAGGAGGGCCCGGTAGTTCGAGGGTTCGAGAGTTCTTAGCCCTGAACCCCCCACAGTTTACAGGCACGGACCGAACAGAGGACCCCCAAGATTTTCTGGATCAGATGCAGAGAATCTTCAGGGTTATGCATGCTACGCTTACTGAATCAGTTGAATTGGCAGCGTTCCGGTTACGGGATATTACGGTGTTATGGTATGAAAGTTGGGAGAGGTCCCGAGGGAGAGATGTTTCCCCTCCCACCTGGTCCAGCTTTTCAGGAGCCTTTCTGGATCACTATTTGCCGCGGGAGATTCGACAGGCCCGGGTAGACCAGTTCCTACATCTAGAACAGGGGGCCATGACTGTTCGGGAATATTCCTTGCGGTTTGATTCTTTGGCTCGATATGCACTGGACTTTGTTAATACCATGGCATCCAGAGTGCACCATTTTATTATGGGACTGAATCCAGAATATGTCGAGACTTGTATTACGGCCACACTACGAGAGGACATGGACATTTTTCGAATTCAGGCATTTGCCCAGAATATTGAGGGCATCAGACAGCGATATCGGGAGATCTGAAGGGTCAATCAGGAACAGCGTCGTCGGGATAGGCCAGCTGAGTTACAGAGAGAGGCCCAGGGAGGACCCAGGCCACGATTGTCAGACAGGCCGCCCAGGCCCCCACCTCTGCCACAGTTGCAGGGGGGTAGATTCAGCCGCAGGGGGCAGTCAGAGACTGGTAGAGGCTCGCAGATGGCAGACTCACCATTACAGAGGAGGGCGGAGCAGAGTAGGTATACCCTACCACTTTGCCCTATATGCAGTCGACGCCATTCTGGAGCATGCAGGTATGGTTCCTCCGCATGTTATATTTGTGGCCAATAAGGCCATTTGATGAGAGATTGCCCAGCCAGAGGTCGAGAGGACCGGGATAGACAGGATAGGGCATCAGCAGGGTCACGAGCCACAGCATCCTCGACTGGGCGCAGGCCCTCAGTTTCAGCAGGCAGGGGTCGGGGCAGATCAGGGACCTCCAGTACAGGTGCGGGTCCGAGTCGCTCATATGCCTTACCAGGGAGGCAGGATTCAGAAGCGTCGCCTGATGTTGTGACAGGTATGCTAACTATCTGCTCACACCCTGCTTATGTGTTAATTGATCCAGGGTCTACTTTGTCCTATATTACTCCATTTGTGGCACGAAAGTTTAGTATTGTACCAGAATCATTACGGCAGCCCTTCTTAGTATCTACGCCCGTCGGTGACTCTATCACAGCTAGCCGAATCTACCGCGGGTTTACAGTAGAGGTTGCTGATCGTCAGACCACAGTAGATCTGGTCGAGTTAGAAATGATAGACTTCGATGCCATAATGGGTATGGATTGGTTAGTACCATGTTTTGCTAATGTTGAATGTTGGACCAAAACGGTCCGGTTCCACTTCCCGGGAGAAGCAGTACGGGAGTGGAAGGGCAGCACCGCTACGCCAAAAGGTAGGTTTATTTCCTACCTTCAGGCGAGAAAGTTGATATCTAAGGGGTGTATTTACCATCTGGTCAGAGTTCAGGATGTCCAAGTAGAATTTCCGACACTCCAGTCTGTCTCAGTGGTGAATGAATTCCCAGATGTATTTCCTGATGAGTTACCTGGTATTCCCCCAGAAAGAGAAAATAGACTTTGCTATCGACTTGTTACCAGGCACTCAGCCAATATCAATACCTCCCTATCGTATGGCTCCTGCAGAACTCAGAGAATTAAAGGAGCAGTTGAAAGATTTGTTAGATAAAGGTTTTATCAGGCCGAGTACTTCACCGTGGGGTGCGCCAGTTTTATTCGTGAGAAAGAAAGATGGCTCGCTCCGAATGTGCATAGATTATCGGCAGCTAAATAAAGTTACAGTAAAGAACAAGTACCCGCTCCCCAGAATTGATGATTTATTTGATCAGTTACAGGGAGCCAGATACTTTTCTAAGATTGACTTGCGGTACGGATATCACCAGGTCCGAGTACGTGAGAGAGATATTCCTAAGACAGCGTTCAGGACCCGATATGGACATTTTGAATTTCTAGTTATGTCCTTCGGGTTAAGGAATGCCCCAGCGGTCTTCATGGACCTGATGAACAGTATTTTCAGACCTTTCCTGGACTTGTTTGTGATAGTATTCATTGATGATATTCTGGTGTATTCACGCTCTGAAGCAGATCACCGGACTCATTTGCGGACAGTGCTCCAGATCCTCAGGGACCGCCAGTTGTATGCTAAATTTTCTAAGTGTGAATTCTGGCTGAACTCTGTGGCCTTTTTAGGGCATATTGTCTCAGACGCTGGTATACAGGTAGACAAGCAGAAGATAGAAGCAGTTAAGTCATGGCCTAGGCCTACCACTCCGACGGAAGTTCGTAGCTTTCTGGGGTTGGCAGGATATTATAGGAGGTTCGTTGAGGGGTTCTCGACCATTGCAGCACCTCTAACTAAATTGACATAGAAAGCAGCAAAGTTTCAGTGGATGGAGGCATGCGAGCAGAGCTTCCAGGAACTGAAAGACAGATTAACCTCCGCCCCAGTATTAGCATTGCCGGAAGGCACGGAAGGTTACTCAGTCTATTGCGACGCGTCAGGTATCGGGTTGGGCTGTGTGTTGATGCAGCATGGTAGAGTAATTGCATATGCTTCCAGACAACTGAAGAAGCACGAAAAGAATTACCCTACCCATGACCTGGAATTGGCCGCAGGAATTCATGCCTTGAAGATGTGGAGGCATTACCTGTACGGCGTCCATGTTGATATTTACACAGATCATAAGAGCTTACAGTACATTTTCACTCAGAGGGAGTTGAATCTGTGGCAACGCCGCTGGTTAGAGCTGTTAAAAGACTATGATGTGAATATTCTATACCACCCCGGAAAAGCTAATGTTGTAGCAGATGCCCTGATCCGAAAGTCAATGGGGAGTTTAGCATATTTGTGACCTGAGAAGCAGAAGTTAGCTAAACAAATTCATCAGTTAGCTGGTCTAGCCGTTCGAGTAATGGAAACAGGAAATAATAAAGCAGTAATTCAGAATTCTGCCGTGTCATCATTAGTTACAGAGGTAAAAGAACGACAGTACGAGGATCCCGATCTAGTCCAGCTCAGAGATAGAATTCAGAAAGGTAAGGAGCCAAATTTTCAGATAACTGGGGATGATGTGCTACGCTGTAAGGGCCGCCTCTGTGTCCCGAATGTTTCAGGACTTCGCGGGCAGATTATGCATGAGGTACACTACGCTCGCTATTCCCTTCACCCAGGGGTGACAAAAATGTATCACGACATCAGAGACATCTACTGGTGGCCAGTTATGAAAGCAGAGATAGCTGAATTTGTATCTAGATGTTCTAATAGTCAGCAGGTGAAAGCAGAGCACCAGAAACCGGGCGGTTTGACGCAAGAGATAATGCTACCTATGTGGAAATGGGAAGCGATAAACATGTATTTTGTAACAGGGTTACCCCGTACTAGATGCATAAATGATTCCGTTTGGGTAATAGTTGACAGGCTGACAAAATCAGCTCATTTCCTGCCAGTGAGGGCTACCTTCTCAGCTGAGGATTATGCCGAATTATATATCAGAGAAATAGTTAGATTGCATGGAGTGTCGGTATCTATCATTTCAGATAGGGGAGCACAGTTTACAGCTAGATTCTGGCAGTCGTTTCAGAAAGATTTGGGGACGCAGATTAACTTGAGCACAACATTCCATCCTCAAACAGATGGGCAGGCGGAACGTACAATTCAGATGCTCGAAGATATGCTACGAGCGTGTGTGCTAGATTTTGGAGGTAGCTAGGATGAACATCTTTCGTTAATTGAATTTGCTTATAATAACAGCTACCATTCAACTATTCAGATAGCGCCTTTCGAGGCATTATACGGGCGAAAATGTAGATCGCCGGTGGGATGGTTTGAAATAGGAGAATCAGCATTAGTCGGCCCAGACCTTGTTCGGCAGTCCGAGGAAAAGATAAAGCTTATCCGAGAACGTTTACTGACTGCTCAGAGCCGCCAGAAGTCTTATGCAGATATGCGGCGTAGAAATCTAGAATTTTCGGTAAATGACTGGGTATATCTGAAAGTGTCCCCGATGAAAGGGGTAATGAGGTTTGGCAAAAAGGGCAAGCTTAGCCCAAGATTCATTGGGCCATATCAGATGCGGCGAAGAATAGGCCGAGTTGCATACGAGTTGAACTTGCCTCCAGAGTTAGCATCTGTTCACCCAGTATTCCATGTTTCTATGTTAAGGAAGTTCGTAGGGGACCCTTCTACAGTAACTCCGGTTCAAGATGTCCAGGTCACAGAAGAGTTAGCATACGAAGAGGTTCCCGTAGCTATCTTAGACAGGCAGATTCGCAGGTTAAGGACTAAAGATGTTGCATCTGTTAAAGTGTTGTGGCGTAACAGAAATCGTGAGGAAATGACGTGGGAGGCTGAAGAAGATATGAAAACCAGATACCCTCACCTATTTCAGGCCTAGTCAGGCGACAGGTATGTCCGTACTATTACTTATGCAGTACTTTATGGTTATATGTTGGTAAATGATAGAGGAAGATTGATATCTAGTTATCCAATGAATAGTAGAATATTGTGTGCAGTGCCTGTGTTGGACTTTTCTGCATTTCAGGTTTTTGCGATAGTCCATATTACAGGGGAAACTCTGCCGAAATTTTTTTAGAAAATAAAGTAAGTAGTCCTCTAGATAACAGTGTACATTCGAGGACGAATGTTCTTAAGGGGGGGAGAATGTTATACCCCGTGGAATTCCCGGCACCTAGACGACCTATTCGCATGTTAGTTAAGCATATTAGAAGGCCATACGTGCTAGAGAAAGACCGGGAAAAAGATCGGACGAGAAACCCGCCGAACCATCACGGGAGGAGCCGAGGTAGAGCCCCTCCGCGATGGTAGCGTGTCACGGAGGTGAGGCCTCCGCGATGGCTCCGTGACACGTTGCCCAGGTTTAGGCCCAAGTATATAAGCCCCACTTTGGTTTAATTTCATTTAACCAAAGGAAATTTCAGAAAAAAAACAGAGGCTTCAGCAGAGAGAAGTAAAGACGAAGGAAATTATATAATTTTCATCCGATTACGCTGCTAAACGCTGCCCAAACTCAAATTAATCCCAGGTACCGAAGTATTTAGCAACAGAGAGCATTCCTACGGATTCAGTTTCGTAAAATACGGCCAACGAATCGTCGAGCCTCCGAGCTAAGGTAAGTGGAATTGCTCTAAATTAGTGTCTATGTGTTCCTAGCTGTGAAGTGAATGTTTCTCCCTTCTGGCCCGCTGAAAAATAGCAAGTTTTCGACCGTCTTTCGATAAGCCTAAGTTTAGGTTATAAATTATATCGAAAGTAACGTTGCTCTTTACAATAAAGCTGTATTTAGTATTAATTGACGTATTTATGAATGCAGTTGGGAGAAAATAGTTGAAGTACCAGTTGAGCCTCGTCCGACGGACAAATAGTTCAAGAATAAGGTACGTAAAGCTCGTCCCCTCGGCAAGTTAAGTAATATTGAGACAGTATAGTAATTCACAGGTCAGTAGAATGTTCAGAAGTTAAGTATTGCGTTATTGTGAATGTTGATACAGTATTAGAAGTATTAAATTACAACTTGTGTAAGACTTACTAGTACGATATAGATCTCAGTATAAGTGTTAGAAACTGCACAGCATGCTCAGTATGTGAGGTAATACGAAATGTTAAGATATTGTTGTATTCAGTTGAAACCCCGCAAAGCAATGCGGTATCCGTAAGGCACTTCAGAAACAGAACAGTAGGATAAAATGAAGTTTAGAAAGCATGTTAGGAATAGGAAATCATGTTAATAGAGAAACTCAGTAAACAACCTAGTTTTAGCCGAAACACTATTTTGTATAGCATTTGCCCCAGTACAGTTTGGCAACAAGCCATATTCATATATATACATTTACCAGCCTCAGCATGTATTAAATACATACAGATTGCTATTACTAGTCCAGCATGTAATATATACGATACCTTACCCCTGTTAGCCTCAGCATGTGAGATACGCAGACAGCATGACTAGTTGAGACCGTTGTATTGTTTGGGGTTGGATTACCCAGCATCCATGACCGCCCCAGGGTTAATATCTGTATCGACTCATCCGCCAGAGGACGAGGACACGTCACTCTACGGAGTGGTATGCCGTCCCGCAAGGGGACGAAGATGGGATGCCAGTTTCCCCATATTGTGCCTTGGTCGGCCCTTATACACCCCCGTCGAGCGGGTACGCCCGGGGTGTTGATTAGGAGTCCTTCGGACTCAGGTACAGTTATAGTCAGGGGCTCAGCGAGCCCAAGTGCATACCTAGGGGACCGGCAGGATGCTTACAGCCATTATAGGAGATGGGATGACCGGGGTAGGGGTATAGATTCTGTGCTGGTTGTACCTCCCGGCTTATGGGGGCCGGGTAAGGTTTGTGTATGCCATGTTATATCATGAATGTTACGTCATATCGCATTAGATACTGGTAGATTAGTAGTAGAATGATACGTCTCCAGATATGACTCGTACTCCCTCCAGCATGATTAAGAACAGGTACGATTTACACCATCAGACAGTTAATCTAGTTCTTCCTATTTCAGTTTCATCAGTTATGTTATTGATTTCAGTTATTGCTTTACATACTCAGTACCAGCGGTACTGACGCCCGGTGGGGCGCTGCATTACTTCCCTGCAGGTACTCATAGACGAGCAGGCAATACTACGTGATTCCTGTCAGCGATCGAGTATTCAGCTCCTGTCATCCGGAGACTGAATATCAGAGGGGTATTTTAGTTCCTTTTTTTTTGTGTTATATAGTACGGGTAGGTCGGGGCCCTGTCCCGATCATTCTATTGTTATTCCTAGAGGCTTGCAGTCTGTTTATATCTCCCTGTGGTCAGATGAGCCGGTCGGGTGAGGCCGTGCAGTTGTATAGCTGTTAGAACTCTTTCTTTTTATTATGTTGGCCGTGTGGGGCCATAGTTTGCCAGTAGTGGTGACCTTGCCGGTCACGTAGTTTTTTTTTGTGCTTTATGATTGAGTTGTAGATAACTAGACAGCATGGTGGCCTTGTCGGCCCGCATAGGTTTCCCTGAGTTAATATGTTTCTGGTCAGCTGCTGGTATAGGTACAGGAGGCTATAGGCCAATGGGCCGGGGACTGTGTTTGCAGCCGTTATATAGCCCTTTGTTTCTAGAAATATGAGTTAGAGCCAGCCAGGCACCAGAGGTGCCCAAGCCTAGCAGTCTAGCAGTTCAGGTCCCAGTAGGGCACCAGGTGCCAGTCATACCCCCCAAGGCGGGGTGTGACAATATATGTATGATTCATGAATTCAGTTTGATTCGGAGATAGTCATTCCGTTAGTTTTCGGCTTAAATGATCAGCTTTTGAGTGTAATGATTGCATTTCTCTATTTTTTGTATGTTTTCCCACATTCGAGGATAAATGTTCTCAATGGGGAGATATTGCAATACCCCGATAGTTCCTAAGATTAGATCCGGGATTTAAAAATGGAAGTTGGCAGAATCTGGAAAAAATTCTACAGAACGGGTCATTTAACGGATTGTTGGTTCAACCAACGACCTGTGGGAAGCATCTGTGGTGAGGTCTGACTGGGTGGCAGTTGGAAGTAATGGGTCAAGTAATGACCCAATTTTTGTTACCACGAGCCATTGCTTGAAGTCATGGTGGGACTGGTCCTCAGCCTAAGGGGGAAACAATGGGTGATATAACCAATCATTGTCTGAAGGGACGACCCGTCCCGTCGAGTCGTGGGATCGAACCTAAGGACGTGAGGTCGGGCAGTGGAGACGACGAAGGGACACCACGAGTCATTGTATCAAAGAACGACCCGTTAAGACGGTCGTTGTCACTACCAGTGTAGAAATTTCAGGAATTTCATTAAGGGCATTTTAATCATTCCTAAGTCCTAGGTCCTAAACTATGTTGTTTAAGGATCGAAATGCAGTGTTTTATGAGGGTAAAACCTATCCTAGGCTCATTCATATCTATGCATGCAAAGTTCGGGAATTAGGGAGGTGATCAAGCTTGTTCTTCTTCAAGTATTCTTCAATTTTCCATTGCGCTTCCTAGGAGTGGTGAAATTTGATCTTTCCCGGGTATGTAGTGTTATGAATTGGTGAATACTTTCACACCCATGCCAATCTATCTCTAAATCATGAATTTTCTAGATAATTTTTATGGGGTTTTACCCAATGCATGAAATTTTAATTTCTCTACATGGACATGATCTGATTGAGTTATGATTATTGAATTACGAAATATGGGCAAGTTTTATATTGTTTTCCATTAAAATCATGTTTCAAGTTTTTAAAACTAAAATGGCCATTTGTGAAAAGTTCATGAAAGTTAAGATTTATGATGAATGTTCATATATGATGAAGTATTGATGATGAAAAGCATGTTTTCAAGTTACCCATGTTTATAATCATGTTTTCAAGTGAATTGAGTATTTTCAAGCATGTTATGGTATTGGGCAATGCCCACATGTTCAAGAATGATTTACGATTTATGATATGGATTTCATAATTTATCGATTTATGATGTTGGCCAACTAAAGGGCCCTTGATTCATTACCTAATCATGTATAAAAGGGGATCAACGATGTTAAATGTTTATTTATCCATGAATCTCATGAATGATTTTTATGATTTATGTATGAGCCTTATGTGCATATTTTTGGGAGCAGTGTCTAGCACCGAGTAGCTCGACCTTCAAAGGACTATGCCGGTGTCTCATAACTACATGCCACCGTAGGTTTATATTGATACATTACAATGTTAATGATCCCCTCTTTAGTGATATCACATAATACACATCCCTTGCCTGGCAAGCCAGGGACGACTCTGCCCACTTAAGTGAGATAGTTGGGGCATCATGTAAGGCTCTACCATGATGGTTTCAGTTATGACGAGTCCTCCCATTGTTCTTCATGTTTTATAAATTATTATGTTATGTTATTTTGGCTCAAGTGATGATTTAATAAAGTTTCTTTTATGACCATGATTATGAACGGAATACGAATGATTTGAAAACCTTGAGCCTTATGTTATGTTATAATATTTATGTTATGAGCATGATGTCCCACTCTTATGATCTCTTATGAGCTTTTTATGTACTTTGAAATGTCTGTTTTACTTACCTTGCATACTCGATACATTCCAGGTACTGATCCCATACTCTATGCTGTATCGTTTTATTATACAGGCTCCGATCTTCAGAACCAAGACCATCATTAGTTTGTCTCAAAGATTTGCTCTGAACTCTTTAGTGAGTCCTCATTCTCTGAGGACTAGTTGGATATTAGTTATCTTTTCATGTTTAGTTTTTTCTAGACTTGCGGGGTTAATTGGGGATGTTGTCCCATCAACCCATCAGATATGTTTGAGGTTTTTAGACTATGTGTAGAATTCAGCTGTTATGTATGTAGTACGTTCTTCTTTCCATGTCATGTTATGTTTACTCTTCCACCATGTCGTTATGATAAGTATTCCGCTTTATCGATATTGAGTTAGATGTATGTTCATGCCATGGGTCGACTTGGAGTCTCTCGAGGCCCCTTGTCCCGTGTTACAATCTGCGGCTACATTCGGGTCCTGACATAAGTTTCTGCTTTAATTTAAGCTCGTGAGTTTCTATGCACATTCCATGGGTTATCATGGATCCATTTGTGGTTCTAGGTCCCGTGTCTCGATCTGTGGTCCCAACTTGGGTCGTGACATAAGTGTTGGTAGGTACGCCTCAATCTACAAATCCCTATTCATAACACTGTAGCCCCATAGGCAAGTTGTAAGTGTATCTTGAGTACACTTGGCTCCTGTATTTGCGTCTTGAGCCTTATGGGCTCCTGTAGCTACACCCGGAGCACACAAGGCTCTACTGAGGGTCAGTAATGCCAATGTAGGCATAAACGAAGTCTATCAGTAGACTTCAATGTAGCTCTATAGGCTTCCCTATGGTCCTTCTAGACATTTTATAGTTCTTGTAAGCAAAGTACAGCCCCATAGGTAAGGTACACTTTTTAATAGACCTTCTAGGAAACCTGTAAACAGGCACATGCACATCTATAGCTTAAAAAGATAGGACCTAACACTAACAGTTGTCAAGATAGCCAATGAAGGTATCGAACAATCTTCTAATCTATCAGCAAGCAAGGTGGATTTCTAAGTGACCTGCATGACATTCTATTTGTCGCGTTGAACAATAAGGTTTCTATAGATAGGTGGAACACCTAGAATCTCACCATCATAATTCAATAGGCAGCCACGACACTATCTACCCAAAGGTAATGCTACACCTCTAATTCTTTAGCTCTATAAGAATCAAGATACGGCGAACTACGTAGTTTATAGGCGTATAATCACATAGTTTCTATGACAAAATAATAATTATGCTGCCAATATCAACATGAAATGCTAAGAAGCTAATCACAAAGCCCTTAAGGCATCATCAAAATAACAAACTACCAATAGCCAACTAAGCAACGATGTTTTAGACGAGAAGATTTTTATGTCGCTTGTTACATGTTGCGGTAGCTAAACAAGACCAACCCTGACAAGGGAAGCTCATATGAACACATATATATAACTCCAACAGCAAACTCAATCAATAACTATTATGCCTTCGAGTACTATGGCGATAAAGAACAAGTCGTATCAACTAAATGATGAAAGGAAACTTGCCAAAAAAGATTTTGCCTTAATATATCTTAAACTCTAAAAATAGTAAGCTAGACAAGAACTACTTCCAAGAGCATAAAGATACCACCTAAAATCAGCAAACCATCCACAAAAGCCGCTGCTACAAATCCAAAAAAGAAACAACACAAAAATGATGTTTTACCAGCTAGTCCTATAGGAATTCTATGGTAGAAATCTAAAATAACCAACTACTAACCTCCATAACATTTTACATAATCTAAACAGCTAATAGACACAAATAAAGAAGTTTACCAAAGATATATTTATATGGCATCCGCTAAAACTCGCGAAAACACTAGTAAAATGGTAGCTATACGTGGCTATCGACTTTTCCAGTATCAAAATTACCTTGGGGGAAGGTTTCTAACCTTATAATCACTTAGAACATGTAAGGGAATCTTGGGAGAGAGTTTAGGACAAGAATAATTTAGGAAATTTGGATAATGATCCAAGCAACCAACCAAAGGGACTTATATCGTCCTCTACTGCCTTGGCTCATTTTGACGCGCTTGCTTACACGTCTCGCTAAAACACGAATATCTCTCTAGTCTGAAGTTGTATCAGCAAAATGTTTTATGTATTGGAAACTAGACTCATATACCTTTCATTTTATGTATAGTAGGACCCCTAAATTTTTATAGATTGGAAACAATAAACTCTAGGACATATGCCCCAAAGTTAAAAGAATTTTTGAAAGTAACTTTCGATAACTTTTGCCAATTTTTATTTTACAACTTGCTTGAACTCAAATCTTAACATACGATCACTGCATGATTTGAACAACCTCATAAAATATCCTTCTTATAGTATTAAGCACTCTTGGTCATATCTCAAAATACGAGTTTATCGCTTAAATTATATGGGGTGTTACATTTTCACTCTCAAACATTGGTCAAAATGAAGTGGGATTGAAAAATTTGACCAAATTTCATATTTATAATTTTGCTGTAAAAAAATTATGTTATGGTCCACATGCCACAACATGAAGCCATGTGTTGGTCCTTATGTGGCCTTACAAATCAAATCATAAATGGAAAAGTCACTGCGCCCACTTACGTTTGACATACGATCCGTATAATCCATATATATCTTCGTAACTCAACCACTAAAGGTCCAAAATACAACCTTCTGAATCTCCACATATGATCAATATGTGGCCGATATCTCCTATATACGATCCACATATTGACTCTGTACGTCAACACATTGAAGTTCAAAAATCCCTTCTGATAGTACTTTCACTTATAATATGACATATGGCTTGTCTGTAGATTATTCATCCATATGTGGACTTTGTCTGTTGATGTTCAAAAATCCCAAAATGTCAAGCTTAAGTACTTTCATGTGCATTTGACATAAGGTGTGCATGTACCATATGCGGCTCGCCTATGACCACCACATGTCAACGTTAAAAACTTGGATTTTTAACCGCTTTGGGCTTCAACATACGACACACCATGTTGACTATATGTCCAACAAGAGGCTCGTATGTTGTTTTACATCTCAATATATGTATCTTTAAAATTTAAACTTCTCAGGACCTAACATGTGAGACAATATGTGTTTCGAATGTCATTTGTTTAGCCCATATGTTTGGTTGTATCTTGCCATAGTTCTGTCACACTTGGTATTTCAATTCTTTTCAACTCCAATCTCTTTGTACACTAAGTACACACTAGGATATCAACTTTAACACATAAGTAGATGTGATTTAGCATTGTTCGAGTCACATAACACAAAATTTAATGGTTCAAATCTAGCCTGAATTTATAGTGTTACCTTATCTTTCTCTTTGGATCATTTATCCTTGAATATAGATCATAGCCTAAAATTTGACAAACTCCCAAGATTTGTAAAATTTTTGCTAGAGTTTCCTTTAATTAGAGTTATCTCAAAATGTAAAACTTAACTAATAGTCCAACAATAACAATGTGGTCCTCACAAGGACTTCCATGATCACAATAATGAGGTTACAAAATAAAATAAGGAATTTCATATCTTTAGCCAACATGTGCAAAAAGTGCAACAACCTTGATGTTTAACACATGCCTGAAATAGGGAATAAGTGTAGATATCTCTTTTTCATGTTCTCTTCAATTTTTCAAGTCGCTTCCTCGGTATTGTGATTAATCCACAAGACTTTGAATGAAGCTACATCTTTAGTCATCAAGTTTCTAACTTGGTGATCCAAGATTTGCATAGGTTATTCTTGATAAGATAACCCCTCATTAATATCAATTTCCTCGTGAGATAGGATATAAGAAGGATCAGGTCTATACAACCTCAACATGGGCACATGAAAGACAAGATTCACTATGGAATCTCAGATGAAAAATTCAACTCATAAGCCACATTACTAACCTTATAATTTTGTAGGACCAACAAAACAAGGACTAAGTTTCCCTTTCTATCAAAATGCATTAGACCTTTAATTGGTAAAACTTTCAAAAATACTCTTCACCCACAATAAATTTTAGCTCACGACCCCTCATGTTAGTAAGACTTTTGTTGACTTATAGTTGTCTTGAGTCGACTCACAATAAGATTCACTTTCTTAATGGCTTTATGGAATGAGTCAGGACCCAATATTTTTCGTTGGTTCGAACCAACCATTTAGAGATCTAAAAAATCTTCATAAGAAGCCATTTGGATACTCATCTATTAATAATTATAGCAAGAAAACTCCAGAAGAGGTAGATGCTCATCCTAATTTACCTCCAAAATCAATCACACATGCTCTTAACATATCCTTGAGTGTCTGAATAGTTCTCTTTGTCTTCCTATCCGTATGATGATGGGAGGAAGTGCTTAAGTTGACATGAGTTCTCAAATCCTCTTGGAAAGATTTTAAAAAATGAGCAGGCTTGCATACCTTTGTTTGATATAATAGATGTTGGAACACCGTGCAAATTGACTATTTCTGTCAAGTATAGTTTAACATATTGATTCACAATATTCGTAGTATTCATAGAAAGGAATTGTGCAGACTTAGTGAGTCTATCCAAGAACTCAAATAGAATCATGATTGACCTTTGTGCAAGGTAAACCTACAACAAAGTCCTTAATCATCTCCCATTTTTACTGAAGGATTTCAATGTTTTGAGCCAAACCACTAGGTCATTGGTGCTCAACTTTCATTTGTTGATAGTTCAAATATTTTTCCACAAGGTTGTGTATATCCACCTTCATGTTATTCCATTAATAATATCATTTCAAATATTTATATATATCGGTGGATCCCGAGTGCACAAAATATTTAGGACTATGTGCTTCAACCATTAATTTTTATCAAAGAAAATCAACCTTAGGAACACACAAACGCCCAGTCTCAAGACTACATATATTATGAATGAAGTGTATTTACCATTCTGTGGTGCATCTCTCAATTTCACTAAGAGTTCATCTTCATATTGCTTGACTTTGATTCTCTTTGTGATATCAGATCTCGATTGAGTAATTGCAACTAACTCACCATTATCGTTTTTGCATAACCAAACTCCAAGACCATAAATTCTTCAAATTTCCTTGCCTATTTTCATTTAATGAGGTCAGATATAAACCAAGGTACTTATAGATTTGCATATCAAGGCATCAACAACAACATTAGCATTACCATGATGCTATAAAATATTCAAATCATAATCTTTCAGCAACTCCAATCATATTTCCTATCTTAGATTCAACTTACGCTTCTTGAAAATATATTTCAAGCTCTTATGATAAATAAAGGCATCATAATGCTAACCATACAGGTAGTGATGCCAAATGTTCAATACAAATACCACAATAACTAATTTCAGATAATGAGGTGGATTATTCTTCTTGTCCTTCTCCAACTGATGCAAAGCATAATCAATTACTTTACCATTATTCATTAGCACGTAATTTGATACAACTCTAGAAGAATCACAATACACCACATAGACACTAGATCTTGAAGGTAGAGTCAAAATAGGTGTTGAAGTCAATTTCACCTTTAGCTCTTAGAAACTCTTTTTGTATGACTACCATTGGAATTTAGAAGTATTCTGAGTCAATTGAGTAAGTGGTATAACGATAGATGAAAATTCTTCACAAACTTTTGATAGTCACTAGCCAACCCAAGAAGCTACAAATTTTAGCCGCACTCGTGGGCTTAAGCCAATCCTTAACTGCTTCAATCTTTTGAGGATCAACTTTAATCCCTTCACTAGATACCACATGAACCAAGAAATGCATATAGTTAAGACAAAACTCACACTTATTTGTTTTTACATAAATTTCATTCTCCTTAAGTGTTTGCAAGAGTATTCTTAACTGATTTACACGATCTTCACAACTCTTTTAATATACTTGGTTATCATCAATAAAAACAATAATTAATTGATTGAGGAATGTCTTGAATACGTAGTTCATCAATTCCATGAATGCAGTTGGTTCATTAGTCGAACCAAAATACATCACCAAATATTCCAAATAACCATAATAGGTATGAAAAGTTGTTTTCAGAATATCTTGCTCTTTTATCTTCAGTTAATGATACCTTGATCGCAAATCAATCTTCGAAAAGAAATTAGCTCCTTAAAGTTGTCCGAATAGATTGTAAATCCTAAGAAAAGGATATTTGTTATTGATGATCTCTTTATCGAGTTGTCTTTAATCAATACACATTCGAAGTGACCTATCCTTCTCGCAGACAAATAGGACTGTAGTATCCCAAGGTGAACTACTTTGTTGATCTTGGGCATATTTATATGACCAAACGCCGTGTTTCCACCCATAATTAGCATGTTTGAGGATAACACCAGGGTATTCATGCATGCTTTGAATGATTTATGCTTTTCGACTCATAAATGTGATGAGACTATGTGTAGGTGAAAAATATAGTAATCTCATGCTTGATTTTTCGGATGATTGAAATTGAAGTACGAGAAGCTAAGAGAGCTAAAAATTTCTGTTGGAAGTCAATTTCGTGCCTCTTTGGAGATTGTTTGCATTCAACAAAGTGTCATAATGACTTGGTAGAAGAAATTACATTTGGAAGGCACAAAACAGTGAGCCTTCGCAATAGAAACATTCCATGAAGGAAGTTGTCCGCGATGTTCTCCGTGACACATTGAAGTGTTGCAAGCTGGTGGAGGTGAATTTCCAGTGAAGGACCGCATTGGGTCCATGTCACGGCGGACATTTGGCACGATGAGCTCCGTGACACGGATCATGATTTATCAAAACTCTATCAGATTCCAGTGAATGTCCGCGATAGCCCCGTGTCACGGAGTAGTTACTCCGCGATGAGCTCCATGTCACTGAGCTAGTTATTCACTGTGTTATTTTTCACTTGTATAAATATAATACTTAGATATTTTATTTTCATTATCTGAAATATTGGCAAGAATGTGGGAAATGGAAGTTGAGCTGAAGAAAACTCTAGGGTTCTTTCTGTTCTCTTTTCTTCTAATTTTCAATTGTTCTTATGCTAAAAACTTTTTCAAAGATAATTAATCAAAGACTGAGTGGCTAATTCACCTCATTCTGAGGTTGAGGCTATTTTCATGATTGTATAATTTTATTTTATTTTCAGGTTGATATTCTTCTATAATGAATGGTTGTTCTTCTATTCCCGCTCTTTCTATTTTAGTGTTTGGCCAACATTAAGATAAATTCATAACCTTAGTTTGACTCTGAAAGGAGAATTATTAGGGTAGAACAAGGAATAGGGGAATGTGTTGTTATCTTTGCTGTAAATTAAAGATAGGATTTGCGTGTGGGATAGAAATATACCTGCAGCGCCACATTTGGTTAACAAAGGGAACAAATGTTTCTAGGCCTAAGATGAGTTATTGCATCATAATTTAATACATGTAGTTGCAAAGTTCATAATTAGGCAACTGAATAGAGGTTTGAAAGACCATAGTTAGATTTTAACTCCTCATAACCATCAACCTGATAGAGAACACAGTTGAAGAAAAATATAAGTTGTACATGATTGCTCTCATGCTTTAACCTTGGAATATTCTTTCTTATTGATTTAATCAACGTTCTTTTCTTCATTGATTGTTTCTTTCTAGATTTATATTTGTAAAACTCATAATTTATTAGGTTACTTACAAACTTGTGTAGAATAATTTTGAATATTAAAATAGAAAAATCACTAAGTTATAGTCCCTTTAGGTTCGATATTCTTCTTGAAAGAGCCACTATATTAATTGTACGACCACGTACTCTTGCGTGTGTACTGAGACGCAACAAGTGTTTCGGCGCCGTTGCTGGGTACTGGCGAAATTAGTGAAATTTTGAGTTTTAGTTTTGCTATTGTTTTGTACAAGTGTTGGAAACTTGATCTTAGCTGCTACACTTGCAGGTACAGGGTAATTTCTGAAAGCTGGCAAGGAATAGAGAACTGGTGGACCCATTGTTGGAGCCTGAATGATAGTTCCATTTGCTAAGGAGAGTGGCTCTCAAAAGAAAATTGCAGTTGTTACAAAAAGAGATTCTTGAACAACAACAACATCCACCAGTTGGGCAGGAAGAGTTGTTGCCCGAAATAATGGCAGCAAGACCAGTGCGCGAGGTGGCAATCCCACACGCGAATAATGTTAACTCTAGCATCCGCAGACTGTATCCAGGAGGTAGATTCGAGCTGAAACAGAATATGGTGCAACTCTTGCATACCAGCGTACAGTTTTAAGGTCTTCCCCATGAAGACCCGTATCAACACCTATAAAATATTTTGGAGATAAGTGAGATATACATACCCACAGGGGTATCATCAGACTATGTGAGGCTTATATTGTTCCTATTTTCCTTGCTGGGGGAAGCAAAGAGGTGGCTGAAAGCTGAACCACCTAACTCTATAACCACATGGGATGATCTGGCGAGGAAATTTTTTATCAGGTTCTTTCCTTCTGGGAAGACAACAAAGCTCAGAAGTTAGATTCTAATTTTCAGATAGACAGATAGTGAGAACCTATACCAAGCTTGGGAGAGGTTCAAGTCTATGTTGAGAGATTGTCCTCACCATCACCAGTCAAATGATGTGTTGGTGAACACTTTCAAAAAGGCTTGGAGCCTCACACCAAAATACTTTTAGACTCTACTGCTGGTGGGCAAGCCTTGGAAAAGATGTATGAGGAATTGTACACATTGCTGAACTGAATTTCGCAGGGTAACCCAGAATGGAATGTTGACACACCTAGAGGTGTGGTGAAGAGAGCGGCAAGAGTCTTGGAGGTAGATGGGCTAACAACTATTGCTACACAGATATCTGCATTACAGAATCAGATGAACACTCACTTCAGTAACATGAACTTGGGGCAGCCGCAAGCTCTAGTCAATATAGTCCAGCAAGTATGGTGTGAAGTTTGTGGTAGCGGTGAACACTCAACTAAGACATGTGGTGCTAACCTAGATTAAGTTTAGTTTGTAGGGAATGCACAAAGGAGATAAAATCATCATTATAACAATAATTACAACCCCAACTGGAGGAATCATTCAAATTTTTCATGGGGTGGTAATAGTCACCAAGGCCAAAGTTTGAATTAGGTTCCACAGAGAAATCAAGGAGCGAATCAGAATTTCCAGCCCTAATTTAGAGGGAATAATGCTCGTAGTCAATCTAACAAACATTAAGGATATTTTGAAGAAAATTATAGCAAACCGAGCTTAGATGGAGGCTGACCAAGTAAAATTGACAGCTGACATTAAAAATCAACATTTGGCTACAAAAGGCTTTGGAGATTTCGCTAGGACAGCTAGCTGGAGCCCAACATACTTGACCCTGAGGTGGGTTACTGAGTGATACAGACACTAACCTGAAGCAAGTAAATGTCGTCACCACCAGAAGTGGTAAACAACTGAAGGAGTTGGTGACAAAAAAGCCAGCACAAAAAGTTGTAATTATAGAGGAGGAGGCCGAGGACAATGATAAAGAAGTGGGGAGTGGAAATTCTTCAGGAGCTGTGAAGTCACCACCACCACTCCATTTCCCTAAGAAATTGAGGAAGCCTAAGGAAGAAGAATGCTTCCAAAAATTTATAGAAGTATTAAAGCAGGTACACATTAATCTTCCACTAGTGGATATTTTGCAGGGTATTATGAAGTATGCAAGATACATAAAAGATATTGTGGAGAACAAGAGCAGACTGACGAAGTATGCCACGGTTGCATTAACTGAGGAGTGTACATCACAGATACAAAACAGACTGTCTACAAAGCTCAAAGATCCGGGAAGTTTTACTATCCAGTTCACCATTAGGCAGTCTATTACAGCTCATGGTTTATGTGATCTTGGGGTGAGTATTAATTTGATGCCCACCTCAATGTTCAATAATTTGGGTTTGGGTAGTCCAAGACCTACAACTGTGAATTTGCCGCTAGCAAACCGCTCATTGGCTAGACTAGATGGAATTGTAGAAGATGTGCTAGTGCAAGTGGGTTCCCTTATTTTTTTGGTGTATTTCATAATTCTTGATTTTGAGCCAAACCTGAAAGTTCCATTTATTTTGGGACGTCCCTTTTTAGAAACCAGACAAGCCTTGATAGATGTAGCTTCAGGGCAGCTAACTATGAGAGCCCATGACAAGGTGGAAGTGTTTGATGTCTATAAAGCCATGAAGCTACCTGCTATTTATAAGGAGCTGTCAGCAATTACTGTTATTGACCAAGAGTCAGCACTTCAGCTCATTAGCCCAAAGGATCCCTTTGAAAGAGCGTTGGTGGGACATGATTAGTTCAGGGATATTGCACCTTATGAAATGGTTCAAGCTTTGAATGCTACCAACATGTTCTTTCAAAAGCAGGAGTTTGAATTTCTACAGAGATCTTTGGAGCCTCCACCTAAGCGATCTGTTGAGGAGGCCCCAAAACTGGAGCTGAACGCATTGCCTCTGTACCTCAAGTATGCCTTATTGGAAGAAGCTGATACATTTTGCCAGTCATTATTTCTTCAGGACTAACAGATTCGCAGGTTCAAGAAGTATTGGTGGTCCTAAAAAAGAGAGAGAGACATAAGATGGCAAATGTCAGACATTTGAGGAATCAGTTTGGCCTTCTGCATGCCAAAGATATTAATGGAGGAAGGATCCAAATCGATTGTGCAACATCAAAGGAGGTTGAATCTAGTGATGAAAGATGTGTGTGAAAGGAGGTAATTAAGTGATTAGATGAGGGAGTTGTCTATCCCATCTCTGATAGCGAGTGGGTCAGCCTGGTTCAATATGTCCCGAAGAAGGGAGGCATGATAGTTATAACTAATGAGAAGAATGAGTTGATTTCGACTCGCACGATCACAGGCTGGATGATTTGCATGGACTACAGAAAATTAAATGAGGCTACCAGGAAAGACCATTATCCCATCCTATTCATTGACCAGATGTTGGATAGACTTGCAGGCTAGGAGTATTATTGCTTTCTGGATGGTTATTCTGGCTATAATCAAATAGCTATAGCCTAAAAGATTAGGAGAAGACCACATCTACCTGTCCATATGGGACGTAAGCCTTCAGGTGTATGCTATTTGGGCTATGCAATGCATCAACCACTTTCCAACGATGCATGATGGCTATATTTCATGACATGATCAAAGACTACGTGGAGGTATTTATGGTTGATTTCTCTATTTTTGGTAACTCATTTGCTTTATGTTTGCAAAATCTGGACAAGGTCTTGGCTAGGTGTGATGATACAAACCTGGTACTGAATTGCGAGAAGTGCCACTTTTTAGTCAAGGAAGGCATTGTCCTTGGCCACAAAGTGTCACAAAGCGGCTTGGAGGTTGACCGTGCCAAGGTAGAGGTTATTGAGAAGTTTCCACCACCAATGTCTGTCAAGGGTGTTCGCAGTTTCTTAGGACACACTAGGTTTTATAGGCGGTTCATTCGGGATTTTTCAAAGATATCCAGACCAATGTGCAGACTATTGGAAATATATATAAAGTTTGATTTTGGGGCGAAATGTGTCAGTGCTTTTGAGTAGCTAAAGAAGAAGCCAGTGGAGCTCCTATTCTGATTGCTCCTGATTGGGAACACCCATTTGAGCTAATGTGTGACGCCAGTGATGTGGCCGTGGGTGCAGTAATGGGGTAGAGGAGAGAAAAGATTTTTCACTCCATATACTATGCAAGAAAAATGCTGGATGCTCCTCATGCTAATTATACTTTCACAGAGAAGGAGATGCTGGCATTGGTGTATGCATTGGACAAATTTAGGTCTTATCTTGTTGGGACAAAAGTGGTGGTGCACACGGGTCATGTTGTGATTCGATTCTTATTCAACAAGAAGGATACTAAGCCCAGGATGATTAGGTGGATATTATTGCTACAGGAGTTCGACCTGGAAATTTGAGATAGGAAGGGTAGTGAAAATCAGGTAGCAGACCATTTGTTGCGATTAGAGGACAAGTCACATGTTAGTGATGTTGGGCGCATCCGAGAAGAGTTCCTTGATGAGCAACTCTTGGCACTAAGTATGGAAAAACTCCCTTGGTACGCAGACATAGTGAACGTGATTGTAAGTGGAGTGTACACAGTAGAGGCAACTACTCAACAACAAAAGAAGCTGAAGTATGATTCTCGGTTCTTCATATGGGATGAATCGTATTTATCCTATAAGGGTCTAGATCAAGTGATGAGACGATGCATTCCATAGAGCCAGGTGACACAGGTGTAGGGAAGCTGTCATTTCTCGCCGTATGGCGGTCATCATGGAGAAGGGTGCACTGCTTATAAGGTGCTCCTGTCAGGTTTCTTTTGGCCAACTTTATTCAAGGATGCAACAGAATATGTCAAGGTGTATGATCAATGCCAGAGGATGGGAACAATCAGCAGAAACCATGAGATGCCTTTGCACAACATCTTGGAAGTTGAGGTATTCAACGTGTGGGAGATAGATTTCATGGGGCCATTTCCACCATCACTTGGAAACTAATACATTCTAGTAGAGGTGGACTATGTCTCTAAGTGAGTTTAGGCAATGAATTTCCCCACTAATGATGCCAAGGTAGTGGCGAAATTTGTGAAGAAGAAAATCTTTTCTAGGTTTAGAACCCCATGAGCTATTATTAGGGACGGATGTTCGCACTTTGTAAACAATTGGTTCTAAAACCTATTGGCCAAGTGTGGGGTCTGTCATAAAGTTGCTACAGTGTACCACCCTTAGACTAGCAGACAAGTTGAAGTATTGAATAGGGAAGTCAAGCAGATTCTACAAAAAATCATGAATGCTCAACGAAAGGATTGGAAAGCAAACTAGAGTATTCTTTATAGGCATGTACGACTTCCTATAAGACGCCAATTGGGACATCACCATATCAGTTGATTTATGGGAAGGCCTGTCACTTGCTTGTGGAGCTTGAGCATCAGGAATATTAGGCTGTGAGGAAGTTGAACATGGATTATGAGTTAGCGAGAAAAAAACAAATGTTGTAATGCATGAACTGGAAGAGTTTCGGTGGCACGTCTATGAGAGTGCAAAGCTATATAAGGAAAAGACCAAGAGATGGAACGACAAGCACATAGTGTCACGAGTTTTCGAGCTTGGGCAGATGGTGTTACTATTCAACTCCCGAGTGAAGTTATTTCTAGGGAAGTTGAGGTCCAAGTGGTCTGGACCATTTGAGGTTCCTAGGATGACCCCATAGGGGGTAGTGGAATTGTGGAAAGGAGATAAAAGTGCCATATTTTTGGTGAATGGTCAAAGGTGTATACATTATTGGGGTAAGGGCATTAATTGAGAGAAGACGTCTATCACCTTATTTGACGATTGATTGTGAGTTGAGTCGTGCCGCGATTGTAAATCAGGCACTGCACGGGAGGCAACTCGTGAATGTAATGTAATAGTTAGGTATTTACAAAAAAAAAGTCGTCCCACGACTAAAACTAAGGCACTAGATGGGAGGCAACCCACTATTTTCTAATTTATTTTTGTTTTTGGAAGCATTACAGGATGAGTCAGGGATTAGGAAATAAATCGGGATTAAAATTGCATCGCGGAAGTCAAGGTACAAGTCAAAAAATGGAAGGTAAACAATGGGCTTCCGTTTCCAGTGCGTGCCATGGGGAAAAATCACCGTGTTAAGCTCCATGACACAGTGCTGTCTCAAAATACCCACATTGAGAAATACTGCAAGTCCGCATCCGGTCCGTGTCACGGAGCTTGTCCTTCGCGATAGCCTTCGTGGCATGTCGCAACATATTCTGCATCGGGTTTTCATTAAAACAATGGGTCGAACCGCCCCATTTCTCCTCTGTTTAATTCCCAAGTATGCATTTTGACCCTCAATTCTACTCACCACCGCGACAAAATCCCCAATTCCCCTTCCTTCTTGAGCGTGGCATGCACTAGGCCTTCAAATTCCTCTCCTCTCTTCTTAGGAACAAGATTCACAGGTATGTCTTGGTCTTCTCTCTTTCCTCTCATGTAAAGTCTTGGCATGAACATGTGGGTAGGTAGAGGTAAAACCTATTTCATGTGAACTTGGTGTAATCAAGCTTTTGTTGGTAAATCTTGCTCTTATTTGATTATATTTGATTCTTGCACTTGATAACAGCATGGCTACTTGTATTTTTTATAGCAACTAAGTGTGGGGTGCTTGAAGGGTTGAGGGAATGTGCAAAGGGGGACTGCAAAATGAAATTGATAAATTCATGTCATTGTTCGAAAATTAATGTAGTTAAAAATGTTAAACATGCACTAATTTCCTCTTGAGTATAGTCAAAATGGGGTGACTGAAGATGGAAACATGGTGTAATGCTGAGGTAATAATGAAGGGTTGAGGGGATATTTCTCTTTGTTTGGCTGTGACATGAGAATTGTGCATTTTTGGTTACATGTAGTTTGTAAGGACATGATAGATGATACTACATATTACACTATGCCTATGCCCCAATGTGCCAAAATTCTGTTATGTGTAAATGTGGGCATGCATAGATTGTAACTGTTCATGATTACAAGTTCCCAATTTCTTGAAGTCTGAGTAAAGCAATATGAACTTCATGTAAGTGCTAGTCTCTTGGATCTAAGTTACTTGATTGTACAAAGTCTGAGTAGTACAAGATAATTTCCATGTTTAATCTATTAGTGCAAATTCCTCAAGTGACAAATTCTGTATACAGTTGTGTTTGCTTAATCTTGAAAATTGCTGATTATGCTTCAATATGGGAAAAAATAGTTATTATATTATGGAGAAGGGGAAGTCTGAGTACCCGAATAATTATGACTAGTGAACCCATGCTAGCAAATAAGTGTAGGGTGACCACCAAAGCCATGACTTAGTGTTGGCTAGTCATGTTAAATGCCGAATAATTAGGTCTCTTTGTTTTGGATGAACAAGTATAATGTCTTGTAGGTAGAACAAAGGAAAAGGTGTTTCGTCCTTCGGCGGAGACTGAAAGAGGACTAGATCAGGCACAGTTGTGCCAACAGCCCCACCAGTTCCCAGGGTCAAGAAAAGGTGATTTGGTACCAGATGGGTGGTTGAGGAAGGAAAGAAGTGGTGTGGCAAGCATAAGGAGTCCAGATACTTCCTAGAGGAGAGAATTGACCGGGAGAGTTTGCTGCAAGAATTTCCCCACCTAGTGCAGAGATTGCATACCTGTTATACCCCGGAAGACCAAAGATCAGACCCAGGAGTTGAAACGAAGAAAAATAAAAAATCTGGCATCAGGCACATAACGAGTCGTGAGGAGACCCGTGAGAGCAGCCCACGAGTCTTGATGTGACTCGTGGGGAGGCCAGGTGAGGAGTTTTGAAGTCTAAGAAACAGGATCTCTACGGGCGTGATCAGAACTCGTGGTCAGGCCCCATGAGTTGTTACAAATTGCTATTCTGATGTTATGTTTAAGTTATACTTCCGCTATGATCATATTGTTGATTATTCAGTTTCTTTGATTGAGTTAGATGTGTGCTTATGCCATAGGTCGACTTGGGGTCTCTCGGGTCTCCTTGTCTCGTGTGGTGATCCAAGCCTCCATTTGGATCGTGACAAACTTGGAATTAGAGCCGTAGGTTTAAAGTGTCCTAGGGTGTCTGAAAGCCGCATTAAGTAGAGTCTTTTTAATGGGTGTGAAGCGCTTCACACTTATGAAGAAGAGGCTATGAGATATTTAAGAAATATTCCCTTCTTTCATGATCTATGTCGTGCAATGAAATGTCTTCCTATCCTTCTAATTCATGCTATTCGCGATTACAAAATCATGTCTCCTCGAAGAATGAACGGTAGTTGAAAAGGGTTGCGCATATCTGGTTCGCCAATGGAAAGATAGCAGGGTCGTCGGGGTAGGCTCGGTCACTTGGGAAAAGTTCCATGTTGCATTCTTGGATTGGTTCTTCCCTCGTGAGATAAGGGAGCTGAAGGCAACTGAGTTCGTAAACCTGAAGCAAGGGAGGATAACGGTACAGGAGTATGCTCTCATGTTCACTCACTTATCAAAGTGTGCACCACACTTAGTGGTTGATCAAAGTGTGCGGGTGAGTAGATTCGTTCATGGTGTAGCGGGCTATTTGGATAAGGATTGTAGGACCTCTATGCTTCACCAAGACATGGATTTCCCTTAGATAGTCTTGTAAGCCCAGCAGATAGAGGTGGCACATCTGAGAGAAAGGGAGGCCAAGAGGGCTAGGACTGATGATCACAGGTTCTCATAGTCGAGGTCAGGTGGTGGGCACCGATAGTAGACCCACCAGAGGTTATCAGCCCCAGCATCTTTAGCATTGAGTGTGCCATCCAGACCATGGCACGATCAGAGCGGGCGAGCATCAGGCTCTAGGGGTCAGAGCAGCAGACCCGCAGATTCTAGCATTCTAGCTTGTTGCAGATGTGGTCGGGGGCATACAGGTCAGTGTCTAGCAGGTACGGGTGCTTGTTTCAGGTGTGGGAACCCGAACACATGCTTAGAGATTGCCCAATAGTGAGGCAGGATTATGATGGGGGCCGAGGTCCAGCTTCTAGGTCAGCAACCCCACTTGTACGCTCATCATATTAGGGAATATCTATTAGCATAGGTGGCGGTCAGTTCTAGAACAGATTCTATCCCTTAGCATCCCGCCAGGAGCAGGAGGTCTCCCCGGATGTAGTCACTGGTATGTTGCGAGTTTTCCATATTGATGTTTATGCTTTGTTAGATCCGAGGGCTACCTTGTCTTTTGTGTCACCTTATGTGGCCAATAGCTTCGGAGTCAATCCGGAAGTATTGTTAGAACCCTTCTCAATTTCTACTCCAGTAGGTGATTCAATTATAACTATACGGGTATATAGAGGTTGCCGGTCTCAGTCCTTCAGAAAGTCACCTCAGCAGATTTGATAGAGTTAGCATGACCTATTTTGATTTTATCCTCGGCATGGATTGACTATTTTCATGTTATGCCTTAATTAATTATAGAACCCGGGCAGTAGAGTTTTGATTTCTGGGTGAGCCAGTCTTAGAATGGAAGGGTAGTTCAGCTGTGCCTGTAGGTCATTTCATTTCCTACCTTAAGGCTACAAAGATGATTTCTAAAGGTTGTGTGTACCATTTAGTTAGTGTTAAGGACGTCGAGTCTGGGACCCCGACCATCCAGTCAGTTCCAGTACCACATGAGTATCCAGAGGTCTTTCTAGATGATTTACCGGGAATCCCTCCCGAGCGAGAGATCGATTTTGGTGTTGACCTTCTTCCCAACATGCAACCTATATCTTTTCCCCACAACAGAATGGCTCCAGCTGAGCTGAAAGAGATGAAGAAATAGTTGAAGGACCTGTTAGACAAGGGTTTCATTAGACTGAGCAAGTTCCCATGGGGTGCACCAGTTCACTTTGTCCAAAATAAAGATGGTTCCCTTCGAATGTGTATTGATTATTGGAAATTGAACAAAGTCATCGTCAAGAACAGGTATCCTCTACCCAGGATTGATGATTTCTTTGACCAGCTTCAAGGTGCCAAGTGTTTCTCAAAGATATATCTCCGGTCAGGGTATCATCAGCTTAGAGTTCAGAAGTGTGATATCCCGAAGCCAACCTTCAGGACGCGGTATGGCTATTATGAGTTTGCAGTTATGTTTTTTGGACTAACGAATGCTCCTGCAGCTTTTATTGGCTTGATGAACAGGGTGTTCAAGCCATACTTGGATATGTTCGTGATTGTGTTTATTGATAACATCCTGATATACTCTCAGAGCAAGGAGGAACATGTCGCTCATTTATGAGTAGTGCTTAATGTTTGGTGGGTGTGTTATATGGGTATCTAAACCGACACGCAAGTGCACGTGGTCGAACAAGTAGTAAGTGGCTTTAGTAAGCCAAGTATCGATCCCTCAGAGACTCGGATTAAGTGAAGTTTGCTTAAGTATACTATACTATATTTTATTTAACTTCTAATTATGCTGACAACAACGTAACCAAAAAGTGAATAATTTGTTTTATAATTCTATACTAAAACTACTAACAATTATCTACTTTGAATTTAAACTATGGATATGAGCATGCCGAGGTTAAAGAACATGTAATGAACTTGATTATCATCATAAATTGGTTACTCTTTTTCTTCTTGTTGCTAGCCAAGAACATTAACCAAGAGATTAAAACTCTCGTATTTAAAATCACTTAAGAATCATAAACCATCCGTCTATATTTCTGTGATCAAATGCAATTCATGACCTAGCAATACAATTCCGGTTCCTAAATTGACTAATACGGCTTTCAAGTATATTTCTATCAGGAAAGCACATCAAAACTCAATTTTCCCAAATTAAGTAAAGAACAATATCCTATTAATTCACAACTTTCCAATTTCGTGCTCTCTCGAGTGAAATCGGACTTTTTAGATATACATTAATGTAGGCCACACACCAATGCAGTAGAAACAAGAATTAATAGAACAACATGGAAGAAAAAGATGAAAAACCATATAATTAATAATCAAAATTCATCACAAGTGTTCATAACCTCAGAAAGGAAGGGAATTAGCCACTCATTTGTGGATTTATCATCATAAAACGAGTGTTAATCATACAAACAATTGAGTTAAAGAAGAAATAAAGAGAGAAAAAACCCTGAACTTTTCGTCCCTCAACTGCCTGTAACCCACGTCCTTGCTCCACCAAGTCTGAATTGTGAAAAATGAACCTAAGTGTTCTATTTATACTAGTGGGAATTTTTCCCGGAATAACAAGCAACGTGTCACGGAGTGCATCGCGGAGCACTGCCTCCGTGACACGCCGTGAACGCGGACCCTCACTGGAAATTGGGGGTTCGGGAATAAAGCAGCAACGTGGCACGACGTGCAACGTGGAGGCTTGCCACCGTGCCACGGAGCTGTCGCGAGCCTCCACTGGAAATTGTGAGATTTTTCACCCTCCAGGTAGAATGCCTCCGCGATGGCAGCGTGACACGGCTCCATCGCGGAGCCCCTTTAATTTGTGCAGTCCACTGCCTTTTTCCGTGCTCGATTCCAAGTCCAACTCCAATATCATCCAACATGCATTTTAGCTCCTCGAAATCATATTTTACCTACTAAACAATGCTAATCATGTTGGTTAGTATAAATTCACATTTTATTACCAATTACATGAAAATGTATACGCATTGCTAGATAAACAAGGTGAAAATGATACGTTTGAGTATCACTTGGGCATATAAATCTTCCCAAGATCACTTACCCCACACTTAAATCCTTGTTCGTCCTCGAAAAACAAACATACAATTCATGCAATTTACATCCCAACCTTCGCCACTATGGTGCGACAATTTGAGCTACGGTAATACCGATCATTCAATATTGCGAATCATCAAGAAAACATGCATGGTCTTAACAATGCAATGACCTTTAATACATTAAGACTTCCTAAACTTTAAGAATCGATTCTCGATATCGGCAAACTCATGCAAATCAGCTAATCAAGATATCCGACACGAAAATCAATCTTTCATCAAGCATGTGCCCTCACAACTCAAGAGAATCTTCCCCTTTTTGCTCATGTGACACACAAACATTCAAGTCGGGGCATGTAAAAAATGAATTCACTCTCTCTCCCAAAAGAATTCACATGCATCATGTCATGACCCATAAGCTTGCCCTTAGTGTATTACTCCACTAATATAAAGAAATGCAATGTAAGATCATGTAGGACTTTAATGGGTTGTAATGGAAGCTATGGAACTAGTATATATTGGATTAGCCAATAATAGCCACTAGCATCCTTAAGCGCCTTTGCAACACATTCCCATCAACTCATGGACATTGTTTCTCTCTTTTCTTTTTTTTTTCATCATCCCATTCTTGATGATTTACCTTAGTATGGCCCATTTCATTAAGCACACTTGACATAATAACAAAGATTATTCATGCACCTTCATTACCATTTATTTATAGCAAGTGCACCTTCAGCCTTTTCTTTTCTTTCCTCACTTTGCTTTTCTTTTTCTTTTCACCATTCTCACTCTTTGACACTTTGGGAACATGATTTTCACTTCTTAAGCGCTTAAGAGTTTTGTATAGACTTTAAGGCTAATGAAAAGAAAGAATTAAGGTTTACACTTTTTGGACAAAAGAAAGAAATAATAGGCTAAAGGGTCAAAGGGCTGACTAGGGTATACAATCACATAAAGGGGAAGTATGACAAGAAAAAATTAGAAACTCTCGGTTAAAACAAAGAAATGCCTACATCCTTTCCAACACTACACCTCCTTCATTTTGTTTTGTACACACACCAGGCAAGTTCTAGACACTTCACAATAGCATGGAATAACAATACCTCACTTCACACTTTATGCACATGCTCGATTCAAGATGCATTCACAGACTCTTCAATCAGCTAATTACATGAATTCAAACATTAAGCCTCAATCACACCGAATCGAACTCTACAGCCTAGGTATCTCAACATATTTACAAAATTACATGCTTTCATACGAATCACTTTTGCATTTTGAATATCAGGTACAACGCGCAACCAATATTTCACAACCATATAGTAACTACAGGTTCCGTGATGCAATCCACCAAAGAAAAAAAAACTGAAAATAAATTAAAATAACTACTCCTACCGACTACATTTCCCTTAAGACGGTCGTCATCCATCCATAATAGGGAACAGTCACTAACTATGACGTCGGTTCAATGGGACCATTCTCGGTAAAAGAACCAAAAACAAACGCCGAGAAACCCAAAAATAAAAATTGAAAAATTTTGCAAAACATCGATCATTTCGATAAGCAAAAATATTTACAAAATTTTTTTTTACAGACTCAGCTGGAAACATCAACATTCCACAACACACCTCAATTCCACAAACATGTACAAATACAGAACAATTTGCAAATTCACAAACACAGGGAAACATACATACAAAAATACAGAGGAAAAACATACAAGCAAACCAGCCCAGCCCAGCACCTAACTACTCCCCACCACACACTTAAACCGAAAACTGTCCCTAGTGTTCACAAAAATTAAATATCACAAAATTAGGTGGTGGAACTCCCTGATCAGTCAAAGTATTCCACTTCTTCATCAGGTGCTGCTGCCTCATCTCCCATGTCCGAGTCGCCTCCGTCGTCGTCATCGGACTCCACATCAGAGTCCTCCCGACGTGTCTCCTCATCCGTGGGGACATCATCGTCGGTGGACTCTACAAAGGCTGGCCCCACTCGACATAGAGCCCTGGCGTTTTTGCCAAATGGGTAATCTAGCTCGAGCTGCCATAGCTCCTCCTCCATGGCTGGTCTCCCACCGATCCTGAGCTGGAGCATTTGCATCCCAAACATCCGCGCCATGTACTAGTCATCACGAGCATGTCACTCGCCAAGCGTCAGCACTGGCCCGTGGGTGGTGTCGGGGGCCTTAGTTTTGGTGACATCCAAGGCCCGCCGCTCCAACTGCGGGATATAATCCAAAGCCTCTTCCTCGATGTTGAGGCCTCTGAGAAAGGTGGTGAGTAGTCCACCGAAACCATACCTGTGGCCCTGGTGTAATCGGGCTCTCTTCATGGCGGATATGATGACCGCCCCAACATTTATCTCCAGCCCTTTCATCAGGGCGTACACCAGGCAAACACGGTCCCGGGTCACATCAGTCATGTGTACCCCCGGGATTAGGCACGAGCAGACTATCTTCAGCCAGATTCGGGCTTTCCTGTTCATTTGAGAATAAGGCAGAGTCTGGTGGTAGCCCCTTTCTTTATGTCTACTCCATCTAGCTGTGGATCGAGCCCCACACTGTGTGCGTCTAATGTCTGCATACGGTGGGGTAATGTTCAGCTGGCGGAGAACGTGGGAGTCTGTGTCGCGCGCTCCTATGATGGCATTTAGCTGTTGGGGTTCCAGAGTGACTATCTGCCCTCTGATCTTGATGGTGTGGCTTCTGATTGCCGGGTTCCAATTAGCATAGAACTCCCAGACCAAGTGTAGGTTGCATTCTTTGGGCTCCTGAAATATGAAACTTAGCCCAGCAGCCTCGATCCATTGAACTATTCGGGGGAACTCCTGTGCTAATGGCTCCCGTGCTATATGCTCCTCGGGGAAATATTTGTTTTCTTTGTGTTTAGCATACCACTTCTTCCCCTCATCAGTCACCCATCTCGTTCTGTATTGGCGGCGCTGGCCGCGTGGAACTGCTGGTGCAGTTGGGACTGTTGTGCCCAGTCTGAGTCTTTTCCTTCCGGTGCCTGAAGTTGATGCACCCTTACCTTTATCTTGCCTGCTTGCTATTTTACCTGTCAACACAAGTAAACAAGCGCAATGTCAAGCTAAATGAATCTTAACTTCGGCTAAGGTCGGGTCACGCTAAGTTTAGCCCATACTTAGTCCTTAGCTACAGTTACGATACTACGGCAAGAATAACTTTATTTACACCAAAATAACCACTATACAATCATGCTTAGTGCGTTCAAACGAAACTTCGACGGTATAACTTCTGCGTACTACTCAGACTTCGTACAGCTAATCCCAATCACTACCATCGCTAGCATTTCAACCATCGCACTTAGCAAAGAAAAACAACGAAACAAAACTACAACAAAAATTCTATACATATGAACCTATACAACCAACCCAATTTGAACAAATTTCAACATTTTCCCCAAAACCCGAGAATTCGTCGTCTATTACATTCAAACAATTTTTTACAATGACTTATCCCATTCAATACGTACAACCCGACATATATTTCACGAATTCAACACATTACCCACTTCAAATTCAACAACAAAGCCCTAGAATTGATTTCTTCCATCAAATTTGAATAATTCGTGCAATCGACAAGTTCAAACGCTCATTACAACATTCCGAACATTTATCAATCAACAAATAACTCGAATTCATGCTTAATTTTGACCTAGGGTGATTTAGTTCACCTCCCATGCTTAATTTCGAGTAAAATCGACAAAAACTTGAGAGTTAATCGGAAAACATACCTCGAAGTTGAAGAACCGAAGAAAACTTGGTAATTTGTTGCCTTAAGCCATGGCACGTTGGTGGGGGAGGGATTTTAGGATGTTTGGTCGCGGAGGAAAATGAGAATGAGGCAAAAAAGGAAGAAATCGGGGTTTAAAAAGTAGAAAAACACGCGGGTCACCCGGCAACCCGGTGTGACCCGTCACAATTTACATGGCAACGTGTCACGGAGTGCATCGCGGTGCACTGCCTCCGTGACACGGAGCCATCGCGATAGCTTACTGGAAATTTTAAAATTTCCAGATTACACCTCAACGTGTCACGGAGGGTAACGCGGAGGTCCTTCTCCGTGACACGGAGCTATCGCCCCAGCTCACTGTCTTCTACATTTTATTAATTTTTCATACCTCGCCTTTTCCTTCACGATTCCGTGCACATTTTTCTCCGGTTGACCTGAAAATAATCTCACTAAACAAAATTGGTTAGAATAATAGGTTTCACCTAACTAAAAAAAAATACTAACTAAAACGAAAATTTTTCTAATAAATCAAGAAAAGAAAAAAAAAGAAAAATTTATTTACACTTTACAAAATGAAAGAAAAAAATATTTTTTCACGGGTTGCCTCCCGTGCAGCGCCTGGTTTACCGTCGCGGCTCGACGTCATTTACGCTCAATTTTCCGCTAGGGTGATGGACGATTTCTCACGATCATTGTCCTCCCCCCAGTAGTGCTTACACTTATCCGGTGGTCTTCCCATCAACTCTCGGGAATCATTCATTTGCTTAGCATTACCATGATCAATTACATTGATCACCGAGAGTTCTTCATTCACCATCGGGAGCTTGGGTGCTTTGTACACATCGAACACCTCTACCTTGTCATGTGCTCGCATTGTAAGTTGACCCGCAGCTATGTCGATTAATGCTTTCCCGGTTGCCAGGAAGGGTCGTCCCAAAATAAATGGGACTTCCGCTTCTGGTTCAAAATCCAGAACAATAAAATCTACCGGGAAAATTAGGGAGCCCACTTGCACTAGAACATCCTCAACAATGCCATCCGGCCTAGCTAAGGATCGATCCGCCAACTGCAAGATTACGGTTGTAGGTCTAGGACTCCCTAGACCCAACTTTCTGAATACCGAAGATGGCATCAGATTTATGCTTGCTCCCAGGTCACACAATCCACGAGCTCGGATGCTCTGCCCAATAGTAAGCTGGATAGTAAAACTTCCAGGGTCTTTTATCTTCGTGAGTAGTCTATTCTGGATCCGGGAAGTGCACTACTCCGTCAAAGCCACCGTGGCATACTCAGTCAAACGACTTTTGTTGGCCACGATGTCTTTAATGTATTTGGCATATTTAGGCACTCCCTGCAAGACATCAATAAGAGGTAAGTTAACATGTACCTGTTTAAGCACCTCCATGAATTTCTTGAAACACGCCTCCTCCTTGTGTTTCTTGAGTCGTTGAGGGAACGGGGGTGGAGGTCTTTCTGATTCAGCTTCTTTGGTTTTCCCCCTTTCCGAACTCTGCTCCCCCTCAACTTCTGCTGCTCCTGACTTTTGAGGTGGTCTTTCTGGTTCCACCTCCTTCAGCTGCAAACCACTCCTTGTGGTCACTGCATTTACCTGCTTCGGATTCGGATCCGTGTCGCTCGGCATTCCTCCTCTGGGCCTTGTGTTCTGGGCACTAGCAAATTGCCCAAATTGATACTCAAGAGCCTTGGTCGCTAACTGGTTATTTTTCACTTCGGCTGCCAATTTAACATAGTTAGCCTGCAATTGCGCTTGATTAGTGATCATGGACTTGAACATCTCTTCAATGCTGGTGATGGTGGTGGAGGAGGGGCATTGTTATTTCTGAATTGAGATTGGTAGTTCTGTTGCCCTCCTTGATTCCTTTGCATACCCTGACCCGCACTCTGGCCTTGATGGTTGTTGCTACCCCATGAAAAATTTAGATGGTTCCTCCAATTTGAATTGTAGCTACTCCCATACTGTTGATGATTTCTTTGTGCATTCCCCACAAAGTTAACCGAATCAGGATTTGCTCCACAGCACTCAGCTGAGTGCTCACTGCTTCCACACACTTCACCCCACATTTGCTGGACTGCATTAACTGGAGCTGAAGGCTGGTTCAAAGTCATGTTGCTGAAGTGGTTGTTCAATTGATTCTGCAAGGCAGCTATCTGTGCAGCGATAGCTGTAAATCCATCCACTTCAAGCACTCCTGCTGCTTTCCTTGCCCCACCTCGTGATGAATCAGCATTCCATTTTGGATTGCCCTGTGAAATCCGGTTTAGCAAGGTGTACAGCTCCTCATAAGTCTTTTCCAGCGCTTGCCCTCCAGCTGCTGAATCTAGCAAAATTTTGGTATGGGGTTCCAAACCCTCAATAAATGTGTGCACCAACACCTCATTAGACTGATGATGATGAGGACAGTCCCGCAACAAGGATTTAAATCTTTCCCAGGCTTGATACAAATTTTCTCCCTCTCTCTGTTTGAAACTTAGAATCTGACTTCTAAGTCTTGCTGTTTTGCCAGAGGGAAAAAATCTTATCAAGAACTTCCGTGCAAGATCATCCCACGTTGAAATAGAATTCGGTGGCTCAGCTTTCAACCACCTCTTGTCTTCACCGAGTAATGAGAATGGAAATAATGTAAGCCTAACATAATCAGGTGACACTCCAGCGGGTATATAAGTGTCACTTATCTCCAAAAAGTTTTGGAGATGCTGTTGTGGGTCTTCATGAGGGAGACCGGTAAATTGCCCGCTTGTGTGCAACAATTGCACCATATTTTGCTTGAGTTCAAATCTCCCCCCAGGCTCTGGTTTGCGTATACTGGATGTAACATTGTTGGCATGTGGGATTGCCACCTCGCGAACTGGCCTTGCTGCTGCTTCTTCGGGCACTAACACTGCCCTCACAACCGGTGGATTTTGTTGCTCCATAATGGTCTGTCTGAGCAACTGCAGCTTCCTTTGTATAGCTTCTCTCCGTTTACTATGAAATATACATTCAGGCTCTATATAAGATTCCACCAGCTCTTTGTCTCTTGCCAGTGTTCACAGCAATTAAGTCTGCAAAATACAGGCTAAGACCAAGTTGTCAACACTTAAGAAAATAAAATAAAAATACAGTAAATTTACACTTAACACAATTTCACCAATTGCCAAGTCCCCGGCAACGGCGCCAAAAACTTGTTCGGTGGGTGTGTTATATGGGTATCTAAACCGACACGCAAGTGCACGTGGTCGAACAAGTAGTAAGTGGCTTTAGTAAGCCAAGTATCGATCCCTCAGAGACTCGGATTAAGTGAAGTTTGCTTAAGTATACTATACTATATTTTATTTAACTTCTAATTATGCTGACAACAACGTAACCAAAAAGTGAATAATTTGTTTTATAATTCTATACTAAAACTACTAACAATTATCTACTTTGAATTTAAACTATGGATATGAGAATGCCGAGGTTAAAGAACATGTAATGAACTTGATTATCATCATAAATTGGTTACTCTTTTTCTTCTTGTTGCTAGCCAAGAACATTAACCAAGAGATTAAAACTCTCGTATTTAAAATCACTTAAGAATCATAAACCATCCGTCTATATTTCTGTGATCAAATGCAATTCATGACCTAGCAATACAATTCCGGTTCCTAAATTGACTAATACGGCTTTCAAATATATTTCTATCAGGAAAGCACATCAAAACTCAATTTTCCCAAATTAAGTAAAGAACAATATCCTATTAATTCACAACTTTCCAATTTCGTGCTCTCTCGAGTGAAATCGGACTTTTTAGATATACATTAATGTAGGCCACACACCAATGCAGTAGAAACAAGAATTAATAGAACAACATGGAAGAAAAAGATGAAAAACCATATAATTAATAATCAAAATTCATCACAAGTGTTCATAACCTCAGCAAGGAAGGGAATTAGCCACTCATTTGTGGATTTATCATCATAAAACGAGTGTTAATCATTCAAACAATTGAGTTAAAGAAGAAAGAAAGAGAGAAAAAACCCTGAACTTTTCGTCCCTCAACTGCCTGTAACCCACGTCCTTGCTCCACCAAGTCTGAATTGTGAAAAATGAACCTAAGTGTTCTATTTATACTAGTGGAAATTTTTCCCGGAATAACAAGCAACGTGTCACGGAGTGCATCGCGAAGCACTGCCTCCGTGACACGCCGTGAACGCGGACCCTCACTGGAAATTGGGGGTCCAGGAATAAAGCACCAACGTGGCACGACGTGCAATGCGGAGGCTTGCCACCGTGCCACGGAGCTGTCGCGAGCCTCCACTGGAAATTGTGAGATTTTTCACCCTCCAGGCAGAATGCCTCCGCGATGGCAGCGTGACACGGCTCCATCGCGGAGCCGCTTTAATTTGTGCAGTCTACTGCCTTTTTCCGTGCTCGATTCCAAGTCCAACTCCAATATCATCCAACATGCATTTTAGCTCCTCGAAATCATATTTTACCTACAAAACAATTCTAATCGTGTTGGTCAATATAAATTCACATTTTATTACCAATTACATGAAAATGTATACACATTGCTAGATAAACAAGGTGAAAATGATACGTTTGAGTATCACTTGGGCATATAAATCTGCCCAAGATCACTTAAGACTCTCAAGGATCACCAATTATATGCCAAATTCAGCAAGTGTGACTTTGGTTGAACTCCGTGGCGTTTTTGGGCCATGTGGTATCAAGCGAAGGCATAAAGGTAGACTCTCAGAAAATAGAGGCGGTGAAGATTTGGCCTAGACTGGTGAACCCTTCAGATATTCAGAGCTTCTTGGGTTTAGTCGGCTACTATCAGAGATTCGTTGAAGGCTTCTCATCGATTGCAGCATCTCTGACCAAATTGACCTAGAAGAAGGTAAAATTCCAATAGTTAGAGGCTTGTGAGAAGAGCTTCCAAGAGTTGAAGACTTGACTTACTTCAATACTGGTGTTAACTCTATCGGAGGGTACTGATGGGTTCGTGGTGTATTGTGATGCTTCAAGGATCGGACTTGGGTGTGTATTGATGCAGCACGTGAAGGTTATATCATATGTTTCTAGAAAGCTAAAGGTTCATGAGAAGAATTACCCGGCCCATGATTTTGAGTTGGCCGCGGTGGTGTTCTCCTTGAAGATTTGGAGGAATTATTTGTACGGGGTTCATGTGGACATGTACGGATCATAAAAGTTTAGAATATGTGTTCACACAGAAGGACCTCAATCTTTGGTAAATGAAGTGGATGGAGCTACTCAAGGACTACGATATGAGTTTGCTTTACCATCCGGGTAAGGCCAATGTGATGGCGGATGCACTTAGTAGGCTCTCTATGGAGAGTCTGTCTCATGTGGGTGAAGGGAAAAAGGAGCTGGTGGAGGATGTGCATCGACTTATAAGGTTGGGAGTTAGGTTGGTTTACTCTACCGAGGGCGGTGTTGTTGTTTAGAATGGATCAGAATCTTCCTTGGTGACTAATGTAAAAGCTAGGCTAGATGAGGACCCAATTTTGGTAAAGTTAAAGGAAGCCATTCAAAATCAGAAGGTAGAGGTCTTCTCCAAAGGGGAGATGGTGTGCTTTGGTACCAGGGTCGCCTATGTGTTCCAGATCTCGTTGATTTTAGGAACTGGATGTTGCATGAGGCTTATAGATCCAGGTATTCTATCCATCCAGGTGTAACCAAGATGTACCGTGACTTACGGGAAGTCTATTGGTGGAATGGTATGAAGAAGGACATCGCGGAGTTTGTAGCAAAGTTTCCAAACTATCAGCAAGTAAAGGTCAAGCACCAGAGACCGGGAGGTGTGCTTTAGGATATCAGCATTCCTACTTGGAAGTGGGAAGAGATCAATATGGGCTTCATCATAGGTTTGCCTTGCACTCACCGATAATATGACTCCATTTGGGTTGTGGCAGACAGGTTGACCAAGGCCGCTCAATTCCTACCGATCAAAACCACGGAGTTGGCGGAGGATTATGCCAAAGTATATATCTAGGAGCTAGTTTGATTGCATGGAGTGCCCTTATCCATCATTTCAGATAGAGGTACTCAATTTACCTCTCAGTTTTGGATGTCATTTCAAAAGGTCTTGGTACACAGGTTAAGATCAGCACAACGTTTCACCCACAAATGGATGGTGAAGCAGAGCAGACCATTTAGACTCTTGAAGACATGTTGAGAGTGTGCGTGATCGACTTTAGAGGTAGTTGGGATGAGCATTTTCCTCTTGTCGAGTTTGCATATAATAATAGCTATCATTCAAATATCCAGATGGCACCGTTTGAGGCTCTCTATGGGCGAAGGTGTAGGTCTCCCATTGAATGGTTTGAGGTTGGCAAAGCAGCGATGATAGGACCAGATTCGGTTCATGAGGCGATGGAGAAGGTTCAGTTAATAAGGGACAGGTTGAAAACTGCTCAGAGTTGCCAAAAGTCTTATGCTGACATGAGAAGGAGAGAATTAGAGTTTGAGGTGGATTATTGGGTATTTCTAAAGGTGTCTCCCATCAAGGGAGTGATAAGGTTCGGAAAGAAGGAGAAACTTAGTCCCCGCTATGTCGGCGCATACCGGATCGTGAGACGTGTTGGCAAGGTGGCCTATGAGTTGGATTTACCCTCAAAATTAGCTTCTGCACATCTTGTATTCCATGTATCACTCTTGAAGAAGTGTTTGGGTGATCCAACTCTAGTTGTCCCGGTGGGCAGTGTCGGTGTAAAAGACAACCTCAGTTATGACGAGGTTCGGGTAGAAATACTGGATCATCAGGTTTGAAGGCTTAGGAACAAGGAAGTAGCTTCAGTTAAAGTGTTATGGAGGAATCATCATGTTGAGGGAGCTACGTGGGAGGCCGAAGCAGATACGATGGCTAGATACCCACATTTTTTCTCTACCAGCTCAGTTCCATCTTGAGGTATCAGTTTTGACCTAGAACCCTATCTAGTTTTCATGTTCAATTCATGTGCCCAAGTTTGTTTTATGTATGTGGATGTATGTTTGATTCGTGAATTCAGTTCAGCTATGTAGTTTGAATCAGAGATAGTCATATCGTCAGTTTTTGACTTAAATGATCAGTATTTGAATGTGATAATTTCATTTATTTACTTTTCTGTATGTTTTCCAACATTCAAGGATGAATGTTCCCAAGGGGGAGATATTTTTATACCCCGGAAGCCGAAAGATCAAACCCGGGAGTTGAAACGGAGAAAAACCAAAAATCTGGCATCAGGCACAGGATGAGTCGTGAGGAAACCCATGAGAGTAGCCCACGAGTCGTGATGTGACTCAAGGGGAGGATAGGTGAGGAGTTTGGAAATCTGAGAAACAGGATCCCCACAGGCGTGACCACGACTTGTGGTCAGGACCCATGATTCTTTAGGTCAGTCGTGGGGTGGGTGAGTAAGAAAAGAGAAGAAGAGAGGCAGTGCACTTGACGGAAGGACCCCATGAGTCGTGGTCAGTTCCCACGATTCATAGGATGAGTTGTGATCAAGCAGGGACTAATTTTATTGAGCCATGGCAGTGTACTTGACGAATGGTGACCACAAGTCGTGGTCACCAGGCAACGAGTCGTTAAGTTTTTCGTGATGAGCCCAGGAGACCCGTTGAGCAGTGTACTTTACGGATCAAAGCCACGGGTTGTGGTCAGAGGGGACAGGTCGTTAGGTCTCTCGTTGGGACTACCTGGAAGTTATTTTCTGAAATTTAGTAAGGGCTATTTCGTAATTCCTAAGCTTTTAAGGCCTAAACTGCATCATTTTAGTTATGAATAGTGTTTTAAAGGGGTTAAGTTCATTTTAGGCCTTATTCATTCATGCATGCAAGGTAGAAGGTGAGAGAGGGTGATCAAGGCTAGTGTTCCTCAATTCCTCTTCAGTTTCTTCTTGGGCTATCGAAGAAGTGTAAGAATCATCTACCAACAGGTATGTAGGGTTATGAATGGGTGATTTCGTTCACACCCATGCCCAATCCCTCTCTAAATCATGGATGTTCTATGTCTAATCTATGGGGTTTTAACCCAATGCATGGAGTTCCTAATTCTTTACATGGGTATGATTTAAATATGTTTCCACCATTGAATTATGAAGCATGGGTGAGTTTTATAATGTTTTCAATTAAAAATCATATTTCTAGCTTTATAAATTGAAAAGCCCTTTGATGAAAAGTTCATGAAAGATGAGATTTGTGACGATTGTGTGATGATGATGAGATGTTATGATGAAAAGTATGTTTTCAAGCTATCCATGTTTATAATTATGTTTTCAATGTGAATTGACTATTTTAAAGTATTATAAAGCTTTGGGCAATGTCCACATGTTCAAAGTATGATATATGAATTCCCGAATTAAGATTACCACATAGTTTTGGAGCAAAGACTCCCAATTATCTTTCAGCTTGTGGTATGGTTTAAGTTAAAGCTTCTCATATGCATGATTTCATAATTGAGATGTATTTGAGAATTGAACTTCGTCAATAGATGATGTTTAGCTTCATTGAATAACGATATAGAGCATATGCATATTCTTGGGGGTAGTGTCTAGTGATCTTGGGCAGATTTATATGCCCAAGTGATACTCAAACGTATCATTTTCGCCTTGTTTATCTAGCAATATGTATACATTTTCATGTAACTGGTAATAAAATGTGAATTTATACTAACCAACATGATTAGCATTGTTTTGTAGGTAAAATATGATTTTGAGGAGCTAAAATGCATGTTGGATCAATATCGGAGTTGGACTTGGAAGCGAGAACGGAAAAGGCATTGGACTGCACAATATAAAGGGGCTCCGCGATGGAGCCGTGTCACGCTACCATCGCGGAGGCACTCTGCCTGGAGGGTGAAATATTAGTCAAATTCCAGTGGAGCCTCGCGACAGCTCCGTGGCACGGAGGCAAGCCTCCGCGTTGCATGCCGTGCCACGTTGAAGCTTTATTCTCGGACCCCAAATTTCCAGAGAGGGTCCGCGTCCACGCCGTGTCACGGAGGCAGTGCTCCGCGATGCACTCCGTGACACGTTGCTTGTTATTCCGGGAAAAATTCCCACTAGTATAAATAGAACGCTTAGGCTTATTTTTAATTAATTCAGACTTGGTGGAGCAAGGACGTGGGTTACAGGCAGTTGAGGGACGAAAAAGTTCATGGTTTTTCTCTCCTGCTTTCTTCTTTCAATCAATTGTTTGTATGATTAACACTTGTTTTAGGATGATTAATCCACAAATGAGTGGCTAATTCCCTTCCTTGCTGAGGTTATGAACATTTGTGATGAATTTTGATTATTGAATTATATGGTTTTTCATCTTCTTCTTCCATGTTGTTCTATTAATTCTTGTTTCTACTGCATTGGTGTGTGGCCGACATTAATGTATATCTAAAAAGTCCGATTTCACTCGAGAGAGCACGAAATTGGAAAGTTGTGAATTAATAGGGTATTGTTCTTAACTTGATTTGGGAAAATTGAGTTTTGATGTGCTTTCTTGATAGAAATATACTTGAAAGCCGTATTAGTCAATTTAGGAACCGGAATTGTATTGCTAGGTCATAAATTGCATTTGATCACAGAAATGTAGACGGACGGTTTATGATTCTTAAGTGAGATTAAATACGAGAGTTTTAATCTCTTGGCTAATGTTCTTGGCTAGCAATTGGAAGAGAAGATTAACCAATGTATGATGATAATCAGTTCATTACATGTTCTTAACCTTGGCATGCTCATATCCATAGTTTAAATTCAAAGTAAATAATTGTTAGTAGTTTTAGTACATAATTTATAAAACAAACTTTTCAATTGTTGGTTACGTTGTTGTCAGCATATTTAGAAGTGAGATAGAATATAGTATACTTAAGCAATTTTTACTTATCCAGAGTCTCGTTGGATCGATACTTGGCTTACTTAAGCCACTTACTACTTGTTTGACCACGTGCACTTGCGTGTCGATTTCTAACACCCAACAAACGCACCGAACATCTAGAACTGAGCAGGCTAAGGGTCGATAACCTTATGCCTCAGAACTACGTGCCAATGTAGGTTTATACTATTATATATATTACTTTGGGACCTCCCTTATGAGCTATCCCTGGCCCTATTGGCCCATGAGCTTGATATCGATATCATGGTATCGTCCCTAGCACTGACAAGGCTTTGGACGACTCTACCCATTTGAGTGTGATAGTTGGGACCACGTAAGCTCTATCGTGGTATGTAAGTTAGAAGATGAGTCTCCCATTGTTCCTCATGATTTCAGTTATTTATATCCATTACTCATCAGATTTACATATGTATACATGTTCTAAAGCAGGTTTGACTCAATGTTTAGTTTTAATTATAATTTTCAGCTCGTCATGTTTAGAGGATTTTCAGACATTTGGTTGTATTCAACTTCAGATTGTTATTTTGATGTTATGTTTAAGTTATACTTCTTCTATGATCAAATTGTCGATTATTCAGTTTCTTTGATTGAGATAGATATATGCTTATGCCATGAGTTGACTTGGGGTCTCTTGGGGCTCCTTATCTCGTGTTGCAATCCATGCCTCCGTTCAAGTTGTGACAATACCCTAGGCTTGGACTTAATCTTTAATAAGCCTAGGGAATGTAATTTGCACATGGTGGGGGAGTTTTATGCAAATTGGGATCCCACTCTTCGCAGCCACACTGTGAAGATCTGGGGTCAAGAAGTCCAATTTGAGGTGGATCACCTCAACAGAATCTTAGGTACCCCAAGATAAACCTACATCCACTCGGCAGCTCAACATTACTCCTCTATAAGCTGAGATTCGTCATGTACATTGTGGGAAGAACTCTACTGCTAGATGGATACGCCACAAGGACAGAGGCTACCACCAGACCTTGCCCTATGACCAGATGAATAGAGAGGCACAGTTCTGGTTCAAGACTGTGTGCAACTGCCTCATCCCAGGGGCGCATATGAGTTATGTCACCAAAGACAGAGTTTGCTTGGTCTATGCACTGATAACTAACATGGAAATCGATGTTGGTGCTATGATCAGGTCGTCCATGAAGAAGGCTCAATTACACATGGACATAGGTATAGCTTCGCGGGGTTAATCATCACATTCCTTAGGGGCCATGACATAGAGGAAGAAGCATTGGATTATAGGCCACGTGTCGACCGAGGCGCAATAGATGTGACCAAAACAAAGGCGCCAGATACTACATATGGGCCTGTAGTCACATTAGCCGAGCGACATGCTCATGATGATTCTTATGCTGCCAGGATATTTTGGCTGTAGATATTGCAGCTACGTATCGGCGGAAGGCCAACAATCCCAGAAGAGTCGCATCAGGTTGATGTCATGCCCCACCTTGGGAGGCATGACTAGCACCTACTGCCACACTGGGATCTGACTGACCTGGCTAGCTTATGCATGTCTGGTGCATGCCTGCGACTCAATTCAAGAAAAAATGAGCTATATCTCGGCTATAAACACTGCACCCGGCCGACAAGGCCGTATAGCCACCTGTAAATTAAAAAGCTAACCAACAACAGGCAATAGAAGGGATCCTATGCGGGCCGACAAGACCACCATGCTGTCTAGTTATAACAGAAATGAAGACAAGCTACTATACTAGGCCCCACACGGCCAACATACGAAGCATAACTGATTAAGGCCCCACACGGCCAACATATACTAACTGACTAACGAATGTGGTCTGCAAGCCTCTAAGAATCACAAATAGTGGTCAAGATAGGGGCCCGACCTACCCAAAATGCTATACAACTGAAATACTGAAATCTCTACAACCTGGAAACTCCGAATGAAAGGAGTTGGCCCAACTGTGGATTCTGAACAACTGCTACTGAAGACCCTAAACTCTGTATGTCTAAACCTACAGGCAAGTAATGCAGTGCCCCATAATGGGCGTTAGTATAATATGTATCGAATATGTAAGGCAGTGATAAAAGCTAAATGGAAACTACTAAAAACTGAATGTAAGTAGAAAAGAGGGCAGAAGACATAACCTGTAAGCTGGCTTATTCGTAATCTGAATCTAACAAAACACTACACATACATGAGCTATGCTGCACAATCATATAATCATAAGCTATAGCTAGCAGAAAAAGTTGCAACCAAGAACCTAACCGGGCCTCCATAAGCCTGGAAGGTACAATCAACACAGACTAACCCGCTCGGGCCCCTATAAGCCCTAGCGAGCATACTTCAATCTATATACCCCTAACCAGGTTTCTATGACACTACTTGTGCAATAGCCAACCCACCAGTCCCCTGGGTCTGCAAGTGAGCCCACTCGACTCCTGATCTATAGTTGTGTCTGAGTCCGGTGGACTCCTGATATCTGCACCCTGGGCATTAGCTCGACAGGGTGTGGTGCCGATACGGTATAAGTCCATCCATAAAATGGACTGTGTAAGATCCTTGGACATTATCTTCGTCCCTCGCAAATGATATATAGCTCCTTGGAGAGACGTCATCTATCCCCTGGCGGGCGACAACAGAGCTAGTAACCCTGGGGTGATCATGGAAGGCTCCTAAGTGAGGACAACCCCAACCGAGGTGCTATACTAAAATTTTAATCTAGCCACTCAAAGGCGTATCTGTCCTTCTAGGCCTAACGCTATTGCTGCTCACCCTTAGAATAGTCTGTGAGACTTCTGGCAGGCACACCACGTGCACCTGTATCTGATCAAAGGATCCTGGTAGTGATCATGATCTCTAATGGTCTAGACTTGATAGGGCGAGATCTGGAGTGTCCTAATAATACTCTGAATATCCTACTCAGACAACTGTAACTCATAAACAACTGTAGGGTTGTGGATGACTAATTACTTAGTTCCTCTGCTTATTACCACTGTAGGTTGTTACTGACCATACACACTTTTGAGCGATCGGCCCGTAATCCTCCACAGGCAGTTTACTGACATTCTTAGCTTGAGAGTAGTACTGTACTAACATGGTGCTAGCCTTTAGACCTTATCTTGGTCTGCTTAGATCTTATGTAACTTTTTGGGCTATTCCTAACCTTATAGACAAGTTTATATAGATCTAGTCACTCACAGCGATCTGCACAGGCTAGGGCGCTAGCCCTGTCTCTAGCTGCTAATAAGGTCCATTTCCTTAGGGTACCCATGGGTCTCTTTGACCTGGATGACTGGGCTGGCTTCTTGGGTGACATGTATGATGAATGCTAAGTCAACTGTGACAATCACTGGTAGTAGCTAACTGGATGTGAGACTATCACTCAGTTCACAAGACAACCCCTAGGCTGATGACTCTAAAATATGGCCTTCCTATCTACATTTCTGGCCCTGTGGCATAAGGGTACGCCAATGGCCTCTGGGCGTGCTTCACTAACAATACAAGTGCCAAAATAGTGGCTATATGGCCGAGTTACGCCTATGCTGTTCAACTTACTAACTAAGGCCTAATAACTATCTACGAGCTTCTAAGGTCTAGGCCTGACCATAAGACATCCAATTCCACTAGTACAATATACTGAAAACCGACGAGTTCTTATGATGCTTCCAACTTGTATCACACTTAACATGCTCTTTCTTGACAAAGGATACTGTGATATAATCTATATACATTTTCTAGCAGCTAATCCATCCTATATCCCTTCATAGTCTACAAATAATGGCTGACCACAAGATATCAAATCACAATCTACTGATAGCAACTATTTGAAACATGAGGAACAATTGTTTCCATTCAAGAACACAAGTCGTATCATTTAAAACGAGAATAACTTGCCGAAGGGATAATCCTTACATACCTCGATCGCTGATTCCCGATTATCTGACGAGTTTCAGTTGTGTTCAACAGCTCCTTTCAACTATAGCCATAATACTGGGAGAAAAAGCAACTAATTTTAATATCAAATTCGGCCAAAATAATAACTTTTGATACTAATAACAATAATACTTCAATTTCCCAGAATACGGCCGAAAATCTATAACTTCACAAGAGTTCAGAAGAGAGAAATGCTTACTTGATACCTATGGCTGATTAGGAATCAATTTGGAGCCATTTTGATAACCTCTACTAGGAGGAGTTTCGATTCGCTGGGTGTATTTTACTAAACTGACTCCATAGTAATGCTCCCAACAGGGTTATAACCCGATACCTGAAGTTAATTTTAGTTTGGCCGGTGTTTAGCAGCGTAATCGGAGGAAAATCATAAGAAAATTACGGAACTCTCTCTATGTAGACGATGGTCTGTTTATATGTTATAATACCAAATTCACCAATTGAACTTATATAAAACTTGTGCGGTGGACAGGGGGTCCATGTCACGGACAACATCGCGGCGATTCTGGTCCTTGTCACGGAGCCCATCGTGGAGGGAGAGGGTCTGTGACACGTTGCCCCTTTGACAGCTTGTCTGGCCTTCTCCCTTGCAACCTCGATTCTGCGTTCATCCAACCTTTCCCCGGACCCTTTCTCGTATGTGTCGTACGCATCAAACTCTTGACTTACGTATGAATTCAATGACTAAACATTAGGAACTTACGGGATGTAACATCCTCCCCCTTAGAAACATTCGTCCTCAAATGTCAATTTCAACTTACAGGAGTTTAACTCTTTTGACTACTATTTTAGAAATATTTTGACAGATTCTCCCCTGTAATATGGACTATCTGATAAACCTGAATACAAAAAAGTCAAATACAGGCATCTCACAGGGCACTACAGCAACTAATTAACAACAATAGAGTAGTTAACTGATCAATATGGCTAACATGAATCGTAACATAACAACCGAACAACAATTTTACCTTAACTGCATAATCTAGATTAATCCTGGAACAAATGAGGATATTTGGATCTCATGTCGTCTTCAGCTTCCTAGGTCATCTCTCTTTATTCTTTTTCTTCCGCAGTACTTTAACTAAGGGTATATCTTTAAGTTCTCGACCTTCAAACTTACTAATCTAGTATGGCAACTGGAACCTCTTTATAGGTTAATTCCCCGATAATTTGAATGTCCTCAACGGGACACAACTTGGGATGGGTCTCTTATATGTTTTCACAACATTGACATGCAAAAGACTGAATGGACCAATTTTAGTTCTGGAGGCAATTCTAGCCCATATGCCACTTTTTCCTGCTTCTGGGAAGATATGATATGGCCAATGAACCTAAGGCTAAGATTTCCCCTTCTCCAAATCTCGTAATGCTCTTCGTTGCGAAGCTTTTAGGAATACTCAGCCACTGCGTTAATCTTTAATTGTCTATGTTGTATGTTAGGGTAAGACTTTCAACGACCCTGAGCTATCGGTACCCAATCCTTGATAAGTTTAACCTTTTCCGTCTGCCTGTTATAATATGCACTTGTTCACTACCTTGATTTATCTACTTCAAGTCATCATATAGAGGGCCTACATCTCCACCCGCAAAGGATCTTCGACATCTGAACGGAGTGCTTTCCTTAGCCATTTGTTTAGAGACGAGGAGTCATACTCAACTTAAGATGCATCCCAACCTGTTCCGAAAGCCTTTCTAAAACTTATCTATACGCTATTCCTTTCTGACAGAATTGACTAGATACTTGGGATCTACGCAACCGAATTACTTCTTAAGCTTTTAATTCAGCATAACTTTTAGCTGAAATATAACTCACCTAGAAAAACATGAATTGACCTTGCTAGACTTTCTACACTAACTCAGGTGAGGACACTTTACACCTGGTATGAGGTAACCTTTTGACCATAAACATATATACTATTCTCCTCTCCCTTTGCAGGCACGACCATCTCCCAAATTAGCCTGCTCGGTTTCTACTATCCAACCTTCCCTGGTTGGTCACTAAAGATCTATTCTATGACTCAATAATGCGTTCCTTTTCCCCTGCCATTAGTAAGTCTTTCTTATGCTGTCGAAGAAGGACACAGGTGGAGGCAATCGATGCTTTGATCATTCAATTGACTCCTTGCTGCCAGTCCGTGCTTGTTGTCATGCTGGCAAAAGCAGGGGTTTTGGTAGTCCCAATTTACTTAACATTCGTCATACAGGTCTCCCAAGAAGCCAACCTAGTCATCCAGGTCAAATAGATCCGTGGGTATCCTAAGGAAGGGGACCTTATTAGCAGCTACAGACAGAGCCAGCGCCCCAGCCTTTGCTTATTAGATACACAGGTGCAGATCACTGTGAGTGGCTAGGAATCGCTTAGAAAATTCACATAAGATATGAGCAGACCAAGATAAGGTCTAAAGGGCTATCACCATGTTAGTACAGTACTACTGTCAGGCTAACAATGTTAGTAAATTGCTTATGGAGGATTAGGGGCTGACCGCTCAAAAGTGTGTATGGTCAGTAACAACCTACAGTGGTTATAAGCAGAGGAACTAAGTAATTAGTAACCCACAACCCTACAGTTGTTTATGAGTTATAGTCGTCCGAGTAGGACATTTAGGGTATTGTTAGGACACTCCAGATCTCGCCCTATCCAATCTAGAACATTAGAGATCATTATCGCTACCAGGATCCTCTGATCAGATACAGGCCTAGAAAGCCAGATATGACTTTGAGTGGCTAGATTAAGATTTCAGTATAGCACCTCGGTTTTGGTTGTCCTTAGTTAGGAGCCTTCCATGACCACCCCAAGGTTAGTAGTTATGTCGTCGCCCGCCAGGGGCTAGATGAAGTCGCTCCAAGGAGCGGTATGCCATCCGCGAGGGATGAAGATGAGGTCCAAGGACCTTATACAGTCTATTCCATTGCTGGACTATGTTATGTCGTATCGGCACCACACTCCCGATCAGCCTGGTGCCCGGGTTTCAGATATCAAGAGTCCACCGAACTGAGACACAACTATAGATAGGAGCCGAGTGGGCTCAGTTGCAGACCCAGGGGACTGGTGGGTTGGCTATAGCACCAGTAGAGTAATAGAAACCTGGTCAGGGGTATATAGATTGAAGTGTGCTCACCAGGGATTATGGGGGCCAGAGCGGGTTAGTATATGTTCATTATACCTTCCAGGCTTATGGGGGCCCAGTTACATTCTTGGTTGCATCTTTGTCTTCTAGCTATAGCTTATGATTATATGATTGTGTAGTCGTAGCTCATGTACGTGTAGTGTTTTGTTAGATGCAGATTACGAATAATCCAGCTTATAGGTTAAGTCTTCTACCCTCTTTTCAACTTACATTTAGTTTTTAATAATTTTCATTTAGCTTTTATGACCACCTTACATATTTGGTACATATTGTATTAATGCCCAATTATGGGTCGTTGCATTACTTGCCTGTAGGTTTAGACAGACAGAGTTCAGGGTCTTCAGTAGCAGTTATTCAGAATCCGCAGTCTGGCCAATTCCTTTCATTCGGAGTTGCCAGGTTGTAGAGATTTTAGTATTTCTGTTGAATAGCATTTTGGGTAGCCCGGGGCCCTGTCACTATTTATGATTTTTATAGGCTTGCAGACTACATTAGTTAGTCAGTTAGTGTATGTTGGCTGGGTGGAGCCTTAATCAGTTATGCTTCGTATGATGGCCATGTGGGGCCTAGTATAGTAGCTTGTCTTTATTTCGGTTATAACTAGACAACATGGTGGTCTTGTCGTCCCACATAGGATCCCTTCTATTGCCTGTTGTTGGTTAGTTGTTTAATTTACATGTGGCTATACGACCTTATTGGCCGAGGGCTGTGTTTATAGCTTAGATATAGCTCATTGTTTTCTTGAATTGAGTCGCAGGCATGCCCAGACGTGCATAAGCCATCTAGGTAAGTCAGATCCCAGTGTGGCACTAGGTGCCAGCCATGCCTCCCAAGGTGGGGCGTGACAAACTTGGTATCAGAGCAGTTCGTATCCTAGGGAGTCTGCAAGCCATGTCTAGTAGATTCTTGCTTATAAATGTGTTGTGCACCACATTCTATAAGCAGGAAGCTACGAGGCATGATGGTATGGTTACCTTTCCTTTCTCTCAGATCGTGCTATAGAGCTAAGTTGTATAGGATTGAGTCCCTAAGATTTCATTGCTATGTTTTCCTAGAAAAATATGCGATAATGAGGCAGACTCTAGCCGTGTACAAGATAACTACAATAGCAGAAGGAAGTACTAGTGCGATTCCATAGGGGGATAGCCAGCATGAGAATAAGGGTGAATGTTCTTTAATCCTCCTAGTAATTTCTTGGGGCACCAGGAATCTCACAAGGTAGTAGATATGTCAGCACCGTCCCCAGTTCTTTTCATAGCCTCAGAGTAGGAGGTCAAGAGTATGGTATACATATGAGTCGACTTACCTACTAGATATATAAGATCAGACAGGGGCGACAGTTAATGTTGGTTTACCTGGAGGGTACGAGAGAAGGGGGAATTGTGGGAGTCTAACCTCCAACACTTTGAATGTTGTACAGTTCCATACCTCAATCCCATTGTAGTAAGAAATGGCTATCTTCCGCCTCCTAATTTTGCTTTCAGTATAGCAAAGATGTGTAAGAATTGAGGCGATGTTGCCCAGAGTAAATGGTAAAGGAGGGTTAGATTTGTTGACTCCTGGAAAGTGTTAGGAAGTGGTGGAGACCCCTAGTGTTTAGGTAAATTGTCTACACCTTACGGTAGTAAATCAGGAGAGCAGATAAGACTACCAGTAGCACTCAAAGTACGTGTAAGAGTCTACAAGTGATAAACTCCTAGCAACAGTAAAGATTAGGTCAGAATTAGGCTGATTCTGCTGTAGTGTGTTAATGATAGTAGGATGTACCTTCAGAATAATAGCTATGGCCCTAGTTGGTTATGCAAAAAGACAAAAGATCATATGAATAAATTTGGCCCGAGTACGGGTCAGAACGATACAAGCCAACAGACTAGGTCAGTAATTTCTTTGACAGTACGAGGCAAGGGGCACGAACCCCAGATCTCAGCTTATAGAAGTAAGGGGGAAGACACGAGTATCTAACTTTAGAAGGAAATAGAACTACCTCCAGGTTGAAGTAGATTGACAAAGCATGGGATCATTGCGAAATGTCAAAAAATAAGCATCGGGCTGACAGTTAATAGGTAGTAAGGTTGCAACCCAGAATGCTGTAATATTACCACCAATTGTGGAAGTGCAGGAGTGGCGACACAAAGATTTTAACTTAGTACAATCCAGAGACAAGGCCCAGTAGGAAGTTATTTGCCTCAAAGATAATAAGGGGCTAGGTCATAAGGCCTAGAGGTTGACTCTGTGTCCCAAAGGTGGCCGAACTTTGTCAGCAGACTCTAGGTAAGGTGTATTAAGTTTGTTACTCCATTCACCCAGAGTTTGACAAAAATACATAATCACTGGTAGTAGCTAACTAGATAGCAGACTGTCATGCAGTTCACTAGAAAACCCCTAGGTTGCTGACTCTAAAATATGGCCTTCCTATCTACATTTCTGGCCTTGGGGAATAAGGGTACGCCAATGGCCTCGTGCTTCACTAACAATACAAGCACCAAACTAGTGGCTATATGGGCGAGCTGTGCGTATGCTGTTCAACGTACTAACTCAGACCTAATAACTATCTACGAGCTTCTAAGGTCTAGGCTTGACCATAAGACATCCAATTCCACTAGTACAATATACTGATAACCGATGAGTTCCTATGATGCTTCCAGCTTTTATCACACCTAACTTGCTCTTTCTTGACAAAGGATACTGTAATATAATCTATATACGTTTTCTAATAGGTAAATCCAACCTATATCCCTTCATAGTCTACAAACAACAGTTGACCACAAGATATCTTATCACAATCTACTGATAGCAGCTATTTACAACATGAGGAACCGTTGTTTCCATTTAAGAACATAAGTCGTATCATTTACGACGAGAATAACTTGCTGAAGGGATAAGCCTTACATACCTCGATCGCCGATTCTCGATTATCTGATGAGTTTCAATAGTGTTCAACATCTCTTTCCAATTGTAGCCATAATACTGGGAGAAAAAGGGGCTAATTTTAATACCAAATTCGGCCAAAAACAATAGCTTTTGATACTAATAACAATAATAGTTCAATTTCGCAAAACACGACCGAAAACCTATAACTTCATAAGAGTTTAGAAGATAGAAATGCTTACTTGATATCTGTGTCTGATTAGGAATCAATTTGGAGCAATTATGATAACTTCTACTCAACGGAGTTCCAATTCGCGGGCGTATTTTGAGAAACTAACTCCGTAGTAATGCTCCCTATAGGCTTATAACCCGATACCTGAAGTTAATTTGAGTTTGGACAGAATTTAGCAGCGTAATCGAAGGAACATCATAAGAAAATTACAGATCTCTCTCTATCTAGATGAAGTTTTATTTATATGTTATAATACCAAATGCACCAATTGAACTTATATAAAACTTGGGCGATGGACAGGGCGTCCATGTCACGGACCCCATCGTGGCGATTCTAGTTCATGTCACCGAGCCCATCGCGGAGGGAGAGGGGTCGTGACATATTTCCCCTTTGGTAGCTTGTCCGGCCTTCTCCCTTGCAACCTCGATTCCGCGTCCGTTCGTCCTTTTTGATCTTCGGCATAATTATATGCCCAAGTGATACTTAAATGCTTCATTTCATCTTGTTTATCCATTGATAGTTGTACATTCTCATGTGATTTGTAGTTAAAATGTGAATTTATACTAACCAACATGATTAGTGTTGTTTTGCAGGAAAAACATAATTTTAGGAAGCTAAGATGCATGTTGGGAGAAATCAGGAATAGATTCAAAAGCGAGCAGTGACAAAGGCCAAAGTCATGCAGCAAATTAAGGGGCTCCTTGATGGAGCTGTGTCACGCTGCCATCGCGGATGCATTCTGCCCCGGATGATAAAAATAGGCCAAGTTCCAATGAAGGTCCGCGTTGGGGCCGTGGCACGTTGACCAAGCCCCGCGTTGCACGCCGTGGCACGTTGGGCATAATTACCTGGAGGACCGGATTCCAGTGAGGGTCCGTATTTGTGGCGTGTCACGGAGGAAGTGCTCCGCGATGCACTCCGTGACATGTTGCTTGTTATTCCGAGAAAAATTCCCACTAGTATAAATAGCACACTTAGATTTATTTTTAATAATTCTGACTTGGTTGAGCAAGAACGTGGGTTACAGGCAGTTGAAGGGACGAAATTCTTAGGGTTCTTCTCTATCTCTTTCTTCCTTATTTCAATTATTTGTATGATTTACACTCATTTTAACGATGTTTAATCCACAAATGTATGGCTAAATTCACTTCTTGCTGAGGTTAAGAACATTGGTAGTGGAATGTAATTATTGATCATTTTGATTTTTCATCTTTTCTTCTATAGTTGTTCTATTAATTCTTGTTCTTACTGTATTGATGTTTGGCCAATATTAATGTATATCTAAAAAATCCAGTTTGCGCTCGAAAGAGAAAGAAGTTGGAAAGTTGTGAATTAATAGGATATGATCTCTTCTTGGTTTGGGAAAATTGAGAAATTATTTACCTTCAGAATAGAAATATATCTGAAAGTCGTATTAGTCAATTAAGGAATCGGTTTCATATGGCTAGAACATGAATTTCTTCTTATCACAGAAATGTATGTGGAAGGTTCATGATTCTTAAGTTGGGTTAAATACGAGAGTTTTAATCCATAGGCAATAATTCTTGACTAGCAACCAAAGGAAAGATTAACTGATTTGTATCAATGAATTGCTTCCCCGCATGTTCATTTTAGCCTCAGCATGCTCATTACTATAGTTCAGACTCAACTTGTACATTTGTTTTTGATTAGTATAAATTAGGAAACAAACTCCCAAAATCTTCTTGAAACTGTTGTCTGCATTTTTAGTGTTAGATTTTATTAACACTTGATCTGATTATTACCTTGGTCCAGTCCTTGTGGGATCGATACTTGGCTACTCTAGCCATTTTACTACTTGTTTGACCACGTGCACTTGCGTGTAGGCATTCCAAACCACCGAACAAGTTTTTGGCGCCATTGCCGGGGATTGGCAATTGGTAAAATTGTTGTCCTTAGTGTTAGTTTATGATTTCTTATTAGTGTTGACAACTTGGTCTTAGCTTGTCTTTTGCAGATATTGAATTCTGTTGAACACTAGCAAGGGACAAGGAGCTGGTGGATTCACACTTAGAGTCGGAAAGACAATTCCATCGTCAAAGGAGAGAAGCTCTAGAGAGAAAGCTGCAGTTGTTCAGACAGACAATCCTGGAGCAACAACAGAATCCACCCATTGTAAGGGCAGTGTTAGTGCTCGCAGAAATGACAGCTAGGCCGGTTCGCGAAGTGGCAATCCCACATGCTAACAACGTTATATCTAGCATTCGCAAACCTGAGCCAGGAGGGAGGTTCGAGCTTAAATAGAATATGGTGCAATTGCTGCACACCAGCGGGCAATTCACAGGTCTCCCTCACGAGGATCCACAACAACATCTCCAAAACTTTTTGGAGATAAGTGACACTTACATCCCCACTGGAGTGTCACTCTATTATGTCAGGCTTACATTGTTCCCATCTTCACTTTTGGGAGAAGCAAAGAGATGGCTGAAAGCTTGCCACCTAATTCCATCACTACTTGGGATGATCTTGCAAAGAAATTCCTTATACGGTTCTTTCCATCCGGCAAAACAGCAAGACTTAGAAGTCAAATTCTAAGTTTTAAACAAAGAGAGGGGAAGAATCTATATCAAGCTTGGGAATGATTCAAATCTATGTCGTGGGATTGTCCTCATCATCAGCAATCTAATGATATGCTGGTGCATACTTTCATAGAGGGTTTGGAACCCCACACAAAAATCTTGCTAGACTCAGCAGCTGGGGGACAAGCATTAGAAAAAACTTATGAGGAGCTGTATACTTTGTTGAACCGTATTTCGCAGGGAAATCCAGAGTGGAATGCGGACTCTTCTAGAGGAGGAACAAGGAAAGCGACAGGAGTCTTTGAACTGGATGGTTTTACAGCTATCGCTGCACTGATAGCTGCATTATAGAATCAACTCAATACCCACTTCAGCAATATGAGCATGAATCATTCTCAAGCCCCAGTGAATGTAGTGCAACAGATTTGGTGTGAAGTGTGCGGCAATAATGAACACTCAGCTGAGTGTTTTGGTGCTAATCCTGATTCAGTAAACTTTGTTGGTAATGTACAGAGAAATAATCACCAACAGTATGGCAACAACTACAACTCTAATTGAAGAAGTCATCCGAATTTCTCTTGAGGTAGTAACAGCCATCAAGGGCAGAGTTCGAGTCAGGGAGCACAGAGAAATAAAGGAGGGCAGCAGCACTATCAGTCGCAATACAGAAGCAACAATGCACCTCCTCCACCACCATCACCCAGTATCGAGGAAATATTTAAAACGATGATAGCTAACCAAGCTCAATTGCAGGCTGACTATGTGAACTTGGCAGCCGATGTAAAGAACAATCAGTTAGCTACAAAGGCATTGGAGTACCAGTTTGGGCAACTAGCTGGAGCTCAGAACACCAAGCTTAGAGGAGGACTTCCGAGTGACACTGACCCCAACCCCAAGCAAGTGAATGCATTGACGACAAGGAGTGGTTTACAACTCAAGGAGGTGGAACCAGAAAGGCCACCACAGTAGTCGGGAGCAGTGGAGAATGAAAGGGAACACAATGATGATAGGGGGAAGGAGAAGGAAGCTGAACTAGAAAGACCACCACCCCCATTCCCTCAAAGATTAAAGAAACACAAGGAGGAAGCGTGTTTCAAAAAGTTCATGGAGGTGCTTAAACAGGTACACATTAATTTACCTCTTATTGATGTTTTGCAGGGAGTGCCGAAGTACGTAAAATATATCAAGGACATCATGCCGAATAAAAGCAGGTTGACGGAGTACGCTACGGTGGCAGTTACGGAGGAGTGCACTTCCCGAATACAAAATAGGTTGCCCACAAAGCTCAAAGACCCTGGGAGCTTTACAATTCAACTTACAATCGGGCAGAGTATCCGAGCTCGTGGATTATGTGATTTGGGAGAGAGCATTAACTTGATGTCGACATTGGTATTCAAGAAATTGGGGCTACGCAGTCCTAGACCGACAACAGTGATTTTGCAACTAACGGATCGTTCTTTGGCCAAACTAGATGGCATTGTGGAGGACGTGCTGGTGCAAGTGGGCTCCCTTATCTTCCCGGTTGACTTCATTGTGCTGGATTTTGAGCTGGATGCGGAAGTCCCATTTATTTTGGGACGTCCTTTCTTGGCGACCGAGAAAGCACTGATTGATGTAGCTGCAGGGCAGCTAACCATGCGGGCACACGACAAGGTGGAGGTATTTGATGTGTACAAGGCCACGAAGCTTCCGGTCGTGTATGAGGAACTCTCAGTGATCAACGTGCTTGGTCGAGCGAATATTGCTCAGAGTGTTGATTCGCGAGAGCCAGTGGGAAAACCACCGGTGAAGGACCCCCCAAAATTAAAATCGTGGCAAAAAGATCAAAGTTCCATGTTCTTAGTCAATGGGCAGCGATGTAAGCATTACTGGGGTGAGGATGGTAGTCGAGAGAAGACATCCGTCATCCTAGAGGATGACTAAGCTTCAATGACGTCGAGCCGCGACGATAAACCAGGCGCTGCATAGGAGGCAACCCGTGAAATTTTTGTCATACTTGAGTAGATTTAGTAGAAGAGAAAGAAAAAAGAAAGAAAAAAAATTAGAAAAATAAAAATAAAAACAAAAACAAAAATCGTATTATATGTGAAACCTATGAATTCTAACCAATTTCTTGTTGTGAGATGAATTTCAGGTTGAATGGAGGGAAAAAATGCAAAGGATCGCAAAGGAAAAATCGAGGTGAGAAAAATAATAAAAAGTGGCAAAACAGTGAGCCTGCGCGATGGCTCCATGTCACGGAGGAGGGCCTCCGCGTTACCCTCCGTGACACGTTGAGGTGTAATTCTGAAATTTTTAAAATTTCAGAATACCTCCGCGATGGCTCCGTGTCACGGAAGGGGGTGCTCGCGTTACCCTCCGTGACACGTTGAGGCTTTAATCGCGATGGGTCACACCGGGTCGTTGGGTGACCCGCGCAAAAATACCCCTTTTAAACCCCGAATTCCCCTAATTTTCCCTCATTTCTCACCCCCTCCGCAATGAAAAACCCAAAAACTCCCCCTTCCCCAACGTGACACAGACCTAGGCACAAGTTTTCATCAACTTTTCTTCGATTTCATCGAACTAAAGGTATGTTCTCTACTTTCATCTCAATTCTTATCAAATTTGTAGATATTGAGCATGTAAAGTGAGTAAAACTTGCCCTAATTGTAAATTGAGCTTGAATTCCTTTAAGTTATTGTTGATTGAGATTCGTAGTATCATTTTGATTATATGAACTCGATAAATAAATGCTTGATTGAATTTTGCTGAAATATGTAGCTAGGGTTAGAATTTGATTGCGAAGAAACTAAAAGTGATTGAAAATGTGGAAATTATGGGTTGGGCATGTTGGTAGGTGAATTGTGTTGTGCTTATTGTGAATATGCTAAGTAAACGATGGATTTTTGGGAGAATGAATTTGTTGAATTGCATAGAACTTGGTGAATTGCATAGGTTGTGTTAAGAGAAGTTTTTTTTTTTGTTAAGTGCTATCTGATGAAACGGTATTGATGGTGATATTTGGATTAGTTGTACGAAGTCTGAGTAGTAAGTAGAATTTATTCCATCGAATTCTCTGAATGCACGAGGCATGTTGTTGTTTTTTTGTAAATTGGAAAGTGAGAGTTGTCTTGCTGTAATGTCGTAATTGTGGCTAAAGACTAAGTGTGGGGTGGCCTAGCTTAACCCAACCTTAGTCGAAGCTAATTTTAATTTGAATAACATTGGGACTGTCTGTTTGATTTGACAGGAACAATGGCAAGCAGGCAAGACAAAGGAAAGGGCGCATCTACATCGGGCGCCGGAAGGAAAAGAATTAGACTGGGAACAGCAGTCCCAGCAGCACCAGCGATTCCACGTGGCCAACGCCATCAATACGGAACCCGATGGGTGACAGAGGAGGGGAAGAAATTGTACACAGAGCATAAGGAGAGCAAATATTTCCCCGAGGAGCATATTGCAAGGGAGTTGTCGGCACAGGAGTTCCCCAGAATTGTACACCGAATTGACGCTGCTGGGCTGAACTTTATTTTTGAAGAGCCCAAGGAGCGCAATCTCCACCTGATTCGGGATTTCTATGCCAACTGGAACCTGACACTCGAAGTCACACTGTTAAAATAAGAGGGCAGGTAGTCACTTTTGAGCCCCATCACCTTAATGCCATTTTGGGGGCGCGGGACACAGACGCCCATGTACTCCGGTAGCTGAACATCACTCCACCATATGCGGATATTAGACGCACTCTATGTGGAGCCTGTTCTACAGCACGGTGGAGCAGGCATAAGGAGAGGGGCTACCATAAGACGCTGCCCTATTCTCAAATGAACAGGGAAGCCAGAATTTGGCTTAAGATCGTGTGTTCCTGCCTGATCCTGGGGGTGCACATGACAGATGTCACCCGGGATCGTGTGTGCTTGGTATATGCCCTGATGAAAGGGCTGGATATTAATGTTGGGGCGGTGATCATCTCTGCCATGAAGAGAGACTGTTTGCATCAAGGGCACAGGTACGGGTTTGGTGGCTTGCTGACCAATTTCCTGAGGGGCCTAGATGTTGAGGAAGAGGCCCTTGACTACATCCTACAGATGGAGAGGCGTGCCTTGGACGTCACCAAAACTAAGGCACCCGACACCACTCATGAGCCAGTTCTCACATTAGCCGAGCGACATGCTCGGGATGATCAGTATATGCCCTGCATGTTCGGGATGCAAATGCTACAGTTGCACATAGGAGGGAGGCCAACAACAGAAGATGAGCTGTGGCAGTTAGAGTTGGACTACCCCTTCGGCGAAAATGCCAGGGCTCTATGCCGAGTGGGGAAAGTTTTTGGGGAGCCCGTTGATGATGATGTCCCCATAGACGAGGAGACACGCCGCGATGACTCAGATGTTGAGTCAGATGAGGATAGCGGGGGTGATTCGGATATTGGGGACGAGGCAACCGCACCTGACGAAGAAGTGGAATACTTCGATTGATCAGGGAGCTTCACCACCTACTCTTGTGCTATGCTTAATTTTGTGAACACTGGGGACAGTGTTTGATTTAAGTGTGGGGTGGGAGTAGTTAGGTGCTGGTTGTTTATGTTTATGTTTGTTGTTGTGCCTGTGAAAAATTGTGACCCTGTGATTTTGATGTTTATGTTTTGTATTTTAATTTGGTATTGTAATTAATGTGAAGCTGTTGTGTGCTGTATGGAGTTGTTGTTAGCTGGTTGTGTAAATATTTTTGTTTTATCGAAATTATCGATATTTTTAAAATTTTTCGTGAAATCTTTTTTTTTATGATTGGGTTTCTCGGTGTTTGTCGGTGCTTTTATCGAGAATAGTCCCATTGAACCGAAGTCGTAAATAGTGACCATTCCCTATGATGAATGGATGACGACCGTCTTAAGGGAAATGTAGTCGATAGGAGTAGATTTCTTTTGTTCTTTTTAATTTTTTTCTTTTGTTTGTTTGTATCCCAACCGTGTTGTTACTTTATTGTTCGGAATTCTGGTTGCGTGTTGTACATGATGTTTAGAATGCAAAGGTGATTCGTATGAAAGAATGCAACTTTGTAAACATGTTAAGATACCTAGACCGTAGAGTTCGATTCGGTGTGATGGAGCCTTAATGTTTGAATTCTTGTAATTAGCTGATTGAAGAGTCTGTGAATATGTCTGGAGTTGAGCATGTGCAATGAGAGTGTGGTGAGGTTTCGATTCTTCCATGCTATTGTGAAGTGTCTAAAACTTGCCTGGTGTGTGTACGAAACGAAATGAATGATGTGTATGGTAGGAAAGGATGTAGGCATTTCTTTGATTTAACCGAAAGTTTTTTTTCATTATCATACCTACCTTGAATGTACATCCTAGTTAGCCCATTGAGCCTTTAGCCTATTTTTTTCTTTTGTCAAAAAGGTACAAACCGAGCTTAACCCCTTCTTTTCATAATCCGTGAATTTGATCCAAAACTCTTAAGCGCTCAAGAAAAGAAATTTTCCCACAGTGTCAAGGAGTGGTAATTATGAAAAGAAAGGAAAAGCGGAAGTGGTGAAAGTACAGAAAAGGTCAAAGGTGCACTTGCCGAATTTAATAAAATGAAGATGTATAACTAATCTTTGTTTTTAGTCGAGTTTGCTTAATGACATGGGTACAAAAATAAAGAAAGGCTTCAAGAAAGGGGAAGATGAAGGAAGAAACAATGCCCATAATGTGCTGGGATGTATGGAAAAGCGCTTAAGGGTGCTAGTTGTTATTATTGGTTAGCCCAATATGTACTAGTTCCTTAGCTTACATTACAACCCGTTAAGTCCTACGTGATCTTACATCACTCATCCTTATATTAGTGGAGTAATACACTAGAGGTAAGCTTATGGGTCATGACATGATGCATGTGAATTCTTTGGGAGAGAGAGCGAAATTGTGTTCATATGCCCCTGCATATAATGTTTTTGAGATCATATGATTGAAAAGGGGGAAATTCTCTTGTGTTGTGATGGCACATGCTTGATGAGAGATTTAATTTTGTGTCGGATGTCTTGATCAGCTGATTTGCATGAGTTTGCCGAGATCGAGAGTCGACTCTTGAGTCTAGGAGGTCTTAATGTGTTGAATGTCATTGTATTGATGAGACTATGCATGTTTTCTTGATGATTCGCTATGTAAATAATTGGTATAACCGTAGCTTGAATTGTCGAGCCAAAGTAGCTATGATTGGGTGTCAATTGCATGAGATGTGAGATTATTGTTCGAGGACGAACAAAGTTTTAAGTGTCGGGTAAGTGATCTTGGGAAGAATTATATGCCCAAGTGATACTCAAATGCTTCATTTCGTCTTATTTATCCATTGATAGTTGTACATTCTCATGTGATTTGTAGTTAAAATGTGAATTTATACTAACCAACATGATTAGCATTGTTTTGCAGGAAAAACGTAATTTTAGGAAGCTAAGATGCATGTTGGGAGAAATCGGGAATTGATTCGGAAGCGAGCAATTGAAAAGGCAAAAGTCATGCAGCAAATTAAGGGGCTCCGCGATAGAGCCGTGTCACGCTACCATCGCGGATGCATTCTGCCCCGGATGATAGAAATAGGCCAAGTTCCAGTGAAGGTCCGCGTTGGGGCCGTGGCACGTTGGCCAAGTCCCGCGTTGCACGCCGTGGTACGTTGGGCATAATTACCTGGAGGACCGGATTCCAGTGAGGGTCCGTGTTTGTGGCGTGTAACAGAGGCAGTGCTCCGCGATGCACTCCGTGACACGTTGCTTGTTATTCTGGGAAAAATTTCCACTAGTGTAAATAGCACACTTAGGTTTATTTTTAATAATTGTGACTTGGTTGAGCAAGAACGTGGGTTACGGGCATTTGAGGGGACGAAATTCTTAGGGTTCTTCTCTATCTCTTTCTTCCTTATTTCAATTATTTGTATGATTTACAATCATTTTAACGATGTTTAATCCACAAATGAGTGGCTAAATTCACTTCTTGCTGAGGTTAAGAACATTGGTAGTGGAACGTAATTATTGATCATTTTGGTTTTTCATCTTTTGTTCTATGGTTTTTCTATTAATTCTTGTTCTTACTGCATTGATGTTTGGCCAATATTAATGTATATCTAAAAAATCCGGTTTGCGCTCGAAAGAGAAAGAAATTGGAAAGTTGTGAATTAATAGGATATGATCTCTTCTTGGTTTGGGAAAATTGAGAATTGATTTACCTTCAGAATAGAAATATATCTGAAAGTCGTATTAGTCAATTAAGGAATCGATTTTGTATGGCTAGAACATGAATTTCTTCTTATCACAGAAATGTAGGTGGAAGGTTAATGATTCTTAAGTTGGGTTAAATACGAGAGTTTTAATCCATATGCAATAATTCTTGACTAGCAACCGAAGGAAAGATTAACCGATTTGTATCAATGAATTGCTTCCCTGCATGTTCGTTTTAGCCTCAGCATGCTCATTACTATAGTTCAGACTCAACTTGTACATTTGTTTTAGATTAGTATAAATTAGGAAACAAACTCCCAAAATCTTCTTGAAACTGTTGTCTGCATTGTTAGAGTTAGAGTTTATTAACACTTGATTCGATTATTACCTTGGTCCAGTCCCTGTGGGATCGATACTTGGCTACTCTAGCCATTTTACTACTTGTTCGACCACGTGCACTTGCGTGTAGACATTCCAAACCACCGAACACTTTTCTAAGGTCCTTTCTCGTATGTGTCTTACCCATCAAACTCTTGACTTACGTATGAATTCACTAACAAAACATTAGAAACTTACGGGGTGTAACAACTGTCATTTAGTATCCCCTCAATCCCATGCCATGACTATGTGCCGAATAAAGCCAGCCTTTGTAGAGTCGTTGGATGATGATGTGCCGAAGGATGAGGAGAGACGCCGAGTAGACTCAAACATTAAGTCAAATGATGATGAGGCAAATGACTTTGACATTGGTGAGGAGGCCTTTGTACCAGATAGGGAGATCGATACAGTTGTTTGAACAGAGAATCTGCACCACCCTAAAAGTGTGGGGTGGTCATTTTATGTTTGTCTATCTATGTGATTCTCTAAAAACTATGACATGTATTAACTAGTAATAAAGAGACGCTATAGCATGTAATTTGTAGCTAGGAATATACTTGGTACAGGATATGTAATAGCTAGTAAGATTATCTGTTTCTATTCCTATGCGGTTGTTGTTGTTGCTTGTAATGATTCTTCATTTTTTGGATTTCTCGGCTTTTGTTTTCGGTGCTTTTCTCAAGAATAGTCCCTTTGAACTGAATAGATATTTTTGTAGTCATAGTTAGAGACTGTTCCTTATGATGGCTGGATGATGACCGTCTTAAGGGAAATTAGTCACGTTTAGGAAATAAAACCATCGCTAATGGGCTAGAGTACTCCACTTGGTCAGAGGCTAGACTTCATGGGATATACATTCATTAAAAGCAAATAGTGATTAGAAAATGGTAAGATCACGTAGGCCTTGGTGTTTAACTCTAAACTGTAAAATTTTGGGCTTAAATGTTCTTGTCACTCAATGTGGATGAAATAGTAAAAGAGGTATAGGCTAACTAAGTTTGAACCTTGGTGCCATGTGTGGTGAGAACTTGCTATATTTCTTGTTAACTAGCATCTAGAATTTTCCTTGTGTGTACAAAAAGCTGAAAGTGACATTAAACTAGTCGGATATGATTAAGACATTTCTTTGTGAGCCTAAATTGTTTACTTGTATCACTTATTGTGCCTTAGCTTGATGTTATCCCTAGTGAACCCCGTTTGAGCCTTCAAGCCTATTTTTGTTGGAACAGACACACTAATTAGCCTTATCCTGTATGTTCAAATGTCCTCATTGTTAATTTGATCTAAATAGGTCCTATTGCACATTATTGATACATTATCTCAAAGGAAATGATCAAAGGAAAGGGCGAATAGTAAGGGGGAAAGAATTGGTGTGTGTACTCAATTTGTTGTTCACAAGCTAAATAATATGAAAAAGAATGTCTATACATAACGTATTGATGAGTCTAAGCTATGGGTACACACTCCTTACATCTTGGATAAGAATAAGTAAGTGAGGGGAAAAATAATCTTAAAAGGGGTGGAGTGAAGTGCGAAAGAAGTAAAGCGTTTAAAAGGAAATATGTAATTGTCTTAAAGTGCATAGGGCTAAGAGTCACTATAACCCAAATAATTCTACTCGTCCCTTAGCTGACATTACAACCATGAAAAGCCCTTTTGATCCTACTAGTGATGTTATGCTCGGTTGAATGGTACACTACGGGCAAACTCATGATGTGTTAGATATGCTTGAAATAATCTTTGGAGTGTGAGAGAATTATTTGTTAGAATGTGCTTAAGTGTGGACATATTGGTCTCATGAGAGTAAGGAAATCGCATACAAGTGACGGTACATGATAGTAAGAATTTGGTGAAGCTAGTGACTTCGTTAATATAATGTACCCATGTTGGCCGGATTTTCGGTTGAAGAGTTATTCATTAGGGCTTGTGTGATTCTTCTACGGATGTGGTGAGTGATGATCATGCTTGATTAAATGAATTGTATTCCATGATTAAAATGTTTAGCATAACTACATGTGAGTGATCTAGTTCCATCGATGATGGTAATGTTTAAATATTGTCAAGGATGTTAAAGGGTTGTCCAAGGATGAACAAGGTTATAAGTGTGGGGTGGTGATCTTGGGTGTATTTATATGACCAAACGCCATGTTTTTGCCCATAATTAGCCTGTTTGAGGATAAAATAGGGTATTCATGCATGCTTTGAATGATTTATGCTTTTTGACTCATAAATATGATGAGACTATTTACAGGTGAAAAATACAATAATCTCATGCTTGATTTTTTGGTGGATGCTCGGAATTGAAGTACGAGAAGCTATGAGAGCTAAAAAAATTTGTTGGAAGTCAATTTCGTGCCTCGTTGGAGATTTTTTGCATTCAACAAAGCGTCACAATGCCTTGGCAGAAAAAATTACATTTGGAAGTCACAAAACAGTGAGCCTCCGCAATAGCAATGTGCCACGGAGGTTGTCTGCGATGGCCTACGTGACACGTTGAACTATTGCAAGCTGGTGGAGGTGAATTTCTAGTGAAGGAATGCATTGGGTCCATGTAATAGAGGATATTTGGCGTGATAAGATCTGTGACACAGAGCATGACTTATCAAAACTCCATCAGATTCCAGTGAATATTTGAGATAGCCCGTGTCACGGAGCAGTTACTCCGCGATGAGCTCCATGTCACAGAGCTAGTTATTTACTATGTTATTTTTCACTTGTATAAATAGAACACTTAGATATTTTATTTTCATTATCTGTAATATTGGCAAGAACGTGGGAAATGGCAGTTGAGCTGAAGAAAACTCTAGGGTTCTTTCTCTTCTCTTTTCTTCTAATTTTTAATTGTTCTTATGCTAAAAACTTTTTCGAAGATGTATAATCAAAGAATGAGTGGCTAATTCATCTCATTCTGAGGTTGAGGCTATTTGCATGATTTTATGATTTTATCTTATTTTCAGCTTGTGTTCTTCTATAATGAATAATTGTTCTTCTATTCCTGCTCTTTGTATTTTAGTGTTTGGCCAACATTAGTATAAATTCATAACCTTAGTTTGACTCTGAAAGGAGAATTATTAGGGTAGAATTAGGAATAGGGAAATGTGTTCTTATCTTTTCTGTAAATTAAAGGTAGGATTCGCGTGTGGGATAGAAATATACCTGCAACGCCACACTCGGTGAACAAAGGGAACAATTTTTTCTAGACCTAAGATGAGTTATTGCATCACAATTTAATACATGTAGTTGCAAAGTTCATAATTAGACAACTGGCTAGAGGTTCGAAAGACCATAGTTAGACTTTACTACCTCATAACCATCAACCCGATAAAGAACATAACTGAAGAGAAATATAAGTTTTACATGATTACGTCTCATGCCTTAACCTTAGAATATTCTTGCTTATTGATTTAATCAACATTCATTACTTCATTGATTGTTACTTTCTAGATTTATATTTGTAAAACTCATAATTTATTGGGTTACTTAGACACTTGTGTAGAATAATTGCGAATACTAAAATAGAAAAATCACTAAGTCATAGCCCCTGTGGGTTCGATATCCGGCTTGAAAGAGCCACTATATTACTTGTACGACTGCGTACGCTTGCGAGTGCGCTGGGGTGCAATAAGTTTTTGGAAAAATAAATTATTTATTTAGCAAGTCTTTCAATTAGTCTTTCAATTCTCATTGCTCCACTGGAGACATACGATAAGGAGAAATAGATATTGGGCGACTATAAGGAAAAACATAGATCCCAAAAATCAATAACTCTATCAAGTGGAATTCCTGAGAGTTCTTTGGGAAGCCCTTTAACCATAGACACTAAGTCCAATTTTGGTACTATTTCTTGAGTGTCATTTACAACCAAAAAAATAATATATACATCCCTTGTATATAATTTTGTGACCCTTAAGATAAAATATGAATCTACATTGAGGCTTAGCAATGTCTCCTTTTCGTTCTATTACAGGTTCATCAAGAATTTCAAATCTAACTATTATAGATCGACAATCCATAGTTGCATAGTATGCTGAGAGCCTATCAATCCCATGATCATATCAAATTCTAGCATTTGTAATTTGATTAGGTTGGTGATGGTCTACTCCGATATGTGTGTCGGCTATAAATGACTTGAGAAAGCGGATGTTGAACGAGGCTCATGGATCCCAGTACTCAATACATCCAGGTGCCACCAAGATGTACCATGACCTACGGGAAGTATGTTGGTGGAATGACATGAAGAAGGATATAGCAGAGTTTGTGGCTAAGCGTTCAAATTGCCAACAAGTGAAGGTTGAGCATCAGAGACCTGGGATATGCATCAGTATATTAGCATTCCTACTTGGAAGTGGGAAGATATCAATATGGACTTTATTATAAGTTTACCTAATACCCGCCGACAGTATGACTCTATATCAATGATTGTGGACAAGTTAACCAAATCAACCCATTTCTTAACGGTCAAAACTATTGACTCAGTTGAGGATTATGCTAGATTGTATATTCGGGAGTTAGCTCAGTTGCATGGAGTTCCTTTGTCAATCATCTCAGATAAGGGTACTTAGTTTATGTCTCAGTTTTGGAGGTTGTTTCAGAGGGGCCTTGGTACTCAGGTGAAGCTTAACACAACTTTTCACCCACAGATAGATGGCCAGCCCGAGTAGACCATTCAGAAACTTTGAGGATATGTTGAGATCATATGTGATCAATTTCAAGGGTAGTTGGGATGATCACATACCTCTCATTGAGTTTTCCTACCATAACAGTTATCATTCTAGCATTGAGATGGCTCCATTGAAGGCTCTTTACGGGTGGAGGTATAGATCATCTATTGGATGGTTTGAGGTAGATGAGGTTATGTTAATAGGGATAGTTTTAGTTCATGAGGCCATGGAGAAGGTTCAGCTTATTAGAGAAAGGCTAAAAACATCTCAGAGTCATCAAAAATCATATGCGAATGTTAGGTTGAGTGAGTTAGAGTTTGAGGTTGACGGTTGGGTATTTTTGAAGGTGTCCCTCATGAAGGGATTGATGAGGTTCGGAAAGAAAGGGAAGCTAAGTGTCACAACCTGAGTCTGCACCCTAGACGAGACATGGTATATGGAGCCATAAGTGACCCTAAGTGAACCCATAACTTAACATCGCACAGGTATACTAATTTAAACGTAAGAGAAAGCTATGTAAAAATAACTATTCAAGTAATATTGTTTCGAAAAGAGTAAACATAACTAAATAACTTTTCAAAAAGAGGCATGTCTAATAAGATACTAAAATTTATGCAACAACTGCAAAACAAACTGAATAATACTGTGTTTGAAAGCCATCTAAAGCACTGACGAGCTGCTGGAAACCCCCCCATCTAACTCTACGGTCTAACTTCCAAGAAACTAAACTGAATAAAGTAACTCTCGTCCTCAGAAGGTAAGGACTCACTAATAATGTTGTTGCTGAAATTGTCGGAGGGAACTACTTATGATGCTGAGACTGAGAACCTGCGCCTATATCAAAATACGATACGACATAGAAAGTATGCATCAGTACTTTTAATGTACTAAGTAAGTGAGATACACATAAATCATGGAAAATAAGCTAATGAACTGAAATATCATAAAATGACCAACTGATACTGAGTACTGATAGAAGATGAGCTAAGTTGAGATTGAGCTGAGATGAACTATATTGACAAGTGGGAGAGTCTATAATCGACATATAACCACGCGAGCTAGACGTGGAGTCCGATGTATACACCCCATCAGTGAGAGCCTATTGTACCTTACCAGGGTATAGTGGTTGAGCTGTGTGATCACAATTTTGAGGCCCATTTGGCTAATGACCTATGGTGGTAACATATTTTTTGAAATCTGGGTGCGCTGGAATCCCGGTCCTCTCGGTGTTAAGTCCTACTACCACTGGATAGTCCTAACTTGACTAATAAATAGATAGCTCAAAACTGATACCCCAGACTAAGTCAGGAATACTTAACTGAAATAACCTAAGAGTCTGTAGGACCTAATAATTGAAAGCTGGTGTTCTAAGACTGGCCAGAGCTGCTTATCTGGAAGCATCATAATCCTCTAAGAACAACTTGATAACTGGAACTAGGGAGTATTACTTAACTGAACTCCTCAAGAACTGTCTATTGTCAAACTGATCATCTGACTTACTGAAAGATATTGAAAAGACTATTTACTGACTGAAACTGAACTAGCATGCAAAGTGACTGTGAACTCACATGATGGTAATAACATGGAAATTCAGGAACTAACGGAGTCAAGCATTAATTGTATCTAGTGAACTATGCAAGAGCCAAATTTACTACATTCATAGAATTAGGGTTAAAACCATATCACATGAAGAGAATAGCAACATAATCACTAAGTAGTGGAAATATAGCAATAATTCATATGAACAACAAACCACAAGAATTAATCAGAATCTGGCTGAAAATTTACCCTAATTCAAATCTTCGGGGCTAAAACTAATAAGAATTTCAGAAGGATTTTGGGGCACAAAGGAAGAGCAATTCCGTTGTTAAATTCCCACATACCTGGAGTAGAATCCTTGAGAGAAGTTTGAAGAAATTTGAAGAAAGATTGAAAGCCCTAGCTTAGCTCTGCGAAATCTGTCTAGAACTTCTACGCACTGAGTCTGAGAGTTGAGAGAAAGAATAAGAAGGATATGCCAATCAACTCCTTTAACTCCCCCTGAACGTGCCCAAAACGAGGTAGTTTAGGGATTAAAAAGGCAAGAAGTTACAAAATGCCTAGAGAATTCAGACTGTTAAATTCTCACTACCAGTCACCACGAGGGACCTAGCGAGTCATTAGGTCACTGGACGACTCATGGACTCCCCTCACTTCCACTAGCAACTTTCCCTTTTTCAGAGCTTATTTGAATACTTCACCTATTGATTCATCATGACTCCTAACAAATCATTTGACTACATGTTACGACACTCTGAAACTCAAGTTTTTCAGCCATTTATCTCACCCCATGGGACACCTAACAACTCGTTAGGTTTTACTATGACTCATTGCCCCCATTTGTCGTCATCACTTGAAGTTTCTCTTCTTTCCACTCCTTCCAAATGATGATTCACTTGACGAGTCATGAAGTGGTACCACAACTCGTCCCCCAACTCGGTAAGTTCCCAGGACATCCCAACATTTACCAACTGAGGCACACACAACGGGTCACTTAACGACTCGTCGAGTCACTCAACGAGTCTCTCAACTACTCGTTCTATGACCTGGTGTAGGTTTTCATATTTTCTTCATTTCAGTTCCCTAGTTTGATCTTAGGGACTTTTGGAGTGTTACAATATCTTCCCCTTGGGATCATTCATCCTCGAATGAAGGCTAAAACTGTTGGAAAACTAGGAAAAGAGCTGAAATTCCCAAACTAAAACTATAAACTGATTTCTTAAGGAGTGGCTGACTCCGAACTAAAACAAGCATACTAACTGAGGGACACAAGAAGTGTGCACATCAAAAACATGAATAGAGCTAATGAGTACATAACTAAATAGAGTACTGAGGAGGAATTTAATACCTGATGCTGAAACGTAACTGGAAGGAATTTAATGAGGATATTTAGCCATCATGTTCTCTTCTGCTTCCCATGTGGCTCCCTCAACTAGATGATTCCTCCCCAAAACCTTTACTGAAGCGTCTTCCTTATTTCTCAGCTAACGAACCGGACGATCTAGGATCTGAATTCATACAAGAGACTAACTTTCACATCCACATTGTCTAGTGGCACAACTGACGTCAATTCACCAATGCACTTCTTCAATAGTGACACGTGGAAGACTTAGTGCTAACTCCGAAGGTAACTCTAACTCATAGGCCAAATTGCCAATCCGCCTAAGAATCTTTTAGGATTCTACATACCTTGGACTAAGTTTTCCTTTTTATCCAAACCTCATCACCCCTTTCATAGGTAAAATTTTTAGATAAATCCAATCAGCTACAGCAAATTCTAGTTCTCTTCTCCTCATATCTGTATATGATTTTTGGTGACTCTAAGTTGTCCTCAACCTTTCTATGATAAGTTGCACTTTATGCATAGCCATATGAACTGAATACAACTCTATCAATGTGGCTTCGCCAACCTCAAACCACCGTATAGGAGATATACACCTCCTACCATATAATGCCTCAAATGGGGCCATCTGAATACTAGAGTGGTAGCTATTGTTGTATACAAACATGATGAGAGGTAGGTGATCATCCCAACATCCCTTGAAGTTGATCACACAAGCTCTCAATATGTCTTCTAAGGTATGAACAGTCTGCGCAACTTGTCCATCTATCTGAGGGTGAAAAGCTTTGCCGAGCTTGACCTGAGTACCAAGTCCTTTCTAAAATGACTTTCAGAAATGTGAGGTGAACTAGATACCTCTATATGAAATGATGGACAAGGGAACCCCATGAAGTATGGATAACTCCTGGATGTATAGCTAGCATAATCCTCAGTTGAGTCTGTAGTTTTAACTGGTAGGAAATGTGCCGACTTAGTCATCCGATCTACTATCACCCAAATGGAATCATGCTGCTGTTGAGTACGAGGTAGACCTATAATGAAGTCCATATTAACTTCTTCCAACTTCCACGTGGGTATGATGATATCCTGAGTCATACCCCAGGTCTATAATGTTCAACTTTTACCAACTGGCAGTTCGGGCACTTAGCCATAAATTCTGCAATATCCCTCTTCATGTCGTTCCACCAGTATATTTCTCGTAGGTCATGGTACATCTTAGTGGCACCTGGGTGGATAGAATATCTGGAGCTGTGTGCTTCTGCTAGTATTCGCTTCCTCAAGTTGTCTATGTCTGGAACACACAGTCTGCCCTAGTAGAGAAGTACATCATCTCCCCCTTTGGAGAAGACCTCCACCTCATTTCTTAACACTTCTTCTTTCAACTTTGAGCAGTATGGGATATTCATCCTGCTTTGACTTAACCTCAACATCTAACGAAGATTCTGACCCACTCTACAGTACTAATCCATCCTATGTTGAATCCACCAAGTGCACTCCTAACCGAGCTAACTTGTGAATATCCTTTGCCAGCTCTTTTCTGCCCTCTTCAACATGAGCAACACTCCCCATTGACATCCTACTTAAGGCATTTGACACCACATTTTCTTTTCCTAGGTGGTATAGCACACTTATGTGAAATCTTTCAATAACTCTAGACACCTTCTCTGACGAAGGTTCAAATCCTTCTAATTGAATATGTACTGAAGGCTCTTCTGGTTGGTGAAAACATCCACGTGAACCCATAAAGGTAATGCCTCCATATGTTCAAGGAAAACGCCACTGCCACCAATTCAAGATCATGAGTTGGATAGTTTTTTTGTGAACCTTGAGTTGTTTGGAGGCATAATATATCACCTTACCCACTGCATCAGAACCCAATAGAGGCCAACTTGGGAAGCATCAAAATAGACTACAACCCATCTGTTCCTTCTGGTAAGGTCAAAACTGGAGCGGTAGTGAGTCGAATCTTCGACTCTTGGAAACTCTTCTCACATGCATCTAACCACTAAAAGTTCACCATTTTCTGAGTTAGTGTATTCAGAGGAGACGCGATAGAAGAAATTCTTTCTACAAACCGTCTATAATAACTGGCTAGACCCAAGAAGCTCCTGATATCTGTTGGGGAAATGGGTCTTGGCCAGTCTTTCACCGTTGCTATCTTTTGGGGATCTACCTGAATACCCAAAGCTGAGAACACGTGACTGAGAAAGGCCACAACCATCAGCTAGAATTCACACTTGCTGAATTTAGCGAACAATTGGCGGTTCTCTGAGAGTCTGCAACACTATCCTCAGATGTTTAGCATGATCCTCCTTATTTATGGAGTATACCAGAATGTCATTTATGAACACAATGACGAACATGTCCAGGTACGATTTGAATACCCTGTTCATCAGGTCCATGAAAGCTTGAGGGGCATTGGTTAGTCCAAACGATATAACTAAAAATTTATAGTGACCATACCAAGTTCTGAAGACTATTTTTGGTATGCCACATTCTCTGACCCTACGCTGATGATATCCCTACCTAAATTCTACCTTGGAAAATCTACTTATTCCCTGAAGCTGATAAAAAAAGTTGTCAGTCCTGGGTAGGGAATACCTGTTCTTAACTGTAACTTTTTTTAGTTGACGGTAGTTGATACACATCCTGAGAGTACCATCTTTCTTTAGCACGAACAACACTGGAGCACCCCATGGGGAGATACTAGGCCTGATGAAACCCTTATCTAGAAGGTCCTTCAACTATTCCTTCAACTTTTTATGCTCAACTGGAGCCATTCTATAAAGAGGAATAGAGATGGGCTAAGTGTCTGGAAGAAGGTTGATGCCGAAGTCTATTTCCTACTCGGGAGGGACTCCGGGAAGATATTCAAGAATCACATCAGGGAATTTACTAACAACTGGAACTAACTGAATTGTTGGGGTCTTAGAGCTAGAATATTTGACCTGAACTAGGTGATAGATACACCCTTTATAAATCATCTTCATTTTCTTAATGTAGGAAATAAATTGACCCTTAGGCGCTGAAACACTATCCACCAATTCTAAGACAGGCTCATTGGGAAACTGAAGCTCGACGACTTTAGATTTGTAGTTGACTAAGGCATAACCGGAATGTAACCAATCCATGACAAGAATGAGGTCGAAATTGACCATGTCTAGCTCTACTAGATCAATTGGGATAATTTTACTCAATATCGAGACTGGGCAATTTCTATATACTCAGATGGCTCTAACTAATTCACCAATTAGGGTAGAGACTAAGAACGATTTTGAGAGGACTTTCGAATTTATTTAAAACTGAACAACTACATAATGAGTCACGAATGATAGTGTGGATCCTAGATCTTGTAGGGCATATATATCTAGATGGAATAGATGTAACATACCCGTGACCACGTTAGGTTGATTTTTCCTGGTCCTGATGAGAGAACAAAGCATAAAAGCAATTTTGGTGTTGACCGCCCTCCGCACCTAAAGTATTACCCTAGTGAGCTGGACGACCTACTAGGGCTGCTGAAATGGTAGACTGAGTTTTCCCCCATCCTGCTGACGGACACTCCTTTAGCCTATGACCCAATTGCCCACATTTGAAGAAACTTTTTATTCCCATGCGGCATTCACGTGGATGGTTCTTGCCATATTTAGGATAAGTTGGGTAGCGATTGCTGGAAACATGACTCTGGGACAAGGAACCTGATACTCCACCCCTTTGGTCCTTACAGGATCAGAAAGAAGGGGCACTGACTAATGTGGGTGCTTGAGGTCTCTACTGCTGCTGCTATGGGCGACTACTACCATCGGACCTTTAGTGGTCATAATTAGACTGACCTGTTCTAGCCCGCTTGTTCTCCCGCTCAATATCCTTCAAATTCTTTGCCTCAATCTATTGTTCATTAACTATAAGACTAGAGAGGTCGATGTCCTTGATAAGCATTGTAGTTCTGCACTCTTTAAGTACCAAATCTGGCACTCCATTGAAAAACTTGAGCATGCGATCCCCTGGGTCAGCAACCATATCTGGAGCATACCTTGATAGCTGAGTGAAATCCAATGCATACTCTTCCACTATTTTGTTACCCTACCTCAAATTCATGAATTAAACGACCTTGGCCTCCCTCAAATCTTGAGGAAAAAATCTGTTGAGAAACACCGTAGAGAACTCATCCCACTCTACTGATCCTACTTCAGTTGGACTCTCTTCCTCCTATTGGTTGTACCAAATCTAAGCTACCCCTTTCAACTGGTAGGCAGCCAGATTAGCACTCTCTGTGGAACTAACACCCATAATTTGAGTGATCTTCTGCACCTCATCCACAAGCTCCTACGGGTCCTCTCCCACCTTAGATCCATGAAAACTTGTAGGGTTCATTCGGGTGAAGGCCCAAACCATGGAAGCTACTAAATAACCATTTACGTTAACTGGAAACACATGCTGGTTCACTTGGTTGGTCATCGTCTGAGCCAATAGCTGGATTGCCTCTCTAAATTCTACCAAGGACACTTGATCGTCCTGAGGTGCTGCTGGATCTGGTGGGGCAGGTCGGTTGGCATTTCCATCCCTCCTTCCATTTCCTCATTTTGGAGGAATATTTTCACTGAAATGAATAGAGCATGAGTTAGGAGGACATTTTTGGGATTAAACTTCAACGCACGATAAAGAGTATTAAACAAAAGGGAGTTTTTCTAATAACGTCTTATAACCACCCCATCATAAGTGTGGTGCGCTTCACACCCATGAAAAGGACTCTACTTGGCGAGGCTTTCAGACATCCTAGTATACTCTAAACCTTATGCTCTGATACCAAGTTTGTCATGACCCGAGTCTGCACCCTGGATGAGACACAGTACATGGAGCCACAACTGACCCCAATCGAACCCATAGCTTAACATCGCACTAGTATACTAATTTAAACGTAAGCGAAAGATGTGTAAAAATAACTATTCGAGTAATACTGTTTTGAAAAGAGTAAACATAACAAAATAACCTTTTCAAAAAGAGGCATGTCTGATAAGATACTAAAATTTATGCAACAATTGCAAAAAATACTAAACAACACTATGTCTGAAATCCATCTAAATAATTGATGAGCTATTGGGACAAACCCTAGATAACTCTACGTTCTCACTCCCAAGAAACTAAACTAAATAAAGTAACTCTTATCCTCAGAAGGTGAGGACTCACCAATAACGTTGCTGCTGAAATCGTCAGAGGGAATTGCTAACGAGGTTGAGACTGAGAAACTGCGCCTATATCATAATACAATAAAATATAGAAAGTATGCATCAGTACTTTGACTGTACTGAGAAAGTGAGATATACATAAAGCATAGAAAATAAGAAACCGAACTGAAATAACATGGAATGACCAACTGATACTAACTTCTAATATTAGCTGAGCTATAACTGCGATAAGGTCAATATAGACCCTGACTGATGGTCATAAACATGTCCTGAGACTGAGTGACTAAACTGAGCTATGTTGATACTGAGCTAAACTAAACTGTACTGACAAGTGGAGAGTCTATAACTTACATATAACCACGTGAGCTAGACATGGAGTCTGATGTATACACCCCATCGTTGAGAGCCCACTATACCTTGCCAGGGTATAGTGGTTTAGATGGGTGAGCATAAGTCTGAGGCCCGTTCAGGATAATGACCTATGGTGGAAATGATCTTCGGCATAATTACGTGCTGAAGTGCTATTTTATAACTTAGTTTTGCCGTGTTTGTAAATTTAATTAATTACATTCTCATGTGATTTTGAATATTTTCGTGCATAAACGAACCAACATGATTAGTCTTTGTTTTGTAGGTGTGAAATGCTTAGGAGGGACTAACTATGATGGTTAAAGCATGATGAAGAAGCTTGGAAGAGAAAGCAAAAGAGTCGCATGATGTTGCACTAGGGTATGCACATGTCGGGCCACACAGCATGCCACGCAGCATGGACAGCACGCTGTGCATCATGCCATATAAGGAAAGTTGCACGTTCAGGAGTGTGTCATGGCAGGTATCTGCATTCGCCAGGCATGTCATTCCAGTGAAGCCGCGTGGCAGGCCCATGCCACGGCAAAGTTGCTCCGCATTCAGTAGCGTGCCACGGCAGGCAATGTGCATAGCCTGCGCCCATGACATGTAACTGCCGACATTTCCAATAATGTTGCATGTTTGCTCTGTGTCACTAAGCAAGATCAGGGCGTTAGGGTTCGTGACACCGAGTCAGTCCATGGCCGGAAAAAATTGCAATTTTTCCATTTAATATAAATGTGACACTTAGCTCCAAAAATTTTTTATCACGAAATATTTTGGGAAGAACGGAAAGGAGCAAAGAGAGAACGAAGGAACTTCTTCTTAGGGTTTGATTTCTTTTATTCTCTTTTATTCCATTCTTGTAAATACTTTGATTCAAAGATGTTTTTGAATGATTGTATGAACATGAGTAGCTAAAATCTCTCTTCTAGGGTTGAGGCCACATGATATGAATGCAATTGCATGAATTCATTTTTGGTTCAAGTTTCTTTGTTGTTTTGTTTTGCATTGTTATTAATTGTTGTTTTAATGCTTGACCACCATTGAAATGAACGTATTAACTTAGGTAAAAGCTCGAAAGAGTAACCCTAGGTTAGAACAAAAGAATACAGGGAGCAAGTTCAAAGTCGTTAAGACTTGATTCGCAGTTAGGATAGAAATATACCTAATCCGCCTTTTTTGGTTAATAAAACGAGAAGATAGCTAGACACCGACTTAGAATTGTCACATCACTGCTCATAAAGTAGTTGTGAAGCTAAGTTAGGTTAAATGATTAGAGGTACAAAAGTCCATAATCAAGGGCATAAACCCCGTAAACCAAATCCACGTAGTTAAATTGTTCATCGATTAGCCCATCACATCCCCCCTCAACGATGTAGGTGTGAGACTAGTTTTCCATGTTTAGAGGCTCGAAAGACCATGAACCTTGCAATTAACTCTGTGAGACAACAACTGAAATTTTACACTTGAACCGAGATGAATGTAGCATTGCATGATTGTTAGGCCTTAACTCTAGATGCTTCTTATTGTTGTTTTCCGAATTATTTTGTGATCACCTTAGATTTAGAAACCAACTTTTAAATCTTTAAAACCAACACTTACAGAATTTGACTTAACACTTGAACTTAAATATTTGCTGACTAGTCCAGTCCTTATGGGTTCGACATCCAGCTCTTAAAAGAGCCAATGTATAACTTGTATCGCGCGTGCGGTGGGGCGCAACAGGTAACGTAGTTATGGGAACCTGGGTGCGCTGGAACCCTGGTCTGCTCGGTGTTAAGTCCTTCTCCCACTTGAAAGTCCTAACTTGACTACTAAACAGATAGCTCAAAACTGATACCCCAGACTTAGTCAGGAATACTTAACTGGAAGTAACTTGAGAGCCTGTAGGACCTGATAACTAAAAGCTAGTGTTCCAAGACTGGACTGAGCTGCTTATTTGGAAGCGTTGTAATCATCCAAGAACAATTTGATAACTTGAACTAGGGAGTATTACTAAACTGAACTCCTCAAGAACTGTCTATTGTGAAACTAATCAACTAATTTACTTAAAGATGTTGAAAAGGCTATTAACTAACTGAGATTGAACTAGCATGCAAACTAACTGTGAACTCACATGATGGTAATAACATGAAAATTCAAGAACTAACAGAGTCAAGGAATAAATGTATCTAGTGAACTATGCAAGAGCCAAATTTACTACATTCATAGAATTAGGGCTAAAACCATATCACATGAAGAAAATAGCAACATGATCACTAAGTAGTGGAAATATAGCAAGAATTCATATGAACAACAAACCACAAGAATTAATCACAATCAAGCTGAAATTTACCCTAATTCAAATCTTCAGGGCTAGAATTGATAAGAATTTTAGAAGGATTTTAGGGAAAAAGGGAAGAGCAATTCCCTTGTTGAATTCCCACATACGTAGAGTAGAACTCTTGAGAGAAGTCTAAAGACATCTGAAGGAATATTGAAACCCCTAGCTTAGCTATGAGATGTTTGTCTGGAACTTCTACGCACTGAGTCTGACAGCTAAGAGAAAGAATGAGAGGGATATGTCGATCAACTCCTTTAACTCTCCCCTGAACGTGCCCAAAATGACGTAGTTTAGGGATTAAAAAGGTGGGAAGTTACAAAAATGCCCCTGAAATTCAGACTGTTAAAATCTCATTGGCAGTCCCCACGAGGGACCTAACGAGTCGTTAGGTCACTGGACAACTCGTGGCCTCTCTTCATCGCCACTCGCAACTTTCCCCTTTTTAGAGCTTATTTAAATACTTCACCTAACGATTCTTCATGACTCCTAAAGGATCATTTCATCACGTTATGACACTCTGAAACTCAAGTTTTTCAACCATTTATCTCATCCACGGGACACCTAACAACTCGTTAGGTGTGACAATGACTCATCGCCCCCATTCGTCATCATCACTAGAAGTTTCTCTTCTTTCCACTCCTTCTAAACGACGACTCACTTTAAAAGTCGTGAAGTGGTACCATGACTTGTCCCCCAACTCGTTAAGTTCCCAGGAAGTCCCAATATTTACCAACTGAGGCACACACGATGGGTCACTCAATGACCCGTCGAGTCACACAATGAGTCACTCCATGACTCATTCTATGACCTGGTGTAGGTTTTCCTATTTTCTTTATTTCAGTTCCCTATTTTGATCTTAGGGACTTTTAGGGTGTTACACTTAGTCCCTAATATGTTGGTCCTTATAGGATTCTAAGGTGAGTTGGCAAGGTGGCATATGAGTTGGAGCTACCAGTAGAGTTAGCTTCTGTGCACCCAGTTTTCCATGTATCTCTGTTGAAGAAATGCATTGGTGACCCGACCCTAGTTGTTCCACTGGAGAGCATAGATGTGAAGGATAGTCTTACCTATGAAGAGGTTCCAGTTGGGATCCTTGATCATCAAGTTTGAAAGTTAAGGTACAAGGAAGTAGCTTCAGGGAAGGTGTTGTGGAGAAATCAACTTGTGGAAGGAACTACGTGGGAATCCAAAGCAGATATGATGTATAAATATTTATCTGCCATAATTTTACGACACTTTCAACACTTAAAACCAAGAAAATATGGAAATTCTGGGTATGTTTATGTAGATATGATGTGTTTGTGTTAAGTGGTGCAGGAAAAAAAGTTCGGAATGTGAAATGGGAAAAGCAAGGCAAAAATGGACTAAAATGCAGGTCGCTACCCAGGTCACTAGTCGTCATCCCAATGGAGGACTCGTTCCTGGAGTCGTGGGATGAGATCAAGTTTTCATGTAAACAACCAGTGTATCCGACGAGTTGAAGGCATGACTCGTTACATCTGCTAATGAGTCGTTATGTCAGTCGTGAAGACTGGGAAGAAAATTTTTGAAAAATGCTCAGGGAAGAAAACGAAAGACATAGTGAGTCGTTAGGAGATGTGACAACTCGTCGTGAGATGCTGGGAGCACCCGTGAGGTACACTAGAGAATTTGGTGATTCAAGGCCACGAGGGACCTACCCAGTCATGCCTTGACCTGAGGAGTCATTAGGTGACTCGTTACCATAACTGGACAAGTTGCCGAGGACAACTCAATTTCACTGGCCACGACTTGTTGGGAGACCTAACGAGTCGTTACTTGGCCTGTTACCACTGCCGACCTGGATTCCGTTTTTAGTTAGGAGAAGTTTTGTTTGGAACTATAAATACATTATTTAGGTTTATTTTGGAAGTATAGTTTACTTTTACTAGTTTCACTTGGATTTTGGTGTTGTTAACTACCATTCTTGGTTCAAGAAACAAAGTTTATAATTTTTTTTCTTGATTTTGAGGATTAAAACAACATCAAAGTTTTATTCATCAGTTTTTGGTGATTTATTCAATACAAGTGGTTTTCTTCTACGAATCTTTGTAAGTTACAATTATGATTTCTTCGTTATTTTGTAATTGTTATCATTCAAATATGAGTTGCTAAACCCATAAGTAAGGTTGTGGGAACCATGATGAATTAACACACATAGGTAAGAACACTTAGTGAATCTTGAACGGGGTTTATGCGTGTATTGTTTTTTCCTTCATTTTAATTTCTTCTTAACGGTTGCAAATGTTAGAAATTGCCTTATTCTTACTCACCAGATCAAGGGGGTAGTGAATGGGAAAAGGGACTAACAATGGAGATTTTAGGCTATCAACCCTCATCTAATAGATTGACCTTGCCTGGGAATAGTTAATCCGATATCAAGGGTAAGGGTTAATTAAGTATACACCCATATTTTCCTAGTGATAATCATCTAGATAGGGGACCAACCATTTAGGTGAATTTAACTTACCAATACTGCATGCTAAACACTGGAATAGATCACCAGTGTAAAAGTCTTATGGTTATGAAGTCATGGGGAACACAATCCTAGTCAACTTGTTGATTGAATACAATGAAAATTGAATTAAGCATCTACTTGTATTTACTCTTGTTTATTATTGTATTTCGAACCTTCCCCCCATAGGAAATAAGTAAGCTAATAGTACTAACTAAACGCATTAACTAAAGTTCTCATCGTATTCCTTTCGGTGATGATGATGATGCTGATATTGACGAAGCCGGTGCCACTGGAGCTATTGTCCCTCCCCCTTTGCCTGCTAGGGGAAAGTTTGACATTACCAGTGCTATGATCCAATTGCTCAACATGAAAGGGATTTTTGCGGGTCATGCAACTGATAATGCAAAACTCACATGACTAATTTCGTGGGTATCTGCAAAGCATACAAACAACTGGGAGTGAGTCAGGATGCGATACGACTGAGGTTATTTCCCTTTTCATTAGGAAGTGAGGCAACGCTCTGGTTGGCTGAACTACCCAATGATTATATCACTACATAGAGGGAGTTGAAAAGAGCTTTTCTTGGAAGGTTCTTCCCACCTTCTAGAGCTTTGCAACTGAAATATAAGATATACAACTTCAGGTAATTAAATTCTGAGGTACTTCACGAGTCATGGTTGTGGTTCAACAAGAAGCTCAGAAAGGTTCCCAACCACAGGATCCCAGATGATACATTGTTGGAGATCTTCTATAGGTCTCTAAATGCTAACACCAAGGCGATGGCTGATACCTTGTCTGGCGGAACATTTATGAGTCACACTTATACTAAAGCTGCAAAGGTCCTTGACAGAATCACTAAAACCAACCGCGCATGGCACAAAAGAGAGTCGGAGGCTCCGGTTGGTACTTATGCGGTAGGTATGTCTATGGAATAGAGAAGGAAGGATAAAGAGAGAAATCAGGATATTGCTGAGATAAAGACCGCAATGGGGATTCTTACGAAGCATTTTATAGGAGCTGGGGCTGAAAAGGTGAATGCTGTTGGTTCTCAGGGCAAGGCCCCGAGATATGATGGAGGCGAATCAAAATCTGAGGAGGAAGTGAATTATCTGAATGATCAAGGGGCGGGTTTCCGGAATAACACCCAAGGGTCTAGTCCTTTATATTTTCGGCTGATTTTGTCATTCTGGACTGTGAGATTGATTTCAAGATCCCCATTAATTTGGGGTGACCATTCCTCAACACCAGACGTGCTCTTGTAGATATGGAAACAAGACAGCTAAAATTCTGGTTGAACAATGAGGAGGTGATATTCAATGTATGTCGGTCCATGAAGCAACCAAAAAACATGAAGGTGATCTCAGTAATTGATGTTTTGGAACCTGAGTTTCCAATTATGCCCATTGAAGAGTTAGTCACTACTGAGGATTTGGTAGCAATGTTGGTGAATGTTGGTGCTGAGGAGATTCATGGGGGTGAGGAGATAATCAAAGCACTTGCTGGTATGGGGTCATACACCTATGCTCCAAACAAGATTGATCTTTATCTAAAGCATTGGGTGACCCCACCGCCCAAGCCATCTATTGAGGAGCCTTCGGTATATGAGCTCAAAGCACTCCCATCTCACTTGTGGTATGTATTTCTGGGGATTGAAAACACTTTACTTGTAATAGTTACAGCTGACTTGGAGGAATGGCAAGTGGAGGCTTTCCATTCTAAAGAGATATAAAAAATCCATTGGATGGACCATTGCAGACATAACTGGAATCCCATCTGGTATTTGCACACATAAGATCCAGCTAGAGCCAGATTGTATTTTGAGCATTGAGCATCAGTATAGGTTGAATCCGCCTATGCAAGAGGTGGGTCAAGAAGGAGATCATAAAGTAGTTGGATGTGGATGTGCTTTACCCTATTGCTGACAATAAATGGGTGATCCCAGTGCAGTGTGTGCCAAAGAAGGGAGGAATCACAGTGGTACCAAATGCTAACAGTGAACTTATTCCACTCAGACCAGCCACCGGTTGGAGAGTATGCATGGACTATAGGAAGTTGAACCATTGGACACAAAAAGATCATTTTCCTATGCCATTCATGGATCAGATGCTAGACTGACTTGCAGGCAGAGGTTGGTACTATTTTTTTGATGGTTATCCGGGGTACAATTAGATCTACAACCCTGAAGACTAAGAGAAAACCACTTTCACCTGTCCATATTGTAACACTCAAGATAATTTGAGCGATAAAATCTGCTTTGAGGTAGGACTAAGAGTACATAATAGGCTAAGAATAATTTTTATGAGGTATTTTAGACACTCTATGATCTTATTTTTGATTGGATGTCGATCAAGTTGTAGAATAAAATTCGGCAAAAGTTATCGCAAAATTTCCTTTTTGAGATTCTTTAAAATTTAGGTCAAATATCTCAAGTATTTTCACCCAATATATAAGGATCTGTGGGGTGTACGACCTATAAAATCAAAGGTCTATGAGTTTAGTTTTCAACACATTAAACCTTTTGCAAATCCGACTTCATAATAGAGAGATATTCGTGTTTTCACGAGACCGCGCAAGCCGGCACGTCAATAGCGGGCTAAGGCGGTGGAGGGCTATATAAAGCCCATTGGTCATTTCTAACACCCATAATTCTTTTTCCAGAGCTGGGAGGTGGTGGAAATCTCTCCCTATCAGCTCCCCATAGGTTCTAAGCAATTTTGATGTTGATTGGAAGATGCAAATCAATTTTCGAGCATAGGTTGTGAATACGTCGTGTGTGCTTGTATTGTAGTGGTGTTTTCATGTCTTTTTGTGGCTGTCTCATCCTAAAAATCTTGGTAATCTTCTATTCTTCTTGATTCTTAGTTATATAGTGTAGTAGTGAATCCATGGATCTTGGTAGATCATTGTTACGAAGTTTCTATCGTTGAATCTGTAGAAATCGTATCGATTAAGTTCCGATTGCATTATTTTCTTGTTGAACTGTTGTGGTTGCATTTTGGCAGTATTAGGGGCTTCTATAAGGCAGTATATTCATGGTGATGGTTTCTTGAAGTCCGCTTATTATGGAGTTCTTTGATTGCTTATTATGGAGTTTTAGGCTCGATGGAGGATTGTGTCATATATGATAGTTATTTGATTGCTTATATGTCATGGGAATAGATTTGGTAATTATGTGATCCTTAGTTTGGTTTGTGGCACGTCGGTGGATGGCTAGATACGTAGGGTTAGTACTACGTGGTGTTAGTCGGATGATGGGGTTTAAGATCCTATTGTGAGCTATTTTGAACATGTGTTTATAAGTGTTGTTTTTATTGATTATGAAAGATTTTGATCATGAATGTGTATGCTATTTGAGGCATTGGGGCTCGTGGATACCCGACGCACGAGAGTGTTTTCGGTAGAGGGGTTGAGCCCAATGGGTGAATGACCTACGGGGTTGAGAATGATGTTCTCTATAGTGTCGAATTGAGACATGATTCGAGACTGGTTCGACATGTCTGAACCTTCCTGGGATCGCGATTTGGTTCTCCCAGATGGATTGAGCTCTGCTAATTGTGCGCAGCTGAGAGAGAGTCCGGCAGTGCTTGATTGATGATGTTTACTGACTGGTGTTTACTTTTGATATGCTTGGAATTATATTTTAATTGTTGCTCATTTTATATGTTATCTGATAGCAATGGAAGCTAGATGTTGGTGTTAGTTGGAGGCCGTTGAGAGGTCTAGAGGCGATGACAGTTGAGCTATTTAGCTAGGTGCCGCTATGTTATTATTTACTTTTGGACTTGCTAGGCTTATGGGGGCCAGGTAGTTCCTTTTTAATGTTTGTTTGTACTTGCCAAGCTTATGGGGGCCAGGTAGGTTCTATGTGTTTACTTATGTTGAGTCTCCTTCTGTGATATCTGGTATATCTGTTGATCTCTATTCTATATCTTCCAGTTGTTTCTACCTTTCATGCTCAGACACTATTGTACCAATGCCCTAGTCGGGGAACTGCATTCATGCCTTTAGATGATGGTGGGCTGTTAGATCGAGTTCTTAAGCGCTGAGTGGAGTTCCAGCTGAGTTGGTGCACTCCAGGTCTTCCAGAGTCGCCAGATGTTTGAGTTAAGGGTAGTTTAGAGCCCTGTACCGATCATTTGATTACTAATGTATTCATAGAGGCTCATAGACATTGTTGTTGTTTTAGTATGTTGTTATAGGCCAGGTGGGCCATATTGTATAGTTGTTTTCTATTTTGTGGCCTTGATGGCCTGTTGTATTTATTTTTAGCATCCTAGGTGAGCCAGCTTCCATTTTAGTTTATTGTCTACTCTGATTTAACTTGTGTTGCAATGCCGAAACTCATCGGTTCTGACTTTTATTTTATATTTGGGCACCGTATATGCTCATTTAAGGGTGGAACTAGGTGCCAATCATGCTTCCCGGGTTTGGGGTGTGACTGACTTGGTATTAGAGCAGTTCGTCCTAGGGAGTCTATGAGTCGTGTCTAGTAAAGTCTTGTTTATGTGCGCATTGTGCAGTGTACTTATAAACAAGAGGATGCAGGACATTTGGAATTGTTACGCTTCTTTTTGGATCGAAATCGCGCGAGATGTCAAATGTCATAGGAGTCGGTTCTAGACTCACATTTACTGACTTTTGCAGGGATACTTGTAACTTGATGAATTATAGCTGGCCAATGGCTAGACATGGAGGTAGGTAAGATTCATATTTTGATATTGATTGGAAGATGCAAATCAATTTCCGAGCATAGGTTGTGAATACGTCGTGTGTGCTTGTATTGTAGCGATGTTTTCATGCCTTTTGGTGGCTGTCTAATCCTAAACAGCTTGGTAAGCTTCAATTCTTATTGATTCTTATTTATATAGTGTATTAGTGAATCCATGGATCTTGGTAGATCATTTTTACAGATTTTCTATCATTGAATCCGTAGAAATCATATTGATTAAGTTCCGATTGCATAGTTTTCTTGTTGAACTATTGGGGCCACGTTTTGGAAGTAGTAGGGGCTTCTCTAAGGAAGTATATTCATGGTGATGGTTTCTTGAAGTCAACTTAGTTTGGAGTTTCCCGTATTTGAGGTATGCTAAGGATTTCAACTCTCTTTTTTGGCATGATTTTCGTTGAATCGAACTCCAGTTGTGGTCATGCGAATTGACTGTTTGTGATTGGAAATTTTGTGTTGTAAATCCTATTGTTTGGGGGAATCTGTATTGTGATCTTTCCCTCATTAATTAAGGCCGTGTAATTGGGCATTAAAATTGATCGTTTGTTGTGAGTCGGAGGGGCCATAGGATGCACCGAGTTTGGCTAGTGTTGTGAGGTAATTCATGAACCTTTTAGGCTGAGTTGAGGGCTGTTTTGGATGTATATTTGGGGGCTGTTTTGATGTAGTTACATGCTATATGTGTGGCTTATCGGGTGATTGATGAAGGGGCGAGTTAGCAGGCCCATAGTAACTTTGGTAACACTCGGGTAGTCATGTTGACTATTGTGAAATTGAGGATAGGGTTGGTTAGGTTCGATGGAGGATTGTGTCATATATTATAGTTCTTTTAATTCTTATATGTCATGGGAATAGATTTTGTAATTATGTGATCCTTAGTTTGGTTTGTGGCACGTCGATGGATGGCTAGATACGTAGGGTTAGTAATACGTGGTGTTAGTCGGTAGATGGGGTTTGAGAGCCTGATGTGGGATACTTTTAACATGTGTTTATATGTATTATTTTTATTGATTATGAAAGCTTTTGATCATGATTGTGTGTGATATTCGAGGCATTGGGGCTCGTGGGTACCTGACGCACGAGAGTGTTTCCGGCAAAGGGATTGAGCCCAATGGGTGAATGACCTACGAGGTTGAGAATGATATCCTCCATAGTGTCGAGTTGAGACATGATTTGAGAGTGGTGTAACATGTCTGAGCCTTCTTTGGATCGCGATTTTGTTCCCCCAGATGGCTTGAGCTCCGCTAACTGTGCACAACCGAAGTAGAGTCCGACAGTGCTTGATTGATAATGTTCACTGACTAGTGTTTACTTTTGATATTCTTGGCATTATATTGTAATTGCTGCTCATTTTATATGTTATCTGATAGCAATGGATTCTAGATGTTGTCTGGTGTTAGTTGGAGGCCGTTGAGATATCTAGAGGCGATGATAGGTGAGCTATGTTGTTATTTACTTCTGACTTGTCGGGCTTATGGGGGCCAGGTAGGTTTTGTTTGTATGTTTGTTTGTACTTGTCATTCTTATGGGGGCCAGGAAGGTTCTATGTGTTTACTTATGTTGAGTCTCGTTCTACGATATCTGGTATATTTGTTTATCTCTAATCTATATCTTCTAATTGTTTCTGCCTTTCATGCTCGACACACTATTGTACTGATGCCCTAGTCGGGGCACTACATTCATTCCTACAGGTGATGATGGGTTGTTATATCGTGTTATTGGGCGCTGAGTGGAGTTCTCTCTTAGTTGGTGCGCTCCAAGTCTTTAGGAGTCACCAAGATGTTTGAGTTACGGGTAGTTCGGGGTCTTGTCCCAATCATTTGATTACTAATGTATTCGTTGAGACTCATAAACATTGCTGTGGTTTTAGTATATTCTTATAGGCCATGTGGGCCAAGTTGTATAGTTGTTTTCCATTCGGTGTCCTTGACGGCCTGTTGTATTTATTTTTAATTGCTCAGGTGAGCTAGTTTCCATTTTAGTCTGTCGTTTACTATGATTTAACTTGTGTTGTAATATCGAAGCTCATCGGTTCTGACCTTCATTTTATATTCGGGCACTGTATATGCTCATTCAGGGGTGGCACTAGGCGTCAGTCACGCTTCCCCGAGTTTGGGGTGTGACACATATTGTACATTTGCTTTCAAGAGGATGTCGTTTGGGTTATGTAATGCACCCACCACTTTTCGGCGTTGCATGATGTCCATATTTTCTGACATGATGGAGGACACCATTGAAGTCTTTATGGATGACTTTTTGGTGGTGGGTGATTCATTTGATGATTGTTTAGCTCATTTGAGCAAGGTGTTGCAGCGATGTGAAGAGACGAACTTGGTGCTTAACTTGGAAAAGTGCCATTTCATGGTAAAAGAAGGTATAGTGCTAGGCCACAAGATTTGTGGTAAGGGTATTAAAGTGGACAGGGCCAAGATCAAAGTAATTGTGAGTTACCACCTCCAATTTCTGTGAAAGGTGTTCGAAGCTTTTTGGGTCATGCATGGTTTTGTAGGAGATTCATCAAGGACTTCTATAAGATTGCACATCCTTTGTGTAAACTGCTTGAGAAAGAGGTGAAGTTTATTTTTGATGAGGCATGTCTGAAGGCGTTTGAATGCCTAAAAGAAAGATTGACCACTGCCCCAATTATAGTGGCACCTGACTGGTCTTTACCATTTGAGGTTTTATGTGATACTATCGGAGTGGTCGTGGGGGCTGTTTTGGGTCAGAGGCATGAAAAGATTTTCCACCCTATTTATTATGCTAGCAAGGCTTGATCTTGGGCAAATTTATATGCCCAAGTGATACCCAAATGTGTCATTTTAGCCTTGTTTATCTATCAATATTTATACATTCTCATGTGATTTATAATAAAATGTGAATTTATACTAACCAACATGATTAGCGTTGTTTTGCAGGTGAAATATAATTTTGTGAAGCTAAAATGCGTGTTGGGAGAGATCGGGGTTGGACTCGGATGTTAGCAAAGGACATAGCATTGGACGGCACAAATTAAAGGGGCTCCGCGATGGAGCCATGTCACGCTGCCATCGCGGAGGCCTTCTGCCTGGATAGGGAATTTTTGGCCAAATTCCAGTGTGGGTGCGCGTTGGGGCCGTGGCACGTTGGCCTAACCCCGCGTTGCACGCCGTGCCATGTTGGGCCTTATTACCTGGACGGTCAATTTCCAGTGAGGCTCCGCGTCAGTGGCGTGTCACGGAGGCAGTGCTCCGCGATGCACTCCGTGACATGTTGCTTGTTATTCCGGAAAAAATTCCCACTAGTATAAATAGAACACTTAGGTTCATTTTTCAATATTCTGACTTGGTGGAGCAAGAACGTGGGTTACACGCAGTTGAGGGGACGAAAATCTCAGGGTTTTTCTCTATCTCCTTCTTCTTTAATTCAATTGCTTGTATGATTAACATTCATTTAACGATGTTTAATCCACAAATGAGTGGCTAATTCTTCTTCTTGCTGAGGTTAAGAACAATGGTATTGAAATTTGATTGTTGATTAAGTTGGTTTTTCATCTTTTCTTCCATGGTTGTTCTATTGATTCTTGTTCTTACTGCATTAATGTGTGGCCTATGTTAATGTATATCTAAAAAGTCCGGTTTCACTCGAGAGAGCAAGAAATTGGAAAGTTGTGAATCAATAGGATATGATCTTTTCTTAGTTTGGGAAAATTGAGAATTGATTTACCTTCAGGATAGAAATATACCTGAAAGTCATATTAGTCAATTAAGGAACCGGTTTTGTATGGCTAGAACATGAATTTCATTTAATCACAGAAATGTAGGTGGACGGTTCATGAGTCTTAAGTTGGGTTAAATACGAGAGTTTTAATCCATTGGCAATAGTTCTTGACTAGCAACCGGAGGAAAGATTAACCACATTATATGGATAATTTATTCCTTTACATGTTCATTTAATCAGCATGCTCACATTCATAGTTCAGACTCATGTTAGATATTCGTTTTAGACTTAGCATAAAAATTAGAAATCAAAATATCAAACTCTTCTTTGCACTGTTGTCTTCATTGTTAGAGTTAAAATATAGTACACTTGAGTAGAGTGTTACCTTATCCCAGTCCCTGTGGGATCGATACTTGGCTTACTTTCGACCACGTGCACTTGCGTGTAGCTTTATACCCAAAGCAGAAAAGTCCGAACAAGTTTTTGGCGCCGTTGCCGGGGACTGGCAATTGGTGAATTTTTCGTAAGTGTTAATTTACTATATTTTTTTCTTAGTGTTGACAACTTGGTCTTAGCCTATATTTTGCAGAAATACTGCTGAACACTGGCAAGAGACAAGGAGCTGGTGGACTCATATTTAGAGCCTGAAAGACTATTTCATCGTTAGCGGAGAGAAGCTCTAGAGAAAAAGCTGCAGTTGCTCAGACAAGCAATCATGGAGCAACAACAGAATCCACCAGTAGTACGGGCAATGTTAGTGCCCGAGGAAGTAGCAGCTAGGCCGGTTCGCTAGGTGGCAATCCCACATGCTAACAATGTCACATCTAGCATCCGCAAACCTGAGCTAGGAGAGAGGTTCGAGCTCAAGCAAAACATGGTGCAATTGCTGCACACCAGCGGGCAGTTCACAGGTCTCCCTCATGAGGATACACAGCAGCATCTCCAAAATTTTTTGGAGATAAGTGACACTTACATCCCCGCTGGAGTGTCGTCATATTATGTCAGGCTTACATTGTTCCCATTTTCACTATTGGGAGAAGCCAAGAGGTGGTTGAAAGCTGAGCCACCAAATTCTATTACTACTTGGGATGATCTTGCAAGGAAATTCTTGATACAAATTTTTTCCATCCGGTAAAATAGCAAGACTTAGAAGTCAAATTCTAAGTTTCAAACAGAGTGATGGGGAGAATCTATATCAAGCTTGGGAGAGATTCAAGTCCATGTTGCGGGATTGTCCTCATCATCATTAATCCAATGATGTGCTGGTGCACACTTTTATAGAGGGTTTGGAACCCCACACAAAAATCTTGCTAGACTCAGCAGCTGGGGGACAAGCATTGGAGAAAACTTATGAGGAGTTGTATACCTTGTTAAACCGTATTTCGTAGGGCAATCCGGAGTGGAATGCTAATTAGTCAAGAGGAGGAACAAGGAAAGCATTAGGAGCTCTAGAAGTGGATGGTTTTACAGCTATTGCTGCACAGATAGCCGCTTTACAAAATCAACTCAACACCCACTTCAGTAACATGACAATGAACCAGACTCAAGCCCCGATGAATGTAGTGCAGCAGATTTGGTGTGAAGTGTGCGGGAGTAGTGAGCACTCAGCTGAGTGTTGTGGAGCAAATCTTGACTCGGTGAACTTTGTGGGAAATGTACAGAGGAACAACCACCAACAGTATGGTAACAACTACAATTCCAACTGGAGGAATCACCTGAATTTCTCTTAGGGTAGCAACAACCATCAAGGGCAAAGTTCGAGTCAGGTGGCGCAGAGGAATCAAGGAGGTCATCAGAACTATCAGGCACAATATAGAAACAACAATGCACCTCCTCTACCACCATCACCCAGTATTGAGGAGATGTTCAAGACAATGATAGCTAACCAAGCTCAATTGCAGGCTGACTATGTGAAGTTGGCATCCGAGGTAAAGAACAACCAGTTAGCTACTAAGGCACTTGAATATCAATTTGGGCAATTTGCTGGAGCCCAAAATACCAGGCCTAGAGGAGGACTTTCGAGCGACACAGATCCCAATCCCAATCAGATGAATGCGGTGACCACAAGGAGTGGTTTGCAGCTAAAAGAGGTGGAACCAGAAAGACCACCTCAACAATCGGGAGCAGCAGAAGTTGAGAGGGAGCAAAGTGATGAGAGGGGGAAGAAAAAGGAAGCTAAATCAGAAAGACCACCACCCCCGTTCCCTCAAAGATTAAAGAAACACAAGGAGGAGGCGTGTTTCAAGAAATTCATGGAGGTGCTAAAACAGGTACATATTAACTTACCTCTTGTTGATTTTTTGCAAGGAGTTCTGAAATATGCAAAGTACATTAAGGACATCGTGACAAACAAAAGTCGGTTGACTAAGTATGCTACGGTGGCCCTCACGGAGGAGTGCACTTCCCGGATACAAAACCGTTTGCCCACAAAGCTCAAAGATCCTGGGAGCTTTACTATATAAATTACAATTGGGCAGAGTATCCGAGCTCGCGGATTATGTGATTTGGGAGCAAGCATTAATTTGATGCCCTCATCGGTATTCAAGAAGTTTGGTCTAGGGAGTCCTAGACCAACAACAGTGATCTTGCAACTAGTGGATCGGTCCTTAGCCAGACCTAATGGCATTGTGGAGGATGTGCTGGTGCAAGTGGGCTCCCTTATCTTCCCAGTGGATTTCGTCATGCTGGATTTTGAGCCAGACGCGGAAGTCCCATTTATTTTGGGACGTCCTTTCTTGGCGACCGGGAAAGCGCTGATTGATGTAGCTGCAGGGCAGCTAACCAAGCGAGCACACGACAAGGTGGAAGTGTTCAATGTATACAAGGCCACCAAGCTCCCGACTGTGTACGAGGAACTCTCGGTGATCAACGTAATTGATCGAGGTGATGATGTGGAGATAAGTAATTCACGAGAGTTATTGGGAAAACCACCAGAGCGATGTAAGCACTACTGGGGTGAGGACGGTGGTCGAGAGAAAACGTCTGTCACCCTAGAAGATGACTGAGCTAAATGACGTCGAGCCGCGACGGTAAACCAGGCGCTGCACGGGAGGCAACCCGTGAAATTTTTCTTTATAAATTGTGAATAGATTTCTTTTTTTCTTTTTTTCTTGATTAACAACAAAAATTTTTAGTTTTTATTTTTGTTTTTACTTTTATTTTGAGTGAAACCTATAATTCTAACCAATTTCTTACCGTAAGATGAATTTCAGATTGAACGGAGGATAAATGTGCAAGGGATCACAAAGGAAAATTCGAGGTATGAAAAATAATAAAAAGTGGCAAAACAGTGAGCTAGGGCGATGGCTCCGTGTCACAGAGAGCATGCTCCGCGTTACCCTCCGTGACACGTTGAGGTGTAAATCTGGAATTTTTAAAATTCCAGAACACCCACGCGACAGCTCCGTGTCACGGAGGGCATGCTCCACGTTACCCTCCGTGACACGTTGAAGTGTATATCGCGACGGGTCACACCGGGTCGTCGGGGGACCCGCACGAATTTCCCACTTTTAAACCCCGATTCCCCCTCCATTTTCCTCATTTTTCATATCCTCTGTGACCAACCTCCCAAAAACCCCTTCCCCCTCAACGTGACACGGACTTAGGCCAAGAATTTCATCGAGTTTTCATCAATTCTTCGAACTCAAGGTATGTTCTTAAATTCTATCTCATTTCTTGTCGATTTTCTTCGAGATTGAACATGTGATATGAGCTAAACTTTCCCTAAGTAGAAATTAAGATTAAATTCAATTGAATTATTGTTGATTGATGTTCGGAGTATCATGGTGATTGCTTGAACTCGTTAATTACATAGTTTAATCGAATTTTTGATAAAATCATAGCTAGGGTTTGCCTTTGAGTTTGAAAAGGAAAAATTTAGTTGAACTAGTGAAATTCATGCTGGGTTGTACATGTTGAGTGAGATGAGTCGATGTGCTAACTGTTACTATGCTAAAAGGCCGACGGATTCTCGGGTGAAGGAAATATTGGAATTTCCAAGAATTGGGTGAATTGTAGAGGATCATGTAGTTAAAATTTTCTTTTGTTTCTCCTTACTAAGTGCTATGGGATAAAATGTTATCGATGGTAATGATTGTGGCTAGTTGTACGAAGTCTGAGTAGTACATAGAATGTATATCATCGAATTCCCCAAATGCACTAAGCATATTTGTTATGTTTGTTGTTTGTTTGTGTAAGTAAGCACGATCTTGCCTTAATGTTGTAATTTTGGCTAAGGACTAAGTGTGGGGTAGCCTAGCTTAACCCAACCTTAGTCGAAGCAAATTTTAAGTGGCTGAACATTGATCTTGTCTATTTGGGTTGAAAGGATAAATGGCAAGCAGGCAAGACAAGGGAAAAGGCGCATCAACATCTGGCGCCGGAAGAAAAAGAATCAGACTGGGCACAGCGGTCCCAGCAGCACCAGTGGTTCCAGGCGGCCAACGCCGTCAATATGGAACCAGGTGGGTCACAGAGGAGGGGAAGAAGTGGTACGCAAAGCACAAGGAGAGCAAGTACTTCCCCGAGGAACACATAGCAAGGGAACCGTTGGCACAGGAGTTCCCCAGGATTGTCCAGAGGATCGAGGCAGCTGGGATGAACTTCATTTTTGAAGAGCCCAAAGAATGCAACTTGCACTTGATTCGGGAATTCTACGCCAACTGGAACCCGACTCTCAAAAGTCACACCATCAAAATAAGGGGGCAAATAGTCACTTTTGAGCCCCACCATCTCAATGCTATCTTAGGGGCGCGGGACACAGACGCCGACGTGCTTCGACAGCTAAATATCACTCCACCATATGCGGACATTAGTCGCACCTTGTGTGGAACCCGATCGATGGCTAGGTGGAGCAGACATAAGGAGAGGGGCTACCATAAGACTTTTCCCTACTCACAGATGAACAGGGAAGCCAGGATATGGCTTAAGATCGTGTGTTCCGGCCTAATCCCGGGGGTGCATATGACGGATGTAACCCGGGATCGTATATTCTTGGTGTACGCCCTGATGAAAGGGTTGGAGATCAATATGGGGGCGGTGATTATCTCCGCTATGAAGAGAGCCCGTTTGCATCAGGGGCACAGATATGGATTTGGTGGACTACTCACCACGTTCATGAGGGGTCTGGACATTGAGGAAGAGGCCCTTAACTATATCCCGCAGATGGAGCGGCGGGCCTTAGATGTCACCAAAACTAAGGTTCCCAACACCACCCACGGGCCAGTGTTTACACTAGCCGAGCGACATGCTCGGGATGATCAGTACATGGCTCACATGTACGGGATGTAGATGCTCCAGCTGTGAATAGGCAGGAGGCCGGCAACAAAAGAAGAGCTATGGCAGCTTGAGCTAGACTACCCTTTTGGCGAAAATGCCAGGGCTCTATGCCGAGTGGGGCCAGCTTTTGTAGAGCCCACGGATGATGATGTCCCCACAAATGAGGAGACACGTCGTGAGGACTCCGATGTGGAGTCCGATGATGACGATGGGGGTGATTAAGACATGGGAGACGAGGCAGCAGCACCTGATGAAGAAGTGGAGTATTTTGATTGATTAGAGAGTTCCGCCACCCAATTTTTTGTGCTATTTTGATTTCTGTGAACACTGGGGATAGTGTTCGAGATAAGTGTGCGGTGGGAGTAGTTAGGTGCTGGTTGTGTTGTTATGTATGTTCTGTTCTGTTGTTGTGCCTGATGAAAAATTTTGTGACCCTGTGATTTGTGAATGTGAAGTTTTTGTTCTGTATTGTAATTAAATGTGAAACTGTTGTGTGTTGCTGAATATTTTGCTAGCTGATTTTGTACATATTTTTGTTTCATCGAAATGATCGATATTTTTAAAATTTCTTTTTTTTCAATTCTTGGGTTTCTCGGCGTTTGTTTTTGGTTCTTTTATAGAAGGGTCCCATTGAACCGAAGTCTTAGTTAGTGACCGTTCCCTATGATGGATGGATGACGACCGTCTTAAGGGAAATGTAGTCGTTAGGAGTGGAGTTTTCATTTATTTTTCAGTTGTTTTTGTTCGGTCAGTTTGTTATATTGGTATATAACTACACGCAAGTGCACGTGGTCGAACAAGTAGTAAAGTGGCTCAAGTAAGCCAAGTATTGATCCCACAGGAACTGGGATAAGGTAACAATTAATCAAGTGTTACTATATTTTCAGTTTAACAATGAAGACAACAGTGTAACCAAGGGTTTGATATTTTTGGATTCTAATTTTTATGCTAAGTCTAAAACGATTATCTAATGTGAGTCTGAACTATGAATGTGAGCATGCTGAGGTTAATTGAACATGTAAAGAAATTAATTATCGATATCATTCGGTCAGTCTTTTCCTCCGGTTGCTAGTCAAGAACTAATGCCAATGGATTAAAACTCTCGTATTTAACCCAACTTAAGAATCATGAACCGTCCACCTACATTTCTGTGATTAAACAAAAATTCATGTTCTAGCCATACGAACCTGGTTCCTAAATTGACTAATACGACTTTCAGGTATATTTCTATCCTGAAGGTAAATCAATTCTCAATTTTCCCAAACTAAGAAAGGATCATATCCTATTAATTCACAACTTTCCAATTTCTTGCTCCCTCGAGTGAAACCGGACTTTTTAGATATACATTAACGTAGGCCACACATTAATGCAGTAAGAACAAGAATCAATAGAACAACTATGGAAGAATAGATGAAAAACCAAAGAATCAATAATCACATTTCATTACAAGTGTTCTTAACCTCAGCAAGAAGAGGAATTAGCCACTCATTTGTGGATTAAACATCGTTAAATGAGTGTTAAACATACAAGCAATTGAATTCAAGGAGAAGGAAAGAGAGAAAAACCCTGATAATTTCGTCCCATCAACTGTCTGTAACCCACGTTCTTGCTCCACCAAGTCAGAATATTGAAAAATGAACCTAAGTGTTCTATTTATACTGGTGGGAATTTTTCCCGGAATAACAAGCAACGTGTCACGGAGTGCATCGCGGAGCACTGCCTTCGTGACACGCCACCGATGCGGACCCTCACCGGAAGTTGGGGGTCCAGGTAATCAAGCTCAACGTGGCACGGCGTGTAACGTGGAGCCAGGCCACCGTGCCACGGACCCAACGCGAACCCTCTCTGGAAATTGGGCGAAAATTCCCTATCCAGGCAGAAGGCCTTCGTGATGGCAGCGTGACATGGCTCCATCATGGAGCCTCTTAATTTTGTGCCTTCCAATGCCTTGTCCTTTTCTCACATCCGAATCCAACCCCGATCTAATCCAAGAAGCATTTTAGCTTCCCAAAATCACATTTTACCTGCAAAACAATACTAATCATGTTGGTTAGTATAAATTCACATTTTATTACCAATCACATGAGAATGTATAAACATTGATAGATAAACAAGGCTAAAATGACACATTTGAGTATCACTTGGGCATATAAATTTGCCCAAGATCACTTACCCCACACTTAAATCCTTGTTCATCCTCGAACAACAATCTTACACCTCATGCAATTTACACCCAAACCTCGCTACTTTGGTTCGAAAATTTAGTTTACAGTCATACTGATTATTCAATACATCAAATCATCAAGAAAACATGCATGGTCCTATCAATGCAATGATCTTCAATACATCAAGACCTCCTATACTTAAGAATCGACTCTCGATATTGGCAAACTCATGCAAATCAGCTGATCAAGACATCCGACACGAAAATTAATCTTTCATCAAGCATGTGCCCTCACAACACAAGAGAATTTTCTCCTTTTTGATCATATGAACTCACAAAATTTCAAGCAGGGGCATAAAAACACAAGTTCGCTCTCTCTCCCAAAAGAATTCACATGGATCATATCATGACCCATAAGCTTGCCTGTTACACCCCGTGGAATTCCCGGCACTTAGATGACCTATTCCCACGTTGGTTAAGCATTTTTGAAGGCCATACGTGTTGGAGAAAGGCCCGGGAAAAGATCGGACGAGAAGCCTGTCGAACCATCGCGGAAGGAGCCGAGGCAGAGCCCCTCCGCGATGGCAGCGTGTCACGGAGGAGGAGCCTCCGCGTTGGCTCCGTGACACGTTGTCCTTGTCCAGGCCCAAGTATATAAAGCCCCACTTCGGTTTTAAATGATAGAAACTTATAAAAATTTCTAGAAAACGTAGAGAGCAGAGAGGGACGAAGGAAATTAATTAATTTCCGTCCGATTATGCTGCCAAACGCTGCCCAAACTCAAATTAATCCCAGATACCGAAGTATTTAGCAGCAGAGAGCATTCCTACAGATTCAGTTTCGTAAAATACGGCCGACGAATCGTCGAGCCACCGAGCCAAGGTAAGTGGAATTGCTCTAAATCAGTATCTATGTGTTCCTAGCTGTGAAGTGAATATTTATCCCTTCTAGGCCGCTGAAAAATAGCGAGTTTCTAGCCGTCTTTCTATAAGCCTAAGTTTAGGCTATAAACTATATTGAAAGTGACGTTGCCTTTTGAAATAAAGTTGTATTTAGTGTTAATTGATATGTTTATGAATGCAGTTGGGAGAAAACAGTTGAAGTACCGGCCGAGCCTCGTCCGACAGACGAATAATTCAAGGATAAGGTATGTAAAGTTAATTCCTTCGGCAAGTTAGTAATCCAGTACGATAGATAGCGTGATGTACAGAAGAAAGAACTTATAAGTCAAGCACTAAGTCCAGTTGGAATTTAGTAAGCGTGTTTTTGTGATATTATGATATACATATACTCAGAATCAAAGTTAGTAAAGCAACATCAGATAGTTAGATGATACCTCAGTTACAGTATAGGCAGACAGTCAGATAATATCTCAGATACAGTATAGTTCAGTATTGTGTTATTATGAACATTGGTACAACATGAGAAACATTGGGCTGTAACGTGTACGAGACCTATCAGTGTGTAATGTGATATGCCATGTTAAGATATGGTTGTATTCAGTTGAAACCCCGTATGGTAATGCAATACCCGTAGAGCTCTTCAGAAATAGAATAGCAGACTAAAATGAAGTTTAGAAAGCATGTCAGGAATAGTAAATCATGATACTATAGAAAGTCAGTATACAACATAGTTCAGTAGAAAGACTATATTCGTACATACATATATAGTACTTCCAGCCTCAGCATGTATTAAGCATGTACATATTTCTATCACTAGTCCAGCATATAGCGTATACAGAAACCCAGTAAACAGCAGAGTTTTCAGCAGAAACATTATCTTATATAGCATTTGTTCAGTACAGCCGGCAGGAGACTATATTCATATTCATATATCTTTACCTACCTCAGCACGTATTAAATACGTACAGATTACCCCTATTATCCTCAGCATGTGAGATACCCAGACAGTATTACCAGTTGAGACCGTTGTGTTGTTTGGGGTTGGATTACCTAGCATCCATGACCGCCCAGGGTTAATAGCTGTGTCGACTCGTCCGCCAGAGGACGAGGATACGTCACTCTACGGAGTGGCATGCCATCCCGCCAGGGGACGAAGATGGGATGCTAGTTTTTCCCCATATTTGTGCCTTGATCGGCCCTTACACATCCCAGTCGAGCGGATACGCCTGGGTGCAGATTCAGGAGTCCTTTAGACTCAGATGCAGTTATAGTCAGGGGCTCAGCGAGCCCGAGTGCATACCTTGGGACCGGCAGGATGCGTACAGCCACTATAGGAGATGGGATGACCAGGGTAGGGGTATAGATTCTGTGCTGGTTGTACCTCCCGGCTTATGGGGGCCGAGTAAGGTTTGTGTGTGCTATGTTATGTTATTTCATGTTATGTCATGTTAGATTAGCTACAAGTATATCAGCAGTAGCACGATACGTTTCCAGGTATGACTCTTATCCTTCCCAGTAAAGATTGAGAGAAGGTATGATTTACATTATCAGACAGTTAGTCTATTCTCTCTACTTCAGTTTCTTCAGTTATATTATTGTATTCAGATTTTGCTTCAATTATTGCTTTACATACTCAGTACCAACGGTACTGACCCCCGGTGGGGCGCTGCATTACTTGCCTGCAGGTACTTATAGACGAGCGGGTGACACTACGTAACTTCCTGTCAGCAGTCGGGTATTCAGCTCCTGTCATCCGGAGACTGAATTCCAGAGGTGTATTTCAGTTCTTTTGTTTTACAGCACGGGTAGGTCGGGGCCCTATCCCGATCATTTCTATTGCTATTCTTAGAGGCTTGCAGTCTATATATTCCCTGTGGTCAGATGAGTCGGTCGTGTTGGGCCGTGCAGTTGTATAGTTGCCTTTACTCCTTCTTTCTTTTGTAATGGCCGTGTGAGGCCATAGTTTGCCAGTAGTGGTGACCTTGCCGGTCACGTAGCTTTCCAGTATGTTATGTTTGAGTTACAGATAACTAGACAGCATGGTGGCCTTGTCGGCCCGCATAGGTTCCTCTGAATTAGTATGTTTCTGGTCAGTTGCTAGTACAGGTACAAAAGGCTATAGGCCAACGGGCCAGGGGCTGTATTTACAGCCGTTATATAGCCCTTTGTTTCCAGAAATATGAGTTAGAGCCAGCCAGGCACCAGATGTGCCCAGGCTTAACAGTTCAGTAGGTCAGGTCTTAGCAGGGCACCAGGTGCCAGTCATACCCCCAAGGTGGGGCGTGACAAACTTGGTATCAGAGCAGGTCGTATCCCAGGGAGTCTGCAAGCCGTGCTAAGTAGAGTCTTGTCTATGGATGTGTTGTGCACCACATACTATAGGCAGGAGGCTGCGAGGCATGATATGATGGTTACCCTTCTTTCACAGTCAGTCGTGCTTTAGAGCGGTACAGTATAGGGTTAAGTCCTTGAGAACTCACCGTATTCTTGAATTCAGATACAAAGGCAGATCAGCATTATCCTATCACAGGCAGAAGATCAGAAATAGCAACGGAAGAGAGCATCAGTCAGTAACATGATAACTACAGCAGCAGGAGGAGGTATCAGAGACCTCCCAGCGTGATACCTTTATTAGCATTATTCCTAGTATACGTTGATAACGTCAGAATAGGGAGTCAGAAGTATAATATAATGTATATATGAGTTGATTCATTTATAGCTATATGAGATCTGATTATGATTACAGATAAGGTCAAACCATCGGGTAGGTATAAAAAAAAAGGAGAGGGAAAATGCAGGAATCCCAAATACATCCTTTTGAATTTGGTACAGTTGAATGTTTTTATTTGCTGCACTAAGAAAAGGGCTATCCCTACCTCCTGATTTTGATGCCAGTATAGTAAAGGGGCATAAGACTTGAGATGGGGTTGCCAGATCAAACAGTAAGTAAAGATGGGCTGATTGATCCTAGTAAGTATTAGAAAGTATAAAGAGCCCTCATGATTACGTAAGTGGTGCGGACCCTTATGATAACACGCCAGTAAAGAAAGTAAGACTGCTAGTCTACCCGAAGTAGGGGTAACAGACCGGCTAGTGATGAATGCCTAATAATAGTCAAGTTTGAGTCAGAAAAAGGCCAAGTCCGCCATATACGCTAACAGATAGCAAGACATACCTGTAAGATTATAGTACGATCTAGTTGTGACCTCAAAAGATATAGAGGTCATGTGAATCAGATGGGCTTGAACATACGCCAGAAGAAGTATGGGTCGAGGCTTGATCAGTAATCTCATTAGCAATGAAGGGTAGGTACCATGAACCCCAGAGTTCAGTCTAAGCAAGATGAGAGGAAGAAGCAGGAATGTCAGATCTTGTGGGGAAATTAGAACTACCCCGGATTGATAAAGTATCGTATTAAGGATTAAGCTTCGTGCTGACAGTAAGATTGTGGTTCAGAATACCGCAGTATGTCCGTCATGGAAAAGTTAAGAAGTTACCGATACAACAATTCTAATCTAGTGTGGCCTAGAGATAAGGCCCAGCAGATAGACATGGGCTCTCAATATATGCCTAGTAAGGCTACAGGATTCGAACGTTGACCCCCACATCGCAAGAGTGGCGGAATTTCAAACAGCAGACAATAACTAGAATGTTTATGATGTTACTTTCAGAATGGGGTAACAATGCAATGAAATGATAGGTCGGGGCAAGAGATGGTATTAGGCCGTAGAAGCAATGTATCATGTATGATGTGAGACTCAGCAGAACCTGTCAGAGATTATGAACTATCGCAGAAATCAGTACATATTGTACGTAGCTAGTGATATATATGTATACAGATCATAGATATGTTGTGAGTGGTTGCCTATAAGGGCTATAATCGCAGATGCTGATTAGTAATAGAAAGCCTACACAAATTGCATTGCAGGACAAAAAAAAAGAGAAAGAAGAGAGAAGAAAGAAAGAAAAGAAGAAGAGAAAGGGCGGATTAAGTGTGAGTTACGTATGAAGTCATAAAAACTATCTCAGTTTTCAGTTATTAGATTAACAGACTTATGTGTTGTTGTCAGATTTAGGCTCTAGGATCTTACCAGAGTTATTGACCTAAGACAGATGGCTAGATGATAAGGGCGCAGTTAGACAGTCTACCAACCAGCTGTCGCCTGCATCAGCAGGGAGGCATCCCTGAAGATCAGTAACAGTAGTGCATGTGCCAGAACCAGGATTAGAGACCGAATAGGCAAATTTCAGAGATTAGCAATACCAGAATTGTTCTAGCATGCTAAGTGGTCATACGTCATTTTCCCAGCCTCGTGGGCGATAATCGGCCTTAGTCAACCGAGCAGTGGTTATGTAGAACACCTCATAAGTCAGCCGACCGTCCCAGTCAGAATACCCGTGGGTACCCCAAGGGAGGGTCCACATCAGCAGGCAGCGATAGACTAGTATTTCAGCTAGTTTTCGTAAGGTATTTAGATACAGAGCCCTAGCAGAAGGCCAGTAGTTACAGAATAGCCTATGAGACCGAGAATTCCCCAGAAAAGCAGTATAGATCCAACTGGATACACACAAGGCGTAAGAAATTAACGGTACCCTGCTAGCATAGTGTTTATTAAGACCAGGGGATCAGTAGACTCCCCTTGTAGGTCCAGAGATTGATCGCCTGGGAGTAAGTTGATTAAGTGCAGCCTTATAGTGGTTTAAGAAAAATAACAAGAGCAATTAGATGCCCACGAGTTTGCGGTTATGCACGAACTATAAGTACTCAAGTAGTACAGTTAGAGCATTACTAGACTACTATCACCTTCGGGTTATTCAACCCGACTATTCAGTTATTTAGGGTTATGCAGCCAGATCGTTAGAGGTCATGGTCAATATCAGGATCCTCGGATCAGATAAAGGCACAAGGTGCGCAGACGGTCGTTCAGGTTACCTTAGCAACAAGTAGCCTTAGCATACGGCCAGAAGGCCAGATAAGCTCGGTTTATACCGGTAGATTACTTGTCAGATTCTCCGGCATAATAAACCAATATGACCGTTAGTTATATGTCAATTGTGGTAAATGCGAATTTTAGTTGAGTTCAGTAGCTTTTGGTCACATTGTGTCGGAGGCTGGTGTACAGACAGATATACAGAAAATCGAAGTAATGAAGATATAGCCTAGATTTACCACTCCGATCGAAGTACGCAATCCCTGCGGTTAGCCGGGTACTGCAGAGGGTTTGTGGACGGATTTTTCACTTTAGCAGCACCTCTGACTAAGTGGACATAGAAGGCAGCAAAGTTCCAGTAGACTGAGGAGTGTGAGCAGAACTCCCAAGAGTTAACAGCCAGGTTAACCTCAGCTCCAGTGTAGTATCGCCAGAAGGTACAGAGGATTGGTGCAGCATGGTAAAGTAACAGTTTATACTTTCGGGTAATTGAAGAAACGTGAGAAGAATTATCTTACCCACGATCTGGGTATCACCCAGTTAGCTGCAGTAGCTTATGCCTGAAAAAGCGAAAATTTTGTATCATCCAGGAAGGGCTAATATGGTGGCAGACGCCCTTAGCTATAGATCTATGGAGAGTTGGCATACTTACCACCTAAACAGCGGGAGTAGACCCGAGAATTTTACTAGTTAGCCGGTCTAGCCGTTCGCATAGCAGAAATAAAGGATAACAGAACGATAATACAGAATATCGCAGCATTACGGTTAGAGGGGGAAGTAAAGGAACGGCAGTATAGAAACCCTAGCCAGGTTTAACTTGAACACAAGATTCAGTAAGGAGAGGTGACATATTTTCAGATACCCGGGGATGAAGTGTGGCGATATAAGGCCGCATTTGTACTCCAGATATTTTGGGGCCTCGCCAGCAGTTTATGAGCGAGGTACATTACGCCCGGTATTCCCTTCATCCCGATACGACAAAGAGGTACCATGACATTAAAAAGAACTACAGGTAGCCCAGTGTCCTAACTGCCAACAGTTGAAGGCAGAATATCAGAAACCAGGCAGGTTAGTTAGAACATAGCTGTGCCTCTTTGGAAATGAGAAGCAATGAATATGAATTTTGTAGCGAGAATTACCCCATACTAAACACAGACATGGCTCTATATGAGTGATAAGTGACAGATTGATAAAAATCAGCTCATTCTTGCCGGTAAGAACTACTTTCTTGGCCGAAGATTATGCTGAGTTGCATATCAGAAAGATAGTCAGATTACATGGAATACCAGTATCCATTATTTCAGACAAAGGAGCACACTTCACAGCTAGATTCTGGCAGTCATTTTAGAAGAGTTTGGGAGCGTGGATTAATTTAAGCGCAGCGTTCTATCCTCAGACAGATGAGCAGGCTGAGCGCACAACGCAGACGCTCGAAGTCATGTTGCGAGCGTGTGTGCTAGATTTCAGTAATAGCCAAAAATGAGCATTTACCATTAATCGAATTTGTCTCCAGAATTAGAATCCATTCATCCGGTCTTCTATGTAGCTATGCTGAGGAAATGCATAGGAGGCCCGTCCAGTGTAGTCCCAGTTCAGAATATCCAGGTTACGACTAGACAGACAGATTCGCAGATATAAGGACCAGATATCCTCACCCTATTTCAGGCCTAGTCAGGCGACAGGTATGTCTGTATTATTATTTATGCAGTATCTTATGGTTGTATGTCTGTAAATGATAAAGGAAAATTGATATATGGTCATCCAGTGGATCTTAGAATATTGTGTGCAGTGCCCGTGTTGGACTTTTCTGCATTTCAGGTTTTTGCGATAGTCCATATTACAGGGGAAACTCTGCCGAAATTCTTCCAGAAAGTAAAGTAATCAGTCCTCTAGATAACAGTATACATTCGAGGACGAATGTTCTTAAGGGGGGGAGAATGTTACACCCCGTGGAATTCCCGGCACTTAGATGACCTATTCCCACGTTGGTTAAGCATTTTTGAAGGCCATACGTGTTGGAGAAAGGCCCGGGAAAAGATCGGACGAGAAGCCTGTCGAACCATCGCGGAAGGAGCCGAGGCAGAGCCCCTCCGCGATGGCAGCGTGTCATGGAGGAGGAGCCTCCGCATTGGCTCCGTGACACGTTGGCCTTGTCCCGGCCCAAGTATATAAAGCCCCACTTCGGTTTTAAATGATAGAAACTTATAAAAATTTCCAGAAAATGTAGAGAGCAGAGAGGGACGAAGGAAATTGATTAATTTCCGTCTGATTACGCTGCCAAACGCTGCCCAAACTCAAATTAATCCCAGATACCAAAGTATTTAGCAGCAGAGAGCATTCCTACGGATTCAGTTTCGTAAAATACGGCCGACGAATCGTCGAGCCACCGAGCCAAGGTAAGTGGAATTGCTCTAAATCAGTGTCTATGTGTTCCTAGCTGTGAAGTGAATATTTCTCCCTTCTAGGCTGCTGAAAAATAGCGAGTTTCTAGCCGTCTTTCGATAAGCCTAAGTTTAGGCTATAAACTATATCGAAAGTGACGTTGCCTTTTGAAATAAAGTTGTATTTAGTGTTAATTGATATGTTTATGAATGCAGTTGGGAGAAAACAGTTGAAGTACCGGCCGAGCCTCGTCCGACAGACGAATAATTCAAGGATAAGGTATGTAAAGTTAATTCCTTCGGCAAGTTAGTAATCCAGTACGATAGATAGCATGATGTACAGAAGAAAGAACTTATAAGTCAAGCACTAAGTCCAGTTGGAATTTAGTAAGCGTGTTTTTGTGATATTATGATATACATATACTCAGAATCAAAGTTAGTAAAGCAACATCAGATAGTTAGATGATACCTCAGTTACAGTATAGGCAGACAGTCAGATAATATCTCAGATACAGTATAGTTCAGTATTGCGTTATTATGAACATTGGTACAACATGAGAAACATTGGGCTGTAACGTGTACGAGACCTATCAGTGTGTAATGTGATATGCCATGTTAAGATATGGTTGTATTCAGTTGAAACCCCGTATGGTAATGCAATACCCGTAGAGCTCTTCAGAAATAGAATAGTAGACTAAAATGAAGTTTAGAAAGCATGTCAGGAATAGTAAATCATGATACTATAGAAAGTCAGTATACAACATAGTTCAGTAGAAAGACTATATTCGTACATACATATATAGTACTTCCAGCCTCAGCATGTATTAAGCATGTACATATTTCTATCACTAGTCCAGCATATAGCGTATACAGAAACCCAGTAAACAGCAGAGTTTTCAGCAGAAACATTATCTTATATAGCATTTGTTCAGTACAGCCGGCAGGAGACTATATTCATATTCATATATCTTTACCTGCCTCAGCACGTATTAAATACGTACAGATTACCCCTATTAGCCTCAACATGTGAGATACCCAGACAGTATTACCAGTTGAGACCGTTGTGTTGTTTGGGGTTGGATTACCTAGCATCCATGACCGCCCAGGGTTAATAGCTGTGTCGACTCGTCCGCCAGAGGACGAGGATACGTCACTCTACGGAGTGGCATGCCGTCCCGCCAGGGGACGAAGATGGGATGCCAGTTTTTCCCCATATTTGTGCCTTGATCGGCCCTTACACACCCCAGTCGAGCGGATACGCCCGGGTGCAGATTCAGGAGTCCTTCGGACTCAGATGCAGTTATAGTCAGGGGCTCAGCGAGCTCGAGTGCATACCCTGGGACCGGCAGGATGCGTACAGCCACTATAGGAGATGGGATGACCAGGGTAGGGGTATAGATTCTGTGCTGGTTGTACCTCCCGACTTATGGGGGCCGAGTAAGGTTTGTGTGTGCTATGTTATGTTATTTCATGTTATGTCATGTTAGATTAGCTACAAGTATATCAGCAGTAGCACGATACGTTTCCAGGTATGACTCTTATCCTTCCCAGTAAAGATTGAGAGAAGGTATGATTTACATTATCAGACAATTAGTCTATTCTCTCTACTTCAGTTTCTTCAGTTATATTATTGTATTCAGATTTTGCTTCAATTATTGCTTTACATACTCAGTACCAGCGGTACTGACGCCCGGTGGGGCGCTGCATTACTTGCCTGCAAGTACTTATAGACGAGCAGGTGACACTACGTAACTTCCTGTCAGCAGTCGGGTATTCAGCTACTGTCATCCGGAGACTGAATTCCAGAGGTGTATTTCAGTTCTTTTGTTTTATAGCACGGGTAGGTCGGGGCCCTGTCCCAATCATTTTTATTGCTATTCTTAAAGGCTTGCAGTCTATATATTCCCTGTGGTCAGATGAGCCGGTCGTGTTGGGCCGTGCAGTTGTATAGTTGCCTTTACTCCTTCTTTCTTTTGTAATGGCCGTGTGAGGCCATAGTTTGCCAGTAGTGGTGACCTTGCCGGTCACGTAGCTTTCCAGTATGTTATGTTTGAGTTACAGATAACTAGACAGCATGGTGGCCTTGTCGGCCCGCATAGGTTCCTCTGAATTAGTATGTTTCTGGTCAGCTGCTAGTATAGGGACAGAAGGCTATAGGCCAACGGGCCGGGGGCTGTATTTACAGCCGTTATATAGCCCTTTGTTTCCAGAAATATGAGTTAGAGCCAGCCAAGCGCCAGATGCGCCCAGGCTTAACAGTTCAGTAGGTCAAGTCTTAGCAGGGCACCAGGTGCCAGTCATACCCCCAAGGTGGGGCGTGACATTGCCTTTAGTGTATTACTCCACTAATATAAAGAAGTGTGATGTAGGATCACGTAGGATTTTAACGGGTTGTAACGTAAGCTACAGAACTAGTAAATATTGGGCTAGCCAATAATAGCCACTAGTATCCTTAAGCGCCTTTTCAATACATCCCATCAAACTCATGGGTATTGTTTCTTTCTTCATCCTCCCATTCTTGAAGTATTTCTTTAGTTTGGCCCATCTTCTTAAGCACACTTGACACAACAACAAAGATTATTCATGCACCTTCATTATAGTTTATTTATAACAAGTGCACCTTCAACCTTTTCTATTCTTCCATCACTCTGCTTTTCTTTTCTTTTCACCATTCTCACTCTTTGACACTTAGGGAAAATGATTTTCTCTTCTTAAGCGCTTCAGAGTTTGGATCAAATTTGCAGCTAACGAAAAGAAGGGATTAAGCTCGGTTTACACTTTTTGACCAAAGAAAAAATTAATAGGCTGAAGGCTCAACGGGCTGACTAGGGTACACAATCAAGGTGGGTACAATAATGAAAAATAGAAACTTTCGGTTAAAAACAAAGAAATGCCTACATCCTTTCCTACAATACACCTCCTTCATTTAGTTTTGTACACACAGCAGGCAAGTTCTAGACACTTCACAATAGCATGGAATAACAAAACCTCACGTCACACTTATTGCACATGCTCAATTCAAGATGTATTCACAGACTCTCCAATCAGCTAATTACAGGAATTCAAACATTAAGCCTCAATCACACTGAATCGACTCTATGGCCTAGGTATCTCAACATATTTACAAAGTTGCATGCTTTCATACGAATCACATTTGCATTTTAAATATCATGTACAAAACGCAACCAAAATTCGTAGGAAATGGTTGCGGAATTTTGGTTGCGTGTTGTACATGATATTTTAAATGCAAATGTGATTCGTAGGAAAGCATGAAACTTTGTAAATATGTTAAGATACCTAGGCCATAGAGTCAATTCAGTGTGATTGAGGCTTAATGTTTGAATTCTTGTAATTAGCTGATTGAAGAGTTTGTGAATACGTCTTGAATTGAGCATATGCAATAAGTGTGAAGTGAGGTTTTGTTATTCCATGCTATTGTGAAGTGTCTAGAACTTTCCTGGTGTGTGTACGAAATGAAATGAAGGACGTGTATTGTAGGAAAGGATGTAGGCATTTCTTTGTGTTAACCGAAAGTTTCTCTTTTTCATTATTGTACCCACCTTGAATGTACACCTTAGTTAGCCCGTTGAGCATTTAGCCTATTATTTTTTCTTGTGTCAAAATGTGTAAACCGAGCTTAACCCCTTCTTTTCACTAGCCGTAAATTTGATCCAAAACTCTTAAGCGCTTAAGAAGAGAAAATAATTTTCCCAAAGTGTCAAAGAGTGAGAATGGTGAAAAGAAAAGAAAAGCAGAGTGATGAAAGGAAAGAAAAGGTTGAAGGTGCACGTGTTATAAATAAAATATAATGAAGGTGTCTGAATAATCTTTGTTATCGAGTCATGTGTGCTTAAAGATATGGGCCAAACTAAAGACAGACTTCAAGAATGGGAGGATGAAGGAAGAAACAATGCACATGAGTTTGATGGGATGTATTGAAAAGGCGCTTAAGGATGCTAGTGGCTATTATTGGCTAGCCCAATATTTACTAGTTCTGTAGCTTACATTACAACCCGTTAAAGTCCTACGTGATCCTACATCACATTTCCTTATATTAGAGGAGTAATACACTAAGGGCAAGCCTATGGTTCATGACATGATGCATGTGAATTGTTTTGGGAGAGAGAGTGAAATTGTGTTTATATGCCCCTGCATGTAACCGTTAGAGTTCATGTGATTAAAAAGGGAAAATTCTCTTGCATTGTGAGGGCATATGCTTGATGAGAGATTAATTTTCGTGTCGGATATCTTGATCAGCTGATTTGCATGAGTTTGACAATATCGAGAGTCGATTCTTAAGTCTAGGAGGTCTTGATGTGTTGAAGGTCATTGCATTGATAGGACCATGTGTGTTTTCTTGATGATTTGCTGTGTTGAATAATCGGTATGGCCGTAGACTGAATTGTCGAACCAAAGTATCCAGGATGGGGTGTAAAGTGCATAAGGTGTAAGATTGTTGTTCGGGGACGAACAAGGATTTAAGTGTGGGGTAAGTGATCTTGGGCAATTTTATATTCCCAAGTGATACTCAAATGTGTCATTTTAGCCTTGTTTATCTATCAGTATTTATACATTCTCATGTGATTTATAATAAAATGTGAATTTATACTAACCAACATGATTAGCATTGTTTTGCAGGTGAAATATAATTTTGTGAAGCTAAAATGCATGTTGGGAGAGATCGGGGTTGGACTCGGATGTTAGCAAAGGACATAGCATTAGACGGCACAAATTAAAGGTGCTCCGCGATGGAGCCGTGTCACGCTGCCATCGCGGAGGCCTTCTGCCTGGATAGGGAATTTTTAGCCAAATTCCAGTGTGGGTGCTCGTTGGGGTCGTGGCATGTTGGCCTAGCCCCGCATTGCACGTCATGCCACGTTGGGCCTTATTACCTGGACGGTCAATTTTCAGTGAGGCTCCGCGTCAGTGGCGTTTCACGGAGGCAGTGCTCCGCGATGCACTCTGTGACACGTTGCTTGTTATTTCAGAAAAAATTCCCACTAGTATAAATAGAACACTTAGGTTCATTTTTCAATATTCTGACTAGGTGGAGCAAGAACGTGGGTTACAGGCAGTTGAGGGGACGAAAATCTCAGGGTTTTTCTCTATCTCCTTCTTCTTTAATTCAATTGCTTGTATGATTAACACTCATTTAACGATGTTTAATCCACAAATGAGTGGCTAATTCCTCTTCTTGCTGAGGTTAAGAACAATGGTATTGAAATTGATTAAGTTGGTTTTTCATCTTTTCTTCCATGGTTGTTCTATTGATTCTTGTTCTTACTGCATTAATGTGTGGCCTATGTTAATGTATGTTTAAAAAGTCTGGTTTCACTCGAGAGAGCAAGAAATTGGAAAGTTGTGAATCAATAGGATATGATATTTTCTTAGTTTGGGAAAATTGAGAATTGATTTACCTTCAGGATAAAAATATACCTAAAAGTCGTATTAGTCAATTAAGGAACCGGTTTTGTATGGCTAGAACATGAATTTCGTTTAATCACAGAAATGTAGGTGGATGGTTCATGATTCTTAAGTTGGGTTAAATACGAGAGTTTAAATCCATTGGCAATAGTTCTTGACTAGCAACCGGAGGAAAGATTAACCACATTATATTGATAATTTATTTCTTTACATGTTCATTTAACCTCATCATGCTCACATTCATAGTTCAGACTAACATTAGATATTCGTTTTAGACTTAGCATAAAAATTAGAAATCAAAATATCAAACTCTACTTTGCACTGTTGTCTTCATTGTTAGAGTTAAAATATAGTACACTTGAGTAGAGTGTTACCTTATCCTAGTCCCTGTGGGATCGATACTTGGCTTACTTAAGCCACTTTACTACTTGTTCGACCACGTGCACTTGCGTGTAGCTTTATACCCAAAGCAGAAAAGTCCGAACAAGGCTCTTAATGTAGCTCAAAAAAATTACACCGTGACAGAATAGGAGTTGTTGGCTTTAGTATTTGCATTCTAGAAGTTTCGGGCTTACTTGCTTGGAACCAAGGTGGTAGTTCATGCATACCATGTAGCTCTGAGATATCTTATGGCAAAGAAGGATGCCAAGCGCGATTGATTCGATGGGTTCTATTGCTGGAAGAGTTTGAGTTCGAGGTAAAGGATCGGAAGGGGGACCGAAAACCAGGTGGCGGATCACTTATCAAGATTGGAAGCCGATGCAAAACTTCGGGATGAGCTTGACATAGATGATGTGTTCCCCGACGAGCATGCTTTAGCTGCTTCACAGGATCTCATCCCATGGTTTGCAGTCCTCGCTAATTACTTGGTGAGTGATGTTGTTCCGGAAAACTTATCTTTTCAGCAGTAGAAGAAGTTCATGTCTGATGTGCGAAAGCTTTTCTAGGATGATCCTTACTTATTCCGCATATGTGTTGATGGGGTGATTCGGAGATGCATGCTTGAGGTGGAGATGTTGAGCATATTGGAGGCTTGTTACTCATCCCCTATTGGGGGTCACCACAGCAGGATTTACACAGCCCATAAGATTCTGCAATGTTGGTGCTATTGGCCAACTATTCACCAGGATGCACATGATTTTGCAAAGGCATGTGATGCATGCCAAAGGCAAGGAGGCATATCAAGGAGGCATGAGCTCCCTCTTACTCCCATCCTTGTAATTGAGCTGTTTGATGTCTGGGGCATTGATTTCATGGGCCTATTTGTTATCTCAAACGGGAAGAAGTACATACTTGTTGTTGTGGACTCTGTTTCGAAATGGGTGGAGGCAATTGCGATTCCAAATAATGAAGGGAAGAGTGTCACAGAATTTTTGAAGCAGAATATTTTTTTCCAGATTTGGGACTCCCATAGCCATCATTAGTGATGGGGGTTCACACTTCTGCAACCGACTATTTCAGACTTTATAGGAGAAATATGGGGTGAAATACAGGGTGGCAACACCCTATCATCCACAATCTAGTGGGCAAGTTAAAGTCTCCAACCGGGAAATAAAGACCATCTTAGCTAAGACTGCAAATGCTAACCGGACAGAGTGGTCTAGGAAGCTAGATGATGCTTTATGGTCTTATCGGACTGCATTCAAGACTCCTATAGGTATGTCTTTGTATCAGCTTGTATATGGGAAAGCATGTCATCTTCCGATTGAACTTGAGCATAAAGCTATGTGGGCGCTGAAGAAACTGAATTTGAGCTGGAGAAAAGCTGCGAACTTGAGACTTGATTAGTTAAATGAGCTAAATGAATTTTGTTTAAAAGCCTATGAGAGTTCTGAAATTTATAAACTAAGGATGAAAATTAAGCATGACAAGAAGATTGAGAAGAGAAAGTTCAGCCCAGCTGATATGGTGTTACTATTCAATTTTAGGCTTCGCTTGTTTCCTGGCAAGTTGAAGTCCAAATGGTTGGGTCTTTTTTGAGTGGTCGAAGTATTCTCCGATGGGGAAATTGAATTGGAAAACCATGAAGGAAAGTGATTTAAAGTGAATGGTCAAATAGTGAAAGCATATTTGGGGAAGAGCGAAGAAATTAAGCTGGTGGATCTTTGGGCTATGGGTGAAATCTGAGTAACCTGGGGACTTGCATCATGTCGCGACGTTAAATCAAGTGCTGCATGGGAGGCAACCCGTGGAGATGTTTTGGTAAATTTTGAGTAATCAAAATATCTGGTCGTGTTGCGACGTTTAATCAGACGCTTCTCGGGAGGCAACCCAAGTTGTAATTGTAACATATATATATTGGTTACGTGTGTTAATGTGTGCAGGTGAATAAGATGGGAAATTTGAAGCTAAAACAAAAAATATGAACTTCAGTTGCTGGTGCCAAAAATCACAGAACGATTCATCATTGGACATAATGACTCGTCAGTCCACTCGTGATCACTGATGCAGAAAATAGGGTAGAAACGGTCGACCCAATGACTCGTTGCCAGTGACAATGAGTCATGAGGTCTTCCGTTAAGTCTACTGGTTTGATGAGGCAATTAAGCTATAACAAGATACCAACGACTCATGTCATGACTCATTGGGTAACTGCACGAGTCATTGCACGAGACGTTAGGTACCAGGTAAGTTCTTAGACTCAATCAAATAAAAGAGAAGCCAAAAGAGTCATTTCTTTAATGAATGACTCATCACGTAAGTCGTGGAGCAGTAACTTAAAATCAGCACCCGACCCGACCCACGTTCAAATATGGAAAATATCGGATCTAAACCTATAAAAACACCTGATTTTATACACAAATTCCCTCACAAAGTTCGATCTCTCAAAACTCTTAATAAAAATTTCCCACTTATTCTCCTCCCAAATTACCATCCGCCAGAACTCACTCAAAATCACGCATCAATTCTGTACAAACAAGAGCACTCTCACAGCACAACAAATTTAAACTTCATCCTTATCCTCAAATTGTGAGTATACATACACTCAGTTTATAAATGTTGATTGATTTCTTCATCCCTGTAAAACCATAATGCCCTCGATGATTTATGTGTTATACCAAATGAAAACCCTAGGTTGCTTTGCATTTAAAATCATGATACAATGTTATAAGAAATTTGATTTGTGCTTGTGGGATTGAATATTAGGTGAGATGGTACATGAGTTTGGTTATTTTTCATAGACCAGTGATAACGCCTCATATAATGACTCGTGGGAAAGCCCAACGAGTCGTTACATGACCTGCCACCACCACTTAAACCCAGTAAGTAGACTCGTGAGCATGAGCCACATAGTGAGTCGTGGTACCGCCTCACGACTCGTTGTGTAGCTCGTACTGAGTGGGAAATTGGGAGATGTAAATAGTCTACCTCACAACTGTTCTAACAAGTCGTTTCCACAAGTAATGACTCATCATGACTAGTCGTTGAGTCCACTATTTCAATACGAAGGAAAGTTGACCTGCAAATAATGAGTGACCTCACGAGTCGTGGCTAGTGGGAACGACTCCTTGAGTCCCTCGTCCTGTCTGTAGGAAAACAGTTAAATCTCATTTTATCTCATCTCGTCTGGCATACTAAACTTTATTCCACAGGTACAATGACACCGAAAGGTACACCAAAAAAGGGTCCGACAAAGAAATAGAGGTCGGAGAAGAGTCAGCCCTCATATCGCAGACTTAGGGATGAGCAGTTATCCTCCGAAGAGTCGAGTGGCTCAGTGGAGGAATACCAGGTCTCAGAGGAGCAGCTCAAGAGTAGATCGACCAGGACTAGGACGCACTGCACTACCAATCTAATAGCGTTGGTCCATCTTCTACCCCACTTGCAAGAGACCCACCTAGCCGAGTAGAAGAGAATGTTGGGGCCACAATCCCGATTGCCCCCGAGCGCACCACAATTGTGGAAAATGCAAAGGGTGCTAATGAATCACTTTCCCAATAGGAGAGCACAGATGATGAGTTGACGGAGAATTCACATAAATCCACTGATAAACCACGGAGGGTGAGGCGATGGTGTGTCTGCAGTATGTGGGCCATTTACAACAGGGACATTACTCCGAATGAAAAGGGCCATCCGAAGAGGAGCAGTTATGAGGAGCCCAGACAGGTCACCACAAGGCTCAAGGACCTCCCAGAGCTTCAAGCATAGTTTGAGAGATATAGTTTCAGGTGGTTAACTGAGACATCGGGGAGCTACAACCCTTTCCTGTCAGAGAGTTCACCTACGTAGCCACATTATAGCTTATGGCTTTGGGAGGCCAAGACTGGAAGAAGAGGCCTGTATTGACGCAGGTGTTGGTTCAGCAGACACCTGTAGACATCTCTGAGAGAACCATCTCTAGGCTGCTCTATGGTCTAGACTATCAAGCCCCAATAAACACAGCTAAGTTTGATCACAGAATATTTGAACTAAAGAAAGTCAAATTCAAGAAGCTGAATAGTGAAGAATGTATCAGGCAGTACACTTGGTTTTCACGCATCATTGCCACATGGGGTCCATTAGTTAAGTGGTTGCATGGCATCGAGTCACAGATAAAAAAGGCCACACTAAACTTCCAAGATAAATTCTGATGGACATTGGTTTGACACAGGCTGGTACCAACCAGAAATGACAATGTGCTTTCATCTGACAGAGCCGCACAGATAGTAAGCATTATGGAGGGGTATGCCATAAACTTCCCATGATATATTGCTGAGGAGATTCGGGAGCGGGCGATAGTAGAAAGGACCACCATTCCCTTTCCATGCCTCATTGTCGACTCTGTCAGGAGTCAAAGGTGCCAGAATTGTCGTCAGTTGATCAGCGAGTGGTGGTCCATAAGATCACCGATGTCGGGTGATAAGAGATGCAACAAACCTGGTATTGAGAGCGAGGAGTCAGTCTTCCGCATCCACTGGAGCAGCGTTATTGGCAGAGGCATTGAGTAGCAGTATGCAGACTGAGGATGCACTATTTACGGAGTTTGCAGCAGAGCCCAAAGAGGCCGAAGAGACTGGTAGCCAGTCTGAGGCTATTGATGCAGCTGACATTCCCGCACCTGCTGAGGTTCCAAAGTCTTCATCTACAACAGAAACACCTCAACCACCTGTTTCACCCTCACGTGCTTCTCCAGCTGGCCTAGTTACAATTTCTCAAGAATTCCTGACTGACATGGCTAGGCGGCTGGCTAAATCCAAAAAATAGAAATCACACACGACTCTTCAAGTTAAGGTACTAATGGAGCAGGTAAAGCCATGGGTTACAAAGGAGTTGGAGGTGCTCTCTAGTTCAGTGCATGGCTAGTTGGATGCCTTTGAGAGGCATATAGATGAGTGCGTTGCACAGTTACAGGCGCCCGAGATGGCGAGATGGTATGTAGAGGTAGTAGCACTCCGAGTTGAGGTGCTGGAGTTTTCTGCACGACAGGTAGCTTCGATTCCTCCACCCGTGCTTCCAGTGATAGATGACGAGACTGAGAAAGAGCTACCACCAGTAGTTGACTTTATCACTGAGGAGCCAATGGTGCAGGATAAGGGCAAGAGGCCTCGTGAGGAGGCAAGTCTTGTTGAGGATGATTCTCTGCTTTGTGCAGAAGCGAGAGTGGAGAGAGATGGAGGAAGCACTATAGTTATCCAGAGATGAGGCTCGACAGAGGGTCGCAGTTGAGGCAGCGAGAGCTCGTGAAGAAGGTACGAGCTCAGTAGGTTCTGAGAACGCACCAGTTCAGCATTGGAGGTGTATCTACACCTCCACTGACTAAGCCGCAGACGCCTAGGTCGCACAGGTATGTTCCCTATTTCCATGTTCTATTTTTATAAATGCGTTGAGGAAGACGCACACTTTCTTGATAGGGGTGGGGAGGGTACCAGTGTATTTTTGCTGAACATAACCCGAGGGTTTTTTTTCTAGATATCTTTTCCCACAGGTGTTTCTTATCTAGTAGAACCAACACGTTTAGATTTTTGTGTTTGTTTGTGTCATTCAAAAGAAAATTAGGTGAACTTAAGGCAGTCAATAGCATGAATTGTTAAATTCGTTTGAGCAGATAATGTGATACACCTCATAATTTTTTTTAGTTGTGTGTGTGTTTTAAAATCAACAAGCATGACCTTTGTGAATCTTTGCATGGCATTGGTACTGTGAACATGTTTACCATTGTGTGATTGTACCTAAACTAGCAGTTAATAGAAGTAATGATGTTGGCTTGTGCAATGTGTGAGTAAGACTTAATAGTTAAATTCTGTTGTGTGTGTCAATCTAGAACTTTCCTTGTCAGTCGTACCAAGGTAGAGGATGGGAAACTAGGAAAAGATCATAGGTTGTTTTTTGATGAATGAGTCCACTTTAGCCTTAAAAGACCTACCAAATGGAAATAAATATCCCTTGATCCCAATTTTGAGCTTAAATTGACACTTTTTTGTTAACACCAATTCACCTTCCTGCTTTGATTAAAATGAACCTGTTTTGGCTCTGGTCCCTCCTTGGACACTGTGAACCTCAACTCAGGAAAATTGACAAAGTTGAGGGTGGCTATCATAGGGATGATTAAGAAAAGTAGGTGGAGTGAAATTGGGTAATGAGAATAAAAAGGGCGAGTGCGGGGTGCAATAATGAAGATAGAGAGAATTTTTTTGATAAAAATAAGTTGCTTAAAAAAAGAGAAAAAGAAAAATTGCACCCGTACTTGCAAAAGAGATAAAAGAGGAAAAAAAAGAAGGAGCAAGTGTAAAGAAAAGGGAAAACTAGGGGAAATGTAAAAAGAAGGTTAAGAGTGGAGCCAAAGTGTGTGTAGTGCCAAAGAGGGTTAAGATACTATTTCCGTATGTACCATACCCAAACCCAAGCCTACATTACAAGATTAAAAAGTCCTATAGTGATCCTGGTTAGCCCATCTGAAAATCGACGTATTGAAAGTAAAGGTAAGATTATGGTATTGCATGCACACAATTAGAATTTCTTTGTGAGAGCTAGTGTGTTTTTACCTAGTCCCAAGAGAAATATATTGATATGATCATAAACGCATTGTGTGAGTCTGGGACTTCTTCGTGGTAAGATCATTTGGTCAACAAAATGGTTTGCAAACTGTCTGGGTCAGTGTTATAGAATGATGTTCATGGTTGCAAGTGACAGTATATTTCCATGTTTTGATTCCTCCGTGTCATGGTTGAAAATTTTGCATATGCATTATGATTTGGTTTTCAATGATAAAGGAGGGGTTATAAAATTTGGTTTGATTAAAAGATGTGACTACCATAAGTTTCCTAGAGTTCTTTTGATTGAAGCATCGTAATGGTTTTATTTTATTTGTTTTTGCCTGAGGACATTCAAAAGTTCTAAGTTGAGGGGTTGATGTGCCATGATTTTACGGCACTTTCGATGCCTAAAACCAAGAAAATATGCAAATTCCGGGTATGTTTATGTAGATATAATGTGTTTGTGTTAAGTGTTGCAGGAAAACAAGTCTGGAACGTGAAATGGGCAATGCAAGGAAAAAATGGACCAAAATGCATTCCGCTACCTAGGTCATGAGTCATCGTCCCAATGGACGACTCATTCCTGGAGTCGTGGGATGAGATCAAGTTTTCATGTGAAGAACCAGTGTATCCGACGAGTTCAAGGCACGACTCATTACATCTAGTAATGAGTCGTTATACCAGTCGTGAAGACTAGGACGAAAATTTCTGAAAAAAACTCAGGGAAGATAATGAAAGACATAACGAGTCGTCAGGAGACGTGACGACTCGTTGTGAGATGTTGGGGGCACTCGTGAGGTACACTAGAGAATTTGGTGATTGCCACAAGGAACCTAACGACTCATGCCCTGACCTAATGAGTTGTTAGGTGACCCGTTACCATGACTGGACAAGTTGCCGAGGATAACTCAATTTTACTGGCCACGACTCGTTGGGAGACCTAAAAAGTCATTAATTGGCCCGTTATCACTGCCGACCTGGATTCCGTTTTTAGTTAGGAAATGTTTTTCTTGAAACTATAAATACATTATTTAGATTTATTTTTGAAGTACAGTTTATTTTTATTACTTTCACGTGGATTTTGGTGTTGTTAACTATCATTCTTGGTTCAAGAAAGAAAGTTTGTAATTTTGTTCTTGATTTTGAGGATTAAAACAACATTGAAGTTTTGTTCATCGATTTTTGGTGATTTATTCAATTCAAGTGGTTTTCCTCTACGAATCTTTGTAAATTACAATTATGATTTCTTCTTTATTTTGTAATTGTGATCATTCAAATAAGAGTGGCTAAACCCATAACTAGTGTTATGGGAACCACGATGAATTAACACACATAGGTAAAAATACTTAGTGAATCTTGAATAGGGTTTATGCATGTATTTTTTTTCCTTTATTTTAATTGCTTCTTAACGGTTGTAAACATTGGAAATTTCCTTATTCTTACTCACTGGATCAAGGGGGTAGTGAATGGGAAAAGGGACTAACAATGGAGATTTGAGGCTATCAACCCTCATCTAATAGCTTGACCTTGTCCAGGAATAGTTAATCCTATATCAAGGGTACGGGTTAATTAAGCATACACCCATATACAGACCAAGTTGCATGGTGATAATCATCTAGATAGGGGACCAACCATTTAGGTGAATTTAACTTACAAATATTGCATGCGAAACACCGGAATAGATCACTTGTGTAAAAGCCTTGTGGTTATGAAGTCATGGGGAATACAATCCTAGTAAACTTGTTGATTGAATACAACTAAAATTGAATTAAGCATCTACTAGTCTTTACTCTTGTTTATTATTTTGTGTTTCAAACCTTCCCCCCATAGGAAATAGGTAAGCCGATAGTACTAGCTAAACGCATTAACTAAATTTCTCATCATATTCCTCGTGGGATTCGACCCCAACCTTGGTTGGGTTCTATATTTCACTTCGACCGCTTTATATCTCATTTACGAGGTGTAATTTGGGCGACATCAAATTTTGAGATACCCGCATCTTTTCCCTTCTGGCTTAGTTCCAGCATGAGGTACAAGTTTCCTCCTTAGTACTTTATTCAATTTCATGTCTCTAAGTTCCATACATGTCATTTCATGCATGTATGTTTCATAAATTTAGTTCATTCATGTATATCAGTCAGGAGTATGTCACTTTGTTAGTTTTCAGCTATAGTTGATAAGTTTTTGGATTTGCAGCTCCTTCCCTAGCCCTCCAACAGGTTTAAATCAATATTTTCGATGGTGAATGATCCCAAGGGGGAGATATTGTAACAACTCAAGTCTTGTAATGGATCCTTGAAGGATAAAGAACTGAAGTTGAAGGTCTGGTGCAGAGGGTGATGGAGGAGTCGATGGCCCATCAGCCTCTTGATAGCCCATTACACTGGTGTCATGGTTCCAACAGTAAGAATGACAGCCGTTAGGTAAGTGATGGACCGTCATGGCTAATTTTGAGGGTTGGCGGTGATGGTGATGGCCCGTCAGCCTAGCAACGAACCGTCGTGTGTTTCGTTGGGTTGAAGCCTCGTGTCCCGGATGTGATGGTTGGATTGACAGACCGTCGTGGGAGTGACTGCCTGTTATTTCCACTGCCACATAGGCCAGTCAAGAACCCTTCCCTAGATAAGGTCAATAGTGGGACTGGCGAACCGTTAGACATGTGATGGCCCATCATATGTATCATCGGGATGTCTAGTTGTTCAACTTTAGCCAGACTTCCAAGGGAAATTTTGTAATCTAGCGAGCTTCTAATCCCTATGTGATGTTGTTTTGTCCTTTTAATGAGTGTTTTAGGAGGGTTTAACCTAGCCTAAGTCATTATAATCTCCTTCATGCTTTGAATTCAAATTCTCTCCAAAGATCAAGTCAGAGTTCCTCCTTAATTTCTTCCCTAATTCTCTTGGTCTTTTAAGATTAGTGTAGAGATTAGATTTCCCAAGTATGTAGGGCCATGAATGGGGGATTTCTTTCACCCTCGTGCCCAAATTTTCCTGTCTAATTCATGAATTCAAGTTTCAAATCAAGTGTATTGATTTCTAGGATTTTAACCCTATTCTATAAAATTATCTATGATATGTTTATGGGTCTAATCTCCTCATGTTCTAATGTATGATTTAAGTCTAATGGGAAGATTTTACACTCAATTAATTATAAATTCATTTTTTCAAGATATTAAAAATTATGCCCTATTTTATGAAAATTCAATCCTATGGTCTATAATTTCAGGCATGATGAGTTATCTAGAATGCATGAATGCTTATGAACTCTCAACATATGAATATATGATTTTGACATTATGAATTCTATTTCAAGTATGCATGATTTTATGATTTGGGCAAGCCCATGCAAAGTTAAGTATGCTTATTAAAAATTTAGCCAAAGCTAACAATATCAGTTTATGTTATAATTTGGAGTCAATACTCCCAATACTCAGATATAAGCTATGTTTTAAGAATATGATTATATGAGAAATATGCATGTTTTGGGATTAGTGTTGAGCACCGAGTAGGCCGGGAGTTTCGATGTCCCCAATCTCTAACTACAGAGTGACATAAAATATATTTCTTATTGCAACCTCTCAAGAGAGTGTTTTCCCTACCCGAGGGCACACTGGATATCACACCTTATTTGTCTTTTCCCCTTTCAAGGATTAGGATGAATCTCCTCCATGTGGGCAAGACATGGGATCATCATGCGCTTATACACAGTGGTTGTTGGTTACGACAAGTCTCCCATTGTTTCTCATGATTTCAGTTGCTCATTTTCATAATTTATGATGTTAAGTTTTATAGAGTGTTTGACCCAATGATTAGTTTATGATTTCTCACTTATTATTTCAAGCATGACAAGTTATATGATTGATATTTTCAAATCTTGGGTCATTATGTTCCGTTATGATAAATAACTTATGATTATGTATATCCCAGATATATGTCCTTTAGCATAGAGTCCCTACTTTTATGATCTATTTGAATTATAAGCATGATTTCAGTTAACGTTTTAGTAGCACATTTTAGCTACCTTACATACTTAGTACATTTCATGTACTGACCATATACTCTATGCTATATCATCTCATGATATAGGTTCAGGTGATCCAGCTTAGTCTCGCCGATAGCTTTTCTCCTATCAGTCCAGTTTAGCCCTTGTTGGGTCTTCATCTTCTAAGGACATTCTTTTAGTTATGTTGATTATGTCATTTCAGTTTCATACTTGGAGTTAGCTGGGGGCTTGTCCTAGCATCTCATTAGATAGTAGAGGCTTTTCATAGATAGAATTAGCATGCTTAATTTTGTGATTCAGCATTGCAACGTTATCTCTTTCATATACGCTTTATGATATTTAGTTTTCCGCTTATTCATGTTTATGTTGATTTTTGCTTGTTTATGCTCTTAAGTCATACTATGTATGTACCATGAGTTAGCTTGAAGCCATTCATCGTTCTAGATCCCATGTCTCTAACCGGGATCCCAGCTCGAGTCGTGACAAACTTGGTGTCAGATTAAAGGTTTAGGTGTGTCCTAGGATGTTTGAAAGCTGCATTGAGTAGAGTCTTTTCTTTGGGTGTGAAACACGCCATACTTATGGGGAAAAGGCTACAAGATGTGTTAGGGAATTTCCTTTCTTTCATGATTTATGTCGTGCGATGAAGTACCTCTCTATTCCTCTAACTCGTGCTATACTTGTTTGTAGAAATATGCCTCCATGTTGAGTAAATGGAAGGAGAAATGACAATGGAAATGGCCATGGCAATGGAGATGGGCACATGTCAACCCCACCAGCTCCAGCAGATCCCTTCCCCGAGGAGGTCAGTCATGCCGAGTTCAGGGCACATTTCAGATAATTGCATAGGTCATGACCGCTCAGGTCAATCATTAGGAAGTGTCCTATGTTCCCCATGATGGGAACATAGCAGCGACGAGAGTGCAAGACTTCCTCAAGATGAACCTACATGAGTTTCTTGGGCCGAAAGTGGATGAGAACCCACATGAGTTTATTGAGGAGGTGTAGAAGATCACCTAGATTATAGGGGTGACTGGAGAGGCAAGCACAAACATAGCCTCCTATCAGCTGAAGGGGTTGCTCACATATGGTTCCATTAGTAGAAGGATAGTAGGGGGGTTGGAGCAGTTCCTGTGAGTTGGGATGAGTTCGTGAATGCTTTTTTGGACAGGTTCTTCCCTAGGGAGTTGAGAGAGGCAAAGGCGGTAGAGATCGTCAATTTGAAGCAGAACCACAGAACTTTCCAGATTATGCCTTGGAGTTTACCCGATTGTCTAAGTATGCACCAGAGATGGTTGCTGACCCGAGGGATTGTATGAGCAAGTTTGTGAATGGAGTGGCAGATTCACTGTCAAAGAGTGCAGGACCGCCATATTGATTAGCGACATATATTTCACCCGATTGGTCATATATGCCCAGAAGATAGAGGCGAAGCAGATGAAGGAGAAGGAGAGAAAGGCCAAGAGGGCCAGGAACGGGAGTCATGGGCACTTTGAGCAGAGGTTCGGTGGTGGGCATCGACCTCAGTTCCACTAGAGGTCATCAGCCTCAGCTCCCTCATCAGCTAGCATTCCATGTAGACCCTGAGGAGATTAGAGAGGTAGAGCGTCAGGCTCTAGGGACCAGAGGAGCATGACAGGAGAGCACACTTTTCCAGTTGGTAGGAAGTGTGGCAGGAAGAACCCTAGTGAGTGCTTGGTTGGTTCAGATGTTTGCTTCAGGTGTGGAAGCTCGGGCATATGCATATGGATTATCCTTTAGCTAGATAGGGCGACAGTAGGGGCCATGCCCCAAGCTCCACATCAGCAACTCCAAAAGCTCGCCCACCTCAGTAGGGCACCTCTTCTAGTGCGGGTGGCGTACAATGCCATAATAGGTTCTATGCACTATCTTTTCGCCAGGAGTGGGAGGTCTCTCCCAATGTGGTCACTAGTATGTTACGAGTATTCCATCTTGATGCGTATGCATTGTTAGATCCAATGGCTACCTTATCTTTCGTGACTCTTTATGTTGTTGTTAGTTTTAGAGCCAGTCCGGAATCTTGTCAAAACCCTTCTCAGTCTCTACTCCTGTCACTAAGTCAGTTTTAGCATGATGGCTTTATAGAAATTGCCCTATCACGATTCTTCAGAAAGTCACCTCAGCCGACCTAGTGGGGTTAGATATGACAGACTTCGATATTATATTCGGTATGGATTGGTTACATGCATGTTATGCCTCAATCAATTATAGAACCCATACCGTAGAGTTCCAATTTTTGGGTGAGTCAATCCTAAAGTGGAAGGGTAGTTTAGTTGTGCCTGTAGGTCGCTTAGTTTCCTATCTTAAAGACAAAAAGATAATCTCTAAGGGTTGTGTGTATCATCTAGTTCGGGTCAAGGATTCTACATCCAAGACCCCGACTCTACAGTCTGTCCCAGTTGTATGTGAGTTTCCGGAGGTGTTTCCAGATTATCTATCAAGAGTCCCTCCCGAGCAGGAGATTGACTTTGGTATCGACCTTCTTCCTGATACGCAGCCTGTATTCATTCCTCTTTATAGAATGGCTCCACCTGAGCTAAAGGAGTTGAAAGAGCATTTGAAAGATCTCTTAGATAAGGATTTCATCAAGCCTAGTAAATCCTTGTAGGTGCCTAAGTTCTTTTTGTTTGGAAGAAGAATGGTTTCCTTATAATGTGCATTGATTATCAACAGTTGAACAAGGTCACAATCAAGAACAAGTATCCCTTCCCCAGGATTGATGACATGTTTGACTAGCTTCAGGGTAGCAAGTGGCTTTCAAAGATAGACCTCAGATTCAGTTACCATCCGCTCAGAGTTAGGGAGAGTGACATTTCAAAGACAGTCTTTAGGACTTAGTATGGTCAGTATTAGTTCGTAGCTATGTCTTTTGGACTAACAAATGCTCTGGCAGCTTTTATGCATTTGATGAACATAGTGTTCAAGCAATATCTGGATATGTTAGTGATTGTCTTCATAGATGATATCCTCAAATACTCTCAGAGCGAGGAGGGGCATGCCACTCATTTGAGGATTGTATCGCAGACCCTCAAGGATCGCAAACTGTTTGCTAAATTCAACAAGTATGAGTTTTAGCTAAACTCAGTGACATTTTGAGCATATAGTGTCTAGTGAGGGTGTGCAGGTGGACTCTCAGAAGATATAAACAGTGAAGAATTGGTCTAGACCCTTCAGTCCTATAGATATTAGGAGCTTTTTGGGTTTAGTTAGCTACTATATGAGGTTCATAGAGGGATTCTTATCCATTGCAGCATCGCTGACTAAGTTGGCCAAGAAGAAGGTCAAATTTAGGTGGTTGGATTCTTTTGATAAGAGTTTTAAGGAATTAAAGACTTAACTCACTTCAGGCCCCAATATTGACCCTACCAGATGTTATGAATTATTTTGTTCTGTATTGTGATACCTCTAAGATTGGTCTTGGTTGTGTGTTGATGCAGCATGGTAAGGTCATTGCGTATGCTTCTAGATAGTTTAAGACTCATGAGAAGAACTATCCGACACATGACCTAGAATTGGTAGTTTTGGTGTTTGCTTTGATGATTTGGAGGCACAACTTGTATGGGGTGCATGTGGATGTATTCGCGGACCACAAAAGCCTTCAGTATGTGGTCACTCAGAAGGACCTAAATTTGTGGCAAACGAGATGGCTAGAACTTCTCAAGGACTATGACATGAGTGTCTTTTATCATATGGGAAAGGCCAATGTAGCGGCGGATGCTCTTAGTAGGTTTCCATGGAGAGTGTGTCTCATGTTGAGGGCGGGAGGAAGGAGTTGGTGAAGGATGTCCATAGGTCTGCTCATTTGGGGGTTTGCGTTACAGATTCGACGGATGATGGTGTTATTGTTCAAAATGGATCAAAATATTCACTGGTGATGGATGTTAAATCTAGGCAATATGAGGATCCTATCCTAGTGAAGCTTAATGATGTTGTTCGGAATCAAAAAGTGGAGGTTTTCTCCCAAGGGAGAGATGGTATACTTCGATATTAGCGTCGATTGTGTGTGCCGGCTGTAGACGGCTTGAGAGAGCAGATGTTGAGCGAAGCTCATGGCTCCAGGTACTCTATCCATCTTGGTGCCACCAAAATGTACTGTGATCTATGGGAAGTCTATTGGGGGAATGGCATGAAGAAGGACAGCGGAGTTTATGGCTAAGTGTCTAAATTTCCAATAGGTGAAGGTTGAGCATCAGAGACCTGGGGGTATGCTTTAGGATATTAGCATTCCTACTTGGAAATGGGAATAGATCAATATGGACTTTATTATATGTTTTGCTTATACTCATCGATAGTATGACTCTATATGGGTGATTGTGGACAGGTTAACCAAATTAGCCTATTTCTTACCGGTCAAAACTACCAATTCAATGGAGGATTATTCTAGATTGTACATTCTAGAGAAAGTTCGGTTGCATGGAGTTCCTTTGTCCATCATCTCAGATAGCGGTACTCAGTTTACATCTCAATTTTGGAGGTCGTTTCATAGGGGCCTTGGTACTCAAGTGAAGCTTAGACAGCTTTTCACTCGCAGTCAGATTGTCACGTTGAGCGGACCATTCAAACTCTTGAGGATATTTTGAGAGTGTGTGTGATTGATTTCAAGGGTAGTTGGGATGATCACTTACCTCTCATTGAGTTTGCCTACAATAACAGTTATCACTCCAGCATTCTAATGGCTCAATTTGAGGATCTTTACGGGCGTAGGTGTAGATGACCTATTGAATGGTCTGAGGTACGTGAGGCTACATTTATAGGGCCAAATTTAGTTCATGGGGCGATGGAAAAGGTTCAAATTATTAGAAAAAGGCGTAAAATAGCTCTGAGTTGTCTGAAATCATATGCGGATGTTAGGCGGAGAGAGTTAGAGTTTGAGGTTGACGATTGGGTGATTCTGAAGGTATCTCCCGTGAAGGGAGTGATGAGGTTTGAAAAGAAAGTGAAGCTTAGTCCCTGATATATTGGTCCCAATAGGATTAGGTGGGTTGGAAAGCTAGCATATGAGTTGGAGCTACTAGCAGAGTTAGCTTCTGTGCACCGAGTTTTTCATGTATCACTGTTGAAGAAATGCATTGGTGACCCAGCCCTAGTTATTTCGGTGGAGAGCATAGGTGTGAAGGATATCCTTACCTATGAAGAGGATCCGATTGAGATCCTTGATCGTCAGGTTCAGAAGTTAAGGAACAAGGAAGTAGCTTCAATAAAGGTGTTACAGAGAAATCAACTTGTGGAGGAAGCTACATGGGAAGCCGAAGCAGCTATGATGGCTAGATACCCGAATCTTTTACCTTCCAGCTCAATTCCATCATGAGGTACCAGTTTCCTCCTTATTACTCTATTCAATTTCATGACAAGCTCATGTCTCTAAGTTCCTTTCGTGTCATTGCATGCATGAATGTTTCATGAATTCAGTTCAGTCTTATATATCAGTCCGGATTCAGTCACTCTGTCAGTTTTTAACTATGGTTGTTTAGTTTTGGGATTTGCAGCTCCTTCCCTAGCCCTCCAATAGGTTTAAATCAACATTTGAGGATGAATGTCCCAAGAGGGAGATATTGTAACACCTCGAGTCTCAAAATGGCTCCTTGAAGGAAAAAGAACTGAAGTTGTAGGTTTGGTGCAGAGGGTGATAGAGGAGCTGATTATCCGTAAGCCTCTTGATGGCCCATCGCTCTAGCATCATGGCTCCGACTATAGAAATGACGGCCGTCAGGAAAGTGACAAACCTTCGTGGGCAACATCGACACTTGACGCTAAGAGTGACGGCCCGTCAGCCTAGCGATAGACCATCGCGTGTTCTGTCCGGTTGAAGCCTCATGTCCGGGTGTGACGGTTGGTTTAACAAACTGTCGTGGGAGTGATGTCCCATCACTTCCATCGTCACTTAGGCCAGTCAGGACCACTTCCTTGGATAAGGTCGAAGCTGAGACTGACGCACTGTTGGGCATGTGACGGCCAGTCACGTCTATCATCGGGATGTCCAGTTGTTCAATTTTAGATTGACTTTCTATTACACCTCATAAGTTTTCATTTTTTAACCAATGCGTGCATAAGCATGTTGATATTTATAGAGTATGACACGAGCATGAGAAGGCTTGAGGGTGGAGCGCACGAGGTTGTCTTCGAGCTAGCGGGTAGAAGAGATGGGGGGGCGCGCTGCGGACCCTTCCCACCGCCTCAAGTATGTGTGTGTGTGTGTGTGTGTGTGTGTGTGTGTGTGTGTGTGTGTGTGTGTGTATAAGTGTGAGATGTAATTCATTTTAAAGGATTTCAAAAGGAGGACCCTCGGCCTAGGCGACTTCTTCACATAAATTTCATCAAAGTGAAGTCAAATTACACCGCTAAATCATGTTTAATCACAAATTCTTCGTTGGTAAAGATCCTAGGCCTACGAAGAACATATCTATATAGTTGAATTTTTGAAATTGGCCTGGTTCGATGAAGTCCCGCCGAGTAAAAGTCCTAGGAATCACTTCTAATCAACTCCTAATCATCTACAGGTAATAATTAAGTGTTCCTACCTTCTGAATTCTCTAATATTTGTAGGCTTTTGGCCGTATTGGCAGAGTATGACTTGGGATCGTTGTGGTTCATATTCAATGTTGTTGGATATATTTTTTAATTAGAATAGCTTTACTCCCTTTACAGAAGAGCTAGAATACGGAGGGATTACGATTTCTTGATCGCAACAGGATTGATTGAGCTGAATTCGGCAATTGAGTTATGTTAAGGCTAACCTCCTTTGGCAAGTTATTCTGATCGTATAGTTAATACGACATGTACTTTTGGAGTAGCTTATGATTATACATGTTTTGGTTAGCTTCTATGAGATGAATTGAGGTTGTAACATAGTATCCCTTGTCGGGAAAGATTATATTCAGTTTTGACTATCGCTAGAAGCGACAAAGAGATCCCATGTTTAGTTATTTACCTCCTAGAGAGACTAGTAACATTTTTCTGCCATACTGAGGCCAAAAGAGGACTGTGGCTAACTGTTAGCATACTTTTTTAAGTTAGGCAGCATAAGGCATAGCTTGGCGGCATATCTTTCTATTAGATGCCTATATGTAGTGTAAAGCTCGTGTACAGGCCACAGGCGTACCTTGACGCCTACAGGACTAGAATCTTGATAGAATGGCCTTACCTTCGAGTCAGTGGCACCAGAGTTTCCTGATGAACTGGGTGGTAGCTTTCTAGGTGAATTACCTACCGTCAATTACCATGCAGCTTCTTTCGACTTATAGTTGGTCGTATTGATCGCTCAAGAAACCACCCTAGTTGTCAGAAGTCTGATGGACTATGCATATCCTAAATAAGTATCTTCGTAGCCGTTATAGGTGGGGCTAACACCTCTGGATAATCATACAGATGCCCACGTATATATTTCCTACAAGGGCTAAGTCTGAGTATACCTGCCTACTGGGCTACAGATTGCTTACAGGAGCTATATGTTGTTAGGACTTACCAGATTGACGCCTACAAACTAGAACCTTAGTATTATGGTTTACCCTTTGGGTTAATAATTATTGTGACTGCCCATAGGACTATTGTGGCTGATCGCCTAGAATCATATCCAGTTATTAGAAGCTCTGTAGTCATTCTAGGCAAGGGAACCATATAGTTCACCACCTACGACCTTGAATTATGAACAACTATTGTACTAGTATGACCTTCAGAGTATCGCCAAGTCACCTCAGACCTCGTGTTTTCCTTTCTAAGCCAGTTGATTTTATAATTACTTCCATGACTATCTGACTAACTGTGAACACATAGAATACACCTATTAGCTGCCACTCATGAGGCTACAGGAGCAAGTAACAGTGTGTTTGACCTAAAGGGACCATGTACGCCCACTAAGCGACACGTAGTATATAAGTTAGGCCTATCAGATGTTATACAGACTGCTCAAGGAGAAAGGATAATCATGAAATGCCTACGGGGCTATATAATGGTCATAGGGACATATAAAGTTGCAAGAAACTATACTAAGTCCCGGAGAGCCATTTGAAGTCTGGTGTCCTTGTCAGCCTCCCTTACGTCTAAGTTGGCATTACTAACAGTTACAGGAGCCTAGATGGATCATATACAGTCACAGGAGCCCAGATGGCACATATATAGTTACAGGAGCCTTGATGACTCATATACAGTCATAGGAGCCCAGATAGCTCATATACATTATAGGAGCCCAGATGGCTCATATACAATTATAGAAGTCCATATGGCTCATATACCGTTATAGAAGTCTAGATGGCTCATATACAGTCACAGGAGCCCAGACAGCTCATATACAATCAGAGGCGCCCAGATGGCTCAGATATAGTTATAGGAGTCCAAAAGGCTCAGATACAGTTATAGGAGCCCAAATGGCTCAGATAGAGTTGTAGAAGCCCAGAAGGCTCGGATATAGTCTTTGAGGTCGAGTATACTTTAGTTGCAGCTTGCCTATGGGACTACAGTGAAACAGATAAGAGTTATAGTTTGCTTGCACATGCTAGGGTTTATGGGGGCTCAGGTAGGTTATTTCTGTGTTTCTTGTATCTTTCAGGTCTATGGTGGCCAGGTTACATTCTTGTTTGTATACTTTCTTGCTAGATATAGTTTATGAACATATAATCATTCATCTTAAGTTCCTATTTGTATAATTATTTACTAGATGTAGGTTATGGTTGTGATATCATACAAGTTAACTTCTGGCCCTTACTGCTAATTACTTTCAGTTCCTTATCAGCTCATTCAGTTATTATTACTGCCTTACATATTCGATATGTATTGTACTGACGTACACACATAGGACTCTACATATTTGTCTGCAGGTTCAAACAAAAAGGTTTCTTGATCTCCTTAGCAGTTATACAAAGTCAGTAGATTGGTCAGCTCCTTTCCTTGGGAGTTTCCAGATAGTAGAGGTTTGTCTGTCTTATGTTATATAGCTTTTGGGTAGGCTAGGGCCTTATCCCCATCAATATTTCACTCTTAGAGGCTTGCAGACTACAATTTATAGTTATTGGTGCATTGTTGATCATGTGAGGCCTATATGTGTTGTGGTTTGAGTTTTGGCCTAGTTATAATACCTATTGATAGCATAGTGGTCTTATCGGCCCGCATAGGATGATATTGTTATTGCACTTGTTAGGTTAGCTGTTTTTGTGCAGGCTTACATTACGGCCTTGTCGGGCTGAGGCTATATTTATAGCTAAGACATAGCCGTTTATTTTCTTTCTACGTGCTGCTAGCATGCACAAGAAGTGTATGGGTCCAGCCAGGTCAACTAAGAGCTCAATGTGGCATTAGGTGCCAGTTATGCTTCCCAAGGTGGGGCATGACACTTTCAAGGGAAATTTTGTAATCTCTCAAGCTTCTAATCCCTATGTGACATCCTTTTGTCATTTTAATGAGTGTTTTAGGAGGGTTTAACTTATCCTAAGTCATTATACTCTCATTCATGCTTTGAATTCAAAGTCTCTCCCAAGATCAAGTTAGATTTCCTCCTAAATTTCTTCCCCAATTCTCTTAGGCTTTCAATACCAGCTTAGAGATCAGATTTCCTTGGTATGTAGGACCATGAATGGGGTATTTCTTCCACCTTCATGCCCAAATTTTTCCTCTAATTCATGAATTCAAGTTTCTAATCAACTGTATCGATTTCTAGAATTTTAACCCAATTCAATGGAATTATCTATGATATGTTTATGGGTCTAATCCCCTCATGTTCTTATATATGATTTAAGTCTAATGGGAAAATTTTACACTCAATTTGATCATAAATTTATGTTTACAAGCTATTAGAAATTAAGCCCTATTATGTATGTTTCATAAAAATTCAAGCCTATGATCAATGATTTCAAGCATGACGAGTTATCTAGAATGCATGAATGTTTATGAACTCTCAAGTTATGATCCCATGATTTTTACATTATGAAATCTATTTCAAGTATTTATGATTTTGTGATTTGGGCAGACCCATGCAATGTTAAATATGCATATTGTGAATTTAGACAAGGCTAACAAGATCAGTTTACGTTATGATTTGGAGTCAAGACTCCCAATACTCAGATATGAGATATGTTTTGAGAATATGATTATATGAGAAATATGCATATTTTGGGAATAGTGTCTAGCATTGAGTAGGACAGGGGTTCCGATGTCCCCGGTCTCTGAATTACGCGCTAACGTAGGATATATTTTTTATTAGGACCTCTCAAGAGAGTGTTTCTCCCACCGGAGGGCATGCCATGATATCACACCTTATTCATCCTTTGCTCTAGCAAGGCTTAAGATGGCTCTCCTGCACATGGGCAAGATGTGGGATCATCATACGCTCATACATGGTGGTTGTCGGATATGACGAGTCTCCCATTATTCTTCATGATTTCAATTACTCATGTTCATGATTTATGATGTTAAGTTTTATAGCGTAATTGACCCAATGATCTGTTTATGAGTTTTCACTTACGATTTCGACCATGACAAGTTATATGATTTATATTTTCAAATCTTGGGTCATTATGTTCCAAATCTCAAAATTCGATGTCGCCCAAATTATACCTCATAATGACATATAAAGTGATTGATGTCAAATATACATCCCAACCAGGGTTGGGGTCGAATCCCACGAGGAATATGACAAGAACTTTAGTTAATACATTTAGCTAATACTATTGGCTTACGGGGGAAGATATGAAACACAAAGTAATGAAAAGTAATAGAGACTAATAAGTAGATCCTTCATTTAATTTCGGTTGTATATAAGTGAGTTGTCTAGGATTGTGTTCCCCATGACTTCATAACTACAAGGATTTTTATACAAGTGATCTATTCTAGTGCTTAGCATGCAATATTAGTAAGTTATCTTCACCTAAATGGTTGGTCCCCAATATAGATGATTATCACCACACAACTTGATCCATATGAGGGTTTATACTTGGTTAACCCTTACCTTTAATATCGGATTAGTTATTTCCAGACAATGTCAAGCTATTAGATGGGGGTTGATAGCCTCAAATCTCCGTTGTTAATCCCTTTTTCCATTCATTACTCCCTTGATCCGGTGAGTAAGAATAATACAAATTCCAATGTTTGCAACTGTTAAGAAGCAATTAAAATGAAGGGAAAAACAATACATGCATAAACCCCATTCAAGATTCACTAAGTATTTTTACCTATGTATGTTAATTTATCATGGTTCTCACAACCCTAGTTATGGATTTAGCTACTCATACTTGAAGAATCACAATTAAAAAATAGAGAAGAAAACATAATTACAACTTACAATGATTTGTAGAAGAAACCACATGTATTGAATAAATCAGCAAAAACCAAAGAACAATACCCCAATGTTGTCTTAATCCTCAAAATCAAGAACAAAATTATAAACCTTATTTCGTGAACCTTGATGGTAATCAACAACACCCAAAACTAACATTCAAAATTGTAAAATAAACTGTAGTGTAAAAGTAAACCTACATAAAATATTTATAGTCTGAAATAAAACCTTTCCTAACTAAAATCGGAATACAAGTCAGTAGTGGCAACGGGCCAAGTAACAACTTGTTAGGTCTCCTAACGAGTTGTGGCATGCATTAATGAGTCGTTCTCGGTAGACTGCTCCTTCAGGATAATGGGTCACCTATTGACTCGTTAAGTCACAACACGAGTCGTTAGGTCCCTCGTGGCTTCTAATCCCCAAAAGTTCCAGTGTAGATGATGGGTGTCCTGGCTTATCACGACGATTCATCAATTCTCCCGACGACTCATTGAGTCTTTTGTTGCATCCCCATGTACTTTTTCAGCATTTTTACTCCCAATCCTCACGACCCTTATAACGACTCATTACCTGTCATAACGAGTCATGCCTTGAACTCGTGGTCACCACTGGTTTGATACATTAGTACTTGTTTTCTTCCCACAAATCCAGGAACGAGTCATCCAATGAGACGACGACTCGTTACCTGATTAGCAGTCCACACTTGATCCAATTTTTGCCTTGCATTGCCCATTTCACGTTCCAGACTTGTTTTCCTGCAACACTTAACTCAAACACATTATATCTACAAAAACATACCCGAAATTTTCATATCTTCTTAGTTTTAAGCATCGAAAGTATCGTAAATTCACGGCACATCAACACACTCAACTTAGAACTTTTGCATGTCCTCAGGAAAAAATAACTTAAATAGAACTAACCCGACCCTTCAATCAAAAGTACTCTCGCAAAACCTATGGCAGTCACAACTTTTAATCAAATCAAATTTTCTAACCCCTCATCTATCATCAAAATCCAAATCATAGTGCACATGTAAAATTTTCAACCATGACACAAAGGAATCGAAAAATGGATATACACTGTCAACTTGCAACCATGCATATAATCCTATGACACTGACCCAAACAGTTTGCAGACGATATTATTGACCTAATGCTCTCATCACAAAGAAGTCCCACACTCACACATATGTATATGATCATGATGATATTTTCTCTTAGGACTAGGTAAAAACTCACCCGCTCTCATAATGAAATTCTATCTGTGCACATTCAATACCATAAGCTTGCCTTTACTTTCAATACCTCGATTTTCAAAAAGTTTAACCAGGATCACCATAGAACTTTTCAGGTTGTAGCATAGGCTCAGGGTTGGGTATGGTAGATATGAAAATAGTAACTTAACCCTCCTTGATACTACACTCACTTTGGCTCCACTTAACCTCTTTTTTACGTTTTTCCCTTTTTCCTTTGCTTTCCCTTCTTTTACTTTCTTTTGCAACTACAGGTGCGGTTTTTCCTTCTTTCAAACATTTCTTTTCTTGTTTCTCACTTTCATTTTTCTTTCTGATCTTTTTTCTTTCTTTTTTTTTCTTTTTTTCTTCTTCATTATGCACACCGCACTTGCCCTTTTATTTTCATTACTCAATTACTTTCCACCTTACTCTTCTTATTCAACCCTATCATAGCCACCCTCAACTTAGGAAATTTTCCTGAGTTGAGGTTCACAGTGTCCAGGGAGGGACCAGGGCCAAAACAGGTTTATTATAATCAAAACATGAAGGTAAATTGGTTTCGACAAAAAGAAAGGTCAATTTGAGCTCAAAATTGGGATAAAGGGATATTTATTTCCATTTGGTAGTTCTTTTAAGGATAAAGTGGACTGTTCATCAAAAATGGCCTATGATCCTTTCCTAATTTCCCATTCTATACCTCGGTATGACCGACCAGGCAAGTTCTAGATTGACACACACAGAAGAACTAACTCTATGCCTTACTCACACAATGCACAAGCCAATATTATCACTTCTACTAGATACTAGTTTAGGTACAGTCACACAATGGTAAAAATGTTCACAGTATTAATTTCATGCAAGATTCACAAAGGTCATGCTTGTCTACTTAGCATGCACACATAAAGAAAATTTTAGGAGGGGTATCACATTATCACTTAAAATAAATCCATGTTATTGACTGCCCTAAAAATTCACCTATTTTCCTTTCAATTGACACAAAACAAAACATCAAAACCTAAACATGCCGGTTCTACTAGATAAGAAAAAACCGAGGGAAAAGATATCCGGCAAGAAAAACCCTCGGGTTATGTTCGCAAAAATATAGGTATTCCACGCCACCCCCATCAAGAAAAGCATGCGGCGTCCTCGACGCATATAGAAAATGAAACATGGGAATAGGGAACATACCTGTGTGACCTTGACGTATGTGGCCTGGTCGGTGGAGGGTGCAAATACACCTCCAATCTCCTTTCCTGTGCCACTGAGATGAACCGACGCACTCTAAGACCCCACAGAGCTCGTACCCTCTCATCGAGTTCTTTCAGCATCACTTTCGGCTCTCTCTTGAGCCTCATCTATACACACCTTCAGTGCTTCCTCCATATCTCTTTTCTCCCTCTTTTGCTCACGTAGCAGAGCACCACTTTCATCTTCACTCACCTCCTCCCTAGGTATCTTTCCTTTATCTTGAGTAACCGGCTCCTCACTGATTAAATCTACTACCGAAGGTAGCTCCTCCTCACTCTCATGATCTACCACTAGAAGCATGTGTGGTGTGATAGCAGATATCTGTCATGCGGACATCTCTCGCACCTCAGCTTTGAGTGTCTCCACCTCCGCATACCATCTGGCCAACTCGAGAGCCTGTAATTGAGCAAGGTATTCATCCATCTTCCTTTTAAAGGCATCCAATCTATCATGCATATTCTTGGATAGGCCTTCCAATTCTTTCGTGACCCATGACTGAACCTGCTCCATTAGTACCTTTACCTGAAGTGTCGTGTGCACCTGCTGCTTTCGGCCTTCGCCAACCGCCTAGCCATGTCGGTAAGAAAATCCTGAGATATCGTGACTAGGCCAGCTGGTGAAGCACGAGATGTCGCAATAAGTGGGTGGGCTACTGTTGCAGTGGATGATGACTCTGGGACCTCTGCGGGTGAAGAGTATTGGCTACATTAGTAGCATCAGGCTGGCTACCGTTCTCGGGCCTCTGACTACTCTACCTCGAACTCAGTCGACCTTGAAACCTCAATCTGAAAACTTCCATTCAATGCATCAATTAATAATGTAGCCCATGTAGATATAGATGACTGACTCCTCGCCCTCAAAACTGGGTTTGTCTCATCTCTAATCAACCCGATATCAGTAATCTTGTGGAACACCACTCTCTGATCCACGAATGGTAATTTCGGCACCTGGGACTCCTTATAGAGTCGATATATTAGGCATGGGAAGGGAATGCTGGTGCTGTCTATGATAGCTCGCTTCTATATCTCCTCAGCTATGTACTCGGGAAGTTGATAGCATACCCCTCTATAATACTTGCTACCAGTGTAGCTCTGTTTGGTGACACCACATTATCATTGCTGGTAGATACCAGTCTGTGTTGGACTAGTGACCATCAAAATTTTTCCTGAAATTTTGGAGTGGCCTTCTTGATCTATGCTTCAGTGCCATGACTCCATTCCACTAATGTACCTCGAGTGGCAATGATGCGCGCCAGCCAAGTATATTATATCATTCTTTCCTCGTGGTTCAACTTTTTGATCTTTAGTTTCTGGAGCTCACACAATCGATGATCGAACTCAGTTGTGTTCATCGAGGGATCATAATTCAAACCATATAGTATATGGGAAATGGTCTTCTCAAATATGTCCACAAGTGTCTCCCGAACCATTACCCGGGCCAGTGCAGGCCTGTTTCTCCAATCCTAGCCTCCCAGGGCCTGACACTGTAATATGGCTGCATATGAGGCATAGAACTCTTGGACTAAGAAAGGATTGTAGCTCCCAGATGGCTCACTCAACTACCGAAATTGGTATCTATTGAATGGTGTCTGAATCTCGTGGAGGTCCTTAAGCCCTGTGGTGACCAGTCTTGGCACCTCATAAATACTCCTCTTTGAGTGGCCCTTTTCAGTAGGAGCTATGTCTCTGTTGTAAATGGCCTTCATGCCCGAAACACACCACCTTCACACCATTCTTGGTTGCTTAGTAGATGTGTGAGAAGTTTCAGTCACCTCATTATTCGTGCTCTCCTATTGGGCACGTGATTCATCATCACCCTCCACATTTGTCGCAACTGCAGCACCCTTGAGGGCAATCAGTACTGATACCCCAGCATTACCTTCCTCCCGACTGGGAAGATCCCTCGCGAGTGGAATCGGAGAAGCAACCATGACTGTCAGATGTTCGGTGCTTTGGTTGGGGTTATAAACCGACACGCAAGTGCACGTGGTCAAACAAGTAGTAAGTGGCTTAAGTAAGCCAAGTAAGCGATCCAAGGAGACTCTGGATAAGTAAAAATTGCTTAAGTATACTATATTCTATCTCACTTCTAAATATGCTGACAATAACGTAACCAACAATTGAAAAGTTTGTTTTATAAATTATGTACTAAAACTACTAACAATTATTTACTTTGAATTTAAACTATGGATATGAGCATGCCAAGGTTAAGAACATGTAATGAACATGATTATAATCATACATTGGTTAATCTTCTCTTCCAGTTGCTAGCCAAGAACATTAGCCTAGAGATTAAAACTCTCGTATTTAATCTCACTTAAGAATCATAAACCATCCGTCTACATTTCTGTGATCAAATGCAATTCATGACCTAGCAATACAATTCCGGTTCCTAAATTGACTAATACGGCTTTCAAGTATATTTCTATCAGGAAAGCACATCATAACTCAATTTTCCCAAATCAAGTTAAGAACAATACCCTATTAATTCACAACTTTCCAATTTCGTGCTCTCTCGAGTGAAATTGGACTTTTTAGATGTACATTAATATCGGCCACACACCAATGCAGTAGAAACAAGAATTAATAGAACAACATGGAAGAAGAAGATGAAAAACCATATAATTCAATAATCAAAATTCATCACAAATGTTCATAACCTCAGCAAGGAAGGGAATTAGCCACTCATTTGTGGATTAATCATCCTAAAACAAGTGTTAATCATACAAACAATTGAGTGAAAGAAGAAAGAAAGAGAGAAAAAACCCTGAACTTTTCGTCCCTCAACTGCCTGTAACCCACGTCCTTGCTCCACCAAGTCTGAATTATGAAAAATACATTTAAGTGTTCTATTTATACTAGTGGGAATTTTTCCCGGAATAACAAGCAACGTGTCACGGAGTGCATCGCGGAGCACTGCCTCCGTGACACGGCGTGGACGCGGACCCTCACTGGAATTTGGGGGTCCGGGTATATAGCATCAACGTGGCACGGCATGCAACGCGAAGGCTTGCCTCCGTGCCACGGAGCTGTCGCGAGGCTCCACTGGAATTTGACTAATATTTCACCCTCCAGGCAGAATGCCTCCGCGATGGCAGCGTGACACGGCTCCATCATGGAGCCCCTTTATATTGTGCAGTCCAATGCCTTTTCCGTGCTCGATTCCAAGTCCAACTCCAATATTGTTCCAACATGCATTTTAGCTCCTCAAAATCACGAAAATCAATCTTTCATCAAGCATGTGCCCTCACAACTCAAGAGAATCTTCCCCTTTTTGCTCATGTGACACACAAACATTCAAGTAGGGGCATGTAAAAATTAATTTCACTCTCTCTCCCAAAAGAATTCACATGCATCATGTCATGACCCATAAGCTTGCCCTTAGTGTATTACTCCACTAATATAAAGAAATGCAATGTAAGATCACGTAGGACTTTAATGGGTTGTAATGGAAGCTATGGAACTAGTACATATTGGATTAACCAATAATAGCCACTAGCATCCTTAAGCGCCTTTTCAACACATTCCCATCAACTCATGGACATTGTTTCTCTCTTTTCTTCTTTTCCATCATCCCATTCATGATGATTTACTTTCGTATGGCCCATTTCATCAAGCACACTTGACACAAAAACAATGGTTTTTCATGCACCTTCATTATCACTTATTTATAGCAAGTTCACCTTCAACCTTTTCTTTTCTTTCCTCACTCTGCTTTTCTTTTTCTTTTCACCATTCTCACTCTTTGACACTTTGGAAAAATTATTTTCTCTTCTTTAGCGCTTAAGAGTTTTGTATAGACTTTACGGCTAATGAAAAGAAAGAATTAAGCTCAGTTTATACATTTTTGGACAAAAGAAAGAAATAATAGGATAAAGGCTCAACGGGCTGACTAGGGTATACAATCACATAAAAGGGGAGTATGACAAGAAAAAAATAGAAACTCTCGGTTAAAACAAAGAAATGCCTACATCCTTTCCAACACTACACCTCCTTCATTTCGTTTTGTACACACACCAGGCAAGTTTTAGACACTTCACAATAGCATGGAATAACAATACCTCACTTCACACTTCATGCACATGCTCGATTCAAGATGCATTCACAGACTCTTTAATTAGCTAATTACATGAATTCAAAAATTAAGCCTCAATCACACTGAATCGAACTCTACAGCCTAGGTATCTCAACATATTTACAAAATTGCATGCTTTCATACGAATCACCTTTACATTTTGAATATCAAGTACAACATGCAACCAACATTTCACAACCATATAGTAACTACAGGTTCCGTGATACAATCCACCAAAGAAAAAAACTGAAAATAAATTAAAATCACTACTCCTACCGACTACATTTCCCTTAAGACGGTCGTCATCCATCCATCATAGGGAACGGTCACTAACTATGACGTCGGTTCAATGGGACTATTCTCGGTAAAAGAACCAAAAACAAACTCCGAGAAACCCAAAAATAATAAAAATTGAAAAATTTTGCAAAACATCGATCATTTTGATGGAAAAAATTTATTTACAAAATATTTTAATCATGAACAAAATATTTTCGAAAAATTTTAAAAATATCGATCATTTCGATAGAAAAAAAATAAGAAAATATTTACAAAAATTTTTACAGACTTAGCTGGCAACAACAACATTCCACAACACACATCAATACCACAAATATGTACAGATACAGAACAGTTTGCAATTCACAAACACAGGGAAACATCCATACAAAACAGAGGAAAGCATACAAGCAAACCAGCCCAGCCCCAGCACCTAACTACTCCCCACCCCACACTTAAACACTGTCCCCAGTGTTCACAAAAATTAAAAATCACACAATTGGGTGGTGGAATTCCCTGATCAGTCAAAGTATTCCACTTCTTCATCAGGTGCTGCTGCCTCATCGCCCATGTCCGAGTCGCCTCCGTCATCATCATCGGACTCCACATCGGAGTCCTCCCGGTGTGTCTCCTCGTCCGTGGGGACGTCATCGTCTATCGGCTCTACAAAGGCTGGCCCCACTTGGCATAGAGCCCTGGCGTTTTCGCCAAACGGGTAATCCAGCTCGAGCTGCCATAACTCCTCCTCCGTGGCTGGTCTCCCACCGATCCTGAGCTGGAGCATTTGCATTCCAAACATCCGTGCCATGTACTGGTCATCACGAGCATGTCGCTCGCCAAGCGTCAGCACTGGCCCGTGTGTGGTGTCGGGGGCCTTAGTTTTGGTCACGTCCAAGGCTCGCCGCTCCAACTGCGGGATGTAATCCAAAGCCTCTTCCTCGACGTCGAGGCCCCGGAGAAAGGTGGTGATTAGTCCACCGAACCCATACCTGTGGCCCTGGTGTAGTCGGGCTCTCTTCATGGCGGATATGATGACCGCCCCAACATTAATCTCTAGCACTTTCATCACGGCATACACAAGGCAAACACGATCCCGGGTCACATCAGTCATGTGTACCCCCGGGATTAGGCACGAGCAGACTATCTTCAGCCAGATTCGAGCCTCCCTGTTCATTTGAGAATACGGCAGAGTCTGGTGGTAACCCCTTTTCTTATGTCTGCTCCATCTGGCTGTGGATCGAGCCCCACACAATGTGCGTCTGATATCGGCATATGGTGGGGTGATGTTCAGCTGGCGGAGGACGTGGGCGTCTGTGTCCCGCGCTCCGATGATGGCATTTAGCTGTTGGGGTTCTAGAGTGACTATCTGCCCTCTGATCTTGATTGTGTGGCTTCTGATTGCCGGGTTCCAATTAGCATAGAACTCCCGGACTAGATGTAGGTTGCACTCCTTGGGCTCCTGAAATATGAAGCTGAGCCCAGCTGCCTCGATCCTTTGAACTATTCTGGGGAACTCCTGTGCTAATGGTTCCCGTGCTATATGCTCCTCGGGGAAGTATTTGTTTTCTTTGTGCTTGGCATACCACTTCTTCCCCTCATCAGTTACCCACCTCGTTCCGTATTGGCGGCGTTGGCCGCGTGGAACTGCTGGTGCAGCTGGGACTGATGTGCCCAGTCTAAGTCTTTTCCTCCTGGTGCCTGAAGTTGATGCACCCTTACCTTTATCTTGCCTGCTTGCCATTTTGTCTGTCAACAAAAATAAACAAGCGCAATGTCAAGCTAAATAGATATTAGCTTAGGCTATGGTCGGGCTACTAAGTTAACCCCACACTTAGTCCTTAGCTATGGTTACGATACTACGGCAAGAATCACTTTATTTACACCAAAAACAAACAGCTATACAATTCATGCTTAGTGCGTTCAACAAGAAAAATTCGACGGTATAAATTTAGCGTACTACTCAGACTTCATACAGCTAATCCCAATCACTACCATCTCTAGCAATTCAACAATCGCACTTAGCAACTAAAAACAACGAAACAAAAACAACAACAAAAAATATATACATGAACCTATACAACCAACCCAATTTGAACAATTTTCAACATTTTCCCAAAAACCCGAGAATTCGTCGTCTATTAACATTCAAACAATTTTTACAACGACTTATCTCATTCAATACGTACACCCCGGCATATATCTCACAAATTTAACACATTACCCATTTCGATTTCAACAACCAAGCCCTAGAATTGAATTTTGCAATCAAATTCGAATAATTCATGCAATCGACAAGTTCAAACGATCATTACAACATTCCGAACTTTTATCAATCAATAAATAACTCAAATTCATGCTAAATTTCGACTTAGGGTGATTTATCTCACCTCCCATGCTTAAATTCGAATAAAATTGCTAAAAACTTGAGAGAGAATCGGAAAACATACCTCGAAGTTGAAGAACCGAAGAAAACTTGGTAATTCTTTGCTTTAGACCGTGGCACGTTGGTGGAGAAGGGATTTAGGGATGTTTGGTCGCGGAGGAATGTAAAAATGAGGGAAAAAGGGGAGAAATCGGGGGTTTAAAATGTAAAAAACACGCGGGTCACCTGGCAACCCGGTGTGACCCGTCACAATTTATATGGCAACGTGTCATAGAGTGCATCGCGGTGCACTGCCTCCGTGACACGGAGCCATCGCGATAGCTTACTGGAATTTTTAAAAATTCCATATTACACCTCAACGTGTCACGGAGGGTAACGCGGAGGTCCTCCTCCGTGACACGGAGCTATCGCCCCAGCTCACTGTCTCTGCATTTTATTAATTTTTTTCATACCTCGCCTTTTCCTTCACGATTCCGTGCACATTTTTCTCCGTTTAACCTGAAAATCATCTCACTAAACAAAATTGGTTAGATTAATAGGTTTCACCTAACTAGAATAAAAATAAAATAAAAAAAAAAATTACTAACTAAAACGCAAAAATTTTGTACTAGATCAAGAAAAAGAAAAATAAAATCTATTTACACTTTACAAAATGAAAGAAAAAAAAAATTTCACGGGTTGCCTCCCGTGCAGCGCCTGGTTTACCGTCGCGGCTCGACGTCCTTTATGCTCAATTGTTAGGGTGATGGACGATTTCTCACGATCATTGTCCTCCCCCCAGTAGTGCTCACACCTATCCGATGGTCTTCCATCAACTCTTGGGAATCATTCATTTGTTTAGCATTACCATGATCAATTACATTGATCACCGAGAGTTCTTCATTCACCATCGAGAGCTTGGGTGCTTTGTACACATCGAACACCTCTACCTTGTCATGTGCTCGCATTGTAAGTTGACCCGCATCTACGTCGATTAATGCTTTCCCGGTTGCCAAGAAGGGTCGTCCCAAAATAAATGGGACTTCTGCGTCTGGTTCAAAATCCAGAACAATAAAATCTACCGGGAAAATTAGGGAGGCCACTTGCACTAGAACATCCTCAACAATGCCATCCGGCCTAGCTAAGGATCGATCCGCCAACTGCAAGATTACGGTTGTAGGTCTAGGACTCCCTAGACCCAGCTTTCTGAATACCAAAGATGGCATCAGATTTATGCTCGCTCCCAGGTCACACAATCCACGAGCTCGGATACTCTGCCCAATAGTAAGCTGGATAGTAAAACTTCCAGGGTCTTTTAGCTTCGTGGGCAGTCTATTTTGGATTCGGGAAGTGCACTCCTCCGTCAAAGCCACCGTGGCGTACTCAGTCAAACGACTTTTCTTGGCCACAATGTCTTTAATGTATTTGGCATATTTAGGCACTCCCTGCAAGACATCAACAAGAGGTAAGTTAACATGCCTGTTTAAGCACCTCCATGAATTTCTTGAAACACGCCTCCTCCTTGTGTTTCTTGAGTCATTGAGGGAATGGGGGTGGAGGTCTTTCTGATTTAGCTTCATTGGTCTTCCCCCTTTCCGAACTTTGCTCCCCCTCAACTTCTGCTGCTCCTGACTTTTGAGGTGATCTTTCTGGTTCCACCTCCTTCAGCTGCAAACCACTCCTTGTGGTCACTGCATTTACCTGCTTCGGATTCGGATCCGTGTCGCTAGGCAGTCCTCCTCTGGGCCTTGTGTTTTGGGCACTAGCAAATTTCCCAAATTGATACTCAAGAGCCTTGGTCGCTAACTGATTATTTTTCACTTCGGCTGCCAATTTAACATAGTCAGCCTGCAATTGCGCTTGATTAGCGATCATGGTCTTGAACATTTCCTCAATGCTAGGTGATGGTGGTGGAGGAGGGTCATTATGATTTCTGAATTGAGATTGGTAGTTATGTTGCCCTCCTTGATTCCTTTGCATACCCTGACCCGAACTTTGGCCTTGTTGGTTGTTGCTACCCCATGAAAAATTTGGATGGTTCCTCCAATTTGAGTTGTAGCCGCTACCAAACTGCTGCTGATTTCTTTGTGCATTCCCCACAAAGTTAACCGAATCTGGGTTTGCTCCACAGCACTCAGCTGAGTGCTCACTGCTTCCACACACTTCACACCACATTTGCTGGACCGCATTGACTGACGCTGAAGGCTGGTTCAAAGTCATGTTGCTAAAGTGGTTGTTCAATTGATTCTGCAAGGCAGCTATCTGTGCAGCGATAGCTGTAAATCCATCCACTTCAAGCACTCCTGCTGCTTTCCTTGCTCCACCTCGTGATGAATCAGCATTCCATTCTGGATTGCCCTGTGAAATCCGGTTTAGCAAAGTGTATAGCTCCTCATAAGTCTTTTCCAGCGCTTTCCCTCCAGCTGCTGAATCTAGCAAAATTTTAGTATGGGGTTCCAAACCCTCAATAAATGTGTGCACCAACACCTCATTGGACTGATGATGATGAGGACAGTCCCGCAACATGGATTTGAATCTTTCCCAGGCTTGATACAAATTTTCTCCCTCCCTCTGTTTGAAACTTAAAATTTGACTTCGAAGTCTGGCTGTTTTACCAGAGGGAAAAAATCTTATCAAGAACTTTCGTGCAAGATCATCCCACGTTGAAATAGAATTTGGTGGCTCAGCTTTCAACCACCTCTTGGCTTCACCAAGTAATGAGAACGGAAATAATGTAAGTCGAACATAATCAGGTGACACTCCAGCGGGTATATAAGTGTCACTTATCTCCAAAAAGTTTTGGAGATGTTGTTGTGGGTCATCATGAGGGAGACCGGTAAATTGCCCGCTTGAGTGCAACAATTGCACCATATTTTGCTTGAGTTCAAATCTCCCTCCAGGCTCTGGTTTGCGGATACTTGATGTAACATTGTTGGCATGTGGGATTGCCACCTCGCGAACTTGCCTTGCTGCTGCTTCTTCGGGCACTAACACTGCCCTCACAACCGGTGGATTTTGTTGCTCCATAATAGTCTGTCTGAGCAACTGCAGCTTCTTTTGTAGAGCTTCTCTGCGTTTACTATGAAATATACGTTCAGGCTCTATATAAGATTCCACCAGCTCTTTGTCTCTTGCCAGTGTTCACAGAAATCAAGTCTGCAAAATACAGGCTAAGACCAAGTTGTCAACACTTAAGAAAATAAAATAAAAATACAGTAAATTTACACTTAATACAATTTCACCAATTGCCTAGTCTCCCCGGCAACGGTGCCAAAAACTTATTCGGTGCTTTGGTTGGGGTTATAAACCGACACGCAAGTGCACGTGGTCAAACAAGTAGTAAGTGGCTTAAGTAAGCCAAGTATCGATCCAAGGAGACTCTGGATAAGTAAAAATTGCTTAAGTATACTATATTCTATCTCACTTCTAAATATGCTGACAATAACGTAACCAACAATTGAAAAGTTTTTTTTATAAATTACGTACTAAAACTACTAACAATTATTTACTTTGAATTTAAACTATGGATATGAGCATGCCAAGGTTAAGAACATGTAATGAACATGATTATAATCATACATTGGTTAATCTTCTCTTCCAGTTGCTAGCCAAGAACATTAGCCTAGAGATTAAAACTCTCGTATTTAATCTCACTTAAGAATCATAAACCATCCGTCTACATTTCTATGATCAAATGCAATTCATGACCTAGCAATACAATTCCGGTTCCTAAATTGACTAATACGGATTTCAAGTATATTTCTATCAAGAAAGCACATCAAAACTCAATTTTCCCAAATCAAGTTAAGAACAATACCCTATTAATTCACAACTTTCCAATTTCGTGCTCTCTCGAGTGAAATCGGACTTTTTAGATGTATATTAATGTCGGCCACACACCAATGCAGTAGAAACAAGAATTAATAGAACAACATGGAAGAAGAAGATGAAAAACCATATAATTCAATAATCAAAATTCATCACAAATGTTCATAACCTCAGCAAGAAAGGGAATTAGCCACTCATTTGTGGATTAATCATCCTAAAACAAGTGTTAATCATACAAACAATTGAGTGAAAGAAGAAAGAAAGAGAGAAAAAACCCTGAACTTTTCGTCCCTCAACTGCCTGTAACCCACGTCCTTGCTCCACCAAGTCTGAATTATGAAAAATACATTTAAGTGTTCTATTTATACTAGTGGGAATTTTTCCCGGAATAACAAGCAACGTGTCACGGAGTGCATCGCGGAGCACTGCCTCCGTGACACGGCGTGGACGCGGACCCTCACTGGAATTTGGGGGTCCGGGTATATAGCATCAACGTGGCATGGCATGCAATGCGAAGGCTTGCCTCCGTGCCACGGAGCTGTCGCGAGGCTCCACTGGAATTTGACTAATTTTTCACCCTCCAGGCAGAATGCCTCCGCGATGGCAGCGTGACTCGGCTCCATCACGGAGCCCCTTTATATTGTGCAGTCCAATGCCTTTTCCGTGCTCGATTCCAAGTCCAACTCCAATATTGTTCCAACATGTATTTTAGCTCCTCAAAATCACATTTTACCTACAAAACAATGCTAATCATGTTGGTTAGTATAAATTCACATTTTATTACCAATTACATGAAAATGTATACATATTGCTAGATAAACAGGGCGAAAATGATACGTTTGAGTATCACTTGGGCATATAAATCTGCCCAAGATCATCAGATTTATAAGGCATTTAGTCCTAGCCCTGGTCGATCTCCGCTCTAGCTGATCTTCTGTTATCTGATATTCTGCCACAAAGCCACTCAGCTCTTCTGAAGATGAGGGCTCATCCCTTAGTCTGCAAGTCGAGGGCTGGCTCTTTTCCTGCCTCTATTTCTTGGTCGGGCCCTTTTTTGGTGTTCCTTTCAGTGCCATTGTACCTATAAAATAATAATTAGTATGAAAGATGAGAGTATATGAAATGAAAAAAATTAGTGTTTACCTACAGACAGAACGGATGACTCGACGAGTGGAAATGACTCATGAAGTCACTCATTGCCTACAGGTCAGGAATGCCATTTTGGTTCTAGTGTACTTGACGACTGATCATGATGAGTCGTTGCTTGTGGTAACGAATCATTAGGTCAGTCGTCGCCTGTGCATATCACTTTATATAACTCAGGATGAGCTACATCACGAATCGTAAGGTGATACCACGACTCATCATGTGATTCATGCTTAAGAGTTCCTTAACAGTTGCAGTGACGGGACATGTAACGATTCGTTAGGCATGCCCATGAGTCGTACATGAGGCGTCATCACTTATTAACTAGGTGAACCATTTTTTTATTCCAAATTTTTGATGGGTTACTCAGACTTCACCCATTTCAAATATTGAACACCTTAATTTTTGTGTGAGTTAGGTGGGCAAAACAATCAAAGCTTTGTGAACAAAGCATTTACAGATTGTAATGCCCACTGACTCAATGGGTATAAGAAAACCACATACACCTATACTCAATCTCAACTGGTTCTCAATCCCTCAAACACACAGACCATTATACTCCTAAACTTACAGTGATCATGTTCACAATTAAAGTCAAGGCAATTTAGCGCTTCATGGTTGGTACAAAATTATTAAGTGAATCATAGTACACGCATGAGTAGGTCAAAGATTTATACATAAAACAGATTAATACTCACAATTTCAAGAGTGAATATGAAGTTTTAGCAGTGGGCAGTTGCAACTTGTGGTAGTGATCGAGTTTGTCGACTTTTAGCAGGTTTGCGTGCTTGTGTGTTTTGAAAATGAGAAGTGATTAGGGAAGAGGGAAATTCATTTTGAGTGATTAGGTAAGATGGAATTCGATTTTGAGTTCTTTTATGCTTTGAGCTTCTTCCTCAGCCAATATTCTTTCTGTAGCTTCTTCCACTGTCTCTTGCCTATGTACGTTGTCCATTTTCCTTAGATTACATAGTGTTTGTTCAAGTTCGTGAACAATTGGAACCAGAGATTTTCCTCAGATCCTAGTACTAGGCATTAACGAACCCGAGACCTGTTAAGAAACCAAAATAACAAAGAAAAAAAATAAAAAGGAAATAAGGACCAACAGTAAAGCAAACACAATTAACAAAATAATAAGTCGTATTCCCCGGCACCGGTGCCAAAATTTGATGTCACTCAAGCTACACCTCGTAATAAGATATAAAGCGGTTGATGTCAAATATAGAACCCAACTAGGATTACGGTCGAATCCCATGAGGAATATGACGAGAACTTTAGTTAATACGTTTAGCTAATAATATTGGCTTACTTATTTCCTGGGGGGACGATTTGAAACACAAAGTAATGAAAAGTAATAGAGACTAATGAGTAGATCTTTGATTTAATTTCGGTTTTATTCAATAAGTGAGGTAGCAAGGATTGTGTTCCCCATGACTTCATAACCACAAGGCTTTTTATACTAGTGATCTATTCCGGTGCTTAGCATGCAATATTGGTAAGTTAACTTCACCTAAATGGTTGGTCCCCAATCTAGATGATTATCACCATGCAACTTGATCCATATGCGGGTGTATATTTGGTTAACCCTAACTAATCGGATTATCTATTCCCGAATAAGGTCAAGTTATCATATGAGGGTTGATAGCTTCAAATCTCTGTTGTTAATCCCTTTTTTCATTCACTACTCCCTTGATCCGGTGAGTAAGAATAAGGCAAATTCCAACATTTGCAACTATTAAGAAGCAATTAAAACGAAGGAAAAAACAATACATGGATAAACCCCTTTCAAGATTCACTAAGTATTTTTACCTATGTGTGTTAATTCATCATGGTTCCCACAACCCTAGTTATGGGTTTAGCTACTCATACTTGAAGAATCACAATTAAAAAATAGAGAAGAAATCATAATTGCAACTTACAATGATTTGTAGAAAGAAACCACACGTACTAAATAAATCAGCAAAAACCAAAGAACAATACTCCAATGTTGTCTTAATCCTCAAATTCAAGAACAAAATTATAAACCTTGTTTTTTGAACCTTAATGGTAATAAAAAACACCCAAAACTAACGTCCAAAATCGTAGAATAAACTGTAGTGTAAAAATAAACCTACATAAAATATTTATAGTCTTAAATAAAACCTTTTCCAACTAAAAATGGAAAACAAGTCAGCAGTGGCAACGGGCCAAGTAACGACTCGTTAAGTCACAGCACGAGTTGTGGCATGATTAATGAGTCGTGCTCAGTCGACTGCTCCTTTAGGACAATGGGTCACCTAACGACTCGTTAAGTCACAGCATGAGTCGTTAGGTCCCTCGTGGCTTTTGATCCCCAAAAGTTCCAATGTAGATGACCGGTGTTCCTAGCTTCTCATGATGAGTTTTCAAGTCTCCCGACGACTCGTTGAGTCTTCCATTGCGTCCCCAGGTACTTTTTCAGCATTTTTACTCCCAGTCCTCATGACCCTCATAAAGACTCGTTACCTGTCGTAATGAGTCGTTCCTTTAACTCGTGGTCACCACTGGTTTGATACACTTTGTACTTGTTTTCTTCTCACGACTCCATGAATGAGTCGTCCAATGAGATGACGATTCGTTACCTAATTAGCAGTCCGCACTTGATCCAATTTTTGTCTTAATTTTCCCATTTCACATTCCGAACCTATTTTGTTGCAATACTTAACAAAAACATATTATATCTATAAAAACATACCCGAAATTTGCATATCTTCTTGTTTTAACCATCCAAAGTGCCGTAAAATCACGGCACATCAATAAACAAGTTATGATTATGTATATCTCAGATATATAGCCTTTAGCATGTTGTCCCTACTCTCATGATCTATTTGACTTATATGCATGATTTCAGTTAACATTTTACTGGCACATTTTACTCAGCTTACATACTCAATTCCATGTACTGACCGCAGACTCTATTCTATATCGTCTCATGATATAGATTCAGGTGATCTAGCTCAGTCTCGCCAATAACTTGTCTCCTATCAATCCAGTTCAGCCCCTATTGGGTGAGTCCTCATCTTCCGAGGACATTCTTTTAGTTATGTTGATTTTTTCATTTCAATTGCATACTTGAAGTTAGCTGGGGGTTTGTCCCTGCATCTCATCAGATAGTAGGGGCTTTTCATACATAGACTTAGCATGTTCAATTTTGTTATTTAGTGTTGTGATATTATCGCTTTCATATACGTTTTATGATATTTAGTCTTTCGCTTATTCATGTTTATGTCGATTTCCATTTGTTTATGTTGTTAAGTCATGCTATTGTATGTATCATGGGTTAGCTTGGAGACATTCGTGGTTCTAGATCGTATGTCTCGATCTGAGGCCCTAGCTCGGGTTGTGAACTGAAGCTAATTTTTACTATTCTTTCTTTATATGTCCCTTGATGCCGTAATAATGACAGATATGAGTTTCACCACTAGGCATGGACGGTGATGAATACAAATTTTGGTTAGCACTTTGATCAGGTCTACTTTGATTATTACAACTTTGGCCTTTCCAGCCAAATGAAACATTAGCATTTGGATAAGTAGATATAGATGATACCATTCTCTTCCCACTATTATAAATTTCATTAGAATTGCTCCATATCAGGCCTTCTTATTCTGCTTCCTATCCACCTTGTCTTGATTCATCCAGTCCTCTTGTTTTTACACACCCAACCAATGACGTAGAAGTTCAAGAAGGAAACATAGTAGCAACAAACACAACTTTAATGTATGTCCTTAATTCATGCACAAAGCTCCTCATCTTCAGCTTCTCAACATAAATCATGTAAATTGAATATTTGGTCAATCGAGTGAACTGCAGGTTGTACTCATAGACATTTATGGAGCCCTACTCTTTCTTTTAAAACTTAGTAGCCAGAGCAAAACGTTCCTCCTTTGATAGTAACTTATACATGAACTCTTATTTGAACTCAACCCAAATAGGAGCTAGAGCAACAACACCTCGCTCGCTCTTCCACATCTAGAACCAAACATGAGTTGCATCTTTTAATTGATATGCAACAAATTCCATAGCTTCTGAACCATGAGCATTCTACTCTGAGTGCCTTGAAGTTCTCTTCCATAAAGGATTATGGATCATCCTCTACATGGGAACCATAAAACTTGAGGGGATTTAAACTCAAGAAATGCAGAAGTCTTATATCCTCCGGTTGTTGTCATAGCTCCAAGGCCTGCATGTGGTTATTGGGAAGCTACCAGAGTAATCGCATTCTGCATAGATCCAGTATCAGCAGCACCCACAATAGAAGAAGGTAGGGCTTATGGAGGCACTTGATTTTCAGTACCAACCTCAACTTCAACATTAGTTGCAATGGTTGTAGAGTTAGCGGGAATAGTTAGATGTCCACCTGACGGTTGATCTTAGGTGCACATTTTTCATACTACTTTATGTTCTTTTGTTCTCTCATTTTATTTAATAGAAAAGAAACATAACTTGTGTTGATTATGATATAATTAACTAAATGGGATAATTTTTGAGCATATAGGTGTAAAATTGCACAATAAAAGAGGAAAATCAAAAGAAAAGTGGATTAGCATGGATGAAGTGCAATTTTTGACTTCGTTGCACCACCCATCCGATGACATTCAGTGCATTTGGAGGTGCGATGCGGTGAGAAGATGAGATATCTTAGTAATTTTGACCAAGTCCTAGAAACTAGAATTCACCATAATATGGTGATCATTGTGGTGACATTTAGTGTGATAGTGGCACACCGCTGTAGAAAAACCACTGGTCGAGATGTTTCTCATGTCCAAAATCATAAAGAAGCTAGTTGTCACGATCCGAGCATGGGCTCGGACCGCGACATAGGATCTAGAACCACGAATGGGTCCAATCTAACTTATGACATATACATAGCATGATTAAGAGCATATCATTAAGCGAAAATAAAGCATAAAATATAACATGAGCGGAAGTCTAGAATCTCATACATCATAAACAGGACTAAAAGTCAATATCGCTAAACTTCTACATATAACTATCTGAAGAGCCTCTAATCATAAGATGAACTATTGGGACAAGCCCCCAACTAAATCGGCTAAGTCTGAAACTAAACGACATGAAAATAAAACATAAGATTATCAAATGTCCTCGGATGATGAGGAATCACCCAAGCCGGGGATGGACTAGACTGTACTGAAGTGGGAGTGAAGCTAAAGGCGGGGCTGAGACTGATCACCCGAACCTATATCATGAAATGATATATCGCAAAAGTATGAGATCATTACTTGGACTGTACTAAGTATATAAGTTAAGTAAAACATCATAGTAAAAGGATATTCTCAAATCATCAGTGTAGAGCAAGCTAAAACATAAGTTTCTGATCATAAACTATGTATATTGGCTCAAGGTTTTCAAAACTAATTCATAAAAAGTTGTACATAGATGATTTCATAAGTAAAACCTCATAAAACATATATTCACCCAAATATCATAATTCATAATAGCATAAGTCATGAACATGAACACACATAGAAAATCAAGGAACTGTGGGAGACTCTCATAACTGACACCATCATGAATGAGCATATGATGCCTAAGTATCTCGCTCAAGTTGGCAGAGCCGTCCTAAGTCTTTCTAGGGCAAAGAATGATAATAGTGTGATATCACTCGCGAGCTCCGTCGGACGGGGGAACACTCTCTGGAGAGGTCCCAAATATGCATCTATACCTACAGTGACACGTAGTTTTGAGACCTTGGTGCACTGAACCCCAGCCTACTAACATGCACATTACTCACAGACATAATCATGAAACATACTTGGTTTATATTGGCTAGTTGAAAATCATGAGAATCATAAACTTACTTTATATACGTGATATAGCCATGAAAATAATATTGTTGATTCATCCATGATACATCAGCTTGATGTTCATGAAATTCATGCATAATCGAGTAAATCATCATAACTTGAGAAACATAAGTTTATAAGAGATGTTTGTAGAAAACATGCATTCATAATCATAAAACATGGATTGGATCATAAGAGAATTGAATTCATAGAAGATCATGAAAGTTTTCATCAAAATTGAGTCTATAGCCTGAAATCCAAAAGCTGGTACAATATGAACCATCTCTTACTAATATTGAGGCAGTGGAAAGGTGTTTTGGACCTCAATGCAAAAGTCACGCAATTGAATTTGGGGGTGGGATAACCGCTAAGGAGTTGAAAGGTAGTACCACCTCAAAGGTTGTATTATTGGAAGAGTTGAAAGCAACTCGGAAAGAAAAGGAATCACTACAAAAGTGCATGGGTATTCTAGAGAGTGAATATGAACGACTTGAAAGTCTAGTGGTTCGTCAGCCTTCATCACCTCCACCAGGTTTGAAAATTTTCTATTATATTCTAATCTAGAGTTCAGATAGTTTTTCATTTCCTCCTCTCTCCCTCCTCCTCTTCTTGCGTTCAACTGTTACTGCTACTTCTTCTTCGCGTGTATCTGGTTCTTAGTTTTCGGAGATAGTCACTGTGGAGCCTATGAAAGTTACAACTTTTAATGGTAGTGATAATGTATTCCAACTTAAAGAAAACACTATGCACCAAGTAACCAAAACATTTACAACTAAACTAATAAACATAGAACTGCTTTATTAGTGTTATTACCAACTGTGTCTTAACATTGTCATTCAACATACTTCTCTCACAGAATTTTTCTCCAGTTACACAAAAGAAGAGAATTAGGGGATAGAAAAGGAAAGAGAAACACTTGAATGAGAACTCATTATTTTATTTACACTTTTAAATATAAGCTTTTTAGTCTTCCATTTTCACTCTCTTGATTTCTCTCTCTATATATATATCAAGAAATTTCACTACTGCATTCTTTTTGACCCAATCAATCTTCAAGAAAGATGCTTTTGGTTTGTTACGATCGATTTGTTGATGAATCTCAGAAAAAAAAGTATGAAAAATAAAAAAATAATGAAACAAAAAAAGTCCAGCCATGCCATGTGAATGATTTCATGTTGTCAGGAAAAGAACCGATTGGATATTAGATGAAAACTTAAATTTTTTGGCTAAGCAAGTGAAATATATTACCTTCGGTTGTACATTTTTAAAATTTGGCCTACCCTCGTGAGCTTTTGCCACTACTCTGTGATGACTCAATAATTTTAATGAAGTTATCTTTGTCCTATTATAGAATCTCCTTTGGTTGATGGTCTTTTTTTAGTTGAAATTCTTAGTATGCTATATGTTTTGATGGAAGATAGTGTAAATAACAGTTGGTTCGGAATAAGCCATCATTTTCGTCCTAACTAAATGCATGATTTATTTGCTCCAACTATTTAACTAATTTAGTGATCTATTATTCTTTTTTTTTTTAAAAAACTAAGGAATTGGCTAGCATGCATTTTTTTAAAAACATGAAATTGTTCTTTTAACAGATCAAGAAGTTGAAGTTTGAAAAACATATGTCGTTGAGCAAGTTGAAGAGCAATTTTTTAATTGCTTTTTTAGTGGTGGTGCAGATATATTTTTTTATACATATGCTACAATTTGATTTTCTCAATTTTTAGGATTTTTTATACATATGTTTTTCAGATATTACGTCGAACATGTATGTTTTTTAGATATTATGTCGAACATGTATGTTTTTCAGTAATTAATTTGATATTTCAGTTCTTCATAATTAACAATGAATTTTTATATGAGTATTAATTATTTGGTATATTATCGGTTGCATGTGAAAGCATATGAAATAATACTACTTTGACACCACAGGAAAAATATGAATTATATAACTATACATTATAATCGAAATTCGTAAAAAAAAATTGACCGTTAAAAGTATTGTAATCAACGAAAGAAATTTTAGTCGTTAAAAGTTCTTATAACGACCAAAATTTGTTGTTTTATTTCAAGATTTAACAACCAGAGGACCATCAACAAAGGGGAATCGATCGTTGTAAGTAAGTGTAACGACCGGAATAATTGTTGTCGCTAAAAGATGTTTAATGACCGGATTTATAATCCGGTCATTGACTTTAAATATCGAAGCTTTTAGTGATCAGTGACGATCATTTTTTACTCGGTTTTCATTGAGTTATAACAACTGAATTTGAGCTTTTTACGACCAGATATCCCCTCGCTAATGACCCTTTTTCTTGTAGTGTAGAAATTCATAAATTCATGATTGGAGATTTGAATTCATGAATTGAGATGAAATTGGGCATGATAGTAGAAGAAATCCCCCATTCTTGACCCTACATACCTGGGCTTGATGAATCTTTAACTTGATTTGAAGATTCAAGAGAAATTGAGAAGAAGAAGATGAAGAACCCTAGCCTTTCCTTGAGAAAGAAAATCCAATGTTTGAAGAGAATGAGGGTTTAGGCTAAGTAAAACCCCTTAATCAGCATTCTAGGAAGCTTAAAACAACGTCATTTAGGAGTTAAAAGCATAGGGTTTTACTAAAATACCTCTGGACTTCCAAACTAAAATTTTAACTGGCAGAACCAACGACCCATACCACGGGTCGTTGAATCAACCAACGGACCATTGGTCTGCTTGTTGGTTCTAACTTCTGCTTCGAATCATCCTCTGAACCATTTTCAACGATTAAAACAAACGTGTCAGTATAATGTAACAACAGTTCATAAAATATACTCATCAATTCTGGGTAGATTTTGATAAATTTCTGAAGTCTCTCACCGTGTAACAACCAACGAGCCGTTGTTAATAGAACGGCTCGTTCTGCTGATCGTCCAATGGTTACTCTATTGTAATTTGTAGCTATGCAACTTTAGAATATATTTTAGGAGCTAAGATCATCGTAAGCATTTGTATAATACAACTAATATGATCAGAATTAAGCATCATCTCACGACGGCCGAACGAGTGAAGTGTATCTTAAGTGAACTTTTGACAAGAGACAAGACTGATTTAGATCTGTGAGGGAGCCAAAAATTCTTATAAGAAATTAAAAAAAAAAAAAGTACTTACATTAAAAGATCTGTTCATATAAACGGAATCAACAAGTTGTATATACATAAAGGATATATGATTACACGGAGTAAAATTTTCTAATAAAAGGGATTCGATTTATTTTTATTTTTATTTTATTTTATTTTATTTTCAATTGTAATTTACGATACACTTATCAACATAAAGCATAGAAATATATCGTCTTCTACGTTTTTGTTATTATGATAAATATATGGTTAATATAACTGGTTAGACTTTCAATAACACTTTAGAAACTGAGAGATTATGAGAATTATATACAGCAAGAAAAGGAGGGATGTCAACAAGTTATTACGGTGCTTAATTGATAGCTTAAACCAAAAGTTTTGTTATTCACTCCCTTTTTATATAGTACGAGAGTTGATTTGATTAATTTTAAATTAAATTAGATATATATATATATTATACGAAAAATACTATAAATTAAAATTCTTTTTAATTTTAACTTATTCATCAGGATTTACATAATTTAAATATAAAAAAAAGAAAAAAAAATTATATAAATTAACACACATCGAGTACTTATATAGTAAAGCAAGACCAATATAGATAAAAGGGAAAATAATAATCATAGCCTTGAAAACAATAAAGAGAGGAAAACTCAAATTATTTCCACCAATCTCAACAACCAATTATAAGAAGAAAAAAAACAAAACCACAACCAAGCATAATATACAGTGGATTCATTTTGAGATTAAGCACTACAAGGTTCATCATCACAATCTTTTAAGCGAGGATAATTAGAACCATTCAAGAGCTTCATGTTAGTAACCATTTGACGAAGTCCAGAAGTTTCTTCTTTGAGTTGAGCATTTTCTTGAAGTGCTTGGTCATGACTCTCAGAGACGTGATTAAGTTTGTTCAAGAGCAGGTGATTCTCATTCCGCAAGTAATTAACCTGCACAGAGGCAAACTCAACATTTAATATTTAATTATATATTCAAGATTCGTTGAAAATATGAGTTCAAAATACGGTATATATTAAATATCTGTCATTTTCAATTGGGTGGTTGACTAAGCACTGAAATTTAAAAAGAAGAGAAAAAGACTTTTTGTGCATATCAAAAATAGTCATGAAACTTGTAGTATGAAAATTATCATGATATTTTAATAGTTATAAAAATATTTTGTTAATCGTAAATTGGGAAATTTGATATTAAAGAGCTTTCAAATATAGAATGTATCTTTTGAAAAACTAAAAAATAATGATTTTACCATATAAATTATGTAAAATAAATGGACTATTCCTCTCTATCCCATTTTATAAAATACGCACTTTGATTAAAAAGTAAGAATTTTTTTTTGAAACTTATGATTTAAAATAAATTATTAATATTTATGTGGTTATGCATTGTTTCATTAAAGATAAAATTAAATTATTTTTGAATAAAAAATATTATTCATTTCCATGACAAACTAAAAAATATAATTTATATTCCATCTATTTCATTTTATATGGAGTGCTCGATCAGGCACAAACTTAAAAGAAAAGAAATTTTTTTGGTGCATATCTAAAATATTTATGAAATTTGTGATATTAAATATGTTATAATATTTTAATGATTATAAAAACATTATGTTAAATCAATAGAGAAATTCGAAAATCAGAAGCTTCCAAATATATAATGGTGCAATTATTTTTGGCACAAATTAAAAAGTAATGAGTAACATGGAAAATAATTTGTTGGGAGAAATCAACTTAATCCTACATTTGTATGGAGAAGTCAACTTAATACTATATCCCCGTAGAGAAATCACCTTGATATTTGTGAATAATCTATTCAAAATTTTGATTTTTTTAGTATTGATCGTAGCTATCCAATATAATGATTTATCAATAACTCGCTATTTATAACTTGAATTTTGGATCATAATATTATGTAGGAGAGATGCCAAGTGATTTAAGGCATCGCACTGAAATTATTATGTAGGATTTTTAGTAAGTTAATATTTTAAAAAATTTTAAAATTTATAAATTCAAAATTTAAAATCCACCTCTATCCTATCCGGATACCATAAAGTATACATTTGTCACAGGTCACTTACCTGCGCCCATAACTCGTCCAAGTGCTTCTGCTTGCGCATGCGCGACCGCCTTGCGGACTCTCTATTAGATATCATTCTTCTCTGTTTCCGTTCATTTATTAGAGACAATAGTTGCTCATCAGTTTCATCACACGTTGAATAGTTACATTTGAAATAAGTTGTTTGTGAATTGAATTCTTGAATTGGAGGACCAATTTGGAGGTGATAGAAGGGACTCGGGATTTTATTATTGGACTGAAGTGTGGGTGTGCAATTATATTGAGAAGGGTATTGAGGTGCGTTATAATAGAGTTCTGTGACATCAGTGGATTGCATGGCTTAAAAATACTTGAGTTTGCAAGGACAATGTTTTAGTGAATCAGGTGTAATTGGAGAGTCAGCCAATAGTTGTTGTACTTGAAAGGTGAATGGCAAGGTGAGTAGGAAGGAGACATTTTATAGGCTAGGAAAAAAGGTCGATGGCCCCATTTATCAAATAGTAATCGTATAAAAGCACAGAGTTCCTTAAAAATGAGACAGCCAGAATTTCATGTTGAACATGTGCACGTGCGACTAGGACTAATACATATTCACTACACGTATAGACGTACAATACAAACTAGGGTCTCTGTGCTAAGACCATTTTTAAAACTCAATTAGCACAATACCCTTAAGTCTTGAAAAATTTGGTGAAATAAATATCTTTTATGAAACAAGCAAAAGAAGTTAAAAAGTTGTCAATCCTTGTATCAATGTAGTAAAAAATACAAAATAGTCTTCATATAGTCAAAGTCTTACAAGACTTACATCCCAACCCCAAAGTCTTGAAAAATCTAAAATAGTTTTCATCCCCAAAATTTTAATTACCCAATTTAGAAATTAAAAGTCAATTTCATACCTCTAAAAGCTCCCAATTTGTCCCCTTCAGACCCCTTTTCCGATCAAAAAATCAAGTTTTTCATCAAAAAACTACTCCTTATCAACGGTAAGTTTCTCCAGTACAACCATTGTTACTTCTAGCTTTCGACCGTTGTCATCTCTAATTAATTTCTTCATTATTATAAACGTTCAACTACTTCACCAACGATCATTAATTGTCCTCTATGTTGATGATGTTAGCTTTACTGTATTCAAAAAAAGATACTAGAAAATTTAAACAAAGTAAAACCAGAAATAGAGAAGAAATAGAATTAATGTAAACCACTGAATTTACAGTGTGCCCTTAAAAGTTTTAATTCCCTCCTAATATGCAAGGTGTAGGATATTTTCTCCCAAGATAAAATAGAAAAATCACATTGTAATGGTCTTCAAACCCCAGTGTACAATGAACTTAAAGAAAAATCAAATTGTACTTAGCACTTACTTTGCAAGTGCAAGAGGTATAACAGAAATAACGAGAGTATTTTTGATTTTTTTTTGTAGTGAAAATCTGAATGGAAGGACATTTAAGGTCCATGATACAAAAATCAAAATCAGAATGATAAAGAAAAAGATATTGTGATGTAAATTTATAGCCAAAATATCGGGTTCAATCGAAGAGATGAACTTTTCATAGTGGTGTTTCATGATATTGGGTAGTTGTATCCGGGACGCCTATGTCCAAAAATAAAATCGGGCGCGACTTATGGCTGAGACAATACTGGGTGCTCTCTGTCGGGGTCCAGAACTACCTGTCGCGACTATGTCCTAGAAAGTAAATAGGAAAGGAAACATTAATAAAATGTTGATATGAACAAAGTAAATTTAGTCCAAAAATATGTCCATCAATCATAGCATTTGACCAAATCCAAATTCAAGTCTAAAGCCAAAATCGAGCATAGCAATGACGATGGCGAGAGGGGAGACTCTCTTCTTAACTCTTTATGAGCTAGAAGAAGTGCTTCTACATGTAAGCAAATTAGTCTTGCTCACCCTCACCAATGAGGGACAAGTCTCATAGGAACTTTTCATTTCCCTCGAATTTTTAATTTTTCATTTCCCTCCATTTTGAATTCATACCATTCCCATCCATACCACTCCAAAATCAAAAACTCCAAAATATTGTGACTTGCAAGTAAAGATTACTTGCAGTTGGATAAGTAGGTTTTTCTTTGAACTTTTCATAGTGAACATATATCAGATATACTCAGTCAATTGCTAGATTTGATATCTTTGAGCCGTTGAGTTTTAGTATATATTGAGACAACATATGTCACAAAGTTAATCATTATTTGTCTTTGATTCTTATATTTTTGTTCATTTTTTCCAGAACACCGCCTGATTCCATAATTGCGTACAAAAATAGGCCTTGTAGAATTTTCTTAAAGCAGCTTACAGGTCACACTTACAGAGGTGATTTCTAAATGTTTCATTGATGTTAGGTGCATTTACATTCCCTTTCATACTACTTTATGCGCTTTTCTACCTTATTTTGACTTGGTTTCACAGCAAATACATCTAACGTGCGTTGATTATGATACCTTGACTAATTTTGGCTATTTATGTGATTATAGGTGTTTTTGGGTTAAATTTCACAAAAAAGAAATAAACACATAAGAAATTGGCCAAGTATGGAGAAAGTGCAAAGTCACCGCGTCGCGCTGCCCATCACCGTGCTAGTTAGTGCGCTGAGAGGTGCGACGAGGTGAGCAATTGAGAGACCTAAAACTTTTTGTCCAATTCCTAAAAGAAAAATTAACCATAATGCGGTGACATTTAGTACGAGGGTAGGCACACCACAGTGGAACACTCATGAGTGAGATTTTGACTAATTTCAATAATGAGGACCAGTCACCGTGATGCAATGATCACAGTGATAATAGCTACCGTGATGGTCGGCGCTCCGTGGTGGAACTAGAGTTGATCAAGAATTTTTTCAAGTCCAAGATCGAGAAAATGTCAGTGCATAGTGGTGCCCAACGTGCTAAGATTCACCGCGAGCGACGACATGACACGGTGAATATGGCTTGAAGTCTAATTTTAGCAGAGTCCAATTTTGATGGGGAGAAGATCATCTAAAGGTTTTTCAACCTCTATAAATAGACCTCAAGGTCGTATTTTAAAATGGTTGGACAATTTTACAATGGTTTTGCACTGGGAGCAATCAGAGCCACGAAATCTTTTGGTCTTTACTTTGTTTCATCTTTCTTCCTATATGTATATTATCTATCTTTAGATTGTTGCTATGAAAACAAACAACTAATACCCTTATCCTGGGGTTATGGTAATTGCACCATTGTTGTTGTATGAACTTTAATTAACTTGTTAAGATAGCTATCATCGTCCTACAACTAGTGTGGTTATTTACTTAATCTTGATTTAACTATTTTATTGCTTCACAACTATTAAAACATATCTTTGAACCCTAGGTATGACTCGAGAGGGGGATCCTAGGAAATGCAATAAAAATAAAGTAGAGCATGATTTTTCCTTGTATAGGGGATTAATTTGCAATTAGGATAGAGATATACCACGAATCCTTACTTGGTTAATGCACGACGGATTTATAAGTGTTTATGTCACATTTTTTTCCACTAAGAGATAAGCGTGGAAGCGAGGGCACATATTCGAGGGCAACACAACTGGAGAAAGCCTAGTCTCAGTAATTTCCATTAACCAATAACTCTATAGAGAATCAAAGTTAGTTCAAGTGATTACTGAACATGATTGCTAATAAATCCATAACCCTAGAATATCATATCCTATTATCTTACGTCTTTATTTTCCAATCTTATCTAGTAATAATAGTTAGATTAATTAATCAGTTTACTTTCTGTAGTAGATTATAATAATCTAACAACACTTGTGTGATCAATTGATAATAGTGAACTCGATAAACTGTAAAATCAAGTCCCTAAGTGTAAAATTTTCGACATTATTATCACTATTTACTTGGCGACCATGAATGCTTGTGTGTGAGTTTGGGAGCACTACGTTTTTAGTTACATTGTTGGGTGTTCTCAAATTAACTACTGATTTATTAGAACTTTACAATATATTTGTACTTCTTGCAACACCACTTGCAACACCACTTGCAACACACATAAGTTTATATAGCTTAGACCAATCCGGTTCAATGATGATAGGGGTTTATATAAGCTTCACCTTCAAACCAAGGAATTCCTTCATGCATGCATCGTCAAAGTGGAAATTGGCATCCTTCTCTAACAGCCGAAAAAGGGGGTGAGTCACTTTAGAAAAATCCTTGATGAACCAGTGATAAAAGCCTGCATGACCCAAGAAACTTCGTATGCCTTTCGCAGTCTTTGGAGGAGGTACATGAGAGATGGATTCAATCTTTGCTTGGTCCACTTCTATGCCCTTTTCAGAAATTTTATGCCCTAGCACAATCCCTTCCTTCACCATGAAGTGGCACTTCTCCTAGTTAAGAACCAAATTTGTTTCCTCACACCTTTTCAACACATCATTTAAGTGAGCCAAGCAGTCATCAAACGAATCTCCCATAATGAAAAAGTCATCCATGGTATCCTCTACCATATATGAGAAAATTGACATCATGCATCTTTGGAAAGTAGTTGGTGCATTATAAACCCCATACATCCTCTTGAATATAAATATCCCGTAGGGGCATGTGAAGGTTTGCTTCTTTTGGTCTTTCGGGGTGATTGAAATTTGATTATACCTTGAATATCATCCAAAAATCGTAATACTTTTTTTTGGCCAGTTGGTCTAACATTTGATCAATAAATAGGATCTGGAAGTGATCCTTCTTGGACCGTGAGTTTAACTTCCTATAATCCATCCAAACTCTCCATCCGGTGATTAGTCGCATAACAATTAATTCTTCTTTCTCATTTGATACCACGGGCGATCCCTCCCTTTTTGGGAACACATTGGACCGAACTTAACCAATTACTATCAGTTATTGGATATACAACCCCCACATCCAACCATTTGATGATTTCTTTCTTGACCACTTCTTGCGTATGTGGATTCAAACGTCTTTGATATTCCACCAAGAGGTTACAATATTCTTGAAGGTTGATCTTATGAGTAGAAATACCTAGGGTGAATGCCTATTATATTAGCTATAGTCCACCCAATTGCTTGAATGTACTTCTTTAAGACTGCCAGAAGTGTCTCTACTTGCTTCTCAGTTAGCTTAGCCGAGATGATCACTGGTAAAGTTTCATTTAAACCCATATAAGCATACTTCAAATGTGAGGGCAGTGGTTTAAGTTCTAGCACAAGAGGTTAAAGAATTGAGGGTTGTGATGGAGGAGCTTTCTAATTCTTAAGATCAAGGTCAAGCTTCTTTGGTTGATAATAATAGGACCCAACACCTGTTATAGCATGACAAACTTTTTCTAACCCTTAGCTACTTTCAACAATGTTATTCAAGAGAATGACTTCTAGTGACTCTTTGAACAATACATTCTCACTATTTTACTCTATGTCTTCATCATTAATGCTGTTTTGAATTGGAGTGACATTTTTCATGAGCGACTCCTTTTCCTTCACACTCATCTCAGATCTCATTTGAGAAGCTAAATGGTTCATCCTATCTTCCAGGTGTCTAATATAGATGTCATGATATTTCACCACTTGAGTGAGCTTTAAAAGATCACCTTTCAATTCTTAGATCCTCGAGTCAGTGGAAAGCACCTTTTCCATAACCATTTGAAGCATGCCCTCGATTATCGAATGTGCAGTCTTCTTACTCTCTCAACTTCTTAATTCAACTGCAATTTCATATTTATGACCTTGATTCTCATCACGGGAATGCCATAAGTCTTGGAATGCACCTTGACATATAGGATGAGAACCCCAACATACACATTGTTATCAGCCCAATCTGAGCCATAATGTTTACTAACATAGCATTTGTTTCCTCCTCCTTTTTCCATATTTCATTCATCCATTGTGCAGAGTTTCTACATGAAGATGCTTTGGTGTCTCTTAGTATCCATGTGAAATATCTTATTTTTAAGCATCTAAACAACCAACATACCAAAAACAAATTAAAACAACACAAGATGCAACAACAAAATTGAATTACTTAACAACTAATGGAAAACATATATAATTCCCTGGAAACGGCGCTATCTTCTTGATCAAGCTGAATACAACTCTTCTTTTTGTAGGAGGTGGCAGTTGTAACAAATTTTAAACTGATGTCGGAGTCGAAGTCCACAGAGAATTAAACTAGATCAACCAAAAGTCATAAAGTAAATCAATTCAGCATGTATCATTATTTATATTGTAACAAGGAAAAAATTGGGGGAAAAGAAGTAAACTATAGGATTCTACTATCAAATCAAAACAAGGCAAGTTTATTGTTGCATGCAGTGAGAATGAACTAGGGATGTGCTTTTGATGGGGCGTCGATTGAATTAGTGTTAATTAACTAGTCTCAAATTCAATTACAACATAAATAGAAATGGTAAATGCTACACACGATGTTTCTCAACCACTTGGGTGAATTTTTTTTGGGTTTTCTCAAACTCCAAGGTAAATACTCTCAATCAACCACCAAAAACTTGAGGAAGAGCTGAACTATCTCTAGCTTCATCCCTTTAATGGGTTTTTATTGTCTCTAGCTCAACTCCACATATCCTTGACCCAATTCCTCACCAATGCTTCCTCACCTAAATCTTACTCCTCTCTTTCAAGCAAAATCAAGATACAAAAAAGTAAATTAATATTTGTAATCATTAATTATAGCATTCAAACTTAGAGGAAACACTAGATTCATGCATTATAATTGAATTTAAGACCAAATTAACAACACCCAATCCATTCTAAATCCCAATCATACACACATACCCTAACAATTAAATTAGCTACTTATAGATGAAGAAGTTAAAGAGAATATACCCATGAGTGATTCACTAACATTCATCATATTTGAATAGAAATTTTAAGCTTTCAAATCTGCGACAATGGTGGGTTTAGCTCAAGAATAGCAAAGAAGAAGAATAACAATGTACTTTTTTACTTCTCTCTTACTTTTCTCTACTTCTCTCTATCTTTTCTTTTCTTCTCTCTACAAATTCTTAGCTAAGATGTAGAAGTTGTGACATGTATGAGTACTTTTGGGGTAATTCTACATATTCTCTTTTTTGTACAGCTTTCCTCAATTGCCTTGGAAGCTTCCACATTGAATTTGTGCTAGAGTTTGATAATTTTACCCAATCAGCGATCTAGACACTTTCGCGGCACCTGCCCACGAACCTTGGCTCCTTCGCAGTTCTTGGCCGCCTTGTTCCAGAAGTGGCTTCATTTTTTCACCTATGAAACCTGTGTTTTGCTGGTGCACTTCAACTTTATCTAGTGAATCCTACGCTGGCACCTATATTTTGCAGGTGCGAAAGTGTGGCACGTAAATCCCTATCTTTTAGTAGAGTGATTTTAATTCAATTCCTCTAGTTTTCTTATTTAAGTTCAATACCTACAAAATCAAAGGGAAAAAGTACAAAATCCTAATTAATGTGAAAACTATACAAAAGCTCATGCTTAAGAGCCTAATGAGTTGGTAAATTACCAACTCATCAGTGCACCTCCAGGATGAATTAAATAAGACAAAGGCAGCAGTACAGGAGCTGCAAAGTCGAGGACCTCTAGTGGACGATGTAGCAGTAGAGCTTCCAGCTGCGGATGTTGGAGGGCCTATTTTGAGCCTCTTATGTCAATCACCACCGAAAGATCCCTCTCCTCCTCATTCTCCATGAAAAATTCCAATAGAGGAGGGAAAAGAGGAGACTGGTGAGGAGGTTGTTGAGGAGGAGGATGATTCTAACATGTCCATAGATGAGGCTGCCTAGATTCGGGCTGCCAAGAAGGAGTCATTGATGACTAAAGGGATTATGCCTCATATTAACATATATGCGAGTACCTCAATTGCAGGAGTCCCAACCATCCCAACAGTAATCCCAGACATCATTGAGCCACATATTGACTAGTGCACCCAAGTGCGCTGTCACACCCCGACTCAAGGCCTGGGCGTGGCCGACACCCGATGCCATTTTTGTCCTAAGCGAACCACATAACATGGTATTCATCAAGAGCATACATCTAACATAAGAAGAAAAATGACTAGACTTAAGCTTTAAAAAATAAATAAAATAAAAGAAATCAACTTATAGAGAGACTTTCCAAGTTTACATAACATGAGAAATAATTTATCAAGCCTGTATCATAAATGGAATAACTGATTTTACCGGGACAAGGCACCCAACATACCTTATAATCAAAACTACTAAAGTTGAGTGAAGTAACTAAGCCCAAAACAAGTGTAGCTCACCAATAGCGGAATAGAGAAAATCCTAGCTTGCGGCTTAATCGTCGGTCTAAGTACCTAAATCTGCATTATAAAATAATGCACCACCCCTAGCAAAAGGGACGTGAGTACATAAGATTTTATTTTATGTAAAATAGTTGACTGAAACATAACATAACCAATAATAGATAGGACAACCAAAAGTATAGACATAATATGAGAGAAGTCAAGAATATGAAATTAATCGGATGACCTTTATTTTGAAAATCAAGTTTTACATCATCATTCATTACTTCATTCTGAGAGGTTCTTAACTTAACCGACATAAACTCACCATGTAAACATGGAGGCTGATCTCCGCCTGATCAGCTAAGCAATAGCATACATTGTCGGGGTATGAGACATCATAACATAGTTTGCTAGAAGGATCCATAAAAGCACATACCAGCGGCACACAAGGAGTTGCCCGAACCAATGGAAATGATCTATCACCTGTGTTGGCATACGTAGTTTTAGGAAAGAAGCCTTCTCGGTTAATAATACTACTCCCTTTTTTATTTCATAAAGTGATTTACTTGAAATCATAATAAAGCATCCAATCTTATCATCATAAGTAATCATCATATCATAATCATAGTTCATCATTATCATAAGACCTTTAAATTCATAAATCTTCATGTCTTAATCATTCTTCATATAAATCATTAAAACTTATCTTTTAGAGAAAAAATCATAGTTTGTGAAATTGACACTTTTCATAAGAGGACTTATGGAACTCATAGAAGGATCAGAAGGATCATAGACATACAATAGGGACTTATGGAGTAATCAAGGATGATCATAAAATATACGTAGTAACTCATAGAGTTCTGAAACCATTCATCATAGACATAACGTTCATGACCTTAACCGTAACAACTCAAGAAGAAGGGGAATTTTGTAAGTAAATCCTTAAGAGAATCATAAAATTGTTGTAAAGGATGTATCATAGAGGATGAGCAATATCATAGGAAATTTCATAAGAATCAATAAGATTAAGGAATCATTTTTTTGTCATAACTCTAACTCATACACGAAGGAAAAGCTCATAGGCATGAATAACATAATGCAGAGAAGAATAATGAGGTTCCCACACATAGAGATAGCCTTACATACCTTATCCTTGGCCTCCAAATAATCACCGCGAAGCAAAAATCCCTATATGGCATCAATATATAACAATTATATGGATAGGAACTACATTCAACACCTTAACGATGAATTTCAAGTCATAGAGGCATTTCATCGAATACCCGGAGGGCATCGGATATTTGAGCCTCCTATGGGTGAGGTGTACTAACACTCGCCTATTTCTACTGCCTATTAAAAACATGCATAACCATTTCAAGTTCAACCAAAATAATCACATCCAACCTCAACACCAAAACTATCCCATAACCCTAACCCATGGATCATCACATGAACTCATGGATTCCTAGCATTGTCCCATGAGTTATGACCTTACAACATCCCTAAAGAGTAGAATATAGTATTCGTACAAGATTTTTGAAAATTTACATACAATGGAGGGAAAATACGAGCTAAAGATTTCAAGTTTTGAACCCAAAAGTTGTTCTTGACCTTGTTAGAGGAGAGAGAGAGGATTTAATGTTAAAATCTTGAGAGAGTCTTGGTTTTCTGTTGTAAGATCATGGGAGATGTTTCTCCATGATTAGAAGGGTCTTTGGGAGCTTTTGGGATTGTTGGGGTCGAGTTGGGGTGAAGAAATAAGGAAGTAAATCCAAAATCACATTTTAAATAGAGGCTGAAATCATGTTTTACGAGAAAAAATGCGTTTTGTGGCCAATATGCGGGCCTTGCTTTTGTAACAACCCAAAAGTCCCTAAGATCTGACCTGAGGGTAAGTGAAAAAAATAGGAAATTATTCCCCAGGTCACAGGAGGGGTCGTCCAGTGACCCGTGAGGAGACTCCACGAATCGTGGAGTGACTCGTGAAGTGAAATATGGTTGTGAGAAGATTGTGGTCAAGGGCTGACGACGAGTGGCTACTACGATCCGTGAAGTCACCTAATGACTCATGAAGTCCATCGTGGTCCAGCTAGTGAATTCGAGGTGGGATTTTCCAGTGTTGACGACGACAGGTGACAATGAGTCATTGAGTGGAGTAACGACTCATGATGTCCCTCGTCGTGACTGGCAGTGTAGTTTTTACAGATCAGGTTATGACTGGAAGCCATGAGTTGTGATTCCACTTAACGACTGTTGGAGTATCTCATGGCCTGACTCAGAAAAAATTCCAGTGTTGGCAACGGAGCGGACCCTATGACTCGTCTAGGGTGATGTCCCTCATGAGGACTGGCAGGGTCTAAATTCCTGCAACTTTAGTAGGGATATTTTCATAATTTCTAAGCTCCTATGTCATTTTGGGGTTCATTTTGGGGTTATATTCAGATTGATTTAGTGGGATTAGTCGATTATTCATCCTCATTTCGCTCATTCTCACAAGTTAGCAACGTAGGAACTCAGACATAAGACAAAGAGTAAGATCAAGGGTTTCAGTCTTCTTTCAGATTTCTCCAAATATTTCTCAGGAATTCTACTCCAGGTATGTGGGAATTCAACGAGGGAATTGTTCTTCCCTTGCGCCCCAAAGTCCTTCTAAGAATCTATATCAGTTCTAGCCCTGAAGATCAAAACTAGGGTTATCTTTCAATCAGATTATGAATATTTCTTTTAGATTGTAGTTTTGAAGAATTCTTGCAAGTTTTCAATACTTATCATGCATGTTGTTATCCTCTTCATGAAATATTGTTTTAACCCTAGTTTCTATGAATACAGTAAATTGGGTCTTGCATAACTATCTAGACACAAATATTGTTTGACTCTGTTAGTTCTTGAACTTCCATATTATTATCATCATGTGAGTTCACAGTGAAAATGAATGCTAGTTCAGTCTCAGTCAGTAATTATCCTTTTTAGTATCTTTCAGTTTGAATATAATCAGTTCATGAGGAGCTCAGTAGCACTCCTTAGTATCAGATAGCAGATTGTTCTTTAGCTCACGTGGTTACATATCGATTATAGTTCCTCCCACAGTAATAGTACAGTATCTCTTGTCAATACAGCTCATTCCCAGTTTCAGCTCAGTTCAATTATTCAGATTTTTAGGATGTGTTTATGACCATCAGTTCGTACCTATATTTACACTATTACAGTTCTATCTCAGTACTCATTAGTTTATAGTTGGTCATTTCATATCATCTCAACTCAGTTATGTATTCTTATTGCTTTACCTACATCTCGCATACTCAGTCATTCAAAGTACTAATGCATATTTTAATGTTGTATCGTATTATGATACAAGTGTAGGTCCTCAGTTGCAGCAACATCAGTAGGTCTCCTCAGACAATTTTTAGTAGCTCTATCTTGGTGAGTCCTTATTATTTGAGGACGAGGTTTTAGTTTCTTTCGATTCTTGTTTTTAGACTTTAGAGTTAGTTAGGGGCTTGTCCCAGCAACTTGCCAGTTAGTAGTTGGCTTTCAGACATAGTAGTGTTCAACTTGTTTCATACTATTTGTGTATGATTTTAGTATTTATCAGATGTTCCTTATTCAGAAATCAGGTGTTTCAGTTATGTTTTCATCTTCCACTATGTTTATGTAGTTTACCAGTGTGATGTTAAACCATAGGTTTGCTTGGGTCATTTATGGAACCAAGTACCGTTTCGCATCCAGTGTGTAGACTCGGGTCGTGAAAAACTTGGTATCAGAGCACTAGGTTTAGAGTATCCTAGGATGTCTGAAAGACGGGTCGAGTAGAATCCTTTTCATGGGTGTGAAGTGCGCCAAACTTATGAGGGGGAGGCTTCAAGGTGTTTTTAGGAAATTTCCCTTTTGTTCATACTCCTAGGTGTTGAGCCTTATCCAAAAAATTTCTTACTAATTTTTCTCTACTCATTTCAGTGATAACATCACACTAAGAAGAGGAAATAGGAGGAGGAACGGGAATGCAAATCAACTTGCCCCACCAGCTCCAGCATCCTCTTAGGATGATCAAGTGTCCTCTGCAGAATTTAGAGCGGCAATCCAACTGTTGGCTCAGGACGTGACCAACCAAGTGAACCAACAGGTGGTCCCGGTGAATATGAACGGCTCTGCAGCAGCTACCAGGGTTCGAAATTTCACCCGAATGAACCCTCCAGCTTTTTATGGATCTAAAATAGGAGAGGACCCAGAGGAGTTTGTAGAAGAGGTGCAGAAGATCACCCAGATCATGGGTGTTAACTCTGTAGAGAGTGCTGATTTGGCTACCTACCATTTGAAAAGGGTGGCTTAGATTTGGTACAACCAATGGAAGGAGGGAAGGCCAACTGAAGCAGGATCAGTAAAGTGGGATTAGTTCGCTATGACATTTCTTGACAGATTCTTTCCTTGGGAATTGAGGGAGGCCAAGGTTGTTGAATTTATGAATTTGAGGCAGAATAATAGAACATTGGAAGAGTATGTGCATTGGAGTTCACTCGGCTATCAAGGTATGCTCTAGAGATGGTCGCTGAGCCGAGGGATCAAATGCTCAAGTTTGTGAATGGAGTTTTAGACTTGGTGCTTAAAGAATGCAGAATTGCGATGCTGATCAAAGACATGACCTCTCCAACCTCATCATTCATGCCCAGCAGATAGAGGCTGAAAAGTTGAAGGATTTGGAGAGGGAAAATAAGTGGGCCAGAACCGGACAGTTTGAATATGACTTGCAAAGGTCAGGCAGCAGTAGTCACCCACAATAGAAGCAGTAGAGACCTCTAGCACCCACATCAGCCAGTGCGCCTTCTTTCCTATCTTGCAAGGATCGAAAGGGTGGAGCATCAGACTCCCAGTCCCAGAGTCACGTCTCCAGTGGCTACTCATTTCTAGCCTGCCGAAAGTGTGGAAAATAATCACCCAGGGGAGTGTCGTTTGGGCAAGGAGGGCTATTTCGGTTGTGGCCAGATATGCCACAAATTAAGAGATTGTCTGACAGCAGGATGGGGGAAAGGCTCAATCCACTACCTCAGCAGCCCTTGCAAGTCTCCCAACTCAGTAGGGTACTACTTCAAGTATGGATGGCGGTTATCGCCAAAACCATTTTTATGCTTTGTCTTCTTGTTAGGATTAGGAGAGCCCACCTGATGTAGTAACGAGTATGTTGCGTATTTTCCATCTAGGTATATATGCCCTACTAGATATAGGAGCCACACTTTCATTTATGACTCCTTACATAGATGTTCAATTTGATATCAGTGTAGAAGTCCTCTTTGAACCATTCTTAGTCTCTACTCCAGTTGGTGAGTCAATTAGAGCTAGCGGGGTATATAGAAACTGCTCAGTGTTAATGTTGAGTAAAGTCATTCCAGTTGATATAGTAAAGTTGGACATAATTGAATTTGACCTCATTCTTGGAATGGATTGGTTACACTCCGGTTATGCCTCAGTCTACTGTAGAACTAGAGTCATCAGGTTTCAGTTTCCCAATGAGCCATTCTTAGAAGGATGGATAGTGTTTCAGTGCCTAAGGGTCGATTTATTTCCTACTTTAAGGAAAAGAAGATGATTTCGAAAGGGTGCATCGATCACCTAGTTTGGGTTAGATATTCTAGCTCCGAGACCCCAACTATTCAGTCAGTTTCAGTAGTCAGTAAATTCCCTGTCGTGTTTCCCAAAGATCTTTCCGGAGTCCCTCCCGAGCGAGAAATAGACTTCAGCAAGACCTTCTCCTAGACACTCATCCATTCTCTATTCCTCCTTACATAATGGCTCCCGCTGAGCTTAAGGAGATGAAAGAACAACTCAAATACCTTCTAGATAAGGGCTTTATCAGGCCCAGCATGTCTCTATGGGGTGCACCAATGTTGTTCGTGTGAAAGAAATATGGTACGCTCAAAATGTGTATCAACTACTATCAACTAAACAAAGTTATTGTCAAGAACAGGTATCCCCTGCCCAGGATTGATGACTTGTTCGATCAACTTAAGGGAGCTAGTTGTTTCTCCAAGGTAGATCTCAAATTAGGATATCATCAGCTTAGGGTCAGGGAATGTGACATACCGAAAATAGCCTTCAGAACTCGGTAGGGTCACTATGAATTTGTGGTTATGTTTTTTAGACTAACCAATACCACTACAGCTTTTATGGACCTAATGAATAGGGTATTCAAGCCGTACCTGGACATGTTCGTTATTCTATTCATAGACGACATCTTGGTATACTCTAGAAATGAAGAGGACCATGCTAATCACCTGAGGATAGAATTGCAGACTATTAGAGACCGTCAGTTGTTCGCTAAATTCAACAAGTGTGAATTCTGGCTTAAGTCTGTGGCCTTCCTCAGTCATGTGGTCTCAGGTACGGGTATTTAGGTAGATCCTCAAAAGATAGCAATAGTGAAAGATTGAACAAGACCTACTTCTCCAATAGATATCAGGAGTTTCTTGTGTTTAACCAGTTATAACTGACGGTTTGTAGAGGGGTTTTCTTCTATTGCATCCCCTCTGACTAAACTGACTCAGAAAAAGGTGAAGTTTCATAGCCAGATGCATGTGAGAAGAGTTTCCAAGAGTTGAAAACTCGACTCACTATAGCTCCAGTTTTGACCTTACCAAAAGGAATAGATGGGTTCATAGTCTATTGTGATGCTTCCTGAGTTGGCCTCGATTGCGTTCTGATGCAACGGAATAAGGTGATAGCTTATGTCTTCAGACAACTCAAGGTGCATGAGAAAAAACTATCCGATTCATGATCTTGAATTGGCGGCAGTGGTGTTTATATTGAAAATATGGAGGCATTACCTTTATGGAGTTCACGTGGATGTTTTCACCAACCAAAAGAGCCTTCAGTACATGTTCAATCAGAAGGATTTGAACCTTCATCAGAGAAGGTGGCTAGAGTTATTAAAATACTATGACATGAGTTTCCTATACCACCTGGGCAAGGCCAATGTGGTGGCAGATTCCCTAAGCAGGATGTCCATGGGGAGCATTGCTCATGTTGACGAGTGCATAAAAGAGCTATCAAAGGATATTCACAGGTTAGCTAGGTTGGGATTTCAATTAGTTAATTCAGCTGAGGGCGGAGTTATAGTTTGGAGTGGGTCAGAATCCTCACTAGTAGTAGAGGTTAAGTCAAATAAAGATGAAGACCTCATACTCCTCAAACTGAAAGAAGCATGTTCGAAGAAAGAAAGTGGAGACTTTCTCGAAAGGGGGAGATGGTGAGTTTCATTACCAGGGAAGACTATATGTTCCAGACATAGACAACTTGAGGCAGCGAATACTTGTAGAAGCACACAGCTCTAAATATTCTATCCACCCAGGTTCCACTATGATGTACCATGACCTACGAGAAATCTACTGGTGGAATGACATGTAGAGGGACATTGCATAATTTATGGCTAAGTGTACGAACTGCCAACTGGTTAAAGTTGAACATCAGAGACCTGGGGGTATGACTCAGGATATAATAATACCCACGTGTAAGTGGTAAGAGGTGAATATCGACTTCATTACAGGTCTATCTCATACTCGTCAGCAACATGATTCCATTTGGGTGGTAGTAGATTAGATGACTAAGTCAACACTTTTCCTCCCAGTGAAGACTACAAACTCAGTTGAGGATTATGCTAGACTGTACATTCGGGAGTTAGTCAGACTGCATGGGGTTCCGTTGTCCATCATTTAAGATAGAGGTACCCAGTTCACCTCGCATTTCTGGAAGTCATTTCAGAAAGGACTTGGTACTCAGATCAAGCTCAGTACAACTTTTCACCCTCAGAAAGATGGACAAGCTGAGTGGACTATTCAAACCTTAGAGGACATGTTGAGAGCTTGTGTTATTGACTTCAAGGGTAGTTGGGATGATCACCTACTTCTCATCGAGTTTGCATTAACAAAAACTACCACTCCAATATTCAGATGACCATATTTGAGGCATTATATGGTAGGAGGTGTAGATCTCCTATAGGGTGGTTTGAAGTTGGCGAAGCTACTTTGATAGGGACAGATTCAGTTGATGAGGCTATGCAAAAAGTTTAGCTTATCAAAGAAAGGTTGAAAACATCACAGAGCCGACAGAATTCATATGCAAATGTGAGGAGAAGAGAAATAGAATTTGATGTAGATGATTGGGTTTATCTGACAATTTCACCTATGAAAGGGGTGATGAGGTTCGTGAAGAAAGGAAAACTCAATCCAAGATACGTGGACCCCTACAGGATTTTGAGGAGAATTGGAAATGTGGCCTATGAGTTAGAATTACCTCCAAAGCTAGCATCAGTGCACCCAATCTTCCATGTGTCATTGTTGAAGAAGTGCATTAGTTATCCAACCTCAATTATGCCACTAGACAATGTGGAGGTGAAAGATAGTCTCTCTTAAAGAGAAGTTCCAGTTAAGATCCCATATCGACAGGTTCATTAGCTGAGAAACATGGAGGTCCCTTCAGTAAAGGTTTTGTGGAGGAACCAGCTTGTTGAGGAAGCCATATGGGAGGCAGAAGAAAACATGATGACACAATACTCTCATTTATTTCGTTCCAATTCAGTATCAACATCAGGTGTTAAATTCCTCCTCAGTACTCTATTTAGTTCCGTACTCGTCAGCTCTATTCATTTTTTAAATATGCATCCTAGTTGCATCAACTCAGTTAGTATGCCTATATCAGTTTAGAGTCAATCAATCAGTCCATCATAAATCAATTTACAATTTTCAGTTGGGAACTGGCAACTCACTTTCCAATCATTCAACTTATTTATCCTTCATTCGAGGATGAATGTTCCTAAGGGGGAGATATTGTAACACCCCAAAAGTCCCTAAGATTAGACCCAGGGGTTAAGCGGAGAAAAACAGGAAATTACTACCTAGGTCATAGGATGAGTCATCCAGTGACCCGTGAGGAGACTCCACAAATCGTGGAGTGACTCATGAAGGATGGTGGTGAGAAGATCTTGGTCAAGAGGTGACGACGAGTGGCTACCATGAGCCGTGAAGTCACCTAACGACTCGTGAAGTCCATTGTGGTCTAGCCAGTAAATTCGAGGTGGGAGTTTCAAGTGTTGATGATGGGAGGTGACAATGAGTCGTTGAGTGGAGTAATGACTTGTGATGTCCCTCGTCATGTCTGGAATTGTATTTTTATAGCTCCGGTCACGACTAGTATCCATGAGTCTTGATGCCACTTAATGACTCGTGGAGTATCTCATGGCCTGGCTCTAAAAAATTTCTAGTGTTGGCAACGGATGGGACCCCACGACTCATCCAATACCTCACGAGTCGTGATGTCTCTCATGAGGACTGGTAGGGTCCAAATTTCTACATTTTTAGTAGGGGTATTTTCAAAATTCTTAAGCTTCTAGGCCCTAAACTACATTGTTTTGGGGTTATGTTCAGAGGGATTTAGGGAGATTAGAGGATGATTGTCATGCCCCGAGCTTACACTCTGGATGGGACACGATACTTAGAGTCACAAGTAACCCTAACTCAACCTCTGGTCTGTCATATACTAGCATTCTGAGTAGCATGAAAATGTATACATCGAAAGTCTAAGGAAAACATATAAATACTTGTAGGAAATAAACTAGTTCAAAATATTTGAAAACATTGGAACAAAGCTACAAGTCTGAAAAACCAATCTGAGTCAAAAAAAAAATAAATCTACGTCTGAAAGCCACTATGACTGATGAGCTGCTAGTACAAACCCCCAGCTAACTCCAAATCTAATAAAAAGGGAGGAAAGTGTAACTGAAGTAATAAATCTCCGTCCTTGAAGAATGAGGACTCACCAACTAGAATTGCTGATGTCTTCGATGAGTGGTCGGCTAACAAAGCTGAGACTGGTATCCTACAGTTGTATCATAAAACGATAAAGCATAAAAGTATGTGTCAGTACTTTGAATGTACTGAGTAAGTGAGAGAGACATAACACAATGGAATATATACAAAGGAAAAGGCTAAACTAAAAAGACATCCAATGACCAAATAAAGCTACTGAACTGAATAACTAAAATACTGAGGTGGTTTAAAAGACCCTGTCTGATGGTCAAAGCCTGTTCTAAGTCTGGAATACTAATTTGAACTGAACTAAAACTGGACTGAACTGACTAGTGGGAGAGTCCCGATATATCATCACGTGAGCTAGATGTGGAGTCTGATGTATACACCCTATCGGTAGGACCAAATATACATTGCCAGGGTATAAAGACATGAACTGAGTGATCAAAAGAGTCTAGGGCCAATCAGGCCAATAAATATTCTAACCTAAACTGGCAAGTTCTGAGAACCTGGGTGCCCTGGAACCTTGGTCTGCTCGGTGCTAAGTTCTACTCTCACTGGATAGTCCTAGACTGAATAATAGGTTGATAGCTCAAAACTCAGTCCCAAGACTAGTTAGGTATGCATATCTAAAAGCACCTTGAGAGTCTTATTGGACCAGATTCTGAAACTGGGTTCTAAGACCAGTCAGAGCTACTTATCTAGAAGCGTCATAAATGTCTAACGAACAAACTAAAATTTTAAAATGTGTTCCAAAGGCTAGTCAGAGCTATTTATATAAAGTGTCATGACTGCCTAGAGGACCAATACACTAAATTCTGAATCTTATTCTGATAACTTGGAGGTACTACTGAGACCTTGAGGAATTCTGTAGTCAAACTGATCAGCTGACATTTTTTGACTGACACTAAGAATTCTATCATTCTTACTAAAACTAAATTGAAAATATTCTGATTGAGATTCAATTCTACTAACAATATGGGAGTTCTCAACACGGATAAAATCAATATAAAAATTCGATATTCAAGTACTAATGCAAATTTCAGATTTTTTTCTAGTTCAGGAAATAGGGCTAAATTTCACTTCAAAAGATTTAACATCATTTCAATCACAAACTAATGGAAAATATCTAATATTAACATGGTATAATATTTTACATGATTTAGACGAAGTATGACTAGAAATTTCTTGACATTCAGTAATTTCAGGGCTACCACTGGTAGAGAGGAATGGGGAGGAATTTGGGGACACAAGAGAAGAACTATTCCCTTGTTGAATTTCCACATACCTGGTGAAAAAGCCCGAAGCATTCCTTGAGAAATTGAGGAGAAAAGATTGCCCTAGCTCTTGCTTTGAAAAATTCTTAGAGAAGTCCTACGATCTGTTTTCTAAAGGTCTGAGTGGGCAATGAGGAAAGAAACCATTTAACCCCACTAATAAGTCTGAAATTATGTTTAAAACGACGTATTTTAATGTTTAGGAGGATAGGAAATTACTGAAAGACCCTTGAAAATTCGTAGGGAAAATTTGACTACAAGTCGTCACGGGTGACCTCATGGGTCGTGGTCAGTGACCACGACTCATGGTCATACTCGTGAGGTGCGCTGCTTAAAAACCACTGATGGTCACCACGAAGGATCTAACGAGTCATGGCTAGTGACCATGACTCGTGGGCACCTCTCGTGGACTACACTGCCATAAACACCTTGGAGTTCCCACGGGTGAAATCATGTCTCGTGGTGTCCCAAACGAGTCGTGATGAGGACCCATTGGGTACACTGTCTACCTCCCCTATTTCCTGGACAAGACCTGACCATGAGTCACCTAATGGGTTGTGGCATAGATCACGACTCGTGGTGATAAATCGTTAGGTGCACTGCCTAACATTTCCCGGTTTTAAATTATCCTTGACCACGGGTCATCTCACGACTTGTAGGGGTTGACCATGACTCGTGGTCACCCAAGCACCAAATTTCAAACTAAACTCTCAGGCCTCACCACAAGTCACTTAACGACTCTTAGTCACTCCCCATGGGTCACAGAATGACTCGTTCTGTGACCTGGTGCAGATTTTCTAATTTTCTCTGATATAAGTCTCGGGTCTAGTATTTGAGTTTCTGGGGCATTACAATATCACTCCCTTGAGAACATTCATCCTCAAATGTTGGAAAACACACAGAAAATCATAGAATTACAATGTTTATACCCAAATACTAATCATGAAAGCTGATAACTAGCGGAATGACTATCTCAGAACTAAATAACATGTTTGAACTGAATTCACTAGTTATGCACATATTCATTTACATGAAATAAATTGAAACATATGAACTAAAAGTAGTTTTGGGAAGGGAGTTTATACCTTGAACTGAAAATGGGTCGAAAGGGAACAAATAGGGGTATCTAGTCAGCATATCCTCTTCAACCTCCAATATCGCTCCCTCAACATGCTGATTTCTCCATAAGACCTTGACTGAAGCTACCTCTTTGTTCCTCAGCTTACGAACCTGATGGTCAAGGATCTAGATTGGGACCTCCTCATATGAGAGAATATCTTTTACTTTGACACTTTCCAATGGAACAATTGAAGTTGGATCACCAATGCATTTCTTCAATAGTGACACATGGAATACTGGGTGCACAAAAGCAAATTCTGAAGGTAATTCTAGCTTATAGGCTACTCTGCCAATTAGCCTCAAAATTCTGTAGGGTCCTACATACCTCAGACTGAGCTTTCCCTTCTTCCCAAATCTCATCACCCCTTTCATGGGTGAAATTTTCAGATAGACCCAGTCATCCACAGCAAACTCCAATTCTCTTCTCCTCACATCAGCCTAAGATTCTGACGGCTCTGAGCTGTTTTCATCTTTCTCTGATGAGTTGTAGCTTCTGCATAACTTCATGAACTGAGTCTAGCCTGATTATAGTAGCTTCACCAACCTCAAATCATCCAATAGGAGACTTGCACCTTCTACCATACAATACCTCAAACAGGCCATATGGATACTAGAGTGATAACTATTGTTGAATGCAAACTCGATAAGAGGCAAGTGGTCACCCCAACTGCCCTTGAAATCGATTGTGCATGCTCTCAACATGTATTCTAAGGTCTGAATAGTCTGCTCAGCTTTCCTATACGTCTGCGGGTGAAAATCCGTGTTGAGCCTGACCTGGGTACCAAGTCCCTTCTAGAAAGACTTCTAGAAATGCGAGGTGAATTGGGTACCTCTGTCTGAAATAATGGATAATGGAACCCCATGAAGTCTGATCAACTCCCAAATATTAAGCCTAGCATAGTCCTCAGCTGAATCTGTAGTTTTAATTGGGAGGAAATGTGTCGACTTAGTCATCCGGTCTAACTACCCAGATAGAATCATGTTGTCAACGAGTTCGAAGTAGACCCGTAATATAGTTCATATTTACTTCGTCCCACTTCCACATGGGTATGCTGATATCCCGGGTCATACCTCCCGATCTTTGGTGCTCTACCTTGACTTACTGCCAGTTCGGGCACTTAGCTATGAATTCGGCAATGTCTCTCTTCATGTCATTCCACCAGTAAATATCTTGAAAATTGCAGTACATTTTAGTAGCACCAAGGTGGATGGAGTACCTCGTATTGTGTGCTTCAACAAATATCTGATATCTTAATCACCAACATATGGTACACACAATCTGCCCCGGTAATGGAGCACACCATCTCACCCTTTGGAGAAAGCCTCAACCTCTTTCCTGAGGATCGATTCCTTTAGTTTAAGTAAAATGGGATCTTCATCCTGTTTGGACTTAAATTCAACAACTAAAGAGGAATCTGACCCATTTTGCATAACCACTCCACCCTCAGCTGAGTCAACCAATTGAACCCCTAACCGCGCTAGTCTGTCAATGTCCTTCGCCAATTCCTTTTTTCCTTCCTCAACATGAGCCACGCTACCTATAGACACTCTTGTTAGGGTATCAACCACCACTTGGCTTTTCCCGGGTGATATAGCACGCTCATGTCATAATCCTTTAGGAGCTTTAACCACCTTCTCTGATGGAGATTTAGGTCCTTCAAACTAAATACATATTGAAGGCTCTTGTGATTGGTGAAAACATCAACATGAGCCCCATATAAGTAATGTCTCTATATTTTCGAAGCGAACTCCATCGCCTCCAACTCCAAGTCATGATTATGATAATTCTTCTCATGAACTTTGAGCTATTTCGAGGTGTAGGTTATCAACTTGCCCCGCTGCATCAGAACACAACTGAGTCTAACTCTAGAAGCGTCACAATATACTACAAACTCATCTGATCCTTCTGGTAGAGTCAACACTGGAGCGGTAGTGAGTCGAGTTTTTAATTCCTAGAAACTCTTCTCACACACATCTGACCACTGATTTTACCTTCTTCTGAGTCAGTCTAGTCAGAGGAGATGCTATAGAAGAAAAGCCTCCCACAAAGCGTTAGTAATAACTAGCTAAACCCAAAAAACTTCTGATTTTAGTTGGGGAGGTGGGTCTGGGCCAGTCTTTCACTACTGCTATCTTTGAGAATCAACCTGAGTACCCTCACCGAGACCACATGACCCAAGAAAGTCACGAATTTCAACCAGAATTTGTACTTGCTAAACTTGGCAAATAGCTGGCGGTCTCTGAGTGTCTGAAGCACTATCCTCAGGTGATTAGCATGCTTTTCCTCATTTTTGGAGTATACCAGAATGTCATCGATAAATACAATGACGATCATATCCAGATACTGCTTGAAGACTCTGTTCATTGGGTCCATAAAGGCTACAGGGGCATTTGTTTGTTCGAAGGACATACCACAAACTCGAAGTGACTATACCGAGTCTTGAAAGTTGTTTTCAGTATGTCACACTCTCTGACTCTTAGTTGATGATACCCTGACCTGAGATCTATTTTTGAGAAATTGGCTCCTTGAAGTTGGTCAAATAGGTTGTAAATTCTGGGCAGGGGATACTTGTTCTTGATTGTGACCTTATTCAACTGATGGTAATCGATGCACATTCTGAGCGTACTATCTTTCTTTCGCACGAATAGCACTGGAGCACCTCAGGGACAGATGTTGGGTCTGATAAAAACCTTATCAAGAAGATCTTTTAGCTACTCCTTTAACTCCTTGAGTTAATCTGGAGCCATTCTATAAGGAGGGATAGAGATGGGCTGAGTATCTGGAATAAGCTCTATACCAAAGATAATTTCCCGTTAAAGAGGAACTCTAGGAAGATCTTCGGGGAACACATTTGGAAATTCGATGACAACAGGAACTGACTGGATAGTTAGGGTCTCATATTCGAAATCATTGACCCAATCTAGATGGTAAATACATCCGTTAGAAATAAGATTCCTGGCCTTAAGGTAGGAAATAAACCTACCCTTTGACGCTGAACTACTACCCGACCATTCTAGAGCTGGCTCAATAGGGAACTAAAACCTAAAGACCCTAGTTGTGTAGTCTACGGAGGCATAACCAGAGTGTAACCAGTCCATGCCAGAATAAGGTCAAAGTCGACCATGTATAACTCTACAAGGTCATCTAGAATGACTTTATTGAAGACTGAGATTAGGTAGTTTCTATACACCCAGCTGGCTCTAACTGACTCGCCAACTGGGGTGGCGAATGAGAAGGGTTTTGAGAGGACTTCTGGACTAATATCGAACTAAAAAGCTATGTAGGGAGTCACGAATGATAGTGTGGCCTAGATCAAGCAGGGCATATGCATCTAGATGGAAAAGACATAACATACCCGTGACCACATCTGATGAGTTCTCTTGATCCTGACAAGATGATAATGCATAAAAATGATCTTGGTGTTGACCGCCCTCCATACCTAATGTGTTAGCTTGCTGAGCTGGTCGACCTGCTGGAGCTGCTGAGGTAGTGGATTATGATCTCCCCTATCCTACTGACGGGCATTCTTTAAGTCGATGTCCAAGCTGTCCATAACAAAAACAGCCCTCTCGACCCTGAAGACACTTTCTTGGGTGGTTCTTTCCGCATTTGGGAAAAGATGGATACCTATTACCGGCACTTTTAACTCTGAGACTGAGAGCCAGATGCTCCACCCTCCGATCCTGGCAGAACCGAAAGGTAGGGGCGCTGGCTGAGCTAGGTGTTGGAGCCCTCTACTGCTGCTACTTTTGTGGGCGGCTGCTACCACCAGACCTCTGGTGGCCATAATATGATTGGCAAGTCCTTGCCCGCTTTTTATTTTGCTCCATGTCCCTAAGTTTTTTTGCCTCAATCTGCTGGGCATAGACAATCAGGCTGGAAAAGTTGATATCTTTGATTAGTATCCCTATGCTGCAAACTTTGAGGACCAGGTTTGACACCCCATTTACAAATTTCAACATGCGAGCCATTGTCTTGGCCACCATCTCTGGAGTGTATTTGACAACCTGGTGAACTCTTGAGCGAATTCTTCTACTGTCCGATTTCCCCGTCGCAGGTTTATCAACTCCACTACCTTTGCCTCCCTCAACTTCCGAGGGAAGAATCTATCTAGGAAGGCTGTAGTGAACTCCTTCCATTCCACTGGTCCTGCTTTCTCTAGCCTCCCCTCCTTCGACTGCTCGTACCAAACTTGGGCTACCCCTTTTAACTGGTAGGAAACCAAGTCAGCACTCTCTGAGGGACTGACACCCATAATTTGGGTGATCTATTTAACTTCGTCCACAAGTCCTTGTGGTTCCTCTCCCACCTTAGATCCATGAAAATCTGGAGGGTTCATCCGGGTGAAATCTTGCACCCGGAAAGCTCCTACGGATTCATCATTGTTGATTAGAACCACCTGCTGGTTCACCTAGTCAATAACAATTTGGGCGAGCGGGAATAGCCGCCCTAAATTCTACGGTAGATACCGAGTCGTCCTGAGGGGACGTCTGGGCTAGTGGGGTAGGTCATTGAGCATTACCATCCCTTCTTTTGTTACCGCATCATAGAGGCATGATTCACTCAAACAAAGTAGAACACGAGTTAGGAGAATGATTCTGGAAAGGAATTTCAATGCATTATAAGGAGTATGGAATAAAGGGAATTTTCCTAATAACATCTCGTAGCCTCCCTGTCATAAGTGTGGCGCGCTTCACACCCATGAAGAGGACTCTACTCGATGCGGATTTCAGACATCTAAGGATACTCTAAACCTAGTGCTCTAATACCAAGTTTGTCATGCCCCGAGCTTACACCCTGGACGGGACATGGTACTTGGAGTCACAAGTAACCCCAAGTCAACCCCTGGTCTATCATACACTAGGATTCTGAGTAGCATGAAAATGTATACAATGGAAGTCTAAGGCAAAAATATAAATACTTATAGGAAATAAACTGGTTCATAATATTTCAAAAGATTAGAACAAAGTTATAAGTCTGAAAAAACAATCTGAGTCTAAAAAAAACAAATCTATGTCTGAAAGTCACTATGACTAATGAGCTGTTGGGACAAGCCCCCAGCTAAATCCAAATCTAATAGAAAGGGAGGAAAGTGTAACTTAAGCAATAAATCTCCATCCTTGAAAAATGAGGACTCACCAACTAAAATAGCTGAGGTCTTCAATGAGCGGTCAGCTAACGAAGTTGAGACTGGGATCCTGCAGCTGTATCATAAAATGATACAACATAAAAGTATGTGTCAGTTCTTTGAATGTACTGAGTAAATGAGAGAGACATAAAACATTGGAATAAATGCAAAGGAAAAGGCTTAACGGAAAAGACATGAAATGACCAAATAAAGTTACTGAACTGAATAACTGAAATACTACGATGGTCTTAAAGACCCTGTCTGATGGTCAAACCCTGTTCTATGTTTGGAATACTGATCTGAACTGAACTAAAAGTGAACTGAACTGACTAGTGGGAGAGTCTATAACCGACATATAACCACGTGAGCTAGACGTTGAGTCTGATGTATACACCCCATCGGTAGGACCCAATATACCTTGCCAGGGTATAAAGGCATGAACTGGGTGATCAAAAGAGTCTGGGGCCAATCAGGCCAATAAATATTGTAACCTACGCTGGCAACATAGTTCTAGGAACCTGGGTGCGCTGAAAGCCCAGTCTGTTCGGTGCTAAGTCCTACTCCCACTGGATAGTCCTAGATTAAATACTAGGCTGATAGCTCGAAATTGGGGCTCAAGACTAGTTAGGTATGCATATTTGAAGAACCCTAAGAGTCTTATTGGACCAGATTCTAAACTGGATTCTAAGACTGATCAGAGCTGCTTATCTAGAAGCGTCATAAACGTCTAAAGAAAAAACTAAAATATGAAATTGGGGTCCTAAGTCTAGTCAGAGTTGTTTATATAAAGAGTCATGACCGCTTAGCAGACCAATAAACTAATTCTAAATCAGATTTTGATAACTGGGAGGTACTACTGACACCTCGAGGAATTCTGTAGTCAAACTGATCAACTGACATTTTTTGACTGACACTAAGAATTCTATCATTCTTACTAAAACTAAATTGACAATATTTTTATTGAGATTCAATTCTACTAACAACACAGGAGTTCCCAACACGGATAAAATCAATATAGAAATTCGATATTCAAGTACTAATGCAAATTCCAGATTTTTTTCTAGTTCAGGAAATAGGGCTAAATTTCACTTCAAAAGATTTAACATCATTTTAATCTCAAACTAATGGAAAATATCTAATATTAACATGGTATAATATTTCACATGATTTAGACAAAGTATGACTAGCAATTTTCTTGACATTCAGTAATTTCAGGGCTACCACTGATAGAGATGAATAGGGAGGAATTTGGGGACACAAGGGAAGAACTTCCTTGTTGAATTCCCACATACCTGGTGAAAAAGCTCGAAGAATTCCTTGAGAAATTGAGGAGAAAATATTGCCCTAGCTCATGCTCTGAAAAATTCTGAGAGAAGTCCTACGATCTGTTTTCTGAAGGTCTGAGTGGGGAATGAGGAAAAAAACCATTTAACCCCACTAACAATTCTGAAATTATATTAAAACGACATAGTTTAAAGTTTAGGAGGATAGAAAATTACTGAAAGGCCCTTGAAAACTTGCAGGGAAAAACTGACTACCAGTCCTCACGGGTGACCTAACGGGTCGTGGTCGGTGACCACGACTCATGGTCATACTCATGTGGTGCACTACCTAGAAACCACTGATGGTCACCACGAGGGACCTAATGAGTCATGGCTAGTGATCACGACTCATGGGCACCTCTCGTGGACTACAATGCCATAAACACCTTGGAGTCCCCACAGGTGAAACCACATCTCATGGTGTCCCAAACGAGTCGTGATGAGGACCCATTTAGTATACTGTCTACTTCCCGTAATTCCTGTCCAAGACCTGACCATGAGTCACCTAACGGGTCGTGGCATGGACCACGACTCGTGGTGACAAATCATTAGGTGCACTGTCTAACATATCTCAATTTGAATTTATCCTTGACCATGGGTCTTCTCAAGACTCATGGGGGTTGACCACGCCTCGTGGTCACACCCATGGTCACCCAAGCACCAAATTTCAAACTAAACTCCCAGGCTTCACCACGAGTCACTTAACGACTCGTGGTCACTCCCCAAGGGTTATGGAATTACTTATTTTGTGTCCTAGTGTAGATTTTCTAGTTTTCTTTAATTTAAGTCCGGGGTTTAGTCTTGGTGTTTCTGAGGCATTACAATTATTCACCCTGATTTCTCACATTCTCACAAGTTAGCAGTGTAGGAACTCAAATAGGAAACACAAAGTAAAATCAAGGGTTTTAGTCTTCTTTCAGATTTCTCCAGATCTTTCTCAGGAATTCTACTCTAGGTAACTGGGAATTCAAAAAGGGAATTGTTCTTCCCTTGTGCCCCAAAATCCTTTTAAGAATCTATATCACTTCTATCCCTGAAGATCAAAACTAGGGTTATCTTTCAGTCAGATTATGAATATTTCTTTTATATTGTAGTTCAGATGAACTCGTGCAAGTTTTCACTACTTATCATGCATGTTTTTACTCTTCATGAAATATTATTTTAACCCTAGTTTCTATAAATAAAGTAAATCAGGTCTTGCATGACTGTCTAGATACAAATGTTGCTTGACTCTGTTAGTTCTTGAATTTTCATGTTATTACCATCATGTGAGTTCACATTCAGTTTGAATGCTAGTTCAGTCTCAGTCATTAATTAGACTTTTTAGTATCTTTTAGTTTGACTATAGTTAGTTCTTGAGGAGCTCAGTAGCACTCCTTAGTATCAGATGTCAGGTTGTTCTTTAGACGGTTATGACACTTTCAAACAAAGCAGCTCTGGCCAGTCTTAGAAAACTAGTTTCCAGTTACTAGGTCCTTTAGACTCTTAAGATACTTCTAGATAAGTACTCCTGACTTAGGTCTTTGGACATCCGTCTTAAGTTATTAGCCTTGCAGTCATAATTAAGACTTTCAGTGGGAGTAGGACTTAGCAACGAGGGGGCCAGGGTTAGCGCACCCCGGTTTCCAGAACTATGTTGCCACCATAGGTCTTTATGCCAAATGGATAGCAGAAAGTGATCACCTAGTTTAGGTACTATACTCTGGCAAGGTATAATGGGCCTTCACCGATTGGGGGGGGGGGGGTATACATCGGATTCCATGTTTAGAGAACATGGTTACATGTCGATTATAGTTCCTCCCACAGTAGTAGTACAATATCTCTTGTCAGTACAACTCAGTTCTAGTTTCAACTCAGTTCAGTTATTCAGATTTCAGGTTGTGTTTATGACCATCAGTCCATACCTGTATTTACGCTATTATAGTTTTATCTTTAGTACTCATCAGTTTATAGTTTGTCATTTCATGTTATCTCAGCTCAGTTATGTATTCTTATTGCTTTACCTACATCTTGGATACTCAGTACATTCAAAGTACTGATGCATATTCCCATTTTGTATCGTATTATGATACAGGTGCAGGTCCTCAGTTGCAGCAACTTCAGTAGCTCTCCTCAGATGATTTTCAGCAGCTCTATCTTGGTGAGTCCTCATTATTCGAGGACGAGGTTTTAGTTTCTTTTAGTTTTTGTATTTCGACTTTAGAGTTAGCTGGGGGCTTGTCCCATCAACTCGCCAGTTAGTAGTTGGCTTTCAGACATAGTAGTGAGCTTGTTTTGTTCTATTTGTGTAAGTTCTTAGTATTTTATCAAATTTTCCTTATTTAAAGTAAGTTATTTCAGTTATGTTTTCAGCTTTCACTATATTTATGTAGTTTACCAGTGTGATGTTAAACCATGGGTTAGCTTGGGGTCACTTATGGCACCTAGTACCGTGTCGCGTCCAGGGTGCATACTTGGGTCGTGACAGCTTTCCAAGGTGCTGGTCGTGGTTTGGTCCACATTTTTGGACCCTCTATTAACCAGTCACTATTGCATTTCACGGCCAATCCGCGGGCCACGCTTCCTAATAAAGGGAATATTTACGCACTTCTTATCCATATTTTTCCCATACTTTACTATGTTTTGAGAACAAATTATGTGTGTTTGCATGTGTTTTATGATATATATTTTCAAAAAGAGCTAAAGCATATGATTAGATGCTTTCAAGGCTAAGAGTGATGGATTTGGGTGTATTTGAGGCTATTGGAATGAAGCTGAAGAGGTTGGATTGAACAATTCAAAATCATGGTATTTAGCACTGCACTGCCACACCTGCGCGACCAGAGGCGCGACACAGGGCCTTTGCTGCGAGATGCCAGGCGCAGCGCGGCGCGCCAACCCTATACGACTTCCAACAAGTGAATCCTATTTCAACTAGGAAAAGGAGCTACAAATCCCAAATCAAATCCATGAAGGAATAAAGAAGGAATAAATCTACTATTACAAATACCCTTTATTTCTTTGTAATAGCGAGTGAACCTTGAGAGAGACAATAGAGAATTAGAAGTTCTCTTAAACAAAACACATTGAGATACTTATTGCTAAGTTGTTCTTCCTTATTTCTTGCAATAATCATGTGGATTTTTCTTCCATTCATCATTGTAGGTATTAATTTATGTGTTTGTCTATGAATTCTATTAATTTACTTATAATAATGAGAGGCTAAAACGTCCACAACTAGGGTTGTAGGAACCATAGTGAATTAACAAACTAGGGTTTGCACGACATGATTCTAAACCAATACTAAATGCTTGTATTGTACTCTCTTCACTTAAATGTTTCTTAACGGTGCACAACGTTAGGACTTGTCTGCATTCTCTACTTGCTTGAGCCTAGAGAGGTAGAGATTAGGAAAAGAAAAGTACAAAAAAGACTTGATCTTTTTTATCATTGTATAACTTGAGTTGTGGTCACAGGATAGTCTATTTTGGAACAAATTGATAACGTTAAATTGAATCACTCGTGAGACCTAACCGGGTGATTGAGTATAGTCATCCAATAGGGATGAACCAGTCTGTTATACCCCATAAGATTTTCAACACCTAGATGGCCTATTCGCATGTTGGTTAAACATATTTGAAAGCCATACGTGCTAGGGAAAGGCCCGGGAAAGGATCGGACGAGTAACCTGTCGAACCCTCATGGAGGGAGCTGGGGCAGAGCCCCTCCGCGATGGCAACGTGTCACGGAGGTGGAGCCTCCGCGTTGTCTCCGGGACACGTTGGGCCTTTCCAGGCCCAAGTATATAAAGCCCCCACTTCGGTTTGTGAGGTTATATTCCTTATTTAATTTCCAGAAAACCCAGAGAAACAGAGAGAGACGAAGAGGGGTAATATATTATCGTCCGATTACGCTGCCAAACGTAGTCTAAACTAAAATTAACCTTAGGAACCGAGGTATTTAGCAGTAGGGATCATTCCTACGGATTTAGTTTCGTGAAATTCGGCTGACAAATCATCGAGCTACCGGACTAAGGTAAGTGGAATTGCTCCAAACTAGTGTCTATGTGTTCCTAGCTGTGAAGTGAATACTTCTCCCTTCTGGACTTCTGAAAAATAGAAAGTTTTCAGCCGTCTTTCGATAAGCCTAAGTTTAGAATATAATTATATCGAAAGTGACGCCATCCTTCATAACAGTGTTGTATTTAGTACTAAATGACGTGTTTATGAATGTCGTTGGGAGATTTAGCTGGAATACTGACTGAGCCTCGTCCGACAATCGGATAACTCGAGGTTAAGGTATGTGAAGTTGTTCTTCGGCAAGTTAGTAAATCTTAGCTTTGTAAATCATAGTAAACTCCGTATTCGAAACTCTCGGAGTTGAATGTTGAGAATTAAGTAAGTCTAATAGATTCTGAGTTGTGTTGCCGTATCGTATTCAGTCCGAAAGTTAGTAAAGCATGCGCCAAAGGGCGAGTTAGCATTCCAGATCCAATATAGCTTATTGTATGATTAGCAAGCATGTTGTAGAATAAAAAGCTATAGATTTTCAGAATAAAGGCTAATAAAGTAAAATCAGATAGACAGATAGTTGTATGGCTATAGATTAGCCATTCAGACAGATAGTATCCTGGCTACAGATTAGCCATTCAGATAGATAGTATCCCGGCTACAGATTAGCCAAGCAGTTGAATAAATATTTCAGAATCAGTATAATTAGTAAAGATTCAATTTAGTATAAAAACAGATCAAAATAAGGAATCAGATTTCAGATAGTCTTTTTCAATTATACATGCTTGCTATTTATATGTGCTATTTGTTTGTTGAGACTTGATGTGGTGTGAGGGCACCTTATTGAGCGTCCTCGCTGCCCCTGGGTTGGTAATCGTGTCGCCCACTGAGTGGGTGGGATTTACGTCACTCCAAGGAGTGGCATGCCGTCCCCAGCTTGGACGAAGATGGGATGAAGCTTTCCCCATAGCAGTCTGATCAGCATTACAGGTGCAGCCCCGGTTCAGATAGCCCTGTTGAGTTTTGTGTCCAGGGAACCAGACCCTATCTGTTACTGTCTGTACATTCAGTTATTATAGGTGTAGCTCCGGTTTCAGATAGCCCTGTTGAGTTTTGTGTCCAGGGAACCAAACCCTATCTGTTACTGTTTGTACATTTAGTTATTATAGGTGTAGCTCCAGTTTCAGATAGCCCCGTTAAGTTGTGTCCGGGGATCCAGACCCTATCTGTTACTGTCTACACAGGAGTCCTCCGGACCCAGACACGGTTGCTTATATCGGAGGCCATGGCCCGAGCCGGAGACCCAGGGGGCCAGTAGAGGAGCTCCGAAGTGCGCAGATGAGTGGAGTGACTTATTTTTGGGTGGTTTTGACCCGGGTAGGGGTATATAGATTGTTTGCTTGTTTGGCGCCATCCGGCTTATGGGGGTTGGTATTGGCTCTTGCTTGCTAAATGTATATGTATTTATGTGCTTTATATTTATTAGCTAATAGACAGCGGGCCGCCGTGACTACAGACACGCTCCTGCCTATCAGTGCAGAAAGGTTTGATCTAGTTCCTATCAGCCCTTCAGATTCAGTTATCTTCTGCTCACGGACTTGTTAGTTATATTATCTGTATTCAGTTGTATTATTTCAGTTGCTCTGCATACTCAGTACCTGTAGTACTGACGCCCAGTGGGGCGCTGCATTACTTGCCTGCAGGTACTCATAGACGAGGAGGCTACCCCTCGTGATCCTAGCCAGCGCAGAGTCATCGGCTCCTGTCATCCGGAGCTTGATATTTTAGAGGTTTATATCATTTCCTTTTGTTGTACAGTATGGGTAGGCCGGGGCCCTGTCCCGACCATCTTATCAGTATTCTTAGAGGCTTGTAGTCTGTATATATTTCCCTGTGGTCAGCTGAGCCGATCGTGTGAGGCCGTGCAGTTTGTTGTAGATGTTTAGCATTTCTGTTTATGTTGGCCGTGTGAGGCATCTGTTGACAGTAGTGGTGACCTCGCCGGTCACGTAGCTTTCCAGGATTTCATTGTTGAGTTACAGATAACTAGACAGCATGGTGGCCTTGTCGGCCCGCATAGGCCCCCTTATATTGATATGTTTCTGGTTAGCTGTTAGTACAGGTACAGGTGGCTATAGGCCCAGTTGGCCGGAGGCTGTGTTTACTGCCGTTATATAGCCCTTTGTTTCCAGAAATCTGAGTTAGAGCCAGCCAGGCACTAGATGTGCTCAGGCTCAGTAGTCTAGTAGTTTAGGTCCTAGTAGGGCACCAGGTGCCAGTCATACCCCCCAAGGCGGGGCATGGCAAACTTGGTATCAGAGCAGGTCGTGTCCCAGGTAGTCTAGAAGTCGTGCTAAGTAGAGTCTTGTCTATGGATGTGTTGTGCACCACATACTATAGGCAGGAGGCTGCGAGGCATGATAGGATGGTTACTCTTCTTTCATACTCAGTCGTGCCATAACACAGTACAGTATAGGGTCGAGTTCCTAAAACTTATCATATCCTTTGTCTACAGATAAGAATGGCAGATCAGCGACACCCTGCCACAGGCAGGAGATTAGACACAGCAGCAAGAGAAGGCACCAGCAAGATGCCTCAGCTTCAGCCAGAGTCAGCCCGATCTGAGGGCGATATAGAGGTTTCATCACAGCCCTCTCAGCAGTCCCCCTCACATCAGGAGCCGTTAGGCACTACACCGCCCCCGATAGCTTCTGTGCCTTCGCCATCAGATCAGGAGGTTCGTAGCGCTATAGTTATGTTGGCACAGATGATGGCCACACAGCGCCAGTCGGTGCCACCTGTAGCAGCAGAGCCTTTAGGTGGGTCAGGTAGTTCCAGGGTCAGGGAATATTTGGCACTAGGTCCTCCACAGTTCACTGGGTTAGATCAGGCAGAGGACCCTCAGGACTTTCTAGACCAGATGCAGAGGATATTTCGAGTTATGCATGTGACCCCTTTAGAGTCTGTTGAGTTGGCAGTGTTCCGGTTGCGGGACATAGCAGTACTATGGTACGAGAGTTGGGAAAGGTCCCTAGGGAGAGATGTTACCCCTCTGACCTGGACCAGCTTCTCGGAGGTCTTCCTGGACCGTTACTTGCCACGAGAGATCCGGCAGGCCCGGATGGACCAGTTTCTGCATCTAGAGCAGGGGGCGAGGAGTGTACGCGAGTATGCTTTACAGTTTGACTCCTTAACCCGTTATGCTCCAGCATTTGTCGATACCATGCCAGCGAGAGTTCACAGATTTATCATGGGTCTGAATCCGGAGTATACTGAGGCATGTATGACGGCTACGTTATGAGAGGATATGGATATCGCCCAAGTACAGGCCTTTGCTCAGACCATTGAGGGTCTTAGACAGCGGTAACAGAGTAGTAGATAGACCAGTCAGGAACAGCGGTGCAGAGATAGACCAGACGAGATGCAAAGAGAAGTTCAGAGAGGACCCAAGACTTGACTATCAGATAGACCCCCTAGACACCCACCTCCTCCACAGCACCAGCAGCAGCGAGGTAGATATGTTCATAGAGGGCAGTCAGAGCCCAGTGGCAGTTCCAGAACAGTAGAGTTCCCGCAGCAGAAAAGGGGAGAGCAGAGCAGATTTGCACCCCCACCCTGCCCTAATTGCGGTCGACCTCACACCGGAGCTTGTGGATATGGCTCCACTGGGTGTTATATTATTGGACAGGAGGGGCATCGGATGAGAGATTGTCCGACCAGAGGTCAGGGGAGTAGAGATAGCCAGGACAGGGGATCCGCAGGGCCACGAGCCCCAACAGCCTCAACGGGGCGTGGGCCTTCAGGTTCAGTAGGAAGAGGCCGAGGTAGATCAGGGGCTTCCAGTTCAGGTACGGGTTCAAGCCGTACTTATGCACTACCAGGGAGGCATGATTCAGAGGCATCTCCAGATGTAGTGACAGGTATGCTGACTATCTGTTCATGCCCTGCTTATGTATTGATTGATCCAGGATCCACCTTGTCATATATTACCCCATTTGTGGCACAGAAGTTCAATATTGCACCAGAATTATTACAGTAGCCCTTTTCAGTATCCACGCCCGTCGGTGACTCTATTATAGCTAGCAGAATTTACCAAGGGTGTACAGTGGAGGTTGCTGACCGCCAAACCACAGTAGATCTAGTCGAGTTAGAAATGATAGACTTCGATGCCATAATGGGTATGGATTGGCTAGTGTCGTGCTATGCCAACATAGAATGTTGGACTAAGAAGGTCCGATTCCACTTTCCAGGGGAGGCAGTGCGAGAGTGGAAAGGCAGCATAGCTACTCAAAAAGGTAGGTTTATTTCCTACCTTCAGGCGAGGAAATTAATAACTAAGGGATGTATTTACCACCTAGTCCGAGTTCAGGATGTTTGGGCAGAATCTCCAACACTCCAGTCTATTTCGGTGGTGAACGAGTTCCCTGATGTGTTTCCTGATGAGTTACCTGGCATTCCCCTAGAAAGAGAAATAGATTTCGCTATTGATTTATTACCAGGCACTCAGCCTATATCAATTCCTCCTTACCGTATGGCTCCTGCAGAAATCAGAGAATTCAAGGAGCAGTTGAAAGATTTGTTAGATAAAGGTTTCATTAGGCCGAGTACTTCACCATGGGGTGCGCCAGTTCTGTTTGTGAGAAAGAAAGATGGCTCACTCCGTATGTGCATAGATTATCGGCAGTTGAACAAAGTTACAGTAAAGAATAAGTATCCGCTTCCCAGAATAGATGATTTGTTTGATTAGCTAGAAGAGGCTAGATACTTTTCCAAGATTGACTTGCGGTCCGGATATCACCAGGTTCGAGTTCGTGAAAGAGATATTCCCAAAACGGCGTTCAGGACCCGATATGGACACTTTGAATTCCTAGTTATGTCCTTTGGGTTGATGAATGCCCCAGCAGTATTCATGGACCTGATGAATAGTATTTTCAGATCATACCTGGACCTGTTTGTGATAGTGTTTATTGATGATATTCTGGTGTATGCTCGCTCTGAAGAAGATCACCGGACTCATTTGCGGATAGTGCTCTAGATCCTCAGGGACTACCAGTTATATGCTAAATTTTCTAAGTGTGAATTCTAGCTTTATTCAGTAGCCTTTCTAGGGCATATTGTGTCGGATGCTGGTATACAGGTTGACACACAAAAGATAGAAGCAGTCAAATCATGGCCTAGGCCTACCACTCCGACTGAAGTCCGTAGCTTTCTGGGATTAGCAGGATATTACAGGAGGTTTGTTGAAGGGTTCTCTACTATAGCAGCACCTCTGACTAAACTAACACAGAAAGCAGTAAAGTTTCAGTGGACAGAGGCATGCGAGCAGAGCTTCCAGGAGTTGAAAGATAGATTAACCTTTGCCCCAGTGTTAGCATTGGCGGAAGGTACATAAGGTTATTCGGTGTATTGCGATGCATCAGGCGTCGGGTTAGGTTGTGTGTTGATGCAGCATAGTAAAGTGATTGCATATGCTTCTAGACAGCTGAGGAAACACGAAAAGAACTACCTTACCCACGACCTGGAGTTAGCCGCAGTGATCCACGCCTTAAAAATGTGGATACATTACCTGTATAGCGTCCATGTTGATATTTTTACAGATCACAAGAGCCTACAGTATATCTTCACTCAGAGGGAGTTGAATCTGCGGCAACGTCGCTGGTTGGAGCTGTTAAAGGATTATGATGTGAATATTCTGTACCACCCAGGAAAAGCCAATGTTGTGGCAGATGCTCTCAGTCGAAAGTCCATGGGGAGTTTGGCATATTTGCAGCCCGAGCAGCGGGAATTGGTCAGGGAGATACATCAGTTAGCTAGCCTAGCCGTTCGTGTAGCAGAAACAGAGGACGGTAGAGCGGCAATTCAGAACACCGTCGTGTCATCATTAGTTGTGGAAGTGAAAGAACGGAAATTTGAGGATCCTGACCTAGTTCAGCTTAAAGATTATATTCCGCTAGGGAAGGCGCTAGGATTCCGGGTAATAGAGGATGGAGTTCTGCGTTGTAAAGACCGTTTATGTGTTCCCAATGCTTCAGGCCTCCACCGGCAGATCATGAATGAGGTACATTGCGCCCGCTATTCTCTCCACCCTGGCGCGACAAAAATGTACCATGATATCAAAGAAAACTACTGGTGGCCAGGTATGAAAAGAGAAATTATCGAATTTGTAGCCCAGTGTCCTAACTGCCAACAGGTGAAAGCAGAACATCAGAAACCAGGAGGGCTAACTCAGGACATAGCTATGCCTCTCTGGAAATGGAAAGTAGTAAATATGGATTTTGTAGTAGGATTACCCCGTACTAGACACAGACATGATTCTATATGGGTGATAGTTGACAGATTGACAAAATCAGCTCATTTCCTGCCAGTAAGAACTACTTTCTCGGCCAAAGATTATGCAGAGTTGTATATCTGAGAAATAGTTAGGTTGCATGGAGTACCAGTATCCATTATTTCAAACAGAGGAGCACAGTTTACGGCTAGATTTTGGCAGTCGTTTCAGAGAGGTCTTGGGACGCAGATTAATTTGAGTACCGCATTCCACCCTCAGACAGATGGACAGGCTGAACGCACAATTCAGACGCTCGAGGACATGCTACGAGCGTGTGTGTTAGATTTCGGTGGTAGTTGGGATGAGCATTTACCGTTGATTGAATTTGCTTATAATAACAGCTATTACTCAGCCATCCAGATGGCACCTTTCGAGGCATTATACGGGCAAAAATGCAGATCGCCAATTGGCTGGTTCAAAATAGGAGAATCAGCGTTGGTTGGGCCAAACATTGTTCAGCAGTCAGAGGAAAAGGTAAAGCTCATCCGAGAATGCTTACTGACTGCACAGAGCTGCCAGAAATCATATGCAGATGTGCGGCGCAGAGACTTGGAATTTGATGTAAATGACTGGGTATTTCTGAAAGTATCTCCGATGAAAGGGGTGATGAGATTCGGCAAGAAAGGTAAGCTCAGCTTGAGGTTTGTTGGGCCTTATCAGATTCGTCGAAGGATAGGCCGAGTAGCATATGAGTTGAACTTGCCTCCAGAATTGGAATTTGTTCATCCGGTCTTTCATATGTCTATGCTGAGAAAATGCATAGGAGACCCATCCAGAGCAGTCCCAGTCCAGGATATCCAGGTTACAGAAGAGCTGGCCTATGAAGAGGTTCCATTAGCCATCCTAGACAGACAGATTCGTAGATTGAGAACTAAAGATACTGCGTCTGTCAAGGTATTGTGGTGTAACAGGAACCGAGAAGAGATGACGTGGGAGGCTGAGGAAGATATGAAAGCTAGATATCCTCACTTATTCCAAGCCTAGTCAGGCGACAGGTATGTCCGTGTTATTGTTTATGCAGTACTTTATAGTTGTGTATGTATAAATGAGAAAGATTGATGTTTAGCTATGAAGTGAATCTTAAGTATCGTGTGCAGTACCTATATTGGACTTTTCTGCATTTTGGGTTTTTGGTATAGTCCATATTATAGGGGAAACTCTGCCGAAATTTCCTTAGGAGCAAGTTGAGTTAATTGAATAGTCCTCTAAATAGCACTTTCATTCGAGGACGAATGTTCCTAAGGGGGGGGGGAATGTTATACCCCGTAAGATTTTTGACACCTAGATGGCCTATTCACACGTTGGTTAAGCATATTTAAAAGCCATACGTGCTAGGGAAAGGCCCGGAAAAGAATCGGATGAGTAACCTGTCGAACCATCACGGAGGGAGCCGTGGCAGAGCCCCTCCGCGATGGCAACGTGTCACGGAGGTGGAGCCTCCGCGTTGTCTCTGTGACACGTTGGGCCTGTCCAGGACCAAGTATATAAAGCCCCCACTTCGATTTGTGAGGTTATATTCCTTATTTAATTTCAGAAAACGCAGAGAAACAGAGAGAGACGAAGAGGGGCAATATATTATCGTTCGATTACGCTGCCAAACGTAGTCTAAACTCAAATTAACCTCAGGTACCAAGGTATTTAGCAGCAGGGAGCATTCCTACGGATTTAGTTTCACGAAATTCGGCCGACAAATCGTCGAGCTACCGGACTAAGGTAAGTGGAATTGCTCCAAACTAGTGTCTATGTGTTCCTAGTTGTGAAGTGAATACTTCTCCCTTCTGGACTTCTGAAAAATAGCAAGTTTTCAACCATCTTTCGATAAGCCTAAGTTTAGGCTATAATTATATCGAAAGTGACGCCATCCTTCAGAATAGTGTTGTATTTAGTACTAAATGACGTGTTTATGAATGCAGTTGGGAGATTTAGCTGGAATACTAACCGAGCCTCGTCCGACAGTCGGATAACTCGAGGTTAAGGTATGTGAAGTTGTTCTTCGGCAAGTTAGTAAACCTTAGCTTGGTAAATCATAGTAAACTCCGTATTCAAAACTCTCGGAGTTGAATGTTGAGAATTAAGTAAGTCTAATAGATTCTGAGTTGTGTTGCCGTATCGTATTCAGTCCGAAAGTTAGTAAAGCATGCGCCAAAGGGCGAGTTAGCATTCCAAATCCAGTATAGCTTATTGTATGATTAGCAAGCATGTTGTAGAATAAAAAGATAAAGATTTTCAGAATAAAGGCTAATAAAGTAAAATCAGATAGACAAACAGTTGTATGGCTACAGATTAGCCATTCAGACAGATAGTATCCTGGCTACAGATTAGCCATTCAGACAGATAGTATCCCGGCTACAGATTAGTCAAGCAATTGAATAAAGATTTCAGAATTATTATAATTAGTAAAGAATCAGTTTAGTATAAAAATAGATCAGAATAAGGAATCATATTTTAGATAGTCTTTTTCAGTTATACATGCTTGCTATTTATATGTACTATTTATTTGTTGAGACTTGATGTGGCGTGAGGGCACCTTATTGAGCGTCCTCGCCGCCCCTGGGTTAGTAATCGTGTCGCCCACTGAGCGGGTGGGTTTTACGTCACTCCAAGGAGTGGCATGCCGTCCCTAGCTTGGATGAAGATGGGATGAAGCTTTCCCCATAGCAGTCTGATCAGCATTACAGGTGTAGCTCCGGTTTCAAATAATCCTGTTGAGTTTTGTGTCCGGGGAACCAGACCCTATCTGTTACTGTCTGTACATTCAGTTATTATAGGTGTAGCTCCGGTTTCAGATAGCCCTGTTGAGTTTTGTGTCCAGGGAACCAGACCCTATCTATTACTGTTTGTACATTCAGTTATTATAGGTGTAGCTCCAGTTTCAGATAGCCCCGTTGAGTTGTGTCCGGGGATCCAGACCCTATCTGTTACTGTCTACACAGGAGTCCTCCGGACCCAGACATGATTGCTTATATCGGAGGCCATGGCCCGAGCCGGAGACCCAGGGGGCCAGTAGAGGAGCTCCGATGTGAGCAGATGAGTGGAGTGACTTATTTTTGGCTGGTTTTGACCCGGGTAGGGGTATATAGATTGTTTGCTTGTTTGGCGCCATCCGATTTATGGGGGTTGGTATTGGCTCTTGCTTGCTAAATGTATATTTATTTATGTGCTTTTATATATTAGCTAATAGACAGCAGGCCACCGTGACTACAGACACGCTCCTGCCTATCAGTGCAGAAAGGTTTGATCTAGTTCCTATCAGCCCTTCAGATTCAGTTATCTTCTGCTCACAGACTTGTTAGTTATGTTATCTGTATTCAGTTGTATTATCTCAGTTGCTCTACATACTCAGTACCAGTGGTACTGACGCCCAGTGGGGCGCTGCATTACTTGCCTGCAGGTACTCATAGACGAGGAGGCGACCCCTCGTGATCCTAGCCAGCGCAGAGTCATCATCTCCTGTCATCCGGAGCTTGATATTTCAGAGGTTTATATCATTTCCTTTTGTTGTACAGTATGGGTAGGTCGGTGCCCTGTCCCGACCATCTTATCAGTATTCTTAGAGACTTGCAGTTTGTATATATTTCCCTGTGGTCAGCTGAGCCGGTCATGTGAGGTCGTGCAGTTTGTTGTAGCTGTTTAGCATTTCTGTTTATGTTGGCCGTGTGAGGCCTCTGTTGACAATAGTGGTGACCTCGCCGGTCACATAGCTTTCCAGTATTTCATTGTTGAGTTACAGATAACTAGACAGCATGGTGGCCTTCTCGGCCCGCATAGGCCCCCTTATATTGATATGTTTATGGTTAGATGTTAGTACAGGTACAGGTGGCTATAGGCCCAGTTGGCCGGAGGCTGTGTTTACAGCCGTTATATAGCCCTTTGTTTTCAGAAATCTGAGTTAGAGCCAGCCAGGCACCAGATGTGCTCAGGCTCAGTAGTCTAGTAGTTCAGGTCCTAGTAGGGCACCAGGTGCCAGTCATACCCCCCAAGGCGGGGCGTGACACAGTCATTTGGATGAATCCTAGTTATCAGTTCTACAAGTAAAGTATTGGGATAGATCACAAGTGTAAAATCTGAAGTAGTTATGAATCCATGGGGAACACTCACCTTAGTTAATTGCATTAATTTGGAATCAACATTCGAATTCTCAACATTGTTACTTGTTACTTTTACAAATTCCCCCCTTTAGGAGACAATTGACTTAAAAGCTTAAATACTAGCGTTCTTCTATATCCTGACATTATTCCCTCTGGGATCGACCCCAACCTTTGTTGGGTTCTTTATTGACAACGTCCACTTCATACTTTATTAGGAGTGTGAGTTTGAGCATTATCACTTCCCAAGGTGCTGTCCGTGCTTCGGTCTGCTGTTCGCAACAGCTTGACAATGCTTCAGTAAAATGCCCATAACTGTTTATTCCGAACTCTTATTGATGCAAGGTTAGATGCGTTGGAAAGAAGATTCAAAGGGCTTTAATTTTATGAGTTGAATCACCCAAAAATACTTATTAAATTAGGATATATGTTCATTTAAAGTTGACCCTTATTCATAAACTTCACATAATCTTCACTCTTCTCTTTGTACATGTTTCCCTTCTCACATACAATCAACATTCGGCATGTACTTCCCATATACGCTATGTATATGGCTTAATGGCTAGGAATAGTAGTTTCCAAGTCTCATATCTCATTTATGGTTTGGGTATGGTTCGTGCTCTTATCCGTCCTTGGTGAAAGTCACAACAATCGACCCTTTTCAATTTCTAACAAACTCCAAACTTCCTTAACATATTGTAGCTCATGATTTACTCCTCCAAACACTTAACATTCATAAAAAAATTTCCAGGTAAGTCTTACCCACATACATAAAATGGTTTAAATCTTAGTACGACGGTACGAGGTATTACAATATCTTCCCCTTGGGATCATTCATCCTCGAATGATGGTTACAGACACTAATAGATTCTAACTCTGGAATTTTTCAAATATTTTGGTAGAGTTTCCTTTGTAAATTATAATATTAAAAATTTCTCAAACCTGTGCTAGCTAACCAGAAATATCATCACAGCTTCACAGGTCCTCAAGTTTTGCATTAACATGAAGGAACATATAGAAATCTTACTAGCCCCTCATTGTCTTTATTCATTATTATAGGCATCATCACCGTAAGAAATTTCATAATGTTCTTAGAAAGGAGTTGTAGGCACACGTCACGGGGGATATTTAAGCTTAGAAAGGACATGTCAAAGTAAGGGTTTTCTTGAACATGGAGAGCATAGCATAAGACATGAGCTTGTAGATTATGAGTATCATAATGTGGAACATGAGTTCATGGGATCATAAAAAGTAATACCTCTCACCACTATCATCATCATAATCATCCTTGTATCACATGACGTTAATGGAAGAAGGACTATAAGAATGAATTTTAAGAGTCGTTCAAGTTGAAAATTAACATAGCAGAGCATATTGACCATTGGTCATGGATTTGTAGAACTTGACAGACATAGCATTGTACATAAGCTTCATTTCATCTGAAATGAAATAATCGTGGATAATGAGTGCATTAGATATAGGGTAAGAACAAACATTAATGTTAAGCAATTTCACCTTGGCCAAGGAACAAATGACAACAATTCGCCCTCATATCATTTTTTTCTTCCCATGTAACTTCTTCAACACCTCAATTTTGTTTTTCCTAAAACTTTCATGAACACTACTTCCTTAGTTCATCAATTATTGATGAGGTCTTAGATATTCCTATAGTTCAATAAGATATCCTTTCCATCTGGAGTCATCCTTAAGGACATTAACCCTTCTCCCACAATCATCAAACCTTCTAGAATGCTAAAAATAGGTACCAAATGCAAGCATCCACAGCGTAAGCAATACAACACTCAAGCTTACATCTATAAAATTTCTATTACTTCATTTCCATTAAAACCATCCAAAACTTTCTCGTCTTCTAGAACTCCACTACTCTCAACAAATATATAAGACTATATGAGGATACATCCTATCACTACACATTGTTAAAACCTAACTTCCTTCACTTCCCGCATTCTTTTACTTTTTATGGAACAAGCATACTTATTATTGCCAACATAAAGGGAATTCCTACCCTCTCCAATCTACCATGTATTGCATCATAACCGATAGTCATTAGAGAAATAGAGAATAAGCATGAACCTCATGAAATACGAAAAGTCTTAAGTCTTGATCATAAGCATAGGGAATGAATAGAGTGCCACCCCTTTAGGGCCTACTCATAAGGAACGAATGGAATATTGAACAACACCTTGAATCTCATCATAACATCATCATTCTGACTAGAACTTATTACTAAAAGAACCATAGGCACGAGTACTTTGTACATTGTTTGTATGAGGTATGAATAGGGAATCACTTTGAGCATATGTAGGACATGGTTTCATGGAAGTAGGAAAAGGAACATTATAGGTTCATAAATCTTTGTAAAAGAGAATATATCACTAGAACACCCTACCCTTTCTTTAGGATTCATATTCTGGTGTTTTCATGGGCATCTGGATCATGAAAATGATTAGCAAGTACGTAGGCATGGCATGAATACATAAAGCATCGGATGAGCGTCATCTTGACAAAGTATTGGGATTTCATTAGATTAAGAATAGTTTGTTATCATTACATTTCTCCTTGGAGTCCCTTACTACCAAGGATATGTGACATGTTTGGGTACTTCACCGTACCATCTCCTCCTTAGTCCAAAAGTTGGTGTTTTAAGTCTATGGACCCCTTCTCTAAACAGGGTCCCAGATGACCATTTTCTTATTTTTTTCTTTACTTCTGGCAACTCTTGCGCAACTAGTTAGAAAACTTCTTATGCACTTACTCAGTGAAGGACATATATCCCTTACTATGTTGTAGTTGTATTACTCTGCATGATAGTTGTATCCATATATTTGTGACTTTCATACTCCTCTTTGCATAGAAACATACTACTATCATATTCTCCAGTGCTTATCTAGATGCCTCGTCAATTTAAGTTCATATCCATAGACTTAACATGTCGATTTATAGTCCTAAAAATCATACTTTGTTCTCTATTATTCACTGGCAGGGTCAAACTAAAGAGCATACACATATACATAATTTTCATCTTTGGTTTGAGTTTTGGTTGTTTTTTTGTCTTGCATTCATAATAATTATTTTTTTATGCTTGATCACCATGAAAAAAATGTGTTAAACTTAGGCAAAATATAGAAAGAGAAACCCTAGGTTAGAACGAATGAATGTAGGGAGAAAGTTCTTGTCTTTACGATAGGATTCGCAGTTAGGATAGAAATTAAACCTAATATTCCTTTCTTGGTTATAAAATGGGACGATATATAGACACCAACTTAGAATTATCACATCACCACTCGTAGAAGTAGTTGTGAAGCTAAGTTAGGTGAAATGATTTGGGGTACGAAAGTCCATAATCAAGGGCATAAACCCCATAAACTACATCCACATTGTTAAATTGCTCATAAATTGGGACGTCCCCACTCAATGATGTAGGTGTGTTGACTTATTTGTTGTGTTTAGAGGCTCGAAAAACCATGAACACTGCATATTAACTCTGTGAGACAACAACTAAAATTTAAGTACTTGAACCATTGTGAATTGTAGCATTGCATGATTGTCAGGCCTTAACTCTAGATGCTTCTTATTATTGTTTCCCGACTATTTTGTGATCACCCCTAGATTTAAATATCAATTCTCAAAAATCTCTACCATCAACACTTATGAAAGTTTTATTGACACTTAAACTTGAATATTTTCTTAAATAAGTCCAGTCCCTATGGGTTCGACATCCAGCTCTTAAAAGATTCATTGTATTACTTGTACGACCGCATATGCTTGTGCGTGCGCTAGGGCGTGACAATGACATATCCCTAGGCGAGCCCTTCCACAGTGGATACAACGAGTTCATACACTTTCAATTTGGCATGATGTCGTATCATTATTGACATTGACATTCTTAGCATAAGGGAACTTTTGTTTCCATTAACCCCAAAGTCCGCATCATTAACATATTCTAGATTCATGCGACACACTCCTGAGTGTTTCTTTCCACATCTACCACAAGGATGGGGTTTTTGTGCTCTCTAGTCTGAGCCTGCTTGTGGTTGGGGTCTTGGCGCCCTAAAATTCTTTCCTTGAATTGATTATCCCTTATCGAGATTGGTGGAACAACCCATTTTTCTTTTGATAGTAGTACCCTTAATTTCCTTTGCCCTCTTCTTTGTGGAAATATGAATCCTTAAATCATTACTAGAGGGAGGAACAAAACTAAATCTCCTCAAAATATGAGATTCAGATGAACTAAATGATGGGTTTATTCTCCCCTTGAGTCCTTCTGCAAATTCTTCCATCCTTGATGGTTCCATATAAAAGCAAAGCATATGTAAAGATTTAGCTTTACATCTCCTTTCATTCCCTCACAATTGAGGTGTAATTGATAGAAATGGGGAAACATACTATTTGTGATTATTTCCTTAAGGTTCAACTATGAAGCATGATCTAAAGTAAGAAAGAATAGGGAACTTTTTAAATATCTGCAGTCCCTCAGTTATAGATGTGGGGCCCTCAGAATGATAAATGAGACTCTACCAACACAGCTTCATAGACTCCTTAGGACACTCAAACCTAGTGCTCTGATACTAAGTTTTTAACTCCTCGACTCAAGGCCTGGGCGTGGCTAGCACCTGATGCTATTTCTGGATCGAGCGAACCACATAACATGATGCTCATCAAGAGCATACATCTAACATAAGAAGAATAATCACTAGAGTTAAGCTTTAAAAAATAAATAAAATAAAAGAAATCAACTTATAGAGAGACTTGCCGAGTTTACATAATATGAGAAATAATCTATGAAGCCTCTATCATAAATGAAATAACTGATTTTACCGAGACAAGGCACCCGAGATACCTTATAATCAAAACTAATAAAGCTGAGTGAAGTAACTAAGCCCAAAATAAATGTGGCTCACCAATAGCGGAACAGAGAAAATCCTAGCTTGCAGGTTAATCATCGGTCTAAGTACCTAAGTCTGCATTATAAAATAATGCAGTGCCCCCGGCAAAAGGGACGTGAGTACATAGGATTGTACTGTATGTAAAATGGAGGAATGAAACATAACATAGCTGATAATAGATAGGACAACCAAAAGTATAAACATCATATGAGGGAAGTCAAGAATATGAAATCAATAGGTTGACCTTTATTTTAAAAATCAAATTTTAAATCGTCATTCATTACTCCATTGTGAGAGGTTCTTAACTTAACCGACATAAACTCACCATGTAAGCATGAAGGTTGATCTCCACTCGATCAGCTAAGCCATCTCATACCTTGTCGGGGTATGAGACATTATAACATACTTTGCTAACAAGGATCCATAAAAGCCCGTGGAGGGGCATATAAGGAGTCTCCTGAAGCAACGAAAATGATCCATCACCTATGTTGGCATACGTAGTTTCAAGAACGAAGCCTTCTCGGTTAATAATACTACTCTCCTTTTATTTCATAAAGTGATTTACTTGAAATCATAATAAAGCAGCCAAACTTATCATCATAAGTCATCATCATATCATAATGATAGTTCATCTTTGTCATAAGACCTTTAAATTCATAAATCTTAATGTCGTAATCATTCTTCCTAAAATCATCAAAACTTCCTTTTTAGAGGAAAAATCATAGTTCATAAAGTCACTAAAACTGCTCTTGTAGAGAAAAACAATAATTCATAAAATCATCTAAACTTCTATTTTAGAGGAAAAATCATAGTTTGTAAAATTGACACTTTTCATAAGAGGACTTATGGAACTCATATAAGGATCATAGACATACATAGGGACTTATGGAGTAATCAAGGATGATCATAAAACATACGTAGGAACTCATAGAGTTTTGAAACTATTAATAATAGACATAATGTTCTTGACCTTAACCGTAAAAACTCAAGAAGAAGGGGAATTTCGTAAGTAATCCTTAAGAGAAATCATCAAACTCTAACTTTGAAGGAATTTCATATCTTTCATGCTTTCGTAATTTTGTGCAGAAAATTGCAAAATTCTTGCAAAGGATGTATCATATAGGATGAGCAACATCATAAGCAAATCTTGAATTTAATAAGAATCAATAAGATCAAGGAATCATATTTTCATCTTAACTCTAACTCATACACGAAGGAAAAGCTCACAGGCATGAATAACGTAGCGCGGAGAAGACCAATTAGGTTCCCACACATAGAGATAGCCTTACATACCTTATCCTTGGCCTCCCAATAATCATAGAGAAACAAAATCCCTTTATGAAGTCAATCTACAACAATTATATGGACAGGAACTACAATCAACACCTTAACGATGAATTTCAAGTCATAGAGGCATTTCATCGAACACCCAGAGTGCATAGGATATTCGAGCCTTCTACAGGTTAGGTGTTATAGCACCCACATCTTTTTAACACCCATTAAAAACATGCATAACTATTTCAAGTTCAACCAAAATAACCACATCCATCCTCTATACCAAAACTATTCCATAACCCTAACCCATGGGTCATCACATGAACTCATAGCTTCCTAGCACCGTCCCATTAGTTCTGACCTTAGAACATCCCTAAAGAGTAGAAAATAATACTCATACGAGATTTTTGAAAATTTATCTACCTTGGAGGAAAAGTTCATGCTAAATATTCCAAGTTTTGAACCCAAAAGTTGTTCTTCATCTATTAAGAGGAGAGAGAGAGAGGATTTGATGTCAAAATATTGAGAGAATCGTGGTTTTATGTTGTAAGATCATGGGAGATGTTTCTCCATGTTTATAAGGATTTTTGAGAGCTTTTGGGGCTGTTGGGATTGATTTGGGATGAAGAAATAAGAAAGTAAATCCAAAATCACATTTTAAATAGGGGCTGAAATCATGTTTTATAGAAAAAAAATATGTGTTTCTATTGGAATCCGTGGTCCATGCTTTCCAAGGAACTGGCCGCAGTTTAGTCCATGTTTTTGGATCGTCTATTGACCGGTCACTATTGCATTTAGCGGCCAATTTGCAGGCCGTGCTTTGGTCTGCGGTTCGTAACAGCTTGACAGTGCTTCAGTAAAATGCACATAATTTTTTACTCCAAACTCTGATTAATGCAAGATCAGATGCGTTGTAAAGAATATTCAAAGGGCTTCAATTTGATGAGTTGAATTACCCAAAAATACTTCCTAAATCTAAAGTCGTTTAAAATTGACCATTATTCATAAACTTCACATACTCTTCACTCTTCTCTTTGTACATATTTCCCTTCTCACATACGATCAACATTCGGCTCGTACTTCCCATGTACACTATGTATATGGATTAATGGATAGGAATAGTAGTTTTCAAGTCTCACATCTCATTTACGGTTCGGATATGATTCGTGCTCTTACCCGCTCTTGGTGAAAGTCACAACAATCGACTCCTTTTAATTCCTAACCAACTCCAAACTTTCTTAACACATTCTAGCACATGATTGTTATCTCCAAACACTTAACATTCATCAAAAATCTTTTGAGTCTATCTTACCCACATACATAAAATGATTTAAATCTTAGTACGATGGTACGAGGTGTTACATGCACCATAGGGAGTTCTGACCCTCGCTCTTTCATTTTATATTGCACTGGGGACACTGCATTATTTATTTTGGGGCCGAGGCATCTTATTTCAATTCCATGTTTGACCTACTTTGCTTATGATGATGTTTTTTGTGATGTGTGGAAGTGTGTGATTTATTTTCTTTCTTTTATTTGTAGATTGGATTTAACTTAGAGTAGTTTTTAAAGTTTTCCCGGATTTTCTTAGTCATCACTCTTTATCGGGAGGTTTAATTTTTGTTGATCTGGCACAATAATTTTGTAGAAGTGTCATAGTGATTGGTTCCAATGATAGATTTCTAGGCTACTTTCTTAAGGGTACTAGTATATGTATGTGTCGTTCTTGATTGAATAAAGTATTTTTAACTTAGGCAGTGGTGGAAAATGAGCTTGAAGCATGCTTATGTGATCATTTTGTGAAAAATTGCCCCCCTCAAAAATTTTGTCATAACTGTTTTGTATTGACATGTAGACCTCTATTTTTAACATTTGAATGTGGTAACTGTAGCATAGATTACCTAATTGGGAGTAAAAATAGATAATCTATTAAATATCCATGTGCCAATGTGCGGTGAGCAATTTAATTTCATTCACTTGTCATTGTTACACTCTAGAACTTGTCTGGTTACTCATGTTTTAGCCTAGGATATATTGGGTTGTAGAGATAAACTTAAGCCTTCTTTGTGTTTCAAAAACCCTATTTGTCTAAATGAACTTACCAAATGATGAGTGTATTTCTAATCTCCCCTTTTGAGCCTATGACCCTTTTATTGATTAACCGCAATAAAAATGAAGCCAATTCTTAATTGATCCTCTTTTGAACTCATCCTCTTTGAAACTAGAAAAAGATTTGATCTATAAAAAGGTGTAAGTTGGGGGTGAAAATATGAAAAAGAAAGACGAGGGTAAATATGGGTACTTAAACCACTTTCCGCAGCAAAATGAGGAAGAAAATATGTGAAAAAATAAAAGAAAAAGAAAATAAAGAGAAAAATAATAAGCTCACCAAAAGTGCTTAAGGCTGTGGGAATGCTAAGGAAATAAAGGGAGAGAAAGAAGGGAAGAAAAATAAGAAGAAAATAGGAAGGTGATGTAGTGTTCACGGAGGGTACCAAGTCACTAATTTCATATATCTATCCTACCTGTCCAATGAGCCATCATTACAAGCATAGAAAATCCCTTATGGAATCTCAACCTGAATTTCCCAAGATAAAGCCATTTGAGAAAAAAAAACAAGCTTATGGTAGTTGTGACATGACTTGTGAATGTCTTTGTGAGAGTTGAGTGTCTTACTCTTTTCTTTTGATCTTTTGTCCTAGTGATTGATTGTGTGTTCTTTTGATAAATATGGATAAATTCCCTGATCTTAAGTGAGGGAATATGAATGAAAATGGCTAATATTAATTATTTTCTAATTTAGGTGTCTTGCATAAATCAGTAGTTTAATTGAAAAATAATGTCTTAATTAACTACAAATTGCATGATAGTCTTGGTGGTTGTGAGATTTCTTTTTTTATATGATAGAGGAATGGCTAATTTTAAAAATGAACACTCGTAGCTACTTGTCAAAACCACCATAGCCATTGCACTAAGTGAGTATGGAACATGAGTCTAGAGTAGATTTTCTTATTTTAGTTGCTTGAGGACATGCACAGACTTTAAGTTGGGAGGTTGATGTGTCAAAATTTTATGACACATTTGTACTTCTTTTCATAGAGGTTTTTCATGCCTTTAAGTAATATTATAAGTCAATATTAAAGTTATTTTGCTCAATTTCAGAAATCTCAATAATTTGGAATAAAGATGCAACAATCCCAGAAACCTGCTGAAAAGTAATGACATACGACCTACAGAATCAATCTGCAGTTTGTCTGATGAACCGTGGGTCAACTTCAGAAACATTCAAGTCTGAGTGCAACATACGAAGCTAATTACGCCCCGTAGATGCTATTTACACACCGTAAATAATCACCACAAAGTGAAAATCAGAGACTATGCAACTTGAAACTCCAACATATGAAAGTAGATAAAGACCGTAGAATCCATCTATGGACCGTAAATGGCTACAAGACAAAGATCAGAGAGTCTGCATTCTGAAGTTTCAACCTACAAAGAGCATATGAAGATCATAAATTCAAAGTACTGAACACAGATTCATTTACAACCATGACAAATCACATGAGAAATTTATTTTGCGGAGCAATCTATCGACTGTAAACCAAATATATGGTCCGTATGTTGTATCTGGACATTTTGAAATTAATTTAAGTTTGGAGCTTTGGCCTTAGTATAAATAGAATTTTTAGGCCTTTTTATAAGAATTGCACACATTATCACTTAGAATTATATTTGAAAAATACCCATTGCTTTGTAAGCCATTTTTGAAGGTCAAGTTTTAGAATTTTCGATCAAACTTTCTCACATTTTTTTGTAAGTGAATCTTGTTTAATTTAATATTTTATTTCTCTTATTATATTATAAGCAGCTAAATTCTTTGCTGAGGTTGTGAAATCTAGAGATCTCAATTATGATTAATTGATAGTGGGCTTGAAAGTATTTGATTGATCATTGATTTTCAAGTTAGGATTAGTGGTTGCAAACGCTGATCCATGTCAAGTTTTCCCAATTATGATTGAAATAGCTAATTAGGGTTGTGTAGGGTTAATCAACAAGAACTCAAGGCATAACCCTTATTTAATAGATTTGCTTAGAAATAAGTTGAATGTGTTGAATTATTATTGATTCGAAATAATTAATATAGATAAACATTGCTTAATTATTGAGAAACATTTGATTGCTTAGTGAATATCTTCATATGAATATAAGCCCGCGATTGATGAATCTGATTGGGTAATTTAGGTGGATCAATATTGCATATAGTGCATATGCAAGTACATGCGGTCGTACAAGTAATATAGGACAGTAAATTCCAGATATCGATCCCTTAGGGACTTATTGATTAACAATCTACTATATTAAATTAATTTCAATTATCTATTCAATCAATTAATCCTAAAAAATATTTATAGTTAAAATAAACTAAATATTAGAAGATACTAACTAATGAACAATTAACGTACGAAGAGAAGATTCTTACAAAATCAATGAGATTGATTGATCTAGGAATATAGATTCACTTGCAATTATATTGAGTAATAACTTGAACTGACTCTGATTTTTTATCGGGTTATTAGATACAGGTTAATATCTCTTCTTGAACTTTTGTCCGAAGTCTCAAAGACTACTTGACTATTCCTAATGCCTATATTTCTATGGTCGGTCGATAGTGAAGTGCATGCATACGAAGAATCATCTGTAACAACTAAGCAAAGCTAACGAGTATATTCCTATCCATGTTAGCGAATCACTCTCCCTTTCAATAGAGCTTAGCAAGAAGCCCTACTTTTTCTTATTACGCTAGCGAATTTCCTCTTCCGATTTCAATTGACGAGCCACTGATAGCATTTCATAATTGATTTGAAAACCAAATAATTAAGACTAAGAAAAAGTAAATAATCACACGAGTCATAGCACGACGATAACTATCTTACCAAGTCTATTCGAGTTTCTACATCAACACTCATGCAACCATCACAATTCTAGAATGAGAAGTTTAACTCCATATAAACATGAAGAAATTACAACATAATTCATCTAAATAATAACATAAAAAAAATATAAGGGAGAAGAAAAGATGATATCAATTTTCTCCGGCCTCCACGGCCACTTCTACCTCTTTTCAGATAAAAGATCCTCTTCCAAATTATTTTAAAGGATCATTTATAATTATAGAAAAAATTTCACTAAAATAAACTAAATTTAAAAATAATTCTTAATTACCTTACAGCGAGCAGCAATGAAGCAGATTTGCTTTCTCATGTTGCCTCCGCCTTTGCTTAGGTATGTATTCCTTTCCTTTTTGTTTTTTTTTCTTTTTCTTTTCTTATAATAAATATTAATATGGTAATAATTTTTTTCTATTGAGCTGTCGGCATAATTTTCTTATATGATTTTTTATTTATATTTCATTTTTTCTTCAGATTTCTTTTTTTTTAAATGTTTTTTCTTACATAATAAAATATAATATTTATCATAAAGTAATATAATTAATACTGAAAAAATAATTAAAAGTACTAAAAAGTATGAGGAAAATAATGGCTAAAATATGTGTAATTGTGACCTCTCACCTACACCGACACTTAGACTTTTGCTCATCCTCGAGCAAACATTAAAGCTCATCTCAATAATTCAGGCCTAGGAACACACCTACTTTGGCTGATACAGATAATAAGACCATATAACAATTCATAACATCAAGTGCACTTTCCGCTCATCGTGCAAGATATACAAAACAACAAACATCTAACCTCCTAACTTCAGAGAGGGACTTTAGTTTTTCAACTTTAAGCTCGCTCACCTACTCTGTCAAATAAAGATAACAATATCATCTATGTATCATGAAACAAGTGCCCTCACAAGAATAAAATAGTTCACACACTCAATTTAAAAAGTCGAATATAAATCAAAGACTTACTACCAAAGCACAACTCTTGCAATCACAAAGAAATTCACATGTATGCACAAAATACCATATGCTTACCCATTGTATACATCTCCACTAATTAAGTGTGCTCGAGTAAAATTAAATAGGAATTTAATGGGTTATACTGCTGGCTAAGACACTGGTAGGAAAATTATATAGTAGTGACTTACGCTTCTCTACGCACTTTGCAATTTTTAGACTTATCAACCATTATTTTCTTTACTTTATTTTCAACCTTATCTTCATCAATTATTTCTATAAGTAATTCATATCATATCGAGAATGTTACAATCATATACTTTTTTTAAAGCATTTTTATTCTTTTTTTTTCCTCTTTTCACGTGACATTCTTTCTACGAGGGACCTTTTCATCACAAGTAATTTTTATTGGTTACCATTTACACTTGGCCATCCCTTTTATTTAGATTTAATAATGTCATCACAGTCTATGCTACAATGCTCAAGGAAGCAAGATGCAAAAATTAGGGATTTAATAAAAATGATCAAGGCCAATATACGACTAACAAATGAAAAGCTACAGGCTTAAAGGGCAAACTAGTAGTAACAATATCTGGATAGGCTAAATTTCTCAAGACAGATCAAAAAACTTCTATTATCATCTTCTAAACAGAGCAATATTTATTATTCCGCTTCAATAACATATAGGGCAAGTTCTAGACTAAGATGCAAAAAATAAAATATATGCATGAAATTCTCACCTCACATGGCACAAGTCTCAATCAATACGGATCAATATGCTCCAAGACAGACTGGGTCATACCAAACTCCAAAAATTAAAAAAATCCATATATAGAGTCACTGCCCCGAGCCTAGGTGTCAAAAAATTTTCTATTTTATATTAATTACCAAGCACTCACAGAATAATACTACTCACACTTAGGCATAAATTGCTAGTATCAAACAAGTCAAAAATGATTTTTTCTTTTCTCTCCCTATCATTCCTAAGAAATAATAAATAAATAAATAAATATTATAAAAGATAAAAAATCTAACAACTTAATTTCCCCCTCAAGACGGTCGTCATTCATCTATCCTAGAGAAAAGTCTCTATCTATGACTAAAATAAAAATATTAAAATCTACTTCTAAAATAATAAAAAAATTACCCGGTTCAAGCTACATCTCTAGGAAAAGAATCGATGCACAAAGAAAAATTGAGAGGGGTTATAAATACCTAAAAAAAGTAGAACATAAAAGCACCCAAGAAATTTTTCTACCCTACACTTAAAATTGTGCATTGTCCCCAATGCACACAATAAATTACAAGAGGGTAAAAGAAACTCCCTGAAAGGTCAAAGGTCATAGCATTAGAAGCTCATGAGATACTAAGACTTCTCCCAACAAAATTTAGTTCTTCATGTGGGCAACCCACACTTACTCCCAACTCGGTAGCTTACTTTTGCAACTTCCTATGACTTTTCATCAATTCTCAAACTCCTACACAAATAAAAATAAATCTACAAAAATAATATAAAAGGAAATAAGTAAAACAAAGCAATAAAATTGAGTTTTTTCCTAACAAGAAACTGATTTAATGTCGCGGCATGACACCATCAAGTCCACCACTTTTTCTTTCACTTTGAACTTATGATTTACACCCATAATTTTTTTTCTAATTCTCTGCTATGCTCGAGGGGTGGTGGTGTAACTACCTAGAAAAAGTAAAACATAAAAGCACCCAAGAAATTTTTCTACCCTACACTTAAAATTGTGCATTGTCCCCAATGCACACAATAAATTACAAGAGGGTAAAAGAAACTTCCTGAAAGGCCAAAGGTCATAGCATTAGAAGCTCATGAGATACTAAGACTTCTCCCAACAAAATTTAGTTCTTCATGTGGGCAACCCACACTTACTCCCAACTCGGTAGCTTACTTTTGCAACTTCCTATGACTTTTCTTCAATTCTCAAACTCCAACACAAATAAAAATAAATCTACAAAAATAATGTAAAAGGAAATAAGTAAAACAAAGAAATAAAATTGAGTTTTTTCCTAAAAAGAAACTGATTTAACGTCGCGGCATGACACCATCAAGTCCACCACTTTTTCTTTCACTTTGAACTTATGAATTACACCCATAATTTTTTTTCTAATTCTCTGCTATGCTTGAGGGTTGGTGGTGTAAAAAATTGAGGCACTAAGCAATAGATGTTGCATCTTTCACTTTTTGGCCCTCAAGTGAGGAATGTAGTTTTGTCTCTTTGTCGTAGCAAACTTTAGGAGGAAAGGGTCTTGTTCCTCATCTATACACCTCTCCATAGGCTTGAAAAGTTCTATTTTCATTTCACCAACCAAGTACAATGTTGAAAAATATTTAGAATGAGGGCTAATATGTCCCACAACTAAAATTACATTAATTCTGACATTCTCACTATTGTCTACCTTCTTTCCCTCGACATCAAACAAAAGAAAATAGATGAATGATTGAAACTCTTGTTTCTACTCCACAAGATGGTCAGTATCCACAATAAATTATGGTTAGACATCAGATGCTACAACTTTTTTATTTAATTGAGCCTGTAGGTTAAGAATATCTGAGCCAAATTTGTCTAACTCATGTTTGAGGTCAACTCTACATTCTACTAGGTTTGTTTTTATGTCAGTAAGGCCATCACGAGGAAACAAATGGACTTGTATTAGTAGAGCTCATTCCTTGAGCCAAGATTGGCTCACTAACTCTACTTCTTCACAATTATCTTCTTGCAGGAATTCACCCTCTTCTTCTATTTGAGATTCATCCTGGGTATTAGCTAATCATGTAACTTGCAAATCATTAAAAGTTTCATCCTTAAGCCTTTCCAGAACTTTTTTGTGCTCCTCATTCTGCACCCATAAGGCTTCCAAGTGTTCCGCAGTCTGCTCCACCATCTGTTTTATCATATCAATTATTTTAACATAGCGTTCTGCATTCTTTATTTCATTACTCCTGTGAACATCATAAATAATAAAAGAATCATAACAGGGGCTCAAGGATGGGTAATAAGAGTTAGGACAACCATTCCAATGGACATCCTAACCGCCACATTCATTACCTACGTTCTCATAAAAAATTAGAGAGGTGCACACAACCTGCTCCTTGAAAAATAATGACAAAATATATTCAAGTGTGGAGAGGACAAAATATATTCAAGTGGGGTTCTCCACAGTACAGACACGAATTCTCAACATATGAATATCCATCATTCAAGCAATTTGTATTCCAAGATGCCATGTTAAGAAAGATAGAATATTAATAAACCAAAAAAATAAAAATAAAAATCTCTAATATATATATATATATATATATATTAAAAAGAAAAAGAACTTAAATAGATAAAAAGAAAAAAATCAATCTAGACAAACAATTAATTTCTATGTCCCTGATAACGACACCAAAACCTTGTTACTGCTAATGCATACGCAAGTACACATAGTTGTACAAGTAACATAGGATGGTGAAGTACATATATCGATTCCACAGGGATTTATCGATTAACTATTTAATAAATTAAATTAACTTCCATTATCTATTCAAGCGATCAATCCTAAAGAAATATTTATGGTTAAAATAAACTAAAAATTAAAATATACTAACTAATAAACAATTAATCATACAAAGAGCAGATTTTTACAAAGTCAGTGAAATGAATCGATCTAGAATTATGAATTGTAATCACTTAAGCTTACTCTGATTTTTTATCGGGTTATTAGTTGCAGGTTAATATCCCTTTTTGAGCTTTTGTCTGAAGTCTCAAAGACTACTTGACTATTCCTAACGTTTATATTCTTAAGGTCGTCGGTTGATAGTGAAGTGCATGTGAAAAATCATCTATATGGACTAAGCAAGGCTAACAGATATATTCCTATCCACATTAGCAAATCACTCCTCCTTCTCAATAGAGTTTGTGAACAAGCCCTACTTATTCTTATTATGCTTTCGAATTTCCTCTTTTGATTTCAATTAACGAGCCACATATAATATTTAATAATTGATCTAAACATTAAATAATTAAGATCAAGAAAAATTAAATAACCACATAAGTCGTACCACGATGATAACTATCTTAACAAGTCAATTTAAGTTCATACATCAACATTCATGCAACCACCAAAATCCTAGAATGAGAAGTTTAACTCCACATAGACATTAAGAAATTACAACAATTCATCTAAATAAAAACTTAAGAATAAATACAAGGGAGAAGAAAAGATTAAACTAATTATATTCGGTCTTCAAGGCAGATCCTAGCTCTTCCCAAGTCAAAAAATCACATGTAAAAATATTTTTAAAGACTATTTATAAGTGTAAAAAAAATTCCACCCAAAATAAATTGAGAATTATTTGTGAGTCCAAATTACCTTTCCACGAGCGATAATGAAGCAGATTTGCTTTCTCATTTTTGTGATACAAGTTAATTGGAAGCAGTTGAAATTAGATGAGCTAACGTGACAACATTAGTTACAAGTTGTTAGCCAATATGGACATTCAGTTATAAGTTGTTACAAATTCTGTTGGGAGATTAGTTGCACTGTTTTGTAGTTAATCTGTAAGGGATCTATATAAATCCTTGGGCTTGTAAATGAGTTCATTCATGAATTGATATTCTAACTTTCTCCCCTTTCTTCTCTAAATCTGTTAGCCTTTATCTCGGATTAATCCCTGAATAGGCAATCATCTTCTTCAAGTTAGCTCCTAGATTAACTAATTTAATCATTAATTTCTACCGACTGCAAACACAGCAACATTTGGTATCAAAGTTGGAGGTCCTTGGCGAGAGTAACTATGGCGCGAAGTAAAAATCAAGACAAACCGGTGGAAGAAATGGATGATCCATTAGCACAGATTCAAAATCAGCTACAAAAATTGGTGGAAGGAATGACCAGTCTCTACGAAAAAAATGCTCAAGCTGATAAGGAACTGCTGCAGATCAAAGAAGCTTTGGGATCCACGACAACTAAAGGAAAGGAGAAGGAGCAAAATAGAGCTGAATTCACAAATCATGGGAGCAGACCAGTGGAGTTTTTCAATAAAGTTCATAACAAGGAAGGTGTTGGAGGTTCAGGGTCCAATGGTCCAAGTTTTTTTAATCGATATAATTGAATTGAATTCACTTGTTTTTCTAGTTATGATTAATGAACATGGTTGTCTAAGGTGTATCAGTATTTTTCCATGGACAAAGCTCCTTTTGAACAGAGAGTAAAGGTAGCTTCAATTCACCTAGAAGGTGAGGCTATTGCATGACACATATCCTTTTTAAGGTCTATGAATGACCCTACTTGGACAGAATATGTGCTAGCATTGAATGAAAGTTTTGGGGATGGATTTGAAGATGCATTGGGAGCCATAAAGAATTTGAGCCAAACTGGAGGTATTAAAGAGTATCAGGCTGAATTTGATAGGTTTCTCATAGGATTCAATCTTTCTACTGAAAATGCTATAAGTTGTTTCCTAGGATGATTAAATCCAGAATTGAATAAGGCAGTAAGAATTCAAGCACCAAGAGCTTTGATGTAGGCTTACAAGATTGCTAGGCTACAAGAGGGTGTGTTTGAGGCTCAAGCTCAGGCCTGGGGCCTTAAATCAAACCATCAATCATCTAATTCCATTTTTCCTACTACAAGTCATTTTAAGCCATAGAATTATCAGAGAACAACATTTCCTCAAGTCACTGGTGTCAACCCAAATAGATTTAGAAGGTTGACCACTACTAAGATGGGTGAGAAAAGGGCCAAGGGCTTATATTTTTTCTGTGATGAAAAATATGTGTTAAGGAACAATTGTAGGGCAAAGAAGCAGTTGTATATGCTGGATATAATGGAGGATGGTATGACTTGGGAGCTATAATAAGGAGGAATGATGTATGAAGTAGGGGATGAATTGCAAGGACGGGATGAAGTTTATGACCATCTCATTGCAAGCATTCACGGGGGTCACCAGGTGCCAGACCATCAGAGTGACTGGATACCATGAGAAAAGACCTCTGTAGGTTTTGATTGACACAGGAAGTACACACAACTTCATTGACCAATATGTGGCCAAGAAGTTGGGGTGCATAGCCAGTAGTAAAGCTGAACAATCTATAATTATGGCAGATAGTAGAAGGGTGCAAACAACCTCAGTTTGCAAGGATTTGCAATGGTTGCTACAACCTAAGGCCAATTCTGCGATCAAGAGGGATGCACAAGATACTCAATCTTTATGATGACTATGATTAGTGGAGGAGCATCAGAATCCTATTGTCACCACAAACAAGCTACGCAAGGTACAAAATTACGTCCAGCTTTATTCATCTTATTACAATAGTACTCTAGAGTCTTTAAAATACCTACTGCCTTGCCTCCCCATAGAGGTTCCTTTGACCATAGGATTCCTCTTAAGGAAACAGTTACTGCCATAAATAAGATTCTTTATAGATACCTTGGAATGAAGAAGGATATCATAGAAATATTAGTTTAGGAGTTGATGGATCAGGGAGTTATTCAACACAGTACTAGTCCTTATGCATCCCCCATGGTACTAGTTTATAAAAAAGATGGAAGTGGGAGATTGTGTGTTGATTATAGGGAATTAAACTAGTTGATAGTGAAGGAGAAATTCCCTATTCCTATAATAGAAGATTATTTGATGAATTGTATGGAGCTACTGTATTTTCCAAAATTGATCTTAGAGCTAGTTATCATCAACTAAGGATGGCAGATAATGATGTTCAGAAAATAGCTTTCAAGACTCATGAAGGTCATTATAAATTCTTGGTTATGACTTGTGGTTTAACTAATGCACCTTCTTCTTTTCAAAGCCATATGAATGCTGCTTTTAAGCCTCTTTTAAGGAAGTTGGTGTTTGTCTTTTTTGATGATATATTGATTTCTAACAAGCACATGTCTCTCCATGTTGAGCATGTTAAAGTTGTTCTTGACCTTATGACTCAGTTCCAACTATTTGCAAAGATGTCCAAGTGTGCCTTTGGAGTATCCAAGGTTGAGTATTTGTATCACTTCATTAGTGCAACAGGTGTTGTCATTGATCCTAGGAAAATTCTGGTTGTTCAGCAGTGGCCTATGCCTAGTAACATTAAGCAACTCAGAGGGTTCTTGGGGTTGGATGGTTACTATAAGAGATTTATCAAAGGGTTTGGTACTATATGTAGGCCTCTCCACGATCTGCTTAAGAAAGGTTTCCTTTGGACTAATGAATCCACATGTGCATTTGAACAGCTCAAGCAAGCTTTAACTTCTGCTGGTTGGCCTTGCCAAACTATTCCCAACAATTTGTTGTAGAAACTAATGCTAGTGGTAAGGGCATTGGGGCTGTCTTGATGCAGCAAGGGAACCCAATAGCCTATATTAGTAAATCCCTTTCTTCTAAACATCAGGCTTTATATGTGTATGAAAAGAGCTTTTGGCTCTCCTTTTTGCTGTCACTAAGTGGTCCTATTACTTGTTGGTGGGTCAGTTCATTTTCAAAACTGACCAGAAGACTTTGAAAAATTTATTGGATCAACATATACACAATGATTTTCAAGTGGCTTGCATTTCTAAGCTTATGGCATTTGATTTATGTATTGAGTACAAGAAGGGGAGTGATAATAAGGTTGTTCATTCCCTTTCTAGGATGCCTAATGCTGAGTTGTTAGCTCTATCATTATTGAATCCTTATGAGCCCTTATTGGAGTAGATTAGAGCAACTTGGGTGAATGATCCTACATTACAGGAGATTATTGCTAAATTGCAAGTTCTACCATACAAGTCTTTTACTTGGCATAACAACCAATTGAGGTGGAACCATGAAGCCTGACCTTCGCGATGGCCTCCGTGCCACGTTGAGGAAAATTATTGCCCTGCCCAGATTCCAGTGAGCCCTCGCGATGGCTCCGTGGCGCGGAGCTTGAGCTCCGCGATAGCCTCCATGCCACGTTGCTAGTTTATTTCTGGGAAATTTTCCACTTGTATAAATAGAACACTTAGGCTTTTATTTTGGATACCTGACATTTTTTGCACGAATGTGGAAGGCAGGCAGTTGAGCTGAAAAAAATTTTAGGGTTATTTCTCTTCTCTTTTCTTCCTAATTTCAATTGTTGGTATGATTACTACTTGTTTGAAGATGTTTAATCAGTAAATGAGTGGCTAAATTAGCTCAGTCTGAGGTTGAGGCTAATTGCAGGATTGTGTAGTTTTATATTAATTCAGCTTAGTTCTCTTCTTTTAAGAAAGTTTGTTATGTTATTCTTGCTTTTCATTGCGTTAATGTCTGGAAATCATTAATGTACAAATTAGAATCCTAATTTTAATTTTGAAAGGAAAATTATTAGGGTAGACTTGGAATAGGGGAATATGTTCTTATCGTTGTTGTGAATTAAAGGTAAGATTCGCGTGCAGGATAGAAATATACCTGTAACGTCATATTTTGTTATCTCGGAAAACTATTGTGATTCGCTAGAAGATGAGTTCTTCTATCATAGAAATGTGTTGTGTAAGGCTCATAATCCAGTAATTGGCTATAGGTTTGAAAGACCTGAGCCATATGTTGCTCATCCCCAACCATCAACCTAAGAGAAAGGATAGCTGAAATATAATATACATTATACATATCTGCATGTTCCGCTTTAACCTTAGATTGTTCGTGCTATTGTTTAAATCACATTGTCTTATTTTAATTAGCGTTACATTAACTATTTCTCTTTAACAAATTCTCACTCGGTGTGTTCTCCATATACTTGTATAAAGAAGTTGTGACTACTAAAGTAAAAAAATTTATTACCAAGCTACAGTCCTTGTAGGTTCGATACCTAGCTTGAAAAAGCCACTATATTACTTGTACGACCATGTGCACTTGTGTGCATTGGGGAGTGAACAAAAGGTAGATTAGGTTTTGGTGCTGATCCAGACTTAAGAAGATCTATGATTGAGCTTTGGCATTGTTCCCCTCAGGGTGGTCATTCTGGTATGGATGCTACTGTTAATAGGTTGCAGTCCCTATTCCATTGGAATACCTTGGTTAAGGATGGTAGAGACTTTATCTAGAAGTGTGACATCTGCTAGAGACATAAGTATGATACGACTGCCAACCTTGGTCTATTGTAGCCTCTCCATATTCCTGAGGGTGTATGGATTGACATCTACTTGGATTTTATTGAGGGATTGCCTAAACCTCGTGGAAAGAAAGTTATTTTGGTTGTACTTGACAGGTTGAGCAAGTATGGGCACTTCTTAGCATTGTCCCGGCCTTACACTGCTCAATCAGTGGCTCAATGCTTCCTTGACAACATATTCAAACTTCATGATTTTCCTATTACCATGACAAGTGACAGGGATCCAGTTTTCCTTAGAACTTTCTGGTAGGAATTGTTCTCTTTGCAAGGTGTGCAAGTACAAAGATCCACTGCTTACCATCCTCAGACTAATGGTCAAACAGAGGTGCTCAACAGAACCTTAGATACCTATTTAAGGTGTTTTTGTTCAGATAAGCCTAAGGAGTGGTCTGCTTATTTATCTTTGGCTGAATGGTGGTATAATACTACCTACCACACTGCCATTAAATGTACTCCTTATGAAGTTCTCTATGGCCAAAAACCTCATGTCCTTCTTATTTATTTGGTTGGTGAAGTTGCTACTGAGATGGTGGATAGATCTTTGGCTGCTAGAGAAGTTATTGTTCAGTTGTTGAAATTTCACGTTGTCAGGGCCCAACAAAGGATGAAGGACATTGCTGATAAACATAGGTCTAATAGGTGCTTTGAAGTTGGGGATTGGGTCTATCTCAAATTGCAACCTTACAGGCATATTTCTGTTGTTGTGAGGCCCTTCAACAAATTAGCTGCCAAGTTTTATGGTCCTTATCTTATTGACGCTAGGATTAGGGCTGTTACTTATAGGTTGTTACTACCTGTTGATTTCTTATACATCCTGTCTTCCATGTGTCCCAATTGAAGAGATGTTTGGAGATCCCTATTGTCATCAATCACCCTCCAGTTTATCATCTTTTCAGTCCCTACTATCCTGAATTTGAGACTATTTTAGAGAGACGATTGCTGAATAAGGGAAATCGTGTTGTTAGCCAGGTGTTAGTAAAATGGTATGGACTTAAAGCTTCGCAAGCCACTTGGGAGTTCCTATCCGAGTTGCAACATCGATTTCCTTCCTTTCATCCTAGAGGACAAGGATATTCTTCAAGCGTGGGGTATTGATACAAGTTATTTGGAAGTAGTTGAAGTTAGATGAGTTGACGTGGCAATGTTAGTTACAAGTTGTTAGGCAACGTGGAAATTCAGTTAGAAGTTGTTTCAAAGTTGTTACAAATTTTGTTAGGAGATTATTTGCACTGTTTTATAGTTAATCTGTAAGGGATCTAAATAAATCCCTGGGCTTGTAAATGAATTCACTCATGAATTGATATCCTAACTTTCTCCCCTTTCTTCTTTGAATCTATTAGCCCTTATCTCGGATTAATCCCTAAATAGGCAATCATCTTCTTCGAGTTATCTATGAGTTAGCTCCTAGATAATGAATTTCATCATTAATTTCTATTGACTGCAACCACTGCAACGCGTTGCTACCTCCCTTGCTTAGGTATGTTTTCCTTTTTCTTTTCTTTTGCTTTTCTTATAATAAATATTAATAGTAAAATAATTTCTTTCCATTAAGCTGCCTGCTTAATTTTCTTATATGACTTTTTATTTTTAATTCGTTTTTATTTCAGATATCTTTATTTTCGTCATATTTTTTTCAATATAATAAAATATAATATTTAGCACAGAGAAATATAATTAATACTCAAAAAATAACTAAAAGTACTAAAATATGAGGCAAATAATGACTAAAATATGTGTGTTTTGCCCTCCCATCAATCAACCTAGACAGGGACACAACTTTAGGTCCATATCTTATTAATTTAAACCTTTTGCAACTAGATTTCAATTTAATTTTACTTCTCTCATTATAAACTAATCATAATAGCATCTTAAGGCAATGGATCACTTATTCATTCACTATAGTATCAAATTCAATACTAATTCTTTGTGGAATTTGACCCCGACTCATAGTTGGGTAATTATGTTGCATGCGACCGTTACACTTTCTAATGGTTGAGGAGTGAATTTGGATATCGTCAATGGCTTATTTAGTTTTTGCTATTGTTACATTCCTTATTCAAGTGTTAATGATATGGTCTTATATATTTACATCACAAGTACCAATCTCAAAATGCAAAGAGTTTCTAGTAATAACAACTTAGAGAATTTAGTGAGGAACCTAAGAGAACTTTTCATTAAAGAGGAGGGAGTTGATATTCTTACAAGATCTTAAACATGTTGAAATGGTTGCACAAGATCTGGTAGCAGTGCAAGAGGTGGTAATGACCATAGTGGGTAATGTCACTTCAAGAGTTTTTAAGCCCAATTGTACTTGGTGATTTGAGCTTAAATGAATCATGATTCAGTTGCTTCACTCTAACGAGTAGTTTATGGGATTGTCACATAAGGATCCTTAGTAGTATATTCAGAACATCCTAGACAATAGTGATAATTAAATTACTACTATGCTCATGTCTGACTATGTCAGATTTTCTTTTCTTCCATTCTCCTTACTTGGAGAAGCAAATAGGTGGTTGAAAGAGGAGCCCCCAAATTCAATCACCACATGGGAAGATTTAGCTTGAAAATTTTTGTCTTGGATCTTTCCTTCAGGGAAGATAACGAGGATATGTAGTAAGATCATGTCCTTAGGGAAGAAAGAAGGTGAGTCACTATATTCTTCCTGTGAGTGGTCAAGGCACTCTTTCAAGATTGTCCTTGCCATAATTAATTCAATGAGGTTCTAACACACTTTTATTGAGGGGATAAACCCCATACTATGTTAGATGCAGTAGTGGGACGACAAAACTTCAAGCATACTCAACACTCAGTCTTAATTTTCAGCATACTCAACACTCAGTCTTAATTTTCATACTTTCTCTTTCTAACACACTTGTATACACAAAAATAATATTTATATCTTCCCTTTGGTAGCTATCCTTAGAGAATTTAGCTTGTACTCCTCTTTGTATGAACTTGTAAACCTTACTTGGTCTATCTTCTATTGAGACTGTTCTACTCTTCGTCGACTTGAAAACTATCAATAAAACTACTTTTATCTTTCTCTCCGTTTATCATTAGTTTCTATTACGATATATTATTTGATTTTATATTTCGTTCATTTCTATATGACTTGTTTCATAATCAACCTCTCTCAATGATCGTGATCGTCAATGCCAACCTTGTTGACTTCTTCAGCGAATGCGATCTCTCTCATGATAAGGTAATCCCACCCTTAGACCGTCTTGGAATCATGACTTCTCCTTTCGTATCGTCATTGCACCATAACTATGCCCCAATATAGTTTTCTTTTTATTTATTTGCACTTGCCTAAACCCTATCAAAATTTGACAAAATCATACCAATAAGTGATAAATTGTTTAAATAACATATAAACACATTCAAAACATGATTTCGTAAAGAGAAAACACAAAATCAACAGTTATTACAAATTATAATTAGAACAAATACAGAGAATGATAAAAATAAGAAATAAGTGTCATAGTCCAAAATGGCGAGGGTCATGATGGAACCTACATCATCCTCCCAATAGGTAATTCAAACCACCAACCTAATTGAATTGAAACAGAAGTAAATATTGTGAAAGTAACATCTTAATAATATTGAATCAATAGAAAAACTTTTATAGAAACAGGTATGGGAATTAATAGAATACGTCCCAAGACTCATGTCATGCGTACAAGAGAGACTATGAATACAAAATGACTATTCAACAAGTACAATATCTAAAATATGAAAGATATAAAAGTAAATGATAGAGGGAGTCTGGTGCTATAGATCAGCCAGTAATCTCATGAAGATCTTCGTGAATAATCCTTAAACTCAAAAATATCATTGTGGTCCTTGGGTGCTTCAAACACAATCTGCACCAAAATAAAGGTGTAGAAAAATAGGGTGAGTACGGAAAACACATATACTTGGTAAGTATCATAGGTAGACAATGCTGAAGTAACAAAAATTATATTATATGAAGAATGAAAACATACCTCAATACAGTATCATTCATACTTACACAGTTCAAATGAAAATACATGAAGTAATCAAATGCTCGAATAAAGACAATCAGTAAATCCAAAAATCATCAAATAGATGGTGCAAGTGAAGTTAAATAAATGAGATGCCAAGCAATATGATATGATGAAAATGCATTGGCGGTCAATCAACCAATATATACACAGGCTTTCATCGGTGGGATTGCTGAGAAGGGTGACCCATGGAGTAGGGAGGCTCGTGAGATTCATATACCCATCCAAATTATATTTCTTTGGTCTTGTCAAAATTATTTCCCTTCGACTTGTACAATGTATTCTTGTTGGAACCATTTTGTTTCGGCATATAGTATGAAGTATGATGTAAACTCGCTAAATCATTTTCCTTCGGCATGCATAAGTATAAAACGTAATACAAAACTCTTCAAAATTGTTACCCTTCGGCATGCATACGTTTCAATAAAAACTTTTCATATAAGTATGATTTTCAATAAATCAATTCAGCAGGCCTAATCAATTGATAAATATTATGTTTCAATGAGAATGGATGAATGTATATAAACAACTACACCTATGCAAAAACTCATGCTTGTAACTGTTTCTATTACTGATTATTGCGAGAGATAATCAATTTTTCAAGTCATCAATCAATCTTTTTATCAAGGCTCATCTAGCCACAATCAATTAAGTTATTTTCATTCATACACTGTCTGTCATCTATGTATCAACCTAAACTTTCATAGTAATATGCCTCAATAAAGTACCATTCCCAAGACCATACATGCTCCAAATCCATCATAATTAACAGAAAAAAGAGGTTTAAAATATTCCTCTACTTTCATCTATTCTCTAACTTTACCCCTCATTATACTATAAGCCAAATTTTTCCTCACTGTAAATAAAGTCTGCTCAAATTTCCAAAAATAAATTAGATTCCCCAATTTCTCTAAAATTGCCCATTTTTTAAAATATTACTCGTTGAAATAGCCGACCAAAACCCATTTATCCTAAAATAATTCCCCTTCACTCAAATCACTTACCCATTCTTTCCTTAAACAAGTCGTATGTTCCACTTCATTCTAGAAAAAATAGGTAAATCATCGGTCTATCCTTGAAAAATCTGATAGGTCGCCGGAGTTCGCTCATTAGAGTTCTCTCTTGAAATCTTCTTTTTCCCTTCTTTCTTGCATTTTGTAAATGAAGTAAGGTATCATTTTTAGCTTTTTGTTACATATTGTGTGTATTTCTGTTAGTGTTAGGGTTTTGCAGTTCTCCCTTTTGGAATGTGCAGTTCGTAAGTTAGGACTTTGAGTTTCGTAAGTTAGGGTTTTATAATGAATATAGGAAATGCATGTTTCTATATTTGTACTTCTTTTGAAAACTGATTTAGGGTTTTCTTGGTAAATTGATTTTCATTTTTAGCTTTGTATGTATTGATAAATATGATCTTCTGTTCTAGTTGTGCGCCTTCCCTTCTTTATTTTTCTAGTCAAAAATTGTGATTTTAGGTGAAGAAGTATTTGTGATTTTTTTAAAGCTTCATATTTCTTGTTAAATATGTTCTTCTGTTCTAGTTGTGTTAGTTCATATGTATTTCTGTTCCAAATAATTCAATGTTATGCATGTGTACAATACATACATTAATATGATTTTAGTTCATTTTTCTGAAACTATTTACTGTTCTGTTTCTTCTTAGGTGGTTTAGGGAATAAGTTGTGAGCTTATGTTATGTTGTTTAGATTTTGGGTTTGGTTAGGTGATTTAGGATGTAACTTTATTTTTTTTATTAAGTGATTTAGGGTATGGTATGGATAGGTTTTCAATCCAAATCGATTAGGTAGTTTAGGTTATGCTACTGGTTCCCCCTTCCCCTTTTTATTCTTTTATTCTTGTCTCCTAAAGTTGTGTAGAAGTGGAATTTTATTATTTTTAAAGTCATAATTTATTAAATATGGTTCCAAATCATATTTCTTTGTTGGTATTCCATCTTTCTTTAGTTATAAAAGTAGTTGGTATAAGATATTATTTTATATTTTTATCCAAATTGTGTTATCTTTGATTGCTTTTGTCTATTTTAAATTATTTCTTCTTTTTGGAATATTCTTTGTATTTTGGATTTTCCATATATTTATAGCAATCATTAATAGTTCTTATTAAGTCTAAATATTTATTAGTGTATATTTTTGTATTATTTTCTGTTTTTATATATTTCTGTATTATTTTCTGTTTTTATCCCGATTGTGTTGTCTTTGAGTGCCTTTTTCTATTAAATTCTTTCTTCTTTTTTGAAATATTCCATGTGTCTTGAAAGTTTCAGATAGTTATAACAATAATTGATAGTTCTTATTAAGTCTAATTATTGATTCGTGTATAATTTTTGTATTATTTTTTGATGATTTCTTTCTTAAATATTTATTGTGGATTCTATTTTAACTATTCTGTTAAGCTTGCTGGATTTTTATTGGTTGCAGATTCCTTAATATGGTTTTGATTGACCTGATATTTCACCATGGTGGTGAGTAGATAAGATAGCCCAAAGTCCTCTATTCTAGAAAGTTTGTTCATAAATGGGAAGGTTATGATTATGATCTCCTATCATTTATAGATATTGTTAATGAATTTAATGATACATTAAGATATGTGGGAGTTTAACAATTGATTGTAGTTGTTCCTTCTTAAAAATATTATGAAATAAAAGGTGATGATGGGATTAGGACATTATTGTCTTTTTTTAATGAGCAGTTTGATGTTATAAACCTATTTTTTATTGAGGATAGTGAATTATATGTTGAGGTTCGAAATATTATCCATCATAAAGAGATTGTGTTGGATGTTGATGATGATGTTAATGTGGATGTTGATGTTAATGATTCATCTACTGATTATAGCTTTCATGGTAGTGATGAGGGGTTTGATTATGATTTTAAAAAGTTGGAGGATTTTGCAAAAGCAAGTAGGAGGTTAATCAATGATAAGCTATATGATTACAAGGAATTAGATAACTCCATGACATTCAAAGATATTGTTGAAGTTAGAAGATTCATTAACTTGTATTCATTGTGTAATGGCTATAACCTAACTCTTACAAAAAGTGACCCAAAAAGAATTAGGTTTATTTGTCAAAAAGAATGCAACTTTACTTGCCTTATTTCTGGTGAAAGACACTATGTTGGAGTAAGTTTGAAAACACTTAAAGGAAAGCATAAGTGTCAGCCTTTATTTAATAATCGTATGGTTAGTGCAAACACGATTGCTTGCTACTTCAAGGAAAAGTTGCAAGGTAACCCTAAATATAAGATTAAAGAAATGAGAGTTGATCTTAAAGCTGCTTTTAACATTAATGCTTTATTTGGTAAGTGCAAGAGAACTAAGAATCATCTTGGAGAATTTGGAAGATTGTTTTACTAATGAATATAAGAAGCTGGTTTGCTATGCATATGCTTTGAAGGAGAGTAATGTTGGAAGTGATGTGCTTCTCAAGGTATCTAGAGAAGCACTTGCTGAAAGCAAAAGAAATTTTTTGAGGATGTACATAACTTTGATGCAATAAAAAAGGGGTTTTGCGCAGTTTGAGACCTTTAATTGGCTTGGATGGGACATTTTTGAAAGTTAAAACTAAAGGTGAACTTTTAAGTGTTGTTGCTCAAGCTTCAATGAATCACTTGTATCCCCTTGCTTGGGCTGTTATGGATAAGGAAGTCAAAGTTACTTGGATTTTGTTCTTGGAATTCCTTCAAAAGTCTTTGGGCATCAACAATGAAGAAGGGATCACATGTATATCAGACATGCAAAAGGTAAATATTTATTTCTCAATTTTTCTTAATTTAGAAATAACTAAACAACCTACTGTTTTTACCTAACAGTGCAACGACTCGTCCGACCGCTATAGCACCTTGATGACATAAACGTGAAAAAAATTTTAAAAAAATTTGTGAGTCTGGGTTGTGTCCTCAAATTAAGTGATGATGTGATTGAAAAATTTAGAATGGGCTAAGTTAGAGTTAGGTGGGCCCAAGCGTAGGGCCACCGCTGCGGACTGATTCTGTTGTAACAGAATCGCTGCAGCAGAAGACCCCTCGCGATAGCGGGTGATGTAGACCAGAACTCCATAATTCTGTTGTCACGACCAAAATAGTCATGATTGGCACCCACACTCCCCCCCCCCCCCAATGGGCGAACCAATGATTTCCAAAAATTACCCCGTCATCAACCATACAAGAATAAATAACAATGTAATAAAACTAAATGAATTGTAATATCCGAAAATTGTATTAACCAACTAAACCAAAAAAATAGCAAAATCTTCCCAAGATCCGAAAATCATTGCACTTTGACGTCTAACTACAAGTATAAGAACATGTAAATTAAAAAGAAATAGAAAACTGCAATGTTCAGAGGAGGGACATCTTCGCAAGAGAAGTAAATCAGCCCATTCCGCACCGCTCACCTTTTAGAGGGACCGTTGCTGTTATAGGTGGGGATGAGAAGAGCAACCTGGATCGTATTCTGCACTCAAAAAAAAAGTGTAGGAGTAGGGTTAATACAAACATGGTACTAGTAGGCATCATCGTCCGAACTTAAATAATAACATATAATCAAGGAAACAATAATAAAAAAACAGTCTCAAACATCAACCAAGAAAATTAACATTTTAAATACACTGACTCTACATAGGTGACAACCGGCCTGTTCAGTGGATTGGGCCTTTCGTTGAAACGGTCACTTGATTGCTGCAGCAGTCACTTAATCACTACAACGGTCTTGCCACATCGGAATAAGTTCCGCTGCAGCGGCACTGCTCGAGGCAGTAGCTCGACTTATCTGCACCTTCACCAGTTCACAATTTTCACCAGCTCACACACTCTATATTTCATTCAAATATAGCACAAATTTTGACATAAATAATAACACTCTTCATAACATGCCGTTAGAGTATTTCATCACAAAGAAGATCAACTCAACATCTATAATCATTCATCCATATCAACCTTAGGTTCCACTTTCCCCGTTCAAGTTACAATTACAGGATCACTAATTCCACTCAACCAATTAGCACATACTCATTCTGAAATTGATAATAAGCTACAAAGACATCACAAGATAGAACAAATGGTAACATGTCGGGCACACGCCTCCAATATAAAGCCATAAACATTCCGTCATCAATATTAGTTTACACACATGTTCGGGGGTCTTATTTCTGCCCTTCTAGTCATGACCTGCAGGGGACTCTAGAAATCCATGTACTATACCGGCGTGGTACCTGCTCCTACCTCATATGCTCATCTGGATGCTTTCCTCGGACACGAGCCACTCAACTAATATTGCTCGCCCGGATGCTCCCATCGGGCACGAGCTTTTCATCTTAGGATATTATTACTATCCTTAACCATTCTCATCAACTAAATAAAATAGGGTGCTTTATTTAAACGTATAGGATTTTACAATCTACTCCTCCACGTAAACAATTACACACCAACAAACATCTCGATAACAATGTAAAATATCTTTACATAACACTTAACACAGTTTCATCACAGTTTAATACCACATTATATCCACATTTTTTCAACAGTTTGTTCAATAGGGAATGCTCATAACAAGTAATGTTCGAAGACCAATCACATATCATCATTGAACAAAACATACATGCTATTATATAGAGTCTAATCCCTCTAAACCATAACCTACCTCAATATTTGGGTATGGAATGTCAGATACTCCATATGAGCCTTGCCTTTTCTCAACGCTTCGAAAGTTTCAAAATCTACAACAAAAATATAGAGTAAATCAATTATTTACTCTTCGAATAAGGGTCCTAGAAGTTCAAACCCTTCCCTTCAAGGCACTTTTGAAAGTAAAATCCCAATTCCACCTAGTTCTAGGTCTCAATTCCCGAATAACCCACATTCTCAAATAAGTAATCCTAGGAGAGTGATCAATACTCCTCAAAGCTATACCCAAACCACCCCATTAACTCCCCACAATTCAACCCTAGTCTATCAACCTAGAGTTTTCTCAATTCAAAATCCCACCATTAAAGGGTCTGTAAGAATTCTAAAGTCGACAATACCCGTAATCAAGCTAAGGAATAAAAAATCTTACCTTGGGAGAAGAATTCACTACTATGTAGGAAAAATATCAACTTCTAACCCTTCTGATCGTATTTTTAGAAATAATGGAGTAAAAACCCAGCAATCCCACTTAAACCCATTTTCTGATTCCCATCGTCCATTGCAGCAGCCACATTTTTGCTGCAGCGGAGCCGCTATAGCGGTCAGGAAACTACTACGGCGGATCCAGCGGTTAATTCCCCGATCCGTTATGGTGGGACTCCGACCATCACCACAGTCTCACTGTAGCAGATATCCTACTGCTGTAGCGATCCCCTGAAACAAGTAGCTTCCCCAAAAAGTCACCTTTTAACACTTAGCTAATTTCACACCTGTTCGGGTGCTTAGGGTATATGGTTAAAACCGACACGCAAGTGCACGTGGTCAAACAAGTAATAAAGTGGCTAAGTAAGCCAAGTATCGATCCAAGGAGACTCTGGATAAGTAAAATTGCCTAAGTACACTATATTCTTATCTTACTTCTAATTATGCTAACAACAACGTAACCAACAGTTAAATAAGTTTTTGTTTAGAAATTATATATACTAAAACTATTAACAATTATTTACTGTGAATTGAAACTATGGTTATGAGCATGCCAAGGTTAAGAACAAGTAATGAATTTGACGATAATCACAATTCGGTTATTCTTCTCTTCATGTTGCTAGCCAAGAACATTAGCCTAGAAATTAAAACTCTCGTATTTAATTTCACTTTAGAATCATAAACCATTCGTCTACATTTCTGTGATCAAATGCAATTTATGACCTAGCACTACAATTCCGGTTCCTAAATTGACTAATACGGCTTTCAAGTATATTTCTATCAGGAAAGCACATCAAAACCCAATTTTCCCAAATCAAGTTAAGAACAATACCCTATTAATTCACAACTTTCCAATTTCTTGCTCTCTCGAGTGAAATTGGACTTTTTAGATGTACATTAATGTCGGCCACACACTAATGCAGTAGAAACAAGAATTAATAGAACAACATAGAAGAAGAAGAAGAAAACCATATCATTAACAATCAAAATTCATCACCATTGTTCAAAACCTTATCAAGGAAGAGAATTAGCCACTCATTTGTGGATTAATCATCCTAAAACAAGTGTAAATCATACATACAATTGATTGAAAGAAGAAAGGAAGAGAAGAAATCCCTTAGCTTTTTCGTCCCTCAACTGCTTCTAACCCACGTCCTTACTCCACCAAGTCTAAATTAATTAAAATAAACCTAAGTGTTCTATTTATACTAGTGGGAATTTTTTCCGGAATAACAAGCAACGTGTCACGGAGGCCAACGCGGAGCACTGCCTCCGTGACACGGCGTGGACGCGGACCCTTACCGGAATTCCAGGGCCCGGGAATATAGCCTCAACGTGGCACGGAGGCCAACGCGGAGGCCTATCTCTGTGCCACGGAGCTGTCGCGAGGCCTCACTGGAATTTGCCAATTAATTTCCCCTCCAGGCAGTGTGCCTCCGCGATGGTAGCGTGGCACGGCTCCATCGCGGAGCCCCTATACTTTGCGCATTCCAATGTCTTTTCCATGCTCGCATCCAAGTCCAACTCCGATATACTTCCAACATGCATTTTAGCTCCTAAAAATCATATTTTCCTGCAAAACATCCCGAGGATCATTGTAGAGGAAATATGAGATCGGGCTGTGGAATCGAGCACTACCATCCCCTTCCTGAGCCTTTTTTTTAGATTATACAGAGAGGCAGGAGTACCAGTGTGATGGGGTGAGGAGCGCTTGATTGTAGGGCAGACGATAGCAGACATTGGCTTAATCTGGGATGAAATGAACCTGGTGAGCAGGGCCCGACTTCCCACAGCAGTTCCACAGACCCAGCCAGTAGGGGGCACACAGGTGAATTCCCCCACCGTATAGGAGTAGAGCGAGACACCGACTATAGATGTTGGTAATTCAGAGCAGCTCCTCGCACTTCTGCCACAACATTGCCTAGCCTACCGACTCAGACACCAGCAGGGTACGTCCTAGTGGCCCATGATTTTCTTCAGAAACTTGCGAAGAGGTTGACCATGGACGAAAGAAAAATTTAGGATATGATGGAAAATGTGAAGACATGGGTCAAAGCAGAGATTGACACTGCAGCACAAGCCTTACATGCTCTCTTGGACGGATTTGAGAGCCGGTTCAACATGTGTATGGCGGAGCAGACAGATACCAGCAATATCTATGAGGAATTGGGGGCTCTTCGGAGCCAACTAGTCGAGTTGTCTTCACGACAACAGGCGGTCATATCAGCCCCCACTCTTCCAGACCTTGATGAAGAGCCTGATGAGGAGATTGACTTGGAGGCCACTTGGGAGCCAATGATAGATACTATAGAAAAAGGGAAGAAAAGAGTCTCTGAGGATGTTGGAGAAGAAAGTATGAGGAAAAAAGGAAAAAAGAAAGGAGAGAACGCAAGAAGGCATGAGTAGAGAGCCTGCAGACTCATGAACCACATATGTCAAAGCTGTATGAGCGATCTAGAGGAGCAGGAAACTCTACCATGGCTCAGCCCGAGCTTGATAGTTGCAAGGAACCTTCGAGCAACCCACATTCAGCCCCGATCACCACAGAGGCGGTAGAGGTGGCTGAGACTACTGAGGGGATAACCACTCCCCCTGTTAATACACCACTGAGTGCGCTAGCCATCGTTAGCTTGACGATTGCAGCGGAGGTACCTCCTTCGCAAGATGACAAGAGCACCTAGAGTGCCGCAGATATGTTCCCTTCCCTTTGTTCTTGTAGTTCATGCTTCGGGGACGAAGCTCAATTTTCAATAAAGGGGAGGGGGTATACTTGTAATTTTTGGTATTTTTGGATTCATCTGAGGGTTTTTCTTGTCGCTTTTATTTTTCCTCGGGCATGCTATCTAGTAGAACCGACATGTTTAGGATTTTATTTTCTTATTTTGTGATTTTTTTAATTAGCAAATAACTTAGGAGTACTCAGCCAATGAAAGTGCACTAGTTTTTGACTTTTTGAAAAAAATTGACCCTATTTAAATTTTTTGATGCATTAGCTATGTATTAGTGACTACATGCATGATTTTTGTGGATATTTTGATGTCATTTAGTTTATCAACATGAGGAGTCTTGTTAATCCATGTTTAAAATAGATAGGTAAAGTGAATATAAATCTTGTGCCATGAGCGAGTGAGGTTAGATATTTAGTTTAGTACTACGCTGAAGTTCTAGAATTTTCCTGGTTGGACTTTGCATAGGCTAAGGATGGTTAGTTAGGATATGATCATAGGCTATTTTTTTAAGCTCTCTTTTATCCTAAATGACCCTACCAAAATCATAAGATTCCCTTGATCCAAATTTTGAGCCTTTAACAGACCGTTTTTCTTTTTGACTAACCTATGAACCATACCCATTTTTTTAATAATGAACTTGTTTTGGCCCTGGTCCTTCCTTAGACATTGTGAACCTCAACATAGGCAAAATATCTAAGTTGAGAGTGGCTAGAATAGGGGTGCATAAATGGTGAGAACGAGAAAAAGGGAAAGAAAAGAGAAAAGGTTAAAAATGAGGTGTGGTGTGATAGAAAAAATAGAAAATTCAAAATAAAAAATAAATAAATACTTGAAAAGGTTGAAAATACACCACACCCATTCAAATGCATAAAAAGGAGGTGAAAAGGGAGGAAAAGGAATGAAAAAGAAAAGAGGGTGAAATAGGGGAATGGTGAAGCCACTGTATGTTGTACCAAGGAAGGGATAGTCACTCAAAAATCTCTCATATTTATCATGTCCATACTAAAGCATACATTAAAAACCATAACAAGTCCTATAGTGATACTAATCTAACCATCTGACAGACTGAAGCAGAGAAAATAAGGGCAAGCCTATGTTATCTGATACATAATACTTATAACTTCTTTGTGAGAGTGAGCGTCTTACCTGTTTAGTCCCATGCAATATCTGACACTATATCTTTGAGTGGGGACTTCATTTATTGAGAGGGTGGATAGATTATGATTACTTTTACCATTGGTCTGTGTGAAAAATATTGGTGATGACTTGATTGTCTGTTGATAGCTAGATGACATGTCTTGATCCCTACTTAGCATGTTTTGCGATTGCTTGTGGTACATTAGATGATCATAGTTCATGGAAGAAGGGTCAAAAGTTGTTGAATTTATAGTGCAAATTTTTTTTGGTATTGGCTGTAGTATCCTAGGTTTATTTTCTAGTTGAGCGTCGTGTTTAGTTTTTTCTTTTCTTTGCTTGAGGACATGCAAAAGTCTTAAGTTGAGGGTGTTGATGTGCTGTGAAATTAAAGCACTTTCGACACTCAAAACTAAGAAAATAGCATGGACTTAGGTGTGTTTATATGGAAATAAGGCACTTTTTCTTTGGTTATAGGACAAATAGGTGTTGGAGCAAGAATGTGCAAAAGATAGCCTGAAAGTGCAGAAAATGGGCTAAAGTCACAGTCTCAGTACGAGCCGTAGGATGATGCTACGAGTTGTACTGAGGACCGTGAAAAGTTTTAGATGGCTGAGTTATGAAGAGTGCATCCTACGACTCTCAGTGCGAGTCATACAACACTTATACAAACTGTAGCATTGAGTTGTGAAAATATTCAGAAGAATTGTACAAGAAGCTGACTCCTGACACGGATAGACAGTACAAGCTATGGCCGCAAGGTACGAGTTGTACCATCACACTCGTGAAAAACTTTAGAAACATTGAGAATTCTCAGAGTCAAGCCATAGAAAAACAGTATGACTCGTAGGTAGCATGTACGAGTCGTACCAAGGCCCAACACTTAGCCAAATTTCAGCAAGCCAAGGACATACGGATAGCAGGTATGACCCGTACAATCTTACTATGGGTCGTAGGATCTGTCTTGGATCAGGCGGCATCAGTTATGGAAATTTACCTTATTAGCTTAGGAAAAAGATTCTTATGTCTGTATAAATATATTTTATGTTTTATTTTCAAGAGAGGAGGTTAGAATTTGTTAGAGGACGTGAGAGAACATCGAGACAACATAGAATTGAGTTGATTGTCTTGTGATCAACCTTTTCTTTATTGCTTCTTGTTCTTTGTGAATTGTTCTTGAGTTATTTTGGATATAATCACAGAAGTTTTTCTCTCATCTATAATTGTAAGTATTGATTTATGTGTTTAATTATGAATGCATACGACAACCTTGCAACTATGAGAGGCAAAAACCTCCATAGCTAGGGTTGTGGGAACCATGGTGGATTAATGATCTAGGGTTGCACAAAAGTAATTCAAAAAAAATGCAAAATACTTGTATTGTATTCTCTTCATGCTTAAACGTTTCTTAACGGTGTACAACGTTATGACTTGCCAAAATTCTTTACTTTCTTGAGCCTATAGAGGTAGAGATTGGGAAAAGAGAATTATAATAAATCCTTGATCATGATGATCATTGTATTAACTTGAGTTGTGGTCGTAGGAGAGTTAAATTTGGAACTTATTGATAACGGATAGTTTGAAACCGCTCATGAGACCTGACCCATTAGTTGAGTATGTCATCCAATAGGGATGAACCGTAGTTATCAGTTCTATAAATAAGCATTGATATTGATCACATGTGTATACCCGAAGTAGTTATGAACCCATAGGGAACACAAACCCTAGTTATTCTTAACTCTTGATTTTACATCACAATTTCAATCATTGTTTTTAATTGTTATTTTTCTTAAACCCCCCCAATTGGAGTAAAAAACCAACAAGTTCACTTATCAACATTAGTCTAGATCTTCCATATTCCCTGTGGGTTCGACCCCAACCTCTTTGTTGGGTTCGACCCCAACCTATTTATTGGGTTCTTTATTGACAATGTCCACTTCATACTTCAGTAGGAGGTGCAGTTTGAGTGTTATCACTTTTCGAATCAATGCATATGCCACCACATTAGCCTTCCATGGGTGGTACAAAATGTTGATGTCATAGTCTTTGAGCAGTTCCATCCACCTCCTCTGCCTCAAGTTGAATCCTTCTGGGGAAACACGTACTATAGGTTGTGATGATCTGTGAACACCTTGCAATGAGCCCCAAACAAATAGTGCCTCTAGATTTTCAGAGGGAACACCACCTCTGCTAGCTCCAGGTCATAAGTGGGGTAATTTATTTCATGCACCTTCAACTTCCTTGAAGCATAAGCAATGACATGTCCTTCCTACATAAACACGGCACCCAACCTTGACCCTGAGGCATCATAATAAATAATGAAGTATTTACCTTCCACTGGTAATTCTAGGTGTTACAAGGTAAATTTTTGTTTTACACAACCGACTTGACACTGCATGGTAGTCACACATACGCAACTGCTATAACTCAGCCTACATTATTTTCTGTTTGATCCCTTCGACACTCAAACTACTTTAGAATACAAGGCACATAAGGAACACACAATTATAGGAAATCACTTCCCAACTTTGTATAACATGTGTACAAAGAAACACACAAGGCCTCACAAAATTGTTTTCCAAAGACAGCCTAACATACTCTATGATATTTTCCTAGTGACAGCCTAGACTTCCCCCTTTAAGGATAGCCCACGTCCATGCCATATGCTTGGAACATGCCTAAAAAATTCCCTCTCAAAATTCAGCTGACATCCCCAGCTGATAGGCAATTCAAATTCAAAATTCAAAATCACAAACTGCCCTACTGACTAGGCCACAGTGGCCTAAAATCAGGAAACTGCCCAACCACCCGGCAAGTTCCAGGCACGCGTGCACACCAGCCTGCCATTAGTGCCATTGGATCGCCTGCCTTGGAGCCATCGCCTGCTTGCCAAGTCTTCAATCCATTTCAATGCATGCCTACCTCATACATATACCTATATTAGCTGCTCCACACAGCCGGTCCATGGTGCCAGTTTCCTTGCCAATACCTTGCCTAGCTCACATTTGCCTGTTTTCCTTTGCTAAGGCTATGCCATGCCATAGCCCATATTTTCCTTGCTTCATCATCATCATTGACTTGGTACCTAGGAAAACCACCTAGTGCCATAGTCTGCCGACCCATTCCTTCCCTTGCCGACTCACACCTGCCTATGCCCGACAGTCAGCCACAATGCCATCATGGTTCCATCAGCCACATTGGTCCATGCCAAGGCCAATCATGTAAATTCCTTGTCATGCCCAGTTTCAACTAATCTTAGCCTTGCACTCGTCTAGTCTTTGCAAATGTCACAATCTAGATGAGTCATCCCACAAGCTTGCATGCATGCCCACTAGGTGCCATGTGCCAGTTCATCCATCAAGCCAAGGGGCTAACAAACTTTCCCCATTAGATTAGCTTGTTGTCCTCGATGAGGTAGAATATAAGTATGCCACGATTTGATCCTCTAACTGCCACAAAGATACCCCTTTCTCCCAATTTATATCATATTCAGGTTTGTCTTTCCATTGAATTAGAAATTCTGTCCGTCGATTCTTCTTGCTTTGACCCAACATCCGTGGGTCCAAAATCTTCTCAATGGTCTCCTCATATTTTTTTCTCACAACTGGAAGAGCATGTTTGTCCGCCGCCCTTGATGGATTTTCAGCATCCTCGTGAAAAGGCTTCAAATAACTCACATGAAAAATAGGATGCACCTTCAGCCATTCCGGCAGATTCAACCAGTAAGCTACTGCACCAACCTTCTCGACGACTTCAAAGGGATCGCCGTACTTTGGAATCAGCCCACGATGTCTCATCTTGCTACTTATCTTCTTCTAAATTTGGGGTGTTAATTTCAGAAATACCTTGTCACCAATCTAGAATTCCAATGCACGGGGATGCTTGTCAGCATACTTCTTTATTCGCTTGGCATCTTTCTGCAAACTGTCTTGCGCCTCAACCAGCAACTTTTGCTTGTGGCACGTATACCTATAAGTGGCAGGACACTTGCCATGGGATTTCTACTTTGCAACTTCAAGTGGTATGTATGGCTGCCTGCCCAACACAATCTCGAAAGGACTCATCTCCGTAGTACACGAATTGTGCAAATTATAGCAAAACAATGCACTATCGAGCAACATTACCCAATTCCTTTGACTCGTTGTCACATAGTGGCTCAAGTACTCTTCAAGCATATGATTGATTCTTTCAATCTGTCCATCCATTTGGGGATGATTTACTGTCGAGAACTTCAAATTCATACCCATCATTTTGAACAAAGCAGTCAAAAAAATGGCTAGTGAATCTCGCATCCCTATCACTCATAATATTGGTTGAAACACCAAAGTACACTACCACATGCTTATACAATAAATCAGTAGCTACCTCCAAGGAACATAGAGTTGGAGTAGGAATGAATACCCCATACTTTGAGAATCTATCTACCACTACCATGATTGATGCCTTCTCATCAACCTTAGGAAATCCACTAATGAAATCCATATAAACAGAACCCCATAGACGTTCAACAATCGACAAAAGCTGTAGCAAACCAGCTTCTTTCTTCCGTACTGACTTGTCAAGCTGACACACAAGATAAGTTTTGACATAGGCCTCATTGTCCTCCTCTATTTTTGGACAAAAATTAACTTCGAGACAGTAAATCCATCATTCCCTCAACACCCAAATGACCGGCATAGACAGCATCATACGTCTCCTTCATCAAAGTTCGACGAAAACCAGCACCTTGGGGTACCACAATTCTCCCCCCTTTGAAATGCAGCAAATCGTCCTTGATCCGATACCGCCTAACAGTCCCATCTCACTTGATCCATCAATTTCATATACAATAAATCATTCGCAGCACATAGTTTAATTGTATCAAGTAAATTATATGCAATTGTAGTGACCGAATAAACAGCAGCAAATACGTCCTTGAGACTCAACGCAGCAGCAACCTGGTTTTGCTTGTCGAGTTTGTGCACCCATACGAAGTCGTATTCAGCCAGCATCTCCTGCGACTAAGCCAGCTTTGGACTTAATTTCTACTGAGTCTTGAAATAAGTATTGGCCACATTGTCCATCCCGACAACAAACTTCATTCCAAGTAAGTACACCCTCAAACTTGAAGCAATGGATTACATCAACCATTTCCTTCTCATGGGAAAAATACTGTTGCTCCGCGGTATTCAACTTTCTGCTCTCAAATTCTACCAAATGATTCTTCTGGACCAGCACACCGCCAGACAGCAAAATCTGATGCATCTGTGTGGACTTCAAGCGACAAGTCAAAGTCTGACAGCCTTAAGATTGGCTCAAATTCTATAGCTTCCTTCAAGGCAGTAAAAGCCTTGTCACACGCATCTGTCTAAGTCCATTTGACATTTTTCTTCAGAAAATCTACCAATGGAGCAGCCTTCCTTGAATAGCCAACAATAAATTAATAGTTTGCCAAACTAAAAAGTGATTGCAATTTATTTTATCCCACTTGGTGGCTTGCCAATCAACGATAGCCTACACCTTCTTTGGATCAATTCTGACTTGGTTTTCACTAACCAAGTGCCCAAGAAATTTGATCTCCTGTTTAGCAGACTCGCATTTTTCCATTTTCATATAGACTTGGAAATCTCTAAGGTGTTGCTACACCTTCTCTAAATGCAGCAAATGATCTTCAATAGTCCTACTATAAATGACTATGTCATTTAAGTATACTACTACAAAATCATCAAGATATTCATAAAAAACATCATTAATTAAGTTGCAAAATGTAGTCGGGGCATTAGTCAGCCCAAACGGCATTACAAGGAATTCAAAACTGTCGTACCTAGTTACACAAGTGGTCTTAGGGGAAACCCCCGCGGACATGCAAACCTGCCACTATCTAACTTAGTAAAGAAACTAGCCTCGGACAGCTTATCTAGTAAGTCTTGGATCAACGGCATTGGGTACTTGTTCTTCATAGTCACTATGTTCAGTGCCCTGTAATCCACACACATCATTAAGAAGCCATCTCGCTTCTTTTGAAAGAGGACTGGTGCGCCAAATGAAGCCTTCGAAGGCTGGATAAGACCAGCTCCAAGCAGTTCAGCTAACTGCTTCATCAACTCAACCAACCCCAATAGAGACATATGGTAGGGAGGGTGTTTCGGAGGCACAGACCTTGGCAGCATCTCAATTATATGGTCTATTTCCCTCCTAGGCGGCAACTGTCTAGGCAGTTCAGGTGGCATTACGTCTTTGAATTTTTCTAGTAACTTTGCAACATAATCAGGAACCTCAATCTATACATCAGGCTTGACTTCCACCAAGGCAGCAAGATAAGCAGTCTCACCCCTCTTCAAGCCTTTGTCAAATGTAGTAGCTGACACCAATGCAACCATCCCCGTGTTCTTTAAACTATTACTAATTTCCTCACATGGGTTGATCCGCTTGACAAAGCTGGGATATTTTTCACTCATGTACATCAAACCATCCAAATGAGGAATTGGAGCAACCTTATACTTCCTCATAAAATCAATCCCAAGCATGAGATTAAAATCATTAAGCAACACAACTGTGAAGTTATGTGAACCTGACCGGTGTCTTATTCTCAGTGGCACGTCCAGCCCTTGTCCAAGACTAAGCTATGCAGGTGAATCTATGGCCTTCATATTCATTGGACATTGTGTCACTCTCAGCCCATATTCCTTGACTGTCTTCGTCGCTACAAAAGTATGAGTGGCACCTGTATCAACCATGTTGACCACTGGTCTATCCCTAATCATGACCTCCACATATATGAGATTGGAATAAGAATCTATTAAGTCTTCAACAGAATTGGCAGCATTCACAAGAGTGACCAACTTGGCAACATCATCCTTTTCTTCATCAACTGACACTTCCACGATTGCCACCAACGTGTTTAGCAACTTTAGTGGGTTGATATAAGAAGCAACTTCCCCTTTTTCTGTCATGCTTTCTTCCTTAGCAAGAAGAGAATTCACTTTCACTTGGTTGGGACAGTTACGTGTCTGATGCCCCAATTTCTATCACTTCCAACAGACCTTCTCATTCGTCCGTTGGTCTGTCTTAGATGATGTAACAATAACTTTTCCCTTGCCTTTATCATTCCCCTTGGATATTTGATGGTCCTTCATTTAGTATTTTCCCTTCACATTTTTCTTTGCTTTGGAAGCAAGAGTAGAGTCAGCAAGAATAATGTTTGAACAAAAATCAATTAAAGCATTCGCAGCTGCAATTGCACTCAGTAAATCTTGAACTTTCTATCGACACAACTCATTTTGCGGCTAGCCTTGCATCCCGAAAATGAAATTATGCAACTTGTCCTCATCCGACATGTTTTTAATGTCCAAAAACAAGGAATAAAAGTCCTTCACATATTCACGAACCAAGCCAACCTATTTTAGGCATTTCAGCCTATCCCTAATAACCCAAGATGAATTGCTAGGCAGAAATTTGTCTCTTAGCGCCTCTCGCAACTGCACCCATGTTTCAACCTTCGGTTTGTCTGTGCTAACATCATCTACATTTTTGGTGTGCCACCACAGAATCGCATCTCCTCTAAAATAGCAAACTTCCATGGTAAATTTGTCATCTTCATGGACATAGGCAGTGGCAAAATAATGTTCCATGTCCCACAAAAAAATTTTAAGTTACTTAGCGCCCTGAATCCCATCAAACGGCTTTGGTTCTCAGATTTTGATATTAGCATGCTCCTCACCACCCCTAGGCGAGTTAGCTACTGCCTTGTAGAGCACCGTCACCTCCACCTTAAGATCATCATTTTCTTTAGCCAATTCCTCAAGATTCGCAACAAACTCCTCCCAAAAATTGAGAAAGTCAGACAGTCGGTCATCAACCTGCTCATGATAGTAAAGTAGTTCAGTGTTGAGACCATGGTTCTATGACAACAAGTCCACCAGATTGCCTGTGTTGTCAGTGATTCCCACCAGTGCCTCTAACTTTGTGATCCTTTCACGCAACTCATTGTAGTTACTTCCGCCAGCCATAGTTTTATATCTTCGAATGACTAAGCTCTGATACTAGTTGCTACAAGGTCAATTTTTTATTTATGCAACTGACTTGACACTACACGACAGTCACACGCATGCAGCCTCTATGACTCAGCCTACACTTTTTTCCATTTGATCCGTTCGACACTTGAACTATTTCAGCATACGAGGCACATATGGAACACACACAATTACAGGAATTCACTTCCCAACTTTGTATAACTCATGTACAATGAAACACACAAGGCCTCACAAAACTGTTTACCAAAGACAGCGTAACACACTATATGTTATCTACCTAGTGACAACCTAGACTTCCCCCTTTAAGGATATCCCACACCCATGCCATATGCTCGGCACATTCCTACAAAATTCCCTCTCAAAATCCAGTTGACATCCCCAACTAATAGGAAATTCAAATTCAAAATTTGAAATCACAAACCACCCTGCTAACTAGGTCTGTTATACCCCGTAAGATTTTTGACACCTAGATGGCCTATTCGCACTGTGGTTAGGCATATTTGAAATCCATACATGCTAGAGAAAGGCCCGGGAAAGGATCGGACAGATAACCTGTCGAACCATCGCGGAAGGAGCCGAGGCAGAACCCCTCCGCGATGGCAACGTGTCACGGAGGTGGAGCCTCCGCGTTGGCTCCGTGACACGTTGGCCCTGTCCAGGCCCACGTATATAAAGCCCCACTTCGGTTTTAATTCATTTAAAACATATGAAATTTCCATAAAACGCAGAGGAATAGAGGAGAACGAAGAGGGTAAATATATTTTCATCCGATTACGCTGCTAAATGTAGTCCAAACCCAAATTAACCTCAGATATCGAGGTATTTAGCAGCAGAGAGCATTCCTACGGATTTAGTTTTGCGAAATACGGACGACAAATCGTCGAGCTACCGGACTAAGGTAAGTGGAATTGCTCCAAACTAGTGTCTATGTGTTCCTAGATGTGAAGTGAATACTTCTCCCTTCTGGACTTCTGAAAAATAACGAGTTTTCGACCGTCTTTCGATAAGCCTAAGTTTAGGCTATAATTATATCGAAAGTGATGTCGTCCTTCAGAATAAAGTTGTATTTAGTACTGATTGATATATATATGAATGCAGTTGAGAGGAATAGCTGAAATACTGACCAAGCTACGCCGGTTAGTCGGGAAATCAGAAGTGAAGGTATTTAAAGCTAGTTTCCTCGGCAAGTTAGTAGTCTCGGTATAGTAAAGTAGTTTAAAGGCCAGTAGAATGTCCAGAAGTCTCGTGTTATGTTTATTACGAATGTTGGTACGATATTGGAAGCATCATGTCATGAATAGCGTAAAACTTGCTAGCACGATATAAATTCTAATACAAATGTTAGGAACTGTACAACATGCCTAATATGTGATTTAGTAAAGAATGTTTGGATATTATCGTACTCAGTTGAGACCTAGTAAAGCAATGTAAATACCTGTAAGGTATCTCAGAAGTAGAATGATAGGTTTAAATGAAGTTTAGAAAGCATGTTAGAAATAGTAAATCCTGTTACCATAGAAACTCAGTTATACAGCATGGTTTCCAGCAGAAAAACTATATCTTATTCAACATTAGACTCAGTACAATATGGAAGAAGATTATATTTATATATATACTATTATCAGTCTCAGCATGTATTAAATACATACATATCACTATCACTAGTCAGCATATAGTATGTACAGATACTTTGTCATCACTAGCTTCAGCATGTGGTATATGCAGGTAGTATTACTAGTTGAGACCACTGTATTGTCTTGGGGTTGGATTACCTAGCATCCATGACCGCCCCATGGTTAATAGCTGTATCGACTCGTCCGCCAGAGGACGAGGATACGTCGCTCTACGGAGTGGCATGCCGTCCCATAGGGGACGAAGATGGGATGCCGGTTTTCCCCATATTGTGGCTTGGTCGGCCGTTATACACCCCCGTCGAGCGGATACGCCCGGGGTGTTAATTCAGGAGTCCTCCAGACTCAGGTACAATTATAGTCAGGGGCTCATCGAACCCAAGTGCATACCCAGGGGACCGGCAGGATGCTTATAGTTATTATAGGAGATGGGACGACTGGGGTAGGGGTATAGATTGCGTGGTTGTTGTACCTCCTGGCTTATGGGGGCCGGGTAAGGTTTGTTTATGCTATGTTATGTTATGTTATGTTATGCCCTGTTACACGAGATACGAGTAGATCGACAGTAGAACGATACATCTTCAGGTATGACTCCTACTCCTTCCAGTATAGTTAAGAGTAGGCATAGTTTTACATTTTCAGTCAATTTGTCTATTCCTTCCTATTTCAGTTCCATCAGTTGTGTTATTGTTTTCAGATATTTCTTTCAGTTATTGTTTTACATACTCAGTACTAGTGGTACTGACGCCCCTCGGGGGCGCTGCATTACTTGCCTGCAGGTACTCATAGATGAGGGGCCGATACCCCGTGATTCCAACCAGCTCACAGGGTCATCAGCTCCAGTCATCCGGAGCTAGATAGCTAGAGGTTTATCCCTTTTCTTTTGTTGTACAGCATGGGTAGGCCGGGGCCCTGTCCTGACCATCTTATCAGTATTCTTAGAGGCTTGCAGTCTGTATATATTTCCCTGTGGTCAGATGAGCCGGTCGTGTGAGGCCGTGCAGTTGTATAGTTGTTAGTACTTCTGTTTCTTTTATGTTGGCCGTGTGGGGCCATAGCTTGACAGTAGTGGTGACCTTGCCGGTCACGTAGCTTTCCAATATTTCATTGTTGAGTTACAGATAACTAGACAGCATGGTGGCCTTGTCAGCCCACATAGGCTCCCCTATATTGATATATTTTTGGTTAGCTGTTAGTACAGGTACAGGTGGCTATAGGCCTAGTCGGCCAGAGGCTGTATTTATAGCCGTTATATAGCCCGTTGTTTCCCTGAATCTGAGTTAGAGCCAGCCAGGCACCAGATGTGCTCAGGCTCAGTAGTCTAGCAGTTCAGGTCCTAGTAGGGCACCAGGTGCCAGTCATACCCCCCAAAGCGGGGTGTGACAAACTTGGTATCAGAGCAGGTCGTATCCCAGGTAGTCTGCAAGCCGTGCTAAGTAGAGTCCTACCTATGGATGTGTTGTGCACCACATACTATGGGCAGGGGGCTGCAAGGCATGATAGAATGGTTGTCTTTTATTCTTATTCAGGCGTGCTGTAGAGTGGTACAATATAGGGTTGAGTCCCTAAAGCTTACTGTATTCTTTGGTTACAGATAATGTCAGACCAGCGACATCCTATGACAGGCCGGAGCTTAGATATTGCAGCAGGGGAAGTCACCAGCAGGATGCCTCACCCTCGTTTAGAAACATCCCGATCAGAGGGCACTACAGAGGCATCATCCCAGCCTTCTCAGCAGTCTCCACCACATCATGAGCCACTTGGGGCGACACTACCTCCAGCAGTCCCCATACTGATACCTTCCGACCAGGAGGTTAGGAGTGCGGTAGTCATGTTAGCACAGATGATGGCTGCTCAGCGTCAGCCGATGCCGTCTATAGTTGCGAAATCGTTAGGAGGGCCCGGTAGTTCGAGGGTCCGAGAGTTCTTGGCACTGAATCCCCCATAGTTTACAGGTACGGATCGGACAGAGGACCCTCAGGATTTTCTGGATCAAATGCAGAGAATTTTCAGGGTTATGCATGCCACGCCTACAGAATCAGTTGAGTTGGCAGCATTCCGGTTACGGGACATCGCCGTATTGTGGTATGAAAGCTGGGAAAGGTCCCGAGGGAGAGATGTTTCCCCTCCGACCTGGTCCAGCTTCTCAGGAGCTTTTCTAGATCACTATTTGCCGCGGGAGATTCGACAGGCCCGGGTAGACCAGTTCCTACATCTAGAGCAGGGGGCCATGAGTGTTCGAGAATATGCCTTGCGGTTTGATTCTTTGGCCCGGTACGCGCCGGCCTTTATTGATACCATGGCATCCAGAGTACACCGCTTTATCATGGGGTTGAATCCAGAATATGTTGAGACTTGTATTACGGCCACACTGCAAGAGGACATGGATATTGCCCGAGTTCAGGCATACCAGAATATTGAGGGCATCAGGCAGCGGCATCGGGAGATCAAGAGGACCAATCAGGAACAGCGCCGCCGGGACAGGCCAGTTGAGTTACAGAGGGAGGCTCGGGGAGGACCTAGGCCACGATTGTTAGATAGGCCGCCCAGGCCCCCACCTCCACCACAGCTGCAGGGGGATAGATTTAGCCGCAGGGGGCAGGCAGAGACCGACAGAGGCTCCCAGAAGGCAGATTCACCATTACAAAGGAGGGCGGAGCAGAGTTGGTATACCCTACCACTTTGCCCTATATGCAGCCGACGCCATCCTGGAGCATGCAGGTATGGCTCCACCGGATGTTATATTTGTGGCCAAGAAGGCCATTTGATGAAAGATTGCCCAGCCAGAGGTCAAGAGGATCGGGATAGACAGGACAGGGCATCCGCGGGGTCACGAGCTACAGCATCCTCGGCAGGGGGCAGGCCCTCAGTTTCAGCAGGCAGGGGTCGGGACAGATCAGAGGCCTCTAGTGCAGGTGCGGGTCCAAGCCGCACATATGCTTTACCAGGGAGGCAAGATTCAGAAGCGTCACCTGATGTTATGACAGGTATGCTAACTATCTGCTCCCACCCAGCTTATGTATTGATTGATCCAGGGTCTACTTTGTCCTACATTACTCCATTTGTGGCACGAAAGTTCAATATTGCACCAGAATTTTTGCAGCAGCCCTTTTTAGTATCCACGCCCGTCGGTGACTCTATTGTAGCCAGCAGAATTTACCGAGGGTGTACAGTAGAGGTTGCTGACCGTCAGACCACAGTAGATCTGGTCGAGTTAGAAATGATAGACTTCGATCCCATAATGGGTATGGATTGGCTAGTGCCGTGCTTTGCCAATGTTGAATGTTGGACCAAGACGGTCCGATTCCACTTTCCAGGAGAAGCAGTGCGGGAGTGGAAGGACAGCACCTCTACACCAAAAGGTAGGTTTATTTCCTACCTTCAGGCGAGGAAATTGATATCTAAGGGATGTATTTACCATCTGGTCAGAGTTCAAGATGTCCGAGCAGAATCTCCGACGCTCCAGTCTGTTCTGGTGGTGAACGAATTCCCTGATGTGTTTCTCGATGAGTTACCTGGTATTCCCCCAGAAAGGGAAATAGATTTTGCTATTGACTTGTTACCAGGCACTCAGACGATATCAATTCCTCCTTATCGTATGGCTCCTGCAGAACTCAGAGAATTAAAGGAGCAGCTAAAAGACTTGTTGGATAAAGGTTTTATTAGACCGAGTACTTCACCTTGGGGTGCGCCAGTTCTGTTTGTGAGAAAGAAAGATGGCTCACTCCGTATGTGCATAGATTATCGGCAATTGAACAAAGTTACAGTAAAGAACAAGTACCCGCTTCCCAGAATTGATGACTTATTTGATCAGTTACAGGGGGCCAGATACTTTTCTAAGATTGACTTGCGGTCCGGATATCACCAGGTTCGAGTACGTGAAAGAGATATTCCTAAGACAACGTTCAGGACCCGATATGGACATTTTGAATTTCTAGTCATGTCCTTCGGGTTAACGAATGCCCCAGCAATCTTCATGGACCTGATGAACAGTATTTTCAAACCCTTCCTGGACTTGTTCGTAATAGTATTCATTGATGACATTCTGGTGTATTCTCGCTCTGAAGCAGATCATCGGACTTATTTGCGGACAGTGCTCCAGATCCTCAGGGACCGCCGGTTATATGCTAAATTTTCTAAGTGTGAATTCTTGCTTAATTCAGTAGCCTTTTTAGGGCATAGTGTGTCGGATGCGGGTATACAAGTTGACAAGCAGAAAATAGAAGCAGTTAAATCATGGCCTAGGCCTACCACTCCGACTGGAGTCCTTAGCTTTCTGGAATTAGCAGGATATTACAGGAGGTTCATTGAAGGGTTCTCGACTATTGCCGCACCTCTGACTAAACTGACACAAAAAGCAGCAAAGTTTCAGTGGACAGAGGCATGCGAGCAGAGTTTCCAGGAACTGAAAGACAGATTAACCTCCGCCCCAGTGTTGGCATTGCCGGAAGGTACAGAAGGTTATTCGGTGTATTGCGACGCATTAGGCGTCGGGTTAGGTTGTGTGTTGATGCAGCATGGTAAAGTGATTTCATATGCTTCCAGACAGCTGAGGAAACACGAAAAGAATTACCCTATCCATGACCTGGAATTAGCCGCAGTCATCCACACCTTGAAGATGTGGAGGCATTACCTGTATGGTGTCCATGTTGATATTTTCACAGATCACAAGAGCCTACAGTACATCTTCACTCAGAGGGAGTTGAATCTGCGGCAACGTTGCTGGTTCAAGCTGTTAAAAGATTATGATGTGAATATTCTATACCACCCAGGAAAAGCCAATGTTGTAGCAGATGCTCTCAGTCGTAAGTCCATGGGGAGTTTGGCACATTTGCAGCCCGAGCAGTGGGAATTGATCAGGGAGATACATCAGCTAGCTAGCCTAGTCGTTCGTGTAGCAGAAACAGAGGACGGTGGTGCAGTAATACAGAACACCTCTGTTTCATCATTAGTTGTGGAATTGAAAGAATGGCAATATGAGGATCCTGACCTAATCCAGCTCAAAGACAGAATCCAGCAGGGTGAAGCGCCAGATTTTCAGGTAACTGAGGGAGAAGTGTTGTTATGTAAAGGTCGCCTATGTGTTCCAGATGTTTTAGGGCTCCACCAGCAGATTATGAACAAGGTACATTACGCCCGTTATTCTCTTCACCCCGGTGTGACAAAAATGTACCATGATATCAAGGAAAACTACTGGTGGCCAGGTATGAAAAGAGAAATTGCTGAATTTGTAGCCCAATGTCCTAACTGCCAACAGGTGAAAGCAGAACATCAGAAACCAGGTGGTTTGACTCAGGATATAGCTGTACCTCTCTGGAAATAGGAAGCAGTGAATATGGATTTTGTAGCAGGATTACCCCGTACTAAACACAGACATGACTCTATATGGGTGATAGTTCATAGATTGACAAAATCAGCTCATTTCCTGCCGGTAAGAACTACCTTCTTGGCTGAAGATTATGCGGAGTTGTATATCCGAGAAATAGTCAGGTTACATGGAGTACCAGTATCCATTATCTCAGACAGAGGAGCACAGTTTACGACTAGATTTTGGTGGTCGTTTCAGAGAGGTCTGGGAACGTAGATTAACCTGAGCACAACATTCCATCCTCAGACAGATGGACAGGCTCAGCGCACTATTCAAACGCTCGAAGATATGTTGCGAGCGTGTGTGCTAGATTTCGGTGGTAGCTGGGATGAGCATTTGCCGTTAATTGAATTTTCTTATAATAACAGCTATCACTCAGCCATCCAGATGGCGCCTTTCGAGGCATTATACGGGCGGAAATGCAGATCCACGATTGGTTGGTTTGAAATAGGAGAGACAGCGTTGGTTGGCCCAGACATTGTTCAACAGTCAGAGGAAAAGGTAAAGCTTATAAAAGAACGCTTACTGACTGCACAGAGCCGCCAGAAATCATATGCAGATGTGTGGCGCAGAGACTTGGAATTTGATGTGAATGACTGGGTATTTTTGAAAGTGTCTCCGATGAAAGGGATGATGAGATTCGGCAAGAAAGGTAAACTCAGCCCGAGGTTTGTTGGGCCTTATCAGATTCGTCGAAGGATAGGCCGAGTAGCATATGAGTTGAACTTGCCTCCAGAATTAGAATCCGTTCATCCGGTCTTTCATGTATCTATGCTGAGGAAATACATAGGAGACCCGTCCAGAGCAGTCCGAGTCCAGGATATCCAAGTTACAGAAAGGCTGGCCTATGAAGAGGTTCCAGTAGCTATCCTAGACAGACAGATACGCAGGTTGAGGACTAAAGATATTGCGTCTGTCAAGGTATTATGGCGTAACAGGAACCAAGAGGAGATGACTTGGGAGGCGGAGGAAGATATGAAGACCAGATATCCTCACTTGTTCCAGGCCTAGTCAGGCGACAGGTATGTCCGTATTATTACTTATGCAATACCTTATAGTAGTGTATGAATAAATGAGAAAGATCGATGCTTAGCTATCCAGTGAATCCTAAAGTATTGTGTGCAGTACCTGTGTTGGACTTTTTTGCATTTCAGGTTTTTGGTATAGTCCATATTACAGGGGAAACTCTACCAAAATTTTTCTAAATAAGTAAATTAAGAAGTCCTCTAGATAGCAGTTTCCATTCGAGGACAAATGTTCTTAAGGGAGGGGAGAATGTTATACCCCGTAAGATTTCCGACACCTAGATGGCCTTTTCGCACGGTGGTTAGGCATATTTGAAAGCCATACGTGCTAGAGAAAGGCCCGGGAAAGGATCGGACAGATAACCTGTCGAACCATCGCGAAAGGAGCCGAGGCAGAGCCCCTTCGCGATGGCAACGTGTCACGGAGGTGGAGCCTCCACGTTGGCTCCGTGACACGTTGGCCCTGTCCAGGCCCAAGTATATAAAGCCCCACTTCGGTTTTAATTCATTTAAAACATATGAAATTTCCAGAAAACGCAGAGGAACAGAGGAGAACGAAGAGGGTAAATATATTTTCATCCGATTACGCTGCTAAATGTAGTCCAAACCCAAATTAACCTCAAATATCGAGGTATTTAGCAGCAGAGAGCATTCCTACGGATTTAGTTTCGTGAAATACGGCCGATGAATCGTCGAGCTACCGGACTAAGGTAAGTGGAATTGCTCCAAACTAGTGTCTTTGTGTTCCTAGCTGTGAAGTAAATACTTCTCCCTTCTGGACTTCTGAAAAATAGCGAGTTTTCGACCGTCTTTCGATAAGCCTAAGTTTAGGCTATAATTATATCGAAAGTGAAGTCGTCCTTTAGAATAAAGTTGTATTTAGTACTGATTGATATATATATATATATATGAATGCAGTTGGGAGGAATAGCTGAAATATTGACCAAGCTACGCCGGTTAGTCGGGAAATCAGAAGTGAAGGTATTTAAAGCTAGTTTCCTCGGCAAGTTAGTAGTCTCGGTATAGTAAAGTAGTTTAAAGGCCAGTAGAATGTTCAGAAGTCATGTGTTATGTTTATTACGAATATTGGTACAATATTGGAAGCATCATGTCATGAATAGTGTAAAACTTGCTAGCACGATATAAATTCTAATACAAATGTTAGGAACTGTACAGCATGCCCAATATGTGATTTAGTAAAGAATATTTGGATATTATCGTACTCAGTTGAGACCTAGTAAAGCAATGTAAATACCTGTAAGGTATCTCAGAAGTAGAATGATAGGTTTAAATGAAGTTTAGAAAGCATGTTAGAAATAGTAAATCATGTTACCATAGAAACTCAGTTATACAACATGGTTTCCAGCAGAAAAACTATATCTTGTTCAACATTAGACTCAGTACAATATGGAAGAAGATTATATTTATATATATACTATTATCAGTCTCAGCATGTATTAAATACATACATATAACTATCACTAGTCAGCATATAGTATGTACAGATACTTTGTCATCACTAGCTTCAGCATGTGGTATATGCAGGTAGTATTACTAGTTGAGACCACTGTATTGTCTTGGGGTTGGATTACCTAGCATCCATGACTTCCCCAAGGTTAATAGCTGTATCGACTCATCCGCCAGAGGACGAGGATACATCGCTCTACGAAGTGGCATGCCGTCCCACAGGGGACGAAGATGGGATGCCAGTTTTCCCCATATTGTGCCTTGGTCGGCCCTTATACACCCTCGTCAAGCGGATACGCCCGGGGTGTTAATTCAGGAGTCCTCCGGACTCAGGTACAGTTATAGTCAGGGGCTCAGCGAGCCCAAGTGCATACCCAGGGGACCGGCAGGATGCTTATAGTTATTATAGGAGATGGGACGACCGGTGTAGGGGTATAGATTGCGTGTTGGTTGTACCTCCCGGCTTATGGGGGCCGGGTAAGGTTTGTGTATGCTATGTTATGTTATGTTATGTTATGCCCTGTTACACGAGATACGAGTAGATCGACAGTAGAATAATACATCTTCAGGTATGACTCCTACTCCTTCCAGTATAGTTAAGAGTAGGCATAGTTTTACATTTTCAGTCAATTAGTCTATTCCTTCCTATTTCAGCTCCATCAGTTGTGTTATTATTTTCAGATATTTCTTTCAGTTATTGTTTTACATACTCAGTACCAGTGGTACTGACGCCCCTCAGTGGCGCTGCATTACTTGCCTGCAGGTAGTCATAGACGAGGGGCCGATACCTCGTGATTCCAGCCAGCTCACAGGGTCATCAGCTCTAATCATCCGGAGCTAGATAGCTAGAGGTTTATCCCTTTTCTTTTGTTGTACAGCAAGGGTAGGCCGGGGCCCTGTCCCGACCATCTTATCAGTATTCTTAGAGGCTTGCAGTCTGTATATATTTCCCTGTGGTCAGATGAGCCGGTCGTGTGAGGTCGTGCAGTTGTATAGCTGTTAGTACTTCTGTTTCTTTTATGTTGGCCGTGTGGGGCCATAGCTTGACAGTAGTGGTGACCTTGCCGGTCAAGTAGCTTTCCAATATTTCATTATTGAGTTACAGATAACTAGACAGCATGGTGGCCTTGTCGGCCCGCATAGGCTCCCCTATATTGATATGTTTCTGGTTAGCTGTTAGTACAGGTACAGGTGGCTATAGGCCTATGTTATACCCCGTAGAATTCCCGGCACCTAAATGACCTATTCACACGTTGGTTAAGCATATTTGAATGCCATACGTGCTGGAGGAAGGCCCGGGAAAAGATCGGACGAGAAACCTATCGAACCATCACGGAAGGAGCCGAGGCAGAGCCCCTCCGCGATGGCAGCGTGTCATGGAGGAGAGGCCTCCGCGTTGGCTCCGTGACACGTTGGCCTTGTCCAGGCCCAAGTATATAAAGCCCACTTCGGGCTTAAAACATTTAAACACTTAAGAAATTCCAGAAAACAGAGAGCAAACGCAGAGAAGAGAAAAGAATCAAAGAAATAATATAATTTTCGTCTGATTACGCTGCTAAACGTTGTCCAAACTCAGATTAACTCTAGATACCGAGGTATTTGGCAGCAGAGAGCATTCCTACGGATTCAGTTTCATAAAATACGGCCGATGAATCGTCGAGCCACCGAGCTAAGGTAAGTGGAATTGCTCTAAATTAGTGTCTATGTGTTCCTAGCTGTGAAGTGAATATTTCTCCCTTCTAGACCTCTAAAAAATAGCGAGTTTTTGGCCGTCTTTCGATAAGCCTAAGTTTAGGCTATAAACTATATTGAAAGTGACGTTGCCTTTTAAAATAAAGTTGTATTTAGTATTAATTGACATATTTATGAATTCAGTTGGGAGAAATTAGTTGAAATACCGGCCGAGTCTCGTCCGACAGACGAATAATTCAAGGATAAGGTATGTAAAGCTAGTTCCTCGGCAAGTTAAGTAATCTCGGTACAGTACAGTAATTCAAGGCCAGTAAAATGTTCAGAAGTCATGTGTTATGTTTACTACGAATGTTGGTACGATATTAGAAGCATCGAATTATAACTTGCGTGTAATTTGCCAGCATGATATAGACTCTAATATAAGTACTAGGAATTCCACAGCATGCTCAGTATGTGATATAATACGGAATGTTAGGGTATCATTGTATTCAGTTAAAGCCCAGTAAAGCAATGTAATATTTGTAAGACATCTCAGAGATAGAACGACAAGTTAAAGTGAAGCTAGGAAGCATGTTAGAACTAGTAAATCATGTTACTATAGAAACTCAGTAAACAGCATGGTTTTCAGCAGAAATACTATATCCTGTTCAGTATTAGCCCCAGAACAGTCTGGCAGGAGACTATATTCATATGTATATATTTACCAGCCTCAGCACGTATTAAATACGTACAGATTACTATCACTAGCTCAGCATGTAATATATACGATGCTTTACCCCTATTAGCCTCAGCATGTGTGATATGCAGACAGTATTGCTAGTTGAGACCGTTGTATTGTTTGGGGTTGGACTACCTAGCATCCATGACCGCCCCAGGGTTGATAGCTGTATCGACTCGTCGGCCAGAGGACGAGGATACGTCGCTCTACGGAGTGGCATGCCGTCCCACAGGGGACGAAGATGGGATGCCAGTTTTCCCCATATTGTGCCTTGGTCGGCCCTTATACACCCCGTCGAGCGGATACGCCCGGGGTGTTGATTCAGAAGTCCTCCGGACTCAGGTACGGTTATAGTCAGGGGCTCAGCGAGCCCAAGTGCATACCCAGGGGACCGGCAGGATGCTTACAGGGTTATAGGAGATGGGATGACCGGGGTAGGGGTATAGATTCTGTGCGGGTTGTACCTCCCGGCTTATGGGGGCCGAGTAAGGTTTGTGTGTGCTATATATGTTATGATATGTTATACTGTGTTACAATAGATACGAGTAGATCGATAGTAGAACGGTAAATCCTCAGGTATAACTCCTACTCCTTCCAGTATGATTAAGAGAAGGTATGACTTATATTATCAGACAGTTAATCTATTCCTTCTACTTCAGTTTCATTAGTTATATTATTGCTTTCAGATATTTCTTTCAGTTGTTGCTTTACTCACTCAGTACCAGTGGTACTGACGCCCAGTGGGGCGCTGCGTTACTTGCCTGCAGGTACTCATAGACGAGCAGGCGATACTACGTGATTCCTGTCAGCGATCGAGTATTCAGCTCCTGTCATCCGGAGACTGAATTCTCGAGGTGTATTTCATTTTCTTTTGGTTGTATAGTACGGGTAGGTCGGGGCCCTGTCCCGATCATTTTTATTGCTATTCCTAGGGGCTTGCAGTCTGTATATATCTCCCTGTGGTCAGATGAGTCGGTCGTGTGAGGCCGTGCAGTTGTATAGCTGTTAGTACTCTTTCTTTCTTTTTTGTTGGCCGTGTGGGGCCATAATTTGCCAGTAATGGTGACCTTGCCGGTCACATAGCTTTCTAGTACTTCATGATTGAGTTATAGATAATTAGACAGCACGGTGGCCTTGTCGGCCAGCATAGGTTTCCCTGAATTGATATGTTTCTGGTCAGCTGTTAGTACAGGTACAGGAGGCTATAGGCCAATGGGTCGGGGGCTATGTTTACAGCCGTTATATAGCCCTTTGTTTCCAGAAATATGAGATAGAGCCAGCCAGGCACCAGATGTGCCCAGGCTTAGCAGTCCAGCAGTTCAGGTCCTATTAGGGCACCAGGTGCCAGTCATACCCCCCAAGGTGGGGTGTGACAGCCTAGTCGGCCGGAGGCTGTATTTACAGCCGTTATATAGCCCGTTGTTTCCCTGAATCTGAGTTAGAGCCAACCAGGCACCAGATGTGCTCAGGCTCAATAGTCTAGCAGTTCAGGTCCTAGTAGGGCACCAGGTGCCAGTCATACCCCCCAAAGCGGGGTGTGATAAGGTCACAGGCCCTAAAATCAGGAAGCTACCTAACCACCCGGCAAGCACCAGGCACGCGTGCGCGCCAGCCTTCCGTTGGCACCATCACCTGCCTTTGTGCCATTTCTTGTGCACCATGTCTTTGCGCGATGCCAACGCGTGCCTGTCTCAACCACTCCGCATAGTCGGTCCATGGTGTTAGTTTCCTTGCCAACGCCTTGCCTAGCTCACATCTACCCGTTTGCCTTTTCCAAGGCTATGTCATGCCATATCCCTTATTTGCCTTAATTCATCATCATCATTGACTTGGCACCTAGACCATCCTCCTAGTGCCATAGTCTGCCGACCCATGCCTTCCCTTACCGACTCGCACCTACCTATGCCCGACAGTCTGCCACAATGCAATCATGGTTCCATCAGCCACATTGTATTATGCCAAGGTCCATCATGTAAATGCCTCGTCATGCCCATTTTCATCCAATCTTAGATTGCACTCATCCAGTCTTTGCCAATACCACAATCTAGCCGAGTCATCCCACAAGCATGAATGCATGCCCGCTAGGTGCCATGTGCCAGTCTGTTCCATCAAGCCAAGGGGCTAACATTAGGTTAAGTGTCATGGTTAATAGAGTCTTGAGCTTATGGAAACTCGTTTCATATTCCTCTGACCACTAGAAAGGTACATCCTTTTGAGTCAACTTGGTCAGCACCGAGGCAATGGATGCAAAACCCTTCACGAACCGACGATAGTAACTGGACAGTCCCACAAAACTCTAAATTTCTATCATGATAGTTGTCTAGCCCAGTTTCTGACCGCCTCCACCTTCTGTGGATCCATCTTAGTTCCCTCCTTGGAGACCACATGCCCCAAAAAAGACACTGAATCAAACCAAAATTGACACTTAAAGAATTTGGCATAAAGTTGTTTCTCCCTCAGCAACCCCAACACTATTTTCAAATTATTCTCATGCTCCTGCTTGGTCTTTGAAAACACCAAGATATCGTCAATAAACACAATCACAAATAAGTCTAAGTAAGGTGTAAAGATACCATTCATCAGACACATGAACGCAATTTGGGAATTAGTGATTCCGAACAATATGACCAGAAACTCGTAATGCCCATACATGGTCTGGCAAGCTATTTTAGGACTATCTTCAGCCCAAATATTTAGTTGGTGTGTTATACCCCGTAGAATTCCCGGCACCTAAACGACCTATTCGCACGTTGGTTAAGCATATTTGAATGCCATACGTGCTGGAGGAAGGCCCGGGAAAAGATCGGACGAGAAACCTATCGAACCACCGCGGAAGGAGCCGAGGCAGAGCCCCTCCGTGATGGCAGCGTGTCACGGAGGGGAGGCCTCCGCGTTGGCTCCGTGACACGTTGGCCTTGTCCAGGCCCAAGTATATAAAGCCCACTTCGAGCTTAAAACATTTAAACACTTAAGAAATTCCAGAAAACAGAGAGCAAACGCAGAGAAGGGAAAAGGATCGAAGAAATAATATAATTTTCGTCCGATTATGCTGCTAAACGTTGTCCAAACTCAGATTAACTCCAGATACCGAGGTATTTCGCAGCAAAGAGCATTCCTACGGATTCAGTTTCATAAAATACGGCCGACGAATTGTCGAGCCACCGAGCTAAGGTAAGTGGAATTGCTCTAAATTAGTGTCTATGTGTTCCTAGCTGTGAAGTGAATATTTCTCCCTTCTAGACCTCTGAAAAATAGAGAGTTTTTGGCCGTTTTTCGATAAGCCTAAGTTTAGGCTATAAACTATATCGAAAGTGACGTTGCCTTTTAAAATAAAGTTGTATTTAGTATTAATTGACATATTTCTGAATGCAGTTGGGAGAAAATAGTTGAAATACCGGCCGAGTCTCGTCCGACAGACGAATAATTCAAGGATAAGGTATGTAAAGCTAGTTTCCTCGGCAAGTTAAGTAATCTCGATACAGTACAGTAATTCAAGGCCAGTAGAATGTTCAGAAGTCATGTGTTATGTTTACTACGAATGTTGGTACGATATTAGAAGCATCGAATTATAACTTGCGTGTAATTTGCCAACATGATATAAACTCTAATATAAGTACTAGGAATTCCACAGCATGCTCAGTATGTGATATAATACGAAATGTTAGGGTATCATTGTATTCAGTTAAAGCCCAGTAAAGCAATGTAATATCTGTAAGACATCTCAGAGATAGAACGACAAGTTAAAGTGAAGCTAGAAAGCATGTTAGAACTAGTAAATCATGTTACTGTAGAAACTCAGTAAACAGCATGGTTTTCAGCAGAAATACTATATCCTGTTCAGTATTAGCCCCAGAACAGTCTGGCAGGAGACTATATTCATATGTATATATTTACCAGCCTCAGCACGTATTAAATACGTACAGATTACTATCACTAGCTCAGCATGTAATATATACGATACTTTGCCCCTATTAGCCTCAGCATATGTGATATGCAGACATTATTGCTAGTTGAGACCGTTGTATTGTTTGGGGTTGGACTACCTAGCATCCATGACCGCCCCAGGGTTGATAGCTGTATCGACTCGTCCGCCAGAGGACGAGGATATGTCGCTCTACGGAGTGGCATGCCGTCCCACAGGGGACGAAGATGGGATGCCAGTTTTCCCCATATTGTGCCTTGGTCGGCCCTTATACACCCCCGTCGAGCGGATACGCCCGGGGTGTTGATTCAGGAGTCCTCCGGACTCAGGTACGGTTATAGTCAGGGGCTCAGCGAGCCCAAGTGCATACCCAGGGGACCGGCAGGATGCTTACAGGGTTATAGGAGATGGGATGACCGGGGTAGGGGTATAGATTCTGTGATGGTTGTACCTCCCGGCTTATGGGGGCCGGGTAAGGTTTGTGTGTGCTATATATGTTATGATATGTTATACTGTGTTACAATAGATACGAGTAGATCGACAGTAGAATGGTAAATCCTCAGGTATGACTCCTACTCCTTCCAGTATGATTAAGAGAAGGTATGACTTATATTATCAGACAGTTAATCTATTCCTTCTACTTCAGTTTCATCAGTTATATTATTGCTTTCAGATATTTCTTTCTGTTGTTGCTTTACACACTCAGTACCAGTGGTACTGACGCCTGGTGGGGCGCTGCGTTACTTGCCTGCAGGTACTCATAGACGAGCAGGCGATACTACGTGATTCCAGTCAGCGATCGAGTATTCAGCTCCTGTCATCCGGAGACTGAATTCCCGAGGTGTATTTCATTTTCTTTTGGTTGTATAGTACGGGTAGGTCGGGGCCCTGTCTCAATCATTTCTATTGCTATTCCTAGAGGCTTGTAGTCTGTATATATCTCCCTGTGGTCAGATGAGCCGGTCGTGTGAGGCCGTGCAGTTGTATAGCTGTTAGTACTCTTTCTTTCTTTTATGTTGGTCGGGTGGGGCCATAGTTTGCCAGTAATGGCTACCTTGCCGGTCACATAGCTTTCTAGTACTTCATGATTGAGTTATAGATAACTAGACAGCATGGTGGCCTTGTCGGCCCACATAGGTTGCCCTGAATTGATATATTTCTGGTCAGCTGTTAGTACAGGTATAGGAGGCTATAGGCCAATGGGCCGGGGGCTGTGTTTACAGTCGTTATATAGCCCTTTGTTTCCAGAAATATGAGTTAGAGCCAGCCAGGCACCAGATGTGCCCAGGCTTAGCAGTCCAGCAGTTCAGGTCCTAGTAGGGCACCAGGTGCCAGTCATACCCCCCAAGGTGGGGTGTGACAAACTTGGTATCAGAGCAGGTCGTATCCCAGGGAGTCTGCAAGCCGTGCTAAGTAGAGTCCTTTCCATGGATGTGTTGTGCACCACATACTATGGGTAGGAGGCTGCAAGGCATGATAGGATGGTTGTGTTTTATTCTTATTCAATCGTGCTGTAGTGTGGTACAGTATAGGGTTGAGTCCCTAAAAGCTTACCATATTCTTTGGTTACAAATAATGTCAGACCAGCGCCATCCTATCATAGGTCGGAGCTTAGATGTTGCAGCAGGGGAAGGCACCAGCAGGATGCCTCACCCTCGTTTAGAAACAGCCCGATCAGAGGGCACTACAGAGGCATCGTCCCAGCCTCCTCAGCAGTCTCCACCACGTCAGGAGCTACTTGGGGCGACATTACCTACAGCAGTCCCTATACCGACACCTTCCGACCAGGAGGTTAGGAGTGTTGTAGTTATGTTAGCACAGATGATGGCTGCTCAGCGTCAGCCAATGCCGTCTACAGTTGCGGAGTTATCAGGAGGGCCCAGCAGTTCAAGGGTCCGAGAGTTCTTAGCCCTGAATCCCCCACAGTTTACAGGTACGGATCGGAGAGAGGACCCTCAGGATTTTCTAGATCAAATGCAAAGAATCTTCAGGGTTATGCATGCCACGCCTACAGAATCAGTTGAGTTGGCAGTCGGTTACGGGACATCGCCGTGTTATGGTATGAAAGCGGGGAAAGGTCCCGAGGGAGAGATGTTTCCCCTCCCACCTGGTCCAGCTTTTCAGTAGCTTTTCTGGATCACTATTTGCCGCGGGAGATTCGACAGGCTCGGGTAGACCAGTTCCTACATCTGGAGCAGGGGTCCATGAGTGTTCGGGAATATTCCTTGCGGTTTGATTCTTTGGCTCGATATGCACCGGCCTTTGTTGATACCATGGCATCCAGAGTGCACTGTTTTATTATGGGGTTGAAGCCAGAATATGTTGAGACTTGTATTACGGCCACACTGCGAGAGGACATGGACATTGCTCGAATTCAGGCATTTGCCCATAATATTGAGGGCATCAGACAGCGACATCGGGAGATCAGAAGGGTCAGTCAGGAACAGCGTCGCCGAGATAGGCCAGTTGAGTTACAGAGGGAGGCCCGGGGAGGACCCAGGCCATGATTGTCAGACAGGCCGCCCAGGCCCCCGCCTCCGCCACAGTCACAGGGGGTTAGATTCAGCCGCAGGGGGCAGTCAGAGACTGGTAGAGGCTCGCAGATGACAGATTCACCATTACAGAGGAGGGCGGAGCAGAGTAGGTATACCCTACCACTTTTCCCTATCTGCAGTCGACACCATCCTAGAGCATGCAGGTATGGTTCCACCGCATGTTATATTTGTGGCCAAGAAGGCCATTTGATGAGAGATTGCCCAGCCAGAGGTCGAGAGGACTGGGGTAGACAGGATAGGGCATCTGCAGGGTCACGAGCCGCAGCATCCTCGGTAGGGTGCAGGCCCTCAGTTTCAGCAGGCAGGGGTCGGGGCAGATCAGGGGCCTCCAGTACAGGTGCGGGCCCAAGCCGCACATATGCTTTACCAGGGAGGCAAGATTCGGAAGCGTCGCCTGATGTTGTGACAGGTATGCTAACTATCTGCTCACACCCTGCTTATGTGTTGATTGATCCAGGGTCTACTTTGTCCTACATTACTCCATTTGTGGCACGAAAGTTTAGTATTACACCAGAATTATTGCAGCAGCCCTTTTTAGTATCCACACCCGTCGGTGACTCTATCACAGCTAGCTGAATCTACCGCGGGTGTACAGTAGAGGTTGCTGACCGTCAGACCACAGTAGATCTGGTCGAGTTAGAAATGATAGACTTCGATGCCATAATGGGTATGGACTGGTTAGTACCATGTTTTGCCAACGTTGAATGTTGGACCAAGACGGTCCGATTCCACTTCCCAGGAGAAGCAGTTCGGGAGTGGAAGGGCAGCACCGCTACGCCAAAAGGTAGGTTTATTTCCTACCTTCAGGTGAGAAAGTTGATATCTAAGGGATGTATTTACCATCTGGTCAGAGTTCAGGATATCCAAGCAGAATCTCCGACAATCCAGTTTGTTCCAGTGGTGAACGAATTCCCTGATGTATTCCCAGATGAGTTACCTGGTATTCCCCCCAGAAAGGGAAATAGACTTTGTTATTGACTTGTTACCAGGTACTCAGCCGATATCAATTCCTCCCTATCGTATGGCTCCTGCAGAACTCAGAGAATTAAAAGAGCAGTTGAAAGATTTATTGGATAAAGGTTTTATCAGGCCGAGTACTTCACCGTGGGGTGCGCCAGTTTTATTTGTGAGAAAGAAAGATGGCTCGCTCCGAATGTGCATAGATTACTGGCAATTAAACAAAGTTACAGTAAAGAACAAGTACCCGCTCCCCAGAATTGACGACTTATTTGATCAGTTGCAGGGAGCCAGATACTTTTCTAAGATTGATTTGCGGTCCGGATATCACCAGGTCCGAGTACGTGAGAGAGATATTTCTAAGACAGCGTTCAGGACCCGATATGGGCATTTTGAATTTCTAGTTATGTCCTTCGGGTTAACGAATGCCCCGGCAGTCTCCATGGACCTGATGAATAGTATTTTCAGACATTTCCTGGACTTGTTCGTGATAGTATTCATTGATGACATTCTGGTGTATTCTCGCTCTGAAGCAGATCACCGGACTCATTTGCGGACAGTGCTCCAGATTCTCAGGGACCGTCGGCTGTATGCTAAATTTTCTAAGTGTGAATTTTGGCTTAATTCAGTGGCCTTTTTAGGGCATATCGTCTCAGATGCTGGTATACAGGTAGACAAGCAGAAAATAGAAGCAGTTAAGTCATGGCCTAGGCCTACCACCCCGACTGAAGTTCGTAGCTTTCTGGGGTTGGCAGGATATTACAGGAGGTTCGTTGAAGGGTTCTCGACCATTGCGGCACCTCTGACCAAATTGACACAGAAAGCAACAAAGTTTCAATGGACAGAGGCATGTGAGCAGAGCTTCCAGGAACTGAAAGATAGATTAACCTCCGCCCCAGTATTGGCACTGCCGGAAGGCACAGAAGGTTATTCAGTCTATTGCGACGCGTCAGGTGTCGGGTTAGGTTGTGTGTTGATGCAGCATGGTAGAGTAATCGCATATGCTTCCAGGCAGCTGAGGAAACACGAAAAGAATTATCCTACCCATGACCTGGAATTGGCCGCAGTAATCCACGCCTTAAAGATGTGGAGGCATTACCTGTACGACGTTCATGTTGATATTTACACAGATCATAAGAGCCTACAGTACATTTTCACTCAGAGGGAGTTGAATCTGCGGCAACGCTGCTGGTTGGAGCTATTAAAAGATTATGATGTGAATATTCTATACCACCCCGGAAAAGCTAATGTTGTAGCAGATGCCCTAAGCCGTAAGTCAATGGGGAGTTTGGCATATTTGCGACCTGAGAAACAGAAGTTAGCCAAAGAAATTCATCAGTTAGCTGGTCTAGCCGTTCGAGTAATGGAAACAGAAAATAATAGAGCAGTAATTTAGAATTCTGATGTGTCATCATTAGTTACAGAGGTAAAAGAACGACAGTACGAGGATCCCGATTTAGCCCAGCTCAGAGATAGAATTCAGAGAGGTAAGGAGTCAGATTTTCAGATAACCGAGGGTGATGTGCTACGCTGTAAGGGCCGTCTCTGTGTCCCTAATGTTTCAGGGCTTCGTGGGCGGATCATGCACAAGGTACATTACACTCGCTATTCCCTTCATCCAGGAGCGACGAAAATGTACCACGACATCAGAGACATCTACTGGTGGCCAGGTATGAAAGCAGAGATAGCTGAATTTGTATCTAGATGTTCTAATTGTCAGCAGGTGAAGGCAGAGCACCAGAAACCGGGCGGTTTGACGCAAGATATAACGGTACCTATGTGGAAATGGGAAGCGATAAACATGGATTTTGTAACAGGGTTACCCCGTACTAGACGCAGAAATGATTCCATTTGGGTAATAGTTGACAAGCTGACAAAATCAGCTCATTTCCTGCCAGTGAGGGCTACCTTCTCAGCTGAGGATTATGTCGAATTATATATCAGAGAAATAGTTAGATTGCATGGAGTGCCAGCATTTATCATTTCAGATAGAGGAGCACAATTCACAGCTAGATTCTGGCAGTCTTTTCAGAAAGGTTTGGGAACGCAGATTAACTTGAGCACAGCATTACATCCTCAAACAGATGGGCAGGCTGAACGTACAATTCAGACGCTCGAAGATATGCTACGAGCGTGCGTGCTAGATTTTGGGGGTAGCTGGGATGAGCACCTTTCGTTAATTGAATTTGCTTATAATAACAGCTACCATTCAGCTATTCAGATGGCGCCTTTCGAGGCATTATACGGGCAGAAATGCAGGTCGCCGATTGGTTGGTTTGAAATAGGAGAATCGGCATTGGTTGGCCCCGACATTGTTCGGCAGTCAGAGGAAAAGATAAAGCTTATTCGAGAACGTTTACTGACTGCTCAGAGCCGCCAGAAGTCTTATGCAGATATGCGGCGCAGAAATCTAGAATTTGCGGTAAATGACTGGGTATATCTGAAAGTATCTCCAATGAAAGGGGTGGTGAGATTCGGCAAGAAAGGCAAGCTTAGCCCGAGGTTCATTGGGCCATATCAGATTCGGCGAAGAATAGGCCGAGTTGCATACGAATTGAACTTGCCTCCAGAGTTAGCATCTGTTCACCCAGTATTCCATATCTCTATGTTAAGGAAGTTCATAGGGGACCCTTCTACAGTAGTTCCAGTTCAGGATGTTCAGGTCACAGAAGAGTTAGCATATGAAGAGGTTCCCGTAGCTATCTTGGACAGACAGATTCGCAGGTTGAGGACTAAAGATGTTGCATCTGTCAAAGTATTGTGGCGTAACAGGAACCGTGAGGAAATGACGTGGGAAGCTGAAGAAGATATGAGAGCCAGATACCCTCACCTATTTCAGGCCTAGTCAGGCGACAGGTATGTCCGTATTATTACTTATGCAGTACCTTATAGTTGTATGTATGTGAATGAGAAAGATTGATACTTAGTTATCCAGTGGGTCCTAGAATATTATGTGCAGTGCCTGTGCTGGACTTTTATGCATTTCAGGATTTTGCTATGGTCCATATTACAGGGGAAACTCTGCCGAAATTTTTTCTAGAAAGTAAGTAAGTAGCCCTCTAGATAACAGTGTACATTCGAGGACGAATGTTCTTAAGGGGGGAGAGAATGTTATACCCCGTAGAATTCCCGGCACCTAAACGACCTATTCGGACGTTGGTTAAGCATATCTGAATGCCATACGTGCTGGAGGAAGGCCCGGGAAAAGATCGGATGAGAAACCTGTCGAACCATCGCGGAAGGAGCTGAGGCAGAGCCCCTCCGCGATGGCAGCGTGTCACGGAGGGGAGGCCTCCGCGTTGGCTCCGTGACACATTGGCCTTGTCCAGGCCCAAGGATATAAAGCCCACTTCGGGCTTAAAACATTTAAACACTTAAGAAATTCCAGAAAACATAGAGCAAACGCAGAGAAGGGAAAAGGATCGAAGAAATAATATAATTTTCGTCCGATTACACTGCTAAACATTGTCCAAACTCAGATTAACTCCAGATACCGAGGTATTTGGCAGCAGAGAGCATTCCTACGGATTCAGTTTCGTAAAATACGGCCGACGAATCGTCGAGCCACCGAGCTAAGGTAAGTGGAATTGCTCTAAATTAGTGTCTATGTGTTCCTAGCTGTGAAGTGAATATTTCTCCCTTCTAGACCTCTGAAAAATAGCGAGTTTTTGGTCGTCTTTCGATAAGCCTAAGTTTAGGCTATAAACTATATCGAAAGTGACATTGCCTTTTAAAATAAAGTTGTATTTAGTATTAATTGACATATTTATGAATGCAGTTGGGAGAAAATAGTTGAAATATCGGCCGAGTCTCGTCCGACAGACGAATAATTCAAGGATAAGGTATGTAAAGCTAGTTTCCTCGGCAAGTTAAGTAATCTCGATACAGTATAGTAATTCAAGGCCAGTAGAATGTTCAGAAGTCATGTGGTATGTTTACTACAAATGTTGGTACGATATTAGAAGCATCGAATTATAACTTGCGTGTAATTTGCCAACATGATATAAACTCTAATATAAGTACTAGGAATTCCACAGCATGCTCAGTATGTGATATAATACGGAATGTTAGGGTATCATTGTATTCAGTTAAAGCCCAGTAAAGCAATGTAATATCTGTAAGACATCTCAGAGATAGAACGACAAGTTAAAGTGAAGCTAGAAAGCATGTTAGAACTAGTAAATCATGTTACTGTAGAAACTCAGTAAACAATATGGTTTTCAGCAGAAATACTATATCCTGTTCAGTATTAGCCCCAGAACAGTCTGGCAGGAGACTATATTCATATGTATATATTTACCAGCCTCAGCACGTATTAAATACGTACAGATTACTATCACTAGCTCAGCATGTAATATATACGATACTTTGCCCCTATTAGCCTCAGCATGTGTGATATGCAGACATTATTGCTAGTTGAGACCGTTGTATTGTTTGGGGTTGGACTACCTAGCATCCATGACCGCCCCAGGGTTGATAGCTGTATCGACTCATTCGCCAGAGGACGAGGATACGTCGCTCTATGGAGTGCCATGCCGTCCCACAGGGGACGAAGATGGGATGCCAGTTTTCCCCATATTGTGCCTTGGTCGGCCCTTATACACCCCCGTCGAGCGGATACGCCCGGGGTGTTGATTCAGGAGTCCTCCGGACTCAGGTACGGTTATAGTCAGGGGCTCAGCGAGCCCAAGTACATACCCAGGGGACCGGCAGGATGCTTACAAGGTTATAGGAGATGGGATGACCAGGGTAGGGGTATAGATTTTGTGCTGGTTGTACCTCCCGGCTTATGGGGGCCGAGTAAGGTTTGTGTGTGCTATATAAGTTATGATATGTTATACTGTGTTACAATAGATACGAGTAGATCGACAGTAGAACGGTAAATCCTCAGGTATGACTCCTACTCCTTCCAGTATGATTAAGAGAAGGTATGACTTATATTATCAGACAGTTAATCTATTCCTTCTACTTCAGTTTCATCAGTTATATTATTGCTTTTAGATATTTCTTTCAGTTGTTGCTTTACATACTCAGTACCAGTGGTACTGACGCCCGGTGGGGCGCTGCGTTACTTGCCTGTAGGTACTCATAGACGAGTAGGCGATACTACGTGATTCCTGTCAGCGATCGAGTATTCAACTCCTGTCATCCGGAGACTGAATTCCCGAGGTGTATTTCATTTTCTTTTGGTTGTATAGTAAGGGTAGGTCGGGGCCCTGTCCCGATCATTTCTATTGCTATTCCTAGAGGCTTGCAGTCTGTATATATCTCCCTGTGGTCAGATGAGCCGGTCGTGTGAGGCCGTGTAGTTGTATAGCTGTTAGTACTCTTTCTTTCTTTTATGTTGGCCGGGTGGGGCCATAGTTTGCCAGTAATGGCGACCTTGCCTATCACATAGCTTTCTAGTACTTCATGATTGAGTTATAGATAACTAGACAGCATGGTGGCCTTGTCGGCCCGCATAGGTTTCCCTGAATTGATATGTTTCTGGTCAGCTGTTAGTACAGGTACAGGAGGCTATAGGCCAATGGGCCGGGGGTTGTGTTTACAGCCGTTATATAGCCCTTTGTTTCCAGAAATATGAGTTAGAGCCAGCCAGGCACCAGATGTGCCCAGGCTTAGCAGTCCAGCAGTTCAGGTTCTAGTAGGACACCAGGTGCCAGTCATACCCCCCAAGGTGGGGTGTGACATGGTGATAACTCGACCTCAAGTCAATCTTTGAAAACACAATTGCTCCATGTAAGTGATCAAACAAATCATCTATTCTAGGAAGAGGGTACTTGTTTCGAATATTTACCTTGTTCAACTGACGGTAATCAATGCACATCCGCATGCTACCATCCTTCTTTTTCACAAATAAAACTAGAGATCTACATGGAGAGACACTCAGCCTAATAAACCCTTTGCTAAGCAGCTCTTGCAACTATTACTTGAGTTCCTTTAACTCAGCAAGTTCCATTTAGTACGGTGGAATAGAAATGGGTCGAGTCCCTGACTCTAAATCTATATAGAAATTAATATAACGGTCCAGCAACATACCGGGTGGATCTGCAAAGAACACCTCTAAAATCTCACAAACGACTGGGACTGACTCTATGGAAGGACCCTCGGGACTAGTATCTTGAATATGTTCTACATATGCTGAACAATCCCGATCTATCAACTTATGGGCGTGAATATAAGAGATGAGTTTCTTAAGAGCAAGGCTACAATTCTCTTTCAACTCCAAACTGGATGACCCTGGGCCCTACAAGGACCCTGCTGGTCTACACTCCATGAAAGCCCTCCACTAGAGCTTTGCATCACCCATCAACTGGAAGGTGACTAGATCTATACCATATCTCTCCATTGCCCCCATCTTATGGAGCCTCTCGTGACAGTCTATAATGAACTCGTAGGCGTTCTCCGACTCAGTACTGCAGAATGTAGGAGGCTTCATCTTGGTGAATAACAAGAACAAGTCATGGTCTTCCCCTATCATCACAGGCCCAACCACCGACCTTGGAAACATGACCACCTCAGACATGTTATCAATATGAGGAGCCACTACAGTCGCAAGCTGAATTCCTAATTACTGCCCAACAGGAGCTGCTGGCGTAACCCCATTACCCATGAGGCCACTCAGGAGGTTAAGAACCTGAGCCAGAACCTCAGAGGATGCTGGAGTGGCAGGAACCTCTAATCGGTACCTCTACCTGTACAGCCACCCTCTCTTGAACTGCAGGTGGTACAGGAGATGTCGATCTCTCTCTGACCAGAGCAGGATTATGGCTTGGTGCCCAGGTTGGCTATGGATTAACTTCGTGTTAGACTTTGATTTGCGATTCGTACATGTGTGTATGGTTTATGTGTCACTGATAAGTAAAATGGAAGTTATCATGCTAATCACAAATAGTCAGATTATAGCTAGTAATTAGCAAGAGAAGGAAGTAATAGGGAAAATATAGAAGGAAGAGATGGAGTTATTGTATTATGCAATCACGGGGATATGAATAGACTTGAACATAGACTGTTAGATTTCCATTTTAGGTGGAAGGTCTTAAGGGCTACTTCTAAGGTATGCTCCCCAATAAGGTGACTAGAGTATGGTCAAGGGTGTAGGCATTCGGATGGTTCATGTGTTCACTTGGGATGGTCTATGTATTTGTAATTCTTGTGTTATGTGTCAAATTGATTGTTGTTCCAAGTGAAAGAAGGGTAAATTAACAGTAGAGTTTGGTTAATATACATTTGTTGAGTAGATAAGCTAACTGTGAAGAACCACTATGAGGGAAATCTAAGGGGGGAAACTTGATCGAAGTACTGCCTACGCAGTAATGCTGCAGCGATACGATACTGCCATAGCAAGACCGTTGATGGGGCAATAACCCCACCGTACCGATGCCTAATCCAACAAACAGGCCAGCTTACATCACGCTCGAAATAATTCTGGGAATAGGGTGACGCAACGAATAATTATTTCGTGAACTGGTCTTCAAACAATGATTGTGTTAGAATTTGTATTGATTAATTCTCCTTGTTGAATGTATTCATTTAGGTGAATTGAAATATGATTTACCGTTCCTGAACTATGGGTGGAGTTTGTGCTAACCGGTTGAGGGAATGAGGAAACATGTAGAGATATAAGAATGAGACATCCTTACTCTGAGATGAGAGGCTCGTGTTCGAGGTGAGAATTAGGATGAGTGAATCAGTACAATTGGGCATGTGTGTGAGTACTTGGATATGAGTGGCTCGTGCTTGAGGTGAGCATTCGAGTGATCACTATAGTATGAATACACAGATAGGTATGACTCGATATTCGTATGGTTGGGTGTATGGATATGAGTACAGAGACAAGTATGATGATATGTTCATATAGATAGGTTTACAGTACATGGAATTCTAGAATCCCCTGCAGGTCATGACTGGAAAGGCATAAATAAGACCTTATAGCATGTGTGTACAGGTATGCATATTGATGTGTTAGATTACAGCACTTTTGATGCTTAAAACTGGGAAAATAGCATGGACTTAGGTGTGTTTATATGGATATGAGGTACTTTTACTTTGTTTTCAGGGAAAATAGATGCGGAGATGAATTATGCAAAAGATGGAGAAAAATGCAAAAACATGGCTTCGTACGGATATCAGTACGAGCCATACCATCTTGGTATGATTCGTACTAAGAATCGTGGAAGGGTCCAAGAGAAAATTGTGAAGCAAAAGCAAGTTATGGCTAATGGTATGAGTCGTACCATCCTGGTACGAGCCATACCATGGCAGTCGTGAAATATTCTAGGATAAATTGCATAGGCCAAGTATCTTGGTACATGTGGAAATCACTAGTTTTGAAACTTACCTATGACCCGTACCAAGGAACCATGGAAAAGACCAGAAGAGTAGAAGACTGGCATAACTTAATGTACGAGAAGGACTCACGGATGGTGGAACTGAGGTACGAGTCATACCATGCCATCCGTAAAAGTTAACAAAAGATGCCAGCAATTGCAAGTTCAAGCAACGGGAAGATTGTACGACTCGTAGGTTCTTGGTACAAGTTGTACCAAGTCTCAACACTTAGCCAGATTCAGTAGAAGCAAGCCAAAGTACGAATCAAGGTACGACCCGTACAATCTTATTAGAAGTCGTAGGTGAAGGCGACGATAATTTTGATAGTTTTCCCTATTTACTTAGGAGAAGTTTCTAATTATTTGTATAAATACTTTTTAGGTTATTTTCAATAGAAGAAGCAACTACACATGGCAAGAATCGAGATTGGAGTTTCTCTTAAGTTGTTGTGAATTTTAATTCAAGTCTTGGAGATTTCTTTCTTTGATTTGTTCTTTGTTCTTGGATTATTCTACATCAATTCTTGCAATATTCAAAGCAGATTTTCTTTCAATCATCATTTTAAGTTTCAATTATGTTTTTTCCTATGAATCCTAATAATAATCTTACAAGCATGAGAGGCTAAAACCTCCACACCTAGGGCTGTGGGAACTATGGTGAATTAACGCACTAGGGTTACACAAGATGATTTAAAACTAATGCTAAATACTTGTATTGTATTCTATTCGTCTTTAATGTTTCTTAACAAAGTGCAACGTTAAGACTTGCCCAAATTCTTTACTTGCGTGAACCTAGAGAAGTAGAGATTAGGAAAAGAGAATTACAATAAAGCCTTGATCTTTATAGGTCATTGTATGACTTGAGATGCAAATGCAGGATAGTTAATTTTGAACGAGTTGATAACGGTTGAATTGAAATCACTCATGAGACCTAACCCGGTAATTGAGTATAGTTATCCAATAGGGACGAACTAGTCATTTGGATGAACCCTAGTTATCAGTTCTACAAGTAAGCATTGGGATAGATCACGAGTGTAAACCCGAAGTAGTTATGAATCTATGGGGAATATTTACCCTAGTTAATTGAAAATCATGATAAACAACAACCAATTATCAATCTTGTTTAATAATTGTTTTCTATAAACCCCCATTTTTGGAGAAAACATACCTAAAAGCTTAAATACCTGCAATAGTATATATCTTACCATATTCCATGTGGGATCGACCCCAACTTTTGTTGGGTTCTTTATTGATAATGTCCGTTTTATGCTTCATCAAGAGTGTGAGTTTGAACATTATCAACATATGAGTGAGAGATAATGGATATACAGATGTGATACGTGATATACTAAAACAATTCGGGCAGGATGTGAGAGACACATAGTTGAGATGACATATGATGATATGACACAGGTATAGTAAGGCACGATGTAGTTTTGGTATCGAATTATACAATGTGGAATTATGGAGGTGCAACTATATGCTTGTGTCTGTACTTTTGGAGAACGTAACTCCCGGGATATGGCTTGATGTTTTCCTTGTTGAGTGCTTAAATTTATTATTTGACATCTGTGGTTGAATGCATGTTTAACATGGTCATTGTTAGTTGTGAGGGAATGCCCAGTTGGGCAGGGTCTAAAATAGATTAGTTGAGCAACTGGTGGTTTTTAGTGCGGGTATAAGGTGGTCCCGCTATAAAATGTAGAGTTGGGAGTTTTAAAAGGTAACATGATTGATTTAACAATAGTAGTGTCTAACTATGAGATATCTGATTTAGGTATAATATTGAGGAGTGGTTGAATGAGTAGAAAAAGAATTAAAAAGGCTTAGTTAATTATGTTGAGTCAATAAATGAGTCTTGGATGATTGGAATGGACTTAGTTAATAGTAATTGGTGTATGAATGAATAAGGTGTTTTCATAGGGATTAAAATGTGGTTTGAAAAAAGAAAAGTCCAGTGAAACTGAGCTACTGCTTAGATAGGACATCGCTGCAGCAAACCAAATTCCGCTGCCGTGTAACCGCTGTAGTGAGCAAGTGTCCGCTACAGCGAGATAAGAAAATAGAATAAAGGTTTGTGATTGAAGGTCGAGGTCTTGATTGAAAGGGATATGAATATTCTTTGGGTTATATGAATTAATGAATTGATTTATGAACTTGATAGGATATAATTATAAGTTCAGAATTATTGTTAGAATTATTTAATTGATTGCATGTTGATTATATACTATTGTGCGAAAATATCCTAGTCGACGGATGATGCCTACCAGTATCTTTGGGGTACTGATACTACCTTGCTATATCTTTTTGGGTGTAGGTTGTGAAAGTTTTAAGTTTTCATAATTGACGAGGTGATACTCAGCATTAGCTCCCGCATTTCATCTGTCGGCGAAGCTATGTCTTTTATTTGTCAATATTTCATATAGAGCTCTTGTACATATCTAGACTAGATCTTTGGGAGAGTCAAGGTTTTTGGGAAACATTTTTATTGATATTTCAAGAAAAAAGTTGATTTGTGCAAGTTAATGAGAATTGTAAATATTTATTTCATTATATTAAAAAAGGGTTCTCCTATTGAGTTAGAGTCGATGTAGGTGCCCACATGACTTATCTATTTGGGTCGTGTTAAGTTGGTATCAGAGCATCTGGGTTACCGACCTCACAAGTACAAGAGCTATATCAAGTAAATTCCTGCGGACTGGTATGTAGACGTCCCCATCTAATCTTCGGGAAGCTAGGAGACATTTAGGAAGTCTTTCCCTTATTTCTTTCCTATTGTATTTTCCAGAACGTGTTGTTCACCCTGGGTTGAGCTCAATTGGTATATGAAGGATTCCAATTGGTATCTCGACGGGCCTAATTAGTATGTAGTAATGGTGAATTAGCTTATATTGACCATAGGGACCAAAAATCCCTATAAGTGTCCTACTTAGCAAGTTTCACTGCAGCGAAGTGTGTCTCGCCACAGCGGACTCGCTCCAGGGAGGAAGGAACAACCGCAGCGGGTTCGCTGCTGTGAAAGGGCAATCACTGTAGCGGACGACTTCTAGGAAAAAATCAAGATTCCCTATTTTGAAGGTAACAACAGATATATTGGATATGAAACAAACAAATAATCAAATACGGGAAAACAACGACAAAATATAATAGAAAAAGGGCCAAACAGGGCCATTGTCATCTGGATGAAAAATGGGCACCCATAGAGCAAACAGGAAATAAGAACGATATTTGAAATAGGAAATGAAAAGTGAGATTATCTTAAAAGCCCCAAATGGGGGCAACCCAAATCAGTTAATTAAAAAGGGAACTAGATAAGGGAAGTACACTATAGTCATGCCGTACTAGAGGCCTCGTCACTGCCATCGCTGAGATCACTGGCCGCCTCCTCCTCAAACCCCCTGAGGAAGGAGAACTCTAGAATGTCCGCCCTGGTCTCCTGGGGGGTCCTAGTGCCGGGAGAGAGGTGCTTTAGGATTGCCTTGCCCCCCCCCCTCCACATACAAACAAAGAGCCTGTCTCGGGAGTGCCACTTCTTCTTCTCCTTCTCCAGATCCTCCCGGAGCTCAACATGGGCCTGGGTCAAGGCAGCAATCACCCCCTGCATCCCCTCCAGGTCTGCAGAAGCTATGCCGGATGGCTTTCTAGGAGGATAGAGGTCTAGGAAACCCTCCCAATAGCTCTAGCACGGCGGCCATCTCTGTCTCGATCCGCTCAAAAGGGCCCACAGGTCTGGAAGGACTGGCTCTACTGTCACTTGAAGCAGTCTTCCTCTTCTTTCTACCCCTTCCTGAGGCTCCCGTCACCCTCAAGGGATCGAAAGGCACATCATAGGCCATGATTACATCCCTGGCCTATCGGTGGAGCTTAGCCCATTTGCAAAGCAGGGTAATGAGAGAGGGAAAAGACAGGCCAGTGATGGCCTTGGATGCAAACTACCTCCACTCCTATAGAATTTGTGACCCCACATTTACCTGCACCCCACTCAGAATACAGGCCACCACTAGTGCGCGGGCATAGGTCACATCAATGACATTGGTGGACGGGCGAATCCTCTGGGACACCAAATTTAGCCACCTCCTAGCCTACACCGTAAAGTGAGTACCTTGAATTCCAGTCCGGGTGATGCCCCAATTAGACGAGGCCTTGTTTTCCTCCACCACCAAGGTGTCCACCAACCACTGCCCATTTCCATCCACGTCCTAAGCCCTCAGCTCACCCTCCAAAGGGTTTGTAGACCCAAAGCCTCATTAATTGAAGCTACAGTCAACATGATTTGCCTCCCTCGAACATAGGCAATTGGCTCTAAGCAGTTCCAGACCACGGTAGGAATGTTTGCGTAGAACTCCCTTAACCAAGCCTCATTGACCTTGCAAGGATCCTTAACTAGAGGGCCCCACCCCAACTCTTGGCGGCGAGCATAAAACTCTGGCACCTTCTCCGCCACGTCCTGCATAATAAAACCTTGCTCGTGTATCAGACCTTTAGATGCCTGATCATTGTGTCAGAACGGGCATTAGTCGGTCACAAGCCCAGCATAATCGGAGGTGTGACTGCTGCTGCTGCTAGACATAGTGATAAAAAGGATCATGTAGGACACAAGTGTGTTAGGAAGTGATCAGAACAAATAAGAGAAGGAAACTTGGGAGCAAAAATTAGGAAACGGGGGAGGGCTAACCGCTTGAGTGGACCACTGCAGCGAACAAGGTTCCGCCGTAATGAGTCTGCAATAGCGAAGCAGAACTGCTATGACGGTTCCTCTACAGCAGTCAAGGCCCATTGTAGCGGACATCATCTTCCCCAGACCTCTGACCCCAACAATGGAAGTCGGGATTCAAACCTCTATTTTCTCCAATTTAAGCACAGATAAGGCAAGGGGTAGACTTACCCATACCCTATCAACCATTTTCCACCCTGATAGAGTCCAAATTCATGCTCGAAAAGCTCAAAGAAGCCGAACCACCACCTTACCCAAACCTCACCATTTGTAGCGTGAAACCCCCAATGGAAATAGTCTATAGTACGCATGGAATGATTCAAATGACTTAAGGATGGAAAAAAGCTAATAGCATGCTTCGTAAATTTACTCCCATAATACCAAAAAGAAGATGGGTCTTTTCCACCACAAAACAACCCCAAATCAATCAAAATGACTGGGATAGGCAATCAACATGAGGAGAATAGTATAATAAAGTGGTAGGAACAAAGATTACCTTAGCAAAGTCGAGAAAATTCTTGGAGAGTTGAGAGGATTTGCACAAGTTTGAAGTGAAAAAGTGAGAATGAAATCAAAACCATCATTCTGGCATTTAAACTGACTTTTATTCCACTATAGTAGATCGATTTCCGCTGCGACAAGACTGTTGTGGCAGAAAATGAATTGTTGCAGCGGACTGGCTTAAAATAGTAATGTTTCAAATTCCCTCTTGGGTCCCCCATATTTTAAGTTCCCATAAAAGGAAGTTTTATGAGAATCAGTGATTCCTCGAGACGCATAGGTCACGAGTAAATATCGTAAGTCACAAAAGAGAAATATGAAGATCCGAGGTCGGGCAGATTGAGCCAACACGAAGCTAGCAAGTAGGGGTGGAACTACACAAAAAATTATTCTGGCAATAATATAAGGGGAAGTGGAATGGAGAAAATTATTTTGGCATCATGCGGTATGCCTTAGGACCTTAAAATAAGGGTCTAGTGGGAATATTATTCTAAACATCTGAGAGAAATATCGGTGAGACCGCAGTGTTGGTTGGAAGCATCAAGACTATGATCCAATGTCAAGGTAAACATGGGATAGTTGGAAACCCTAGCCAATATTGTCGGGCCGTTCAGGGATGAACGGATTTTTAATTGGTATCTGATGTAACGACCTGTCCGCTCGTTATAGCACCTTGACAACATAAACATGGAAAAAATATTAAAAAAAATTGCGAGTTTGAGTTGTGTCCTTGGATTAAGTGACGATGTGATTGATAAATTTAGAATGGTCTAAGTTAGAATTAGGTGGGCCCAAGCATAGGACCGTCTCGGCGGATTGATTCTGCTAGAACGAGACCGCTACAGTGGAACCCCCTTGCTGCAGTAGGCGACGCGAACCAGAATTCCATAATTTTGTCTAGGTTTGGATTTAAAACCTATTTTCATAAGGTTTGGTGAATAAAAATGCAACTTACAAAAGTTGGGATTTATAACCAGGAAAGAAAGTGAGGAGGAAAGAAAGGGAAAGGACTTTACCATCCGCCAAATAATTCTCTTCCAGAATCCAAAACTCAAGGCAAGCACGCAGCCGTGGTTTTCTTGATGGCAGCTTGGCACCCAGGTAGGCTATGGCTTACCTTCGCGTTAGACTTTGATTAGCGATTCGTACATGTGTGTATGGTTGAGTGTCATTGATAAGTAAAATGAAAGTTATCATACTAATCACAACTAGTCAGATTATAGTTAGTAATTAGTAAGAGAGGGAAGTAATCGGTAAAAGATAGAAGGAAGAGATGGAGTTATTGTATTATGCAATCACGAGGGTACGAATAGACTTGAACATAGACTGTTAGATTTCCATTTTAGGTGGAAGGTCTTAAGGGATACTTCTAAGGTATGCTCCCGAATAAGGTGAATAGAGTATGGTCAAGGGTGGGCGTTCGGATGGTTCATGTGTTCATGTTGGTTGATGAGTTAATAGTTCACTTGGGATGGTCTATGTTTTTGTAATTCTTGTGTTACGTGTCAAATTGATTGTTGTTCCAGGTGAAAGAAGGGTAAATTAATAGTACAATTTGGTTAATATACATTTGTTGAGTAGATAAGCTAATTGCGAGGAACCTCTATGAGGGAAATCTAAGGGGGAAACTTGATCGAAGTACTACCTATGCAGTAATGCTGCAGCGGTACTATACCACTGTAGAGAGACCGTCGCTGCGGTAGTAACCTCACCGCAGCGAGGCCTAATCCAGCGAGCAGACCAGCTTACACCGCGCTCAGAATAATTCTAGGAATAGGATGACGCAACGAATAATTGTTTCGTGAACTGGTCATCGAATAATGATTGTGTTAGAATTTATATTGATTAATTCTCGTTGTTGAACGTATTTTGTTAAGTGAATTGAACTATGATTTACTAGTCCTGAACTATTGGTGGAGTCCATGTAACTAATTTAGGGAATGAGGAAACATGTTGAGATAAAAGAATGAGACATCCTTACTCTGAGATGAGAGGATCGTTTCCGAGGTAAGAATTCGAACGAGCAAATTAGTATGATCAAGCATGTGTAGGAGTACTTGGATATGAGTGGCTCGTTCCCAAGGTGAGTATTCGGGCGAGCAGTATGGAATGAGTACACAGATAGATATGACTCGATGTTCATACGGCTGGGTGTACGGATATGAGTACATAGACAGGTATGATGAGATGTTCATATAGCTGGGTATACAGTACATGAATTTCTAGAGTTCCTTGCAGGTCAGGATTGGAAGGGAAAAAGTAAGACCCTCTAACATATGTGTACAAGTATGCATATGAGTGATATACAACGGATATACAGATGTGATACGTGATATACCGATACGATTCGTGCAAGCTATGAGAGACAGAGAGATGAGATGATACATGATGATATGATACAGGTATAGTATTGCACGATCCAGTTTTAGTATTGAATTGTACGATGTGAAATTATGGAGGTGCGGGTATATGCTTGTGTTTGTATTTTTGGAGAACGTAACTCCAGTGGCATGGTTTAATGTTTTCCTTGTTGAGTACTTAAGTTTATTATTTGACGTTTGTGGTTGAATGCTTGTTTAACATGGTCACCATGAGTTGTGAGGGAATGCCCAATTGGGCAGAGTCTAAAATAGATTAGTTGAGCTACTGGTGGGTTATTAGTGCGGGTATAGTCTAATCCCACTAAGGAATGTAGAGTTGGGAGTTATAAAAGGTAACATGACTGATTTGATGATGGTAGTGACTAACTATGAGATAGCTGATATAGGTATAATATTAGGGAGTGGTTGAATGAGCAGAAAAAGAATTGAAAAGGGTTAGTTAATTATGTCGAGTCAATAAATAAGTCTTGGATGACCTGAACGGACATAGTTAATAGTAATTGGTGTATGAATGAATAAGCTATTTTCATAGGGTTTAAGAGATGGGTTGAAAAAAGAAAAGTCTAGTTAAATTGAGCTACTACCTAGGTAGGACATCGCTACAGCAAACTCAATTCCATTGTCGCGAGACCGATGTAGTGGGTAAGTGTCCATTGCAGCGAGATAAGAAAAAAAAATAGAGGTTTGTGACTGATGGTTAGGGTCTTGAGGGAAAGGTATATGAATATCGTTTGAGTTATATGAATTAATGAATTGATTGATGAACTTGATAGGATATATTTATAAGTTAGAATTATTGTTAGAATTGGTTAATCGATTGCATGTTGATTATATACTGTTGCACGAACTAATCCTAGTCGGTCGATGATGCCTACTAGTACGTGTGGTGTACTGATACTACCTCTCTACACCTTTTTGAGTGTAGGTTGTTGCAGGTTTGAGGTTTCATAGTTGACAAAGACTCAGCATTAGCTCCCGTATTTCATCCATCGGCGAAGCTGTGTTTTTTATTTGTCAGTATTCTATATAGAGCTCTTGTACCTGTCTAGACTAGATCATGGGAGAGTCAAGGTTTTTGAAAAGAATTTTTATTGATATTTCAAGGGAAAAGTTGATTTGTGCAAGTTAATTAGAACTGTAAAATTTATTTTGTTATGTCAAAAAGGGGGTTTTCTATCGAGTAAGAGTCGATGTAGGTGCCCGTACGACTCACTCATTTGGGTTGTGTCAAACAGTGAACTAAACAATCTATTGCTACTACTTTCAATAGTTCACTATTTACTTATTTTTTGTTCTCTTACTTTTTGTTAACTAATTTTTGTTAATGATCTAGGGACTACTTGAAGAAGTCCAACAAGTTCTACCTCATGTTCAAAATAGATTTTGTGTTAGACACATATAGGCTAATTGGAGAAAAAAAGAGAAAAATATCCAAAGAAATGTGTAAGGTTCTTTGGTAGTGTGCATGGTCTACCTATGAGGAGGATTTGAACTATCATTTGAAGACTTTGAGTGAGTTGTCAGAGGAAGCCAAAGAGCACTTGTTGCAATATCCAATACAAACTTAGGGTAGGGCTTTCTTTAACACTGTCTGCAAGAACCAAAAGGTGAAAAACAACTTTATTGAGTCATTCAACTATCAAATATTAGAAGCAAGATACAAATCTATTAGTAGGATTCTTGAGGACATAAGGATAAAGGTGATGAATATGGTGAGGAACAATGAAGAAGAGGTGATGAGTTGGACTACTGAATGGAGTCCAAAAGTTTTAGAAATGTATAATGATTTCTGTCATATTGCTTACATGTGTGCCTTGAAGGTCACTAGAGATTATGGATTTGAGGTGAGTGAAGGGAATGACAAGCACATTGTCAGTTTGGAAAATAAGAAGTGCACTTGTAGGGTATGAGACCTTACTAAAATCCCATGTCCACATGCTATTAAAGCACTTCTTTACAAAAAACTTGACCCCTTGATTTAGATCCACTGGTGGCCCTCAAAAGAAGAATATCTCTTGACTTATCATAACAAGTTACAACCTGTTCCAAGTCCTGGTTCTGGAAAATAGACCCAACATAAGTAATGGAATCACCCACTTTGGTGAATTTAGCTGGCAGACCTAAATTGAATAGAAAAAGAGATAAAAATGATGCACTTAAGAGGCAAACTGATTGGGCTGCATCAAGGAAAGGAAGAGTTATGACATGTTCAAGTTATGGAGTTCCTAGACATAATGCTAGAGGTTGTGAAAAGGTAACCTTTTCATTCTAATTAGTAATAACTTATTTTAATTAATTTCATGTAACTGTATCTTAATAATAGTATTGTTGCTATTTTTTCAGTTACATAAAATGGATGGTGAAGGAACCTCTAAGAGTGGAAAGTTAAAGGGTAAGAACAAAAGCAAGGGCAAGAAACCAACCAACAGGCAAAGAAGATTAATTGATGAAGAAGAGGTAGATGAAGAACCTCCCATATCCCTACTTGCTGCGATAGTTGAAGATTTACCTTTGTCAGCTCCTCAGCCTAGTCAAAATAGTCCATCAGAGATTCAAACAAGGCAGTCTATATTTATTCCAAACCCAAGGGTTCAAACAAGGTAATCTGTCCAAAGGCAGTTCATATCTGGTCTATCTCCTAGTGAACCTGATTTTGAGTATCCATCAATTGAAGTTGTCATAGGGATTTGTATGCACTAAAAGGTTTGTATGCTAGAGGTTTAAGTTTTTCAAGGGATTTGTATGCACTAAAAGGGCTTTTAGTAACGGGTTACACTTCTATAACTGGGAGACAATTAGAGAAATTAAAAATGGACAAACTTATTGCAAGAAAGGGTAATGAAAAGTCACAAAACAGTGATGGTGGCATGTGATGATGTTTAATGATGGTGGCAAGTGAATATGTGTCATGTATTATTGTAAAAAAAGCTTTGATTGATGTACTTAATGATGTTGGCTTAAGACTTGTACAAACTTGTATTTTTAGTTTTAGTAGTTGATGGTGGCAGTGGGATGTCATTGTGTTACTTTTTTGTTGCATCTTTTTGGAGTTATATCATGACATCCCCTATGTAATGAAGAAACTATTACAACTGCTTTCCAGTTAATATATGAAGTTCTTGGTAATGTTATAGCTCTATCTTATTTTTGTTATTTGGTACTATTTTGAAGCTGTGTTGATGCCCGTTTTGGTTATGAAAAAGTTGTGACTTCTTTGATACTATTTTGAGGCTATTCTAAGATTTTTTTTTTAGGCTATTTTGGTTATGTAGTTGTTGTGAGTTGATTGAGACTGCTTTGACACTGCTTCATCTATTTGGTTACTTATTTTGGAACTGCTCTTTTAACAGTTATGACATTGATTTTTGGGGCTGCTATATATTAGTTTTTACATTGATTTTGGAACTCGTATTTACTAATTTTTTAACACTATTTTTAGACTACTTTATTGTGTTATTTGGTTTAGATTTTGTGACTGCTCTTCATATATTTGCATACTGATTGTGGGACTGCTCTTCATCTGTTTGGTTACTGATTTTAGGATTGCTCTTCATCTGTTTGATTACTGATTTTTGGTTGTGCTTTATGGTGTACTTTGATTTAAATTTTTAAATTGTTTTATTATGTGCAAATGATAGTTTAATACCATTTCCATTACATTTTGTCCAGTGAATCATACTATGATAGATAAACTCATAATAGTTATATTTGCTAATTCAACTTACTAGACCAAAGTTTAGAAAGTTCTATTCATAAAAGAAAACACAAGTTGCGTTGAAAGGAACCATTAGTTCATAACATTTACAAAAATTACATCTAAATTATAACAAATCCAAAGACAATATTAGTTCATCACATACTACATATACATATTAGCTTAGACCAAAAACTAAAATTTTAGACACTAACCCCTATAATTACATCTCGAATTTACTTTGCCACTAATGCAACCAGACACCCAACAAAAAGAGTCCATAAAATCATAAGCTTGTATTTTATTTTAAAATATTTCTCTTCAAATATTCTTGCATTTTTCACTTCCGACGGATTTGTAGCCTCCAGGATAGCAACTCGTGTCTTCAATTTGTCATTTCAATCTTCAAGTTGTCCCTTTCAATCTTTAGATTATTCAACGACAACTCTAAATTTCTTATGTAAGCTCTCTCCGGAGAAGCTTGATCTTCCTATTCCCAATATCCACATGAAGCAAACTATCAAAACAAATCATAAATAAGTTAGAAAGATTATAGAAAAATAAGTTCAAATAAAGAAAAAATAATTTTGTGAACAATCAGTTCACACAAATAGTGAAAAAATTAATTTTTTTACAACAAAATGGACTTACATCTGGACTAGGACATCGGTAAAAAAATTTCCCTGGATTAGATGGAGTGTTAGAAATGAGATTCTTCGCAACCAAACCACATCTGCACATCCTTTGTGATGAACAACTATTTTGCGGTATTTTATAAGCTGATCTACATATGAGAGGTGAAAAGATCAAAAAAGGAAGAGAACAAACAATTGTGTCCAAACTCAAAAATTAACACAAAAGGAAGAGATATTAAAGTTGCATCCGAACTCAAAACCTTAACTTATAAAACCCAAAATTCTAACTTACGAACTGCACAACCCAAAAGGGCGAACTACAAAACCCTAAAACTATCAAAAATACACATAATATGGTATAAAAAAATCTAAAAGCGATACATTTACTTAGTTTACTAGATGCAAGAAAGAAGGGAAAAGAAGATTTCAAGAGTGAACTCCGGCGACCTCTCAGATTTTCCAAGGATAGATCGATGATCTACTTATTTTTCTTGAAAGAAGTGGAATAGAAGATTTGCTTAAAGGGAGAATGGGTAAGTGAGTTGGGTGAAGGGGTTTTATTTTAGGATAGATGGGTTTGGGTCGGGTACTTCGAGTATACGAGTAATATTTTAAAAAACAGAAAATTTTAGTGAAATTGGGAATTCCATTCATTTTTGGATATTTGAGCAAACTTTATTAACGGCGAGAGAAAATTTGGACATATAGTATAATGAGGGATAAAGTTGGCTAATATATAAAAGTAGAGGGATATTTTTTACCCTTTTTCCTAATTAATATAAGATAATCATCTACTAAATCAAAGTCTAGAAAGTAAATCATAACCTACATCAAATCGAACAACGAGCCTCTCTTCACAAATGCATCTTTCCTTTTCAAATTACCTCAAAATACTCCTAACCTATAAAACATACTCTACTTGAGTATACGAGTTCCTGGACACTCATATTGCTATACATTCATCCTATGTACAAAAAGCCAACCCCAAGCCCTCAAGGTCAAAATAGTAATTTTATTTCAAAAATCAATTTACCCATAACACAAGGGTGGTCTCATATTTGAATCTTTCATCGAAAATCAATTTTGAAATGACCGCCAAATCATTAAAATACATTTCTCAACTTTAGGATCAAAACTCCTAATTTCTAATACCCAAATACGGATTAAATCATGAAATAAATGATAGAATAGCGAAAAAGGTATCAAAATCAAAGTCAGAATTTACCATTAAGAAAAAAAAAAGAAGATCACCTAAAAAATAGCCCACATTCGAGCTCTCTAACTCCTAAAATGAAAATATGAACTATAAGTTTGAAATTGATATTAAAATATTGTTTCTACCCAGTAATCTTCGCAAAGCAGACTAAGTTCTTCTCATACGGACTCACGGAGCGGAAGAGGCTTGTAGAAGCGGAGTCACATAACATGGAAGACTTTGCCGAACCGGATAAATGATCGCAAAAATAACATTGCAGATGTGGACGACTTTCATGGTTTCGGCCTTGCTGAAGTGGGCCAGTCTCTGCAGAAGTGGGAACCGTTGACTCGCCTCAAATCTGCAAATGTAGATCATTTTTCACTGAAGCAACTCTGTAGAAGAGGAAAAATGATCGCACCAGTGATGGCATTAGATGCCTAAAAATGAGCAATGCTTAAAAACTCAGCCATGCTCGGAATTGACCCTTTTACTCATCTAGAACCCCTTGGGCACAAATCAAATATGCAAATCAATCATATAATATATTCAAACCTATTGGAATCATCAAATCACCAATCTAAAGTTGTCTTTGACCAAATATTGATCGTGGTCAACTCAAAATTTATGTTATGTTACTATCTATAGTTTGTTATTATATGTTGTTCTTATACTTCTTTACTTTTTTTTGCACCACTTTGGATTATTTTCTTTAAGTCGAGGGTCTATCAGAAATAACCTCTTTATCTCAGAGGTAGGGGTAAGGTTTGCATACACTCTACTCCCCAAACCCATTTGATGGGCCTACAGTAGGTATGTTGTTGTTGTAAGCATGAAAAACTTACCTCAATACAATCTCCTTCACACTTACACAACTCAAATGAAAATACATAAAGTAATCAAATGCCCGAATAGAGAGGATTAGTAAATCAAGAAATCATCAAATAGACAGTGAAAGTGTAGCGAAATGAATGAGATGTTAAGCAATATGATATAATGCAAATCCACTAGACAATAATCAACCGATATATACACACGCTTCCATCTGTTGGCTTTCCAGGAGAGGTGAACCACGGGGGACTCGTGAGGTTTATATACCTGTCTGATACCATTTTTCTATGGGCTCGCCAAAACTATTTCCTTTCGACATGCATAACATAATCTTGTCGGAGCCATTTTCCTTCAGCAAGTAGTATGAAGGATGATATAAACTCGTTGAAACCATTTTCTTTCATCTTGCATAAATATAAAAGGTAATTCAAAACACACCGAGGCCATTTCGCTTTGGCATGCATATGTTTTAGTGAAAACCTTTTACATAAGTATGAATTTCTGTAAATCAAGTCAATGGGTCTAATCAGGCGATTAATATCATGCTTCAATGAGAATAATATGAATGCATATGAACAACAAGTAATGCAAAAATTCATGTCCGTAGCTCTCTCAATTACTCGTCAATGCGAGAGAAAATCAAATTCTCAATTCATCAATTAATCTTTTCATTAAGGCTCATCTAGCCACAATCAATCAAAGTCCTTTTCATTCATACATTGTCTGTCAGCTAACTACCAATCTAAATTTTCACAATAGTATTTTAATGCAATAAAAATAAAGTACTCTTCACAAATACATCGGTACCCATACATACCCTAATTTATGTGATATTGTTCGACTAGACACAAAATTTAAGAAAGAAAGGAAGATTTTTAAATTTGTGGTCTAAAACAAATCTTAGACATTTATATGAGTATATGACTATATATCATTTCATTAAGGGTAAAAAGAAAATTTGAAAGTTAAGTTATTTTTAATTATAGAAATATGTCATTTTTTAAAAATAATTTTTTTTTAAAAAAAAATTAGTATGCCATGAGACAAACAGGCTAGGTCACTTTGAAGGCAACAGCAAGGAGCAATGACCATCCGAAAAGTGGCATTATTGCAAGGCCTGGGCAATAATGTGCATTTTACTCAACAATGTTCAATGACATTAACCGGATTGGAAAGGCTGGGGAAGGCAAGCTAGCTCTGTTTCTACAAGTGGAAAGACCACACAACCAATAAGTTGATGACTCAACAACCATTTGTGTGATGCATATGGTTCAAAAAAGGACTAAGAATTTAAGTTACACTTACCGATAATGTAAATAATATTTAATACCATCATACTATTTATAAAATAATTATATATAAAATTTGACAATAAACATTAATTGAAAATTGTAATTCAACTCCTATTACAAGTTACGATTTTTTGGTTGTGTTCAAATGCTTTTACACGTCAATTGACATATTTAAGTTCGATGAATATATATATATATATATATTATACTTCAAATATGTATAATTTAATCTTGGAAAAAGATTGTCCCTGAATTTTGAAAAATAATTTAAATATATCATTCGTTAATAATTGAAATAAAATTTATTTTTATTATTAAAAAATTAATTTAAATATATTTTTCTTTATTAATAACGAAAGCTTTTCAACACGTGATCTGTTTTACAAGAAAAAAGACTTATATTTATCATTGAACATTACTAAACAATCTTGATTTATCTTTTAGCTTTGCGAAATTCAAACTAAGTTAAAAGTAATATGTAACGCGTCAGGAAGTAGAAATTTCCTTGGTGAAAATGCACTGACCCTCTTTCAGTTGATTGGACTGATTGGTCAACAATATCATTATACAAATATGAACTCCTCTTTCTTATCTTGTCTTTTAAAATGTTTTACCTTTCATTGTTGCATTTCTTTTTTCCTTTTTGACCTATAATACTTTCTCTTTTGGGATGTAGGCTTTTCCCCATATTTCTATACATGGATTATTGTGTACTTGTCATGCAAGTGTTTGCACAAAAAGCTTTTTTTGTTGATTAAAAAAAAAAACTTACGAAGAAGTGCAAAAAATAAAAAAGGTTTGCCAAAAAAAAAAGGTTTACTTTTCGGTCGTTGTCTCTTTTTTAAAAGAAAAACATGTGATCAGCATATCTTATCTTTCGATTAATATGGCTTTATGTAGATTTGTATTGACTACTCCTTAATTATAACCCTTTACGTTATATGTTTAGAACTCGTTTGATATAAGAAATAAGAGATAAATAGTTTTGATATTGAATTTTTAGATAATTTAATTTTCGTTTGGTTGAAATAAAATTTTAGAATTAGTTATCTCAAAATTATAATATTATTTTTAACCTACATTAAGAATAGAATAACTATCTAAAATAACTAATTTCGAATAATTTATTTTAAAATAACTTATTTTTCAATCAAATGACCGATCGGGATCCCCTCCAATATCATATCTTCTGCTAACATTCAATAGGCATCTAGATTAAAATTACCTGCCCATCACATATTTTAATAAATGAGATTACAATATTCATCTTCCTCTATTATTTTAGTTAAACCCCACGGAACACACTTTCTCAATGAGGCTTTCATTTGCTTCTAACTTTTGACAATAGTATTTGCTCTTTAATTTGTTAGTTTCTTGATTTTCCAAATATTCTACTTTTTTTTAGAAGCTTGTATTATCCATTACACTTTCATTTTTACATGGGTTCTTCATAAAATTCCATGGAAGATGGCCCATTTTTTTTTTCTTTTTCTTCCTGTAGCACCTTGGATGATGTATAGGTCTCTTTCTTCTTTTTGTTTTCTATTTCTTTCGAGTAATAATGTTGTAGGGGCCAAGTCTTTTTCTTAATAATTGGTTTTCTAATGCAGCCAAAATTTGTTATCTTTCAATATTGTGAGAGTAAAATGATATATAAAATATTCTATAAAAGAGAAAGAGTCGAGAGGGTTGAGGTCATGGTTGAAAACTCATTACTCCCCCACAGATTCCTTTTGGTATATGCTTTTTGGGATTAACTAAAGTTAATTTTAAAACTAGAGGCAAACTTTGTTGGAACAGTATCTATTATATAATAGCATTTTGTTATAATCGTTTGATTTTCTTTTCAGAATCGATTTTTCATATTATATTTTACTTATTTATAATAGTACTTTATTTATAACAGCAATAACGTTCAATATAATGATACCCTTTTTGTAAAATTACCCCTCTATAACAATCATACTCAGATATTATACAATAACATTTTGTAAGAATATATTATGTATAAAAATAAATATTAAAATATTTATAATAATCATTAGTAATGTTACACACATAGTAAATTTCAAGTTTAAAGATCTAAAAGAAAATATTATATGAAAATAGTGTCTACCATTTATGGTCGTAATTTCACAAGGAAAGAGTATGGATATTTACCTTTTCCACCATCATACTTTTTCTATTTTTTGATTAAATTGGTTAGCAAGTACATTCATTTTTCTTACACACAAAATCATTAAATTAAATTTTTATGTATTTTTATTTATAATAGCTAAACAAAATCTAAACATTAAAATATCAATATACATATAAAATATCTCAACCATTAAATTGTGCGGGGGATAGATGGCGTTAATTTAGATCCTAGTGTCTATTGAACATTTCTGAAGGATGTGGTATTGGAGGGGATACAGACCCGTTTGTCATAAAATTCCAAAGACGTTTTATAATCCTAAAATGTCGGCATATATCCAGCTAATACTCTCCACGGTTCATTTTAATTGTGGTGCTTATTAAAAATAATTAATTTAAAATATTTAGTATTTTAATCTAAGGCAGGATCGCTTCGGTGACTCCCCAGGAACCTTTACAGTTTAGAGGTCCTTTTACAAGTTGATGCAACCCAGAAAATGATAAAGCTTAAACTCACCCCTTAACACCCTCACAATGCCTTCCACACGGCTAATACGGGCTCAGTAGGGGCTACCGTGCAAAGCACAGGCTTTTATCATTATCAAGGCTACAGTAACTCAACCTCAAACTTGACCTCGGAGTTACCGGAACGAAATCTTTCTTAATTAAGAGATCATTTCCATATTACTGATGTCTAGTATGTTATTAGTCCAACACAGGTGTTTAGCCTATCATTTAGGCTAATAAGATACTAAAAGAAAGATAAAATAATTAGAATAATAAAAATAATACCTTATATGTAGACTTCAGAAGCAGAGAGATCAGAATAACAACTTTCTATTTCAGAAGGAAATTTACAAGAGATTTAGAGAGTACAAAGCAGGTTTGGCTAAAGCCTGCCTCTTTCTTTACAAAATGGCTCCTTATATAGGCATATCAACAAGAAAGAGCCAAAATAAAAATCGTCATTGCTTACATCATTTTGAATTATTGGGCCTACATGGGGTCCTACTGCTTTATTAAAGTCTACAGATATTTTCAACTTTTATAAAAGCTGATTGTCTCTTTTCCCTTTGTCTTCTTCTTCTTTTATTTCTTCATTTGTCCTTCTCTTGACGTGGAAGATTCTTTCGCTTGATTTTTGAATTGCTGGAGGAATGCTTCTATGTCCATTTCCTCGGTGCTATGAACACTCTGGGATTCTCCTGCTAAACAATTTTCTTCATCTTCATTTGAAGAAGTAGCTATGGACATATTGTCAGGAAATTCCATCCCTAAATTTTTTGCCAAGTCTTTCTTGACTTCTTGCATGTATGAAGCAATTAGTTCTGACTTGGTCATTACCCCCTTTTTCATTTTTATTTTTCTGGAAATTTGTTTAAAGGGGCTCAATTCCTCTTTATCAGATATCTTTTGGGATTGTTTTTTCCCTGTTTCAATGGAACTTTTGATAGAGTCTATTAACTCCTGTCCAGGGACTTTTCTTTCCGCGTCTTTATGGAGTAATTTACTCCAGAACTTTGTATAAAAAATTCTTTTTAGGCAGGGAAAGCCTTCTTCCGTGTTTTGAACTTCTATTGTCCACTTCATGATCCACGGAATTGAAAATTCAATGAAGAAATACATTGAGGATATACCCTCAAAATATATGTCTTCTGTTTGCAACTTTAATAATTTTGGTGAAGTATCCACTCATTCAGCATATAAGCTTTTAAATTCGTTTGGTAAAATATTAATAGTTGGACCATATAAAGTCCACCATTTCCCGAACCAATTTGGTATCTGGGTTTTGAAATTATTAGCACAGATTTTTATAAACCATGAATGCTTCTTATTAGCATTCTCATATAATAAGGCTTTATTAAAGCCATCAATATAGTCCCAATAATTAAACTTCACTTTTACCTGTTGTTCTTGGTGGGTATATTCCCTGTCTTTCATTGTGCTTATTCCCCATTCTTCTGGGGTAACAATCTTCTTTATAATGAATTTCGAAAAGTTATAAACTTTTCTAGTATTGGCGGGGCAAAAATGTTGGAATTCAACCGACCCCATAGCAGAGAGTATATTCTCATAATGCATACGGTATTTGTATGTGGGAACAACATATGATGTTGTATCACAATATCTTTGCATTATTTGCCAAGGATCATCTTTCCATTGTAGATCCCTGGGTTCGATGAGGAATATTACCTCTGTCTTTTCATTCTTTTCATATGTCTCTGCTGATTCATTAACTTCTTCATTTGCAATTGTAGAGTATGATGGTGGAGCATCACCTTGTGGCTGTTGGGATTGTATGAAATCCATAAATTGTTGATATAATCGACTGTTTGCACTTATTCCTGATATTCCAGTTGAAGTGCTTGCTCCCGTGGTTGTAATATTGGCGGCTATTAGCCTTTGGTTTCCAATTTGAGCAAGAATATTATCTCTGCCCATTTGAGTTCCTCCTCTTCCTCTGCCTCTTCCTCTATTAGAGGAAGAAAAACCACCTTGTGGTCGCATAATCTGTTACAAAAACAAAGCTATTAGCTAATATATTCTCTAGTGAGGAAATCAGGCAGATTATTATCTGAACCTTTTTTGTATTGTATATTAAAATCAAAAGGGGCTAGTAAAGCTTGCCACCTTGCAAACATTTGTTTAGAAACATTATGTTTAACATCTTTATTAAAGATAAATTTTGCTGCTTGGCAATCAGTTTTTATTAAGAACCTTTGATTGTATAAATCTCCTTGGAATTTTAATACACATTTAACTATAGCTAAGATTTCTTTAGCTACCGTAGCATAATTTTTCTGACTATGAGTCCATTTTCCAGAATAAAATTGAACAAGATATTCTTGTTTTGTGTCTGGAGAGATTTGTTTTAAAATTCCCCCATATCCAATATCAGAGGCATCTGTCTCAACAACTTTTTCCCAATTTAGGTTTGCCAAAGTTGGGCATGGTAGGTTATGAACCTTAGCCTTTATATTTTTTACTGCTTTTGTATGATTAGCAGTCCAGACTTTAGGGTTTTTCTTTAGACTATCATATAAAATCGCCGTATCTTTGGATAAATCCTTTATAAAAGGAGAAATATAATCCAAGCTTCCAAGAAATCTTTGAAGCTGAGTTTTATGAGTAATCTCATCAGGGAATTTTGATGCAAATTCAATACTCCTATTAATAGGAATAATTTTTCCCTTTTCTATAATATGACCTAAAAATCTGACATTTGTTTGAAAAATATGCATCTTTGGTTTAGATATTACCAAACCATTTTGAATAATGATTTTTTTAAATAAATCAAAATGTTTGAAATGCATTTCTAAAGTTTTAGAAAATACAAGAATATCATCTATATAAATGATAATGAAATTGTTAAAAGGGTTAAAAATATCATTCATAATTTTTTGAAATTCTGATGGGGCATTTTTCAATCCGAATGGCATAACATTCCACTCATATTGTCCCATCGGAACATTAAAAGCTGTTTTATATCTATCTTTTTCAGCAATTTGAATTTGTCAGTATCCTGACTTTAAATCAAATTTTGAAAATATAATAGCGTCATGCAGTCTATCCAATAAATCCTTTTTATTAGGAATTGGATATCTGATCCACTTTAAAACTTTATTTAGGGGTTTATAATTTATTACCAATCTTGGTACCCCTCTTTCCTGCTCTGCTTGTTTATTAACATAGAAGGCAGTACATGACCATTGCGACTTCGAGGGTCTTATTAAACCCTTTTGAAGCAAAGTATCAATTTCTTTTTTACATAAATCCAGATATTCTGAATTCATTTGGCATGGCCTTGCTTTTGTAGGAATATTATCCTCAGAAAAGTTTTCCTCACAAGGAAGACTTACCACATGCTTTTTTCTTTCCCAAAATATATTCGGGTGTTCCCCACAAATTTATAAAGAAAACTGGTTTTTCAAATTTTCAATCTTTTCTTTTATTCTAGAATTTTGAAGAGTTTCTTCTATAGTAATACTGCAAATCTCATTTTTAAAAAAATCAATTTGCTTTATTTTTGAAGAAATCATGTCCTTAATATTATTAACATATTTAGAAAAGGGTTGTGATATAAAATCAATTCTCACTTCTTTCTTTTCAAAAGTACCGGTTATTCTGGTTTCATCCCATCTGGTAATTGGATAAATATGCCAGAAAAAAGGCATACCTAAAATTACCTCATTTGAGATGTTTTTGACAAGTACAAAAGATTCTGGAATACAAACATCATTTGTACAAATATAAGCTTTAGGTAATTTATAATTAATACTCATTTTTTATCCACTAGCATTTCTGAGACTATGAGTAGTTTTATGAAAATATTTGGAAGGTATTAGCCCTTCCTGTATACAATTTAAATCTGCTCCACTGTCAATTAAAGCAGTAAAATCCTTTTTTAAATTATAATCAATGAAAATAGTAATTTTTGCAATGGGTTTATGAGCTGTAATTAATTCAATAGTTTCTAAAAAGGAACTCTTTTCTTCAGGAGGTATTTCTTGAAAATCATTTTGAAAATTTTCTGAAATGGGAAAGTTTTCATTTAAAACTTGTTTTCCAGGATGTTTATAAACTTCCTGTGCTTCTATTAAAGCAATCCTTTCATCAAGAACCATATTATGGTTTTTAAGAGAAGAAATTTCCTCTTTGAGATTTCCAATTTCTTCTGCCAGATCTTGAATTGTAGTAGGCATATCACTCTTTTGAGATCTTCCTTTGAGTTGCCTTATTACCTCAGTCATGGTATAACCTTTATTTGGAGAGGTAATTTCCTTTTTGGTAGTAGAAGCTTGGATATTTCCAATCTTATCAATGATCTGAGATCTTAAATTAGGATCATCAATTGCTTTCAAAATTTCTACCAAGTTATCACTTGTCAAGACATTTATATTCAAATCTTTAAACTGAGAGTATAGTTGATAGAATTCATCCTCCTTGTCTTTATTTTCGCAAGGTTGTCCAACTTGACATGATAAACATTCTTCTTCTGATGAACTTATATAATCCTCATCATGGAGAACCTTTAAATCTTCACTTGTTGAAGATTCAACATCTGAATGTTCATCCCCAGAATTTTCTGGTGAGGAGTTTAATAAAATCTTACATAAGGAATCTTTGATATTATCTTCCAGGTCAAGATTCTTGATCTTATCTTTGACCTTGCAATCTTTTGCATAGTGGCCAATCCTTCCACATTTATAACAAACATCTGGTTTCTTATTTTTCCAGAAGTTTGATTCCTGATAATTCTTTTTCCTCCTTTCTCGTTTCTCCAATCTTTTTTCTTTCCTTCCCAGTCTACAAGACCTTTTTTTGTATTTTTCTTCCTTTTCTTTGCTTCCTTTTTGTCTATGAGACTTCTTGGAAGTTCCCGGCATATCAATTGCAAATTGTTCACAAAACTCACCCAATTGGCGCTTTTCATTCAGATGATATCTTTTTATTTGTTGGTTCAACTTTATCTCATTGCAAAGAGATAGTCCTTCCTGGGTACAAACACTTATCAATTTTCCATACGTATACTCTTCATAATTTATACTAATTCTATCTCCCCTAAGGGCTTTCCTAACCCTTTCTGCAAATAAGGTAGGGAGTCCATCTATGAATTTGGATTTCCAATGAGGGTTATTACACTCAGGGAGTTCCATTACTCTTGATAAAAACACATCCTTATACCATCTGAAAGATGTTAAGGTTTTGCACCTTAGGTTTTGGAGCATAGTCATAATAGTCTCACTATTATCTGACTATCTTCCAGAAAAATATTCTATAATTGTGAGGATTAGAGAGTATACTATGTTGGGTTCCGATGTATCTCCCTCTCTTTTGACAGCATTAAGAATTGCCATTCTCTGGGTTTCAGTGAGATAATTATCCCACCATCCTTTAAGTTGACCTGTAAATCCTGCTATAATCATATTAGCAGTCTTGTTCTCAGTATTACCATTTGCTTTACAAACAGTGCTGAACATTAAAATTCTATGCATCAGCGTATAAATTTGTCTATCGGTATAACCATCAATATTCCATTCATATATCTCATTTCCACTATAACTGTTAGAGATATATGTTTCTTGTTCTTCTAATAACACGTCTTGAGGAGTTGGTCTAGGATAATAGTACATCCTTTGTACTGGCTTCCTAGCATGCTTTTCTGAGATTTTATTAATCTCATCCTTTGGAATATTTTTCCATCTGTCTTTAGAAGATCCTTCTTCTATATTCAAAGGCTGGAGATTTAGTCCTTTAAACTTCTTTTCCAATAGGGTCTCTAGATCAGCCATATTTCCAAATCTAAAGTCTCTTACCTCTGGAGGAGGTTGGATACTAGGAGTAGCTTTGGGTGCAATTGGTGCAACCTCTTTCTCTTCAGCTATCCTTTCCTTCTTGAATTCTGTATATAAACTGTCAATCTTCTCATGAAGAGAGATAATATGTTCTCCTAAAATACTCACATAAATATTTGTATAATTATTCTGCCTAAGCAAAGTTTGAATATGTCTAGCAGTAATCAAGGCAGTTTCATTTTCCATTAAATCCGCAAAAGCTGTGAAATAAACAACTTTATTTTCTTTTTCAATTTGAAAAGATTGTTGCGGTGGTAAAACTGATTTAGTAATAGTACCATTTAAAAGTTTATAATCATGTTCTAGCATTTCTATATATTCATAAACATATTTGGTCATAAATGTTATACCCCGTAGAATTCCCGGCACTTAGACGACCTACTCACACGTTGGTTAAGCATATTTGAAAGCCATACGTGCTAGGGAAAGGCCCGGGAAAAGATCGGACGAGAAACCTGTCGAACCATCGCGGGAGGAGCCGAGGCAGAGCCCCTCCGCGATGGCAGCGTGTCACGGAGGGGAGGCCTCCGCGATGGCTCCGTGCCACGTTGCCATTGTCCCAGCCCAGGTATATAAAGCCCTCACTTCGGGTTAAACTCATTGTTATCAGTTAATAATTTCCAGAAGCGTACTGAACAGAGGGAAAACGAAAGGAGGTTAAATATTTTTGTCCGATTACGCTGCCAAATGCTGCCCAAACCCAAATTAATCCTAGATACCAAGGTATTTAGCAGCAGAGAGCATTTCTACGGAATTAGTTTCGCGAAATACGGCCGACGAATCGGCGAGCCGCCGAACTAAAGTAAGTAGAATTGCTCCAAATTTATGTCTATGTGTTCCTAGCTGAGAAGTGAATAATTCTCCCTTCTGGGCCGCTGGAAAATAGCGAGTTTTTGACCGTCTTTCGATAAGCCTAAGTTTAGGCTATAAATTAAATCGAAAGTAACGTCGCTCTTTACAATAGTGTTGTATTTAGTATTGATTGACGTAATTATGAATGCAGTTGGAGAAAATAGTTGAAGTACCGGCCGAGCCTCGTCCGACGGACGAATAGTCAAAGATAAGGTATGTAAAGTTAGTTTCCTTCGGCAAGTTAAGTAATATCAGTGTAGTGTAACAAATTACGGACCAGTAGAATGTTCAGAAGTCAAATGTTGCGTTATTATGAATGTTGGTACGATGTGAGAAACATTGGGTTGTAATGCGTATGGAACCTATCCGTATGATATAGATTCTAACGCAAGCGTTAGAGAGTGCCCAGTATATTCAGAGTGTGATGTAATATGCCAGGTTAAGATATTGTTGTGTGCAGCTGAAACCCCGCGGAGTAGTACAGTATCCGTAAAGCCCTTCAGAAATAGAATAGCAGACTAAAATGAAATTCAGAAAGCATGTCAGGATTAGTAAATCCTGTTACTATAGAAAGTTAGTATACAACGTAGTCTAGCAGAAAGATTATATTTGTACATACGTATATAGTACTTCCAGCCTCAGCATGTATTAAGTATGTACTTATTTCTATCATTAGTTCAGCATATAGTGTATACAGAGACTTAGTAAACAGCAGAATTTTCAGCAGAAACATTACCTTATAGCATTTGCTCAGTACAGCCCGGCAGGAGACTATGTTCATATTTATACATCTTTCCCTGCCTCAGCACGTATTAAATACGTACAGATTACTATCATCAGCTCAGCATGTAATATATATGATACCTTATCCCTATTAGCCTCAGCCTGTGAGATACCCAGACAGTATTACCAGTTGAGACCGTTGTATTGTTTGGGGTTGGATTACCTAGCATCCATGACCGCCCAGGGTTAATAGCTGTATCGACTCGTCCGCCAGAGGACGAGGATACGTCACTCTACGGAGTGGCATGCCGTCCCGCCAGGGGACGAAGATGGGATGCCAGTTTTTCCCCATATTTGTGCCTTGATCGGCCCTTATACACCCCAGTCGAGCGGATACGCCCGGGTGCAGATTCAGGAGTCCTCCGGACTCAGATGCAGTTATAGTCAGAGGCTCAGCGAGCCCAAGTGCATACCCAGGGGACCGGCAGGATGCTTGCAGCCAGTGTAGGAGATGGGTTGACCGGGGTAGGGGTATAGATTCTGTGTTGATTGTACCTCCCGGCTTATAGGGGTCGGGTAAGGTTGTGTATGCCATGTTATGTTATGTATGTTATGCTACATTACAGTAAATACGAGCAAATTAGTAGTAGAATGATACGTCTCCAGGTATCATTCCTACTTCCTTCAGTATGTTTAAGAACAGGTACGATCTACACCATCAGACAGTTATCTACTCCTTCTTATTTTAGTTTCGACAGTTATGTTATTGATTGCAGATATCCCTTCAGTTCTTATAGATTCAGTTATCTCCTACTATTCAGGATTTTTAGCTATATTACCTGTATTCATCTGTATTCAGTTTGCTTTACATACTCAGTACCAGCGGTACTGACGCCCAGTGGGGCGCTGCGTTACTTGCCTGCAGGTACCCATAGACGCGCAGGTGATACCACGTGATCCCCATCAGCGGTCGAATATTCAGCTCCTGTCATCCGGAGGCTGAATTTCTAGAGGTGTAGTTCAGTTCCTTTTATTGTACAGTACGGGTAGGTCGGGGCCCTGTCCCGATCATTTCTATTATCCTTCTTAGAGGCTTGCAGTCTGTTTATATTCCCTGTGGTCAGATAAGCCGGTCGTGTGAGGTCGTGCAGTTGTATAGTTGCCTTTACTCTTCTTTCTTTTGTGATGGCCGTGTGGGGCCATAGTTTCCAGTAGTGGTGACCTTGCCGGTCACGTAGCTTTTTAGTATGTTATGCTTGAGTTTGCAGATAACTAGACAGCATGGTGGCCTTGTCGGCCCGCATAGGTTCCCCTGAATTACCTTGTTTCTGGTCAGCTGTAATACAGGTACAGAAGGCTATAGGCCAAGGGGCCGGAGGCTGTATTTACAGCCGTTATATAGCCCTTTGTTTCCAGAAATTTGAGTTAGAGCCAGCCAGGCGCCAGATGCGCCCAGGCTTAGCAGTTCAGCAGGTCAGGTCCTAGTAGGGCACCAGGTGCCAGTCATACCCCCCAAGGTGGGGCGTGACAAACTTGGTATCAGAGCAGGTCGTATCCCAGGGAGTCTGCAAGCCGTGCTAAGTAGATTCCTGTCCATGGATGTGTTGTGCACCACATACTATGGGTAGGAGGCTGCAAGGCATGATAGGATGGTTGTCTTTTATTCTGACTCAGCCGTGCTATAGAGCTGTACAGTATAGGGTTGAATTCCAAAAATCTTACCATATTCTTTGGTTACAGATAATGTCAGACCAGCGCCATCCTATTACCGGTCGGAGCTTAGACATTGCAGCAGGGGAAGGCACCAGCAGGATGCCTCCCCCTCATTTGGAGACAGCCCGATCAGAGGGCCCTACAGAGGCTTCACTTCAGCCTCCTCAGCAGTCTCCACCACGTCAGGAGTCACTTGGGGCGACATTACCTTCAGCAGCCCCTATATTAACTCCTTCTGATCAGGAGGTCAGGAGTGCTGTAGTTTTGTTAGCACAGATGATGGCTGCTCAGCGTCAGCCAATGCCATCTACAGCTGCAGAATCATTAGGAAGGCCCGGTAGTTCGAGGGTCCGAGAATTCTTAGCCCTGAATCCCCCACAGTTCACAGGTACAGACCGAACAGAGGACCCCCAAGATTTTCTGAATCAGATACAGAGAATCTTCAGGGTTATGCATGCTACGCCTACTGAGTCAGTTGAATTGGCCGCATTCCGGTTGCGAGATATTGCGATGCTTTGGTATGAAAGCTGGGAGAGGTCCCGAGGGATAGATGTTTCCCCTCCCACCTGGTCCAGCTTTTCAGGAGCCTTTCTGGATCATTATCTGCCGCGGGAGATTCGACAGGCCTGGGTAGACCAGTTTCTACATCTAGAACAGGGGGCCATGAGTGTTCGGGAATATTCTTTGCAGTTTGATTCTCTAGCCCGATATGCACCGGCTTTCGTTGATACCATGGCATCTAGAGTGCATCGCTTCATTACGGGCTTGAATCCAGAGTATGTTGAGATTTGCACTACAGCCACACTGCGAGAGGACATGGATATTGCTCGCATTCAGGCATTTGCTCAGAATATTGAGGGCATCAGGCAGCGGCAACGAGAGGTCAGAAGGGTTAATCAGGAACCGTGTCGCCGGGACAGGCCAGTTGAGTTACAAAGAGAGGCCCGGGGAGGACCCAGGCCACGATTGTCAGACAGGCCGCCCAGGCCCCCGCCTCCACCACAGTCACAGGGAGGTAGATTCAGCCGCAGGGGGCAGTCAGAGGCTGGTAGAGGTTCGCAGACGGCAGACTCACCGTCACAGAGGAGGGCGGAGCAGAGTAGGTATACCCTACCACTTTGCCCTATATGCAGTCGACGTCATTCTGGAGCATGCAGGTATGGTTCCACCGCATGTTATATTTATGGCCAAGAAGGCCATTTGATGAGAGATTGCCCAGCCAGAGGTCGTGAGGACCGGGACAGACAGGATAGGGCATCAACAGGATCACGAGCTACAGCATCCTCGACTGGGCGCAGGCCCCCAATTTCAGCAGGCAGGGGTCGAGGCAGATCAGGGGCCTCCAGTACAGGTGCGGGTCCGAGCCGCACATACGCCTTACCAGGGAGGCGAGATTCAGAGGCATCGCCTGATGTTGTGATAGGTATGCTAACTATCTGCTCACACCCTGCTTATGTGTTAATTGATCCAGGGTCTACCTTGTCCTATATTACTCCATTTGTGGCACGAAAGTTTAGTATTGTACCAGAATCATTACAGCAGTCCTTCTTAGTATCTACGCCCGTCGGTGACTCTATCACAGCTAGCCGAATCTACCGTGGGTGTACAGTAGAGATTGTTGACCGTCAGACCACAGTAGATCTGGTCGAGTTAGAAATGATAGACTTCGATGCCATAATGGGTATGGAATGGTTAGTGCCATGCTTTGCCAATGTTGAATATTGGACCAAGACGGTCCGATTCCACTTCCCAGGAGAAGCAGTACGGGAGTGGAAGGGCAGCACCGTGACGCCAAAAGGTAGGTTTATTTCCTACCTTCAGGCGAGAAAGTTGATATCTAAGGGGTGCATTTACCATCTTGTTAGAGTTCGGGATGTCCTTGCAGAATCTCCGACACTCCAGTCTGTCCCAGTGGTAAATGAATTCCCAGATGTATTTCCTGATGAGTTACCTGGTCTTCCCCCAGAAAGGGAAATAGACTTCACTATTGACTTGCTACCAGGCACGCAGCCAATATCAATACCTCCTTATCGTATGGCTCCTGCAGAACTCAGAGAATTAAAGGAGCAGTTGAAAGACCTGTTAGATAAAGGTTTTATCAGGCCGAGTACTTCCCCGTGGGGTGCGCCAGTCTTGTTTGTGAGAAAGAAAGATGGCTCGCTCCGAATGTGCATAGATTATCGACAGCTAAACAAAGTTACAGTAAAGAACAAGTATCCGCTTCCCAGAATTGATGACTTATTTGATCAGCTACAGGGAGCCAGATACTTTTCTAAGATTGACTTGCGGTCCGGATATCACCAGGTCCGAGTACGTGAGAGGGACATCCCCAAGACAGCATTCAGGACCCGATATGGATATTTTGAATTTCTGGTTATGTCCTTCGGGCTAACAAATGCCCCAGCAGTCTTTATGGATCTGATGAACAGTATTTTCAGACCCTTCCTGGACTTGTTCGTGATAGTATTCATTGATGATATTCTGGTGTATTCTCGCTCTGAAGCAGATCACCAGACTCATTTGCGAGCAGTGCTCCAGATTCTCAGGGACCGCCAGTTGTATGCTAAGTTTTCGAAGTGTGAATTCTGGCTTAACTCAGTGGCCCTTTTAGGGCATATTATCTCAGACGCTGGTATACAGGTAGATAAGCAGAAGATAGAAGCAGTTAAGTCATGGCCTAGGCCTACCACCCCGATTGAAGTTCGTAGTTTTATGGGGTTAGCAGGGTATTATCGGAGATTCGTTGAGGGATTCTCAACCATTGCAGCACCTTTAACAAAATTGACACAGAAAGCAACAAAGTTTCAGTGGACGGAGGCATGTGAGCAGAGTTTCCAGGAACTGAAAGATAGATTGACCTCCGCTCCCGTATTAGCACTGCCGGAAGGCACAGAAGGTTATTCAGTCTATTGCGACGCGTCAGGTGTCAGATTGGGATGTGTGTTGATGCAGCATGGTAGAGTAATTGCATATGCTTCCAGGCAGCTGAGGAAACACGAAAAGAATTACCCTACCCATGACCTAGAATTGGCCGCAGTAATTCATGCCTTGAAGATGTGGAGGCATTATCTATACGGAGTTCATGTTGATATTTATACAGATCATAAAAGTTTACAGTACATTTTCACCCAGAGGGAGTTGAATCTGCGGCAACGCCGCTGGTTAGAGTTGTTGAAAGACTATGATGTGAATATTTTGTACCATCCCGGAAAAGCTAATGTTGTAGCAGATGCCCTGAGCCGTAAGTCAATGGGGAGTTTGGCGTATTTGCGACCTGAGAAACAGAAATTAGCTAAAGAAATTCATCAGTTAGCTGGCCTAGCCGTTCAAGTAATAGAAACAGAAAATAATGGACCAGTAATTCAGAATTCTGCAGTATCCTCGTTAGTGGCAGAGGTAAAGGAACGACAGTATGAGGATCCCGATTTAGTCCAGCTCAGAGATAGAGTTCAGAAGGGTAAAGAGCCAGATTTTCAGATAACCGGGGATGATGTGCTATATTGTAAGGGCCGCCTTTGTGTCCCGAACGTCTCAGGACTTCGTGGGCAGATCATGCACGAGGTACACTACGCTCGCTATTCCCTTCATCCAGGGGCGACGAAAATGTACCACGATATCAGAGACATCTATTGGTGGCCAGGTATGAAAACTGAAATAGCCGAATTTGTATCTAGATGTGCTAATTGTCAGCAGGTGAAAGCAGAGCACCAGAAACCGGGTGGTTTGACTCAAGAGATATCGATACCTATGTGGAAATGGGAAGCAATAAATATGGATTTCGTAACAGTATTACCCCGTACGAGGCGCAGAAATGATTCCATTTGGGTAATAGTCGATAGGCTGACAAAATCAGCTCATTTCCTACCAGTAAGGGCTACCTTCTCAGCTGAGGATTATGCCGAATTGTATATCAGAGAAATAGTTAGGTTGCATGGCGTGCCGGTATCTATCATTTCAGACAGGGGAGCACAGTTTACAGCTAGATTCTGGCAATCGTTTCAGAAAGGTTTGGGGATGCAAATTAATTTGAGCACAGCATTCCATCCTCAAACAGATGGGCAGGCCGAACGTACAATTCAGACGCTCGAAGATATGTTACGAGCGTGTGTGTTAGATTTTGGGGGTAGTTGGGATGAACACCTTTCGTTAATCGAATTTTCTTATAATAACAGCTACCATTCAGCTATTCAGATGGCGCCTTTCGAGGCATTATACGGGCGAAAGTGTAGATCGCCGGTGGACTGGTTTGAGGTAGGAGAATCAACATTAGTTGGCCCAGACATTATTCGGCAGTCCGAAGAAAAGATAAAGTTTATCCGGGAACGTTTACTGACCGCTCAGAGCCGCCAGAAATCATACGCAGATAGGCGGCGCAGAAATCTAGAATTTTCGGTAAATGATTGGGTATATCTGAAAGTGTCCCCGATGAAAGGGGTAATGAGGTTTGGCAAGAAGGGCAAGCTTAGCCCAAGATTCATTGGGCCGTATCAGGTTCGGCGAAGAATAGGCCGCGTGGCATACGAGTTGAACTTGCCTCCAGAGTTAGCGTCAGTTCACCCAGTATTCCACGTTTCCATGTTAAGAAAGTTCGTAGGGGACCCTTCTACAGTAGTTCCAGTCCAGGATGTACAGGTCACAGAGGAGTTAGCCTATGAAGAGGTTCCCGTAGCTATCTTAGACAGACAGATCCGCAGGTTGAGAACTAAAGATGTTGCATCTGTCAAAGTTTTGTGGCGTAACAGAAATCGGGAAGAAATGACGCGGGAGGCTGAAGAAGACATGAAAATCAGATACCCTCACTTATTTCAGGCCTAGTCAGACGACAGGTATGTCCGTATCATTATTTACATAGTACTTTATGGTATGTATGTTGTAAATGATAAAGAGAGAAGTAATACTTAGTTGTCTAGTGGATTGTAGAACATTGTGTGCAGTGCCTGTGTTGGACTTTTCTGCATTTCAGGTTTTTGCAATAGTCCATGTTACAGGGGAAACTCTGCCAAAATTTTTCCAGAAACTAGAGTGAACAGTTCTCTAGATAGCAGTATACATTCGGGGACGAATGTTCCTAAGGGGGGGGAGAATGTTATACCCCGTAGAATTTCCGGCACTTAGACGACCTACTCACACGTTGGTTAAGCATATTTGAAAGCCATACGTGCTAGGGAAAGGCCCGGGAAAAGATCGGACGAGAAACCTGTCGAACCATCGCGGGAGGAGCCGAGGCAGAGCCCCTCCGCGATGGCAGCGTGTCACGGAGGGGAGGCCTCCGCGATGGCTCCGTGCCACGTTGCCATTGTCCCAGCCCAGGTATATAAAGCCCTCACTTCGGGTTAAACTCATTGTTATCAGTTAATAATTTCCAGAAGTGTACTGAACAGAGGGAAAACGAAAGGAGGTTAAATATTTTCGTCCGATTACGCTGCCAAACGCTGCCCAAACCCAAATTAATCCTAGATACCAAGGTATTTAGCAGCAGAGAGCATTTCTACGGAATTAGTTTCGCGAAATACGCCCGACGAATCGGCGAGCCGCCGAACTAAAGTAAGTAGAATTGCTCCAAATTTATGTCTATGTGTTCCTAGCTGAGAAGTGAATAATTCTCCCTTCTGGGCCACTGTAAAATAGCGAGTTTTTGACCGTCTTTCGATAAGCCTAAGTTTAGGCTATAAATTAAATCGAAAGTAACGTCGCTCTTTACAATAGTGTTGTATTTAGTATTGATTGACGTAATTATGAATGCAGTTGGAGAAAATAGTTGAAGTACCGGCCGAGCCTCGTCCGACGGATGAATAGTCGAAGATAAGGTATGTAAAGTTAGTTTCCTTCGGCAAGTTAAGTAATATCAGTGTAGTGTAACAAATTACGGACCAGTAGAATGTTCAGAAGTCAAATGTTGCGTTATTATGAATGTTGGTACGATGTGAGAAACATTGGGTTGTAATGCGTATGGAACCTATCCGTATGATATAGATTCTAACGCAAGCGTTAGAGAGTGCCCAGTATATTCAGAGTGTGATGTAATATGCCAGGTTAAGATATTATTGTGTGCAGCTGAAACCCCGCGGAGTAGTACAGTATCCGTAAAGCCCTTCAGAAATAGAATAGCAGACTAAAATGAAATTCAGAAAGCATGTCAGGATTAGTAAATCCTGTTACTATAGAAAGTTAGTATACAACGTAGTCTAGCAGAAAGATTATATTTGTACATACGTATATAGTACTTCCAGCCTCAGCATGTATTAAGTATGTACTTATTTCTATCATTAGTTCAGCATATAGTGTATACAGAGACTTAGTAAACTGCAGAATTTTCAGCAGAAACATTACCTTATAGCATTTGCTCAGTACAGCCCGGCAGGAGACTATGTTCATATTTATACATCTTTCCCTGCCTCAGCACGTATTAAATACGTACAGATTACTATCATCAGCTCAACATGTAATATATATGATACCTTATCCCTATTAGCCTCAGCCTGTGAGATACCTAGACAGTATTACCAGTTGAGACCGTTGTATTGTTTGGGGTTGGATTACCTAGCATCCATGACCGCCCAGGGTTAATAGCTGTATCGACTCGTCCGCCAGAGGACGAGGATACGTCACTCTACGGAGTGGCATGCCGTCCCGCCAGGGGACGAAGATGGGATGCCAGTTTTTCCCCATATTTGTGCCTTGATCGGCCCTTATACACCCCAGTCGAGCAGATACGCCCGGGTGCAGATTCAGGAGTCCTCCGGACTCAGATGCAGTTATAGTCAGGGGCTCAGCGAGCCCAAGTGCATACCCAGGGGACCGGCAGGATGCTTGCAGCTAGTGTAGGAGATGGGTTGACTGGGGTAGGGGTATAGATTCTGTGTTGATTGTACCTCCCGGCTTATGGGGGCCGGGTAAGGTTGTGTATGCCATGTTATGTTATGTATGTTATGCTACATTACAGTAAATACGAGCAGATTAGTAGTAGAATGATACGTCTCCAGGTATCATTCCTACTTCCTTCAGTATGTTTAAGAACAGGTACGATCTACACCATCAGACAGTTATCTACTCCTTCTTATTTCAGTTTCGACAGTTATGTTATTGATTGCAGATATCCCTTCAGTTCTTATAGATTCAGTTATCTCCTACTATTCAGGATTTTTAGCTATATTACCTGTATTCATCTGTATTCAGTTTGCTTTACATACTCAGTACCAGCGGTACTGACGCCCAGTGGGGCGCTGCGTTACTTGCCTGCAGGTACCCATAGACGCGCAGGCGATACCACGGGATCCCCATCAGCGGTCGAATATTCAGCTCCTGTCATCCGGAGGCTGAATTTCTAGAGGTGTAGTTCAGTTCCTTTTGTTGTACAGTACGGGTAGGTCGGGGCCCTGTCCCGATCATTTCTATTATCCTTCTTAGAGGCTTGCAGTCTGTTTATATTCCCTGTGGTCAGATAAGCCGGTCGTGTGAGGCCGTGCAGTTGTATAGTTGCCTTTACTCTTCTTTCTTTTGTGATGGCCGTGTGGGGCCATAGTTTCCAGTAGTGGTGACCTTGCCGGTCACGTAGCTTTTCAGTATGTTATGCTTGAGTTTGCAGATAACTAGACAGCATGGTGGCCTTGTCGGCCCGCATAGGTTCCCCTGAATTACCTTGTTTCTGGTCAGCTGTAATACAGGTACAGAAGGCTATAGGCCAAGGGGCCGGAGGCTGTATTTACAGCCGTTATATAGCCCTTTGTTTCCAGAAATTTGAGTTAGAGCCAGCCAGGCACCAGATGCGCCCAGGCTTAGCAGTTCAGCAGGTCAGGTCCTAGTAGGGCACCAGGTGCCAGTCATACCCCCCAAGGTGGGGCGTGACAATAAACCATGGGACAAAAGCTATGGCTTTATTTACCCTTGAAAGATCATTATAAAAATCTTCTTGAAAAAACTTTCTTTGGTCTTTATCAAAACTTTTAAAGAACCAATTTTGAAAAGGTTCCCATTTGGGTTGAAAAAATTCTTGCTGGATCTTTTTCCTTATTGGAGATCCTGGTGAAAAATCAAGTTTAGTCTTTTAATCCATATAAACCAGTTGGAAAATCCATATCAGAAGGAGTAGGCTCCATATCCGGAGTTACTATATGATTTTCAATTTTGATATTATCAACATGATCATTTTTCTGAAAATCAGATCTATCAGATCTAGAAGTATCTTCTTCCCTAATCTGAGAAGTTGATGCTCTAGATGGTAGATCTACAATATAATCAGCTGTAGAAGTATAAAAAGAATTACATCTAGGCATATATGAACTAGATCTAATCATTTTTGAAGGTAGTGACATATCATCAACAGATTTTAAAAACATATTATTAACGAATTTTTACCGTTCCATCTGACGTCTGTTCAATTTCAGAAATATCCGAAGAAATATTATTTCTAGGCGGGGCTGCTTCTTCAATTACCCATTCTTTTGGAAAATCAATTTCATCCCACTTTATAGGTCTTCTAGTTATAATTTTGGACCTACTAAAGTTGGTTTCAATCAAATTAGTTTCATTTTTGAAATCCATTATTTTACACATAGGATTTAAAGTATATAAAGGTTTGTAATAAATACGTTAACAGATACATATGACTTCTGTACGAGGCATATAATCATAACCATGTAACTTGATACTTAATATTAAAGTATCTAAAGAATTTTCATCATTCAAGGAAATTTGCAAATTAGGATAAGCATTAAAATAAACCGGGCCATAAGCCAAACTGGTCTGAACAGTCCCTATAAGAGACTTTTTCCAGTTTTTGTTTCTACCATCTCTGAGAGCTGCTATGAAACTCTCTGGCAAGCCTCTTAAAGTAAGGGGCTTAAAAGCAACTTGTATTAAACCAATATGCATAAATCTATAATTTTCCCTATAAGGGGCATAATCACTTTCACTTAATAAACGAAAGGTTCCATGATCAGAATCAACCGTAATAGTTTCTTCTGTTGTTTTAACAATTTGTTTAAAACCAAGTTTTTCAAAAGTACCCATTTGATATATTAATCTGGGTTGAATTTTAGGAATTGTCCATTTATTAAGGAGATCCAAATTTTGAGGCATATCATACTCATCTTTTCTACCTTTTTTATTATCATAATTTTAGTATTACATGAATTATGTATGTATATATGTATGTGCGAGTGTAAGTATATTTAAATTAAAATTTTCTCCTAATTCTCTATTATTCATATAAGTAAATGAATTTTAGTTGTTATTAATAGAATATTTTTTAAACTATAATTTAAAAATTCATTACAATACGATTAGATAATTTTTTAGGATCTTGGTATAAAATATATCCCTATTTTAATTATTAGTTTCTATATTGCTTGCATTAAAATACGTTTATAAAATTATAATTACCTATTATTTTCATCGGTAAAAATAAATATTAGAATTTTAATTATTATTTATAAATTTAATCTTTTTATTTTTCTTATTTATTTCATCATAAAAAGTCTATAATTTATATACTTAATGAGTCTTTTTCACTTTTTTACACCAATATTTATTTTTTTAATAAAATATTCTTTACATAAATTTAAAAGATGAAAAAAAATCATGATCTTCAAAAAAATAATTTTAAAAAAAAGCTATATCCCTATCAGTAGTTCTGGGAAAAGAGCCAAGCCGGCTCGGCTCATTTTGGAAAAAAAGCTCGGCTCGTCTCAGCTCGACTCATTTTCTGCTAAATTTTGGCTCGGCTCGGTTCGGTTCAATAAAAGCTCGATCGGGCTTGGGTCGGTCAAAGGTCGGGCTCGATTGAGTTGGCTCGGCTTGGCTCGATTTAAGAAATATTATCCTTTCATTAAGCTCAATTATGAAGTATATTAGAAATTTAACTTAACATATTTTATTAATTTAACATTATATAATTAATATTTATTCAATGTTAGTAAATGTTTAACTACAGTGTAACTTAAGCCTACTATATCAGTATGAGTGTTCATAGTTTAGTTTGAGTCGATTTTTTAATATAATCAAAATTAAATCAAGTTTTCAATTATTAAAATCAAGTCAAATCAAACATAATACATATTCATCGATTTGTTTGTTGTCGGATATGGTTATGTTGTTTTCAATTTTTAAAAAATCTAATGTTATTCGTCTCATTTTTTTTCTTCCTACAATTACCAAAAAAAATTATTATTTGTCAACTTATAATCCTTTGATATCATTCTATTAAGGTGAGTATAATTTCTTTGAATTATTGAGAAAATGTCTTGAGATCTATAAGTATTAATTAGGTAATAAAATTTCCAAAAAATATAAAAAAGTCTAGATAAAAAAGAGTCGGCTCGACTCGGCTCGAGCTCGGCCAAAATGTAGAAAAGCTCAGTTGAGTTCGACTCAGCTCAGTACTATTTAAAGCTCAGTAAGGCTTGGCTCGAGCTCGGCTCGGCTCAATATACACTCGGCTTGGTTAGGCTCGGCTCGATGCCCAGGCCTACCTATCGGTTTACGGCTCCAATTGTGCACAAACATGGGTTCTTAAAATATTGAGATAAAAAAAACTTATCCGTGTATACACTCAATCAATAAAAAGATGATATGTATTTTTTTTAATTAATTATTTATATTTTATTATAGTTAATTATTACATATTTAAAATAAGACTTGTAATAAATATTAATTTATTTTTCATGACTAATATAACTATATTAAGTATATACAATCGATGTGAATAAGTTTTTACCATGTCACTCATGCTTCAGTCCCATTCAACTCTCAAGAAGCCTGTTTTAATTTTCTCTTTGGTTCTTTCCTACTTTCCCCTTTTTGTGGTTTCAAAAGGTTAGTGACTAGAGAGGAAGCATTTCTATAAAACAATCACGTGTGCAACCTCATCAAGTTGTGCCTCTAACTAGCCAAGAATGGTCGCCGAGTTTTACTCCTTTCCATAATTTTTGAGCTAATAAAAAAAGTATTTGTTATTCTAATATCATAATTCAAATATAGACATCTAAGCCATGATAGGACATGTGAGGAGATACTATCCATAAGGTGTACCCTTTAAGCTATAGTATGCAAAGAGTAATGAAGAAAAATAAAAGCTCAAACTAGCTTAATATATCTAAAAGTGCAGAAGTAAAAATAAAGCATTATCCTACAAAATCCCAAACTATACAAATAATGAAGCTATTAATATCTAGATTACAAGATACGAAATGCAGCTCTGTAATATAGAAAGACTAAGTCCTCTAAAATAAAGTTGCCATCGTGATCTAATGAAGGCCCACCTCAATTTGAGTGATTGGGGAACGCTAGAATCATTGATCGGCTACGTAATCCCACCTCCTCCCCTGTTGTCACAACCCAAAATGTCACTATCCCGGCACCTACATCCAACCGGATAGTCATATCAAAAATTCATTTTTAACCATTTTCCTTCATTAACACTAATGATTAAAGGATTTTAAAAGTAATAAGTAACACAACATAAGTCTGATACAATAACAATGCGGGGTAATATAGTTAAAACTCAAAATGATAGAAAATTAAAGATAAAAAGGAGTCCTCGGTGCTTTGAACTGTACAAGTAGCTCACTGTGATACCTCTAAGACAAAGCTCTAAACTTGGTCACGAGCACTATTCCCCAATGATATGTATTTATACAAAGGTGCAGCAAGTATAGTTTGAGAACAAGAAAATAACGTGTACTCAATAAGTATGATTGACCGATCCTAATAAGATAGTAACGAGAGTGATCTTATGAATACTTTCTCAATTCTATAATTCATATGGAAACAACTAACAATGGATAATTGACATGTAAGAATAATTAATAACATGAGGGTAATTAGCAATACAATCCTCTACTGAATCAAACTTAGTATTTAAATACAGATACAACATATGGAATGATATGCATAAATAACAGTCAATGAATCAATGAAACTACAATTACTCCATACCCAAATTCACACAACTTAGCTGCCTTACGAGGGTTGTCCTGAAGCAGAGACCCATCGGGAACAACTGTGTTGTTCACATATCGCATAGACGATCTCCAGGTGTAGTATGATTTATCTCATTGTACATATCAATACATGACGTAGACAATATCAACGTGCATGTCTCACAATCGACATAGACGATCTCAATGTGCATATCTCATAATCGACATAGACGATCTCAATGTGCATATCATAATCAACTTAGAATCACTTATGCAAGATATGTCACATCAATAAAACATAATCATCAGCTAAATATGGTTATAGAAGTGTATAGCTTGATATGAAACCTAACATGGAAATTTTACCCATGACATCATCAATAGCATGAAATTACGCTCAATTAATCAAATAAATTGTCAAATCATTCAAATAAGATATAATAAATAAATATTCCACGACAGGTCATCCGGTGTCCTTATAAGCGCTCATCATCTTACTTGTACATCACTCTGTATCCTTAGATCATTTTACTAATCATTTAATAGGGAAAACATCCCTCCTTAAAGCCAAAGTCTTAACTTACCTCAAAACAAAGCCTTTCAACCACCTCGAACAACCTTTCCTTTTCTTAAAGCGTACAAATACTTTCAATTTATTTAAAAGTATGATATACAAAGTTAAATGAGTCTAACAATACCCATATTGGAATAAAAATTGTCGAATAAAAAATTCATCTACATATACTTGAATAATCAACAATCTTGCATTTTGCTTTGATAAAAACATAGTATTATTAATTTTTCCTCTTGTGAACCCATCATCAAGGAGGAATTTTGACAATCTCTCGTACCATGCTCTAGGTGCCTGCTTTAATCCATATAGAGCTTTGTCTAGTTTTCATAAATGGTTTAAAAGTTCATGACTCTCAAAACTTGGAGGTTGTTTCACATAGACTTCTTTGTCTCCTTATTTAAAACTAATTTCATGTGCAAGTTTATGGTAACTTTTCTTGTTGTAATGATTCGTTCAGTCGTTAGAAAGCCTTAACGACATTGGCGTAAAAATTTAAAATTTGTGCGGGTCTAAATTTAGATCCTTGAATAAAAGAATTATTTGGATAATGATTTAAAAGAGCTGAGTTAAAATTTAGTGGGCCCAGGAGATAGGATGTAACAACCCTCAAAAGTCCCAAAAATTAGATCCTAGACTTGAAGTAGGAACCCACATAAAAGAGACAAATTTCACAGAACAAGTCACACCATGACTCGTGGTAAGTAACCACAGATCATGACATGACTCATAGTGAGAAACCAAGTTTCCAAGACCCCGATCCAATGAGACATACGACGACTCATTATTTCATCTAATGATTTATCCTGTTGAGGTCACGGTGTAGGGATCAGAGGTTTATCAAACCATCTCCAGCAGTAATGGAAGGATCTAACGAGTCGTAGGACCTAGGTATGACTCACACTTGTAATACCCCAGAAGTGCCTAAGACTAGATTTGGGATTTTAAATGTGATCAACAGAGAGGTGGGAAGAATCATCTCAGAATGACTTGTGGTATGAGTTATTGGGAGAAGTAATGGGTCGTAGGATCGCTCGTGGTTAGAATTATGCTGAGGAAAAGTTGGTAGCAACAAGTGCAGTAACGACTCATGGGTCCTAGTAATGGTTCTTGGATTGGAGTCTTTGTTTGGTTCTGGATTATCAGGATAGAAGGTACGAGTCATGAAATGAGTCATTGTGAGGAACCACGGATCGTGGTAAGGACTCGTTGGTTGGATCTAGGGTGGCAGAGTTGGAATATACGGGTCAAGGTATGACTCATTGTAAGGATTAGGAAAATTTTCTTGATATGGTAATGGATGGGTCCAACGACTCATGGGATGGTGGTATGAGTCATTGTGTGACTCGTGGAAAACTTCAGAACTTAAGGATGAAGTTGTGGCTACAACGAAAGGAACCCACAAGTCATGGTATCAGGGTACAACTCGTGATATGTTATTACTTCGTATAGTGAGCAGTTTTCTGTGAATTTAATAAGGGCATTTCCGTATTTTTTAAGCTCCTAAGACCTAAATTAAATCATTTTAAGTACAATTAGAAAGATTTTAAGAGGGTTTATCCTATTCTAACCTATTCCCTCCCCATCCATGCAAGGTTAGAGGATCTTATTAAAGATCAAGCTTAGAAATCCTCCAATTCTCTTTCAAAACTCTTGGGATTTCAAAAATCAAGTTAAGAATCAGCTTACCCAGGTAGGTAGGATTATGAATGAGAGATTCCATTCATTCTTATGCCCCAATTTCTCCTTAAGTTTATGAATTCAAGTTTATGATCTTATGGGGTTTTAACCCAATTTCATGAAATTCTCTATGATTTATTTATGGGTCAATTCCCTTCACGTTTCAAAGTATATTTTAAGATTCATGGGTAGATTTTATACTCAACTTGATTACAAATATGATTCCATGTTTTAAGAATATTATGCCCAATTTTGCAAGTTTCATGAAAAGTCAAGTTAATTATCTAAGTATTCAAGCATGATATGATTTTTAGAATGAAAGAATGTCTATGATTTACTCAAGTATGTATTTATGATATTTCTTATGATGATTATTCTGTGCAATAATGATGTTAAGATTTGGGAAAATCCACTCAAGTTAAGCATGATTTCATGATTTAGTCAAGGCTAATAAATTCAGTTATCTCAAGTTTTGGATTCAAGACTCCCCTATATTAAGACATAAGCTATGCTTTAAGATATGACTATATGAGAAATATATATATTTTTGAAAGTAGTTTCTAGCACCGAGTAGGCTAGGGGTTCCAAGGTTTCCCAGTTAAACTATGCGCCAAAATAAGTATACTTTGGGGCCTCTCAAGAGAGTGTTTTCCCTGCCCAAGGGCACACCGTGATATCAAACTTTACCCAATTCTTTGCCCTGGCAAGGCTTAGGATGACCTCCCCCACGTGGGCAAGACATGGGATCAACATGCACTTATACATAGTGGTTATCGGTTAAGATGAGTCTCCCATTGTTCCTCATGATTTTAGTACTATATATATTGTAAGATATTATGCTATGTTTTCAACAGATTTGATCCAAGGATCAGTTTATGAGCTTTTACCTGTGATTTCAGATATGGCAAGTCATATGCGTTTATTCTATGATTCCAGCATGTAGTTCTTATTCTCAAGAATCTTATGATGTTATGATTTAAGATATGCATGATTTCAGTTATGCTTACTTAGCCTTTTTTACTTACCTTGCATACTCTGTACATTCCAAGTACTGACTGCATACTCTATGTTGTATCATTTCATGATACAGGCTCAGACGTCCAGATTCAGTCCCGCCATTAGCTAGAATCCCGAGCTTATCTAGTTCACTTGTTGGTGAGTCCTCATCCTTCAAGGACCTTTAGTTAGTTGATATATGTTATTTCAATTTTCAGATTTTCTAGTGAGCTAGTTGGGCTGTTGTCCCATCAGCTCGTTAGTATGTTAGAGGCTTTTCAGACATAGTTTGTTTTGATGTTTCTGTTGTTCAGATGCCCTTGTTAGTATGTTAGAGGCTTTTTAGACATAGTTTGTTTTGATATTTCTGTTGTTCAGATGCCCTTATTAGTCAGACTTCTGCTATTTTAGAATTTAGTTTTCCGCTTGAGTATGTTGAGCTTTAGTTTTCACGTTCATGCCATGGGTCGACTTGGAGCCATTTATGGTTCTAGGTTCCGTGTCTATATCCGGGCCTACGTTTGGATCATGACAAACTTGGTATCAGGATAATGGTTCAGTGTGTCCTAGGGTGTCTAAAATCTGCGTTAAGTAGAGTCTTTTTCATGGGTATGAAGCATGCCACGCTTCTTTCATGATCTTTGTCGTGTGATGAAATATCTCTCTATCCTTCTAACTCGTTCTATACGTATTTATAGAATCATGCCTCCACACTGAGTTAACGAAAGAAGGAACGGGAACAGAAATGGCCATGAGAATGGAAATGGATATGGGCACTAGCAAGCCCCGCCAGCCCCAGCAGGTCCTTTGCCCGAACAGGTCTCTCATGTTGTGTTTAGGGTAGCTTTTCAGATGTTGGCCTAGGATTTGACCGCTGAGGTCAAATAGCAGGGGGTGGCCCATATCCCTCAAAATAGGAATGTAGCAGTGGCCAGAGTCAGTGATTTCCTCAAGATGAATCCCCTTGAGTTTCTTGGGTAGAGAGTGGATGAGGACCCACATGAGTTTTTGGAAGAGATTTAGAAGATCACCCAGATTATGGGGGTGACGAGTGAAGAGGGCGCAGACTTAGCCTCCTATTAGCTAATGAGGGTTTCTCATATTTGGTACCAACAGTGGAGAGGTGATAGAACAGTGGGTGCAGTTCCCATGAGTTGAAATGAGTTCATGGCAGCCTTCTTAGACAGGTTCTTCCCTAGGGAGTTGAGGGAGTCAAAGGCGGTGGAGTTCGTCAATTTGAAGAAAAAGGATATGATTATTCAAGAGTACGCCTTGGAATTCATCTAGCTGTCCAAGTATGCACCAGATATTGTAGCAGACTAGAGGGCCCGTATGAACAGATTTATGTATGGAGTGTCCGACTCATTGGTCAAGGAGTGTAGGACGATGTTGTTGAATAGTGACTTGGGGAATTCTCTCAATTAGTCATATATGCCCAGCAGATGGAGGTGGATCCGATGAAAGATAATGAGAGAGAGGCTAAGAGGGCTAAGACGAGTACTATTAGGTTTTCCCGGCAGAGGCCCAATGGCGGGCATCGTTAGTAGTCTCATCAGAGACCATCAGCTCTAGTGCCATTATCAGCTAATGTACCGTCTAGATCGCGGCGATATCAGAGGGGAAAAGTATCATGCTCCAGGGGTCAAGCAGTAGGTCAGGAGAGCCTAGCATGCCAGTTTGTAGCAAGTGTGGTAGGAAGCACCCCGGAGAGTGCCTAGCAGGTTTAGGGGCATGTTTTGGGTGTGGGAAGCCCGACCACATGCTCAAGGATTGTCAAGTGTCCAGGCAAGGGTATGGTAGAGACCGTGACCAAGCTTTCAGTTCAACAGCTCCACCCGTATGCTCAGCTTAGCAGGGTGCATCCACTAGTGCAGGTGGAGGACAGCGTCAAAACATGTTTTATGCCCTATCATCTCGTTAGGAGCAGGAGGTCTCCCCAGATGTGGTCACTGTTATGTTATGAGCATTCCATCTTGATGTATATGCATTATTAGATCTAAGGGCTACTTTATCTTTTATGACGCCCTATATTGCTAGTAGTTTCGGAGTCAGTTCTGAAATCCTATCAGAACCCTTCTCAGTCTCTACTCCAGTTGATGAATTAGTTATGGCTCGACAGGCTTACAGAAGATGCCCTATCAGAGTCCTTCAGAAGTTATCTCAGTAGATCTAGTAGCATTAGACGTGATAGATTTTGATGTTATCTTTGGAATGGATTGGATTCATGCATGTTATACTTCAGTAAATTGTAGAATCATGCAGTAGACTTTTGGTTTCCATTTGAGCCAATCCTAGAGTGGAAGGGTAGTTCAAGTTGTGCCTGTAGGTTGCTTTATTTCCTACCTTAAGGCTAGAAAGATAATTTTTAAGGGTTGCGTGTACCATCTAGTTCAGGTTAAGGATGCTACATCTAAGACCCCGACTCCCTAGTCAGTTCCTATAGTTGCGAGTATCCGAAGGTTTTCCCAGATGATCTTCCTGGAGTCCCTCCTGAGCGGGAGATTAACTTTGGTATTGACCTTCTTCCTGATATGTAGCCTATATCTATTCCTCCTTAGAGAATGTCTCCACCTGAGCTAAAGGAGTTGAAAGAGCAATTGAAGGATCTCCTAGACAAGTTTCATCAGACTTAGCAAGTCCCCCATGGGATGCACCAGTTCTCTTTGTCCGAAAGAAGGATGGTTCTCTTAATATGTGCATTGACTATTGGCAGTTGAACAAGGTCACAATCAAGAACAAGTATCCCCTCCTATAATTGATGAATTGTTTGACCAACTTCAGAGTGCCAAATGTTTCTCGAAGATAGATCTCAGATCCGGATATCATCATCTCAGAGTTAGAGAGAGTGACATTTCGAAGACACCTTTCAAGACTCGTTATGGTCATTCTGAGTTGGTAGTTATGTTTGTTGGACTAATGAATGCTCCTTCATCTTTTATGGATTTGATGAATAGGGTGTTCAAGCCGTATTTGGACATGTTCGTGATTGTGTTCACAGACGACATTCTCACATACTCTCGGAGCGAGGAGGAGCATGCCACTCATTCAAGGATTGTGCTGCAAACTCTCAAGGATCACCAGATGTTTGCTATTTTTAGAAAATATGAGTTTTGTCTGGACTCAGTAGCATTTTTGGGTCATGTGGTGTCAAGTGAGGGTGTATAAGTGGACTCCTAAAAGATAGAAGTTGTGAAGAATTGGCCTAGACTAGTTAGCCCTTCGAATATATGGAGTTTCTTAGGTTTAGCTGGTTACTACAGGAGGTTTGTTGAAGGATTTTCATCCATTACAACACTGTTGACTAAGTTGACCCAAAAGAAAGTGAAATTTCAGTGGTTGGATGCCTGTGAGAAGAGTTTTCATGAGTTAGACTGGACTCACTTCAGCCCTAGTATTAAAACTACCTGAGGGTACAAATGGATTCGTCGTGTATTGTGACACCTCAAGGATCGGTCTTGGTTGTGTGTTGATGTAGCATGGTAAGGTCATATCATATGCTTCTATATAGCTTAAGAATCATGAGAAGAATTATCCAATGCATGATCTAGAATTGGCAGCGGTGGTTTTCGCATTGAAGATTTGGAGACAGTATTGTATGGGGTCCATGTGGATGTGTTTACAGATCACAAGAGCTTAAAGTATGTGTTCACCCAGAAGGACCTAAATTTGCAACAAAGATGATGGTTAGAGCTTCTCAAGGACTATGACATGAGTATCCTTTATCATAGGGGCAAGGACAATGTGGTGGAAGGTTCTATTAGTATACTTTCTATAGAGAGTGTGTCTCATATAAAAGAGGAAAGGAAAGAGTTGGTGAAGGACGTGCATCGGCTTGCACGACTAGGAGTTTGCCTTGTTGATTCGACGGATAGTGGTGTCATTTTTCAGAATGGTTCAGAATCCTCTTTGGTGACCTAGGTCAAGGCTAGGAAAGTAGAGGATCCTATCTTGGTAATGTTGAAGGAAGCAGTTTAGAATCAGAAGGTAGATGTCTTCTCCAAAAGGGGAGATGGTGCGCTTTGTTACCAGGGTCATTTGTGTGTTCTGGATGTTGATGATTTGAGAGAGAGGATGTTTCATAAGGCTCATGCTTCCCGATATTCTATATATCCAGGTTCCACCAAGATGTACCGTGACCTATAGGAAGTCTATTGATGGAGTGGCATGAAGAAGGACGTTGCAGAGTTTGTGGATAAGTTCTGAATTGTCAGCAAGTTAAAGTTGAGCATCAAAGACCTGGAGGTGTGCTACAATACATTAGCATAACTACTTGGAAGCGAGAGGAAATCAATATGGACTTCATTACAGGGTTTCCTTGTACTCGCCGACAATATGACTCTATTTGGGTGGTGGTGATAGGTTGATTAAGGCAACTCATTTCTACCGGTCAAAACTATCGATTTAGATGAGGATTATGCCAAATGGTACATTCAGGAGTTACTTAGTGTCACGCTCCACCTTGGGAGGCATGAATGTCACCTAGTGCCACACTGGGATCTGAACTGGCCTGGCTGGGCTTATGCACTTTGGTGCTGGCTTGCAACTCAATTCAAGAAAACGACGAGCTATATCTCGGCTGTAAACATAGCCTCGAGCCGACAAGGCCACATAACCACTTGTAATACAAAACAACTAACCAACAACAAAGCAATAAAAGGGATCCTATGCGGGCTGACAAGACCACCATGATGTCTAGTTATAATTGAAAGGAAACAGGCTACCATAATCATGCTATAGCCGACAACGCTACTAACTGATAGCTAAACTAGGCCCCACACGACCATTACACGAAATGAAACATACATGGGCCTCACACGGCCAACAACAAAATCCACAACTAAGAATCTATAGTCTGCAAGCCTCTAGGAGTGGAATAATGGTTGGGGCCCCAGAACTATACAACAAAAGAACAAACCTTCTCTATCTATCAACTTAAGAGAAAAGGAGCTGACTTTACTACTGACTTTTGTTGATGACTAGGGAGGTCCCGAACCACGTCTATCCGCACCTGCAGGCAAGTAATGCAGCGCCCCAATGATGGTCACCAATACAATATGTACTGAATATGTAAGGCAGTAAGTAACAACTAAATGAGAGCTAATAAGAGTTAAAAGTAGTCAATAAGAAGAATAAGTATTTAACTTGAGTAATCTCACAACCTGAAATATAACTAGCAAGTATATATACAAACAAGAATCTAACCGAGCCCCCATAAGTCTGGAAGGTACAAACAACAAAGAATAACCTACCTGGGCCCCCATAAGCCTCGATAGGTAGTAACAATGTGTGCTCCTCTTATCAGGATACTAAAGGTTCGTAAGCATACTGTAACTCAGGAGTACTTGTCCTCTAAAGCTGTATTCAAGCCTGATAGGATCTTATTTCTGGGTTGAGCCATCTAACTCCTGTAACTGTGTCTGTGTCTGAGCTTCCTAGGTTCTTGTTACTGTATTTGAGCCGTCTGGACTCCTGTAACTGCATCTGAGCTGTCTGGGCTCTTGTAACCGCATTTGAGCCGTCTGGGCTCCTATAATTGTATCTGGACACTAAGCCTTGGCTCGACTGAGGGTCATAATATAAGCTTTAGTAATTGGACCCCGAGCCTTGGCTCGATTGAGGGTCATAATGTAAGCTTAGGTAACTGGACCCTGAGCCTAAGCTCGACTGAGGGTTATAATGTAAGCTCCTGTGAGCATAGCCTCATAAACAGCAAACCACCCAGCAAAATGAAATGTCGTATGTGGAGATCAAGCTAGCTAGGGTTAACACTGATGAGGATTACTGTGTCATTACTGTCATCCCAATTCTACTAGTAGCAGCTAACCATAATAGGTTTACTCTGGAGTACTATAGATAAACAGGTCGTATCAAATCTATGACAAGCATAACTTGCTGAAAGCCTTAACATACCTTATTCAATGAATTCTAGACACTCAAGCAATTCCAACCTGAAGTCAGTAAGTTCACCAATTTGCAGCCCTCACGCTGAGAAAACAAGGCTATTTCAATACTAATAATCGGCAAACAACAATATCTTTCAATAGATTTGACTATAACTTCAACTTCGATTAATTCAGCCAAAAACTTGCTAATTCTCGAGAGTTTAAAAGGTAGACTGCTTACTTATTGCCTATATCCATTTAGGATTCAATTTGGAGTAATTTCGATAACCTTTACTCGGCGAGGTTCCGGTATACACAGGTTTTCAAGAAATAACTCCGAAGAGATTCTTCCCGTAGGCATAAAATTTGTTACCCAAAGTTAATTTGCATTTGGATGATGTTTGATTCTATAATTTGATGAAAAATACTCAAAACCCACGCTACTCTCTCTATTTTAGTCAAAGGAAATATTTGGAAATGATTTGAATTGATCAAGGAAGGCTTATATATAAGTGTAGGGGGGGTTGGCAGGGGGAGCCTCGCGCTGGCCAACGGGCTAGAGAGGGTGCCACACAGCGCCTTTCAGGGTGCTGGCATGCTGGCGCGTCGTGCTGGCCCTCGCGGCCTGACCTCGCTCGACCCTGCTTTAGAGGCTCTTCCTGCACACGTCAAGCTCTCATTAATTGTCACAAACTCGTGTGTACGCCTACTAACCGCTAACATCTTATGGGGTGTAATAGTTAGGTTGTATAGAGTGCCCCTATCCATCATATCAGATAGAGGTACTCAGTTTACCTCCCAGTTTTGGGGGTCGTTTCAGAAGGGACTTGGTACTTAGGTCAAGCTTAACACAAATTTTCACCTGCAGAAGGATGGTCAGGCTGAGATGACCATTTAGACTCTCGAGGATATGTTGAGATCATGTGTGATTGACTTTAAATGCAGTTGGGATGATCATTTACCTCTCATCGAGTTTGCATATAAAAACAACTATCACTCTAGCATTCAGATGGCTCCGTTTGAGGCTCTTCACGGGAAGATATAGATCATATATTGGTTGGTTTGAAGTAGATTAAGTTACATTGATAGGGAGGGCTAGATTTAGTTCATGAGGCTATGGAGAAAATTCATCTTATAAGGGAGAGGTTGAAAAAAGCTCAGAGTCATCAAAAGTCCTATGCGGATGTGAGGAGGAGAGAACTTGAATTTGAAGTCAATGATTGGGTGTTCCTAAAAGTGTCTCCCCTGAAGGGGGGTGATGAGATTCGAAAAGAAAGGGAAGCTTAGTCCTCAATATGTTGGCCCGTACAGAATTGTGAGACATGTTGGCAAGGTGGCCTATTGTCACGACTCGAACGGAGGCCCGAATCGAGACACGGGACAAGGAGCCCCGAGAGACTCCAAGTCAACCCATGACATCAACATACATCTAACTTGATTACTAAAACTGAGGAGTCAACATAATAATATTAGCGGAAGTCTGAAATAAGCATAACATCAGAATACACTATCTGAAGCTGAATACATCCTTTTTTTATCTGAAAAGCCTCTAAACAAGATAAATTGATGGGACAAGCCCCCAACTAACTCGAATAAACTGAAAACTGAAATACATAGAGAATTTTGAATAAGCATGATCCTCAGAAGATGAGGACTCACCACTAAGCTGGATGCTAACTCCGGAACTGTCTACTGACGGGGCTGAGTCTGAGTGCCGGGTCCTGTATAATGAAATGATAAAACATAGAGTATGCGGTCAGTACGTGGAATGTACCATGTATGCAACATAAGTAAAACCACTTAAATAGGTAAAATCATTTAAAGACATGCATAAATGTAAAACATAAACAATAAAAAACTGAGAGTAGGGCTTGCATGCATTCTTTATGAAATTATGATCTCATCGTAGCATAATATAACATCATAATTGAATCAATTGACTCAAAGATGAAATCTGATAGTCATTGGTAAAACTGTATATTGAGTTAAACCTACTTTAGAACACATATAGATATATAAATCTCATAAATGATGAACATGTATAACTAAAATCATGAGGAACAATGGGAGACTCTTCTTTTAACTGACATACCAAGATAGAGCTCACGTGGTCCCAACTATCACACTCAAGTGGGTAGATCCGTCCAAAGCTTTGTCAGGGCTAGGAACGATACCATGATATCGATATCAAGCTCGAGGCCCAATCGGGGCAGGGGATAGCTCACTAGGGAGGTCCTAAAGCATATATAATATGCATAAACCTACATTGGCGTGTAGTTCTAAGGTATATCTACTCAGTGCTAGACACTACTTCTTAAAACATGAATATGCTCTCCATCATTTTTCAACAAAGCTTACCATCGTCAATTGACAAAGCTCAATAATCAAATACATATCAAATATGAAATTATGCATATGAGAAGCTTTAACTCAGACCATACCACAAGCTGAAATATAATTGAAGTCTTCGCTCCAAAACCATGTGGTAAGCTTATTTCGGAAAATTGTAGATCATAATTGAACATGTGGGCATTGCCCAATACTTTCACATGCTTGAAAATACTCATTTCACATCGAAAACATGATTATAAACATTGATAGATTGAAAATATGCTTTTCATCATAATATCTCATCATAATCATACCTTCATCACAAATCTCATCTTTTATGAACTTCTCATCAATGAGCTTTTTAATTCATAAATCTTGAAACATGATTTTAAGTGAAAATATATAAAAATTTCCCATGAATCACAACTCAATAGTATAAACATATTTAAATCATACCCATGTAGAGAAATTAGGAATTTAATGCATTGGGTTAAAACCCCATAGATTAGACATAGGAAATTCATGATTTAGAGAGGGCTTGGGCATGGGTGTGAAAGGATTCACCCATTCATAACCCTACATACCTGATTGATGCTGATTCTTACACTTCGCTGATTGCCCAAGAGGAATTGAAAAGAATTTGAAGAACAACAAGCTTGAACACCTCCTCTAACCTTCTCTCTTTGCATGCATGAATGAAAATAGCCTAAAATAAACTTAACCCTCTTAAAAGACATCATTCATAACTTAAAACGACGTAGTTTAGGCCTTAAGATTGTAGGAAATACGGAAAAACCCTTACTAAATTTGTAGAAAATAACGTCAGTCAGTCCCCACGAGGGACATGACGACTCATCTCCTCTAACCATGAATCGTGGCATGGTCCATCAAGTACACTACTTATCAAGTCATCGAGTCATATTAAGTACACTGACTTCATGACTCGTGGTCCCCACTCGTTATGTACACTACCTGCTTCTTCCCTTTCCTCAATCACCACTTCCCACGATTAACCTAACGAGTCATGGGGCCTAACCATGACTCGTGGTATTGTCTGTGGGATTCCAAATTCCCAAACTTCAAATCATCTCCTGAGCCTCATCGCAAGTCACATCACCAAATTCAAAATTTCCATATATTGCCCTTGAAGAAGTACATTGGTGACCCGGCTTTGGTTGTTCCAATAGAGAGCGTAGGTGTGAAGGATAAACTTAGCTATGAAGAGGTCCCAATTGAGCTCCTCGACTATCAGGTTCGAAAGCTGAGGAACAAAGAAGTAGCTTCTATAAAGGTTCTGTGGAAAAATCAGCTTGTTGAAGGAGCTACGTGGGAAGCCGAAGCAAATTGATGGCTAAATACCCACATCTTTTCCCTCTCTCAGCTCATTCCAGCATGAGGTACCAGTTTCCTCCTTTGTACTCTATTCAGTTTCATGTCTAGCTTATGTCTCATAGTTTCTTTCATGTCAACGCATGTATGTGTGATTCATGAATTCAGTTCAGTCATGTATATCAGTCCAGAGTCAGTCACTCCGTCAGTTTTCAACTTTAGATGTTTAGTATTTGGGATTCTAGTTCTATCCCTAGCTTTTCAGTATGCTTAGCCTACATTCAAGAATGAATATTGCCAATGGGGAGATATTGTAATACCCCAAAAATGCTTAAAGCTAGATTTGGGATTTGAAACGTGATCAGCAAAGAAGTAGGAATAATCACCTCAAAACAAATCATGGTATGAGTTGTGCGGAGAAGTAACGGGTAATAAGATCGCTCGTGGTTAGCATTCTGCTGAAGAAAAGTTGGTAGCAACGACTCTAGTAATGACTCATAGGTCCTAGTAACCTTTTGTGGATTGGAGTTATTATTTGGTTTATAGACTGTGAGGATAGAAGGTATGAGTCATGACACGAGTCATTGTGAGGAACCCATATCATGGTAAGGACTTGTTGGTTGGATCTAGGGTGGCATAGTTGGAAAGTACGGGTCAAGGTATGACTCGTTTTGAGGAACAACGAGTCGTTACTCACACCCGTAGGAAGGAGTAGGAAAATTTTCTAGTTATGGTAATGGATGGATCAAATGACTCATGGGATAGTGGTACGATTCGTTGTGTGACCTGTGGAAAATTTCAGAACTCAGGGATGAACTGGCTACAATGGAAGGAACCCACGAGTCGTGGCATCAAGGTATGACTCGTGGTGTGGGTCTTTACTTCGTACAATGAGTAGTTTTTTGTGAATTTAATAAGGGAATTTTCATAATTCCTAAGCTCCTAAGCCCTAAACTACGTTTTAAGCTTAGGTAGGAATGTTTTAAGTGGCTTTAGCCTATTCTGACCTATTCTGTCCCCATGCATGCAAGGTTAGAGGATCCTATTGAAGATCAAGCTTAGAAATCCTCCAATTCTCTTTCAAAACTCTTGGTCTTTCAAAAATCAAGTTAATAATCATCTTACCCAGGTATGTAGGGCTATGAACGAGAGATTCTATTCACTCTCATGCCCCAATTTATCCTCAGGTTTATGAATTCAAGTCTTAATTCAAGTTTATGATCTTATGGGGTTTTAACCCAATCTCATGAAATTCTCTATGATTTCTTTATCGGTCAATTCCCTTCATGTTTCAAAGTATGTTTTAAGATTCATGGGAAGATTTTATACTCAATTTGGTTAAAAATTATGACTTCAAGTTTTAAGAACATTATGCCCGATCTCGCAAGTTTCATGAAAAGTCAAGTTTATGATCTAAGTATTCAAGCATGATATGATGTTTAGCATAAAAGAATGTTTATGATTTACTCAAGTATGTATTTGTGATTTTATTTATGATGATTATTCCATGCAAGCATGATGTTAAGATTTGGGCAAGCCCGCTCAAGTTAAGCATGATTTCATGATTTCGCCAAGGCTAATAAATTCAGTTATCTCAAGTTTTGGAGTCAGGATTTCCCCATTTTAAGAATTAAGCTATGCTTTGGGATATGATTATATGAGTAATATACATATGTTTTGGGTGTAGTGTCTAACATCAAGTAGGCTAGGGGTTCTAAGGTTCCCTAGTCTCCTAAACTACGCACAAATGTAGGTACACTTTGGGGCCTCTCTAGAGAGTGTTTCCCCCTCCCAAGGGCATATCGTGATATCACACTTTACCAAATCCTTTTCCCCTGGCAAGGCTTAGGATGGTCCTCCTCTACGTGGGCCAGATGTGCGATCAATATGCACTCATACATGGTGATTGTCGATTAAGACGAGTCTCCCATTGTTCCTCATGATTTCAGTACTGCATATATTATAAGATATTATGCTATTTTTTTAGCAAATTTGATCCAAGGATTAGTTTTTGAGCTTTTACCTATGATTTCATATATGGTAAGCCAAATGCATTTATTCCATGTTTCCAGCATGTAGTTTTTACTCTCAAGAATCTTATGATGTTATGATTTAAGATATGCATGATTTCAATTATACTTACTTAGCCTATTTTACTTACCTTGCATACTCGGTACATTCTAAGTACTGACCGCATACTCTATACTGTATGGTTTCATGATACAGGCTCAGACGTCCAGATTCAGACCCGCCATTCACTAGACTCCCGAGCTTATCCAGTTCACCTGTTGGTGAGTCCTCATCCTTCGAGGACCTTCAGTTAGTTGTCGTATGTTATTTCAGTTTTTAGATTTTCTAGTGAGCTAGTTGGGGTGTTGTCCCGTTAGCTCGTCAGTATGTTAGAGGCTTTTCAGATATACTTTTTATATTCAATTTTGAATTTAGTATTTTGATATTTCCGTTGTTCAGATGCTCTTATTAGTCAAACTTCTGCTATTTCAGAATTTAGTTTTCCACTTGAGTATGTTGAGCTTCAGTTTTCATGTTCAAGCCATGGGTCGACTTGGAGCCATTTATGGTTCTAGGTTACTTGTCTAGATCCGGGCCTAGTTCGGATCGTGACAATACTATTCACTCATGACAAGGAGAAAAAAAAGTCCCCCATAGAGCCTCAATGACCATGAGAGGTCACCAAAAGTTGTGGTGACACATGATGACTCATGGTATGATCCATTGTCACTAGGCGGGAGAAATTCCAAGCAAGTTCCTAAGGGTGTTCTAGTAATTTCCTATATTTGTATCTCCTAAACCAGAATGTTTAGGATTTCTAAAGAGTATATTTAAGGGTTTAATTAGTATAAACCCCTATTCTTTCCATTACAACGTAAGAATTCAAGATCATTGGCTCTAAAGTTCTTCAAGAAGCTAGGAAGTCATCTTCTTCAACCTAAGGTTCTCCAGGCTTGATTCTAATGTTAACTTTACAGGTATGTATGTATAACCTAACTAAGAATTTCTAATCTTCTTTATGCCCTACATCTATGCAAGAATTCATTGAGTTTAAAGTTATGTTTTTACCCAATTCTTGAATTTGTCTTATTCTCTATCTATTGAATTGATCATTGTTGAGCTACTCGTATTGAGTTGTATCCCTTTATTGTTTATTATCATTCTCTTCATGATATTGATTACATTCTCTTGATTCTTGAGTTATTGACTGTTGGCGGTTGGTTCATGTGTCTTATCCCATGAACCCTATTGCATAAAGTGATTTTGAAAACATTGTGATTTGAGTTTAATTGCATTATTTTCACAAGGTTGAGCAGATCTTTAAAAGAGTTTTCATGAAGAGATTTTGAGAAATAAAATATGATTTTGAGCATGATTTTCAAAGTTAAAGTGAAGCCTTGTTTTGAAACTCATGAGATGTTTTTAGCTAGAAGCTCACAAGTTTCCAAAAAGATGTTTGGAGCATAAGGTCTCCCAAGTTTTTAAATGAGAATTTGAGCGAAAGGCTCCAAAGAGATTTTTAAACATTCATTATATTCATAACTAAAGTGCTTTATAATGATGTTTTTGAGTTTCCCAAGGAAGGCATAAGGACATGAGGATAATATTTTGGGAGGATTATTTAGCACTAAGTTGGGTAAAAGGGTTCAAACAATCCATAAGCCCCAGAACTACGTTGCCAACGTAAGATAGGATCATGTCATTGATTCGGGTGACTCCTCAAAGATAGCCCCTGGTAAGGACTCGATGTTATGGATTCAAGATTGTGATCATCCTCTGCCCTGGCAAGGCTTTGGACAGCTCTGCCAACTTGCACAACATAGTTGGACATCATGTGCTTATTTATGATGGTGTCTGTTATGAGAAACTTCCAACCTACTATGGTATACATTACTTATACATGTTTTTACGAAGATGATTTTGGTTTATGAGTTTTATTGCATAAACTATTTTATATTAATCATATTATCAAATTGTGTCTTATGCGTTATTCAAAGTTCAGTTTTAGTTACGGTTCTTCAGCCAAGTTTATTGCTTTTAGTTATTCCCTTCAGTTGAGATACTCTTGATTAACTTTGGTTTCATTCAACCTTATTACATAACGTACATTCCACGTACTGACACCATTCGACGATGCATCTTATTCTGATGCAGATTCAGGTAGATAGGATCAGTAGCAGATGCTTCTTTAGGATGTCACATTCATCCAGCAGTTTGTGAGGCCTCCTACTTTTGGAGAGTCCCAGTCTTTTGAGTATTTTATTTTATAGAGCTTGAGGTAGCTGTGGGAGCTATATCCCAACACCAATTCTTCAGTTATAAATACTTCACAGATAGAGTTAGAGTTGAGTCAATAGTGTTACTTTATAACATTCTTTTCAATTGCAATTATAAGTCTTAGTTATTTATTTAGCCATTGCAGTTACTACTCCCGCTATACTTTATTGAGATCTAAACTGATAGTAAGCCAGGCCAAGGTTCTCTTGGACCACCAAAGTGGTCTAAGTGTCATTCGTCAGTCGATGTCCAGGGTCTAGAGTTGGGGAATGAAAAACTTAGTATCAGAGCTTTAGCTTCAAAGAGTCCTAGGGTAACCATGAAGCCGTGTTTAGTAGTGCTCCTCTTATAGGTGTGAAGTGTGCCGCATCTATAATAGGGAGACTATGAAGCATTAGGAAATACTTCTCTTCTTTCATACTCTAGATCGTGCGATAGAGTTTAACTCTATAAAGACTTCCTCCTAACTCGTGTATTCATGTGTTTCAGATCATGCCTCCTAAACGTTCTGTCAGCCGAAGGAATGCAACTAAGATGCCTCCACAGACTAGGATGCAGAGCAGGAATGGTCCCCGCACTCCAGTTTAGGGATCTAGTGTCGGAGTCCAGGATGGGCTAACTATTAGTGGGAGAGTTCTAGAGACCCCAGTTTCTCAGCCTCCTAGTATGGGTGCTTTAGAGGAAGAATTTAGAGGGGCTATTTATATGCTCACTCAGTTGGTGGCTGCCCAGTCAGGTCATCAAAACTCACCACTAGCCAGCTTTAGTTCTCATGATTCAGGAGCATTGAGGATTAGAGAGTTCCTGAGGATGAATCCTCTAGTATTTACAGGATCTAAGGTTGATGAGGACCCTCAGAACTTTATTGATGAGATTTGGAAGATTCTAAAAGCAATGGAGGCCACAGAGATAGAGGGAGTTGAGTTTTCTTCTTATCATCTCAAGTATGTGGCTAATAGATGGTATGATCAATAGGAGCAGGGTAGAGGTAAGAGTGCACCTCCATCAACTTGGGACTGTTTTGAGGAAACCTTTTTGGACTGCTTCTTTCCCCAAGAGTTGAGAGAGAGACAAAGGTAGAGAAATTTGTGAACTTGAGACAAGGTACTTTGAGTGTCAAAGAATACAACCTTAAGTTCATTCAGCTATCCAGATATGTTCCAAAGATGGTACCGGACATGAGGGCTAGAATGAGGAATTTTGTATTTGGTCTGGGTAAGCATGTGAAGAAGGAATACAAGGGCTCTCCATTGATTAGTGACATGGATATTTCTAGGATCATGGTATATGCTCATCAGCTAGAATAAGATAAGTAGGAGGACCAAGAGGAACATCAGAGTAAGAGAGCTAAGGTAGCAGGTAATGAGACCACTTATCAGAGGAACAGGAATGGAAATAGGTCCTTCTTTAGAAAGAGGTTCTCTGGACCAGTCAGCTAATGCTCCAGCTTCAGCTAACAATAATGATCAGAGGTCCCAAGGGCAAGGAAACTCAGTTCAGGGAGCCCCTCGACACCCACCTTATGGTAAGTGTGATAAGATCCACTTAGGTGAGTGTTATTTGGCTAAAGACAGATGTTATGGGTGCGGCAAATAGGGCCATTATTTGAGAGATTATCCATCCCAACAGAATAATGTGGGTAGTAGAGTTCAGACAACTCCTTCAGCAGGAAGGATAGCTCAAAGGGGCACTACTTCTGGGATAGGCATAGGTTAGAATTGTCTGTATGCCATGTCTAGCCGACAGGATTTGGAGAACTCCCCGGATGTTGTTACTAGTATGTTAAGAGTCCTCTCTATTGATGTGTATTCCTTACTTGATCCAGGTGATACTCTATCTTTTTTGAATCCTTATGCATCAGTTAAGTTCAGAATTTTCCCGAAACAACTCAGAGCCTTTTAGTGTTTCTACTCTAGTCGGTGAGTCAATTTTAGCTAAGAGAATCTACAGAGATTGTACAGTGTAAGTACATCATAAAGACACCACAGCTGATCTAGTAGAGTTAGATATGGTGGATTTTGATGTTATTCTAGGCATGGATTTGTTATATTTTTGTTATGACACAGTTAATTGTAGGACCCGAGTAGTAAGTTATGATTTCCAAATGAGCCGGTCTTAGTTTTGGAGGGTAGTTCTGTTATGCCTAAGGGTTGTTTTATCTCATACCTTAAGTCCAGAAAGTTAATCTCTAAGGGGTTTTTGATCTTGGGCAGATTTATATGCCCAAGTGATACTCAAACTTATCATTTTCGCCTTTTTTATCTAGCAATGTGTATACATTTTCATGTAATTGGTAATAAAATGTGAATTTATACTAACCAACATGATTAGCATTGTTTTGTAGGTAAAATGTGATTTCGGGAAGCTAAAATGCATGTTGGAGGATATCGGAGTTGGACTTAGATGCGAGCACGGGAAAACGCATTGGACTGCACAAATTAAAGGGGCTCCGCGATGGAGCCGTGTCACGCTGCCATCGCGGAGGCATTCTGCCTGGAGGGTGAAAATTCATCAATTTCCAGTGGAGGGTCGCGACTGCTCTGTGGCACGGTGGCTAGCCTCCGCGTTGCATGCCGTGCCATGTTGGTGTTATATTCCCGGACCCCCAATTCCAGTGAGGGTCCGCGTTCACGGCGTGTCACGGAGGCAGTGCTCCGCGATGCACTCCGTGACACGTTGCTCATTATTCCGGGAAAAATTCCCACTAGTATAAATAGAACACTTAAGTGTATTTTTCAGAATTCAGACTTGGTGGAGCAAGGACGTGGGTTACAGGCAGTTGAGGGACGAAAAGTTCAGGGTTTTTTCTCTCTTTCTTTCTTCTCTAATTCAATTGTTTGTATGATTAACACTTGTTTTAGGATGATTAATCCACAAATGAGTGGCTAATTCCCTTCCTTGATGAGGTTATGAACACTTGTGATGAATTTTGATTATTGAATTATATAGTTTTTCATCTTTTTCTTCCATGTTGTTCTATTAATTCTTGTTTCTACTGCATTGGTGTGTGGCCTACATTAATGTACATCTAAAAAGTCCGATTTCACTCGAGAGAGCAAGAAATTAGAAAGTTGTGAATTAATAGGATATTGTTCTTTACTTGATTTGGGAAAATTGAGTTTTGATGTGCTTTCCTGATAGAAATATACTTGAAAGCCGTATTAGTCAATTTAGGAACTGGAATTGTATTGCTAGGTCATGAATTGCATCTGATCACAAAAATGTAGACGGATGGTTTATGATTCTTAAGTGAGATTAAATACGAGAGTTTTAATCTCTTGGCTAATGTTCTTGGCTAGCAACTGGAAGAAAAGATTAACCAATTTATGATGATAATCAGTTTCATTACATGTTCTTTACCTCGGCATGCTCATATCCGTAGTTTAAATTCAAAGTAGATAATTGTTAGTAGTTTTAGTATAGAATTTATAAAACAAATTATTCACTTTTTGGTTACGTTGTTGTCAGCATATTTAGAAGTGAAATATAGTATAGTATACTTAAGAAAACTTCACTTAATCCGAGTCTCTGAGGGATCGATACTTGGCTTACTAAAGCCACTTACTACTTGTTCGACCACGTGCACTTGCGTGTCGGTTTAGATACCCATATAACACATCCGAACAAGTTTTTGGCGCCATTGCCGGGGACTTGGCAATTGGTGAAATTGTGTTAAGTGTAAATTTACTGTATTTTTATTTTCTTTTCTTAAGTGTTGACAACTTGGTCTTAGCCTGTATTTTGCAGACTTAATTGTTGTGAACACTGGCAAGAGACAAAGAGCTGGTGGAATCTTATATAGAGCCTGAACGTATAATTCACAGTAAATGGAGAGAAGCTCTACAAAGAAAGCTGCAGTTGCTCAGACAGACCATTATGGAGCAACAAAATCCACCGGTTGTGAGGGCAGTGTTAGTGCCCGAAGAAGCAGCAGCAAGGCCGGTTTGCGAGGTGGCAATCCCACATGCCAACAATGTTACATCCAGTATCTGCAAACCAGAGCCTGGAGGGAGATTTGAACTCCAGCAAAATATGGTGCAATTGTTGCACACAAGCGGGCAATTTACCGGTCTCCCTCATGAAGACCCACAACAACATCTCCAAAACTTTTTGGAGATAAGTGACACTTATATACCCGCTGGAGTGTCACCTGATTATGTTCGGCTTACATTATTTCCGTTCTGATTACTCGGAGAAGCCAAGAGGTGGTTGAAAGCTGAGCCACCAAATTCTATTTCAACGTGGGATGATCTTGCACGAAAGTTCTTGATAAGGTATTTTCCCTCTAGCAAAATATCAAGGCTTAGAAGTCAAATTCTAAGTTTCAAACAGAGGGAGGGAGAAAATTTATATCAAGCCTGGGAAAGATTTAAATCCATGTTGCGGGACTGTCCTCATCATCATCAGTCCAATGACGTGTTGGTGCACACATTTATTGAGGGTTTGGAACCCCATACCAAAAATTTTGCTAGATTCAGCAGCTGGAGGGAAAGCGCTGGAAAAGACTTATGAGGAGCTGTACACCTTGCTAAACCGGATTTCACAGGGCAATCCAGAATGGAATGCTGATTCATCACGAGGTGCGGCAAGGAAAGCAGCAGGAGTGCTTGAAGTGGATGGATTTACAGCTATCGCTGCACAGATAGCTGCCTTGCAGAATCAACTGAACAACCACTTCAGCAACATGACTTTGAACCAGCCTTCAGCTCCAGTTAATGCAGTCCAGCAAATGTGGTGTGAAGTGTGTGGAAGCAGTGAGCACTCAGCTGAGTGTTGTGGAGCCAACCCTGATTCGGTTAACTTTGTGGGGAATGCACAAAGAAATCATCAGCAGTATGGGAGTAGCTACAATTCAAATTGGAGGAACCATCCAAATTTTTCATGGGGTAGCAACAACCATCAAGGCCAAAGTTCGGGTCAGGGTATGCAAAGGAATCAAGGAGGGCAACAGAACTACCAATCTCAATTCAGAAATAACAATGCCCCTCCTCCACCACCATCACCCAGCATTGAGGAGATGTTCAAGACCATGATCGCTAACCAAGCGCAATTGCAGGCTGACTATGTTAAATTGGCAGCCGAAGTGAAAAATAACCTGTTAGCGACCAAGGCTCTTGAGTATCAATTTGGGCAATTTGCTACTGCCCAAAATACAAGGCCCAGGGGAGGACTGCTGAGCGACACGGATCCGAATCCGAAGCAGGTAAATGCAGTGACCACAATGAGTGGTTTGCAGCTGAAGGAGGTGGAACCAGAAAGACCACCTCAAAATTCGGGAGCAGCAGAAGTTGAGGGGGAGCAAAGTTCGGAAAGGGGGAAGACCAAAGAAGCTGAATCAGAAAGACCTCCACCCCCGTTCCCTCAACGACTCAAGAAACACAAGGAGGAGGCGTGTTTCAAGAAATTCATGGAGGTGCTTAAACAGGTACATGTTAACTTACCTCTTGTTGATGTCTTGCAGGGAGTGCCTAAATATGCCAAATACATTAAAGACATCGTGGCCAACAAAAGTCGTTTAACTGAGTATGCCACGGTGGCTTTGACGGAGGAGTGCACTTCCCGGATCCAAAACAAATTACCCACGAAGTTAAAAGACCCTGGAAGTTTTACTATCCAGCTTACTATTGGGCAGAGCATCCGAGCTCGTGGATTGTGTGACCTGGGAGCGAGCATAAATATGATGCCATCTTCGGTATTCAAAAAGTTGGGTCTAGGGAGTCCTAGACCTACAACCGTAATCTTGCAGTTGGCGGACCGATCCTTAGCTAGGCCGGATGGCATTGTTGAGGATGTTCTAGTGCAAGTTGGCTCCCTAATTTTCCCGGTAGATTTTATTGTTATGGATTTTGAACCAGACGCGGAAGTCCCATTTATTTTGGGACGACCCTTCTTGGCAACCGGGAAAGCATTAATTGACGTAGCTGTGGGGCAACTTACAATGCGAGCACATGACAAGGTAGATGTGTTCGATGTGTACAAAGCACCCAAGCTCCCGATGGTGCATGAAGAACTTTCGGTGATCAATGTGATTGATCATGGTAATGCTAAGCAGATGAAGCATTCCCGAGAGTTAATGGGAAGACCACCGGATAGGTGTAAGCACTATTGGGGGGAGGATGGTGATCGTGAGAAATCGTCCATCACCCTAGCGGACAATTGAGCTTAAAGGACGTCGAGCCGAGACGGTAAACCAGGCGCTGCACGGGAGGCAACCCGTGAAAAATTTTTCTTTCATTTTGTAAAGTGTAAATAGATTTTTCTTTTTCTTTTCTTGATTTATTACAAAATTTTTCGTTTTAGTTAGTATTTTACATTTTTAGTTAGGTGAAACCTATTATTCTAACCAATTTTATTTAGTGAGATGATTTTCAGGTCAAACGGAGAAAAATGTGCACGGAATCGTGAAGGAAAAGGTGAGGTATGAAAAATTAATAAAATGTAGAAGACAGTGAGCTGGGGCGATAGCTCCGTGTCACGGAGGAGGACCTCCGCGTTACCCTCCGTGACACGTTGAGGCATAACCTGGAAATTTTAAAATTTCCAGAATGCTATCGCGATGGCTCCGTGTCACGGAGGCAGTGCACCGCGATGCACTCCGTGACACGTTGCCGTGTAAATTGTGACGGGTCACACCGGGTTACCGGGTGACCCACGTGTTTTCTACCCTTTTAAACGCCGAATACACCCCTTTTCCCCTCATTTTTAATTTCCTCCGCGACCAAACATCCCAAAACCCCTCCCCCACCAACGTGCCACGGCTTAAGGCAACAAATTACCAAGTTTTCTTCGGTTCTTCAACTTCGAGGTATGTTTTCCAATTCTCTCTCAAGTTTTTGTCGATTTTATTCGAAATTAAGCATGGGAGGTGAGATAAATCGCCCTAAGTCAAAATTTAGCATGAATTCGAGTTATTTGTTGATTGATAAATGTTCGGAATGTTGTAATGAGCATTTGAACTTGTCGATTGCATGAATTATTCGAATTTGATGGAAGAAATCAATTCTAGGGCTTGATTGTTGAATTTGAAATTGGTAATGTGTTGAATTCGTGAATTTTATGCCGGGGTGTACTTGTGAAATGAGATAAGTCGTTGTACAAATTGTTTGAATGTTAATTGACGACGAATTCTCGGGTTTGGGAAAATGTTGAAATTTGTTCAAATTGGGTTGGTTATATAGGTTCAGGTGTATAGAATTTTTGTTGTCGTTTTTGTTTCGTTGTTTTTCTTTGCTAAGTGCGATGGTTAAAATGCTAGCGATGGTAGTGATTGGGATTAGCTGTACGAAGTCTGAGTAGTACGCAGAAGTATACCGTCGAATTTTTCTTGTTGAACGCACTAAGCATGATTTGTATGGCTGGTATTTTGGTGTAAATAAAGTTATTCTTGCCGCATTGTTATCACTTTAGCTAAGGACTAAGTGTGGGGTAAATTTAGCTTAACCTGACCTTAGCCAAAGTTAATATTTATTTAACTTAACATTGCGATTGTTGACTTGTGTTGACAGACAAAATGGCAAGCAGGGAAGATAAAGGGAAGGGTGCATCAACTTCAGGCACCGGAAGGAAAAGAATTCTTCAACATAGTCACAAGAAGGTGGTCTACGACCATTAGATCCCTAGAAAGAGGAGCAACTAAGAAGAGAGGGGTATAAAAGAAGACTCAGACTGGGCACAACAGTCCCAGCTGCACCAGTAGTTCCACGCGGCCAGCGCCGCCAATACGGAACGAGATGGGTGACTGACGAGGGGAAAAAGTGGTATGCCAAGCACAAAGAAAACAAATATTTCCCCGAGGAGCATATAGCATGGGAGCCATTAGCACAGGAGTTCCCCAAAATAGTTCACCGGATCGAGGCAGCTGGGCTCGGTTTCATATTTCAGGAGCCCAAAGAATGCAACCTGCACCTGGTCCGGGAGTTCTATGCAAATTGGAACCCATCCATCAGAAGCCACACCATCAAGATCAGAGGGCAGATAGTCACTCTGGAACCCCACCAACTCAATGCATCATCGGAGCGCGGGACACAGACGCCCACGTTCTCCGCCAGCTGAACATTACCCCACCGTATGCTGACATCAGACGCACACTGTGTGGGCTCGATCCACAGCTAGATGGAGCAGACACAAAGAAAGGGGCTACCACCAGACTCTGCCATATTCTCAAATGAACAGGGAAGCCCGAATCTGGCTGAAGATAGTCTGCTCGTGCCAAATCCCGGGGGTACACATGACTGATGTGACCCGGGACCGTGTTTGCCTGGTGTACGCCCTGATGAAAGGGCTGGAGATAAATGTTGAGGCGGTCATTATATCCGCCATGAAGAGAGCCCGACTGCACCAGGGCCACAGGTATGGTTTCGGTGGACTACTCACCACCTTTCTCCGGGGCCTCGACGTTGAAGAGGAGGCTTTAGATTATATCCCGCAGTTGGAGCGGCGGGCCTTGGATGTGACCAAAACTAAGGCTCCCGACACCACCCACGGGCTAGTGCTGACACTTGGCGAGCGACATGCTCGTGATGACCAGTACATGGCGCGGATGTATGGGATGCAAATGCTCCAGCTCAGGATAGGTGGGAGACCAGCCACGGAGGAGGAGCTATGGCAGCTCGAGCTAGATTACCCGTTTGGCGAAAACGCCAGGGCTCTATGCCGAGTGGGGCCAGCCTTTGTAGAGCCCATAGACGATGACGTCCCCACGGATGAGGAGACACATCGGGAGGACTCCGATGTGGAGTCCGATGACGACGACGGAGGCGACTCGGACATGGGAGATGAGGCAGCAGCACCTGATGAAGAAGTGGAATACTTTGACTGATCAGGGAGTTCCACCACCCAATTTTGTGATTTTTAATTTTTGTGAACACTGGGGACAGTGTTCGGTTTAAGTGTGGGGTGGGGAGTAGTTAGGTGCTGGGCGGGGCTGGTTTGCTTGTATGTTTTCCTCTGTATTTTTGTATGTATGTTTCCCTGTGTTTGTGAATTTGCAAATTGTTCTGTATTTGTAAATATTTGTGAAATTGCTGTGTGTTGTTGAATGGTTGCTAGGTGATTCTGATTCTGTAAATATTTTTGTTTATCGAAATGATCGATAAAATTTTCTTTTTAAAATTTCTTTAAAATATTTTGTACATAAATTCTTCTTTTGCTATCGAAATGATCGATATTTTGCAAATTTTTCAACTTTTTAAATTTTGGGTTTCTCGGCGTTTGTTTTCGGTTCTTTTACAGAGAATGGTCCCATTGAACCGACGTCATAGTTAGTGACCGTTCCCTATGATGGATGGATGAAGACGGTCTTAAGGGAAATGTAGTCGGTAGGAGTAGTTATTTTAAAGTATTTTCAGTTTTTTCTTTGGTGGATTGCATCCCGAAACCTGTAGTTGCTATATGGTTGCAAAATCTTGGTTGCGTGTTGTAACTGGTATTCCAAATGCAAAGGTGATTCGTATGAAAGCATGCAATTTTGTAAATATGTTGAGATACCTAGGCTGTAGAGTTCGATTCGGTGTGATTGAGGCTTAATGTTTGAATTCATGTAATTAGCTGATCGAAGAATCTGTGAATGCATCTTGAATCGAGCATTTGCATAAAGCGTGAAGTGAGGTGTTGATATTCCATGCTATTGTGAAGTGTCTAGAACTTGCCTGGTGTGTGTACAAAACGAAATGAAGGAGGTGTATTGTAGGAAAGGATGTAGGCATTTCTTTGTATTAACCGAGAGTTTCTATTTTTTTCTTGTCGTACTCACCTTGATTGTATACCCTAGTCAACCCTTTGAGCCTTTATCCTATGACTTCTTTCTTTTGTCCAAAAAGCTTAAACTGAGCTTAGCTCCTTCTTTTCATTAGCCGTAAAGTCTATACAAAACTCTTAAGCGCTTAAGAAGAGAAAATAATTTTCCCAAAGTGTCAAAGAGTGCGAATGGTGAAAAGAAAAAGAAAAGCAGAGTGAGGAAAGAAAAGAAAAGGTTGAAGGTGCACTTGCTATAAATAAATGATAATGAAGCTGCATGAATACCCTTTGTTATTGTGTCAAGTGTGCTGAATGAAATGGGCCGTACTAAAGTAAATCATCAAGAATGGGATGATGAAAAAAAAGAAAAGAGAGAAACAATGTCCATGAGTTGATGGGAATGTGTTGAAAATGCGCTTAAGGATGCTAGTGGCTATTATTGGCTAATCCAATATATACTAGTTCCATAGCTTCCATTACAACCCATTAAAGTCCTACGTGATCTTACATTGCATTTCTTTATATTAGTGGAGTAATACACTAAGGGCAAGCTTATGGGTCATGACATGATGCATGTGAATTCTTTTGGGAGAGAGAGTGAAATAATTTTTACATGCCCCTACTTGAATGTTTGTGTGTCACATGAGCAAAAAGGGGAAGATTCTCTTGAGTTGTGAGGGAACATGCTTGATGAAAGATTGATTTTCGTGTCGGATATCTTGATTAGCTGATTTGCATGAGTTTGCCGATATCGAGAGTCGATTCTTAAAGTCTAGGAAGTCTTAATGTATTGAAGGTCATTGCATTATTAAGACCATGCATGTTTTCTTGATGATTCGCAATATTGAATGATCGGTATGACCATAGCTTAAATTGTCGCACCATAGTAGCGAAGGTTGGGATGTAAATTGCATGACTTGTATGTTTGTTGTTCGAGGACGAACAAGGATTTAAGTGTGGGGTAAGTGATCTTGTGCAGATTTATATGCCCAAGTGATACTCAAACGTATCATTTTTGCCTTGTTTATCTAGCAATGTGTATACATTTTCATGTAATTGGTAATAAAATGTGAATTTATACTAACCAACATGATTAACATTGTTTTGTAGGTAAAATGTGATTTTGGGAAGCTAAAATGCATGTTGGAGGATATCGGAGTTGGACTTGGATGCGAGCACGGGAAAAGGCATTGGACTGCACAAATTAAAGGGGCTCCGCGATGGAGCCGTGTCACGCTGCCATCGCAGAGGCATTCTGCCTGGAGGGTGAAAATTCATCAATTTCCAGTGGAGGGTCGCGACTGCTCCGTGGCACGGTGGCTAGCCTCCGCGTTGCACGCCGTGCCACGTTGGTGTTATATTCCCGGACCCCCAATTCCAGTGAGGGTCCGCGTTCACGGCGTATCACGGAGGCAGTGCTCCACGATGCACTCCGTGACACGTTGCTCATTATTCCGGGAAAAATTCCCACTAGTATAAATAGAACACTTAAGTGTATTTTTCAGAATTCAGACTTAGTGGAGCAAGGACGTGGGTTACAGGCAGTTGAGGGACGAAAAGTTCAGGGTTTTTTCTCTCTTTCTTTCTTCTCTAATTCAATTGTTTGTATGATTAACACTTGTTTTAGGATGATTAATCCACAAATGAGTGGCTAATTCCCTTCCTTGCTGAGGTTATGAACACTTGTGATGAATTTTGATTATTGAATTATATGGTTTTCATCTTTTTCTTCCATGTTGTTCTATTAATTCTTGTTTCTACTGCAATGGTGTGTGGCCTACATTAATGTACATCTAAAAAATTTGATTTCACTCGAGAGAGCACGAAATTGGAAAGTTGTGAATTAATAGGATATTGTTCTTTACTTGATTTGGGAAAATTGAGTTTTGATGTGCTTTCCTGATAGAAATATACTTGAAAGACGTATTAGTCAATTTAGGAACCGGAATTGTATTGCTAGGTCATGAATTGCATTTGATCACAGAAATGTAGACGAATGGTTTATGATTCTTAAGTGAGTTTAAATACGAGAGTTTTAATCTCTTGGCTAATGTTCTTGGCTAGCAACTGGAAGAAAAGATTAACCAATTTATGATGATAATCAGTTTCATTACATGTTCTTTACCTCGGCATGCTCATATCCATAGTTTAAATTCAGAGTAGATAATTGTTAGTAGTTTTAGTATAGAATTTATAAAACAAATTATTCACTTTCTGGTTACGTTGTTGTTAGCATATTTAGAAGTGAAATATAGTATAGTATACTTAAGCAAACTTCACTTAATCCGAGTCTCTGAGGGATCGATACTTGGCTTACTAAAGCCACTTACTACTTGTTCGATCACGTGCACTTGCGTGTCGGTTTAGATACCCATATAACACATCTGAACAGTTTTTCTACTATTTAGTAAGAGGGAAAGACTCTAATGTCGAGACACTATCCCTTCAGTCAGTTTCATTTGTTAATAGGTTTCCTGAGGTCTTGTCAGGCGACCTACTAGGAGTCCCTCCAGATAGGGAGATAGATTTCGGAATCAATTTTCTTCCTGATACTCAGTCTATCTCTATTATGCCATATAAAATGGCTCCAACCAAGTTAAAAAAGTTAAAAGAGCAGTTAAAAGACCTGCTAGATAAGGGTTTCATTTGCCCCAATGTTTCACTGTGGGGTGCTCCAGTTCTCTTCGTGTGTAATAAGGATGGTACTCTCATAATATGTATTGATTATCATCATTTGAACAAAGTTACCATCAAGAATAGGTATCCCCTTCCTAGGATTGATGACTTGTTCGACCAGCTTCACGGTGCCAAGTGTTTCTTAGAGGTAGATATCAGATCGGATACCATCAGTTAAAGGTTAGAGAGTGTAATATTTCCAAGACAGCCTTTAAGATCATCTATGGTAATTTTGAGTTTGTTCTTATGTCCTTTGGCTTGACTAATGGTCCTGCAGTATTTATGGATCTCATGAACAGAGTGCTTAAGCCATATTTTGACAGGTTTGTTATTGTGTATCTTGATTTACTCCAAGAGTGAAGAGGAGCATGCTAGTCATCTTAGAATAGTCCTGCAGACCCTTGAGGACAAGTAATTCGCCAAGTTTCTCTAAGTGCGAATTTTGGCTGAAGTCAGTGGCTTTTGTAGGACATATAGTCTCCAACAAGGGTATTAAGACTGAATCTCAAAAGATTGAGGTAGTTAAGAGTTGGTCCTCCCATAACCCCAACTGGCATCAAGAGTTTCTTGGGTTTATCTAGCTACTACAGGAGATTTGTAAAAGGATTATTGATGTGCTTTGAGTTTATAGCACTTTCAATGCTTAAAACTAAGAAAATAACATGGACTTAGGTATGTTTATATGAATATTAGGTTCTTTTTACTTTATTTTCATGCAAAATAAGTGTTGGAGAAAAAATGTGCAAAAGAGGCATAAAAATGCAAAAAATCAGCCAAGTACAAGTCTCAGTACGAGCCGTACCTTGATTGTACGAGTCATACTGAGACTTGTGGTGAAGCCGTAACTAGAGTGACCAAGGAAGTCTCTTGGTATGGGTGGAACCCATGGATCGTAGAAAGTACTTACAACCCGTACCATGAGCCGTAATGAGCTTCTGTGATTATTCAAGACTTGGCAGAACTTCAGATACAACAAGAAGTACGACCTATAAGAGGAAGGTACGAGGCGTACTGTAACACCTTGGATAATTTGAGCAATAAAATCGTGCTTTCGTGGCAGGAATAAGAGTACATAATAGGCTAAGAAGGAAGTGTTATGAGTTATTTGTATCACTCTATGGTCGTATTTAAGATTGGACGTCGATCAAGTTGTAGAACAAAATTCGGAAAAAGTTATCACAAAATTTCCTTCTTGAGATTCCTTGAAATTTAGGTCAAACGTATCAAAGTGTTTCTCCCAATCTATAAGGATTTAAGGGGTGTGTGACCTATCAAATTAAATATCTACGAGTGTAATTTCCATTGCATCGAACCATTTTCCAATCCGACTTTGGAGTAGATAGATATTCACATTTTCACGAGACCGTGCAAGCAGGCACCTCACAAGGGTCTAAGGCGGTGGAGAACTATAAGAAGACCCTTGGTCGGTTGGTTGACTTATTTTCCAGAACTTCTCACATCCAAAACCTCTCTCAAGATTCTCTCCATGGTTTCCTTTGGGTTTTGGGGCTAGAATCCATGGTTTAACATGATTTTGATGTCGGGAGCTTGGTGTAGTCCATGGTTTGGTGTCTTTTCCGGGATGTTGGTGGATGTTTCATGGTGAAGATGTTGGTAATACTTCTTTATTTTGTTCTCCTTAGTTTTTAGGTTGGTTATAGGTGTGTTAACACTGGTAGGTTGTTGTCTTGGAGTTTCTACTATCGAATTCCTATGAATCTTGTCGGATAAGCTTCATTTGTCTTGTTTTGTTGTTGAGTTGTGTTGGCCGCATTTTTGGAGAATTTTGTATTGCGTTTAGGCAGTAGGGTCATGGTGTTGAAGGCTAAAATTTGTCTAGGCTTAAATCTAAGATATGTTAGGCTTTTCCCTCTTTTTGTCGGCATGAATTTCATAGTCGTTGTCATTAGTATTGACGGGTGTGTTGGCTGTTTTGTGATGCTTTGTGTTATATTTTTAATTGACTCTTGTGATACTGTTTATATGGTGATGAAGGTGTGTGTAAGGTGCTGGTTTGGTTGGTGACTCGGGCTTGAGTGCGGAGAATCGTAGTCATGGCAAATTGTTAGGCTCGTGTCGAGAGGCCGTGTGTGAGGCATATGGTTCTTGTAGTAAGTTATGGGATGGTTGAGTGAATAATATTAGGTGATTATATTGGCAAGTTAATGAGGAATTAGAGTGGTTAAGGTCGATGGCTGCGATGATCTTTTGTTATATTTGAATTGGCGATCGTGTCGACCGTGTCGATGGCACATGATGGTCATGGTGACACTTAGGCTGATTTGGTCATGTCCCTTGATGTTAGTGGTAATTAGAGTGGCGTGTGGGCTGTTTGTAAAGCTTGAGGATAGAATGTTTAGGATGATGATCCATAGCTTGGTTAGTGGCTCGTCGGTGGACGGCTAGATGTGAAAAAATATATTGTGTTGTATTAGTCGGGTTGTGGGGTTTGAGAGCCGATTATGGGTTGTTTGAGCATGTATTATTATTGTTGTTGCTTTTTTATGTTTTGTCTTGAGGCCTTGTGGCTTGGGGATACCCGATATACGAGAGTTTTTCCGGCTAGGGATCGAGCCCGAGGTGCCTTGTGGCTTATGTATACCCGACGCACGAGAGTGTTTCCAGCTGAGGGGTTAAGCCCAAGTAGTGAAATGACCAACGGGGTTGAGAATGATGTACTCCTTAGTGTCGAGTTGAGACATGATTTGAGAGTGCTTCGATATGTCTGAGCCTTCCTGGGATCGCGATTTGGTTCTCCTAGATGGATTGAGCTCCGCTAACTATGCGCAATAGAGAGAGAGTCCGACAGTGCTTGATTGATGATGTTCACTGACAGGTGTTTACTTTTGATATGCTTGGCATTATATTGTAATTTTTGCTCGTGTTATATGTTATCTGATAGTAGTGGATGCTAGATGTTGGCTAGTATTAGCTGGAGGCTGTTGAGAGTTCTAGAGGTGATGACAGGTGAGCTATGTTGGCTAGGTGCCGCTACGTTATTGTTTACTTTTGGACTTTCTAGGCTTATGGGGGCCAGGTAGGTTTTGTTTGTATGTTTGTTTGTACTTTCCAGGCTTATAGGGGGCCAGGTATGTTCTATGTGTTTACTTATGTTGAGTCTCCTTTTGCGATATCTGGTATATCTGTTGATCTCTAATCTATGTCTTCCAGTTATTTCTGCCTTTCATGTTTAGTACACTATTATACTGACGCCGTAGTCGAGGCTCTGCATTCATGCCTGCAGGTGATAGTGGGTTGTTAGATCAGGTTCTTGAATGTTGAGTGGAGTTCCAACTGAGTCAGTGTGCTCTAATTCTTTCGAAGTTACGAGAGGTTGAGTTATGGGTAGTTCGGGGCCTTGTCCTAGACAGTTGATTTTTATTCTATTTTTAGGGGCTCGTAGACATTGATTGTGGGTGTAGTGTCATTGTTATTGGTTAGGTGGGCCATGCTGTATAGTTGTTTTCCATTCCCTATCCTTGACGACATGTTGTGTTTATTTTTTTGGGTTGGTCAGGTGAGCCATCTTCTGCTATAGTCTATCGTCTTATTCTGATTTTATAGTTGTTGTGTTTTTTAACCTCATCAGTTCTGGCCTTTATTTTATTATTGGGCATCGGGTATGCTCATATCAGGGGTGGCACCAGGTGTTACACGCCTCCCTGTGTTTGGGGTGTGACATGTACCACAACACTCGGGGAAAAATTCAGAAGATGTCAAAGTTCTGAGGGCCAACCCATGGATGCATTGTACGACTCGAAGGACCAAAGTACGAGTACCATCTTCAAACACTTAGACAAATCTGTAGCAGCCAAGGATGTACGAGAGGCAAGTACGACCCATACAATGCTGTTAAGGGTCGTATGTTCAGTCGTGAGAAAGGCGGTGCCAGATATGGAAAATTCCCTGTTAGCTTAGGAAAAGGTTTCTAATGTCTGTATAAATACCTTTTATATTTTATTTTAGTATAAGAAGCGCAAAAGAAGTAGTAGAGACGTGTGAAGAGTAATATTTGTGATTTTTTATCAAGTTTTGGAGAGCAATTCTTAGAATCAATTCTAGATTTCATCAATTGTTCTTGAGATTGTTCATTGATATTCAAAGCAGGTTTTCTTCCAATTATTATTGTAAGTATTTAATTATGTGTTTTTCTATGAATGCTAATTATAATCTTACAATCACGAGAGGCTAAAACCTACACAACTAGGGTTGTAGGAACCACACTAGATTAATAATGAAATAGGGTTACACAAAAGTGATTCAAAACCAATGCTAAACACTTGTATTGTATTCTCTTCATCTTTAAACGTTTCTTAATGGTTTACAATGTTAGGAGTTGCCAAAATTCTTTACTTGCTTGAACCTAGAGAAGTAGAGATTAGGAAAAGAGAATTAGAATAGAGTCTTGATCTTGATGATCATTATATTAACTTGAGCTGTGATTGTAGGATAGTTAAATATTGAACATATTAATAACGGTTAGTAAGAAATCACTCATGAGACCTGGCATGGTAATTGAGCATGGTCATCTAACAGGGACGAACCAATCGTTTGGATCAATCCTAGTTATCAGTTCTACAAGTAAGCATTGGGATTGGTCATGTGTGTATACCCAAAGTAGTTATGAACCCATGGAGAACACATACCCTAGTTATATGCATATCTTGATATCAACCAAAATTATAATCTTGATTTAATATTATTTTTTTCTTTGAAACCCCCAAATTTGGAGATAACTCACCAACAAGTTTAAGTACCGACATTAGTCTAGATCTTCCATATTCCCTGTGGGATCGATCTCAACCTCTTTGTTGGTTTCTTTATTGACAATGTCTGCTTCATACTTTTTCAGGAAGTGTGAGTTTCAAAGTTATCAAAAAGTGGCCGTTGCTGGGGAATACAGCTAAGACTAGATTAATTGCTTGTATTTAACTTTTGGTTGCTATTTCCTTAATTACATTTTCTTTTTGTTTTTGGACATCCACAGGTTGTCGCTTGGTGAATGCCAAGTACTTGTAGGAGTGGAAATCCCCTGATTCCTTTAGATCTCGAACTTGAAAGAACACTGTGAAGGATGGAGAACCAAGAACAGAGAGAAGCCCGTATTGCTGAAGAAGCTAGGCAAGCCGATTTAGATCGGCAAGATGCACTTCTGGATGTGGAGGACACTTGAGATTAGGTTTTTAATGCTGGTCATCATGGTAGGGGAAACAGAGGCCAGAGATATGCCCCTCAATTCTTCGATGAGGATGACCTAATATTGATGAAGTCGGGTCTACTGGAGCTATTGTACAACCACGATTGTCTGCTGGGGAAAAATTCGACATCACTAGCACCATGATTCAACTCTTGAACATGAAATGAGTGTTTAGTTGTCACGCAACTGTTGATGCCAACCTGCACTTGATGGACATTGTGGGAATATGCAAAGCGTACAGGTTGCCCGGAGTAAGCCAGGATGCAATAAGGCTAAGACTCTTCCCATTCTCTCTGTCCGGGGAGGCCATTTTATGGTTATTAGAGTTGTCCAATGACTCCATTACCAACTGGAGGGAGCTCAAGCAAGCTTTTCTAGAGAGATTCTTTCCACCTCCAGGATGCTGTAGCTCAAGGACGAAATATATAATTTCCGACAGCTTAAAAAAGAGGCACTTCATAAGACCCGGTTGAGGTTCAAGAAGAAGTTGACCAAGTGCCCAAACCATAAAATTCCAGATGATAGATTGTTGGAAATTTTTACAGGTCATTGAACAAAAATACTAAAGCTATAGCAGATACAGTGGTGGGAGGAGCACTGATGAGTTATAGACCAATGGAAGAAAGAGAAGAAACGTGACCAAGAATTGGCTCATATGCATACATCATTGGAATTGCTCTCTAGGCATATTATGGGCGCTGGAGCTTGAAGAGTTAATGTAGTGGGGACACAGGGACAAGAGCCAAGGCCTGAGCACTCAGATTCCGAGGAGGAGGCAAACTTCTTGGACAACCTGCTGGCGAGTTTCCGAGCCAACTCCCAAGGGTCTGGACAAGACACTTGGTGCCAAGGTTTTAGAAACCAAGGTCAGAACCTATATAGAGACAATTAGAATCGGAATGGGTACAGAGACAAAAGCTGATGTCGTGAGCGCGAGGGAGATTGGAGAAGGAACGACGGTTACCGCAATGACCGAGTAGGATTGTACGTGCCTCCGAATGCACGTGAGGGTGAGGCTGGACAGTAATGTTGGAGAGCATGATGGCTGAGATCCTAAAGAAGTTGAGATCCATAGATGATCAGCTGAAAGACATCAGTAGTGATCTATCGAGCATGAGCCAGAGAGTTGAGTCACATGCTATGACTATTAAACAGATTGAAAAATAGCTGGAGAACCTGTCAACATCTATGAACCCTAGGAAAAAGGGTACACTACCTAGCAACACAGTGTCACGCCCCGCCTTGGGAGGCGTAACTGGTAGCTAATACCATACTGGACTCTGAGCTGACATGGCTGGATACATATACCTTTGGTGCATGCCAGTAGCACATAGTAAGAATACAAAGCTATATCTCGGCTATAGACACATCCTCGGGTCGACAAGGCCTCATAGCATACCGGTAAAAGAAAATAGCTAACCTAGCAAACAAGTCAATAAAGGGATCCTATGCAGGCTGATAAGACCACCATGCTGTCTAGTCATAACAGAAGGAAAGACAGGCAGTCATATATCAACTATAGCCAAAAAGGTTGCTAACTAAAAGCTACACTAGGCCCCACACGGCTAACATACAAACCATAAAAAATTTAGGCCCCACACAGCCAACACAAACAGCTAACTGAAGATTGTAGTCTGCAAGCCACTAATGTTACACCCCATAAATGTTAAAGACTAGTACGAATACACATGGATTTGTGATGGATAAATAGAGTATGAAGCGTGTGGAAAAGCCTCGGAAGTGGGCACAGACAGGACAAGTGCGGTGCGCCAGGCCCATGGTGCAAGGAGGGGCGTGACGCGCGGGTACTATGGCGAGTTGGGCGGCGTGGGGTACCCCCCAGTCCACCACCCTTAAGTATATAAATACTCTTCTAGTTCAATTGTAAGTCATTTCCAACATAGGCCTCGTCCCGAGAAAGGGAAATACACAACTTTTACACAATTTTCTTTCGATTACACTGCCAAATGCCGTCCAAACTCAAATTAACTTTAGGTATCGAGTTCTAAGCCAGCAGAGAGAATTACTATGGAGTTATTTTCTCGAAATACGCTCGGAAAATCAGAACCCCACCGAGCAAAAGTTGTCAGAATTGCTCCAAATTAATTCCTATACGGTCACAGGCTTTAGGTAAACATTTCTCCCTTCTGAACTCTTGCGAAATTATAGGTTTTCAACCATAATTTGTGAAGTTGAAGTATTATTTCTACTATTATCAAAAGTTATCATTTTAATCCAAATTTAGTATTGAAATTTGTCTCTTTCACCAGTATTACGATTACAGCTGAAAAGAGCTGACGAATACAAGTTAAAACTCGTCTGTTATTCAGGAAATGGCAATCGAGGTATGTAACTTATCCCTTGGCAAGTTATTCTCATTGTACAGTGCTACAAGTTATGTTCTTGAATGGAAATAACGGTCCCATATGCTAAAGATAGATGCTACCAGTAGATTGTGATTAGACATGTTGTGATCAGTTGTTTTCTGTAGACTATGAATATATATGTTGTGGTTAGTTTCTAGAAAATGTATATAGATTATACTACAGTATCCCTTGTAGGGAAGGAACATATTAAGTGTGATACGCGCTGGAAGCATCATAGAAACTCTTTTGTTCTCCAGTTCATTCTATTAGTAGAATTGTATGATTTATTGCCAGGCCTAGACCTTAGAAGCTCATGAATAGTTATCGAGCCTAAGTTAGTAAGTTGAACAACATAAGCGCAACTAGGTGATTTAACTACCAGTTTGGCGCTTGTATTGTTAGGAAAGCATGCCTAGAGGCCATGGGCGTATCCTCACGCCCAGGGCCAGAAATATAGATAGGAGGGCCATACTTTAGAGTTAGTGGCACTAGGGTTTTCTAGTGACCTAAGTGACAGCCAACCGCCTAGTTAGCTACTACCAGTGTCAGTTCCAATTGGTTCAATATTCATCATATAGGTTGCCCAGAAAGACATCCCAGTCGATCAGGTCAAATAGACCCATGGGTACCCTAAGGAAGGGGACCTTATTAGCAGTTAGAGGCGGGGCCAACGCCCCAGCCTCCTCCCATGAGATACTCAAGTACAGGTCATCGTGAGTGGCTAAGTCTAGGTAAGCTTAACTGCAAGTTAGGAATTGCCCGGGAAAGTCATATAAGATCTGAACAGACCAAGTTGAGGGCTAAATAACTAGAACCATGTTAACACAATATTACCCTTAGGCTAAGAATGTCAGTAAGCTGCCTTCAGGGGGATTAGAGACCGACCACTCAAAAGCATGTTCGGCCAATAGCAGTCCTACAACTGTTCCAAGTAAAGGGACTAAGTAATTGGTCGTCAGCAACCCTACAGTTTCTTAATGAGTTATAGTTGCCCGAATAGGACATTCAATGTATTATTAAGCCACTCTAGATCTCGCCCAATTTGGTCTAGACCATTAGAGATTATGATCACCACTAGGATCCTCTGATCAGATATAGGTGCACAGGGTGTGCCTGCTAGAAGCCATATAGATTATTCTAGGGGAGAGAAATAGTCGCGTTAGGCCCAGTAGGCCAAATACGCCTTTTGAGTGGAAAGATTGAGACTTCAGTATAGCACCTCAGGGGAGTTTCCCTCACTTAGGAGCCTTCCGTGACCACCCCAGGGTTACTAGCTGTGTCATTTCCCGTGAGGGGCTATATGATGTTTCTCTAAGGAGCGAATTGCCGTCACGAGGGATGAAGATAAGATTTGAGGGACCTATACAGTCCATTCCATGGCTAGACTATTATTTCTACGTCGTATCAGCAGTACACACCTGTCGAGCCTGGTGAAAAGGGTGCAGTTATTAGGAGTCCACCGGACTCAAACACAGCTATAAATCTGGGGCCAAGCAGGCTCAATTGCAGACCCAGGGGGACAGGTGTACTTTCCAGGGCTTATGGGGATCCCGGTAGGTTATTTCTGTATTGCTTGTACCTTACAGGCTTATGGGGGCCAGGTTAGGTTCTTGTTTGTATTCCTTTCTACTGCTATAGCTTATGGATATATGATTGTATAGTCGTAGCTCATATACGTATAATGTTTTTTCTAGATGCAGATTACGAATAATCCAGCTTAAGGTTAATCTTTCTTCCCCTTCTCTCTATTTACTTTCACTCTTTAACAGCTTACTTATTGACTTACATATTCGGTATATATTGTACTAACTCCCATTCCCGAAAACTGCATTGCTTGCCTGCAGTTTAGAAAGACAGAATTCAAGCTCTTTAGTAGTAGTTGTTCAAAGTCAGCAATTTGGCCAGCTCCCTTCGTTCAGAGTGTCCAGGTTGTAGAGGTTACAGTCATTCAGTCTTATAGCATTTGGGGTAGGTCGGGGCCCTATCCCGACCACTATTTTTATTCTTAGAGGCTTGCAGACTACAATCGTCAATTAGTTAGTTGGTTGTCGGCCATGTGGGGCCTATATATGTTTAATTTTGTGTGACGACCGTGTGGGGCCTTATTTAGCTGTTAGATAGTGACCTTTGTTGGCTATAGTATAGATATAGTTACATGATTTTTATTTCTGTTATAACTAGACAACATGGTGATCTTGTCAGCCCGCATAGGATCGCTTTTATTGCTTGTTGTTTGTTAGCTGTTTTCATTACAGGTATGGCCTTGTCGGCCGGAGGCTGTATTTACAACTGAGATATAGCTCGTTGTTTTATTGAATTGAGTTGCAGGCATGCACCAGACATGCATAAGCCTATCCAGGTCATCCAGAATCTAGTGTGGCACTAGGTGCCAATCATGCCTCCCAAGTTGGGGCGTGAAAAATTTGGTATCAGAGCAGTTCGTATCCTAGGGAGTGTGCAAGTTGTGTTTAGTAGAGTCTTGCTTATAAATGTGTTGTTCACCACATTTTATAAGAAGGAGGAAACGAGGCATGATAGTATGGTTACCTTTTCTTCTCCTCATATCGTGCTATAGAGCCGAGTTGACAGGGTTGAGTCCCTAAACTTTTATTGCTATGTTTGTCTAGAATAATGTGCGGTATGAGACAGACTCCAACCGTAAGATAATTATAGTAGGAGAAGGAAGTACAAGTGTAATTCATAGTTGGTGGACAACCAACTTGAGGATGAAGGCGGATGTCTTTTAATCTTCTTAGTACCTTCTTGAGGCATCAACAACTTCATAAGGTAGTAGATATGCCAGCACCGTCCCCAGTTCTTTCTATAGCCTCAGAGTAGGAGGTCAGGAGTACTGTATATATATGAGTTGACTTATCTACCAGATATATAGAATTAGACAGGGACGACAGCCAATGTAAGGTTACTTGAAGGGTACGAAAAAAAGAGGGAATTGCGGGATTCTTACCTCCAACCTTTCGGATGTTGTACAGTTCCACACCTCAGTTTTATTGCAGTGAGAAATAGCTATCTTCTGCCTCCTGGTTCTATTCTAGTACAACAAAGAGTGTAAGAATTAAGGTGACGTTACTTAGAGTAAATAGTAAGAGAGGGTTAGATCCATTGTCTCTTGGAAAGTGTTACAAAGTGGTTGAGACCCCTGGTGTTTATAAAGCTACTTAGACCCTCATAATAGTAAATCAACAGGGTGGACAAAATTGCTAGTAGCACTCTGGTGTGTGTGAGAGAGTTCATCAGCAATAAACCCCCAACAATTGTAAAGTCCAAGTAAGAAATAGGATGATTCCGACACAATATGCTAATGACGGTAAGGCATACCTGCAAGATAATGGTTATGGCCCTAGCTTGTCATATCGAAGGATAGAAATATCATATGAATGAGATAGGCCCAAGTGCAGGTTAGAAATATACAGGTCAGTAGACTTGGTTAGTAATATCTTTGACAGTATGAGGCAGAAGCCACGAACCCCAGAGCTCAGTCCAATAGAAGCAAGGGGAAAGGCATGAGTATCTAACTTTGGAGGAAACCAGAATTACCTCCAGATTGAAGCTGGTTGATAGAGCATGGGACCACTACCAAATGTCGAGAACTAAGCATCAGGCTGACAGTTAAGAGATAGTGATGGTGTAACCTAGAATGATATAATATCATCACCCGTTGTAGGAGTAGAAGAGTGATGACATAGAGATTCTAACCTAGTACGATCAAGAGACAAGGCCTAGTAGGAAGTTGTTGGCCTTTGAGATAATAAGGGGCAGAGTCATAAGACTCAGAAGTTTACTCTGTGTTCCAAAGGTGGCAGAATGTCATTAGCAGACTATGGCGAAGGTGCACTATGTCCATCATCCCCTCCACCCAGAATTTAATCAAAACACATCTGGTCGTAAAGAGAGACCTACTAATGACATGGGAAGAAGGAAGGTATTATGGAGTCATAGCATAGAGCTCCAATAACCAACCAGGGCAGGCTGGACAACAGGAATTGAGCAGGCCAATTTAAGAGGTGATCGTACTTGTAAGGAATTGAAAATTAACAGATATGAATACATTTATAGAATTATCTCGTACCAGGTGTAAATTGACCTCACTTGAGTCAGTATGATAAGGCTAACAATATTAACTCATATCTTTCTATATGGAATTATATTTCAGCTAAAGGTTATGTTGACTAAAATATTTAAGAAGTAGTTTGATTGAGTGGAGCCCAAGTATTCCATGAACTCTGACAAAGAGGCACAACATACAACTAAGTTTTAGAAAGGCTTCCAGAACAAACTGGATGCATATTAAGTTGAGTTCGACTCCTCATCTCCAAACAAATGGCTAAGCAAAGCACACAACTCCGACGTCGAGGGTCTATTATGAGTGGAAGTGGAAGCCCCCTAAAGTAAATTAGAGGAAGTTGAACCAGGGAATACTACAATAGGAAGACTAAAAAGTTAAACTTACCAAGAAATGGGTACCAATAGCCCAGGGTCATCGAAAGTCCTACCCTAATGTACGGCATAGGCAGCTAAGGGTTGAAGCAGTAGTTGGGTATTTCTAGAAACTTCACCAAAGAAGGGCGTTACGAGGTTTGGTAAAAAGGGAAAGCTTATCCCTAAATTCATTGTCACATATCATATCCTCTGAAGGATACACACGGGGGCATATGAGCTGAAACTGTCTCCAAAGCTAAAATCTGTCCACCTGGTCTTTCACGTGTCAATGCTGCGGAAGTGTATAGGGGACTCATCCTGAGTTATGCCAGTTGAAGACGCTTATGTTACTGAAGAGTTAGCCTACAAAGAGGTTCTAGTGGCCATATTAGATCGACATGTTTGTAGGTTGAGAACAAAAGATGTAGCCTATGTTAAAGTATTATGGAGGAATAGTAATAAAGGAGGGATGACCTGGGAATCTGAGGATGATATGAAATCTAAATATCCTCACCTGTTCCAGCATTGATCCAGATTATGCAGTTAAGATAAGGTTGTTGCTCAGTTGTTATTTTACTACTTATGTTATCAGTACTGTTGTTTAGCTACCCTCTTTTTATCGTGTAATGGTTGTAGCATCCTCCGAGGCACCCATGTTGGACCTTTATATGTTTAAGGTATCCAGATAGTCTATATTATAGGGGAGACTCTGCCAAAAATTTTCTAAAAATTTATTAAAAGAGTAAACTCCTCTAAGCCTAAAGATGACATTCGAGGATGAATGTTCCTAAGGGGGGAGGATGTTACACCCCATAAATGTAAACGACTAGTAAGCGTACATGTGGATTTGTGATGGATAAAGAGGGTATGACGCATGTGGAAAAGCCTCGGAGGTGGGCACGGACAGGAGCAATGTGTACAAGGCCAGCACAATGCTCCAGCCAGCAGTGCACTAGCCAGTGTGGCGCGCCAGGCCTACTGGCGCCTTGAGAGGCACGGTGCGCCAAGCCCCTGATGCAAGGAGGGGCGCGATGTAGGGGTACTTCGGTGCTTTGAGTGGCGGGCTGCCCCCTAGTCCACTGTCCTTACGTATATAAATACTTTTCTAGTTCAATTGTAAGTCATTTCCAACATAGGCCTCGTCTAGAGAAAGGGCAATATGCAACTTTTACACAATTGTTTTCCAGTTACACTGCCTAACGCCGTCCAAACTCAAATTAACTTCACGTATCAAGTTCTAAGCCAGCAGAGAGAATTACTATAGAGTTATTTTCTCGAAATACGCCCAGCAAATCGGAACCCCGCCTAGAAAAAGTAGTTAGAATTTCTCCAATTGATTCCTATACAGCCACAAGCTTTAGATAAGCATTTCTCCCTTCTAAACTCTCGGGAAATTATAGGTTTTCAGTCATATTTTGTGAAGTTGAAGTATTATTTCTATTAATATCAAAAGTTATCATTTTAAGCCAAATTTGGTATTGAAATTCTTCTCTTTCTCCAACTATTATGGTTACAACTGAAAACAGAAGACGAATACAAATCAAAACTCGTCGGTTATTCATGAAATGGCAACCAAGGTATGTAAGGCTTATCCCTCGACAAGTTATTCTTGTTGTACAGCGCTATGACTTATGTTCTTGAATGGAAATAACGGTCCCATATGCTGCAGATAGTTGCTACTAGTAGATTGTGATTAGACATGTTGTGGCCAGCTGTTGTCTATAGACTATGAATATATATGTTGTGGTTAGCTTCTAGAAAAAGTATATAGATTATACCACAGTATCCCTTGTCAGGAAGGAACATATTAAGTTTGATACGCGCTAGAAGCGTCATAAAAACTCTTCTATTCTCTAGTTCATTATATTAGTAAAATTGTATGTTTTATTTCCAGGACTGGACCTTAGAAGCTCGTGAATAGTTACCGAGCTTGAGTTAGTAAGTTGAACAACATAGGCGCAGCTAGGTGATTTAACTACCAGTTTGTCACCTGTATTGTTAGGAAAGAAACCTAGAGGCCATTGGCATACCTTCACGCCCCAGGGATAGAAACTTAGATAGGAGGGCCATACCTTAGAGTTAGCGGCACTAGGGTTGTCTAGTAAGCTAAGTGACAACCCACCGCCTAGTTAGCTAATAACAGTGTCAGTTTCAGTTGGTTCAGTATTCGTCATACAAGTTGCCCAGAAAGCCATCCCAGTCGATTAGGTCAAATAGACCCGAGGGTACCCTAAGGAAGGTGACCTTATTAGAAATTAGAGGCGGGGCCAACGCCCCAGCCTACTTCCATGTGATACTCAGGTATAGGTCGTCGCGAGTGGCTAAGTCCAGGTAAGCTTACTACAAGTTAGGAATTGCCCAGGAAAGTCATATAAGATCCGAATAGACCAAGTTGAGGGCTAAAGGAATAGAACCATGTTAACACAGTATTATCCTCAGGCTAAGAATGTCAGTAAGCTACCTGCGGGGGGATTAGAGATCGACCTCTCAAAAGCATGTCCGGCCAGTAGCAGTCCTACAACATTTCTAAGTAAAGGGACTAAGTAATTGGTCGTCTATGACCCTACAATTTCTTGTGAGTTATAGTTACCCGAACAAGAAATTGATAGTATTATTAGGCCACTCCACATCTCTCCTTGTTCGGTCTATATCATTAGAGATTATGATCACCACTAGGATCCTCTGATTAGATACAGGTGCATGGGGTGTGCCTGCTAACAGTCACATAGATTATTCTAGGGGCGAGAAGCAGTTGCGTTAGGACTAAAAGGCCAAATGCGCTTTTTGAGTTACAAGGTTGAGACTTTAGTATAGCACCTTGAGGGGAGTTGCTTTCACTCAGGAGCCTTCCATGACCACCCCAAGGTTACTAGCTGTGTCGTCGCCCGTGAGGGGCTATATGATTTCGCTTCAAGGAGCAATATGCCGTCCCAAGGGATGAATATAAGGTCCAAGGGCCTTATACAGTACATTTCATGGCTGGACTATTATTTCTTTGTCATATCGATAGTACACCCCTGTCAAGCCTAGTGCCCGAGGTATAGTTGTCAGGAGTCCACCGGACTCAAACACAACTATAAATCAGGGGCCAAGCGGGCTCAATTGCAGACCCAGAGGGACAGGTAGGTTGGCTATAGCACCAGTAGAGTAATAGAAACCTAGATAGGGGTATATATTGAGGTGTACTTGCCAAGGCTTATGGGGATCCTGGTAGGTTATTTCTGTATTGCTTGTACCTTACAGACTTATGGGGGCCAAGTTAGGTTCTTGTTTGTATTCTTTTCTACTAGCTATAGCTTATGGATATATGATTGTATAGTCGTAGCTCATATACGTACAGTGTATTGCTAGATACATATTACGAATAAGACAACTTACAGGTTAATCTTTCAGCCCCTTTTCTCTATTTACTTTTAGTCTTTAACATCTTACTTATTGCCTTACATATTTGGTACATATTGTACTGACAGCCATCCCTGGGTGTTGCATTACTTGCTTACTGGTCTAGATAGACAAATTCAGGCTCTTTAGTAGCAGCTATTCAAAGTCAGTATTTTGGCCAACTCCCTTCGTTCAGAGTGTCGAAGTTGTAGAGGTTAGAATCTTTTAGTTGTATAGCATTTGAGGTAGGCCGGGGCCCTGTCCCGACCACTATTTGTATTCTTAGAGCCTTGCAGACTACAGTCCTCAGTTAGTTAGTTGGTTGTCAGCTGTGTGGGGCTTATGTATGTTTTATTTCATGTGACAGTCATGTGGGGCCTTATTTAGCTGTTAGATAGTGGCCTTGTTGGCTATAGTATATAGTTACCTAATTTACATTTCAGTTATAACTAGATAGCGTGTTCGTCTTGTCGGCCCCATAGGATCCCTTTTGTTGTTGTTGGTTAGCTGTTTTCGTCATAGGTGGCTATATGGACTTGTCGGCCGGAGGCTGTATTTATAGCTGAGATATAGGTCGTTGTTTTCTTGAATTGAGTTGCAGGCATGCACCATACGTGCATAAGCCTGGCCAGGTCAGCCAGAATCCTTTTTGGCACTAGGTGCCAGTCATGCCTCCCAAGGTGGGGAGTGACATCTTAGAGTAAAAATATTGGTCGGGACAGGGCCCCGGTGTACCAAAAACTGAAAAAGAAAAGGCAAGAAACCCTCTACTACCTGGCAACTCTGAATGGAAGGAGCTGACCAATCTGCTGACTCTGAATAGCTTCTAGGAGGTCCCGAAACCTATCTGTCTAAACCTAAAGGCAAATATGTGGCCCCCCATGCATGGGCATCAGTACAATATGTACCGAATATTTAAGGCAGTAATAATAACTAAATAAAAGCTGATAAAGATCTGAAAGTAATCAGTAGTAAGGGCAAGAATTAAACCTATAGGATATCACAACCATAACCTACATGTAGTAAACTATTATACAACCAGGAACTTAAGCTTAATGACTATATGTTCATAAACTATATCTAGCAAGAAAGTATGCAAACAAGAGCCTAACCTAGCCCCCATAAGCGCAGAAGGTACAAGAAACATAGAAATAACTCACCTGGGCCCCTAGAAGCCCTGACAAGTGCAAGCAAGCTATACTTCTATCGATTTCACTATAGCCTCATAGGAAAGCTGTAACTAAAGCATACTCAACCTCTGAGACTGTAGCCAGGCCTTTTGGGCTTATGTAACTGCTGTCTGAGCCATCTGGGCTCCTATAATTATGCCTAAACCTTCTAGGATCTGTAACTGTATTTGAGCCATCTGGGCTCCGCTGACGGTTTATGAGCCTTCTGGGCTCCTGTAACTGTATATGATCCATCTAGACTCCTGTGACTACATATGATCCATCTAGGCTACTATGATTGTATATGAGCTGTCTAGGCTCATATAGCTGTATATGAACCATTTGGGCTCCTGTGTCTGCATATGAGCCATCTGGGCTCTTATGATTGTATATGAGTCGTTTGGGCTCCTGTAACTGTATATGATCCATCAGGACTCCTGTGAAAGCATATGAGTCATATGGGCTCCTATGATTGTATATGAGCCATCTAAGCTCTTGTAGCATCCTAAGTAGTAGCTAACAGGCGTATTCTACGTGTCCACATCTAGTCAAATAGTCATGGAAGTAATTATAAAATTAGCTGGCTCAAAAAGGAAAAAGTGAGGTCTGAGGTGACCTGGCGACACTCTGAAGGTCATACCAGTACAATAGATGTTCATAGGTGGGCAGCGAGGTCGTAGGCGACCAACTATATGGTTCCCTTGCCTTGAATGACTACCGGGCTTTTAACAACTGGATTTCATGCCAGACGACCAGACCACCGTTAACCTGAAGAATAAACCATAATACTAAGGTTCTAGTTCATTGGTGTCAATATGGTCTATCCTAACAACATATAGCTCTTATGAGCAATCTGTAGCCCCGTAGGTAGGTACACTTAGACTTAGCCCTTCTAGGCAGCATGTATGTGGACATCTGTATGAATAGCCAGAGGCGTTAGTCTCACGTATAATGACTACTAAAATACTTACTTAGAACGTTGCATAGTCCATCAAATATCTAGCAACTAGGGTGGTTTCCTGAGCGGCCGATACGACCAACTGTAAGTCGAAGGGAGCTATATGGTCACTGGAAATAGGTAGTTCACCTAAAAAGTTACCACTTAGTTTGTTAGGCAACCATGGTGCCACTAACTCGAAGGTAAGGCCATTCTATCATGACTCTAGTCCTGTAGGCATCATAGTATGCCACTGGCCTGTAGGCGAGCTTTACTATATGTATACAGGCGTCAAACAGGAAGTTATATTGCCAAACTACACCCAATGCTGCATGACTTAACCAAGTACGCTAATAGCTAACCACAGGCCTCTTTGGCCTTAGTATGGCAGCAGGACATTACTATTCTCTCCGGGTGGTGAATAACTGAACAGGGGACCTCTTTGTCGCTTCTAGCGATAGTCTATGTAATATTACCTGACAAGGAATACTATGTTATAACCTCAATTCGCCTCGTAGAAGCTAACCACAATATGTATAATCATAAGCTACTACAACAGTACAAGTCGTATTAACTATACGATGCGAACAACTTGCCGAAGTAGGTTAGCCTTATATACCTTAATTTCTGACTTCTACTCAACCAACCCTGCATTACTCTAAAACTCGTAATTCCTCAGTATTTTAGCTTTTACGTCCAGGAAACCAGGCTATTCAAATTAAGAAGTAGAGCTAACAACATCGAATATGAACCACAATGATCACAAGTCATACTCTGTCCAATTCGGCCAAAAGCTTACAAATTTTAGAGAATTTAGAAGGTAAAAATACTTACTTATTTCTTGTGAACATTTGGGACTCAATTAGAAGTGACTTCCACGACCTCTACTCAGTGGGACTCTGTCAAACCAGTCTAATTTCAAAGATTTAACTCTGTAGATATGTTCTTTGTAGGCCTAGAAATCATTACCGAAGAAGAATTCATAATCAAATGACGTTTAGTAGCGTAATCCAGCTCCAATTTGATGAAAACCTCATGAGAAAAGTCGTCCATGGACGAGTGTCCTCTTTTGAAAATGTTTTAAATAAAACTAAATAACACACTTAAATATATATAAAGGGCGGTGGCAAGGGCCCGTGGCGCGCCCCTCATAGCACCGAGATAGAGGTACAATGCTTCACCCAGTGAGCTTGGGAGGCGTGCATGATGTGGAACCCATAGGGCCCTGCCTCCGGCCCCGACTTCTCACTCGATTGATAATGCGCTCATGCATTGCACTCCCGAGCCTTCTCCCGCATGTTCCACGCTATAGGAACTCTAAACATGTATACACATACGTTGGCTAGATGAAAAAAACTTATGGGGTGTAGCACGCGGTCCAGAATCCGAAGAATAATGGTCACTGCATGGCTGTGATGACTAGGAGTGGAAAGACCAAGGTTGATCCCCCTCTGCCGGTTGTAGTTGAACTTCGATGAAAGAATGAATGCATAATGGACGATAAGGAAGATGTTGCTGAGAATGAGCATAATGAGAATGCTGAGCTGACTGAGGATCCAGTTGTGGAAATGGGGCCTAAAGTTGAATAAGGAGAGAAGCAAGGAGCCACACAAATTTACAAGGCCATTCGACGACCACCGCCACCGTTCCCTCAAAGAATGAAGAAGAAGTCGGAGAATGGTAAGTTTCAAAAATTTCTATCAATGCTAAAACAGTTATCTGTAAACATACCATTGTTCAAGGCATTGGAATAGATGCCGGGATATGCCAAGTTTATGAAGGACTTTGTTATGAAGAAAAGATCCGTGAGCTATAAGTTTGTGGATAATGTGCATCATTGTAGCACTATAGCCTCACGGGTCCTTGCCTAGAAGAAGGAAGATCTAGGTGCCTTAACTATTCCATGCACAATTGGTAATGTTGAGTTCACGAGGCCACTCTATGACTTTGGAGAAGGCATCAATCTAGTGACGTTAGATATGTTTAAGTAGCTGGGCTTAGGAGCCCCCACACTAACTACTATGCGGCAACTGATGGCCAACCGAACTATGAAGAAGCATGTGGAAATCTTGTTTGATGTGCTTGTCAAAGTGGATAGTTTCATATTCCCAATTTTTATACCCCGTAAGATTCCCGGCACCTAGATTGCCTATTCGCGCGTTGGTTAAGCATATTTGACAGCCATACATGCTAGGGAAAGGCCCGGGAAAGGATCGGACGGGTAACCGATCGAACCATCGCGGAAGGAGCCGAGACAGAGCCCCTCCACGATGGCAACGTGTCACGGACGTGGAGCCTCCCCGTTGGCTCCGTGACATGTTGGGCTTGTCCAGGCTCAAGTATATAAAGCCCCACTTCGGTTTAATTCCATTTAACTCAATATAATTTCCAGAAAATTCGTAGAAACAGAGAGGGACGAAGGAGGTTAACATATAATTGTCCGATTACGCTGCCAAACGTTGTCCAAACTTAAATTAACTCCAGATACCGAAGTATTTAGCAGCAGTGAGCATTCCTACGGATTTAGTTTCGCGAAATTCGGCCGACAAATCGTCGTGCTACCGGGATAAGGTAAGTGAAATTGCTCCAAATTAGTGTCTATGTACTCCTAGCCATAAAGTGAATACTTTTCTCTTCTGGACTTCTGAAAAATAGCAAGTTTTCGACCGTCTTTCGATAAGCCTAAGTTTAGGCTATAATTATATCGAAGGTGACGTCGCCCTTCAGAATAGTGTTGTATTTAGTACTAATTGACGATTTTATGAATGCAGTTGGGGAGATTTCGCTGGAATACTGACCGAGCCTCGTCTGACAGTCGGATAATCGAAGGTTAAGGTATGTGAAGTTGTTCTTCGGCAAGTTAGTAAGCCTTAGCTTGGTAAATCATAGTAAACTCTGTATTTGAAACTCTCGGAGTTGAATGTTTAGAATTAACCTAGTCTGATAGATTCTGAGTTGTGTTGCCATATCGTATTCAGTCTGAAAGTTAGTAAAGCAAGCGCCAAAGGGCGAGTTAGCATTCCAGATCCAGTATAGCTTATTGTATGATTAGCAAGCGTGTTGTAGAATAAAAAAAAGATACAGATTTTCAGAATAAAGGCTAATAAAGTAAAATAAGATAAACAGACAGTTTTATGGCTACAGATTAGCCATTCAGACAGATAGTATCCTGGCTACAGATTAGCCAAGCAGTTAAATAAAGATTTCCAAATTAGTATAATCAGTAAAGAATCAGTTAAGTATAGAAAATGATTAGAATAAGAAATCAGATTTCAGATAGTCTTTTTCAGTTATACATGCTTGCTATTTATATGTGCTATTTGTTTGTTGAGACTTGATGTGGCGTGAGGGAACCTTATTGAGCGTCCTCGCCGCCCCTGGGTTGGTAATCGTGTCGCCCACTGAGCGGGTGGGTTTTACGTCACTCCAAGGAGTGGCATGCCGTCCCCAGCTTGGACGAAGATGGGATGAAGCTTTCCCCATGGTAGTCTGATCAGCATTACAGGTGCAGCTCCGATTTCAGATAGCCCTGTTGAGTTTTGTGTCCGGGGAACCAGACCCTATCTGTTACTGTCTGTACATTCAGTTATTATAGGTGTAGCTCCGGTTTTAGGTATCCCCGTTGAGTTGTGTCTGGGGATTCAGACCCTATCTGTTACTGTCTACACAGGAGTCCTCCGGACCCAGACACGGTTGCTTATATCGGAGGCTATGGCCCGAGCCGGAGACCCAGGGGGCCGGTAGAGGAGCTCCGAAGTGAGCAGATGAGTGGAGTGACTTATTTTTGGTTGGTTTTGACCCGGGTAGCGGTATATAGATTGTTTGCTTGTTTGGCGCCATCCGGCTTATGGGGGTTGGTATTGGCTCTTGTTTGCTAAATGTATATGTATTTATGTGCTTTATATATACTAGCTAATAGACAGTAGGCCGCCATGACTACAGAAACGCTCCTGCCTATCAGTGCAGAAAGGTTTGATCTGGTTCCTATCAGTCCTTCAGATTCAGTTATCTTCTGCTCAAAGACTTGTTAGTTATGTTATCTGTATTCAGTTGTATTATTTCAGTTGCTTTGCATACTCGGTACTAGTGGTACTGACACCCAGTGGGGCGCTACATTACTTGCCTGCAGGTACTCATAGATGAGGAGGCGATCCCTCATGATCCTAGCCAGCGCAGAGTCATCAGCTCCTGTCATCCGGAGCTTGATATTTCAGAGGTATATATCATTTCCTTTTGTTGTACAGTACGGGTAGGTCAGGCCCCTGTCCCGACCATCTTATCAGTATTCTTAGAGGCTTGCAGTCTGTGTATATTTCCCTGTGGTCAGCTGAGCCGGTCGTGTGGGGTCGTGCAGTTTGTTATAGCTGTTTAGCATTTCAGTTTATGTTGGCCGTGTGAGGCCTTCATTTGATAGTAGTGGTGACCTTGCCAGTCACTTAGTTATCCAGCATTTTATTATTGAGTTATAGATAACTAGACAGTATGGTGGCCTTGTCGGCCCGGTAGGTTTCCCTCTTGTAAGTATGTTTCTGGTTAGCTGAAGTCTCATACAGGTGGCTATAGGCCTAGTCGGCCGGAGGCTGTATTTACAGCCGTTATATAGCCCGTTGTTTCCAGAAATCTGAGTTAGAGCTAGCCAGGCGCCAGCTGTGCTTAGGCTCGCCAGTTAGTAGTCCAGGTTCTACTAGGGCACTAGGTGCCAGTCATACCCCCCGAGGCAGGGCGTGACATACTTGGTATTAGAGCAGGTCGTGTCCCAAGGAGTCTGCAAGCCGTGCTAAGTAGAGTCTTGTCTATGGATGTGTTGTGCACCACATACTATAGGCAGGAGGCTGCAAGGCATGATAGGATGGTTACTCTTCTTTCATACTCAGTCGTGCCATAGCACAGTACAGTATAGGGTCGTGTTCCTAAAACTTATTGTATCCTTTGTCTACAGATAAGAATGGCAGATCAGCAACACCCTGCCACGGGCAGGAGACTAGACACAGCAGCAGGAGAAGGCACCAGCAGGATGCCTCAGCTTCAGTTAGAGTCAGCCCGATCTGAGGGCGATATAGAGGCTTCATCACAGCCCTCTCAGCAGTCCCCCTCACATCAGGAACCGTTGGGCACTAAACCGCCCCCGATAGTTCCTGTGCCTTCGCCATCAGATCAGGAGGTTTGTAGCGCTGTGGTTATGTTGGCACAGATGATGGCCACACAGCGCCAGCCAGTGCCACCTGTAGCAGCAGAGTCTTCAGGTGGGTAAGGCAGTTCCAGAGTTCGGGAATTTTTGTCACTGGGTCCCCCACAGTTTACAGGGTCAGATCAGGCAGAGGACCCTCAGGACTTTCTAGATCAGATGCAGAGAATTTTTCGGGTTATGCATGTGACCCCTTCCGAGTCTGTCGAGTTGGCAGTGTTCCGATTGCGGGACATAGCAGTACTATGGTACGAGAGCTGGGAAAGGTCCCGAGGGAGAGATGTCACCCCTCCGACCTGGACCAGCTTCTCAGAGGCCTTCCTGGACCGTTACTTGCCACGAGAGATCCGGCAGGCCCGGATAGACCAGTTTTTGCACCTAGAGCAGGGGGCGAGGAGTGTACGCGAGTATGCTTTACAGTTTGACTCCTTAGCCCATTATGCTCCAGCATTTGTTGATACCATGCCAGCGAGAGTTCACAGATTTATCATGGGTCTGAATCCGGAATATACTGAGGTATGTATGACGGCGACGTTGCGAGAGGATATGGACATTGCCCGAGTACAGGCTTTTGCTCAGACCATGGAGGGTCTTAGACAGCGGCAGCAAAGTAGTAGACAAACTAGTCAGGAACAGCGCCGCAGAGACAGACCAGATGATATGCAAAGGGAAGTTCAGAGGGGACCCAGGCCTCGACTATCGGATAGACCCCCTAGACCCCCACCTCCACCACAACAGCAGCAACGAGGTAGATATGTACGACGAGGGCAGTCAGAGCCCAGTGGCAGTTCTAGAATAGTAGAGTTCCCGTAGTAGAGAAGGGGAGAGCAGAGTAGATTTACACCCCCACCCTACCCTAACTGCGGCTGACCTCACACCAGAGCTTGTAGATATGGATCCACTGGGTGTTATATTTGTGGACAGGAGGGGCATCGGATGAGAGATTGTCCGACCAGAGGTCAGGGGAGTAGAGACAGCCAGGACAGGGGATCCATGGGGCCACGAGCCCCAGCAGCCTCAGCGGGGCGTGGGCCTTCAGGTTCAGTAGACAGAGGCCGAGGTAGGTCAGGAGCTTCCAGTTCAGGTACGGGTTCAAGCCGTACTTATGCACTACCAGGGAGGCATGATTTAGAGGCGTCTCCAGATGTAGTGACAGGTATGCTAACTATCTGTTCATGCCCTGCTTATGTATTGATTTTTCCAGGATCCACCTTGTCATATATTACCCCATTTGTGGCACGAAAGTTCAATATTGCACCAGAATTCTTATAGCAACCCTTTTCTGTATCCACGCCCGTCGGTGACTCTATCATAGCTAGCAGAATTTACCGAGGGTGTATAGTGGAGGTTGCTGACCACCAGACTACAATAGATCTGGTAGAGCTAGAAATGATAGACTTCGATGCCATAATGGGTATGGATTAGCTAGTGCCGTGCAACGCCAATGTTGAATGTTGGACCAAGACGGTCCGATTCCACTTTCCAGGAGAAGCAGTGCAGGAGTGGAAAGGCAGCACAGCTACTCCAAAAGGTAGGTGCGAGGAAATTGATATCTAAGGGGTGTATTTACCATCTGTTCAGAGTTCAGGATGTTCGGGTAGAATCCCCGACACTCCAATCTGTTCCGGTGGTGAACGGATTCCCTGATGTGTTTCCAGATGAGTTACCTGGTATTCCCCCAGAAAGGGAAATAGATTTCGCTATTGATTTGTAACCAGGCACTCAGCCTATATCAATTCCTCCCTATCATATGGCTCCTGCAGAACTTCAAGAGTTGAAGGAGCGGTTGAAAGATTTGCTAGATAAAGGTTTCATCAGGCCGAGTACTTCACCATGAGGTGCGCCAATTCTATTTGTGAGGAAGAAAGATGGCTCGCTCCGTATGTGCATAAATTATCGGCAGTTGAACAAAGTGACGATAAAGAACAAGTACCCGCTCCCCAGAATAGATGATTTATATGATCAATTACAGGGAGCCAGATACTTTTCCAAGATTGACTTGCGGTCCGGATATCACCAGGTTTGAGTACGTGAAAGAGATATTCCCAAAACGCCGTTCAGGACCCGATATGGACACTTTGAATTTCTAGTTATGTCCTTCGGGTTGACGAATGCCCCAGCGGTATTCATGGACATGATGAACAATATTTTCAGACCTTTCCTGGACTTGTTCGTAATAGTGTTTATTGATGATATTTTGGTGTATTCTCGCTCTGAAGCAGATCACCGGACTCATTTGTGGACAGTGCTCCAAATCCTCAGGGACCGCCAGTTACATGCTAAATTTTCTAAGTGTGAATTCTGGCTTAATTCAGTAGCCTTTCTAGGGCATATTGTGTTGGATGCTGGTATACAGGTTGATACGCAAAGATAGAAGCAGTCAAATCATGGCCTAGGCCTACCACTCCGACTGAAGTCCGTAGCTTTCTGGGATTAGCGGGATATTACAGGAGGTTTGTTGAAGGGTTCTCTACTATAGCAGCACCTCTGACCAAAATGACACAGAAAGCAGTAAAGTTTTAGTGGACAGAGGCATGCGAGCGGAGCTTCTAGGAGTTGAAAGATAGATTAACCTCCACCCCAGTGCTAGCATTGTCGGAAGGTACAGAGGGTTATTCAGTGTATTGCGATGCATCAGGCGTTGGGTTGGGTTGTGTGTTGATGCAACATGGTAAGGTGATTGCGTATGCTTCCAGGCAGCTGAAGAAACACGAAAAGAATTACCCTACCCACGACCTAGAGTTAGCCGTAGTGATCCACGCCTTGAAAATGTGGAGACATTACCTGTATGGCGTCCATGTTGATATTTTTACAGATCACAAGAGCTTACAGTATATTTTCACACAAAGGGAGTTGAATCTACGGCAACGTCGCTGGTTGGAGCTGTTAAAGGATTATGACGTGAATATTCTGTACCACCCGAGGAAAGCCAATGTTGTAGCAGATGCTCTCAGTCGAAAGTCCATGGGGAGTTTGGCGTATCTGCAGCCCGAGCAGCGGGAATTGGTCAGGGAGATACATCAGTTAGCCAGCTTAGCCGTTCGTGTAGCAGAAATAGAGGACAACAGAGCGGTAGTTCAGAACACCGTCGTATCATCCTTAGTCGTGGAAGTAAAGAAACGGCAATTTGAGGATCCTGACCTAGTTCAGCTTAGAGATTATATTCCGCTAGGGAAGGCGCCAAAATTCTAGGTAACAAAGGATGGAGTGCTGCATTGTAAAAACTGTTTATGTGTTCCCAATGTTTCAGGCCTCCGCCAGCAGATCATGAACGAGGTACATTGCGCCCGCTATTCTCTCCACCCTGGCGCAACAAAGATGTACCATGATATCAAAGAAAACTACTGGTGGCTAGGTATGAAAAGAGAAATTGCTGAATTTGTAGCTCAGTGTCCTAACTGCCAACAGGTGAAAGTAGAACATCAGAAACCAGGCGGGTTGACTCAGGACATAGCAGTGCCTCTCTAGAAATGGGAAGCCGTGAATATGGATTTTGTAGCAGGATTACCCAGTACTAGACACAGACATGATTCTATATGGGTGATAGTCGATAGACTGACAAAATCAGCTCATTTCCTGCCAGTGAGAACTACTTTCTCGGCCGAAGATTATGCGGAGTTGTATATTCGAGAAATAGTCAGGTTGCACGGAGTACCAGTATCTATTATTTCAGACAGAGGAGCACAGTTCACAGCTAGATTTTGGCAGTCGTTTCAGAAAGGTCTGGGAACGCAGATTAATTTGAGCACAGCATTCCACCCTCAGACAGATGGACAGGCTGAGCGCATTATTCAGACGCTCGAGGACATGCTACGAGCGTGTGTGCTAGATTTTGGAGGTAGCTGTGACGAGCATTTACCGTTAATTGAATTTGCTTATAATAACAGCTATCACTCAGCCATCCAGATGGCGCCTTTTGAGGCTTTATACGGGCGAAAATGCAGATCGCCGGTTGGCTGGTTTGAAATAGGGGAATCGGCGTTAATTGGGCCAGACATTATTCAGCAGTCAGAGGAAAAGATAAAGCTTATCAGAGAATGCATACTAACTGCACAGAGCCGCCAGAAATCATATGCGGATGTGCGGCGCAGAGACCTAGAGTTTAATGTGAATGACTAGGTATTTTTGAAAGTATCCCCAATGAAAGGGGTGATGAGATTTGGCAAGAGAGGTAAGCTCAGCCCGAGGTTTGTTGGGCCTTATCAGATTCGTCGAAGGATAGGCAGAGTTGCATATGAGTTGAACTTGCCTCCAGAATTGGAATCCGTCCATCCGGTCTTTCATGTGTCTATGCTGAGGAAATGCATAGGAGACCCATCCAGAGCAGTCCCAGTCCAGGATATCCAGGTTACAGAAGAGCTGACCTATGAAGAGGTTCCAGTGGCTATCATAGATAGACAGATTTGCAAATTAAGAACCAAGGATATTGCATCTGTCAAGGTATTGTGGCATAACAGGAACCGAGAGGAGATGACGTGGGAGGCTGAAGAAGATATGAAAGCTAGATATCCTCTCTTATTACAAGCCTAGTCAGACGAAAGGTATGTCCATATTATTGTTTATGCAGTACTTTATAGTTGTGTATGTATAAATGAGAAAGATTGATGTTTAGCTATCAAGTGAATCTTAAATATTGTGTGCAGTACCTGTATTGGACTTTTCTGCGCTTCAAGTTTTTGGTATAGTCCATATTACAGGGGAAACTCTGCCAAAATTTTTCTAAATAAGTAAGTTGAGAAGTCCTCTAGATAGCAGTTTCCATTCGAGGACGAATGTTCTTAAGGGGGGGAGAATGTTATACCCCATAAGATTCTCGGCACCTAGATGGCCTATTCGCGCGTTGGTTAAGCATATTTGAAAGCCATACGTGCTAGGGAAAGGCCCAGGAAAGGATCGGACGGGTAACCGGTCGAACCATCACGGAAGGAGCCAAGAAAGAGCCCCTCCGCGATGGCAACGTGTCACGGAGGTGGAGCCTCCGCGTTGGCTCCGTGACACGTTGGGCCTGTCCAGGCTCAAGTATATAAAGCCCCACTTCGGTTTAATTCCATTTAACTCAATATAATTTCCAGAAAATTCATAGAAACAGAGAGGGACGAAGGAGGTTAACATATAATTATCCGATTACGCTGCCAAACGTTGTCCAAACTTAAATTAACTCCAGATACTGAAGTATTTAGCAGCAGGGAGCATTCCTACGGATTTCGTTTCGCAAAATTCGGCCGACAAATCGTCGTGCTACCGGGCTAAGGTAAGTGGAATTGCTCCAAATTAGTGTCTATGTACTCTTAGCCGTAAAGTGAGTACTTTTCTCTTCTGGACTTCTGAAAAATAGCAAGTTTTCGACCGTCTTTTGATAAGCCTAAGTTTAGGCTATAATTATATCGAAGGTGACGCCGCCCTTCGGAATAGTGTTGTATTTAGTACTAATTGACGATTTTATGAATGCAGTTGGGGAGATTTTTCTGGAATACTGACCGAGCCTCGTCTGACAGTCGGATAATCGAAGGTTAAGGTATGTGAAGTTGTTCTTCGGCAAGTTAGTAAGCCTTAGCTTGGTAAATCATAGTAAACTCTATATTTGAAACTCTCGGAGTTGAATGTTTAGAATTAACCTAGTCTGATAGATTCTGAGTTGTGTTGCCATATCGTATTCAGTCTGAAAGTTAGTAAAGCAAGCGCCAAAGGGCGAGTTAGCATTCCAGATCCAGTATAGCTTATTGTATGATTAGCAAGCGTGTTGTAGAATAAAAAAAAGATACAGATTTTCAGAATAAAGGCTAATAAAGTAAAATCAGATAAACAGACAGTTTTATGGCTACAGATTAGCCATTCAAACAGATAGTATCCTTGCTACAGATTAGCCAAGCAGTTAAATAAAGATTTTCGAATCAGTATTGTTATACCCCGTAGAATTCCCGGCACTTAGATGACCTATTCGCACGTTGGTTAAGCATATTTGAAAGCCATACGTGCTAGGCAAAGGCCCGGGAAAAAGATCGGATGAAAAACCTGTCGAACCATCGCGGGAGGAGCCGAGGCAGAGCCCCTCCGCGATGGCAGCGTGTCACGGAGGGGAGGCCTCCGCGATGGCTCCGTGCCACGTTGCCCTTGTCCAGGCCCAAGTATATAAAGCCCCCACTTCGGGTTAAAAATCATTTCACACTTAACAGATTTCCAAAAAACGCAGTGAATCCGAGAAAGACGAGGAAAATTAAATATTTTCGTCCGATTACGCTGCCAAACGCTGCCCAAACCCAAATTAATCCTAGATATCCTAGTATTTAGCAGCAGAGAGCATTTCTACGGGGTTAGTTTTGCAAAATACGGCCGACGAATCGGCGAGCCGCCGAACTAAAGTAAGTAGAATTGCTTTAAATTAATGTCTATGTGTTCCTAGTTGAGAAGTAAATATTTCTCCCTTCTGGGCCGCTGAAAAATAGCGAGTTTTCGACCGTCTTTCGATAAGCCTAAGTTGAGGCTATAAATTAAATCGAAAGTAGCGTCACTCTTTACAATAACGTTGTATTTAGTATTGATTGACGTATTTATGATGCAGTTGGGAGAAAATAGTTGAAGTACCAGCCGAGCCTCGTCCGACGGACGAATATCCAAAGATAAGGTATGTAAAGTTAAGTTTCCTCGGCAAGTTGAGTAACCTCGAAGCAGTATAGTAATTTACAGACCAGTTGCATGTTTAGAAATCGATTATCGTGTTATTTTGAATATTGGTGCAATATGAGCAGGTTTGGGCCGTAACGTGTACGGTACCTATCCGTATGATATAGATTCGAATATAAATGAGTAAGATTGCTCAGTATACTCAGTATGTGATATAATATGCCCTGCCAAGATATTGTGGTGTTTAGCTGAAACCTCGCAAGATAGTACAACATCAGTAAAGCATTCCAGATATAGAATAGTAATTGTATATGGTTTAGAGAGCTTGTTAGAAATAGGAAATCCTGTTAATACAGAAACCTAGTGAACAGCATAGCTTTCAGCAGAAACACCCGCTTGTATAGCCTTTGCCCCAGTACAGTTAGACAGGGAACTATATTCATATTTATACTTCCCTGTCACAGCATGTATCAGACATCTACAGATTGCTATTTTTAGCCCAGTACATGATTTATATAATACCTTACGCCTATTAGTTTTGGCTTATGAGATATACAGACAGCATGACTAGTTTAGACCGTTGTATTGATTGGGGTTGGATTACCTAGCATCCCTGACCGCCCAGGGTTAATAGCTGTATCGACTCGTCCGCCAGAGGACGAGGATACGTCACTCTACGGAGTGATATGCCGTCCCGCAAGGGGATGAAGATGGGATGCCAGTTTCCCCATATTGTGCCTTGGTCGGCCCTTATACACCCCCGTCGAGCGGGTACGCCCGGGGTGTTGATTTAGAGTCCTTCGGACTCAGGTACAGTTATAGTCAGGGGCTCAGCGAGCCCAAGTGCATACCTAGGGACCGGCAGGATGCTTACAACCACTATAGGAGGTGGGATGACCGGGGTAGGGGCATAGATTCTGTGTTGATTGTACCTCCCGGCTTATGGGGGCCGGGTAAGGTTTGTATGTGCTGTGCTATGTTATGTATATTATGCCATGTTATATTAGACGCAGGTGGGTTGGTAGTAGAATGATACGCTTCCAGGTATGATTCCTACTTCCTTCGGTATCAGTAAGAACAGGTACGATCTACATCATCAGACAGTTAAGTTATTCCTCCTACTTCAGCTTCATCAGTCATATTATTGCTTTCAGATGTTGTTTTCAGTTATATTATTTCAGTTGCTTTACATACTCAGTACCAGAGGTACTGATGCCCAGTGGGGCGCTGCATTACTTGCCTGCAGGTACTCCTAGACGAGCAGGCGATTCTACGTGACTCCCTGTCAGCGGTTGAGTATTCAGCTCCAGTCATCCGGAGGCTGAATTTCTGAGGTGTAGTTCAGTTCCTTTTGTTGTATATAGCATGGGTAGGTCGGGGCCCTGTCCCGATCAGTTCTATTACTATTCCTAGAGGCTTGCATTCTGTATGAAAACCCTGTGGTCAGATGAGCCGGTCGTGTGGGGCCGTGCAGTTGTATAGTTGTCTTTACTCTTTCTTACTTCTGTGATGGTCGTGTGAGGCCATAGTTGTCAGTAGTGGTGACCTTGTCGGTCACGTAGCTTCTTTTTATGCTTTTTGATTAAGCAGCAGATAACTAGACAGCATGGTGGCCTTGTCGTCCCGTATAGGTTTCCCTGAGTTACTATATTTCTGGTTAGCTGCCAAGACAGGTACAGCAGGCGATAGGCCAATGGGCCGGGGGCTATATTTACAGCCGTCATATAGCCCTTTGTTTCCAGAAATGTGAGTTAGTGCCAGCCAGGTGCCAGACACGCCCAGGCTTAACAGTCCAGCAGGTCAGGTCCTAGTAGGGCACCAGGTGCCAGTCATACCCCCCAAGGCGGGGTGTGACAAGTATAATCAGTAAAGAATCAGTCCAGTATAGAAACAGATTAGAATAACAAATCAGATTTTAGATAGTCTTTTTCAGTTATACATGCTTGCTATTTATATGTGCTATTTGTTTATTGAGACTTGATGTGGCGTGAGGGAACCTTATGGAGCGTCCTCGCCGCCCCTGGGTTGGTAATCATGTCGCCCACTGAGCGGGTGGGTTTTACGTCACTCCAAGGAGTGGCATGTCGTGCCCAGCTTGGACGAAGATGGGATGAAGCTTTCCCCATGGTAGTCTGATCAGCATTACAGGTGCAGCTCCGGTTTCAGATAGCCCTGTTGTGTTTTGTGTCCGGGGAACCAGACCCTATCTGTTACTGTCTGTACATTCAGTTATTATAGGTGTAGCTCCGGTTTTAGGTAGCCCCGTTGAGTTGTGTCCGGGGATTCAGACCCTATCTGTTACTGTCTACACAGGAGTCCTCCGGACCCAGACACGGTTGCTTATATCGGAGGCTATGGCCCGAGCCGGAGACCCAGGGGGCCAGTAGAGGAGCTCCGAAGTAAGCAGATGAGTGGAGTGACTTATTTTTGGTTGGTTTTGACCCGGGTAGGGGTATATAGATTGTTTGCTTGTTTGGCGCCATCCGTCTTATGGGGGTTGGTATTGGCTCTTGCTTGCTAAATGTATATGTATTTATCTGCTTTATATATACTAGCTAATAGACAGCAGGCCGTCGTGACTACAGACACGCTCCTGCCTATCAGTGCAGAAAGGTTTGATCTAGTTCCTATCAGTCCTTTAGATTCAGTTATCTTCTGCTCAAAGACTTGTTAGTTATGTTATCTGTATTCAGCTGTATTATTTCAGTTGCTTTGCATACTTGATACCAGTGGTACTGATGCCCGGTGGGGCGCTGCATTACTTGCCTGCAGGTACTCATAGACGAGGAGGTGATCCCTCGTGATCCTAGCCAGCGCAGAGTCATCAACTCCTGTCATCCGGAGCTTGATATTTCAGAGGTTTATATCGTTTCCTTTTGTTGTACAGTACGGGTAGGTCAGGGCCCTGTCCCGACCATCTTATCAGTATTCTTAGAGGCTTGCAGTCTGTATATATTTTCCTGTGGTCAGCTGAGCCGGTCGTGTGGGGCCATGCAGTTTGTTATAGCTGTTTAGCATTTCAGTTTATGTTGGCCGTGTGAGGCCTTAGTTTGATAGTAGTGGTGACCTTGCCGGTCACGTAGTTATCCAGCATTTTATTGTTGAGTTACAGATAACTAGACAGCATGGTGGCCTTGTCGGCCTGCATAGGTTTCCCCCTTGTAAGTATGTTTCTGGTTAGCTGAAGTCTTATACAGGTAGTTCTAGGCCTAGTCGGCCGGAGGCTGTATTTACAGTTGTTATATAGCCTGTTGTTTCCAGAAATCTGAGTTAGAACTAGCCAGGCGCCAGCTGTGCTTAGGCTCACCAGTTAGCAGTCTAGGTTCAACTAGGGCACCAGGTGCCAGTCATACCCCCCAAGGCGGGGCGTGACACCAATGGACTTCGTGATCCTTGATTGCGAGGTTGATTTTGAGGTTCCCATCATATTGGGATGACCATTCCTTGCCACTGGGAGGGAATTAGTAGATGTGGAGGCTGGCCAATTGAAATTAAGACTTAATAAAGAAGACGTCACCTTCAATATCTGCCGGTCAATGAAGCAACCAAAGGAGTACAGAGTTGTCTCAGCAATAGAGGATGAATCTGAGTTCCTTAACGAAGTCTGTATTGTCAAGAGACTTACGTCGTGCTGCAACGTTAAATCGGAACCCATGTGATGGTTTGGTGAATTATGAGTAACAAATCACCTACAATTGTGCCGCGACGTTAAATAAATCACTTCTTGGAAGGAAACCCAAGTTGATTGACTTATGTGTGTTCAGTGTGCAGGGGAAACAAAAACAGGTGGCAGAAGAATTGCTGAACAGACTGGTGCTACCGTTCTCAGTACAACTCGTAAGAGGATTATACGGGCCGTAGTACGAGTTGTGGTGAGAAGCAGAGATGTATTTTAGTGCATGAGTTTAGAGTACGGTTGGTCCTACTACTCGTAACTTCATTGTATGGGTTGTAGTACTCCTGTGGTTATGAACTATGCAGGGCATGGACCTCAAAGTAAGAGAGACCTATGAGTCATAGTACGGGTCGTACCTGCATAGTACTAGTCGTAAGATGTACTTGTGGGTCCACAGGTAAGTTTCTCAACCTCTCTATTATGAGTCCAAGGGATGAGACATAGGGCCTTCCTATGACTCGTGGTACGAGTTGTGATGGGTCAAAAAAGTTAAAATTACCCGACTTGGCCCAATTTTTTTCAAATTTGCTCTAAAAAGCTATTTAAACTTCAAACTTTTCACATAATTCTCCCACACACTCATAATCGAACTCACGAAAGCACCCACGACTCCCTCACACCTGTAACTCTAGATCATGACCAATTGAGCAAGTTTTTTGCTCGGTTAACACTGTTAAGCTTGAAGTCCAACACTAGTCCCTGATTTCTAGTCGAAGTGATCAAAGTTTTTTCATCACTCAAGTAAGTTATTATTTGAATTGGGTAAAGAGACCTTGTTGAGCTTGAAAAAACTTGTTTATTCACTGGGAGTCCTCAAAATCCATGAATAATAGAAAAGGACAATGACTAGTGATAGAAATAAGTGAATGCGTGATTAGGGTAGGAGTCGAACATGTTAAAAACCAAAAATTGGACATGAATTGCTGAAAACTTTAGTTACGGGTTGTGAATAAAAAGGGGAGGAATGGGTAGTTCGTAAAAAGTGGTGAATGCATGCCTATACTTGGGGAATTCTTAGTACCCAATGCAAAATTTAATTTCACCTGCAAACTGAATTGAAAATAAGGCAAGGACACGCTTCACAAGCCTTCCTACAACTCGTGATTTCACACTATGACTCGTAGGATTGTTTGTTGGGACTGTCCCAGGCCAAATATATAAAATTTAAGAGGTACAAAACCTAGTACGACTCGCAGTATCCTGCTATGAGTCATACCTGGTTGTCGTACCAGAAACCAGAAGAGGGTCAAGTCCAAAAGTGACCAAATGATCCTTCCTACGACTTGTGGAATCGACTTACGGGTCATAATATGAGTCGTGGAAAAATACCGAACAATGTTTTTCAAGGGGCATCCTCATACCACTCGTGGAAAGGATCATACCTTCAAGGTATGAGTCGTACCTCAGAGATGTAACTTTTATTTGAGTCATCACGAGTCTCTGTACAAATCGTACCCCCAATGTACGACTCGTACTATAGACCTGTGAAAATTTACAGAGGACTTCTTCTTGCTTTCATTTCTCAGGTTTGGAATTCTAACCCTTTTTCTCTACAGGTACAATGACTTTGAAAAGAAAAGCATCCAAAGAAACTACTCGGAGGGCACTAATAGATAAAACCTCTGAATTTGAGAAAGCCAGAAACACCCCTAGTTGTTCAGTGGAGGAACACTAGGTCGACACATCTGATACTGATGGGACCTGAACCACTAGGGAGAAATCTAAAGCCCAGGCCGAGGCGGCCACTATCGCACTTGCTGTGCTCCCCAGTATGAGGAGGGAGTTGAGGAAAGAGCCCAAGAGTCCGGAAGTGGCTCTAATGAAGAAGAGGGGTCCAAGGAGGCCCAATTCTGTGATGCAGACAGTGAGTGTGGATAATAGGAGGAGGCACCCAATGCCGAGCAGGAGCAGACTCCACCTAGGGAGAACCGCACCATTCGGTGGAGAGTACTAGGAGCCTAGTAAATATATGAATGGGGTATTGCTCTCAATGCCAAGAACAAACCTAGAAGGAGCATTCAAAAAGAGCCATGGATCCTTACCAATTCACTAAATGAGGTGGAGGAGATGAAACAGATATTTAGCTTCTATGGATTCGAGTGGATGGTTAGAGCCACAGATCGATACACTTCAGAGATCGTTAGGGAGTTCTACATCAATTATTTGGCAACCATGGATCAGAAAGATGAAGAGTGGCAAAAATTGAAAGATCAGCCCAAGCTAGAGAGTGTCATGGTAAAAGGACGAAATGTGGATATATCCGAGCACACTATTGTTCGGGTTTAATATGGGCCCCAATTAATACCACCACATGCTACACCGGAGTATGACTATCGGGTGAAGGCCTTGAAACAGATCAAGAAATTGGGTTTTGATGAGAGGCAGAGGCAAATTCAGTTGTTGTCCGGAGTTATTGCTGAGGTCAAAGAAGAGGAAGAATGGGTCACTAGTGGCAAGCACATCACAAAGAATTCTATAAACTTCACAGAAAAAGCCTGCTGGACGTTAGTGTGCCACCGATTGGCCCCAATAGTAAATGATAATACCCTCAGCACAGACAGAGCAACTATGGTGGCACGTGTCATGTCCACATACCCCATCAATATCCCGAGGGTCATTGCAGAGGAGATTCGGGATCAAGCTATAGGATTGAGCACTACCATCCCATTCCCGAGTCTTATATTCAAGCTATACACAGAGGAAGGTATCAAGGTGCATCGTGGTGATGAGAAGTTGATTGGAGGACAGTAGATTGCAGATATTGGGTTAATCTGGGATGAAATGAACCTGGTAAGCCGAGCATGACTTTCCACCGCAATCCCGATACCATGGACAGTTGGGGGCGCACAGGTGAATGCCCTGACCTCACAAGAGCAGGGTGAGACATCGTCTACAAATGCTGGTCATTTAGAGGCAGCTCCTAGCACCTCCGCCACACAACCTATGAGCCTCCCGAGCCAGACTCCAGTCGGGTACATGCTAGTACCTCAAAAATTTCTCTAGATGCTTGCTAAGAGACTGACTATACCTGGGAAGAAGGTTCAGTCAATGATGGAGAACGTCAAGCCTTGGGTAAAGGCTAAGATTGAGATAGCTTCACAGGCACTACACACCAGGCTAGATGACTTTAAGAGAAGATTCATTGTGCGGATAGCTAGGTGACTGACACGGGTAGCCCCTGTGAGGAGTTGGGGGCTCTTCGGATCCAAGTGACCAATCTTTCATCCTGACAGCCAGCAATTCTAGCAGCCCCCACTCTTCCTGACCTTGATATCAACACAGATGAGGAGCTTGATCTGATGGCTTATTGGGAGCCTATTAGAGCTGAGAAGGAGAAAGGGAAAAAGGGAGTCTCGGAGAATGTTAGAGACGAGCCCTCAAAGAAGAAGAAAAAGAAAGACAAGAGAGAGAGCAAGCAAGCAAGAGTAGAGAGCTTGAAGACTCATGACACACATATGTTAGAGCTGTTGGAACGAGCTAGAGGAGCAGGTAGCTCTACCACGTCCCATGCAGATATTGCAGGTGGAAAGGACCCTTTGGGCGAGCCACATTTAGCCCAAGTGATTCCAAAGGTTGTAGAGATGGCTGTTAATTCTAAGGGGTTCGCCATTCCCCCTACTGACACACCAGTGACTGCGCCGGCCACCACCAGCATCACGATTGTAGCAGAGGTACCACCTCCGCAGGATGACAAGAGAGCTTAGTGTGCCACAGGTATGTTCCCTTCCTTCTGCTTTGAATTCTATGCTTTAGGGACGAAGAATGCTTTATAAAAAAGGGGAGGGGGTGTACTTGTATTTTTAGGAGTTTTGGATTCATCCGAGGGTTTTTCTTGCCTTGTTTCTTTTCTCTCGAGCATGCTATCTAGTAGAACTAGCATGTTTAGGATTTTATTTTTGTATTTTTTGTTTAATTAGAAAGTATCTTAGGAGTATTCAGCCAATAAATTGCACTAGTTTTGAATTTGTAAAAGTTGACCGTGTTTAAAAAATTTTGATGGTTAGATATGTACTTGTTGATTGCAAACCATGATTTCTGTGGATCTTTTTATGTCATTTAGTGTATTATCAAGAATAGTTTTTGTTAGCCATGTATAAACTAGTTGGATAGAGTGAATGCAAGACATGTACCATGAGTGAGTGAGATCTAATACCTAGTTCAATACTGTATAGAGGATCTAGAACTTGCCTGGTTGGTCTTTACATAGATTTTAGGATGGTTGGTTAGGAAAGGATCGTAGGTCATTTTTGTTTAGCCAATTTTTGGCTTAAATGTACTTACCACAATGATATGATTCCCTTGATCCCGATTTTGAGACTTAAATGAACTATTTTTCTTTGATTAACCAATTAACCATACCCATTTTTTTTAATTATGAATCTATTTTGGTCCTAGTCCCTCCTTGGACATTGTCAACCTCAACATAGGCAAAATGCCTAAGTTGAGGAAGGCTAGAGTAGGGGTGCGTAAATCTTGAGAAGGTGAAAAAGAAAGAGAAAAGAAAAAGGTGAAAAATGAAGTGTGGTGTGACCAAAAGAAAAAAACTCAGAAAAGAAAATACAGAATGAAAAATATGCATAAAAATTTGAAGAACCACACCACACTCATACAAGTGTATATAGAATGGTGAAAAATGGAAGAAAAAAGTTGAAAAAGCAAAAGGGGTGAAGAAAAAGTTAAAAAATGGAGCCACATGTATGTAGTTCCAAAGAGGGGCTTAGTCACTAAAAAGATTCCATATCTACCATACCTAATCCGACAACCTACATTAAAAGCCGAATCAAGTCCTATAGTGATCCTAGCCTGACCATCTGACAAGCCGAAGTAGAGAAAATAAGGGCAAGCCTATGGTATCTGACATGCAGTATTTGGAACTTCTTTGTGAGAGTGAGAGTCTTACTTGCTCAGTACCATGTTTCGTATTTTATTATATTTGTGAATGGGGGACTTCATTTACTATGAGGGTACATTGTTTGCGTTTAATTCTACCAATAGTCTGTGTGAGAAGCATTAGTAATGACTTGACTATCTGTTAATAGCTAGTTGACATAACTTGATCCCTGTTTATCATGTTTTATGGTTGGTCGATGAGCATATGTTGATTTGGTTTATGGAAAAAGGGTCAAAAGTTGTTTGAGTTATGGTGCAAAGTGTTGATTAGTTGTTGGCTATAGTATCCTAGGTTTATTTTCTAGTTAAGCATCGTGTTGAATTTTTTTGTTTTCTTTGCCTTAGGACATGCAAAAGTCTTAAGTTGAGGGTGTTAATGTGCTGTGAGTTTACAACACTTTCAATTGTTAAAACTGAGAAAATAGCATGGACTTAGGTTATGTTTATATGGATATGAGGTACTTTTACTTTGTTTTCAGGGAAAATAGGTGTTGGAGCAAAAATGTGCAAAAAGGCATAAAAGTGCAGAAAATAAGCCAAGTACAAGTCTTAGTACCAGTCGTACCTTTATTGTACGAGTCGTTATGAGACTCGTGGTGAAAAGCAGAAGGCTGGAATAAGAGAAAGGCATTGTACGACTCTCAGAACGAGCTGTACCAAGATGGAACGAACTGTAACTGGAGTCGTGAAAATCTTTAGAGAAATTTGCATAGGGAAGTCTTTTGATACAGGTGGAACCCATGGATCGTAGCAATCACTTACGACCCGTACCATGAACCCTGATGAGCTTCAGTGATTATTCAAGACTTGGTAGAACTTCAAATATAGCAAGAAGTACGAGTCATAGGAGGAAGGTTCGAGGCGTACCACAACACTCGTGGAAAAATTTAGAAGATGTTAGAGTTCACAGGGCCAAGCCACAGATGAATTGTACGACTCGTAGGACAAAGGTACGAGTTGTACCGGCTGCCAACACTAAGAAAAATTTGCAGCAGCCAAGGATGTACGAGAGGTAGGTATGACCCGTACAATCCTGTTGCGGGTCATGGTTCAGTCGTGATAAAGGCAGCGCTAGATATGGAAAATTCTTTGTTAGCTTAGGAAAAGGTTTTTAATGTCTGTATAAATACCTTTTATGTTTTCTTTTAGTAGAAGAAGCAAAAAAGTAGTAGTATAGACGTGTGAAGAGTAATCTTTGTGAATTTTTATCAAGTTTCGGAGAGCAATTCTTAGGATCAATTCTTGATTTCATCAATTGTTCTTGATATTGTTCATTGATATTCAAAGCAGGTTTTCTTCCAATTATTGTTGTAAGTATTTAATTTAGTTTTTGTCTATGAATACTAATTATAATCTTACAATTATGAGAGACTAACACCTCAACAACTAGGATTATGGGAACCATGATGGATTAACGAAATAGGGTTACACAAAAGTGATTAACAACCAATGCTAAATTCTTGTATTGTATTCTCTCCATCTTTAAATGTTTCTTAACGGTGTATAATGTTAGGACTTGCCCGAATTCTTTACTTTTTTGAATCTATAGAAGTAGAGATTAGAAAAAGAGAATTACAACAGAGCTTTCATCTTGATGATCATTGTATTAACTTGAGCTGTGGTCATAGGATAGTTAAATTATGAACATATTGATAACGGTTAGTAAGAAATCACTAATGAGACCTAACCCTGTGATTGAGCATAGTCATCCAATAGGGATGAACCAGTCGTTTGGATGAACCCTAGTATCAGTTCTACAAGTAAGCATTAGAATATATCACGTACGTATACCCGAACTAGTTATGAACCCATAGGGAATACTTACCCTAGTTATTTGTAAATCTTGATATCAACCACAATTATAATATTACTTTAATATTGTTTTTTTTTAAACCCCCGAATTTGAAGATCACTCACCAATAAGTTTAAGTATCGGCATTAGTATAGATCTTCTATATTCCTTATGTGATCGACCCCAACTTCTTTGTTGGGTTCTTTATTGACAACATCCGCTTCATACTTTGCCAGGAAGAGTGAGTTTGAGTGTTATCAATTCTCAACTATTGCTGCTCTTTTGACTAAGTTGACCTAGAAGAATGTCTGAAGCTTGTGAGAAAAAACTTTCATGAATTGAAGACTCATTTGACCACTGCTCCAGTATTGACCCTGCTAGAGGGTACATAATATGGCTTTTTTGTATATTGTGATGCACCCATAGTAGGAATTTGCTGTGTATTAATGCAGGATGATAAAGTTATAACTTATGCCTCCAGATAGCTTAAGATCCATGAGAAAAACTATCCAACTCATGACCTCGAGTTGGAAGTTGTAGTATTTGCATTAAAGATTTGGTGCTACTATCTCTATGGTGCACATGCTAATGTGTTCGCAAATTACAAGAGCCTGCAGTATGTGTTTAGCCAAAAAAGCTGAACCTCAAACTGAGAAGGTGGCTTGAGTTGCTCAAGGACTTTGACATAAGTATTCCAGGTAAGGCTAATGTAGCTTCTAATGCTCTTAGTAGGATATCTATGGAAAGTACAACTCATATAAAGGAGGAGAAGAGAGAGTTAGCTAAGGATGTGCATAGACTTTCACATTTGGGAGTTCATCTCCTAGACTCAGAAGAAGGTAGTGTGCTTGTTCAAAATGGGGAGGAATCATCTCAAGTAGAAGAAGTTAAGGAAAAGTGGGACAAAGATTCCCTCTTACTTCAGTGAAAGGAGGATGTCCACAAGCATAAGGTGTTGGTTTTCGTACAAGGAGGAGATGGTGTCCTAAGTTATCAAGGAAGAATTTTTTCCCGAGCGTAGATGGTCTCAAGGAGAGGATCATGACAGAAGCACACTGTCACGACCAGAGTCTACACTCTAGACGCGACATGGTTCCTAGAGCCATAAGAGGCCCAAACTAACCCATGGCGTAACATAATTAAAATCTAACAACAGCTAATCAAGCATATTTGAGCGAAAGCTAACTGAAAATGTCTAATCATAAACATAAGGACATAGTTTAATAAAAACACTAAGTCATAAGATTAAAACTAACACTACGCTGTCTGAAAGCCTCTACTAGTCTGATGAGCAATTGGGACAAGCCTATAGCTAGCTCCAAAATCTAAAACTAAAACAATACTGTATTAAGTAAAACATAACTCCAATCCTCGGAAGATGAAGACTCACCAACGTTATCTGATTGAAGTCTGGAATGTGTCTAATCGTGAGGTTGAGTCTGGATACCTGGATCGAAATCATAAAATGATATAACACATAAACTATGCAGTCAATACTTGGAATGTATAGGAATGTAACAGAAGCTAGAAACATACAAGTATGTTGAGAAAGACAGAGATAAATACAGAACTGGGGTGAAGTACTATGACCTTATTTGAGATGCAAGAATACCGACATAAGATGCTAGTGTGAAAACATTTAATGAAATACAAGTAAATCTAGTTTTTAAGGTCATGTACATGTACTGAACACTAAATCTAAAATCATAAACTAAAAGATATAACTAAAATAACTTTACTAAAATTGAAACCAAATTGTACTAAAATAGCACACAAAGACCCTATCTCAAATCATAAATACTGTAAATAGACTGAAAATCTGAGAATGATGTAAGAACGGATAAACTGAGTTAAGGTCATAAATGTATCTTGAAATCTGAAAGACTGGACAGAACCGTACTGTGGGAGAAACTATAAACGACATGTAACCACGTGTTATAAAGGTGGAGTTCAATGTATAGCCCCCATCGGAGAAGGCCCACTGTACCTTGCCAGGGCACAGTAGCTGAACTGAGTGATCACTTACTGTAAAATCCATTTGGGTCAAATTCTACCGTGGCAATGTAGTTCTGGGAACTGGGTGTGCTGGAACCCCGGCCCGCTCGGTGCTAAGTACTTCTCCCAATTAAAAATCTAATTATATCTAACAGTATTGATAGCTTGAAACTGTCGTCCTAAGACTAAATCAGAACTACTTATCTGGAAGCATCCTGAGAGTCTAAAGGACCTAATAACTGAAAATACTGGTGTTCTAAGACTTGTCAGAGATGCTTTCCTAAAAGCATTGTAACAGCCTAAAGAACACGTATGTTGGAAACTGGTATTTTAAGACTTGTCAAAGATGCTTTACCTGAAAGAGTCGTAACAGTCTAAAGAACATAGACTATGATGGACATACTACAATAATGAGTAAAATTTTATGATTAATTCATATCAAAATAATGCATATGGAGATCATGGTAGAATAATATACTCAAAGAAACTATATTTTCAATAATAGTGTTGAATTGTGGGGATAAACCTTTAAAATGATGTTAGTTTGAAATCTTGAAATTATGTTATGAAATTGTGAGTAATTCATGACCATCATGTATGCTTTGGAAAATCATGCAATTATTAAGGTAAAGCAAGCTTATGAGTAACTTCTCAAAAATATCAGCTTAAAATCGAAGGCATCGTCAAGGTACTGTAAAGTCTTAAATAATAACATGACTATATCTATGAACCATAATTCTAGCCCTAAAACTTGAGACATGAGGGAGGTAGAAAACTGAACAACCATATTCTTGAAAACATTGTTATATCATACTAAGTGTTATAGATCATGCTAACATCATATCTTGGACATAAATCACGGCTCAGAGTAGGGGATCATGAAAATTAAATATTGATTATCATAAAAACCTTAAAAATCACGGAAGAAATGAGAGAAAATATTCATAGAATGGAAACCCTAAGATATGCTTTTCTAGGGAATCAAAGTAGTTAGGGTTTGAGCATATATTGGGACATAAGTATGAAAGAAGATCCTTGTTGAAGTCCCATATACCTGGAGAAGAATTCCCTTGAGAAGAAGCTTGGAAATTCTGAGGAAACTGGAAGCCCTAGCTGTTGGCTTCAAGGAGAAATTCTGAGCTCTATGTAATAGTGCTCTGAAAGTCTGAGTGAAGAATGAGGGAGGAAAGTCGTGTACTCCTCTAAATTCTTGTAGAATATTCCCAAAATAAGGTAGTTTAGGGGCTAAAAGAGTAGGAATGTACAAAAATACCCCTCCAAAAAATATTTAAAAATCTGAAATTTCTGGGTCGCTACACGTCTGATGGAACAGGTAATGGAGCGTTGCAATCCTGATGGTCTGTCATCTCCATTGTCAGGCTTAAACATAATTGCCCGAATTTTTGCCTCAAGTGACAGTCCAAGTAATAGGCTGTCACTTGACTGACGGACCATCCCCCCTACCATCTCATTGAAACAGATGGCTTGGAAATCTTTGCCTAGGTGATGGTTTCCATGACAGGCCATCACTCAATTTACGGTCCGTCGCCAGCTTTGTCACCCTCAAGCTGAATGGACCAGACCTAGATGGGGCAGGTGACGGTCCATCGCCTGGCTGACGGCCGTCAACCCCATCGCCAGTGGTGTGATAGGTCATCACACCCTGCGCCATTCCGGCACCAGAACTGAAACCTTTATTCTTTTACTGCACTATTTCACTCAGGGGTCCGAGGTGTTACACACACAGCTCAAAGTATTCTATTCACCTAGTTTCTAGTAAGATGTATCATGATTTGAGAAAAGTCTATTGGTGGAATGGTATGAAGAGAGACATTGCAGACTTTGTGGCTAGATGCCCAAATTTTCAGTAAGTTAAGGTTGAGCACCAAAGGTCATGTGGAGTAGCTCAGAATACAGCAATCCCGAGTGGAAGTGGGAGATGATCAATATGTACTTTATCACCGGTCTACCAAAGTCCCATAGACAACATGACTCTATTTGGGTGATTGTAGATCAAATGACCAAGTTAGCCTATTTCTTACCGGTTAAGACTACGGATTCAGCCAATGACTGTGCTAGATAAAGTGATCATCGTATCAACATGACTTTACTTTCTTTCGTAAACACAAATATTTCCTCAAGTGATATAGCTTTCAATTACAGTATCTTTTTGATTAATTATTTTTTGATAGAAATTTCAAATAAAGATTGATGATCAACGTGCAACACACGTTCAAAAAAACTAAATAATAATAATAATTGAACAACTTTTCTTGTATTGATAACCACAAATATTTTCTCAAGTGATATAACTTTTAATTAAATCATCTTTCTGATTAACTATTTTTTGATACAAATTTTTAATAAAATTGAAGATCAACGTGCAATGCACGTTCAGGAAAATTAGTATTTAAAATGCACATGCAACACACATGTTAAAAGACTAGCATATATATAAGCAGTAATTGATGCAAAATTGAAGCTTTATATTCTAATCCTTCTTTCTAACTATGGGAATTTTCTCATCATCTACTAAACATTTGATTCCTATTTTTTTATTAGAATTTTGGTTTGGTGTAATTTTTATTTTTTTAGTTTATGACTTGGTTCTATGTTTTATTAGACGAGTTAAAGGTAGTAAAACACAAACCACTGGTCAAATAATAATTGCACAATTATCTTATTTACCCTACTTCAAATTAGACGGTATTTGTTTCAAAGACAATACCTATAAAATTTGTCCATCAAAGTTTAAAAAAACCAAGTGTATATTGTACTCCCCTGCAACCACATATATCATAAGACACACATATCAACTTGGATGGATCGGAAAATAAAATGTCTGATTTGTCACTGCGATTATAGTGTAATCGCGGTAGAATAGTTAATTTATTTTCTTTGTTGAATTTTGTAGTCAATTTTGTAAATAGTTTTTTGTAATGACCCGCCCAATGGTTCTAACATTCCGACCCCCTAATAATTAGGCGAATTTAAATTTTTAGAAATTTGCAATAAAACCCTGAGAAACGAAGGGTGCACGGAGAACAAATTCGAATAGTCTTAGCCGCAATCGAGTGGACCCAAGCGGGTGTATGCCGCGGTGGGATGACTTCCACCATAGAAAAACTACTACAGCAGGAAGGGTTTCCACTGTAGTGAATGACACAGACCAAAAATCCACAATCCAATCCTGATTAGGACTTTGAAAACCTGGTCCTTGCGGAGGACTCATAAAAAACCTCTAAAAATAGAAAATAGATTTTTTGGGGAAAATAAGAGGATTGAAAGGGTGGAATTCAACCTCCATAGATAGGAGCTCTCGCAAAAAAATCAAGAAAATGATGTAACCCCATAGTCGAGAATAATTGCGACAATAACTTGGCTCCCAATTAGGCTATGGTTTACTCTATTTTGCGTAGACTTTGGCTAGCTAAACATATACGTGTGTACGATTGATATGCATTCAATAATGTAGACTTGTATTTTTCTTTTACCTAGTTATTATCTGTTAATTGGAATCAGTGAAAATCTAAGAACAAGCGGATTTGAAGAAGGGTGACGGAAGCCCGTAATAAGGTAACACCCTAGGGGAGGTATTTCAACTTATATATTGACTCATGTTCTAGGATGTGCGTTAAAAAAAACCTTGTTAAGTAGATTAACTTTTGAGTGTCGTTGTTAGAATATTCCCGGCTATAAAGTACGAAATTCTTCTTTCTTTTGAATTGAAAACCTTGGACGTGTAAATCATGTAGACTTTATGTAGAAGATGAAACTAATGGCTATTTAATACGTTATAACTATGTTTGAGCATTATATGAAGTGAGTGACGTAGGATAGTAATTTCCTACGTAATAACTTGAATGTGCTGTGGTTGGTATCATGTTGTCCGGATTGATAAATGTTGTTAGCATTAACGGTGACACTGTGTTAAGTTAATTGTTTAAGTGAGCTTGATGTGATGTTGTATTCGTTATGGTGAGTGTAAAGAAGTGAAATGCTTAAGGAAACTGGAAAAATGATTGGTCGCAGTACTGCCAGCAGTACCGCTGCAGCGAAAATGCTGTAACTGTAGTGACACCACTGCAGCGGAGCCTAAATTAGTGAGCGGGCCAAGTCAGAAGTTTTATAACGTGCTAAATAAATATATTAATATTATTCGGACATGAGGTTTATTTAAATTCATGTATGTGATTGTACTTATTGAGATGATTATGTGATTTGTGTCGTGTGATGATTTATTTCAGGTTGTGCTACATTGTGTGTCCTGAGTTTGAGGGGCGAGTTGACATCAAATGAATGTGTGATTGAGATGGAGGATAGTACAGAAGGAAAGTCATTGACATGATGGTAATGGGAGGTCTATGCCCAAGGGTAAGGAACTCAGATGAAAAGGTTAATGTATTCAGATTTCGAGAAAGGTTTGGATATGCGAGTGGTTTGTGTCCGAGGTGAGCATCCGGGCAAGCGATATGAGTGAGTACACAGATAGGTATGGCTAAAGAACCATGAAGCTGGGTGTATGAGTGAGTACATAGACAGGTATGATGAATGGTTCATATAGTTGGGTGTACAGTGCATGAATTTCTAGAGTCCCCTGCAGATCATGACTGGAAGGCTAAACATAAGACCCTCTGTCATGTGTATATAGTGATATGACAGAGGTGTGCACTCGACATATCATTGATAGTATAATTGTGAGAAAGAGATTATGCGGGTATGGTTTAATATACATACGATTGCAGATACATAAAGGTACTAGATATACAAGTATGATATAGAGTATCCCGACATGTATCAGGGTTGAGATGAGAAACAGGTGTGGAATACCGTATATGGTCACATAGTTTAGGTATGATATCTTATGACATTTTTGTGGTATGAAGCCAGGTATGTTCGTGTACTTTAATGTTTGGGAAAATTGACTCCCTCATTATGTTTTAATCACTTTTGTGTATACTTGAGTTAGTTAATCCGTATTTGCAATTTCTTGTCTTGTTTAAATTGATTTTGTGGCTACATAAGATATCATGACGGGTTTTAAGTAAAAGATAGTGCATTACTATGAGATAGCGAGTAGGCGTTATTATTTGATGAACCCCACTAAGAAGGGTCGGAGAATCCTAGAGATAATTAAATAGGTTAATAAATGGTAGAAATGGACTTGGTTGGTCCTAGTGAAATGGTAAGGGAGATATTGGTGCTACGGAGCTTTATAACAGGAATAAATAGAACTGCATCAAGGAAAAGTCTTGTACTAACTATGGGATCTACCGTGTAGCGGGCATATCGTTGGTAATTTACCAACTCATTAGGCTCTTAAACTTGACTTTTTGCTTAGCTTTAGAGTTGATTATATGGATTTTATGCCCTTTTTTCTTTTGTTGTGTGCAGATGCCTAAATGTGTAGAAAAAAACAAAAATGGAGCAAAAAGAAGGAAGTGAGAGCAACTCGGCAGTCCGCCGATGAAAACCAGTGAAACGCCAACCAAAGGCCGATATTACTGCCTCTGAGGAACAATGCCATTGGCCAATCGCGAGTTGCCAACAATGATTCACCGGTCAAGTCGCTTAAAGGCACTCAGTTTTCTGGAAAGCAGTATAAAGATCCGGTGGTTCACAGATTGGTATCAGCTAAATGTCGGATGAACCGTCTATGTTCACTGGAGCTTGAGTGAGGGATCAGATAAGACACCCAGCGGTTCACGAATTGGGACCGATAAAACCCCGGTGTCTCCGCCGATTCCAGAATGGTGCTCAAGGATATAATTGTCCAACACAGGAAAAGAGATAAAAAGTAACCTACTTTTAAGTATATTAATTGCAAATAAAGTACTGTGTACTGGGAGAGAGATAATAGGGAGAGAGCAGAGCACATCATATCATTATTTTCCCTTTTGAGCTTTAGAACATTCTCTTAGCAATGATAGGGAGATTTTGATTGGTAAATTTTGAAAAAGTACTCTTCTCTACTTCTCCTTTATAATAGTAAGTTTCAGCCATTATTGGAGACTGTTTTGTGAATTTGATTTTACTACTCTTGCTATTAAACTAAATGAAGTTATTGATGAATGTGCTTTTGAATTTCTTAATCATGAGTAGCTAAATCATTAACTAGAGGTGTGTGATGATGAATACTTAATTAGAATGAGTATTGCTAGAGTCATCTTCATATTATTTAAATAAGTGTAAATCTGTTAGATTCTCTTCAATCTATAAAGGAAGATTCATTGATTATGATATGGGTCTATTTATTCTTGCTTGATTGTTGCTTGTAAAAGAATAATTAAGTATTGGAAGAGAATTTTTATAGTGGGTATGTATAAGAGATTGTGAAATTGAGCTAGAAATAGCTAAAACTGCAGTCTCATTCCTTATTAGTAGCTAATAGCTAGAAATTAGTGCAACTGCTAATCCAAATCTAATCGGGTTGAGCTATATTGTGGCTAGAGGTTTGACAGAACTCTAGTGAGAGTTATTTATAAGGCTGAAAAGTTGTAATTACCCACTTCCCGAGGTTGTTTACACTTGTTGAACTCATAAGATGGCCTAGCTTGTCCCAATCTAGTTAGTATATCATCACACCACACCTTTAGTCTTTCACACTCTTGTTGACAACTTTGCTGATCTTGCTATTTTATTCCACTAAATCATCAAATACAATTCACTGCAAATTTTAATCCCCCAATTTATTTTTTCTTATGTTAACTCTATGTGGTGCAAGCTAACTTCAATTTCTCAACTGACACTTGTAACTCTTATTCACTAGTCCTTGTGGGATTCGACCCCAACACTCATTGGGTTAGTTGTTTTGATACTTCGGCCGTGTATATTCTTTGAATGAAGGATATATTTTGGATGTATCAAAAATGGCGCCGTTGCTGGGGACTAGCGCTTGATATTCTTCTGTTGATTGTTAAGTTTAAATAGTTTTGCATCGTAGCTACTTGACGTGAGTTTGTTGTGTTTGTTAGGATCTTACAACCACATGAGTCATCACTTCCAAACAGGGGATAGCTCAGTGGAAGGTAACATGGAGCACAATGAGGATAATCTGGTGATGCCGTTAATTGTGGGAGCCATTTGCCTACCACCAATAGTAGGGAATGCAGTATTTCATGTCACAAGCACCATGCTGCATTTGTTGAAAATAAAGGAACTCTTTGGCGGGAACTAAGTGCGGATGCAAATCAGCATCTAAAAAACTTAGAGATATGCCAGCCCTTCAATATTACATATATTAGTCAAGAGTCAACCAGGTTGAGACTCTTTCCTTTCTCACTAACGGGGGAAACAACAATGTGGCTGGAGGAACTCCCTCTGGGTTGTATTACATCTTTGCAAGAGTTAACCGAGGCTTTCTTGGATTGTTTCCCTCCATCAAAGATGCTGCAGCTAACGGATAACATCACAAATTTCAGGAAAGAACTGGGAGAGACTTTTCATGAGGCATAGTTAAGGTTCAAAAAGAAGGTTTCTCTTTGCTCAAATCATGGACTGCTGGATGGAGTGCTTCTCCAAAGCTTCTACAGGGCCCTTGATTCCATCAACAAGTCTGTGGACTACAACCTAGATGGTGGTTCTATTATGGATTAAAAATATGGATTGACCAAAGCCAAACTAGACAGAATGACAAAGAACAATAAAGCTTGGCACACGCAAGATACAAATGTTTATACCCTTGAGATCAGCTCAAGTGCATTGGTGGCTAAATTGGAAAAAGGGACGAAGAGCTGGATGAGAATCTTGCCGAGATGATGACACATCTGAAATTGATGACTAAACATGTAATGGGAGCAGGGCCAAAGGTGGTAAATGCTATGGGAATGCAAGGTCCCTTGCAATATGATAGAGAATCATCAGCGCCGAGATATGAAGAAGAATGTAGATACATGGGCAACCAAATGGGTGGTCCTCGACCTGTATTTTAAGGAGAGGCCCATGACGCCCAAGGGATGACAATCAAGGGTGGAGAAATCATGACCCGCAGGATGGCCCGAAAGAAATGAAAAATAGTGCAATAGGGAGCCAAATCAAGAGGGTGATTGCTATCACCGGAGTTCAAACCCGTATGTACCCCCTCCAAAAGTTGGGAACTCCCACAGTCAACTGGGTGTGAGTGACGCGGGTAGCTCGATAATTGAAGAAATGTTATATAGAGCTTTAAAGAAAGAGGAGTCAACCAAGAGTAGGGTCAAAGAATTAAGAGGGGAGGTGTATAACCTTTCCCAAATAGTGAGTTCATATTTAGCCTCCATGAAGCATTTGAAGGCCCAAACAAACCACTTGTCGGCTCAAATGAACCACCGGATGAAGGGAACGCTTCCTAGTGACACAATGCCTAACCAAATAAAGATAGTCAATGCATGTCTATTGTCACTAGGAGTGGAAAGGTGATTGGAGATGCACCGATGAAGCCCAAAGAGGTTAATAACCCGAAATCGGATGAGGAAGCTGAATTCGACAAAATGCCAAAGACCCCAAGAAGTGAGGATAAGATTGAAGAGGAAGGGGAGGGGAAGGATGATGAAATCCTATCATAGGATGATAATGATGAGGCGGTCATGAAGGCCCCAATTTATGACAAGGTTGAATCAAGAGTCTCACCTTCTTATCCACAATGTTTGGCCAAGAAAAAAAGGATGACCAATTTAGAAAATTTGTTGACATCTTTAGCAAGTTGTCCATAAATTTACCATTAGTAGATGCTCTTATCCAAATGCCAGGTTATGCAAAGTTTATGAAAGAATTGTTGTAGAATAAAAAGGTGTTTGATATAGGTAGGGAAGAGAAAACACACCATTGTAGTGCGATGATGATGAATAACCTTGCCCCCAAACGGGAAGATCCAGGAGCTTTCACAATCCTCTTTACAATTGGGATATGTGTGTGTAAAAAAGCTCTATGTGATCTTGGTGCTAGCATAAATTTAATGCCCCTGCTCATTTTCAAGATATTGGGACTCGGAAGCACAAAGCCAACATCGATGAGGTTTCTCATGGAAGATAGGTCCATAAGAAAATCGATCGGGGTGTTAGAAGATGTGTTGGTAAGAGTGGATAAGTTTATCCTCCCTGCTGATTTTGTTATCCTTGATTGCGAAATGGATGTGGAGGTACCCGTTATTTTAGGAAGACCATTGTTAGCTATGGGGAGAGTCGTGGTGACGTGGAGCTTGGGGAGCTAAAATTCCGAGTTGGAAGTGAGGAAGTCACCTTCAAGGTATGTCCATCAACTAAAACGCCCCCCAAATGCAAGGTAATAGGAGTGTTGCAAAATGAGGAGGAGGACAAGGGATTGGAGCTGAAGGAGACAGAGTCGGATGATGATCCGTTGAAAAAGAGGTGATGAATGAGATCTACGTCATGCCACGTGTTAACTATGGCGCTTCTTGGGAGGCAACCCAAGTGTTTAGTGAATTATTTTTTGTCTTTGTTGTTTTTTTGTTTGTAGGAGCTATGAAGTGAGGAACAAAGGAGGAAGCAAACCATATAGAGAGGAACGACACTGAACCGGCGAGTCGTCGATCCAAAAGTGCACAGCGCTGTTAAAGATGAGTGCAAAATAGAAGGCGGGGGCTTGGATCAAATGACCGGCGGAATCATCAGCAAACCGCCGAAGAAAAACCATGGACCACCGCTAGGTTACCGATGTAACATAGAGGACCTGAAGCTTTGGAACCTAAGCGGCAGATCACTGATCCAATCCGTGAACCGCCGGTGGGTTGCCAACTGAGGAACAGAGAACTGGGCACAAAAACCTGGCAGAGGAAAAGTAAAGCAGCAGAACACCGGTGTGCTTTGGCGAACCGCCGATGTAGCACCGATTGAGGTATGAATTTGTCTCAAAATGGAAATTAAAAAGCGGACCCACCAAATCCTAAATACTAGATAACCCTCCCTATTCTGCAAATATTCCCTTAGTTTCCCTTTTTCACTATTTTTCCATTCCATTTGCGTCTCTCCATTACCCAATATTCCAAATTCCTCATATTTTTCTCTTTTCCATCTTTCCACTTTCCCACCTTTACACCTTCTCACTTCTCACCAACATACCAACATTAACTCTCCACCTTCCCCTCAACCTATCAATTCTCCACCTCTCACCTATAAAACCCTCTCCATCCTTTCACTAACAGACGCACTTCACTCACATTTCCTTCCTCTACTACGCATCTCTTGAAGTGCCATTGCTGAGAATTATCTAAGCTTTTGAAGCTCAAAGTATGTAAGAATTCCTACATTGTGGTAAAAGTTTTCTTTCCCTTTTCTTGATTTTCTCAATGGTTCTTAATCCTTTTAGTGCTAATACTTTGTTTCCCTTTGCTATTGAACTCATGAATATGCTCTAGTTGTTGAGAGGAAATGGGAATATGTGTTCTATGTGTGTGAAATTTTGAAATGATTGAAGTCTAAGAAACTCAATCGGAGTGAAATACAATGGTTTTCCTGATGATAGATCGGATGATCTCATTCTTAAAGGCAAACCATTATGAAATTGTCTTTAAATGTAGTAGTGGTAATTTTATCATGCTGTGTGTGGGTGTGTGTTAATAGGAGCCTTTGATTTGCTTAAATTTGATTTGGGGGCAATGGGGTCTGGAGTTTCGCTGGTCAGGATCAGGGAATCATCGAATGAAAGCTGGTTCACTTTTAAAATTGGCTTCAAGCCACTGAGTGGATCCCGCGTTACATCGGTGGTTCACGAATCTGGACTGGAGATTTTCCGCCTAATCGCCGATATACCCTTCAGTTGCCCAGTTTTCTGTTATGCATCAGTGGGCAAGCGGCGGTCCGCAAATTTCTCCTGTGACTTGCCGGTGCTTTGCCGATGCTATTGGTTCTTTAAATGATGTTTTCTTACCCTTGTTTCTCAGTTCACCCTTAGACTAGTTTTTGGTTATTTTAATTTCCTCTTACAATAGCTTTCACTAACATCATCCTTGTAGATAAACCATGTCTTCATCCAGGAATATAGGAAAAGGAAAGGCCCCCGCCTCATCTTCTAGTGAGGGCAAGGGCAAAGCAAAGGCCGCTCCACCGTGTTCCAACACCAAGGAAGCAATCATCTTTTGCGTCCCCAACATGCAAAAGCTCTATGTCATCTGTCAAGGCCGATCCGTCACAGTGGAGAAGAGGTTTGATTTGGCGGGATTGAGGGGTAATCTTGCCAACATCACCGCCTAATTCACAGAAAGCCAATAGCATGAATTTGCCAACCCTCTCCCGCTTTACTACCCTATCTTGGTAACAGAATTCTATGCCTTATATCAGGCCCGACAAGATAGCATGCGGCACAGGGGCAAGGTCGATGACTTTCCATGCCTGCCGTCGGTAATGCTAAAGGGGGTGGAAGTTAGAATTAGCCTAGTGGCCATAACTCCCTATTCTAGGAAGACAAAGTTAAATTCAGTACAGAGTAAATGGACCAGGTAGCTGATAGGAAGGATCAGATTGCTTGGATATCCCAAATTATTGTTGTTGACACCCTCTCTCGGCCTCCATGGGTGGAAAAATCTTTTTCCATGATTTGAAGATCGAGGCCAAGCTGTGGCTGGATTTTATACGTGCCTAGATCATCCCCTCCAAAAATGAGCAGAGGGTCAGCTTAGAAACTGCTATTCTTATTGCCTGCATCATGACTGGAGTCCCTATTAACTTCGGGGAAATTGTTGCTCAGCAAATGAAGAAAAAGGCTCAACAGTCTAGCACTTCAATGCCTTATGCCATCCTGATTTCCAAGATTTTCTCACAAGCTAGAGTGCTTTTGTTCCCTGATGAAACCCCTTCCGTTGCTCTAGGAGTGATACCATCGATTAGAAGAGAGATGCCGAGGCACTGACAATGAAAAGAAAAAGACTGCAAGCCTTTGAAGTGCATGAAGTATCCCTTTCCCATGGGTCAGACCAATCACCAAAAGCCCCAGAGTCAAACATGCCCCAGCCAGAAATGTTAGGCCAAGCTTCAAGCAACATGCCTCAGTGTGAAACATCTCCCCCCTCCGCAATCCTCTCAACCAAGTGGTCTCCATAAACTTATGGAGATGACAAACTCTCACGAAAGCCAACTTTAGAGATTGGCTAAGAGCCTCCCCACACTCATTGCCTAAACCATCAAAAAGAAGCTCAAGTCATTATACGAGAGTGTCACCATGCTATGCACGAGGGTTGATGCGGTTGAAGGGGCAGTCACCTCCCTCCGGACTGAGGTACAAGAGTGGAAGAATCAGACTTCAACAGAAGTGCCGGATATGAGCACCTTGGATGCTGCAATAGCTGCTCCTTCCTCAGTTCAGGGTCCGATTGATGATCTCTTCGAGGGCCTGGGAGATGGTTTTGTTGGGCTAGGTGAGGCTAGTGATGGTGGTGCAGGCGATGCAGAGGATGATGATGAGGAAGAATGACCCACTCAGGGAGTTTCTTGTTCCTTTCCCGATTTCATATTTACATTGGGGACAATGTACTCTCTTAAGTGGGGGAGGGATGAGCTCAGTTGATGATGGGGTCCGGGATGGATGTTTTATTTGGGTGTTTTATATTTTTGTTTTAAAATTGATTAAGTAGAGCCCTTTTCGGGCTGTTGTTTTTGTTTTGTTTGATGTTTGATGATTACCCTTGTCGGGCATGCCTTGTTTTGGAAAAAATGAATAAATGAATTGGTTTAATCTTGATGGTTGATGGTTGATGGTTACGGATCAAATGGGGTCTTTGTTTTGAATTGCGAAATTTTGCATGAAATGACCCAAAGTCTTGTTCGTTGTTCGCCTTTGTAAATAGTAGTGTAGTAATCAAAACTCCGAGGGTTTTCTTTAGACTAAGGTTCTTTTGAGGAGCATTCTTTTGTTTTTGTTTATTTCCTTTTTCGAATAGGGTTGGCATTTCCCAATGATAGATTGAGTGGCGACATTCTTAAGAGTAAATTCCATGTTGTTTTGAGTCTCTTATGAAGTTGTTTTGAAAGGAACCACCGAAAAAAATTATTGAAAAGGTATTTTAAAATGATGGCATGAAAATGGAGATAATGAGCAATTATCGGCACCATAGCATTGCATTCTTTGTCATATGTTTTAAATTCTTTGCTTGACTTATGATGTTTGCCTGCTTTGATGTCCTAACATGATATCTTGTGTTGAGAAATTGACCCTTTAAGGGTGATTCCTTGTGTAGTGAGGAATTTTTGATGAATCTCATGCACAACATCTTGTGTAGAACTTGCCCCAAATATGATTCAAGGCGAAATCCTAGATGTAGTTGCGGCGAGAACACGAGTTTAGGCTTTCCTTTGTCTAGTCACTTCACCCATATACCGTCCTTGAGCATTGATCCTTGTCAGCCAATGTTGAGCCTTAGACCCTTTCTTTGGCAACTACATTACAAGCCTTAAGACCGTTCTTAATATCTCTCTTTGGCACCCATTCTCTCTAATTGCTAGTGACAAGATAGTGATGAAATGAGGCTTTAAGCCTAAGAAAAACGGAGTGATTAAAAAAATGAGAAATGAGGCAAAAGCCTAAGTTTGGGGGTGTGCAAAAAGGGAAGATAAGAAATTCAATTTGAGGGGGAACCACATTGTGTCAAAATTCACAAAAAGATAAATCAAAAAGAGAAAAATAATTTGTGTGAACTGGTGCTTCCTCTTGAGGTGATAAGGCTCATTGTGAAGGCCAAAGGGGTTATAAGGAGGGTTGTAAAAGAAATGAAAGTTAGCAACAATGAAAGAAGTGAAACAAAGTGAAGTGAGTGGAAGGAGTTGATGTGAGGTATGTTCACAAAAAGCATTGGGGAGGATCTAGTCACTACAATGTAATTTTCGTCCTACCCTTACCCCAAGCCTACATCATAACCCGCAAGCCCTAAATGATTCTAAGTGCAGCTACTCTATATTAGTGGCGAATTACATTAAGGGCAAGCCTATAGGTCAAGTGTGTGCATGAAGATTTCTTTTGGGAGAGTGAGTGTGAGTGTCTCTTTCAAACAATCCCTTGTGTGCATTCAAATGATCACATGACAAAAAGAAAAGGGATTCTTTCGGTGAGTGGAATCATTCCTTTTTGGGGGCACAAGGGCATTCAGAGTTAATGTGCGAATAGGGCATGAGGAGTATACACTCTAAGGCAAGCTTTGAATGTGCATTGATTATAACTTGAGATGCTATGTGTATTTCATGATTGAGAAATTCCCTTTTTTTTACTAAATGAATCCTTTCATGAACTTTGTTGGTGAAAAGTGGTAGCCTATTTGAAATATCTTCATTGTTTTGGTCTCATGAGGTATTTTCTTCTTTTTTCCAGTGAGCATAGTGAGCATATTTTTGGGTTTTCATAGTTCAAGTGATTGGTGATGTTTAATTTTGTATAGAGGTGGCATATTTTTCAATGAATGAATATAAAATTACTTGAGGACAAGCAATGGTTCAAGTTTGAGGATTTGATGAGTTGGTAATTTACCAACTCATTAGGCTCTTAAACTTGAGTTTTTGCTTAGTTTTTGAGTTGATTATATGGATTTTATGCCCTTTGCATTTGTTGTGTGCAAATGCCTAAATGTGTAGAAAAGAACAAAAATGGAGTAAAAAGAAGGAAGTGAGATCAAATCGGCAGTCCACCAATGAAAACCAGCCAAAGGACGATTATCACTGCCTCTGAGGAATAATGCCACCAGTGAATCGAGAGTTGCCAACGACGACTTGCCAGTCAAGTCGCTGAAAGACACCTAGTTTTCTAGAAGAAGTACTATAAAGATCCGGCTGTTCACGGATTGGTATCGGCTAAACGCCGGATAAACCGCTGATGCTCACTGGAGCTTGACTGAGGGATCAAATAAGACACCCGGCAGTTCATGAATTGGGACTGATGAACTGTCGGTGTCTCTGCTGATTCCAGAACAGTGCTCAGGGGTATAATTGTCCAGCACAGGAAAAAAGATAAAAAATACCCTACTTTTCAAGATATAAATAGCAGATAAAGTACTGTGTACTGGGAGAGAGATAATAGAGAGAGACCAGAGCATATCACATCATTGTTTTCCCTTTTAAGCTTTAGAACATTCTCTTAGCAAAGAAAGGGAGATTTTGATTGGTAAATTTGGAAAAAGTACTCTTCTCTACTTCTCCTTTGTAATAGTAATTTTCAGCTATTGTTGGAGACTATTTTGTGAATTTGATATTACTACTCTTGCTATTAAATTCAATGAAGTTATTAATGAATGTGCTTTTGAATTTCTTAATCATGAGTAGCTAAATCATTAACTAGAGTTTTGTGATTATGAATACTTAATTAGAGTGGGTATTGCTAGAGTCATCTTCATATTGTTTAAATAAGTGTAAATTTGTTAGATTCTCTTCAATCTATAAAGCAAAGTCCATTGATTATGATATGGGTCTATTTATTCTTGCTTGATATATGCTTGTAAAAGAATAATTAAGTATTAGAAGAGAATTTAATAGTGGGTATGGATAAGAGATTGTGAAATTGGGCTAGAAATAACTAAAATTGCAGCTTCATTCCTTATTAGTAGCTAATAGCTAGAAATTAGTGCAGCTGCTAATCCAAATCTAATCGGGTTGAGCTAGATCGTGGCTAGTGGTTTGACAAAACTCTAGTGAGAGGTAGTTGTAAAGCTGAAAAGCTATAATTACCCACTTCCCCAAATTGTTCACACTTGTTGAACTCATAAGATGACCTAGCATGTCCCGATCTAGTTAGTATATCATTTACACCACACCTCTAGTATTTCACACTCTTGTTGACTAATTTGTTGATCTTGCTATTTTATTCCACTAAATCACCAAATACAATTCACTGCAAATTTTAATCCCCCCAGTTTATTTGTTCTTATGTTAACTCTACGTGGTGCAAGCTAACTTTAATTTCTCAACCGATACTTGTAACTTACCATTCGACCGCGACACTTGTCGGCTTACTTGTTTTGATACTTCGTCCATGTATATTTTTGGCATGAAGGATATATTTTAGACGTTATCACATATAGCTGCGGTAGCGGGACCGCTATGGCGATCTGAGTACTCACCTCAGCGGAAACGAAGGGAGACAGGTTGAAGGTCTGTAGTAATAATTAGGTTCATAAGAGCATTGCATAGACTTGATGAGGTTTAAGAAACAAGAATGTAGTAGTTACACCTTATGTGATGTTTAGGGGTGAGATAATCGTTATATTTATTGACATTGATTGTATATTAATTTTAATGCTGTTGTGTTAACTAAACCTAGTCGGCCGATGATGTCTACTAGTACGTATGGTGTAGTGATACTATCTTGCTACACCTTTTTGGGTGTAGGTTGTGGAAGCTTGGAGTTTCTTGATTAGCATGGAGTACTCAGCACCAGCTTCAGTATTCTTCTTTTGTCATACCCCGAGCCTACACCCTGCACGTAACACGGTACTTGAAGTAACAAGTGACCCCAAGACAACCCCTGGTCTATCATTCACTAGTATTCTGAGTAATCATACACAACGGAAATTTAAAATAATATCATAAAACATTTGCGAAAGACAAGTCTGAAAGTATAAAGTTCAAAACATTTGAATAAAAATGATAAATCTGAAAGTCATGTCTGTCTGAAAGCCATCTAACTGAAGAGCTGCTGGGACAGGCCCCCAGCTAACTTAAAGTCTAACTGAAACTAATAAATGACTGAAAAAAAATTAATGCCCTAGGATGATGAGGACTTACACATCACCACTGAGGTAGAGAATCTGAACTACGGTGCTGAGTCTGAGAACCTGCAGCTGTATCATGAAACAATACAGTATAAAATTATGCGTCAGTACTTCGAATGTACTGAGTAAGTGAGAGAAACGTGAATAATATGACAGAACTAGTAATTGAACTGAGACGACCTGAAATGACCAATTGATAGGCTGAAAACTGATACAATTAATGTAGAACTGATATGGTATAGAATGACCTTGACTGATGGTCATAAACATGTCCTAAGTCTAAGATACTGAGTCTAAGATACTGCACTGAACTGATCTGAACTGAGAAATCTGAGAGTGGACTAACTGACTAGTGATAAGGTCTATAATCGACATTTAACAACGTGAGCTAGACGTGGAGTCCGATGTATACACCCCACCGGTAGGACCCAATATACCTTACCAGGGTATAAATACATGAACTGGGTGATCATAAAAGTCTGGGGCCAATCAGATCAAGTAATATTGTAACCTACGTTGGCAATGTAGTTCTGGGAACCTGGATGCGCTCGAACCCCGGCCCGCTTGGTGCTAAGTCCTACTCCCACTGGAAACCTATACTTAACTGCTAGGCTGATAACTCAAAATTAGGGTCCCAGACTAGTCAGGGACATATAATTGAAAGTGCCTTTAGAGTCTTGTCGGACCGAAGTTTGAAACTGGGTTCTAGACTGGTCAAAGCTGCTTATCTAGAAGCGTCATAACCGTATAAGAACAAACTGTAACTGAACTGGGGTCCTAGGGCTGGTCAGAGCTATAAATCTAAAATGTCATGACCGCACAATGGACCAAATAACTATAATCTGAGTTTGGTTTTGATAACTGAGAGGCACCACTGACACCTCAGGAAAAGACTGTAGTCAAACTAATGAGTTGACACTTTATGAGTAGTTCTGAAAGAGAAAGTTTTGTGTTCTAACTGATATACTACCAAGCAGCTAATAGACAACTCATTCATTCCGACAACACGGACAATTTCATATTATAGCGATGTTTCAAGAATTAAAGGAATCTCATCTAGCAGGGCTAAATCATTCTGATTAGGGGAATAATTATTCAACAAATATTTACAGTAGAAATTTCTAGGAAAATCAGTCGATAATATACTTCGCAAAAATAGACGAAATGTAATACGCAATAATCCATACTCGAAAATTTAAGACTGTAAATCATCTTCGCCAGAAGAACAACAATTTATCTAAAAATTGACAGAAATCATGCGAATAATAAACATGCCTAATAACCCAATTGAAATTAACGAAAACCCATATGAAATTCTGTACTTATTCGAAAATCATAGGGCTAAACTGATAGGGAAATTATGGGAGGAAATTGCAGGACACAAGGGAAGGACAATTCCCTCATTAAATTCTTGCATACCTGACGAAGAAACCTAGAGAAATCGCTTGAGAATCTAAGAGGAAAGATCTACCCTAGCTCTTTCTCCGAAATACTCTGAGAGAGAACTCTATGTTCTATTTCTAGAGGTTTGAGTGCGGAATGAGGAAGAGAACCCGTTACCCCCACTAAAATGTCTGAAATTAATGCTAAAATGACATAGTTTAAAGCTTTGGAGGATAGGAAATTGCTAAATTGCCCTTGGGAAATCGTTGGGAAAAACTACCAAGTGACCCTAATAGGTTGTGGTGACTGACCACGACTCGTGGTCACGCCTGTCAGGTACCCTAGCTAAAATTAACTGGGGCTGGTAACAGGGGACATAACGACTCATTACTGGGGACCACGACTGGTTTCCCCCATTCGTCAAGTACACTGGACAACACAATATTTTCTCAACTCAAGTCTGACCACGAGTGACCTAACGGGTCGTGGTCAGTGACCACGACTTGTGAAGTCCCTCGTTAGGTACACTTACTCCCTCCTTTACATTATCTATCCTCCTCCTCACGGCTAACCTAACGTTTCATGAGGTTACCTAACGACTCGTCAGGTGGGCCGTCCTGCAACATTTCTGTAATTTTCCAGATTTTCTGATTTAAGTCTTGGTTATTGATTTTGAGTTTCTGGGGAATTACAATATCTCCCCCTTGGAATCATTCGTCCTTGAATGTTAGAAAATACACAGGAAAGCAGAGAATAACAATCAAAGTTCTAGATACTATTCATTTAACTCCAAAACTGACGGAACAACTACCTCCGTTTCAGAATACATAGTTGAACTAAATTCTGTTTTCATACATACATTTAAAAACATTAAAGAGACTTGAACACATGAATTGAGTCATGAAAACAAAATTGAGTTTTAGGGTCAAAACTAATATCTCAAACTATGCTAGAGCCGGTAGAGAACAAATGCGGGTATTTGGCCATCATATCTGCTTCGGCCTCCCACGTAGCTCCTTCAACCTGCTAATTTTTCCATAAAACCTTGACTGAAGCTATCTCCTTGTTTCTTAGCTTACCAACCTGACGATCAAGGATATGTACTGGTACCTCCTCATATGAGTGATTATCCTTTATTCCCATGCTATCCAATGGCACGACTGAGGTTGGATCTCCGATGCACTTCTTCAGAAGTGACACATGAAAAATTGGATGTACAACTGCTAGTTCTGAAGGTAACTCTAGCTCATAGGAAACATTGCCAATACGCCTCAAAATTCTATAAGGTCCCACATACCTCGGACTAAGCTTCCCCTTCTTTCCAAACCTCATCACCCCTTACATGGGCGAAATTTTCAAGTATACCCAGTCATCAACTGCAAACTCCAACTCTCTTCTACGCACATTGGCATAAGATTTCTGGTGGCTCTCTGAGCTGTTTTAAACCTTTCTCAGATGAGCTAAACTTTCTGCATTGCCTCATGAACCGAGTCAACCCTATCAAGGTAGCTTCACCAACTTCAAACCACTCTGTAGGAGATCTACACCTTCTACCATACAATGCTTCAAATGGGGCCATATGGATGCTAGAGTGGTAATTGTTGTTGTATGCAAACTCAATAAAAGGAAAATGGTCATCCTAATTCCCCTTGAGAACTATCACACATGCTCTCAGCATATCTTCTAGAGTCTGAATAGTCTGCTCAGCTTGCCCATCGGTCTGCGGGTGGAAAGTTGTGTTGAGCTTGATATGAGTACCTAGTCCCTTTTGAAAGGATTTACAAAAGTGTGAGGTGAACTGCGTTCCCCTTACTGAAATGATAGACAAAGGCACCCAATGAAGTCTGACTAACTCTAGGATGTAAAGTTTGGCATAGTGCTCAGCTGAGTCAGCGGTTTTAACAGGGAGAAAATGAGCTGACTTAGTCATCCGATCTACTACCACCCAGATTGACTAATGCTATCGGCGAGTCCGAGGTAGACCTTTAATGAAATCCATATTTAGTATTCCCACTTCCACGTGGGTATACTGATATCTTGGGTCATGCCTCCTGGCCTTTAATGCTCTACCTTGAATTGCTGGCAGTTCGGGCACTTGGGGCTACGAATTCAGAAATGTCTCTTAACATGCTGTTCCACCAGTAAATATCCCGCAAATCGCGGTACATTTTGGTAGCACCGGGGTGAATGGTGTATCTTGAGCTGTGTGCCTTAGCCAGTATCTGTTGTCTCAACTCACCCACATTCGGTACACACAATCTTCCCTGGTAACGGAGTACACCATATCCCCCTTTGGATAAAGCCTAAACCTCTTTTTTGAGAACTGTTTCTTTAAGTTTAAGTAAAATGGGATCCTCATCCTGTCTGGATTTGACTTCAACTACCAAGGATGAATCTGACCCGCTTTGCATTACCACGCCACCTTCAGCTGAATCCACCAACTGCACCCCTAACCGTGCTAGCCTGTGAACTTCTTTCACTAACTCCCTCTTGTCTTCCTCAATGTGAGCCACATTTCCCATAGACCGTCTGCTTAGGGTGTCAGCCACCACATTGGCCTTACCAGGGTGATACAAAACACTCATGTGATAATCCTTTAGCAACTCCAACCACCATCTCTGATGCAGGTTTAGGTCCTTTTGGATGAACACATGTTGAAGGCTCTGGTGATCTGTGAATACATCTATGTGAGCTCCATATAAGTAATGTCTCCATATTTTTAACGCATACACCACCGCTGCCAACTCCAAGTCATGAGTTGGATAATTCTTCTCATGAACTATGAGTTTCCTGGAGGTGTAGGCTATCACTTTACCTTGCTGCATCAGAACGCAACCGAGTCTAACTCTAGAAGCATCACGATAAACAAGCAACTCATCTGATCCATCCGGTAAGGTTAACACTAAAGCGGTAGTGAGTCGAGTCTTCAACTCCTAGAAACTCTTCTCACACTCGTCCGACCACTGAAATTTCACCTTCTTCTGGATTAACTTGGTCAAAGGAGATGCTATGGAGGAAAAACCTTCCATAAATCGTCGGTAATAACCCTATAAGCCCAGAAAACTCCTGATTTCAGTAGGACAGGTAGGTTTGGGCCAATCCTTCAGTGCTATTATCTTATGAAGATCTACTCGTATCCCTTCACCGGAGACCACATGACCTAAGAAAGTCATGGATTTTAACAAAAATTCTCACTTGCTGAACTTGGAGAATAACTGGCGGTCTCTGAGTATCTGGAGTGCTATCCTCAGGTGATCTGCATGTTCTTCATCATTTTTGGAGTATACCAGAATGTTGTCGATAAATACAATGATGAACATATCCAAATACTGCTTGAAGACTCTATTCATCAGGTCCATAAAGGCTGCAGGGGCGTTTGTTAGTCCAAAGGACAACACCACAAACTCATAGTGACCATACCGAGTTCTGAATGTTGTTTTCGGTACACTCTCTGACCCTTAACTAGTGGTATCTTGACCTGAGATCGAGCTTGGAGAAACAATCAGTTCCTTGAAGTTGGTTGAACAGGTCATCAATTCCAGGTAGGAGATATCTGTTCTTGATTGTGACTTTGTTCAGCTGATGGTAATCTATGCACATTCTGAGGGTATCGTCTTTCTTTCGCACGATTAGAACTAGAACATGCCGGGGAGAGATGCTAGGTCTAATAAAACCCTTGCCAAGAAGATCTTGGAGCTGATCCTTCAACTCCTTAAGCTCATTTGGAGCCATTCTGTAAGGAGGGATAAAGATAGGCTGAGTATCTGGGAGGAGATCTATTCCGAAGTCTATTTCCCATTGAGGGGGAACTCTGGGAAGATCCTCAAGAAAAACATCTGGGAACTCACTGACTACTGGAGCTGACTGGATGGTTGGGGTCTCAGAGGTTGGATCCTTGAACCAAACCAGATGATATAAACATCCTTTGGAGATGTGTTTTTGGGCCTTAAGGTAGGAAATAAACCTACCCTTAGGTGCTGAAATGCTGCCCATCCATTCTAACACTGGCTCGCTGGGAAACTGAAACTTGACAACTCTAGTTGTGCAATCGAATGAGGCATAGAAGGAATCTAACCAATCCATGCCGAGAATAAGGTAAAAGTCGATCATGTCTAACTCTACAAGATCGACTGGAATAACTTTACTCAGACTGAGACTGGCAGTTCCTATACACCCGGCTGGCTCTAACTGACTCACCAACTAGGGTGGAGATTGAGAATGGTTCTGAGAGAACCTATGGACTGATGTTGAATTGGACTGCTATATAGGGAGTCACGAACGAAAGAGTGGCTCTTGGATCTAAGAGGGCATACACATCTAAGTGGAAAAGACATAACATACCAATAACTACGTTGGGTGAACTTTCTTGATCTTGATGGGAAGATAAAGCATAGAAGCAATTTTGGCGCTGACCGCCATCTGTACCAGATGTATTGGCCTGCTGAGCTGATCGGCCTGCTGGAACTGATGATGTGGTGGATTGTGGCCTCCTTCGCCCGGCTGATGGACACTCCCTGAGCCGATGTCCGAGCTGTCCACAACCAAAATAGTCCTCTCACCCCTGAAGGCACTCGCCCGGGTGGTTCCTACCACACTTGGGACAAGCTGGATACTTGTTTCCGGTACTTTGGGCCTGAGATTGAGTGCCAGATGACCCATTCCTCCAATCCTGGCGCGGTCGGAAGGTTGGGGCGCTTTCTGAACTAGGTGTTGGGGTTCTCTGTTGCTATTGCTATTGTTGTTGCTGCTGTGGTCGGCTACTACCGCTAGACCACTAATGGCCGAAATTTGACTGGCAAGTCCTTGCTCATTTGTTCTTACGCTCCATATCTTTCAGATTTTCAGCCTCTATTTATTGGGCATACACAATTAAGCTAGAGAGGTCCATATCCTTGATTAGCATTGTCTTCCTGCATTCCTTGAGGACCAAATTAGATTCTCTATTTACGAACTTCAAAATGCGAGCCTTTGACTCAGCTACCATCTCCGGAGCATACTTTGATAGCCTAGTAAACTCCAGAGCATACTCCTCCACAGTTCTGTTGCCCTGTCTCAAGTTCATAAACTCCACCATCTTTGCCTCCCTCAGTTCCCGAGGGAAAAATCTATCCAAGAAAGCTGTGTGGAACTCCTCCCACTCCACCAGGCCTACTTCTTTTGGCCGTCCCTACTTCATTGCTCATACCACACCTGGGCTACCCCTTTAAGTTAGTAGGTAGCCAGGTCAACACTCTCGAAAGAGCTAACACCCATAATACGGGTAATCTTTCTGACCTCATCTACAAACTCTTGGGGATCCTCCCCCATTTTAGATCCCTAAAACGATGGAGGGTGAAGTCCCACACCCTTGCAACTGTGGCAGACCTGTTCGTATTCACCGGCACAACCTGCTGATTCACCTGATTGGCCACAATTTGGGCTAGTAACTGAATGAACGCTCTAAACTCTACTGTAGAAATCGAATCATCTAGAGGAGTTGTCAGGGCTGTTGGAGCAGGTCTATTGGCATTACCGAACCTTGTTCTATTACCACATCTTGGAGGCATGGTTCACTGAAATGAAACATAGCTTGAATTAGAAGGGTATTTCTGGAATTGAACTTTAACGCATGAATAAGAGTATGAACAAAAGAGAGTTTTCCTAACAACATCTCGTAGCCTCCTCTTCATAAGTGTTGCACTCTTCACACTCATGAAAAGGACTTTATTTGATGCAGCTTTCAGACTATCCGAGGATACTCTGAACCTAGGGCTCTGATACCAAGTTTGTCACGCCCCGAGCCTACACCCTGGATGTAACAGGGTACTTAAAGCCACAAGTGACCCCAGGTCAACCCCTGGTCTATCATTCACTAGTATTTTGAGTAATCATACACATCGAAAATTTAAAATAATATCATAAAACATTTGTGAAAGACAAGTCTGAAAGTATAAAGTTCAAAACATTTGAATAATACTGATAAATCTGAAAGTCATGTCTGTCTGACAGCCATCTAATTGAAGAGTTGCTGGGACAAGCCCCCAGCTAATTCAAAGTCTAACAGAAACTAATAAATGACTGAAAGAAAGAAATTAATGCCCTCGGATGATGAGGACTCACACTTCACTACTAAGGTGGAGAATCTGAACTGCGGTGGCTAGCGGTGCTGAGTCTGAGAACTTGCAGCTTTATCATAAAACAATACAGCATAAAAGTATGTGTCAGTACTTCGAATGTACTGAGTAAGTGAGTGAAACATGAATAATATGACAGAACGAGTAACTGAACTGATACGACATTAAAATGATCAACAAATGGGCTAAAAACTTATACAACTAATGTAGAACTGATATGGTCAAGAATGACCCTGACTAATGGTCATAAACATGTCCTAAGTCTGGAATATTGAGTCTAAGATACTGCATTGAACTGATCTGAACTGAGAAATCTGAGAGTGGACTAACTGACTAGTGGGAGAGTCTATAACCGACATTTAACTACGTGAGCTAGACGTGGAGTCCGATATATACACCCCAACAGTAGGACCCAATATACCTTGCCAGGGTATAAAGACATGAACTGGGTGATCACAAAAGTCTGGGGCCAATCAAGCCAAGTAATACTGTAACCTACTGGAAATGTAGTTATGGGAACCTGGGTGCGCAAGAACCCCGACCCGCTTGGTGCGAAGTCCTACTCCCACTGCAAACCTATACTTAACTGCTAGGCTGATAGCTCGAAACTAGGGTCCCAGACTAGTCAGGGACATATAACTGAAAGTACCTTGAGAGTCTTATCGGACCGGAGTGCGAAATTAGGTTCTAGACTGGTCAGAGCTGCTTATCTAGAAGCGTCATAACTGTCTAAGAACAAACTGTAACTGAACTGGGGTCCTGGGGATGGTCAAAGCTATAAATCTGAAATGTCATGACCACTTAATGGACCAAATAACTATAATCTGAGTCTGGTTATGATAACTAAGAGGAACCACTTACACCTCGGGAGAAGATTGTAGTCAAACTGATCAGTTGACACTTTTCGAATAGTTCTGATAGAGAAAGTTCTGTGTTCTAACTTACTAGACTACTAAATAGATAATAGAGAGCTCATTCATTTCGACAACACAAACAATTTCATATTATAGCGAAGTATCAAGAAATAAAGGAATCTCATCTAGCAGGGCTTAATCATTCTCATTAGGGGAATAATTACTCAACAAATATTTAAAACAGAAATTTCTAGGAAAATCATCCCACAATATACTTCGCAAAAATAGACGGAATTTAATATGCAATAATCCATACTCGAAAATTTAAGGCTATAAATCATCTTTGCCAGAACAACAACAATTTATCTACAAATTGACGAAAATCATGTGAATAATAAACATGGATAATAACCCAATTGAAATTAATGAAAACCCATATGAAATTCTCTAGTTATTCGAAAATCTCAGGGCTAAACTAATAGGGAAATTATGGGAGGAAATTGGGGGAGAGTCATGGGAGAGTCATGTTTGAAAAATTTGTAATGTTATTTGTAATTTGTAATTTTTATCAGCTGATGAGGAGTAACAAAAATGTTTGAGATTATTTTCTTGTATAGTAGTGGAAATATTGTAAGGGTTCTCCTATCAAGTAAAGTCGATGTGGGTGCCCGCACGGCCCGTCCCATTTGGGCTGTGACATTTGTATAGTTAAATACAATGTGGTAAGGTTATATGGTGAATATTATTGACGTCTCGCAAATTACACCATGATACAGTATAAAGCGGTCTTCGTATCAAATGTAGAACCCAACTAGATTGGGGTTGAATCCCACGGGGAATACAAGACGAAAATTACGAGTAATTGACTTAGAAAAAATAATTGAACAACTTTCCTTACTTTGATAACCAAAAAATTTTTCTCAAGTGATATAACTTTCAAATACAATATCTTATCAATTAATTATTTTGTGATACAAATTTCAAATAAAGATTGAAAATCAACATACAACACACATTCATAAAAATTAAATAATAGTAATAATTTAACAACTTTTCTTGCATCAATAATCACAAATATTTTCTCAAGTGATACAATTATCAGTTAAATTATCTTTCCGATTAACTATTTTATGATACAAATTTTAAATAAAAATTAAAGATCAAAGTGCAATGTACGTTCATGAAAATTATTACTTAAAAATGAACATAGAATACACCTGTTCAAAGACTAGTATATATATATATATAAGCACCAACTGATGCAAAATTAAAGCTTTATATTCTTCTCGTTCTTTCTAACTATGAAATTTTTTCCATCATCTATTACACATTTGATTCCTGTTTGTTTTTTATTAGAGTTTTGATTTGGGGTAATTTTTATTTATTTAATTTATGACTTGGTTCGATGTTGTTTTAGGCGTGTTAAAGCTAGTAAAACACAAACCACCGGTCAAAAATAATTGCACAATTCTCTTATTTACCCTACTTCAAATTAGACAGTATTTGTTTCAATGACAATACCTATAAATTTTTTCTGTCAAAGTTTAAAATAACCAAGTGTGTATCTATACTCCCCTGCAGCCACATATATCATAAGAGATGTATACCAACTTGGATGGATCAGAAACTGAAATATCTGATTTGTCATCCTGATTATAGTGAAATCACGGTAGATTAATTAATCCATTTTATTTTTTAATATTGTATTCGATTTTGTAAATAGTTGGTATATTTAATATACTATGTTGTAAACATATATGTTGAATATTATTGATGTCGCCAAAATTACAATAGGATACGGTATAAAGCGATCGTCGTATCAAATATAGAACCCAACTAGATTGGGTCTCATAGGGAATACAAGAGAGAAATTACAAGTAATTTACTTAGAAAAAAATTTGAACAACTTTCCTTGCTTTGGTAATCATAAATATTTTCTCAAGTGATATAGCATTCAAATATAGTATCTTGTCGATTAATTATTTTGTTATACAACTTTTAAATAAAGATTGAAGATCAACGTGCAATACATGTTCACAAAAATTAAATAATAATAATAATAATTGAAAAACTTTGAATGCACTGATAACCACAAATATTTTCTCAAGTGATATAACTTTCAATTAGAGTATCTTTCCGATTAACTATTCTGTGATATAAATTTTAAATAAAAGTTGAAGATCAGCGTGCAACGCATGCTCACAAAAATTAGTACTTTAAAATGCATGTGGAACGCACATGTTCAAAGACTAGTATATATAAGTTGCAACTGGCGCAAAATTGAAGCTTTATATTCTCCTCCATCTTTGTAACTATGGAATTGCTTCCGTCATCTACTACACATTTTCTTTCGATTTTTTTGTTGGAGTTTTGGGATAGTGTAATTTTCATTTATTTAGTTTATGAGTTGGTTCTATATCGTATTAGGCTATTTAAAGCTAGTAAAAGACAAATCACTGATTAAAAAATAATTGCACCATTCTGTCACGATCCAAATGGACGAGTCGTGCAGACACCTACATCAATTCTAGCTCGATAGGATAACTCTTCTCTTAACCAATGCTTTAAGTAAATTCAAGGCTACTTAACTTGCATGAATACAAAATGATCCTACAAATTAAAAAATATTTCCCAAACCATGACTTTCCTAAGATCTAGTCTAGAAGGAACAAGAGTTCTAACAAAATACTGATAATAAAATGACACAGCTTCATTGGCGGAGCAAAATATGGAAGCTGATGCTGAGTACTCCGTGCTATTCATGAAACTTCAAATCTGCCACAACCTATAAGAAAAAAGGTGTAGCAAGGTAGTGTCAGTACACCACACGTACCGATAGGCATAATCGGCTGACTAAGATTAGTAATCTCAATAGCATATAATTAGCATGCAACCGATTTACTCAAATTTAGCAACAACAACTTATATTTATAACCTATCAAGTTCATTAATTCAAATAACTCAACAATATTCATGTATCTTCCCCCAATTCTAGCCTTTGATCCCACGTTCTATTCTGTTTTCTCATCTCATTGCAGCGGACACTTAACCACTGCAACGGTCTCATGACAGCGGTAATTCTCATGCTGTAGTGATGCCCTATATATATAGTATCCCCTATTTTACTAATCCTTTCCTTTTACAAGCCGCCATTTAAATATTATTGTTCACGCCAATTTGATTTATACTTCCATTATTACTAACTAAGTCCGTTTCCATTATTTAAGACCTATTTATTGACTCACATGATTAACTAACCCTCCTTAATTCCATTTCTACTCTTTTTTCTACTCCCCAATATTATAATTAAATTGATTATCTCCTAGAAAATCACTACCATTGTTAAATCAGTCATGTTACACTCTATAACTCACAGTGACCACATTAATAAAGCATTCAATCACAATGTGAAATAAATAACTTCAGTACACACAAGGGAAACGTCAAACCATACCACTGGAGCTAGGTCCTCCAAAAATTAAGGTACATGCACATACCTATCTCTCCCTGATCCCACATTGCATGCCTCTACACGATAATCACATCATGTAGTACCATATCGATACCATATCATCATGTATTACCTCACATCTGTGTTTTTTACGCCATGTCTGAATTATGTCGGTATATCTCATATCACACCTCTGTAAACCTGTCTTGATCCCTATCTCATAGTCGTATGTATATCATACCATACCTGTACATCCTTGACATCATAGCTATATGTATATCATGACATAGCTGCACAAATCTCTATCTCACAATCATACCATTGGTGATCTACTGGGTACATGCCTTGGTCATATCACTGTACACACATGCTAGAGGGTTTTATGTCTACCTTTCCAGTCATAACTTGCAGGGGACTCTAGAAATCCATGTACTATACACCCAGCCATATGAATCTCTCATCATACTTGTCTGTGTGCTCAAATCCGTACACCCGGCCATATGAACATTTATTCATATCTATCTGTGTACCCATTCATTATGCTCTCCCGGATGCTCACCTCGGGCACGAGTTACTCATATCCAAGTATTACTCACAGGATTTATCGTACTAATCTTCTCGTCCAGATACTCACCTCAGACACGAGCCTCTCATTCTCAACATACAGATGAACCACTTTTCCATTTCGCATGCTACCTCATTTCCTCAGTTGGTTATCATGGATTCCACCCATCATTTTAGGAACATTATATCAAAGTTTAATTTATTAAGAAAATCACATACACAATAAGAATTACACGTTACAAGCTATAACACAATCATGGCCTAGGGATATTTCACAATCAGTTATTCATTACATCACCCCATGCCCAAAATTTATCGAGACGTGGTACAACTGGCCTGCTCGCGAGATTGGGCCTTGCTGCATTGAAAACACTACTGCAATAACAGTTATAGTGTTGCTACAACAATATTGCTCAGGCAGTACTCCGACCCAACTCTCCCCTTAGATTCATCTCGTAATGGTTCTTCATAATCAGTTCACCTACTATGCATATGCATACCAACCAATCCTTGTTGTCAATTTACCCTGCTCCCTTGTGTAACAACCTTCAATTTAACATGAAACCATAATAATCATAACATATAATTATCCAAAAGTAAAATTTTAGTTCATTAACTCACATGAACGCATAGACGGTTTGAACATTATTACGGAGTTCTATTCCGCGTCGCCCGCTGTAGCGAGAGATCATCCTCTACAAAGGTCATGTTACTGCGGAAATAATCCACCGTGATGGCCCTATGCCTTGGCCCACCTGATTTTAACTTAGTCCATTAAAACTTTTATCTGTCACATAATCCTTTAAATCTGGGACATAACCCAGACTCGCAAAAAAATTAAATTACTCATGCATAGGTCGTCAGTTCCATAACAATCAGATGGGTCATTACATCAGATACCAATTAAAAATTTGTTCGTCCCCAAACAGCCCTATGATACTGGCTAGGGTTCCAAGTTAACCCATATTGACCCTGACACCGGATCATAGTTCTATGCTTCTAGTCAACATTGTGGTCTCACCGATATTTTGTTTAGATCTTTGGACTGATCTTCCCACTAGTCCCTCATTTCGAGGTCTTTAAGACAAATCGCATGGTGCACCTCTCTTTATCCCATTTCCCTAATATTATTTTTGGAAGGATTATCAGCACTTCACCGCCTCTACTTGCTAGCTTTATGGTGGCTTGACCCGACTAACCTCGAGTCTTCTAAATTTCTCTTTTGTGGCTTACAGTATCTACTCATGGTTCATGCGCCCTTAGGCATCCCCAATTTTAATAGAACTTTCTTAAGTGTTTACTCAAAATATGAGGGACCCATGATGGAATTTGAAATGTCACTATCTTTAGCCAGTCTGCTGCAACAATTCATTTCCTACCACAACTGAAATCAGTTCATTGCAGTGGAACAAAAATCAGTTTAAGGACCAGAACTACGGTTTCTAGCTCATTTTCACTTTTGCACTCAATATTTCTTATAAAATCCTCTCAACTCCCTAGTGGTTCTTGTTCAAATCTCAGGTAATCCTTCTTTTCTTGACTCCTTGCTTCATTTTTGTAATGACACCTCCGATCGTTATAGAGACTCGAGGACATTAGCGTAATGACTCAAAATTTTGTGGGTCTAGCTTATTTTTTTGGAATAAGAGATTTTTTATTAATTGACTTGATGGGCATTCAAAATTCTAGGTGGCAGGACAACCGTGGCAAATGATCCTTCATCATAGCGGGACTATTGTAGTGAAAGACTACCACTGTAGTGGACGACGCGAGGAAGATAGTTAATTTAAGTCAGAATTTTGGGGATTATTACCCCATTATTCTGAGGCATGAACTTTGAGAGCAGAAGGGCGAATTTTTAAGGGCCTAGTAGTTTCTCCTTCCCAAAAGGTGTAATGACCCAAATATCATCATGGGAAGGGAATGGACTTAGAGCATTGAAAATAGGCTAAGGGAGGGATAGAAAGCTGTGAAATAATATAAGTATAAAACTGGTCAAATTGAGTAGTTACTAGTTCGGGGGACTGCTGCAGCGGTAGGATGTTCGCTGCAGTGAGACCGTGGTGATGGTCGAAGTCCCGCTGTAACTGATTGGGGAATTCACAATTGGATCCACCATAGCAATTTTCTGACCACTATAGCGGGACAGCAGGAATATGACCGCTACAGCGGGCGACGGGAATTAGAAAGTGGGTTTAAGTGGGATTTCTGGGATTTCCACCCTATTATTTCCAAAACAAGATCAGGAAGGTCAGGGAGTGAAATTTCCCTCAAGGGCAGAGAATTCTTCTTCCAAGGTAATATTTGATTCCCTATATTTAATTTTGGGTATTGTTGACCTTTGAACACTCATAGACCCTTTAATGAAGGGTTTTTGAATGGAGAAAATCCTAAGTTGGTGGACTAAGGCTAGATCATGGGAGTCAATGGGTTGAATAGATTAGAAGTTTTGTGAGTAAGAATCTTTCCCCAAGGCTTCCTTGCTAATAAATATGGGTTAGACAGGAATGTAGACCTAGACTAGGTTGAATTGGATGGTTTTACTGTTGAAGTACCCTGAAAGGGAGGGTTTGATCTGTTTAGACCCTTATTTGAAGAGTAAGTAATTGATTACTCTGACTTTATGTAAATTTCAACAAATCCGAAGCTTTGAGAAAGGGCAAGGCTCCTGCAGAATAGCTGAAATTCCATATTCGAGCATCTAGGTAGGTTATGGTTAGAGGGTGACCCTATATAATGACATGTATGTGTGTGTGATGATGATATGTGATTGGTCTTCAAATGTTATTTGTTATGGAATTGCCTTATTGAGTAAATTATGAAAATCATGTCATTATGAATTGATGTTGAACTATTGTGAAACTATGTGGATTCATGAAGTGAATTATGTTTATGTTGTTTAGTGATGATTGATGGTCTATAATCGTGTAAGTAAGGGAGTAGATGGTAAATCCCTAAGTGTTTATATATTGCATCATGTTATATTCAATGGATAAAAAATGAGTAGGATAGTAAATATATCTTGAGATGAGAGGCTCGTGCCCGAGGGGAGTATTTGGACAAAAGTTGTTGTTGAGTGGCTCGTGTCAAAGGAGAGCATCCAGACGAGCATATAAGTAGGATTGGGTACCACGTCGGTATAGTACATGGATTTCTAGAGTCCCCTGCAGGTCATGACTGGAAGAACAAAAATAAGACCCTTTGACATGTGTGTACACTGATATTATTGTGTGAGTGTTATGGGGACATGGCAGAGGTGTGTGCTCGACATGTCACCCTTGATTTTATTTTATGATTTTATTGTAGCTTATTAACAATTCTTAATGAGTATATGTTAAGTGGTAGAGTTGAGCTTGTGAATCCCGACCTTGTAATTTGAGTTGAGAATGGTGGAAAAAGGTTAAGTGTAAACTGTAAACGTTGATTGACATTGATGTTGGTATCCCTGTGAGGAAATGCTCAGAATGTATGTGATGATGAGTAGATGTGAATTGGTGTCAAAAGCTAGTGTGTTATCTGAATTAATATCTTAATGTGTGAATTGTTGAAAACTGGTGAATTGATGGAAGGTGTAACTAAGTTGAGCTACTGCCTCAAGCAGTACCTCTGTAGCGAAATTACATCCGCCACGGTGAGACCGCTGTAGTGATTAAGTGACCGCTGCAGCGAAAGGCCCAATCCAGTGATCAGGACAGTTGTCACGTGTGTAGAGTTAGTGTACTTGATATGGCTATTGTGCTTATGTGTGATGCTGACTCTTTTTCTATTGTTGTTGCAATGCCTATTTGTTATTATGTAAGGTCGGCGGATGATGCCTCCCAGTACCTTGTTACGTACTGACCCTACTCCTGCACTTTTTTAAGTGCGGAATTCAAACCAGGAAGTTCCTCACATCCTTACCTTTAGGGCGGCAGCAATTACTTGAAAGGTGAGCAGATCAAGAAGGCAGTACTACTCTTTGTCGAAGATGTCTTTCCTTTTTGTACATTGCAGTTATTTTTATTTCTCTTTAGTTAAACATTCTTAACCATTGTAGTTAGATGTTGAGATGCAATGAAAATCAGGTCTTGAGATTATTTATTGTTTGTTTCTTGTTTAATGGAAATTTAATTGTGATGACGTTTCGCTTTTTTCTATTACGAGTTTATTTCTTTATGTATGGTTGAGGGCATGTTAAGAATATCGGAAATCATTGGTTCACCCACCTGGGGGTTAGTGTGGATGCCAATCACGGTCATTTGGGTCATGACAGAGGTTGTATCAGAGCTCTACGTTCGTTGATCTCATTGCACTAAGACGGGTCTAGTAGAGTCTCACGGATCAGTTCGGAGACATAGGTAACTTATGTTCGAGAGGCTGCAAAACATTAGGAAAACTCCCTCCTTCTTTCCTTTCATGCGATTACTTAATTTCAATTGGTATCTGGTGATTCAAATTGGAATCTAACAACTTTTCTTTCTTTCCTTCTCAGATGGTGAGAACACGCATAAACGGTAACAGATATGCAGCACCTGAACCAACAATTACAACCGCAGTTCGCGGTAGAGGAAGGGGAAGAGGTCATGAATGGAGACCTACTTCTGCTAGAGAGGGGCTCATTCTCCTACTCCAGTTAGGGAGAGGTCTGCATGTCCTATACCGCAGCAGTACATGAGCGGGTGGCAGTTGAGGTTGAAGTTCTGACATAGGGAGAAACTCCTGCCGCTCCAGCATCCTCTGAGGTTCTGGCTCAGGTCCAAAATATCCTAAGTGGCCTGATGGGTACTGGGGCAGCGCCAACAACTCCTACGGGGTAGCAGTCGGGGATACAATATGAAAATATTTTGGCTCCTCAAATTGATGATATATTGGAGGTCATCATGTTCTCGAGATTGGTAGTGGGACGGGTGATGATAGGGGAGGAGCATGGCCTGTTTTGGAGGTTCACCAAGATGAAGCCTCCCTTTTTCTACAGTATTGAGGCGGAGGATACCTATGAGTTTATCATCGACTTTCATGAGAGGCTCCACAAGATGGGGGCGGTAGAGAAGTATGGTGTAGAGTTTGTTTGTCACGCCCTGAGACTACATCCCGGACGTAACACGCTACTTGAAGTCACAAGTGACCCCAAGTCAACCCCTGGTCTATCATACACTGGTATTCTAAGTAAAACATGCACAACGGAATTTTGAAATAATAACATAAAAGCATTTTTTCATGAAATTTAAGATAAAACTTAAAACATGAAATTTGAACATCTGCAGTATGAAAGCCTTCTAACTGATGAGTTACTGGGACAAGCCCCCAACTAACTCCAAGTCTAAAAAAAGTCTATAATCTAACTATAAGACAATGAAATAAGGCCTTCGAATGATGAGGACTCACAATTCAACTGCGACTGAGGAGGATCTGAATCATGGCGGCTAACGTTGTTGACTTTGGGAACTTGCAGCTGTACCATGAAATGATACAACATAAAAGTATGCGTTAGTACTTTGAATGTACTGATTAAGTGGGAGAAACATAACTAAATAAAAAGTCTGAACTGAAATGACACGCAATGACCAACAGGTAAGCTGAACTAAACTACTGATGTAATCTGAAATGGTCAAGATGACCCTTTCTGATGGTCAAAGACATGCCCTAAGTCTGAAATACTGAGTCTGAGATATTGTACTGAACTGAGCTACTTATTCTGAAACTGGACTGAACTGACTAGTGGGAGAGTTTATAACCGACATATAACCATGTGAGTTAGACGTGTAGTCCGATGTATACACCCTAGCGTTAGGACTCAATATACCTTGCCAGGGTATAAAAGCATGAATTGGGTGATCACAAAAGTCTGGGCCCAATCAGTCCAAGTAATACTATAACCTAGGTTAGCAACGTAGTTCTGGGATCCTGGGTGCGCTGGAACCCTGACCCGCTTGGTGCTAAGTTCTACTTCCACTGGAAACCTACAGTGAAGTACTAAGCTGATAGCTCGAAACTGGGGTCCAAGACAAGTCAGGGACATATAACTGAAAGTACCCTTAGAGTCTTATTGGACCATATTCTGAAACTGGGTTCTAGACTAGTGAGAGCTGCTGATCTGGAAGCGTCGTAACCGTCTAAGAACAATCTATAAACTGAACTAGGGTCCTGGGGATGGTAAGAGCTATATATCTAAAATGTCATGACCACCTAATGGACCAATAAATTGGATTCTGAGTCTGATTTTGATAACTGCGAGGTACACTGACACCTCAAAAAAAGACTGAAGTCAAATAGATCAGTTGACACTTTCTTTATAGTTCTGAAGAGGTTTTATGTACTAACTTAAGTAAACTACTAAGAAACTATTTGAGAACTCAACTTATTCCAACTACATGGGAAATTTCATAATATAGCAAAGTTTCAAGAATTAAAGGAATGTCATTCAACAAGGCTAAAATCATTCTTATCAATGGAATAATTGCTCAGCATATATATATATATATATATATATATATATATATATATATATATATATATAATAAGAATTTTAGGAAATTCAGCCCACAACATACTTCAAAAATTAGACGGAATTTAATATGCAATAATCTTTACTCTAGGATTTAGGGCTGTAAATCACCTTGGCAAGAACAATAACAATTTACTTAGGAACTGATGAAGATCATATGCATAATAAACATGGATATTATCCCAATTGAAATTAATGAAACCTAACATGAAAATTTATTCATATTCGAAGAACACAGGGCTAAATTGATAGGGAAATTTTGGGAGGGTTTTGGGGGACACAAGAGAAGGAAAATTCCGCTGTTGATTTCCCACATACCTGGCTAAGAATTCCTCGAAGAAGAAGAAGAAGACCCAAACTACTGTAATGAAGGAATACCCTAAGCCATCTTGAGAGTTTCTTGAGAGAACTTTCGGTAAATTTCTGAGAGTAAACATGAGAAGGAGGGGATGAACTGTCCAAACCCTCTAATAAGTCTGAGTTTACGTCCAAAATGATGTAGTTTAAAGCTTAGGAGAATAGAAAATTACTAAATAGCCCTTAGAAAATTGCTGGGAAAAACTGTCAAGTGACCCTAACAGGTGACCTGACGTGTTGTGCTGACTGACCACGTCTCGTGGTCACTCTCGTCGGGTACACTACCTAGGATCCTCAGTAGGTCACTACGAGGGACCTAATGAGTTGTGGTCCTGACCACGACTCATGGTCACCAGTCGTGGATCTCACTGCCTCACTTCTGAAGTTCTATACTAGGCTTGACCACAAGTCACCTAACGAGTCGTTGCCACTGATGAAGACTCGTGGTGACACTCGTTAGGTGCACTGCCTAACAACTGACTAGGGCTAATAACGGGGGACATGACGAGTCGTTACAGGTGACCACGACTCGTGGTCACCATCCATCAAGTACACTGCTTCCTACTTCACACTTCCAATTCCTCTTTCCCACGACTGACGTAACGAGTCGTTAGGTCTCACAAAGACTCTTCAAGTGGGTCGTCTTGAGACATTTTCTATATATTTTCCAAATTTTCTAATTTAAGTCCCAGATATAGTCTTTGAGTTTCCGGGGAATTACAATATCTCCCCCTTGGAAACATTCATCCTTGAATGTTAGAAAACACACAGGAAAGCAGAGAATAACAATCAAAGTTCCAGATACTATTCATTTAACTCCTAAACTGACGGAATAACTACCTCCATTTTAAAATACATAACTAAACTGAATTCTCTTTTAGTACATACATTCAAAAACATAAAAGAGACTTGAACACCTGGACTGAGTCATGAAAACTAAATTGAGTTCTAGGGTCAAAACTAATATCTCAAGCTGTGCTAGAGCCGGTAGAGAACAAATGCGGGTATTTGGCCACCATATCTGCTTCGGTCTCCCAGGTAGCTCCTTTAACCTGCTGATTCATCCATAAAACCTTAACTAAAGCTATCTCCTTTTTCCTTAGCTTATGAACCTGACGGTCAAGGATCTGGACTGGTACTTCCTTATATGAGAGACTCTCTTTTATTCCTACACTATCCAATGGCATAACTGAGGTTGGATCTCCGATGCACTTCTTCAAAAGTGACACATGAAAAATTGGGTGTACAGCTGCCAGTTCTGATGATAATTCTAGCTCACAGGCTTCATTGTCAATGCCCCTCAAAATTCTATAGGGTCCCACATATCTCGGACTGAGCTTCCCCTTCTTGCCAAACCTCATCACCCCTTTCATGGGCGAAATTTTAGGTAAACCCAGTTATCAACTGCAAACTCCAATTCTCTTCTCCACACATCGGCATAAGATTTCTGACGGCTCTGAGTTGTTTTCAACTTTTCTCGTATGAGCTAAACTTTCTATATTGCCTCGTGAATCGAGTGTGGTCCTATCAAGGTAAATTCACCAACCTTGAACCACCCTATAAGAGATATACACCTTCTCCCACATAATGCTTCAAATGGGGCCATCTAAATGCTAGAGTGGTAGTTATTGTCGTACGCAAACTCGATAAGAGGAAAATGGTCATCCCAATTACCATTGAAATCGACTGCGCATGCTCTTGGCATATCTTCTAGAGTCTGAATAGTCTGCTCAGCTTGCCTATCTGTTTGCGGGTGAAAGGCTGTACTGAGTTTGACCTGAGTGCCTAGTCCCCTTTGAAAGGATTTCTAGAAGTGTGAGGTGAAGTGAGTTCCTCTATATGAAATGATAGATAAAGGCACCCCATGGAGTTTGACTAACTCTCGGATGTAAAGTCTGGCATAGTCCTCAGCTGAGATTGTGGTTTTAACTTGAAGAAAATGAGCTGACTTAGTCATCTGATCTACTACTACCCAGATTGAGTCATGCTGCCGGCGAGTCCGAGGTAGACCCGTAATGAAATCTATATTTACTTCCTCCCACTTCCATGTGGGTATACTGATATCATGAGTCATTCCTCCTGGTCTTTGATGCTCCACCTTGACTTGTTGGCAGTTCGAGCACTTGGCTATGAATTCAGCAATGTCTCCTTCATGTTGTTCCACCAGTAAATATCCCCCAGATCGTGGTACATTTTTGTAGAACCAGGGTGAATGGAGTATCTCAAGCTGTGTGCCTCAGTCAGTATCTTTTGTCTCAACTCACCAACATTTGGTACACACAACCTACTCTGGTAACGGAGCACCCCATCTCTCCCATGGGAGAAAGCTTCTATTTCTTTTCTGAGGACTTCTCCCTTAAGATTAAGTAAGATGGGATCATTATCCTATTTGGACTTGACTTCAACTACCAAGGATGAATCTGACCCACTTCGAATTACCACACCACCTTCGGTTGAATCCACCAACTGCACCCCTAACCGGGCTAGTCTGTGAATATCTTCCGCTATCTGCTTTTTTCCTTCCTCAATGTCAGCCACACTCCCCATAAACTGTCAGCTTAAGGCGTCAACCACCACATTGGATTTACCAGGGTGATATAGCACACTCATGTCATAGTCCTTTAGTAGCTCCAACTATCGTCTCTGATGCAGGTTTAGGTACTTCTGGCCGAACACATACTGAGGGCTCTTGTGATCTGTGAACACATCCACGTGTCCCCATAAAGGTAATGTCTCAAAATTTTTAGTGCGAATACCACCGCTTCCAATTCCAAGACATGAGTTGGATAATTCTTTTCATGAACATTGAGCTGTCTGGAGGCATAGGTTATCACTTTGCCCTGCTACATCAGAACATAACCGAGTCTAACTCTGGAAGCGTCAAATAAAGAACCAACCCATCTGATCCTTCCAGCAAGTTTAAAACTAGAGCGGTAGTGAGTCGAGTCTTCAACTCCTGAAAACTCTTCTCACACTCATTCGACCACTAAAATTTCACCTTCTTCTGAGTTAACTTAGTTAGAGGAGATGCTGTAGAGGAGAAACCTTCCATAAACCATCAGTAAATAACCCGTCAAGCCTAGGAAACTCCTGATTTCAGTATGAGAGATAGGTCTGGGCCAATCTTTCACGGCTGCTGTCTTGTGAAGGTCTACTTGTATTCCTTCACCTAAGACTACATGACCTAAGAAGGTCATGGACTTCAACCAGAATTCGCACTTGCTAAGCATGGCGAACACCTGGCGGTGCCTAAGTGTCTGCAATTTTAACCTTAGGTGATTGGCATGCTCTTCCTTATTTTTGGAGTACACTAGAATGTCGTCGATAAATACAATGACAAACATATCCAGGCATTTCTTGAAGACCCTACTTATCAAATCCATGAAGGCTGATAGGGCTTTTGTTAACCCGAAGGAAATTACCACAAACTCGTAGTGACCATTTCAAGTTCTGAAAGTAGTTTTCGATATATCACTCTCTCTAACCATTAACTAATAGTACCTAGACTTGAGATCGATTTTTGAGAAACAACTGGCTCCCTAAAGTTGGGCAAACAGGACATCAATTCTGGGTAGGGGATACCTGTTCTTGACTGTGACTTTGTTCAGTTGACGGTAATCTATGCACATTCTGAGCGTACTATCCTTCTTACGCATGAATAGAATTGGGGCACCACAGGGAGAGATATTGGGTCTGATAAAAACCGTGTCAAGAAGATATTTTAGCTGCTCCTTCAACTCCTTAAGCTCAACTGGAGCCATTTTGTAAGGAGGAATGGAGATGGAATGACTGTCTGGGAGGAGCTCTATTCCGATGTCTATTTCCCGTTCAGGGGGAAATCCGGGAAGATCTTCCGGAAAAACATCTGGGAACTCGCTGACCACTGGAACTGACTGGATAGTTGGGGTCTCAGAGTTGGACTCCTTGACCTGAACTAAACTATAGATACAACCCTTGGAGATGAGTTTCTGGGCCTTAAGGTCGGAAATAAACCTACTCTTAAGCATTGAACCACTGCCCGTCCATTCTAACACTAGTTCATTTGGAAAGTGGAACTTGACAACTCTAGTTCTGCAATCAACTGAGGCATAGCAGAAGTGTAACAAATCCATGCCAAGGATAAGGTCAAAATTGACCATGTCTAACTCTACGCGGTCAGCTGGAATGACTTTATTCAGGACTAAGACTGGGCAGTTTCTATACACCTGGTTGGCTCTAACTGACTTGCCAACTGGGGTGAAGATTGATGGTTGTGAGAGGACCTCTGGACTGATATTGAACTGGACTATTATGTAGGGAGTCACGAATGAAAGATTGGCTCCTGGATCTAGGAGGGCATACATGTCTAGATGAAAGAGACGTAACATACCTATGACTACGTTAGGCGAGCTCTCCTAATCCTAACAGGAAGAGAGAGCATAAAATTAATTTTGACACTGACCTTCATTCATACCTGATGTGCTAGCCTAGTGGGCTGGTCGACCTGTTGGAGTTGATGATGTGGTGGATTGTGGTCTCCCTCGCCCGGCTTATAGGAACTTCCTGAGCCTATGTCTGAGTCGTCCATAACCAAAATATCCCTCTCGACCCTAAAGGCACTCTCCCGGGTGGTTCCTACCATACTTGGTGCAAGATGGATACTTGTTCCTGGTACTGTGGGCCTGAGGCTGAGTGCCAGATGACCCACTCCTCTGATCCTAACGAGACCGAAAGGTTGGGGCGCTGGCGGAACTGGGTGTTGAGGCTTTCGGTTGTTGTTTCTACTGCAGCTGCTGCTATGGGTGGCTACTACCGCTAGACCTCTGATGGCCAAAATCTGAATGGACAGTCCTTGCTTGTTTGTTCTTCCGCTCCATACCCTTCAGCTTTTCGACCTCAATCTGCTAGGCATAGACAATCAAGATGGAGAGGTCTATATCCTTAATCTGCATCAGTGTCCTGCACTCCTTGAGGACCAGGTTCGACTCTCCGTTCACAAATTTCATCAAGCGAGCTCCTGGCTCGGCTACCATCTCTAGAGCGTACTTAGACAGCCTAGTGAACTCCATAGCATACTCCACGATTCTTTTGCCCTGTCTCAAATTCATAAACTCATCCATCTTTGCCTCCCTCAGCTCCCTAAGGGAAAAACCTATCCAAGAAAGCTGTATGGAACTCCTCCCACTCTACTGGTCCTACTCTCGCTGGCCGCCCCTCTTTCCATTGTTCATACCAGACCTGAGCTACCCCTTTTAACTGGTAGGCAGCCAGGTCAGCACTCTTAGAAGAGCTAACACCCATAATGCGATTGATGTTTCTGATCTCATCCACGAACTCTTGGGGATCCTCCCCTACTTTGGATCCCTGAAAAGATGGAGGGATCATACGAGTAAAGTCCCGCAACCTAGCAACTGTTGTGGACCCGTTGGTGTTCATCGGTACCACCTGCTGGTTCACCTGGTGGGTGACTGTTTGGGCTAGCAGTTGAATGGCCGCCCTGAATTGGGCGGTAGACACTGAATCATCGTGAGGAGCTATCAAGGATGGTGGGGCAGGTCTGTCGGCGTTACTGGCCCTTCTTCCGTTACTGCATCTAGGAGGCATGATTTACTAAAATGAAATAGAGCACGAGTTAGAAGGGCGTTTCTGGAATTGGACTTTAACGCACGATAAATAGTATGAACAAAAGAGAGTTTTCCTAATAACACCTCGTAGCCTCCTTGTCATAAGTGTGGCGTGTTTCACACCCATGAAAAGGACTCTACTTGATGAGGCTTTAAGATATTCCGAGGATACTCTAAACCTAGTGTTATGATACCAAATTTGTCATGCCCCGAGACTACACCCTGGACGTAACACGATACATGAAGTAACAAGTGATCCCAAGTCAACCCCTGGTCTATCATACACTGATTTTTTAGGTAAAACATGCACAACAAAATTTTAAAATAGTAACATAAAAGAAGTTTTTTTATGAAATTTAAGATAATACTTAAAACATGAAATCTAAATATCTTCAGTCTGAAAGCCTTCTAATTGATGAGTAACTAGGAAAAGCCCCCAGCTAACTCTAAGTCTCAATAAAAACTATAATCTAACTATAAGACAATGAAATAAGGCCCTCGAATGATGAGGACTCACGATTCAACTTTGGTTGAGGAGGATCTCAATCGTGGTGGCTAACATTGCTGAGTCTGGGAACCTGCAGCTGTATCATGAAACGATACAACATAAAAGTATGCTTCAATACTTTGAATGTACTGAGTAAGTGGGAGAAACATTACTGAATAAAAAGTCTGAACAGAAATGACACACAATGACCAACAGGTAAGCTGAACTGAACTACTGATGTAATCTGAAATGGTCAAGATGACCCTATCTGATGGTCAAAGACATGCCTTAAGTCTGAAACACTAAGTCTGAGATACTGTACTGAACTGAGCTACTTATTCTGAAACTAGACTGGATTGACTAGTGGGAGAGTCTATAACTGACGTATAACCACGTGAGCTAGATGTGGAGTACAACGTATACATCCCACAGGTAGGACCCAATATACCTTTCTAGGGTATAAAGGCATGAACTGAGTGATCACAAAAGTCTAGGGCCAATCAGGACATGTTACTATAACCTTCTCTGGCAGCATAGTTATGGGATCCAGGGTGCGCTGGAACCCCGGTCGGCTCGGTGCTAAGTTCAACTCCCACTGGAAACCTATATTGACTACTAAGCTGATAGCTGAAAACTGGGGTCCAATACTAGTCATGGACATAAAACTAAAAGTACCCTGAGAGTCTTATCAGACTAGATTCTGAAACTGGGTTCTAGACTGGTTGGACCTGCTTATCTAGAAGCGTTGTAACCGTCTAAGAACAATTTATAAACTGAATTGGGGTCGTGGGGCTGGTAAGAGCTATATATCTAAAATATCATGATTGCCTAATGGACTAATAAACTGGATTCTGATTCTGATTCTGATAACCGGGAGGCACCACTGACTCATCGAAAAAAGACTGAAGTAAAACAGATCAGTTAACACTTTCTGTATATTTTTGAAGAGGTCCTATGTTCTAATTGAACTAAACTACTAAGCAACTATTTGAGAACTCAACTTATTCCAACAACATGGGAAATTTCATAATATAGCGAATGTTTCAAGAATTAAAGGAATCTCATTCAACGAGGCTAAAATCATTCTTATCAGTGGAATAATTGCTCAACATATATATATATATATAATAGGAATTTTTAGGAAATTCAACCCACAACATACTTCACAGACTAGACAGAATTTAATATGTAATAATCTTTACTCTAGAATGTAGGGATGTAAATCACCTTGGCAAGAACAATAACAATTTACTTAGGAACTGATGAAGATCATATGAATAATAAACATGGATATTATCCCAATTGAAATTAATGAAACCCAACATGAAAATTTATTCATATTCGAAGAACTCAGGGCTAAACTAATAGGAAAATTATGAGAGGGTTTTTGGGGGACACAAGGGAAGGACAATTCCCTTGTTGACGTCCCATATACCTGGCTAAGAATTCCCCAAAGAAGAAGAAGACCTAAATTGCTGCGATGAAGGAAGACCCTAAGCCTTCTTGAGTGTTTCTTGAGAGAACTTTCGATAAATTTCTGAGAGTAAATGTGATAATGAGGGGAGGAACCGTACAAACTCTCTAATAAGTCTAAATTTAAGTCCAAAACGACGTAGTTTAAAGCTTAGGGGAATAGGAAATTACATAATAGCCCTTAGAAAATCGCTGGGAAAAACTGCCAGGTGACCCTAAAAAATTTGATGTCGCTCAAATTCACACTTCTTAACAAAGTATGAAGTGGTCCATTGTTAAATATAGAACCTAACGAAGGTTGAGGTTGATTCCACAGGAAATATGGAAAGAACTTGATATAATGTGAATGGTTGTTACTATCTAATTATTTATTTTCTAATGGGGAAAGAAAAAATATTAAACAAAAGTAAAAACTACTTGATGTTTAGATCAATGTTAGTTTGTATTTAATTAACAAGTTGACTAGGATTGTTTCCCCAAGACTTCATAATGACAAGACTTTTACACTAGTGATCTATTCTGGTGTTTAACATGCAATATCGTTTGCAACCATCAAGAATCAATTAAAGCGAAGGAAAAAAGAATACATGCATTAAACCCTGTTCAAGAATCAGTAAGTGTTTAACTTATGTGTGCTAATTCATCATGGTTCCCAAAACCGTAGTTATGGGTTTAGCTACTCATATTTGAATGATCACAATAACAAAATATAAAATAAATCATAATTGCAACTTATAAATTATTGTAGAAGAAACCAAGTAAATTGAATAAAACTCCAAACTTGATGAATAAGTTCCAATGTTGCTTTTGATCCTCAAATTCAAGAACAAAATTATAAACCTTGTTTCTTGAACCAAGAATAATTGTACCACACCAAAATCTATGTGAAAAATAGTAATACTAAACTGTATGTCAAAGATAAACCTAAACAGTGTATTTATAGTTCCAAGAAAACCTTTTTCTAACTAAAACTGAAAACCAGGTCGTCGGTGATCATGGGCTTGGTAATGATTCTTTAAGACCTTTGACGAGTCGTGCTTTGCTAAAATCATTCGTCCTCAGCATCAAACCTAGTTGTGGCAACGGGCCACCTAATGACTCGTTGTGCCTGGGCACGAGTCGTTAGGCCCCTCGTGGTCTAACTCCTTCAAATTTCCAGTGTACCTTATAGTTGGTTTCAGTAATATGCCAACGAGTCGTTTAGTCAACTAACGACTCGTTATGTCTTCTGTCATCTCCACTAGTTACTTCTTCAATAATTTCTCTCCCAGTCTTCACGACTCGCTACCAGATGTAGTGAGTCGTTCCCTCAACCCGTCAGGTACACTGGTCTTGCAACTTCTAAACTCAACCTTTTCCCACGATTTCAGCAATGAGTCGTGCTAAGTGCCAACGACTCGTGAAGTGCCTGGTAGTCACCTGTTCAGTTGTTTTAAGAATTATTTTTCCAGTTCACTTCTGAATCTATTTTTCCTGCAACATTAAACACAGACACATCATAACTATATAAACATACCCGGAATGTGCATATTTTCTTAGTTTTAAGCATCGAAAGTTCCATAAAATCATGGCACATCAACACCCTCAACTTAGAACTTTTGAATGTCCTCAGGAAAAAACAAAACAAAATAAACTAAACTAAATTACTTCAACGCTTCAATCGAAAGAACTCTAGGAAACTTATGGCAGTCACATTTATTCATCAAATCGAATTTTCTAACCCCTCCTTCATCATATCAACTCAAATCACAATGCATATGCAAAATTTCCAACCATGACACAGAGGAATCAAAACATGGCAAAATACTTTCACTTGCAACCACACAAATAAATCTATAACACTGACCCAAACAATTTGAAGACATTTTGTTGACCAAATGCTCTCACCTCAAAGAAGTCCCATACTCCCACATGTGCATATGATTATTTTGATATATATCTCTTGGGACTAGGTAAGATTTACTCACTCTCACAAAGAAATTCTAACTGTGTGCATGCAATAACATAGGCTTGCCTTTACTTTTAATACCTTAATTTTAAGAAAAGTAACCAGGATCACTATAGGACTTTCTAGGTGATCTTGGGTAGAATTATATGCCCAAGTGATGCTCAAATGCTCTATTTCGTCTTGTTTATCTATCGTTATTTGTACATTCTCATGTGATTTGTAGTTAAAATGTGAATTTATACTAACCAACATGATTAGTGTTGTTTTGCAAGAAAAATGTAATTTTAGGAAGCTAAGTTGCATGTTGGTGAAAATTGGGAATGGACTCGGAAGCGAGCAGTGGAAAAGGTCAAGGAAAAGCAGCAAATATAGGGGCTCCGCGATGGAGCCGTTTCACGCTGCCATCGCGGAGGCTGTCTGCCTCGGATGATTTATTTTGACAAAATTCCAGTAAGAGTTCGCGACGGTGCCGTGTTGGCCAAGCCCTGCGTTACACGTCGTGGCACATTGCTTATATTTACCTGGAACATAAATTTCCAGTGATGGTCCGCGTTTGCACCGTGGCACGGAGTCAGTGCTCCGCGATGCACTCCGTGACACGTTGCTTGTTATTCCGGGAAAAATTTCCACTAGTATAAATGGCACACTTAGGTTTATTTTTAAGAATTCTGACTTAGTTGAGCAAGAACGTGGGTTACATGCAGTTGAGGGGACGAAAATCTTAGGGTTCTTCTCTAACTCTTTCTCTTTTATTTCAATTGTTTGTATGATTTATACTCATTTGATGATATCTAATCCACAAATGAGTGGCTAAATTCACTTCTTGTTGAGGTTAAGAACATTTGTAGTGGAATGTAATTGTTGATCATTTTGGTTTTTTATCTTTTCTTCCATGGTTGTTCTATCAATTCTTGTTCTTATTGCATTAATGTGTGGCCAATGTTAATGTATATCTAAAAAATCCAGTTTTATCTTGAAAAGGAAAGAAATTGGAAAGTTGTGAATTGGTAGGATATGATCTCTTCTTATTTTGGAAAAATTGAGAATTGATTTACCTTCAGAACAAAAATATATCTGAAAGTCATATTAGTCAATGAAGGAATCAGTTTCGTATGGCTAGAACATGAAATTCTTTTATCACATAAATGTAGGTTGAAGGTTCATGATTCGTAAGTTGGGTAGAATATGAAAGTTTCTCTCCATAGGCAATAATTCTTTACTAGCAACCGAAGGAAAGATTAACCGAATTGTATCGATAAATTACTTCCCTGCACGTTCGTTTTGGCCTCAGCTTGCTCATTACTATAGTTTAGACTCATTTTATCATTTTGTCTTAGATTAGTATAACTTAGGAAACAAACTCTCAAAATCTTCTTTAAATTATTGTCTGCATTTTTAAAGTTAGAGTTCATTAATACTTAATTCGATTATTACCTTGGTTCAGTCCCTGTAGGATCGATACTTGGCTTACTTTAGCCATTTTACTACTTGTTCGACCACGTGCACTTGCATGTAGTCACCAAAAAGACCGATCAAGTTTTTGGCGCCGTTGCCGGGGACTAGCAATTGGTAAAATTGTTTTCTTAAGTGTTAGTTTACGATTTCTATATTAGTGCTGACAACTTGATCTTAGCCTATCTTTTGCAGATATTGAATTCTGTTGAACACTGGCAAGAGACAAGGAGCTGGTGGATTCATACTTAGAGCCGGAAAGACAATTTCATCGTCAAAGGAGAGAAGCTGTAGAGAAAAAGCTGCAGTTGCTCAGACAAACAATCCTGGAGCAACAACAGAATCCACCACGTGTAAGGGCAGTGTTAGTGCCCGAGGAAATGGCAGCTAGGCCGGTTCGCGAAGTGGCAATCCCACATGCTAACAATGTTACATCAAGTATTTGCAAACCCCAGCCAGGAGGGAGGTTTGAGCTGAAACAGAATATGGTGCAATTGCTGCACATCAGTGGGCAATTCACAGGTCTCCCTCACGAAGATCCACAACAACATCTCCAAAACTTTTTGGAGATAAGTGACACTTACATCCCCGCGGGTGTATCATTTGATTACGTAAGGCTTACATTGTTCCATTTTCACTATTGGTAGAAGAAAAGAGGTGGTTGAAAGCTGAGCCACCTAATTCCATCACCACTTGGGATGATATTGCAAGAAAATTTTTGATACGGTTCTTTCCATCAGGGAAAATAGCAAGACTTAGAAGTCAGATTCTAAGTTTTAAACAAAGAGAGGGGGAGAATCTGTATCAAGCTTGGGAAAGATTCAAATCCATGTTAAGGGATTTTCCTCACCATCACCAGTCCAATGATGTGCTGGTGCATACTTTCATAGAGGGTTTGGAACCCCACACAAAAATTTTGCTAGACTCAGCAGCTGGGGGACAAGCATTAGAAATGACTTATGAGGAGCTGTATACTTTGTTAAATCGTATTTTGCAGGGAAATCCAGAGTGGAATGCGGACTCTTCTAGAAGTGAAACAAGGAAAGCGGCAAGAGTCTTGGAAGTGGATAGTTTTACAGCTATCGCTGCACAGATAGCTGCGCTGCAAAATCAACTTAACACCCACTTCAGCAATATGAGCTTGAATCAATCTCAAGCCCCAGTTAATGTAGTGCAATAGATTTTGTGAAGTATGCGGTAGTAATGAACACTCAGCTGAGTGTTGTGGTGCAAATCCAGATTCAGTGAACTTTATTGGTAATGTACAGAGAAATAATCACCAATAGTATGGCAACAACTACAACTCTAATTGGAGGAATCATCCAAATTTCTCCTGGGGTAGTAACAGCCATCAAGGGCAGAGTTCGAATCAGGGTGCGCAACAGAACTATCAGACTCAATACAGAAGGAACAATGCACCTCCTCCACCACCACCACCCAGCATTAAGGAAATGTTTAAAACAATGATAGCTAACCAAGCTCAATTGCAGGCTGACTATGTGAAATTGGCGGCAGATGTAAAGAACAATCAGTTAGCTACAAAGGCATTGTTGTACAAGTTTGAGCAACTAGATGGAGCTCAAAACACCAGGCCAAGAGGAGGACTACCAAATGACACTGACCTGAACCCCAAGAAAGTAAATGTAGTGACCACAAGGATTGGTTTACAACTCAAGGAGGTGGAACCAGAAAGACCACCTCAGCAGTTAGGAGCAGTGGAGAAAGAAAGGGAACAGAATGATGAGAGGGGGAAGGAGAAGGCAGCTGAAGCAGAAAGACCACCACCCCCGTTCCCTCAAAGATTAAAGAAACACAAGGAGGAAGTGTGTTTCAAAAAGTTCATGGAGGTGCTTAAACAGGTACACATTAATTTACCTCTTGTTTATGTTTTGCAGGGAGTGCCGAAGTATGCAAAGTATATCAAGGACATTGTAGCGAACAAAAGCAGATTGACGGAGTATGCTACAGTGTCGCTTACGGAGGAGTGCACCTCCCGGATACAGAATAGGTTGCCAACAAAGCTCAAGGACCCTGGGAGCTTTACAATTCAAATCACAATTGGCAAAGTATCCGAGCTCGTGGACTATGCGATTTGGGAGCGAGTAATAACTTGATGCCGACATCGGTATTCAAGAAGTTGGGGCTGGGCATTCCTATACCAACTACAGTGATCTTGCAGTTAGCGGATCGTTCTTTGGCCAAACCAGATGGCATTGTGGAGGACGTGCTGGTGCAAGTGGGCTCCCTTATCTTCCCAGTAGATTTTATTGTTCTCGATTTTGAGCCGGATGCGGAAGTCCCATTTATTTTGGGACGTCCTTTCTTGGCAACCGGGAAAGCATTGATTGATGTAGCTGCAGGGCAGCTAACCATGCGGGCGCATGACAAGGTGGAGGTATTTGATGTGTACAAGGCCACGAAGCTTCTGTCCATATATGAGGAGCTTTTAGCAATCAACGTGCTAAATCATGCAGATATTGTTCAGATTGTTGATTCTCGAGATCCAGTGGGAAAACCACCGATTGAGGACACCCCAAAACTGGAGTTGTCACAAGAAGATCGAAGTGCCATGTTCTTAGTTAATGGGCAGCGGTGTAAGCATTACTGGGGTGAGGACGTTATTCGAGAGAAGACGTCCGTCACTTTAGAGGATGATTGAGCTTTAATGACGTCGAGCCGCGACGGTAAACCAGGCGCTGCACGGGAGGCAACCCGTGAAATTGTTGTAATAGATGAGTAGAATTAGTTAAAAAGAAAAAGAAAAAAAAGAAAAAAAGAAAATAAAAATAAAAATAAAAACAAAAATTGTGATTGTGTTTGAAACTTATGAGTTCTGACCAATTTCTTGTTGTGAGATGATTTTCAGGTGGAATGGAGGGCAAAAATGCAAAGAATCGCAAAGGAAAAAAATCGAGGTGAGAAAAATAAAAAAGTGGCATTACAGTGAGCCTATACGTTGGCTCTGTGTCATGGAGGAGGGCCTCCACGTTACCCTTCATGACACGTTGAAGCCAATTCTGGAATTTTTACAAATTCCAGAAGGCTGGCGCGATGGCTCCATGTCAAGGAGGGGGTGCTCCGCGTTACCCTTCGTGACACATTGAGGTGTATTTCGCGTCGGGTCACACCGGGTCACCGGGTGACCCGCGCAAAAAAACCTCTTTTAACCCTGAAATCCCCTCATTTTTCCCATTTCCCACTCCCCTCCGTGACAAACCCCCTAAAATCCCCCCTTCCCCAACATGACACGGACCTAGGATCGAAGTTTCTTCAACTTTTCTTCGAGTTCATCGAATTAAAGGTATGTTCTTGAACTTAACCTCAATTTTTGCCGAAATTTTCAATTTTTGAGCATGTGAGGTGAGTAAAGCTTGCCCTAAGTGTAAATTAAGCTTGAATTTATTTAAAATATGATTGATTGATATTCGTAGTATCATTGTGAGTATATGAACTCGATGAATGCATGTTTGATTGAATTTGTGCAAAATTGGTAGCTAGGGTTAGATTTTGAATGGGAAGAAACTAAAATTGGTTGAAAATGTGAAAATAATTGGGTTGTGCATGTTGGGTGATGTAAATGATGTTGTGAATATAGATGAATATGCGAAGTAAACAAGGGAATTTTTGGGAAATTGAAATTGGTGAATTGCATTGGTTGATGTTGAGAAAAGTTTTTTTGCTAAGTGCTATGTGATGAAATGGAATCGATGGGGATATTGTTATGCGTTATACGAAGTTTGATTAGTACTTAGTAATTATTCCATCGACTTATCTGAATGCACGAGGCATGTTTATTGTAAAAATTGGGAAAGCATGAGTGTCTTGCCGAATAGTTTTAATTGGGGCTAAAGACTAAGCGTGGGGTGGCCTAACTCAACCCAACCTTAGTCGAAGTTAATTTTTGACTTGAATAACATTGGGACTGTCTTTTTGATTTGACAGGAAAGATGTCAAGCAGGCAAGACAAAAGAAAGGGCGCATCTACATCAGGCGCCGACAGAAAGGATTAGACTGGGAATAGCAGTTCCAACAGCACCAGCGGTTCCAAGGGGCCAACGCCGTCAATACAGAACCCGATGGGTGACTGACGAAGGGAAGAAATGGTATGCAAAACATAAGGAGACCAAATACTTCCCTGAGGAGCACATTGTAAGGGAGCCACTTGCATAGGAATTCCCCAGAATCGTACACCGGATTAACACTGCTGGGCTGAACTTCATCTTCGAAGAGCCCAAGGAGTGTAATCTCCATTTGATTCGAGAGTTCTACGCAAACTGGAACCCGACCCTCCGCAGTCACACCGTCAAGATAAGGGGGCAGGTTGTCACCTTTGAGCCCCATCACCTGAATGCCATATTGAGGGTGCGGGCCACAGACACCCATGTACTCCGACAGCTGAACATAACTCTACCCTATGCGAATATCAGACGCACTCTGTGTGAAGCCCGTTCGACAGCACGGTGGAGCAGGCACAAGGAGAGGGGCTACCATCAGACGTTGCCTTACTCTCAAATGAACAGGGAAGCCAGGATTTGGCTCAAAATTGTGTGTTCCTGCCTGATCCCGGGGGTACACATGACAGATGTCACCCGGGATCGAGTGTGCTTGGTTTATGCCCTGATGAAAGGGCTTGAGAAAAATATTGGGGCGGTGATCATCTCCACCATGAAGAGGGCCCGTTTGCATCAAGGGCACAGATACGGGTTTGGTGGTATGCTGACCACGTTGCTAAGGGGCCTTGATATCTAGGAAGAGGCCCTGGACTACATCCCTTAAATGGATAGGCGTGCCTTAGACGTCACCAAAACCAAGGCACCCGACACCACTCACGGGCCAGTTCTCACACTAGCCGAGTGCCATGCTCGGGATGATCAGTATATGGTCCTCATGTACGGGATGCAGATGTTGTAGTTGCGCATAGGCGGGAGGCCAGCAACAGAAGATGAGCTGTGGCAGCTCGAGCTAGTTTACCCCTTTGGCGAAAATGCCCGGGCTCTATGCCAAGTGGGGCCAGCTTTTATGGAGCCTGTAGATGATGATATCCCCACTGATGAGGAGACACGCCGCGATGACTCAGATGCTGAGTTAGATGAGGACATCGGGGGTGATTTAGATATGGGAGACGAGGCAATGACACCTGATGAAGAAGTGGAATACTTCGATTGATCAGGGAGTTTCACCACCCACCTTTGTGATATGTTGAATTTTGTGAACACTGGGGACAGTGTTCGGTTTAAGTGTGGGGTGGGAGTAGTTAGGTGCTGTATGTTTCGTTGTGGTTTTTGTTTTTGTTTATGTCTTGTGTTGTTGTGCCTGTGAAAAATGTGACCCTATGATTTTATGTTGTATGTTCTGTAATGAAATTCGGTGTTGTAATTAATATAAGCTGTTGTGTGCTGTGGTGAGTTGTTGTTGTTGGTTGGTTGTATAAAAAATTTTTTCTATCGAAATTATCAATATTTTGAAAATTTTTGTTGAACTTTTTTTGGGTTTCTCGGCCTTTGTTTCGGTGCTTTTACCGAGATTAGTCCCATTGAACCGAAGTCGTAAATAGTGATTGTTCCCTATGATGGATGGATGACGACCGTCTTAAGGGAAATGTAGTCGATAGGAGTATTTTTTTTTCTTTCTTTTATTTTCTTTCTTTTGTTTGTTTCCCAAATGTGTCATACTTCATGGTTCGGAATTCTTGTTGCGTGTTGTACATGATATTTGGATGCAAAGATGATTCGTATGAAAGCATGCAAATGAGTAAACATGTTGAGATACCTAGGCCATAGAGTTCGATTTGGTGTGATTGAGGCTTAATATTGAATTCTTGTAATTAGCTAATTGAAGAGTCTGTGAATAAGTCTTGAGTTGAGCATGTGCAATGAGTGTGAGGTGAGGTTTCGATTATTCCATGCTATTGTGAAGTGTCTAGAACTTTCTTGGTGTGTGTGCGAAACGAAATGAAGGATGTGTATTGTAGGAAAGAATGTAGGCATTTCTTTGATTAAACCGAAAGTTTTTTTTCTTATCATACCTACCTTGAATGTACATCTTAGTTAGCCCCATTGAGCCTTTAGCCTATTTTTTTTCTTTCATTGAAGAGGTAGAAACCGAGCTTAATCTCTTCTTTTCATTAGCCGTGAATTTGATCCAAAACTCTTAAGCGCTCAAGAAAAATAATTTTCCCACAGTGTCAAGGAGTGAGAATTGTGAAAAGGAAGGAAAAGCGGAAGTGGTGAAAGTAAAGAAAAGGTCAAGGGTGCACTTGCTGAAATTAAAGAAAATAAAGATGTATAACTAATCTTTGTTATTAAGTCGAGTGTGCTTAAAGCAATGGGAACAAAAATAAAGAAAAAAATTCAAGAATGAGAGGATGAAGAAAGAAACAATGCCCATAATGATGGTGGGATGTATTGAAAAGCGCTTAAGGAGGCTAGTTGCTATTATTGGCTAGCCCAGTATTTACTAGTTCCTTAGCTTACATTACAACTCGTTAAGTCCTACGTGATCTTACATCATGCTTCCTTATATTAGTGGAGTAACACACTAGAGGAAAGCCTATGGTTCATGACATGATGCATGTGAATTCTTTGGGAGAGAGAGCGAAATCGTGTTCATATACCCCTACATGTAATGCTTTGGAAATCATATGATTGAAAAAGGAGAAATTCTCTTGTGTTGTGAGGGCACATGCTTGACGAGAGATTGAATTTCATGTCGAATGTCTTGATTAGTTGATTTGCATGAGTTTGCCGAGATCGAGAGTCGATTCTTGAGTGTAGGAGGTCTTGATGTGGTGAATGTCATGGTATTGATGGGACTATGCATGTTTTCTTGATGATTTTCTATATTAAATAATCGGTATAACCGTAGCTTGAATTGTCGAGCCAAAGTAGCTATACGTGGGTGTCAATTGCATGAGATGTGAGAGTATTGTTCGAGGACGAACAAGGTTTTAAGTGTGGGGTAAGTGATCTTGGGCAGAATTATATGCCCAAGTGATGCTCAAATGCTCTATTTCGTCTTGTTTATCTATCGTTATTTGTACATTCTCATGTTATTTGTATTTAAAATGTGAATTTATACTAACCAATATGATTAGTGTTGTTTTGCAGGAAAAATGTAATTTTAGGAAGCTAAGTTGCATGTTGGTGAAAATCGGGAATGGACTCGGAAGCGAGCAGTGGAAAAGGTCAAGGAAAAGCAGCAAATATCGGGGCTCCGCGATGGAGCCGTGTCACACTGCCATCGCGGAGGCAGTCTGCCTTGGATGATTTATTTTGAGAAAATTCCAGTAAGGGTTCGCGACGGCGCCGTGGCACGTTGGCCAAGCCCCGCGTTACATGCCATGGAACGTTGCTTATATTTACCTGGAACATAAATTTCTAGTGAGGGTCCGCGTTTGCACCGTGGCACGGAGGCAGTTCTCCGCGATGCACTCCGTGACACATTGCTTGTTATTCTGGGAAAAATTCCCACTAGTATAAATAGCACACTTAGGTTTATTTTTAAGAATTCTGACTTAGTTGAGCAAGAACGTGGGTTACAGGCAGTTGAGGGAACGAAAATCTTAGGATTCTTCTCTAACTCTTTCTCCTTTATTTCAATTGTTTGTATGATTTATACTCATTTGATGATGTTTAATCCACAAATGAGTGGCTAAATTCACTTCTTGCTAAGGTTAAGAACATTTGTAGTGGAATGTAATTGTTGAACATTTTGGTTTTTCATTTTTTCTTGCATGGTTGTTCTATCAATTCTTGTTCTTACTGCATTAATGTCTGGCCAATGTTAATGTATATCTAAAAAATCCAGTTTTATCTTGAAAAGGAAAGAAATTGGAAAGTTGTGAATTGGTAGGATATGATCTCTTCTTATTTTGGGAAAATTGAGAATTGATTTACCTTCATAATAGAAATATATCTGAAAGTCGTATTAGTCAATTAAGGAATCGGTTTCGTATGGCTAGAACATGAAATTCTTTTATCACAGAAATGTAGGTTGAAGGTTCATGATTCTTAAGTTGGGTAGAATATGAAAGTTTCTCTCCAAGGCAATAATTCTTGACTAGCAACCGAAGGAAAGATTAACCGAATTGTATCGATAAATTACTTCCCTACATGTTCGTTTTGGCCTCAGCTTGATCATTACTATAGTTCAGACTCATTTTATCACTTTGTCTTAGATTAGTATAACTTAGGAAACAAACTCTCAAAATCTTCTTTAAATTGTTGTCTGCATTTTTAAAGTTAGAGTTCATTAATACTTAATTCGATTATTACCTTGGTTCAGTCCCTCTGGGATCGATACTTGGCTTACTTTAGCCATTTTACTACTTGTTCGACCACGTGCACTTGCGTGTAGTAATCGAAAAGACCGAACACTAGGCTTGTAACATAGGCTCAGGTTCGGGCATGGTACATATGGAATTAGTAGCTTAACCTTCCTTGGCACTACACACTTCTTTTCTTGCTCTTTGACAATAATTTTTTATTTCTTTCTTTTCTTTTCAATATGCATACCGCATCCGCTCTTTCCTTTTTCATTACCCGATTTTTTTTTCCACCCTAGTCTTCTTAATCACCCCTATAATAGTCACCCTCAACTCAGGAAATTTGCCTAAGTAGAGGTTCACAATGTCCAAGGAGAGACTAGGGCCAGAACAAGTTCATAATAAAAGCAGGATGGTGAATTGGTGTAAACAAAAAGAAAGGTCAATTTAAGCTCAAACATTTGGATCAAGGGATTTTTATTCTCTTTTGGTAGGTCTTTTAAGGCTAAAGTGGGCTCATAAATTAAAAACAGCCTATGAACCTTTCCTAGTTTCCTGTCCTCTATCTCGGTACGACTGACCAAGCAAGTTCTAGATTGAAACACGCAGCCGAATTTAGCTATTAAACCTCACTCACACATAGCACAGGTCAACATCATCACTTCTACTAACTGCTAGTTCAGGTACAACCATACAATGGTAAACATGTTCACAGTTTTAATGCCATGCAAAGATTCACAAAGGTCATACTTGTCAACTTTAGCATACACATAAAAAAAATTTAGGAGGGTTCTCAAATTCTTATTTAAACAAAAATCAACAATTTAAGCTCTTGAATGCCTTAAGTTCACCTAATTATCTTCTGACTAACACAAGAAAACACTAAAAAAACATAGAACCCTAAATGTGCCGGTTCTACTAGATAAGGAACACCCAAGGGAAAAGATATCCAGCAAGAAAAACCCTCGGGTTATGTTCAGCAAAAGAAATGCACAGGTATCCCTCCCCACCACCATCAAGAAAAGCATGCGTCATCCTCGACGCATATATATCAGACAAAACTCAGGAAATAGGGAACATACCTGTGCAACCTAGGCATCAGCTACCTGGTCAGTAGAGGGTGTAGATACGCCTCCAATGTTATCTCCAACATTATCGGTTCGATCCGGTGCATTTTCAGAGCCAAAGGAGTTTGTGCCTTCTCCATGAGCTCTCGCTGCTTCAGTTTCGGCTCTCTGTCGAGCCTCCTCTATCCAAACACGTAGCGCTCTCTCCATCTCACTCCACTCTTGTTTTTGCTGATGGAGTAGAGAAGCGTCATCTTAAAAGCTTGCCTCCTAACGAGGCCTTTTTCCTTTATCATTTGCCATCGGCTTTTTAGTAATAAAATAATAAATCTATGGTAGCTCTTCTTCAAATCATCTATCACAGGAAGCACCGGTGGAGGTACTGCAGCTACCTGTCATGAGGCCAAATCCCACACCTCGGCTCTTATCGCTCCGAGCTCTGCATACCATTTTTCCAATTCAGTCACCTGTAACTGCGTAAGGGCTCATCCATTCGTCTCTCGAAAGCGTTCAACCGGTCATGCACAGAACTGGATAGTGCCTCCAACTCCTTCGACACCCAAGGCTTTACCTGCTCCATCAAAATTTAACCTGTAGAGCTGTGTGTGCCTGCTACTTTTCGACCTTAGCTAGCCGCCTAGCCATATCAACCAAAAACTCCAGAGAAATCGTAACTAGGCCGACTGTAGTGGCTCGTAGCGGAGCAACTGGTGGTCTAGGTGCTGCTGCGGTGGATGATGACTCAGGAACATCAGCGGGTGTGGAGGTGTCCGCTGCATCTGTAGCCTCAAGCTGGCTACCCAACTCTCTACCCTCAGCAGGCTCAGCCGCCAATTCAGTGAACTATGCAGCATTAGTTTGCATACCGCTGCCAAATGCCTTTGCTGATATAGTATCTCCAGTGAATGCAGCTGCCTGATTCCTTGATCTCAATACCGGGTTTGTTTCATCTTAAATCAACCCGATATCTGTTATCTTCTATACCACTATTCTCTGATCAACTGATGGAAACTTCGGCACCTTTGACTCCTGACAAAGTGTATCAATCAGACAGGGGAAGGGAATTGTAGTACTGGCATTGATTGCCCGCTCTCTAATCTCCACAGCAATGTACCACGGGAATTTGGTGGCATATCCCTCATTAATACTTGCTACCAATACCGCTATGTCAGGTTAGAGGAAGTTATCATTGCTGGTTGGTACTAGCCTATGCCGCACCAGTGAACACCAAAATTTAGCCTGAAAGTTGAGTGTGGCCTTCTTTATCTAAGACTCTATGTCGTACAACCATTCAACCAGCAGACCTCTTGTAGAAATGATCCGAGACAACCAAGTATATTGTCTGATACGCTCCTAACTATTCAGCTTTTTGGTCTTGACTTTCTTTAACTCGAAGACCCTGTGGTCAAACTCGGTCGTGTTTATCAGAGCATGATAATCTGTCCCATATAGAAGACTGGAGATGGTCTCCTCAGATATATCTACGGGAGTCTCTCGAACCAATACCTGCGTCAAGGCATGCCTCTTTTTCCAATCTTGGCCCCCTAATGCCAAACGTTGTAGTGCGGTTGTGTAGGCTGCATAGAATTCTCTAACTAGGCATGGGCTGTAGCTTTCTGATGGCTAGGTTAACCACCTGAACCTGTACTGGCCAAACACAGCTTGCAGCTCTGGAAGGTCCTTAAGTCTTGTGGTGACTAGCCTCGGCTCCTCCTATATGCTCCTCTTCGGATGTCTTTTTTCATTAGGAGCAATATATTTGTTATATATGGCCCTCATACCATGAACACACCATCTCCGCACATTCCTTTGTTGATAGTTTGATGTGTTCAAGGTCTTATTCAATTCATCATCGGAGTTCCCTCGCTGAGCATGTGACTTGTCAGCTATCTTTGTGTTTTGCCTAGCTGTGGGGGCATCGGGAGCAAGTGCAGCTATAGCCCTAGCATTATCATCAGTGCGGCTAGGCGGATACCTCGCCAGTGGAGTAGGAGCATTGAATAGGGCTGTAGGATTTGAAGTTTGGTGAGCCCTAGCCCTAGTTGATCTCCTCACTAACTGCTCCTCTGATACGTCATATTCTTCCTCTGAGCTACTTGATTATTTGGAGGAGGATGGCTCATCATGAAGTCTACAGTATGAAGGTTGACCGTGCTCAGGCACTTGTTTCTTTGCTTGACCTTTCCTTGGTGTACCTCTCGAAGCCATTGTACTTGTGGAAACATTTTTAGCATATGAGATGAGATGACACAAAAACATTTTTAAACTGCTGCTTAGTGGACCTGACGAGTCACTAAACGAGTCGTTTCCATTGAAGTCCCTTATTGTCTCAAATCATTCTTTATTCAGGTGGGCCAGTGTACTGAACGACTGGTCCTAATGATTCAATACCAAAGGTAACGAGTGGTTAGGTCAGTCGTTAGGTACACTATTCTCTTGATTAAATATTCCACTTAGGACAAGCTACGCAACGAGTCCTTTGGTGATCTAACGACTTGTGATGTAGCTCGTGCTCAAGAGTTTCAATTTACCCATCCTTCATTCATCTTCATCTACTTGATACAGTTTAATTCCACAAACACAAAATCATCAAATTCTCAAATCAACACATGTAAGTTCAAACGCGATTCAAGTTTTTAGTCTATCCAGGGTTTCGAAAAAGAATTTGTTCAATGGCTTACACATAAATTTTCTGTGAAATTCACAAGATCAGGTCAAATTTAAACTCATTATATGTGAAAACTTATGGAGAAAAGAAGTCACAAGCAATCACTCATAGTAATTTCTAGTTAGAGCAGGATAAGTTGAATATTTGCAATCTTGGGACACCTCAAACAAGTGAGTGTGTTCGTGTGTGTGAGAGACTACGATGAGAGGGTGCAATACCGAGGATTTATCAGTGTGGTGAGTTGTCAATTCTTGTTCAAATGGTTCTCATTTAGTGCAAGGTTGTGACGAGGAGAGAAGAAGAAGAAGAGGGAAGTTTGAAGTTATTGATTAGGGGTTTAAGCTTAGGTACAGAATTAGGGGGCAAGAAGGATAGGTTTCATTTGATTGAAATAGTTTTCCTTAACAATTTTCGTGGGTCAGGTCGAACGTCAGTTATTTAAAAAAACCTGAAGACCCACCAAACGAGTCATTACGTGTCGAGACGACTCGTTTTTACCCTTCGTGCATTTACTTGAGTTCAACAAACATACCTGGGACCTAACAAGTCAAGCAACAACTCGTGAATTTGTTCAATGGATTACACCTAAATTTTCCCTGAATTCACAAGATCAGGTCAAATTTAAACTCATTATATGCGAAAACTAATGGAGAAAAGAAGTCACAAGCGATCACTCACAGTAATTTCGAGTTAGAGCAGGACAAGTTGAATTTTTGCAATCTTGTGACACCTCGAACAGGTGAGTGTGTTTTCTGTGTGTGAGACTATGATGAGAGGGTGAGATTTCGAGGATTTATCGCTATGGTGAGTTGTCAATTCTTGTTCAACTAGTTCTCAGTGAGTGCAAGGTTGTGACAAGGAGAGAAAAAGAAGAAGAGAGAAGTTTGAAGTTATTGATCGCGGGTTTAAACTTAGGTGAAGAATTAGGGGGCAAGAAGGATGGGTTTCATTTTATTGAAATAAATTTCCTTAACTATTTGCATGGGTTGGGTCGAATATCAGTTATTTAAAAACACTTGATAACCCACCAAACGAGTCTTTACATGTCGAGATGACTTGTTTTGACCTTTTGTGCAGTGACTTGAGTTCAACAAACTTACCTGGGACCTAATGTGTCTAGCAACGACTCGTGGTGTCACCCAACGAGTCGTGGCCTGAGTTTTGACCTGAGTTGTGGTCCTTGAATTATTGTAGTTATATGACGGGTCACTTGATGACTCATTTGGTCTCCCAATGATTTGTCTCCAGAAGAGACGAGTCGTTAAGTCAACCGTTGCTCCCCAGTTTTCTGTGATTATCTTCACGATTGGACTAAACGAGTCGTTAGGTAAAAAAAAGACTCGTTCTATGACATTTTTGTCACACCCCGCCTTGGGGGGTATGACTGGCACCTGGTGCCCTACTAGGACCTGAACTGCTAGACTACTGGGCCTGAGCACATCTGGTGCCTGGCTGGCTCTAACTCAGATTCAGGGAAACAACGGGCTATATAACGGCTGTAAATACAGCCTCTAGTCGACTAGGCCTATAGCCACCTGCCTGTACTAACAGCTGACCAGAAACATATCAATATAGGGGAGCCTATGCGGGCCGACAAGGCCACCATGCTGTCTAGTTATCTGTAACTCAACAATGAAATACTGGAAAGCTACGTGACCGGCAAGGTCACCACTACTATCAAGTTCCGGCCCCACACAGCCAACATAACAGAAACAAAGGTACTAACAGCTATACAACTGCACGGCCTTACACGACCGGCACATCTGACCACAGGGAAATGTATACAGTCTGCAAGCCTCTATGAATGCTGATAAGATGGTCGGGACAGGGCCCCAGCATACCCATGCTGTACAAAAAAAAAGAGAAGGGATAAACCTCTAGCTATCTAGCTCCAGATGACTGGAGCTGATGACTCTGTGAGCTGGCTGGAATCACGAGGTATCGGCCCCTCGTCTATGAGTACCTGCAGGCAAGTAATGCAGCGCCCCTCCGGGCGTCAGTACCACTGGTACTGAGTATGTAAAGTAATAACTGAAGAAATATCTGAGAACAACAATGCAACTGATGAAACTGAAATAGGAAGGAATAGATTAACTGTCTGAAAATGTAAAACTATGCTTACCCTTAACTATACTGGAAGGAGTAGGAGTCATACCTGGAGATGTATCATTCTACTGTCGATCTACTCGTATCTCCTGTAACATGGCATAACATAACATAACATAACATAGCACACACAAACCTTACCCAGACCCCATAAGCCGGGAGGTACAAACAACACGCAATCTATACCCCTACCCCGGTCGTCCCATCTCTTATAATAACTATAAGCATCCTGTCGGTCCCCTGGGTATGCACTTGGGCTCGCTGAGCCCCTGACTATAACTGTACCTGAGTCTTGAGGACTCCTGAATCAACACCCGGGCGTATCCGCTCAACAGGGGTGTATAAGGGCTTACCAGGGCACAACATGGGGAAAACTGGCATCCCAACTTCGTCCCCTGTGGGACGGCATGCCACTCCATAGAGCGACGTATCCTCGTCCTCTAGCGGACGAGTCGATACAGCTATCAACCCTGGGGCGGTCATGGATGCTAGGTAATCCAACCCAAAAACAATACAATGGTCTCAACTAGTAATACTATCTGCATATCCCACATACTGAAACTAATAGTAGTAAAGTATTTGTACATACTGTATGTTGAACTAGTGATAGTAATATGTACGTACTTAATACATGCTGAGACTGATAATAGTATATGTATAAATATAATCTTCTGCCATACTGTACTGAGTCTAATGTTAAACCCGATATAGTCTTTCTGCTGGAAACCATGTTGTATACTGAGTTGCTATAGTAACATGATTTACTATTTCTAACAAGCTTTCTAAACTTCATTTTAGCCTACCATTCTACTTCTGAGATACCTTACAAATATTACATTGCTTTACTGGGTTTCAACTGAATACGATAATATCCTATGTACTACATCACATACTGGGCATGCTATGCAGTTCCTAACACTTGTATTAGAATCTATATCGTGCTAGCAAGTTTCACGCTAAACATAACATGATGCTTCTAATGTCGTACCAACATTCGTAATAAACATAATACACGACTTCTGAACATTCTACTGGCCTTTAAACTACTTTACTATACCAAGATTACTAACTTGCCGAGGAAACTAGCTTTACATACCTTCGCTTCTGATTTCCCGACTAACTGGCGTAGCTTGGTCAGTATTTCAGTTGTTCCTCCCAACTGCATTCATATATATATCAATCAGTACTAAATACAACTTTATTCTGAAGGACGACATCACTTTCGATATAATTATAGCCTAAACTTAGGCTTATCGAAAGACGGTCGAAAACTCGCTATTTTTCAGAAGTCCAGAAGAGAGAAGTATTCACTTCACAGCTAGGAACACATAGATACTAGTTTGGAGCAATTCTACTTACCTTAGTCCGGTAGCCCGACGATTCGTCGGTCGTATTTTGCGAAACTAAATTCGTAAGAATGCTCTCTGCTGCTAAATACCTCGGTATCTGAGGTTAATTTGGGTATGGACTATGTTTAGCAGCGTAATTGGAAGAAAATATATTTACCTTCTTCGTTCTCCTCTGTTCCTCTACGTTCTCTGGAAATTTTTGATGAGTTAAATGAAATTAAACTGAAGTGGGGCTTATATACTTGAGCCTGGACAGGGCCAACGTGTCACGGAGCCAACGCGGAGGCTCCACCTCCGTGACACGTTGCCATCGCGGAGGGGCTCTGCCTCGGCTCCTTCCGCGATGGTTCGACAGGTTATCCGTCCGATCCTTTCCCGGGCCTTTCTCTAGCACGTATGGCTTTCAAATATGCTTAATCACCGTGCGAATAGGCCATATAAGTGTCGGAAATCTTACGGGGTATAACAATTTTGCACCAGAATTGAAGTTCCAGATTTTGGTTCTAACTTCAAATTTTCCTTCTTAATCACCTTCACCCATTGACAAACGTAAACACTATATTTTTCTTACATTTACAACTTGGGGTGCCTCTCAAGAAGCGCTTGATTTAACATTGCGACACGATGTGGGTGTTTTGGCTACCCAAACTTCACTAAATCACCTCCATGGGTTGCCTCCCGTGCAGCGCCTGATTTAACGTCATGGCACAACACAATTCCCCCAAGTCACTCAGACTTCATTCAAGGTCCAACGGTCTACCAGTTTGAGTTCTTCACTTCTCCCCAGATAAGCTTTCACCCTCTGACCATTTACTTTGAACCGCTTTCCTTCATGGTTTTCTAGTTCGATTTCCCCATGGGAGAATAGTTGGACCACTCGAAAAGGTCTCAGCCACTAAGACTTCAACTTTCCAGGAAACAAACGAAGTCTAGAATTCAATGGTAACACCATATCACCCGGATTGAATTCTCTTTTTTCAATCTTTCAATTATGCTGAATTTTCATCCTTAATTTTTAAATTTCAGAAATCTCGTAGGCTTTCAACCAAAATTTATCAAGCCCATTCAACAAATCAAGCCTCAAGTTCGCAGCTTCGTTCCAGTTCAAATTCAGCTTCTTGAGAATCTACATCACTTTGTGCTCAAGTTCGACCGGAAGATGACATGCTTTTTCATAAACAAGCTGATACGGAGACATACCTATAGGAGTCTTGAATGCGTTCCGATAAGCCTATAAAGCATCATCTATCTTTCTTGCCCAATCTATCCATTTTGCATTCACAGTCTTCGTCGGAATCGTCTTTATTTCCCGGTTTGTGACTTCAACACCCCTCTGGACTGCGGATGATAGGGTGTAGCCACCCTATGTTTGACCCCATATTTCTACGATTAAGACAGAAACAACCGATTACAGAAGTGCGAACCCCCATCACTAATGATGGCTCTGAGGGTCCCGAATCTAGCAAATATATTCCGCTTCAAGAATGTTGTGACACTTTTCCCTTCATTGTTTGGAAGTGCAACTGCTCCTGCCCATTTCGAAACATAGTCGACATCAACAAGTATGTACTTCATCTAGTTTGAACTCACAAATGGGCCCCTGAAATCAATGCCCCATACATCAAATAGCTCAATGACCAGGATGGGAGTAAGAGGAAGTTCATGTCTGTGATATGCCTCATTGCCTTTGACATGCATCACATGCCTTTGCAAAATCATGCACATCTTGGTGAATGGTTGACCAATAGTACCCATATTGTAGAATTTTGTGGGTTGTGCGAATCCCGCTGTGGTGGCCTCCAACAGGGGAAGAGTGGAAGGCCTCTAATATACTCAGCATCTCCACCTTGGGCACGCATCTCTAAATAACCCCATCAGTACATATGTGAAATAAGTAAGGCTCATCCCAGAAAAATTTCTGCACATAAGACATAAACCTTTTCCTTTGGTGAAAAGATAAGTGCTCCGGTACAACATCACTCACCAAATAATTAGAAAAGTTTACAAACCATGGGATGAGATCTCGTGATGCCGCTAGAACCTACTCGTCTGGGAATGCATCATCCATGCCATGCTCATCTCTAAGTGTTGCATGAGGTTCCAATCTGGATAAGTGATCCGCAACCTGATTTTTCGTCTCTTTTCGGTCTTTTACCTTAAACTCGAACTCTTGTAGCATCAGAAACCATTGAATCAACCGTGGTCTGTATGGAATATCACCTTCTTTGCCATCAGTTATCTCAAAGCTTCATGGTCTGTGTGGATTATCAGCTTAGTTCCAAGAAAGTATGTCCGAAACTTCTCAAATGCAAAAACTACAGCCAACAGCTCCTGTTCTGTCATGGTAGAATTTTTCTGAGCTGCATTTAGAGCCTTGCTAGCATAATAAATTGGATGAAAAATCTTTTCACGCCTTTGACCCAACACAGCTCCTAGGGCCACACCTCTAGCATCACACATACCCTTAAAAGGCAAAGACCAATTTGGTGCCACTATAAATGGGGCACTGGTAAATCTCTCTTTAAGACATTCAAACGCCTTTAGACATGCCTCATCAAAAACAAACTTCACCTCCTTCTCGAGCAGTTTACACAATGGATGTGCAATTTTGGAGAAGTCCTTGATGAATATTCTATAAAAATTTGCATGACCCAAAAAGCTTCGAACACCTTTCATAGAAATTGGAGGTAGAAGACAAATAATTACCTCAATCTTGGCCCAGTCTACCTTAATACCCTTACCAAAAATTTTGTGGTCAAGCACTATACCTTCCTTGACCATGAAATGACACTTTTCCCAATTAAGCACCAAGTTTGTCGCTTCACATCTCTGAAGCATCTTTCTCAAATGAGCCAAACACTCCTCGAATGAATCACCCACCACCAAAAAATCATCCATAAAGACTTCAATGATGTCTTCCACCATATTAGAAAATATGGACATCATGCAACGCTGAAAAGTGGCGGGTGCATTACATAACCTAAATGACATCCTCTTAAAAGCAAATGTACCATATGGACAAGTGAACATGGTCTTCTCTTGGTCTTCAGGGGCTATAAAAATTGGATTGTACCACAAATAATCATCAAGGAAACAATATCATCCTCTGCCTGCAAGTCTGTCTAACATCTGGTCCATGAATGACATCGGAAAGTGATCTTTTTGTGTCCAACGGTTCAACTTTCTGTAATCCATGCATACCCTCCAACCGGTCACTGGTCTTAGAGGAATGAGATCATTGTTAGCATTGGGACACCCTAATTCCTCCTTTTTTCAGTACACACTGGACTGGGCTTGCCCATTTGCTGTCTGCAATAGGATAAACCACACTTGCTCCAACCACTTTATGATTTCCTTCTTGACCACCTCTTCCATAGGTGGATTCAACCTACGTTGATACTCAATACTCGGAATACAATCTGGATCTAGTTAGATCTTGTGAGTGTAAATACCTGTTGGGGGTCCAATAATATCTGGAATGGTCCACCCAATGGCTTTTTTGTATCTCTTCAAGACGGAGACCAATGCATCCACTTGCCAATCCTCCAAATCAGCTGCAACAATGACCGGTAAAGTGTTAACGGCTCCCAAAAATACATACTGTAAATGAGACGGTAGTGCTTTGAGCTCCAATACCATAGGCTCCTCAATAGATGGCTTGGCCGGTGGGTTCAACCCGATTCTTCAAATCAAGATTGATCTTCTTTGGAGCATAAGTGTATGACCCCATCCCAGAAAGTGCATTTACAATCTCCTCACCCCCATGAATCTTCTCAGCACCAATATCCATCAAAACGGCTACTAGGTCATCAAGAATCAATAACTTCTCCATGGGAAATATTGGGAACTCAGGTTCCGCAACATCAATTACTGAGACCACCCTCATATCATTTGGATGCTTCATGGATCTACACACATTAAATGGCACTTCCTTATTATTCAACTGGAATTTGAGTTGTCCAGTCTCCATATCTACAAGAGCACGCCCGGTGGCGAGGAATTGTCGCCCCAAGATAATAGGGACCTCAAAATCGATTTCACAGTCTAGGATGACGAAATTGGCTGGAAATATAAAGGACTCCACCTTCACTAGTACATCATATAAGATCCCCACCGAATTCTTCACCGTACGATCTGCCATCAAAAGACGCATTTGTAGTTGGTTTGGGGGCTCCTAAGCCCAACTGTCTGAAAACTGCTAATGGCATCAAATTAATAGTATAACCAATATCACATAATGCCTTAGCAAAATTAAAGGCTCGAATATGCATGGTATAGTGGATGCTCCAGGTTCTTCCTTCTTTTGAACAAGAGAACGGGATGTTATTGCACTACAATGGAGCAAGTTGTCTGCAGGTTCGAGACTCACAATCCTCTTTGTAGTGACAAGGTCCTTCATGAATTTGGCATAGACAGGAATCTGCACAAGTGCCTCAACTAATGGGATGTTCACAGACAATTTCTTCAACATGGAAATGAACTTGTGATACTTCCCATCTTCGACCATTTTCTTCAGCCGCTGTTGAAAAGGAGGAGGAGGTCTAGGGATCAGTGTGAACTTTTCCTGAACCTCTTTCTCTTTCTTATTTTCAGATCCTTTATCCTTTGTATTATTAGGAGCGATCTTCACCATAGTATATCCAACCAAAGTTGGATCCTCGGAATTTGCTATCCTATCATCATTAATCGATACGGGCTCTTCTATGTCATCAATCACAATTGGCCTCGGAGGATCAATAGTCGCCTTCCCACTTCTAATAGTGACCGCCATGAAGTGACTGTCATTTTTAGGATTCTGCACTGTGTTGCTGGGAAGTGTGCCCTTCTACCTCTGGTTCATTGCAACAAACATCTGACTCAGCTGCTGCTCAATCAGCTTAATGGCTACGACATGTGATTCCACCTTTTGATTTATACCAGAAATATCAGTGCAGAGCTCCTTAAAATGGCTATCTGTAGTCTCCATCTGCTTAAGTACTTTAGAAAACATGTCTTTAACCCTTGAACCACTAGATTCAAGCTCACAGTTCCTCAAAGGAACATATAGACAGCTTCTATCATTCTTATACTCATCACGCTTCTTCCAGTCTCCATTATCTCTGTATTGGCCTCAGTTTTAATTATAGACCTTGTAAAAGTTCCAACCATGGTTCCCTTGACCTTGACGCCAAGAGTCTTGGTTAGACCCTTGGGTGTTGGTCCGGAAACCCTCCCTCTGTTCATTCAGATAGTTAGCTTCCTCTTCAGACTCAGATTCACATCCATCATTTCTCGGGGCCTTGCCCTGAGAACCCACAGAATTTACTTTCTCAGCTCCAGCTCCTATAAGATGCTTAGAAAGAAACCCCATAGTTGTTTTAATCTCAGCAATATCTTGATCACACTCTTTATCTTTTCTTCTCTATTCTGCAGACAAACCAATCACATAAGATCCAGTCGAAATCTCCGACTCTCTACTGTGCCAAGCTCAGTTGGTTTTGGTGATCCTGTCAAGTAGCTCAGCAGCCTCTACATAAGTGTGGCTCATAAAGGTTCCACCAAAGATGGTGTCAGCCACCGCCTTGGTGTTAACATTCATAGACCTATAAAATATCTCCAACAATGTATCATTTGGAATCCTGTGATATGGCGCCCTTTTGAGCTTCTTGATGAAACACAGCCAGGTCTCGTGAAGTGCCTCTGAATTTAGTTATCTAAAGTTATATATTTCATCTTTCAACTGCAATGCTTTTGAAGGTGGAAAGAACCTTTCAATAAAAGCTCTCTTAAGTTCCCCCCAAGTAGTGATAGAATCATTTGGAAGCTTAACCAACCACATCGTTGCCTCAGTCCCTAATGAGAAGGGAAATAACCTCAGTCTGATTGTGTCCTTGATCACTCCCAGTTGTTTGTATGCCTTACATATACCCACGAAATTTGTCAAGTGAGCGTGGGCATCATCATATGCATGACCCACAAATATTCCCTTCATGTTGAGCAGTTGGATCATTGCACTGGTAATGTCAAACTTTTCCCAAGCAGGAAAAGGAGGAGGGACTATAGCTCAAGTGGCACTGGCTTCGTCTATATCAGCATCATCCTTCTCATCGAAATACCAGTGTCTCTGCTGTTCTGGACCTCTGTGTCGTCTGGCTCATTCTACTTCAACAGCTAGATGTTGCTCTTCAGAAACCCTAGATAACTCACGATCTCTGGCCTGAGCTTGCTCCTCAGCCAACATTCCCATTGCGGCTTGGTCCACGGTTTCCTGCTCTTGGATATTGTCCATTCTTCTCAAGTTTCTTAATGTCTGCTCAAGTTCATGATCAATTGGAACTAGGGGATTTCCTTGGCTCCTAGTATCGGGCATGCACGAACCTAAGACTTGTTAAGAAAACAAAAACAACAAAAGAAAAATAAAAAGGAAAATAAGAACCAATAGTAAAGCAAACACAATTAACAAATTCCTTAGCCGTATTCCTTGGCAACAGCGCCAAAATTTGATGTCGCTCAAATTCACACTTCTTAACAAAGTATGAAGCGGTCGATGTCAAATATAGAACCCAACGAAGGTTGAGGTCGATCCCACGGGGAATATGGAAAGAACTTGAGTTAATGTGAATGGTTGTTACTATCTAATTACTTATTTCCTAAGGGGGGGGGGGAAGAAATAAAATAATAAATAAAAGTAAAACTAATTGATGTTTAGATCAATGTTGGTTTGTATTCAATTAACAAGTTGACTAGGATTGTGTTCCCCAAGACTTAATAACCACAAGGCTTTTACACTAGTGATCTATTTCGGTGTTTAACATGCAATATCAGTAAGTTAAATTCACCTAAATGGTCGATCCTTATCTAGATGATTTTCACCACACAACTTGGTCCGTTTATTGGGGTATGCTTAATTAACCCTTACCCTTAATATCGGATTAGCTATTCTCGAACAAGTTCAAGCTATTAGATGAGGGTTGATAGCCTCAAATCCCCTTGTAAATCCCTTTTTCCTATTCAGTACCCCCTTGGTCTGATTAAGAATAAGGCAAGTCCTAACGTTTACAACCATCAAGAATCAATTAAAGCGAAGGGAAAAAGAATACATGCATTAAACCCTGTTCAATAATCACAGTGTCTTTAACCTATGTGTGTTAATTCATCATGGTTCCCACAACCCTATTTATGAGTTTAGCTACTCATGTTTGATTAATCACAATCACAAAATATAAAATAAATCATAATTGCAACTTATAAATTATCGTAGAAGAAAACCAAGTAAATTGAATAAAACTCCAAACTTGATGAATAAGTTCCAATGTTGCTTTTGATCCTCAAATTCAAGAACAAAATTGTAAACATTGTTTCTTAAACCAAGAATAATCGTACCATACCAAAATCTAAGTGAAAAATAGTAATACCAAACTGTACGTCGAAAATAAACCTAAATAGTGTATTTATAGTTCTAAGAAAATCTTTTCCTAACTAAAACTGGAAACCAGGTCATCAGTTATCACGGGCTTGGTAATGATTCATTAAGACCTTTGACGAGTCATGCCTTGCTAAAACCATTCATCCTCAGCATTGAACCCAGTTGTGGCTACGAGTCACCTAACGACTTGTTGTGCCTGGGCATGAGTCATTAGGCCCCTTGTGGTCTAACTCCTTCAAATTTCCAGTGTACCTTACGGTTGGTTCCAGTAATCTGCCAATGAGTCATTTAGTCACTAATGACTCATTATGTCTTCCGTCATCTCCACTGGTTACTTCTTCAATAATTTCTCTCCCAGTTTTCATGACTGACTTCACGACTCGTTACCCGATGTAACGAGTCGTTCCCTCAACCCGTCAGGTACACTAGTCTTGAAACTTCTAAACTCAAACTTTGCCCATGACTTCAGCAATGATTCGTGCTAAGTGTCAACGACTCATGAAGTACTTGGCAGTCACCTGTTCAGTTGTTTTGAGCATTAATTTGCCCAGTTCACTTTTGAACCTGTTTTCCTGCAACATTAAACACAAAACACATCATACCTATATAAACATACCCAGAATTTGCATAGTTTATTGGTTTTAGGCGTTGAAAGTGCAGTAAAATCATGGAACATCAACAGGTCGTGATGACTGACCACGACTCGTGGTCACTCCCATCGGGTACAGTGCCCAGGATCCTCAATAGGTCACCATGAGGGACCTAACGAGTCATGGTCTCTAACCATGGCTCGTGGTCACCTGTCGTGGATCTCACTGCCTTACTTCTGAAGTTCTGTACTATCCTTGATCACGAGTCACCTAATGAGTCGTTGCCACTAATGATGACTTATGGTGACACTCGTTAGGTGCACTGCCTAACAACTAACTAGGGGTAATAATGGGGACATGATGAGTTGTTACAGGTGACCACGACTCGTGGTCACCATCCATCAAGTACACTGCTTCCCACTTCACACTTCCAATTCCTCGTACCCACGACCGACCTAACGAGTCGTTAGGTCGCACAACGACTCGTTAGGTGGGTCCTACTAAGACATTTTCTACAGATTTTCTAGATTTTCTAATTTAAGTCCCAAATCTAGTCTTTGAGTTTTCGGGGCATTACGTTGTTACTTTCCAATTGATGGAGGATGCTAAGCTCTGGTGGAGAATTTTTGTGGAGTGCAGACTAGTGGTTTCACCACCGTTGACTTGGACCCAAATCTAATCCATATTTCTAGAGAATCATGTTCCCTGCACTCTGAGGGATAGGAGACGGGATGAATTCACCACCAACGAGTAGGGGAAATCATCTGTTGCAACATAAAAGGCCCTCTTTCATTCACTATCCTGGTATGCTCTACCTTTACTGCCGACGGAGGAGGAGAAGATCAGGCGGTTTGTTAAAGGCCTAAATGTGGGTCTCTAGGTATCAGCTCTTTAGATGGTCTCCTCAGGTAAGACCTTCCAAGAGGTGGTGGAGTATGTGAAGTCCATGGAAGGGGTGAGAGAGGAGAGATATGTAAGGAATGCCGAGAAGAATGCTCGGAGAGTGGGTTCCTTTAGCAGATCTTTTGCTAGGGCTCCATCACCGCAGGATTTCTCTAGTCGCCCTATTTAGTCCACCATGTAGGTGTCAGCTGGAGGTCCGCCAGGGATAGCTCCGCGACCATCAGACACAATTGGGGCTACCCAAACATTCGTTCAGACTTCAGAGCTTGCCCTATTTCCTTTATTTCGACTCAGAGGCCAGTGATTGAGAAGGTTTGTAACGAGTGTGGTGAGCATGGCCACAATGGTGCCCGAGGTTCGAAAAGGACAGACTTATTGTTCCTTACCCATCTCATTGAGCTCTAGTCCCTGCCGAAAGAGGAGGTAGTGGATTTAGTCGGGATCATCTACAGCTGGAATGAGGTAGTTAGCTTGCCATTAGAGGTGGTGCTCAGCAGAGTAGAGGAGGTGCTCAGGTGGGTAGGGGTGGCACCCAGTCAGGTAGAGGGGTGGCACAACCCAATCAAGGCATTTTTTAAGTGGGTAATTAGGCCCTTTTCTATGTTTTTCCTGGTAGGCCAGAGATAGATGCTTCATACGCCATTATTACAGGTACGATCTTCATGTCGGAAAAAATGGCTATTATGTTGTTTTATTCTGGCTCTACGTTTTTCTATGGATCTACTTATTTTGCATTGTGTTTGGATCTTGATTATGATGTGCTTGATAATACTATCCGTGTATCTACTCCTATTGGGGATTGTATGGTGGTGGATAGGATCGTTCGTGAGTGTATTGTTGATTTCATGGGATTTGACATTCTAGCAGACTTAGTGATCTTGGACATGGTTGATTTTGATGTAATTTTAGGAATGAGTTGGTTGTCCCCTTACCATGCCATTCTAAATTTCCAAGCTAAGACTATCACTATATCGGGGCCAAGGGCGTCTAGGTTGGAGTTAAAAGGGAACTATACACTGCACCTAAGAAACTCATCTCTTATATTTGTGTCTGTAAGTTGATAGAGCGGGGTTGTTCAATGTATCTAGCGCATATTCGGGATACTAGTTCTTAGGGTCCTTTCATAGAGTCGGTCCCGATCATTCGTGAGTTTTTAGAGGTATTCCCTATAGATTTTCCCGGCATGCCGCTGTCACGATCCGAACATAGGCCTGGATCTTGACACGGAACCTAGAACCATAAATGGATCCAAGTCGACCCGTGGCATGAACATGATAACTAGAGCTCAGCATAAGCAAAGGCAAAAACTAAATTCTGAAATAGCGGAAGTCTGAATAATAAAACATCTATCCAATGGAAATATCGTAACACTAAATCTAAAGCTGAATATACAAACTATATGTGAAAAGCCTCTAACATACTAACCAGGTGATGGGACAACACCCGAACTAGCTCACTAGAAGTATAAAACTGAAAATAATAGCACTCGACTAACTGAAGGTCCTTGAATGATGAGGACTCACCAACAATAGCCCTAGGATGAATTTGGGGATTGGTTAACGATGGGACTGAATCTGAATATCTGAGCCTGTATCATGAAATGATACAACAAAGAGTATGCGGTCAATACTTGGAATGTGCTGAGTATGCAAGGTAAGTAAAACACGCTTAGTAAGTAAAAATTGAAATCATGCATATCTTAAATAAGAACATCATAAGATTCTGAGAGTAAGAACTACATGCTGATATCTGAAAACATGAGTAAACATAACTGGATCTCATAACTGAAGTAAATAACCTATAACTAAAATAAATGCATATGGCTTGCCATATCTGAAATCATAGGTAAAAGCTCATAGACTAATCCTTGGATCAAACATGCTGAAAACATGGTATAATATCTTATAATATATGCATTACTGAAATCATGAGGAACAATAGGAGACTCATCTTAACCGACAACCACCATGTATGAGTGTACGATGTTCCCATTTCTTTCCCACATGGAGGAGGGCCATCCTAAGACTTGCCAAGGAAAAGGATTAAGTATGGTATGATATCATGGTGTGCCCTTGGGCCAGGGAAACACTCTCTTGAGAGTCCCTAAAGTATACCTACATTGGCTCGTAGTTTATGAGACTTGGGAACCTTAGAAGCCCTATCCTACTCTGTGCTAGATCTACTCTCAAAACATATATAATGCTCATATAATCATATGTCAAAACATAGATTAATCTTAACATAGGGGAGTCTTGACTCCAAAACTTGAGATAACTGAACTTATTAGCCTTGACTAAATCATGAAATTATGCTTAACTTGAGGGGGCTTGCCCAGATATTAACATCATTCTTGCATGAAATAGACATCATAAGTAAAATCATAAATACTTACTTGAGTTAATCATAAACATTCTTTCATGCTAATACATCATATCATACTTGAAAAGATAGATCGTAAACTCGACTTTTCATGAAACTTGCATAATTGGGCATAGTGTTCTTAAAACTTGAAATCATGAATAAATAAGTATAAGACCTTCCCATGAATCTTAAAACATCATTTGAAACATGAGGGAATTTCCCATGAGTTAAACATAGAGAATTTCATAAATTTCGATTAAAACCCCATAGAATCATACAGTTGAATTCATGAACTTGAGGAGGGATTTGGTAATGAGAGTGAACGGAAACTCTCATTCATGAACCTACATATCTGTGTAAACTAATTATACACCATTCCTTGAAAGCCCAAGATATTTGGGGAAGAACTTGGGGAATTCATAGACTTGATATTCAATGCAACCCTCTAAACTTGCATGCATGGGAGAGAAAGACTTAGAATAGTCTAAACCTTCTTAAAATCCTCCTAACAGAGCTTAAAATGATGTAGTTTAAAACATAGGAGCTTAGGAATTACGAAAACACCCTTATTAAATCCGCAGGAAAAATGACTCTGTCAGTCCTCATGATGGACTTCACAAGTGGTCAGGAGAGTCACGACTCTTGGCCCTCACTTGTGACCTTTACTGGAATTTCAACCTTCAACTCCACCCTCCTAACCACGACTCACTTCACGAGTCGTGAAGTGACACCACGACTCATTTCTCCATCCATTGTCACCCCTTGTCACAACTCGAACATAGGAATGGATCGAGACATGGAACAAAGAGCCCTGAGAGGCTCCAAGTCGACCCATAGCATGAACATGACATCTAAATTCAACATAATAAAGCGGATGTATAACATACATATCATCGAAAAAATGATAATATGATAACATCCGAACATATGAATCCATAACACAATTATGAAGCTGAATGCATACTAAGTTTGAAAAGCCTCTACATACTGATGAGTTGTGGTACAAGACCCCAACTTACTCTCCAAAGACTAAAAGTGAAATAGTAAACACAATTAGAAAGTATGGTCCTCGAAGTATGAGGACTCACCAACACTAACTGAGGGTTGCAAGCTCCAAAGATTAGGCCATTGACGGTGCTAAACTTGAATGTTTGAGCCTATATCATGAAACGGTATAGCATAGAATATATGGTTAGTACTTGGAATGTACCGAGTATGCAAGGTAAGTAAAACGGAAAGCTAAAAAGCATAAGAGTTCATAAGAATAGGACAGCATGAACGTGAAGTAAATATCATAGCATAACATGAGGGCTCAAGGTTTTCAAAGCATTCATAATTCATTCGTAATCATAATCATAAGAGAAACTTTATAAAAAACATAGCTTGAGCCAAAATAACATAACATGACAATGTATAAAACATGCGGAACAATAGGAGGACTCGTCATAACCGGCACAATCATGATAGAGCTTATATGATGCCCCAACTATCTCGCTCAAGTGGGCAGAGCATCCCAGGCTTGCCAGGCAAGGGACGTGCATATGTGATATCATAGAGATCCAGTAGCATTAATATTTGTACATATATACCTACGGTGGCACGTAGTTCTCAGATCACGGGGTTTACCTAAATGCCGGGTCTACTCGGTGCTAGACACTGCTCCCAAAAAAATGCATATACGGCTCATATCATAATCATAAGTCATTCATAAATTTCATGGCCATTTACATCATAACATACTTGATCATACTTGAAATACATGATTTGCCATGAATAAGGGCCCGTGAGTCGGCCAAGAGTCATAAATCCATAAATCATAAAATTCATGCATACTTGTAAAAAAGAACATGTATATACTTGATATTCATTAAACCATGATGAGTACTTGAAAGAAATCATATCATAAATCATAAATCAGGATTGGGCTAAAGAAGATCAAGATCATAGTGAAATTATAACTTGACTTTTGATGAAGCAAACATAATTGGGCATAATTTAGTTGAAATTCAAATCTAATAATTTATAATCAAAATAGTTATAAAATACGCCCGTAGATTATAAAACATGATTTGATACATGAAAGGAATTGACCCCATATCATAGAGAATTTCACAAGAATTGGGATAAACCCCATAAGATCATGATACTAGAATCTAGAATTGAAATCCATGGAAGTTGAGAAGCATTTAGGGAATGAGAGTGAAAGGAACTCCCATTCATAGCCTCACATACCTAGTTAACTTGAGCTTACACTATTCTATGAATGCCCAAAGGAAATTGGACAAGAATGATGAATTCTAGCCTTGATCACCCCTAGGAACCTTCTAGTCTTACATGCATAGAGAGGAGTGATTTAGAATGAGCTAAAGCCTCTTAAAACAATCCTAACTAAGCTTAAAATGATGTAGTTAGGTCTTAGGAACTTAGAAATCACAAAAAAAGCCCTTCATAAATTCACAAGAAAAACACATTGCTAGTCTCAATGAGGGACTGGATGACTCATCGTCACAGACCACGACTCATGGTCTAAACTCGTTGCCAGCACTAGAAATTTATCATCACGGGTCACCACGAGGGAAACCACAATTTCTGGTATACCCAACGACTCGTGGTGACTAATAGTTAGGAGCACTTCCAAAACTTTCAACCTTCAAGCCAACCACTGACCACGAGTGACTTAATGACTCGTGGCCCTGTCCATGATTCGTGGTCTCTCCCGTGGTCAACCCCTTGATCAAAACTCCATCCAACCTCACCATTCACTCCATGAGTCACCTAACGACTCGTGGTGCACCTCACGGGTCACTGGATGACTCATCCTATTACCTGCTGCAAAAATTCTATTTTCTCTGTTTCAGCCCTCGGGTCTGATCGTAAGGCTTTCACAGTATTACAATATCTCTCCCTTGGAAACATTCATCCTCGAATATGGGTAAAAATACTAAAAATATGTGAAATGTAATCATCATAACAAGTATTGAACCATTTAAGCTGAAAATTGATGGAGTGATTGACTTCAGACTGAACTACATGACTGAACTGAATTCATGAATCATATATACATACATTGACATGAAAGAAACTGGGGCACATGAACTGAACATGAAATTGAATAGAGTAATAAGGAGGAAACTGATACCTCAAGCTAAAACTAAGTCAGAAGAGTATAAACGGGGATATTTAGCCATCATATCTGCTTCGGCTTCCCACGTAGCTCCCTCAACATGTTGGTTCCTCCATAACACCTTAAATGAAGCTACTTCCTTGTTTCTTAGCTTTCAAACCTGATGATCAAGTATTTCCACTAGAACCTCCTCATAGCTAAGGTTATCTTTCACACCCACACTCTCTACCAGAACAACCAAAGCAGGATCACCCAAGCACATCTTTAAGAGCGACACATGGAACACCGGATGAACTAAAGCCAATTTTGAGGGAAACTCCATCTCATCGGCCACCTTGCCAACATGCCTCATAATTCAGTACGGGCTAACATAACGGGGACTAAGATTCCCTTTATTTTTGAATCTCATATCTCCATTCATGGGAGATAGCTTCAGAAACAACCAATCATCAACTTCAAACTCAAGTTCTCTCCTCATATCCACATAGGACTTTTGACAACTCTGTGTTGTTTTAAACAATTCCCTTATAAGATGAACTTTCTCCATAGCCTCATGAACTGAATCTAGACCTATAAATGTAGCTTCACTGATCTCAAACAAAAAAATAGGTGATCTACACCTCCGCCCATAAAGAGCCTCAAATGGAGCCATCTGAATGTTAGAATGGTAGTTGTTGTTATATGCAAACTCAATGAGAGGCAAATGATCATCCCAGCTACCCTTGAAATCAATCACACACACTCTCAACATATCCTCCAGAGTCTGAATGGGCTGCTCAGCCTGACCATCTATCAGCAGGTGAAATGTTGTGATAAGCTTGACCTGAGTGCCTAGTCCCTTCTAAAACCATCTCCAAAACTGGAAGGTATACTGGGTACCTCTATCTGATATGATGGACAAGGGCACTCCATGAAACTAAACCAACTCCTAAATATATAATTTGGCATAGTCCTCCACTGAGTAGGTAGTTTTGACCGGTAGGAAATGAGCTGCCTTAGTCAACTTGTCTACAACCACCCAAATAGAGTCATACTGTCGACGAGTGCGAGGCAGCCCTGCAATGAAGTCCATATTGATCTATTCCCACTTCCAAGTAGGAATACTAATATCTTGAAGCACACCTCCAGGTCTTTGATGTTCCACTTTCACCTGTTGACAATTCAGACACTTAGCCACAAACTCTACTATGTCCTTCTTCATACCACTCCACCAATAGATTTCCCATAGGTCACGGTACATCTTGGTGGCACCTGGATGGATAGAATATCTGGAATCATGAGCCTCGTGCAATATATGATCTCTCAAATCATCAACACCTAGAACACATAGACAACCTTGATATCGAAGCACACTATCTTCCCCTTGGGAGAAGACCTCCACCTTCTGATTCTGAACAGCTTCCTTCAACTTTACCAAGATAGGATCCTCATCTTGCCTAGCTTTGACCTCGATCATTAAAGATGATTCTTATCCATTCTAAAAAATGACACCACCATCGGTCGAGTCAACAAGACGAACTCCCAATCGTGTAAGCTGATGCAAATCCTTTACCAACTATTTCCCTTCCTCATATACATGGGACACACTCTCCATAAAAATCCTACTAACAGTGTCAGCCACCACATTGGCCTTGCCCGGATGATAAAGGACACTCATATCATAATCTTTAAGAAGCTCTAACCACCTTCTTTTACATAGATTTAGATCCTCCTGGGTAAACACGTACCGTAGGCTTTTATGGTCCGTAAACACATCCATATAGACCCCATTTAGATTGTGTCTCCAAATCATCAAGGCAAATACCACCGTCGCCAACTCAAGGTCGTGAGCTGGATAGTTCTTTTCATGGACTTTCAGCTGCCTGAAAGCATAGGCTATAACTTTACCGTGATGCATTAGTGCACAACCAAGGCCAATCCACGAAGCGTCACAATATACCACAAACCCATTGGTACCCTCGGGTAGAGTCAATACAGGTGCTGAGGTTAGTCGAGTCTTCAACTCTGGGAAGCTCTTCTCACAGGACTCTCTAACTATTGAAACTTCACCTTTTGCTAGTTCAATTTAGTCAATGGTGTTGTAATGGATGAAAACCCTTTAATAAACCTGTGATAGTAACCAACAAAACCCAAGAAACTCCTGATATCCGAAGGACTAACTGGTCTAGGCCAATTCTTCACAGCTTTTATCTTTTGAGAGTCCACCTATACACCCTCACTTGACACCACATGACCCAAAAATTCCACTAAGTCTAGCCAAAACTCACACTTGCTAAACTTAGCATACAATTGGCGATCCTTAAGAGTCCATAGCACAACCCTCAAATGAGTGGCATGCTCCTCCTCGCTCCGAGAGCATATGAGAATGTCATCTATGAACACAATCACAAACATATCCAAATATGGATTGAATACCCTATTCATCAAATCCGTAAAAGTTGCAGGAGCTTTCATTAGTCCAAAATACATAGCTACAAACTCATAGTGACCATACCGAGTCCTGAAGGCTGTCTTCGGGATGTCACTCCCTCTAACTCTGAGTTGATGATATCCAGATCTAGATCTATCTTTGAAAAGCACTTAGCACCCTGAAGCTGGTCCAAAAAATTTATCAATCCTGGGGAGAGGATACCTATTCTTGATTGTAACCTTGTTCAATAGCCGATAGTCAATGCACATCCGAAGGGAATAATCTTTCTTTCGGACAAAGAGAACTGGTGCACCCAAGTGGGATTTGCTAGGTCTAATGAAACCCTTGTATAATAGATCCTTCAATTTCTCCTTCAACTCCTTTAGCTAGGCTGGAGCCATTCGGTAAGGAGGAATAGATATATCCTGCGTATCGGGAAGAAGGTCAATACCAAAATCGATCTCCCCCTCAGGAGGGATTCCCGATAAATCATCTGGGAATACTTTTGGATACTCACACACTACAGGAACAGACTAGATAGTCGGGGTCTCAGACGTAGCATCCTTAACCCTACCTAGACGGTACACAGAATCCTTAGAAATCATCTTTTTGGCCTTAAGGTAGGAAATAAAGTGACCTACAGGCACAACTGAAACACCCTTCCACTCTAGAACTAGCTCTCCCGAAAATAAGAACTCTACTACATGGGTTCTACAATTTACTGAGGCATAACTTGCATTTAACCAATCCATGCCGAAAATAATATCAAAATTTATCATGGCTTGCTCTACTAAATCTGCTGAGGTGACTTTTTAAAGGGCTGTGATGAGGCAATTTCTATGTCGTCGAGCTATAACTGAATCATCGATTTGAGTAGAGACTGAGAAGAGTTCTGATAGGATTTTGGAACTGACTCTGAAACTACCAGCAACATAGGGCGTCAAAAAAGATAAAGTACCCCTAGATCTATTAATCCATATACATCAAAGTGGAATACTTATAACATACCGGTGACCACATATGGTGAAGTCTCCTACTCCTGCGGGACGAGGGCAAAAAACCTGCTCTAGCGCTGGCAACAACCTGCACTAGTGGAAGCAACCTGCTCGGCTGGGTGTGCTAGTGCTGCTGCTGAACTGGTAGCCTGAGCACGACCTTTACTATCACCCAATCTAGCCAAGGGACGCTCCCGGCGTATGTGGCTAGATCTACCACACCCAAAACAGATATATGACCCCATAAAGAACTCTCTTGTATGACTCTTGCCACACTTTCCGTAGGCTAGAAAGGTACATTCTGTCTGCATGATCCTCTAGCCCCTCGAACCTAAGGCTCTGCTCCTCTGATCACCTTGCGGTGTAGATGGAGCAATGGTTGATGACGGCGCTGGAGCTAATGACCTCTTTTGAGACTGTTGGCGATGTCCACCTCTTGATCTTTGTTGAGAGAACCCATAATTGTCTGTCTTGGCTCTTTTGGCCTCTCTCTCTCTCTCAGGTGCACCTCCTCCATCTACTAGGCGTACAAAACCAATCGAGGAAAGTCAATGTCCTGATAAAGCATAGTGGTCCTACAATCCTTGACATGTTAGTTCACTACTCCGTGCACAAACCTACTCACCCGAGCTCTTTGATTGTCCACTAACTCTGGTGCATAGTTAGACAAATGGGTGACTCCAAAGCGCAATCCTAGAATGTCATTTCCCTGCATTAGGTTCACAAACTCAGCTGCTTTAATCTCCCTCATCTCATGATGGAAGAACCGATCCAGAAATGCGGCATGAAACTCCTCTCAACCAATGGGTCCTGCTACAACTATCCTATTATCCTTCCATTGCCGAACCAAATGTGTGCAACCCCTTTCAACTGATACGAGGCTAGATTTGTGCATTCCTCCCCAATCACCCCCATAATTTGGGTGATCTTTAGAACCTCATCAATAAACTCATGCGGATCCTCATCCACCTTTGATCTAAGGAACTCCGAAGGGTTAATCCTAAAAAAATCTCGGACCCTCGCTGCTGTTGCATTCCCATTCTGAGGTACATACGCTACCTCCTGTTATTGACCTGGTCGGTCGAAGCCTGAGCTAGCATTTGAATGGAAGCCCTAAACTCCGCATAGGCCATCTGCTTGGGTACATGATCCTCATGGGCTGGTGGGGCCTACTGGTGCCAATCCCCATTACATTCTCATGGTCATTTCCATTTCCATTTGTTCTTCCATTAACTCGGGGATGAGGCATGGTTCTGCAAACGCATATAGTATGAATTAGAAGGATAGAAGTTATACCCCAGAAGTCCAAAGATCAGACCCGTAAGTTGAAACGGAGAAAAGTTCAAAAACTAGCACCAAGCATAGAATGAGTCATGAGGTGACCCATTAGTGTAGCCCACGAGTCGTGATGTGACTCGTGGGGAGGCCAGGGAAGGAGTTTAGAATTTCAGGAAAAGGGTCCCGACGGGCGTGACAATGACTCGTGGTCAGGCTCCAAGAGTCGTTAAGTAAGTCGTGGGGTGGTGAGTATGTAATGAAAAAGGAGGGAGGCAGTGTACTTGATGGGAGACCCCAAGAGTCATGGTCAGTCCCCATGATTCGTGGGGAGGGTCGTGGTCATCTAGTTGAGGAAATAATTAGCTCGGAGGCAGCGTGCATAACAGGTGGTGACCACGAGTCATGGTCACCACTAACAAGTAGTTAGGCTGCCCATGATGAGCCCAGGTGATCAGATGAGCAGTGTACTTCACGGATCAGACTATGAGTCGTGGCTACAAGGGATGAGTCATTAGGTCCCTCGTGGTGACTTCAGTGTTTTCCAGGCAGTATAGTCCACAAGTCGTGGTCACCAACCATGATCCGTTAGGTCACTCGTGGGGACTAACACTCAGTTTTTCCTTGTGAATTTTCAAGGGCCTTTCAGTAATTTTCTGCCCTCCTAAACTTGAAGCTACGTTGTTTTAGTCATGATTTCAGACGTAATAGTGGGATTAAATGATTTTCTGCTCATTCCCACTCATCTTCAAAAAATATACCGTAACCTTTCCTCTTCAGAAGCTCTCAATAAAAACTAGGGTTTCCTTTATTGCAGCAGTGCAAGCTTCCTCTTTCAAGGAATTCTTTATCAGGTATGTGGGAATTCAACAAAGGGATAGTTCTTCCTTTATGTCCCCCAAAACCCTTATCTAATATCTTTATGAATCCTAGCCCTAAGGTATTGAATTCGACGAGATTATATGTAAAGGTTCTTTGAATTAGCATAGAATGATAACCATGATTATTTTTAAACATGATTTCCATCAGTTTATGACTAAATTGATATTATTCCCACAAAAGTGATTTCTAGCCCTATAGATTTTCGAATGTTATGAAATTCTTGATAATGTCTTGTTTAATCCATGTGGAATCATCATATATATTAATTATGGGTATTTTCCACCAGCTAATGATAGTATTGATGCTTATCCCTGTGCATTGACTTTAGCCCTAGTTCTTGAGGGTAGAACAGACTAGAAATTTTTGCTGGAATGATAACCCTTGAAATTTTCTTGATTGTACCAGTGTAGTGAATTCCCATGTTATCTTATATGCTAAATTATCAGTTAGATACATGGTTGTCTAGCTTTAGTCAAAATGTGAAATACTTAGTGTCAGTCAGTAATGTCAGGTGATCAGTTTTACTACAGAATTTCCTGAGGTGTCAGTATTATCTCCCAATTATCAGAATTAGATTCAAAATTCAGTTTATTGGTCCACTAGGCGGTCATGAAACTTTAGAATAATAGCTCTGACTAGCCTTAGAACCCCAGTTCATATTCTAGTTTGTTCTTAGATGGTTTCGATGTTTCTAGATAACTACCTCTACCCAGACTAGAACCCACTTTCAGAATCTGGTCAGATAAGACTCTCAGGGTACTTTCAGTTATATATCCTAAACTAGTCTTGAGCCCCTATTTCGAGCTACAGCTTACTATTCAATTTAGGATTATCTAGTGCGAGTAGGACTTAGCATCGAGCGGACCGGGGTTCCAGTGCACCTAGGTTCCCAAAACTACGTTGCTAGCACAGGTTTCAATATTTATTGGCTTGATTGGCCCCATACTTTTGTGATCACCCAGTTCATGCCTTTATACCGTAGAAAGGTATATTGGGTCCTACTAGTGGGGTGTATACATCAGACTCCATGTCTAGCTCACGTGGTTACATATCGGTTATAGACTCTCCCACTAGTTAGTTCAGTCTAGTCTCAATCCAGTACAGTTCAGATCAGTATTCTAGACTTAGAACATGCTTTGACCATTAGACGAGGTCTTCTCGACCACCTCACTATTGCAGTTATTCAGTTTAGTAGCTTTAGTTGGTCATTGCATGTTTTTCAATTCAGCATTTCTTTTGTTATTTATTCTATTATGTTGTGTTCCTCTCACTTACTCAGTACATTCAAAGTACTGATGCATACTTTTATGCTTTATCATTTTATAATATAGTTGCAGGATCACAATCTCAGACCCATTAGCTGACCGTTTACCGAAGAACTCAGCTATCTAGTTGGTGAGTCCTCATCCTTGGAGGACGGAGCTTATTCGCTTTAGTTATTCTTTCATTCTTTTTATTTAGATTTAGGGTTAGTTGGGGGTTTTTCCCAGCATCTCATCAGACCTAGTGGCTTTCAGACATATAGTTGTTTTCTGTAATACCCCGAAAGTACCTAAGAGTAGACCCGGGGATTAAAAGTTGAAAACTGCTGAACTAGGAAAATTTATTGCATAACGGGTGACCCTACGGATCGTTGGTCCAACAAACAACCCATTGGGATGAGTCATGGAAAGAGTCTGGGCTGGGGATAGTGGAAGCAACAATCGATGTGACGACTCATTGTAGGAAACAATGAGTAGTCATTTGTGGTCGTGGTGGGAGATGAACCTTAGCATCTGGGAAGTGACGGGTCATCCCACGACCCATAATGAGTTACCGTGGACCATTGTCAGTAGCCATTTTTTGGATGGTGAAGTGTCCAATGTATTCGACGGAAGTAGACCACGACTCGTTGGTGGGTGTAACGAGTTGTGGTGAGGCTCGTTATTTGAGGAAGTGTCAAAGTTGCAGGAGTAAACAACGGTCAATAAAACAACCCATTGTATGGTATGACAACCTGTCATTTCAAGTCGTGGGTTGATCTGAGGCCTAAGCCTGGACAGTGTACAGGACGGATCATCACCATGGGTCGTGATATCTTCCATCGACCCATTGGGGCGCCCGTTGGTTCTTCCAGTGAAGAATTTTCTACGTAATTAGTAAGGGTATTTTCGTTATTCCCATATTATAAGGCCCTATACTATGCCGTTTAAGGCCCGTTTTAGTGGGTCTAAGGAGGGGAAAACCTATTCTAAGTTATTTCCTTCAATGCATCCAAACTTGAGAGGTTGAAAAGGTGATTTAGAGCAATTCTTCAAGGTTTTCATTCAAATTCCTATTGGGCAACCAGATAAGTGGTAGAATTAATCCCTTCCAGGTATGTAGGGTTATGAATGGGTGTCTTCTTCCACACCCATGCCCAATTTTCTATCTAAATATGAGAATTTCCTATGATCAAGTATGTGGTTTCTACCCAAATGCATGAATCTTTGATTTCTTTACATTACTAGGGATTCATTATGATTTTATTATCTAATTGTGAAGAATAGTCTGATTTTATAATGATTTCAATAAAAATTATATTTCTAGCCTTATGAATGTGGAAGCCCATTGGTGATATGATCATGAAAAGTGAGATTTGTAAAGTAAATGTGATAAGGATGAGATATTATGATGAAAAGCATGAGTTGAAGCTACCCATGTCTATAATTATGTTTTCGATGAGAATTGAGTATTTCTAAGTATGATAAAGCTTTGGGTGATGCCCATATGTTAAGTTAAATGATGATTTTCCCAAACTAAGCTTACCACATTGTTTTGGAGCGAAGACTCCCATATTTTACATTCCAGCTTGTGGTATGTTTTGAGTTAAGTCTTACTATGCATAGCTTACCACATGGGATTTGGAGAAAAGGCTCCCAAGTATGTTTTCAGCTTGTGGTATGTTTTAAACTAAAGCTTCTCATATGCATGATTTCATATTTGAGATGTATTGATCAGTCAATAGACGATGTTAAGCTTTGTTACATTATGATGTAGAGCAATGGATGTTTTTTTGAGAAGAGTCTAGCACCGAGGGGGCTAAGGGTCGATCACCCTATGCCCCAAAACTACGCACCAATGTAGGTTGATACTATCATATTATTTGGACCTCCCTTGTGAGCTATCCCCGGACCGAATGACCCATGAGCATAATATCGATATCATGGTAGTGTCCTTATCCTTGGAAAGGTTTTGGGTGGCTCTGGACACTTGAGTGTAATAGTCGAGACCACGTAAGCTCTATCATGGTATGTCGGTTTAGTGACGAGTCTCTTATTGTCTATATCATTCACATTTTCCTATTCATTACTCATGGTTATTATTTTATACACGTATGTTCTAAAAGCAAGGTTTGACTTAATGTTCAGCTTTTCTATAAATGTCATAATTCATGTTTGAGTCATTTGAGTGAGTTTGATGTTATAAAGTTATGTATCGTATGTTATGAAAGGATCATGATTTCAGAAAGAATGCATGCAAGCCCTACTCTCAGTTAATGATGTTTATGTTTTGACTACTTATGAAGAAGAGGCTACGAGATGTTTAGGAAATATTCCCTTCTTTCATGATCTATGTCGTGCAATAAAAAGTATTTCTATCCTTCTAATTCGTTCTATTCGCGATTGCAGAATCGTGGCTCCCCTAAGAATGAATGGAAGGAGGAATGGAGGTGGTGAAAGCGATAAGGATGGAAATGGTTATGGGCATCAGCCAGCCCCACCAGTTCAGGAGCCTCAAGCATCGGAACCAGCTGCTCATGCTGAGTTTCGGGCCGCTATTCAGATACTTGCGCAGGCCTTGACCACTCAGGTCAATCAGCATGCCATTGCGTTTGTGGATGAGATTGTTAAGATCTCCCAAGTCATGGGGGTGAATGGGGTTGAGTTCGCCTAGTTGGACTCTTATCGGCTAAAATGGGTCACGCACATCTGGTTTCGCCAACGGAAGGATAGCAGGGTCGCAGGAGAAGGTCCGGTCACTTGGGAAGAGTTCCATGTTGCATTTCTACACCGATTCTTCCCTCAGGCGATGAGGGAGCTGAAGGCAGCTGAGTTCATGAACTTAAAGAGGGGGAGAATGACTATACAAGAGTATTCACTTGAGTTCACTCACCTATCAAAGTATGCCCCAGAGTTGGTAGCTGATCAGAGGATGCAGGTGAGTAGATTTGTCCATGGGGTAGCGGGCTACTTGGACAAGGATTGCAGGACTGCCATGCTTCACTAGGATATAAACTTTCCTTGAATAGTGTTGTACGCCTAGCAGATGAAGGCAGCTCATTTAAGAGAGAGGTAGGCCAAGAGGGCCAGGACCGAGGACCACAGATTCTCTCAACAGAGGTCCGGTGGTGGGCACCGACAGCAGATTCACCAAAATCATCCGCCCCGACTTCATCAACATTGAGTGTGCCATCCCGGCCTAGACATGATCATAGAGGGCGAGCATCAGACTCGAGGGGTCAAAGTAGAAGACCCGCAGATTCTAGCAGCCCAGCTTGTTGCAGATGTGGTCGGGGGCACACAGGCCAGTGCTTGGTAGGTTCAAGTGCTTGTTTCGGGTGTGGGCAGCCCAGACACATGCTTAAAGATTTTCTAGCTGTGAGGCAGGATCAGGTTGGGGGCCGAGGCCTAGCTTTTAGTTTAGTAGCCCCTCCTGCACGCTCAGCACATCAGGGAGCATCTACTAGCACAGCTGGCGGTCAGCGCCAGAACAGATTCTATGCATTAGCTTCCCGTCAGGAGCAGGAGGTCTCCCATGATGTGTTCACTGGTATGTTGCAAGTTTTCCATATTGATGTATAGGCTTTGCTAGATCCGGGGGCCACCTTATCTTTTGTGACATCTTATGTGGCCAGTAGCCTTGGAGTCAGTCCCCATGTCTTGTCAGAACCCTTCTGAGTTTCCATTCCAGTAGGTGACTCAATTATAGCTAGATGGGTGTATAGGGGTTGCCATGTCTCAATCTTTCATAAGGTCACCTCAGTAGATTTGATAGAGTTAGCCATGACCGAATTTGATATTAATCTCGCCATGGATTGGCTATTTGCATGCTATGCTTTAGTTAATTGTAGAACCCGGGTAGTAGAGTTTAGATTTATGGGTGAGCCAGTCCTAGAATGGAAGGGTAGTTCAATTGTGCCTATAGGTCAATTCATTTCCTACCTTAAGGAGAGAAAGATGATTTCTAAGGATTACATGTAGCATCTAGTTAGGGTTAAGGATGTTGAGTTCGAAACTCTGACTATCCAGTCAGTTCCAGTAGTACGTGAGTATCTAGAGGTCTTTCCTGATACAAGACCCGACTCTCAGGTTCAGCGCCACTCTTAGACAGCTTATTGGAGTTAATGTCTGGGAGTTGGTGAGTCCTCATTTTTTGGGGACCAGACTATCTGTCTTTTCTTTATGTATTTCAGTTTTCAGCTTGTTGAGTTAGTTGGGGTCTTGTCCCACCAACTCGTCATGTTTAGAGGCTATTCAGACATATGTATGTATTTGACTTCAAATTTTATATTTGTATGTTATATTTAATTCAGACTTCTGCTATGATTGTATTGATGGTTATTCAGTTCTCGACTAAGTTAGATGTATGCTTATGTTATGGGTTGACTTGGGGTCTCTCGGGGCTCCTTTTCTCGTGTTATGATCCAAGCCTCCGTTCGGGTCGTGACATTTTCAGACTCAAATTGATTTTATTAAATATGTGACCTTGTTCAACTATTTATATTATTGCTTTAAATTTCTATTGCATGTATTTTTGTGTTACTCAGAATACCCGTGTATGATAGACCAGGGGTTGACTTGGGGTCACTTGTGGCTTCAAGTACTGTGTTCCGTCTAGGGTGTAAACTCGAGGCATGACAAACTTGGTCTCAGAGAACTAGGTTAAGAGTATCCTCGAATGTCTGAAAGGCGCATCGAGTAGAGTCCTCTTCGTGGATATGAAGCATGCCACACTTATGACGGGGAGGCTATGAGATGTCATTAGGAAACTTCCCTTTATCTCATACTCCTTATCGTGCGTTGAAGTACAGTTCTAAAATCATTCTCCTAACACGTGCTCTACTTCGTTTTAGTGAACTATGACTCCCCGATGCTGTAACGGAAGGAGGGATGAAAATGCCTAGCGGACTGCCCCACCAACCCCAGCAGCCCCTTAAGATGACTCGGTATCTACTGCAAAATTCAGGGTGGCTATTTAGCTGCTCTCCCATACTGTTACCAACAAGGTGAACCAACAAGTGGTGCTACTGAACAAAAACGGGTTCCCAACAGCTGCTAGGGTGCGGGACTTCATCCAGATGAACCCGCTAGACTTTCATGGATCTAAGGTGGGAGAGGACCTATAGAGTGCCGACTTGGCTGTCTATCAGCTAAAAGGGGTAGCCCAAGTTTGCTACAAACAGTGGAAGGAGGGGAGGTCAGCGAGTGCAGGACCGGTGGAATAGGAGGAGTTCACTACAGCCTTCCTGGACAGATTCTTCCCTCAGGAGCTTAGGGAGGCCAAGGTAGCGGAGTTTATCAACCTTAGACAAGGAAACAGGACAGTGGAAGAGTATGCTCTGGAGTTCACCAGGTTGTCCAAATACGCTCCAGAGGTGGTGGCCGAGCCAAGGGCTCTAAAGCTGAAATTCATGAATGGGGTGTCAAACCTGGTCCTCAGATAGTGTAGAACAACAATGCTGATCAAATATATCGATCTCTCCAGTTTGATTGTCTACGCCTAGCAGATTGAGACTGAAAAACTGAGGGACATGGAGAGAAAGAATAAGCGGGCAAGGACTATCCAGTCAGATCATGGCCACCAGAGGTCTGGTAGTAGAAGCCACCCACAACAGTAGCAACAACAGCAGCAGCAGAGGGCTCTAGTGTCCCTATCTTTCAGTTCCGCCAGGACCGCAGCGGTGGAGCATCTAGCTCGTAGTCTTAGAGATACAGTGCCGGAAACAGGTATCTAGCTTGTCCAAAGTGCGAAAAGAACCATCCAAGAGAGTGTCTTTAGGGTTGAGAAGCTATTTGGGTTGTGGACAGCTTGAGCATCGGCTTAAGGAATGCCTATCAGTAGGAACGGGGAGATCACAATCAACTACGTCAGTAGCTCCAGCAGGTCGACCAGCACAACAAGCTAACACATCAGGTACGGAGGGCAGTCAACAATAAAATAGTGTTTATGCATTATCATCTCTTCAGGATCAGGAGAACACACCAGATATAGTCACGGGTATGTTATGTCTTTTCCACCTAGAGGTATATACCTTGCTTGATCCGGGAGCCACACTATCATTTGTGACTACGTACATAGCAGTTCAGTTCGATATCATTCCAGAAGTACTATCATAACCCTTGTCAGTATCCACCCCAATTGACGAGTCTTTTAGAGCCAGTCGGGTGTATAAAAACTGTCCACTCTCAGTCTGCAATAAAGTCATTCCAGCTGACCTTGTAGAGTTAGACATGGTCGACTTCGAACTCATTCTTGGCATGGATTGGTTACACTCCGGTTATGCCTCAGTTGACTGCAGAACTAGGGTCGTCAGGTTTCAGTTCCCTAATGAGCCAGCTCTATAATGGTCGGGAAGTAGTTCAGCGCCGAAGGGTACGTTTATTTCCTACCTTAAGTCTAGGAAGCTTATTTCTAAGGGATGTATTTATAATCTAGTTTGGGTCAAGGATTCTGATTCTGAGACCCCAACTATCAAGTTGGTTCCTGTTGTCAGAGAGTTTCCAGATGTGTTCCCCGAAGATCTTCCCCTAGTTCCTCCTGAACGGGAAATTGACTGCGGCATAGACCTTCTCCCAGATACTCAGCCCATCTCCATCCCTCCTTATAGAATGGCTCCGGCTAAAATTAAGGAGTTGAAGGTGCAGCTAAAAGATATTTTTGATAAGGGTTTTAATAAACACATCATCTCTCCCTAGGGTGCTTTAGTGCTATTCATGCGAAAGAAAGATGGTACCGTCAGAATGTGCATCAACTACCGTCAGTTGAACAAGGTCACAATAAAAATAGGTATCCCCTACCCAGGATTGATAACTTGTTTGACCAACTTCAGGGAACCAACTATTTCTCCAAAATAGATCTCAGGTCGGGGTATCAACAGCTAAGGGTTAGAGAGCATGACATACCGAAAACAACTTTCATAACTCGGTATGGTCACTTCTAGTTTGTGTTTATGTCCTTTGGACTAAAAAATTCCCCTACAACCTTTATGCACCTGATGAACACAGTCTTCAAGAAGTACCTGGATATGTTCGTCATTGTATTTATCGACGACATTCTGATATACTTCAGAAACGAGGAAGAGCATGCTAATCACTTAAGGATAGTGCTTCAGACACTCAGAGAACGCCAGCTGTTTGCCATGTTTTGCAAGTGTGAATTCTTGTTGAATTCCGTGACTTTCCTGGGTCATGTGGTCTCGGGTGAAGGTATTCAAGTTGATTCTCAAAAGATAGCAGCAGTGAAAGACTGGCCTAGACCCACCTCCCCAACTGAAATCAGAAGTTTCTTAAGTTTGGCCTGTTATTACCAACACTTTGTAGAAGGCTTTTGTTCTATAGCATCTCCACTGACTAGGCTGACTCAGAAGAAGGTGAAATTCCAGTGGTCAGATGCATGAGAAGAGTTTCCAGGAGTTGAAAACTCGACTCACTACTGCTCTAGTATTGACTCTACCAGAAGAATTGGATGGATTTGTAGTATATTGCGACGCTTCCAGTGTTGGACTCGATTGTGTTCTGATGCAGTGGGGCAAAGTGATAGCCTACGCCTCCAGACAACTCAAGGTTCATGAGAAAAATTATCCAACTCATGATTTAAGTTGGCAACTGTAGTGTTTGTATTAAAAATATGGAGACAATATCTATACGGGGCTCACATTGATGTTTTCACTGATCACAAGAGCCTTCAGTATGTACGCAATCAGAAGGACCTGAATCTTAGCTAGAGCAGATGGTTAGAGCTCTTGAAGGATTATGACATGAGTGTGCTATATCACCCGAGCAAATCCAATGTGGTAGCTGATGCCCTGAGCAGATTGTTTGTGGGTAGCGTGTCTCATATTGCGGAAGGAAAAAAGGAGTTGGCGAAGGATATTCATACACTAGCTCGATTAGGGGTGCAGTTGGTTGACTCAGCTTAGGGTGGAGTGGTGATGCAAAGTTGGTCAGACTCTTCTTTGGTTGTTGAAGTTAAGTCCAAACAGGATGAAGATCCCATCCTACTTAAACTCAAGGAAGCAGTTCTCAGAAAGGAAGTTGAGGCTTTCTCCAAAGGGGAGATGGTGTGCTCCGTTATCAGGGCAGATTGTGCATACCGGATGTTGGAGACTTGAGGCAGCAGATATTGGTTGAGGCACACAGCTCGAGATACTCCATCCACCCTGTGCTACTAAAATGTACCGCGATTTGCGGGATATTTACTGGTGGAACGACATGAAGAGAGACATTGTCGGATTGGTAGCCAAGTGCTAGAACTACCAGCAAGTCAAGGTAAGGCATCAAAAACGGTATGTATGACCCAAGATATCAGCATACCCATGTGGAAATGGGAAGAAATAAATATGGACTTTATTACGGGTCTACCTCGAACTCACCGGCAACATGATTACATCTGGGTAGTGGTGGAGCAGATGAGTAAATTAGCACATTTCCTCCTAGTTAAAACTACGGATTCAGTCGAGGACTATGATAGACTTTATATTCGGGAGTTGGTTAGGCTTCATGGGGTGCCATTATCCATCATCTCAGACAGAGGTACCCAGTTCACCTCACATTTCTGGAAGTATTTTCAGAAGGTACTTGGCACCCTGGTCAAGCTCATCACAGCTTTTCACCTGCAGATAGATGGGCAAGCTGAGCGAACTATTCAGACAATAGAAGATATGTTGAGAGCATGGGAAATCGATTTCAAGGGCAATTAGGATGACCACTTACCTCTTATCGAGTTTGCGTACAACAATAGTTATCACTCCAGAATCCAAATGGCCATGTTTGAGGAATTGTATGGTGGATGATATAGGTCTCCTATTAGATGTTTTGAGGTTGGTGAAGCTACAATAATCGGTCCAGACTCTGTTCATGAACCTATGCAGAAGGTACAACTCATCAGAGAAAGATTGCAAATAGCTCAGAGCTGTCAAGAAATCTTATGTTGATGAAAGGAGAAGAGAATTGGAGTTTGCTGTGAATGACTTGGTATATCTGAAAATTTCACCCATGAAAGGGGTGATGAGGTTTGAAAAGAAGGGAAAGATCAGTATGAGATATGTGGGATCCTATAGAATTCTGAGGCGAATTGGAAAAGTAGCGTATGAGCTGGAATTACCTTCAGAGTTGGCTTCTGTGCACCTAGTATTCCATGTGTCACTATTGAAGAAATGCACTAGTGATCCAACATCAATTGTGCCATTGGATAGTGTAGAAATAAAGGATAGTCTCTCATGTGAGGAGGTCCTAGTGGACTGCGTTTAATAGCATAAACGGAAGGAAATTTCAATGGAACCCTCGTTCCCTCTATTTTCTGGTTACTCTCTGGTTTATTAACTGGAAATATTTGATAATTATCATTAAAAACCGAAGTGGGGGCTTTATATACTTGGGACTGCATCTCACCTCCGTGGAACATTGGCCATCATGGAGGTGAGCCCTCTGTGGCACGTTGGCCATCACGAAGGGGCCTGCCCGGCCTTATGTTGCGATGGTTTGATGCGGCGTTTGTCCGGACTTCCCCCGGGCCTTTTTCTAACATGTATGGCATTCTAAAACTCTTAACCAACATGTGAATAGGGAATCTAAATTTCAAGAATTTATGGGGTGTAACATCCTCCCCCCCCCCTTAAGAACATTCGTCCTCGAATGTAAACTTCTACTTGCAAGAATTTCAACTTACTTGACTTATTCTAGAAAAATTTCGGCAGAGATTCCCCTGTAATATGGACTACCTCAAAAATCCTGAAATGCAGAAAAGTTCAATACAGGTACTCCAACAGTACTATAGCATTCGTCACGCAGTAGGCTAGAGTCAACTATCTCATTTATACACATAAATATAAGGCAACTCATAAAACAACAATACTAACATACCTTTGGCTGATTAATTCTGAAATAACTGAGGATATCTGACTTTCATATCCTCCTCTGCTTCCCAAGTCATTTCCTCTCGGATCCTATTACGCCATAACACCTTGACAGAAGCAACATCTTTAGTTCTCAATCTACGAATCTACCGGTCTAGTATGGCTACTGGAACCTCTTCATAAGCTAGCTCCTCCGTAACCGGGACATCCTGAACTGGGACAACTCTGGAGGAGTCTCCTATATACTTCCTCAGCATGGACACGTGGAAAACTGGGTGAACAGACTCTAATTCTGGAGGTAAGTTCAACTCATATGCCACTTGGCCTATTCTTCAGCAAATCTGATAAGGCCCAACAAATCTCGGGCTGAGCTTGCCTTTTTAGCCAAATCTCATCACCCCTTTCATCGGAGAGACTTTCAAGAATACCCAGTCATTCACATTAAATTCCAAGTTTCTGCGCCGCACGCCAGCATACGATTTCTGGCTGCTCTGAGCAGTCAGTAGGCATTCTCTGATAAGCTTTACCTTTTCATCTGACTGATGAATAATATCCGGCCCAATCAGCGCTCACTCTCCTACTTCGAACCATCCAACTAGCGATCTGCACTTTCGCCCATACAATGCCTCATAAGGTGCCATCTGGATAGTTGAATGGTAATTGTTATTATAGGCAAACTCAATAAGTGGTTAGTGCTCATCCCGGCTACCTCCGAAGTCTAACACACATGCTCGTAGCATATCCTTGAGCGTCTGAATAGTACGTTCTGCCTGCCCATCTGTCTGAGGGTGAAAAGTTGTGCTCAGATTAATCTGTGTCCCCAGGCCTCTCTGAAATGATTGCCAAAATTTAGCTGTGAATTGCGCCCCTCTGTCAGAGATAATGGACACTGGAACTCCGTGCAGCCTGACTAGTTATCTGATATACAACTCAGCATAATCTTCAGCAGAGAAAGTAGCCCTTACTGGCAGAAAATGGGTTGATTTTGTTAGTCTATCAACAATTACCCAAATCGAGTCATTTCTATGTCTAGTACTGGGTAATCCTGCTACAAAATCCATATTTACTGCTTCCCACTTCCAAAGAGGCACAACTATGTCTTGAGTCAATCCGCCTAGTTTCTGGTGTTCTGCTTTTACTTACTGGCAATTAGGACACCGGGCTATGAATTCTGCTATTTCCCTCTTCATACCTGGCCACCAGTAGATTTCTTTAATATCGTGGTACATTTTTGTCGCTCCTGGGTGGAGAGAATAGCGGGCGTAATGTGCCTCGCTCATAATCTACTGGCGAATCCCTGAAACATCTGGAACACAGAGGCGGCCTTTACATCGCAACACTTCATCCTCAGTTACCTGAAAATCCGGCGCTTTTCCTTGTTGAACTCTGTCTTTAAGTTTAACCAGGTCAGGCTCTTCATACTGCCGTTCCTTTACCTCCACAACTAATCTCGACACTGCGGTGTTCTGAATTACAGCTCTGTTGTCCTCTGTTTCTGCTACACAAACTGTTAAAACTGGCTAACTGGTGTATTTCTCGGGCCAATTCCCGTTGCTCGGGTTACAAGTGCGCCAAACTCCCAATAGACTTACGACTAAGGGCATCTGCTACTACGTTGGCTCTGCCTGGGTGATACAAAATATTTACATCATAATCATTCAACAATTCTAACCAACGACGCTGCTGTAAGTTCAACTCTCTCTGGGTGAAGATATACTGTAGGCTCTTATGATCAGTGAAAATATCCACATGAACGCCATACAAGTAATGTCTCCATATCTTTCGGGTGTGGATCACTGCGGCTAGTTCCAGATCATGGGTAGGATAATTCTTTTCATGCTTCCTAAGCTGTCTGGAAGCATAAGCAATCACTTTACCATGCTGCATCAATACACATCCTAACCCAACACCCGAAGCATCACAATAAACTACATAACCCTCTGTACCTTCTGGCAATGCTAACAGTGGGGCGGAGGTCAACCTGTCTTTCAATTCCTGGAAACTCTTTCTCACATGCCTCCGTTCACTGAAACCTTACTGCTTTTTGCGTCAGCTTAGTCAGAGGTGCCGCTATACTGGAGAGTCCCTCAACAAATCTACTGTAGTACCCTGCTAATCCCAGAAAACTGCGTACTTCGGTAGGAGTGGTAGGTCTGGGCCACGTTTTTACTGCCTCTATTTTCTGCTTGTCTACCTATATACCAGCATCCGACACAATATGCCCCAAGAAAGCTTCTGAGTTCAGCCAAAATTCACACTTGGAGAACTTGGTATACAGCTGACGGTCCCTAAGAATCTGAAGCACTGTCCACAAATGATCCTGGTGGTCTGCCTCAGAGCGAGAATACACCAGAATGTCGTCAATAAACACTATCGCGAACAGGTCCAGGTACGGTCTGAAGATGTTGTTCATAAGGTCCATGAATACTGTTGGGGCATTCATCAGCCAAAAGGACATGACTAGGAATTCAAAATGGTCGTATCTGGTCCTGAAGGAAGTCTTTGGAATGTCCCTTTCACGGACTCAAACCTGATGGTATCCGGACCTTAAGTCAATCTTGGAGAAATATCTGGCCCTCTGTAACTGATCAAACAAATCATTTATTCTGGGAAGCGGATACTTATTTTTGACTGTAACCTTATTCAACTGCCGGTAGTGTATACACATGCGGAGTAAGTTGTCCTTCTTTCTCACAAATAGAACTGGCGCACCCCAAGGTGAAGTACTCGGCCTGATAAATCCCTTATCTAACTGATCTTTCAGCTGCTCCTTTAGTTCTCTGAGTTCAGCAGGAGCCATATGATACGGAGGAAATAATATGGGCTGAGTTCCTGGTAGTAAATCAATTGCAAAATCTATTTCCCTTTCCGGGGGTACCAGGTAGCTCGTCTGGGAATACGTCGAGGAATTCATTAACCACTGGAACAGATTGGAGAGTTGGAGGCTCTACTCGAACATCCTGAACTCTTATAATATGGTAAATGCACCCATTGGCTATCAACTTTCTCGCCTGAAGATAGGAAATAAACCTACCTTTTGGTGTAACTGTACTGCCCTTCCACTCTCGTACTGCCTCCCCTAGAAAGTGGAATCGGACTATCTTGGTCCAGCATTCTACATTTGCATAGCACGGAGCCAACCAATCCATACCCATAATGGCGTCGAAATCAACCATCTCTAACTCTACTAAATATACTATAGTCTGACAGTTAGCAACCTCTACTATACACCCTCGATAAACCCTTTTGTCTATAATAGAGTCGACGACAGGTGTAGATACTAAAAAAAGGTTGCTGAAGCAATTCCGGCACAATACTGAACTTTCGAGCCACTGATGGAGTAACATAGGACAAGGTGGATCCCGGATCTATCAATACATAAGCAGGGTAAGAGAAAATAGTCAGCAAACTTGTCACAACATCTGGTGACGACTCTAAATCCTGTCTCCCCGGTCACCCTGACCCCTAGCCGAACAATCTCTCATCAGATGACCCTCCTGGCCACAAATATAACATCCTGTAGAACCATATCTACAAGATCCAGAGTGGCGTCGATTGCAAATAGGGCAAAGTGGTAGTGTATACATTCTGATCTGCCCTCCTCTATTGTGGTGAATCTACTGCTCGCGAACTACCTCCGGGCTCTGACTACCCTCGGCGACTGGACCTGCCCCTCTGCTGCTGTGATCGAGACGGGGGTCTGGGCGGCCTATTTGAAAATCGTGGCCTGGGTCCTCCCAAGACCTCCCCCTGTAAATCAACTGGCCTTTCCCTGCAGCGCTGTTCCCGACTAGTTCTCCTGATCTCCCGTTGCCGCTGTATAATGCCCTCAATATTCTGAGCAAATTCCTGAACTCGGGCAATATCCATGTCCTCTCGCAGAGTAGCCCTAATAAGAGTCTCAACATACTCTGGATTCAAGCCCATAATAAAACGGTGTACCCTAGATGGTATAGTATCTACTAAGGCCAGTGCATATCGGGCCAACGAATCAAACCGTAGGGCGTAATCTCGAACACTCATTGCCCCGTGCTCCACGTGTAAAAACTGATCAACCCAGGCCTGTAGAATCTCCCGTGGTAAATAATGATCCAGAAAGGCCTCTGAGAAACTGGACCAGGTTAGAGGGGAAACATCTCTCCCTCGGGACCTTTCCCAGCTTTCATACCACAACACGGCGATATCCCATAACCGGAATGCTGCCAATTCAACCGATTTTGTAGGCGTGGCATGCATAACCCTGAAAATTCTCTGCATCTGGTCTAGAAAATCCTGAGGGTCCTCTATCTGGTCCATACCTATAAACTGTAGGGGATTCAGAGCAAAAAGTTCCCGGTCCCTCGAACTACCAGGCCCTCCTGACGACTCTACAATTGTAGACGGCATCGGCTGACGCTGAGTAGCCATCATATGTGCTAACATGACTACTGCACTCCTGACCTCCTGGTCGGAAGGTATCGGTACAGGGACTGCTGGAGGTGGTGTCGCCCCAAGTGGCTCCTGATGTGGTGGAGACTGCTGAGAAGGTTGGGACGATGCCTCTGTATCACCCTCGATTGGGCTGATTCTAAACGAGGATGAGGCATCCTGCTGGTGCCCTCTACTGCTACTATATCCCATCTTCTGCCTGCGATAGGATGTTGTTGGTTTGACATTTTATCTATAAACAAAGAGTATAGTAAGCTCTATGGACTCAACCCTATACTGTACTGCTCTATGGCACGACTGAATAAGAAGGAAAAGTAACCATCCTATCATGCCTTGCAGCCTCCTGCCTATAGTATGTGGTGCACAACACATCCATAGACAAGACTCTACTTAGCACGGCTTGCAGACTCCCTGGGATATGACCTGCTCTGATACCAAGTTTGTCACGCCATACCTTGAGAGGCATGACTGGCACCTGGTGCCCTACTAGGACCTGGACTGCTGGACTAGCTGAGCCTAAGCACTTCTTGTGCCAAGCTGGATCTAACTCTGGATTCAAGAAAATGACGAGCTATATAACAACTATAAATACAACCTCCAGCCGACTAGGCTTATAGACACCTATAGGAAAACAACAGCTACCCAGAACAACTGAATCAATAGGGAACCTATGCGGGCCGACACGGCCACCATGCTGTCTAGTTATTTCTGAATCAAGGAAACAAGTGCTAAACTGCTACATGACCAACAAGATCACCACTACCAACTGAATAAGGCCCCACACGGCCATCATAAACAAACTAAAGCATACACACAGCCTCACACGACTGGTACAGCTAACCATAGGGAATATACAATCTGCATGCCTCTAAGAATACTGATAAGATGGTCGGGACAGGGCCCCGGCCTACCCATACTGTACAACAAAAGAAAAGGAATAAACCTCTAGCTGTCTAGCTCCGGATGACAGGAGTTGATGACTCTGTGTGCTGGCTGGAATGACGAGGGACCGGCTCCTCGTCTATGAGTACCTATAGGCAAGTAATGCAGCACCTCAAAATGGGCGTCAATATCGCTGGTACTGAGTATGCAAAGCAATAACTGGAAAATAACTGAAGATAAGCAATATAACTGATAGAATTGAAATAGAAAGAAATAGACTGTAACTGACTGAAAGAATGAGTTAAGATTGTCCTCAACTATGCTGAAAGGAGTAGGAGTCGTACCTGGTAATGTGGCATTCTACTGTCTATCTACTCATAACTAACATAACATGGCATAATATAGCATAACATAACATAACATAGCACCCATAAACCTTACCTGGCCCCCATAAGCTGGAAGGTACAACCAACATGCAATCTATACCCCTACCCCGATCTTCCCATCTCCCATAGTAACTATAAGAATCCTGTCGGTCCCCTGGGTATGCACTTGGGCCCGCTAAGCCCCTGACTATGACTATACCTGAGTCTGTAGGACTCCTGAATCAACACCCCGGGCGTACCCACTCAACGAGGGTGTATAAAAGCCGACCAAGGCAAAATATGGGGAAACTAGCATCCCATCTTCGTCCCTAGGGGACGGCATGCCACTCCATAGAGCGACGTATCCTCTCCTTCTGGCGGACGAGTTGATACAGCTATTAACCCTGGGGCGGTCATGAATGTTAGGTAATCCAGCCCAAAACGATACAGTGAAGTCTCAACTAATAATACTAACTGCGTATGCTACATCCTGAAACTATGATAGTAATGTGTGTATATATATAGTACATGCTAAGACTGATAATGGCATATATATAATTTCTGTCATACTGTGCTGAATCTGATACTGAAACAAGATATAATATTTCAGCTGAAAATCATGTTGTATAGCTAAGTTTCATGGTAAACATGATTTACTATTTCTAACATGCTTTCTAAAATTCATATTAAGCTACTATTCTATTTCTGAAATACTTTACGGGAGCTTATATTGCTTTACTAAGTTTCAGCTGAACACGATAATATCCTGACGTACTTTACTAAATTACATACTGCGCATGTTGTACTGTTTCTAAATCTTTCTACTAGAATTTATACTAGTTTGCTCTACTAGAATTACTAACTTGCCGAAAGAAGCTAGCTTCACATACCTCAGTTGTCGACTTTCTGGCTAACTAGCGTAACTCGGCCAATATTAAGCTATTTCTTCCAACTGTATTCACATTAATAGCAATTAGAACTAAATTCATCAATATTCTGGAAGAAAATGCTACTTTGAATATATATATATATATCCCAAACTTTGACTTATCAAAAAACAGCCGAAAACTCACTATTTCTCAGAAGTTCGGAAGGGAGAAATACTCACTTTATTTAGGGCTAAGAGTATATTGACACTAGTTTAAAGCAATTCCACTTACCTTAGCTCGGTAGGACGACGGTTCGCCGGCCGAATTTCACAAAACTAACTCTGTAGGAATGCTCCCTGCAGCTTAATACTTTACCACCATAGATTAATTCGAGTTTGGACTGCGTTTAATAGCTTAAACGGAAGGAAATTTCAATGGAACCCTCGTGCTCTCTGTTTTCTGGTTACTCTCTGGTTTATTCACTGGAAATATTTGATAATTATCATTAAAAACCGAAGTGGGGGTTTTATATACTTGGGACTGCATCTCAACTTCGTGGCACGTTGGCCATCGCGGAGGGGCCTGCCCGGCCTTCTCTTGCGATTGTTTGACGTGGCATTTTTCCGGTCTTCCCCGGGGCCTTTTTCTAGCATGTATGGAATTCTAAAACTCTTAACCAACATGTGAATAGGCCATCTAAATGTCAAGAATTTACAGGATGTAACAATTAAATGGGACTCCTACTAGATGAGAATTTGTCTTATGAGAAGAAGCCTGTAGCGATACTGGCTAGAGAGGTTCGAAAGCTGAGGTTAAAAGAAATTGCGACAGTAAACGTTCATTAGAAGAATGGTCCTATAGTGAAAGCTGCTTGGGAGATCGAGACTGATATGCGGATCAAGTATCCTCAGTTGTTCCTAGAGTCTGGTACGTATTCTCCCTTTCTTGTATATACTGTTTGGGGATGAACGGTGTTTTAATTGGTATCTGATGTAATGACCCAAATGTCGTTACATGAAGGGAATGGACTCAGAGCACTGGAAACAGGCTAAGGGAGTGATAGAAAGATGTGAAATAATCTCAGTATAAAACTAGTAAAATTGAGTAGTTACTAGTTCGGGGGACCGCTACAGCGGTAGGATGTCTATTGCAACGAGACCATGGTAACGGTCAGAGTCTCACCATAATGGATCCGGGAATTAACCGCTAGATCTACCGTAGCGGTTTCCTAACCACTATAGTGAGTCCGCTGCAGCGAAAATATGACCGATGTAGTGGGAAATGGGAATCAGAAAGTGGGTTTAAGTGGAATTTCTAGGGTTTCCACCCCATTATTTCCAATACACGATCAGGAAGGTTAAAGAGTGAAAATTCCCTCTAGGGTAGAGAATTTTTTTCCAAGGTAAGATTTTGATTCCCTATCTTGAATTTTGGGTATTGTTGATGTTATACCCCGTAAGATTTCCGACACCTAGATGGCCTATTCGCACTGTGATTAAGCATATTTGAAAGCCATACGTGCTAGAGGAAGGCCCGGAAAAGGATCGGACGGATAGCCTGTTGAACCATCGCGGAAGGAGCCGAGGCAGAGCCCCTCCGCGATGGCAACGTGTCACGGAGGTGGAGCCTCCGCGTTGGCTCCGTGATACGTTGGTCCTATCCAGGCCCAAGTATATAAAGCCCCCACTTCGGTTTGTGAGGTCATATCTCTTATTAATTTCCACAAAACGCAGGGAAATAGAGTGAGGTGAAGAGAGGTAATATATTATCGTCCGATTATGCTGTCAAACGTAGTCTAAACTCAAATTAACCTCAGATACCGAGGTATTTAGCAGCAAGGAGCATTCCTACAGATTTAGTTTCGCGAAATTCAGCCGACAAATCATCGGGCTACCGGACTAAGGTAAGTGGAATTGCTCCAAACTAGTGTCTATGTGTTCCTAGCTGTAAAGTGAGTACTTCTCTCTTCTGGACTTCTGGAAAATAGCAAGTTTTCGACCGTCTTTCGATAAGCCTAAGTTTAGGCTATAATTATATCGAAAGTGATATCTTCCTTCAGAATAAAGTTGTATTTAGTACTGATTGACATATATATGAATGCAGTTGGGAGAAATAGATGAAAAACTGATCGAGCTACGCCAGTTAGTCGGGAAATCAGAAGCGAAGGTATGTAAAGCTAGTTTCCTCGGCAAGTTAGTAATCTTGGTATAGTAAAGTAGTTTAAAGGCCAGTAGAATGTTCAGAAGTCGTGTTTTATGTTTATTACGAATGTTGCTACGATATTAGCAGCATCATATTATGTATAGCGTGAAACTTGCTAGCACGATATAAATTCTGATACAAGTGTTAGAAACGGTACAGCATGTCCAGTATGTGATTTAGCAAAGAATGTTAGGATATTATCGTATTCAGTTGAAACCCAGTAAAGCAACGTAAATACCTGTAAGGTATCTCAGAAGTAGAATGATAGGTTAAAATGAAGTTTAGGAAGCATGTTAGAAATAGTAAATCATGTTACTATAGAAACTCAGTTATACAGCATGGTTTCCAGCAGAAAAACTATATCTTGTTCAACATTAGACCCAGTACAATATGGCAGAAGATTATATATATATATATATATATACCATTATTAGTCTCAGTGTAAATTAAATACATACATATCACTATCGCTAGTCAGCATATAGTATGTACAAATACATTATTATCATTAGCTTTAGTATGTGGTATGCCCAGGGCTAATAGCTGTATCGACTCGTCCGCCAGAGGATGAGGATACGTCGCTCTATGGAGTGGCATGCCGTCCCACAGGGGATGAAGATGGGATGCCAGTTTTCCCCATATTGTGCCTTGGTCGGCCCTTATACACCCCCGTCGAGCGGATACGCTCGGGTGTTGATTCAGGAGTCCTCCAGACTCAGGTACAGTTATAGTCAGGGGCTCAGCGAGCCCAAGTGCATACCCAGGGGACCGGCAGGATGCTTATAGTTATTATAGAAGATGGGACAACCGGGGTAGGGGTATAGATTGCGTGTTGTTTGTACCTCCCGGCTTATGGGGGCCGGGCAAGGTTTCTGTGTGCTATGCTATGTTATGTTATGTTATGCCATATTGCACTAGATACGAGTAGATCGACAGTAGAATGATACATCTCCAGGTATGACTCCTACTCCTTCCAGGACAGTTAAGAGTAGGCATAGTTTTACATTTCCAGTCAGTTAGTCTATTCCTTCCTATTTCAGTTCCATCAGTTGTGTTGTTGCTTTCAGATATTTCTTTTAGTTATTGTTTTACATACTCAATACCAGTGGTACTGACGCCCGTTTGGGGCACTACATTACTTGCCTGCAGGTACTCATAGACGAGGGGCCGATACCTCGTGATTCCAGCCAGCTCACAGAGTCATCAGCTCCAGTCATCCGGAGCAAGATAGCTAGAGGTTTATCCCTTTCTTTTGTTGTACAGCATGGGTAGGCCGGGGCCCTGTCCCGACCATCTTATCAGTATTTTTAGAGGCTTGCAGTCTGAATGTATTTCCCTGTGGTCAGTGGAGCCGGTCGTGTGAGGCCGTGCAGTCTGTTATAGCTGTTTAGCATTTCAGTTTATGTTGGCTGTGTGGGGCCTCTGTTGACAGTAGTGGTGACCTCATGGGTCACGTAGCTCTCCAGTATTTCATTGTTGAGTTACAGATGACTAGACAGCATGGTGGCCTTGTCGGCCCGCATAGGCTCCCCTATATTGATGTGTTTCTGGTTAGCTGTTAGTACAGGTACAGGTGGCTATAGGCCCAGCTGGCCGAAGGCTGTGTTTACAACCGTTATATAGCCCTTTGTTTCCAGGAGTCTGAGTTAGAGCCAGCCAGGCACCAGATGTGCTTGGGCTCAGCAGTCTAGTGGTTCAAGTCCTAGTAGGGCACCAGGTGCCAGTCATACCTCCCAAGGCGGGGCGTGACAGTTGACCTTTGAATTCTCATACACCCTTTAATGGTGGGTTTTTGAATGGAGAAAACCCTAAGTTGATGGACTAGGGCTAGATCATGGGGAGTCAATGGGTTGAATATATTAGAAGTTTTGTGACTAATAACCATTCCCCAAGGCTTCCTTGCTAATAAATATGAGTTAGATGGGAATGAAGACCTAGAACTAGGTTGAATTGGAGGGTTTTACAGTTAAAGTGCCCCGAAAGGAAGGTTTTGATCTGTTTGGACCATTATTTGAAGAGTAAGTAATGGATTACTCTGACTTTGTGTAGATTTCGAGCACTCTGAATCTTTGAGAAAGGGAAAGGCTCCTACAGAATAGCCGAAATTCCATATTTGACTATCGAGGTAGGTTATGGTTAGAGGGTTAGACCATACATAATGTCACGCCCCACATTGGGGGGCGTAATTGACACCTAATGCTACACTGGACCCTAAGATGACCTAGTTGGACATATGCACTTCTGGTACACACCAGTAATACATATTCAAGAAAACAATTAGCTATATCTCAGCTCAAGACATAGTATTAGGCCAACAAGGCCGCAACATACACCTGCACAAAAATAGTTGACCCAATAGTTGCAATAATAATGTCATTCTATGCGGGCCAACAAGACTACCATATTGTCTAAATATATCAAAAAGAAGACAGGCGCACATATACATATATACAAGCCGATAAGACTGCTAACTGGTAATACAACTAGGCCCCACATGGCCAACAATGCATGTCTAGCCAAAAATTTTAGTGTGCAAGCCTCTAAAGAGTAAGATATTGGTCAAGACAGGTCCCAGGCCTACCCAAAAGCTATACAACAAAAGACATGAAAACCTCTAATGCCTGGAAACTCCGATGGAAGGAAGTTGGCCAGTATGCTGAAGCTGAACGACTACTAAGGAGGTCTCGAAAACTGTCTGTTGGAACTTGCACACAAGTACGCAGCGCCTCATGCATGGGCATCAGTACAATATGTACCGAATATGTAAGGCAATAATAATAAATTGAATAGAAGCTGATAAAGGAACTGAAATTAATCAGTAATAAGGGACAGAAGTTAACCTGTACAATGTACAACATGAACTGTAACCAATAGGTAATATTCAAACAAGAACAAACCAGGCCCCCATAAGCCTGGAAGGTACAGGCAACACAGAAAAACCTACTTGAGCCCTCATAAGCCTCGGCAAGTATAAATCAATCTATATACTTCTAACTTCACCACTATAGCCCCACAAACAAGCTGTAACTAAACATACTCGTCTTCTAAGATTGTATCCGAGCCTTATGGACTCCGGTGACTGTATCTGAGCCTTCTGGGCTCATGTAACTATATTTGAGTCTTCTGAGCTCCTGTAACTGTATCTGAGCCTTCTGGGCTCCTGTAATTGTATTTGAGCCTTCTATGCTCCTCTAACTGTATCTGAGCCTTCTAGGCTTCTGTAACCACCCCGAGCACACATGACTCTACTGAGGATCAGTGATGCCACTCCGATATAAGGGAAGTCCATAAGTGAATAAACATCAATATGGCTCTACAGGACACAATCTAGTCCTTCCATATATTATATAGTTCATGTGAGTAGTCTATAGCCCCATAGGTAGGTCCACGTGAGCTTAGCCCTTCTAGGAAACATGTATGTGGGCATCTGTACGAGTATCCAGAGGAATTGGCCCCACATCTAACAACTGACCACATAGTCTATCAGATGACTAATAGCTAGGGTGGTTTTCTAAGAGACCTATACGATAAGCTGTGAGTCGTATGAAGCTATATGGTCACTGGCAATAGATAATTCACCTAGAAAGCTACCACCCAGTTCATCAGGAAACCCTGGTGACACTAACTCGAAGATAAGGCTATACTGTCAAGATTCTATCCATGTAGGCTTCAAGGTACGTCAATGGCCTGTAGGCGAGCTTTTACTATACATATGGGAGTCAAAAAACGAAGTTATATTGCCAAGTTGCGCCCTATGCTTCCCAGCTCAACAAGAAATCCTAAACAGCTAGCCACAACACGTGTAAAGACATACTACTATGAAAGAACAAGTCATATCAACTATACAACGAGAATAACTTGCTGAAGGAGGTTAGCCTTAACATACCTCAATTGCTGAATTCCTATCTACCAATCCTGATTTGATTAAGTACTCGTAATCCCTTCGAATCTTAGCTCATACATCAATGAAATAGGGGTATTCCACTTCATAAAGTAGGCCAGTAGCATCATCAAGCAAAACACAATGGCAACAAGGCATAACGAGTTCAATTCAGCAAAATCTTATGAATTCGGATAGATTAGAAGGGTAGAAGTACAATCACTTGTAGACATACTAATCTTAGATAGAGATGATTTCTACAACTTCTACTCGCTCGAGATACGTCAAATCGAGCCAATTTTCAATGATTCAACTCTGTAGATACATTCTTCGTACACCCGGGAATCATTCCCCAAGAAGAATTGGCGATTAAATGAAGTTTGATAGCATAATTTACCTTCAAATGATAAGAACTAAAGGGGGAAATCACTAAGGCTGTTGTTCTATTATAAGGAAACATATAAATGAATCCAACATCTCACACTTTATATATATAGGGAGGGCGATGCAAGGGGTCCGTGGTGAGCCTCTATCGTGGTGGAGCAGGGGCACAGCGCGCCGCTTCATGCGTGGGAGGGAGGTCTGCGATGCGGTGCCCAGTGCGACCTGCTCCCGATCTCCTTCCACCCCCTCGCTCGATGACACACTCACTCGTTCCTCCATCGACGCTTCTCCCGCATGTGCTATACTCTAAAACCTCTCAACACACATACACACACCTCGATTAGACGGATAAAACTTATGAGGTGTAACATCATTCCCCCCTTAGGGACATTCGTCATTGAATGTAATTCAATCTTAAGAGACTCAGTTCTTAGGTTTTGCCAGAAAATTTTGGTAGAGTCTCCTCTGTAATATGGACTATCTAAAAACCTGAAACATAGAAAAGTTCAATATAGGCATCTCATGGGATGCTACAAGCAACTATATTGCATAGCTCCACAATAATAAGTGAGCAACCAACAACAATGGTAACAAAAACAACAAAACAACATCTGAGAACTATCTTACCTCAACCAAAACTGTCTGAGTCGGTGTGCTATCATCATTGGGTTTGGAACAAGTGAGGGTATCTAGACCTCATGTCGTCCTCAGCTTCCCAATTCATCTCTTCTACATTTTTATTCCTCCACAAGACTTTAACATAAGCTATATCCTTGGTCCTCAGTCTACGGACCTGTCAATCTAGTATACAAATTTGTGTCTCCTCATAGAACAACTCTTCTATGACCTGAACATCCTCAACTGGGACAACCAGAGAAGGGTGTCCTATGCACTTTCGTAGCATCGATACATTAAAGACTGGATGAACAGATTCTAGCCTTGAAGGCAATTCTAACTTATAAGCCACTTGGCTTATCTTCTAGAGCATCCGGTACAACCCAATGAATCTAGGGCTAAGCTTCCCTTCTTGTCAAATCTCATAACGCCCTTCATCGGTGAAACTTTCAGGAATACCCAGTCATCAACATCAAACTCTAAGTCTCTATGTTGTATATTGTAATAGGACTTCTGACGACTCTGGGCTGTCAAAAAACGCTCTATAATGAGCTTAACTTTCTCTTCTGATTGATGTATCATGTCAGGTCCAATCAACCCTGATTCGCCTACTTCAAACCATCCTATGGGGGACCTGCATTTCCGCCCAAATAAAACCTCATGAGATAACATCTTAATGGTAGAATGGTAACTGTTATTATATGAAAACTCAATAAGATTTAGGTGATCGTCCCAACTTCCTTGAAAGTCTAGCACACACACCCATAACATATCCTCGAGAATCTGAATCATGCGCTCTGCTTGGCCATTTGTCTGGGGATGAAAAGTAGTACTCAAGTTAACCTGCATCCCCCAACCTTTCTGGAATTATACTTCAAAATATTGATGTGAATTGTGCTCCTCTATCGGAGATAATAGATATTGTTACACCATGCATTCGGACTATCTCTTTAATATACAACTCAGCATAATCTTCAGCTAAAAACGTAGTCCTGACTGGTAAGAAATGGACTGATTTTGTCAGCCTGTCGATAATGACCCAAATAGAGTCAAAGTTATGCCTAGTGCGAGGTAAACCTGTAATGAAGTCCATATTGATTGTTTCCCACTTTCACATAGGCATGGCTATCTCCTGAGTCAGCCTGCCAATTTTCTGATGTTCATCTTGTACCTATTAGCAATTGGGACATTGTGCTACAAACTCAGCAATATATTTCTTCATTCCATGCCACCAATAGATTTATTTTATATCATGGTACATTTTTATCGAACCGGGGTGAAGAGAATAATGGGAATAATGTACCTCTACCATAATTTGATGGCAATGCCCTGCCATATCTGGAACACAAAGTTGATCTCTAAATCTTAAGACTTTGTCCCCGGTTATCTGTCACGACCTGAGTCTGCACCCTGGATGCGACAAGGTACTTGGTGTCACAAGTGACCCATGCTAACCCGTGGTTTAACATCACACTGGCAAACTAAATAGAAATAGCAAGAGTTGAAAAAATAAGTGAAATAACTAATTTCCGGAATAAGGAATGTCTAATAAAATACTAAAAACTTAAATAATACAAAACAAGTTGAACAATATTATGTCTGAAAGCCAAGTACTAACTAGCGAGGTGCTGGGACAAGCCCCCAGCTAACTCTAAAGTCTGGAATAGGAACTGAAAGAAACTAAACCAAATCCTCGAACAATGAGGACTCACCAATATAGAGCTGCTGAAATCGTCCGACGGGAACTACTGACGCTGCTATGACTAAGAGCCTGCACCTGTATCGTAATACGATACAACATGGAAATATACATCAGTACTTTGAATTTACTGAGTATGCGAGATGGAAGTAAAATATTAGGAATACATAACTGAACTAAAGTGAAATGAAATGACCAAATATACATTGATGAGTTCTGCGATACAATTATAATAATATAAATATAGGCACTGACTGATAGTCATAATCAAATCCTGGAAACTAAATAACTAAACTGAGCTAAAACTGAGACTGAGCTGAGCTGACAAGAGGTACTGTACTAATACTATGGGAGCAACTATAACTGAAATGTAACCACGTGAGCTAAATGTGGACTCTGGTGTATACCCCCATCCGTGAAGGCCCACTATACCTTGTCAGGATATAGTAGCTGAACTAGGTGATCACTGTTTGCTGCCCATTCATGCTAAAACCTATGGTGACAATGTAGTTCTGGGAACCTGGGTGCGCTGAACCCCGGCTCGCTTGGTCCTAAGTCATTCTCCCACTGAAAGTCCTAACTGTGACTGCTAGGCTGATAGCTCGAAACTGAAGTCCTAAGACTTAAGTCAGGAGTACTTATCTGAAAGTACCCTTTGAATCAAAAAGGACTTGATTACTAGAAGCTAGTGTTCTTAGACTAACCAAATCAGATTTGTCTGAAAGCATTGTAACCGTTTAAAGAACAACTTGCTAACTGATATTAAGGAGTGTTACTGAGCTCCTCAAGAACTGACTATAGTCAAACTAATGAGCTAACTTTACTGAAATATACTGATAAGGTCAAGTACTGACTGAGACTGAATTATCCATCCAACAAACTGTTAACTCACATTATGGTAATAACACAGAAATTCAAGAACTAAGAGAGTCAAGCAACATTTGTATCTAGAATTATACGTGACCCAATTTACTGTATTCATAGAAACTAGGGCTAACATAATATTTCATGAAGAGAATAAAAACATGCTTAATAAATAGTGAAGACTTGTAACAATTCATCAGAACTACAATCAAAAGAGACATTCGTAATCTAACAGAAAGATTGCCCTAGTTTTGATCTTTAGGGCTGGAACTGATATAGATTCTTAGAAGCATTTTGGGGCACAAGAGAAGAGAAATTTCTTTGTTAAATTTCCACATACCTGTAGTAGAATTCTTGAGAAAAAAATCTAGAGAAATTTGAAAGAAGACTGAAAGACCTAGCTTAGCTTTGAAATGTCTGCCTGGAGCTTCTATGTTTTGAAATCGAGAATTGAGAGAAGATGAGAGGGATTAAGTCGATCAACCCCTTTAATTCTCTCCTAAAAATACCTATAAAAACATAGGTTTAGGGGTTAAAAGGTGGGAAGCTACAAAAATGCCCCTACTAAAAATACAAAAATTTGGACCCTACTAGTTCTCACAAGGGACATCACAACTCGTAAGGTACTGGATGAGTTATGAGTCCAATACATGACCTTCACTAGAAAGTCCACCATGAATTTTTGAGCAGATGATGAGGCACTTCACAAGTCGTGAGGCACTCCATGACTTGTGACTCCTCTTGTGGTCTTCACCGGAAAAACCACTCTGCCAGTACCAACGAGGGACTGGATGAGTCATTGCCACATCTTACGGGTCATCGTCCAACTCATCATCACCATTTGTCAATCATCAAAAATTTTCCTGAGTTAGCCCACGACGCACTTAACGAATCGTAGGGTCACATCATAACTCGTGACCTCCACTCATGGTCACCCCCCAACCACAACTTTCTCCAAGCCGTCCTCCACTTCACGGTTCACTTAAAGATTTGTGGAGTTCCTCGTGGGTCACTGGATGAATCGTCTTGTGACCTGGGAAACATTTCCCTATTTTCTCCGCTTCAACCCTCGGATCTGATCTTAGGGACTTTCGGAGTGTTACAATATCTCCCCCTTGGGAACATTCATCCTCGAATGTGGGTAAACATACTGAAAAGTTGGGGAAAGGAACTAAAATCCAAAATATTGAACATCTGAAGCTGAAACTGACGGAGTGACTGACTCCGAACTGTAATAAATGACTAAACTGAATTCATGAGTCACACATACATGTAATGACATGAAAGAAACTGATACACATAGATTGAACATGAAACTGAATATAGTACTAATTAGGAAACTAATACCTCATGTGGGTATTTAGCCATCATATCTGTTTCGGCTTCTCACATAGCTCCCTCAACTAGCTGGTTTTCCATAAAACCTTTATTGAAGCAACCTCCTTGTTTCTCTACTTATGAACATGATGGTCTAGGATCTAAACTGGGACTTCTTCATAAGAGAGACTATCTTCCACATCCACACTGTCTAGTGGTACAACTGAGATCAGATCACTGATGCACTTCTTCAGTAGTGACACATGAAAGACTGGATGCACCGATGATAATTTTTAATGTAATTCTAACTCATAGGCCACATTGCCAATTCGCCTAGGGTCTTACATACCTCAGACTTAGTTTCCCGTTCTTTCCAAACCTCATCACCCCTTTCATAGGTGAAATCTTCAGATAAACCCAATCATCTACAGCAAACTCTAGCTCTCTTCTTCTCACATCTGCATATGATATCTATCGGCTCCGAGCTATTTTCAACCTTTCTATGACAAGTTGCACTTTCTGCATAGCCTTATGAACTGAGTCTGGTCCTATCAAAGGGGCTTCGCCAACCTCAAACCACCCTATAGGAGATGTACACCTCCTACTATATAATGCCTCAAACGGGGCCATCTAAGTACTGAAGTGGTAGCTATTGTTGTATGCAAACTCGATGAGAGGCAGGTGATTATCCCAACTGCCCTTGAAGTTGATCACATAATCTGTCAACATGTCTTCCAAGGTCTGAATAGTTCGCTCGGCTTTTCCATCTGTCTGAGGGTGAAAGCTATGCTGAGCTTGACCTGAGTACCAAGTCCTTTCTGAAATGACTTCCAGAACTGCTAGGTGAATTGGGAACCTCTATCTGAAATGATGGACAAGGGAACTCATTCAGTCTGAATAACTCCTGGATGTACAATCTAGCATAGTCCTCAGCTGAGTCTATAGTCTTAACTGGTAGAAAATGTGCTAAATTAGTCATCCGATCTACTATCATCCAAATGGAATTATGCTGCCGATGAGTACGAGGTAGACCTACAATGAAGTCCATATTCACCTCTTCCCACTTCCACGTGGGTATGCTGATATCCTGATCCATACCTCCAGGTCTCTGGTGTTTAACTTTAACCTGCTGGTAGTTCGGACACTTAGCCACAAATTCCGCAATGTCCCTCTTCATGTTGTTCCACCAGTAGATTTCCTGCAGGTCACGGTATATCTTATTGGCACCTGGGTGGATAGAATATCTGGAACTTTGTGCTTATGCCAATATTCGTTGTCTCAAGTCATCTACGTCTAAAACACAAAGTCCTCCCTGGTAAAGAAGCACACCATGTCCCCCTTTGAGAAAGCCTCCAGTTCTTTTCTTAGAACTGTTTCCTTCAGTTTGAGGAGTATGAGGTCTTCATCCTGCTTTGACTGAACCTCTACTACCAGTGAGGATTCTGACCCACTCTGGATTACAACTCCGCCCTCAGCTGAATTGACTAACTGCTCCCCCAATCGAGCTAACTTGTGAATATCTTTTGCCAGCTCCTTTATGCCCTCTTCAACATGAGCAACGCTCCCCATGGACATCCTGCTTAACCCACCCATCACCACATTGGCCTTGCCCGAGTTGTATAGCACACTCATGTCATAATATTTCAATAACTTCATCTACCTTCTCTAATGAAGGTCCAAATCCTTCTGACTGAACATGTACTGAAGGCTCTTGTGGTCGATGAAAACATCCACATGAACACCATAAAGGTAATGCCTCCATATTTTCAAGGAAAACACTACTATTGCCAATTAAATATCATGATTTGGATAGTTCTTCTACTGAACCTTGAGTTTTCTGGAGGCATAAGTTATCACCTTACCCCACTGCATCAGAACGCAACCGAGGTCAAATCGGGAAGTATCACAATAGACTACAAACCCATATATTCCTTCTGGTAAGGTCAAAATCAGAGCTATAGCGAGTCGAGTCTTCAACTCTTGGAAACTCTTCTCACATTCATCTTAACACTGAAACTTCACCTTTTTCTGAGTCAGTTTAGTTAGAGGGGACGCAATAGAAGAAAACCCCGCTACAAACCGTCGATAATAATCGACTAAACCCAGGAAACACCTGATAACTATTAGGGAAGTGGGTCTTGGCCAATCTTTTACCGCTGCTATCTTTTGAGGATCTACCTGAATACCCTCACCTGAGACCACATGATCGAGGAAGGCCACATACTTCAGTGAGAATTCACACTTGCTAAATTTAACAAACAACTGATAATCTCTAAGAGTCTGCAACACAATCCTCAGGTGACTAGCATGATCATCCTCATTTTTGGAGTAAACTAGGATGTTGTCTATGAACACAATGACGAACATATCCATATATGGTTAGAATACCCTGTTCATCATGTCCATAAAAGCTGCAAGGCATTGGTTAGTCCAAAAGACATAACCACAAATTTATAGTGACCATATTGAGTTTTGAAGGCTATTTTCAGTATGTCACATTCCCTAACCCTAAGCTGATGATATCCCGACCTGAGATCTACCTTGGAAAAACAACTGGCTCCCTGAAGCTAATTGAACAAGTCGTCAATCCTAGGTAGGGGATACTTGTTCTTGACTGTAACTTTGTTCAGCTTATGGTAGTCGATACACATTCTGAGTGTACCATCATTCTTTTGCACAAACAACATTGGAGCACCCCATGGAGAGATGTTGGGCTTGATGAAGCCCTTGTCTAGAAGGTCTTTCAGTTGTTCCTTCAACTCTTTAAGCTCAGCTGGAACCATTCTGTAAGGAGGATAGAGATAGGTTGAGTGTCTCAAAAAGGGTCTATGCCGAAGTCTATTTCCCACTCAGGAGGAACTCTGCGAAGATCTTTGAGAAACACATTAGGAAATTCGCTAACAACTGGAACTGACCAAATTGTTGAGATCTCGAAGCTAGAATCTTTGACCTTAACTAGGTGATAGATGCACCCTTTCAAAATCATCTTCTTTGCCTTAAGGTAGAAAATAAAGTGACCCTTAGGCGCTAAAACACTACCCATCAATTCTAAGATTGGCTCATTGGGAAACTGAAAACCTGACGACTCTAGTTCTGCAGTCGACTGAGGCATAACCAGAATGTAACCAATCTATGCTAAGAATGAGGTCGAAGTCAACAATTTCTATCTCTAATAGATCAACTAGAATGACTTTACTCAACACTGAGGCTGGGCAGTTTCTATATACTCAATTGGTTCTAACTGGCTCACCAACCAGAGTAGAGACAGAGAATGGTTCTTAGAGGACTTTTGGACTAATATCAGACTAAACAGCTACGTAAGGAGTCACGAATAAAATTGTGGCTCCTGGATCTAGTAGGGAATATACATCTAGATGTAAAAGATGTAACATGCCCGTGACCATGTCAAGTGAGCTCTCTTGATCCTGACGAGAAGAAAAGGCATAAAAATGATTTTGGCGTTGACCACCATCCGTACCTGAAGTAGTACCCTGCTGAGTTGGGTGACCTGCTGGGGCTGCTGAGGTAGTGGATTGAGCCTTTCCCCATCCTGCGGATGGACAATCTCTTAATTTGTGGCCCAGTTGGCTACAACCGAAACAACCCTCCTTGCCCAATTTGAACTCCACTGGGTGATTCTTGCCATATTTTGGGCAGGCTGGAAATGAGCGGCTGCTGCAGACATGACTCTGGGTCTGGTAGCCTAATGCTCCACCCTTTCAATCCCTCTAGAAGCCTAATGCTCCACCCTTTCGATCCTTACAGGATCGAAAAGAAGGGAACTAGCTGATGTGGGTACTGGAGGTCTTTGTTGCTGCTTCTATGGCGGACTACTACCACCTGACCTCTTCTGGCCATATTCAAATTGTCTGGTTATGTCCCACTTGTTTTCCCTCTCCAAATCCTTCATCTATTTAGCCTCTATCTATTGGGAATGAATGATGAAGTTGGAAAGGTCAATGTCGTTGATCAGCATCGTTGTCATGCATTCTTTAAGCACCAAGTCTGAAACTCCATTCACAAACATGAGCATATGAGCCCTCGGCTCAGCGACCATCTCTAAAACATACCTCGATAGCCGAGTGAACTCCAATCCATACTCTTCCACTATTCTATTATTCTGCCTCAAATTTATGAGTTCAGCAATCTTGGCCTCCCTCAATTCCCAAGGAATGAATCTGTCGAGAAACGTCACAGCGAACTCATCCCACTCTACTGATCCTGCTTATGTTGGCCTCCCTTCCTTCCATTGGTTGTACCTAATCTGAGCCACCCCTTTCAACTTGTAGGCAGCCAGGTCAGCAATTTCTAAGAAATTAACAACCATGAGCTGGGTGATCATCCGCATCTCATCCACAAACTCCTGTAGGTCGCCCTCCCACTTTAGATCCATGAAAAACTGGAGGGTTCATTCCAGTGAAATCCCAAACTCTAAAAGCTACTACTGATAATGCTCAAACTCACAACTCCTGACAAAGTATGAAGTGGATATTTTCAATAAAGAACCCAACTAAGAGGTTGGGGTCGAACTCACAGGAATATGGAAGGATATAGAAGAACGCTAATATTTAAGCTTTTAAGTCAATTATTTCCTAAAGGAGGGAATTTGTAAGAGTAACAAATAATATTGTTGAGAAATTGAATGTTGATTTCCAAATTGATGCAACTAACTATGGTAAGTTTTCCCCATGAATTAATAACTACTTCGGGTTTTGCAGTTGTGATCTATCCCAATACTTCACTTTCAGAACTGATAACTAGGGTTCATCCAAATGACTAGTTCGTTCCTATTGGATAACTATACTCAATCACTAGGCCAGGTTTCATGAGAGATTTCAATTTAACCATTATCAATTTGTCCCATATTTAACTACCATGCTACCACAACTCAAGATAATACAATGATCATCAAGATCAAGGCTTTGGTGTACTTCTCTTTTCCTAATCTCTACCGCTCTAGGCTCAAGCATGTAATGAATTCGGGCATGCCCTAACGTTGTGCACCATTAAAAAACATGAAAGATGAAGAGAATACAATACAAGCATTTAGTATTGGTTTAGAATCACTTTGTTCAAACCCTAGTTCGTCAATTCACCATGGTTCCCACAATCATAGTTATGGAGGTTTTAGCCTCTCAAAGTTTTAAGTAAATTAATAGCATTCATAGGCAAAAGCTTAAATTAATACTTACAACAATAATAGGAAGAAACTCACTTAATTATTGCAAAAATACGAAAGAACAATTCAACAATTTTCTCAAAGTATGTCGTGAAATAAAACTTTTAAGTCGTATCTCACTCTCTAAGACTCCTCTCTATTACATAAAAATTAAGGGTATTTATAGTATTAGATTGATGTTTTTCTTGTTCCGTCATGGATTTATTTGGAGTTGCAGCTTATTTTCCTAGTTGAAGTAAGATAACCGTTTTGGCCGTTGAACAAGCTTGCCATGTCGCGCAGGGCATCACACCGGAGAGAGGGAGCCTCGCCCAAGGCATTGTGCCAAACCTATGTCACGTCGCACATGATATAGCGTTGAGATGTTGGTGCCTCACACCTCAAGTTGCACGACAGTGCTGGCGCCTCGCGCTGCTGGTCACGCGGGCGTGGGTAGTGAACTATTTTTTCCTTGATCTAGCTTAGTTCATTCCATCTTCTTCAACTTCATTCAGAAAGCCTCAAACACACCCAAATCAATCACTTTTAGCCTTGAAAACATCTAATCATATGTGTTAGCTAATTTCACATATATATAACTTAAACATACAGACAATTTATTCTCAAAACATAGTAAAGTATGGGCAAAATATGGCTAAGAAGTGTGTAAGTACTCCCTTCATCAACACCCCACACTTAAACTATTGTTCATCCTCGAATAATCTACAACTTCCCTTCTCAAATTTAAGCACTAAATTCATCTTATGAATACATATACTTGCACTTAGGATCATAAGATAAATAAATGAAAGTCAAACAATTCACTCACATGCATATAGGATCAACATTAAAATGTCAAAATTCAAAATCACTTAGCTTTTGAAAACTAACTCATGAAGACATATTTTGGGCCAACATGAATCATATGTATTTTGTCAATCAAGATATACCAAATTCTTACCATTGTGCCCCTCACAATTTAGAGAGATGCCCTTTCTCACACAAGATATAAGTCAACATAAACTTGGGCATAAATATAACAATTCCGCTCACTCTCCCAAAGAATTCAATATGCATGCAAACGACAACCCATAGGCTTGCCCTTAGTGCAATACTCCACTAATATAGAATTATGAATCAAGAATCAATTAGGACTTTAAATTTGGTTATAATGTAGGCTAATTCAACAATTGTTTCAAAGAATGTCATGAAATAGAAATTTTCAATCGTATTTCTCTCTCTAAGACTCCTCTCTATTACATAAAAATTAAGGGTATTTATAGTATTAGATTGATGTTTTTCTTGTTCCTTCATGGATTTGATTTGGACTTGTAGCTCCTTTTCCTAGTTGAAGTAGGATAACCTTTTTGGCCGTTGAACAAGCTTGCGATGTCGAGTAGGCATCGAGCCGGAGGGAGGGCGCCTCGCACATGTCATTGCGCCAAACCTGTATCCCGTCGCACATGCTATAGCATTGAGATACTGGTGCCTCGTTCCTCTGGTTGCGCGGCAGTGCTGGCGCCTCGAGCTGCTGGTCGCGCAAGCATGGTCAGTGAACTATCCTTCCCTTGATCTTTCTTAATTCATTCCATTTTCTTCAACTTCATTTCAAAAGCCTCAAACACACCGACATCCATCACTTTTTGCCCTAAAAACATCTAATCATGTGCATTATCTAATTTCACATATATATAACATAAACACATGCAAACACACGCAATTTGTTCTTAAAACATAGTAAAGTATGGGCAAAATATGGCTAAGAAGTGTGTATGTACACCCTTCATCAACACCACACACTTAAACTATTGTTCGTCCTCGAACAATCTACTACTTCCTTTTCAAATTTAAGCACAAAATTCATCCTACGAATATGTCTACTTGCACTTAGGATCATGAGACAAATCAATGAAAGTCAAACAATTCACTCACATGCATATAGGATCAACATTAAAATGTCAAAGTTCAAAATCACTTAGCTTTTGAAAAATAACTCATCAAGACATATTTTAGACCAACATAAATCATATGTATTTTAGCAATCAAGATATACCAAAGTCTAACCATTGTGCCCCTCACAATTTAGAGAGATGCCCTTTCTCACACAAGATATAAGTCAACATAAACTTGGGCATAAATAAAACAATTCCGCTCACTCTCCCAAAGAATTCAACATGCATGCAAACAACAACCCATAGGCTTGCCCTTAGTGCAATACTCCACTAATATAGAATTATGAATCAAGGATCAATTAGGACATTAAATTTGGTTAAAATGTAGGCTAAGGGACGGGTAGAAACTATTTGGCCAAGATAGTGACTTAGCTCCCTAAGCACTTTAATACTTCACAACACTTTGATTTTTAAGAACATACTTCAATCTCCTATTTTTCTCTTATAATTCCTTTTATTTCACAATTTTTAACTTAGATGACTAGTGGAGATTTTTTTCATGTCAAGCTCATTCACACAATCTTTTTCATCATCATTTTTTTCAAAAGCTCTTTCTTCTATTTGTTTTCCCACTAATATCACCCTCCTTGTTTAGCAAATTTCACTCTTTTCTTTACTTCTAATTTCTACACTTTTTAGCTTTTCCCTTCACTTCTTTACTTATGCTCCTTTCATGCAAAATATTTTCATTAAAGTGCTCTAGGAGTCATTTGGGTCAAACAATGATTAATAGAATAAAAAGGGATTAAGCTTGTAATATGGCTACCAAAAGAATAGGTTAAGGCTCAAAATGGCTAACTAGGACAATTACATCAAGGTAGGTAAAATAGGATTAAAACAAGGATACCAAGAAATGCCTATATCACTTCCTAAATCCATCATTCTTATTTCATTTTTCACATACACCGGGCAAGTTCTAGACATCAAATTACAAGCATGGAGTATATCAAAAATGCCTCACACATCGACACAAAATGGTTTCACAATGGAAATAAAGACTACATAAATACATATATCCATATTGCATTCGCAACATATTTAAGCCCGCTTTTTGAAAGCACAAGATTCAAGTTCCAAAAGACTAAGTGTTTCTACCTTTTTCGTGCATTTTTGAGTGAATTTTTGTAAAGTCTCCATGATACCTAAAGTGAAGAACCTAGCATTCGTAAGGCTCAAGTCTTGTTCTTCCTAATGACCAATTTACCCTTACGAAGGTCATCATCCATCCATCATCAGGCACCGTCACTAATTGACTAAAAATAAATAAAAATCTAGACTCTCTAATCGGTTCTAAGGGACTATCCACCAGAAAAGTACCAAACAAAAATTAGAAGAATCCAAAATAAAAAAAACTAAAAAAAATTACTAAAAGCAAACAAGCATGCAAGATAATTCATAAATCTCAAAAAAAAATAACTAGGCCTACCATGTGCAAATTTAGCAATTAAGGCATGAATGGTAATATGAAGTTCGCTTCCCCCACTCTACTTAATTAGTAACACTGTCCCCAGTGCTAAAAAAAATAAGCATAAATTAAAAGAGTGGAAAAAGAACTCCCTAGGCCTCTACTCCTCCTCGTCTTTAGGGGAAAGAGGAGCTTCCCCCATTTTCAAATCCTCATCATCATCATCATTAGACTCTATATCCGAGTCTACTCTTTCCATCTCTTCCTGTATGGCCACATCATCATCAAGGGGCTCCTCGAATCAAGGCCCAACTCTACAAAGGTCTCACGAGTGCTCGCTCAGAGGGTAATCCATGTTAAGCTGTTGTAGTTGCTCCTTAGTCACACCACTCAACCTCAGCTGGAGCATTTGCATATTGTACAAGTGGCTCAACATATTATTCAATTCACACATTGTGCTCATTGACAGACAGGACTGGACTGTTTGCACCCTTGGGTTCCTTCATTTTAGTCACATCAATCTCCCTAGGATCATAATTAGGTCTATAGTCTTCCTCCTCCTCCTTAATATCATGCCCTTGCAGAAATCAGGTCAAGAGACCCCCAAACCCAAATTTTTTGCCCTTTTTCACCCGTGCTCTCTTCAATACATCTTTAATGATCACCCCTATATTAATTGGTATTCCAGTCATTAAACAATAGACAAGACACACTCTTTTCCTCATCGCATAGGTTACATGCTTCCCGAGCACCAAACAAGCACACACAATTTTTAGCCAGACACGTGTCTCTCTACTTAGGTGAGCATATGGAAGAGAAACATGATATCCAAATTGTTGGTGGCAAGCCCACCTTGCAACTGAGTTAGGACCATAAAGAGTATGGCTAATATCTCTGTATGGGGTTTTCTTCACAATGTTAACAAAGGGTTGTGGGTCAACATCAGATGTACCAAGTAATCTATTCAAAGAAATGGGTGCAAAATAAATAATTTGACCCGTAATATTTACTTGGTTTGACCTATCCTTTGGCATCCAATTTGCAAGGAATTCCCTCACTATATCTAAATTACTATCACCCGGAGCATCAAACACAAAACTAAGACCAAGGATGAGCAATCTATCTACCATGGGAAAAACATATGCTAAACTTTTTCTATCAATGAACATGTCATGTGAGTACTTGGATTCCTTGTGCTCTCCAAAACATTTCTTACCTTCTTGCTCCGTGACTCAATGGAACCCATATCGCCTCAATGGTTGTGGTGCCATCCTCACATTCCCATGCTCCTTTTTAGTAGTTGTTCTTGATCTTTTAGACCCATGACATGAAGAGGCCAATCCTTTACCTTTTTTTACTTTTGGTTCCATTGATGGAAGTTCTCAAGAAAAATGTTAAACTTTGTGTTTTGGGTAAAACAAATTAGAGGATTTTGATGACGAGATGAAGATTTGACAGAGTTTTCTTGAGTAATTTGAGGGGTGCGGTGCGGCTCTCTTGTAAATGAGCTAAAATTTTTAGGTCTAGGCTTTTTAAAGTACCCACATAGGCTGGAATTTATATTTTTTCCCTCAAGATTTTCTCCTGAACAACTGCTCCGCGTTGCGGCGCTGAAAGCGCCGGATCTGCAGCACGTCACAGGGCTCACTACATTGCCTAGCCTGTATGCAGCGCCTATGTGTGCACTGTCTTACATGAACGTCGTACCTGGTCATGCAGCACTTGTGCCTGCACCTTGTGCTAGGCCTTGTGCTTCTTGGCCTGAGCGATGCCCGGTGCGCACATTTAACTATTTTGCTCCTAGTTTTCACTGTTTAAGTTCAATTTTTGTTGAAAATAATGACCTATCACCTACACACTTGAACAAACATATAAAAATGAAAAAATTATCTTGGGTTGCCACCCAAATAGTGCCTGTTTTAACGTCGTGACATGATACAGGTATCTTGATTGCTCAGACTTCATCAAGATACTTGTTGAGACCCTGGTCACATCTTGGATGCTTGTTTTTCAATGCTTCCCTATGACACGTCATAGAATAAAAGAAAAATGAAAAATAGGAAATAAAGACTAAAAGTTAAATACAAGCAATTAATCTAATCCTAAGCCGAATTTTCCAGCAATGGCGCCACTTTTTGATAATGCTCAAACTCACACCTCTTGACGAAGTATGAAGCAGACGTTGTCAATAGAGAACCTAACTAAGAGGTTGGGGTCAAACCCATAGGGAATATGGAAGGATATAGAAGAACACTAGTACTTAAGATTTTAAGTCAATTATTTCCTAAAGGGAGTATTTGTAAAAGAAACAAATAATATTGTTGAGAAATTGAATGTTGATCTCAAAATTGATGCAACTAACTTGGGTAAGTGTTCCCCATGGATTCATAACTACTTCGGGTTTTGCAGTCGTGATCTATCCCAATACTTCATTTGTAGAACTGACAACGAGGGTTCATCCAAATGACTGGTTCGTCCCTATTGGATGACTATACTCTATCACCGGATCAGGTCTTATGAGAAATTTCAATTTAACATTTATCAATATTTCCTAAATTTAACTATCTTGTGACAATAGCTAAAGTTAATATAATGATTAACAAGATCAAGGCTTTGTTGTACTTCTCTTTTCCTAATCTCAACCTCTCTAGGCTCAAGCAAGTAAAGAATTCGAGCATGCCCTAACATTGCGCACCGTTAAAAAACATTAAAGATGAAGAGAATACAATATAAGCATTTAGTATTGGTTTAGAATCACTTTGTTCAAACCCTAGTTCGTCAATTCACCATGCTTCCCCCAATCCTACTTGTGGAGGTTTTAGCCTCTCAAAATTATAAGTAAATTAATAGCATTCACAGGCAAAAGCTTAAATTAATACTTACAATAATGATAGGAAGAAACTCACTTAATTATTGCAAAAATACGAAAGAACAATTCAATAATTTTCTCAAAGTATGTCGTGAAATAAAACTTTTAAGTCGTATCGCACTCTCTAAGACTCCTCTCTATTACATAAAAATTAAGGGTATTTATAGTATTAGATTGATGTTTTTCTTGTTCCTTCATGGATTTATTTGGAGTTGCAGCTTATTTTCCTAGTTGAAGTAAGATAACCTTTTTGGCTGTTGAACAAGCTTGCCATGTCGCGCAGGGCATTACACCGGAGAGAGGGAGCCTCGCCCAAGGCATTGTGCCAAACCTATGTCACGTTGCACATGCTATAGCACTGAGATGCTGGTGCCTCACACCTCTAGTTGTACGGCAGTGCTGGCGCCTCGCGCTGCTGGTTGCGCGGGCGTGGGCAATGAACTATTTTTTCCTTGATCTAGCTTAGTTCATTCCATCTTCTTCAACTTCATTCGGAAAGCCTCAAACACACCCAAATCCATCACTTTTAGCGCTGAAAACATCTAATCATATGTGTTAGCTAATTTCACATATATATAACTTAAACACATGCAAATACAGACAATTTATTCTCAAAACATAGTAAAGTATGGGCAAAATATGGCTAAGAAGTGCGTAAGTACGCCCTTCATCAACACCCCACACTTAAACTATTGTTCATCCTCGAATAATCTACAACTTCCCTTCTCAAATTTAAGCACTAAATTTATCCTATGAATACGTATACTTGCACTTAGGATCATGAGATAAATAAATGAAAGTCAAACAATTCACTCACATGCATATAGGATCAACATTAAAATGTCAAAGTTCAAAATCACTTAGCTTTTGAAAACTAACTCATCAAGACATATTTTGGGCCAACATGAATCATATGTATTTCGGCAATCAAGATATACCAAAGTCTTACCATTGTGCCCCTCACAATTTAGAGAGATGCCCTTTCTCACACAAGATATAAGTGAACATTTCCGCTCACTCTCCGAAAGAACTCAACATGCATGCAAAAGGTGACCCATAGGCTTGCCCTTAGTGTCATACTCCACTAATATAGAATTATGAATCAAGGATCAATTAGGACTTTAAATTTGGTTGTAATGTAGGCTGAGGGACGGGTAGACACTATTTGGCCAAGATAGTGACTAAGCTCCCTAAGCATACTTCACAACACATTGATTTTTAAGCACATTCTTCAATCTCCTATTTTTCTCTTATACCTCCTTCTATTTCACAATTTTCAACTTAGGTGACTACTGGGGATTTTTTCATATCAAGCTCATTCACAAAAAAATTTTCATCATCATTTTTTTTTCACAGCTCTTTCTTCTTTTTGTTTTCCCACTAATATCACCCTCCTTGTTTAGGAAATTTCACCCTTTTCTTTTCTTCTAATTTCCACATTTTTTTGATTTACCCTTCACTTCTTCACTTATGCTCCTTTCATGCAAAATATTTTCATTAAAGTGCTCTAAGAGTCATTTGGACCAAATCAAGATTAATAGAACAAAAAGAGATTAACTGTGTAATATGGGTATCAAAGAATAGGCTAAGGCTCAAAATGGCTAACTAGGACAATTACATCAAGGTAGGTAAAATAGGATAAAAAAAGGGTACCAAAGAAACGCCTATATCACTTCTTAAATCGATCATTCTTATTTCATTTTGCACACACACCGGGCAAGTGTATATCAAAAATACTTCACACATCGATGCAAAATGATTTAATAATGAAAATCAAGATCACATAAATACATATATCCATATTGCATGTGTAACATAATTAAGCCCACTTTTTTCAACCACAAGAGTCAAGTTCCAAGAGACTAAGTGTTTCTATCTTTTTCATGCATTTTTGAGTGAATTTTTATAAAGTCTCCATGATACCTAAAGTGAAACACCTAGCATTCGTAAGGCTCAAGTCTTGTTCTTCCTAATGACTAATTTACCCTTAAGACGGTCATCATCCATCCATCATCGGGCAAAGTCATGACTCAATGACTAAAAATAAATAAAACTATAGAATCTCTAATCTGTTCTAAGGGACTGTCCACCGGAAAAGTACCGAAAACAAAAATTCGAAGAACTCAAAATAAAATAAAACTAAAAAAAATAACTACAAACAAACAAGCATGAAAGATAAGTAATAAATCTTTAAAAAAACTAGGCTTACCATGTGAAAATTTAGCAATTAAGGCATGCATGGTAATATGAAGTTCGCTTCCCCCACCCCATACTTAATTAGTAACACTGTCCCCAGTTCTAAAATAAATAAGCATAAATTAAAAGAGTGGAAGAAGAACTCCCTAGGACTCTACTCCTCGTTGTCTATGGGGGCAAGAGCAGCTCCCCCCATCTTCGAATCCTCCTCATCATCATCATTATACTCTATATCCAAGTCTACTCTTTCCATCCGTCCTTTGTGGCCACATCATCATCAAGGGGCTCCTCGAATCCAGGCCCAACTCTGCAAAGGGCTCACGAGTGCTCGATCAGAGGGTAATCCATGTTAAGCTACTATAGCTACTCCTCAATCACACCACTCAACCTCAGCTGGAGCATTTGCATACCGTACAAGTGGCTCAACACATTATCAATTCGCGCATTGTGCTCATTAACAAATAGGACTGGACCATTTATACCCTCGAGTTCCTTTTTTTTAGTCACATCAACCCCCCTAGGATAATAAGTAGGTCTACAGTCTGCCTCCTCCTCCTCCATATCATGCCCTCGCAGAAATCTGGTCAAGAGACCCCCAAACCCAAAACTTTTGCCCTTTTTCACCCTTTCTCTCTTCAATACATTTTTAATGAGAACCCCCACATTAATTGGCATTCCAGTCATTAAATCATAGACAAGACACACTCTTTCCCTCGTTACATCGGTTACATGCTTCCCGGGCACCAAACAAGCACACAGAATTTTCAACCAGACACGTGCCTCTCTACTTAGGTGAGCATATGTAAGCGAAACATGATACCCAAATTGCTGGTGGCGAGTCCACTTTGCAACTGAGTTAGGGCCACATGGAGTATGTCTAATATCTCTATACGGGCGTTTCTTCACAATGTTAACGAAGGGTTGTGGTCAAGATGATGCGAACCAAGTAATCTATTCAAAAAATGGGTGCAAAATTTATAATTTGACCCCTAATCTTTACTTGGTTTGACCTGTCCTTTGGCATCCAATTTGCAAGGAATTCCTTCCCCATATTTAAAGTGCAATCACCCAGAGCATCAAACATAAAACTAAGACCAAGGGTGTGCAATCTATCTACTATGTGAGGAAATACATATGCTAAACTTTTTGTATCAATGAACATGTCATGCGAGTACTTGGATTCCTTGTGCTCTTTAAAACATTTCTTACCTTCTTGCTCCGTGACTCAACAGAGCCCATATTGCCTCAATGGTTATGGTGCCATCCTTGCATCCCCATGCTCCTCTTCACTAGTTGTTCTTGCTCTTTTATACCCATGACTTGAAGAGGCCAATCATTTCCCTTTGTTTACTTTTGGTCCCATTAATGGAAGTTTCTCAAATGTTAAACTTTTTGTTTTGGGTAAAAAAAAATTAAAGGATGTTGTTGAAGAGATGAAGACTTGAGAGAGTTTTCTTATGAAATTTGAGGGGTGCAGTGTGACTCTCCTATAAATGAGCTAAAATTTTTAAGTCCAGCCTTTTTAAAGTACCCACATGGGTTAGAATTTATGTTTAAACCCTCAAGATTTTTGCCTAAACAACTGCTCCGCGGCGCGGGGCTCACTACGTTGCCTAGCCTGCGCGCAGTGCCTCTATGTGTGTTTTCTTACCTACACATCGCACCAGGCTATGTGTTACTTGTGCCTGCGCCTCGCGCCAGGCCTTTTGCTGCTTGGCCTTAGCGATGCCCTGTGCACACATTTAACTGTTTTACTCCCCGTTTCACTGTTTAGGCTCAGTTTTTGTTAAAAATTATGACCTATCACCTATACACTTGAACAAACACATAAAAATAAAAAGGTTATCTTGGGTTGCCTCCCAAGTAGCTCCTGATTTAACATCGCGGTATGACACAGGTATCTTGATTACTCAGACCTCATCAAGATATCTATTGAGACCGTGATCACATCTTGGCCGCTTGTTTTACCATGCTACCCTGTGACACGTCAGAGAATAAAAAAAATGAAAAACAGGAAATAAATACTAAAATTTAAACACAAGCAATTAATCTAATCCTAAGTCGTATTCCCCGACAACATTTTTTCAAAACACTCAAACTCACACCTCCTGACAAAGTATGAAGCGGACATTTTCAATAAAGAACCCAACTAAAAGGTTGGGGCCGAACCCACAGGGAATATGGAAGGTTATACAAGAATGCTAGTATTTAACTTTTAAGTCAATTATTTCCTAAGAGGGGGGGGGGGAATTTATAAAACTAACAAATAATATAGTTAAGAAATTGAATGTTGATTTCTAAATTGATGCAACTAACTAGGTTAAGTGTTCCCCATAGATTCATAACTACTTCAGGTTTTTACACTTGTGATCTATCCCAATACTTTACTTGTGGAACTAATTACTAGGGTTCATCCAAATGAATGGTTCATCCCTAATGGATGACTATACTCAATCACCGTATTAGGTCTCATGAGCGATTTCAATATAACCGTTGTTAATTTATCCCAAATTTAACTATCTTGTGGCCACAGCTCAATTTAATACAATGATCATCAAGGTCAATTCTTTGTTGTACTTCTCTTTTCCTAATGTCTACCTCTCTAGGCTCAAGAAAGTAAAGAATTCGGGCATGCCCTAGCGTTGTGCACCGTTAAGAAATGTTAAAGATGAAGAGAATATAATACAAGCGTTTAGTATTGGTTTAGAATCACTTTTTGCAAACCCTAGTTCGTTAATTCACCATGGTTCCCAGAATCCTAGTTATGGAGGTTTTAGCCTGTCATAATTATAAGTAAATTAATAGCATTCATAGACAAAAGCTTACATTAATACTTACAACAATGATAGGAAAAAGCTCATTTGATTATTGCAAAAATATGGAAGAACAATTCAACAATTGTCTCAAAGTATGTCGTGAAATAGAACTTTTCAATTGTATCTTGCTCTCTAAGACTCCTCTCTATTACATCAAAATTAAGGGTATTTATAGTAGTAAATTGATGTTTTTCTTATTCCTTCATGGATTTTATTTGGACTTGTAGCTCCTTTTTCTAGTTGAAGTAGGATAACCTTTATGGTCATTGAATAAGCTTGTTGTGTCGCGCAGGGCATCACGCCAGAAGGAGGGAGCCTCGCGCATGGCATCCGCGTCGTGCATGCTATAGACTCGTGCCTCTAGTTCCGTGGCAGTGCTGGAACCTCGCGTTGCTGGTCGCGCGGGCGTGGGCAGTGCACTATTTTGCCCTTGATCTTGCTTAGTTTATTCCATCTTCTCCAACTTCATTCCAAAAGCCTCAAACACACCCAAATCCATCACTTTTAGCCCTGAAAACATCTAATCATGTGCGTTAGCTAATTTCACAAATATATAACATAAACACATGCAAACACACATAATTTGTTCTCAAAGCATAATAAAGTATGGACAAAATATGGCTAAGAAGTGCGTAAGTATGCCCTTCATTAGCTGCAGACCCGTTCACATTCACCGGGACCACCCGCTGGTTCACTTGTTTGGTCACGGTCTGAGCCAACAGCTGGATTGTCGCTTTAAATTCTGCAGGGGACACTTGATCGTCATGAAGGGCTACTGGAGTTATTAGGGCATGTTGATTTGTATTCCCATTCCTCCTCCCATTTCCTCTTCTTGGAAGAATGTTATCATTAAAATGAGTAGAGCACGAATTAGGAGGACATTTTTGGGATTAAGCCCAACGCACGATAAGGAGTGTGAACAAAAGGGAAAAGTTCCTAAAAATGCCTTGTAGCCTCCCCTCATAAGTGTGGTGCGCTCCATACCCGTGAAAAGGACTCTACTTGATGCGGCTTTCAAACATCCTAGGATACTCTAAACCTAGTGCTTTAATACCAAGTTTTTCATGACCTGAGTCTGCACCCTAGACGCGATAGGGTACTTAGTGTCACAAGTGACCTCAAACTAACCCATGGTTTAACATCACACAGGAAAACTAAATAAACATAGCGGAAGCTGAAAACATTACTGAAATAACTTATTTTCGAAATAAGGAATATTGATAAAATACTAAAAAACTTAAATAATACAAAACAAGTTGAACACTATTATGTCTGAAAGCCAACTACTAACTGGCGAGTTGTTGGGACAAGCCCCAGCTAACTCTAAAGTCTGAAACATGAACTGAAAGAAACTAAACCTCGTCCTTGAACAATGATGACTCACCATTATAGAGCTGCTGAAATCGTTCGAGGGGAACTACTAATGCTGTTGTGACTGAGAACCTGCACCTGTATCATATTATGATACAACATGGAAATACGCATCAGTACTTTGAATGTATTGAGTATGCGAGATGGAAGATGGAAGTAAAATACTAGGAATACATAACTGAACTAAAGTAATGACCAAATATAAGCTGATGAGTTATGTGATACAACTGTAATAATATAAGTACAGGCACTTACTGATGGTCGTAATCATATCCTGGAATCTGAGTAACTGAACTGAGTGGAAATTGAGACTATGCTGAGCTGACAAGAGGTATTGTCCTAATATTATGGGAGCAACTATAACCAATATGTAACCACGTGAGCTAAACATAGAGTCAAATATATACCCCCCATCGGTGAAGGCCCACTATACCTTGCCAGGGTATAGTAGCTGAACTAGGTGACCACTGTCTACTACACATTCAGGCTAAAACCTATTGTGGCAACGTAGTTCTGGGAACCTGGGTGCGCTGAACCCCTATAATGCCCCCGAAACCCTAAGACCAGACCCGAGAGTTAAAATGGAAAAATAGAATTTTCTACACCAGGTCACAGAATGAGTCGTTCTGCAACCTGTGGGGTAGGCCATGAGTCATGAAGTGCCTCTTAGGAAAGGGTCCGAACTTGGTTGAAAATTTGAGAAAAAACTTGAGTACCCATGGGTGTGACCACGAGTCATGATCAACACCACGAGTCGTCATGTGGGCCGTGATCAAGGGTTGGGCTATTGTTGGAAAAAATAGGCAGAGGACTTAATGGATGGGTCACCACGACTCGTCGGGTGCACTATGAGTCGTGGTGTTCCTCGTGGTGTACCCAAGTGGAATTTTGGGCAGTGTACTCGACGAGTGTGGCCACGAGTTGTGGTCACCGGGAACGACTCGTCTAGTCCTCGTTAGGACTAGGAGATAATTTTTCCCTATGAGTTTATTAAGTGATTTTACATAATTTCCTAACCTCCTAGACTCTAAAATACGTCGTTTTGGGTGTTAGTCAGGGTTTTAGAGGGGGTAACCGATGATTTATTTCATTTCACGCATCCCCTCAAAAATTTAGAATGCAGAATCTCTCTCAAGAAGACTCAATGTAGAAGCTAGGACAATCAAACTCTCCTCAAATTTTCAAGAGATTCTCTCAAGGACTTCCATCACCAGGTATATGGGAATTCAACAAGGGAATAGTTCTTCCCTTGTGTCCCCAAAAAAATCCTCTATGTCTTCTCTATCAGTTCTAGCCCTAAAACGTTCGAATGCGAAGAATTTACATGCCAGGATTCATTTAATTCATGTGAAATATTATCTTATATTAATTGTAGATATCTTCCACAAGTTTATGACTATATTGATGCTTGTCCCTGTAAAGTAAATTCTAGCCCTAGCTCTTGAATGCAGAAAAACTTGAGTCTTACATAAGTGATTAAGTATCAAAATTTGCTTGATTCTATCAGTATTTGGGATTCCCATATTGATTGTAATATTGAAATCTTAGTTAGATTTATGTCAGTTCAGTCTCAATCAAAATAATACAATATTTAGTGTTAGTCAGAAATTTCAGCTGATCAGTTTGACTACAGATATTCTCGAGGTATCAGTAGTGCCTCCTAGTTATCAGAATTAGACTCAGTTTCAGATTTTAGTGGTTCTTTAGGTAGTCATGAAACTTATAAATAAGTAGATCTGACCAGCCTTAAGACCCTAGCATCAGATTACAGTTTGTTCTTCAGACGGTTACGATGCTTCCAAATAAGTAGCTTTGACTAGTCTTGGAACTCAGTTATAGAATCCGATCCGATAGACTCTCAGGGTGATTTCAGATAGGTATTCCTGACTTAGTCTTGGGCCCCAGTTTTGAGTTATCAGCTTATTAGTCAGTCTAGAAATATCCAGTGGGAGTACAACTTAGCACCTAAGCGGGTCGGGGTTCTACACACCCAGGTTCCCAGAACTATGTTGCCATCGTAGGTTATATTTTATTGGCCTCATGTCCCTACACTTGTGATCACCCTGTTCATGCCTCTATACCCTAGCAAGGTATATTAGGTTCTACCGATGGGTTGTATACATCGGACTCCACGTCTAGCTCACGTGGTTGTATGTTGATTATAGACTCTCCCCTAATCAGCTCAGTGTAGTCATAGATTAATCAGTTCAGTACAGTATTTCAAATTAGTATCTCAGATTTAGGACATATCCTTGACCATCAGACAGGGTCATTTAGACCATCTTAGTTTGTTACAACTATTCAATTTTTCAGCATTTTCAGTTGGTCATTGCATGTCTTCTCAGTTCAACATTTTTATTCCTCGTGTATGATTTCTCTCACTTACTAAGTACATTCAAAGTACTGATGCATACGTTTTATGTTGTATCATTTTATGATACAACAGCAGGATCTCAGTCATAGCCTCGTTAGCAGATCACTCTCAGAAGATTCCAGCTGCACCATTGGTGAGTCCTCATACTTCGAGGATGAACATCATTTCATTCCGTTCTACTTTCTTTTATCTATACTTAGTGTTAGCAGGGGGATTGTTCCAGCAACTCATCAGTTGTAGTAGTTTTCAGACATAGACATGGTTTCAGATTTTCAGTTTTGTTCAGATGTTTTCTTTTAAACTTTATGCTTCAGCTTTAATGTTTTTTTATATTTTTATTTTAAAGCTTCTGTTATATATATGTTTACTCAGAATTCCAGTGTTATGATAGACCAAGGATTGACTTGGGGTTACTTGTGACTCCAAGTACCGTGTCCCATCCAGGGTGTAGACTCGAGGTGTGACAAACTTGCTATCAGAGCACTAGGTTTAGAGTATCCTCAGATGTCTGAAAGCCGCATCGAGTAAAGTCCCTTTCATTGGTGTGAAGTGCGCCACACTTACGATGGGGAGGCTACGAGATTTAATTAGGAAAACTCCCTTTTTTCATACTCTTTATCATGCATTGAAATTCAATTCCATAACCGTTCTCCTAACTCGTGCTCTATTTCATTTTAGTAAATTACGCCTCCATGATGTGGTAACAAAAGAAGGGCCAGTAACGTTCACCGACCTGCCCCATCAACTCCAGAAGCCCCTCAGGATGACTGAGTGTCCACCGAAAAGTTCAAGGCGACTATCTAGCTGCTCGCTCAAACAGTTACCAACCTGGTGAACCAGAAGGTTGTTCCAATCAACAATAATAGGTCCGCAGCAACTGCTCAAGTTCGGGACTTCACTTGGATGAACCCTCCATATTTTAACGGATCTAAGGTGGGAGAGGATCCACAGGAGTTTTGTAGATGAGATTAGAAAGATCATACAGATTATGGGTGTCAGTTCCTTAGAGAGTGCCGACTTGGCTGCCTACCAGCTGAAAGGGGTAGCCCAGATCTGGTACGAGCAATGGAAGGAGGGGAGGCTAGTGGGAGTAGAACCGGTGGAATGGGAGGAGTTCACTACAGCCTTCCAAGACAGATTCTTCCCTCGGGAGCTCAGAGAGTGATGAAGGGCATACTTACGCACTTCATAGACATATTTTTTTCGTACTTTACTATGTTTGAGAACAAATTTTGTGTGTTTGCATGTGTTTATGTTATATATTTGTAAAAATGGCTAACGCATGTGATTAGATGCTTTCAGGGCTAAAAATAATGGATTTGAACGCATTTGAGGTTTTCTGATCAAATGTGAAGAAGTTGGAGTGAATGATGCAAGGATTGAAGTTTAGCACTAGGATGGCACACAGTCGCGCGAAGCACCAGGTCATTGACACTACAAGTTGTGCAGCACAGTAGCAGCTTGCGCATACTGCCAGGCACAAGGCACCTTCATCCGGCGCTATACACCATGCGACGCGGCAGCAGCAGGCGCGTGGTGACCCTCTCCCCGCGTGATGGGGCGTGTGATCCGGCACTAGATACGCAGTTGTGGCATGGGCGACACGGCAAGGGTTTCAAATGGCCAAAAATGGATCTCCTACTTCAACTAGGAAAAGAAACTTCAAATCCTAAATCAAATTCGTCAAGGAACAAGCCAAGCATAAATCTACTACTATAACTACCCTTTTATTCTTCAGTTTTGAACAAGTTTTAAAAGTTTTAGATTTGTAGATAAGAGTGGAAAATACAATTGTAAGGTTTTATTTTCCCAAAATATTTTGAGATACGATTGTAAAGTTGTTCTTCCTTATTTTTGCACTAATCAAGTGACGGTTCTTCCGATCATTGTTGTAAGTATTAATTTATACTTTTATCTATAAATGCTATTAATTTACTTATAAACATGATAGGCTAAAACTACCACAACAAGGGTTATGGGAACCATCGTGAATTAACAAACTAGGGTGTGCACAACGTGATTCTAAACCAATACTAAACGCTTGTATCGTATTCTCTTAATGCTTAAACGTTTCTTAACAGTGCGCAATGTTAGGACATGCTTGAATTCTTTACTTGCTTGAGCCTACAGAGGTAGAGATTAGAAAAAGAGAATTACAACAAAGCCTTGATCTTCATGATCATTGTATTAACTTGAGTTGTGATCATAGAATAGTTAAATTTGGGAAAAATTGATAACGGTTAAATTGAAATTTCTCATGAGACCTGACCTAATGATTGAGTATAGTTATCCAATAGGGACAAACCAGTCGTTTGGATGAACATATGTTATAAGCTCTACATGTAAAGTATTGGCATAGATCACTAGTGTAAAATATGAAGTAGTTAAGGATCCATGGGGAACCCTTACCCTAGTTAGTTGCATTAATTTGGAAACAACAATTAATTTTTCAACATTATTACTTATCAATTTTACAAATTCCCCCCCCCCCCCTTAGGAAATAATTGACTCGAAATTGTAGATACTAGAGTTCTTCTATATCCTTCCATATTCCCTGTGAGATCGACCCCAGCCTCTAGTTGGGTGCTTTATTGACAATGTACCCTTCATACTTCGGTAGGAGATATGGTTTGAGCGTTATCAAAAAGTGGCGCCGCTACCGGGGAATATGGCTTAGGATTAGATTAATTTCTTGTGTTTAACTTTAAGTCTTTATTTTCTATCTTTTTGTTTTTCTTTTATTTTCTGACGTGCCACAGGGCTGCATGGTGAACCAAGCGGCCAAGATGTGACCACAGTCTCAACAGGTATCTTGATGAAGTCTGAGTAATCAAGATACTTGTGCCGTGCCGTGACATTAAATCAGGCGCTACTTGGGAGGCAACCCAAGATAAATTTTTCGTTTTTATGTGTTTGTTCAAATGTGTAGGTGATAGCTCATAATTTTCAACAAAACAATTTGAGCATGAAATACATAGATGGGGGAAGTTGTTCTTACCGCCAAAGACGTGGAGGAGTAGAGGCCTGGGGAGTTCTTCTTTCACTCTATTACTTTATGCTTATTTGTTTTAGCATTGGGGATAGTGTAACTAATTAAGTGTGGGGTGGGAGAAGTGAACTTCATATTACCATGCATTCTTTAATTGCTAAATTTGCACATGGTAGGCCTAATTTTTTTGGGATTTATGATTTATCATGCATGCTTGTAGGTTTTTTATATTTTTTTTAGTTTTATTTTATTTCGAGTTCCTCAGATTTTTGTTTTTGATACTTTTCCGATGTATAGTCCCTTAGAACCAATTAGAGAGTCTAGATTTTTTTATTTGTTTTCTTCTATTGAGTCATGACTTTACCCGATGATGGATGGATGACGACCGTCTTAAGAGTAATTTAATTATTAGGAAGAACAAGAACTTGGATCCTATGAATGCTAGGTGCTTCACTTTAGGTATCATTGAGACTTTATTAAATTCACTCAAAAATGCATGAAAATATAGAAACACTTAGTCTTTTGGAACGTGACTTTTGTACTTAAAAAAATGGGCTTAATTATGTTCGCATTCAATATGAATATATGTGTTTATGTGATCTTGATTTTCATTGTTAAACCATTTTGTGCCAATGTGTGAGGAATTCTTGACATACTCCATGCTTGTAAATTGATGTCTAGAACTTGCCCGGTGTGTGTACAAAGCGAAATAAGAATGATGGATCTAGGAAGTGATATAGGCGTTTCTTTGGTAGCCTTATTTTTATCCTATTTTACCTACCTTGATTGTAATTGTCCTAGTTAGCTATGTTGAGCCTTAGCCTATTCTTTTGATAGCTATATTACAAGCTTAATCCCATTTTGTTCTATTGACTTGTATTTGATCCAAATGACTCCTAGAGCACTTTAAGGAAAAAAATTTGTATGAAAGAAGCATAATTGGAGAAGTGAAGGGAAAAGCTAAAAAGTATGGTGAATTAGAAAAAAAGAAAAGGGTGAAATTTTGCTAAACAAGGAGGGTAATTGTTAGTGGAAAATCAAAAAGAAGAAAGAGATTTGAAAAATTGAAGATGAAAAAAATGTGTGAGTGAGCTCAATGGTTAAAAAAAAATTCCCACTAGCCACCTAAGTTGAAAAATTGAAAAATAAGGAGGTATAAGGAGAAAATTTGAAAATTGAAAAAAGTGCTAAAAGTCAAAGTATTGTGAAATATTAAAGTGATTAGGGAGATTTGTCACTATCTTGGCCAAATAGTTCCTACCCGTCCCTTATCCTACATTACAACTAAATTTTAAGTCCTAATTGATCCTAGATTCAAAATTCTATATTATCGGAGTATTACACTAAGCGCAAGCCTCTGGGTCGTCTTTTGCATGTATGTTGAGTTCTTTGGGAGAGTGAGAGGAAATTATTTTATTTATGCCCAAGTTTATATTCATTTATATCTTCCGTGTGAAAGGACATCTCTCCAAATTATGAGGGGCACAATGGTACGACTTTGGAAAATCTTGATTGCTAATTCATGTTGGCCCAAAATATGTCTTGATGAGTTAATTTTCAAAATTTAAGTGATTTCACACTTTGACATTTTAATGTTGATCCTATATGCATGCAAGTGAATTATTGATGTACTATGGATTTACAACACTTTCGACGCTCAAAACTGAGAAAATAGCATGGACTTAGGTATATTTATGTTGATATAAGGCACTTTTCCTTTGGTTATCAGATAAATTGGTGTTGGAGCTAAAATGTGCAAAAGATGGGTTGAAAGTGTATAAAATAGGCTCAACTCACAGTTCACAGTACGAGCCATAGGAAGGTCTTACGAGTCGTACTGCTGGTTGTGAGAAGTTGTAGATAAGCATAAAGAGGTGAATTATACAAGTCTCAGTACGAGTTGTACAAAGCTTGTATGAGTCGTGGTGAAGAAGTTGTGAAAAGATTCAGAATATTTGCACAAGAGGCTAACTCCTACTACGGATAGACAGTATGAATCGTGGAATGAAGGTACGAGTCGTACCATAGCATTTGTGATGGACTTCAGAATTATTTTAAAGTCTCAGAGCCGAGTTATGGATGTACAGTACGACTCGTAGGGCACAGGTACAAGTCATACCAGGATCTAACACTTAGCCAAAATTCAGTCAGTTAATAATGTACAGAGGAAGGTACGGCTTGTATGTTCGTGGTACGGATCATAGGATGGGTCATGGAACTAGCAGAACCAGATATGGAAATTCACCCTATTACCTAGGAAAGAATTTTTATTTCTGTATAAATATGTTTATTTTTTATTTTTCAAGAGAACGTGTGTGGATGTGAGAGAATACTTAGAAAACATTGAGAAAGGAGAGAATTGAGTTTATTTGACTTGTGATCAACCATTTCTTGAAGCCTCCTTGTTCTTACTACTTGTTCTTGAACATTTTGTTGATTTATTAAAAGAAGTGTCTTTCTCATTCGTAATTGTAAGTATTGATTTATGTTCTTAATCATGAATGCAAATCACAACATTACAACTATAAGAGGCTAAAACCTCCATAGCTAGGGTTGTGGGAACCATGGTGGATTAACAAGCTAGGGTTGCACAAAGATTTGAAACCAATACTAAACGCTTATATTGTATTCTCTTCATGCTTAAATGTTTCTTAACGGTGTGCAACGTTAGGACTTGCTCGAATTCTTTACTTTCTTAGGTCTAAGAGGTAGAGATTAAGAAAAGAGAATTACAACGGAGCCTTGATCTTGATGATCATTGTATTAACTTGATCTATGGTTGCAGGATAGTTAAATCTGGAACTAGTGATAACGGATAGTTTGAAACTGCTCATGAGACTTGGTCGACTGATTGAGTATAGTCATTCAATAGGGACTGGTCGGTCGTTTGAACGAACCTTTGTTATCAGTTCTATAAGTAAGTATTTGTAATGATCACGACTGTATACCTAAAGTAGTTATGAATCCATGGGGAACACAAACCCTAGTTATCCTTTAATATAGATTCAAAACCGAACTTTTGATAATTGTTTTTATTATTTCTTTTCTTTATAATCCCCCAATTTAGGAGTAACTACCTAACAAGTTCACTTATCGACTGTAATCTAGCTCTTCCATATTCCCTGTGGAATCGACCCAACCTCTACTTGGGTTCTTTATTGATAACGTCTACTTCATACTTCGGTAGGAGGTATGGTTTGAACGTTATCAAAAAGTGGCACCGTTGCCGGGGAATATAGCTAAGACTAGGTTATTTCTTGTATTTGGCTTTTTTTTGGTAGTTATTTCCTTAATTACATTTTTCTTCTTGTTTTTGATACTCAAAAGTTGTTCTCCGGTGAATGCCAAGCACTCGGAGTAGCAGAGATTCCCTTGTTTCATTAAATCTACAAATCAAATGAGCGCTGCACAGAATGGAGAACCTAGATCAAAGAGAAGCCCACATAGCTGAAGAAGCTAGGCAAGCTGAACTAGCTCGGCAAGATGCACTACAGGATGCGGATGATGGCAGAGAAGAGGTTGTGAATGCTGGTCGACATGGGAGGGTCAATAGAGCTCATATATTTGCCCCTCAGTTCTTTGATGATGAGGACCCAAACATTGATAAAGTTGGGTCGACTGGAGCAATTGTGCCACCACCACTGCCCGCTGGGGCCAAATTCAACATTACGAACACCATGATTCAACTGTTAAACATGAAAGGGGTGTTCAGTGGTCACGCAGCGGATGATGCCAACCTGTACTTAATGAACTTTGTAGGAATATTCAAGGCATACAGGTTTCCCGGAGTAAGCCAGGATGCCATACGACTCAGACTCTTCCCTTTCTCTCTATCAGGGGAAGACACTTTATGGTTACTGGAGTTGCCCAATGACCCCATAACCAACTGGAGGGAGCTCAAACGGGCCTTTTTGGAGAGATTCTTCCCCGTATCCAGAATTTTGCAGCTAAAAGACGAGAATTACAATTTTCGACAAATTAAGAAAGAGGCACTTCATGAAACTTGGTTGAGGTTCAAAAAGAAAATGACAAAGTGCCCAAACCACAAAATCCTAGATGATAGTTTGTTGGAAATATTTTACAGGTCTTTTAATAATAGCATCAAAGTTGTAGTGGACACGGTGGCAGGAGGAGCATTGATGAGTCACACTTGGGATCAAGCTTGTAATATCCCGGAAGTGCGTAGGAGTAGACCCAGAAGTGAAAAATTGAAAACTGAAGAAAATTAGGAAAAATGTCTCTGGACGGGTCAAGGTACGATTCGTGGTGACATACCATGGGTCGTTGTAATGAGTCGTGGTTGGGCAAAGGTTGGGTGACAGTGCAAACCACGAGAGACATGATGACTCGTTGTGGGAAACAATGAGTCGTCATTAGCAGTCGTGGGAAGGAGTTAGATTTTTCAAGTGACTTTCAATGGGCGCCCCAACGACCCATTAGAATAGACAATGAGTCATTGGATGTGGTCATTGTTGGGGGATAGGGTTTCCAGTAGGCTCAACGGAGGGGAAATAATGACTCATTGTTGGTTGTGACGAGTCGTAGTGTGGCCCACTAGAAGATAAGATGCCAAGGTCCACCAGCAAACCACGGACGATGCAACAGACCGTTAGTTGTTAGGAAGAGTCTTCCTGTCTGTCCATTGAATGGTTCTGAAAGTAGGTCTTCAACAGTGCATAAGACGAGGGACACAACGGGTTGTGGTTTGTTCCAACAACCTGTTGGTGTTGTCCGTTGGTCCCATCCGACCAGATTTCAGGACAGGTTCGTTAAGGGTAATTTTGATTTTTTCACAATATAAGGCCCTAAACTACGTCATTTTGGCTTGGGAAATCTGGGTTTGTAAGAAAATGAACCTTCCTAAACTCTCATTCATGAATCCAAGGATTTTGATAAGTGATCTAAGGGGAGATTTCAAGCTTTTCACCTAAATTCCTTCAATTTCATTCTTGGCCTTTTAAGGAGGGTTAGAATTGATAATCCCAGGTATTTAAGGTCTTCAATGGGTGTATTCTTCCGCACCCGTGTTCCTACTCAATGATTTCACTCAAAATTTATTTAAGAACTCATGGGGTTTTATACTCGATTTATATAAAATTTGATGATTTAATTATGGGTTTCATGATTTTGAAGTATTATCACAAACTACTGATTTTTATCATCTTTTGAGTTATAAATTGACATTAATATTGTTGATTTTGAATTTCCAAACAATTAAGTATGATTATGCGTGCCCCACGATGAATCAATTCATGATCTATTACCCATCGGTGTTCTCTACGAGCCCATGATGAATTATGTTTTAAATTATGAATTTATTATGTTACCTATTATGATTTTACGAAATTCAAGCTATATGCATGATTTACTAGTATGTATGAACCTTATTAATCATGAATTATATTTTCGGCCGACTCACGGGCCTCAAGTCATGGCTAGTTCACGTATGTTTAGGCATGTTTACTATTATCATGATTTAACTATCCCATGAATTCATGTATGTATTATTATGAGCACTATATATATTTTGGGAGTAGTATCGAACACCGGTAGGTTCGGGGCTCACAATTACGCTTCGTATCTCATGAACTACATGCCACCATAGGTATGTCAGGACCCTTTCATGTTATTCCCTGGCCCAAACGGCCTTTTTCATGGTGATATCACACTTTCATGGTTCCTACGCTTGGAAAGGTAAGACCCTTCCGACTAGGGTCATAAGTCGGGCTTCATGTGTGCTCAAGTGAGGTATGTCGGTTAAGAGAATCTCCCATTGTTCCTCATGATTTATGCATGTTATGATTTTGTATGTTGGCCTAATTCATGTTAATTAAATCTCTTCTATCATGACTATGATTATGATATGCTGCGAATGTTTTGAAAACCTTGATCCATGTTAAATGTTATTATGATTTTCGATACAAGCATGTTGTTCTATTCTTATAATCTTTTATGGACCTTATTATGTTTTAAATGTCCATTTTACTTACCATGCATACTCAATATATTCCACGTTCTCAAGCTCATCCTCACCCATAGCTAGTTTCATCCTTGCTCTTAGCGCACTTGGTGAATCCTCATGTTCCGGGGGCTACATCTTCAGACTCTATATTATTTCTTCAGTTTCTGGATGTGGTATTAGTTGGGGAGTTGTCCCATCAATCCGCTTTTCATGTTTAGAGGCTTATCAAACTACAAGATGTATTCTGTCGTATTGTATAAGTCTAGTACTGTTTTTCCCTTATGCTATGTTATGATTACATTCTTTATGTTAAGTCATCTGCTCATGTGATTGAATTAGATGTATGCTCATGCCATGGGTCGACTCGGGGTCTCTCGGGGCTCCTTGTCCCGTGTCTACGATTCGGGGTTACGTGTGGGTCGTGACAAACTTTGTATTAGAGCCATAGGTTTTGAAGTGTCCTCGGAAGTTTGAAAGTCACGTTAAGTAGAGTCTTTTTCATAGGTGTGAAGCGCGCCACACTTATGATGAAGAGGCTACTAGACGTTTAGAAAATGTTTTCTTCTTTCATGATCTATGTCATGTGGTGAATGTCCTTTACTCTTCTAATTCGTGTTGTTTGCGTTTGCAGAATCATGCCTCTACGTCGGGTAAACGCCAGGAGAAATAGTAATGGTAATGATAATGAGGGTTCCCAGGATGGTGAGCATCAACCAGCTCCACCCGTTCATGAGCAGCACGTACAAGAGCCAGCTGCCCATGTTGAGTTTAGGGCGACGATTCAGATGCTGGCACAGGCCATGACTGCCCAGGTCCAGAATCAGACAGTAGCGCATCTCCCTCAGAATGGGAATACAGCGGCAACTAGGGTAGGGAAAATTTTAGGGTGAACCCTCCGGAGTTCACGGGGTCAAAGGTGGACGAGGATCCATACGATTTTATAGAGATTCTGAAAATCACCCAAGTCATGGGGGTGAACAATAGGGAATGCATTGACTTGACCTCCTATCACCTAAAGGGGGTAGCACATATATGGTTTAAGCAATGGAGAGATTCCAAGGCAGTGGGTGCAGGCCTGATAGGTTGGGATGAGTTCCACACCGCGTTCATAGATCGGTTCTTCCCTTAGGAGATGAGGGAGCTTAAGGCGGCCGAGTTTGTTAACTAGAAGCAGGGCAACATGTCGGTCCAGGAGTATGCCTTGGAGTTCACTCAGCTATCTAAATATTCTCCAGAGCTGGTGGCGAATCAGCGGGCTTGGGTGAGCCTCTTTGTGCATAGAGTAGCAGATTACTTGGACAAGGATTACCGGATTGCCATGCTTCACCGGGACATTGACTTTCCCCACATTATATTACATGCGCAGCAGTCGGTCTATAATAGGCAGAGAGAGAAAGAGGGCCAGGACCGACAGCTATGGGGTTTCTTAGGCCAGGTCAGGAGGTGAATCACATCAGCAGTCCCAGCACAGGTCCATTGCTCAGCTGTATCATCTGCTAGCACACCATTTAGGTTAAGAGGTGATTAGAGGAGCAGGGCTACAGGTTTGAGGGATCATAGTAGCATGCAGGTGGATCGCACCTTCCCAGTTTGTGTAAAGTGCGGCAAGAACCACCCTGAAAGGTGCCTGGTCAGTGCGGATACCTGTTTTGGGTGTGGCAAACCCAGACACAGGATTAGAGATTGCCCTACAGCCAGTTCTACCGCTCCAGCAGCATGACTCCCTCAATAGGGTGCATCCACTAGTTCAGCAGGCGGTTGGTTCCAAAATCGATTTTATCCCTTAGTACCCCGCCAGGAGCAGGAGGCGTCACTAGATGTGGTCACGGGTATGTGGCCACTATGAGTTTGTAGTTATGTCTTTTGGAATAACCAATGCTCTTGCAGCTTTTATAGACCTGATGAACAGGGTGTTCAAGCAATATCTAGATATGTTCGTGATCGTGTTCATCGATGATATATACTCCCGGAGCGAGGAGAAGCATGCCGCTCATTTGAGAATAGTGCTATAGACCCTCAAGGATCCTCAGTTGTATGCAAATTTTATCAAGTATGAATTTTGTCTAGACTCGGTGGCATTTCTGGGTCATGTGATATCAAGAGAAAGCATAAGGGTAGATTCCCAGAAGATCGAGGCGGTGAAGAATTGGCCCAGACTGGTGAATCCTTCAAAAATTTGGAGTTTCTTGGGCCTAACAGGTTACTACCGGAGATTTGTTGAGGGTTTCTCATCTATTGCAGCACCTTTGACCAAGTTGACTCAGAAAAAGGTAAAGCTCCAATGGTCGGAGGCTTATGAGGAAAGCTTCCAGGAATTGAAGACCCGACTCACTTTAGAACCAGTGTTGACTTTATCCGAGGGCACGGATGGCTTTTGTTGTATATTGTGATGCTTTGAGAGTCGAACTGTGATGTGTGTTGATGCAGCGTGGGAAAGTGATAGCATATGCCTCACGACAACTGAAGGTTCAGGAAAGAAATTACCCGACCCATGATCTTGAGTTGGCCACGGTAATGTTTGCATTGAAGATATGGTGGCATTACTTGTATGGAGTCCACATGGACGTGTGCACATATCACAAGAGCTTGCAATATGTGTTCATGCAGAAAGACCTCAATCTTCGACAAAGGTGGTGGTTTGAATTACTAAAGGACTACGATATGAGTGTCCTTTACCACCCGAGCAAGGCCAATGTGGTTGCGGATGCACTTAGTAGGCTCTCTATGGAGAGTGTGTCCCATGTGGATGAGGAAAAGAAGGAGTTGGTGAAAGAGGTTCACCGACTTGCAAGGTTGGGGGTTAGATTGATCAACTCGACCGATGGCGGCGTTGTTGTGCAGAATGGGTTAGAATCGTCCTTGGTGGTTGATGTCAAATCTAAACAGGATGAGGATCTGATCTTGAGGAAGCTAAAGGAAGCGGCGTGTATTCAAAAGGTGGAGGTTTTCTCCCAAGGGGGAGATGGTGTTCTACGATTCCAAGGTCGGTTATACGTCCCGAACATTGATAATTTGAGAGTTCCGATATTGCATGAAGACATGGTACCAGATATTCTATCCATCCAGGATCCACGAAGATGTACAGGGACTTGCGAAAAATCTATTGGTGGGATGGTATGAAGAAGAATCTCGAAGAGTTCATAGCCAAATTTCCTAACTATCAACAAGTGAAGGTCGAGCATAAAGACCGGGAGGCGTACTTCAGGATATTAGCATCCCCACTTGGAAGTGGGAAGAGATTAATATGGACTTCATTACAGGCCTCCCTCGTACTCGACGGCACTATGATTCTATTTGGGTGGTGGTAGACAGGTTAACTAAGGCTGCACACTTCTCACTGGTTAAAACTCATAGATTCAGCGGATGATTATGCCCAATTATATATTCGGAAGTTGGTTCGACTTCATGGAGTACCCTTGTCTATTATTTCATACTGAGGTACTCAGTTTACCTCCTAGTTCTGGCGATCCTTTTATAAGGGACTTGGGACTCAGATTAAGCTTAGCACAGCATTTCATCTGTAGAAGGATGGCCAGGCGGAGCGGACAATCCAAACTCTTAAGGATATGTTGAGGGTATGTGTTATGGATTTAAAAGGTAGTTGGGATGATCATTTGCCCTTGATCGAGTTTGCTTATAATAATAGTTATCACTCTAATATCCAAATGGCACCGTTTGAGGCTCTCTATGGACGGAGGTGTAGATCTCCCATCGGATGGTTTGAGGTTGGTGAGGCATCTATGATAGGTCCATATTTGGTTCACGAGGCGATGGTGAAGGTCCAGTTGATAAGGGACCAGTTAAAAACCGCTCAGAGTCGTCAGAAATTGTATGCTGATGTGAGGAGAAGAGATTTGGAGTTTGATGTTGACAACTAGGTATTTCTAAAGGTCTCTCCCATGAAGGGAGTCATGCGGTTCGAAAAGAAAGGCAAACTCAGTCCCCGCTATGTTGGTCCCTACTAGGTTGTTAGAAGAGTTGGTAAGGTAGCGTATGAGTTGGACTTGCCATCGGAGTTATCTTCAGTTCATCCCGTCTTCCATGAGCCCACAGATATAATCATAACATGCATAAATCATGAGGAACAGTAGGAGATTCTCTTAACCGACATACCCCATATGAGCACACATGAAGCCCGACTTGTAACCCTAGTCAGGAGAGTGTTCGTACCTTGCCAAGGGTAGAACCATGAAAGTGTGATATCACCATGAAAAGGGTCCATTTGTAATAAGGACTAATATGAAAGGGGTCCCAACATACCTCCATAGCTAGGGTTGTGGGAATCATGGTAGATTAATAAGCTAGGGTTGCACAAAGTGATTCGAAACCAATATTAAATGCATATATTGTATTCTCTTCATGCTTAAACGTTTCTTAACGGTACGCAACGTTAGGACTTGCCTGAATTCTTTATTTGCTTAGGTCTAAGAGGTAGAGATTAAGAAAAAAGAATTACAACGGAGCCTTGATCTTGATGATCATTATATTAACTTGAGTTGTGGTCGCAGGATAGTTAAATCTGGAACTAGTGAAAACGGATAGTTTGAAACTGCTCATGAGACTTGGTCGAGTGATTGAGTATAATCATTCAATAGGGAGTGGTCATTCATTTGAATGAACCTTTGTTATCAATTCTATAAGTAAGTATTGGAAATGATCACGACTGTATGCCTAAAGTAGTTATGAATCCATAGGGAACACAAACTCTAGTTATCCTTTAATATTGATTCAAAAACGAACTTTTGAAATTTTTTATTATTATTTCTTTTCTTTAGAATCCCCCAATTTTGGTGTAACTACCTAACAAGTTCACTTACCGGCTGTAATTTAGCTCTTCCATATTCCCTGCAGGATCGACCCAACCTCTAATTGGGTTCGTTATTAAAAACGTCTTCTTCATACTTCGGTAGGAGGTATGGTTTGAGAGTTATCAATTATTTGAGCTTCATTGATTTGTCTCATGATCCTAAGTTCAAGTAGACCTGTTCATATGATGAATTTTGTGCTTAAATGTGAGAAGGAAAGTAGTAGATTGTTCGAGGACGAATAATAGTTTAAGTGTGGGGTGTTGATGAAGGGCGTACTTACGCACTTCATAAAAATATTTTTGTCGTACTTTAATATGTTTCGAGAACAAATTATGTGTGTTTTCATGTGTTTATGTTATATATTTGTGAAAATGGCTAACGCATGTGATTGGATGCTTTTAGGGCTAAAATTGATGGATTTGAACGTATTTGAGGCTTTTTGATCAAACGTGGAGAAGTTGGAGCGAATGATGCAAGGTTTGAAGTTTAGTACTAGGATGGCACACTGCCGCATGAGGTGCTAGGCCATTGGAGCTACAAGTTGTGCAACACAACAGCAGCTTGCGCATACTGCCAGGTGTGAGGCGCCTTCATCCTGGCGCTATACACCATGTGGCACGGCAGTAGCAGGCGTTCCATGGCAGGCGCGCAGCAACCCTTTCCCCGCGTGATGGGGCATGCGACGCGGCACTGGACACATGGTTGTGGTATGGGCGACGCGGCAAGGGTTTCAAATGGCCAACAATGGATCTCCTACTTCAACTAGGAAAAGGAACTTCAAATCCTAAATAAAATTCAAGGAACAAGAAAAGCATAAATCTACTACCATAAACACCCTTTTATTCTTAAGTTTTGAACAAGTTTTAAAAGTTTAATAGTTGGAGATAAGAGTGGAAAATACGATTGTAAGGTTTTATTTTCACAAAATATTTTAAGATACGATTGTAAAGTTGTTTTTCCTTATTTTTGCATTAATCAAGTGAAGGTTCTTCCTATCATCGTTGTAAGTATTAATATATGCTTTTATCTATGAATACTATTAATTTACTTATTGACATGATAGGCTAAAACTACCACAACTAGGGTTGTGGGAACCATGGTGAATTAACAAACTAGGGTTTGCACGACGTGATTTTAAACCAATACTAAACGTTTGTATTGTATTCTCTTCGTGCTTAAATGTTTCTTAACAGTGCGCAACATTAGGACATGCATAAATACTTTACTTGCTTGAGCCTAGAGAGGTAGAGATTAGGAAAAGAGAATTACAACAAGGCCTTGATTTTGATGATCATTATATTAACTTGATCTATGGTCGCAGGATAGTTAAATTTAGGACAAATTGATAATGGTTAAATTGAAATCGCTCATGAGACCTGACCCGGTGATTGATTATAGTTATCCAATAGGGACAAACTGGTCGTTTGGATGAACATATGTTATCATCTCTACAAGTAAAATATTGGGATAGATCACTAGTGTAAAACCCGAAATAGTTAAGGATCCATGGGGAACACTTACCCTAGTTAGTTGCATTAATTTGGAAACAACAATCAATTTTTCAACATTATTACTTATCAATTTTACAAATTCCCCCTCTTAGGAAATAATTGACTCAAAAGCTTAGATACTAGCATTTTTCTATATCCTTCCATATTCCCTATGGGATCGACCCCAACCTCTAGTTGGGTTCTTTGTTGTCAACGTCCGCTTCATACTTCGGTAGGAGGTATGGTTTGAGCGTTATCAGGGAGGCAAAGGTGGAGGAATTCATGAACCTAAAGAAGAGCCAAAAAATAGTAGAAGAATATGCACTGGAGTTCACCAGGTTGTCTAAATATGCTCCAGAGATGGTAGTCGAGCCAAGGGCTCGCATGCTAAAGTTTGTTAATGGGGTTTCGAATGTAGTCCTTAAAGAGTGTTGGATAGAAATGCTGATCAAGGACATCGATCTCTCCAGCCTCATAGTTCATGCCCAGCAACTTGAGGTAGAAAATTTAAAAGTTCTAGAGTGGGAGAACAAACGGGCGAGACATGGCCAGTCAGATTATGGTCATTAAAGATCTGACGAAAGTAGTTGGCCACAGCAATAGAGGGCTCTAGAGCCTAGTTTAGCCAGCGCCCCTACCTTTCGGTCCCACAAGGATCGGAGGGGTGGAGCATCTGGCTCACAATCCCAGAGTCATGGCACCAGCAACCTCTACAGCTACCCATCTTTCCCTAAGTGTGGAAAGAACCATCCAAGAGAGTATCTTCAGGGTCGAGAGGGCTGTTTTGATTATGGACAGCTTGGTCACTGGCTTAAAGAATGCCCGTCAGTAGGACGGGGGAGGTCACAGTCCACTACTTCAGCAGCTCCAGCAGGCCGACTAGTCCGCAGGCCAACACTTCAGCTATGGATGGCGGTCAGCGCCAAAAATATTTTTATGCATTGTCTTCTTGTTAGGATCAGGAGAGATTACCTGATGTGGTCACGGGTATGTTACGCCTTTTTCATGTAGACGTGTATCCCCTACTAGATCCAGGAGCCACAGTTCGATATTATTCTAGAGGTCCTCTCAGAACCATTCTCAGTCTCCACTCCAGTTGGCGAGTCAGTTAGAGACAACTGGGTGTATAGAAATTTCCTAGTCTCAATCCTCGATAAAGTCATTCTAGCTAATCTGGTAGAGTTAGACATGGTTGACTTTAACCTCATTCTTGGCATGGATTAGTTACATTCTGGTTATGCCTCAATCGACTGCAGAACTAGGGTCGTCAGGTTTCAGTTCCCTAATGAGCCATCTTTAGAGTGGACGGGCAGTAGTTCAGCGCCTAAGGGTCGGTTTAAATCCTACCTTAAGGACAGGAAATTCATTTCCAAAGGGTGCATTTATCATTTAGTTTGGGTCAAATATTCCAGCTCTAAGACCCCAACTATCCAGTCTCAGTTGTCAGCGAGTTCCCTGATGTGTTTCTCGAAGATCTTCACAGAGTCCCTCCTGAGCTGAAAATAGACTTCGATATAGACCTTCTCCCAGATACTCAGTCCATCTCCATCCCTCCTTACAGAATGACTCCAGCTAAACTTAAGGAGTTGAAGGAGCAGCTAAAAGACCTTCTTGATAAAGGTTTTATCAGACCCAGCATCTCTCCCTGGGGTGCTCTAGTACTATTCATGTGAAAGAAAGACGGTACCCTCAAAATGTGTATCGATTACCAATTGAATAAGTTCACAGTCAAGAACAGGTATCCCCTACCCAAGATTGACGACTTGTTCGATCAGCTTCAAGAATCTAGTTGTTTCTCCAAAATCGATCTCAGTTCGGGGTATCATCAGTTAAGGGTCAGAGAGTGTGACACATCGAAAACAAGTATCAAGACTCGGTATGGTCACTACGAGTTTGTGGTTATGTCCTTCGGACTAACTAATGCCGCCGTAGCTTTCATGGACCTGATGAATAGAGTCTTCAAGTAGTATCTGGATATGTTTGTCATTGTATTTATTGACAACATTCTGGTATACTCCTAGAATAAGGAATAACATGCTAAACACCTGAGAATAGTGCTTCAGACACTCAAAGACCTCCAGTTGTTCACTAAGTTCATCAAATGCGAATTCTGGTTGAAGTCTGTGACTTTCCTTGGTCACGTGATCTTAGGTGGGGGTATTCAGGTTGATCCTCAAAAGATAGCAGTGGTCAAAGACTGGCCCAAACCTACCTTCCCAACTGAAATCAGAAATTTCTTGGGTCTAGTCGATTATTACCGAAGCTTTGTGGAAGGCTTTTACTCTATAGCATCCCCTCTGACTAGGCTGACTCAGAAGAAGGTGAAATTTCAGTGGTCAGATGCATGTGACAAGAGTTTCTAGGAGTTAAAAACTCGACTCACTACCACTCTAGTGTTGACCCTTTCGGAAGGGTCAGATGGGTTTGTAATGTATTGAGATGCTTCTAGAGTTGGACTCGGTTGCGTTCTGAAGCAGGGGGCAAGGTGATAGCTTACGCCTCTAGACAACTCAAAGTTCATGAAAAGAATTATCTGACTTATGACTTGGAGTTGGCAGTGGTGGTGTTTGCATTGAAAACATGGAAACACTACCTGTATGGGGCTCACATGGATGTATTCACCAATCATAAGAGCATTCAGTATGTGTTCAGTCAGAAAGATCTAAATCCTCATCAGAGAAGGTGGTTAGAGCTACTAAAGGACTATGACATGAGCATGCTGTATCACCCAGGCGAAGCCAATATAGTGGTTGATTCCCTGAGCAGTGTGTCTATGAGGAGCATGGCTTATGTCAAGGAAGGCAAAAAGGAGTTGGCAAAGGATATCCACGTATTAGCTTGGTTGGGAGTACAGTTGGTTGATACTACTAAGGGTGGAGTAGTTGTGCAGAGGATCCGATTCCTCCTTGGTAGTTGAAGTTAAGTCAAGGCAGGATGAAGATCCCGTATTTCTTAAATTGAAGGAGGCGGTTCGCAGAAAAGAAGTGGAGGCTTTCTCCCAAGGGGTAGATGGTATACTCCGTTACCAGGGTAAATTGTGCGTACCAGTGTGGGTGATTTGAGATAGCAGATACTGGCTGAAGCACACAGTTTGAAATATTCCATCCACCCTGGTGCTACTAAGATGAACCGCGATTTACGGGATATTTACTGGTGGAATGACATAAAGAGAAACATCGTTGAATTTGTAGCTAAGTGCCCAAACTGCCAGCATGTCAAAGTAGAGTACTAGAGACCAGGAGGTATGACTCAGGATATTAGCATACCACATGGAAGTGGGAATAAGTAAGTATGGATTTTATTACGGGTCTACCTCAGACTCGTCGACAGCATGATTCACTCTGGGCGATAGTAGACCGGATGACTAAGTCAGCACACTCCTCCTAGTTACAACAACAGATTCAACCAAGGACTATGCTAGGTTTTACATCTGGGAGTTGGTCAGACTTCATGGGGTGCCCTTATCCATTATCTCAAATAGAGGTACCCAGTTCACCTCTCACTTCTGGAAGTCCTTTCAGAAGGACTTGGTACCCAGGTCAAGCTCAGCACGACTTTTCACCCGCAGACAGATGGACAAGCTGAGCGAACCATTCAGACCCTAGAAGATATTTTGAGGGCGTGCGTGATTGATTTCAAGGGTAGTTGGGATGATCACTTGCCTCTCATCGAGTTTGCATACAACAACAGCTACCACTCCATTATCCAGATGGCCCTATTTAAGGCATTATATGGTAGGAGGTGCAGATCTCCTATCGGGTGGTTTCAGGTTGATGAAGCTACATTAATCGGTCCAGACTCAGTTCATGAAGTTATGCAGAAAGTACAACTCATCTGAGAAAGGTTGAAAATAGCACAGAGTCGTCAGAAATCTTATGCTGATGTGAGGAGAAGAGAATTGGAGTTTGCAGAGGATGACTGGGTTTATCTAAAAATTTCACCCATGAAAGGGGTGATGAGATTTGGAAAGAAAGGAAAGCTCATCCCAAGATATGTGGGACCCTATAGAATTTTGAGGCGAATTGGCAATGTAGCCTATGAGCTGGAGTTACCATCAGAGTTGGAATTTGTGCACCCAGTCTTCCATGTCACTATTGAAGAAGTGCATCATGATCCAACTTCAGTTGTTCCACTAAATAGTGTGGCAGTGAAAGATAGTCTCTCTTACGAAGAGGTCCCAGTTCAGACCTTGATCGTCAAGTTCGTAAGCTGAGAAACAAGGAGGTAGCTTCAGTCAAAGTCTTGTGGATAAATCAGCAGGTTGAGGGAGCTATGTGGAGGCCGACGCAGATATGATGGCTAGATACCCACATTTGTTCTCTACCAGCTAAGTTTCAGTTTAAGGTATCAATTCTCTCCCTAGAACTCTATTCAGTTACATGTCTAGTTCATGTGTCCTAGTTTCCTTCATGTCAATAATTATATGTATGATTAGTGATTTCAGTTCAGAGGTAGTCATTCCGTTAGTTTTCAGCTTTCATGATCAGATTTGGATATAATGATTGTAATTCTCTACTTTCCTATGTGTTTTCAACATTTGAGGATGAATTTTTCCAAGGGGGAGATATTGTAATGCCCCGAAAACCCTAAGACCAGACTCGAGAGTTGAAATGGAGAAAACAGGATTTTCTACATCAAGTCACAAAATGAGTCGTGCTTTGACCCGTAGGGTAGGCCACGAGTCGTGAAGTGACTTGTAGGAAGGGTTCGGACTTGGTTGAAAATTTGGGAAAAACTTGAGTGACCACGGATGTGACCACGAGTTGTGGTCAATACCACGAGTCGTCATATGGGTCGTGGTCAAGGGTTGGGCTAAAGTTGGGAAAAATAGGTAGCGGACTTAACGGATGGGTCACCATGACTCGTTGGGTACACCAAGAGTTGTGGTGTTCCCCATGGTTAACCCAAGTGGAATTTTGGGCAGTGTACTCGACGAGTGTGACCCTGAGTCATGGTCACCGGGCACGACTCATCCAGTCCCTCATTGGGACTGGCAGGCAGTTTTTTCCTACGAGTTTATTAAGCGTTTTTACGTAATTTCCTAACCACCTAGACTCTAAAATACGTCATTTTGGCTCTTAGTCAGGGGTTTTAGAGGGCGTAACTAATGGTTTATTTCATTTCACGCATCCCCTCAAAAATATAGAACACAGAATCTCTCTCAGAAAGACTCAGGGCAGAAGCTAGGGCAATCAAACTCTCCTCAGATATTCAAGAGATTCTCTCAGGGACTTCCATCACTAGGTATGTAGGAATTCAACAAGAGAATAGTTCTTCCCTTGTGTCCCCAAAAAAGTCCTCCATGTCTTCTCTATTAGTTCTAGCCCTAGGTATGTGGGAATTCAACAAGGGAATAGTTCTTCCCTTGGGTCCCCAAAAAAATCCTCCATGTCTTCTCCATCAGTTCTAGCCTTGAAACTTTCGAATGCAAAGAATTTACATGTTAGACTTTATTTTATTCATGTGGAATATTATCTTATGTTAATTGTAGATATTTTCCACCAGTTTGTGACTATATTGATGCTTGTCCTTGTAAAGTAATTCTAGCCCTAGCACTTGCAGAAAAACTTGAGTCTTGCATAAGTGATTAAGTATCGAAATTTGCTTGATTCTATCAGCGTTTGGGATTCCCATATTGTTAGTTGTATTGAAATCTCAGTCAGATTTATGTCAGTTCAGTCTCAGTCAAAATAATAAAATACTCCGTGTAAGTCAGAAATGTTAGCTGATCAGTTTGACTATAGAAATTCTCAAGGTGTCAGTAGTGCCTCCCAGTTATCAGAATTAGACTCAGTGTAAAATTTTAGTGGTTCTTTAGGCGGTCATGAAACTTTTAGATAAGCAGCTCTGACCAGCCTTAGGACCCCAGCTTCAAATTACAATTTGTTCTTCAGACAGTTATGACGCTTCCAGATAAGTAGCTCTAACCAGTCTTGGAACCCAGTTACAGAATCCCGTTCGATAAACTCTCAGGTTGCTTTCATATAGGTATTCCTGACTTAGTATTGGACCCTAGTTTTGATCTATCAGCTTATTAGTCAGTCTAGAAATATCCAGTGGGAGTAAGATTTAGCACCAAGCAGATCGGGGTTCCAGCGCACCCAGGTTACCAGAACTACGTTGCCACCGTAGTTATTTTTTATTGTCCTCATGGCCCCAGAATTGTGATCACCAAGTTCATGCCTCTATACCCTGGCAAGGTATATTGGGTCCTACCGATGGGGTGTATACATCGGACTCTACGTCCAGCTCACATGGTTATATGTCGGTTACAGACTCTCCCACTAGTCACCTCAGTTCAGTCATAGATTAATCATTTTAGTGTAGTATTTCATATTAGTATCTCAGATTTAGGACATGTCCTTGGCCATTAGACAGGGTCATTTAGACCATCTCAGTTTGTTACAGCTATTCAGTTTTTCAGCATTTTTAGTTGGTCGTTGCATGTCTTCTTAATTCAGCAATTTTATTTCTCATGTATGGTTTCTCTCACTTACTTAGTACATTCAAAGTAATGATACATACCTTTTATGTTGTATCGTTTTATGATATAACTGCAGGATCTCAGTCACAGCCTCGTTAGGAGATCACTCTCAGAAGATTCCAGCTGCACCATTTGTGAGTCCTCATCCTTCGAGGACGAAGATCATTTCATTCAGTCTACTTTCTTTTATCTAGACTTAGAGTTATCTGGGGGCTTTTCCCAGGAATTTATCAGTTGTAGTGTCTTTCAGACACAGATATGGTTTTTCATACTTTCAGTTTTGTTCAGATGTTTTTTTAAAACTTTATGACTCAGCTTTAATGTTTTTTTATGTTTTTATTTTAAAGATTCCGCTATATATATGTTTACTTAGAATGCCAGTATTATGATAGACCAGGGGTTGATTGGGGTTACTTGTGACTCCAAGTACCGTGTCCCGTCCAGGGTGTAGACTCAAGGCGTGACAACCCCGGCCCGCTAGATGCTAAGTCCTACTCCCACTGAAAGTCCTAACTGTGACTGCTAGGCTGTTATCTTGAAACTGAAGTCCCAAGACTTAAGTCAGGACTACTTATCTGGAAGTACCTTGAGAGTCTAAAAGGACCTGATTACTGGAAACTAGTGTTCTAAGACTGGCCAAAGCTTCTTTGTTTGAAAGCATCATAACCGTCTAAAGAACAACTTGCTAACTGATACTAAGGAGTGTTACTGATCTCCTCAAGAACTGACTATACTCAAACTGATCAGCTGACTTTATTAAAAGATACTGATAAGGCCAAGTACTTACTGAGACTAAATTATTTATAACGCTCAAACCACACTTCTAACTGAAGTATGAAGCGAATGTTGTCAATAAAGAACCAAACTTAGAGGTTGGGGTCGATCCCCTAGGAAATATAGAAGATCTAGATTACAGCTGGTAAGTGAACCTGTATGGTAGTTACTTCACAATTGGGGGAATTCTAATAATAATCAATAGTTAAAACAAACCAGTTGTAAAGCTTATGGTTATGAATCAACAATTAAAGGATAACTAGGGTTTGTGTTCCCCATGGATTCATAACAACTTTAGGTATAGACTCGTGATCTTCACCAATACTTACTTACAGAACTGATAACTTAGGTTCATTCAAACAATCGACCAATCCCTATTGAATGACTAATACTCAATTACTCGACCAAGTCTCATGAGAGTTTCTAAACTAACCATTATCACTAAGTTCCAGATATAACTATCATGCGACCATAGCTCATGTTAATACAATGATCATCAAGATCAAGGCTCCGTTGTAATTCTCTTTTCCTAATTTCTATCTCTTTGACCAAAGCAAGTAAAGAATTGGGGCACTTCCTAACGTTGTACACCACTAAGAATCATTAAAGCATGAAGAGAATACAATATAAGTAATTATCATTGGTTTTAGACTCACTTTGTGCAACCCTAGCTTGTTAATCCACCATGGTTCCCACAACCCTAGCTATGGAGGTTTTAGCCTCTCATAGTTGCAAGGTTGTGAAGTATGTTCATGATTAAAGACATAAAAACAATAGTTACAACTATGATTGAGAGAAACGCTTCCTTTAATTAATCTGCAAAATCTTGAAGAACAAGTAGCAAGAACAATATGAATTCAAGAAAAGGTTGATCACAAGGTTGAACCAACTCAATTCTTTCTTTCAAAGATGTAAAATTGTCTACTACAATGTTTTCCAAATAAAACTAATTCTTCTCAATGTCACTTTTGAAAAATAAAACATAAAACGTATTTATATAGACATAAGAATTCTTTTCCTACGCTAACAGGGTGATTTTCCATATCTGGTGCCAACCTCATCACAGATCATCCTACCACTCGTAGGAGCATCCTACGATCTATGGAAGCATCTCGTGGTTTGGGTTGTAGGCTGATTTTTGGCTAAGTGTCGGGCCAAGGTATGATTCGTACCTCCTTCCTACGACTAGTACCAAGCTACCGTGGCTTGATTCTGAATCTTTGCAATTTTTCTGAAGTTCACCACGACCATTATGGTACGACTCGTACCAAGCTCTCACAGGTCGTGGTATCCTCTCATACTAAGAATCAGCCTCTTGTGCAATTCTTCTGGAGTTCATCACGACTGCCTTACCACGACTCATAAAGGCTTGGTACGATCCGTAGCAAGACTCGTAGGTTCATTTTTCCTGCTTCATCCTTCTGCTTCTTATCACGGCCATCAGTACGACTCGTAGGTCAATCCTATGGATCATACTGTGGGCTGTATTTTTGCCCTTTTTTGCACACTTTTAGCTTCCTTTTGCAAATTTACGCTCCAACACCCATTTATCCTAAAATCAAAGGAAAAGTGCCTTATATCCACATAAATACACCTAAGTCCATGCTATTTTCTTATTTTTGAGCGTCAATAGTGCTATAAATCCACAGCACATCAACATCCTCAACTTAAGCCTTTTTCATGTCCTCAGGCAAAGAAAAAGAAAAACTAAACAGGACACTCAACTAGAAAATACACTTAAGATACTACAGTCAATACTCAAACAAATTTTTGCACTCTCTATATACACTCTATTGACCCTTCCTCATAGAACATCATCAGATAATGCATTACAAGCAACATCAAACATCATATACAGGGATCAAGATACGTCATCTAGCTATCAACAGGCAATCAAGTCATTACTAATGTTTTTCACACAGACCAATGGTAAAAGAAAACATAACCCATGTACCCTCACACAAATGAAGTCCCCACTCAGATATGAAGTAGCAAACACAAAAGGGACTAGGCAAGTGAAGCACTCACTCTCACAAGGAAGTTTGCAAGTATTATGCATCAGATAGCATAGGCTTGCCCATATTTTCTCTACTTTGGTTTGTTAGATGGTCAAATTAGGATCACCATAGGACTTGATATGGCTTGTAATGTAGGCTTAGGGTTGGACATGATAAAGATGAGAGATTTTATGAGTGACTATCCCTTCCTTGGCACTACATACATTGACTACACCATTTACCTATTTCACCCTTCACTTTTTCGTTTTCCTTTCTTCCCTTTTTATCCCATTTTAAGAATATTTGCATGAGTGGGGTGATTTTTCGCATTTTTCAAACAACTTCAAGCTCTTTGAAATTTTTCTTTTTCAATATTCTCAAGAATTTTAGCTCTTTTACTTTTTCACCTCACCACACCTCATTTTTTACCATATTTTCTCTTTTCTCTTCTATTTTCTTCTTTTCCTTTCTCCCGCTCCCACCATTTATGCACCCTTACTCTAGCCACCCTCAACTTAAGCATTTTTATTATGTTGAGGTTCACAATATCCAAGGAAGGACCGGGGCCAAAACAGGTTCATTATAAACAAATGGGTACGGTTAATAGGTAAATCAAAGGAATATGGTCTATTAAGGCTCGAACTTGGGATCCAGGAATTCATGAAACTTTGGTAGGGCAATATAGGCTAAAAGTGAGATAAAAAAAGGGGCTATGATCACATCCTAACAAACCGTCCTTAACCTATGCAGAGACCAACAAGGCAAGTTCTAGATCCTCAACAACATACTGCAATGAATACTAAAACCTCACTCACACATGGTACATGAACTATTTTTACTTCACCTGTCTGGTTCACACATGGCTTAACAAGAATAACTATTATTAATAACCAAATGACATAAAAAGATCCACAAAAATCATGCATGTTGTCACAAATACATAGCAAAAATAAATTTTGAACAGGGTCAATTTTTAAGAAAAATAAAACTAGTGAATGTCTATTGGCTGAGTATTCCTAAGTTACTTTCTAATCAAACAAAAATTACAATTAAAAAAAGATCCTAACACATGTCGGTTCTACTAGATAGCATGCCTGAGGGAAAAGAAGCACGGAAAGAAACACCCTCAGATGACCAAAATTCCCAAAAACACAAGTACACCCTCTCCCCCTTTTGAAAAAGTGAGCTTCGTCCCCGAAGCATAAACTATAAGCCAGTAGGGAAGAGAACATACCTGTGGCTACTCAGACTTTGCCTTCCATGGATTGCCTCCCATGCAGCGCCTGATTTAACATCGCGGCACGATGTGACTTTTGTAACTTCTCAGGCATCATCAAGGTATACATCCTCCACTCTTTTCAATTCGTATTCATCTCCCAGATACACTTTTATTCTTTGCCCATTTAATTTGAATCTTTTTCCCTCTTTGTTCTCAAGTTCCACTGCACCATATGGAGACACTTGCACTACTCTGTAAGGTCCCATCGATCTAGATTTCAACTTCTCAAGATGCAGCCGGAGTCTTGAGTTAAACAATAATACTAAGTCATCTGGGATAAACTCCCTTCTTGTAATCTTTTTGTCATGATAGATCTTCATTCTTTCTTTATAAATGGTTGCACTCTCATAAGCCTTAAGTCAGAATTCATCCAACTCATTGAGCTGATTCAATCTTAGCTTGGCAGCTTCGTTCCAATTCATATTTATCTTTTTCAGTGCCCATAATTCCTTGTGCTCTAATTCAACTGGTAAGTGGCATGCTTTACCATAAACCAGCTGGTAACGTGATGAACCAATGGGAGTCTTATATGTTGTTCGGTAAGCTCACAGTGCATCGTCAAGCTTCCTTGCCCAATCTGTCCAGCTCGTGTTTACTGTCTTAGCTAGAATGGTCTTGATTTGTCTATTAGAAACTTCTACCTGCCCACTCGACTGAGGGTGGTAAGGTGTGGCTACCTTGTGTTTGACACCATATTTCTCCAATAAAGTTTTGAAGAGGCGATTGCAAAAGTGCGATCCACCATCACTGATTATAGCTCTAGGAATGCCAAACCTGGAAAAGATATGCTTTGGGAGGAATGTTGTAACACTCTTTCCTTCATTATTCAGCAATGCAACATCCTCCACCCATTTGGAGACATAATCCACAGCCACCAGAATGTACTTCATCCCATATGAGCTAATGAATGGGCCCATGAAGTCAATGCCCCACACATCAAATAGTTCTACCTCCAAAATTGGGGTTAGTGGAAACTCATGCTTACAGATAATATTTCCTTGCCTTTGATACTAATCGCACGACTTGGAAAGGTCATATGCATCTTGATGAATAATTGTCCAGTAATACCCGCATTGTAAAATTTTATGTGTTGTTCTAGTGCCACTGTGATGACCCCCTACACGAGATGAATGACATGCCTCCATAATGCTCAGCATCTCCACTTCTAGAACACACCCACAAAAGATCCCATATGCGCAAATGTGGAATAAATATGGCTCATCTAAAATCAAGAAATCATCCATAAATACTTCGATGGTGTCTTCCATTCTGAAAATATGGATATCATACAACACTGAAAGGTGCTAGTGCATTACACAGTCCGAAGGGCATTCTATTGAAAGCAAAGGTCCCATATGGATAGGTAAATGTTGTCTTCTCCTAATCTTCTGGAGCAATAGTGGTCTGATTATACCCTGAATATCCATCAAGAAAGCAATACCATCCTTTACCTGCCAGTCTATCAATCATTTGATACAGGAATGGCATTGGAAAATGATCCTTCTAGGTGCAGTGGTTGAGTTTCTTGTAGTCCATGCATACACGCCATCCTATGACTGGTCGTGTCAGTATCATCTCATTCTTTGCATTGGGCACCACTGTGATCCATCCCTTCTTTGGTACGCACTCAATAGTACGTTATGGGATATATTACCCCAGCGTCCATCCACTTGATAATCTCCTTTTTTACCACTTCTTGCATGGGCGGGTTTAGGCGTTGTTGATGCTCTATACTTGGCTTACAATATGGTTCCAGCTGGATCTTATGGGTGCATATGCCTGGTGGGATTCCGATGATATCAACTATGGTCCAGCCAATTGCCTTCTTGTATCTTTTCAATATGTTGACCACAGCTTCCACCTGCTCATCTGATAGGTTTGCTACAACTATAACCGGCAAAGTGTTGTTTTCTCCAAGGAATGCATACTTGATATGTGGAGGTAGTGCTTTCAGCTCAAGGATTGGTGGTACCTCCACAGATGGCCTGGCCGGTGGTGTTGAACGATTCTTTAAATCCATGTCTAACTTCTTTGGTCTGAAGCTATATGTTATACCCCGGGAGTCCAAGGATCAGACCCGAAAGTGAAAATGGAGAAAAACTGAATTTCGCACAAGGTCATAGAACGACCCATGAGGTTGGTCGTGAGGAGTGACCATAAGTCGTGAGGTGATACATGGTCAGCTTGGTTTGGGAAAATATGAGTGAGGAGGCCACGGGCCTGACCACGAGTCGTGGTCAGACCTCACGACTCGTTAGGTCAACCGTGGTCAACCCTAGAGGATTAGCAAAATTGGGATGGGCAGTGCAGGCCACAGAAGGTGACCAAGAGTCGTGGTCTGACCTCACGACTCTTGAAGTCACCCATAGGGTTCCCTTGCAGGTTTGTGCAGTGGACTCAACGGATCAAGGAAACGAGTCGTGCCCTGTGGCAACGACCCGTTAGGTCCCTCGTGAGGACTGCCAACCAGAAATTCCTGCATTTTAATAAGGGTGTTTTCGTAACTTCCTAAGTACCTAAAGCCTAAACTACATCGTTTTGATTATGTTTCTGAGTTAGATAAGATGCATTAAGCCCTTTATGCATGCTCATTCTTATTGCAAGGATTTTAGAGAGGTTTTTGGGAGATTCAACGCCTTTTTCCCCAAATTTTCACCAATTCCTTGTGGGTGTTCAAGGAACTTTAAGACCATCTATTCCCAGGTATGTAGAGTTTTAAAATGGGTGGAATTCTTCCTCACCCATGGCCAATTTAGATTAAAGTCATGAATCCTCCTATTCAAGTCTATGGGGTTTTGTCCAAATGCATGAAAATGTGATTTCTCTTTATAGGTATGATTTAATTGAGTTTTAATTATTGAATTATGCATGTTGGGAAGGTTTTGTATTATTTTCTCAAAAATCCTGTTTCAATCTTTTTAAATCTAAATTGCCCATTTATGGAAGTTCATGGAAATTATGATTTATGATGAATATTCATTATTTTAAGTTTATTGATTATGGAAATGCATGAATCCAAGTTACCCATGTTTATGAGCATATTTTGAAAGAATTGAGTATGATGAAGCATTGGGCAATGCCCATATGATGAAGAATGATTTACGATTTATGAGACGAATTTCATGATTTATCGACTTATGATGTTGGCCGATGAAAAGGGCCTTGATTCTTGGATAAGCATGTTTTAAAGGGTATCAATGATGATAAATATTATATCTTAGACAATGACTTTTCATGCATGATGTTAATAATTATGTATGAGCCTATATGCATGTCTTTGAAAGTCGTGTCAAGCACCGAGCAGCCCGGCGTTCAAAGGACTATGTCGGTGTCTCATAACCACGTGCCACCATGGGTTGTAAATGATATGATGTATTAATAATGATCCCCTCAAATGTGATATCACACCTTATGCATGACCCTCGCTTGGCAAGCCAGGGTCGGCTCTGCCCACTTAAGCAAGACAGTGGGGCATCATGAAAGGCTCTACCATGATGGTGTTGGTTATGGCGAGTCCTCCCATTGTTCCACATGTTTTGTGCATTGTTATGTTTATGTTATTGGCTAAAGTTGTATTTTGATAAAGTTATTACGATTATGATAACGAATGATTATGAATGATTTGAAAGTCTTGAGCCTTATGTTTTATTACGAAGATTTTTTATGCAAGCATGATGTCTTTCTCCTATGTCTATTTATGAGTTTACTTTACTTTTAAAAATGTCCATTTTACTTACCTTGCATACTCAGTACATTCCACGTACTGATCACATACTTTCTATGTTGTATCGTTTCATGATATAGGGTCCGAATCTCAGGCTCATCCTCATCCTTAGTCCATGCTAGACTACGATATCAGCTTGTTAGTGAGTCCTCATGCTTCGTGGGCTGTTTGATAAACTTTCCTGTTGATTATGTTTCAGTATTGCTCAGGTTAGTTGGGGATGTTATCCCATCAACCCATCTTACGTATTAGAGGCTTTCGGACAAATGAGTAGTACTCAGCTTATGTAAATATTTGGTATTTTCTAATGCTTTGTCATGGTTACGTTGTCACGATGTTTTATGCTTAATATTCCATTTATTTAAATGAGATTGGTTGAATGCATGTGCCATGGGTTGACTTGGGGTCTCTCGGGGTCCCTTGTCCCGTGTCTACAATCTGGGTGTACGTTAGGGTTGTGACAAACTTAGTTTTGGTATCATAGAAATAGGTTTGAAGTGTCCTAGGGGGTCCAAAAGCCATGTTAGGTAGAGTCTTTTTCATGGGTGTGAAGTGCGCCACACCTATGACGAAGAGGCTACTGAATGTTTTAGGAAATGTTCCCTTCTTTCATGTTCTATGTCGTGCAATAAAAAGTCTTTCCATCCTTCTAACTCGGGCGATTCACGATTGCAGAATTATGGCTCCTAGGAGAATGAACAGAAGGAGGAATGGAAATGATGAAGGCCACGGAGATGGCAATGACCATGGGAATCAGCAAGCCCCACCTATTCCGGAGCCCCAAGCACCATAGCCAGCTGCCCACGCCGAGTTTCAGGCAGCGATTCAGATGTTGGCGCAGGCCTTGATTGCTCAAGTCAATCAACAGGCTGTTTCACAGGTTCCACAGAATGGTAATGCAGCGGTATCTAGGATTAGAGACTTCTTGAGGATGAACCCTCCCGAGTTCATGGGATCAAAGGTGGATGAGGATCCACACGAGTTCATTGAAGGGATCTTGAAGGTCACTCAGGTTATGGGGGTGACAAATGGGGAGTGTGTAGATTTGGCCTCATACCAGCTAAAAGAGGTCACTCATATTTGGTACAAGAAATGGAAGGACAGCAGGGCAGCGAGTGCGGGCCCTATTAGCTGGGATGAATTCCACATGGCCTTTCTTGAAAGGTTCTTCCCTCGGGAGATGAGGGAATTGAAAGCAGATGAGTTTGTTAAACTCAAGAAAGGAAAGATGATAGTGCTGGAGTATTCGCTCTAGTTCACTCGGTTGTCAAAGTATTCCCCAGAGTTAGTGATGGATAAGAAGGCGCAGCTGAGCCAGTTTGTTCATGGCGTGGCCGGTTATTTAGACAAGGATTGCAGACTGCTATGCTTCATCAGGATATGGACTTTCCTCGCATAGTTTTGTACGCCCAGTAGATGGATGCGGCTCATGCTAGGGAGAGGGAGGCAAAGAGAGCTCGGACAGATAGTCGTGGGTTTTCCCATCAAAGGTCCAGCGGTGGCTACCGTCCACAGTTTCAGCAGAGGTCACTAGCCCCAACACCATCATCATCTAGTGTTCCATCTAGACCCAAGGGTGATCATAGGAGCAGGGCTTTTGGGGTCGAGGGATCATAGGGGCACCCAGTTAGAGTATACCTCTCCAGCCTGCGGGAAGTACGGCAAGAGTCACACTGGGGAGTGCCTGCTCGGTTCGGATGTCTGTTTTGGGTGTAGTAGATCTGGGCACGTGCGTCGAGCATGTCCATATGCTATACAGGGTGATGATAGGGGTCGAGCACACACCACTAGGACAGCAGCAGTTCCAACCCATTCAGCTCCACAAGGAGCATCTACTAGGGGGTGGCGGTCAGCGCAAAAACCGATTCTATGCCCTTTCCTTGTTCCAGGAGAAGGAAACTTCACCAGACGTGGTCATTGGTATGTTGCTTGTCTTTCATATTGATGTTTATGCCTTGTTAGACCCGGGAGCCACATTGTCTTTCGTGAGTCCTTACATTACTAGTAGCCTTGGAGTTAGTCCTGAGACCTTGCCAAAATCGGTTTTAGTTTCCACCCTACTTGGTGATTTGGTCGTAGCTAGAAGAGTATATAGAGGGTGCTCGTCATTGTGTTGCATAAGGTTACCTCCGCATATTTGGTAGAGTTAGCCATGACTGACTTTGACATTATTCTTGGTATGGATTGGTTGTTTTCATGTTATGCTTTGATTAATTGTAGAACCCGTACCGTGGAGTTTCAGTTTTTGGGTGAGTAAGTTTTGGAGTGGAAGGATAGTTCGGCAGTGCCAATAGGTTGGTTTATTTCCTATCTTAAGGCTAGGAAGATGATCTCTAAAGGATGCATGTACCACCTAGTTAGGGTTAAGGATTTGGAGTCCGAGACCCCGACTATTCATTCAGTTCCGATGGTGTGCGAATATCTGGAGATGTTTTCCGAGAATTTGCCAGGTGTTCCTCTGGAAAGGGAAATTGATTTCCATATTGATGTATTGCCAAATACGCAGCCTATTTCTATCCCTCCTTACAGGATGGATCCAGCCGAGCTAAAGGAATTGAAGGATCAGTTAAGGAATTTGTTGCATAAGGGCTTCATTAGACCGAGCCAGTCTCCATAGGGTGCACCAGTTTTGTTTGTCCGAAAGAAAGACGATTCCCTTCGCACGTGTATTGACTATCGACAGTTGAACAAGGTTACCGTCAAGAACAGGTACCCCTTGCCCAGGATTGATTATTTTTTTACCATCTTCAGGGTGCCAAGTGCTTCTCCAAGATCGATCTCAGGTCCGAGTATCACCCGCTCAGAGTTCGGGAGAGTGACATCCCGAAGACTGCTTTCAGGACTTGGTATGGTCACTATGAATTTGTTGTAATGTCTTTTGGGCTAACCAATGCTCCTGTAGCTTTTATGGACCTGATGAAAAGGGTGTTCGAGCAATATTTGGATATGTTCATGATCGTGTTCATCGATGACATTCTTATATACTCCCGGAGCAAGGAGGAGCATACCATTCATTTGAGGATAGTGCTGCAAACCCTCAAGGATCTTCAGTTGTATGAAAAGTTTAGTAAGTGTGAATTTTTGCTAAACTCGGTAGCATTTCTGGGACATGTGGTATCAGGCGAAGGCATAAGGGTAGATTCCCCAAAGATAGAGGCGGTGAAGAATTGCCCCAGACCGGTGAATCCTTCAGAAATTTGAGTTTCTTAGGCCTAGCAGGTTATTACCGAAGGTTTATGGAGGTTTTCTCATCTATTGCATCACCTTTTACTAAGTTGACTCAGAAAAAGGTGAAATTCCAATGGTTAGATGCTTGTGAGAAAAGCTTCCAAGAATTGAAGACCCGACTCACTTCAGCACCAGTGTTGACCTTACCCGAGGGTACTGATGGATTTGTAGTGTATTGTGATGCTTTGAGAGTCGGGCTGGGATATGTGTTGATGCAGCGTGGGAAGGTAATAGCATACGCCTCGAGACAGCTAAAGGTCCATGAAAAGAATTACCCGACCCATGATCTTGAGTTGGCTGCAGTGGTGTTTGCATTGAAGATATGGTGGCATTACTTGTATGGGGTCCACGTGGATGTATTTACATATCACAAGAGTTTGCAATATGTGTTCACGCAGAAGGATCTAAATCTTCGGCAAAGGAGGTGGTTGGAATTATTTAAGGACTATGACATGAGTGTCCTTTACCACTCGGGAAAGGCTAATGTGGTTGCGGATGCGCTTAGTAGACTCTCCATGGAAAGTGTGTCCCACGTGGATGGTGGAAATAAGGAGTTGGTGAAGGATGTCCACCGACTCGCAAGGCTAGGAGTTAGATTGATCGACTCAACCGATGGCGGTGTTGTTGTACATAACGGGTCAGAATCGTCCTTGGTGATTGATGTTTATACCAGGCAAGATGAGGATCCAATATTGAGGAAGCTGAAGGAGGTGGTGCGGAGTCAGAAGGTGGAGGTTTTCTCCCAAGGGGGAGATGGTGTGCTATGATACCAGGGTCGACTATGTGTTCCGAACGTCGAGAATTTGAGAGTTCAGATATTGCATGAAGCACATGGTACCAGATATTCTATTCATTCAGGATCCATGAAAATGTATTGAGATTTGTGATAAATCTATTGGTGGGATGGTATGAAGAAAGATATTGCGGAGTTCGTAGTAAAATGTCCAAACTATCAGCAAGTGAAAGTCGAACATCAAAGGTCGGGAGGTGTACTTCAGGATATCAACATCCCCACTTGGAAGTAGGAAGAGATTAATATGGATTTTGTTACATGCCTACCTCGTACTCGTCGGTAATACGACTCCATTTGGGTGGTGGTTGATAGGTTAACTAAGGCTGCACATTTCCTATCGGTCAACACCACGAATTCAGCGGATGATTATGATAAGTTGTATATTTGGGAGTTAGTTCGACTTCATGGAGTGCCCTTGTCTATTATCTCAGACCAAGGTACTCAGTTTACCTCTCAATTTTTGCGTTCTTTTCAAAAAGGACTTGGGATGCAGGTTAAGCTCAATACAGCCTTCCATCCGCAAACAGACGTCCAGGCAAAACGAACCATTCAGACCCTTGAGGATATGTTGAGGGCATGTGTTATGGATTTTAATGGTAGTTGGGATGATCATTTTCCCTTGATCGAGTTTTCTTATAATAACAATTACCACTCTAGTATCCAGATGGTACTGTTCGAGGCTCTTTACGGGCGGAGGTGTAGATCTCCCATCGGATGGTTCGGGGTTGGTAAGACAGCTATGATAGGACCAGATTTGGTTCATACGGTGATGGTGAAGGTTCAGTTGATAAGGGACCGCTTTAAAATCGCTCAGAGTCATCAGAAATCATATGCTGATGTGAGGAGAAGAGATTTGGAGTTTAATATTGATGACTAGGTATTTCTAAAGGTATCTCCCATGGAGAGAGTCATGCTGTTCGAAAAGAAAGGTAAACTCAATCCCCGTTATGTTGGCCCCTACTGAGTTGTGAGAAGAGTTGGTAAGGTGGTGTATGAGTTGGACTTGCCCTCAGAGCTATCTTCGGTTCATCCCATCTTTCATGTGTCACTTTTGAAGAAGTTCTTGGGTGATCCAGCCTTGGTAGTTCCGGTAGACAGCATTGGAGTGAAAGACAGCCTCAGTTATGAAGAAATTCCCATTGAAATCTTGGATCGTCAGGTTTGGAGGATGAGGAACAAATAAGTAGCTTTATTTAAAGTATTATGGAGAAATCAGCATGTTGAAGGAGTTACGTGGGAAGCCGAAGCAGATATGATAGCTAAATACCCTCATTATTTCCCTACCGGCTCCGTTTCAGTTTGAAGTATCAGTTTTTCCCTAAACCTTTAATCAGCTTTTCCCATTCAGTTCGTGTGTACAACTTTGTTTTATGATATGGTAAATGCATGTGATGTGTGAATTCAGTTTAGCTATGTAGTTCCTTTTGGAGGTAGTCATTCCATTAGTTTTCGACTTAAATGATTGGTAATCTTATATGGTGATAGCTTGTTTTTGAGTTTTCTGCATGTTTCTAACATTCGAGGATGAATGTTCCCAAGGGGGAGATATTGTTATACCCCAGGAACCCAAAGATCAGACCCGGAAGTGAAAATGAAGAAAAACTAAAATTTCGCACCAGGTCACAGAACGACCTGTGGATTTGGTCGTGAGGAGTGACCACGAGTCGTGAGGTGATTTGTGGTCAGCTTGGTTTGACAAAGCCTGAGTGAGGAGGCCACAGGCCTGACCACGAGTTGTGGTCAGACCTCACGACTTGTGAGGTCACCCGTGGTCAACCCTAGAGGATAAGCAAAATTGGGATGGGCAGTGCAGGCCATGGAAGGTGACCACGAGTCGTGGTCTAACCTCACGACTCGTGAAGTCACCCGTGGGGTTCCCTTGGAGGTTTGGGTAGTGGACTCAACGGATCAAGGCAACGAGTCATGCCCTGTAGCAACGACCTGTTAGGTCCCTCGTGAGGACTGGCGACTAGAAATTCCTGCATTTTAATAAGGGTGTTTCATAACTTCCTAAGTCCCTAAAGCCTAAACTACATCGTTTTAATTATGTTTTTGAGTTAGATAAGATGGGTTAAGCCCTTTATGCATGCCCATTCTCATGCAAGGACTTTAGAGAGGGTTTTGGGAGATTCAAGGCCTTCTTCCCCATATTTTCACCAATTTCCTTGTGGGTGTTCAAGGAACTTTAAGACCATCTATTCCCAAGTATGTAGGGTTTTAAAATGGGTGGAATTCTTCCTCACCCATGCGCGATTTCAATTAAATTCATGAATCCTCCTATTCAAGTCTATGGGGTTTTGTCCAAATGCATAAAAATGTGATTTCTCTTTATGGGTATGATTTAATTGAGTTCTAATTATTGAATTATGCATGTTGGGCAGGTTTTGTATTATTTTCTTAAAAATCCTGATTCAATCTTTTGAAATCTAAATTGCCCATCTGTGGAAGTTCATGGAAATTATAATTTATGATGAATATTCATTACTTTAAGTTTATTGATTATGGAAATGCATGAATCCAAGTTACGCATGTTTATGAGCATATTTTGAAAAAATTGAGTATGATGAATCATTGGACAATGCCCATATGATGAAGAATGTTTTACGATTTATGGAACGAATTTCATGATTTATCGATTTATGATGTTGGCTGATGAAAAGGGCCTTGATTCTTGGATAAGCATGTTTTACAGGGGATCAATGATGATAAATGTTATATCTTAGCTAATGAATTTTTATGCATGATGTTAATGATTTATGTATGAGCTATATGCATGTTTTTAGGAGTCGTGTCTAGCACCGAGCAACCCGGTGATAACGCTCAAACCATACATCCAACTGAAGTATGAAGCGAACATTATCAATAAAGAACCCAGCATAAAGGTTGGGGTCGAACCCATAGGAAATATGGAAGATCTAGATTACAGCCGGTAGATGAACTTGTATGGTAATTACTTCACAATGGGGGGAATTCTAATAAAAAAATTCAATAATAGAAATAAGCAGAAGTCAAGATTATGTTTTTGAATCAATAATTAAAGGATAACTAGGGTTTTTGTTCCCCATGGCTTCATAACAGCTTTGGGTATACACTCATGAGCTTTACTAATACTTACTTACAGAATTGATAACTTAGGTTCATTCAAACGATCGACCAATCCCTATCGAATGACTATCCTCAATTACTCGACCAAGTCTCATGAGTTTTGCAAACCAACCGTTATCACTAAGTTCCAAATATAACTATCCTGCGACCACAGCTCAAGTTAATACAATGATCATCAAGATCAAGGCTCTGTTATAATTCTCTTTTCCTAATCTCTACCTCTTCGACCAAAGCAAGTAAAGAATTCAGGCAGTTTCTAACGTTGTGCACCGCTAAGAATCATTAATGATGAAGAGAATACAATATAAGTAATTGGTATTGGTTTTAGACTCACTTTGTGCAACCCTAACTTATTAATCCACCGTGGTCCCCACAACCCTAGTTATGGAGGTTTTAGCCTCTCATAGTTGTAAGGTTGTGAACTGTGTTCATGATTGAAAATGTAAAACAATACTTACAAAGATGATTGAGAAAAAAAATTCCTTCAATTAAACCACGAAATCTTGAATAACAAGTAGCAAGAACAAGATGAATTCATGAAAAGGTTGATCACAAGGTTGAACTAACTCAATTCTCTCTTCCAACGATGTAAAATTGCTTACTACAATATTTTCCTACTAGAATTAAGTCTATTTGTCATCCTCTATGAAAAATAAAGAACAAAATTTATTTATATAGACACAAGAATCCTTTTCCTAAACGAACAGGACTGCTTTCCATATTTGTAGCCGACCTCATCACGGGTCCACCTGCGACTCGTAGGGGCTTCTCATGGACCGTGACATCTACTCGTGGCTTCAAGTGCTTGATGAATTTTGGCTAAGTGTTGGTCCAAGGTACGATTCGTACCAACATCCTACGACTCGTACATTGCACCCATGGCTTGATCCTGATACTTTGAACTTTTTCTGAACTTCACCACGACCGGTATGGTACGACTCGTACCTTCATCTCATGGATCGTAGGGTACTCTCGTACTGAGAATCAGTCTCCTGTGCAATTCTTCTGGATTTCATCATGACTAGCTTCCCACGACTCGTACCATCATGGTACGATCCGTGACAAGTCTCATAGGATTAGTCTTCCAGGTTTAAACTTTCAGCTTCTCGTCAAGGCCCTCAGTACGAATCGTAGGTCCATCCTACGAATCATACTGTGGACTGCAATTTTTTCCCTTTTTTGCACACTTTTAGCTTCCTATTGCAATTTATTGTTCCAACACCCATTTATCCTGAAATCAAAAGAAAAGTACCTCATATCCACATAAATACACCTAAGTCCACGCTATTTTCTTAGTTTTGAGCATCAATAGTGCTGTAAATCCACAGCTCATCAACACCCTCAACTTAAGACTTTTGCATGTCCTCAGGCAAAGAAAAAGAAAAACTAAACACGACGCTCAAGTAGAAAATAAACTTAAGATACTACAGCCAAAACTCAAACAAATTTTTGTACTATATATACAAACTCTATTGACCCTTCCTCTTGAAACATCATCAGCTAATGTATTACAAGCAATATCAAAACATCATATTCAGGGATCAAGACATGTCATCTAGCTATCAACAAGCAATCAAGCTATCACCTATGCGTTTAACACAAACCAATGTTAGAAGGCAAACATAATCCATGTACACTCACAAAAAATGAAGTCCCCACTCTAGTATGAAGTATCAAATGAAACATGGGACTAGGCAAATGAAGCACTCACTATCTCAAAGAACTGCAAGTATTATGCATTAGATACCATAGGCTTGCCCTTATTTTCTCTGCTTTGGTTTGTTAGATGGTCAAATTAAGATCACTATAGGACTTGATATGGCTTGTAATGTAGGCTTAGGGCTGGACATGATAAAGATGAAACATTTTATGAGTGACTATCCCTTCCTTGGCACTACATTCATTGGCTACACCATTCTCCTATTTCACCCTTCATTCTTTTTGAATTCTTTCTTCCCTTTTTCCCATTTTAAGAATATTTGCATGGGTGAGGTGATTTTTCACATTTTTCAACACTTTTTAGCTATTTTGAATTTTTTTCTTCTTAATATTCTCAAATTTTCAGCTTTTTACTTTTTCACCTCACCACACCTTTTTTCACCATTTCTTTTTCTTTCTTTTCTTTCCTTTTCTCCCGCTCCCACCATTTATGCACCCCTACTCTATCCACCCTCAACTTAAGCATTTTGCTTATGTTGAGGTTCACAATATCCAAGGAAGGACTAGGGCCATCATTATAAACAAATGGATACGGTTAACAGGTAAATCAAAGAAATATGGTCTATTAAGGCTCAAACTTGGGATCAAGGGATTCATGAAACTTTGGTGGGGAAATATAGGCTAAAAGTGTGCTAACACAAAATGACCTATGACCATATCCTAACCAACCATCCTCAACCTGTGTAAAGACCAACCACGAAAGTTCTAGATCTTCAACAACATGTCGCAATAAATACTTAGACCTCACTCGCACATGGTACATGAACTATTTTCACTTTACCTGTCTGGTTCATACATGGCTTAACAAGACTAGCACTACTAATAACTAAATGACATAAAACAATCCACAGAAATCATGCATTGTTTTCACAAATACATAGCAAAAATTTTTAAACTGGGTCAATTTTTCAAAAACAACAAAACTAGTGCATATCCATTGGCTGAGTATTCCTAAGTTACTTTCTAATCAAACAAAAATAACAACTAAAAACAAAAAATCCTAACACAAGCCGGTTCTACTAGATAGCATACCTGAGGGAAAAGAAACACGGCAAGAAAAACCCTCAGACGAACAGAAATATCACAAAAATACAAGTACACCCCCCCCCCTTTTTTTAAAAAAAAAATGAGCTTCGTCCCCGAAGCATAAAATATAAGCATGAAGGGAAAAGGGACATACCTGTGGCTACTCAGACTTCACCTCTCATGGGTTGCCTCCCATGCAGCGCCTAATTTAACGTCATGGCACGATGTTATTTTTGTGAATTATCAGGCATCATCAAGGTATATTTCCTCCACTCTTTTCAATTCATCTTCATCTCCCAGATACACTTTTATTCTTTGCCCATTTACTTTGAACCTTTTTCCTTCTTTTTTTTTCAAGTTCCACTGCACCATATGGTGACACTTGCACTACTCTATAAGGTCCCATCCATCTAGATTTCAACTTCCCAGGGTGCAGCTGGAGTCTTAAGTTAAACAACAATACCAAGTCTCCTGGGCTAAACTCCCTTCTTGTGATCTTTTTGACATGATAGATCTTCATTCATTCTTTATAAATGGCTGCACTCTCATATGCCTTAAGTCAAAATTCATCTAATTCATTGATCAGGTTCAATCTTAGCTTGGCAGCATCATTCCAGTCCATATTTAGCTTTTTCAATGCCTTATGCTCTAATTCAACTGGTAAGTGGCATGCTTTACCATAAACCAGTTGGTAAGGTGATGAGCCAATGGGAGTTTTATATGTTGTCCAGTAAGCCCACAATGCATCATCAAGCTTCCTGGCCCAATCTGTCCAGCTCGTATTTACTGTCTTGGCCAGAATGGTCTTGATTTCCCTATTAGAAACTTCCACATGCCCACTCGACTGAGGGTGGTAAGGTGTGGCTACCTAGTGCTTGACACCGTATTTCTCCAACAAGGTTTTGAAGAGGCGATTGTAGAAATGCGATCCACCGTCGCTGATTATGGCTCTGGGAGTGCCAAACCTAGAAAAGATATGCTTTCGAAGGAATGTTGTAACACTCTTGCCTTCATTGTTTGGCAATGCAACAGCCAAATTTTGATACATAATCCACAACCACCAGAATGTACTTCATCCCATATGAGCTAATGAATGGGCCCATGAAGTCAATTCCCCAAACATCAAATAGTTCTACCTCTAAGATTGGGGTTAACGGCAACTCATGTTTATGGGTAATATTGCCTTGCCTTTGGCCTTAATCGCATGACTTGGCAAGGTTGTATGCATCTTGATGAATAGTTGGCCAGTAATACCCGCATTGCAAAATTTTATATGTTGCTCTGGTGCCACTATGAGGTCCCCCTACAGGGAATGAATGACATGCCTTCAGAATGCTCAGCATCTCCACTTCTGGGACACACCTATGAATGATCCCATCTGTGCAAATGCAGAATAAATATGGCTCATCCCAGTAATACCGTCGGATATTAAATAAGAACTTCTTCTTGTGAGGGGTCATGTCTGTTGACATTATGTTGCTAACCAAGTAATTAGCTATCTCAGCAAACCAAGGGATCAAGTCCTGCGATGCACCTAATACCTGCTCATCTGGGAATGCATCATTGATCTCAACCTCCATCTGCTCCTTTGCTTCAGACTCCAGTCTAGATAGATGACCTGCCACCTGGTTCTCTGTTCCCTTTCTATCTTTTACTTCAAATTTAAATTCTTGGAGCAAGAGTACCCACTGAATTAATCTGGGTTTGTCTTCTTTTTTAGACATCAGGTACCTCAATGCAGTGTGGTGTGTGTGAACGATCACCTTGGTTCCGAGAAAGTATGCTCAAAATTTTTCAAATGCAAATACCACTGCCAATAGTTCCTGCTCCGTGACTGTATAATTCTTTTGGGCTGTATTTAGTGTCTTGCCAGTGTAATAGATTGGATGAAAGATTTTTTCTCTCCTTTGACCTAAAATAGCACCCAGAGTAACACCACTAGTGTCACACATTACCTTAAAGGGGAGAGACCAATCTGGTGCTATGATGATAGGAGCAGTAGTGAGCTTTTCTTTTAGGAACTCAAAAGCCTTTAGACATGCCTCATCGAATATGAACTTTACCTCTTTCTCCAATAGTTTGCACAATGGTTGTGCTATTTTGGAAAAATCCTTGATAAAGCGCCCGTAGAATCCTGCATGCCCTAAAAAGCTTCTGACCCCTTTCATGGAAATAGGGGGTGGCAATCCTGAGATAACTTCAATTTTTGCCTTGTCCACCTCGATCCCCTTTCCCGAGATCTTATGGCCCAGCACTATGCCCTATTTAACCATGAAATGACATTATTCCCAGTTTAGGACCAGATTGGTTTCCTCACATCTTTTCAGCACTTTGCCCAGATGCTCAAGGTAGGATTTGAGTGACTTACCTACCACTGAGAAATCATCCATAAATACTTCAATGGTGTCTTCTACCATGTCTGAAAATATGTACATCATATAACGCTGAAAAGTGGTTGGTGTGTTACACAATCCGAAGGGAATTCTCTTGAAAGCAAAGGTCCTATATGGGCAAGTAAAGGTGGTCTTCTCCTTATCTTTTGGAGCAATTGTGATCTGATTGTATCCTGAATACCCATCAATGAAGCAGTACCATCCTCTACCTACCATTCTATCAAGCATCTGATCCAGGAACGGCATTGGAAAGTGATCCTTGTGAGTGCAGCGGTTGAGTTTCCTGTAGTCCATGCATACACGCCATCCTATGACCGATCGTGTTGGTATCAGCTCATTCTTTGCATTGAGAACCACCGTAATCACTCCCTTCTTTGGTACGCATTGAACAGGACTTACCCATTGACTGTCAGTTATGGGATATATTACCCTAGTGTTCAGCCTCTTGATAATCTCCTTTTTTACCACTTCTTGCATGGGCAGGTTCAGGCAACGCTGATGCTCTATGCTTGGCTTAAATCTGGTTCCAGCTGGACTTTATGGGTGCATATGCCTGGTGGGATTCCGATGATATCAGCTATGGTCCATACAATTGCCTTCTTGTATCTTCTCAATATGTTGACCACAGCTTCCACCTGCTCATCGGATAAGGTTACTGCAACTATAACCGGCAAGGTGTTGTTTTCTCCAAGGAATGCATACTTGAGATGTGGAGGTAGTGCTTTCAGCTCAAGGATAAGTGGTTCCTCCCCAGATGCTTTGGTCGGTGGTGTTGAATGGTTTTTTAAATCCAGGTCGAGCTTCTTTGGGCTGAAGCTATATGACCCTATCCCATTTAAGGCATTAACCGTCTCTGTGTATTTTGGGCTCCCATTATCTCCATAATTCATTATCACAGCTTCCAAAGTATCATAAGTCACAATTCCTTCCACTAAGGTTGGTAGCTGATCGGGTTCCATCTTTGGGTGTTAAAGTGAAGGATTTATCCCTAGATGAAAACTTGAGGAAACCACAAAAGAAAAACAAAAGAAAGAAACTTTCAAAAGTAAAGTAACTACCAACAAGTCAAATACAAGCTAATAACCTAATCTTAGTCATATTCCCCGGCAACGACGCCACTTTTTTATAACGCTCAAACCACCTTTCCAACTGAAGTATGAAGCGGACGTTGTTAATAAAGAACCCAACTTAAAGGTTGGGGACGAATCCACAGGAAATAAGGAAGATCTAGATTAAAACCGGTAGATGAACTTGTATGGTAATTACTTCACAATTGGGGGAATTCTAATAAAAAAATTCAATAATAGAAATAAGCAGAAGTCACGATTATATTTGTGAATTAATAATTAAAGGATAACTAGGGTTTGTGTTCCCCATGGGTTCATAACAGCTTTGGGTATACACTTGTGAGCTTTACCAACACTTACTTACAGAATTGATAACTTAGGTTCATTCAAACAATCGACCAATCCCTATTGAATGAGTATCCTCAATTACTCAACCAAGTCTCATGAGTTTTTTCAAACTAACCGTTATCACTAAGTTCCAGATATAACTATCTTGTGACCACAGCTCAAGTTAATACAATGATCATCAAGATCAAGGCTCTATTGTAATACTCTTTTCCTAAACTCTACCTCTTGGACCAAAGAAAGTAAAGAATTCAGGCACTTCCTAATGTTGCGCACCACTAAGAATCATTAAAGATAAAGAGAATACAATATAAGTAATTGGTATTGGTTTTAGACTCACTTTGTGCAATCCTAACTTGTTAATCCACCATGGTTCCCACAACCCTAGCTATGGAGGTTTTAGCCTCTCATAGTTGTAAGGTTGTGAATTGTGTTCATGATTGAAAATGTAAAACAATACTTACAAAGATGATTGAGAAAAAATAATTCCTTCAATTAAACCACGAAATCTTGAATAACAAGTAGCAAAAACAAGATGAATTCAAGATAAGGTTGATCACAAGGTTGAACCAACTCAATTCTCTCTTCCAATGATGTAAAATTTCTTACTACAATGTTTTCCTACTAGAATTAAGTCTATTTGTCGTCCTCTATGAAAAATAAAACATAAAAAATATTTATAGAGACACAAGAATCCTTTTCCTAAACTAACAGGACTGCTTTCCATATCTGTAGCCAACCTCTTCATGGCTCCACCTGCGACTCGTAGGGGCTTCTCACGGACTGAGACATCTACTCGTGGCTTGAAGTGTTGGCTGAATGTTGGCTAAGTGTTGGGCCAAGGTACGATTCGTTCCAACATCCTATGACTCGTACATTGCACCCGTGACTTGATCCTAATACTTTAAACTTTTTCTGAACTTCACCATGATCGGTATGGTACGACTCGTACCTTCATCTCACAGATCGTAGGGTACTCTCGTACTGAGAATCATCCTCCTATGCAATTCTTCACGACTGGCTTCCCACTACTCGTACCATCATGGTACGATCCGTAACAAGTCTCATAGGATCAGTCTTCTAGGTTTAAACTTTCAGCTTCTCATCAAGGCCCTCAGTACAACTCGTAGGTCCATCCTATGAATCGTACTGTGGACTGCATTTTTTGCTCTTTTTTGCACACTTTTAGATTCCTTTTGCAATTTATTGTTCCAACACCCATTTATCCTGAAATCAAAGGAAAAGTGTCTTATATCCACATGAATACACCTAAGTCCATGCTATTTTCTTAGTTTTGAGTGTCAATAGTGTTGTAAATCCACAGCACATCACCCGGCGTTCAAAGGACTACATCGGTGTCTCATAACCATGTGCCACCGTGGGTTGTAAATGATATGATGTATTAATAATGATCCCCTCAAATGTGATATCACGCCTTATGCATGACCCTCTCCTGGTAAGCCAGGGTCTGCTCTGCCCACTTGAGCGAGACAGTGGGGCATCATGAAAGGCTCTACCATGATGGTGTCGGTTATGACGAGTCCTCCCATTGTTCCACATGTTTTATGCATTGTTATTTTTATGTTATTGGCTCAAGTTTTATTTTGATAAAGTTAATTATGATTATGATAACAAATGATTATGAATGATTTGAAAGCCTTGAGCCTTATGTTTTATTACGAAGATTTTTGATACAAGCATGATGTCCTTCTCCTATGTCTATTTATGAGTTTACTTTATTTTTAAAAATGTTTATTTTACTTACCTTGCATACTCAATACATTCCACGTACTGACCGCATACTTTCTATGTTGTATCGTTTCACGATACAGGGTCCAGATCTTAGGCTCATCCTCATCCGTAGTCCATCCCGGCCTACGATATCAGCTTGTTAGTGAGTCCTCGTGTTCCGAGGGCTGTTTGATAAAATTTCCTATTGATTATGTTTCAGTATTGCTCTGTTTAGTTGGGGATGTTGTCCCATCAACTCATCTTACGTATTAGAGGCTTTCGGACAAATGAGTAGTACTCAGCTTATGTAAATGTTTGGTATTTTCTAATTCTATGTCATGGTTACATTTCCATAATGTTTTATGCTTAATATTCCATTTATTTAAATGAAATTAGTTGAATGCATGTGTCATGGGTTGACTTGAGGTCTCTCGGGGTCCCTTGTCCCGTGTCTACGATCCGAACGTACGTTCGGATCGTGACACTATATGACCCTATCCCATTTAAACCATTAACCGTCTCTTTGTATTCTGGGCTCCCGTTGTCTCCATAATTCCTTATCACAACTGCCAATGTGTCATTAGTCACAATTCCTTCCACTAAGGTTGGCAGTTGATCATGTTCCATTTTGAGTGTTTGAGTGGAGGATTTATCCCTTGATGAAAACCTGAGGAAGTCACAAAAGAATAACAAAGAAAAACAAAGGAAAAAAACATAAAAAGTAGAGTAACTACCAACAAGTCAAATACAAGATAATAACCTAGTCTTAGCCATACTCCCCGGCAACGGCGCCAACTTTTGATAACGCTCAAACCACACTTCTAACTGAAGTATGAAGCAGACATTGTCAATAAAGAACCCAACTTAGAGGTTGGGTTCGATCCTACAGGGAATATGGAAGATCTAGATTACAGCCAGTAAGTGAACTTGTATGGTAGTTACTTCACAATTAGGGGGATTCTAATAATAATCAATAGTAAAAACAAAGCAGTTGTCAAGTTTAGGTTGTGAATCAATAATTAAAGGATAACAAGGGTTTGTGTACCCCATGGATTCATAACAGCTTTAGGTGTACACTCGTGATCTTCACCAATACTTACTTACAGAACTGATAACTTAGGTTCATTCAAACGATCGACCAATCCCTATTGAATGACTATACTCAATTACTCGCCAAGTCGCATGAGCGTTTCCAAACTAACCGTTATCACTTAGTTCCAGATATAACTATCCTGCGACCACAGCTCAAGTTAATACAATGATCATCAAGATCAAGGCTCTGTTGTAATTCTCTTTTCCTAATATTTACCTCTTTGACCAGAGCAAGTAAAGAATTCGGGCACTTTCTAACATTGTACACCGCTAAGAATCATTAAAGCATGAAGAGAATACAATATAAGTAATTACTTTTGGTTTTAGACTCACTTTGTGCAACCCTAGCTTGTTAATCCACCATGGTTCCCACAACCCTAGCTATGGAGGTTTTAGCCTCTCATAGTTGCAAGGTTGTGAAGTATGTTCATGATTAAAGATATAAAAACAATACCTAAAAATATGATTGAGAAAAACGCTTTCTTTAATTTACCCGCAAAATCTTGAAGAACAAGTAGCAAGAACAATATGAATTCAAGAAAAGGTTGATCACAAGGTTGAACCAACTCAATTCTTTCTTTCAAAGATGTAAAATTGTCTACTACAATGTTTTCCAACTAAAACTAATTCTTCTCAATGTCACTTCTAAAAAATAAAACATAAAACATATTTATATAGACATAAGAATCCATTTCCTAGGCTAATAGGGTGATTTTCCATATCTGGTGCCGACCTCGTCACAGATCATCCTACGACTCGTGGAGCATCCTATGGTCCGTGGAAGCATCTCGTGGTTTGGATTGTTGACTGAACTTTGGCTAAGTGTTGGGCTAAGGTATGATCCGTACCTCCTTCCTACGACTCGTACCAGGCTCCCGTGTCTTGATTCTGAATCTTTGCAATTTGTTTGAAGTTCACCATGATCGGTATGGTACGACTCGTACCATGCTCTCACGAGTCGTGGTATCCTCTCGTACTGAGAATCAACCTCTTGTGCAATTCTTCTGGAGTTCATCATGACTGCTTTGCCACGACTAATACAAGTTTGGTACAATCCATGGCAAGACTCGTAGGTTCATTCTTCCATCTTCATCCTTCTTCTTCTTATCACGACCATCAGTACGACTCGTAGGTCCATCCTACGGATCGTACTGGGGATTGCATTTTTTCCCTTTTTTGCACACTTTTAGCTTCCTTTTGCAAATTTACTCTCCAACACCCGTTTATCTTGAAATCAAAGGAAAAGTGCCTCATATCCACATAAATACACCTAAGTCCATGTTATTTTCTTAGTTTTGAGCATCAATAGTGCTGTAAATCCACAGCACATCAATTATCCTTCCAACTGACTATTAACTCACATTATGGTAATAACATAGAAATTTAAGAACTAACAGGATTAAGCAACATTTGTATCTAGACAATTATGCAAGACCCAATTTACTGTGTTCATAGAAACTAGGGCTAACACAATATTTCATGAAGAGAATAACAACATGTTTAATAAGTAGTGAAGACTTGCAAGAATTCATCAGAACTACAATCTAAAGAGACAACCATAGTCTAACTAAAAGATAACCCTAGTTTTGATCTTCAAGGCTAGAAGTTATATAGATTCTTAGAAGGATTTTGGGGCACAAGTGAAAAGCAATTCCCTTGTTAAATTCCAACATACCTGGAGTAGAATTCTTGAGAAAAAAATCTGGAGAAATCTAAAAGAAGACTGAAAGACCTAGCTTAGCTATGAAATATCTGCTTGGAGCTTCTATGTTCTTAAATCGATAATTGAGAGAAGATGAGAGGGATTAAGTCGATCAACCCCTTTAATTCTCTCCTAAAACGTACCCACAATGACGTACTTTAGGAGGTTAAAAGGTGAAAAGTTACAAAAATGCCCCTACTAAAAATGCAAAAATTTGGACCCTGCCAGTCCTCACGAGGGACATCACAACTCGTGAGGTACTGGATGAGTCATGAGTCCATGACCTCCACTGGAAAGTCCACCATGAATTTTTTGAGCAGATGATGAGGTACTTCATGAGTCGTGAGGCACCACGACTCGTGACTCCTCTCATGGTCTTCACGGGAAAAAGCACACTGTCAGTCCCAACGAGGGATTGGACGGGTCGTTACCACACCTAAAAGGTCATTGTCCAACTCGTCTTCACCACTAGTCAATCATCAAAAATTTCCCCGGGCCAAGCCAGGAGGCACTTAACGAATCATGGGGTCACATCATGACTCGTGACCTCCACTGATGATCACCCCCCTACCATGACTTTCCCTAAGTAATCCTCCATTTCACGGGTCACTTAACGACTCATGGAGTTCCTCAGGGATCACTGGATGACTCGTCCTATGACCTGGGCAACATTTTCCTATTTTCTCTACTTCAACCCTCAGGTCTGATCTTAGGGACTTTCGAGGTGTTATATTATCTCAAAGGCCAATGACTCCTCCTGCTGAGCCTTGCCTCTGAGCTATACTAGGATAGGGTCTTCTTACTGTCTCTCTTTCACCTCCACAACTAGAGATGGTTGTTTGGTGTGTGTTATATGGGTATATAACTACACGCAAGTGCACGTGGTCGAACAAGTAGTAAGTGGCTTTAGTAAGCCAAGTATCGATCCCACAGAGACTTGGATGAAGTGCAATCTGCTCAAGTGTACTATATTTTACTTCTAAAAATGCAGACAACAGTGTAACCAAGAGTTTGATAGTTTGTTTTATAATTTTTATACTAAAGCTAAAACAATTATCTACTTTGAGTCTGAACTATGAATGAGAGCATGCTGAGGGTAAACGAACATGTAATGAAATTAATTATCATCATACTTTGGTTAATCTTCTCCTCCAGTTGCTAGCCAAGAACTATTGCCAAGAGATTAAAACTCCTGTATTTAACCTCACTTAAGAATCATGAACCATCCACCTACATTTCTGTGATTAAATGCAATTCATGTTCTAGCCATACAAATCCGGTTCCTAAATTGACTAATACGACTTTCAGGTATATTTCTATCCTGAAAGTAAATCAATTCCCAATTTTCCCAAATCAAGTAAAGATCATATCCTATTAATTCACAACTTTCCAATTTTTTGCTCTCTAGTGAAACCGGACTTTTTAGATGTACATTAACGTAGGCCACACATTAATGCAGTAAGAACAAGAATTAATAGAACAACATGGAAGAAAAGATGAAAAACCAAAGGATCAATGATCACATTTCATCACAATTGTTCATAACCTCAGCAAGAAGAGGAATTAGCCACTCATTTGTGGATTAAACATCTTTAAATGAGTGTTAATCATACAAGCAATTGAATTAAAGAAGAGAGAAAGAGAGAAAAAACCTTGATATTTTAGTCCCTCAACTGCCTGTAACCCACGTTCTTGCTCCACCAAGTCAGAATATTGAAAAATGAACCTAAGTGTTCTATTTATACTGCTGGGAATTTTTCCCGGAATAACGAGCAACGTGTCACGGAGTGCATCGCGGAGCACTGCCTCCGTGACACGCTACGAACGCGGACCCTCACTGGAACTGGGGGTCCAGGAATTAAAGCTCAACGTGGCACGACGTGCAACGCGGTGCCAAGCCACCGTGCCACGGACCAGACGCGGACCCTCTCTGGAATTTGGGCAATATTTCCCTATCCAGGCAGAAGGCCTCCGCGATGGCAGCGTGCCACGGCTCCATCGCGGAGTCCCTTTATTTCATGTTGTCCAATGCCTTGTTCCTTGCTCACATCCAAGTCCAACCCCGATATCCTCCAACATGCATTTTAGCTTCCCGAAATTACATTTTACCTGCAAAACAATGCTAATCATGTTGGTTAGTATAAATTCACATTTTATTACCAATTACATGAGAATGTATACACATTGATAGATAAACAAGGCTAAAATGGTACTTTTGAGTATCACTTGGGCATATAAATTTGCCCAAGATCAATGGTACTGTAGTATTTGAGATCATAACCCTACTACTATCTAAGTCCACTGACCGCACTCCTAGATTGGCTAACTGGTGTATCTCTCGAGCCAATTCTCTCTTTTCTAGCCTAAGGTATGATAAGTTACTCATGTATCTTCGACTAAGGGCATCGGCTACAATGTTAGCCTTTCCTAGGTGATATAAGATATTTACGTCGTAGTCCTTCAACAACTCAAGCCAACGATGTTGCTGCAATTCACAATTAGAGAACTTGATGAATAACTCACGTTTCTCAAGTGTCCGAAGGTCTGAGATGAATAGCATGCTTCTCCTTACTCTTGGAGTAAACCAAGATGTCATCAATGAACACAATAACAAACATGTTCAAATACTGCTTAAAAACTCTATTCATGAGGTCTATAAATGTTGCAGGAGCGTTAGTCAAACCAAAGGACATAATAATAAACTTAAAATGACCATAATGAGTCTTAAAAGCTATCAAATATCACACTCTTTAAAATCTAACTAATGATACCCTAATTAAGGTCTATCTTTGAGAAACAAGTGGCACCCTGTAGTTGGCCGAACAAGTCATCGATTCTAGAAAGGGGATACTTCTTGATAGTGACTTTTTTCAATTGATGTTAATTAATACACATTCTAAGAGTACCATCCTTCTTTCGCACGAAGAGACTGGAGCATCCCAAGGTGAAATATTAGGGCGAATGAAACACTTATCAATAAGATCTTTTAACTACTCTTTTAAATCTTTTAACTTGGCTGGAGCCATTCTATATGGTGGTATAGAGATAGGCTGAGTGTTAGGGAGACCATCTATTCTGAAATCTATTTCCCTATGGGTAGGAACTCAAGGAAGATCATCTGGAAAGACCTTTGGAAACTCATTCAAAACCAGAATTGTCTGAAGGGATGGTGTCTCAGCATTAAAGTCTCTCACTCTCACTAAATGATAGACACACCCCTTAGAAATTAACTTTTTGGTCTTAAGGTATGAGATGAAATGACCCTTAGTCATAACGAAACTACCCTCCCAAACTAGGACTGGCTCATCTGGAAACTGTAACTCTATTACTCGAGTCGTACAACTAACTGTGGCATAATAGGAATACAACCAATCCAAGCTTAGAATGACATAAAAATCCACCATGTATAACTTTACTAGATCAGTTTGGTATCTTTATGATAGACTAAAACTATATAATCTCTATATATTCTCTTAGCTAAGACCAACTCATCGACCATAGTAGAAACACTGAAAAGCTCTAAGAGTTGTTTCGGGGAGATCCCAAACTTAATGGCTACATAAGGAGTCACAAAATATAAGGTAACACCTGGATCAAGTAGAGCATACACATCAATAGATAAGACTTTTAACATATTAGTAACAACATATGGGGAGTTCTCATGATCTTGGCAACTAAACATAGCATACTGTAACATCCCGGAAGGGCCTACGAATAGACCCAGTAGTTGAAGTTGAAAACTACAGAAAACCTAGAATTTTGCACCAGTACAACTTGAGGTACGAGTCGTGGTGAGTACCTACGACTCTTGACTCAAGTCGTGATGAGTTCGGGAGCCTGAAGTCATACCACGAGAAGCCCTATGAGTCATGGCGTGTGGGTCCGACTCATGGTTAGGAGTCGTGATGAATTTATCAGTGGTGTTAGAGTGAGTCATCACGGGTCATGGTACGACTCGTAGGATATAGCAACGAGTCTTGGTGAGGAGTTGTGGTTAAGTCATATTTGTTTGGGTGGATGGTACCATGGTTGACAGTACGACCCGTAGGATGGTGGTACGGGTCATGGTTTACCAATCGTGGCCAAATTCAGAAAGTTGGGAGAAATGGTGAGGTAACCACGAGAGGTAACCACGAGTCGTGACTTGGTGGTATGACTCGTGGTATGACTCGTGGTCAGAGCCAGACTTGTCTTTCAGGAAAGTTTCAATAAGGGCAAATTAGACTTTTCTACACTTTTGGGCCCTAAGCCACGTTGTTTTGAGGTCGGAACAGGGTATTTAAGGGATGAAAACTTCTTCTAAGTTCATTTTAGCAATTACAAGTCTAGAGATGGGAGTAGGAAAGTTTTCGAGCCATTTTCTTCAAGTTTTCACTTAGGGTTCTTCAAGGGAGTAGGAATCACGAAATTTCCAGGTATGTGAGGTTTTGAATGGTTATTTTAGTCCCTACCCATGCTCATTTATTCTCATTTTCTATGCTTAACTTACTAAAATCTTATGGGCCTTAACCCAATTGCATGATTCTTCGAAATTTTACCTGAGCTTGTTGTAGTATGTTTAAATTATGGGTTTTGAAGTATTTGGGATGTTTCTCACTTATTTTATTCAATATTTGATGATTTAATCCCTAAAAGTACATGTTCCTAAATCATGGGGTTTTAGTGAAATTCATGGTTATGGTGATTTTCTCAAGCATGATATAAACTCGTGAATTTAAGCATGTTTTCAACTAATCATGTTATGATGATCATGTTTCCTATAATTTAAGCATTTCATGTATGATTTAAACTATGAGCAATGCCCACATGTCACTTATGATTTATGAACTACGATTTTGGACGATTCACGGGCCCAATTTCATGGCTAGTATTACGAATTCTCAAGCATGATATGATTCTCACGATTTAACTAGCCATGCATGTCATGTATTAATTTGTATGAGCATGTGGCATGTTTTGGGAGTAGTACTTAACACCGAGTAGGTTGGGGGCCCAGGTTATGCCCTTAATCTCATAACTACGTGCCACCGTAGGTTATGCCTGGGACCTCCTTAGTGATTGTCCCCTATGCCCTACGGGGTCTTCATGAGTTATATCTTGCCTTTCATGGTTTATACCCTTGGCAAGGTATGGACGACCTCCCGACTAGGTTTACAGGTCGGGCTCCATGTGTGCTCATGTGGAGTATGCTAGTTATAGAAATCTCCCATCGTTCCTCATGGTTTTTAAGTGAATGCATGTTTATGTTCTTTTGGCTCAAGTTATGTTTTATGAAATGTTTTTCTCACATGTTATAACTATGACAGGTTTACGAATATTTTGGAAGTACTGAGCCTTACGATATACTTACGATTTCAGTTTTATGATCATAATGTCCCCACTCCTTAAACTTTTATGTTTTAAGCATAGTTTTGCATACCTTACATACTCAGTACCTTTCAAGTACTAACCCACATATTTTCAAGATTCGGTTCGCAGGTTCAGCATCGTCCCTAGCTTGCGCTCAGTTCCGCTTAATCTCCAGTGGTGAGTCCTCATGATCCGAGGGCTTCATGTTCAGACCTTGTTTATCTTTTACTATCAGAATGTTTGGGTTAGTTGGGGGTCTTGTCCCTTCAACCCATCTTTTATGATTAGAGGCTCTCGGACTTATGTGTAGTATTCTATCATTTATGAATGTATTTTCGGTTTGTCGCACCTTTCCTTTCATGTTACGATTTTCATTTAGTTCATGATTAATAAGTTAAGTTTTTCGCTTTATATGAATGAATTAGTATTGTGATCATGCCATGGGCTGACTTGGGGTCTCTCAAGGCTCCTTGTCCCGTGTCTACGATCCGGGTGTACTCTCGGGTCGTGACAAACTTGGAATCAGAGCAATAGGTTCAAATGTGTCCTAAGGAGTCTGAAAGTCGTGTTAGGTAGAGTCTTTTTCATGGGTATGCAGTGCGCCACACTTATCATGAAGAGGCTACTGATCATTTTAGGAATATTCCCTTATTTCATAATCTATGTCGTGCGGTCAAAATCTCTCCATCTTTCTAATTCGTGCTATTTGAGACTGCAGAAAATTTATGGCTCCCAGAAGAATAATCAGAAGGAGGAACATAAATGATGAAGGCCACAGGGGTGGCAATTATGATGGGCGTCACCAAGCCCCCACCGGTTCAGAAGCCCCAGGCACCAGAGCCAGCTGCCTATGCCAAGTTTTTGGCGGCTATTCAAATGTTGGCGCTGGACTTGACCACTCAGGTCAACCAATAGGCTGTGGCGCATGTCCCGCAGAACGGCAATGCAGCGGCAGCCCGGATCAGGGACTTTCTAAGGATGAACACTCCCGAGTTCACTGGGGCGAAGGTGGACGAGGATCCATACGAGTTCATTGAGGGTATTTTGAAGGTCATTCAGGTCATGGGAGTGACAAGTGAGGAGTGTGTTGATTTGGCCTCTTATCAGCTGAAGGAGGTTGCGTATATTTGGTTCAAACAATGGAAGGACAGCAGGGTAGTGGGAGCAGGCCCTATCAGCTGGGATGAATTCCACATGGCCTTTCTCGATAGGTTCTTTCCTCGGGAGATGAGAGAATTGAAAGCAACCGAGTTTGTTAACCTCAAGCAAGGGAAGATAACGGTGCTAGATTATTCACTTGAGTTCACTCGCCTGTCAAAGTATGCCCCGGAGCTTGTGATGGACCAGAGGGAGCGGGTGAGCAGATTCGTGCAGGGAGTAGCTGAGTATATGGATAAGGATTGCAGAACAACCATGCTTCATTAGGATATGGACTATCCACGGATGGTCCTCTATGCCCAGCAGATAGAAGCAGCTCACATGAGGAAGAGAGAGGCCAAGAGGGCCAGAACTGATAGCCACAGGTTCCCCCAGCCTAAGCTAAAGGGTGAATCTCACCAGCAATCCCAGCACAGGTCCATTACACCAGCACCATCTTAAACCAGTACTCCATCCATTCCATAGGACAGTCAGAGGAGCAGGGCCTCAGGTTCGAGGAGTCAAAACAGCATGCGCACAGAGCGCACATTCCCATCTTATGCTAATTATGGCAAGAACCACCCAGAGAAATGTTTGGTGGGCTTAGAAGCTTGTTTCAGGTGTGGCAAACCCGGACACAAACTTAGGGATTTCCCCGCAGCTAGGTTAGGGGGTAGTGGAGCCCGCACTTCAGCAGCCAGTTCATCAGTTCTAGTGGTACGTCAGACTCAGCAGGGTGCTCCGACTGGCTCAGCTGGCGTCCAGTGCTAGAATCGATTTTATGCACTTGGCTCTCGGAAGGAGCAGGAGACTTCTCCCGATGTGGTTACGGATATGTTGCGAGTCTTTCACATTGATGCTTGTGCTTTATTAGATCCGGTAGCCACACTATCTTTTGTGACACCTTACATTGCTAGTCGCTTTGGAGTTACCCCTGAAATCTTGTCCGAACCATTTTCTATATCTACCTCGGTTGGTGATTCAATCGTAGCGAGGGGGGTATATAGAGGTTGCCCTATTACAGTCTTGCATAGGGTTACCTCTGCAAACTTAGTAGAATTGGCTATGGCCGATTTTACATCATCTTGGGCATGGATTGGTTGTTTGCGTGTTATGCATCTGCTAACTGTAGAACTCTAGTGGTGGAGTTTCGATTTCTAGGGGAACCGATTTAGAATGGAGGGGTGGTTCAGCAGTACCTGTAGGTCACTTTATCTCCTATCTCAAGGCCAAGAAAATGATTTCTAAGGGTTGAAATTGATCTTTTACCTGACACGCAACCCTTATCAATCCCTCCTTACCATATGGCACCAGCTGAACTAAGATAGTTAAAGGAGCAGTTGAAGGATTTGCTAGATAAGGGTTTCATTAGACCAAGTCCCCATGGGCTGCCCCAGTGTTGTTCATCTGGAAGAAAGATGGTTCCCTGCTGATATCTATTGACTATAGACAGTTGAACAAGGTCACCATCAAGAATAGATATCCCTTACCTAGGATTGACGACTTATTCGATAAGCTTCAAGGTGCCAAATAATTTTCTAATATAGATCTTAGGTCCGGGTATAACCAACTCAGAGTTCAGGAGAGCGACATCCCAAAGAATGCTTTCAGAACCCGGTATGGCCACTATGAATTCGTTGTTATGTCTTTTGTACTAACCAATGCCCCTGCAGCTTTTATGGATTTGATGAACAAGTATTCAAGGTATATTTGGATATGTTCGTGATCGTGTTCATTGACAACATACTAATATACTCCCAAAGCGAGGAGGAACATGTCGCACACCTGAGGATAGGACTCAAAACCCTCAAGGACAACCAGCTATACTCCAAGTTCAGCAAATGTGAATTCTGGCAGAAAGCAGTTCCATTTTTGGGGCAAATAGAGTCAAGCGAATGCATTAGGGTGGACTCCCAGAAAATAGAGGTAGTAAAGAATTGGCCTAAACCTGTAAACCCTTCGGAGATCAGGAGCTTTTTGAGCTTAGCAGGTTACTATCGGAGGTTTGTAGAAGGTTTCTCATCCATTGCAGCCCCACTGACTAGATTGCTCAGAAAAAGGTGAAGTTCCAATGGTCAGAAGCTTGCAAGAGGAGCTTCCAGGAATTCAAGGCCAGGCTCACTTCAGCACCGGTGTTGACTTTACCGGAGGGTACCGATGGCTTCGTTGTATATTGTGATGCTTCGAGGGTTGGATTGGGATGTGTATTGATGCAGCACAGGAAAGTCGTAGCATATGCATCCAGACAGTTGAAAACTCACAAGAAGAATTACCTGAACCATGATCTTGAGTTGGCCGCGGTGGTATTTGCCTTGAAGATACGGCGACACTACTTGTATGGGGTTTATGTAGATGTATTTACAGACCACAAGAGTTTACAATACGTGTTCACATAGAAGGAACTAAATCTTCAGCAACGGAGGTGGTTGGAGCTACTTAAGGACTATGACATGACTGTCCTTTATCACCCGAGTAAGGCCAACATGGTTGCAGACGCCCTTAGTAGACTTTCTATGGGAAGTGTGTCACATGTAAGTGAATACAAGAAGGAGCTGATAAAGGAGGTACATCGACTTGCATGGTTGAGAGTTAGAATAGTCAGCTCGACCGATGGTGGGGTAGTAGTTCAAAATGGGTCAAAGTCGTCCTTGGTAATAGAGGTGAAGGCTAAGCAAGATGAAGACCCAATATTGGTAAAGTTGAAAGAAGCTGTTCAGAATCAGAAGGTAGAAGTCTTCTCCAAAGGGGGAGATGGCATGCTTCGGTACCAGGGCCGCTTATGTGTTCCGAATGTGGGTGATTTGAGAAGCCGGATGTTGCATGAGGCTCATGGGTCCAGATATTCTATACATCCAGGTGCCACCAAAATGTATCATGCCTTGCGGGAAATCTACTAGTGGAATGGCATGAAAAGGGATATTGCAGAATTTGTAGCCAAGTGCCTGAATTGCTAACAGGTGAAAGTCGAGCATCAGAGACTAGGGGGTGTACTTTGAAGTGGGAATAGATCAACATGGACTTTGTAACAGGTTTTCCCCACACACGTAGACAGTATGACTCCATCTGGGTTGTGGTGGATAGGTTGACCAAGGCTGCTCATTTCCTACCGGTCAAAACCACCGATTAGGCAGAATATTATGCAAAGTTGTACATCCGAGAGTAGGTTAGGTTGCATGGAGTTCCCTTGTCCATTATGTCAGATAGAGGTACTTAGTTTACCTCTCTGTTTTGGAGGTCTTTTCAAAAAGGACTTGGTGCTCAAGTCAAGCTTAGCACGGCGTTTCATCCGCAAATAGATGGTCAGGCGGAGCAGACTATCCAGACTCTTGAGGACATGTTAAGAGCTTGCGTTATTGACTTCAAGGGTAGTTGGGATGAGCATTTTCCCCTTATTGAGTTCACCTACAACAACAGCTACCACTCCAGCATACAAATGGCACCGTTCGAGGCTCTTTATGGGCGACGGTGTAGATCGCCCATTGGGTGGTTTGAGGTTGGCGAGGCTTCGTTAGTGGGTCAAGACTTAGTTCATGAGGCCATAGAGAAGGTTCAGTATAAGAGAAAGACTGAAAATGGCTCAAAGTCATCAGAAATCGTATGCGGATGTGAGGAGGAGAGAGTTGGAGTTTGGCGTGCATGACTGGATATTTCTTAAGGTATCTCCATGAAGGGAGTAATTAGATTTGGAAAGAAAGGAAAACTCAGCCCCCGCTATATTGGCCCGTACAGAATTTTGAGGTGAGTGGGTAAAGTAGCCTATGAGTTAGATTTACCCTCAGAATTGGCTTCAGTTCATCCCGTATTTCACGTATCGCTCTTGAAAAAGTGCTAGGGAGACCCATCCTTAGTGGTTTCGGTGGAAAGTTTTGGTGTGAAGGATAGTCTCAATTATAAGGAAATTCCTGTTGAAATCTTGGATCGCCAGGTTCAGAGACTGAGAATAAGGAAGTAGCCTCAGTAAAGATATTATGCAGGAATCAGCATATCGAGGGAGTGTGGGAGGCCGAAGCGGATATGATGGATAAATACCCCAATTATTCCCTACCGGCTCAGCTTCAGTTTAAGGTACCAATTTTTTCCCTAAACCTATATTTAGTTTTTCATTTTCTGTTCATGCATATAAGTTTGTTTTATGATATGATGTATGAAAGTGATGTCTGAACTCAGACCATCTATGTGGTTCTTTTCGGGGGAAGTCGTTCCGTCAGTTTTTGGTTTGAATGTCAATTATTAACATCTATATGTAGTGATTGTTGTTTTTAAGTTTTTTGCTTGTTTATAACGTTCAAAGACAAATGTTCCCAAGGGGGAGATATAGTTATACCCCGGGAACCCAAGGATCAGGTCCAGAAGTGAATCAGGAGAAAAACTAGAAAAATGTTGCAGCAGTTGTAGAACGGGTCACTTAACGACTCGTGAGGAGGCCAAACGAGTTGTCAAGTGACTTATGGGGAAGTCCTGGGATGATGAGGGACTCGGGGTCCCCACGGGCGATGTAACGACTCGTGGTCAGGCACCAAAAGTCATCATGTCAGTCGTGGGGTGGTCCTAGAGTAAGACAGTAAGGCTTATCCAGTGTACTTAATGGATGGTACCTAATGAGTTGTCGTCAATCCTAACGACCTGTTAGGAGGGCCGTTACCAAGCCAATTGAATTTTCATAAACAATGAGGCAGTGTACTTGACGGGTGAACCAACGAATCGTGTGCCCTAGCAACGAGTCGTCAGGTTGTCCGTTAGGACCCCCTGACAGTTATTTCCTGCGAATTAGTAAGGGCCTTCTCGTAATTTCCTACGCTCCTAAGACCTAAACTACATCATTTTGAGGTCGGTACAGGGTCTTTTAAAGGGAAATCAACCATGATAAGCCTCATTTTGGATATTGTAAGTGTAGAGAGGAAGGAGGAAAGGGAAATTCATGTGTTTTCTTCAAGATCCTACCTAGGGTTTTCAAGGGAGTTAATAGTCTCAAAATTTCCAGGTATGTGGGGTTCTGAATGGGTAGTTTAGTCCCTACCCATGCCCAATTTCTCCCTAATTCTATGTTTAAGTTACCAACTTTTGATGGGTCATAACCCAAATGCTTGTTTCCTCAAAAATCGATATGAGCATGTTGTAGTATGTCTAAAATCGCGGGTTTGAATGATTGGGTTGTTTCACTTATTTTATTCATTATTTGATGATTTAATCCCTAAAAGCACATGTGCCCAAATCATGGGGTATTTAGTGAAATTCATGGTTATGGTGATTTCTCAAGTATGATATGAACTCTTGAAATTAAGCATGTTTTCAATTACTCATGTTATTATGATCATGTTTTCCATAAATTTAAGCAATTCCAGTATGATTGAGATTATGGTCAATGCACACATATCTCTTATGATTCATGAACTATGATTTTGGCCGAACCAAGGACCCCAATCCCATGGCTAGTGTCACGAATTCTCAAGCATGTTATGATCATCACAATTTAACTAGCCATGCATGTCATGTATGAATTTTATGAGCACGTTGCATGTTTTGGGAGTAGTACTTAACACCGAGTAGGTTCGGGGCCTAGGTTATGCCCCGAATCTCAGAACTACGTGCCACCGTAGGTTATGTTGGGACCACTTCAGTGTCTGTCCCCTATGCCCTACGGGGTCTTCATGAGTGATATCACGCCTTTCATGGTTCATACCCTTGGCAAGGTATGAACAGCCTCCCGACTGGGTGTACAAGTCGGACTTCATGTGTGCTCATGTGAAGTATGTTGGTTATAGAAATCTCCCATTGTTCCTCATGGTTTTGAAATATGCATGATTATGTTTTTTTGGCTCAAGTTATGATTTATGAAATATTTTCCCCGCATGTTATGACTTTGATGGGTTTATGAATATTTTTGGAAATATTAAGTCTTCCGATATACTTACGATTTCAGTTTTATGATCATGATGTCCCCACTCTTATGACTTTTATGTTTTTAAGCATTGTCTTGCATACCTTACATACTTAGTACTTTTCAAGTGCTGACCCACATATTTTCAGGGCCCGGTTCGCAGGTTCAGCATCATCCCTAGCTTGCGCTCAGTTTCGCTTAATCTCCAGTGGTGAGTCCTCATGATCCGAGGGCTTCATGTTCAGACTTGTTTAATTGTCTTATGTTTTTTCAAAATGTTTGGGTTAGTTGGGGTCTTGTCCCTTCAACCCGTCCTTTTATGATTAGAGACTTTCAGACTTATGTGTAGTATTTTGTCATTTATGAATGTGTTTCGGTTTGTCGTTCCTTACAATTCATGATACGATTTTCAGTTTGTTTATGATTGATAAGTTAAGTTTTTCCACTGTATATGAATGAATTAGTGTTACGCTCACGTCATGGGTTGACTTGGGGTCTCTCGAAATTCCTTGTCCCGTGTCTACAATATGGGTGTATTCTCAGGTTGTGACAGGAAAGACCACGGTTGACCCCCCTTTTACCGGTTGTAGTTGAAAGGAAGAAAGAGAGAGTGATTAAAGATGATGACGATATCGCTGAGAAGGAAAATAATGAGGATGTTGAGTTTCCTGAGGTCCCAATTGGTGAAAAAGGGCTTGAAATTGAACAAGGAGCAATGCAAATTTACAAGGCTATTCCACGACCACCACCACTGTTCCCCCAAAGAATGAAGAAGAAGGCAGAGAATGGTAAGTTTCAGAAATTCTTGTCAATGCTCAAACAATTATCTGTGCACATACCATCGGTCGAGGTGTTGGAACAAATGTCGGGATATGCTATGAAGGACCTTGTGATGAAGAAGAGGTATGTGAGCTAGGATCCTATTGATAATATAGACCATTGTAGTTCCATAGCTTCATAGGTCCTGGCTCAAAAAAAAAGAAAGATCCAGGTGCTTTTACTATTCCATGCACAATTGGCAATGTTGAGTTCGCAAGGGTACTCTGTGACCTAGGAGCAAGCATCAATCTAATTCCATTGGCTATGTTTAAGCAGTTGGTCTTGGGAGCCCCCACACCGACTACCATGCAGCTTTTTATGGCCGACAAAACTGTGAAAAAGCCTGTGGGGATCCTGTTCGATGTGCTTGTCAAAGTTGACAGATTTATATTCCCAACAGACCTCGTGATCCTTGATTGCGGTGTTGATTATGAGGTCCCCATCATTTTAGGGTGACCATTCCTTGATATTGGGAGGGCCTTAGTAGACGTAGAGTCTGGTCAGTTGAAGTTCAGATTAAATAAAGAAGAGGTCAACTTCAATGTATGCCGGTCAATGAAGCAACCAAAGGAATATAGAGTGGTCTCAGCGATAGAAGATGAATCTAAGTTGCTTGAAGAAGTCTGAGTAGTCAAGAGACATGCATCATGCCACGATGTTAAATCAAGCGCTTCTTGGGAGGCAACACAAGTGGTGGTTTGGTGAATTCTGAGTAACCCAGCCACCAGCATCGTGCCACGATGTTAAATCAAGCGTTTCTTGGGAGGCAACCCAAGTTAGTTGACTAATGTGTTTTTTGTGTGCAGGGAGACAAATAGGTGGCAGAAAAAAATTGTTGAACAAGTAGGAACTATAGATCTATCTCAGTACGACCCATAAGAGGGTTGTACGAGCCATAGTACGAGTCATGGTAAGAAGAAGAGAGTTATTTTAGTGCATAAGTTCAGGGTACAGTTGTTCATATGACTCATAACTCCATTGTACGGGTCGTAGTATTCACTGTGGCTATGAACTATGCAAGACATGGACAACAATGACAAGAAAATACCTACGAGTCATAGTATGAATTGCACCCACATTGTATGAGTCGTACGATGTGCTCGTAGGTCCACAGATAAGTCTTTCAATCTCTGTGTTACGGGTCCAAGGGACGAGTCATAGGATCTTCCTACGACTCGTGCTACGAGTCGTGATGGGTCAAAAACTTTAAATCTACCTGACTCAGCCCTAATTTTTAAATCAGCCCTAAGACCTATATATGCTCTAATGAATCGTACTACTTCTCCGATGCACTCAAAACCGAAGTCACGACCAAAACTCACGAATCCCTCACACCCATAACTCAAAATCAAGGATCAATCGAGCAATTTCTTGCTCAATCAATTTCTCCTAGACCTAATTTCTGCCTACCAGTCGAAGTAAGCAGTTATCAAGTAGTGTATTGCTTTGAATTTGATAAAACTGTATGCTTGATATAATGGTGTTAAACCCTCTGCAAGTCCTCGTTGTTGCTTGAAAAAAATTCAAAAAAGACAATGACTAGGGGTGTAACTGAGTCGTGTGCGACTGGGGAAGAGCTTGAACTTTATTAAATTGCACATTAAACTATAAACAATTGAGTTACTGGTAGTGATTGAAAAGGGGAGGAATGAGTAGTTGTAAATTGGTTTAAATGCATGTCTAGACCAGGGGAATTCTGAGTACCCAAAACTTAAAATAAAACTTCCTATAAACTGAGCCAAAATTGAGGCAGGGACAGGCTTCACTAGTCTTCTTACGACTCATGGTTTCACACTACGACTCGTAGGAAGCCAAATTTGAAATTATCACAAGGTACGAATCCTAGTACGGGTCGTGGTTTACTGCTACGAGTCATACCTAGCAATTGTACCAAGAATCTGAAAAGGGTCTAGTCCACATTGATAGTACGATCGACCTACGGGTCGTACCATAAGTCGTGGAAAAATACATAGAAATTGGTTAAAAGGGGCATCCTAATACGACTCATGGTACGGACCGTACCTTCATGGTACAAGTCATACCTCAGAGGTGTAACATTGACATGAGAGGGGGTGTACTTGTATTTTTTGGGTTTTTTATTCGTCTGAAGGTTTTTCTTGCCATGTTTCTTTTCTCTCGGGCATGTTATCTAGTAGAATTGGCATATTTAGGATTTTATTTTTTTGATTTTTGTTTAATTAGAAAGTAGTATAGGAGTACTCAGCCAATGAATTGCACTGGTTTTGATATTTTTAAAAAATACCCTGTTAAAATTTTTTGATGAATTAGCTATGTACTTGTGATTGCATGCATGATTTCCGTGGATCTTTTTGTGTCATTTAGTATATTAACATGTGTAGTTCTTGTTAATCAATGAATAAACCGGATAGGTAGAGTGAATGCAAGTCATGTACCATGAGTGAGTGAGGTCTAATACTTAGTTCAATACTGTGTAGAGGATCTAGAACTTGCCCAGTTGGTCTTTAAATTGGTTTTGGGATGGTTGGTTAGAAAAGGATCATAGGCCCTTTTTGTTTAGCCATTTTAGCTTAAATTACCCTACCAAATTGATATGATTCCCTTGATCCAAATTTTTTAGCCTTAAATAGACCATTTTTCTTTGATTAACCAAGTAACCGTACCCATTTTTATAATGAACCTGTTTCGGCCCTGGTCCCTCCTTGGACATTGTGAACCTCAATATAGGCAAAATGCCTAAGTTGAAGATGTCTAGAGTAGGGGTACATAAGTAGTGGGAAGGTGAAAAAGGGAGAGATAAGAGAAAAAAGGGTTAAAATGAGGTGTGGTGTGAAAAAAAAGAGAAAAATCGAAAGAAAATACAAAAGAGAATAATGAATGAACAAGTTGAAAACATACCACACCCATGCATTGCATAAAAATGGAGAAAAGGGAGGAAAACGCTAAAGTAAAAAGGGTGAAGTAAATGAAAAGTGGAGTCACATGTGTGTAGTGCCAATAAAGGGTTTAGTCATTTAAAATGATTCCATATCTATCATACCCATCCCGAAAGCCTACATTACAATCCAAAGCAAGTCCTATAGTGATTCTAACTTGACCATCTGACAAACTGAAGAAGAGAAAATAAGGGCAAGCCTATGGTATCCAATATGCAGTATTTGGAACTTCTTTGTGAGAGTGAGAGTCTCTCTTGTTCAGTCTCATGTTATACATTTTACTATATCTGTGAGTGGAGGACTTCATTTGTTGTGAGGGTGCATGGTTTGTGTTAAACTCTAGCAGTGGTCTAAGTAAAAAGCACTAATGATGACTTGACTACTTGTTAATAGCTAGATGACATGTCTTGATCCCTGTTTATCATGTTTTGTAGTTGCTCGTAGTGCATGTGCTAATTTGGTTCATGGGAAAAGGTTCAAAAGCTTTTGGAGTCATAGTGCAAATTGTGTTTGATATTGGTAGTAGTGTCCTAGGTTTATTTTCTAGTTAAGCGTCATGTTTAGTTTTTCTTTTTCTTTGCCTGTGGACATACAAAAGTTTTAAGTTGAGGGTGTTGATGTGCTGTGAGTTTACAACACTTTCGATGCTTAAAACTAAGAAAATAGCATGGACTTAGGTGTGTTTATATGGATATAAGGCACTTTTACTTTGATTTCATGGAAATAAGTGTTGGAGCAAAGTTGTGCAAAAGTAGCCTTAAAATACAGAAAATCAGCCAAAGTACAAGTCTTAGTACGAGTCGTACCTTGATGGTACGAGTCGTATTGAGAACTGTGATAAAATTCAGAAGGTTGAATAGAGAAGAAGGCAACATACGACTCCTGGTACGAGTTGTACCAAGATAGTACGAGTTGTAACTGGAGTCATGGAAAACTTCAGAGAATTTGCACAAGGCAGTCTCTTCGTACGGGTGGAACTCACGAGTCATAGCATTGACATATGATCTATACCATGAGCTGTGATGAGCTTCAGTGATTAGTCAAGACTTGGCAGAATTTCAGACACAACAAGCAGTACAAGTTGTAGGAGGAAGATACATTTCATACCAGAACACTAGTGGAAAACTTCAGAAGATGTCAAAATTCTCATGGCCAAGCCACGGATGCATTGTACAACTCGTAGGAAGAAGGTACGAGTCATACCAGCCTTTCAACACTTATCCAAATTTGCAGCAACCAAGAACATACTAGATGCAGGTACGACCCGTACAATCCTGCTATGGGTCATAGGTCCAATCGTGACTCAGTCGGCGCCAGTTATGGAAAGTCTCCCTGTTAGATTAGGAAAAGGTTTTTGACATCGTATAAATGCTTTTTATGTTTTATTTTCATTACCCATGAACATATAATGGATAGAGAACTTGGAATTTAGTTAGTTTACGTGTGATTAACAATTGTTGTGAATTTTTGGAGAAATTCTTGGGATCAATTCTTGATTCTCATCAATTGTTCTTGAAATTGTTCTTGCATATTCAAAGAAGTTTTTCTCTGCATTATTTTTGTAAGTATTTAATTATGTATTTATCTATGAATGCAAATTATTATCTTACAAACATGAGAGGCTAAAACCTCCACAACTCGGGGTTGTGGGAACCATGGAGGATTAACAAACTAGGGTTGCACAAAAGTGATTCAAAACCAATGCAAAAGCTTGTATTGTATTATCTTCATCTTTAAATATTTCTTAACAGTGTACAACATTAGGGCTTGCCCAAATTCTTTACTTGCTTGAACTTAAAGAAGTAGAGATTAGGAAAAGAGAATTACAATAAAGTCTTGATCTTGATGATCATTGTATTAACTTGAGTTGTGCTTGCAGGATAGTTAAATTTGGGACAAGTAGATAAAGGCTAGTTGGAAATCGCTCATGGGAAAATTGAGTTTTGATGTGCTTTCCTGATAGAAATATACTTGAAAGCCGTATTAGTCAATTTAGGAACCGGAATTGTATTGCTAGGTCATGAATTGCATTTGATCACAGAAATGTAGACGGATGGTTTATGATTCAAAAGTGAGATTAAATACGAGAGTTTTAATCTCTTGGCTAATGTTCTTGGCTAGCAACTGGAAGAAAAGATTAACCAATTTATGATGATAATCAGTTTCATTACATGTTCTTAACCTCGGCATGCTCATATCCATAGTTTAAATTCAAAGTAGATAATTGTTAGTAGTTTCAGTATAGGATTTATAAAACAAATTATTCAATTTTTGGTTACGTTGTTGTCAGCATATTTAGAAGTGAGATATAGTATAGTATACTTAAGCAAATTTCACTTATCCAGAGTCTCCGTGGATCGATACTTGGCTTACTAAAGCCACTTACTACTTGTTTGAGCACGTGCACTTGCGTGTCGGTTTAGATACCCACAAACACCCGAACAAGTTTTTGGCGCCGTTGCCGGGGAGACTTGGCAATTGGTGAAATTATATTAAGTGTAAATTTACTGTATTTTTATTTTCTTTTCTTAAGTGTTGACAACTTGGTCTTAGCCTGTATTTTGCAGACTTAATTGCTGTGAACACTGGCAAGAGACAAAGAGCTGGTGGAATCTTATAGAGAGCATGAATGTATATTTCATAGTAAACGGAGAGAAGCTCTACAAAGGAAGCTGCAGTTGCTCAGACAGACTATTATGGAGCAACAAAATCCACCGGTTTGTAGGGCAGTGTTAGTGCCCGAAGAAGCAGCAGCAAGGCCGGTTCGCGAGGTGGCAATCCCACATGCCAACAATGTTACATCCAGTATCCGCAAACCAGAGCCTGGAGGGAGATTTGAACTCAAGCAAAATATGGTGCAATTGTTGCACACAAGCGGGCAATTTACCGGTCTCCCTCATGAAGACCCACAACAGCATCTCCAAAACTTTTTGGAGATAAGTGACACTTATATACCCGCTGGAGTGTCACCTGATTATGTTCGGCTTACATTATTTCCGTTCTCATTACTCGGTGAAGCCAAGAGGTGGTTGAAAGCTGAGCCACCAAATTCTATTTCAACGTGGGATGATCTTGCACGAAAGTTCTTGATAAGATTTTTTTCCCTCTGGTAAAACAGCCAGACTTAGAAGTCAAATTCTAAGTTTCAAATAGAGGGAGGGAGAAAATTTATATCAAGCCTGGGAAAGATTTAAATCCATGTTGCGGGACTGTCCTCATCATCATCAGTCCAATGACGTGTTGGTGCACACATTTATTGAGGGTTTGGAACCCCATACCAAGATTTTGCTAGATTCAGCAGCTGGAGGGCAAGCGCTGAAAAAGACTTATGAGGAGCTGTACACCTTGCTAAACCGGATTTCACAGGGCAATCCATAATGGAATGCTGATTCATCACGAGGTGGGGCAAGGAAAGCAGCAAGAGTGTTTGAAGTGGATGGATTTACAGCTATCGCTGCACAGATAGCTGCCTTGCAGAATCAATTGAACAACCACTTCAGCAACATGACTTTGAACCAGCCTTCAGCTCCAGTTAATGCGGTCCAGCAAATGTGGTGTGAAGTGTGTGGAAGCAGTGAGCACTCAGCTGAGTGTTGTGGAGCAAATCCTGATTCGGTTAACTTTGTGGGGAATGCACAAAGAAATCTCAGCAGTATGGGAGTAGCTACAATTCAAATTGGAGGAACCATCCAAATTTTTCATGGGGTAGCAACAACCATCAAGGCCAAAGTTCGGGTCAGGGTATGCAAAGGAATCAAGGAGGGCAACAGAACTACCAATCTCAATTCAGAAATAACAATGCCCCTCCTCCACCACCATCACCCAGCATTGAGGAGATGTTCAAGACCATGATCGCTAATCAAGCGTAATTGCAGGCTGACTATGTTAAATTGGCAGCCGAAGTAAAAAATAACCAGTTAGCGACCAAGGCTCTTGAGTATCAATTTGGGCAATTTGCTAGTGCCCAAAATACAAGGCCCAGAGGAGGATTGCCGAGCGACATGGATCCGAATCCGAAGCAGGTAAATGCAGTGACCACAAGGAGTGGTTTGCAGCTGAAGGAGGTGGAACCAGAAAGACCACCCCAAAATTCGGGAGCAGCAGAAGTTGAGGGGGAGCAAAGTTCGGAAAGGGGGAAAACCAAAGAAGCTGAATCAGAAAGACCTCCACCCCCGTTCCCTCAACGACTCAAGAAACACAAAGAGGAGGCGTGTTTCAAGAAATTCATGGAGGTGCTTAAACAGGTACATGTTAACTTACCTCTTGTTGATGTCTTGCAGGGAGTGCCTAAATATGCCAAATACATTAAAGACATCGTGGCCAACAAAAGTCGTTTGACTGAGTATGCCACGGTGGCTTTGACGGAGGAGTGCACTTCCCGGATCCAAAATAGACCGCCCATGAAGCTAAAAGACCCTGGAAGTTTTACTATCCAGCTTACTATTGGGCAGACCATCCGAGCTCGTGGATTGTGTGACCTGGGAGCGAGCATAAATCTGATGCCATCTTCGGTATTCAGAAAGTTGGGTCTAGGGAGTCCTAGACCTACAACCGTAATCTTGCAGTTGGCGGACCGATCCTTAGCTAGGCCGGATGGCATTGTTGAGGATGTGCTAGTGCAAGTTGGCTCCCTAATTTTCCCGGTAGATTTTATTGTTCTGGATTTTGAACCAGACGCGGAAGTCCCATTTATTTTGGGACGACCCTTCTTGGAAACCGGGAAAGCGTTAATCGACGTAGCTGCGGGTCAACTTACAATGCGAGCACATGACAAGGTAGAGGTGTTCGATGTGTACAAAGCACCCAAGCTCCCGATGGTGAATGAAGAACTCTCGGTGATCAATGTAATTGATCATGGTAATGCTAAGCAGATGAATGATTCCCGAGAGTTGATGGGAAGACCACCGGATAGGTGTAAGCACTACTGGGGGGAGGATGGTGATCGTGAGAAATCGTCCATCACCCTAGCGGACAATTGAGCGTAATTGACGTCGAGCCGAGACGGTAAACCAGGCCCTGCATGGGAGGCAACCCGTGAACAAAAAAAAAATTTCTTCTTTCATTTTGTAAAGTGTAAATAGATTTTTTTTTCTTTTTCTTTTCTTGATTTATTACAAAATTTTTTGTTTTAGTAGTATTTTTTTATTTTTTTATTTTAGTTAGGTGAAACCTATTATTCTAACCAATTTTGTTTAGTGAGATGATTTTCAGGTCAAACAGAGAAAAATGTGCACGGAATCGTGAAGGAAAAGGCGAGGTATGAAAAATTAATAAAATGTAGAAGACAGTGAGCTGGGGCGATAGCTCCGTGTCACAGAGGAGGACCTCCGCGTTACCCTCCGTGACACGTTGAGGTGTAATCTGGAAATTTCAAAATTTCAGAAGGCTATCGCGATGGCTCCGTGTCACGGAGACAGTGCACCGCGATGCACTCCGTGACACGTTGCCGTGTAAATTGTGACGGGTCACACCGGGTTGCCGGGTGACCCGCGTGTTTTTCTACATTTTAAACCCCGATTTCTCCCCTTTTCCCCTCATTTTTAATTTCCTCCGCGACCAAACATCCCTAAATCCCTTCCCCACCAACGTGCCACGGCTTAAGGCAACGAATTACCAAGTTTTCTTCGGTTCTTCAACTTCGAGGTATGTTTTCCGATTATTTCTCAAGTTTTTGTCGATTTTATTCGAAATTAAGCATGGGAGGTGAACTAAATCACCCTAAGTTGAAATTAAGCATGAATTCGAGTATTTATTGATTGATAAATGTTCGGAATGTTGTAATGATTGTTTGAACTTGTCGATTGCATGAATTATTTGAAGTTGATTGCGAAATTCAATTCTAGGGCTTGGTTGTTGAATTTGAAGTTGGTAATGTGTTGAATTTGTGAATTCTATGCCGGGGTGTACTTGTTAAATGAGATGAATCATTGTAAGAAGTGTTTGAATGTTAATAGTCGACGAATTCTCGGGTTTTGGGGAAAATGTTGAAATTTGTTCAAATTGGGTTGGTTGTATAGGTTCATGTGTATATAATTTTTGTTGTTGTTTTTGTTTCGTTGTTTCTCTTTGCTAAGTGCGATGGTTGAATTGCTAGCGATGGTAGTGATTGGGATTAGCTGTACGAAGTCTGAGTAGTACGCAGAAGTTATACCGTCGATTTTTTCTTGTTGAACGCACTAAGCATGAATTGTATAGCTGGTTGTTTGGTGTAAATAAAGTTATTCTTGCCGTAGTATCGTAACCATAGCTAAGGACTAAGTGTGGGGTAAACTTAGCGTAACCCGATCTTAGCCGAAGTTAATATTCATTTAGCTTGACATTGCGCTTGTTTACTTGTGTTGACAGACAAAATGGCAAGCAGGCAAGATAAAGGTAAGGGTGCATCAACTTCAGGCACCGGAAGAAAGCGACTTAGACTGGGCACAGCAGTCCCAGCTGCACCAGCAGTTCCACGCGGCCAGCGCCGCCAATACGGAACGAGATGGGTGACTGATGAGGGGAAGAAGTGGTATGCTAAACACAAAGAAAACAAATATTTCCCCGAGGAGCATATAGCACGGGAGCCATTAGCACAGGAGTTCCCCTGAATAGTTCAGCGGATCGAGGCTGCTGGGCTAAGTTTTATATTTCAGGAGCCCAAGGAATGCAACCTACACCTGGTCCGGGAGTTCTATGCTAATTGGAACCCGGCAATCAGAAGCCACACCATCAAGATCAGAGGGCAGATAGTCACTCTGGAACCCCAACAGCTAAATGCCATCATCGGAGCGCGGGACACAGACGCCCACGTTCTCCGCCAGCTGAACATTACCCCACCGTATGCCGACATCAGACGCACACTGTGTGGGGCTCGATCCACAGCTAGATGGAGCAGACATAAAGAAAGGGGCTACCACCAGACTCTGCCATATTCTCAGATGAACAGGGAAGCCCGAATCTGGCTGAAGATAGTCTGCTCGTGCCTAATCCCGGGGGTACACATGACTGATGTGACATGGGACCGTGTTTGCCTGGTGTATGCCCTGATGAAAGGGCTGGAGATTAATGTTGGGGAGGTCATCATATCCGCCATGAAGAGAGCCCGATTACACCAGGGCCACAAGTATGGGTTCGGTGGACTAATCACCACCTTTCTCCGGGGCCTCGACGTCGAAGAGGAGGCTTTGGATTACATCCCGCAGTTGGAGCGGCGGGCCTTGGACGTGACCAAAACTAAGGCCCCCGACACCACCCACGGGCCAGTGCTGACACTTGGTGAGCGACATGCTCGTGATGAGCAGTACATGGCGCGGATGTTTGGGATGCGAATGCTCCAGCTTAGGATCGGTGGGAGACCAGCCACGGAGGAGGAGCTATGGCAGCTCGAGCTAGATTACCCATTTGGCGAAAACGCCAGGGCTCTATGCTGAGTGGGGCCAGCCTTTGTAGAGCCCACTGACGATGATGTCCCCACGGACGAGGAGACACGCCGGGAGGACTCCGATGTGGAGTCCGATGACGACGACGGAGGCGACTCGGACATGGGAGATGAGGCAGCAGCACCTGATGAAGAAGTGGAATACTTTGACTGATCAGGGAGTTCCACCACCCAATTTTGTGATTTTTAATTTTTGTGAACACTGGGGACAGTGTTCGGTTTAAGTGTGGGGTGGGAAGTAGTTAGGTGCTGGGCTGGGTTGGTTTGCTTGTATGCTTTCCTCTGTATTTTTGTATGTTATGTTTCCCTGTGTTTGTGAATTTGCAAATTGTTCTGTATTTGTAATTATTTGTGAAATTGATGTGTGTTGTGGAATGTTGATGTTGCCAGCTGAGTCTGTAAAACTTTTGTAAATATTTTTTTTTTTTTGCTTATCGAAATGATCGATATTTTTAAAATTTTGCAAAAAAATATTTTGTTCATATTTAAAATATTTTGTAAATAATTTTTCCATCAAAATGATCGATGTTTTGCAAAAATTTTCAATTTTTATTTTTTTGGGTTTCTCGGCGTTTGTTTTCGGTTCTTTTACCGAGAATAGTCCCATTGAACCGACGTCATAGTTAGTGACTGTTCCCTATGATGGATGGATGACGACCGTCTTAAGGGAAATGTAGTCGGTAGGAGTAGTTATTTTAATTTATTTTCAGTTGTTTTTTTGGTGGATTGCATCACGGAACCTGTAGTTACTATATGGTTGTGAAATTTTGGTTGCGTGTTGTAACTGGTATTCAAAATGCAAAAGTGATTCGTATGAAAGCATGCAATTTTGTAAATATGTTGAGATACCTAGGCTGTAGAGTTCGATTCGGTGTGATTGAGGCTTAAATGTTTGAATTCATGTAATTAGCTGATTGAAGAGTCTGTGAATGCATCTGGAATCGAGCATGTGCATAAAGTGTGAAGTGAGGTATTGTTATTCCATGCTATTGTGAAGTGTCTAGAACTTGCCTGGTGTGTGTACAAAACGAAATGAAGGAGGTGTATTGTTGGAAAGGATGTAGGCATTTCTTTGTTTTAACCGAGAGTTTCTATTTTTTTTCTTGTCATACTCCCCTTTTTATGTGATTGTATACCCTAGTCAGCCCTTTGAGCCTTTAGCCTATTATTTCTTTCTTTTGTCCAAAAAGTATAAACTGAGCTTAATTCTTTCTTTTCATTAGCCGTAAAGTCTATACAAAACTCTTAAGCGCTTAAGAAAAAAAAATAATTTTCCCAAAGTGTCAAAGAGTGAGAATGGTGAAAAGAAAAAGAAAAGCAAAGAGAGGGAAGAAAAGAAAAGGTTGAAGGTGCACTTGCTATAATTAAATGATAATGAAGGTGCATGAAAAACCTTCGTTATCATGTCAAGTGTGCTTGATGAAATGGGCCATACTAAAGTAAATCATCAAGAATGGGATGATGGAAAAAAGAAAAGAGAGAAACAATGTCCATGAGTTGATGGGAATGTGTTGAAAAGGCGCTTAAGGATGCTAGTGGCTATTATTGGCTAATCCAATATATACTAGTTCCATAGCTTCTAGTACAACCCATTAAAGTCCTACGTGATCTTACAGTGCATTTCTTTATATTAGTGGAGTAATACACTAAGGGCAAGCTTATGGGTCATGACATGATGCATGTGAATTCTTTTGGGAGAGAGAGTGAAATTAATTTTTACATGCCCCTACTTGAATGTGTGTGTGTCACATGAGCAAAAAGGGGAAGATTCTCTTGAGTTGTGAGGGCACATGCTTGATGAAAGATTCATTTTCGTGTCGGATATCTTGATTAGCTGATTTGCATGAGTTTGCCGATATCGAGAGTCGATTCTTAAAGTCTAGGAAGTCTTAATGTATCGAAGGTCATTGCATTGTTGAGACCATGCATGTTTTCTTGATGATTCGCAATATTGAATGATCGGTATGACCGTAGCTTAAATTGTCGCACCATAGTGGCGAAGGTTGGGATGTAAATTGCATGAATTGTGTGTTTGTTGTTCGAGGACGAACAAGGATTTAAGTGTGGGGTAAGTGATCTTGGGCAGATTTATATGCCCAAGTGATACTCAGACGTATCATTTTCACCTTGTTTATCTAGCAATGTGTATACATTTTCATGTAATTGGTAATAAAATGTGAATTTATACTAACCAACATGATTAGCATTGTTTTGTAGGTAAAATGTGATTTCGGGAAGCTAAAATGCATGTTGGAGGATATCGGAGTTGGACTTGGATGCGAGCAAGGGAAAAAGCATTGGACTGCACAAATTAAAGGGGCTCCGCGATGGAGCCGTGTCACGCTGCCATCGCGGAGGCATTCTGCCTGGAGGGTGAAAAATTCATCAATTCCAGTGGAGGCTCGCGACAGCTCCGTGGCACGGTGGCAAGCCTCCGCGTTGCATGCCGTGCCACGTTGGTGCTTTATTCCCGGACCCCTAATTTCCAGTGAGGGTCCGCGTCCACGGCGTGTCACGGAGGCTGTGCTCCGCGATGCACTCCGTGACACGTTGCTTGTTATTCCGGGAAAAATTCCCACTAGTATAAATAGAACACTTAAGTGTATTTTTCATAATGCAGACTTGGTGGAGCAAGGACGTGGGTTACAGGCAGTTGAGGGACGAAAAGTTCAGGGTTTTTTCTCTCTTTCTTTCTTCTCTAATTCAATTGTTTGTATGATTAACACTTGTTTTAGGATGATTAATCCACAAATGAGTGGCTAATTCCCTTCCTTGCTGAGTTTATGAACACTTGTGATGAATTTTGATTATTGAATTATATGGTTTTTCATCATCTTCTTCCATGTTGTTCTATTAATTCTTGTTTCTACTGCATTGGTGTGTGGCCTACATTAATGTACATCTAAAAAGTCCGATTTCACTCGAGAGAGCACTAAATTGGAAAGTTGTGAATTAATAGGATATTGTTCTTTACTTGATTTGGGAAAATTGAGTTTTGATGTGCTTTCCTGATAGAAATATACTTGAAAGCCGTATTAGTCAATTTAGGAACCGGAATTGTATTGCTAGGTCATGAATTGCATTTGATCACAGAAATGTAGACGGATGGCTTATGATTCTTAAGTGAGATTAAATATGAGAGTTTTAATCTCTTGGCTAATGTTCTTGGCTAGCAACTGGAAGAAAAGATTAACCAATTTATGATGATAATCAGTTTCATTACATGTTCTTAACCTCGGCATGCTCATATCCATAGTTTAAATTCAAAGTAGATAATTGTTAGTAGTTTCAGTATAGGATTTATAAAACAAACTATTCAATTTTTGGTTACGTTGTTGTCAGCATATTTAGAAGTGAGATATAGTATAGTATACTTAAGCAAATTTCACTTATCCAGAGTCTCCGTGGATCGATACTTGGCTTACTAAAGCCACTTACTACTTGTTCGACCACGTGCACTTGCGTGTCGGTTTAGATACCCACAAACACCCGAACAGCGGGTTAGCTGCATTCCTCTGTCTAGCAGTATGTTTTGGAGGCATGATCTAAAACATGTGAATACATGAGTTAGGAGGAAGTCTTTGTAGAGTTAAAATCTATCGCACGATCTAGAGTATGAAAGAAGGAAGTATTTCCTAATGCCCTATAGTCTCCTCATTATAGATGTGGCACGCTTCACACTTATAAGAAGAACATACTAGGTGCAACTTTATAGACATCCTAGGACTCTTTGAACCTAAAGCTCTGATATCAAGTTTGTCATGACCCGAGCCTATACCCTGAATGTGGCCGGCAGTCAAACCACCTAGTGATCCAAGTGAACCCTTGGCCTAGCTAAAACTATGTGAGCTCAATATAGTAAAATAAGATTTATTAACTACAATCGAAATCAATCTTAAAAAGTAACATTTCTAACTCAACTCTAACTAATCTATTAAGCCTCTATAACTGACGAATAGGTGTCGAGACAAAGATCCCACAGCTACCTCAAGCTCTATAACATAAAATAATTGGATTTCAAACGAACAAATTCTTTTTTTCTAAATTCTTTACTTGATTAGGTTGGTTAGATTTTGATCCAATGGATTACACTTTTTTAACCCTTTTTAATCCAATTATATTTTGATCTAATTATTTGATGGGTTATTTTGAGTTCAACCTAGTGAATCAACTAGACAAATAGGTCCTGACTCAACCCTTAGAAATACCGGACAGGTTGGCAGGTTAGGGTTGATTTTGGCACCCTACTTTATACTAGTAGTGGAAAGAGATGGCTTGAACTTCGTTTTTATAAAGGCAACTGGACACCTAGAATATTTTACGGGATACTTGTATTTTACACTAGCACAAATAAAAGATAATTCAGTCCCATTAACTTATATAGATGAGAAGAAAATCAGCTAGTGTTTTTTTTTAACCCCTTCCTAAAAGCTCCCACCTTTTTACTCCCATGATAATTCAAAACCACAACCTCAGAGTTGAAATAGAATGGTGCTTACCATCCAAACAACTCTCTTATCTATTTGGTGGGACTAAACTCTAATACATGAATATTGAAAAGTTAGTTACAAAGTTAGTTGGGACACATCAGCAGTCCTAGTCAAGAAAACTGTTAGAAGATAGTTATGGAAGTTGTTAGTTAGTTACAAGCTATTCCTGCAATTCCTTTTGTATAAAGCATTGTAATGTTCATTTTAGATTCATTCATTGAAATAATATCAGAGATCCTATTTGAACTCTATACATCTTCTCTTTCTTCCATTGAAATAGGCTAGATACTCAAACTTTCTCCGTAAAAGCTCCTGTTTAAGCTTCCTAAAGTCTCGAATTTGTATCAATCCCTACCTTTTAGGTAGCATTGGCATCAAAGCTGGCTGATTCTCAGCATTAATGGTGAAAGGAACTACAGCTAATGGGGATTCCACCATCGAATCCAATTCTGAAGGAGGATATGTGTGAGAAGTTATGCAAAAGTTGATCTCTGAATTGGAGTTCTTAATGGTGAGGTCGCGACATTAAAAAGGTTGGATCGAACTGTTACAGAATTGAAGGAATAGTTGAAAAATTATGAATATCGAGAAGGAGATGCGGCCATGGATGGAGGAATTGTAACTTTAAGAGGAAGACAATTCAGAGAGAGAATGTCAAGCGAAGATGAGACGAGGCATCAGAATCAGGGGAATTACCAAGGGCATCATACTGGTATTTCTCGCTATTCTAAAATGGATTTTCCAAGGTTTTCTGGGGAAGATTTGAAGGCATGGTTGTTTAAGTAGAACAATTCTTTAATTTTGACGAAGTAGCCACGGACCAAAGGGTGGGATTAGTTGTTCTGCATTTAGAAGGAGAGGCGGTGCAGTGGCATCAATCTTTTATGAAGTATAGACAGTACACTGATCCTCCTACATGGACTGAGTATGTGATGTCTTTAGTGGAAAGATTTGGGGCTAACTATGATGATCCAATGGAGGAATTAAAGAAGATTAAACAAACAGGATCTATGAGGGAATATCAAGCTGCTTTTGAGAGGAATTTGACAAGGGTAAATCACTCTCAAGAAAATGCAATTAGTTGTTTCTTGGGAGGGCTTATAGAGGAGTTGAATTTAGCTGTGAAATTGACCAATCCTCTCACTCTTTCACAAATGTACAAGATTGCTAGGATGCAGGAGGCATATCTAATTGCTCATGATAAGGAATTGAAGCAAACCTCACTGTTTGGGGACCAAAATTTTTCATCCAAGAGAGTTTATAGTGAACCCAGGAGTCAGAGTAAACCTCTCTTACCTACACCTAATTCTAGTTTACCACAGAAGGGGGTAAATAAGAAAAGGTTAAGTGTTGAGGAATTGAATGAGAAGAGAGCACAAACGTTGTGCTATTTTTGTACTGAGAAATATGTACATGGCCATAAGTGTAAGAATCTGAAGTAGTTGTATATCCTAGAAGTGGAGGAACAAGGTGATGATATAGGGAAGGAGGAATCTAACAATGTAGAGGAAGAATTCATGTAGGAGCAAGCCATAGAACAAATGGAGATATCCATTCATGACTAAATGGATCCTTTGGGTACAGGACTTTAAGGGTGACTGGTTACCATTCTAAGAAACCTCAACATATATTGGTGGATACTGGGAGTTCACACAATTTCACTGACCCTCAGTTGGTAAAGTTGTTAGGGTGAAACACTAATCCACAATTAGTGGCTTCAGCTAATGGTAACAGTATGAGGGTGAATAAGGTCTGCAGCATATCATAGTTATTGCACAGGGCTGAATTCAGAGCTAATTGTCTCCTCTTACCTCTGGGATCTTGTGCTGTAATGTTGGGGGTCCAGTGGTTATTAACTTTAGGAGATATCAAGATGAATTTCAGGAATCTTACTATGGGATCTTGTGGTATAGTGTTGGGGTTCCAGTGGTTATCAAGTTTAGGAGATATCAAGAAGAATTTCAGGAATCTTACAATGGAATTTTAGTACAAGGGAAGGAAGCACATGCTGAGGGGAGCAGGTAGGTAGATCACTATCTCTGGGGCTATTAAACTAGAGAAAATCACAGGGGTTGAGTCTTATTTATGCATGATTCAAGTGATTCTTCCTAGGTGTACTGAATTCCAGTGGTGTGCTTTGGAGGCAAAAGGAGAATCAAAAAAAGATTTACAATTAGCAGCCTTACTAAGGGAATTCAAGGAGCTGTTTACGGAGCCTAAACAACTACCGCCTTCTAGGAGTGTGTTTGATCATACCATAATAGTACAATATGGTATTGAACCTATTCACAAGAGACCTTATAGGTATCCATCAATTAAGAAAGATATCATTGAGAACTTGGTACAACATATGTTAGATCATGACATTATACAGGCCAGCAGTAGCCCTTTTTCTTCACCTATGGTATTAGTGGGGGGAAAGGATGGTACATGGAGGCTTTGTGTAGATTACAAGGATTTGAATAAGTCTACAGTAAAGAATAAGTTTCCTATACCAGTGGTGGAGGATCTTTTGGATGAATTAGGGGGTTCTAAAATCTTCTCAAAGATTGATCTTAGAACTGGTTATCACCAACTAAGAATGGCAGTAGAAGATATTCCTAAGAAAGCATTTAGGACACATTCTGGTCACTTTGAGTATTTGGTCATGCCATTTGGATTATCCAATGCCCCAGAAACCTTCCAAGGACTCATGAATTCTATTTTCAAGCAGTTTCTCAGGAAGTTTGTGCTGGTATTTTTTTATGGTATTATGATATATAGCCAGACTTTAAAGGATCATTTAGTGCACGTTAAGTCTATTTTATTGGAAATGAATAAGTATCAGTTGTTTGCCAAGGAGAGTAAGTGCTTCTTTGGTGTCCAAAGCATTGAATATTTGTGCCATTTCATTTCTAAGGAAGGAGTAGCTACTGACACTCAAAAGATTGCAGTTGTTCAGAAGTGGCATGTACCATTAACTGTTAAGCAGCTGAAAGATTTTCTTGGATTGTCTTGTTATGATAGGAGGTTCATCAAGAATTTTGGGGTGATGAGCAGACCCTTAACTGATCTTCTAAAAAAGGATAGTTTCAAATGGTCTGCTGAGGTTGAGATTGCTTTCAATCAATTGAAAACAACTTTGACACAAGCTCCAATGTTGGCTCTTCCTGATTTCACTAAAACTTTTGTGGTAAAAACTGATGCAAGTGATTATGGTATTGGAGTTGTCCTTATGCAACAAGGGAATCCTATTTCTTTTATTAGTAAGTGCTTGTCTAATAGACATGTTTCTATGTCTTTGTATGATAGGGAGTTACTTGCCATAGTACATGTTGTGACTAAATGGTCTCACTATCTTCTTGGTCAAAGGTTTATTATTAGGACTGATCAAAAAGCTTTGAAATTTTTGATGGAACAAAAGTTTCACATTAAATCTCAATTAATGTGGTTGACTAAGATGATGCCTTTTGATTATAGTATTGAATATAAGAAAGGGATTGAGAATAAGGTTGCTGATGCACTATCTAGACTCGCTGGTTCTGGGCTTATGTCCCTAGTTATCTCTTATATTAGTTCTGATATATTGAAGGAGATTGCTGCTAGTTGGGACTCAGGATCTGGATATGAAACACATCATTGACCAGCTGTTGAATCACAATGGACCTTCATAGTTCACTTGGTTTAATAATCAACTCAGTAGGAAAGGTAGACTGGTGGTAGGTAAGGTTCAGGAATTGAGACAGTCCATCATAGCTTTCGGCATGGTACATCTCAAGGAGATCACTCTTGTGTCTAAGCCACTTTGAAGAGTGTAATGCCACGGAAACCATAAGATCAAACCCGGGAGTTGAAATGGAGAAACTGAAAATTCTGCACCAGGTCACAGAATGAGTCGTTTTGTGACCCGTTGGGATGATCACGAGTCGTTAGGTGACTCGTGGTGAGGTACTGGACTTAAGATTTGGAATTAGAGATTTTAGGTCACCACAGGCATGACCACGAGTTGTGGTCAGACCCCATGACTCATTGAGTCAGCCATGGTCAAGATTGGTTAGGGGTTGATGACTTTTGGGCAGTGAAGACCACGAGTCGTGGTCACCAGTAATAAACCATGAGGTCCTCCATGAGGAGCCCTAGATGAATTTTGGCAGTGCACATGATGACAGGAGACCACGAGTCGTGGTCTATGGTAACAACTCATCCAGTCCCTCGTGAGGACTGGCAGTCTGTTTTTTTTCTGCAAGTTTATTAAGGACTTTTCCGTAATTTCTATGATCCTAAGGCCTAAACTACATCATTTTAAGATATGAATGGTGAGTTTTAATAGGGTTAAGTTCATTCTAAACTATTCCTATTCATGCATGCAAGTGTAGAAGTCTAGAGAGGTGATCAAGCTCAACTTCTTCCAAGTTCTTCTCAATTCTTCCTTGGGCAATCAAAGAAGTTGTAGAATCAGATCCCTTCAAGTATGTAGGGTTATGAATGGGTGAATTTGTTCACACCCATGCCCAATCCCTCTCTAATTCATGAAAAATCTATGTGTTGATTTTATGGAGTTTTAATCTAATGCATGAATTCTTTAAGTCAATATCATGGGTATGATCTAAGTATGTTTTAATTGATGAATTATGATTCATGGGCAAGTTTTATCATGTTTTCAATTATAAATCATGTTTACAAGTTTTACAAATTATGATTCCCATTCACGAAAGCTTATGAGAAGTTGAGGTCTATGATATATGTTCAAGTATGATGAATTATTGATGAGAAAAGCATGTTTTCAAGTACCCGTGTTCATGATCATGTTTTCAAGTGAATCAAGTAATTTTCAAGCATGTTATGTATTGGGCAAGCCCATATGTTCAAGTATGATTTATGACTTCATATTAATTAGCTTACCACATGGTTTTGGAGTCTAGACTCCCAATTATATTTAGCTTGTGGTATGGTTTGAGCCAAGGCTCCTCATGTATGATTCCAGATTTATTTTGTACATGATTATTCAGATTCGTCTCTAGACGATGGTCATCTTCATTGTAAAATGATGGAGAGCATATGCATATTTTTTGGAGTAGTGTCTAGCACTGAGTAGGCTATGGATCAGTCAACCCTATGCCTCAAAACTACGAGCCAACGAAGGTATGTTCAGATTATTTGGGACCTCCTTGTGAGATTTCCCCTGCCCCAAGGGGGCCTTCAGCTTGATATCGATATCATGGTAGCGTCTTGAGCCCTGGCAAGATTTTAGACGGCTCTATACACTTAAGTGTAATAGTCGGGACCACATAAGCTCTATCGTGGTAATGTCAGTTACATGACTAGTCTCCCATTGTTTCTCATATTTTCAGTTATGCATGTTTATCAATCGGGTTATATGTTTAAAAAAAGTTTGACCCAATGCTCAGTCTTTACGTATGATATTCAGTTTTCAGCTTTGGTTCATTTGAATCAGTTATGACATTCATTTATGCTCAGGTTATGATTTCAGAAAATAGCATGCAAGTCTTACTCTCAGAATCTTATCTTGATTATATTTTTACGTTATGCATGTTTAATGATTTTACTTACTTAAGCGGTTTTACTTATCTTGCATGCTCAGTAAATTCCACGTACTGACCGCATACTCTATATTGTATCATTTTATGATACAGGCTCCGATCTTCAGACTTAGCCCCGTCGCTAGCTAGCCTTTCAGAGTTAGCATCCAGTCTCCATTGGTGAGTCCTCATCTGTTGAGGGCCCCTTTTCTATTCAGTATTTTTATGTATTTTCAGTTTCAAACTCAGTGAGTTAGTTGGGGTCTTGTCCCATCAACTCATCAGAAAAAGAGGCTTTTCAGACATAGTTTGCAATCAACTTTGGATTTGTGTATGTTTTTGATGTTATTTTTATTTTAGACTTTCGCTATGTTATTATGGTTGATCTTCCACTTTTATTGATTGAGTTAGATGCTATGTTCATTCCATGGGTCGACTTGGAGCCCCTCGAGGTTCCTTGTCCCGTATCTTGATCCGGGCCTATGTTCAGGTCGTGACAAAGAGACTGCTCACTCTCTTTTATCGGAAGGGTATCAGACAAGATATCAAGACTTTTGTTCAGAAATGTGAAATTTGTCAGAAGAACAAGGCTAATTTAGCTGTTTATCCTGGTCTGCTACAGCCTTTACCTATTTCTGATGTGGTATGGTCTCAAATAAGCATGGATTTTCATTGATAGTTTGCCTAAATCAAAGGGCCATAAGGTGATTTTGGTGGTGATGGATAGACTAAGCAAATATGGCCACTTCATTCCCTTGAAACATCCTTATTCAGCTTATTCTGTTGCTAAAGTTTTTTGGAGGTGATAGTTAGACTACATGGATTTCCAGATGCAATTACACGTGATAGGGATGTTGTGTTTCTCAGCTCCTTCTGGCAAGAATTGTTTACACTACAGGGGGTGCAGCTCCACACTTCTTCAGCCTATCATCCTCGGTCTGATGGTCATATTAAAGTCTTGAACAGATTCTTAGAAACTTATTTGAGATGTGTGTGTAATAAGCAAGCTACTAATTGGTTTTCTTGTTTACCTATGGTTGAGTGTTGGTACAATACTTCCTTCCATTCTGCTATTCAAACTACCCCTTAAGAGGCACTTTATGCTAGGCCTCCTCCTCTCCACCTTCCTTACTTGCCAGGGGAATCAGCCTCTGCAGAAGTGGACAACACCTTACTCAGTGGGGAACTTCATCTCCAATTGTTAAAGTTTCACCTCAGGAGAGCACAACTTAGGATGAAACAGCAGGCTGATGCCCATGGAAGTCATAGATCCTTTGGAGTTGGTGATTGGGTTTATTTCAAAGTACAACCCTATAGGCGGATCACTATTGCCCAGCAGACTTTTCACAAGTTGGCTGCTAAGTACTATGGTCCCTTCCAGATTATTAAAAGAATTGACCCTGTTGCCTATACTTTTTTGTTTCCTTCATCAGTGAAGATCCACCCCGCTGTTCATGTCTCTCTTCTCAAGGAGTGTCATGCAGTTCCTTCTCAAATCACCTTCCCTCTTACAGCTGATATTGCTAATCCCCATTTGCCCTATCCAGAGGTTGTTCTACAAAAACAGGTAGTGAAGAAAGGAAACAAAGTTGTTGCTCAGTTGTTGATCAAATAGCAAAGTCTCTCGGCTGATCATGCCACATGGGAGTATGCTTCCACTCTCAAGACTAGATTTCCTACTTTTGATTCTTGAGGACAAGGATCCTTATTGGCGGGGAGTACTGATACATGAATATTGAAAAGTTAGTTACAAAGTTAGTTGGGACACGTCAGCAGTCCTAGTCAGCAAAACTGTTAGAAGTTAGTTATGGTAGTGGTTAGTTAGTTACAAGCTATTCCTGCAATTCCTTTTGTATAAAGCATTGTAATGTTCATTTCAGATTCATTCATTGAAATAATATCAGAGATCCCATTTGAATTCTATATATCTTCTCTTTCTTCCTTTGAAATAGGATAGATACTCGAGCTTTCTCCGTAAAAGCTTCTGTTCAAGCTTTCTAAAGTCTCGAATTTGTATTAATCCCTGCTTTTAGGTAACAAACACCGATCTCCAAAGTTTTTACCACTTCATTGTCCATGTGTGCAAAGATGGCTTGATCTATAGTCAGGATTCTTGCATCCAAAAGCCTAAAATTCCGGCATTGTCCCAAGTAGGGGTGGGCATGATTTGGTATATACCGAATATCATATTAAAATTAAAATTTTTAATAGCATAGTATGTATATTATGGTATTTGATACGATATTTGGTATGAATTTTAAATTATTTTGGTATTTTCTATGATATTCGATACTTATAAAATAAATACCAAATATCGAATACCGCAACGAACTTTTATAATAATATATACATTTCATACATATTAAACCTAATATTATTAAATATATAAATTAGTATAGTAGTATAAAACTATATCACATTTAATTTAATACTAATTCATATTTAATAGAGGATTTTACCACCAAAATTAATCTTATCCAAAAGTACTAAATTTTCTTGAACAATTTTTGATCATTTAGGCCTACTCCAAATAGAATTATATTTGGAGTAGGTTCAAGAGAATTAATTAATCTGTCGTGATTGAAATATTCATTTTGTGCAATTGATTAGTGAAGGTAATTGTTAGTCTAATATAATTAAGACATTTTTTAAAAAAAATTAACGTCATAATTCTTTATTATATGAGTATATATACATCGAAGTCAAATAAAGTACCGTTACCGACTTACCATACCACAAAATACCGAAATCGAAGTTAAAATTATCAAACCATACTGTTATACACCGTAGAATTCCCGACACCTAAACGACCTATTCACACGTTGGTTAAGCATATTTGAATGCCATACGTGTTGGAGGAAGGCCCGGGAAAAGATCGGACGAGAAACCTGTCGAACCATCGCGGAAGGGGCCGAGGCAGAGCCCCTCCGCGATGGCAGCGTGTCACGGAGGGGAGGCCTCCGCGTTGGCTCCGTGACACGTTGGCCTTGTCCAGGCCCAAGTATATAAAGCCCACTTCGGGCTTAAAACATTTAAACACTTAAGAAATTCCAGAAAACAGAGAGCAAACGCAGAGAAGGGAAAAGGATCGAAGAAATAATATAATTTTCGTCCGATTACGCTGCTAAACGTTGTCCAAACTCAGATTAACTCCAGATACCGAGGTATTTGGCAGCAGAGAGCATTCCTACGGATTCAGTTTCGTAAAATACGGCCGACGAATCGTCGAGCCACCGAGCTAAGGTAAGTGGAATTGCTCTAAATTAGTGTCTATGTGTTCCTAACTGTGAAGTGAATATTTCTCCCTTCTATACCTCTGAAAAATAGCGAGTTTTTGGCCGTCTTTCGATAAGCCTAAGTTTAGGCTATAAACTATATCGAAAGTGATGTTGCCTTTTAAAATAAAGTTGTATTTAGTATTAATTGACATATTTATGAATGCAGTTGGGAGAAAATAGTTGAAATACCGGCCGAGTCTCGTCCGACAGACGACTAATTCAAGGATAAGGTATGTAAAGCTAGTTTCCTCGGCAAGTTAAGTAATCTCGGTACAGTACAGTAATTCAAGGCCAGTAGAATGTTCAGAAGTCATGTGTTATGTTTACTACGAATGTTGGTACGATATTAGAAGCATCGAATTATAACTTGCGTGTAATTTGCCAGCATGATATAAACTCTACTATAAGTACTAGGAATTCCACAGCATGCTCAGTATGTGATATAATACGGAATGTTAGGGTATCATTGTATTCAGTTAAAGCCCAGTAAAGCAATGTAATATCTGTAAGACATCTCAGAGATAGAACGACAAGTTAAAGTGAAGCTAGAAAGCATGTTAGAACTAGTAAATCATGTTACTATAGAAACTCAGTAAACAGCATGGTTTTCAGCAGAAATACTATATCCTGTTCAGTATTAGCCCCAGAACAGTCTGGCAGGAGACCATATTCATATGTATATATTTACCAGCCTCAGCACGTATTAAATACGTACAGATTACTATCACTAGCTCAGCATGTAATATATACGATACTTTACCCCTATTAGCCTCAGCATGTGTGATATGCAGACAGTATTGCTAGTTGAGACCGTTGTATTGTTTGGGGTTGGACTACCTAGCATCCATGACCGTCCCAGGGTTGATAGCTGTATCGACTCGTCCGCCAGAGGACGAGGATACGTCGCTCTACGGAGTGGCATGCCGTCCCACAGGGGACGAAGATGGGATGCCAGTTTTCCCCATATTGTGCCTTGGTCGGCCCTTATACACCCCCGTCGAGCGGATACGCCCAGGGTGTTGATTCAGGAGTCCTCCGGACTCAGGTACGATTATAGTCAGGGGCTTAGCGAGCCCAAGTGCATACCCAGGGGACCGGCAGGATGCTTACAGGGTTATAGGAGATGGGATGACCGGGGTAGGGGTATAGATTCTGTGTTGGTTGTACCTCCCGGCTTATGGGGGCCGGGTAAGGTTTGTGTGTGCTATATATGTTATGATATGTTATACTGTGTTACAATAGATACGAGTAGATCGACGGTAGAACGGTAAATCCTCAGGTATGACTCCTACTCCTTCCAGTATGATTAAGAGAAGGTATGACTTAGATTATCAGACAGTTAATCTATTCCTTCTACTTCAGTTTCATCAGTTATATTATTGCTTTCAGATATTTCTTTCAGATGTTGCTTTACATACTCAGTACCAGTGGTACTGACGCCCGGTGGGGCGCTGCATTACTTGCCTGCAGGTACTCATAGACGAGCAGGCGATACTACGTGATTCCAGTCAGCGATCGAGTATTCAGCTCCTGTCATCCGGAGACTAAATTCCCGAGGTGTATTTCATTTTCTTTTGGTTGTATAGTACGGGTAGGTCGGGGCCCTGTCCCGATCATTTCTATTGCTATTCCTAGAGGCTTGCAGTCTGTATATATCTCCCTGTGGTCAGATGAGCCGGTCGTGTGAGGCCGTGCAGTTGTATAGCTGTTAGTACTCTTTCTTTCTTTTATTTTGGTCGGGTGGGGCCATAGTTTGCCAGTAATGGTGACCTTGCCGGTCACATAGCTTTCTAGTACTTCATGATTGAGTTATAGATAACTAGACAGCATGGTGGCCTTGTCCGCCCGCATAGGTTTCTCTGAATTGATATGTTTCTGGTCAGCTGTTACTACAGGTACAGGAGGCTATAGGCCAATGGGCCGGGGGCTGTGTTTACAGCCGTTATATAGCCCTTTGTTTCCAGAAATATGAGTTAGAGCCAGCCAGGCACCAGATGTGCCCAGGCTTAGCAGTCCAGCAGTTCAGGTCCTAGTAGGGCACCAGGTGCAAGTCATACCCCACAAGGTGGGGTGTGACAAACTTGGTATCAGAGCAGGTCGTATCCCAGGGAGTCTGCAAGCCGTGCTAAGTAGAGTCCTGTCCATGGATGTGTTGTGCACCACATACTATGGGTAGGAGGCTGCAAGGCATGATAGGATGGTTGTCTTTTATTCTTATTCAGTCATGCTGTAGAGCGGTACAGTATAGGGTTGAGTCCCTAAAAGCTTACCATATTCTTTGGTTACAGATAATGTCAGACCAGCGCCATCCTATCACAGGTCGGAGCTTAGATGTTGCAGCAGGGGAAGGCACCAGCAGGATGCCTCACCCTCGTTTAGAAACAGCCCGATCAGAGGGCACTACAGAGGCATCGTCCCAGCCTCCTCAGCAGTCTCCACCACGTCAGGAGCCACTTGGGGCGACATTACCTTCAGCAGTCCCTATACCGACACCTTCCGACCAGGAGGTTAGGAGTGCTGTAGTTATGTTAGCACAGATGATGGCTGCTCAGCGTCAGCCAATGCCGTCTACAGTTGCGGAGTTATCAGGAGGGCCCGGCAGTTCAAGGGTCTGAGAGTTCTTAGCCCTGAATCCCCCACAGTTTACAGGTACGGATCGGATAGAGGACCCTCAGGATTTTCTGGATCAAATGCAAAGAATCTTCAGGGTTATGCATGCCACGCCTACAGAATCAGTTGAGTTGGCAGCATTTCGGTTACGGGACATCGCCGTGTTATGGTATGAAAGCTGGGAAAGGTCCCGAGGGAGAGATGTTTCCCCTCCCACCTGGTCCAGCTTTTCAGTAGCTTTTCTGGATCACTCTTTGCCACGGGAGATTCGACAGGCTCGGGTAGACCAGTTCCTACATATGGAGCAGGGGGCCATGAGTGTTCGAGAATATTCCTTGCGGTTTGATTCGTTGGCTCAATATGCACCGGCCTTTGTTGATACCATGGAATCCAGAGTGCACCGTTTTATTATGGGGTTGAATCCAGAATATGTTGAGACTTGTATTACGGCCACACTGCGAGAGGACATGGACATTGCTCGAATTCAGGAATTTGCCCAGAATATTGAGGGCATCAGACAGCGACATCGGGAGATCAGAAGGGTCAATCAGGAACAGCGTCGCCGAGACAGGCCAGTTGAGTTACAGAGGGAGGCCCGGGGAGGACCCAGGCCACGATTGTCAGACAGGCAGCCCAGGCCCCCGCCTCCGCCACAGTCACAGGGGGTAGATTCAGCCGCAGGGGGCAATCAGAGACTGGTAGAGGCTCGCAGATGGCAGATTCACCATTACAGAGGAGGGCGGAGCAGAGTAGGTATACCCTACCACTTTGCCCTATCTGCAGTCGACGCCATCTTGGAGCATGCAGGTATGGTTCCACTGCATGTTATATTTGTGGCCAAGAAGGCCATTTGATGAGAGATTGCCCAGCCAGAGGTCAAGAGGACCGGGATAGACAGGATAGGGCATCTGCAGGGTCACGAGCCACAGCATCCTCGGTAGGGCGCAGGCCCTCAGTTTCAGCAGGCAGGGGTCGGGGCAGATCAGGGGCCTCCAGTACAGGTGCGGGCCCAAGCCGCACATATGCTTTACCAAGGAGGCAAGATTCGGAAGCGTCGCCTGATGTTGTGACAGGTATGCTAACTATCTGCTCACACCCTGCTTATGTGTTGATTGATCCAGGGTCTACTTTGTCCTACATTACTCCATTTGTGGCACGAAAGTTTAGTATTACACTAGAATTATTGCAGCAGCCCTTTTTAGTATCCACGCCCGTCGGTGACTCTATCACAGCTAACCGAATCTACCGCGGGTGTACAGTAGAGGTTGCTGACCGTCAGACCACAGTAGATCTGGTCGAGTTAGAAATGATAGACTTCGATGCCATAATGGGTATGGACTGGTTAGTACCGTGTTTTGCCAACGTTGAATGTTGGACCAAGACGGTCTGATTCCACTTCCCAGGAGAAGCAGTTCGGGAGTGGAAGGGCAGCACCGCTACGCCAAAAGGTAGGTTTATTTCCTACCTTCAGGCGAGAAAGTTGATATCTAAGGGATGTATTTACCATCTGGTCAGAGTTTAGGATGTCCAAGCAGAATCTCCGACATCCAGTTTGTTCCAGTGGTGAACGAATTCCCTGATGTATTCCTAGATGAGTTACCTGGTATTCCCCCAGAAAGGGAAATAGACTTTGCTATTGACTTGTTACCAGGTACTCAGCCGATATCAATTCCTCCCTATCGTATGGCTCCTGCAGAACTCAGAGAATTAAAAGAGCAGTTGAAAGATTTATTGGATAAAGGTTTTATCAGGCCGAGTACTTCACCGTGGGGTGCGCCAGTTTTATTTGTGAGAAAGAAAGATGGCTCGATCCGAATGTGCATAGATTACCGGCAATTAAACAAAGTTACAGTAAAGAACAAGTACCCGCTCCCCAGAATTGACGACTTATTTGATCAGTTGCAGGGAGCCAGATACTTTTCTAAGATTGATTTGCGGTCCGGATATCACCAGGTCCGAGTACATGAGAGAGAGATTTCTAAGACAGCGGTCAGGACCCGATATGGGCATTTTGAATTTCTAGTTATGTCCTTCGGGTTAACGAATGCCCCGGCAGTCTTCATGGACCTGATGAACAGTATTTTCAGACCTTTCCTGGACTTGTTCGTAATAGTATTCATTGATGACATTCTGGTGTATTCTCGCTCTGAGGCAGATCACCGGACTCATTTGCGGACAGTGCTCCAGATTCTCAGGGACCGTCAGTTGTATGCTAAATTTTCTAAGTGTGAATTTTGGCTTAATTCAGTGGCCTTTTTAGGGCATATCGTCTCAGATGCTGGTATACAGGTAGACAAGCAGAAAATAGAAGAAGTTAAGTCATGGCCTAGGCCTACCACCCCGACTGAAGTTCGTAGCTTTCTGGGGTTGGCAGGATATTACAGGAGGTTCGTTGAAGGGTCCTCGACCATTGCGGCACCTCTGACCAAATTGACACAGAAAGCAACAAAGTTTCAATGGACAGAGGCATGTGAGCAGAGCTTCCAGGAACTGAAAGACAGATTAACCTCCGCCCCAGTATTGGCATTGCCGGAAGGCACAGAAGGTTATTCAGTCTATTGCGACGCGTCAGGTGTTGGGTTAGGTTGTGTGTTGATGCAGCATGGTAGAGTAATCGCATATGCTTCCAGGAAGCTGAGAAAACACGAAAAGAATTATCCTACTCATTACCTGGAATTGGCCGCAGTAATCCACTCCTTAAAGATGTGGAGGCATTACCTGTACGGCGTCCATGTTGATATTTACACAGATCATAAGAGCTTACAGTACATTTTTACTCAGAGGGAGTTGAATCTGCGGCAACGCCGCTGGTTGGAGCTGTTAAAAGATTATGATGTGAATATTTTATACCACCCCGAAAAAGCTAATGTTGTAGCAGATGCCCTGAGCCGTAAGTCAATGGGAAGTTTGGCGTATTTGCGACCTGAGAAACAGAAGTTAGCCAAAGAAATTCATCAGTTAGCTGGTCTAGCCGTTCGAGTAATGGAAACAGAAAATAATAGAGCAGTTGTTATACCCCGTAGAATCCCCGGCACTTGGATGACCTATTCCCACGTTGGTTAAGCATATTTGAAGGCCATACGTGTGGGAGAAAGGCCTGGGGAAAGATCGGACGAGAAGCCTGTCGAACCATCGCGGAAGGAGCCGAGGCAGAGCCCCTCCGCGATGGCAGCGTGTCACGGAGGAGGAGCCTCCGCGTTGGCTCCGTCACGTTGGCCTTGTCCAGGCCCAAGTATATAAAGCCCCACTTCGGTTTTAATTGATAAAAATTCTTTAAATTTCCAGAGAACAGAGGGCAACCGGCAGAGGGAGAAAAGGAACGAAGAAAATTAAATAATTTTCATCCGATTACACTGCCAAACGCTGCCCAAACTCAAATTAATCCCAGATACCGAAGTATTTAGTAGCAGAGGGCATTCCTACGGATTCAGTTTCGTAAAATACGGCCGACGAATCGTCGAGCCACCGAGCTAAGGTAAGTGGAATTGCTCTAAATTAGTGTCTATGTGTTCCTAGCTGAGAAGTGAATATTTCTCCCTTCTGGGCCGCTGAAAAATAGCGAGTTTCTGGCCGTCTTTCGATAAGCCTAAGTTTAGGCTATAAACTATATCGAAAGTGATGTTGCCTTTTGAAATAAAGTTGTATTTTGTGTTAATTGATATGTTTATGAATGCAGTTGGGAGAAAACAGTTGAAGTACCGGCCGAGTTCCGCCCAACAGACAAATAGCTCAGAGATAAGGTATGTAAAGTTAAGTTTCCTTGGCAAGTTGAGTAACCTCGAAGCAGTATAGTAATTTACAGACCAGTAGCATGTTTAGAAAGCGATTATCGTGTTATTTTGAATATTGGTGCAATATGAGAAGTTTTGGGGTGTAACGGGTACGATACCTATCCGTACGAAATAGATTCGGGCGTAAGTGGTTAAGGTTGCCCAGTATATTCAGTATGTGATGTAATATGCCATGTTAAGATATTGTTGTGTTTAGCTGAAACCTCGCAAGGTAGTACAGTATCAGTAAAGCATTCCAGATATAGAATGGTAACTATATATGGTTTAGAAAGCATGTCAGAAATAGGAAATTATGTTAACACAGAAACTTAGTAAACAGTATAGTTTCCAGCAGAAACACCTCCTCGTATAACTTTTACCCCAGTACAGTTTGACAGGAGGCTATATTTACATTTACACTTACCCGTCTCAGCATGTATCAGACACTTACAGATTACTATTATTAGCTCAGTATGTGATTTATACGATACCCTGCACCTGTTAATCTTAGCTTATGAGATACACAGACAGCATGATTAGTTGAGACCATTGTATTGATTGGGGTTGGATTACCTAGAATCCCTGACCGCCCAGGGTTAATAGCTGCGTCGACTCGTCCGCCAGAGGACGAGGATACGTCGCTCTACGGAGTGATATGCCATCCCGCAAGGGGACGAAGATGGGATGCCAGTTTCCCCATATTGTGCCTTGGTCGGCCCTTATACACCCCCATCGAGCGGGTACGCCCGGGGTGTTGATTTAGAGTCCTTCGGACTCAGATACAGTTATAGTCAGGGGCTCAGCGAGCCCAAGTGCATACCCAGGGACCGGCAGGATGCTTACAGCCACTATAGGAGATGGGATGACCGGGGTAGGGGCATAGATTCTGTGTTGATTGTACCTCCCGGCTTATGGGGGCCGGGTAAGGTTTGTGTGTGCTATGTTATGTTATTTCATGTTATGCCATGTTATGTTAGATACAAGTAGCTCAGCAGTAGCACGATACGTTTCCAGGTATGACTCTTATCCTTCCCAGTAAAAATTGAGAGAAGGTATGATTTACATTATCAGACAGTTAGTCTATTCTCTCTACTTCAGTTTCTTCAGTTATATTATTGTATTCAGATTTTGCTTCAGTTATTGCTTTACATACTCAGTACCAGCGGTACTGACGCCCGGTGGGGTGCTGCATTACTTGCCTGCAGGTACTTATAGACGAGCAGGTGACACTACGTGATTCCTGTCAGCGATCGAGTATTCAGCTCCTGTCATCCGGAGACTGAATTTCAGAGGTGTATTTCAGTTCTTTTGTTATATAGTACGGGTAGGTCGGGGCCCTGTCCCGATCAGTTCTATTACCATTCCTAGAGGCTTGCAGTCTGTATATATTCCCTGTGGTCAGATGAACCGGTCGTGTGGGGCCGTGCAGTTGTATAGTTGCCTTTACTCTTTCTTCCTTTTATGATGGCCGTGTGGGGCCATAGTTTGCCAGTAGTGGTGACCTTGCCGGTCACGTAGTTCTTTTCATGCGTTATGATTGAGTTGCAGATAACTAGACAGCATGGTGGCCTTGTCGGCCCGCATAGGTTCCTCTGAATTAGTATGTTTCTGGTCAGCTGCTAGTACAGGTACAGAAGGCTATAGGCCAACGGGCCGGGGGCTGTATTTACAGCCGTTATATAGCCCTTTGTTTCCAGAAATATGAGTTAGAGCCAGCCAGGCACCAGATGTGCCCAGGCTTAACAGTCCAGCAGGTCAGGTCCTAGTAGGGCACCAGGTGCCAGTCATACCCCCCAAGGCGGGGTGTGACAAACTTGGTATCAGAGCAGGTCGTATCCCAGGGAGTCTGCAAGCCGTGCTAAGTAGAGTCTTGTCTATAGATGTGTTGTGCACCACATACTATAGGCAGGAGGCTGCGAGGCATGATATGATGGTTACCCTTCTTTCTCAGTCAGTCGTGCTTTAGAGCGGTACAGTATAGGGTTGAGTCCCTGAGAACTTACCGTATTCTCTGATTACAGATACAAAGGCAGATCAGCATTACCCTATCACAGGCAGAAGATCAGAAATAGCAACGGAAGAGAGCATCAATCATTTACATGATAACTACAGCAGCAGGGGGAGGTATCAGAGACCTCCCAGCGTGATACCTTTATTGGCATTACTCCCAGTATACGTTGATAATGTCAGAATAGGAAGTCAGAAGTATAATATATAAGTGAGTTGAATTATTTATTAGTTATATGAGATCTGATTATGATTACAGATAAGGTCAGACCACCAGGTAAGTATAAGAAAGAGAGGGAAATGCAGGAATCCCAAATACATTTTTTTGGGTTTGATACAGTTAAATGCTTTTACTTGTTGCAATAAGAAAAGGGCTATTCCCACCTTTTGGTTTTGATACCAGTATAGTAGAAGGGCATAGAGATGGGGTTACCAAAGCATGCAGTAAGTAAAGATGGGTTGATTGATCCTAGTAAGTGTTAGAAAGTATAAAGAGCCCCTAAGATTACGTAAGTTGTGCAGACCCTTATGACAATAAGCCAGTAGAGAAAGTAAGACTGTTAGCTTACCCGAAGTAGGGGTAACAGACCTGCTAGTGATGAATGCCTAATAATAGTCAAGTTTGAGTCAGAAAAAGGCCAAGTCCGCCATATACGCTAACAGATAGCAAGACATACCTGTAAGATTATAGTTATGATCTAGTTGTAACATCGAAAGATATAGAGGTCATGTGAATCAGATGGGCTTGAATATACATCAAAAGAAGTATAGGCCGAGGCTTGATCAGTAATCTCATTAGTAACGAAAGGCAGGTACCTTGAACTCTAGAGTTCAGTTTAAGCAAGATGAGAGGAAGAAGCAGGAATGTCAGATCTTGTGGGGAAATTAGAACTACCCCGGATTGATAAAGTATTGTATTAAGGATTAAGCTTCGCGCTGACAGTAAGATCGCGGTTCAGAATACCGCAGTATGTCCGCTATGGAAAAGTTAACAAGTTACCGATACAGCAATTCTAATCTAGTGTGGCCTAGAGAAAAGGCCCAGTAGATAGACATGGGCTCTCAGCATATGCTTAGTAAGGCTACAGGATTCAAATGTCGACCCCCACATCGCAAAAGTGGCGGAATTTTAAACAGCAGACAATAACTAGAATGTTTATGTTTGTTACTTTCAGAATGGGGTGACAATGCAATGAAATGATAAGTCAGGGCAAGAGATGGTATTAGGCCGTAGAAGCAATGTATCATGTACGATGTGAGACTCAGCAGAACCTGTCAGAGATTATGAACTACCGCAGAAATCAGTACATATTGTACGTAGCTAGCGATATATATGTATACAGATCATAGATATGTTGTGAGTGGCTGCCTATAAGGGCTACAATCACAGATGCTGATTAGTAATAGAAAGCCTATACAAATTGCATTGGGGGGACCAAAAAAAAAAAAGAAGAAAGAAAAGGAGAAGAAAGAGGGAGAAGAAAGAAAGAAAAGAAGAAGAGAGAGGGCGGATTAAGTGTGAGTTACGTATGAAGTCATAAAAACTATCTCAGTTCTCAAGTTATTAAGTTGATAGATTCATGTGTTGTTGTCAGATCTAGGCTCTAGGAGCTTACCAGAATTAATGGCCTAAAATAGATGGCTAGATAATAAGGGTGCAGTTAGACGTTCTATCGACCAGCTAGCGCCTGTATTAGCAGGGAGGCATCCCTGAAGATCGGTAACAGTAGCGCATGTGCTAGAACCAGGATTAGAGGCCGAATGGGCAAATTTCAGAGGTTAGCAATATCAGAATTGTTCTAGCATGTTAAGTGGTCATACGTCGTTTTCCCAGCCTTATAGGCAACAGTCGGCCGTAGCCAACCTAGCAGTTATTATGCGAAACACCCCATAAGTCAGCCGGCCGCCCCAGTCAGAATACCCGTGGGTACCCCAGGGAAGGGTCCACATCAGTAGTCAGCGACAGACTAGTATTTCAGCTGGTTTTTGTAAGATATTTAGATACAGAGCCCTAGCAGAAGGCCAGTATTTACAGAATAACTCATAAGACTGAGAATTCCCCAGAGTAGCAGTATAAATCCAAGTGGATACACACAAGGCATAAGAAATTGATAGTACCCTGCTAGCACAGTGTTTATTAAGATCAGGGGATCAGTAGACTCCCCGTGAAGGTCCAGAGATTGATCGCCTGGGAGTAAGTTGAATAAGTCCAGCCTTACAGTGGTTTCAGCAAAATAACAGAGCAGTTAGATGCCCACGAGTTTGTGGTTATGCACGAACTATAAGTACTCAAGTAGGACAGTTAGAGCATTGCTAGACTACTGCCACATTCGGGTCATTCGACTATTCTGTTACTTAAGGTTATGCAGCCAGATCGTTAGAGGTCATGATCAATATCAGGACCCCCCTGATCAGATGCGGGCACATGGTGTACAGATAGATACCCAGAAAAATCAAAACAGTGAAGACATAGCCTAAACCTACCACCCTGATCAAAGTACGCAGTCCCTGCGGTTAGCCGGGCACTGCAGAGGGTCTGTGGAAGGATTTTTCCACCTTAGCAGCACCTTTGACTAAATTGACACAGAAGGCAGCAAAGTTTCAGTAGACTGAGGTGTGTGAGCAGAACCTCCAAGAGTTAAAAGCCAGGTTAACATCAACTCCAGTGTTAGTATCGCCAGAAGGTACAGAGGGTTGGTGCAGCATGGTAAAGTAACAGTTTATGCTTTCAGGAAATTGAAGGGACGTGAAAAGAATTATCTTACCCATGACCTGGAGGTAGTTGCAGTAGTTTATGCCTTAAAAAGCGAGAATTTGGTATCACCCGGGAAGGGCTAATACGGTAGTAGATGCCCTTAGCCGTAGATCTATGAGGAGTTGGCATACTTGCCGTCTGAACAGCGGGAATAGACCCGAGAATTTTACTAGTTAGCCGGTTTAGCCGTTCACATAGCAGAAATAACGGATAATAGAACGACAATACGGAATGTCGCAGCATTGTCGTTAGTGGTGGAAGTAAAGGAACGGCAGTATAGGAACTCTAGCCAGGTTCAATTTAAACATAAGATTCAGTAAGGAGAGATGACATATTTTCAGATAACCGGGGATGAAGTGTGGCGATATAAAGGCCGCATTGCGCTCCAGATATTGGGAATGAGAAGCAGTGAATATGGATTTTGTGGCAGGATTACCCTGTACCAGACACGGAAATGATTCTAATTGAGTAACAAGTGACAGATTGACAAAATCAACTCATTTCTTTCCAGTAAGAACTACTTTCTCGGCCGAAGATTATGCTGAGTTGTATATCAGAAAGGTAGTCAGATTACATGGAATACCAGTATCCGTTATTTCAGACAGATAAGCACAATTTACAGTTAGATTCTGGCAATCATTTCAGAAAGGGTTGGGCACGCAGATTAACTTAAGCACAGCGTTCTACCCTCAGACAGATGAGTAGGCTGAGCGCACAATTCAGACGCTCGAAGACATGTTGCGAGCGTGTGTGCTAGATTTCAGTAATAGTCAAAATGAGCAGTTACCATTAGTTGAATTTGCCTCCGGAATTAGAATCCATGTATCCGGTCTGTTATGTAGCTATGCTGAGGAAATGCATAGGGGACCCGTCCAGAGTAGTCCCAGTCCAGAATATCCAGGTTACGAAGAAGCTGGCCTATGAAGAGGTCCCAGTAGCTATCCTAGACAGATAGATTCGCAGACTTCGCACTAAGGATATTACGTCTATCAAGATATGAGGATCAGAAATCCTCGCTTATTACAGGCCTAGTCAAGTGATAGGTATGTCCGAATTATTACCTATGCAGTATCTTGTGGTTGTATGTCGGTAAATGATAAAGAAGAAGTGATATTTAGTTGTTCAGTGAATCTTAGAATATGGTGTGCAGTGCCTGTATTGGACTTTTCTGCATTTCAGGTTTTTGCTATAGTCCATGTTACAGGGGAAACTCTGCCGAAGTTTTTCCAGAAAGTAAATTTTTTCCATATTCCAGAGGATCCGGAAAGTCCTCTAGATAACAGTGTACATTCGAGGACGAATGTTCTTAAGGGGGGGAGAATGTTATACCCCGTAGAATCCCCGGCACTTGGATGACCTATTCCCACGTTGGTTAAGCATATTTGAAGGCCATACGTGTGGGAGAAAGGCCCGGGGAAAGATCGGATGAGAAGCCTGTCGAACCATCGCGGAAGGAGCCGAGGCAGAGCCCCTCCGCGATGGCAGCGTGTCACGGAGGAGGAGCCTCCGCGTTGGCTCCGTGACACGTTGGCCTTGTCCAGGCCCAAGTATATAAATCCCCACTTCGGTTTTAATTGATAAAAATTCTTTAAATTTCCAGAGAACAGAGGGCAACCGGCAGAGGGAGAAAAGGAACGAAGAAAATTAAATAATTTTCGTCCGATTACACTGCCAAACGCTGCCCAAACTCAAATTAATCCTAGATACCGAAGTATTTAGTAGCAGAGGGCATTCCTACGGATTCAGTTTCGTAAAATACGGCCGACGAATCGTCGAGCCACCGAGCTAAGGTAAGTGGAATTGCTCTAAATTAGTGTCTATGTGTTCCTAGCTGAGAAGTGAATATTTCTCCCTTCTGGGCCGCTGAAAAATAGCGAGTTTCTGGCCGTCTTTCGATAAGCCTAAGTTTAGGCTATAAACTATATCGAAAGTGACGTTGCCTTTTGAAATAAAGTTATATTTTGTGTTAATTGATATGTTTATGAATGCAGTTGGGAGAAAACAGTTGAAGTACCGGCCGAGTTCCGCCCGACAGACAAATAGCTCAGAGATAAGGTATGTAAAGTTAAGTTTCCTCGGCAAGTTGAGTAACCTCGAAGCAGTATAGTAATTTACAGACCAGTAGCATGTTTAGAAAGCGATTATCGTGTTATTTTGAATATTGGTGCAATATGAGAAGTTTTGGGTTGTAACGGGTACGATACCTATCCGTACGAAATAGATTCGGGCGTAAGTGGTTAAGGTTGCCCAGTATATTCAGTATGTGATGTAATATGCCATGTTAAGATATTGTTGTGTTTAGCTGAAACCTCGCAAGGTAGTACAGTATCAGTAAAGCATTCCAGATATAGAATGGTAACTATATATGGTTTAGAAAGCATGTCAGAAATAGAAAATTATGTTAACACAGAAACTTAGTAAACAGTATAGTTTCCAGCAGAAACACCTCCTCGTATAACTTTTACCCCAGTACAGTTTGACAGGAGGCTATATTTACATTTACACTTACCCGTCTCAGCATGTATCAGACACTTACAGATTACTATTATTAGCTCAGTATGTGATTTATATGATACCCTGCACCTGTTAATCTTAGCTTATGAGATACACAGACAGCATGATTAGTTGAGACCATTGTATTGATTGGGGTTGGATTACCTAGCATCCCTGACCGCCCAGGGTTAATAGCTACGTCGACTCGTCCGCCAGAGGACGAGGATACGTCGCTCTACGGAGTGATATGCCATCCCGCAAGGGGACGAAGATGGGATGCCAGTTTCCCCATATTGTGCCTTGGTCGGCCCTTATACACCCCCGTCGAGCGGGTACGCCCGGGGTGTTGATTTAGAGTCCTTCGGACTCAGATACAGTTATAGTCAGGGGCTCAGCGAGCCCAAGTGCATACCCAGGGACCGGCAGGATACTTACAGCCACTATAGGAGATGGGATGACCGGGGTAGGGGCATAGATTCTGTGTTGATTGTACCTCCCGGCTTATGGGGGCAGGGTAAGGTTTGTGTGTGCTATGTTATGTTATTTCATGTTATGCCATGTTATGTTAGATACAAGTAGCTCAGCAGTAGAACGATACGTTTCCAGGTATGACTCTTATCCTTCCCAGTAAAAATTGAGAGAAGGTATGATTTACATTATCAGACAGTTAGTCTATTCTCTCTACTTCAGTTTCTTCAGTTATATTATTGTATTCAGATTTTGCTTCAGTTATTGCTTTACATACTCAGTACCAGCGGTACTGACGCCCGGTGGGGCGCTGCATTACTTGCCTGCAGGTACTTATAGACGAGCAGGTGACACTACGTGATTCCTGTCAGCGATCGAGTATTCAGCTCCTGTCATCCGGAGACTGAATTCCAGAGGTGTATTTCAGTTCTTTTGTTATATAGTACGGGTAGGTCAGGGCCCTGTCCCGATCAGTTCTATTACCATTCCTAGAGGCTTGCAGTCTGTATATATTCCCTGTGGTCAGATGAGCCGGTCGTGTGGGGCCGTGCAGTTGTATAGTTGCCTTTACTCTTTCTTCCTTTTATGATGGCCGTGTGGGGCCATAGTTTGCCAGTAGTGGTGACCTTGCCGGTCACGTAGTTCTTTTCATGCGTTATGATTGAGTTGCAGATAACTAGACAGCATGGTGGCCTTGTCGGCCCGCATAGGTTCCTCTGAATTAGTATGTTTCTGGTCAGCTGCTAGTACAGGTACAGAAGGCTATAGGCCAACGGGCCGGGGGCTGTATTTACAGCCGTTATATAGCCCTTTGTTTCCAGAAATATGAGTTAGAGCCAGCCAGGCACCAGATGTGCCCAGGCTTAACAGTCCAGCAGGTCAGGTCCTAGTAGGGCACCAGGTGCCAGTCATACCCCCCAAGGCGGGGTGTGACAGCAGTAATTCAGAATTCTGTTGTGTCATCATTAGTTACAGAGGTGAAAGAACGATAGTACGAGGATCCCGATTTAGTCCAGCTCAGAGATAGAATTCAGGAAGGGAAGGAGACAGATTTCCAAGTGGCTGAGGATGATGTGCTACGCTGTAAGGGCCGCCTCTGTGTCCCGAATGTTTCAGGGCTTCGTGGGCGGATCATGCACGAGGTACATTACGCTCGCTATTCCCTTCATCCAGGAGCGACGAAAATGTACCACGACATCAGAGACATCTACTGGTGGCCAGGTATGAAAGCTGAGATAGCTGAATTTGTATCTAGATGTTCTAATTGTCAGCAGGTGAAGGCAGAGCACCAGAAACCGGGCGGTTTGGCGCAAGATATAACGGTACCTATGTGGAAATGGGAAGCGATAAACATGGATTTTGTAACAGGGTTACCCCGTACTAGACGCAGAAATGATTCCATTTGGGTAATAGTTGACAGGCTGACAAAATCAGCTCATTTCCTGCCAGTGAGGGCTACCTTCTCGGCTGAGGATTATGCCGAATTATATATCAGAGAAATAGTTAGATTGCATGGAGTGCCAGCATCTATCATTTCAGATAGAGGAGCACAATTCACAGCTAGATTCTGGCAGTCGTTTCAGAAAGGTTTGGGAACGCAGATTAACTTGAGCACAGCATTCCATCCTCAAACAGATGGGCAGGCTGAACGTACAATTCAGACGCTCGAAGATATGCTACAAGCATGCGTGCTAGATTTTGGGGGTAGCTGGGATGAGCACCTTTCGTTAATTGAATTTGCTTATAATAACAGCTACCATTCAGCTATTCAGATGGCGCCTTTCGAGGCATTATACGGGCGGAAATGCAGGTCGCCGATTGGTTGGTTTGAAATAGGAGAATCGACGTTGGTTGGCCCAGACATTGTTCGGCAGTCAGAAGAAAAGATAAAGCTTATTCGAGAACGTTTACTGACTGCTCAGAGCCGCCAGAAGTCTTATGCAGATATGCGGCGCAGAAATCTAGAATTTGCGGTAAATGACTGGGTATATCTGAAGGTATCTCCGATGAAAGGGGTGATGAGATTGGGCAAGAAAGGCAAGCTTAGCCCGAGGTTCATTGGGCCATATCAGATTCGGCGAAGAATAGGCCGAGTTGCATACGAATTGAACTTGCCTCCAGAGTTAGCATCTGTTCACCCAGTATTCCATGTCTCTATGTTAAGGAAGTTCATAAGGGACCCTTCTACAGTAGTTCCAGTTCAGGATGTTCAGGTCACAGAAGAGTTAGCATATGAAGAGGTTCCCGTAGCTATCTTAGACAGACAGATTCGCAGGTTGAGGACTAAAGATGTTGCATCTGTCAAAGTATTGTGGCGTAACAGGAACCGTGAGGAAATGACGTGGGAAGCTGAAGAAGATATGAGAGCCAAATACCCTCACCTATTTCAGGCCTAGTCAGGCGACAGGTATGTCCGTATTATTACTTATGCAGTACCTTATAGTTGTATGTGTGTGAATGAGAAAGATTGATACTTAGTTATCCAGTGGGTCCTAGAATATTATGTGCAGTGCCTGTGTTGGACTTTTCTGCATTTCAGGTTTTTGCTATGGTCCATATTACAGAGGAAACTCTGCCGAAATTTTTTCTAGAAAGTAAGTAAGTAGCCCTCTAGATAACAGTGTACATTCGAGGACGAATGTTCTTAAGGGGGGGAGAATGTTATACCCCGTAGAATTTCCGGCACCTAAACGACCTATTCGCACGTTGGTTAAGCATATTTGAATGCCATACGTGTTGGAGGAAGGCCCGGGAAAAGATCGGACGAGAAACCTGTCGAACCATCGCGGAAGGAGCCGAGGCAGAGCCCCTCCGCGATGGCAGCGTGTCACGGAGGGGAGGCCTCCGCGTTGGCTCCGTGACACGTTGTCCTTGTCCAGGCCCAAGTATATAAAGCCCACTTCGGGCTTAAAACATTTAAACACTTAAGAAATTCCAGAAAACAGAGAGCAAACGCAGAGAAGGGAAAAGGATCGAAGAAATAATATAATTTTCGTCCGATTACGCTGCTAAACGTTGTCCAAACTCAGATTAACTCCAGATACCGAGGTATTTGGAAGCAGAGAGCATTCCTACGGATTCAGTTTCGTAAAATACGACCGACGAATCGTCGAGCCACCGAGCTAAGGTAAGTTGAATTGCTCTAAATTAGTGTCTATGTGTTCCTAGCTGTGAAGTGAATATTTCTCCCTTCTATACCTCTGAAAAATAGCGAGTTTTTGGCCGTCTTTCGATAAGCCTAAGTTTAGGCTATAAACTATATCAAAAGTGACGTTGCCTTTTAAAATAAAGTTGTATTTAGTATTAATTGACATATTTATGAATGCAGTTGGGAGAAAATAGTTGAAATACCGGCCGAGTCTCGTCCGACAGACGACTAATTCAAGGATAAGGTATATAAAGCTAGTTTCCTCGGCAAGTTAAGTAATCTCGGTACAGTACAGTAATTCAAGGCCAGTAGAATGTTCAGAAGTCATGTGTTATGTTTACTACGAATGTTGGTACGATATTAGAAGCATCGAATTATAACTTGCGTGTAATTTGCCAGCATGATATAAACTCTAATATAAGTACTAGGAATTCCACAGCATGCTCAGTATGTGATATAATACGGAATGTTAGGGTATCATTGTATTCAGTTAAAGCCCAGTAAAGCAATGTAATATCTGTAAGACATCTCAGAGATAGAACGACAAGTTAAAGTGAAGCTAGAAAGCATGTTAGAACTAGTAAATCATGTTACTATAGAAACTCAGTAAACAGCATGGTTTTCAGCAGAAATACTATATCCTGTTTAGTATTAGCCCCAGAACAGTCTGGCAGGAGACTATATTCATATGTATATATTTACCAGCCTCAGCACGTATTAAATACGTACAGATTACTATCACTAGCTCAGCATGTAATATATACGATACTTTACCCCTATTAGCCTCAGCATGTGTGATATGCAGACAGTATTGCTAGTTGAGACCGTTGTATTGTTTGGGGTTGGACTACCTAGCATCCACGACCGCCCCAGGGTTGATAGCTGTATCGACTCGTCCGCCAGAGGACGAGGATACGTCGCTCTACGGAGTGGCATGCCGTCCCACAGGGGACGAAGATGGGATGCCAGTTTTCCCCATATTGTGCCTTGGTCGGCCCTTATACACCCCCGTCGAGCGGATACGCCCGGGGTGTTGATTCAGGAGTCCTCCGGACTCAGGTACGGTTATAGTCAGGGGCTCAGCGAGCCCAAGTGCATACCCAGGGGACCGGCAGGATGCTTACAGGGTTATAGGAGATGGGATGACCGGGGTAGGGGTATAGATTCTGTGTTGGTTGTACCTCCCGGCTTATGGGGGCCGGGTAAGGTTTGTGTGTGCTATATATGTTATGATATGTTATACTGTGTTACAATAGATACGAGTAGATCGACGGTAGAACGGTAAATCCTCAGGTATGACTCCTACTCCTTCCAGTATGATTAAGAGAAGGTATGACTTATATTATCAGACAGTTAATCTATTCCTTCTACTTCAGTTTCATCAGTTATATTATTGCTTTCAGATATTTCTTTCAGATGTTGCTTTACATACTCAGTACCAGTGGTACTGACGCCCGGTGGGGCGCTGCATTACTTGCCTGCAGGTACTCATAGACGAGCAGGCGATACTACGTGATTCCTGTCAGCGATCGAGTATTCAGCTCCTGTCATCCGGAGACTGAATTCCCGAGGTGTATTTCATTTTCTTTTGGTTGTATAGTACGGGTAGGTCGGGGCCCTGTCCCGATCATTTCTATTGTTATTCCTAGAGGCTTGCAGTCCTTATATATCTCCCTGTGGTCAGATGAGCCGGTCGTGTGAGGCTGTGCAGTTGTATAGCTGTTAGTACTCTTTCTTTCTTTTATGTTGGCCGGGTGGGGCCATAGTTTGCCAGTAATGGTGACCTTGCCGGTCACATAGCTTTCTAGTACTTCATGATTGAGTTATAGATAACTAGACAGCATGGTGGCCTTGTCGGCCCGCATAGGTTTCCCTGAATTGATATGTTTCTGGTCAGCTGTTAGTACAGGTACAGGAGGCTATAGGCCAATAGGCCGGGGGCTGTGTTTACAGCCGTTATATAGCCCTTTGTTTCCAGAAATATGAGTTAGAGCCAGCCAGGCACCAGATGTGCCCAGGCTTAGCAGTCCAGCAGTTCAGGTCCTAGTAGGGCACCAGGTGCCAGTCATACCCCCCAAGGTGGGGTGTGACACATACCGAACTAATTTGGTATGGTAATAATATAGAATTTTTAGATATCGAAAACCGAAGTTACTAAACCGAAATTTTCAATACCATACCGTACCGTACGGTACCATGTAAAAAAGCATTTGTTTTTACTTAATACTTACCATCATTGGTTCTCCATAGGAGTTCGTTCCTCCTATGTTTTACATTGGCACAATTATGCGTTCCACGGATAGCAGAATCGAGGGAAAATTTCTTTTCCGTTTTGTCAATCTTCATGAATACATACTTGGGTGGACATATGAAAGAGACATGATATATTCAAGTGGATCGTACTTGCAACGAAGGATCATTTTCTTTTTCTCGAGAGAACCATCAAATTAGCCAATAACATTATAGTGGTCAAGCATTCAGTGTCATCCCTTTGATTAAGTGATGACAAGATATAAATCTACAGACCTCCAAAAATGTAAAGAAATAGACCAAAATTAGAGGGGAGGGTGCTTGGTCCATTCAAAATATTATAACCAAATCAACCCGTATACATTATTAGATGAGTGCACTCATTTTGTAAACAAAACTCACAGATATCACAGTTTTCTGAGTCAAAGTAACGTGCAAATGAGCCGCTTACAGGTTCCCTGTAATTGTTACAAAAGGAACTAATCTTCTATAATCTCTCCTTCTCCCAAGAGGACAGCTATTAAGCACCCTCCCTAGCATCAACCGTGTGTTTTGCAATGCTAATTCTCTTGCTGACAAACCAGATTCAGATGCACTAGATTGTCCCACCGGTGTCGAACCTGATCCAAACCCGAGGCCTGTTGCAAACTGCAATGGTCCATTTCGAGCCTTAAATGAGGTTTGAGATGCAAGGATCTTCTCTTCGGTGCCAACGAGCCCGTACTCAAATTGCCCCAGTTCATTAGGATGTGATCCAGGTAAAGAGCTACAGCTGTGTAAGAGGGCTTCCAGCACACTAAGTGCCTCCCAACACATAGGGCTTTCCACTAACTGAGATACAATTGCATACAATTGTGGACTCTGAGCAGCATCCATAGGAGTATGCTGAAGCAATGCCTTCAGCATAAGAAGGATAACACGCTGATATTCCATTGGCCCTTTTTCAAGAAGCCGTATGAGGTGCCCAAATGCCAGAGTTGAGTGCTTGGGGAACCATTCATTGCATAGTAATGGTGAAACACAAGCTAGAAGGTTCTCTATTCTTTTGATCTCACCACGGGAATAAGCCATGAAAACAGTAGCCAGTTCATCCATTGATTTTGATTGACACCAGACGGCTATATTGGCGGCAACAGAGGAAGCCTTTTGATGTTGCTGCTCTAGTGGTGACATAAACCCCATAACTACATCCTGGCTGAGCTGTAAGCAGAGCCAGGGAAGCAAGCCTGTGATGTGCATCAATAGCCGTGTTTCTGCATCACCAAAGATGGAATCACATGAAGGCACTGTAATCCTTGATAGAAGCTCAACAGAAGCACTATGACTGACAGTGGAGATAAGGCCTTTAAGAACCAGTGGCTGTACTCCCTCAAAGACTGGGAACTTTGCATTTGACGCTGATGGCTCACAAGCATTCCGTGATTCCAGACGTTGGAAGTCAGAACTGTCACAAACACTTGAATCAAGCTCATCTCGAGGCATACTTGAAAGAAGCACGTTCTCTGTTGTTCGATCTCGAAAAGATAAACGCTCAATAACCCGACGAAAGAGCTCCAGCACTTGACAGTACACATGAACAAAATCAGTATGCATCATGGCAACACAACCCCAGAAAAGCTGGGGATAGAGTATAACCTTTTCTGGTTCCATATTCTCCACCATCACCTGTAATGTTAACAAGATCTCCATAACAAAACCTAAAACAGCTGGTATAGGATTTCCCAAGCACCTGTGAAGACAACGTAGCAGGGATACACATGCATCATTTGTAACAGGAGGCTTTAATGAACGGTAAATCTGGTGGGAACGGCAGGCCAAGTGTCTAGATGTGCACTCCATAGCCCATTTAAGTGCTTCTGCTCCCCAAGTTTCTCGGAGATCTCCTTGAAAGAAGATAGCATCCACCATACTCTGCACCAGAGCAGACAAAAGTGCTGCACTTGGTAGCTCTGTTCTCACTACCGTGGGGTCCTCATTCTCCCACATCATGCTACCTCGCTTAGATTGAACATACTTTATGAGGCTCACTACTTGCTGCTTGTTCTCTCCATCATTATTTTCAACATCATATAATTCCAAATGACGCCCTGCAAGTGAATACAATAGATTAACAAGCAGATGCTGACAATGCTCCAAGACAATATCCTCTGAACTATCCATAGATACAAAAGTGACGTGAAAGAGCAAAGGTAAATGCTCCCGGAAGTCCTCATCGTTCTCATAAGCAATTTCAGCAAGTAGAATCAATGCTATGTCTGCGTGAGAGAGTGAGTGCTGCTGCTGATGTCCTTGCAATGCTGATTGAAGTTCTTTTGCATTAATCCCGTGCATTACAGACCCAGAATGCAACCCATCTTCCCCGGAATTTGGAGTGTCAATGAAGTAGTCTCCACTGTCTCGGGAGAGATGACGACTTCGCATACTTCCAGTTGAACTCCGTACCCCCATTAATGGCCCTGACATGTTCACCAGTGATGGAAGAAGTTGAGCAGACCTACCAGCAGTTCCAGGGACAATATTCAACTCAGGAGGCATAGGAGTCAATGGGCCTGAGGCACTTCTCCCTCCAACAGCGGCTGTTCTCCAGCTCAAGCTCCCACTTGTGTTCCTCAGTGGACCATCGAAAGACCCACGAACTAATAAAGGTGACATATGAGGTTGACTATCCACCACTGATGCAACTTGAACCACAGAATGCCCCTGCGAAAATTCTAACACGGTGTTTCCATTTCCCTCACCTTGGTTTGCACTAGGCCTCAGAGGTTCTATGCTATCAAGCATTCGCTGAGCAAGTTGGTAAACCAAGTGATCAATAGTACGTTGGGGGCATATACGAGCTAAATATAAACTAACCCTTTTGGCAACAGAGAAGTATGTAGCAAATGCGCCACTTATTTCAGCTGATGCATTTGAATCGCAATCTTCAATACCTTTTGCAATCAAAAAATCTAAAACTGGACTTATGTTCCTAGGTTTGCTGGCAATTGTACTCCAAAGCTTCTCAATTTCATCAGGAAACTGATCACCATGCCTCCATGTCACGTAATAAAGGCTTTTCAATAGTCTGTCACTCCAACCAGAGTCCTTGAGTTTCCAGAAATTGAGATTCTCAATCCATGGGGCCATGCACGTCAAGACTTGATGCTGTGCAATTATATCGACTGCATCAAGCTGCCTCTGCATGATTTCTTCACAAAGCCACTGACTAAGTTCAGGGTGATCTTTAGCAAGTTTACAAGAGAGTTTGTACTGGAACTGCTGATATGAGTCGGGAAGATTCCCTACAACAGAAGCTCTGTAGCTACCTGAACCCTCCATGCCATCCTCAGCCCATTCACGGACAGAAAGCGTCTCAAGCATCTGAAGGGCATCATCACGAATTTGTCTAGAAGGATCCACCACCTTGTAGAGGATCAGACTTAAGAGTCTCTGAATTTCACATGTTGGTATCTCTTGACGCATGTAAACTTCTGCTAACACGCTGAAGTAGCCATCTGCGATTGCAGCATCTGAGTAGTAGCACTGTACCAAATCCAAACTTAAATGCTTCAGAGGTATAACAACATGAACACCAAAAATCCTCCAATGGGAAAAAAGGTTAAATATAACTTGCTGCATGTAACAACTACAAATAAGTTGATGAATCTTCAAGCTTATTTGTATATCAAAGAGGTAGCAGTAAATGCGACATTGAAAATGCTAAAAGAATGTGACTGAGACACCTATGATGGAAACAGACGCATTTCAACTACCCAAATAAAAAACCATACAGAAAATAAAGATTAATCAAAAGGGCATACCTCATAACACCATTATGCATGTATGTCTGTGTGCACGTGTATTTTAGATAAGTCACACATTAACAATCACATTTAAGATGGTTAATCTGATTATACAAGTGCAATTTGAACATAAATCATATTAGCAGCTTAAGCAAACAAGTATAATAGATAATAAATTAATGAAGTACATGCACAAAGAAGTCCGTGCATGTAAGTCCTACAAGTAAAAGGAAAGAAAAGGAGAAGCGCACCTGATCAATGCAAGCAGGAAATAGGTCCAAATTTGTTATAAGAAGATTTCTTAAAGCTAATTTTGCAAGTGAAACTCGAAGATGACTTCCTCTGTGCCTATCACGGCCAGTTGTTCCTCTGCCACTTTCACCAGTGAATCTTGAATAAGATGGAGTTCTTGGATCAGCAGGTGAATAACCAAACGGAGCCCTTGATGCAGGCTCAATGAATAGGCTATTAATCCAAGATATTACACGCCCGCTCATCTTTCTTGCATTGTCATCAAAGCAGGGGCCATACAATAGAGAAGCCATTGCATTTGATGAAGCCCACTGGATTGCCTCTACCTGTTCACTCAGTTCTTTATCAAATGATAGTTTGTCCATGGAGTCTTTTGATCGAGGGTGCTGAGCAGACTTGTAACGCTCTACTTCACGTCGATAGTCATTAACACCATCCTGATTCCAAGTATTGCTAGCATCATCACTCCAGGTAAGCAGAAGATCAAAGAGTCGCCTCCTAGTTCTAATATCAAATTTCTCAGATCTGGAATCAACAAATTCAGGGGCCAGGGATCTCAATACAGAAGCAAGTGCATAACGGAGGGGTTGCATATCTTGAAAATTCTCAACAGATGCTGTTAATATCTGTCTGGTTGTATCTTCAATGAACTTCAAATAATGAAGCCGGAAAACTGGTTTCCTACTAAGCATTCCAGGCCAGATATTCTCCGCAACTGTGCGATATATATTCGCAATGTGGATACGAAGTTCTTCTCGACGGGACCTTTGGCTCTGCAGCAAAAAATTGTATATCTACTTAAAAATCTGACAGGACATATATGCATACCAAAATGTAAAGTACTTATGAATACCTATAACTACATGCCCAATCAGGCTCATAAAAAGTTCAGCACAGAATCTTGAAAGACTATATTGTTGTAATCACGGAGAGTTCCATGCCAGAAAATCCGTTTAGCAAAAATTTGGAAATTCTTTTGCAAATATGATATATGCATCAATTTAGTGTCGGATTGCATTTTTTTTTTCTCAACATCAACTATTAAAGTACATAATCGAGATTAATGAACACATGAAGATTTTTGGATACAACAGAATTGGTTAGAAAACATCATCAGTAATATCATCCCCTGCCATTGGCATGCAAAAAATGTGTTTTTCCAAACCTGGGAATTTGTTATAAGGAAGATGTTAATCACATGCCTGTCAGTCGATGTAAATAGATTAGTATGGAAAACTCCTGATGTTATCCCTTCACTAACAAGTTTCTCCACTACAACTTTCCATCAAGTTGGAGGCTGCAGCCTCTGGTTATAATCTCCAAGGGTTCACCTTTATGTGTCATATAGTTAAGGAAGAAAAAGGCTTCCAATCCAAGCCTTCATTTTTCCAAGTGGACTAAGAAGTTCCATGTTCGTACTGTTTGCAAAACTCTATGCCATGCAGTAGATAGAAACTCATAACACTCCCGTGAATCCAAAGAAGGAAGAATCAAGCACTCAATTACTGACATCAAATAATAGGGAAGATAAGACAAAAGGAAAACAATGATGGGAGGTTATCAAAAGACGTACCTTCCATTTTGGTTTCCCTTCTGTCTCCAGAGAGACCTCGTCGACGAAAGACGCAAGCTCATTAAACATGACTTCACATATTTCAAGATGGGCGTGGCCAAGAGCCATTGTAGCTGCATGCTAAAACAAGCAAGATCAACAAATTATTTGACACATTGGTAACACAAAATGAAAAGTTTTAACTCTCCTACTTCACTCGGCTGCATGAAATACTAATACACACACCATAACCCAAATTCCTGGGCTCTTATTCTCAAAAAAAATTTCAGAGAGATACAAAAAACTTTGAACAACTTTTTCAATATCTACAAATATGACAGTATATAGAGGATCTCCTGATAATCGCCAGTGTCATCACAGGGAACAGCTCACGAATTATTTATCAAACTGAAAAACTTAAATTGTAACTTGATATCTGTTCAGTGTTTATTTCTGTATTTTCCAATTCTTACAAATAAACTCTGGTGCTTTTTAACATTCTTTCAAATTCCAAAGGCATAATATGTTTGCCCTAGATAGTGGCTGCAGGAAGTTTGAAGACCAAAATTCAGTCATAGGATTCTTAAATACTCGTGAAATCTTGGTTAAAGAGAAATTACACCAACTTCATAACGCTGATCTCAATCGCAAGTCTTCAAAATCAAAAAACTTCATATCATCATCAATTTATCATTTGATTGTTAATACACTATTCTATGCTCCAACGTTTACATCTAGAAATAAACACATACAGAGCCTAACAACCTTATTGCCACCTGAAAGGTTTTCTGTAGCCATTACTTACTATATTTGGTTCAGAACCAGACTTTAAGGATAGGAAGATTAAGTGAAAAAGTTCCTTTGTAGCTGCTGAACCACCACCTTCTTTACTATCAGGTGGACATGAGCATGCAAACATTCCATACATCAGCCATTGATCTAGTTTGTTATCTGCATCCTGTGACTGATGAGCCTTTCCGCCTAAATCAGAAGGAGTGATATGAGCAAGCCGCTGAATAACTTCCAGTCTGCAAGTAGCATCAAACAAAGATGGAGCATTTAGCCATCTCCATAAATTGCTTGAATTTGAAATTTTGAGAAACAGTAGATGCATCAATAGGACAAGAAATTGAACTTGAAAAATTCGTTCTCTCTGATAACGACCAAATGACCCAGTCGAAGGAATGTATCAAGGTAGAACACAATATATATATATATATAATGTTCATCTCATCCCAAAAATTAGCAGACATGTATTCCATATCAAATTGCATGCATAGATTTTTCTTGCAGAGAAGAGAAACTAATTCATGATTCTAAGGAAGAGTAAAGAAATTTTTTTAACAAGAATCTTTTTGTTTCCTATCAGCAGTATTATAGTTGGACTAAACCATTATACACAAATCATTCCACAAGAAAATGTTTTGTCTTTCCCAAGTATATCCGAAAATCACTTATAAAAGATAGATGATGCTCAAAAGCAGAAAGCAAGTCACAACTTTCACGTCTTATATGTATTATTGCCACAACTGGCTTACTTTGCATCCTGAACAGAACTTGGACACAGCTCAGCAGCATACTTTACAAGCTCACTAAGACAACGAGCCCATCTGTGCTTATCGGGGCTATCAAATAGTATACATTGGAGAGTAACATCAGGGGGCACAGGATCAGACTCTCGCCTCAGATCAAATGGACGCCCTGAATCCCAGTAACAGCTCTGAACTATATCATCCTGCAAAAACGCATAGCTCCTCACCAGATACATACCTGAATTTCCTAATTAGAAATAACAGAAGTACCTGAATGCTCAGAATGCACAACATAACGGAAAGTGCTGTTACATACCCCATTCTCTTCTAAAACATCAATTATAAATATGGGTTCAGCTTCATTTCTCAAGATATGATCTGATCGCTCATGCAATGAAAGTTCCCTAATATCGTTCCGTAAGGCACGAACACAACGCAGTAACTCCAGAGCTGTGTGTCGAATCTGACTATCCACAGAACTAAGGAATATAAGACCAACTGCATCTATCTCCGAAGCATGAAATTCAATTGTTTGGGAGTGATGGAAAGAAGATTTCTTGAATCCCTCAGTTCTCTGCACACGTTTTGCATCTGAAACATCATACTCAACCTTATCGTCACTTAGACAAGCTCTCCAAAAACACATGAGTTCCAAAAGGCGCTTCAGAGACGTTTGAATGAGAAGAGGGAACTCATCTGGAAGACACATAATGAAGTTTGCCATCCCTCTCATAACTGCAAATCGACGGTGTGGAAGGTATCTTACAATGCGATTGAGTACCTGTACAGCTTCCTCACGCACACCTGGATCAATACTGATACCATGTTGAGGTATTATCCCGGTTATTTTATCACTTCGGCCAACTTCTTCAATCAGATATGGTATACACTTCAGAACTGAGCGGAATAGATAACCCTGAGACTTCTCCTTTGTTACAGCATCTTTGGCACAAAAGCATTTATGTTACACCAAGTTGGCAAAAAATTCACTTCTTTTTTTTTTTTGATCAGGTAAAAACAACAACAACAACAACAACAGCCCAATGTAATCCCACCAAGTGGAGTTTGGTGATCAGGTAAAAAGTTATCAAAAAAAAAATGGATAACTAGAGAGACAATTCGAAATAAGAGGTCCAAAGATAAGATAAGAAAAATATTCCCTAGAGGATTAATGGAATGTGAAAAGGCAAGTTTACTAAGAGGAATGGCCAAAAAGGTGTTAGATGGTGAATAAACATTTAAAGGTGTAATTATAAAATCCAAACCATAAACATTGATTTGGTTAGTGAAATGTTTGTAGTTTAGGTTTTGAAATCTCTTAATCAAATACCCTCTCTATACCAATTTATGTGTCATACTTTCCTTTTTAATTTGTCCCAAAACGAGTGACATACTTCCTTAATTAGAAACAATTTAAATTTAAACTTTTCATTTCATGAGTTAGATGATTTATAGCCACACAACTATCTATGACTTGTGTTAGACCATAAGTTTCTAAAGTTTCTCATTCTTTCTTAAATTTTGTTTTGAGTCAGACAACAACAACATACTTAGTGTAATCGCCACAAGTGGGGTTTAGGGAGGATGTACTTTGACCTTACCCCTGCCTTTGTGGAGTAGAGAGGTTGTTTCCAATAGAACCTCGGCTCAAAAGAAGTGTAATCAAAGCAGGATAGAAAGGGAAATGACAACAGGAAAAAGCAAGATAAACGAAGCAATCAAAGCAACAGGTAGTAGTAAAATTGAAGGAAAAGATACTATGTGAATAATAGAGGTAAGACTACTAGGTAAGATAACGAGTCTATCTCCTTACCTCTCCCTCGAAAAAGTATTACAACACACGGCTACCTACTACCCTTCTACCTTAATGCTCGACCTCCAAACATTCCTATCTAGAGTTATGTCCTTAATAAGCTGAAGATGCGTCATGTCATGTTTGATGACCTCCTCCCAATTCTTCTTTAGCTTATTTCTACCTCTCATAAAACCTATTATTGTCAAACTCTCACACTTCCTTACCAGTGCCTCCACGAACCTCCTCCTCACATGCCTGAACCACCTTTACCTCACTTCCCTCATCTTGTCTATCATGGAGGCCTCTCTCACCTTGTCCTGCATATCTTCGCTCTTAATCATGTCTCTCTTAGTATGCTAGCACATCCATCTTTGTATCCTCATTTTTGTTACCTTCATCTTCTGCATGTGTGCGTCCTTGACGGGCCAGCACTCTACCCTATACAGCTGTGTAGGTCTAACCACCACTCTAATGAACTTACCTTTTAGCCTAGGTGACATTTTTATCATAGTATACTGGACGCGAGCCTCCATTCCACCCATCCCGCTCCAATACAATGAGCGACATCATCGTCAATTTTCACATTTCCTTGAATTATAGACTCAAGATACTTGAAACTTCCTGTGTATCAAACTTCACTTCCACCTCTACTTCATGCGTAATGTTACTAAACTTGCATACCAGGTACTTAGTTTTAGTTTGGCTTAACCTGAAACCTATAGATTCTAGGGTCTGTCTCCAAACATCCATCATATCATTAACTCCACAAAGCATCTTGTTGATCAATACTATGTCATTTGCAAATAACACACACCACAGTACACCGCCACATAAATTGCGACGGAGGGATAATATTTTTAAAAACAAACCATATAAGTTACAAATTCTAAATTATATGTTGTGTACCAATTTGAAAAATATCCAATGGAAAAGGGCCAACATTCCCATGAACTATTAGAAATAGAGCAATTTAAACCTTCGAGTGATTTTGGTCTCAAAAATATTCTGGCCATTAGTAAAGTGAAGCACATATGCCCTTCACAACTAACGAACTCCACATCAGATTTTCTCCAAAATTCTAACCTCTTAAATCCTATCAAGAAAGCTCACTTTATTTCTTAGTTGTCTTGGGACTTGGACGACTCTGTTGGTGGTGGATTTTCTTTCTTCGCCTCTCTTTTCTATTCCACCATTAGTGAAGCTTCATTCTTTTTTTCATCAATGGACACCAATCATTCGACTCAAATTTCTTTCATTTGGTAGTCACCGCGCTAAGCATACCTTTGGCACTTCAGTAGGGCGAGCAGTTTGATAGTGACTTCTTTCATTGGTAGGGCGACGAAAGGCTACTTCAATATAGGAAACATCCGGAAACTCGAGAAGGTCGCGTTTGGAGAAGTGCTTTCCAGTAACAAAAGCTTCCACTCTGATTATATCGTGAGGCTGATTGAATCCAATTCATAAACCCGGAAATGAGACGGTGTTCATTTCCATTCGTCAAGTAGATAAGTAGGCGTAGGAACCACTTTTCCTTAGACTCTATTAGAACAAAGCAAAGAAGAAGGCAGAAGGGAGAAAGGAAAGGAACAATGGCAGTCTTGTTTGGCACGAAGGCTGCTGGTTCGGGAGTAGAGTACAGTACTAAAGGTCCTCTAAAAGCACATCTATGAAAAAAATGACTAGTAAAGGAGTTGGTCTGGTCAATAAAAGGGAGTCATACTTTGGACTGCTTTTCTCAAAAGAAACTATATGAAAGCCCGTGTAATTTGCTGCTTCCAAACCTATTGTCATGACTTGGAGTGAAATTAATTCTATTTTCAGGCAGCCCCACCAATATTTTAAGGATAAATATGGTGGATTGGAAATGGAGCTAGCAATGATTTCTGATTCCAACCTGGCTCTCTGATATTCTTCTTCTCATTGAAAGTACCACTCTTATTGACCAGGTAAACTTCATACAGGAATCTTACAAGATCTTTTTTAAGACAATCTAAAATTGATAATCCCATCAACCCCCAACTATCACTATCGTTGTCGTTAAGTGGAAGCGGGCGGCGATATCTCACCAGCACCACGAATCTCTTTATAGGAAGTTTGTTTTCTGCACTTGCTCAGATCTCAGCTGGTGCAACAACGGTGGTGGTTTCAGCAACAAGTCTTCATTTCTCTCCTCTCCATAGAATGTCAAAATGCAAATTTGAGTTACAAAATTACATTTCAAACTTGGTTATAAACTTTCACGTCCGAGAATGATCGGTTAACCTTTATCTTTCTACCCACATCTTGTTGCAAATCTCTTTTGGGTTCTTTGAGGCTTCTCAATAGCGGCACAAAACAATAATATATTAGTTTAATCTTTGATCTTTGACTTCTATGCTTCTGCAGTTGCAGAGCTTGTGAAGAGACTAAAGATGCTTGTTTGTTTATGGAGGTCTTTGAATTTTCGTAGTTATTTGATGGTATGTTACTCTTAGTTTTCTCGGAGATTTCAACAGCAAAGGTGGTTTCCTTTAAGTTGAATTTTCACGAGGTAGGTACCAAATATAGATTTTTCACCAGAATCAATGGATAGAGATTAGAGAGACACAGGAATCAGCCCTGTCCGAAATAATGGGGGAGGTTTCTTTTCTATCTGGATTTCCAACTCAGCAAAACCATATTATTTTATATTGGATTGTATATGAGGGGATTTTTTTTGCAAGAAAAAGTATTATCTTATGTGGGTTTATATATGGAGGTGGATTTATTAGTTTTGAAGAGCATATGTGCTCCACTTTACTAACGGTAAGGACATGTTTGAAACCAAATCAAACAGAGGGTAAAATTACTCTATCTCTAATACTTGAAGTTGAAGGGCATGTTTGACCCTTCTTTATATCAAAACAAACATCCGACAAGAAAAATAAACCTTACTGATCCTCGTATTACTAGTTTTTGCGTTACAATCTATGTATTACTATTTGCTACATTACAATCCTCGCATGACTTCTCTCCAAAAAATAAAAGACACTTGAATGTTGTAAGGATGCAAATTTAAGCAAAGTGAGGTCGGCTCTAAATGCTCCAAGGCAACCCTTGGGGCTAAGGTCACATTATACTAATCCCTTGAAAGGCGAGATATTTGTTGAGTGCATATCTTATGTCTTGAGTTGTCGAACCGTACACTCTAAGAACACATTTTTCAATGCTCTGCACCTTATGATGTCCAATCCATGCACCCATAAACACTTTACTCTTAGATATTCTTAGTGTTTGACTAAAATTATCTTTAATTTATTTTCTAAATTTGGTGACTTAGTATGTCGTTATTTACAATATTATTATTCCAAGATATTTAAATAAATCGTTAGACATAATGCTTTTGAGCTCAATATAATTTGCAATGTCTTTTTATATTTTAAGTTCTTCTATTTTATTTTTTAAGTATAAAAATAAAAATATGCACAATGCCTTAGAGCTAAACTCTAGTTGTTGTTGTTGTGTTCTCTTGTTACCTCATATTGTACTGCGGACAACAACAATAATAACAATAACAACAAACCCAGTGTATTCCACAAGTGGGATCTGGGGTAGAGTGTACGCAGACCTTACATTTACCTTTGAAAGGTAGAGAGGTTGTTCCCAAAAGACTTTTAGCTGGGCAAATAGTGAGAAAGAGGCAATAGCAGCAAATAGGCACACAATGAGATAATAAGACACTAACAACAAATAGTGATAGAAATCTAAACATAGAAAAGAAAATAATACTAAACTTTGGGAAAGAGAATGAAATATGTCTGACTACTAACTAACATTCTATCCTAATTCTCGCCCTTCACACTTTCCCAGCAAGGATCATGTCCTCGGTAAGTTGAAGTCGTGTCATATCTTGCCTAATCAGCTCACCACAATATTTCTTAGGTGTACCTCTACCACTCTACAAGCTTACTATGACCCATCTCTCACATCTCCTAACCACGACATCTGCAGCTCTTCTTTTCACATGCACGAACCATCTCAATCTTGCTTTCCGCATCTTATCTTCAAGGGGAACCACTCTTACGGTCGTACCTTGTCCCCAATATCGTCATTCCTTATGCTATCTCTCCCCCTTTGTCCACACATCCACATCAACATTCTCATCTCCGCCACTCGCATCTTCTGGATATTGTTCTTGATTGGCCAACACTCCACCCCATGTATCATAGTCGTTCTAACCACTACTCGGTAGAATTTACCTTTAAGTTTGTGTGGTACATTCTTTTCACATAGAACACTAGATGCTATCCTCCATTGCTTCCACCCTCCCCAATGCGAAGAGTGGCATCCTCGTCGATCTCCCCATTTCATTGGATCACTGACCCCAGGTACTTGAAACTTATACTCTTAGGGATGGCCTGTATGTCAAGCATCACGTCCATGTCCGCTTCATAAGACACATCACTGAACTTGCATTCCAAGTATTCAATTTTGTTCCTACGCAACTTAAAACCTTTCGACTCCAATGTATGTCTCCACACCTCCAGCCTCGTGTTAACTCCCCATCGTGTCTCGTCAACTAGGACTATGTCATCTGCAAATAACATGCACCAAGGCACCTCTCCTTGAATGTGATGTGTTAGTATGTCCATAGCTAAGGCAAATAAAAACGGGCTAAAGGCGAATTCCTGGTGCAACCCTACCACGACAATGTTCTAAGACACCTCCCGCAGTCCTAACTCGAGTCTTCACAACATCATACATGTCCTTGATCACCCTGGGGTAGGCTACAGAAACACCTCTAGCCTCCAAGCATTTCCAAAGAACCTCCCATGGGACTTTCTCGTATGCTTTTCTAGATGTATGCACAACATATGCAAGTCCCTCTTCATCTCCCTATGTTGTTCCACTAACCTCCTCACAAGGTGATGGCTTCTGTAGTCAATCGCCCCGGCATAAATCCAAACTGGTGCTCATAAATAGACACTCCTTGTCTAATATGTGTCTCTTCCGCCAAAACTGTGTCATTCTCATCTTTGATGCACTTCACTTGGTCCAGGTCGCGAGCCCTCCTCTCCCTCACCTTGGCTAACCTGTACAACTTCTTATCCCCACCTTTGCCTCCAAGTTCCTCGTACAAATGTACACACGCCGCAGTCTTTGTCGTCGTAACCTCTAACTTTGCCTCCATCCTCGCCTTCTTATACCTCTCCCTGTCCATTCGGTTCTCCACCTCGTCTTTGCTCTCCACTAGCCTCACATATGCTGCTTTCTTGGCTTCTACTCTCCCCTTAACCTCTTCATTCCACCTCCAGTCCCCTTTATGAACACCAAAGTAACCCTTCAAGACCGTAACACCTCTTTAGTTGCTTCCCTAACGCAAGTGGCAGTCGCGGACCACATGCTACATGTGTCCTCACTACTCCTCCAGGCCCCATTGCCAACAATTTCTCCTCTAACTCCTGGCCTTATCCTTAGTCAAGGCACCCCACTTGATCTTTGGTTGACCATGCACGACCCTTTTTCTCCTCTTCATCTTAATCTCTAAGTCCATTACCAAAAGCCTATGATGGGTCGTGAGGTTCTCACTCCGGACAGCCTTGCAATCAGTGCATAAACCCCCATTGCACTTCTTGAAGAGTAGATAATCAATTTGCACCATACTCTGAAAGGTGACCAAGTGCTCCTCCCTCTTTGGAAAACTCGAGTTAGCTATCACCAAGTCCAAAGCTTTAGCAAAATCCAACAGCGACATACCTCCTTTGTTTCTATCCCTAAAACTGAAGCTTCCATGCAACTCATCATAACCACTAGAAGTCCTCCCGATGTGGCCATTGAAATCCTCCTCTAGGAAAAGCTTCTCGGTGTGCGGAACCCCACGCACAAACTCGTCCAAATCCTCCTAGAAGTGCCTTTTGACCTCATCATCCAACCCCACTTGAGGTGCATACGTGATAACAACATTAAAAGTGAGTTCTCTTCTTACCGCTCTCTCTTCTCGAGTACCATAGTTTAAACCCGTCTACATCTCGCGCATTAGTACCTATCCACCTAGTCTCCTAGACACAAGCTACATTAAGCCTCCTTTTTTGAAGAATCTTCACTAACTCTATAGACTTTCCTGTCAAAGTTCCTATGTTCCAGGACCCAATTCTAAGCCTAGAGTCTCCCTTAAACCCCCCCCCCTCCTTGCCCCCTACCCCCTGCCCCACCCCAGGACAAGACCTTACTCTACCATCGTTAATCCCGTCCACATAAACAAGAGTAAACTACGCTAGGACTATGAAAAATAGGTAAGAAGGTAGAAATAACAGAAAGGGAACTTAAAGGTCCTAACTAGTCAGAGACATGCAATAGATTAATCAAGGGTAATTAAATTTAACTAACAAAAGGAAGCCTGTAAGAAGATAGCAATCATATCTTTGCTAAGTGTCACCTTTTTTGATAATTATCTTTGGTTAGAATTGATATAAGACAAAATAAATAAGAAATCATATCTTTGCTCATATTGATATATTTTAAGTGATAATTATATTTTGTGAGAATTGTTATAAGAGGAAGACCTGGAAACCGGGTTAACAAATCCAGGACCTGTACAACATAGCTAGTAGGAGGCAGCAATCAGAACAAAACCAAGAGAAGGGAGATTGGCTATATCCAATTTCCTAGACATTGTAGCAAGGTCACTTGGTCTTGTCTCAAGCACATCAGATACGTTATCATTGACATCACAGAGAAATAAAAAAACACGTATTCAACCAAAAGTATATTTCTCATATTTGTATTGCCCACAAGAAGACACCTGAGTCACAAAATCATATTGAGAACAACCCAAATCAGAGTTCTACCTGTGTGAGGATTACGTAGGCAATGTTTGGTGTATTTTAGTTGCAAAAGTCTATGCTGCTCGGACTCTTCAAAAATGTCGTCGGGTGTGTGTCGGATCCTTCAAAAGTAGTGCATTTTTGAAGAATCTGACACAGATGTAACATCATTTGTGGAGAGCCCGAGCAACATAGGCAAAAGTCCACATATTGTGAGAATAACAGCTAGACCAACTTAAGTCAATGTATGTGGCCTCAAAGATGTATGTATCTATAAGTCTATTGTGAGAATAACAGCTGACCAACAAATAATACCTTCTGAACAGTGAGAAAAGCATCTCAAGAAGATTGTAAATAAACCAAAATATTTACTAAGTTCTTAGATTGAATTCCGAGAAATTGGCAAAACCAAGTACCCAACTCGACCATACACACAAGCAAGCTCGCCTCATATAAAGATTCAAGAACATAAGCTACATATTTAAGATGATTACCTATGGTGGTCCTTGAGGAAGTAAGAAGAGCCTGGCTGTAGGTCTTGTGACAAGATCTCAAAATTGACTCAATTGCAGCCTTCACTTTTGGGATGTAGTGGCCAATACCACGAGCTGTCCATTTTTATGTCATAACAAAAAAGATGACTCCAGAATAACAAGGCAAAAACAATGAATAAGGAATACCAAGAAACTAAGAACACCATATTTACCATGAAGAATTTCCAGCCCAACATGCTGGCTGGTAGGAGACATGACAATGGCAAGCAAAGCACGAAGACCAATAACTTTGGCTTCACTTGGACTATCTTGCTTCAGCAATTCCAAGATTGTATGGTTCATAGCAAAATCAATGTTGTGTTCAGCAATGGTCACACAGAATTCTACTAGTTTATCATGTTGCACATCCTGTGTAAGCATGCCTTTTCTGAGAACTGTAAGGAGTTGTGACGACACACTGTCTAGGTAATCCCATACACGATTTGGAGGCTGGGAATCACCATGAACACTCAGATAAAATCTTAAGATGCGATGTAAACAGTCTAAGGCCATGAATCGGTGGCTCTTGTCCTACAGAAAGATCAATGTTATATTTTTTCAATGATCTTACCCATACCAACTGCATAAGTAGATACATGACTCACTTGATGCAAAAGAGAAAGTGAAAAGCAACTACAGTGAGGTTTACTTCGTCCTAAAGTTACACAGCTTACCCTCAAATGCTTATAGAGTTGCTCCATATGAGGACCAAAGTTGCTGAGGAAAAAATGCGGATCACCAAGACACAGGAGAAGTGTAACTAAAGGATAGCCAACCTGGACACAAAACACATATAAATTAGAGAAAACAGAATGAGAAAGAAGCAACCAGAAAACATAAAGTTGTCCAGAAACAAAAAACTGTAAGAAAACAGCATGCGCTATGGACAAGAGAATGAGAAAGAAGCAACTTGGTCAAAATGTCAGGAAACATTAAAGTAGTCCAGCTAACTTTTTGAGACTTTTCCATAGGTTTACTTGATATGTTTTTCACCTCATCTACTTTTCATCTTAGATGGAAAAACACTGGAGTAAGACAGGTGGAAGTTCTCTAAATGGACTTTTTAAGATGCTTACAGAAATATGTTTGCTTTGCTTGTCCATCCAATGCATGAGCTGAACCCTTATTCGTGCCACAGCTTCATACCATAAAGTTAGTGCAGGATCTATGAATGAAGGAGGCCATTGACCTTTTCCACTGTCTGCAAGAGATGCTAAGATGTTTGATAGCATATTGCATAAGGCATGATGAAGTTCGCTTTTTCGTTTATGTGGAGCACGATTAAGTGGGTTAGCTTTAGCAACAAAAGAAGCTGAAGCATTCAGTCCACCCTCTGACTTTACCTGGAAATATGTTTATCATTATAGTACCTCAATGCATATTAATTAGTTAAAATGAAATAACGCATACCCCAAGCTTCAAGTAGCGCATTCCATTTATAATACTAAGTGTTTCACTTCTAGCAACACTAGTATCTATCCGGCGTGTGTTGAGTTCCATGAAGAAGCGTTCTGTCACTGAACTAAATCTGGTGACAGAGAAAGGGGAAGTATTAACGCCCACAATAATGAAACACGTGGCTGAACTTGACATTCTCACTGATCAAAATCATTTGTGAAGTGTAGTATGCACACTGTATGATGTGTATAGGGTCAGGTTTTACCGCTAACATACAACTCTCATGATACTTGTTATTTTTTCACTTGAAACACAATCAGGGTAAAGTTTGCAGAGGTATCATTTCTTCTTCCATCTTCATCACCATTTTTATCCCATCCTCGTTAAAAAAACTCCAATCAAGTTGGGATCAAGTGAGTGAGTTCGAAAATATTGGACTAGAAAGGTAGGAGTACCATTCACTTACCTGATCCTTGATAGGGCACCAAGGAGTTGGGCAACCAAGTCCAGAAGAAGCCCCCGTAAATCAACCAATGAAGGGTAATCAACCTGGCTAACGACCCTGCAATAATAAAGTGTTGCACTACCACATAAACTTCTAGGCCAATAGCTTTATTTCCATAATTCTAGCATCTGACTCAAGAATGAGAAAAAGTCAAGGAGAATCAGATAGTCTCTCTTGGTCATTGCAATGGTATAGAGAACAAAGTTATAATGCTTGAAAAGGTGCAAAAACCTGATCTCGCCATAGTATCATAAGCCTACAAGACAGGAGTCGTCCAGTTTAGGCCAAAACATCTATCCATAAAAGATAAAGATAACTTCACACCTGTATCCAGTTACCCCACTTCACTATGCTAGAACAAAAAGTACAGTGTTTGAGAGGCAGTGCCCTCTCGAAATAACCAGAGCCAGTTCCACATAACTTTTTATGCACATGAAACTAATTAAGAATTGTGTCACTTGGAAGTTCGAGGTGAGGTACCAAAGGGGTTTGAACACTGTATGTGCTATCTGAACATGTCACTGTAGACATGCATATATTTCAAATAAAAGAATTAGGCATACCGGAGAAAGAAACTAATAGGAATACCAAGATCAGATTTATAATTCTAGCATAGAGGGAAGAAACAAAATAGGCACCAAATGATGAGAAGTGGAGCAAAACAGCTGTCAGTACTTAGCTTTCATTCTGGAAAAGGTAAAAAGGAAGTTGAGTGTCAAGAATTTATGAATTAGCTTGATAAGTTATTACCTGTCTGCATTTATTAGCCAATCGAAAACAAAATTTTCAAGCCCAATCCAAAGCTTCTCTGCAGTTTGGAAAAGCACACTAAACTTAATAGAATTTCACTAGCTCCCTAAGGAAGGGAATATTTGTTGATGACAATAACTCTACAAATGTACCTGTAAGTCCTTCTTGTGGACAACACTCAACGAAACGAATACACGCTGAGCAAAAGATGCATTCCACAGCAAGCTAAACCATCCAAGAAGCAAATCAGATGCTTCCAGCAGAAATTTAAAGATCTAGGATTATTTATTATATGATACATCTCAGCTACAAACATGAATAGTTTACTAAAATAGAACAATACATATTCATTTCCTTTGCTATGTCAATTGAGGTTTAAAAAAAGTACTTCCAAATAATGGATAAAGTACAGACTTTTGAGTCCTTTTCTCATAAGTGAATTGTCTTCTTTGTAGTTTTCTTCAAGAATCTTGTAGTGAACCCCATAAGAATCTTAACTTCGCTGTTGAGTATTGATGCAATTTGATGATTAACAAACACAATGTGCTTTGTGTGTGATTGTGATATGTGTACTGATAACCAGGTCCTTAAGACTCATATTTAGTGTGTAGCAAAGCACGCCCTGTGCTGACATATTTTAGGAAACATATCTGTGCGCCTTCATTCAAATTCCTGCCATATATTCAGGATAATTACACAAGATATTCCTAACTAACTGAGTTGTAAAAGGATTCTAAGTATGGCCAACCGTGTAGTTATTTTTGGTAAGACGCGGCCTAGGAATCCTTCTTGGAAAAAGAATCCGATTGATTTGGTTTCATTTCTAGGAGTCCCCCTTTGAAAAGAACTGCGAATTAATTGGTTTCCTTACTTGCATGCTTAGTAACAAGATTGGCAGATATTTGTGTGTTCTGTTTTGCAGATTATTGAGAGGCCATGCAAGCAGTTCAGAGCATTCAAGCAATTCATTTTTCTGAGAGTTCAAAGGTTGTTGATCTGAGAGTGTAATGAACCAGGCTGAAAGACATTAGTCCTTATATCGTTGTTTTGATTCACGGAGTCCAATCCTAATTCATTTGTCATAGACTATTTGTAACCATTTGCTTATTCAGAAGTATTTGAAGGTTGTTTTTGTTGAGAAAACAATTTGTTTTTCAGGTCGGTGGTAACTTATGGGAGTATAACAGTCGGGTGACTGTTGAAGTTAAGTCTTATAGTCTGTTTGGTCAAGCTTCTAAAATCAGCTTATTTTGAGAAGTGCTTTTTTTAAAATTGCTTATTAAAAAAATACTTTTTGTGAGAAGCAGTTTGTGTTTGGTGAATAAATTTAAAAAGCACTTTTTAGACGCAATTAGCGTTTGGCCAAGCTTTTGGCTTTTAAGTGTATTTTCCTCAAAAGTGCTTTTGGGGAGAAGCTACTTTTTTTAGCTTCTGAAAAACGGCTTATGATAGTCCCTGAAAGCATTTATTTTCTCCTAAAAGCTTGGCCAAACACCCATTTTTAAAAATAAGCACTTTGACCTCCCAGAAACTTGGCCAAACAGGCTATTAGATTGCTGGAGTTGTAATATGAGTTTTGGCTCATTTTATTTAGTGGAGTTTTGGAGTTAAATCCTAGAAGAATAGGTCATGGTGTTTACACTTTTTGAACCAAGTAGTTTTCCACATTAAATCTTGTGGTCATTACTATACTACAGTTTACAGTTTTTAGTTGTCTAAACTAAATATTAATAAGAATCAGGTTCATTGGAGGCAAATTTTAGGAGGTGACGAAAATTTGGTACAACCCAATTCACAACCACCACCACCCCACCACCCCCCGCCCCCCGCGTCTTGAGTCATGAAGGTGCGCTAAACTAACAAAAGCAAGTTCCTGTAAAGCTAAAAGGATGGGTGGGGATCCTATTCGCCTGAAAAAATCATAAACCCAATGTAAGACTTCTGTTGCATGTAATCTGCAAATAGTATAAGACATATTCTAAGTAAATATATCTATGTGATCAGTAAATGGGGAACTTTGTGTAAATTGTTTCATAACAATGAGTTAGGTTGCATGTCAGCTGATACATTGAATGGATAGGTTACTGACATAGTTTTAACGACTAAGAGGAAAGAAGCTGTAACAGTGATGCAAGTTTAGATTACTTTACAAATTTGTCTTGGATAAATGTTAAACTTTTTGGAGAAGAATATATTCTAATGAAGAATCTTGTGTCAGAGAGATTTCTACAGTTATCCATTATGAAGCACTGTGCAAATACATTGGAGAACTGTATTCTTTACAACCTTTAAATTTGCAGATGAATGATTTCCTTTTTAATCCAAAAAATTTATAATGAGTGATCAGTAAAATGCAGTGCTCTCAGTTTGATACAACTAATCAAATGAAGAAAATGGTCTTCGTACACAATAACTCTGAGAAGAAAGTTAGCTAGCAGCAAAGCATAATAAATGTTATGAGGATGTCAAATCATAGGTGCTTTTGGTGACTTGCTCCCTATAATAGGTTTGAGCCAATAAATACAAGTGATATTATCATAAATAGTTAAAGATTCGCAATTTCTTTATTTCTAAACATATTTTGTAGCTGCATCCAGCATCCATAAGCTTCATAACACGCTATTTTTCTTCTTTAAGTTTTATTTTACATAGATATATAACACCAAGTTCAAAAGGGCAAAAACCTGGATTACAGTATTATTAAAGGTTTATAACACAAATGTATGACAATCAGCCAATGTGATAGAATGGTCTTTCAATCTTCTTTTAATTCAATTAGCTATGTAGTGTTCATTTCAGGAAATTGGAAGAGCATATAAAGAACAATATGTCAGCACTGAATGCAAAAGCATTTAAGCAGTACGGGTATATGAAGTAATGTACAATAGTTAGTAGATCAACAGACCTTTCTCTGAAATGTTGATGCGTCATTTGCACCTTTGGGAGATTCGCTATAACCAACATAAGAATCATAATAAGCATAAAATGTTAATAAGATAATTTTAATAATATAATAACATTGATTTAACTAGCTTTTAAAATTTAAAAAAAAAAAAAAACTGAGCCATAACTCGTTTAATGACGGTATTGAACAAGGAAAGAATATAAAACAGAAAAGTTTTGTATGAAAAATTTCTTTAAAGTTAGATTCTTAGGAAGAGAGTCGACATGGTGTCATGCTTTATCCAACGCCAACCAAAAAGTTTGGCCTAACTGTATCTCACGAACAAAAACAATCACTTCTGATACATCACTTGCAACTTGATTATTGTGTGAACAAGGCATAAACAGGAGACATGTTGAAAGCTACATGGTAGACCAACTAGAGGTCGTGGGCGAAAATGAGTCAGTCCATCAAAGGCTCAAGCAAATATGATAGAAAATGAGGAGACATCAAAGTAAACAATCTTCGGAGACACTGTCCCAGATGAAATTCACCATCTTCATCATATCCAAACCAAACTTAACTCCTCTAATGTTACCACTTCCAATTGGGTGCAACCAAGTATCGTCTTTGCTATTGATCTTAATTCTTGGATTATTGACCCAGGTGCGAAATAGGCACATTACAGGTTCTTCTAAAGGCTTTCAAAACTACTCCCATGTCTCAAAGTGGAGCAACTATTTGTAGGAGGAGATATCAATTGACACATTGGGTCAACCCCGAGGGGTTGAGGTTTTGGTTTCGGGGATAGGAATGAGGGAGGAATAGCACTTTTGGATTTCACTAAAGCTTTTTGGTTGGTGGTAGCCAATTCGAGTCTCTCGAAGAAGGAGGAGCATTTGGTAACGTTCCATAGTACAGTGGCTAAGACTCAAATAAATTACTTGCTCATTAGGAGGGATGATAGAGGTCTTTGTAAAGACTATAAGGTTATTCCGTGTAAAAATTACACGACCCAACATAAGGTTATCTGGTGATGGATATGGAGATTAATAGGATGAGAAATAAGAGGGTCATGCATGAATGACAAGGATCAAATGGAGCAGTTTGACTATGGTCAGTGCCAGGAGATGTGGGAGAAATTGTTGGCAATAAGTGCGTGGGAGGAGCAAGGATGTGACCAGTATGTGGGATAGGACTGCTAGTTGCATTAGGGAAGCAGCCAAAGAGGTACTGGGAGTCTCGAGACACAAGAGGTAGCTTTGGCGGGCATCGAGAGGATTGGTGTTGGAATGGGGACGTCCAAGGGAAAGTAGAAGCTAAGAAGGCGGCGTATACAAAGTTGGTGGAGAGCAAGAATGCAGACGAGAAGCAGACAATAGAGAAAGGTAAAGATGGCGAGGAAGGAGGCAAAATTAGAGGTAATAGCGGCAAAAAGAGCAGCTTTTGAATGTTCATATGTTGAACTAGAAAACAAAGACGAGGATAGGAAGTTGTGCAGGCTAGCCAAGACGAGAGAGAGTAGGGCTCGAGACTTGGACCAAATGAAGTGCATCAAGGACGAGGACGAAAGTGTTGGTGGAAGAGGCATTAATTAGACTAACATGGCAGTCATACTTTTATAACTCTTGAAGGAAGAAGGGGATAGGACAAGGTGTTGGGAGATTTGGAACACTCCCGAAGTCGTTGAGGATTTTGGTTATTGTAGATGTATAAAGGTTGAGGAGGTTAAGGGTGCTATTCTAGGATGCGCAGGGGGAGAATGACCGGGCCAGACGAGATTCTGGTGGAATTTTGGAAGAGCACAAACACGGCAGGTATGGAATGGCTGATCGGGTTGTTTAATGTTATTTTTAAGACGGCAAAGATGTCAGAAGAATGGAGGTGGAGTACGATGATCCTGTTGTACAGGGACAAGGGTAATATTTAAAATTGCAACTATAGGGGTATCAAATTGCTAAGCCACACTATGAAAGTTTGGAAAAGGATGGTGGAGATGAGGGTGAGGAGGAGCATATCTATTTCGAAAAACCAATTCGAATTCATGTTGGGTGTTTAACTAGAGAAGTTATTCATGTGGTTAAGAGACTAGTGAAGTGGTATAGAGAGAAGAAGAGGGACCTTTATATGGTGTTCATAAACCTAGAAAAGGCTTATGACAAAGTTCCAGGGGAGGTTCTATAGGGGTGCCCGGAGGCTAAAGGCATTCCTATGGCATACACTAGGACGATTAAGGACATGTATAATGGATCCAAGACCCGAGTGGGGATATTGGGTGGGGACTCAGAGCACTCCCCACTTGTGATGGGGTTGCACCAGAGATTAATTCTAGCCCATTTTTATTTGCCTTAGTGATGGATGAATTGACTCAATGAATCTAAGGTGAGGTGTCTTAGTGTATGTTATTTGCAAATGACATATTTCTAATCGATGAGACTCGTGGCAGAGTTAACACTAAGCTCGAGGTTTGGAAACAAACTCTGTAGTTTAAAGGTTTCGGGTTGAGCAAGACCAAAACAAAGTACTTGAAGTGCAAGTTCAGTGACGTTACTCACGTCGCATGACGATGATGTGGAGGTGAGGCTTAATACACAAGTCATCCATAAGAAAGGAAATTCAAGTATCTTGGGTCTATTATCCAAAGTGATGAGGATATCGACACGGGTGTCACACAATGTCTTGGTGCAGGTGGCTGAAACGAATGTTCGTATCCAATGTTTTGTGTGATAAGAAGGTGCCACCAAAACATAAAGGCAAGTTATACAAAGCGGTCGTTAAACCGGCTATATTGTATGGAGCAGAATGTTCGCCAATTAAGAACTCCCATGTCCAAAAAATGAAAGTTGCAGAAATGAGTGATGTTAAGATGGATGTATGGGCATATTATGAGAGATAAAATTAAAAATAAAGATATGGAACAAGGTAGGAATGACCTTGATGGAGGACAAGATGCCGGAAGGAGGCTAAGATGGTTCGGACATGTGAAGAGAAGATGCCCGGATACCCCAGTGAGGAAGTGTGAGAGATTGCTTATGGATGGTTACACTCCTAAACCTCACTTGTGAGATTCCATTGGTTATTGTAACAATGGTTCTTTAACCCCCATCTTTGAAATAGGTTCAATCGCCTATGCTCTTAATAATAAACTATTTTTGTTCTCCATGTCCTTGAGTTTCTTGTTCACATATTATTTGTTAGATCCATCACCAAAGCTCTAAATCATAAAATCGAATTCTTTCCTAATCATTGATTCTAGGAGATTGAGTTATTATACAAAGGCTTGGTATCAACGCAGAGTTAGCTAAGAACAGGGCAGAATGGAAGAAAAGGATCCACGAAGGTGATAGCTACTAATTAGGATTGCTTTAGACTTATTAGAGAACTTCTAATATTATTATTATTACATATATAATTAACTTATTTTTCACTTTTATCTTATTTAGTATGATGGTGATATGAAATAAGTTTAAATGAAGAAGTCTGGATCCATATAACCACTTGTTTGGGACTGAGGCATAGTTATTGTTGTTATTAGTTGTAATTGATTTATCTTTCCTAAATCATAGGAGTCTTTGCATAAGTACCACTATTCATGGAATGTTAAGACAAAGAAATACAAAAAAAGATTTTTTCTTTATTGAAAACCTTCAGTGATCTATCTTTCCCGTGAAGTATTCAATATCTAAAAAGATATTCAACTGGAGTTGGGATCAATTCAAAGTAGCGACGACGGAAAACTAACTAAAGTTTGAGTGAACGATTGAAATGATTGCCTCCCTCTAGTAACTTTTTCTATCAAATATACGCCCTCCCCCTCTCAATAGTTCATCTTCTCAAAAGGTGGAGTAACAAGTTGTTCCCAATCACATCTTTTTACACTACGTGGAATTTGAGATTGGTATATGTTTCACAAAGTTGGCTCAGTGTCAAACATTTAGAGAACTTCTCAACATGTGAGGTGGTTAACTCAGAGGGCAACAAGATAGATTAACACTAAGTAATAGTAATTATTGACAAATAAAAGCTTTCTCAAGAAAAGCATTTTAAAATCCATTACTAGGCCTACTATAGTTTTGTAGGTGATACCTCCCCATGAATGTCGCACTCAAGGCAAAATGGCATGTTCTTACCAATTTGACAAAGGTATTCTCAAGAATCGAGGTAAGAATTGCAATTGCTTAAGTGGCAATTTTCTCCACATATTCTGCTTCTCAATCGATCTCAATTGAACTAGCAGAAATGAAATTGCATAATGAGACCTTATAATGCAATCTCATTCTCTAGTCCAATTGTTGTTTCTCTTCCTGTATTTTTTATTTATCCACTAGGTGCTTATCAATTAGTTCCAAGAAAGCGCGTCGGGAGATGTGGGGGTCTATGATGTGATACTAAAGGATGACCGAGGGAGATACATGCTAACTATGGGTAGAAGCAGTTGCATGTCATTTTTTAGATGTGGTTCGAGTTGTATCTATTGACACATTATGACTCAATTTATCAAGCTATGAAATGTGAATTCTTCCGAGTAGATAAGTATCTATTGGCATGTTGGACAGAGTATGCAATGATAAAACTAGACATACATTTACCAAACTATTCAAAGATGCATGATGAGTCTACTAGTGCAAGTGTAATGAATTAGCATGAATTCAGAGTGCATGACTAAAAATGTATATCAACTTGAAACAGAAATGACAAACATGCGGCACACTTGAGGACAAATTACAGTTAAGTATATGTACCTTTCTCTCCATCTTAGAAGAGCCTCTAGGAGAGGGCCAGGCGTGTGTCGAGCAATCATAGCTAATGAATCCAGCACTTGCTCGTAGGCTGGGTCTGATGGCCGAAGGTACTGGCCGTCCTGTTTAGCAAAGTAAAATTTCAGAATAATGCTCCAAACAAGTAAAAATAAAATAAAATATACCATCTCTTGAACTTCACATAATTTGTTTTTGTATCAGCACACAGTTAAAATTACATCATTAAGAATCATGCCAATGAAAGGCAGAGCACATAACTTTAATAGCACCAGTTTATTGGTGCCAACACAAAAGGATTATGCTTCCTCTTTTCTCTTTCTGGTGCTAGAGAATAATTTGCTACTGTTCTCTCTTAGCCCTTCATGTGATACATTTCAGTTAACACCCTTGTGTCTATTGAATTCCTTCCTGGGGAGGGAACATGCAAAAGGATTGAGGTCACGCTGACCCACTAGAAGAGTAAGTCGGTCAACACCAAACTAAGCCTATCCCCAACTCATTCTGCTGTTTTCCCGCCCAAGTAGTAGAGGCAACCTATCAGAGCCTTCTTATGAATAAGCATTAGGACACAGGCAAGCATCTTTACCAGAAACTCTCTCTGATGCTTATCTAGGTGAGACTAAAATATATAAACGATATGATCCAGAAAAAGATATCATCACTTCACTATTGGTCTTGCAGCAACTGCGAATCAACTAATTAAGCGAGACAAATGGCAAAATATCTTTCCAAGTCATGTAACAAGAAGTATAGCATCAAAATTATGTAATGCACAAATACATGAAGCATTGTAATACTCCCTTCATTCCATTTTATGTAATAGTACTTGATTGACAAGGAAGTTTAAGAAGTTATTTTGACTTATATATTATACAAATTATTAATAGTGAAAGTAAACATTAAGATAGTGGTTGAGGACCCGAAGGCCAAGAGGACAGCCAGCGGCGACACTAGGATTTTCACTAAGGGAATTCAAAATATAAAAAAATAACACATAAAGAAGCCAGGTGACTCCAACGTCTACTATATATACATAAAAAATAATATTGACCACATATATACATTGCAATGTTTCGGCAAAGCAGCTCCAGATAAACCCTTTGCGCCCCCCTAGCTCAGCCAATGAGCCTAACAGTCCAAGATTTGGAGTAACAGTCTTGACAAACAAGGTCGGAGTCCCAGAAGAAGGACACTAGGCCAATTAATCCCATCTGCCTAAATCTGGACAAGGTTATGTGGTACTCATATGCTGGTAGAAGGTGGCAAGTAAGCAGTGCCTCAAGCTGGCTTGGATACCAGCAATATAAAAAAACTAGTGGGTGAAAACTTAGTTTGCTAGAAAACATCAAATCATGTTTAGAATGTGAATAGTTTAATGAAATTGAATTCTTGAGAGTAGTATTATGACATTTCAAAAAACGTTCCGAACAGAACGAGTTTCATAAAGTTGAAAACAGAGGAAGTGTACTAATGGAAACTGTACATGAAAATAGGGAAATAAGAAAGATCGTACAAAGACTACCTGAGCTTGAGCAGTTTCAATGCGACGCCTAGCAAGCGGAAGGAACCTCTGTAGCAGTGCATCGACAATCAGCTTCGCAGCACTTGTCTTCATTTTTCCCCAATTTTACACCAGTTGGTTCCAATTCCAAATTACAGATTTCATATGCTATGCAACTAGTCCACTTTCAACAGGAGCATCATCCCAGTGACCAAAATCCTCAAAATTTGTAAATGAGGATTTAAATTTCTTCATCCAAACACAATTTGGTGTTGAGACTGACCCTATTTCTAGACAATCCGAAGGAAAGAAGTGATTCTGATTAATTCATCTTCGTTTACCATTGAGCAATTTCGATTTTCTTTCCAGGTGGATTCACAATTTTTTTTTTGGTTCATCATTGTTTGTGCTTGCTAATTTTCTTGATCGATAAAGGCGGAACCCGTTAAAAAAAAATAATAATAAAACTCCTTTTAACTGTTTCGACCGGTTCAGCTCTGCTATTTTCTTGCTTTGCTCCTGCTGATTCGAGTTAAGCTGTAGACCAGTTCTATGTTTTTTTCTTTTTTCTTTTCTTTTTTTTATTCTTTTTTCCTTTTCCCTTTTTCTTTTTTGTTTAATGTAAAATTGGAGCAAAGGTTTTAATTGATCCAAAGAACAATTATATCCCTATGCCTTTAGAAGGAAGAGGGCAGGGGGGAAAACGCGGGGAAAGCATAAATATCGAAAAATTGAATAAAATTAAATTAATTTGATATTTTGGTTTTTTAGTTTGGTTTTGATTTTATTTTTTCTAAAATTTTGTATTTGGTTTGATTTTTACTTTTAGAATTTTGATTTTTTCGGTTTAACCAAATTTTTTATAACTTTTTTAAAAATAACAAATAAATAAATAATAAAATTATAACTTTATATATCATATTATTATATAAGTGGGAATCCCCTAAATTGAAATCTAGATTACCATTTTTCCCTTTCACTAAATTAAATTTTAATTAATACATAATTAACTATTAATATTTTATCATATCATATGATATTTATATATTTATTACTAAATAAGTGGGAAGCCAAAAAGTGAAAAGTTAAAATAAATAAATAAATAATATAAATAATAAATAATAAATAATAATAATAATAATGATAATAAATAAATATAAATAATAAATAAGAATAATAATAAATAAAAATAAAAATAAAAAATAATTATAATAATAATAATAATAATAATAATAATTAATAATAATAATCACATTATACTAAAAATAAAAAATTCTTATTCTAAAAGTTGGATTACCATTTTGCCCCTAAGTAAATTTAAATATAATAAAGTATCTAATTAAGTAGTAATATTTTTCCACCAAATATCTAATATTCTTATATATATATAACAAAAAGAAATGAATAAAGTCATTCATTGAACCGAGTAAAGGAGTAGGATTGTTTCACGTGCCACTAATTATTGTAGGTTATATTTTTATATTTTTTAATTATTATTTCATATACTACCTTTTTACCTTTCAATTATTTCATCTTCTAAACTTCCAGAGGTTACAATAGTATTAATACACAATCATCTAATGAAGATTTGTATCATTAAGCAGACTCAATATAAAAAATATGTCTTTGTGTCATGATCATACTCTACACCTTTTAATAAATAATATGAAGTTGTTGCATTCTTTCTTCTTCTTTTTTGATAGTTTTTCAAATATTTTTTTATTTAACTTCTTGTTTTGTTGTTGTTTGCATTTCGGGTTTGTAGGAAATGTCCATAAACTTGATAAAAGCAGCCTCAAATCTGCAGATTAAATTTATTCTTGGCACGTGGCTTATATTTATGCTCATCATAGTAACTTGCATTTTATGTAATTCTTGCACTTTTATGCATAAATGTTGAAAAAAAATATTTTCATTTTATTTTGGTGATCTTGTCACACTTTATACTTAATCGTCATCAAAGCATGATTTGTAAACTAAGCTAACCAAAACGTCAGTTCAATCATTTTGAATTTACACTTATCACAACTCTATATTTAATTATTTAATGTGGATATTCAGAAACTAGTATATATATACTAGTATTTAGATACGCGCGTTGCATGTGTATTTCATATCAAATATAAGTATAATTTTTTGTTAAATCACATAAATATTATGAGTACTAAATTTGTATTTGAATTGGCAATTTGATTTTTTTTTATTTGAAGACCAAAAATAGAGTTGTTCATTGACTTAGCAAAAGCAAAACAGTATACATATATGCTTGAATAGAATAAACGTAAATCAGATTTATAAAAGAAACAGATGAAAAGCTGTCAACCTTACTAAATTCCTCAAAAAATAATTTTAAAAAATGTACAGTTTGTAAATCTCAAAATTTTAACTTTTGGCATCACCGACATTCATTCAATTGACTTTCTTCCATATGCTGGCTCTTTCTTGATATACATTTCTATCTTTGTGCCCAGGACATGGATACATTAAAATGTAAATTAGAGAACATAATAAGTTAATAAAAATATATTAATCATGGAACAAATATTTTTCAATAAAAGTGATTGTTTTAGTCGCGATAAAATAAATATGGTGTAACAGGGCAAAATAATATTGTTTAGCAAATAAATGAAGACAATTGAGAAATAATTAAATAGAAAAAAGTAATTAAAACACAGCTTAGAAGACTTCACAGGCTCAGGATCAATGACTTAATTACATTACAATATCAATAGACCTCCATTGCATCATCAAAACAAAATGTCACTAATTAAAATAACGAAAGAGAAGACTAACCATCACCAACAGGGACACACTTTGAACACGTAAATTTGTCATCGAGTTTTTTCTTTAAGTAATGAATGAATTAATATACTTTCCATTAGAAAGTTGAAAGATGAAGGAAGTAAATATTGAATAGACATATTAAAGATTGATATTAACGGACATTTGTAATAGATAGAGAAGATTAAAGTAATTTTAAATTTAGTTTATTACAATAAATGACATTAACTTTAGAAACATGAACCATCTTCATATTATTCATCTTTTACATTTTAGTAGATGAATAGGTTCGAAGTAAAGGGTAAATATGGTCGTTCAATTTTTATGGATATTTTGGTCTTTTAACTTTAGACTTAGGCGCTTCCAACTTTTCGTATAATCATATTATTATATAAGTGGAAAGCCAAAAACTGAAAAGTTAGATTACCATGAAAGTAAATTAAAGATATATGATATATAAGCAAGTGTTCATGAAATATTGAATGACTATTTTACCCTTCAATTTAAAACTATTCCTATAATATTATATATACTAAAAGTTAATATTGCATAAAAATAAATATTATTAGACCATTAAATATTTCACAATGAATTATTTAGACGATAATGAATGAGTAAACCTACTTATTATTTGAAGGCTATATTAGTCTCTCAATATTTGGAAGTTATTTTAGCATTTTAACTTTTTCACTTTTTGCCTTCTCACTTATACATATTATTAAGTAAAGGGGCAAAATGGTAATCTAACTTTTCACCTTTTTGGCTTTTCACTTATATAATAATATGATAATATCATATGATATGATGATGATTTTTACATATTATTTTTATTTTTATTTTATTTAGTGGAGGGTTAAAATGGTAATGCAACTTTGAAGTTAGAAATTTTTCACTTTTATTATATTTTAATTTAATTTATTTTTATTATTATTTATTTATTTTATTTAGTGGAGCTTGTCTAATGACATAACATTAAATGACATTAACTAAATAAATGAAATAAAAAAATAATTTTAAAATAGAAAAAAATTAAAAAAAAAACAAGAATAATACATATACATACATACACACACACACACACACACACACACACACACATATATATATATAGATTACTCTCAGTCCAATCTCAAATCCCATTTAGAAAATTATTTATATAATTGAGACAATTATTTAAGTTTTTCATAAATAGCAAGTTTTATAATAATTTTAACATGTTAAAAAAATTTCTACTATTATTAATATGATTTGAAAGAGAGATAATATATATAATATTTATTTAACATGAAATCAGAGAGTGTACATTATTGAAATCTTTAAAATCCTTAAGAAAATTTATGATGAAATGTTATATATCTGCTACTAAATGTAAACCAACTAATCCCGCTAAGAATCTGCAAAATAAAAACTTAAAATGTTTCCTAGTTATATACTTTTACTTAAAATTTAGCTTAGTTTGAATTAAACTTTAGAATACAAAACTTAAAAATTTATTTTGAATTAAGAAAAATAACTCATTTTTAATTAAAAAAAAGTAGCTCATTTTACAACTACAAAAATAGCTCATTAATTAAGTTCAAAATAAAAAAAATTAGCTCGAACTTGAAAAAATTAAACCGAATCAAATTAGTTCAATACGTTGTTGTGTACATACTAACGAGAAACCAAAATCAAAAAATTGAATCAAAATTTTAAAAGTAGAATGCCCACCGCTAGAGAGAAGTGGGTAAATGAGTCGCGAATCTAAAAGAAAAAAAAATCAAAATAATGAGCCAAAACTTTATTACTCTATCTGCGCCATATAGGGGCCTGGTTAACGTTTCAGGCCTAATGGCCATTAGGATTTTTTTGGGCCCTATAACACATAAAATTATTGTATAGCAAATGTTCATAATTCATACTCAGTATCATGCATCTTTTTAAAACTATTTTACAACCAATTCGTACTAAACTTGATCTAAAAGTGCATACAGTTGAAATTTCATGCGATATATAGTTCTTTTTCCTTAGAATTTTTATTCAAAAATTCATATAAAGTCTACTTAAATCGAATTTTGAATGGGGTAAAAATTCATTCAACCCCTAGATTTGAAACAATATTGCATTTAATCATCATATTCATCTCTTGATATTTTTTAACCTTCTTAAAAATGTCAAATGTTCAAACTGTTATGGTTGCATTGTACTAGATGGTGAAACTCAGGATATATGGATTTACTGCTGACGGTAAGTGTATTGAAATATTTTGTAGAACATTCTTAGTAAGTACTGCTCTTCCCCCAAAGGACAGCAACCTCCCTTGCCAAAAGTGTAGTCTGTTTCTGATCTTACTCACAAAATTCTCATAATAAGCTATTTCATTCCTTCTGTAGAACATTGGACATCCAAGATACATGAAAGGAAAAATCCTTGTTTGATCTTGGTCTCCTTTTTAATGCTTCTTATCCAGTATCTGTTGGTCTTCTCATGAACATAAAATGTAGTCTTCTCCAAGTTAGTAAATTGTCTTGAGCTCTTTTCATATTGTATTAGCACTTTCTTCATCATTTTAAAGTCTTCTTATCAGCTGATGAGAATAATATAGGGCCATCTGCATAGGCCAGATGATTAATATCTAGATTCCATTTAGTCATTCATCCCATAAGGTACAAACCTGGGGATCTGAAATAGCCCATTAAGGCTTCTAGTTAGAACTTCAGCTTCAAGTATAAACCTGGGATTAGGGGATCCCCCTATTTTACCCCTCTGGTTGATTTAAAGAACCAATGAGCTTGACCATTTAATAACACTGAATACCAATTGTTACTAAGTACTTTGAATACCATATCAATAATAATTTCACTAAAACCAAATTGTTTGAGTACTTTGGTAAGAAAAACCCATGAGACTTTACCATATGCCTTTGTCATGTTTAGTTCCACGATTACATTGGTTGATTTGCTTCTCTTCCTAATAACCTTGATAATTTCTATGCCAATAGTACATTTTCAAATATGCTTCTTCCTTTCAAAAAACTAGTCTGATTTGTTGATATCAATTTTTATAGCACTTCTGATATTCTCCCATATAGCACTTTTGAGACAAATTTATTGCTAAAATTGCTGAACCTGATGGATCTCATTTCTCCATAGTTTTGGATTTATTTTTTTTCTTTTGTAATAAAATCAGATTAGTGTGTGTAATATGTCTTGGTAGTTCTTGTCCTATAAAGAAAGTTTTCACTAGTCTGATAACATCAGCCTTCACCACTTGCCAACAGGTTTGGTAAAACAATCCTGTAAATCCATCTAGTCCACTAGCACTTTCTCCATTTAATTCGAACACTGCATGTTTGATCTCTTTCTTTGTGGTAATGCCTCCATAGTATCATTCTTTTGTGTAGTTACTAATTTTGGGATGTTTCTAATGATTTTAAAATTCAAATGAATTCTTTCTGCTATGAATAATTCTTCATAAAACTTAACAGCTTCCTCAACCATCTCCTTTTTTTCTATTATCCATCTCCTATGTTGTTTTGTATCATGTTAATACTCAATTTCTTTCTTTTTTCTTTTGCAATGGATTAGAAAACCTTTGTGTTTTGGTCTCCTTCTTTGAACCATTTCAAACCAGCTTTCTGCTTCTAGTATGCCTCTTTTAACTTTCTGCTTCCAATGTCATTGAGGCTCTATAATGATCAGATGGATCGTTATAGGGATAAGGACATATTATCCCCCTTTCAACTTCATATTCAATATGCTATTAATCAGTCAACTCATATGTCAATGCAGAAAGATTTATTAACCGACATTCATCAGCACAATTCAAAATTTGCTCTACACTTATGGTAGTTTATAAGTACACATTGCTTATCATAGTTGCACTTCAAATTCACAACAAAATCAACATTTTTCCTCTTAGAGTTGATTCACAGAATGTAACTATATCATCATAACATGTTATACCCCAAAATCCTAAAGATCAAATCCGGGAGTTAAAACAGAGAAAACTGAAAATCTGACACCAGGTCACAGAACAAGTCGTTTGCGACCCGTGGGGTAGACCACGAGTCATGAAGAGACTCGTGGTGAGGTGCAGGACTTGAGTTGAGATTTTGGGTTTTAAAGTTCCCACGGACCTGACCACGAGTCATGGTCAGTCCCATGACTCGTTGAGTCAGTCGTGTTCAAGGGCTATGGAAAGGAGAAGAAAAACTTGGCAATGTACCCTACGGTTTGCCACCACGAGTCTTTGTCAAACATCACAATTCGTGGGATGAGTCGTGGTCAGCCAGCTGCTGATGATTTGAGAATTTGGGCAGTGAGGATGACGAGTGGTGACCACGACAGTAATGAATCGTTGGGTCCCCTTTGGTGAGCCCCAACTGAATTTAGGATAGTGCACTTGACAACTGATGCCACGAGTCGTAGTCTTGGGTGACGATTCGTCTCCCTTGTGGGGACTGGCAGTCAATTAATTCCTGCGAATTTAGTAGGGGTTTTTCCGTAATTCCTATGATCCTAAAGCCGAAACTACATTGTTTTAAGCTATGAATGATGAGTTTTAAGAGGGGTAAGTTCATTTTAAGCCATTCTTACTCATGCTTGCAAAGTTAGAGAGCTAGAGAGGTCATCAAGCTAATTCTCCAAGGTTTTCCATCCAATTCTTCATTGGGCAATCAAGGAGTGGTAAAATCAGTTCCTCCCCAAGTATATAGAGTTATGAATGGGTGAATCCGTTCACACCTATGCCCAATCCCTCTCTAAATCATGAAAATTCATATGTTGATTCTATGGGATTTTTAACCCCAATGCATGAAATTCCTAATTCTTTACATGGGTATGATCTAAATGTGTTTTTACTATTGAATTATGTATCATGAGCAAGTGTTACATTGTTTTTCATTAAAATCATGTTTTAAGCTCTAAAAATTAAAATGCCCATTTATGAGAAGTTCATAAAAGTCGAGATTTATGATGAATGTTCAAGTATGATGAGATAATATTGATGAAAAATATGTTTTCAAGTTACCCATGTTTATAAGCTTGTTTTCAAGTGAATTGAGTATTTACAAGCATGTTAAAGTATTGGACAATACTCATATGTTCAAGCATAATTGATGATTTTCCGTATTAACCTTACCACATGGTTTTGGAGCGAAGACTCTAAATTATTTTCAACTTGTGGTATGGTTTAAGTTAAAGCTTCTCATATATATGATTTCAGATTTGAGATGTATTTGATTATTGAACTTGGTCAATAGACGATGGTGAGCTTTGTTGAAAAACGATGGAGAGCATATGCATGTTTTTGGGAGTAGTGTCTAGCACCGACTAGGCTAAGGGTCGATCACCCTATGCCTCAGAACTACGCGCCAATGTAGGTTATTACTTATATATATATATACACACACTACATTTGGACCACCCTTGTGAGCTATCCCCTACCCCGATTGAGTCTTGAGTTTGATATTGATATCATGGTATCGTCTTTAGCCCTAGAAAGGCTTTGGACAGCTCTATCCACTTGAGTGTGATAGTTGGGACCACATAAGCTCTATCGTGATATGTTGGTTATATGATGAGTCTCCCATTGTTCCTCATGATTTCAGTTATGTATGTTATTCACTTTATATATATATGTGTGTATACATATTTATATGTTCTAAAAGAGGTTTGACCTAATGTTCAGTTTTACTTATGATTATCAGATTTAAGCTTTGGGTCATTCGATTCAGTTATGATGTTATGTTATGATCAGATCACGATTATAGAAAATAGCATGCAAGCCCTACTCTCAGATTCTTATATTGATCATGTTTTACATTATGCATGTTTAAATGATTTTACTTATTTAAGCGGTTTTACTTACCTTGCATACTCGATATATTGCACGTATTGACCGCATACTCTATGTTGTATCGTTTTATGATACAGGCCCTGTTACTCAGACTCAGCCTCGTCTTTAGCCAGCCTTTTCAGAGTTAGCATCCCACATTTGTTGACGAGTCCTCATCTCCCGAGGACCATGCTTTATCAGTTTTCTTTATGTATTCAGTTTTAGACTTATAGAGTTAGTTGGGGTCTTGTCCCATCAACTCATCAGTATTAGAGACTTTTCATACATAGAATGTAATCAGTTTCAGATTCGTGTTTATTTTTGATGTTATGCTTATTTCAGACTTTCGCTAAGTTTATCATGGTGATCTTCTGCTATATTTTATTGATTCAGATGTATGTTCATGCCATGGGTCGACCTGGAGTCTCTCGGGACTCCTTATCCCGTGTCTCGATCCGGGCCCATGTTCGGGCCATGACAAACTTGATATCAGAGCAATAGGTTTGAAGTGTCTTAGGTGTCTGAAAGCCGTGTTAAGTAGAGTCTTTTTTATGAGTGTGAAGCGCGCCAGACTTATGAAGAAAAGGCTACAAGATGTTTAGGAAATGTTCCCTTCTTTCATGACCTATGTCGTGCGATGAAATGCCTCCCTATCCTTCTAACTCGTACTATTCGCGATTGTAGAATCATAACTCTCCGCAGAGTTATGGTAGAAGGAATGGAAATGCAAATGGCCACAAGGATGGTGATAGAGATGGGCACCAATAAGCCCCACCAGTCCAGGAGCACCATGCACCGGAGCCGGTTGCCCACGCTGACTTTAGGGCAGCCATTCAGATGCTAGCATAGGTTTTGACCACCCAGGTCAACTAACAGGCAGTGGCGCATGTCTCACAAATGGGAATGCAGCAGTAGCACGAGTTAGAGACTTCTTAAGGATGAACCCACCAGCATTTCTTGGGTCCAAGGTGGACGAGGATCACATGAGTTTATTGATGAGTTGATCACCCAAGTTATGGGGGTGAATAGGGTAGAGTGTGCTGAGTTGACCTCATGTCAGTTGAGGGGGTCGCACACATATGGTTTAGACAGTGGAAGGATAGTAGGGCAACCGAGGAGGCCCTATCAGTTGGGAGGAGTTTCATGTCTCTTTTCTAGATCGGTTCTTCCGTCGTGAGATGAGGGAGTTGTGTTGCATCCCATAAATGTTAACGATTAGTAAACGTACACATGGATTTATGATGAATATAGAGAGTACGATGCATGTACAAAAGCCTCGAAAGCAAGATCAGGCGAGGCTAGGCCGTGAAGGACCAGCGCGACGTGCTAGCCGGCAGGGCACCAGCCAACGCGGCGCGCCAACACACTGGCGCTATGAGGGGCACAACGTAGGGCTAGGTTGGCGCCTTGGGCAGCACGGGGTGCCCCCGTGCCACTACCCTAGCCTATATATAAAGCTTTCTCTTCAATTTCAAATCATTTCCCATGAATAGCTTCGGCCAGAGAGAGTAGGGAACGAGGAAATCAATTACTTTTCTTCCGATTACGCTACCAAATGCCGTCCAAATTCAAATTAACTTCAGGTATTGAATTCTAAGCCTACATGGAGCATTACTATGAAGTTGTTTTCTTGAAATTCGCCTGGCAAATCATAACCCCGCCGAGCAAAATTTGTCAGAATTGCTCCAAACTGATTCCTAAACGATCACAGATATCAAGTAAGCATTTATTCCTTCTAAACCCTTGAGAAATTATAGGTATTCGGCTGTATTTTATGTAGTTGAATTATAGTTGTTATTAATATCAAAGCTATCATTTTAAGCCGAATTTGGTATTGAAATTAGTCTCTTTCTCCCTGTATTACGGTTGTAGTTGGAAAGAGCTGTTGAATACAAGTTGAAACTCGTCAGTTATTCAAAAAATAGTAATCGAGGTATGCTAAGGAGAATTTCTTCGGCAAGTTAGTTTCTATAGTACAACAGTATAGTTTGAATCCCAGTAAGAGCGCCATAAGTCTTGTTATTGTGAATAGATGTTGTTTTTAGATGAGATCAGTACTTATGTTTAGTTTGGGATTGACTTTGCCTCTATAGCCTTCCATAACCAATCCAGGGTTTACTAGCTATTTCGTTGCCCGCGGGGCTAGATGACGTCGCTCCAAGGAGCAGTATGCCGTCCACGAGGGATGAAGATGAGGTTCGAGGACCTTATATAGTCTATTCCATGACTGGACTATTTTTATGCCATATCGGCACCAAACACCCGTCGAGCCTAGTGCTCGAGTTACAGATAGCAGGAGTCCACCAGACTCAGACACAACTATAGTTCAGGGGCCGAGTGGGCTCAGTTGCAGACCTAGGAGACTGGTAGGACAGCTATGGTTATTAGTTGACTCATTTTGACCATGTTAGGGGTATATAGAGATTGAAGTGTGCTCGCCATGGCTTTTGGGGGCCCCGAGTGGGTTATTCTATGTTGATTGTACCTTTCAGGCTAATGGGGGCTAGTTAAGGTTCTTGTTTGCACTATTTACTGTTAGATAGACAGCAGGAAGTTAAGTTATTTAGGTTATACCTTTATCCCTTTCACTTAGTTACTTTCAATTTCATCTTGAGTTTTATTCAGTTATTTTCAGTTATTGCCTTACATATTCGGTACATATTGTACTGACGCCCATCTTGGGGCACTGCATTACTTTCCTACAGGTGTGGATAGACGGGGATCAGGACCTTCTTAGCTTTCAGCCTGAGTTAGCAGTGCAGTCGACTCCTTTCCTCCTGAGCTAATAGTTAGAATGTTTACTCTTTTGATTGTACAGTTTATGGGTAGGTCGGGGCCGTGTCTCAGCCATTATTCCACTCCTAAAGGCTTGCAGATTTATAGTTTTCCTGTGGTTAGTTCATTTTCGGTCGTGTGGGGCCTATATATGTTTTATCTCATGTGTTGGCCATGTGGGGCCTTGTTTAGCTGCTAGTTAATGGCCTTGTCGGCCTTAGCATAGTTTAGTGCCTAATTTACATTTTAGTTATAACTAGACATCATAGTGGTCTTGTCAACCCGCATAGGATTTCCTTTATTTGCTTGTTGCTAGTTAGCTGTTTTCTTTATAGGTGGCTATAAGGCCTTGTTGGCCGGAGGTTGTGTTTACAACCGAGATATAGCTCGTTGTTTTCTCAAATTAGGTTGCAGGCATGCACCAGACGTGCATAAGCCTAACCAAGTTAGTCAGATTCCAGTCTGTCACTAGGTGGCAGTCATGCCTCCCAATGTGGGGCGTGACAAACTTAGTATCAGAGCAGGTCGTATCCCAGGGAGTCTGCAAGCCGTGCCAAGCAGAGTCTTGCCTATGGATGTGTGTGCAACACATTCTATAGACAGGAGGCTGCGAGGTATGTTAGGGTGGTTACTCTTCTTTTTATTCTAGTCATGCTATAGAGCTGCGTTGTATAGGGTTGAGTCCCTAAGCTTACTATATTCTGCATGTCTACAGAGAAGTGTCAGACATGCGATAGACCACGACTGGCAGGAAGTTAGATGTTGCAGCAGGAGAAGGCACTAGCAGGGTGCCCCAGTCAGAGCCAGCCCGATCTAAGGGTGACAGGGAGATTTCATCTTTGTCTCCCCAACACTCTCCGCCACGCCAGGAGCCGTCCAGAGCGACAGATGTTTCGGCACCACCTCCAGAAGTTCCTATACCGATACCGTCAGACCAGGAGGTCAGGAGCACTGTCTTCATGTTAGTTTAGATAATGGCTGCGCAGTGTCAGCCAGTGGCACCCGTGGTTGCTGAATCTTCGGGAGTACTTGGTAGTTCTAGGGTCCAAGAGTTCCTCGCTCTGAGTCCCCTGCATTTCACAGGGACGGACCGAGATGAGGACCCTCAAGACTTTTTGGACCAGTTGCAGTGGATCTTCAGGGTAATGCATGCCACACCTGCGGAGTCGGTTGAGTTAGAGGTATTTCGGTTGCGGGACATAGCAGTGTGTTGGTACGAGAGTTGGGAGAGGTACCGAGGTAGAGATGTTCCCCCTCCGACTTGGTCCAGCTTTTCAGAGGCCTTCTTGGACCACTATTTTCCGCGAGAAATTTGATAGGCCCGGGTAGATCAGTTTTTGCATCTGGAGCACGGTTCGATGAGTGTTCGGGAGTACGCTATGAGATTTGACTCTTTGGCCCGATATGCACTAGCTTTCATAGACACTATGCCAACCAGGGTGCACCCGTTCATTATGGGGCTGCTTCTAGAGTACGTAGAGACTTGTGTTACAGCCACTCTGTGGGAGGATATGGATATCGCCTGTATTTAGGCAGTTTCTTAGAGTATTGAGGGGATCGGATGATCTTGGGCATATTTACATGCCCAGATACTATTTTATACCCATGTTTTACCCATGTTGTACCTTAATTTAATAATAATCTTTGTGTAATTTGTGGCCATGGACTAACAAATATGATTAGCTCTCTTTGTAGGTTGAAATTGCCAATGTATGGAGCTCAATGTGAATATAATGGTCCTAATATTGAAGATAAATGTTAATGGATGGATTATGGATGACGAGACAAGCTAAAAGGGACATTTGGAGTCAATTCCGTGCCACGGAGAAGCATCGGGGCGTTCAACAACGTGCCATGGAGCAAAGAATTAATTTATATGAGCAAAGGCTACTAAATAGTGAACTTCTGCATTTTCTCCATGGCACATAGGAAAATCTCCGTGATAGCCTCCGTGCCACGGAGCTGTTCCACCACAGGCCAAATTTTGTATTTTTTCAGCTTAGTACAAATTGAACCCTTAGCTTCTAAAATCATTTGTCACGAAATATTTTCTGAAAACCGTAGAGGAGCGAAGGGAGAAGTGAAGAACTCACCTAGGGTTCACTAATTTTACATTCTCTTTTACCTATTCTTGTAAGTACTCTACTTTAATGATGTTTTTAAGTTATTGTACGAACATGAGTGGCTAAAACCCTTCCCCTAGTGTTGAGGCCACGTGATATGATTGTAATGCATGAATTCATTTTGGTTTGAGTTGTTAATTATTGTTTTGTCTTACATTATTTATTATGGATGTTTTTATGATTGATCACCATGAAAACTATACATGTTAAGCTAGGTAAAATCTTGAAAAAGTAACCCTAGGCAAAAACATAGGAAAGTAGGGAGCAAGTTCTTATCTTTCGATATGAATCGCCATTAGGATAAATGAGATACCTAAATTGCCGTGCTTGGTTGATAAAATGGGATGATAGAAAGACACCGACTTAGAATTGTCACTCCACCACTCGTAGAAGTAGTTGTGAAGCTAAGTTAGGTTAAATGATTAGAGGTACGAAAGTCCCTAATCAAGAGCACAAACCCCGTAAACTACATCCATGTAGTTGAATTGCCCATGAACTAGGATGTCACATCCCCGCTCAACAATGTAGTTATGAGGCTAGTTTGTCGTGTTTAGAGGATCGAGAGACCATGAACATTACGTTTCCAACTATGTGAGACAACATTTGATAATTTCATACGTGAACCATTACTAAGTGTAGCATTGCATGATTATCCGGCCTTAGCTCTAGTTCTTCTTGTATTGTTTCTAGATTGTTTTGTGACCACCCCAAAACTTAATTATAATTTATCGAAAACTTCTATAATCAACACTTGTGAAAGTTAATCTTACACTTGAACTTGATAATTCGCTAAATTGGTCCAGTCCCTGTGGGTTCGACATCCGGCTCTTAAAAAGGGCCACTGTATTACTTGTATAACCGCGTACACTTGCGAGTGCGCTGGAGCGCAACAAGTTTTTTGGCACCGTTGCCGGGGAACTAGCGAAGTTTAGTAAATTTTTCTGTTTTTGTGTGATTTTTAATTTTCTTAAGTGTTGAGAAACTTGGTCTTAGTCTGATATATTGCAGGTGACAGGTTGTCCTTGCAGAGCTGGCAAGGAATATAGAGCTAGTGGAACCGTTGCTTGAACCTGAACGTCAACTTCATTTACACAGGAGGGAAGCTCTAGAGCGAAAGCTAAAGAGACTTCAGGAGAGGTTACAACAACACCCACCAGTAGGGCAAACGAAGTTGTTACTTGAAACCATGGTAGCCCGACCAGTTCGCAAAGTGGCAATCCCACTAGCGACAAATGTGACCTATAGTATCCGCAAACTGGAACCTGGAGGGAACTTTTAATTGAAATAGAATATGGTGCAACTGTTACATTCTAGTGGCTAGTTCACTTGGATGACTCATGAGGACCCACAACAACACTTACAGAACTTCCTTGAGATTAGTGACACGTTCGTCCCCACCGGAGTGTCCACATATTATATCCGACTTACTCTCTTCCCATTCTCATTGTTGGGAGAGGCAAATAGGTGGTTGAACTCTGAGCCACCGAATTCCATAACTTCTTGGGACGATTTGGCAAAGAAGTTCCTCATCAGATTCTTCCCTTTAGGCAAGACTGCCAAACTCAGGAGTGAAATATTAAGCCTCAAGAAGAGGCCGGAGGAGAACTTGTATTTGGATTGGGAGAGATTCAAGTCACTATTGAGAGACTGCCCCCATCATCAACAGTCCAATGAAGTGCTAGCCCATACCTTTTTGGAAAGTCTAGACCACACACAAAAATTTTACTAGACTCTGCATGGGTGGGCAAGCATTAGAGAAGACTTATGATGAGCTGTACACTTTGTTGAACAGGATTGCTCAGGGAAATCCAGAGTGGCACAACAAGTCATCGAGAGGAGCAGGAAAGAGAGCAGCAGGGCTGATAGAGGTGGATGGTGTAAATGCCTTGGCTGCACATCTAGCATCACTTCAGCATCAGATGATGACATAGTTCAATAAACTGAGTATAAACCAACAATAGGGACAGGTAAATGCAGTTCAACAAGCTCCTAGTTGGTGGGAAATCTGCGGAAATAATTGACACAATGCAGAATCCTACGGGGCCAATTCTGAGTCAGTCAATTGTGTTGGAAATGTTCAGAGACACAACCAGAATTTTGGGAACAATTACAACAAGAATTGGCAGAGCCACCCAAATTTTTCTTGGGGTGGAAATCAAAGTCAAAGATACCAGCAACCTCAGCAGCAGTAGTATCACCAGCAGAACAGGAAGAATGGTGGCTAGTTGAGCAACAACATTGAGGAGATGTTACAGAAGATTATAGAGACACAAACCCAATTAGCAGAGAATCAAGCTAGGATGGCATCAGATTTGAAAATCAACAATTGGCCACCCACAATCTAGAGAAGCAGATGGGTCAAATAGCAGCTACTCACCACACTACACCGCAGGGAGGATTACCCAGTGACACAGACGCAAACCCCTGACAGGTCAACGCCATCAGTCTGAGGAGTGGCAGGCAATTGGCTGATGCACCACCGAAAGAGAGGAGAAATGAGGTGCAGCCGGAGTTGGTTAGAAAGGGACCATCCACTGACAAGGGAGAGAATCAGAGTGTTGTGCAACAAAATGCACAATCATCATTGCAGCCAGCACAGAGACCACCACCACCATTTCCGCAAAGACTCAAAAAGAGCAAGGAGGAGGAATGCTTTAGAAAGTTCTTTGATATTTTCAAAGAACTTCACATAAATTTGCCTTTGCTTTATGTTTTCCAGGGAATGCCTAAGTATGCTAAGTACTTGAAAGATGTGGTGGCCAACAAAATCAGATTGGTTGATGTTCAGACAGTAACACTGACTGAGGAGTGCAGCCACAGGGTAATGAGCAAGATACCTAAAAAGCTCAAAGACCCAGAGAGTTTTACCCTCCCTATACAAATTGGTAAAGGTGAGGTGATAAGAGCTCTATGTGATTTAGGGGCAGCAGTTAATCGTATGCCCATATCTTTATTTAACACCTTGGGGTTGGGTCAATCGAGACCAACATGATTGATGCTGCAGCTGGCAGACAAGTCGCAAGTGGCACCAAATGAAATAATCGACGACCTTCTCATCAAAGTGGGTAAGCTCATTATACCCACTGATTTCATTATATTGGATTTTAAAGTGGATGACAAGGTACCCCTGATCTTGGGACGACTATTCTTGTCCACTGGAGGAGCGATTATTAATGTAAGAGCAGGGACCCTTAAAATAAGGTCGATGATGAAGAAGAACTCTTACGGATCTACCAAGAGATTAACCCACCCACACATTATAGAGACCTTTGTAAGGTCAGTGTGTTATCAGAGGCTAAGGGTGGGGTGGCAGATTCCATAGGTCCACAGCCACAAGAGATGATTACTTTTCAGCCCGAATTTGATGGAGGGCTTCCGTTAGAGAAGGAGTTGGAGGAAGAGAGGGACAGAGTGGCAGCTGTTCCCTCGAAAAACAAAAAGAGAAGAAGATGGTTCTCGAAAGGGAACACAGATATGAGGATGTCCTGAAAAGGATAGTCCACGTCGTGCCGCGATGTAAAATTAGGCACTGCTTGGGAGGCAACCCAAGGTTACCATAGGTACAATTTTAATTTTTTTCATGTGTGTTGATTTTGTTTATTTTCATCTTGTTGTTGTTTTTGGTGGAGAATTCAGCTGGAGGGGAAGTCTGAGTACCCTTGGACGAGGAAGCTAAGAAGCACAAAAGAGGAAAAGTGTGGGGTCGAATACCCACTTGTTCAAAAATGAAGAAAAATATGTTGTTAACTAGGCCTAGAGGCCCTAGGAAGTACTTCTCACCCTTTTTGAATTTTAATTTGATGCTTTGGGGACATAGCATGATTCAAGTGTGGGGTGAGAGAAATTTCAAAATCTTGTGCTTAATGATTTCAGGTGAATGTAGTGCTTGATAGGTATTGGTTGAGGGAAAAATTTTGAGTTGAGCATGATTCCCCACCAGTTGGTTTTTCTTTTCGGTTCTTTTCTGATGGGGGGCACTTTGAACCGAAGAATAAAAATTTTCTTTTTGTGTACATAGTTGTTTTTAGTCATAGTTAGCGACTATTCCCGACGATGGATGGACTACGACCGTCTTGAGGGAAAATTAGTCAATAGGTTATGGTTTTTTAACCCGTAGCTAATTGATGGATTGATATTCTTGTTATGTGCTATACATGATTGTGAGATACCGGTGTGGTTAGTGTTGATGCATGTGAGAAGTTGTATAACTCTGTTTGAGACACCTAGGCTCTTGAATGTGACTCTATGTGCTTAAAGCTTAATTTTGAATTCTTGTGATTAGCTGAGTTAAGAGTCTGCTGAATTTGTCTTGAATTGAGCATGTGCTGTGAGTGTAAGGTTTTTGAATGTTCCATGCTATTATATAGTGCCTATAACTTGCCTAGTGTGTATACAAAACAAAATGAGGGATGTCGATTGTAGGAGATGATTTAGGCATTCTTTAAATGAACCTAATTTTTATCTATCGCTTTACCTACCTTGAATGTATGATCCTAGTTAGGCCCATTGAGCCTTAAGCCTATTCTTTGATAGCTGCAACATAATCTTAATCCTTTTCTTTCATTAGCCTTTAATTTTATCCCAAATTCCTAAGCGCTTATGTGAAATTGCAAAGAAGTTAAGGAGGGAGAAGTTGGAATGAGAAGAAAAAAATAGTGGTTGTGGGAGTTAAAGAAAAGACTAGAGGTGCATTTAAAAAAAAATTGAACAAGAGTTACTAAGGAGTAAAAGAAGAAAAGAGCGGAAAAGAAGATTAAGGAAAATAATTGCTTAAGTACTCCTTACAAGCAGTTTGAGTGTGCTTAATGAAATGGGGAAAAAAAGAGGAAAATGGGAGTAGAAAAGTATAAAGGTGAAGTAAGAGGAGGGAATTTCTTAAGGAGAGTGTGGTGTATTAAAAGCGCTTAGGGAAGATAGTCACTATTATTAGCCATAATAGTACCTACCCGCCCTTAGCTTACATTACTACCCGATAAGTCTTACTTGATCTTACTTTCTAACATTCTTAAATTAGTGGTGTAAAACACTAAGGGTAAGCTTATGGGTCAATACACATGGCATGTGAATTCTTTGTGAGAGTGAGCTTATTTCCTATCCATATACCCCTTCATGTCATAATTTGAAAACATATGAGCGAAAATGGGTCACTCTCTTGTTGTGAGGGCACATGTTTAATGAAGGATAAAATTCATATCGGATTTCTTGATCGATTAATTCGCATGAGTTTGTTGAGATTGAGAGTTCATTCTTGAGGCTAGGAAGTATTAACATAGTTATATTTGATTTTAATGGTCAAATCTTGCATGCTCTATTTTTAACTTTCTATCTAAAACAATCGTTGTAGCCTTAACTCGAATTGTCTCACTTTAATTAGCTATGTTTGAGTCTTCATGTGCATGAGATGTAAAAGAGTTGTTCGAGGACGAACAAGGCTTTAAGTTTGGGGTAGTGATCTTAGGCATAATTACGTGCCCAAGTGCTATTTTATAGCTTAATTTAGTCGGGTTGTCTAATTATACACTTACATTCTTATGTGATTTTGTGTAAATTTGGGTATGCACTAACCAACATGATTAGTCCTTGTTTTGTAGGTATAAAATGCGCATGAGGGACTAAATAATGATGGGTGAAGTGAAGGAATGGAGTTGGAAGTGAATTGCAAAATATGGAAAGAAAACGTGCCACGCCAAGGCCATGCGCGCGAAATGCTGCCCTCCAAGGCGCCTGCATCCCAGTGTCCGTGCCACGCCAGGCATTGCTGTGCGCCGCAGGCTGTGTCACGCTGGCCATCGCACTAGAGGAGCTCCGTGCCACATCGTGTGTCGCGCAGGCACTTCACGCAAGACCTGTCGAGGATGCAATTTCCAATCGGCTTCCACGTTACCTTCGTGGTGCAGAGGCAATTGGCGCGTTCACCTCCGTGCCACGGAGCCATTCCATCACAGGCCAAAAATTGCAAATTTCCTATTTACTATAAATTAAACCCTTAGCTTCTAAAATTATTTGTCACGAAATATTTTCTGAAAACCAGAGAGGAGCAAAGAGAGAAGTGAAGAACTCACCTAGGGTTCACTAATTTTACATTCTATTTTACCTATTATTGTAAGTACTCTACTTTAACGATGTTTTTAAGTTATTGTACGAACATGAGTGGCTAAAACCCTTCCCCTAGGGTTGAGGCCACGTGATATGATTGTAATGCATGAATTCGTTTTTGTTTGAGTTGTTAATTATTGTTTTGTCTTACATTCTTTATTATGGATGTTTTTATGCTTGATCACCATGAAAACATACATGTTAAGCTAGGTAAAAGCTTGAAAGAGTAACCCTAGGCAATAGCATAGGAATGTAGGGAGCAAGTTCTTATCTTTCGATATGATTCGCAATTAGGATAAATAATATACCTAAATTGCCTTGCTTGGTTGATAAAATGGGATGATAGTAAGACACCGACTTAGAATTTTCACTCCACCACTCGTAGAAGTAGTTGTGAAGCTAAGTTAGGTTAAATGATTAAAGGTGCGAAAGTCCCTAATCAAGAGCACAAACCCCGTAAACCACATCCATGTAGTTGAATTGCCCACGAACTAGGATGTCACATCCCCGCTCAATGATGTAGTTGTAAGGCTAGTTTGTCGTGTTTAGAGGCTCGAGAGACCATGAACATCGCATTTCCAACTATGTGAGACAACACTTGATAATTTCATACGTAAACCATTACAAAGTGTAGCATTGCAGGATTATCCGGCCTTAGCTCTAGTTGCTTATTATATCGTTTCTAGATTGTTTTGTGACCACCCCAAAACTTAATTATAATTTACCGAAAACTTCTATAATCAACACTTGTGAAGGTTAATCTTACACTTGAACTTGATAATTTGCTGGATTGGTCCAGTCCCTATGGGTTCGACATCCGGCTCTTAAAAAGGACCACTGTATTAATTGTATGACCGCGTACGCTTGCGAGTGCGCTGGAGCGCAACATTGGGCAGCGACAGCGACAGATAGAAAGGAAAAGTTAGGAGCAGCGTCGCAGGGCTAGGCCTAGTGACACTTAGGCAGAGTCTCAGGGTGGACCCAGACCATGACTATCAGACAGACCACCCAGACCCCCACCTCCACAGCAGCAGCAGGGTGGTAGACCTGGCCATCGGAGGCAGTCAAGACCCGACGAAAGCTCACGACCATCGGGTTCGCAATATGGGAGAGGGTCAGAGTAGAGTAGACTCATTGTGCCACCTTGCCCTATTTGCAGTCAATGTCACCTTGGGGCATGTAGGTATTGTTCTACTGTGTGTTACACCTGTGGACAAGAGGGTAATATGATGAGAGACTGTCCAGCCAGGAGTCAGAGTGATCGGGACAGACAGGAAAGATCTTCAGTAGGGTCACATGCCCCAGCATCTCCAGCAGGGCGTAGGCCCTCATCTCCAACTGGTAAAGGCTGAGGCAGGTCAGGGGAATCAAGTTCAGGCACCAATCTCGATCGCACTTATGCTTTACTGGGGCGACAGGAGTCAGAGTTATCGTCGGATGTTGTGACAGGTATGCTGGACATCTGCTCTCATTCAATTTATGTTTTGATAGACCAAGATTCCAATTTATCTTATGTTACACCATTAGTGGCCTGGAAGTTCGGTATAACGCTAGAATTGCTTCAGCGACCCTTTTCAGTGTCCACACACTTCTTGATTCTATCATAGCTAAACGGATCTACCGGGGTTGTACGGTAGAGGTTGTTGGTCGCTAGACTTTGGCAGACTTAGTAGTACTAGACATGCTTCATTTTGATGCAATTATGGGTATGAATTGGCTAGCGCCATGTTATGCCAATGTAGAATGTTGGACCAAGACTGTTCTATTCCACTTTCCAGGGGAGGCAATACGAGAGTGGAAAGGCAATGCATACACGCCAAAAGGTGGGTTTATATCCTATCTTCGGGCGAGAAAGTTGATAGCAAAGGGTCGCATCTCTCATATTGTCAGTGTTCAGGATGTCCAAGAAGAATCCCTGACTCTTCAGTCCATTCCAGTAGTCAATGCATTTCCAGATGTGTTCCTAGATGAACTTTCTGATATTCCCCCAGAATGGGAAATCAATTTTGCTATCGACCTATTACCAGGTACTCAGCCTATATCCATCCCTCTGTACCAAATGGCTCCTGCGGAGCTCAAGGAATTGAAGGAACAACTGAAAGATCTGTTAGATAAGGGATTTATCAGGCCGAGCACTTCATCGCGGGGTGCGCCAATTCTGTTTGTAAGAAAGAAAGATGGCTCCCTCTGCATGTGTATAGATTACTAGCAGCTAAATAAAGTTACTATTAAGAAAAAATACCCGCTTCCCAGGATAGATGACTTGTTTGCTCAGCTACAAGGGGCGAAGTATTTCTCTAAGATCGACTTAAGGTCTGGGTATCATCAGGTGCGGGTTTGGGAGAGAGATATCCTGAAAACGGCTTTTAGGACCAGGTATGGCCATTTTGAAATCCTAGTCATGTCCTTTGGGCTGACGAATGCTCCTGTAGTGTTCATGGATCTGATGAACAACATCTTCAGGATGTATATAGATTTGTTTGTGATAGTATTCATTAATGACATTCTGGTGTATTCCTGCCCAGAAGCAGAACACCGAGATCATTTGTGAACAGTACTCCAGATTCTCAAGGATCGCCAATTGTATGCAAGATTTTCTAAATGTGAGTTCTGGCTGAATTCGGTAGCATTTTTGGGTCATATTGCATTGGATGCTGGTATTCAGGTAGATTCATAGAAGATTGAGATAGTAAAGACATGGCCTAGACCTACAACTCCAACTGAGGTACGCAGTTTCCTGGGGTTAGCTAGGTATTATAGAAGATTTGTAGAAGGGTTTTCTACTTTATCAGTGCCTTTGACCAAGTTAACTCAGAAAGCAGCTAAATTTCACTAGACTGAAGCGTGTGAAGAGAGTTTCCAGGAGTTGAAAAACTGATTGACATCAACACCCGTACTAGCTTTACCGGAAGGTTCAGAGGGTTATGCAGTGTACTGTGATGCTTCGGGCATCGGGTTAGGGTGTGTTCTGATGCAACACGGTAAGGTAATTGCTTATGCTTCAACGCAGTTGAGGAAGCATGAAAAGAACTATCCCACTCACGACCTGGAGCTAGCGTGTTATACCCTGAGAACCCAAAGATCAGACCCGCGAGTCAAAACGGTGAAAAATTAAAATTTTGCACCAAGTCATAGAAAGAATCGTGAGGAGGCACGTGAGGAGTGACCATGTGTCGCGAAGAGACTCGTGGTCTAGTAGGGTTGGCAGGGTGTCTTGAGAAGACCACGGGTATGACCACGAGTCGTGGTTAGGCCTCATGACTCGTGAGGTCTCCCGTGGCCTAGACTGGTTGTTTAGCAAAGAGGCATTAGGCAGTAGAAGCCACGGATGGTGACCACGAGTCGCGGTGTCTTCTGCGAGGTCCCCTAGTTATTTTGAGCAGTGTACTGGACGACTCATGGCTATGAGAGGTGGTCTGTGAGTATGAGTCATCCAATCCCTCATGGGGACAAACAGTCAGCCAAATTTTGCGATTTTAATAAAGGCTTTTATGTAATTCCTAAGTCCAGGGGCCTATACTACATCATTTAAGGCTCGTTTTACAGGGTTTTAAGAGGGGAAAACCTATTCTAAGCTATTTCATTCCATGCATGAAAGCTTGAGAGGTTGAAGAGGTGATTCAAGGCTAGTATTCAAGGTTTCCATCCAATTTCCTCTTGGTAATCAATGATTTGGTGGAATAAATCCCTTCCAGGTATGTAGGGCTATGAGTGGGTGTTTACTTCCACACCCATGTCCAATCTCTATCTAAGTACGAGAAATTCCTATGATCAAGTTATGGGGTTTTTACCCAATTACATAATTCTTCAATTTCTATACATGGGTATGATTAGATTATGTTTCTATTAATAAATTGTGAAGCTTGGGCAGATTTTAAATTATTTTTAATCAAATTGTGTTTTCTAAATTATGAAATAAAATGCCCATGGATGAGAAGTTCATGAAAGAAGAGAATAATGATGAATGTATGATAATGATGAGATTTGATGATGAAAATAATGTTTCTAAAGCTACCCATGATTATGATATTATTTTCAAAATGAATTGAGTAGATCCAAGAATGATAAAATTTTGGGCGAGGCCCTTATATCGAGTATGATGATGTAGAATCTCTAAAGTAAGCTTACCACATGGTTTTGGAGTAAATGCTCCCACTTATCTTTGAGCTTGTGGTATGTTTCAAAATAAAGCTTCTCATATGCATGACTTTATAATTGAGATGTATGTTATTATTGAGCTTCATTTCCATACGATGTCAGTTCTACGCATGATTTCATTATCGAGCTTTGTCAAATGACAATGTTGAGCTTCGTTTCATCGATGTTGAGTTTATGCATGATTCCATTGTTGAGCTTCGTCAATAGACGATGTTGAGATTCGTTATATACGATGTAGAGCAGTGCATTTTTTGGGAGAAGAGTCTAGCACCGAGCGGGTTAAGGGTCGATCACCCTATGCCCTAGAACAACGCACCAACATAGGATGATTCTATTATATTATTGGGACCTCCCTTGCGAGCTATTCCCGGCCCTAATGGCCCATGAGCTTGATATAAATATCATGGTAGCTTTCTTAGCCTTGGCAAGGTTTTGGACGGCTCTGCCCACTTGAGTGTAATAGTGGGATCACGTAAGCTCTATCGTGGTATGTCGGTTAAGTGACGAGTCTCCCATTGTCTATATGATTCAAATTTGCATATTCATTACTCGTGATTATTATTTTAAACATGCATGTACTAAAAGCAAGGTTTGACTCATTGTTCAGCTTTTTTATAAATGTCACATTTCAGCTTTGATTCATTCGAGTTAGTTATGATGTTATGAAGCTATGCATGGTCATATTATGAAAAGATTACGATTATAGAATGAATGCATGCAGTCCTTCCTCTCAGATTTGAAAGCTCATGATATGTTATGAAATGTTTAAATGATTTACTTTACTTAAGTGGTTTTACTCACCTTGCATACTCAGTACATTCCACGTACTGACCGCATACTTTCTATGTTGTATCATTTCATGATACAGGACCCAGCTCCCAGGCTCAGCCCTGCTCATAGTCGGTTGTTAGAGTTAGCACCTACTTGGTTATTGAGTCCTCATCTTTCGAGGGCTAGACTTTCAGTTTCCTTATGCATTTTCCATTTCAGTATTGTTGAGTTAGTTAGGGTATTGTCCCATCAACTCATCCAGATTAGAGGCTTTTCAGAATTTGTATATGTTTAGCTTCGGATGCTTATTATGATGTTATGTTGAGTTATACTTCCGATGAATTTATATCGTTGATTCTTCAGTATATATATGTGGAGTTATATATATGCTTATGCCTTGGGTCGACTTGGGGTCTCTCGGGGTCCCTTGTCCCGTGCCTATGATCCAGGCCTCCATTCGAGTCGTGACAAACTTGGTATCAGAGCAATAGGTTTGAAGTGTCCTAGGGTGTTTGAAAGCTGCGTCTAGTAGAGTATTCTTCATGGGTGTGAAGCACGCCACACTTATGACGAAGAGGATATGAGACGTTTAGGAAATGTTCCCTTCTTTCATGATCTATGTCGTGCGATGAAAAGTCTTTCTATCCTTCTAGTTCGTGCTATTTGCGATTGCAAAATCATGGCTCCTCGAAGAATAAATAGAAGGAGGAAATGGTGAAGGCCACGAGGATGGAAATGGTTATGGGCATCAACCAGCCCCACAAGTTTAGGAGCCTCAGGCACTAGAGCCAGCCGTTCATGGTGAGTTCTGGGCCGCTATTCAGATGCTTGCGTAGGCCTTGACCGCTCAGGTCAATCAGCAGGCCGTTGCGCATGTTCTGCAAAATTGCAATGCAGCAGCGGCTTGAGTCAGATACTTCTTGAGGATGAACCCACCGGAGTTCTTTGGGTCCAAGGTAGATGAGGACCTGCATGATTTCATTGATGAGATTGTCAAGATCACCCAAGTCATGGGGGTGATTAGTGTTGAGTGCGCAGAGTTGGCCTCCTACCAGTTGAAGGGGGTTGCGCATATCTGGTTTCGCCTATGGAAGGATAGTAGGGTCGTAGGAGCAGGTCGGATCACGTGGGAGGAGTTTCAGGTTGCATTCCTAGATCAGTTCTTCCCTCGGGAGATGAGGGAGCTGAAGGCAACTAAGTTTGTAAACTTTAGGAAGGGAAGAATGACAGTGCAAGAGTACTCTCTTGAGTTCACTCGCCTATCGAAATATGTCCCGGAGTTAGTGGCTGTCCAGAGGACGCGGGTGAGCAGATTTATGCATAGTATAGAAGGGTATTTGGATAAGGAGTGCTGGATTACTATGCTTCACCAAGATATGGATTTCCCTCGCATAGTGCTGTACGCCCAGCAGATGGAGGTGACACATTTGAGAGAGAGGAAGGCCAAGAGGGTCAGGACCGAGGATCACAAATTCTCTCAGCAGAGGTCCGGTGGTGGGCTCCCATAGCAGACTTACTAGAGATCATCAGCCTCGGTGTCTTCGGCATTGAGTGTGCCATCCAGGCCTAGAAATGATCAGAGAGGGCGAGCATCAAGCTTGAGGGGTCAGAGCAGCAAACCCGCAGATTTTAGCATTCCAGCTTGTTGCAGGTGTGGTAGGGGGCACACAGGCCAGTGCTTAGCAGGTTCAGGTGCTTGTTTTAGGTGTGGGCAGCCCGAACACATGCTTAGAGATGTTCTAGCTATGATGCAGGATCAGGTTGGGGGCCGAGGCCCAACTTCTATTTCAGCAACCCATACCGCATGCTCAACACATCAGGGGGAATTTTCTAGCACAGCTGACGGTCAGCACCAAAAAGGATTCTGTGCTTTAACTTCCCATCAGGAGTAGGAGGTCTCCCTGGATGTGGTCACTGGTATGTTGCGAGTTTTCCATATTGATGTATATTCTTTGCTAGATCCGGGGGCTACCTTATCTTTTGTGACACCATATGTGGCCAGTAGCTTCAGAGTTAGTCCCGATGTCTTGTCAGAACCTTTCTCAGTTTCTACTCCTGTAGGTGACTCAGTTATAGCTAGACGGGTGTATAGAGGTTGCCCAGTCTCAGTCCTTCATAAAGTTACCTCAGCAGACTTGATAGAGTTAGCCATGAACGATTTCAATGTTATTCTCTGCATGGATTGGCTATTTGCATTCTATGCTTCAGTTAATTGTAGAACCCGGGCAGTAGAGTTCAGATTTATGGGTGAGCCAATCTTAGAATGGAAGGGTAGTTCAGTTGTACCTGTAGGTCGATTCATTTCCTACCTTAAGGCTAGGAAGATGATTTCTAAGGGTTGCATGTACCATCTAGTTAGGGTTAATGTCGAGTTCAAAACCCTGACTATCCAGCCAGTTCTAGTAGTACGTGAGTATCCAAAGGTCTTTCTTGATGATTTGCCAGGTGTCCCTCCCCAGCAGGTGATTGATTTCGCTATAGATCTTCTTCCCGACATGCAGCCTAACTCTATTCCGCCCTACAAAATGGTCCAGCCAAGCTAAAAGAGTTGAAGGATCAGTTGAGGGACCTGTTAGATAAGGGATTTATTAGGCCGAGTAAGTCTCCATGGGGCACACTAGTGTTATTTGTCCTAAAGAAGGATGGTTCTCTTCGGATGTGCATTGACTATCGACAGTTGAACAAGGTCACCGTTAAGAACTGGTATCCCTTATCCAGGATTGATGATTTGTTTGATCAGCTTCAGGGTGCCAAGTGTTTCTCTAAGATTGATCTCAGATCTGAGTATCACCAGCTTAGGGTTTTAGAGAGTGACATCTTGAAAACCGCTTTCAGGACTCGGTATGGTCACTATGAATTTGTTGTTATGTATTTTGGACTAACCAATGCCCCTACAACTTTTATGCATTTACTGAACAGGGTGTTCAAGGCATATTTGAACATTTTCGTGACTGTGTTCATTGATGACATCCTTATATACTCTCAGAGCGAGGAGGAGCATGCTGCTCACTTGAGAATAGTGCTTTAGACCCTCAAGGATCGTCAATTTTATGCAAAATTCAGCAAGTGTGAGTTTTGGCTGGACTCCATGGCATTCTTGGGCCATGTGGTATCGAGTGAGGGGATAAAGGTAGATTCTCAGAAAATCGAGGCGGTGAAGAATTGGCCCAGACCAGTTAACCCATCATATATCATGAGCTTTTTGGGCTTAGCGGGTTATTATCGGAGATTTGTTAAGGGCTTTTCATCTATTGCGGCACTTTTGACCCAGTTGACTAAGAATAAGGTAAAGTTCCAATGGTCAGAGGCTTGTGAGAAAAGCTTCCAAGAGATAAAGACTCGACTCACTTAAGCACCAGTATTCACCCTACCCAAGGATACCGATAGTTTTGTGGTGTATTATGATGCTTTGAGAATCGGACTTAGGTGTGTGTTGATACAACATGGGAAAGTGATAGCATATGCCTCAAGACAATTGAAAGTACATGAGGAGAATTACCCGACCCATGACCTTAAGTTGGCCACAATGGTATTCGCATTGAAGATATGGCGGCATTACTTGTATGGGGTCCACGTGGATTATTCACGGATCACAAGAGCTTGCAATATGTGTTCACACAGAAAGATCTCAATCTTCAGCAAAGGAGGTGGTTGGAGCTACTAAAGGACTACGACATGAGTGTTCTTTACCACTCGGGTAAGGCTAATGTGGTAGCGGACACACTTATTAGGCTCTCTATGGAGAGTGTGTCTCACGTGGATGAGGGAAAAAAGGAGTTGGTGAAAGATGTCCATCGGGAGTTAGATTGGTCGACTCGACCGATGGCGGCGTTATTGTGCAAAACAGATCAGAATCATCCTTGGTGACTAATGTGAAAGCTAGGCAAGAAGAGGATCCGATGTTGGTGAAACTGAAGGAATCCATTTAGAGTCAGAAAGTGGAGGTTTTCTCCCAAGGGGGAGATGGGGTGCTACGATACCAGGGCCGTCTATGTGTTCCAGATATTGATAGTTTGAGGGACCGAATATTGCATGAGGAACATGGATCTAGGTACTCTATCCATCCGGGTGCTACCAAGATGTATCATGATTTGCGGAAAATATATTGGTGGAACGACATGAAGAAGGATATTGCCGAATTTGTAGCCAAGTGCCCGAATTGTCAGTAAGTGAAAGTCGAGCATCAAAGGCCGGGAGGCATACTTCAGGATATTAGCATTCCCACTTGGAAATAGGAAGAGATTAATATGGATTTCATTACAGGCCTACCTCGTATCACCAACACCACAATTCCATTTGGGTGGTGGTAGACAGGTTGACCAAGGCTGCACTTTCTATCGGTCAAAACCACAGATTCAGCGGATGATTATGCCAAACTGTATATCCGGGAGTTGGTGAGATTACATGGAGTGCCCTTTTCTATTATCTCAGACCGAGGTACTCAGTTTACCTCTCAGTTTTGGCGGTCTTTCCAAAAAGAGCTTGGGACTCAGGTTAAACTCAACACAACATTTCATCTACAAATGGATGGTCAGGCGGAGCAGACAATTCAAAATCTCGAGGACATATTGAGAGCATGTGTGATGGACTTTAAAGGTAGTTGGGGTGATCACTTGCCCTTGATCGAATTTTCTTACAATAACAACTATCACTCCAGTATCCAAATGGCATCGTTCGAGGCTCTCTACGGGTGGAGGTGTAGATCGTCCATCGGATGGTTTGAGGTTGGTGAGGCAGCTATGATAGGGCTAGATTCGGTTCATGAAGTTATGGTGAAGGTTCAGTTGATAAGGGACAGACTGAAAACCGCTCAGATTCATCAGAAGTCATATGCTGATGTGAGGAGGAGAGAGCTGGAGTTCGAGGTGGACGATTGAGTATTTTCTGAAGGTGTCTCCCATGAAGGGAGTCATGCGGTTCGAAAAGAAAGAAAAACTCATTCCCCGCTATGTTGGTCCCTACGGGGTTATGAGAGAGTTGGTAAGGTAGCGTATGAGTTGGACTTGCCATCAGAGGTATCTTCAGTTCATCCCATCTTTCATGTATCGCTCTTGAAAAAGTGCTTGGGTTATCCAGCTTTAGTTGTCCCGGTGGAAAGTGTTGGTGTGGGAGATAGTCTCAGTTATGAGGAAATTCCAGTTGCAATCTTGGATCGTCAGGTTCGGAATCTAAGGAACAAAGAAGTAGCTTCGGTAAAGGTGTTATGGAGAAATCGGCATGTTGAGAGAGCTACATGGGAAGCCGAAACAGCTATGATGGCTAAATACCCTCACCTATTCCCTACTGGCTGAGTTTTAGTTTGAGGTATTAGTTTTTTCCCTAATTCTCTAATCAGTTTCTATGTTCAGTTCATGTGCGCAAGTTTTTTTTAGGTTATGATATATGTATGTGATGTCTGAATTCAGTTCAGCTATGTAGTTCTTTTCAAAGGTAGTCATTCCGTCAGTTTTCGATTTAAATGATCAGTGTTTGCATATGATGATTGCATGTTTCTGAGTTTCTGTGTGTTCCTAACATTCGAGGATGAATGCTCCCAAGGGGAAGATATTGTTATATCTCGGGAACCCAAGGATCAGACCCGTAAGTCAAAACGGTGAAAAATTAAAATTTCGCATCAGGTCACAGAATGAATCGTGAGGAGGCTCGTGAGAAGTGACCACGAGTCATGAAGTGACTCGTGGTCCAGCAGGGTTGGAAGGGTGTGTTGAGAAGACCACGGGTATGACCACAAGTCATGGTTAGGCCTCACGACTCGTGAGGTCTCTCGTGGCCTAGAATGGTTGTTTGGCAAGGAGGCATTGGGAAGTAGAAGCCATAGATGGTGACCACGAGTCATGGTCACCCACCACGAGTCGTGGTGTCTTCCGTGAGGTCCTCTAGTTATTTTGAGCAGTGTACCAGACGACTCATGGCCACGAGTCATGGCCTGTGAGTACGAGTCGTCCAGTCCCTCGTGGGGACCGGCAGTCAACCAAATTCTGTGATTTTAGTAAGGGCTTTTCTATAATTCCTAAGTCCAGGGGCCTATACTACGTTTTTTAAGGCTCATTTTATAGGATTTTAAGAGGGGAAAATCTATTCTAAGCTATTTCATTCCATGCATGCAAGCTTAAGAGGTTGAAGAGGTGATTCAAGGCTAGTATTCAAGGTTTCCATATAGTTTCCTCTTGGGTAATCAAAGATTTGATGGAATCAATCCCTTCCAGGTATGTAGGGCTATGAGTGGGTGTTTCCTTCCACACCCATGCCCAATCTCTATCTAAGTATGAGAAATTCCTATGATCAAGTTATGGGATTTTTACCCAATTACATAATTCTTCAATTTCTATACATGGGTACGATTAGATTATGTTTCTATTGATGAATTGTGAAGCTAGGGTAGATTATAAATTGTTTTCAATCAAAATTGTGTTTTTTAAATTATGAAATAAAATGCCCAAGGATGAGAAGTTCATGAAAGAACAGAATAATGATGAATGTATGATGATGATGAGATTTGATGATGAAAAGCATGTTTCAAAAGCTACCCATGATTATGATATTATTTTCAAAATGAATTGAGTAGATCCAAGCATGATAAAGTTTTGGCCAAGGCCCTTATATTGAGTATGATGACGTAGAATCTCTAAAGTAAGCTTACCCATGGTTTTGGAGTAAATGCTCCCACTTATCTTTGAGCTTGTGGTATGTTTCAAAATAAAGCTTCTCATATGCATGACTTCATAATTGAGATGTATGTTATTATTGAGCTTTATTTCCATACGATGTCGTTCTATGCATGATTTCATTATCGAGCTTTGTCAAATGACAATGTTGAGCTTCGTTTCATACGATGTTGAGTTTATGCATGATTTCATTGTTGAGCTTCATCAATAGACGATGTTGAGCTTCATTATATACGATGTAGAGCATTGCATATTTTGGGAGAAGAGTTAGAACAATTTCACCCGATCTTTCATGTGTCAATGCTGCGAAAGTGTATAGGGGACCCATCCCGAGTCGTGCCAATCGAGGATGTCCAGGTTACTAAGGAGTTAGCCTACAAAGAGGTTTCAGTAGCTATATTAGATTGGCAGGTTTGTAGATTGAGAACAAAAGACGTCGCCTCTATTAAAGTATTATGGAGGAACAAGAATAAAGAAGAGATGACCTGGGAAGCTGAGGATGATATGAAGTCTAGATATCCTCAACTGTTCCAGGATTGGTCCAGCTTATGTATTTAAGGTAAGGTTGTTGTTCAGTTGCTATTTTACTGCTTATGTTATCAGTACTGTTGTTTAGCTACCCCCTTATTATTGTGTTATAGTTGTTATAGCGTCCTGCGAAGCACCTGTGTTGGACTTTTCGGCATTTCAGGTTTCCGGATAGTCCATATTACAGAGGAGACTCTGCCGGAATTTTTTTCTAAATCTTGGTTAAGAGAGTTAACTCCTTTAAATTTAGGAATGACATTCGAGGATGAATGTTCCTAAGAGGGGAGAATGTTACACCCCGTAAATTTTATTAGTAAGTGTACACGTGGATTTGATGAATGAATAGAGTATGACGCATGTAGAAAAGCCTCAGAAGCAGGATCGGGTGAGGCTAGGTCGCGAAGGGCCAGCTCGACTCGCCAACCGGCATGGCACCGGCCAGTGCGGCGCGCCAGCACACTGGCGCTATGAGGGGCGCGACGTGGGGCTAGGTTGTCACCTTGGGCGGCGCAGGGCGCCCCTTGCCACAGCCCTAGCCTATATATAAAGCCTTCTCTTCAATTTCAAATCATTTCCCATGAATAGCTTAGGCCAGAGAGAGTAGGGAACGAGGAAATCAATTATTTTTCTTTCGATTACGCTACCAAACACCGTCCAAATTCATATTAAATTTAGGTATTTATTTCTAAGCCTATAGGGAGCGTTACTAAGGAGTTATTTTCTTGAAATTCGCCCGGCAAATCGCAATCCCCCGAGCAAAAGTTGTCAGAATTGCTCTAAACTGATTCCTAAACGATCACTGGCATCAAGTAAGCATTTCTTCCTTCTGAACCCTCGAGAAATTATAGGTTTTCGGCATATTTTACGTAGTTGAATTATAGTTTTTATTAATATCAAAGTTATCAACTTAAGCCGAATTTGGTACTGAAATTAGTCTCTTTCTCCCAGTATTACGGTTGTAGTCGGAAAGAGCTGTTGAATATAAGTTGAAACTCATCAGTTATTTTGGAAATGGCAATCGAGGTATGTTAAGGCGAATTTCTTTGGCATGTTAGTTTCTATAGTACTGCAATACAATTTGAATCCCAGTAAGAGCTTGTGAATAGCTACTGTTGTTAGATGAGATCAATACTTATGTTTAGTTTGGGATTGACTTTTCCCTGTATAGCTTTCCATGACCAACCCAGAATTACTAGCTGTGTCGTTACCCGCCAGGGGCTAGTTTACGTCGCTGCAAGTAGCGGTATGCCATCCTCGAGGGATGATGATGAGGTCCGAGGACCTTATATAGTCTATTCCATGGCTGGACTATTTTTATGCCGTATCGGCACCACACCCCCGTCGAGCCAGTGCCTGGGGTACAAAAAGCAGGATTCCACCGGACTCAGACACAGCTACAGTTCAAGGGCCAAGCGGGTTCAGTTGCAGACCCAAGGGACTAGTAGGACAAAGATGGTTATTAGTTGACTCATTTTGAACTTGTTAGGTGTATATAGAGATTGAAGTGTGCTCGTCAGGGCTTATGGAGGTCCCGAGTGGGTTATTCTGTATTGATTGTATCTTACAGGCTTACGGGGGCCAGGTAAGGTTCTTGTTTGCGCTATTTATTGTTAGATTAGATAGCAGGAAGTTAAGTTATTCTAGGTTATACCTTTATCCCTTTCACTCAATTACTTTTAGTTTCATCTTGAGTTTTATTCAGTTACTTTCAGTTATTGCCTTACATATTCGGTACATATTGTACTGACTCCCATCTTAGGGCACTGCATTACTTTCCTGCAGGTGTGGATAGACGCGGATCAGGACCTTCTTAGCTTTCAACCTTAGTTAGCAGTGCAGTTGACTCCTTTCCTTTGGAGCTAACAGTTAGAAAGGTTTACTCTTTTGATTGTACAATTTACGGGTAGGTCGAGGCTCTGTCTCGACCATTATTCTACTCCTAGAGGCTCTCATATTTATAGTTTTCCTGTGGTTAGTTCGTTGTTGGCCGTGTGGGGCCTATATATGTTTTATCTCATGTGTTGGCTATTTGGGGCCTTGTTTAGCTGCTAGTTAGTGGCCTTGTCAGCGTTAGCATAGTTTAGTGCCTAATTTACATTTCAGTTATAACTAGACATCATGATGGTCTTGTCGGCTCGCACAGGGTTCCCTTTATTTGCTTGTTGCTGGTTAGCTCTTTTCTTTACAGGTGGCTATAAGGCCTTGTTGACCGAAGGTTGTGTTTACAACCGAGATATAGCTCGTTGTTTTCTTGAATTAGGTTGAAGGCATGCACCAGACATGCATAAGCCTAGCCAGGTCAGTCAGATTCCAATATGGCACTAGGTGCAAGTCATGCCTCCTAAGGATGGTATTGTTTCCTTGATGGTTATTCAGGGTACAATCAGATTTTTATAGCCCCTAAAGATCAAGAGAAGACCACATTCACTTGTCCATATGGTACATCTGCTTTTAAGAGGATGTCCTTCGGGTTATGTAATACACCCGCCACTTTTTAGCGTTGCATGATGTCCATATTTTATGACATAGTGGAGACATCATTTAAGTCTTTATGGATGATTTTTCTATGGTGGGTGACTCATTCGAGGATTATCTGGCTCATTTGAGCTAGGTGCTTCGGAGATGCGAAGAGACAAATTTGGTGCTTAACTGGGAAAAGTGCCATTTCATGGTCAAGGAAGGAATAGTGCTAGGCCACAAGATTTCTGGTAAGGTTATGGAGGTAGACCGGGCCAAGATTGAGGTGATTTCTAGTCTACTACCTCCAATTTCTGTGAAAGGTGTTCGAAGATTTTTGAACCGTGCAGGTTTTTACAGAAGATTCATCAATGACTTCTCCAAAATTTCACATCCATTATGTAAACTACTCGAGAAGGAGGTGAAGTTTGTTTTTTGACGAGGCATGTCTGAAGGCATTCGAATGTCTGAAAGAGAGATTGACCACGACCCCTATTATCGTGGCACCTGACTGGTCTTTTCCTTTTGAAGTGATGTGTGACGCTAGCGGTGTGGCCCTAGGAGCTGTGTTGGGAGGCAACCCATGGAGGTGTTTCGGTGAAGTCTGAGTAGCCAAAAACACCCACGTCGTGTCGCGACGTTAAATCAAGCGCTTCTTGGGAGGCAACCCATGTTGTAAATGTAAGAAATAGTTAGTGTTCACATTTGTTGATGGGTGCAGGTGAATAAGATGAAAAATCTAAAGTTGGAACTAAAAACTAGAACTTCAGTTCTGGTGCAAAAAGTCACAAAATGAGTCGTCTTCTGACCTGACGACTCGTTCAATAAACTCGTGAAGAGAACTGCAGAAAATAGGGGAGCAACGGGAGACTTAATGATTCGTGTCTTCTAGAAATGAATCATCATGTACCCCGTCATGTACACTGGATCAAAGTCTGAATTAAAAGGAAAAAGGTGATCACGACTCACTCAACGAATCGTTGGGAGACCAAACGAGTCGTTAAGTGAACCATTTTGAAGGTACACCAGTCCAAGGACCACGACTCAGGCCATGACTCGTTGGGTGACTCCACGAGTCATTACTTGAGTCATAGGTCCCAGGTAAGTTTGCTAAACTCTAGTAACGACACAAAAGGGGTCAACGAGTCATTTAAGCACTTAACGACTCGTCATATTGGGCGTTATAAAAAAAATAATGACCATATCTAACCCGACCCAGGACTAAAAATGGGGAAAAATTTTAAAACCCGATTTCTTTTTCTCCAAACTCTCCCCACTAAGCTTAAAACCAACACCCCCCACTTCAAATTTCCATCTTCATCTTCTTCTTCTTCACTCAAATCGCATTGAAAATATCTTCAACCTTGCACGCCCAGTCACTCAAGCACACACACGACTGCAGTCCATCATTGTTCAAGCATTTGTGTGAGTAATCTTCCCCATGAAATTTTGAATATTTGTGAATGAAATTTAATTTACTTCGGGTAACATTATGATTATGAAATGTGTGCTTTGTGATGTAAACAAACCCTACGAGGTTTTAAACATATGATTTCGATGGTAGAAACACTTGGGTTGATTTTAATAATGTGAAGCTCTGTCTTTGTGGAATTGAAAATTAGGAAGAAGATGAAGTTGAAACGGGTGAACTGAAACTCTTGAGCACGAGCTACATCATGAGTCCTTGGATCACCAAATGACTCGTTGTGTAGATTGTCCTGATTGGAAAAATTAAGCCAGTGAGGAAGTGTACCTAAAGACTCGTTGGGCCAGTCGTCAAGTAAACTGGCCAATCCTGAAGGAAGTCCAGTCTGAGACGACAAGTGACCTCACGAGTTTTTGCCAGTGGCAACGACTTGTTTAGTCACCCGTCAGGACCACTAGGCACCAGCTCAAAATGTTTTCTGATTCATCTCATCTTGCGTACTGACAATGTTTCCACAGGTACAATGGCTCTAAGAGGTACACGAAAGAAGGGCCCAACAAAGAAACAAACACCTGAGCGCAGTCAACCTTCATACCGTAGACTGAGTGATGATCTGTCCTCCTCTGAAGAGTCAAGGGGATCTGAGGAAAAGTATGACATACCAGAGGAGCAGTCAGTGAGGAGATCCACCAGGGCTAGGGCTCAACAAAGTTCAAATCCGACAGCCCTGGTTGATACTCCCACTCCACTAGCAAGGGATCCACCCAACCATACTAATGAGAGTATTAGGGCTGCTGCTGCACTTGTTCCTGAGCCTCCCACAGCTGGGCAAAACACAGAGAGAGTCGATGAATAACATGCCCAACGAGGGGACTCTGATAATGAGCTGACTGAGACTTTGGACACATCAAATGAGCAACCAAGAAACGTGCGGAGATGGTATGTCCATTGCATATGGGCTATATACAACAGAGATATTGCTCCAATGAAAAAGGAAATCCGAAAAGGAGCATATACGAGGAGCCAAGGCTGGTCACTATAGGGCTTAAAGATCTTTCAGAGCTACAGGCAGTGTTCGATAAATACAAATTTGGCTGGTTGACCGAGCCATCAGGTAGCTACAGCCCGTGCTTAGTCTGAGAGTTTTATGCAGTGTATGCAGTCACATTGCATTGGTTGACATTAGGGGCCAGAATTGGAAGAAGAGGCCCGCCTTAAATCAGGTGTTGGTGAGAGAGACTCCGGTAGATATTTCTGAGCGGACAATCTCCAGGATGCTGTATGGGCCGGATTATCAGGCTTCGATGAACACGGCAGAATTTGATCACAGGCTATCTGAGCTGAACAAAGTCAGAACCAAGAAGTTGAATAGCCAGTAGCGTATCCAGCAGTATACTTGGCTATCTCGGATCATTGCTATGAGAGGTCCGCTAGTGGGATGGCTGCATGGTACAGAATCGCAGATAAAGAAGGCCACACTGAATTTTCAAGCAAAATTTTGGTGGTCTCTGGTGCGGCACAGGCTGGTACCAATCAGCAATGACAACATCCTTTCACCTGACAGAGCAGCTTTGGTAGCAAGTATAACAAAGGGGTATGCCATCAACTTCCCGCGATACATTGCTCAGGAGATTAGAGAGTGAGCAATCAATGATGGTACTACCATTTCGTTTCCATGTTTGATAGATATACTCTGTTAGGAGTCAAAGGTGCCGGTATTGCCATCAGTGGACCAGAGAGTAGTGGTCCAGAAGATTACTGATATCGAGTTTATTCGAGATGATACAAACCCAGTGTAGAGGGTAAGGACTCAGGCAGCTGCATCCGCGAGAGTGACAATATTAGCAGAGGCATTTGGCAGCACGATGCAGACTGATGCAACATAGTTCGTTGAGTCGGCAGCTGAGCCTATAGAGGGCAGAGAGACAGGCAGCCAGCCTGAGGCTACAGATGCAGCGGATACCTCCACACCTGCCGATGTTCCTGAGTCATCATCTACTGCAGCAGCCCCGAGACCACCAGTTACTCCTCCACGAGCCACCACAACCGGCCTAGTCACGGTTTCACAGGAGTTCTTAGTTGATATGGCTAGGCAACTAGCTAAGACTGAAAAGCAGCAGGCATACACGGCTCTATAGGTTAGAGTTTTAATGGAGCAGGTAAATCCGTGGGTGTCAAAGGAGTTGGAGACATTGTCCAATTCAGTGCATGACCGACCGGATGCTTTTGAGAAGCGAATGGATGAGCACCTTGCACAGTTACAGGCGCCGAAGTTATCTAGATGGTACGCAGAGCTAGGAGCACTCAGATCTGAGGTGCGGGACTTGGCTGCACGATAGGTAGCTGTAGTACCTCCACCGGTACTTCCCGTGATAGAGGGAGAGTTGGAAGAAGAATTGCCACCGATTTTTGACTTTATCACAGAGGAGCCAGTGGCACATGAAAAGGGGAAGAGGGCTCGTGAGGAGGCAAGATTTGATGATGATGCTTCTTTGCCCCATCAGCAAAAATAAGAGTGGAGTGAGATGGAGAGAGCGCTGCATGAATCGAGAGAGGAGGCTCGATAGAGAGCCGAGACTGAGGCAGCAAGAGTTCGTGGAGAGGGCACGAGCTCTGTTGGATCTGAGAATGCAACGGTTCAAGCTGGTAATATTGGTGATGACATTGGAGGCGTATTTTTCTTAGTTTTTGTTTGGTATATATATGCGTCAAGGACGATGCATGATTTCTTGATGGGGGTGGGGAGGGATACCTGTGTATTTTTTTGCTGAAGATAACTCGAGGGTTTTTCTTGCCGGATATCTTTTTCCTCAGGTGTTCCATATCTAGTAGAACCGACATGTTTAGGATTTTATTTTATGTTTTTTTGTGTTTTTTTGTGTCAGTTGGAAGAAAGTAGGAAAACTGAAAGTAGTCAAGAGATGAAATTATTGAAAATAACTGTTGATTGATAATTTGATACCCCTCCAAAAAATTTGTATATGTGTATGTGAAAGTTGGCAAGTATGACCTTTGTGAATCTGTGCATAACATTGAAACTGTGAACTTGTTTATCATTGTATGGCTGTACCTGAACTAGTGATTGGTAGAAGTGATGATGTTGACCTGTGCTATATATGAGTGAGGTTTAATAGGTGAATTCGGTTGTGTGTGTCAATCTAGAACTTGCCTGGTCAGTCGTACTGAGATAGAGCATATGAAACTAGGAAAGGATCATAGGCTGTTTTTGATTTATGAGTCCACTTTATCCTTAAAAGACCTACCAAAAGTGAATAAAAATCCCTTGATCCAAATGTTTGAGATTAAATTGACCTTTCTTTTTGTTTACACCAATTCACCTGCCTGATTTTATTATGAATGAACCTGTTTTGGCCCTGGTCCCTCCTTGGACATTGTGAACCTCAACTCAGGAAAATTGCCTAAGTTAAGGGTGGCTATTATAGGGGTGATTGATAAGAGTCGGGTGGAAAGAAAATTGGGTAATGAAAAAGGAAAAGAGCGGGAGTATGCATAATGAAAAGAAAAATAAAAATTGTTGTCGAATAGAAAAAAAACAAAAGAAAAAATGTGTGATATCAATGAGTGGTTGAATAAAGAGAAACCATATCTGTAGTTGCAAAAGCAAAGAAAAAGAAGCAGTTAAAGGAAAAAAGGGAGAAAATTGAAATAAAGGTGAAAAGTGGAGTCAAGAGGTGTGTAGTGCCAAGGAGGGTTGAGCTACTAATTCCATATGTACCATACCCAAGCCCGAGCCTACGTTACAAGCCTAGAAAGTTCTATAGTGATCCTAGCTACTTGTCTGAAAATCGAGGTGTTGATAGTAAAGGCAAGTCTATGGTATTGCATGCACATAGTTCGAATTTCTTTGTGAGAGCGAGTGGATCTTACCTAGTCCCAAGAGAAATATGCCGAGTTAATCAAATACAAATGTGTGAGTGTGGGACTTCTTTGAGGTGAGAGCATTTGGTCAAATAAATCGTCTGCAAATTGTCTGGGTCAGTGTTATGAATTTATGTGCATGGTTGCAGGTGATAGTATTTTGCCATGTTTTGATTCCTCTGTGTTATGGTTGGAAATTTTACATATGCATAGTGATTTGAATTGATACAATGAGGGAGGGGTTAGAAAATTTGATTTTGATGTATAAATGTGACTGCCGTAAGTTTCCTAGAGTTCTTTCGATTGAAGCATCGAAGTATTTTAGTTTGTTTTATTTTATTTTGTTTTTGCTTGAGGACGTGCAAAATTTCTAAGTTGAGGATGTTAATGTGCCGTGATTTACAACACTTTCGACGCTTAAAACCAAGAAATTATGCACATTCCGGGTATGCTTATATAGGTATGATGTGTTTTGCGTTTAATGTTGCAGGAAAACAGGTTAGGAAGTAAACTGGTTGAATTAATGCTGAAAACAACTGAAAGGGTGAATACCAGGCTCTTCACGAGTCATTGGCAAGAGGCACGACTCGTTGTTAAAGGCATGGTCAAAAGATTAAGTTTGAAGAAGAAGAGATAATGTACTTGACGAGTTGATGGAACGACTCGTTACACCTGGTAACGAGTCGTGAGGTTTATCGTGAAGGCTGAGAGAGGATATCTTGACAAAATGACCAGTGTAGTTGACGACAGATATAACGAGTCGTCACATGAGGAAATGACTCGTTGGCAGATCATTGGGATCAACCGTAGGGTGCACTAGACTTTTGGAGGAATTAGACCACGAGGGACCTAACGACTCGTGCTCAGGCATGACGAGTCGTTAGGTGACCCATTGCCATGACTAGGTATGTTGCTGAGGACGACTGTTTTAAGCAAGACACGACTCTTCAGAGGGCCAAATGAATCGTCACCAAGCCTGTTGCCACTGCCGACCTGGTTTCCAATTTTAATTAGGAAAAGGATTTCTTGGAACTATAAATACACAATTTAGATTTATTTTTGATGGGCGATTTTTTACAGTTAGAGAGTAATTGAGAGAGCCGATTTTATTAGTTTTCAACTAGAATTTTGGTATTGATCAATTGTTCTTGAGTCAAGAAACAAAAGCAATATTGGAGTTTATTCATCAATTTTGCAGTTTTTATTCAATCTATGTGGTTTTTCTTCTATGATAATTTGTAAGTTGCAATTATGATTTATTCAATAATTTGTGATTGTGATAATACAAGCATGAGTGGATAAACCCATAACTAGATTTGTGGGAACCAAGATGAATTAACACTCATAGGTAAAAATACTTAGTGATTCTTGAACGGGGTTTTATGTATGTATTGTTTTTCCCTTCGTTTTGATTGATTCTTGATGGTTGCGAACGTTAGGAATTTCCTTATTCTTAATTACCAGACCAAGGAGGTAAAAAAATGGGAAAAGGGATTAACAACGGAGATTTGAGGCTATTAACCCTCATCTAATAGCTTGAACTTGTCTGGAGATAGCTAATCTGATATTAAGGGTAAGGGTCAACTAAAGTACACCCGTATACGGACCAAGTTGCATGGTGATAATCATCTAGATAAGGGACCAACCATTGAGGTGAACCTAACTTACCAATATTGCATGTTAAACATCGGAATAGATCACTAGTGTATAAGCTTTGTGGTTATAAAATCTTGGGGAACAAAATCCTAGTCAAGTCATTAATTGAATACAAATCGAATTTGATTTCATCATTCAGTAGTTTTACTTTTATTTATTATTCTATATTTTCCCCGTTTGGAAATAAGTAACTCAATAGTAACAGTTATTCACATTAACTTAAGTTCTTACCATATTCCCTGTGGGATCGACCTCAACCTTCGTTGGGTTCTATATTTGACAATCGACCACTTATATCTCAATTGTGAGGTGTAATTTGGGAGACATTAAACTTATGCTAAGTTTATCATGGTGATCTTCCATTGTATTTAATTGAGTTAGATGTATGTTCATTCCATGGGTCGACCCAGAGTCTCTTGGGGCTTCTCGTCCCATGTCTCAATCCGGGCCCATGTTTGGGTCGTGACATAACCTCTACCACAATCAGTGTCCATAGACTTATTAATCATACTCAACAATTTATCACATGTGCAAATCATCAAGTAAAATCCAACTCCTCGTAACCATAACCTACCATCTTTATAATTATTTATTAAGAGGTCAAGTCTTATATCACCTATTACCACTAATTAGTTACACAAAATAACCTTCATAATTTCTCAGTTCAATGCCCCCAATCCCCCCACATAAGTGTCTATCACATAGTAAAGTTCTTTTGAAGAAACTTAGATTATACTACCGGTTTAACATCCTCACCCAAAATACATTGCGACATTAATTACCATAACCCACATCTAGGTATGATCACCTCACTTTTCTTTTTTATTCATATTATTGCAATTATACACTCTAGAATATACCCACAAGATTATACCTTTAAAATGTACAAACAAGATCATACTATTAAGAATATCATCAAGAATCTACTTTCAAGTACATACGTCAAAATACATATAAAAAATACACGCGCCCATTGTTAATTACCAACTAGGTTTCACTCTCCCATGCATCCTTTTACTTTTCATTAATTCTCTAATTTTATAGTACGTTACCATGGATAATAACATTCATGTCATCAGATTTTTATGATCCCTCTACCCTTATCAATTGTAAATCAATAGTACACACGTATACGTCTTACTAATTAAAGTCTAATGCAAAGGTAAGCTATAACCTACCTGGGCACCAAGCTATTGCCAATAAATGATGGAGTTTTGTTCTTGTATCAATTCTAATGTTTCTTGAAGAAAGTTATCGGGGAGGATGGTGGAATCTTGCTCCCTTGTGGCCATCCTCTTCTTTCCTTGGTTAAGTTGTCCTAAAATTTTAACCCAGGTAATTTTTTAATGAATAAACCCTGTTTGAGTAGGGATTGGGTCTTAAAGTAAACAAAACACGGAGGTTCTGGTTCATACCGATGGTTGCAGCTAGCACTTTTATCATTGCAGCGGTCCCGTTATGGCAGGGAGCTGTCTGCTTGTGGCCCCGATGTCTAGGCCTACCAAATTTTGATTAATACCATTAATCCATTACTAAAATTAATTTCATTATTCCCAGAAAATAAAATCAGACCCGTAAAAATTTAAATTCTTACGCCAAAACCGTCTAAGTGCTATATCGATTGGACGGATCGTTACAATAGCTGTCTTCATATATGAAAGATCAAGTTCATATTTATGTTTGATTTAAAATATTATGAGGTGATTAAATTTAAAATGTCAGCTTATTTGAATTAAAAAATTTGATTCTGCTTTAGAGTGTTAGAGCAAGTTAATTTAGAATCATGATTAAAATCTTATTTCATTTTTCTTGCCATTGAAACTCTATTAATTCATGAAGATTGATTAAAATATTGCAGTACATAATTTGAATTTTGTTAATTCTTAAATGATTGAGTTTATTAATTATAGCTGCGTTCTTAAGGTTGAGATATTATGATGTTGTGATGTTCAAATCATCTAAGTTTAGCATTGATTCTTTTTTAAGTTGATGCATGAATTTGATTTGAGTCCATTTGGACTTTTTCTTCCTCCGTGCATCATCTTGTTGGGATGAGATCCAATAATTTTACCTCCCGAATCAACGTGAATCAATGACGAACATATGAACATGGCAAGAATTTGGGCTTATTTGCTCAAGTAAAAATAAAGAGACACTAATATTGGGTCAAATGTCTAAATACAGTAGTAGACACAAAACAAGTAGTCCAGAAGAGGTAGAAATGGCCAGCGAGCCCAATTTATCTTACTTTCTAATTATCTCTTTATATTTCATATTATATTTGTAATACTTGATATTAACATTTTATTCTTTTTTTTCTTAACCACATGATAACCCAATGGATATTGAATAGATTTTGACTATTTTTTGTTTTGCGGGATTAACATTTTATGATGATGAGAACATTTGGAATCAAATTTAACCATTTTTTTTCATTTTCAGTTCAGTTTTAAGCTTCAAAAAGATAGTAAAGTGAGTAGTTTAACATCCTTGGCAAATTTGTCTAAACAATATTTTTTTTAATTATTTTTTATATAAATAACTTTAGATTTTCTTTGAATTTTTTTGGGGCTTATTTCTAGTGATGATTGAAGGCCTAAATAAATCTCATATACACAATTTAAGATAAGTTCATGTCCTTAAATTGTAAAATGAGGAAGTTTGAATTTGTGAGTAACTTAAAAGATTTTTCATATCTTTTCAAGTTATTAAATACATCATAATTTTCTATTCACTTATGCTTATTTCAAAAACATTGATACAAGTGTATATGACTCAATAGTTGAACTTCAACATTTTTATAAAAAAATAAGTTATATTTTTTTAGCTATAATTTTTTCGACGGTCAACCGTATTTTACAGATCTTTTGAGGTACTTAACACCTTCCTCAAAAAATTACTTGAACCCTTACCCAAAACTTTAAATTTTTATCAAAAGGTTTTCCTAGTTACCTTTTTAAATTGGTTTCTTAATTTTTCTAAAAGATTAAGTGGCGATTATGTGTATTTTACAAAAAAACTTCGACCCCAGCCACCCCAGTCCCTCGTAGGCCTTGCCCTAGACAAGATGTTGGCCTCTCCCAACAGCTGTCTCATGCAGCATAAAAGGGGCAAGGAGGTGGTGTGTTACACCCCGTAAGTTGCCATTGATTAGGGGACGAGTATGTGCGTTTGTGGTAGTATCGGGAGTACGACATGTGCGGGAAAAGGACTGAAGAGGGGAGAGCACGAATACATCATTGAGCGAGCAGGAGGCCGAAGCAGAGGCAGGGTGTAAGGAGCACCCCGTTGGGCCCCTACCCTGACGCCTTGAGCCGCGCGTCACGCCTGTCTGCTGGCGCGTTTGGCGGTGCGCCGCACCTACCCTCCACCGCCTCCTATATATATGTGTGTTAACAGAGAGACTTAGTTCAGTTGAAATAAAAATTCAGAGAGGGCTCGGTCTTGGCGGTAGGGTCATGAGGATTTCATCAAATTTAAGCCGAATTACTCCGCTAAATCACCTCCAAACGTCAATTCTTCTCAGGTAATGAATCCTAGGCCTACGAGGAATGTCCATACGGAGTTATTTCTTGAAATCTTTCCCGGATTGTCAGAGCCCCACTGAGTAAAACTTGTACAAATCACTTCTAATTGAATCCTACACGACTACAAATGGTGGGTAAGTATTTCTACCTTCTAGACTCTCGGAATTTATAAGCTTTCGGTTGATTTGGAAAGAGTTGGAATCGTAGTTAATATGCTTAAAGGATATTGTTATTAGTGTTATAACCCGTAAGTTCCTATCATTTAACCGATGCGTTCGTATGTTTGTTCAGAGTTTTAGAGTATCACACATACAAAAAAAGGCTCAAGGAATGAACGGACGAGCACAGAGTTGAGCGAGCAGGAGCTCGGGGGCGGAGGCTACGCGCACTAGGCGCCACACCACGCCGGCCAACCCGACTCTTGGCGCTATGGGCGTCGTGCCGCACCTATCACACCCCCACCCTGGGATGCATGAATGGCATCTAGTGCCACACTGAGGTCTATACTCACTTGACTGGCTTGATGCACTACTGGTGCATGCCTGTAACTTAATTCAAGAAAACGACGAGTTATATCTTGGATGTAAATACATCCTCTGGCCGCAAGGCCACCTGTAAAGAAATAGCTAACCACCAACAATACAATAACAAGGATCCTTTGCGGGCCAACAAGACCACCATGCTGTCTAGTTATAACTGAAATAAAATCATTCAGCTAAACTACGCTATAGCCAACAAGGCTACTAACTGACAACTAAACAAGGCCCCACACGGTCATCACATGGAATAGAACATACATAGGCCCCACACGACCAACAACAAAAACTAACTGTTGGAGATCTGTATCCTACAAGACTCTAAGAGTGGAATAATGGTCGAGACAAGGCCTCGACCTACCCATAAGCTGTACAAAAAAAGAACAAACCTCTTCTAACTATCAACTTCGGAGGAAGGCAGCTGAACAACTGATAACTTCAGATTATGACTAAGAGGGTTTCGAACAACGTATATCCGCACTTGCAGGCAAGTAATGCAGCGCCCCAAGGATGGGCATCAGTAGAATATGTACCGAATATGTAACGCAGTAAAATGATAACTGAATGAAAGCTGATAAAATTGAAGTAATCATGAAGAAGGGTAAGAGTTTAACCTGAATGATCTCACCATCAGAAATATATAACAAACAAATATACATACACAAACAAGAACCTAACCGGGTCCCTATAAACCTAGAAGATACAAACAACACAGAATAACCTACATGGGCCCCCATAACCCTGACAAGTACAAACAATGTCAACTTTTGCTATCTGACTACTATTGGTTGTAAGCATACTGTAACTCAAGACGACCCTCACAGCCTCAATTTGATAGAACTCATTATGTCCCTCACGGGCTCAATTTGATGAAACTCGATATGGCCCTCGCGACCTCAGACTGATGAGACTCAATATGGCCCTCGTGGTTGAAGTCTAATAGAACTCAACATGGCCCTCGCGGCCTCAGTCTAGTAGTACTCGATATGGCCCTCGTGGCCTCAGTCTAATAGAACTCAAGATGGCCCTCGCGGCCTCAGTCTAATAGAACTCCATATGGCCCTTGCAACCTCAAACTAATAGAACTCAATATGGCCCTTAGGTGATAGCATCTAACAACCGAAAAGTCATAAGGAAAACCAGTTCAACTAGAGCTAATTCTGACGAAGGTTACTATATCATTAGAGTCATCTCCATTCTATTCATAACAGCTGATCGCAATAGGATTACTCTAAAATACTGTAGTTACACCAATTGTACTAACCCTACGACGAACATAACTTGCTGAAAGGGATAACCTTACATACTTCAAGTGTCGACCTTCGTTTAACTAGCGAGTCTCAACTGGCGACTGGTGGTTCTATCCAATTGCAGCCCTGATACTGGAAAAATAGGGCTAACTTCAATACTAAACTCGACAAAAATGATAACTTTTAACAATAATAGTAACTTACAATTCAACTCTGAATAATTCAGCAAAAATTTGCAATTTCTCAAGAGCTTAGAAGGAAGAAATACTCACCTAAGGCCCGTGGTCATTTAAGAATCAATTTGAAACAATTTCGACAAATTTTACCCGATGGAGCTCAGGTTTTCCGAGCGAATTATTGAAAAATAACTCTGTAGTAGTGCTTCTTATAGGCCTAGAACTCGTTACCCGAAGTTAATTTAAGTTTGGATGGCATTTGGTGGCGTAATTGGAAGAAATTTGTTTGAAAATTGCATGCACCCTCTGTTCTTAGCCGTGGTATCTCTTTTAAAATGAAATGAAATAAGGCAAGTATTATATATATACACATGGGCGGTGGCAGGGGTGGCGCCCTGAGCCGCCCATCGCGCCATGACATTGCCGTGCCGTGTTGGCCAGTGCACTGCTGGCTGGCGCGTTGTGCTGGCCCTGCACGTGCTAGTCTCGTCCGACCCTACTTCCAAGGTTTCTCCTACATATGCCAAGCTTTACTTACTCGTCACCATCCACGCGTATTCCTACCAATCAATATCATTGTACGGGGTGTAACATCCTCCCCCCTTTGGAACATTTATCCTCGAATGTCATCCTTAGGCTTACAGGAGTCAACTCTTTTAACTAGTTCTTTAGAAAAATTTCGGCAGAGCCACCTCTATAACACGAACCATCCGAAAACCTGAAATGCAAAAAGTCTAACTTGGGCATCTCACAGGACACTACAAATAATTATTTCACAACCAAGAGATAACTAACTAAGCAGTACAGATAACATAAGTAGCAAAATAACAACTAAATAACAACATCATCTTAACTTGTGTAATCCGAGTCAATCTTGGAACAAGTGAGGATATCTAGATCTCATGTCATCCTCAGCTTCCAGGTCATATCTTCTTTATTTCCATTCCTCCATAACACTTTAATGGAGTCAACATCTTTAGTTCTCAGTCTGTGAACCTGCTTATCTAATATTGCAACTGGAATTTCTTCGTAAGATAACTCTTCGGTAACCTGAACATCTTCAACTGGCACCACTCGGGATGGGTCCCCTATACACTTTTGCAACATAGACATTTGAAATACTGGATGAACAAACTCCAATTTTGGAGGAAATTCTAACTCATATGCCACTCGGCCTATCCTTCAGATAATCCGATACGACCCAATGAACCTCGGGCTAAGCTTGCCTTTCTTGCCAAATCTCATTACACCCTTCATCGGTGATACTTTTAGAAATACCCAATCATTCACATTAAATTCCAGGTCTATTTGCTGCTCATCGGAGTAGGATTTTTGATGACTCCGAGTTGATAGTAACCGTTGTCTGATAAGTTTAACTTTCTCCTTTGACTGATGGATCATGTCTAGCCCGACTAACTCTGCCTCTCCTACCTTGAACCACCCAATAGGTGACCTACATTTGCTCCCATATAATGCCTCATAAGGTGCCATTTGAATTGTGGCATGATAACTGTTATTATATGCTAATTTAATGAGGGGTAGATGCTCATCCCAGCTTCCTCCAAAATCTAGCACACACACTCATAGCATATCCTCGAGTGTTTGAATGGTGCGCTCTGATTGTCCGTCTGTCTGAGGGTGGAAGGCTGTACTCAAATTAACTTGTGTCCCTAAACCTTTCTGAAATAATTGCCAGAATCTAGCTGTAAACTACGCCCCTCTATTCGAAATGATAGATACTGGGACACCATGCAATCAGACTATCTCTTTGATATATAATGCAACGTAATCTTCGGTTGAGAATGTAGTTCGGACAGGAAAGAAGTGAGCTGATTTCATTAATCTATCAACAATTACCCAAATAGAGTCGAATTTGCGTCTGGTACTGGGTAGTCCTGTCACAAAGTCCATATTAACTGCCTCCTATTTCCACATAGGTATAGCCATTTCCTGAGTTAGTCCGCCTGGCTTCTGATGCTCAGCCTTTACCTGCTGACAATTAGGACACTATGCTACAAATGCGGCTACATCTTTCTTCATTCCTGGCCACCAATATATCTCTTTTATATCATGGTACATCTACGTCGAACCCGGATGAAGAGAGTAACAAGAGTACTGTACCTCTGCCATAATATGCTGGCGAAGCCCTGCTACATCTGGACCGCAAAGGAGATCTCTGTACCTCAAAACTCCATCTCTGGTTACCTCAAAAGCTGATAGTTCACCTTGTTGAGATTTACCTATGAGCTATGATAAATAAGAATCCTCGTACTTCCGCTCTTTTACTTCTACAACCATGGACGATATCACTGTATCCTGAATTATAGCTCCATTATCTTCTGAATCCACTATTCGAACTGCTAAACTAGCTAGCAGGTGCAATTCTCGGGCCATTTCTTGCTGTTCTAGTCTCAGATGTGCCAAATTGCCCATGGATCTGCGAGTGAGGACATCTGCTACAAAATTGGCCTTCCCTCGGTGATACAAAATGTTCACATCATAATTTTTCAATAGTTCTAGACAACGACGCTGTCGTAAGTTCAACTCTTTCTGTGTGAAAATGTACTGGAGGCTTTTATGATCAGTAAAAATGTCCACATGTACACCATACAAGTAATGCCTCCATATTTTAAAGGTGTGAACCACTGCAGCTAACTCCAGATCGTGGGTGGGATAATTCTTTTCATGTTTTCTCAATTGCCTTGAAGCGTACGAAATTACCTTCCCGTGTTGCATCAGAACACACCCTAACCCAACGCCTGAAGCGTCGAAATACACAACATAACCCTCTGAACCTTTAGAAAAGCTGACACCAGTGCTGATGTCAATCTATTTTTCAATTCCTAGAAACTCTCCTCACAAGCCTCAGTCCACTGAAATTTGACTGCTTTTTGAGTCGATTTAGTCAAAGGCGCTGACAGAGTAGAAAATCCTTCCACAAACCTTCTATAATACCTGGCTAATCCCAGGAAACTGTGAACCTCTGTTGGAGTTGTAGGTAAGGGACATGTATTTACTACCTCTATTTTCTGCGAATCAACATGAATACCAACCTCTAATACAATGTGGCCCAAGAAAGCTACAAAATTTAACCAAAACTCACATTTAGAAAACTTTGCATATAACTGGCGGTCTTTGAGGGTCTGAAGTACTGCTTGCAAATGATCTCTGTGTTCTTCTTCTAAGCGGGAGTACACCAAAATATCATCAATAAACACTATCACAAATAGATCTAAGTATGGCCTGAAGATACTGTTCATTAAATCCATGAACACTGCTGGAGCATTTGTCAACCCAAAGAACATCACCAAAAATTCAAAATGACCATACCTGGTCCTGAAAGCTGTCTTCGAAATATCTTTCTCCCGAACTCGAACCTGGTGGTACTCGGATCTCAAGTCAATTTTAGAAAAATATTTTGCTCTTTACAACTGATCAAACAAGTCTTTTATTCTGGGAAGTGGGTACTTATTCTTAATAGTAACTTTATTCAACTGTCGATAATCTATGCACATGCATAAGGAACCGTCTTTCTTCCTTACAAACAGAACTGGTGCACCCCACGGTGAAGTGCTCGGCCTGATAAAACCCTTGTCTAACAAATCTTTCAGCTGTTCTTTCAATTTTTTGGGAGCCATTCGATACAGGGGGATGGATATAGGCTGAGTATCTGGTAGCAAATCTGTAGAAAAATCTATCTCCCATTATGGGGGAATGCCAGGAAGTTCACCTGGGAACACATCTGGGTACTCATTAACCACTGGAATAGACTGGAGAGTCAGGGATTCTTCTTTCATATCCCGAACCCTAACAATATGGTAGATACAAACCTTTACTATCAACTTTTTTGCCTGGAGATAGGATATAAACTTACCTTTTGGTGTAGTTGTATTACCTCTCCACTCTCGCACTACCTCCCTTGGAAAATTAAATCGAATGATTCTGGTCCAACATTCTACAGTGGCATAACATGGAGCCAACCAGTCCATACCCATTCACATCAAAATCAATCATTTCTAATTCTACTAGATATGCTGAGGCCTAGTGACCAACAATTTCTACTGTACAAATCTGGTAAATTCTTTTAGCAATAAAAGAGTCACCAATGGGGGTATACACTTAAAAGGGTTGCTGAAGCAATTCTATTACTATATCAAACTTTTGAGCCATTAACGGAGTAACATACGACAAAGTGGATCCCCAATCTATCAAAGCATAAACTGAGTGAGAGCAAACATCTAATATACCTGTCACAACATCTGGCGATGCCTCTGACTCCTGTCTCCTTGGTAGTGCATATGTGTGGCCCTGACCGCTACCTGAACTGGAAGCCCTAGGTCTGCCTCAGCCTCTGCCGGCTGGAGTTGAGGGCGCAACCTACAGAAGGTGCTGGGGCATACAAACCTGCTGAGATCTATTCTGCTGGACCTGACCGCTCTGGCATCTAGTCGGGCAATCCCTCATCATGTGTCTCTCTTGCCGACAGGTATAGAAGGTGGTGGAACAATACCTGCACCTTCCCAGATGCTGCCTATGGTAAGTACTGCATTAGGGTACTGCTAACTCTGCCTGGTCTGGCCCCCTCTGCTGCTGCGAGCCTGGCCCTCACGAACTCTCACCGGGGCCCGACTGCCTACGATGATCTGATCTACTGTCCTACTGCTACTGAAATGGGGGCTTAGGTAGCTTACCTGAGAGATGGGGCTTGGGACCGCCCTGAAAATCTGCTTGAAAATCTGCGGGCCTAGCCCTCCAACGCTGTTTCTGACATGACTTTTCTATGAAATACTGACGCTGTCTAAGCTCCTCTATATTCTAAGAAAAATCCTAGATTCGTGAAATATCCATATTCTCCCACAGGGTGGCTGCCATGCAAGACTGCATATATTCTAGTGCAAGTACCGTAATAAACCGGTGCACCCTAATTGGCATAGTGTCGAGAAACGAGGGCGCATACCTGGCTAAGGAATCAAACTTCAATGCATACTCTTTGATGCTTATTCTTCCCTGCTCCAGATGTAAAAACTGCTCTACTCTGGCCTGCTGGACCTCCGGGGAAAGTAGTGGTCTATAAAAGCCTCAGAGATGCTAGGCCATGTAGGTGGAGGTGCATCTCTGCCTCGGGATCTTTCCCAACTTCCATACCACAAAACATCTACATCTCGCAATCGAAATACTGCTAATTTGACTGACTTTATTGACGAGGCATGCATAGCCCTGAATATTCTCTGCAGCAAATTTATGAAATTCTAGGGGTCCTCTCTATGATCTGTCCCTGTAAACTGTGGGGGACTCAAGGCAAGGAACTCACGGACCCTCGAGATATCAGGACCCTCAATGGGCTCAATGGTAGCTGATACTACTGGATGAGGCTGTCGTTGGGCAGCCATCATCTGAACCAACATATAAAATGCACCATTGAGCTCCTGATTTGATGGTACAGGAATGGCTGGGGGTGGAGCTGGTATATTTGCTGCTCTAGTGGGCTCTGCATGCGGTGGCGAGTGATGGGGAGATCGAGGTGACGTCTCCCTGTTGCCCTCAGATAGGGCTTGCTCTGACTGGGGCCACCTACTAGTGCCCTCTCCCGCTGCCACATCTAAATCTCGACCAGTTGCGGTCCATCGCGCATCATACATTTCCCTGTAAATAAATAGAATAACATAAGATTAGAGAGTCACCCTATACAACAGAGCTCTATGGCACGACTGGAGGAGAAAGAAGAGTAACCACTCTATTATGCGTCGTAGCCCTCTATCTATAGAGTGTGGTGCACAACACATCCGTAGACAAGACTCTACTTGACACGGCTTGCAGACTCCATGGGATATGACCTACTTTGATACCAAGCTTGTCACGTCCCATCTTAGGAGGCATGACTGGCACCTAGTGCCACACTGGGGTCTGGACTCGCCTGACTGGCCTGATGCACTACTAGTGCATGCCTGTAACTTAATTCAAGAAAACGATGAGATATATATGGGATGTAAATACATCCTCTGGCCGACAAGGCCACCTATAAAGAAACAACTAACTACCAATAACACAATAACAAGGATCCTATGTGGGCTGGCAAGACCACCATGCTGTCTAGTTATAACTGAAATGAAATCATTCAGCTAAACTACGCTATAGCCAACAAGGCTACTAACTGACAGGTAAACAAGGCCCCACACGTCCATCACATGGAATAATACATACATAGGCCCCACATGGCCAACAACAAAAACTAACTGCTGGAGATCTGTAGCCTGCAGGCCTCTAAGAGTGGAATAATGGTTGAGACAGGGCCCCGACCTACCCATAAGCTATACAAAAAAAGAACAAACCTCTTCTAACTACCAACTATGGAGGAAGGGAGCTAAAAAACTGATAACTTCAGATGATGACTAAGAGGGTCCTGAACCGCATCTATCCGCACCTTCAGGCAAGTAATGCAGCATCCTAAGGATGGGCGTCAGTATAATATGTATCGAATATGGAAGGCAGTAAAATGATAACTGGATGAAAGCTGAGAAAACTGAAGTAATCATGTAGAAGGGTAAGAGTTTAACTTGAATGATCTCACCATCTGAAATATCTAACTAACAAGTATACATACACAAACAAGAACCTAACTGGGCCCCCATAAGCCTAGAAGGTACAAACAACACAGAATAACTTTCCTAGGCCTCCATAAGCCCCGACAAGTACAAAATTGCCCACTTTTGCTATCTGACTACTAATAGTTGTAAGCATACTGTAACTCAAGACGACCCTTACAACCTCGATCAGATAGAACTCACTATGGCCCTCATGGCCTCAATCTGATTGAACTCGATATGGCCCTCGCGACCTCAGTCTTATGAGACTTAATATGGCCCTCATGGTCTAAGTCTAATAGAACTCAACATGGACCTTGCGGCCTCAGTCTAGTAGAACTCAATATGGTCCTCGTGGCCTCAGTCTAATAAAACTCAATATGGCCCTCAACCCTTAGTCTAATAGAACTCTATATGGCCCTTGTGGACTCATTCTAATAGAACTCAATATGGCCCTTAGGTGATAGCATCTAACAACTCAAATGTCGTAAGGAAAACCAGTTCAACTTGAGCTAATTCTGACGAGGGTTACTATATCATTAGAGTCGTCTCCGTTCTATTCATAATAACTAACCATAATAGGATTACTCTGAAATACTGTAGTTACACCAGTCGTACTAACCCTACGACAAACATAACTTTCAGAAAGGCACAACCTTACATACCTCAAGTGTCGACCTTTGTTTAACTGGCGACTATTGGTTCTATCCAATTATAGCCCTGATACTGGAAATATAGGGCTAATTCCAATACTAAGCTTGGAAAAATGATAACTTTTAACAATAATAGTAATTTACAATTCAACTCTAAATAATTCGACAAAAACTCGCAATTTCTCGAGAGCTCAGAAGGAATAAATACTCACCTAAGGTCCTTGGCTGTTTAGGAATCAAATTTGAAACAATTCCGACAACTTTTACCTGGTAGAGATCAGGTTTGCCGAGTGAATATTTTAAAAATAACTCGTAGTAATGCTTCCCATAGGCCTAAAACTTGTTACCCAAAGTTAATTTAAGTTTGGATGGCATTTGGTGGCGTAATCAGATGAAATTTGTTTGAAAATTGCATGCATCCTCTGTTCTTAGCCGTGGTATCACTTTTATGATCACTACTAGGATCCTCCGATCAGTTGTAGGCACACGAGGTGTGCCCGTTGGCAGACAGACTATCCTAGGGGCGAGTAGCGGTTGCGTTAGGCCTTAAGAGCCAGATATGCCTTTTGAGTGGCTAGTTTGAGATTAGAGTGTAGTATAGTGGTTGGGAGTAACCCCACCTAGGATAGCCTTCCGTTGACCAACTTCAAGGTTGCTAACTGTTGCATCGTCTACGAGGCTATTGATGGCTCAGAGGAGCTATATGATAATGTCATCGCCTATGGGGCTATTGATCACTCCAAGGAGCTATATAATATCCGACGGGACCATATTCAGGCATAGGCCACACTTACGTCCATCCACGTATGGACCTTTTTATGTCGTATCGGCATCACTGACCCTCTGTCGAGCCTTCTGTGCCCAGGGTTTAGTTACAGAGGCCCAACAACCCTAGATAGAGTTACAGGAGTCCAACGGGCTCAGATGCGGACCCAGAAGCCAGGTAGGTTGGCTATAGTACCAGTATAATCATAAGAACCTAGGTAGGGGTATATAGATTGAATTGTAATTGCCAGGGCTTATGGGGGCCCTGGTAGGTTACTACTATATTGGTTGTACCTTCCAGGCTTATGAGGGCCAGGTTAGGTTCTTGTTTGTATCCTTGCTTGCTAGTTATAGCTTATGAATGTATAGTCGTACAACTTCAGCTCATATACGTGTAGTGAATTTTTAGGTGCAGGTTATGGATAAGAAAGCTTACAAGTTGATTTCTTCCCCTTCTTGTTATTCACTTTTAGTTCTTTATCAGTGTTTATTCAGCTTTTTGGTTATTACCTTATATATTTGGTACATATTATACAGACACCCGACTATAGGGCGTTGTATACTTGCCCGCAGGTTTAAATAGACAAATTTTGAGACCTCTTAGCAGCTATTCAGAGTTAGCAGTTTGGCCAGCTCCCTTCATTCGGAGTTTCCAGGTGGTAAAGATTTATCTATCTTTACTTTGTATAGCATTTGGATAGGTCGGGGCCTTGTCCTGACCAATATCTTCACTCCTAGAGGCTTGCAAAGGACAATATTCAGTTAGTTGGTTGTTGTTGGATGTGTGGGGCACATGTAGGTCTTATTTTATGTGTTGGCCGTATGGGGTCTGGTATAGTTTCTTACTTTCATGTTCGTTATAACTGGACATCATAGTGGTCTTGTCGGCCCACATAGGATCCCTATTATGGTTATGTTGACTAGGTTAGTTATTTTCTTTTACAAGTACTTTGTTGCCTTGTCGGCTCGAGGCTGTGTTTACAGCCGAGATATAGCAGTTTGTTTCCTTAATTTTGAGTTGCTGGTAAGCACAGGAGGTGCCTATGCCCAGCCAGGCCAGCCCAGATCCCAGCATGGCATTAGGTGTCAGTCATGCCTCCCAAGGTGGGGCATGAAAATTAGATGATTCCTGGTATTGAAAATAGCTTCATTTCTCATTGTTAGGGCTGCAATTTGGAGGAATCACCGACTTTAGGTTGGAACTGTCTGGGTGAATGAAAATTTATAATGAGGTATGTGAAGGCTTATCTTTTTGACAAGTTACTCTCGTCGTATAGTTGATACAACCTACACTTTTGTAAGTAAGATATAAGTACGTATGTTTTGATTAGCTGCTACAAGTAAATAAGGATTATATATGTTGCGGTTAGCTGCTACGAGACGGATTGAGATTACATCATGGTATTCCCAATCGGGAAAGAATATACACAGTGTGACAAATTCTAGGAGCGTCATAGAGACTTCCCTGTTCATTTGTTCACAACATTAGTGGGATTCTGATGTCTCGCTATTGTACCAAGGCCTTAGAATATTGTGGGTAGTTGTTGGGCCTAACTTGGTAAAGTTGGACAGCATAGGGCGCAACTGGGCGATATAACTTTCTGTTTGACTCCTATATAGATAGTAAAGCTCGCCTGTAGGCCGTTAGCACACCTTGACGCCTCCAAGGCCGGAATATTGATAGGATGGTCTTACCTTCGAGTTGATAGCACTAGGGTTGCCTAATCAACTGAGCGGTAGCGGGCCATATGATTGGCTACTGTCAGTGACCGTTAGCTTTGGCCGACCTATTACTTGTAATATAGGTCACTCAGGAAACCACTCTAGTTGTTAGAAATCTGATAAACTGAGTAACGTCTTAAGGGGGAAAACTTGTCAGGGATTAGATGTGGGGCCAACACCCCGGATACTGTTGCAGACGCCTACATATATGTTACCACAAAGGGCTAAATCCAAATATACTTGCCTACAGGGCTATAAATTGCTCGAGGGATCTACATGTTGTCTGGATAGACCAAGTTAACGTCTAAGGGACTATAACCATAGTAGTGCAATATTACCTTCAGGCTAAGAATTATAATAAGATGCCTGTGGGAAGTTAGGGCTGACTGCTTAGGAGCATGTCCGATTAGTAGCAGCCCTACAGTCGTTTTAAGCGAAGGAACTAAATAGTTGGTCGCCTGCGACCTTGCTGTTCTGTTATGAGCTATTATCTTCCTAGGATGACATTCAGAGTACCTCTTAGGTCACCTTGGACCTCTCCCTAATCTATCTAAACTGACAAAGGCTTTAATTGCTGTCAGGACCCACTAGTCAGGTGTAGGCACATAGGGTGCACCTGTTGGCTGCTATATTGACTGTTATAGGGGCGAGTAGCGGTTATGTTAGGCATAAAGAGCTAGATACACCTATTGAGGCTATATCATCATACACTATAGGGATTGACCTACCTTAGTTGGTCTTCCATGAAACAACCTCAGGATTGCTAATTGTATCATTGCCTACGGGGCTACGGATTGCTCAGAGGATCTATGTGACGTCTAAAAAGTCTATATTTAGGCCTGCAAGGCCGTATCAAAGTACATTCACATATGGATTTCCTTTATGCCATAATGACATTACTGACCCTCAGTGGACCCTTGTGAGTCCAGGGTGCATTCACAGAAGCCTAGAGGGCTCAGATACAGTTACAGGAGCCCATGGGCTTAGTTGCAGTCCTAGAGGCCGGATAGATTTGGTTATAGTTACTTGTGACACCATAGTGACCTGGGTAGGGGTATACAGATTGTACTGTACTTACTGGGGCTTATGGGGGCCTAGGTAGATTATCTCTGTGTTGATTGTACCTACCAGGTTTATGGGGCCAGGTTAGGTTCTTGTTTGTATACTTGCCTGGTAGATATAGCTTATGAATATGTAATCATACAACTTATGCTCTTATTTGTATAATTGTCTATTAGATGCAGGCTATGGTTATAAAAGCATACAGGTTAACTTCTGCTCTTTTTCGCTGATTACTTTCAGTTCTCTATTAACTTCTATTTAGCTTTTATTACTGCCTTAGATACTCGGTACATATTGTACTGACACCCATATATGGGGCGCTGTATACTTGCCTGCAGGCTTAGATAGATAGGTTTCGGGACCTCCTTAGCACCTATTTAGAGTCAGCAGATTAGTCAACTCCTTTCATTTGGAGTTGCCAGATAGTAGAGGTTTGCTTGTCCTTTATTATATAGATTTTGGGTAGGCCGGGACCCTATTCCAACCAATATTTCACTCGTAGAGGCTTGCATACTACGGTCTACAGTTCCTAGATAGTTGTGCATTGTTGGCCGTGTGGGGCCTATATATGTTATGTTTTATATTTTGGTTGTGTGGGGCCTAGTATAGCTATCTATTAGTAGCCTTGTCATCTGTAGTTTATATAGAACTGGCTGCCTTCCGTTTGTTATGACTTAGACAGCATGGTGGTCTTGTTGGCCCATATAGGATCCTTTTATTATCGTGATTGCTGGGTTAGCTGTCTTATGCAGGTTATATGTTGCGGGCTAGTGTGCTTGAGGTTGTGTTTACAGCCGAGATATAGCCATTTGTTTTCTTATTATGTGCTTCTGGTATGCACTAGAAGTGTATGTGTCTAGCTAGGTTAGCTTAGATTCCAATGTGGCATTAGGTGCCAGTTACGCCTCCCAATGTGGGGCGTGACAAATTTGGTATCAGAGCAATGTCGTATCTTAGGGAATCTGCAAGCCATGTCTAGTAGGGTCTTGTTTATAAATGTGTTGTGCACCACATTTTATAAGCAGGAAACTATGAGGCATGATAGTATGGTTACCCCTCCTTCTTTTCAAGATCCTACTATAGAGCCAAGTTGTATAGAGTTGAGTCCCTAAGCTTATATTATTATGTCTACCTACAGTGATGTCAGATATAGACAGGCTATAGCTAGCCGCAAGTTAGATACAACAACAGGGAGGGTACTAGTGGGGTGCCACAGTTGGGGGACACCCTAGCCTGAAGGCAAAAGGGGACGTCTTTTTAATCTCCCCCGCATACTCCAAGGGCACCAGGAACACATAAGATAACAAATGTGCTAGCACCATTCCCAGTTCTTTCTACACCCTTGGAATATGACAGGGACAATAGTCAATGTGGGATTACCTAAAAGATACGAAAGAATGTGAAATTGCGAGATTCATACCTCCAACCCTTTAGAGTTGTTGAGTTTCGTACCTTAGCCCATTATAGAATGATATGGTTATTTCTCGCCTCCCAGCCCTTTTCTTAGTATAGAAGAGAGCGTAAGTATTGACGCTATGTTTCCAAGGTAAATAGTAAAGGAGGGCTAGACCTGTTGATTCCTGGAGGGTGTTAGAAAAGTGATCAAGACCCCTTGTACTTAAATAAGCCACTTGGACCTTTGCTATGGCAAAATCAGGATAGCAAGTAAGATTGCTAGGAGCAGCCAAGAACCTGTGAGAGTCCATAAGCAATAGACCCCCGACAATAGTAAAGCTCTGGTCAAAAATTAATTAATCCTACCGCAGTATGTTGATGACTGTAGTGAAGACCCAGAGAATAATGGTGGTGGCCCCCAGCTTATTATGTTGAGGGGCAGAGAGATTATACGATGGGAACCGACCCTAGTGCGGGTTAAGACGATATAGGTTAATAGACTTGGCCAGTAGTATCCTTGCCCGTACAGTGCATGAGGCACAAACCCTAGATTTCAACCTATAGAAGTAAGGGCATGACTTGAGCATCTAGCTCTGAGGGAGAATATAACCACCTCTAGGCTGTAGTGGGCTGATAGAGTTTGGAATTGCCGTTGAATGTCAAGAAATAAGCATCAGGTTGATATTTAAAGGAGAGTGAGATTGTAACCTAGAACACTACAATATCACCTCCACTCGTGGAGGCGAAGGAGCGACAATATGGAGACCCTAGCCTAGTACAGCCCATAGAAAAGACCCAACAAAAAGAGTCATCAGCCTTTGAGATTGCAGGGAGCAGAGTCTTGAGACCCAGAGGTCGACTCTGCGTTCCAAATATGGCAGGGCTTCATTAGTAGAAGGTAGCAAAGGTAAATCATGCTTTTGTTCTCTCCACCCAGGTTCAACACAAATGTATCAGGCTATAAAAGGAAAAAAAAGAGATCTAGTGGTGGCATGAGAAGAAGAAAGTCATTGTTGAGCTATAGCACGGTGCTCTAAATGCCAGCAAGTAAAGGCTGAACATCAGAACTATGACAGGCTAATTCAGAAGATAGCCATGCTTGTGTGGAAGTGCAAAGTAGTCAATGCGAATTTAGCTACAGGTTTACCTCGTATCAGGCGTAAATTTGACCCTACTCGGGTCATTGTCGAAAGACTACTAAGATCAACTTATTTCTTGATAGTCGGAGCTGCGCTTTCTACTGAAGATTATGCTAAGTTGTATACTAGAGAGATAGTTTGATTGCACAGTATCCCAGTGTCTATTATCTCTGACAGAGGGGCACATTTTACAACTGGACTTTCAAAGTCGTTCTAAAAAGGTTTAGAGACGCGGGTTAATTTGAGTACTACTTCTCATCCCCGGACAGATAGCCAAGCAGAGCACACGTTTCAAACCCTTGAAGATATGTTATGGGTGGAAATGTAGGTCCCCCTATGATGGCCTGAAGTAGATAAGTCAGGATTAATTGAACCTGAAATAATATATCAGTCAGAAGAAAAAGTTAAACTTATTGGGGAGCAATTACTGACAGCCCAGGGTCGTCAACAATCCTATTCTAATATACGACGTAGGGAGTTGGATATTGAGGCAACGAATGGGTATTCTTTAAAATTTTGCCAATGAAGGGCTAACTTCAACAAGGAGGGCGGACTTAGCCTTAGATTTATTGGGCCATACTGAACCCTCCGGAAGATCGGCCAAGTGGCCTATGAGTTAGAGTTGTCTTCAAGGCTAGGATATGTTCATCAATGCTACACAAGCATGTAAGGGACCTTTCTCTGGTTATCCTAGTCAAGGATGCTCAGGTTACAAAAGAGTCATATCACGTGGAGACTCCAACAGATATACTAGATCGCCGGTCCATAGGGCCTATCTTGAGAACCAAAGATGTAGCCAATTAGAGTCGTATGGAGGAATAGAAATATAGAAGGGATGAATTGAAAAGATAAGGATGAGGTGAAGTATGGATATCCTTAGTTGTGGCTCTACGATGATAGTATACAAACTTAGACAATTTCAATTAAGGCAAGATAGTTTCAGATGTTATATAGTTGCCTTTGTTGCTATTGTTATCAATTGCTTACGTACATATGGTAGCACTATGTTATTCAGCTACAAATAGCATCTTGTGAGGCACCTGTGTTGGACTTTTCTATGTTTCAGATTTTTAGATAGGCCATATTACAAATGAGACTCTGCCCAAATTTTTAGACAAGGCTTAAAGTACAGAACCCCCTAAAGATAAATTACATTCGAGGATGAATGTTCCTGGGGGGATGATGTTACACCCCATAAGTTGCCATTGATTAGGGGACATGTGTGTGTACTTATGATAGTTTCAGGAGCACAACACATGTGGGAAAGGCCCGAAGAGGGGAGCACATGAATAATCATCGAGCGAGCAGGAGGCCAAAGCAGAGGTAGGGCACAAGGAGCATCGCGTCGTGCCCCTACCCCGATGCCTTAAGCGGCTCGTCGTGCCCATATGCAAGATCGTTGGGCATCACACCACTCCTCCCCTCTATCGCCTCCTATATATATGTGTTAAGAGAGAGACTTAATTCAGTTGAAATAAAAATTCATAGAGGGATCGGTCTTGGCGATAGGGTCACAAGGATTTCATCAAATTTAACCCAAATTACACTGCTAAATCACATCCAAATGTCAATTCTTCTCAGGTAATAATTCCTACGCCTACGAGGAATGTCCCTACGGAGTTATTTCTTGAAATCTCTCCTGGATTGTCGGAGCCCCACCGAGTAAAAGTTGTAGAAATCACTTCTAACTGAGTTCTAAGCGGCTACAAGTGATGGGTAAGTATTTCTACCTTCTAGACTCTTAGGAATTTGTAAGAATTCAGCTGAATTGGATAGAGTTGGAATCGTAGTCAATATGCTTAGAGGATATTGTTATTAGCTGGTTCCTGGTATTGAAAATAGCTTCATTCTCTCTGCGTAAGGGCTGCAATTTGGAGGAATCACCGGCTTTAGGTTGGAACTGTCTGGGTGAACAGAAACCGATAATTGAGGTATGTAAAGGCTTATCTCTTTAGCAAGTTACTCTTGTCGTATAGTTGATACAACCTACACTTTTGTTAATAAGCTGTAAGCACATATGTTGTGATTAGCTGCTAAAAGTAGATAAGATTATATTTGTAGCGATTATCAGCTACGAGACGAATTGAGATTACATCATAGTATTCTCCGTCGGGAAAGAATATACATAGTGTGACAAATGCTAGGAGCTTCATAGAGACTTCCCTGTTGAATTGTTCACAGTATTAGTGGGATTCTAATGTCTCTTTGTTGTACCAAGGCCTTAGAAGCTTGTGGGTAGCTATTGGGCCTAACTTGGTATTAGCATAGGGCGCAGCTGGGCGATATAACTTTCTATTTGACGCCTATATAGACAGTAAAGCTCCCCCGTAGGCCGTTGGTGCACCTTGACGCCTCCAGGGCCAGAATCTTGATAGGATGGTCTTACCTTTGAGTTGACGGCACTAGAGTTGCCTAATGAACTGAGCGATAGCCTGCCATATGGTTTGCTACTTTCAGTGACCATTAGCTTCAGCCGACCTACCTTTTGTTGTATAGGTCACTCAGGAAACCACCCCAGTTGTTAGAAATCTGATAGACTAAGTAATATATTAAGGGAAAACTTGTCAGGGTTTAGATATGGGGCCAATGCCTCGGGCTACTCTTGCAGACGCCCACGTACATGTTGCCGCAAAGGGCTAAATTCAGATATACTTGCCTATGCGGCTATAAATTGCTTGAGGGAGCTACATGTTGTCTGGACAGACCAAGTTAATGTCTAAGGGACTAGAACCATAGTAGTACAATATTACCTTCAGGATTAGAATTATAGTAAGCTGCCTGTGGGAAGTTAGGGCTGACTGCTTAGGAGAATGTCTGATTAGTAGCAGCCATACAGTCATTCTAAGCGAAGGAACTAAATAGTTGGTCGCTTGTGACCTTGCTTTTCACTTATGAGCTATCATTGTCCTAGGATGACCTTCAGAGTACCGCTTACGTCACCCCGGACCTCGCCCTAGTCTGTCTAAACTGACAAAGGTTGTAATTGCCGCCAGGACCTACTGGTGAGGTGTAGGCACATAGGGTGCGCCTGTTGGCAACTATATAGACTATTGTAGGGGCAAGTAGCGGTTATGTTAGGCATAAGGAGCTAGATACACCTATTAAGTTACCCTATTGAGGCTATAACATCGTACTCCTGTAGGGATTGACCCACCTTAGTTGGTCTCCCATCAAACAACCTCAGGATTTTTAATAGTATCATTTCCAACGAGGTTACAGATTGCTCAGAGGAGCTATGTGATGTCTGAAAAGACTATATTAAGGCCTTCAAGGACGTATCAAATTCCATTCACGTATGGCTTTAATTTATGCGATAACAACATACTAACCCTTAGTGGAGCCTTGTGAGCCCAGGGTGCAGTCACAGAAGCCTAGAGGGCTCACATATAGTTACAGGAGCCCATGGGCTCAGTTGTAGTCCTAGAGGCCGGATAGGTTTGGTTATAGTTACTTGTGACACCATAGTAACTTGGGTAGGGTGTTCGGTGGTTCGTAAGGGTTAAAAACCGACACGCAAGTGCACGTGGTCAAACAAGTAGTAAGTGGCTTTAGTAAGCCAAGTATCGATTCAAGGAGACTTTGGATAAGTGAAAATTGCTTAAGTATACTATATTATATCTCACTTCTAAATATGCTAACAACAACGTAACCAAAATTTGAATAATTTGTTTTATAATTTCTATACTAAAACTACTAACAATTATCTACTTTGAATTTAAACTATGGATATGAGCATGCCGAGGTTAAGAACATGTAATGAAACTGATTATAATCATAAATTGGTTAATCTTCTCTTCCCGTTGCTAGCCAAGAACATTAGCCAAGAGATTAAAACACTCGTATTTAATCTCACTTAAGAATCATAAACCATCCATCTACATTTCTGTGATCAAATGCAATTTATGCCCTAGCAATACAATTCCGGTTCCTAAATTGACTAATACGGCTTTCAAGTATATTTCTATCAAGAAAGCACATCAAAACTCAATTTTCCCAAATCAAGTAAAGAACAATATCCTATTAATTCACAACTTTCCAATTTCGTGCTCTCTTGAGTGAAATCGGACTTTTTAGATATACATTAATGTCGGCCACACACCAATGCAGTAAGAACAAGAATTAATAGAACAACATGGAAGAAGAAGATGAAAAACCATATAATTCAATAATCAAACTTCATCACAAATGTTCATAACCTAAGCAAGGAAGGGAATTAGCCACTCATTTGTGGATTAATCATACTAAAACAAGGGTTAATCATACAAACAATTGAATTAGAGAAGAAAGAAAGAGAGAAAAAACCCTGAACTTTTCGTCCCTCAACTGCCTGTAACCCACGTCCTTGCTCCACCAAGTTTGAATTATGAAAAATACATTTAAGTGTTCTATTTATACTAGTGGGAATTTTTCCCAGAATAACAAGCAACGTGTCACGGAGTGCATCGCGGAGCACTGCCTCCGTGACATGGCGTGGACGCGGACCCTCACTGGAAATTTGGGGGTCCAGGTATATAGCATCAACGTGGCACGACATGCAACGCGGAGGCTTGCCTCCGTGCCACGGAGCTGTCGCGAGGCTCCACTGGAATTTATGCATTTTTTCACCCTCCAAGCAGAATGCCTCCGCGATGGCAACGTGACACGGCTCCATCGCGGAGCCCCTTTAATTGGTGCAGTCCAATGCGTTTTCCTTTGCTTGCATCCAAGTCCAACTCCGATATCCTCCAACATGCATTTTAGCTTCTCGAAATCACATTTTACCTACAAAACAATGCTAATCATGTTGGTTAGTATAAATTCACATTTTATTACCAATTACATGAAAATGTATACACATTGCATGATAAACAAGGCGAAAATGATACGTTTGAGTATCACTTGGGCATATAAATCTGCCCAAGATCACTTACCCCACACTTAATTCCTTGTTCGTCCTCGAACAACAAACACACAATTCATGCAAATTACATCCCAACCTTCGCCACTATGGTGCGACAATTTGAGCTACGGTCATACCGATCATTCAATATTGCGAATCATCAAGAAAACATGCATGGTCTTAACAATGCAATGACCTTTAATACATCAAGACTTCCTAGACTTTAAGAATCGACTCTCGATATCGGCAAACTCATGCAAATCAGCTAATCAAGATATCCGACACGAAAATCAATCTTTCATCAAGCATTTGCCCTCACAACTCAATAGAATCTTCCCCTTTATGCTCATGTGACACACAAACATTCAAGTAGGGGCATGTAAAAATTAATTTCACTCTCTCTCCCAAAAGAATTCACATGCATCATGTCATGACCCATAAGCTTGCCCTTAGTGTATTACTCCACTAATATAAAGAAATGCAATGTAAGATCACGTAGGACTTTAATGGGTTGTAATGGAAGCTATGGAACTAGTATATATTGGATTAGCCAATAATAGCCACTAGCATCCTTAAGCGCCTTTTCAACACATTCCCATCAACTCATGGACATTGTTTCTCTCTTTTCTCTTTTTTTTTTCATCATCCCATTCTTGATGATTTACTTTAGTATGGCCCATTTCATCAATCACACTTGACACGAAAACAAAGGTTTTTCATGCACCTTCATTAACATTTATTTATAGCAAGTGCACCTTCAACCTTTTCTTTTCTTTCCTCACTCTGCTTTTCTTTTTCTTTTCACCATTCTCACTCTTTGACACTTTGGGAAATTTTTTTTCTTCTTAAGCGCTTAAGAGTTTTGTATAGACTTTACGGCTAATGAAAAGAAAGAATTAAGCTCAGTTTATACATTTTTGGACAAAAGAAAGAAATAATAGGCTAAAGGCTCAACGGGCTGACTAGGGTATACAATCACATAAAAAGGGGAGTATGACAAGAAAAAAAATAGAAACTCTAGGTTAAAACAAAGAAATGCCTACATACTTTCCAACAATACACCTCCTTCATTTCGTTTTGTACACACACCAGGCAAGTTCTAGACACTTCACAATAGCATGGAATAACAATACCTCACTTCACACTTTATGCACATGCTCGATTCAAGATGCATTCACAGACTCTTCAATTAGCTAATTACATGAATTCAAAATTAAGCCTCAATCACACCGAATCGAACTCTACAACCTAGGTATCTCAACATATTTACAAAATTGCATGCTTTCATACGAATCACTTTTGCATTTTGAATATCAGTTACAACACGCAACCAACATTTCACAACCATATAGTAACTACAGGTTCCGTGATGCAATCCACCAAAGAAAAAACTGAAAATAAATTAAAATCACTACTCCTACCGACTACATTTCCCTTAAGACGGTCGTCATCAGTCCATCATAGGGAACGGTCACTAACTATGACGTCGGTTCAATGGGACTATTCTCGGTAAAAGAACCAAAAACAAACTCCAAGAAACCCAAAAATAAAAATTGAAAAATTTTGCAAAACATCGATCATTTCGATGGAAAAATTATTTACAAAATATTTTAAATATGAACAAAATATTTTTGCAAAATTTTAAAAATATCGATCATTTCGATAAGCAAAAATAAAAAAAATATTTACAAAAATTTTTACAGACTCAGCTGGCAACATCAACATTCCACAACACACATCAATACCACAAATATGTGCAGATACAGAACAGTTTGCAATTCACAAACACAGGGAAACATACATACAAAAATACAGAGGAAAGCATACAAGCAAACCAGCCCAGCCCCAGCACCTAACTACTCCCCACCCCACACTTAAACCGAACACTGTCCCCAGTGTTCACAAAAATTAAAAATCATAAAATTGGGTGGTGGAACTCCCTGATCAGTCAAAGTATTCCACTTCTTCATCAGGTGCTGCTGCCTCATCTCCCATGTCCGAGTCGCCTCCGTCGTCGTCATCGGACTCCACATCGGAGTCCTCCCGGCGTGTCTCCTCGTCCGTGGGGACATCATCGTTAGTGGGCTCTACAAAGGCTGGCCCCACTCGGCATAAAGCCCTGGCATTTTCGCCAAATGGGTAATCTAGCTCAAGCTGCCACAGCTCCTCCTCCGTGGCTGGTCTCCCACCGATCCTGAGCTGGAGCATTTGCATCCCAAACATCTGTGCCATGTACTGGTCATCACGAGCATGTCGCTCGCCAAGCGTCAGCACTGGCCCGTGGGTGGTGTCGGGGGCCTTAGTTTTGGTCACGTCCAAGGCCCGCCGCTCCAACTGCGGGATATAATCTAAAGCCTTTTCCTCGACGTCGAGGCCCCAGAGAAAGGTGGTGAATAGTCCACCAAACCCATACCTGTGGCCCTGGTGTAGTCGGGCTCTCTTCATGGCGGATATGATGACTGCCCCAACATTAGTCTCCAGCCCTTTCATCAGGGCATACACCAGGCAAACACGGTCCCGGGTCACATCAGTCATGTGTACCCCCGGGATTAGGCACGAGCAGACTATCTTCAGCCAGATTCAGGCTTCCCTGTTCATTTGAGAATAAGGCAGAGTCTGGTGGTAGCCCTTTTCCTTGTGTCTGCTCCATCTAGCTGTGGACCGAGCCCCACACAATGTGCGTTTGATGTCGGCATATGGTGGGGTAATATTCAACTGGCGGAAAACGTGGGCGTCTGTGTCCTGCGCTCCGATGATGGCATTTAGCTGTTGGGGTTCCAGAGTGACTATCTGCCCTCTGATCTTGATGGTGTGGCTTCTGATTGCCGGGTTCCAATTAGCATAGAACTCCCGGACCAAGTGTAGGTTGCATTCCTTGGGCTCCTGAAATATGAAACTTAGCCCAGCAGCCTCGATCCGTTGAACTATTTGGGGGAACTCCTGTGCTAATGGTTCCCGTGCTATATGCTCCTCGGGGAAGTATTTATTTTCCTTGTGCTTGGCGTACCACTTCTTCCCCTCGTCGGTCACCCATCGCATTCCGTATTAGCGGCGCTGGCCGCGTGGAACTGCTGGTGCAGCTGGGACTGCTGTGCCCAGTCTAAGTCTTTTCCTCCCGGTGCCTGAAGTTGATGCACCCTTACCTTTATGTTGCCTGCTTGCCATTTTACCTGTCAACACAAATAAACAAGCGCAATGTCAAGCTAAATAGATATTATCTTTGGCTAAGGTCGGGTTACGCTAAGTTTACCCCACACTTAGTCCTTAGCTACGGTTACGATACTACGGCAAGAATAACTTTATTTACACAAAAAAATAGCTATACAATTCATGCTTAGTGTGTTCACAAAGAAAAATTCGACGGTATAACTTCAGCGTACTACTCAGACTTCGTACAGCTAATCCCAATCACTACCATCGCTAGCAATTCAACCATCGCACTTAGCAAAGAAAAACAACAAAACAAAAACAACAACAAAAAAAATATATACACATGAACCTATATAACCAACCCAATTCGAACAATTTTCAACATTTTCCCCCAAAACCCGAGAATTCGTCGTCTATTAGCATTCAACAATGTTTACAACGACTTATCTCATTCAATACATACACCCCGGCATATATTTCACAAATTCAACACAATACCAATTTCGATTTCAACAACCAAGCCCTAGAATTGAATTTCGCAATCAAATTCGAATAATTCATGCAATCGACAAGTTCAAACAATCATTACAACATTCTGAACATTTATCAATCAATAAATAACTCAAATTCATGCTAAATTTCGACTTAGGGTGATTTATCTCACCTCCCATGCTTAAATTCGAATAAAATCGCTAAACACTTGAGAGAGAATCGGAAAACATACCTTGAAGTTGAAAAACCGAAGAAAACTTGGTAATTCTTTGCCTTAAGCCGTGGCACGTTGATGGGGAAGGGATTTTAGGAAGTTTGGTCGCGGAGGAAATTAAAAATGAGGGGAAAAGGGGCGAAATCGGGGGTTTAAAATGTAGAAAACACGCGGGTCACCCGGAAACCCGGTGTGACCCGTCACAATTTGTATGGCAACGTGTCACGGAGTGCATCGCGGTGCACTGCCTCCATGACACGGAGCCATCGCGATAGCTTACTGGAATTTTTGAAAATTCCAGATTACACCTCAACGTGTCACGGAGGGTAACGCGGAGGTCCTCCTCCGTGACACGGAGCTATCGCCCCAGCTCACTGTCTTCAACATTTTACCAATTTTTCATACCTCGCTTTTTCCTTCACGATTCCGTGCAATTTTTCTCCGTTTGACCTGAAAATTATCTCACTAAACAAAATTGGTTAGAATAATAGGTCTCACCTAACTAAAATAAAAATACTAACTAAAACGAAAAATTTTGTACTAAATCAAGAAAAAGAAAAGTAAAATCTATTTACACTTTACAAAATGAAAGAAAAAAATATTTTTCACGGGTTGCCTCCCGTGCAGCGCCTGGTTTACCGTCTCGGCTCGACGTCCTTTACGCTCAATTTTCCGCTAGGGTGATGGACGATTTCTCACGATCATTGTCCTCCCCCCAGTAGTGCTTACACCTATCCGGTGGTCTTCCCATCAACTCTCGAAAATCATTCATCTGCTTAGCATTACCATGATCAATTACATTGATCACCGAGAGTTCTTCATTCACCATCGGGAGCTTGGGTGCTTTGTACACATCGAACACCTCTACCTTGTCATGTGCTCGCATAGTAAGTTGACCCGCAGCTATGTCGATTAATGCTTTCCCGGTTGCCAAGAAGGGTCGTCCCAAAATAAATGGGACTTCCGCGTCTGGTTCAAAATCCAGAACAATAAAATCTACCGGGAAAATTAGGGAGCCCACTTGCACTAGCACATCCTCAACAATGCCATCCGGCCTAGCTAAGGATCGATCTACCAACTGCAAGATTACGGTTGTAGGTCTAGGGAGTCCTAGACCTAACTTTCTGAATACCGAAGATGGCATCAGATTTATGCTCGCCCCCAAGTCACACAATCCATGAGCTCGAATGCTCTGCCCAATAGTAAGCTGGATAGTAAAACTTCCAGGGTCTTTTAGTTTCGTGGGCAGTCTATTTTGGATCCGGGAAGTGCACTCCTCCGTCAAAGCTACCGTGGCATACTCAGTCAAACGACTTTTGTTGGCCACGATGTCTTTAATGTATTTGGCATATTTAGGCACTCCCTGCAAGAAATCAACAAGAGGTAAGTTAACATGTACCTGTTTAAGCACCTCCATGAATTTCTTGAAACACGCCTCCTCTTTGTGTTTCTTGAGTCGTTGAGGGAACGGGGGTGGAGGTCTTTCTGATTCAGCTTCTTTGGTCTTCCCCCTTTCCGAACTTTGCTCCCCCTCAACTTCTGCTACTCCTGAATTTTGAGGTGATCTTTCTGGTTCCACCTCCTTCAGCTGCAAACCACTCCTTGTGGTCACTGCATTTACCTGCTTCGGATTCGGATCCGTGTCGCTAGGCAGTCCTCCTCTGGGCCTTGTATTTTGGGCACTAGCAAATTGCCCAAATTGATACTCAAGAGCCTTGGTCGCTAATTGGTTATTTTTCACTTCGGCTGCCAATTTAACATAGTCAACCTTCAATTGCGCTTGATTAGCGATCATGGTCTTGAACATCTCCTCAATGCTGGGTGATGGTGGTGGAGGAGGGGCATTGTTATTTCTGAATTGAGATTGGTAGTTCTGTTGCCCTCCTTGATTTCTTTGCATACCCTGACCCGAACTTTGGCTCTGATGGCTGTTGCTACCCCATGAAAAATTTGGATGGTTCCTCCAATTTGAATTGTAGCCACTACCATACTGCTGCTGATTTCTTTGTGCGTTGCCCACAAAGTTAATCGAATCTGGGTTTGCTCCACAGCACTCAGCTGAGTGCTCACTGCTTCCACACACTTCACACCACATTTGCTGGACCGCATTAACTGAAGCTGAAGGCTGGTTCAAAGTCATGTTGCTGAAGTGGTTGTCCAATTGATTCTGCAAGGCAGCTATCTGTGCAGCGATAACTGTAAATCCATCCACTTCAAGCACTCCTGCTGCTTTCCTTGCTCCACCTCGTGATGAATCAGCATTCCATTCTGGATTGCCCTGTGAAATCCGGTTTAGCAAAGTGTACAGCTCCTCATAAGTCTTTTCCAGCGCTTGCCCTCCAGCTGCTGAATCTAGCAAAATTTTGGTATGGGGTTCCAAACCCTCAATAAATGTGTGCACCAACACCTCATTGGACTGATGATGATGAGGACAGTCCCGCAACATGGATTTAAATCTTTCCCAGGCTTGATATAAATTTTCTCCCTCCCTCTGTTTGAAACTTAGAATTTGACTTCTAAGTCTGGCTGTTTTACCAGAGGGAAAAAATCTTATCAAGAATTTTCATGCAAGATCATCCCATGTTGAAATAGAATTTGGTGGCTCAGCTTTCAACCACCTCTTGGCTTCACCGAGTAATGAGAACGGAAATAATGTAAGCCAAACATAATCAGGTGACACTCCAGCGGGTATATAAGTGTCACTTATCTCCAAAAAGTTTTAGAGATGCTGTTGTGGGTCTTCATGAGGGAGACCGGTAAATTGCCCGCTTGTGTGCAACAATTGCACAATATTTTGCTTGAGTTCAAATCTCCCTCCAGGCTCTGGTTTGCAGATACTGGATATAACATTGTTGGCATGTGGGATTGCCACCTCGCGAACCAGCCTTGCTGCTGCTTCTTCGGGCACTAACACTGCCCTCACAACCGGTGGATTTTGTTGCTCCATAATAGTCTGTCTGAGCAACTGCAACTTTCTTTGTAGAGCTTCTCTCCGTTTACTATGAAATATACGTTCAGGCTCTATATAAGATTCCACCAGCTCTTTGTCTCTTGCCAGTGTTCACAGAAATTAAGTCTGCAAAATATAGGCTAAGACCAAGTTGTCAACACTTAAGAAAATAAAATACAAATACAGTAAATTTACACTTAACACAATTTCACCAATTGCCTAGTCTCCCCGACAATGGCGCCAAAAAAACTTGTTTGGTGGTTCGTAAGGGTTAAAAACCGGCACGCAAGTGCACGTGGTCAAACAAGTAGTAAGTGGCTTTAGTAAGCCAAGTATCGATCCAAGGAGACTCTGGATAAGTGAAAATTGCTTAAGTATACTATATTATATCTCACTTCTAAATATGCTAACAACAACATAACCAAAATTTGAATAATTTGTTTTATAATTTCTATACTAAAACTACTAACAATTATCTACTTTGAATTTAATCTATGGATATGAGCATGCCGAGGTTAAGAACATGTAATGAAACTGATTATAATCATAAATTGGTTAATCTTTTCTTCCCGTTGCTAGCCAAGAACATTAGCCAAGAGATTAAAACTCTCGTATTTAATCTCACTTAAGAATCATAAACCATCCGTCTACATTTCTGTGATCAAATGCAATTTATGCCCTAGCAATACAATTCCGGTTCCTAAATTGACTAATACGGCTTTCAAGTATATTTCTATCAGGAAAGCACATCAAAACTCAATTTTTCCAAATCAAGTAAAGAACAATATCCTATTAATTCACAACTTTCCAATTTCGTGCTCTCTCGAGTGAAATTGGACTTTTTAGATTTACATTAATGTCGGCCACACACCAATGCAGTAAGAACAAGAATTAAAAGAACAACATGGAAGAAGAAGATGAAAAACCATATAATTCAATAATCAAACTTCATCACAAATGTTCATAACCTCAGCAAGGAAGGGAATTAGCCACTCATTTGTGGATTAATCATCCTAAAACAAGGGTTAATCATACAAACAATTGAATTAGAGAAGAAAGAAAGAGAGAAAAAACCCTGAACTTTTCGTCCCTCAACTGCCTGTAACCCACGTCCTTGCTCCACCAAGTCTGAATTATGAAAAATACATTTAAGTGTTCTATTTATACTAGTGGGAATTTTTTCCGGAATAACAAGCAACATGTCACGGAGTGCATCGCGGAGCACTGCCTCCGTGACATGGCGTGGATGCGGACCCTCACTGGAGGGGGTCCAGGTATATAGCATCAACGTGGCACGGCATGCAACGCGGAGGCTTGCCTCCGTGCCACGGAGCTGTCACGAGGCTCCACTGGAATTTATGCATTTTTCACCCTCCAGGCAGAATGCCTCCGCGATGGCAGCGTGACACGGCTCCATCGCGGAGCCCCTTTAATTGGTGCAGTCCAATGCGTTTTCCTTTGCTCGCATCCAAGTCCAACTCCGATATCCTCCAACATGCATTTTAGCTTCTCGAAATCACATTTTACCTACAAAACAATGCTAATCATGTTGGTTAGTATAAATTCACATTTTATTACCAATTACATAAAAATGTATACATATTGCACGATAAACAAGGCGAAAATGATACGTTTGAGTATCACTTGGGCATATAAATCTGCCCAAGATCATAGGGGTATACAGATTGTACTGTACTTACCAGGGCTTATGAGGGCCCAGGTAGGTTATCTCTATGTTGATTGTACCTTCCATTCTTATAGAGGCCAGGTTAGGTTCTTGTTTGTATACTTTCCTGCTAGATATAGCTTATGAATATGTAATCATATAGCTTAAGCTCTTATTTGTATAATTGTCTACTAGATGCAGGCTATGGTTATAAAAGCATACAAGTTAACTTCTGCTCCTTTTCGCTAATTACTTCAGCTCTTTATCAACTTCTATTCATCTTTAATTACTATCTTACATACTCGATACATATTGTACTGATGCCCATATATGGGACACTGCATACTTGCCTGTAGGTTTAGACAGACAGGTTTCGAGACCTCCTTATCAGCTATTCAGGGTCAGCAGATTGGTCAGCTCCTTTCATTCGGAGTTGATAGATAGTAGTGGTTTTCTTGTCCTTTTTATATAGATTTTAGGTAGGCTGGGGCCCTGTCCCAACAAATATTTAACTCTTAGAGGCTTGCAGACTACAGTCTATAATTTCTAGCTAGTTGTGCATTGTTGTCCATGTGTGGCCTATATATGTTATGTTTTGTATGTTGGCCATGTGGGGCCTAGTATAGCTATCTATTAGTAGCCTTGTCGGCTGTAGTTTATATAGAACCGCCTGCCTTTCTTTTGTTATGACTTAGACAACATGATGGTCTTATCGGCCCGTATAGGATCCTTTTATTATCGTGATTGCTAGGTTAGCTGTCTTATGTAGGTCATATGTTGCGGCCTAGTCATCTTGAGGTTGTGTTTACAGCCGATATAGCCATTTGTTTTCTTGCTATGTGTTGTTGGCATGCACCAGAAGTTTATGTGTCCAGCCAAGTTAGCTCAGAGTCCAGTGTGGCATTAGATGCCAGCTACGCCTCCCAAGGTGGGGTGTGACATGGGGGGAGGGGGGGATGAATTGAGTATGTATCAGATTTTTCAATTACTTAATTTTTAGCTTCATGTTCCAGATTTTAGGAAACACTAATAAACATTGCTCCTCTAAGCGTTCCTTAATAGGTTAGCAGAAATTAACAAACTATCAAAGAAAATATTGCACATGAGATTTATACGTGGAAAACCATCTAGGTTCAGATGACTACAAAAACCATGACCTATAACTGTCACGACCCGAGTTTATACCCTGGAAGCGACATGATACTTGGAGCCACAAGTGACCCCAAGCTAACCCATGGCTTAACATCACACTGGAATACTGAATTAACTAGAAGCGGAAGCTGAGGAACATCATAACTAAATAATACTTTTCTGAAAAGAAGAAATATCTAGTAAGATACTAAAATTTATGCAACAACTGCAAATCATACTAAAACAATACTTTGTCTAAAAGCCATATAAGAACTAACGAGTTGCTGGGACAAGCCCCCAGCTAACTCAAAAGTCTAACTCAAAAGAAAAATGAACTGAAAAGATACTCTCATCCTCGGAAGATGAGGACTCACCAACTATATTGCTGCTGAAATCATTGGAAGGGAACTACTATCGATGCTGAGACTAAGAACCTGCACCTGTATCATAATACGATATAGAATGAAAAATATGCATTGGTACTTTGAATGTACCGAGTATGTGAGATATGTGTAAAATAGTAGTAACATGTAACTGAACTGATAAACACTGAATATAACTGTAACAATGTAACAAGGTACTGACTGAGGATCATAGCTATATTTTGTAATCTGAATAAACTGAGATGAACTAAAACTGAGACTATATTGAACTAAACTATACTGACAAGTGGGAAAGTATATAACCGACATGTAACAACGTGAGCTAGACATGGAGTTCGATGTATACATCCCATTGGTGAGAGCCCACTATACCTTGCTAGGGTATAGAGATTGAGCTAAGTGATCACTGTTTGAGGCCCATTAGGGCTAATGTCCCATGATCTCAATGTAATTCTAGAAACCTGGGTGCCTAAACCCCAGCCCACTCGGTGCTAAGTCCTACTCTCACTGAAATTTCTAATTGTGATTGCTAGGCTGATAGTTTGAACCTGATGTCCAAAGACTTAAGTCAGGAATACTTACCTGGAAGTACCTAGAGAGTCTTAAGGACCTGATAACTAAAAGCTAAGTGTTCTAAGACTGGCCAAAGCTGCTTTATCTGAAAGCGTCATAACCGTCTAAAGAACAACCTGATGACCGGTGACTAAGACTATGGAGTTTTACTGAACTCCTCAAGAGACTAAATATAGTCAAACTAATCAGATGACATTTCTGTAAGGAACAAAGAGAGCTAAATATTGACTGAGACTGAAAAAGCAATAAGCTAGCTATTGTTCACATAACTGTACTTTCATAGTGATTAAAAGAACTATCAGAATCAAGCAACATTTATATTTGGACAATTATGCAAGACTCTTTCAATTACATTTCAAGATTAGGGCTAAAACACATATTTCATAAAAAAGATACCAACATGAATCATAGCTAGTAATAACCTTCAAGATTCACAAGAACCATAACAAGAAGGAAGATTCATAATCTAACTAAATAACAACCCTAACTTTGATCTTTAGAGAACTAGAATTGATAGGGTTTCTGTAAGAGTTTTGGGCCACAAGGGAAGAGCAATTCTCTTGTTGAAATCTCACATACCTGGAGGAGAATTCCTTGGAAGAATCTTGAGAACCTAAGAAGGAAATCTGCAAGCCTAGCTTTTGCTCTGAGATGAACTGTCTGAGTTCTTTGTAATTCTTCTAATTGGTTTGGAAAGAATGAGGGAAAAGGTTGACTATTCCTCTAAAATCCCTCCTAAATAATCTCAATACAACGTAGTTTAAGAGTTAAGATGATAGGATTTTACAAAATTACCCTTGAAACATTTAATGGAAATTTTGCCTATCAGATAGTACGACCAAACCTATGAGTCGTACCAAGGTTCTACAACTCGTACCATGACTTGTAGTTGGGGACCCTAATTCCAGCCATTTCTCTAAAGTTTTCCACGTGTGCCTACTACAACTCGTACCAGCTTACCATGAGTCGTGTTAAGATCCATAAATCTATCCTGAGTCTTCCTATGAGCTCTCTCATGACTCATCCTATGAATCGTGCCACTGTACCACGAGTCGTATCATGACTTGTGGTTGGCCTGAATTTTCCTGACCACATTTCTGAATTGTTCCACAACTGGTCAGCAAGATCCACACCAGGATAGTACGAGTCTGACCCTGAAGAAGTCGCGGTTCCTCCCACTTCATTCACTGTTCTTCTCCATCCTCCAGTTATGATTCGTACCTCTACTGTACGAGTCATATTGTGACTTATGTTGTGATTTTTTTCTCAGTTTTCTGTATGATCAAGTTTTAAATCTAAAGTCCAATCCTAGGCAGTTTTGGGGTGTTAAAATATCTCTCCCTTGGGAACATTCATCCTTGATGGAGACTAACTAAGTTGAAAGAATGGTGAAAGAGCTGCAATCCCGAGACCGGAACTATAAATCAATTACTGAAGGAGTGACTGACTCCGGACTGAGGTAACCACACTAACTGAACCTGTGCAACTAGGATGCGCATTTAAACATGGAAAGGACTGAAGGGTACTGAAATGAACGGAATACTGAAGAGAATTTAATACCTGATATTGAAGCTGAGTTGGAAGGAAATAAATGAGGATATCTATCCATCATGTCTATTTCTTCCTCCCACGTAGTTCCCTTAACTAGCTGGTTCCTCCAAAAAATATTTACTAAGGCGACCTCCTTGTTTCTTACCTTACGAACCTGCTGGTCCAGAATCTAAACTGGAACTTCTTCGTAAGAGAGACTATCCTTTACATCCACACTGTCTAGTGGTACTACTAAGGTCGGATCACTGATGCACTTCTTCAACAAAGACACATGGAAAAATGGATGCACCAATGCTAACTCTAAGGGTAACTCTAACTCATAGGCCATATTGCCAATGCTTTTCAGGATTCTGTAAGATCCCGCATATCTCAGACTGAGTTTTTCTTTCTTCCTAAACCTCATCACTTCTTTCATAGGTGAAATCTCTAGGTAAACCTAGTTATCCACAACAAACTCCAGCTCCTTTCTCCTTACATATGCGTAATAATTCTATCCGCTCTGTGCTATTTTCAACCTTTCAATGATAAGCTGAACTTTCTGCATAGCCTCATGAACTGAGTCTATCATGGTAGCTTCATGTAATACCCCGAATGTTATTAAGACTAGACTTGGGATTTAAAAATGAAAAGTAGCAGAAATCTAGAAAATTTTCTCAGAACGGGTCGTTGTACGAGTCGTTGGAGGGACTAACGACTTGTTGGATGTGCCCGTGATGAGATACTACAGGTTTGGAGTTGGGAGTGACGAGTCTCATGAAGACCCGTGAGATATTACAATGAGTCGTTGAAGGTAGTCGTGGTGAGGTTGGTTCTGGATCAAGGAGGGAGTAACGAGTCGTGGTATGACCCGTTGTTAGAAGCAAGGGTGCTGACCAGCACTAGGCCATTGTTAGCACCCATTGGAAGGAATTCCAGGTTAAGGTAGTGGTGACAACAACTGGAAGCAATGAGTCATTGGAGCTTGTAACGACTCATTTTGTCCAATCATGGTAGGGGATCTGAGACTTGATTCAGAAATGTAACAATGCGGGGTGTGACAGACCGTTGGAGCCAGTAACGGTCCGTTGTGACCCCCGTTGCCACAGCTAGAGCAGTTTTTTCAGGAAATTTACTAAGGGTATTTTCGTTATTCCTAAGCTCTAAGGTCCTAAACTACGTCATTTTAAGCTCGAAATAGAGAGTTTTAAGAGTGGTTATGCAATTCTAAACCTATCCTAATTTATGCATGCAGGCTTAGGGGTTTGGAGAGGTGATCAAGTGTAGCTTCTTCAAGTTCTTCCTCTATTCTCTTTGGGCTATCAAGGAAATGTGAGAATCAGATCCTTTCAGGTATGTAAGACTATGAGTGGGTGCAATTGTCCATACCCATGCCCAATTCCCTCTCAATTCATGATATTCTAATTGATGATTCCATGGGGTTCTTACCTAATGCATGAATTCTTAAGTTCTATTCATGGTTATGATCTAAGCATATTTTAAATGATGAATTATGATTTATGGGAAGATTTTACAATGTTTTAAATTATAAATTATGTTTTAAAATTTCTAAACTATGATACCCATCCATGAATGTTTATAAAAGTCGAGATCTATGAGATATATGTTCAATATGATGTGATGTTTGATAACACTCAAACTTACACTTCCTGACAAAGTATGAAGTGGACGTTGTCAATAAAGAACCCAACAAATGTTGGGTCGATCCAACAGGGAATATGGAAGGATATAGAAGAACGCTAGTACTTAAGCTTTTAAGTCAATTATCTCCTAAAAGGAGAGAATTTGTAAAAGTAACAAGTAATATTATTGAGAGAAAGTGAAGGTTGATTCCAAATTAATGCAACTAACTAGGGTGTGTGTTCCCCATGACTTCATAACCACAAGGCATTTTATACTAGTGATCTATTCCGATGCTTAGCATGCAATATTGGTAAGTTAGCTTCACCTAAATAGTTGGTCCCCTATTTAGATGATTATCACCACACAAATTGGTCCGTATGCGGATGTATACTTAAATTGACCCTTACCCTTGATATCGGATTATCTATTCCCGAAAAAGGTCAAGCTATTAAAGGAGGGTTGATAGCCTCAAATCTCTGTTATTAATCCCTTTTCCCATTCATTACTCCCTTGATCCAGTGAGTAAGAATAAGGCAACTTCCAACATTTGCAACCATTAAGAAACAATTAAAAAGAAGGGAAAAACAATACACGCATAAATCCCGTTCAAGAATAACTAAGTATTTTACCTATGTGTGTTAATTCGTTATGATTCCCACAACCCTAGTTGTGGAGGTTTTAGCCTCTAATAGTTACAAGTAAATTCATAACATTCATAGAAAAAGTATAAATTATTACTTACAACGATGATAGGAAGAAACTCACTTGATTATTGCAAAAATAAGGAAGAACAATTCAACATTCGTCTCAAAGTATGTTTGTGAAATAAAACTTTACAATCGTATCTCTCGAACTTATGTCTTCTAAAACGTCTTCAAAAATTATTCTCAAAAAAACTTCTTTCCAAACTTGCTATTACATAAAAGTAAAAGGGTATTTATAATAGTAGATTTATGCCTTCTTTGTTCCTTCATGGATTTGAATTGGGATTTGTAGCTCATTCTCCTAGTCGAAGTAGGATTTGACTTTGTTGGCTGTTTGAACAAGTTTGGTGTGTCGCATGCCTTGTCGCGCTGGAAAGGCTACACCTTGTGCATGCCTGATGTGCTGTAAATTTACAGCACTATTGACGCTCAAAGCTAAGAAATAGCATGGGATTAGGTGTATTTATGTGGATATGAGGCACTTTTCCTTTGATTTCAGGATAAATGGGTGTTGGAACAATAAATTGCAAAAGGAAGCTAAAAGTGTGCAAAAAAGGGCAAAAAGTACAGACCACAGTACGATCCGTAGGACGGACCTACGAGTTGTACTGAGGACCTTGATCAAAAGCTGAAAGTTAACCTGGAAGACTGAACTTATGAAACTTGTCACGGATCGTACCATGGAGGTAAGAGTCATGGTAAGCCAGTCATGATGAAATCTAGAATAATTGCACAGCAGGCTGATTCTTAGTACGAGAGCACCCTACGACCCGTGAGATGAAGGTACGAGTCGTACCATACCGGTCGTGGTGAAGTTCAGAACAAGTTCAAAAGATCAGGATCAAGCCACGAGTGTCAATGTATGAGTCGTAGCATGTTGGTACAAATCGTACCTTGGCCCAACACTTAGCCAAAATTCAGCCAACACTCCAAGCCACAAGTTGATGCCACGATCCGTGAGAAGCCCCTACGAGTCGTAGGTGGACCCGTGACAAGGTCGGCAGCAGATATGGAAAACAGTCCTGTTAGTTTAGGAAAATAATTCTTTTGTCTCTATAAGTACTTTTTATGTTTTATTTTTAATAGAGGACAACGAATAGACATAATTCTAGTAGAAAACATTGTAGTAAGCAATTTTACATTATTGGAAAAGAGATTTGAGTTGGTTCAACCTTGTGATCAACCTTTTCTTGAATTCATCTTGTTCTTGCTACTTGTTATTCAAGATTTCGTGGTTTAATTAAAGGAATTGTTTTTCTCAATCATCTTTGTAAGTATTGTTATATGTTTTCAATAATGAACACAAATCATAACCTTGCAACTATGAGAGGCTAAAACCTCCATAGCTAGGGTTGTGGGAACCATGGTGGATTAACTAGTTAGGGTTGCAAAAAGTGAGCCTAAAACCAATACTAAATACTTATATTGTATTCTCTTCATCTTTAATGGTTCTTAGAGGTGTACAACGTTACGAAGTGCCCGAATTCTTTACTTGCTTTGGTCGAAGAGGTAGAGATTAGGAAACGAGAATTACAATAGAGCCTTGATCTTGATAAACATCATATTAATTTGAGTTGTGGTAGAAGGATAGTTATATCTGGAACTTAGTGATAACGGTTAACTTGCAAAACTCATGAGACTTGGTTGAGTAATTGAGGATAGTCATTCAATAGGGATTGGTCGATCATTTGAATGAATCTATTTATCAGTTCTATAAGTAAGTATTGATAAAGATCACGAGTGCATATCCAAAGCTTTTATGAACCCATGGGAAACACAAACCCTAGTTATCCTTTAATTATTGATTCACAAATATAAACTTGATTGCTGCTTATTTTTATTATTGCTTTTTATTAGAATCCCCCCATTATGAAGTAATTACCATACAAGTTCATCTACCGGCTGTAATCTAGATCTTTTATATTTCCTGTGAATTCGACCCCAACCTCTTGTTGAGTTCTTTATTGACAATGTCTGCTTCATACTTAAGTTGGAAGTGTGGTTTGAGCGTTATCAAAAAGCGGCGTCATTGCCGGCGAATACGGCTAAGACTAGGTTATTTGCTTGTATTTGACTTTTTGGTAATTATTTATTTAATTACGTTTAATTTTTTTGTGTTTTTCTTTGACACCCACAGGATTTCCTCCGGTGGATGCCTAGCAGTCGGAGTAGAGGAGACCCCCTTCTTCCACTCAATCTCGAAATTAAACGAGCACTACATAGAATGGAAAACCCTGAGCAGAGAGAAGCCCGCTTAGCTGAATAAGCTAGGCAAGCCGAGCTAGCTCGGTTAGCTACACTTCAACAAGCTGGTGATGATAGAGATGAGGTGGTAAACACTGGTTTACATGGCAGGGGCAACTGAGCTCAGAGATTTTCCCCCAGTTCTTCGATGATGATGACCCAGATATTGATGAGGTTGGGTCAACTGGAGCAATTGTGCCACCACCAATGCCCGCTGGGGCCAAATTTGACATCATGACACCATGATTCAATTGCTAAACATGAAAGGGGTGTTCAGTGGCCACACAGCGGATGATGCCAACCTGCATTTGATGAACTTTGTAGGACTATGCAAGGCATACAGGTTGTCCGGAGTAAGCCAGGATGCAATAAAACTCCGACTCTTCCCTTTCTCTCAATCAGGGGAAGCTACTTTGTGGTTATCGGAGTTGCCCAACGACTCCATAACCAATTGGAGGGAGCTTAAACAAGCCTTCTTGGAGAGATTCTTTCCCCCATCAAGGATGTTATAATTAAAAGATGAGATCTATAATTTCCGGCAGATTAAGATGGAGGCACTTCATGAAACCTGGCCGAGGTTCAACAAGAAGTTGACTAAGGGCCCGAACCATAAAATCCTAGATGACAGTTTGTTGGAAATATTTTACAGGTCTCTTAATAATAGTACCAAGGTTGTAGCAGACACGGTGGCGGGAGGAGCATTGATGAGTCACACCTAAGAGAAAGCAGCCACTATCCTTGACAGGGTGACAAAGAAAAACAGGGCCTAGAATACGAGGGAGGATGATGCAGTGGCAGGTACATATGTTGTTGGTTTGACTGCAGACCAACGAAGGAAGGAGGAAGAACGCGATCAGGAGTTGTCTCACATGCGCACATTATTAGATTTGCTGATAGAGCATATCATGGGAGCAGGAGCCAAAAAGGTGAATGCAGTGGGAACACAAGGAAGGGAGCAGGGAGTCTATCACTTTGATTTTGAGGAGGAGGCAAACTTCCTAGATAGCCAAGTGGCGGGTTTCCGAGCCAACGTCCAAGCGTCTGGACAAGACAATTGGCACCAAGGTTCGAGAAATCAAGGTCGAACCAATACAGAGACAACTACAATAGGAATGGGTTCATAGTAGGAGCCGTGGTCATGAGCGAGAGGGAGAATGGAGAAGGAATGACGGATATCGCAACGACCGCGCTGGAGTCTATGTGCCTCCTAACGAATGAGAAGGGGAGGCCGGACAATCAAATTTGGAGAGTATGGTAGCCGAAATGCTGAAAAAGGTGAGGTCCATGGATGATCAATTAAAAGAAATTTGAACTGACTTATCTAGCATGGGTTAGAAAGTGGAATCTCACGCCACCGTCATCAAGCAGATAGAACACCAACTTGGGCAACTGTAGGCATCAATGAACCCTATACAAAAGGGTACACTTCCTAGCAACACTGTCCAGAATCCAAAGAATGATGTTCATTGCATGGCTGTGATGACTAGGAGTGGTAAAACCACAGTTGACCCCCGCTCCTGTTGAAGTTGAAAGGAGGAAAGAGAGCATGATGGAGGAAGAAGAGATTGGTGATGAGACACATCATGATGAGTAGCAAGAGGCCCCTAAGGGTGAGAAGGAAGGCGACATTGATCAAGGGGAAACTCTAGTGCAAAAGGCTATTCCAAGACCACCGCCACCATTCCCACAAAGAATGAAGAAAAGGGCATACAACGGTAAGTTCCAAAAATTTCTTTCAATGCTTAAACAACTTTTTGTGAATATATCGTTGGTCGAAGCACTAGAGCAGATGCCAGGGTATGCAAAATTCATGAAGGACTTGGTGACGAAGAAAAGATCTGTAAGCTATGAGCCGTGAAACAAGGGTCTTAGCTCAGAAAAAGGAAGACCCAGGTGCCTTCATAATACCTTGCACCATTGGTAATGTTGAGTTCGCAAGGGCACTCTGTGATCTGGGATCTAGCATTAACCTAATGCCCGTGGATGTTTTTAAGGAGCTAGGATTGGGAGCCCCCACACAAACCAACATGCGGCTACTTATGGCCGACAAAACAGTAAAAAGGCCAGTGGGCATCCTAGTTGATGTGCTCGTCAAGGTTGATAAGTTTATATTCCTAGCATACTTCGTGATCTTGGATTGCGAGGTCGATTATGAGGTCCCCATTATTTTGGGGCGACCATTCCTTGCCACTGGGAGAGCTCTAGTAGATGTGGAAGCTGGACTACTAAAGTTCAGGCTCAACAAAGAAGAGGTGACTTTCAAAATCTATCGGACTATGAAGAAACCAAAGGAATTTAGTGTGATCTCAGCACTTGAGGATGAGTATGAGTCACTTGACGAATTCTGAGTAGTCAAGAGACTTGCGTCGTGCCACGACGTTAAATCAGGCACTTCTTGGTTTGGTGAAATATGAGTAACCAGACCACCTGCATCGTGCCGCGACGTTAAATCAAGTGCTTCTTGGGAGGCAACCCAAGTTATTGAACTAATGTGTGCTCAGTGTGCAGGGAAACAAAAATAGGTGGCTGAAAAATCTGCTGCTACAGGATCTCAGTATGACTCGTGGTGAGGTCCTACGAGTCGTGGTAGCAGAAGTGGTGAAAAGCAGAGAAAATTCTAAGAAAGTCTGACCTACAACTTATCCTACGATTCGTACCTTCATGGTATGAGTCATAGGATGCTCTCGTAGGTCACTAGGTAAGTTCTCTATAACTAAAGTCATTATGGGCTTGGAACGAGTCATAGGTTGCTCCTACGACTCATAATACGAGTCATGACGGGTCAACTTGACCCGATTCGGCCCAAATTTTCAAATTGAACCCCACCACTTAAACTTCAAAATCAACCATCCTCCCACGCTAACACCTCAAAACCCCTAAAACCTACGACTTGAGAACTTTCTTCCTAGCACTCGTAGCTTCCCAAAACATCATGAAATTAAGCTATAAATTTGTGCTTCAGCTAAGTGTGCAAAGCCCTCGCATTTGATTTCCAGCCTATGAATCGCGAATCAAGTAAGTGGTTTACATTCTAAGTTCTTAATGCTTGAAAGTGAACTTGAGGGAATCGAAAACCCATAAGACTCACTGGGTGTTCTTGAAAAGCAATGGGTAGGTGCGAAATACACTAAATCAACCGTAAAAACCACTAGAAATCGATAAAATTTTGGCCCTAGAAAACCTAAGGGTAGTTACGAGTAGGAAAGTATTAAGTGGTGTAAAAAGGTAGGGTACCTAATGCTAGACCTGGGGGAAATTTGAGTACCTAAAAATGTGCAAAACAAACACCTACACACTGATAAAAAAGAATCTTAAAACTGGGCTAAAAATGGGTATGTAGCACAGTACGGGTCGTAGGTTGACACAACGAATCGTATTGAGTGCTCGTACCACTTATCTTGAAAAACCGATTTGGACCCACCCCACGACTTGTAGAATCGACCTATGGGTCGTACCACGAGTCGTAGTGAAAAACAGAATATGATTAAAATGGGACTTCATCAGATGACTCAAGGTACGGATCATACCTTCATGGTACGAGTCGTACCTGCAAGTCATGGGGAACCATCAGGGCTTCTCACGAGTTGTACCTTTGAGGTATGACTTTTACTGAGGACCGTGATGAGATATTGCAATTATTCTATCTGATCTTTCTTTCTTAAAAAATGGATTACTAACCTCTTTCTCACCAGGTACAATGACATACAAATGTAAGGCATACAAAACACAAGCCTGCAGGCAATTGATAGATGAAACAACGGACTCAGAGTCTGAGCAAGCCGGAGATTCACCTAGTGGTTCACTTGAGGATTATCAAGTGGACACATCAGACACAAATGGGACAAGAACCACTAGGGCAAGAGCAAAGGCCTAAGCCAAAGCAACCACAGCCATATCCACTTAAGCTCCCCAGTCTAAAGAGAGGACTAGATAGGAACAACAAAGGCCGGGAACAGACTCAAACACTGAGGAAGGGTCAGAAGGGACTCATGATGATGCAGAAAGCAGTGAGGAAGCAGTGGAGGAGGAGACCCCTGCTAGAGAAAATAGTACAATGCGGTGGAGAGTGTCGGGTTCTAAAGAGATATATGAACAAGGCATCGCTCTCACCGCCAAAAGCAAACCAAAGAGAAGTATCCAAGAAGAACCGCGGATCATCACTAATTCCTTGAATGAAGTTGTGGAAATGAAGCATATTTTTAGCTTCTATGGGCTAGAGTGGATGGCCAAGACCCCTTCACAATACACCGAGGAGATCGTCAGGGAGTTCTATGCCAACTACCTGGCCACAATGGAGTAGAAAGAATAGGAGGGGCAAAAGATAAAGGAGCATTCTTGCTTGGAGAGTGTTCTAGTCTAAGGGCGAGTGGTTGATGTATCTGATCGGACTATTACACGGATGTTGTATGGACCTCAGTTCAGACCAACTAGGATAACCCAGAGTATGATTACCAGGTTAAGGCGATGAAGCAAATTAGGAGTCTGAGCAGGAATGAGCGACAGAGGCAGTTGGAATGGCTAGCGGAGGTTATAGATGAGAACAAGGATGAGGCTGAGTGGGTTTCAGGTGGAAAGCAGGTGACAGAGAACTCATTGAATTTCATCGTAAAATCCTTCTCGACATTGGTGAGACATCGATTAGCACCCAGCGTCAATGATAACATACTAAGTGCAGATAGAGCAGTGTTGGTGGCATGTCTCATGTCTTGCTACCCTCTGAACATCCCGAGATCATAGATACCGAGATACGAGACAAGGAAGTGGAAGTAAGCACTAGTATTCCATTCCCGAGCCTTGTATATAGTTTGTGTAGGGAGGCAAGAGTATAGCGGGGTGATGAGAGATTGATCGGAGGCTAAAGAATTGCTGATATAGGCCTTATCCGGGATGAGATGAACCTGGTAAGTAGATCTAGAATGCCCACATCCATCCCAGCAGCTCAGCCAGCAGGGGACGTACAAGTGAATGTCCCTAGTACTCACGAGCAGAGCGAGACACCGGCTACAGATGCCGGTCATTCAGAGACAGCTCCCAGCACCTCAGCTACACTGCTACCCATTGTACAGACTCAAAATCCAGCAGGGTCCATCTTGGTACCGCAGTATTTCCTCCAGAAGCTGGCAAAGAGATTGAACATGGACGAGTGCAAAATTTAGGCAATAATGGAGATTGTAAAGCCATGGGTAAAATCCGAGATTGATTCAGCAGCTCAGGCCCTTCATGCCCGCCTGGATAGTTTTGAGAGTAGATTCAACATGAGGATGGCGGAGCAGTCAGACACTGGTAGTCTCCATGCAGAGTTGGGGGCTCTTCGGAGCCAAGTGGTTGAGTTGTCTTTACGGCAACCAACTGTTATAGCAGCCCCCACTCTTCCAGACCTGGATGTAGAGCTTGAGGAGGATATTGACTTGGCAGCATACTGGGGGCCAATTGCAGCCGGTGATAAAGGCAAAAAGAGAGCTGCTAAAGATGCTGGTGAGGAGTGTGAAAAAGAAGAGAAAGAAGGAGAAGAAAGAGCACAAGTGGGCTAGAGAGGAGAGCATGCGAGCTCATGAAAAGCATATGACTAAGCTGCATCAGAGACTTAGAGGAGCGGGAAGCTCCACTACAGCTCAGCCCGATCTTGCTAGTGGCCATGACCTTTCGGGTGAGCCACATTTAGCCCCGGTTTCCACAGAGGCCGTTCAAACGGCTACAGTTACTGACGGGGTACCACTACCCCCATTTTTACACCATTGAGTGCGTCGGCCAGCGCTAGCGCCACTACTACCACGAAGATACCACCTTCGCGAGATGGCAGAGGCGAAGTCTGAGTAGCCACAGGTATGTCCTTTTTTTCCCTTCAAGCTTATATTTTGTGCTTCTGGGACGAATCTCATTTTTTTAAAAATGGCGGGGGGGGGGGGGGGGGTGTACTTGTATCTTTGGAATATTTTTGGTCGCCTGAGGGTTTTTCTTGCCGTGTTTCTTTTCCCTCATACATGCGATCTAGTAGAACCGGCATGTGTTAGGATTTTTTTATTTTTAGTTGTGATTTTTGTTTGATTAGAACATAACTTAGGAATACTTAGCCATTGGATATGCACTACTTTTGTTGTTTTGAAAAATTGACCCTGTTTAAAAATTTTGCTATGTATTTGTGACAATAATGCATGATTTCTGTGGATCATTTTATGTCATTTAGTTATTAATAATTCTAGTCTTGTTAAGCCATGTATGAACCAGATAAGTAAAGTTAAAATAGTTCATGTACCATGTGTGAGTGAGGTCTTAGTAGTTGTTGAAGATCTAGAACTTGCCTGGTTGGTCTCTGCATAGGTTGAGAATGGTTGGTTAGGATATGATCATAGACCATTTTTGTGTTAGCTCACTTTTATCCTATATTTCCCTACCAAAGTGTCATGAATCCCTTGATCCCAAGTTTGAGCCTTAATTGACCATATTTCTTTGATTTACCTGCTAACCGTACCCATTTGTTCATAATGAACCTTTTTGGCCCTGGTCCTTCCTTGAATATTGTGAACCTCAACATAAGAAAAATGCTTAAGTTGAGGGTGGCTAAAGTAGGGGTGCATAAATTTTGGGAATGGGAGAAAAGGAAATAAAAGAAAAAGAAGAGAAAAAAGAAAATGGTGAAAAAAGGTATGGTGAGGTGAAAAAGTAAAAAGCAGAAAAATTGAGAATATTGAAAAAAATGAGAAATTTAAAATAGCTTGAAAGTGTTTAAACATTTGAAAAATCACCTCACCCATGCAAATGTTCATAAAATTGGAAAAAGGGAAGAAAAGGAGACAAAAAGAATGAAGGGTGAAATAGGAGAATGGTGCAGCCAATGAATGTAGTGCCAAGGAAAGGATATTCACTAATAGAATCTTTTATCTTTATCATGTCCATCCCTAAGCCTACATTACAAGCCATATAAAGTTCTATAGTGAATATTAATTTGACCATCTAACAAACCAAAGATGAGAAAATAAGGGCAAACCTATGGTATCTGATGCATAATACTTGCAGTTCTTTGAGAGAGTGAGTGCTTCATTTGCCTAGTTCCATGTTTCAGTTGATACTTCATACTAGAGCGGGGACTTCATTTTTTGTGAGGGTACATGCATTATGTTTGCTTTTACCATTGGTCTGTGTGAAACACATAGGTGATGACTTGATTGCTTGTTGATAGCTAGATGACATGTCTTGATCCCTGAATATAATGTTTTGATGTTTCTTGTAATACATTAGATGATGATGTTTCAAGAGGAAGGGTCAATAGAGTTTGTATATAAAGTGCACAAATTTGTTTGAGTTTTGGTTGTAGTATCTTAAGTTTATTTTCTAGTTGAGCGTCGTGTTTACTTTTTCTTTTTCTTTGCCTGAGGACATGCAAAAGTCTTAAGTTGAGGGTGTTGATGTGCTGCGAATTTATAACACTATTGACACTCAAAACAAAGAAAATAACATGGACTTAGGTGTATTTATGTGGATATGAGGCACTTTTTCTTTGATTTCAGGATAAATGGATGTTGGAACAATAAATTGCAAAAGAAAACTAAAAGTGTGCAAAAAAGGGCAAAAAGTGCTGACCACAGTATGATCCGCAGGATGGACCTATGAGTCGTACGGAGGACCTTAATTAAAAGCTGAAAGTTAACCTGGAAGACTGAACTTATGAAACTTGTCACGGATTGTACCATAGTGGTACGAGTCGTGGTAAGCCAATCGTGATGAAATCCAGAAGAATTGCATAGAAGGATGATTCTCAGTGCGAGAGCACCCTACGACCCATGAGATGAAGATACAAGTCGTACCATACCGGTCGTGGTGAAGTCCAGAAAAAGTTCAAAAGATTAGGATCAAGCCACGAGTGTCAATGTACGAGTCGTAGCATATTGGTACAAATCATACCTTGGCCCAACACTTAGCCAAAATTCAGCCAACACTCCAAGCCACGAGTTGATGTCACGATCCGTGAGAAGCCCCTACGAGTCGTAGGTGGACCCTTGAGGAGGTCGGCAGCAGATATGGAAAGTAGTCCTGTTAGTTTAGGAAAAGGATTCTTGTGTCTCTTTGAATACTTTTTATGTTTTATTTTTAACATAGGACGATGAATAGACATAATTCTAGTAGAAAAACATTGTAGTAAGCAATTTTACATTATTGGAAGAGAGATTTGAGTTGGTTCAACCTTGTGATCAACCTTTTCTTGAATTCATCTTGTTCTTGCTACTTGTTATTCAAGATTTCATGGTTTAATTGAAGGAATTGTTTTTCTCAATCATCTTTGTAAGTATTATTATATGTTTTCAATAATGAACACAAATCACAACCTTGCAACTATGAGAGGCTAAAACCTCCATAGATAGGGTTGTGGGAACCATGGTGGATTAACTAGTCAGGGTTGCAAAAAGTGAGTCTAAAACCAATACTAAATACTTATATTGTATTCTCTTCATCTTTAACGATTCTTAGAGGTGTACAGTGTTAGGAAGTGCCCGAATTCTTTACTTGCTTTGGTTGAAGAGGTAGAGATTAGGAAAAGAGAATTACAACAGAGCCTTGATCTTGATGATCATTATATTAACTTGAGCTGTGGTCGCGGGATAATTATATCTGGAACTTAGTGATAACGGTTAATTTTCAAAACTCATGAGACTTGGTCGAGTAATTGAGGATAGTCATTCAATAGGGATTGGTCGATCATTTGAATGTATCTAAGTTGTCAGTTCTATAAGTATTGGTAAAGATCACGAGTGTATACCCAAAGATGTTATGAACCCATGGGGAACACAATCCCTAGTTATCCTTTAATTATTGATTCACAAATATAATCTTGACTGCTGCTTATTTTTATTATTGCTTTTTATTAGAATCCCCCCATTGTGAAGTAATTACCATACAAGTTCATCTACCGGCTGTAATCTAGATCTTCCATATTCCCTGTGGGTTCGACCCCAACCTCTTGTTTGGTTCTTTATTGACAACTTCTACTTCATACTTCAGTTGGAAATGTGGTTTGAGCATTATCAATGCCATCGCGCAGCTTCTGTGCCGCATCGTGCACACAGTCGCATGGGAGACTTGCGCCTCGCGCATGGAAATGCGCAGCACTAGCGTCGCGTCTCACATCTGGTAGCGCAACAAGGCCAGTGCCTTACGTAGCAGTGCTGTGTAGTGCGATATGCCTTGATATTTGCATAATTCATTCCAACTTCCTCATCTTCATTCCATAAGCCTCAAATACATTCAAATCCATTATTTTTGTTTTTCTTTGCAAACACACTGGGCAAGTTCTAGACATCAATTTGCAAGCATGGAGTATATCAAAAATTCCTGACACATTGACACAAAATGGTTTAACAATGGAAATCAAGATTACATAAACACATATATTCATATTGCATGCATAACATAATTAAGCCCATTTTTTTCTTTTCAAGCACATGAGTCAAGTTCCAGAAAAAACTAAGTCTTTCTACCTTTTTCATGCATTTTTGAGTGAATTTAATAAAGTCTTAATGATACCTAAAGTGAAGCACCTAGCATTCATAGGGTCCAAGTTCTTGTTCTCCCTAATGACTAATTTACCCTTAAGACGGTCGTCATCCATCCATCATCGCGCAACGTCATGACTCAATGATTACAAATAAAAAATAAAATCAAGATTCCCTAGTCGGTTCTAGGCTATCCACCGAAAAAGTACCAAAAATAAAAATTGGAGGAACCCAAAATAAAATAAAACTAAAAAAATACTACAAACCAACAAGCATTCATGAACATAAATCCCAAAAAAAAAACTAGGCCTACCATGCGGAGATTTAGCAATTAAAGAATGCATGGTAATATGAAGTTCACTTCTCCCACCCCACACTTAATTAGTAACACTGTCCCTAGTGCTATAACAATAAGGAATAAAGTAAAATAGTGAAAGAAGAACTCTCTGGACCTCTACTCTTCGTTGTCAGTGGGGGCAAGGGTAGCTTCCCCCATCTATGCATTTCATGCTCCAAATTCATTGTAAATTATGACTTAACACATGCACACTTGAACAAACACATAAAAACAAAAATTTTTATCTTGGGTTGCCTCCCAAGTAGCGCCTGATTTAACGACATAGGTATCTTGATTACTCAGAGTTCATCAGAATACCTGTTGAGACCGTGGTCATATCTTGGCCTCTTGTTTCACCACGCTGCACTGTGACACGTCAGAAAATAAAATAAAAATGAAAAAATAGGAAATAATGGCTGAAAGTTAAACACAAGTAGTTAATCTAATCCCAAATTGTATTTCCCGGCAACGGCGCCAAAATTTGATGTTGCCCAAATTACACCTCATAATGAGATATAACACAGTCAATGTCAAATATAGAACCCAACGAAGGTTGGGATCTGTCTTATAGGGAATATGAAATGATATAAAAGAACGCTAGTACTTAAGCTTTTAAGTCAATTATCTCCTGGGGGGGGGGGGCATTTATAAAAGTAACAAACAATGTCGTTGAAAGGAAGTGAAGGCTGATTTCAAATTAATGAAACTAACTAGGGTGTGTGTTCCCTATGACTTCATAACCACAATGTGTTTTATACTACTGATCTATTCCGGTGCTTAGCATCCAATATCGGTAAGTTAGCTTCACCTAAATGGTTGGTCCCTATTTATATGATTATCACCACACAACTTGGTCCCTATGCGGATGTATACTTAATTGACCCTTACCCTTGTTATCAGATCAGTTATTCCCGGATAAGGTCAAGCTATTAGATGAGGGTTGATAGCCTCAAATCTCCATTGTTAATCCCTTTTCCCATTCATTTTTAGCCGTGAAAGCATCTAATCACAAGCGTTACCTATTTTCATAAATATATAACATCAACACATGCAAACACACATAATTTGTTCTTCAAAATATAGTAAAGCATGGGCAAAATTATGTCTAAGAAGTGCGTAAGTATGCCCTTCATCAATGTTTATGAAGAAAGTATGATTTCGAAATACCCATGGTTATTTTCATGCTTTCAAAGTGAATCAAGTTGATTTCAAGCATGTCAAAGTATTGGGCAAGCCCATATGATCAAATATGTCTTATGATTTCATGAATTAGCTTACCACATGGTTTTGGAGTCAAGACTCCTATTATTTTCAGCTTGTGGTATGATTTGAGCCAAGGCTCCTCATATTATGATTTTCGATATAACATGTGTATTATTATTCAGCTTCGTCACTAGACGATGGTCAGCTTCCTTGAAAAATGATGGAGAGCATATGCATGTTTTGGGAGTAATGTCTAACACCGTGTAGGCTAAGGGTCAGTCAAACCTATACCTCCGAACTACGCGCCAACATAGGTATGATCAGATTATTTGGGACCTCCTTTGGTGCTTTTCCCTGCCCCTAAGGGGCCTTAAGCTTGATATCGATATCATAGTAACATCCTTATCCCTGACAAGATTTTGGACGGCTCTGCCCACTTGAGTGTAATAGGCGGGACCATGTAAGCTCTATTGTGATAAAGTCGGTTATATGACGAGTCTCCCATTATTCCTCATGATTTCAATTATGCATGTTTATCATTCATGATATATATATATATATATATATATATATATATATATATGTATATATATGTGTGTATATATATATATATATGTTTCAAGAAGGTTTGACCTAATGTTAAGTTTTACTTATGATTATCACTTTTCAGCTTTGGCTCATTCGAATCAGTTATGATAGGCAGTTATGGTCAGATAATCCTCAAATAATCCTTTTTGTATTTTAAAAGGAAGCTAGAATCAAAGAAAAGTTGTTTGAAGAGTTTCCTACAAGTGAGAATAGAGCAGTTATGCAAAGAGAAAAAGAAGAATATAATAAGTACTTGCATTTTGAGAAAGTTTTTTGGTAACAGAAAGCTAGATATGATTGGATTGTAAATGGTGACAGAAATACTAGATTCTTTCATAGTCTAGTAAAAGGAAGAAGATAGAGACTGAAGGTGACAAGAATACAGATTTCTCAAGGAGTTTGGCCAGAGGAAGAAAAGGAAATTGCAGAAGAAGCCTTGGACCATTTCCAGAAACAATTCAGGCAAGATAGAGATGCTACTCATTTTCCTTTATTATCTCATATTCCTAATTTGGTTACACTAGAGGAGAATGAAGCCTTGGCAAGAATTTCTAATAATGATAAGGTGACAGAGGTGGTGTTCCAACTTAGTGGGGATAGTGTCAGTGGTCCAGATGGCCTTACTGGAAAAACTTTTCAGGTATTTTGGGATATTATTGCTTTTGACATTATCAGAATAGTGAAGGACTTTTTTTGAAGGCAATACTCTACTTAAGTCTATTACTCACACTAATTTGGTGCTTATACCTAAGAAGGATCTTATTCAAACCTTCTCAGATATGAGACCTATTAGCCTGAATAGTTTTATGAACAAGATTTTGTCCAGAATTCTTCATAACAGACTGGAAAGTATTTTGCCTAAATTGATATTTTCTAATCAATATGGGTTTGTGAAGGGAAGGATTATTACTGAGAATGTTCTACTCACTTAGGAGGTGGTTAAAGATATTAATAAAAGGGGAAAGCCTACTAATGCGATTATTAAGTTGGACATGGCCAAGGCATATGAGATAGTCTCCTGGTTTTTCTTGATAAAAGTGTTAAGGAAGGTGGGATTTTCAAACATTGTTGTTGATATAATTTAGAGGCTAGTTTCTAATAATTATTATGCAATGATGATCAATGGGCAATCGTGTGGATTTTGGCGCTCTACTAGAGGGGTAAAGCAGGGAGATCCACTCTCCCCTGCTTTGTTTATTCTGTCATCAGAGGTCCTTTCTAGGGCTCTTAATTCTTTGTTTGAGGATCAAAATTATGTTGGGTATGGAATGCCTAAATGGAGTGATAATATCAATCATCTGGCATATGTAGATGATACTATTATCTTTGCATCTATTCATCAATATTCTTTGGAGAGAATTATGTCTATTCTTATGGAATATGAGGAACAATCAGACCAAAAGGTAAATAAGGAGAAGATTTCTTTTATTTGCATCATAATATAGCTGCAGATATATTGCAATAGGTTGAACAGATCACAGGAATGAGAAGAGGAGAATTTCTAATGAAGTACCTAGGATGCCCTATTACATATAGAGGAAAGAGAAAAGTGCACTATTTATAATTATTATACAAGGTGAAAGGGAAGTTGCAAGCATGGAAAGGGAAGATATTATCATATGGTGGAAAAGAGGTTTTACTCTCTAGTGTCCTTCAGAGTATTCCTGCATATATCCTATCTGCTATAACACCCTCTATATGTGTTATCAAGGAATTGCATAGGATATTTGCAAAATTCTTTTGGAGTAACAAAGAATCAGGATGAAGCAAATATTGGATTACTTGGATAAGGCTATGCTTACCCAAACAAGAAAGATGGTTGGTGTTTAGAGCAGTTTTTGATGTCTCACAGGCTATGTATGCTAAGTTATGGTGGAGATTTAGGACATAAAATGCATTGTGGTCCAGATTTTTATGGAACAAATACTGTAGAAAACAAATCCCTACTCTAGATGGTTTGAAGGGGGGCTATCAGGTGTGGAAGAATATGCTTCTAAATAGGGACAACATTGAACAATACATCTTGTGGGAACCAAAAGGAGGTACTTCTACTATATGGTATGACAACTGGTCAAACCTTGGTCCTCTTCATCAGCATCTGTCAGAGGTGCAAACATGTCAACCATTAGGAGATATTGAGTTATTTTTATCTGAAGAAGGTTGGGATTATGAAGCTATGAGCTCTTATATCCTAGAGTATGTGGTTCATCATGTCAAAGAAAGTCTGAGCAAGGTGCAGTATAGTTCTCAAGGTGATAAACCTTGGTGGACTAAAACAAGTACTAGAAAGTTTATTATGAAGAGTGTTTGGGAATTATTGAAGCAAAAAGAGGAAGTGAAAGCATATTTTCAGCAGTTATGGGTTAAAGTGGTACCTTTTAAAATCTCTTTTTAGGCCTGGAGATTATGGACAGGTAACCTACCAGTTGCAGCTTGTTCGTATGCGTTTTGTTGGGGTTATAAAACTGACACGCAAGTGCACGTGGTCGAACAAGTAGTAAGTGGCTTTAGTAAGCCAAGTATCGATCCCTCAGAGACTTGGGATAAGTGCAATTTGCTCAAGTATACTATATTTTTACTTCTAAATATGCTGACAACTAAATAACCAAAAATTGAATAATTTGTTTTATAAATTTTATACTAAACTACAAACAATTATCTACTTTGAATTTGGACTATAGATAAAAGCATGCCGAGGTTAAAGAACATGTAATGAAATTGATTATCATCATAAATTGGTTAATCTTTTCTTCCAGTTGTTAGCCAAGAACAATTGCCAAGAGATTAAAACTCTCGTATTTAATCTCACTTAAGAATCATGAACCATCCGTCTACATTTCTGTGATCAAATGCAATTCATGTTCTAGCCATACAATTCCGGTTCCTAAATTGACTAATACGACTTTCAAGTATATTTCTATCAGGAAAGCACATCAAAACTCAATTTTTCCAAATCAAGTAAAGAACAATATCCTATTAATTCACAACTTTCCAATTTCGTGCTCTCTCGAGTGAAATCGGACTTTTTAGATGTACATTAATGTAGGCCACACACCAATGCAGTAGAAACAAGAATTAATAGAACAACATGGAAGAAAAAGATGAAAAACCATATAATTAATAATCAAAATTCATCACAAATCTTCACAACCTCAGCAAGGAAGGGAATTAGCCACTCATTTGTGGATTAATCATCCTAAAACAAGTGTTAATCATACAAATAATTGAATTAGAAAAGAAAGAAAGAGAGAAAAAACCCTGAACTTTTCGTCCCTCAACTGCCTGTAACCCACGTCCTTGCTCCACCAAGTCTGCATTATGAAAAATACACTTAAGTGTTCTATTTATACTAGTGGGAATTTTTCCCGGAATAATGAGCAACGTGTCACGGAGTGCATCGCGGAGCACTGCCTCCGTGACACGCCGTGAACGCGGACCCTCACTGGAATTGGGGGTCTGGGAAATCAAACACCAACGTGGCACGGCGTGCAACGCGGAGGCTAGCCACTGTGACACGGAGCAGTCGCGAACCTCCACTGGAAATTGATGAATTTTCACCCTCCAGGCAGAATGCCTCCGCGATGGCAGTGTGACACGGCTCCATCGCGGAGCCCCTTTAATTCGTGCAGTCCTGTGCTTTTTTCCTTGCTCGCATCCAAGTCCAACTCCGATATCATCCAACATGCATTTTAGCTTCTCGAAATCACATTTTACCTACAAAACAATGCTAATCATGTTGGTTAGTATAAATTCACATTTTATTACCAATTACATGAAAACGTATACACATTGCTAGATAAACAAGGCGAGAATGATACTTTTGAGTATCACTTGGGCATATAAATCTTCCCAAGATCACTTACCCCACACTTAAATCCTGGTTCGTCCTCGAACAACAAACATACAATTCATGCAATTTACATCCCAACCTTCGCTACTATGGTGCGACAATTTAATCTACGGTCATACCGATCATTCAATATTGCAAATCATCAAGAAAACATGCATGGTCTTAACAATGCAATGACCTTCAATACATTAAGACTTCCTAGACTTTAAGAATCGACTCTCGATATCGGCAAACTCATGCAAATCAGCTAATCAAGATATCCGACACGAAAATCAATCTTTCATGAAGTATGTGCCCTCACAACTCAAGAGAATCTTCCCCTTTTTGCTCATGTGACACACAAACATTCAAGTAGGGGCATGTAAAAACAATTTCACTCTCTCTCCCAAAAGAATTCACATGCATCATGTCATGACCCATAAGCTTGCCCTTAGTGTATTACTCCACTAATATAAAGAAATGCAATGTAAGATCACGTAGGACTTTAATGGGTTGTAATGGAAGCTATGGAACTAGTATATATTGGATTAGCCAATAATAGCCACTAGCATCCTTAAGCGCCTTTTTAACACATTCCCATCAACTCATGGACATTGTTTCTCTCTTTTCTTTTTTCATCATCCCATTCTTGATGATTTACTTTAGTATGGCCCATTTCATTAAGCACACTTGACACAATAACAAAGGTTATTCATGCACCTTCATTATCATTTATTTATAACCAGTGCACCTTCAACCTCTTCTTTTCTTTCCTCACTCTACTTTTCTTTTTTTTTTCTTTTCACCATTCTCACTCTTTGACACTTTGGGAAAATTATTTTCTCTTCTTAAGCGCTTAAGAGTTTTGTATAGACTTTAAGGCTAATGAAAAGAAAGAATTAAGCTCGGTTTATACTTTTTGGACACAAGAAAGAAATAATCGGCTAAAGGCTCAAAGGGCTGACTAGGTTATACAATCACAGAAAGGGGGAGTATGACAAGAAAAAAATAGAAACTCTCGTTTAAAACAAAGAAATGCCTACATCCTTTCCTACAATACACCTTCTTTATTTCGTTTTGTACACACACCAGGCAAGTTCTAGACACTTCACAATAGCATGGAATAACAACACCTCACTTCACACTTTATGCACATGCTCGATTCAAGATGTATTCACAGATTCTTCAATCAGCTAATTACATGAATTCAAACATTAATCCTCAATCACATCGAATCGAACTCTACAGCCTAGGTATCTCAACATATTTACAAGATTGCCTGCTTGCATACGAATGACCTTTGCATTTTGAATATCAGGTACAACACGCAACCAAAAATTCACAACCATATAGTAACTACATGTTCCGGGATGCAATCCACCAAAGAAAGAAACTGAAAATAAATTGAAAAAAAGAAAAAAAATATCTACTCCTAACGACTACATTTCCCTTAAGACGGTCATCATCCATCCATCATAGGGAACGGTCACTAACTATGACGTTGGTTCAATGGGACCATTCTCGGTAAAAGAACCGAAAACAAACGCCGAGAAACCCAAAATTTAAAAGTTGAAAAATTTTCAAAACATCGATCATTTCGATAGAAAAATTATTTACAAAATATTTTAAATATGAACAAAATATTTCCAAAAAAACTAAAAAAACAAATTTCTAAAAATATCGATCATTTCGATAAGCAAAAATATTTACAAAAATATTTACAGAATCAGCTGGCAACATTCCACAACACACATCAATTCCACAAATATTTACAAATACAGAGATTGAAAATTCACAAACACAGGGAAACATAACATACAAATATACAGAGGAAAACATACAAGCAAACCAGCCCAGCCCAGCAGCTAACTACTCCCACCCCATACTTAAATCGAACACTGTCCCCAGTGTTCACAAAAATTAAATAGCACAAAATCGGGTGGTGGAACTCCCTGATCAGTCGAAGTATTCCACTTCTTCATCAGGTGCTGCTGCCTCATCTCCCATGTCCGAGTCGCCTCCATTGTCGTCATCGGACTCCACATTGGAGTCCTCCCGACGTGTCTCCTCATCCGTGGGGACGTCATCATCAGTGGGCTCCACAAAGGCTGGCCCTACTCGGCATAGAGCCCTGGCGTTTTCGCCAAACGGGTAATCTAGCTCGAGCTGCCATAGCTCCTCCTCCGTGGCTGGTCTCCCACCGATCCTTAGCTGGAGCATTTGCATCCCATACATCCGCGCCATATACTGGTCATCACGAGCATGTCGCTCGCCAAGTGTCAGCACTAGCCCATGGGTGGTGTCGGGAGCCTTAGTTTTGGTCACATCCAAGGCCTGCCGCTCCAACTGCGGGATATAATCCAAAGCCTCCTCCTCGACATCGAGGCCCCGGAGAAAGGTGGTGAGTAGTCCATCGAAACCATACCTGTGGCCCTGGTGCAATCGGGCTCTCTTCATGGCGGATATAATGACCGCCCCGACATTAATCTCCAGCCCTTTCATCAGGGCGTACACCAGGCAAACACGGTCCCGGGTCACATCAGTCATGTGTACCCCGAGATTAGGCACGAGCAGACTATCTTCAGCCAGATTCGGGCTTCCCTGTTCATTTGAGAATATGGCAGAGTCTGGTGGTAGCCCCTTTCTTTGTGCCTGCTCCATCTAGCTATAGATCGGGCCCCACACATTGTGCGTCTGATGTCGGCATACGGTGGGGTAATGTTCAGCTGGCGGAGAACGTGGGCGTCTGTGTCCCGCGCTCCTATGATGGCATTTAGCTGGTGGGGCTCCAGAGTGACTATCTGCCCTCTGATTTTGATGGTGTGACTTCTTATTGACGGGTTCCAATTTGCATAGAACTCCCGGACCAGGTGCAGGTTGCATTCTTTGGGCTCCTCGAATATGAAACCGAGCATAGCTGCCTCGATCCGGTGAACTATTCTGGGGAACTCCTATGCCAATGGCTCCCGTGCTATATGCTCTTCAGGGAAATATTTGTTCTCTTTATGCTTTGCGTACCACTTTTTCCCCTCGTCAGTTACCCATCTCATTCCATATTGGCAGCGCTGGCCGCGTGGAACTACTGGTGCAGCTGGGACTGCTGTGCCCCGTCTGAGTCGCTTTCTTCCGGTGCCTGAAGTTGATGCACCCTTTCCTTTATCTTGCCTGCTTGCCATTTTGCCTGTCAACACAAGTCAACAATCGCAATGTTAAGCTAAATAAATATTAACTTCGGCTAAGGTCGGGTTACACTAAATTACCCCACACTTAGTCCTTAGTTACAGTTATAACCTATGGCAAGAATAACTTTATTTACACAAAACAACCAGCTATACAATCATGCTTAGTGCGTAAAAAAAAAGAAAATTCGACGGTATAACTTCTGCGTACTACTCAGACTTCGTACAGCTAATCACAATCACTACCATCGCAAATATTTTAACCCTCGCACTTAGCAAAGAAAAACAAAGACACAAAAATAACAACAAAAATTTATATACATTAACCTATACAACCAACCAAATTTGAACAAATTTCAACATTTTCCCAAACCCGAGAATTCGTCATCTATTAACATTCAAACAATTCGTACAACGATTCAACCAATTCAACACGTACAACCCGGCATACAATTCATGATTTCAACACATTACCCACTTCACATTCAACAACGAGCCCTAGAATTGATTTCTTCCATCAAATTTGAATAATTTATGCACTCAACAAGTTCAAACAATCATAATGACAATCCGAACATTTATCAATCAACAAATAACTCGAATTCATGCTTAATTTCGACTTAGGGCTATTTAGTTCACCTCCCATGCTTAAAATCAAAGAAAATCGACAAAAACTTGAGAGGGAATCGGAAAACATACCTCGGAGTTGAAGAATCGAAGAAAACTCGATAAATTGTTGCCATAAGCCGTGGCACGTTGGTGGGAGAGGGGTTTTGGGACGTTTGGTCGCGGAGGAAAATGAAAATGAGGGGAAAAGGGAAGAATTCGGGGTTTAAAAGGTAGAAAACTCGCGGGTCACCCGGCAACCCGGTGTGACCCGTCGCGATATACAAGGCAACGTGTCACGGAGTGCATCGCGGTTGTTATACCCCATAGAATTTCTGGCACCTAAATGACCTGTTCGCACGTTGGTTAAGCATATTTGAAAGTCATACGTGCTAAAGAAAGGCCCGGGAAAAGATCAGACGAGAAACCTGTTGAACCATCGCGGAAGGAGCCGAGGCAGAGCCCCTCCGCGATGGCAGCGTGTCGCGGAGGTGGAGCCTCCGCGTTGGCTCTGTGACACGTTGGCCTTGTCCAGGCCCAAGTATATAAAGCCCCACTTCGGTTTTAAATCAGTAAAAACTTATAATTTGCAGTGAAACAGAGAGCAGTCAGCAGAGAGGAGAAAAGAACGAAGGAGGTAAGATAATTTCGTCCGATTACGCTGCTAAACGTTGTCCAAACTCAAATTAACCTCAGATACCGAGGTATTTAGCAGCAGAGAGCATTCCTACGGATTTAGTTTCGTGGAATACGGCCGACGAATCGTCGAGCTACCGAGCTAAGGTAAGTGGAATTGCTCTAAATTAGTGTCTATGTGTTCCTAGCTGTGAACTGAATATTTCTCCCTTCTGGACCGCTGAAAAATAGTGAGTTTTCGACCGTCTTTCGATAAGCCTAAGTTTAGGCTATAAACTAAATCGAAAGTGACGTTGCTCTTTACAATAAAGCCGTATTTAGTATTAATTGACATATTTATGAATGCAGTTGGGAGGAAATAGTTGAAGTACCGGCCGAGCCTCATCCGACAGACGGATAGTTCGAGGATAAGGTATGTAAAGCTAGTTTCCTCGGCAAGTTAAGTAATCTCGGTACAGTACAGTAATTTAAAGGCCAGTAGAATGTTCAGAAGTCATGTGTTATGTTTATTACGAATGTTGGTACGATATTAGAAGCATCGAGTTATAACTTGTGTGGAACTTGCTAGCACAATATAGATTCTAATACAAGTGTTAGGCACTGCACAGCGTGCTCAGTATGTGATCTGACACAGAATGTTAGGATATCATTGTATTCAGTTGAAACCCAGTAGAGTAATGTAGTATCTGTAAGGCATCTCAGAAATAGAATGATAAGTTAAAATGAAGTTGGAAAGCATGTTAGGAATAGTAAATCATGTTACTATAGAAACTCAGTATACAACATAGTTTTCAGCAGAAATACTATATCATGTTCAGCATTAGACTCAGTACAGTATGGCAGAAGATTATATTTATATATATATATATATACTATTATCAGTCTCAACATGTATTAAATACGTACATATCATTATCACTAGTTCAGCATACAGTATGTACAAACACTTTATTATCATTAGTTTCAATATGTGGTATATGCAGATAGTATTAATAGTTGAGACTGTTGTATTGTTTGGGGTTGGATTACCTAGCATCCATGACCGCCCCAGGGTTAATAGCTGTATCGACTCGTCCGCCAGAGGACGAGGATACGTCGCTCTACGGAGTGGCATGTCGTCCCACAGGGGAAGAAGATGGGATGCCAGTTTTCCCCATATTGTGCCTTGGTCGGCCCTTATACACCCCCGTCGAGCGGATACGCCCGGGGTGTTGATTCAGGAGTCCTCCGGACTCAGGTACAGTTATAGTCAGGGGCTCAGCGAGCCCAAGTGCATACCCAGGGGACCGGCAGGATGCTTATAGTTATTATAGGAGATGGGACGACCGGGGTAGGGGTATAGATTGCGTGTTGGTTGTACCTCCCGGCTTATGGGGGCCGGGTAAGGTTCGTGTGTGCTATGTATGTTATGATATGTTGTGCCGTGTTATAATAGATAAGAGTAGATCGACAGTAGAATGATAAACCCCCAGATATGACTCCTGCTCCTTCCAGTATAATTAAGAGAAGGTATGACTTACATTATCAGACAGTTAATCTATTCCTTCCTACTTCAGTTTCATCAGTTATATTGTTGTTTTCAGATATTTCTTTCAGTTATTGCTTTACATACTCAGTACCAGCGTACTGACGCCTGGTGGGGCGCTGCATTACTTGCCTGCAGGTACTCATAGACGAGCAGGCGATACCGCGTGATTCCTGTCAGCGATCGAGTATTCAGCTCCTGTAATCCGGAGACTGAATTCCAGAGGTGTACTTCATTTTCTTTTGTTGTATAGTACGGGTAGGTCGGGGCCCTGTCCCGATCATTTCTACTATTATTCCTAGAGGCTTGCAGTCTGTATACATTTCCCTGTGGTCAGATGAGTCGGTCGTGTGAGGCCGTGCAGTTGTATAGCTGTTAGAACTTGTGTTTCCTTTATGTTGGCCGTGTGGGGCCATAGTTCGACAGTAGTGGTGACCTTGATGGTCACGTAGCTATCCAGCACTTCATGGTTAAGTTATAGATAACTAGACAGCATGGTGGCCTTGTCGGCCCGCATAGGTTTCCCCATCTTGATATGTTTCTGGTCAGCTGTTCGTACAGGTACAGGAGGCTATAGGCCAATGGGCCGGGGGCTGTGTTTACAGCCGTTATATAGCCCTTTGTTTCCAGAAATGTGAGTTAGAGCTAGCCAGGCACCAGATGTGCCCAGGCTTAGCAGTCCAGCAGTTCAGGTCCTAGTAGGGCACCAGGTGCCAGTCATACCCCCCAAGGCGGGGTGTGACAAACTTGGTATCAGAGCAGGTCGTATCCCAGGGAGTCTGCAAGCCGTGCTAAGTAGAGTCCTGTCCATGGATGTGTTTTGCACCACATACTATGGGTAGGAGGCTGCAAGGCATGATAGGATGGTTGTCTTTTATTCTTATTCAGTCGTGCTGTAGAGCGGTATAATATAGGGTTGAGTCCCTAAAAGCTTACTATATTCTTTGGTTACAGATAATGTCAGACCAGCGACATCCTATCACAGGTCGGAGCTTAGATGTTGCAGCAGGGGAAGGCACCAGCAGGATGCCTCACCCTCGTTTAGAAACAGCCCGATCAGAGGGCACTACAGAGGCATCGTCCCAGCCTTCTCAGCAGTCTCCACCACATCAGGAGCCACTAGGGGCGACACTACCTTCAGCAGTCCCTATACTGACACCTTCCGACCAGGAGGTTAGGAGTGCTGTAGTTATGTTAGCACAGATGATGGCTGCTCAGCGTCAGCCAATGCCGTCTACAGTTGCGGAGTCATCAGGAGGGACCGGTAGTTTGAGGGTCCGAGAGTTCTTAGCTCTGAATCCCCCACAGTTTACAGGTACGGACCGAACAGAGGACTCTCAGGATTTTCTGGATCAAATGCAGAGAATCTTCAGGGTTATGCATGCCACGCCTACAGAATCCGTTGAATTGGCAGCATTTCGGTTACGGGACATCGCCGTGTTGTGGTATGAAAGCTGGGAAAGATCCCGAGGGTAAGACATTTCCCCTCCGATCTAGTCCAGCTTTTCAGGAGCTTTTCTGGATCATTATCTTCCGCGGGAGATTCGACAGGCCCGGGTAGACCAGTTCCTACATCTAGAGCAGGGGGCCATGAGTGTTCGGGAATATTCCTTACGGTTTGATTCTTTGGCTCGATATGCACCGGCCTTCGTTGATACCATGGCATCCAGAGTACACCGCTTTATCATGGGGTTGAATCCAGAATATGTTGAGACTTGTATTACGACCACACTGCGAGAGGACATGGACATTGCTCGAATTCAGGCATTTGCCCAGAATATTGAGGGCATCAGACAGCGACATCGGGAGATCAGAAAGGTCAATCAGGAACAGCGTCGCCGGGACAGGCCAGTTGATTTACAGAGGGAGGCCCGGGCAGGACCCAGGCCACGATTGTTAGACAGGCCGCCCAGACCCCCACCTCCGCCACAGTCGCAGGGGGGTAGATTCAGCCGCAGGGGGCAGTTAGAGACTGGTAGAGGCTCGCAGATGGCAGATTCACCATTGCAGAGGAGGGCGGAGCAGAGTAGGTATACCCTACCACTTTGCCCTATATGCACTCGACGCCATCCTGGAGCATGCAGGTATGGTTCCACCGCATGTTATATTTGTGGCCAAGAAGGCCATTTGATGAAAGATTGCCCAGCCAGAGGCCGAGAGGACCGAGATAGACAGGATAGGGCATCTGCAGGGTCACGAGCCACAGCATCCTCGACTGGGCGCAGGCAGGGGTCGGGGAAGATCAGGGGCCTCCAGTACAGGTGCGGGTCCAAGCCGCACATATGCTTTACTAGGGAGGCAAGATTTAGAAGCGTCACCTGATGTTGTGACAGGTATGCTAACTATCTGCTCACACCCTGCTTATGTGTTGATTGATCCAGGGTCTACTTTGTCCTATATTACTCCGTTTATGGCACAAAAGTTTAGTATTGCACCAGAATTATTGCAGCAGCCCTTTTTAGTATCTACGCCCATCGGTGACTCTATCACAGCTAGTCGAATCTACCGCGGGTGTACAGTAGAGGTTGCTGACCGTCAGACCACAGTAGATCTGGTCGAGTTAGAAATGATAGACTTCGATGCCATAATTGGTATGGATTGGTTAGTACCGTGTTTTGCCAACGTTGAATGTTGGACCAAGACGGTCCGATTCCACTTCCCGGGAGAAGTAGTGCGGGAATGGAAGGGCAGCACTGCTACGCCAAAAGGTAGGTTTATTTCCTACCTTCAGGCGAGAAAGTTGATATCTAAGGGATGTATTTACCATCTGGTCAGAGTCCAGGATGTCCAAGCAGAATTGCCGACGCTCCAGTCTGTTCCAGTGGTGAATGAATTCCCTGATGTGTTCCCAGATGAGTTACCTGGTATTCCCCCAGAAAGGGAAATAGACTTTGCTATTGACTTGTTACCAGGTACTCAGCCGATATCAATTCCTCCCTATCGTATGGCTCCGGCAGAACTCAGAGAATTAAAAGAGCAGTTGAAAGATTTATTGGATAAAGGTTTCATCAGGCCGAGTACTTCACCGTGGGGTGCGCCAGTTTTATTTGTGAGGAAGAAAGATGGCTCGCTCCGAATGTGCATAGATTTTCGGCAATTAAACAAAGTTATAGTAAAGAACAAGTACCCGCTCCCCAGAATTGATGACTTATTTGATCAGTTGCAGGGAGCCAGATACTTTTCTAAGATCGACTTGCGGTCCGGATATCACCAGGTCCGAGTACGTGAGAGAGATATTCCTAAGACAGCGTTCAGGACCCGGTATGGACATTTTGAATTTCTAGTCATGTCCTTCGGGTTAACGAATGCCCCGGCAGTCTTCATGGACCTGATGAACAGTATTTTCAGACCTTTCCTGGACTTGTTCGTGATAGTATTCATTGATGACATTCTGGTGTATTCTCGCTCTGAAGCAGATCACCGGACTCATTTGCGGACAGTGCTCCAGATTCTCAGGGACCGTCAGCTGTATGCTAAATTTTCTAAGTGTGAATTCTGGCTTAACTCAGTGGCCTTTTTAGGGCATATCGTGTCGGATGCTGGTATACAGGTAGATAAGCAGAAAATAGAAGTAGCTAAGTCATGGCCTAGGCCTACCACTCCGACTGAAGTTCGTAGCTTTCTGGGGTTGGCAGGATATTACAGGAGGTTCGTTGAAGGGTTCTCGACCATTGTGGCACCTTTAACTAAATTGACACAGAAAGCAGCAAAGTTTCAATGGACAGAGGCATGCGAGCTGAGCTTCCAGGAACTGAAAGACAAATTAACCTCCGCCCCAGTATTAGCATTGTCGGAAGGCACAGAAGGTTATTCAGTCTATTGTGACGCGTCAGGCGTCGGGTTAGGTTGTGTGTTGATACAGCATGGTACAATAATTGCATATGCTTCCAGACAGCTGAGGAAACACGAAAAGAATTACCCTACCCATGACCTGGAATTGACCGCAGTAATCCACGCCTTAAAGATATGGAGGCATTTCCTGTACGGCGTCCATGTTGATATTTACACAGATCATAAGAGCCTACAGTACATCTTCACTCAGAGGGAGTTGAATCTACGGCAACGCCACTGGTTGGAGCTGTTAAAAGATTATGATGTGAATATTCTGTATCACCCAGGAAAAGCTAATGTTGTAGCGGATGCCCTGAGCCGTAAGTCAATGGGGAGTTTGGCATATTTGCGACTTGAGAAATGGAAGTTAGCCAAAGAAATTCATCAGTTAGCTGGTTTAGCCGTTCGAGTAATAGAAACAGAAAATAATAGAGCAGTAATTCAGAATTCTGCTGTGTCATCATTAGTTACAGAGGTAAAAGAACGACAGTACGAGGACCCTGATTTAGTCCAGCTCAGAGATAGAATTCAGAAAGGTAAGGAGTCAGATTTCCAAATGACTGAGGATGATGTGTTACGCTGTAAGGGCCGCCTCTGTGTCCCGAATGTTTCAGGGCTTCGTGGGTGGATCATGCATGAGGTACATTACGCTCGCTATTCCCTCCATCCAGGAGCGACGAAAATGTACCACGACATCAGAGACATTTACTGGTGGCCAGGTATGAAAGTTGAGATTGCTGAATTTGTATCTAGATGTTCTAACTGTCAGCAAGTGAAAGCAGAGCACCAGAAGCCGGGCGGTTTGACGGAAGATATAGTGGTGCCTATGTGGAAATGGGAAACGATAAACATGGATTTTGTAACAGGGTTACCCTGTACCAGACGCAGAAATGATTCCATTTGGGTAATAGTTGACAGGCTAACAAAATCAGCTCATTTCCTGCCAGTGAAGGCCACCTTCTCGGCTGAGGATTATGCCGAATTATATATCAGAGAAATAGTCAGATTACATGGAGTGCCGGTATCCATCATTTCAGATAGGGGAGCACAGTTTACAGCTAGATTCTGGCAGTCGTTCCAGAGGGGTTTGGGAACGCAGATCAATTTGAGCACAGCATTCCACCCTCAAACAGATGGGCAGGCTGAGCGGACTATCCAAACGCTCGAAGACATGCTACGAGCGTGTGTGCTAGATTTTGGGGGTAGCTGGGATGAGCATCTTTCGTTGATTGAATTTGCTTATAATAACAATTATCATTCAGCTATCCAGATGGCGCCTTTCGAGGCATTATACGGGCGAAAATGTAGATCGCCGGTGGGCTGGTTTGAAATAGGAGAATCAACATTGGTTGGCCCAGACATTGTTCGACAGTCAGAGGAAAAGATAAAGCTTATCCGAGAACGTTTACTGACTGCTCAGAGCCGCCAGAAGTCTTATGCAGATATGCGGCGCAGAAATCTAGAATTTGCGGTAAATGACTGGGTATATCTGAAAGTGTCTCCAATGAAAGGGGTAATGAGATTTGGCAAGAAAGGCAAGCTTAGCCCGAGATTCCTTGGGCCATATCAGATTCGGCGAAGAATAGGCCGAGTTGCATACGAATTGAACTTGCCTCCAGAGTTAGCATCTGTTCACCCAGTATTCCATGTCTCTATGTTGAGAAAGTTCGTAGGGGACCCTTCTACAGTAGTTCCAGTTCAGGATGTCCAGGTCACAGAAGAGTTTGCATATGAAGAGGTTCCCGTAGCTATCTTAGACAGACAGATTCGCAGGTTGAGGACTAAAGATGTTGCGTCTGTCAAAGTATTGTGGCGTAACAGGAATCATGAGGAAATGACCTGGGAAGCTGGAGAAGATATGAAAGTCAGATACCCTTACCTATTTCAGGCCTAGTCAGGCGACAGGTATGTCCGTATTATTACTTATGCAGTGCCTTATAGTTATATGTGTGTGAATGAGAAAGATTGATACTTAGTTATCCAGTGGATCTTAAAATATTACGTGCAGTGCCTGTGTTGGACTTTCTTGCATTTCAGATTTTTGCGATAGACCATATTACAGGGGAAACTCTGCCGAAATTTTTCTAGAAAGTAAGTTAAGTAGTCCTCTAGATAGCAGTGTACATTCGAGGACGAATGTTCTTAAGGGGGGGAGAATGTTATACCCCGTAGAATTTCCGGCACCTAAATGACCTGTTCGCACGTTGGTTAAGCATATTTGAAAGTCATACGTGCTAAAGAAAGGCCCGGAAAAAGATCAGATGAGAAACCTGTTGAACCATCGCGGAAGGATCCGGGGCAGAGCCCCTCCGCGATGGCAGCGTGTCGCGGAGGTGGAGCCTCCGCGTGGGCTCCGTCACACGTTGGCCTTGTCCAGGCCCAAGTATATAAAGTCCCACTTCGGTTTTAAATCAGTAAAAACTTATAATTTGCAGTGAAACAGAGAGCAGTCAGCATAGAGGAGAAAAGAACGAAGGAGGTAAGATAATTTTCGTCCGATTACGCTGCTAAACGTTGTTCAAACTCAAATTAACCTCAGATACCGAGGTATTTAGCAGCAAAGAGCATTCCTACGGATTTAGTTTCATGAAATACGGCCGACGAATCGTCGAGCTACCGAGCTAAGATAAATGGAATTGCTCTAAATTAGTGTCTATGTGTTCCTAGCTGTGAAATGAATATTTCTCCCTTCTGGACCGCTGAAAAATAGTGAGTTTTCGATCGTCTTTCGATAAGCCTAAGTTTAGGCTATAAACTAAATCGAAAGTGACGTTGCTCTTTACAATAAAGCTGTATTTAGTATTAATTGACATATTTTTGAATGCAGTTGGGAGGAAATAGTTGAAGTACCGGCCGAGCCTCGTCCGACAGACGGATAGTTCGAGGATAAGGTATGTAAAGCTAGTTTCCACGGCAAGTTAAGTAATCTCGGTACAGTACAGTAATTTAAAGGCCAGTAGAATGTTCAGAAGTCATGTGTTATGTTTATTACGAATGGTTGTACGATATTGGAAGCATCGAGTTATAACTTGTGTGGAACTTGCTAGCACGATATAGATTCTAATACAAGTGTTAGGCACTGCACAGCGTGCTCAGTATGTGATCTGACACAGAATGTTAGGATATCATTGTATTCAGTTGAAACCCAGTAGAGTAATGTAGTATCTGTATGGCATCTCAGAAATAGAATGATAAGTTAAAATGAAGTTGGAAAGCATGTTAGGAATAGTAAATCATGTTACTATAGAAACTCAGTATACAACATAGTTTTCAGCAGAAATACTATATCATGTTCAGCATTAGACTCAGTACAGTATGGCAGAAGATTATATTTATATATATATATACTATTATCAGTCTCAGCATGTATTAAATACGTACATATCATTATCACTAGTTCAGCATATAGTATGTACAAACACTTTATTATCATTAGCTTCAATATGTGGTATATGCAGATAGTATTACTAGTTGAGACTGTTGTATTGTTTGGGGTTGGATTACCTAGCATCCATGACCGCCCCAGTGTTAACAGATGTATCGACTCGTCTGCCAGAGGAAGAGGATACGTCGCTCTACGGAGTGGCATGCCGTCCCACAGGGGACGAAGATGGGATGCCAGTTTTCCCCATATTGTGCCTTGGTCGGCCCTTATACACCCCCATCGAGCGGATACGCCCGGGGTGTTGATTCAGGAGTCCTCCGGACTCAGGTACAGTTATAGTCAGGGGCTCAGCGAGCCCAAGTGCATACCCAGGGGACCGGCAGGATGCTTATAGTTATTATAGGAGATGGGACGACCGGGGTAGGGGTATAGATTGCGTGTTGGTTGTACCTCCCGGCTTATGGGGGCCGGGTAAGGTTCGTGTGTGCTATGTATGTTATGATATGTTGTGCCGTGTTATAATAGGTACGAGTAGATCGACAGTAGAACGATAAACCCCCAGATATGACTCCTGCTCCTTCCAGTATAATTAAGAGAAGGTATGACTTACATTATCAGACAGTTAATCTATTCCTTCCTACTTTAGTTTCATCAGTTATATTGTTGTTTTCAGATATTTCTTTCAGTTATTGCTTTACATACTCAGTACCAGCGGTACTGACGCCCGATGGGGCGCTGCATTACTTGCCTGCAGGTACTTATAGACGAGCAGGCGATACCGCATGCTTCCTATCAGCGATCGAGTATTCAGCTCCTGTAATCCGGAGACTGAATTCCAGAGGTGTACTTCATTTTCTTTTGTTGTATAGTACGGGTAGGTCGGGGCCCTGTCCCGATCATTTCTACTGTTATTCCTAGAGGCTTGCAGTCTGTATATATTTTCCTGTGGTCAGATGAGCCGGTCGTGTGAGGCCGTGCAGTTGTATAGCTGTTAGAACTTGTGTTTCCTTTATGTTGGCCGTGTGGGGCCATAGTTCGACAGTAGTGGTGACCTTGTCGGTCACGTAGCTATCTTGTACTTCATGGTTAAGTTATAGATAACTAGACAGCATGGTGGCCTTGTCGGCCCGCATAGGTTTCCCCATGTTGATATGTTTCTGGTCAGCTGTTAGTACAGGTACAGGAGGCTATAGGCCAATGGGCCGGGGGCTGTGTTTACAGCCGTTATATAGCCCTTTGTTTCCAGAAATGTGAGTTAGAGCCAGCCAGGCACCAGATGTGCCCAGGCTTAGCAGTCCAGCAGTTCAGGTCCTAGTAGGGCACTAGGTGCCAGTCACACCCCCCAAGGCGGGGTGTGACAGCGGTGCACTACCTCGCCTCCGTGACACGGAGCCATCGCGACAGCATACTGGAAATTTTAAAATTTTCGGGTTACACCTCAACGTGTCATGGAGGGTAACGCGGAGGTCCTCCTCCGTGACACGGAGCTATCGCCCCAGCTCACTATCTTCTACATTTTATTAACTTTTCATACCTCGACTTTTCCTTCACGATTCCGTGCACATTTTTCTCCGTTTGACCTGAAAATCATCTCACTAAATAAAATTGGTTAGAATAATAGGTTTCACCTAACTAAAAATAAAAAATACTAACTAAAACGAAAAATTTTGTAATCAATCAAGAAAAAGAAAAAGAAAAATCTATTTACACTTTACAAAATGAAAGAAAAAATTTTCACGGGTTGCCTCCCGTGCAGCGCCTGGTTTACCGTCTCGGCTCGACGTCATTTAAGCTCAATTGTCCGCTAGGGTGATGGACGATTTCTCTCGATCTCTATCCTCCCCCCAGTAGTGTTTACACCTATCCGGTGGTCTTCCCATTAACTCTCGGGAATGCTTCATCTGCTTAGCATTACCATGATCAATCACATTGATCACCGAGAGTTCTTCATGAACCATCGGGAGCTTGGGTTCTTTATCCACATCGAACACCTCTACCTTGTCGTGTGCTCGCATTGTCAGTTGCCCCGCAGCTACATCGATTAATGCTTTCCCGGTTGCGAAGAAGGGTCGTCCCAAAATAAATGGGACTTCCGCGTCTGGTTCAAAATCCATAACAATAAAATCTACCGGGAAAATTAGGGAGCCAACTTGCACTAGAACATCCTCAACAATGCCATCCGGCCTAGCTAAGGATCGATCCGCCAACTGCAAGATTACGGTTGTAGGTCTAGGACTCCCTAAACCCAACTTTCTGAATACCGAAGATGGCATCAGATTTATACTTGCCCCCAAGTCACACAATCCACGAGCTCGGATGCTCTGCCCAATAGTAAGCTGGATAGTAAAACTTCCAGGGTCTTTTAGCTTTGTGGGTAGTCTATTTTGGATTCGGGAAGTGCACTCCTTAGTTAAAGCCACCGTAGCATACTCAGTCAAATGACTTTTGTTGGCCACGATGTCCTTTATGTATTTGGCATATTTAGGCACTCCCTGCAAGACATCAACAAGATGTAAGTTAACATGTACCTGTTTAAGCACCTCCGTGAATTTCTTGAAACACGCCTCCTCTTTGTGTTTCTTGAGTCGTTGAGGGAACGGGGGTGGAGGTCTTTCTGATTCAGCTTCTTTTGTCTTCCCCCTTTCCGAACTTTGCTCCCCCTCAACTTCTGCTGCTCCCGAGTGTTGAGGTGGTCTTTCTGGTTCCACCTCCTTCAGATGCAAACCACTCCTTTTGGTCACTGCATTTACCTGCTTCGGATTCGGATCCGTGTCGCTTGGCAGTCCTCCTCTAGGCCTTGTATTTTGGGCACTAGCAAATTGCCCAAATTGATACTCAACAGCCTTGGTCGCTAACTGGTTATTTTTCACTTCGGCTGCCAATTTAACATAGTCAGCCTGCAATTGTTCTTGGTTAGCGATCATGGTCTTGAACATCTCCTCAATGCTGGGTGATGATGGTGGAGGAGGTGCATTGTTATTTCTGAATTGAGATTGGTAGTTCTGTTGCCCTCCTTGATTCCTTTGCATACCCTGACCCGAACTTTGGCCTTGATGGTTGTTGCTACCCCATGAAAAATTTGGATGGTTCCTCCAATTTGAATTGTAGCTACTCCCATACTGCTGATGATTTCTTTGTGCATTCCCCACAATGTTTACCGAATCAGAGTTGGCTCCACAGCACTCAGCTGAGTGCTCACTGCTTCCACACACTTCACACCACAATTGCTGGACTGCATTAACTGGAGCTGAAGGCTGGTTCAATGCCATGTTGCTGAAGTGGTTGTTCAATTGATTTTGCAAGGCAGCTATCTGTGCAGCGATAGCTATAAATCCATCCCCTTCAAGCACTCCTGCTGCTTTCCTAGCCCCACCTCGTGCTGAATCAGCATTCCATTCTGGATTGCCCTGTGAAATCCGGTTTAGCAAGGTGTACATCTCCTCATAAGTCTTTTCCAGCGCTTGCCCTCCAGCTGCTGAATCTAGCAATATTTTGGTATGGGGTCCCAAACCCTCAATAAATGTGTGCACCAACACCTCATTGGACTGATGATGATGAGGACAGTCCTGCAACATGGATTTAAATCTCTCCCAGGCTTGATATAAATTTTCTCCCTCCCTCTGTTTGAAACTCAGAATTTAACTTCTAAGTCTTGCTGTTTTACCAGAGGGAAAAAACCTTATCAAGAAATTTCGTGCAAGATCATCCCACGTTGAAATAGAATTTGGCGGCTCAGCTTTCAACCACCTCTTGGCTTCTCCGAGTAATGAGAACGGAAATAATGTAAGCCGAACATAATCAGGTGACACTCCAGCGGGTATATAAGTGTCACTTCTCTCCAAAAAGTTTTGGAGATGCTGTTGTGGGTCTTCATGAGGGAGACCGGTAAATTGCCCGCTTGTGTGCAACAATTGCACCATATTTTGCTTGAGTTCAAATCTCCCTCCAGGCTCTGGTTTGCGGATACTGGATGTAACATTGTTGGCATGTGGGATTGCCACCTTGCGAACCGGCCTTGCTGCTGCTTCTTCGGGCACTAACACTGCCCTCACAACCGGTGGATTTTGTTGCTCCATAATGGTCTGTCTGAGCAACTGCAGCTTCCTTTGTAGAGCTTCTCTCCGTTTACTGTGAAATATACGTTCAAGCTCTATATAAGATTCCACCAGCTCTTTGTCTCTTGCCAGTGTTCACAGCAATTAAGTCTGCAAAAAACAGGCTAAGACCAAGTTGTCAACACTTAAGAAAAGAAAATAAAAATACAGTAAAATTAACACTTAAAACAAATTCACCAATTGCCAAGTCCCCGGCAACGACGCCAAAAACTTGTTCGGATGCATTTTGTTGGGGTTATAAAACTGACACGCAAGTGCACGTGGTCGAACAAGTAGTAAGTGGCTTTAGTAAGCCAAGTATCGATCCCTCAGAGACTTGGGATAAGTGCAATTTGCTCAAGTATACTATATTTTTACTTCTAAATATGCTGACAACTAAATAACCAAAAATTGAATAATTTGTTTTATAAATTTTATACTAAACTACAAACAATTATCTACTTTGAATTTGGACTATGGATAAAAGCATGTCGAGGTTAAAGAACATGTAATGAAACTGATTATCATCATAAATTGGTTAATCTTTTCTTCCAGTTGCTAGCCAAGAACAATTGCCAAGAGATTAAAACTCTCGTATTTAATCTCACTTAAGAATGATGAACCATCCGTCTACATTTCTGTGATCAAATGCAATTCATGTTCTAGCCATACAATTTCGGTTCCTAAATTGACTAATACGGCTTTCAAGTATATTTCCATCAGGAAAGCACATCAAAACTCAATTTTCCAAAATCAAGTAAAGAACAATATCCTATTAATTCACAACTTTTCAATTTCGTGCTCTCTCGAGTGAAATCGGACTTTTTAGATGTACATTAATGTAGGCCACACACCAATGCAGTAGAAACAAGAATTAATAGAACAACATGGAAGAAAAAGATGAAAAACCATATAATTAATAATCAAAATTCATCACAAATGTTCACAACCTCAGCAAGGAAGGGAATTAGCCACTCATTTGTGGATTAATCATCCTAAAACAAGTGTTAATCATACAAACAATTGAATTAGAAAAGAAAGAAAGAGAGAAAAAACCCTAAACTTTTCATCCCTCAACTCCCTGTAACCCACGTCCTTGCTCCACCAAGTTTGCATTATGAAAAATACACTTAAGTGTTCTATTTATACTAGTGGGAATTTTTTTCGGAATAATGAGCAATGTGTCACGAAGTGCATCGCGGAGCACTGCCTCCGTGACACGCCGTGAACGCAGACCCTCATTGGAATTGGGGGTCCGGGAAATCAAACACCAACGTGGCATGGCGTGCAACGCGGAGGCTAGCCACTGTGACACGGAGCAGTCGCGAACCTCCACTGAAAATTGATGAATTTTCACCCTCCAGGCAGAATGCCTCCGCGATGGCAGTGTGACACGGCTCCATCGCGGAGCCCCTTTAATTCGTGCAGTCCTGTGTTGTTTTCCTTGCTCGCATCTAAGTCCAACTCCGATATCATCCAACATGCATTTTAGCTTCTCGAAATCACATTTTACCTACAAAACAATGCTAATCATGTTGGTTAGTATAAATTCACATTTTATTACCAATTACATGAAAACGTATACACATTGCTAGATAAACAAGGCGAGAATGATACTTTTGAGTATCACCTGGGCATATAAATCTGCTCAAGATCACAACTAAAATAAACTCATGGAATTCTAACATTTCTCCTGGTTGCCAATGTTGCTCTAGTTCAATGGTGGAAACTATAGAGCACCTGTTTCTAGGAGGGGATGTAGCAAATCAGGTGTGGAATTATTTCACAAGAGCAACAGGTATACTATGCCATTTTGTTCAAGTTAAGCAGACTGTGAAAAAGTGGTAGATAGATAGTAAAACCTCGAGGTTAACACTGGTCTATCAAGTTGTCCCTTTACTAATTTTGGGGTTTATATGGAAAAGAAGGAATACAGTGCTTCATGGAGGGTCATACACTATTAGAAAAGTGATTTGGGAGATTAATGATAATATTTATAAATTCCTGAAGTTGAGATTTAATTGGGAGGGGGCATTCCACAACTGGCCTATATTGATGGATGAATTGGAAGGTTATAGGCCACAATTCAATAGTTTATTGGTAAGATGGGAACCACGCCCGAATGGATGGCTCAAATGTAACACGGATGGTGCCTCTAAAGGGAATCCTATGTTATACCCCGTAGAATTCCCGGCACTTAGATGACCTGTTCGCACGTTGGTTAAGCGTATTTGAAAGCCATACGTGCTAAGGAAAGGCCCGGGAAAAGATCGGATGAGAAACCTGTCGAACCATCGCGGGAGGAGCCGAGGCAGAGCCCCTCCGCGATGGCAGCGTGTCACGGAGGTGAGGCCTCCGCGATGGCTCCGTGACACGTTTCCCGTGTCCAGGCCCAAGTATATAAAGCCCTCACTTCGGTTGGAAGTCATTCATACTTATAAAAATTTCCAGAGAGCGCTGTAAACAGAGAAAAACGAAGGGGAATTAAATATTTTCGTCCGATTACGCTGCCAAACGCTGCCCAAACCCAAATTAATCCTAGATACCAAGGTATTTAGCAGCAAAGAGCATTTCTACAGAGTTAGTTTTGCAAAATACGACCGACGAATCGGCGAGCCGCCGAACTAAAGTAAGTAGAATTGCTCTAAATTAATGTTTATGTGTTCCTAGCTGAGAAGTAAATAATTCTCCCTTCTAGGCCGCTGAAAAATAGCGAGTTCTTGACCGTCTTTCGATAAGCCTAAGTTTAGGCTATAAATTAAATCGAAAGTAACATCGCTCTTCACAAGAATATTGTATTTAGTATTGATTGACGTATTTATGAATGTAGTTGGGAGAAAATAGTTGAAGTACCGGCCGAGCCTCGTCCGACGGACGAATAGTCGAAGATAAGGTATGTAAAGTTAGTTTCCTTCGGCAAGTTAAGTATTATCAGTATAGCGTAATAAACTACGGACCAGTAGAATGTTCAGAAGTCGAGTATTGCGTTATTATGAATGTTGGTACGATGTGAGAAACATTGGGTTGTAATGTGTATGAAACCTATCAGTATGATATAGATTCTAACGCAAGCGTTAGAGATTGCCCAGTATATTCAGTGTGTGATGTAATATGCCATGTTAAGATATTGTTGTGTTCAGCTGAAACCCCGCGGAGTAGTACAGTATCCGTAAAGCACTTCAGAAATAGAATAGCAGGCTAAAATGAAGTTCAGAAAGCATGTCAGGAATAGTAAATCAGGTTACTATAGAAAATTAGTATACAGCATAGTTCAGCAGAAAGACTATATTCGTACATGTATATATAGTACTTCCAGCCTCAGCATGTATCAAGTGTGTACATATTTCTATCACTAGTCCAGCATATAGTGTATACAGAAACTTAGCAAACAGCAGAGTTTTCAGTAGAAACATTATCTTATATAGCATTTGCCCAGTACAGCCCGGCAGGAGACTATATTCATATTTATATATCTTTACCTGCCTCAGCACGTATTAAATACGTACAGATTACTATCATTAGCCCAGCATGTAATATATATGATACTTTACCCCTAGTAGCCTCAGCATGTGAGATACACAGATAGTATTACCAGTTGAGACCGTTGTATTGTTTGGGGTTGGATTACCTAGCATCCATGACCGCCCAGGGTTAATAGCTGTATCGACTCGTCCGCCAGAGGACGAGGATACGTCACTCTACGGAGTGGCATGCCGTACCGCCAGGGGACGAAGATGGGATGCCAGTTTTCCCCATATTTGTGCCTTGATCGGCCATTACCCACCCCAGTCGAGCGGATACGCCCGGGTGCAGATTCAGGAGTCCTCCGGACTCAGATACAGTTATAGTCAGGGGATCAGCGAGCCCAAGTGCATACCCAGGGGACCGGCAGGATGCTTACAGCCAGTATAGGAGATGGGTTGACCGGGGTAGGGGTATAGATTCTGTGTTGATTGTACCTCCCGGCTTATGGGGGCCGGGTAAGGTTGTGTATGCCATGTTATGTTATGTATGTTATGCTATATTACAGTAGATACGAGCAGATTAGTAGTAGAATGATACGTCTCCAGGTATGATTCCTACTCCCATCAGTATGATTAAGAACAGGTACGATCTACAGCATCAGACAGTTATCTACTCCTTCTTATTTTTGTTTTGACAGTTATGTTATTGATCTCAGATATCCCTTCAGTTCTTACAGATTCAGTTATCTCCTACAATTCAGAATTTTTAGTTATATTACTTGTATTCAGTTGTATTCAGTTTGCTTTACATACTCAGTACCAGCGGTACTGACGCCCAGTGGGGCGCTGCATTACTTGCCTGCAGGTACCCATAGACGCGCAACCGATACCACGTGATCCCCATCAGCGGTCGAATATTCAGCTCCTGTCATCCGGAGACTGAATTTCTAGAGGTGTAGTTCAGTTCCTTTTGTTGTACAGTACGGGTAGGTCGGGGCCCTGTACCGATCATTTCTATTATCCTTCTTAGAGGCTTGCAGTCTGTATATATTCCCTGTGGTCAGATGAGCCGGTCGTGTGGGGCCGTGCAGTTGTATAGTTGCCCTTACCCTTTTTTTCCTTTTGTAATGGCCGTGTGGGGCCATAGTTTGCCAGTAGTGGTGACCTTGCTGGTCACGTAGCTTTTCAGTATGTTATGCTTGAGTTGCAGATAACTAGACAACATGGTGGCCTTGTCGGCCCACATAGGTTCCCCTGAATTACCTTATTTCTGGTCAGCTGTAATACAGGTACAGAAGGCTATAGGCCAATGGGCCGGGGGCTGTATTTACAGCCGTTATATAGCCCTTTGTTTCCAGAAATTTGAGTTAGAGCCAGCCAGGCGCCAGACGCGCCCAGGCTTAACAGTTCAGCAGGTCAGGTCTTAGTTGGGCACCAGGTGCCAGTCATACCCCCCAAGGTGGGGCGTGACAAACTTGGTATCAGAGCAGGTCATATCCCAGGGAGTCTGCAAGCCGTGCTAAGTAGAGTCCTGTCCATGGATGTGTTGTGCACCACATACCATGGGTAGGAGGCTGCAAGGCATGATAGGATGGTTGTATTTTATTCTGATTCAGTCGTGCTATAGAGCGGTACAGTATAGGGTTGATTCCCTAAAAATCTTACCATATTCTTTGGTTACAGATAATGTCAGACCAGCGCCATCCTATCACAGGTCGGAACTTAGATGTTGCAGCAGGGGAAGGCACCAGCAGGATGCCTCACCCTCCTTTGGAGACAGCCCGACCAGAGGGCACTACAGAGGCATCATCTCAGCCTCCTCAGAAGTCTCCACCACGTCAGGAGTCACTTGGGGCGACATTACCTTCAGCAGCCCCTATATTGACTCCTTCCGATCAGGAGGTTAGGAGTGTTGTAGTTCTGTTAGCACAGATGATGGCTGCTCAGCGTCAGCCAATGCCATCTATAGTTGCAGAATCATCAGGAGGGCCCGGTAGTTCGAGGGTCCGAGAGTTCTTAGCCCTGAATCCCCCACAGTTCACAGGTACGGACCGAACAGAGGACCCCCAAGATTTTCTGGATCAGATGCAGAGAATCTTCAGGGTTATGCATGCCACGTCTACCGAGTCAGTTGAGTTGGCCGCATTTCGGTTACGGGATATTGCGGTGTTATGGTACGAAAGCTGGGAAAGGTCCCGAGGGAGAGATGTTTCCCCTCCCACCTGGTCCAGCTTTTCAGGAGCCTTTCTGGATCATTATCTGCCGCGGGAGATTCGACAGGCCCGGGTAGACCAGTTCCTACATTTAGAACAGGGGGCCATGAGTGTTCGGGAATATTCTTTGCAGTTTGATTCTCTAGCCCGATATGCACCGGCCTTCGTTGATACCATGGCATCCAGAGTGCATCGTTTCATTACGGGCTTGAATCCAGAATATGTTGAGATTTGTACCACAGCTACACTGCGAGAGGACATGGATATTGCTCGCATTCAGGCATTTTCTCAGAATATTGAGGGCATCAGGCAGCGGCAACGAGAGGTCAGAAGGGTTAATCAGGAACAGCGTCTCCGGGAGAGGCCAGTTAAATTATAGGGAGAGGCCCGGGGAGGACCCAGGCCCCGAATGTCAGACAGGCCGCCCAGGCCTCCGCCTCCGCCACAGTCACAGGGGGGTAGATCCAGCCGCAGGGGACAGTCAGGGACTGGTAGAGGCTCGCAGATGGCAGATTCACCATCACAGAGGAGGGCAGAGCAGAGCAGGTATACCCTACCACTTTGCCCTATATGCAATCGATGCCATTCTGGAGCATGCAGATATGGCTCCACCGCATGTTATATTTGTGGCTAAGAAGGCCATTTGATGAAAGATTGCCCAGCCAGGGGTCGAGAGGACCGGGATAGACAGAATAGGGTATCAATAGGATCACGAGCTACAGCATCTTTGACTGGGCGTAGGCCCTCAGTTTCAGCAGGCAGGGGTCGAGGCAGATCAGGGGCCTCCAGTACAGGTGCGGGTCCAAGCCGCACATATGCCTTACCAGGGAGGCAAGATTCAGAGGCATCGCCTGATGTTGTGACAGGTATGCTAACTATCTGCTCACACCCTGCTTATGTGTTAATTGATCCAGGGTCTACTTTGTCCTATATTACTCCATTTGTGGCACGGAAGTTTAGTATTGTACCAGAATCATTACGGCAACCCTTCTTGGTATCTACGCCCGTCGGTGACTCTATCACAGCTAGCCGAATCTACCGCGGGTGTACAGTTGTTGACCGTCAGACCACAGTAGATCTAGTCGAGTTAGAAATGATAGACTTCGATGCCATAATGGGTATGGACTGGTTAGTGCCATGCTTTGCCAATGTTGAATGTTGGACCAAAACGGTCCGATTCCACTTCCCGGGGGAAGCAGTACGGGAGTGGAAGGGCAGCACCGCAACGCCAAAAGGTAGGTTTATTTCCTACCTTCGGGCGAGGAAGTTGATATCTAAGGGGTGCATTTACCATCTTTTCAGAGTTCAGGATGTCCAAGCAGAATCTCCGACACTCCAGTCTGTTCCAGTGGTAAATGAATTCCCAGATGTATTTCCTGATGAGTTACCTGGTATTCCCCCAGAAAGGGAAATAGACTTCGCTATTGATTTGCTACCAGGCACTCAGCCAATATCAATACCTCCTTATCGTATGGCTCCTGCAGAACTCAGAGAATTAAAGGAGCAGTTGAAAGACTTGTTAGATAAAGGTTTTATCAGGCCGAGTACTTCCCCATGGGGTGCGCCAGTCTTGTTTGTGAGAAAGAAAGATGGCTCGCTCCGAATGTGCATAGATTATCGGCAGCTAAATAAAGTTACAGTAAAGAACAAGTATCCGCTCCCCAGGATTGATGACTTATTTGATCAGTTGCAGGGAGCTAGATACTTTTCTAAGATTGACTTGCGGTCCGGATACCACCAGGTCCGAGTACGTGAAAGAGATATTCCTAAGACAGCATTCAGGACCCGATATGGGCATTTTGAATTTCTGGTTATGTCCTTCGGGCTAACGAATGCCCCAGCAGTTTTTATGGACCTGATGAACAGTATTTTCAGACCTTTCCTGGACTTGTTCGTGATAGTATTCATTGATGACATTCTGGTGTATTCTCGCTCTGAAGCAGATCACCGGACTCATTTGCGAACAGTGCTCCAGATTCTCAGGGACCGCCAGTTGTATGCTAAGTTTTCAAAGTGTGAATTCTGGCTTAACTCAGTGGCCTTTTTAGGGCATATTGTCTCAGACGCTGGTATACAGGTAGATAAGCAGAAGATAGAAGCAGTTAAGTCATGGCCTAGGCCTACCACCCCGACTGAAGTTCGTAGTTTTCTGGGGTTAGCAGGGTATTATCGGAGATTCGTTGAGGGATTCTCAACCATTGCAGCACCTTTAACTAAATTGACACAGAAAGCAGCAAAGTTTCAGTGGACGGAGGCATGCGAGCAGAGTTTCCAGGAATTGAAAAATAGGTTAACCTCCGCCCCAGTACTAGAACTGCCGGAAGGCACAGAAGGTTATTCAGTCTATTGCGACGCGTCAGGTGTCGGATTGGGTTGTGTGTTGATGCAGCATGGTAGAGTAATTGCATATGCCTCCAGACAGCCGAGAAAACACGAAAAGAATTACCCTACCCATGACCTGGAATTGGCTGCAGTAATTCATGCCTTGAAGATGTGGAGGCATTATCTGTACGGCGTCCATGTTGACATTTATACAGATCATAAGAGCTTACAGTACATTTTCACCCAGAGGGAGTTGAATCTGCGGCAACGCCGCTTGTTAGAGTTGTTGAAAGACTATGATGTGAATATTCTATACCACCCCGGAAAAGCTAATGTTGTAGCAGATGCCCTGAGCCGTAAGTCAATGGGGAGTTTGGCGTATCTGCGACCTGAGAAACAGAAATTAGCTAAAGAAATTCATCAGTTAGCTGGCCTAGCCGTTCAAGTAATAGAAACAGAAAATAATGGACTAGTAATTCAGAATTCTGCTATGTCATCGTTAGTTACAGAGGTAAAAGAACGGCAGTATGAGGATCCCGATTTAGTCCAGCTCAGAGATAGAATTCAGAAAGGTAAGGAGCCAGATTTTCAGATAACCGAGGATGGTGTGCTACATTTTAAGGGCTGCCTTTGTGTCCCTAATGTCGCAGGACTTCGTGGGCAGATCATGCATGAGGTACACTACGCTCGCTATTCCCTTCACCCAGGGGCGACGAAAATGTACCACGACATCAGAGACATCTACTGGTGGCCAGGTATGAAAACTGAGATAGCTGAATTTGTATCTAGGTGTGCTAATTGTCAGCAGGTGAAAGCAGAGCACCAGAAACCGGGCGGTTTGACTCAGGAGATAATAATACCTATGTGGAAATGGGAAGTAATAAACATGGATTTTGTAACAGGGTTACCCCGTACTAGACGCAGAAATGATTCCATTTGGGTAATAGTTGACAGGCTGACAAAATCAGCTCATTTCCTGCCAGTAAGGGCTACCTTCTCAGCTGAGGATTATGCCGAATTGTATATCAGAGAAATAGTTAGATTGCATGGCGCGCCGGTATCTATCATTTCAGACAGGGGAGCACAGTTTACAGCTGGATTCTGGCAATCGTTTCAGAAAGGTTTGGGAACACAGATTAATTTGAGCACAGCATTCCATCCTCAAACAGATGGGCAGGCCGAACGTACAATTCAGACGCTCGAAGATATGTTACAAGCGTGTGTATTAGATTTTGGGGGTAGCTGGGATGAACATCTTTCGTTAATTGAATTTGCTTATAATAACAGCTACCATTCAGCTATTCAGATGGCGCCTTTCGAGGCATTATACGGGCAAAAATGTAGATCGCCGGTGGGCTGGTTTGAGATAGGAGAATCAGCATTAGTTGGCCCAGACATTGTTCGGCAGTCCGAAGAAAAGATAAAGCTTATCCGGGAACGTTTACTGACCGCTCAAAGCCGCCAGAAGTCATACGCAGATAGACGGCGCAGAAATCTAGAATTTTCGGAAAACGACTGGGTATATCTGAAAGAGTCCCCAATGAAAGGGGTAATGAGGTTTGGCAAGAAAGGCAAGCTTAGCCCCAGATTTATTGGGCCATATCAGATTCGGCGAAAAAAAGGCCGCGTGGCATACGAGTTGAACTTGCCTCCAGAATTAGCGTCAGTACACCCAGTATTCCACGTTTCCATGTTAAGAAAGTTCGTAGGGGACCCTTCTACAGTAGTTCCAGTCCAGGATGTTCAGGTCACAGAGGAGTTAGCCTATGAAGAGGTTCCCGTAGCTATCTTAGACAGACAGATTCGCAGGCTGAGAACTAAAGATGTTGCATCTGTCAAGGTATTGTGGCGTAATAGAAATCGGGAAGAAATGACGTGGGAGGCTGAAGAAGATATGAAAACCAGATATCCTCACTTATTTCAGGCCTAGTCAGACGACAGGTATGTCCGTATCATTATTCACACAGTACTTTTTAGTATGTATGTTGTAAATGATAAAGAAAGAAGTGATATTTAGTTGTCCAGTGGATTGTAGAATATTGTGTGCAGTGCCTGTATTGGACTTTTTCTGCGTTTCAGGTCATTGCGATAGTCCATATTACAGGGGAAACTCTGCCAAAATTTTCCCAGAAACTAGAGTAAACAGCTCTCTAGACAGCAGTATACATTCGGGGATGAATGTTCCTAAGGGGGGGAGAATGTTATACCCCGTAGAATTCCCGGCACTTAGATGACCTGTTCGCACGTTGGTTAAGCGTATTTGAAAGCCATACGTGCTAAGGAAAGGCCCGGGAAAAGATCGGACGAGAAACCTGTCGAACCATCGCGGGAGGAGCCGAGGCAGAGCCCCTCCGCGATGGCAGCGTGTCACGGAGGTGAGGCCTCCGCGATGGCTCCGTGACACGTTGCCCGTGTCCCGGCCCAAGTATATAAAGCCCCCACTTCGGTTGGAAGTCATTCATACTTATAAAAATTTCCAGAGAGCGCTGTAAACAGAGAAAAACGAAGGGGAATTAAATATTTTCGTCCGATTACGCTGCCAAACGCTGCCCAAACCCAAATTAATCCTAGATACCAAGGTATTTAGCAGCAGAGAGCATTTCTACGGAGTTAGTTTTGCGAAATACGGCCGACGAATCGGCGAGCCGCCGAACTAAAGTAAGTAGAATTGTCTAAATTAATGTCTATGTGTTCCTAGCTGAGAAGTAAATAATTCTCCCTTCTGGGCCGCTGAAAAATAGCGAGTTTTTGACCGTCTTTCGATAAGCTTAAGTTTAGGCTATAAATTAAATCGAAAGTAACGTCGCTCTTCACAAGATTGTTGTATTTAGTATTGATTGACGTATTTATGAATGCAGTTGGGAGAAAATAGTTGAAGTACCGGCCGAGCCTCGTCCGACGGACGAATAGTCGAAGATAAGGTATGTAAAGTTAGTTTCCTTCGGCAAGTTAAGTATTAGCAGTATAGCGTAATAAATTACGGACCAGTAGAATGTTCAGAAGTCGAGTATTGCGTTATTATGAATGTTGGTACGATGTGAGAACATTGGGTTGTAATGTGTATGAAACCTATCAGTATGATATAGATTCTAACGCAAGCGTTAGAGATTGCCCAGTATATTCAGTGTGTGATGTAATATGCCATGTTAAGATATTGTTGTGTTCATCTGAAACCCCGCGGAGTAGTACAGTATCCGTAAAGCACTTCAGAAATAGAATAGCAGGCTAAAATGAAGTTCAGAAAGCATGTAAGGAATAGTAAATCAGGTTACTATAGAAAATTAGTATACAGCATAGTTCAGCAGAAAGACTATATTCGTACATGTATATATAGTACTTCCAGCCTCAGCATGTATCAAGTGTGTACATATTTCTATCACTAGTCCAGCATATAGTGTATACAGAAACTTAACAAACAGCAGAGTTTTCAGCAGAAACATTATCTTATATAGCATTTGCCCAGTACAGCCAGGCAGGAGACTATATTCATATTTATATATCTTTACCTGCCTCAGCACGTATTAAATACGTACAGATTACTATCATTAGCCCAGCATGTAATATATATGATACTTTACCCCTAGTAGCCTCAGCATGTGAGATACACAGATAGTATTACCAGTTGAGACCGTTGTATTGTTTGGGGTTGGATTACCTAGCATCCATGACCGCCCAGGGTTAATAGCTGTATCGACTCGTCCACCAGAGGACGAGGATACGTCACTCTATGGAGTGGCATGCCGTCCTGCCAGGGGACGAAGATGGGATGCCAGTTTTCCCCATATTTGTGCCTTGATCGGCCCTTACCCACCCTAGTCGAGCGAATACGCCCGGGTGCAGATTTAGGAGTCCTCCGGACTCAGATACAGTTATAGTCAGGGGCTCAGCGAGCCCAAGTGCATACCCAGGGGACCGGCAAGATGCTTACAGCCAGTATAGGAGATGGGTTGACCGGGGTAGGGGTATAGATTCTGTGTTGATTGTACCTCCCGGCTTATGGGGATCGGGTAAGGTTGTGTATGCCATGTTATGTTATGTATGTTATGCTATATTACAGTAGATACGAGTAGATTAGTAGTAGAATTATACGTCTCCAGGTATGATTCCTACTCCCTTCAGTATGATTAAGAACAGGTACGATCTACACCATCAGACAGTTATCTACTCCTTCTTATTTCAGTTTTGACAGTTATGTTATTGATCTCAGATATCCCTTCAGTTCTTACAGATTCAGTTATCTCCTACTATTCAGAATTTTTAGTTATATTACTTGTATTCAGCTGTATTCAGTTTGCTTTACATACTCAGTACCAGCGGTACTGACGCCCAGTGGGGCGCTGCATTACTTGCCTGCAGGTACCCATAGACGCGCAGCCGATACCACGTGATCCCCATCAGCGGTCGAATATTCAGCTCCTGTCATCCAGAGACTGAATTTCTAGAGGTGTAGTTCAGTTCCTTTTGTTGTACAGTACGGGTAGGTTGGGGCCCTGTCCCGATCATTTCTATTATCCTTCTTAGAGGCTTGCAGTCTGTATATATTCCCTGTGGTCAGATGAGCCGGTCGTGTGGGGCCGTGCAGTTGTATAGTTGCCCTTACCCTTTTTTTCCTTTTGTAATGGCCGTGTGGGGCCATAGTTTGCCAGTAGTAGTGACCTTGCCGGTCACGTAGCTTTTCAATATGTTATGCTTGAGTTGCAGATAACTAGACAGCATGGTGGCCTTGTCGGCCCACATAGGTTCCCCTGAATTACCTTGTTTCTGGTCAGCTGTAATACAGGTACAGAAGGCTATAGGCCAATGGGCCGGGGGCTGTATTTACAGCCGTTATATAGCCCTTTATTTCCAGAAATTTGAGTTAGAGCCAGCCAGGCGCCAGACGCGCCCAGGCTTAACAGTTCAGCAGGTCAGGTCTTAGTTGGGCACCAGGTGCCAGTCATATCCCCCAAGGTGGGGCGTGACATCCTAGACCTTCATCAACAGCTTTTTGCATCAGAAATAGGGAGGGGAATCTATTGGTAGCTAAAGGGGTACAGATGGTACAAACTACATGCTTGGTGGCAGAGGCAAGAGCTATTAGGGAGGGATTGGAGTTTTGTTGCACAAACAATCTATCTAATATCATTGTTGAAATAAATTCCCTAGCATTGATTAATTTTATTGAATAGAGGTGGGAAGTTCCATGGAGTGTGGCAATGGAGGTGCACTACATTAACTTGCTAAGGAGGAAGTTATCAGCAAGAGTGCAACATGCCTTCCGAGAAGGAAATGCTCTTGCAGATTATTTAACTAACTTAGTGTTTGTTTTTTCAGGTAATTTCCAATTTAGCAATTTTCAGGAGATGCCCAGTGAAGGAGGAGAATACTCAATTATTAGAAAAGGGGAATACACCAGATAAGAAGGAAGATCATTCACAATCCAAGTGCAACATATTCTGGTGCAAATGGCAGTAGGATATAAAAATAAGCATGTACTAGAAATGGAAGAGTTTTTACCTAAGATCTGATAAGGCTATTTCATTTCTTACAAATGCAATTGAACTTGCAATTAACATGAGATAGGGTGATATTCGGAGAAGTTTGAAAACATTAAGGAATCAACAGGTTAAGTATATAATCTTCTGAATCTACTTGAAATCAAAGTCTGAAGGAAATTCGGTTGGATTTAGTATCACACACCCGGTGAGAGCTTAGGGGTGTCCATGTAATGCTAATACAGGACTTTGAGAAGGGATTCTCGCAAGAAGATGTCTATGATATTTTCTTCTAATATCAATCCGATCTTGCAACACAGGAAGAAGGAGGGTTAATCTCTGAAGGATTGCTCCGTTTTCTTAAATTGGTAGATCTGATGGTGGTATCAACCTCAATGAGGTTCAATCCATCGATCTATAGGTAAGGGGGAAGACTAACAACCTAAAGAGAAGGATAAAGTTGTATCTGTTGAGTTTGCTACAGAATGATGTAATTGTTTGGTGCTTATCAGTGAAGAGATAAGATTTTCAACCGATTTGTGTAGGGGCGTGAGAAGAAAATTGAAGGTTAATGTAAGAAGAAGGAAAGGTGTCAAACTAAGAATATAGAGGATGGAGGTATCATATCTGGGGAAGATGAAGACCATCGTGGCTTCTGATAATACCCATAATTTTCCTAATTCTCATCTATTTTGATAGTACTATCGGCAAATAATTAGAATGGTCCAGGTCACTTTTGGGCCTAGTCATGTATTTTTGCTGTACTTGATTTTGTTATAGTAAAAGAGATATATTTCTCATTGTTTAATTAAAAAAAATTATGTTTTCAAGTTTCTAAACTATGATGCTCATCCATGAATGTTTGTGGAAGTTGAGAACTATGAGATATATGTTCAAGTATGATGTGATGTTTATGCAAAAAGTATGATTTCGAAATACCCATGGTTATGTTCATGTTTTCAAAGTAAATCAAGTTTATTTAAAGCATGTCAAAGTATTGGGCAAGACTATATGATCAAATACGTCTTATGATTTCATGAATTAGATTACCACATGGTTTTGGAGTCAAGACTCTCATTATTTTCAGCTTGTGGTATGGTTTGAGCCAAGGATCCTCATGTTATGATTTCCGATATAGCATGTGTCTTATTATTCAATTTCATCACTAAACGATGGTCAACTTCGTTGAAAAACGATGGAGAGCATATGCATGTTTTTAGGAGTAGTGTCTAGCACCGAGTAGGCTAAGGGTTAGTCAACCCGATGCCTCTAAAGTACGTACCAATGTAGGTATGATCAGATTATTTGAGACCTCCTTCATAGCTTATCCCTGCCCCCAAGGGGCCCTGAGCTTGATATCGATATCATGGTAGCGTCTCTAGTCCTGATAAGGTCTTGGATGGCTCTGCCCACTTAAGTGTAAAAGTCGAGACCACGTAAGCTCTATCGTGGTAATGTCAGTTATATGATGAGTCTCCCATTGTTCCTCATGATTTCAATTATGCATGTTTACTATTCATGATATATATATATATACATATATATATATATATGTATATATATGTTTCAAGCAGGTTTGACCCGATGTTTAGTTTTACTCATGATTATTAGTTTTCAGCTTTGGGTCATTCGAATCAATTATGATATGCAGTTATGTTCATATCATGATTTCAGAAAAATAGCATGCAAGCCTTACTCTCAAAATCTTATCTTGATTATGTTTTATATTATGCATGTTCTAATGATTTTATTTACTTAAGCGGTTTTACTTATCTTGCATACTCGATACATTCTACGTACTGACTGCATACTCTATGCTATATCATTTCATGATACAGGCTCCGATATCCAAACTTAGTCCCGCCGCTAACCAGATCCCCAACATTAGTACTTCCCAATCAGAACTGGTTAGTCCTCATCTTTCGAGGGCCTTTCTTATCAGATATGTTTCGTATTTTCAGTTTTCAGACTATAGTGAGTTAGTTGGGGTCTTGTCCCATTAACTCATCAGCCACTAGCCAGGTTCCGGAGTTAGCATCCAACTTCAGTTGGTGAGTCCTCATCTACCGAGGACCATTCTTTATCAGTTATCTTTACATTTCCAATTTCAGACTTAGAGAGTTAGTTGGGGTCTTATCCCATTAACTCATTAGAAGTGGAGGTTTTTCAGACATAGATTACATTTAACTTCAGATTAGTGTCATATGTTATGATGTTATACTATGTTCAGACTTCTGCTATGTTATTATGTTAATTTTCGCTTTTATTGATTGAGTTAGATGTATGTTCATGCCATGGGTCGACTTGGAGTCTCTCAGGGCTCCTTGTCCCATGTCTCAATCTGAGCCTATGTTTGGGTCATGACAAACTTGGTATCAGAGCCATAGATTTTGAAGTGTCCTAGGGTGTCCGAAAGCCACGTTAAGTAGAGTCTTTTTCATGGGTGTGAAGCATGCCACACTTATGACGAAGAAGCTACGAGACATTTAGGAAATGTTCCCTTCTTTCATGATCTATGTCGTGCGGTGAAATGTCTCTCTATCCTTCTAATTCTTGCTATACGCGTTTGCAGAATCATGCCTCCCCGCAGAGTTAATATAAGGAGAAATGGAAATGGAAATGGCCACGAGGATGGCAATGGGGACGGGCATCAGTAGGCTCCACCAGCCCATGAGAACCATGCACTGGAGCCGGTTGCCCACGCTGAATTCAGGGCAGCCATTCATATGTTAGCCCAGGCCCTGACCGTCCCGGTTAACCAGTAGGCGGTAGCGCATGTCCCATAGAATGGGAATGCTGGTGGCAACGAGGGTTAGAGACTTCCTTTGGATGAACCCCACCTGAGTTCCTTGGATCGAAGGTGGACGAGGACCCACATAAATTCATAGAGGAGATTTTGAAGATCACCCAGATTATGGGAGTGACTGGGGAGGAGTGTGACGATTTGGTCTCATATCATTTAAAGGGGGTCGCTCACATCTGGTTCAAACAATGGAAGGATAATAGGGCCGTCGGAGTAGGCCCTATCAGTTGGGATGAGTTTCATGTCGCTTTTCTAGATCGGTTCTTCCCTCGTGAGATGAGGGAGCTGAAAACGGTCGAGTTTGTGAATCTAAAGAAAGGAAAGATGATAGTGCAGGAGTATGCCTTAGAGTTCACTTTTCTATCCAAGTACGCACCAGAGTTACTGGTTGATCAGAGAGCTCGAGTGAGCAGGTTTGTTCATGGAGTGGCAAACTACCTAGACAAGAATTGCAGGACTGTCATGCTTCATCAGAATATGGATTTTCTTCGAATGGTGTTGTACACCTCACAGATGGAGGTAGTGTATCTAATATAGAGAGAATCCAAGAGGTCTAGGATAGACAACTATGGGTTCTATCAGTAGAGACCAGGTGGTGGACACCGGCAGCAGTCCCACCAGAGGTCTTCAGCCCCAACGCCTTCAGCCTTGAGTGTTCCATCTAGGTCCAGGCGCGATCAGAGGGGACGACATCAGGCTTAAGAGGTTAGAGTAGAAGACCCACCGAGACTAGCCCTCTAGAGTGCAACAGATATGGCTAGAGACACACAGGTCAATGTCTGGCGGGTACAAGTGTTTGCTTCGAGTGCGGGAAACCCGGGCACATGCTTAAAGATTTCCCAACAGCCAGACAGGGTCATGATAGGGGCTAAGGACTAGCTTCTAGTTCAGTAGCTCCACTAGCACGCCCAGCTCAGCTTGGAGCATCTACTAGCACAGGTGGTGGACAACTCCAAAATAAATCCTATGCCCTAGCATCCTATCAGGTACAAGAGATCTCTCCGAATGTAGTCACTGGTATGTTACGAGTATTCCATATTAATGTATATGCATTGTTAGATCCAATGGATACTCTATCTTTTGTGACGCCCTATTTCACTAGTAGTTTCAGATTCAATCCCAAAATCTTATTAGAACCCTTCTTAGTCTCTACACTAGTTGGTGATTCAGTTATAGCTAGACGAGTGTATAGAAATTGCCCTATCACAGTTATTCAGAAGGTCACCTCAACGGATTTGGTAGAGTTATCCATGATCGATTTTTGATGTTATAGTCGGTATAGATTGGTTGTTTGCATGTTATGCCTCAGTCAATTGTAGACCCGGGCAGTAGAGTTCAGATTTCCAGGTATGCAATCTTAGATTGGAAGGGTAGTTCAGTTGTGCTTGTAGGTCGTTACATTTCATACCTTAAGGCCAGAAAGATGATTTCCAAGGGTTGCATGTACCATCTAGTTAGGGTTAAGGATGCTACGTCTGAGACCCCGACTATCTAGTCACTTCCAGTAGTATGTGAGTATCCAGAAGTTTTCCCAGATGATCTACCGGAACTCCTCCTGAGCAGGAGATTGATTTCGATATTGACCTTCTTCCTGATACGCAGCCTATATCTGTTCCTCCTTACAGAATGGCTCCAATCGAGCTAAAGGAGTTGAAGGAGAAGTTGAAGGACCTCTTAGACAAGAGTTTCATTAGACCTAGCAAATTCCTGTGGGATGCACCATTTCTCTTTGGTCGCAAGAAAGATGGTTCTCTTTATATTTGTATTGATTATCGATAATTTCACCATCAAGAACAGGTATCCAATCCCCATAATTGATGATTTATTTGACCAGCTTCAGGATGCTAAGTGATTTTCGAATATAGACCTCGGATCCGGATACCATCAACTCAGGGTTCGAAAAAGTGACATTACGAAGACAGCCTTCAAGACTCGATATGGTCATTACGAGTTTGTAGTTTTGTCTTTTGGACTAACGAATGCTCCTGCAGCCTTTATGGATTTGATGAATAGGGTGTTTAAGCCATACTTGGATATGTTCATGATTGTGTTTATAGATGACATCCTTATATACTCTCGGAGCGAGGAGGAGCATGCCACTCATTTGAGGGTGGTGCTATAGACTCTCAAGGACTGCCAATTATATGCTAAATTTAGCAAGTGCGAATTTTGGTTGAATTTGGTGGCATTTTTGGGCCATGTGGTGTCAAGTGAGGGTATAAAGGTGGACTCTCAAAAGATAGAAGCGGTAAAGATTTGTCCTAGACCGGTGGATCCTTCGGACATCAAGAGTCTCTTGGGATTAGCGGGTTATTATCGGAGGTTTGTTGAGGGGTTTTCATCTATTGCATTGCCTTTGACCAAATTGACCCAAAAGAAGGGAAAGCTCTAATGGTCGGATGCTTATGAGAGGAGCTTCCAAGAGTTAAAGACTCGACTCACCTTAGCACTGGTGTTAACCCTATTCGAGGGTACCAATGGGTTTGTGGTATATTGTGATGCTTTGAGGATCGACCTTAGTTTTATGTTGATGCAGCATGGTAAAATGATAGCATACTCTTCCAGGCAGCTGAAGGTTCATGAAAAGAATTACTCGATCCATGATCTCTAATTGGTGGCGGTGGTATTTGCCTTGAAGATATGGAGACACTATTTGTACTGGGTCCATGTCGATGTGTTTACGGACCATAAGAGCCTACAATATGTGTTTACTCAGAAGGACCTAAATCTATGTCAAAGAAGGTGGTTGGAGCTACTCAAGGATTATAGTATGAGTGTCTTTTATCATCCGGGCAAGGCTAACATGGTGGAAAATGCTCTGTCACAACCTAAACGTGGGCCTAGATTGCAACACGGGACAAGGATCCCTGAGAAACTCCAAGTCGACCCACGGCATGAACATACATCTATCTCAATCCACTAAAGTGGAATTAATCAACATGCTAACATAGAGAAAGCATATTCATAACATAACATGAAAAGCGAAACACACTTCATACTTGATAGCTGAATACTACACATGGTCTGAAAGCCTCTAACATATCTAATAGGCTGATGGGACAACACCCCTAATTAACTTGACAAGTCTAGAAAATTGAACATAAAGAGATAATTGCTATCAACTAGTCCTCGGGGGATGAGGACTCACCAATGAATTGGATGCTAACTCTAAGAACGAGTTAATGACGGCACTGGGTCTGAAGAGCGGAGCCTGTATCATAAAATGATGCAACATAAAGTATGCGGTCAGTAGGTGAAATGTACCGAGTATGCACGATAAGTAAAAGACATTTAACATACATAAAACTCATAAGAGTAGGACAACATGCTCATAACATAAATTTCATAATGTAACATAAGGCTCAAAGTTTTCAAAACATTCGTAATCCATTCATTAGCATAATCATAAGATAAAACTTTATAAATCATAACTTGAGCCAAAGCAACATAAACATAACTATGCATAAAAACTTGTGGAACAATGGGAGGACTCGTCATAACTGACACCATCATGGTAGAGCCTTACATGATGCCCCAACTATCTCAGTCAAGTGGGCAGAGTCGTCCCAGGCTTGCCAGGCAAGGGGACGTGCATTTGTGATATCACAAAAGAAGGGATCCATTAACATTGTAATGTATCAACCTGAACCTACGGTGGTACGTAGTTATGAGACACCGGCGTAGTCCTTTGAAAATAGGGCTACTCGGTGCCATACACTGCTCCCAAAAACATGCACATTAGGCTCATACGTAAATCATAAACATCATCCATGAGATTCATGGAAAAATAAATAATAACATCATTGATCCCTATTTACACACATGCTTATCCATGAATCAAGGGCCATAAATCGGCCAACGTCATAAATCAATAAATCATGAAATCCATATCATAAGTCATAAATCATTCTTGAACATGTGGGCATTGCCCAATACTTTAATATGCTTGAAAATACTCAATTCATTTGAAAACATGATTATAACCATGGGTAACTTAAAAACATGCTTCTTATCATTAATACTTCATCATACATGGACATTATTCATAATTCTCAGCTTTTATGAACTTATCATAAATGGGCTTTTGAATTTATAAAACATGAAACATGATTTTTGTGGAAAACAACGCAAAACTTGTCCATAATTTATAATTCAATAATAAAAACTCATTTAGATCATATTCATGTAGAGAATTAGAAATTTCATGCATTGGGTTAAAACCCCATAAAATCAGCATAGGAATTTCTATGATTTAAAGAGAGATTGGACATGAGTGTGCATGAATTCACCTATTCATAACCCTACATATTTGGGGAAGATCAAATTTTATCACTCTTTGAAAGCCCAATGGAAGATTGAAGGAAAACTTGAAGAACTCTAACTTGATTACCTCCTAAATCCCTTCAATATGCATGCATGGATGTGAATGAGCTTAGGATAGATTTTCTCCTTATACAACACTTCATTTTGAGACTTAAACGATGTAGTTTAGGACCCAAGGACTTAGGAATGATGAAAACACCCTTAATAATGCCGCAGAAAATAATTGCTCATCGGTCCCAACGAGGGACCTAACGAGTTGTTGCCACCAACCACGGGTTGTTACATTGATCATTGGGTACACTGTCGAGGTTTCACCTGGAACTCATAACGGACCATCATACAAATCGTTGTCATATCTCCACTGCTTCAAACCTTAAATCATTAGTTCCTTGCTGACCACGAAATGAATCTTGGGGTCTAACCACGACTCGTGGTCATGCCCGTGGTGACCCCATCAACAAATTTTCAACTCAAGTCAGTACCTCACCATGAGTCACCTCATGACTCGTGGTCTTCCCCATGGGTCACAGAACGACTCGTACTGTGACCCGATGCAGAATTTTCAATTTTTCTACGTTTCACTCCCGGGTCTGATCTTAGCGCTTCCAGGGTATTACATGCTCTTAGTAGGCTTTCTATGGAGAGTGTGTCTCATATATATGATGGGAGGAAGGAGTTGGTGAAGGATGTATATCGGCTTGTATGGTTGGGAGTTCGTTTGGTTGACCCGATCGATGGTGTGTTATTGTTCAAAACAGATTAGAATCATCCTTGGTGACTGATGTAAAAGTGAGACAAGATGAGGATCCTATTTTGGTAAATATGAAGGAAGCCATTCAAATTAGAAGGTAGAGGTATTCTCCAAAGGTGGAGATGGTGTGCTTCGATACCAGGGTCATTTGTATGTTCCGGATGTTGATCAATTGAGAAATTAGATGTTGCACGAGGCCCATGGTTTCAGATACTCTATACATCCAGGTGCCACCAAGATTTACCGTGACCTACGGGAAGTCTATTGGTGGAATGGCATGAAGAAGGACATTGCAGAATTTGTGGCTAAGTGTCTGAATTGTCAGCAAATGAAGGTTGAGCACTAGAGACCAGGAGGTGTGCTTCAAGACATCAACATTCCTACTTGAAAATGGGAGGAGATTAGCATGGATTTCATTAAGGGGTTCCTCGCACTCGTCGGTAATATGACTCCATTTGGGTTGTTGTAGATAGGTTGACTAAAGCAGCTCATTTCCTACCAGTCAAAACTACCGATTGAACGGAGAATTATGCTAAGTTGTACATTTGGGAGTTAGTTTGATTGCATGGAGTTTCATTGTCCATCATATCAGATAGAGGTACTCAGTTTACCTCTTAGTTTTGGAGATCCTTTCAAAAGGGACTTGGTACTCAGTCAAGCTTAGCACAGTGTTTCATCCGCAAATGGATGGTCAGGAAGAGCGGACTATTCAGACTCTCGAGGATATGTTGAGAGAGTGTATGATTGACTTGAAGGGTAGTTGGGATGATCATTTGCCTCTCATTAAGCTTGCATATAACAACAACTACCATTCCAACATTCAGATGGCTCTGTTTGAGGCTCTCTATGGGCAGAGGTGTAGATCACCTATTGGTTGGTTTGAGGTCGGTGAGGCTACATTGATAGGACTAGATTCAGTCCATGAGGCTATGGAGAAAGTTCAGCTCATACGGGACAGGTTGAAAACAACTCAGAGTCACCAAAATTTCTATGCAGGATATTAGAAGCAGAGAACTTGAGTTTGAAGTTGACGACTGGGTGTTTCTAAAGGTGTCTCCCATGAAGGGAGTGATGAGGTTAGGAAAGAAAGGGAAACTCAGTCCCTGTTATGTTGGCCCATAGCAGATTGTGAAACAGGTTGGTAAGGTAGCATATGAATTGGAGTTGCCCTCAGAATTAGCTTCAGTCCATCCAGTTTTCCATGTATCGCTCTTAAAGAAGTATTTGGGTGACCCATCCCTAGTTGTTCCGGTGGATAGTGTCGGTGTGAAGGATAACCTTAGTTATGAGGAGGTTCCGGTAGAAATACTGGATTGTCAAGTTCAAAGGCTGAGAAACAAAGAAGTAGCTCAGTTAAAGTTTTATGGAGGAATAAGCATGTTGAGGGAGCTATGTGGGAAGCCGAAGCAGATATGATGACTAGATACCTACATCTATTCCCTTTCGGCTCAGTTCTAGATTAAGGTATTAGTATCCTCCTTAATACTCTATTCAGTTTCATGTTCAGCTCATGTACCTCAGTTTCTTTCATGTAAATGGACGTATGTGTAACTTGGGAATTCAGTTCCATCATATAGTTCGATCTGAAGTCAGTCACTCTGTCAATTTTCAGCACGTATGTTCAGTATTTGAATATGGTGATTTCATTTCTCTATTTTCTATATGTTTTCCCATATTTGAGGATGAATGTTCCTAAGGGGGAGATATTGTAATACCCCAAAAGTGCCTAAGACTAGACCCAAAATTTAAAAATGTAAAGTAGCAGAAATCTAAAAAAATTTCTCAGAATGTGTCATTGCACGAGTCGTTAGAAGGACTAACAATTCATTGGATGTTCCCGTGATGAGATACTGCAGGTCTGGAGCTGGGAGTGACGGGTCTTAGGATGGCCCATGAGATGTTACAATGATTCGTTGAAGGTAGTCGTGGTGAGGTTGGTTCTGGATCAAGGGGGAGTAATAAGTCGTGGTACGACCCGTTGTTGGAAGCAATGGGCCGTTGTCAGCACCCATTAGAAGGAATTCCAGGTTAAGGCAGTGGTGACAACAACAGGCAGCAATGAGTCGTTGGAGCTTATAATAACTCGTGCTGTTCAGTCGTGGTAGGGGATTTGAGACCTGATTTAGGGATGTAACAACGAGGGGTGTGACAGACCGTTGGAGCCAGTAACGGTCCGTTGTGACACCCGTTGTCACTGACAGAGCAATTTTTCTAGGAAATTCAATAAGGGTAATTTTTGTCATTCCTAATCCCTAAGGTCCTAAACTATCTCATTTTAAGCTTGAAATAGAGAGTTTTAAGAGGGTTATGCCATTCTTAACCTATCCTAATTGATGCATGCATGCTTAGGGGTTTTGAGAGGTGATCAAGTCTAGCTTCTTCAAGTTCTTCCTCATTTCTCTTTGGGCTATCAAGGAAGTGTGAGAATAAAATCTTTTCAAGTATGTAAAGATATGAGTGGGTGCAATTGTCCACACCCATGCCTAATTCCTTCTCAATTCATGATGTTCTAATGGATGATTCCATGGAGTTCTTACCCAATGCATGAATTCTTAAGTTCTATTCATGGATACGATCTAAGCATGTTTTAAATGATGAATTATGATTTATGGGAAAATTTTACAACTGTTTAAATTATAAATTATGTTTTCAAGTTTCTAAAATATGATGCCCATCCATAAATGTTTATAGAAGTTGAGATCTATGAGATATATGTTCAAGTGTGATGTGATGTTTATGAAGAAAGTATGATTGTGAAATACCCATGATTATGTTCATGTTTTCAAAGTGAATCAAGTTGATTTCAAGCATGTCAAAGTATTGGGCAAGCTCATATGATCAAATACGTCTTATGATTTCATGAATTAGCTTACCACATGGTTTTGGAGTCAAGACTCCCATTATTTTCAGCTTGTAGTACGGTTTGAGCCAAGGCTCCTCATGTTATGATTTTCGATATAGCATGTGTATTATTATTCAGCTTCGTCTAGACGATGGTCAACTTCGTTGAAAAACGATGGAGAGCATATGCATATTTTGGGAGTAGTTTCTAGCACCGAGTAAGCTAAGGGTCAACCAACCCTATGCCTCCGAACTACGTGTAAACGTAGATATGATCAGATTATTTGGGACCTCTTTTGGAGCATTCCCCTGCCCCTAAGGGGCCATGAGCTTGATATTGATATCATGGTAGCGTCCTTAGCCATGACAAGATTTTGGACGGCTCTGCCCACTTGAGTGTAATAGTCGGGATCACGTAAGCTCTATCATGGTAATGTCGGTTATATGACGAGTCTCCCATTGTTCTTCATGATTTCAATTATGCATGTTTACTATACATACATACATACATACATACATACATACATACATACATATATATATATATATATATGTATATATATGTTTCAAGCAGGTTTGACCCAATGTTCAGTTTTACTCATGATTATTAGTTTTCAGCTTTGGGTCATTCAAATCAGTTATGATATACAGTTATGTTCAGACCATGATTTTAAAAAAATAGCATGCAAGCCTTACTCTCAGAATCTTATCTTGATTATGTTTTATATTATGCATATTCTAATGATTTTATTTACTTAAGCGGTTTTACTTACCTTGCATACTCGGTACGTTCCACGTACTGACCTCATGTTGTATGATGTATCATTTTATGATACAGGCACCGATATCCAGACTCAGCCCCATCACTTGCTAGGTTCCGGAGTTAGCATCCAGCTTCAGTTGGTGAGTCCTCAACTACCAAGGACCATTCTTTATCAGTTATCTTTACATTTCCAGTTTCAGACTTAGAGAGTTAGTTAGGGTCTTGCCATCAACTCATCAGAAGTAGAGGCTTTTCAGACATAGATTGTATTAAGCTTGAGACTCGTGTTATATGTTATGATATTATACTATGTTTAGACTTCATCTATGTTATCATGTTGATTTTCCGCTTTTATTGATTGAGTTAGATGTATGTTCATTCCATGGGTCGACTTGGAGTCTCTCGAGGCTCTTTTTCCCATGTCTCAATCTAAGCCTATGTTCGGGTCATGACACTTCACCAACTTCGAACCATCCTATAGGAGATCTACACCTCCTACCATACAATGCCTCAAATGGGGCCATCCGGATACTGGAGTGGTAGCTGTTGTTGTATGCAAACTTAATGAAAGGTAGGTGATCATCCCAACTACTCTTGAAGTCGATCACACAATCTCTTAGCATGTCTTCCAAAGTCTGTATAGTCCGCTCAGCTTATCCATCCATATGTAGATGAAAAGTTGTGCTGAGCTTGACCTGAGTGCCAAGTCCCTTCTGAAATGATTTGTAGAAATGCGAGGTAAATTAAGTACCTCTATCTGAAATGATGAACAAAAAATTCCAGAGACTAACTCCCGAATGTACAGTTTAGCATAATCCTCTGTTGAGTCTGTGGTCTTAACTGGTAGAAAATGTACTGACTTAGTCATCCGGTCTACCACCACCCAAATGAAGTCATGTTGTCGATGAGTACAAGGTAGACCCATAGTGAAATCTATGTTCACTTCTTCCCACTTCCACATAGGTATGTTGATATCCTGAGTCATACCCCCAGGTCTTTGATGTTCAACTTTAACCTGTTGGCAGTTCAGATACTTAGCTACAAATTCTGCAATATCCTTCTTCATGCCATTCAACCAATAGATTTCCTGTAGGTTACGTTACATCTTAGTGGAACCTGATTGAATAGAATACCTTGAGATGTGTGCTTCTTCCAGTATTCGGTATCTCAAATCATCTACATCTGGAACACACAATCTGCCTTGGTAACGGAGTACACCATCTTCCCATTTGGAGAAGGCCTCCACCTCTTTCTTAGAACTGCTTCTTTCAGTTTGAGTAGTACGAGGTCTTCATCCTTCTTTGACTTAACCTCCCACTAGGGAGGATTCTGACCCACTCTGGATTACAACTCCTCCCAGAGCGGAATCAATTAACAGCACACCTAATCGAGCTAACCTGTGGATATCTTTTTCCAGCTCCTTTGTGCCCTCTTCAACATGAGCAACGGTTCCCATAGACATCCTGCTTAGGGTACAACAACCACATTGGCCTTGCTTGGGTGGTATAGCACACTCATGTCATAGTCCTTCAATAATTTCAGCCACCTTCTCTGATGAAGATTCAAGTCCTTTTGACTGAGCACGTATTGAAGGCTCTTGTGGTCGGTGAAAACATCCATATGAACCCCATAAAGGTAATGTCTCCAAATCTTCAAAGAAAATACCACTGCCACCAAATTCCAAATCATGAATCAGATAGTTCTTCTCATGAACCTTGAGTTTCCTAGAGGCATAAGCTATCATCTTACCCTGTTGCATCAGAACGTAACCGATACCAACTCAGGAAGCATCACAATAGACTACGAACCCATTTGTTCCTTCTGGCAAGGTCAAAATCAAAGCTATAGTGAGTCGAGTCTTCAACTATTGGAAACTCTTCTCACATGCATTTGATCACTGAAACTTCACTTTTTCTGAGTCAGTTTGGTCAAAGGGGCTGCAATAGAAGAAAATCCTTTTACAAACCGTCGGTAATAACTGGCTAAACCCAAGAAACTCCTGATATCTAATGGAGAAGTGGGTCTTGGCCAAGTTTTTCCGTTGCTATCTTTTGAGGTTCCACCTGAATACTCTCACTTGAGACCACATGACTGAGGAAAGCCATTGACTTCAACAAGAATTCACACTTATTAAATTTAGCAAACAATTGGCGGTCTCTAAGATTCTGCAACACTATCCTCATGTGATTAGCATGATCCTTTCCATTCCTAGAGTATACCAACATATCGTCTATGAACATAATAACGAACAGGTCCAGATACTTCTTAAACACCCTGTTCATCAAGTCCATAAAAGTTGCAGGAGCATTAGTTAGTCCAAAGGACATAACCACAAATTCATAGTGACAATATTGAGTTCTGAAGGCTGTTTTCGGTATGTCACATTCTCTGACCTTAAGCTTATGATATCCTGACCTAAGATCTACTTTGGAGAAACAACTATCTCCCTACAGTTGGTCAAATAAGTCATCAATCCTGAGCAGAGGATACCTGTTCTTGACTATGACCTTGTTCAGCTGATGGTAGTCAATGCACATCTTAAGTGTACCGTCTTTCTTTCGCACAAACAACACTGGAGCACCCCACGGAGAGATGCTGGGTCTGATAGATCCCTTATCTAAAAGGTCTTTTAGCTGTTCTTTCAACTCCTTAAGTTCAGTTAAATTCATCCTGTAAGGAGGAATAGAGATGGACTAGATGTCTGGAAGAAGGTCTATATTGAAGTCTATTTCTCGCTTAGGAGGGACTTCGAGAAGATCTTCGGGAAAGATATCAGGAAACTCGCTAACAATTGGAACTTACTAAATCTTCAGGGTCTTGGAACTAGAATCTCTGGCCCTAACTAAGTGATAGATGTATCCCTTTGAGATCATCTTCCTGACCTTAAGGTAGGAAATAAACCGACTCTAAGACGCTGAAGCACTACCCTTCCATTCTAAGGCTGACTCGTTAGGAAACTGAAACCTAACGACTCTAGTTCTACAATCGACTGAGGCATAATAGGTTTGAAAAGCAAGCACCAAAGCTTAAAGTCCCACTTTTATCGAATTCACAACTCAAGCACTCTTTTTAATAAATCAGAACATCATTCTCGGGTCTCTACACCATCTCAAACTTCAAAAATAGGTTCAAAATTATCAAAAATCCTTGGCTGAATATTCTCTTAATTTTCAAAGTAAGTCAAACTCATAGTCAAAGATTGACCCAAAAAGTCAACTTCGGTAAATGGGTCAGAATACCCCAACCATTACCACCAATAGATTCTCCTCGATGAAAGGATTCCAGAATACTATTCAAAATTGAATTTTGATAACGTTTGCACTTTCAAATCAACAGTTTAGGTTTAAGAACACTAGGGCTAAACTTTCTCAATTTGTTATAATTTCTCTATGTTTCTACTATAAAAATTTATCCATAATCACACGATAATCTCATAGAAAAATTTAGAATCATTACCTTGATGTTTTGGGATGAAAATCTCTATTTTTCTCTTCTCTTTTCTTCTCTTTTTCTCCCTTTCTTTTCTTTTCTTTTCTTTTACAGCGTTGTTTTCCCTTTTTATTTCTTTGCTCCGTCTGATACTCACAAGTCTTATAGTAAGACTTTCATTTATTTATGAGAAAATAAAAAATATCCTTACACTATGTGAAATTGAACAAAAATACCCTCCGTTAATAGTTTGGTCCAAAAATACCGTTGCTGTCAATGATTTGGTCCAAAAATGCCCTTGTTGTTAATAGTTTGGTCCAAAAATACCCTACTGTTACTTTTGGGTCAAAAATATCCTTTTTCTTGTAAATATTTTTTTAAACACATTATTTTTCTAATAAACATATTTTAACCCATTATTAATTTATATATATATATAATCACAATAATTCATTGCTAATTTTTATTTAGATAATGATAAAAAAATTTAATAAAATAGAAAATATTTTTATTTCTTAATCTTTTCTGAATTGAAGAAAGGTAAAAGTTAAGATGTAATAATCATAATGTCATAAAACATAAAAAATTATTACATTGCTTCAAATTATAAAATATCTTTAAATATCGCTCAATAAAATTTTGTTGATTATTAATTTTATTTTAACTTTAAAATCATAAAATATATTAGCAAATGTTCCTACTTCAACTCAAAAAAAGATTAATAAATAAAAATATTTTCATTTTATTTAAATTTTTATTAATAATTAAATAAAAATTAATGATGAGATTACTATGATATATATATATATGTATGTATGTATGTATGTATATGTATGTATGAGACATATATTGTTAGTTAAAATGTATACGTGGTTATTCTATTTTAATTGATAAAATGAGATTAAAAAGAAGAAGATTACTTCTCACTTTTTTTATTAGTTAAAGAACTTTTAAAAGAAAAGAAATAAGCAAAGAGTCCTTTAAAAAAATATTTTATTAAAAAATAATGTGTTTAAAAAATTAATAGAAAAAGAATATTTTTGACCCAAAAGTAACAGTAGTGGTATTTTAAAACCAAATTATTGACAGAAGAGGCACCAAAACATTGATGGCAGGGGTATTTTTGGACCAAACTATTAACAGATGATATTTTTATTTAATGTCACATAGTTTAAAGGCATTTTTGACCCTTTTCCCTTTATTTAGTTATTGTGGACTTGTCCCCCTTCCTTCTTTTTATTTTTTTTTAAATTCTTATTTTTTTTCTTTTCTCTTTTATTAAATCGCTAAATAATTTTTATAAATAATATGGTTATTACATTCTCTACTACTCAAAATAATGTTCGTCCTCACATGTAACTAAATTCTTTTTGAAGTGTCAAGGTGTGAACACTTACTCAAGTATCCTGCTCGTACTCAAGTAATCCATGTAGTTCTTTTATAATTCTTTGATTGCAAGAATGCTTCTTTACGTGCTATATGAAATAGCAACTTCCTCAAGAATGTGATTTTTCATTTACCAGCATTACTTATGTATAAATAACATGATTGGATCATAAATGTACTCCCAAAAATCGTATTCTCATAATATAAAATGTTGCCATAGTAACATAACAGTCTCTTAGGTACAACAATAACCTGTTGTCCAAGAAATTACTGGCAATATTCTTGGACCTCAACATATCCTTCTTTTATCTCACAACACCTCTAATGGTAAAAGAAACATCTACAAATATGTGAAAACCCATCATAAATTTGAGTCGTGAAATTTTCTTGTTCAAAAGGAGTCTTTACCTAATTTGAGTTGTATTAAAGTATTTTTTTTTCTTAAAGTCAATCTTACTCAAGGCCTATCACCTTATTTTTTATACATTAGCCTTGTCTTCTTGAGTTCAAGCTACTCAACTAGTGGACGACATCGATATCCACATAAAGTCTCAAACGCACATCATTTGTACATCATACCTCCACTTAAGTAACTTTCATTGACCTCAATTACCTCATTTGTCTATTAAAAATATATTTAGAACCCTTCTTGTAGGTCAAATTCATCAAGTTTCATTTTCTTAGGCGGAATTATATAAATCTTGCCATGAACATTGTCTAATAATAGACACATAAAACGTAGAATGTAAAATCAAAATTCTTAATATAAAGCAAACCTATATGCGACTAATTTGATTCGATGTAATTCTCACATGGACCAACATACTTTTAAGCTTAGTTTACTTTGCTTATAAAATCTCATAACTTCCTTTATGAGGTCAAAAGTCTTTCATTTTTCTTGTATTTCTTTTCATGATCTTCGTACCACTACCTCTCTTATCTTAATAGGACTTTTATTTGCTTTAAGCAGTCCAAAGTCGTTTAATAGGAATGTAACTCTTCTTTTTTTTCAATCTTGTACCAACTTTGAACGTAAGAGTTGTGACTAACCAAGTTCAAATCATCAATAGCAATGACACCAAAATCCATATAAAGCCTCAAACAACAAGATTTCTATATCAAATTAGTAACTATTATGAGGTATAACTTCAACTAAAAGCAACTAATTATTAATATTCATTTGTATAGTGTTGAGAGGGGATACAAATTCTCATTTATGCTTTTATTGTGTAAAAACACACTCAAGCACCACGAATCTCATACAAATATTCTTACGTACTGTAATAATGGAACACACCCAAACATTCCTACATAATATTCTCATCAAAGGTAATGCTGAACGCAGACTTATTTTTCTATATTTTCATCACACGTATGATAGTGCTGGAACAACTCTACATACTCCTACAAAATACTCTCGCGTATGGTAGTGATGGAACTCATCCATACATCCGTTTGTGATACTTCTACGTACAGCAACACTGGAACAAATCCATACTCTTCTACGTAACACTCTCATGTACAACAATGCTAGAACATATCCATATACCCCTGTGTAAACGTTCCATGTATTCTTACTCTTGTCATACATGACAATATGAGCATCTCATACCATTGCACCACCTCTCAAAATATATCGCTACATAGGCTAGTATGATGTATAAACAATCTAACTTGAATCAAGTGCTCAATTTTGCTAAGCCTATCAAGCTCACCCAACCTATGATCACAACTATCTGAATAAATATGTAGATCAACTACAAAGTCTATATTAATTAATTTTTATTTTCTCTCAGAGACAACAAAATCTATGGAGATTATTCGATTATCTAGCACTTGTATTTTGAATGGTTCAAACACTGAAGAACAATATTTATCATGTGTTGTATCATCTTCTACCAAAGTTGACTCTCTTACTACAATTTTAATACATATTTGTGAATTTCAAAAGTACTGAATACCATAAATGTTGTATCTTTGTCCTTTTTTTTGACAAATCTTATTAAGTAAATTACCCCACAAATGCACGTACATCGACTCCTCTAATTATAATGTCCCCTTTTTATTTACTATTCAATAGCCTCACCTTTAAAATGATCATTAACTCATAATAAGGCTAGGACCTTTACATCGATCAACTTTTTCTGCTCCAATCAAAAAAAGATGTAATATAACACATGCTAGTATCTTAATGTGCATAGTACCGTGAACTTGTCACCCTTTTACTAATCAACACAATTTTTAAGACATCACAATATAAAAATCAAGGTTCACACTTCTGACCTCTAATATTTAATCAATACTATCTGGATGTTCATGAAACCCTTTTCAACAGCTATACATGCTTCTATCAACTATCAAAAATAATTTTTCATATGTCATAATGAACATAACAACAAGAACGTGAACAATTTGAACACTAAGTTCATCTTTTTCATGAGGATTACTAGTGCAATAGACTATCCAAGAGGCATCTCCAGATTATTATTTTTTTAGAACTAATCATAACAAGTCTTGAAACTTGTCTTTAGATTATTAAAGCTATTTTTTCTCCTTCTACTCATGTCATCTCAATCATAATTTTATCTTATAAAACAAATAACACCCTATTATTGAAGATACTATAGGAAAAATACTTGCCCTTCATTGCATTCTAAGTCATTTGTCCTTTATTAATAAACTCTACATGATTCACCGTTTTTCTCAATAAATAGAAAGTAAGCACCTCAAAGGACTATACTTTGTGCAGTAACCTCTTAACCATGAAGTCTTGCAACTTGTTCTCATAGTTCCTTTGGCTCCGCATAGCCATTCTAACCAAATAAAAATGAATTATATTTTGACTATATACCTATACTCACGTTTATCTCCCCATCAAGTGATACATTGTGTATTCTCTCAAAAACACATTAGAATACTTATTAATCACTGAGACTAACTCTGTAGTCGTTCTCAACCCTGTGTGCGCCAAATTATAGTTAAGTACACATACCCTTCTTTTATCATATAAAACTTTTATGGATGGGTAGCTTGGAAGCATACAAAGTGAATCATTTACATTCAATATTAGGATCAATCATAACTCAAAATTCAATAGTCTTTTCATGATAATCAACCACAAGACAAAACAAAGTCATTCAATCCTGAACCAATGATAACCTCAAAGTCAATTATGTCACGTTATAATAATGAGTAAGCGTAGTATGACTTGAAACTGCATCCACACATATTTAATAGATCAGTCAATAATGTAAACTCCTCACTTGGGTCGAAACCACAAATAGTACATTTAAGTACTTAAGTTCCCTTTTTATCTTCATCTACACTATCACCTCATAATGTGTTGCTCATCTTTCACAACCTTGAGCTTAACTTAACACAACATATGTTAAAAAAACTACGTGAACTTATTACTTTTCTCAATGACAGTCATGTCATTTTTTATTTACTCAAACTTCTTTTATGGTTCATTTATCTTCATGGTGCGTGGAAATTTTAATATACCACATCTTACCCTTACTTCAACAACTAATCATGACACTGTGCACTGAGCTTCATACTCAATCTCTTACCATGTATGACCATATATTTTTATATTTAAGTCTTCTTCTCTCTCGTAACCTAAAATTTTTTATGGACTTGCTCCATGAATATATTGTGCATCTTATAGTGTTGTTATCATGTTCATACTCAATGCACTTAGTTATGTATTTTTAAGCCAAAGTCACACCTATGACATCACCATCATGCCATTACAAAAATAATAGTGAATCATGTTTAAGAGACATTAATCTTACAATCATATAAGCACTATCCCCAAAATATCTTTCACCATAAGATTTAATAATTTAGACGTGGGTAAGCTAGTACACTTTTTACTTTCCTATTAGACAATTTTCTTTATTGATCAAAATCATCAAAAAGAGTTTTACCCACAACTTTAAATTTGAATAAGTCGCTCTTATCCACAACCTCGAATTTGAGTAAGTTGCTCTTATGCAAAAATCATATCATCTGGCCATTTTTTGGTTCAGGCGAATCCTTGATATTCAAAAATTTCACTAACTCCCGAACTTCTTAAAATTTTTGGCAGAGGTTCCTTGTAATTAGAAATACCATAAAGTATGTAACCTGTCCACTATCAACCATACCCAATGCATACCATATTTCAGGTACTCAATGCCACTCTCAGTTGCACAAGTATTATTAAAAGTATCCAAGTCAACAGTGTCATCTCATAGAGGAGGATATGTGTGTCCTAGCCGTCTGCAAAAGGAATATCCCAAGGGTCAACATGATTCAACTCAAAGGAAAAACATCCTAAATGTTCAATAGCCTTAAGGTTATAAGTATGGACGTCTACTAAGACTAGCAACGGACTGGGTCCGGACCAACCGAACCGGTTTAGCCTAGTAACAGATTGAAAACGGTTCCCAATTGACCTATTCTTTGATTGAAATCGGGTCTACCGGTATTGGATCCACCGGTGAAAAAATAGTGTTCGGTACGATCCATTAGAAATTGGTGTGAAACCAGATCGGACCGGTACTGAACCGGCTCCAAATGATTATTTTTAATTTTTTAAAATTAATTTATTTATATTATGTTTAAAATATATATTTTTATTAAATATTAGCTAATAGTTTTTCCAGATATTTTGATAAATAATTTTTATTAAGTTAAAAATTATTAAAGTTTTTACAAAATTATTAAAAATTCAATAAAACTTATTTAAAATTTTTATAAAACTTGTTAAAGCTTTAAAGTTAATAAGTTACAAAACTTTTTTATATGCTTAAAGTTTTTCGAAAATTTATTAAAGTTAATAACTAATGAAAGTTTTTACAAGACTTACCAAATTTTTTACAAAACTTATTGAATTTTTTAACTTATTAAAGTTTTGTAAAATAGTAGATAGTAAGAAATTTATGAAATAAGTTAGATAATTAAGAAATATAAATTAATTTTTTACTAAGTTATCTATAAAATGGCTTGCATTAAATAAAAGATAATTGTTAAAAAAATTAAGGTGAATAACCTATATATTTCTTCGAATAAATAAAATCGTACAGTCATTACAATTTACAAATATTAGAAGAGTATCTAATCTACGCAACCACCTTGTAGGAAGGATTGTGTTTGAATTAAGTCTCTATTATCATAATAAAATCTGTAATTTTTAAAATATTATTTTTGTAAACTATTTATTAATTCCTTGAAAACATTATTTGGAATTTGTACTTGTCGTTATTCCTCAATTGTGTCCATGCCATCATCATTATTTGCCCCAAATACTTCATCCATTTCATCTTCGATTTGGGAAGATAAATTTGGCAGCCCATAGTTTCTTCGTTTGACATTGATCCAATTTTTTTAATAACACTGATATTTTCAAATTGTCTTTTGCTATTGAATCCCATGGTCTCCAATATGAAATCTCACCGCGCTGAAAAATTGCTCCAAAGCTACTGAAGACGCTTAAATAGCTAGGACATCTCTAACCATCCTTGCAAGCTTTGGATATTGTTCGCTATGGTTCTTCCACCACGCTAAAAGTTGAGGTTCTCCATTTGCATCTCTAATGCTATCTCATGTCTACGAAATGTATGCATCAAAATCATTACTGTTAGAAGATTCAAGACCAAGATAATCACCCATCATTTCATTAAAATCATCTATCCTAGTCCTAGAAGTAACTGGTCGCGTCGGTGGAACATTTTCTTCCATGGCTCTATATACATTATACAAATTTCTAGCTTTAGCTATTAATTATACTACTCTTAAAACTATCAAGGGATGGAAATTCATGAGGTTGGATTTCAAAATTTGCATAAATATTTTCAGTAAGTTTTTCTACACCTTGTGCTTTATAAAATGGGTTGAATAAAGTAGCAGTCAAATAAATTTGGGGAATAGGGAAGAAATATTTTTTAAAATTTTTAATCATATATAGAACTGGATCTTAAACATTTTAATTTGTTTAAATTTAGCAAATTCTGATGAAACCATAGTTATATTTGCTGCCACTAAAAAAATAGTCGTACAATATTGACCAGATACTACATTTATAGCTTTATAAAAAAGTTTTCAAATTTAGTAACTTCATAGACATCAATCCAATCATCATCACTAATTCTTAAATATCAAAAATATGAGCATCAAAAACTAATTTTATAGGCATGCAATAAACATAAGTTACTTCATGCATTTCAAATAAAGAGTTATATCTAGTAGACCTGTCTTTTGAAATTTTTCTATATTCAAGATCATATTTGTAACGACCCGTCCGGTTGTTATAGCACCTTGATGATATAGACATGAGAAATTCAAAGTTTTTGCAACTCTGAGCTATGTTCTCAGAATAAATATTCATTGTATTGATGGATTTAGAAAGGGGCTGAATTAAAATAGGTGGCCCTAGGCATAGGGTTGCCACAGTGGACAAATCTTCACCGTAGCGAGACTGCTGCAGTGATAACAGACGTCGCAGCAGGTGGTACAGACCAGAACTCCATGCTCAAGGTAATTTTAAAACTCAGTTCCTATTTTTGAATGGGATTAATTATTAAAAATGGCCTAAATTGAGAAACTAGGGTTTCTAAAGGAAGAAAGGGGGGCTAGATGACACGACCCGAGTGAACGAGTCATGTGGGAACCTACATCGATTCTAGCTCGATAGGAGAACTCTTCTCTTAAACAACAAATGAAATAAACTCAAGACTACTTAACTCACATGAATAGAAAATTATTCTAAAAATTGAAATATCACCTCCCAAACCATGACCTCCCCAAAATCTGATTTAGACAAGTACAAGAGCTCTAATAAGCTACTGATAAAATAAAATGACATGGCTTCGTTTGCGGAGAAAAATATGAAAGTTGATACTGAGTATTCCATTCCATTCATAAAACTTCAAACTTAGCACAACCTACACCAAAAAGGTGTAGCAATATAGTATCAGTACACTACACGAACTAGTAGGAAGCATTGACCGACTAAGATTAGTTCACGTAATAGTATATAATTTAACATGCAGTCGAATTACTCAAATTTAACCATGAATTTAAATTATATTTATATCCCAATAAGTTTGTTAACCACATCATTTATTCTTATAACTCATCAATATTCATGTATCTATCGTACAACTCTAGCCATCAAACCAACCTTTTTTTTCTATTTCTGCCACGACTCGAATCTACACCCTGGACGAGACACGGTAGTTGGTGCCACAAGTGACCCCAAGCTAACCCATGGTCTAGTATTAAACTGGTAAACTAAGTAAACATAAGAGAAAGTTGTGTAAGTTATCCAAGTAATACTGATTTGAAAAGAATAAATATAACTAAAACGAATACTGAACAAATATGTCTAAAAGCCAACTACTAAATGATTAGTTGCTGAGACAAGCCCCCAGCTAACTTTGAAATCTGACTAATAGGAACTACTGAAAAGCAAACATCGTTCTTGAAAGATGAGGACTCACCAAATAACGCTGTTGCTGAAACCATCGGCTAGGAAACTACTGACGGTGCTGAGACTGAGAATCTGCGCCTGTATCATAATACGATACAACATAGAAAGTATGAGTCAGCACTTTGAATATACTACGTAAGTGAGATATATAATAAGAATGGAAAACAAGCAACTGAACTGAAATGACATGAAATGACCAACTGATACTGAGTATTGATAGACGCTGAGCTATAACTATGAAACGGTCAATAATGACCCTGATTGATAGTCATAAACATGTCCCAGAACTAAGCTAAACTGAACTCTACTAACAAGTGGGAGAGTCTGTAACCAGCATATAACCATGTGAGGTAGTTATGGAGTCCGATGTATACACCACATTAGAGAAAGCCCACTGTACCTTGCCAGGGTATAGTGGCTGAACTGGGTGATCACAAGTCTGGGGCAACATAGTTTTGGGAACCTCGCTGGAACCCCCGGTTCACTCGGTGCTAAGTACTCTCACTTGATAGTCCTAACTTGACTACTAAACTGATAGCTCGAAGCTGGGATCCTAGACTAAGTCAGGAATACTTATATGGAAATAACTTGAGAGTTTGTAGGACTGGATAACTCTAACTGGTGTTCTAATACTAGCCAGAGCTGCTTATCTGGAAGCGTAGTAACCGTCTAGAGAACTAGCTGATAACTGAAACTAGGGAGTATTACTGAACTGAACTCAAGATCTGACTATTGTCAAACTAATCCGCTAACTTACTGAAAGATACTGAAAATGCTAGTTTCTAACTGAGACTGGACTAACATGCAAAATAACCTTGAACTCACATGATTGTAATAACATGGAAATACATGAACTAACAGAGTTAAGCAACAATCATATCTAATCAACTATGCAAGACCCAAATTTATTACATTTATAGAACTAGGGCTAAAATGATATCATATGAAGAATAATAACAACGTGGTCACTAAGTAGTGGTAACGTAGCAAGAATTCATATGAACCACAATCCACAAGAATTAATCAAAATCTAACTACAAATTAACCCTAACTCAAATCTTTAGGGCTAGAACTGATATGAAGTTTTAGAAGGAATTTGGGACATAAGGGAAAGGCAATTCCCTTGTTGAATTCCCACATACTTGGTGAAGAATCCTTGAGAAGAAATCTAGAGAATATTGAAGAACGTTGGAAGCCCTAGCTTAGCTCTGCACCGACCATCTGGAACTTCTATGTTCTGAAAGATCATGAGTTGAGAGAAATAAGAGGGATTAAGTCGATCACCCCTTTAATTCTATCCAAAACTTTTCCAAAATGACATAGTTCTAGGATTAAAAAGGTGGAAAGTTACAAAAATGCCCCTGAAAGAATATCTAGAAAACTGCCCGTCGAGATCCAATGGGTCACACAATGAGTCGTCAGTTGACACCACGACTCATTGGGACCAATCATTGGTCCTGAGCCTAAAATTCATGATCTCTGGAAATTGGCAACAAGAGGGGACAATGACTCATTGGATGAACCAACGGGTCATTGGTTTCTCTCGTGGCCACTGGAGGGGGTTGGAACAAAAATCTGAAACCACTACCAACGGATGACCCAATGACTCGTTGGTTGAACCAACGGGTTGTTGTATCTACTCGTTGCCTCTACTGAACTGACTTGAAGGATTTCTGGATCTGGCGATGGGTGGATATGATGACTCGTTAGAGGTGACAGGAGTCTTGAGTTCCACTCGTGGCTTCTGAGGAATGTCTGGCAAGTTTTATGCACTGAGAAATAACTGCTGAAAGAATGACCCATTACTCCTCATAATGGGTCATTCTATGGCTCGTTGGTTCCTGATTAACAACTTGCAGAGAAAATAACGACTCATACAACGGTCTATTAGTGCTGACAATGACCCGTTGTCTGAGACATAATTTTTTTGGTTTTCATATTAAGTCTGAGTTTGGTCTAGGAAAGTTTTGGGGTGTTACAATACCTCCCCCTTGGGATCATTCTTCCTCGAATGAAGGCTAAAACTGCTGGAAAACTGGAAAAGGAGCTGGAATTCCCAAACTGAAGCTATAAAGTGATTCCTGAAGGAGTGACTGACTCCGAACTGGAATAGGCATACTAACTGAGTTAACACAACTAGAGTGCACATTGAAAACCCTAATAGAGCTGATGGGTACTGAACTGACTAGAGTATTGAGGAGGAATTTAATACCTGATGTTGAAGCTGAACTAGAAGGGAATATATGGGGATATTTAGCCATCATGTTTGCTTCTACTTCCCATGTTTCCCCCTCAACTAGGTGGTTCCTCCACAAGACTTTTATTGAAGCGACCTCCTTATTTCTCAGCTTACGAACCTAATGGTCTAGGATCTGAACTAAGATTTCTTCGTAAGAGAGACTATCCTTCATTCCTACACTTTCTAGTGGCACACTGAGGTAGGATCACCAATGGACTTCTTCAAAAGTGACACATGGAAGACTGGGTGCACAGATGCTAACTCTGAAGGTAATTCTAACTCATAGGCTACATTGACAATTTGCCTCAGAATTCTGTAGGGTCCTATATACCTCGGACTGAACCCTTTCTTTCCAAACCTCATCACCCTTTTCATAGATGAAATTTTTAGATAAACCCAATCATCTATAGAAAATTCTAGTTCTCTTCTCCTCACATCTGCATATGATTTCTGGCAACTCTGAGCTGTCCTCAACCTTTCTCTGATGAGTTGCACTTTTTGAATAGCCTCATGAACTGAATCTGGTCTTATCAAAGTGGCTTCGCCAACCTTAAACCACCCCATAGGAGACCTACACCTTTTACCACATAATGCCTCAAACGGGGTCATCTGAATACTGGAGTGGTGGCTATTGTTGTATGCAAACTCGATGAGAGGTAGGTGATCATCCCAAATGCCCTTAAATTCGACCACACAAGCTCTCAACATGGATTCTAAAGTATGAATAGTCTGCTCAGCTTGTCTATTTGTCTGAGGGTGAAAATTATGCTGAGCTTGACCTAAGTACTAAGTCCTTTCTGAAATGACTTCTGGAAATGCGAGGTAAACTGGGTACCTCTATTTGAAATTATGGAAGAGGGAACCCCATGCAATTTCACTAACTCCCAGATGTACAGTCTAGCATAACTCTCAGCTGGGTCTATAGCCTTAACTAGGAGGAAATGTGCTGACTTATTCATCCCATCTACTACCACCCAAATTGAATTATGTTGCTGATAAGTACGAGGTAGACCTGTAATTAAGTCCATATTCACCTATTTCCACTTCCACGTGGGTATGCTGATATCCTGAGTCATACCCCCAGGTCTCTGATGTTCAACTTTAACCTGCTGGTAGTTCGGATACTTAGTCACAAATTTTGCAATGTCTTGTTCATGCTGTTCCACCAGTAGATTTTTCGTAGGTCACGGTACATTTTGGTGACACCTAGGTAGATAGAATATCTGAAGCTGTGTGCTTTTGCTAGTATTCATCATCTCAATTCTTCTATATCTGGAATACAAAGTCTGCCCTGGTAAAGAATCACACCATCTCCCCTTTTTGAGAAAGCCTCTACCTTTTTTCTTAGAACTTCTTCTTGATATAAGACTAACTGTCATGGTACCTGATCTGACTATGAGTATGACTTAACTGAATCCATTTTCCTCAGGTAGTTCCTTCCACTGGTTAATTTCTCCATACAACCTTCACGGCGTCTAACTTACGAACCTGATGGACTAATGTTTCAACCAGAACTTCTTCTATTAGAGTCTGCCATTCCCATCGATACTTCATCACCCCAACATCTCATCTCATGTCCTCATATACGAAAGCCATGCTAAGTGTACCAATCTTCCTGAAAGCCAATACACAATTCAAGCCTGCCACTAAACTCATCTTACTACTTCTCTATTGCCAAGAACTTCTCTGTCTCCCTAGTAGAACTAACAATTTTACCTCATGAACTTCTACGTACCGAGCATCCTAAGTATAAATTGAAGGTCATTTTGAATATATTTGTTACAACAATCATTCCTATTAGGGGTGAACGTACACATGGCTTAGAGTAAGGAAATCGCAAGAACGAATCATTTAGGAAGCCTAGTCTGAGCATACACATGTTGAAGAGTGATCTGCTGAGCCATTAAGGCAAATTCTAAGGAGTGAGTTCAAAAAGCTGAGCATAATAGGCGGCGAGAGTTTATATACGCAATTGGTTCCACCACATGAGGCTGAGATTGATGGAATCATGGAGTAAGATTGGGATCATTGTCTGAAGTGGTTACTTATCATCCTGGAAGTCTAAACATAGGCATGAGTAGAGTGTGTTGACTGATATATAGAGAAAGTTACCTGAATAGGAATGGATCGACATCCCATAGATACTGTTTCTCGAGAATTATCTAAAATAATGGTCTGCCAGGATCCAACGGGTCATACAACAAGTCGTTGGTTGTGACTACGACTCATTGGGACAAGTCGTTGGTCCTGGGTTTGAAAGATTCTGCTTCTGGACTTTGGGTAATGAACGGAAAAGACGACCCATTATGTGGGACAACGGGTTGTTTCTTTCCCCCATTGTCACTAGAGGGAACTTGTACACTTCCTGGATCTCATTCAATGGCTCAATAGGATAGGTTGTTGTGTCATCCAATGACTCGTCACTGGGCTTATTGTACTAGTCGTTCTGGAAAAACATTCAAGTTTTCTACTGGTTTCCATTTCATGTATAGGATTTGGTCTTAGGACATTTCTAGACTCTGTACTTCTTCTGTAGGATAGGTTATGATCACTAACTCTTGACTACCCATTCGCCTCTAAAACTATCACTAAGGATTTCATACTTGTAGCCACTTCACACCATCTATAGACAAGTCTCATGCTAGAATGACAACAAAAATATTATACCTTATACTACGTCTCCTAGTCCTAACAACATGCAAGGATCAACCTGGGAAGCTTATGACATACCTGCGACTATAACTGGAATTGTTTGCCACCTACACTGTATGTTGTGCCCAGCTGAGATAGGCAAGCTGCCGGAGTTGCCGGAATGGTGGACAGAGTCTTCCCACATCCAACTATATAACAATTATTTATTCTATGGCCTAACTGACCACATCCAAAACATCCTTCCTTACCGAGCAAACAGTTTTTGGGGTGGATCCTTCCACATTTCTCGCAAACTGGGCGACCTGATAAGGCTGCAGAAGAGATGGACGGGGCTCTACCTTTGCCCCATTTGGCTGCTGGGAAACTCTGTGTTTATGTCCTGACTTTCCACACCAAACACAAACGCCTGAACCAGTCATGCATTCTCCCAGATGGTTCTTCCCACAGTTCTTGCAAGCTGATATGTAATCTCCCTTATTCTGGGTTTGTTCGAAGCACTGGCTATCGATGGTTTTGGGGCTGATAAACTCCAATGGGATTGGAAATGTGGTCCACCACTCATCCTCTATTGGGAATACCCTGAGTCTCTTGTCCTTTCTCTCTTGCTCCCTTTTTCTTCTCCCTTGAACATTCCATCCACTTTTAGACCGTGAAACTCATGTGGACTCCCTTTTGTGAAGTTTCGCACCCTAGTAGTTATCGTCACTTCGGTAGCTTCGCGACTTATTGTTGGTTAAGATGAGTGGTCATGGCCCGTATTAACACTTTGATGGTAACCCCGATCTCCATATCTGTCACTTTCCCACTAAGGGGGCCTACTAGAGTTGGTGGGGCTGGTGGATTTCCATTACTTTTTCCTCTTTCACTATTGCTTTTGAGAGGCATTGTTTGCAAATGCGTAAAGCATGAGTTAGAATAGAAACTTTAGAGTTTACACTTTGTCACCCGATAAGAATAATGAAAGAAGGGAGTTTTTCTAAAAACTCCTTGTAGCCTTCCCCACATAAGTGTGGCGCGCTTCACACCCATGAGAAGGACTCTACTTGACACGGCTTTCAAACATTCTAGGATACTCTAAACCTAGTGCTCTGATACCAAGTTTGTCACAACCCATGTCTACACCCTGGACGAGACATTGTACCGTGTGCCACAAGTGACCCCAAGCTAACCCATGGTGTAACATTACACTGGTAAACTAAGTAACCATAAGCGGAAGCTGGGTAAAAATAATTATCCAAGTAATACTGATTTGAAAAGAGTAAACATAACTGAAAAGTATACTAAACAACTGTGTCTGAGAGCCAACTACTAACTGATGAGTTGCTGGGACAAGCCCCAAGCTAACTCTAAAATCTGACTAATAAGAACTACTGAAGAGCAAGCATCCTTCTCAGAAGAGGAGGACTCACCAAATAACGTTGTTGTTGAAATTGTCGAAAGGGAAACTACTAACGATGCTGAGATAGAGAACCTGTGCCTGTATCATAATACGATACAGCATAGAAAGTATGTGTCAGTACTTTGAATGTACTGAGTAAGTGAGATATACAACAAGCATGGAAAATAAGAAACTGAACTGAAGTGACATTAAATGACCAACTGATACTAAGTACTAATAGACGCTGAGCAATAACTGTGAAACGGTGAATAATGACCCTGACTGATGGTCATAAACATGTCTTGGAACTGAATGACTGAACTTAGCTAAACTGAGGCTGAGCTGAATTATACTGATTAGTGGGAGAGTCTGTAACCAACATAAAACCACATGAGGTAGACGTGGAGTTTGATGTACACACCCTATCAGAGAAATCCCACTGTACCTTGCCAGTTTATATTGGCTGAGCTGGGTGATCACAAATTTGGAATAAAACCTACAGTGGCAACGTAGTTCTGGGAACCTAGATGCACTGGAACCTCATTCCCCTCGATGCTAAGTACTACTCCCACTGGATAGTCCTACCTTGACTACTAAACTGATAGCTCGAAGCTGGGATTCTAGACTAAGTCAGGAATACTTATCTGGAAATAACTCGAGAGTCTGTAGGACTGGATTACTCAAATTGGTGTTCTAAGATTGGCCAGAGGTACTTATATGGAAGCATCATAACTGTCTAGAGAACTAACTGACGATTAAAGCTAGGGAGTATTACTGAACTAAACTCCTCAAGATATGACTATTGTCAAACTGATCAGCTGACTTACTAATAGATACTAAAAATACTAGTTTCTGACTGATACTAGACTAACATGAAAACTGACCATGAACTCACGTGATTATAATAACATGGAAATTCAGGAACTAACATAGTAAAGCAATAATCGTATCTAATCAACTATGCAAGACCCAAATTTACTACATCTATAGAATTAGGGATAAAACTATATCATACAAAGAATAATAACAACGTAGTCACTAAGTAGTGGAAACATAGCAAGAATTCATATAAACCACAATCCACAAGAATTAATCAAAATCTAACTACAAATTAACCCTAACTCAAATCTTTAGGGCTAGAACTAATAAGAATTTTCAGAAAGATTTTGGGGGCACAAGGGAAGGGAAATTCCCTTGTTTAATTCTCATATACCTGGTGAAGAATCCTTGAGAAGAAATATGGAGAATCTTGAAGAACGCTGGAAGCCCTAGCTTAGCTCTACACTGACTGTCTGGAACTTCTACGTTCTGAAAGATCGTGAGTTGAGAGAAATGAGAGGGATTAAGTCGATCACCGCTTTAATTCTCTCTAAAACATTCCCAAAACGATGTAGTTTAGGAATTAAAATGGCGGAAAGTTACAAAAATTCCCCTGGAAGAATATCTGGAAAACTGCCCGTCGGGATTCAACGGGTCACATAACGAGTCGTTGGTTGACACCACGACTTGTTAGGATAAATTATTGGTCCTAGGCCTGAAATTAATGCTCACTGGAAATTGGAAATGGGAGGAGACAACGACTCGTTGGATGAACCAACGGGTCGTTAAATCCTCTCGTGGCCACAGGAGGGGGTTGGAACAAAAATTTGAAACCACTACCAATGGATGACCCAATGACTCGTTGGTTGAACCAAAGGGTCATTGTATCTACTCGTTGCCTCCACTGATCTAACCTGAAGGATTTTTGGATCTGGCAACGGGTGAAAACGATGACTTGTTAGAGGTGACAACGAGTCGTGAGTTCCACTCGTGGCTTCTGAGGAATGCTTGGCAGGTTTTACGCACTGAGCAATAACATCCAATAGAATGATTCGTTACTCCTCACGCTGGGTCGTTTTATGGCTCGTTGGTTTTCAATTGGCAACTTGCAGAGCAAACAACGACTCATACGATGGGCATTGGTGCTGACAATAACCCATTGTCTGAGTCGTCTGAGACAAATTTTATTATTTTTCATGCTAAGTCTGAGTTTGGTCTAGGAAATTTTTGGGGTGTTATAATTTTTCTCACCTTGCTGCAGTGGATACTTAGACTGCTACAGCGGTATCACGACAGTGGGTACTGCTGTAGTGTTACTATACTTAGGCAGTAACTCGGTTTCATTGACTCTTTCCTCTTTCATCCTGCCATTTAAGCATTATTAACACGTCTACCTCATTTAAACTTCTATTATTACTAACCAAGTCCATTCTCCTTATTTAATGACCTATTTATTGACTCACATGATTAACTCACCCTCTTGAATTCTGTTCCAACTCTTTTATCCACATGATACTAATAAAGTTAAACCAACAATCTCCTAGTAATTCACTACCATTTTATACTCAGTTATGCTACCTTCTAAAACCAAGCATTCAACCACAATGTTAATTAAATAACTCAAGTACACACAAAGGAAACAACCAACTATACCGATGGAGTTAAGTCCTTCACAATTAAAGTACATGTACATATTTATCTCTCCCGAATTCCACACTACATCTCTACACCATAATCATGTCATTTAGTACTATACATGTACCATTTTATCATATATCACATCCCAACTGTGTCTCTCACATTATATCTGAATCACGTCGGCATATCTCATATCACACTTGTATATCTGTACATCTTTGTCATTGTAGCCATATGTATATCATGCCATACCTGCACCATCTCTATCTCGCAATCATACCATCGGTGATATATCTGGCACACGCCTCCATCACATCAATGTACACATATGCCAGAGGGTCTTATGTTTGCCCTTGTAGTCATGACCTGTAGGGGAAGCCGTATGAGCTTTTTGGTCATACCTGTTGGTGTACCCATTCATACTGCTCGTCGGGATGCTTACCTTGAGCAGGAGCCAATCATATCCAAGCATTCACTAACAGGCTTGATCATACTAACCTTCTTGTCCAAATACTCACCTCGGGCACGAGCCTCTCGTTCTCAACCTACAGATGATTCACTTTTCCATTTCACTTACCACCTTATTTCCTCACTTCGTCATCACGAATTCCACTCGTCATTTCAAGAACAGTATATCACAATTTAATTTTATTCATAAAATCACATATACAACAAGAATTATGCATTACAAGCTACAACACAATCATGGCCCGTGGCCATTTCATAATCAGTTTTTTATTACATCACCCATGCCCAAAATTCAATAAATGTAGTCCAAACTGACCTGCTCGCGAGATTGGTCTTCACTGCAATGGCATCACTATCACCACTATGGTCTCGTTGCAGCGGTACTATTCAGGTAGTATTCTGTCTAGCTTTCCATTTAGATTCCTCTCATAATGATTCCTCACAATCAGCTCACCCATTATGCATATACATTATTAGTCAAACCTTATTTGTAAATTACCCTTCTTCCTTATGTAAAGATAATCAATTCGACATGAACTATGCAATCATAGCACACAAACATATAAAAAGTGAACTTTAACTTATTTGAACGCACACACTGCCCGACACCCATACCCATGTCTGTCCTCCGGTCGCTTACTCGGGACATACCTTAGGAGTATCTCTTTATGAATTTCCACCTAAAATGAAACTTCAATAGTCTAGACTGAAGACATCTTCGAACCCAAGAAATTTCATATTATGGTGATTGCATCACCAGTTTCCTATTTCATCCTAATTATCTTCGTCTCATAGACACTTACTGGTTATAATCTATTTAATAACAATTAACATAGAATTTCTTCCTGCTCATCAATGGCACATCAAGAATGCACACATATATGATTTTCTAATCGAAGTCTAACATATAAGTAAGCCATAGCCAACCTGGACACCAAGCTATCATTGAAAAGTTCCCAACTGCTTACTCACCTCAAGTTTCGATTCTTACAGAAGATTGTCGTGGCGAAGGATGAAGTCTCTCCTCTTCTAGTCTCCTTATTTCTCTCTCCTTAATAGAAATTCTAATTTCTACTTCTGGGAGTTTTTATTCAGCACCCCTTATAAAAATAGGTTTTTAAATACTAACCTTGACAGGATTGCGGAATTCTGGTCCGTGTCGTCCGCTGCAGCAAGGAGTTCTCCTTCCTCAGTGGGTCTGAGGAGGGAGCCACCGGTGATTCCAGTAGCAGTAGTGAAGAGGCTTCTAGTTAGGCAAGACCGCAGTGTCTCCCCCCCTCTCCCCTATTTTTCTACTTTTATGACTTGATTTGGGTAGCCCCCATTTCGGGCTTGTAAGAAAATATTACCTTCCTTTCTTGGTTTTGGATTTGGTACTCGTTTTTCTATTGGTCTATGGATGCCCATTTGACATACTCACACAATGGCCGTATTTTGGCCCTTTGTTATTATATCATGTCGTCATTTTCCTATACTCACATTGCTTATTTGTATTATAATCAACATATTTTTTGTTGCCTTCAAAAATAGGGGATTCTGGAATTCTGCCTGGTAGTCATCCGTTGCAGCAACGGACCCACTACAGTGGTCCATCCCTCGCTGTAGTGAGTCCACTGCAGCGAGACACACCTTGCTACAATGAAACTCGCTAAGCAAAATACCTATAGGGGGTTTTTTCCCTCCGATCAACTTAAGTCAATTTCACCCACTAGTTTATCTCATATCCTCTACAGTTCATATTGTGAGATACCAAATGGGGCTTGTCGAGATATCAATTGGAATTATCCATACACCAATTGGACACAACTGAGGTGATCGACACACTTGGATGGCACGATCGGAAGAAAATAAAGTGAAAACTTTCTAGATGCCTTATAGTTTTTCAAAGATTAGATGTGGACGTCTACACACCAATCCGCAGGAATCTCCAACATTGGTCTTGTAATTGTGAGACCGGTAACCTAGATACTCTAACACCAACTTGACACGACCTCAATGAGCGAGTCGTGTGGGCACCTACATCGATTCTAACTCGATAGGATAACCCTTCTCTTAACCAAAAAATGAAATAAACTCAAGACTACTTAACTCGCATGAACACAAAATGATTCTAAAAATTAAAATAACACCTCCCAAATCATGACCTCCACAAGATCTAGTGTAGGCAGGTACAAAAGCTCTAACAGAATACTGACAAAATAAAATGACACAACTTCATCTGCAAAGAAAAATGTGGAAGCTGATGCTGAGTTCTCCATACCATTTATGAAACTTAAAACCTATCACAACCTATACAAAAAAGGTGTAGCAAGGTAATATCTGTACACCATACATAATGGTAGGCATTATCAGTCGACTAAAATTAGTTCACGTAATAGCAGATAATTTAACATGCAATCAAACTACTCAAATTTAACCACGATTCCAACTTATATTTATAACCTAACAAGTTCATTAAACACTTCATTAATTCTTATAACTCATCAATATTCATGCATCAACCCTACAACTCTAGCCATCGAACTAACCTTTTTTTCTATTTCTCTCACCTCGCTGCAGTGGATACTTTGACCGCTATATTGGTATTGCGATAATAGCAATTGACCCACTGCATTGTTACCCTACTTAGACAGTTGTCCTATTTCACTAATTCTTTCCTCTTTCATCCCACAATTTAAGCATTATTACTATGTCTACCTCATTTACACTTCTATTATCACTAACCAAGTTTGTTCCCCTTATTTAATGACCTATTTATTGACTCACATTATTAACTCACCTTCTTTAATTTTGTTCCTACTCTTCCATCCACATGATACGAATAAAGTTAAACCAACGATCTCCTAGTAATTCATTACCATTGTTAACTCAGTTATGGTACCTTTTATTGCCTACAGTGACCACATAAACAAAGCATTCAACCACAATATTAATGAAATAACTCAAGTACACATAAAGGAAACAACCAACTATAGGATGGGTTAAGTCGTCCACAATTAAAGTACATTTATATACTTATCTATCCCGAAATCATACCATCGGTAATATTCCTGGCACACGTCTCCATCACATCAATGTACACATATGCCAGAGGGTCTTATGTTTTCCTTCTAGTCATGACCTGACGGGGAAGCCGTATGAGCTTTTTGGTCATACCTGTTTGTGTGCCCATTCATACTGCTTGACTGGATGCTTACCTCAAGCACGAGCCTCTCATATCCAAGTATTCACTAACATGCTTGATCATACTAACCTGCTTGTTAGGATACCCACCTCGGACACAAGCCTCTCATTCTTAACCTATAGATGATTCACTTTTCCATTTCACATACCACCTCATTTCCTCACTTGGTTATCGCGGATTTCACCCTTCATTTTAGGAATAGTATATCACAAATCACATACACAACAAGAATTATGCATTACAACCTATAACACAATCATGGCCAAGGGCCATTTCATAATCAGTTTGTTACACCCCATAAATGTTAACAATTAGTAAGCGTACGCGTATGCATGGACTTGTGATGAGTAATAAGAGTTTGACACATTTGGAAAAAGCCTTAGAAGTAGGGTTGGGCGAGTCTAGGTCGTGAAGGGCCAGCACGACACGCCAGCAAGCAGTGCACTGGCTGGCGCGGTGCGCCAGTCACTAGGGCGCGATGGGAGGCACGACGCGGGGGGCATGTTGGCGTGATGGCTGGCACGGGGCGCCCCCTGCCACCGACCTCATATACACATACATACATACATACATCCCCTTAGCTTGAATTTTAGTAATTTTCAAATATCCTCTCGGCCAAAAGTAAGATAATATGTAGATTTCAATCGTTTTTCATCCAATTACGTTACCAAATATCGTTCAATCTCAAATTAACTTTAGTTAGCGAGTTCTAGGCCTACGAGAAGCATTACTACGGAGTTATTTCATGAAAACTCGCTCAGCAAACCGGAACTCCATCAAGTAAAAGTTGTCAGAATTTCTTCAAATTGATTCCGACTAGGTCATGTGCATTAGGTAAGCATTTCTCCCTTCTGATCTCTCGGGAAATTATAGATTTTCGGTCGAGTTATTCAAATATTGAGTTATAGTAAATTCTATTATCGAAAGTTATCGATATTTATCGAATTTAGTATTAAAACTAGTTCTTTCTCTTAGTATAAATGTACCAGTTGGAAAGAATGGCCAATTGCAAGTTAAACCTCACCAGTTAAATCAAAAATCAGCATTCGAGGTATGTTAAGGAAATTTCCTTCAACAAGTTTTTCCTAGCATGTTGTAATATGACCTAGACTCCTGTAAGAACGCCAGAAGCATGATTGTTATGGTTAGATGCTATTATTAGTTTGAGATTGGTGTTGTCTATTTAGATTGGGATTGACTCTACCCTGTATAGCCTTCCACAATCAACCCCAGTGTTACTAGCTGGGTCGACGCCTACGAGGCTACATAACGTCGCTCCAAGGAGAAATATACCATCCCAAGGGACAATGCAGAGGCCCAAGGGCCATATTACAGTCCATTCTATGGCTGGACTATTATTTTTATATCGTATCGGCATCACTAGCCCTCGTCGAGCCTGGTGCCTAGGGTACAGTTATCAAGAGTCCACCAGACTAAGAAAAAGCTACAGATCAGGAGCCGAGCGGGCTCAGTTACAGACCCAGGGGACCAGTAGGATGGCTAAAGTTACTCGTTGACTCATTTTGACTTGATTAGAGGTATATAGATTAAAGTGAACTCGCAGGGCTTATGGGGCCCCGAGCGGGTTATTCTGTGTTGGATGTACCTTTTGGGCTTATGGGGGCTAGGTAAGATTTTATACTATTTATTGTTAGTTGTACAGCAGGTTATAAGGTTATATCAGGTTAACTCTCTATCCCTCCTATTGAATTGTTCAGTTTCATTATCAGTATTATTTACTCATTTTCTTTTGCTACCTTACATATTCGTACATATTGTACTGACGACCGTCTTTAGGGCGCTGCATTACTTTCCTGCACGTACGGATAGACATCGTTCTGGACCTCCCTAGTTATCATCCGAGTCAGCAGTATGATCATCTCCTTTTGCCTCGGATTTGTTAGTTAGAAGGTTTGTTCTTTTGTTGTACAGTTAATGGGTAGGTCGGGGTCCTATCCTGATCATTATTCCACTCTTAGAGGCTTGTAGGCTACAGATTTCCAGTATTAGCTCTATTGTTGGCCGTGTGGGGCCTATGTATGTTTTCCTTTGCGTGATGGTCGTGTGGGGCCTAGTATAACTATTAATTAGCATCCTTGTCAGCTATAGCATAGTTTTGATTGCTTGTTTCCAGTATGAGATAACTAGACAGCATGGTGGTCTTGTCGACCCGCATAGGATCCCTGGTACTGCTTTTTGTTGGTTAGTTGTTTTCTTTTACAGGTAGATATGCGGCCTTGTTGTCCGGAGGCTGTGTTTACAGCCAAGATATAGCTTATTGTTTTCTCGAATAGAAAAACATGCGTACACCAAAGGTGCATAAGCCCAGTCAGGTTAGTTCAGATCCCAATATGGCACCAGGTGCCAATCATGCCTCCCAAGGTGGGGTGTGTCAAACTTGGTATCAGAGCAGGTCGTATCCTAGGGAGTCTGCAAGCCGTGTCTAGTAGAGTCTTGTCTATGGGTGTGTTGTGCACAACATTCCATAGGCAGGAGGCTACAGGGCATAATAGTGTGGTTACCCTTATTTCTTCTTCAGTCGTGCTATAAAGCTATGTTGTATAGGGTGAGTCCCTAAGCTTATCTTATTCTACAGAGAAATGTCACACACGCGAAAGACTACGACCGGCCGGAAATTAGATGTCGCGGCAGGAGAGGGCATTAGCATGGTGCCCCAGTCAAAGCCAGCCGGATCTGACGGTAATAGGGAGACTTCATGTTTGTCTCCTCAGTAGTCTCCGCCATGCCAAGAGTCCTCCAGGGAAGCGGACATGCCAGCACCACCTCCAGCGACTACTATACCTATACCATCAGATCAGGAGGCTATGAGCGCTATCTATATGTTAGCCTAGATGATAGCCGCTCAGCGCCAACCTATGGTACTAGTGGTTGCTGAGTGTTCGGGAGGACCTAGGAGTTTAAGGGTTCGGGAGTTCCTTTCCTAAGTCCCCCGCAGTTTACAGGGACGGATTGGGAAGATGACCCTCAGGACTTCCTGGACCAGTTGCAGCAGATTTTTAGGATGATGCATGCTACCCCCACGGAGTCAGTTGAGTTAGCGGTATTTCGACTATGGGATATAGAAGTGTTATGGTACGAGAGCTAGGAGAGGTCCCGAGGCAGAGACGCTCCCCCTTCGACTTGGCCCAGTTTTTCAGAGGCATTCCTAGATCACTACTTGCCACGAGAAATTCGACAGGCTCGGGTAGATCAATTTTTGCACCTAGAGCAGGGCTCGATGAGTTCTCGAGAATATGCTATGAGATTTGATTCCTTGGCCATATATGCACTAGCTTTTGTAGACACTATGCCATCCAGGATGCATCTGTTTATTATGGGGCTGCTCCTAGAGTACGTGGAGTCTGGTGTTACGGCTACTCTGTGGGAGGATATGGATATCGCTCGTATTCAGGCTTTTGCTCAGAATATCGAGGGGATCAGGCAGCGATAATGGGAGATACAAAGGGAAAGTCAGGAGTAGCGCCGTAGGGCCAGACCCAGTGACATGAAGGTAGAATTTCATGGCAGACCTAGGCCACGAATATCAAGAAGGCCACCTAGACCCCCGACTCCACAGCAGCAGCAGGGTGGTAGATCAGACCGCCAAGGGCAGTCAGGGGCCGGTGCGGGCTCACGGGCATCAGGATCTCAAAAGTAGAGGGGGTCGGATTAGAGTAGGCCTACCATGCCACGCTGTGCTATTTGCAGTCGACGTCATCTTGGAACATGCAGGTATGGTTCTACTGCTTGTTACACTTGTGGACTAGAAGGTCACATGATGAGGGATTGTCCAGCTAGAGGTCAGGGTGATTGGGACCGACAAGACAAATCTTCAGCAGGGTCACATGCCCCAGCACCTTCAGCAGGGCACAGGCCCTCAGTTTCAGCCAAAAAAGGCCGAGGTAGGTCAGGGGCATCTATCTCAGGCAGCGATCTAGATTACACTTATGCTTTACCGGGGGGACAGGAGTCAGAGTCATCGTCGAATGTTGTGACAGGTATGCTGGACATTTTCTCTCACCCAGTTTATGTTTTGATAGAGCCAAATTCTACTTTGTCCTATGTTACCCCATTAGTGGCCTAAAAGTTCGGTATAATGCTAGAATTGTTCCAGCCACCTCTTTTAGTATCTATGCCCGTCGGTGATTCTATTATAGAAAAAAGGGTCTACCGAGGGTGTACGGTAGAGGTCGTTGGTCGTCAGACTTTAGCATATTTAGTGGAGCTAGAAATGATCGACTTTGATGCAATTATGGGTATGGAATGGCTAGCACCGTGTTATGCCAATGTAGAGTCCTAGACAAGACAGTCCGATTCCAATTCTCAAAGGAGGTAGTGCGAGAGTGGAAGGGCAGTACAGCTACACCAAAAGGTTGGTTTATATCCTATCTTCGGGCGAGAAAATTAATAACCAAGGGTTATATATATCATAGTTTCAGGGTTCAGGATATCCAATCAGAATCCCCGATTCTTCATTCCATTCCAGTAGTCAATGAATTTCCAGACGTGTTTCCAGATGAACTTCCTGGTATCTCCCCAACGGGAAATCGATTTCTCTATCGACTTGTTACCAGGTAATTAGCCTATATCCATCCCTCCGTATCAAATGGCTCCGGATGAATGCTGAAGGAACAGTTGAAAGATTTGTTAGATAAGGGCTTCATCAGGCTAAGTACATCACCGTGGGGTGCGTCGATTTTTTTGTGAGGAAGAAAGATGGCTCCCTCCGCATATGCATGGACTACCGGCACTTAAAAAAATTTACTATTAATAATAAATACCCTCTTCCCAGGATATATGAGTTGTTTGATCAGTTAAAAGGGGCGAAATATTTCTCTAAGATCAATTTGAGTTCAGGGTATCACCAGGTACGGGTTCGGGAGAAAGATATCCCGATGATAGCTTTCAGAACCAGGTATTGCCATTTTGAATTCCTAGTCATGTCCTTCGGGCCGAGAAATGCCCCAGCGGTGTTCATGGATTTGATGAATAGCATCTTCAGGTCATATTTAGATCTGTTTGTGATAGTATTTATCAGTGACGTCCTGGTGTACTCCCGTTCAGAAGTAGAACACAGAAATAATTTGCGAACGGTACTTTAAACTCTCAGAGATTGTCACTTATATGAAAAATTTTCTAAATGTGAGTTCTGGCTGAATTCCTTGGCCTTTTTGGGCCATATTGTATCTGAGGCTGATATTCAGGTTGATTCGCAGAAAATTGAGGCAGTAAAGACATGGCCTAGACCTACAACTCCAACGGAAGTTTACAGTTTCCTGGGATTAGCTGGGTATTATCGGAGGTTTGTGGAAGGATTTTCTACTCTATCAGTGCCCTTGACTAAATTGACTCGGAAAGCCGCCAAATTTCAGTAGACTGACGCCTGTGAGCAGAGCTTTCAGGAGCTGAAGAATAGATTAATGTCGGTACCAGTGTTAGCCTTGCCAGAAGGTTCAGAGGGTTATGTCGTATATTGTTATGCTTCAGCCGTCGGTTTAGGATGCATCCTGATGCAGCACGGTAAGGTAATTTCTTATGCTTCAAGGCAGCTAAGAAAGCATGAAAAGAACTATCCTACTCATGACCTGGAGTTAGTCACAATGGTTCATGCCTTGAAAATATGGAGAAATTACCTGTATGGGGTGCACGTGGATATTTTTACTAATCATAAGAGCCTCCAATACATCTTTACACAGAAGGAATTGAATTTACGGCAGCGTCATTGGTTAGAGTTGTTGAAGGACTACGACAGGAACATTTTGTATCACCCAGGGAAGGCCAATATTGTAGCAGATGCACTTAGCGACAGATCTATGGGAAACATGGCACATCTAAGGCCAGAACAGTGAGAAATGGCTAGAGAAATGCACCGGTTAGATAGCTCAGTCGTCCGGATTGTGGACTTAGAGGATAATGGGGTTGTGATTCAGAATACACAGTATCATCCCTTGTTGTAGAGGTGAAAGAGTGGCACTATGAAGATCCTAACTTGGTACAGCTCAAAGACAAGGTTCAACAAAGCGAGTTAGCAGCATTTGAATTGGTGGAAGATGGGGTCTTGAGATTTAGGGGTCACCTCTGTGTTCCTGATGTGGTGGGACTTCGTTAGAAGATCATGGAAGAGGTATATTATTCCCGTTATTCCCTTCACCCAGGTTCGAAAAAGATGTATCATGACATAAAAGAAATATATTAGTGGCCGGGAATGAGAAAGGGTGTAGCAGAACTTGTAGCACAATGTCCTAATTGTCAGCAGGTAAAGGTCGAACATCAGAAACCCGAAGAATTAACTTAGGATATAGCAGTGCCTATGTGGAAATGGGAAGCGATCAGCAAGGACTTTGCCACAGGATTACCCCGTACCAGGCGTAGATTCGATTCTATTTGGGTTATTGTCCACAGATTGTCGAAGTCAACTCATTTCTTACCAGTCAGGACTACCTTCTCTACTGAGGACTATGCTGAGTCGTATGTTAAAGAGACAGTCTGACTACATGGTGTCCCCGCCTCTATTATTTCTGATAGAGGAGCACAGTTCACATCTAGATTCTAGCAGTCATTTTAGAAAGGATTGGGGATACAGGTTAACCTAAGTACAACATTCCATCCTCAGACAGACAGTCAGGCAGAACGCACGAATCAGATGCTCAAGGATATGTTACAAGCATGTGTGTCGGATTTCGGAGGAAGTTGGGACGAATATTTACCCCTCGTCGAATTTGTATACAATAACAGTACCACTCTGCAATTAAGATGGTGCCTTATGAGGCCTTGTACGGGCAAAACTGCAAATCCCCTATAGGGTGGTTTGAAGTAGGGGAGTCAGAGTTAGTAGCACCTAATGCGATTCACCAGGTAGAAGAGAAGGTAAAACTCATCAGAGAGTGCTTATTAATAGCCTAGAGTTTCCAGAAGTTCCTATTCTGATATACGATGTAGAGACTTGGAACTTGAAGTTGATGATTGGGTATTTCTCAAGGTTTCACCCACGAAGGGCATGATGAGGTTCGGAAAGAAGTGCAAGCTTAGCCCTAGATTTATTGGCCCGTATCAGATCCTTTGTAGAATAGGTCGAGTAGCATATGAAGTAGAACTACCTCCAAGGCTAGAATCTGTCCACCCAGTCTTTCACCTGTCACTACTGCGGAAGTGCGTAGGAGATCCGTCCTGAGTGGTGCCAGTTAAGGATGTTCAGGTCACTGAGAAGCTAGCCTACAAAGAGGTTCCAATTGTCGTACTAGATCGGTAGGTTCGCAGGTTAAGAAATAAAGATGTAGACTCTGTTAAGGTATAATGGAGGAACAAGAATAAAGAAGAGATGACCTGGAAAGTCGAGGATGACATGAGGTCTAGATATCCTCACTTGTTCCAGGATTGATTCAGTTATTCAGTTGTTATTTTACTATTTGTGTTATCGGTACTGTTAGCTAGCTACCTCTTATGACGAAATAGTTGTTTATAGCGTCCTGCGAGGCTCCTGTGTTGGACTTTTCTACATTTCAGGTTTTCAGATAATCCACCATACAGGGGAGACTCTGCCGAAATTTTTCCAAGTCTTGGTAGTTAACTTCTTTAATCCTGAGAACGACATTCGAGGATGAATGTTCCTAAAGGGGGAGGATGTTACACCCCATAAATGTTAACAATTAGAAAGCGTACGCGTGGACTTTTGATGAGTAAAAAGAGTTTGATGTGTGTGGAAAAATCCTCAGAAGTAGGGTCGGCCGAGGCTAGGCCGCGAAGGGCCAACGAGATACGCCAGCGACAGTGCATTGACCGGCGCGATGCGCCAGGCACTGGGGTACGATGGGAGGCGCGGCGCAGGGGGCATGCTGGCGCAATGGATAGCACGGGGCACCCCCTGTGACCTACCTCATATATATATATATACCCCCTTAGCTTAAATTTTATTCATTTTCAAATATCCTCTCGGCTAGAAGTAAGAGAATATGTAGATTTCAATCGTTTTTCGTCTGATTATGCTACCAAACGCCGTCCAATCTCAAATTAACCTCGGGTAATGAGTTCTAGGCCTACGGGAACCATTAATATAGAGTTATTTCTTGAAAACTTGCTTGGGAAATTGGAACTCCGCCGAGTAAAAGTTATCAGAATTGCTTCAAACTGATTCCTACTCGATCACGGGCATTAAGTAAGCATTTCTCCCTTCTGAACTCTCAGGAAATTATAGGTTTTCGACTGAGTTATTCGAAGATTGAGTTATAGTAAATTCTATTATCGAAAGTTATCGATATTTATCAAATTTAGTATTGAAACTAGTTCTTTCTCTTAGTACAAAGGTTACAATTGGAAAGAATCTCCAATAGTTAAACCTCGCTAGTTAAATCAGAAATCAACATTCGAGGTATGTTAAGGAAATTTCCTTCAGCAAGTTATTGCTGGTGTGTTGTAATACGACCTAGACTCCTGTAAGAATGCCAGAAGCATGATTGTTGTGGTTAGATGCTATTATTAGTCTGATATTGGTGTTGTCTGTTTAGATTGGGATTGACCCAACCCTGTATAGCCTTCCATGACCAACCCCAGGGTTACTAGCTGTGTCGACGCCTACGAGGATACATGAAGTTGCTCCAAGGAGCGATATGCTGTCCCAAGGGACGATGCAGAGGCCCAAGGGCCATATTAAAATCCATTCCATGACTGGATGATTATTTTTATGTCGTATCGGCATCACTAACCCTCACCGAGCCTGGTGCCTAGGGTGCAGTTATCAGGACTCCACGGGACTCAAACACAACTATAGATCAGGAGCCGAGCAAGCTCAGTTGCAGACCCAAGAGACCGGTAGGACGGCTATAGTTACTTGTTGACTCATTTTGACTTGATTAGAGGTATATAGATTGAAGGGAACTCGCAGGGCTTATGGGGCCCCGAGCGGGTTATTTTGTGTTGGATGTACCTTTCGGGCTTATGGTGGCCAGGTAAGATTCTTGTTTTTATTATTTATTATTAGGTTTATAGTAGGTTATAAGGTTATATTTGGTTAACTCTCTATCCCTCCTATTGAATTGTTCAGTTTCATTATCAGTATTATTTAGTCATTTTCTTTTGTTGCCTTACATATTCGTACATATTGTACTGACGACCATCTTTGGGGCGCTGCATTACTTGCCTGCACGTACGAATAGAAACCGTTCAAGACCTCCCTAGTTATCAGCTGAGTCAGTAGTATGATCATCTCTTTTTGCCTCAGATTTGTTAGTTAGAAGGTTTGTTCTTTTGTTGTACAGTTTATAGGTAGGTCGGGGTCCTATCCCGACCATTATTCCACTCTTAGAGGCTTGCAGGCTACAGATTTCCAGTATTACTTCTGTTGTTTGATGTGTGGGGCCTATGTGTGTATTCCTTTGCATGATGGTCGTGTGGGGCCAAGTATAGCTATTAGTTAGTAGCCTTGTCGGCTATGGCATAGTTTTGATTGCTCGTTTCTAGTATGAGATAACTAGACAGCATGGTGGTCTTTTCAGCCCGCATAGGATCCCTAGGCACTGCTTGTTGTTGGTTAGCTATTTTCTTTTACAGGTAGTTATGCAGCCTTGTCGGTCGGAGGTTGTGTTTACAGCCGAGATATAGCTTGTTGTTTTCTCGAATGGGAGAGCAAGCATGCACCAGAGGTGCATAAGTCCAGTCAGGTCAGTTCAGATCCCAGTATGGCACCAGGTGCCAAGGTGGGTGTGACACAATTATTTATTACATCACCCATGCCCAAAATTCAATAAATGTGGTGCAAACTAACCTGCTCGCGAGATTGGGCTTCACTGCAATGGAATCACTATCGCCACCGCGATCTCATTGCAGCAGTACTCCAGCCCAGTTTTCCATCTACATTCCTCTCATAATGATTCCTCACAATCAGCTCACCTATTATGCATATACTTTATTAATCAAACCTTATTGTCAATTCACCCTCTTCCTCACATAAAGATAATCAATTCGACATGAACTATGCAATCATAGCACACAAACATATCAAAAGGAACTTACTAGTCCATTAACTTATTTGAACTCATGCACTTCCCGACACCCATACCCATGTCTATCCTTCGGTCGCTTACTCGGGACATACCTTAGGAGTAGCTCTCTATGAATTTCCACCTAAAACTAATCTTCAATAGTCGAGACCCAAGACGTCTTTGAACCCACGAAATTTCATATTGTGGTGATTGCATCACTAGTTTCCTATTTCTTCCTAATTATTTTCATTTCATAGACACTTAGTGATTATAATCCATTTAATAATGATAACATAGAATTTCTTCTTGCTCATCGATGGCACATCAAGCATACACACATATATTATTTGCTAATCAAACTCTAACATATAAGTAAGTCATAGCCTACCTGGGAACAAGGCTATCGTCGAGAAGTTCCCAACTGCTTGCTTGCCTCAAGTTTTGATTCTTATGAAAGATTGTCATGGCAAAAGGTGAATTCTCTCCTCTTCTAGTCTCCTTATTTCTCTCTCCTTGTTAGAAATTCTAATTTCTTCTTCTGGCATTTTTATTCATCACCCCTTATAAAAATAGGTTTTTAAATCCTAACTTGGATAGGATTGCAGAGTTCTGGTCTACGTCGCCCGCTGCAGCGAGGAGACTTCCACTGCAGTTGTTCCATTACAGTGGAAACAATCTATTGTGGTGTCCCTATGGCTGGGCCCATCTAATTTTAACTCACCCTATTCAAAATCATCCATCACATAATTATTTAAATCCAAGGACTTAACCCAGGCTTGCAAAGTTTTAAATTTTTACCCATGCTTTGGTCATTAGGGTGTTATAATGATCGGACAGACGGTTACATCAGATACCAATTGAAAATCCATTCATCCCCAAATGGCCATACATTAAGGGAAAATCCAGTTATCCTCGGTTGGCCCTGACATAGGTTCATAGTTCCATTGCCTCCAGTCATCACCTCAAAGGATCAAGAAGTCTCTACTTGCCTCAACCTAAACCCAATTATCAAATTTCAAATTTGTCCTTCTGTAACTCTATCGAATGATCTAGATCTATTCAAATACATAGCCTCCATGAGAATATGAATCTAGTGATACCCATATTGCTATATTTATTTTCTGCTCGAAAAGTCGGGTCGGGAGATGTCACCCCGAGTTCCGTAGCCGAATCTGAAATTTTTTTTCAGATTATACTTACCCATAATAAAATAAACCAAATCGCACATTGCACTGCTCTTTATCCCATTTTCCTAATATTATTGCTGGGAGGAATCTCAACGTTGCACCGCCCCTATTTGCTGGCTTATGTTGGCTTGGCCCTACTGATCCTGAGTCTTTCAAATTTCTCTTTTGATTCTCACAGTTTTCGCTCATGGCCCATGCGCCCTATGCTTTTCCGATTTCCATAGAACTTCATTTAGCTGGTACATCAAAATGTGGGGGACCCTCGATGGAATTTGAACCATCATTATTTTAGTTAGTCCACTACAACGATCCATTTTCCACTATAGCGGTCCTATCACAGCGGAAATTGACCTGTTGTATCGGGATGAGAATTAGTGTAAAGGAATAGAACAACGGTTTCTGGCTCGTTTTCACCCTTGTACTCTAAATTTCATAGAAAATCCTCTCAACTCCCAAACGATTTTTGATCAATTTCTCAAGTAATCTTCATCCTCATAACTCCCTTATTTTTCTTGTTATTGAATGCTTGCAATATAATGCCTATTTACTTAGGATTAGGGTAGTTTGGGGGATGATAAGGGTGGGTTTTCTATTGAATTCATAGGCTAGTTTTACTAAGCATGTTGCTTGCATTTACATCTTCAAGTGTTTCATATGGTTCTCTGCGTGTTTTTGGTTGGTTTCATATTGTCTGGCGTAGGTAATGGTGGGGTTTGGGTTGGGTGGTGGTTAGGCTTCCTTGAGCCTTTTGGGCTTGAACCCGTCCATTATCGGGGTATGAAATTATTGGTAGGGTATGGGTTAGTCTACCCCTTACCCGATTTGTAGTTTATTTGGGAAGAAAAAAAGGTTGAAATTTTACCCTCCATTGTTGGGTCAAAGGTCTGTTGGGGAAAACAATCTCCACTGCAGTGAAACCATCATAACATCCTAATAGCATCCGCTATTGCGGGCTCACTGCAATGAAACCATCATAGCGGTCCTATCTGCTATTGTGGGCTTGCTCTAACAGACACTCAGCCACTGCAGTGGTCCGCTCAGATAGTGAACTCATTTGTAAATTTTGTCTTTATTTTCCCAAACCTTCCTTTCTCTTATTTCCCTAATCGCTTCCTAACTCTTCTTATTAATTACAGGTTCACCAATATGTCTACTTCCAGTAGTAGCATCCACACTGATGACTACATCCACTTCATAACCGACCAATGCCAATTCGAGCATAATGAGCAGGCCATCAAGGGTCTAATCCACACGCGGGGCTTTGTGATGTGGGATATGGCAAAAAAAGAGTCAGAGTTCTATGCTCACCTCTAGGAGTTGAGGTAGGGTCCTTTGGTTAAGGAGCCTTGTGAGGTGAATGAGGCGTGGGTGAGGGAGTCTACGCTAACTTTCCCTACAGTGATCTGGAATCGTACTGAACCGGTTGCTTATGTTAGGGGGAGACAGATTCTATTGAATCCAGCTGCTATTATAAAGGCTTTGGGTCTGCCAAACCCTTTGATAGAGGAGCTAAAGGCCCGAGATGTGGATGGGAATATGCAGTGGCTGGTGGACACTGTAGTGGTGGAGGAGTGGAGGGCATCCACTAATTGGGGCATCACCTAGATAGTCATTTAGAGCACTCACTTAATGGTGGAGGCAGGAGGTGGCTAAATTTGATGTTACAGAGGATCCACCCGTCCACCAATGTCACCCACGTGACTTATGCTTACACGTTGGTGGTGGCTTGCATCCTGAGCGGGATACAGGTGAATGTGGGGGCACAAATCTTGGAGGAGTAAAGGTACTTTTCCTCTAAGACTATCACTGGCCTGCCTTTTCCCTCTCTTATTATCCTGCTATTGATAATGCTCAAACTCACACTCCTAATAAAGTATGAAGCAGACATTGTCAATAAAGAACCCAACAAAGAGGTTAGGGTCAAACCCAGGGAATATAGTAAGAACTAGACTAATGCCGATATTTAAGCTTTTTGGTGGTTATCTCCAAACTAGGGGGTTTATATAAAAACAATAGTAAAACAAACGTAAAAACCAAGTGCTTTTAAATCAAGATTTGCAATTAACCAAGGTAATTGTTCCCCATGGGTTCATAACTACTTTGGGTTTACACTCATGATCAATCCCAACGCTTACTTGCAGAACTGATAACTAGGGTTCATCCAAACAACTGGTTTTTCCCTATTGGATGACGATACTCAATCACCAGGTTAGGTCTCATGAGCTATTTCAAATTAAATGTTATCACTTTGTTCCAAATTAACTATCATATGACCGCATCTCAAGTTATACAATGATAATAAAAATCAGGGCTTTGTTGTAATTCTCTTTTCCCAATCTCTACCTCTGTAGGTTCAAGCAAGTAAAGAATTCAGGCAAGTACTAATGTTGCACTTCGTTAAGAAACATTAAAGATGAAGAGAATACAATACAAGCATTTAACATTTGTTTCAAATCACTTTGTGTAACCCTAGTTCGTTAATCCACCATAGTTCCCATAACCCTAGTTGTGGAGGTTTTAACCTTCATGATTATAAGATTATAATTAGTATTCATATACAAACACATAATTAAATACTTACAACAATGATTGAAATAAAACATGTTGTGAATATTGCAATAGAATATGATGAACAAAAATCAAGAACAATTGAGAAATTCAAATTTTGATTCTCAAGAATTGCTCTCCAATGTTGTCAAAACTAATTAAAAACTTGATAACAATTGTCAACCAACTAATTCTGACCTCCTCTTACCTAAAAGAAACATAAAATGTAGTTATACAAAAAATAAAATCCTTTTTCTAAGTTACCACAGAAATAACCAAATCTGGCACCGACACCTCCTACGACTCATCATACGACCCGTAACAGGATTGTATATGTCATGCCTTGCTCTCGTACATTCCTTGACTTCTGAAGAATTGGCTAAGTGTTGGCATCTGGTATGACTCGTAACATAATCCCACGAGTCATACAATGTAGTCGTAGTTTGGCTCTGAGAAATCTGGCATCTTCTGAAGTTTTCTACGAGTGTCTTGGTACGTCTCGTACCTTGATCCTATGACTCGTAATAGCTTGTCGCATCATGAGTTCTGCCAAGTCCTTAAAATCCCTGAAGCTTCCCATGGCTCCTAGTATGGGACGTAGGTAGATGCTACGATTCATAGTTACTACCTGTATCAGGAGACTTCACTTGTGCAAATATCTCTACAATATTCCAAGAGTCTCAGTTGTGGCTCGTGCTGAGAGTCGTACTTTTCTTTTGCATTATTCTATTCTTCTGAGCTTTTCCATGAGTCTTAGTATGGCTCATACAATCTAGGTATGGCTCGTACTAAGATCAGTACTATGCTTCTTTCTGCACTCTCCTGCATCTTTTGCACATTTTCGCCTCAACACCTATTTTCCCTAAAAATAAAGTAAAAACACCTTATATCTGTATAAACATACCTAAGTCCATGCTATTTTTCCAGTTTTAAGCATAGAAAGTTTTGTAAACTCACAACACATCGACACCCTCAACTTAAGACATTTGCATATCCTCAGGCAAAGAAAACAAAAACTAAAAACGACCTTAACTAGAAAATAAACCTAGGATAATAGAGCCAACACCAATCAAAATTTCACTATGAACACAAACAACTTTTGACCCTTCTCCAGATAAACCAAATTAGCATAGGCACATCAAGTGACCACAGACCATGATAAACAGGGATTAAGATATGTCATCTAGTCATTAGCAGAGAATCAAGTCATTTCCTAAACATGCCGGTTCTACTAGATAGAATGCCTAAGGGAAAAGAAATACGACAAGAAAAACCCTCGGATGAATCCAAAAATCCCCAAAAACTACAAGTACACCCCTCTCCTTTCGAAAAGAATGCTTTGTCCCTGAAGCATAGAATATAAAACATAAGGAAGCAAACATATCTATGGCACACTAAGTGCTCCTATCATCCTGTGGAGGTTGTACCTCCACTGTAGTCGTGGCGCTATCGTTGCCTGACGCACTCAATGGTATATAATGGGGGGAATGGTCACCCCCTCAGCAGTAGTTATCGCTTCTGCAACCTCTGAAATAACTGTGGATGAATGTGGCTCATCCAAACGGTCCTTGCCACCTGCAAGCTCAGCATGGGCAGTGGTGGAGCTACTCGCTCCTCTCTCTCTCTCAAGCAGCTCCGACCTATGCTCGTCGTGCATCTGCTAACTCTCCAATCTTGCCCACTTGCACTATTTCTTTTCCTTATTTCTCTTCTTCTTTAGGGTTTCATCTCCAACATCCTCTGAGGCCCTTTTTTTCCCTTTTCCCCCCTCAGCTCCGGTCAGCTCCTAAGATGCCGCCAAATCAATCTCATCATTTATCTTGATTCGAGGTCAGGAAGAGTGGGGGTTACTAGAATTGCCGGCTTTCGAGATGACAGCTCGGTCACTTGGCTCCAAAGAGCCCCCAACTCCTCACAAAGGCTACCAATGTCAGTTTGCTCGTCCATAAGCTCGTTGAAACGACTCTCAAAACTATCAAGTCTAGCATGTAAGACTCGTATAGCCGCCTCAATCTCATCCTTCACCCAAGGATTCACATTCTCCATCATAGAATGCAACTTTCTCTTAGCTACAGTCAGTTTCTTCACCATCTTTTGAAGAAATTCCCGAGGCACGAGCATGTATCCTGTTGGGGTCTGGCTTGAAAGGCCCATAGGTGGTGCAGCAGAGGTGCTGGGAGCTTCCTTTGAATGATCAACGTCTGTAGCTAGTGTCTTATCCTGCTCCTGTGAGGTGGGGCATTCACCTGCTCGCCCCCAACTTCTCGTGGTACCGAGACTGTGGTAGAAAGTTGTGCTCAGCTTATTGGGTTCATTTCATCCCAAATCAAGCCAATGTTTGTTGTTCGCTGTCCTCCAATCAACTGCAACTCACCATGACACACCTTGAGAGCTACCTCCATACACAGCCTGAATATGAGACTAGGGAATGGGATGGTGGTGCTCAATCCCATAGCCTGATCCCGGATCTCCTCTGCAATGACCCTCTAAATATTGATGGCATATCGTGACATGATACACTCCACCAACGCTGCTCTGTCTGCACTGAGGGTATTATCATTCACTATCAATGCCAACCTATGGCGAACTAATGTCCATCAAGATTTTACTATGAAATTCAGTGAATTCTTGGTGACCTTCTTTCCGCTAGTTACCCATTCTGCCTCCTCCTTATCTTCAACGATGACCCCAGATAGCTACTTAATCTGAATCTTCCTCTCTTCAAGGACTAGCTGCTTGATTTTCTTCATGGCGTCCACCTGGTAGTCAAACTCCGGTGTAGTGTGGGGTTGAATTAACTGAGGCCCATATAATACTGGCGCAATGGTACGCTTGGATATGTCAACAATGTGTCCTCGCACCATGACGCTCTCCAACTTGGGCTGATCTTTAACTTTCTGCCCCTTCTTTGCCTCCTATTCCATGGTAGCCAAATAATTTGCATAGAACTCCCAGACGATTTCTGAAGTGTATCGATCCAAGGTTCTAGCCATCCATTCAAACCCGTAGTAGCTAAATATCCGCTTCATCTCCTCCATCTCATTCAGTTCATTGGTGAAGATACGCGGCTCTTCTTGAATACTCCACTTGGGGTTGTTCTTGGCGGTGAGAGTGATACCCTGTTCATAGATCTCCTATGCACCTGGTACTCTCCATCGAATAGTACGATTCTCCCTAGGCGAAGTCTGCTCTTGCTCAGCATTGGTTGTTTCATCATCGGATCCAGACTCATTATCTCCATCACTAGATTAGGCCCCCTCGGACCCCTCAGCATCAATAGAGCCACTACCAAACTCTTGGACTCATTCCTCAGCTCCCTCATCAGACTTGGGAGCATCAGCAGATGTGGTAGTGGCTGCCTCGGCCTGGGCTTTAGCTTTTTCCCTAGAGGTTCAGGTCCCATCGTTGTCAAATGTATCAACCTTGTATTCTTCCATCGAACAATTAGGGGAGGTGTCTCCATGCTCAGAGTCGGAGGGCTCATCTCTCAATGCTCTCCGAGTGGCTATCTCTGCCCTGGCGACTTTGTCTTTGGTCGATTTGGTTGCTTTCTTCTTCAAAGTCATTGTACCTATGGAGAAAAAGGGTTAGAACTTCATATCTGAGGAAAAGAAAACAAGAAATTATCCATTTAATTTTTTCACGGGTCTACAGTATGAGTCGTACCTAGAAGGTACAATCCTTACTAAGACTTGTAACATTTCAGGTCATAGTCACGACTCATACCATAAAGGTACAATTTGTACCACGAGCCATATGAGGATACTTCTTAAAACCCATTGTTCTACATTTTCCAAGACTCATGGTACAACCCATAAGTTGATTCCACAAGTCGTAGGAAGGATCATACTGTTGCCTTTGGACTTGACCCTTTTTAGTTTCCTGGTACGATTACCAGGTACGACTCATAGTAGGATACCGTGGGTGTACTAGGTTCTATACCAATTACTTTGTCATACATTTGGCTTAGGATAGTCCCAACGAGCCATCCTACGAGTCGTAGTGCGAAACCACGAGTCGTAGGAAGACTAGTAAAGCATGTCCTTGCCTTTGTTCATGTTAGTTTTGCAAGTAAATTCAATTTGTGTTGGGTAATCCGAATCTCCCAATTCTAGGCATGCATTTTTCACAATTTTTTAACTACGCACCTCCCTTTTTGATTCACAATACTTAACTCAGTTAATAGCAGTTTAAATTCATTTTAAGCATTCTGATCATTAAACAGTCATAATGCAATTTTCTGATCATTATCCTCATCTATTTTTCATGAATTTTGAGTATTCCCATATATTAAACATATTCATACAAGAAGAAGGTCGTTTTTCCCGACTTGAAGCATATTGACTTACTTGATTTTTACAATCTTTTGCTCAATTCGTGTGTGTGTCACCAACTAGGGTTGGACTTCAATTTGGGCAGTGTTAATTGGGCGCACTTTTTGCTTAATGATCTTTGTTCATGAGTTACAGGTGTGAGGAAAGTGTGGATAGTGTTTGTGAGTTAAGGTTTTTAGTGCGTGCGAGAAGGGTCTAAAAATTTTGAAGTTTAAATAGTTTTAGGGAAATTTTTAAAAAGATTGGGTTGAGTCGGGTTGACTTAAGCAATTTGGCCAGTCACGATTCATACCACAAATCGTCGGAAAGACCTACTACTCGTCCCTAGGACTTATAGTAGAGGTTTAGGAAACTTACCTGTGGAACTATGAGCACATGATACAACTCGTACCATGAAGGTACGAACCGTACCACAACTCATAGGTCACTCTGAATTGGAGTTCCATACTTCACATAGTTCATAGGCATAGTGAGTACTACGACGTATAGAATGGAGTTACGAGTCGTAGGACCAACCATAGCATGAACTCATGCACTAGGCCATATCTCTGCTTCTCACCAAGACTAATACTACGGCCCGTACAATACTCTTACGAGTCGTACTAAGGCTTGTAATTTGCACTATAATTGTTTTCTGCAACCTGTTTTTATTTCATCTGCTCTCTAAGTACACATAAGGCAATAAACTTGGGTTTCCTCCCAAGAGGCGCTTGATCTGAAATCACGATATGACACAGGTGGTTCAGTTACTCAGACTTCACCGAACCACCTCATGGGTTGCCTTTCAAGAAGTGCCTGATTTAACATCGCGACACGGCCCAAGTCTCTTGACTACTCAGACTTCTTCAAGAAACTCAGACTCATGCTCGATTGCTGAGACCACTCTAAACTCATTGGGTTGCTTTATTGATCGGCAGACATTTAAGGTGACCTTTTTATTAAGCCTGAATTTCAGTTGGCCAGCTTCCGCATCTACTAAAGCACTCCCAGTGGCGAGGAATGGTCACCCCAAAATGAAGGGGAACTCAAAGTCAACCTTGCAATCAAGGATCACGAAGTCCGCTAGGAATATGAAATTTTCCACCTTGACAGACACATCAAATAGGATCCCCACAGGCTTCTTTATAGTTCGGTCGGCCATCAGTAGCCGCATAGTAGTCGGTGTAGGGGCTCCCAAGCCCAGTTGCTTGAACACAGCCAATGGCATAAGATTGATGCTTACTCCCAAGTCACAGAGGGCCTTCTCGAACTCATCATTACCAATAGTACATGGAATGATGAAGGCATGGGGATCCTCCTTCTTCTAGGAAAGGACTTGTGAGGCTATGGCGCTACAGTGATGCAAGTTATCCATAGGCTCATAGCTCACGGACCTTTTCTTGGTAACAACGTTCTTCATAAACTTGGCATATCCCAACATCTGCTCCAATGCCTCAACCAATGGTATGTTTACAGATATTGTTTTAGCATAGATAGGAATTTCTGAAATTACCATCTTCTGCCTTCTTCTTCATTCTTTGAGAGAACGGTGGCGTTGGTCATAAGATAGCCTTATAAATTTGTGTAACCCCTTTTTTCTTTCCTTGTTCAGCTTCAGGAACCTTCTCAACAACTGGAGCCTTAGTCAACTTAGCTTCTTCCTTAAGCTCTTGCTCAGCAACCTCTATATCATCATTAATTATGACCTCTTTCTTTCTTTGCAGTTCAACTACAACCCGCAAAGGGGGATCAACCATGGTCTTTCTATTCCTAGTCATCACAACAATATAGTGACTTTAATTCTTCGGATTATGAACTGTTTTGATAGGTAGTGTTCCCTTTTGCCTGGGGTTCAGGGATGTCGACAGTTGACCCAGCTGCTGCTCTATTTGCTTGATGGTCGTGGCATATGACTCTACTCTCTAACCCATGCCAGATATATCTCCATGAATGTCTTTCAGATGCTCATCTATGGATCTCACCTTTTTGAGCATCTCAGCCATCATGCTCTCCAACTTTAACTGTCTAGCCTCCCCCTCAAGTACATTAGGAGGAACATACAATCCTTCTCATTCGTTGCAGTAACCATCATTCCTTCTCCATTCTTCTTCTCACTCATGACCTCGAATTATGTCTCTATACCCGTTTCAGTTATGGTTGTCTCGATATTGATTCCAACCTTGGTTTTCAGAACCTTGGTGTCAAGTATGTTGTCTAGACCTTTAGGCGTTGGCTCGGAAACCCGCCACCTGATTTTCCAAGAATTTTGCCTCCTCCTCGAAATCTAAATGCTTTGGCCCTAGTTCCTGTCCCTGTGTGCCCACTGCATTAACTTTTCTGACTCTGTTTCCCATGATATGCCTCGTGAGCAGGTCCAATGATGTATGCATGTACGCTAATTTCTAATCATGTTCCTCCTTTTTCATTTGTTGGTTTGCAGTCATACCAACAACATATGTACCTACAACTGCTTTTGCTTCTCGGATGTTCCATGCCCTATTAGTTTTGGTCACTCTATCAATAATAGTGGCAGCTTACTCCCAGGTGTGACTCATCAGTGCTCCTCCTGCCACAGTATTTGCCACGACTTTATTACTATTGTTCAATGACCTATAGAAAAACTCCAACAAACTGTCATCAAAAGTTTTATGGTATGGCCACTTGGTCAACTTCTTCTTAAATCTTAACCAGGTTTTATGCAGTGCCTCCATTTGCAGTTGTCAGAAATTGTAAATTTCATCCTTAAGTTATAGCATCCTAGAGGGTGGGAAGAATCTCTATAGAAAATCTTGTTTTAGCTCCCTCCAGTTGGTAATGGAGTCGTTGGGAAACTCCGATAACCATAAAGTGGCTTCCCCTAGATAGAGAGAATGGCAAGAGTCTCAGCCTTATTGCGTCCTGGAAGACTCTGGGAAACTTGTACACCTTGCATATTCCCCATTAAGTGCAAGTTGACATCATCAGCTGCATGACCACTAAACACCCCTTTCATACTGAGCAACTGTATCATGGTGCTAGTGATGTCCAACTTTGCCCTAGCAGCAAATGTGGTGGTATGATAGCTCCGATTGACCCGAATTCATCAATATCCAGGTCATCCTCATCAAAGAATTGAGGAGCATATCTCTAGCCTTTGTTTCCCCTTCCATGGAGACCAGTGTTCACAACTTTATCTCGAGCATCATCGCCTTTCTGAAGTGCAGCTTGCCGAGCTAGCTCGACAAGCCTAACTTCTTCAGCAAGACAGGTATCTCTCTGCTCCTGGTTCTCCATCCTTCACGGTGTTCTTTCAGTTTCAAGATTCAAAGGAATTAGGGGGTTTCCACTTCGTCGAGTACTTGGCATTCACCAAGAGGCAACCTGTGGATTTCAAAAACAAAAAGAAAACGTAAATGAGGAAATAACAACCAAAAGTTAAATACAAGCAACTAATCTAATTATAGTTATATTCTTTGGCACTGACACCACTTTTTGATAACGCTCAAACTCATACTAAAGTATGAAGCAGACGTTGTCAATAAAGAACCCAACAAAGAGGTTGGGGTAGAACGCACAGGAAATATGGTAAGAACTAGATTAATGCTGGTATTTAATATTTTTGGTGGGTTATCTCCAAATTGGGGGTTTTATAGAAAAACAATTGCAAAACAATCGTAAAAATCAAGTGTTGTTAATAAAGATTTGAAATTAACTAGGGTAAGTATTCCCATGGGTTCATAAGTACTTCGAGTTTACACTTGTGATCAATTTCAATGCTTACTTGCAGAACTGATAACTAGGGTTCATCCAAATGACTGGTCCATCCCAATTGGATGACTATACTCAATCACCGGGTTAGGTCTCATGAGCGATTTCAAATTAACCGTTATCACTTTGTTTCAAATTAACTATCCTGCAACCGCAGCTCAAGTTATACAATGATCATAAAAATCAGGGCTTTGTTGTAATTCTCTTTTACTAATCTCTACCTCTCAAGGTTCAAGCAAGTAAAGCATTTGGGCAGGTCCAAATGTTGTGCTTCATTAAGAAACATTAAAGATGAAGAGAATATAATATAATCTTTTATCATTGGTTTTCAAATCACTTCATGTAACCCTAGGTCGTTGATCCACCATGGTTCCCACAATCCTAGTTGTGAAGGTTTTAATCTCTCATGATTGTAAGATTGTGATTAGTACTCATACAAAACCACATAATTAAATATTTACAACAATGATTGAAAGAAAACCTTCTGTGAATATTGCAATAAAATATGATGAACAAAATCAAGAACAATTAAGAAATCCAAGTTTTGTTCTCAAGAATTGCTCTCCAATGTTGTCAAAAACTAACTACAAACTTGATAACAATTGTCAACCAACTAAATCTAACCTCACCTTACCTAAAAGAAACAATATACGTATTTATACGTACAATAAAATCCTTTTCCTAAGTTACCAGGGAAATAACCAAATCTTGCACCGACACCTCCTACGACTCATCATATGACCCGTAACAGGATTGTATAGGTCGTGCCTTGCTCTCGTACATTCCTTGACTTCTGCAGAATTTTCTAAGTGTTGGCATCTGGTACGACTCAAAACATGATCCCACGAGTCGATCAATGCAGTCGTGGTTTGGCTCTGAGAACTCTGGCATTTTCTGAAGTTTTCTACTAGTGTCTTGGTACGCCTTGTACCTTGATCCTACGACTCATAACAGCTTATCGCATCATAAGTTCTGCCAAGTCCTTAAAATCCCTAAAGCTTCCCATGGCTCCTGGTATGGGTCGTAGGTAGATGCTATGATTCGTAGTTACTACTCGTATCAGGAGACTTCACTTATGCAAATATCTATGGATTATTCCACGAGTCTAAGTTACGGATCGTACCAACTTTGTATGGCTTGTGCTGAGAGTCATAATTTTCTTTTGCATTATTCCAATCTTCTAAGCTTTTCTACGAGTCTCAGTATGGCTCATACAATCTAGGTACGGCTCATACTGAGATGAGTACTTTGCTGCTTTTCTGCACTTTCTTGCATCTTCTGCACATTTTCCCTCCAACACCTATTTTCCCTAAAAACAAAGTAAAAACACCTCATATCCGTATAAACATATCTAATTCCATGCTATTTTCCTAATTTTAAGCATCGAAAGTGCTGTAAACTCACAGCACATCAGTTGTGCAAGCAGGCTAAAGTGTGCTAGAGGCCAGTGATGTCATGGTGGCCTGTGATGTGCCCTTCGATCCTCTGAGGCTGAAGGGAGCTTGGGGGAGGGGTAGGAAGAAGAGGAAGCCTGCCTCTAGTGACAAGGATGGCGGGGCTAGCACTTCCAGGCCTATGGGCCCTCTGGAGCGGATAGAGATAGAGATGGCAGCGATGCATGAGCTTCTAAGAGGGTGCCCAGATCTCCATCCAGCAACAGGCCCTCTAGTGCAGTGATTGCGAGCCCAGAGAAGATGTAGGGGGCGATTTCTGCCCTAGCGCAGGCCCATGTTGAGCTCCGGGAGGACCTAGAGAAGGAGAAGAACAAGTTGCGCTCTCATGACAAGCTCTTGATTTGTGTGGAAGGGAGTCAAGGCGATCCTCAAGCACCTCTCTCACGTCACCAGGACACCCCAGGATATTAAGTAAGACCTCCTATAGTTCTCCTTCCTCAGCGGGTTTGACGAGGGAGCAGTCGGTGATTCCAGTAGCAGTAGTGAAGAGGCCTCTAGTTAGGCAGGACCGCAGTGTCTCCCCCCCTCTCCCCTGTTTTTCTACTTTTATGACTTGATTTGGGTAGCCCCCACTTGGGGCTTGTAAGAAAATATTACCTTACTTTCTTTTTTTTGGATTTTGATACTCGTTTTTCTATTGGTCTATGGATGCCCATTTGACATCCTCAGACAATGGCCGTGTTTTGGCTCTTTGTTATTATATCATGTCGTCATTTTCCTATATTCACATTGCTTATTTTTATTATAATCAACATATATGTTGTTGCCTTCAAAAATAGGGGATTCTGGAATTCTTCCTGGCATTCGTCTATTGCGGTGATTGTCCTACCGCTGTAATGGAGCCACTATGGCGGTCCATCCCTCACTGTAGCGAGACATACCTCGCTGCAACAAAACTCGCTAAGAAAAATACCTATATGGGGTTTGGTCCCTCTGGTCATCTTAAGTCAATTTTGCCCACCGGTTTATCACATATCCTCTACAGTTCACATCGTGAGCTACCAAATATGGCCTGTCGAGATATCAATTGGAATCCTCCAGACACTAATTGGATACAACTGAGGTGATCGACACACTCGGATGGCACGATGGGAAGAAAATAAAGTGAAAACTTTCTAGATGCCTTATAACTTTCCGAAGATTAGATGCGGACGTCTACGCACCAATCCACAAGAATCTCTCGATATTGCTCTTGTAATTGTGAGACCTGTAACCTAGACACTCTGATACCAACTTGACACGACCCCCATGAGTGAGTCGTGCAGGCACCTACATCAATTCTAACTCGATAGGATAACCCTTCTCTTAACCAACAAATGAAATAAACTCAAGACTACTTAACTCGCATGAACACAAAATGATTCTAAAAATTGAAATAACACCTCCCAAACCATGACCTCCACAAGATCTAGTCTAGACAGATAAAAGCTTTAACAGAATACTGCTAAAATAAAATGGCACAACTTTATCTTCAGAGAAAAATGTGAAAGCTGATGTTGAGTACTCCACACCATTTTATGAAACTTCAAACCTATCACAACCTATACCCAAAAAGGTGTAGCAAGGTAGTATCAGTACACCACACATACCGGTAGGCATCATCAGTCGACTAAGATTAGTTCACGTAATAGCATATAATTTAACATGCAATCAAATTACTCAAATTTAACCACGACTCCAACTTATATTTATAATCTAACAAGTTAATTAGCCACTTCATTAATTCTTATAACTCATCAATATTCAAGTATCAACCCTACAACTCTAACTATCTAACTAACCTTTTTTTCTATTTCTCTTATCTCGCTGCAGCGGATACTTTGACCGCTATAATGGTATTGCAACAGTGGCAATTTTCCCACTGCAGCATTACGCTACTTAGGCAGAAGTCCTGTTTCACTAATTATTTCCTCTTTCATCCCACAATTTAAGCATTATTAACACATCTACCTCATTTACACTTCCATTATCACTAACCAAGTTCGTTCCCCTTATTTGATGACCTACTTATTGACTCACATTATTAACTCACCCTCTCTAATTTCGTTCCTACTCTTTTATCCACACGATATTAATAAAGTTAAACTAGTTATATTCTAGTAATTCACTACCACTGTTAACTCATTTATGATAACTTCTATAGCCTACAGTTACCGCATAAACCAAGCATTCAACCACAATGTAATTAAATAACTCAAGTATACACAAAGGAAACAACCAACTATACCGATGGGTTAAGTCCTCCCTAATTAAAGTACATGTATATACCTATCTCTACCAAACTCCACACTACATCTCTACACCATAATCAGGTCATGTAGTACCACACCTATACCATATTATCATATATGACATCCCAATTGTGTCTCTCATATTATACCTGAACCATGTTGGTATGTCTCATATCACACTTGTATATCTGTACATCTTTGTCATTGCAACCATGTTTATATCATTCCATACCTGCACCATATCTGTCTTGCAATCATACCATCGATGATATGCCCGACATACGCCTCCGTCACATCAATGTACACACATGCCAGAGGGTCTTATGTTTGCCCTTCCAGTCATGACCTACAGCGGACTTTAGAAATTCATGCACTGTATACCCAACCATATGAGCCTTTGGTCATAAATGTCTGTGTACCCATTCATACTACTCGCCCGGATGCTTATCTCAGGCATGAGTCACTCATATCCAAGTATTCACTCACAGGCTTGATCATTCTAACCTACTCGTCCGAATACTCACCTCGAACACGAGCCTTTCGTTCTCAACCTATAGATGATTCACTTTTCCATTTCACATACCACCTTATTTACTTACTTGGTTATCACGAATTCCACTCGCCATATCAGGAACAGTATATCACAGTTTAATTTATTCACAAGATCACATACACAACAAGAATTACGCATTACAAGCTATAAAAAAATCATGGCTCGGGGCCATTTCTTAATCAATTATTTATTACATCACCCATTCCATTTTAAACAAATGTGGTGCAAACTAGCCCACTCGCGCGATTAGGCTTCGCTGCATCGGGATCACTACCGCCACTGTGGTCTCGCTATAGTAGTTCCAGTGCCGTTGCAGCAGTACTATTCAGGCAATACTCTGACCCCAACTTTCCACCTATATACCTCTCGTAATTATTCCTCGCAATCAGCTCACCCATTGTGCATATACTTTATTAATCAAACATTATTGTCAATTTACCCTTATTCCTCACTTAACGAAAATCAATTTGACATGAACCATGCAATCATAGCACATAAACATACCAAAAGTGAACTTACTTGTCCCTTAACTTATATGAACATACGCACTTCCCAATACCTATACTCATGTCTATCCTCCGGTTCCTTACTCGGGGCATACCTTAGGAGTGCCATTTATGAATTCCCACCTAAAATGGAACTTCAACAGTCTAGATCCAAGACAATTTCGAACCCACAAAATTTTATATTATGGTGATTGCATCACCTCTTTCCTATTTCCTCTTGATTACCTTCGTCTCATAGACACTTACTGATTATAATCTATTTAACAATGTTAACATGAAATTTCTTCCTACTCATCAATGGCACAGCAAACGTACGCACATATATGATTTGCTAATCGAAGTCTAACATGTAAGTAAGTTATAGCCTACCTGAGTGTGAAGCTATCGTCGAGAAGTTCACAGCTGTGTGCTCACCTTAATTTTTGATTCTTGCGGACAATTTTCATGGCGAAGGGTGAAGCCTTGCCTCTTCTAGTCTCTTTATTTCACTCTCCTTGTTAGAAATCCTAATTTCTGCTTCTAGGCATTTTTATTCAGCACCCCTTATGAAAATAGGTTTTTAAATTCTGACCTATATAGGATTGCAGAGTTCTGGTCCACGTCACCCGCTGTAAAAGGAAGACTTCCGCCACAGTAGTTTTGTTATAGTGGAAATAGTCCGCCATGGCGGCCCTACGCCTGGGCCCATTTGATTTTAACTTAGCCTATTTGAAAATGTCTGTCACATAATTCTTTAAATCCGGGGAGTTTATCCAGGCTTGCAAAATTTTAAGTTTTACCCATGCTTAGGCCGTTAGGGTGCTATCGCAATCGGACGGGTCGTTACACTAGAGAAGGGAAAGGATTCCATCATCTTTCCCGGAGATTTCCGCAAGAACACCAAGATTTGAGGTAAGAACGTGGCCCCATGATTTTCTTGACAGCAGCTTGATGTCAGGTAAGTTATGGTTTACCTTAGTATTAGACTTTGATTATTAGCTTGTATATGTGTGTAAGATTGATATTCAATTAATGTGTAAAACAAAGAATTATAATATTAAAAATGACCGATAAAAACGATATCGTATAATTGATAACGAAGGGGTAAAACCATGAATGACAAGGAAAGAAAGAAGGGATAAATACTATGCCATAATTATTAAGTATGGTTAGGATCTTGATGTTAGATTATTGATTGCATGCCCTAGATAGCATGTTCTAAACTATTGTTTCTAATGGTATATTGGAGAGGGGTATTTCTAATGAGATATTGCTAATTGTTGTAAGTATTAATAAGGGTATCAATATGAAATTTTGATAGAATTGTTGAGCCAAGGATGAAATTTAAAGAACTTAACTATTGGTTGACTATGATTTGGTAACGAGTTAATAACTAAGATAAATTAGGAGAGTTTACTACGAGCAGTTGTATCTTGAAATAGAGGTGAGTTGATAGAAGAATTTTTTCATAATGAATATTGTCCCTGGTTGTGAGATTTCATGAGGGTGAACCAATAAATAATTGATGCACAATACGATGTAGGATTTCATAAATTTTAGCATAGGTATTTTACTACCACTGCGTGTCTATGGATATATATTTATTTTCTTATACTTTACTTAACTATAACTCGAAATCATGAGTAAAGGGACTATGACTAATGTCTTGGGTATTGATGACTTGATTAATATATTCGAATGGTCTTCGAAAAATGATTGTGTGAAAGATTATAGTGATTTAATCATGTTGTTTGAATAAATTCTAAATTGAATGAACTGTGAATATTATTTCTGAACTGTAAGAGGAATTGTGACAATCGATGTGTACTAGTAATTCATCCTATGTGGTGATTGATTGAGAGCATGGTGAAATATGTTGAGGACGAATAGGTAATACATCCTTGCCTAGAGGTGAGAGGCTCGTGTCCAATGTGAGCATTCGGACGAGCGGTTAAGTGTCATTGAATATGTGTATAAATACTTGAATATAAGTGGCTCATGCCTGAGGTAAACATTCGGACAAGCAGCTGTGATATGAGTGGCTCGTGCCCAAGGTGAGTACCTGAACGAGTAGATGAGTGGGAGCAGATTCCACGCTGATACAGTACATGGATTTCTAGAGTCCTTGCAGGACATGACTAGAAGGGTTGAAATAAGATGCCTCTGGCATGTGTGTACAAATATACATATGTGTGACAGACGTACATATACACAGGTTGTGATACATGATATACTGACATGATTCATCCATGATGTGAGAGATATAGGTGTGAGATAAGATATATGGGCATGATACAGGTACGATACCAGATGATATAAATATGGTGCATAAGCATTCAAGGAGGTGCAGATATATGCATAATCTGTATCCTTGTGTGGGCATTACTCTACTAGTATGATTGATTGTTTTATTGTTGATGATTTAATTGTGTGGCATGAAAGTTGCTGATAAATGTATGTTAATATGGTTATACATCTTCTGCGGTTGATTGCTTCATTTGACTGGATCTAAAATTAATTGAGCTAAGTTGAGGTTGTTATTAGTTTTTTGTGAGGGGTATTCGTGTCAATAATGGTTTTTGTTGGGTTGGTCTTGACTATGGGAGGGGTTCCATTAATAGGTGTAGAGTTGATATTTGTAAAAGATAATATGGATTATTAATTATTAATGATGGCTAATTAAATATTAACTGGCATTAATATAATGTCGCGGAGTAGTTGAGTGAATCGGGAGTAACTGAAATGGGTTTAAGTAATGGGAATTGAAAATAGATAATGAGTAAGGGGATCATAGTCTTAAAAAGTGGAGTTGAAAAAAAGAAGTGCTAGTGATATCGAGATACTGTTTAAGCGGGTTACCGCTGCAGTAGTGGTGTTTTCACTACCACGGAATCGCAGCAGTGGTCAACCCACCGCTGCAGTGAGATGATGATACCAGTGTAGAAATCGGGAAGTTGATGAGATGATTGTTAAGTTGAGTGGGGGAAACTCTGGTGCTCGTACATGTGGGTATACGTATATCACTTAAATGAGGATCTTATTGATATTTAGACTTAGCTTTTGTGTATGTGGTTGTGGCTAGTGAAAGTTAGTTAATTTGATGCTAATTATAAATTATTGCGTGAAGTAATCCTAGTCGATCGATAATGCCAATCGATATGTGTAGTATACTGATACTACCTTGCCACACATTTTTGAGTGTAGGTTGTGGCAGGTGATTTGCAGTTTCATGGTTGACGAAGCGATACTCAACATCAGCTTTCGCATTCACTCCGCAGGTGAAGCTGTCATTTTATTTTGTCAATATTCTAAATAGAGACTTGTACCTGTCTAGAGTAGATCTTGGGGAAAATATTGATTGTGTCGGGATTATAATTGAAATTTTTACTTATTGTTTGATCTATGTAAAGGCAATGAGAGATTTATAAGTATTTTCATGTGTGACCAAAAAGGAGTTCTTTTATTGAGTTTGAATTGATGTAGGTGCCCGCACGACCCGCCCATTTAGGTCGTGTCAATATTCTATACAATGATTTTGAAATTCAATAAATCTAGACTTTATTATAGTTTAAAAATCCTACTACAAGCAATTCTAATTTTTTGGCAACTAACTCCAAATGAATCAAGACCATGTTTTACTATCAATTTATAAATATGTGCAGCACATTTAACATGAAAAACATCATTATCAATTGGAAAAAGTCTGAATTTTAGATTATTAATAGCTTTCAAATTGTTAGAAGCATTATCAAAGGTGACACCCATTATTTTATCATAAAGTCGAAAATACTTTAAAATACCTCTTATTGTAATAGCTATGTAACAATCAGTTTTACTCTCTTCTACATATTTATATTCTTTCTTTTTGCATATTCCAATCATGATCAATTCAATGGATAGTTACAGCGAAATAATCATTACCATTATACTATGACCCATATCAGAAGTAATAGATATTCTACCATCAAAATTTATGAAAAGATAATGAAGAAATGACAATATTCAGTTTGATATTTAAAAATATCAGTTTTACTTGTGTTTCTTGAAAAATCTTGAAAAGGATTATACACCTCCCGATTTTATTCAGGAAAACCAAAAGGCAAACACTAGCAGCAACCATTTTAGCAAATTTTTCACGATCCTTTTGTTGACTATATGTGCCATGTGTGGTTAGGCCAAACGGGTTAGACATATTTAAATAACTTTGAATCATGTTAGAACCTCCTCCAGATCCTTTAGGAAAAGGTGTACTATTTTTTAAGCCTAGCGATAGCTTATGGATGAACAAATTCTTTATTACACGATCTCAAATGTTTAGTTAGCAACCCCCTCCCCAACCTTTTGATCCCCTAGTCCAATGTTTCATGACTTTCCTATATTTTAAATAAGTGGAAATAGTTTTTTTATTATTTTGCTCCATAAATTTTCGAACTAAAAACTTTTTAGGACGTTTGGCCTTTGCAGCCCTAGTAAATATAGGTAATTTTATAACCGAACTAGTAGGGGTCTCCTCTAACTTCTGTTCTTTCCCTAATTCTTCTTCAAAATTACCATAAACTCTATTTAGGATCTCATGGTCTAATTTTGTAGCATAATTAATATCTAAAGGTTGGATATGTGGTAAAAATAATTTCATCTACATTAGTATATCTAGACGGCAATAATCTAGAACTACCTCTACCCCTACTAGTAGTAGCACCCATATTTTTTTTTACTGTTATTTTTTTATTGGCATCCATATTTAAAATATAAAATAAGCAACTAGAGAGATTAAATAAATAAAATACAAAAAACAAGCAATATATTGGAATAATAATTCAAAGTTGTCGGAAATCAAATTCGTTTAGGATTTTATATTTGGTAGTTTATTTAATTCATATCTAGTTAGGATTGATAGTCAAATTCATATAGGAATAGATTTTCCTATGTTGAGTTAAAATAGGTTTCTAGTATTATAAATAGGGGTGCTCTATCGCATATTTTCTTGTAGTGGAAGAAGTGGTGGAGAATTGTTTCAGTTTATAAATAAAATATTTTCCTTCAAATTGGTAGCTTCTACGATATTGGTAGAAAATCAAATAGCTTCCGCTGCCGACGGGCAGCGCTAGCGAATATGTCGCCCTTCTAGCTAATGACTATGTTGAAAAACGTCTGGCCAATAATTATGCTGGAAAATTTTTTGGCCCATGATTATGTTAGAAAACGTTGGTTCAATGATGCATGCATGAAAAATAATCGTGTTGAGAAAAGATTGCAAGTTTAAAAAGGTAAAAGCAAACATGGCAGAAGAGGAAGAACTTTTTCTCTAAAAGATGGAGATAAGTAGTTGGTGTAAAAAAATAAAATAATTGAAAGTTGATAACAAGTGAATCAACAAAAATTGGGTGTTGGTGACAAAGTGATTCAATGAGAGTTGGAGAGAAGTGCTCAAACAATTGAAGGTTGAAGAGAAGTACTTCAACAATTGAATGTTGATGAGAAGTGCATTAACTATTGGAAGTTGGAGAGAAGTGCTCCAACACAATAAAGAAAAAAATAATAGGAGTTGGAGAGAAGTGCTCCAACAAAATTGAGAGTTGGAAAGAAGTGCTCCAACAATTGAAGGTTGAAGAGAAGTGCTTCAACATTGATGGTTGATGAGAAGTGCATCAACAATTGATGGTTAGAGAGAAGTCCTCCAACACGAACAAAGTAATAAATTGAAAGTCGGAGAGAAGTGTTCCAACACATGCACACAAAAAGGAATTGAAGATTGGAGAGAAGTGCTCCAATACAAACAAGAAGCTGGAAGATTGGAGAGAAGTGCTTCAATACAAAAAAAAACACTGAAAGATTGGGGAGAATTGCTCCAATAAAACAACAACAACAAAAAGACATAAGTACACAACTTTGAATTACAGGAGAATATTGGAATAATAATTCAAAGTTGTAGGAAATCAAATTCGTTTAGGATTTTATATTTGATAATTTATTTAATTCATGTCTAGTTGGGATTGATAGTCAAATTCATACAGGAATAGATTTTCCTATTTTGAGTTAAAGTAGGTTTCTAGTTTATAAATAGAGGTGCTCTGTCACATATTTTTTTATAGTGGAAGAAGTGGTGGAGAATTGTTTGAGTTTATAAATAAATATTTTCCTTCACAATATAAATATAAAAAAACTATACATAAACAAAAAGAGAGATTAAAGTTGGAACGAATGTACCGAACGTTTGCGTAAACGCAAACATTAAAAGACGAAATTGAGAGATGAAAATTGAAGCTTACAAATTGCTTCAAAAAAATCTCCTAATTACTAGATAATACCACAAAATAAAAATTAAAAGTTTAGATGAGACTTGATTACTTGAGAGAATAAGAGAGTGAGTTTGTCACTATTTGGGAGAAAAATAGGATGAATTAGTGTATACATATAGTGTAGAGAGAAAAATAGGATGAATTAGTGTATACATATAGTGTAGAGGGGTTAAGGGGGTAGAGGGGTGTTTTGGGGGGTGTAGGGGCTGTTTGGAGCCATTGGTAGGCCCAGTTCCCAAAGACAATTGATGTGTTGTGGGTTTACAACATATTCGACGCTAAAAACTAAGAAAATAGCATGGACTTAGGTGTATTTATGTGGATATGAGGTACTTTTCCTTTTGTTACAGGATAAACAGGTGTTGAAACTGAATATTGCAAAAGATAGCTTACAAAGTGCAAAATGGAAAAAAAGTGTAGACCACAGTACGGATCATAGGAAGGACCTACGAGTTGTATTGGTGGCCGTGAGAAGTTGTTGAAAGTTAAGGTTGAGCAGATGTGACCCACAAGTCCCAGTACAATTCGTAACAGGCCTTTATGAGTCGTGATGAGGAAGTCGTGATGAAATCCAGAAGAATTTCATCTGAGTCTGACTCCTACTACGAGAAGAAAGTACGTCCCGTAAGGTGAAGGTACGAGTCGTACCATTCTGGTCGTGATGAACTTCAGAAAAACTTCAAAAACCTCTGATTCAAAGTATGGAGCTCAGTACGGGTCATGAGTTGATGGTACGAGTCGTACCCAGATCCAACAGCTTAGCCAGAATTTAGCCAACTGAGATTGTACGAGAGGAAGCTACGGATCATAGGAACATGCTACAGATCGTAGGTCGAGTCGTGGCACTGGCAGCGACAGATATGGAAATTCACCTGTTGGCTTAGGAAAAGGATTCTTGTTTCTTTATAAATATGTTTTAGGTTTTATTTTTATAGAGGACATCAGTTTGAAAGTTTTGGATAGGAGAAACCTTGAGAAAGAGAGGATTGAGTTGGTCTTAACTTGTGATCAACTGGTTCTTGAATTCATCTTGTTCTTACTACTTATTTTTCAAGATTTTGTGGAGTAATTGAAGGAAGTGTTTTTCTCAATCATTATTGTAAGTATTTATTTTTATTCTTAATCATGAATGCTAATCACAACCTTGCAACTATGAGAGGCTAAAACCTCCATTGCTAGGGTTGTGGGAACCAAGGTGAATTAACAATCTAGGGTTACATAAAGTGATCTTAAAACCAATACAAACACTTATATTGTATTCTCTTCATGATTAAATGTTTCTTGATGGTGCGCAACGTTAGGACATGCCCGAATTCTTTACTTGCTTTGGTCGGAGAGATAGAGATTAGAAAAAGAGAATTAGAATGGGGCCTTAATCTTGATGATCATTGTATTAACTTGAGTTGTGGTCGCAGGATAGTTAAATCTGAAATTTAGTGATAACAGATAATTTGAAACCACTCATGAGACTTGGTCAAATAATTGAGTATAGTCATTCGATAGGAACTGGTTGGTCATTTGAATGAACCTAAGTTATTAGTTCTATAAGTAAGTATTGGTGATAATCATGAGGGTATACCCAAAGCAGTTATGAACCCATGGGGAACACAAACCCTAGTTATCCTTTGATATTGACTTAACATCAGAATTTTGATATTTTCTTTTATTATTGATTTTCTTTAGAATCCCCCTATTTTGAAGTAACTACCTTGCAAGTTCAGTTACCGGCTATAATCCAGTCTCCTTATTCCCTGTGGGATCAACCCCAAACTCTAGTTGGGTTCTTTATTGACAACGTCTGCTTCTCACTTCAGTAAGAGGTGTGATTTGAGCGTTATCAAGAAGTGGCATCTTTACCGGGGAATATGGCTGAAACTAGGTTATTAGCTTGTCATTAACTTTTTGGTAGTTATTTCTTTAAATACGTTTATTATTGTTCTTTTGATACCCACAAGTTGTTCTCCAGTGAATTCCAAGCACTCAGAGTAGAGGAGATCCTCTTGTTCCATTAAATCCAGAAATCGAAAAAGCACTGCGTAACTTGGAAAACTACGACCAAAGAGAGGCCCGTATAGCTGAAGAAGCTAGGAAAGCCGAGCTAGCTCGGCAAGCTGCACTACAGCATGCGGAAGATGAAAGAGAAGAAGTGGTAAATGCTGGTCGACAAAGGAGGGGCAACAGAGCTCATAGATTCGCCTCTCAGTACTTTGACGATGATGATGACCCAAATATTGATGAAGTCGGGTCAACTGGAGCAATTGTACCACCACCACTGCCCACTGGGGCCAAATTCGACATTACAAGCACCATGATTCAGTTACTAAATATGAAAGGGGGTGTTTAGTGGTCACGTAGAGGATGACGCCAACCTGCACCTAATGAACTTCAGAGGAATATGCAAGGCGTATAAGTTACTTGGAGTGAGCCAGGATGCAATACGGCTCAGACTCTTCTCTTTTTATCTATCTGGGGAAGCTACTTTGTGGTTATCGGAGTTGCCCAATGACTCCATAACCAATTGGAGGGAGCTTAAACAGGCCTTTTCGGAGAGATTCTTTTCCCCGTCTAGGATGCTACAGCTAAAAGATGAGATCTATAATTTTCGACAGATCAAGACTGAGGCACTTCATGAAACTTGGTTGAGATTCAAAAAGAAGTTGACTAAGTTCCCCAACCACAAAATTCCAGATGATGGTTTGTTGAAAATTTTTTACAGGTCTCTGAACAATAGCACCAAGGCTGTAGCAGACATGGTAGCTGGAGGAGCATTGATGAGTCACACCTGGGAGCAAGTTGCCACCATTATTGACAGGGTAACTAAGACAAACAGGTCCTGGCATACGAGGGAGGCCGATGCAGTGGCAGGCATATATGTTGTTGGTTTGACTGCAGACCAACAAAGAAAAGAAGAAGAGCGCGACCAGGAGTTGGCTCACATGCGCACATCATTGGACTTGCTGACAAAGCATATTATGGGAGCTGGAGCCAAGCAGGTTAATGTAGTGGGTACTTAATGAAGGGAGAAAGGAGATGATCACTCTGATTTTGAGGAGGTGGTAACTTTTTGGATAGCCAGGTGGCGGGTTTTCGAACCAACGCCTAAGCATCCGGACAAGACAATTGTTGCTAAGGTTCTGGAAATCAAGGTCGGAACCAGTATAGAGACAACTACAACGGAAACGGGTTTAGAGATAAGAGCCGATGTCGTGAGCACAAAGGTGATTGGAAGCGCAATGATGGTTATCGCAATGACCGGGCTGGATTCTATATGCCTCCCAATGCACGAGAAGGGGAGGTTGGTCAATCAAAGTTGGAGAGCATGAGGTTGAGATGTTGAAGAAGGTGAGGTCCACGATGATCAGCTGAAGGAGATCCGAGGTGATTTGTCAAGTATGGGTCAAAAGGTGGAATCACATGCTACTGCCATCAAGCAAATTGAACACCAACTTGGGCAACTGTCAATATCAATGAATCCTAGACAAAAGGGTACACCGCCTAGCAACATTGTTCAAAATCTAAAGAATGATGCACATTGTATGGCGGTAATGACTAGGAGTGGTAAAACCACTGTTGACCCCCCGTTTCCAGTTGAAGTTGAATGGAATAAAGAGAGCATAATGGAGGATGATGACACAAGTTCTAAGAAAGAGACTGGTTAATTGCAACAGGCCCCGAGAGGTGCGAAGGAACCTGCCAAGGATCAAGGGGCAACGCAAGTGAAAAAAGCTATCCCACGACCACCACCACCATTGCCCCAAAGGGTGAAGAAGAAGGTGAAGAATGGTAAGTTCCAGAAATTCCTTTCAATGCTTAAGCAGTTGTCTGTGAACATACCATTGGTCGAAGAATTAGAGCAAATTCTAGGATATGCAAAGTTTATGAAGGACCTGGTGACAAATAAAAGATCTGTGAGCTATGAGCCTATTGACAATGTGCATCACTGCAGTGCCATAGCTACAAGGGTCTTAGCATAGAAAAAGGAGGACCCAGGTGCCTTAACTATACCATGTATGATTGGTAATGTTGAGTTTGCAAGGGCACTCCGTGATCTAAGAGCTAGCATTAATTTGATTCCCTTGGTTGTATTCAAGAAGCTAGGATTGGGAACTCCTACACCGACCAATATGCGGCTACTGATGGACGACAAAATAGTTAAGAAGCCAGTGAGGATCCTAATCGATGTGCTTGTCAAGGTAGATAAATTTATATTCCCAGCAGACTTCGTGATTTTGGATTGCAAGGTTGATTATGAGGTTCCAATCATTCTGGGGGGACCATTCCTTACAACCGGGAGAGCTCTAGTAGATGTAGAAGCTAGCTTGTTGAAGTTTAGGCTGAATCAAGAGGAGGTCACATTCAACATCTGCAAGACAATGAAGCAACCCAAGGAATTTAGTGTGATCTCAGCACTGGAGGATGAGTATGAATCACTTGACAAATTTTGAGTAGTCAAGAGATTTGCGTCGTGCCACAACGTTGAATTTAGGCCCTTATTTGGAGGTAACCCAAGTGGTGAACTAGTGAAGTCTGAGTAACCAACCTACCTACGTCGTGTCATGATGTTAAATCAGGCACTGCATGGGAGGCAACCCATGGCAAGTGAAGTCTGAGTAGCCCAGGTATGTTCTCTCCCCTATGATCTTCTAGATGATGCTTCGGGAACAAAGCTAACTTTTCAAAAAGGGGAGGGGGTGTAGTTGTGATTTTTCGAATTTTTTTCCGTCTGAGGGTTTTTCTTACCGTGTTTCTTTTCCCTCAGACATGCTATATAGTAGAACCTGCATGTGTAGGATTTTTATTTTTAGTTTGTGATTTTTGTTTAATTAAAAAGTAGCTTAGGAGTATTCCGCCAAGAAAATTACACTAGTTTTGTTTTTTGTAAAAAATTGACCTTGTTTAAAAATTTTCTGATACATTAGCTATGTATTTGTGACAACATGCATGATTGTTGTAGATCTTTGGATGTCATTTATTTTGTTAGCATGAGTATTTTTGTTAACCCATGCATAAACCAGAAAGGTGAGGTGAAAATAGTTCATGTACCATGTGTGAGTGAGGTATATTAGTCGGTTCAGTATTGTGTTGTAGATCTAGAACTTGTCTGGTTGGTCTATACATAGGCTAAGGATGGTTGGTTAGGATATGATCATAGGTCATTGTTTGTTTAGCTCACTTTTAGCCTATATTTTCCTACCAAAAGTTGCATGAATCCCTTGATCCCAAGCTTGAGCCTTAATAGATCATGTTTCTTTGATTTACCAATTAACCGTATATATTTTTTGTAATGAACCTATTTTTTCCCCGGTCCTCCCTTGGATATTGTGAACCTCAACATAAGCAAAATGCTTAAGTTGAGGGTGGCTAGAGTAGGGATACATAAAAGGTTGGAATGGAAGAAAGGAAAAGAAAAGAAAAGAAAGAAATGGTGGAATATGAGGTGTGGTGAGATGAAAAGAAAAGGATAAAAAATGCTGTAAATATTGAAAAATAAAGCTCAAAGAAATTTTGAAAATGCTGAAAGAAAAGTAAAAACTCACCACACCTATGCAAATATGAATAAAAAGAAGAAAAAGGGGAAAAGGGGGAAAAAGGGGAATGAAAGAATAAAAAGGTGAATTAGGTGAATGGTGTAGCCAATGTATGTAGTTCCAAGGAAGGAATGGTCACTTATAAAATCTTTCATCTTTATCATGTCCAACCCTGAGCCTACATTACAAGTCATACCAAGTCCTATAGTGTTCTTAACTCGACCATTTGAAAAACCAACGCAGAGAAAATAAGACCAAACATATGGTTTCTGACACATAATACTCGTAACTTCTTTGAGAGAGTGAGCTCCTTACTTGATTAGTCCCATATCATGTTTGACATTTCACATCTGAGTGGGGACTTCATTTGTGTGAGGGTACATGGATTATGTTTGATTTTACTGTTGGTCTATGTGAAAAACATTGGTGATGACTTGACTACCTGTTCATAGCTAGATGACATGTTTTGATCCCTATTTATGATGTTTTGAGGTTGCTTGTAATACATTAGCTGATGTGGTTCCATGATAAAGGGTTAATAGAGTTTGTATAGAAAGTGCAGATTTGTTCAAGTATTGGTTGTAGTATCTTAAGTCTATTTTCTAGTTGAGCGTCGTGTTTTAGTTTTTATTTTCATTGCCTGAGGACATGCAAAAGTCTTAAGCTGAGGGTGTCGATGTAATGTGGGTTTACAGCACATTCGACGCTCAAAACTAAGAAAATAGGATGGACTTAGGTGTATTTATATGGATATGAGGTACTTTTCCTTTTGTTTTAGGATAAACCGGTGTTGGAACTGAAAATTGCAAAAGATATATTAAAAAGTGCAAAATGGGCAAAATGTGTAGACCACAGTACGAATTGTAGGAAGGACCTACGAGTCGTACTGGTGGCCGTGAGAAGTTGTTGAAAGTTAAGGTTGAGCATATGTGACCCACGAGTCCCAATACAATTCGTAGCAGGCCTGTACGAGTCATGATGAGGAAGTCGTGATGAAATCCAGAAGAATTGCATCTGAGTCTGGCTTTTGCTATGAGAAGAAAGTACGACCCGTAAGGCGAAGGTACGAATCATACCATTCTGGTCGTGATGAACTTCAGAAAAAACTTCAAAACCTCTTATTCAAAGTACAGGAGCTTAGTACGGCCGTGAGTTGATGGTATGAGTCATACCCAGATCCAACACTTAGCCAGAATTTAGCTAGCTGAGATTGTACGAGAGGAAGCTACGGATCATAGGAGCATGCTACGGATCATAGGTCGAGTCGTGGCACTGGCGGCGACAGATATGGAAATTCACCCTGTTGTCTTAGGAAAAGAATTCTTGTGTCTGTATAAATATGTTTTAGGTTTTATTTTTATAGAGGATGTCAGTTTGATAGTTTTAGAGAGGAGAAACCTTGAGAAAGAGAGGATTGAGTTGGTATTAACTTGTGATCAACCTGTTCTTGAATTCTTCTTGTTCTTACTACTTATTTTTCAAGATTTTATGGAGTAATTAAAGGAAGTGTTTTTCTCAATCATTATTGTAAGTATTGATTTTTACTCTTAATCATGAATGCTAATCACAACCTTGCAATTATGAGAGGCTAAAACCTCCATAGCTAGAGTTGTGGGAACCATGGTGAATTAACAAGCTAGGGTTACATAAAATGATCTTAAAACCAATACAAACACTTATATTATATTCTCTTCATGCTTAAACGTTTATTAACGGTGCGCAACATTAGGACATGCCCAAATTCTTTACTTGCTTTGGTCGAAGAGATAGAGATTAGGAAAAGCGAATTACAATGGAGCCTTGATCTTGATGATCATTGTATTAACTTGAGTTATGGTCGCAGGATAATTAAATTTGAAATTTAGTGATAACGGATAATTTGAAACCACTCATGAGACTTGGTCGAGTAATTGAGTATAGTCATTCAATAGGGACTGGTCGGTCGTTTTAATGAACCTAAGTTATCGGTTCTATAAGTAAGTATTGGTGATAATCATGAGTGTATACCTAAAACAGTCATGAACCCATAGGCAACACAAACCCTAGTTATCCTTTGATATTGACTTTAACATCAGAATTTTAATATTTTCTTTTATTATTGATTTTCTTTAGAATCCCCCTATTTTGAAGTAACTACCTTACAATTTCAGTTACCGACTATAATCCAATCTCCCTATTCCCTATGGGATCGACCCCAACCTCTAGTTGGATTTTTTATTGACAACATCCGCTTCTCACTTCAATAAGAGGTGTGGTTTGAGCATTATCACCAATGGCTCCTTAATGGATATTTTTGTTTTAATTTTTTTTTAAAGAAAATACTCTAACTGTTTGGACTGGACTGAAATTGGGTCAACCGGTACTAAGTCGGCCGGTCCAAAAATGCATTCCACACCGAACTCCCTCCCTGGACCCTACCCCCAACCGATTCTACCATTCCTTTCAGAACTGGGTCCAGCCGGTACCAAAATCGTTATAGGAATCAGATCAGACCGAGTAGACCCAGTTCCTTTTTCAGTCTTAACATCTACATACCCATGTACAAGACTCTACCAAACACTGCACCATGACCCTGGATGTAAAGCCTAAGTTCTTATATCAGCTTCGTCACGTTCTAAATTACCCCGTAGATGTGATTGGCATCATTAATTCACAATATTTAATAATATTAAATAAGTACCCAAATAATATGATAATTAATTTCTCCAATATTAATTTGAGACTCTTGTCCATCCCCATACTAGACCATGGAGAATCTAAGAGAAATTTTAAAAGAAAATATATCAATAAATAAATAACGAAGACTCTTTAAGAGATCCTATGTATAATGTGGTGGCTCACCTCAATAACTAGATCAACTCTAGTTAACTCATTTTCTAATAGCTTCATCATCACCAATAGTATCTCTATGGACATGTAGGTGAGGAGTGAGTTGTACGTGAAGATAACCCAATAAGATCGTCGACCCACCACCTTAATACCTCTAGAACAAGTGTTTGAAAATAAAACTACAACCAGCACAAAAATGATATGCACAAAAATATGTTTCATAATGTAATACTCAATAAAGTCCAAATAAATGTTCAACAAGATCACTATATATCATAACGCAATTCACACTCAGGACTTGTTGTACGGAGGTGAAAGAGATCAATCTAACACCTTGATTAGTCCTCAGCAGCATATATAATACCCCAAGATATATTACGGTAGCAAGTACAAGGCCCCTAATATATAACAGTAGCACATGTGTTCCCCTTGTATGTATTATATATATAGATAGATAGATAGATATGCTATGGAAGCATGCATATGCCCCTAATATATTATGGTAGCATATGTATGCCCCTAACATATTACGGCAGCGTATATGCCCCTATTATATATATCGGCAGTGAAGGAATGATACCAATGCCCCAACGCCATGACACAAGACCACTCCACACCACAAATTACTTATCAAATAATTTTTAAGAATATTTAGCCTCATCAAATTTTTAGCGTCGTTGTCGGGGATATATGTAGGATTTGCTACTCGTACTCTGTCAAATTCTAGTATAGTTTATGATATCGTCCCATGGAGGTTGGAAAATCTATGCTACAGACTTGTAATATTTAGCTACTATTTGAGAGAATCAAATTGATGAAAAGTGAATCTAGAATTATAAATCACTTAAATTAAAACAAATCACTTCTAAAATATTTACATTTAAAAAGAGTTGGAAATTATTGAATTCACTTGATAATGCTATTCTAAAATTTCAGTCTCCACAAGGATTTTTCTAAAGAATGATTGCTTATTACTAAAATAATTATATTTTGCTCACTAAGAGATAAATTATTAATTAACACTCCGTAAGGTTATGTCAATTAATTGATTTAAGACTAGTAAAAATTAAATCAAAATACTTTCTTACTTGAATTGTACTAAAAGGTGTAAAGACCTCTTGCGATTTGCCTTTAAATCAATAAACTTAATTGAGTCAATTTCTCCATGAGAAGTAGAACTGAAAGAAATAAGATAAATACCCCTTAAATTGATAAACTTATTTGAATCAGTCCCTTCGTGAGAATTAGGACTGAAAGAAATAAGATAAAGATTTTCTGAATCAATAAACTTGGTTGAGTTAGTCCCTCCGTGAGAATTAGGACTAAAAGAAACAAGATCAATGAATTCGAATAATGGATAACTAAAAAGTACTTTCACTCTACTATTTTACTCATTAGTTATAATATATTAATTTTGCTCCATGAGAATTATAAAATTAATATAAAATAACCTAGAGATAAAATATATAAACGTGATAATAATGATTAATAAAAATCATCATTCTAGCACAGTTTGAAATGGAAATAAAAATTTTAAGCCAAAAATATTTTGAACTGAGATAGTATTATAAATATATCAAGCTTCATCAACTATCCCAACTAAAAGAAATTACTCCATTATGGAGTAAGGAAAATAAATCTTAAAGGATTGAAAATATTTCTACTACAAGAAGAAGACTAGAAAAAGAGATCAAGATTAACTCTTTCTCTTCCTCCTTAGAAAACTAGCTAGGAAGTAGTGTGAAATTGGATGAGCATTGAATGCCTTTCCTTAAACAAATATGTGCCCACTTATAGAAAAAACTAATTCATTTGCCCGCGCTTCGCACGATCATTTAAAAATAGAAGTGAACTTGCTAAGGTGATCATTTAATATAAATTAATTCATAAAAAAATTTAAAAAAGTAAAAAATACTTCAACTAATTTTTATTTATAAAAGACATATCTAAAGTCTAAACTAATTAAATCTCTTTTTAAGTAAAATTTGAAAGTTTTATAAAGTAATATCGAATAAATAAAGCTTCCAAAATTATAGTAAATCAACACAAAATAGGCACTTTTTCCGTTGTTGCTCCCTCATCAAAATACTGTCCAAAATAATCTTAATAAATAAAAAGATACAACAATCTTGAATTGCAAATCCACAAGCATAAATATAATCTTCTTTCTTCTCATTAGGGCGGAAAGTATGTACGATATATCATATATGAATAGCAATCTTCTCTGTAATACTTATAATATTTTCTTTTAATATATTATTTTTGCACTGCCATCGATGCACCAAATGTGAAAAGATATTACTATATACTATCCTTAGGAGAAAGCCAGCTAAACAAATAAATACATGAAAAATAAATACAAATGACAGTGATTCTAGAACTTTCAAATTCTCTATCCACTTCAAGCATAAAGGGATTTTTTATTAAAGATGGTACCATGCCAATAAAATACCTGCTACATTTCATTTTCTACTTTAAAAATATGCAACCCTAAATGATTAGATCAGATAACTTGAATGGATTGCATAACCTTACTTATACATGCTTGGATCATTTTGGTGAGTGAGATATTCCTACGAATATCTTTTAAATATTTATGCATGAAAAATGACATCATCAAATACAATTAATAAGCATGTGAATTTACCAATTAAAGTAAATATTTAAACATCTTAATTAGATAAATATAGGATGAAATATCTTGGAACTTAAAATGTAAAAAAAAAAATTGTTTAATGTAAAGCAGTTATGTGAAGCAGCTCAATATCAACTCAGGACGTTAAGATAATTTCGATATCCCATACCAAATCATACATACAACTTCAGACTAATCAATTAATGAAGAGATTATACTTGACTATTAAATTTTATGTTGACAAAAAAGTAGAGTTACTTTACAAAGTAAAAAAATTATACACATATATTAAAGTCATAAATAATTTGTAAAGGATCTATTATCTACTAATTAGAAAGAAAAAGAGCATGCTTGGTAGGACGACCATTAACTATTACATAAAAGAAACTGCTGGATAAACTTTTTACCAGGACTTGCATAGATTTGAAAGATATAATTACTAAACCAAACAAATCTAACTATATTCTTTTATCTTGATATTATTCTCCTCCAAAAGCTATATATTTTTTAATGATCCAACATGATTGTGATAGCATTTATGGAGGATCTGAGCAACATAGGTTATAATCATAAATCAAAAGTGATAGGCACGATGACTATTTGTGTTACTAACTTATGTATGTTTGGGATAAGGGCTTATAGTTATTGTAATGAGACATTATTTATTGAGATACAATAATTTATCCTAACATTATCAGGTTAAACTGGGAAAATACAACTAATAAATTTCATACTTTACACAAAACAGAAAAATAAAAGGTTATGATAGACTTTATTAGTATCCTAGTTCTTCCAACTTAAATTTTGAAACTGATTCTTGATTCAATTATGTCTATTCAAGTCGATAAACGAAACTAATCTTTTCTTTGGAAACCAACTTTTAGAAATGATATAAGTAGCAATATTTCATCAATATCAAATTTAAGGCACATAATATATGAAAAACTCACACCTCCTATATAAGAGTCGCCCTTGTTCCTCTTTTTTCTACTTCTTCCTTCGTTTCTATTAGTAGAAATTCAAATCTTATTGATCACCTTAATTATCATAGCTAATGAGTATATCATATGACTCCTAAATTTCCTTTAAAAAAAAAAGTATCCAAGTAAGATAGCAAGTAGATGACCCCTAAGTTGGTTACAGAATAGTACTATTAAGTATTTAATTACATCAAATATTTTCAAATATATAAGTGCTAAGAATATATATAAAAGAGACATAGAGAAAAAATAATGGATGAAATTAATGGCCATGGTTAAAATTATTGGTGATCTACCAGAATTAAAAAACCACAGAAATAACATACAAAAAGCAAAAGAAGGGAATGATATATATTATCATGCTAAAAAGTGAATACATAAAGTTCATTGCCTTGTCCAAATTTTAAGTAATTTAATTTACTAATTTTTGTGGGACTAATTCTCTCCATTGTCTTTTCATGTTCCTAATCAAACATTCAAAACCACTATCAAAATCAAATATCACAAAATAAATAATAAGAACATACATGCTTCTTAAAATAAGGAGTAATATTACCAATAAATAAGTAACCAAGAAAATTATTGTCCATCAAACACGCGCATATCATAAAACAGACATAACCTAGTATAAAATAAAAAGACAACAACAATTCAATAATTACATTCGATTTTTTAAATGAAACTTCAAAATTTACATCTCCAAATTTACTCTTAGAATATATAGTTGATAAGATACCAACTCAAACACATTGTCTTTTGGAAAAATATATCATTTTATTCGAATTAAGTAAATCTTTAAATCAACTCAGGCGTGTCGTGAAACAATGTTGTAGTAATTTTATTTTCCTACTTCAGAGAAAAGTGTTGAAAAAAGACGCACAAAACATAAGAGCAAGAGGAAAATCATATTCAGGATTGAAATGGTTCTCCCTTTTTATAATCGAAAGAAAAAGTATTGACATGTATTTCATCTTTAGCTTAGCATAATCACCTAAAATATATATATATATATATATATATATATATATGTAACTTGAGTGAAGGCGAATATTTCTCACAATAGAATTATAAATCCCCTACTTATTTAAAAAAAATTTTGGACCTATATACATGTAACTTGAATCTTCTGGTAGAGACACAAAGTTGGAAGAAAAAATTACGCAGATATCTTCTTTTTTCTCATTTTCAAGTCATCCCTCAATCTCAAAATTCACTTTGAGATCCTCAAATTTTTGTCAATCCGTAAATTACTTATATGATCAAAACTTGAAGGTAATTCTATAAAAAAATAGTAAAATGAAAAGTCCACCATAATACCACGTACTGCATAACAAATAAATTATAATGAATGATAAATTTAATTGACAAAATATAAAACTTAACAAATCAAAAAGTAGATTTGATATTTTAATAGTTGAAGTGTCATTAAAAAAATAGACACATATTTTCAAAGATCCAAACACGCCTTTCTCATTTTCTACACAAGACACTCTAGTCATATATGAAAAATCTTCCAACTTCTATTATAAACTAACATATACAATTGAAAGATTTTTTTTTTAATTTATTTGTCGGGGATATAAAAGCATAAAATTTGAATCATCAATAATATATGAAAAGGCATGAAATTGATGGTAAATCATTAGAGAATATATGTATCTCATAAAAAAATTATAAATCTCTGACTTGTTTGAAGTTTTTTGGGCCTTATATACATGTAGCTTGAACCTTCTGGTAGAGACACAAAGTTGGATGAAAAAATTACACAGATATCTTCTTTTTTCTCATCTTCAAATCATCCCTCAATCCCAAAACTTATTTTGAGATCCTCAAGTAGTCGTCAATCTGTAAATTTCATATATGTTCAAAATGTGAAAGTAATTCTATGAAAAATAGTAACATGAGAAGCACATAATAATATCATGAATTGCCTAACAAACAAATTGTAATGATTGACAAATTAGTTCACAAATTTTAATACTACAAAAAGAATAGTAGATTTGCTCCTTTAAGAGTTAAAGTGTGATCTAAGAAATATACAGAAATCTGCAAAGACCTAAACACCCATTTACTTATATGATCAATACATGAAGGTAATTCTACAAAAAAAAATAATAAAATGAGAAGCCCGTTATAATAACATGAATTGCCTAACAAATAGTAATGATTGATAAATTAGTACACAAAATTTAAAACTTAACTAATAGAAAAGTAAATTTGATTCTTTAAGAGTTGAAGTGTTATCAAAGAAATAGACAAAAATGTGCAAAGATCCAAACACACCTTTCTCATTTTCTCCATAAGACACTCTAGTCATGTACGAAAAATCTCCTGACTTCTATTATAAATTGACATATACAATTGAAAGACTTTTTAATTATTTATTTATTGGGGATATAAAATCATAAAACTTGAATCATCAGGAATATATATAAAAAGGATGAAATTGATGGTAAATCATTTAAAAAATCCCATAAAAAATAGAGAATACATGTATCTTATAACAAAATTATAAATCTCACACTTGTTTGAAGTTTTTTGGGCCTTATATACATGTAACTTGAAGTTTCTAGTAGAGACACAAAGTTGTCATCAATGTGTAAATTATTTATATGATCAAAACTTGAACGTAATTCTACAAAAATAGTAAAATGAGAAGCACATCATAATACCATGAACTGCCTAACAAATAAATTGTAATAATTGAAAAATTAGTTCACAAAATTTAAAACTACAAAACAAAAAGTAGATTTGCTCCTGCGGAAATTGAAGTGTGATCTAAGAAATATACAGAAATCTGCAAAGACCTAAATACACATTTCTCATTTTCTCCACAAGACACTCTAGTCATGTATGAAAAATCTCTTAACTTCTATTATAAACTAACATATATCATTGAAAGGTTTTTTTTATTTGTTTGTTGGGGATATAAAAGCATAAAATTTAAATCATGAGGAATAGATGAAAAGGGCATGAAATTGATGGTAAATCATTTTAAAACTCCCATAGAAAAAAGAGAATACATGTATCTGGCAAAAAATTACAAATCTCTGACTTGTTTAATATTTTTTGGGCCCTATATACATGTAAGCTGAAACTTTTGATAGAGACATAAAATTATCTTTTTTTTTTCATCTTCAAGTCATCCCTCAATTTCAAAATTCATTTTTGAGATCCTCAAGTGATCGCAAATTCGTAAATTATTTATATGAACAAAAAAAAGGTAATTCCACAAAAAATAGTAAAATGAGAAATCCATCATAATACCACAAACTGCATAACAAATAAATTATAATGATTGACAAACTAGTTCACAAAATTTAAAATCTAACAAATTGAAAAGTAGATTTTGATCCTTTAAGAGTTCAAGTGTCATCTAAGAAATTGACAGAAATTTGCAAAGACCCAAACATACCTTTGACATTTGCTCCATGAGACACTTTAGTCATGTATGAAAAATCTCTCAACTTCTATTATAAATTGAATATACGATTGAAAGTTTTTTTGATTGTTTTTTTGTTGGGGATATTAAAATCTAGATCACGAGTAATAGATGAAAAGATATTAAGTTGATGGTAATCATTTAAAAAGTTCCATTGAAAACAGAGAATACATGTATTTTCATAGAAAGAGAAAAAAACTTCAGAGAAAAAAAATTACTAGGGAAAAAAAATTATAATTGCTAAAAGTCTGAGAAAAATGCAAAAAAATAGGAAAAAATATAAATAGCTTTTCTAATCAATGAAGCATGCTACGTCATCGGGTTAAAGTCTTTCCTTTATATAGATATATAGATTTCTACCAAAGCCTTGACGAGAATTTGCATTACAATGTAAACTTATCATGAGGTCTAGATGAGAAATTGACATGATATTTATCATGTAATCTTGGTGAGAATTTGGCATGACAATTCTCATGAAATTTTAGTAAAAATTTATTATGGCAAATTTATCATTGAAGCTTGGTGAGAAATTCATAGGCCTTGATTAGAAATTTCATGACTTTGTTTTTTTCTTTCCCTTGTGTAATCTTTGATAAATTTCTTACGGATGCATCTTCCTTCCTTGGCTCATATCCTCTTTCTTTATTTTTCCTGTTTTTCATGTTATTTTTTTCATGCATGATTTGATAGGAAATATAGGATAATTGAATATATTTATTCATAATTTTATTTTAAAATATTATTTTTTATATTTTAAAATACATGAAAAATTTATATTCATCAAATTTCCCCACATTTGAATTTTTGCTCGTCCTCGAGGAAAAGATAAATTTTTTTAAAAATTATTATTATGGGTTCTCTTGTAAAATAAAAATCTAATCAAATAAAAACTATCAAGCCTTCATACTTTATAACTTTTCTACATCCACCACATCTTTACCTTGTTTGTGCTTTTATTTTTATTCAATAGAAACTGCACCTTCTTAGTTTTTTTTAGGACTTCTCTGAAATTGGTAACTTTATGATCATATGCATTGAATCTTCTCATCTTTTGTCCATAAGCTTTCCCTTTATGTCTATCTCCACTGTTGTAGACTAAATACTGATTTCTAAAATCTTTTAGGACTTTATTGGCTTGTAATGTTGGCTTCAGGCTGTTAGGAGAAATGTTATATATATAGTGATTTTCTTTTTCCTGCTTTGGAGCAAAATCTTTCTAAGATCAGACTTTCCACATATTTGCTATTGATATATATCCTTTTTCTTTTTTCTTTTTTTGATGTACTTCAATTACTTATACATAATTTTTTTCATTAATTCTGTTTCTTTTTTTTCGAGATGAGCTCCAAACTCATTTTCTGAAAAAGGACTTTCAATTCATAAGAATGAATTTTCATATTTAAATTTGGGCATATGTAAGTGTCAGCAGAAACTTGTAATTATTAAATTTTTTTTTTTGACTTCAAAATAGGTGGTAGGAATTTTTTTGGTGCAATATTTAGAAACGCTGAGGTAAACAAAGAAAGCCTAATTTTATTTTTTAAAAATCAGTGTTGTCTAAGATTTCACCTCGAAAGACATTCGGGGTATGTTCTAGCATAAAAATTAAAAACTCTACTCGCTTTTGATCATAATGCTTCTCAATCTTGAGATGTCATGTCAAGTATTGAAGATATTAGTTCTTGCTTTCATAAAAATAAATTCACAAATAAGAAAATTATATGGTAAACATAAAAAATATATATTTGACATAGGATGATGAGAATTTTATTTTAATAATTAATATTCTACAAGAGGCATAATTATATAATATAATATAATTAAAAAAATTTTGGCTTTCAAATGTACAACTGCAAAAGAAAGTTTGAAAGAAAATGTAATCACTTACCTTCTACGTAAAAACATGTCTAGTTTTATATAAACTAAAAGATTATCTGTGCCAATAAATCAAATAAAATTTCTCCATATTTATTGGACTTATAACGCTCCATTGCTTCACTCTCAATGGCCATGGGTAAGAAAGGAACCATAGTTCTGAGTTTAATATCGTCAGCTCGACTTATTGACTATGGACTTCATCAGTCTATTAGAGAGACTGGTGGTTGTTGCTCAAAATTTTCTCTAAAATACAACTTCAACCTGTGACCATTTACCTTAAACTTGTCTCCTCCATTGGTGTGTTGAATTTCAATTGTTCCTTATGGAGTAACATTAGTAACATTATAAGGACCTGTCCACCTGGATTTTAATTTTTCTGAAAATAGCCTGAGTCTACTATTGTAAAGAAGTACTTGATCTCCAATTTAAAATATTTTTATCGGATTAATTTGTCATGCCATTTTTTAATTTTTTTTTATTTGAAAATTCTTCTATTTTCATAAGCTTCGAATCTCAGTTCTTCCAACTCATTAACCTGAAAGAATATATTTTTATCAGCAGAGTTCACTTCAAAGTTCAATGCTTTTAATGCCTAAAACTCTTTGTGTTCTAATTCAACGGGAAGATGACAAGCATTTCCAAAGACTAAATTATATGGGGTAGTACCAATTGGCGTCTTGAACGCCATTTGATATGCCCATAATGCATCATCTAATTTTAAAGCCCAGTCTTTTCTTGAAATTTCAACCATTTTTTCAAATATTCTTTTTAATCCGCGATTGGAAACCTCAACTTACCCTTGAATTTGAGCATGATATGGTGTTCATGTATTATGAGTTACACCATGTTTTGATGGCAATGCAGAAAATTGTCTATTCATGAAGTGAGTCTCTTGATCGTTAATGATGACTTGTGGTGTCGAATCTGGAAAAAATATTTTTTTCTCAAAATATCACACACAGTTCGAGCATCATTTTTCTTTCTGCGAATGGCTTCAACCCATCTTGAAACATAATCTACAGCCACAAGGATATATTCAAAAGAATGAGATGAGGAAAAAGGACACATAAAATCTATTTCTTAGACATCAAATATTTCACATACCTGTATTTTTTGCAATGGCATCTCATCTCTCTTGGTGACATTACCTGTTCTTTGAAACTTGTCATATTGTGTGATGTATGCACGTGCATCTTTAAAAAGTGTTGGCCAGAAAAATCCTACTTCCAAAACTTTAAAAGCAGTTCGATTGGCTGCATAATTTCCTCCGATTGCTTCACCATGAAAATGGTACAATATTTTATTCATTTCTTCATCAGGTACATATCTTCTAATGATATTATCTGCACAAAATTTAAGCAAGTAAGGTTCATCCCACAAATAATATTTAGCATCAAAAAATAAGCTTTTTCCTTTGTTGATAAGAGAGATCCTTAGGTATCCATTTTCCAACTAAGTGATTTGCAATGTATGAAAACTAGGGTGGTTGAGCCACAATTAAATTAACAGAAAAAATACGTTCATCAAGAAACTCTTCTTTTATATCATGACACTCAAGAGGAGAATTTTCTAATCTTGACAAATGATCGGCTACCTGATTCTCTGTTTCTTTTTTATCCTTTATCTCAAGATCAAATTCTTGAATAAGTAAAATCCATCTTAACAATTTAGGTCGGGCATCTTTCTTTGCTAAGAGGTATTTTAAAGTTTCATAATCAGTAAACACGGTGACCTTGGTCCCTATCAAATAGAAATAAAACTTATCAAATACAAATACCACTGCTAGTAATTCTTTTTCAGTTGTGGCATAGTTCAATTGAGCCTCATTTAATGTCCTACTGGTGTAGTTAATGGGACAGAAAATTTTATCCTTTCTTTGGCCTAAAACAGCTCCCACAGCAATATCACTAGCATCACACATGACCTCAAAAGGTTGGTTCCAATCAGGGGATACAACTATAGGTGCAATTGATAATTTTTCTTAAGAGTTTCAAACGCCTTCAAACAATCACTTGAAAAATTAAAATTAACATATTTCATCAAGTGGTTAGTCAAGGGTTTTGAAATTCTTAAAAAGTCTTTTATAAATCTTTTGTAAAAACCTGCATGATCGAGAAAACTTCTAATGACCCTAATAATTTTGGGAGGGGGTAATCCTGCTATGAGATCAATTTTTTTCTTATTAACTTCTATTCATTTAGCAGTGATCTTATACCCTAAAAGAATTTTCTCTGTTACCATAAAGTGACATTTTTTTTAGTTAAGAACCAAGTTTGTCTCTTCACATCTTTTAAGAACTAAGTCCAAGTGGTGAGGACAATCTTCAAATGTCATGCCAAAGAGTGTGAAATCATCCATAAAGATTTCAAGAAATTTTTGAGTCATGTCAGAAAAAATCACTGACATGCAACACTGAAATATAGCATGGGTGTTGCATAGACCAAATGGCATTCTCCTATATGCATATATTCCATGAGGACATGTGAAAGTTGTCTTATTCTAATCTTCGGTTGCAATAGGTATCTGGTTATAACCTGAATATCCATTGAGAAAACAGTAAAAATCATATCATGCAATTCTTTCCAACATTTGATCAATAAAATGCAAAGGAAAATAATCTTTTTTGATGGCATCATTGAGATGTCTGTAATTAAAACAAATTCTCCATCCTGTAACTGTTCGTGTAGGTATGAGTTCATTATTTTTATTTTTTATAACTGTCATACCTCTTTTTTTTTGGTATTACCTGAACAGGACTTACCCATGGGCTATCAGAAATGGGGTAAATTATACCTGTCGCTAGAAGTTTTACTATCTCATTTTTAACCACTTCCTGCATTGCAGGATTCAATCTCCTTTGAGGCTGTATTATTGGTGTGTAGCTATCCTCCATGAGAATTTTGTGCGTGCAAATAGCTGGATTAATCCCTTTGATATCTGCCTTGTTGAGGTTTTTGCTAATATGAGGTTGTTTGCTGATAAGATCTGAAATTTGGTTGCCACGATTTTAATTCTAGTAGCCAGGTGAATTTTGTACTTGTTGCTTTTGAAAGCTCTGAGAGTTTTCAGCACTATGTGGATTGCTCCATTGAGAACCGGAATGTTTTTGTGCCATTGGAGTTTCAAAAGGATAAGACTTGTATCCGATGGTATTAACCTATTCATCATTCTGATTGGTCATTTGACATTCATGGTTCAGATGATTTCCTCCACACATGTCACAAGCCTCAAACTAACTTGGTTGTTGTGTATTTACCTGAAAAGGTTTAAATTTTTGTGCCAAATTAGCAATTTGTTGTGTTAGTGTATATAAACCATCTGCTTGATTTATAGTTGTAGCTTTCTTGATTATTACACGGTCAGAGGGCCATCGAATAGCATTTTCAAAAATTTTATTCAACAAATCCAATGCCCCTTTTAGTTGTCTTTCCCATTATGGAACCTCCTGCAGCTGTATCTATCACATTTCTAGAAGAAGGTTTTAAACCATGATAGAAAATGTACAATTGCATATGTTCGAGAATGTCATGATGTGGATATTTTCGTAGCATTGCTTTTAATCTTTCCCAAACTTGATAAACTGACTCAGTATCAGTCTGCAAGAAATTAGATATATCTTGCCTTAATTTTGTTGTTTTAGCAGGAGAAAAATATTTGTTCAAAAATTTTTGATTCATTTGATTCCATGTAGTAATAGACCCTTGAGGCAAACTTCGCAACCAAGTCTTAGCATCTCCTTTTACAGAAAAAGAAAATAGCCTTAACTTTATTACTTTAGAAGGTACTCAATTATATTTAGCAGTTTCAACAAGTTTCAAAAAAATCAATTACATGACTGTGTAGATCTTCACTTGGATCTCTAGTGAAGATACAAGTTTGTTGAATCGTTTGAATTAGACCTGTCCTGATTTCAAAGTTGTTGGCTGCAACTGGGAGTTTTCTAACACTGGATTCACAATTGAAGTGGTCTAGTCTAGCATAATCCCTTAGGATTCTATTTGCTGGTCTTGGCACCACTTCATCAAACTGATCTTCTACATGGACTGGTGGTGGGATCTCCGGGGGATTGATGTTATCTCCTAATTAATGCTCTATTTTGTCTCAATTTATGCCTTGAGACAATATTTATTTTTTCCTGTGAAATCGCAACGATCTTTCAATTTCAGGATCGTAATTGACCAACTCCCTTGTAGAGGAGCGGGTCATAAACTATCTGAAATTGCGTAAGTAAAATAAATTAAAAATAATTTGAAAAGTTGTATAATTGAAGAAATTTTTTTATTTTTATTTTGACTTAAGAATAAAAATGTTAGCAATTAGGCTAACACTAACAAAATGAAACAAAACTAACAAAAACAATATGCTTAACTAACAATAGATATAAATAATATAATACTATTACTATATATTGATAGTAAGAAAGTTACAATGATATGATAAGTGAAATTGGTAATACAAATAATAGTGAAATATTGTAGGTAGAAGATTTAGCAAATAATAATATAATAATAAAACATACCAAAAGAAAAGATTTAAAAAAGATAGATTGACTTCAATGAAATGGATTGATACAATATAATATTATTGTATCTATATATTAATATAAGTAATAATATAATAATAATTTAAAATAACTAAGAAAATATTTAATAGTAAAACATTATGAAATAATGCTAACAAAGGAAAAATAAATAAGTGATAATACTGATATATAATTGTCAGTACCTACCCGTAATAGCCATAGTTATATTAGTAGTATTTCATATGAAAAAAATAATAATTATAATTATAAATTCTCAAATTAGTAATAAAATATTTAATATGAAGTAAATCTGTGTCAATCCCTGGCAATAACGTCAAAAATTTGACGAGGCCAATATGCGTAGGATTTCCTGCTCGTACTCTGTTAAATTTTAATATAGTTTATGATATCGTCCCACGGAGATTGAAAAATCTATGCTACAGACTTGTACTATTTAACTACTATTTGAGACAATCAAATTGATGAAAAGTGAACCTAGAATTATAAATTACTTAAATTAAAACAAATCACTTCTGAAAGATTTATATTAAAAGGAGTTGAGAATTATTGAATTCACTTGATACTGTTATTATAAAATCCCAGTCTCCACAAGTATTTTTTAAAGAATAATTTCTTATTGCTAAAAGAATCATATTTTGCTCACTAAGAGATAAATTATTAATTAACACTCCTTAAGGTTATACTAATTAATTAATTTAAGACTAGTGAAAATTAAACCAAAATACTTTTTTGCTTGAATTGTGCTAAAAAGTGTAAAGACCTCTTGGGATTTGCCTTTAAATAAGTAAAGTTAATTGAGTCAATTCCTCCGTGAGAATTACAACTGAAAGAAATGAGATAAAGACCCCTTAAATTAATAAAGTTATTTGAATCAATCCCTCCACGAGAATTAGAACCGAAAGAAAAAAGATAAAGATTTTCATAATCAATAAACTTGTTTGAGTTAGTCCCTCTATGAGAAATAGAACTAAAAGAAATAAGATCAATGAATTGGAATAATGGATAACTAAAAATTACCTTCACTCTACTATTTTACTCATTAGTTATAATATATTAATTTTTCTCCGTGAGAATTACAAAATTAATATAAAATAACCTAGAGATAAAATATATAAACGTGATAATAATGATTAGTTAAAATCATCATTCCATCCAGCATTGTTTGAAATAGAAATGAAAATTTCAAGACAAGAATATTTTAGACTGAGTTAGTATTATAGATATATCAAGCTTCATCAACTATCCCAACTGAAAGAGTAAGGAAAATAAATCCCAAAGGATTGAAAATATTTCTATTATAAGAAGAAGACTAGAAAAAGAGATCAAGATTAACTCTTTCTCTTCCTCCTTAGAAAACTAGCTAGGAAGTAATATAAAATTGGATGATCATTGAATGTCTTTCCTTAAACAAATATGTGCCTACTTATAGAAAAATTTATACCAAATCCTTGATGAGAATTTGCATTACAATGCCAACTTATCATGAGGTCTTTATGAGAAATTGACATGATAATTTTATCATGTAATCTTGGTGAGAATTTGGCATGACAATTCTCATGAAATTTTGGTGAGAATTTATTGTGGCAAATTTATCATTGAAGCTTGGTGAGAAATTCATAGGCCTTGATGAGAAATTTTATGACTTTGTTTTTCTTTCCCTTGTGTAATCTTTGATAAAATTTCTTACGGATGCATCTTCCTTCTTTGGCTCATATCTTCTTTCTTTATTTTCCTCATTTTTCTTGTTTTATTCCTGCATGATTTGTTAGAAAATATAGGAGAATTGAATATATTTATTGATGATTTTATTTAAAAATATTATTTTTTATATATTAAAATATATGAATAATATATATTCATTTGTGAATATTCTCTTAATTATTAAAGTAAGAAAAACTCGTGGTCAAAGGTTGACCTAAAAATTCAACTCCGGTAAACGGGCCAGAATATTCGAACCATGACCACTAATAGATTCTCCTCGACGAGAGAATTTTGGAACACTATTCAAAATTAAATTTTAATAACGTCTGCACTTTCAGGTCAATGATTTAGGTTGAAGAACTCTAGGGCTAAACTTTCTCAATTTCTTATAATTTCTCCATATTTTTACCATGAAAAAGTTTAGAATCATTACTGTAATACTTTGGAATGAAAATCTCTATTTTTTTGTTCTCTTTTCTTTTCTTCTTCTCCCTTTCTTTTTTTTTTCTCTTCTAAAATGTTGTTTTCCCTTTTTTTCTCTACTCCGTCTCATACTCAATTTCCCTTTCATTTATTTATTTATTGTGGTCTTGGCCCTTTCATTTTTTTTAGGGGGGGGGGGAGTTTAATTATTTTTTTCTTTTCTTTCTTTTATTAAATCACTAAATAATTCTTATAAAAAATGAGTTATTACTACAATACAATAAAAGAATTTAATTTTTTATTATTTATGAGGGCAAAATATCAAAACACAAATTTTGAAATGGCACATATGGAATAAGAGTTATGCAAAGAAAGCAATAGAATGATTCGAAATATCATCAGAAAAGATATAAATGGGTTGCAACAATTCGATGAAACAAAATGTTGTTGTGCTTTCTTCCTCTCCTTTTCTTAGTATTTCCTTCTTTCAGTAAATACACCTCACAATTTTCTTTAAGTCTTTCATTTTTGGGGGGATGGGGGTGAGGGGGAGAAACTTGCTTTGATTTTTTTCTTCAATCTCTGATATGTACCCAAAAATTAAAGAAGAAAAAGAAGGCAGAGTTATTCTAAAGAATGACAATTCTTGAATAGATACTCTAAAGAAGAAGATAGAGAGAAACAGACTGCTTTCTACTCAATATTCATCCAAAGATAGTTACAAAGTAGCCTTCCACTTGAATATAAACATTCAAGAATAGGCGGGAAAGTTGGTTACTAACTAACTTCCGGAATGTCATAGACGAGGCACGTGTCTTCTAATAACTTCCTAACCACTTTCTAACCAACTGCACAACCCTCACTAATTAGCTCATTATAATGGTTAATACAACTAAAAAAGATTTAAAACTCAATGAATAAATAATTAAATAAAATTTGGTATTTAACAATACTCTCTCTTTCGAAAAATCTTTGTCCTCAAAGATTGAAGTGAGGAAATTTGGAGTGAAAATAAAATAAATCCTCCCATGTACTATCTTCTGTAGCAGAGTGAAATCACTTGACTAAAACCTATGTAAAAGCCTATTCCATGTCGAGGCACCATCCTCCTATTAAGAATAGCTTTAGGCTCATAAATGATGCAGTCATAATCAGTTTGGACGAGGGGCAATTGAACACATGCACTGTGAGATCCCATTTTTCTTTTCAATTGAGAGATATGAAAAGTGGGGCGAATCTTAGTATGAGCTGGAAGATCCAAGGTGTAAGCTACCTTTTCCACCTTAGCAACAATCTAAAAGGGGCCATAAAATTTGGTGACAACTTTTGAAAACGACGACTCTTTAATGAAAGCTGCCTATAAGGATGTAGTTTAATTAACATACACCCATCTCCCACAACATAGGATCTGTCAATCCTATGCTTATCAGCCTGAGATTTCATTAGACATTGTGCCCCCTCTAAGTGACTCTTCAAGGCTCTGAGAGTGGCTTCTCTAGCCTGAAAACTCCTGTCAGCTACATCCAACTAAGAGTCAAAGGGCATATAAGGTAAGAGGGGGAGGTGTCTACCCATAGATTGTCTTATATGGGGACATCCTGATAGCTGAGTGGAAGGAGGTTTTGTACCACTATTCTATCTAGTAACCAGTGTAGCCAATCTGTGGGCTTCTCAGAAGTCATGCATCTCAAATAACATTTGAAGCATCTATTAACCACCTCTGTTTGACCATTAATTTGGGGATGGTAAGCAGTGGAAGTAATTAAGGAAACCTGCTGGAGTCGAAACAACTCCTTGAAGAATTTTCTAGTAAAGATCACATCCCTATCAGACACAATTATCTTGGGAAACCATGCATCTTAAACATATTAGCAAGGACAACTTGAGCAACATCAACAGTAGAATAAGGGCGTTTCAGAGGCATGGAATGTGTAGCTTTGTTCAGCATGTTTACCACCACAAATATGACTTCCTTTCCAGTTGTTCTAAGGAGTCCTCCAATAAAATCCATTGATATATCTTTCCACACCCTATTTGGGATTGGAATAGGTTGTAGTAAACCAAGAGGGGCAATAATTTCACCTTTGCATCTTTGACAAGTATCACACTCCTTAATATAGACATGAGAATCCTACTTTATATTCTTCCAATATAGATCTTGTTTAAGCCTTTGGTAAGTAGCATTGATTCCTGAATGACCCTCCAAGGACTATCATGATAATAGGCTATCAACTTCTTCCTGATATCGCCACAGTTTCCTACCATTATCCTGTCCTTCCTTCTTAGAATACCAGCCTAAAAATTGTAGTTGTTACACCCTGTAAATTCTCGACATGTAGATGGCCTATTCGCATTTTGGTTAAGAGCTTTAGAATGCCATACATTCTAGGAAAAGGCCCGGGGAAAGACCGGATAAGCGACATATCAAACCATCACAAGAGGAGGCTGGCAGACCTCCTCCGCGATGGACAGAGTGTCACAGAGGCTCGCCTCCGCGATGGTCAGCGTGTCACGAAGGCTCACCTCCGCGATAGCCAACGTGCCACGGTGGTGAGGTGCAGCCCCAAGTATAAAAGCCTCCAAACTTCGGTTTTAAGTGATAATTTCCTATAATTTCCAGAGAGAATGAAGGACAACCGAGGGCATGAGGATTTTGAGGAATTTCCCTCCGATTACGCCGTTATACGTGGTCCAAACTCGGTATAATCTTGGGTAGTGAGGTATTAAGCAACAAGGAGCATTCCTGCGGGTTTAGTTTCGTGAAATTCGGCCGGCGAACCGTCGTGCTACCGAGCTAAGGTAAGTGGAGTTGCTCCAAATTAGTGTCAATATACCCCTATCCCTAAAGTGAGTATTTCTCCCTTCTGGACTTTCGAGAAATAGCGAGTTTCCGGCTGTTTTTCGTTAAGTCAAAGTTTGGGCTATATATATATTAAAAGTGATATTTTTTTCAGAATATTAATGTATTTAGTCCTAATTGATATATATATATATATATATATATATATATATATGGATGCATTTGGGAGAAATAGCGAAATATTGACCGAATTACGCTAATTAGCTGGGAAATCAGAAACAAAGGTACGTAAAGCTAGTTCTTCGGCAAGATAGCAATCCCAGTATAGTAAACAAAGTAAAGTCTAGAAGTAGGAACCTAGAAGTCGAGAATTGAGTCCAGTATGAATTCAGCAGGCATGTTTTATATTATTATGTTGTATTCAGAATAAAAGTTAGTAAAGCAATATCAGACAGTCAGATAATATTTCAGATACAGTATAGCTCAGTATGAGAATTTGTTTAATGCAGAAAAGAGTTCATAATAAGAAATCAGAATACGGATAGTATTTTCAGATTGAACATGCTTGCTATACGTGATTATTGTTTGTTGAGACCTGTTTGTGCTATGAGGGCACCCTTAGAGCTTCCTTGCCACCCCAGGGTTAATAGCTGTGTCGACTCGCCCGCATAGGGTGAGGATATGTCACTCCAAGGAGTGGCATGCCGTCCGCAGTAGGACGAAGATGGGATGCAGCATTTCTCATATCAGGCTGATCAGCATAGCATTATAGCTTACCCTGTCGAGCGCTTGCGCCCAGGGGGGCAGATTACAAATATAAATTACAGTATACAATTATAGGAGTCCTCTGGACTCAGATACAATTATAGTCAGGGGCCCAGAGAGCCCAAGCTACATACCCATGGGGCCGGTGGAGGTGCTCGTAGTTAGTAGGCAAGTGGAGTGATTTACTTTTGGGTGGTTTTGACCCGGGTAGGGGTATATAGATTGTGTGTTGGTTGGCACCTTCCGGATTATGAGGGATGGTATAGGTCCTTGTATGTTATATATGTATATACATGTTATTTATTAGCTGATAGATAGCAGGTCGCCACGTCGACAGGTATGCTTCTATCTTACCTTTAGTACAGATAAGCTTAGTTCAGATCCCGCCAGCCCAGACAGTTTTAGATACTTTCTTCTATTCGGAACTGCTAGTATTATTGCTTATATTCAGTTATGCTCAGTTTGCTTTGCATACTCGGTACCAGTGGTACTGACGCCCATTTGGGGCACTGCATTACTTGCCTGCAAGTACTCACAGACTAGGAGCCGATACCTCGTAATTCCAGCCAGCACATTGAGTCATTAGCTCCTGTCATCCGGAGCTAGACAGCTAGAGGTTTATTTCTATTCTTTTGTTGTACAGTATGGGTAGGCCAGGGCCCTGTCCCGACCATCTTATTAGTATTCTTAGAGGCTTGCAGCTTGCGTATTCCCTGTGGTTAGTTATACCGATCGTGTGAGGCCATGTGTATGTCTTAGCTTGTTTATGATGGTCGTGTAGGGCCTTATACAGTTGGTAGTGGTGACCTTTTTGGTCACGTAGTAGTTTAGCTCCTGTTTACTTGATTCAGAAGTAATTAGACAGCATGGTGGTTCTGGTTAGATGTTGTGGTTGTACAGGTGGCTATAGGCCTAGCCGGCTAAGGGCTGTATTTACAGCCGCTATATAGCCCGTTAATTCCGTGAATCTGAGTTAGAGCCAGCTAGGCACCAGAAGTGCTTAGGCTCAGTAGTCTAGTAGTTCAGGTCCTAGTAGGACACCAGGTGCCAGTCATACCCCCCAAGGCAGGGCGTGACAGTAGTATGGTTTGGATTGGGTGGCTAATTGTATTGAAGCCAATAACTTCAGCAATGTAAGATCCTGGCCCCAAGTTTTCTTGACTTTCCCTAACAATTTAGTCTGCAAACCAAAAATGCTACATGTGTGAAGGTCTGCATTTCTCCTGGATAAAACATCAGCAACTTGTTTTCCTTTCCCTTCTTTTAGCAAATGTGAAAGTCATAACTAAGAAACTTAACAAGTAACTTCTGTTGACTTGGTCTAGTCACCCTCTACTCCAATAGGAATTTAAGATTGTGATGGTCAGTCTAAATGAAAAAGTGTCTTCCTAATAAGTAAGTTCTCCATTTTGAACTGCAGTGACCAAGGCTAGCAATTCTCTTTAATATACAGATAATTCTTTATTGCTTTCTAATAAGCCTTTACTAAAGTAGGCTATGGGTCTCTTGTCCTAAATTAATATTTCTTTAATACACCATTTTGAGGCATCTATCTCTATCTCAATTTCCTTGGTGAAATATGGTAATGCTAATATAGGAGAAGAAGTCAAGGAATTCTTCAAGTGCATAAAAGCTGTAGTTGCTGACTCATTCCAAGAAAACTAACCCTTCTTTAATAGGTTAATGAGGGGTCTTGCAATAATCCCATACCCCTTTATAAACATCATGTAATATCCTGTGAGTCCTAATAATCTCCTTAAAACCTTAAGAGTAGTTGGTTGTGAACAACTCATGACTACTTCCACCTTTAGGCTATCCATAGCTACACCTTGAGCTGAAATCACATGACCAAGATAATCCACCTTGGTCACACCAAAGTCATATTTGGACTTTTTAAGAAACAACATCTCAACCCTCAATACTGAGAGTATTTCCTCCAAGTGCCTCAAATAATCAGACCAAGTAGGGTTATAAATAAGTATATCATCAAAGGAAACTAGAATAAACTTCCCTAGATATAGTCTAAAAACTTGATTCATCAAACTCAAAAATGTTGAGGGTGCATTGGTTAAGACAAAAGGCATTACCAAAAACTCATAGTGTCCATGGTGAGTTCTAAAGGCAGTTTTAGGGATGTCCTCCTCACACATTCTTATCTGATGGAAGCCTAACCTCAAGTGTAGTTTAGAAAAATAATATGCCTCATACAATTCATCCAATAGCTATTCTATCATAGGGATGAAAAATTTGTCCTTCATAGTGCACTTATTGCACTCCCTGTAGTCAACACACATTCTTCAACTGCTATCTTTTTTCTTCACTATGACAATGGGTGAAAATAGGGATTTATGTTGCATCTAATTACCCCAACAGAGAGTAGTTTCTTAACCATCTTCCCAATCTCATTCTTTTTCATATTGGGATATCTGTATGGTCTTATATTGATAGAGGATGTACCTTCCTTCAAAATAATTTTATGATCATGACCTCTAGATGGTGGTAATGTTCCAGGAGCTTCAAACAAGTCCTCAAACTTAGATAATAACCTTTGGATGGTGGTAATGTTCCAGGAGATTCAAACAAGTCCTCAAACTTAGATAATACCTTGGACAACTCATCATCAGCTACTTGTTCTTCACAAGCCCCATTTAAAGACAACAAACTAATAGGAGAATTAGCGGTAGCCTCAATGATCACCCCCACTGATATCATATAGAGTTCTACAGGTTTAGCTAGTAGTTTTTCCATTCTCCCATGTTTAATCATCCTAACTTCAGGGGTTGAGTACCTCTTAGTGACTCTTTGTCCCATAACATTGAACTCCATTTTCAGCTGCCTAATGTTCCACATGATGTTACCCAATGTTATCAGCCATTGTATTTCCAAGACCATGCTACACCCACCTATAGGTAGTATGAGCATGTCAAATTCAAATATGACTCCTTGCATTTTCCAATTCACGTTTTTTAAGATAATGTTACTCTGCACCTTATTCCCATTAGCCACAGATATTGAGAGAGGAGATATTATAGTCAAAGAACATCCCAACTTTCTGGTTGTGTTGAGGTCCAAGAAATTGTGAGTGTTGCTTGTAGCAATAAGTATTTCAATTGATTTTCCCTTCACCGATATAGTTACCCTCATTGTTCTAAAATAATGAATTCCATTTATGGCATGTACAAGCACTCTGAGCATAATTGATCACTCAGAATTAGTCTCCGATCCCTGAGTGATCCTAGCCAATAGTTTCCCAAAATCCAGTAAGATATCTTCCTCACTCTCCTCCACCTCAACGGAAAACAATTGTCTTTTTATTTTTTTACATATATGGCCAGGACCAAACTTCTCATCATAATTAAAGCATAAACCCTTTGCTCTCTTATCCTCTAATTCTGCAGGATTCAAGTACCTAGGTTTTGAAGGAACTTTGGAATTGGAAGTAGAAGTTGATGGATGGAAATAGTTTCTTTTATTCTGGTGGTGACTAGAAGAGGGTTGGGAAAAAGATAACTATCTCAAATTGGTTTGGATAGGATGGACAAATTTCTTGGAGCTTACTTATTCAATACTACGGTCTACTCCTGAATCTTAGCTAGACTAATGTCTCTTTGCAATGATCTGGGAGAAAATATTTTCACAAGAAAACCAATCCCTGGTTTGAGCCCTTTGAGGAAACAACTAACTACATACTCCTCAACCAATTCCACCTTGGTAAGCAATTCATCAAACAAGTCAACATAATCTTGAACTGAAGTTACCTGATAAAGGTCCTTGAAGTCTCCCATGGGATTATCATAGAGCTCAGTATTAAATTTGGAGTAGAGGCATCGCACATATTTCCCCCAGCTTGCCCATTCCCTGGTCATCCTATCTTCATGTACACCTAATGACATTGCAATGCTTTGCCCTCCAATTTACAGGAGGCCAACTTCACCTTTTGATGCAGCAGGGGTTTCAGCCACCTCGAAAAATTGCTCACATTTGTATATTCAATCCCTTAAACTTGTCCCATCAAATTTAGGAAATTCGGCCTAATACCTTCGTGTTGGTAACTGATAATCATCTCCTCTTGCTGGCCTCTCACCTTCACCGATCCCCATCTTATTGGCTATGGGTGCTGGATTTTCATTAGGCACATTGCCTATATTCCCTATGATCAAACTCTCAATTTCCTCTATAGTTTTATCTACCTTCTCATCCACAATTCTGCGCAACTCCTCCATTGATCCTCTAACCCTTTCCAACTACACACAAAGACCATAAACATCTTTTCGAGGCTTGTGAATTCAAGTGTTGTTCTCTCCCATGGTCTGCCCTCATAGGTCAGAGAATACACTGCTCTAATACTAATGATACGCACGCAAATATTAAAGAAGAAAAATGTCACGCCCCAAAATTGGGTAGGGCGCGATTGGAACTCGATTCTGATGAGATCGAGAAACTGGCTATATAGTGTCTGAACGTAATCCTTAGGCCATCTGAGCCACCTATCACAGTCAATTATACAGAGAAATAGACCGACGGGTCTCAACAAACATGACAAGATAAAATGCCAACAAGGCCACAATAATATCTTAAAAGAAATTGCTTAAGGCCGGTTAGGCCACAAAACACATTGGAACTGAATGCCTATACAACTAGTCCATCATAGCCTCTAAAAGAGGAAAACAATACTGAATACACGAGGCAAGGCCTTGGCCTACCCATCTGTACAACAAAACTCAAAATGACCCAACCAAACATAGGCTCCTCAAAGAGGGGAGCATACCAACTCTGCATTGGATTTGAGCTACTACTGAAATCGGTCGATCTAAGCTCCTAGCTATACCTACAACACGATTTTAGGGTACCCAGGTGAAGGAAGATCAATACAAATAAATGCACTGATATGTAAGACTGAAAGCTGTAAAAAAACAATGCCAAAGATAAACTGAACCAGAGAAGGGAATAGCTACAACTTGATGCTCTGGAACCTGTCAACATAAACAATAGCAAATAGCAAATAAACATAACTCAAAAGATAAAGTAGAGAGATAATATGTAACTCTGTAACTGACTACCCTATATGCAGACTTTATGCATGAACACTACATAACTAACTCATATGCCAAACACTACATAATCCTGATACTTGGACCAGGATTTAAGCATGGTTGCCTGATTCTTGGACCAGGACTTTAAAACTTGTTTGATACTTGGACCAGGACTTTATACGACCAATCTAATAATTGGAACAGAATTTTCATACATATTTCCTCGCATATTTAGCCATCTGATACTTAGACCAGAGAGGGCATGCGACATCACTCCCGCGGCATCGCACAATCAGCCATTTGATACTCGAATCAGAGAAGGCGTGCGTAAACAATACAAGCAAACTGATGCTGAGACCGGCAACTAAATAATGCAATATATATTTGACTCATATAAGGGGTCCAACTGAACATCATAACCCTAGCAACTGATAGAAAGGGTCATAAAACATAACTTGACTTGAAAGCTTAACATGAACGTGAGACTCCTGGAATATGACGCTGGACCTCACTTACAGGTTCTTGGAACCATCTATGGATACTTAGACCCAATTTTGGAATACTTGGATTCCATATGAATATTTAAATTCATCTTATAAAGCTTAACTCAACTTGAACTCGGCCTAGACTACTTAAACTCAATTATAGATACTTAGCATCATTGTTGCTGAACTTAAACTCGCTAACCCGGTAACTTACCAATAGCTTAAGGATTAGGCGTTTTGGAATCCCTTTTAGACTCTAAATACTCTAAAACATATATACATAAATTTAGGTGACCATTCTAGATAATCGTTGCATTGGTACCCACGTTTACCCTTAGAAGCTCAACATTCATTTTAAGCGTACATCATTCTCACGTCACCGTCTTAGCTTAAATTTTTAAATTCACAAGGTGAACAGAACCTCACATGCAATTAATATAACATATATGACATAATGTAAAGGACCATCTTACAATGCCCACACTGATGGGTCTCCAACTCAATGTACAACTATGACAACAATCAATACGATATGACACTTTAAATACCACATTTCGGCTAGGCATAATCTTAACATTTAACTAATTAAACATTTAAATCTTAAATGAATCTTAATATACTGTCTCAAGACTTGTAAATAGGTATCTGGCTCATTCAATTCACAACGCACGAATCATGCTTAAAAGAACGATGGATGGGACGCCTTACATATCTTTTTTTTCGATGAGCTTTCTTATGTTGTTTTTTTCCTTTAACAACTAGAACTTATCTACTTAAATTACATAAGTTTATAACCAAGTGAAAAGGCTATTTTAAGCCATCATATCCATCCAAAACATCACGCCAAAAACAGCCACAACAACAACACACAAGACAACATTTTAGCAAAATACTACAACTTATTCTACACACTTTTAAGGAAAGAATAGAAGTAGAAAATTACCTAACTTCCTTTGTAACCAATTCCCATCAACATGGAGTATATTACCAGTAATAAATAGCTACAAGAACCTTCAAAAGCGAGCAGGAACCTTCAGCAAAATCGCATCAAAAATGGCAGTCAAACTAGGCCCAACTACTAGTTTCAAACTAGGATTCTTGCAAGTTTGTATACTAGAAATACTTATATTTTGCTGGGGGATTGTTCTTGGTTAAAAATAGGAGTAATTGCCTCAAATTTGTGTCCAAAAATGTATCAACCTTGCTGTCCAAAATGCAGCAAAAACAGTTCATCAACACACCAAACACAACTCCAACTTCTAGTCTTTTAATCAAGAATTCAAGCAAGGTTAGCAGTAGAATTATTACCTATTATACTTCTATTTAATCCCTAACAAGAGGGAGAATATATGTAGGTTATAAATACTTCAGAAATTCAGCAAAGTCACCCATAACAACACCGCCAAAATGCAGTTACAAGGCAGCAACAACTTCACCACAATGCTGCCTTCACTTCCATGAACTTTTGCTTGAGTTTTGATGGTGTTTCCTTGAGGGGTTCCTCTTGATTTATTAGGCTTGGTGTTTCCCTTAGTTCTTTGCTGAAAAGTTGAGAGGATTTCAGAGGGTAAGCAAGCACCTTATATTCGAAAAAGTTGAAAATGATCTCATAGAACAAAACTTAAAATATAAAGGAGTTTGGGCGGTCGCCACGTCACTGGCTGATAGTGCCACTATAAAATACCTATAACGTGTTACTTCAAACTCCGATTTATGAGTGATTTGATATTATGAAAATTACACTCAATGACCTTTAATTTGATAGGTCGTGAGGCTTCTAATTCGTTATATATTAGGAGATATAATCATTTAAATTTAACCCTTACTTATGAACTTCACATACTCTTTGCTTTTTCATTCGTACACATCTTCCTTGTCATTTATGACCAATATACAACCCGTACTCCCCTTACCCTAGCATACAAATATCAAATAATCATCAAAAAAATTTTGAGGTGTAACATTCTCCCCCTTTAGAAACATTCGTCCCCGAATGGAAAATAATTTCGCTTAACATGCTTCAAAATAGATACTCCATAACTTAGGTATTAAATGCATACCTTAATATCACGTTGACCATCGTGAATAGGTGAGGATATTTCTTCTTCATTTCCTTATCAGCCTCCCAAGTTACTTCACCACAATACCTTGACTGAGGAAACTTCCTTAGTTCGAAGCTTCCTGACTTGCCGATCAAGGATAGCAACTAGACCTATGTATAGGTCATCTCCTTATAAATCTGGACATCATCAATAGGCATAATACGAGTCGGGTCTCCTATACACTTCCGCAACATCGACACATGAAATACTGGATGGACTACTGCCAACTCCAGCGGCAATTCCAACTCATAGGCTACTTTGCCTATCCTGCGGATAAATCTATAAGGTAACAACATATCTAGGGCTTATCTTACCCTTCCGGCCAAATTGCACGATGCTTTTCATAAGCGACACCTTCAGAAGACCCAATAATTAATAGTAAATTCCAACACTCGACGGCATATATCAGCATAAGATTTCTGTCTGCTATGAGCTGTTCGAAGCCTATCTCTGATAAGAATTACCTCGTCAACAGCCTATTTTACTAGATCTATCCCCAATAGTTCTACCTCGCTAAGTTTGAACCAGCCGATTGGTGATCTACATTTTCGCCAATACAAAGCTTCATATAGAGTCATATGAATGCTTGTCTGATATTATTATAGGCAAATTTTATCAAAGGAATATGATCATCCCAGCTTCCTCCAAATTCTAGGGTACAGGCACACAACATATCTTTAAGTTTCTGGATGGTGCATTCAGCCTGTCCATCTGTATGGGGATGAAATGTAGTGTTGGGATTTACTTGAGTGCCCAGGACTTTCTGGAAAGACTTTCAGAAGTTTGCTGTAAACTGGGTGCCTCTGTCTAAAATAATGGATAAAGGAATGCTATGTAGGCAAACTATGTCACGGATATATAGCCTGGCATAATCCTCTGTGGCATAAGTCATCCTGATTGGCAGAAAGTAAGCTGATTTAGTTAAGTTGTCTACTATTACCCAGATGGATTCACACTTCCTGCTTGTCTGCGGTAACCCATTAACAAAATTTATATTAATCACTTTCCATTTCCAGGCTGGGATCTCCATATTCTAAGTCAAGCCCCCAGGTCTCTGGTGCTTGACCTTCACCTGCTGGCAATTAGGACACTAGATCACAAAACCTGTGATGTCCTTTTTCATACCATTCTACCTGTACAGCTGTTTTAGGTCACAATACATCTTTTTGGCACCTGGATGTATTGAATACCGAGTAATGAGCTTCACTCATGATTTGCTCTCGTAGCTTGCCCATATTTGGCAAACATAAATGAGTCTGGTATTTGAGAACTCTATCTTGCCCACTCACAAACAAGGGCTGCTTCTGCTATGGAATGCTATCTCTTAGCACTAAAAATTCCAGATCCTCATATTGTCGTTGCTTGACTTCTGACACTAGGGAGGATTTTGGGGTGTTCTGAACTAATACACCTCCATCTTTAGTATCTAGCAATCGGATGTGCGGATTAGCCAACTGTTGTACGGTTTTCACCATTTCAATTTTGTCAGCTGCTATATTACTCAAGCTGCCCATGGACTTGCGGCTTAATGCATTAGTCACAATGTTAGCTTTGCCAGGATGGTATAGAATGCTAACATCATAATCTTTCAGCAATTCTAACCACCTTCTCCGGCGTAAATTCAACTCCTTCTATTGGAATAGGTACTAAAGGCTCTTATGATCCGTAAAAATATCAACATGTACCTCATACAAGAAGCAACGCCAGATCTTCAGCGCAAACACCATTGCCAACTCTAGATCATGGGTAGGGTAATTTTGCTCGTGCTTCCTCAGCTGCCTTGAAGCATAGGCAATGACTTTGCCATGTTGCATCAAAACACAACCTAAGATGATCCTAGAGGCATCATAATAAACCACATAACCCTTTGTAACTTCTGGCAGAGTCAAGACAGGTGCTGAGGTCAACCTATCTTTCAGCTCCTGAAAACTACACTCACACGCCTCTGACCATTGAAACTTAGTAGCTTTATGATTCAACTTTGTCAATGGCACGGAGATAGTAGGAAAACCTTTTACAAATATGCGATAGTAACCTGCCAAACCCAGAAAACTATGAACCTCTATAGGATTCAAAGATCTGGGCCAACTCTTTACTGCCTCTATTTTATGACCATATACTCTAATACCTTCAGCTGTAATTACATGACCAAGAAAAGCCACAGAGGTTAGCCAAAATTCACACTTAGAAAATTTAGCGTACAACTTAAGCTCCTGGAGAGTCTGTTAACACAGCTCTCAGGTAATCTACATGCTCAGCCTCTGATAGAGAATAAATTAGGATGTCATCGATAAATACAATCACGAATACATCAAGAAAGGGCCTAAACACCCTATTCATTGATGTGTTGTGGGTTTACAACACTTTCGACGCTCAAAACTAAGAAAATAGCATGGACTTAGGTGTGTTTATATAGATATAAGGCACTTTTTCTTTGATTATAGGACAAATAGGTGTTGGAGAAAGAATGTGCAAAAGATAACCTGAAAGTGCAGAAAATGGGCTAAAGTCACACGTCTCAGTATGGGCTGTAGGTTGATGATACGATCCGTACTGAAAATCGTGAAAAGTTTTAGATAGATGAGTTATAAAGATTGCATCCTACGACTCTCAATACAAGTCATACAATGCATGTACGGGCCGTAGCATTGAGTCATGGAAATATTCAGAAGAATTGCACAAGAGGCTGACACCTGACACGGATAGACAGTACGAGTCATGACGTCAAGGTACAAGTCGTACCATCACACTCGTGAAGAACTTTAGAAAAATTGAGAATTCTCAGAGTCAAGCCACAGAAGAACAGCACACTCGTAGGAATCATGTACGAGCCATACCAAGGCTCAACACTTAGCCAAATTTCAGCAAGCCAAGGACATATGGATAGTAGGTATGACCCATACAATCCTGCTAGGGGTCGTAGGATCTGTCGTGGCTCAGGTGGCATCATTTATGGAAATTCACCTTGTTAGCTTAGGAAAAAGGATTCTTATGTATGTATAAATACTTTTTATATTTTATTTTCAGTAAAAGAGGTTAGATGACATAGGAGAATTTTAGAGAACATCGAGACAACATAGAATTGAGTTGATTGACTTGTGATCAACCTTTTCTTGATTTCTCCTTGATCTTTGTGAATTGTTCTTGAGTTATTTTAGATATAACAAAGAAGTTTTTCTCTCATCTATAATTGTAAGTATTGATTTATGTGTTTAATTATGAATGCATATCACAACCTTGCAAGTATGAGAGGCTAAAACCTCCACAGCTAGGGTTGTGTGAATCATGGTTGATTAATGAGTTAGGGTTGCACAAAAGTGATTCAAAACCAATCAAAACACTTGTATTGTATTCTCTTCATGCTTAAACATTTCTTAATGGTGTACAATGTTAGGACTTTCCCGAATTCCTTACTTGCTTGAGCCTAGAGAGGTAGAGATTAGGAAAAGAGAATTACAACAAAGCCTTGATCTTGATGATCATTGTATTAACTTGAGTTGTGGTCGTAGGATAGTTATATTTGGAACAAATTGATAATAGTTAATTTGAAATCGCTCATGAGACCTGACCTGGTCATTGAATATAGCCATTCAATAGGGACGAACCATTCGTTTGAATAAACCCTAGTTATCAGTTCTACAAGTAAGCATTGGTATTGATCACGTGTGTATACCCGAAGCAGTTATGAACCCATGGTAAACACAAACCCTAGTTAGTATTAATTTCTTGATTTTACATCACAAATTCAATTATTGTTTTTAATTATTTTTTTCTTAAAACCCCCAATTGGAGTAACTAACCAATAAGTTCACTTACCGGCATTAGTCTAGATCTTCCATATTCCTTGTGCGTTCGAACCCAACCTCTTTATTGGATTCTTTATTGACAAATTCCACTTCATACTTCAGTAGGAGATGTGGTTTGAGCATTATCATTCATCAGATCCATAAAAGTTGTTGGGGCATTAGTAATCCCAAATGACAACACTAAGAACTCATAATGGCCTTATCTGGTTCTGAAGGCAGTCGTAGGGATATCAACTTCCCTAACCCGTAACTAATGGTACCCGGATCTCAAATCAATATTTGAGAAGTATCTGGCATCCTGTAATTGATCAAACAGGTCATCAATCCTGGAAAGTGGGTACTTGTTCTTAATCATAACCTTATTTGGTTTCCTGTAGTCAATACACATTTTTAACGACTCATCTTTCTTTCTCACAGAGAGCATTGGTGCACCCCAAGGTGATACATTAGGTCAAATGAATCCCTTCACAAGCAGATCTATCAATTGCTCCTTCAATTTCCTTAGCTCTATTGGAGCCATTCTGTAAGGAGGTATCAATATGGGCTGAGTACCTGGAAGTAGATCAATGGCAAAATCTATCTCCTCTCGGGAGGAACTCCAAGTAAGTCATCTAGAAAGACTGTTGTAAACTCATTTGCCATTGTGACTGACTGGAAAGTCACCAACTTGCTAGCCAAGTCCCTGACTCGGACTAAGTGAGAAATAAAACCTTTGGATACCATCTTTTGGGCCTTACAATATGAAATAAACTTACTTTTAGGCGTAGCGGCATTTCCCTTCCATTCCAAAACTGGCTCGTCCGAAAATTGGAATCTGAAAATCTTTGCTCAACAATCAACATTAACATAACATGCCGCTAACCAATCCATGCCCATAAAAACATCAAAATCAACAATCCCAAGTTCAACTATATCAACTAATGTAGACCTATCACACACTCGAACTGTACAGACACGGTACACTCTTTCAGCTAACACAGATTCCCCAATTGACGTAGATACAACAAATGTCTTAACTAATAATTCAGGAGCTATCTCAAACTGACTCACTATCAAAGGGGTAACATATGAAAAAGTAGAACCTAGATAAATCAAGGAATAAACACCATGAGAGAATATAATCAAAGTACCTGTGACAACATTAGGCGACGACTCCTGGTCCTGGCAACTACCTAGAGCGTAAAAGCGGTTCTGCATTGTCCGTGACCAGAAGCTTCTCCCCTCTTACCCTTACCATGACCTGCTACAGGGTGAGAGCTGGTCCTAGGAGGTTTAACTGAGGGTGATGATGTTGCTGCTGAACCTATCGGGTGTGCGATACTACCTCTAGTCCCCAATGGACAATGTCGCATATAATGGTCAGGTTGTCTGCACTGATACCATACATCCTGACACAAACGACACTTCCCTAGATGTTTCTTGCCGCACTGAGCACAGATGGGTACTGAAGGTCTCTCCTGATGGCGAGAATTAGATGGAGCTAAACTCTAGTCTCTCCTTGGCCCTCAAAACTGAGGGGGAGCACCTCTGTAGGTTGATCCGACTGTCTGGGCAACTAAACCCCAGAGTCTCCTCTAGACTCTCTAAGACTTTGCAGTTCTAGCCTTCTTCCTCTGCTCCTGTCCTCTACGAGTATCACGAATCAAATGAGCCAAATCCTCAGCCCTCTGAGCAAAAGCTTAGATCCGTGAAATATCCATATGCTCCTAAGTAGATACCCCCAAGCAATCATGAGCTATCTAAAGCCTTAGACCTAACACGAACCGATGAACTCTATCCTCCATCATCTGAACCAAGTGTGGAGCATATCGGACCAAGGAATTAAACCAAGGGCAATACTCCCGTACACTCATACTGCCTTTCTCTAAGTGCAAAAAACTGCTCAGCTCGAGCCTATCGAAGCTCTTGGGGTAGATACTGGCGCATAAAGGCCTCAGACCTCCCACACAGCTTACTATGCATTAGCTCATCTAGATTGAGACCAATCCTCATACCACAAACTAGCCATATCCCGCAGTCTGGATGCAGCCAACTCTTACCCCCTCTGCCACTGTCACCCGCATGACCTTCAACACTCTGTAGGTCCGATCAATGAAGTCCTCAGGATCCTCACTCGGGTCTAATCTGGTAAATACTGGAGGGCTCAAACTCAAGAACTCGCGAGCTCTAGAACTCTCAGCTTCCTGACCTTTATATCCCTCCATTGCCTCCAATCGTCGCTCCTGTCCAACAGTAGTACGAGCCAGCAACTGAACGGCTCCCTCAAGATCCGATCCTTCTGGAGCAACCTGAGGTGCCACAGGTGCGGGAGGGTCTCCCACTCTATCACCCTCAGGCACTGCTGGTGCTGGAGGAGTTAGAGGCCTATCTACCACCGCTCTAGATAGGGTAGGGGACTAGTTCTGAGCCTCTAATTTGTCCCCCCGGTCCACTAGAGGGCGATTGGTACCCTCTCCTACGACTATGCCAATCAACCACGTAGTCATGCTCCTCATCACAGGCATACTCTGAAACAATAACATGACTCAGATATCATAATACTTATGACCTCACTCAATAACACGAACTATTAGTAAAAGAAGTGAAACAAATCCTAAATGCCCTGTAGCCTCCTGATTATAAATATGGTGTGCGACATACCTATAAGTAAGACTCTATTAGACACGACTTTGTGGATCCGTTTACGACTTTTCTCTAATACCAAGTTTGTCACGCCCCAAAATTAGGGTAAGGCGCGACTGGCACTCAATTCCAAAGAGATCGAGAAATCGACTATACAGCGTCTGAACTGTAACCCTTAGGCTATCTAGGCCACCTGTCACAGTCAATTATACATAGAAATGGATCGACCAGGTCTCAACAAACATGACAAGATAAAATGGAAACAAGGCCACAATAATATCTAAAAAGAAATAACGGAAGGCTAGTTAGGCCACAAAACACACTAGAACTGAACAACTGTACAACTAGTCGATAAATACCTTTAAAAGAGTAAAACAATACTGAATGCATGGGACAGGGCCCTGGCCTATCCATCTGTACAACAAAACTCATAATGACCCAACAAAACATAGGCTCCTAAAAGAGGTAAGCATACCAACTCTGCGCTGGATCTGAGCTCCTACCGAATTGGTCGATCTGAGCTCCTACCTATACCTGCAGCACTATTGCAGGGTCCCAAGGTGAAGGATGTCAGTATAAATTGAACCTGAGAAGGAAATAGCTACAACCTGATACTCTGGAACCGGTAAACATAAACAATGGAAAATAGCAACTAAACATAACTCAAAGGATAGGGTAGAGAGATAATCTGTAACTCTGTAACTAACTACCCTATATGCAGACTATGTGCATGAACACTACATAACTAACTCATATGCCAACACTTCCGATACTAGGACCAGAGTTTATGAAAATCGACTCTGTGGCTAGCTAATACTTGGACCAAGACTTTAAGAGTTGCCTAATACTTAGACCAGGACTTTATACGACCAACCTGATACTTGGACTAGGATTTTCATAAATATTTCCTCACACATTCATCCATTTGATACTTAGACCAGAGAGGGCGTGCGGCATCACTCCCGCGGCATAGCACAATCAGCCATCTGATACTCGGACCAGAGAGGGCGTGTAGTAAATAATGTAAATCATGCAAATGAGCAAACTGATACTGAGACCGACAGCTGAATAATGCAATATATATATGAATCACATAACAAGTCAAACTTACAGAACCAACTGAACATCATAACCCTAGGAACTGACAAGAAGGGGCATAAAACATAACTTGACTTGAAAGCTTAACATGAACATTGATGTGCTGTGAGTTTACAGCATTTTCGACACTTCAAACTAAGAAAATAGCATGGACTTAGGTATGTTTATATGGATATATGAGACTTTCACTTTTATTTCAGAGAAAATAAGTATTGGAGCAAAGATGTGCAAAAGAAGTCTGAAAATGCAGAAAATCAACCAAAGTACCAGTCTTAGTACGAGTCGTACCTTGATTGTATGAGCCATACTAAGAACGTGATAAAGTTTAGAAGGTTGAATAGAGAAGAAGGAAACATATGATCCTCAATATGAGTCATACCAGGATGGTACGAGTCGTAGCTTGAGTTGTGGAAAACTTCAGAGAATTTGCACAAGGAAACCTCTTGGTATGGGTGAACCCATGAGTCATAGCACTGACATATGACCCGTACCATGAGCCGTGATGAGCTCCAGTGCCTATTCAAGACTTGGTAGAATTTTTTACATTACAGAAAGTATGAGTCGTACCACAAAACTCGTGAAGTATTCAAAAAGATGTCAGAGTTCTCAAGACCAAGCCACGGATACATTGTACAACTTGTAAGAAGAAGATACGAGTCGTACTAACTCCCAACACTTAGCCAAAATTTCAGCAAGCCAAGGACGTACGAGAGGCAGTTATCACTCGTACAATCCTGCTACGGGTCATATGACAAGTCGTGGCACAGGCGGTGCTAGTTATGGAAAATCTCCATGTTAGTTTAGAAAAAGGTTTCTAATATCTGTATAAATACCTTTTGTGTTTTATTTTTATTACAAATCAACAGAGAGGCAATAGAGAACACATAATTGAGTAGTTTACGTGTCATTAACACTTCTTGGGAGCAATTCTTGATTTCTTTATCAATTGTTCTTAAGATTATTCTTGCATATTCAAAGAAGTTTTTCTCTCAACTATTGTTGTAAATAATTAATTATGTGTTTGTCTATGAATGCACGTTACAATCTTACAATCATGAGAGGCTAAAACCTCCACACCTAGGGGTTGTGGGAACCATGACGGATTAACAAACTAGGGTTGCACAAAAGTGATTCAAAATCAATGCTTGTATTGTATTCTCTACATGCTTCAATGTTTCTTAATGGTGTACAATGTTAGGACTTACCCGAATTCTTTACTTGGTTGAACCTAGAGAGGTAGATATAAGGAAAAGAGAATTACAACAAAGCCTTGATCTTGATGATCATTGTATTAACTTGAGTTGTGGTCGCAGGATAGTTAAATTTGGAACATATTGATAATGGTTAGTTTGAAATCGCTCATGAGACCTGACCTGGTAATTGAGTATAGTCATTCAATAGGGATGAACTCTAGTTATCAATTCTACAAGTAAGCATTGGGATTGATCACATGTGTATACCCGAAGTAGTTATGAACCCACGGGGAACACATACCCTAGTTATTTGCAAATCATGATTTAATTCATAGTTATAATCTTGTTTTACTATTGTTTCTTCAACCCCCCCCCCCCCCCCATGTGGAGATAACTTCCCAACAAGTTCACTTACCGGCATTAGTCTAGATATTTCATATTCCCTATGGGTTCGACCCCATCCTCTTAATTGAGTTCTTTATTGAAAATGTCCGCTTCATACTTCAGCAGGAGGTGTGAGTTTGAGCGTTATCAAAAAGTGGCGCCATTGTCGGGGAATACGGCTATGACAAGATAATTGCTTGTAATTGACTTTTGGTTGTTATTTCCTGAGTTATGTTTTCTTTTTGTTTGTGATATCCATAGGTTATTGCTTGGTGAATGCCAAGCACTCAAAATAGTGGAAATCCCTTGATTCCTTTGAATATCGAACTCAAACAAACACCGCGTAGAATAGAGAACCAGGAGTAGAGAGATGCCCATATAGCTGAAGAAGCTAGGCAAGCTAAGCTAGCTCAGCAAGATACACTTTAGGATGCGTAGGATGTTAGAGATGAGGTATTTAATGCTGGTCGACATGGGAGGGGTAACAAAGGTCATAGATTTTCCCCTCAGTTCTTTGATGATGAGGATCCAGACATCGACGAAGTCGAGTTATCTGGAGCAATTGTGCCGCCACCACCACTACCCGCTAGGGACAAATTTGACATCACGAGCACCATGATTCAATTGTTAAACATGAAAGGGGTGTTCAATGATCATGTAGCTGATGACGCCAGCCTGCACTTGATGAACTTCGTAGGAATATGCAAGGCGTACAGGTTGCCCGGAGTCGGCCAAGATGCCATCAGATTCAGACTTTTTCCCTTTTCCCTGTCTGGGGAAGCCACATTATGGTTATCAAAGTTGCCTAATGACTCCACAACCAACTGGATGGAGCTCAAACAAGCTTTCTTAGAAAGATTCTTTCTACCCTCCGGGATGCTGCAACTCAAGGATGAAATTTACAACTTCTGACAACTTAAAAATGAGGCATTTCATGAAACCTGGTGAGGTTCAAGAAGAAGTCGACAAAGTGCCCGAACCATAAGATTCCAGATGACATTTTGTTGGAAATCTTTTATAGGTCCTTAAACAATAGTACCAAAGATGTAGCAGATACAGGGATGGGAGGAGCACTAATGAGTCATACTTGGGAGCAAGCCACTACCATTCTTGACAGGGTGACAAAAACAAATAGGGCATGGCACACCCGGGAGGCAGACGCAGTGGCTAATGCATATGATGTTGTTTGACTGCAGAGCAATGTAGGAAAGAAGAAGAGCGTGACCAGGAGTTGGCTCATACGTGTCGTATAATTGGATTTTCTTACTAAGCACATCATGGGAGCTGGAGCCAGAAAGTTGAACACAGTGGGGACACAAGGACAGGAGTCAGGGCCAGACCACTCAGATTTCGAGGAGGAGGCAAACTTCTTGGAAAATCAGGTGGCAGGTTTCTGAGCCAACGCCCAAGGGTCTATACAAGACACTTGGTTCCAAGGTTCTAGAAACCAAGGTCGGAACCAATATAGAGACAACTATAATCGGAATGGGTTCAGAGACAGGATCCGAGGTTGGGAGCGCGAAGGAGATTAGAGAAGGAATGATGTCTACCACAACGACTGAACTGGAGTGTACGTGCCCCTAAACGCATGTGAGGGAGAAGCTGGATAGTCAAAGTTAGAGAGCATGATGGCTGAGATATTGAAAAAGGTGAGGTCCACAGATGATCAGTTGAAGGAAATCTGTGGTCATATATCAAGCATGGGTCGGAAAGTAGCGTCACATATGACAGCTATCAAGCAGATTAAACAGCAGTTGGGTCAATTGTTAGCATCTATGAACCTTAAACAAAAGGGTACACTACCTAGCAACACAGTCCAAAATCCAAAGAATGATGGCCACTATATGGATGTGATGACTAGGAGTTGAAAGACCACGGTTAACCCCCTTCTATTGGTTGTAGTTGAAAGGAAGAAAGAGAGCGTAAATGAAGATGATGATGATGCTGAGAAGGAACATAATGAGGATATTGAGTTGCTTGAGGTCCCACTTGGTGAAAAAGTGCATGAAGTTGAACAAGGAGCAATGCAAATTTACAAGGCTATCCCGCGACCACCGCCACTGTTTCCCTAAAGAATGAAGAAGAAAGAGGAGAATGGTAAGTTTCAGAAATTCTTGTCAATGCTCAAACAATTATCTATGAGCATACCATTGATCGTGGCATTGGAACAAATGCCTAGATATGCTAAGTTTATGAAGGACCTTGTGACGAAGAAGAGGTCTGCGAGCTATGAGCCTGTTGACAATATACACCATTGTAGTAACATAGCTTCACGGGTCCAGGCCTACAAAAAGGAAGATCCAGGTGCTTTTACTATTCCATGCATGATTGGCAATGTTGAGTTTGCAAAAGCACTCTATGATCTGGGAGCAAGCATCAATATAATGCCACTGGCTATATTTAAGAAGTAGGGCTTGGGAGCCCCCACACAGACTACCATGCGGCTGCTGATGGCCGACAGAACTGTGAAGAAGCCTGTGGGGATCCTGTTTGATGTACTTGTCTAAGTTGACAAACTCATATTCGCAGTAGGCTTTGTGATCCTTGATTGAGAGGTTGATTATGAGGTACCCATCATTTTGGGGCGACCATTCCTTGCTACTGGGAAGGCCTTAGTAGATGTGGAGGCTAGCCAGTTGAAGTTCAGACTAAATAAAGAAGAGGTCACCTTCAATGTCTGTCGGTTAATGAAGCAACCAAAGGAATATAGAGTGGTCTCAGCGATAGAAGATGAATCTGAGTACCTTAACGAAGTCTAAGTAGTCAAGAGACTAACGTCGTGCTGCGACGTTAAATCAGGCGCTTCTTGGAAGGCAACCCAAGTGGTGGTTTGGTGAATTCTGAGTAACCAAACCACAAGCGTCGTGCTGCGACGTTAAATCAAGCGCTTCTTGGGAGGCAACCCAAGTTAATCAACTAATGCGTGTTCAAGTGTGCAGGGGAAACAAAAACAGGTGGCATAAAAAGTGCAAAACGGGAAGATACTATGGGTCTCAGTATGACTCATAATAGGGTTATATGAATCGTAGTACGAGTCGCTATGAGAAGCAGAGAGTATTTCAGTGCATGAGTTCTGGGTACGTTTTGTCCTACGAATCGTAACTCCATCGTACGAGTCGTAGTACCTACTGTCGCTATGAACTATGCAAGGCATGGACAATAATAAAAGGAAACGACCTACGAGTCATAGTACGAACTGTACCCACTTAGTACGAGTCATAAGATGCAGTCATAGGTCCACAGGTAAGTCTTCCAAATCTCTATGTTTTTGGTTCAAAGGACGAGTTGTAGGATCTTCCTACGAATCATGGTACGAGTCGTGACGGGTCAAAATTTTCAAAATACACCCAACTTGGCCCAGATTTTCAAATCTTCCTTATACCCTATTTAAGCTTGAAACAAGTCGTAACCTTCCCCCACACACTCATAACCCAAGTCACGAACAAAACCCATGACTCCCTCACACCCGTAACTCAAAATCAAAGATCCGTCGAACAATTCCGTGCTCAATCAAGATTCCTCCAACCCTAATTTCTGATTCCCAGTCGAAGTAAGTTGTCAACAAGTAAGTTTATTTCTTTGAATTTGATAAAACTTGTATGCTTAATATAATGGTGCTAAACCCCCTGCGAGTCCGAGTTGTTGCTTGAAAAATTTGAAGAAGACAATGACCAGGAGTGTGATTAAGCCATGAACAACTGGGAAAGAACTTGAAACTGATGAACTTGCACATTAAAATAGCCAAAATTGAATTACCAGTAGTGACTAAAAAGGGGAGGAATGAGTAGTTATAAAATGGGTTAAAATACATGCCTGGACTTGGGGAATTCTGAGTATCCCAAATATAAAATGGAACTCCCTATAACTTAACCAAAATCGAGGCAAGGACAGTCTTCACAAGCCTTCCTACGACTCGTGATTTGATAGTATGACTTGTAGAATGGTCGTTGGGACTGTCCCAAGCCCAACTTGAAAGGAGCACAAGGTACAAATCCCAGTACGGATTGTGGTTTACTGCCACAAGTCATAATAAGCAGCCATATCTAGAACCAAAATAGGGTCAAGTCCACAAGTGATATTATGATCCTTCCTACGACTCATGGAATCGACTTACGAGTCATACCATGAGTCGTGGAAAAATATGGATAAGTTGTTTTGAAAAGGGAATTCTCATACGACTCGCAGTATGGATCATACCTTCATAGTATTAAGTCATACCTCAGAGTCATAATAATTACCAAAGATATTACGGATCTCGGTACGAGTCGTACCTCCAAGGTACGACCTGTACTGTTTACTCGTGGTAATTTGCAGAGGAACTTTTTTGATTTCTTTTTCTCAGACATGGAATGCTAACTCTCTTTCTCTACAGGTACAATGATGATAAAGCGTAAGGCATCTAAGGCAACTACTCGAAGGAAATTGATTGATGAGACCTCCGAGTCAGATCAAGCAGGTGACTCCCCTAGTGGTTCAGTTGAGGAGTACAGGGTTTACACTTTTAGATACAGATGGGACCCGAACCACTAGAGCGAAGGCCAAAGCACAAGCCGTGGTGGTCACGGCCAGCGTCACGATTGCAACTAAAGTACCTCCTCCGCAGGATGACAGGAGCGCATAGAGTTCCATAGGTATGTTCCCTTCCCTCTGTTCTTGTATTTTATGCTTCGGGGATGAAGCACACTTTTCAAAAAGGGGAAGCGGTGTGCTTGGATTTTTTGGGGATTTTGATTCATCCGAGGATTTTTCTTGCCGTATTTTTTTCCCTCGGGCATGTTATCCAGTAGAATCGGTATGTTTAGGATTTTATTTTTGTGATTTTTGTTTAATTAGAAAGTAACTTAGGAGTACTCAGCTAATAAATTGTACTAATTTTGGATTTGTGAAAATTTGACTCTGTTTAAAATTTTTTGATGAATTAGTTGTGTACTTGTGACTGCATGCATGATGTATGTGGATCTTTTGATGTCATTTAAGTATATTAGCATGTGCAGTTTTTGTTAAACCATGAACAAATCGGACTGGTAGAGTGAATATAAATTATGTACCATGAGTGAGTGAGGTATGATACCTAGTTCAATTCTGCTTAGAGGATCTAGAACTTGTCCAGTTGGTCTTTGCATAGGTTTTAGGATGGTTGGTTAGGAAAGGATCATATGCCCTTTTTGTTGAACCCATTTTTAGCCTAAATGACCCTACCAAAATGATATGATTCCCTTGATCCCGATTTTAAGCCTTAAGTGAATCATTTTTCTTTGATTAACCGATTAACCATATCCATTTTATAATGACCCTGTTTTGGCTTTGGTCCCTCCTTGGACATTGTGAACCTCAAGATAGGAAAAATGCCTAAGTTGAGGGTGGCTAGAGTAGGGGTGCATAAAAGTTGGGAAGGTGAAAAAGGGAGAGAAAAGAGGAAAAAAAAGTGAAAAGCAAGGTGCAGTGTGACAAAAGAAAAGAAAAGTTGAAAAAAAATTTATAAAGAGAATAATGCATGAAAAAGTTAGAAGACACACCATACTCATACAAGTGTATAAAAAAGGGTGAAAAGGGAGGAAAAATGAAAGAAGCAAAAAAAGGTGAAAAAGTAAAAAAAAAATAGAGGCATATGTATGTAGTGCCAAGAAAACGTTTAGTCACTTAAAAATCCCATATCTATCCTACCCAGCCCGAAAGCCTACATTACAAGCCAAAGAAAGTCCTATAGTGATCATAACCTAACCATCTGACAGACCAAAATAGAAAAAATAAGGGCAAGCCTATGGTATCAATATGCAGTATTTGCAACTTCTTTGTGCGAGTGAAAATCTCGCTTGTTTAGTCCCATATCATATATTTTGTTATATCTGTGAGTGGGGAACTTCATTTGCTGTGAGGATATATGGTTTGTGTTTGACTTTACCAGTGGTCTGTATGAAAAGTATTAGTGATGACTTGACTACCTGCTAATAGCTAGATGACATGTCTTGATCCCTGTTTATCATGTTTTTTAGTTGCTTGTAGTGCATTTTCTAATTTGGTTAGTGGAAAAAGGGTCAAATATTTTTGAAGTCATGGTGAAAATTTTGTTTGATATTGGCTTTAGTGTCCTACATTTATTTTCTAGGCAAGCGTCGTGTTTAGTTTTTCTTTTTCTTTGCCTGAGGAAATGCAAAAGTCTAAGTTGAGGGTGTTGATGTCTTGTGAGTTTACAGCACTTTCGACACTTAAAACTAAGAAAATAGCATGTACTTAGGTATGTTTATATGGGTATAAGGCACTTTTACTTTGATTTCAGAGAAAATAAGTGTTGGAGCAAAGATGTACAAAAGAAGCCTGAAAATCAATCAAAGTACCAGTCTCAATACGAGCCATACCTTGATTGTACGAGTCGTACTGAGAACCGTGATAAAGTTCAGAAGGCTGAATAGAGAAGAAGGCAACATACGACCCTCAGTATGAGTTGTACCAGGATGGAACGAGTCGTAGCCTGAGTTGTGGAAAACTTCAGAGAATTTGCACAAGACAACCTCTTGGTATGGGTGGAACCCACAAGTCGTAGCACTGACATACAACCCGTACCATGAGCCGTGATGAGCTCCAGTGCCTATTCAAGACTTGGTGGAATTTCAAACATTACAGATAGTACGAATCGTGGCAAGAAGGTTACAAGTCGTACCACAACACTTGTGAAACACTCCAGAAGATGTCAAAGTTCTCAAGACCAAACCGCGGATTCATTATATGACTTGTAGAAAGAAGGTATGAGTCGTACCAGCTCCTAACACTTAGCCAAAATTTCAGCAAGCCAAGGACGTACGAGAGGCAGTTATGAATCGTACAATCCTACTACGGGTCGTATGACAAGTCGTGGCACAGGCGGCGTCAGTTATGGAAAATCTCCCTATTAGCTTAGGAAAAGGTTTCTGATATCTGTATAAATACCTTTTATATTTTATTTTTATTACAAATCAATATAGAGGCAATAGAGAACACATAATTGATTAGTTTACGTGTGATTAACACTTCTTGGGGAGCAATTCTTGATTTCTTTATCAATTGTTCTTGAGATTATTCTTGCATATTCAAAGAAGTTTTTCTCCAACTATTGTTGTAAGTAATTAACTATGTGTTTGTCTATGAATGCACGTTACAATCTTACAACAATGAGAGGCTGAAACCTCCACAACTAGGGGTTGTGGAAACCATGACGGATTAACAAACTAGGGTTGGACAAAAGTGATTCAAAACCAATGCAAAAAGCTTGTATTGTATTCTCTGCATGCTTCAACATTTTTTAACGGTGTACAATATTAGGACTTACCCTGATTCTTTACTTGCTTGAACCTAGAGAGGTAGAAATAAGGAAAAGAGAATTACAACAAAGCGTTGATCTTACTTACTCTTCTTTTTTTCGTTCGTACACATTTTCCTTGTCATCTACGATCAATATACAACTCGTACTCCCCTTAACCTAGCATACAAACATCAAATAATTACCAAAAAATTTTGAGAGTGTAACAAAAAAGAAAATAGAGTTATCCTAAGGAATGACAATTCCTGAACAGATACTCTAAAGAAGAAGAAGATAGAGAGAAACAGACTGCTTTTCACTCAATATTCATCCAAAATATAGTTACAAAGTAGCCTTCCACTTGAATATAAACATCGAAGAATTGGCAAAAAAGTCAGTTACTAACTATCTTCCGAAAGGTCATAGACTAGGCAGGTGCCTTCTAACAGCTTCCTAACTACCTTCTAACCAACTGCACAACCCTCACTAATTAGCTCAGTATAATGGCTAATACAACTGAAAGTTATCTTAAATGCAATGAATAAAGGTTGGAATAAAATCTGGTATGTAACAGATTCTTTCGGAGTGTTATAATTTCTTTTTTGAACTTTTGTGGTGGAAATAAACACTTTACAGTTTAATTCTTTTTTGATCTTGATTTATTGAGTCATGCACGAGATTCACATACTAGTTTGAAAAAAGGATGCTACTAGAGGGCTGTCCTAAGAGGCATTTGCTCAGCCTTTTTGATGATTTTTTGCTAGGACATGGCACAATCTTACACACACAAATGGATTACGACAGAAAAATCGGTACTCAATTTACCTTCAGCACAAAATTAATTTTTGGATAGTTAATTATTTTCAATTTTCCTTTATAAAAATTATAAAAGTGATTATATGTGTGTTGTGATTTTGTAAGTAAATACACAGGTTAGGGTGTAAATAAAGGTGTAAATAGGAAAAAAAAAAGTGTATAAATTGGGAGTGCAAAAAATGTAAGGATTCAAATTTTCTTTTTAAATATTATGTGTATTTTTTCATATTAAAAATAAAAATAATTATCAATTTTAATCTTAAACTATTGAAATAAGAATCATTATTGAGACAAACGGTTTAAACTAAAACAACAATATATATATATATATATAAAAGGAGGTTATAGGCATGCTAATGAGGCATGCTTCTATGACCTCCGTTCTTATTTTATTTTTTTGTGGATTTTTTACGTATTTTTTTCATTTTAAATTTTAAATAAGCGTAATTTTAAGGTATTTAAGTATCTTTATAATAAAGAATAAGAATAAATGGAGTAATAAATTTTAAGAAATTTAAATTTTACGTTGATGAATAAGAATAAATGGATGACTAGTAATTGACATATTTATTCTTGTACAATAAAAAATAGAAAAATAACAAAAATTATCAAAAATAATAATAAAAAAGATAAAATGACTTAATTACTTTGTGCATTCTCACATCTGTATAAAGAGTTTTACATTATCATCATCCACTTAACAAGATATAGTTTGAATTCTTTTCTTTTTTCTTGAAAAATGATTGATAATAATGGAGTAAAATGAAAGTTTTACAAGGTTCAATGAAATGAAGGTACGTGAAATAAAGCAAGAGTGCATATGGTGGAAGATTACAAAGGTGTTGAACTCCAACAACGGTGGAGAGGGGTTTGGCAAATAAGGTAAGGAATTGCCGTTGGTTTGATGCCTATTGAGGACCTTATCATTGAAGAAGAAACTACTCAAGAAAGAACGAAATTTGCAAGAAAGTGAAAATACATAATCAAAATCAAATCTATCGAAAATGAAAATAAAGGAACAACCAATAATAAAGTAAAAAAGCTGAAGTCAGAATCGAGGCAGATAATTTCAAAAAAGAGCATCTGCAAGAAATTTCTGAAAAGGACCAAGAATCAACAAATAAATAGTATATATTGAAGTTTAGATAAAAATTCCTTCCCTAATCAGTTTGTACATTTTTTTTACAAAAAAGTAATTCACTTTTTACAATTCAATTTCATAATAAGTAATTTTAAAAGTTATAAGTGCACTTAAATTTCATGCTAACCAATGTTTTTATTATTTGTGTTTAATCTGCTCATACAAATATTATATTTACAAGATCACTTGATTCTCAAAATAAGAATGTCTTTGTGTAATTTATAACTTACGTTCAAATAACTAAAAAAATATAAACAAGAAAGTTACTAAAGAAAACTAAAGAAACAAGGAAAAGACGTACTACATTGCTATAAAATATTATTAAAGAGGAAAAAATAGAAAGAGAAACAAAAAGTGAAAAAATTAAAAGATATTGAGAAGAAAAAAAAGGAATGACCAGATTTATTTATTTGGTATTTCTTTTTTCTTTGTAATATCACATCTTTTTTGTTATTTTTTTCAAAATATGATAACTATCATAGAATAATTTAGAAAATAAAAAATAAGCATGCATGTATAATTAATATCGACATATAAAAGAAGTAATTTATATTTTTTATTTGTAAATTTTTTTCAATCTAAAAACTCTTGTAAAAATATTATTTTTATAAATTTAATATTATCCAAATAAATTTCCTAGTTAAAATATAACTGAGGGAGCAATGAAAAATAAGGACCACTTAGTTGAGAGTAGAGAAGTAAAGTTGAAGTAGGAAACAAGGCATTGGTAGTAGGAGCCTTGCTCATCCTCCACATGTCTCATCCTTTTCATTAATTAAGGTTTTATTACATCCTCGTTAACTTCAATTTCATGCTACAAAATACAAAGCAACCTGCATGGTTACCTTCTCGACAAAATACACATGAACTTTTTACCTGCTTCGTCGTAACTTAGTTCTTTGGTTCGATAAAGGATTAGGGATTCATGTCACTTTGTAGTTGATGTTCATCCACATTGATTGTTAATTAGGGGTCTATTTGGTTACTGAAATTAGAAAAATATGATATTCTCTTCGTTTTTTTTTATTTGTCAAAATAAAATTTTACATAACTTTATAAATAAATTAATTAGAAGTGTAATCTGATTAATATATTCTTTATTAATTCTTTAATTTTTTTGTTTACATACCTTCTTAATTATAGAATAATTAATGCTAAAGATAAAATTGAAAAAATATAATTAATTCTCTCTTGATTTTTAAATTAATAAATACTCCCCTGTTCTTTTTTACTTGTTAGAATAAAGTTTACACACCTTTTAAGAAAAAAATTAATAGATATTGTATTTTAACCAATATAAACCCTATTAATTGATAGGTACTTTTTAGAAACATACAATAATTATTCTTTTCATGTTCTAGAATGACTTAAGTACTAAGAGTAAAGTTGAAAAAAATGGTCAATTATTTCTTGAATTTTGAAACTAGTAATTATTTTGAAACAATTATTTTTAATAAACCTAGCAATTAAAAAAGGAACAGAGGAAGTATTTAGAAACAACTATTTTTAGTATACATGACAACTAAAAAGGAACGAAGGGAGTACAAAATTCGGTATTTTTCCGTTCACTTTTACTTGTCTATTATATTAAACATAAATTTTTAATTTTACTTGTGAACTTTAGCATATCAAGAGAAAAATAAATTTTTTATTTTATTCATAATATTAATTACTCATTATAAATTATTTTTTAAATTCACTAATACTATATATTAATTAATATGAATATTTTGATAAAATATAAATTTTATTTATTATTTCTTTAAGGCGTATAGTATGAATAAAGTGAATGTAGGAAGTATTGTTTTGCATTGTTCTCTTTTGCATTTGTTTCCTGTATAAGTTAATCAGTACAATTTTAAATCACAATTCTAATAATAATATTTTATGTAAAATCCTACATGTGATAACTTATAAAAGAATTACCTTTCCGGGGATTATTAATTTATATATTACAATATTGCATTATAAAATTCTTAATTACACAACTTTATCCCTAAACCTAACGAGGCGTGCCAAATAATATTTCTTGATTGAATATTTTAGAAAATTGTGACATAAATGTACTTGCTCAAGCAAAAGGCAAATTAAAGGAAATAGAAATCTTCAAATTGGAACGTGAAGAGAGGTGGAGTCTGAAGCTTAAGAGTTTGGAATTTTAAAAACTTTTGATTTATTAAATTAATAATTTTATATCTATTAAATAAATTTCTTAGGCTAAATATAAAAATTTAAGAGAAAAGTATATAAAATAAATCATAAACTAAATTAATTATATAAAAGTGGATCATTTCATATTAATTATTTTTAATATTCAATCAGCACAAAATAACTACAATTCGTGCCCCACGATGAGTTTGAAAGTTTTTTCGCGTATAAGATACGATGACAGTATATGAATATACTGTGATGGTTCATACATGATTAAGGAATGTATCCCTGAAAAATTGCTCATTTCTCAGTGATACTATCATAATATATGAATATACTATAACTGTACATGAAAGATTGAAGAGCCCTGCGCGCTATTCCCGAAGGAGTGCTCATCCTTAGTAATACCATAACAGTATATGAATATGTTATGATGGTATCATAAAAATTTGCAAGATGAAGTATTTTCTGTAATTAATTAGAGAAGTATAAAAAGTAAAAAATAAGACCATGTAAATATTTAACTCAGATAGAACAATTATGTAAGATTTTGAATATTTAAACCTAAATTACTTAATTCTATTGAACGTACTTTCTTCATTTTAAAATAAGTGGTGCTTTAATCTTGGGCATTTCTCTTAAGAAAACTAATCATTTCTAGACAGAAAAATATACTTTTACCTACTTACCCCTAATTAAAAGATGTAACTCTATAATATTTTCTTTACTATGTAAAATTCTCTCCACTTATAAAAAATAAAAACATTATTAATATTTTATTGATTATATAAAATACTATTTATTTTGAAATAAAATTAAAAGACTAAAATATCAATTATTTTAAAACTGTGGAGTAGCTTTTACACGCTAGGTTCACCCCTATGTGAACAGGCAAAGGTATGAAACCAACTTGAGGCAGAAAATTCACAGTTCTCAAGGGAAAATCACAAAGATGGACGCGGCCCTCGTGTCTTTAAACTCCTTTTTGAGTATATACATTAGAGTAGTTGGTGTAGGTTTTAGCAATTCCATGCAAGGATCACTTGCTCCTTTTAGTCATTCCATGTAGAGTCACTTGCCTATGTTCCCTTTAGCACTGCAATTCATGCTCATGCTTCTTTGGGAACCATGCCCTTCTCATATCAATCAATTAATTGAGGGTCTCATGGTTGGTTAAACTAATTTAAAAAATAAGTAAAAATTAACGTTTTTAAATAAAAATAAAAAAAATAAATTTCGTAATTAATATTTCAAACTCATTATCTCCAACTCCACATCCACTCCTTACCCCTTATCCCTTGACCTTCCCACCCCCTGCAATCTCCAAAGCTCGACTCCCCAACCTATATTTTTCTATGTTTCAGGAAAACATTGTTTCCCTTCATATCAAACACACCATGAATCTCAACCCCAAATTAACTAGTTAAATTATTTACTTATTTACTTTCAAGTCATATGACAATATTTGATTGGAAAAAAAAAACATGAAAAATATTTTCTTCCTACCAAATACATTCGTAGTTTCAACTCCAAATTAACGAATTAAGTTATTTAGTTATTTTATTTCAAGTTATGTGATAGTGTTTGATTAAATATGAAATTAAAAAATATATAAATTTTATGGTCTAAATTACAATAAATTATTATATTTTTGGTACAATTTTTTTTTTAAAAAAAAGTGTATTGTATTATCCATACAATAGGACAGAGGGAATTAATGTGTGTCTAGGCAACGATGAGATGCCTAGCTCAATAAATTCAGTATTTATGAATATTCATCATAATTAGGCTACTTTTACCTTGATAGTCAACTTAATGCAATGATTTACAAGAATATCAACCCAACAAGTTCGTAAACGTCCTTTGCTTGTTCTTTCCAATTTTTCCATCTTCTATTTTACCATAGGAAAAAACGATTATTACTTTATTCAAGGATCAACACATTTTTCAAAGTTTTCATTTAATTTGTTGAAAAAACTTTGAGGAAAACAGATTGTACAGAATTGAAAGGATGGATCCGGTTTAGAGTATTCTTGAGTATCTATCTTAAAATCTAAGTAAACCCACGTAATTAGTGTTAGGATATAATATTAATCATGCGATTTATTATAGTGTTATGTTTTAATTTTATATAAAACTTTTTTTTTATTTATTGGATTAATAAAGTCTTGTTTTAAATAGATTGATTTTGCATGTGTGTCCTTTACTTATATAGTAGATGGTTTAGTGTATAGAGTTTAGCTTATACACAGAAGATTAAATCATCGGTTCTTACAAGAATAAAGTTGGTATATGTTCACAATCTAAGATGAGAATTGGACAAATTCATCGGTATGATTGTAACACGGGATTATATCTAATTTATCTTGATTGTGGGAATGGTATTGTTCCAATTTCTTGTGCTAGTACATTTTGTATGCATTGAACGGACCAAGTAGAGAATAGTTTTTGTCTGACTTAGTAAAATAAATTCTCTAGATCATTAAATGTACTTATACTCTTAATCTTGATATAACTATTATGATCAATGTCATTTGCTTGTTGTTTTGATCTGTCAAAGGATGAAACTCTTTCACGAGTTAAAATTCTCCCGATAGGTTGGATAATGACAAATGATATTTGTGAAATGATAGTTACTTGAAGGAATCCATGTCTCGACCTTGAGATTGATGATACCCTTTATAATTGCTTATAAATATTAATGTGAAAAATCCTGCAGGTGGATTCTGTATCCGTCACATGAAATAAGTTAAGCATTTGAATAAAGGATTAAATTGATCAATGAATTAAATAGTCGGAAATTTAATTCGTTTGGTTGGTATCTGTAATCCTAACATGGGGAGTTAAATAAGAATTTAATGATTGATTTTGAAATTATACCGAGGAGTGCAATTACGAATTTTTAGTGGAATAATCTGTGATTTATTATGGTAGGTTAATTCATTCATTATTTTGAATTAATACCATAATTTGAAGTCTCACTAAGTAAATCTGTGGCCCCTGCTATGCCTCATTAATTAAAGAATTTGGAAAAGGAAGAAACCTGTTTTCTTGAAGTAGTAAAATCCTACAAGATTTTGGACAATTTTATAAAAGGTAAGTAGTACACGTTTGGGTTTTATACTCTTAAAAATGTGTGGATCAACAAGGAAAGAATGAATCCTATACGTTTTGGGATTTGGGTTTTAAGCCCTAAAACGTGATTATAAATATGGCTTTTTCCTTGTTGAAAAAATGACGACATTTTCTGAGAAGCAGTACAGCCCACACAATTATTCCACACTCGAAGATTATTGAGGACATAGTAGAAGACTGCAGACCTGGAGAGCAAGTTGGACATGTTGTGTGAAAGCTTCTAGAAGTTAGCATTTCGTAATCTAACTCGTCGTTGTTATCTTTCGTAATCTAACTCGTCGTTGTTATCTAGTGATTCATGTAAGATTGTTGATCCTTTTCATGCTTGCTTCCGCTGCGCATGTTCTAACAATTGGTATTACGAGCCGACTTACATCTACGTAGATAATTTGAAAAATTCATGAAAAAGATTGTTTTATGTATTGTCTTTTTGACATGAATGCATAAATCGTATCATAGATGAAAATGAGTTTTTTAAATATGTTTTGTGAAACAAAAAAAAATTGTCGAGTCACGCGCAGGCGCTGCAGAGTCGCGCACGGGCGCTGCCCAGTCGCGCGCAGGATGCTGCCCAGACACGCGCGACTGCCGGTTTTGGTCGGTATTAGAGTTTTTCAAATTTTGACGAACTTTTGACCTGAAATTTGGTAGGTTCATCGGAAATGACCCACTGAGCAATATTCACTGCTATGTTGTGACTAACGTCGTTTTTTGGCCATTCAGAGTTGTTTCGATGGATTTTTGGGCATTTTCCTATTTTCTGAAAAATTAAAAATTAAGAAAAAATTAGTTTCTTACAACTAGTGTTTTTAGGGTTCAATCCTTATGGTCCCCATTGGTAATTAACAGTAATGTAATGAGTTTACATGTTGACATTGATTTTCTTTCCCCATCGGATAGATTCATTACGTGATTACTGTGTTTGCTTGTCTCTTGTTGTTGAAAACTTGTATTAACTCTCCAACAGAGTTACATGTTGGTTCAATGGAACAAAGATTTACGTAATTGGATATTTACCTATCTTAAACATGCAGTTTACTCTCCAACTGAGTTAGTTCTGTTTTGAATTTATGGGGTAAACATCTATCATAACTCATATAGTTTGCATGAATGGTTAAGTTTCCCTATCGAATCTAGCTATTCAATATGCATGGTTGTATGTGTTATGTGTTTACGTGAATTTAAATACTCTTGTAGCATGCTTAATGATCTATTTGATATTTTGTTTCCTCCCAGATTAATAATGACTTCGTCCAATCCTCCCGCCTCTATTTTAAAAGAAAACAAGTTAGAGGGCCCGAATTATGTTGACTGGAAAAGAAATCTGGATATTCTCCTAGCTGCTGAAGGGTATAATTTTGTGTTGGTTGAGGAATATCCTGAAAATGCCACGATGGACCAAATTAAAGCCTATGAAAAATGGGTTAAGGCTGATGAGATGACGCGATGTTACATTCTTGCCTCAATATCGAGTATTTTGCAACATCAACATCAGTCTATGGAATCTGCTTACGATATGCTTGAAAGTCTCAAAGAGATATTTGGTGAGCATAATCGTGCTACAAAGCAGACAGCCATGAAAGCCCTTTTGAACACTAAGATGGCTGAAGGTTCGTCCATGAGGGACCATGTTCTTAAAGTGATTAGTCTTCTTAATGAACTAGAAGTCCTTGGAGCTAAGATTGATAAGGAATCTCAAGTTGAGATGATCCTGCAGACTTTGCCTGATAGTTTTCAATAATTTTGCTTGAACTATAACATGAATAAAATGGATCTGTCTCTAGCAAAATTGTTAAATAAGCTGCAAGCAGCTGAGTCCATTATCAAACAGCAAAATTCTGTTGTGGCATTGAATGTTGAGAGAACTCCTTCTTCTAAGATGAAAGGCGGACAAAAAAAGAAGAAGACCTCGCAAGGCATCTGGAATTACAAATGGTGGTGTGGCTAAGCTAAAAGGCAAGTGTTATCATTGCAAGAAACCTGGGCATCACAAGAAGCAATGTTCTGACTACCTGGCTAAATTGAACAAACAAGGTAATTCTTCTTACTTAAATGTCATTGCAACTTGTTTAGCGGCTGTTTCTATGATGCTATGGGCTGTAGATTCGGGAGCCACTAATCATGTATGCACTTCTTTGCAGGGGTTCCGGAAAACACGACGGCTAAGTGAGAATGACATTTGCATTTTTCAAGCCAATGGTGAACCAGCACAGGCCTTAACTTTAGGAGATATTAGTATTTCTTTTAGTAGTTCTAGAGTTTTAGATTTAAAAGATGTTCTCTATGTACCTTCTATTAGAAGGAATTTGCTTTCAGTTTCAAAATTGATGGATGTTGGTTATAATATATATTTTGGTAATAATTCTGCTGTTGTCAAATTTAATAAGCATTTTATCTATATTGCTGCTAGAGTGCTTGATCTATTTGTGCTTGAAACACCTCCTAACTTGCTGCAACCAAAGGAGCTAAATAACATTAATCTGCCAAATAAAAGAAAACGTGTTTCTGAATTGAGTCAAACTTACCTATGGAACTTGCATCTTGGTCATATAAATCTAAATAGGATTTCAAGGTTGGTCTCTGATGGACCTTTGAGTTCATTGAAAGTGGAGGCACTGCCAATCTGTGAATCCCGTTTAGAAGGCAAAATGACTAAGATACCTTTTCCTTCTAAAGGAAATAGAGCTAAAGATAAATTGGAATTAATTCACTCTGATTTGTGTGGTCCTATGAATATACAAGCAAGAGGTGATTTTGAGTATTTTGTGACCTTCAAAGATGACTACTCTAAATATGGATATGTTTACCTATTGCATCGTACATCTGAATGCTTTGACAAGTTTAAAAAATTTAAGGCAGAAACGGAAAAGCGGCATGATAAACATATTAAATCATTACGATCTGATCGTGGTGGTGAATACCTTTCCGTTGAATTCATTAAATACTTATCAGATTGTGAAATTACATCTCAATTATCTGCTCCAGGAACACCACAACAAAATGGTGTGATGGAGAGAAAAAATATAACTCTTTTGGAAATGGTAAGATCAATGTTGAGTTATTCGGATTTTCCTTCTTCCTTTTGGGGATATGCATTAGACACGGAAAATTACCTGTTGAACTTGGTTCCTTCTAAATCAGTTCCTTTAACTCTAATAGAATTTTGGACTGGATGAAAGCCTAGTCTAAGACACATTTGGGTATAGGGTTGTCCAGCCCACGTGCTAAAGGGAAAAACTGATAAGTTGGAATCAAGGACAGAACTATGCATTTTCGTTGGATATCCAAAAAGGACGAAATGTGGTTTATTTTATTGTCCTAAAGAAAAAAAGGTCATTTTTACAACAAATTCCAAGTTTTTAGAAGAGGACTATTTAATAAACTATGTTCCGAGAAATAAACTTACTTTACATGAATTGAATAATCGAATAACAAATGATGTATATGAAGAACAAATCCCACAAGCAATTATTGACATACCACTCCATTATCATAGTGGGAGAGGTGTCAATAGGCAACGGGAGGCGCAAGTGCAAAGGTCAGACAAATCTCACTACCTCAAGATAGTGGGAGCAATGTTGACCAGCCTACACTTGTTGAGCAGCCTGTGCTTGGGGAAGAAGTTCGTGATAATCAAGATTTAGTTCCCGAAAGTGATGTTGTGGTTCCACCGCAAGATTAGATTAATGATCTTGCAGTGAGTCGTCGTAGTGGGAGAGTTATTAGAAAACCCATTTGGTTTGCGCTCTTGGGAGAATCTTACGATAGAATCTATGAAGAGCCTAATACAGAACCCCTTAGTTACGCCGAAGCACTACAAGATATAGATGTTGAAAAATGGATAGTCGCTATGAAATCTGAAATGGAGTCTATGTACTCCAATCAAGTCTGGATCTTGTAGAACCACCTACAGAAGTAAAACCCATTGGCTGTAGATGGATCTATAAGAAAAAGATTGGGGTGGATGGAGAAGTGCAGACTTTTAAATCTAGGCTTGTTGTGAAAGGGTTTACTCAAAAGGAAGGAATTGATTATGAGGAAACCTTTTCGTCGATGTCCATGCTTAAATCCATCAGAATTCTCTTTATCTATTGCTGCTCATTATGATTATGAGATCTGGCAGATGGATGTCAAGACGACTTTTCTTAATGGAAGTCTTGATGAGTTCATAAATATGGCACAACCAGAGGGTTTCGTGGAAAGTGGCAATGAGCACATATTGTGTAAGCTGAAAAGATCCATTTATGGGTTAAAACAGGCATCTAGGGAATGGAACACGTGTTTTGACAATTCGATTAAAACTTTTGGTTTTGATCAATGTGAGAACGAGTCATGCATATATAAAAAGTGGGAGGGAGATAAAGTAGCGTTTTTGATACTGTACGTGGATGACATTTTGCTCATAGGACATAATGTGAGCATGTTGAAATCGGTCAAAGAGTGGTTGTCCTCGCGTTTCGATATGAAAGACTTGGGTGAAACGACTCATATCCTTGGGATCAAGCTCATGCGAGATCGCACGCAAAGGATATTAGGCTTGTCTCAAGTGCTTTATATTGATACAATTTTTACCAGGTTTAGCATGCAAAATTCCAAAAAGGGATTTCTTCCTTTTAGGAATGGAATTTCTCTATCGAAGGATCTGTTTCCTAAAACGACCAACGAGATAGAAAGTGAGGCGGATCCCTTATGCTTATGCTGTTGGGAGTCTCATGTATGCTATGCTATGTACTAGACCTGACATCTGCTTTGCTATTGGCATGGTTAGTAGATATCAGTCAAATCCCGGGAATGAACATTGGACTGCAGTTAAGCATATAATCAAGTATCTGAAAAAGGACTAGGGATTATATGCTAGTTTTTCACTCAGGTGATCTGGTGCCCGTTGAGTATACAGATTCAGATTTTCAGTCTAATAGAGATTCTACAAAATCTACCTCACGATATGTGTTTACCTTAGGAGGTGGAGCCATAAGTTGGAGGAGTATCAAGCAATCATGTGTTGCTTATTCCACTATGGAAGCCGAGTATGTAGCTTCCTCTGAGGCGGCTAAGGAGGTTGTTTGGCTTCGGAACTTCCTAAAAGATCTTGGAGTGATTCCTTTAATTGAAGCAGCAATTACACTTTATTGTGATAGTAGTGGTGCGGTTGCAAACTCAAAGGAACCACGAAGTCACAAAAGAAGCAAACACATTGAGAGAAAATATCATTTAATTCGGGACATAACTCAGAGAGGAGATGTGAAGGTTTTGAAAATTGCATCGGAGAACAATTTGGCGGACCCATTTACAAAGAGCTTGTCACAGAAGTCTTTTGATAAGCATGTAGAAGGAATGAGCGTTAAAGTTATAGGTGCATGGTTATGAGTCTAAGTGGGAGATTGTTAGGATATACTATTAACCATGTGGTTTAGTATAGTGTTATGTTTCAGTTTTATATAAGACTTTCTTTTTATTTATTGGATTAATAAAGTCTTGTTTTAAATAGATTGATTTTGCATGTGTGTCCTTTACTTATATAGCAGATGGTTTAGTGTATAGAGTTTAGCTTATACACAGAAGATTAAATCATCGGTTCTTATAAGTATAAAGTTGGTATATGTTCACAATCTAAGATGAGAATTGGACAAATTCATCGGTATGATTGTAACACGGGATTATATCTAATTTATCTTGATTGTGGGAATGGTATTGTTCCAATTTCTTGTGCTAGTACATTTTGTATGTATTGAACGGACCAAGTAGAGAATAGTTTTTTTTGACTTAGTAAAATAAATTCTCTAGATCATTAAATGTACTTATACGCTTAATCTTGATATAACTATTATGATCAATGTCATTTGCTTGTGGTTTTGATCTGTCAAAGGATGAAACTCTTTTGCGAGTTAAAATGCTCCCGATAGTTTGGATGATGACAAATGATATTTGTGAAATGATAGTTAGTTGAAGGAATCCATGTCTCGACCTTGAGATTGATGATACCCCTTTATAATTGCTTATAAGTTTTCATGTGAAAAACCCTGCAGGTGGATTCTATATCCGTCACATGAAATAAGTTAAGCGTTTGAATAAAGGATTAAATTAATCAATGAATTAAATAGTCAGAAATTTAATTCGATTGGTTGGTATCTGTAATCTTAACGTGGGGAGTTAAATAAGAATTTAATGATTGATTTTGAAATTATACCGAGGAGTGCAATTACGAATTTTTAGTGGAATAATCTGTGATTTATTATGGTAGGTTAATTCATTCATTATTTTGAATTAATACCATAATTTGAAGTCTCACTAAGTAAATCTGTGGCCCCTGCTATGCCTCATTAATTAAAGAATTTGGAAAAGGAAGAAACCTGTTTTCTTGAAGTAGTAAAATCCTACAAGATTTTGGACAATTTTATAAAAGGTAAGTAGTACACGTTTGAGTTTTATACTCTTAAAAATGTGTGGATCAACAAGGAAAGAATGAATCCTATACGTTTTGGGATTAGGGTTTTAAGCCCTAAAACGTGATTATAAATATGGCTTTTTCCTTGTTGAAAAAATGACGACATTTTCTGAGAAGCAGTACAGCCCACACAATTATTCCACACTCGAAGATTATTGAGGACATAGTAGAAGACTGCAGACCTGGAGAGCAAGTTGGACACGTTGTGTGAAAGCTTCTAGAAGTTAGCATTTCGTAATCTAACTCGTCGTTGTTATCTAGTGATTCATGTAAGATTGTTGATTCTTTTCATGCTTGCTTCCGCTGCGCATGTTCTAACAATTAGATCAAGTCCACTGGAAAACCCTATAAATCATCTCATTAATTAAGTGTGAGATGAGTATTTTAAAATTAAATTATTATTAAATATAAATTTTTTCATTAAAAAAAATATATCACATAAATTAAAATAAAAAGAATATAATTTATAAAATTCTTAGGCATAAATTTATATTTGATGTTGAAAGAAGTGGGTCACATAAAAACCATACATAACGACCAAAGCGACCAAAGTGTCATGTTCGGGAGTAATGATTTGCATTATTTGATGATTATTGACCATTTGCCTACTGATTTGCTATGTCAGCGTGCTTTCTTAATTTTCTTTGTTGATTTAAAAATATGTTGAAATTTCATTACAGCTAGCTGGCTAATATACACACCCCCTTTTAAATAACTGACAAGCTGAGCTTAACCTATGACTGATTGACTACTGTTCTAGCACTTTATATCACTACTTAGAGAATCTTACAACGCTCCTTATCTAGCCATTAATTTCACCATCTTTTCATTTAATTTGAAGTTACAATTTTATTTTTATCAAATGGTTGATTTTCTACCTAGTCAAAGCTAGCTAGATCTCTTAAGAAAGATGATTTTATTGAGAATATAACCGAGTACTTAAAAGTGTGCTTGATTTATTTAATAAGTTTTACTTTTAAATAAAATAATTACACATTTAATAGCTTTTTTCATTGGGGGCATGCAGTTAATCTAACACTATTAAATATATTACTATCTTTTCATTGAAATTTCTCACTAAAAATTTTTAAGTAGCTATTTTGATTGAATTGGGAAAAAAAAAAATAATAGTACTTTCAGTGAGAATTTATTTTTCGTCATATGTTTTCCTAGTAACCTGATCCAGTGAGAAATAAGTAAAAAAGTCATGTTTTATAATAATTTTTTTTATTAATTTATAATAGGAAAAATCTCTATTTAGTGGAAGAAGTAAGACAGCCTATGTGTTCACAGTTAGTTAAAATGCACTAATAGGGTAAAATTTTAATTTTAACCCAAACAAACTGTTAGGGAGAAACTACATTATGAATATTTATTTTTCCTTTAGAATCTTTTTACGAATTGAGATTTTCAAAATACTGCAGGAAGACAGTGTGCATATTATAATAAGCCAAGATGTTTGTACGGCAGTACCCTAGGTTTGACTATGGGGATATGATGTTTGAACTCTATAAAACCCCCAATGGCAATGATTTACTAATTAAACATCATTTTCATGCCTTTTATTTTAAGAAAGAAAGAAAGAAAGTACTACTGACTACTGTTCATCAAAAATGGCCTCGGCTCGCTTAGTACAATTGTCACTGCTCCTTGTTTTGCTTGTCTTAGAGCAGCCCTCTTTTGCTCATACTCACTTAGGTAAGTATATATATACTTCTCTATTTCCCTTGTCTTCTTCTTCTACTTCTTCTTGGGGTGTTTTTTGCCACGAATTAAAAGTTATTTTTTCAGATAAATAAATAAATTCTTGAAAAATATTTTTATTTTTTGGTGTTTGATTGGAATATTTAAAAAATATTGTAAAATTAGCAAATTGGATATAGTGTACTTTTGAGAAAAAATGTTTTCCGGTGTTTGATTGGAGGATTTTTAGATATTGATGGTAATAAAATTAACAAGTTGGATAGTATAATTTTTCAGAAAAAAATGTCTTGCGGTATTTGATTGGAGATTTTCTAAAGATATATAGTAATAAAATTAACAAGTTGAGTAGTGTTTTGATCAAATTTTCGATTATTAAAGATCAATAATGTGTAATTTTTTTATCAAGCAACGATATAAAGTTAAGAATTGAGATAATTTTGTGAATGAAAATGACTTCAACTAAAAATTAATGAGGCAGTTATTCTCCTCCGTTTGGTGAATAATATTTTTATGTAACCAACCACTAGAAAATAATTTATTTTCTTAATTGGAAAATATTTTCAGTAATACCAAGTACACCATAAGTAAGTTAGTAACAGCGATGACTTTTCTTTTTGTCTAATTATTTGGTCCTCTATGCAGGAATACTAAGGAAGACTGGAGGAAGAAAAATGCTAGTAAATCAATTATCGAATCAGGGGATCAAGGGAAGTAATAAGATGCCGGATGGAAGTGTTTCCAAGATTTCAGGTAAGTATAATATTCCATCTTGTAGTATAAAAATATTCACTGAATAAGTACATACAATAAATGTTAAACCAACTACAATAGAATTTCAAACTCAAATCCATAACATTTAAATCGCGAGTTCATTTCTAAGTCAATATTACTAGGCAGAGTAGTTTGTTTTTAGCTTTTAAAGAATATTGTGTCCCTCGAGAGAGAAGAGTATTTGTGACTTCTTAATCCTTTTGCGGCTTTGTTGAGTCCAACATTGGTGGATATTAGGGTCTTTAATCTTCTTATATGATTTTGGGAATCATTTCTTTTTGAGCTAGCTTTCAAGATTAAGTTAGACTCAAATTTTATTTCTTTATTAATTATTTTTCAATCATTCTTTTTAATATTATGATAGTTGCTTTTTCTACAGGAAATGATGCAGTTGATTTAACGAATGTCCCTTTTGAAGTACCAGAAAAACATCAAATGAACGTTCATCAGGTTATTTCCCTCCCATTCCACACCCCTCTTTCGTTCAAACTTAATTCTTGACAATCTAGAAGTCTAGTTGAAAAAAAGACATACTAGAATATGTTTCTAGAAAGATATCTTTGACATTATTGTGGAAGATATGTATCTTGATAATTATTTTTTCGAACGATGCATAACACCTCTTCAATCCTACACATAGACACAAATACACATGTTATAATACATAAATAGGCACTTAAATTCAACTGATAATTAAATATTCAAAATTTGAGAGTGCACATCTGGGCACCTCAACTTGTATTCACTGTGTCAGCTGCGCATTCTAACTTACGAAACGATCATCTAGAAACTTTTAAAAATTTATGTGTCACATTGGCATCGGGTGTCTATGAGACACAATGGAGACTATAGTTGGAGTTGTAATTAGTTGTCAGTTGAGACCAAGTTGAGGTACCTAGATGTGCACTCCAAAGTTTGAGTGCTTGATTGCTAGCTAGTTGAGGTCAAATTTAAATGCTTATTTATATATTATGCCTAAAACATATCGATAATGTAATTTGTTTTTTATAGTATCATTATATATTGAGTTAAAACCTCCTCTCATGTAAAAACAAAAAAATAAAAAATAAAAAATAGTATACTAATTAGTCCAAAGTAAAATCTAATAAAACATTGCTTTGAGATTACACTTGCTATATATAGTTGCATTAATTTGATAAAGTGATACATATATATGTATATATGATAGGTGGAAACAGTTGAGCTCAAAGCTGAATCAACTCTGAAGGCACATCAGCACAAGGGAGCTAATTATGAATCTAAGGAGTTTGTTGATGCAACAAATGAAGTGGCAAACTTGACGTGGAAGGATTATAGTGGCAGGGCCAGGCCACGACGAAAACCTCCAATCCATAATTATGATCCTACAACTAAACATTAATTAGACACATTTTAATTTTATACTTAATTATATTTACTTTTTAAATTAAGTATATGTAGGTTGCGTTTAGGTTTAGTTTATTTGGGCCTCACAATTTTGAACGACTCTAAAAGTGGTGCCCGTTTCAATAGTATAAATTACAAAGGATATATCAGTGGTTTTATTTTGTTTAGTTTGGTCGCTGAAGGTGTTAGTGACCTACCTATTTTAGCTTGTCCCTGTATGCATGATGGTTGAATTGTTTTAGCACTGTACATTTAGTTATATATCTTTAAATGTTTCTTCGTTTCATTAAGTCTTGATTATTGTCTCACTAATTAACATTATTAGAAATAGAGATTTTTTCGCCGCAAATCAATAAAAATTTTTTATTATAAAATATACTTTCTCCGTCCATTTTTCACCGAACCAGTTCACTGGAGAACGTATGACGGGAAATAGATTTTCACTAAAATAGTGGAAAGTTCATGATTTTTTCATGTGAAAACGCTATTATTTTTCCTTTTACCGCCGATTCAATCAAAAAGTCGGTGGGCATAGCCACTTAATATTTTTCAGTGAAGAATTTCAATGAGAAAATGGTGATTTTTTGATAGTGTAACATGTGCTAATGTAACACCCCAAAAATCCCTAAGATTAGATCCTAGACATAAAGATGAAAACCAGCAGAATCGGACAAAAATCCCACAATACGAGTCATATCACGACTCGTGGAGTGTAACCACGGATAGTGACTTGACCCATGGGGAGCAGTAGATGTTTCAGGTTTTTAGATACCACAAGCCAAGGGATAACTCGTGGTACGATAGTACGACTCATGGTGTGGAATCTTGAGATGAGGTTTAGAGAAGTGTTCATGATTTGTCAAAGACAACGAGTCTTAGTACGACTCGTAGTGAGGTGGTACAAGTCGTAGCAATCATTCTAGGTATGTGGATAGACCTGAACCCGATGAACTTTATGGAAACTAAGTGTTAAGATCAATTCTTAAGTGTGAGAAGTGCATTGGATATAAATTAAGTTCACAATGAACCCTCTAGCATAAAGTTGAGTTGAGAGTTTTCCTATTGATTGAGTTTTCATATAAGTTCTTACTGGGGTCAAATTTAAACGATCATAACTCATAGTTTACAAAGTGTTTTTGGGTGATCCATCCCATCAAATTGAATCCCTTTGAGTCTACTTTCCAACGCATTTGACCTTGCTTTAATCGGAGTTTGGAGTAAAAAGTCATGAGCAGTTTAGTTAAGCACTACCAGGTTTGATGGACAGACAAAACCAGACACAATGAGTCATGGTACAACTCGTGGTATCAAGGTACGATTCGTACCAAGCATTCGCAGTAAGAGTTTCTGAAAGATTTTAAGTCACCCAGAAGTCACAAATTGCATGTCACGACTCGTGGTACGACCCGTGAGGGTTAGCAGGGCAATTGTTCAGCTCATTTTCATGAGAGCGTCCTATTTATTTCCTACTCTTCTAACTCCTAAACTACATCATTTTGGGGTAAATTGGCAAGGGATTATAGGGAGTTAGTCGATTCTTCTCCCTCATTTCTCACTTAACCTCCCAAGAATAGTACGTAAAAGCTCAGGAACTCTCCCAAGCAAGAACTAGGGTTCTTCCTACAACTTCAGATGTTCAAGCTTCTTTTCAGGGGTTCTCTTCCACAGGTATGTGGGACTTCAGCATGAGTTTCCTTTCTCCCTTTGTGTCCCAAGATTTTTAGCAAACCCTAGCTTTATGAAGTTTTCTAGAAATCATGACTTGGGATTTTCTTCTAATAGTTGAATTTCCCCATCTTCCCGATGTTTTAAATCCTCCATGACTATTACTGTCCGAAATTCATGTCTTGGTTTTATTCTATACTATGCTTTCCTAGCCCTAATCTTTAGCATAATTTTGGAATAAAACTTGCATGATTTAGAATCTGGTTAGGAGTTTGTATTATCATGATTCTATCACTTGAGTATGAATTTTAGCATAAATGCTTTAAATAAAAGTCAATATTTTTAGATTATAAGTATGCTCAGTAGCTTATCAGTTATCAGTATTTTAGTTGTCGATTTTTCAGGTCCTTTAGATTCTCAGGACACTTTCAGATAAGTAGTTCTGACATAGTCTTAGGACACCAGTATTGAGATAATGAATATTCTCTCTCTTTTTGTGTGTCTCTGTGTGTGTGTGTGTGTGTGTGTGTGTATATATATATATATATAGTATTTAGCACTAAGTGGGCCGGAGTTCCAGCGTGCTCATGTTTTCAGAACTACGTGCCATCGTAAGCTTTAGCTTGGATGGGTTTTTAAGTTAGTGATCAAATGATCCATTCAAACTGTATTTTAGGGCTCAATGTTGCTCGACTCTACTCCTCTCCCCGGGCTCGCTCCGCTCTATGCCCAAAGCATATCCTGACAAAGTATAATGGGCCCTACAGATGGGGAGTAAACATCGACCTCTGTATTTAGCTCACGTGGTTATATGTCGGTTAACAGACTCTCCCACAGTACAATTACAACCTTTAGTTTAGTCTCAATTCACAGTCTTCAGTATATGTGCATGACCCTTAAAAAAGCTTTTCTAGCATTTGTAGTATTTTAAGACTTTCATACTAATGCCGATTTTTATGTATTCAGATAGGGTCATTGTATCTAAGTTCAGTCATATTGTCAGATTTTATTTGCATGCGTATTATTTCAGTTGCATATCTCACATACTCAATACATTCAAAGTACTAACCACATGCTCTCTATATGCTATATTATTTTATGATATAGGCTCAGGTACCTAGACTCAGCAGCGCGTTAGTCTCCTTTCGGAGATATATAGTAGACCGACAGTGGTGAATCCTCATCCTCCAAGGACCGAAGTCTCTTTATTTTAGTTATTATCGTTTTCAGTTTTTAGACATCAGAGTTAGCTGGGGGCATGTCCCAGCAGCTCATAAGTTTTTAGAAAGCTTTCAGTTAGAGGGTATTAGTTTCATCTTGAATTCTCAGTTTTGTTTAAAATTTTAGTTTCTTATCAGACTTCATCTTTACTTACAAAAGAATATTTTCATTTTCAAATAGCTTCTGCTTAAGTGTTCTTATAAATTGCAGTATGTTAGTGTAACACTCCAAGTAATTTGAGCGATAAAATCGTACTTTTGAGGTAGGATTAAGAGTACATAATAGTATAAGAAGGAAGTGTTATGAGTTATTTGAGTCACTCTATGGTCGTATTTAAGATTGTACGTCGATCAAGTTGTAGAACAAAATTCGAAAAAATTTATCGCAAAATTCCTTCTTGAGATTCTTTGAAATTTAGGTAAAAAATGTCTCGAAGTTTTTCTCCCAATCTATAAGGAGTTAGGGGATGTGAAACCTATCAAATTAAAGATCTATGAGTCTAGTTTCCAGTGCATCAAACCGTTTGTCAATCCGACTTTAGAGTACAATATATTCTCATTTTCGCGAGACCGCGCAAGCAGGCACGTCACAAAGGTCAAAGGCGGTGGAGGACTATTTAAGTCCATTTGGTCGGTTATTTCACTTTCAATTCTCATTTCTTGAAATTTCCTCGACCAGAACTCTCCGTAGAGGTGTTCTAAGGTGTTCTTGATGTTTTTGGGGCTAGAAGCGATGGGTCAACATGATTTTGGTGTCGGGAAGTCGAGAATCGCGTGTAGTTCGTGGTTTGGTGTCTTTTCCGGGCTGTTGGTGGCTATTTCGTGGTGAAACTTTTGGTAAGCCTTCTTCATTTTGTTCTCCTTAGTTTTTAAGGTTGGTTATAGGTATGTTCACCTCAGTAGGTTGTTGTCTCGGAGTTTCTACCATCGAATTCCTATGAATCTTGTCGTGTAAGCTTCGTTTGTCTTATTTTTGTTATTGAGTTGTATTGGATGCATTTTGGCAGAATATTGGACTACCTTTAGGCAGTAGGGTCATGGTGTTGAAGGATCAAGTTCGTCTAGGCTTGAAGCTAAGGTATGTTAGGCTTTTCCCTCCCTTTGTCGGCATGAATTCCATAGCCGTTGTTGTCCGTGTTGACGTGTGTGTTAGCTGTTTTGTGATGGCTTGTGTTTTTTGTATTATTGAACTATCGTTCTGCTGTTTATATGGTGATAATGATGTGTTTAAGGTGCTGGTTTGGTTGGTGGCTCGGGCTTGAGTGCGGAGAATCATAGTCATGGCAAATTATTAGATTCGTGTCGAGAGACCATGTGTGAGGCGTGTGGTTCTTGTAGAAAGTTGTGTGATGTTTGAGTGAATAACATTAGGTGATTATATTGAAAAATGAATGAGGTATTAGAGTGGTTAAGGTCGATGGTTGCGATAATCTTTTGTTATATTTGAATCGGCGATTGTGTCGATGGCACATGATGGCCGTGGTGACACTTGGGCTAGTTTGGTCGTGTCCCTTGATGTTAGTGGTGAATAGAGTGGATTGTGGGATATTTGATCATGTATTATTATTGTTGTTGGTTGTGTGTGTTTTGTGTTTGAGGCCTTGTGGCTTGTGAATACCCGACGCACGAGAGTGTTTCCGGCTGAGGGGTTGAGCCCAAGGAGTGAAATGAACTACGGGGTTGAGAATGATATCCTCCATAGTATTGAGTTGAGACATGATTCGAGAGTGGTCCGACATGTCTGAGCCTTCCTGGGATCGCGATTGGTTCTCCTAGATGGATTGAGCTCCACTAACTGTGCACAGCCGAGAGAGTATCCGGCAGTGCTTGATTGATGATGTTGATTAATTGATGTTTACTTGTGATTTGTTTGTCATTATATTGTGGTTGTTTCTTGTGTTATTTGTTATCTGATAGCAGTGGATGCTAGATGTTGGCGAGTGTTACCTAAGGCCATTGAGAGATCTAGAGGCGATGAAAGGTGATCTGTGTCGGTTAGGTGCCGCTGTGTTGTTATTTACTTTTGGACTTGCCGAGCTTATGGGGGCCAGTTAGGTTCTGTTTGTATGGTTGCTTGTACTTGCCAGGCTTATGGGGGCGAGATAGGTTTTATGTGTTTACTTAAGTTCAGTTCTCCTTCTACGATATTTGGTATATCTGTTGATCTCTAATCTTAGTCTTTCAATTGTTTCTGCCTTTCATGCTCGGTACATTATTGTACTGACGCCCTAGTTGGGGCGCTGCATTCATGCCTGTAGGTGATGGTGGGCTATTAGATTAGGTTCTTGGTTGCTGAGTGGAGTTCCAGCTGAGTCAGTGTGCTCCAGTTCTTTTGGAGTTGCCAGAGGTTGAGTTATGGGTAGTTCGGGGCCCTGTCCCGAGCAGTTGATTTCTATTACAGTTTTAGAGGCTCGTAGACATTTGTTGTGGGTGTAGTGTCATTGTTATAGGACAGGTGGGTCATGTTGTATAGTTGTTCTTCCATTCTGTGGCCTCGACATATTGTGTTTATTTTTCTTAGTTGGTCAGGTTAGCCAGCTTCCTCTAAAGTCTATCGTCTCATTCTGATTGTATAGTTGTTGTTTTATTGAACCTCATCGGTTCCAGCCTTTGTTTTATATTTTTGGGCGTCGGGTATGCTCATATCAGGGGTGGCACTAGGTGCCAGTCACGCCTCGCCGGGTTTGGGGTGTGACAGTTAGAAATGTGTTATTCCATGGGTTAGCTTGGAGCCGCTGGTGGCTCTAGGCACCGTGTTGCGTTCAGTGTGTAGACTCGAGTCATATGACAAAATTTGTATCAAAGCATCAGGTTTAGAGTGTCCTATAGTGCCTGAAATCCACGTTAAGTAGAGTTTTTTTTCATGGATGTGAAGTGTGGCACACTTATGAGGGAGAGGCTACAAGGTTCTTTTAGAAAAATTTTCTTTTCTTCATGATTCTTATCGTACGTAGAGTATGAAACTCTAAAATGTCCTTCTAACTCATGCCCGATCATTTTCAGTGAAAATGCCTCCAAGAAGAGTAAAAGGAAGGAGGTAACGCCAACCAGCAAGCCCCACCAGCTCCAGTAGCCCCTCAGAATGATCAGGAGACGCATGTTGAGTTTTGGGCTGTTATTCAAATGCTCGCCTAGGCTGTGATCAACCAGGTCAACCAGCAGGCTATCACACCTACCAACACAAATGGGCCTACAACTGCTGCCAGAGTCTAGGACTTTACTCGGATGAATCACCCAAAATTTCATGGGTCTAAGGTAGATTATGGGTGTTAACTTTGTTGAAAGTGCAGACCCGCCGCTTATCAGCTGAAAGGAGTAGCTCAGATATGGTACAAATAATGGAAAGAGGGATAACGGGTTGGTGCATGTCCGGTGGAGTGGAACGAGTTCGTGACTGTGTTTTTGGATAGGTTCTTTCCCCACGAGTTGAGGAAAGTTAAGGTGGAAGAGTTCGTCAATCTGAATTAGAACTCTATGACTGTTCGGGAGTATGCCTAAATTCACATAGCTATCCAGGTATGCTCCAGAGATGGTGGCTGAACCTAGGTCTCAGATGAGGAAGTTCATATCAGGGGTTTCAGACCTGATGGTCAAGGAGTGCAGGACAGCCATACTCATCAGTGACATAGATATTTCAGGTTCATGATCCATGCTCAGCAAATTGAGGAGGAAAAATGAAAGAAAAGGAGAGGAGAGCAAGAGGAATAGAATAGGACAGTTTGACTATTCACAGAAAAGATTGGGCGGTGGTAATTGCTCACAACAACAGCTGCAACAGAGAGCTCCAGCACCCTTTTCAGCTAGTGCTCCTCCTCCCAGACCTTACAATGATCAGAAGGGTAGAGCATCAGGCACTTAGTCTCAGAGTCATGTTTCTAGCAACCACACTTTCCTAGCATGTCCATAATGTGGCAAGAATCATCCTGGAGAGTGTCGTTTAGGCAAGGAGAGTTGCTTTGGTTATGGACAGCTGGGTCACTAGTTGAAGAATTGCCCGTCAGCTGAATGGGGAAGGCCCAATTCACCACATTATCCGCTTCGATAGGTCACCCAGCTCAGCAAGGTACTATTTCAAGTGCAGGTGGTGGTCAACACCAAAATTTTTTTATGCTCTGTCTTCACGCCAAGACCAAGATAACTCACCTGGCATAGTTGCTGGTATGTTACGTCTTTTCTAGATTGATGTTTATGCTTTAATAGATCTAGGAGCCACACTTTCTTTCATGACTCCTTACATTGCATTTCAATTTGATATTAGTCTAGAAGTCCTCTCAGAACTCTTTTTAGTCTCTAATCCTGTTGGGGAGTCAGTTATAGCCAGTTGGGTATATAGAAACTGCCCGATCACAATTTTATATAAAGTCACCACAGTTGATCTAGTAGAGTTAGATATGATTGATTTTGACCTCATTCTTGGCATGGACTGGTTACACTCATACTATGCCTTAGTGTACTGTAGAACCAGAATCATTAAGTTCCAGTTTCCTAATGAACCATTCCTCCAGCACCTAAGGGTAGTACTTCAACGCCTAAGGGTCGATTTATCTCTTACCTTAAAGCTAGAAAAATAATTTCTAAGGGATACATCTATCATCTAGTTCAGGTTAGGGATCTTAGTTCTGAAACCCCAACTCTCCAGTCAATTCCAATTGTAAATGATTTCCCAAATGTGTTCCCTAAAGATCTTCCCTGAGTCCCTCCCCAGTGAAAAATAGACTTTGGCATAGACCTTCTTTCAGATACCCAACCTATCTCAATTCCTCCTTACAGAATGTCTCCAACGGAGCTTTAGGAGTTGAAGAAACAGTTGAAAGACCTTTTAGATAAAGGTTTCATCAGATCCAGTATATCCCCTATTGGGTGCCCCAATTCTATTCGTGCGAAAGAAGGACGGTGCGCTCAGAATATGCATTGACTATTATCAGTTGAACAAGGTCACAATCAAGAATAAGTATCCCATCCTTAGGATTGATGACTTGTTCGACCAGCTTCAAGGTGCTACCTACTTTTCAAAGATAGACCTTGGATCAAGCTATCATCTGCTCAGAATCAGAGAATGTGACATTCCGAAGACAACTTTCAAAAGCCGGTATGGTCACTATGAATTTTTAGTTATGTCTTTTGGACTAACGAATGCTCCTGCAACTTTTATGGACTTAATGAACATGGTGTTCAAGCAGTACCTGGACATGTTCATCATTGTCTTCAAAGATGACATTATAGTATACTTTTGGAATGAGGAGGAACATGTAGACCACGGTCTGAGGATAGTTTTGTAGATTCTCAAAGATCGCCTATTATTCGCTAAGTTCAGAAAATATGAATTCTGTCTGAAATCAGTGACATTCCATGATCATGTTATCTCCAGTGAGGGTATTTAGGTGGATCCTCAAAAGATACTAGCAGTTAAGGGCTAGCCAAGACCCACTTCTCCGTCAAACATTAGAGTTTCTTGGGCCTAGGCGGTTATTACAGAAGGTTTATAGAAGTATTCTCCTCTATTGCCCCCCCTATGACCAAGTTGATTCAAAATAAACTGAAGTTCCAGTGGTCCGCGACATGTGAGAAGAGTTTTTAGGAGTTGAAGACTCGTTTCACTACTTCTCCAGTTTTAACTTTACCAAAAGGTGCGGATAGGTTTGTGGTTTATTGCAACAACTCCAGAATTGGTCTGGGTTATGTATTGATGCAGCATGGTAAAGTTGTAGATTATGCTTCTAGATAACTCAAGGCTCATGAGAAAAACTACCCGACTCATCATCTTGAGATGGCAACGGTAGTATTTGCCTTAAAGATTTAGAGGCACTACCTTTATGGTATTCATGTAGATGTTTCTACTGACAAAAAAAGCCTACAGTATGTGTTCAGTCAAAAGGATTTGAATCTTCTTCAGAGAAGATGGTTGGAGTTGGTAAAAGAATACGACATGAGTGTTTTGTATCACTTAGGTAAAACCAATATAGTGGTCCAAACCCTTAGCAGGTTGTCAATGGATAGTGTTACTCATATTGAGAATGACAAGAAAGAGCTCATTAGAGATGTTCATAGGCTGGCTCAGTTAGGAGTTTGTTTTGTTGACTCGACAGAAGGTGGAGTTATAGTCCAAAATGGTTCAGAGTCTTTCCTTGTGATGGAGGTAAAAGCGACGCAAGATGATGAACCAGTATTGCTTAAGTTGAAGGAAGTAGTCCTTAGAAGGAGGTGGAAGCATTCTCCAAAGAGGGAGATGGTGTGCTCCATTATCAACGCAGGTTGTGTTTTTCAGACATAGATGATTTGAGGTTGCAGATACTAATGAAAGCTCACAGCTCTAGGTATTCTATCCATCTATGTTCCACCAAGATGTACTGTGATCTACCGGAAGTCTATTAGTGGAATAGCATGAAGGACATCACAGAATTTGTGACTAAGTGTCCTAACTGCCAGCAGGTGAAGGTTTAACACCAGAGACTAGGAGGCATGAATCAGGACATTATCATCCCTACTTGGAAGTGGGAAGAGATCAACATGGATTTTATTATAGGTTTACCTCGTATGCGCAGACAGTATGATTAGATTTGGGTGGTTGTAGACCGAATGACTAAGGTAGTGCATTTTCTACCAATCAAGATCACATATTCAACAGAAGATTATACTAGGCTATACATCTAAGAGTTATTCAGATTACATGGGGTCCTTTTGTCTCTCGTTTCTTAAAGGGGTACTCATTTCACCTTGCACTTCTGGAAGTCATTTCAGAAGGGACTTGGTACTCAGGTTAAGCTCAGCACAACTTTTGATCCACAGACTGATGGTCAGGATGAGCAAACTATTTAGACTTTATAGGATATGTAAAGGGCTTGCGTGATCGATTTCAAGGGGATTTAGGATAATCACCTGCCTTTCATCGAGTTTGCATATAACAACAACTACCACTCCAGCAATCAGATGGCCCCGTTTGAGGCACTTTATGGTAGGAGGTATAGGTCTCCTATAGGGTAGTTTGAGGTTAGTGAAGCTTCATTTATAGGGATTGATTTAGTTCATGAGGCCATGGAGAAAGTTCAGCTTATTAAAGAAAGGCTAAAAATGGCTTAAAATCGTCAGAAATCATATGTAGATGTGAGGAGAAGAGAACTTGAGTTTGTTGTAGATGATTTGGTATGTTTGAAAATTTCACCTATGGAAGGGGTAATGAGGTTTGGGAAGAAAGAAAGATCAATCCTAGATATATCAGTCCTTATAGGATTCTGAGGCGCATTGGCAATGTGGCCTATGAGTTGGACTTGCCTGTAGAGTTAGCATCAGTGCATCCAGTCTTCCATGTGTCTCTGTTGAAGAAATGCATTGGTGATTCGACTTGAGTTGTGCCTTTAGAGAGTGTGGGCATGAAGGGTAGTCTCTCTTACGAGGAGGTTATAGTTGAAATTCTTGACCGTCAGGTTCGTAAGTTGAGGAATAAGTAGGTTGCTTAAGTGAAAGTTATTTAAAGGAATCAAAATATAGAGGGAGCTACATGGGAAGCTGAAGTAGATATAATGGCTAAGTACCCTCATCTATTCCCTTCCATCTCAACTTTAGCATTAGGTAATAGTTCTTCCTTACCACTCTACTCACCCTCATGCTAGTTTCGTGTCCATCAGTACTTCTAATGCCTTAACATGCATGCATGATCCATGAATTCAGTTCAGCTATGTATCTCAGTTTGGAGTCAGTCACTCCATTAGTATTCAACCCATATGATTTAGTTTTGGAATTTGCAGCTCTTTCCCTACCTTTTCAGCTTTATTAGTCTCCATTCGAGGATGAATATTCCCAATGGGGAGATAATGTAACACCCAAAATTCCCCAAGATTAAATTCTAGACATAAAGATGAAAACCAACAGAACCAGACAAAAGTCCCACAGTATAAGTCATATCACGACTCGTGGGGAATAACCACAAATCGTGACTTGGCCTAGAGAGAGCAACACAGGTTTTTAAATACCGAGAGCCAAGGGATGACTCATGGAAGAGTGGTATAGTTCTTAGTATGGAATCATGATATGAGGTTCATAGAAGTGTTCAGGATTCGTCAAAGACCATGAGTCTTAGTACGACTCGTAGTGAGGTGGTACAAGTCATGGTAACCGTCCTATGTATGTGGATAGACCCGAACATGATGAAATTTATGAAAACTAAGTGTTAAGATCAACTCTTAAGTGTTAGAAGTGCATTGGATACAAATTAAGTTTATAAGGAACCTCTAGCATCAGTTGAGTTGAGAGCTTTCCTACCGATTGAGTTTTCCTATAAGTTCTTCCAAGAGAAAATTTTAAACAACCATAACTCTTAGTTTAAAAAATGTTTTTGAGTGATCCAACACATCAAATTAAAGAATATTGAGTCTTATTTCCAATGCATCTAACCTTGCTTTAATCAGAGTTCAGAATAAAAAGTTATGAGTAGTTTAGTAAAGTACTATTAGATTTGACTGACAGACAAGCCCAAACACCACGAGTCATGGTACGACTTGTGGTATCTAGGTATGATCGTACCAAGAATCCATAGTAAGAGTTTGTGCAAGCTTTTAAGTCACCCAGAAGCCATGAATTGTATACCATGAGTCGTGGTACGACCCATGAGGGCTGACAGGACAATTGTTTTGCTCATTTTCATAAGGACATCCTAGTAATTTCCTATGCTTCTAACTCCTAAACTACATTTTTTTGAGTAAATTGGAAGGGGATATGACCTTTTAGTAGATATCAACAACATTAACCTAAAATAATTATCCTATTTAGCCCCGTCCAATTTCTATGAAATCAACCCTAGTTCTCCCCCCAAATCGCTGTCCAAGCATAGGTTCAATACTTCCCCCAAGTAAAAGCAAAATACAAATCACAGTAGGAATTCATATCATATGTTAAGCATGAAATTGAGTATCTAGATTAACCCAAAATGCTCATGTGCTTGATGAGGAGGAGACACAAAATTTAGGTCCAAGGAAACCTAGCTTGTATGTACAGATGCTTGAAGTGTGTATGAGTAATAAAATAAAATTGGTGTGAGCAGTGAAGTGTGCAATAATGGAGACCTTATCAATTGGAAGGGAAATACAAGAGGGAAATATATGGGAGAGACAGGACGAAGAAGAGTATCGGGCAAGGGTTGCCTGATGAGCTTTTTAATTTCAAAAGAAATTAGAGTGGATCAGGTCAGTTTAGCCCATGAGTGGCTTTGAAATGACCAACCCAGTCTGCTAACCAAAAGTATGACCCTAATTCATCTAAAAAAGGACCCACATGCTTGACATTTAAAAATTAGAGACGGTCTAATAGACGGACCATCTAGCCAGAGTATGGTCCGTACATTGGACCGTCTCTTGGCTTGCCTTACCAGAACCCATTTTCAATCGACTATAGGGAATATAGTCCACCCTTTGAAAAGGTGGTCTATTTGTCCTTCTATCTCTTGAATGTCAAAATTTTTATTTTTTTTGTTTTGAATTAATTTCCTCCATCCTTGTAAGTGTACTTGTATGCATCAACACCTATTAGTCCAAAAATACTTCGGTTGCCTCCCTAGAAGCGCTTGAGTTAACATGTGGCACGACGTGGATACTATACATAGTGTAGCATCCCTTGGGTTTCCTTCCAAGAAGTGCCAAATTTAACACCGCAAAATGATGCAAGATAGCTAAATCAAGCACATGATGAGTTGTCCTTGGGACAAGACTTCCTCACTCACTTTCTGCCTTTTGAGCCATAGAGGTATTGCTTCACCCATTTGGACTTGGTCTTCTTTTTCTTTGGTGACGGTGAAAATATATGATCAGCTCTTTCTTCTTCATTCCTCTCAACATTAGCCACATAATATCCCCAACTCCTATGGGCAATAAGTGGCTCATCCCGGCTTTGAAGGTTATACTTTCATTCTTGACCTAAAACATAATCTCATGCTTTTACGAGTTCATAAGTGCCTTCCCAGTCGCCAGAAAAGGTCTCCCAAGTATGATGGGGATGTTCCAGTCTACATCACAATCAAGTACCACAAAGTCAGCCGGAAGCACAAAATTTTCGACTTTTACCAACACAACTTCCACAATCCGCACCAGTATCTTGATAGACTTATGACCATTTTAAGTCGAATAGAGGTGGATTTAAGTATGGTCAATCTGGATTACTTGTATATGACTAGAGGAATCAAATTTATTCTAGCCCTATTGTAACATAAAGAATGCCAGCAATCATATCTTTCGATTCTACAAGGAATGGTAAATTCACCCAGATCTCCCTTCTTTTCAACACAAGTACGGGTAATAATGGCACTCACACGGTGTGTCGTCGAAATAAACTCCTCCTTATCACATGGAAGATTCCTTGTCAGCAACATCTTCAGGTAGTTAGCAAATCCCGGCATCTCTTTGATAGCATAATTAAATGGAATAGAAAGTGTAGCCTCCTTTAGCTACTCAATGTGCTTTGCAACCTTCGTACAAGAAGCTTATTGGGATATTCTTTGAGTAAAAGAGGGAACATGAAGAGGAAAGTATTTAGCAATGTCATCCACTCCTCTCTTAGCCTTTCTCTTCCTCTTTGAAGCAATCAAATCATCTTTAACAATCTCCTCTATCGGTGGCTTCTTGACTCCCTTGTCAACACTCTCATCAACACTTGGCTTTATCAACCCTTTATCTTGTTCAACACTAGAATGCACAATTTCAGCCTCTTCATCAACCACACCATTCATATATTATAGAATTTTGTCACTCCTTGTGACAATGGTCATACACTAGGTATTAGAAGGACCTATTAGCACTGTGTCATTTGAAAGGTGGCCCTGTTGCTTGAGATTTTGGTCAAGTGAAAGATCCTGTACTTACTGTTTTAACTTCTGAATGAATGCGGTATGAGAACCCACAATCTCCGTAAGGTTTTTTAAGCATGCATCTGACATTTCTTGATTTGCAAGCACCTTCTCAAAAATTCCTTCAAGGTTTGAGCTCCCTTGTTCTTGAGAAGGACCCTCCCTCTAGTTTTGAGAACTAGAGGAGGGACCCCTCGGTGGAACATAAGAATTTGAGCTTTGGTTTTAATAGTTTTCATTATTGTGCCAACCCTGACTTGGGACACCATAATCATTCCTCATGTAGTATTGACCTTGACCTTACGATTGAGGTCACCATTTTCCTTGATATAAAAAAGTAGGATGGCCTTGCTGTTGCTGGGGGTAATTTGGTCTATAGTCTTTGAATATGTTACCAACATAGTTGGCATCTTCCATCTGCGTATGAGGCTCCTAGTATGGTTGATAATGATATGGAGGGGGGGGGGGGCATTCATGTCAGTATTGAGCACTTCTCGAGGCTTCTTTTACAACATTCACCTTTTTTTATCTCAGCCTCAGTGAACTTTTTGGTAAGCAGGGCTATATTGGTGGCCATGGATGCCATCATTTGATCATGATCCTAGTTTTCCCTCATCAAGTGAGATAATGAAGGAGTACCCAAATTTAGCCCTCTATTTTGATCTCCTTCATGCCATGCATGGTTGTGCTTTGCAATTTTATCCAAAATAAAGGCAATCAGATTGAATGTCTTGTCCATAAAGTATCTTCTAGCGACATTATTTACAACAGACTATGATCGGGAACCTTTCCCAAGCTTTAAAAATATTTAACCTTTCCCAATAAAAATATGATCGGGAACTCGTGGTTAAACGCCCCAAGAATATATTGATTGAACCTTTCCCAATCTTTAAGCAATTGCTTCTTAGGGAGTTGTCGAAAATAGAAGATCTTGTTCCACTGCTCTGCCTCTTTACTATGCGGGAATCACTTTTTGAGGAAGATATTGACAAGCTCTTGCCATTTATGGATTGAATTTGGAGGTAGCCCATGCAACCATTGTCTAGCTTCTCTAGCCAATGAGTATTTGAATACCCTAAGTCGAATGGCGTCATCGAAAATATTATTCTACTTGTCAAGGTGACACACCTCTTAAAAATTCTTCAAATGCTGATTAGGGTTATTATCGGTGGAGTTGTGGAACTGACCCTTTACTTTGAGCATCTTATATATGCTACCATCTATTTTGAAAGACGTAGCATTTCCTCTGTTGGAATTGGTTTTAATGATATTTGATGATGATTTAAAATATGCTTGAAACATTAAATTAATTGGAACTGGTCGATTATTACATGGTACATTATTGAACGCGTGCTACTAATTGGTTGTTCTAGTATCTTGATTATTTACAGAAAAAGAAAAAAAGAGTTAAAAGTCAACAAGGACTCTATAAGGAAAAAAATTCTTTTTCTAAGGAAAAAATTAAAGTGTGGGCTGAAAAGAAAAGGGAATATTTAAAATTCTAGAAGGACTCAACAAGATCTTTCAAATAAGAAAAATGAGTCTAAAGTTTCCTTCTCCTAGTTGAGGACAAACTGGTACATTTGGATACTATAAATAAAGAGGCCACCACGTCTAGTTGTGCATTCACTTACGAAGAATCTTCAGCAAAATCCATTGTTCTTGGGCAATCAATTGGCATCAAGTTGAAGAAAGTTGACTGGTGCTAGAGACTGTCCCCTAGTTCTGTTCCGTTGTAGTCTAGATTTAGGTGTCAATTTGCAGTGAATCATTGAACTTTTTTTGATTTAATTCTGTCTTCATTCACTTGTAATTGTGTTAAAGTTCTTCTTGTTAAACTAAGGGTAGTTTATACAGGCTAGAAACTTTGTAAGGGCTTAGGGGTAGTGCCTTGGATTGCAGGGGGTTGCAATCTGAATTTGGCTTGGTGTTTAGTGAAGTTAAGGTGAAATCCTACTAGGGAGTAGGTCGTGGTTTTTACACCCATTCGATCTTGGGTGGTTTTCCAAGTAAAAATTCTCGTCTCTTGCTTTACTTTTCGCACTTTATTATTTTCTGCTTGAATTAGGTTACTGCTCAAAGGAACAGAGTTCACGTCTATTCTCGTTACAAAAGATAATTCAAGAAAATTTTAATTTGGCAAAATAAGTGTTAGACCCAATTCACACCCCTCTTAGGTCTAATTCTGAAGTCATTGCAATAACAATTGGTATCAGAGCAGGTTGCTCATCTATAGGTTAACACCTTAGAGTAAGATCCGCCAAATGACTTCTAAAATAACTCTGCCTGAGGGACAATCTAGCACTCGAGCTCCTCTCTTTAATGGCCAACATTACAATCTTTGGAAAAATCAAATGGAAATTTATATGAAAGCTGAGGACTATTAGCTCTGGCTGATTATCTTGAAGGGACCTCTTGTTCCTACCAAAGTAAACTCCGACGGAACAAAGGTGCCAAAGACTGAAGGTGAGTTTGATGATGATGATTTCAGAATGATGGAGAAGAATGCTAAGGCCATAAAAATACTCTACTTTGGACTGGGCATTGATGAATACAACCGTATCTATGGATGCTCTAGTGCAAAGGAGATTTGGGACTCTCTCGCTCTAGCTCATGAAGGTATGAATCAGGTAAAATAATCCAGAATTGACATGCTTATAAGGAAGTATGAACTCTTTTCCATGGGCAAAAAGGAGTCAATTAAGTATATGTTTACCCGATTCATACACATCACAAATGAGCTCAAGTATCTTGGGAAGGAATTTACAACTGAAGAAAATGTCAGAAAAATTTTGAGAATTATGCCTGCTTCTTGGGAACCTAAAGTTACTGTCATCGAAGAAGCAATACAAATGAGCATAATGCAAATGGATGAGCTCATTGGAAATTTGCAAACTTATGAACTTAGAAAGGGTGACAAAGTGGCAGAGGAACCCAAGAAGGAACACAGTCTTAGCCTAAAAGCTAAATCAGAATCGGATGACGAAGAGATGACAATGTTTGTTCGAAGGTTCAAAAAGTTCTTCAGAAAAGAAAAATCAGAGAAGAGGGAGTCACGCAATAAAATAAAGTCATCTGAGAAGGAACAGTTTCAAAGATGCTTCAAGTGTGGCAAGATGGATCACATGATAAAAGATTGTCCCCTCCCGAAAGAAGAACAAAGAAAAAACTCAAGGAAACAACAGGAATTGCCATCAAAGGCTTTCAAAAAGGCCATGAAGGCTACTTGGGGTGAAACTTCTGATGAGGAATCAGAAGGAGAAGATGGTGAAAGTAATATGGCCATTATGGCTAAAAGTGACACAGACTCAGACATCGACTCCTCTGAGGTAAGTCTCTCTGATCTGAAAACTCAAGTTCACAATCTATCTAAAAAAAGTGATTAAATTGTTATTTTCCTTGATGGATGAATGTCAGAAAATGAGTGTGGAAAAGGCTGAAATATTAAAAAATTTCTCTAGTTTGAAATCTGATTACAATGTTTTAAAAAGAGAGAAAATTGAATTGGAAAATGCTATCAGAACACTCAATGCTGAAATTAGCAATTTAGAGGAGACTGTCTCTGTTCAGAAAACTGAAAACAGTAAGCTGAAGGAAATGGTCTCGTCTCTAAAAACTGAATTGAATACCAACAAGAAAAGAAAAATATCAAGCAATAAAATAAATAACAATGATCAAGGTTTTCATGAAGCCAAAATTACTTCATTGAAAAAGGAATTGTGCAAAGAGAAAAAGAAAAGTTTTGAGCTTCAAGTAACCTTGAATCAAGCAAATAATGACATTGCTCTGATGAAAAAATGGAACAAGTCATCTGAAGCTTTAACATGGCTAAATAAGCATTATAACAGAGCTAGAACTGGTCTTGGCTATAAGAACAAACCTGTCAAATGGGATCGAAAAAGAAAATATGTTGGTTTGGCAGAATATAAACTTTGTATCCATTGTGGACATACCGATCATGTTAGATATGAATGTTTAGCTAGGATAAAAGCTCTTGAGTAAAATGGAAACACTGTTAGATGTATTAGAAAAGATTTGATTTCTCAAATTTACAAAAGAAAGGGAACCAAACTAGTGTGGGTTCCCAAATCTAACCCTTGATTGTGTGTGCAGGCTGAAGTAAGAGGGAACAACAAAAAATGGTATCTTGATAGTGGTTGTTCCAGGCACATGAAAGGTAACAAAAATTTTTTTCTCTCACTAACAACCTTCAAAGGAGGAATTGTGTCCTTTGATGGAGGAAAGAAAGGCACAGTTGTGGGAATAGGTAAGATTGGTAAGTCATTCTCTCACTCTATTGATAATCTATATTTGGTTGAAGGGTTGAAACCCAACTTGCTGAGCATCTCTCAACTTTGTGATGAGGGAACACTGTGTTCTTTTCTTCCCTTGATTGCAAAGTTGTTAACAACAAGTCTGGGGAAATTGTCTTGACTGGAATGCGACATAGTAATGTTTATAAAGCATGTATCATGTCGCTTTCTGAAAATGAATTAACTTGTTTGAGTGTTCTAGATGATGATGTTCTTCTTTGGCACAAGTGATTGGGTCATGTAAGCCTTTCATTACTCAATAAACTTGTTTCAGAAAACCTTGTCCTTGGTCTTCTTGAAATAAAATTTAAAGATGACAAGGTGTGTGATGCTTGTGCTAAAGGAAAACAAATCAAATCATCTTTCAAGTCCAAAAAGGTAATATGCACCTCCAAGACACTTGAGTTACTTCACATGGATCTCTGTGGACCCATGCGAGTAGTTAGCCGTGGAGGTAAGAAATTTGTTCTGGTAATTATTGATGATTTCTCTCGCTTTACATGGACATTGTTTTTATCTTCTAAGGATGAAGCATTTGACATGTTTAAAGTGTTTGCAAAAAGGATTCAAAGAACTCTTGGTTTGGATGCAATAAGTATTCGATCTGATCATGACACGGAGTTTGAGAATGCTAAATTCACTACTTTTTGCTTCAAATATGGAATTGATCATAATTTCTCAGCCCCAAGAATTCTCCAACAAAATGGGTTTATTGAAAGGAAAAATAGAACACTAGAAGATATGACACGAACAATGCTAATCGCTAGTGGTCTTCGTAAGAGTTTTTGAGTTGAAGTAGTAAATACGGCTTGTTATATAATTAACCGATGCATGATCAGGTCACCTCTTGATAAAACTCCTTACTAACTTCTTAAAGGCAGGAAACCTAGTATCAAACACTTGCGAACCTTTGGTAGAAAATGTTTTGTGCACAATAATGGAAAAATTGTCTTAGAAAAGTTTGATGCAAGGAGTGATGAAGGAGTGTTCCTTGGATACTCTTCAAACAACATGGATTATAAAGTGTTTAATAAAAGAACAAAGTGTGTAGAGGAAAGCATTCATGTGAATTTTGATGAGTCTAACTTTTTTATTGAGACAGACTTGTAGGAAAATGAGGAGGAACTTGAAATCAGGTTAGTTCCATCTTCAACCTACCAGGTAAGTGTTGCAGCTCAAAATGAAGGAATGCTCTTGGAAACAGACTCCTTGAACGTTCCCTCAGAACCAAGGCAGTAACCGAAAAATTCAGGGGGAACAAACCCTGAGACAGTGGTAGGTCCAGAAGAAGGAACAGGGGAAGAAACATCATCTGACCCTGTTCCTGAAACACAAAATGACAATCCACAAGAATTGATTTTGAGGCCATGGAAGCACAAAGTTCTCATCCCCTCGATCAAATAATAATTGATCTAAATAAGGGAATTCAAAACAGGGCCTCCGTAAGAAACTTTTGTGCTTATTCTGCTTTCTTATCTTATATTGAGCCTAAAAATTTTCGTGAAGCCTTGCAGGATCCAGATTGGGTAATGGCTATGCAAGAGGAGCTCAACCAGTTCGATAGGAGCAAGTTATGACACCTAGAACCACCACTAATGGGACGTACTGTAATTGGAACAAAATGGGTGTTCTGAAATAAACTTGATGAACAGGGAACAATCACCAGGAACAAAGCCTGTCTAGTGGTCCAGGGCTATAACCAAGAAGAAGGCATCGATTATGAAGAAGCCTTTGCACCAGTTGCAAGAATGGAGGCAATAACAATGCTGATTGCCTTTGCTGCTTACATGGAATTCTTCCTCTACCAAATGGATGTCAAAAGTGCGTTCCTAAATAGTGAACTGAAGGAAGAGGTATATGTCTGTCAACCTCCTGGCTTTGAAAATCTTGAATTTTCTGATTATGTTTTTAAATTGGATAAGGCCTTATACAGATTGAAACAAGCTCCTAGAGCTTGGTATGAGCGTCTTTCAAAATTTTTGATGGAAAATGGTTTTTCTAGGGGGAAAATTGACAACACTCTGTTTCTAAAAAGCAAAGAAAAGGGTTCATTATTGGTTGTACAAGTGTATGTAGATGATATTATCTTTGGTGCAACAATGAATCCTTGTGTAATGAATTTCCTTTGTTGATAAGTAGTGAATTTGAAATGAGTATGATGAGTGAGCTTAACTTCTTCTTAGGCTTACGAATCAAGCAATTTTCAAATGGAACAATGATCTATCAACAAAAATACATTAAGAAATTGCTTAAGAAATATGACATGGATTCTGCTAAACCAATTGATACACCTATTGCTACTGCCACTCAGCTAGATAATAATGAACATGGAAATCTAGTATGTGACAAAAGTCATAGGGGTATGATTGGATCTTTTCTGTATCTAACTACTAGCAGACCAAATATTGTGTTCCGTGTTGGATTATGTGCAAGGTTTCAATCTTCTCCAAGAGAATCTCACCTGACTACAGTTAAGCGTATTCTAAGATACTTGAAGGGAAAAGATAATCTATGTATGTGGTATCCCAAAGGAGGTAATCTTGATTTAGTAGGATATGCAGATGTTGACTATGCAGATTCCCTTACAGACAAGAAAAGCACATCAGATATGGATCACTTCCTTGGTTCATGTTTAATATCTTGGGCCACAAAGAAACAAAATTTCATAGCCCTATCCACAGTTGAAGCTGAATATGTTGCTGCTGCCTCTTATTGTGCTCAGCTGCTATGGATAAAACAGCAACTGAGGGATTATGGGTTAGATATGGGCACTATGCCTATCTTTTGTGATAACACAGGTACTATAAATATTACAAAAAATCCCTGTCAGCATAAGAGGACAAAACACATAGATATTAGACATCACTTCCTAAGGGACGATATTGAAAAAGATCTTATATCTATGCAGTTTTGTAAAACTGAAAATCAAGTTGCTGACATTTTCACTAAAGATCTTGGTAGAGAATAATTTGAGAGAATTAGGATGGAACTTGGGTTAATCAAGGTTAACTCAACATATTATTCATAATCTTCCTTCCTTTGGCAATAATAAAAAAAAGGGGGGGGGGGGCTTTTCCCTACGATGGATGGATGACGACCGTCTTGAGGGATTTTTTTCATTATCTTGCTCTTCACTGTCTTCTCACAGTCAAATATGTATAACGTGGTATACATTCAAATCATTATTTTTGACCAATTTTTAGCTTCAGGATCTTTGGGAACACACGTGGCATCACAGGGGACTATGTCAAGTATAGTTCTTTTCAATAGGTGCATTTACTCACACACAATCTTTATACCTAGCCTATTCCCTATGTTTCCCACCCGAATAAGCCCTCGCTGACGTCACTCCCCACCTCATTTCCTATGTCACTCTTTCTTTGCATTTATGGCACCTTTTCTGCTCCCTTCACCTTTTTCAAATTCCAACCCAAACCCCTCTAAAACCACACTAGATTTGACCTTTTTTTTCTTTTAACATAATCGCCTAGACATCTTCCTCACAAACCTCCCTCTTCGCTGCTTCTCTCTCCTTCACTAGTGACCTCTGTTGCAGCGCCCAACCCATAAATGACTTCCTTCACTGATAAGCCTTCGCCCCCACCCTATATACCTGATATTCCTCCCCTTGCTAGTCTTCCTCCTCCGAATGAGGGTCTTTTAGGGTCGTTATCAATGTCGCCGTCAGTGGCGTCACCTGGGTTTTCAATGGAAACAGCTCCAACGTCCCTATCACCTGAGGAAGGGTCCGATAGCAGCCTAGTCATTCCTCACCGGTGGAGATTGAGATTTCCTCTTTACTGGCCGACATTCAGAGTCGTTATGATGTTCAAGAATTGCATCCTCCATCTCCCTCCTTGCCCAAGACTTCTCTGAGTCTGGCCAACTCTTCTACTCTACCTGAGGATGATGGTGAAACTTTGGTTGATCTGTCAAAATCTGAAATCCTTGATGACTCAGTTCCTTTGGCCTCTCTAAAGAAAGGTGCTCACAAAAGATTATTGCGATATACTGGTGTTCCTGTTTTTGAGTCTAAAATCCCCTGTGTCTCTGGTCCTGCATCTCGTACACGGGCTCGTTCGGTCCAATCTTGAAGGGGTTTCATCAAACCCTCCGCTGTTCCTGTTCCAAAAACCTGATCTCGGGTCAAGCCTTTTTCTGAAAGAAAATTGCTAAAAGGGAAAATGGTGTTTCCCTCTACCACTGATTCTTGCTTGACTACATTATGGACAAAATTAAAGGTTCAAGGCTAGCTTTCATTGTTTGGTGATGAGAATGTTGTTGCTGCCAAACCTGAAGTGATTGATTTCTTCCAACTCTTCTCTATTTCACGGGGTTGTGTTACCAGTAGAGTGGGGCAAGTTCTTGTTGTGTTTAACTCTCATACCTTGGCTTCTGTGTTGGGCATTGCTGATAAAGGTTTTGATACCTATCATAAAAACAAGTGGCCTGATCTCCTTCCACCTTTGAGACCTCTGGACGTTGTTCGTAAATTTTCCGATGTTCCATCTTGCACCTCTGTTTCTAAGGTCTTCAAGAAATCAATGTCCCTGTATCATCGCTACTTATTTGCCTTTGTTATTAAGAACTTGATCCCACTCCAGGAGCGGAGAGATGTTGTATCCTTTTTTGATTTGACATTAATCTTGTTGCTTGATAGAGAAATGCCCATAAACTTTCCTGCCCTGATTATTGCTTATCTCACCAAAGTTATCACCAATGTTCAACAAAACCATACTCTACCTTATGGTTTTTTGTTGATTAAAGTGTTTGGAAAGTTGGGTGTGCGTTTTACTTCATTGGAATATTATTCTCTTTATGATTCTCTGGATTACTTTGAAACTCGAGGGTCTCATACTGATGATCGTAAGAGTGAGCTTGCTAATGGTGCGGGTACCTCTCAATCTCCGGAGGTTGGTGAAGTTGAGCAGTTGCGTTTGGAGAATGCTCGCTTTTGCTTGGAAATTGAGCAGCTTAAAACGCAGTTAGTAAAGAATGAGGAAACTGCTGAGGCGCATCATAATGATCTTATGTCCCTCATTCGGAGTCTATCCCCTCTCACTGTGTTGTCTCCCTCTATTGCTGCCCCATCCCCACCTCCTGTTCCCTAGTTCTCCCTGCTATGTGTTAGTTTTTGTGCTATATTTTGGACTATGCGTAGTTGGTTTGTGTTGTTATGGGTGTTCCTACTTTTGTCCTGCTGCCTTAATATGGGATGATCTGTTTTAATGGTTATACTGTGCTTTGCTCATCTCATATTATTTTTTTTGACTTGTGTTGTTTATTTTTGTCCTTAAGCCTTTTCACTTATGCCAAAAGGGGGAAGGGTATGCTTGAATGTTGGTTTTTGCTTAATTATTGATTAACTGAAAAGTGCATATATGTATTCAAGAATATTTTTATTTGTCATCATTAAAAAGGGGGAATTTGTTGGAATTGGTTTTAATGATATTTGATGACGATTTAAAATATGCTTGAAATATTAAATTAATTGGAAGTGGTCGATTATTACATGGTACATTATTGAACGTGTGCTACTAATTGGTTGTTATAGTGTCTTGATTATTTGCAAGAAAAGGAACAAAGAGCTAAAAGTCAAGAAGAAATCTATAAGGAAAGAAATCCTTTTTCTAAGGAAAGAATTAAAGTGTGGCCTGAAAAGGAAAGAGAATATTTGGAATCCTAGAAGGAGTCAGCAAGATCTTTCAAATAAGAAAAAGGAGTCTAAAGTTTCCTTCTTGAGGACAAACTGGTACATTTGGGTACTATAAATAAAGAGGCCACCACATCCAGTTGTGCATTCACTTACAAAGAATCTTCAACAAAATTGATTATTCTTGGGCATTCAATTGGCATTCAAGTTGAAGAGAGTTGACCGGTGCTAGAGACTATCCCCTAGTTCTGTTCCATTGTAGTCTAGGACTAGGTGTCAATTTGTAGTGAATCATTGAACTTGTTTTGATTTAATTCTGTTTTCATTCACTTGTAATTATGTTAAAGTTCTTCTTGTTAAACTAAGGATAGTTTATATGGGCTAGAAACTTTGTAAGGCCTTAGGGGTAGGTCCTTCGATTGCGGGGGGTTGCAATCCAAATTTGGCTCTGTGTCGAGTGAAGTTAAGTTGAAATCCTACTAGGAAGTAGGTAGTGGTTTTTACACCCATTCGAGCTTGGGTGATTTTCACATAAAAATTGTCGTCTCTTGCTTTACTTTGCACACTTTATTATTTTCTGCTTGAATTAGGTTATTTCTCAAAGAAACAGAGTTCAAGTCTGCTCCCATCACAAAAGATAATTCAAGAAAATTTTAATTTGGAAAAATAAGTGTTAGACCCAATTCACCCCCTCCCTCTTACGTCTAATTCTGAAGCCATTGCAATAACATACTCTAAGTGGAATAATGGTGCTTGCATAGTCAACTTCATCTGACTTCCGCAAACACATTCTTTAACTCTCCCGATGGAACAACCATGATCCTGTACCAAGCAACAATAACAAAAGAAAAAGTGAAAGAATAGGTTTATTCAAACAAACTAAATTGATAGTGCTAGATAGGGTCTATGTAGTAGTCCCCGATAATAACACCATAATATTTGATAAGCCTCTCAAATTCACTCCAATTTATGGTAGTGTAAACGATCGAAAAAAATATAGTACCCAACTTAGAGTCGGGATCGAATCCACAGAGACTACGTTAACCAAAACTATCTAGCTGCTTGTCTATCTAGATTTGAAGGTTTACACACTATTCAAACCAAGGTTAGGCAAAATCTAACTATAACTAATGAATGTAAATTGCTTTAGGATTAAATCAATTAATAGAAAGTACTAGGGAAGCGACCCCAATTATGGCCAATCCCCCTAAATCATCTAATATGGATAAATTGATAGTGGACTATGGATGAACATGCAAGTAATGACTTAGGCAACCCATGGCTATCTTTCAATAGCACCATAAGTATCAATTTACTTCAATTTTATCGAATTAAAGAGAACTCCCTTCTACCCAATTGTTTATTGCCAATTGAGATTCAACCTATGTCTAGGAGAATCAATTAAACAAGGGTTAAGTCTTGAGTTATTGTTGAGTGATGCTAGCCCAGCCTAAATATGCTCTCTCAAGCATCATAAAGGTAATTGGATAGGATTGAATGACTTTCATCATCTATCACACACTATAAGGCAAAAATCAATCAAATGTTCTTTAGCCCACAATAATACCAAATTTGGATCATTAGGGTTTTACAACCCTAGTTTTGGGTTTAGCTAACCATAGAAAGAAGAAGAGTATAAAGTAAATAATCAAACATTCTTACCAATGAAAGTGCAAATTGAAGAGGAAAGATTGAATTGATGAAATTAAAGTATTTAAAGTTAAAATCTAGTTCTATAAACTACTCTATTGTGGCTGAAAAGTAAAGTTCTCTATCAGTTTATCTAATCTCCCTTGAAAAAAAGAAGAAAAATCTATTTATACTAGGTCTCAAGAATCCCAAGATATTAAAAATATGGAGGGTCCCAGGTCTGCAGGGACAAACCATCCTTTGGAAGGACGAACCGTCCTTTGTTCTGTCTATTAAAATCCTCATCTTACCAAGTGTCTTCCTTCCTTTGATTAGTAGACTGTCTTTTGGAAAGACAATTCGTCTCTTGCTTCGTCGATTAGAATTGGCTTTATCTCCTCATGGATCCGTATTTCAATTGACAGACCATCTTCTAGAAAGACGGTCCTTTATTCACTCCATTGATTATAGACCCCGTCAGAATGATTTCTAGAAACAGTGGAAATTGCTTTATGATTGAGCATGCGGATCGTCCTTCAAAAAGGTGATTCGTCCTTTGCTTTGTATTTTAAATAAATTTTTGTCTTTGACTTCTCCTTTCTTCATTTCAGTTGGGTTTCAGAAATATAACATAATAAGGTTAGTTTCAACTTAATCTAGCTCCTAAAGACATGCAAAATGCTATGAAATGAAGCAAAGATGTGTCCCAAATTCCCAACATGTATTTCACGACCTCAATAAATGAGGGTAAGACCACAGCCTAACTATCACGACCCAAACGTACACCCGGATCATAGACATGGGACAAAGAGCCCCGAGAGACCCAAGTTGACCCATGGCATGAGCATACATCTAATTCAATCACATGAGCGGAAGACTTAACATAAAGAACGTAATCATAACATAGCATAAGGGAAAATCAGTACAAGACTTATACAATACGACGGAATACAACTTGTGGTCTGATAAGCCTCTAAACATGAGAGGCGGATTGATGGGACAACTCCCCAACTAATCCAACATCCAGAAACTGAAAGGAATAACATAGAGTGTGAACATGTATCCCTCAGAACATAAGGACTCACCAAGTGCGCTGAGAGCAAATCTAAATCTATCTACGGGTGAGGATGAGCCTGAGAACTGGGACCTGTATCATGAGATGATACAAAATAGAAAGTATGCGGTCAGTATGTGGAATGTACTAATTATGCAAGGTAAGTAAAGCGGACATTTAAAACATGTATGAAATTCATAAATGATCATAAGAGTAGGACAACATGCTCCTATTGTAAATCATAATGACATATCATATGACTCAAGGTTTTAAAAACATTCTAATGTAACATAATCATAATCCTAATAGAAGAGATTTACTTTACATGACTTGAGCCAACATACATAATCATAACATCATTAATCATGAGGAACAGTGGAAAATCCTCTTAACCGACATACCACATATGAGCACACATGAAGCCCGACTCGTAATCCTAGTCGGGAGGGTGTTCGTACCTTACCAAGGGTAGAACCATGAAAGTTTAATATCACCTGAAAAGGGCCATTTGGGCCAGGGACTAACATGAAAGGGGTCCTAACATACCTACGGTGGCACGATTTATGAGATCCGGGGCTTAACCTGAGGCCCGATCCTACTTGGTGTTCGATACTACTCCCAAAACATATATAGTGCTCATAATAATATATACATGAGTTTATGGGCTTGTTAAATCATGATAATCGTAAAAATGCTTGAACATACGTAAACTAGCCAAGACATGAGGCCCGTGAGTCGGCCAAAAGCATAATTCATGATCAATAAGATTCATACATACTTATTGATCATGCATATAGCTTGAATTCCATAAAATCATAATGGGTAACATAATATTCACAATTTAAAACATAATTCATGTTGGGCTCGTAAAGAACATCGATTGGATAATAGATCATAAATCGATTCATCATGGGGCATGCATAATTAAGCTTATTTACTTATAAAAATCAAAATAAAAAATATTATAATCATTTTAAATCACAAAAGATGATAAAAATTCATAGATTATGATAATATTTCAAAATCACAAAAGTCATAATTAAATCATTAGATTTTATTTAAATCAAATAAAAAACCCCATGAGTTTTTGATGAATCTTAAGTAAAAATCATAGAGTAGGAGCATGGGTGTGGAAGAATTCACCCATTGATGACCTTATATACCTGGGATTATCAAATCCTAACTCTCCTTAGAAGCCCAAGAGTGAAATTGGAAGAATTGAAGAGAAAAACTTAAAATCCCCTTAAATCACCTTTCAATATCCTTGCATTCATGAATGAGAGTTTATAATAGGCCATTCTCTTAAAAATCCAGCTTTCCCAAGCCAAAACAACGTAGTTTAGGGTCTTATAGCGTAAAAAAAGCAAAAATACCCTTAATGAACCTACCCTGAAATCTGGCCGAATGGAACCCACGGATGGATCTAACGGTTCATTGTAACCACCGACGAACCGTCCTGTCACTCGTTAAATGCACTGTTGAAAGTCTTCATTCAGACCCAACCAATGGATGGTTAGGACTACCCGTCCTTTCAACCCACGACTCGTTACATCACCCGTGGTTTGCCCCTTAACCTTGGCATCTCATCTCCTAACGGGTCACACCACGACTCTCACTACAAACAACGTAGTCGTTGTTTATCTCTGTCAAACCCACTGGAAAACTTAACCTCCAACAACAACCACAACCAACGACTCGTGGTTTCTCCTAACGGGTCATTGGGATGCCCGTTGTAAGTCAGCTGAGTTCTAGTCACCTGATGAACTCAGCTCCTTCCCACGACTACTATCAAGGACTCATTGTTTACCACAAAGAGTCGTCATGTCACCCGTGGTTTAAACTGTTACCTAGCCTCCTCCTAACCACGAATCATTACAACGACCCGTGGTATGACACCACAAGTCGTACCTCGATCCGTCCTGAGATATTTTCCCTCATTTTCTTCAGTTTTCAACTTTTCACTTCCGGGTTTACTCCTACGCACTTCCGGGGTATTATATTATCTCTCCCTTGGGAACATTCATCCTCGAATGTTAGAGACAAGCATGAATCAGAGACATACAATTATCATAGTCGAATACTGATCATTTTAACCGAAATTTTACGGAATGGCTATCTCCTATCCATAACACATAATCGAACTGATCTCATGCTTCACATACACATTCATACACATAAAAGATACTTGCACACATGAACTAAACATGAAAACTAGATAGAATCATAGAGTAAAACTGATACATCAGGTCGGAACTGAGCTGGTAGAAAATAAATATGGGTATTTCGCCATCATATCTGCTTTGACTTCCCACGTAGCTCCCTCAACATGTTGATTTCTCCATAAAACCTTAACTGAGGCTACTTCCTTGTTCCTTAGCTTACGAACTTTACGATCTAATATTCCCATGGGTACTTTTTTCATAACTGAGGCGGTCTTTTACACCAACGCTGTCCACCGGGACTAGTAAAGCTGGATCACCCAAACACTTTTTCAAAAGTGACACATGAAACACAGGATGAACTGAAGATGACTCCGAGGGCAATCCAAACTCATACGCCACCTTACTAACTCTCCTCACAACCCGGTAGGGGCCAACATAAAGGGGACGGAGTTTCCCTTTCTTTCCGAACCGCATGACTCCCTTCATGGGAGATACCTTTAGAAATACCCAATCGTCCACCTCCAACTCCAAATCTCTTCTCCTCACATTGACATATGATTTCTAATGACTCTGAGCGATTTTCAACCGGCCCCTTATCAACTAAACCTTCATCATCGCCTCGTGAACCGAATCTGGCCCTATTATAGCTACCTTACCAACCTCAAACCATCCGATGGGAGATCTACACCTCCGCCCATAGAGAGCCTCGAACGGTGCCATTTGAATACTAGAGTGATAACTATTATTATACGCAAACTCGATTAAGGGCAAATGATCATCCCAATTACCTTTAAAATTCATAACACATGCCCTCAACATGTCCTCAAGAGTTTGGATTGTCTGCTCCGCCTGGCCATCCGTTTGTGGATGGAATGCTATGCTGAGCTTAACCTGAGTCCCAAGACCTTTTTGGAAAGACCGCCAAAACTGAGAGGTAAATTGAGTACCTTGTTCGGAAATAATAAACAAGGGCATTCTGTGAAGTTGAACCAACTCCAGAATATACAGCTTGGCATAATCATCTGCTGAATCCGTGGTCCTGACCGGTAGAAAGTGTGCAGCCTTTGTTAACCTGTATACCACCACCCAAATGGAATCATCGTGTCATCGAGTACGAGGTAGTCCTGTAATGAAATCCATATTAATCTCTTCCCACTTCCATGTGGGAATGCTAATACCCTGAAGTACGCCTCCTGGCCTTTGATGCTCGACTTTCACTTGCTGACAGTTTGGACATTTGGCTACAAATTCTGCAATATCCTTCTTCATACCATCCCACCAATAGATTTCTCGCAAGTCCCGATACATCTTCGTGGATCCCCGATGGATAGGATATCTAGTACCATGTGCCTCATGAAATATTCGAACTCTCAAATCATCAACATCTAGGACACATAGGAGACCCTGGTATCGTAGCACACCATCTCCCCCTTGGGAGAAAACCTCCACCTTTTGACTCCGCACCGCGTCCTTCAGCTTCCTCAAAATTGGATCCTCCTCTTGCTTAGATTTGACATCAACCACCAAGGACGATTCTGACCCATTCTGCACAACAACACCGCCATCGGTCGAGTCAATCAATCTAACCCCCAACCTTGCAAGTCGGTGGACATCTCTCACCACTCCTTCTTTCCCTCATCCACGTGGGAAAAACTCTCCATAGAGAGCCTAATAAGTGCATTCGCCATCACATTAGCCTTGCCCGGGTGGTAAAGAGCACTCATGTCATAGTCCTTTAATAACTCTAACTGCCTCCTTTGCCGAAGATTGAGATCTTTCTGTTTGAACACATATTTCAAGCTCTTGTGATCCTTGAATACATCCATGTGGACCCCATACAAGTAATTCCGCGATATCTTCAATGTAAACACCACTGCGGCCAACTCAAGGTCATGGATTGGGTAATTCTTTTCGTGTACTTTCAGCTTTCGAGAGGCATATGCTATTACTTTCACATTCTGTATCAACACACATCCCAGTCCAACTCTCAAAGCATTACAATATACAACAGAGTCATCTGTATCGTCGAGTAAAGTCAACACTGGTGCTAAAGTGAGTCGGGTCTTCAATTCCTGGAAGCTTTCCTCACAAGCCTCCGACCATTGGAACTTTATCTTTTTCTGAGTCAACCTGGTCAATGGGGCTGCAATTGATGAAAAACCCTCAACAAATCTTCGATAGTAGCCTGCTAGGCCCAAGAAACTCCAAATTTCTGAAGGATTCACCAGTCTATGCCAATTCTTCACCGCTTCGATTTTCTGAGAATCTACCTTTATGCCCTCACTTGATACCACGTGACCTAGAAATGCCACCGAGTCTAGCCAAAATTCACACTTGTTAAACTTTGCATACAAATGACGATCCTTGAGAGTTTGCAGCACTATCCTCAAATGAGCGGCATGCTCCTCCTCGCTCCGGGAGTATATAAGGATATCATCAATGAACGCAATCATGAACATGTCTAGATACGGCTTGAACACCCTGTTCATCATATCCATAAAGGCTAAAGGAGAATTGGTTAGTCCGAATGACATAACTACAAACTCATAATGCTCATACCGGCTTCGGGAAGTCATCTTTGGGATGTCACACTCTCGAACTCGGAGTTGATGATATCCGGACCTGAGATCTATCTTCGAGAAACACCTGGCACCTTGGAGCTGGTCAAATAAATCGTTGATCCTAGGAAAGGGGTACCTGTTCTTGACAGTGACCTTATTCAGTTGCCGATAGTCAATACACATCCAAAGGGATCCATCCTTCTTTCGAACAAAGAGAACCGGTGCTCCCCATGGAGACTTGCTCGGTCTAATGAAACCCTTATCCAACAAGTCCCACAACTGTTCTTTTAACTCTTTTAGCTCGGTTGGAGCCATCCTGTAAGGAGAAATGGAGATAGGCTTCATATTGGGCAATAGATTAATATCGAAATCAATTTCCCTTTCCAAAGGGACACTTGGCAAATCATCTGGGAAAACCTTACTCACATACCATTGGAACTGACTGAATAGTTGGGGTCTCAAACTCTATGTCCTTAACCCTAACTAGGTGGTACATGCAACCCTTAGAGATCATTTTGCTGGCCTTAAGGTATGAAATAAACCGATCGGCTAGCACAGTGGAATTACCCTTCCATTCCAAAACTGACTCACCCAGAAATCGAAATTCCACCACACGGGTCCTACAATTAATCGAAGCATAACATGCAAACAACTAATCCATACCCAAGATGATATCAAAGTCTTTCATGACCAACTCTACTAGGTCTGCGGAGGTAACCTTATGCAACATTGTAATGGGGAAACCTCTATATACCCGCCTATCTACAACTGATTCACTGACTTGAGTAGATACGGAGAACGATTCTGACAGAATTTCAGGACTAACTCCAAAACTACTAGCAATATAAGGGGTCACAAAAGACAAAGTAGCTCCTGGATCTAACAATGCATAAGCATCAATATGGAAGACTTACAATATACCCGTGACCACATCTGGTGAAGCCTCCTACTCCTGGCGAGGCACTAGGGCATAAAATCTGTTTCGGTGCTGACCACCTGCTAAACTAGTGGAGGTTCCCTGCTGAGGGGGTCGTGCTACTGGAGCGGCAGAACTGGCTACAGGCAATCTCTGATCCTGTGCCCGGGTTTTCCATACCCGAAACAAGCATCCGTGCCGACTAGGCACTTCCCGGGATGATTCTTGCCTCACTTTGCACAAACTGGAAAAGTGCGCTCCACCTGCATGCTACCATGATCCCTCGAGCCTATGGCCCTGCTCCTCTGGTCTCCCCTGAACTTGGATGGCGTGCTGGCCGATGATGGAGCTGGAGCAATGGACCTGTGCTGGGACTACTGACGTGGTCCACCCCCTGTCTTGGCCTGAGAAACCCCGTAGTTGTCGGTCTTGGCCCTCTTGGCTTCTCTCTGCCTCCTGTAGACTGACTCCATCTGCTGCACATGCAATACAATACGGGGAAAATCAACGTCCCGGTGAAGCATGGCGATCCGACAATCCTTGTCCAAGTAGTCCGCTACTCTATGAACAAAATGGCTCACCCGAGCCCACTGATCCACCAAAAACTCCGGAGCATATTTGGATAACCAGGTGAACTCCAATGCATACTCCAGGACAGACATGTTACCTTGCTTTAGATTAACAAACTCGGCTGCCTTGAGCTCCCTCATCTCCCGAGGGAAGAACCGATCCATGAATGCAGTGTGAAACTCCTCCCAACCTATCGGGCCTACACCCGCTGCCCTGTCATCTCTCCATTGCTTAAACCATATATGTGCTACCCCCTTTAGCTGGTAGGAGGTCAAGTCAACGCACTCCCCATTGTTCACCCCCATAACCTAGGTGATTTTCAGAATCTCCTCTATAAAATCATATGGATCCTCGTCCACCTTTGACCCCGTGAACTCCGGAGGGCTCATCCTCAAGAAATCCCTCACGCTAGTCGTCGCTGCATTCCCATTCTAAGGGAAATGAGCCACTGTCTGATTCTGGACCTAGGCAGTCATGGCCTATTATTATATCTTGAGAACTCAAAGATCGGACCCAGGAGTTGAAAAGGATAAAAAATTGAAAATCTGGGTTGCATGGACAGGACGAGTCATTGGACGACTCGTGAGGAGACCCCACAAATCGTCAAGTGACTCATGGGGAGCCTTGTATAAAAGGATGGTTGAAGGTCCCCATGGGCAAGGGCATGACTCGTGGTCAGCCACCATGAGTCATCAAGTCAGCCGTGGGGAGAAGTTGAGAAATAAAATGGAATGATCGATTAGTGTACTTAACAGAAGGAGGCCACGACTCATCATTTTAGGAAACAATTCATGTTGTGAGTCATTGGGAGGAATTTTAATTAAGTGGTTTTAAGGAGGCAGTGAATGTGACGAGTGGTGGCCACTGGTAAAGAATAATTATGTCGACCGTTAGAGGTTCCAGTGACCAGTTTAGACAGTGTACTTAACGGGCAAGGTGACGGATCGTGAGGACTGGCAACGAGTCATCAGGTCACTCGTGGGGACCCCCGACAGTTATTTTCCTGCGAGTTAGTAAGGGCTTTTACGTAAATTTCTAAGATCCTAAGGCCTAAACTACGACGTTTTGGGTTATGAACAGGAGAAATTAAAGGGGTTAAGTTCAGATTTCACTCCATTCTTTCATGCATGCAAGGTAGAGGAAGTTAGGGAGTGAATCAAGCCCAGAATCCATCAAATCCATTGCAATTTCTTCTTGGGTCATCAAGTGATATTTAGAACCTGATAATTCCAAGTATGTAAGGTCATCAATGGGTGAATCCTTTCACACCCATGCTCCTACTCTATGATTTTTGTCCGGTGTGTTTGTGGGTTATATAACCGACACGCAAGTGCACGTGGTCGAACAAGTAGTAAGTGGCTTTAGTAAGCCAAGTATCGATCCCACAGAGACTTGGGTTAAGTGCAATTTGCTCAAGTTTACTCTATTTTACTTCTGAATATGCTGACAACAAAGTGACCAAAAAGTGGATATTTTGTATTATAGATATTTATACTAAAACTAAGAACAATTATCTACTTTGAATTTGGACTATGAATAAGAGCATGCTGAGGTTAACGAACATGTAATGAAACTGATTATCATCATAAATTGGTTAATCTTTTCTTCCAGTTGCTAGCCAAGAACAATTGCCAAGAGATTAAAACTCTCATATTTAATCTCACTTAAGAATCATGAACCATCCGTCTACATTTCTATGATCAAATGCAATTCATGTTCTAGCCATACAATTCCGGTTCCTAAATTGACTAATACGACTTTCAGGTATATTTCTATCCTGAATGCACATCAAAACTCAATTTTCCCAAATCAAGTTAAGAACAATATCCTATTAATTCACAACTTTCCAATTTCGTGCTCTCTCGAGTGAAATCGGACTTTTTAGATGTACATTAATGTAGGCCACACACCAATGCAGTAAAGAACAAGAATTAATAGAACAACATGGAAGAAAAAGATGAAAAACTATATAATCAATAATCAAAATTCATCACAAGTGTTCATAACCTCAGCAAGGAAGGGAATTAGCCACTCATTTGTGGATTAATCATCATAAAACGAGTGTTAATCATACAAACAATTGCATTAGAGAAGAAAGAAAGAGAGAAAAAACCCTGAACTTTTCATCCCTCAACTGCCTGTAACCCACGTCCTTGCTCCACCAAGTCTGAATTATGAAAAATGAACTTAAGTGTTCTATTTATACTAGTGGGAATTTTTCCCGGAATAATGAGCAACGTGTCATGGAGTACATCGCGGAGCATTGCCTCCGTGACACGCCATGAACGCGGACCCTCACTGGAACTGGGGGTCCGGGAATTTAAACACCAACGTGGCACGGCGTGCAACACGGAGGCTAGCCACCGTGCCACGGAGCAGACGTGAATCTCCACTGGAAACTGGATGACTTTTCACCCTCCAGGTAGAATGCCTCCGCGATGGCAGCGTGACACGGCTCCATCGCGGAGCCCCTTTAATTCGTGCAGTCCTGTGCCTTTTTCCTTGCTCGCATCCAAGTCCAACTCCGATATCATCCAACATGCATTTTAGCTTCCCGAAATCACATTTTACCTACAAAACAATGCTAATCATGTTGGTTAGTATAAATTCACATTTTATTACCAATTACATGAAAATGTATACACATTGCTAGATAAACAAGGCGAAACTGATACTTTTGAGTATCACTTAGGCATATAAATCTGCCCAAGATCACTTACCCCACACTTAAATCCTTGTTCGTCCTCGAACAACAAACATACAATTCATGCAATTTACATCCCAACCTTGCTACTATGGTACGACAATTTAAGCTACGGTCATACCGATCATTCAATATTGCAAATCATCAAGAAAACATGCATGGTCTTAACAATGCAATGACCTTCAATACATTAAGACTTCCTAGACTTTAAGAATCGACTCTCGATATCGGCAAACTCATGCAAATCAGCTAATCAAGATATCCGACACGAAAATCAGTCTTTCCTCAAGCATGTGCCCTCACAACTCAAGAGAATCTTCCCCTTTTTGCTCATGTGACACACAAACATTCAAGTAGGGGGGGAATGTAAAAACAATTTCACTCTCTCTCCTAAAAGAATTCACATGCATCATGTCATGACCCATAAGCTTGCCCTTAGTGTATTACTCCACTAATATAAAGAAATGCAATGTAAGATCACGTAGGACTTTAATGGGTTGTAATGGAAGCTATGGAACTAGTATATACTGGATTAGCCAATAATAGCCACTAGCATCCTTAAGCGCCTTTTCAACACATTCCCATCAACTCATGGACATTGTTTCTCTCTCTTTTTTTTTCATCATCCCATTCTTGATGATTTACCTTAGTATGGCCCATTTCATTAAGCACACTTGAAACAATAACAAAGATTATTCATGCACCTTCATTATCATTTATTTATAACCAGTGCACCTTCAACCTTTTCTTTTCTTCCCTCTCTCTGCTTTTCTTCTTCTTTTCACCTTCCTCACTCGTTGACACTTTGGAAAAATTATTTTCTCTTCTTAAGCGCTTAAGAGTTTTGTATAGACTTTACGGCTAATGAAAAGAAGGAATTAAGCTCAGTTTACCCTTTTTGGACAAAAGAAAGAAATAATAGGCTAAAGGCTCAAAGGGCTGACTAGGGTATACAATCACAGAAAGGGGGAGTATGACAAGAAAAATAGAAACTCTCGGTTAAAATAAAGAAATGCCTACATCCTTTCCTACAATACACCTCCTTCATTTCGTTTTGTACACACACCAGGCAAGTTCTAGAAACTTCACAATAGCATGGAATAACAATACCTCACTACACACTTTATGCACATGCTCGATTCAAGATGTATTCATAGACTCTTCAATCAGCTAATTACATGAATTCAAACATTAAACCTCAATCACACCGAATCGAACTCTACAGCCTAGGTATCTCAACATATTTACAAAATTGCATGCTTTCATAAGAATCACCTTTGCATTTTGAATATCATGCACAACACGCAACCAAACTTTCGCAACCATATAGTAACTACAGGTTTCGGGGTGCAATCCACCAAGGAACAAAACTAAAAATACTTGAAAAAAAAATCTACTCCTAACGACTACATTTCCCTTAAGACGGTCGTCATCCATCCATCATAAGGAACAGTCACTACTTAAGACGTCGGTTCAATGGGACCATTATCGGTAAAAGAACCGAAAACAAATGTCGAGAAGCCCAAAATTTAAAAAGTTAAAAATTTTGCAAACTATCGATCATTTCGATAGAAAAATTATTTACAAAATATTTTAAATATGAACAATATATTTAAAAAAATTTTAAAAAATATCGATCATTTCGATAAGCAAAAATATTTACAAAAATATTTACAGAATCAGCTGGCACAATTCAACAACACACATCAATTCCACAAATATGTACAAATACAGAACACTATGAAAATTCACAAACACAGGGAAACACAACATACAAAAATACAGAGGAGAACATACAAACAAACCAGCCCAGCCCAGCACCTAACTACTCCCACCCCACACTTAATCCGAACACTGTCCCGAGTGTTCACAAAAATTAAATAGCACAAAATCGAGTGGTGGAACTCCCTGATCAGTCAAAGTATTCCACTTATTCATCAGGTGCTGCTGCCTCATCTCCCATGTCCGAGTCGCCTCCGTCGTCGTCATCAGACTCCACATCGGAGTCCTCCCGACGTGTCTCCTCATCCATGGGGACGTCTCATCAGTGGGCTCTACAAAGGCTGGCCCCACTCGGCATAGAGCCCTGGCGTTTTGGCCAAACGGGTAATCTAGCTCGAGCTACCATAGCTCCTCCTCCGTGGCTGGCCTCCCACCTATCCTGAGCTGGAGCATCTGCATCCCATACATCCGTGCCATGTACTGGTCATCACGAGCGTGTTGCTCGCCAAGTGTCAGCACTGGCCCGTGGGTGGTGTCGCGAGCCTTAGTTTTAGTCACATCCAAGGCCCGGCACTCCAACTGCGGGATATAATCGAGGGCCTCCTCCTCAACATCGAGGCCCCGGAGAAAGGTGGTGAGTAGTCCACCGAACCCATACCTGTGCCCCTGGTGCAATCGGGCTCTTTTCATGGTAGATATAATAACCGCCCCGACATTTATCTCCAGCCCTTTCATCAGGGCGTACACCAGGCAAACACGATCCCGGGTTACATCAGTCATATGTACCCCCGGGATGAGGCAAGAGTAGACTATCTTCAGCCAAATTCGGGCTTCCCTATTCATCTAAGAATATGGCAGAGTCTGGTGGTAGCCCCTTTCCTTGTGCCTGCTCCATCTAGCTGTAGATCGGGCCCACACAGTGTGCGTCTGATGTCGGCATACGGTGGGGTAATGTTTAGCTGTCGGAGGACGTGGGCGTCTGTGTCCCGCGCTCCTATGATGGCATTTAGCTGGTGGGGCTCCAGAGAGACTATCTGCCCTCTGATTTTGATGGTGTGGCTTCTGATTGACGGGTTCCAATTAGCATAGAACTCCCGAACCAGGTGCAGGTTGCATTCTTTGGGCTCCTCGAATATGAAATTTAGCCCAGCAGCCTCGATTCGGTGAACCATTCCGGGGAACTCCTGTGCCAAAGGCTCCCGTGCTATATGCTCCTCGGGGAAATATTTGTTCTCTTTATGCTTGGCGTACCACTTTTTCCCCTCGTCAGTCACCCATCTTGTTCCATATTGGCGGCGCTGGCCGCGTGGAACTGCTGGTGCAGCTGGGACTGCTGTGCCCAGTCTGAGTCTCTTCCTTCCGGTGCCTGAAGTTGATGCACCTTTCCCTTTATCTTGCCGGCTTGCCATTTTACCTGTCAACCCAAGTAAACAAGCTCAATGTTAAGCTAAGTAAATATTAACTTCGGCTAAGGTCGGGTTACGCTAAGTTACCCCACACTTAGTCCTTAGCTACAGTTATAACAATACGACAAGAATAACTTTATTTACATCAAACAACCAGCTATACAATCGTGCTTAGTGCGTTCAAAAAGAAAAATTCGACGGTATAACTTCTGCGTACTACTCAGACTTCGTACAACTAATCATAATCACTACCATCGCTAGCATTCTAACTATCACACTTAGCAAAGAAAAACAAGAAAACAAAAACGACAACACAAATTTATATACATGAACCTATCCAACCAACCAACTTCTAACAAATTTCAACATTTTCCTCCAAACCCAAGAATTCGACGTCTATTAACATCCTAACACTTTGTACAATGACTCATCTCATTCAACACGTACAACCCGGCATACAATTCACACTTTCAACACATTTCTAACTTCACATTCAACAACAAGCCCTAGAATTGATTTTCGCAATCAAATTCGACTAATTTATGCAATCGACAAGTTCAAACAATCATAACGACATTTCGAACATTTATCAATCAACAAATAACTCGAATTCATGCTTAATTTCGACTTAGGGCGATTTAGTTCACCTCCCATGCTTAAAATCAAAGAAAATCGACAAAAACTTGAGATGGAATCGGAAAACATACCTTGGAGTTGAATAATCAAAGAAAACTCGGTAAATTGTTGCCTTAAGCCATGGCACGTTGGTGGGAGAGGGGTTTTGGGACGTTTGGTCGCGGAAGAAATCGAAAATGAGGGGAAAAGGGGAGGTTTCGGGTTAAAAAGGGTAGAAAAACACGCGGGTCACCCGGTAACCCGGTGTGACCCGTCGCGATATACAAGGCAACGTGTCACGGAGTGCATCGCGGTGCACTGCCTCCGTGACACGGAGCCATCGCGATAGCATTCTGGAAATTTTTAAAAGTTCCAGGTTACACCTCAACGTGTCACGGAGGGTAACGCGGAGGTCCTCCTCCGTGACACGGAGCTATCGCCCCAGCTCACTGTCTTCTACATTTTATTAATTTTTCATACCTCGACTTTTCCCTCACGATTTCGTGCACATTTTCCTCCATTTGACCTGAGAATCATCTCACTAAACAAAATTGGTTAGAATAATAGGTTTCACCTAACTAAAAATAAAAATTACTAACTAAAATGAAAAATTTTGTAATAAATCGAGAAAAAGAAAAAGAAAATCTATTTACACTTTACAAAATGAAAGAAAAAATTTTCACGGGTTGCCTCCCGTGCAGCGCCTGGTTTACCGTCGCGGCTCGACGTCATTTAAGCTCAATTGTCCGCTAGGGTGATGGACGATTTCTCTCGATCACTGTCCTCCCCCCAGTAGTGCTTACACCTATCCGGTGGTCTTCCCATTAACTCTCGGGAATGCTTCATCTGCTTGTCATTACCATGATCAATCACATTGATCACCGAGAGTTCTTCATGCACCATCGGGAGCTTGGGTGCTTTATACACATCGAACATCTCTACCTTGTCGTGTGCTCGCATTGTGAGTTGCCCCGCAGCTACGTCGATTAATGCTTTCCCGGTTGCCAAGAAGGGTCGTCCCAAAATAAATGGGACTTCCGCGTATGGTTCAAAGTCCAGCACAACAAAATCTACCGGGAAAATTAGGGAGCCAACTTGCACTAGAACATCCTCAACAATGCCATCTGGCCTAGCTAAGGATCGATCCGTCAACTGCAAGATTACGGTTGTAGGTCTAGGACTCCCTAAACCCAACTTTCTGAATACCGAAGATGGCATCAGATTTATACTTGCCCCCAAGTCACACAATCCACGAGCTCGGATGCTCTGCCCAATAGTAAGCTGGATAGTAAAACTTCTAGGGTCTTTTAACTTTGTGGGCAGTCTGTTTTGGATCCGGGAAGTGCACTCCTCCGTTAAAGCCACCGTAGCATACTCAGTCAACCGACTTTTGTTGGCCACGACGTCCTTTATGTACTTGGCATATTTAGGCACTCCCTACAAGACATCAACAAGAGGTAAATTAACATGTACCTGTTTAAGAACCTCCATGAATTTCTTGAAACACGCCTCCTCTTTGTGTTTCTTGAGTCGTTGAGGGAACGGGGGTGGAGGTCTTTCTGATTCAGCTTCTTTGGTCTTCCCCCTTTCCGAACTTTGCTCCCCCTCAACTTTTGCTGCTCCCGAATGTTGAGGTGGTCTTTCTGGTTCCACCTCCTTCAGCTGCAAACCACTTCTTGTGGTCACTGCATTTACCTGCTTGGGATTCGGATCTGTGTCACTTGGAAGTCCTCCTCTAGGCCTTGTATTTTGGGCACTAGCAAATTGCCCAAATTGATACTCAAGAGCCTTGGTAGCTAACTGATTGTTTTTCACTTCGGCTGCCAATTTCACATAGTCAGCCTGCAATTGAGCTTGGTTAGCTATCATGGTCTTGAACATCTCCTCAATGCTGGGTGATGGTGGTGGAGGAGGTGCATTGTTATTTCTGAATTGAGAGTGGTAGTTCTGTTGCCCTCCTTGGTTCCTTTGCACACCCTGACCCGAACTTTGGCCTTGATGGTTGTTGCTACCCCATGAGAAATTAGGATGATTCCTCCAATTTGAATTGTAGCTACTACCATACTGCTAGTGATTTCTTTGTGCATTACCCACAAAGTTTACCGAGTTAGGATTGCCTCCACAGCACTCAGCTGAGTGCTCACTGCTTCCACACACTTCACACCACAATTGCTGGACTGCATTAACCGGAGCTGAAGGCTGGTTCAAAGTCATGTTGCTGAAGTGGTTGTTCAATTGATTTTGCAAGGCAGCTATCTGTGCAGCGATAGCTGTAAACCGCGATGGCAGCGTGACACGGCTCCATCGGGGAGCCCCTTTAATTCGTGCAGTCCTATGCCTTTTTCCTTGCTCGCATTCAAGTCCAACTCCGATATCATCCAACATGCATTTTAGCTTCCCGAAATCACATTTTACCTACAAAACAATGCTAATCATGTTGGTTAGTATAAATTCACATTTTATTACCAATTACATGAAAATGTATACACATTGCTAGATAAACAAGGCGAAACTGATACTTTTGAGTATCACTTGGGCATATAAATCTGCCCAAGATCAGTTTTACTTAAGATTTATTAAAAACTCGTGGGGTTTTGTATTTGATTTATATAAAAAGTAATGATTTAAATATGGATTTTGAGATTTTGAAATATTATCATAACCTATGAATTTTGATCATCTTTTGTGATTTAAATTTGTTATAATATTATTGATTTTTGATTTCTTAAATAATTAGTCTTAATTATGCATGCCCCATGATGAATCGATTTATGATCTATTATTCCATCGATGTTCTTTATGAGCCCAACATGAATTATGTTTTGAATTATGAATTTATTATGTTACCCATTATGATTTTATGAAATTCAAGCTATATGCATGATCTATAAGTATGTATGAATCCTATAAATCATGAATTATGTTTTTGGCCGACTCACGGGCCTCATGTCATGGCTAGATCACTTATCTTCCAGCATGTTTATGATTATCATGATTTACTAGCCATGAAATCATGTATGTATTATTATGAGCACTATATATGTTTTGGGAGTAGTATCGAACACCGAGTAGATTCGGGGCTTAGGTTAAGTTTCATGCCCCATAATTGGGGGGAGGGCATGACTGGCTCCCCATACCTGACTGACTGAAAATCCGGCTATATGACATCTGTAACTGTAAAACTTAGGCCGTCCCCACCTGTCATAATCAACTGGAGCACAAACTAGACCCATAATATCTCAACAATACAGGGTAAACAACTGAAATTCAAACAAGGCTATGAGTATGCTAAACTAAACAACAAAAAGCCGACAAGGCCACAAACTGAATTTTATTGTACACGCTAAGTCCACAAAGCCTCTAAAGAGTAAACTGACTGATGGTCGGAACAGGGCTCCGATCTACCCATAACTGCATCTCAAAACTCTAACTGAAAAAAAACCAGTCTTAGCTCCAGAAAGAAAGGAGCATACCAACACATCCACTAATCTCACGAACTGCTACTGCAACTGGCAATCCCGACCTCTACCTGCACCTGCAGCATGAACACAGGTACCCAGGCGAAGGGACGTTAGTACGAATGAAATGTACTGGTATGTAAGGAAGAAAACTATAAACATGTAAGATAGCAATAATAACTGAGCCAGAAATAAGGAATAGTAACAACCTGGAATCCTAGAAACTGAAATATGACAATAAGTTAATACTGAAGTGCAAATGCAACTAAGTAATGCACAAGAAAAACTATAACTGTAATGCCAGCAACCAGCCAACCATAAATCCATATATAAAATTCGTCCAGCCGGTGTACCATACCAGGGAAAAATAAAAATATGTTCAGCCGATGTATCACACCAGGATAAAATAAAAATATCTCCAGCTAATGTACCACACCGGGGTAAAATAAAAATATCTCCAGCTGATGTTCCACATCGGGGTAAAATAAAAATATCTCCAGCTGATGTACCACATCGGGGTAAAATAAAAATATCTCCAGCTGATGTACCACACCGGGGTAAAATAAAAATATCTCCAGCCGATGTACCACACCGGGGTAAAGTAAAAATATCTCTAGCCAATGTACCACACCGGGATAAAATAAAAATAATTCTCAATCATAATCATAAATAGGGCTGATATGGCTTATATAGAGTCAATTTAATACGTATGACATATAAATAACAAATGTTAAATCTGTGGCCGGAATAGGCCTCTTTCGTAACCCATAAATGCAAGTGAGCACCCATATCATGTAAAGCTAGAAAATATGCATAAATATCATGTAAAGCTGTCAAATTATACATGAACATGTCGACTCAATTACTTGAAGGACCTTCAAGAGGTTTAGACAACATAAGTACTTTTATAGGCTTACAAACAATGTCCTACAAATAATCCTACCAATTTAACATATTACTTGGATAGAAACACATAGAACTCATTTCTACACAATTCTTTAACATCTGGGAACTGCAAATATATACTGCCTACCAGGTGGTTCCTTTACCTGTATCGATAACTATACATTGGAATTTCATTGCCAAATTTATCATGTAGATAAGCACATATAGTTCTTAATTCATTTGACTTATTTGCAGGAAAACATGAAAATTATAACTAGGAACTTGGAGTTATTTGTAATATACATAGAGCTGAGAACTGAACTACAGACATACAACGTATGAGACTTCTATATATTATATAACTCGTATTTAGTTAACTGGGTGACCTCCAGGAGACTTCCTGGTATTCAAAGTTCTGAGCTTAACTGATCATTATCATAGCCTGCACTTATACTTACTTAGACATTAGGAACATTGGTACATGGGAGAATCTCTTCTTTGAATTTAGGAAATTCAACTGATAACTAAACAAGAGCTAAACATAAAGATACATGACTTGAATATAACTGAAAGAATTCAACTGTATGTTATAACATGTAAATCATATACATTAAGACTTCTTACTGGAAAGACATATAAAGACTTGAGGTTTTTAGACTCGTATACAACATCAGATACTTGACCGAGACATTAGCATAATTCTCGAAATATGATCTCTCAAAAACTTCTTGATTAGCTAGAATATTTCAACATAAATTAGGGACGTAAAGACATAACTTAAGGATATGAGACTTGGAGCTCTATAACATAGGAACTCGTGAATAACTCTCTAAGTGATTCCTTATAGGCAAATAAAGATATATAGCCGTAAATTCGGGTTATGCTGGATTGACTTACATAACTTTGCAATTATCGGCGAAGCTTGAGAAAGCTTACATAATCATAGGTGACTTAGAAGATCCTAGGATTACCCTTTTCAGACATGGTAGAAAATTTCAACACTTAGAATAGATAACTTAACATAATCGTTTAGGGGTATAGCAGAGAGCTTCTCAACTTAAGTTACTATTTTGCAGACGTTCAACACTAATTATTTCATAGAAGGTTAACACTTTAGTGGTTATTCATCAACGTAACACATATTGAACATAAACAACTTAATTTATAACTCTTTTGCTAAACATCTTTAGAACAAGGTTAATTTTCCTAGCTGTTGCTTACCTCATTCACCATCGTAACCCGTATCGTCTAATTTAACAATATTTAGCTATACTTTTCTTATTCATCTTAACTTCTTTGCCAAAAATTATTCACTCTACACTCAAGTCTTTACCCTTGTATTCACTATTCCATCAATTCTTATATGCACTTACCTCTTTTCCTAATTGACAACTTAGCTACGCTTTCCCCGTTAACATGTATCAACTTAGCTTATTCGCTGCGTGCCGGTTGCTTAGCTTTAAAGAGGAAAAAACATAAAATCTACTTTTTACCTTAAGCACTTTAAAATATAAACATATAGGAGGGATTAACAATATTATTAAAACGTCATCTAAATAAGCTTGTTTACCCTCAATCGGCTTAGCGTCATCTTCTTAGCTTAAGTTCAACTACATGTCGTTGTCTTAGCATTTCCTACCAATTTCAGTAAGTGACCATATCTTAACATATATTCAACATCGCATATTCAGTGTACTGCAAAGGACCAGCTCATGGTGCCCATGTTAAGGGGACTTTAGACTCGATTTAGAACTACGGCAACAATCGTATAAAAATTACGCATTTCGCTTCACATTTGTTCGCTTCAACCATTCTTAACGATTCAAGCTTTATGCCAAGTATTTCCAACCCTTTGAAAAGGATCATACATTCCTCAATATGATTTTAAAAACATAGGAATATTGATCCTTTCAATAACTTAGTTTCGTGCTTGAAAAACAAGGAAAGGGACGCCTTTACATACCTTGGCACGTCGACTCTAATTTTGCGAAAATCTTACTTTCAAGCTTAATCCTTAAGGCTCCTTCCATTTACTATTTACAAACCCAACAAGCAGCAACTTCACCAAAGTTCTGGAAAAATTGGGCAGCAACATGCCACAAAAACACACAAAGAAACAACAACATAATACTACAACATTCTCCAAGTTATAACCTCATAAACTTAAAGAAATCAAAAATGGAATTACTCACCCTTTCTTGGAGATGTTATCATATAAAGTAGGAGTAAACTCCTACTGTTTCCTCTGTCTAGAATCATCTAAAAACGCAGCAATACCACAATCAACCACAAGACAACAACAAGCCATGACTTTCTTCCATGATTCTCTTTTCAAAGCCCAAAATAGATAATAGTGAAGTTTCTTACCTGGGATATCTTTTCACCATGTGATAGGGATTTGAATTCTCTGAATTCTAAAAAAAATCAACTAAAACGGAGTAGAAATGAGCTTTCTAGCTCAATTTTACTTGATATAGGTGGCTGGCCAAGGTCTGGGTGGCGCCCGCGTGCGGAGCCCGCGTGACATGCCCTCGCGTGTGCGCGCGCTTGGACGCTTTCCCAGCCGACAGTGCTGTCTTCAAATGAGCATAACTTTTTACTCCGAACTCCGATAGACGAACGGTTTTTTCACTGTAAACTAGACTCAAATACCTTTCATTTCATAGGTTATGGGACTTTAGATCATTATATGTTTGGAGATATGACCATTTAAAATTAACCCTTATTTACAAACTTCACATACTCTTCGCTTTTCCCTTTGCACATGTTTCCCTCCTCACCTACGGACAACATACGACCCATAATTCCCTTAATATGACATATAACCATCAAATAATCATCAAAAAATTTTTTTGGAGTGTAACATTAAGCACTGAATCTCATGAGTTACGTGCCACTGTAGATATGTTGGGACCCCTTCATGCTAGTCCCTGGACCAAATGGCCCTTTTCATGGTGATATAACACTTTCATGGTTCTACCCTTGGCAAGGTAAGAATATCCTCCCTACTAGGGTTACAAGTCGGGCTTAATGTGTGCTCATATAGGGTATGTCGGTTAAGAGAATCTCCCACTGTTCCTCACGATTTATGCATGTTATGATTATGTATATTGGCTCAAGTCATGTCCAGTAAATCTTTCCTCTTATGATTATGATTATGATTGCATTACGAATGTTTTGAAAACCTTGAGCCTTATGTTATGTTATGATGTTTATGATACGAGCATGATTCCCTACTCTTACGATCATTTATGAGTTTTATATGTTTTAAATGTCCATTTTACTGACCTCGCATACTCAGTACATTCCACGTACTGACCGCATACTTTTTGTGTTGTATTGTTTCATGATACAGGACCTGACTCTTAGGCTCACCCTCCTCAGTAGTGCTTCTAAGATTGTTATCAGCTTATTGGTGAGTCCTCATGTTCCGAGGGCCATATGTTTAGACTCTATGCTTTTCTTTCAGTTTCAGAATTGTTGGGTTAGTTGGGGAGTTGTCCCATCAACCCATATTTCATGATTGGAGGTTTTTAAGACTATAAGTTGGACTCAGCTGTCATGTATGGATCATGTATTATCTTTTCTTCGTTGTTATGACATGCTTGCGTTTTCTTTATGTTAAGTCTTCCGCTCATGTGATTGAATTAGATGCATGCTCATGCCATGGGTCGACTTGGGGTCTCTCGGGGCTCCTTGTCCCGTGTCCACGATCCAGGTATACGTTTGGGTCGTGACACCTATGCCAGCATCTAAATCGCTGCCCTAAACTCGGTGTAGGCAGCTGGCTTTGGTATGTGCTCCTCATGAACAGGTGGAGCTGGCTGATGCTCACCATCATGGGCACCCTCATGATCATTTCCATTTTTGTTTCTCCTGGCATTTACTCGATGTAGAGGCATGATTCTGCAAATGCAAATAACACGAATTAGAGGAGTGAAGGACGTTCATCGCATGACATGGATCACGAAAGAAGGGAACATTTTCTAAACGTCTAGTAGCCTCTTCATCATAAGTGAGTTGCGCTTCACACCCAAGAAAAAGACTCTACTTAACGCGGCTTTCAGACTCCCTAGGACACTTCAAAACTTATGGCTCTGATACCAAGTTTGTCACGATCCAAACGTACATTCGGATCGTAGACACAGGACAAGGAGCTCCGAGAGACCCCAAGTCGACCCATGGCATGAGTATACATCTAATTCAATCACATGAGCAGAAGACTTAACATAAAGAATGTAATCATAACATAGCATAAGGAAAAATCAGTATAAGACTTATACAATACGGCGGAGTACAACTTGTGGTCTGATAAGCCTCTAAACATTAAAGGCGGATTGATGGAACAACTCCCCAACTAATCCAACATCCAAAAACTGAAAGGAATAACATAGAGTGTCAACATGTAGCCCTCAGAACATGAGGACTCACCAAGTGCGCTGAGAGCAAATCTGAATCTATCTACGGGTGAGGATGAGCCTGAGAACTGGGACTTGTATCATGAGACGATACAACATAGAAAGTATGAGGTCAGTATGTGGAATATACTGAGTATGCAAGGTAAGTAAAGTGGACATCTAAAACATGTATGAAATTCATAAATGAACATAAGAGTAGGACAACATGCTCGTATCGTAAATCATAATGACATATCATATAGCTCAAGGTTTTCAAAACATCTGTAACGTAACTTAATCATAATGCTAATAGAAGAGATTTACTTAACATGACTTGAGCCAACATACATAATCATAACATGCATTAATCATGAGGAACAGTGGGAGATTCTCTTAACCGACACACCCCATTTGAGTACACATGAAGCCCGACTTGTAACCCTAGTCAGGAGGTGTTCGTACCTTGCCAAGGGTAGAACCATGAAAGTGTGATATCACCATTAAAAGGGCCATTTGGGCCAGGGACTAACATGAAAGGGGTCCCAGCATACTTACAATGACACGTAGTTCATGAGATCCGGTGCTTAACCTGAGCCCCGAACCTACTCGGTGTTCGATACTACTCCCAATATATATATAGTGCTCATAATAATACATATATGAGTTCATGGGCTAGTTAAATCATGATAATCATAAACATGCTTGGACATATGTAAACTAGCCAAGACATGAGGCCCGTGAGTCGGCCAAAAGCATAATTCATGATTAATAAGATTCATACATACTTATAGATCATGCATATAGCTTGAATTCCATAAAATCATAATTGGTAACATAATAAATTTCACAATTTAAAACATAATTCATGTTGGGCTCGTAAAGAACATCGATGGGATAATAGATCATAAATCGATTCATCATGGGGCATGCATAATTAAGCTTATTTACTTAGAAAAATCAAAATCAACAATATTATAATCATTTAAATCTCAAAAGATGATCCAAAATCCATAGATTATGATAATATTTCAATATCATAAAATCCATATATTAAATCATTAGATTTTATTTAAATCAAATAAAAAATCCCATGAGTTTTTGATGAATCTTAAGTAAAAATCATAGAGTAGGAACATGGGTGTGGAAGAATTCACCCATTGATGATCTTACATACCTGGGATTATCAAATCCTAACTCTCCTTAGAATCCCAAGAGTGAAATTGGAAGAATTGAAGAAAAAAGCTTAAAATCCCCTTAGATCACCTTTCAATATCCTTGCATGCATGAATGAGAGTTTAGAATAGGTCATTCTCTTAAAAACCCAGCTTTCCCAAGCCAAAACGACGTAGTTTAGGGCCATATATCATGAAAAAGTCAAAAATACCCTTAATGAACCTGCCCTGAAATCTGGCCGAGTGGAACCCATGGATGGATCTAACCGGTCGCTGTAACCACCGACAACCCATCCTGTCACTCGTCAAGTGCATTGTTGAAAGTCTTCATTCGGACCCAACCAACGGATGGTCAGGACAACCCGTCCTTTCAACCCATGACTCGTTACATCACCCGTGGTTTGCCCCTGAATCTTAGCATCTTATCTCTTAATGGGTCACACCACGGCTCGTCACTACAAACAACGAGTTATTGTTTCTCTACGTCAAACCCACTGGAAAACTTAACCTCCAACAACGACCATAACCAACGACTCGTGGTTTCTCCTAACAGGTCGTTGGGACGCCCGTTATAAGTGACCTGATGAACTCAGCTCCTTCCCACGACTTCTATCAACGACTCGTTGTTTCCCACAACGAGTTGTCATGTCACCCGTGGTTTACACTGTCATCCAGCCTGTTCCTCACTACGACTCATTACAATGACCCATGGTGTGACACCACGAGTTGTACCTCGGCCCGTCCTGAGATATTTTCCCCTATTTTCTGCAGTTTTCAACTTTCCACTTCTGGGTCTACTCCTGCACACTTCTGGGGTATTACACTAACAGTCCTCAAGCAAACATATATAAGAGCTAAACAACAACTAACAACACGACAAACTTACACCATATGACAAGAATATGATTGGAACGGGAATCATGCCGAAATGGAGGAACGAAAGCCTTAACATACCTTGAATCCAATGAACTTAAGCTAATACAAATCCCAAGATTTCAACACCATCAATACACTGCCTAAAGGAAGCCCAAGCTAGTGCCATAAACACAGCCAATAACGCTCAAACAAAGAACAAGGCAAATGAGACTTATTCGATGTGATTTCTAGGAATTCAACGGAAGAAGCTTTAAAACAACAATCTACCAATTCTTACAAGATCTTAATCAACTTAAATAACTCAGAATCAATGAAAATAAAGGCTTACCAACCAGCCACAAAGAAACAACCATCAAATTTGCCAGAAAACACCACCAAAATGCAAGTTGCACTCAACTTTCGACTTCCCGACATGAAAAACCATATTGGGACATGATTTCTAAACTCCTAATAAATGGAATTGGAGATGACTCTTGGTCGTGAAGCTTTCTAGAAAAAGATGGAAAATGATTCAACAACCGACTAAACTAACTTACATAGGGGCTGGACTACATAGGGGCGACGTGTCATATTTCCCATCACTCCGTTTTGGTGGCAAGAGACATTGCCATCGCGGACCCTCTCTAGTCCTCATCGTCTGCTTGCGCAATATCGTAAAAATGCGAATATCTCTCTACTCCGAAGTCATATTAGCAAACAATTTAATGTATTGGAAACGAGGCTCATAAACCTTTAATTTGATAAGTTTTAATCCCCTTAACTCCTTATAAATTGGGAGAAAATCTCTAATACATCTTACCCAAATTTCAGAGAAGTTAAGAAATAAATTTGCAATAACTTTTTTCAACTTTTATTTCACAACTTGATTAATATCAAATATTAATATACGATCATAGAGTGATTCAAATGCCTTATAACACGTCCTTATTAGTATATTAAGGACTCCTAGTACTACGTTGAAAGTACGAGCTTACTGTTTAAATTATATGGGGTGTTACATTCATCCTCGAATATAGGATGACATGCACGATTCCAACCCTAGCACTATCATAGAACGACATGGCCTCACACGATTCACAAGATCAAGTCTACCATAGATGACATCCAAACAACACAACTTTACACCATACTAAGGCGCGACACAACTATAACCAAAAACCAAAGAAAAGGATCTCACCTGCCACCACGTCTAGCCATTAACCGGATATACCATCAAATTACAAGCATTTTCTACACAAGTCAGCAAACATGAGTCTAGATCTGACTCCTAGGACAACTGATATCTCGCATGATTCTGATTCAGAAAGAAGGGTAACAATCCTCAACGTCCTGTAGCCTTATGTTTATAAGTATGTTGCGCAAAGCACACATAAATAAGACTCTATTAGACACAACTCATAGACTCCCTAGAACACGAACTGCTCTGATACCAAGTCTGTCATACCCCAAATCTGGAGGGGCATGACTGACACCCTAACCACACTTGATCGAGCACAACCTACCAAAAAACTAATTACAACAAGTCAGAACGTTGAACTTCGGCATCACAACTATAACAAGATAAGAGGAAACAACAACAAAGAATAGAAACTGATTTACAAACCAACCAAAAGATAACAAGAGGTCGCCAAGGCCACATAATAGAAACAACCTATACAATCACTACAATAAAATACATATATAACTATAAAATATATTGTAGATAAATATGAAAATTTTCGTGGCTAAACATTTTAGCCATAAAAAAATTTCATAGCATTTGTAGCAAGATGTAGCGTAACCAAAAAGTTAGCTACATACTTTACATGGTCCGTGGCTAAGGACTAATACTTATAGCTATGAGGTTTTTTTGTTGCAGCTGTGATGGTAAAATATTTTTCTACAAAAAATACACTTATAACAAGTAATTTTATTTGTTTGCATGACAAACAACATTGGTAGTTGTTTTTATATTGTAGCCACAAGATGTTGTATTGTAGCAAAAAAATTATATTTATTTGTCATGCATCTTAAAATTTATAGCTAATTTATAGCTTAGTCCCGTGGCAATAGTACTCATATTCAATTGTAAATAATTTTTTTTAATATCTATAGATTAAAGTATTTGCCATAAACATACTCGTATTATAGCTAAGAATACATATCTTTAGCCATGAAATAAAAAAAATTAAAGTGCAAAAAGTTTTTTTTCATTTGCTACAAAAAGTAAAATTATATTCTTGATATGTGGCAATTATAGGATTTATGTTCAACTACTCATTAAAAAGATTCATAGCTAAGATTTCATACTTTTTTGTCACGAGAATTAAATTTATAATAAAAAATTATCTTCATTTGCTATGAAAATAAACATGTGTAATCATGTCCTTATTACTTGGCAATTTTATATGTGTGTGCATGCGTGTGTGTTTAACTGCAGATTTATTTACTAAATTCAATTTTTTTCACAAATATAAAATAACTATGGTAATTCATTTAATGTGGATGTGAATTTATTTTTCGCATGAAATTTATAAATAATTATAGCTCAATATATTTTTTTTAAATGTATAATAAATGAAAAACATTAAAAAAAAGACTTAATAAAGATTCAACAACATTATTCAAAATAATGAAATACTATTTTATTCAAACATATCCGCTTTTACAACAGAAAAACATAATTGTTTATGTCTTCATCGATTTTGATTCTTTCATCACTCCTACGCAAGTTACAATGACAATTGATCTTGAACTGCAGACATCATTAAAAAAAAAAAAATTCTCACCAGAATACAAGTTTTTATAAAAACAAATAAATAAATGTAAGGAAAGAAACTCAATTAATTGAATGATATTTAAGAATTTTTTTAAAGAAAAAGGATAAACCACAATAATTAAATGACTACAGTCAACCAAAAAACAATTCATAACAATATAATTTATAGTATCATATGAACTTCACACAAAAAAAAGAGTATATTTTTATCCTTTCAGCATTCCAATAACATGAAGAAAAAGACCTTTTGAAAGTAAAGTTATATAGTTTTTAGACCCACAAAAAAATCAATGAAAATTCACATTTTAATCAATGGACGATGCCACTCCAAAATAGCAAAAAGGGTAGACGCCAATAATCCAATAACAACTAAAGTGAAACAACTATGTGAGAATAACTTGGGGTGGTATTAACCAATAAGGATGAAGCCTAATTTTTAAAAATTTTCAAATGATTATTCAGATTGAGAAAAGTCGTATCCAACCTAGCTTAAAAGTTTAATACTTAATTTGTATTAAACTGCTCAATTGACTCCCACCAATATTTTTGGACATTTTCTTTCATATGATCAAGTAGAGGTGCTTGTGCACTTATAACAACTTCTTCTATGATCCCAGACTCTTCACTCATATTATTGAGTTCATTCACCTTGTTCCATTCATATTAAATGAACTACATAGGCAAATACAGAGTTAAAAGCTAAATTATTGGATTCTACCGAATAAAAAAAAGGTAAAACATCAACATATAATTTAAAATATTTGATTCAAAAATTTGTCAATAACTTTAGCAAATACTGCACTTCAATTCTAATTTATTTCTCTCTTTTTCTTTCACACCTAATTTTCTTCAACATCCTATTGCATAACATCTTCCACTTCCTACTTAATATTCAATGTTTGATGTAGTCGTATGTTGTGGCACCAATGTAAATCCAACCAATTTTGATAAATAAGTAGTTAAAAAAATTGGTCAACTTCTTCTTTAGAGAACTTCATGATGTAAATTTCCAATTCAAACCATAAAATGAAATGAGGAAGCACAACTCTATTTCGAGGAATCCACATAGAAATTTATCTCGCAATAGTAGGTGGTGGAAACATAGTATTAGAAAAAATAGACACTTTTGGGGTAAGAATAATAATTAATGGGGTTCTCAACCTTCATTAAGAGACATTCAATGGGGAGACCAAACGTGCTATGACATAGCTAATTCATTAGCCAATCAATCTAATGGAAACATGCATCAAGAAGTCGAATTCGTTGATCTATTCCTAGAAACAGTCTAATTTTTCGTTTGAAGGTTAATGCAAAGGATTAGTGAATTCAACTTCCTAATACATGTGATCATTACATGGACTGGCTATCGAAAAAACTAGGTCATAGCATTGTTGATCTCACTACTTGATGGATCTTAATGTAGGATGGCCCCTCCATTAATGTTATATTTCTCCAAAAAGAAGCTACTTTTTCTATTACAACTTTGTGATCACCACCACAACATTTCTTCTTGTTGTTGAGAAACCAATTCCTACGTTAGTTCCTTGAAATAAAGTCGTTTCTCCACCTCATAATCTGCCCTGAATTGGAACTTGATAACATGAAGTTCGCTAAAGAATAAGTTGAACGTTTCCTTTCAGTTGTTTTTAATGAAAATCAGTCGAATCTACATTGGTGTCATCACATAAGAATGCATTGAAGATGGACATTGTGAAAGATTAAGTATAGAAGTAGAAGATGTTATACAATAGGAAGTTGAAGAAATTTAGGTGTTAGTCTATGAAAAGGAGATAAATAAATTGAACTGCAATATTTGTATCATTTTATTGACAAAATTATGAATCAAATATTTTAAAATATATGGCTATGTTGCACTTTTTTTTATTAGGTGAAATCCAGTAAAAAAAATTAACTTTGCATTTACCTAAAGTAATTCATTTAATAGGACAGCAACTGGATGAATGTTTTTGCATAATTTTGAATTAGGATTCAAAAAATCATCAATAACTGCTTCAACTAAAGATGAAAAAATAAAAAAATCTTACCAATAAGGATAAAGAGTATTATTTCTATATCAACATCACATAGAATAACAAATTCGCTGGCCTTTTTATATAGAATTAAACTCGTTTTGTAATTGTGAAATAGTGATCATCTCATTTTTTATTTTTGACATTCAAATTTTTCACCACCCTCTATTCTTCTTACTATTCATGTCAAAAATTACAAGGAATAAAATAAAATTTTATCAATGAAATATTTTCCCAGAAGAAATGACACTCATGAGATTTAAGAAATATCATGACACTACTTCTAGACATCAAGAACTTCACAATAAATTTCTAACCAAATACTACAATAGAAAACAGTTAAACAAATCTAATATTTTAAAGTAAAGAAGTAAATATTTTAACACACTTTATAAAAATTATCAATTGCGAGAACTTAGTTCAATACCTTATGACACGAACTGATGATAGTCATGCACCATCTATGTTCGTATTTTACAAAGTGTGAATACAATTTGAAGAAATACCAACTATTCACCAAAATATTTTATGTTTTATAGTCAAAGTCAAACTTACAACAAATCTGAAATTTATCTTGAATATGAATGCTTTAATGAATTAAAACAATAAAAACTCAAACTTTCCATGTGCATTAACATTGATCAAATCTGAATTTTCAACTTTAATAGGAACTTAGTTGATGTTCTAATTCTGAAATAAGTGAACATTAATTAAAATATTACCAATTGACAAGAAATATTATCAGCGAATTAACTACAATAAAAACCTAATATTCAACTTGAAATAGGTAACCTTTAATGTACTCACTAATTTGACTAGGCATTAATTTTTAAATATAATATTTAAGAGGACACAAGTAACATATCAAAAGTTTGAAAATACATGAAGAACTCCCAAAGTATGTAGTATTTGAAGATTGGTCGCACCAATACCTTCTATACACGCAATGCAAAATAAAAAAAGTTAGCAGTTTCATATTTCATTAATAAAAGAATAAAATAACATATAAAAAAAGAAAAATAAATTTCAAAGGTAAATAATGAATGAAATAATTTTAATCGTCGCCTTTTCTTCTTGGTCACAATTATCTGATAATACTAAAAGAAAGATTACGTATTTTTCTTGTGATATCTGAGAATTCACTGAAGTGTGTGGCCTATAGTTAGAAAATGTGTATAATGTGTCCGCTCTTCTATCACTATCTATGTTAGTACACAATTTCTAACTATAGGCCACACATTTCAGTGAATTCTCAGGTATCACTGTTGACACTCAATTTTGACCTACCTACGCTTTAATATGCTGCTTATATATGTATATATTTATTTATTTATTTAACGCAAAATTCGGCTTATTTTTTGTATTTATAAAGTAATTTATTATCATAACATTGCGAAAATCATTTCAAGTTATATGTATGACCTATATTAATTTTAAGTTTTGATATTAAATAATTACGACGTAGGTATGCGCCCTTATTTTAAAATATATCCTTTACTTAATAAATTATTTACCTAGTTTTGCTAATTTTATAAATTTATTTGAATAATAAAATTACTTGAATTTTATAAATTATTTACGTTAATAATATGATTTTTATAATATTTGGTGACTTGACTTTATATTTTAGTCATTAATTTATTTGTAAATATAATAATTTAATTATATGATATTTACATAAGTATATTTAAATTTAGAATTTATTTATTAATAATAATATTTATATGATTTTCTTACAATTTAAACTATTTTATATCTATTTATTAAATTATTTTAAAGTGTAGTATATTTATTAATTTAATAGCAGCTAAGTCTAATTTCAATCAATTTATTTAAATTATAGCTATTTCCTATTCAATTTCATCCAATTTATTTCAAATTTGGCCACTTTCTATTCAATGTATTTCAATTTTAGCCACTTGTGATCAATTTTGGCTATTATTTAAATTGAATTTCAGCCAAATTAATCCCTACCCGTTTTTGACCCATTAACCCGACCCATTAACTAAAACTTAATCCTAGTCGTTCATTATATTTTAATCCTACGGTGTAGATTAAACCCCACCTTTTTTCCTTTTATATTCCTCTTACCCCCAAACCCTAAAAAACATTGTCATTCTTCCCTTTCCCTTTCCCTCTTAACAGCCGCCGCACACCCCTCCTCCTTTCCACCTCTCTTCCTTCTCCCATGCGTCGCCGGAAACCAACACTGCCAACAACCCGCTTCACTCCCTTCTTCCCCTCTTTCTTCTCCACTCCTCCTCCTCCAAGCTCCCAACTCCCTCTCCCTCACCATTAACGCAGCCTCCCTCTTCTATCTTCCCCATCTCCGGCAAACAACAAACCAACACCACCAAACCGTCCAAAACACCATCGTTTCCGGCCACTGCTGGCCGGAAAACCATCACTGCCAACAGTCCGCCAAACAGCCGCCGGAAATTTCCCGTCGCTCCGGTTACAGTCCAATCGGACAGATCTCAGATCTGTCCGTAAATTATTTATTTATTTATTATTTATTTTATTTTATTTTAATTTTCGTTTTGCTGTTTATTGTTATAAATAAATATATATCTATAGATAATATATATATATATATATATAAATAGTATAAATATATAGTGATATATATTTAATGCTGTTCGTTCCATTTTTTATTTTTTTAAAAAATATAATATGTGTAATATATATATATATATATAAACGTATATGATAATATATAAATATATAATATAATATATGTATATGATAGATGTATATATATATATATATATATATATATATATATATATATAATATAATATATATATTACTCTTTATATTGTCGTTCGTTTCTGTTCATTTATATATATAATAGATATAATGCATTTGTATGTATATAAGTAACATACGTTGTTTTTCTCTTTATTTCGTTTGTGTACCGGTATAATAAATAGCTACTAGTTGCTTAATCTATCTGAAAATTTTGTATTAGTTGATAATATTTATTTGGTAGTTAGATTAATTTGCATGACAACTTAATGTCAATTAAATTATGTGAATCGTTAATGTTTGATCCTAGTAATGGTTGAAATGTTTTGTATTACTGACTGCTCTAGTTAAAGGGTTTTTCTTATAATTATCTCTCGGCAGATGCATCATTAAAATTTAGCATAATTCTCCTTAATTCATTAAATGATAGTTTGTTATCCTTTCATTTAATCTGGCTAAGTTTTAAGGGAAATATTTCATGATCTGATTCTCTTTTCTTCCATTAATTATGTTAAAAGAAGCTCTAATTTTTCTTTGTTAATTAAGAAAATAACTTTCTTTACTCATATAGACATATTTTATGTTATTCGTTTAGAACAATCTTTGATTTGATTTACCTTATTTTGTACTATTTATTAATGATAAATATTTCATGTAGTTATAGTTCTTGATTAATCACGGTAAATATTTAGAATAATTTCTGAATCAATCTGTCCTGTTTGATATTTATTTATTAATAATACATATGTCATATTATTTTAGTACCGGTTATTTAAGGAAAAAATATGTAGAATAATGATTGATTTGAATTGCCATATTTGATTTATTTATTAATTTTAGGTAAATATTTCATGTGTTTCAGAATATTATTTAGGGATAAGATATAATTTATTTTATTGTTCCTATTAAAGGAAATCAGTTTGACAGATTTTATTCCCTTCCTTTTTACATTGATTTACTGTCCTTTTATTATGAAAAAAACGTTTAGCTCCTTAAAATATATGATCTGATTTTGTTAATTAAGGAATAATTATTCCTTTAATTGAATTTCCATTTTTTGTCTCTTGCCTTTAATTTTTCTGACTTTATGACTATAAAAGCAATCCTTTGCCCTTTATTATATTCAGAGGAACTTTGAGAATTTTCTCTAAAAAATTGTGTTCTAACAAATTTTTTCCTCCGAGAAAAGAAAAAAGAAGACTCCTCTTTAACAATTAACAAGTAGATTTTCAAGAATTCGATTCAACTTTTCTTCAACCGGTTCCATTACGGATTGAAATATCGGAGAGTTGCTTCGGGTTTAGAATAGGAACAGTCAGAGGCATTTGTTTTGAATCAGTTTAAAATCTGTGTTTATTTATTTATTTCGTTCGATCTTTTATTATAATTGTAATTTGTAAACGAACCGCGATAAATAATGGAAAATGGGGTTTTATGGGGGCGGGGATTTATGTTCTTTATAGTTTTCTGTTAATCCTCAAATCCACCTAGAATGCATGGTTAAATAAAATATACGGTAAAAAATTATGTCCTAAAGAACTTATATACATCGATATAATCTCTAATACGAAACAGATAGTCTAATTTCCGTCTGTGATAAGGGATTGATGGTTTTAATTAATGACTGTTCTAAAACTTAGCGTTTTAACTTTTAAAGCATGAATTTTGTTTAATTGTTAGCATATTTACTTGTAAGAAATTACATATTGATTTGTTTAAAGCATACTTTCTCGCATGCGTTTTTGAAGTTAAATAAAGCCTGTTTCGACATCATTGATTGCAAGATAAATGTAATCTTTCAATAGTCTCTTATAAATTAGAATTTAATTTTCTAGTCACTATTTTATATTAACTCGAAATCTGCATCACGCTCTTTTAAACAAATGCTGTAGACCATAAGCTGTTCAGACCTTCCCTATAAGATAAACTAATTAAAATTGCAGTTGTGTTGAACCAACATCTGTAGATCATGGTTTACAAGTTGATTGATTCTTGTCCCATTTATGTGGCAAATGTTAGTATGTAATGTTTGCACGATAGAAATAATGCTTGTGATATTTACTACTCTCAATATAAAACAAGTAGTATTAAAGACTAGTGCATTCTCTCAACTGTCACATGTGCATTATCCTTAACGAAACTAATTTAGGTTTATGTGAAGTCTTCTACATCCCAATTACCTTTCATTTGTAGTTAAATCATGTTAAGTGTTATTTTGGTGTGATCTTTGGTGTTATTATCCAGAAGAATGCGAAATTTTCAGATTTGAGTCAAAGTTTGCTTGTAGGGTCATTACATATAGGTTTACGCATTTGCACGTTATGTCTATCAATCTAACGTGTGATCTGTTAAGATCATGAAATTTTGTCTATTAAATGTTACGTTATATGTCCTTGTTCAAAGTCAAACCTCTTGCATTAGATGAAATGTTATAAGAACCGTAAAAAATACATGACATGCCTATAGTCACTGCCATCGTTCATTTTAAGAGGTTTATATGAAACCTTGCTAGCTGTCTTTAATATTGTTTGTTTTGCTTGACGTTTTCTTTATTAAAGCCTTAAGATTTTAGAAAAAACAAAATCCAAAATAGTAGTCCAATCACCTCTTGGACCTTAAGATTGGTGCGGGTAGGCAAATAATAGGACGTTAGTTTCAACACCTAGAGCGTTTTAGGTTAATTAATCAACTAGGCGGGTAGTCGGGAAATGATATTTGTGCTCGCTGAATAATACGAGCAATTCAAAGGATTGCTCGTATTATTTAAGTTGCACGAGATGATCCCATTAGGTCAAACTTTTCTAAATTTAGAACTACGTTTGGCCTGATTCCCTTAAGGGATACATAGGCGCCTACCGAGGCTCGGCCCCATAATTAAAAAAAGTTTATTTGTTTTCAATAAATGATTGCTTGTCACAGCTTTTATATTTATTTAAGAACTTAGAATAGCATAATTTGTTTTAACTTTCATTCCGTCCAAATTTCTTTCTTGTTTGTCCAAACTTTGTTATCTTTGACTTCATCATTTAGTTTAAACAATATAAGTTAAAATCAGTTTTAATTGGCCACTTAGTTAGTACCCATTTAATGAGTACGGTCGGGAACCACGTTTGTGGACATCGAAAGGTGCCTAACACCTTCCTTTCGAGGTAATTAAAGCCCTTACCCGAACTGTGGTAACTTAGGAAATAAAAGCTTAGAACGGTGCCCTAACGCATCTTATATTCGTTAGGTGGCGACTCTTCTTTTCCACCCCCAGCAGAGTCGCCATTCTATCGCGCCCCATTTTTTCGTCGCGCCCCATTTTTTCCTCGCGAAAAAGCAGGACCCAACATGCGACAACTCTTAAGGGTGAAAAAGAAGAGTCGCCACCTAACGAATATAAGGTGCGTTAGGGCACCGTTCTAAGCTTTTATTTCCTAAGTTACCAGAGTTCGGGTAAGGGCTTTAATTACCTCGAAAGGAAGGTGTTAGGCACCTTTCGATGTCCACAAACGTGGTTCCCGACCGTACTCATTAAATGGGTACTAACTAAGTGGCCAATTAAAACTGATTTTAACTTATATTGTTTAAACTAAATGATGAAGTCAAAGATAACAAAGTTTGGACAAACAAGAAAGAAATTTGGACGGAATGAAAGTTAAAACAAATTATGCTATTCTAAGTTCTTAAATAAATATAAAAGCTGTGACAAGCAATCATTTATTGAAAACAAATAAACCTTTTTTAATTATGGGGTCGAGCCTCGGTAGGCGCCTACGTATCCCTTAAGGGAATCAGGCCAAACGTAGTTTAGAAAAGTTTGACCTAATTCCCTTGAGGGATACGTAGGCGCCTACCGAGGCTCGGCCCCATAATTAAAAAAGGTTTATTTGTTTTCAATAAATGATTGCTTGTCACAGCTTTTATATTTATTTAAGAACTTAGAATAGCATAATTTGTTTTAACTTTCATTCCGTCCAAATTTCTTTCTTGTTTGTCCAAACTTTGTTATCTTTGACTTCACCATTTAGTTTAAACAATATAAGTTAAAATCAGTTTTAATTGGCCACTTAGTTAGTACCCATTTAATGAGTACGATCGGGAACCACGTTTGTGGACCTCGAAAGGTGCCTAACACCTTCCTTTCGAGGTAATTAAATCCCTTACCCGAACTCTGGTAACTTAGGAAATAAAAGCTTAGAACGGTGCCCTAACACACCTTATATTCGTTAGGTGGCGACTCTTCTTTTCCACCCCTAAGAGTTGTCGCATGTTGGGTCCTGCTTTTCTGCGAGGAAAAAATGGGGCGCGACAGAATGGCGACTCTGCTGGGGATCTTTAGGCTTTAACCATTACGTATTCATTAATTGGGGTCTTATTTGTGTTTGATTTTTGCTAACTATTCTGTTTTAATTTATTTTATTTGTATTTGTTAATATTGTGATTTTTGTCTTGAAGTTACTAACTGTTTTCTTCCTTTGTTTTTTCATAAATTGTTGTATTTTATTTTGCATATCCCTCATACTTCCCCCACTTGGGAAATTCTCACTTTCACACACAATGACGGTTGCGTGGTTTCACGGCCGTTCACCAGTTTAAAACACCCCGAGGATTGTCTTGTGATTTGATCGATCAGCGGTGCGTCAACGGTCATAAGCTTCTTCACTCTCGAGTTGTCCGCTCGAGGCAACCGTGTCATACCTACTCTTTTCCTAGATCTTGTCCGTGTACATCTTTAGTAAGGTATACACATCGTGCATGCATTATCCCTAAGAGGTCTCGATATCTTTGATATGTTGAGATCATTAGTTTGACTTTGCCCGAAGTCCAAAGAGATTTACGGTCTAGAAAAGGACATTATCATGTTTATTTGCATTTTTTGAGAGGCAAATACGCCTAAATACAGGGACTATTTGTTCCTTAGGAAGAAAAGACAAAACTAACCTTTTTATAATGCAGGTTGTGATGAATTAATTTCGTGTTGTTTAAGCTTTGATTAAGCCGAAAGAACAAGGAGCATTTTATTTAAATTTATAGCTTGATTTCTCTTATAAACTTTTTTCATTGTAATATTTCATTTATAAAAAAAAAAAAAGAAATTTAAGCAAAAATTATTCATATTGGATATTTTAGCAAGAGCAAATAGGACAATGTATTATGGCATATTTGTCTCTCAAAATTCGTTAGGCCTACCTCTGGCAACAAGAGGTCACAATACATTAGGACGCACGAATTACCTGTTAATTTGAGATGTAATTGTGCAATTGTTTTATTTTCCTTTGTCCGTTGATTCCTAATTTTTTATATAATTCTAAAATCATCTCATATTTATTATCTCTCAATCTCATAATCCATATAACCCACTTTTAAACCCAAGGCACACAATCTTGCAACCTTGCCCAAAATTTTCTTTTATCAATGTTGATTTATGTGTGTTTCAAAATAGCCTCTTTAGCGTTCATAATTTATTTGTTCAAATTAAATACTATAGTTTGCCTTAGTTTATCCTTTGCCACTAATGTTTCGGCATTCTCTTAAATCTCTCACCATTTCGATTCATTTTAATAAGCATATATTACTATTATTAGTTAGCAATATGTGTTACCTTTCATCTACATATCAAGAATTTGATTGTCTGGCATAAGTCGACATTGCTCATTCCACCAGCTTGCTAAATCCTTTTGCAATATCACCATTTCAAATCTAATAGTCATCAATCGCAAGTTTTGTCACCCTCATCCGCATCATGCTGTAAATTTTTGTTGTGTCAAAGCTTAAATTTTCTTATCTTGCTTGAAACTCTTTAACAAGATCGTCGTTTTGATGTAATTATTAATACTTTCTATTTTTGCATGCTAACCGGACGTTTGCATTTGATATGTTTATTTTTGCTTAAAGGTTGTCAAATATTTGAACATCAATTCAGCAAGAATCTGCAATTCTGACAAAATGTCCAACGTCCCAAACAATTCTACTCTTTTTCCTGACACAAATTTTGGTTCTCTCCCGACACAAGGTCTCTTCTCGACAGTATCTCTCTGTCCAACTCCACCTATTACACTTCCTCAACAAATTCCTTCATCACATACCTATATCGGCCCTTTGCAAGACATGACGATATCCGAGAGAGAGATCACCACGCTACGGAGAGAGTTCAATAACTTGGAAAAGATTGTGGGTGAGAAGCTACGCTCAAAAAATATTCCAGATTTAAGGTATAAGAAGTTGTGCCTGCATCCAAGTGTTCAATTGCCGATGGGATACAAGATTCCAAAATTCAACATCTTCGATGGGCATGGAGACCCAATCGAACATCTGAAGGACTATTGCGGTAGATTAGTCGGAATTGGACATGATGAAGCTCTCTTAATGAGATTATTCATGCAGAGCCTGGCAGGAATGGCATTAACTTGGTATGTCAAGCAAGACTTCAATAAATGGCAAACTTGGGAAGATATGGCTCGAGATTTTGTAGAACAATACAAATTTAATACTAAGGATGACCCGACATTTCTAGATTTGCTTGAGATAAGGAAAATGAATCGCGAATCCTTTGAGGAATATGTGACTCGATGGCGAAGGGAAGCTTCTAAGATCCATCACTCGCTATCTGAAGAAGAATTAGTCCAATATTTCATCAAGTCATTAGACGGTATATATCGCAAGTATTTATATTTTACAATCATTCATAGCTTCGCAAGTCTAATTCGGATTGGGAAAGAATTGGAATATGGCATTCGAACAGGAAAAATTATTGATATTTCCCCATGTTCTCAAGCACGAGAAAGTCCTCCGAATAAAATAAAAAAGGATATCTCAATTGCTATTCCTCCACCACAGCACCATCAGGAAGTACAACAAGTATGTACCATCTTTGACTCTGGCAATGAACAGAGCTCCCAACAACAAATTTATCAGATACCACCTGATTATGACCAACTTGATTTTCAAAACCAAGCTCATCCAGTACAATCCAATTTTGTGAAGTCTCGGACATTTACTCCTCTAACTGAATCTCTGGCAGGCATATTTGAAAGGTTGAAGACCCAAGGAGTTTTGAAACCGAGAAGAGGGTGGATTCCTAAATACCCATCTCCAAATTTTGATCCATCTAAGAGCTGCGCATACCATTCGAATACTCAAGGACATGATACCGAGGAATGTACAGCTTTGAAACACAAGATTCAAGATTTGGTTGAGAAGAGGAAGATAATAGTTCATCAAGGACCGATGAATTACAACCTCCTTGCTTCTGGAGCAACCGTTATCCAAGGTGATCCAACAAAAATAGTTCCAAGACATTTGACAAGAAAGCGCAAAAGGAACTGATGAAAGCAAGACCATCACAAGCAAAGCGCTTTCGTTCACCCTTTGTCCATTCTATAATTTTCCCGTCTCATTCATTTTCTCTGTAATTGCAAACTACGTCTGACCTGATTCCTTTTGGATACGTAGGCAGCCCATTTTTGGGTTCGGTCTCAATCAAATAAATTTTTCTTTCTCCTCATATCCCAATCAAATATCTCCCTCACATCCGAATATGAAATCTTTGCCAATTTCATTCGACTCATAAAAGACCAAATGTAGATTCAGAAACTGAATTCTGATGTTCAAATGTATGACAGCCATTCCTTTTGAACTAATAATTTTTGTTTGAGTGAAACAGGAATATAAAGCCCTTAAGTCAAATTGGGGGCAGAATTTTTGAGGGAACGTGGAAAATTCCACAAGCAGGCAGCAAGGAGGTTTGCGAAACACTTTGCATTCTAAACTGGGGCAGAAATTTTTGAGAATTCCTCAAAAACTTCACCAAAATGCAAAGTCTATAGAGGATCAAAACAATGACAAGGAACAAAGGATATACAAAAGATATTGTGCCACAGGCCCATTATGCTACCGTCTAAATTATTATCATGCCACTATTTCAATCTGGCCACTAATATGATACCTTCGAGCTACTATTTCACAATCTTCAAGCTATCTATTTATTCTTATCAAACTACAATTACGCTGGTACTATCATCATGCTACTTCAAGATATCATTGTGCTGCTTTGGAGCTACCACGTTGTTATTATTGTATTACTTCAAGCTACCATTATTGTCTACTTCAAGATGCAGTTGTGACTGTTGCTATTTTAGAGTTACTACTATGCTACTCTGGGGCCACTATTTTATTACTTCAAGCTGCTATTATAGTATTCAAACTACTATCATGCTACTTACTATGCTACTGTGAATTGAACTACTATAATCTGAGCCACTGAAATTATGCTACAGATTACTGGGTTAGTCCACCCTATAATAGGACCATTGGGTTCGTCCGCCCTACAAATGGACACTCTGGGTTAGTCCACCCTATAATAGGACAATTGGGTTCGTCCACCCTATAATAGGACCATTGGGTTAGTCCACCCTATAATAGGACAATTGGGTTCGTCCACCCTATAATAGGATAAGTGGGTTCGTCCGCCCTACAAATGGACACTCTGGGTTAGTCCACCCTACAAATGGACACATTGGGTTAGTCCACCCTATAATAGGACAATTGGGTTCGTCCTCCCTATAAACGGACAATTGAGCTCAATATTGTATTTTTTTTGAGTCTTATAATTATGTTTAGTCTTACATTTAATATTTTTGAGCCCTTTGATTTACATTTCGAGCCTATTACCTGTATCCGAGCCTGTCGGCTCTGAAATGAGATGATCGGATTTCATCCACCCTAAAATGGGACACATCAATGCTAAATAATTTTATATGTGTATTCGAGTAATAATAGCTCGTCTGAGTTTTGCAGGTATTCGCTTTGGAAAATCGAAATTGGGGCAGATTTTCTGAGGTTCCTCAGAAAATTATATATTTTTCCCTCGTCGCTATTTCCTATAATGTTGCTCTTATATTATTTCGTATCATATACAGATTAACCATTTTTATCTAATAGTGTTAAAATATGAAGGTGAAAAGGCACACTGGTCAAAAGGAAAATAGTATTCGTTTTTACCCCGCTTTTAGTCTTCCGTCGTTTATTAGCAATATGACATTAAAACGTGCAATCCTCATCTCTCATCTCCTATTCTTATCATATCGTCTACTACCATCTTTATTCAATCCTTATTCGATTAATTTCTTTAGGGATTTCATTCTTCCCTAAAACCTGAACTACGTTGGACCTGATTCCCGTTTAAGAGGGATACGTAGGCGTCCCTGTGGGACTCGGTCTATATCTTTATAAAAATTTTTTTTTCCCCCTTCAAGGTTCTTGGTGCCTCTGTCACATTTTTCATGGTGTTTCGGTTAACAAGCTGCAACTGGGGCAGAATTTTTGAGAGGACCTCAAAAATTCTCAAATCCCCGCCATTTGCGAGGAAGTCTATGTCATCTTCTATACTGGGGCAGAAATTTTGAGAAGGATCTCAAAATTTCATCAAACTAGGTCAAGAAAAGTTTCGACTTATAAAAGGACGTCGTACGGTTTTAAAATATGCCATGGCCCATGATTTAACTCAAGTCTTTTCTATGTTTTACTTTACTCTTACTAAATTATTCACCTTTTGTCTAAACTATGTGCCCGAGCGTATGCCTGGACGGAGTGTAACAACAGGCAGAAGAAGGCCACGAGATGAACACACAGATCAACCTTCCCTTTTCAAACTGACAAACTTTCTTTGAATGCAGAAATAACAGAAATGCAAGGCGGAGATAAAGAATGCCGTGTCACAAGGCAACATAGAGCTAAGTCACTCTTTCTTACGCCTGTTTATTATCTTGCTATCCTCAGAACATTCGGTTTCATATTAAACCCATGATATATATTTAATACATGCATTTGTGTGCACTTCGATGCCCGTATGCATTTGAGCCCTGAATATATATTTTATACATACATTTGAGCCCGTGATATATATGCATTTGAGCCCTGAATATACATTTTATACATACATCCGAGCCCGTGGTATACATTTTGACGTATGCATCTGAGCCCGATATTTGCATTTTAAGCCCGTTTATGCATTTGAGCCCGTTGTTTGCATTTCAAGCCCGCTTATGCATTTTGAACCCGTTATTTGCATTTGAGCCCGAATAAACCGAAAACCCTCAATTGAATTCTTGAAGCTCTTGAATAATTTACTTTCTTTGAATAAGCATTTCTTCCACTCATCCGAAGGCATCATGGTCTAAAGGCATCGTTTCATGGCCTGCATACATCATTTCATAGCCTGAAGATTTACTTTACAGCTTATCATGCTCCGAAGGCGTCATAGTCTAAAGGCGTCATGTTTCATGGCCTGCGGACATCATTTCATGGCCTAAGGAATTTATTTTGCGTACCATGGCCCAAGACATCATGGTTTAGAGACATCATCCATTATCTCTAAACGAACTTTCATTGTCTAAAGGGAACTTGCATCATGTTTAATTTTCGCACCCATTTATTTTGATGCACATGCTTTACGTATTCACGCGAGCTTTGAAGAAAATCACGAGCTACTAATGATAGCGCTTCCCTACCTTTTCCTTTTGAATTATATTTTCACCTGGTTATTATCATACGCATTCTAAATCATGTCGAGTCGCGCTACCCCATCTTTATTCAAGCCTCGTGTTATCAATTTTTAGGGATCTCGTTCGTCCCTGAAATCCAGAACTACACGCGGCCTGATTCTCGTGACACCCGAGATATGTAGGCGACTTGAAACTAAAGTCTCGGTCGCAATATCTTCATGACTTTCTTTCCTTTATTTGGCCGCCCCAAGATCTTTGCTTCGGTCGGACAAAATTGGCTACTCAGTCAACGTTCTTTGCTCGACAATTCATCCTTCATTCCCGAGCAAAGAAGGGGAAGCAGTTGACACCCAATTTTGACCTACCTACGCTTTAATATGCTGCTTATATATGTATATATTTATTTATTTATTTAACGCAAAATTCGGCTTATTTTTTGTATTTATAAAGTAATTTATTATCATAACATTGCGAAAATCATTTCAAGTTATATGTATGACCTATATTAATTTTAAGTTTTGATATTAAATAATTACGACGTAGGTATGCGCCCTTATTTTAAAATATATCCTTTACTTAATAAATTATTTACCTAGTTTTGCTAATTTTATAAATTTATTTGAATAATAAAATTACTTGAATTTTATAAATTATTTACGTTAATAATATGATTTTTATAATATTTGGTGACTTGACTTTATATTTTAGTCATTAATTTATTTGTAAATATAATAATTTAATTATATGATATTTACATAAGTATATTTAAATTTAGAATTTATTTATTAATAATAATATTTATATGATTTTCTTACAATTTAAACTATTTTATATCTATTTATTAAATTATTTTAAAGTGTAGTATATTTATTAATTTAATAGCAGCTAAGTCTAATTTCAATCAATTTATTTAAATTATAGCTATTTCCTATTCAATTTCATCCAATTTATTTCAAATTTGGCCACTTTCTATTCAATGTATTTCAATTTTAGCCACTTGTGATCAATTTTGGCTATTATTTAAATTGAATTTCAGCCAAATTAATCCCTACCCGTTTTTGACCCATTAACCCGACCCATTAACTAAAACTTAATCCTAGCCGTTCATTATATTTTAATCCTACGGTGTAGATTAAACCCCACCTTTTTTCCTTTTATATTCCTCTTACCCCCAAACCCTAAAAAACATTGTCATTCTTCCCTTTCCCTTTCCCTCTTAACAGCCGCCGCACACCCCTCCTCCTTTCCACCTCTCTTCCTTCTCCCATGCGTCGCCGGAAACCAACACTGCCAACAACCCGCTTCACTCCCTTCTTCCCCTCTTTCTTCTCCACTCCTCCTCCTCCAAGCTCCCAACTCCCTCTCCCTCACCATTAACGCAGCCTCCCTCTTCTATCTTCCCCATCTCCGGCAAACAACAAACCAACACCACCAAACCGTCCAAAACACCATCGTTTCCGGCCACTGCTGGCCGGAAAACCATCACTGCCAACAGTCCGCCAAACAGCCGCCGGAAATTTCCCGTCGCTCCGGTTACAGTCCAATCGGACAGATCTCAGATCTGTCCGTAAATTATTTATTTATTTATTATTTATTTTATTTTATTTTTATTTTCGTTTTGCTGTTTATTGTTATAAATAAATATATATCTATAGATAATATATATATATATATATATATATATATATATATATATAAATAGTATAAATATATAGTGATATATATTTAATGCTGTTCGTTCCATTTTTTATTTTTTTTAAAAATATAATATGTGTAATATATATATATATATAAACGTATATGATAATATATAAATATATAATATAATATATTTATATGATAGATGTATAAATATATACATATATATATATATATATATATATATAATATAATATATATATTACTCTTTATATTGTCGTTCGTTTCTGTTCATTTATATATATAATAGATATAATGCATTTGTATGTATATAAGTAACATACGTTGTTTTTCTCTTTATTTCGTTTGTGTACCGGTATAATAAATAGCTACTAGTTGCTTAATCTATCTGAAAATTTTGTATTAGTTGATAATATTTATTTGGTAGTTAGATTAATTTGCATGACAACTTAATGTCAATTAAATTATGTGAATCGTTAATGTTTGATCCTAGTAGTGGTTGAAATGTTTTGTATTACTGACTGCTCTAGTTAAAGGGTTTTTCTTATAATTATCTCTCGGCAGATGCATCATTAAAATTTAGCATAATTCTCCTTAATTCATTAAATGATAGTTTGTTATCCTTTCATTTAATCTGGCTAAGTTTTAAGGGAAATATTTCATGATCTGATTCTCTTTTCTTCCATTAATTATGTTAAAAGAAGCTCTAATTTTTCTTTGTTAATTAAGAAAATAACTTTCTTTACTCATATAGACATATTTTATGTTATTCGTTTAGAACAATCTTTGATTTGATTTACCTTATTTTGTACTATTTATTAATGATAAATATTTCATGTAGTTATAGTTCTTGATTAATTACGGTAAATATTTAGAATAATTTCTGAATCAATCTGTCCTGTTTGATATTTATTTATTAATAATACATATGTCATATTATTTTAGTACCGGTTATTTAAGGAAAAAATATGTAGAATAATGATTGATTTGAATTGCCATATTTGATTTATTTATTAATTTTAGGTAAATATTTCATGTGTTTCAGAATATTATTTAGGGATAAGATATAATTTATTTTATTGTTCCTATTAAAGGAAATCAGTTTGACAGATTTTATTCCCTTCCTTTTTACATTGATTTACTGTCCTTTTATTATGACAAAAACGTTTAGCTCCTTAAAATATATGATCTGATTTTGTTAATTAAGGAATAATTATCCCTTTAATTGAATTTCCATTTTTTGTCTCTTGCCTTTAATTTTTCTGACTTTATGACTATAAAAGCAATCCTTTGCCCTTTATTATATTCAGAGGAACTTTGAGAATTTTCTCTAAAAAATTGTGTTCTAACAAATTTTTTCCTCCGAGAAAAGAAAAAAGAAGACTCCTCTTTAACAATTAACAAGTAGATTTTCAAGAATTCGATCCAACTTTTCTTCAACCGGTTCCATTACGGATTGAAATATCGGAGAGTTGCTTCGGGTTTAGAATAGGAACAGTCAGAGGCATTTGTTTTGAATCAGTTTAAAATCTGTGTTTATTTATTTATTTCGTTCGATCTTTTATTATAATTGTAATTTGTAAATGAACCGCGATAAATAATGGAAAATGGGGTTTTATGGGGGCGGGGATTTATGTTCTTTATTGTTTTCTGTTAATCCTCAAATCCACCTAGAATGCATGGTTAAATAAAATATACGGTAAAAAATTATGTCCTAAAGAACTTATATACATCGATATAATCTCTAATACGAAGCAGATAGTCTAATTTCCGTCTGTGATAAGGGATTGATGGTTTTAATTAATGACTGTTCTAAAAGTTAGCGTTTTAACTTCTAAAGCATGAATTATGTTTAATTGTTAGCATATTTACTTGTAAGAAATTACATATTGATTTGTTTAAAGCATACTCTCTCGCATGCGTTTTTGAAGTTAAATAAAGCCTGTTTAGACATCATTGGTTGCTAGATAAATGTAATCTTTCAATAGTCTCTTATAAATTAGAATTTAATTTTCTAGTCACTATTTTATATTAACTCGAAATCTGCATCACGCTCTTTTAAACAAATGCTGTAGACCATAAGCTGTTCAGACCTTCCCTATAAGATAAACTAATTAAAATTGTAGTTGTGTTGAACCAACATCTGTAGATCATGGTTTACAAGTTGATTGATTCTTGTCCCATTTATGTGGCAAATGTTAGTATGTAATGTTTGCACGATAGAAATAATGCTTGTGATATTTACTACTCTCAATATAAAACAAGTAGTATTAGAGACTAGTGCATTCTCTCAACTGTCACATGTGCATTATCCTTAACGAAACTAATTTAGGTTTATGTGAAGTCTTCTACATCCCAATTACCTTTCATTTGTAGTTAAATCATGTTAAGTGTTATTTTGGTGTGATCTTTGGTGTTATTATCCAGAAGAATGCGAAATTTTCAGATTTGAGTCAAAGTTTGCTTGTAGGGTCATTACATATAGGTTTACGCATTTGCACGTTATGTCTATCAATCTAACGTGTGATCTGTTAAGATCATGAAATTTTATCTATTAAATGTTACGTTATATGTCCTTGTTCAAAGTAAAACCTCTTGCATTAGATGAAATGTTATAAGAACCGTAAAAAATACATGACATGCCTATAGTCACCGCCATCGTTCATTTTAAGAGGTTTATATGAAACCTTGCTAGCTGTCTTTAATATTGTTTGTTTTGCTTGACGTTTTCTTTATTAAAGCCTTAAGATTTTAGAAACAACAAAATCCAAAATAGTAGTCCAATCACCTCTTAGACCTTAAGATTGGTGCGGGTAGGCAAATAATAGGACGTTAGTTTCAACACCTAGAGCGTTTTAGGTTAATTAATCAACTAGGCGGGTAGTCGGGAAATGATATTTGTGCTCGCTGAATAATACGAGCAATTCAAAGGATTGCTCGTATTATTTAAGTTGCACGAGATGATCCCATTAGGTCAAACTTTTCTAAATTTAGAACTACGTTTGGCTTGATTCCCTTAAGGGATACGTAGGCGCCTACCGAGGCTCGACCCCATAATTAAAAAAGGTTTATTTGTTTTCAATAAATGATTGCTTGTCACAGCTTTTATATTTATTTAAGAACTTAGAATAGCATAATTTGTTTTAACTTTCATTCCGTCCAAATTTCTTTCTTGTTTGTCCAAACTTTGTTATCTTTGACTTCACCATTTAGTTTAAACAATATAAGTTAAAATCAGTTTTAATTGGCCACTTAGTTAGTACCCATTTAATGAGTACGGTCGGGAACCACGTTTGTGGACCTCGAAAGGTGCCTAACACCTTCCTTTCGAGGTAATTAAAGCCCTTACCCGAACTCTGGTAACTTAAGAAATAAAAGCTTAGAACGGTGCCCTAACGCACCTTATATTCGTTAGGTGGCGACTCTTCTTTTCCACCCCTAAGAGTTGTCGCATGTTGGGTCCTGCTTTTCCGCGAGGAAAAAATGGGGCGCGACAATCACAAGAAGAACACGTAATCTTTCCTTTAGTATTTTCAAATAATTATGACCAAGAAAAAAAGGTGACGATTAAAATTATTTCATTCATTATTTACCTTTGATAATTTACTTTTTTTTTTATATGTTATTTTATTCTTTTATTAATGAAATATGAAACTGCTAACTTTTTTTAGTTTGCATTGCGGGTATAGAAGGTATGGGTGCGACCAATCTTCAAACACTACATACTTTGGGAGTTCTTCGTATATTTGAAAACTTTTGATATGTTACTTGTGTCCTCTTAAATATTATATTTAAAAGGTAATGTCTAGTCAAATTAGTGAGTACATTAAATGCCTAGTCAAAAATATTTGAATATCATCTCCAAATATTTGGTTAAAAAGGATAATTCTTTAATTTTTAAAGAAAATCTAATTGTGAAGACAAAACAAGTATACTTTTATTATTTTGAATATTTTGACCAGGTAGTGCATATGATTTGTACTTTATTTGCTAGAAAATAAATTGAATAATCACTCGTCATTTATTTTATTGAAAGTTTTACATGTCATATCTTTTATTTCACACACTTTATAATGAAAGAAATTCTATAGTTATTAAAGAAAAAACCTGAGTTGTGAAGACCAAACAAGATTATTTTTTTATTATTTATATGTTTTGAACAACTAATGCATTTGGCTTGTGCTTCATATTCTAGCCAAATAAATCATAAATTATCTCCCTATCATTCACTTTTATTGCATGATTTACATGCCATATTTTTTTTTATCACACACATTTTATAATGAGTTTTTTATAGCACTAAAAACAGTCCTCCCCCCCTTCCCCCCGGTCTCTCTCTCTTTATTTTCAAGTCAACACACTATTTTTTTCATGTATTTTCGTTCTCATTTACTCATCTTTCTCCATCATTATTTCATATTTCTTCTCGTTCCTTTTCTTTGCTGGAAGTGAGGCTGGATTTTTGGGATCATGGACTCTTGAGATGCTAAAAAAAATGTGAGTTTATTTTTTATTTTGTTCCTTTCTCCTTTTATGTTCTCATTATTTTAGGTATACTTTATATCATGTGCATAGATGGATGTTTTTTTTGGTGAAAGAAATTTTAGTAAAACATGTTTTATCTAGGCAAATAATTTTTTGGTAGTGTTTTTATATTAAAGTTTTAAAAGTTGGCAGAAAAATGTATAAATGTTGATTGAGTCAATTGATATAAAATGAGTATAGAATTTAATTTTTTTTAATAGATAGGATTAAAATGAATCGAGCCAATAAGGAGTTGATTAAAACATGTCCAATTTTTTCATGAGAAAAAATTTGGTCGATTATGAGAAACAAAACTTAGTTATGTCAATGAGGTATAAATAATGGGGCAAAACCTAATTGATTGAATTCAGATTTATTTTCATTTATTGGTTTTTTATTTTACAATTTTTTTTAAAAATCAAGCTACTAAATACTTTTTCTTAATTTGTCATTAAATAGTCAAATAAATCATAGGAAAAAAAACTTTATTTTAAATGTTTTGTGAGTCAAATTTTGACTAAAGATCAAATTGGTCCAAACTTTGATAGGTTATTTGGATCATTCTCAAAATGACACATCAATGAATATAAATTTAGTTCAATTCATTTAAATTTGGACAGATTAGATAGATTTATATTTTAATAAAGAAAAAAAGAGTCATTTGTCCTTAAACTATCCAAAAGTGAGGAAATTTATGTTGTTAAACTTTCTGTCTAATTTTACTTCACGAAGAAAAAATATATAATTTTTATCTTTGACCCATAAGGGAATTTCAATTTAAGGATAATTTTAAAGTTTAGTCAAAAGTTGAGGAGTAAATATTAATTTCTTTTCTCAAATAATTGGGACACATAAATTCCACCATTCATCCAAAGCTCAATTAATGATAAGAGCAAATACAAGTTGATCTGCTAATTATTAGGGCATAAATTGACCAAAATTCTTGTGATGGATAAAATTGACTAATTTAAAATAGTATAGCGGCAAAATTGAAGGATTATCTTTCAATAAATATTGGAACAAAACACAACTTGATCAAAAAAATATTTTAGGGGAAAATAATTTACATCAAATTTGTAAGACATTATTGTCAATTTTCAAGCTTTACAAGAACATTCATGATTACCCGGTAAGCCTTTCTTTAAATTTATGACAGATTTAAATTGATTACTGAGCTTTAATAATGATTATCATTCAATTAAAATTTGTCTCCTCGTGAACTGCAGCTCATGGAGAGCCGGGAAATCACTTACTAATACTTGGGTGAATGTATCTATAGCCTATATTATTTTAGTAATAAATCAAGCGCTGCATGGGAGGAAATTCAATTATAATAATGTAGTTTATTATTATTATTATTATTATTGTTTTTTATAGTGTCACTTTTGATTTTCTTTTGTGTGTAGAGAAGGGAAAGTTTGAGTATCTGAAATCAAAGCTAAGAAGCATGTCTGGAGCTTAAGTGTGAGGTCGTGTGATCCGTGAATCAAAGAGATAACCTGCAGTTAGGCCCTAGAGGGCCCCAAGGAGTATTTTCTCACTCTATTTTGATCTCTAATTTTAGTTGCTCTGACGACAAAGTAAAGCTTTAAGTGTGAGGTGAGGGTATGTCTCCTTGAATTTTGTAGTATAGGGTGAGTATGCCATCATGTGTTGTTTGAAATAATTTTTTGAAAATGGCATGTCTCACCCACCCTTCGGTTTTTATTATGGCCTCGGTTCTTTTCTGAAGGAGAACCCTTTGAACCGGGTAATTTTTATTTTTGTATGTCATCGTAGAGTAACGACGTTTCCCTATGATAGATAGATGATGACCGTCTTAAGGGAAGTTTCATCATATTTTTATTTTTTTAGAATTGAGTCGTAGATTATCCACTTGTATGTTTATTGATGTTCTATTTAGTTGCTATGCTAGAGTATATAGAGTGGTCATTTTGATTGCATAAGTTAGTATCCTTGAGAGACACACATATATCTTTAATTGACTCAACATATCCTTAGGGCTTAATTATGAAATTAATTTTTCATTCAATATGGTTGTTTGACTATGTAGCTATAAAAAATGATTAGATTCTTGTTTCCATGAGCGGTGAGATGTATTGCTTTGTATGTATATATCGTAGCATCTAGAACTTGCCTCAATATATGTAGGATAACTAGTTGGTAGGGAGTTGAGAGATGATCAAGGCAGTTCTTTGAAAACCCATGTTTTCCCACATTTGTTTTACCTTCCTAATTATTCTTCCTAGTTACCCCATTGAGCCTAAAGCCTTATTCTTTCTTAGCCTCAATAATAGCTTAATCCCTTTCTTTTTGTGAGACGTCAGACTTATTGATCCAAAGTAGTCTTAGGCACTTTGAGACTTGAAAGTTAAGGTCCACCGAAGTAAAATATTAAGGGAAAAAGAAAAAAAATTGTGGTAAGAAAAGAAAAGTGAGAAGAAGGGGTGCCCATAAAAATTGTATTGTTTACTTGCTACTAGGGAATTGAAAAAGAGAGCTCTAATTGTAAAATCCTTAGTTATTCTATGATTAGAAAACTAGCAGCCAAGTAATGAAAAAATGAGGCATGAAAAGAAAAGACAATGGTGAGTAGAGGAAAGGTGAACAAGAAGGAAAGAAGTGGTGGACAAGCAAAGTGAAATATGTCTTAAAAGTGCTTATGGTGGTAGTCACTGTTAAATGAAATATCAATCCTACCTGTCCCTTAGCTGACATTACAACCAAGAAAAGTCCTTGTGATCTTAATCTCTTGAAATAATTAGGTAGTCTAAACGCACATAAAGGGAAAACCTATGTCATGTTCCATATGTGCATTACATCATTTGTGAAAATGAGTGTGCCTTACTTATCATGATCCATGTCTTATATTGATAAAGTTGAGAGAGGAACATCACTAAAAGTGAGGGGCACAAGAGGTCTAATTCGGTGTACTACTTGTTGCATGTATACCACTTAATCATGTTGGCCCTTTGTGTTGAAAAGATGAGTCATTTATAGAGGTTGTATATTCTTGATTGTGAAATCTTTCGATGTGCTTTTCTGAGAATTGCTCCATGATGATAAACCACTTTATATTTTCTCCATGCTAGTTCGTTGAGTAAGAGTTGATAGAGGTGTCAAGTGTGATGTTGAAACATGATTTTAGGTGTGTTTTAAGGATTGTTTTAGGATGAACAATAATTTAAGTGTGGGGTGGTGATGTTGGGCATATTTTGATGCCTATTTGCCATGTTTTTACCCATATTTGATCATGTTTTGAGCTCATAATCCTTATTTTATGCTTAAACTCATATATGTGTGTGTTTTACGTGCTAACAAATGATTTTAGTTGATTTGAGCAGGAAACTAAGCAAAAAGAGCTCAAAATGATGCAAGAGATGAAGAGTTGAGATTCTGATTGGTTTGGTGCTATGGCTGGCGCCCTGCACTAAGTCCCAAATTTTACAGAAATAAATTCACAGTCTGGTGCTATGGCTGGCGCCCCGCACTAGCCCTCAAACTTCAGAGAAAAACTTCTCAGGCTGGTGCTATGGCTGGGTAAGCCCAGGCCTCATCTAGAGCTGAAAATTGCTGAAAATTTGACTAAGTTTGTGGCGAGATAGGAGGGGCGGCGCGCCAAACCCATTTTGGGGCAAAAAATATTGATTTTTAAGCCAAGTGTTGAAGGTCATAAATGTCATTTGAAGGCTCATATAAAAATATGAGTACTAGGTCATTTGTTACAGATCTTTTAATCAACCTTTTGACAACTTTTGACATTTTGAAGAGAGGCTGAGACACCATAAAGGAGTCTCCTCTCATTTTCTTTTCCGTATTTTATTCATGACATCTTGCAAGTCGTTTGGCAAGAAGGCAAAGTTCTACAAATAGGTTTTCTCTTCTTTACTTCATATTTTTTGTATGATGATGACTACTTATTCATTTCTCCGCCTGTCTATGAGTGGCTAAACTTATAATCTAAAGTTGTTGCCATGGTGGATGGTTGATTGTTTGAAAGCATAATAAACTTGGTTTTGATTCTTTTCTATGGTTATTTGTATTTATTTATTATTTATGAGATTAATCACCTTGTAAATAATCTATATTGAACTTGGGAAAGGAAATCAAAAGGATTAAAGATAAATACAAAATGGAAATTCAAAGACCCTTGAACCCATTGGTGATAGGATAGAAGTTGTTGAGGATAGGGACATACACTTCAACCCCGTTTAGTCGAAATACAAGTAGGCATAATTGTTGTTTCATGTTCTTCTGCAACCATAGGGATATAGGCGTTAGGGTTCATGAGATAATTCTTGGATTCTAGGGATAGTGGCAAGAAATAAGATAGTAAATTGCAACTAAAAACTGTAGGAAGAATTATGCTAGTTTAATTACGTCTGAAAAACTCAACTTGAAACCAACCAAGTGCCATTGCCCTAGTTTTAATTTATTATTTATGAGATTGATCACTTTGTAAGTAATCTAGTGGCTTTCAGTTGAACTTGGAAAAGGGCATCGGAAGGGTTAAAGGTAAATACAAAATGGAAATTCAAAGACCCTCAAACCTATTGGTGAGAGGTTAGAAGTAGTTGGTAAGAACAGGGATATACCCTTCAGCCCCATTTAGTTGAATACAAGTAGACATAACCGTCGTTTCATGCTTCTCCTGTGAGCATAGGGATATAGGCGTTAGGGTTCATGAAATAGTTTTTGGATGCTAGGGATAGTGGCAAGAAATGGGATAGTAACTTGCAGCTAGCAACCCTAGGAAGAATCATTCTAGTTTAATACATCTTGAAAACTCAACTTGAAACCAACCAAATGCGACTACCCTAGATTTTTATCATCATCGAAATAAAAACCCAAGATTGCAACCGTTTTTGTTATTTTTACATTTAAAGTTTTAGTAGTTAGTTTCTTCAAACCTATTCCCATTTTTAATTTTTTTTGTTAGAATAGCTTAATAAAATAATAACCTTAAAACAAATTAAACTGACATATGTCTGTGGGTACAATAATCGGGCCTTCCAGTCCTATATTACTTGACGACCACATGCGCTTGGGATACATTTGGCACCATGCCGGGGACTTGAATATTGTTTTATCATTTGTATGTTAGGATTTTATTTCACTATTCTATATTTTATGTTTGTTTCATTATTTTTGTGAAGTTTACAGGGTTGTGTGCACAGTGTATGCCAAGTATGAGTAGTCAAGAATCACTTTTGGCTTCTCTTGATCCTGAAATTGGGAGGACCTTTTGAAGGTTAATCATGGAGAACAATGAGTAGGCGTAGGGAAAGAACCAAAAGAGAGTTCCAGTGTTGAACTTTGCTAGGCTGAACTTGGAGAATGCTTCTAAAGAGATCGTCAAGCCGGTTATTACTGGGAACATTGAGTTGAAAGAAGGGTCTGTGCAGTCGGTACAAAATACTTGCCAATATTAGGGAAAGCTACATGAGGATATCCACAGACATTTGATGATGTTCATTGAGTTGAGCGAGAATTTTCATTATCAAAATGTGTCAGATGAATATGTGAAACTGACTTTGTTTCCGTTCTCATTTATTGGTGAAGCCAAGGAGTGGCTTCAAAATGAGCCATCAGGTTCTATCACCACATGGGAAGCTCTTTCCAACAAATATATCAATAGGTGCTTCCCTTTAAGGAGAAATAAGAAGTTGAGAGGGAAGATCTCCGGGTTTGTACAGAAAAATGGTGAGACCTTGGCTCAGGCGTGGGAACATTACAAAGGGTATTTGAGAGATTCTCCGCACCATATGAAACCTAAGGAGATAATTAGGCACAACTTTATAGAGGGTTTAAAGCCCGAGTTAAAGATCCTTCTTGATACGACCACACAGGGACAGATTCTGTCCAAAATCTATGATGAAATCGAGAATCTCTTGAATCTCATGTCAGAGGGAAGTCAGGATTATCAAGACTCAGGCAGAGGATTCGTGTAACACCTATATAGTTTAAAAAATAAATTCATACTTTTGAGATAGGACTAACAATATTTAATAGTATAATAAGGAAGTATTATGAGGTATTTGGGAACTCTATGATCATATTTAAGATTGAAAGTCGATCAAGTTGTAAATGATATTCGGCAAAAGTTATCGCAAAGTTTCTTTCTTGAGATTCCTTGAAATTTAGGTCAAATAACTCGAGGATTTTATCCAAACCTATAAAGAGTTAGGGGGTGTACAACCTCTCAAATTAATCTCTATGAGTCTAGTTTAAAAATCATTAAACCATTTGTCAATCTAACTTTAGAGTAGAGAGATATTTGCATTTTTGTGAGATTGCACAAGCGGGCACGTCAAAAATAACTAAGGTGGTGGAGAACTATTTAATCTCCTTTGGTTGGTTGTTGGTCATCCAAATTCATTTTCCAGTAACCTATTTTGTAAGAAACCTCTCTCAAGTTCTCTCCATGGTTTTCTTTGGGTTTTGGAGCTAGAAATCATAAGGCCAAATGATTTTCATGTCAGAGAGTTGGATTCTTCGAGTATATTGCATCGTTGAATTGTGTTTCCAGCAGTTTGGTGGCTACTTCGTATTTCTGGTTGGTAAGTTCTTGTTCTTTTTTGGTTCTTAGTATATCTAGGATGCTTAAGGAGTTGTTGATCTTGGTAGGATGTTATTTTAGAATTCCTACCACTGAATTCATAAAGAACTAGTTGGTAAACTTTATTTTGTGTTGTTTCTCTTGTTGGATATTCTAGCAGCATATTGGTGGTTTGTTTGTTGCATTTAGGAAGTATCTTGGTGTATTCAGGGAGTGGAGGTTCAGCTAGCTTGGGTTCATGAACGTCTGACTCATGTGTAGGCCGTTTGTTCCCTTCTTCGACATGATTTCTGTAGACTTTTGCTAGTGTTATTGTCGTGCCTATGGGCTGTCTCATGAAGCCTTGAATTCATGACAGGTGTACCCTTGGTTGAACTACTGGTTGTGTGTTTTTGTGTGTTTATATTGTCATAAGGTTGGGTTAGACTCATGTGCCAGTGGGAACGTCGAGCAACCCATAGAATTAGTTTGTATTTAGTTGACACCATCGTGAGTCGATTAAGGTGCCTTGTGGCTTGTGGATATCCGACGCATGAGAGGGTGTCCGGCTGAGGGGTTGGGCCCAAGGAGTGAAATGACCTACGGGGTTGAGAATGATATCCTTTGTAGTGCCGAGTTGATACATGATTCGAGAGTGGTCCGAAATGTCTGAGCCTTTCTGGGATCGCGATTGGTTCTCCCAGATGGATTGAGCTTCGCTAACTGTGCGCAGCTAAGAGGGAGTCCAACAGTGATTGATTGATAATATTCACTGACTGGTATTTACTTTTGATTGTCTTGGCATCATATTGCGGTTGTTGTTTGTGTTATCTGTTATCTGATAGCAGTGGATGCTAGATGTTGGTTGGTGTTAGCTGAGACTATTGAGAGGTCTGAGGCGATGATAGGTAATCTGTGTCGGCTAGGTGTTGCTGTGTTGTTGTTTACTTTTGAACTTGCCCGCCTTATAAGGGCTAGGTAGGTTCTGTTTGTATGTTTTCTTTTACTTGCCAGGCTTATGGGGGCCAAGTAGGTTTTATATGTTTACATAAATAGAGTCCCCTTCTGCGATATCTGGTATATTGTTGATCTCTAATGTGAGTCTTCCAGTTGTTTCTGCCTTTCATGCTCGGCACATTATGTACTGATGCCCTAGTCGGGGCGCTGCACTCATGCTTGTAGGTGATAGTGTGCTTGATCGAGTTCTTGGTCGCTGAGTGGAGTTCTAGCTGAGTTGGTGTGCTCTAGGTCTTTCGGAGTTACTAAAGGTTGAGTTATTGGTAGTTCGGGGCCCTGTCCTCGACAGTTGATTTCTATTGTATTTTTAGAGGCTCGTAGACCTTTGCTGTGGGTATAGTGTCATTGTTGTAGGCTAGGTGGGCCTTGTTTTATAGATTTTATTCCTTTCCGTGGCTTAGACAGCCTTATGTATATCCTTTTGGGTTGGTCAGGTGAGCCAGCCTCTGCTTTTGCTTGTGGTTACTCGGATTTATATTTATTGTGTTGTCGGACCTCGTTAGTTCTGGCCTTTATTTTATTTTTGGGCATCGTGTATGCTCATATCAGGGGTGGAACCATATGCCAGTCATGCCTCCCCAGGTTTAGGGTTTGACAAAAGGTCCACTGAAGTATAATGTTAAGGGAAAAAGAAAAAAAATTGCGGTAAGAGAAGAAAAATAGGAAGAAGGGGTGCCCACAAAATTGTATTGTCTACTTGCTGCTAGGACAATAAAAGATAGCATTTTGATTGCAAAATTCTTATTGATTCTATAAGAAAATACTTGCGGTCAAGTAGTGAAAAAAGGGCATGAGAAGAAAAGAAAAGAAAAAAAGGGTGAGTTAGTGAAGGGTGAACAAGCAAGAAAAAGGTGGTGGACTTGAAAAAAGTTATAATATCTTAAAAGTGCTTAGGGCGGTGGTCACTATTAAAAAATATCATTGCTACCCATCCCTTATCCGACATTACAATCAAGAAAAAACCTTGTGATCCAAATCTCTTGAAACAACTAAGTAGTCTAGATGTACATGAAGGGCAATCCTATGGTATGTGACATATGTGCATTATGAGCGTGAGAGTTCCTTGCTTTCTATGTTCCATGTGTTTTCATTGATAATTTGAGAGAAGAATATCACTAAAAGTCAGGGGAACAAGATGTCTAAGTCAGTGTACTACGTGTTGCATAGTTCATACTTAGGTTGGCCCTCTGTTTCGAAAAGATGAGTCAGTTATAGAGGTTGTGTAGTCTTGATTGTGAAACCTGTACATGTGCTTGATGAGAAGTGTTGCATGTTTATGAACCACTTGATCTATATTCAATGCTAGTTGGTTGAATGTGAATTGTTAGAGATACCAAGTGTGATGGTAAAAGATGAGTTTATGTGTGGAGTAAAGGATTGTTCGAGGATGAACAATGGTTCAAGTGTGGGGTGGTGTGTTGGACATATTTTTATGCCCGTTTGCCCATCTTTTACCTTGTTCTGAGTTCATAATCCTTATGACATGAATAAATTCATATGTTTGTGTGTTTTGTATGATAACAAATGTTTTGAGGTGCTTTGAGCAGGAAACCAGAGGAAAAGGACCCAAAATGAACCAAGGTTAAAGAATTGAGAAGCTGAGAAAAAGGTTTGGGGGCTATGGCTGGCGCCCCGTGCCAGGTCGTTAGCTCCTTGAGAAAATTTCATCAATTCTAATGCTATGGCTAGCGCCCCGCACCAGTTAATTGACTCTAGAAGATGATCATTTCAACACCTTGGCGAGATGGTGGGCACGGAGCCCCAGAGCTTCTCAGACTTAGAGAAAATCACCAAAATTCTGGTGAGATGGAGGAGGCCTCGCAATAGAAGGGTCCAAAAGTGCAAGAGTTTGACTAATAATTTGGCGAGATAGTGAGAGTGGTGTGCCATGTACTGAAAGTGTAGAAAAATTGGCTAAGTCCTTGGTGAGATGGTGAGGGCGCCGCACTAGGTCCATCTTAGAGCTGAAATTACTAAAAATTTAATTAAGTCGGTGGTGAGATGGTGGGGGCGGTGCGCTAGACCTATTCTGTGCCGAAATTGCTTATTTTAAAGCCAAGTGTTAGAGGGAAGAAGCATCATTTCAAGGCTCAACTATAAATATATCCTCTAGGTCATTTGCTAGATAGTTTTTAGACAACTTTTGACAGACTTTTCTATCTTTTGTTCATTTTAGCATTACGTAGTTCATCTTTGGAGGCTCGTAAGCCATTTTGAAGGAAGACCCAAGTCTACAGTTGGTTTCTTCTCTTCTTTACTCTTTTCTTTGTATGAATAATTATTCATTTATCCACTTGTCTATGAGTGGCTAAACTCATACTCTAGGGTTTTGGCCATGGTGGATCGTTGTTGTTGGATAGATTGATTTAATATAGATTTGATTCTTCATTATGATTGTTTGTATTTACTCGTTTTAATTTGTTATTTATGAGACCAGTCACCTTATAAGTAACCTATTGGCTTTCGATTGAACTTGGGAAAGGAAATCGGAAGAGTTAAATGTAGATACAAAATGGGAATTCAAAGACCCTCAAAACCCATTGGTGAGAGGATAGAAGTTTTTGTTGAGGATAGGGATATATCCTTCAACCCTGTTTAGTTGAATATAAGTAGGCATAACCGTCGTTTCATCCTTCTCCTGTGACCATAGGGATATAGGCATTAGGATTCATGAAATAGTTCTTGTATTATAGGGATAGTGTCAAGAAATGGGATAGTAACTTGCTACTAGCAACTATAGGAAGAATCGTTCTAGTGTAATACATCTTGAAAACTCAACTTGAAACCAACCAAATACCATTACCCTAGATTTTCATCATCATCGAAGTAAAAACCAAGCTTGCAACTATTTTTGTTATTTTTACATTTAAAGTTTTAGTAGTTAGTTTCTTCAAACCAATTCCCATTTTTAATTGTTTTGTTAGAATATCTTAATAATGTAATAACCTTATAACGATTGAACTGACATGCCTTTGTGGGTACGATAATCGGGACTTCTAGTCCTATATTACTTGACGACCATGTGCGCTTACATGCGCTTAGGAGACATCACTGGGGGCTTTTCCCAGCATCTCATCAAATAGTAGAGGCCTTCAGACATAGACTTAACATGTTTAGCTTTGTGATTCAGCGTTGTGGCATTATCATTTTCATATACTCTTTGTGGTATGTAGTCTTCCGCTTATTCACGCTTATGTTAATGTTTGCTTGATTATGCTATTAATTCATGCTATGTATGTATCATGGGTTAGCTTACAACCATTCGTGGTTCTAGGCTATAGTAGGGCTAGCCTAGTTTCAAACTCCCTCCACCTTCTGTTGATCCACCTTAATTCCCTTCTTGGATCTACATGTCCTAGAAAATATATCGACTCCAGCCAAAATTCACATTTGGTGAACTTGGCATAAAACTATTTCTCCTTCAACAACCCCAGCACAATCCTCAGATGATTCTCATGGTCTTTTTTGGTCTTAGAGTATACCAAGATATCATGAATGAACACCATTATAAATGAATCTAGATAGGGTTTGAAGATATCATTTATCTAGCTCATGAACACTGCTGGAGCATTAGTGAGTCCAAGGGACATGACTAGGAACTCATAATGTCTATACCTGGCCCGAAAAGTTGTCTTAAGAATTTCCTCAGCACGAATCTTCAACTGATGATAGGCCGACCTCAAGTCAATCTTGGAGAACACCACTGCCCCATGTAATTGATCAAACTGGTCATCTATTCAAGGAGAGTGTATTTATTATAGATGGTTACCTTATTCATCTGATGGTAATCAATGCACATTCGCATACTACCATCCTTTTTTTCACAAACAAGACTGGGGCACCCTATAGAGAGACACTCAGCCAAATAAACCCCTTACTAAGAAGTTCCTGCAACGGCTCCTTGAGTTCTCTAAACTCAGCTGGTGCCATTTGGTATGACGGTATAGAAATAGGTGGGGTCCCTGGATCTAAATCTATATAGAAATCAACATCGCAGTCCGACGGCACACCAGACAGATCTGCAGGAAATACCTCTAAGAATTCACAAACTATCGGAAACTAACTATATGGAAGGACCCTCGAAACTAGTATCCTAAATATGAGCTAAATATGTTGAACACCCCCACCCTATCAATTTCAGGGCACGAATATAAGAGATGAGTTTCTTAGGAGCAGGGCTACAATTCCCTTTCCATTCTAACCTGGATGACCCTGGGCCCAATATGGTGATGGTCTTAGCATGGCAATCCAGAATGGCATGGTAAAGAGACAACAAACTCATCCCCAAAATCAAATCAAAATCTACCATGTCTAAGATCACCAAATCTACCAGAGTATCACAACCCATGAAGTCAATAATGCAATCACGACTGACCCTATCCACCACCCTAGAATACCAACAAGAGTAGACAAATGGATAGGAGTATCAAGTACATCACAAGCAAGATTCAATCCCAAAGAAAAATACACATAGGAAATATTAGAACCAGTATTAAAAAAAGTCATAGACATTTTGTTGGACACAAAAATTGTACCTGTGATAACGGCATGTAAACCTCTGCATCGGGCCTACCCGAAAATGCATAGAAATGGGCTTGATTACCTGCTTGAGACCCGCCCTTGTTGGGCTATGCAACCCCTCTACCGGACTGATTGCCACCCCTTTTGATCTGAGCACCTCATCTACCTATTTGGGTGCCGCCTCTAATCACTAGTTGAATGCCTCTCCCTAACTGTGGGTGATCCCTAGTGAATGCACTCCTTCCTCTCCCGACAAGGACCAGAGCTCGAGGAGCTGGATGCAAAACAATTTGCCCGCTCTGACCAAATCTGTGACACCACCTATGGATATGGACATGCTCTCCACACTCGTGACACACCTTCTCAATCACTAGCCCCTAAGTTTGAATAGAAGAAATAGGATGAGCACCAATATTTGAGCACACTATCTGGTTAGTCACGACTCTACCTGCAGGTTGTGGAGTGGTCCCTGGTGGACTCCCAGTAGAAACCTGCATGGTTGAAAGAATAGGGCATCCCAAGTAGCCCTGAGGTACCGAAGTTCTAGCAAAAGAGCCACTGTAAGATCCCACCTTACGAGCCTTCTTCTCGGTATTCTTCGCGTAATCATCCTGTTTCACCCCCTCCATGTTTCTCACATACTCTACTACTTCCTTAAAGGTCCTTCCTGCTATCACACCCCAAACTCAGGGAGGTGTGAGTGGCACCTGGTGCCACCCCTAATATGAGCATACCTAACGCCTCAAAAATAAAACAAAGGCCAGAACCGATGAGGTTCAACAACACAACAACTATAAAATCAAAATAAGATGATAGACTATCGCGAAAGCTAGCTCACCTGACCAACCAAGAAAATAAATACAATTTGCCATCACGACCACGGATTGGAAGAAAAACTATACAACATGGCCCACCTATCCTAAAACAATGACACTACACCTACAACAAATGTCTATGAGCCTCTAAAACTATAATAGAAATCAACTGCTCAGGAGAAGACCACGAACTACCCATAACTCAACCTCTGGCAACTCTGAAAGAACTGGAGCACACCAACTCAGCTAGAACTCCACTCAGCAACCAAGAACCTGATCTAATAGCCCATCATCACCAGCAGGCATGAATGCAACACCCCGACTAGGGATTTAGTTTAATAATGTACCGAGCATGAAAGATAGAAACAAAAGGAAGACAAAGATAGAGATCAAAAGATATACCAAATATTGCATAAGGAGAACTCAACTTAAGTAAATACATAAAACCTACTTGCCCCCCATAAGCCTGGCAAGTAAAAACAAACATACAAATAGAACCTACCTAGCCCCCATAAGCCCGACAAGTCCAAAAAGTAAATAACAATACAATGGCATCTAGCCAACCCAGCTCACTTGTTATCACCTCTAGAACTCTCAATGGCCTCAGTTAACACCAGCCAACATCTAGCATCCACTACTATCAGAAAAGAAATAACACAAGCAACAACCAAAACATAATGCCAAATATATCACAAGTAAACACCAGTTAATCAACATCATCAATCAGGCACGCCGGACACTCTCTCGGCTTGCACAGTTAGTTGAGCTCAATCCATATGGGAGAACCAATCGCGATCCCAGGAAGGCTCAGATATGTTAGACCACTCTTGAATCATGTTCAACTCGACACTATGGAGGAAATCATTCTCAACCACGTAGGTCATTTCACTCCTTGGGCTCAACCCCTCAGCCGGAAACACTCTCGTGTGTTGGGTATCCACAAGCCACAAGGCACCTCGGGCTTGACCCCTATCTGGAACAACTCTCATGCATCGGGTATCCATAAGCCACAAGGCACCTCGGGCTTGACCCCTAGCTGGAACAACTCTTATGCATCGGGTATCCACAAGCCACAAGGCCTCAAACATAACACATACAAAATCAAAAACAACAATAATACATGCTCAAATAGCCCACAATTGGCTCTCAAACCCCACAACCCGACTATTACAACACAATACTATCCTTTCACATCTAACCGTCCACCGACGAGCCACTAACCAAGCTAAGGATTACCATCCTAACCAATCCATCCTCAATCTTTACAAATAGCCACATGCCACTCTACTTACCACTAACATCAAGATACACGGCTAAATAAGTCCAAGTGTCACCACGGCCATCACGTGCCATCGACACGACCGACACGGTCACCGATTCAAATATAACAAAAGATTGTCCCAGCCATCAGCCTTAACCACTCTAATTCCTCATTCAATTGAAAATATAATCACATAATCTTATTCACTCAAACATCCCACAATTTTCTACAAGGACTACACACCTCACATACGGCCTCTCGACACGAGCCTAACAATTTGCCATGACTATGATTCTCTGCACTCAAGCCCGAGCCATGAACCAAACCAGCATCTTATACATACCTTTATTACCATATAAACAGCTGAACAAGAGTTCAATAATAGCAAAAACACAAGCCATCACAAAACATCCAACACACACATCAACATGGACGACAACGACTATGGAATTCATGCCGACAAAGGGAGGGACAAGCCTAACATACCTTAACTTCAAGCTTAGACGAACTTGAGCCTTAAACACCATGAATGTACTGCCTAAAGGAAGTCCAAAATTCTTCTAAAACGCAGCCAACATACCTCAACAACAAAACAAGACAAACAAAACTTACCCGACAAGATTCATAGAAATTCGACGGTAGAAACTCTAAGACAACAATCTACCAGCATTAAAACAACTATAAACAACCTTAGAAACTAAGAGAAAAAAATAAAGAAGGCTTACCAACAACTTCACCACGAAACACCCACCAACAGCCCGGAAAAAACACCAAACCATGGACTATACCAAGCTTCCAACTTCCCGACATCAAAATCATGTTAATCCATGGATTCTAGCCCCCAAACCCAAAGGAAACCATGGAGAGAGCTTGACACAGGTTTCATAAGAAATATATTCTGGAAAATGAATTTTTGATGACCAAAAACCTACCAAAGGGGATTAAATAATCCTCCACCGCCTTATACCCTTGTGAGGTGCCTGCTTGCACGGTCTCGCGAAAATGCGAATATCTCTCTACTCTGAAGTAGGATTGATGAACGGTTTTATGCACTAGAAAAAAGACTCATAGATATTTAATTTAATAGGTCACACACCCCATAACTCCTTATATATTGGGAGAAAAGACTTGAGACATTTGACCTAAATTTCAAGGAATCTCAAGAAGGAAATTTTGCGATAACTTTTTTCGAATTTTGTTCTACGACTTGATCGACGTCCAATATTAAATATGATCATAGAGTGATTCAAATAACTTATAACACTTCCTTATTACCCAATTAACTACTCTTAGTCCTACCTCGAAAGCACGATTTTATTGCTCAAATTATCCAGGGTGTTACACCAGCAAAGACCATTTGAATGGCTAACAACTGGAGACCCATATTTAGGCCTTTAAGAAATCGCCTGATCCTCTCCTCCTCTATGGGCATTAAGGAAAGAGCATACCTAGATACTGAGTGGAATTGAGCCTCGCATGCTGCAACTGAAGAGCTCCCCTACTCAATGGTGGTGAACTCATCCCACCTCCTATCTCTCAAGGTATGGGGTACATACTTCTCTAGAAAAGTGGAGTAGAACTAGATCCAGGTCAATGGTGGTGACCCTGCTAGTCTGCACTCCACAAAAGCCCTCAATCATTGAACATCGATGTACACATATGCTAGAGGGTCTTATTTCTTCCCTTTCAATCATGACCTGTAGGGGACTCTAAAAATCCATATACTGTACTAGTGTGGTACGCACTCCCATTTATATGATCGTTTGGATGCTCCCCCCGGACACGAGCCACTCAATCATCATTTCTCGCCTGAATGCTCCCCTCGGGAATGAGCCAGTCATCTTAGGATATTCATAGTATCCACATTCATTCTCATATTAAATATAATATCAACAAGTCTATTGAGATGACTTTTAGGAGGTCTCATCTTACCTCCATTAACTTAAACATTTGAACAATTCAAAATCATTCTCAACAAATACAAAAGGGCATGAACAAACCATACACATTCACTTCCATATTACACAAGTAACATATCACATTAGGAACACTCAATCAGGGAATTCAACAAGGAAGATTTAAAACACTTAAGGTCTAGAGACAAATATACACATTATCATTCCACATCTATACATGTCATTATGAAAATTCTAACTTCTTCTAAACCATAACCTACCTCGATTGAGAGGATCAAATGTCAATCACTCTGTTGGAGCCTTGCCTTTCCTTAGCACTTCAGAACATTCAAAGTCTAAAAAAAACAATAAGATAACATTCCATCATTCATTTCTTTGACCAAGGGATTGGAAATTCACACCCATCCAGTTCTACCCGTATAAGGTCCAATTCGATATTTCAAGGTTAGATTATCATAACCCAACCTTGCTATGATCATACCAACCTAGTTCATGGAGTTTTATACTCCTCTAGGCCCCCTTAAAGTAGTTTTTAGAGTTAAGTGTTCTAACTTACTAATATATAAGTCTCATACTATTATGTAAATGAAGTTCTACATCACATTCCCCCTAGGAAGCAACAAATACGAGTTTACAGACCTAAGAACCAATCATCCTTCAATACCCAATGAATTCCCTTAATTTTCATTGTTCTAAGGTTTTCCACCTAGGATTTTCCACCATAACAGGTCTCCCTATCAATTCTACGGGATTAGGGAATCGAAATAATGGAAAATCAAATCAAGTTTCTTACCTTGGGAAGGAAAATTACTATGCTCTTGGGAAAATTACCTCTAGTTTTAGAACTTCATGCTTTAGAAATAATAGGGCATAACCTTTGAAATCCTACCTAAAACCCACTTACTGATTTCCGTCATCTGCTGCGACGGTTACTTTTCCGCTATAGCAGACCCATTATGGCGGTCAGGACACCACCAGGGTGGATCCAACAGTTATTTTCATGGTCTGTTATAGAAGAACTTTGACCGTAAGAACGGTCTCGTTGCAACTGAAGTCTTCCCGCTACAGCGGTCTCCCGTAACCATAAGCTCCCAATTCCTGCTCTCAAACAACTCCCCAACTCAGAATTTTCACTATCACTCAATAACACTTTCCTATCCACAACTTAGGCCAGTTAGGGTATCTGACTTATTCCACTTGTAATGACATATGGGTGGCTACAGAGGGATTTGGGCAATATTGAAGTAAGTACAATGTTTTCTGAATGCCCCTATTAATACAAGATGAAGGTCTTAAATAGACCTCAACATGATGACTCAATTAGTTTCTAACTGCTACCTATTCTACATGTGTCAACCCGTGGCAGATTTACTTTTACATGGATTTATTTAAAAGTTGTCTTCATCTTCTTGAAAATTACTTTTTCTGAAATTGGATATTTTGTCTTGATGTGGCATGGGAATTTGATGAAGGTTCATCCTCATTTGGCATGAAAGTTTGCAAAAAAATTTTCCTCATCTGTCATGGGAGTTTGTTGAAGATTTGTAACACCTCGGAAGCTCAAAATTAATATCCGAGACTCAAATCAGAAAATCAGAAAAACTGAAGAAATATTGCAGAATAACCCACCTAACGAGTCATTAAGGGACCCAACAACTCGTCAGGTCAACCGTGAGAAGGATGCCTAAGAAAAAGTCAGTTTTCCCAACGGGCGATCTCATGAGTCGTGGTCAGGTCCCATGACCCGTTGAGTCACTCGTTGTCAGACCAAAATCCAGAAACTTGAGAAGTTGGAAGTGTACTTGACAAATGGGGCAACAAGTCGTGGTCCCCAGTAATGACTCATTATGTCCCCCGTTACCAGTCCCAGTTGATTTTTAGCCAGTGTATCTGACGGGCGTAACCACGAGTCGTGGTCAGTCACCATGACCCGTTAGGGTCACCTGGCAGTTTTTCCTAGCAATTTCCTAAGGGCTATTTAGTAATTTCCTACCCTTCCAAGCTTTAAACTACATCGTTTTAGCATTTATTTCAGAAGTTTTAGTGGGGTTAACAGACTCTTTTCCTCATTCCCCACTCAAATTTTCACGAAGTAGAACGTAGAGTTCCTCTTACAGCAGTTCAGAGCATCAGCTAGGGTAGATCTTTCCTCTTCGATTCTTCAGCAATTTCTCCAGGCTTCTTCCTCAGGTATGTGGGTATTCAACAAGGGAAACTATTCTTCCCCTGTGTCCCCTAAAATTCTTCCATAACTTCTCAATTAGTTTTAGCCCTGAGTTTTTCGAATACGAAGAAATTACATGTTATTATTCATCAATCTCCCATAGAATGATATTCTCGTGTATTATTGATATGAATTCCGTCAATTCTTACTTAAATTATCGAGATTCTTTCAAGAGTTAATTAAAGCCCTGGATTCTTATATGAAGATGATTTTTCTTGAAAATCTCCCTCTAGTGAATTAAGCATGGTTCGACTGAAATTTTCCTTGAACTCTTATTATATATTAAACGAGTAGATATTCCATTGATAAGAATAATTTTAGACTTGATAAATTAGTTTTATCGAATTCTTAAGTTGTTGCTATAGTACGGAAATTCCTGTGTTGTTGGAATGAGTCGAATTCTCTATCAGCTGCTTAATAGTTCAGTCTAGTTAGAATGTAATCCCTTCAGAACTATGCAGAAATTGTCAACTAATCAGTTTGGCTCTAGAAATTCTTAAGGTGTCAGTAGTACCTCCCAGATATCAGAATTAGAATCAGAATTCAGTTATTTGTCCACTAGGCAGTCATGACATTTCATATATATAGCTATGAATCACCCCAGGACCCCAGTTCAGATTTCAGTTTGTTCTTAGACGGTTACGACGCTTCTAGATGAGCAGCTCTGGCTAGTCTAGAACCAATTTCAGAATCTAGTCCGATAAGACTCTCAGGGTACTTTTAGTTATATGTCCCTGACTAGTCTTGGACCCCAGTTTTGAGCTGTCGGCCTAGTAGTTTAGTATAGGTCTTTCAGTGGGAGTAGGACTCAGCACCGAGCAGACTGGGGTTCCAGCGCACCCAGGTTCCAAGAACTATGTTGCCAGCGTAGTTAACAATTACAGATTATTGGCCTGATTGGCCCCAGACTTTTGTGATCACCCATTTCATGCCTTTATATCCTGGCAAGGTATATTGGGTCCTACCGGTGGGGTGTATACATCGAACTCCACGTCTAGCTCATGTGGTTATATGTCGATTACAGACTCTCCCACTAGTCAGTCTAGTCCAGTTTCAGAATAAGAATCTCACTCCAGTTTCAGATCTATCAGTTCAGTTCAATTCAGCATAGTATTTCAGATTCAGTATTACAGATTTCGGGCATGTCTTTGACCGCTAGACAGGGTTATTTTGACAATCTCAGATGCTTTAGATTATTTCAGTCCAGATAATTAGTTGGTCATTGAATGTATTTCCAGTTTAGTTATTTACATCTATCAGTATATTCCTCTCACATACTCAGTACATTTAAAGTACTAATGCATACTTTTATGTTGTACTGTTTCATGATACAGCTGCAGGTTATTAGACTCAGCACCGCTAGCCGCCGCAGTTCAGATTCTCCACCTCAGCAGTGAAGTGTGAGTCCTCATCATCTGAGGGCATTATTTCTTTCTTTTAGTCATTTATTAAGTTTCGGTTAGACTTTGAGTTAGCTAGTGGCTTGTCCCAGCAACTCCTCAGTTAGATGGCTTTCAGACAGACATGATTTTCAGATTTATCAGTATTATTCTAATGTTTTGAACTTTATGTTCTCAGACTTGCTTTTCATAAATGCTTTATCATATTGTTTCAAAGTCCCACTGTGCATGTTTACTCAGAATGCTAGTGAATGATATACCAAGGGTTGACTTGGGGTCACTTGTGACTTCAAGTACCGTGTTGCGTCTAGGGTGTAGGCTCAGGTCGTGACAAGATTTCCCACTGTCCTTTTGTGATTTGTCCGTTTGTGTTGTATGATTTTTTGGGGTGGATTCTTGCAGGGTCCACAACTTTTATCTCTTTATTTTTGTAGTAACATTTCATCTTCCTAAAAGAGTAGCCGACTATTTTCTTTAATTGAGAAGATATGCTTGAGCTATCCCTTACGGATTCAACATGTCTCCATTGTTGGGTTCACTCATATGAGACGATGCAGATCTAATAACTCCATTATTTATTTTTGTTCAATATCTTTTTTCAAGTTTGATAAGGCTTCCTAGAGTCCTTTTTTTAATTCTTCCTTGGAAAGTTGGGATTCCTGTCATAACGAGGAACTTGAAGTTCCCTTATCTTCTTGGGGTGTTGGAGCCCAGCCTTTGATTTTGACTATCTTACTCAAATATTTGATCCTTTCAAATTCATGAATATCAAAGGACCAACTGATAATATAGGAAATATTTTTTTGTACAATTTAATCTTTTTTGGTAGGGTAGAAATATTCTACTCTACCTAAAAATTTTCAAACTATGTCTGGAAATATTTTGACAATACTTATTTATTTTCTCCGAATTGGTTCCACCATTCGTAAAACCATCTGGGGATGATTGCGCTTTTTATTTCCTCTGAATACTTTACAAACCAAGAATGAGTGTCAAGCCTTAGGTACATAAAATTATACCAGGCTACCTTATAATCATACCAGTTATATGTCTGTGGTCTATGAGCTCTTGACGGGGAAATGAGTGTATGTAGATGATCTACAAACCATACAAAAGGACATAAAAATTCTTTTAATTATGAACGTTGGGTACTGGATACTGTCAGGATTATTCAGACATTTTAGTATTATGCTCAATTTTTATTAAATCAGTATCTGTTAAAATGAACTCATAATAACTTTGAGTTTTGAGGGAATCATCTGTCTCCACATAATTTCAATTTGTATAGCAATGATTTAGCAATTATAGTACTCCAAAACCTTCATATTTTATTGTCAAGTTCCATGATCGATAGTACCTGTAAAATTATTAACTTAAACTGCTGTTTAATTGAAATATTCTTCTCCATTCTCTTTGTCGGAGTCAGCGGCAGAACTGCCTAAGAGTACATCTCTGGTGGCTTCATTTCATAGCTATATTTATTTGGATAGAATTACTTTTATTGTCTGATTAAAAGTCTCCTTTAAAAACTAATTTTAATGGCTGTAATCTAGTCTGAATGGTTACGGGTTCTTTTAATGGGGACAGGATAGTAGCTCTTGGTAGATATGAGAATTCTACCAGGACTGAATATCTATTTTTTGGTTTTGATTTTTCCTCCTTATTGAATGGTCTTTTCATTTTTTCTTCCAGTTTGAAGGGATAAAATGGAGCCTCAAGGGCCTTATTCCTGGTGTCCTGGGTCTCATTGTTTCCCTGTATAAATTCCCTAGTCAAAATGTATGGGAGAGAATTATTTTCCCCTTGTATAAATTCGATTTGATAATCAAAGTTGGATAACAAAGCTTTCCATCTAGCAAATATTTATTTAGAAACCATATGTGTAAAACATCTTTGGCTGCTTTGCAGTCCACTCGTAGTAAATATTCTTTATTTACTAAATCATCTTGAAATTTGGTGATACATAGTACTATAGCTAAAATTTCTTTTTTAATGATACTATAATTCTTTTGGGCATTATTTCAGATTTCCAAAGTGAATCTTACTAATTGTTTAGGTGTTTCTAGGAAAATTCTCTATTTAAGAATGCCTCAATATCTTATGTCTGAGACATCAGTTTCCACTATCATGAATGCCTCTGGATTTGTAATTCCTAGACATAAAAGTTTTTGAACTATTGATTTTAGTTTTTTGGACTGTCTCTGTTTGCTCTAATCCCCATGGAACTGGATCTTTCTTAAGACGTTGATAAAGAGGCTTATAAACCTGTCTAATAATTTAAATAAAAGCTATAACATAATTGAGACTTCCTAAAAATCTCCGGAGTTGAGTCTTATCAATTAATTCATCTGAAAATTTAGATGAAAACTCTATGGCTCTACAAATGGATTTATAGATTCCTTGATATAAGCCGTGATCGAGGAATCTAATGGCAGTCTGGAATAATGTAATATTTTTAGCACCTACTACAAATTCATTTTGTTTAAAAACCTTTAAAAAGATTTGAATATATTTGAAGTGTTGGTCAATATCTTCTGAGTATATTAAAATGTCAGCTATATAAACTGTAAAAATATGACTATATTGATTAAATATGTTATTCATAGTATTCTGAAATTCGGATGATGCATTATTTAGTCTAAATGGCATCACATTCTGTTCATGTTGTCGAAAGGTATATTAAAAGCTATTTTATATTTATCTTTTTCTATGATTTGTTTGCCAAAATTCTGATTTCATATCGAACTTACTATAAATGTTAGCTTTATAAGTCCTTTTAAGAAGATCTCTTTTATTGGGTATTGGGTACCTAATCCATTTTAAAACTTTGTTAAGGGGCTTATAATTGATGACTAGTCTTGGGGCCCCTCTTTCTTTTTCCACACTGCTGTTGACATAGAATGCCGAACAACTCCAAGGTGACTTGGAAGGTCTACTAATTTTTTTATCAAGTAAATCATTGATTTGTTTTACAATATTCTATTAATTCGTGATTCATTTTATAGATTTTTCCTTAGTAGGGATAATCTTTTCATTAAATCCCTCAATATATTGTAATGTAATATTATGACATTTCCTTTCCCGGAATTCACTAGAAAATTTAGAACACGTTTCTCATTCTACGTCTTCTTGTAATCTTTTAATTTTGTCTTCTAGCTTCTGGAGTTTTAAAAGAAGACTAAATCCGTTTAATTTTTATCTCGTTCTTCAAATAGTATATTTATTGGGAAAGCAGATTTATTCTAAAGATATTTTTTTCTTTTATAAATTCACTTTCTTATTTTGACATATTATTTAAGTAGAGAAAAATAGTCTCTTTTCCTAGAGTAGTGGTGTTGATGCCGTCCAAATTAGCGACATATGGTTTTATTTTAATTATAAATAGGGTGCCTAAAATTATTCTTTTCATTTATATCTTTAGTTATTACAAAATCATTAATAAAACAGATTTCATTATTGCATATGTGTGCCTTATGGAGTTTATAATTTATTTTGAGACTTTCTCCTGTTGCGGAGAATAACCGCATTGTACTCTTTTCAACGTACTTAGTAGGGATTATTCCTTCAATAATGAAGTTTTGGTCTGCTTCAACAATGATCAGTTGAGTCACTACTATCAGAACTATATGTAATATTAAGCTGATCTTCGTCATTGAAACTTTCTTCAGAGGAAGAACTTTTCTCATTTTATTCAAGAATATAATATAATTTATTTTAAATTTCTACCTCAAGTGTAAGATATTGATCTTATCTTTCTTTTTATTAGGGACCCGATAATCTTTAGCCCTATGGCCGAATTTTTCACAGTTCCAACACTTATTAATACTTCTCTTGTAAGGTTTGAAGTCACCTTTGTTGGCTTCTCGTTTAGGCCTTTTAACTCTTTTTCTGTAATAATGAGGTTTTTTTTTCAGATTTACTCTTATAGCGTTTGTATCTTCTTTTAATTTTCTTGGATGCTTCTTTTGAAGAAGCAGACAACATGATGTATCTAAAGTCTTGACAAAAGCTTCCTATTTCCTTTTTGGATATTTTATTTTCCCTTTTAAGGTGATTTTTAAGCTTCATATATGTACACAATTCATATCGTGACATTTATAAAACTTATAAGGTCACCATAGGTTAACTGGCTATAAGAAAATTTTTCATCAAATTTATCTTTTAATTTTATTCGGCAAATAATGTTGGTATTCACTTATGAATTTTTCTTTCCAATAATCATGCCTACAATCTTCTTTGACCATAAACTTATTGAGGAAAATATCCTTATACCATCTAAAATTATCTAACTTTGGGCAAGATAGATTAACTAATATTTCTAAACTCTTATCTTGAAAAAGTTGAGGTTCTCCTGTAAAATATTTGGCTATACTATAAATTAAGGTAATAGTGGCCTCTTCTACGCATAGATTTTCAAAAGTTTGTCCTGTCGATTCAGTGTTAATAACTTAAGTGATGGTTGTAGCATTTGTTATGCTATGTTTATTATCTTCAGTGAGATAGTTATTCCACCAATGTTTTAATGTACCCGTGAATCCAAATATAATTAAAGTGGCAACTTGTTTGTCCGTGAAATTATTATCACAAGTCTTGTGATATATGAAACACATAGAAATGAACATCTTTGAGCAGGAATCCCTAGTTTATAGGCCGTAATGGTCATTCCCATTTCATGTAACTTATTGTATATTTGATTTTCTGCAAGTCCATCAATATTCTATTCCATAATTTCATTTTCAGAGTGTAGAGTATGAGATAAAAATTTATTTTCCTCATACTTTATATCTGAGAATGAGGGTTTATTATAATAGTTCTTTTTGATGAGATATTTAGAGCTTAACTTGTTAATATCATTATCAAATTTTTCAGATATTGTTCTTATGACATTACCATCCTTTAATGTTTATTTATTCATTAATTTCAATTCAGCTTTTAATTTTTCATTAATCTTTTTTATAAGATTATTTGTGATTTCAATCTTTTCTTGAAATTTGGGAAATTTATCTTTGAAAAATTCTAGTAATGTAAATATTGGATGGGTTTCTAATTTTTTATTATTATAGAAAGAGCATGAATTATCATTAAAAATTGATTTATTATTATCAGTCATGAACATTTGATTAGAGATTATGTATAGTAGTTGATTAGTATAATTATTTTGTTCAATTAATTTATTTATATCTTTATTCTCAGGATCACCTTAGGTATCTATTATATCAATTTTAAAAAGTGTAGCTGTAACAATTCTACCATCTATTGATAAACAAAATTCTTCTAATGGTGAAATTATAGATTCAACAACTTTAGTTTAGAAATGCCATTTATTAATGATCATGCTTAATGATTTCTTTTGATCATCTAATGTTCTTGTGTACTCAAATCATTTAAAAAACTCTATATTGCATCTCATTTTTTTAATATTATAATTTTTTTACAAAATTAAAGTGTTCAGTCTTATAAACTTTGTCAAAATGTTCTTTTGCAATATTCTAATTTTGTAAATCACTTTCTATTTTAGCTATTTTAGTAGTTGTGGCAGAAATATTAACACTATTTATTATGCTTTAATTTTCGGAGGTATTCATTAAGACTGTGCAAATAGTTTTGAATGAATAATCATATGTCATTTAAATGTCTACTTTGTATAGATAAATTTTAGTAACATAATATAATTCATTACATAACCTGATTAGATTGTCAAGAATTAATTTTCTAGAATAATTGTAGAGTTTCTGAAGGTAATAGTTTTTTATATAATAGTTTAAGTCCTTTAATATTTTTATTATTTTCTTTTTATGCTTACTTTGGTTTTTCAAACAGACCCATTTTCTTCTATTGTCGTATTTTATTTATTCTGTGAATGGATGTATAAGCATAAATTTTTGAATATAATACAAAATGTTCAGGGAAATGGTAGTACTATCCTGGAGACAATATTAACTGTAGATGTTACTCCTTAATAATTATTTCTTTGTATAGTATTTACTAGTTATCTTCACTAATTATTTTTATCTTATTCCATTAGGTCTGGCGACGGGAACACCCTCCGGAAGCTGCTAAATACATTTTCAATTGAGTTACTCAACTTCTTGAGTTCATAAGTCTTTAGGTTCCCTATCAAGTCATCCATAGGCAGTGTATCAAGATCTCTTGCCTCAAAGATAGCTTCCACTTTGCTTTCCCAAAATTCAGGTAGGACACTTCGAAGCTTCCTTATATCCTTACTTATGGAAATGGTCTCACCAAGTGAGTACCTGGTGTGTATGTCATGAATGGATTCCCCATCCTTCATCCTGAACAGTTCCTATTGATGATTAAGCATGTCGATCTTAGACTTCTTCACCTGATTGGTTCCTTTATGAGCAGTCTAGAGAGCATCCTAAATTTACTTTGCACTAGTACATGATGAAACTCAATTATACTCATCAGGACCTACCATTCCTATGAAACTAGGTGAAGACAGAAAAACTCAAATACCAAAAGGGAGATTGGAGAACACAAAGGAGGAAAAACATTTTATTGAGATCAATGCAAAGGGGAAGAAGATTTTGATGTGTGGAATTGATTCAATTCAATCACAAGTGCAGAGTAATAAAAGTAAAGGACATATAGAAGTAACATAAAAAACCTCCTTACTTAAAAAAGTAACAAAAACACGACCTATCGAATAGGATTTTATTCAAACTCACGAGCAGACTTTAGATTATAACTCTACAATCCAAGGGAGTAACTATAGTACCTCAAGAATCACTAATTACCTCTAACTACTGACACATTTCTCAACTCACACCCTGATGTGTTGTAAGTTTACATATCACACCCCGAGTTTACACCCTGGACGAAACAAGGTACTAGAAGTCACATGTGACCCCAAGTCAACCCCTGGTCTATCATACATTAGCATTCTGAGTAATATAAAATTACATACAATGGATGTTTAAAGAAAAATTATAAATACATGAAAGAATTAAAGCTGGTTCATAGTGGTTGAAATTATTAAAACAACACTACAAGTTTGAATTACCAATCTGAGTTTGAAAGTCACTATAACTTATGAGTTGGTGGGACAAGACCCCTAGCTAAATCTAAATCTAAATAAGAGGAATGAAAATGTAATTGAAACAAATAAATCTCCGTCCTCGAAGCATGAGGATTCACCAACTAGTAAAGTTGAGGTCTTCGATGAGCGGTGACTAACGAAACTGAGACTAAGATCATGCAGTTGTATCATAAAACGATACAATATAAAAGTATGCATCAGTACTTTGAATGTACTAAGTAAGTGAGAGGAACATAACATAATAGAATAAATAAAAGGAAATGCTGAACTGAGAAGACATGCGATGACCAAATAAAACTACTAAAATGGATAATTGAAATAACTGAGGTGGTCTAATAGACCCTGTCTTAGGGTCAAGCATGTTTTAAGTCTAAAATACTGATCTGATCTAAACCGGACTGACACTAGACTGAACTGACTAGTGGGAGAGTCTATAACCAACATGTAACCACGTGAGCTTGATGTGGAGTTCGATGTATACAGCCCACTGGTAGGACCTAATATACCTTGACAGTGTATAAAGGCATGAGTTGGGTGATCACAAAAGTCTGGGGCCAAGTTGGCAATAAATACTGTAACGTACGCTGGCAACGTAGTTCTGGAAACCTTGGTGTAGTGGAACCCCAATCTGCTCGGTGCTAAGTTCTACTCCCACTGAATAATTCTAGACTGAATACTAAGCTGATAACTTGAAACTGAGGCCCAAGACTAGTAAGTGATACATATTTGAAAGTACCCTGAGAGTCTTATTGGACCAGATTCTGAAACTGAGTTTTAGATTGGCTAGAGCTGCTTATCTAGAAGCCTCATAACCATCTAAGAACAATCTGTATTCTGAACTAGGGTCCTAAGGCTAGTTAGAGCCATATTTCTAAAGTGTTATGACTACCTAGTGGATCAATAAACTGAATTCTGAATCTGATTCTGATAATTGGGAGGTAATATTAAACCCTCGGGAAATTCTATAGTCAAACTGATTAGCTAACATTTTTGACAGACACTTAGTATTCACACATTTTAACTAAAGCTAGGCAACCATGTATCTGACTGAGAATTTAGCATATAAAATAATATGGGAATTCTCCACAGTAATATAATCAGGAAAATTTCAAGGCTAATCACTTTAGTAAGATTCTAGTCTTTTCTTCTCTCAAGGACTAGGGCTAACTCAATGAATAGGGATAAGCATTAATACTGTCACTAACTGGTGGAAAATATCCATAGTTAATATAACATAATAATTTCACATGGATTAAACGAGGCATTACCAAGAATTTCTTAACATACGAAAATCTGCAGGGCTATAAGTCACTTTTACAGGAATAGAATCACTTTAATTGTGAACTGACGGAAATCATGTCTAGAATAATCATGGACATCATCCTATGTGAATTCAAAGAAAACTGACATATATTCTCTTCACATTCGAAAGCTCAAGGCTAGGATCTATAGAGAATTAGAGAAGGGTTTTGGGGGACACAAGGGAAGAACTATCCCCTTGTTGAATTACCACATACCTAAGTTAGAATTTCCTTGGAGAAGGATGCTTGGACTGCTGCAATGGAGGAAAATCCTAGTCTTGTTTGAGAGCTTCTTGAGAGGAAAGCTTACAATATATTTTCTGAAGATGAGTAGGAATGAGAGGGAAAACCATTTTGCCCCTCTAAATTCCCTCAAAATAACCCAAAACGACTTAGTTTAGGATCTAGAAGGTTAAGAAATTACCAAAGCACCCTTAGGAAATTCATAGGACAGACCTAACGAATCGTCTCCTCTGACAATGACTCGTGGTTTGATCCGTGAAGTACACTGCCTCTCAAGTCTCCTGGGCTTGTCACGAATGACTTAACGACTCATTCCTGGTGTCCACGACCCATGGTCACCATCCGTGATGTACAATGCCTTAGACTCAGATATATTTTTCTTTGCTTGGTCGCAACTCATCCCACGAATTGTGGGGACCGACCATGACTCGTGGGGACCTCCCGTCAAGTACACTATCTCTTTCCCTTCTCTTTTCTTACTCACCCATGCCACGACTGACCTAACGACTCGTGAGGCTTGGCCACGAGTCGCGGTCATGACCGTGGGGACCTCATTTCTCAAGTTCTCAAACTTCTCACCTGGCCTCCCCATGAGTCATATCATGACTCGTGGGCTGCTCTCACGGGGCACCTCACCACCCGTCATGATACCTTGTGCCAGATTTAGCTTTGTCCGTTTCAACTTCTAGTTTTGATATTTGGGCTTCTAGGGTATAACTATATCTCCCCCTTGGGAACATTCGTCCTCGAATGTTGGAAAAGATATAGAAAAGCAGAGAAATGCAATTATCATATTCAAATACTGATCATTTAAATCGAAAACTGACGGAATGACTACCTCCAATTCAAACTACATAGCTGAACTGAATTCACTACTCATACATATATCCATATACATAAAAGAAAATTGAACACATGAACTGAAAATGAAAACTACATAGAGTTCTAGGGCAAAACTGATATCTCAAGCTGTAACAGAGCTGATAGGAAATAAGTGTAGGTATTTAGCCATCATATCCACTTCGGCTTCCCATGTAGCTCCCTCAACATGCTGATTTCTCCATAAGACCTTGACTGAAGCAACCTCCTTGTTCCTCAGCTTATGAACCTGATGGTTATGGATCTGGACTGGGACCTCCTTATATGAGAGGCTATACTTTATTTCTACACCGTCCAATGGCACAATTGAAGTTGGATTACCAATACATTTCTTCCATAGTGACACATGGAATACTGGGTGTATAGAAGCCAACTCTAAAGGTAAGTTCAGCTCATAAGCTACTTTGCCAATTTGCCTCAGAATTCTGTAGGGTCCCACATATCTCGGACTGAGCTTTCCCTTCTTCCCAAATCTCATCACTCCTTTTATGGGTGAAATTTTTTAGGTAGACCCAGTCATCCATAAAAAACTCTAATTCTCTTCTCCTCACATCAGCATAAGATTTCTGACGGCTCTGAGCTATTTTCAATCTTTTTCTGATGAGCTGTACCTTCTGCATAGCTTCATGAACTGAGTCTGGCCCGATTATTGTAGCTTCGCCCAACCTCAAACCATCTAATAGGAGACCTGCACCTTCTACCATATAATGCCTCAAATAGGGCCATCTGGATGCTGGAGTAATAACTATTATTGTATGCAAACTAGATAAGAGACAAGTGGTCATACCAACTGCTCTTGAAATTGATCGCGCACGCTCTCAACATATCCTCTAGTGTCTGAATAGTCTGCTCAAATTGTCCATCTATCTTCGGGTGAAAAGCTATGCTGAGCTTGACCTGGGTACCAAGTCCCTTCTGAAAAGAATTCCAGAAATGTGAGGTGAACTGGGTACCTCTGTCTAAGATGATGGGTAGTGGCACCCCATGAAGCCGGACCAAATCCCGGATGTAATGTCTAGCATATTCCTCAGTTGAATCTATAGTTTTAACTGGGAGGAAATGTGTTGACTTAGTCATCCGATCTACGATTACCCAAATGAAATCATGTTGCCGATGAGTTCGAGGTAGACCCATAATAAAGTCCATATTTACTTCTTCCCACTTCCACGTAGGTATACTGATATCCTAGGTCATACATCCAGGTCTCTGATGCTCAACTTTGACTTGCTGGCAGTTTGGGCACTTAGCTACGAATCAGAGATGTCTCTCTTCATGCCGTTCCACTAGTAAATATCCTATAAATCGCGGTACATTTTAGTAGCACCAGGGTGGATGGAGTATCTCGAGCTGTGTGCTTCAGCCAATATCTGCTGTCTCAAGTCACCGATATCCACAATCTGCCTTGATAATGGAGCACACCATCTCCCCCTTTGGAAAAAGCCTCAACCTCCTTCCTGAGAACCGCTTCCTTGAGTTTAAATAAAATGGGATCTTCATCCTGTTTGGACTTAACTTCAACAACCAAAGAGGAGTCTGACCCGCTTGCATCACCACTCCACCCTCAGCTGAGTCAACCAACTGCACCCCTAACCGAGCTAGTCTATGAATATCCTTCACCAACTCCTTCTTTCCATCCTCAATATGATCCACGCTACCCATAGACACTCTGCTTAGGGCATCAACCACCTTGACTTTTCCTGGGTGATATAGTACGCTCATGTCATAATCCTTCAGGAGCTCTAACCACCTTCTCTAATTGAGATTCAGGTCCTTCTGAGTTAATACATACTGAAGGCTCTTGTGATCGGTGAAAACATCAACGTGAGCCCCGTATAGGTAATGTCTCCATATTTTCAATGCAAATACTACCGCGGCCAACTCCAAGTAATGAGTTGGACAATTCTTCTCATGAAACTTTAGCTGTTTGGAGGCGTAGGCTATAACTTTTCCTCACTGCAGCAGAACGCAACTGAGTCCAACTATGGAAGCATCACAATATACTATAAATCCATCAGATCCTTTCGGTAGAGTCAACACTAGAGTAGTAGTGAATCGAGTTTTTAACTCCTGGAAACTCTTCTCACACGCATCTGACCACTGGAATTTCACCTTCTTCTTAGTTAGCCTAGTTAATGGAGATGCTATAAAAGAAAATCCTTCTACAAAGCATCGGTAATAACCGGCCAAACCCAAGAAACTTCTAATTTCAGTTGGGGAGGTGGGTCTGGGCCAGTCTTTCACTGCTGTTATCTTTTAAGTATCAACCTGAATACCCTCACCCGAGACCACGTAACCCAAGAAAGTCATGGAATTCAACCAGAATTCGCACTTGCTGAACTTGGCGAACAACTAGCGGTCTATGAGTGTCTGAAGCACCATCCTCAGGTGATTAGTATGCTCTTCCTCATTTCTAGAGTATACCAGAATGTCGTCGATAAATACAATGACAATATATCCAGATACTACTTGAAGACTTCGTTCATCAGGTCCATAAAGGCTGCAGGGGCATTTGTTAGTCCGAAGGACATAACCACAAACTCAAAGTGACCATACCGAGTCCTGAAAGCTGTTTTTGATTTGTCACACTCTCTGACTCTTAGCTGATGATACCCCGACCTGAGATCTATTTTGGAGAAACAGTTGGCTCCCTGAAGTTGGTCGTAATTCTGGGTAGGGGATACCTATTCTTGACTGTGACCTTGTTCAACTGATGGTAATCGATGCACATTTTGAGGGTACCATTTTTCTTTCGCATTGAATAGCACTGGAGCACCCCAGGGAGAGATGCTGGGTCTAATAAAACCCTTATCAAGAAGATCTTTTAGCGGCTCCTTCAACTCCTTAAGTTCAGCCAAAGCCATTCTATAAGGAGGGATGGAGATGGGCTGAGTATCTGGAATAAGGTCTATGCCAAAGTCAATTTCCCATTCAGGAGAAACTCCGGGAAGATCTTCGGGGAACACATTTGGAAACTCGCTGATAATAGGGACTGACTTGATAGTTAGGATCTCAGAGTCGAAATCCTTGACTCAAACTAGATGGTAAATACATCCCTTAGAAATAAGCTTCCTGGACTTAAGGTAGAAAACAAACCTACCCTTCGGCGCCGAATTACTGCCCGACCATTCTAGAGCTGGCTCATTAGGGAACTGAAAGTTGACGACTCTAGTTTTGCAGTCGACTGAGGCATAACCTGAGTGTAACCGATCCATTCCAAGGATGAGGTCAAAGTCGACCATGTCTAACTCTATAAGGTAAGCTGGAATGACTTTATTGTAAACTGAGATTGGACAGTTTCTATACACCCGTCTGGCTCTAACTGACTCGCCAACTGGGGTGGAGATTGAGAAGGGTTCTAAGAGGACTTCTGGACTGATATTGAATTTAACTGCTAGGTAGGGAGTCACGAATGATAGTGTGTCTCCCGGACCAAGAAGGGCATATAAATCTAGATGGAAAAGACGTAACATACCGATGACCACATCAGGTGAGTTCTCCTGATCCTGACGAGATGATAATGCCTAAAAATGGTTTTGGCGTCGACCGCCTCCGTACCTGATGTGTTAGCCTGCTGAGTTAGTCGGCCTACTGGAGCTGCTGAGGTAGTGGATTGTGATCTCCCCCGTCCTGCAGATGGGCATTCCTTAAGCTGATGCCTAAGTTGCCCACAACTAAAACAGCCCTCTCGACCTTGAAGACAGTCTCCTTGATGATTCTTGCTACAGTTGGGGAAAGCTAGATACCTGTTCCCAACACTTTAACTCTGAGATTGAGAGCCAGATGCTCTACCCCTCCGATCTTGACGGGACCAAAAGGTAGGGACGCTGACTGAGCTGGGCGTAGGAGCTCTCTGCTGCTGCTGTTGCTGTTGTGGATGACTGTTACCGCCAGACCTCTGGTGGCCATGATCTTATTGGCTGATCCTTGCCCCCTTATTCTCTCTTTCTCCATGTACCTCGTTTTTTAGCCTCAATCTGCTGGGCATAGACAATCAAACTGGAGAGGTCGATATCCTTAATTAGCATCGTTGTCCTACACTCTTTGAGGACCAGATTCGGCACCCTATTTACAAACTTTAGCATGCGAGCCCTTGGCTCGGCCACCATCTCTGGAGTGTATTTGGACAACATGGTGAATTTCAGAACACACTCTTCTACGGTCCTATTTCCCTGTCTCAGGTTCATGAACTCCTCTACTTTGGCCTCCCTGAGCTCCCGAGGAGAGAATCTGTCCAAGAAGGCTGTATGAACTCCTCCCATTCCACCAGTCCTACTTCCATTAGCCTCCCCTCCTTCCACTGCTCGTACTAGACTTAGGCTACCCCTTTTAGCTGGTAGGTAGCCAAGTTAACATTCTCTGAGGGACTTACACCCGTAATTCTGGTGATCTTCTTAATCTCATCCATAAATCCCTGAGGGTCCTCTCCCACCTTAGATCCATGAAAGTACAGAGGGTTCATCCTGGTGAAATCCTGTAGTTGGGCAGCTACTGTGGAACTGTTGTGTTTGATTGTAACCACCTGTTGGTTCACCTGGTTGGTCACAGTTTCGGGGAGCAGCTGAATGGCTGCCCTGAATTCTGTGGTAGGTACCGAGTCATCCTGAAGGGCTGCCGGGGCTGGTGGTGTAGATCGTTGAGCATTACCGACCCTCCTTCCATTACCGCATTTTGGAGGCATGATTCACTAAAAAGAAGCAGAGCACGAGTTAGGAGAATGATTCTGGAACTGAGTTTCAATGAACGCTAAGGAGTATTACATAAAGGGAATTTTTCCTAATGACATCTCGTAGCCTCCCCATCATAAGTGTGGCACACTTCACACTCATGAAGAGGACTCTACTCGATGCGGCTTTCAGACATCCGAGGATATTTAAACCTTGTGCTCTGATATCAAGTTTGTCACGCCCCGAGTTTACACCCTAGATGAAACACGGTACTTGAAGTCACATGTGACCCCAAGTCGGTCTATCATATAATAGCATTTTGAGTAATATAAAATTACATACAGCGGAAGTTTAAAGAAAAAATTATAAATACATGAGAGAATTAAAGTTGGTTCATAGTGGTTGAAAATATTAAAACAAAACCACGAGTCTGAAATACCAATCTGAGTCTGAAAGCCACTATGACTGATGAGTTTCTTGGACAAGCCCCCTAGATAACTCCAAATCTAAATAGGAGGAACTAAAATGTAACTGAAATAAATAAATCTCCGTCCTCGAAGGATGAGGATTCACCAACTAGTAAAGCTGAGGTCTTCGATGAGTGGTCGGCTAATGAAGCTGAGACTGAGATCCTGCAGCTGTATCATAAAATGATATAGCATAAAAGTATGCCTCAGTACTTTGAATATACTGAGTAAGTAAGAGGAACATCACACAATAGAATAAATAAAAGGAAATGCTGAACTGAGAAGACATGCGATGACCAAATAAAACTACTGGACTAAATAACTAAAATAACTGATGTGGTTTGATCGACCCTGTCTGATGGTCAAGCATGTTCTATGTCTGGAATACTGATCTGATCTGAATTGTACTGAGACTTGACTGAACTGACTAGTGGGAGAGTCTATAACCGACATGTAACCACATGTACTAGACGTGGAGTCCGATGTATACACCCCACTAGTATGACCTAATATATCTTCCCATGGTATAAAGGCATGAATTGGGTGATCACAAAATTCTAGGGCCAAACTGGCCAATAAATACTGTAACCTACACTGGCAGCGTAGTTTTGGAAACCTGGATGAGCTGGAACCCCGGTCCGCTCGGTGGTAAGTCTTACTCTCACTGGATAATCCTAGACTGAATACGAAGCTGATAGCTCAAAACTGGGGCCCAATTCTAGTTAGGGATACATATCTTAAAGTACCCTGAGAGTCATATCAGACCAGATTCTGAAATTGGGTTCTAGACTGACCAGAGTTGCTTATCTAGAAGCGTCGTAACCATCTAAGAACAAATCATATTCTGAACTGGGGTCCTAAGGATAGTCAGATCCATATGTCTAAAGTGTCATGACCTCCTAGTGGACCAATAAACTGAATTCTGAATCTTATTATGATAATTGAGAGGTAATATTGGCCCCTCGGGAAATTCTGTAGTCAAACTGATCAGTTGACATTTCTAAGAGACACTGTGTATTCATATATTTTAACTAAATCTAGGCAACCACGTATCTTACTGAGAATTTAGTATATAAAATAATTTGGGAATTCTCCATTATGATATAATCAGGAAAATTTCAAGGCTAATCACTTTGGCTAGATTCTAGTCTTTTCTTCTCTCAAGGACTAGGGCTAACTCAATGTACAGGGATAATCATTAATACTGTAACTAACTGGTGGAAAATATCCATAATTAATATAACATAATAATTCCACATAGATTAAATGAGGCATTATCAAGAATTTCTTAACATTCAAAAATCTGCAGGGCTAGAATTCACTTTTACGGGAATAACATCAATTTAATTGTGAACTGATGGAAATCATGTATAAAATAATCATGGACATCATCCTATGTGGATTCAAAGAAAACTTACATATATTCTCTTCACATTCAAAAGCGCAGGGCTAGGATTTATAGTGAACTAGAGAAGGGTTTTGGGGGACACAAGGGAAGAACTATGCCCTTATTGAATTCCCACATACCTGAGTTAGAATTTCCTTGGAGAAGGATGATTGGACTGCTGCAATGGAGGAAAACCCTAGACTTTTTTGAGAGCTTCTTGAGAGGAAAGCTTACGATATATTTTCTAAAGATGAGTAGGCTTGAGGGGGGAAACTATTTTGCCCCTCTAAATCCCCTTAAAATAACCCAAAACGACTTAGTTTAGGATCTAGGTGGTTAAGAAATTACCGAAGCACCCTTAGGAAATTCACAGGAAATAACTTTCAGGTAGTCCCAATGACTTACCTAATAAATCGTCTCCTCTGACAACGACTTGTGGTTTGATCTATGAAGTAAACTGCCTCTCAAGTCTCCTGAGCTCGTCACTGATGACTTAATGACTCGTTCCAGGTGACCAAGACCCATGGTCACTATCCATGATGTACACTGCCTTAGCCTTAGATTTACTTTTACTTTCTTGGTCACGACTCATCCCACGAATCGTCGGGACTGCCACAACTCGTGGGGGCCTCCAATAAAGTACACTGTGTCTTTCCCTTCTCTTTTCTTACTCACCCACCCCACGACTAACCTAATGACTCATGGGGCCGGACCACGAGTTGTGGTCATGCTCGTAGGGACCTCATTTCTCAAGTTTCTAAACTCCTTACCTGGCCTCACCACGAGTCACATCACGGCTCATGGGCTGCTCTCACGGGTCACCTCATGACCCGTCCTAGTACCTGGTGCCAGATTTTAGCTTTTCTCTATTTCAACTTTTGGGTCTGATCTTTGGGCTTCCGGGGTATAACATAACAGCACTTCCGACGCTCAAAACTAAGAAAATAGCTTGAACTTAGGTTTGTTTGTATGGATATAAGACACTTTTACTTTTTCAGGAAAACTAAGTGTTGGAGAAAGAATGTGCAAAAGAAGCCTGAATGTGCAAAAAATGAGCTAAATTTTCAGTCTCACTATGAGCTATATGTTGATGGTACGAGCCATACTGAGAACCATGACAAGTTTCAAATGGCTGAACTGGGAAGAATGCAACCTACGACTCTTAGTAGGAGCCGTGGCACAATGGTACGAACTGTAATTGGAGTCATGGAAATGTTTAGAAGGAACTACACAAAGGCAGACTCCTGGTACTGATGGATTTATGAATCGTGGAAATAATGTACGAATCATACCAGGAGCAGTGGTGAACTTCAGAGGATTTTCAGTGCTAAGCAGAACTTTAGACAGTATAAGTCATACCACAACACTCGTGAATAATTCAGAAGATGTCAGAGTTATCAGAGACAGACCATGGAAGCAAAGCACGACTCGTAGGAAGCATGTACGATTTGTACCAGTGCCCAAACTTAGCCAAACTTTTAGCAAGCTAAGGGCTTATGGACAATAGGGACAACCCGTACAATACTGCTGCTGGTTGTATGATCAAACGTGGCTCAGGCGGTGCCAATTATGTAAAATCACCCTGTTAGCTTAGGAAAAGGGTTCTTATGTTTGTATAAATACCTTTTATATTTTATTTTCATAGGAGAGGCGTGAAAGTCAATAGGGATTCGAGAGGAAAACATAGAATTGAGTTGATTAACCTGTGATCAACCTTTTCTTGGACTCTTTCTGGATCTTTATCAATTGTTCTTGAGATTTTTTTTACATATTCAAAGAAGCTTTTCCCTCAACTACCATTGTAAGTATTGAATTATGTGTTTAATGATTGTCACAAGTCCAACATAAGCTTGGATCGAGACACGGGATAAGGAACCGCGAGAGACTCCAAGTCGACCCGTGGCATGAACATACTTTTAACTCCATCAAATAAAGCGGAAGACTTAACATAATAAACATAGAGGACGTCTAAACATGACATAACTTCGGAACCAAAATTCACTTCATACATGACAAGTTGACTACTACATAGATTCTAGAAGCTTCTAAAATATCTGATTGGTTGATGGGGCAACACCCCCAACTAACCCGACAAGTCTGAAAACTAAACATAAAAATATAAATGATAACGAATGGTCCTCGGGAGATGAGAACTCACCAACTGAAGCTGGGTTCTAACTCCGAAAACTGGCTAGTGATGAGGCTGAGTTTGAAGATCGGAGCCTGTATCATAAAAGATACAGCATAGAGTATACGGTCATTACGTGGAATGTACCGAGTATGCAAGGTAAGTAAAACCGCTTAAATAAGTAAAATCATTTAAAACATGCATAATTTAAAACATAATCAAGATAAGAATCGGAGAGTAGGGCTTTTATGCTATTTTCTGAAATCATGATCTGAACATAACTGAACATCATAACTGAATTGAATGACCTAAAGTTGAAATATGATAATCATAAGTAAAACTATAAATTGGGTCAAACCTTCTTTAGAACATATATATATATATATATAATGAATGATAAACATGCATAACTGAAATCATGAGGAATAACAGGAGACTCGTCATATAACTGACACTACCACGATAGAGCTTACGTGGTCCTGAGTATCACACTTAAGTGGAAAGAGCCGTCTAAAGCCTTGCCAGCGCTAAAAACGCTACCAAGATATCAATATCAAGATGAAGGCCCCTTGGGGAAGGGGAAAGCTCACAAAGGAGGTCCTAAAATAATCTAATCATACCTACCTTGGCGCGTAGTTCTGAGGCATAGGGTTGACTGACCCTTACCCTACTCGGTGCTAGACACTACTCCAAAATACATGCATATGCTCTCCATCTTTTTTCAATGAAACTAACCATCATCTATTGACGAAGCTGAATAATCATATACATATTAAATTTTAAACCGTACATGAGGAGCCTTGGCTCAAACCAGACCACAAGCTGATCATAATTGGGAGTCTTGATTCCAAAACCATGTGGTAAGCTAATTAACTTGAAATCATACATCATACTTGAAAATATGGGCTTGACCAATACTTAAACATGCTTGAAAATACTTGATTCACTTGAAACATGATCATAGACATGGGTAACTTGAAAACATGCTTTTCATCATAAATATCTCATCATACTTGAACATACATCATAAATCTCAACTTTCATGAACTTCTCAGGGATGGGCATTATAATTTATAAAACTTCAAAACATGATTGATAATTGAAAACATTGTAAAACTTGCCCATGAATCATAATTTAATAATAGAAACATACTTAGATCATACCCATGTAGAAACTTAGGAAATTCATGCATTGGGTTAAAACCCCATAGGATCAACATATAGATTTTCATGAATTAGAGAGGGATTGGGTATGGGTGTGAATGAATTAACCCATTCATAGACTTACATACCTGGGAAGTACTGATTCCACAATTTCTCTGATTTCCCAAGGAGGAATTGGTGAAAAACTTGAAGGAAATTGAGCTTGATCACCTCTCTAGACTTTTACTCTTGCATGCATGAATAAGAATATCCTAGAATGAACTTAACCCTCTTAAAACACATATTCATAGCTTAAAACAACGTATTTTAGGCCTTAGGATCATAGGAATTACAAATAAGCCCTTAATAAATTTGCAGAAAATAACTGACTGCTAGTCCCCACGAGGGATTGGACGAGTCGTTACTAAGGATCACGACTCGTGGTCTCCATTCGTTAAAGGTGCACTGTCAAAAATTCATCTGGGGCTCGCCACAGGGGACCCTACTAGTCATTACTGGTGACCAAGACTCATGGTCACCATTCTTGGTCTTCACTGCCCAAGATTCCTCTTCCTTCACCCCATCCTTGGTCACGACTGACTCCACGAGTCGTGGTGCCGATCACGACTCGTCATGTCCATGGTCACCCAAAACTCAAAAATTTCCAACTTAAGCCATGCACCTCACCATGAGTTACTTCACGACTCGTGGTCTACCCCACGAGTCATAGGACGACTCGTCCTATTACCTGGCGTAGAAAATCCTATTCTCTCTGTTTTAAATCCCCGATTTGATCTTAGGGTTTTTGGGGCATTAAAATATCTCCCCCTTAGGAACATTCATCCTAGAATGTTGGAAAACATAAAAAAAAGCTAAGAAATGCAATCATAATACTCAAATACTGATCATATAGGCTGAAAACTCACGGATTGACTACCTCCGAACTAAACTACATGACTGAACTGAATTCATGAATCATATATACATTCATAGAGATGAAAGAAATTGGGGCACATGAACTGAACATGAAACTAATTAAGGGAAAAAACCGATACCTCGAGCTAGAACAGAGTCTGTAGGGAATAATATGGGTATCTAACCATCATCTTTGTTTCGGCTTCCCATGTAGCTCCTTCAACATGATTATTCCTCCATAAAACTTTAATAGAAGCTACTTCTTTGTTCCTTAGCCTTCAAACCTGACGATCCAGTATTTCCACTGGAACCTCTTCATAACTAAGGTTGTCTTTCATACCGACACTGTCCACCGGAACAACTAAAGCTGGATCACCCAAATACTTCTTTAGGAGCGATACATGGAAAACTGGATGGACGAAAGCTAATTCTGAGGGAAACTCAAATTTATATGCCACCTTGCCCACCCGTTTCAGAATTCAATACATGCCAACATGATGGGGACTAAGTTTTCCTTTCTTCCCGAAACTCATCACTCCCTTCACGAGGGACACGTTAAAAAATACCCAATCATCAACTTCAAACTCAAGTTCTCTCCTCCTCATGTCCGCATAGGACTTTTGACGAATTTGAGCTATTTTCAAACTGTTCCGTATAAGCTGAACTTTCTCCATAGCCTCATGCACTAAATCTGGTCCTATCATCGTAGCTTCACCGACTTCATACCAACCAATAAGCGATATACTTCTCCGCCTATAGAGAGCCTCAAACGGAGCCATCTGAATGCTGGAGTGGTAGATTTCATTGTATACAAACCCAATAATAGGAAAATGGTCATCTCAACTACCCTTGAAGTCGATCAAACATGCTCTCAACATGTCCTCGAGAGTTTGAATTTTCCTCTCCACTTGACCATCCATCTGCGGGTGAAATACTGTACTAAGCTTGACCTGAGTACCATGTCCCTTTTTAAATGACCTCCAAAACCTAAGAGGTAAATTGAATACCTTTGTCTGATATGATGGACAAGGACACTGCATGCAACTGAGCTAGCTGTACACCACAAACCCGTCGGTACCCTTCGGTAGGGTTAACACCGATGCTGAGGTAAGTCGAGTCTTCAACTCTTGAAAGCTTCTCTCACAAGCCTCCCACCATTGGAACTTCACTTTCTTTTAAGTCAATTTGGTTAATGGTCTGAAATAGATGAAAAACCCTCAATAAATCTCTGATGTACCCGGCTAAACCCAAGAAACTCCTAATATATGAAGGCTTCACTAGTCTAGGCCAATTCTTCACCGCTTCTATTTTCTGAGAGTCCATCATTATGCCCTCACTTGACACCACATAGCCCAAAAATGCCAGAGTTCAACAAAAACTCGTACTTGCTGAATTTAGCATATAATTGACGATCCTTGATAGTCTGTAGTACCACCCTCAAATGAGAGGCATGCTCCTCCTCGCTCCGAGAGTATATTAGGATGTCATCATTAAACACGATCACGAACATGTCCAAGTATGGCTTGACTACCCTTTTCATCAAGTCCATAAAAGCTGTAGGAGCAAGTCTAAAAGACATAACTACAAACTTGTAATGTCCATATCGAGTCCTGAAAGCTGTCTTCGGGATGTCACTCTCCCGAACCCTGAGCTGATGGTATTCGACCAAAGATCTATCTTCGAAAAGCACTTGGCACCCTGAAGCTGGTCAAACAAATCATTAATCCTGGGAAGAGGATACTTTTTATTAATTGTGACCTTGTTCAGTTGTTGATGATCAATACACATAAAAAGAGAACCATCCTTCTTTTGGAAAAGAGAACTGGTGCACTGCATGGGGATTTTCTCAATCTGATGAATCCCTTATCTCAAAGGACTTTCAACTGCTCCTTCAACTCCTTTAGCTCAAATGGATCCATTCTACAAGGAGAAATAGATATTAGCTGCGTATCGGGAAAAAGGTCAATACCAAAATCAATCTCCCGCGATGGAGGGATTCCCGGTAGATCATCTGGGAAGACTTCTGGATACTCACATACTACTGGGATTGACTGGATAGTCGGGGTCTTGGACGTAGCATCCTTAACTCTAACTAAATGGTACATGCAACCTTTGGAGATCATCTTTTTGGCCTTAAGATAGGAAATGAAATGACCTACAAGCACAACTGAACTACCCTTCTATTCTATGACGAGCTCACCCAAAAATTTGAACTCTATTGCCCGGGATAACATCAAAATCGATCATGGCTAACTCTACTAAATTAGCTGAGGTGACTTTCTGGAGGATTGTGACTAGGCAACTTCTATACACCCATCTAGCTATAGCTGAATCATCCACTGGAGTAGAGACTGAGAAGGGTTCTGACAAGATTTTGGGACTAGTTCCTAAACTAATAGACATATAGGGCATCACAAAAGACAAGGTAGCCCCTAGATCTAATAAAGCATACACAACAAGATAAAAAACTCATAACATACCAGTGACTATATCGTGGGAGACCTCCTGCTCCTAGCGGGATGCTAAGGCGTAAAATCTATTTTGGCATTGACTGCTAGCTGTGCTAGTAGATGCCTCCTGCTGGGCTAGGCGTGTTGGTGGAGCTGTTGAATTGGAAGCTGGCCTTGGCCCCTCATGGCCCTGTCTAGCTGCTGGCCAATATCTGAGCATATGTCTAGACTTCCCGCATCCAAAGAAAGCACCTGTACCCGCCAAACACTGACCTGTGTGCCTCCGACCACACAAGTCATAAACTAGGATACTAGAATCTACGGGCCTACTGCTCTGACCCCTAGAGCCTGATGCTCGACTCCTCTAGTCGTGCCTAGGTCTGGATGGCACACTCATCACTGAAGATATTGGGGCTGAAGATCTCTGGTGGGACTGATGTCGGTTTCCACTACCTGGCCTCGGCTGAGAGAACTTGTAGCTTTCTGTTCTGGCCTTCTTGGCCTCTCTCTCCCTTAGATGCGCCTCCTCCATCTTTTGTGCGTACAAGACTATCCGAGGAAAATCCATATCCTGATGGAGCATGGCAGTTCTGCAATCCTTGTCTAGATAGTCTGCCACCCCATGAACAAACCTGCTCACTCGAGCTCTCTGATCAACCACTAACTCTGGGGCGTACTTTGACAAACGAGTGAACTCTATGACATATTCCTGTACTGTCATCCTTCCCTATTTTAAATTCATGAACTCGGCCGCCTTCAACTCCCTCATCTCGTGAGGGGAAATAATCTAGGAAAGCGACATGAAACTCATCCCAACCGATAGGGCCTGCTCTGACTTCCCTACTATCCTTCAACTGTTTAAACCAGATGCGCAACCCCTTTCAGCTGATAAGAGGCTAACTTAGCGAACTCCTCTCCGTTCACCCCCATGACCTGGGTGATCATTAGAATCTAATTGATAAACTCATGTGGGTCCTCATACACCTTTGACCTAAGAAAATCTTGAGGGTTCATCCTCAAGAAATCTGTAACTCGTGCTGCCACCGCATTCGCATTCTGTGAAACATGTGTTGTTGCCTGCTAGTTAACCTGGGTAGTCAAGGCCTGCGCTAGCATCTGAATGGCTCCCCTAAATTCAGCGTGGGCAACCAGCTCCGGTGCATGGTGCTTATGGGCTGGTGGGGCTTATTGGTGCCCGTCCCCATTGCCATCCTCGTGGCCATTTCCATTTCAATTTCTATTGCCATTAACTCTGCAGGGAGGCATGATTCTACAAGCGCGAATAGCACGAGTTAGAAGGATAAAGAGACATTTCATGGCACGACATAGATCATGAAAGAAGGGAACATTTCCTAAACATTTCGTAGCCCCTTCTTCATAGGTGTGCCGCCCTTCACACCCATGAAAAAGGCTCTACTTAACACGGTTTTCAGACACCCTAGGACACTTCAAACCAATTGCTCTTATACCAAGTTTATCACGATTCAGACATAGGCCCGAATTGATACACAAGACAAGGAGCCCTGAGAGACTCCAAGCAGATCCATGGCATGAACATACATCTAACTCCATCAAATAAAACGGAAGACTTAACATAATAAACATAGAAGAAGTATAATCAAAACATAACTTTGCAACCAAAATTCACTTCATACATGACAAGTTAATTACTACATACAGTCTAAAAGCCTCTAACATATCTGATGGGTTGATGGGACAACACCCTCAACTAACCCGACAAGTCTAAAAATTGAAAATACAAAGATAACTGTTAAGGAATGGTCCTCGCTAGATGAGGACTCACCACTGAAGCTGGGTGCTAACTCCGAAAACTGGCTAGTGATGGGGCAGAGTCTGAAGATAAGAGTTTGTATCATAAAATGATACAACATAGAGTATTCGGTCCGTATGTGGAATGTACCGTGTATGCAAGGTAAGTAAAACCTCTTAAATAAGTAAAATCATTTAAAAAATACATAATATAAAACTTAATCTAGATAAGAATTTGAGAGTAGGGCTTGCATGCTATTTTTTGAAATTATGATCTGAACATAGCTGAACATCATAACTGAATCGAATGACCCAAAGCTGAAATTTGATAATCATAAGTAAAACTTTACATTGGGTCAAACCTGCTTCAGACATATATATATATCATGAATGATAAACATGCATAACTAAAATCATGAAGAACAATGGGAGACTCGTCATATAACCGACATTACCATGATAGAGCTTACGTGGTCCCGACTATCACACTCAAGTAGGCAGAGCTGTCTAAAGCCTTGCAAGGTCTAAAGACACTCCCATGATATCGATATCAAGATGAAGGCCCCTTGGGGCAGGGGAAAGCTCACAAAAGAGGTACAAAAATAATCTAATCATACCTATGCTGGCGCGTAGTTCTGAGGCATAGGGTTGAATGACCCTTAGCCTACTCGGTGCTAGACACTACTCCCAAAAACATGCATATGCTCTCCATTTTTTTCCACAAAGCTAACCATCGTCTATTGATGAAGATAAATACTCATGAACATATAAAATTTGAGATCGTACATGAGGAGCCTTGGCTCAAACCATACCACAAGCTAAACATAATTGGGAGACTTGATTCCAAAACCATGTGGTAAGCTAATTAAGTTGAAATCATACATAATACTTGAAAATATGGGCTTGACCAATATTTAAACATGCTTGAAAATACTTGATTCACTTGAAAACATGATCTTCGACATGTGTAACTTGAAAACATGCTTTTTATCATAAATATCTCTTCATACTTGAACATACATCATAAATCTCAACTTTCATGAACTTCTCATGGATGGTCATTATAATTTAAAAAACTTTAAAACATGATTGATAATTGAAAATATTGTTAAGCTTGCCAATGAATCATAATTCAATAATAAAAACACAGTTAGATCATACCCATATAGAAACTAGGAAATTCATGCATTGGATTAACACCCCATAGGATAACATATAGATTTTCATGAATTATAGAGGAATTGGGCATGAGTGTAAATGAATTCACCCATTCATAGCCTTACATACCTGGGAAGAACTGATTGTACAACTTTTCTAATTGCCCAAGGAGGAATTGGTGAAAAATTTGAAGGAAATTTTACTTGATCACCTCTCTACACCTTTACTCTTGCATGAATAAGAATAGCCTAGAATAAACTCAGCCCTCTTAAAACTCACTATTCATAGCTTAAAACGACGTAGTTTAGGCCTTAGGATCATAGGAATTATGGATAAGACCTTACTAAATTCGCAGAAAATAACTGATTGCCAGTCCTCACGGGGAACTAGACAAGTCATTACCAAGGACCACGACTCATAGTCTCCAGTCATCGTGTACATTGTCCAAAATTCATCTGGGGCTTGCCACAGGGGACCCTATAAGTCGTTACAGGTGACCATGACTCGTGGTCTTCACTGCCCAAGAGTCTTCTTTCTTCACCCCATCCTTGGCCACGACTGAGTCAACGAGTCGTGGCACTGACCATGACTCATGGTCATGTCCGTGGTCACCAAAACTCAAAATTTCCAACTTAAACTATGCACCTCACCACGAGTCACTTCACGACTTGTGGTCTACCCCACGAGTCACAGGACAACTCATTCTGTGACCTGGTCAGAAAATCCTATTTTCTCCATTTCAACTCCCGGGTATGATCTTAGGGTTTTCGGGGTATTAAAATTATGAATACATATCACAACCTTACAACTATGAAGGACTAAAACCTCCATAGCTAGGGTTATGTGAACCATGATGGATTAACAAGCTAGGGTTACACAAAAGTGATTCAAAATCAATGCAAAACGCTTGTATTGTATTCTCTTCATCTTCAAACATTTCTTAATGGTGGACAATGTTAGGACTTGCCCAAATTCTTTACTTAAGAGAGGTAGAGATTAGGAAAAGAGAATTACAATAAAGCCTTGATCTTGATGATCATTGTATTAACTTGAGTTGTATTCGTAGGATAGTTAAATTTGAAACATATTGATAAGGGTTAGTTTGAAACTTCTCATAAGACCTGACCTGGTGATTAAGTATATTCATCCAATAGGGATGAACCATTCATTTGGATAAACCCTAGTTACCAGTTCTGCGAGTAAGCATTGGTACTGATCACGTGTGTATACCCGAAGTAGTTATGAATCCATGGGGAACACAAACTGTCACGAACAAAATGTACACCCATATCATAGATATGGGACAAGGGACCCCGAGAGACCCCAAGTCGATCCATGAAACATGCATACAGGTAATCTCATTCAATAAAGCGACATACTTAGCATAAAACATAACGGAAACGTAACAATAGCGTAACATCTGAATGTACTAGACATGCACATAAGCTGAGTACTTCATAATGTCTGAAAGCCTCTACTACATACAGTGGGTTGATAGGACAACATCCCCAACTAACCCGACCAATACTGAAACACAAGATAACATAAAAGTCTATCAAATGGCCCTCGGAACATGAGGACTCACCAATAATCTGAGAGCGAGAACTGTGATGGACTAAGGATGAGGATGAGCCTGAGATCCGGACCCTGTATTATAAAATAATATAGCACAAAAAGTATGCAGTCAGTACGTGGAATGTACTGAGTATGCAAGGTAAGTTGAACGAACATTAAAAGTAAAATACACTCATAAATAAACATAGAAGAGGGACATCATTCTTGTATCATAAACTTTGTAAGAAAACATAAGACTCAAGGCTTTCAAGTCATTCATAAAACGTTCATGATCATAATCATTAGTAAACTTTATCAAAATGTAACTTGAGCCAATAACATAAACATAACAATGCATAAGACATGTGGAACAATGGGAGGACTCATCATAACCTACACCATCATGGTAGAGCCTTTCATGATGCCCAAACTATCTTGCCCAAATGGGCAGAGCCGACCTTGGCTTGCCAAGCGAGGGTCGTGCATTAGGAGTGATATCACATTTGAGGGGATCACTATCAATACAATATATCATTAGAAACCCACGGGGGCACGTGGTTATGAGACACCAGCGTAGTCCTTTGAACGTCGGGCTGCTCGGTGCTAGACACGGCTCCCAAAAACATGCATATAGGCTCATATATAAATCATTAACATCATGCATTAAGATTCATTCACTAAAATATAACATTTATCATCATTGATCCCCTTTAAAACATGCTTACCTAAGAACCAAAGGCCCTTTTTCATCGGCCGACATCATAAATCAATAAATCATGAAATTTGTTTTATAAATCGTAAGTTATTCTTCAACATGGGGAAATTTCCCAATACCTTAACATACTCAATTCTTTCAAAATATTCTCATAAACATGGGAACTTGAATTCATGCTTTTCCATCATCAATAAACTCAAAATATTGAATATTCATCATAAGTCATAACTTTCATGAACCTTCATTAATGGGCATTTTAGATTTGAAAAGCTTGAAACATGATTTTAAGGAAAATAATATAAAACCTGCTCATCATTCACAATTCAATAATTAAAACTCAATTAAATCATACCCATAAAGAGAAATCACATTTTCATGCATTTGGGTAAAACCCCATAGAACTTGAATAGGGAAAATTCATGATTTAAATTGAAATTTGGGCATGGGTGTGAAGGATTCACCCATTCTAAACCCTACATATCTGGGAATGGACTAATTTCGAGGTTCCTTGAAAACCCACAAAGAAATTGATGGAAAACTTGGAGAAGAAGACCTTGAATCTCCCTAAGACCTCTCTAAAAGCTCTTGCATGGGAATGGGTATTCATTAGGGACTTAACCCATCTTATCACACTTAGAAAAATACACAAAACTATTTAGTTTAGGCCTTAGGAACTTAGGAATTACGAAAATAACCCTTATTAAAACGCGCCCCTAACGAGGGACCTCACGAGTCGTTGCCAAGGGGCACGACTCGTGGCCAGGACCCATGAAGTCCACTGCGCCAAAACACTCAGGGGGACACCATTAGGGACCCGATGAATCATGGTGACTGACCACGACTCGTGGTCACCATCCGTGACCCCTATTGCCCCAAAGCCTTGACAAACCTCCAATGCAGACCATGGATGATCTCATGAGTCGTGAGGTTTGACTACGACTCATGGTCAGGCCCGTGGCCTCCTCAACCTAAGCTTGCCCAGCCTGTTGACCATGAGTCACATCACCACTTGTGGTCACTTCTCATGATCCACCTCACGAGTCGTCCTACAACCTTATGCGAATTTTCAGTTTTTCTTTATTTTGACTCCCGGGTCTGATCCTTGGGTTCCCGGTGTATAACAAAAACCCTAGTTATTCTTAAATTTTGATTTAAATCATAATTTTAATCATTGTTTTAATCATCATTTTATTAAAACCCCCAATTAGAGTAACTAACCAACAAGTTCACTTACCGGCAATAGTCTAGATCTTCCATATTCCCTGTGGGTTCGACCTTAACCTCTTTGTTGGGTTCTTTATTGAAAATTTCTGCTTCATACTTCAGCAGAAGGTGTGAGTTTGAGCGTTATCACACCCTGAGTTAGAAACTCACAAAAAACTCTAAACAAAGAACAAGCTAAAAACATAATAATTTCTCTCTCTTAGATCTTGACAATTTCATAAAAAACATCAGGTCTTTTCTTGCAATCAATCGTTAGTCATATTTTGCTGTCTCGTGTGATATAAATATCCCATTTACAAGAGTAATCCAAGTCTAACTGTAATTCCTCATCCTTGTTGTGCTCTCCTGGCTTGTTGTGTTTTAGGAGGAGTGTAACACTTCACTGGCTTTCTTATCTTGATAAAATTCCCGTTGGCTTATATACAAGTACATACTCCTAGTTTAGTAGAAATAGATGTATGCCTCAGCAAGTCTGTGCCTGTATCACTCTCCGATTAGGACCCGGTTCACATTCATGCATTGTGATACAATCAACTTATATTGGACCTGGTTCACTTTGTCAACTTTATAAAAACTTTGTCAATCACAGTCAAACATTAAAATAAGAAACAACAAATATGCTTACAGAAAACCCAATTACTTTTTTCCTTAACAAATAAGACTAAAAGTAGTTAGGGTACAAAATTTATTGTATAAACTTTAATTTTAAAAATTTTTGTTGATGATTTAGCTGATATGTTCTATAGAAGCACCATAACCAGGCTTCTATTGCTACATAACAATAGAGCATGATAGCATTTTGCGCCTACATATTTGGATTTGAGGGTAATAATAAAGGTTGTGGGTTTTCTTCCTTTTTTTATAAGACTAGAGGCCAAAAGTATTAATTGCAGTGACCTTCCAAAATGACTGTAAACAACATATATAGGCAAGAACAAGAACTTAAAAATAATAGGTATGTACATGGCTCAGTAGGTGGTCATCAACTCATCTTTATATTTTTCTCCTTCCTCCATTTGTTGGACATACCAAAGTTAGTAATCATGTTGAATGCTAGTAAAAGACTAATGTGGTTTAATGCATGCATTGTGTCTTTTTTTATAACTTCTGTATGTATAGTAGCAATCAGTGAAAACTAGCAGGCTCTTCTTGTAATTTTACAGTTAGATTGCAGGCCTCTGTTGATCTTCCTAGTGGTTGTCATATTCATTAGTTGCCTACCGCCTGAGATTTGTTTGATAGTAAATTGGAAATGTACTTCTTGTATGCTCTCCATTTTCTTTTTACCAAGTGATGAGTTTTTTTTTCAAAGCCAGGACAACTGTATGTAGTGGGTGACAAACGTGCACTCAAAGAAATCCATTTACCTTTCAGGATATCAGAGAAAAGGTTATGATTTATTTTCAGAATAGTGCCAATAGTTCTGGAAATTCATAGAGGTGCACGGATGTGCGTTATCTTGCGTGCCACAAGTTTAGTTTTACACTCGAAAATGGATGCAAAATATTCATCAGCTTCGGATAAGGTACTTGATTATTTTATTAACATTAATTTTTTGGCATCTAAAGAGTTTAGTCCAGAGAAATAATCGTGCTAGATGATTACAATGAACATGGATGCCTTTGCGCATAGTGGTCTCTATTTTTCCTATTTAATAGGTAACGGGCATGTGCTATCTAGATATAGTGAAGGATATTTATGATGTTATGCGTGTCAAAATTGTTACTGGTAAGAAGAAGCTCATTAGGTGTAGAAGCTAGGTTTGTGTTCTAAATGCTAGAGCCTAAAAAGGTCTCACATTGAAATAATTCTTATTACTTGCAAAAAAAATTGGGATTTAGAAGGAAAATCTAGATTTAATACAAGCTTAAGAAGGCTAAGCTAAAGTCAATCTTGCCAGACATCTTATAGTCATGTCAGTTGAGCTCAGATGTAGTTAAGCTGTACGGTAATTAATATTTTGACTTATGAGAAATTCACATTGGATACACCAATCTAGGGTCTAAAGGGTTGAGTTTGCTCCACTAGAGTTAAAATATAGTTGTGTTTCCATAATGAGAGGAAGAGAAAGAATAATACAGAAGTGTACCAATGGAGCCATTTTCATTTAATGAGGTACATGTGCATATATGTGCTCTCGAGTTGGTTTGGCACTGAGATGATTCCTAGTCTCACCTTTGTCTCTTTTTAGGGGAAGGATGTTGTGGTGTGGGGTAGGAAGGAAGACTAATAATTGGAGGGTTGGTGTCATCTTCTATCTAGTTGGTATCATTTATACGGGGAAAATGAAAATTGAAACACATGGTTGACACTTGTGGTCTTTGATCCCCTTGTAATTAAATTGGAATAAATGTTGTTGATGGTAATTTCAAAAAGAGATTTAATATTTCTTTCAACAAGATATGTGGGGAATCCAGCTATTGCACTCGACGAGTATACATGGTTGGTCTAAAGATTCTGAACATTTCAGGCACCACTATAATTAGAATTTTTAAGCTAAATAAAATGAATTCAATTTTCCGTAAACTAGTTAGGGTCCCATAGCTATGAAAGTATTAACAATTCAGCTTCATAAGATACTTAAACTAAATGTACATCACACAAATTTATAGATATATAGGTAGACTAAATGCATGGAGAAAGTAGTAGATATTCCCTCTGCCCTGCTTGAGTATCATGTTTCTCATGAAGAGTATAATTTGGTCAAATTATTCATTAGTACATTTCCACAATCAATAACTTGTTTTATTGAGAGTTATTTTAGTAACTACATAAAAGATTTGGCACCTTGACAAATGTTAGCACAAATAATTTAAATAGTTATTGTGGTAATCAGATATCAATATAAAGTCGCACTTTCTCGCTTCCAATTGTGATAATATCATCTAAGTTTTATTGTATCTATTGACTTTAATATTTAAAGGGTGATTATCCCTTGGAAATTTCTTAAGCATGGATAGTAGTCTTCCTCCCTAAAACTTTCATTTTGGATGTATTGAATTGTGAATCGCCTGCCTTATCTAAAGGTTTAAACATGCTTTCTCACGTGCAAACCTGTCTTTTCGAGGCCAAACATGTGAAATTAACTTTGTTTATAGGTTACTTAAACTCCAACATGAACCTCAAAATTTTTGACATACTTATAAATGATACTATTTTGTTTGACTTTCACATGTTTTGATACTTTAACTTCATTTACCAACTCATTTTTAATCTGATGTTATTTTTCCCTATGAAACTATCCTTTTTAGTTATATTAATAATATTTCTTATGTGATATTTTGTCATTACCCAGATGGCCATGATTGGCACCCACACTAACCCCCCAGTAAGCGAACCAACGATTCTCAATAATATCCACTTAAGAATGCATTCAGGAAGAAAATATTTATTATAATAATAAAAAGTGAACATTCTAAGCAATAACAAAACCGTTTAAAAACATACTGCGATAAATAATCCCAAGACCTGATTGTCATTGCACCAAACGTCTACGTACAACACTAAGATTAATAAGTATAAAAAGTAAAAGAAATGAATGTCCGGAGAGGAAAGACATCTTTAACGGGGGAGTGATACTATCTTCCGCTCACCTTTCAATTAAACTATTGTTGCTCTATAAGTGAGGACACGAGAAATGTCCTAGTTCGAACTCTGCACTCAGAAACGAAGTGCATGAGTAGAGTTAGTATGTAACACGGTACTGGTAGGAATTATCGGCCGACCTTACATAATAACATATAAGCATTGCAACAACAATATAAAATGAGTCTTTAACATCATACACAAATACAATAGACATATCAAGTACACTAGCTCGACACAGGTGACAACCAGCCTACTCACTGGATTGGGCCTCTCACTGCAGCGATCATTGGTCCGCTGCAGCAGTTTTGCCACGACAGAAATAATTCCACTGCAATGGTACTGCTCGAGGTAGTAACTCGACTTAGCTGCGCCTTCCTTCAATTCACTAATTTTTAAAAATTCACACTTTAAGATAATCCATCAAATATCTCACGAGCTTTTGACACTTCATATCTAATCATCATCATATACAGTTAAACATTGCATCAAAGGGATAAAAACATCAACGTCAATCAACATTTAATCAAGTTATGCTTAACCCTTTTTCCACCATTCTCAATTCAAATTACAAATACATGGTTCACAAACTCAACTCTACAACATAACACATACTCATTAAGAATTGTTGATAAGCTACAAAAACATCATAAAATAAAATCATGGGTGGCATGTCGGGAACACGCCTCTGCCATGTTCCCATAAACATTCAAAAAACAATATCAGTGTACACACATGCTACAGGATATTATTGGGAATCATTGGTTCACCCATCGACGAGTTAATGTGGGTCCCAATCACGACCATTTAGATCATGACATATTTCCCTATGAAACTATTCTTTCTGTCTCAAAATCTAACCTTTTTAGTTGTACTAATATTTCTTCAACTAGGATAAATATATTGTTCAGAGTCAAATCTACATATTAAAGTCAACTTGTGTAAAATGTATAACTTAACAATGTATCACTACATATTCTAGTTAGACCACTCACAAGTAGTGGTCTAGCTAGAATGCGAGGACAAGAAATAAATACTTTGAAGTCACAAAAATAAAAGCACATTCATTAATACTTCAAGTCTCATTGTCAAATTTCCGCAAGCCTATACATTAACAAGTCTTGAAGTAAGGGCATTTGTAGACGTATAAATTTTATTGGGTTAAATTCATATAAAATTTAGATTTAATTCATGTTTATTTGGGATGATTAATTAATTTGGACTTTAGAAATTAATTAGCACATTTTAATAAAATCAAGTCCAAGGTCCATTACACCTTGGGCCCAAACCCATGACACGTGTCATGCTGACTTGGAATCCCAATCAAATTCAAGACCAACAAGACGACGCCACATGTCTAAATGATGTGGTAGTCCTAGTCAAATTCAAAAATCAATCATAACCTGCCAAGTATCAAAATGACATCTTTTGGCCAATCATAAGCAACGTTGTTCACCACCTACAACTATAAATAGGGGATGAACATAACATTCAAGGAGAAGCATTCGACAAGCATTGGAGAAAGCTACAACATCTACTGCATAGTTATTTCAAAGAGTGATCGACGGAGTTATTCCCGAGGATCTTTTCGAAGTAACAAAGCACTAACCAATATTCCCGATGATCAAAAAACACCTCTAGAAGATTCAAATCATCTAACAAATCAAAAAGTACGCTACTGAAGGCCGTCAAATCACAGAGATGTTTAGGAGAGAAGAAGCAAGAGAACAACGGAGTTGTACTCGCAAATTCATCTATTAAATTACCTTTTCTTTTATTTATCTTTGATTGCAGTTTATTTTTAGCACGTTCGAAATTTTGTTGTGAATAGAGATCAAGTTAATGGTCATTTGGTTGCAGGGAACCTTGTCCAGGTTCTTACTATTTACTTCTTTGATTCCAATATTACCACCTATTTTTATTGTTAAAGAAAATCTTTTGGTGCCAACTATGGATTTGAGTTATCAAGTTCTATCACCCGAATAATTACTAGTAATTAAAGCATTTATGGGGGCCTCATTTATATCTTGCATGTTTAAATAGAATAATCATTATTCGGGTGAGAGAGAACCTAATAAATCAAATCCATAGTTGGCACCAAAAGATTTTCTTTAACTATAAAAAAAGTGGTAATATAGGAATAAAAGAAGTAAATTGTAAGAACCTGAACAGGATTTGCTGCAACCAAATGAATATTAACTTGATCTCTATTTGCAAAAAATTTTCAAACGTGCTAAAAATTAACTACAATCAAAGATAAATAAAATAAAAGGTAATTTTATAGATGAATTCGTGAGTACAATTCCGTTATTCTCTTGATTCTTCTCTCCTTAATTTCTTTGTGATTCGAGGGCCTTCAGTAGCGTACTTCTCAAATTGTTGGATGATTTGAATCTCCTAGAGATGTATTTTGATCATCGGGAATGTTGGTTAGTGCTTCGTTAATTCAGAAAGATCTCGGAGAAGAACTCCGCCGACCATTCCTTGGAACTATATAGTAGATGTTGTATATCACGACCCGAGTCTATAACCCCAAGTCAATCCATGGTCTATCATAACACTGGTAATGTGAGTAAAATCATAGAGAAATCTTTAAATAATGAAAATTATTTAAGAATACTGATTTAATAAAAAGTTCATACATCTGAAAGAAATAACAATACTGAATGTCTGAAACATTGGCTAAAAGCCATCTACTAATGATGAGTTGCTGGGACAAGTCCCCAGCTAACTCTGAAGTCTAACTAAAAGAAGTAATAAATTTTGTTATCCTCAAAAGATAAGGACTCACCACTGCTGCTGCTGATATCACCCGAAGGAAACCACTAATGGCGCTGAGACTGAGAACCTACGGCTGTATCATAAAACGATACATCATAAAAGGTATGTCTCAATACTTTGAATGTACTGAGAAAGTGAGAGAAATCATACATAAGGAATAAAATACTGAACTGAAAAGACATGCAATGACCAACTGAAAATGCTGAAACTGAATAACTGTAATAAACTGAGATGGTCTAAATGACCCTGTCTGATAGTCAAGGACATGCCCTAAATCGAGATACTAATCTAAGATACTGTATTGAACTGATCTGAACTGACTAATTCAAAATTGAACTAAGCTGACTAGTGGGAGAGTCTATAACCGACATATAACCACGTGAGCTAGACGTGGAGTCTGATGTATACACCCAATCAGTAGGACCCAATATACCTTGCTAGAGTATAAATGCATGAACTGAGTGATCATAGGTCAGGGGCCATGAGGCTAGTAAAATATATCCTACGATGACAACATAGTTTTGGGAAACTGGGTGCGCTGGAACCCTGGGATGCTCGGTGCTAAGTCCTACTCCCACTAGATAATCCTAGACTGACTTAGCTGATAGCTCGAAACTGGGGCCCAAGACTTTAACTGAGTCAGGAATACTGTCTGAGAGTACCCTAAAAGTATTAGCGGACCAGATTCTGTAACTGGGTTCTAAGACTGGTCAGAGTTGCTTATCTAGAAGCGTCGTAAACATCTAAAGAACAATCTGTAATTCGAAGCTGGGGTCCTAGGGCTGGTAAAAGCTGCTTATCGGAAAGTCATGACTGCCTAAAGATCCACTAAAATCGATATTGAGTATATTTTTGATAATTGGGAGGCACTATTGACACCTCGAGAATTTCAGTAGTAAAACTAATCAACTGACATTTTTGAGTAACACCGAGTATTCTAATCATTTTGACTGAAACTGAACTAACATACATCTGACTGAAATTTTAAAATACCTACTAATGATATAGGAAATCCCCAACATTGATAGAGGCAAGCTATTTGCATAATTAATCAATTACGCAGGACTCTAGTTTTCTGCATTCCAGAGCTAGGGATAGAATTTACTTTATAGTAACAAGCATCAATATAGTCACAAACTGATGGAAAAATATCTACAATTAACATCAGTAATATTCTACATGAATTAAACGAAGTTTAACATATAATTTCTTCACATTCGAAAGTTTCAGGGCTAGAACTGATAGAGAAGAAAGATAAGATTTTGGGGAAACAAGGGAATAGTTCTTCGCTTGTTGAATTCCCACATACTTGGCTAAGAATTTCTGGAGAAGATCCCTAAGAAAATTTTGAGAAGAAAATCATCTGCCCTAGCTTCTGCTATGAACTTCCTGATTTTTCTATGCTTCGACTTTGAGGGAACGAGTGAAATGAAGGGAAAAAGGTCGTTCTACCCCTTTTAACTCCCTCCTAAACTAGCCCAAAATGACTGGGTTTTAAGGTGAAGAGGCTGGAAAGTTACAAAAATAACCCTGGAATAAGATCTAGAAATATGCCCGACAGGATTAAACAAGCCTTAGAATGGGTTGTTGGTCAACACCACGACCAGTTAGAACCCACCATTGGTCTTTGGTCCAAAAATAATGCTCATTGGAAAGGGACCACGGGAAAATACCACGACTCGTTGGAACAACAGACGGTTCATTGGTACCTCTTATTGTTACTAGAAGGGAAATTGGGCCCTAAGACAATGCTTAACACAACAACTCATTGGTCGAACCAACGGTTTTTCGCATCGACTCATGGTCTACACTGTTAGGGCCTGGGATTGGGTTGCGGGTGGTAGCAATGACTCGTTGGTAGGAACCACAAGCCGTTAGTTCCTCTCGGGGCCTTTGGCAAGAGTTCGATAGGCTTCTGAACTTGGGATCCAATGGACGACATGAAGACTTGTTGTTTCCACCAACGAGTTATCCTTTTCCTTGCTATTTTCCCCAAAGGGAATCTATTATGCTGGCAATGACTCAGACAACGGATCATTGGAGCTTACTACGACCCGTTGTCTGGGTCGTTCTACAATTATATTTTCTGGTTTTCCCCTGGTTCTTCTTTTAAGGTCTGATTCTGGTCTAGGAAAGTTTCAAGATGTTACAATATCTCCCCCTTGAATCATTAGTCCTTGAATGAAGACTAAAACTATTGGACAACTAGGAAAAGAGCTGAAATGTAATGACCTGAGCGTAGATCAGGATCATAGACATGGGACAAGGCACCCCGAGAGACCACAAGTCAACTCTTGGCAAAAGCATTCACTAACTCAATCAATAAACATGAAGAAACATAATCGTAAATTCAGTGGAAGTCTAACTTAACATAACCACAGAATGAACATCCGAAGCTGAAAACAAGTCTAAGTCTAATAAGCCTCTAATATGGACGAGCTGATGGGATAACGCCCCCAACTAGCTCAACAATACTGAAACTGAAATTACATCTAAGATAACTGAAAGTCTAGTCCTCAAAAGATGAGGACTCACCAACCAAGCAGGTGATAATTATGATAAGCGGCTACAAACGGGGCTGAACCTGTGATACGGATCCTGCATCATGTAGAAGGTATGCGGTCAGTACATGGAATGTACCGAGTATGCAAGGTAAGTAAAACCTCTAGAGAAATATAAATCTTGTAAAATAAGTTATACATATATAAAATAAACTTTTAAGGACAAAAGAAGATCACACGTATTCATAATGAGATCATCCTTATTTTATACATGATCATGCATGGTCTTTAGAACCTCATGTCTGACTCGAATGACTCAAAGCTAAATCATAACTTTTATGTCAAAGCTGAATAACAAAACCTTGCATTTTAAACATGCATGCATAAGATAATCATCACGAGTAATGCATATGCAAAGTCGAATAATATAGACAGTGGAGACTCGTCACTTAATCGATATACCACGATAGAGCTTACGTGGTCCCGACTATTACACTCAAGTGGGCAGAGCCGTCCAAAACCTTGCCAGGGCTAGGGACGCTACCATGATATCGATATCAAGATGAAAGGGGCCATTCGTGCCGGGGATAGCTCACAAGGGAGGTCGCAATAATATAATAGTATCAACCTATGTTGGCGCGTAGTTGTAGGGCATAGGGTAGTCGACCCTTAGCAGACTTGGTGCTAGACTCTTCTCCCAAAACATGCAATGCTCTACATCGTATAAATATGAAGCTCAACATCGTCTAGTGACGAAGCTTAACATGAAATCGTGCATAAATTCAACATCATATAAAACGAAGCTCAACATTGTGTAGTGACAAAGCTTATTATGAAATCATACATACACTAGACATCATATAAATATAAAGCTCAACAATTTCATTTCGACAAAGCTTAGAATGGAATCATGCTTAGACTCAACATCATGAGAAATGAAGCTTAATGACAACATACATCTCGATTACGAAAATTCATGCATATGAGAAGCTTTACTATGTCACATACCACAAGCTCAAAGAATACTGGGAGCCTTTACTCCAAAATCATGTGGTAAGCCTACTCTAGAAATATCACTTCATCATCATTAATATAAGGGCCTTGCCAAAAACCTTATCATTCTTGAACTCATACAATTCATTCAAAAACATTATAATTCGGGATATTTCACTCCAAAACAAGTAATAAAATCAATTCAATAGAAATCATCATCCTTACTCAACATTGGGCACTACCCAAAGCTTCATTATACTTGGATCTATTTAATCTTCTTTGAGAACATCATCAAAATCATGGGTAAGTTTGGAAACATGTTTTTCATCATTTACTCCATCATCCTCACATTCTATTAGGAACTACCCACACATGGGCACTTTAGATTCAATTTTAGAAAAATAATTTTGTAAAAGAAATTAAGTTAGAATCCACCCAAGCTTAGTAAATCACCAATATCAACTCAATTTAATCATACCCATGAGTAGGAATGTAAGAATCATTCAATTAAATGAAAACCCATACTTCATCATCACAAGCCAATCACAAATTGATACGGAATGGGCATGGGTGTGGAAAGGAGCACCCACTCATAGCCTTACATACCTGGGATTGAAGAATCTTAATTCCTCCTAATTACCCAGCTGAGATTTCCCTTGAAAACCTTGAAATTCTCCTAAATTTCTTCCCTTCAAGCCTTCAACCTTCCATGCATGAAGAAATGACCTAAGATGAGTTTTTCTCTGCTAAAAACCCTCTATTACGAGCTTAAAACGATGTAGTATAGGCCCTTATAACTTAGGAATTACGAAAAAGCCCTTACTAAAATCACTGGAAATAACTGTCAGGGGTCCTAACGGAAGACCTGGCAAATCGTCATCTAGGCATACGATCCGTTGGTTCACCCGTCAAGTACACTGCCTCATCATTCATGATAATTCATTTTTTCTCAACAATGACCCTCCTAACGAGTCATTAGGACTGATGAGGACTCGTTAGGTACCATCCTTAAATACACTAGATAAACTCTATTACTTTTCCCTAGGACAACCCCATGACTTACATTGCCCGTGGGGACCTCGAGTCCATCATCATCTCAGTCCTTCCCCACGAGTCACTTGACGACTCTTTAGGCCTCCTGAGAGTCATCCACTGACTCATTCTGCAACTGCTGCAACATTTTCCAGTTTTTCTCCTAATTCAGTTCCCGGTCCGATTCTTGAATTCTCGGGGTATAACATGAAATTTATAGACCGAGACTATGAGCTGGTTTCTAAAGGATTATCTGACTCTGAGCTGACTTAATCATACTAATAGAGTTGATGCAACTAGAATGCACATAGAAAATCTAAATAGAGCTAATGAGTATGGAACTGAACAGAGTACTGAGGAGGAATTTAGTACCTAGTGTCAGATCTGAACTGGAAGGGAATAAGTGAGGGTATCTATCCATCATGTTTGCTTTTGCTTCCCATATGTCTCCCTCAACTAGTTGGTTCCTCCACAAAACTTTCACTGCAGAGACTTCCTTGTTCCTCAGCTTACAAACCTGATAGTCAAGGATCTAAAGTGGGACTTCTTCATACAAGAGATTGTCTTTTATCTGCACGCTTTCTAGTGGTACAACTGAGGATGGATCACCGATGCACTTCTTTAATAGTGACACATGAAAGAATGGGAGCACCAATGCTAATTCTGAAGGTAGTTCTAATTCATATTCCACATTGCCAATTCACTTTAGAATTTTGTAGGGTCCACATATCTCGAACTAAGTTTTTCCTTCTTCCTAAATCTCATTACCCCTTTCATAGGCAAAATTTTAAGATAAACCCAGTCATTCACTACAAACTCTAATTCTCTTCTCCTCACATCAGCATAAGATTTCTGACGGCTCTGAGCTGTTTTCAATCTTTCTCGGATGAGCTGTACTTTCTGCATAGCTTTATGAACAGAGTCTAGCCCTATCAGAATAGTTTCACCAACCTCAAACCACCTTATAGGAGATGTACACCTCCTACCATATAATGCCTCAAACGGGGCCATCTAGATATTGGAGTGGTAACGTTGTTGTACGTAAACTCGATGAGAGGCAAGAGGTCATCCCAACTGCCCTTGAAATTGATCACGCACTCCCTCAACATATCTTCTAGGGTATGAATAGTTCGCTCATCTTGTTCATCTGTCTTCGGGTGAAAAGCTGTGCTGAGCTTGACCTGGGTACCAAGTCCCTTCTGGAAGGACTTCCAGAAGGGAGAGGTGAACTGGGTACCTCTGTCTGAGATAATGGATAAGGGCACCCCTTGAGGTTTGATCAACTCCTGGATATAAAACCTAGCATAGTCCTCAGCTGAATCTGTAGTTTTAACTGGGAGGAAGTGTGCTGACTTAGTCATCCGGTCTACTATCACCTAGATTAAATCATGCTGTTGATGAGTCCGAGGTAGACCCGTAATAAAATCCATATTTACTTCTTCCCACTTCCATGTGGGTATGCTAATATCCTAAGTCATACCCCCCGGTATCTGGTGTTCTAATTTGACTTGCTAGCAACTTGGTCACTTAGCTGCAAATTCTATGATGTTTCTCTTTATGCTATTCCACTAGTAAATATCCCGTAAATCATGGTACATCTTAGTAGCACCTGGGTTGACGGAATATCTCGAACTATGTTCTTTAGCCAGTATCTGCTGTCTCAACCCACCCACATCCGGTACGCACAATCTACCCTGGTAATGGAGTACACTGTCTCCTCCTGGTGAGAAAGCCTCCACTTCTTTTTTGAGAACCACCTCCTACAGTTTAAGCAGTATTGGATCTTCATCTTGCCTTGATTTAACTTCAACTACCAATGAGGTATTTGATCCACTCTGCACCACTACTCCACCCTCAACTATATCAACCAACTGTACACCCAACCCAGCTATTCGTTGATATCCTTTGCCAGCTCTTTTTTTCTCTCTTCAACATGAGCAACGCTTCCCATAGACACTTTGCTTATAGCATCAACTAACACATTGGCTTTGCCCGGGTGGTACAACACACTCATGTCATAGTCCTTCAGTAGCTCCAACTACCTCCTCTGAGGAAGATTTAGGTCTTTCTGACTGAACACATACTAAAGGATTTTATGATCGATGAAAACATCCACGTGAGCCCCATAAAGGTAGTGCCTCCATAATTTCAACGCAAACACCACCACTTCCAACTCCAAGTCATGAGTCAGATAGTTCTTATCATGAACCTTGAGCTATATGGAGGCATAGGCTATCACCTTAACCCGCTGCATCAGAATGCAACCCAGTCCAACTCTGGAAGCATCACAATATACCACGAACCCATCTATTCCTTCCGGCAAGGTCAACATTGGAGTGGTAGCGAGTATAGTTTTTAACTCCTAGAAACTCTTCTCACGCACATCTGACCACTGAAATTTGACCTTCTTCTAAGTCAGCTTAGTCAGAGGGGATGCTATAGATCCTTCCATAAAATATCGGTTGTAACTGGCTAGACCCAAGAAACTTCTGATTTAGGTTGGGGAGGTAGGTCTGGGACAATCTTTCGCCGCTACTATCTTTTTAGGATCCGTAGTTGAGGTGTTGGCCTGCTGGAGCTGCTAAAATAGTGGATTGTGATCCCCCCCCCCCCGTCATGCGGACAGGCATTCTTTAAGCCGATGACCAAGCTGTCCACAACCAAAAAAACCCTCTCGACCCTGAAGGCATTCTCTTGGATGGTTCTTGCCACACTTAGGGCAAGCTGGGCAGCTATAGCGGTTGCTGGCGCCATGACTCTGGGATTGTGAGCCAGTGTTCCACCTCTCCGATCCTTGTAGGGCCAGAAAGTAGGGACACTAGCTGAAGTGGGTGCTGGAGCCCTCTGCTATTGCTACCGTTGCTGCTGCTGTGGGCAGCTACTACCGTCAGATCTCTGGTGGCCATAATCTGACTGGTCGGTTTTGGCTTGTTTGTTCTCCTGCTCCAAATCTTTTAATTTTTCTTCCTCAATTTGTTGGGCATGAACTATGAGGCTGGAGAGATTGATGACCTTGATAAGCATTGCAGTCCTACACTCCTTGACAACCAAGTTCGACACTCCATTAACAAATTTTGAGCATACGATCCCTTGGGTCAGCTACCATCTCTAGAGCATATTTAGATAATCATATGAATTCTAGTGCATATTCTTCTACTGTCATGTTGCCCTGCTTCAGGTTCATGAATTCTGCAACCTTAGCCTCCCTGAGCTCCTGAGGGAAGAATTTGTCTATGAAGGCTATAGTGAACTCCTCCCATTCCACTAGTCCTGCTCCCGCTAATCTCCCCTCCTTCCACTGTTCGTACTAGATCTAGGCCACCCCTTTCAGCTGGTAGGCAGCCAAGTCGGCACTCTCTGAGGAACTAACACCCATGATTTGGGTGGTCTTTCTAATCTCATCCACGAATTCCTGTGGGTCCTCTCCCACCTTAGATCCGTGGAAAATCGGAGGGTTCATCTGACTGATGTCCCAAACTCGTTCAGTTGTTGCAGACCCATTATTGATGATCGGAACCACCTTCTGGTTCACCTAATTTGTAACTGTTTGTGCGAGCAGCTGGATAGCCTCCCTTAACTCTGCGGTGAACACTGAGTCATCCTGAGGGGCTGTTGGAGCTGGTGGGGAAGGTCGGTGAGTATTACCGGCCCTTCTTCTGTTACCGCATCGTGGAGGCATGATTCACTTAAATGAAATAGAGGTCAAATTAGGAGAACTTTTCTGGAACTAAATTTCAATGCACGATAAAGAGTATGAACAAAAGGGAGTTTTCCTATAACATCTCATAGCCTCCCCATCATAAGTTTGGCGTGCTTCACATCCATGAAAAGGACTCTACTCAATGTGACTTTAAGATATCTAGGATACTGTAAACCTAGGTCTCTGATACCAAGTTTTTCACAACCCGAGTCTATACCCTGGACAAGACACGATACTTAGATTCAGAAGTAACCCCAAGTCAACCCATGATCTATCATAACACTTGTAATCTGAGTAACATCATAGCAGAAACTTTAAATAATAAAAATCATTTAAGAATATTGATTTCATAAAAAGTTCATACATCTAAAAGAAACAACAATACTGAATGTCTGAAACTCTATCTAAAAGTTATCTACTAATGATGAGTTGCTGGGACAAGCCCCCAACTAACTCTGAAGTCTAACTGAAAGAAAATTTAATTGGAGTAAATAAATTGTCGTCCTCAAAAGATGAGGACTCACCACTATTTTTTCTAATATCACCCGAAGGAAACCACTAACAGCGCTGAGATTGAGAACCTGTGTCTGTATCATAAAATGATACATCACAAAAGGTATGCGGCAATACTTTAAATGTACGGAGTAAGTGAGAGAAACCATACACAAGGAATAAAATACTAAACAGAAAATACATACAATGACCAACTGAAAATTCTAAAACTGAACAAATGTAATAAACTAAGATGGTCTAAACGACCCTGTCTGATGGTCAAGGACATGCCTTAAATCGGAGATACTATACTGAATTGATCTAAACTAACTAATCTGAAACTGAACTGAGTTTACTAGTGGGAGAGTCTATAACTGACATATAACCACGTGAGCTAGACGTGGAGTCCGATGTATAAACCCCATCGGTAGGACCCAATATACCTTTCCAGGGTATAAAGGCATGAACTGAGTGATCACGAGTCTACGGCCAAGAGGCCAATAAAATATATCCTATGGTGGAAACGTAGTTTTGGGAACCTGGGTGCGCTGGAACCCCGAGCCGCTCGATGCTAAGTCCTACTCCCACTGGATAGTCCTAGACTGATTACTAAGTTGATAGCTCAAACTAGGGCCCAAGACTTTAATTGATCCAGGAATACTGTCTGAGAGTACCCTAAAAGTCTAATTAGACCGAATTCTATAACTGGGTTCAAAGACTGGTCAAAGCTGCTTATCTAGAAGCGTCATAATCGTCTAAAGAATAAACTGTAATATGAAGCTGGGGTCCTAATGCTGGTCAGAGATGCTTATCTGAAAGTGTCATGATTGCTTAAAGAACTAATAAAATTTGATACTGAGTCTAATTTTGATAACCGGGAGGCACTACTGACACCTCGAGAATTTTTGTAGTCAAACTGATCAGATGACATTTCTGAGTAGCACTGAGTATTCTAAGCATTTGGACTGAAAATGAACTAACATGCATCTGACTAAAATTTTAATACCTACTAACAATATGGGAAATCCCCAACACTAATAGAGTCAAGCAATTTGCATAATTAGTCAATTACGTAAGACTCTAGTTTTCTGCATTCAAGAGCTAGGGCTAGAATTTACTTTACAGGGACAACATCAATATAGTCAAAAACTGGTGTAAAAATATCTACAATTAACATAAATAATATTCCACATGAATTAAACGAAGTCTGCCATATAATTTCTCCACGTTCGAAAGTTTCAGGGCTAGAACTGATAGAGAAGAAAGAGAAGATTTTGGGGACACAAGGGAATTTCTGGAGAATATCCCTTGTTGAATTCCCACATACCTGGCTAATAATTTCTGGAGAAGATCCCTGAAAAAATTCTGAGAAGACAATCGTCTGCCCTAGCTTCTGCTCTGAACTTCCTGATTGTTCTACACTTAGACTTTGAGGGAAAGAGTGAAATGAAGGGGAAAAGGTCGTTCTACCCCTTTTAACTCCCTCCTAAATAATCCTAAAATAATGGGGTTTAAAGGTAAATAGGCTTGGAAGTTACAAAATTAACCCTAGAATAAGGTCTGGAAATCTTCCCGACAAGATCCAATGAATCTCAAAATGGGTCGTTGGTCAACGCCACGACCGGTTGGAACCCACCGTTGATCCTGGGTCCAAAAACCATGCTCATTGGAAAGGTACCATGGGAGAATACCACGACTCGTTGGAACAACAGACGGGTCGTTGGTACCTTTCATTGTTATTGGAAAGGAAACCGGGCCCTAAGACAATGGTCAACACAATGACTCGTTGGTCGAACCAATGGGTCATCACATCGACTCATGGTCTACACTGTTAGGGACTGGGATTGGGCTATGGATGGTAGAAATGACTCATTGGTAGGAACCACGAGCTGTTAGTTCCTCTTGTTGCCTCTGGAAAGGGTCTGATAAGCTTTTGAACTTGGGATCCAACAGACAATAGGACAGCTCATTGTTTCCACCAACTGGTCATCCTATGCCTCGTTGTTTTCCCCGAAGGGAATCTGCTATGCTGGCAACGACTTAGACAATGGCTCGTTAGAGCTTACCATGACCCGTTGTCTGGGTCGTTTTGCAATAAAATTTTCTGATTTTCCCCTGGTTCTTCTGGCAAGGTCTGAGTCTGGTCTAGAAAAGTTTTGGGCTGTTACATTGTAGCTTTCTCCAATGCTTGTAGAATTCTTCCCCTTGAATTTTATGTCCATCCTATATTTATAGTTGTAGGGGGTTAACAAGGTTGCTTATGATTGGCCAAAAGATGTCATTTTGACACTTAATAGATTGTGATTGATTTTTGCATTTGACTGGGACTACCACATTATTTGGACACATGGTGTCATCTTGTTGGTCTTGAATTTGACTGGAATGCCACGTCACCATGACATGTGGCATAGGTTTGAGCCCAAGGTTTAATGGACCTTGGACTTGATTTTATTAAAATGGGCTAATTAATTTGTAAAATCCAAATTAATTAATCAACCCAAATGAATATGAATTAACCCAAATGTTGAATGAGTTTAACCTGATAAAATTTATATATCTACAAATGCCCTTACTTTGAGACTTTTGAACATGTAGGCTTGTGGAAACTTGACAATGAGACTTGAAGTATTAATGAATGTGATTTCATTTTTGTGAATTCAAAGTATTTGTTTCTTTTCATCGCATTCTAGATAGTCCACTACTTGCAAGTGGTCTAACTAGAATATGTAGTGATAAATTATTAAGTGATACATTTTTCACAAGTTGACTTTAGTATGTAGATTTGACTCCGAACAATATATTCATCCTAGTTGAGAAAATATTAGTATAACTAAAAAGGTTAGCTTTTGATACAGAAAGACTAGTTTAATAGGGAAATATAACATTAGAAATATTATTTATATAACTAAAAGGGATAGTTTCGTAGGGAAAGATAACATCAGATTAAAAGTGAGTTGGTAAATGAAGTTCAAGCATCAAAACATGTGAATGTCGAGAAAAATAGTATCATTCATAAGTATGTCAAATATTTTGAGGTTCAGGTTGGAGTTTAAGTAACTCATAAACAAATTTATTTTCACATGTTTGTCCTCGAAGAGACAGGTCTGCACGTGACAAAGCATCTTTAAGCCTTTAGATAAGGCAGGCAATTCACAATTCAACACTTCCAAATTGAAAGTATTAGCAAGGAAGACTACTATCAATGCTTAAGAAATTTCTAAGGGAAGATCATCCTTTAAATATAAAAGTTAATAGTTAAAAAAAAAACAATTTTATATTTTCATAATTGTAAGAAAGAAAATGCGACTTTATATTCATACCTGAGTACCGCAATAACTATTTAGATTATTTGTGCTAATATTTGTCAAGGTGCTAAATCTTTTATGTAGTTACTAAAATAACTCTCAAAAAAACAAGTTATTTATCCTCGAAATGTACTAATTAATAATTTGACCAAATTATACTCTTCATGAGAAACATGTCACTCAAGCAGGGTAGAGAGAATATCTACCACTTTCTTTGTTCAATTTGTCTATCTATTTATCTATAAATTTGAGTGATGTACATTTAGTTTAAGTATCTTATGAAAACGGAATTGTTAATACTTTCATAGCTACGGGATCCTAACTAGTTTATAGAAAATTGAAGTCATTTTATTAGCTTAAAAATGTTATTATAGTGGTGCTAAAGTCTGCAGAATCTTTAGACCAACCATGCATGCTCGTCGAGTGCAATAGTTGGATTACCCACATATCTTGATGAAAGAAATAGTAATTCTATTTTGAGACTACCATCAACAACATTTATTCCAATTTAATAACAAGGGTATCAAAGACCACAAATGTCAACAATGTGTTTCAATTTTTAGTTTTCACGTACTAGTGGTACCAACTGGATAGCAGATGCCAACAACCCTCCAATTACTAGCCTTCCTTCCTAGCCCACACCACAACATCCCTCCCCTAAAAAAGGACAAAGGTGAGACTAGGCACCATCTCAGTCGCCAAACCAACTCGAGAGCATATATGTGCACATCTACCTCATTAAATGAAAATGACTCCATTGTTACACTTCTGTTCATTATTCTTTCTCTACCTTTTATTATGGAAACACAGCTACATTTTAACTTTAGTGGAGCAAACTCAACCCTTTAGACCCCGGCTTGGTGTATCCAATGTGAATTGCCCAGAAGTCAAAATATTAATTACCATACAACTTAACTACATTTGAGCTCAACTGACATGACTATAAGAAGTTTGGCAGGCTTGACTTTAGCTTAACCTTCTTAATCTTGTATTAAATCTAGATTTGCCTTCTAAATCCCAATTTTTTTCTTGCAAATAACAAGCATTATTTCAACATCATACCTTTTTAAGCTCTAGTATTTAGAACACAAACCTAGCTTCTACACCTAATGAGCTTCTGCTTGCCAATAAAAATTCTTACACGCATAACATCAGAAATGTCCTTCACTATATCTAGATAGCAGATGCTCGTTTCCTATTAAATAGGAAAAATAGAGACCACTATGTGCAATGGCGTTTTAGTTTATTGTAATCATCTAGCACGATCATTACTCTAGACTAAACTTTGAGATACTAACAAAAATAATGAGAATAAAATAATCAAGTACCTTATCCGAAGTTGATAAACATTTTGAATCCATTTTTGGGTGCAAAACTAAATAGATAGCACGCAAGATAACGACCATCAATGCATGGCCATTGGAATTTCTAGAATTATTTGCATTGTTCCGAAAATAAGTCAGAACTTTTTCTCTTATATCCTAAAAGGTAAATGGATTTCTTTGATGGCACCTTTATCACCCACTACGTACAACTTGCCTGCTTTTGTAAAAAAACATATTACTTGGTCAAAAGAAAATGGAGAGCATGCAAGAAATATATTTCAAATTTACTATCAAACAAATCTCAGGCGGTAGGCAACTAATGAACATGACAACCACTGGAAAGATCAACAGAGGCCCACAATCTAACTACAAAATTACAAGAAAAGCCTGTAGTTTTCACTAACTACTACTATAAATAGAGAAGTTATAGAAAAAAGATACAATACATCCATCAAACCACGTTACTCTTTTACTAGCATTCAATATGATGACTAACTTTAGTATCTAACAAATGGAGGGACTAGAGAAACATCATGATTAGTTGATGACCACCCACTGAGCCATGTACATTCCTAATATTTTTAAGTTCATGTTCTTGCCTATATATGTTGTTTACAGTCATCCTGGAAGGTCACTACAATTATACTTTTGGCCTCTAGGCTTAAAAAATAAGGAAGAAAACCCACAACCTTTGTTATTACCCTCAAATTTAAACATGTGGATACAAAATGCGATCTTGATTTATTATTACATAGTAATATAAGCCTTCTTATGTTGCTTCTATAGAACATATCAGCTATATCATTAATTAAAATTTTAAAAAAATTAAAGGTTATGCAACAAATTTTGTACCCTAACCACTTTAGTCTTATTTTTCAAGAAAAAAAGTAATTGGGTTTAAGTTGCTAGTTTCAAAATACCAAAAAAAAGAAGAAAGGAACTGGGTTATCTGTAAGAATATTTATTGTTTTCTTATTTTGATGATTGACTGTGATTGAAAAAGTTTTTATAAAGTTGACAAAGAGAACCAGGTCCAATGGAAGTTGATTGTATCATAGTGCATGAAGGTTAACCAGGTTCTACTCGGAGAGTGATACAGGAACAGGCATTCTGAGGTAGATATTTATTTCTACTCAAACTAGGAGTATGTACTTGTAGATAAGGTAGTGACAATTGTATCAAGATAAGGAAGCCAGTAAAGTGTTGCATTCTTCCTAAAACACATCAAGACAGGAGAGCAGAACAAGGAGTCTAACAAGGATGAGGGATTACAGTTGGAGTTGAACTACTCTTGCAAATGGGATATTTATATCACACGAGAAAGAAAAACATGAATGGCGATTGATAGGAAGAAGCGACCTAAAGTTTTCTATGCAATTGTCAAGATTTGAGAGAGAAATTCTTATGTTTTTAGCTTGTTCTTTGTTTATAGTTTTTATGATTTTTAAACTCAGGGTGTCAGTTGAGAAATGCGTCACTAGTTAGAGGTAATTAGTGATTCTTGAGGTACTACAGTTTGTCCCTTGAATTGTAGAGTTGTCATCTAAAACCTACTCGTGAGTTTGAATAAAATCCTATTCGATAGGTCATGGTTTTGTTACTCCCTTAAAAAAGGAGGTTTTTCACATTACTATTGTTTATTCTTTACTTTTGTTATAGTGCAATTGTGATTGAATTGAACCAATTCCATACACAAAAATATTCTTTGCCTTTGCATTGATCTCAACAACATGTTTTTCCTTCTTTGTGTACTCGAATCTCCCTTTTGGTATTTGAGTATTTCTGTCTTCAACCAATTTCATAGGAATGGTAGGTCATGATGAGTATAATTGAGTTTCTTCATGTATCAATGCAAAGTAAATTTGTGATGATCTCCAGACTGCTCATAAAGAAACCAATCAGGTGAAGAAGTCTAAGATTGACATGCTTAATCGTCAGTACGAACTATTCAGAATGAAGGATGGGAAATCCATTCATGATATGCACACCAGGTTCTCTTCCATTATCAATGAGATGTACTCACTTGGTTAGACCATTTGCAAAAGTAAGGCTATGAGGAAGTTTCTGAGTGTCCTACCTAAATCTTAGGAAAGCAAAGTGGAAGCAATCCCCGAGGCAAGAGATCTTGATACACTGACTATGGATGACTTGATAAGGAACCTAAAGACCTATGAACTCAAGAAGTCTCAAGAAAGAGAGTTGACTAGTTCTCACAAGGAAAATAACCTAATCCTTCAGGTTACTACTGTTGAGGATGAAAACATGGCCCTGCTTACTTGAAGATTTCAGTGAATCATCAAGAAAGTCTTCAATACCTAGAAGAAGAATGCATCAAAATCCATCGACAAAAAAATTTGAGATTTGATCTACAACAAGTGTCATGAACTTAATCACTTCATGAAGGAATGTCCTCAATGGGAGTTAGAACACAAACGTAATCTGCCAAAGAAATCTAAGGAAGGAAAGAAGGATCATATTCAGATTCACAATAGAAGACTCACCACGAAAAAAGTAGATTGTGTGGTGAAGCGAGCTCTAGCTGCCATGGGAGACACTTCCGGTGATGAATCTGAAGTAGCTACTAAACAAGATAATTGCTCTCTCTTGTCCATAGATGATTCTGATAATGAAGATGTGCTGACTCTGATGGTGTCGCAGACTCAGACAATGAAGAAGATAGAAATGAGGTAAGCTTCTTAGAACTCAAATAAAAAATAAAAACTTATTATCAAAAGAAGTTAGCTTCATTGTCTCTTATTCTCATTTATGAATATAACACTCTATCTATTGAAAAAGAACAAATCATTAATATGTTTGCATCTCTCAAATTTGAAAATAGAAAACTTGAGGAAGAGAAAAGAGACTTGTTGAAAAAGATAGGGGAGTGGGAAAAGGTTCTTAAGAAAAATCATGAAAAAGAAGAAACTCATAGAAAACTCACTTTAGAGTCGCAAGCTTTGAGCACTAAGATTCAGAAACGTCAAAAGACTTCAGAAAAAACCAAAGCTAAACTAGAAATAACCTTAAAATTGACTAGGTCCTCTGAACTTCTAATCTCTATGCATGAAAATCACACTAATATAATACAAGGTTTAGGATACAATAATGGCACATACAACCTTGAGCATGGACCTAAATTGCATCATGTTTTATGCTCTCATTGTGGTTTGATAGGACATTATCAAGAACAATGCATAGTCAAGAAAAGAGCCACAATGAAAATTTTTGAATATGCAAGTCCTAGATTAATGTTTGCAAAAGTCAAATCCAAATTTGGAAAATTGTAAATAAATAGGAATTCTATTTTCCACATTGGACAAAAAGAGATCTAATTCATTCATTCAATAATTGAAAGGGACCCAAGCTTGTCTGGGTACCTAAATCTAACCACTGACTTTGAGTGCAGGTGAAAGTGAGAGCAAAGAAAGGAACCTGGTACATGGAAAGTGCATGTTCCAGGAATATGACAGGAACAATAGAGAACTTTCTCTCAATCACCAATCACAAAGGCGGGAGTGTTGCCTTTGGAAATTGAAAGAAGGGTGAAATTTTTTGAATTGGCAAAGTTGCGAGATCCATGTCCCAAGCAATTGACAACGTGTACCATGTGAAGGGTTCAAAATAAAATCTGTTGAGAATCTCTCAAATGTGTGACAAAGGGAAGTCTGCCTTATTCACATAAGCAAATTGCAAAGTTACTAGCTTGAAGATAGGGAACCTGGTTCTCAAAGGACAGAGATACAAAAATGTGTACAAGGAAAACATTATGGATTCCATAGGAGAAGAACTTTCTTATTTGATTACTTTGGTGGACAGTTATCTACTCTGGCACAGACGCATGAGTCATGCTAGCTTTTCACATCTGAATAAGCTTGTTGGTAAAGAACTTATACTTGGTCTGCCTACAACCAAGTTCAAAGATAGCTTTATTTGTGATGTTTGTGCAAAAGGAAAACATGTGAGGTTCACGTTTAAGCCCAAGAAGGTAGTCAGTACCACTAGGTGTCTAAAACTCATTCATATGGATCTATATGGTCTTATGAGAGTCACAAGTAGAGGAGGCAAGAGATATGTGTTTGTCATTGTAGATGATTATACCAGGTTCACTTGGACACTATTCTTGGAATCTAAAGATGAAACATTTGATGTGTTCTCCATATTAGTCAAATAGGTGTAGAAGAAACTTAAAGGTGAACTGGTGAGCATCAGGTCAGATCATGGAATTGTTTGATAACTCAAAATTTCTTGAATATTGTGTAGGTGTAGGTATTTATCACAATTTATCAGCACCAAGATCTCCTTAACAAAATGGGATAGCTGAAAGAAAGAATCGAACCTTGGAGGATATGGCTAGAACCATGTTGATAGTCAGTGGACTACCATAAGGATACTAGACTGTGGTAGTCAATACTACTTGCTACTTGATTAACAGGTGTATGATCAGACCATTGCTTGACAAAACTCCCTATGAATTATTGAAGGGAAGAAAGCCAAATCTTGCTCACCTTAGAGCAGTTGGGTGCAAGTGCTTTGTTCACAATGTTGGCAAGGATGCTTTGTGAAAATTTGATGCAAAGAGTGAGAAGGAATTTTTCTTGGATACTCTACACATATCAAGGCATACAAAGTCCTAAACAAGAGAACCAACTACTTAGAGGATAGTGCATGTGTAATCTTTGATGAACAAAAAGCAGTGGACATAGTGAGTTCACAAGAAGAAATAGAAGAGTTTGGTATGACACCAAACTACCAAATCTGAGGGGGAACCGATACATAGGATGAAAGAACTCAACAAGAACATCTGGACACCTCCAAGATACCTAATGAACAAGGTACTACATCAGATATGGCACATCATGATACTACAGAAGAACCACAATTCATGACTACTAACAATCCTCATGCAGAAGCACTTGGTTCATTATGTGAAGTAGCTGTAACACCCCAAGAGTCCCTAAGATAAGGCCTAAGGACTAAAATAGAGAAATCAAGAAAATCTGCACCAAGTAACAGGATGAGTCATCCAATGACTCGTCAAATGACCTGACGGGTCGTTACGTGACCCATTGGATGGTGCAAAGTTATAGAAAAGGGTATTTCCAGAAGTCATGACAAGTCATCCAGTCACCTAATGAGTCGTTAGGTGACTCATTTAGTGTGAACCATGGGTGAAACCTTGATATTCAGAGAGTCTTAATGAGTGGTGAAGCGAACCGTTAACTGTCACGACAAATCATCAAGTGAGGCATCAAGAAAAGATCAGAAATTTGGAAAATATTCAGTGGCAATGGATCAGACCCAACAACTCATTGAGTTTCCTAATAAGTCATTAGGAGGTTCATTAGGACTGGCAGTGACTTTTTCCCGTCAGATCATTAAGGGTATTTTCATGATTTCCGAAATTTCTAACTCCTAAACTAAGTCATTTTGAGCATAAGAAGAAGGGTTTTAGCAGGTTTATTCATCCTAAGCCCCGATTCTACTCCTAACACTCTCTTTGGAAGATCAAGCTCTTAAGTGAAGCAAGGGTTCCCCATCTTTATCCTCTTCAATATCTCTTGGGTATCAAACCTAACAAGAATGCCAGTAAGCCCAAGTAAGTGAGGTTATCAATGAGGGATTCATTCCAGTCTCATGCCCTTAATTGAAAACATGATTTCCCAAGTCCCCATGCCCTAATTCAAAATTATAGGGTTGGGTTTGGATGTTGTTGAAATTCCTTCATGTTCATCAATAAACTTAGCTGCTCCTTGATCCAATACATGTTTCAATAATTAGAGTTTCATATTCCTATCAAGTCTCTCATGAAAATTATGGTTCTAATTTTAAAGTATGGTTATGAACTTCCAGGGTTATATTTGAATTGAGTTAGATTCTATAGTTCTATTGTGAATTCAAGTCCCTTAAGTTTAAATTATATTTTATGATCATGATGCATGACTTTCACAAGAACCCTTCATGAATTTATGAATTACAAGATATGGTGGTTTTCTCAAGTATGCATAGCTTTTGTGAGTACCTATTTTATGTTTATGGCCGATTCAAGGGCCTTGTTCATGGCCAGTTCACGTATTTCAAGTATATTTATGTACTTTATGATTTCAACTAGACCATGTACTTCAAGTATGCTTTTATGATTATGACTATGAGCCATGTGCATGTTTAGGGAGCAGCGTCTAGCACCGAGTAGGCTAGGGGTTCTAGCAAACCCTGAGTCTCAAAACTATGTGCCACTATAGGTATATATTCATGTTCAAATCCCACGGGGACTTAAAAGTGATATCATTCCTTAATCATTCTTAAGATTGGCAACGGTAATGCCCCGAAAGCTCAAAATCAATATCCGGGACATAAATCAGAAAATCTGAAAAACTGTAGAAAAGTTGTAGAACGACCAACTTGACGGGTCGTTAAAGGACCCAACGACTCATCAGGTCAACCGTGAGAAGGATGATAAGATGATGAGTTAGTGTTCCCAATGGGAAACTTCACCAGTCGTGGTCATACCCTACGACCCGTTGAGTCTTTCGTCGTCAGGCCAGAATCTAGAAACTTGAGAAGTTGGCAGTGTACTTGATTGGTGGTCACCACAAGGTGTTGCACATAAGAACGACTTGTTGAGATACTCGCTACCAGCTTTGTATTAATTTTCCAGAGGGTGAGATAGTGTGGTCGACGGCTGGTGACCCTGTGTCGTGTCCGTGACCATGACTCGTTAAGTCACTCTTGGTCACTCACTGAAGATTCCAGGAAGTGTACCTGACGGGCGTGACCACGAGTCTTTTTCAGATGCCACGACTCATTAGGTCACCCATTAAGGGCACCTAACAGTTTTTCCCTGCGAATTTCTAAAGGCTATTTAGTAATTTCCTATTCTCTCAAGAATTAAACCACATCATTTTTACTTCGGTTTTAGACATTTTAGTGGGGATAATGGGTCCTTTTCCTCATTCCCCACTCAAGCACTCAGAAAATAGACCGTAAGTTCTCTCAGGAATTCTCAGAGCAAGAACTAGGGCAACTCTTTTCTCCGCAATTTCTCAATATTTGCGTGGGTTCTTCATTAGGTATGTGGGGTTTTAGCAAGGGGATTGTCCTTCCCTTGCATCCCCAAAGTCCTCCTCAATTTCTTCTATCAGTTTCAAGCCCTGAGCTTTCGAGTATGAGAAACATTCATGTTTATTTTCATTGATTTCACTCAGAATGATATTTATACTTATTGTTAATATAATCTTCATTAGTTCCTCATCATATTGTCAGTATTATTACAAAAGTGAATTTAATCCCTAACTTTTGAGTAATGATTTTACTTGGTAAATTTCCTCTAGTGAATGAAGAATTCTTTGGGTTGAATTCCTAGAAGTCGTCTTGCTTTACATATATGTTGGGTAATTATCCCATGAATCTTAGTACATTGAATGAAATTCTCTATTAGATGCTTAGTAATTTAGTTAGTTAGAACACAGAACTCTATCAGTCTAGTCTCAGTCAAAATCTTATCAGTCTAGATTCAGTCAGATTTTAGCAACCTCAGTATTGTCCAGAAAAATGTCAATTGATCAGCTTGACTCCAGTTTATTTTTTAGGCGTCAGTGGTGCCTCCCACTTTTTAGACTCATATTCAGATTTCCCTTATTTGGTCGATTAGGCGGTCATGACATTCAATTATAGCTCTGACCAGCCCCAGTACCCCAATTCAATTATTAGTTGTTCTGTAGATGGTTACGACGCTTCTAGATAAGCAGTTATGACCAGTCTTAGAACCCAATTTCAAAATTTGGTCCGATAAGATTTTTAGGGTACATGCAGTTATTCGTCTCTAATTAGTCTTGGACCCTAGTTTCAAGCTATTAGCTTAGTCGTTCAGTTTAGGTGTTCTAGTGGGAGTAGAACTTAGCACCAAGCGGGCCGGGATTCCAGCGCACCCAGGTTCCCAGAACTACGTTGCCAGTGTAGGTTTTAGTATTACTTGGCCTGATTGGCCCCAGATATATTTTTGTGATCACTCAGTTCATGCCTTTATACCCTAGCAAGGTAAATTGGGTCCTACCGATTGGGTGTATACATCGGACTCCACGTCTAGCTCATGTGGTTAAATGTCGGTTATAGACTCTCCCACTAGTCAGTCCAGTCCAATATTAGAATAAGCAACTCAGTTTAGTACAGTATCTCAGATTCAGTATTTCAGACTTAGGGCAGGTCCTTGACCATACGACAGGGTCGTCTTGACCATTTCAGATTATATCAGTAGTTGAGTTCAGCTTACCTGTTGGTCATGGCATGTCATTGCAGTTCAGACTTTATATTTAGTATGTGTCCCCTACTTACTCAGTACATTCAAAGTACTGACGCATGCTTTTCATGTTGTATCATTTCATGATACAGCTGCAGGTTCTCCGATTTAGCACAGATAGTTACTTCAGTTTTAGAGCATTCCATTCCAGTAGATAAGAGTGTGAGTCCTCATCATTCGAGGGCCTTGTTTATTTACTTCTGTTGGATATGTGATAATGCTCAAACCACACTTCCAACTAAAGTATGAAACGGACGTTGTCGATAAAGAACCCAACTAAAAGGTTGGGGTCGAACCCATAAGGAATATGGAAGATCTAGATTATAGCCGGTAGATGAACTTGTATGGTAATTACTTCACAATGTGGGGATTCTAATCAAAAGCAATAATAAACATAAACAGCAGTCAACATTATATTTGTGAATCAATAATTAAAGGATAATTAGGATTTGTGTTCCCCATGGGTTCATAACAGCTCTGCTTATACACTCATGATCTTTACCAATACTTACTTATAGAACTGATAACATAGATTCATTCAAACGATCGACCAATCCCTATTGAATGATTATTCCTCAATTACTGGACCAAGTCTCATGAGTTTTGCAAACTAACTGTTACACTAAGTTCCAGATATAACTATCCTGCGACCACAACTCAAGTTAATACAATGATCATCAAGATCAAGGCTCTGTTGTAATTCTCTTTTCCTAATCTCTACCTCTTCGACCAAAGCAAGTAAAGAATTCAGGCACTTCCTAACGTTGTACATCGTTAAGAACCGTTAAAGATGAAGACAATACGATATAAGTATTTAATATTGGTATTAGACTCACTTTGTGCAACCTTAACTAGTTAATCCACCATGGTTATCACAACCCTAGCTATGGAGGTTTTAGCCTCTCATAGTTGCAAGGTTGTGATTTGTGTTCATTATTGAAAATAATTAATGAAGATGATTGAGAAAAACAATTCCTGCAATTAAACCACGAAATCCTGAATAAAAACAAATAGCAAGAACAAGATAAATTCAAGAAAAGGTTGATCACAAGGTTGAACCAACTCAATTCTCTCTTCCAATGATGTAAAATTGCTTACTACAATGTTTTTCTACTAGAATTAAGTCTATTCGGCGTCCTCTATTAAAAATAAAACATAAAAAGCATTTTTAGAGACACAAGAATCCTTTTCCTAAACTAACAGGACTGCTTCCCATATTTGTAGCCGACCTCGTCATGGCTCCACCTACGACTCGTAGGGGCTTCTCACGGATCGTGACATCCACTCGTGGCTTGGAGTGTTGGCTGAGTTTTGGCTAAGTGTTGGGCCAATGTACGATTCGTACCAACATGCTTCGACTCATATGTTGACACCTGTGGCTTGATCCTGATCTTTTGATCTTTTTCTAAACTTCACCACAACCTGTATGATACGACTTGTACTTCATCTCACGGGTTGTAGGGTGCTCTCGTACTGAGAATCAGCCTTCTGTGCAATTCTTTTGGATTCCATCACGACTGGCTTACCACGACTCATACCACCATGGTACGATCCATGACAAGTCTCATAAGTTCTGTCTTCCAGGTTAAACTTTCAGCTTTGGATCAAAGCCCTCAGTATGGCTCGTAGGTCAATCCTACGGATCGTACTGTGGTCTGCACTTTTTGCCCTTTTTTGCACACTTTTAGCTTCCTTTTGCAATTTATTGTTCCAACACTCATTTATCCTAAAATCATAGGAAAAGTACCTCATATCTACATAAATACACCTATGTCCATTCTAGTTTCTTAAGTTTGAGCGTCAATAGTGCTGTAAATTCACAACACATCAACACCCTCAACTTAAGACTTTTGCATGTCCTCAGGCAAAGAAAAATAAACTAAACACGACGCTCAACTAGAAAATAAACTTAAGATACTACATCCAAAACTCAACGAAATTTGTGCATTCTATATACAAATTCTATTGACCCTTCCTCTTGAAACATCATCAGCTAATGTATTGCAAGCAACCTCAAAACATCATATTCAGGGTTCAAGACATGTCATCTAGCTATCAACAAGCAATCAAGTCATCACCTATGTGTTTCAAACAAACCAATGGTAAAAGAAAACATAATCCATGTACCCTCATAAAAGATGAAGTCCCTACTCTAGTATGAAGTATCAACTGAAACATGGGACTAGGCAAATGAAGCACTCACTCTCTCAAAGAACTGCAAGTATTATGCATCAGATACCATAGACTTTCACTTATTTTCTCTGCTTCAGTTGGTTAGACGGTCAAACTAAGATCACTATAGGACTTTATATGGCTTGTAATGTAGGCTTAGGGTTGGACATAATAAAGATTAAAGATTTTATTAGTGACTATCCCTTCCTTGGCACACCATTCATTGGCTGCACCATTCTCCTATTTCACCCTTCATTCTTTGTCTTCTTTTCTTCCCTTTTCTTTTTCATTTTATGAACATTTGCATGGGTGAGGTGATTTTTCACATTTTTCAACACTTTCAAGCTATTTTGAATTTCTCATCTTTTTTTTTCAATATTGTCAAATTTTCAGCTTTTACTTTTTCACCTCACCACACCTTACTTTTCACCATTTTTTTCTTTTCTTTTTCTTTTCTTTCCTTTTGTCCCGTTTCCACCATTTATGCACCCCTACTTTACCCACCCTCAACTTAAGCATTTCGCTTATGTTGAGGTTCAAAATATCCAAGGGAGTACCAGGGCCAAACAAGTTGATTATAAACAAATGGATACGGTTAGCAGGTAAATCAAAGAAATATGGTCAATTAAGGCTCAAACTTGGGATCAAGGGATTCATGACACTTGGTTAGGGAAATATAGAAAAAAAGTGAGCTAACACAACAATGGCCTAGGATCATCTCCTAACCAACCACCCTCAACCTATGCAGAGACCAACCAGGCAAGTTCTAGATCTTCAACAACATACTGCAACAAATACTAAGACCTTACTCACACATGGTACGTGAACTACTTTGACTTTACCTGTCTGGTTCATACATGGCTTAACAAGACTAGCACTATTAATAACTGAATGACATAAAATGATCCTTAGAAATCATGCATTGTTTTCACAAATACACAGCAATTTTTTTTTTAAACAGGGTCAATTTTTCAAAAATAATAAAAGTAGTGCATATCCACTTACTGAGTATTCCTAAGTTATTTTCTAATCAAACAAAAATCACAACTAAAAACAAAAAATCCTAACACATGCCGGTTCTACTAGGTCACATGTCTGAGGGAAAAGAAACACAACAAGAAAAACCCTCAAGAGACCAAAAATATCCCTAAAATACAAGTACACCCCCCTTTTCAAAAAAATGAGCTTCGTCCTCGAAGCACAAAATATACGCATGAAGGGAAAAAGGGACATAGTGGCTACTCAGACTTCACCTCTGTCATCTTGCAAAGGTGGTACCTCTGCGGTAGTAGTGGCGCTAGTGGTAGCCGGCACACTCAATGGTGTAACAATGGGGGGAGTGGATTTTGAGGTGTTCGCGTGGGAAGATGGTGAGTTTTGAAGTTTAAGTAGGTGAGGGATGACTTAAAGCTCTGGGTTGAATCGGGTCAATTTGACCCGTCACGACTTGTACTATGAGTCGTAGGAGCAAACTACGACTCGTCCCTGGCCCGTAATGACTTTTGATACAGAGAACTTACCTGGTGACCTACGAGAGCATCCTAGACTTGTACCATCGAGGTATGAATTGCAGGATGAGTCGTAGGTCAGACTTTGCTTAGAATTTTCTCTTCTTTTCACCACCATTGCTACCACAACTCGTCGGAGCTTACCACGAGTCATACTGAGATCCTGTAGTAGCAGATTTTTCAGCCACCTATTTTTGTTTCCCTGCACACTGAGCACACATTAGATCAACAACTTGGGTTTCCTCCCAAGAAGCACTTGATTTAACGTTGCGACACGATGCAGGTGGTCTGGTTACCCAGATTTCACCAAACCACCACCTGGGTTACCTCCCAAGAAGGGCCATATTTATCGTCACGGCACAATGCAAGTCTCTTGACTACTCAGAATTCGTCAAGTGACTCACACTCATCCTCAAGTGCTGAGATCACACTAAATTCCTTTGGTTGCTTCATAGTCCGACAGATGTTGAAAGTGACCTCTTCTTTGTTTAGCATGTACTTTAATAGGCCAGCTTCCACATCTACTAGAGCTCTCCCAGTGGAGAGGAATGGTCGCTCCAGAATGATTGGGACCTCATAATCGACCTCGCAATCCAAGATCATGAAGTCCGCTAGGAATATAAACTTATCAACCTTGACGAGCACATCAACTAGGATGCCCACTGGCCTTTTTACTGTTCTGTCGGCCATCAATAGCCGCATGTTGGTTGGTGTGGGGGCTCCCAATCCTAGCTTCTTGAAGACCTCCAAGGGCATTAGATTTATGCTAGCTCCCAGATCACAAAGTGCCCTTGCAAACTCGACATTACCAATGGTGCAAGGTATTATGAAGGCACCTGGGTCTTTCTTTTTTTGAGCTAAGACCCTTGCTGCTGTGGTGCTGCAGTGATGGATGTTGTCAACCGGCTCATAGCTTACAAATCTTTTCTTTGTCACTAGGTCCTTCATGAATTTTGCATATCCCAGCATCTACTCTAGTGCTTCGACCAACAGTATATTAACAAAAAGTTGTTTGAGCATTGAAAGAAATTTTTGGAACTTACTGTTATTCGCCTTTTTCGTCATCCTTTGCGGGAATGGTGGCGGTGATCTTGGGACAACATTTTTCAATAGAGTTGCCCCTTGATCCATGTCGCATTCCTTCTCACTTCTAGAGGCATTTTGCAACCCATCATGTTGTGTCTCATCACCAATCTCTTCTTCCTCAATCACGCTCTCTTTCCTCCTTTCAACTTCAATAGGAAACGGGGGGTCAACTGTTGTTTTACCACTCCTATTCATCACTGCCATGCAATGAGCATCATTCTTTGGATTTTGGACAGTGTTTCTAGGAAGTGTACCCTTTTTTCTAGGGTTCATTGATGCCGACAGTTGCGCAAGTTGGTGTTTTATCTGCTTGATGGAGGTGGCATGAGATTCCACTTTTTGACCCATGCTAGATAAGTCACTTCGAATTTATTTTAACTGATCATACGTAGACCTCACTTTTTTCAGCATTTAAGCAATCATACTCTCCAACTTTGATTGTCCGGCCTCCCCTTCTCGTTCATTAGGAGGCACATAGACTCCATCCCAGTCGTTGCGATATCCATCATTCCTTCTCCATTCTCCCTCTCACTCACGATCACGACTCCTATCTATGAACCCGTTCTTGTTGTAGTTGTCTTAGTATTGGTTCCGACCTTGATTTCTAGAACCTTGGCGCCAATTGTCTTGTCCAGACGCTTGGGAGTTGGATTAGAAACCCGCCACTTGTCTATCTAGGAAGTTTGCCTCCTCTTTAGAATCATAGTCATCTGCTCCTTGCTCCCTTGCTTATGTTCCCACTGCATTTACCTTTTTGGCTCCTGCTACCATGATATGCTTTGTTAGCAAATCCAATGATGTGCGCATGTGAGCCAACTCCTGATCGCGTTCTTCCTCCTTCCTTCATTAGTCTGCAGTCAAACCAACAACATATGTACCTGCCACTACACCAGCCTCCCTCGTATGCCAGGCCCTGTTTGTCTTTGTAACCCTGTTAAGGATAGTGGTTGCTTCCTCCCAGGTGTGACTCATCAATGCTCCACCTGCCACCGTGTCTGCTACAGCCTTGGTGCTATTATTAAAAGACCTATAAAAGATTTCTAACAAATTGTCATCTAGGATTTTATGGTTTGGGCACTTAGTTAACTTCTTTTTGAACCTCAACCAGGTTTTATGAAGTGCCTCCGTCTTAATTTGTCGAAAATTGTAGATCTCATCTTTTAATTGTAACATCCTTGATGGGGGAAAGAATCTCTCCAAGAAGGCTTGTTTAAGATCCCTCTAATTGGTTATGGAGCCATTGGGCAACTCCGATAACCACAAAGTAGCTTCCCCTGATAGAGAGAAAGGGAAGAGTCAGAGTCTTATTGCATCCAGGCTTACTCCGGGCAACCTGTGTGCCTTGCATATTCATACAAAATTCATCAAGTATAGGTTGGCGTCATCCGCTGAGTGGCCACTAAACACCCCTTTCTTGTTTAGCAGTTGAATCATGGTGCTCGTAATGTCGAATTTTGCTCCAGCGGGCAGTGGTGGTGGCACAATTGCTCCAGTTGACCCAACCTCATAAATATCTGGGTCCTCATCATTGAAGAACTGAGGGGAAAATCTCTGAGCTCGGTTGCCCCTCCCATGTCGACCAACGTTTCCCACCTTATCTCTATCATCACCAGCTTGCTAAGTGCAGCTAACTGAGCTAGCTCGGATTACCTAGCTTCTTCAGCTAAGTGGGCTTCTCTCTGCTCAGGGTTTTCAATTCTATGCAATGCTCGTTCGATTTCGGGATTTAGTGGAACAAGGGGGTTTCACCGGAGGATAGCCTGTGGGTATAAAAGAAAAACACAAAAAAAACTTAATTGAGGAAATAATTACCAAAAAGTCAAATACAAAAAAATAACCTAGTCTTAGACGTATTCCCCGGCAATGACGCCAATTTTTGATAATGCTCAAACCACACTTCCAGCTAAAGTATGAAGCGGACGTTGTACATAAAGAACCCAACTAAGAGGTTGGGGTCGAACCCACAGGGAATATGGAAGATCTAGATTACATCTGGCAGATGAACTTGTATGGTAATTACTTCACAATGGGGGGATTCGAATAAAAAGAAATAATAAAAATAAACAGAGGTCAAGATTATATTTGATAATCAATAATTAAAGGATAACTAGGGTTTGTGTTCCCCATGGGTTCATAACAACTTTGGATATACACTCATGATCTTTACCAATACTTACTTACAAAACTGATAACATAGATTCATTCAAATGATCGACCAATCCCTATTGAATGACTATCCTCAATTACTCGACCAAGTCTCATGAGTTTTGCAAAATAACCGTTATCACTAAGTTCCAGATATAACTATCCTGTTACCGTAGCTCAAGTTAATACAATGATCATCAAGATCAAGGCTCTGTTGTAATTCTCTTTTCCTAATCTCTACCTCTTTGACCAAAGCAAGTAAAGAATTTAGGCACTTCCTAACGTTGTACACCGTTAAGAACCATTAAAGATGAAGAGAATACGATATAAGTATTTAGTATTGGTTTTAAACTCACTTTGTGCAACCCTAACTAGTTAATCCACAATGGTTCCCACAACCTTGACTATGGGATGTTTTAGCCTCTGATAGTTTCAAGGTTGTGATTTGTGTTCATTATTGAAGACATAAAATAATACTTACAAAGATGATTGAGAAAAATAATTCCTTCAATTAAACCACTAAATCTTGAATAACAAGTAGCAAGAACAAGATAAATTCAAGAAAAGGTTGATCAGAAGGTTGAACCAACTCAATTCACTCTTCCAATGATGTAAAATTTCTTAGTACAATGTTTTTCTACTAGAATTAAGTCTATTCGTCGTCCTCTATTAAAAACAAAATATAAAAAGTATTTATAGAGACACAAGAATCCTTTTCCTAAACTAACAGGACTGCTTTCCATATTTGTAGTTGACCTCGTCATGGGTCCACCTATGACTTGTAGGGGCTTCTCATGTATCGTGACATCCACTTGTGGCTTGGACTGTTGGCTGAATTTTGTCTAAGTGTTGTGCCAATGTACGATTCGTACCAACATGCTACGACTCATATGTTGACACCCGTGGTTTGATCCTGATCTTTTGAACTTTTTCTGAACTTCACCACGACTGGTATGATACGACTTGTACGTTTATCTCACTGGTCGTAGGGTGCTCTCGTACTGAGAATCAACCTTCTGTGCAATTTTTGTAGATTTCATCACGACTAGCTTACCACGACTCGTACCACCATGGTGCGATTCGTGACAACTCTCATAAGTTTAGTCTTCCAGGTTAAACATTCAGCTTTGATCAAAGCCCTCATTGCAGCTCATAGGTCCATCCTATGGATCGTACTGTGGTCTGCACTTTTCGTCATTTTTTTTGCACACTTTTAGCTTCCTTTTACAATTTATTGTTCCAACACTCATTTATCCTGAAATCAAAGGAAAAGTGCCTCATATCCACATAAATACACCTAATTCCATGCTATTTTCTTAGTTTTGAGCGTCAATAGAGCTGTAAATTCATAGCACATTAATATGGTTTTGTATAGGCTTAGAGTTAGCTAGGAGCCTGTCCTAGCAACTCCTCAGTAGTTGTCTTATAGACCAGTCTTATCTTTCAAAATTGTATTTCAGATTTATTATTTCTTTCTCTACTTTCAGTCCTTACATTTTCTTAAATTGATAAATCTGTTATTTAAAGGTTCCATTGTGTATGTTTACTCAAAATGCTAGTGTATGATAGACCAGGGGTTGACTTGGGGTCACTTGGGGTTTCAAGTACCGTGTTACATCCAGGGTGTAGGCTCGGGGCGTGATAGCAACCTTAGGAAGGCTCTGCCCACTTGAGCGAGATAGTTGGCTCATCATGTAAGCTCTATCATGACGGTGTCTGTTATGAGGAAACCTCCCATTGTTCCTCATGTTTTTAGCACTCATGTTCATGTCTTATGATATCATGTCTTATAACATAATTGACCCATTTATCAATTTATGAGTTTTTACTTATGTTTTCAAGTATAGCACTCCATGTGATTTCTATTTTGAAACATTGGATCATAATGTTCAGCTTATGATGATCTATCTTATGATTATGTATATTTCTAAACTTATGATTATGTATATTTCAAATATATGGCCTTTAACATGTTTCCTTTACTCTCATGGTCTATCTTGATCTATATCCATGATGTCATTCGTTTTACTTGCATGTTTTACTTTCTATACATGCTCAGTAAATTCAAAATACTGACCGCATACTCTATGCTATATTATTTCATGATATAGGTTCGGGTAATCCTTTTTAGTCCCGTCGTTAGCTCGCCCCTGCTCAGCCCAGCTCAATTTCCAGTCTTCAAGAGTCCTCATCTTTCAAGGACATTTATCAGTTTTAATTGTTATCTCTTATTTTAGTTTTAGACATAGCGAGCTAGTTGGGGGTGTTTTTCCATTAGCTCATCTTACGACTAGAGGCTTTTCAGACAAATATGTGTAGATGACTCAGTGTTGTGAATTTTTCACTCTTACTTATGCGTTATGTTGTATAGACTTCTACTTATCCATGCTTATGTTTTAATTTTCACCTTAGTTCATGCTCTTGAGTGGCTATGCATATTCCATGGGTTAGCCTAGGGCTATTCTTTGTTCTAGGTCCCATGTTCGATCCAGAGTCCATGCTCGGGTGGTGAAAAACATAGTATCAGAGCAAAGTTTGGGTGTGTTCTAGGGTGTCTCAAAGATGCATTAAGTAGATTCTTTTCCATTAGTGTGAACTGCACCTCACTTATGGGGAAGAGGCTATGAGACATTTTAGGATATTTCCCTTCTTTCATGATCTATGTTGTGTGGTGAAGTACCTCTTGATATTACTCTAACTCGCACAATACGCGTTTGCAAAAATATGTCCCCTGTCGAATCAAAGGAAGAAGGAATGGAAACGGAAATTCCATGGCAATGGCAATGGAGATGGGTATCAGCCAGCTCCATCAGCTCCAGCGGATCCCTTGCCCGAGCAGGTTACTCATGTCAAGTTCAGGGCTGCTTTTTAGATGTTGGCTTTTAATATGATAGCCTAAGTCAACCAGTAGGCAGTGGTCCTTGTCCACCAGAATGGGAATGCAGCGGCGGGGAGAGTACAAGACTTCCTCAGATTGAACCCACCTGAGTTTCTAGGGCCAAAGGTGGATGAGGGCCCACATGAGTTCATAGAGGATGTTTAGAAGATCACCTAGATTATGGGGGTAACTAGAGAGGAGAATGTAGATTTAGCCTTTTATCAGTTGAAGGGGTTGCTCATATATGGTTCTAGCAGTGGAAGGAGAGCAGGGGAGTTGGTGTGGGTCCCATTGGTTGGGATGAGTTTGTTCCCACTTTCTTGGACAGATTCTTTCCTCGAGAGTTGAGGGAGGCGAAGGAAGTCGACTTTGTCAATATGAAGCAGAAAAACATGTCTATCCAGAAGTATGCCTTGGAGTTTACCCAATTGTCTAAGTATGCACTGAAGAGGGTGGCCGATCCAAGGGCTCATATGAGAAGGTTCGTGAATAGGGTGGCAAATTCCTTGGTCAAAAAGTGCAGGACCATCATGCTGGTAATGATATATATATCTCCCGACTGATCATATATGCCCAACAGATAGAGCCAGAGCAATTGAAGGAAAAGGGGAGAAAGGCCAAGAGCGCTAGGACAGGGAGCTATGGGAATTTCTAGTAGAGATCCGTTGGTGGTCATCGTCCTCGGTCCCACCAGAGGTCATCAGCCCCATCCCTATCATCAGCTAGCGTCCAATCCAGACCTCGAGGTGATAAGAGGAGCAGGGCATCATGTTCTAGGGGACAAAGGAGCACGACAACAGAACGCACTTTCTTAGTCTGAAGGAAATGTGGTAAGAACTATCCAGGAGAGTGCTCGGTTAGCTCAGATGCTTGCTTCGAGTGTGGAAAGCCCGAGTACATTGTCACGACCTGAGTATGAACCTCACATTGAGACATAGGACCCAGAGCCATGAATGACTCCAATCTAACCCATGGAATATGCTAAGAAATCCAAGAGCATAGGCTAGAGTGGAAAATTTAAAACATAAGCATGAATACGCAGAATTTTATAAAACATATCATAGAAAGAAAGAGTGATGTATATCAACAGCTGAGTCAACCAATACATGTTTGTCTGAAAAGCCTATAGTCATAGATAGACTGATGGATAACTCCCCCAACTATTCTGCTAAGTGTGAATATTGAATTGACATAACGACATAACTAAAAGACTTTCCTCAGAGGATGAGGACTCACCAGTACAGGGACGGAACTGGACTGATATGAGAGCAGGGCTAACGGCGGGGCTGAGTCTGATCGCCCGAACCTATTTCATGAGATCATATAGCATAGAGTATGTGGTCAGTACTTTAAATGTACTAAATATGTGAGGTAAGTAAAACATGATAATAAAATGCATAAAGAGGTCATGAGAGTTGGACGTTTCAATATGAAGTAATAAACATAATTTAAACATGAGGGATAAGGGCTTTCAAAACTATTCGTAAACTACACATAAATATGTTCAAAAGAGAAACCTTGTAAAACATAAATTAAGCCAAATTATCATAATCATAACCATGCATAAATCATAAGGAACAATGGGAGGATTCATCATAACCGACACCATCATGATAGAGCTTACTTAATGCTCCAACTATCTTACTTAAGTGGGCAGAGCCGCCCCAAGCTTGCCAGGGCAAAGGACGATGAAATTAAGTGACCCCGTAGGGTTAACATGAATAAATTCCTGTGTTGGCACATAGTTTTGAGGCCTAGGTTCTCGGAACCACAGACCTACTCGATGCTAGATACTACTCCTAAAAACATACACATGGCTCATATTGTGATCATGAAGCATACTTGAAGTATATGGCTAGTTAAAGTCATAAGATAAATGAAAATGCTTGAAAATATGTGAACTAGCCATGAAAGAGGCCCGTGGATCGGTCATGAATACAAAGATGATACTTGTAAAGGATATGCATACTTGAGAAAGTCATCATACTTGAAATTCGTAAATTCATGAAGGGTTTTTATAAAAATCATACATCATAATCATAATACATAACTTAAAACTTGAGATTTGATATCATAAGAAAACCATGGGATTTAATTAAAAAGGGATTTAACCTTAGAAGCTCATAATCATACGTGTAATCTAGGAATAGAAATTTCATAGAAGACTTAATAGGAATATAAAATCCAAATCATAGAATCATCAATTTTATCAACAAAGCTAACCCCATATATGAATCATAGAGGAATGTAACAACACTCAATCTAGCCCTAGAATTTTGAATTTAGGGCATGGACAATAGGAGAACATGATTTCAATCGAAAGAGGGGCATGAGGGTGGAAGAACCCCTCATTTACAATCCTTGTATACCTTGGTTCACTGGTTCCTTGTCATAGCTTGAGACACAAAGAGAATTTGAGAAGATGGGAGTGAAGAACCCTAGCTTGTTCTTTCTCGCCTTGAGAGATTTTGATCCTTCAAATTAGAAAGTTAGGAGTAGAATGAGAGTTCTAGGTTGAATATCCCCCTTAAAGAACTCCTTCCCAAGCTTAAAATGACAAAGTTTATGAGTTAGGAGCTTAGGAATTACGAATACGTTATTAATGAGTCGGCCGGAAATTTCACACTGCTAAACCCAACGAGAGACTATACGACTTGATAGGAGACTTGATGATCATCCCTGACCCATTTCCACTTGTAGCTTCTTCTTCATTCTCTGATCCCTCTTTCCTGATGTGTCACTTAACAAATCTTCAAGGACTTGATGACTCATTCCCTTAGTTCGTTAACTACACTAGAATTCCACACTTTTCCCACTACTGCTCACTTAATAAGTCGCCTAACTATTCATGGGGTTTCCTAACGACTCATCCCACCATCCGTCATAACTTCCTGATGATAGCATTTTTCCCAACTTGGAACCACTTAGTCACTTAACGAGTCACTGAATGACTCGTTCTGTGACCTAGTGCAGATTTTTCCATTTTCTCTTATTCAACCCTTTGGTTTAATCTTAAGGACTTATGGGGTGGTACATTATCTCCCCGTTGGGAACATTCATCCTCGAATGTAGATTAAGCATATAGGAAGGCTATGGAAAGAGTTGCATCCCAGAACCGAACATTATATTTGAAAACTAACGGAGTGACCGACTCCGGAGTGATATATATGGATAAACTAAATTCATGAAACATACCTGCATGCAATGACATGAAAGAAACTTAGAGACATGAACTTGACATGAAGCTAAATAGAGTACTAAGGAGAAAACTGATACCTCATGCTGGAACTGAGCTGGAGGGAAAAAGATGCGGGTATCTGGCCATCATATATGCTTCGACTTCCCGCATAGCTCCCTCAACAAGCTGATTTCTCCACAACACCTTCACTAAAGCTACTTCCTTGTTCCTCAACTTCCAAACTTGATGATCTAGGATCTGAACAGGAACCTCCTCAAAGGTAAGGCTATACTTTACACCTATGCTCTCTACTAGAACAACTAAGGCCAGGTCACCAATGCATTTCTTCAACAGAGATACATGGAAAACTGGATGCATTGAAGCCAACTCTACTGGTAGCTCCAACTCATATTCCACCTTACCAACTCGCCTAATTATCCCATAAGGACTAACATATAAGGGACTCATCTTCCCTTTCATTCCGAATGTCATCACTCCTCTGATGGGAGACACCTTCAGAAACACCCAATCATCAACCTCAAACTCAATCTCTTTTCTCTGCCTAACATTCGCATAGGATTTCTGATGACTCTAGGCTATTTTCAGCCTTTCTCTAATAAGTTGAACTTTCTTCATCACCTTATGAATACAATCTAGCCCTATCACTATAGCCTCACCTACCTCAAACCATTCAATAGATGACCTACACCTTCTCCCATAAAGAGCCTCAAATGGAGTCCTCTGAATGCTGGAGTGGTAACTGTTATTGTAGGCAAACTCAATGAGAGGTAAGTGATCATCCCAACTATGATTGAAATCTATCACACACACACTCAACGTATCCTCAAGAATTTGAATGGTCCGCTCGACCTGACCATCTATCCGTGGGTGAAAAGTTGTGCTAAGCTTCACCTAAGTATCAAGACCTCTCTGAAACGACCTCTAAAACTGAGAGATGAACTGAGTACCCCTATCTGAGATAATGGACAAAGGAACTCCATGAAACCAAACTAACTCATGAATGTACAATCTAGCATAATCCTCAACTGAATCGATAGTTTTTACTAGGAAGAAAGGGGTTAATTTGGTCAACCTGTCCACAGTCACCCATATAGAGTCGTACTATCGATGGGTACAAGGAAAGCCTGTAATGAAGTCCATATTGATATCATCCCACGTACAAGTAGTAATGCTAATATCATGATGCTTACCTCCGGGTCTCTGATGCTCAACCTTCACCTATTAGCAATTCGAACACTTAGTCACAAACTCCACTATGTCCTTCTTCATGCCATTCCACCTATAGATTTCCCGTAGGTCACAGTAAATCTTAGTGGAACTTGGATAGATAGAGTACCAAGATCTATGAGCCTCGCTCAACATCTCCTCTGTCAAGTCATCTACAACCGACACACACAATCGACCCAACTACAACATCTCCTCCTTGGGAGAAAACCTCCACTTTTTGATTCTGAACAGCTTCCTTCAGCTTCACTAGGATAGGATCCTCATCTTGCCTAGCTTTAACTTCTGTCACCAATGAAGATTCCAACCCATTCTGAACAACAACACCACCATCCGTGGAATCTATCAGGCGAACCCCCAAACGAGAAAGCGGATGGACATCCTTCACCAACTTCTTCCTTCCATCCTCGACATAAGACACACTCTCCATGGAAAGCCTACTAAGAGCATCTGCCACTACATTGGCCTTGCTCGGATGATAGAGGACACTGATGTCATATTCTTGGAGAAGCTCTAGCCATCTCCTTTGCGGCAAATTAGGTCCTTTTGAGTGAACACATACTAAGGATCTTGTGGTCCATGAACATATCACATGCACCCGATACAAATAGTGCCTCCAAATCTTCAAAGCAAACACCATAGCTGCCAACTCTAGGTCATTCTTCTCATGAGTCTTAAGCTATCTAGGGGCATATGCAATGACCTTACCATTTTGTATCAACACGCAACCAAGACCAACCCTAGAGGCATCACAGTACACAACAAAGCCATCCATCCCTCCGGTAGGGTCAGTACTAGGGCTGATGTGACTCAACTCTTTAACTCTTGAAAACTCTTCTCACAAGCATCTGACCACTGAAATTTGACCTTTTTTGGGTCAACTTAGTCAATGGTGTTACAATGGATGAACATCCCTCTACGAACCTCTTGTAATAACCAATAAACCCAAGAAGCTCCTAATATCTGTAGGACTGACAGGTCTAGGCCAATTCTTCACCACTTCTATCTTTTAAGAGTCCACCTTTACACCCATGTTAGACACTACATGGTCCAAAAATGCTACTGTTCAGCCAAAACTCACACTTGTTGAATTTAGCGAACGGTTGGTGATCCTTGAGAGTCTGCAACACAATCCTCAAATGAGCGGTATGCTCCTCCTCTATCCAAGAGTATATGAGAATATCTTTAATGAAGACAATCACGAACATATCCAGATACTACTTGAACACCCTGTTCATCGAATTTATAAAAGCTGCAGGAGCATTCGTTAGTCCAAAAGAAATAACTATAAACTCATAATGACCAACCAAGTTCTGCAGTCTATCTTTAGAATGTCACTCTCCCTAACTCTGAGCTAATGCTAGCCAGATTAGAGGTCTATCTTTTAAAATCACTTAGCACCCTTAAGCTGGTCAAACAAGTTATCAATCTTGGGGAATGGATTCTTGTTCTTGATTGTGGCCTTGTTAAACTACCGATAATCAATCCATATTCTAAGAGAATCATCCTTCTTCCAAATAAAGAGAACTCGAACACCCCATAGGGACTTACTAGGCCTAATGAAACCCTTATCTATGAGATCCTTCATCTGTTCTTTCAACTCCTTTAGCTAGACTTGAGTCATTCTATAAGGAGGAATAGATATGGGCTATATATCATGGAGAAGGTAAATACCAAAGTCAATGTCCCGCTCAGGAGGGACTCCTGGTAGATCATCTGGGAACACCTCAGGTTAGTCACATACAACCAAAACAGACTGAAGAGTCGGGGTCTCAAACGTAGAATCCTTGACCCGCACTGAATGATACACATAACCCTTAGATATAATCTTCATAACCTTGAGGTAGGAAACCAAGCAACCTATAGGAACAACTAAAGTACCCTTCCATTCTAGGACTGGTTCACCCAAAAATTAAAACTCTATCGAATGGGTTCTACAATCAACAAAGCCATAACAAGCATATAACCAATCTATACTGAATATAACATCAAATTTAGTCATGTCTAACTCCACTAGGTCAACTAAGGTGACTCTCTGAAGGATCATGACAGGGCAGTTTTTGTACACCTGTCGAGCTAAATTTGACTCACCAACAAGAGTAGAGACTGAGAAGGGTTCTGACAGGATTTTGGGACTAACTCTAAAATTAACAGCAATATAAGGATTCATGAAAGATAATGTGGCTCTAGGATCTAACAATGCATACACATTAAGATGGAATACTCGTAACATACCCATAAACACATTGGGTAAGCACACCTACTTCTATCGAGATGAAAGTGCATAAAATCTATTTTGGCGCTAATTGCCACCTGCACTAGTAGAAGCACCCTACTAGAAAGGACGTGCTGCTAAAGCCGTTGAACTGGTAGCTGGGGCATGACCTGTAACATTGCCCTATCTAGCTGAAGGGCAATCTTGAGCATATGTCCGGGCTTCCCACACCCAAATCAAGCATCTTAACCAACCAATAACTCTCCAGGGTAGTCCTTACCATCCCTCCTTCAAGCTAGGAAAGTTCCCTCCCCTTCTGTGCTCCTCTAACCTCTCAAGCCTGATGCCCTACCCATCTGATCATGTCTTGGCCTAGATGGGACACTGGCCGATGATGGAGCTAGGGCTGATGACCTGTGGTGAGACTGTGGGCGGTGCCTTCCAGCAGACCTCTACTGGGAATACCCAAAGCTGCATGTCCTAGCCTTCTTGGCCTCTCTCTCTCCCATTCATCTACTCATCCTCTATTTGCTAAGAATGTATCATCAAATGAGAGATGTCCATGTCACTGATCAACATGGCAGTCTTGCACGTCTTGATCAGTGAATTTGCAACCCCATTCATAAACTTGCTCATGTGAGCTCTCGGGTTAGCAACCATCTCTAGTGCATACTTAGACAACTGGGTAAACTCCAAGGCATACTCCTAGATTGTCATGTTTCTCTACTTCAGATTGACGAACTCGGTCGCCTTTGCTTCCCTCAACTCTCGAGGAAAGAACCTATCCAATAAAGCAGTCACAAATTGATCCCAACCTATGGGAAACCGAACGTACTTGTCTACCCTCCTTCCACTGTTGGAACCATATGTGAGGAACCCCTTTTAGCTAATAGGAGGCTAAGTCTGCACTCTCCTCTCCAGTCACCCCTATAATCTAGGTGATCTTCTGCACATCCTCAATAAACTCATGCGGGTCCTCATCCACCTTCGACCCCAGAAACTCAGGTGGGTTCATCCTGAGGAAGTCTCATACTCTCACCATTGCTGCGTTCCCATTCTGGGGAACATGGGCCATTACCTGCTGGTTAACCTGAGTGGTCATGTCTTGTGCCAACATCTAAAAGGCCTCCCTAAACTCGGCATGAGTGACTTTCTTGGGAAATGGAACTTCTGGAGCTTGTGGGATTGGCTGGTGCCCATCTCTATAGCTATTTCCATGGCCACTTTTGTTGTTCCCATTGACTCGGCGTGGAGGCATATTTCAACAAACGCATATAGCATGAGTTAGAGAAATAGAGATATACTTTATCGCACGACATGGATCATGAAAGAAGGGAAATTTTCTAAATCTTCTTGTAGCTTCTTCCCTAAAAGAGTGGCATGCTTTACACCTATGGAAAAGACTTTACTTAACGCGACTTTCAGACACCCTAGGATACACCAAACCTTTACTCTGATACCATGTTTGTCACGACCAAAGCATGGACCCCGAATCGAGACACGGGACCCAAAGCCACAAATGACTCCAAGCTAACCCATGGCATATGCTACAAAATCCAAGAGCATAGACTATAGCACAAAATTTTAAAAATTAAGCATGAATACACAAAAGTCCATAAAACATAACATAGAAAGCAAGAGTGACATATATCAATAGCTGATTCAACCAATACATATTTTTTTGAAAATCCTTAGGTCATACATGGACTGATGGGAAAACTCCCCAAATTAATCTTGTTATATCCCGAGAACTCAAAGATCGGACCCGGGAGTTGAAATGGGAAAAAACTAAAAAATTTCAATTGCAGGCATAGAACGAGTCATTGGACAACTCGTGAGACTAGCCAATGAGTCATCAGGTGGGTCATGGAAAGGCTAGGTAAGAGCAGGAATTTGGAGGATAAGGAGTCCCCACAGGCGTGGGAACAACTCGTGGTCAGACACCACGAGTCATTCGGTCAACCGTAGGGAGGAGGTGCATGAAAAATAGAAGAGGTCAACTGGTGAACTTAACGGAAGGAGGCCACGACTCGTCATGTTAGGCAATGAGTCATGATGTGCGTCGTTGGATGGTATACAAGTGATATGATATAAGCAGTGTACTTGACTACTGGTGACCATAAGTCATGGTCACCCCCAACGAACCGTTAAGTGATCGTTATGAGCCCAGGAGTTTTGACTAACAGTGTACCTGATGAGTGACATAACGAGTCGTTTGGGCTAGTAACGATCCGTCAGGTCATCTATTAGGACCACCTGGTAGTTGTTTTCTGCGAAATAGTAAGGGTCTTTTCATAACTTCCTAAGACCCTAAGGCCTAAACTATGATGTTTTGGGTTATGAATAGGGAAATTTAAAAGGGTTAAGTTCAATTTTCTCTTCATTCATGCATGCAAGAATAGTGAGAGGTAATCAAAGGAGATTCTAGGCTCTTCTCTTCAATTTTTCCAATTTCATTGTTGGGTAATCAAGGAAAGTTAAGAATCAGATAATCCCAGGTATGTAAGATCATCAATGGGTGAATTCTTCCATAGCCATGCTCCTACTCTATGATTTTACTTAAAATTTATCAAAAACTCATGGTATTTTGTATTTGATTTATATAAATTCTAAAGATTTAATTATGGGTTTTGTGGTTTTGAAATCATATCATAATCTACGGTTTTTGATCATCTTTTGAGATTTAAATTGACTATAATATTGTTGATTTTGATTTCTAAGAAATTAAGCTTGATTATGTATGCCCCATGATGAATCGATTTATGATTTATTTTCCCATTGATGTTCTTTACAAGTCCAGCATGAATTATGTTTTGAATTATGAATTTATTATGTTATCCATTATGATTTTTATGGAATTCAAGCTATATGCATGATCTACCAGTATGTATGTATCTTATTAATCATGAATTATGTTTTTGGCCGACTCATGGGCCTTATGTCATGGCTAGATCACATATGTTCAAACATGTTTACGGTTATCATGATTTAACTAGCCCATGAACTCATATATGTGTTATTATGAGCACTGTATATGTTCTGAGAGTAGTATCAAACACCGAGTAGGTTTGGGGCTTAGGTTAAACCCCGGATCTCATGAACTACGTGCCATCGTAGATATGTTGGGGCATACTTCATGTTAGTCCCTGGCCCAAATGGCCCTTGTCATGGTGATATCACACTTTCATGGTTCTACCCTTGGCAAGGTATGGACAGCCTCCCGACTAGGGTTACAAGTCGGGCTTCATGTATGCTCATATGGGTTATGTCGATTTTGAGAATCTCCCATTGTTCCTCACGATTTATGCATGATATGACTATGTATGTTGGCTCGAGTCATGTTAAGTAAATATCTTCTATTATGATATGAATATGTTTATGTCACGAATATCTTGAAAAACCTTGAGTCGTATGATATGTTATTATGATTTATGATACTAGTATGATGTCCTACTCTTATGATCATTTATGAATTTATTATATGTTTTAAATGTCTATTTTACATACCTTGCATACTCAGTACATTCCACATACTAACCGCATACCTTCTATGTTGTATTCTTTCATCATGCAAGTCCTAGTTCTCAGGATCATCCTCACCCGTAGATAGTTTCATATTTGCTCTCAGCACTCTAGTGAGTCCTGATGTTTCGAGGGTTGTATGTTCATACTCTATGTTGTTCTTTCAATTTTCTGGATGTTGGATTAGTTGGGGTGTTGTCCCATTAATCCTTCTTTCATGTTTAGAGGCTTATCAGACTGCAAGTGGTATTCAGCCGTATTGTATAAGTCTTGTACTGATTTTCCCTTTGGCTATGTTATGATTATGTTCTTATATGTTAAGTCTTCCGCTCATGTGATTGGATTAGATATATGCTCATGCCATGGGTCGACATGGGGTGTCTCTAGGCTCCTTGTCCCATTTCTTTGATCCGAGTGTATGTTTGTGTTGTGACAAACTTGGTATCAGAGCCAGAGGTTGGTGTGTCCTTGGGAGTCTGAAAGCCGCATTAAGTAGTCTTTTTCATGGATGTAAACCGTGCCACACTTATGACGAAGAGGCTACTAGAAGTTTAAGAAATGTTCCCTTCTTTCATGATCTATGTCGTTCGATGCATGTCCCTTACTCTTCTAATTCGTGCTACTCATGTTTGCAGAATCATGCCTCCACATCGAGTAAACGCCAGAAGAAATGGAAATGGAAATGATCATGAGGGTGCCCATGATGGTGACATCATCCAGCTCCACTCGTTCATGAGGAGCACGTACCAGAGCCAACTGCCCACGCCGAGTTAAGGGCGGCAATTCAGATGCTAGCACAGGCCATGACTGCCCAGGTCTAGACTCAGACAATGGCTCATTTCCCTCAGAATGGGAATGCAGCGGCAGCTACGGTGAGGGATTTCTTGAGGATGAGCCCTCTAGAGTTCACGAGGTCAAAGGTGGATGAGGATCCACATGATTTTATAGAGGAATTATGAAAATCACCCAGGTTATAGGGATGAACAATGGGGAATGCTTCGACTTGACCTCCTACTAGCTAAAGGGGGTAGCACATATATGGTTTAAGCAATGGAAAGATGCCAGGGCAGCGGGTGCAGGACCGATAGGTTGGATGAGTTTCACACTGTATTCATGGATCGGTTCTTCCCTTGGGAGATGAGGGAGCTCAAGGCGGCCGAGTTTGTGAATCTAATGCAGGGTAACATGTCTTTCCAGGAGTATGCATTGGAATTCACCCGATTATCTAAATATGCTCCGGAGTTGGTGGTGGATCAGCGGGCTCGCGTGAGCCGTTTTGTGCATGGAGTAGCAGATTACTTAGACAAGGATTGACGGATCTCCATGCTTCACTGGGACATTGATTTTCCTCATATTGTATTGCATGCGCAGTAGATGGAGTCAGTCTACAGGAGGCAGAGAGAGGCCAAGAGGGCCAGGACCAATAGCTATGGGGTATCTCAATCCAGGTCAAGGGGTGGACCATGTCAGTAGACCCAGCACAGTTCCATTGCTCCAGCTCCATCATCAGCCAGCATGCCATCCAGGTTTAGGGGAGACTAGAGGAGCAGGGCTATAGGCTCGAGGGATCATGGTAGCATGCAGGTGGAGCGCAGTTTTTCAGTTTGTGTGAAGTGCGACAAGAATCATCCCGGGAGGTGCCTGGTAAGCACAGATGCTTGTTTCGGGTGTGGCAAACCCGGAAACAGGATCAAAGATTGCCCTACAGCCATTTCTAACTCTCCAGCAGCACAACCCCCTCAGCAGGATGCCTCCACTAGTTCAGCAGGTGGTCAGCGCCAAAACAGGTTTTATGCCCTAGTGCCTCGCCAGGAGTAGGAGGCTTCACCAGATGTGGTCACGGGTATGTTGCAAGTCTTCCATATTGATGTTTATGCTTTGTTAGATCTAGGAGCTACTTTGTCTTTTGTGACACCTTACATTGCTAGTATTTTTGGAGTTAGTCCTAAAATTCTATCAGAACCATTCTCCGTATCTACTCCAGTCGGTGAATCAGTGATAGCTAGGCGGGTATATAAAGGGTGTCCCATCACAGTGTTGCATAAGGTTACCTCCATAGACTTAGTCTAGTTGGCCATGATGGACTTTAATATCATCTTGGGTATGGATTGGTTGTTTTCATGTTATGCTTCGATTAATTGTAGGACCCATGCGGTGGAATTTCGATTTTTTAATGAGTCAGTTCTAGAATGGAAGGGTAATTCCGTTGTACCAGCCGGTCTGTTCACTTCATATCTTAAGGCTAGGAAAATGATTTCCAAGGGTTGCATGTATCACCTAGTTAGGGTTAAGGATGTCGAGTTTGAGACCCCGACTATCCGGTTAGTCCCGGTAATGTGTGAGTATCTGGAGGTTTTTCCCGATGATTTTCCAAGTGTTCCTCCTGAGAGGGAAATTGACTTCAGCATTGATCTTTTACCCGATACACCGCCTATCTCTATTCCTCCATACAGGATGGCCCCAACCGAGCTAAAACAGTTGAAGGATCAGTTGAAGGACTTGTTTGATAAGGGCTTCATTAGACTGAGCAAGTCTCCATGGGGTGTACTGATTCTCTTTGTATTAAAGAAGGATGGATCCCTTCGCATGTGTATTGATTACCCTCAATTGAACAAGGTCACCGTTAAGAATAGGTACCCCTTACCTAGGATCGATGACTTGTTTGACCAACTTCAGGGTGCCAGATACTTGTCAAAGATTGATTTCAAGTCCGAGTATCCCATCTCAGGGTTTGGGAGAGTGACATTCTGAAAACCGCTTTCAGGACTCAGTGTGGTCACTACAAATTTGTTGTTATATCTTTTGGACAAACCAATGCCCCTGCAGCTTTCATGGACTTGATGAACAGCGTGTTCAAGCAATATCTAGACATGCTCATGATTGTGTTCATCGATGATATCCTTATATACTCCCGGAGTGAGGAGGAGCATGCCGTTCATTTGAGAGTAGTGCTTCAAACCCTCAAGGATCATCAGTTGTATGTCAATTTTAGCAAGTGCGAGTTTTGGTTGAACTCGGTAGCATTTTTGGGGCATGTAGTTTCAGGCGAGGGCATACAAGTAGATTATCAAAAAATTGAGGCAGTGAAGAATTGGCCTAGACCAGTGAATCCTTTAGAAATTCAGAATTTCTTGGGCCTAGCAGGCTACTACCAAAGATTTGTTGAGGGATTTTCATCAATTGCAGCCCCATTGACCAGGTTGACTTAGAAAAAGATAAAGCTCCAATGGTCGGAGGATTGTGAGGAAAGCTTCTAGGAATTGAAGACCCGACTTACTTCAGCACCAGTGTTGAGTTTACCCGAGGGTACGGATGGCTTTGTTGTATATTGTGATGCTTCGAGAGTTGAACTGGGATGTTTGTTGATGAAGGATGGGAAAGTAATAGAATATTCCTCTCGAAAGCTAAAAGTTCATGAAAAGAATTGCTCGACCCATGATCTTGAGTTGGCCGCGGTGGTGTTCGCATTGAAGATATGGTGGCATTACTTGTATGGGTCCACATGGATGTGTTCAAGGATCATAAGAGCTTGCAATATGTGTTCACGTAGAAAGATCTCAATCTTCAGCAAAGGAGGTGGTTGGAGTTATTAAAGGACTACAACATGTGTGTCCTTTACAACCCGGGAAAGGCTAATGTAGTAGTGGATGCACTTAGTAGCCTCTCTATGGAGAGTGTGTCCCACATGGATGAGGGAAAGAAGGAGTTGGTGTGAGATGTCCAGCGACTTGCAAGGTTGGAAGTTAGATTAATTGACTCGACCGATGGCAACGTTATTGTGCAGAATAGGTCAGAATCGTCCTTGGTGGTTGATGTCAAATCTAAGTAAGATGAGGATCTGATTTTTTGAGAAATCTGAAGGAAGCTATGCAGAGTCAAAAGGTGGAGGTAGGGGAAGATGGTGTGCTAAGATACCAGGGTCGCCTATGTGTCCCAAACATTGATGATTTAAGAGTTAGGATATTTCTTGAGGCACATAGTACTAGATATTCTATCCATCTGGGATCCACGAAGATGTATCGGGACTTTCGAGAAATCTATTGGTGGGATGGTATGAAGAAGGATATTGCAGAGTTCGTAGCCAAATGTCCAAACTTTCAGCAAGTGAAAGTCGAGCATTAAAGGTCGGGAGGCGTACTTCAGGATATAAGCATTCCCACATAGAAGTGGGAAGAGATTAACATGGACTTCATTAAAGGCCTACCTCATACTCGACGACACTATGATTCCATTTGGGTGGTGGTAGACAGGTTAACCAAGGCTGCACACTTTCTATCGGTCAAGACCACGGATTCAATGGATGCTTATGCCAAATTGTATATTCGGGAGTTGGTTCGACTTCATGGAGTGCCCTTGTCTATTATTTTAGACCGAGGTACTCAGTTTACCTCCCAGTTCTGGCAGTCTTTTCAGAAGGGACTTGGGACTCAAGTCAAGCTCAGCACGGCCTTTCATCCCCAGATGGATGGCCAAGCTGAGCGAACAATCCATACTCTTGAGGACATGTTAAAGGCATGTCTTATTGATTTTAAAGGTAGTTGGGATGATCATTTTCCCTTAATCGAGTTTTCTTATAATAACAACTATCACTCCAGTGTTCAGATGGCACCGTTCGAGGTTCTCTATGGGCAGAGTGTAGATCTCCCATCGGATGGTTTGAGATTTGTGAGGCAACTATGATAGGGCCAGATTCGATTCACAAGGCTATGGTAAAGGTTTAGTTGATAAGGGACAGGCTGAAAACTCCTCAAATTCGTCAGAAATCATATGCGGATGTGAGGAAAAGGGACCTAGAGTTTTACGTGGACGATTGGGTGTTTCTCAAGGTATCTCACATGAAGGGAGTCATGCGATTGGGGAAGAAAGGGAAACTTAGTCCACAATATGTTGGTCTTTACAAGGTTATGAGAAGAATTATTCCTTTAATGTATGAGTTGGACTTTCCATCAGAGTTATCTTCTGTGCATCCCGTGTTTCATGCGTCGCTGTTGAAAAAGTTCTTGAGTAATTAAGCTATAGTAGTCTCAGTGGACAGTGTTGGTATAAAGGATAGCTTCAGCTATGAAGAAGTTCCGGTGGAAATCTAGGATCATCAGGTTCGGAGGCTGAGGAACAAAGAAGTAGCTTCGGTGAAGGTGTTATGTAGAAACCATCATGTTAAGGGAGCTACGTGGGATGCCGAGGAGGCTATGATGGCTAAATACCCTCACTTGTTCTCTACCGGCTCAGTTTCAGTTGGAGGTATCAATTTTTTGCCCTAATTCTCTAATCAGTTTCCATGTTCAGTTCATGTGCACAATTTTGATTTATGTTCTGATAGATGTATGTGATGTCTAAATTTAGTTCAGCTATGTAGTCCTTTTCAGATGTATCCATTCCGCTAGTTTTTGGTTAAGTAATCAGTATTTGCATATGATGATTGCTTGTTTGTAAGTTTTCTGTGTGTTTCTAACATTCGAGGACGAATGTTCCCAAAGGGGAGATATTGTTATACCCCGAGAACTCAAAGATTGGACCCAGGAGTTGAAATGGGGAAAAATTGAAAATTCCAGTTGCAGGCACAGAACGAGTTGTTGGACGACTCGTGAGACTAGCCCACGAGTCGTCAGGTGGCTCTTGGGGAAGGCTAGGGAAGAGTAGGAAATCGGAGGATAAGGAGTCCCCACGGGCGTGGGAACGACTCGTGGTCAGACACCACAAGTCGTTAGGTCAACCGTGGCGAGGAGGTGTATGAAAAATAGAAGAGGTCAACCAGTGAACTTAACAGAAGGAGGCCACGACTCGTCATGTCAGGCAACGAGTCGTGATGTGCGTCGTTTTATGGTATACAAGAAAAGTGATATGATAGATGCAGTGTACTTGGTGACTGGTGACCATGAGTCGTGGTCACCTCCGACGAACCGTTAAGTGATCCGTTATGAGCCCAAGAGTTTTGACTAATAGTGTACCTGACGAGCGACATAACGAGTCATTTGGGCCAGTACGATCCGTCAGGTCGTCTGTTAGGACCACCTGGCAATTGTTTTCTGCGAAATAGTAAGGGTCTTTACATACTTTTCTACGATCCTAAGGCCTAAACTACGACGTTTTGGATTATGAATAGGAAAATTTAAAGGGGTTAAGTTCAATTTTCTCTTTATTCATGCATGCAAGAATAGTGTGAGGTAATCAAAGGAGATTCTAGGCTCTTCTCTTCAATTCTTCCAATTTCATTCTTGGGTAATAAAGGGAAGTTAGGAATCAGATAATCCCAGGTATTTAAGGTCATCAATAGGTGAATTCTTCCACACCCATGCTTTTACTCTATGATTTTACCTAAAATTTATCAAAAACTCATGGGATTTTGTATTTGATTTATATAAAATCTAACAACTTAATTGTGGGTTTTGTGATTTTGAAATCTTATCATAATCTACGATTTTTGATTATCTTTTGAGATTTAAATTGATTATAATATTGTTGATTTTGATTTCTAAGCAATTAAGCTTAATTACGCATGCCTCGTGATGAATCGATTTATGATCTATTTTTCCATTGATGTTCTTTACAAGCCCAGCATGAATTATGTTTTGAATTATGAATTTATTATGTTATCCATTATGATTTTTATGGAATTCAAGCTATATGCATGATCTACCAATATGTATGAATCTTATTAATCATGAATTATGTTTTTAACCGACTCACGAGCCTCATGTCATGGCTAGATCACATATGTTCAATCATGTTGATGATTATCATGATTTAACTACCCATGAACTCATGTATGTATTATTATGAGCACTATATATGTTTTGGTAGTAGTATCGAACACTGAGTAGGTTCGGGGCTCAGGTTAAGCCCCGGATCTCATGAACTACGTGCCACTATAAGTATGTTGGGACCCCTTTCATGTTAGTCCCTGGCCCAAATAGACCTTTTCATGGTGATATCACACTTTCATGGTTCTACCCTTGGCAAGGTACGGACACACTCCCGACTAGGGTTACAAGTTTGGCTTCATGTGTGCTCACATGGGTTATGTCGGTTAAGAGAATCTCCCATTGTTCCTCACGATTTATGCATGATATGATTATGTATGTTGGCTCGAGTCATGTTAAGTAAATATCTTCTATAATGATATGATAATGTTTATGTCACGAATGTTTTGAAAAACCTTGAGTCGTATGATATCTTATTACGATTTACGATACGAGCATGATGTCCTACTCTTATGATCATTTATGAATTTATTACATGTTTTAAATATCCGTTTTACTTACCCTGCATACTCAGTACATTTCACGTACTGATCACATACCTTCTATGTTGTATCATTTCATGATACAGGTCCTAGTTCTCAGACTCATCCTCACTCGTAGATATTTTCATATTTTTCTCAGTGCTCTTGGTGAATTCTCATGTTTTGAGGGCTGTATGTTCATACTCTATGTTATTTTTTCAGTTTTCTGGATGTTGTATTAGTTGGGGAGTTGTCCCATACATCCGTCCTTGATGTTTAGAGGCTTATCAGACTGCAAGTTGTATTTAGACGTATTGTATAAGTCTTGTACTATTTTCCCTTTGGCTTTGTTATGATTACGTTCTTATATGTTAAGTCTTCCGCTCATGTGATTTGATTAGATGTATGCTCATTTCATGGGTCGACATGGGGTCTCTTTAGGATTCTTGTCCCGTGTCTACGATCCGGGTGTATGTTTGGGTCGTGACAAGTCCGCTAAATTTTAAAACTGAAATGACATAACGACATAACTAAAAGAATGTTCTCGGCGGATGAGGATTCACCAATATAAAGACTGAATTGGACGGATATGGGAGCAAGGCTAATAAAATGCATGAAGAGTTCATGAGAGTAGAACATTTCAATATGAAGTAATAAACATAATTTAAACATGAGGTTTCAAGGCTTTTAATACCATTCGTAAACTAAACATAAATATGTTCATAAGAGAAATCTTGTAAAACATCACTTGATCCAAATTATCATAATCATAAACATGCATAAATCATAAGGAAAAGTGGGAGAATTCATCATAATTGACACCATCATGATAGAGCTTACATGATGCCCCAACTATCTCACTCAAGTGGGCAGAGCTGCCCCAAGCTTGCCAAGGCAAGGGACGATGACATGGCATGATATAAGTAAAGAGACCCCGTAGGGTTAATGTGAATAAATTCCTACGTTTGCACGTAGTTCTGAGGCTTGGGTTCCCGACCTACTCAGTGCTAGATACTACTCCCAAAAATATGCACATGGTTCATATTATGATCATGAAGCATACTTGAAGTACATGGGCTAGATAAAGTCATAAGATACATGAACATGCTTAAAAATACGTGAACTAGCCATGAAAGAGGCCCGTGAGTCGGCCATGAACATAAACATAATGCTTGTAAAGACTATGCATACTTGAGAAAATCATCATACTTGAAATTCATAAAATCATGAAGGATTCCTGTAAAAATCATACATCATGATCAGAATCTATAACTTATAACTTGAGAGTTGATATCCTAAGAAAATCATGGGATTTCATTAGAAAGGGATTTAACCCTAGAAGTTCATAATCATACTTGCAATCTAGGAGTAGAAATTTCATAGAAGCCTTAATAGGAATATAAAACACTAATCTTTTGTTCACAATTTAAAGTCCTAATAACATTTTTAACACACACATCCCTTCAAGGACTTAGCTAAGAATGTAATACAATTGAAGCAGGATTCATGTAGGTGATACAATGTAATTTGAATAAGTCTAGTAGTTGTTGCAATACTTACATTAAGTTCAATGTTCTCCAAGTGTCTCTTTAATAGTTCAGGGACTTATATATCTAATAAGAATGATGTGAGATTTAAATAACCCCCTTAATTTGCCTTAAAAGACAAATGGCATAATTTTGGAATAAAATAGGCTACAATAGAGTAGAATGGACATGGATGATATATTTTTCCAGCCCAAACATGTTTAAGATTGAGACATAGTTGCTTGAGTGAATATAAGGTAACACTATATTAGAATGGACACAAATGATCTATGTTAGCCGATACAACTTGTTTAGGATTGATATTTGAGGAATAGTTGATTGATTTAATATAGGCAACTACCTAATCCTCCCTCTATTTCAATTTGTTTGTCTAGTTTAACTTGACACGGTGTTTAAGAAAGTAAAAAGACTTTTGAATCTTGTGGTCTTAAATTAAATATATATAGAATATATCAAAATGCCTTTTAATCTTGTGGTATTACACATGTCATATGAAAATTTAGAATTAAAGAGTTTCCTAAAAAGGAAAGAGACTTCTTTTTTGAATGGACTAAAAAGGTAAGTAAGATAAATAAAATAGAACAGGGGAAGTATAACCTACACATGGTACTATACTTAGGTTGCATAATGATTTATGATTTTTGTTTTCTTCTATATCAAAGAGATCCACATATTAGGTGTCATTAAGTTAGTATGCCAAAAGAGTCTTTTCAAATTGCAGAAAAGATACAACAATAAATAATGTTAAGCCAGTAATATAATCTTCAAACACCTAATTTTTGGATAAGTTAGTGTAATGTTGAAACACCAATGGCTTCCTTATTTAACAAATGAGAACTTAATCAATACTTCATTTAACTTTGTTTAATTTTGTCTTGCAAAGTACCTGCATAAGGAACATGTAGTATGTCACTATTGGCAGTGGAGAATAAGAAAGTTAGAATTACAATAGCAAACCGGGAAAGGCATAGATGATATAGGATTTTGGTAAGACTTACTAATTTTAAGCAGTATAGTAACTGTTGTAAACTTCATATTTCTTTACTTCTTATCTTTTTTTCATTTTTTTGTAAAATATGATTTTTAATAAGAAACATATCTTCTTTCCAACGAGCCTCTAACATCAATATTTAATAATCAACACCAAAGCAGAAAATGATTTTTCAAAAAACAAGGAAATATTAACTCTGGAAAAAAATTCTTAACTATTAAGCGAGCTCCCTTGCAAGGTAAGAAGCTGCAAAAAGAACTATAGGTATTACTAGAACCACATAATCTGATTTTTCCTAATTTTGAGATTGGGTTTGTAAAAAATTTCTATAGAAAATATTGAAAAGTGAAAACTCTATAATGGTGATAGGAGAAATAGTTAAACTTGCAACTGGGAAGTTATATAATAGGTAAGCGATGAAGATATCAATAGTGGAATTGTGTTTCATAGAGCAGTGAAGGGTATGTGAATGATGACCATTAGAGACGATCGTTTGAATCCCAATAACAACAAACAACAAAAATATACCCAATGTACTCCCACAAAGTGAGGTCTGCGGAGGGTGGAGTGTATGCAGACGTTACCCTTACCTCAAAGGTAGAGGGATTATTTTTTAGGCTCTAGAAAAACAGTCTAAATCAGTCCCAAAAAACAAATAACAGAAGTATAAGAAATAACCAACAATAACAAAAATAACAACTAGTAACAGAACAAAAACTACACCACATCAATATGAAAACGAGGTACAAAGAACAACATATAGTAACAGAAATCGAAGGACAAGAAACTACATGAGAAATACTATGACTACTAATGGGAATGGAAATGTCATGACCCGAGCATGGACTTTGGATCGATACATAGGACCTAGAACCACAAATAACTCCAAGGTAACACATGGCACATACATAGCATGAATAAGAGCATCACTAACCAGAAACAAAACATGAACGTAATATAACTGGAAGTCTGCATGAAATAAAAACATAAGCATAGATACGAGTCAACAACACTAAACCATCTATGCGTAGATATCTGAAAAGTCTCTAAACATTTTATGAGCTAATGGGAAAACACCCCCAACTAGCTCGCTAAATTTGAAAGTGACGAAATAACAAACGATTCATGAAAAAAATTATCATCCTCAGATCATGAGGACTCACCAAGACTAGGGATGATACTGGACTGAAGCGGGAGCGAGCTAACGTCGGGACTGAGAGAGATTACCCGAACCTATATCATAAGACGATATAACATAGAGTATACGACCAATACTTTAAATATACTGAGTATGTAGAGAAAGTAAAACATGCTAGTAAAATGATAGTATGAAATCATGAACCTAAATAAGATAGTGCATAAGAGTAAGGGTAACATGCTAAAACCATATTGTTGAAGTAAACATAATCATGAGATATTCATCGTAATCTGAACATAATGACCCAAGGTTTAGAATAAAAATCATGTAGTGTACTATACTTGATATCATAAGTGAAAACTCATAAACTCATCAATGGGTAAAATATGTTATACAACATAATATCATAAGACATGAACATGAGTAGCTTGAAGAACAATGGGAGGCTTCGTCATAACAAACACCATCATGATAGAGCTTACATGATGCCCCAACTATCTCGCTCAAGTGGGCAGAACCATCCTAAGCCTTGCTAGGGAAAATAACTTTTTAGGTATGATATCACAGGTGTACCCTCGGGTTGGGGAAATACTCTCTTGACAAGTCCCAAATATGAATATATACCTGCGGTGGTGAACAGTTATGAGACCTGGGTCCTCGAAATTCTCGACCTACTCGATGCTAGACACTACTCCCAAAACATGCATATTTCTCATAATCATATTCTCAAAACATAGCTTAAATCTATTTATTGGGAGTCTTGACTCCAAAACATCTTTGTAAACATTATCTTGTAAGGAAGTTTGAGCTTGATGCAAATGGCTAAAATATCATCTGCTTTATATGATTATCAATCAAAAAAAAATTATTTTATGTATCAATCCTTACATCTCCGACAACTGGTGGAGTGACAGCTTGTTTTGGTATGTAGGCGATATCATTATTGCCGAACCCAATGCCTACATTGCATTTGTAGGTAAAAGAGTAATTGAAAAAACATTGAATAAAACAGTACCTGAAGGTTCACAAGCAGCTAAATACTTATTCGATAAGGGTTTATTTGACCTAATTGTACCACGTAATCTTTTAAAAAGCGTTCTGAGCGAGTTATTTAAGCTCCACGCCTTTTGAATTGCTGAAAATACTTGACGTTACATGGGTTGCCAATTCATGAAATCATACATACTTGACTAAGGCTTCATAATCCGAAATCATAGAATCATAAGTTTAAGAATTCATAAATATTCATGCATACTTTGATAATTAATCATACTTGAAATCATGGACTCATAAGCTTGAAATGCATAAATCATGCATAATAGGGAAAAATCACCATAAAGTTGAAATCATGAACTAGTAAGTAATTTGAGAGTCAAATATTCCCTAATAACCATAAATGATCAATTAAAACATAAGAGAATTGAACCTATAGAGATATCATGGATAATTGCATTGAATTAGGTTAAACCCGAGAATTTCTACATAACATGATGGACAACTTGAAATCATGATATAGGAATTAAATTGGGCATGAGGGTGGAAGAATTTCCCCAATTCATAACTTGGGATTGAAGAATTTTCAACTTGGTTGGAGACCTAAAGGGAATTGAAGGGAAAATTGATGAAGAACCCTAGCTTCTCTTCAGGGGATTTGAGCTTCACTTAGGAGTGTTAGGACTAGAATAAGGGTTTTGGATGATTAAAACCCTTAAAATACCCTTTAAGAGGCTTAAAATGACTTAGTTTAGGAGTTAGAAACTAAAAAAATTACGAAAACACCCATAAAACCTAACTAGAAAAAGTACACTGGCAGTCCCAATGAGTGACCCACGACCCATTAGGACACTTGATGGGTCATCATTTAGTCCATTGCCAGTAGTCAAGTTTTCCAATCTTCTAATCTTCTCTCGATTCCTCCACTTACTAAATTGTCATTATACTTAACGGATCACTTCACCACTCGTTAAGACTTTCCAATCCCAAGCTTTCACCTACTTATCCCACTTAACACGTCACCTAATGGATCGTGAGGTGACTTAACGAGTCATCCCTCAATCAATGAAGTTTTGTAGAAACAACATTTTTTCCAAAACTGCACAACCAATGGGTCACTTGATGAATCGTTAGGCCACTTGGTGAGTCACACGATGACTCATTTCATGAGCTAGTGCAGGTTTTTTTGTATTCTACATTTTAGTCGTCGGGTCTGATCTTAGGGTCTTTTGGGGTGTTACATTATCTCCCTCGTAGGAAGATTTGTCCTTAAATGTAAATTAAACACACTGGAGGGATAGGGAAAGAACTACGATCCCAATCAGGATAGAAATGAAATAACAACTATCAATGCCTGGACAAGAGACATCTTCAGAGTAGGAGTAAAACTACACATCTTTCATCTCTCACCTTTCCGTTAATCTGCTGCTTCTCTAGAGGTAAGGTCGAGATGACCTTCTAAGATCGAATTCTACACTCAGAAAAGAAGAACAAGAGTAACATCAATACGAAACACAGTACTGATTGTCATCATCGGCCAACCTTAAATAACATACAAATATGTAAAAAAAAATATGCATTTAGCTTAGAACATCATTCAAATATAGAAAATACACATATCAGGAATTACTTTTGTTCTGGTGCAAAACTGGCCTGCATATTGGATTGGGCCACCGCTATAGCGGTTGCTTGACCGTTGCCATGGTCTCACTGCGGCGGAACAAGTTCCGCTGCAGCGGTAATGCCTTGGCAATAGATCAATTTAGCTGCACACCCAATATTTTACTAACTCTTTCCAACTTGCATCATTATAATCATCCATGTTATCCACAGTATTTAATAGACAATTGATACCGCATAACCATACCGGATATAGAATGAATCATTCACAATGATTGCACAACTCAATCATGATTTCTCATATCAGAGGGTCTTATTTCTAGCCTTCTAGTCATGACTTGCACTGAACTCTAGAAATCCATATATTGTACCGGTGTGGTACCCTCTCCCACTCATATGTTCGTCCGAATGCTTCACTCAGACATGAGCCACTCAATCATAATTGCTCGCCCGGATTCTCCCCTCGAGCATGAGCCACTCATCTCAGGATATTCACAATATCCACATTAATCCTCATAATCATTATATTATCATTAAATCCATTATCATGACTCTTAGGAGGCTTCATCTTACCTCTATTAACTTAAATATTTGAACCGCTCAAAGTCATTCTCATTAAATACAAAAGAGCATGAACAAACATACACATTCACTTCCATATTGCAAGGTAACACATCACATTAGGATCACTCAATTAGGGAATTCAACAAAGAAGATTTAAAACACTTACGTTCTTGAGAACAATATACACATTATTAATCCACATCTATACATGTCATTATAAAAAGTCTATCTCCTAAATGATAACCTACCTCGATTTGGAGAGTTTGAATGTTAATCACCCCACTGGAGCCTTGCCTTTCCTCTAAGCCTCCCAATGTTCAAAGTCTAAAAACAAGATATTAAGACAATTCAATAGTCTACTTCCGAACTCAAGGGTTTTGAGAATTATAACCCACCCCATTCTACCCATTATCACAGTCCACTTTGTTTCCCATTGCATTAATTCTTTAACATTAATCCCTCAAACCCTTTTAAGGAGGTTTTTAAGGGTAAAGGTCCTAATTTCACCAAGTTCTGGGTGCCAACTTTAACATGGACAACATTCTACAAGAACTTCGCCTTAGGGAGTGATCCCTAACCCCTTCTAAACTCTAGGATCAACACCCATTAGTTCCCCATTATTCAGCCCTAGTTCTACCAACCTATTGTTCTTTTGCTAGCTATTTCACTATTAGGAATCCCCCTTTGATTCATAGGTGTTAAGGAATCAAACATAGAGAAGTAAGTCGAGTTTCTTACCTTGAGAAGGGGAATTTTTCTGCTCTTGGGGAAAATATCCTCTAGCTCTTGGGTGTTCGTGCTTTAGAAATAATGGGGCATACCCCTGAAATCCCACTTAAACCCACTTACTAATTCTCATCGTTCGCTGCAGCGATCACTTTTTCACTATAACAGACATGCTATGGAGGTCAAGGCACTGCAACGACAGATACAGTAATTATTCTCTTGGTCTGTTGCAACAGAACTCCAACTTTAATATCGGTCTTGCTGCAGTAGAAATTTCCCCACTGTAATGGTTCCCGGCAACTAGTAGCTCCTAACCTTTTCTCAAACAACTCCCCAACTCAGAATTTTCACTAACACTCAACCAATACTTTCATACCCATAACTTAGGCTAGTTAGGGTGTTCCAAACTTATTTCCCTTGAATGATGTACGGGTCATTACATCAAATACCAATTATAATACTATTCATCCTTGAACAGCCTAAAAAAGCAAGGAAGAGAGCATTCCATATTCCACAAATAGTTGAGGATATTTGTTTCGCATGTCAGCCTCGGTCTCCCAAGTGGCTTCCTCTATGGGATGATTCTTCCACTGGACCTTTACCATTGCAATCTCCTTCGATCTCAACTTGAGGACCTCTCTATCTATTATCTCCATGGTATTTCTTCAAAATGGACACATGGAAGGTCGGATGTATTCTTGACAGTCCTAGCGGCAATGCTAATACATAAGCTACTTCTCCAACACATTGGAGAATCACAAACAACCCAATGTATCTAGGGCTAAGCTTGCCTTATTTCTTAAACTGCATTACCCCCTAAATGAGGGATTCCTTGAGCAACACTTGTTCTCCCACCATGAACTCCATATATCTCACTTTCCTATTTGCATATTGCTTCTGCCTTCTTTGAGAAGCTACCAGATGTTCTTGAATTACCCGAACCTTTTTAAGGACTCTTTAAGCATGTCGGTACCCCAAGGTCTCACCTTAAATGCGTCGAACCATCCAACTGGAGACCTGCATTTCCTCCCATACAATGCTTCAAATGGCACCATGCCAATGCTCGAATGATAATTGTTGTTGTAAGAAAACTCCACCAAGGTTAAGAATTTATCTTAATGGTCACCAAAATCTATCACATAGCCCGGAGCATATCCTCTAACACTTGAATGGTCCTTTCCAACTGTTCGTCTATCTGTGGATGAAAGGTTGTGCTCAAATCCAACCTGGTACTTAGTTCTACCTGCAAAGTCATCTAGAAATAGGAGGTGAGCTGAGTACTCCTATCTGACATGATCGAAACTGGAACCTCATACAACCAAATCAACTCTTTCACATACAGCTTGGCCAGTATCTCAGCATTGTAAGTTACCTAAACAGGCAAGAAGTGGACAAACTTAGTCAATCTATCAATAATGACCCAAATAGACCTAAACTTCCCCAATATCCTTGGAATACCAACCACGAAGTCCATCGGTATCCTCTTCCATTTCCACTCTGGTATGGACATTCTCTAAAGTATTCCCCCAGGCTTCTAGTGCTAGTACTTCACCTGCTAACCGTTCAAACACTGGGCGACATACTCAACCATGTCCCTCTTTATCCTATCCCACTAATAGTGCCGCTTCAGGTCATGATACATTTTAGTAACCCCTGCATGGATGGAGTACCTCAAGTTGTGAGCTTTTAAAAGAATGGTTTTAATCAGCTCATCAACCCGGGAAGCACACACACACGTCCCTTTATTCTCAAGACCCCTTCGCCATCTAGAACTGCTTCCTTAGCTTGACCTTGTAGAACCTTGTCTCAAATCTTACTCAACTTCGCATCCCCAAATTGTCTGGCTTTTATCTCTTCTAACAGTGATGACTTAGCCTCTATGGTGGCTCGTATCTCGCCTATTTCTATCAGTGAAAGTCTCATCAGGCTGTTCATTAGTGGCTGGACTTCTCTGGCCATCGACCATTGAGTAGCTTCCAAGAAAGCTAGACTGCCCATACTTACTACTTTCTGGCTCAAGGCATCGGCCACCTTGTTTGTCTTTCCTAGGTGATACATGATTGTCAAATAATAATACTAAAGCAATTCCATCTATCTCCTCTGTCTCATATTCAGATCTTTCTAGGAGAACACATACTACAAGCTGCGATGGTTCGTGAACACCTCACAGCGAGCCCTATACAGGTAGTGCCTCCAAATTTTCAGAGCGAACACCACCGTTGCCAACTCCAGGACATGTTTGGAGTAATTCTTCTCAAGGACCTTCAACTTCCTCGAAACATAAGAAATGACCTATCCTTTCTACACTAATACAACAATTAACCACGACTGTGAGACATCAAAATAAATTATAAAATCTTTACATTCCACTGGTAGAGCTAGGATTGGTGCCGATGTTAGCAGGGTGAGCTTCTAAAAACACTCTTCAAATTCCTTAGAGCATTGAAAGGGAACATCCTTCTGACTCAACCTTGTCAACACCGAGGCAATGAATGCGAATCCCTTCGAAAACTGGCGATAGTAACTCGCCAGCCCCACAAAACCTCGAATCTCCATCACAATAGTAGGCCTAGCCTAGTTTCGGAACGCCTCCACCTTTTGTGGATCCACCTTAATCCTATCCTTTGAGACTACATGTCTTAGAAAAGATATCAATTCCAACAAAAATTCACATTCGGTGAACTAGCCATACAACTATTTCTCCTTCAGCAACCCCAACATAACCTTCAAATGATTCTCATGTTCCTGTTTAGTCTTATAGTAGACCAAGATATCATCAACGAACATGATTACAAATGAGTCTAGATAAGGTTTGAAGATACCATTCATCAAGCTCATGAATGCTACTAGAGCATTAGTGAGTCCGAAGGACATGACAAGGAACTCATAATGTACATACCTGGTCCAAAAAGTCGTCTTAGGAATATTCTCAGCACGAATCTTCAGCTGATGATAGCCCGATCTAAAGTCAATCTTGGAGAACACCGCTGCCCCCTGTAACTGCTCAAATAAGTCATCTATTCGAGGAAGAGGGTATTTATTCCGGATGGTTAGCTTATTCAACCGATGATAATCAATGCACATACGCATACTACCATCCTTCTTTTTCAAAACTAAGATCATAGCACCCCATGTAGAGCTACTCTGCCTAATAAACCCCTTACTAAGTAGTTCTTGCAACTGTTCCTTGAGTTCTCTCAACTCAGTTGGTGCAATTCTGTATGACGGTATAGAGATAGGTAGGGTCCTAGCTGTAAATCTATACAGGTATCAATATCAAGGCCTTGCGGCGTGCTAGGAAAATCTATGGGAAATACCTCTAAGAATTCACAAACTACTAGGACCAACTTTATAGGACCCTCGAAACTGGTATCCCAAAATAAGCTAGATATGTTGAACACCCCCACTCTATTAATTTTAGGGAACGAATATAAGAGATGAACTTCTTAGGATTAGGGCTACAATTTCCCTTTAACTTCATCTTGGATAACCTTGGGCCCGATATGGTGATGGTCTTAGCATGGCAAACCAGAATGGCATGGTAAGTAGACAACCAGCTCATCCCCAAGACCAAATCAAAATCTACCATGTCTAAGATCACCAAATCTACTAGAGTATCACAACCATGAAGTCAAGCACGAGTCATGGGCTGATCTATGGTTAGTGATGGATTAAAAGTTGGAAAAGTCAGGCAGTGTACCCAATAGGTGCTCACCATGACTCGTTTGGGACACAATGAGTCGTGGTGTCGCCCGTGGGGACTCCAGTGAATTTTAGACAATGAAGACCACATACGTGGTCACCAACCACAACTCGTTGGGTCCCTTGTGGAGACCAACAGAGAGAAATCATGCAGTGCACTTGACGACCATGACCACGAGTCGTGGTCACTGGTCATAACCCGTTAGGTCCCTCATGGGGGGGATTGGCAGTTAGTTTCCTGCAAATTTTCTAAGGGTGTTTCAGTAATTTCCTAGCCTCCTACACTCTAAACTACGTTATTTTAAGCATATTTTCAAACTATTAGAGGGTTTAAATGGTTTCTTTCCTTATTTTCCCCATTCAAACTTTCAAAAAACAACGTAGAATCTCTCTTAGAGCATTTCAGAGCAAGAACTAGGAGAGTCCATTTCTCCTTGGTTTCTCAAGGAAATTCTTCCAGCTTCTTCACAAAGTATGTGGGAATTCAACAAGGGAATAGTTCTTCCCTTGTGTCCCCAAAATCCTTCTTTATCTTCCCTATTAGTTCTAGCCCTGAGACTTTCGAATGTGATGAAATTATCTGTTAGGCCTCGCTTAAATCATGTGAAATATCATTGGGTCTTACCGATGGGGTGTATACATCAGACTCCATGTCTAGCTCACGTAGTTATATGTCGGTTTAGACTCGCCCACTAGTCATCTCAGCTCAATTTTAGATCAGTTTAGATCAGTACCTCAGATTTAGGGCATGTTCTTGACCATTGGACAGGGTCTTTTAGACCATCCCAGTTATTTTAGTTATTTAGTTCGGTAGTTTTAGTTGGTCATTGCATGTCTTTTCAATTCAGCATTTTTATTTTTTATGTATGGTTTCTCTCACATACTCAGTACATTCAAAGTACTGACACATACTTTTATCTTTTCAAACATTATGAATCAGCTTTATTCTCTTAAATGTTTGTTTTTTTCTTTAAACTTCCGCTGTATATATTTATATGTTTACTTAGAATGCCAGTTTATGATAGATCAAGGGTTTACTTGGGGTTAGTTGTGACTCCAAGTACCGTGTCCCATCTAGGGTGTAAGCTCGGGGCATGACAAACTTGGTATCAGAGCACTAGGTTTAGAGTATTCTCGGATGTTTAAAAGCTGCATCGAGTAGAGTCCTTTTCATGGATGTGAAGCGCATCACACTTATGAAGGGGAGGCTACGAGATGTTATTAGGAAAACTCTCTTTTATTCATACTCCTTATTGTTCATTGAAAATTAAATTCTTGAATCATTCTCCTAACTCGTGCACTGTTTCATTTCAATGAATCATGCCTCTGCGATGTGGTAACGGAAGAAGAGCCGGTAATGCTCACCGATTTGCCCCACCATCCCTAAAAACCCCTCAGGACGACTCAGTGTCTATCGCAGAGTTCAGGGCGGCCATTCAGCTACTCACTCAAACTATTACCAACCAAGTGAACTAGAAGGTGGTTCCAATCAACAATAATGGGTCTATAACAGCTTCCTGAGTGCGGGACTTCACTTGGATGAACCCTCCGGGTTTTCATGGATAAAAGGTGGGAGAAGACCCATAAGAGTTCGTGGATGAGATTAAAAATATCACCTGAATTATGGGTGTCAGTCCCTCAGAGAGTGCCAACTTAGCTTCCTATCAGTTGAAAGGGGTAGCCCAGGTCTGGTACAAACAGTGGAAGGAGGTGAGGCCAGCGGAAAGAGGATTGGTGTAATGGGAGGAGGTCACTACAGCCTTCCTGAACAGATTCTTCCCTCGAGAGCTCAGGGAGGCAAAAGTAGTGGAGTTCATGAATCTGAGACAAGGAAACCAGACAGTAGAAGAATATCCCCTGGAGTTCACTAACTTGTCTAAATACTCTCCAGAGATGGTGGCCAAGCCAAGGGATCGCATGTTGAAGTTTGTTAATAGGGTGTCAAACCTGGTACTCAAAGAGTGCAGGACAACAATGCTGATTAAGGATATTGACTTCTCTAGCCTTATTGTCTATGCCCAACAGATTGAGGCAGAAAATCTGAGGGACGTGGAGCGAAAGAACAAGCGGGCAAGGACAGGCCAATCAGATTATGGCCACCAAAGGTCTAGCAGTAGCAACCGCTCACAGCAGTAGCAGCAGTAGCAACGGGCTCCAACACCCAGCTCAGCTAGCACCCCTACCTTTTGGTCCCGCCAGGATCAGAGGGGTGGAGCATCTGGCTCTCAGTCCCAGAGCTACAGTGCCAACAAAAGGTATCCAGCTTTCCCTAAGTGTGGCAAGAATCACCCAGGAGAGTTTCTTCAGGATCGACAGGGTTGTTTTGGTTGTGGACAGCTTGGTCATCAACTTAGAGAGTGCCTGCCAGCAGGACGGGGAAGGTCACTATCCACTACCTCAGCAGCTCCAACTGGCTGACCAACTTAGTAGCCCAATACTTCAGGTAAGTATGGCGGTCTGCACCAAAACCCTTTTTATGCATTATCATCTCGTCAGGATTAGGAGAGCTCCCCTGATGTGGTCATGGGTATGTTATGTCTTTTCCACCTAGATGTATATGCCCTACTTGATCTAGGAGACACACTTTCATTTGTTACTCCCTATGTAGTAGTCCAGTTTAATATCAGTCTAGAGATTATCTCAGAACCATTCTCAGTCTCCACCCCAGTTGGCGAGTCAGTTAGAGCCAACCGGTGTATAGACACTGCCCAGTCCAATCTTCAATAAGGTCATTCCAACTAATCTTGTAGAATTAGACATGGTCGATTTTGACCTTATTCTTGGCATGGATTGCTTACACTCCGATTATGCCTCAGTCGATTGCAGAACTAGAATTATCAAATTTCAGTTTCCAAATGAGCTAGTGTTAGAGTGGACGGGCAGTAGTACAACGCCTAAGGTTCGGTTTATTTCCTACCTTAAGGACCAGAAGCTTATTTCTAAGGGATGTATCTATCATCTAGTTTGGGTCAAAAATTCCAACTCTAAGACCCCAACTATCCAGTCAGTCCCTATTGTCAGTAAATTTTCTGATGTTTTCCCCAAAGTTCTCCCCAGAGTTCCTCCTGAGCGGGAAATCGACTTCGGTATAGACCTTCTCCCATATTCTCAGCCCATCTCCACCCCTCCTTACAGAATGGCTCCGACTGAACTTAAGGAGTTGAAGGAGCAGCTAAAAGATCTTCTTGATAAAGGTTTTATCAAACCCAATATATCTCCTGGGGTGCTCCAGTACTATTCGTGCGAAAGAAAGACGGTACCCTCAAAATGTGCATCAATTACCGTCAATTGAACAAGGTCACCATCAAGAACAGGTATCCTCTACCCAGAATTGAGGACCAATTCGACCAACTTCAGGGAGCTTGCTGCTTTTTCCAAAATAGATCTCAGGTCGGGGTATCATCAAATAAGGGTTAGAGAGTGTGATATATTCAAAATAGCTTTCAGGACTCGGTATGGTCACTACGACTTTGTTGTTATGTCCTTAGGACTCACAAATGCCCCTACCGCCTTTATGGACCTGATGAATAGAGTCTTCAAGCAGTATCTGGATATGTTCGTCATTGTGTTTACGGATGACATTCTGGTATACTCCGGAAATAAGGAAGAGCATGCTAATCACCTGATAATAATGCTTCAGACACTTAGGGACCGCCAGTTTTTCGTCAGGTTCAGCAAATGCGAATTATGGATAAAGTCCGTGATTTTCCTGGGTCATGTGGTCTCGGGTGAGGGTATTCATGTTGATCCTTAGAAGTTAGAAGCGGTGAAAGACTAGCCCAAACCTACCTCCCCAACAAAAATCAGACGTTTCTTGGGTCTAGCCGGTTATTATCGACGCTTTGTGTAAGGCTTTTCTTCTATAGCATCCTCTATGACTAGGCTGACTCAGAAGAAGGTGAAATTTCAATGGTAAGATGCATGTGAGAAGAGTTTTCAGGAGTTAAAGACTCGAATCACTACCGCTCCAGTGTTGACCCTACCGAAGGATCAGATGGGTTTATAGTGTATGGCGATGCTTCCAGAGTTGGACCCGGATGCGTTTGATGCAGTGAGGCATGGTGATCGCCTATGTCTCTAGACAGCTCAAAGATCATGAAAAGAATTATCCGACTCACAACTTGGAGTTGGCAGCGGTGGTGTTTGTGGTGAAAATATGGAGACACTATCTGTACGGGGCTTATGTGGATATGTTCACCGATTACAAGAGCCTTCAGTATGTATTCAGTCAGAAAGATATAAATCTTTGTCAGAGAAGGCGGTTAGAGATCCTAAAGGACTATGACATGAGAATACTATATCACCCGAGCAAAGCCAATGTGCTGGTTGATGCCCTGAGCAGAGTATCTATGGAGAGCGTAACTCATGTTGACGAGGGAAAAAAGAAGATGGTAAATGATATCCATAGATTAGATCGGTTGGGAGTACAGTTGCTTGATACAACTAAAGGTGTAGTTGTTTTGTAGAGTAGGTCAGATTCCTCTTTGGTTGTTGAAGTTAAGTCCACACAGTATGAGGATCCCATCTTACTAAGCTGAAGGAAGTGGTTCTCGGAAAAGAGGTTGAGGCTTTCTCCAAAAGGAGAGATGGTGTGCTTCGTTACCAAGGTAGATTGTGTGTACCAGACGTCGGTGATTTGAGACAGCAGATACTGGCTGAAGCACACAGCTTAAGATATTTCGTCCACCCTGGTGCTACTAAAATATATCGCGATTTTTAGGATATTTTCTAGTGGATGGCATGAAGAGAGACATCACTGAAATTTGTAGCTAAATGTTCGAACTAAAAACAACTCAAATTAGAACATCAGAGACCAGAAGGTATGACTTAGAATATTAGCATACCCACGTGGAAGTGGGAAGAAGTAAATATGGACTTTATTATGGGCCTACCTCAGACTCGTCGGCAACATGATTCAATCTAGGTAGTAATAGACTGGATGACTAAGTCAGCACACTTCCTCCCAGTTAAAACTACAGATACAGATGAAGATTATGCTAGGCTTTATTTCTTGGAGTTGGTCAGATTTCATGAGGTGCCACTATCCATTATCTCAAACAAAGGTGCCCAGTTCAGCTCTCATTTTTGGAAGTCTTTTCAGAAGGGACTTGGTACCCAGGTCAAGCTCAGCACAAATTTTCACCCGCAAATAGATGGGCAAGCTGAGCGGACTATTCAGACCCTACAAGACATGTTGAGAGCGTGTGCGATTGATTTCAAGGGCAGTTGAGATGATCACATGCCTCTCCCATCGAGTTTGCTTACAACAACAACTACTACTCTAGTATCTAGATGGCCCCATTTGAGGCATTGTATGGTAGGAGATGCAGATCTCCCATCAGATGGTTTGAGGTTGGTGAAGCTACTCTAATTGGGCCAGACTCAGTTCATGAAGCTATGCAGAAAGTACAGCTCATCTGAGAAGGATTGAAAACATCTCAGAGCCGTCAAAAATCTTATGCTGATGTGAGGAGAAGAGAATTGGAGTTTTTTGTGGATGACTGGGTTTACTTGAAGATTTCACCCATGAAAGGAGTAATGAGATTTGGAAAGAAAGGAAAGCTCAATCCGAGATTTGTGGGACCCTACAGAATTCTGAGGCTAAATGGCAAGGTAGATTATGAGCTGGAATTACCTTCAGAGTTGGCATCTGTGCACCTAGTATTTCATGTGTCACTATTGAAGAAGTGCATCGGTTACCCAACTTCAATTGTTCCATTGGACAATGTGGGAGTGAAAGATAGTCTCTCATATGAAGAGGTCCCAGTTTAGATCCTTGACCATCATGTTCGTAACCTGAGGAACAAAGAGGTAGCTTCAGTGAAGGTCTTATGGAGAAATTAGCAGGTTGAGGGAGCTACGTAGGAGGCCGAAGTAGATATGAGAGCTAGATACCCGTATTTGTTCCCTTCCGGCTTAGTCTCAGTTTAAGGTATCAATTTTCTCCCGAAATTGCTTTTAGTTCCTATATATCAGTTTCTTTCATGTAAATGAATATGTGTATGATTAGTGAATTCAGTTCAGACTTATGATTCAGTTAAGAGGTAGTCATTCCGCTAGTTTCAAGCTTTCATGATAAGTATTTGCGTATAAAGATTGCTATTCTATTTTTTCCTTTATATTTTCCAACATTCGAGGACGAATGCTCCCAAGGGGGAGATAATGTAATGCCCTATAAACTCAAAGACTAGACCTGGAATTTAAAATAGAGAAAATTGGAAAACCTACACCAGGTCACAAAATGAGTCTTTTTGTGTCCCGTGGGGGGGATGACCACAAGTCATTAAGTGACTATGGTGAGGACATGGAACTTGACTGGAAATTTGGAAAATGGGTGACTACGGGTGTGACCACGAGTCATGGTCAACACTACGAGTCCTGGGGTGATCCATGGTCAGTGATGGATTAAAAGTTGGAAAAGTCAGGTAGTGTACCCAACAGGTCCTCACCATGACTCGTTTGAGACACAACGAGTCGTGGTGTCGCCCATGGGAACTCCAGGGAATTTTAGGCAGTGATCACCATGAGACGTAGTCACCAAGCATGACCTGTTGGGTCCCTCGTGGTGACCCGCAGAGAGAAATCAGGCAGTGCACTTGACGACCGTGACCACGAGTTTTGGTCACTGGGCACGACCCGTTAGGTCCATCATGGGGGGACTGACAGTTAGTTTCCTACGTATTTTCTAAGGGTGTTTCAGTAATTTTCTAGCCTCCTAGACTCTAAACTACATCATTTTAAGCATATTTTCAGACTATTAGAGGGGTTAAATGGTTTCCTTCCTCATTTTCCCCTTTGAGACTTTCAAAAAACTACGTAGAATCTGTCTTTAGAGCATTTTAGAGCAAGAACTAGGGTAGTCCATTTATCCTTGGTTTCTCAAGGAAATTCTTCGGGCTTCTTCACCAGGTATGTGGGAATTTAACAAGGGAATAGTTTTTATCTTTTGTTCCCAACATCTTTCGTTTTCTTCTCTATCAATTCTATCCCTGAGATTTTCGAATGTGATGAAATTATCTATCAGGCCTCGCTTAAATCATGTGAAACATCATTGATGTTAATTGTTGATGTTTTCCCACCAGTTTGTGACTATTGTTGTTACTTATTCCTGTAATGTGAAATCTAGCCCTAGTATTGAACATAGAGAAACTAGAATCTTGCAATAGTGTTTACATATCGAAACTTTTGCTTGATTCTATCAGTGTCAACTCAGCTCAGTTTCATATCAGTTCAAATTAGTACCTCAAATTTAGGGCATGTTCTTGACCATCAGACAAGGTCTTTTAGACCATCTCAGTTATTTCAGTTATTCAGTTCGGTAGTTTTAATTGGTCATTGCATATCTTTTCAGTTCAACATTTTTCTTTCTTGTGTATGGTTTCTCTCACATACTTAGTACATTCAAAGTACTGACACATACTTTTATGTTGTATCATTTTATGATACAGCTGCAGGATCTCAGGCTCAGTCTTGCTAGCAGATCGCTCTTATAAAACTTCAGTGGTTCTAAGTGGTGAGTCCTCATCTTTCGAGGATGAAGATTATTTTACTTAGTTTTTCTTCCTTTTATTTAGAGTTGGAGTTAGCTGGGGGCTTGTCCCAGCAACTCATCATTTGTAGTGGCTTTCAGATGCAGATTTGGTTTTTCAGACTTGTAGTTTTGTTTAAATGTTTTCAAACATATTAATCAGCTTCATTCTCTTAAATGTTTATATTTTTGCTTTAAACTTCCACAGTATATATTTACATGTTTACTCATAATGCCAGTGTAGGATAGCTCAAGGGTTGACTTGGGTTACTTGTGACTCCAAGTGTCGTGTCCCTTCCAGGGTGTAAGCTCGGGGAATGAAAATCGGACTGAATGACACCCTCTCCACTCTGAGCACCTCCTATATATTTCTGGGTTCCACCTCTAACCACTAGCGGACTGCTGCTTCCTAACTGGGGTTATCACTGCTGAACGCACTCCCTCCTCTCCTAATAGGGGCCAAAACTCAAGGAGCTGTGTGTGGAACAATTTTCCTGCCCGACCAAATCTGGGACACCATCTATGGATATGGCCATACTTTCTGCACTTGTGACATTCCTTCTCAATTACTGGTTTCTGAGTCGAACCAAAAAAATAGGACGAGCCCCGAAGTCTGAGTGAATTATCTAGTTACTCCCGACTGTACCTACTTATCGGGGAATGGTCCCTGGTTAACCCCCAGTTTACACCTGTATGGATGACTGAATAGGGAGTCCTGAGTAGCCTTGAGGTACTGGAGTCCTAGAAAAAGAGCCGTTGTAAGAACCCACCTTCCGAGCCTTCTTCTCGGCATTCTTCGCTTAACCATCTTGTTTCACTCCTTCCACCTTTTCACATACTCCACTACTTCCTAAAGGTCTTACCTGTAGAGACCATCTGAATGGCGGACAACTACAGACCCACATTTAGTTTTTTAACAAACTGCCTGATCCTCTCCTCCTCTATGGGCAGTAAGGGCAGAGCATACCTTGACAATGAGTGAAATTAGGCATTGTATGATGCGACTGAAGATCTCCCCTGCTCAATGATGGTGAACTCATCCTGCCTCCTATCTCTCAGGGTATAGGGTACGTACTTCTCCAGAAAAATGGAGTAGAACTGGGTCCAGGACAATGGTGCTGATCCTGTTGGTCTGCACTCCACAGAAGCCCTCGACTAAAGCTTAGCATCACTCATTAGCTATGTTATACCCCGTAAATTTCCGGCACATAGATGGCCTATTCACGTGTTGGTTAAGAATATTTGAAAGCCATGCATGCTAGAAAAAGGCCCGGAAAAAGATTGGACAAGCGCCAAGTCGGCGCGTCGCAAGGCAAAAATGCGATTTATAGTGTCCAAGTATATGGAGCTCGGTTTGTAATATAATTTCCTTTAATTAATAATAATTCCCATAAGATAATTTCCTATAATTAATAATAATTTCTTTTAATTAACAATAATTTCCCTTTAATTAATAAGAACCTCCCTTTAAATAGTGATCATTTCCCTTCATTTAAAGGGAATTTCCATTGTAATTCCAGAGAACGTAGAAAGAGGGAGAAGACGAAGAAACTTAAAAAAAATCGTTCGATTACGCTGCCAAACAAAGTCTAAACTCAAATTAACCTCAGGTACCGAGGTATTTAGCGGCAGAGAGCATTTCTACGGTTTTTGTTTCGTGAAATACGGCCGGCGAATCGTCGACCTACCGAACCAAAGTAAGTAAAATTACTCCAAATTAGTGTCTATGTGCTCCTAGCTATGAAGTGAATACTTCTCCCTTCTGGACTTCTGAAAAATAGCGAGTTTTTGACCGTCTTTCGATAAGCCTAAGTTTAGGCTATAATTATATCGAAAGTGACGTTGTTCTTCAGGATAAAGCTATATTTAGTATTAATTGATGTATATCTGAATGCAGTTGGGAGAATTAGCTGGAGTATTGACCGAGTCTCGTCCGACAGTCGGATAACTCGAGGTTAAGGTATGTGAAGTTGTTCTTCGGCAAGTTAGTAAGTCTTAGTTTTGTGAATCATAATAAACTCCGTATTTGAAACTCTCGGAGTTGAATGCTGAGAATTGAATAAGTTTAGTAAATTCTGGTTTGCGTTGCCGTATTGTATTTTAGTCTGAAAATTACAAAAGCATGCGCCCAAGGGCAAGTTAATATTCAGATTTCAGTATAGCCTATTATGTGATTAGCAAGCATGTTGTAGGATAAAAAGAAACAGAGATTTCAGAATCAGTATAATCAGTAAAAGAATAAGTTCAGTATAGAACAGATCAGAACAAGAAGCTAAATTCTAGATAGTCTTTTTAGCTATACATGCTTGCTATTTATATGTGCTATTTGTTTGTTGAGACTTGTTATGGTGTGAGGGCACCTTATTGAGTGTCCTCGCCGCCCCTGGGTTGGTAATCGTGTCGCCCACTGAGCGGGTGGGTTTTACATCACTCCAAGGAGTGGCATGCCGTCCCCAGCTTGGACGAAGATGGGATGAAGCTTTCCCCATAGCAGTCTGATCAGCATTACAGGTACAGCTCCGGTATCAGATAGCCCTGTTGAGCAGTGTCCAGGGAATCAGACCCTATCTGTTACTGTCTGTACATTCAGTTATTACAGGTGTAGCTCCGATTTCAGATAGCCCCGTAGAGTGTGTCCGGGGATCCAGACCCTATCTGTTACTGTCTACACAGGAGTCCTCCGGACCCAGACATGGTTGCTTATATCGGAGACTATGGCCCGAGCCGGAGACCCAGGGGACCGGTAGAGGAGCTCCGAAGTGAGTAGATGAGTGGAGAGACTTATGTTTGGTTGGTCTTGACCCGGGTAGAGGTATATAGATTGTTTGCTTGCTTGGCGCCATCCGACTTATGGGGGTTGGTATTGGCTCTTGCTTGCTACTTGTATATATATTTATGTGGTATATATATTGTATACTAGCTACTAGACAGCAGGCCGTTACGTCTATAGGTACGCCTCTGCCTTATCAGTACAGAAAGTCCGATCCAGTTTTTGTCAGCTTCTTCAGATTCAGTTATCTCCTGCTATACAAAAATGCTAGTTATGCTCTCTTTATTCAGTTGTTTTCAGTTGTATTATTTCAGTTGCTTTGCATACTCAGTATCAGTGATACTGACGCCCAGTGGGGCACTGCATTACTTTCCTGCAGGTACTCATAGACGAGGAGGCGATCCCTCGTGATTCCAGTCAGCTATTGAGTATTCAGCTCCTATCATCCGGAGTCTGATTTCCAGAGGTGTAGCTCTTTTCCTTTTGTACAGTATGGGTAGGTCGGGGCCCTGTCCCGATCATTTCTGTTGTTATTCCTAGAGGCTTGCAGTCTGTATATATATTTCCCTGTGGTCAGTTGAGCCGGTCGTGTGAGGCCGTGCAGTTTGCTATAGCTGTTTAGTATCTCAGATTATATTGGCCATGTGAGGCCTTAGTTTGATAGTAGTGGTGACCTTGTCGGTCACGTAGTCTTACAGTAGTCTTGTGTTGACATTGCAGATAAACTAGACAGCATGGTGGCCTTGTCGGCCCGCATAGGTTCCCTGTTATGAGTGTGTTCTGGTTAGCTGTTATTACAGGTGCAGGTGGCTACAGGCCAGTTGGCCGGAGGTTGTGTTTACAGCCGTTATATAGCCGGTTTGTTTCTTGGAATAGAGCCAGAGCCAGCCAAAACACCAGATGTGCTCAGGCTGGACCATTTAGCAGTCCGGAGTCTAGCAGGCACCAGATGCCCGTCATACCCCCCAAGGTGGGATGTGACAAACTTGGTATCAGAGCAGGTCGTGTCCCAGGGAGTCTGCAAGCCGTGCTAAGTAGAGTCTTGTCTATGGATGTGTTGTGCACCACATACTATAGGCAGGAGGCTGCAAGGCATGATAGGATGGTTACTCTTCTTTCTCAGTCAGTCGTGCTATAGAGTAGTACAATATAGGGTTAAGTCCCTAACACTTATCGTATTCTTTGTCTACAGATAAGAATGACAGATCAACGACACCCTGCCACAGGCAGAAGACTGGACACAGCAGCAGGAGAAGGCACTAGCAGAGTGCCTCAGATTCAGACAGAGTCAGCCAGATCTGAGGGCGACATAGAGGCTTCATCACAGCCCTCTCAGCCATTCCCCTCTCACCAGGAGCTGTTCGAAACGACACCGCCTCCGATAGCTCCTGTGCCTTCGCCATCAGATTAGGAGGTTCGTAGCGCTGTGGTTATGTTGGCAAAGATGATGGCCACACAGCGCCAGTCAGTGCCACCTGTGGCAGTAGAGTCTTCAGGTGGGCCAGGCAGTTCCAGGGTCAGGGAGTTTTTGGCACTGGGTTCCCCGCAGTTTACAGGGTCAGATCCGGTAGAGGACCCCCAGGACTTCCTAGATCAGATGCAGAGGATATTCCGAGTGATGCATGTGACCTCTTCGGAGTCGGTTGAGCTGGCAGTGTTCCGGTTAAGAGATATAGCTATTCTGTGGTACGAGAGTTGGGAAAGGTCCCGAGGGAGAGATGTTACCCCTCCGACCTGGAACAGCTTCTCGGAGGCCTTTCTAGACCATTATTTGCCACGGGAGATCCGGCAGGCCCGGATGGACCAGTTCCTATATTTAGAGCAGGGGGCGAGTAGTGTTCGTGAGTATGCTTTACAGTTTGACTCCTTAGCCCGTTATGCTCCAGTCTTTGTTGATACTATGCCAGCAAGAGTTCACAGATTCATCATGGGCTTGAATCCGGAGTATATTGAGGCATGTATGACGGCGACGTTGCGAGAGGATATGGACATTGCCCGAGTACAGGCATTTGCTCAGACTATAGAGGGCCTTAGACAGCGGCAGCAGAGTAGTAGACAGATCAGTCAGGAACAGCGCCGCAGAGATAGACCAGATGAGATACAGAGGGAAGTTCAAAGAGGACCCAGGCCTCGACTATCAGATAGACCCCCTAGACCCCCACCTCCATAGCAGCAGCAGCGGGGTAGGTATGTTCGTAGAGGGCAGTCAGGGTTCAGTGGCAGTTCCAGAATGGTAGATTCCCCGCATTAGAGAAGGGGGGAACAGAGTAGATTTGCACCCTCACCCTGCCCCTATTGTAGTTGACCAGACTCCGGAGCTTGTAGATATGGCTCCACAGGGTGTTATATTTGCGGGCAGGAGGGGCACCAGATGAGAGACTGTCCAACCAGAGGTCAGGGGAGCAGAGGCAGTCAGGACAGGGGATCCGCAGGGCCACGAGCCCCAGCAACCTCAGCGGGGCGTGGGCCTTCAGGTTCAGCAGGCAGAGGCCGAGGTAGATCGGGAGCCTCCAGTTCAGGTACGGGTTCAAGCCGTACTTATGCTTTGCCAGGCAGACAGGATTCAGAGGCGTCTCCAGATGTAGTAACAGGTATGCTGACTATCTGTTCATACCCTGTTTACGTATTGATTCATCCAGGATCTACCCTGTCATATATTACCCTGTTTGTGGCACGGAAGTTCAATATTGCACCAGAATTATTACAGCAGCCCTTTGCAGTATCCACGCCCGTCGGTGACTCTATTATAGCTAGCAGAATTTACCGAGGGTGTATAGTAGAGGTTGCTGACCGTCAGACTACAGTAGATCTGGTCGAGTTAGAAATGATAGATTTCGATGCCATAATGGGTATGGATTGGCTAGTGCCGTGCTTTGCCAATGTTGAATGTTGGACCAAGACGGTCCGATTCCACTTTCCAGGAGAAGCAGTGCGGGAGTGGAAGGGCAGCACCGCTACACCAAAAGGTAGGTTTATTTCCTACCTTCAGGCGAGGAAATTGATATCTAAGGGATGTATTTACCATCTGGTCAGAGTTCAGGATGTCCGAGCAGAATCTCCGATGCTCCAATCTATTCCGGTGGTGAACGAGTTCCCTGATGTGTTTCCCGATGAGTTACCTGGCATTCCCCCAGAAAGGGAAATAGATTTTGCTATTGATTTATTACCAGGAACCCAACTGATATCGGTTCCTCCTTATCGCATGGCTCCTGCAGAACTCAGAGAATTAAAGGAGCAGCTGAAAGACTTGTTGGATAAAGGTTTTATTAGGCCGAGCACTTCACAATGGGGTGCGCCGGTTCTGTTTGTGAGAAAGAAAGATGGCTCACTCCGTATGTGCATAGATTATCGGCAATTGAACAAAGTTACAGTGAAGAACAAGTACCCGCTTCCCAGGATTGATGACTTATTTGATCAGTTGCAGGGAGCCAGATATTTTTCTAAGATTGACTTGCGGTCCGGATATCACCAGGTTCGAGTACGTGAGAGAGATATTCCCAAAACAGCATTCAGGACCCGATATGGACACTTTGAATTCCTGGTTATGTCCTTCGGGTTGACGAATGCCCCGGCAATATTCATGGACCTGATGAACAGTATTTTCAGACCTTTCCTGGACTTGTGCGTAATAGTATTTATTGATGATATTCTGGTGTATTCTCGCTCTGAAGAAGATCACCGGACTCATTTGCGGACAGTGCTCCAGATCCTCAGGGACCGCCAGTTATATGCTAAATTTTCTAAGTGCGAATTCTGGCTTAATTCAGTGGCCTTTTTAGGGCATATTGTGTCGGATGCTGGTATACAGGTTGACACGCAGAAGATAGAAGCAGTCAAATCATGGCCTAGGCCTACTACTCCGACAGAAGTCCGTAGCTTTCTGGGTTTAGTAGGTTACTACAGGAGGTTCGTTGAAGGGTTCTCGACTATTGCGGCACCTCTGACCAAACTGACACAGAAAGCAGCAAAGTTTCAATGGACAGAGGCATGCGAGCAGAGCTTCCAGGAGTTAAAAGATAGGTTAACCTCCGCCCCAGTGCTAGCCTTGCCGGAAGGTACAGAAGGTTACTCAGTATATTGCGATGCATCAAGCGTTGGGTTGGGTTGTGTGTTGATGCAGCATGGTAAGGTGATTGCATATGCCTCCAGACAGCTGAGGAAACACGAGAAGAATTATCCTACCCACGACCTGGAGTTAGCCGCAGTGATCCACGCCTTAAAAATGTGGAGACATTACTTGTATGGCGTCCATGTTGATATTTTCACAGATCACAAGAGCCTACAGTATATCTTCACTCAGAGGGAGCTGAATCTGCGGCAACGTCGCTGGTTGGAGCTGTTAAAGGATTATGATGTGAACATTCTGTACCACCCGGGAAAAGCTAATGTTGTAGCAGATGCTCTCAGTCGAAAGTCCATGGGGAGCTTGGCGTATTTGCAGCCCGAGCAGCGGGAATTGGTCAGGGAGATACATCAGTTAGCTGGCCTAGCCGTTCATGTAGCAGAAACAGAGGACGGTAGAGCGGTAATTCAGAACACCGCCGTGTCATCGTTAGTCATGGAAGTGAAAGAACGGCAATTTGAGGATCCTGACCTAGTTCAGCTTAGAGATTATATTCCGCTATGCAAAGCGCCAGAATTCCAGGTAACAGAGGATGGAGTGTTGCATTGTAAAGATCGTTTATGTGTTCCCAATGTTTCAGGCCTCCGCCAGCAGATCATGAACGAGGTACATTGCACCCGTTATTCTCTCCACCCTGGCGCGACAAAGATGTACCATGATATCAAAGAAAATTACTGGTGGCCAGGTATGAAAAGAGATGTTGCTGAATTTGTAGCCCAGTGTCCTAACTGCCAACAGGTGAAAGCAGAACATCAGAAAGCAGGCGGTTTGACTCAGGATATAGCTGTGCCTCTTTGGAAATGGGAAGCTATAAATATGGATTTTGTGGCAGGATTACCCCGTACTAGACGCAGGCATGACTCTATATGGGTAATAGTTGACAGGTTGACTAAATCAGCTCATTTCCTGCCAGTAAGAACTACCTTCTCGGCCGAAGATTAAGCTGGGTTGTATATCCGAGAAATAGTCAGGTTGCATGGAGTACCCGTATCCATCATTTCAGACAGAGGAGCACAGTTTACAGCTAGGTTTTGGCAGTCATTCCAGAAGGGTTTGGGAACGCAGATCAATTTGAGCACAGCATTCCACCCTCAGATAGATGGACAGGCTGAGCGCACTATTCAGACGCTCGAGGACATGCTGCGAGCGTGTGTGCTAGATTTTGGTGGTAGATGGGACGAGCATTTGCCGTTGATAGAGTTTGCTTATAATAACAGCTATCACTCAGCTATTCAGATGGCGCCTTTTGAGGCATTATACGGGCGAAAGTGCAGATCGCCGGTTGGCTGGTTCGAAGCAGGGGAGTCAGCGATAATTGGGCCAGACATTGTTCAGCAGTCAGAAGAGAAAGTAAAGCTTATCAGAGAACGCCTATTAACTACACAGAGTCGCCAGAAATCATATGCAGATGTACGGTGCAGAGACCTGGAGTTTAATGTGAATGATTGGGTATTTTTGAGAGTGTCTCCGATGAAAAGGGTGATGAGATTCGGCAAGAAAGGTAAGCTCAGCCCAAGATTTGTCGGGCCATATCAGATTCGTAGAAGAATAGGCCAAGTGGCGTATGAGTTAAACTTGCAACCAGAATTAGAATCTGTTCATCCAGTTTTTCGTATATCCATGCTAAGGAAATGCTTAGGAGACCCGTCAAGAGCAGTTCCAGTCCAGGATATCCAGGTTACAGAGGAGCTGGCCTACGAAGAGGTTCCAGTAGCTATCCTAGACAGACAGATTCGCAGGTTGAGAACTAAAGATATTGCGTCTGTCAAAGTATTATGGCATAACAGGAACCGAGAAGAAATGACGTGGGAGGCTGAGGAAGATATGAAGGCTAGATATCCTCACTTGTTCCAGGCTTAGTCGGGCGACGGGTATGTCCGTATTATTATTTATGCAATACTTTATAGTTGTATATGTATGAAATGAGAAAGATTGATGTTAGCTATCAAGTGAACTCTATAGTATTGTGTGGAGTCCCTGTATTGGACTTTTCTACGTTTCAGTATTTTTGGGGTAGTCCATATTACAGGGGAAACTCTGCCGAAATTTTTCTAAGTAATAAGTTGGGTAAGCTGAGAAGTCCTTTAGATAGCAGATTTCATTCGAGGACGAATGTTCTTAAGGGGGGTAGAATGTTATACCCCGTAAATTTCCGGCACATAGATGGCCTATTCACGTGTTGGTTAAGAATATTTGAAAGCCATGCATGCTAGAAAAAGGCCCGGAAAAAGATCAGACAAGCGCCAAGTCGGCGCGTCGCAAGGCAAAAATGTGATTTATAGTGTCCAAGTATATGGAGCTCGGTTTGTAATGTAATTTCCTTTAATTAATAATAATTCCCATAAGATAATTTCCTTTAATTAATAATAATTTCTTTTAATTAACAATAAATTCCCTTTAATTAATAAGATCCTCCCTTTAAATAGTGATCATTTCCCTTCATTTAAAGGGAATTTCCATTGTAATTCTAGAGAACGTAGAAAGAGGGAGAAGACAAAGAAACTTAAAAAAAATCGTTCGATTACGCTGCCAAACGAAGTCTAAACTCAAATTAACCTCAGGTACCGAGGTATTTAGCGGCAGAGAGCATTTCTACGGTTTTTCTTTCGTGAAATACGGCCGGCGAATCGTCGACCTACCGAACCAAAGTAAGTAAAATTACTCCAAATTAGTGTCTATGTGCTCCTAGCTGTGAAGTGAATACTTCTCCCTTCTGGACTTCTGAAAAATAGCGAGTTTTTGACCGTCTTTCGATAAGCCTAAGTTTAGGCTATAATTATATCGAAAGTGACGTTGTTCTTCAGGATAAAGCTATATTTAGTATTAATTGTCGTATATCTGAATGCAGTTGGGAGAATTAGCTGGAGTATTGACCGAGTCTCGTCCGACAGTCGGATAACTCGAGGTTAAGGTATGTGAAGTTGTTCTTCGGCAAGTTAGTAAGTCTTAGTTTTGTGAATCATAATAAACTCCGTATTTGAAACTCTCGAAGTTGAATGCTGAGAATTGAATAAGTTTAGTAAATTCTGGTTTGCGTTGCCGTATCGTATTTTAGTCTGAAAATTACAAAAGCATGCGCCCAAGGGCAAGTTAATATTCAGATTTCAGTATAGCCTATTATGTGATTAGCAAGCATGTTGTAGGATAAAAAGAAACAGAGATTTCAGAATCAGTATAATCAGTAAAAGATCAGTTCAGTATAGAAACAGATCAGAACAAGAAGCTAAATTCTAGATAGTCTTTTTAGCTATACATGCTTGCTATTTATATGTGCTATTTGTTTGTTGAGATTTGTTATGGTGTGAGGGCACCTTATTGAGTGTCCTCGCCGCCCCTGGGTTGGTAATCGTGTCGCCCACTGAGCGGGTGGGTTTTACATCACTCCAAGGAGTGGCATGCCGTCCCCAGCTTGGACGAAGATGGGATGAAGCTTTCCCCATAGCAGTCTGATCAGCATTACAGGTACAGCTCCGGTATCAGATAGCCCTATTGAGCAGTGTCCAGGGAATCAGACCCTATCTGTTACTGTCTGTACATTCAGTTATTACAGGTGTAGCTCCGGTTTCAGATAGCCCCGTAGAGTGTGTCCGGGGATCCAGACCCTATCTGTTACTGTCTACATAGGAGTCCTCTGGACCCAGACATGGTTGCTTATATCGGAAACTATGGCCCGAGTCGGAGACCCAGGGGACCGATAGAGGAGCTCCGAAGTGAGTAGATGAGTGGAGAGACTTATGTTTGGTTGGTTTTGACCCGGGTAGGGGTATATAGATTGTTTGCTTGCTTGGCGCCATCCGGCTTATGGGGGTTGGTATTGGCTCTTGCTTGCTACTTGTATATATATTTATGTGCTATATATATTGTATACTAGCTACTAGACAGCAGGCCGTTACGTCTACAGGTACGCCTCTGCCTTATCAGTACAGAAAGTCCGATCCAGTTTTTGTCATCTTCTTCAGATTCAGTTATCTCCTGCTATACAAAAATGCTAGTTATGCTCTCTTTATTCAGTTGTTTTCAGTTGTATTATTTCAGTTGCTTTGCATACTCAGTATCAGTGATACTGACGCCCAGTGGGGCGCTGCATTACTTTGTTGCAGGTACTCATAGACGAGGAGGCGATCCCTCGTGATTCCAGTCAGCTATTGAGTATTCAGCTCCTATCATCCGGAGTCTGATTTCCAGAGGTGTAGCTCTTTTCCTTTTGTACAGTACGGGTAGGTCGGGGCCCTGTCCCGATCATTTCTGTTGTTATTCCTAGAGGCTTGCAGTCTGTATATATATTTCCCTGTGGTCAGTTGAGCCGGTCGTGTGAGGCCGTGCAGTTTGCTGTAGCTGTTTAGTATCTCAGATTATATTGGCCATGTGAGGCCTTAGTTTGAGAGTAGTGGTGACCTTGTCGGTCACGTAGTCTTACAGTAGTCTTGTGTTTCCATTGCAGATAAACTAGATAGCATGGTGGCCTTGTCGGCCCGCATAGGTTCCCTGTTATGAGTGTGTTCTGGTTAGCTGTTATTACAGGTGCAGGTGGCTATAGGCCAGTTGGCCGGAGGCTGTGTTTACAGCCGTTATATAGCCGGTTTGTTTCTCGGAATAGAGCCAGAGCCAGCCAAAGCACCAGATGTGCTCAGGCTGGACCATTTAGCAGTCCGGAGTCTAGCAGGCACCAGATGCCCGTCATACCCCCCAAGGTGGGATGTGACAAGCTAGAAGGTGACAAACTCTACCTCGTACTTCTACACTTCCCCCATTTGTGGAGCCTCTCATGATAGTCAATGATGAATTCATCAGCATCCTCTATCTCAGTACCATAAAAGGTAGGAGGCTTCATCTTGGTGAACCTCCAAAATAAGTCATGTTCCTTTCCAATCATTATCGGTCTAGCTACCGGCCTCAGGAACATCATAGCCTCTAACATATCTAAAATACAAGGAGCCACAACAGCTGAAAGTTGTATCTTCGGTTGCTGCCCTACAGGAGTCGCTGGCATTGCTCCATTGCCCACGAGGCCACTCAGAAGGTTAAGAACCTGAGCTGGGACCTCGGAGGATGCTGGAGCGGCTGCAACCTCCCCCTGAGTAGGAACATCCACCTCCACAACCACCCTCTCTTGCACTTCTGGTGGTACAAGAGATGCTCAATTTTCTCAATCTAGAGCAGGAGCGTGGACCCCTCCTCTACAAATGGCAGGCCTTAGCTCGCGACCTCGACCCCGCCCTCTATCACGAATTGCGAATGTTGTTGCTAGCTCGAGTGCTTCCTTTCTATTTCCCCTGCATCTATTCTCACCATCTGTGAGAGAAGTAAAGAAGAATTGTTAGATAGCAATTTGGATCACCAGATACCAATTGGAATAAAGTAATCGCATGCAAAGGAAAAGAAAAAAGGGGAGTTTTCCCAAAGTCCTATAGCCTCTCGAAGATAAGTGATGTCTCCCAAGCATACGCAAGCGTACGTGGTCGCCAAATAATATAGGATTTTGAAGTCCAGATATCGTACCCAAGGGACTTGTCAATTTAATCATTATAAGGTTGTCACTTTAATTTCAGTAATCTACAAAATAGTTTAAATGAAGATTGGTGTGGAAAATTAAATTAGTAAAACTTCAAACATAAAATTAACTTAAAAACAATTGTAAGCATGACAGTATTTCGATGATGGTGAAAGACTAAGGAAATGAAACTTGGTTGATTTCAAGTTGAGTTTTCAAGATGTAATTAAACTGGTATGATTTTTCCTACAATTGTGTTATACCCCGGGAACCCAAGGATCAGACCCGAGAGTCAAAATGGAGAAAAACTAGAAATTTGCATCAGGTTGCAGGACAACTCGTGAGGTGGGTCGTGAGGAGTGACCACGAGTCGTAATGTGTCTTGTGGTCAGCAGGCTGCGCAAGCTCAGGTTGAGGAGGCCACCGGCCTGACCACGAGTCGTGGTAAGACCTCAAGACTCGTGATGTCACCCGTGGTCTTCATTGGAGGGTTGATCAAGGTTTTGGGGTAGTGGGGGTCACAGGTGGTGACCATGAGACGAGGTCAGCCACCACAATTGGTGGGGTCCCCCTGAGTGTTTTGGATAGTGGACTTCACGGGTCCTAGCCACGAGTCGTGCCCCTTGGCAACGACTCATGAGGTCCCTCATTAAGGGCCCTGGCAGTGTTTATCCTACGTTTTAATAAGGGTGTTTTCATAATTCCTAAGTTCCTAAGGCCTAAACTACATCGTTTTAAGCTCTAAATGGGGTCTTTAAAGGGGAATTAGCTCATGTTAGGCCTCATTCATGCATACAAGAGTGTAGGGAGGAGAATAGAAGGTGATTCAAGGTGTTCTTCCCCATTTCCTCACAATTACGCCTTGGGCTTTCAAGGGAGATTAAGAATCAGTGTTTCCAGATATGTAAGGTCATCAATGGGTGGTTCCTTCCACACCCATGCTCCTACTCTATAATTTTACTTATAAATTATCAATCACTCATGGGGTTTTGTAATTGATTTGTAAAAAAATTAAATGATTTAATTATGGGTCTTGTGATTTTTAAATCTTGTCATAATCTAATGATTTTGATCATCTTTTGGGATTTAAATTGACTATAATATTGTTGATTTTGAATTTCTAAACAATTAAGCTTGATTATGCATGCCCATGATGAATCGATTTATGATCCATTGATCTATTGGTGTTTTGATAAGCCCAACATGAATTATGAATTTATTATGTTATCCACTACGAACTTATGACTTTAAAGCTACATGCATGATCTACAAGTATGTATGAATTTCTTAAATCATGAATTATGTTTTTAACCGACCCACAGGCCTCATGTCATGGATAGTTCGCGTATGCTCAAGCATGTTTACAATTATCATGATTTAACTAGCCCATAAACTCATGTATGTATTCTTATGAGCACTATATACGTTTTGGGAGTAGTATTGAACACCGAGTAGTTTCAGGGCTCGCAATTAAGCCCCGAATCTCATGAACTACATGCCACTATAGGTATGTTGGGACCCTTTCACGTTTTTCCCTGGCCCAAATGGCCCTTTTCATGTGCGATAACACCTTTCATGGTTCCTACCCTTGGCAAGGTATGAAACCCCCTTCTCACTAGGGTTACAAGTCGAGCTTCAAGTGTGCTCATATGGGGTATGTCGGTTAAGAGAATCTCCTACCGTTCCTCATGATTTATGTATGATATGATTATGTATGTTGGCTCAAGTCATGTTAAGTAAACCTCTTGTATTATGATTATGATTATGTTATGTTACGAATGTTCTGAAAACCTTGAGCCATATGATATGATATTATGATTTACGATACGAGCATGACGTCCTACTCTTATGATAATTTATGAATTTTTTACATGTTTTAAATGTCTGTTTTACTTAACTTGCATACTCAATACATTTCACGTACTGACCGCATACTTTCTATGTTGTATCATTTCATGATACAGGTCCCAGTTCTCAGGCTTGTCCTTACCCGTATCTAGTTTTAGCCTTGCTCTCAGCGTACTCTGTGAGTCCTCATGTTCCGAGGGATACATGTTCACATTCTATGCATTTATTTCAATTTATGGATATTGGATTAGCTGGGGATTTTCCCATCGATCCGCCTTTCAAGTTTAGAGGCTTATTGGACTATAAGTTGTTTTCCACCATATTGTATAAGTCTAGTACTATTTTTCCCTTATGTTATGTCATGATTAATTTCTTTATGTTAAGTCTTCCGCTCATGTGATTGAATTAGATGTATGCTCATGCCATGGGTTGACTTGGGGTTTCTCAAGGCTCCTTGTTTCATGTCTATAATTCAGGGGTATGTTTGGGTCATGACAAACTTGGTATCAGAGTCATAGGTTTATGTGTCCTATGGAGTCTGAAAGTCGTGTTAAGTAGAGTCTTTTTCATGGGTGTGAAGCACACCACTCTTATGACAAAGAGGCTACTAGACGTTTAGGAAATGTTCCCTTCCTTCATGTTTTATGTCGTGCGATAAATGTCCTTTACTCCTCTAATTCGTGTTATTCGCGTTTGCATAATCATGCCTCCATGTCGAGTAAATGCCAGGAAAAACGGAAATGGTAATGATCATGCGGGTGCCCATGATGGTGAGCATCAGCTAGCTCCCCTCTTTCATGAGGATCATGTAGCGGAGCCAACCGCCCATGCTGAGTTTAGGGTGGTGATTCAAATGCTGGCACAAGCCATGACTGCCCAGGTCCAGAATCAGACGGTGGTGTATTTCCCTCAGAATGGGAATGCAGCGGCAGCTAGGGTGAGAGATTTCTTGAGGATGAGCCGTCCAGAGTTCACTTGGTCAAAGGTGGATGAGGATCTACACGATTTTATAGAGGAGATTCTGAAAATCACCCAGGTCATGGGGGTGAACAATGGGGGATGTGTTGACATGACCTCCTATCAGCTAAAGGGGGTAGCACATATATGGTTTAAGCAATGGAGAGATTCTAGGGCGGCGGGTGCAGGCCCTATAGGCTGGGATAGTTTCACACTGCATTCATGGATCGATTCTTCCCTTGGAAGATGAGGGAGCTCAAGGCCGATGAATTTGTTAATCTGAAGCAAGGTAGCATGTCTGTCCAAGAGTATGCCTTGGAGTTCACTCGGTTATCTAGATATGCTCCGGAGTTGGTGGCAGATCAGCGGGCTTGGGTGAGCCGCTTTGTGCATGGAGGAGCAGATTACTTGGACAAGGATTGCCGGATCGCCATGCTTCCCTGGGACATTATTTTTTCCCATATTGTATTGCGTGTGCAGCAGATGGAGTTGGTATACAGGAGGCAGAGAGAGGCAAAGAGGGAAAGGACCGACAGCTTTGGGGTTTCTCAGGCCAGGTCAGGAGGTGGACCACGTCAGCAGACCTAGCACAAGTCCATTACTCCAGCTCCATCATCTGCCAGCACGCCATCTAGGTTCAGGGGAGACTAGAGGAGTAGGCCTACAAGCTCGAGGGATCATAGTAGCATGCAGGTGGAGCGCACTTTCCCAGCTTGTGCGAGATGCGGTAAAAATCATCCCAGGAGGTGCCTGGTTGGTGCAGATGCTTGTTTCAGGTGTGGAAAACTCAGACACAGGATCAAAGATTTCCCTGCAATCAATTCAACCATTCCAGCAGCACGACCCCCCCAGCAGGGTGCTTCAACTAGTTCAGCAGACGGTCAGTGCCAAAATAGGTTTTATGCCCCAGTGCCTCGCCAGGAGAAGGAGGCTTCACCAGATGTGGTCACTGGTATGTTGCAAGTCTTCCATATCAATGCTCCTGCAGATTTTATGGACCTGATGGACAGGGTGTTCAAGCAGTATCTGGACATGTTCATAATTGTGTTCATTGATGATATCCTTATATACTTTTGGAGCGAGGAGGAGCATGCTACTCACTTGCATATAGTGCTTCAAGTCCTTAAGGATCGTCAGTTATATGCAAAGTTCAGCAAATGTGAGTTTTGGCTGGACTCGGTGGTGTTTCTAGGTCATGTGGTTTCAGGTGAGGGAATTAAGGTAGATTCCCAGAAAATCAAAGCGGTGAAGAATTGGCCCAGATCGCTGAATCCTTAGAAATTTGGAGTTTCTTGGGCCTAGCAGGTTACTACTGGAGATTTCTTGAGGGTTTCTCATCTATCGTGGCACCTTTGACCAAGTTGGCTCTAAATAAGGTAAAGTTTCAATGGTCGGAGACTTGTGAAGAAAGCTTCCAAGAATTAAAGACCCGACTCACTTCAACACCAGTGTTGACTTTACCCAAGGGTACGGATGGATTTGTTGTATATTTTTTATGCTTCGAGAGTCGGACTGGGATGTGTGTTGATGCAGCATGGGAAAGTAATAGCATATGCCTCTAGGCAACTAAAAGTTCATGAAAAGAATTACCCGACCCATGATCTCGAGTTTGCCGTGATGGTGTTTGCATTGAAGATATGGCGACATTACTTGTGTGGGGTCCATGTGGATGTATTCACGGATCACAAGAGCTTGCAATATGTGTTCACACAGAAGGATCTCAATCTTCGGCAAAGGAGGTGGTTGGAGTTATTAAAGGACTATGATATGAGTGTTCTTTACCACCCGAGCAAGGTTAATGTGGTGGCTGATGCACTTAGTAGGCTCTCTATGGATAGTGTGTCCCACGTGGAGAGGGGAAGGAAGAAGTTGGTGCAGGATATCCACCGGCTCGTAAGATTGGGAGTTGGAGTGGTCAACTCGATCGATGGCGATGTCGTTATACAGAATGGGTCAGAATCATCCTTGGTGGTTGATGTCAAATCTAAGCAAGCTGAAGATCCGATTTTGAGGAAGTTGAAGGAAGTAGTGCGAAGTCAAAAGGTGGAGGTTTTCTCCCAAGGGGGAGATGGTGTGCTATGATACCAGAGTCGACTATGTGTTCTGGACGTTGATAAATTGAGGGTTTTGAATATTGCATGAAGCACATAGTACCAGATATTCTATCCACCCGGGATCCACGAAGATGTATCGGGACTTGCGGGAAATCTATTGGTGGGATGGTATGAAGAAGGATATCGCAGAGTTCATTGCCAAATGTCCTAACTGCCAGAAAGTGAAGGTCGAGCATCAAATACTTGGAGGCGTACTTCAAGATATTAGCATCCCCACTTGAAAGTGGGAGGAGATTAATATGGACTTCATTACAGGCCTACCTCGGACTCGATGACACTACGATTCCATTTAGGTGGTGGTAGACAGGTTAACTAAGGCTGCCATTTTCTACCGATCAAGATCATGGATTCAATAGATGACTATGCCAAACTGTATATTCGGGAGTTGGTTCGACTTCATGGAGTGCCCTTGTCTATTATTTTAGAATGAGGTACTCAATTTACCTCCTAGTTCTAGCGATTTTTTCAGAAGGGACTTGGGACTCAAATTAAGCTCAGCATAGCATTTCATCTGCAAACGGATGGCCAAGCGGAGCTGACAATCCAGACTCTTGAGGATATCTTGAGGGCATGTGTTATGGATTTTAAAGGTAGTTGGGATTATCATTTGCCCTTGATCGAGTTTGTTTATAATAGCAGTTATCACTCTAGTATCCAAATGGCACCATTCGAGGCCTCTATGGGCGAAGGTGTAGATCTCCCATAGGATGGTTTGAGGTTGGTCAGGCAGCTATGATAGGGCCAGATTCGGTTCACGGGGAGATGGTGAAGGTTCAGTTGATAAGGAACTGGTTGAAGATTGCTCAGAGTCGTCAGAAATCATATGCTGATGTGAGGAGAAGAGACTTGGAGTTTGATGTGGACGACTGGTTATTTCTAAAGGTATCTCCCATGAAAGGAATCGTGCGGTTTGGGAAAAAGGGGAAACTCAATCCCTGCTATGTTGGCCCCTACCGAGTTGTGAGGAGAGTTGGTAAGGTGGCGTATGAGTTAGACTTGCCCTCAGAGTTATCTTCAGTTCATAATGTGTTTCATGTGTCAATTTTGAAAAAGTGCTTGGGTGATCCAGCTTTAATAGTCCCTTGTGGACAGCATTGGTATAAAGGATAGCCTAAGTTATGAAGAAATTCCTATGGAAATCTTAGATCGTCAAGTCATTAAGCTAAGGAATAAAGAAGTAGTTTTAGTTAAAGTACTGTGGAGAAATCAGCATGTTAATAGAGCTACGTGGGAAGCCGAAGCGGATATGATGGCTAAATACCCACACCTGTTCTCTACCGGCTCGGTTTCCGCTTGAGGTATTAGTTTTGGCATAAACCTCTAATCAGTTTTCATATTCCGTTCCTACATACAAGTTTGTTTTATGATATGGTATATGTATGTGGTGTCTGAATTCAGTTCAGTTATGTAGTTCTTTTCGTAGGTAGCCAATCCATTAGTTTTCAGCTTAATAATCAGTATTTATATATGGTGATTGCTTGTTTCTAAGTTTTCTTCATGTTTCTAACATTCGACGATGAATGTTCCCAAGGGGGAGATATTGTTATACCTCGGGAACCCAAGGATCAGACCCTTGAGTCAAAACAGAGAAAAACTAGGAAATTGCATCAGGTTGCAGGATGACTCATGAGGTGGGTCATGAGGAGTGACCTCGAGTCGTAATGTAACTCGTTGTCAGTAGGCTGGGCAAACTCATGTTGAAGAGGCCACGGGCCTGACCACGAGTCATGGTCAGACCTCATGACTTGTGAGGTCACCGGTGGTCTGCATTGGAGGGTTGGTCAAGGTTTTGGGGCAATGGGGATCACGGGTGGTGACCACGAGTCGTGCTCAGCCACCACGATTCGTGGGGTCACCCTGAGTGTTCTGGATAGTGGACTTCATGGGTCCTAGCCACGAGTCATGCCCCTTGGCAACAACTCATGAGATCTCTCGTTAGGGGCCCTGGCAGTGTTATTTCCGCGTTTTAATAAGGGTGTTTTCGTAATTCCTAAGTTCCTAAGGCTTAAACTACGTCATTTTAAGCTCTAAATAGGGTCTTGTAAGGGGGATTAGCTCATGTTAGGCCTCATTCATGCATGCAAGAGTGTAGGGAGGAGAACAGAAGGTGATTCAAGGTGTTCTTCCCCATTTCCTAACAATTCCACATTGGGCTTTCAAGGGAGATTAAGAATCAGCACCCATGCTCCTACTCTATGATTTTACTTATAAATTATCAAAAACTCATGGGGTTTTGTAATTGATTTGTAAAAAAAATTGAATAATTTAATTATGGGACTTGTTATTTTGAAATCTTATCATAATCTACTGATTTTGATCATCTTTTTGGATTTAAATTGATTATAATATTGTTGATTTTGAATTTCTAAACACTTAATCTTGATTATGCATTCCCATGATTAATCGATTTATGATCCATTGATCCATTGGTGTTTTGATAAGCCTAGCATGAATTATTAATTTATTTATGAATTTGTTATGTTATCTACTACAAACTTATGAATTTCAAGCTACATGCATGATCTACAAGTACGTATGAATTTCTTCAAGCATGAATTATGTTTTTGGCCGATCCACGGGCCTCAAGTCATGGCTAGTTCACGTATGTTCAACCATGTTTATGATTATCATGATTTAACTAGCCCATGAACTCATGTATGTATTCTTATGAGAATTATATATGTTTTGGGAGTAGTATCGAAGACCGAGTAAGTTCGAGGCTCGCAATTAAGCCCCAAATCTCATGAACTATGTGCCACCGTAGGTATGTTGGAACACTTTCATGTTTGTCCCTGGCCCAAATGGCCCTTTTCATGTGTGATCACGCACTTCATAGTTGCTATCCTTGGCAAGGTATGAACACCCTCCCGACTAGGGTTACAAGTCGGGCTTCATGTATGCTCATATGGGGTATGTCGGTTAAGAGAATCTCCCACTGTTCCTCATGATTTATGCATGTTATGATTATGTATGTTGGCTCAATTCATGTTAAGTAAACCTCTTCTATTATGATTATGATTATGTTATGTTATGAATGTTTTGAAAACCTTGAGCCATATGATATTATATTATGATTTACGATACGAGCATGACGTCCTACTCTTATGATCATTTATGAATTTCATACATGTTTTAAATATCTGTTTTACATACCTTGCATACTCAGTACATTCCATGTACTGACCGCATGCTTTCTATGTTGTATCATTTCATGATACAGGTCCTAGTTCTCAGGTTCATCCTCACCCATAGCTAGTTTCAGCCTTACTCTCAGTGCACTTGGTGAGTCCTCATGTTCTGAGGGCTACATGTTCACATTCTATGCATTTCTTTCAGTTTCTAGATATTGGATTAGTTGGGGAGTTGTCCCATCAATCCGCCTTTCATGTTTAAAGGCTTATCAAAATATAAGTTGTTTTCCTCCATATTATATAAGTCTAGTATTGTTTTTCCCTTATGCTATATCATGATTACATTCTTTATGTTAAGTCTTCCGCTCATGTGATTGAATTAGATGTATGCTCATGCCATGGGTCGACTTGGGGTCTCTCAAGGCTCCTTGTCCCGTGTCTATGATTCAGGAGTTTGTTTGGGTCGTGACAGGTTGTTAGTTGCAAGTTACTATCCCATTTCATGACACTATTCCTAGCATCCAAGAACTATTTCATGAACCCTAACGCCTATATCCCTATGGTCATAGGAGAATAGTGAAATGACGATTATGCCTACTTATATTTTAACTAAATGGGGTTGAAGGGTGTATCCCTATCCTCAACAAAAACTTCTATCCTATGACCAATAGGTTCGAGGCTCTTTGAATTCCCATTTTGTATTTATTCTTAACCCTTTCGATTCCCTTTCCCAAGTTCAATCGAAGGACGATAGATTGCTTACAAGGTGATCAATCTTATAAATAATATATTAACACAAATAAATACAAACAATCATAATTGAAGAATCAAACCCAAATTTAATTAGTCTTTCAAACAATCAACCATTCACCATGGTCATAACTCTAGAATATAAGTTTAGCCACTTTTAGACGAGCGAAAAAATGAATATTTAATCATCATCATACGAAAATACGAAGTAAAGAAGAGAAAATCTAGTTGTAGAATTGTGTCTTCCTTCCAAATGGCTTACAGACTTTCATAAATGAACTACAGAATGTAAAAATGAGTGAAAACTACTCCAAGATGTCAAAAGCTTCTTAACAAATGACCTGCAACCTCTATTTATAGATGAGCCTTCAAATGATGCTTCTGCCCTTCAAAACTTGACTTTAACATTAGCATTTTCTACCCCGAAATGACCCTGGCGCGCCGCCCCATATATCTCACCACAGACATAGTAAAATTTCCTATAATTTCAGCTCCGAACAAGGTCTGGTGCGCTGCCCCCTCTATCTCACCGAGGTGTTTGTCAAATTTCTCTAAGTTTGGACACCTCTGGCATGGGGCGCCACTCGTCTCATCAAGTTTTCGAAGTGCAATTCTCTGAAGTTCAAGGCTGGTGCGCCATAGCCCCAAACTAAAGTTTTGTTCCCTGAAGTTTGGGATTTGGTGCGGGGCGCCAGCTATAGCACCAGGCCCTTCAGCTCCTCAAATCTTCATTTCCTGAATCATTTTGAGCTCATTTTTCTTAGTTTCCTTCTCAAATCAACTCAAATCATTTTTAGTGCATAAAACACACATACACATGAATTCAAGCATAAATTAAGGATTATGAACTCAAAATATGATCAAATATGGGTAAAAACATATCAAATGGGCATAAAAATATGCCCAAAATCAATAAGTTACAGACGTCTCTGCATCAAATCTGCGAGACTACTAGACTTGTCTTCATGCAATGAGATCAATTAACCTAGAGCTCTGATACCAACTTTGTCACTACCCAAATGACCGTGATTGGCACCCGCGCTAAACCCCTGATGGGCGAACACATTTCTCCACTCTTTACCCCGAACCATCGACATTCATAAATAGTAAAACATAATTTTGAATATGAATAATGAAACATCAGTAAACACAAAGATAATAATAAAAATCCTCTATTTATAACACTCTTAGAATCTGATGGTCATTGTACATGAAGACGTCTACCAAACATTATCTAACATTGTATCAGCACAAAAATGAAATAACAGAGTAGGTATAAAACTGCACATCTTGCATCGCTCACCTTTTCATTAATTTGCTGGTGCTCTAGAGGTGAGGTCGAGATGAGCTTTTGAGATCGGATTATGCACTCAGAAAAAATGCAGGAGTAGCATCAATACGAAACACAGTACTAGTAGGTATCATTGGCCGACCTTAGATAATAACATACATATAAGTAAACAACAATATAAATTTAGCTCAAGACATCATTCAAATATAGACAATACACATATTAGGAATTACTTTTGCGTTGGTGCTAACCGGCCTGCTCACTGGATTGGGCCATTATAGCAGCGATTGCTTGACCGCTGCCATGGTCTCGTCGCGAAGGAACAAGTTCCGCTACAACGGTACTGCCTTGGCAGCAACTTGACTTAGCTGTACATCCAACATTTTATTAACTCTTTAGTACTTGCAATCGTTATAATCATCCATGCTATTCACAGTCATCAATAGACAATTAATACCACATAACCACACCGGATATAGAATGAATCATTCACAAAAATTGCACAACTCAATCACGAGTCCTTATTTATCTATTCTAAACATCAAATTAATGTAATGCCTCAACAATTCAAACTGCAAACACATGACCATAAGTTTAGTACCATTAGATACTTGTATATGCAGTCCGATTCTTGCATTCTTATAGTAAATCAAATAATACAACGAATGGTGACATGTCGGGCATAACATCACCATGATCACTCAATCACTAAACATCGATGTACAGACATACCAGTGGGTCTTATTTCTTCCCTTCTAGTCATGACCTGCAGGGGACTCTAGAAATCTATGTACTGTACCAGCATGGTACCCGCTCCCACTCATATGCTCGTCCAAATGCTCCCCTCAGACGCGAGCCGCTCAATCATCATTGCTAGCCCGGATGCTCCACTTGGGAACGAGCCACTAATCTCAGGATATTCACAGTATACACATTCATCCTCATAATTATTAAATCCTTTGACATGACTTTTAGGAGGCTTCATCTTACATCTATTAACTTAAAAACTTGATGCATTCAAAATCATTCTCAACAAATACAAAAGAGCGTGAACAAACATACACATTCACTTCCATATTGTACAAGTAACACATCACTTTAGGATCACTCAATTAGGGAATTAAACAAAGAAGATTTAAAATACTTAAGGTCCAGATACCAATATACACATTATCATTCCACATCTATACATGTCATTATGAAAAGTCTAACTCTTTCTAAACCATAAACTACCTCGATTTGGAGGGTTCAAATGTTAATCACTCTGCTAGAGCCTTGCCTTTCCTCATTGCCACCGAACGTTCAAATTCTAAAAAGAAGAGATTAAGACAATTCAATAGTCTACTTCTAAACTCAAGGGTTTTTAGAATTCAAACCCACCCCATTCTACCCATTATCACAGTCCACTTTGTTTGCCATGACTTTAATTCCTTAACAATACTCCTTCAAATCATTTTTAGGAAGTTTTTAAGGGTAGAGTTCCCAATTTTACCTAGTTCTTGGTCCCAACTATTACATGAACAATGTTCTACAAGAACTTCGCCTTAGGGAGTGATCATTACCCCTTCTAAACTTTGGAATCAACACCCATTAGTTCCCCATTATTCAGCCCTAGTTCTACCAACCTAGGGTTCTGCCGCTAGAAATTTCACCATTAGGGATCCCTCTTGATTCGTAGGTGTTAAGAAATTGAATGTAGGAGAAGTAAGTCAAGTTTCTTACCTTGAGAAGGGGAATTGTTCTACTCTTGAGATAAATAACCTCTAGCTCTTGCCAGTTCATGCTTTAGAAATAATGGGGCATACCCCTGAAATCCTACTTAAAACTCACTTGCTAATTTTCATCGTCCACTGCAAAAATCACTTTTTCACAGTAGCGGACACGCTATGGAGGTCAGAGCAGCACAGTGACGGATTCAGCGATTAATCTCTTGGTCCGTGATGAATTCGTCATTTACCAACTGTAGGCTCTTAAACATGAGTTTTTGTTTAATTTTTAGGTTATTTAGGTGTATTTTATGCCCTTTCTCCTTGATCTTAATAAGTAATTAACTTTAGTCGAGAAAGTATGAAATTAAGCAAAAAGCATAAAAATAGAGATGAGGATCGGTGTTCCACCGAAGGACATTGGTGAAACGTCGGCTGACCACTATGCCTACTATGCTAAGGAAGAATGACTATCAGTGGACTTCTTCGAAACCCACTGGCCATCAGCTGTGACCAACTGACGGACCACGGACTAGCACCGGCTACTCGCTAGTGACGTCCGTCAGAAAAGGGCAAAAGTGTCCATCTCAGAAAAAGAGGAGCATTTTTGTATCCTACTTTTGTACATTTCAATAAGAAACTGAGCCTTCTATTCCATTATGATTATTTTATTACATTGTCTTTTATTGAATTAGAGAGAAGTCTTCATCTTCTTCTTTGGAAAGGTAGAAAACTCCATTGGAGATTAGAACCTTGTGCTTGAATGTTCTTACTCATTTTGTTGAATGGATGTTGAATTATTATTAAATTCAATGTCATCTTCTACTTACATGAGTATCTAAATTCCTTGATAGTTGTAACACCCCAAAAGTCTCTACGACTAGACCCAAAACTAGTGAGTTGAGATATTTCAATGCCCCAGACTTTTAGGCTAAGTTTAGAACCGTTCTAGGTATATGGATAGGTCCAATACCAGTGAATTCTATGGATACTAGGTGTTAATATCAATCCTCAAGAGTGAGAACTGCAATGGATACAAATTAAGGTCATAAGGAACTTCTAGCACAAAGTTGAGTTGAGAGCCTCTTACCTATTGAGTTTTCATCCATGTTTTCACAAAGGTCAAACTCTAACGAATGTATATCCCATTTTACAAAGTGTTTTTGGGCGATCCAAAATATCAAATTGAAGCCCTTTGAGTCTTCTTTCCAATGCATCTAACCGTGTATCAATATGAGTTTGGACTAAAAACTTATGAGCAATTTAGAGAAACTGCACCAAATCACAAATGAGTCACCTAACGACTCGTTAAGTGGCCAAAATTGCTGGAAAACTTCAGTTTCAGAGGGGACTTCCTGACTAGTTAAGTGACCAATTAATTCACCTCAGAACTCGTTAAGTGGAAAATTTTGGTGGAAATCCCAGTAGACTTCGCGGACTGGACTCACAACTCGTCCAGTACCTCATGAGTCGTGATATTCCTCGTGAGGACTGGCAGGGTCCTTCTTCCTGCGAAATTTCAAGGGTGTTTTTGTAAAATTCTAAGCTTCTAAGTCCTAAGTGATGTCCTTTGGGGTATCAAATGGGATGAATTTAAGGGTTCTTCCTAGCCTAATCCCTCATTCCACCCAAAAACCTCCCATAAGTTCTTCTTCCTCTTCTCACCTAAGGTTCAAGATCACCTAGGGTTTTCTTCAAGGGCTTCAAGATTCAATATCTAGTGGGGGATTCTTCAAGCTAGGTATGTGTGAATTCAACAAGGATTTCCTTTGATTCCTGTGTCTCAAATTTTATGTTAAAACCCTAATTCCTTGATTTGTAGAAAAGCATGCCTTAGGGTTTTGATCTATTCATGAATTCTCACATGTTCTCTATGGGTTTCAAGACTTTCAAGATATGTAGCTATTTATGTTTATGAAAAGTCTCCAAAATTCATGATTTATGTATATGATATGATAGTAGCATGATCTTCTAGAATTTCACCATGAATTAGCATTATTTTAGGATATGACCCTTATGAAATATTTACATGATTTTATAATGAATTCGATGTGTATGTCTAAAGTATGGTTGAACCATGAGTTTCCTAAATCTAGAACATATGATATTTGTATATGTGTTAAAGCATGACTAGAATCTATAGGCTTCTGTGAATATGAAGCACATGAATTATACTATGTTGTGGGCCGATAATGTTATGAATTTCGATGAAAAGGCATGATCATGATTTTTCAGTCTTTTCGGCCTCTTGATAGTAGAAAGTAGCCTTGATCATATTCTAATGAATTCAGTATGTTATGATTAGTTGAACACTCAGGTCTTTGATTAGCTGAAGTAACCTAGAGTAGACATATGATATCAGTTCTGTGTTTTTCCTTAGCCTAGTCAGGGACTTTCAATAGCAGAAAATATTTTCCTTAGCTCAATCAGGGATTCTCAATAACAAAGAACATTTCCCTTAGCTCTGTAAGGGATTCTTAATAGCAGAGATTGCTTCCCTTAACTCAGTCAGGGATTCTCAATAGTAGAGAATGTTTCCCTTAGCTCAGTCAGGGATTCTCAATAGTAGAGAATGTATCCCTTAGTTTAGTTAGGGATTCTCAATAGTAGAGAATGTCTCCTTAGTTTATGATTTCAGTTTTAGCTTAGCTTCATATAGTCTCAGACTTCAGTTCAAACCAGTCATGGCAGAATTCAGTCTTAGTTATCAATAGTTAATCAGTACATTGCATGATATCTGTTACAGCTTCAGTTCTCAGTACATGTACATGACCCTTATGCATCAGTTTGATTATACTTCATTAAATGTTTTCAAATAAATGAATCACACCAATATTTATATATCTCAGACAGGGTCATTGTATTTTAGTTTAGTTATATGTTCAGTGATGTACTCAGCTTATTTCCTCCCAGTATACTTGCATGTTTCAGTTCCTTTATGTTTCCTTCATACTCGGTACATTCCAAGTACTGACCGCATACTTTATGTGCTATATTGTTTTATGTTATAGATCCAGGTTTCCAAACCTAGCCTCGCGGTTAGACACACTCTATTCCCATCTCAGTTGATCGCGGTGAGTCCTCATCTACCGAGGACAAGATTTATGATTTTCTATTTTAGTTTTATTTTAGTTTCAGACTTTAAGAGTTAGCTGGGGACTTGGCCTAGAAGCTCATTAGTGCAGTAAAGGATTTCGACATGCATAGACAGATTCAACTTTGATTTAGTGTTTATAATAGACTATGTTCTTATGGTGTTTCTTAGACTTTTTTTCTAGTTAGCTTCCACTCAGTTATAATTCTGTCAGCTGCTATCTAGTTAGAATCATGCTATGATTATGCCATGGGTCGACTTGGAGTCTCTCGGGATTCTTTGTCCCGTTTCTCGATTCTGGCCTATGTTCGGGTCATGAAAAACTTTGTATTATAGCAAAGGTTTAGAGCGTCCTAGAGTGTCTAAAAGCTACGTTGAGTAGAGTCCTTTTCATGGGTGTGAAGCACGCCACACTTATGACGAAGAGGCTATGAGATGTTTTTTAGAAAAGTTCCCCTTTCTTCATGATTCTTATCGTGCGTAGAGTATGAAACTCCAATGGTTCCTCTCCTAACTCATGCTTTACCCGCTCGCAGATAATGCCTCCCGAATAAGCAAATGGAAGGAGAAATGGTAATGGGCGCCAACAAGCCCCACTAGCCCCAGTGAACCCGATGAATGAACATGTTACTCAAATTGAGTTCCGGGCAGCCTTTCACATGTTGGCGCAGGCCATGACTCCTCAGATTAATCAGCAGGCGGTGGCTAATAGTCCCCAGAATAATGGAACGTAGCAGCGACTAGAGTAAGAGACTTCCTCAGGATGAACCCACCCGAATTCTTGGGTCAAAGGTGGACGAGGACCCATATGAGTTCTTAGAGGAGATCTATAAGATCACCCAGATTATGGGGGTGATGGGAATGGAGAGCACAGACTTAGCCTCCTACTAGCTGAAGGAGGTCACTCATATCTAGTTCCGTTAGTGGAAGGATAGCTAAGAAGTTTGAGCAATCCCTATAAGTTGGGATGAGTTTATGATTGCTTTCTTGGACAGGTTTTTCCCTAGAGAGTTGCGGGAGGGAAAAGCAGTGGAGTTCATCAACTTGAGGCAAAAAGTATGACTTTCTAGTAGTATGCATTGGACTTTACCCGATTTTCCAAGTATGCGTCGAAGATGGTAGCCGTCCAGAGCGCTCGGGTGAGCAGGTTTGTGAACAGAGTGGAAGACTCCTTGGTCAAGGAGTGAAAGACCTCCGTGTTTCACAAGGACATATACTTTTCATATCTAGTGATATATCCCCAACAAATAGAGGCAGAGTAGGTGAAATAAAATGAAAGAGAGGCCAAGAAAACTGCAATAGGAAATTCAGAGTTCTCCTATAAGAGGATGAGTGGTGGACACCGCTCACGCTCCCAGCAGAGATTATCGGCCCAAGCACCTTCAACATCTAGTGTTCCATACAGACCTAGGGTAGGGGAGATTACATATCCATCTTGCAAGAACTGTGGGAAGAACCATTTGGGAGAACACATGGCTGGCTCAGATGCTTGTTTTTGGTGTGGAAAGTCGAATCATAAGCACAGAGATTGTGCAGCAGTCAAGCAGGCCGAGAGTAGGGCCCCGACCACCTCTTCAGTAGCTCTAATAGCCCGCCCATTTTAGCAGGATGCATCTTCTAGTACAAGTGGTGGACAACGTCAAAACCGCTCTTACGCCTTGTTAATATATTAGGATAAGGGAAAATCACTAGAAGTAGTCACATGTATGTTATGAATTATTCGTGTTACTGTATGCATATTGCTAGCCCCAGCACCCTAGTATTTAATAGAAAATCTTGTGATGTATGTTGAGAGAAGATTGTCGAAGTATGGTGTGAAATAGCTATAAGTATGAAGCTATAAGTGAATTTTAGAGGTGAAAGAGGAATTAAGAGTTCATGGTTTATCCCAACCTTAAGAAACATTCAGGAGCCTTGGAATGATGATATTAAGCTAAGGGGGAGATGGTAAGTCTAGAGACAAGTCGAATCTTGAGTGTGCTAGTAGGGGAGACCCAACACTAATAGTTATGGGATGCCAATCCCTTCAGGTTCAAATGATTTCCCTCATGCTTAGTTGAAGTTACGCTCCAACCATTCTTATGTGCAGACATCAAAAATTCTAGATGACCGTTTCATACTGTGATCCTAGTCTTACTTTGCAAAGCTATAAGTCTCAGCTTCATGTCATAAACTAGCTATGTGTGTTAACTCATGTCTTCCAGTATCCTCAGCCCTCGAACTCAGTATTTAGAAGTTTCTTTACTAGTCAGCAGATCAGGTTACCTCATGTATGTGCTCAGCTTTAGATGTCATGAATGATTTGTGCTTATGTGTCCCTTACTTTTAGTCAGACAGATACCATGATTGCTAGTTCAGTATCAGAAAGCAGGTTGAGAACGATATCTCAATCCTTGCCAGCTCAGTTTGAGTATGAAGAAATAGTTCCTCCTCGGTACTTTATCCTGTTCCATGTTAGTTTCATGTCTTTCAATCCCTCTCATGCCTTAGCATGCATGTATGATTCAGAAATTCAGTTCAAAGAAGTAGTTCATCTCGAAGTCAGATACTCCATTAGCATTCAGCCCTTAGTATTCAGTTCTTGGGATTACAGCTCTTTCCCTAGCCTCTCAGCTCAGTTACTCTATCAGTTTTCAGCGTCAAATGTTCAGTATTTGGATGGAAATTCCTTTCCCCAGCTTTTAAGTATGTTTATGCACATTCGAGGACGATTATTCCCAAGGGGGAGATATTTTAGCACCCCAAAAGTCTCTATGACTAGACCCAAAACTAGTGAATTGAGATATTTCAATACCCAAAACATTTGGGCTAAGTTTCGAACCATTCTAGGTATATGGATAGATCTGAGCCCAATGAATTCTACGGATAATAGGTGTTAATATCAATCCTCAAGTGTGAGAAGTGCAATGGATAAAAATTAAGGTCATAAGGAACTTCTAGCACAAAGTTGAGTTGAGAGTCTTCTTATTGACTGAGTTTTCGTACAAGTTATAGCAAGGGTAAAAATATAATGACTATATATCCCATTTTACAAAGTGTTTTTGGGTGATTCAATATATCAAATTGAATCCCTTTGAGTCTTCTTTTCAATGCATTTGACCATGCATCAATTGGAGTTTGATGAAAAATGTTATGAGCAATTTAGTAAGACTGCATCAGATCACAGAACAATTCATTAGGTGACTCGTTAACTCACCTAACAACTCGTTAAGTAACCCGTTAAGTGGCCAAACTTGATGGAAAACTTCAGTTTCAAAGGGGACTTCAAGACTAGTTAAGTGATCAGTTAAGTCACCTCACAACTTGTTAAGTGACTCGTTAAGTGGAAAAATTTGGTGGAAATTTCAGTAGACTTCATGGATTGGACTCACAACTCGTCTAGTACCTCACGAGTCCTAATGTCCCTCGTGAGGACTGGCAGGGTCCTTTTTACTACAAAATTTCAAGGGTGTTTTCATAAAATCCTAAGCTTCTAACTCCTAAGTGATGTCATTTTAGGTATTATATATGGAAAAAATTTAAGGGTCCTTCCTAGCATATTCCCTCATTCCACCGAAAAACCTCCCATAAGCTCTTCTTCCTCTTCCCTCCAAAGGTTTAAGATCACCTAGGGTTTTCTTTAAGGGCTTCAAGATCCAAGCTCTAGTGGGGGAGTTTTTCAAGCCAGGTATGTGAGACTTCGACAAGGATTTCCTTTCATCCTTGTGTCCCAAATTTTATGAAAAACCCTAATTCCTTTATTCTAGAAAAGCATACCTTAGGGTTTCCATCTATGCATGAATTCTCACATGTTCTCTATGGCTTTCAAGAATCTCATGATATGTAGCTATTTATGTTTATAAAAAGTCTCCCAAATTCATGGTTTATGTATATGATACGATAGTAGCATGATCTTCTAGAATTTCACCATGAATTAGCATTATTTTGGGATTGGCCCTTATGAAATATTTACATGATTTTATAATGAATTCGATGTATATGTCTAAAGTGTGGTTGAACCATGAGTTTTCTAAATCTAGAACATATGATTTTTGTATATATGTTAAAGTATGACTAGAACCTATGGGCTTCCGTGAATATGAAACACATCAGATTCTAATGAATTCAGTATATTATGATTAGTTGAACACTCAGGTCTCTGATTAGCTGAAGTAGCCTAGACTAGACAAATGATATCAGTTATGTGTTTTTCCTTAGCCTAGTCAGGGACTCTCAATAGTAGAGAATGTTTCCCTTTGCTCAGTAGGGATTCTCAATAGCAGAGAATGTTTCCATTAGCTCAGTCATGGATTCTCAATAGCAGAGAATGTTTCCCTTAGCTTAGTCAGGGATTCTCACTAGTAGAGAATGTTTCTCTTAACTCTGTCAGGGATTCTCAATAGTAGAGAATGTACCCCTTAGTTTAGCTAGGGATTCTCAATAGGAGAGAACATCTCCTTTAGTTTACAATTTCAGTTTTAGTTTAGCTCCATATAGTCTCAGACTTCATACAAATCAATCTTGGTAGAATTCAGTCTCAGTTATCAGCAGTTAATCAGCACAGTGTTTATATCAGTTATACCTTCAGTTCTCAGTACATGTACATGACCCTTATGAATCAATTTGATTATACTTCATTAAATGTTTTCAAATAAAAGCATTATGTCAACATTTATATATCTCAAACAAGGTTATTGTATTTCAATTCAGTTATATGTTCAGTGATGTACTCCGCTTACTTCCTCCCAGTATGCTTGCATGTTTTAGTTCCTTTACATTTCCCGAATACTCAATACATTTTAAGTACTGACTGCATACTTTATGTGCTGTATCATTTATGATATAAATCCAGGTTCCTAGACCCAGCCTCACGTTTAGACACGCTCTATTCCCATCTCACCTGACTGTGTTTAGTCCTCATCTACCAAGGATAAGATTTCTGATTTTTCCTATTTTAGTTTTATTCCAGTATCAGACTTTAGAAGTTAGCCCGGGACTTGTCCCAAAAGCTCATCAATCTAGTAGAGGCTTTCAGACATGTATAGACACATTCAACTTTGATTCTGTGTTTATAATAGACTATGTTCTTATGGAGTTGCTATACTTTTTGTTTTTTCAGTTAGCTTCTGCTTAGTTATGATTTTGTTAGTTGTTATCTTGTTAGTATCATGCTATGATTATGCCATGAATTGACTTGGAGTCTTTCGCGGTTCTTTGCCCCGTGTCTCGATTCGGGCCTATGTTCAGATCGTGACACTAGGGGTTTATGAATGATTGTGGTTGATTGGGATTGGGTATTGTGTATTTGATCTTATATTTACTTAATTAGTATAATTTTAGTGTTTCCTCTGTGTTTTAATCTGAATACTCATTGTTCTAAATTTGGGTTGCATTTTCTTACTTTAATTTTGTTTGAAAAAGGAATTTAAAGTATGATGAGGAAATAACAATGAGTAATTGGGTGTTGATCATGTTGGGTTGGGCTAGACATGGAAAAATCCCATTGTGTCACACCCATTGAGAATCAAAGCTAGAGATAGTTGATTCATATCCAAGTTGTTGCGGTTGTTGTGAAAAAGACTTTGGGGTTTGAGAAAACCTAAGGTATGAGGCACCTAATTGGTTAAGAAATGTATAATGCCACCTTGTCCACAATAAATTATATTGTAATGCTAGGAGATGTTAGAAATCCTAATCCGATGATGCCTCATCAATATCACACCCCTAGTATTCTCTCCTTTGGTATTTTCTATGCTTTGCTTCTATTTTCGTGTGCGAATTTGTATTTCAATTGATAGGTTGTGATTCCCCCAATTTTTAATTTATTATTTTTGAAACATTGATTCAAGTTTCTTCAATTTGATAGACAATTCTTGCATGATCAATTAATATTCTTTGTGGGATTCGAACCTGATACTCATCGGGTATATTTATTTTGTTAACAACTGTTTACACTCTCTCGTTAAGAGGAGTGAATTTGGAAATTATCAAAAATGGCGTCGTTGCCAGGAAATCTAGTTTGATAGCCTATAGTTGTTTGTTATTTTGAATTGATTTTGCATCTTGGTTGGTTTGACTTTACTGTTGTGATTGGTGTGCTCTAGGTTGATCTTGATATGAGCCAACACTCACTAGAAGGATAAGGTTCGGTGGACAAGCAAATGGATCATGAGCATGAAGATCCCGTGATGACCAATGTAGCGAGTGCAACTCGCTTACCTCCTATGATAGGGAATGCAATTTTTCATGTGACGAGTACAATGCTGCACTTACTTCAAAAGAAGGGGCTCTTTGGAGGAATGTCTAGTGAAGATGCAAACAGGCATCTCCACAGCTTCTTGGAGATTTGTCAACCCATTAACGTCACAAATATAACCCAAAAGTCAATCAGATTGAGACTCTTCCCATTTCCACTAATAGCGGAAGCCACCGTTTGGTTGGAGGAGTTGCCTCCTGAGTCTATTACCTTCTGGAATAAACTCATGAAAGCATTTTTGTACAGGTTCTTTCCTCCCTCAAGGATGCGATAGCTAAGGGATGACATTACTAATTTTCGACTACTTGCAGGGGAACAACTCGATGAAGTATGGTTGAGGTTTAAGAAAAAAGTAGTCATTTGCCCAAACCATGGGTTACCCAATGGGGTTCTACTTCAGATCTTCTACCGTTCATTGGATTATATCAATAAGTCTGTGACAAATAATTTGGCTGGGGGATCCATCATGGATCATCCCTATGGAGTAGCCAAGTCATTACTTGGTAGAATGACTAAGACCAATCGAGCATGGCATACTAGAGAAACGGAGGTATGTTCTAGTGGTGTTGCCCCTAACCTTGTGAATGCAAAAATGAGAAAGAGAAATGAGGTTAGAGCTGAAACTCTTGCTAAAATGATCACCCAGGTAGAGTTGATTACGAAACATGTGATGGGAGCTGGTACAAAGAGTATGAATGTTGTGGGTGCCCAAAGCCATGCTCAATTTGATGATGACACTTCACCCCCGAGATATGAGGAGTATCAATACATGGAGGGCCAATTGGGGAGTTCTGGCCCTGGGTATCAAGGTGCCAATCAAGGCCTTTGGCACATAAGGGAGGAGAATCAAGGTTGGAGAAACCGTGATAATACTGGATGGGGAAAGAGAAATGATCGATTGGAGAATAAAGATCAAAATCCCGAAGGAGAGCGACATCACCGAAGCTCTAACCCTTATGTGCCTCCTCTAAAAGTGGAAACATCTCAAGGACCGCCTGGAGTGAGTAATATGGGCAACTCAAAGATTGAAGACATGTTGTCTCAAGTGTTGAAGAAAGTAGAATATCCACCGACAATGGGGTTAAAGAGTTAAAAGGGGAGGTGCCCAACCTTTGCCAAATAGTAAACTCCCACTCAGCGTCAATCAAGCACCCGAAGTGCAAATGAACCATTTGTCTTCATAAATGAACCCTCTCATAAAGGGTGCATTCCCTGGTGACACTGTTCCGAATTCAAAGAAAGATGGCCATTGTATGGTAATCGTAACTAGGAGTGGAAAACCAACATCCATGAGGCTCTTGATGGTGGATAGGTCGATTAAACTACCCGTTGGAGTGTTAGTTGATGTCCTTGTGAGGGTGGAAAAATTCATAATTCCAGTTGATTTTATTGTGTTGGATTGTGAGATGGACATCGAGGGCCAATTATCTAAGGGCGCCCGCTATTAGTAAGGAGAAGAGCTTTGATTGAGTGGAGATTAGGGAGCTTAAGTTCTGAGTAGGTGGTAATGAGGTCACCTTTAATGTATGTCAGCCTATTAAGCCCTCGGATGAGTGTAAGGTGATGGTAGTGCTTGATGGTGAAGTGGAGCATTATCGACCCTTTGATGATGAGGTTGAATCGGAGAATGAACCTTCGAACTGTTGAAAATTGAGATGGTATCCGTCATGTCACGATGTTAACTAAGACGCTTCTTGGGAAGTAACCCAAGCATTTTTACTTTGGGTATTTTGATGTTTGTGTTGTTTTTGTTTTGTAGGATTGAGTAGATGTGCAACAAAGAGAAAATAAGAACAAGGCAGGTACTGTGATTGACCGGTGAACCACTGGTCCATATGTGTGAAGCGTTGAATGAATAGGAGTGTATGCAGAAAGCTGGAGAAGAAGAAGGAAATCTGGCGATCAACCAGGTGGAATGCCAGTGCCAAACCGCGTATCACTGGTTCAAAACGAAACATTTGGGAGTTGAAGCACAAACGGCGACCAAACCGACGAAATGCAGGTGCAAAACTATGAAACGTCGGTCAACCACCGTATAAAGAAGTAAAATTGAATAGGGTGTTGGTCAACTGCATCAAGGCGACAAAATGCCAGTACTCACTGGCGACCGCTGGTTAAACGCAGGCCAAGGTATGCAATGCAATTAAAATATTGACCAAACCGACCCACGGATCTAAAAATCCAGTCAAAACACCTCCAACTCCCCATAAACGCTTTTCACCACCTTTTCATCTTCCCCATTACCCTTTTTAACTTTCCAATGACCACCTTTCCACCTTCCCACCATTAAACCTACCTCCTCACCTACCACTTCTATCCACTCCTCCTTTCCTATAAATTCCCCACTCCTATTCCTCTTATTTCATCACTTCTCACTCATCTTTTTACTAAACTAAAATAAAAATCTTGTGGAAACTCCATTGTTGGTCAACACCAAGCTTCTATCTCTCTTTGCTCTTTGTTCTCAAATTCATTTGATATGTGTTTTCTTCTTTGATTTTTTCTTATGGTTTGAGGATATGAATACATTTGACCATGCTAAATTAAAGTTTCCCCACTCATGTCTCCCCATTACCCTGTTCTTATGCTTTTCATTGCTGGTATACTTTCATTTATGGGTATGTGGGGGTGGTGATAAAATGTTGAATGATAATATGGATATCCTCTGTGGTAAAATTCTTGATTCTTGATGTGCTTGATTTTAGTTAGAGGTGAAGTCTGAGTAGCCCCGTGTGTGCTTAGAATGCACAATTTTCCCAATGATAGATGGAGTGACATATTTCTTAAGGGTGAATTATCGCTTTTACTTTGTTTTTGTTGTTCTTGTGTTGGGTGAGTGTATCATGGATATGAAAGATTTGTTGTTTCACTGAGTTTGTGGATGAAATGTACTGAACAGCATTCACCAATGAACCGCCGGTCAGGCCCGATGAAACACCGGATGAAGCACAGGTCAAGGTATAAGGCTTTTGGTCACTGTCCCAAACTCGCGTTTCAACGATGCTCTGTGAGGAAAGACCAGCAAAATGTTGGTGTTGCGCCGGATGAGTAATGTTTTCCCCCAATTTACTGTAAATGAATGGTGGCTAACCAGCACTTTGCGGATCTCCAGCTGCATTTTACCGGTGTTCCACTGGTATTGCCATCACTTAACCTCTAAACCCTTCAATTTGTTTTCCATCCAATTGTTATAATTTCTTGCCTTAGCTTGAAATAGATTTCCATTTTTATTTTTCATAAACAAAAACAAAAAAAGATATATTTTTATGTGGCACTAGCATGGATCTGCAGATTATGACTTCATCCTGAAAACCAAGCAAGGGGAAGGCCCCTACCACCTCTACAAGCAAGGGCAAGGGGAAATAAAAGGTGATCCCAGCCCCCACCAACTTTAGAGACACCATCATCTTATGTGTGCCCGACATGAAGGAGCACTATGCTATTTGGAATGGCGCTCTACCATAGTAGAGAAGCTCTTCGACTTGGTGGGGCTGCGGGGTGACATCCCCAACATAACAGTACAATTTAATAACCACTAATGGCATGTATTTTGCCAACCCCCTTCCAGATTTTTATCCTAGCCTCGTGCCTGAATTTTATGCATCATACCTGGCTAGGAAGGAAAGCATGCATCATAGAGGCAAGGTTGATGAATTTCCCTGCCTTCCCTCACTTATGTTGAGAGGAGTGGACGTTGATATCACTCCGGCGGCCATAAAATTCTTTATTCTAGAATGATGAGATTGACAGCAAAATTGAGTATATAGCCAGGATTGCAGACAAAGAGGAACAATTCGGGTGGATAGATCCCATTATTGTCACCGACACACCTTCTTGGGCCTCTATGGGTGGCGAGATCTCCTGGCATGATTCAAAGTTTGAAGCCATGTTGTGGCTGGATTTTATTTGCGGTTGCATCATGCCCTTGAAGACCAAGCAGAAGGTAAATTTGGAGGCAACCATCCTCATCACATGCATCATGACAGGGGTCCCCATAAACTTTGGGGAAATAGTGGCCACTCAGATGAAAAGAAAGGTGAAGCAAGCTGGCATCTCAATGCCTATGTTGTACTCATATCCTGACTTTGCCTTCGAGCAGGAGGGCCATTTTTTCCGGAAGAGACCCCCAGTGTAGCTACTAGTGTGATCACGATTGATACAAAGAAGGACACAGATGCTCCAAGAGCAAGCAGAATAGGATGTAAGCTTTTGAGGCTCCCGAGGAGTCCACCTCTCAAGGTCTAGAGAAGGCGCCAATGGACACCAATCTCAACATGCCACATCCTGAGGCATGGGGTCAGGCTTTCAGAGAAATGCCTGTTAGGGAAGCTTCACCTCCTTCTACCTCCTCTCGCGCAAGCAGCCTCCAGAAGCTAGAAAAAATGACCTACTCTCACGAGAGCCAACTTCAAAAATTGGATAAAAAGTCTCCCTGAGTTGATTGTCAAAATAGTGAAGAAGGAGATAAAGTATTTATTTAATAGCTTGGGCAAGTTGTGTTCTCATGTGGATGTTGTTGAGGGTGCTGTCACATCTCTATGGGATGAAGTGAGAGAATGGAAGGTTCAGACGTCGGTGGAGGTCCCCGACTTTAGTCCACTAGTGTAATACCCCGAAAACCCTAAGATCAGACCCGAGAGTTGAAATGGAGAAAACTGAATTTTCTACACTAGGTCACAGGATGAGTCGTTCCATGACCCGTGGGGTGCACCACGGGTCGTGGAGTGACTCATATGGAGGAGTTTTGTCATGGTTGAAATTTTTAGATTTGGGGTGACCACGAGTCGTGGTCAGCACCACGATTTGTTAGGTCAATCGTGGCCAAGAGTGATCTAAAGGATGAAGAATTTCGACAGTGTTGGCAATGACTTGGTCACCACATGTCATTGGGTACACCATGAGTCATGGTGTCCCTCGTTGTGACCTACAAAAGAGAAATGATAGTGTTGATCATGAGTGTAGACCACGAGTCGGGGTTAGTGGGCACGAGTCGTTCAGTCCCTCATTAAAACCGGCAGTGTGTTTTTCCCTGTGAATTTATTAAGGGCTTTTCCACAATTCCTAAGTTCCTAAGGCCTAAAATACGTCGTTTCAAGCTCTGAATAGAGTGTTTTAAGAGGGGTAAGTTCATCCTAGGCTTATTCAAGTCCATGCATGCAACCTAGAGCCTTCCTGAAGATCAAGTTTTAGAGATTTCACCAAATTCACTCCAATTCCCTTTGGGTTTTCAAGTAGGTGGGTGAATTTGATTTACCCAGGTATGTAAGGCTTTGAGTGAGAGTTCCTTTCACTCTCATGCTCAAAACTCTTCTAAATTTTCATGGATTTCAATTCTAGATTCAAGTTTCATGATCTATGGTGTTTATTCCAATTCTTGTGAAAATTTCTATGATCTATCTGTGGATTAATTCCTTTCATGTTTTACAATCTATGGGCAGATTTTATGACTATTTTGAATATAAATTTATAGATTTGAATTCAAATCCAACTATTCCCAATTATGTATGATCTTATGAAAAGTCAAGTTATGATTTTATTATGATCTTGATCTAAATTAGCCCAATTTTGATTTATGCTTTATGATATGATTTCTCTCAAGTACTTATTATGGATTTATGAAATATAAAGTATATACAAGTTTTACAAGTATACATGAATTTCATGATTTATGGAATTATGATTATGGCCGACTCACGGGCTTTCTTACATGGCTAGTTCACGTATTTCAAGCATGCTTATGATTACTATAATTTAAACTAGCCCATGAATCTCATGTATGTTTCCCCTACTATGATATGAGCACTATATATGTTTTGGGAGTAGTATTTAATACTGAGTAAATTCAGGATCCAAGCATACCCCGAGTCTCAGACCTACGTGCCAACATCGCCATGATAGGACCTCCCTTGAGATTGTTCCCTTATGCCCGTATGGGTCTTTCATGAGTGATATCACACCTCTTTTTAGGTTGTACGTTGGCAAGGTATGACAACCCTACAGGTCAGGCTCCATGAGTGCACATATAGGATATGTCGGTTATAAGAATCTCTCATTGTTCCTCATGATTTATGCATGGTTATATTTATGTTACCTTGGCCGAAGTCATGTTTAATGAAGCTTTTCTCCTACTATTATGATTATGACTGATTTATGAATTATTTGAAAACCTTGAGCCCTTATGTTACATTATGATATTTACGTTATGATCATGTTGTCCTACTCTTATTAACTCTTATGTATTTTAACTTTCTTATTTTACTTACCTTGCATACTCTGTACATTCCAACTACTGACTGCATACTCTATGTTGTATCACTTCATGATACAAGCCCGAGGGATCAGCCTCAGGTGTATCATTAGCCCCTGCTTCCCTTTCTGACCTGTCCAGCTGGTGTTGGTGAGTCCTCATCCTTCGAGGACATTCAGTCATTTATAGTTTATTATATTCCTTTTAGTTTCGGACTTGTTTGAGCTAGTTGGGGGTGTTGTCCCATCAACTCATCAGTTATGTTAGAGGCTTTTTAGACATTATATGGAGATCAACTTGTCATTGTTGATTTAGTTTTAGCTTGATACTTATGTATGCAGACTTCCGCTATGTTAATTATGTTGATATTCCGTTTTATTATGTTGAGTTAGATTCTATGTTCATGCCAGGGTAGACTTGGAGCCTCTCGGGGTTCCTTTTCCCGCGTCTCGATCCGGGCCTATATTCAAATTGTGACAAACTTGGTATTAGAGCATTAGGATTTGAAGTGTCCCAGGGTGTCTAAACGCCATATTAAGTAGAGTCTTTTTCATGGGTGTGAAGCGCGCCACACTTATGAAGAAGAGGCTACGAGACGTTTAGGAAATGTTCCCTTCTTTCATAATTCTACCTTTTGTTATGACCTCAATTCTCTCCATTCCTCTAACTCGTGTTATATGCGTGTGCAGAAACACATCTCCTCAAAGAAACAATAGGAGTCAGCCAGCCCCACTAACTCCAATAGGTCCCATGTTCGGGTAGGTTATGGATGCAGAACTCGGGGCCGCTTTCAGAGTGTTGATATCGGCCATGATCACCCAACCTAATCAGCAAACTATCGCATCAGTGAACCCTACCGGAGAGGCGGAAGCTACTAGGATTCAAGAATTCATGAGGAGGAGTCCGTCTAAATTTGGTGGTCACCGAATATGGATGGAGAGTTCAAGAGGGGAAAAAGAGGGTACAAAAGGCCCAGGATCGATGACTTGGAGAGTTCCCAGCAAGGGTCTAGCAGTGAGAGCCTCTCTCAACCCTGGCAGAGGTCTCTAACTTAGGTTTAGGGAAATAAGCCCCGGGTGAGGGAGATTACATAAGAAAGTGCTTGGTGGGTTCAGATGCTTGCTTTCATTATGGTCAGCCCGATCATAAACACAGAGATTACCCTTTAGCCAAGCGAGATGGCTAGCGAGGTTGTGCCTCGGCCACCCTTCCAGCAGCCCTATATAGTTGGTCAGCATGCTTGAAATGCAGTAAAACACAAACGGGATAGTTTTTCATAGGTTCAGGTACTTGTTTTGGGTGTGGGGCTCCCGGACACATGCACTGGAATTGCCCATGGGCCAAGCAGGGCAAGGGTAGAGCCAGTGCGCCAACCACCAGATCAGCAACTCCAGCAGATCATCCATCTCAGTAGAACAAGTTACTAAGAGCAGGTGGCAGTCAACCTCAGATGTAGTCTCAGGTATTTTATAAGTCTTCCTATTAAACCTTGCATGATTTCTAGTTCCAAGAACTACTGTATGAGGTACAAGATCCCTTTTGCATTTTAGTATGAGAATTACTATGTGGAGCATATAAAATGGTTATAAGTATGAAACCTTCAATAATTTCCTTACAGGTGAATGAAAAGTCACGAGTTAGTGGTTTAGCCCAACCTTAAGAAGGATCTGAGCGCCTTAGAATGACAACTTTAAGCTAAGGGGGAGATGATAAGTCTATAAGCCGAGTCAGATTTTGAGTACCCTAATAGATGAGTCTCAACATTAATAGCTAGGGCATGCCAATTTCCGTAGGTTTAGATGATCTCTATTATGCTTAGTTAAAGTTGTGTTCTATCCAATCGCATGTATAGATCCTCAGGATTCTAAATGACCATTTCATATAGCTATCCCAGTCCGTACCCTACAAATCTCTAAGTCTCAACCTCATGTCATACACTCATTATGTATGTTAACTCGTGTCTCTTAACATGTCCGACTCATAAAATTGTGTCGTGTCAGGTGTGTACTCAGCTTAGATCTCCTTAATGATTTGTGCTCATAATTTCCTTACTCTAAGCTCTAATACTCCCCCATGATGGAAATGTTGGTTAAAACGAGTACGTCCTGGGTAACTCCCTAATCCATTCCATAGGTGTTGAGTATGTAGAAGTCTAGGAAGTGCAATTATTAGACAAGCTGGGAAGTGTAACAACCCTCATGGTCATCTATGATTGTTGATCCATTTCCCTAGGTTGAAACTTTTCGTATCTTTATTTTTTTATTTATGACTTGCGTAGGTGGATGAAACTGTTCCCGAGATGATCCAGTTAAGGTTGGGTGAGATTTTCGATTTTCAATTTTCGGAAGGTTTGAAGTTTGAGGGGTTTGACCAAAGTCAACATTTCAGGTTAACAAGCTAGAATTGGATTCTAAAAGCTCTATTAGTTTTGGATGGTGCTTTATGACTTAGTTGGGTAGTTTGCATGGATCTCGAGGTGATTCGGGAGTGATTTGAACCTTTGGTTGAATTTATGAGCATGGAGAAAGCTAAGTTTGACCCCGGTCAACTTTCGATCCAAACGACCTTATATCGGTGCATTGATGATTCCAACAGGTCCAAAAGGTATTTTACGATTGAATTGCCTATTTGGTTTGTGTCCGGAGGATTCTGGATGAACTTCGTGAAGAATTCCAGAAGATGTCAGAGTACTCAGGGCCAAACAATAGAAGAAATGTATGACTCATAGGATAAAGTTACGAACCGTACTAGGACAACAACACTTAGCCAGATTTGTAACATCCAAGAACATACGGACAGCGGATATGACCCGTACAATCCTTCTACGGGTCATAGGACAAATCGTGGCATAGGCAGCACCAGATATGGAAAACTCCATGTTAGCTTAGGAAAAGGTTTCTAATGTCTGTATAAATATCCTTTATGTTTTATTTTAGTTAAGGAAGGATAGAACTGCGTTAGTAGACGTGTGAATAATTACTTTTGTGAATTTTTATCAAGTTTTGAGGAGCAATTCTTGGGATCAAATTCTTGATTTCTCACATTGTTGTTCTTAGATAATCATATCTGATTTCCTTCCAATTGTTGCTGTAAGTATTTAATTATGTGTTTGTCTATGAATGCGAATTATAATCTTACAACCATGAGAGGCTAAAACCTCCACAACTAGGGGTTGTGGGAACCATGGCATATTAACAAACTAGGGTTGCACAAAAGCGATTCAAAACCAATGCAAAAATATTGTATTTATTCTCTTCATGTTTAAACATTTTTTAACGGCGTATAACGGTAGGACTTGCCCAAATTTCTTACTTGCTTGAACCTAGCGAAGTAGATACTAGGAAAACAAAATTACAATAAAGCCTTGATCTTTATGATCATTGTATTAACTTGAGTTGTGGTCGTAAGATAGTTAAATTTGGAACATATTGATAACAGTTAGTTTGAAATCGCTCATGAAACCTAACCCGGTGATTGAGTATAGTCATCCAATAGGGACGAACTAGTCTTTTGAATGAACTCTAGTTATCACTTTTACAAGTAAGCATTGGGATTGATCATGTGTGTATACCCGAAGTAGTTATGAACCCATGGGAAACACTTACCCTAGATGTTTTTCAAATCTTGATTTAAATCACAATTATAATCTTTGCTTTAACATTGTTTTCTTTAAACCCCCCAATTTGGAGATAATTCACCAACAAGTTCACTTGCAGGCATAAGTCTAGATCTTCCATATTCCCTGTTGGTTCGACCCCAACCTCTTAGTTGGGTTCTTTATTGATAACGTCCACTTCATACTTTATTAGGAAGTGTGAGTTTGAGCATTATCAGATCCACATGAGTTTCTGGAGGAGATACAAAAGATCACTCAGATTATAGGGTGATGGGAAAAGAGAGCGCTAGCCTCCTATCAGCTGAATGGGGTTGCTTATATTTGGTACTGTCAGTGGAGAGATAGAGCAGTGGGCGCAGTTATTGTGAGCTGGCATGAGTTCATGACAGCTTTCTTAGACATATTCTTCCCTTGGGAGTTGATGGAGGCAAAGGTGCGGAGTTCTTCAATTTGAAGCAAAATGATATGACGGTTCAAGAGTGTACCTTGGAGTTTATCCAGCTTTCCAAGTATGCACTGGAGATGGTGGCAGACCAGAGTGCCCATATGAATAGATTTGTGTATGGAGTGTCCGACTCACTGATCAAGGAGTGTAGGACGACGATGTTGAATAGTGTTAGACTTCTCTCGATTGGTCATGTATGCCTAGTAGATGCAGGCAGATCAGATGAAGGATAAGGAGAGAGAGGCCAAGAGGGCCAGGACGAGTAGTGTTGGGTTTTCCTAGAAAAGGCCCAGTGGAAGGCATCATCAGCAGTCTCATCAGGGACCCTCAGCTCCAGTGTTGTAGTCAGCTAGTGTACCATCTGGATCCCAGCACGAACAGGGGTGAAGAACCTCACTCCAGAGGTCAGGGGAGTAGGTCAGGAGAGCCTAGCATTCCAGTTTGCAGCAAGTGTGGCAGGAAGCACCCCAAAAAGTGCTTAGCAGGTTTAGGTGCATATTTTGGGTGCGTGAAGCTCGACCACATGCTCAGAGACTATCCAACGGCCAGGCAAGTCCATGGTAGAGGTCGAGACCCAACTTCCAGTTCAGCAAGTCCACCAGCACGCTCAGCTCAACAGGGTGCATCCACTAGTGCAAGTGGTGGTCACCGTCAGAACAGGTTTTACGCGCTCTCCTCTCATCAAAAGTAGGAGGTCTCCCTAGATGTGGACACTAGTATGTTATCAGTATTTCATGTTGATGTTTATGCATTGTAAGATCTAGGGGCTACCTTATATTTTTTGACACCCTATGTTGCTAGTAGTTTCAAAGTCAGTCCCGAAATCCTCTCAGAGCTCTTCTCAGTCTCTTCTCCAGTCGATGACTTAATTATAGCTCGATGCATATACAGGAATTTCCCTGTCACAGTCCTTCCGAAAGTAACCTCAACATATTTAGTAGAATTAGACATGACTAATTTTGATGTTATAATTGGTATGAATTGATTGCATGCATGTTATGCCTCAGTGAATTAAAGAACCCATGCCATAGAGTTCCAGTTTTCGAATGAGCCAGTCCTAGAATGGAAGGGTAGTTCAGTTTTTCCTGTAGATCTCTTTGTTTCCTACGTTAAGGCCAAGAAGATGATGTCCCTGTTGTGTGTGAGTATTCGAAGGTCTTTCCAAATGATCTATTGAGAGTCCTTCCCTAGTGGGAGATTAAACTTGGTATTGACCTTCTTCCCGATACACAGCCTATATCTATTCCTCCTTACAAAATGGTTCTAGCTGAGTTAAAGGAGTTGAAAGAGCAGTTAAAGGATCTTCTAGATAAGGGATTCATCAGACCTAGCAAGTCCCCGTGGGGTGCACCAGTTCTCTTTGTCTGAAAGAAGGATGATTCGCTTCGTATGCGCATTGACTATTGGCAGTTGAAAAAGGTTACCATAAAGAACAAGTATCCCCTCCCCAGGATTGATGATTTGTTTGACCAACTTTAGGGTGCTAACTGTTTATCAATGATAAACCTCAGATCCGGATATCATCAGCTCCGAGTTAGAGAGAGGACATTCCAAAAACAACTTTCAAGACTCGATATGGTCACTATGAGTTTGTACTTATGTCTTTTGGACTAATGAATGCTTTTGCAGCTTTTATGGACTTGATGAACAGGGTGTTCAAGCCATACTTGGAATATGTTCGTGATTGTCTTTATACATGACATTCTCATATACTCTCAGAGAGAGGAGGAGCATGTCACTTATTTGAGGATTTTGCTACAGACTCTCAAGGTTCGCCAATTGTTTGCTAAATTAAGCAAGTCTGAGTTTTGGTTGAGGCAGTAGCATTTTTGGGTCAGGTGGTGTCAAGAAAGGGTGTACAAGTGGACTCGCAAAAGATAGAAGCTGTAAAGAATTGGACTAGACCAGTTAGTCCTTCAGATATTAGGAGTTTCTTGGGTTTAGCTAGCTACTACAGGAGGTTTGTTGAAGGATTTTCATCCTTTGTGGAACCGTTGACTAAGTTGACCCAGAAGAAAGTTAAATTTCAATGGTCGTACTCGACTCACTTCAGCCCCAGTATTGACCCTACCTGAGGGTACCGATGGATTTGTTGTGTATTGAGATGCCTATAGTGTTGGTCTTGGTTGTGTGTTTATGCATCATGGTAAGGTCATTGTGTATGCCTACGGACAACTTAAGACTCATGAGAACAATTACCGATGCATAACCTAGAATTGGCAGCGGTAGTGTTTGCATTGAAGATTTGCATAAACTATTTGTATGGAGTCCATGTAGGCGTGATTATGGACCGTAATAGCCTACAGTATGTTTTCACTCAGAAGGACCTAAACTTACGACAAAGGAGAGGGTTAGAGTTACTCAAGGACTATGACATGAGTGTCCTTTATCATCCGAGCTGTAACATCCCGGATAATGTGAGTGATAAATTCATACTTTTGAGATAATATTAAGTGTACTTAATAGGCTAATAAGGAAGTTTTATGAGTTATTCGAGTCACTCTATGATCATCTTTAAGATTGGACGTCGATCAAGTTGTAGAACGAAATTCGGCAAAAGTTCTCGCAAAATTTCCTTCTTGAGATTCTCTGAAATTTAGATCAAATGTATCAAACTTTTTCCCCCAATATATAAGGATTTATAGGGTATGTGACCTATCAAATTAAAGGTCTTTGATTCTAGTTTCCAGCGCATCAAACCGTTCACTAATTTGACTTCGGAGTAGAGAGATATTCGCATTTTCGTGAGACAGTGCAAGCAGGCACGTCATAAGGGTCTGAAGCAGTGGAGGACTATAAAAAGCCCCTTGGTCAGTTGGTTGCCTTTTTTTAAATTTTTAAGAACCTCTCACTTCCAGAACCTCTCTCAAGGTCCTTCCATGGTGTTTTAAGGGTTTTGGGGCAAGAAGCCATGGCTCAACATGATTTTAATATAGGGAAGTCGGGAATCGCATGTAACTTGTGTTTTGGTGCCTTTCTTCATTGTTGTGGCAGCTGTTTCGTGAATATTCTATTTGGTAAGCTTTATTTTTTAGTTTCCATGGTTATCTAGGTTGGTTATAGGTGTTTTAACATCGGTAGTTTGTTGTCTCGGAGTTTCTACTGTCGAATCTGTATGAATCTTATCGGTTATGCCTCATTTGTGTTATCATCTTTGTTGAGTTTGTTGACTGTATTTTTGGCAGCATATTGAACTGCCTTTAGGCAGTAGGTTCGTGGTGTTGAAGGTTCGAGTAAGGTATGTTAGGCTTGTTCCTCCCTTAGTCGGCATGAATTCCGTAGCCGTTGTCATTCGTGTTGACGTGTATGTTGGCTGTTTTGTGAAAGCTTGTGTTATATTATTATTTAACTCTTATGCTTCTTTTTGTATGGTGATAAATGTGCGTATAAGGTGCTTTTTTGGTTGGTGGTTCAGGTTTGAGTGCGGAGAATCGTAGTCATGGAAAATTACTAGGCTCGTGTCGAGAGGCCGTGTGTGAGGCATGTGGTTCTTGTAGAAAGTTATGGTCTATTTGTGTGAATAATATTAGATGATATTAGCAAGTTAATGAGGGCTTAGAGTGGTTAATATCAATGGTTGTGACTATCATTTGTTATATTAGAATCAACGATCGTGTCGGCCGTGTCGATGGCACGTTGGCAGCCGCGATGAAACTGGGATTGGCTTGGATGTGTCCCTTGTTGTTAGTGGTGAGTAGAGTGTCTTGTGGGCTGCTTTTAAATCTTGGGGACAGACTGGTTAGGAGGGTGATCCTTAGCTCGATTAGTTGCTCGTTAGTGGACGACTAGACGTGAATGAATAGTACTATGTTGTGATAATTTGTTGGTGGTGTTTGAAAGCCAGTTACGGTTGTTTGAGCATGTATTGTTGTTGATTGTGAATGTTGTGAATGTTGTTGATTGTGAATGTTGTGAATGTTGTGATTGTGTGTGTTTGTTGTGTTTGAGGCCTTGTGTCTTGTGGATACCCGATGCACGAGAGTTGTTCCAGCTAGGGATTGAGCCTGAGGTGCCTTGTGGCTTGTGAATACCCTACGCACGAGAGTTTATCCAGCTTAGGGGTTGATCCCAAGGAGTGAAATGAACTATGGGGTTGAGAATGTGTCATCTGTAGTGTCGCGTTGAGACATGATTCGAGAGTGGTCTGACATGTCTGAGCCTTTCTGGGATCACGATTGGTTCTCCCAAATGGATTGAGCTCTGCTAATTGTGCACAACTGAGAAAGGGTCCAGCAGTTCTTGATTGATGATGTTGATTAACTGTGTTTACTTTTGATTTGCTTGGCGTTATATCATGGTTATTATTTATGTTATATATTATCGGATAGTAGTGGATGCTAGATGTTAGCTGGCATTAGCTGAGGCTATTGAGAGTTCTAGAGGCGATGATAGGTGAGCTATGTGGGTAGGTTCCACTGTGTTGTTGTTTACTTTTGGACTTGCCGGACTTATGGGGGCCAGGTAGGTTATCTTTGTATGTTTTCTTGTACTTGTCAGGCTTATGGGGTCCAGGTAGGTTCTATGTTTTTACTTAAGTTGAATTCTCCTTCTGCAATATCCAGTATATCTGTTGATCTCTCATCTGAGTCTTGAACTTGTTTCTGCCTTTCATACTCGGTACATTATTGTACTGGTCCCCTAGTCGGGGTGCTTCATTCATTCCTGCAGGTGATGCCTGCTGTTAGATCGACTTATTGGGTGTTGAGTGGAGTTCCGACTGAGTTGGTGTGCACGAGGTCTTTCGAAGTCGCCAGATGTTTGAGTTAAGGGTACTTCGGGGCCCTGTCCCAATCATATGATTACTATTGTATTCATAGAGGTTCATAGACATTGTTCTGGTGTTAGTATGTTATTATAGGACAGGTGGGTCATGTTGTATAGTTGTTTTCCATTCCATGTCCTTGATGGCCTATTAAATTTATTTTTGGTTGGTTAGGTGAGCTAGCTTCCGTTTCAGTCTATCATCTTACTCTTATTTTATAGTTGTTTTATTGCCGAACCTTATCGGTACTAGCCTTTGATTTATTTTTGGGTGTCGTGTATGCTCATATCAGAGGTGGCACCAGGTGCCAATCACGCCTCCTCAGGTTTGGGGTGTGACACGAGCAAGGCCAATGTAGTGGCGGATGCCGTCAGCAGACTGTCTATGAAGAGTGTTTCTCATGTGGAATATGGAAGAAAAGAGCTGGTGAAGGATGTGTATCGTCTTGCATGATTAGGGGTTCGCCTTATTGATTCGATGGATGGTGGTGCCATTGTTCAAAAGGGCTCAGAATCTTCGTTAGTGACCGAGGTCAAGGTTAGGTAGGCCGAGGATCATATTTTAGTAAAGTTGAAGTAACTGGTTCAAAGTTAGAAGGTAGAGGTCCTCTCCTAAGGGGAGATGGTGTACTTCAATATCAGGGTCGTTTGTGTGTTCCAGATGTCGATTACTTGAGGGAGCGGATGTTTCATAAGGCTCATGGTTCCCGATATTCTATATATCTAGGTTCTACCAAGATGTACCATGACCTATGGAAAGTCTATTAGTGGAATTGCATGAAGAAGAGCATAGCAGAATTTGTTGCTAAGTGTTCAAACTATCAACAAGTGAAAGTTGAGCATCAAAGACGTGGAGGTGTGTTATAAGACATCAGTATCCCCACTTATAAGTGGGAAGATATTAATATGGACTTCATTATAGGTTTGCCTCATACACGTCGATAGTATGACTCTGTTCGGGTGGTTGTAGATAGGTTGACTAAAGTAATCGATTTTCTACTGTCAAAACTATAGATTCAGCCAAGGATTATGCTAAATTGGACATTCTGGAGTTAGTTCAGTTTCATGGAGTTCCCTTGTCCATCACATCATATAGAGGTACTCAATTTACCTTGCAGTTTTGGAAGCCATTTCAAAAGGGATTGGGTACTCAGGTTAAGCTTAGCACAGCTTTTCACCCGCAGACAGATGGTCAGGCCGAGTGGACCATTCAGACTCTCTAGGATATGTTGAGAGAAAGTGTTATTAACTTAAAAGGTAGTTGGGATGATCATTTGCCTTTTATCAAGTTCGTATCTAACAACAGTTATCACTCTCCAGTATTCAGATGGCCCCGTTTGAGGCTCTTTATAGGCGGCGATGTAGATCGCCTATTATTTACATTGAAGTAGGTGAAGCTACATTGGTAGGGCCAGATTTAGTTCATGAGGCTATGGATAAAGTTAACTTATAAGGGAAAGGCTGAAAATAGCTCAAAGTCGCCAAAATTCCTACGCAAATGTGAGGAGGAGAGAACTTCAATTTGAAGTGGATGATTGGGTATTTTTGAAAGCATCTCCCATGAAGGGAGTAATGAGATTTAGAAAGAAAGGGAAGCTTAGTCCCCGTTATGTTGGCCTGTACAGGATTGTGAGACGTGTGGGCAAGGTGGCCTATGAGCTGGAGTTGCCAGCGGAGTAAGCGTCAGTGCATCTAGTTTTCCATGTCTCACTATTTAAGAAGTGCATTGGTGACCCGACTTTGATTGTTTCGGTGGAGAGCACTGGTGTGAAGGATATACTTAGCTATCAAGAGGTTCCGGTTGAAATCCTTGATCGTCAGGTTCAGAAATTGAGAAATAAAGAGGTAGCTTCAGTAAAGGTTCTGTGGAGAAATTAGCTTGTTGAGGGAGCTACGTGAGAAGCTGAAGCAGATATGATGGCTAAATATCCCCATCTTTTGCCTTCTGTCTCAGTTCCAACTTGAGGTACTAGTTTCCTCTTTAATACCCTATTCAGTTTCATGTCTAGTTCATTCTCCCAGTTTCTTTCATGTCAGAGCATGATATATGATTCATGAATTTAGTTCAGTCATGTATATCAGTCCGGAGTCAGTCACTCCATTAGTTTTCAGCTTCAGATATTCAGTATTTGGGAGGGTAGTTCCTTTCTCCAATTATTTAGTATGTTTACCCATATTCAAGGATGAATAGTCCCAAGGGGGAGATATTGTAATACCTCAAAAGTTCATCAGATCAGACCCGAGGGTTGAAGCGGAGAAAATGGAAAAATTTGCATAAGTCATAGAATGACTCATCAAGTGACTCATTGGGTCACCCAACAAGTCGTGGAGTGACTCGTGAAGGGGAGGCAGGCCGGTAATGATTCGTGGTCAGGGGGTGACCACGAATAGAGCCATGAGTCATAGTGACACTTCATGACTTCTGAGGTAAGTCGTGGTCAGGATGGTTGAGTTGAAGGTTGAAATTCCATTGGTGATCACAAGTGAGGATCACAAGTGAGGATCACAAGTCATTGCTCCACCTCACGACCCGTGATGTCCCTCGTTGGGACTGGCAAAGTGATTTTTTCCTGCGAATTTAGTAAGAGTATTTTTGTAATTCCTAAGATCCTAAGCCCTAAAATATATCATTTTAAGCTTTGTTAGGAAGGTTTTAAGAAGTTTTAGTCTATTCTAAAATATTCTCTCCCATGCATGCAAGTTTAGAGGGTTCCATTGAAGATCAAGTCTAAGAACTCTCCAAGTTCTTCCCCAAAATTGTTAGGCTTTCAAGTAAGGGTGTAGAATCAGCTTATGCAGGTATGTAGGGTCATGAATGAGAGTTTCCCTTTACTCTCATGCGCAAATCCCCTCTCAAGTTCATGAATTCAAGTGTATGATTCTATGGGGTTTTAACCCAAGTTTATGAAATTCTCTATGTTTAATTCATGGGTCAATTCCCTTCATGCTTCAAATGATTTTTTAAGATTCATGGGTAGGTTTTATACCTATTTTGATTACAATTCATGATTTCAAGTTTTAAAAACATGATTCCCGCAAGTTTCATGAAAAGTCGAGTTTATAATCTATGTTTCCAAGTATGAAAAGATGTTTAATATGAAAGAATGTTTATGATTTTACCGATGAATGTAATTATGATTTTTCTTACAATGTCTATTTCATGCAAGAATGATGTTAAGATTTGGGTAAGCCCACTCAAGTTAAGCATGATTTCATGATTTAGCCAAGGCAAATAAGTCCAGTTATCTCAAATTTTGGACTCAAAACTCCCCATATGTTAAGATTTATGTTATGTTTTGATATATAATTATATGATCATTATATATATTTTGAGAGTAGTGTTTAGCACCGAGTAGGTTAGGTGTTCCAAGGTTCCCAGTCGCATAAACTACGCGTCAACATAAGTATACTTTGGGGCCTCTCAAGAGAGCATTTTCCTAGTCCAAAGGCACACCATGATATCACACCTTACTTAATCCTTCTCCTTTGCAAGTCTTAGGATGGTCCTCCTCCGCGTGGTAAAGACGTGGGATCATCATGCTCTCATACATGGTGGTTGTCGGTTAAAATGAGTCTCCCATTGTTCCTCATGATTTCAGTAATTCATATACTATAAGATATTAGATTATGTTTGCAGCAGGTTTGATCCAAGGATTAGTTTATGAGCTTTTACCTATGATTTCAAATATGGAAATCCATATGCACTTATTTCAGTTTATGTCTATTCATGTTTTCAGATATCAGCATGCAGCCTTTACTCTCAGCATCTTATGATGTTATGATTTATGTATTACACCCCGAAAAAATTTCTTTTGGTGATTATTTGATGTTTGTATGCTAAGTTAAAGGAAGTGCAGTTTTTATATTGATCGTAGATGACAAGGGAAATGTATATGAACGGAAAATCAAAGAGTATGTGAAGTTCATAAGTAAGGGTCAATGTCAAACGACCATATCTCCAAATATATAATGAATTAGAAGCCCCACGGCCTACCAAATTAAAGGTCTTTGAATCTAGATTTCAAACATCAAACCTCTTATCAATCGGAGTTCGGAGTAAGAAGTTTTGGGCATTTTACCAAAGCACCTCGAGCGGTGATGCGGGCATGATGCCCTAGTGCCTCCACCGCCCTATTTTCTTAAAATCTGATTTTTTACTTGTAGAAAACATTTTCATCTAAATATAAATCGACCACCTTTCTAAGAATTCCATTTCTCTCTCAATTCCATCAGCTAGGACAACGAAAATCAAGGAGGAACATCAAGCAAAGTCCAAGAAAATCACAAGATAAGTTGAGATTACTTTCCCAAGTGTGCTAGGGGCTGTTTTGAAGCTCATTTTAGCAAGGTTTTGAAGGAGTTTTTCTTAGTTTTAAAATCTATTTGGACTTCCTATATATCCATCTTTGATTAGGTGTTGAAACTAGGAGGAAAGGTAAGGATTTTGCCCCTTTTCAACCTCTCAAATTGCAAAGAAAAAATCTGAAAATTGGCAGCTAAGTGAGCTGTCGATGGACTGTTTCTGAGCTGAGTTTTACTCTTTTTCCTTAGGCTTTTTGTCTTTTTCTTTTGATGGAATTATACTTCATATTGAGGAGAAGAATTACAACAATACTAAGGTAAAATTTCCTCTTGTTTCTCCCTCAAAAGTTAGTGAAAACTAGTTGAGAAAATGGCTAAATGTGGTTGATGTTAGTTGAACATGATCAATAAATTTTGTTGAAACTCTTAGGCCATCCGCAGTTCCTTATGATTTATACATGTTTTGAATACATGCATTTAAGTAGTATTTTCTAGCTTTACATGTTATATGTGCTCACCTGCAGTTATGTATTACGAAGGAGGCCTATGCAGGCCACATGTTTAGTATTCATCATTTCTATGCTATATGTATTAAGTCGGTCCAGTGTAAGCCATATCGGCTTCGTTTATGATTTTGTTTAGGATTTATTGATTTTACCGAGGTATGGTACACCGGCTGGAGGTATTGTTATTTTACCCCGGTGTGGTACATCGGGATGGACAGTTTTTACCCCGGTGTGGTACACCGGCTGGAGGCATTTTTGTTTTTACCCCGATATGGTACTGGCTGGACGAATTGTATAAAAAATTTATGCTCAGCTGGCCGTTGGCATTTCAGTTATAGTCTTTGTTGTGCATTAGATGGTCGCATTTACACTTCAATAATGAGTTATTATCACATTTCTGTTTTTAGGATTTCGGGTTGTTACTATTCCTAATTTCTAGCCCAATTATCATTTTATCTTACATGTTTATAGTTTTCAGCCTTACATACCAGTACATTTAATTTGTATTAACGTCCCTTCATCTTGGGACCCTTCCTGCAATAGTCCTACAGGTACAGGTCGAGGCTCAGATCATCGGACGCAGTAGGAGCTAGATTTCAGTGGAATAGTGATATGGTCCTCTCTTCCAGGAGTCATATCCTAATTTTGACTATTTTGAGTTTTGTGTATAGCATGGGTAGGCCGAGGCCTGTCTCGTGCATTTCAATTTGTTTACTCTGTAGAGGCTGATGTGGACTAGTTTGTATAGTAGTGTTGGTCGTGTTGTTATGTTGGCTTTTCATTGCTCTGTTTAGCTTTATTGTAGCCTTATCGACTTTCCAAGTTGCATATTTATTATTTTCAAGACATTATGGGTCCAGTATTTATCTTGGTTGGTTGTGACAGTTGGCTTGGTCAGCCTAAGTGTTACATTTATAGATGTTATATAGCCAGCTTCTCGGTCAATTATGAATCGAGTGCCAGTTGTGCCCTACCCCAGTTTTGAGGCGTGACATTATGATATGCATGATTTCAGTTTTTACTAACTTTGCCTGTTTTATTTACCTTGAATACTCAGTATATTTCAAGTATTGACTACATATTCTATGTTGTATCATTTTATGGTATAGGTTCAACGTTCAAGACTCAGTCTCGCCTTTAGCCAGTCATCTAGGTTTTTCATAGTGTTTTTGTTGGTGAATCCTCATCCTTCGAGGACCTTCAGTTAGTTGGGTTATGCTATTATTTAGTTTCAGACTCCTAGTGAGCTAGTTGGGGTATTGTCTCATCAGCTCGTCAGTATATTAGAGGCTTTCCAAACATAGACCTGTGTATTTAGCTTCAGATTCTGTGTTGTGATATTTTCAATGTTAGATGTTTTATTTTTCAGACCTCCTCTATTTTAGAATTCAGTTTTTCTCTTTGCTTATGTTGTGCTTTAGTTATTATGTTTATGCCATGGGCTGACTTGGAGACATTTATGGTTCAATGTTCTGTGTCTAGATCTGGGCCAATGTTCGGGTCGTGACAATTGTAACACCCCAAAACATTCCTAGACCAAACTCATACATTGCATGAAAAATCAAGGGAAAACCAGAAAATATTTCTTAGAACGACCGAGAAAATGAGTCGTTGTCAGCAGTAACGACTCATTGTCTGGGTGGTGGTCATCCCTATCGAATGTTCTTTGGGAACCAACAGAACATGGAACGACCCATTGTGAGGAGCAATGAGTCATCCTATCACTCATTGAATTCCCATTTCAGAGATCAGTTATACCCTTTTAGGGAACCCACGAGTCAAATGACAAGTCATTATTTGATGTAACGGCTCGTGAGGTGACCCATCAGTTGGAGTCCAAAGGATATTGAAATATCATTCCAGTAGCAATGAGAGGCACAACGACCCATTGTAACGCATAACGAGTCATTGTTTCCATCTATGGCACAAGTACAGAAATCCTCATATTTTCCAGTGGAGACAACGAGTCGATATAATCACCCGTTGGTTCCACCAATGAGTCATTGTGTCACTCATTAGTGGGGTTCCTAGGTTTTCCTATCAGTGACAACAGGAAGCACCAATGACCCGTTGGTATATCCAATGAGTTGTGGTCCCCTCTCATTGCCAATCTCCAGTGTGAAAAATTCCAGGCCCAGGACCAACAAGTGGTCCCAATGAGTCGTGGTGTCAACCAACAACTCGTTGTGTGACCCGTTGGTCCACTATCGGGCAGTTTCCAGATTTTTATCCCAGGGTTATTTTAGTAACTTTTCAGCTTTTTATCTCTAAACCCTATCGTTTTGAGCTCATTTTAGAGAGAATTACAGGGGTAGAACGATGTTCCCTCTTCATTCCTCGAATTCTCTCAAAGTAAGAAATGTAATGATTTAGTCAGGAAGCACAGAGCAGGGCAAGGGTTCAAATCTTTCTTCTCAGATCTTCTCAAGGGTTTTCTCTAGGTTTTTCTACACCAGATATATGAGAATTTAGCAAGGAAATTGTCCTTCCCTTGTGCCCCAAAATCCATCTAAATTTTCTTATTAGTTCTAAGCCCTGAGACTTTTGAATTAGAGGAATTTTTCAGTCATGTTCTGATTAAATCATGTGAAATGTTGCTCATACTATTTGTTACTATTTTTCCATTATCTAGTAATCATGTTGATACCTGTTTTCCTGAAAAGTGACTTTATCCCTAATTCGATAAGTTTTGTCATTATGGTCCTGCAAAATTGTATGGACATAATGTTTCTTGACTCTATTAGTGTTAGAAATTCCATGTCATTAGGATCAAAAGGGTGGAGCATCTAGCTCTCCCTAGAGTTACAGCGCCAACAATTGAAAACGCTCAAACCACACCTCCTACAGAAGTATGAAGCGACTGTTGTCAACAAAGAACCCAACTAGAGGTTGGGGTCGATCCCATAGAGAATACAGAAGGATATAGAAGAACACTAGTATTTAAGCTTTTAACTCAATTATTTCCTAAAGGAGGGGATTTGTAAAATTAATAAGTAATTGTGTCGAGAAATTGATTGTTATTTCCAAATAAATGCAACTAACTAGGGTATGTGTTCCCCATGGATTCATAACTACTTCGGGTTTTACACTTGTGATCTATCCTAATATATTACTTGTAGAACTGATAACTAGGGTTCATCCAAATGACTGGTTCGTCCTTATTGTATGACTATACTCAATCACCGGGTCAGGTCTCATGAGCGATTTTTATCAATTTGTTCCAAATATAACTATCCTACGATCACAACTCAAGTTAATACAATGATCATAAAAATCAAGGCTTTTTTGTAATTCTCTTTTTCTAATCTTTACCTATCTAGGCTCAAGCAAGTAAAGAATTCAACATGTCCTAATGTTGTGCACCGTTAAGAAATATTAAAGATGAAGAGAATACAATACAAAAATTTAGTATTGGTTTAGAATCACGTCGTGCAAACCCTAGTTCGTTAATTCACCATGGCTCCCACAACCCTAGTTGTGGTAGTTTTAGCCTATCATGTTTATACGTAAATTAATAGCATTCATGTACAAAAGCACAAGTTAAATACTTACAATGATGATAGGAAGCTCACTTGATTATTGCAAAAATTCAGAAGAACAATTCAACAATATGTGTCTCAAAGTATTTTTTAAAAATAAAACCTTACAATCGTATTTTCCACACTTATCAAAAACTTATTGTAAGACTCTCTATTACATAAAAATAAAAGGGTATTTATAGTAGTAGATTTATGCTTTCCTTGTTCCCTTGCGTATTTGATTTGGGATTGGAAGCTCCTTTTCCTAGTTGAAGTAGGAGATCAATTTTGACATTTTGACTGTTGAAAAAGCTTGTCGCGCCACGGGCTACATCGTGCAGGTGGAAGGGAATCTCGCACCTGCTGTAGCATTGGAAAGGTTGCGCCTCGCGCATGTCATCGAGCAGCTTCTGTGCCGCATTGCGCATACTGTCACGCTGGGAGACCAGTCTCGTGCATAAAATCGTGCAGCACTAGGGCCACGTTGCGCATCTGGTAGCGCAGCAAGGCCAGTGCCTCACGCATCTAGTCACGCAATAATGTTGTGTAGTGTGATATGCCTAGATCTTTGGATTATTCATCCCAACTTCCTCATCTTCATTTCATGAGCCTCAAATACACCCAAATCCATCATTTTTATCCCTGAAAGCATCTAATCACGTGTGTTAGCTAATTTCACAAATATATAACATAACCACATGCAAACAAACATAATTAATTCTCAAAACATAGTAAAGTATGGGCAAAATATGTCCAAGAAGTGTGTAAGTATGCCCTTTATCAGCAACCATTACCCAGCTTGTCCTAAGTGTGGCAAGAACCATCCAGGTGAATGTCTCCTTGGCAAAGAGGGTTTCTTTGGATGCGGGAAGCTAGGTCACAGGCTAAAGGAGTGTCCGTCAACAAGACGGGGGATATCACAGTTTACCACTTCAGTAGCCCCAATAGGTCGTCCATCTCAGTAGGGTAACACTTCAGGTACGGATGGCGATCAGCGCCAAAATGCTTTTAGGCTTTATCCTCTCATCAAGATCATGAGATCTCACCTGACGTGGTCACGGGTATGTTACGTCTCTTCCATATAGATGTGTATGCCCTACTAGATCTAGGAGCCACACTATCATTCATGACTCCTTATATAGCTGCCCAGTTTGAAATCACTCCAGAAGTCTTATCTCTACCGCAGTTGATGAGTCAGTTAGAGCCAACCGGGTGTATAGAAACTGCCCAGTCTCAGCATTGAGTAAAGTCATTCCAGTTGATCTAGTAGAGTTAGACATGGTCGATTTGGACCTCATTCTTGGCATGGATTGGCTACACTGTGGTTATTCCTCAGTCGACTAAAGAACTAGAGTTGTCAAATTTCAGTTTCCAAATGAGCCAATTCTAGAGTGGATGGGTAGTAGTTCTGGGCCTAAGGGTCGGTTTATTTTCTACCTTAAGGCAAGGAAGCTTATCTCTAAAGGGTGCATTTATCAACTAGTTTAGGTCAAAGATTCCTACTTTGAGACCCTAACTATCCAGTCAGTTCTAGTTGCAACGATTTTCCTGACGTGTTTCCCAAGGATCTTCCCAAAGTTCCCCCTGAGCGAAAAATAGACTTTGACATAGACCTTCTTCTAGACACTCAGCCCATCTCTACTCCTCCTTACATAATGGCTCTAGCTGAGCTTAAAGAGTTAAAGGAACAGTTGAAGGACCTTCTTGATAAGAGTTTCATCAGGCCCAGCATCTCTCCATAGGGTGCTCCAAAGTTGTTCGTGCGAAAAAAAGATGGCACTCTCAGAATATGTATCAACTACCGTCAACTGAACAATGTTACAGTTAAGAATAGGCATCCCCTACCCAGGATCCACAATATGTTCGATCAACTTCAAGGAGCCAGTTGTTTTTCCAAGGTAGATCTTAGGTTGGGGTATCATCAGCTTAGAGTCAGAGAGTGTGACATACCAAAAACAACCTTCAAAACTCGGTATGGTCACTATGAGTTCGTGGTTATGTCCTTTGGACTAACTAATTCCCCTGCAGCTTTCATGGACCTAATGAATAGGGTTTTCAAGCAGTATCTAGACATGTTCGTCATTATATTCATCGATTACATTTAAGTATACTCTAGAAATGAGGAAGAACATGCTAACTATTTGAGGATAGTGTTACAAACACTCAAAGACCGCCAGTTGTTCACTAAATTCAGTAAATAAGAATTCTGGCTGAAGTCTGTGGCTTTCCTTGGTCATGTGGTCTCGGGTGAGGGTATTCAGGTAGATCTTCAAAAGATAGTACCGGTGAAAGACTAGCCAAGACCTACTTGCCCAACAGATATCAAAAGTTTTCTGGGTCAAGCTGGTTATTACCGACGATTTGTAGAAGGATTTTCCTCCATTGCGTCTCCTCTGACTAAGCTAACTCAAAAAACGTGAAGTTTCAGTGGTATGATTCTTATGAGAAGAGTTTCCAGGAGTTGAATACTCGACTCACCACTGCTCTAGTTTTAACCTTACCAGAAGGAATAGATGGTTTTGTAGTATATGTGACACTTCTAAAGTTGGACTCGGTTGCATTCTGATGCAACGGGGTAATTGGTCGATTCATCTAAGGGCGCAGTAGTACTACAGAGTGGGTCTTATTCCTCATTAGGTGTTAAAGTTAAGTCAAAGCAGGATGAAGATCCATACTGCTTTAGCTGAAAGAAGTAGTTCTCAGAAAAGAAGTGGAGGCTTTCTCCAAAGGGGGAAATGCTATGCTTCGTTACCAAGGTAGACTTTGTGTATCGGATGTAGGTGACTTGAGACATCAAATACTGGTGGAAGCACACAGGTCCAGATATTCTATCCACCCAGTTGCCACTAAGATTTACTGTTACCTACAGGATATCTACTGGTGAAACGGGATGAAAAAAGACATTGCCAAATTTGTGGCTAAGTGCCCGAACTGCCAGCAGGTTAAGGTGGAACATCAGAGACCTGGGGGTATGAATCAGGATATCAGCATACCCACATGGAATTGGGAAGAAGTGAATATGGAATTTATTACAAGTCTATCTCGTACTCGCCAACAGCATGACTCAATTTGGGTGATAGTAGATCGGATGACCAAGTCAGCATATTTCCTCCCAGTTAAAACTACAGACTCAGCAAAGGATTATGCTAGGATGTACATCCGGGAGATAGTCAGACTACAAGGGGTGCCCTTTTCCATCATCTCAAATAGAGGTACTTAGTTCGCCTTGTATTTCTGGAAGTCATTTCAAAAAGGACTCAGTACTTAGGTCAAGCTCAGCATAGTTTTTCACCCTCAGAACGATGGACAAGCTGAGCGGACCATTCATATCTTAGAATATATACTGAGAACTTATGTGATCGACTTCAAGGGCAGTTGGGATGATCACCAACCTCTCATCGAGTTTGCATACAATAACAGCTACCACTCTAGTATTCAGATGGCCCCGTTTGAGGCATTATATGGTAGGAGGTGTAGGTCTCCTATAGAGTGGTTTGAAGTTGGTGAAGCTACCTTGATAGGACCAGACTCGATTCATGAAGCTATGTAGAAAGTGAAACTAATCAGAGAAAGATTGAAAATAGCTCAAAGCCGACATAAATCATATGCGGATATGAGGAGAGAGTAAGAATTTTCCATAGATGATTGGGTTTACTTGAAAATTTCACCCATGAAAGGGGTGATGAGGTTTGGAAAGAAAGGGAAACTCAGTCTGAGGTATGTAGGAATACAGGATTCTGAGGCGAATTGACAGTGTGGTATATGAGTTAGAATTACCTTCAGAGTTAGCATCTGTGCACCCAGTCTTCCATATGTTACTATTGGAGGAGTGCATCAGTGATCCAACCTCAATTGTGCCACTAGATAGTGTGGGAGTGAAGGATAGTCTCTCTTACGAAGAGGTTCTAGTTCAAATCCTAGACCATCAAGTTTGTAAGTTGAGAAATAAGGAAGTCGCTTCGGTGAAAGTCTTGTGGAGGAACCAGCTAGTTGAGGGAGCCACATGGGAGGCAGAAGCAGACATAATGGCAAAATACCCTCATTTATTACCTTTCAGTTCAGCTCCAGCATCAGGTATTAAATTCCTCCTCAATACTCTATTAATCTCAGTACTCATCAGCTCTATTCAGATTTTAAATGTGCATTCTAGTTGTGTAAACTCATTTAATGTGGTCAAATCATTTCGGAGTCAGTCACTCCTTTAGAAATCAGTATATAGTCTCAGTCTCGGAATTTCATCTCTTTAACCATTTTTCCAGCAGTTTTATACTTCATTCGAGGTCGAATGATCCCAAGCGAGCGATATTATAACACCCTAAAAGTTCCTAGACCAAAATCAAAAATTGCATGAAAAACCAGGGGAAAACTAGAAAATTCTTCTCAGAACGAACGAGTCAACGAGGCGTTGTCAGCATTAATGACCCATTTTCTGGGTCGTGGTCAGCCCTGTCAGATGTTCTTAAGGAACCAATGATAAATGGAACGACCCGTTGTAAGGAGCAACGAGTCATCCTGTCACTTGTTGAATACCCATTTTAGAGATCAGTTATGCCCTTTCCAGGAACCCATGAATCTAACAATGAGTCGTTGTTTGATGTAACGACTCGTGAGGTGACACATTGGTTGGAGTCCAAAGGATATTGAAATTTCCTTCCAGAAGAAATGATAGGCAACGACAACCCGTTGTAACACACAATGAGCCGTTGTTTCCATCCATGGCATAAGTCCAGAAATTCTCAGATTTTCCAGTGGAGACAACGAGTTGATATAACAACCCGTTGGTTCTACCAATGAGTTATTGTGTTGCTTGTTAGTGGGGTTCCCAGGTTTTTTGGCCAGTGACTATATGAAGCACCAACGACCCGTTGGTCCATCCAACAAGTCACGGTCCCCTCTCGTTGCCAATCTCTAGTGTGCCAAATTCCAGGCCCACGACCAACAACTAGCCCCAATGACTCATGGTGTCAACCAACAACTCATTATGTGACCCATTGGTCCCCCTATCGGGCAGTTTCTAGATTTTTCTCCTAGGGTTATTTTAGTAACTGCTCAGCTTTTTATCTCTAAACCCTATCGTTTTGAGCTCGTTTTATAGAGAATTAAAGTGGTAGAACGACGTTCCCTCTTCATTCGTCCCATCTCTCAAAGTTAAAAACGTAAAGATTCAGTCATGAAGCACTGATTAGGGCAAGGGTTCAAATCTTTCTTCTCAGATCTTCTCAAGGGTTTTCTCCGTATTTTTCTACACTAGGTATGTGAGAATTTAGCAAGGGAATTATCCTTCCCTTGTGCCCTAAAATCCATCTAAATTTTCTTATTAGTTCTAAGCCCTGGGACTTTCAAATTAGAGGAATTTTTCGGTCATGTTCTGATTAAATCATGTGAAATGTTGTTCATACTATTTGTTAGTATATTTCCATTATCTAGTAATCATTTTGATACTTGTTTTCATGAAAAGTGACTTTAGCCCTAATTCGTTAAGTGTTGTAACTAGGGTCCTACAAAATTGTATAAATAGAATGTTTCTTGACTCTATCAGTGTTAGAAATTCCATGTTATTATTATAAGTTAAATGCTCAGTCAGTTGCATGCTAGCTCAGTTTCAGTCATGATGTTAATATCTTCAATAATTTCAGTAATGTCAGTTGATCAGTTTGACTATAGTCTTTTCTTGAGGTGTCAGTAATACCTCGCAGATATCAGTTATCAGTTAATAGTTAGTTCTACAGATGGTTACGACATTTTCAGATAAGCAGCTCTAACCAGTCTTAGAACACTAGTTACCATATTCGGTCTAATAAGACTATCAGGGTACTTCTAGTTAAGTATTCCTGACTTAGTCTTGCACCCCAGTTTTGAGCTATCAGCTTGGTAGTAGCAGTCATGTTAGGACTATTTAGTCGGAGTAGGGCATGGCACTGGGAGGGTCGAGGTTCCAGCGCACCCAGGTTCCCAGAACTACGTTGCCACCGTAGGTTATCTTTTCCCTACTGGGCCCAGATTTGTGATTACCCAGTTCATGCCTTTATACCTTGGCAAGGTATATTGGTTCCTATCAATGGGGCGTATATATCGAACTCCACATTTATCTCACATGGTTATATATCAGTTATAGACTCTCCCACTAGTCAGCACAGTCTCAATTCAATTCAATTCAGTTTAGCTCAGTGCAGTATCTCAGATCCAAGACATGTCTATGACCATCAGCCAGGGTCATTATTGACCATATCAGTTATATTTTAGTTTTATAAGTTTTCAGTATTTCAATTGGTCATTTCATGTCATTTTAGTTGAGTTACTTATTCTTTCAAGCTTATTATATTTCACTTACTCAGTACATTCAAAGTACTGACGCATACCTTTTATGTTGTATCGTATCATGATACAAGCGCAAGTTCTCAGTCCCAGCATCGACATTAGTTCCCTCAGACGATATCAGTAGCAGCATTTGGTGAGTCCTCATCTTTCGAGGATGATATTTATTTTCAGTTAGTCCCTTACAATCAGATTTTAGAGTTAGCTGGGGGCTTGTCCCAGCAACTCATTATTGAGTAGATGGCTTTTAGACATAGACATAGATATTCAGCATTGTTTTTTAGATGTATAGACTGTTGTCAAATCAGTTTTCTTAAATGGTGTTATTTATTTAAAGCTTCCACTTATGTTTACTCAGTTACCAGTGTAATGATAGACCATGGATTGGCTTGGGGTTACTTATGGCACCGAGTACCGTGTCTCATCCAGCGTATAAACTCGGGTCCTGACAACAATTTACCCTTGCGTGGGAATGTTGTATTTCCTTTTTTTACCTTAATGTACCTTTTTTTCTTTATTTTGAGTGTTTCTACAAAAAATTAATCGATATTAATGAAATATTTTAGGGGCAATGGATTGACTTAAAGACGGTGTACACATCCTTAAATTTGTTGAGACCCACATTTGGCATAAAAAGGTCATTTATATAGGACGCGTTATATACTGTTTACGTGATACTTGATACAACTGTCTTTTGTTATTATATGTTGTTTGCATTGAGAGATGAATTGATCCACTTTCGTACTAAGGCCTTTTTAGAGCCTTTAAGCATATATATGAGCCTACGATACCAAAAGTCCATCCAAAACTTTTCTCAGGTCTTCAAGTTTCTCAGAAAAATACCTATAACTCTATTAAGCCCACTAAATCTCACTCTTATACCCTTTCAGAATTGATTAGAAAAATGTCTGAAGGAAGTACTAATGCACCCACCAGAAGGATCGATCCAGTCAGCGACTTGGAAATAAAAGAATTCCTATGGAGAAAGATCGCTGAAATAGATAGGAAGATAGCGGCAACAAAGGATAAATGTGAAGAGGTAGACCAGGATGAAGAGGCAGCACGGCAGGAAATCGCCAAACTCAATGAAAGAAGCATCATGGCGCGGAAGAGAAATAAGGACATAGATTACAAGATCAGTGACATACTCAAACCATCAGAAACACCTTCAGCATTTGAACACCACGCGAAGAGACTCGAAAAGACATGGTATGCTTGGTTAGGAAGCATCTTGCCTCAATCACCAAAAGAAAGGGCAAGATGCACAAAGACTCAGACGAAGAGAGCACAGGATCATCGCCAATGTGAAAGAGATTTAGAAAGTCTAAGTTATTTTATTTTGTTGTCCTTCTTTTTCTTTGTAATCAAAATAACTACACAAAACATGATCCCCACATGGGTACGTAGGAAGCTCTGTCGAACCTGGTCTCCTTATCATCCTCGTTTCTTAAAAAGTACTTCTCTGTTACACCCATAAGATGTTAGCAGCTAGTGAGCGTGCGCATGGACTTGTGGTGAGCAATGAGAACATGACGCGTGTGGGAGGAGCCTCAAAGGCAGGATGAGCGAGGAAACCGTTGAGTGGATTAGCAGGTCCGGGCAAGGGCCTGTGCGATGCGCAAGCACTGCCTGCGCGATAAGCAGCCACCCAGTGCAGTGGACAGCACGGCACAGCCCCTGGCGTAATAGCCTGTGCGAGGCACCCCCTGCCACCTCCCTATTGCTATATAAAGCCCTCCTTGTAGATTTTAAATCATTCTCAATATATTCCTTGACCAAGAATATAGAGAAAACGTGAATTTCATCGGATTTTTGTCAAATTACACTGTCAAACTCCATCAAAATGCAAATTCACCTTGGATAACAAGTTCTAGGCTTACGGAAAGCATCTCTGTAGAGTTATTTCTTGAAAATTCACTCAGTATACTGGAACCCTGCTGAGTAAAGGTTGTCAAAATTACTCCAAATTGAGTCCTAAATGGCAACAGGCAATAGATAAGCATTTCTCCCTTCTAAACTCTCTAGAAATTATGAGTTTTTGGTCGAGTTAAACAGAGTTGATATATAGTTAATATTATTATTGAAAGATATCATTATTTTCCAAATTTAGTATTGAAAATAGCCCTGTTCTCTCAGTATAAGGGCTGCATCTAAGTGGAACCGTCGGTTACAGGTTGAAACTAATCAATTAAATGAGAATCGACATTCAAGGTATGTTAAGGCTAATTCCTTCAACAAGTTATTCATGCCGCATAGTAATACGTATTGTATCCTTGTAAGAATTCTAGTGGCTTATATATTTTGATTGGATTCTACCATTAGTTTGAAATTAGTGTTTATGATATCGGTTGGGTATGACCCTGCCCTATATAGCCTTTCGTCAACCAACATCAGGAGTACGAGCTGTGTCATCACCTACAAGGCTATATGTTGTCCAAAGGGACTATATTCAGGCCCAAGGGCCATATTATAGTCCATCCACAAATGGGCTTATATTTTTATGTTGTATAAGCATCACTGACCCTCCATCAATCCTTGTGTGCACAGGGTGCAGTTACAGGAGCCCATCGGGCTTAGACATAGCTACAGGAGCCCAGCAGGCTTAATTGTATTCCCAGAGGCTAGGTAGGTTGGCTATAGTTACCCGTTGACTCATATTGGACATGCTAGGGGTATATAGATTGGAGTGAGCTCGCCAGGGCTTATAGGGGCCTCGGGTGGGTTATTCTGTATTGGTTGTACCTTCCAAACTTATGGGGACCAAGTAAAGTTCTTGTTCGCGTTACTTATTATTAGTTATACAGCAGGTTGTGAGGCTATTTAGGTTATACCTCTTATCCTTTCTATTGATCGTTTTCAGTTCTAATATCGGTATTATTCAGTCATTTTCATTACTGCCTTACATATTCGGTACATATTGTACCGACTCTCATCTTTTAGGCACTGCATTACTTGCCTGTAGATGCGAATAGATGTGGTTCAGGACCTTCCTAGTTGCCAGCTAGAGTCTGCAGTCCCGTCAATTTCTTTTCCCTAGAGTTGATAGTTAGAGAAGGTTTGTTCTTTTGTTGTGCAGCTTTTGGGTAGGTCAGGGCCCTGTCCCGACCGCTATTCCACTCGTAGAGACTTGCAGACTATAGTTTCTCTATTTTTGGTTGTTGTTGTTGGCCGTGTGGGGCCTATGTATGTCATGACCCGAACATAGGCCCAAATCAAGACACGGGATAAGGAACCCCAAGGGACTCCAAGTTGACACATGGTATGAACATACGTCTAACTCAATCATAAAAACAAAAGATCAACAGGATACACTTAGCGGAAGTCTAAAATAAGCATAACATCATAAATACATACGCATCTGAAGTTGATTATATTATATGTCTGAAAAGCCTCTAATACTGATGAGTTGATAGGACAAGACCCCAACTAACTCTTTAAGCCTGATAATGAATACATGAAAAAACTATTTAAGCATGGTCCCCAGGGGATGAGGAATCACCAACAGATGTGGGATTACAACTCTAAAACACTAGCTAAGGACGAAGCTGAGTTTGAGTACCGGGGCCTATATCATAAAATGATACAACATAGAGTATGCGTGGAATGTACCGAGTATGCAAGATAAGTAAAACCGCTTAAATAAGTAAAATCGTTTAAAACATGCATAAATATAAAACATGATTAAGATAAGAATCTGAGAGTGGGGCTTGCATGCACTTTTCTGAAATCATGATCTCAACAAAACATAACATCATAACTGAATCGATTGACCCAAAGCTGAAATATGATAATCATAAGTACAACTGAACATTGGGTTAAACCTGCTTTAGAACATATATATATATGTCACGCCCCGCCTTGGGGGGTATGGCTGGCACCTGGTGGCCTAGTAGGACCTAGACTGCTAACTGGTGAGCCTAAGCACATCTGGTGCCTGGCTAGCTCTAACTCAGATTTCTGGAATCAACAGGCTATATAACGACTGTAAACACAGCCTCCGGCCGATTGGGCCTATAGCCACCTGTATAAAACTTCAGCTAACAAGAAACATACTTACAAAAGGGAAACCTATGCGGGCCGACAAGACCACCATGCTGTCTAGTTATCTCTAACACAATATAAAGAATACTGAATGACTACGTGACCGGCAAGGTCACCACTACTATCGGTCTATGGCCCCACACGGCCAACATCAACAACTAAACACATATATACATGCACGACCCCACACGACCGGCTCCACCACCACAGGGAAACATCAGACTGCAAGCCTCTAGGAAGTAATAATAGATTGGTTGGGACAGGGCCCCGACCTACCCAAACTGTAATCAAAGAAGAAATAGGAACAACCTCCGACTATCTAGCTCCAGAGGATAGGAGCTGACAACTCTGCTGACTGGATCACGAGGGATCGACTCCTCGTGTATGTGTACCTACAGGCAAGCAATGCAGCGCCCCTATGGGCATCAGTACCACAGGTACCGAGCATGTAAAGCAAACTGAAATATACAACTGAAATGGGTAACAACAATAACATGAAATACAAGCAAAAAGTAGTTGAGTCTATCTGGCTGAGGATAACTGGAGAGAATTTACCTATTCTGTAATTAAATTGGGCGTACCTGACGATGTGTCATCCTGATGTCTATCAGTATCTAATAGCACATATATATATACATATAAATACACACAATACTTGACCGACTCCCATAAGCCGGAAGGTGCCAACAAACAGAACAATCTATTGCGGGTGAAATGTTGTACTGAGCTTAACCTGTGCACCCAATCCATTTTGAAACAACCTCCAAAACTGAGAGGTAAATTGGGTACCTCTGTCTGATATGATGGACAAGGGCACTCCATGCAACAGAACTAGCTGGATGTATAGTTTGGCATAATCCTCCGTCGAATCCGTGGTTTTGACGAGTAGAAAATGAGCGGGTTTGGTCAACCTGTCTACAACAACCCAAATGGAGTCATTGCTGTTGAGTGTGAAGAAAACCTATTATGAAGTCCATATTGATTTCTTCCCACTTCCAAGTAGGAATGCTAATGTCTTGGAGCACACCTCTGGGTCTTTGGTGCTCAACCTTCACTTGCTGACAGTTTGGACACTTAGCCACAAATTCTGTTATATCCTTCTTCATGCCATTCCACCAATAGACTTCCCGTAAGTCACGGTATATTTTGGTGGCACCTGGATAGATTGAACACCTAGAACCTTAAGCCTCATACAACATCCGATTTCTCAAATTATCAACATCCGGAATGCACAAGAGACCCTGGTATTGAAGAACACTATTTCCCCCTTTGGAGAAGGTCTCTACCTTCTGATTCTGGATGACTTCCTTTAACTTTACCAAAATGGTATCCTCATCTTGTCTGGCTTTTACATCAATCACTAAGGACGATTTTGATCCATTCTGAACAACAACAACACCATCGGTCGAGTCAACCAACCGAACTCTGAACCTTGCAAGTCGATGCACATCCTTCACCAGCTCCTTTCTTCTCTCATCCACATGGGACACTCTCCATAGAGAGTCTACTAAGTTCGTCTACTACTATATTAGCCTTGCCCGAATGGTAAAGCACACTCATATCATAGTCCTTAAGTATCTCCAACCACCTCCTTTGATGAAGATTGAGATCCTTCTGGGTAAACACATATTGTAGACCCTTATGGTCCATAAACACATCTACATGGACCCCGTACAAATAATACCTCCATATCTTCAAGGCGAATACCACTGCCGCCAATTCGAGGTCATGGGTCGGGTAATTCTTCTCATGAACTTTCAGTTGTCTGGAGGCATATGTTATGACTTTTATGTGCTGCATCAGTACACACCCAATTCCGATCCTTGAAGCATCACAATACACCATGAACCCATTGGTACCCTCTAGTATTGTTAACACCAGTGTTGAGGTGAGTGGAGTCTTTAACTCCTGAAAGCTTCTCTCACTAGCCTCCGACCATTGGAATTTCACTTTCTTTTGGGTCAATTTTGTCAATGGCGCTGCAATGGATGAAAAGTGCTCAACAAACCTTCTATAGTAGCCAGCTAAGGCCAAAAAACTTTGAATATCTGAAGGATTCACCGGTCTAGGCCAATTCTTCACCGCTTCTATTTTCTGAGAGTCCAATTGTATGCCCTCACTTATTACCACATGGCCCAAAAATGCCACTGAGTTCAACCAAAACTCACACTTGCTGAATTTAGCATATAGCTGACAATCCTTGATAGTCAATAGCACCACCCTTAAATGAGCGACATGCTCCTCCTAGCTCCAAAGTATATCAGGATGTCATCAATGAACACGATCACGAACATATCCAAGTATATCTTTAACAACCTATTCATCAAGTCCATAAAATATGCAGGAGCATTCTTTATTCCAAAAGACATAACTACAAACTCGTAATGCCCATACCGCGTCCTAAAGGCTGTCTTCGGGATGTCACTCTCTCGAACTCTGAGATGATGGTACTCGGATCTTAGATCTATCTTCAAATAACACTTGGCACCCTAAAGATGTTCAAACAAATCATCAATCCTGGGTAGAGGATACCTTTTCTTGACGGTGACCTTGTTCAATTGCCGATAATCAATGCACATATGAAGAGGATCATCTTTCTTTTGGACAAAGAGAACTGGTGCACCCCATGGAGACTTGGTAGGTCTTATGAAACCCTTTTCTAGAAGGTCCTTCAACTATTTCTTCAACTCTTTTAGCTCAGATAGATCCATTCTATAAGGAGGAATAGATATAGGCTGCGTATCGAGAAGAAGGTCAATACCAAAGTCAATCTCCCGCTTAGGATGAACTCTTGGCAAATCATCTAGGAAGACTTCTGGATACTCACATACTACTAGGACGGACTGGATAGTCGGGGTCTCAGACAGTGCATCCTTCACCCTAACTAGATGGTATACACAACCTTTGGATATCATCTTTCTAGCCTTAAGGTAAGAAATAAAATGACCTACAGACACGACTGAACTACCCTTCCACTCTAAAACTTACACACCCGAAAATCTAAACTCTACTACCTGGGTTCTACAATTAACTGAGGCATAACATACAAATAGCCAATCCATGCCATAGATAACATCAAAATTGTTCATGGATAACTCTACTAAATCTGCTGAGGTGACTTTCTAAATGACTGTGACCGGGCAACTCCTATACACCCGTCTAACTACAACTGAATCACCCACTGGAGTGGAGACTGAGAAGGGTTTTGAAAAGATTTTCGGACTGACTCTGAAACTACTAGCCACATAAGGTGTCACAAAAGACAAGGTAGCCTCAGATCTAACAAGGCATATACATCAAGAGGGAAAACTCGTAACATACCAGTGACTATATCTTGGGAGACCTACTGCTCCTGGAGGGATGCTAAGGCATAGAATCTATTATGGCGCTGACCACACGTATGCTAGTAGATACCCCCTACTATGTTGAGTGTGTGGGTGGAGCTGCTGAACTAGAAGCTGGGTCTCGACCCCCATCATGGCCCTGTCTCACTGCTGGGTAATATCTGAGCATATGTCTGAGCTTCCCATACCCAAAGCAAGCACCTGTACTTTCCAAGCAGTGGCCCGTGTGCCCCCGGCCACACCTGCCGCAAACTGAGATGCTAGAATCTATGGGTCTACTGCTCTTACTCCTAGATCCTGATGCTCGCCCCCTCTAATCGTGCCTAGGTCTGGATGGCACACTCAATGCTAAAGATGCTAGGGCTGAAGATTTCTAGTGGGTCTACTGTTGGTGCCCACCACCTCACCTTGGTTGAGAGAATCTGTAGCTACCAGTCCTGGCCCTCTTGGCCTCTATCTCCCTCATATGCGCTACCTCCATCTATTGGGCATATAAAACTATTCGAGGGAAATCCATATCTTGATGGATCATAGCCGTCCTGCAATCCTTTTCCAAATAGCTCGTCACCCCAAGAACAAACCTGCTCACTTGCGCCCTCTGATCAACCACTAACTCTGGGGTGTACTTTGATAGGCGAGTGAACTCAAGGGCATATTCTTGAACCGTCATCTTCCCCTGCTTAAGATTCACGAACTTAGTTTCCTTTAACTCCCTCATCTCATGAGGGAAGAACTGATCCAAAAAGGTCGCGTGGAACTCCTCCCAACTGATAGGGCCTGCTCCACTGCCCTACTATCCTTCCACTGTCGAAATCAGATGTGTACGACCCTCTTCAACTGATATGAGGCCAAATTAGCACACTTCTCCCAATCACCCCCATTATCTGGGTGATCTTCATAATCTCATCAATGAACTCATGCGGGTCCTCCAGATCTTCAGAATCTCATCAATGAACTCATGCGGGTCTTCATCTACTTTTGACCCAAGAAACTACAGTGGGTTCATACTTAAAAAATCTCTGACCCGTGCTGCCGTTGCCTTTCCATTTTGTGGGACATGCGCCACCTCTTGCTCATTGACTTGAGCAGTCAAGGCCTGAGCAAGAATCTGAATGGCTGCCCGAAATTCAGCATGGGCAACCGACTCCTGTGCATGGTGCTCCTGGACTGGCGAGGCTTACTGGTGCCTATCTCTGTTGCCATCCTCATGGCCGTTTACGTTTCCATTTCCATTTCTTCTACCGTTAACTCTACGGGGAGCCATGATTTTGCAATCGCGAATAGCACGAGTTAGAAGGATATGGAGATATTTCATCGCACGACATTGATTATGAAAGAAAGGAACATTTCCTAACTGTCTCGTAGCCTCTCCGTCATAAGTGTGGCGCACTTCACAGCCATGAAAAAGACTCTACTCAATGTGGCTTTCAGACACCCAAGGACACTTCAAACCTATTTCTCTGTTATATATCATGAGTAATAAACATGCATAACTGAAATCATGAGGAACAATGGGAGACTCGTCATATAACCGACATACCACGATAGAGCTTACGTTGTCCCAACTATCAGACTCAAGTGGGTAGAGTCGTCCAAAGCCTTGCCAAGGCTATGAATGATACCATGATATCGATATCAAGCTCATGGCCAAATTGGGGCAGGGGATAGCTCATATAGGAGTTCCCAATATAATTTAATCATACTTATATTGGCGCGTAGTTCTGAGGCATAGAGTTGACTGACCCATAGCCTACTCGGTGCTAGACACTACTCCTGAAAACATGCATATACTCTCCATCATTTTTCAATAAAGCTGACCATCATCTATAGACAAAGTTAAATGATCATGAATACATAAATCTGAATCATACATGAGGGGCCTTGGCTCAAACCATACCACAAGCTGTACATAAATGGGAGTCTTCGCTCCGAATCCATATGGTAAGCCAAATTCGTAAAATCATAATCATACTTGAGCATATGGGCATTGTCCGATACTTTAACATGCTTTAAAATACATAATTCACTTGAAAACATGATCATATACATGGATAACTTGAAAATATGTTTTTCATCATACTAGAATATTCATCATAAATCTCAACATTCATGAACTTCTCATCATTGGGCATTTTAATTTATAAATCTTAAAACATGATTTTAATTTAAAACAACTTAAAACTTTTCCATGAATCATAATTCAATGCTAGAATCATATTTAAACCATACCCATGTAGGAATTAAGGATTTTCATGCATTGGGCTAAAACCCCATAGAATCAACATATTAATTTTAATGATTTAGGGAGAGATTGGGCATTGGTGTGAACGGATTCACCCACTCATAACCCTACATATCTGGGGAAGAATTGATTTTATCACTCCTTGATTGCCTAATGAAGAATTGAAGAAAATATGAAGGAGAATGAGCTTGATCACCTCTCTAACTTTCTAACTTTGCATGCATGAGTAAGAATGGCCTAAAACGAACTTACTCCTCTTAAAACTCATCATTCATATCTTAAAATAACGTAGTTTAGACATTAGGATCATAGGAATTACGGAAAAGGCCTTACTAAATTCGCAGAAAATAACTACCTGTTAGTCCCAATGAGGGACCGGATGAGTCATCATCCAAGGGAACGATTCGTGGTATCAGACGTCAAGTGCACTGTCTAAGAGTTCATCTGGGGCTCATCATGTCACGATCCGAACTGTTACACACCATAAATTTTAAATTAATAAATAGCCTAATGGCATGTTGGTTAAGGGATTTAAAAAAAAGAAAAAAAAAGGGGAAAGTCGGCTTTTCATATATACATCAACAATTTCCAGCAAAACAGGGGAATATGATATAGGAGAGGAAACCCACGACAAATATATATAATTTCCTTCCAATTACTCTACGGAACGCGGTCTAAACTCCGTTCCGGCATAGATACAGAGGTATAAGGCAGTAGAGAGCAATCCTACGGAGTTAGTTTCGTCAAATTTGGCCGGCGAAACGTCGTGCTACCAAGGTAAAGTAAATAGAATTGCTTTAAATTAGTACCAATGTGTTCCTAGCCTTGCAGTGAGCATATATCCCTTCTGGACTATCGAGAAATAACGTGTTTTCGACCGTTTTCCGAAAGGTTAAAGTTTGGGATAAATATATATCAAAAGTGATAATTTCTCCCAAATATTAATGTATTTAGTTCTAATTGATATGTATATGAATGTAGTTGGGAGAAACAGCAGAAGTACCGACGGAAATCACACCGGTCAGTCGGGTATTCAGAAACCAGGTATGTAAAGCTATTCTTTTGGCAAGCCAGGAAGTACAGTCTAGAAAATAAATAGAATAAAGGCTATTAACAGATACCCAGCGTACAGGAATGATTTTAGTATAATTTCCAGCAAGCATGCTAGTATATCATTACGTACCATGCGATAATCAGAATAACGGATAGTCAGATAATTTTAGATAGTAATGTGGTATCAGCTAGTAGCTCAGCATGTTCTTACGTAATATCCAGAAGGGAAGTTGTAAAAGCAGTATAAAGAATTAGCAAGATTACAGACAGTATGTATTACATTTGTTGAGACTATATCCGGTAATAGATGGCACATTTTATATCATTGAGTTATATCTAGTTATAGATGGCATATTCTATGTTATTGAGTTATATCTAGATATAACCAGATCAGTAATCAGATACAGAAATAGCTCCAGATACAGATGTAGCTCCAGAAACAGATGTGGCTCTAGAAACTGATATAGCTTCAGATTGCGGATAACAATAATCAGATAAACAGATAAAGGCCAGGTAGCAGTTAGCCTAGCAATCAGAAATAGTGTAACACAGAATATAGCATCAGTTGTTTAATACGGACTGGCCTTGAAATAAAAGAAGAGAATATGATTAGTATTTTTCATTTGAGCATGCTTGTTGTGTATGTGTTTTGCATGTTGAGACTTGTTATGGCATGTGGGTTCCTTTAGCATCCCCGCCGCCCCTGGGTTATAGCCGTGTCGATACCAGATTCAGATACCGCCACCAGCTGGGCGATGTCGTCCTCCTAGAGGACGATGATGGCCGACCACCATGATAATACGATCCACATTACCCTGCTTGCAGGGGCAGTTCAGTTCGCTCTGCGCAGAGCCAGATTACCCTGTTCACAGGGGCAGATTACTCTGTGTGCGCTTGTGGCCGAGGGCAGTTTTAGATACAGATTTTTTATAAAATTACCCTATTGCGTGCTTGCACCCAGGGGCAGTTTCAGTTACAGATAAAGCAGCAGATTATCCCGTGAGCGCTTGCGCCCAGAGGCAGGAGTCTTCGGACTCAGACACAATTTATTGTCAGAGGCCATGGCCTGAGCTACGTACCCAAGGGGGCCGGTAGGAGGAGCTCACAGTTATGAGATGAGTGGAGTGACTTATTTTTGGTTGGTTTAGACCCGGGTAGGGGTAAATAGATTGTTCTGTTGGTTGGCACCTTTCGGCTTATGGGGATCGGTCAGGTATTGTGTGTATTTATATGTATATCTATATGTGCCATTAGATACTGATAGGCAGTAGGACGACACGTCGTCAGGTACGCCCAGTTTAGTTACAGAATAGGTAAACTCTCCCCAGTTATCCTCAGCCAGATAGATTCAGCTACTTCCTACTTATATGTCATGTTATTGTTGTTACCCATTTCAGTTGTATATTTTGGTTTGCTTTACATGCTCAGTACCTGTGGTACTGACGCCCGTGGGGGCGCTGCATTGCTTGCCTGTAGGTACACATAGACGAGGAGTCGATCCCTCATGATCCAGTCAGCAGAGTTGTCAGCTCCTATCCTTCGGAGCTAGACAGTCGGAGGTTGCTCCTATTTCCTTTTTGATTACAGTTGGGTAGGTCGGGGCCCTGTCCCAATCATTCTATTATTACTTCTTAGAGGCTTGCAGTCTGATGTTTCCCTGTGGTAGTGGAGCCGGTCATGTGGGGCCGTGCATGTATATATGTGTTTGGTTGATTATGTTGGCCATGTGGGGCCATAGTCTGATAGTAGTGGTGACCTTGCCGGTCACGTAGTTATTCAGTATACTATTGTTAAGTTGCAGATAACTAGACAGCATGGTGGCCTTGTCGGCCCGCATAGGTTTCGTTATATGAGATGATTCTGGTTAGCTGATGATACAGTACAGGTGGCTATAGGCCCAGCCGGCCGTAGGCTGTATTTACAGCCATTATATAGCCGGTTCGTTTGTTGAAATAGAGCTAGAGTCAGCCAAAGCACCAGATGTGCTCAAGCTGGACCATTTAGCAGCCCAGAGTCTAGCAGGCACCAGGTGCCCGTCATGCCCCCCCCTCCCCCAAGGTGGGGTGTGACAAACTTGGTATCAGAGTAGGTCGTGTCCCAGGGAGTCTGCAAGCCGTGCTAAGTAGAGTCTTGTCTATGGATGTGTTGTGCACCACATACTATAGGCAGGAGGCTGCGAGGCATAATAGGATGGTTACCTTTCTTTCATACTCAGTCGTGCCATAGCACAGTACAGTATAGGGTTGGTTCTTTTGAAACTTACCACCCTCTTTGTCTACAGAGATACTATGGCAGATCAGTGGCACCCTGCTACAGGCAGGAGATTAGATATAGCGGCGGGCGAAGGCACCAGCAAGATGCCTCACCTAAAGCCAGATTTAGCCCGGTCTGAGGGAAATACGGAGGTGTCATCTCGACCCTCCCAGCAGTCTCCGCCTCGCCAGACACCACTTGAGGCAGCACCGCCTCCCACAGCTCCTGCACCCACTTCATCTGATCAGGAGCTACGTAGTGCGGTGGTTATGTTGACCCAGATGCTAGCTACTCAGCGTCAGCCAGTACTACCTGCAGCAGCAGAATCCCTAGGTGGGCCAGGTAGTTCCAGGGTTAGAGAATTTTTGGCGGTGGGACCCCCTCAGTTTACAGGATCAGATTCAGCGGAGGACCCTCAGGACTTTCTGGACCAGATGCAGAGAATCTTTAGAGTCATGCACGTAACCCCAGCAGAAACAGTGGAATTAATAGTGTTCCGGTTGAGGGATATTGTTGTTTTGTGGTATGAAAGTTGGGAGAGATCTCGGGGAAGAGATGCAGCCCCTCCTACTTAGTCCAGCTTCTCAGAGGCCTTCCTGGACCACTACTTACCCCGAGAGGTCAGACAGGCCCGGATGGACCAGTTTTTACACTTAGAGCAGGGGGCCAGGAGCGTTCGTGAGTATTCTTTACAGTTCGACTCCTTAGCCCGCTATGCTCTAGCATTTGTGGACACCATGTCGTCCAGAGTCCATCGCTTTATAATGGGCCTGAATTCAGATTACATAGAGACGTGCATGACGACTACTTTGAGAGAGGACATGGACATAGCTAGGGTACAGGCCTTCGCACAAACAATTGAGGGCTTGAGACAGCGACAGCGGGGCGACAGGCAGGCGACTTCAGAGCAGCGCCGTAGAAACAGACCCGCTGAGATTCAGGGGGAAACCCCTAGGGGTCCGAGACCACGGTTTTCAGATAGGCCACCCAGATCTTTACCTCCGGTACAGCAGCAAAGAGGCAGATTTTTTTGCCGGAGTCAGTCAGAGTCCGGTAGCAGTTTACAGACAGTAGCATCACCTCAGCAGCAGAGGGCAGAACAGAGTAGATTTGCACCTACCCCTTGTCCTATATGCCACCGACCTCATTCTGGAGCCTGCAGGCAAGGCTCTCAGGGTGCTATCACTGCGGACAGGAAGGGCATTTAATGTGAGATTGTCCGGCCAGAGGACAGGGTAGTCGGGATAGTCTGGATAGAACATCAGCGTGGCCACGAGCTCCAACAGCCTCAGCAGGGCGCAGACCCTCAGGTTCAGCAAACAGGGGCCGAGGTAGATCAGGAGCCTCTAGCTTAGATGCAGGCCCCAGCTGTACCTATGCATTACCAGGGAGGCAGGATTCAAAGGCATCTCCCGACGTGGTCACAGGTCTATTGATTATCTGCTCATACCCTGTTTATGTATTGATTGACCCAGGGTCTACCTTGTCATATATTACACCATTTGTGGCTCGGAAGTTGGGTATCGAACCAGAATTGCTTCAGCAGCCCTTTTCAGTGCTTACACCAGTCGGTGACTCGATTACAACTAAAAGAGTTTACCGAGGATGTACAGTAGAGGTTGCTGATCGCCAAACCACAGTAGACTTAATAGAACTTGAGATGGTCGACTTCGATGCCATTATGGGTATGGACTGGTTAGTGCCATACTATGCCAACCTAGAATGCTGGACCAAGACGGTCCGATTTCAGTTTTCGGGGGAAGCAGTGCGAGGATGGAAAGGGAGAACAGCTACGCCAAAAGGTAGGTTTATTTCCTACCCTCAGGCGAGAAAATTAATAGCAACGGGATGTATTTACCACCTAGTTAGAGTCCAGGACGTTCGGGTGGAACCTCTGACTCTTTAGTCTGTTCCAGTGGTCAATGAATTCCCTGACGTATTTCCGGATGAGTTTCCTGGTATCCCTCCCGAAAGGGAGATAGGTTTTGCAATTGACTTGTTGCCAGGGACTCAACCTATATCCATTCCCCCGTATCGCATGGCACCAGCTGAGCTTAGAGAGTTGAAGGAGCAGTTAAAAGATATTCTCGACAAAGGCTTTATCAGGCCTAGTACTTCCCCGTGGGGTGCGCCAGTACTGTTTGTAAGGAAGAAAGATGGCTCACTCCATATGTGTATAGACTACCGGCAACTGAATAAGGTAACAGTTAAAAACAAATACCCGCTCCCTAGAATAGATGATTTGTTTGACCAGTTGTAGGGGGCCAGATGTTTCTCTAAGATAGATCTGAGGTCGGGATACCACCAGGTCCGGGTTCGTGAGAGGGACATTCCAAAGACTGCTTTCAGGACCAGGTATGGTCACTTTGAATTTCTAGTCATGTCTTTTGGGCTGACGAATGCTCCCGCAGTGTTTATGGACCTGATGAACAGCATATTCAGACCGTATTTGGATTTGTTCGTGATAGTATTTATCAATGATATTCTGGTATATTCTCATTCAGAGACAGATCACCAGAACCATTTACGAATAGTACTCCAGATCCTTAGAGACCGTCAGTTGTACGCCAAGTTTTCTAAGTGTGAGTTCTGGCTGAACTCAGTTGCCTTTTTGGGGCACATCGTGTTGGATGCTGGGATACAGGTGGACACACAGAAAATAGAGGCGGTCAAGACATGGCCCAGACCTACCACTCCGACCGAGGTTCGCAGTTTCCTGGGTTTAGCAGGGTATTAAAGGAGATTTGTTGAAGGATTCTCCACTATAGCAGCACCTCTGACAAAGCTAACACAGAAAGCAGCGAAATTTCAGTGGACGGAGGCATGTGAGCAGAGTTTTCAAGAATTAAAAGACAAATTGACCTCCGCCCCAGTACTAGCATTGCCATAGGGAACAGATGGGTATGCGGTGTATTGCGATGCTTCAGGTATTGGACTGGGTTGTGTGCTGATGCAGCATGGAAAGGTAATTGCTTATGCTTCCAGACAGCTGAGGAAGCACAAAAAGAACTATCTGACCCACGACCTGGAACTGGCCGCGGTGGTCCACGCTCTGAAAATCTGGAGGCATTACCTGTATGGCGTTCATGTAGACATTTTTACAGATCATAAAAGCCTGCAGTACATTTTCACACAGAGGGAGTTAAATCTGCGGCAGCGTCGTTGGTTAGAATTGCTGAAAGATTATGACGTAAATATTCTCTACCACCCAGGGAGAGCTAATGTAGTAGAAGATGCCCTCAGCCGTAAGTTAATAGGGAGTTTAGCGTATTTGCGACCCAAGAAGCGGGAGTTAGCTAAGGAAATTCACCAGCTAGCTGGTTTAGCCATTCGAGTAGTAGAAACAGAAAATAACAGAGCGGTGATTCAGAATTCTGCTGTGTCATCATTAGTTACAGAGGTAAAAGAACGGCAGTACGAGGACCCTGACTTAGTCCAGCTTAGAGATAGAGTTCAGAAAGGTAAGGAGCCAGATTTTCAAGTAACTGAGGATGAAGTGCTATGTTGTAAGGGCCGCCTATGTGTTCCGAATATTTCAGGGCTTCGCCAGCAGATCATGCATGAGGTACATTACGCTCGTTATTCCCTCCATCCAAGAGCAACGAAAATGTACCACGACATCAGAGACATCTACTGGTGGCCAGGTATGAAAGCTAAAATAGCTGAATTTGTATCTAGATGTCCTAACTGCCAGCAGGTGAAAGCAGAACACCAGAAACCGGGCAGTCTGACGCAGGATATAGTTGTACCTTTGTGGAAATGGGAAGCGATAAATATGAATTTTGTAACAGGGTTACCCCGTACCAGACATAGACACGATTCTATTTGGGTAATAGTTGACAGACTGACAAAATCAGCTCATTTCCTGCCAGTGAAAGCTACCTTCTTAGCTGAGGATTATGTCGAATTATATATCAGAGAAATAGTTAGATTACATGGAGTGCCGATATCTATTATTTCAGACAAAGGAGCATAGTTTACAGCTAGATTTTGGCAGTCGTTCCAGAGGGGTCTGGGAACGCAAATTAATTTGAGCACAGCCTTTCATCCTCAGACAGACGGGCAAGCAGAACGAACTATCCAGACGCTCGAAGATATGCTACGAGTGTGTGTACTAGATTTTGGGGGTAGCTGGGATGAGCATCTGCCGTTGATTGAATTTGCCTATAATAACAGTATCATTCAGCCATCCAGATGGCGCCCTTTGAAGCATTATATGGGCGAAAATGTAGATCACCGGTTGGCTGATTTGAAGCGGGAGAATCAACGTTTATTGGGCCAGACATCATTCGACAGTCAGAGGAGAAGGTAAAGCTTATCAGAGAACGCCTACTGACTGCTCAGAGCCGCCAGAAGCCTTATGCAGATATGCGGCGCAGAAATCTAGGATTTGCAGTGGATGACTGGGTATATTTGAAAGTGTCTTCGATGAAAGGGGTGATGAGATTTGGCAAGAAAGGCAAGCTTAGCCCGAGGTTCATTGGGCCATATCAGATTCGGCGAAGAATAGGCCGAGTAGCATACGAATTGAACTTGCCTCCAGAGTTAGCATCTGTTCACCCAGTATTCCATGTATCTATGCTGAGGAAGTTCGTAGGAAACCCTTCCACAGTTGTTCCAGTTCAGGATGTCCAGGTCACAGAAGAGTTAGCATATGAAGAGGTTCCAGTAGCTATCTTGGACAGACAGATTCGTAGATTGAGAACTAAAGATATTGCGTCTGTCAAGGTATTGTGGCGTAATAGGAACCGAGAAGAGATGACCTGGGAAATTGAGGAGGACATGAAAGCCAGATATCCCCACTTATTCCAGGCATAGGCAAACAGGAGGTATGTTAGAACTGTTTTTCCTTATGAATGCTTATATTTCATATATGAATGTTACTATATCATGTGGAGTACCTGTATTGGGCTTTTTTGCTTTTTAGGAATGTTGAGAGAGTCCATAATACAGGGGAAACTCTGCCGAAATTTTTCTAGAAATAAGTTGAGTAAGTTGAGAAGTCCTCTAGACAGAATGTCATTCGAGGACGAATGTTCTGAAGAGGGGGAGGATGTTACACCCCGTAAATTTTAAATGAATAAATAGCCTAATGGCATGTTGGTTAAGGGATTTAAAAAAAAAAGGGGAAAGTCGGCTTTTCATATATACAACAACAATTTCCAGCAAAACAGGGGAATATGATATAGGAGAGGAAACCCACGACAAATATATATAATTTCCTTCTGATTACACTACGAAACACTGTCTAAACTCCGTTCCGGCTTAGATACAGAGGTATAAAGCTGCAGAGAGCAATCCGACGGAATTGGTTTCGTCAAATTTGGCCAGCGAAACGTCGTGCTACCGAGGTAAAGTAAATAGAATTGCTTTAAATTAGTACCAATGTGTTCCTAGCCTTGCAGTGAGCATTTATCCCTTCTGGACTATCGAGAAATAACGAGTTTTCGACCGTTTTCCGAAAGGTTAAAGTTTGGGATAAATATATATCAAAAGTGATAATTTCTCTCGGATATTAATGTATTTAGTTCTAATTGATATGTATATGAATGTAGTTGGGAGAAACAGCAGAAGTACCGACGGAAATCACATCGGTCAATCGAGTACTCAAAAACCAGGTATGTAAAGCTATTCTTTCGGCAAGCCAGGAAGTACAGTCTAGAAAATAAATAGAATAAAGGCTATTAACAGATACCCAGCGTACAGGAACGATTTTAGTATAATTTCCAGCAAGCATGCTAGTATATCATTACGTACCATGCGATAATCAGAATAACGGATAGTCAGATGATTTTAGATAGTAATGTGGTATCAGCTAGTAGCTCAGCATGTTCGTACGTAATATCCAGAATGGAAATTGTAAAAGCAGTATAAAGAATTACAAAGATTATAGATAGTATGTATTACATTTGTTGAGACTGTATCCGGTAATAGATGGCACATTTTATATCATTGAGCTATATCCAGTTATAGATGGCATGTTCTATGTTATTGAGTTATATCCAGATATAACCAGATCAGTAATTAGATATAGAAATAGCTCCAGATACATATGTAGCACCAGAAATAGATATGTCTCTAGAAACTGATATAGCTTCAGATCGCGGATAACAATAATCAGATAAACAGATAAAGGCCAGGTAGCAGTTAGCCTAGCAATCAAAAATAGTGTAAAACAGAATATAGCATCAGTTGTTTAATACGGGCTGGCCTTGAAATAAAAGAATAGAATATGATTAGTATTTTTCATTTGAGCATGCTTGTTGTGTATGTGTTTTGCATGTTGAGACTTGTTATGGCATGTGGGTACCTTTAGCATCCTCGCCGCCCCTGGGTTATAGTCGTGTCGATACCAGATTCAGATACCGCCACCAGCTGGGCGATGTTGTCCGCCTAGAGGACGATGATGGCCGACCACCATGATAATACGGTCCAGATTACCCTGCTTGCAGGGGCAGTTCAGTTCGCTCTGCGCAGAGCCAGATTACCCTGTTCACAGGGGCAGATTACTCTGTGTGCGCTTGTGGCCGGGGGCAGTTTCAAATACAGATTTTTTTATAAAATTACCCTGTTGCGTGCTTGCACCCAGGGAAAGTTTCAGTTATAGATAAAGCAGCAGATTACCCCATGAGCGCTTGCGCCCAGAAGCAGGAGTCTTCGGACTCAGACACAGTTTATTGTCAGAGGCCAAGGCCTGAGCTACGTACCCAAGGGGGCCGGTAGGAGGAGCTCACAGTTATGAGATGAGTGGAGTGACTTATTTTTGGTTGGTTTAGACCCGGGTAAGGGTAAATAGATTGTTCTGTTGGTTGGCACCTTCCGGCTTATGGGGGTCGGTCAGGTATTGTATGTAATTATATGTATATCTATATATGCCATTAGATACTGATAGGCAGTAGGATGACACTTCGTCATGTATGCCCAGTTTAGTTACAGAATAGGTAAACTCTCCCCAGTTATCCTCAGCCAGATAGATTCAGCGACTTCCTACTTATATGTCATGTTATTGTTGTTACCCATTTCAGTTGTATATTTTGGTTTGCTTTACATGCTTAGTACCTGTGGTGCTGACGCCCGTGGGGGTGCTGCATTGCTTGCCTGTAGGTACACATAGACGAGGAGTCGATCCCTCGTGATCTAGTCAGCAGAGTTGTCAGCTCCTATCCTTCGGAGCTAGACAGTTGGAGGTTGCTCCTATTTCCTTTTTTATTATAGTTGGGTAGGTCGGGGCCCTGTCCCGATCATTCTATTATTACTTCTTAGAGGCTTGCAGTCTGATGTTTTCCTGTGGTAGTGGAGCCGGTCGTGTGGGGCCGTGCGTGTATATATGTGTTTGGTTGATTATGTTGGTCGTGTGGGGCAATAGTCTGATAGTAGTGGTGACATTGCCGGTCACATAGTTATTTAGTATACTATTGTTATGTTGCAGATAACTAGACGGCATGGTGGCCTTGTCGGCCCGCATAGGTTTCCCTATATGAGATGATTCTGGTTAGCTGATGATACAGTACAGGTGGCTATAGGCCCAGCCGGCCGGAGGCTGTATTTGCAGCCGTTATATAGCCGGTTCGTTTCTTGAAATAGAGATAGAGTCAGCCAAAGCACCAGATGTGCTTAGGTTGGACCATTTAGCAGCCCAGAGTCTAGCAGGCACCAGGTGCCCGTCATGCCCCCCCCCCCCCCAAGGTGGGGTGTGACACGAACATACACCCGGATCGTAGACACGGGACAAGGAGCCCCGAGAGACCCCAAGTCAACCCATGGCATAAGCGTACATCTAATTCAATCACATAAGCAGTAGACTTAACATAAGAAAACCTAAACATGTCATAAAAAAGGAGAAAGGACAATACACAATTCATACATGACGGCTGAATACAACTTGTAGTCTGAAAAGCCTCTAATCACGAAAGATGGGTTGATGGGTAAACTCCCCAACTAACCCAACAATTCTGAAACTGAAAGAAAATCATTGAGTCTGAACATATGGACCTCGGAACATGAGGACTCACCAAATAATCTGATAGCGAACTCTGAGGAGCTATTCAGGAGGGTGAGCCTGAGAGACGGGTCTTGTATCATGAAATGATACAGCATAGAAAGTATGCAGTCAGTACTTGGAATGTACTGAGTATGCAAGGTAAGTAAAGCGGACACTTAAAATATATAAATCTCATAAATGATCATAAGAGTAGGACATCATGATCATGTCATAAATATCATACCATAACATAAGGCTTAAGGTTTTCAAAACATTCGTAATACAATTGTAATCATAATTGTAAGAGAAAAGCCTTATTTAACATGACTTGAGCCAATATACATAATTATAAACACGCATAAATCATGAGGAACAGTGGGAGATTTTCTTAACCCGGCATACCCCATATAAGCGCACATGAAGCCCGTGGGAGTTGCACATAAATCGTGGTCACCACTCGTGACCCCCACTGCCCCAAAACCTTAGCCAACCTCCCAATCCATGCCACGGATGACTTCACGAGTCGTAAGGTCTGGCCACGACTCGTGGCCCCACCCAACACCTTTCCAGGCCCTGCTTGACCACGAGTCACCTCACGACTCGTGCTCACTCCTCATGAGCCACTTCACAGATCGTTCTGTGATCTAGTGCGAAATTTCAGTTTTTCACTGTTTTGACTTCCGTGTCTGATCCTTGGGTCCCCGGGTATAACAATCTCTCCCCCTTGGGAACATTTGTCCTCGAATGTTAGAAACACACAGAAAACTCAGAATCATACATTCATCATATGCAAATACTAATTATTTAAATTGAAGACTGAAGGAATGACTGCCTCCGAAAAGAACTACATAGCGGAACTGAATTCATACATCACTTACATCTATCATAACATAAACCAAACTTGCGCACATGAACTGAACATGGAAACTGATTAGAGAATTATGGCAAAATTGATACCTTAAACTGAAACTAAGCCGGTAGGGAATAGGTGAGGGTATTTAGCCATTGCATCTTCTTTGGCTTCCCACATAGCTTCCTCAACATGCTAATTTCTCCATAACACCTTCACTGAAGCTAATTCTTTGTTCCTCAACCTCCGAACCTGACAATCCAAGATTGCAACTGGAATTTCCTCATAACTGAGGCTATCTCTCACACCAACACTTTCCACCAGGACAACTAACGCTAGATCACCCAAGAACTTTTTCAAGAGCGATACATGAAAGACGGAATGAACTAAAGATAACTCTGATGGCAAGTCCAACTCATACGCTACCTTACCAACTCTTCTCATAACCTGGTAGGGACCAACATAGCGGGGACTAAGTTTTCCTTTCTTTCCGAACCGCATGACTCCCTTCATGGGAGATACCTTCAGAAACACCCAATCGTCCACCTCGAACTCCAACTCTCTCCTCCTCACATCAACATATGATCTGAAGACTCTACATGGTCTTTAACCGATCCCTTATCAACTGAACCTTCACTATAGCCTCAAGAACCGAATCAGTCCCTATCATAGCTTCCTCACCGATCTTAAATCAACCAATGGGCGATCTACACCTTCATCTATAAACCCTCGAATGGTGCCATTTGGATGCTAGAGTGATAGTTGTTATTATAAGCAAATTCGAATAAGGGAAAATGATCATCCCATCTACCTTTGAAATCCATAACACATGCTCTCAACATGTCCTCGAGAGTCTAGATTGTTCATTTGGCTTGGCCATTCGTTTGCGGATGAAAGGTTGTGCTGATCTTCACTTGAGTCCCAAGCCCCTTCTGGAAAGACCGCCAGAAATGGGGGGTTAACTAAGTAACTCGGTCTGAAATAATAGACAAGGGCACTCCATGAAGTTGAACCAACTCCCAAATATACAATTTGGCATAATCATCCGCTGAATCTATGGTTTTCACTGGCAGGAAATGTGTCGCCTTGGTTAACCTGTCGACCACCACCCAAATGGAGTCATGTTGCCGGCGAGTACGAGGCAACCCAGTTATGAAGTCCATATTGATTTCTTCCCACTTCCAAGTAGGAATGCTAATATCCTAAAGTACACCTCCTGGCCTTTGGTGCTCGACCTTCACTTGCTGACAGTTCAGGCACTTGGCTACAAATTCTGCAATATCCCTCTTCATTCCATTCCACCAATATATTTCCCACAAATAATGGAACTTTTTGGTGGCACCCGGATGAATAGAGTACTTGCATACATGTGCCTCATGAAATATCCGGTCACTCAAATCATCTATGTCTGGAATACACAGATGACCCTGGTACCGCAACACACCATCTCCTCCTTGGGAGAAAACCTCCACCTTCTGACTCCGGACGGCTTCTTTCAGCTCTACCAACATCGAATCCTCATCTTGTCTAGCCTTCATATCAGTCACCAAGGATGATTTGGATCTATTTTGCACCACAACGCCGCTATCGATCGAGTCGACCGATCTAACTCTGAACCTTGCAAGTCGATGGACATCCTTCACCAACTCTTTCTTTCCCTCATCCACTTGGGACACACTCTCCATAGAGAGCCTACTAAGTGCGTCCGCTACCACATTAGCCTTACACCGGGTGGTAAATAACACTCATATCATAGTCCTTAAGTAGCTCCAACCACCTCCTTTATTGAAGATTGAGATCTTACTGTGCAAACACATATTGCAAGCTCTTGTGGTCCGTAAATACATCCACGTGGACCCCATACAAGTAGTGCCATCATATCTTCAACGCAAACACCATCGCGGCCAACTCAAGATCATGGGTCAGGTAATTTTTCTCATGAATTTTCAACTTTCTTGAGGCATACGCTATCACTTTCCTATGCTGCATCAACACACTCCCATGTCCGATTCTCGAAGCATCACAATATGCTACAAAACCATCAGTTCCCTCGGGTAGGGTCAACACTGGTGCTGAAGTGAGTCTAGTCTTTAACTCTTGGAAGCTTTTTTCACAAGCCTCCGACCATTTGAACTTTACCTTTTTCTGAGTCAACCTGGTTAATGTTGCTGCAATTGATGAAAATCCCTCAACAATCCTCCGATAGTAGTCTGCTAGGCCCAAGAAACTCTGAATTTCTAAAGGTTCACTAGTCTGGGCCAATTCTTTACCGCTTCAATCTTCTGAGAATCTACCTTAATGCCCTCACTCGATACCACATGGCCTAAAAATTCCATGGAGTCCAACCAAAATTCACACTTATTGAACTTTGCATACAACTGGCGATCCTTGAGGGTATGAAGCACTACTCTCAAGTGAGCGGCATGCTCCTCCTCGCTCCGAAAGTATATAAGGATATCATCGATGAACACGATAACGAACATGTATAGATATTGCTTGAACACCCTATTCATCAAGTCCATAAAACTGAAGGGGCATTGGTTAGTCCAAAATACATAATAATAAAATCAAAGTGACCATATCGAGTCCTGAAAGCGATTTTCACGATGTCACTCTCCTGAACCCTGAGCTAGTGATACCCAGAGATGAGATCTATCTTTGAGAAACATCTAGCACCCTGAAGCTAGTCAAACAATTCATCGATATTGGGTAAGGGGTACATATTTTTGAAGGTGACCTTATTCAATTGTCGGTAATCAATACACATGCGAACTGACCCATCCTTCTTTTGGACAAAGAGAATCAGTGCACCCTATGGAGACTTTCTAGGTCTAATGAAACCCTTGTCCAACAAGTCCTTCAACTGATCCTTCAACTCCTTTAGCTCGGCTGGAGCCATCCTATATGGAGGAATAGAGATAGGCTTTGTATTGGGTAGAAGATCAATACCGAAATCGATTTTCCTCTCAGGAGGATATCCTAGCAAATCATCGAGAAAAACCTTCGGATATTCACACACCACCGGAACTGACTGGATAGTTGGGGTCTCGGACTCAACATCCTTAACCCTAACTAGGTAATACATGCAGCCCTTATAAATTATTTTCCTAGCCTTAAGATATGAAATAAACCGACCGACTAGTCCAACTGAATTTCCCTTCCACTCTAAGATTGGCTCACCTGGAAACCTGAACTCTACTGATGGGGTTCTACAATTAATCAAAGCATAATGCAAACAACCAATCCATTCCCAAAATGAGGTCAAAGTCAGTCATAGCTAACTCTACTAAGTCTTCTGAGGTAACCTTATGCAACATTGCGATGAGGCAACCTCTATACACCCGCCTAGCTACAATTGTTTCACTGACTGGGTAGAGACCGAGAATGATTCTAACAGAATTTCAGGGCTAACTCCAAAAATACTAGCAATATAAGGGGTCACAAAAGACAAAGTAGCCCTTGGATATAACAAGGCATAAGCATCAATTTAAAAGACTTGCAACATACCAGTGACCACATCTGGTGAAGCCTCCTACTCCTGGCGGGATAGTAAAGCATAAAATCTGTTTTGGCGCTGACCGCCTACTGAACTAGTAGAGGCACCCTGCTGATGGGGACATGCTGCTGGAGCGGCAGAATTGGCCGCTGTCACATGGGCCCCACTGACTCCTCACCTGGTGATAGGCAATCCCTAAGTCTGTGCCCCGGTTTGCCACACCTGAAACACGCATCTGAGCCAACTAAGCACCTCCCGGGATGATTCTTGCCGCCCTTCGCACAAGATGGAAAAGTGCGCTCCACCTGCATGCTACCCTGATCCCTTGAGCCTAAAGCCCACTCCTCTAACCTCCTTTAAACCTAGAGGCGTGTTGGCTGATGATGGAGCTGGAGCGATTGACCTGTGTTGGGACTACCAACTCTGTCCACCCCCTGACTTGACCTGAGAAACCCCATACCTGTCGGTCCTGGCCCTCTTGGACTCCCTCTGCCTCCAGTAGACCGACTCCATCTGCTGAGCATGCAACACGATGCAGGAAAGGTCGATATCATGATGTAGCACGGCGATCCTGCAATCCTTGTCCAAATAATCTGCCACCCATGCACAAAATTACCCACCCCAGCCCTCTATTCCACCACTAACTATGGAGCATACTTAGATAATCGAGTGAACTCTAATGTGTACTCCTGAATGGACATGTTACCCTACTTCAAATTAACAAACTCGGCCTCCTTGAGCTCCCTCATCTCCCGATGGAAGAAACAATCCATCAAGGCCGCGTGGAACTCCTCCCAACCTATCGGGCCTGTACCCACTGCCCTGGCATCTCTTCACTACTTAAACCATATATGAGCCACCCCCTTTAGCTGATAGGAGGTCAAGTCAACACACTCCCCATTGTTCACCCCCATAACCTGGGTGACCTTCAAAATCTCCTCGATGAAATCATATGGATCCTCATACACCCTCGACCCCATGAACTCAGGAGGGCTCATCTTCAAGAAATCCCTCACCCTGGCTGCCTTCGCATTCCCATTCTGTGGGTACTGCACCATTGTCTAATTTTGAACCTGGGTCGTCATGGCCTGTGCTAGCATCTGAATCGCTGCCCTAAACTCAGTGTGGGTAGTTGGCTCTGGTGCATGCTCCTCGCGAACGGGTGGGGTTGGCTGATTCTCCTCACCATTGGCACCCTCATGATCATTACCGTTACCATTTATTATTGTGTTCACTCAATGTGGAGGCATGATACTGCAAACGTGAATAGCATGAAATAGAAAGGTAAAGGGATTTCATCACAGGACATAGATCATGAAAGAAGGGAACATTTCCTAAACGTCTAGTAGCCTCTTCATCATAAGTGTGGCGCGCTTCACACCCATGAAAAAGACCCTACTTAATGCCACTTACAGACACCCTAGGAAACTTCAAACCTATCATTCTGATACCAAGTTTTTCATGACCTGAACGTACATTCAGATCGTAGACATGGGACAAGGAGCCCCGAGAGACCCCAAGTCAATCCATGGCATGAGCATACATCTAATTCAATCACATAAGAAGAAGACTCAACATAAATTTCATAAATACGGAGAAAGGAAAATACACAATCCATACATGACGGTTGAATACAACTTGTAATCTGAAAAGCCTCTAATCATGAAAGACATGTTGATGGGTCAACTCCCCAACTAACCCAAAAACTCTGAAATTGAAAGAAAAGCATAGAGTCTGAACATATGGCCCTCGTAACATGAGGACTCACCAAATAAGCTGATAGAGAACTCTGAGGAGCTACTGAGGAGGGTGATCCTCAGAGCCGGGTCCTGTATCATGAAACGATACTGCATAGAAAGTATGCGGTCAGTACTTGGAATGTACTGATTATGCAAGGTAAGTAAAACTAATATTTAAAATATATAAATCTCATAAATGATCATAAGAGTAGGAAATCATGCTCAGGTCATAAATATCATACCATAACATAAGGCTCAAGATTTTCAAAACATTCATAATACAATTGTAATCATAATCGTAAGAGAAAACCTTATTTAACTGACTTGAGCCAATATACATAATCATAAACATGCATAAATTATGAGGAACAGTAGGAGATTCTCTTAACCAACATACCCCATATGAGCACACATGAAGCCCGACTTGTAACCCTAGTCGGGAGGGTGTCTGTACCTTACCAAGGGTAGGACCATGAAAGTGTGATATCACCATGAAAAGGGCCATTTGGGATGGGTACATTCACATGGGAGGTTCCAACATACCTATAGTGGCACGTAGTTTATGAGGTCCGGGGCAGAACATAGGCCCCGAACCCACTCGGTGTTCGATACTACTTCCAAAACATATACAGTGCTTATAGTATAACTTGCATGAGTTCATGGGCTAGTTAAATCATGATAATCATAAACATACTTGTACATACGTGAACTAGCCATGAAATAAGGTCCGTGAGTCGATCAAAACATAATTCATGATTCACAAGGTTCATACATTCTTGTAAATCATGTATATAGCTTGGAATTCATAAAATCATGATGGGTAGTATAATAAATCTATAATTCCAAATCGTAAGTCATGCTGGGTTCGTAAATATCACCATTTGAAGAGAGGATCATAAATCAATTCATCATGGGTCATACATAATTAGCTTAATTTCATAGAAATAAAAAATTGATAAAATTATGAATGATTTAAATAATAAAAAACTGATCAAAACCCATAGATTATGATGAGATTCTAAAATTACAAAACCCATTATCAAATCATTAGGCTTTTACAAAATCACCTTCAAAACCCCATGAGTTTTTAATAAAATTTTTGTACAAGTCATAGAGGATGGGCATGGGTGTGGAAGAAATCACCCATTGATAGCCTTACATACCCGAGAATAACTGGTTCTTAACTTCCCTAGATTGCCCAAGAAAAAATTGATGAAGAACACCTTGAACTCACCCAGATCACCCTTCTATCACCTTCCCAAACCTTTGCATGCATGAATGAGGACTTAGGCTAGTCTATTCCCTCTTAAACCACCCTTTCTGATGTTAAAACGACGTAGTATAGGCACCCAGGACTTAGGAACTACGAAAAATCCCTAACTAAAATCGCAGAAATTTGTTGACTGTCAGTCCCCACAAGAGACTGGACGACTTGTGACCAAGACCAATGACTCGTGGCCTGGAGTCGTGGAGTCTACTGCCCAATTCACTCAGGGGACACCACGAGGGACCCCATGAATCATGGGAGCCCCAAAACCTTATTCAACCTCTCAGTCCATGCCACGGATGACTTTACGAGTCGTGAGGTCTAACCATGACTTGTGGTCATGCTCGTGGCCTCACCCAACACCTTACCAGGCCCTGCTTGACCACTAGTCACCGCACGACTCGTGGTCACTCCTCATGAGCCACTTCACGGATCGTTCTATGATCTGGTGTGAAATTTCAGTTTTTCCCCGTTTTGACGCACGTGTCTGATCCTTGGGTCCCCGGGTATAACACATCACGGGGAACCTCACGATTCATTACTGGTTATCACGACTCTTGGTCACCACTCGTCACCTTCACTACCTAAGATTTCAAATTATAACCAACCATCTAACCACGACCCATCCCACAAATTGTAGTGACTGACCATGACTCATGGGGACCTTCGGTAGGGTACACTGCCCGGTTTCCTTCATTTTCCTTTTACCCTTGTGCACGAATGACTCAACGAGTCGTGGTGACTGACAACGACTCGTGGTCAAGTATGTGGGGGCTTCCAAAACCCAAACTTCAACTCACACCCTGACCTCACCACGAGTCTCCTCACGACTCGTGGTTTACCCCACGGGTCACAGAATGACTCATTTTGTGACTTGGTGCCAGATTTTTAGTTTTCTTCGTTTCAACTCCTAGATTTGATCTTTGGGCTTCTGAGTATAACAATGTATGTTCTATTTTGCATGTTGGCCATGTGGGGCCTAGTTTAGTGATATTGTTAGCAGCCCTGTCGACTATAGCTTGAGTATGACCGCCTATTTATTTTCTGTTATAACTAGTCAGCATGATGGTCTTGTCTAGCCGCAGAGGATCCTTGTATTGCATTATTGTTGGTTAATTGTTTTCTTTTATAGGTGTCTATGTGGACTTACCATCCTGAGTGTTTACAGCCGAGATATAGCTCGTCGTTTTCTTGATTTAGGTTGCGGGCTTGCACCAGGAGTGCATAAGCCTAGTTAGGTTAGTTTAGATCCCAGTGTGGCATTAGGTGCTAGCCATGTCTCCCAAGTTGGGGCGTAACATTTCCAATGTAATTCGAACTACTTAGGGCCTGAGTTCCCCTAGAAAGATACGTAGGCAGCATAATTAAGGCCTGACCCCTATCCTACAAAACTTTATTTTCCACCTGCATCACATTCTATATATATATGAATCGGACAAACTTCTGTCCGTTTGAGTGTTTTCACCAAATTTCTACCCGTGGATCAATTCATCTTGAAACAAAACAACATTTATGTGTTTATTTTTCTGTCAGATATTTTTCATCAGTATTTATGAATGTTAACTAACATAGATACTTTTGAGTTATTTTCCTCAATAGGTACTTGAGACCGATCTATGTTAAAAACTAGATGAGCATCCATACTTCACCAGATCGAAAGCCAAATCCTTTATGGATCATGACATCAACAAAGGAAAAGAAAGATGACTACTGAGGAAACAAATTTAACTGAGATAACTATAAGAGATGCTCAAATTGCTAAGCAGGATGAATTGATTGCGCAGTTGGTATAACAAGTCACTGAAATGAGAGCTGAAATACAGCAAACTCAGGATTTAGCCAAAATAGCCATACTGTCAAATACTCCTACAACAAACAACCGAAGGCCCCCCTCCTACTTCCCACCATTGAACATCCCAAAAACCAAATCCTTTCCCATTTCTTTTTCCACACCCGCTGCCCCCACCATTCCAGGACCATCAAAAAGCCCTCTATATATCAACCCCACTCACCAAGCTCCACCCCCACTTCACCAAAACCAAGCACCAGCTACCATCTATTCCCATCATACTGCACCTACCCTTCAAAATTCATCGCCTACACTCCCAAATATGACTACCATTCCCAGCCAAACCAACCCACCAGTTAGGACTATTCATGTTCAAGGGGTCCCTGAATCATATCCTACTCCTGCTGGGCAGCCGGAGATAGATCCCTATAAGGAGGTGGAAGAATATTGGAGAAATAAGGAGAAAGAGATAGATCAGAGATGAAGGTTATGAAGGAAACCATTGAAAAATCCATGAAAGTGCTTCACATCTCTCACGACACAGTCGGCCTTGAATATGATGATTTGTACATGCACCTCAATCTGGACTTGTTGAGGGGTATAAAGTACCTAAGTTTGACACTTTTAATGAAGTGGGGAATCCCCTAGTTCTTTTACAGGCTTACTATGACAAGCTCTTTATGGTTGGAAGAAATGAGGCATTGATAATGAGGCTTTTTAGTCGTAGCCTGAGCGGTAAGGCTTTAGAGTGGTTCACTTCGGAAGAATTGCGATAGTGGCCGAACTAGAGAACCTTATCAAAGGATTTCATCAAAAGATTTTCATATAATGTGGATGTTGTGCCTGACTGATATTCCTTTCAAAATATCAAAGAAAAGTACAAAGAAAGATATCGTGAATATGTGTACCGTTTGAGGAAGAAAGCTGCTCGAGTCCGACCTCCGATGTCTGAAAAAGGAGATTACTGATGTGTTCATCAAATGCAAGAACCTGAATACTATGAGAGAATGTTGCCCATGATGGGGAAAAAGTTTGCAAAATTGTTAAAGATTGACGAGGCTATTGAAGACGGCCTCAAGACTGGAAAAATTATGAGTAGAGCAGTACAAATTGGCTCCATGGGTTTTTAGCATAAGAAAAAGGAAGATGTGTCTGCTATATCAGGCAATTCTGGTTTAAGGACACGAAAATATACTGGTTCTGGCTCCACCTCGTGTAACCAGTTCCCTTTTTCCCCCAAAAAAGACTATCTCTTAGCTCCATATAATCCACCCCCCATTTTTTATGCTCAACCGAACTTCCAAGCACCTCCAATTTACTAAAATCCTTCTCAAACATACCAAAACTTTAGACCCGTCTAACCAAGGCCTCCAGCATATAACCAAACAACTTCCCCCTACTTATCAGAATGCTCCTCTTAACAGCCCAAATAATTACCATCTATCCCAACCTAACTAAGAGAGAAAACCTCCCTGTACCGTCACCCCATTAGCTAAAAATCACACTCAATTGTTGAGCATTTAAAAGCGATCGGAATAATCCAGACCATAGACCCTAAGTCCATCAGTACCACCTTGAGGTTTTTCAGCAAGACCAAAGGTATGCCTATCACTCTGGAGGAGTCAGGCACGATATAGAGAATTTCCTTAATCTAAAGCATAAATTCAAGATTCGATAGATCAAAAAGTTATTACTTTGCAAACCGTTGCTCCTAATGTTAACAAAAATCCGCTGCCAAACGATGGGGAAGGGACGATAAACATGATTTAAGTAGAGGAAGATTGGCACGTGAGCGATGTCTTAACTAAGATCCAGCCCCGCAGCCTTGAGCAAGCGGTATCCTCGCTAACTATGAATGAAAAACCTACATTTATGGCGTTCACACCACATATGACATTCACTTTAGTCCAGAAAAGAAACCCTATAAAGGAGAAGAAAGAATTCATTGTACAAAAAGTAGCTGCTTAGGGAATAACCCGATCCGGGAGGTGTTACACCTCGAAAGAGCTTGCAAAGGCAATTCCTAAGAAAGATTATCAAAAATGGATGATCACGGAGGGTGAAGCTGAAGAGTTCTAAAGAAGAATGCAGCCAAAAGAGTATTCCATCTTGAAAACACTTGCAGAAAACGTCTGCCCAGATCTCTATATGGGCCCTACCCATGAGTTCTCAGCATCACCGTCAGGCATTGTTGAAAGTGCTCGATGAATCTTATGTCCTAATAGGAACGAGTGGCAAAAACTTGGCCACAATGGTAAGTCATGTCATAGGGGACCATCAGATCGCTTTCCAAAAAGATGAATTACCATTTGAGGGTCAGATGCATAATAAGGCCTTGCACATTACAGCCATATATAGAAATAAATTTGTATCTCAAGTTTTGATTGATGATGGTTCTGGTCTTAATATATGTCCTATGACCACCCTCACTCAGTTGGGTTATGACGTTGGGAAAATCCATCAAAGTCATATGAATGTGAGAGCTTTTGATGGCGCCCAAAAAGGGATGATTGGGGAAGTTGAATTGTGCATCTAGTATAATACCCCAGAAGTGCCTAAGACTAGACCCGGGATTTAAAAATAGAAGTTGGAAGAATCTGGAAAAAATTCCATAAAACAGGCCACCTAACGGATTGTTGGTCCAACCAATGACCCATGGGAAGCACCCGTGGTGAGATATGATCGGGTGGCAGTTGGAGGTAATGGGTCAAGTAAGACCCATTGCTTGATGCAACGACTCATCGTTTGAAGTCATGGGGAGACTAGTCGTCGTGGAACAACCCGTTGAAAGTTACAACGGGTCATGGTCATCAGCTGTGGAAAGGAGTAAGAAAATCTCCAATCAATGTAATGGAAGGAAACCACGACTCATCAGAAGGAGGAACGAGTCGTGGGAAGTCTTGGTACAGATCGTGAAGGGGAAAACAATGGGCGACACAACAGATCATCGTTTGGAGTAACGACCCATCCTGTCGAGTCATGGGGATCAAACTTGAGAATTTTGAAGTCAGGCAGTAGGGATGAAAGATGGATACCATGAGTCGTGGTATCCAACAACGACCCGTTAGGACAGTCGTTACCACTACTAATACAGAAATTTCATTAAGGGCATTTTCATCATTTCCTATGCTCAAAGGTCCTATACTACATCATTTTAAGTTATTTTTAGAGTGTATTAAGATAGGTTAAGTCATTCTAACCTATTCAAAACCCATGCATGCAAGTTAGAGAGAGTTAGAGAGGAGATCAAGCCTTAGCCCTTCTAATTCTTCTCAAATTCTTCTTGTGCAATCAGGAGAGTTTAAGAATAAGCTATAATAAGGTATGTAGGGTTATGAGTGGGTTTTTTCATTAACACCCATGTCCAATAACTCTTAATTCATGAAGTTTTATTTAAAAATCTTATGGAGTTTTATCTCAAATCTTGTGGAATTCTAATGATCTATCCATGGGTTATTACTTCTCATGTTTTACATCATATTTTATGAATAATGATCGGATTTTACAACTAATTCAATTATAAGTTTATTGATTTCAATTTTTATTAAACTATGCCTAATTATGCATATTCTGTGATGAATCGAGTTATGATCTTTACTTTTATTGTTGATGTTCATAAACCCATCACTATTTACGAGTCATAATATGGATTTATTCAAATTCCCATTACGAATTTATGCATGAACCTCCTAATTTACTAATTAGGTTTTTGGCCGACTCACAAGCCTTATTCTCATGGCTAGTTCATGTATTGACAAGCATGCTTATGATTATCATGACTTAACTAGCCTATGTATTTCATGTGTATTATACTATGAGCACTATATATGTTTTGGGAGTAGTATTTAACACCGAGTAGGTTCGGGGACCAGGTTTTGCCCCCAATCTCATAACTACGTGCCACTGTAGGACATGATGGGACCTCCCTTAAGACTGTCCCCTTTTCCCAAATGGGCCTCTTTCATTTGTGATATCACGCCCTTCATGGTTCTACCCTTGGCAAGGTACGAACACCCTCCCGGCTAGGGATTTATAGGTCGGGCTCCATGTGTGCTCATATGGGGTATGTCGGTTATAAGAATCTCCCATTGTTCCACTTGTTTTATGCATTATTATGTTCATGTTATTTTAGCTCAAGTGATGATTTATAAAGTTTCTCTTATGGCTATGGTAATGAAAATATTACGAATTATTTGAAAGCGTTAAGCCTATGTTATCTTGTGATATTTATGTTATGAGCATGTTTTCCCACTCTTATGATCTCTTATGAGCCTTTGTGTATTATTTTTGTTTTTACTTACTTTGCATACTCGGCACATTTCACTACTGACCCCATACTCTATGTTGTATCATTTCTTGATGCAGGCTCCGATCTTCAGAACCAACACCATCAGTAGTTCATCTCAGAGTTTAACATTCAGCTCTTTGATGAGTCCTCATTCTTCGAGGACTAGTTTGATATCAGTTATCTTTTCATGTTCAGTTTTCTAGACTTGTCAGGTTAGTTGGTGATCTTATCTCATCAACCCATCGGATATGTTAGAGGCTTTCAGACTATATGTAATATTCAGCTATTACGTTATGTAGTACGTTTCACTTACAATGTTATGTTATGTTTGTGCTTCGGCTGTGTCGTTATGATAAGTATTCCACTTTATTGATATTGAGTTAGATGTATGTTCATGCCATGGGTTGACTTGGAGTCTCTCGGGGCTCCTTGTTCCTTGTTACGATTTAGGTCTACGTTCAGGTCGTGACAGACTTGGTATCAGAGCCATAGGTTTGAAGTGTCCTAGGTTGTCTGAAAGCCGCGTTGAGTAGAGTATTTTTCATGGGTGTGAAGCGCGCCACACTTATGACGAAGAGGCTATGAGACTTTTAGAAAATGTTCCCTTCTTTCATGATCTATGTCGTATGGTGAAATATTTCCCTATCTTTCTAATTCGTGTTGTTTTCTATTACAGAATCATGGATCCCCGCAGAATAAATGGTAGGAGGAATGGGAGTAGAAACATCCACGAGGATGGCAACGAAAACGTGCACCAGCAGGCCCCACTAATCTAGGAGCACCACGCAACGGAGCTGGTTGCCCATGCCAAGTTTTAGGCAGCTATTCAGATGATCACATAGGCCCTGACCGCTCAGGTCAATCAGTAGGCAGTTGCGCATGTTCCACAAAATGGCAATGCATTAGCGGCTCGAGTCAAGGATTTCTTGAGGATGAACCCGCCAGAGTTCCTCGAGTCAAAAATAGATAAGGACCCGCATGAATTCATCGATGAGATTATAAAGATCACCCTGGTCATTGGGGTGAAAAATGGGGAGTGCGTTGATTTGGCCTCTTATTAGCTGAAAGGGATTTCACATATTTGGTTTAAACAGTGGAAAGATAGTAGGGCAGTGGGAGCAGGCCCTATTGATTGGGAAGAGTTTCATGCATCCTTTTTGGATCGATTCTTCCCTCGTGAGATGAGGGAACTAAAGGTTGCTGAGTTTGTAAATCTAAAGCAGGGTGACATATCAGTTCAGGAGTACGCTCTGGAGTTTACCCATTTATCCAAGTATGCACTAGATTTAGTGGCAGACCAGAGGGCGTGGGTGAGCCGATTTGTGCATGGAGTGGCGGACTACCTAAATAAGGTTTGTAGGATCACCATGCTGCATCAAGATATAGATTTTCCCTGCGTAGTGTTACATGCCCAGTAGATGGAGACAGTGTATCGGAGAAGGGCAAGGACAGACAATTATGATATTTCTCAGCCTAGATCGGGGGGCGGACAACGCCAGTAGTCTCATCATAGGTCTTTTGCTCTAGCACCATCATCAGCTAGTACACCATCTTGATCACGAGGGGATCAGAGGAGCAGGGCTTTAGATTCGAGGGGTCAAGCTAGCATGCAGATAGAGCGCACCTTCCCAGCCTGTGCAAGGCTTGGCAAGAATCACCCAGAGAGGTGCCTAGTTGGTTCAGACGCTTGTTTCGGGTTTGGAAAACCAAGAAACAGACTTAGATTGCCCTTCGGCCAGATCAGAGGGTGGTGGAGCCTGTATACAAGCCGCTAGTTCAGCCGCTCCAACAGCATGTCCCTCCCAACAAGGCGCTTTGACTAGTTCAGCTGGTGGTCAGTGCCAAAACAGGTTTTATGCCCTTGCAGCCTGTCAGGAGCAGGAGACTTCACCGGATGTGGTTACGGGTATGTTACGAGTGTTTCACCTTGATGCTTATGCTTTGTTAGATCCAGGGGCTACCTTGTCTTTTGTCACACCTTATATTGCTAGTAGCTTTGGAGTCGGTCCCAAAATTCTGTCAGAACCATTCTCAGTCTCTACTCCACTCCCGTCGGTGATACAGTTGTAGCTAAGCGGGTGTATAGAAGTTGCCTGATCACAGTATTGCATAAATTCACCTCCGCAAACCTTGTAGAGTTAACCATGACTGACTTTGATATTATTCTCGATATGGATTGGTTGTATGCATGTTATGCTTCAGTTAATTGTAGAACCCGTGCAATGGAGTTCCGTTTTCTAGGTGAGTCAGTCTTGGAGTGGAAGGGTAGTTTGGTCATGCCTATAGGTCATTTCATTTACTATCTTAAGGCCAGGAAGATGATTTTCAAGGGTTGTATGTATCATCTAGTTAGGGTTAAGGATGTTGAGTCCTATACCCTTACTATCCAGTCAGTTTCGATGGTGTGTGAGCGCCCAGAAGTATTTCCTGATGATTTATCTGGTGTTCCTCCCGAGAGAAAAATTGATTTTGGTATTGACCTTCTTCCCGACACGCAGCCTATGTCTATCCCTCCTTACAAAATGACTCCAGCCGAGCTAAAGGAGTTGAAAAACAGTTGAAGGACCTGCTAGATAAGGGTTTCATCAGACCAAGAAAGTCTCCATGGGGTGCACCCAGTTTTATTTGTTCGAAAGAAGGATGATTCCCTTTGGATGTGCATTGATTATTTGTAATTGAACAAAGTCACCGTCAAGAACCGGTATCCTCTACCCAGGATTGATTATTTATTTAACCAGCTCCAGGGTGCGAAGTGCTTTTCGAAATAGATCTCAAATCTAAGTACCATCAGCTTAGAGTTCGGGAGAGCGACATCCCGAAGATAACCTTTAGGATGCGCTATGATCATTATGAGTTTTTAGTTATGTCTTTTGGACTAACGAATGCTCCTGCAACTTTTATGGACTTGATGAACAGCATGTTCAAGCCATACTTGGATATGTTCATGATTGTGTTTATTGATGACATCATGATATACTCTCGGAGTGAGGAGGAGCATACCACTCATTTGAGAGTAATGCTGTAGACTCTCAAGGATCGCCAATTATATGCCAAATTCAGAAAGTGTGGGTTTTGGTTGAACTCAGTGGCAATTTTATGTGGTATCAAGTGAGGGCATACAGGTGGACTCTCAGAAGATAGAAGCGGTGAAAAATTGGCCTAGACCGGTGAATCCTTCTGATATCCAGAGCTTTTTCGGTTTAGCTGGCTACTACCAAAGATTCTTGGAATGTTTCTCATCAATTGCAGCATATTTGACCAAATTGACCCAGAAGAAGGTGAAATTCCAATGGTCGGAGGCTTGTGAGAGGAGCTTCCAAGAGTTGAAGATTTGATTTACTTCAGCACCAGTGTTAACCCTGCCTGAAGGTGCCGATGGGTTCGTGGCATATTGTGATGCTTCAAGGATCGGACTTGGGTGTGTATTGATGCAGCACAAAAAAGTTATAGCATATTCCTCCAAACAGCTAAAGGTCCATGAGAAGAATTACCCGACCCATGATCTTTAATTGGTCGCGGTAGTATTCGCATTGAAGATATGGCAACATTGTTTGTACAAGGGTTATTTGGATGTGTTTACGGACCATAAGAGTTTACAATATGTGTTTACACAGAAGGATATCAATCTTCGGTAGAGGAGGTGGTTGGAGCTACTAAAGGACTACGATATGAGTGTGTTTTACCATCCAGGTAAGGCCAATGTAGTAGCAGACACACTTAGTAGACTCTCTATTGAGAGTGTATCTCATGTGAGTGAGGGGAAGAAGGAGCTGGTGAAGGATGTGCACCGACTCGCAAGGTTAGGAGTTAGGTTGGTTGACTGACTAATAGCGGTGTTGTTGTTCAGAACGGATCAAAGTCGTCATTGGTGACTGTTGTAAAAGATAGACAAGATGAGGACCCTATTTTGGTAAAGTTGAAGGAAGCAGTTCAAAATCAGAAGGTAGAGGTCTTCTCCAAAGGGGGAGATGGTGTGCTTCGGAACCAAGGTCGCTTATGTGTTCCAAATGTTGATGATTTGAGGAGCCAGATGTTACGCGAGGCTCATAGATAGAGGTATTCTATCCATCCAGGTGCCACCAAGATGTATCGTGACTTGAGGGAAGTCTATTGGTGGAATGGCATGAAGAAGGACATTGTGGAGTTTGTAGCTACGTGCCCAAACTGTCAGCAAGTAAAGGTCGAGCACTAGAGACCGGGAGGTGTGCTTCAGGATATCAGTATTCCTACTTGAAAATGGGAAGAAATCAATATGGACTTTATCATAGAGGTTGCCTCTCATCATCGACAATATGACTCCATTTGGGTTGTAGTAGACAGGTTGACCAAGGCCGCTCATTTTCTACCGGTCAAAACCACATATTCGGCGGAGGATTATTCCAACCTATATATCCGAGAGTTGGTTCAATTGCATAGAGTGCCCTTTTCCATCATATCAGACAGAGGTACGCAATTTACCTCTCAGTTTTGGAGGTTGTTTAAAAAAGGACTTGGTACTCAGGTTAAGCTCAGCACAGTATTTCACCCGCAAATGGATGATCAAGCGAAGCGGACAATTCAGACTCTCGAAGACATGTTGAGAGCATGTGTGATTGACTTCAAAGGTAGTTGAGATGATAATTTTCCTCTTATCGAGTTTTCATACAATAACAACTACTATTCCAATATTCAGATGGCTCCGTTTGAGGCTCTCTATGGGCGAAGATGTAGGTCGTGCATTGGTTGGTTCGAAGTTGGTGAAGCTGCGATGATAGGACTAGATTCAGTCCATGAGGCTATGGAAAAGGTTCAACTCATAAGGGACATGTTGAAAATAGCTCAAAGTCGTCAAAAGTCCTATGCCGATGTGAGAAGGAGGGAGCTTGAGTTCGAAGTGGATGATTGTGTGTTTTTTAAGGTTTTCACCCATGAAGGGAGTGATGCAGTCTGGAAAGAAAGGAAAACTTAGCACCTGTTATGTTGGCCCCTACCGGATTATGAAACTGGTTGGTAAGGTGGCATACGAATTGGAGTTTCCCTCAGAATTAGCTTCTGTGCATCTTGTATTCCATGTATCGCTCTTAAAGAAGTGTTTGGGTGATCTAGCCTTAGTTGTCCCGGTGGACAGTGTTGGTGTGAAAGACAGCGTTAGTTATGAGGAGGTTTTGGTAGAAATACTGGATCGTCAGCTTCAAAGTCTAACAAACAAGGAAGTATCTTCAGTCAAAGTTTTATGGAGGAATCAGCAGGTTGAAGGAGCTACATGGGAAGCCGAAGCAGATATGATGACTAAATACCCACATTTATTCTCTACCGGCTCAGTTCCAGCTTGAGGTATCAGTTTTGCTCTCAAACTCTATTTAGTTTCATGTTCAGTTCATGTGCCCAAGTTTCTTTTATATATATGGATGTATGTATAATTCATGAATTTAGCTCAGTCATGTAGTTTGAATCGGAGATAGTCATTCCGTCAGTTCTCGGTTTAAATGATCAGTATTTGCGTGTAATGATTGCATTCCTCTATTTTCTATATGTTTTCCCACATTCAAGGGTGAATGTTCCTAAGGGGGAGATATTATAATACCCCAAAATTTCCTAAGACTAGACTAGGGATTTAAAAATGGAAGTTAGCAAAATCTAGGAAAAATTCCACAGAACGGGCCACTAACGTATCGTTGGTCCAACCAACGACCCGTGGGAAGCACCCATGATGAGGTATGTTCGGGTGGTAGTTGGAGGTAAAAGGTCAAGTAACGACCCGTTTCTTGATGCAAAGAGGTATCCTTTGAAGTAGTGGGGAGACTGGTCCTTGGCTTGAGGGAAAGTAACGAGTCGTGGAATGACCCGTTGCAGGTTGCAAGGGGTCGTGGTCATCAGCCATGGGAAGGAGTAATAAAATCTCCAATCAATGTAACAGAAGGAAACCACGACTAGTTGGAAGGAGGAACAAGTCGTGGTGTGGCTCGTGGGAAGGCTTGGTACAGATCGTAAAGGGGAAAACAACGGACGACACAATGGATCGTCATTTGGAGTAACGAACCTTCCTGTCGAGTCATGGGGATCGAACCTGAGAATTTTGAAGCTGGGCAGTAGGGACGACAGATGGATACCACCAGTCGTGGTATCCAACAACGACCCATTAGGACGATCGTTACCACTGCCAGTGCAGAAATTTCAAGAATTTCACTAAGGGCATTTTCATCATTTCCTACGCTCTAAGGTCCTATACTACATCGTTTTATGTTATTGTCAGAGTGTATGAAGATAGGTTAAGTCATTCTAACCTATTCAAAACCTATGCATGCAAGTTAGAGAGAGTTAGAGAGGAGATCAAGCCTTAGCCCTTCTAATTCTTCTCAAATTCTTCTTGGGCAATCATGAGAGTGTAAGAATCTGCTATAATCAGGTATGTAGGGTTATGAGTGGGTGTTTTTGTTCACACCTATGCCCAATATCTCTTAATTCATGAAGTTTTGTTTAAAAATCTTATGGGGTTTTATCTCAAATCTTGTGGACTTCTAATGATCTATCCATGGGTTAATACTTCTCATGTTTTACATCATAGTTTATGAATCATGATTAGATTTTACAACTAATTCAATTATAAATTTATTGATTTCAATTTCTATTAAATTATGCCTAATTATACATGTTCTATGATGAATCGAGTTATGATCTTTACCTTTATTATTTATGTTCATAAACCCATCACGATTTATGAGTCATAATATGGATTTATTCAAATTCCCATTATCAATTTATGATTTAAAGAGCATATACATGATTTACAAGTATGCATGAACCTCCTAATTTACTAATTAGGTTTTTGGCCGACTCACGGGCCTTACTCTCATGGCTAGTTCACGTATTTACAAGCATGCTTATGATTATCATGACTTAACTAGCCCATGTATTTCATGCATAATATACTATGAGCACTATATATATTTTGGGAGTAGTATTTAAAACCGAGTAGGTTCAGGGCCCAGATTTCGCCCTGAATATCCTAACTACGTGCCACCGTAGGACATGATGGGATCTCCCTTGAGACTGTCCCCTTTTCCCAAATGGGCCCCTTTCATGTGTGATATCACGCCCTTCATGGTTCTACCCTTGGAAAGGTACAAACACCCTCCTGATTAGGGATTTATAGGTCGAGCTCCATGTGTGCTCATATGGGTATGTCGGTTATAAGAATCTCCTATTGTTCTGCATGTTTTATGCATTATTATGTTCATGTTATTTTGGCTCAAGTGATGATTTATAAAGTTTATCTTATGGCTATGGTAATGAAAATATTATGAATTATTTGAAAGCCTTGAGCCTATGTTATCTTGTGATATTTATGTTATGAGCATGTTTTCCCACTCTTATGATCTCTTATGAGCCTTTGTGTATTATTTTAAATGTCCTTTTTTACTTACCTTGCGTACTCGGTACATTCTACATACTGACTGCATACTCTATGATGTATCATTTCATGATACAGGCTCCGATCTTCAGACCCAGCACCGTCAGTCATACATCTCAGAGTTTAGCATTCAGCTCTTTGGTGAGTCCTCATTCGTCGAGGACTAGTTTGATATCAGTTATCTTTTCATGTTCAATTTTCTAGACTTGTCAGGTTAGTTGGGGATGTTGTCCCACAACCCATCGAATATGTTAGAGGTTTTCAGATTATATGTAGTATTCAGCTATTACGTATGTAGTACTTTCCTCTTACCATGTTATGTTATGTTTATGCTTCCGCTATGTCGTTACGCTAAGTATTCCGCTTTTTTGATATTGAGTTAGATGTCTGTTCATGCCATGGATTGACTTGGAGTCTCTCGGGGCTCCTTGTCCGGTGTTACGATCTAGTTCTATGTTTGGGTCGAGACATCCAGGTAGGGCCAGCCAAATTCGTTGTGGAGTTTTAGGTGATGGACATCACAAATGGATATATTTTGTTATTGGGAAGACCATGGATCCATGCGCTTGGGCAGTGCCCTCGACCTTGCACTAATTATTGAAATTTGTCTGGGAAGATCATGAGATAGTTATCCACGGAGAGGGAACCAATGGGAGTTATCCTGACTTTTCTATTCTGGTTATTGAAGAAGCCCTTAGGAGCCTAGATTTTCAGACCGTGGAGGTAGTAGATGCTGCTTATGAAAACACTACTCCACAAACACCTATGCCTTCGGTTTACAAGATGTTGGTTGTGACTATGCTGAAAAATGGATTTGAACCTAGTCATGGTCTAGGAAAGAACCTAGGGGGCATGCCAAAACCCGTCCCTATTCCTGAGAATGTTTTTCATTTCGGGTTAGGATATATCCCGACAGAAGAAGAGTTGGCTCATACTGATATGGGAAAAAAGAGTGATCATTGTTTACCCAAGCCAATTCCAGATTTGTACCAGTCTTTTTCTCTAGAGGGTCACGAGTCCGAGTCTGAGGATGACGATCCGGCAGAAGGGATTGACGTGTTGTTTAATGAAGAAATTTGTGTTGTGTTTCTAGAACAATGCTCCTCGACTCCAACCATCAGAGATGCTGAACTAGAGGAGACCTTACCAAATGGACATCTACTCCATGCTTGATCCTCCAAAAGTCTCGATAGAGATAGATGGATAATTTTTATAAATTTAAAATCAGTGTAGCTCAGATGAGGCCCGAGACCCACCCTTTATGTTTATATTTTTCTCATTTAGGCATTTACTTTTTCGCAAAGTTTTAAGAAGGTTAACAACTTCAGTTGATATTAGTCTCTAGCCAGAGTTACATGTTTTTTCTTACATATTTAATGAAAAGCCTCTTTCCCTATTCTGAAACTAACAATGATTTATTTATTTTATTTTTTTATTATGTTATTAGATTCTATTTTATTACCCTGCATTAAATAAATTTGTTTTGATTTTAGTAAAAGTACTTTTAAATATGCCAAGGTCATGACATTTCACGAGCTCAATGAACAAAGTGAACTTGATAATGATAAGATCGAAGAATATTATGAAGAGGCCATGACACCTGAGCAACTTACGGAAGACCTGAGACAGTTCCTATAAAAGGAAAATCCCAACCTTGAGGAGACCATAGCCGTTAATCTGGGAGATGATGGTGAAATCAAAGAAATCAAAATCAGTACTCATTTGACGAAGGAACAAATGAAAGAATTGATCAGCCTGCTTCAACGAATTATTGATGTGTTTTCCCGGTCTTACGAAGACATGCCATGATTGAGTACCGATATAGTGTGTCATAAATTGCCAATTGATCCCAGTTTCAGCCCTATGAAACAGAAGATGCGAAAATTCTGGCCAGACCTAAGTTTGAAATCAAGGATCAGGTCACCGAGTAGATGTAGGCTAAAGTAATGGAAGTGACCAAGTATCTGACCTGGTTGGCCAATATCATCCCTATGCCAAACAAAGATGGCAAGATCAGAATTTGTGTTGATTATAGGGACCTCAATAAAGCCAGCCTCAAAGACAACTTCCCATTACCAAATATCCATATTCTCATTGACAATTGTGCTAATCATGAAATGCAATCATTTGTGGATTATTTTGCTGGATATCATCATATCTTAATGGACGAAGAAGATGCAGAGAAAACAGCCTTAATCACACCATGGGGTGTCTACCATTACTGAGTGATGCCATTTGGCCTCTAAAATGCTTGGGCAATTTACATGAGAGCTATGACAACCATTTTCCATGATATGATCCAAAAGGAGATTGAAGTATATGTGGATGACATTGTCATCAAGTCTCGCAAGAGATCGGATCACTTCGCTCAATTAGAAACAATTTTCCAAAGACTGCGGAAGTATAACTTGAAGTTGAATCCATCCAAGTGTGCATTTGGAGTTCTCGTCGGCAAAGTATTAGGTTTCATAGTAAGTAGAAGAGGTATTGAGTTCGATCCCTCTAAGATCAAGGCTATTCAAGAGTTGCCACCCCGCAAGACTAAGAAAGAGGTGATGAGTTTCTTGGGGAGTCTTAATTACATCAGTCAATTCATAGCATAATCGACTATTATTTATGAACCAATACTAAAGCTGCTGAATAAAGATGCACCGACAGAATGGATCGAAGAGTGTCAAAAGGCTTTTGACACTATTAAATATTATCTCCAGTGTTGGTACCACCACGTGAAGGAAGACCTTTGATTCTACATTTGTCGGTATCAAACCACGCATTTGGATGTGTACTAGGGCAACATGATGAGTTAGGCTAAAAAGTACGAGCAGTTTACTATTTGAGCAAGAAGTTCACAGTCACACCCCCAAACACGGGGAGGCGTGATTGGCACCTGGTGCCACCCCTAATATAAACATACCCGATGCCCAAAATATAAAAAAAGGCCAGAACTGATGAGGTTCAACAACACAACAACTATACAATCAGAATGAGATGATATACTATAGCGGAAGCTGGCTCACCTAACCAACCAAGAAAAATAAATACAATATGTCGTCGAGGCCACAGAATGGAAGAAACTATACAACATGGCCCACCTGGCCTATAACAACATACTAAAACCACAGCATTGTCTATGAGCCTCTATGAAGACATTAGTAATCAAATGATTGAGACAGGGTCCCGAACTACTCTTAACTCAAACACATGGCGACTCCGAAAGACCTGAAGCGCACCAACTCAGCTGGGACTCCACTCAGCAACCAAGAACCTGATCTAACTGCCCACCATCACTTGCAGGCATGAATGCAGCGCCCCAACTAGCGCGTCAGTACAATAATGTACCGAGCATGAAAGGCAGAAACAACTAGAAGACTAAGATTAGAGATAAACAGATATACCAAATATCGGATAAGGAGAACTGAACTTAAGTAAACACATAAAACCAGCTGGCCCCGATAAGCCTGGCAAGTACAAGAAAACATACAAAGAGAACCTACCTAGACCCCATAAGCCCGACAAGTCCAAAACATAAATAACAATACAACAACAGCTAGCTGACCCAGTTCACTTGTCATCTCCTCTAGACACTCTCAATGGCCTCAACTAACACCAGCCAATATCTAGCATCCACTTCTATCAAATAACAAATAACACAAGCAACAACCACAATATAATGCCAAACAAATCAAAAGTAAACACCAGTTAATCAATATCATCAATCAGGCATTGCCGGACACTCTCTCGGCTGCACACAATTAGCGGAGCTCAATCCATCTAGGAGAACCAATCGCAAACCTAGGAAGGATCGGACATGTTGGACCACTCTCGAATCATGTCTCAACTTGACATTATGGAGAACATCATCCTTAACCCCATAGGTCATTCACCCATTTATTTCAACCCCTTGGCCGGAAACACACTCGTGCGTCGGGTATCCACGAGCCCCAAGGCCTCAATAGAACACACAATCATGATCAAAAGCATTTATAATCAATAAAAACAATATATATAAACACATATTCAAAATAGTCCACAGAAGGCTCTCAAACCCCATCAACCGACTACCACCACGTAGTACTAACCTTACGTATCTAGCCATCCACCGACGTGCCACAAACCAAACTAAAGATCACATAATTACAAAATATATTCCATTGGAATACATACAATCAAAGAAATATCATATATGACACAATCCTCCAATGACCCTAACCAGCCTATCCTCAATTTCACAATAGTCAACATGACTACCCGAGTGTTATCAAAGTCACTACGGGCCTACTAACTCACCTCTTCACCAATAACCCGATCATCCACACAAATAGCATGTAACTAAATCAAAACAGCCCCCAAAGATACATCCAAAATAGCCCTCAACTCATTCCAAAAGGATCATGAATCTTTTCACAACACTAGCCAAACTCGGCGCATTCTATCGCCCCTCCGACTCACCATGAACGACCAATTTTAATGCCCAATTACATGGCCTCAATTAATGAGGCAAAGATCACAATACGGCTTTCCCCCAAAAAATAGGATTTACAACACAAAATTTCCAACCACAAACAGTCAATTCGCACGACGACAACGGGAGTTCGATTCAACGAAAAATCATGCCGAAAAAGGAGAGTCGAAATCCTTAACATACCTCAACCGGCGAGCCCCAAGATAAGAAGATTTCAAGCTACATAACCATGAATATACTGCCTTAGTGAATCCCCTACTACTGTCAAAACGCAGCCACAACAGTTCAACAAGAAAATAATGCAATCGGAACTTAATCGATACGATTTCTACGGATTCTACGATAGAAACTTCGTAACAACGATCTACCAAGATCTATGGATTCAATAATACACTATATAACTAAGAATTAAGAATAATAGAAGCTCACCAAGCTTTCTAGGACGAGACAGCCACCAAAAGGCACAAAAACACCACTACAATATAAGCACACACGACGTATTCACAATCTATGCTCAGAAATTGATTTGCATCCTCCAATCGACATCAAAATTGCATAGAACCTATGGGGAGCTTATAGGGAGAGACTTGCACCTCCTCCCAACTCTGTAAAAACAATTATGGGTGTTAGAACCAACCAAGGGGCATTAAATAGTCCTCCACCGCCTTAAGACCTTGTGAGGTGCCTGCTAGCGCGGTCTCATGAAAACGCGAATATCTCTCTACTCTGAAGTTTGATTTACTAATGGTTTGATGCGTTAAAAACTATACTCATATATCTTTAATTTGATAGGTCGCACACTCTCTAACTCGTTATATATTGGGAGAAAAACCTCGAGACATCCGACCTAAATTTCAAAGAATCTCAAGAAGAAAATTTTGCAATAACTTTTTCCGAATTTTGTTCTACAACTTGATCAACGTTCAATATTAAATATGACCATACAATAACTCAAATAACTCATAACACTTCCTTCTTAGCCTATTATGTACTCTTAGTCCTACCTCGAAAGCACGATTTTATCGCTCAAATTATTCGGGGTGTTACATTCACACCCTATGAGGCTCATTATACTCTATTGGAAAGAACTTGTTGTGCTATGACATGGATTTCTCAGAAGTTAAGACATTATTTGTTGGCATATACTGCCTACCTTATTTCCAGGATGGACTCTTTAAAGTATATCTTTCAGAAACCAATGTCGACTGGGAAGTTTGCAAAGTGGCAGATGTTGTTAAGTGAGTTCGATATAACATATATAACTTAAAAGGCAATTAAAGTACAAGCTTTAGCTGACCACCTGGCAGAGAACCCAGTATATGAAGAATACAAACCTCTTCGAACTTACTTCCTAGACAAAGAAGTAGGGTTCATAGGAGAATACATTGGTGAAGCCTATCTGAGTCGGGGAGTATTCTTTGACAGTGCGGTACACTTCAAAGGTTTTGGAATTGGAGCGGTGTTGGTATTAGTATCAGGACATCATTACCCCGTGATAGTGAAGCTACATTTCCCATGCACCAACAACGTGGTTGAATATGAAGCATGTGTCCTTGTCATCAAGCTAGCTGTCGATATGAATGTTTAGAAACTGTTGGTAGTTAGGGATTCAAATTTGCTGATCAATCAGGTTTAGGGAAAATGGGCTACAATGAATTCCAAAATCTTACCTTACATAAACTTGGTACAAAGGTTGTGTAAAAGGTTCAAAAAGATTGAATTCAAGAACACTCCGAGGGTGCAAAATGAGTTTGTCGATGCCCTTTCCACTATTCCATCCATGATACAACATCCGGACGAAAGTTATATTAACCCATTAGAAATAAGTCTCAAGGAGCAACCTGCCTACTATTCTCAAGTAGAAGTGAAACCAAATGGAAAACCATGGTATGCAGATATAAAGTAGTATTCGGAAAGTGGAGTGTATCCAAAAAATGCAAAAAATAATTAGAAGAAGACAATTCATTGGATGTCCAACAATTTCATCATAAGTGGGGAAATACTTTCTAGGAGGACTCTAGACTTGGGTTTGCTAAGATGTATGGACGCGAAAGAAGCAACAAAGTTACAAGAGGAAGTACATGTCGGGATATGTGGACCGCACATGAATGGGTTTTGTTGGCAAGAAAGATCCCACGGGACGGATACTTTTGGATGACTATGGAGAATGATTCTAATCGTTTCATTCAGAGATGTCATCAATGCCAAATATATGGATATTTAATACGAGTGCCTCCAAATGAACTTCAGGTGATGAATTCACCTTGGCCTTTTGCAGCATGGGGCATGGATGTTGTTGGTCCTATAGAGCCAGATGCCTCTAATAGACATAGATTCATTCTAGTTTCCATTGATTATTTTACTAAATGGGTTGAAGCCGCCTCTTATAAGTTCGTGACAAAAAAGGTAGTAGCTGACTTTGTGCACGGGATTTTAATATGACGCTTTAAAGTGCCAGAATACATTATTACAAACGACGGAGCAAACTTGAACAATCATATGATGAGGGAGATGTGTGAGCAATTCAAGATTTCTCATCGGAATTCAACTGCCTACCGTCCACAGATGAACGGAGCTGTAGAAGCCGACAATAAGAATATCAAGAGGATGTTGAGAAAGATGGTTGATAATGATCGATCTTGGCATGAGAAGTTTCCCTATGCTTTACTAGGTTATCACACAATGGTTCACACTTCAAATGATGCAACTCCCTATTTATTGGTATATGGAACAGAAGCAGTGATACCTACTGAAGTTGAGATACCTTCATTGAGAATCATCCAAGAATCTGAGTTAAGTAATGTTGAATGGGTTCGTATTCGGTATGAACAACTAGCAATTATTGATGAAAAGAGGTTAAACATTGTATGTCATGGCTAATTGTACCACGGAAGAATGAATCGTGCTTTAAATAAAAAAGTAAGAGTTCAGAAATTTGAGGTAGGATAGTTGGTGCTGAAGCACATATTTCCTAATCAAGACGAGTACAAGGCAAGGTTTCCCCAAACTAGAAAGGTCCCTACATTGTTCATAAGGTATTGTCAGGAGGAGCTTTGGTTTTAGATGCGATGGATGGCCAAGTGCAGCCAAAAGCTATCAATTCAGATGCTGTCAAGATATATTATAGTTGAAGATTGTTATATTTTTTCATGGCTAACCCTGTAATTGCGTATTTGCTTGTAATTGTTATTATGCTTTTTCATAGCTTGAAAAATATACTCCCTTGTAACTATGAACTACGTGATGACCTGAATGCCCAAGATGGGATATATTGGCAGTCAGTTTTGGCTTCGGTCACATTCTTATCAGTCTTATATATTTTCTTGTAACTATGAATTACATGATGACCTGAATTTCCAAGGAGGGATACGTCGGCGGTCAGTTTTAGCATCGGTCATATCTTTATTCAAATTCAATTATTTTTTCATGTACTCGAAACTACGTTTGATCTGATTCTTGCCTCAACGGGATATGTAGGCGCCACATTGACTCGGTCATATTCCTTGTAAGCTTTTCATCTCCCTTTATAATAGAAACTGGGGCAAAATTTTTGAGAGGATGCAACTTAAAAACTCTACAAGACAGATTATTATCTTGAAAACAATTCAAAAAAGATCGTTTCAAAGACGCAACTGGGGCAGAATTTTTGAGTTCCTTTCCAAAAATTCTACAAGATGTCACTTTCTCTTTTGATGGAATGGGTTTGATTTGAAGCATGTAACTGAGGCAGCATTTTTGAGGAAGGCTTCAAAATTTTCATCATGTGTCAGAAGATGATATCCATCAATTACAATAGAGTCCTTGGAGACCCTCAACATTATCTAACAAGTCGTCTATCAAGTTGTGAATCAGAGGACATTCATTGAGTCATGTGTGTCATGACAATCGACAAAAAATTTGAAAATTTTACCTTCAAAAAGCATTTTCATTAAGTTTGTGAAAAATACTTTTATATGTGTGTGTGTGTGTGCGTGCGCGCGCATCTGTGTAATTTTTTCCTCCAGCTATCGAAGTTTGGAGAATCGAGCAAATACTTGAAGCTGACAAGACAAGGAGCGAGGCGACCAGAAGAAGTCAACACAGATCAATTTCATAAAAACTAACAATTTTTCTATGGATGCAGTTTATCCAAAAATCATCAGGAAGCTCTATTTTATTTCTGTAATCAAGAGGTCATTCAAATTCGGGCGTGGGCACCATTCGCCCGAAAGAGTCATCAAAATAACAATATTTTCGAATGAAAAATGGTATATAATTTATCAAAGATCAATCGAAGTCTCAAATTTATCATGGACAAAAATCAAATTTATCAACTGATGTCGAATATTGGTAGACGTCGACATTCATTGTTGTCCTGTCGATGGACCATCCTTCATCAATGTCATGTCGATGGACTACCATGTCGAGTACTGGTGGAGGTCTGATGTTTGTCATATTTATCAATTATGTCGAATACCGGTGAAGGCTGACATTTATACTGTCCTATCGATGGACTATCCATTTATCAAAGTCATGTCGATGGACTATCACGATAATACCGATGGAAGTCGACGTTTATTATATTTATGGGAAAAGGGTCAAAAATACCCCCTCTACTTTAGTATATTAGCTAACTTTTCCCCTCTGTAGGGCCAAATATACCTCCGCCGCTAACAAAGTAAACAAAATTACCCTCAATTGGATGGAATCTCCCAAATTGACTTCAAATGCCCAATTTCAATTAAATTACCCATTTTTTTTATTTAAATTCGAATTCACACCCACTAAATTAATTAAACTCATTAGGATTTAATTATTCAAAGAAAAACAAATTATCAAAAATTATTCAAAGAAAAAAGCCTTAAAAATAAAAGAAGTTTGGTCATACAGTTATTTCTCCTCCCAAAAAATATGAAACAAACAAAATAGCAACCAATATATTTACCAAATCAGGCTTTCATCGTTCTTAATATGAAGAGATTCGGTAAATATTTGATTTCTATTTTGTTTGTTCCAATATTTTTGGAGGAGAAATAACTGTATGATTGAACTTCTTTTATTTCTAAGGCTTCTTCTTTGAATATTTTGAAAATTTATTTTATTTTGAATAATTAAATCCTAATGGGTTTATTTAGTTTAGTGGGTCTGATTTGGATTTAAAGAAAAAATGAGTATTTTGATTGAAATTGGGTATTTTAAGTCAATTTGGGGGATTCCATCCAATTGAGAGGCAATTTTATTTACTTTGTTAACGGCAGGAGTATATTTGACCCTATAGTATAACCAGGAGAAAAATTAGCTAATATACTAAAGTAGAGGGTTCCCTATATTTATCAACCACGTTGAATACTGGTGGAGGCCGACATTTGTCATATTTATCAATTATGTTGAATATCGGTGGAGTCCTACATTCATTTGTTATCCTGTCGATGGACTATTATTTATCAAAGTCTTATCAATGGACTATCACATCGAATAACGGTGGAGGCCGACGTTCGTTATATTTATCAATAATGTCGAATACCGGTAGAGGCCGACATTCATTACTGTCCTGTCGATATACCATCGCGTCAAATACTAGTGGAGGATAACGTCTTTTGCTGAAGACACATTATTTGATAGTATACCATAAGTGTTCAAAAGAACATGAGATGTTGGTGTCCGAAAAAATAGTTGGATATTATATTATAGCAAGGATCGAGGTGCATGTGGAGCAATGTAAAACTCTGTCTTAGCAGCGATCTGGGGCATAGTTGCGAAGAGGAATATCAAACTCTTTGGACACGAGTTGAAGACTGAATTTTACCACATTCAAACCACACCCTTGTAGGAAGGCATGTGTGTTACTCCTTTTGTTTTTCTTTTTTTAGTTTCGCATCCAGTGTAATTTCTAAACTCACACTAGAGCACATTCTTTATTTCTTGAATCCGGGTGACAAGACACCTAGAGTGTTGGAAATTATGTCCGTGTAAATTCTTACTTGAAGTGCCCCACATTCATGATTGAGAGGTTGCCAGTCTCTTTTTCATGCTTGGTTTATTTTGTCATTCGTCCTAAACCAAAAGGTTACCTCGACATAATAGATACCTTTTCGACCGATTGAGTCGAACTACAAGTAGCCTGATTCTTATTTTTGGAGATATATTGGCAAGCTCGACGTTGAAATCTTGGTTGTTTTACAATCAGTCTCTAACTCCTCTTGCATTCCCAAGTTTTTTCAGTCTCTTAATCATTCGACACTGGAACAACTTTTGAATTTCATGAGAATTGAACCTAAATTAAGCGTCTTGAACTACATGCGGCCTGAATTCTCATGCAACCTGAGAATATGTAGGAAATTGATACTGGGGTCCGGCTATAACTCCTTTAAATCGTGCCTTTTGTCAGAGGTAAATTTATGGTCGGAAAAAATTGAATTCGTCAAATTTTTTTGTCCAGACCTTCTTTCCATCATCTCTGGCCAAAAAAAGAGGTAGTTGTGACACCCAATATTGGCCTTTCACGATGTTAAATATTTATTCAAGCTTCTTTAATTTCAAAGAAAGTAGAATGAAATCGAAAATATTTTTAGTTATTTCAGGGCAAATTTTGGCATTTTTATTTGACAAAATATGTTAATATAATATGTATACATACATACATACATAGATACATACATACATATATATATATATATATATACATACATATATATATATATATATATTAGAGTTTTAGTATATAATTATATTTTTATTCATTTCAAAGGCCAAGACATCTCAAAAATAATTTTCGACTAAATGTCGTTTCATTTTTTTTCTTTAAAATCGAGTAAGTCATAATTATAGTTAGTTTGTCTAAAAAATAATTATTTTATTTTATTAAGTTAAGAAGCTTGATTAATTAATTATGATAAATAATTTGTCTAAAACTTTTATTTCAATTACATCGATTTTAATTGTTTGAGTCATTTTTGTTCTGATTTAAATTTCGTTTGGCCATGTTTAAATTGAATTTAGCCATTTTTTTTAAAACCCATTTCGGCCTTTTAATTAACCCCATTTTGGGCCAAAAGCCATCTGAATCCATACAAAATTTAACCTAGCCCAATTAACTTGCTCCAACCCGGCCCACTCCTACCTCTCTAATGCTCTAAACTCTCTTCCACAGTAAGAGCATCCAAACGACAACACCAATAGCAAACAATCGATGCCCTTTCTCTGCTTAGCTCACCAAATGACACCCTCCCTTCATGCCAGAAACCAAAACAACACCTCATACTCCCCAGCAATCTGAGGTGTTCATGAATTTCTTGTCGTTTTACAAACATGTCTCATTCAAGTAAAGAGCGTCCTCGCCCCTAACGGAAGGATATTCCTTCTCTCTTTTTGTTTTCCCTTTCTTTTGAATGTGGATAAGATTTCGTACTAATGCCAGCCCGTTTTTGCTTGAATTCAAATTTCAAATTTGCGTTTTTGAATCGGCAAACCTTAGTTGCGGGAGTCTATATATAGAACCCCTCCTCTCTATTTTCGATTTTTGGAATTTTTTAGATGAAAAGAATAGAAATTCTCTGAAAGTTTCTAAGGAAAATTTTCCTCTGTTATTTATTTATTTATTTTTCATTTCGAGTTCCGGGGTGGTGCTGAAATATCATCGAACGATAGATCCTCACACTCTTGCGCTTCAGTTCGCTGCATTCAATAAGCTACTTTTTTTTATTGGCATGGTATGTACTGTGCAAATACGAGATGACTATTTGATTATAAGTGCAAAGGAAAGAGATGCTAATGTAAGTATTATGGACTAGGAAGTGAATATTTCATGGTATTTACCTTCCTAAACCTTCTTTCTCTTTGAAATATTTGAACAGATTCCCCTCCTATCTCCCTTTATGTGCAATTCAAGTGTCTTACTAGCTGTCAGTTTAGTATGACTATTCCTCTAAGTTTTAAATGAGTATGAGATTAAGTTTATGCGCAGGAAAAATCATAGAATAATTCTAGTCATTATGTGCAGTTATTTAGGCATTATTTCGTGTTCTGCATTTTATAGAATCTTGGTTTAAATTTGGTATACCTTAAGGTCCTGTTCATGTATTTATTTTTAATATATTAGCTCTTAGGTTAGCTATTAGTTTATGTTTCCTTTTTTTTTTTTTTGCTGCCGTTTGAATATTTTTAAATTTGTTCCATTAACTGAATGTTCAATATCCTCTCTTTCCATATGTTGAAGTATTATTTGATGTTATATTTCTTAAGATATTAGGTATATATTTCTCTGTTTTTTAAGCCTAAATGTTGAAGTCTATTATTGTTTCCTTATTTAAGCGTGAGTTGATCATAAAATGGGTTCAAGTTTGTTTGGATATTTACGAGTCTTGATTATTGGTGTAGTAGATGAGGAAATGAATTGATCCAAGGTTCAATTGAGCTCTAGGAGAGGCTTTGAGTAATAACTCATCCTTTTCGTTATCCTTTAGGCTATACAATTCTTGAAAATAACTTGCATTCTCTATGATTCATTCTCAACTTTCGGTTAATGTAGTTACTGCATTATCTTGTTATTATAGCACAAATATTTTCATATCTCTACTTATAATGAGTATTGTATAATCGAATTAAAGCTTCAAGGAAGTCAAATATTCTTGATTTATTTGTTTTAAGGTTGTTGTAATTACAATGCTGAGTTTAACTCTGTACATGCCTAAAGAAGATTTATTATAGGTGGTTGGAACACTTAAGTCATAATAGTTTTAGGCGTGTTTCCCATTTTGTTATCTAACTTGAGTTTTCCAAATGAATTAAATGGCCCAACTCAGTGTGAGTATTTTATTGGAGCATGCGATTACCTAAATTAACAGATGTTGGATTTAGCCTAATATGTAATGTTAGGTGTTGAGCTCCAAGTCTTTAAACATTTTTCTTGCTAATCTGTCAAATATATAAATAGTTGGTTCTTAATTTTCTCAATCTTAAAAGTTTGAACAATTGAAACCAGATTTTATGTATACTACAAGTAGAATGCCGAAGGTCATTATTTTTTATTCACCTTTTTTTTGCTACACTCAAGGAAGCTAATTCCGCGAAATTATTATTTATTTTTTGTCAAGGTACTAGTTTGAGTTGTGGCATACTTATTTTAGTTGATATATCTCCAGTGATTGCATTTTATATATAATTGCTTTTGAATTTAGTTCTGATTCTGATTCATGGGGCGTTTTTCTTCATATTATATGAAACAAAGTATCTATAATTAATTTTATTATTATTATTATTATTGTTATTATTTTACTATGGTCCATCAAAGATTTTCTAAGTTCATTTGATATAGACTCGTCATACTTATCAATTTGTCATGTGATAAATAGTAGCTTTACTCTACTTATGATCTTTGAAAATATACATAAATATTTTGTTGTGGGCACCAATGTTATATTTTCCTCAAATTCTATTACTCGGAATCGTACTAATCTTTCTTTTCTTTCCTCTTTTTGTGCCACATGTGAATCTCTGTGAGTCTCTTGGACTCGGTTCTTCCTCTGCATGTCAGGCTGAAAAGGGTCCCAATAGCAATTTCCTCGAGCCAACCTCAAAAATATAGAAAGGGAAGCAAATATATGGGCCAAATCCCAACTAAATATGTGGCAGCAGTATTAGGTTCAAGAAAGAAGAAATGGTCCAGTAGCCCATTAAATCACGGCAGCATAAATAAATATTTGGGCCAAAGGCCTTAATATTGGGAACAGGCATCATAAGGACCCACTTCCCATCCAGACGAAAAGATAAAAGGGAAATGGGCCTAAGTTTAATTAGCTGTAGATTATTTTGCTTTGCTCTAACTTTAAATTTTTGTTAACATTTTATGGTTATACCCTGTTCGATTCTAATGTTATTTGTTGGATCTAGATGAATTCCCCTAAGAGATTTTCTTCACGTTTTAGTGTACTCATATTTACTACTTTTCTTACTATTAGAAATTTCAATATTATTACTTAGGCAAATTTAAGCTTGTAAAATGACTTAGGAAATTTTAGAATAAGGGAGGAAAGAGAAAGAATAAAAAAAGTGGATTCAACATTCGGGCTCAAGTTCGAATTAACTGAATATTAATCATAGAGGAATGGGGGTCTAGGGCAAGAGTATTATACAAGATACTTAAATGATTACTTCAATTTGAAATATACTTTAGAAAAATCGTTGTATTTTACTATGACTTTGTTTTACTGTTACTTTATTTTCTTGATTTTAATCTTTTATTTTTAGAATCAATATCCCTTCATAGTCATTAGAAGCTTTAAGGTTTTGACTTTATAAAATGACTTGGAGAAATTCTCTATATCCTTTTATAGTCATTAATTAAAGACTTGCCTTCAATCCATGTTTAAGAAGTTGGATTAATCTTGGTTTAGTCCGAAGTCTAGACTCGGATAATATTCGAAGTTAGAATTATTTTGAAGTTAGTCATTCAAATGACTAAATGATGAATATTCTACTCATATTCAAAAGATTTTCAAAAATAATCTTAAAATATTTTTCAAGTTAGCCAATTCATTTTAAAACTCGTTGGGTCCCACAAGTTGTGAAATTTTCTCAAGTGCCAAACACCTTAAGAAATTAACTTGAACCCTTACCCATTCTTTGATTTAGATAAAAAGTTTTTATTAATTACCCTTTTTATACGGTTTTCCTAATTTCCTAAAAAATTAAGTGGCGACTCTATTTTTAAAAATAAAATAAGCGCCAAGTTATGAAAAGATTTTTAAACTTCGGTTCAAAATCGACTCATAACAATCACCTTCTGAATACCATGCCAAGAGGATCCCGAAATCGCATGACAAACAAGAACTTGTTGCAGATTTAAGTATGAGCTTAGCATGGATAATCAGTTACTCTGTAATCCACGAATCTCGAGTGACTTGAAACTTTTCCGTTGACATGATTCAATCAAACTTATGCAAATGAAGGCTCGTGAAATTGGGTCATACCATTTTTATATGTATCTTGTACTCTACCTTATTCCTAGCCAACACAAGGTGGATTTAGTTGAATTTATATTACATATAACATTTTGAATGAACTAGAAATATATTATTTCCCTGCTGGATGTGTAATTCATCAAAAAAATGAGAATTTTATTTTGATAGGTGCTAGTAGATGTTATATAAATCAAAGCGTCATCCTGTACAAAACAACTATACAATGTGTTGGATTCTATGCAGTTTTTATGATTGACAAGATGATGATGAAATAGGTAAATCAAGTTATTTCAAAGGAGTGCTAAATACACTGTCTAAAAGAGTTGATATTGCAATATTATAAATATGAAATAAAGACAAGTGTGCACAAATCAAGAAATGAATAAGCCACATAAAACAAACTCAAGAAAATAAATATGTGCTGATTTAAAAGAGTTGGAGTTTGACTACAACATAAAAAAAGTAAAGATTTAGACTTGAAGAAGGAGTCTTACTTGAAGTAGACCTCTAATGAAAGAAGAGGTTGTTGCAACGAGTAGTTTGAAATTGAGAAGAACTCTTTGAAGATTTGTGCATATGTAGAAGCAGTGCTACTCAGAGCAGGGTACACATTTAAAGAGAGAAAAAAGGCAGTTGATAAATTGAGAGACTAAGCAAGATCTGAAGAGCGAAGAAACTCATTGAAGAGTCAGGTCCTAGTATAGAGATAGGCTAAGAGCTTAGCAATCTTGTATTAGGAGTTTTTCATTGGGTTGTAAGTTGATGTCATCTTAATTCAGTGTGTTAAAAACTGAATTAGGATTACTTAGTCTTCAAGTTGGGTGAACTTGAAGGCATTGGGAACACATTCCTTGGGAGGATTGTGAGTTGTTAGGAATTAGAGTTTATAATTCCTTAGGTTATAAGAGTTGTAATCTGTTGTTGAAAGTCTTATTGAATTTAGTGAAGTTGGGGAAAATCTTATGGAGGTACAGGTCGTGATTTTTTACCTTTTGTGAGCCAGGTTTTTTCCACGTAAAAATTAATGTATTCTTTACTTACTGCATTTAACTGTTTAGTTAAAGCATGTTAGGCAACCTGTTTCACTCATAGGCAGAAGTTTAGTTAAATAACTAAAGTTTTGGTTGTATAGAATAACAATTGGTATCAGAGCAAGGTTATCTTATAAGTCTAACAATAAGATAAGATCATGATGAATTCTGCACCACCAATCGGGCACAGTGAAGGACAATCAACAACTCAACCTCCTCTTTTTAATGGATCACATTTTATCTAGTGGAAAGCTCGTATGGAGAACTTTACTTAAATAAAGACTACGAGTTGTGGGGTTGGATCACTACTAGACCAACCATTCCTATAAAAATGGTGGATGGAGTTGAAGTTATGAAAGTTAAGATCAAAATTTACTCTTGAAGAAGGCTAAAAACATTCTGATATATGTCTAGGTCCTGATGAGTACAATAGGATTTCAAATTGTACTACTGCCAAACAGATATGGGATGCGTTGGTCAATGCTCATAAAGGGACAAGTCAAGTAAGGAAATTCAGGATAGTTATGTTGTTTACTGAGTATGAAACATTTAAGATGAAGGAAAGTGAGTCACTATAAAAAATGATTACGAGACTCACATCTCTGGTAAATGAATTTTCCCTGGGAAAGGTTCTCACCATTGAGGAGCATGTTAACAAAGTTCTAAGAGTTCTCCCAAAAGCCAAATGGGATGTGAATGTCACTACTATAAGAGAAGATAAAGATATTTCCACCATGACAGTTGATGAATTGGTAGGAAATTTAAAAACTTATGAGATGAATATGGATGATCTCAAAAAGAAAGATGGAACAATGGAGAAGTCACTAGCTGTAAAAAAAAATCGGGTAGTGATGAATCTGACTTGATGAAGAACAAATGGATTTTCTGGAAAAGAAATTTAAAAATTTTCTCAAGAAAGAAAAGGGGTATGACAAGAAAGGAACAGGTAGCAAAAGGAGGTCCAACGAAAAATCTCCAGCAGGTTGCTATAAGTGCTACAAAACTGATCACATAATTAAGAACTGTCCACTATGGAAAATTGAGTAGAGAAAGGAAAGGGCTGAAAAAGAAAGAGCGGAAAAGGAAATGAAAGTAGGGGGTGCAAAAACAGATTTAACCAATAAACTGAACATAAAAATGTTATTGGTTTATCAATATTAGGTTATTGGGCTAATGATTTTTAAACGGTTTTATAAATTTTTTTATTGGGCTATCAGTTTGATTTTTGATTTTAAGATTTTAGTGAATGGTTAAACCGATAACCCAATAAGATTACCCTAAAATTATATTTCTATCCCTAGATATAAAATAGTGACTTTAGATTTTAAATACAAACTTTATTTTCTTTTACATTTTATAGTTATTAGTCTTGGTGCCGCTATTTTATTTCTGAAGTAGTTAGCTTCGTGGGGTTCTACCCATCCATGTGAATTGACCTCTTTTTTCTCTGAGTGATTGTTACTGTGATACTACACCCAAGTTTGCTACTTAATTAGAAAGAAGATAAATTTATTTTAGCAATAAGTTATTTAATTTGTTTCTACTTGTAATTCATGTAGATTCTTATGCATAAAAATAGTGTATATATGAACAAATAAAAATAAGAGAAAAAATTAGAGGACTATTTCTTTTTGGTTAAACCAAAAACCGAACCGTTAAGGACCAATACTGTCACGCCCCGAGTTACACCCTGGACGAAACACGGTACGTGAAGTCACATGTGACCCCAAGTCAACCCCTAGTCTATCATACACTGGTATCCTAAGTAATATAAAGATATGTACAACAAACGTTTAAAGCAAAATATCAATACCTGAAAATGTTGAAACAAAGCAACAAGTCTAATAAAAACCAATATGAGTCTGAAAGCCATTCTACGTCTGAAAGCTACTATGACTGATGAGCTGCTGGGATAAACCCCCAGCTAACTTCAAATCTAACTAAAAAGGAAGATAAATATAACTGAAGCAATAAATCTCTGTCCTCGAAGGATGAGGACTCAACAATTGGAATAGTTGAGATCTTCGGTGAACTACCGGATAACGGAGCTAAGGCTGAGATCCTGCAGTTGTATCATAAAACGATACAACATAAAAGTATGCATCAGTACTTTTAATGTACTGAGTAAGTGAGAGGAACATAACACAATTGAATAAATAATAAGAGAAGTGTTGAACTACAAGACATGCAATGACCAGCTAACGCTACTGATCTGAATAACTGAAATGCTGAGGTGGTCTAGAAGACCCTGTTTGATGGTCAAAGCATGTTCTAAGTCTGGAATACTGATTTGAACTGAACTAGACTGAGACTAGACTGAACTGGCTAGTGGGGAGAGTCTATAACCGACATGTAACCTTGGGAGCTAGACGTGGAGTCCGATGTATACAATCCAACGGTAGGACCCAATATGCCTTGCCAGGGTATTAAGGCATGAACTGGGAGATCACAAAAGTATGGGGCCAATCAGGCCAAAAAATACTGAAACCTATGTTGGCAAAGTAGTTTTGGGAACCGGATGCGCTGGAACCCCGGTCCACTCGATGCTAAGTCTTACTCGCACTGGATAATCCTAGACTGAATACTAAGATGATAGCTCGAAATTGGGGCCCAATACTAGTCAAGGATACATATATGAAAGTACCCTGAGAGTCTTATTGGATCAAATTCTGAAACTGAGTTCTAGACTGGTCAGAGCTGCTTATATAGAAGCGTCATAACCGTCTAAGAACAAACTGTAATCTGATCTAGGGTCTTAAGGCTAGTCAGAGCTATATATCTAAAGTTTCATGATTGCCTGGTGGACCAATAAACTGAATTCTGAATCTGACTCTGATAATTGGGAGGTGATACTGATACCTCGGGAAATTCTGTAGTCAAACTGATCAGCTGACATATTTTGACTAACACTGAGAGTTCTAACATTCTTAATAGAACTGAATTGACAATATTCTGATTTATATTCAATACTACTAACAACATGGGAGTTCCCAACACTGATAATATCAAACTAAAATCCGATATTCAAGCACAAATGCAGATGCCAAGATTTTTCTAGCTCAAGAAATAGGGTTAAACTCAATGTACAGGGATAAGTATCAACACTGTCACTAACTGGTGGAAAAATATCGATAATTAATATAACATAATAATTCCCCATGGATTGAACGAAGCATTATCAAGAATTTCTAATCATTCGAAAATCTGCAAGACTAGAATTCACTTTTACGGGAATAACATCAATTTAATCATGAACTGATGGGAATCATTTCTAAAATAATCTTGGATATCATTCTATGTGAATTCGAAGAAAACTAACCTATATTATCTTCACATTCGAAAGCTCCGGACGAATTTATAGGGAACTGGAGAAAGGTTTCGGGGGACACAAGGGAAGAACCATCCAAGATTTGGGGGGACACAAGGGAAGAACCATCCCCTTGTTGAATTCCCACATACCTGAGTTAGAATTTCCTTGAAGATGGAAACTTGAACTGCTGCAATGGATGAAAATCCTAGCCTTGCTTGAGAGCTTCTAAAGAGGAAAGCTTACGGTGAATTTCTCTGAAGATGAGTGGGAATGAGGGGGGAAACCGTTTTGCCCCTCTAAATACCCTCTAAATAATCCAAAACGACTTAGTTTAGGATCTAGAAGGTTAGAAATTTATCAAATTACCCTTAGAAAAATCACAAGGAAAAACTAACTGTCAGTCCCCACGGGTGACCTAATGGGTTGTGTTCAGTGACCACGACTCGTGGTCAGTGACCACGACTCGTGGTCACACCCGTGAGGTGCACTGCCTGGAAATTATGGACGGTCACCATGAGGTACCTAAAGACTCATCCCTCATGGACATGAATCGTGGCGTGACCGGTGAAGTCCACTACTTCTCAACCTGCAGGGCTTGTAATGGAAGACCTCACTATTCGTCCCTGGTGACGACGACTCGTGGTCACCTCCCATTAGGTACACTGTCTCTAATTCTTTCCTTGCTCAATCCTGCTTCTCACGACTCTCCCCATGAATCGTGGTGACTAACCACGACTCGTAGGGTCCTCCCGTCAAGTTCACTGACTCCCTCCTTCTTTTTTCTTACTCTCCCACCCCACGACTGACCTAACGACTCGTGGTGCCTGACCACGAGTCGTGGTCATGTCTGTGGGGACTTCATCTCCCAAGTTCCAAATTCCTCACCTATCCACTCTAAGAGTCATATCACGACTCGTGGGCTTCTCTCACGGGTCATCTCACGACCCGTCCTGTTACCTGGTGCCAGTGTTGAGTTTTTCTCCATTTCAACTCTCGAGTCTGATCTTTGGGCTTCTGAGGTATGACAATATCTCCCCTTTGGGAACATTCTTCCTCAAATATTGGAAAAAACACAGAAAAGTGGAGAGATGCAATTATCATTTTTAAATACTGATCATTAAACCAAAAACTGATGGAAGACTACCTCCGATTCAAACAACATAGTTGAACTGAATTCACTTTTCATACATACATCATAAACATTAAAGAAACTTGAACACATGAACTGGACATGAAACCTACATAGAGTTCAAGGACAAAACTAATATTTCAAGGTGTAATAGAGCCAGTAGCGAATAAGTGTAGGTATCTAGCCATCATATCTGCTTTGGCCTCTCATGTAGCTCTCTAGACATATTGATTCCTCCATAAGACCTTGATTGAAGCTACCTCCTTGTTCCTCAGCTTACGAACCTGATGGTCAAGGATTTGGACTGGGACCTCCTGGTATGAGAGACTATCCTTTATTTCTACACTGTCCAATGGTACAATTGAAGTTGGATCGCCAATGCATTTCTTTAATAGTGACAAATGGAATACTGGGTGCACTGAAGCCAACTCTGAAGGTAATTCCAGCGAATAGGCTACTTTGCCAATTCGTCTCAGAATTTTATAGGGTCCCACATATCTCGGACTGAGCTTTCCCTTCTTTCCAATCCTCATCACCCCTTTCATGGGTAAAATTTTCAAATAGACCCAGTCATTCACAACAAACTCCAATTCTCTTCTCCTCACATCAGCATAAGATTTTTGATTGCTCTGAGCTGTTTTCAATCTTTCTATGATGAGTTATACTTATGCATATCTTCATGAACTGAGTTTGGCCCGATTAGAGTAGATTCACCAACCTCAAAACCACCCTATAGGAGATCTACACCTCCTACCATATAATGCCTCAAATGGGACCATTTGTATACTAGAGTGGTAGCTGTTGTATGCAAACTCGATGAGAGGAAAGTGATCACCCAACTGCCCTTGAAATCGATCTCGCATTCTCTCAATATATCTTCTAGGGTCTGAATAGTCCGCTCAGCTTACCTATCTATCTGTGGGTGAAAAGTTGTGCTGAGCTTGACCTGGCTACCAAGTCCCTTTTGAAAAGACTTCCAGAAATGTGAGGTGAACTGGGTACCCTTGTCTGAGATGATGGATAATGGCACCTCATGAAGCCTAGCATATTCCTCAGTTTAATCTATAGTTTTAACTAGGAGGACATGTGCTGACTTAGTCATTCGGTCTACTACTACCCGTATAGAATCATGTCGCAGAAAAGTTCGAGGTAGACCCGTAATAAAATCCATATTTACTTCTTCCAACTTCCATGTGGGTATGCTGATATCCTGGGTCATACCTACCGGTCTTTGGTGCTCTACCTTGACTTGCTGGAAGTTCGGGCACTTAGCTAAAAATTCGGCGATTTCTCTCTTCATGCCGTTCCACCAGTAAATATCCCACAAATCGTGGTACATTTTAGTAGCACCTGGGTGGATGGAGTATCTCGAGCTATGTTCTTCAGCCAATATCTTCTGTCTCAAGTCACCGATGTTCGGTACGCACAATCTGCCTTGATAATGGAGCACACTATCTCCCCCTTTGGAGAAAGCTTAAACCTCCCTCCTGAGAACCGCTTCCTTGAGTTTAAGTAAAATGGGATCTTCATCCTGTTTGGACCTAACTTCAATAACCAAAGAGGAGTCTGACCCTCTTTGCATCACCACTCCACCCTCAGTCGAGTCAACCAACTGCACCCCTAACTGACCTAGTCTATGAATATCCTTCGCCAACTCCTTTTTACCTTCCTCAATATGAGCCACGCTACCCATAGACACTCTGCTTAGGGCATCAACCACCACATTGGCTTTTCCCGGGTGATATAGAATGCTCATGTCTTAATCCTTCAGGAGCTCTAACCACCTTCTTTGGAGAAAATTCAGGTCCTTCTGACTGAATACATACTGAAGGCTCTTGTGATCGGTGAAAACATAAACATAAGCCCTATATAGGTAATGTCTCCATATTTTTAATGCAAACACTATTGCTGCCAACTCTAAGTCATGAGTTGGATAATTTTTCAGATGAACCTTAAGCTGTCTGGAGGCGTAGGCTATCATCTTTCCCCGTAGCATCAGAACGCAACCGTATCCAACTCTGGAAGCGTCGCAATATACTACAAATCCATTCGATCCTTCTGGTAGATTCAATAATGGAGCAGTAGTGAGTCAAGTTTTTAACTCGTGGAAACTCTTCTTACACGCATCTGACCACTGAAATTTCACGTTCTTCTGAGTCAGCCTAGTCAGTGGAGATGCTATAGAAGAAAAGCCTTCTACAAAGCATCGGTAATAACCAGCCAAACCTAAGAAAATTCTGATTTCGGTTGGAGAGGTAGGTCTGGACCAGTCTTTCACTGATGCTATCTTTTGAGGATCAACCTGAATACCCTCACCCGAGACCACATGACCTAGGAAAGTCATGGACTTCAACCAGAATTCACACTTGCTGAACTTAGTGAACAGCCTGCGGTCTCTGAGTGTCTAAAGCACTATCCTCAGGTGATTAATATGCTCTTCCTCATTTTTGGAGTATACCAGAATGTTGTCAATAAATACAATGACGAACATATCCAGATGCTGCTTGAAAACTCTGTTCATCAGGTGTAAAAAGGCCGCAGGGGCATTCGTTAGTCCAAATTACATAACCACAAACTCGAAGTGACCATACCGAGTCCTGAAGTATGTCACCCTCTCTGACTCTTAGTTGATAATACCCCAACCTGAGATCTATCTTGGAGAAACAGCTAGCTCCCTGAAGTTGGTCAAACAGGTCATCAATTCTGGGTAGGGGATACCTGTTCTTGACTGTGACCTTGTTCAACTGATGGTAATCAATGCACATTCTGAGGGTACCTTCTTTTATTTGCACGAATAGCACTGGAGCACCCCAGGGAGAGATGTTGGGTCTGATAAAACCCTTATCAAGAAGATCCTTTAGCTGCTCCTTCAAATCCTTAAGTTCAGCCGGAGCCATTCAACAAGGAGGTATGGAGATAGGCTAAGTATCTTGAATAAGGTCTATGCCGAAGTCAATTTCCTGATCAGGAGGAACTCCGGGAAGATCTTCGGGGAACACATCTAGAAACTCGCTGACAACAGGGACTGACTGGATAGTTGGTGTATCAGAGTCAGAATCCTTGGCCCGAACTAGATGGTAAGTACATCCCTTAGAAATAGCTTCCTAGCCTTAAGGCGGGAAATAAACCTACCCTTAGGCGCTGAACTATTGGATGACCATTCTAGAGTTGGCTCATTAGGGAACTGAAACCTGACAACCCTAGTTCTGCAGTCGACTAAGGCATAACCAGAGTGTAACCAATCCATGCTAAGAATGAGGTCGAAGTCGACCATGTATAACTCTACAAGTTCAGCTGGAATGACTTTATTGCAGACTGAGATTGGACAGTTTCTACACACCCGACTGACTCTAACAGACTCGCCAACTGGGGGTGGAGACCGAGAAAGGTTTTGAGAGGACCTCTAGAATGATATCAAACTGAACTGCTACGTAGGGATTCATGAATGATAGCATGGCCCCCAGATCAAGCAGGGCATATACATCTAGATGGAAAAGATGTAACATACCCGTGACCACATCCGATGAGTTCTCATGATCCTAACGAGATGATAATGCATAAAAAAGGTTTTGGCGTTGACTGCCCTCCGTACCTGATGTGTTAGCCTGCTGAGTCAGTTGGCCTGCTAGAGCTACTGAGGTAGTGGATTGTGATCTCCCCCGTCCTACTGACGGGCATTCCTTAAGACGATGCCCAAGCTGTCCACAACCGAAATAGCCCTCTCGATCCTGAAGACACTCTCCTGGTTGATTCTTGCCACACTTGAGGCAAACTAGATACCTATTCCTGGAACTGTAGCTCTGAGACTGAGAGCCAGATGCTCCACCCTTCCGATCCTGGCGGGACCGGAAGGTAGGGGCGCTAGCTGAGCTGGGTGTTAGAGCCCTCTGCTGCTACTACTACTGTGGGCAGTTGCTACCCCCAGACCTCTAATGGTCGTGATCTGACTGGCAGTCCTTGTCCGCTTATTCTTTCTCTTCATGTCCCTCAGTTTTTTGGCCTCAATCTGCTGGGCATAGACAATCAGACTGGAGAGGTCGATATCTTTGATCAGCATCGCTGTTCTGCACTCTTTGAGGACCAGGTTTGACACCCCATTTATGAATTTCAGCATGCGAGCCCTTGGCTCGGCCACCATCTCTGGAGCGCATTTGGACAACTTGGTGAACTCTAGAGCATACTCCTCTACGATCCTGTTTCCCTGTCTCAGGTTCATGAACTCCGCTACCTTGGCCTCCCTAACCTATCGAGGGAAAATCTGACTAGGAATTTTGTGTTGAACTCCTTCCACTCCACCGGTCCTACTCCCGCTGGCCGCCTCTCTTTCCACTGTTCATACCAGACCTAGGCTACTCTTTTTAGCTGGTTGGTAGCCAGGTTAGCACTCTCAGAGGAGCTGACACCCATTATGTGAGTAATCTTTTTAATCTCGTCCACGAACTCTTAGGAGTCCTCCCCCACCTTGGATCCCTGAAAGGATGGCGGGTTCATTCGGGTGAATTCCTGCACCCTAGCAGTTGCTGCGGACTCGTTTGTGTTCACCAGCACCACCTGCTAGTTCACCTGGTTGGTCACAGTTTGGGCAAGCAGCTGAATGGCCGCCCTAAATTTTGTGGTAGATACCGAGTCATCCTGAGGAGCTGCCGGGGCTGGTGGGGCAGGCCACTGAGCATTACTGGCTCTCCTTCCATTACCGCATCGTGGAGGCATAATTCACTGAAATGAGGTAAAGCACGAGTTAGCGGAATTATTCTGAACTATATTTAAATTCACAATAAGGAGTATGAAATAAAGGGAAGTTTCCTAATGACATCTCGTAGCCGCCTCATCATAAGTGTGGCACGCTTGACACCCATGAAGAGGACTCTACTCAATGCAGCTTTCATACATCCGAGGATACTTTGAACCTAGTACTCTGATACCAAGTTTTTCATGCCCTGTGTGTACACCTTGGATGAAACACGGTACTTGAAGTCATATGTGACCCCAAGTTAACCCCTAGTCTATCATACACTGGTATTCTGAGTAATATAAAGATACGTACAATAGAAGTTTAAAGCAAAATGTCAATACCTGAAAATATTGAAACAAAGCCACAAAACCAAACTGAGTCTGAAAGCCAGTCTACGTCTGAAAGACACTACGACTGATGAGCTGCTGGGACAAACCTCAAGCTGACTCCAAATCTAAATAAAAAGGAAGAAAACTATAACTGAAGCAATAAATCTTCATCCTCGAAGGATGAGGATTCACCAACTGGAATTTCTAAGATCTTCGATGAACTGCCGGGTAATGGAGCTTAGACTGAGATCACCCAGCAGTATCATAAAATGATACAGCATAAAAGTATGCATCAGTACTTTGAATATACTGAGTAAGTGAGAGGAATATAACACAATAGAATAAATAATAAAAGATGTGCTGAACTGCAAGACATGCAATGACCAACTAACACTACTGATCTGAATTACTAAAATGCTGAGGTGGTCTAGAAGACCCTGTTTGATGGTCAAAGCATGTTCTGGGTCTGGAATATTGATTTGAACTAAACTGGACTGAGACTAGAGTGAACTGGATAGTGGAAGAGTCTATAACCGACATGTAACCACATGAGCTAAATACGGAGTCTAATGTATACACCCTACTGGTAGGACCCAATATGCCTTTCCAAGGTATAAAGGCATGAACTGGGTGATCACAAAAGTCTGGGGCCAATCAGGCCAATAAATACTGAAACCTACGCTGGCAATGTAGTTTTGGAAACCCGGATACGCTGGAACCTCGGTCTGCTAGGTGCTAAGTCCTACTCCCACTAGATAATCCTAGACTGAATACTAAGCTGATAGCTCAAAACTGGGCCCAAGAATAGTCAGGGATACATATCTGAAAGTACCCTGAGAGTCTTATCAAACCAGGTTCTAAAACTAGGTTCTAGACTAGTCAGAGCTGCTTATCTAGAAGCGTCGTAACCGTCTAAGAACAAACTGTAATTTAAAATAGGGTCCTAAGGCTAGTCAGAGCTATATATCTATAGTGTCATGACCGCCTAGTGGACCAATAAACTTAACTCTGAATCTAATGCTGATAGTTGGGAGGTGATACTGACACCTCGGGAAATTCTGTAGTAAAACTGATAAGCTGACATTTTATGACTAACACTAAGAGTTCTAAAATTCTTACTAGAACTGAATTGACTATATTCTGATTGAGATTCAATGCTACTAACAACATGGGAGTTCCCAACACTGATAAGATCAAACTAAAATTCGATATTCGAGCACAAATGCAGATGCTAAGATTTTTCTAGCTTAAGAAATAGGGCTAAACTCAATGTACAAGGATAAGCATCAACACTGTCACTAACTGATGGAGAAATATCCATAATTAATATAACAAATAGTTCCCCATGGATTGAATGAAGCATTATCAAGAATTTCTAATCATTTGAAAATCTGCAGGGCTAGAATTCATGTCACGCCCCGCCTTGGGAGGCATGACTGGCACCTTGTGCTAGGATCAGAACTACTGAGCTGACTGAGCCCAAGAACCTCTGGTGTAGGGCTGGCTCTAACTCTAGAATCAAGAAAAAGATGGGCTATATAACGGCTATAAATACAACCCCCAACTGATAAGGCCTATAGCCACCTGTGAAAGAAAACAGCTAACCAGAGACAATCGAATATAAGGAGTCCTATGCGGGCCGACAAGGCCACCATGATATCTAGTTATAGCTGAAAAACAAAATATGGTGCTAAACTGAAACATGACCGACAAGGTCATCAATAAACAACTAACAAGGCCCCACACGGCCAACACACATAATCTAAAGCATATATGGCTCCACAAGGGCAATATCAAGTAACCACAGGGAATAATACAATCTACAAGCCTCTAAGAGTAATAATATGGTCGGGACAGGGCCCCGGACTACCTATACTGTACAACAAAAAAAAGTAAACATCAAACACTTAAGCTCCGGAAGATAGGAGCTGAAGGCCCTGTACCGCTAACTGGAACTACGAGGGATCCGCTCCTCGTCTGTGAGTACATGTAGGCGAGCAATGCAACCCCCCAAAAGAGGGAGTCAGTACCACAGGTATTGAGTATGTAAATCAATAACTGTAAATGCTTGAACATAAGTAATAGAACTGACAAAACTGAAGTAAAGGGAAACAGATTGAAACTGACTGAAATAATGGAATAAGAACTAGACATAACTATAAAAGAAGAGTAGGAGTCATACCTTTCAACGAGGCGTCCTACTGTCTAACTATCAGTAACTAAAGCTACGTACATACCTTACCTGACCCCCATAAGCCGGAAGGTATCATCAGCACAGCACAACCCACTTGGGCCCCCATTTGCCCGAGTGAGTACATCTCAATCTATATACCCCTATCCAGGTCATACCACATCACCTACTAGCTATGAGCATCCTGCCGGTCCCCTGGGTATGCATCTTGGGCCCGTTGGGCCCCTGACTATAGCTGTGCCTGAGTCCGGAGGACTCCAGAAATCTACACCCCGGGCACAAGTGCTCGGCGGGGGTGTGTATAGGCCAACCCCGACAAAATATGAGAAGCTGGCTCCCCATGTTCGTCCCTAGCGGACGGCATGCCACTCTGTAGAGCGACGTATCCTCGCCCTCTAGTAGACGAGTCGACACAGTTATTAACCCTGGGGCGGTCACGAAATCTATACAGGTAATCCAGCCCAAAACAACACAAATAAAGGTCTTAACATACTAAACATGATATAATAATCCTGAAATACTTTAATAGGATTCCTATTGAATTACTATACTGAAGAAACTAACTTGCCGAAAAAAACTGCCTTTACATACCTCAACTGTCGGTTTACCGGTTAACTGGCGAGGTTCGGCTGGTATTCAGCTATTCTTCCCAATTGTAATCACATAACGGAAGAATAGAGCTAACTTCATTACTATACTAGAAGAAAACAATAACTATATGTACGTTTACTGACTATTCTTCACTTATCAAAATACTCGTAATTTCTGGGGGATCTAAAAGGGAGAAATACTTACTTTAAGCCTAGGATTGTATTAACACTAGTTTGGAGCAATTTCAATCACTTTGTCTCGGAGGGACGATGATTTGCTGGGTGAATTTCGTGAAACTAACTCCGTAGAAATGCTCCCTGCAGCCTTATACTTCGATACCCGAAGTTAATTTGAATTTGGACAGTGTTTGGCGGCATAATCGGAAGAAAATTATATGAACCCTTCGTCCTTATCTCTGTTCTGGTCGTGAGTATATAAGGAAAATGATATAAAGTTTAAGGGTGAGACCTATTTATACTTGCAGCCAGATGCATAGCAACGTGGCACGTTGGCCAACGCGTCGTTTTGGCTCCGTGCCACGTTGGCTAACGCGGAGGCAAAACCTCCGTGCCATTTTGCCCCTCTGGAAGCTCGGTTCGGCCTCCTTTCGCAAAATCCCAACTTGGAACTCGTTCGGCCTTTGCCCAGGCCCTTTCCTCACACGTAAGGCATTCTAAAACTTCCCACCAACATGTGAAAAGGAAAACTACATGCTAGAAACTTACGAGGTGTAACATCCTCCCCCCTTAAGAACATTCATCCTCGAATGTTAACGTCTGCTTGCAAGAACTTTAACTTGCAAATTACTTGTTCTGGAGAAATTTCGGCAGAGTCTCCCCTATAATACGGACTATCCAAAAATCCTAAAACGCAGAAAATTCCAATACAGGTACTCCACACAATACTATGGCGTTCATTTCACAATGAGCTGAAGTCAACTACTCCACATATACATGTATACAATGCAATATGAAACAACAATAACGACATACCTCCAATCTGATTATGTCTGAAATAACTGAGGATATCTGGTTTTCATATCATCTTCTGTCTCCCAGGTCATCTCCTCTCGGTTCTTATTTTGCCACAGCACTTTGACAGAAGCAACATCTTTAGTCCCCAATGTACAGATCTACCGATCTAGTATGGCTATTGGAGCTTCTTCATAAGCTAACTCCTTAGTGACATGGACATCTTGGACTGGAACAATCTGGGAGGGATCTCCTATACACTTTCTCAACATTGATACGTGGAAAACTGGGTGAACGGATTCTAATTCTTGGGGTAAATCCAACTCATAAGCCACCTAGCCTATCCTTCGACGGATCTGATAAGGCCCAATAAACCTCAGGATGAGCTTTCCTTTTTTACCAAATCTCATCACCCCTTTCATTTATGAAACCTTCAAGAATACCTATTCACCCACATTAAATTCTAAGTTCCTTCGCCGCACATCAACATAAGATTTATGGCGGCTCTGAGCAGTCAGCAGACGTTCCCTGATAAGCTTTACTTTATCTTATGACTGGTGAATAATATCTGGCCCAATTAATGCTGATTCTCCTACCTCAAACCAACCAGCTGGAGATATGCACTTTCGCCCATACAACGCTTCATAAGGCACCATCTGAATTGCTGAATGATAACTGTTATTATAGGCAAATTCAATAAGCGGTAGATGTTTATCCCAGCTACCTAAAAAATCTAACACACATGCCCGTAACATATCCTCGAGCGTCTGGATTGTACATTCTGCCTGCCCGTCTGTCTGAGGATGGAAGGCTGTGCTCAGGTTAACCTGCGTCCCCAGGCCCCTCTGGAAAGATTGCCAAAACTTAACTGTAACTGCGCCCCTCTGTCGGAAATAATTGACAAGGGAACACCATGCAATCTGACTATTTCTCTGATATACAGCTCAACATAATCTTCGGCTGAAAAGGTAGCCCTTACTTGCAGAAAGTGAGCTGATTTTGTCAACCTTTCAACATTACCCAGATCGAATCATATTTACGCCTGGTACGAGGTAAAGCTACTACAAAATCCATATTAACTGCCTCCCATTTCCATAAAGGCACATCTATATCCTGTGTCAGTCCACCTGGTTTCTGATGTTCAGCTTTCACCTGTTGGCAGTTCAGACACTAAGCTACAATTTCCGCTATCCCTTTTTTCATTCCCGCCACCAGTAAACCTCTTTTACATCATGGTACATCTTTGTTGAACCCGGATGGAGAGAGTAACGGGCACAATGTACCTCGCCCATAATTTGCTGGTGAAGCCCTGCAACATCTGGAACACAGAGGAGATCTCTATATCTCAAAACTCCGTCCTCGGTTACCTGGAAATCTATCACTTCCCTTTGCTGAACCTTATTTCTGAGTTGAACCAGACTGGGATCTTTTTACTGTCGTTCCTTCACTTCCACAACCAATGATGACACTGCGGTATTTCGAATTACTGCTCTATTGTCTCCTGACTCTACTATACGAACGGCTAAACTGGCTAGCCGATGCAATTCTCAGGCCAATTCCTACTGTTCGGGCTGTAGATTTGTCGGGCTTCCTATAGATTTACGGCTAAGGGAATCTGCTACAACATTGGCCCTTCCTGGATGATATAAAATATTCACATCATAATCCTTTAACAGCTCCAACCAGCGACGCTTCCGCAAATTCAACTCTTTCTGGGTAAAAATATACTGCAGGCTCTTGTGATCAGTGAAAATATCTACGTGGACGCTATACAAGTAGTGTCTCCATATTTTCAAGGCATGAATCACCGCGGCTAACTCCAGGTCATGGGTAGGGTAGTTCTTCTCATGCTTCCTCAGCTGCCTGGAAGAATAGGCAATCACCTTACCATGCTGCATCAACACACATCCTAACCCAACACCCGAAGCATCACAATAAACTGCATAACCCTCTATTCCTTCTGGCAATGCTAGCACTGGTGCTGATGTCAATCTATCCTTCAGTTCCTAAAAGCTCTGCTCACATTCCTCAGTCCACTGGAATTTTGTTGCCTTCTGTGTCAGTTTGGTTAAAGGTGCTGCTAAAGTGGAAAATCCTTCCACGAACCTTCTGTATTACCCGGCTAACCCCAGGAAAGTACGTACCTCGGTCAGAGTGGTAGGTCTAGGACATGTTTTCACTGCCACTATCTTCTGTGTATCCACCTGTATACTAGCATCGGACACAATATGACCCAAAAAGGCTACTGAATTCAGCCAAAATTCACATTGAGAAAATTTCGCATATAGTTGGCGGTCTCTGAGAATCTGGAGCACTATCCATAGATGATCCTGCTGGTCTACCTCTAAGCGGGAATACACCAGAATATCATCGATAAATATTATCACAAACAAGTCCAGGTATGGTCTGAAAATATTGTTCATCAGGTCCATGAACACTGCTAGGGCATTTGTCAGTCCGAAGGACATGACTAGGAATTCGAAATGGCCATATCTGGTCCTGAAGGTAGTCTTTGGAATATTTCATTCACGAACCCAAACCTGATGATATCCAGACCTTAAGTCAATCTTTGAAAAATATCTCGCTCCCTGTAGCTGATCAAACAAATCGTCTATTTTGGGAAGCGGGTACTTATTCTTGATGGTGACTTTATTCAATTGTCGATAGTCTATACACATACGGAGGGAGGTGTCCTTCTTCCTCACAAACAGAACTGGCGCACCCCATGGTGAGGTACTCGGCCTGATAAAGCCCTTATCTAGCAAATCCTTCAATTGTTCCTTTAATTCTCTGAGTTCAGCAGGAGTCATCTGATACGGGGGAATAGATATAGGCTGAGTACCTGGTAAGAGATCAATTGCAAAATCAATTTCCCTTTCTGGGGGAATACCAGGAAGCTCATCTGGGAATACATCAGGAAATTCATTAACCACTGGAATAGATTAAAGGGTCGGAGGCTCTGCCCGAACACCTGAACTCTGACAATATGATAAATACATCATTTTACTATCAATTTTCTCGCCCGAATATAGGAAATAAACCTACCTTTAGGCGTTGTTGTGCTACCTTTCCACTCCCGTACTGTCTCCCCTGGAAAGTGGAATCGGACAGTCTTGGTCTAACATTCGACATTGGCATAGCATGGAGCCAACTAATCCATAACCATAATGGCATAAAAATCAACCATCTCTAGTTCGATCAAGTCTGTTGTAGTCTGACGATTGGCAACCTCTACTGTACACCCCCGATAGACCCTTCTGGCTATAATAGAGTCACCAACGGGTGTAGACACTGAGAAAGGTCGCCAAAGCAATTCTGACATAATACTAAACTTCTAACCTACTTGTAACATAGGACAAGGTGGATCCCGGATCTATCAACACATAAGCAGGATGAGAGCAAATAGTCAGCATACCTGTCACAACATCTAGTGAGGACTCTGAGTCCTGTTGCCCCGGTAATGCATAAGTACGGTCTGGGACCGTACCTGAACTGGAGGCCCCTGATCTGCCTCGACCTCTACCTGCTGAAATTGAGGGCCTATGCCCTGTCGGGGATGCTGGAGCTCATGATCCCTCTGAAGACCTATCCTGTCGATCCTGGTCACCCTGACCCCTAGATGGACAAGTCCTCATCTGATGACCCTCCTATCCACAAATGTAACATCCTGTGGAGCCATATCTGCACGCTCCAGAGTGGCGTCGACTGCAAATAGGGCAAAGTGGTAATGTAAACCCACTCTGCTCCACCCTCCTCTACTGCTGTGAACTCACTGCTTATGATCCTTCGTCGGGCTCTGGCTGCCCTCGGTGACTAGACCTGCTTCTCTGCCCTGCGGTGGAGGCAGGGGTCTAGGCAGCCTATCCGATAACCGTGGCCTAGGTCCTCCCTGGGACTCCTCCTATAACTCATCTGGTGTGTCCCTGTTAATTGCGGGGGACTTAATGCTAGAAACTCTCGGACCCTCGAACTACCAGGCCCTCCTAATGATTCTGCAACTGTAGGTGGCATCGACTGTCGCTGAGCAGCCATCATCTGTGCTATCATAACCATCGCGCTCCTGATCTCCTGGTCGGATGGTACGGGTATAGAAATTGCTGGAGGTAGTGCCGTTACACCGACCGTCCCAAGCGGCTCCTGACGTGGTGGAGACTGTGGAAAGGTCGAGATGACGCCTCCGTATTGTCCTCAGGTCGGGCTGATTCTATCCGAGGCTGAGGCATCCTGCTGGTGCCCTCACCTGCCGCTACGTCTAACCTCCTGCCTGTCGTAGGATGTCGCTGGTCCGACATTTCTCTGTAGACAAAAGAATATAATAAGTTTAGGGACTCAACCCTATACTGTACCGCTCTATAGCACGACTGAATAAGAAGAAAGAGTAACCACCCTATCATGCCTTGCAGCCTCCTGCCTATAGTATGTGGTGCACAACACATCCATAGACAAGACTCTACTTAGCACGGCTTGCAGACTCCCTGGGATACGACCTGCTCTGATACCAAGTTTGTCACGCCCCGCCTTGGGAGGCATGACTGGCACCATGTGCTAGGATCTGAACTACTGAGCTGACTGAGCCCAAGCACCTCTGGTGCGCTGGCTCTAACTCTAGAATCAATAAAATGATGGGTATATAACGACTGTAAATACAACCCCCGGCTGACAAGGCCTATAGCCACCTGTGATAGAAAATAGCTAACCAGAGACAATCGAATATAAGGAGTCCTATGCGGGTCGACAAGGCCACCATGATATCTAGTAATAGCTGAAAAATGAAATCAGGTGCTAAACTGAAACATGACCGACAAGGTCATCAATCAACAACTAACAAGGCCCCACACGGCCAACACACATAATCTAAAGCACATATGGCTCCATAAGGGCAATATCAAGTAACCACAGGGAATAATACAATCTGCAAGCCTCTAAGAGTAGTGAGATGGTTGGGACAGGGCCCCGGCCTACCCATACTGTACAACAAAAGAAAGTAAACCTCAAACACTCAAGCTCCGGAAGTTAGGAGCTGAAGGCCCTATACCGCTGTATGGAACTACGAGGGATCCACTCCTCGTTTGTGAGTACTTGTAGGCGAGCAATGCAGCGCCCAAAAGAGGGCGTCAGTACCACAGGTACTGAGTATGTAAAGCAATAATTGTAAATGACTAAACGTAAGTAATAGAACTGTCAAAACTGAAGTAAAGGGAAATGGACTGAAATAATGGAATCAGAACTAGACATGACTATAAAAGAAGAGTAGGAGTCATACCTTTCAATGAGGCGTCCTACTGTCTAACTATCAGTAACTAAAGCTACGTACATACCTTACCTGGCCCCTATAAGCCGGAAGGTATCATCAGCACAGCACAACCCACTTGGGCCCCCATTAGCCCGAGTGAGTACATCTCAATCTATATACCCCTACCCAGGTCATACCACATCACCTACTAGCTATGAGCATCCTGCCGGTCCCCTAGGTATGCAGCTTGGGCCCGCTGGGCCCCTGACTATAGCTGTGCCTGAGTCCGGAGGACTCCAAAAATCTACACCTCGGGCGCAAGCGCTCGACGGGGGTGTGTATAGGCCAACCATGACAAAATATGAGGAGCTGGCTCCCCATCTTCTTCCCTAGCGGATGGCATGCCACTCCATAGAGTGACGTATCCTCCCCCTCTGGCGGACGAGTCGACACAGCTATTAACCCTAGGGCGGTCACGGAAGCTATACAGGTAATCTAGCCCAAAACAACACAAATATAGGTCTCAACTGATAACAACAACTATACAAAATAACTTACTGAACATGATATAATATTCCTGAAATACTTTAGTGGGATTCCTGTTGAATTACTATACTGAAGAAATTAACTTGCCGAAAGAAACTGCCTTTATATACCTCAACTGCCGGTTTACCGGTTAACTGGCGAGGTTCGGCTGGTATTCAACTGTTCTTCCCAACTATAATCACATAACAGAAGAATAGATCTAACTTCATTACTATACTAGAAGAAAACAATAACTATATGTACATTTACTGACTATTCTTCACTTATCGAAAAACTCGTAATTTCTCGGGGATCTAGAAGGGAGAAATACTTACTTTAAGCCTGGGATTGTATTAACACTAGTTTGGAGCAATTCCAATCACTTTGTCTCGGCGGGATGATGATTCGCCAGGTGAATTTCACGAAACTAACTCCGTAGAAATGCTCCCTGCAGCCTTATACTTTGATACCCGAAGTTAATTTGAATTTGGACGGCGTTTGGCAGCGTAATCGGAAGAAAATTATATGAACCCTTCGTCCTTATATCTGTTCTGGTCGTGAGTATATAAGGAAAATAATATAAAGTTTAAGGGTGAGGCCTATTTATACTTGCATCCAGATGCATCGCAACGTGGCACGTTGGCCAACGCGCCGTTATGGCTCCATACCACATTGGCTAACGCGGAGGCAGAGCAGGCCACTTTGCCCCTCTGGCAGCTCGGTTCGGCATCCTTTCACAAAATCCCAACTTGGCACTCGTTCGGCTTTTGCCCGGGCCCTTTCCTCACACGTTAGGCATTCTAAAACTTTCCACCAACATACGAAAAGGCTAACTACATGCTAGAAACTTACGGGGTGTAACAATTAACTTTTATGGGAATAACATCAATTTAATCATTAACTAATGAAAATCATGTCTAAAATAATCATGGATATCATTCTATGTGAATTCAAAGAAAACTAACCAATATTCTCTTCACATTCGATAGCTCAGGGCTAGAATTTATAGCGAAACTAGAGAAGGGTTTTTGGGGACACAAGGGAAGAACTATCCCCTTGTTGAATTCCCACATGCCTGAGTTAGTATTTTCATGGAGAAGGAAGCTTAGACTGCTTCAATGGATGAAAACCCTAGCTTTGCTTGAGACCTTTTAGAGAGGAAAGCTTACAGTGAATTTCTCTAAAGATGAGTGGGAATGAGGGGGAAAACTGTATTGTCCCTCTACATCCCCTCTAAATAATCCAAAACGACTTATTTTAGGATCTAGGAGGTCAGGAATTTATCGAAGTACCCTTAGAAAAATCACAGGGAAAAACTGACTGTCAGTCCCCACGGGTGACCTAACGGGTCGTGGTCAATGACCATGACTCGTGGTCACACCGTGAGGTGCACTGCCTGGAAATTTCAGACGATCACCAAGAGGGTCCTAACGACCATCCCTCGTGTCCATGACTCGTGTCTTGATCCATGAAGTCAACTGCTTCTCAACCTGCAGGGCTTGTAACGGAAGACCTCACAATTCCTAAGTCGTGGTCACCTCTCATTAGGTGAACTGTCTTTGATTCTTTCCTTGCTCCATCCTGCTGCTCACGACTCTCACCACAAATCATGGTGACTGACCACGACTTGTGGGGTCCTCTCATCAAGTTCACTGCCTCCCTTCTTCTCTTTTCTTACTCTCCCACCCCATGACTGACCTAACGACTCGTGGTGCCTGACCACGAGTCATGGTCATGTCCGTGGGGACCTCATCTCCCAAGTTCCATACTCTTTACCTAGAAACCCCAAGAGTCACATCACAATTCGTGGGCTGTTCTCACGGGTCACCTCATGACCCGTCCTGTTACCTTACGCTAGTTTTGAGTTTTTCTCCGTTTCAACTCCCGGTTCTAATCTTTGGGCTTCTTGGGTATGACAAATATTTATTAACCAAAAATCGATAATAAATATCTTATTGATTTAACATATTTATAGATCGAAAATCGATAATACACCTAACCGAACCGAACTGAACTGACCGATAAGCACCCCTAAATGAAGGAGAAAGCAAAGAAAAAGGAGAAAAATTATGCAATGATGAGACTACTTTCATGGCCATAAGAGACTCTGACCTTAATGATGGTGAAAAGAATTCTGAGGTGAGTACTCCTGATTTTACTGAAAATTTGCACATTCTTTCTAAAAGAAAACTTATTTCTATGTTGAATGCTTTAATTGATAATCTTCAAGAGGTCACCTCTAATAGGGATCAAATATTCAATGCTCTAGCAAGTTTACAATTTGAGTATATTGATTTTAAATAATGCAAGAATGTTACTGATGAAGAAAACAGTTCCCTAATGGAATAGGTAAACCAACTTGAATCATCCAATCTGATCCTCAAATCCGAAAATTTGAAGGAGTCTTTATCTCAAAAGGAAGAGATGAGTGAGAATCATAAAAAGGTTGAGTTAGAACTTAAGAACTGCAAAATAAACTACTTCTGTGTGAGAAAAAAAATTAAAAAACTAAGTCTAAAAGAGTCTAGGCTAAAACTAGATCTTGAGAGAGCAAGCAGGTGGACAATGTCAACTAGAATTATAAATAACTTAAGTGGAAGAGTTCATAATGAAATTGCTAGAATAAGTTTTCATAGAAACTAATATCACTAAAGATATCTATTACTTGTTTGGAAAACTTAGACATCCCACTATTGAATGTCCAATAGCTGCTAGGAGCAAAAATGGGAGCACTGTGTTAGCAAAAGGAAACTAGCTGCAACCTGTTCATAGAAACAGGTTCAACAACCTATTGCCAAGATGGGCAAAAAGAGATTTGATTCATCCTTTTGATCACAAGAAAGGACCCCAGCTTTTCTAGGTTCCAAAAATTAACCTCTAAAACTATTTGCAAGTGAGAGTGAAAGGAAGCAAGAGACATCGATACATGGATAGTTCTTGGTCAAAGCATATGACTGGAGATAAGCAGAAATTTCTTTCACTCACACCACTAAAAGGGGGGGAATGTGTCCTTTAGTGATAGTAAAAAGGGTACTGCACTAGAATTGGAAAAATTGGAAGAACAGAAGCAAGAGCATTGGAAGAAGTATATCATATAGATGGATTAAAATACAATTTTCTGAGTAAATCTCAGTTGTGTGACAAAGCAAATAAGATGACCTTCACTTTTGCAGGTTGCAAGGTCAAGAAGCTAGATACAAAGGAAATTGTTTTAACTGCCAATAGATACAAGAATGTATACAAGGCTGACATCATGGGAATGCTTGGTACAAATCTGACATGTCTTAATGAAATGGATTGTGATCCCTTACTCTGACACAAAAGACTTGGACATGCTAGTTTGAAATAGTTGAATAAACTTGCTTCAAAGGACATTGATGTTGGGCATATTTTCATGCCCATTTGCCATATTTTTATCCATATTTGATCATATTTTTAGTTCATAATCTTTAATTTATGCTTAAATTCATGTATGTGTATGTATTATGCGCTAACACATGAATTGAGTTGATTTGAGCTGGAAAGTAAGCAAAATGGTCTCAAAATGATGCAAGGCATGAAGATTTGAGAATCCGATGGGTTTGGTGCTATGGCTGGAGCCCCGCACCATCCCTCAAACTTCAAAGAAAAAATTCTCAAGCTGGTGCTATGTCTGGGTAGCACGCCAGGCCTTATCTGGAGCGGAAAATTGCTAAAAATTTCACTAAGTGTGTGGCAAGATAGAAGGGGCGGTGCACCAGACCCATTTCGGGGCAAAAAATGCTGATTTTAAAGCCAATTCTTGAAGGGTAGAAGCGTCAATTGAGGGCTCATCTATAAATATAAGCCTTAGATAATTTGTTACATAGTTTTTGACTTCTTGGAGTAGTTTTGGACTGCTTGAAGCAGTCTTTACTCATTTTTATTCTGTAGTTCATTCATGAAAGCTAGTAAGCTGTTTGGAAGGAAGACAAGGTTCTACAACTAGGTTTTCTATTCTTTAATTCATATTTTCTCATGATGATGACTGAGTATTTATTTTTTCTCTTGTCTATGAGTGGCTAAACTCATAGTCTAGGGTTGTGGCCATGGTGAATGGTTGATTGTTTGACAGATTAATTAAACTTAGTTTTGATTCTTCTTTTATGGTTGTTTGTATTTATTTGTGTTAATTTATTATTTATGAGACTGATCATCTTGTAAGTAATTTGTTGGATTCCGATTGAACTTGGGAAAGGGAATTGAAAGGGTTAAAAATAAATACAGAACAGGAATTTAAAGATCCTTGAACCCATTGGTGATAGTATAGAAGTTGTTGTTGAGGATAAGGATATACCCTTCAACCCCGTTTAGTTGAAATATAAGTAGGCATAATCGTCGTTTCATTGTTCTCCTGCTACCATAGGGATATAAGCGTTAGGGTTCATGAAATAGTTCTTGGATACTAGGGATAGTGGAAAGAAATGGGATAGTAACTTGCAACTAATAACCATAGAAAGAATCATGCTAGTTCAGTTACGTCTGGAAAACGCAACTGAAAACCAACCAAGTGTCATTGCCTTAGTCTGTCATCATTATTGAAATACAATCAAGCTTGCATTCAGTTAAGTTAATTTTTACATTTGAAGTTTTAGTAGTTTAATTTTCCAAATCAATCTTCATTTTACTTGTTTTGCAGATTGGTGAAATTAAAGTGAAAACCTTATAACAATTAAATTGACAAGTCCCTGTGGGTACGATATCTGGACTTTAACATTTCTATATTACTTGAAGACCACGTGCGCTGGGGAGACATCAAGTTTTTGGTGTCGTTGCCGGGGACTTGAATATTGTTTAATCATTTGTAGGTTAGAATTTTATTTTGCTAGTCTTTATTTTACGTTTTATTTCTTGTTTTGTTTGTTGAAGTTCACAGGGTTGTTTGCCTCAGTGTATGCCAAGCACGAGAAGTCAAGGACCAACCTTAGATTCTCTTGATCTTGAAATAGAGAGAACCTTTTTAAGGTTAGCTATGGAAAACATCGGGAAAGAAGCAGGTGAAGAGAATGAGAGAGTTCTAGTGATGTAGTTTGTTAGGCTGAATTTGGAGAATGCTTCTAAAGAAATTGTTAAATCGGCCATCACTGGAAACTTTGAGCTTAAAGAAGGGACTGTGTGGTTGGTCTAAAACATTTGCCAATTTTAAGCAAGACGCACAAGGATCCCCACAGGCATCTGATGACGTTTGTAGAGCTAAGTGAAAACATCAAAAATCAAAATATGTAGTAGCTAGACCACCTCCCCCATTTCCTCAAAGATTTAAGAAGCAGAAAGAGGACATGGCTTGTCAGAGATTCGTTGAGATTTTAAAATAGCTTCATGTTAACTTACATTGGTGGAGATTTTATAGGATGTTTCAAAATATTCCAAGTATTTGAAAGATATTGTGGCAAATAAGAAGAGGCTAACGGAGTTTGAAGCTGTAGCATTGACAGAGGAGTGTAGTTCGCTGGTACATAATAAAATTCCTAAAAGTTGAAGGACCCTGGGAGTTTCACAATTCTAGTGACCATCGGAAGCAGAGAACTTGGGTCAGCTTTGTGTGATTTGGGCGCTAGCATCAATTTGATGCATGCATCCTTGTTAAGAACATTGGGACAGGGGCTAGGCGAACAAATGCCCACCACAGTGACCTTACATCTAGCAGTTAGGTCCACTGTTCACTCGGAAGGAATCTTTGAAGATGTCTTGATTAAGATAGGACCTTTCCTCCTGCCGCTAGACTTTATAATATCGGTCTATGAAGCAGATGCAGTAGTTCCCCTCATTTTGGGGAGAGGATTCCTGGCCACCACAGATGCTGTAATAAAGGTGAAATCAGGCAAGGTGAAAATGACAGTGGATGGTCAAGAAGCAGTTTTTGATGTGTTTAAGGCGGCAAAATTGCCACCCCATCACTAGGAGATGAAGACCTCTATGGAAATTGAATCGGAATTGTCCCATACAAACATAGAGGAATATCTATCATAGGATGATCCACTAGGCAGAGTGTTGGTATATGAGGAACAATAGATAAAGGGGTCAGAGATGACATAATGTTTAGCAGAACTAGATGCCACCAGTTCATACGTCCGAAGAGATATTCTTGCAGAGATACTTGACAAATCTCTAAATTGGGAGAAGTTGAAGCCCTCTATTGAGAAGGAGCCAGTTCTTCAATTAAAACCCCTCCCCACTCATTTGAAATATGCATATTTAGGTAGTGATAACAAACTACCTGTGATAATATCTTCTTTTTGAATGATGAACGGGTTAGTACGTTGCTGGAAGTACTAAGGCGGCGGATAACAGCACTAGGGTAGACAATAGCCGACATAAAAGGAATAAGCAGTTCCTTTTGCTTGCATAAGATACTACTTGAAGAAGGATCCAAACCTAGTGTTGCACATCAGCGAAGACTGAACCCAATCATGAAAGAGGTGGTCAAGAAGGAGATTATAAAGTGGATGGATGCAGGCGTCATCTATCCAATTTTGGATAGTCATTAGGTGAGCCCAGTTCAATGTGTTTCAAAAGGGGGGGGGAGGGGAATGACTATGGTTCTTAATGAGAGGGATGAATTGATCCCCTAAAGAATAGTTACAGGATGGAGAATTTACATTGACTACCGAAAGCTAAATGCAGCCACCAGGAAGGATCACTTTCCCTTGCCTTTCTTGGATCAAATGCTAGATAGGTTAGCTGGGCATGATTATTATTGCTTCTTGGATGGGTATTTAGGCTACAATCAGATCATGATCGCACAAGAAGATCAGGAGAAGACGACTTTCACCTACCCTTTCGGCACCTTTGCATTCCGAAGGATGCCGTTTGGATTATGTAATGCTCCAGGAACATTTTAGAGATGTATGTCGTCTATATTTACAGACATGGTGGAGAAATGTGTGGAGGTGTTCGTGGATGATTTCTCAGTCTATGGATAATTGCTTGAATCATTTGGATGTCGTACTAGCCAGATGTGAAGAGATTAATCTTGTACTGAATTGGGAGAAATGCCATTTCATGGTACGTGAAGGGATAGTCTTGGGCCATAAAATTTCAAATTCAGGTATTGAGGTTGATAGAGCTAAAGTTGAAGCAATCGAAAAACTACCACCCCCAATTTTGGTAAAAGTCGTAGTTTCTTACGACATGTAGGGTTCCATAGAAGGTTCATCCAAGATTTTTCAAAAATTGCAACCCCAATGTACAAACGCTTAGAGAAAGATGTGAAGTTTGAGTTCAACAGGGACTGTGTGCAGGCTTTCACCACATTGAAGGATAAGTTGACAACAGCTCCAATTATTATTGCCCCAAATTGGTCATTACCATTCATTATGATGTGCGATGCCAGTGACTATGCGATAGAAGCTATCTTGGGACAAAATAGGGGGAAGAAGTTTCAACCCATTTACTACTCAAGAAAATCTCTAGATGCAACTCAGAAAAATTACACAGTGACCGAGAAGGAGTTATTGGCTGTGTTGTATGCATTTGATAAGTTTCAAGTGTACTTAGTGGGGACAAAGGTGATAGTCTATATTAATCATGCTACATACAGGTACCTGTTTGCAAAGAAGGATGCTAAGCCCAAACTCATTCGATGGATATTATTACTGTAGGAATTCGACATTGAGATCAAAGATAGGAAGGGCACAGAAAACCAAGTGGCAGATCATCTATCCAGGTTAGAGGATAGGGAGCATATTGACTGTAAGACTTGAGACCTTCCCTGATGAGTAGTTATTTGTTGTGCATAGCCAGGAGTTTCCATGGATGTAGATATGGTAAATTTCTTGGTTAGTGGGGTGTACTCAACTAGTGTGAACTCAGAAAAGAAGAAAAGATTATTGCATGACAACTGATTCTACATATAGGATGAACCCTTCTTATACAAGATAGGTCCTGACCAATTGGTTACAAGATGTGTTCCTAAGGGAGAGGTGACTCAAGTTCTAGAAAGCTGCCATTCTTCACCATATGGTGGGCACCATAGTGGAGATAGGACTGCAGCAAAAGTCCTGCAGGCTAGGTTTTATTGGCCTACTCTATTCAATGATGTGTATCTGTTCGTGAAGTCTTTTGATAGTTGCCAGAGAACAGGGAACATTTCAAAAAGGCAGGAGATACCTCAGCGAGGCATTATGAAAGTAGAGGTGTTTGATTGTTGGGGAATTGACTTCATGGGGCCCTTCATCCCTTCAAATGGGAACAAGTATATCTTGTTAGCAGTTGATTATGTATCAAAGTGCGTAGAAGTTGTAGCACTACCTACCAATGATGCCAAGGCTATAACTCATTTCTTGAAAAAGAACATATTCACCCGTTTTGGCACACCTAGGGGCATCATTAGTGATGAAGGTACACACTTCTGCAACTGACTCTTCAAATACAATGTGAAACACAAGGTAGCTACTGTGTTTCATCCGCAGACCAGTGGAAAGGTGGAGGTATCAAATCAAGAAATCAAAAGAATTCTTGATAAGACCGTGAGCACAAATAGAAAGGATTGATCAAGTAGCATTATGGGCTTACCGAACAGCTTTTAAAACTCCTATTGGCACCTCTCCATATAGACTAATTTCTGGGTAAGTGTGTCACTTACTAGTTGAGTTGCGAAACATAGCATATTGGGCCATACAAAAGTTGAATATGAATTTAGAAGCTGCTAGAGAAAAATGGATGCTGCAACTACATGAGCTGGATGAGTTCAGGTTCAGTGCTTATGAAAATGCAAAAATGTACAAATAAAGGACTAAGAGAGCACATGATAAATGCATTCAACCTTGTGAGTTTCAGGAAAGGAAATTAGTGTTACTATACAATTCAAGGTTGAAGCTGTTTGGTGGAAAGATGAGATCAAAGTGGTCGGGACCATTTGAAATAGTAAGTGTGAATGCACATGGTTCTATGGAGTTGAAACCCTTGGGGTTTGACAGAACATTCTTGGTTAATGGCCAAAGAGTGAAGCATTATTATGAGGGCAATTGGGATAGAGAAAAGACTTAAATTTTATTGCAAACTGATTAAAGGGTCTTGCGTCGTGCTGCGATGTTAAATCAAGCGCTGGTTGGGATGCAACCCAACATGTAAAAGTATAACTGTCATATTTGTATATATAGTGTCATTGCTGATTTTTTTCTTTTGCAGGAAGGGGAAGTCTGTCACACCCCCAAACTCGGGGAGGCGTGACTGGCACCTAGTCCCACCCCTGAAATGAGCATACCCGACACCTAAATTATCAAAAAAGTCCAAAACCAATGAGGTTCAACAACACAAAAACTATACAATCATAACGAGACGATAGACTATAGCGGAAGCTAGCTCACCTGACCAACCAAGAAAAATAAATACAATATGTCGTCGAGGCCACAGAATGGAAGAACAACTATACAACATGGCCCACCTGGCCTATAAAAACATACTAAAACCACAACAATGTCTATAAGCCTCTATGAATACATTAGTAAATGATCGGGACAGGGCCCCGAATTACCCTTAACTCAAACACCTGGCGACTCCGAAAGACCTGGAGCGCACCAACTAAGTTGGAAATCCACTTAGCAACAAAGAACCTAATCTAACAACCCACCATCACCTGCAGGCATGAATGCAGCGCCCTGACTAGGGCATCAGTACAATAATGTACCGAGAATGAAAGGCAGAAACAACTAGAAGACTAAGATTAGAGATCAACAGATATACCAAATATCGCAAAAGGAGAACTGAATTTAAGTAAACACATAAAACCTACCTGGCCCACATAAGCCTAGAAAGTATAAGAAAACATACAAACAGAACCTACCTGGCCCCCATAAGCCCCGCAAGTCCAAAAAGTAAATAATAATACAACGGCACCTAGTTGACCCAACTCACCCGTCATCGCCTCTAGACCTATCAATTGCCTCAGCTAACACCAGCCAATATCTAGCATCCACTACTATTAGATAAAACATAACACAAGAAACAACCATAATATAATGCTAAACAAATCACGAGTAAACACCAGTTAATCAACATCATCAATTAGGCACTGCCGGACACTCTCTCAGCTGCGCATAATTAGCGGAGCTCAATCCATCTGGGAGAACCAATTGCAATCCCAGGAAGGCTCAGACATGTCAGACCACTCTCGAATCATGTCTCAACTCGAAACTACGGAGGATATCATCCTCAACCCCGTATGTCATTCACCCATTGAGCTTAACCCCTCTGCCGAAAATACTCTCGTGCGTCGGGTATCCATGAGCCACAAGGCCTCAAATAGCACACACAATCATGATCAAAAGCATTCGTAGTCAATAAAAATAATACATATAAACCTATGTTAAAAATAGCCCACAGCAGGCACTCGAACCCCATCAACCGACTACCACCACGTAGTATTAACCTTACATATCTAGCCATCCACCGACGTGCCACAAACTAAACTAAGATCACATAATTACCAAACATATTCCCATGAAATATAAATAATCAAAGAACTATCATATATGACACAATCTTCCATCGACCCTAACCAGTCTATCCTCAATTTCACAATAGTCAACATGATTATCCAAGTGTTATCAAAGTCACTAGGGGCATACTAACTCGCCTCTTCACCAATCACCCCATCATCCACACATATAGCATGTAACTACATCAAAACAGCCCCAAAAACTACATCCAGACTAGCTCTCAATGCAGTCCAAAAGGTTCATGAATCTCCTCACAACACTAGCCAAACGCGGCGCATTCTATCACCCCCCCCCCCCGGACTCACCACGAATGACCAATTTTAATGCCCAATTACAGGACCTCAATTACTGAGGGAAAGATCACAATCCAGCTTTCCCCCAAACAATAGGATTTACCACACAAAATTTTCAACCACAAACAGTCAATTCGCACGATGACAATGGGAGTTCGATTCAACGAAAAATCATGCCAAAAAGGAGAGTCGAAATCCTTAATATACCTCAACTCTGGCGAGCCCCAAGATAAGCCGATTTCAAGCTACCATCACCATAATATACTGCCTTAGGGAAGCCACTACTACAAGTTTCTAGGATGAGACAGCCACCAAAAGGCACGAAAACACCACTACAATACAAGCACACACGACGTATTCACAATCTATGCTCGGAAATTGATTTGCATCTTCCAATCAACATCAAAATTGCTTAGAACCTATGGGGAGCTGTTAGAGAGAGCTTTCCACCGCCTCCCAACTCTGGGAAAAGAATTATGGGTGTTAGAACTGACCAAGGGGCTTTATATAGCCCTCCACCACCTTAAGACCTTGTGAGGTGTCTGCTTGCGCGGTCTCGCGAAAACGCGAATACTCTCTATTCAGAAGTCATATTAACAAATGGTTTAATGCTTTAGAAACTAGACTCATAGAACTTTAATTTGATAGGTCGAACACCCCCTAAATCCTTATAGATTGGGAGAAAAGCCTAAAGACATTTGACCTAAAATTTAAGGAATCTCAAGAAGGAAATTTTTGTGATAACTTTTTTCGAATTTTGTTCTACAACATGATCGACGTCCAATCTAAAATATGATCATAGAATGATTCAAGTAACTCATAACACTTCCTTCTTAGCCTATTAATTACTCTTAGTCCTACCTCAAAAGCACGATTTTATTGTTAAACTTATCAGGGGTGTTACATCCTTCCCCCTTTAGAAACATTCGTCTTCGAATGTTGGAGGAAATGCACGACTCCCACTCAAGGACTGGCACAGCACGATATCGCACGACATAGCCTCACATGAAAGGCCTACCACCAACAACTTTAAACAATAAAACATTGCACCATGCCGAGGCGCGACACCACTATAACCATAATCAAAATAAGAATCTTACCTGTCGCCATATCTAGCCACTGGCCGGCTATAATTCATCAAGTTACAAGCATCCCTGCAAAAGTCAGAAAATGTGAGTCTAGACCCGACTCCTATGACATCTGACTTCTCGCGCGATTTCTATCAAGAAATAAGGGTAACAATCCTAAATATCCTGTAGCCTCCTGTTTATAAGTACACTGAGCAATGCACACATAAACAAGACTCTACTAGACACGGCTTATAGACTCCATAGAACGAACTACTCTGATACCAAGTCTGTCACACCCCGAAACCAGGGGAGGTGTGACTGGCACCTGGTGCCACCCCTGATATGAGCATACTCGATGCCCAAAATATAAAACAAAAGCCAGAATTGATGAGGTTCAACAACACAACATCTATACAATCAGAATGAGACGATAGACTGTAGAGGAAGTTGGCTCACCCAACCAACCAAGAAAAATAAATACAATATACCGCCGAGGACACAGAATAGAAGAACAACTATACAACATGGCCCACCTAGCCTATAACAACATACTAAAACCACAGCAATGTCTATGAGCCTCTATGAATACATTAGTAATCAAACGATCGGGATAGTTCCCCGAACTACCCTTAAGTCAAACACTTGGCGATTTCGAAAGACCTGGAGCGCACCAACTCAGCTGGAACTCCACTTAGCAACCAAGAACCTGATCCAACAGCACCCCATCACCTACAAACATGAATGTAGCGCCCCGACTAGGGCATCAGTACAATAATATACCGAGCATGAAAGACAGAAACAACTGGAAGACTAAGATTAGAGATCAACAGATATACCAAATATCGCAAAAGGAGAATTGGATTTAAGTAAACACATAAAACCTCCCTGGACCCCATAATCCTGGAAAGTACAATCAAACATAAAAGTAGAACCCTTATAATCCTGGCAAGTCCAAAAAGTAAATAACAATACAATGGCACCTAGCTGACCCAACTCACCTGTCATCGCCTCTAGACCTCTGAATGGCCTCAGCTAACACCAGCCAACATCTAGCATCCACTACTATCAGATAACAAATAACACAAGCAACAACCATAATATAATTCCAAACAAATCACAAGTAAACACTAGTTAATCAACATCATCAATCAGGCACTGCAGGACACTCTCTCGGTTGCGCACAGTTAGCGGAGCTCAATTCATCTGGGAGAACCAATTGTGATCCTAGGAAGGCTCAGACATGTCAGATCACTCTCGAATCATGTCTCACCTCGACACTATGGAGGACATCATCCTTAACCCCGTAGGTCATTCACCCATTGGCCTCAACCCCTCGGCCGGAAACACTCTCGTGCGTCGGGTATCTACGAGCCCCAAGGCCTCAAATAGCACACACAATCATGATCAAAAGCATTCATAATCAATAAAAATAATACATATAAACACATGTTAAAAATAGCCCACAGAAGGCTCTCAAACCCCATCAACTGACTACCACCACGTAGTACTAACCTTACATATCTAGCCATCCACCGACGTGCCACAAACAAAACTAAGGATCACATAATTACCAAATATATTCCCATGACATATAAACAATCAAAGAACTATCATATATCACACAATCCTCCATCGACTCTAACCAGCCTATCCTCAATTTCGCAATAGTCAACATGACTATCTGAGTGTTATCAAAGTCACTACGGGCCTACTAACTCGTCTCTTCACCAATCACCTGATCATCCACACATATAGCATGTAACTACATCAAAATAGCCCCCAAAACTACATCCACAATATCCCTCAACTCAGCCCAAAAGGTTCATGAATCTCCTCACAACACTAGCCAAACTCGACGCATCTCCGACTCACCACGAACGACCAATTTTAATGAACAATTACACGGCCTCAATTAATAAGGGAAAGATCACAATCCATATTTCCACCAAACAATTAGATTTACAACAGAAAATTTCCAACCATAAACAGTCAATTCGCATGACAATAACGGGAGTTCGATTCAACGAAAAATCATGCCAAAAAAGGAGAGTCGAAATCCTTAACATACCTCAACTACGGTGAGCCCCAAGATAAGCCGGTTTCAAGCTACCCTCACCATGAATATACTTCCTTAGGGAAGCCACTACTACAAGTTTTATAGGACGAGACAGCCACCAAAAGGCACAAAAACACCACTACAACACAAGCACACACGACGTATTCACAATCTATGCTCAGAAAATTGATTTGCATCTTCCAATCAACATCAAAATTTCTTAGAACCTATGGGGAGCTGTTAGGGAGAGAGTTACACCACCTACCAACTATGGAAAAAGAATTATGGGTGTTATAACCAACCAAGGGGCTTTATAAAGCCCTCCACCGCCTTAAGACCTTGTGAGGTGCCTGCTTTTGCGGTCTCTCGAATATCTCTCTACTCCGAAGTCGGATTAACAAATGATTTGATGCATTAGAAACTAGACTCATAAACGTTTAATTTAATAGGTCACACACCCCATAACTTCTTTATATTGGGAGAAAATCCTAAATACATTTGACCTAAGTTTCAAGAAATCTCAAGAAGGAAATTTTTGCGATAACTTTTTTCAAATTTTTTGTTCTACAACTTGATCGACGTCAAATCTTAAATATGATCATAGAATGATTCAAATAACTCATAAAACGTCCCTCTTAGCCTATTGGGTACTGTTAGTCCTACCTCAAAAGCACGATTTTATTGCTCAAATTATCAGGGGTGTTACAAAGTCTAAGTACCAGAAATCAAAGCTAAGGAGCATGGTCTTGAGCCTAAGCGTGGGGTCGTGTGACCTTTGAACCCCAAAGACATGCTGATAGCTAGGCCCTAAAGGGCCCTAGGGAGTGTTTTCTCACTTTAATTTGGTATCTAATTTTAGTTGCTTTGAGAACAGAGCAACACTTTAAGTGTGGGGTGAGGGTATGTCTCCCTAGTTTTGAGGTTAAGGGTGAGTACGCCATCATATTTTTGTTTGAGAATTATTAAAACTGACATATCTCACCCACCCTTCGATTTTTCTTATGGCCTTGGTTCTTTTCCGAAGGGGAGCCCTTTGAACCGAGTAATTTTTATATTTGTTTTATTTGAGTCGGTGTACTCATAGAGTAATGAAGTTTCCCTATGATAGATGGATGACAACCGTCTTAAGGGAAGTTTTGTCACATTTTTTTATTTTTTATTTTTTTTTAGGATTGAGTCGTAGGACATCTTCTTGTATGCTTATTTATATTCTGCTTAGCCGCTATGCTAGAGTAAATAGAGTGATCATCTTGATTGCATGAGTTAGAATCTATGAGAGACACACATATCTATTTAATTTGACTCAATGTATCCTTAAGGACTAATTATGAGTTTAACTTGTCATTCAGTATGATTGTGTGAATGTGTAGCTGTAGAAATTGATTAGATTCTTATTTCCATGAGAGGTGAGCTAAATTATTTTATATGTATATATTGTAACATCTAGAACTTGCCTTAGTATATGTAGGATAACTAGTTGGTAGGGAGTTGAGATATGATCAAGGCATTTCTTTGAAAAGCCATGTTTTCCCACATTTATTTTACCTTCCTAGTCATTCTCCCTAGTTAACCCATTTGAGCCTAAATGTCTTTTTCTTTCTTAGCCTCAATAATAGCTTAATCCCTATTTTTGTGAGACCTCAGACTTATTGATCCAAAGTAGTCTTAGGTACTTTGAGACTTGAAATTAAGGTCCATCGAAGCATAATGTTAAGAAAAAAAGAAAAAATTGTGGTAAGAAAAGAAAAGTGAGAAGAAAGGGTGCCCATAAAAATTGTGTTGTCTACTTTCTTCTAGGAAAATGAAAAAGAAAGCTTTAATTACAAAATCCTTAGTTATTTTATGATTAGAAAACAAGCAACCAAGTAGTCAAAAAAATAGGGCATGAAAAGAAAAGACAAGAGTGAGTAGAGGAAAGGTGAACAAGCAAGGAAAGAGGTGGTGGACAAGAAAAGTGAAATATGTCTTAAAAGTGCTTAGGGTGGTAGTCACTATAAAATGAAATATCAATCCTACCTATCCCTTAGCCGATATTACAACCAAGAAAAGTCCTTGTGATCTTAATCTCTTGAAGCAATTAGGTAGTATCAATGTACATGAAGGGAAAGCCCATGGTATGTTGCGTATGTGCATTACATCATTTATGAGTGTGAGCATGTTTTACTTATTGTGTTCCATGTCTTATATTGATGAATTTGAGAGAGGAATATCACTAAAAGTAAGGTGCATAGAGGTCTAATTTGGTACACAACTTGTTGCTTGTATCACACTTAATCATGTTGGCCCTTTGTATTGAAAAGATGAGTCTTTTATAGAGGTTGTGAGTTCTTGATTATGAAATCTTTATATGTGCTTTGTTGAGAATTATTGTATGCTGGTAAACCATTTTATGTTTTCTCCATGCTAGTTGGTTGAGTATGAGTTGATAGAGGTGTCAAGTGTGAGGGTGAAACTTGATTTTAGGTATGTTTTAATGATTGTTCGAGGACAAACAATGTTTTAAGTGTGGGGTGGTAATGTTGGGCATATTTTCAGGCCCATTTTCCATTTTTTTACTCATATTTGATCATGTTTTGAATTCATAATCCTTAATTTATGCTTAACTTAAATTCATGTATGTGTGTGTTTTATACGCTAACAAACTATTTGAGTTGATTTGAGCAGTAAACTAAGAAAAATGGGCTCAAAATGATGTAAGGAATGAAGATTTGAGAATCTGACGGGTTTGGTGCTATGGCTAGCGCCACGCACCAAGCACTAAATTTCAGAGAAATTAAATCTCAGTCTGGTGCTATGGTTGGTGCCTCACACAAGCCCTCAAACTTCAGAGAAAAAATTTTCAGGCTGGTGCTATGGTTGGGGCGGCGCGCCAGGCCTTATCTAGAGCTAAAAATTTGACTAAGTTTGTGGTGAGATAGAAGGCGCAACCTGCAAACCAATTTCGAGGCAAAAAATGCTAAATTTTAAGCTGTCTTGAAAGGCAGAAGGGTCATTTGAAGGCTCATCTATAAATATAAGCCTTAGTTCATTTGTTATGTTGTTTTTCAAATCTTGGAGTAGTTTTGGACCGGTTGAAGCAATCTTTACTCATTTTTATTCTGTAGTTCATTCATGAAAGCTTGTAAGTCGTTTGAAAGGTAGACAAAGTTCTACAACTAGGCTTTCTCTTTTTCACTACATTATTTTGTATTATGATGACTAAAAATTTATTTTTTCACTTGTCTATGAGTGGCTAAACTCATATTCTAAGGTTCTGGTGTAATGCCCCGGAATCCTAAGATCAGACCCGAGAGTTGAAATGGAGGGACTTTCTACACCAGATCACAGAATGAGTCGTCTTGTGACCCGTAGGGTAGGACACAAGTCATGGAGTGACTCATGGTGAAGGGTCTGAACTTGGTTGAAAATTTTGAAAATTGAGTGAGCACAGGTGTGACCATGAGTCGTTATATGATTCATGGTCAAGGGTTGACTGAAAGTTGGAAAATTTGGGCAATGCACTTAACGGGTCCTTACCATGACTCGTTTAGGACACCACGAGTCGTGGTGTCGCCTGTGGTGACCCCCATGTGGTTTTTAGCAGTGACGATTATGGGAGGTGACCATGAGTCATGGTCACCAATAATGAATCGTCAAGTAGCCTGTGGTGACCCTTGAAGGGGAAATTTAGTTCAGTGGCAACGGAAGATATCACGAGTTGTTAGATCTCCTGACGACTCGTGAAGTCAGTTGTTGGAAGGTTGGGAAATCTGTAGAATTTTTCGATGCACATCATGATTGGGCACCAAAAGTCGTCCCTCACCTCACGACTCATGGAGTTCCTTGTGGGGACTGGGAGGGTCCTTTTCCTGCGAATTTCCTAGGGAGTTTTACGTAATTTCCTAAACTTCTAGACTTTAAACTACATTGTTTTGGGTTTTAATCAGGGGTCTTAGAGGGGGTACATTTATCAAATCCCCTCAAAAGTTAGAACGTAAAATTTTTTGTTAGAAAGACTCACAACAGAAGTTAGGGCAATCGAATTCTCCTCGGATTTCTTCCCTTGTGTCCCAAAAAATCTCCTTTATCTTCTCTATCAGTTCTAGCCCTTAACTTTTGAATGTCAATAAATGATAGGCCATACTTCGTTTATAGCATGTGGAATATGGTCTATGTTGATTGCTGTCATATTTTCACTACCTAGTTATCATGTTAATACTCATTCTTATAAGAATGGTTTTCGCCCTAGCCTTGAATTTACTAAACTAGAAGTTTTACCTGCTGGACTAGTTATTCCTTGTGGCTCAATTTTATCAATTGGGTTTCCCGTATTGCTAGAAAAGGTTAAGAATTCAGTCAAATGTTTGTTAGTCCAGTCTCAGTCAATTATTAGCATATCCGGTATAATACATAAATTTTAGCTAATTAGTTAATCCTTGTGGTGTCTGTGGTACCTCCAGTTATCAGTATTAGACTCAGTATCAGATTTTAATGGTTTTCTAGGTGTTTATGACACTTTCAGATAAGCAGCTCTAACCATCCTTAGGACCCTAGTTTCAAATAACAGTTTGTTCTTTAGACGGTTATGATGCTTCTAGATATACAGCTCTGACCAGTACAGAATTCGGTCCGATAAGACTCTTAGGGTACTTTCAGATAGGTATCTCTGACTTAGTCTTGGGCCCCAGTTTTGAGCTACTAGCTTAGTAGTCAGTCTAGGACTATCTAGTGGGAGTAGGACTTAGCACCGAGCGGACCGGTGATCCAGCGCACCCAAGTTCCCAGAACTATGTTTCCACCGTAAGTTATATTTTTATTGGCCTCATGGCCCCAGACCTGTGATCACTCAGTTCATGCCTTTATACCCTGGAAAGGTATATTTGGTCCTATCGATGGGGTGTATACATTAGACTCCATGTCTAGCTCACGTTGTTATATGTCGGTTATAGACTCTCCCACTAGTCAGTTCAGTTCAGTCTCAGATTAGCTCAGTTAGAACAGTTCCAGACTACTCAGTTCAGTATAGTACTTCATATTAGTATCTCAGATTTAGGGCATCTGTTTGACCATCAAACAGGGTCAGTTTGACTATTTCAACATATTCAGTTATTCAGATTCAGTATTTCAGTTGGTCATTGCATGTCTTTCCAGTTCAGTTGCTTTATTATCCATGCTAGGTTTCTCTCATGTATTCAGTACATTCAAAGTATTGATGCACACCTTTTATATTGTATCGTTTTATGATATAGCTGCAAGTTCTTAGTCTTAGTACCGTTAGCATATCTCGCTCAGACGTTTCCAGCTACATCATTAGCGAGTCCTCATCTTTCGAGGACGAGGATTATTTATTTCAGTTATATTTCTTTCATTTAGACTTAGAGTTAGCTAGGGGCTGTCCCAGCAACTCATCAGATAGATGGCTTTCAGACACAAACAGAGTTTTCAGATTTATAGCTTTGTTTCAGTTGTATAAAACTTATGACTTAGTTCTTTTTAATAAATGTTTTATGTTGTTATTTTAAAGCTTTTGTTATGTTTTACTCAGAAGGCCAGTGTTATGATAGACCATGGGTTGACTTGGGGTTACTTGTGACTCCAAGTACTGTGTCTCCTTCAGGGTATAGACTCGAGTTGTGACAAACTTGATATCATAGCACTAGGTTTAGAGTATCCTAGGATGTCTAAAAGCAGCGTCGAGTAGAGTCCTTTTCATGGGTGTGAAGTGCGTCACACTTGTGATGGGGATGCTACGAGATGTTATTAGGAAAACTCCCTTTTGTTCATAATTTTTATCGTGCATTGAAATTCAATTCCAGAACCATTCTCCTAACTCGTGATCTATTTCATTTTAGTGAAATTATGCCTCCATGATGTGGTAATAGAAGAAGGGCCGGTAACGCTCACCGACCGGCCCCACCAGCTCCAGCGGCCCCTCAGGATGACTCAGTGTCCTCCGCAGAGTTCTGGGTGGCCATCCAGCTGCTCGCTCAGATAGTTACTAATCAAGTGAACCAACAGGTAGTTCCGATCAACAATAATAGGTCCGCAGCAGTTGCCCGAGTTTGGGACTTCACTCGGATGAACCATCCAGTTTTCCACAGATCTAAGGTGGGAGAGGACCCACAGGAGTTTGTGGATGAGGTTAGAAAGATCACCTGAATTATGGGTGTGAGCTCCTCGGAGAGTGCCGACTGATAAAGCTCAAACCATACCTCCTACCGAAGTATGAAGTGGACATTGTCAATAAAGAACCCAACTAGAGGTTGGGGTCAATCCCACAGGGAATATGGAAGAGCTAGATTACAGTCGGTAAGTGAACTTGTTAGGTAGTTACTTCAAAATTGGGGGATTCTAAGAAAAGAAATAAAAAAACAATTATGAAAAGTTCGATTTTGAATCAATATTAAAGGATAACTAGGGTTTGTGTTACCCATGGATTCATTATTGCTTTAGGTATACACTTATGATCATCACCAATACTTACTTATAGAACTGATAACAAAGGTTCATTTAAACGATCGATCAGTCCGTAGTGAATGACTATACTCAATCGCTAGACCAAGTCTCATGAGCGATTTCAAATTATTCGTTATCACTAAGTTCCAGATTTAACTATCCTGCGACCACAGCTCAAGTTAATACAATGATCATCATGATCAAGGCTCCGTTGTAATTCTCTTTTCCTAATCTCTACCTCTTAGACCTAAGCAAGTAAAGAATTTGGGCAACTCCTAATGTTGCGCACCGTTACGAAATGTTTAAGAATGAAGAGAGTATAATATAAGTGTTTAGTATTAGTTTAGAATCATTTTGTGCAACCCTAGCGTTAATCCGCCATGGTTCCTACAACCCTACTATGGAGGTTTTAGCCTCTCATAATGATAAGGTTGTGATTTGCATTCATGATTAAGAACATAAATCAATACTTACAATTATGAATGAGAAAGACACTTATTTTAATAAATCAGCAAAATCTTCAAGAACAAGTAGCAAGAACAAGAAGAAATCAAGAAAAGGTTGATCACAAGTCAAATCAACTAAATTCTCTCCTTTCTCAATGTTTTCTAACTATTCTCTCACATCCACACACACGTCCTTAAAAATAAAACATAAAACATATTTATACAGACATAAAAATCTTTTTTCTAGGATAACAGGGTGAATTTCCATATTTGGTTCCGCTAGTGCCACGACCCATCCTACGATCCGTACCATGATCCTACGAACCGTTCCTTCCTCTCGTACATTGTTGACTGGCTGAACTTTGGCTAAGTGTTGGATCCTAGTACCACTCGTGCCTGCGTCTACGAGTCGTACTTTACTCCCGTGGCTTGACTCTAAGACTTTGAACTAATTCTGAAGTCCATCACTAATGCTATGGTATGGCTCGTACCTTCGTTCCACGATTCGTACTGTCTATCTGTAGCAGGAGTCAGCCTCTTGTACATGTCTTCTAAATATTTTCACGACTTCTTCACCACAAGTTGTACAAGCTTTGTATGACTTGTACTGAGACTCGTATAATGCACCTCTTCATCCTTAGCTTTCTGTAACTTCTCAAGACCAGCAGTACGACTCATAAGACCTTCCTACAACTCGTACTGTGAACTATGAGTTGAGCCTATTTTATACACTTCAAGGCTAACTTTTACACATTTTAGCTCCAACACCAATTTATCTTGTAACCAAAGGAAAAGTGCCTTATATCCACATAAATATACCTAAGTCCATGTTATTTTCTCAGTTTTGAGCGTTGAAAGTGCTATAAATCCACCGCACATCACCGACCTGGCTGCCTACCAGTTGAATGGGATAGCGCATATCTGGTATGAACAGTGGAAGGAGGGGAGACCAGCGGGAGCAAAATCGATGGAATGGGAGGAGTTCACTACAGCCTTCTTAGATACATTTTTCCCCGGGGAGCTCAGGGAGTCTAAAGTGGTGGATTCATGAATCTGAAATAAGGAAATCGAACGGTGGAAGAGCATGCACTGGAGTTCACAAGGTTGTATACATATTCTCTAGAGATGGTAGCTGAGCCAAGGGTTCGTATGCTGAAATTTGTTAATGGGGTGTCAAACTTAGTCCTTAAGGAGTTCAGAACTGCAATTCTTATTAAGGAAATCCATCTCTCCCGCTTCATAGTTCATGCCCAACAAATTGAGGCAGAAAAATTAAAATACCTAGAGCGGGAGAACAAACAGGCAAGAACCAGCCAGTCAGATTATGGCCACTCGAGATTTGGCGGTAGTAACCTCCCACAGCAGCAATAGCAGAGGGCTCCAGAACCCACTTCAGCCAGTGCCCCTGCCTTTCGGTCCCGCAAGGATCGTAGAGGTGGAGCATTTGGCTCACAATCCTAGAGTCATAGCACTAGCAACTGCAACAGTTACCCGGCTTTCTCTAAGTGTGGCAAAAACCATTCAGGAGAGTGTCTTCAAGGTCGAGAGGGTTGTTTTGGGTATGGACAGCTTGGTCATCGGCTCAAAGAATGCCCATTAGCAAGAAGGGGGAGATCACAATCCACTGCTTCAGCAGCTCCAATAGGTCGACCAGCTCAGCAGGTCAACATTTTAGGTGCGGATGGAGGTTAGCGCCAAAACTATTTTTACGCTTTGTCCTCTCGTCAGGATCAGGAGAGCTCACCTGATGTGGTCAAGGGTATGTTACGCCTTTTTCATCTAAACGTGTATGCCCTACTAGATCCAGGAGCCACACTTTCGTTCGTGACTCTCTATGTAGCAGTCCAGTTTGATATCAGTACAGAGGTCCTCTCAAAACCATTCTCAGTCTCTACCCCAGTTGGCGAGTCAGTTAGAGCCAATCGGGTGTATAGGAACTGTCCAGTCTCAATCTTCAATAAGGTCATTCCAGCTAATCTTGTAGAGTTAGACATGATTGACTTTGACTTTATTCTTGGCATGGATAGGTTACACATCGGTTATGCCTCAGTCGACTGCACAACTAGGGTCGTCTGGTTTCAATTCCCTAATGAGCCAGCTTTAGAGTGGACAGATAGTAGTTCAGCTCCTAAGGGTCGGTTTATTTCCTACCTTAAGGCCAGAAAGCTTATTTCCAAAGGGTGTATTTATCATCTAGTTCGAGTCAAGGATTCCATCTCTCAGACCCCGACTAAACAATTAGTTCTAGTTGTCAGTGAGTTCCTTGATGTGTTTCTCGAGGATCTTCCCGAAGTCCCTACTGAGCGGGAAATAAACTTTGGTATAGACCTTCTCCCAGATACTCAGCCCATCTCCATCCCTCCTTACATAATGGCTCCACCTGAGCTTAAGGAGTTGAAGGAGCAACTAAAATACCTTCTTGATAAAGGTTTTATCAGACCTAGCATCTCTCCCTGGGGTACTCCAATACTATTCATGCGAAAGAAAAACGGTACCCTCAGAATGTGCATCGATTACCGTCAGTTTAACAAGGTCACATTCAAGAACCGATATCTCCTACCTAGAATTGATGACTTGTTCGATCAGCTTCAGGGAGCTAGTTGTTTCTCCAAGATATATCTCAGGTCAGGGTATCATCAGCTAAGAGTCAGAGAGTGTGACATACCGAACACAGACTTCAAAACTCAAATGGTCACTACGAATTCGTGGTTATGTGCTTCAGACTGACTAATTCCCCCGCAGCTTTCATGGACCTGATGAACATAGTCTTCAAGCAGCATCTAGACACTCAGAAACCGTCAGTTGTTCGCCAAGTTCAGCAAATGTGAATTCTGGTTGAAGTCTGTGAATTTACATGGTCACGTGGTCTCGGGTGAGGGTATTCAGGTGGATCTTCAAAAGATGGCAGTGGTGAAAGACTGGCCCAAACTTACCTCCCTAATCGAAATCAGAAATTTCTTGGGTCTAGCCAGTTATTACCGACATTTTATGGAATGTTTTTCCTCCATTGCATCCCCTCTGACTAAGTTAACTCAGAAAAAGGTGAAATTTTAGTGGTCAGATACGTGTGAGAAGAGTTTTTAGGAGTTCAAAACTTGACTCACTACCGCTCCAATTTTAAACTTACCAGAAGGAACAAATGGGTTTGTAGTGTATTGCGACGCTTCCAGAGTTGGACTCGGTTGTGTTTTGATGCAGTGATATAAGGGAGGTGGTTTTAAGAAAAGAAGTGGAGGCTTCCAGAGTTGGACTCGGTTGTGTTCGAGTTCCATCCACCCAGATGCTACTAGGATGTACCATGATTTACGGTATATTTACTGGTGGAACGACATGAAGAGAGACATCGCAGAATTTGTAGATAAGTGCCTGAACTGCTAGCAGGTCAAAGTAGAGCACCAGAGACTGGGAGGTATGACTCAAGATACCAGCATACCCACATGGAAGTGGGAAGAAGTAAATATGGATTTTATTATAGGTCTACCTCGACTCGTCGGCAACATGACTTAATCTAGGTAATAGTAGATCGGATGACTAAGTCAACACACTTCCTCCCAGTTAAAACTACAAACTCAGTTGAGGACTATGCTAGGCTTTAGATTCGAGAGTTGGTCAGACTTCATGGGGTGCCCTTTTCCATCATTTCAGATAGAGGTATCCAGTTCACCTCTCATTTCTGAAAGTCTTTTCAAAAGGCACTTGGTACCCAATATCACACAGCTTTCCACCCGCAGACAGATGGACAAGCTGAGCAGACTATTAAGACCCTAGAAGATATGTTGAGGGAGTGCGTGATTGATTTCAAATGAAGTTGGGATGATCACTTTCCTCTCATCGACTTTGCGTACAACAACAGCTACCACTCTAGTATACAGATGTCCCCATTTGAGGCATTATAGGGTAGGAGGTGTAGATCTCCTATAGGGTGGTTTGAGGTTGGTGAATCTACTATAATCGGGCCAGACTCAGTTCATGAAGCTATGCAGAAAGTACAGCTCATCTGAGGAAAACTGAAAACAGCTCAGAGACATTAGAAATCTTATGCTAATGTGAGGAGAAGAGAATTAGAGTTTGTAGTGGATGACTGGTTTATCTAAATATTTCACCCAAGAAAGGGGCGATGAGATTTGGGAAAAAATAAAAACTCAGTCTGAGGTGAATTGGCAATTTAGCCTATGAGCTGGAATTACCTTCAGAGTTGGCATTTGTGCCCCCGGTTTTCCATGTGTCACTATTGAAGAAGTGCATCAGTGATCCAGCCTCAGTTGTGCCACTAGACAGCGTGGGAATAAAAGATAGTCTCTCTTACGAAGAGGTCCCAGTTCAGATCCTTGACCGTAAGGGTCGTAAGCTGAGGAACAAAGAAGTAGCTTCAGTCAAAGTCTTATGGAGAAATCAGCATGTAGAAGGAGCTACGAGGGAATCCGAAGAAGATATGATGGCTAGATACCCACACTTATTTCCTTCCAGCTCAATTTCAGTTTAAGGTATCAATTTTCTCCCTAAAACTCTATTTAGTTACAGGTTCAATCCATGTGTCACAACCCGGATCGTAACACGGGACAAGGAGTCCCGAGAGACTCCAAGTCGACCTATGGCATAAGCATACATCTAACTTAATATCACTTAAGGAGGAATACTGAACATAGGATATAGCGGAAACATAAACGTAACATAACATAGCATGATAAGCGGAAAGTACTAGACGTACATATCAGCTGAGTACTAAAAAACTGTCTGAAAGCCTCTATCATATTAGAAGGGTTGATGGAACAACATCCCAACTAACCCGGCAAAACTGAAACAAAAAGAACATCAAGGTCTGAACAAATGGCCCTTGGAACATGAGGATTCACCATAAGGGCTGATAGCTAACCCTCAATGGACTACTGATGGGGATGAACTTGAGAGCTGGGTCCTGTATCATGAAACGATACAGCATAGAAAGTACGCAGTCAGTACGTGGAATGTACCGAGTATGAAAGGTAATTAAAACGAACATTTTAAATATATAAAACTCATAAATGAATATAAGAGTAGGACAACATGCTCATAACATAAATATCGTAATATAACATAAGGCTCAAGGTTTTCAAAACATCCGTAATACAATCGTAATCATCATCATAAGAGAAAGGTTTTATTGAACATGACTTGAGCATATATACATAATCATAAACATGCATAAATCATGAGGAACAGTGGGAGATTATCTTAACCGACATACCCCATATGAGCACACATGAAGTCCGACTTGTAAACCTAATCGGGAGGCCATTCGTACCTTGCCAAGGGTAGAACCTGTTCGGTGTTTGTGTTATATGGGTATATAAAACGACACGCAAGTGCACGTGGTCGAACAAGTAGTAAGTGGCTTTAGTAAGCCAAGTATCGATCCCACAGAGACTTGAGTTAATTGAAATTTGCTCAAGTATACTATAATTTTACTTCTAAAAATGCAGACAACAGCGTAACCAAAAAGTTGATAGTTTGTTTTATAAAATTTTATACTAAAACTAAGAAAAATTATCTACTTTGAATCTGAACTATGAATAAGAGCATGCTGAGGTTAAACGAACATGTAATGAAATTGATTATCATCATAGATTGGTTAATCTTTTCTTCCAGTTGCTAGCCAAGAACATTTGCCAAGAGATTAAAACTCTCGTATTTAATCTCACTTAAGAATCATGAACCATCCGTCTACATTTCTGTGATCAAATGCAATTCATGTTCTAGCCATACAATTTCGGTTACTAAATTGACTAATACGACTTTCAGGTATATTTCTATCCTGAAAGCTAATCAAAACCCAATTTTCCCAAATCAAGTAAAGAACAATATCCTATTAATTCACAACTTTCCAATTTCGTGCTCTCTCGAGTGAAATCGGACTTTTTAGATGTACATTAATGTAGGCCACACACCAATGCAGTAGAAACAAGAATTAATAGAACAACATGGTAGAAAAGATGAAAAACCAGATAATCAATAATCAAATTTCATCACAAGTGTTCATAACCTCAGCAAGGAAGGGAATTAGCCACTCATTTGTGGATTAATCATCATAAAATGAGTGTTAATCATACAAGCAATTGAATTAAAGAAGAAAGAAAGAGAGAAAAAACCCTGAACTTTTCGTCCCTCAACTGCCTGTAACCCACGTCCTTGCTCCACCAAGTCAGAATTATGAAAAATGAACTTAAGTGTTCTATTTATACTGCTAGGAATTTTTCCCGGAATAACAAGCAACGTGTCACGGAGTGCATCGCGGAGCACTTCCTCCGTGACATGGCACGAACGCGGACCCTCACTGGAATTTGGGGGTCCAGGGATTAAACACCAACGTGGCACGACGTGCAACGCGGAGCACTGGCTCCGTGCCACGGAGCAGACGCGGACCTCCACTGGAATTTGGCCGAATTTTCACTGTCCAGGCAGAAGGCCTCCGCGATGGCAGCGTGACACGGCTCCATCGCGGAGCCCCTTTAATTCATGTTGTCCAATGCTTTATCCCTTGCTCGCATCCAAGTCCAACTCCGATATCATCCAACATGCATTTTAGCTTCCCGAAATCACATTTTACCTACAAAACAATGCTAATCATGTTGGTTAGTATAAATTCACATTTTATTACCAATTACATGAAAATGTATACACATTGATAGATAAACAAGGCGAAAATAGTACTTTTGAGTATCACTTGGGCATATAAATTTGCCCAAGATCACTTACCCCACACTTAAATCCTTGTTCGTCCTCGAACAACAAACAGACAATTCATGCAATTTACATCCCAACCTCGCTACTTTGGTTCGATAATTTAAGCTACGGTCATACCGATTATTCAATACAGCAAATCATCAAGAAACCATGCATGGTCTTATCAATGCAATGACCTTCAATACATTAAGACCTCCTAGACTTTAAGAATCGACTCTCGATATCGGCAAACTCATGCAAATCAGCTAATCAAGATATCCGACACGAAAATCAATCTTTCATCAAGCATGTGCCCTCACAACACAAGAGAATCTTCCCCTTTTTGCTCATGTGACACACAATCATTCAAGCAGGGGCATGTACACACAATTTCACTCTCTCTCCCAAAAGAATTCACATGCATCATGTCATGACCCATAAGCTTGCCCTTAGTGTATTACTCCACTAATATAAAGAAATGCAATGTAAGATCACGTAGGACTTTAATGGGTTGTATTGGAAGCTATGGAACTAGTAAATATTGGATTAGCCAATAATAGCCACTAGCATCCTTAAGCGCCTTTTCAAACATCCCATCACTCATGGACATTGTTCCCCTTTTTTTTTTTCATCATCCCATTCTTGATGGTTTACTTTAGTATGGCCCATTTCATTAAGCACACTTGAAACAACAACAAAGATTTTTCATGCACCTTCACTATCGTTTATTTATAGCAAGTGCACCTTCAACCTTTTCTTTTCTTCTATCTGCTTTTCTTTTTCTTTTCACCATTCTCACTCCTTGACACTTTGGGAAAATGATTTTCTTTTCTTAAGCGCTTAAGAGTTTTGTATAGACTTTACGGCTAATGAAAAGAAGGAATTCAGCTCGGTTTACACTTTTTGGAAAAAAGAAAGAAATGATAAGCTAAAGGCTCAAAGGGCTGACTAGGGTATACAATCACAGAAAAAGGGGGGTATGACAAGGAAAAAATAGAAACTCTCGGTTAAAACAAAGAAATGCCTACATCCTTTCCTACAATACACCTCCTTCATTTCGTTTTGTACACACACCAGGCAAGTTCTAGACACTTCACAAAAGCATGGAATGTCAACACCTCACTTCACACTTTTTGCACGTGCTCAATTCAAGATGTATTCACAGACTCTTTAATCAGCTAATTACATGAATTCAAACATTAAGCCTCAATCACACTGAATCGAACTCTACAGCCTAGGTATCTCAACATATTTACAAAGTTGCATGCTTTCATACGAATCACCTTTGCATTTTGAATATCATGTACAACACGCAACCAAAATTTCGCAACCATAGAGTAACTACAGGTTTCGGGATGCAATCCACCAAAGAAAAAACTGAAAATTAATCGAAAAAATCTACTCCTAACGACTACATTTCCCTTAAGACGGTCGTCATCCATCCATCATAGGGAAAGTCACTAGCTATGACTTCGGTTCAATGGGACCATTCTCGGTAAAAGAACAGAAAACAAACGCCGAGAAACCCAAAATTTAAAAGTTGAAAAATTTGCAAAATATCGATCATTTTGATAGAAAAATTATTTACAAAATATTTGTAAAAATTTTAAAAAAAATATCGATCATTTCGATAACAAAAATATGTACAGAATCAGAATCAGCTAGCAACCATTCAACAACACACAGCAATTTCACAAATATTTACAAATACAGAACAATTTGAAAATTCACAATCACAGGGACACACAACATACATGCTAACAGAAGAGAGCATACAACAAAACAGCCCAGCCCAGCACCTAACTACTCCCACCCCACACGTAGTCCGAACACTGTCCCCAGTGTTCACAAAAAGTCAAAATAGCACAAATTCGGGTGGTGGAACTCCCTGATCAGTCAAAGTATTCCACTTCTTCGTCGGGTGTTGCTGCTTCATCTCCCATGTCCGAGTCGCCTCCGTCGTCATCATTGAACTCCACATCGGAGTCCTCCCGACGCGTCTTCTCATCTATGGGGACGTCATTATCTGTGGGATCTACAAAGGCTGGCCCCACTCGGCATAGAGCCCTGGCGTTTTCGCCGAAGGGGTAATCTAGCTCGAGCTGCCATAGCTCCTCCTCCGTCGCTGGCCTCCCACCTATCCTTAGCTGGAGCATCTGCATCCCATACATCCGAGCCATATACTGGTCATTACGAGCGTGACGCTCTCCAAGTGTAAGCACTGGCCCGTGGGTGGTGTCGGGAGCCTTAGTTTTGGTAATTACTAAGGCCCGCCGCTCCAACTGCGGGATATAATAGAGGGCCTCCTCCTCAACATTGAGGCCCCTGAGAAAGGTGGTGAGTAGTCCACCAAAACCATACCTGTGCCCCTGGTGCAACCGGGCTCTCTTCATGGCGGATATAATAACCGCCCTGACATTAATCTCCAGCCCTTTCATCAGGGCGTACACCAGGCAAACACGATCCCGGGTTACATCAGTCATATGTACCCCCGAGATGAGGCATGAGCAGACTATCTTCAGCCAGATTCGGGCTTCCCTGTTCATCTGTGAATATGGAAGAGTCCGGTGGTAGCCCCTTTCTTTGTGCCTGCTCCATCTAGCTATAGATCGGGCCCCACACAATGTGCGTCTGATGTATGCATACGGTGGGGTAATATTCAGCTGTCGGAGAACGTGGGCGTCTGTGTCCCGCGCTTCTATGATGGCATTGAGTTGGTGGGGCTCTAGAGTGACTATCTGCCCTCTGATTTTGATGGTGTGGCTTCTGATTGACGGGTTCCAATTGGCATAGAACTCTCGAACCAGGTGCAAATTGCATTCCTTGGGCTCCTCAAATATGAAATTGAGCCCAGCTGCCTCGATCCAGTTAACCATTCTAGGGAACTCCTGTGCCAATGGCTCCCGTGCTATATGCTCCTCGGGGAAATATTTGTTCTCTTTGTGCTTGGCGTACCACTTTTTCACCTCGTCTGTCACCCATCTTGTTCCATATTGGCGGCGCTGGCCACGTGGAACTGCTGGTGCTGCTGGGACTGCTGTACCCAGTCTGAGTCTCTTCCTTCCGGTGCCTGAAGTTGATGCACCTTTCCCTTTATCTTGCCGGCTTGCCATGTCACCTGTCAACCCAAGTGAACAAGATCAATGTTAAGCTTACAGATATTAACTTCGGCTAAAGTTGGGTTGCGCTAGGTTACCCCACACTTAGTCCTTAGCAACAGTTACAACCTACGGCAAGAATATCTTTATTTACACAAAACAACCAACTATACAATCATGCTTAGTGCGTTCAAAAAATTCGACGGTATAACTTCTGCGTACTACTCAGACTTCGTACAGCTAATCCCAATCACTACCATCGCTAACATTTTAACCCTCGCACTTAGCAAAGAAAAACGAAGAAACAAAAACAACAACAAAAATTTATATACATGAACCTATCCAACTAACCAAATTCGAACAAATTTCAACATTTCCCCCAACCCGAGAATTCGTCGTTCTATTAACATCCTAACAATTTGTACAACGACTCATCTCATTCAACACGTACACCCCGGCATAGAATTCACAATTTCAATACATTTCCCACTTCAAATTCAAAAACAAGCCCTAGAATTGAGATTATCAATCAAATTCGATTAAATTATGCAATCGACGAATTCAAACGATCATGACCACATTCCGAACATTCATCAACAACACATAACTCGAATTCATGCTTAATTACTACGTAGGGAAACTTAGTTCACCTCCCATGCTCAAAATCAAAGAAAATCGACAAAAATTTGAGAGGGAATCGAAAAACATACCTTGAAGTTGAAGAATCGAAGAAAACTCGGTGAATTTCTTGCCTAACTCCGTGTCACGTTGGTGGGGGAGGGGTTTTGGGATGTTTGGACGCGGAGGAATTAGAAAATGAGGGAAAAGGGGAGGGTTTCGGGGTTAAAAAGTAAGAAAAATACGGGGGTCACCCGGCGACCCGGTGTGACCCGTCGCGATATACACGGCAACGTGTCACGGAGTGCATCGCGGTGCACTGCCTCCGTGACACGGAGCCATCGCGATAGCATTCTGGAAATTTTAAAATTTCCGAGTTATACCTAAACATGTCACAGAGGGTAACGCAGAGGTCCTCCTCCGTGACACGGAGCTATCGCCCCAGCTCACTGTTTTCCACTTTTTATTAATTTCTCATACCTCGACTTTTCCTTCGCGATTCCGTGCACATTTTCCTCCGTTTGACCTGAAAATCATCTCACTATACAAAATTGGTTAGAATTATAGGTTTCACCTAACTAAAAATAAAAACACTAACTAAAACAAAAATTTTTGTAATAAATCAAGAAAAAGAAAAAGAAAAATCTATTTCCACTTTACAAAATGAAAGAAAAAAATTTTCCACGGGTTGCCTCCCGTGCAGCGCCTGGTTTACCGTCGCGGCTCGACGTCATTTAAGCTCAATTGTCCGCTAGGGTGATGGACGATTTCTCTCGATCACCGTCCTCCCCCCAGTAGTGCTTACACCTTTCCGATGGTTTTCCCATTAACTCTCGGGAATCCTTTATCTGCTTATCCTCACCTTGATCAATCACATTGATCACCGAGAGTTCTTCATACACCATCGGGAGCTTGGGTGCCTTGTACACATCGAACACCTCTACCTTGTCATGTGCTCGCATTGTGAGTTGCCCCGCAGCTACGTCTATTAGTGCTTTCCCGGTTGCCAAGAAGGGACGCCCCAAAATAAATGGGACTTCCGCGTCTGGTTCAAAGTCCAGAACGACAAAATCTACCGGGAAAATTAGGGAGCCAACTTGCACTAGAACGTCCTCAACAATGCCATCCGGCCTAGCTAAGGATCGATCCGCCAACTGCAAGATTACCGTTGTGGGTCTAGGACTCCCTAGACCCAACTTTCTGAATACCGAAGACGGCATCAGATTTATGCTCGCTCCCAAGTCACACAATCCACGAGCTCGGATGCTCTGCCCAATAGCAAGCTGGATAGTAAAACTCCCAGGGTCTTTTAGCTTTGTGGGCAGTCTATTTTGGATCCGGGAAGTGCACTCCTCCGTTAGGGCCACCGTAGCATACTCAGTCAACCGACTTTTATTTGCCACGATGTCCTTTATGTACTTCGCATATTTAGGCACTCCCTGCAAGACATCAACAAGAGGTAAGTTAACATGTACCTGTTTCAGCACCTCCATAAATTTCTTGAAACACGCCTCCTCCTTGTGTTTCTTGAGTCGTTGAGGGAACGGGGGTGGAGGTCTTTCTAATTCAGCTTCTTTGGTCCTCCCCCTGTCAGAACTTTGTTCCCTCTCAACGTCTGCTGCTCCCGAATGTTGAGGTGGTCTTTCTGGTTCCACCTCTTTCAGCTGTAAACCACTCCTTGTGGTCACTGCGTTTACCTACTTGGGATTCGAATCCGTGTCGCTTGGCAATCCTCCTCTAGGCCTTGTATTTTGGGCACTAGCAAATTGCCTAAATTGATACTCAAGAGCCTTAGTAGCTAACTGATTGTTTTTCACTTCGGCTGCCAATTTCACATAGTCAGCCTGCAATTGAGCTTGGTTAGCTATCATGGTCTTGAACATCTCCTCAATGCTGGGTGATGGTGGTGGAGGAGGTGCATTGTTGTTTCTAAATTGAGCTTGGTAGTTCTGTTGCCCTCTTTGGTTCCTTTGCACACCCTAACCCGAACTTTGGCCCTGATAGTTGTTGCTACCCCATGAGAAATTAGGATGATTCCTCCAATTTGAATTGTAAATACTACCATACTGCTGGTGATTTCTTTGTGCATTACCCACAAAGTTTACCGAGTCAGGATTGGCTCCACAACACTCAGCTGAGTGCTCACTGCTTCCACACACTTCACACCACATCTGCAGGACTGCATTAACTGGAGCTTGAGGCTGGTTCAATGTCATGTTGCTGAAGTGGTTTTTCAATTGATTTTGCAATGCGGCTATCTGTGCAGCGATAGCTGTGAACCCATCCACTTCAAGCACTCCTGCTGCTTTCCTTGTCCCACCTCGTGATGAATCAGCATTCCATTCTGGATTGCCCTGTGAAATCCGGTTCAACAAGGTATACAGCTCCTCATAAGTCTTCTCCAGCGCTTGCCCTCCAGCTGCTGAATCTAGCAATATTTTGGTGTGGGGTTCCAAACCCTCGATAAATGTGTGCACCAACACCTCATTGGACTGATGATGATGAGGAAAGTCCCGCAACATGGATTTAAATCTCTCCCAGGATTGATATAAATTTTCTCCCTCCCTCTGTTTGAAACTTAGAATTTGACTTCTAAGTCTTGCTGTTTTACCAGAGGGAAAAAACCTTATCAAGAACTTCCATGCAAGATCATCCCACGTAGAGATAGAATTTGGTGGCTCAGCTTTCAACCACCTCTTGGCTTCTCCTAGCAATGAGAACAGAAATAATGTAAGCCGGACATAGTCTGGTGACACTCCAGCGGGTATCTAAGTGTCACTTATCTCCAAAAAATTTTGGAGATGCTGCTGTGGATCTTTATGAGGGAGATCGGTAAATTGCCCGCTTGTGTGCAATAACTGCACCATATTTTGTTTGAGTTCAAATCTCCCTCCCGGCTCTGGTTTGCGGATACTTGATGTAACATTATTGGCATGTGGGATTGCCACCTCGCGAACCGGCCGAGCTGCTGCTTCTTCGGGCACTAACACTGCCCTTACTACCGGTGGATTTTGTTGTTGCTCCATGATCGTCTGTCTGAGCAACTGCAGCTTTCTTTGTAGAGCCTTCTCTTCGCTTACTGTGAATATACGTTCTGGCTCTATATAAGATTCCACCAGCTCCTTGTCTCTTGCCAGTGTTCAACAGCAATTAAGTCTGCAAAATACAGGCTAAGACCAAGTTGTCAACACTTAAGAAAATAAAAATACAGTAAATTAACACTTAATACAAATTCACCAATTGCCAAGTCCCCGGCAACGGCGCCAAAAACTTGTTCGGTGTTTGTGTTATATGGGTATATAAAACGACACGCAAGTGCACGTGGTCGAACAAGTAGTAAGTGGCTTTAGTAAGCCAAGTATCGATCCCACAGAGACTTGGGTTAAGTGAAATTTTCTCAAGTATACTATAATTTTACTTCTGAAAATGCAGACAACAGCGTAACCAAAAAGTTGATAGTTTGTTTTATAAATTTTTATACTAAAACTAAGAACAATTATCTACTTTGAATCTGAACAATGAAGAAGAGCATGCTGAGGTTAAACGAACATGTAATGAAATTGATTATCATCATAGATTGGTTAATCTTTTCTTCCAGTTGCTAGCCAAGAACATTTGCCAAGAGATTAAAACTCTCGTATTTAATCTCACTTAAGAATCATGAACCATCCGTCTACATTTCTGTGATCAAATGCAATTCATGTTCTAGCCATACAATTTCGGTTCCTAAATTGACTAATACGACTTTCAGGTATATTTCTATCCTGAAAGCTAATCAAAACCCAATTTTCCCAAATCAAGTAAAGAACAATATCCTATTAATTCACAACTTTCCAATTTCGTGCTCTCTCGAGTGAAATCGGACTTTTTAGATGTACATTAATATAGGCCACACACCAATGCAGGAGAAACAAGAATTAATAGAACAACATGGTAGAAGAGATGAAAAACCAGATAATCAATAATCAAATTTCATCACAAGTGTTCATAACCTCAGCAAGGAAGGGAATTAGCCACTCATTTGTGGATTAATCATCATAAAATGAGTGTTAATCATACAAGCAATTGAATTAAAGAAGAAAGAAAGAGAGAAAAAACCCTGAACTTTTCGTCCCTCAACTGCCTGTAACCCACGTCCTTGCTCCACCAAGTCAGAATTATGAAAAATGAACTTAAGTGTTCTATTTATACTGCTGGGAATTTTTCCCGGAATAACAAGCAACGTGTCACGGAGTGCATCGCGGAGCACTGCCTCCGTGACACGGCACGAACGCGGACCCTCACTGGAATTTGGGGGTCCAGGGATTAAACACCAACGTGGCACGGCGTGCAACGCGGAGCACTGGCTCCGTGCCACGGAGCAGACGCGGACCTCCACTGGAATTTGGCCGAATTTTCACTGTCCAGGCAGAAGGCCTCCGCGATGGCAGCGTGACACGGCTCCATCGCGGAGCCCCTTTAATTCATGCTGTCCAATGCTTTATCCCTTGCTCGCATCCAAGTCCAACTCCGATATCATCCAACATGCATTTTAGCTTCCCGAAATCACATTTTACCTACAAAACAATGCTAATCATGTTGGTTAGTATAAATTCACATTTTATTACCAATTACATGAAAATATATACACATTGATAGATAAACAAGGAGAAAATAGTACTTTTGAGTATCACTTGGGCATATAAATTTGCCCAAGATCAGAACCATGAAGGGCGTGATATCAACATGAAAAGGGCCAATTGGGCCGGGGACAGTCATGAAGGAGGTCCCAACATACCTACGGTGGCACATAGTTTATGAGATCCGAGGATTAACCTGAGCCCTGAACCTACTCGGTGTTCGATACTATTACCAAAATATATATAGTGCTCATAGTATAACATGCATGAATTCACAGGCTAGTTAAATCATGATAATCATAAACATACTTGTACATATGTGAACGAGCCATGAAATAAGGCCTGTGAGTCGGCCAAAAAACATAAGTCATAAATCATAAGGTTCATACATACTTCTAAATCATGCATATAGCTTGAAATTCATGAAATCATGACGGGTAATTGATCAAATCCATAATTTAAATCGTAAATCATGCTGGATTCATAAATATCATCAATTGAAGAGAAGATCATAAATCGATTCATCATTGATCATGCATAATTAGGCTTAATTTGGTAGAAATTGAAATTAATAATTTTATAATCAAAATAGTTGTAAAATCTGATCAAAATTCATAAAATATGATGAAATTTTTTAAGTATAAAAACCCATTAGTAAATCATTAGAATTCCTCAAAGTTCAAGTTGAAACGCCTTAAGATTTTTGATCAATGTTCAGAAGGGAAAAGGATCAAAAATACCCCTCTACTTTAGTATATTAGCTAACTTTTCCCCTAGTTATACTATAGGGTCAAATATACCCCGTCGTTAACAAAGTAAACAAAATTGCCCCTCAATTGGATGGAATCTCCCAAATTGACTCAAAATATCCAATTTCAATTAAATTACCCATTTTTTCTTTAAATCAGAATCCGACCCACTAAACTAAATAAACTCATTAGGATTTAATTATTCAAAGCAAAACAAGTTCTCAAAAATTATTCAAAGAAAAAGCCTTAGAAATAAAAGGAGTTCGATCATACATTTATTTCTCCTACAAAAATATTGAAATAAACAAAATAGCAACCAAATATTTACCAAACCAGGCTTTATTATTCTAAATATGAAGAGATTTTGGTAAATATTTGATTTCTATTTTGTTTGTTTCAATATTTTTGGAGGAAAAATAACTGTATGATCGAACTCCTTTTATTTCTAAGATTTTTTCTTTGAATAATTTGAGAGCTTGTTTTGTTTTGAATAATTAAATCCAAATGAGTTTATTTAGTTTAGTGGGTCAGGTTCGGATTTAAATGAAAAAATGGGTAATTTAATTGAAATTAGGTATTTTAAGTCAATTTGGGGGATTCCATCCAATTGAGGGGCAATTTTGTTTACTTTGTTAATAGCGGGGGTATATTTGGCCCTATAGTATAACCAGGGGCAAAGTTAGCTAATATAATAACGTAGAGGGGTATTTTTGACCCTTCTCCCTTTTCATAAATTATGAGAGAATGGGCATGGGTGTGGAAGAAAACACCCATTGATAGCCTTACATACCTGGGTTGATGATCCTTTAACTTGTTTTGAAGATCCAAGAGGAATTGAGAAATTGGAGGTGATGAGCCCTAGCTTCTTCTTGAGAGAAAGATCAGGGTGAGGATTTACGCTAGGCTAATTCCTTTAATATGACATTAAGGAAGCTTAAAACGACATCATTTAGGAGTTAGAAGCATAGGAGTTTACCAAAATACCCCCAAACTGCCGAAAAAAAGACCTAGAACTGGCTGTTCCAACGACCAACAGGACGGGTTGTTGGTTGCTATAACGACCCATTCTGAGGTCCGTTGTTACATGTTGTTGCTGCACTAAACTGCTCATAACTTTTCACTCCGAACTCTGATTGATGTAAGGTCAGATGTGTTGGAAATAAGATTTCAAGGGATTAAATTTGAGGTGCTAAATCATCCAAAAACATTTTGTAAAATGAGAGCAATGGTCATTTGAAGTTCACCCTTGTGAAAACTTATACGAACACTCAATCGGTAAAAGGGCTCTCAACTCAACTTTGTTGTATAGATTCTTTATGACCATAATTTTCATGTAATGCACTTCTTATACTTAGGAATTGATCTTAACACCTTGCTTCCATAAATTCACCGGCACGGGTCTATCCTTATACCTAGAAAGGTTCCGAACTTAGCCCAAAAATTTTACCAGACTAGTAGAACCAACGACCCATCCAACGGGCCATGGTAACAAACAATGGACCGTTGGTCCGTCCGTTGGTTTCCCAATTCTTCATTCAAAATTTTCTTAATCTGCTTCAACGACCACAAATAACGACTGGTTCAATCAAGCCACAGCCCGTACAATCCCTTCGTGGGTTCTGGGCAAATTTCTAACTGCTCTCTAGTGATGAAACAATGAGTACTTCCAATGACCCGTTGGACCCTACAACGAACCTTACAGAGGTTCGTTGATTGGTTCTGGTATAGTTTTCCTACTATTTTCTATTGTAAGCCTCGGGTCTGACTTAGGGAACTTTTCAGGGTGTTACATTACCTCCCCCTTGAGAACATTCGTCCTTGAATGTATATCAAGCATACTGAAAGGCTAGGTAAGGAACTGCAATCCCAAAAACTAAACAATTGAAGCTGAAAACTGATGGAGTGACTAACTCCGGACTGAGATTCCTGACTGAACTGAATTCATGAAACATATGTGCATACTAAGACATGAAAGGAACTGAGAGATATGAACTTGACATGAAACTGAATAGAGAACTAAGGAGGAAACTGATACCTCAAGCTAGAACTGAGCCGGAAGGGAAAAGATACGGGTTCTCAGCCATTATCTACTTCGGCCTCCCACGTAGCTCCCTCAATAAGATGATTTCTCCACAGAACCTTCACTGAGGCTACTTCCTTATTTCTCAACTTATGAACCTAATGATCAAGGACCTCGACTGATACCTCCTCCTAGGTAAGGCTGTCTTTCACCCCAATGCCATCTACTGGAACCACTAAAGATGGATCTCTGATGCATTTCTTCAACAAGGACACATGAAATACCAGATGCATTGAAACTAACTCCGCTGGTAGCTCCAACTCATAGGTCACCTTGCCAACACGCCTCACAACCCTATATGGCCCAACGTACTGGGGACTAAGCTTCCCCCTTCTTTCCCAACTCAAAGAATCAAGAAATCTCTACTTGCCTCAAAACAAAGCTCAAGCATCAATTTACGAATTTTCCCTTCTGTATCCCTTCTGAATGATCAAAATCTGGTCAAATACATATTCTACATAAGAAAATGAAATCATGGACACCCATATTGATATACTTCTATTCCAGCCCAAAAAGTCAATCCAAAAGTCAACCCCGAGCCCGCAAGGGCAAAACTGAAATCTTATTTGAAAATCATGTTACCCATAATGTAAAAAACTCAAATATGAAATTTCATCCAAAACGGAGCTCAAATCAACTTTGAATTTATCAAAATACAGTCTCTTAACTCTAGACCCAAAATCCTCAATTTTCCTCCAATAAATTCCTAGATGCAAATGAAAACCAACTAATGAAATCATGGAGAAATACCAAATTAAGGTTTAGATGCTTACCCCCTTGTTAAATAGAGAAGAATGCCACAATAATCACTCAATTTCGAGCTCTAGAACTCCAAATATACTCAAAATACAAAATAAACACAATATGTGCAAAAATACACTGTTCAGGTATTTATATACAATCGCACCAGCAATGCACCAGCAACTTTAATTTTTACTAAAATTGCCATAACTTCATCGTATGAACTCGAAATGCGACAATTCTTTTTCCTATAGTTCCCAAATAATGATAAGGATCTACTCGTTCAATAGAAACTCCATTTAGTGCTCATTTACCCAGTTAGATGTCATTTTTGCTCGCTCAAGAATTATTTCATCTTTTGTAAAAAAACCCGATCTTGACTTGTCGAAATTGCACCAAACTTTAAGATAACTCCTATAATTCATGCTAAGAATTTTGAAAGCCTCGGAATAATTTTTCGATCTCAAAAACTAAAAATGAACCTCTGAGTTGTCACATTTTATGCTTAAAATCATGCTAAACACACAAAATGTTCAAATCCATCTGTAACTCATCTGAAATCCTCCGGCCACAAACCAAACATGCAATTCAATCACAAAACATATTTCGGACCTGTTGAAATCATCAAATCACGGATATGAGGTTGTTTTGATTGAAAGTTAACCATGGTCAAACTTAGCTTCCTTAAAGCTCATAAATCCAACCAAAGGCTCAATTCAATCCCGAACACCTCGGGATCCATGAAAACTACCCAACTAAGTCATAAATCACCATTCGGGACTAACAGAACTTTCAGAACCCAAATTTGAGCTCGTTAACCTAAAATGTTGACTTTGGTTAAACCTCTCAAACTCAAACCTTTCAAAAACTGAAATTCAATCTTCATTGGATCATCTTGAAAATTGTGGAATCCATCTCCGCAAGTCATAAATAGTAAAATAAAGATACGAAAAGGTTCAAACTAGGGAAACGAGTCAAAAGTCACAAAATGACTGTGTGGGTTGTTACACTTCAAGGCTTGGCTGATAACTGTGCTTCCTAAAGTTCTACATACCTAACACTTATGATAGGGACAGGGAGTTATCCTGAACGTACAAATTTTAACCATCATTTCCATCATGAGGGAATATTCATTGGGCTTAGAGTAAGGAAATTATGAGCATGAATTATTCAAGAAATCTAAGTTGGGCATATACTTGATATAACACGATCTTATGAGCCAATAAGGTAAATCCTAAGAACTGAATCCATAGAGCTGAGCATGCTGAGATACATGATTTTACATACATAACAAGGTACATGACATGAAGCTGAGATTTATGGAATTATGGAAGAAGACTGGAAGCACCATTTGAAGTAGTTTCTTCTCATTCTATGAATCTGAGTACGAATACATGTAAGGAGTGCTTGGAACTTAGACATGGGCATAACATGTTCACATACGACATGAATAGAGTATCACATAGACTGAAGTATGGAAGGACACCTGAATAAGCGCGGATCAATCTCCCATAGTCACTGATCCTGGACCTTTACACTTGAACGCAAGGCATGACCTGGTCCTTCACCTTATAATCTCCCCTTTAGTTTAAAGGTCAAAATTCCGAGGATTGGTCCCCTTCTTAAGGATAGGCCAAAAGCACTATCTCTTGACTTCCCATTTGCCTCTAAGGCTATCACGAAAGGCTTCATTTTTCTCTAGCGGTACTCCCCAAACTTTTTGTCCCTTACTTCAAGTTCACGAATTCTTCTACCTTAGCTCTTCTTAACTCCTACAGGGAGAAATGACTTGAGAGTGCCTCTTATTCCATTGTCTGGCATTATTCTTTGGAGTGTGAATACACAGTTAGAAGGATAGAAAGATATTTCATCGGACGACATAGATCATGAAAGAAGGAAACATTTCCTAAACGTCTTGTAGCCTCTTCTTCATAAGTGTGGCGCACTTCACACCCATGAAAAAGACTCTACTTAACGTGGCATTCAGACACCCTAGGAGACTTCAAACCTATGGCTCTGATATAAAGTTTGTCACGACCCGGACATAGATCCGATTCGTAACACATGACAAGGAGTCCCAAGAGACTCCAAGTTGACCATGGCATAAGCATACATCTAACTTAATATCACTTAAGATGGAATACTAAACATACGATTTAGCAAAAACATAAACGTAACATACATAGCGGAAAGTACTAGAGGTACATATCAACTGAGTACTACAAACTATCTGAAAGCCTCTATCATATCAGATGGGTTGATGGGACAACATCCCCAACTAACCCGGAAAAACTGAAACAAAAAGAACATCAAGGTCTGAACATATGGCCCTCGGAACATGAGGACTCACCATAAGGGCTGATAGTTAACTCTTAATGGACTACTGATGGGGATGAGCCTGCGAGCTGGGTCCTGTATCATGAAATGATACAGCATAGAAAGTATGCAGTCAGTACGTGGAATGTACCAAGTATGCAAGGAAAGTAAAATGGACATTTAAAATATATAAAACTCATAAATGAACATAAGAGTAGGACAACATGCTCATAAATAAATACCATAATATAACGTAAGGCTCAAGGTTTTCAAAACATTCGTAATACAATCGTAATTATAATCATAAGAGAAAATATTTATTGAACATGACTTGAGCCAATATACATAATCATAAATATGCATAAATCATGAGGAACAATGGGAGATTCTCTTAATCGACATACCCCATATGAGCACACATAAAGTCCGACTTGTAAACCTAGTCGGGAGGTCGTTCGTACCTTGCCAAGGGTAGAACCATGAAGGGCGTGATACAACCATGAAAATGGCCAATTGGGCCGGGGACATTCATGAAGGAGGTCCGAACATATCTACGGTGGCATGTAGTTTATGAGATCCGGGGATTAACCTGAGCCCCGAACCTACCGGTGTTCGATACTACTCCCAAAACATATATAGTGCTCATAGTATAACATGCATGAATTCATGAGCAAGTTAAATCATGATAATTATAAACATACTTGTACATACGTGAACTAGCCATGAAACAAAGCCCGTGAGTTGGCCAAAACATACATCATAAATCATAAGGTTCATACATACTTGTAGATCATGCATATAGCTTAAAATTAATGAAATCATGATGGGTAATTGATTGAATCCATAATTTAAATCATAAATCATACTGGGTTCGTAAATATCATCAATTTAAGAGAAGATCATATCTCGATTCATTATAAATCATGCATAATTAGGCTTAATTTGGTAGAAATCAAAATAAATAATTTTATCATCAAAATAGTTGTAAAATTTGATCAAAATTCATAAAATATGATAAAATTTTTGAAATATAAAGAGTCATTAGTAAATCATTAGAATTCCTCAAAATTCAAGTTGAAACCCCATAAGATTTTTGATCAATTTTCATAAATTATGAGAGAATGGGGATGGGTGTGGAAGAAAACACCCATTGATAGCCTTACATACCTGGGTTGATGATCCCTTAGCTTATTTTGAAGATCTAAGAGAAATTGAGAAATTGGAAGTGATGAGCCCTAGCTTCTTCTTGAGAGAAAGATTAATCTATAGATGTTTGAAGAGGGTGAGGATTTAGGCTAGGCTAATCCCTTTAATCTGACCTTAAGGAAGCCCAAAACAACGTCATTTAGGAGTTAGAAGCATAGGAGTTTACCAAAATACCCCCAAACTGCCGAAAAAAAGACCTAGAACTGGCAGTTCCAACAACCAATAGGACGGGTTGTTGGTTGCTACAACTGCCCATTCTGAGGTTCGTTGTTACATGTTGCTACTGCATTAAACTGCTCATAACTTTTCACTCCGAACTCTGATTGATGTAAGGTCAGATGTGTTGGAAATAAGATTTAAAGGGATTAAATTTGAGGTGCTAAATCATCCAAAAACATTTTGTAAAATGAGAGCTATGGTCGTTTGAAGTTCACCTTTGTGAGAACTTATACGAACACTCAATCGGTAAAGGGGCTCGTAACTCAACTTTGTTATAGAGATTCTTTATGACCATAACTTTCATGTAATGCACTTCTTACACTTAGGAATTCATCTTAACACCTTGCTTCCATAAATTCACTGATCTATCCATATACCTAGAACGGTTTCAAACTTAGCCCGAGATTTTTAACAAATGAGTAGAAGCAACGACCCATCCAACGGGCCATGGTAAGAAATAATGGACCAATGGTCCATCCATTGGTTTCCCCCATTCTTCCTTTGAAATTCTCTTAATCTGCTTCAATGACCATAAATAATGATCGGTTCAATCAAGCCACGGTCCGTACAATCCCCTCGTGGGTTCTGGGCGAATTTCTGACTACTCTCTTGTGATGAAACAACGAGTACTTCAAATGACCCGTTGGACCCTACAACTAACCGTACTGAGGTTCGTTGATTAGTTCTGGTATAGTTTTTCTGCTATTTTCTGTTGTAAGCCTCGGGTCTGACCTAGGAAACTTTTTAGGGTGCTACACCATGTGTCCCAGTTTCTTTCATGTTAACAAATGTGTGTATGACTCGTGGATTCAGTTCACTCATGTAGTTTAATTCAGAGATATTCAAGGACATACAGATAGTAGGTATGACCCGTACAATCTTGCTACGGGTCGTAGTATCTGTCGTGGCTCAGGCGGCACCAGTTATGAAAATTTACCCTGTTAGCTTCGGAAAAGAATTCTTATGTCTGTATAAATACTTTTTATGTTTTATTTTTGAAAGAGGTGGTGAGAAGTCACTAGATTTTGTTAGAAGACATGAGAGAACATCGATACAACATAGAATTAAGTTGATTGGCTTGTGATCAACCTTTTCTTGATTGCTTCTTGATCTTTGTGAATTGTTCTTGAGTTATTTTGGATATAATCACAGAAGTTTTTCTCTCATCTACAATTGTAAGTATTGATTTATGTGTTTAATTATGAATGCATTCCACAACCTTGCAACTATGAGAGGCTAAAACCTCTATAGCTAGGGTTGTGGGAACCATGGTAGATTAATGAGCTAGGGTTGCATAAGGGAGTCAAAACCAATGCAAAACTCTTGTATTGTATTCTCTTCATGCCTAAATATTTATTAACGGTGTACAATATTAGGACTTTCCCGAATTCTTTACTTTCTTGAGCCTAGAGAGGTAGATATTAGGAAAAGAGAATTACAACAAAGCCTTAATCTTGATGATCATTGTATAAATTGAGTTGTGATCGCAGGATAGTTAAATTTGGAACAAATTGATAACAGTTAAATTGAAATTGCTCATGAGACCTGAAACAGTGATTGAGTATAGTCATCCAATAGGGATGAACTAGTCATTTGGATGAACCCTAGTTATCAGTTCTACAAGTAAGCATTGGTATTGATCACATGTGTATACCCAAAGAAATTATGAACCCATGGGAAAAACAAATGCTAGTTAGTCTTCACTCTTGATTTTACATCACAATTTCAGTCATTGTTTTTAATTATTATTTTTCTTAAAACCCCCCAATTGGAGTAACTGACCAACAAGTTCACTTACCAGTATTAGTCTAGAACTTTCATATTCCCTGTGGGTTCGACCCCAATCTCTTTGTTAGGTTCTTTATTGACAACGTCCGTTTCATACTTTAGTAGGAGGTGTGGTTTGAGCGTTATCAAAAAGTGGCACCATTGCGGGGAATACGGCTAAGACTAGATTAATTGCTTGTATTTTACTTTTGGTAGTTATTTACTTAATTACATTTTCTTTTTGTTTGTGATACCCACATGTTGTTTTTCGGTGGATGCCAAGTACTCGGAGTAGTGGAAATCCCCTGATTCCGTTGAACCCCAAAATTGAACGGACAGTGCGCAGAATGGAAAACTAGGAACAGAGCGATGCCTGCATAGCTGAAGAAACTAGGCAAGCCGAGCTAGCTCAGCAAGCTGCACTTTAGGATGCGGAAGATGTCAGAGAAGAGGTTGTTAATGCCGGTCGACATGGGCAGGGAAACAGAGGTTATAGAATTGCCCCTCAGTTCTTCGATGATGAAGACCCAAACATTGATGAAGTTGGGTCAACTGAAGAAATTGTACCACTACCACAGCCGGCTGGGGCCAAATTTGACATCACTAGCACTATGATTCAACTGTTAAACATGAAAAGGGTGTTTAGTGTTCATGCAGTGAATGACGCCAACCTGCACCTGATGAACTTCATTGGAGTATGCAAGGTGTACAGGTTGCTTGGAGTTAGCCAAGATGCCATCAGGCTCAGACTATTCCCCTTTTCTCTGTCAGGGGAAGCCACCTTTGGTTATTGGAGTTGCCCAACGACTCCATAACCAACTGGAGGGAACTCAAGCAAGCCTTTTTGGAGAGATTCTTTCCCTCACCCCCTCCCCCCCCCCCCCTCCAGAATGTTTCAGCTTAAAGATGAGATTTATAATTTTCGACAGCTTAAAACCGCGGCACTTCATGAAACCTGGCTGAGGTTCAAGAAAAAGTTGACAAAGTGCCCAAACCATAGATTCCATATGACAGTTTGTTGGAAATTTATTACAGGTCTTTAAACAATAGCACAAAAGTTGTGGCAGACACGGTGACTAAAACAAGCTGCTACTATCCTTGACAGGGTGACTAAAACAAACAGGGCATGGCATACCAAGGAGGCAGATGCAGCGGCCGGTACATATGTTGTTGGTTTGACTGCAGACCAATGTACGAAGGAAGAAGAATGCGACCAGGAGTTGGCTCACATGTGCACATCGTTGGATTTGCTTACAAAGCACATTATGAGAGCACGAGCTGTTGACACCCAATTTTGACCTCCCCATACCTTATTTAGCATGCTATTTTACTTGTAAATATTTTAAATATTTTACATAGTCACGAATTAATTTTTTAAATATTATTTACATAGTCATGTTACCATTTTAATATTATGTTTAGTTAATTGCAAATATTATTATCATTTTGTTACATTCACATGTACGAACTTTTCTTTAAGTATTATTGTTGTTGTTATTATTATCACTTCTTTATTCACTTATAGAATTATTTATTTATTTATTTATTTATTTATTTATTTTACTTACGTATATTTATTCACTATTTTTTTATAAACACTGGAGAAAATATTTTAAAGTTATTATTTTTTTATCGTAAATATTGATAAATTATTTTTTATAATAAAATATATTGTTAATTTTATAGTTTTTCGATTACTTATTAATTTAGTAGGTATCAAATTTATATATTTTGGTATATAATTTATTTAGACCCAAATCTTAATATTAAGTATAAATTTTTAAATTCAAAATTTTATTGAATCTTTTTATATTTAGAAAATCCTCCTCACTATCTTTCCCTTCATGGAAGAATATTACTTTCCCCAATCCCTTCAGAGATAATTCCAATAATAAATAATTCCAATAATAAAATTCCTTGTCAAATATTCCATCTCCAGCAAATCTTGCCAAATATAACGTTCTTTCTATTTTTTAACTTGTTTTTATCACTTTATTATTCTATCCGTAACTAATTTTTGTGTTCCTTGTCTTAATAATTATTTTTCTTTCTTGCTCTCTGTCAATCTTCCTATTTCTTTTAGATATTTTTTGCTCCCTATCTCTGTTTACCATACAAAGCTTTTAAAGTTGTAAATCCTCATATGAAATTTTCCGAAAAAAAATCCTCTAATTACTCATACCACTTCTATTAACCTCAAGATCTTCCTGTTTATTCACGTGGAGTCACCTATTTATTTTAAGAAAGATTTGATTTGTTTTTAAAAAAAATAAAGAAAAAAACAAAAAAGGGAGAGGAAAAAGAAGAAGAAAAAAAAAGAGGGAGATGAAGAGCAAGAAAAAGGATCAGTCGTGGCAAAACATAGACACAACACACACACTTTCAAAAGGGGGAGAACATATAAATAAAATTCAATTGTAAGGAGTCTTTCTGGATTTTATTGTTGAACCAACTTCACCAGCACCTCTATTTTCTCCAATCATGAACGCCACTGTGTGAGTTGCCTCTCAATCACAAACACACCACCAGTTCTCTGTAGCTTCATCGAAAATTCCAATCTATAAAGATATACTCTCACCCCCTTTGCATATATTTTATATGTACATTGCAATAAAATGGTGTCGCTTGGAGTTTAATCACAATGAGTGTAGGAGTCAATGCGCGAAGCAAAGCTCAAGTGAAATCGTCACCCTGAGAGGGGTCAGGTACGTTTTGGGAAATGATGAAATAGACAGACTATAGCTGACTTCTTGCATGAAGCGCTATATAGCTTTATTAAAATTATAATAAACCAACCCGTTACTCCCTTCTATTCTAATTTTATATGTCAGTCATTTAAATACTTGACAGCTTGTATTGCTATATTAAATTGTAGGCATACCTTATGCAACTTAAATATCAAAATATATATATATATATATATTTTTTAGCTATCATAACTTTTTAAATGCTTAAATATTTTATTCATTACTCTTATATATTTTTAGAATTTTTCTTCGTCTCATCTTAAGACCTTTAAGAGAGTCGATCATAAAAATGAAATAGAGGGAGTAACATCGCATTGGTCCCCTATTTTTAGCCTTGTCACATCCTGATCCCACTCTCTTAGCTTTAGTTTTATGAATTGATAATTTATTATTTTATTTATTTTACTATTATGTTTGGAAGCAACTAGGTTAGTTCTTTTATCTTTACTCTTATAATTTTCTACCTTAGTTTTTCTTATTTGTTTGTGCAATTTGATTACTTTAAATATTTTATTGAAAGCGAATATGTATGTCTTCTCTTTATCTGTGTTTGAATAAATATTTTTGGGACTATAGTGTTTTTTTAAAATAAATTTTTACCTTCTTAATCACTTAAGTTGTTTTATATCAATTAATCAATCAATTCTATGTTTTATCATTTTATCCCACATAGTATTAAATTCGATCGGAACCCACAGTTGTGGACCTCGAAAGGTGCTTAACACCTTCCTTTCGAGGTAACTTGAACCCTTACCAGACTCTGGTAGCGTAGACTAGTTAAATAGGTTTTCCCTTGTTATTAATTTAGTACGGTGCCCTAATACACCAAAATTTGTTAGGTGGAGACTCTTTATTTTTTATCTCAAAAGAGTTGTCATATGTCGAGTTCCGCTTTTCGTGACCTTCAAATTTTTATTAAGGGCTAAGCATTGTCCTATGGGTTAAGCACTACCCCCTAAATTTTTTTTAAAGGGCTAAGCATTATCCTATGGGTTAAGCACTACCCTCAAATTTTTATAAAGGGTTGAGCATTGTCCTATGGCTTAAGCACTACCCTCAATTTTTAAGGGCTAAGCATTGTCCTATGGGTTACGCACTACCCTCCAATTTTTAAAGCGCTAAGCACTGTTCTATGGGTTAAGCACTACCCTAAATATTTTTTTAGGGCTAAGCATTTTTTTATGGGTTAAGAACTACCCTAAATATTTTAGGGTTAAGCACTACCCTATGGGTTAAGCACTACCCTCCAATATTTTATGGTTAAGCACTACCTTCTAAATTTTAATCGGATTAAGCACTATCCTTTCAAATTTATTCGAGTTAATTGTTGATTTTGTAAAACATTATCTTACATTAAATCACTTTTATCTAGTATTTTAAAGTTTACAGGCTACTATTGACTGATTTTAAGTTACTCCTGTGACATTAAGTCAAGCTGCTACCATGCTACTTTCAAGATTTCAAGCTACTTCCCAAGCTACAACGCATTCTTTTAAGCTGCTACTTTACTTCTGAGCTACCATTATTGTACTACGTTCACCATTCTTTTTATTTCTGGATGGTTTAAGCACTACCCTCTAAATTTAAGGACTAAGTATTGTCTTATGGGTTAAGCACTACCCTCTATTTTTTTAAGGCTAAACACTGCTTTTAAAATTTTGATCGGATTAAGCACTATCTTTTCAAATTTATTCAAGCTAATCGTTAATTTTGCAAAAATATTATCTTATGCTTATTGGCTAATCGCTTTTATCCAGTATTTTAAAATTTTGCATGCTACTATTGGGTTCTTTTAAGTTACTCTTGTGATTTTGAATCCAGCTATCATCATGCTACCATGCTATTTTTCTACTCTTATGCTACTCTCAAGCTTTCCAGCTACTTTCAAGCCATTATCGTGTTTCTTCAAGCTACTCGTTTTCTACTTTTGAAATACTATTATTATGCTACTTTCACTTTTCTCTTGAATTCTGGGTGGTTTAAGCACTGCCCTCTCAAACTTATTCAAGCTATGCTTTATTTTCGCAAAATTTAAACGTTATTCTTCATTGTCTCTGCCCGTCATCATTTATTTATTTACTTATTTACGTTCAAGCTCTATCACCTCTCATCGCATATCTCTTCGAAGTAATTTTTCATCTTCATCTCACTTTTCAATTCTTTATCTTCCGGATTAGCCCTAATTCCAATATTACCACATTTTAACACGAAAGTAACAATGTCATCTATCTCTTTCATCTCTCTAATCTTATCATTTGATACTTCTTTCATTCCTTATCCAAATCTCATATTATTAATGTGCTTTAGGAATCTCATTCATTCCTAAATACAGAACTACGTTTGACCCGATTCCTTTTCGGGATACCTAGGCACCTCTTTGAGGTTCGGTCCAATCCTTAAAATTTTCATTTATTTATATTATATTATTTCTTCTAAGTTAGTGTTTATTTGTTATTTACCTTTGCTTGTTAATCATTATTTGAATAAATTGTATTTCTGACATTATATCTTTCTCGCTTTATCTGATTTTGTTTATTACGATGCTATTTGAACACTTTATTATTTTGATTACATAGTTCATTTAAATTGTTTTACATAAAAAGAAGTTAAAATAAACTTTATTTTCTCATTAGTTAATCCCCACATAATTAATGAATCCGGAAGGGACTCACATTTGTGGACCTCGAAAGGTGCCTAACACCTTCCTTTCGAGGTAACTTGGACCCTTACCCGACTCTGGTAACCTAGGCTAGTTAAATAGACTTTTAGCGTAAAATGGTTCCCTAACTCACCTTAATTCTTTAGGTGGAGACTCTTCTCTTCAAACAATTCTTCAAGAGTTGTCACGTGTCGAGTCCCGCTTTTTGTGAGTAAAATGGGGCGCGACAGGAGCCAAAAAGGTAAATGAAGTGGGGATACAAGGATTGGAGCCGGCGGAAGATCACTTTGATTCCGAGAAGGAAAATTTACTGGACAGCCAGGTGGCGGGTTTCCGAGCCAACGCCCAAGCGTCTGGACAAGATAATTGGTTCCAAGATTCTAGAAACCAAGGTTGGAACCAATACAAAGATAACTGCAACCGAAATGGGTCCAGAGAGAGGAGCCGAGGTCATGAGCGCGATGTAGAATGAAGAAGGAATGACGGCTACCGCAACGATCGAGCTGGAATATATGTGCCTCCCAATGCACGAGAGGGAGAGGCTAGGCAGTCAAAGTTAGAGAGCATGATGGTCGAGATGCCGAAAAAGGTGAGGTCCACTAATGAAAAATTGAAGGAAATCCAAGGTGAAATATCAAGTATGGGTCAGAGAGTGAAATCTCATGCAACAGCCATCAAGTAGATTGAAAAGCAGCTTGGGCAACTGTCAGCATCACTGCACCGTAGACAAAAGGGTACACTACCTAGCAACACCATCCAGAACCCAAAGAATGATGGCCACTATATGGGGGTGATGACTAGGAGTGGTAAGACCATAGTTGACCCCTTTTTTTCGATTGTAGTTGAACGAAAGAATGAAAGCATAACTGAGGAGAATGAGAAGAGTGTTGAGATACAAGGTGCTGAAAATGTTAAGTTGCCAGAGTCCCCAATAGGTGAGAAAGAACTTGACATTGATCAAGGAGCAACTCAATTGTACAAAGCTATCCCATGACCACCTCCACCGTTTCCCCAATGAATGAAGAAAAAGGCAGAAAACTGTAAGTTCCACAAATTCCTGTCAATGGTTAAATAATTATCTGTAGACATACCATTGGTTGAGGCACTGAAACAAATGCGAGGATATGCTAAGTTTATGAAGGACTTGGTGACAAAGAAGAGGTCCATAAGCTATAAGCTGGTAGACAATGTACATCACTGTAGTGCCATAGCTACACGGGTCCTGGCTCAAAAGAAGGAAGATTCGGGTGCTTTCACTATACCTTGCACCATTGGAAATGTGGAGTTCACAAGGGCACTTTGTGATCTGGGAGCAAGCATCAACCTGATGCCCTTGGCAGTGTTCAAGAAATTGGGCTTAGGATCCCCCACATCGACTACTATGCAGCTACTGATGGCATATAGAACTGTAAAGAAGCCAGTGGGGATCCTATTCGATGTGCTTGTTAAGGTAGACAGATTCATATTCCCAGTAGACTTCGTGATTTTGGATTGCGAGGTTGATTATGAGGTCCCCATTATCTTGGGGCGACCATTCCTTGCAACTGGAAGGGCCTTAGTAAATGTGGAGGTAGGCCAATTAAAGTTCAAACTAAATAAAGAAGAGGTCACCTTCAACATCTGCCGGTCAATGCAACAACCGAATGAATTCAGTGTAGTCTCAGCACTTGATGATGAATCCGAGTCACTTGATGAATTCTAAGTAGTCAAGAGACTTGCGTCGTGCCGCGAATGTTAAAATCAGGCGTTTCTTGGGAGGCAACCCAAGTGGTGGCTTGGTGAATTCTAAGTAAATAGGACACATGGGTCATGCCGCAATGTTAAATCAAGCGCTTCTTGGAAGGCAACCCAAGTGATTGAACTAATGTGTGTTCGGTGTGCAGGAAAAACAAAAACAAGAGGAAGAAAGACTACTGAAAAAGCAGTGGCTACGACTCTCGGTACGACTCGTGAAAGGGTTGTACGAGTCGTAGTTTGAGGCGTGGAGAGGTTCAGAGATGTATTTCAAATCAAAGACCTATGAGTCATCATTCGGACCGTACCCACCTTGTATGAGTCGTAGGATGTACTCATAGGTACTCAGGTAAGTTTTTTAAAACTTTGACTTACGGGTCCAAAGGACGAGTCGTAGGGTCTTCCTACGACTCGTGGTATGAGTCGTGACAGGTCAAAAGCTTTGAATTTACCTGACTCGGCCCAGATTTTTAAAATCTACCCCTCACTTATTTAAACTTCAAACCTAAAAGAGACCCTCATGAACAAAATCGAAGCACGAACTATAGCTACGAATCCCTCATACCCGTAACTCAAAAACAAAGGAACAATCGAGCAATTTCTTGCTCAATCACATCCATCTCAACCCTAATTCACTATTACCAGTCGAAGTAAACAATCAACAAGTAAGTTTATTGCTTTATTATGTGATTGAGGTTATGTTGCCAAAGCTCCTGTAAGAAATCATGTTTGCTTGAAAATTGTAAAAAGACAATGAACAGGGGGTTATTAAGTTGTTTTCGACTGGGAAAGGTCCTTAAAATTTTAATGAACTTGTGCATTTAACCATTCACAACGAGTTACGGGTAGTGAATAAAATGGGAGGGATGAGTAGTATGTAATAAGCTGAACTGAAAATGCCTAAATCTGGGGAAGGTTGAGTACCCCAAAAGTTAAAAATGAAAACCCCTGTAGACTAGATTAAAATTAAGGCTGGGACAGGCTTTACAAGCCTTCCTACAACTCATGGTTTGATACTATGACTCATAGGATAGCTCGTTGGGAATGACCCAAGCTAGAATAAGTCAAGACCAGAGGTATGAAACCTAGTACGATTTGTAGTTTTCCACTACGTGTCATAGTGTGCATTCGTACCAAAGACCTGATCAGGGACAAGTCTAGATGAGGCAGTAAGGTCCTTCCTACGACTCGTGGAGTCGACTTGTGGGTCGTACAATGACTCGTGGAAAAATACAGATAAATTTGCAGTGAAGGGGAATCCTTAGACGACTCAAGATGCGGGTTGTACCTTCGTGGTATGAGTCGTATCTGTGAGTCGTAATATGCAAATATGATTTTTTGTGACTTCTTATGAGTCATACCTCCAATGTACGACCCATACTATTGACCTGTGGTTAGATACTAAGAATTTATCTTCTTGTTTTTCTTTCTCAAATATGGAATTCTAGCTCTCTTCTCTACAGGTACAATGACTATGAAGCGCAAGGCATCCAAAGCAACTGCTTGGAGGATATACATGATGAAACATCTGAGTTTGAGCCTGAGCAAGCAGGCAACTCCCCTAGTGGTTCTGTTGAGGAGTACCAGGTTGATACATCAAACACCGATGAAACCCAAACCACTAGGGCTAAGGACAAAGCACAAACCATCGTAGCTACGGCCACATATGCCCAAGCTCCCCAATATGAGGAGGGAGCCAAAGAAGGTAATCATGAGTCAGGAAGCGGCTAAAATGCACAAGAAGGGTCTGAGGAGACCCAATCCAAAGAGGCAAGTGGCAGTTTTGAGTCTGAAGAGGAGGCTCCCAATGCTGAGCAGCAGCAGATCCTGTCTAGGGAGAGTCGTACCATTCGGTGGAAAGTGTCAGGATCACAGGAAATTTATGAACAAGGCATTTCTCTCACCGCCAAAAACGAACCTAGGCGGGGCATCCAAGAAGAACCATGGATCCTTACCGACACACTTAATGAAGTAGAGGAGATGAAGTAGATATTCAACTTTTATGGGCTCGAGTGGATGGCTAGGACTCCGGACCAGTACACTTCAAAGATAGTCCAAGAGTTCTATGCCAACTACTTGGTGACCATGGACGAAAAGGAAAAGAAGGGGCAGAAAGTGAAAGACCAGCCCATATTGGAGAGCGTCATGGTCAGAGGGCGAGAGGTAGAAATCTCTGAGCGGACTGTCTCTCGGATCTTGTACGGGCCCCAGTTCATACCTCCGCATGCCACGCCAGAATATAAGTTTCGAGTGGAGGCACTGAAGCAACTTAGGCAGCTGGGATTTGAGGAGAGATAGAGGCAGCAACAATGGTTGGCGGGTGTTATAGCTGAGGACAAAGAGGAAGTAGAATGGGTTGTAGGTGGAAAGCAGGTTACCAAAAACTCACTTAACGTCATAGTTAAAGACTTTTGGACACTAGTGCGCCACCGATTAGCACCTATGGTCAATGACAACACCCTGAGTGCAGACAGAGCAGCTCTGGTGGCATGCTTCATGTACAGATACCCCTTCAACATCCCAAGGATCATTGCAGAGGAAATACTAGATCGGGTTGTGGGATTGAGCACTACCATCCCCTTCCCGAGCCTCGTTTTCAGATTATGCAAAGAGGCAGGAGTGCCAGTACGACAAGGTGAGGAGTGCTTGATTGGAGGCCAGAGGATAACAGACATTTGATTAATCTGGGATGAAATGAACCCAGTGAGTAGAGCCCGACTTCCTACAGCAGTTCCACAGACCCGGCAAGCAGGGGGCGTATAGGTGAATTCCCCCACATTACAGGAGTAGAGCGAGACACCGGCTATAGATGTCGGTCATTCAGAGGCAGCTCCTAGCACTTCTACCATATAACTGCCTAGCCTGCCGACTCATGCTCCAACAGGGTACGTCCTAGTGCCCCATGATTTTCTTTAGAAATTGGCCAAGAGGTTGACCATGGCCAAAAGAAAAATTCAGACTATGATGGAAAATGTGAAGCCATGGGTCAAAGCAGAGATTGACACAGCAGCATAGGCCTTACATGCTCGCCTGAACGGATTTGAGAGCCAGTTCAACATGCGTATGGCGGAGCAGACGGATACCAGTAGTCTCCCTGAGGAGTTGGGGGCTCTTCAGAGTCAAGTTGTCATCACGACAACCAACAGTCATATCAGCCCCCACTCTTTTGGACCTTGATGAAGAGATTGACTTGCGGCTTATCGGGAGCCGATGATAGCTGCTAGAGAAAAAAGGAAGAAAAGAGTCTCCGAGGATGTTGGGAAGAAAAGGGAGAAATAAAGAAGAGAACACAAGCGGGCAAAAGTATAGAGCCTGCAAACTCATGACTCATATATGTCAGAGCTGCAGGAGCGAGCTAGAGGAGCAGGCAGCTCTACCATGGCTCAACCCGAGCTTGCTAGTGGCAAGGACCCTTCGGGTGAGTCACATTCAGCCCCGATCACCACAGAGGCCATAGAATGTGGTCGAGACTACTGAGGGGGTATTCGCTCCCCCTATTGATACACCATTGAGTGCGCCGGCCACCGCTAGCGCCACATTGCAGCGGAGGTACCTCCTCCACAGGATGACAGGAGCGCCTAGAGCACCACAGGTATGTTCCCTTCCCTCTATTCTTATAGTTCATGCTTCAGTGATGAAGCTCAATTTTCAAAAAAGGGAGGGGGTGTACTTGTGATTTTGGGATTTTTGGATTTGTCCGAGGGTTTTTCTTGTCGTGTTTCTTTTTCTTCAGACATGCTATCTAGTAAAATCGGCATGTTTAGAATTTTATTTTCTTATTTTGTAATTTTTGTTTAATTAGAAAATAACTTAGGAGTACAGCCAATGAAAATGCACTAGTTTTGAATTTTTGAAAAAAATTGACCCTGTTTAAATTTTTTGATGCATTAGTTATGTATTTGTGACTGCATGCATGATTTCTGTAGATCTTTTGATGCCATTTAGTTTATTAGCATGAGGAGTATTATTAATACATGTGTAAACCAGACAGGTAAAGTGAATATAAGTCATGTTCCATGAGCGAGTGAGGTTGGATACTTACTTCAGTACTGTGTTGAAGATCTAAAACTTTCCTAGTTGGTCTTTGCATAGGCTAAGGATAGTTGGTTAGGATATTATCATAGGCCATTTTTTGTTAATATCACTTTTAGCCTAAATGACCCTACCAAAATCATATGATTCCCTTGATCCCAATTTTGAGCCTTTAATAGACCATTTTTCTTTCACTAACCAATGAATTGTACTCATTTTTTCTTATAATGAACCTGTAATGGCCTTGATCCTTCCTTGGAGATTGTGAACTTCAACATAGGAAAAATGCCTAAGTTGAGGATGTGTCTAGAATAGGGGTGCACAAATAGAGGGAACGAGGAAAAGGGAAAGAAAAGAGAAAAGGTTAAAAATGAGGTGTGGTGTGACAGAAAAAAAGAGATGAAAAAGTTGAAAATCTTGAAAAAAAATTCAAAAGAAATAAATAAATGCTTGAAAAGGTTGAAAATACACCACACCCATACAAATGCATAAAAAGGGAGGTGAAAAGAGAGGAAAAGGAATGAAAGAAAAAAGAGGGTGAAATAGGTGAACAGTGAAGCCAATGTATGTAGTGCCAAGGAAGGGATAGTCACTCAAAAATCTCTCATATTTATCATGTCCAGTCCTAAATCCTACGTACAAGCCATAACAACTCCTATAGTGATCCTAATTTGACCATCTGATAGGAAGTAGAGAAAATAAGGGTAAGCCTATGGTATCTGATACGCAGTACTTGAAACTTCTTTGTAAGAGTGAGAGTCTTGCTTGTTTAGTCCCATGCAATATCTTGACACTATATATGTGAGTGCGGACTTCATTTGTTGTGAGGGTACATGGGTTATGTTTACTTCTACCATTGGTCTGTGTGAAAAGCATTGGTGATGACTTGATTGCCTGTTGATAGCTAGATGAAATGTCTTGATCCTTCCTTAACATGTTTTGTGGTTTCTTGTGGTACATTAGCTGATATTGGTTCATGGAAAAAGGGTCAAAAGTTGTTGAATGTATAGTGCAAATTTTGTTTGGTATTGGCTATAGTATTCTAGGTTTATTTTCTAGTTGAGCGTCGTGTTTAGTTTTTTCTTTTCTTTGCTTGAGGACATGCAAAAGTCTTAAGTTAAGGGTGTTGATGTGTTATGGAGTTACAACACTTTTGACACTCAAAACTAAGAAAACAGCATGGACTTAGGTGTGTTTATATGGATATAAGGCACTTTTTCTTTGGTTACAGGACAAATAGGTGTTGGAGCAAGAATGTAAAAAAAAGCCTAAAAGTGCAGAAAATGGGCTAAAGTCACAAGTCTCAGTACAAGCCGTAGGTTGATGCTACCAGCCGTACCAAAGACCGTGAAAAGTTTCAGATGGCTAAGTTATGAAAAGTACATCCTACGACTCTTAGTACGAGTTGTACAACGCTTGTACAAGCCGTAGCATTGAGTCATGGAAATATTCAGAAGAATTGCACAAGAGGCTGACTCCTGACACGAATAGACAGTACGAGTTGTGGAATCAAGGTACAAGTCGTACCATCACACTCGTGACAAACTTCAGCAAAATTGAGAATTCTCAGAGTCAAGCCACGGAAGAACAGTACAACTCGTAGGAAGCATGTACGAGTCATACCAAGGCCCAGCACTTAGCCAAATTTCATCAATCCAAGGACATACGGATAGAAGGCACGACCCGTACAATCCTTCTACAGTTCGTAGGATATGTCGTGGCTCAGGCGGCAACAGTTATAGAAATTTACCCTATTAGCTTAGGAAAAGAATTCTTATGTCTGTATAAATACTTTTTATATTTTATTTTCGAGAGAGGTGGTGAGAAGTTGTTAGATTTTGTTAGAAGACGTGAGAGAACATCGAGACAACATAGAATTGATTTGATTGGCTTGTGATCAACCTTTTCTTGATTGCTTCTTGATCTTTCTGAATTGTTCTTGAGTTATTTTGGATATAATCATAGAAGTTTTTCTCTCATCTATAATTGTAAGTATTAATTTATGTGTTTAATTATGAATGCGTTCCACAACCTCGCAACTATTCTCTTCATGCTTAAACATTTCTTAACGGTGTACAACGTTAGGACTTGCCTGAATTCTTTACTTGCTTGAGCCTACAGAGGTAGGGATTAGTTAAAGAGAATTACAACAAAGCCTTGATCTTGATGATCATTGTATTAACTTGAGTTGTGGTCGAAGGATAGTTAAATTTGAAACATATTGATAATAGTTAAATTGAAATCGCTCATGAGACCTGACCCGGTGATTAAGTATAGTCATCCAATAGGGACGAACTAGTCGTTTGGATGAAACCTAGTTATCAGTTCTACAAGTAAGCATTGGTATTGATCGCGTGTGTATACCCGAAGCAGTTATGAACCCACAGGAACACAAATTCTAGTTAGTCTTAACTCTTGATTTTACATCACAATTTTGGTCATTGTTTTTAATTATTATTTTTCTTAAAACCCCCCAATTGGAGTAACTAACCAACAAGTTCACTTACCGATATTAGTCTAAATCTTCCATATTCCCTGTGGGTTTGACCCAACCTTTTTGTTGGGTTCTTTATTGACAACTTCCATTTCATACTTCAGTAGGAGGTGTGGTTTGAGCATTATCAGTATCCCTGTTAGTCTTGGGCTCCAGTTTTGAGCTATCATCTTAGTAGTCAGTCTAGGACTATCCAGTGGGAGTAGGACTTAGCACCGAGCAGACCAGGGTTCCAGTGCACCCAGGTTTCCAAAACTATGTTTCCACTATAGGTTATATTTTTATTGGCCTCATGGACTCAGACCTATGATCACTCAGTTCATGCCTTTATACCCTAGAAAGGTATATTGGGTCCTACCGATAGGGTGTATCTAGCTTACGTGCTTATATGTCGGTTATAGACTCTCCCACTAGTCAGTTCAGTTCAGTATCAAATTAGCTCAGTTAGAACAGTTTCAGACTACTCAGTTCAATACAGTACTTCATATAAGTGTCTAAGATTTAGGGCATGTCTTTGACCAGCAGACAAGGTCATTTTGACCATTTCAGCATATTCAGTTATTCAGTTTCAGTATTTTAGTTGGTCATTGCATGTCTTTCCAGTTCAATTGCTTTATTATCCGTGTTATGGTTTCTCTCACCTACTTAGTACATTCAAAATACTGATGCATACCATTTATGTTGTATCATTTGATGATATAGCTACAGGTTCTCAGTCTCAGCACCATTAGCAGATCTCGCTCAGACGTTTCTAGCTGCATCATTGGTGATTCCTTATCTTTCAAGGATGAGGATTATTTCTTTCATTTAGACTTAGAGTTAGCTGGGGGCTTGTCCCAGCAACTCATCAGATAGATTGTTTTCAAATACAGACAGAGTTTTCAGATTTATAGCTTTGTTTCAGTTGTATAAAACTTATGACTTAGTTCTTTTCCATAAATGTTTTATGTTATTATTTTAAAGCTTCCGCTATGTTTTACTCAGAATGCCAGTGTTATGATAGACCATGGATTGACTTGGGGTTACTTGTGACTCCAAGTATCGTGTCTCCTCCAGGGTATAGATTCGGGTCGTGACATCTGGCCATGGTGAATGTTTGATTGTTTGAAAGATTAATTAAACTTAGTTTTTATTCTTCTTTTATGGTTTTTTGTATTTATTTGTGTTAATTTATTATTTATGAGACTAATCACCTCTTAAGTAATCTATTGTCTTTCGATTGGACTTGGGAAAGGGAATTGAAAAGGGTTAAAATAAATACAGAACGGAAATTCAAAGACCCTTGAACCCATGGGTGATAGGATAGAAGTTTTTGTTGAGGATAGGGATATACCTTTCAACCTCGTTTAGTTGAAATATAAATAGCCATAATCGTCATTTCATTGTTCTCCTGCGATCATATGGATATAGGTGCTAGGGTTTATGAAATAGTTCTTAGATAATAGGGACAGTGGAAAAAAATGGGATAGTTACTTGCAACTAACAACCTTAGAAAGAATCATGCTAGTTTAATTACGTACGGAAAACTAAACCTGAAACCAACCAAGTATAATTTCCCTAGTCTGTCATCATTATCGAAATACAATCAAGTTTGCATTCATTTTAGTTAATTTTTACATTTAAAGTTTTAGTAGTTTAATTTTCCAAATCAATCTTCATTTTACTTGTTTCATAGATTACTGAAATTAAAGTGACAACCTTATAACGATTAAATTGACATGTTCCTATGGATACGATATCTGGACTTAACAATGCTATATTACTTGATGACCACGTGCGCTTGGGCGACATCATAAATGGTTATAAGTTTGCCTAAAACTAAGTTCAAAAATAACAAAGTTTGTAGTGCTTGTGCAAGGGAGAAGCAAGTGACATCCTCTTTAAAGCCAAAAAAACAAGTACAAACAGGTGTCTTGATATGTTACTTATGGATCTTTGTGGACCAATGAAAGTAAGTTTTGTAAATGATTATTCCAGTTTCACCTGGACCTTGTTTTTAGCTTCTAAAGAAGACGTCTTCTCTATTTTTCACGACCTGAACATATCCCCAGACCAAGACACGAAACTTAGAACCACTAATGGCTCCAAGTCGACCCATGGCATGAACATAACAACTAAACAACATATATTAAGCGGAAACAGATAACTGAAATATGAATAAGCAGAAGTCTGAAACACATAAAACCATGCAGAGTCGACACTGACAAGTTGAGATTCTATATATTGTCTGAAAAAAAGGCTCTAACATAATTGAAGAGTTAATGGGACAACATCCCTAACTAGCTTACTAAAAGTATAAAACTGAAAGTGACACAACTCAACAATCTGAAGGTCCTCGAAGGATGAGAACTCACCAACAAGAGAACTGGACTAAGCAGCGGGAACTGGGCTAATGACGAAACTGAATCTGAGCGCTCGAACTTTTATCGTGAAATGATACAGCATAGAGTATACGGTTGGTACTTTGAATGTACTGAGTATATAAGGTAAGTAAAACATACTTAGTAAATCGTTAATTAAAATCATGCATATAAAATCAAAAGATCATAAGAATAAGGACTGCATGATAAAAGCTTTATTTGAGATATACACAATCATAAGCTGGTTATCATAACTAAACATAATGACCCAATAATTAAAAATAGAAATCATATAAATTGTCATAGCTGAAATCGCAAATAAAAGTTCATAAACTGATCATCGGGTCAAATCTGCTGCAAAACATAATATCATAAGTCATGAACATAAGTAACTGAAAACATGAGGAACAATGGGAAACTCATCCTAACCAGCACCATCACGATAGAGCTTATATGATGCCCCACTAACTTGCTCAAGTGGGTAGAGTCATCCTAAGCCTTTCCAGGGCAAAGAACGATAGAGGTGTGATATCACAGGTGTGCCCTTGGGCGAGAAAACACCCTTTTGAGAGGTCTCAAAATATACACCTAATTGGTGCATAGTTTATGAGATCGGAGAACCTTGGAACTCCAGGCCTACTAGGTGCTAGACACTACTCCCTGATGTGTCGTGATTTTACGGCACTTTCGACGCTTAAAACAAAGAAATTATGCACATTTCGAGTATGTTTATATAGGTATGATGTGTTTTGTGCTTAATGTTGCAGGAAAACAGGTTCGGAAGTGAATTGGGCAAAATAATGTTGAAAAATAACTGAACGAGTGACTGTCAGGCACTTCACGAGTCGTTGGCAGGAGGCACGATTCATTGCTGAAGCCGTGGGCAATTATTGAAGTTTGAAGAAGCTGAGACAGTGTACCTGACTAGTTGAGAGAATAACTCGTTACACCTGGTAAGAAGTCATGAAGTCAGTTATGAAGGCTGAGAGAGAAAATCTTAACAAAGTGACCAGTGGAGTTGACGACAGACATAACGAGTCGTCACGTGATGAAACGACTCATTGGCAGATCACTGGAACCATCCGTAAGGTGCACTAGAATTTTGAAGGAGTCAGTCCACGAGGGACCTAACTACTCATGCTCAGGCACAACAAGTCGTTAGGTGACCCGTTGCCACAACTGGGTACGATGCTGAGGACGACTATTTTACGCAACACACGACTCGTATGAAGGCCCAACGAATCGTCACCAAGCCCGTTGCCACTGCCGATCTGGTTTCCAGTATTAGTTAGGAAAAGAATTTCTTGAAACTATAAATACACAGTTTAGGTTTTATTTTTGGAGATGTAATTCAGAGAGCCAATTATTATTTGTTTTGGTGTTGTACGATTGTTCTTGAGTCAAGAAACAAGGTTTACAATTTTGTTCTTGAATTTGAGTATCAAAAGCAACATAGGAATTTATTCATCAATTTTTGAGTTTTATTCAATCTACTTGGTTTTTCTTCTATGATACTTTGTAAGTTGCAATATCATTTATTCACTATTTTATGATTGTGATCATACATGCATGAGTAGCTAAACCCATAACAAGGTTTGTGGAAACCAAAATAAATTAACACACACAGGTAAAATACTTAGTAACTCTTGAACGGGGTTTTATGCATGTATTGTTTTTCCCTTCGTTTTGATTGATTCTTGACGGTTGCAAACGTTAGGACTTGCCTTATTCATACTTACCGAACCAAGGAGATAATGAATGGAAAAAGGAATTAACAACGGAGATTTGAGGCTATCAACCCTCATCTAATAGCTTGAACTTTTCCGGGGATAGATAATCCGATATTAAGGGTAAGGGTCAATTGAAGTACACCCGTAGACGGACCAAGTTGCGTGGTGATAATCATCTAGATAGGGGACCAACAATTTAGGTGAACCTAACTTACCAATATTACATGTTAAACACCGAATAGATCACTAGTATATAAGCCTTGAGGTTATGAAGTCTTGGGGAACACAATCCTAGTCAAGTCGTTAATTGAATACGAACGGAATTTGATCTAAGTATTCAGTAGTTTTACTTTTGTTTATTACTCTATTTGTTTCCCCCTTCGGAAATAAGTAACTTAATAGTAATAGCTATTCGCATTAACTTAAGTTCTTTCCATATTTCCTGTGGGATCGACCTCAACCTTTGTTGGGTTCTATATTTGACAATCGATCGCTTATATCTCAATTGCGAGGTGTAATTTGGGCGACATCAAATTTTGACGCTGTTGCCGGGGAATACGGCTAAGGATTTTGTTAATTATGTTTTCTTTACTATTGATTCTTATTGCTTTTTTTAGTTTTCTTTTGTTGTTTTGATTGCTTAACAGGTCTTAGGTTTGTGCATGTCAGATACTAGAAGCCAAGGAAATTCCCTAGTTCCAATTGATCACAAACTTGAGCAGGCGTTAAGAAACCTTAGAAGAATGGCCAACATCCAAGAACAGGAAACGGTGGACCAAGCCACAGCGAGAATGTTGGCTGAAGAGCAATCTCAGGATAGAGATCATGAGTTAGCTAGAGTTGTTGAAGAGCAACATCTAGCTGCAAAAGAAGAGCGAGCTAGATGATACAGAGGTCTAGAACACCAGATACACCAGTATTTTGATAAAGAGGAAGATTTTGATATAGATGAAGTCGGTGTCACTGGAGCTATAGTCCCTCCTCCTTTGCCTGGTGGGGAATAGTTTGACATGACCAGTGCAATGATCCAACTGCTCAATATGAAGGGAATATTCGTAGGTCATGCATCTGATGATGCCCACGCTCACTTGACAAATTTCGTGGGTATATTTAAGGCATACAAACAACTGGGGGTGAGCCAGGACGCAATCAGACTGAGGTTATTTCCATTCTCTCTAGGGAGTGAGGCAACGATGTGGTTGGGTAAGCTGCTAAACGATTCCATCACTACTTGGGGAGAGCTTAAGAGAGATTTTCTTGAAAGGTTCTTTCCATCATCCAAAGCATTGCAGTTAAAAGATGCAATATATAACTTCAGACAGCTAAATTCTGAGGCACTCCACGAGACCTGGCTGTGTTTCAACAAAAAGCTCAAAAGGGTGCCAAATCACATGATTCTGGATGATACATTGTTAGAGATCTTTTATAGGTCTCTGAATGCCAACACCAAGGCGGTGGTTGATACCGTCTCCGGAGGAACCTTTATGAGTCACACTTATGCAAAGGCTGCGAAGCTGCTAAACAGGATCACCAAAACCAACCGAGCTTGGCACACTAGAGAGTCGGAGATTCCGACTGGTTCTTATGTGGTTGGTATGTCTTCAGAACAGAGGAGAAAAGATGAGGAGTGTGATCAAGATATTACAGAAATAAAGACCATTATGGGTTGCTTGCCAAGCACTTGATGGGGGTCAGAGCAGAAAAGGTAAATGTTGTAGGTTCTCAGGGCAAGGCTGAAAAATGATGGTTGTGAATTTGAGTCTGAAGAATAAGCTAATTATTTGAATGATTAGAGGGCGGGTTTTCTGAACCAACACCCAAGGGTCTAGCTAAGACTCTTGGCGTCAAGGTCAAGGGAGCCAAGGTCGGAACTTTTATAAGGATAATAATTACAATCGGGGGCAATACCGAGACAATGGGGACTGGAAAAAGCGTTCAAAAATGATAGGAGCGGTCTGTATGTTCCTCCTCTAAACTGTGAGCCAAAGTCCAGTGGTTCAAGGGTTGAGGACATGCTCTCCAAAGTACTCAAGCAGATGGAGACAACAGATAGCCACTTAAAGGAGCTCCGCGTTGTTATTTTCGATTTAAATCAAAAGGTGGAGTCATATGATGTGGCGATCAGGCAGATTGAGCATCAGATGAGTCAGATGTCTGCTGCAATGAATCAGAGGCAGAAAGGCAAACTTCCTAGCAACACTGTGCAAAATTCAAAAAATGACAATCATTGCATGGCAGTCACTACTAGGAGCGAGAAGGCCATAGTTGATCCTCCTAGGCCAGTTGTAATTAAGGAGTCAGAGAAGCCCATATTGATAAATGATGATGGTGTAGCGGATTTCGAAAACCCAACTTTGGTTGGGGACTCAGATCTGCAAACTGCTCCAAGTAATGCAAGGGAGCAAGGAGCTACCCATGGGAAGGAGAAGGAGGCACAACAAAAACTTACAGCAATCCCTAGACCTCCTCCTCCTTACCCATAGTGTTTGAAGAAGAAAGCCGAACATGGGAAGTATAAAAGGTTTATCTCTATACTTAAGCAGCTATCGGTGAACATCCCATTAGTTGAGGCACTTGAGCAGATGCCCGGATATGCCAAATTCATGAAGGACCTCGTCACAAGAAGACTGTAGTTTAAAACCTGCTGATAATTTGCACCACTGTGGTGCCAGAACTACACGGGTTCTATCTTAGAAGAAGGAACACCCAGGTACGTTTGCTATACCTTGCACTATTGGGGAGGTTGAGTTTGCAAGGGCGCTTTGTAACTTGGGAGCTAGCATAAATTTGATGACGCTAGTAGTGTTCAAAAAGTTAGGCTTGGGAACCCCTACACCGACTACTATGCGGCTACTGATGGTTGATAGAACCGTTAAAAAGTCGATGGAGATTTTATTTGATGTACTTGTCAAAGTGGACAAATTTATATTCCCAGCAAACTTCGTGATTCTGGACTGCGAAGTCGATTCTAAGGTCCCTATCATTTTTGGGCAACCATTCCTTGCAACAGGTAGGGCCCTAGTAGATGTGGAGGCAGGCCAGTTAAAATTCAGGTTGAACAAAGAAGAGGTTACCTTCAACATTAGCCGGACCATGAAACAACCAAAGGAATTCAGCATAGTCTCAGCACTGGAGAATGGACAGGAATTACTTGACGAATTTTGAGTAGTCAAGAGACTTGCGTCATGCCGCGATGTTAAATCAGGTGCTACATGGGAGGCAACCCATGGAGGTGTTTTAGTGAAGTCTAAGTAGCCAAAACACCCACGTCATGCCGCGACGTTAAATCAAGCGCTTCTTGGGAGGCAACCCAAGTTGTAAATGTAAGAAATATACAGTGTTTACGTTTGTTGATGGGTGCAGGTGATTAAGATGGAAAATTTGAAGTTGGAAGCAAAACTTGGAACTTCAGTTCTGGTGCAAAATGTCACAGAATGAGTCATTGTCTGACCTGAAGACTCGTTCAGTTAAACCGTGAAGAGAACTGTAGAAAAAAGGGGAGCAACGGGTGACTTAAGGATTCATTTCATCAAGAAACGAATCGTGAGGTCCCCCGTCATGTACACTGGATAACAGTTATAATTAAAAGGAAAAGGGTGATAACGGCTCAATCAACGAATCATTGGGAGACCAAACGATTCGCTAAGTGACTCGTCTTGAAGCCTACACAAATCCATGGACCACGACTCAGGCCACGACTCGTTGGGTGACACCACGAGTCGTTGCTTGACTCGTAGGTCCCATGTAAGTTTACTAAACTCCGGTCACGACATGGAAAGGAACAACAATTCGTTTAAGCTTTTAACGAATCGTCACACTAGGTGTTAAAAATTTAAAGACCATATCCGACCTGACCCAGGACTAAAATTAGGGGTATAATTTTAACTTAGGCACACCAAAACTGATTCCTTTACCTTCCAAACATTCCCTAAGCTTAAACCCAACACCCTCAACTTCAAATTTCCCTTTTCCTCTTCTTCTCTAAAACCTCATCGAAAAATCTTTGACTTAGCACTCCAATCATTCAAACGCACACACGATTGCACTCCATATTTGATCAAGCATATTGTGAGTATCTTTCCCATTAAATTTTGAATATTGTTGCATTTAAACAAGAATTGTAAGGACCCATGTTGTGAATGAAATTGAATTTACTTCGGGTAATGTTGTGCTTATGTCAATCTATGCGTCTTGATGTCAATGAACCCTAGGAAGATCTAAACAACTAAATTTCGATTGTATATACACTTGGGTTGATTTTAGAATGTGAAGTCTGTGTTTGTGGAATTGAACACTAGGAATAAGATGAAGATGAACTATGGGTTAATTGGAACTCTTGAGCCTGAGTTACATCACGAGTCGTTGGATCACCAAATGACTCGTTGTGTAGCTCGTCCTGAGTGGGAAAATTAAACCACTAAGGCAGTGTACCTAACGCCTGACCTAAAAACTCACTGCCTTTGGCAACGACTCGTTGGAACCAGTCATCAAGAACACTGACCCAACTTGAAAGAAGTCCAGTTTTTGACAACTAGCGAACTCACGAGTCATTGCCAGTGGCAACGACACATTTAGTCACTCGTCAGGACCACTGGGCACCAGCCCAAAAATGTTTTTTGTTTTATCTAATCTTGCATACTAACAATGTTTCCACAGGTACAATGGCTCCAAGAGGTGCACCAAAGAAGGGCCCAACAAAGAAATAAACACCTGAGCATTGTCAACCCTCATACCGTAGACTGCGTGATGATCCATCCTCCTCTGAAGAGTCAAGTGGATCTGAGGAAGAGTATGACATATCAGAGGAGCAGTTAGTGAGGAGATCCACCAGGGCTAGGTCTTAACAAACTTCAAATCCGACAGCCCTGGTTGATGCTCCCACTCCACTGGCAAGGGATCTGCCCAGCCGCACTGATGAGAATTCTAGGGCTGCAGCTGCACTTGTTCCCGAGGCTCCCACAGTTGGGCAAACTACAGAGAGAGTTGATGAATCACATGCTCAACAAGGGGACTCTGATAATGAGCTGACTGAGACCTCGGACATATAAAATGAGCAACCAAGAAGTGGAGTGAGATGGAGAGAGCACTGTATGAATCAAGAAAGAAGTCTCAACAGAGAGCCGAGACTGAGGCAGCGAGAGTTCGTGGAGAAGCTACGACCTCTGTTGGATCTGAGAATGCACCGGTTCAAGCCGATGAAATTGGAGATAACATTGGAGGCGTATCTACACCCTCCACCGACCAGGGAGCTGACACCTAGGTCGTACAAGCATGTTCCCTATTTCCTTAGTTTTGTCTAATATATATATGCATCGAGGATGACGCATGTTTTTCTTGATGGGGGTGGGGAGGGATACCTGTGCATTTTTTTTGCTAAACATAACTCGAGGGTTTTTCTTGTCGGATATCTTTTCCCTTGGGTGTTCCATATCTAGTAGAACCGGCATGTTTAGGATTTTATTTTATGTTTTTTTGTGTTTCTTGTGTCAGTCAGAAGAAAGTTAGGAGAACTGAAGGCAGTCAAGAGCTGAAATTATTGATTTTTTGTTGATTGATAATTTGATACCCCTTCGAAATTTTTACATGTGTATGTGATAGTTGAAAAGTATGACCTTTGTGAATCTTTGCATGGCATTGAAATTGTGAACATGTTTACCATTGTATGGATGTACCTGAACTAGCAATTAGTAGATGTTGTTGACCTGTGTTGTGTATGAGTGAGGTTTAATAGCTGAATTTGGTTGTGTGTGTCAATCTAGAACTTGCTTGGTCAGTCATACCGAGATAGAGGATAGGAAACTAGGAAAGGATCATAGGCCGTTTTTGATTTATGAGCCCACTTTAACATTAAAAGACCTATCAAAAGAGAATAAAAATCCCTTGATCCAAATGTTTGAGCTTAAATTGACCTTTCTTTTTGTTTACACCAATTCACCTTCTTGCTTTTATTAAGAATGAACCTGTTTTAGAGGTGGTCCCTCCTTGGACATTGTGAACCTCAACTCAGGAAAGTCGTCTAAGTTGAGGGTGGCTACTATAGGGGTGATTAAGGAGAGTTGGGAGGAATAAAAATTGGGTAATGAATGCGGTATGCCTAAAGAAAAGAAAGAAATAAAAATTGTTGTCAAACAGAAAGAAAAGAAAGAAAAATGTGACATCAATGAGTGTTTGAATAAAGATAAACCGCATACATAGTTGCAAAAGAAAAGGAAAAAAGAAGCAGTTAAAGAAAAAAAGAGAGAAAATAGGAAAAAAGGTGAAAAGTGGAGTCAACTGGTGTGTAGTGCCAAGGAGGGTTGAGCTACTAATTCCATATGTACCATACCCGAGCCCGAGCCTACGTTACAAGCCTATAAAGTCCTATAGTGATCCTGGTTACTTGTTCAAAAGTCGAGGTATTGAAAGTAAAGGCAAGCCTATGGTATTGTATGCATAAAGTTCGAATTTCTTTGTGAGAGTGAGTGAATCTTACCTAGTCCCAAGAGGAATTTATTGACATAATCATATACACATGTGTGAGTATGGGACTTCTTTGAGGTGAGAGCATTTGGTCAACAAAATCATCTGCAAATTGTCTGGGTCAGTGTCATAGATTTATGTGTGTGGTTGCAAGTGACAGTGTTTTGCCATGTTTTGATTCCTCTGTGTTATGATTGGAAATTTTACATATGCTTTGTGATTTGATTTGATACGATAAGGGAGGGGTTAGAAAATTTTGATTTGATGAATGAATGTGATTGTCATAAGTTCCCTAGAGTTCTTTCGATTGAAGCGTCGAAGTAGTTTGGTTTGTTTTATTTTATTTTGTTTTTGCTTGAATACATGCAAAAGTTCTAAGTTGAGGGTGTTGATGTGCCGTGATTTTACAGCACTTTCGACGCTTAAAATCAAGAAATTATGCACACTTTGAGTATGTTTATATAGATATGATGTGTTTTGTGCTTAATGTTGCAGGAAAACAGATTCGGAAGTGAACTGGGCAAAATAATGCTAAAAATAACTGAAAGGGTGACTGTCAGGTACTTCACGAGTCGTTGGCAGGAGGCACGATTAGTTGCTAAAGCCGTGGGCAATTATTGAAGTTTGAAGAAGCTGAGACAGTGTACCTGACGAGTTGAGAGAACGACTCGTTACACCTGGTAACGATTCGTGAAGTCAGTCATGAAGGCTGAGAGAGAAAATATTAACAAAGTGACCAGTGGAGTTGACGACAGACATAACGAGTCATCACATGATGAAACTACTCATTGACAGATCACTAGAACCATCCGTAAGGTGCACTAGAATTTTGAAGGAGTCAGTCCACGAGGGACCTAACGACTCGTGCTCAAGCACGATGAGTCATTAGGTGACCCATTGCCACAACTGGGTACGATGTTGAGGACAACTATTTTAAGCAAGGCACGACTCATCAGAAGGCCCAACGAATCATCACCAAACTCGTTGCTACTACCGACCTGGTTTTCAGTTTTAGTTAGGAAAAGAATTTCTTAGAACTCAAAATACACAGTTTAGGTTTTAATTTTGGAGATGTAATTTAGAGAGCCGATTATTATTAGTATTGGTATTTTATGATTGTTCTTGAGTCAAGAAACAAGGTTAACAATTTTGTTCTTGAATTTGAGTATCAAAAGCAACATTGGAATTTATTCATCAATTTTGGAGTTTTATTCAATCTACTTGGTTTTTCTTCTACGATAATTTGTAAGTTGCAATTATCATTTATTCACTATTTTATGATTGTGATCATACATGCATGAGTAGCTAAACCCATAACTAGGTTTGTAGGAACCAATATGAATTAACACATATAGGTAAAATACTTAGTGATTCTTGAACGGGATTTTATGCATGTATTTTTTTCCCTTCGTTTTGATTGATTCTTGACGGTTGCAAATGTTAGTACTTGCCTTATTCTTACTTACCGGACCAAGGAGGTAATGAATGGAAAAAGACATTAACAACAAATATTTGAGGCTATCAACCCGCATCTAATAGCTTGAACTTTTCCGGGGATAGCTAATCCGATATTAAGGGTAAGGGTCAATTGAAGTACACCCGTATACGGACCAAGTTGCATGGTGATAATCATCTAGATAGGGGACCAACCATTTAGGTGAACCTAACTTACCAATATTACATTTTAAACACCAGAATAGATCACTAGTATATAAGCCTTGAGGTTATGAAGTCTTGGGGAACACAATCCTAGTCAAGTCGTTAATTGAATACAAACCGAATTTGATCTAGGTATTCAGTAGTTTTAATGTTGTTTATTACTCTATTTGTTTCCCCCTTTAAAAATAAGTAACTTAATAGTAATATCTATTCGCATTAACTTAAGTTCTTTTTATATTCCCTGTGGGATCGACCTCAACCTTTGTTGGGTTCTATATTTGACAATCGACTGCTTATATCTCAATTGCGAGGTGTAATTTGGGCGACTCACTCCCAAAAACATATATATAGCTCATTAAGATATCTTGTGAGTCTTGACTCAAAACATCTCAAAATATAGCTTAAATCTGAATAGTGGGGATTCTTGACTCCAAATATCTCTTTAAAACTGATTTTGAAAGTCTTGGCTAAATCATGATAAAATATACTTAACTTTAATGGGCTTGCCTAAATCGTGAAATCATTCATACTTAGAATAAGCTTCATATTGCAAAACCATGGATTCATAAGTTTAAGAATTCACAAAGATTCATGCATACTTGATAACTCATCATATTTGAAATCTTGGGCTTATAAGCTTGAGATTCATAAAACATGCATAATAGAGCACAATCTTCATAAACTTGAAATCATAAATTAGTAAGTAAATTGAGAGTCAAAACTGCCCTAATAGCCATAAATCATCAGTTAAAACATGAGAGAATTGAACCCATAGAGATAGCATGGAAGATTACATTGAATTAGGTTAACCCTAGAATTCACAATTTAGAACTTGAGAAGTAGAAATCATGAATTTGGACTTGAAAGGGAATGAGGGTGGAAGAATGTCCCCTATTCATAACCCTCAATACCTGGGTTGATGATCCCTTAACTTGACTTGAAGAGTCCAAGAAGATTTGAAGAAGTTTGAAGAAGAACCCTAGTTCCTTTCTTGAGAGAAAATCCAACTAGCATTTTTTTGGAGAGGGTGAGGATTTAGGCTAGGTTAATCCCCTTAATCTGACCTTTAGGAAGCCCAAACAATGTCATTTAGGAGTTAGAAGCATAGGAGTTCACTAAAATGTCCCCAAACCATCAAAAATCTTGCAACTGGCAGTTACTACGACCAGCAGTATGGGTCGTGGTTTGATTGTACGACCCGTACTGAGGTTTGTACAATGCCTGGTGCTGCTTCACTAAACCATTCATAAATTTTTACTCCAAACTCTGATTGATAGAAGGTTGGATGCGTTGGAAAGAAGACTGAAAGGGCTTCCATTAATATGATGTATCACCCAAAACCACTTTGTAAAAAGAGATCTATGGTCTCTCTGAGGTGACCCTTATATGAACTAATACGAAAATCCAATCGGTAAGAAGGCTCTCAACTCAACTTTATGCTAGAGGTTCCTTATGACCTTAATTTGCATCTAATGCACTTCTTACCCTTAGAATTGATCTTAACACCTTGTTTCCATAAATTTATCGGGTTTGGGCCTATCCACATACCTAGAAGGGTTCCAAACTTAGCCTGAGATTTTGAGACATTACAACATACCAACTCACGACTGAAACGATGATTCGTACCATCATATTATGACTCGTACCATGAGTCGTACCACTAACCTATGACTCGTGGTTTCCTCCTGTGACTAATGATCCCCTTTTCCCCAACACTCCAAATATTTCCACGGACGCATACCATGACCCATTATTTCCTGCTACGAGCCATAACATGACTCGTAAAACCAACACTTTGAAACCCATAGGCAATCTGCGACTCTTGACCACCAGTCATACCCACATACTACGACCCATAGTGGGGACTCATGGTCTGGAGAACCAAAATCTCTGCTCTAAACCACGAGTCTTCCGATGACCCATACTACCATCCTACGACTCGTAGGTTGAGTCGTACTGAGGCAATTTTTCCTATTTTTCTACTGATCACATTTTAAATCTCAAATTTACTCTTAGGTAGGGCTGGCCGGCAGGACGGGACATCCCGGTCCGTCCTGGTTTTGGCCCATTTCTAGGTCCCGGTAGTTCCGGCCCGACTAAGATAATGGGATGGGGGGATCGGGATATGGGACGGGATAGGATGGGTATAATTACCGGTAGTCCCGGCACGGTTCATCTCAGTAACGGACCGGTCCCGTCCCGGTTTTGGCCGAATTTTAAAAAAAAATGTAACTAGTCGTTTCTAGTCGTTGGGGTGGGGCCCCCCAACGGCTATATTCCCTTTTAACCCCCCCCCCCCCAAGCCCCCCAACTCCCTTTATTTTAAAAAAAAAATTACACCCCTTAGTTTTAAAAATTACACTTTGGTCATTTTCTTAAAAACTATAAATACCCCCACATTTTCACAATTTATTCACATTTAACAATTCATCTCTTCCCTTCTCTAATCTCTACTACACACTCATTCTCTCAAGTCTCAAATTTATCAATTATCAATTTCTCTCAAATTCCCCTACATTCTCTAATTCTCCAAATTTCAAAATTTATAATTTTAAAATTTAAATTGTGTTAGTTATTTTAATTTCAAGCTTTAAGTTTCAAGTCTCAACTCTCAAGTTGCTAATTGCTACTTGCTAGTTTTGCTACATCAATTTTCAAATTTTGAGTTTCGGACAATTGGTTATAATGGTCTGTTTTTTACACAGACATTTGGTACATTCGTTCCATAATCAATACTTACTTCTGTTATTTATTTATTTTATGGATTTACGCATTCAATTTTTCTATCTTATTTATTTAAATATACTTGTGTTATATTTATTTAGTCATAATTTTAATTGTGTTTTATTTATTTATTCATAAATTATAATATAGATTCTGGAAAAAAAATTCTACAAAAAAAAAGGGTGTTATGGCCAAGGTTGCAGGTGCATTGGGTATTAGTACTGGTAAAAAAAGTACAGGTCCTAGTTTAACTGCAAAAAAAATTGGTGGTTCTTCTTCAGTCCCTAGAGTTAGAATTAATAATGAAGATTTTACGCAATTTGGTAGTACTCCTATTAATATTAATTTGGATACTCCAATAGATAATGAAGTTCTGGAAAGGGTTTATGGTAATTTATTATAGGAAGAATTAGATGAAGAAGTAGAAGTAGAAGAAGAAGAATTAGATGATACACCTACTAGTCCCGTTACCGAAGCTCCAACTCAGGATACTCCTCAGTATGAAGCTCAGCTTCCCTTTGCATCCTACTAGGGGTAAGACTAGGGTTCAACGGGCTAAAACTTCATCAAAATTAGGAGCGAACAAAAGCTATTCGTAATAAGTGTAAAAAGGTATTTAAGCATGAATCCGGCGGAAGCAAAGGTGGAACTGGGGGGTTACATAGACATTTATTACAATGTTCTAAACTTGAATATTTGGCGGTTAAAGAAGCCTCTAAAGTCGTCTGTTGTGATGTCCCTATTGATCGGAAGGGGGTTCCAATATGGTTCAGGGCCAGTTAAATCCTTCAAACCCAAATGGCCCTATTACACAACGGAAATATGATAGGGATAGAGACCGTGAAAACATCATAACAATGATTGCGGTCTGTGGTTTGCCTTTTAATTTTCCCTCCCATCCCGAATTTATTATGTATATTCAACAAACATATAACCTTTCTTTTGAAGGTCTTTCACGAAACGTGGTTAAACTTGAAATTTTTGAATTTCAAGCAAAGCATGCTCATTATCTTCGTTGTTTACTTAGTTATTTTGATGGTAGATTTTTTATTACTTCTGATATGGGTCATAGAGTCAATTCCATTGATTATTTAACTGTTAGTGCACATCAGATTGATCATAATTGGAATTTACAAAAAAGAATATTTGGTTATAAAATTTGTGAGCAGAGAAAAACTGCTACATATATAGTTGCTACTATACTTGAAGTTTTACAATCTTTTGGCATTTGTAATAAAATATTGAGTGTTACACTAGATAATGCTTCTTCTAATACTAGTGTTATTAGTATGTTAAGAACTCGATTATGTCCAATTAATAATGTTATTTTCCATGTTAGCTGTGCTGCTCATATATTTAATTTGGTTGTACGGGATGGCATTAAATTATTTGATATTGGATGCTCTAAATTTGAATTAGCATGTTTTTGGATTTTTCGAATGAATAAAAGTTCTAGAATTCGTGAATTTAAAGAACTTTGTAGAATATGTGAACTTCCATATAGAAAAATTCCAGAACATGTAAAAATTAGATGGAATTCATTATATGAAATGCTAGAAGTTGCATATATTTATAGAAGGCTTATCACTATGTTGTATAATGCTCATAATTTCGAACCTGATTTGAAACTTGATGATAATGACTGGGAGGAAATAAATGAACTTAATCAATTTTTAAAATTATTTTATGAAGCAACAAAAACTTTTTCTGGCGTGTATTTTCCAACTATTTGTGAAGTTTTAATAAATGTATGTGTTGTTACTACTAAATTTGTTGAATATAAAAACAATGAAAAGTTTGCACCAGCTATAGAGGTCATGATTCAGAAGTTTAAAAAATATTTTTTTCCTATCCCTTAAATTTATTTAACTGCTATGCTTTTTAACCCAGAATATAAAGAAGTAGGTACAAGAGGAGTCATTAAAAAAATTTATGAAATTTTGGAAATAGAAGATAATGAGACTCCAACTTTAGAAAGTTGTAAAAGTAGTATTAGAGTATAGGCTAAAATGATGTATGAGACTTATTGCCAGTTGCATAGTGGTAATTTCGTTAATGCTCCTGGAACTTCTAGGGTCCTAGTAAATAGTACCCATGGATATGTGCAGAGTACTATTGATCTTGATTTTTCTAACAGTTGTGATTTTGATGACTATCTTTCTTCAGCTAGGGAAAATGTTACAATTTCCGCTGACGGCACGCCGAACATTCTGAGTTGGTGGAGATCTCGTGGCAGCATATTTCCAAGGCTTAGCAAGATGGTTCGGGACGTGCTAGCTATTCAAGCATCATCTGTTACTTCAGAGGTTGCTTTTAGTGCAACAAGACTTCAACTTGGAGATCATCGATATTCACTAGCAGAAGACAGCTTGGAGGTATCTATAACTTTCAGAGATTAGATCAATGCAGAGCATAGAAATCACGGGTTACCGAAGTTAACTTCCCAACTAGAAGCTTTTTTGGATTCAGCAATTAATAGTGATGATGACATGGAAGTGCAAGACTGACAACAATCTATGCCAGTGCCGGAAAATATTTTGTCTCAACAAATAAAAGAATTAGAAAGAGATTTCATAAAGATGTACAGATATTAGTATTGTATTCGCTTAATCCAAATTGAACCCTTCCTAGAAGGTGGCTACGTAGATTAGGCGCTCTACTAATATTTGTAAATTGTTATACAAATTTTTATGATATTATTTTAATTTTTATATAAATTTAAAGGCTTTTAGCCTTAATTTTTAATTTCATTATCTGTTGTATTATATTTTAATTATTTACAAACATATCTATAAGTTATAGATACAAATAAATATTCAATAATTACTTCATATTTCAAAAATCAAAATTCAAATTTCAAATTTCAAATTTCAAAAATTAAAATTTCAAACTTTAAGTCTTTAAGTCTTTAAGAGTTAAGACTTAAGACTTTAAGTCTTTAAGTCTTTACTAAAATTTATAAATTATTTTAGCCTTAAAATATTAAATTCTGAATTTCAATTTGCAATTTTTAAATTAATAACTAAATGTTTAGTTCATATTTAAAATTTCAAACTTTAAGTTTTTTGACTTTAAGTTTAAAATTTTAAGTCTTTAATAAACTTTAGACTTTAGAGTTTGGAGTTTAGACTTTAATTGAATTTTTATCCTTAAATTTGTATTTCAATTTTCAAATTTTAAATTTTAAATTTCAAATTCAACTTTGAACTTTGAAGTTCTTTCTTATTTATAAATTTTAACTTCTAAGTTCTAACTTCTAACTATTAGGCATTAGCCTTAAAATTGAAATTCTTATTTTTAAATATAAGACTTTAAGACTATAAAAATTTTAAAAACATTTAAATTTTAATATTAAGAAAAAAAATTTAAAAAATTATTTTTGTCCCGTTTGTCCCATTTATCCCGTCCCGACCCGTTAATATAGTGGGACGGGACGGGACTATAGGTCCGTCCCAGCTCGTCTCGGCCCGGCTTCCGTCCCGCTTCCCCTCGTCCCGTCCCATCCCATTCGTCCCCTCCCGACGAAATGACCAGCCCTAGTCTTAGGGACTTCCGGGATATTACACTATTTTTGATAAAAAGATGAAAAAGAAGATAGGCACCTCTTGATTTTCATTAGATCTGACTATGGAACAGAATTTTAAAATGCTAAATTCTTAAAATTTTGTTCATCAAATAGAATAGATCATAATTTCTCTACTCCAAAAACTCCACAGCAAAATGGAGTAGTACAAAGGAACAATAGAACTTTGTATATATAGAACAATGACAATTGCAAAAAATCTTTGGGTTGAGGTCATAAGTACTGCATGTTATATTGTGAATAGATGTATGACTAGACCTTTGTTAGAAAATACTCCCTATGAATTACTCGGGGGTAGTAAACCTAATATTGCTCATCTTATAATTTTTGGGTGCAAATGCTTTATTCATAATAATAGAAAAGATAATTTGGGAAAGTTTGATGCAAGAAGTGATAAGGGAATCTTCTTAGGTTACTCCCAACACAATAAAGCATACAGGGTTTTGAATAAAAAACAAATTATGTTGAAGAAAGTGTGCATATTATTTTTGATGAATCTAGTATTATGTTTGAGATTAATATGGAGGATGAAAGTGAAAATGATGAACATGCGCAGGAACAGGTTACACCACCTGGTCCAACTGCTGAACAGAATGTGAGCTCAATAATAGGGGGAACAAAAAAATCATGAAGCTGATTCAACACCAGTGCAAACAGCTAACATAGAGGCTGAAACTTCACAAGGGATAATGTTGAAAAGCTGCAAGTATCAGGGATCTCATCCTCTTGAATATGTTCTTACAGACCTTATGTCATGATACAAGTTCACACCCTGGACGCGATACAGTACTTAGGGTCATAAGTAACCCTAAGTAAACCCATGGTAAAGCATAGTTCTACTAAGACTGATCTGCTGAAAAATAATCATAATAAAGTAGAAGCTGACTAAGGAAATAAACAAGTACTGGATAATACAAAATCTAAACAAACTCTAAAAACCCAAGCTGAATCTTTAAATACTGTCTGAAAGCCTTCTACAAAGAACTGATGAGTTACTGGGACAAACCCCCAGCTAACTCTAATGTCTGAAACTAAACAAAAGAATACAATTGAATAGAACTCCAGCCTTAGACAGATGAGGACTCACTACTGAAGTTGCTAGGAATCGCCGAGAGAGAACTAGTAGCGGTGTGAAGGATGGGTACCTGAGCCTATATCGTAAAATGACATAGCACATAGAAAATATGCGATCAGTACTTTAAATGTATTGAGTATGCGAGAAGAAACTAAAACGTACATATACTGTGTAATAGCAAGTTGAATTGTAATACTACAAGATAGAATGAAATCTGAAAGTCTGGATTAGATTGAGTATCGTGACTATACTAGACTGAACTGTATAGTGGAATAAATTATAATCGACATGTAACCATGTGAGCTAAACGTGGACTCTGATGTATACCCCCCCCCCCCCAGAGAAAGCCCACTGTACCTTGCCAGGGTATAGTGGTTGAACTGAGTGATCACTGTCTGGGGCCTATTCGGGCTAATAACCTACATTAGAAACATGGTTCAGGGAACCTGGGTATGCTGAACCCCGGCCCGCTCGGTGCTAAGTACTACTCCCACTGGAAACCTAGTTATATCTAACTAGATGATAGATCGAAACTGATGTCCTGGGACTAAGTCAGAACTACTTGTCTGAAGTGTTCCAAAAGTCTAAGGACCTAAAATAAAATATGTTCTAATACTTGTTAGAGATTCTTTATCTGAAAGGGTCGTGACTGTGTAAGAACGACAATCATGTTGATAAACTGATACTACTGAACATTCTGAGTGCTGACATTATTTCTGAGACTGAACATCCTAAAGCACTGACTTTTCATTCATGTATCTATACTAACATTCATAATTCAAGTGAAAATATCATAACGATACAGCATTCATATATGAGTTCTAAATCATGCAAGTTTTATTCAAATATCATACTAAAGATTAGGGTTAAGAAACCAATCTATATGAATAAAACTAAGACATGAATTTCAGATAGGAATGATCATGTAAATTCGTAGAAATAACAAGATTTTAAGCATTTCTTAACTGCTGAAAACCCAAGCTCCAAATCTTCTATAGGGCTAGAATTTAGAAAGTTTTCTGAAAATAATTTGGGATATAGGGGAGAATGAAAACCCTTGTTGAAGTCCCACATACCTAAGAAGAATTCTCAGAGCAAGCACTTGAGACTCTGAGAAGAAAATTGAAACCCTTGCTCTTGCCTTGAACTGCCTGACTGAGTCTTCCACATACTGGTTTTTGAGAGGAAGGTGAGAAATAAGGGAAGAATATCGACTAACCCTCTAAGTCCATTGAACATTAACTCCAAAATGGCATAGTTTAGGCATTAAAATAACTAAAAGTTACAAAAATTTCCCTAGAAGAAAGTCTAGAAAACTGCTCGTCGGGATCCAACAGGTCACACAATGAGTCATAGGTTATGACCATGACTCATTGGGACCAGTTGTTGGTCCTGGGCCTTGAAAATTTTGTTTCTGGACTTGACCAAAGGATGGACAAGATGACTCATTGAATGCAACAACAGGCCATTATATCCAGTCATAGTCAAAGGAAGGAATTCGAACAAATTCTAAACTTTTCCCAACGGATAACACAACGACTTGTTGGTTGACACAACAACTCATTGTCACTGTTCTTCATCACTACTAGAAATCCTGAATGAGTTCTGGGCTTGAAATGGATGTGAACAATGACTCTTTAGAAGGGACAACGAGTCATTGGTTCCACTTGTTGCTATTGGGAGAAATTTCTACCCTTACTGGAATCCTTCTAATGGCTTCCTGCAATGACTCGTTTAAACCAAAAATGACCCGTTAGGTGGCTCGCCATTTTAAAGAAGTTTTGATCACATTTTGGGGTTGACAGGGAAGGCAACACAATGACTTATTATTGCAAACGATGGGTCGTTGTACCACCTGTTGAATCTGATGGTTGAAAACTGTAGGGATGACAACAACTTAGACAACGGGTCTTTGTTACTAACAACGACTCGTTGGTTGAGTCATCTTGAGGCAGAAATTTTCTGGTTCTCTCTTCTTCTTCTTTTTGGGTTTTTCATTCCAAGTTTGGGTTTGGCCTAAGAAACTTTTAGGGTGTTACACCTCACATCTTAAATCACTACTAGATCAGGTCTAAAGAATTTATGTGCCTTCAAAGCCTTTCTGTCAAAAATTGAGCCTGAAAAGGTGAAAGAGGCTCTTCTTGATGAAGATTGGATATGTCAGGCCTCGAGCCTACACCCTGGACGTAACACGGTACTTGAAGTCTCAAGTGACCCCAAGTCAACCCCTGGTCTATCATATACTGGACGTAACACGGTACTTGAAGTCTCAAGTGACCCCAAGTCAACCCCTGGTCTATCATATACTGGTATTCTGAGTAAACCATGCACAGCAGAAATTATGAAGTAATAACATAAAAACATTTTGATGAAATTTAAGATAAAACTTAAAACGTAAAATCTGAACATCTATAGTCTGGAAGTCTTTCTATCTGATGAGTTACTAGGACAAGCCCCCAACTAAATCTAAGTATAAATAAAAACTGTAAGCTAACTGTAAGAAAATGAAATAAGGCCCTCGAATGATGAGGACTCACACTTTAACTGCGGCTGGGGAGGATCTAAATCATGGCAGCTGACGCTGCTGAGTCTGGGAACCAGTAGCTGTATCATAAAATGATACAGCATAAAAGTATGCGTCAGTACTTTGAATGTATTGAGTAAGTGGGGAGAAAGCATAACTGAAATACAAAGTCTAAATTGAAATGACATGCAATGACCAACAAATGAGCTGAACTGAACTATTGATGTAAATTGAAATGGCCAAGTTGACCCTGGCTGATGGTCAAAGACATGCCCTAAGTCTGAATATTCTAAGTCTGAGATACTGTACTGAACTGAGTTAAACTGGTAGAACTAGAATTGAACTGAGTTGTTTACTCTAAACTGGACTGGAGTGACTAGTGGGAGACTCTATAACCGACATATAACCACGTGAGCTAGACGTGGAGTCCTATGTATATACACCATCGGTAGGACCCAATATACCTTGTCAGGGTATAAAGGTATGAACTGGGTGATCACAAATGTCTGGGGCCAATCAGGACAAATAATACTATAACCTACACTGGCAACGTAGTTTTGGAAACCTGGATGCGCTGGAACCCCGGCCCACTCGGTGCTAAGTCCTACGCCCACTAGAAACCTATACTGAACTACTAGGATGAAAGCTCGAAACTGGGGCCCAAGACTAGTCAGGGAAATAACTGAAAGTAACCCGAGAGTCTTATCAGACTAGATTCTGAAACTGGGTTCTAGACTGGTCAGAGCTGCTTATCTAGAAGCGTCGTAACCGTTTAAGAACAAACTGTAAACTATACTGGGGTCCTGGGGCTAGTCAGAGCTATATATCTAAAATGTCATGAGCGCCTAATGGACCAAGAACCTAGATTCTGAGTCTGATTCTGATAATTGGGAGGCACCACTGACACCTTAGAAAAGGACCGAAGTCAAACTGATCAGGTGAAAATTTATGTATAGTTCTGAAGAGATTCTATGTTCTAACTGGATTGAGTTACTAAACATCTAGTAGAGAACTCAACTCATTCCAACAACACGGGAATTTCATATTATGGCAAAATCTCAAGAATTTAAAAAAATATCATCCAACAAGGAAAAAATCTTTCTTATCAATGGGATATTTGCTCATCCTCTATATAATAAGAATTATAAGGAAATTCATCCCAAAACATACTTCATTCGCTAGACGAAATTTAATACGCAATGATCATTACTCGAAAATTTAGGGCTTAGGTTCACTTTGGCAAGAATATCAACAATTTAGTTAGGAACTGATGAAAATAATATGAATAATCAACATGGATATTATTCCAGGAAAAATTCATGAAAAATAACACGAAATTTATTCGTAATCGAAAACCTCAGGGCTATAAACTGATAGGGAGATTATGGAAAGATTTTGGGGGACACAAGGGAAGAATAATTCCCTTGTTGAATTCCCACATACCTAGCTAAATTTTCCCCGGAGAAAGAAACTTGAAAGGCTGCAACTGGTGAGGAACCCTAGACCTTGCTTGAGAGCTCTTGAGAGAAAACTTACGCAAATCTTTCTAAAAGTCTGAGTGGGAATGATGGGAAAACCATCCAAACCCTCTAATAAGTCTGAATTTACGTCCAAAATGGCACAGCTTAAAGCTTAGGAGAGTAGAAAATTACTAAATATCCCTTAAAAAATCACTGGAAAAAACTTAAAGGTGATCCTAACGGGTGACCTAACGAGTCGTGGTGACTAACCACAACTCATGGTCAGACCCGTGGAGTATACTGCCAGAATTCTCTATAGGTCACCACGATGGACCTAACGAGTCGTGGTCACTCGTGGTCACCAGTCATGGACTACACTGTCTCACTTCTGAAGCGTCTATACTAGGCTTGACCACGAGTCACCCAACAAGTCATTAACAGTGATGACGAATAGTGATGACACTCGTTACGTGCACTGCCTAACAACTGACTAGGGCTGGTAATGGGGGACATAATGAGTAGTTATTGGTGACCACGATTTTTGGTCACCATCCGTCAAGTACACTGCTTCTCACTTACCAATACTTACTCCTTCTTCTCACGACTGACCTAATGAGTCGTTAGATCTCACAACAACTCGTTAGGTGAGTCGTCCTAAGATATTTTCTGCAGATTTTTCAGACTTTCTGATTTAAGTCCCGGATCTATTTTTTGAGTTTTCGAGGCATTACAAGATACTTTCCATGCAAGAAGAGTTAAATCAGTTTAAAAGAAGCACGGCATGGCACCTAGTTCCTCCACTAGAAGATAGAACTGTGATTGACACAAAATGGGTGTTCAGAAACAAGCTGGAAGAGAATGGAACAATTACAAGTCATAAGGCAATATTGGTGGTTCAAGGCTATAATCAAGAAGAAGGAATTGACTATGATGAGACATTTTCTCATGTAGAAAGACTTGAAGCAATTAGATTGTTTATAGCCTTTGTTGCCTTTAAGGAATTTACTCTTTATCAAATGGATGTGGAGAGTGCTCTTTTAAATGAAAATTTGAAAGAAGAAGTCTATGTGAAACAACCACCAGGATTTGAGAGCTCTAAGTTTCCTGATCATGTCTATAAATTAGATAAAGCCTTGTTGTATGGGTTTAAGAAAGCTCCAAGAGCTTGGTGTTAAAGGTTGTCAAAATTCCTTTTGAAACATAGGCACACAAGAGGTAAAATTGAAAATACTCTCTTTTTGAAAACAAAAGGAAAAGATATGTTGATTGTTCAGGTATATATGGATGAGCCATCTTTGGATCAACTAATAGCCTCATGACTCGAGAATTTGCAAAGCTCATAATGGAGAGTTTGAAATGAGAATGATGGGAGAATTGAGCTTCTTCCTGGGAGAAAACTCCTACTAAAACCTTGATTCATCAGCAGAAGTATGTGAAAGAGCTACTCAAAAAATTTAAAAATGGAAGATGCAAAGGATATTGATACTCCCATTGCCACTGCCACAAAACTAGACCTTGATGAAATAGGTCCATCCATAGAGCAGAAGCTCTATAGAGGTATGATTGGGTCTTTTTTATATCTCACTACCAGTAGATCTGACATTGTTTTTAGTGTTGGACTGTGTGTTAGATTTCAAGCAAATCCCAGAAAATCTTATCTTAAGGCTGTCAAGAGAATTTTAAGGTATCTAAAGGGAACTACTGATTTGGGTTTGTGGTATCCAAAAAGAAGCAACTTTTCTATTGTGGGGTATGCAGACGCTAATTACATGGGGTATTTAGTTGATAGAAAGAGAACCACAGGTATAACACACTTTCTTGGATCATGTTTGATCTTCTGGTCCACTAAGAAGAAAAACTCTGTAGCATTGTCTACTGCTGAGGCTAAATATATGGTTGTTGGATTATGTTGTGCTTAGTTGTTATAGATCAGAAAAACAACTAATGGATTTTAGCATAGATGTTGGATGTGTTCCTATTTTGTGTGACAATACTAGTGCCATTAATATTGCCAAAAACTCTGTCCAACATAAAAGAACCAAACATATTGACATAAGAAATAATTTTCTTAGAGACAATGTAGAAAAGGTTCATATTTCAATAATGTTTGCTCTACTGAAGAACAAATTGCTGATATCTTTACCAAAGCTATAAGTAGGGAATACTTTGAAAGGAACAGGAAAAACTCGAAAATAATTAAGCATGCATAAACCTCCCTCAATGATTGACTAGAATAAAGGTTTTTCAACATATTACTAGCCAAAATTGTTATTCGCTTTAGCTTTGCACATTTAGTTGTGTGTCCCAATTCCAGGGTATTAATCCACTTTAACATAATTTTGTATTAAATTATGCAGAGACTCAATCTATGCAAGCAATTATGAGCATTAAATCATGTCTATCAGGTATGTTCTATCTCAATCCAAGTTAATACTGTTAATGTGAAACAATGAGCCAACCTGTTCCATGCATTCATTATTCCTAAATCGTCATTGCTCAGGATTTTCAAAAGGTCGAAACCACCGTCCCATCATCAGTCATTATCTCTGTTGTCAGTCACATTTTATAGCATGTTTCATCTCTCTTGTCTCTCCTATAAAGAAGGCAGTTAGTTGAGTTGAGAGTAGAGAAATGAAGTCTTTCTTTTCTAAATCTTGAATTTTTCTTCTTGAAAGTTCATTTTCTTCACCATGACTGCCTCATCTTCCTCTTCCAGCAAAATTCCTGTTGTAACCGCTGAAGATACCTCTGTTTCCCTTGAGATGGTAGTGCATAAATCTGCAACTCAATCTCAGAATATTCCTTTCCATATTCCCTTTAAACTGTTTGATTTTGTTGCCTGGAATGCTTTCAAGAACCAGTTTTCCACCTCTTGAAATATTCACCCATTTGAGTCTAGCTCCTCTCTCAGTGTGTGTGATGTAGTCCCTCTCCAAATCACTTCTAATGAGGGTATACCCATTATAGAACTAATTCCAAAAAGGGTTATATCTCTATTGAGGAAGAAATTTGGGTCCTCAGTTCCCATTCCTGAGGATGAACTTATCCATGAAACACCTTCATCTTCTGGTCCATTTAGGGTTCCTTGCACAAGAACTAGAAAGCGTCAAGAGGATGCAATTCTGGAGCAAGCTCTTCAAAAGAGTAAAAAGATGAAATCCTCCAGTGTCTCTTCTTCCCATAAGGAACCCTCGACAAATGAGGACTTGTTACTTCAAAAAGTTCGAAGGTCCAAAGTGGTCAAGAGCTCCATTGCAAAATCTTTATCCTTTTAGCCATCTCAAACCGCTCATCCAGTCAATCCCACCTTCAAGAAAGCTACCCAGACTACTTCAAAACCCTCTTCCAAACCCTCTTCAAAATCTACTTCCAAAGCCTCCTCCAAATCCACTCCAAAAACTCATTCCTCGAAATGGGTTTCTCAACCTAGTCCTTCCATGAAATCTGACTCTGAGACTACTGAGGATAATGTGTCTGAAGGGATTAACACGTCTGGGGTTTCTGATGCTCAACTCTCCCACCTTCTTCATTTTCAAAAGCGAGTTATTCTTAGGGGATGGTGGTGACGGGTTTTGGTGGACCTAAGATGGTCACCTTGCTTGCTAAGTTGGAAGTTCAGAGTTGGATAAATTTATTTCTTCAAGGGGATGCGCAGAGAAAGTTTGGGAAACCTGAGGTTGTGGAGTTTTATGCACATGGGGCTGCCAATGGTTCATTATTCTCTAATTCTGTCAAAGGTGTATTCATTCATTTTGTTTCTCAAGATGTGGCTAGGACCTGCATATTCCTAGTGGAGGTTGGGATCACTATATCAAATTTGAATGGCTACTATTGGACAACATGGCCTCTGCCCATGACATATGCAGGAAGTTTTCTAGTCAACCATCCCTCACTCAGCACAGGCATGTTCAGAAGAGAGAAATATCTCCCCCACATCAATTGTACTCTGATATGATCCAAAAAATCCTCATACCAAGAAAGGAACAGAGGACAGAGGCAAACTACCTCGATCGTACCTTGATGGATCTTCTTAACACTGAGGTCAAGATTGATTTGCCCAACTTGATGATCAAGCACATGCAGCGTGTGCTTACAAAAGATGAAAAGGGACATGCGCTTCCTTATGCATTTTGGATGTTCCAAGTTTTTGAGGATTATTCTAGCCTATTTAAGTCTAGACATTTCAGACGACCAAAGATATACTTGGACAAGTGAAACATGTTGATCTACCTGCTTCAATGAGGCGAGCACATACCCCTTTCCAAAGGATGAGAATTGCCCTGGCTGAGAAAATTGCTGAATTAGAGGCTACTCAAGCGGCCATGAGAAGGAGAAAGTTGATCTTCATGATAAAATTGATGAGTTGTAGGCAACTCTGGAATCAGAAAGGGCTGCTAATGTTGAAGCCATTCGTAGATTGACTCATCTTCTACCAATTGTTCCTACATTCTAGCTCTGTTTCCTTTCGTGTCTCTAGTGTTGTTTTCTACTCTCTCCAATGTCCTTGTCTTCAGGCTTAGTTTGTTTTGTATTCAGTATGACCTTGGATATAATGTAGGACAGTCTCTTGAAATGAATGAAATGGTTCCTTTTGCTTAAATTGGCTGGTGTTCTTGCTCTCTTTGATCCTTTAGTATGTTTATTGTAATTTATCTCTAATTGTTTTAGTGATTGTCTAGTGGCAATAAATTATGTAACTCCATTTCTTGGCATGTAACAAGTTTGAATTAGCTTTTTGATGATGTCAAAAGGGAGAAGAATATAGATTGTGCTATATATATTACCCAATGACTATCTTGTTTCAATCAAGTGTGTTCAACCTTAATACCTACAGGTAAAGATAGTTGATTGCACAAGGACAAGAAGTTTATCATCATCAAATAGGAGAAATTTTTTGAGTTCTATGTAGTTTTGATGATTGACAAGATGATGATGAAATAGGTAAGTCAAGTTGTTTCAAAGGAGTGCATTGTCTAAAGGAGCTGAAATTGCAACATTATAAATATGAAATAAAGAAAAGTGTACACAAATCAAGAAATGGATAAGTCACGTCAAACAAAATTAAGAAAATAAATATGTATTGATTTAAGAGTGTTGGAGTTTGACTACAACACAAAAGAAGCAAAGAGTTTGACTTGAAGAAGGAGTCTTACTTGAAGTAGAACTCTAAGGCAAGAAGAGGTTGTTGCAGCGAGCAGATTGAAGTTGAGAAGAACTTTTTGAAGAGTTATGCATATATGGAAGCAGTGGTACTCAGAGTAAGGCACGCACTTAAAGAGAGAAAATTTGCAGTTGATAAATTGAGAGAGTAAGCAAGATCTGAAGAGTGAAGAAACTCATTGAAGAACTAGGTCCTAGATAGAGATAGGCTAAAAGTTTAGCATTCTTGTATTAAGAGTTTTTCATTGAGTTGTAAGTTGATGTCATCTTAATTTAGTGTGTTATAAACTGAATTAGGATTACTTAGTCTTTAAGTTGGGTGAAGTCGAAGGTGTTGGGAACACATTCCTTGGGAGGTCTGTGAGTTGTTAGGAATTAGAGTTTATAATTCCTTAAGTAACAGGAGTTGTAATATGTTGTTAAAGGGCTCATTGAATTTAGTGAAGTTAGGAAAAATCCTGTGGAGGTACAGGCCGTGATTTTTCACCTTTTGTGAGCCGGGTATTTTTCACGTAAAATTACTGTGTTCTTTACTTACTGCATTTAACTGTTTAGTTAAAACACGGTAACCAATTTCACTCATAGGTACAAGTTTAGTTAAATAACTAAAACTTTGGTTGTGTAGAATAACACAACGTGGATCTCATCCAAGAAATTCACAAAATCTATACCATTGATCAGATAAATTTCTTTGCTTCAACTTTGAGCAATTTGTTGATCATCCTCCTCTATCCCATCTGCATCTCTTTATCATTTGATTCTAAAGCTGGTACTTAGAATATGTATTTTATAGCTATGTTGCTCAAGAAGATGATATCTAATTAGTGCAAGCAATTCATATATTACTTTGAAGCAAAATTCTTCAGCATATACTCAACCTGAATAGAAAGATAGATTAGCACAAGTTTTATCAACCCATAAAAGGAGAAAATAAGAAGTATGCTTATAATTTAGACTATTGGTCAATAAAATAGCATATTTAATCTCACACATAAAAATAAAATTTGATGTAAATATAGTATAGTACAATGTGATTGTAGTTATTTGTCTAGTCTCCCATAATACATGAGTTTTGTTTAAAATTTATAAAAGAATTACTAGAAATTAACAAAGGAGTAATAGCTCAAGTGTGTTGGTTGTTGGCACATGTGACTCAGCTTCAAAGAATGGTTAGGTTGAACTGCGTACTTTCTTTAGCTTGAAACTTTTATTTGACTGCATTTTTGAAATTGACAGTTTATCTAACATTTTCAACTGCTTTTCATCTAACTATTTATTTTGTTTCTCAAACTAGAAAGGAAAAAAAAAATATACAACGTAATACAAATTGTACATTCTAAATTATTCTGAAAAAATTTCTGCTAAATATTTTCACAGGTTAATATTGTTGATTATGTTTTCTTGCAATATGTTAATAAATTGTTCCAACAAAAGTTTGTCGCTCGCAAAAATGATAACCTTTGCTGACATTTCATTGTTGCTAATTAGCTTCTATTTGTTGGAAATCTTTCATTGTAACAGAGTATAAAATATCATGTCATAACTTAGTAACAATTGTGTTGTTGCAGAACTTCATTTTACCAAAGATGATATTTAACAACTATTTTACACCTCGTTTGTCTGATATTAAATCGTATTGTGTTGTATTGACAGTATTGTATTGTACTGTATTATTTTAAGAGATAATACATAATTATCTCTCTGAACTTTGTACCTTATTTTTAATAAGACACTTTAACTTTACAGGATACATAACCCCTTAACCAATTCAAAGTGAAATTAATAGTCCCTTTTAACCTACTTGGCATGGAATGTGTGATTCACTCTTTTTTAAAAGAGTGAGCAATAGAAAAAAATATTAAAATTTTATTTTTATAATATTTTTTTTATTAATTGTATTTTCTTATTTTTTTTCTTTTTATTTTTCTATTTTCTCTTCTCTTATTTTGTTCTTTTCTTGTTTTCTTTCTCCTTTTCTTCTTCTTCTTTGTACAACCTCAATATCCATGGTTGTCTAAAAACTTTTAAATTATAAATTTGGAGATTTCACTTTTAATTTCTTCCTTACATATTATATCTTGGCATTCTCTTACCTATTATTATACCAAAAAGTTATCAAGTTTTGTGCAGGAAAATTTTTTGCTATTCTTCGCTGGCGATGGAGAAAAAACTGACTGAAAAAGTTCGCCGAAATTCAATATTTTGATAAGGATAGAATATTTTCGTCTCTTCTATTAAATATTAAGTTTGAGTTTATAAATAAAAGATCCAAGAAAGTGTTTAGATTAGTGTGTTAAAAGAAAAATACACCCATTTCGCCAGCAAAAATGATTGACGTTGGCGATTTTTTTTTTTTGGCCAATAAAAAAATCCATATCCTACCCATTTCTCTTTTTAATTCATCAAACTCAATAATTAATTTGATTATAAAAAAAATAGAAGAAAAGAAAAGAGAAGATGACGTGGGAGAAGCGGAAAATGAAGTCCCTAAACCTCTCAAGAGATGAGGATCGGATTAAGGGAAAAAAGGGAAAGAAAAAAAAGTAAATAAAATTAAATAAGGAAAACACAAAAAAAAAATGTAAAAATGATTAAAATACAAAACGACATGTCAAAATACGATTGGTGTATGATATACACCTTCTTCTTTAAAATTGATATTGAGTTGGAAAGATTGTGTTAGTTGGCTCCTCCCCTCCCCTCCCCCCTCCGCCCCAAAGTTTAAGTATTTTTTTTAAAATAAGGTGTTAGTTCAGGAGACTTTACATATTCCCTCTATCTTAGCATTGATTTCCTAACACATGAATTAGGTTAACTCATGAATTAGGTTACCTCAGGTATCATACAAATCAAAAATACTTTACTTTTTTCAAGACAAGATTCACATTTCAATGAGACAAATTGCTCGAATTGTTCAGGTGGAGGGCTTAGCTCAGCTAATGCAGCAGTTTAGCTTCTTATAATCTATTTTTGTCGAGAAAAAGTTTTTGTTTAACCAATAAAGTATTTTTGAAATGATTAGTGATTCTAAATATATATTTCACAGAAGTGTTTTTAGGGAAAAGCTATTTCTTTTTAGTCTAGAAAATATTTTCTGCCTCTCCAAAAACACTTCCACTAAAAAAATTGATCAAACACCTCACTTTTTTTAAAATAAACACTATTTTTTAAAAAAAAACAACATTTTGACCTCTCAAAACTCGATCAGGCTATTGATCCCAGAAAAAATGGGGAAGGCTTTGTACATAGTAGGATCACCAATTTCTCTCCCTTTCTATTTTATAGCTCTCTTCAATTTCTTTGCAATTCTTGTTCAGGATCAGGAGCCATTCTTTCACTGGTTTCTATAAATAACTGGAGCTCAAAAAACCTTCCACCCAACCCCTTCTTTTGCTTTAATATATGTATATATATTTGTGCTCATCAAAAAAATGAGCCTAGTTTTAATATGGTTAGTACTATATCACTGTTTATTATTTGTATTATATATACCTCTCTTACCATGGGGAGAATAATTGAATGCCATTTTTAACTACCACATTAATTTCCAGCAAAAGTTTGAACAAAATACGAAACTGTTTTAGAAAGGGTGCTTACTGGTAAAATCTAGCGATAGGGAAGAAGGATTAATCTATATTCAACATGGAAAGTTGCTAAATCAAGATTAACTAACATGTTTACATGCTAATAAGTCCCAAATACAGGACCTTAAAAAAATCATAAAATAAAGCAGAATCAGTAAGAGTTACAACTTAATACAATCCTTACTCTCGTTTTACTTTAGATTAGGGGAAAAAATAAAATCACCTCTTCTTTCTCTAGGGTAATATTAGGTGAAGTTATTGACAGTGCATAGAACTTAAACTTTTTCTTTTTTAACTAGCTCGCAATTATGAAATACTTTACACCACCAGCTGCCACTTCGTATCCAGATTAGCAGAAATCAAGTGCCATACTAAACTACAACTGTTCTTCCACCAAATTGGATTCCCAACAATCAGTAATGTCAGTTCTAGCATCTTTTTGTCTAGCTAAGCTTACCTCAAGTCGTGCGAGCTTCCTAGTCTGCATGTGTTGTTAAAAAGAATACAATGCAGTTGGCAAGAGTCGTTCTTTCTTTTTCTGATAAGTTGATTTTCTAATCCTATCTTTCTCCCCCTTCAAGTTCTTCTTGATCCTCCACAAGAGCTTCTTCTTTGTTGCTCACGTCTGCGATATCACCTTCTTGATTACCATTACTCAGCCCCAAGAACAGCCCCGAGGAGGCAGAATCATCTTTGTCATTTTCCTCTTCCGTTTCTTCCCTTGATTGAGAAGTGGGGCCGTTCATCCAAGAAGGGCATTGGTCTACTTGTCCAGAAATCACTGGAATCTCAATTTTTGGCATAGGACTTGAAGTGTTGACTGATCTCTTAGTGGAATCATCTGCAATGCAAGAACATTCAGGAACTGGAAATGCAAGAAAAGACCGCGATTTGGATATTTTGGATTCCTCCAACAATCCATCGGTTAAACTTCTCCTTAATTGCTTGCGCAGTGTGGTTATCCAGGTACGGTTGGGTTGATAGACACTACCACGAATCTCTTCAAAAAGTTTCGCCATTTCTTTCCTGCATTAACTCAGATAAGAAACCTATCAAGCAATATGGTATCCATGTTCTAATATCTAAATCCTATTTGTGTTACAACTCAAGATTCTCCAAATAGTGAAGGGAAATGTGGAGATATAAGTAGGTTGACATGCAGGTGAATTTGCAGCAGAAAAGCACAAATTGGACCACACAAGCAATTATACCATCTATTAGCATGAACCTTAGTGACAGTCAATAAGTTCTATTTTACCACTAAAGACCCTTTTTTGGCTTGGCTTCTCATCATTCACGAGATGGAGGTCGACAGACAAGTGAAACCCGAGTGAATGACCAGGTCTCTTATTCAAACACCCAGTATTTTGTTATCAAGCATGGATTCTGGTGTCAACTATTCAAACTTACCCTGTCTTATCACCACAACGTTCAGTTGGGGCATATATCTTCCATTTTGATGTATGATGGAACAAGAGAATAGTGCCAGTAAAACCATGCTTGATTACAAGAATAAGAATAATCATAGACTAGAAAAGTAGAAGAAAGGTGGAGGAGTGAGGTTAATGACAAATTGATTCAAATTACATCATTTTGGATTTTAACCCATGAGTGTAATCAAAGGTTTGCAGGATGAGCTTCAGAGTAAGTCAAGCCACGAAAGTGACTGTGTTTGCTTGCAAACACTAGAATAAAATTGTTTGGTCCATTTTTTTTCAACCAAATGCCATTAGAGTAAACTTCCGGTAAAAACTGAAAATGATTTCTTTAATGGCATTTGATTGAAAAGCAATTCCAAACATTTTTACAGTACTTGCAAAAACTGGAAAAGAAAAATAATTTCAGACTTTTTCGTCCAAATGCAGGTTTTCACATGTAATACCCATTAGAGTAAGTAACTGGCATACTCCTAGAATCTTGAGTACAAGAAAAAACAGCGACCACAGATTACAAAAGCTGAAGAAACGTGGACGACAGAAATTAATGATAAATCCAAATTCAATTACATCCTTTTGCCATAAAACTCACGAAGTTTAACCAGAGGGTGCGGAATGAGCTACAGAGGAAGTCAAGCAACAAAAATGACTTAGATTCACATGTAATACCAAATTTTTATTTTGTAGTATAGTTGTTTTATTCAGCCATGAAATAGAACCAACTTTGAGCCCATTTACCAACCCTGGCCATAAATTAGGAGAAAAAGAGAACATTTGGAGTACATAGAAAAATAAAAACTGTGAATTAGAAGACAAGACCAGTAGGAAAATAGAGAGAATAAATGATCAACAAGAAAGTTTGCTTCGGAATACATTACCTGTCCAGACCATAAGTTCTAGATGCAGGAAACTGATACAGTCTATGACCCACAACCAAACTTGCAAGATTTGGGTTTCCTTTACCATCACGGTCAAATCCAGTGATGAATACATCTGCTTCAATGCAAACCATATAGTCGATTGCTTCCCACAGTAATCGATGAGCTTTAGTTCTCAACTCCATGATAGTACTTTCTGGCTCATCATCACTCTCGGCTACCCAACCCCACCAACCTTCAACATTGTACATCTTCGGTCGTGCTGGGGGTGGTGGTAGTGGACGAGGACGTGGACCAGAATTCTTCCATGCCTGTGACTTCATGCCTACATCAGCTGAAGGTGGAGGTATTGAATATTGGTTGACAAGGTTTGCCTCCCGACCATATATTTTTTCCCATTCCCAAGGAGAGCTTAAGGACGTCCTATCAACAACATTCTCAAACATAGCATGCAGTGGAATTAACTTCTTCAACCCACCAAAGACCTCTCCCCCAGATATATAAATGATAGTGTCGGATGAGTAGCCATATGCTCGAAGGAGGATACCAATCTGTCAGAAAATCCACTTAGCTAAATATCATTTCAAGCAAAATTTCTCAATATACAATAACAACATTCCCAGTGTAACTGATTTTCGGTCTAAAATGTATATATTTAGCCATTATTTGCCTCACATTTTAATACTTTTAATCATCATTTGAGTACTAATTATATAATTTGTGCGTAATATTATATTTTTAATGTGTAGAAATAAAGCGGTGCGAAGACGGAGAGATTCGGTTAAAAAATTGAACAAGAATTATTGAAATTCAAGAAAAAAGAAAAAGAGAAGAGACAATAAATAGTGGGCCTTAATGATTGGAATCATCATTGCTGGTGATTGGGAACATTTAATGAGACCAAAGTTGCAAAGAAATAAAAGAATTGCAATTGATGATAAAGACTTTACCTGGCAGCAAAAGTGCATTGGAGCAGTGACGCATCAAACAAGTTTGGACTTGGTTATTTTGTCTAGGACTTTTCCTAGACCTATAAATAGCCCATAGACACAATTTCAACACAACTTTGGACCTAGAGAGAGCTAGGAGCCGGAGAGTATTGGGTTCTACCTTTTCTTCTCCATACTACTCATTTTCGTGTTTCTTTGATGATTTGTTGTATTTCTTCTGTCTATATGGAGTTAAACTTCTCGTTCTAGGGTTATAGTTCTTTCATGAACGTTGTTGTTTGATTATTAATTTTAATCAATTAGTTTATCGTATTGGTTTGTTTCTTCAACATCGTTCTTAATTATTTTATTACGTATCTATCCCATACAAGAATGTCGGTCTAACCACCACTCTGTAGAACTTACCTCTAAACCTTGGTGCCACATTCTTATCACAGTACCCCACATGCGAGCCTCCATTTCACCCACCCCACTCCAACACAATATATGATATCAATCTTCAATCTTCTCGTTTCCTTGAATTATAGACCCAAGATATTTGAAACTTCCTCAAATTTCTCAATATATTCCTAGAATTAGGTTTTTTAGTATATACCTTCCTGTGTTTTAACTTAATGAGGTAAAACAGAGAAATGAAGAACAAATGCTACTAAATATGTTAGCTGCATATGACAACAGTACAGACAAACTTCAACATATGAAAACGGACAATTAACATGAAAATCATAAGATAAGTTGGTATTTAAACTATTTCCAGGGAGGATGTCACAAGTTCTCATTTTTTGGCAATGCAAGATTTTGTCCAAAGATTTTATATTCGACTCAAGGATGCAAGGCACCTCTTCAGGCATGAGTGGACACAAGCCCTTACGATATTGTTCTGCTGAATCTGAAGAAAGATTCCCCTTCAGAAGTCCACGTTTAATCATCCATGCACGTTTGTGCATGATGAGTTCAGTATGTACATCCTGAGGAAGAATATGCAGGCAGAACATATGTCAGATGCTAGACAAACAATATGCGGAAAAGCAAAACCTTGATTTGCTATTTGATGCTCCAAATTTTTGAAACATACCTGAAAAAGTTCTGCACAGCCATAATATGCTAAAGCATCTCTAGTCATCCCGGGATCATAGGCAATAAATGGTTGTCCTGAAGCTCTTATTCTGTGAGAACATAAGAAATAAGCTTAATGAAACTTAATCTTCATCTCCATGAGGAATAGAGGTCAGTAAGTTACCTATTCAAGATTTTAATAGCGAGATTTTGGACCTCCTCTCTGAACCGCAAAGCATGAAAAGCAACCCTGCATCTCAGCTTTTGATACTCAACAAGATGTGGAGGCAGAATAAACTGACTCATACACAGTAAAATATGATAGTCAAAATGTGAAGAAACATTAGATTAAAATGGATATGAACACTGGATGCATAGATCATTTTTATAAAAAAAAGGGAATGAAGAAACAGGACTGCATATTCCAAAGAACAACAAAGTGTCAAGCAACATTCCAACAATCAATATGCTACACCAACCACAGCTAAAATATTTCCAATTAATGGATGACACATATTTACACTACATTATCTTAAAAGTTAAATTGCACTGAACTATTTACAGTTTACAGCACTCTTTCCAGTGGCACATTATGTTCCATACTTTTATAGAGACGTGACAAATATTGGCTGTTCAAGTACTGCTATATAGATGAGACATAAGCAAAGAATTAGCAATAGCTTTACTGGAGATACAAGATTAGGAGGTACACATATATGTAGATGATAGGTGATAAGGAAAAAATCACCATTCGGTTTCAAGTTAACCTTGCTAGTAGTAACGCAGTAGAAGAGCTTGTGTAACAGAGAAGAAAATGATCCCACCTCTATCAAAAATATAATTACCCTACTTTATCAAATTGGATGTCCTCGTAAAACTTCTTGTGAAACAATCCACATTTCTAAATTCTAATGCAATGAACCATCTTAGTGTAATGTAATGTTTTGATCTTAAGAAGCATGTAAAATCGAAGGGGCTATTTTATTTGAAATAAAGGTAATGGATGTTACCTGCAAGCATCCACCACTAGAAACAAGAAGCTCAACCACAGAGTGCTTAGACAACATAGGAAGAACATGGTGCAGGTAAAAATATGGAGATGCCCCGTGGGGAACTTTAAATGAAGGAATTTCTTTCTTCTTCCTGGCTCCTTTCAGATTTTTTGGAAGGGTTTTTACGATTTTGACATCTTTTGCTAATGCTGCTATGAAGTGATCCACATTATAGAGGTATGGGAAACTCTTGAACTGAGTGCTGCAAAAATGAAATAGCAAACTGTATAAGGACTCAATTGGGATGTTTAGCCATTTTGCAATTGTATGTAATATAGACAATCATCCCATTAATATCTTATGGTGTACTCCATAAGATCAAAGCTGAGGTCAATAATATGTGATGGCTATTCTGTACATTCTGCCCTGCATACTCGTCATTTGGTTATCAATAAAATTATCTTTTACTGATTACAAAAAGTTGAGAGCTGAGACCAATGTCTCATCATTTTTCTTTCCCTTTTGTAGATAAGAATATTAGACCCCCACTTGTGGGATCACATTGGATTTGTTGTTGTTGTTGTTGTTGTTGTTGTTCTGATAAGATGTCTCATCGTTATGGAAAATAGTTGACTCTATCATTCAATTTTTGCAGCAATTCTCTTGATATAATAAATTCGACAGAACCTTATTCCTTTGCTGCTTGTGGTTGATTGGATCTCTGGAATGACCAGGGTAGCATTGAGGAGTCTTGAAACTGCAACAACATCAGAAATCTGCCAAACAATGGAAGCCTAATAAACTACTGGACTATTTAAAAGCAAGTCTATTATGTACCAGAGGATACCTTACCGCATTCCTAATCTCATGGAAACCCCCACGTATCTTGACAAAGATGAATCCAGTTGATTGCATTTCAGGAGCTGCAATCACATCATCATCAAATCAAATGGTAACAAGTAACAAAAGAATCGAAAAACACACCACATAAAATTTCGTACTTTATATTGTTCAATTGTTTTATTCTAGAATACACATTAAAAGTTATTAAAGAAGATGTGTGAAGTCGGCCTAGCCTCATATCATATTAATCTAGTAAACAGATTGACAACGGATAAGAAATGGCCGCAGCATATGCAAGAAATTTCACTAGAAAAATATCAAGGCTTATTTCAAAAGATCGTGAAATGGGTTATAGATATCTCAAAATATCTGCTGGAGTTTACAGTTAATTTATTCATCCAGACATACTATATATTTCTTACCACGCTCCACGCATTTAACTATATAAGTTATGTTTCTTAAAATGCACAAACTTAAGCAACTAGAGCATATATCAATTCAAGCAAAATGCTTGTCACTTGCACAAGATGTTCTAAAATTTTACATGCCCTTTCAACAACGACATACCCAGTGTAATCCCGCAAAATGGAGTCCGAGGAAGGTAGAATGTAAACAGACCTTACCCCTACTCAGAGGCTAAGGCTGTTTCTGATACACCCGCAAAGCAATCCAGAAAAAGAACTATACAGATGAATTGAAATAATGCAATTGTCTTCAGATATAGCTGACAGCTTAATATTTACTTCAGGTTTTGGTTAAAGTTAGGAGACATCTAAGTGGAGAGGTTGTCTTTGTTTAAATGAAGATAGATGAACAGGCACTTTGCCTGAAACTGATGAAAGTCGAGGAAAATATGATCCCAAACTCAATTATTTCCTAATAATTGATGTACCTCACAAGTCATATTGGTTGATTAACAATAGCCCGATTAGAACTGCAGTTATAAGTATTTTTGGAATGTTACTACTTCGAAACGCCAAACAAACTCTCTAAGACTGTTATAACTGCCATAATACAGACCACACGAAAAATATGAAGGTGAATCTAACCTGCATAATCCCCACTCTGATTTGCATGAGGATGTAAAGATTCAAGACGCCTAACTGGTGCCCATAGTCTCCTGTAAGATGGGTGCTGCATGAGAAAGAGTCCAATCAGTAGCCAACAAGAATCCGCATAATGAGCTCCAGCAACAGTGGCAAATCAACCATTCACACTCATTAGTCCCCCACCCCACCCACACCCACCCCAAACAAAAAAAAAATGAACTATAGTTATTGCCATTAACTCAAGCAAGAAAATACAGCAGTCTAAAACAGGGATTTGAAGCTCAAGAAAAACTTAGAAAATTAAAACAGGAAGAACTAAAGATGAGATCTTGGAAGGGTTTAAGCACACATTACATTATCAGATCCCAAAAATGGAATAAACTAAATATATTACCATCAACAGTCTAAAACAGGGATTTGAAGCTCCAGAAAAGTTAGAAAATTATAACAGGAAGAACTAAAGATGAGATCTTGGAGGGGTTTAAGTACATTACATTACATTTATCAGGATCCCAAAGACAGAATAAACTAAAGCATTAACTCAAGCAAACAAATGCAGCAGTGTAAAACAGGGATTTGAAGCTCAAAAAAGGTTAGAAAATTAAAACAGAAAGAACTAAAGATGAGATTTTGGAGCACATTACATTAATGGAGAGATCTGATTTCTTGAAATTAGGCATCCATGAGATGATTGTAACTGAAGAGTGGTACTCAGAAACAATCCCATAGGTATGTTTAGCTAGAAGAAAGTGAGTGAACAGAGAAAGAACAGATAATACTAATCCAGCTAAAGCAACCAACTTCAATTTAGACTTGAATAACACTTTTCCTTCATTTTTCATGGACGCCCACTTCATCTTCCTGCTTGACACAGCCCCAGTATCACATAGGCGCAAAGAAAAGGGATACAACAAATTTCAATAGAGCAAAATTATTACTACGATAAAAAGACAGAACTGAATAAATAATTTGAGGATATTGGGTTGTTCATGGATAGTAAATAAATTAGTACAGTAGTGAAGATGATAAGAGAAAAAAAAAAGAACTATTTGGATGGGTAGGGTAAATAATTGAGGCGTTGAGCAAATGAAATGACAAGTCAAAGTCAAGAGACTCAAGCAAAGAGAGACAGAGACAACTCAACCGCATGTACAATGTTTTCATTACAAATGTTAGATGTTCATTGATAACTAAACAGCCATCTCGATAACGGCGCGTGGAGAGCTTTACTTTGTTTTTCCCTTTATTAGTTAGAAGAGTCAGTTTGAATGCCCTTATAAGTTATAAGGGGTGGTATGATACTAAAAATTGTGATTACGTGATTTTGATTTTTAAAAATATTATATTATTATTATATTAAATTAATTTGATATGATTTGATATTTTAAAATTTGATTTTGATATTTTATAATATGATAAATTGATAATTATAGTTTGTTCAGTTTTAACTTATATATATTTATATAGAGAGAATTATGATTTTGATTTTTTAAGAAATGTTTTAATTATATTATATTAACATCTTGCATATATAAAAATATTCAAAAGAAAGTATAAACATGCAATTGTCTTTGTTAATTAATTACACAAAAGAGACACTTCAATCAAGATAAGGTAGTCAAAGTTCCAACTTCTAAATAATTAGTTTTGTGTTAATACTATTTTATATATTTATTAGTATTATAATAATATATATGAATTTTATTATAACTATATACTATATTCAGTATTTCGATATTCATTTTAGAAATATTATACCATGTTCACCCCTACTTATACTCTATTAGTTTTAATTTGTTTGTCTGATTTTGATTTGGTACGAAATTTAAAAAATTAAAGAAGATTTATAAATGTTGTGGTCTTAAAATAAATATATGTAGAATGTAATAAAATACTCTTTAATATTGTAGTGTTAATATGTCACATTGAAATTAAAGAATTGTCAAAAAAAAAATATTTTTTAAATGATTAAAATAAAAACAAGACAAAATAAATTAAGACGGAAGGAGTAGCGTATGAGCATGAGTCATAATTTATAGCTTTTAACTTATTTTTATTATTTTAGCTTTCAAATTATTTTTATCTTACTCAAATACTATAAAAATACTTAAAAGCTATTTTAACTTAAAAACACCTAAAATAAGTCAATCTATACACGCTCTTATCCCTCGATTCACTCTTATTTATTTACTATATTAAAAATAAATTTTTATTTTTATTTGTCCATTTTAATATTTTTAAAAAATCTATTTCATCCCTAACATTAACTTCTAATTTCTCAAATTTTATTCTCGACGATCGAGCCAACACATTAAGTAAAAGTAAAAGAATTTCGATTATTACAAATAATTTCAATCATAAATTCCATAGAGTACTATTGCCTATTGGCCAGAAAGAAGTACTTTATTATTTTAATTTGAACTTAAAATATTATTAATATGCACTTTTATAATTAATATTTACTCTTTTATAATTTGGTCATTTTTTCAATTATATAAAATTTAAAGTTGAAAAATTAATTTATTGAATATTTCAAGTGAAATAATAATTTTCACTCACAAAATTTTAATATTTTTGCAAATGAAATTTATATTCAAACATCAACTTCTAAATATATTTTTCAACTTCAAATACTTTTTTTAACTTCAATCAAAAATCGTTAAAATATCTATGACTATTTAGTTGAAGCTAAAATAATATAGTGTTCAAGTTGAAAAAATTTATTTTGATATTTAAATTGTGTTTGGACTTAGTTTTATCTTTTAGAAAGAAAAAAAAAACAGAAGTCTATAGTTTTTTTTTGGGTAAAGAAAGTTGTATATGTTAAAACTATTTCATCTAAATACTCTTGGAATAAAATTTTCAATATTTCATCAATATTTTAAATGTTAAATTTTGGCATTTAGATATCCAAATGAACTAAATCATTTTCTGTAAATACATAACTTCAATATTTATAAATAACAAAATATTTAATATTTCGTTAATATCTCAAATGCTAAATTTCAGTACTTTACAAATGCAAATAACCAAGTCATTTTCAGCAAGTACATAACTTTAATATTTACAAATAACATAATTTTTAAATATTTTATCAATATCTCAAATACTAAACTTCAATATTTACAAATACAAATGACCAAATCATTTTCTGCAAGTACATAACTTAAATATTTATAAATAACATAAATTATGTATGGCTACTCCCCCGCCCTCCCCAACCCTCAAAAAAATGTATGGCCACATTGGCATTGATTAATATCTCCATTCCTTCCATTTCAATTTATATGATATAATTTAAATTAATATAAATTTTATAAATAAATAAAAATTTATAATTTTAAATATTATATAATATTTTTATAATTTATAATTTTAAATATATAATAATATTTATTTGATTATAAATATTTCCCACTAGCTAAGATTGAATTATAAAGTTAATTATTTTTAAATTCAAGAAATATCTCATTTTTAAACAAGAATCAAAGTAGAATGTATCACATAAATTAAAATATAAAATATAAGGGCTCGTTTGGTATGAAGAATAAAAAATAAATAATTTATCTTATATTTAATTGAAATAAAATTTTAAAATAATTTATTTCAAAATAGTAATAATATTTTTATTCTCCATTAAAAAAAAATTAATTTCAAAATAACTAATTACGACATAAGTTATCTTGAAATAATTTATTTTCCAACTAAATAATCCCCCAAATAAAGTAATTGTTGAAATACTGTACTTACTTTTGCGAGGCGTCGCGGTTGCACTCGCGTGAATGGTCGCGTGAAGAAAGGTTACTATTCTTTTCATTATTATAAGGCAATAAGTCACGTGATGTATTTCAGAGTCACGTGACATGAAAGATATTTGGGAATGCCTGATTGCCTGGCTCGTGAATTGCTCTAGTTGGGTCCAATGCTAGAGAGGGGAGATCTGAGTGGGAGACTCCAATCCGATGTGACCTTTTTTGTGAAAAAGTTACAGGACAACCTCCTATTTGATCTTGAACAGCCACATTTAATTTTTATATACATATATATATTTTTTAAGTTAACTATATTTATTATTCTTTTCATTCATTTTTTCTAGTTTATTTTCAACATTGCATGTTTCTTAATAAATGATAATTAATATTTTATCATAATATTCATATTAATTAATGTATAATGTTAGATTTTCACCGGATTTTATTTTTTTATCAAATTGAGGTGGTTCGGACATATGAAGAGAAGGTGTCCGAATGCCCCAATGCAGAGATATGAAAGGTTGGTTATGGATGATTTTAGTAGAGGTACAGGTAGACGGAAGAAGCAATGGGAAAAGGTGATTAGAAAGGATATGACACAAGTTGCAGCTTACCTAAGACTTGATCTTAGATAGGAAGGTGTGTAGTACACGGATTAGGGTAGTAGGATAGTAGGTTGCATTGTGTTGCACTACTTTTTCGCCCTTACTAGTAGGTTTGATATTACCCTTATAGTTTCTTGTCTTTCGATGTCTGTTATTAGTTGTTGTTACTTGTATTTCGGTAAGTGCACTGTTGTGTAGTTTGATGTTGTTACTACTTTGTGGGATTACACTAGGTTATTGTTGTTGTCTATTTATTTTATTTTTTTGCCAAATCTCATTTTTGGGATATACTAGGTATGTTATTGTTGTTATATAGTTTTAGATCTCTAAAAATGATTTAAAGAATAAGTAATTGAAATTGAGGTAAAACAGAAAAAAAAAATTATCTTTTCTTGATATGTTGAGTGACAGGTAAAAATAAAAAATATTATAAATATATTATATAATGGATGTCCATCATATAAGCTTATAATTGGATAAACTTGCAATTGGATAAGCTGATAATCAGATAAGCTTGCAATTGGATAAACTTGCAATTAGATAGGCTTGCAATCAGATAAGCTTGCAATTGGATAGGCTTGCAAGCAGCTTCTTTTCTTCTATAAATAGGAAGTCAATTCAATTCACTTGTACATAAGTTTGAAGAGAAATAAAAATATCCCCCCCCCCCCCTCTCCAATTTCTTAATTCTTAATCAATGAATTAGGCTAAAATATCCACACACACAAAAAGGAGCAAAAATATTTCTTTATGCTATATCTCTTGTTGTCTTGACATTTAATTATTATTTCATAACACGTTATCAACACGAGACTCTGTCATCTTGAGTAAATACTTTAAAAGCATCGAAGGTATGAATTTATACTTGTTGTATTTCATAAACCTCGTAATTATTAAATTAATTTATGTCTATAACCACCAGAAGTGGTTAAATTTCACGGTGTTTCATAGCTCCTAAAACAACAATTGCTTTGAAGGCTGACATACTCTGAAAGATACGTTAAGAAGAATTCTCTACTTTATATGTATGCCTCAATTTATCCCCGAAGTGATAAATATGAAACTTATTCCTGAAATGATTAATATAAAATTTATTTTCAAAGTGGTAAATTTAAAATCTACTACCGTAATGGTAAATCTAAAATCTACCTCCATAATGATAAATTTGAAATTTGCCTCCAAAGTGATAAATCTGAAATTTACTCATGAAATAGTAAACTTGAATTGGTAAATATGAAATTTACTCCTGAAATAGTAAATTATTTTTTTCTGTTCTACCCTCAAATTACTTATTCTCTAAATCTCGTAATGAGTAAATTGATTTACACTCATAACCACCGGAAGTGGTTAAATTTCACGGTGCTTCATAACTCCTAAAGCAATAATTGCTTTAAAGGCGGGTATACTCTAAAAGAGATGTTAATAAAAATTCTCTACTTTATATGTATGCCTCAATTTATCTTCGAAGTAATAAATATTAAATTTATCCCTAAAATGATAAATATAAAATCTATTCCCGAAGTGGTAAATCTAAAATCAACCCCCATAGTGGTAAATCTAAAAGCTACCTTCGTAGTGATAAATCTGAAATTTACATCCAAAGTGATAAATCTGAAATTTACTCCTGAAATAGTAAACTTGAATTTGTAACCTTTGATATATCGGGCAAAAGTCACTTATCTTCGGTATTTGATACTGAAATTCATCCTTACATGATGGGCCTGACAGACACCATCAAAGATAAAAATCATGCATCGAATCAAGACCATACTAAGACAATGATATTCCTCCGCCCCTTGATGAGGACTTAAAATTGGAATATCGTATTGTTAAAGATCCTCATATTTTGTGGAATAATTTGAAAAATAAATATGAACACCTGAAGATGGTCGTTCTTCCACAAGCACGTTATGAATGGTTCTATTTTAGGCTACAAAATTTTAAATATATATGTGAGTATAATTTTATGATTAAAATTATTTCTCCATTGAAATTATCAGGTAAAAGTACCACTGAGCTAGTGATATGCTGGAGAGATCTTTTACCATCTTCTATGTCTCGAATATGCTCCTGAAGCGGCAATATTAACAGATAAGCTTAGTAAATATTCTAAACTAATTTCACATCTTTATGTGGTCGAGCAAAATAGTAGATTATTAATGAAAAATCATGAAAGTCGACCTATTGATTCTAGTCCATTAGCTGAAGTGAATGAGATGAACTTCCACCAAGTTAAGCGTGAGAAAGGTTGTGGTCCTAATCGTAGTCATGACCCCACTCGAGGTCATGGATATGATCGTAGAGCTCTAATCATGATGATCTCCTTGCACCAAATAATATTCTTCACCATCAAAAGCAAAAAAGGAAGGTGCAAATGAGAAACCCAAAAGATAAACTCCATCGATGTGGAGAAAAAAGTCATGGTTGCAGCTATGGTTGAAAAAAATTCTCTATGTTATTCGATATGTCTTGATTTTCTCCTAAAGTATCAATATCTTATAAAAACTACTAAGCTATTGTGACACCCCAAATCTGGGGAGGCGTCACTGGCACCTGATGCCACCCCTGATATGAGCATACACGACGCTTAGAAATAAAATAAAGGTCAAAATCGATGAGGTTCGGCAACACAACAACTATACAATTAGAATAAGATGATAGACTATAGCGGAAGTTGGCTCACTTGACCAACCAAAACTAAATACAATAGACCATCAAGGCCACGGAATGGAAAACAATTTATACAAAAAGGCTGACCTGACCTACAACAATGATACTACACCCATAACAAACGTCTACGAGCTTCTAAGAATATAGTAGAAATCAATTGTCCGGGATAGGGCCCCCAACTACGTATAACTCAACCTCTAGCAATTCCGTAAGACCTCGAGCACACCGACTCACTTGAAACTCCACTTAGCAACCAATAACTCGATCTATCAGCCTTCCATCACCGCAGACATGAATGCTCCCGTCTAGGGTGTCATTACAAACCGAGCATGAAAGACAAAAATAACTGCAAGGCTCAGATTAGAGATCCACATATATACCAAATATCGTAGAAGGAGAACTCAACTTAAGTAAACACACAGAACCTACCTAGCCCCCATAAGCCTGCCAAGTACAAGTAAATATACAAACAGAACCTACCTGGCTCCCATAAGCCTATCAAATTCAAAAAAAAAAAAAAACAACGTGCGACACCTAGCCGACATAGCTCATCTGTCCTCACCTCTAGACTTCTCAACGGTCTCAGCTAACACCAGTCAATACTAGCATCCACTGCTTTCAGATAACAGATAACTCAAGCAACAATCAATATATATATATATAAAGGAGACTTAGAGGCATGCTTATGTGGCATGTCTGTTTGAGCTCCATTCATATTTTTCTTTTTTGTGGTTTTTTTTGACATTTTTCTCCCTTTTTTAATACATTTTTTGAAATAATTTTTGCTAATAACTAAATGGATTATCAATCAATCATATTATTATATAAATGTGAAGTAAAAAAGTGAAATGTTGAATTACGATTTTGTCCTTATTGTAAATTAAAATACTATAAATCATCTAATTAATTAAATATTAATTAATAATAATTTCCTATTAAATATCATATCGTATCATATTACTATATACGTGGGAAGCCAAAAATTGAAAAGTTAAAATACTAAAATACCCTTCAAACGTTAAAAAACAAATATACCCTTGACTTAGGGCATGTTGATGTGGCATGCCTGTTTGAGCTCCATTCATTTTTTTTTTTGTGATTTTTTTGACATTCCCCCCCCCCCCCCCCCTTTTCTTTACATTTATGAATTAATTTTTGCTACTAGTTAAATGGATTATATTATATTATTATATTATTAAATGGATCAATCAAAATTATATTATTATATAAGTGTGAAGCAAAAAAGTGAAAAGTTGAATTACAATTTTGCCCTCATTGTAAATTAAAATATTATAAATCATCTAATTAATTAAATATTAATTAATAATAATCTCCTATTAAATATCATATCATATCATATTACTATATACGTGGGAAGCCAAAAAGTGAAAAATTAAAATACTAAAATACCCTTCAACCCTTGACTTAGAGGCATGTTGATGTGGCATGCTTGTTTGAGCTCCATTCATATTTTTCTTTTTTGTGATTTTTTTGACATTTTTCTCCCTTTTTTTTTTTTTACATTTTTTTGAATTAATTTTTGCTAATAGCTAAATAGATTATCAATCAAAATCATATTATTATATAAGTGTGAAGCAAAAAAGTGAAAAGTTAAATTATGATTTTGCCCTTATTGTAAATTAAAATATTATAAATCATCCAACTAATGAAATATTAATTAATAATAATTTCCTATTAAATATCATATCATGTCATATCATATTACAATATACGTGAAAAGCCAAAAAATGAAAAGTTAAAATACTAAAGTAGCCTTCAAACATTAAAAGATAAATATATCCTTCAAATAATAATAAATAATAGATAAAAATGAAAAGTTAAAATACTAAAATACCCCCCAAACATTGAAAGACTAATATACCCTTCAAATAATAATAAATAATAAATAATTAAATGTTAAAATACTAAAATACCCTTCAAGCATTAAAAGACTAATATACCCTTTAAATAATAAATAAATAAATAAATATAATAAATAATAATTAGTCATATTATTACTATATCTATCACTTATACTATTCTGAAAGTGAGAACCAAAAAGTTAAAAAATTTAAATTATCAAAATGTTCATCAAATATTAAACAACTATTTTGCCCTTTAAATAAAAATTATTCCTATTATATTTTTGTAAGAAATGTAATTATGCATTCTAATAATGCATGCTACTCCATCAAATATAATAAATTAGAGAATGGAAGGTTCACACACTAATGGTGAATATTCAATTAATGAAGGTGAAATCATTTATTTTCACCTTCAGTTACTTCTCAAAATGTTCATCAATGAATAATTAATACATGTTTTTTCTTAATATTTAAAGTTGAATATCAAATGCCATTAAAAATTGATAGATCATTTTACCTTTTAAATAAAAAATAATCTTTATTTAATATTAAATAACATCATTAATTCTTAAATATTAAATTATAGTTCAGTGAACATAATTAATCAATAAATGTTAAACGCTTGCAATTCATATTTAATTTTTTTTCACTTTGATATTCCACGGACTAATAATCAATATATATATATATATAAAGGAGACATGGAGGCATGTTTACGTGGCATGCCTCTTTGAGCTCCATTATATATATATATATATATTGATTATATATATTTTTTTAGCATTTTTTTTATTTTCCCCATTTTATTATTTTTACTATTTTTTTTGTTTAATGATTTTAACATTTATTTCTAACCGTTACTTTATCCTCTTTGATTTATATCAATGTGAGTTACTTAGGGCAAAGAAACTGACCATTTACCCTTCTTTACTGTATAACTTATTGCACATTTATTTTGGATATTAATAATAATAATATGTAGTACTTAATAAATAATGTATAAAAGAGAAAAACAATATTCACATACTCTCAGTTGGTGTCTGCAACGTTGGGAAGAAACTTAACATCTCTTTGATTCCTTACTCCCAGTTGGTGTCTACAACGTTAGTAAGAAACTTAACATTTCTTTGATTTTTTTGTCTTCTTTCATTCTACTGTTTCATCTGTTTTTCTTTTCATCTTTTTTTTTTTCTTTTAATTGATTTGATTAAATCAAAATCAAATGGAGAGATTATCTCAAAAATCATGAAGAAAAAAATGGTATTTGAGAAATCGGGTCAATACTACTTTGTAAATATGATATTTTTTCATTTTCACTATTGTATTTGCATGTATGTTAATATGCAAGGAAATTGTGTTGTAGAATAATTTTTGTTCTTTTCCTTAATTTCTTAGAGGAGTATTTGAAAATCAAGGATCGATAGAAGGATGCACTTATAAGCAGCAAAAAGAATTTAACCATTACTTGGAATAAGCATTAGTGTTATTCACCCATCCAAGGATTAGACAATTATGATGGGCATGGCCAGGTGGACTCCAAATTGTCTATCAAATAAAATTATCTTTATTTTTTGTTTCTTTTCTAACGAAGCTATTATTTTATTATCACATTAGTTTTAACTTTTATGTATAAAATTCTACTTTGATTATTGACGAAAATTTATTTTTGGATCACGCGATAGTATGGTGATGTGGCATAGCTCTTTGGTCAAAGAATAAACTTTTTTATTGGGCTTTTTTCATTTTTGTTTTTCATTCATTCATTTTAACTTAGATGATATAGCATATTTTTTAAAGCAAGAATTTTCTTTTGTTCTTTCTTTCTTCTGTGGAATTTGAATAGACTAAAAGGGATTGAATTTGAAGGGATTAACAGATGTTTCTATTCTCTAATTATAATACTTAATGCATAAAAATTAATATATATATTTCTTCATCTTCGCTCTCCTAAACAATGTTAACACAAGTTATACTACGATATTTAGCTAATGGAGACAACATTTATTTAAAAGTGAAATATCTGATGGATTAACAGATGTTTCTATTCTCTAATTATAATACTTAATGCATATAAATTAATATATATGTTTCTTCATCTTCACTCTCCAAAGCGATGTTAACACAAGTTATACTATGATATTTAGCTAATGGAGATAACATTCATTTAAAAGTGAAATATCCGTTGGATTAACAGATGTTTCTATTCTCTAATTATAATACTTAATGCATATAAATTAATATATATGATTCTTCATCTTCACTCTCCAAAGCAATGTTAACACAAGCTATATTACGATATTTAACTAATTGAGATAACATTCATTTAAAAGTGAAATATGTGACTTTGGGGCAACTTAGTTATATTTGAGGCATATGTTTCAGTATGTTTAAGTTTCTTAGTTGATTTTGCGGGTACACGTAATTCGTTATTCTTTATATGCACATACCTTATTTTCCAATGATAATTATATTTATTCTCATATGTTGTAATTGGCTGTTACCTGTTTAAATTTATTGTCTTTATTCAGGTATAATCTTTTTCTTTTTATCTCATATAGTTATACAAATATTGGAGAACCAAGTAGAGGTTGGTGAAGGTGTGAAACTTCATATAACTATGAAGGAATCTATAAGTTCACAGGGACCTAATATTGGTGTTTCAAAAATTTCACCAGGGACCTAACGCTCTTGTTTTCATGATCCCAAAACCATCAAACTTTACTCTTTGCAATCTTAAAGACATTTAATTCCTAGAGGTTCAAGCTTTAACCACACTGATATATACTCAATAGTGAATGAAAAATAAATAATGCAAATATGAGTCCTAGGACATCAAATTTTGGCACCACTGGCAGTCTCACCTTAAAAACATATACATTTACTAATTTGACAATTATGGATAAGCTAATTGTTTATATCCAGTAGAACCCATTGCTGATTTTTTAGAATCACCAATATGAAGGTCTTATACCAAGATAATATTGTCAGTGGGAATCTCTTTGACACCATAAAAAAGTTCGAACAAAAATATGAAGCAAGATATGTGATTAAACTAACTCAATTAGGAGACAATTCATTCAATACAAATAAATTCGATCGAAAGGTGTTCATGATAAGTAAAGATCAACACTCTGCTTCCATTAAAGATCGGCTAAGTATTCAGTTCTTTCTATTTATTTTTTTGGTACCATTGCAATCCATCACAACATGAAGCACACCCTAAACGTTGGCACACACTTAAATTTAAAACTATGTCACACTGCCACAAATCTTAAAAGCTGATTTGACAGTAAATATTTTAACTCAAGCCTGATATTGTTGTGAAAGTGACTTCACCATTTCTGAAAAACATTCGACAAAATAGTAGCTGGATAAGTTGCGGCAAAAGAAGTTTCCTAGCAAAAAGATGGTGCCAACCATGTTCCAAAAATTATTTCACTGATAACAAAGCCGAGAGATAATAATTAGTCACAACTTGAAAATGTGTTGAAACTGCTATTTATTTGTTGATTATGTTTAATAATAAATTACTCTAAAAAGTTCACATACAGAGGAAAATATTGGTCCTATTAGTATAGGAACTGAAAGTGGAATACAATAATCAATTATGAATGCAATATATCCGAGGATCTCTTTTTCTTTTCTGATGATGGTAACAGTCTATCCCAAGAACTCAAATATACATGATTTTTACTACAATCCTATCAGATAGATAACATAACAACATAGAGTGTCATTTTTCTTTTCTGGAGAGTTAACAAGATGGAGTTAATCACTTATTGTCCAAATTGAAGGACATCACTAACATGCAACTCCACAAAAACTTTCTTCTTCACCTAATGATTTGAAAATAAAAAAGCCATTAGTATATACGTTCTTTTTTTTATGAATATTAGTGTATATGTTTTGTACTGATTTAAAAGATGAAATCACACCATAACAAATGACAAGGGTGGAATTAAGAATCTTGACAATAACATGTAACTGCTGAGAGAAAAATAAGGAAATAGTTATTAAATTAGGTAAGTTGTTTACACTAAGTCAGCACACAAAGTTCTCCCCACTTTCATTTAATTTAGTACACTTGATAGGGACAAGTGATGAACAAAAGAGGAGTTGCAAAAGTTCTCTAAGAGGCTAAAAACTATAACTACAGAAGATAGAGCAGACAATTATATAAAGGCATGAGAATGCAAATGTATCCTAGGACATCAAATTTTGGCACCGATGTCATTATCAACTTAAAAAATATAGCCATTTATCAATTAGATAATTATGGATTCCTAATTCTTTGTATCCGGCAGAACACATTCCTAATTTGTTAGAAATCTCTCTAATACCATGAAATACTTCAAACGAAAACATGAAGCAAGATATGTGATTAAACTAAAGTTGTTGAGGAAGAAGAAACACAAAAGTAGAAATTCAATATCAAGGTTTACTGTGAATGAAGCACTGGATTTATTATCACTGCTTCTTGATCGTGAACTGGCTAACAATCGAAAACCCCAAAAATCCAACCAAAATTTACACTTTTCTTTATTAAAAGGCAAATCAAAAAACCCCTAAAAATCAAAATCCAAAGAATACCCAAGACAACAGCAAATAATAACCAAAAACTGAAGAGAAGATACCTGTGAACTTGAAAGTCAGAAGAGAAACCAGAGAACTTTGTCCAAAAGTGTTTGCACATTGTGTTTTGCAATACTTAAGACACAGGGAAACATCACATTTATCAAACATGTCAAGATCCTTTAAAATAAAGGAAGGATACGAGTAATACCTCTGCAAATAAGATTTACAAGTAAGTATTACAAAGTCAAAAATGTCATCAGCCTTTTTATTATTGTGCAAGCAGACATGTTGAAATCTGCATTTGTCTAATATACATAGTGATGACTCGTTCGTTAGTTAAACGGATATGTTATTTACATATAGATATCATATGGTTGGCAAATATTATGATGTTCACATTTGTGACTGCATTATTACATTACATATTTGGATGCGATACGCTATTTACATATGAGAAATGGTGATGTAGTTTTTGTTTAGCATTTTATTTTCTCTGCAATATCTTGACGACATCCGACAAAAAGTATTTGCGAAAAAAGAAGATATTCGTAAATGAGATGAGATTGTAAACAAAAATTTCAACATATTAGGTAGAGTTCTATCTAGCAAGTGATTTGGAATAAGAGACTTGATATAAGCAAAAACCCCATAAATGATTTTTGATATGGAAAAAAGCAAAAAAAAAAAAAAATTAAAAGAAGATTATGTCATCTTTAGAGTACTATAAATTATGTCATCCTTAGAGCACACTGTCTAATGATAATTAAGAGAAAGGTTGAAATTATTTATATTAAGATAGTAAATATTTTAATTCAGACCTGATATTATTGTGAAAGTGACTTTACCATTTCTGAAACGCATTCAACATAATAGCAATCGGATAAGTAAAAGCAAAAGTAGTTTCCTGGAAAAAGGGTGATGCCAACCATGTTCCAAAAGGTATTTCACTAACGACAAAATCAAGAAATAATAATTTGTCATAAATTGAAAATGTGATGGAAGTGCTATTTATTTGCTGATTATGTTTAACAGTAACATATTCTCAGAAGTGTTTTGGAGATTGTTACTCAATGAACAATGGATTATTATTGTAATTATCAGGTCCATTGTTACACCCCGTAATTTTTCAATGAATAAATAGCCTAATAGCATGTTGATCAAGGGATTCAGAAAAAAACAAAAGGAAAGTCGGTTTTTTCCATTTTTATCAATAAAACCAAAAAAAAACAGAGGGTATAGCCATGTAAGGCAAAACCCACGACAATTATATATATTTTCCTTCTGATTACGCTTCGAAACGCGGTCTAAACTTCGTTCCGGCTTAGATACAGAGGTATAAAGCTGCAGAGAGCAATCCTACGGAGTTGGTTTCGTGAAATTTGGCCAGCGAAACGTCGTGCTACCGAGGTAAAATAAATAGAATTGCTTTAAATTAGTACCAATGTGTTCCTAGCCTTGCAGTGAGCATTTATCCCTTCTGGACTATCGAGAAATAACAAGTTTTCGACCGTTTTTCGAAAGGTCAAAGTTTGGGATAAATATATATCAAAAGTGATAATATCTCCCGGATATTAATGTATTTAGTTCTAATTGACATGTATATGAATGTAGTTGGGAGAAACAACAGAAGTACCGATGGAAATCACATCGGTCAGTCGGGTACTCAGAAACCAGGTATGTAAAGTTATTCTTTTGGCAAGCCAGGAAGTACAATCAAGAAAATAAATAGAATAAAGGCTATTAACAGATACCCAACGTACAGGAACGATTTCAGTACAATTTCCAGCAAGCATGCTAGTATATCATTACGTATCATGTGATAATCAGAATAACGGATAGTCAGATGATTTCAGATAGTAATGTGGTATCCGCTAGTAGCTCAACATGTTCTTACGTAATACCCAGAATGGAAGTTGTAAAAGTAGTATAATGAATTAGCAAGATTACAGATAGTATGTATTACTTTTGTTGAGACTGCATCCGGTAATAGATGACACATTTTATATTATTAAGCTATATTCAGTTATAGATGTCATGTTCTATGTTATTGAGTTATATCCAAATATAATCAGATCAGTAATCAGATATAGAAATAGCTCCAGACACCGATATAGCTCCAGAAACAGATGTAGCTCCAGAAACAGATATGGCTCTAGAAACTGATATAACTTTAGATCACAGATAACAATAATCAGATAAACAGATAAAGGCCAAGCAGCAGTTAGCCCAGCAATCAGAAACAGTGTAAAGCAGAATATAGCATCAGTTGTTTAATACGGACTGGCCTTGAAATAAAAGAAGAGAATATGATTAGTATTTTTCATTTGAGCATGCTTGCTGTGTATGTGTTTTGCATGTTGAGACTTGTTATGACATGTGGGTGTCCTTTAGCCTCCCCGCCTCCCCTGGGTTATAGCTGTGTCGATACCAGATTCAGATACCTCCCCCAGCTGGGCGATGCCGTCCACCTAGAGGACGATGATGTCCGACCACCATAACAATACGGTCCAGATTACCCTGCTTGCAGGGGCAGTTCAGTTCACTCTGCGCAGAGCCAGATTACCCTGTTTACAGGGGCAGACTACTCTGTGTGCGCTTGTGGCCGGGGGCAGTTTCAGATACAAATTTTTATAAAATTACCCTATTGTGTGTTTACACCCAGGGGCAGTTTCAGTCACAGATACAACAACAGATTACCCCGTTGAGCGCTTGCGCCCAGAGGCAGGAGTCTTCGGACTCAGACACAGTTCATTGTCAGAGGCCAAGGCCTGAGCTACGTACCCAAGGGGGCCGGTAGGAGGAGATCACAGTTATCAGATGAGTGGACTGACTTATTTTTGGTTGGTTTAGACCCGGGTAGGGGTAAATAGATTGTTATGTTGGTTGGCACCTTCTGGCTTATGGGGGTCGGTCAGGTATTGTGTGTATTTATATGTATATCTATATGTGCTATTAGATACTGATAGGCAGTAGGACGACACGCCGTCAGGTACGCCCAGTTTAGTTACAGAATAGGTAAACTCTCCCCAGTTATCCTCAGCCAGATAGACTCAGCTACTTCCTGCTTATATGTCATGTTATTGTTGTTACCCATTTCAGTTGTATATTTCAGTTTGCTTTACATGCTCAGTACCTGTGGTACTGACGCCCGTGGGGGCACTGCATTGCTTGCCTGCAGGTACACATAGACGAGGAGTTGACCCCTCGTGATCCAGTCAGCAGAGTTATCAGCTCCTATCATCCGGAGCTAGACAGTCGGAGGTTGTTCCTATTTCCTTTTTGATTACAGTTTGGGTAGGTCGGGGCCCTATCTCGACCATTCTATTATTACTTCCTAGAGGCTTGCAGTCTGATGTTTCCTGTGGTGGTGGAGCTGGTCGTGTGGGGTCGTGCATGTATATATGTGTTTAGTTGTTGATGTTGGCCGCGTGGGGCCTTCTTCTGGTTATAGTTAGTGACCTTGTTGGTCACAAATGTGAATAGCAGTTGCTTCAGATTATAGTGTCATTGTTCTGGTTAGCTGTTGTGCTTTGCAGGTGGATATAGGCCTAATCGGCCGGGAGCTGTATTTACAGCCGCTATATAGCCGGTTTGTTTCTTGAAATAGAGCCAGAGTCTAGCAGGCACCAGGTGCCCGTCATACCCCCAAGGTGGGGTGTGACATCCATCATAACTATTATTGGTAGCAACAGTAGTTTTTCTCTCTGTTTCAACAATATGTTGTGAAGATGGGGCAAAATTAATGTTTCATGCTCACTGCACTGTGACAACAAAATACTCGGAGAAAACAAAGTGACAACTAAAACAAACGGAAAGAGTTTGAAGATACCTGCATATGTTTAAGAGACATAAACAGGTCTATTCAATATCAACATGATTAATACAACCTGGCAATGAAAAATATGGAATTTTATATAATATAAAGAATCAGCTAAAGGTTATTTGAGCTAGAAAATCTTACTAAATTTCACATGTGAAGAAATGTAATGAAAGACTAAAACTTTGTATAGAGACGATGATTTTTAAAATATTGTGAGCATGCATCATCATTTTAATACTATACTTTGATAAGTATACAGAGTAACTTTCCTTACAGGAAGAAAAATTCAAAACAAAGAGAACTAAGCAAAGTTCAAGAATTTGATACAATGGAAAAATCCATCAAAGAAAAATTTAATAGACATGGCACAAAAAGATTAAAAAACTTAATCTCCTTACCTTGCAGTGGATTGCACAACTGTAACAAGGACTAATGTTTTAGATAGCAAAGCAGTTATAAATAATTTTAGAATGCAAATATATGAAAGTCTAGAACAGGATCGGAAACCCTAATTTCACCTCCTCAGTGCTGCAGTCATTTCGACCTTTTTAATTTTGTCTCAATCTAATTTTCTAATTAACATTCTTGTCTCTCCATATCTTCTCTTTCTTCTCAAGTGTCCTACGTGTTCAACTTGTGTTTTAACAGATAAGAAGAAATTTTTTTAAGAAAAAATAGAGAGAAGAAGAAGGTAGTTTCTTGAGAGAGAAAACCTAACAGCACACCAGTTTCTCTACATTGACCGTCAATCAGTTTCTCCATTAGCAAATTCTCTCTCAATTGTTATAAATCTTCACATGTTGTTACTCTCACCATTCAATGATTTCTCTTGATGTTTTTATACACCCTTGAACATGAACTGACCAGTAATAAAAAACTCAGAAAGCTCAATCAAAAGCTTGAACATATGCGGACAGAATTGAATGTGTAATTTCTTTCCAGAAGCCAAAATCTGCTAAGAGATGCCTTGCTAATTGAAATTTTGAAGATAGACAGAAAATTCCAAAAATAAAATTCAAAAATACCCGAGAATATAAAAACTAATAATAAAAAATTAAATACCGTATGAATGAAGGAGGAAAAGACTGATACCTGCTACTGACACCATCAGAACTTGAAAGCAAGAAGGTAGATAAAAGAAATCCTGTCGGTAAAAGTGTTTGCGCATGAGTATTTTGCAATATTTACACACAGCCATCAACTGAACATCACACTTAGTAGCCACCTCAAAATCCTTTAATATACATGAAGGATACGCATAGTACTTGTGTACACATAAGACTCACAAATAAATACGGTAAAGTCTAAAATATCCTCAATATTTTTGTAATTTTCCTTAAACAGACATGTTGAAAACTGCTGCTTAAATATATAAATAAATTCTTTAATAAAAATTATCGAAATTCAATACACGATAGTTAATACCAATTTTTAAATTTGATATGATCGTTATTGTAAAAAAAAAAATTATATATTAGAATATACATGAAAATTAAAATAAATTACATTTTTATAAGCTTTAAAATTTAGAGAATACTTTAAAAATAACAATTAAAAAATAATTATAATAAACTGATAAAAAATTTGTTTGGTAAATTTACTAATCATCTTAATAATCGCGCGAAACGCGAAAAAATATACTAGTCATAATATATTGCCAAGCAAATCAAGAGTAAACACCAGTTAATCAACATCATCAATAAAGCACTGTCGGACCCTCTCTCGGTTGTGCATAGTTAGTGGAGCTCAATCCACCCAGGAGAACCAATTGTGATCTTAGGAAAGCTCAGACATGCCGGACCACTCTTGAATCATGTTTAATTCAACACTATGGAGGACATTATCCTCAACCCCGTAGGTCACTTCACCCTTTGGGCATAACCTCGACCGGAAACACTCTCATGCGTCAGGTATCCACGAGCCCCAATGCCTCAAACACAACACACACATAAAATCACAACACTCACAATCAACAACAATAATAATACATGCTCAAACAGCCCACAACTGGCTCTCGAACCCCACCAATCGATTATCACAACATAGTACTATTCTTTCACATCTAGTCCTCTACTGATGAGCCACTAATCGAGCTAAGGATCAACAGTCTAACCAGTCTATCACCAAGCTTTACAAGCAACTCAGAAGCTACTCTACTCACCACTAACAATAAGGGATTGTCCAAGCCAACCTAAGCGTCATCACGTCTGCCAACGTACCATCGATTCAAATATAACGAAAGATCGTCGCAACCGTTAACCTACATCTTTCTCAAACCATCAACCACCTAAAATAGTAACACCTATATCTATCCATTTCTATCTGCACAACAGCCCACAAAACAAGCTATAGCATCCATAACATATTTCATAACCGACGCCAACTAACGCCCACCGGACATACGACAACCAACCAAGCTATTACCCGAATTCATGACCTTAATAGATGAGGGAAATACCATAGACCAACAGTCCACAACACATGTATACAAAAGACAAGCAAAATCTAAAACACAACAAATTTACATAATATGACAAGAATATGATTGGAACGGAAATCATGTCGAAACGGAGAGGCGAAAGCCTTAACATACCTTGAATTCCAGCGAAACCCAAACCATCCAGCTCAAGCTAAAACCATCAAGAATTTAATGCCTTAAAAAAGTTCACTCAACACCAAAAATGCAGCTCTAAGAACACAACATGAAAACGACACAAGACAAAGTTTATTCAGCAAAATTCTTATTGATTTGACTGTAGAAAATCGAAGATAACTACCTACTAGCATCCACAACCTCTTAACCAAATTAAACTTATTAAGAATCAGGAAGGAAAAACAACTTACCAAGCATCCATTGCGATACAACCACCAAACAACCCAGAAACGACGCCAAACCACGGACTACATCAAACTCCCATCTTTCCGATCTTCGATTCCACCTCAGATTATCTTCCCTAAGCCCAAAACCATCAAGAACATGTAAGGGAAGCTTGGGAGAGAGTTTTTGACTACTGAAAATTTCCAAAAATAGGAAATGGATAAAAACCACCGACCAAGGGGCTTAAATAGTCCTCTATGTGAATATCTCTTTACTCTGAAGCCGAATTGGCGAACGGTTTAATGTGTTGAAAACTATACTCATAGAGCTTTAATTTAATATATTGTAAGCCCCCTAACTCCTTATAAAATAGGAGAAAAGCTTCAAGACATTTGGCCTAAATTTCAGAAAATTTTCAAAAAGAAAATTTGCGATAACTTTTGCCAAATTTAGTTCTACAACTTGATCGACGTCCAATCTTAAATACAATCATAGAGTAACTCAAATACCTCATAATACTTTATTTTTATCCCATTAAGTACTCTTAGTCCTACCTCAAAAATACGAATTTATCGCTCAAATTATCCGTGGTGTTACAGCAATCATGGTTTGATATGCTTAAAACACGTCCATATGATCATATTTCATTTTTTAAGAATGAGAGCTTCCGATAAATATTATAAATGCAAATCTATTTTATGAAGTGAATGTGATAATGCTTAGTGAAACTTATCAATATAAACATGCACTTGATTTTAAGAATATCACAATTCACCTCAGAAGAGACAGAATAATTAAGAAGAAATGTTCTTATATTTTATGTTTTACCCCTGAAGTACTAAAATTCTGAATTTTACTTTTGAAGTAGTAAGATTCTTAAATCTACTCTTGAAGTAGTAGAACTTCAAAATCTTCTCCTGAAGTAGAAAAAGTTGAAAGATTTTTGAAGCGATGTCTTTTTATGCTTGAACAAAATAATAACCTATTGATAAATATCATATTTCATGCATATTTAAATGATTATGTTTTATTCCTTGAAAGTAAATGAAAAAGATACTACTTCTAGAGAGATGAAATAACAATGCATATACATGTTATTTTTGTGTTATAAAAGTCATCCTGTTGGACGTAGAAATATCTTGAATAATTTTATTAAGTATCATTTTAAGACAAGAAATTCGAGTAGAATGCTTTATACTATGACAACATTGGCACATTATGATTAGTTGCTATTGACTTTCTCTAAAGAAATAATGTATCTCTTTTCAAAAAAATGTTATTATTATGTCTTTGCCTCTGTGATGCAAAATATTCATGTATTAATGGCAAATCTCTTTAAAGGAGATGTTTGAAATATTGAAGTCTCTCAAATAGAATATATATAATTGAACCATTCACCTTAAATCATAATATATGAAATTGTCATGAATAGGACACAAGTAGTAAACCTGAAGTTATTTTCAATAAAAATGGTTATCAAATTGAGAATACAAATGATTGAAATATTAAATATCTCCAAGTCACTATGGGTAAGAAATTTGTATGTGAACAGTTACCGGAGCATGATAAGATCACATGTTATAATAAATCAGAAGTTTATTTATGTGAAACTCATGTCATAGTAAACTTGAAGTTTACTAAAAGAAATAGCACATATTATGATAAACTTGAAGTTTATGTAATGCCCCAGATAATTTGAGTGATAAAATTGTGCTTTCGAGGTAGGACTAAAAGTACTAAATAGTCTAAGAAGGAAGTATAATGAGTTATTTGAATCACTAAATAGTCTAAGAAGGAAGTATTATGAGTTAATAGTACTAAATAGTCTAAGAAGTAAGTATTATGAGTTATTTAAGATTGGACGTCGATCAAGTTGTAGAACAAAATTCAAAAAAAGTGATCGCAAAATTTTCTTCTTAAGATTCCTTGAAATTTAGGTTAAATGTATCAAAGTGTTTCTCCCAATATATAAGGAGTTAAGGGGTGTTCGACCTATCAAATTTAATATCTACGAGTATAGTTTTCAGCGCATCAAACCATTCATCAATCCGACTTCTAAGTAGAGAGATATTCGCGTTTTCGTGAGACCGCGCAAGCAGGCACGTCACAAGGGTCTAAGGCGGTAGAAGGCTATTTAAGCCCCTTTGGTCGGTTTTTGATCATCCAAATTCATTTTCCAGCAACCTACTTTGTAAGAAACCTCTCTCAACTTCTCTCCATGGTTTTCTTTGGGTTTTGAGGCTAGAAGCCATGGCTCAACATGATTTTAGTGTCGGAAAGTCGGTAATCGCGTGTAGTCCATGGTTTGGTGTTTTTTCTGAGCTGTTGGTGGATGTTTCATGGTGAAGCTGTTACACCCCGTAAGTTCTTGACACTTAGTTGGCCTATTCGCATGTTGGTTAAGAGTTTTAGAATGCAATACGTGTGAGAAAATGGCCCGGAAAGAGACTGGACAAGCGCCAAGTCGAAGCGTCGCAAGGAAAATGCGACTTATAAATCGCATTCGACAAATGCGACTTAAAGGCCCCAAGTATATAAGGCCTCCCACCTTTTTTTAAATCATTTCCTTACATTTAATTTCCAGTGAACGACCAGTAAACAAGGGAGACGAAGGGTTTTCATTAATTTCCGTCCGATTAAGCCGTCAAACGCAGTCCAAACTCAAATTAACTTCGGGTACCGAAGTATAAGCTGCAGGGAGCATTCCTACGGAGTTAGTGAACCGCCCGGCAAAGCGGTGAACCGCCTAGTCAAAGTGATTGAAATTGCTCCAAACTAGTGTTAATACACTCCCGGCATTAAACTAAGTATTTCTCCCTTCTAGACTCCCTAGAAATTATGAGTTTTCGGTCGTTCTTCGATAAATCGAAAAATAGGCAGTAAATATATTCATAAGTATGGTTTCTCTCCAAAATAATAGTAGAATTAATTTTATTCCTTCGTGAATATGAATACAGTTGACGAAATAGCTGAATATTAGTCGAGCTACGCCAGTTAATCAGGAAGCCGACAGTTAAGGTATGTAAAGCCAGTTTCTTTCGGCAAACTAGTAGTTCCAGTATAGCAAAATAGTATAAATTCCAGTAGAATGTTTCAGAAGTCGTATATTATATTCAGTATGAGTTTAGTAAGCATGTTAGAATTATAATACAATGTTCAGCATGAAATTCAGTAAAACAATATAAGTCCCAGCAGAATATTCCAGAAATATTATTACAGATTCAGTATATTTCAATATCAGATTCAATACATTTCAATACGAGATTCAGAACAGAATATCAGAACATAAATATTATTATCAGATCCAGTATATATATTACATGTGTCTATTGCTATCTGTGGAGACATGATTTGTTCTGTATTGGGCACCCTTAGAGCTTCCTTGAACGCCCCAGGGTTAATAGCTGTGTCGACTTGCCCGCCAGTGGGTGAGGATACGTCACTCTACGGAGTGGCATGCCGTCCGCCAGCGGACGAAGATGGGATGCAGATTCCCCATAGCAGGCTGATCAGCACTATATCACACCCCCTGTCGAGCGCTTGCGCCCGGGGTGCAGATTTCAGATTTCAGGAGTCCTCCGGACTCAGATACAGCTATAATCAGGGGCCCAGCGAGCCCAAGTTGCATACCCAGGGGGCCGGCTGGATGCTCATAGTTACTAGGTGGATGGTATGACCTGGGTAGGGGTATTTAGATTGTGTGTTGGTTGGTACTTTACGGCTTATGGGGGCTGGTAAGGTTTTTGTATGCTATGTTGTGTTAGTTATTAATAGATAGAAAGTAGACCGTCATGTTATCGGGTATGACTCTTACTCTCTTCAGTAAAGTTATGCTCTTTTCAATCAGTCTTAGCCCGTCTCCTATTACTTCAGTATCTATCAGTATTATTGTTTGCTTTCAGTTATTTTCAGTTATTGCTTGCATACTTAGTACCAGTGGTACTGATGCCCATTTTGGGGCGGTGCATTACTTGCCAGCAGGTACTCATAGACGAGGAGCAGATTCCTCGTAGTTCTAGCCAGCGTACATAGTCTTCAACTCCTGTCATCCGAAGCTTGACAGCTAAAGGTTTACTTCCTTTTTTGTTTGTACAGTATGGGTAGGCCGGGGCCATGTCCCGACCATCTTATTATTCTTAGAGGCTTGCGAATTATATATTCCCTGTGGTTAGTTGTACCGGTCGTGTGGGGCCATATGTATGTTTTTAGGTTGCATGTGATGGTCGTGTAGGGCCTTGTTCAGTTGTCAGTTGGTGACCTTGCCGGTCACTGATCAGTTTAGCACTTGATTCTACTTTTCAGTGATAACTAGTCAGCATGGTGGCCTTGTCGGCCCGCATAGGTTCCCTTATGTTCAGTTGTTCTGGGTAGCTGTTATATTCCTACAGGTGGCTATAGGACTTGTCGACCGAAGGCTGTATTTACAGTTGTTATATAGCCTATTTTTTTCATAAATCCAGAATTAGAGCCAACCTGACACCAGAAGTGCTTAGGCTCAGTAGTCCAGCAGTCCAGGTCCTAGTAGGGCACCAGGTGCCAGTCATGCCTCCCAAGGCGGGGCGTGACAGAAGTTGTTGGTAAGATTTCTTTATTTTGTTCTCCTTAGTTTTAAGGTTATTTATAGGTGTTTTAACGCAGTAGGTTATTGTCTCGGAGTTTCTACCGTCGAATTCCTATGAATCTTATCGGGTAAGCTTCATTTGTCTTGTTTTGTTGTTGAGTTGTGTTGGCTGCATTTTGACAGAATTTTGTACTGCCTTTAGGCAGTAGGTTCATGGTGTTGAAGTCTCAAGTTCGGCTAGGCTTGAAGCTAAGGTATGTTAGGCTTTTCCCTCCCTTTGACGACATGAATTCCATAGCCGTTGTCGTCCATGTTGATGTGTGTGTTGGCTATTTGTGATGGATTGTGTTTTGGTATTATTGAACTCTTGTTCTACTATTTATATGGTGATAATGGTGTGTTTAAGATGCTGGTTTGATTGGTGGCTCGGGCTTGAGTGTGGAGAATCATAGACATGGCAAATTATTAGGCTCATATCGAGAGGCCATATGTGAGGCGTGTGGTTCTTATAGTAAGTTGTGGGTTGTTTGAGTGAATAAGATTAGGTGATTATATTGACAAGTGAGTGAGGGTTTAGAATGGTTAAGTTCGATGGTTTCAATGATCTGTTGTTATATTTGATTCGGCGGTCGTGTCGGCCGTGTCGATGGCACTTGACAATCGTGGTGACACTTGGGCAGGTTTGGCCATGTCCCTTGATGCTAGTGGTAAGTAGAGTGTCTTGTGGGCTGTTTGATCATGTATTATTACGTTTGTTGATTGTATGTCTGTTGTGTTTGAGGCCTTGTGGCTTGTGGATACCCGATGCACGAGAGTTGTTCCGGCTAGGGGTCGTGCCTGAGGTACCTTATGGCTTGTGAATACCTGATGCACGAGAGTGTTTTCGGCTGAGGGGTTGAGCCCAAGGAGTGAAATGACCTACGGGGTTGAGAATGATATCCTCCAAAGTGTCGAGTTGAGACCTGATTAGAGAATGGTCTGACATGTCTGAGCCTTCCTGGGATCGCGATTTGATTCTCCCAGATAGATTGAGCTCCACTAACTGTGCACAGCCTAGAGAGAATCCGGCAGTGCTTGACTGATGATGTTCACTAACTGGTGTTTACTTTTGATATGCTTGGCATTATATTGTAATTGCTGCTTGTGTTATATGTTATCTGATAGCAGTGGATGCTAGATGTTGGTTGGTGTTAGCTGGAGGCCGTAGAGAGGTCTAGAGGTGATGACAGGTGAGCTATGTTGGTTAGGTGCCACTGTATTATTGTTTACTTTTAGACTTGACGAGCTTATGGGGGCCAGGTAGGTTTTGTTTGTATGTTTGTTTGTACTTGCCAGGCTTATGGGGGGCAGGTAGATTTTCTGTGTTTACTTATGTTGAGTCTCCGTTTGCGATATCTGGTATATCTGTTGATCTCTAATCTATGTCTTCTAGTTATTTCTACCTTTCATGCTCGGTACACTATTGTAATGACGCCCTAGTGGAGGTGCTGCATTCATGCTTGCAGGTGATAGTAGGTTGTTAGATCAAGTTTTTGGGTGCTGAGTGGAGTTCCAACTGAGTTGATACGCTCCAGGTCTTTCGTAGTCGCCAGATGTTTGAGCTAAGGGTAGTTCGGGGCCCTGTCCCGATTATTTGATTACTAATGTATTCTTAGAAGCTCATAGACTTTACTATGGTTTTAGTATGTTGTTATAGGCCAGGTGGGCCATGTTGTATAGTTGTTTTCCTTTCCGTGACCTTGACGGCATATGGTATTTATTTTTTTTGGTTGGTTAGGTGAGCCAGCTTCCCTATAGTCTATCGTCTTATTCCGATTTTATAGTTGTTGTGTTGTCGAACCTCATCGGTTCTGGCCTTTGTTTTATATTTTGGGCGTGAAGTATGCTCATATCAAGGGTGACACTGGGTGCCAGTCATGCCTCCCCGGGTTTGGGGTGTGACAATTTACTAGTACAAATAGTTTTATTAGTTGACATGACCGTTTTGATCATCCTGATGTAAATTGATGTGCTAATTGAATATCAGAATATATTGAAGAACTGGAAAATTCTTCAAGAATTCTTTTATGTTGCTTGTTCTCATGATAAGTTGATATAGCAACTAATGTTGGGATTGAATCTCCCAAAATTTTAAAAAGGATAAAAAGTGAATATGGACCCCCTTACCTGTAATGTGATATCTTAAATAGATGTATCTATAAAATGATCACATGTGCATTTATTGTCAATCTGTAGCTTGACATTCACAAAGTTGCTTGCTTAATATAAAATGAATTTAGAGCATAATTTTCAGATTTTGTGATCATTCGTCTTGATAATATTGGTTTATATTCAAGCTGGTTTGACGTTGAATGCCTTTGATAAATAGTTGAACCATTGCTTATGAGAACAAAACTTCATGTATTAGTTTGACATATGATATATTGCATACATCGATACTTGTATGCATCAAACTAATAAGTTATGATTAATTCACCCCCTCTCAATTGGTTTAGGGTCAGGAACCAAATATTTTTTATCTAATAGCTTTTTATGTGCGGTAGATGACTAATTAACCTACCATGGTGCACACATATTGATTTCTCAAAAAAGATGAGAGATATATGCTAGATATACTAACATAAGGGGGAGACAGTAAGCAGCTATGAAATATGTCGTGAATTATCATTAGTATGATCTTCATTTTAAAAGATAATTCAGGTTAAGAGTTAGAAGCATTTGCTGACCCAAAATTAATCTCATATTTAAGTTGCAAATGCTCCTATTGATTGTCCTCGAAGGAGAAAGTCTACAACATGCATGCAACATGGTAGACCAATCAGTTCCAAACGCAATAATCCTTGAAAAAGGAGAGGAGTAAATCATAACAAGGAGGCAACGTGCTCTTGAAGAACCTATGACATACACTTCATGAAACCTCATGAGAGGTTTAGGTACTTCAAAATAATGAAGTTATGAGATCTCAATAAGTTATGTCGTACTGAGAATCGATATAAATGATATTTTGTCGACGATATCTTTAGTACAATATAACGCGCAACATTGTAAATGATTATGAGGATCTAAACTCTATACATATTAAACAGGTTGAAATGATGCATCTTGATAGGCGTAAAGTTTATTCGACTTATAATCCAGACACTAGAAGATGTCATGCTAATGAATGTGGTCTCTTGACAAAGTTTATATGAACATTTTTTAAACGACTCAATATGCCTGAAGTATATACAAGTTTTTGAAAAACTTGTTTATAATCCTTATATAATATAAATTTATTTATCCTAATAATTGTTATTAAATTTCTTGGATATACAAGGCATCCATCTTATTGACATAAGGGTATGATCCAAATATATTATCTATTTTCATGAATAGTTACTGTCATACTATGACGTTCCACATGACTATCAAATCTTATAAAAGATAGCAAAGCAAGCCAAAAATGTAGTTTGCCTGATTTCAACAATATTTATGTGATGATGATGTAACTCCATCAAAGGCTTGGAGATGCAAAGGAACAACCAGTTCATCAAATAATAAATTGATAAATATGATCCCAAAGGCTCTGTCTACCTCTTCAGCCTACTTCAACATATGATAAGTTGGTATACAAGATTGAAGTACATTATCTTCAAGAATATGTGATACTTTAATCAGGGGGAGTAAAGAATGCATTGTAATCTTTTTTTTCTTAACCAAGATTTTGTCCCATTAGATTTTTCTGGTAAGATTTTTAATGAGACAGTTAGTAATGCGTATTACTAAATATGTGTACTCTTTTTCCTTCATTAGAATTTTCTTCCATTAAGTTTTTCCTAGTAAGATTTTAATGAGACACATTATCTATTAATGAAAATTCAAGGGGGAACATTATAAATATATTATATTATGGATATCCACTAGATAAGCTTGCAATTGGATAGGCTTGCAATCAGATAAGCTTGCAATTGGATAGACTTGCCGGCAGCTTATCTTCTTCTGTAAATAGGAAGTCAATTCGGTTCATTTATACATAAATTTGAAGAAAAATACAAATCCCCCCCCCCCCCCAAATTTCTTTATCTATATATCTTGTTGTCTTGACATTTTATTATTATTTTATAATAAAAATTTTATTTTTAAAATATATTGAACAAGTAAAAATGAACGCAAGAAGTATTTAATTTAAGTGAACTATAGATAAAATTATTTCTTCTCTGCTTATATTTTTTTCACTTTAGAAGCTTTGCCGATATCAATTAATAGAGATTTCGTGACTTATTATATTATAAAGTTTTATTTATTGAGTTTGTGCATAATGAAATTTAATTAAATTTAAATTCGTAAGAAATTTGAATTATATTAAACTTTAAGATATATTAACTCAAATAAATATTAAAAATTAAATAATTAGATTCATTATTTAAGTTCAATAACATAAACACTTTAAAAATAAATTAATTATAATAATTAAGCGATAGATGAAATGACAAAATAACACTAAAAATAATTTAGAAAATATTTTTGATGGTATAAAATAGTTATTTTACTTTTTCTAAAATTCAAAAAGTTCGAATAATTAAATAAAATATGAATAGTCAAAATTAGACGTGAACACCAACAAATTCAAAAATATTATATGAACATATAGGAAGTCTTCAATCATACAACGACATACAAGTACTCAAAAACATGGGTTAAGTTGTTATAATTATGTATATGGGGACATCATATATATGAGGTGACAAGTATATATACAGATACATATCATGACTTAGATTTCACTATATTGTGATGACACGTAATCCAATTCGTCAGACAAAATAATTATCGATTAATCTGTAAAGCTTGAATCTTTATCATATATTTTAATCTTTTGATTTTTTGATTATGCATTTTTCATTAAATGCTGACTTTTTGATATTAGATTTATGTGGTATAGTTGCTACATTTTATTATATTATTTATAATAATTGCACAAATTTTAAAAGTAAGTATTATTTATATTACTCTTACCGTACTATGTTGGGGGTGGTATATAATAGTTTCTTAGTATCCTATGTACTCACCCAACTTTTCTGCACTTTATATATGTATGGATCCTAGCACCAGCGGAATTTCCTTTTGATCTATTAGAAAGTTACTTGAGTTTCAGTCATGAGCTACCAACTTGTCTATGGTAGGTTAAGGTGTTTTGTTCTCTTTACTTATATTCATTAGTTTTAAGTATTGATTTTCAAGACATTTGATTGATTTCCTACTTTTAGTGGGTCATTACTAGTACATATCAGGTGTTGAGGATTTTATAGTATATTCCGCACTTAGTATCATATTATAGATTTCATTATCAATCTTATTTTTTTGTTTAGACTACTTGTCTACTGTTGAAAATTGTGATCGTCATTTTTATTTGCCTAATGGGAATGTTGGCTGTTAATAACGGGATGATAAATTTAGTTCGTCACAAAATTACTATAAATTTTAAATAGTATTACCTTGTTAATTTTAACACGTAAAATGACATTCCCCATCAATGACACTCTAGATATGAAAAGTGTGTTTATATGAACTAAACGTTATTGGAGGAGTTCGAAAATATTAACAGGAATGAAGACTATCTATATAAATTATACTCAGTTTGGCATATTATGAATATCTTTGATATTACGCACTAGCGGAAGAAGGGTATTTGAGAGACAAAAAATGACTAAAGTTCAGATATAAATGTCTGAAGTTCAATGTTATATGCTTGAATCTCAAATATATGTGCCAACTTAAACAACTACAACTTAAAATATATATATGTATGAAGCTTAACTTTAATTGCCTATATTTGAAGTTTGTAAATTCAAAATGTTTTTGGTCTTCATTCGCATGTTGTTACACCCCATAAGTTTCTATCGTTTAGCCAATGCGTGCGTATGTATGTTGAGAGTTTTGGGGTACAATGCATGCGGGAAAGGGCTCGGGGGTGAGTATACGAGCACGGTGTCGAGCAAGCAGGAGGGCGAGGCCGGAGGCTGGGCACCTTGGGCGTCGCACCGTGTTGCTTGCCCGGCGCGTCGCATCCATGGCCTGACACGATGGGTGGCGTGCCGCTCCCCATTGCCACTGCCTCATATATGTGTGTGTGTGTGTGTGTGTGTGTGTGTGTGTGTGTGTTGTAAGTTCAATTCTCATTCATTAAACATTTCCCCAAAATCAGACCACAGCCCTATGAAGTTCTGTCTCAACTTTTCATCTGTTTTTTCTGATTTATGCCGTTAAACTTTGTTTAAAAGCAAATTCATCTTGGATAACAAGTTCCAAGCCTACTAGAAATGTTCCTACGAAGTTATTTCTTAAAATCTTGCTTGAATTTTCGGAACCCCACCGAGTAAAAGTTGTAGAAATAACTTGTAATTGAGTCCTAAGCGGTTACAAGTGATAAGTAAGCATTTCTACCTTCTAAACTCTCTGAAATTAGTAAGTTTTCGACCAAATTAAATGAAGTTGAGTTGTAGTTAATGTTGTTGAAAGATATCGTTATTTGCCAAATCCTAGTATTGAAAATAGCCTTATTCTCTCAGCGTAGGGCTGCAATTTGGTGGGATTACTGTCCGGGAGAACGAAAATTGAAAATTGAGGTATGTTAAGACTAACTCCTCTCGGTAAGTTACTCCTATTGTTTAGCTAGTACAATTAATACCTTGTAGTAGCTTGTGCTTACAGTGTTGTGGTTAGCTGCTACGAGATGAATTGAGGTTACAATATAGTATCCCTTGTTGGGAAGTTTGTATTCAGTTTTGGTTGTTGGCAGAGGCGACGAAGGGATTCCCTGTTCAGTTATTTCCTAGTTAAGAAGACTAGTAAGTGCTTTGTTACCATATTGAGGCCATCGAGGCCTAAGGGTAGCTTTTGGCGTACCTTGCTATGTTAGATAGCGTAAGGCATAGTTAGGCGATATAATATGTTTTTCTACGCCTATAGATATAGTTACAAGAGCCTAGATGACTCAGATATAGTTACAGGAGCCCAGACGGCTCAAACACAGTCACAGAAGCTCAGAAGACTCAGTTACAGCTTCAGAGGTCAAAGATACCATAGTTACAGCTTGCCTATGGGCCTATAGTGGTACAGATAGGAAGAGTATGACTACTTACACTTATCAAGGTTTATGGGGGCCTAGGTATGTTATTATGTGTTGTTTGTACCTTCCAGACTTATGGGGGCCAGGTTAGGTTCTTGTTTGTACATTACCTGGTAGCTATAGTCTATATTGTGAGATTATGCAGGTTAATTTTGGCCCTTAATACTGATTACTTCTAGTTCTTTATCAGCTTTTATTCAGTCATTATTTACTGCCATACATATTCGGTACATATTGTACTGATGCCCACGCATGGGGTGCTGCATACTTGCCTGCAAGTCCATAAAGACATGGCTCAAGATCGTCTCAGTAGCTGTTCAGATCCAGTAGATTGGCTATCTCCTTACTTTCGGAGTTTCCAGACGCTTAAGGTTTGATTATCTTTTGTTGTATAGTTTTAGGTAGGCCGGAGCCCTATCCCAACCAATATTCTACTCTTAGAGGCTTGCAGACTACAGTTTTTGGGTTAGTTATGCATTGTTGGTTGTGTGGGGCCTAGATATGTTATTTGATAGGAGCATGGTGGTCATGTCGGCACGCATAGGATGATATTGTTGTTGCTGTTGGGTTAGCTAATTTACTGCAGGTGTTATATAGTGGCCTTGTCTGCTCAGAGTTGTGTTTACAATCGAGATATAGCTGTTTGTTTTCTTGATTATGTACTACTGGCATACACCAGAAGCGTCGATGTCTAGCCAGACCTGCTCTGAGTCTAGTATGGAATAAGGTGCCAGTTACACCCTCCAAGGTGGGGCATGACAAACTTGGTATTAGAGTAATGTCGTATCCTAGGGAATCTGCAAGCTGTGTCTAGTAGAATCTTATTTATAAATGTGTTGTGCACCGTATTTTATAAGCAGGAAGCTACGAGACATGATAGTATGTTTACCCCTCCCTCTTCTCAGATCATGTTATAGAGCCAAGTTATCTAGGATTGAGCCCCTAAGTTTATGTTGTTATGTCTATCTACAGAGATATCGGATATAAGGCAGACCACAACCAGTCGTGAGCTAGACACCACAGCAGGAGAGGGTACCAGCAGGGTGTCACTGTTGGGGACAAGCCAACTTGAGGACAAGAGAGAGACATGCTCTTGGTCTCCCCAGCATCCCCCATGGCACCAGGAACCTCCGAGGGTAATAGAAGTATCGACCTCACTTACAGTTCCTCCTATACCCTCAAACCAGGATGTTAGAAGTGCGGTATGTATGTTGGTTCAGATGATGGCTGCTCAGTGTCAGCCTCAGCCAGTAGTACCAGCTATTGCCGAGCCTACTGAAGGGCCCTGGAGTTCGAGAGTCTGCGAGTTCTTTGCCTTGAGTCCTCCGCAGTTAACAGGAACATATCGTAGAGAGGACCCTCAGAACTTTATAGATCAGCCATAGAGGATATTCGGGGTTATGCAACCTCCTCTACAGAATCAGTTGAGTTGGTAGTATTCCCATTATGAGATATAACAGTTTTGTGGTATGAAAGCTTGGAAAGAACTAGAAGTAGAGAAGCACCTCCGCCTACATGGCCTAGCTTCTCTTGAAGCCTCCATAGACCACTATTTGCCCCAAGATATTCGGCAAACCAGAGTAGAGAAGTTCTTATATCTAGAGTAGGGTAAAAAAAGCGTTAGAGAATATGCGTTGAGATTTGATTCCTTGGCCAGATATGCGCCAATGTTTCTTGATACTATGCCAGCCAGGGTACATCGGTTTATTATGGGGCTTGCATCAGAGTATGTGGAAACTTGTATCACAGCTACATTACGAGAGGATATGGACATCTCACGGATTCAGGCCTTTGCTCAAAACATAGAGGGAATCAGGCAGCATTAGTATGTGATTAACAGGACAGGTCAAGAGCAGTGTCGGAGGGGTAGACCTGCCGACTTCCAGGCAAAATTTCAAGGTGGGCCTAGGCCTCGTTTGTCAGGTAGGCCACTTAGGCCCCCATTTCAGTAGCAGTATGGCAGCATATTAGATCGTCGGGGACAATCAGGTCCCAACGAAAGTTCACAAGCGTCGGGCTTACAGCAACAGAGGGCTCCAAATCAGATGAGACCAATTATACCACGTTGTAGTACCTGCAATAGGCGACATCTAAGCAGATACAGATATGGCTCCACTACCTATTATTCCTATGGATAGGAGGGACACATGATGAGGGATTGTCTGATACCAGGGTGATTGGGACCAGCAGAATAGGTCCTCAACAGGTTCATATGCCCCAGCACCTTCTGCAGGGCCCAGGCCCTCAGCTCCAGCAGGCAGAGGCAAAGGTAGATCAGGGGCATCCAGTTCTAGCAGTGGTTCAGATTGTACTTATACACTAGCAGGGCGATAAGATTCCGAGGCGTCGCTAGATGCTGTGACAGGTACACTGAATGTTTTCTCCCATTTAGTTTATGCTTTGATAGATCCTGGTTCTACCTTATTGTATGTTACTCCGTTAGTGGCACGAAAGTTTTATATAGTACCAGAATTACTTCAGTGACCATTTTCTGTATGTACCCCTATTGGTGAATCTATTGTTTCCAGAAGGGTTTATCGAGGTTGTACAGTAGAAATTGTTGGCCGCCAAACCTCTGCGGACCTAGTAAAGCTGGAAATGATTGATTTCTATATAATCATGGGCATGGATTGGCTAGCGCCATGTTATGCCAATGTTGAGTGCTGGACAAAGATTTTCAAATTCCACTTTCCAGGAGAAGTGGTACGGAATGGAAAGGAGATGCACCTACACCGAAGGATAAGTTTATATCCTATCTCTAGGCAATAAAGCTGATTGCAAAGGGTTGTACCTACTATATTGTTAGGGCTCAGGATATACAGGCAGAACCCCCAACTCTTCAATCTATTCCGGTGGTTAGTGAGTTCCCAGACATATTTTCGGATGAGCTTCCTAGTATTCCCCTAGAACGGGAAATTGATTTCCCCATCGACACGCTACCGGATACATAACCCATATCTATTCCTCCATACAGAATGGCCGCTATCAAGTTGAAAGAATTGAAGGATTAGCTGAAAGATTTATTATATAAAGACTTCATAAGGCCTAGTGCTTTGTCGTGGAGTACTCCAGTCCTATTTATGAAAAAGAAAGATGGCTCGTTGCGAATGTGTATAGATCGATAGCTAAATAAAGTTCCTTTCAAGAACAGGTATCCTTAACTGAGAATAGACGACTTTTTTGATCAATTGCAAGGGGTGAAATACTTATCAAAGATTAACTTAAGGTCAAGGTACCACCAGGTATGGGATCGGGAGAAGAATATTCCAAAAACGACCTTCAAAACCAGATATGGCCATTTTGAGTTCCTTGTTATGTATTTTGGATTGACAAATGCCCCAGCAGTATTGATGGATTTGATGAACAGTATATTCAGGCCATATCTAGATTTGTTCATGATAATGTTCATTGATGACATTTTGGTATATTCACGTTCAGAAGTTGAATATAGAAATCATCTGCGAACAGTACTCCAGATCCTCAAAAATCACAAGTTGTATGTGAAGTTTTCAAAATATGAGCTCTGGTTAAATTCTGTGGCTTTGTTGGGCCATATTGTATCAGATGCAGGCATTCAGGTGGATTCGCAAAAAATTGAGGCTGTAAAAACTTGGTCCAGACCCACAACTCCAATTGAGGTTCATAGCTTCCTAGGATTAGCCGGGTATTATAGAAGGTTTGTGGAAGGATTCTCTGCCCTCTCAGCACCATTGAAGAAGTTGACTCAGAAAGCAGCTAAATTTCAGTGGATTGAGGCTTGTGAATAGAGTTTCTAGGAATTGAAAAACAGGTTGATTTCTGCACAGATATTAACCCTACCAGAGGGTTCAAAGGGCTACGTTGTGTATTGTGACACTTCAAGCAGTGGGTTAGGATGTGTTCTGATGCAACATGGTAAAGTAATTACCTATGCTTTGAGGCAACTGAGGAAACATGAGAAGAATTATCCCACCCCATGATTTAGAACTAGCTGCAGTTATTCATGCTCTGAAAATTTGGAGGCATTACTTATATGGTGTGCATGTAGACATGTTAACTGATCACAAAAGTCTCCAGTATGTTTTTACGCAGAAAGATTTGAATTTGCGACTATGTCGTTGGTTAGAGTTGTTGAAAGACTACGACGTGAACATTCTGTATCATCTAGGAGTGGCAAATACTATTGCCCATGCCTTCAACCGCAGAACCATGGACAGTTTAGCATATTTAAGGCCATAGCAGCAAGAAATAGCCTGAGTTAGCCAATCTACCAGTCCGAGTGATAGATTCAGAGGATAGTGGGGTCGTGATTCAGAATACAGCAGTGTCGTCTCTGGTTGTGGAAGTAAAGGAGCGACAGTATAAGGACCCTATCCTAGTGCAACTCAGAGACAAGGTTCATCAAGGTGAACTATCAACCTTTGAGTTAACAAGAGACAGTGTCTTGAGATTCAAAGGTCAACTCTGCGTTCCAAATATAGCAGGTCTTTGCTAGCAAATTATGGCAGAGGAACATTATTCTCGCTACTCTTCATCTGAGTTCGATGAAGATGTACCATAATATAAAGGAGATATATTGGTGGCCTTGAATGAAGAAAGGTGTGGCTGAGTTTGTGGCACAGTGTCCTAATTGCCAGCAGGTAAAAGCTGAACATCAAAAACCTGGCGGACTGACTCAGGAGATAGTCGTACCTATGCGGAAACGGGAAGCAATTAATATGGATTTTGTTACAGGGTTACCTCGCACCAGGCGTAAATTCGACTCCATTTGGGTCATTGTCGATAGATTGATGAAATCAGCCCATTTCTTGCCAGTTAGGACTACGTTTTTGGCTGAGGATTATGCTGAGTTATATATTAAGGAAATAATCTGGCTGCATAACGTCCCAGTATCTATTATTTCTGACAGAGGGGCACAATTCACCACTAGATTATGGCAGTCATTTCAGAAGGGTTTGGGGACACAAGTTAATTTGAGTACAACTTTCCACCCCCAAACAGATATCCAGGAAGAGCGTACCATTCAAACGCTCGAGGACATGCTGCGAACATGTGTGCTAGACTTCGGGGGAGGTTGGGATGAGCACCTACCTCTTATTGAGTTTGCGTACTATAATAGCTATCATTCTATTATTCAGATGGCGCCTTATAAGGCTTTGTATAGGCGGAAATATAGATCCCCCATAGGATGGTTTGAAGTAGGCGAGTCAAGGCTGATTGGACCAGACATAATACATCAGTCAGAATAGAAAGTTAAACTCATTAGAGAACATTTATTGACAGCCCAGAGTCGTCAAAAATCATATTTCGATGTACAATGCAGAGATTTATAGATTGATGTTGTTATACCCCGTAGGATTCCCGGCACCTAGATGACCTATTCGCACGTTGGTTAAGCATATTTGAAGGCCATACGTGCTAAAGAAAGGCCCGAGAAAAAGATCGGACGAGAAACCTGTCGAACCATCGCGGAAGGAGCCGAGGCAGAGCCCCTCCACGATGGCAATGTGTCACGGAGGTGGAGCTTCCGCGTTGGCTTCGTGACACGTTGGCCTTGTCCAGGTCCAAGTATATAAAGCCCCACTTCGGTTTTAATTCATTTTAAACTTATAAAATTTCCAGAAAACAGAGAGGAATAACCAGAGGAGGGAAAAGAACGAAGAAGGTAATATAATTTCGTCCGATTACGCTGTCAAACGCAGTCCAAACCTAAATTAACCTCAGATACCGAGGTATTTAGCAGCAGAGAGCATTCCTACGGAGTTAGTTTCGTGAAATACGGCCGACGAATCATCGAGCTACCGGACTAAGGTAAGTGGAATTGCTCTAAACTAGTGTCTATGTGTTCCTAGCTGTGAAGTGAATATTTCTCCCTTCTGGACTTCTGAAAAATAGCGAGTTTTCGACCGTCTTTCGATAGGCCTAAGTTTAGGCTATAATTATATCGAAAGTGATGTCGTTCTTTAGAATAAAGTTGTATTTAGTACTGATTGACATATATATGAATGCAGTTGGGAGGAATAGCTGACATACTGACCAAGCTACGCCAGTTAGTCGGGAAATCAGAAGCAAACGTATGTAAAGCTAGTTTCCTCGGCAAGTTAGAAATCTTGGTATAAGTAAAGTAGTTTAAAGGCCAGTAGAATGTTCGGAAGTCGTGTGTTATGTTTATTACGAATGTTGGTACGATATTAGAAGCATCATGTTATCTATAGCGTGAAACTTGCTAGCACGATTTAAATTCTGATACAAGTGTTAGAAACGGTACAGCATGTCCAGTATGTGACTTAGCAAAGAATGTTAGGATATTATCGTATTCAGTTGAAACCCCGTAAAGCAATGTAATTACCTGTAAGGTATCTCAAAAGAAGAATGATAGGTTAAAATAAAGTTTAGGAAGCATGTTAGAAATAGTAAGTCATGTTACTATAGAGACTCAGTTATACAGCATAATTTCCAGCAGAAAAACTATATCTTGTTCAACACTAGACTCAGTACAGTATGGCAGAAGATTATGTTTATACATATATATACTATTATCAGTCCCAACACGTATTAAATACGTACATATCACTATCACTAGTTCAGCATACAGTATGTCCAAATACTTTATTATCATTAGCTTCAGTATATGGGATATGCAGATAGTATTACTAGTTGAGACCATTGTATTGTTTTGGGGTTGGATTACCTAACATCCATGACCGCCCCAGGGTTAATAGCTATATCGACTCGTCCGCCAGAGGACGAGGATACGTCGCTCTACGGAGTGGCATGCCGTCTCACAGGGGATGAAGATGGGATGCCAGTTTTCCCCATATTGTGCCTTGGTCGGCCCTTACACACCCCTGTCGAGCGGATATGCCCGGGTGTTGATTCAGGAGTCCTCCGGACTCGGGTACAGTTATAGTCAGGGGCTCAGCGAGCCCAAGTGCATACCCAGTGGACCGGCAGGATGCTTATAGTTATTATAGGAGATGGGACGACCGGGGTAGAGGTATAGATTGCGTGTTGGTTGTACCTCCCGGCTTATGGGGGCCGGGTAAGGTTTGTGTGTGCTATGTTATGTTATGTTGTGTTATGCCATGTTACATTAGATACGAGTAGATCGACAGTAGAACGATACATCTCCAGGTATGACTCCTATTCCTTCCAGTATAAGTGAAGAATAGGCACAGCTTTATATTTTCAAGCAGTTAGTCTATTCCTTCTTATTTCAGCTTCATCAGTTGTGTTGTTGTTTTCAGATATTTCTTTCAGTTACTGCTTTACATACTCAGTACCAGTGGTAATGACGCCCGGTGGGGCGCTGCATTACTTGCCTACAGGTACTCATAGACGAGGGGCTGATACCTCGTGATTCCAGTCAGCTCACAGGGTCATAGCTCCAGTCATCCGGAGCTAGATAGCTAGAGGTTTATCCCTTTTCTTTTGTTGTACAGCATGGGTAGGTCGGGGCCCTGTCCCGACCATCTTATCAGTATTCTTAGAGGCTTGCAGTATGTATATATTTCGCTGTGGTCAGATGAGCCGGTCGTGTGGGGCCGTGCAGTTGTATAGCTGTTAGTACTTCTGTTTCCTTTATGTTGGCCGTGTGGGGCCATAGCTTGACAGTAGTGGTGACCTTGCCGGTCACGTAGCTATCCAGTATTTCATTGTTGAGTTACAGATAACTAGACAGCATGGTGGCCTTGTCGGCCCGCATAGGTTTCCCTATATTGATACGTTTCTGGTTAGATGTCAGCACAGATACAGGTGGCTATAGGCCTAGTCGGCCGGAGGCTGTATTTACAGCCGTCATATAGCCCGTTGTTTCCCTGAATCTGAGTTAGAGCCAGCCAGGCACCAGATGTGCTCAGGCTCAGCAATCTAGCAGTTCAGGTCCCAGTAGGGCACCGGGTGTCAGTCATACCCCCCAAGGCGGGGTGTGACAAACTTGGTATCAGAGCAAGTCGTGTCCCAGGGAGTCTGCAGGCCATGCTAAGTAGAGTCCTGCCCATGGATGTGTTGTGCACCACATACTATGGGTAGGGGGCTGCAAGGCATGATAGGATGGTTGTCTTTTATTCTTATTCAGTCATGCTGTAGAGCGGTACAATATAGGGTTGAGTCCCTAAAGCTTACTGTATTCTTTGGTTACAGATAATGTCAGACCAGCAACATCCTATCACAGGCCGGAGCTTAGATATTGCAGCAGGGGAAGGCACCAGCAGGATGCCTCACCCTCATTTAGAAACAGCCCGATCAGAGGGCACTACAGAGGCATCGTCCCAGCCTTCTCAGCAGTCTCCACCACATCAGGAGCCACTTGGGGCGACACTACCTCCAGCAGTCCCTATACCGACACCTTCCGACCAGGAGGTTAGGAGTGCAATAGTTATGTTAGCACAGATGATGGTTGCCCAGCGTCAGCCGATGTCATCTACAGTTGCGGAGTCGTCAGGAGGGCCCGGTAGTTCGAGGGTCCGAGAGTTCTTGGCTCTGAATCCCCCACAGTTTACACGTACGGACCGGACAGAGGACCCTCAGGATTTTCTAGATCAAATGCTGAGAATTTTCAGGGTTATGCATGCCACGCCTACAGAATCAGTTGAGTTGGCAGCATTCCGGTTACGGGACATCGCCTTATTGTGGTATGAAAGCTGGGAAAGGTCCCGAGGGAGAGATGTTTCCCCTCCGACCTGGTCCAGCTTCTCAGGAGCTTTTCTGGATCACTATTTGCCGCGGGAGATTCGACAGGCCCGGATAGACCAGTTTCTACATTTTGAGCAGGGAGCCATGAGTGTTCGGGAATATTCCTTGCGGTTTGATTCTTTGGCTCGGTATGCACCGGCCTTTGTCGATACCACGACATCCAGAGTACACCTCTTAATCATGGGGTTGAATCCAGAATATGTTGAGACTTGTATTATGGCCACACTGCGAGAGGACATGGACATTGCTCGAGTTCAGGCGTTTGCCCAAAATATTGAGGGCATTAGACAGCGGCATCGGGAGATCAGGAGGGCCAATCAGGAACAGCGCCGCCAGGACAGGCCAGTTGAGTTACAGAGGGAGGCTCGGGGAGGACCCAGGCCACGATTGTTAGACAGGCCACCCAGGCCCCCGCCTCCGCCACAGCCGCAGAGGGGTAGATTTAGCCGCAGGGGGCAGTCGGAGGCCGGCAGAGGCTCGCAGATGGCAGATTCACCATTACAGAGGAGGGCGGAGTAGAGTAGGTATACTCTACCACTTTGCCCTATATGCAGCCGACGCCATCCTGGAGCATGCAGGTATGGCTCCACCGGATGTTATATTTGTGGCCAAGAAGGCCATCTGATGAAAGATTGCCCAGCCAGAGGTCAAGAGGATCGGGATAGATAGGATAGGGCATCCACAGGGTCTTGAGCTACAGCATCCTCGGCAGGGCGCAGGCCCTCAGTTTCAGCAAGCAGGGGTCGGGGCAGATCAGAGGCCTCCAGTGCAGGTGCGGGTCCAAGCCGCACATATGCTTTACCAGGGAGGCAAGATTCAGAAGTGTCACCTGATGTTGTGACAGGTATGCTAACTATCTACTCACACCCTGCTTATGTATTGATTGATCCAGGGTCTACTTTGTCCTACATTACTCCATTTGTGGCACGAAAGTTTGATATCGCACCAGAATTATAGCAGCAGCCCTTTTTAGTATCCACGCCCGTCGGTGACTCTATTGTAGCTAGCAGAATTTACCGAGGGTGTACAGTAGAGGTTGCTGATCGTCAGACCACAGTAGATTTGGTCGAGTTAGAAATGATAGACTTCGATGCCATAATGGGTATGGATTGGTTAGTGCCGTGCTTTGCCAATGTTGAATGTTGGACCAAGACGGTCCGATTCCACTTCCCAGGAGAGGCAGTGCGGAAGTGGAAGGGCAGCACCGCTACGCCAAGAGGTAGGTTTATTTCCTACCTTCAGGCGAGAAAGTTGATATCTAAGGGATGTATTTACCATCTGGTTAGAGTTCAGGATGTCCGAGCAGAATCTCCGATGCTCCAGTCTGTTCCAGTAATGAACGAGTTCCCTGATGTGTTTCCCGATGAGTTACCTGGTATTCCCCCAGAACGGGAAATAGATTTTGCTATTGACTTGTTACCAGACACCCAGCCGATATCAATTCCTCCCTATCGTATGGCTCCTGCAGAACTCAGAGAATTAAAGGAGCAGCTGAAAGACTTGTTGGATAAAGGTTTTATTAGACCGAGTACTTCACCATGGGGTGCGCCAGTTCTGTTTGTGAGAAATAAAGATGGCTCACTCCGTATGTGCATAGATTATCGGCAATTGAACAAAGTTACAGTAAAGAACAAGTACCCGCTTCCCAGAATTGATGACTTATTTGATCAGTTGCAGGGAGCCAGATACTTTTCTAAGATTGACTTGCGGTCCGGGTATCACCAGGTTCAAGTACGTGAAAGAGATATTCCTAAGATAGTGTTCAGGACCCGATATGGACATTTTGAATTTCTAGTCATGTCCTTCGGGTTAACGAATGCCCCGGCAATCTTCATGGACTTGATGAACAGTATTTTCAGACCCTTCCTGGACTTGTTCGTGATAGTATTCATTGATGACATTCTGGTGTATTCTCGCTCTGAAGCAGATCACCAGACTCATTTACGGACAGTGCTCCAGATCCTCAGGGACCGCCAGTTATATGCTAAATTTTCTAAGTGTGAATTCTGGCTTAATTCAGTAGCCTTTTTAGGGCATATTGTGTCGGATGCTGGTATACAAGTTGACAAGCAGAAAATAGAAGCAGTTAAATCATGGCCTAGGCCTACCACTCCGACTGAAGTCCGTAGCTTTCTGGGGTTAGCAGGATATTACAGGAGGTTCGTTGAAGGGTTCTCGACATTGCGGCACCTCTGACTAAACTGACACAGAAAGAAGCAAAGTTTCAGTGGACAGAGGCGTGCGAGCAGAGCTTCCAGGAACTGAAGGACAAATTAACCTCCGCCCCAGTGTTAGCATTGCCGGAGGGTACAGAAGGTTATTCGGTGTATTGCGACGCATCAGGCATCGGGTTAGGTTGCGTGTTGATGCAGCATGGTAAAGTAATTGCATATGCTTCCAGATAGCTGAGGAAACACGAAAAGAATTACCCTACCCACGACCTGGAATTAGCCGCAGTGATCCACGCATTGAAGATGTGGAGGCATTACCTGTATGGCGTCCATGTTGATATTTTTACAGATCACAAGAGCCTACAGTACATCTTCACTCAGAGAGAATTGAATCTGCGGCAACGTCGCTGGTTAGAACTGTTAAAAGATTATGATGTGAATATTCTATACCACCCCGGAAAAGCCAATGTTGTAGCAGATTGTTATACCCCGTAGGATTCCCGGCACCTAGATGGTCTATTTGTGCGTTGGTCGAGCATATTTGGAAGCCATACATGCTAGAAAAAGTCCCGGGGAAAGATCGGACAAGCGCCAAGTCGGCGCGTCGCAAGGCAAAATGCGACTTATAAATCGCATTCCATGAATGCGACTTATAGTGTCTATTATATATAAGCCCCACTTCCGTTTCTTATTCAAATTCCTTATAATTTCCAGTAGAAAACAGAGAGTAATCAGAGAGAAGGGGAAAACGAAGATCTCCTATTAAAATTCATCCGATTACGCCGCCAAACGCGGTCCAAACTCGAATTAACCTCAGGTACCGAGGTATTTAGCAGTAGGGAGCATTCCTACGATTTTTGTTTCGCAAAATACGGCCGGCAAATCGTCGTTCTACCGGGATAAGGTAAGTGGAATTGCTCCAAACTAGTGTCTATGTGCTCCTAGCTGTGAAGTGAATACTTCTCCCTTCTGGACTTCTGAAAAATAGCAAGTTTTCGACCGTCTTTCGATAAGCCTAAGTTTAGGCTATAATTTTATTGAAAGTGACATTGTTCTTCAGAATGAAGTTATATTTAGTATTAATTGACGTATATATGAATGCAGTAGGGAGAAATAGCTGGAGTATTGACCGAGCCTCGTCCGACAGACGGATAACCCGAGGTTAAGGTATGTAAAGCTAGTTCCTTCGGCAAGTTAGTAGCTTTAGCCTTGTATAGTACAATAAACCCCGTAGTAGAATTTCCGGAGTTGAATGTTAAGTATTGTGCAAAGTTCAGTAAACCTAGTTTGCGTTGTTATATCGTATTCAGTCTGAAAGTTAGAAGAGCATGTGCCCGAGGGCAAGTTAGTATTTCAGATTCAGTATAGCCTATTACGTGATTAGAAAGCATGTAGTAGAATAAAAGAAACAGATTTTTCATAATAAAAGTCCGTAAAGAAAGATCAGATAGGCAGACAGTTATGGCTACAGATTAGTCATTCAGACAGATAGTATCATGGCTACAGATTAGCTGTACAGTTAAACAAAGATTACAGAATCAGTATAATTAGTAAGAATCAGTTCAGTGTAGAGACAGATCAGAATAAGAAGTTAGATTTCAGATAGTCTTTCAGTTATACATGCTTGCTATTTATATGTGCTATTTGTTTGTTGAGACTTGTTGTGGCATGTGGGTGTCCCTTTAGCATCCCCACCGCCCCTGGGTGATAGATGTGTCGATACCAGATTCATATACGCCACCAGCTGGGCGATGCCGTCCGCCTAGAGGACGATGATGGCCGACCACCATGATAATACGGTCCAGACCACCCTGCTTGCAGGGGTAGTTCAGTTTACTCTGCGCAGAGCCAGATTACCCTGTTTACAGGGGCAGATTACTCTGTGTGCGCTTGTGGCCGGAGCAGTTTCATATACAGATTTTTATCAAATTACCCTGTTGCGTGCTTGCACCCAGGGGCAGTTTTAATTACACACAACGTGTGCACTTGCGCCCAGAGGCAGGAGTCTTCGGACTCAGACACAGTTTATTGTCAGAGGCCAAGGCCTGAGCTACGTACCCAAGGGGACCGGTAGGAGGAGCTCGCAGTTATCAGATAAGTGGAGTGACTTATTTTTGGTTGGTTTAGACCCGGGTAGGGGTAAATAGATTGTGTGTTGGTTGGCACCTTCCGGCTTATGGGGGTCGGTCAGGTATTGTGTGTATTTATATGTATACCTATATGTGCTATTAGATACTGATAGACAGCAGGATGGCACGGTATCAGGTACGCTCAGTTTAGTTATAGAATAATTAAACTCTCCCCCGTTACTCTTAGCTAGATAGACTCAGCTACTTCCTGTTTCTGTGTCATGTTACTGTTGTTATTCATTTCAGTTGTGCATTTCAGTTGCTTTACATGCTCACTACCAGTAGTACTGACGCCCGGTGGGGCGCTGCGTTACTTGCCTGCAGGTACTCATAGACGAGGAGGCGATCCCTCGTGATCCTAGCCAGCGCAGAGTCATCAGCTCCTGTCATCCGGAGCTTGATACTTCAGAGGTTTATATCATTTCCTTTTTTTGTACAGTATGGGTAGGTCGGGGCCCTGTCCTGACCATCTTATCAATATTCCTAGAGGCTTGCAGTCTGCATATATTTCCCTGTGGTCAGTTGAGCCGGTCGTGTGAGGCCGTGCAGTTTGTTATAGTTGTGTAGCATTTCAGTCTATGTTGGTCGTGTGAGGCCTTAGTTTGACAGTAGTGGTGACCTTGCCGGTCACGTAGTTATTCGGCATTTTGTTGGGAGATTACAGATAACTAGACAGCATGGTGGCCTTGTCGGCCCGTATAGGTTTCCCCCTTGTAAGTATGTTTCTGGTTAGCTGAAGTTCATACAGGTGGCTACAGGCCTAGTCGGCCGGAGGCTGTGTTTGCAGCCGTTATATAGCCCGTTGTTTTCCTGAATCTGAGTTAGAGTCAGCTAGGCACCAGATGTGCTTAGGCCCAGTAGTCTAGCAGTTCAGGTCCTAGTAGGGCACCAGGTGCCAGTCATACCCCCCCAAGGCGGGGCGTGACAAGGTGCCAGTCATACCCCCCAAGGCGGGGCGTGACACAGATGCTCTCAATCGTAAGTCCATGGGGAGTTTGGCACATTTGCAGCCCGAACAGTGGGAATTGGTCAGGGAGATACATCAGTTAGCTAGCCTAGCCGTTCGTGTAGCAGAAACAGAGGACGGTAGTGCAGTAATACAGAACACCGTCGTATCATCATTAGTTGTGGAAGTGAAAGAACGGCAATATGAGGATCCTGACCTGATCCAGCTCAAAAACAGAATCCAGTAGGGTAAAGCGCCAGATTTTCAGGTAACTGAGAGAGAAGTGTTGTTATGTAAAGGTCGCCTATGTGTTCCAGATATTTCAGGGCTCCGCCAGCAGATTATGAACGAGGTACATTACGCCCGTTATTCTCTTCACCCCGGTGCGACAAAAATGTACCATGATATCAAGGAAAACTACTGGTGGCCAGGTATGAAACGAGAAATTGCTGAATTTGTAGCCCAGTGTCCTAACTGCCAACAGGTGAAAGCGGAACATCAGAAACCAGGCGGTTTGACTCAGGATATAGCTGTCCCTCTCTGGAAATGGGAAGCAGTGAATATGGATTTTGTAACAGGATTACCCCGTACTAAACACAGACATGACTCTATATGGGTGATAGTTGAAAGATTGACAAAATCAGCTCATTTCCTGCCAGTAAGAGCTACTTTCTCGGCCGAAGATTATGCTGAGTTGTATATCCGAGAGATAGTCAGATTGCATGGAGTGCCAGTGTCCATTATTTCAGATAGAGGAGCACAGTTTACGACTAGATTCTGGCAGTCGTTTCAGAGAGGTCTGGGAACACAGATTAATTTGAGCACAGCATTCCATCCTCAGACAGATGGGCAGGCTGAAAGCACAATTCAGACGCTCAAAGATATGTTGCGAGCGTGTGTGCTAGATTTCGGTGGTAGCTGGGATGAACATTTGTCGTTAATTGAATTTTCCTACAATAATAGCTATCATTCAGCCATCCAGATGGCGCCTTTCGAGGCATTATACGGGCAAAAATATAGATCGCCGATTGGTTGGTTTGAAATAGGAGAATCAGCGCTGGTTGGCCCAGACATTGTTCAGCAGTCAGAGGAAAAGGTAAAGCTTATCCGAGAACGTTTACTGACTGCACAGAGCCGCCAGAAATCATATGCAGATGTGCGGCGCAGAGACTTGGAATTCGATGTAAATGACTTGGTATTTCTGAAGGTATCTCCGATGAAAGGGGTAATGAGATTCGGCAAGAAAGGTAAGCTCAGCCCGAGGTTTATTGGGCCTTATCAGATTCGTCGAAGGATAGGCCAAGTAGCATATGAGTTGAACTTGCCTCCAGAACTAGAATCCGTTCATCCAGTCTTCCATGTATCTATGCTGAGGAAATGCATAGGAGACCCGTCCAGAGCAGTCAACAGTCCAGGATATCCAGGTTACAGAAAAATTGGCTTATGAAGAGGTTCCAGTAGCTATCTTAGACAGACAGATTCGCAAATTGAGAACTAAAGATATTGCATCTGTCAAAGTAATGTGGCGTAACAGGAACCGTGAGGAGATGACATGGGAAGCTGAAGAAGATATGAAAGCTAGATATCCTCACCTATTCCAGGCCTAATCAGGCGACAGGTATGTCCGTATTTTTACTTATGTAGTACCTTATGGTTGTTTATGTACAAATGAGAAGATTGATGTTTAGCTATCCCGTGAATCTTAAAGTATTGTGTGCAGTACCTGTGTTGGACTTTTCTGCATTTCAGGTTTTTGCTATAGTCCATATTACAGGGGAAACTCTGCCAAAATTTTCCTAGATAGTAAGTTGAGAAGTCCTCTAAATAGAAGTTTACATTCGAGGACGAATGTTCTTAAGGGGGGAGAATGTTATACCCGTAGGATTTCCGGCACCTAGATGACCTATTTGCACGTTCGTTAAGCATATTTGAAGGCCATACGTGCTAAAGAAAGGCCCGGGAAAAAGATCGGACGAGAAACCTATCAAACCATCGCGGAAGGAGCCGAGGCAGAGCCCCTCCGCGATGGCAACGTGTCACGGAGGTGGAGCCTCCGCGTTGGCTCCGTGACACGTTGGCCTTGTCTAGGCCCAAGTATATAAAGCCCCACTTCGGTTTTAATTCATTTTAAACTTATAAAATTTCCAGAAAACAGAGAGGAATAACCAGAGGAGGGAAAAGAACGAAGAAGGTAATATAATTTCATCCGATTACGCTGCCAAACACAGTCCAAACCTAAATTAACCTCAGATACCGAGGTATTTAGCAGCAGAGAGCATTCCTACGGAGTTAGTTTCATGAAATACGGCCGACGAATCATCGAGCTACCGGACTAAGGTAAGTGGAATTGCTCTAAACTAGTGTCTATGTGTTCCTAGCTGTGAAGTGAATATTTCTCTCTTCTGGACTTCTGAAAAATAGCGAGTTTTCGACCGTCTTTCGATAGGCCTAAGTTTAGGCTATAATTATATCGAAAGTAATGTCGTTCTTCAGAATAAAGTTGTATTTAGTACTGATTGACATATATATGAATGCAGTTGGGAGGAATAGCTGACATACTGACCAAGCTACGCCAGTTAGTCGGGAAATCAGAAGCAAACGTATGTAAAGCTAGTTTCCTCGGCAAGTTAGAAATCTTGGTATAAGTAAAGTAGTTTAAAGGCCAGTAGAATGTTCGGAAGTCGTGTGTTATGTTTATTACGAATGTTGGTACGATATTAGAAGCATCATGTTATGTATAGCGTGAAACTTGCTAGCACGATATAAATTCTGATACAAGTGTTAGAAACGGTACAGCATGTCCAGTATGTGATTTAGCAAAGAATGTTAGGATATTATCGTATTCAGTTGAAACCCAGTAAAGCAATGTAATTACCTGTAAGGTATCTCAAAAGAAGAATGATAGGTTAAAATGAAGTTTAGGAAGCATGTTAGAAATAGTAAGTCATGTTACTATAGAGACTCAGTTATACAGCATGATTTCCAGCAGAAAAACTATATCTTGTTCAACACTAGACTCAGTACAGTATGGCAGAAGATTATGTTTATACATATATATACTATTATCAGTCCCAGCACGTATTAAGTACGTACATATCACTATCACTAGTTCAGCATACAGTATGTACAAATACTTTATTATCATTAGCTTCAGTATGTGGGATATGCAGATAGTATTACTAGTTGAGACCATTGTATTGTTTTGGGGTTGGATTACCTAGCATCCATGACCGCCCCAGGGTTAATAGTTGTATCAACTCATCCGCCAGAGGACGAGGATACGTCGCTCTACGGAGTGGCATGCCGTCCCACAGGGGATGAAGATGGGATGCCAGTTTTCCCCATATTGTGCCTTGGTCGGCCCTTACACACCCCTGTCGAGCAGATATGCCCGGGTGTTGATTCAGGAGTCCTCCGGACTCAGGTACAGTTATAGTCAGGGGCTTAGCGAGCCCAAGTGCATACCCAGGGGACCGGCAGGATGCTTATAGTTATTATAGGAGATGGGACGACCGGGGTAGAGGTATAGATTGCGTGTTGGTTGTACCTCCCGGCTTATGGGGGCCGGGTAAGGTTTGTGTGTGCTATGTTATGTTATGTTGTGTTATGCCATGTTACATTAGATACGAGTAGATCGACAGTAGAACGATACATCTCCAGGTATGACTCCTATTCCTTCCAGTATAAGTGAAGAATAGGCACAGCTTTATATTTTCAAGCAGTTAGTATATTCCTTCTTATTTCAGCTTCATCAGTTGTTAAGAACAATACCCTATTAATTTTCCCAAATCAAGTTAAGAACAATACCCTATTAATTCACAACTTTCCAATTTCTTGCTCTCTCGAGTGAAATTGGACTTTTTAGATGTACATTAATGTCGGCCACACACTAATGCAGTAGAAACAAGAATTAATAGAACAACATAGAAGAAGAAGAAGAAAACCATATCATTAACAATCAAAATTCATCACCATTGTTCAAAACCTTAGCAAGGAAGAGAATTAGCCACTCATTTGTGGATTATTCATCCGAAAACAAGTGTAAATCATACATACAATTGATTGAAAGAAGAAAGGAAGAGAAGAAATCCCTTAGCTTTTTCGTCCCTCAACTGCTTCTAACCCACGTCCTTGCTCCACCAAGTCTGCCTTTCTTAAAATAAACCTAAGTGTTCTATTTATACTAGTGGGAATTTTTCCCGGAATAACAAGCAACGTGTCACGGAGGTCAACGCGGAGCACTGCCTCCGTGACACGGCGTGGACGCGAACCCTCTCTGGAATTCCAGGGTCCGGGATTATAGCCTCAACATGGCACGGAGGCCAACGCGGAGGCCTATCTCCGTGCCACGGAGCTGTCGCGAGGCCTCACTGGAATTTGCCAATTAATTTCCCCTCCAGGCAGTGTGCCTCCGCGATGGTAGCGTGGCACGGCTCCATCGCGGAGCCCCTATACTTTGCGCATTCCAATGTCTTTTCCATGCTCGCATCCAAGTCCAACTCCGATATACTTCCAACATGCATTTTAGCTCCTAAAAATCATATTTTCCTGCAAAACAAATGCTAATCATGTTGGTTAGTATAAATTCACATTTTATTACCAATTACATGAGAATATATACATATTGCACACAAACAAGACGAAAATAATACGTTTGAGTATCACTTGTGCATATAAATCTGCCCAAGATCACTTACCCCACACTTAAATCCTTGTTCGTCCTCGAACAACACATACACAACTCATGCAAATTACATCCCAACCTTTGTCACTATGGTGCGACAATTTACACTACGGTCATACCGATCATTCAATTTTTGCAAATCATCAAGAAAACATGCATGGTCTTACAATGCAATGACCTTTCATACATCAAGACTTCCTAGACTTTAAGAATCGACTCTCGATATCGGCAAACTCATGCAAATCAGCTAATCAAGATATCCGACACGAAAATCAATCTTTCATCAAGCATGTGCCCTTACAACTCAAGAGAATCTTCCCCTTTATGTTCATGCAACACACAAACATTCAAGTAGGGGCATATAAAAATTAATTTCACTCTCTCCCAAAAGAATTCACATGCATCATGTCATGACCCATAGGCTTGCCCTTAGTGTATTACTCCACTAATATAAGGAAATGCAATGTAAGATCAAGTAGGACTTTAATGGGTTGTAATGGAAGCTATGGAACTAGTATATATTGGATTAGCCAATAATAGTCACTAGCATCCTTAAGCGCCTTTTCAACACATTCTCATACTCTCATGAACATTGTTTCTCTCTTTTCTTTTTCCTCTCATACCATTCATGCTTGTTTACTTTCGTATGGCCCATTTCATCAAACACACTTGACACAACAACACAGGGTTTTCATGCACCTTCATTCTCATTTAATTATAACAAGTGCCTTTTCAACCTCTTCTTCCCTTTCCTCACTCCGCTTTTCTTTTTCTTTTCACTCTTCTCACTCTTCGACACTTTGGGAAAAGAATTTTCTTTTCTTCTTAAGCGCTTAAGATTTTTGTATAGACTTTACGGCTAATGAAAAGAAGGAATAAAGCTTAGTTTATACAATTTTGGACAAAAGAAAGAAAGAAACGGCTAAAGGCTCAACGGGCTGACTAGGGTATACAATCACATAAAAAGGTAGAGTATGACAAGAAAAAAATAGAAACTCTCGGTTAAAACAAAGAAATGCCTACATCCTTTCCAACACTACACCCCCTTCATTTCGTTTTGCACACACACCAGGCAAGTTCTAGACACTTCACAATAGCATGGAATAACAATACCTCACTTCACACACTTCATGCACATGCTCGATTCAAGATGCATTCACGGACTCTTTAATTAGCCAATTACATGAATTCAAAAATTAAGCCTCAATCATACCGAATCAAATTCTACAGCCTAGGTAACTCAACATATTTACAAAATTGCATGCTTTCAAACGAATCACTTTTACATTTTGAACATCAGTTACAACACGCAACGAAATTTTGCAACCATAAAGCAACTACAGGTTCATTGATGCAATCCACCAAAGAAAAACTGAAAATAAATTAAAATCCTACTCCTACCGACTACATTTCCCTTAAGACGGTCGTCATCCATCCATCATAGGGAACGGTCACTAACTATGACATCAGTTCAATGGGACAATTCTCGGTAAAAGAACCGAAAACAAACTCCGAGAAACCCAAAATAAAAATCGGAAAAAAAAATTTTGCAAAACATCGATCATGTCGATGGAAAATTATTTACAAAATATTTTGATAAGTGCAAAATATTTTCGCAAAAATTTTGAAAAATATCGATCATTTCGATAAGAAAGAAATATTTACAAAATATTTACAAACTATTTACACTGGCAACCACAACTTTTCATAACACACATCATTAACCACAAAAATATATACAGATACAACACAAATCAGTTCACAACCACAGGGAAACGTAAAAACATACATGCACAACAAGGGAAAGAGCATACAGCAGATTAGCCTAAGTCCCAGCACCTAGCTACTCCCCACCCCACACTTAAATCGAACACTGTCCCCAGTGTTCACAAAAATTACAAATCACAAAATTTCGGGTGGTGGAACTCCCTGATCAGTCGAAATATTCGACTTCTTCATCTGGTGTTGCTGCCTCGTCGCCCATGTCCGAGTCTCCTCCATCATCGTCATCGGACTCCACATCGGAGTCCTCCCGACGTGTCTCCTCGTTAGTGGGGACATCATCGTCAGTAGGCTCCACGAAGGCTGGTCCCACTCGGCACAAAGCTCTGGCGTTCTCGCCAAATGGGTAATCCAGCTCCAGCTGCCATAACTCTTCCTCTGTGGCTAGTCTCCCACCAATCCGGAGCTGAAGCATCTGCATACCAAACATTCGTGCCATGTACTGATCATCACGAGCATGTCGCTTGCCCAGTGTCAGCACTGGCCCGTGTGTAGTGTCAGGGGCCTTAGTTTTTGTCACATCAAGGGCCCTCCGCTCCAACTGCGGATGTAATCCAAAGCCTCTTCCTCGACATCGAGGCCTCGGAGAAAGGTGGTGATGAGTCCACCGAACCCGTATCTTTGGCCCTGGTGTAGTCTGGCTCTCTTCATGGCGGATATAATGACCGCCCCAACATTAATCTCTAGCCCTTTCATAAGGGCATACACCAAGCAGACACGGTCCCGAGTCGCATCCGTCATGTGAACTCCCGGGATCAAGCAAGAACATACAATTTTCAGCCATATTCTGGCCTCCCTGTTCATCTGCGAATAAGGAAGAGTCTGGTGGTAACCCCTCTCCTTATGTCTGCTCCATCGGGCTGTGGATCGAGCCCCACACAACGTACGTCTGATGTCGGCGAATGGTGGGGTGATGTTTAGCTGGCGGAGAACGTGAGCGTCTGTGTCCCGCGCTCCAACGATGGCATTAAATTGCTGGGGTTCCAGAGTGACAATCTGCCCTCTGATTTTTATTGTGTGGCTTCTGATGGCCGGGTTCCAATTTGCGTAGAACTCCCAGACCAAATGTAGGTTGCACTCCTTGGGCTCCTGAAATATAAAGCTGAGCCCAGCTGCTTCAATCCTCTGCACAATACGGGGGAACTCCTATGCTAGTGGTTCCCGTGCAATATGTTCCTCCGGGAAGTACTTGCTTTCCTTATGCTTATCATACCACTTCTTCCCTTCCTCGGTTACCCACCTTGTTCCGTATTGGCGGTGCTGGCCGCGCGGAACAGCTGGTGCAGCTGGGACTGCGGTGCCCATTCTCATTCTTTTTCTCCCGGTGCCAGAAGTAGAAGTACCTTTGCCCTTATCCTGCCTACTCGCCATTGTACCTGTCAATATACATAAACAAGCACAACGTTAAGCTAAATACATGTTAACTTCGGCTAAGGTAGGGTTACATAACGTTTACCCCACACTTAGTCCTTAGCTACTTTTACAAACTATGGCAAGGATAACTCAATTTACACCAAAACAATCAACTATACAATTTATGCTTAGTGCGTTCACAAAAATTTCGACAGCATAACGCTTAGCGTACTACTCAGACTTCATACAGCTAATCCCAATCCTACTATCGCTAACAATTTAACCATCGCACTAAGCAACAAAAACAACAAATAAAAACAACGACAAAAGTTCTATATATACATACAAATCCAAATAATCAAACCAATTTGCACAATTTCCACATTTTCCCCAAAAATTCGAGAATTCGTCGTCTTTTACATTCAAACAATATTTACACCGACTAATCTCAATTCCCAAACACACCCCGGCATCTAATTCACCGAATTATCAAATTACCCAAGTCAATTTCAACAACCTAAGCCCTAGAATTCAATTTTACAATCAATTTCGAATTATTCACGTAGTCGACAAGTTCAAACGCTAATAACAACATTCCGAACATTCATCCATCACAAATAATTCAATTTCATGCTCAATTGCTACTTAGGATGATATATCTCACCTCACTTGCCCAAATTCGACTAAAATCGCTAAAACTTAGAGAGAAACGAGGAAAACATACCTTTACGTTGAAGAACCGAAGAAACTTGATGATTTCTTTGCTTAGTGGCGTGGCACGTTGATTGGGGAGGGGGATTTGGGTGTTTGGTCACGGAGAGGAAAAGAAATGGGGAGAAAGGGCAAGAAAATCGGGGTTAATTTAAAGAAAAACACGCGGGTCACCCGGCAACCCGGTGTGACCCGGCACCAAATATAAGGCAACGTGTCACGGAGGGTAACGCGGAGCCCCTCCTCCGTGACACGGAGCCAACGCATTGGCTTACTGGAAATTTTAAAAATCCGTATTTTACCTTCAACGTGTCACGGAGGGTAACGCGGAGCCCTTCCTCCGTGACACGGAGCCAACGCCCCAGTGCACTGTCTCTTCATTTTAATTATTTTTTCATACCTTGCCTTATTCTTCCCGATTCCATGCATATTTGTCTCCGTTTGACCTGAAAAATCACCTCACTAAACAAAATTGGTTAGATTAATAGATTTCCCTAACTAAAATGAAAAATATTAACTAAAACAAAAAATATATACCAAATCAAGAAAAGAAAAATAAAAATAAAAATTATTTACACTAAAAAAGAAAGAAAGAAAATATTTTTCACGGGTTGCCTCCCGTGCAGCGCCTGATTTACCGTCGCGGCTCGACGTCCTTTATGCTCAATTACCTACTAGGGTGATGGACGATTTGTCACGATCGTTGTCCTCCCCCCAGTAGTTCTCAACCTTATCAGGTGGCCTTCCTATTAACTCCCGGGAATCATTTATTCGATTAGCGTTCTCATGATCAATCACATTGATCACCGAGAGTTCTTCATTCACCGTCGGGAGCTTAGGTGCTTTGTACACATCGAACACTTCGACCTTGTCATGTGCTCGCATTGTAAGTTGACTCGCAGCTACGTCAATTAATGCTTTTCCGGTTGCCAAAAAGGGTCGTCCCAAAATAAATGGGACTTCAGCATCTGGTTCAAAATCCAGAACAATAAAATCGACCGGAAAAATAAGGGAGCCCACTTGCACTAGAACATCCTCAACAATGCCATCCGGCTTAGCTAAGGATCTGTCTGCTAATTGCAAGATTACAGTTGTAGGTCTAGGACTCCCCAGACCTAACTTTCTGAATACCGAAGATGGCATCAGATTTATGCTCGCCCCAAGTCACATAATCCATGAGCTCGGATACTCTGCCCAATAGTAAGCTGGATAGTAAAACTTCCAGGATCTTTCAGCTTCGTGGGCAGTCCGTTTTGAATTCGGGAAGTGCATTCCTCCGTCAACGCTACCGTGGCATACTCAGTCAAGCGACTTTTGTTAGCCACGATGTCTTTAATATATTTTGCATATTTGGGCACTCCCTGCAAGACATCAACAAGAGGTAAATTAACATGTACCTATTTAAGCACCTCCATAAATTTCTTGAAACACGCCTCCTCCTTGTGTTTCTTGAGTCGTTGAGGGAACGGGGGTGGAGGTCTTTCTGCTTCTGCTTCTTTGGTCTTCCCCCTATCAGAACTTTGTTCCTCCTCAACTTCTGCTGCTCCTGACTTTTGAGGCAGTCTTTCCGGTTCCACCTCCTTCAACTGTAAACCACTCCTCGTGGTCACTGCATTCACCTGCTTCGGATTAGGATCTGTGTCGCTAGGCAGTCCTCCTCTGGGTCTTGTATTTTGGGCACTAGCAAATTGCCCAAACTGATATTCAAGAGCCTTGGTCGCTAACTGATTATTCTTCACTTCGGCTGCCAATTTAACATAGTCAGCCTGCAATTGTGCCTGATTAGCGATCATGGTTTTGAACATCTCCTCAATGGTAGGTGATGGTGGTGGAGGAGGGGCATTGTGATTTCTAAATTGGGATTGATAGTTCTGTTGCCCTCCTTGATTTCTCTGCATACCCTGACCCGAACCTTGGCCTTGTTGGTTGTTTCTACCCCACGAAAAATTTGGATGATTCCTCCAATTTGAGTTGTAGCCACTACCAAACTGCTGCTGATTTCTTTGTGCATTGCCCACAAAGTTAACAGAATCAGGATTTGCACCACAGCACTCAGCTGAGTGCTCACTGCTACCACACACTTCACACCACATTTGCTGGACCGCATTGAAGCTGAAGGCTGGTTCAAGTTCATATTGCTGAAGTGATTATTCAGCTGATTCTGCAAGGCAGCTATCTGTGCAGCGATAGCTGTGAATCCATCCACTTCAAGCACTCTTGCTGCTTTCCTTGCTCCACCTCTTGATGAATCTGCATTCCATTCTGGATTGCCCTGTGAAATTCAGTAGAGCAAAGTGTACAGCTCCTCATAAGTCTTTTCCAGCGCTTGCCCTCCAGCTGCTGAGTCTAACAAAATTTTAGTATGGGTTCCAAACCCTCAATAAATGTGTGTACCAATACCTCATTGGACTGATGATGATGAGGACAGTCCCGCAACATGGATTTAAATCTTTCCCAGGCTTGATATAGATTTTCTCCCTCCCTCTGTTTAAAACTTAGAATTTGACTTCTAAGTCTGGCTGTTTTACCAGAAGGGAAAAATCTGATCAAAAACTTCCGTGCTAGATCATCCCACGTTGATATAGAATTTGGTGGTTCAGCTTTTAACCACCTCTTGGCTTCACCAAGTAAGGAAAATGGAAATAAGGTGAGCCGAACATAATCAGGTGACACTCCAGCGGGTATATAAGTGTCACTTATCTCCAAAAAATTCTGGAGATGTTGTTGTGGGTCTTCATGAGGGAGACCGGTAAATTGCCCGCTTGTGTGCAAAAGTTGCACCATATTCTGCTTTAATTCAAACCTCCCTCCAGGCTCTGGTTTGCGGATACTAGAATGTACATTGTTGGCATGTGGGATTGCCACCTCGCGAACCGGCCTTGCTGCTGCTTCATCGGGCACTAACACTGCCCGCACAACTGGTGGATTTTGTTGCTCCATAATAGACTGTCTGAGCAACTACAGCTTCTTTTGTAGAGCTTCTCTACATTGACTATGAAATTCACGTTCAGGCTCTAAGTAAGATTCCACCAGCTCTTTGTCCCTTGCCAGTGTTCACAGAAATCAAGTCTGCAAAATACAGGCTAAGACCAAGTTGTTAACACTTAAGAAAATAAAACAACAATACAGTAAATTTACACTTATCACAATTTCACCAATTGCCTAGTCTCCCCGGCAACGGCGCCAAAAACTTGTTCGGGTGCTTAGGGTATATGGTTAAAACCGACACGCAAGTGCACGTGGTCAAACAAGTAATAAAGTGGCTAAGTAAGCCAAGTATCGATCCAAGGAGACTCTGGATAAGTAAAATTGCCTAAGTACACTATATTCTTATCTTACTTCTAATTATGCTAACAACAACGTAACCAACAGTTAAATAAGTTTTTGTTTAGAAATTATATATACTAAAACTATTAACAATTATTTACTGTGAATTGAAACTATGGATATGAGCATGCCAAGGTTAAGAACAAGTAATGAATTTGACGGTAATCACAATTCGGTTATTCTTCTCTTCATGTTGCTAGCCAAGAACATTAGCCTAGAAATTAAAACTCTCGTATTTAATTTCACTTTAGAATCATAAACCATTCGTCTACATTTCTGTGATCAAATGCAATTTATGACCTAGCACTACAATTCCGGTTCTTAAATTGACTAATACGACTTTCAAGTATATTTCTATCAGGAAAGCACATCAAAACCCAATTTTCCCAAATCAAGTTAAGAACAATACCCTATTAATTCACAACTTTCCAATTTCTTGCTCTCTCGAGTGAAATTGGACTTTTTAGATGTACATTAATGTCGGCCACACACTAATGCAATAGAAACAAGAATTAATAGAACAACATAGAAGAAGAAGAAGAAAACCATATCATTAACAATCAAAATTCATCACCATTGTTCAAAACCTTAGCAAGGAAGAGAATTAGCCACTCATTTGTGGATTATTCATCCGAAAACAAGTGTAAATCATACATACAATTGATTCAAAGAAGAAAGGAAGAGAAGAAATCCCTTAGCTTTTTCGTCCCTCAACTGCTTCTAACCCACGTCCTTGCTCCACCAAGTCTGCCTTTCTTAAAATAAACCTAAGTGTTCTATTTATACTAGTGGGAATTTTTCCCGGAATAACAAGCAACGTGTCACGGAGGTCAACGCGAAGCACTGCCTTCGTGACACGGCGTGGACGCGGACCCTCTCTGGAATTCCAGGGTCCGGGATTATAGCCTCAACGTGGCACGGAGGCCAACGCGGAGGCCTATCTCCGTGCCACGGAGCTGTCGCGAGGCCTAACTGGAATTTGCCAATTAATTTCCCCTCCAGGCAGTGTGCCTCCGCGATGGTAGCGTGGCACGGCTCCATCGCGGAGCCCCTATACTTTGTGCATTCCAATGTCTTTTCCATGCTCGCATCCAAGTCCAACTCCGATATACTTCCAACATGCATTTTAGCTCCTAAAAATCATATTTTCCTGCAAAACAAATGCTAATCATGTTGGTTAGTATAAATTCACATTTTATTACCAATTACATGAGAATATATACATATTGCACACAAACAAGGCGAAAATAATACGTTTGAGTATCACTTGGGCATATAAATCTGCCCAAGATCATACTCTATACTGTATCATTTCATGATACAAAACCCGGCTCTTAGGTTCAACCCCGCTTGTAGTCAGCTCATCAGAGTTAGCATTCATATTGTGGTGAGTCCTCATCTCCCGAGGACTAGACTATTCAGATTTCTTATATGTATTTCAATTTCAACTTTGTTGAGTTAGTTGGGGTCTTTTCCCATCAACTCATCACGTTTAAAGGCTTTTCAGACATATATATGTATTCAGTTTCAGATTTTGTATTCTGATGTTATGGTTGATTTAGACTTCCGCTATGATTATATTGTTGATTAATCAGTTTCCTTGATTGAGTTAGATGTATGCTTATGTCATGGGTCGAATTGAGGTCTCTCGAGGCTCCTTGTTCCGTGTTGTGATCCGGACCTCCATTCGGATCGTGACAAACTTGGTATCAGAGCAATAGGTTTGAAGTGTCCTTGGATGTCTGAAAGCCGTGTTAAGTAGAGTCTTTTTTATGGGTGTGAAGTGCGCCACACTTATGACAAAGAGGCTACAAGACGTTTAGAAAATGTTCCCTTCTTTCATGATCTATGTCGTGCGATGAAATGTCTTTCTATTCCTCTAATTCGTGCTATTCGCGATTGCAGAATCATGGCTCCCCGAAAAATGAATGGTAGGAGGAATGGGAATGGTGAAGGTCACGAGGATGGCAACGGTAATAGGCACCAGCAAGCCCCACCAATTCAGGAGCACCAAGCACTGGAGCCAGTTGCTCATGCTGAGTTCGATTCGCTATTCAGATGCTTGTGCAGGCCTTGAATGCTTAAGTCAATCAGCAGGCCATTGCGCATGTTCTGCAAAATGGCAATGCAGCGCGGCTCGAGTTAGAGACTTCTTGAGGATGAACCCGCCGAAGTTCCTTGGGTCCAAGGTAGATGAGGACCCGCATGAGTTCATGGATGATATTGTCAAGATCACCCAAGTCATGGGGGTGAATGGGGTTGAGTGAGCGGAATTGGCCTCTTACCAGTTGAAGGGGGTCACACACATCTGGTTTCGCCAATGTAAGGATAGTAGGGTCATCGGAGCAGGTCCTGTCACTTGGGAAGAGTTTCATGTTGCATTCTTGGATCGGTTCTTCCCTCGTTAGATGAGGGAGCTGAAGGTAGATGAGTTCGTAAATCTGAAGCAAGGGAGAATGATAGTACAAGATTATGCCTTTGAGTTCACTCACCTATCAAAGTACGCCCTAGAGTTAGTAGCTGATTAGAGGGCGCGGGTGAGCAAGTTCATGCATGGAGTAGCGGGTTATTTGGACAAGGATTGTAGGACCGCTATACTCCACCAGGACATGGACTTCCCGCGGATGGTGTTGTACGCCCAGCAAATGGAGGCAGCGCATTCTAGAGAGAGAGGCCGAGAGGGTCAGGACCGACGACCACAGATTCTCACAACTGAGGTCAGGTGGTGGGCACCGACAACAGACCCACCAGAGGTCATCAGCCCTGGCATCTTCAGCATTGAGTATGCCATCCAGGCCTAGATATGATCGGAGAGGGAAAGCATCAGACTCGAGGGGTCAGAGCAGCATACCCGCAGATTCTAACATCTCAACTTATCGCAGATGTGGTCAGGGGCACACAGGCTAGTTCTTGGCAGTTTCAAGTGCTTGTTTCGGGTGTGGGAAGCTCGGACACATGCTTAGAGATTTCCCAATAGTGATACATGATCAGGTTGGGGCCGAGGCCCATCTTCTAGTTCTGCATCCCCTCCCGCACGCTCAGCACATCAAGGGGCATCTACTAGTGCATGTGGAGGTCAGCGTGAAAACAAATCTATTCCTTAGCATCCCGTTAGGAACAGGAGGTCTCACCAAATGTGGTCACTGGTATGTTACGAGTTTTCCATATTGATGTTTATGCTCTGTTAGATCGGGGGGCTACCTTGTCTTTTGTGACACCTTATGTGGCCAGTAGCTTCGGAGTCAAAACCAAAGTCTTGTCAGAACCCTTCTCAGTTTCTACTCCAGTAGGTGACTCAGTTATAGCTAGACGGGTGTATAGAGATTTCCCAGTCTCAGTCCTTTAAAAGGTCATCTCAGCAGATCTGGTAGAGCTAGCCATGACTGACTTTGATGTTATTATCGGCATGGATTGGCTATTTGCACGCTATGCTTAAGTTAATTGTATAACCCGCGCAGTAGAGTTCAGATTTCCGGGTGAGCCAGTCTTAGAATGGAAGGGTAGTTCAGTTGTGCCTGTAAGTCGTTTCATTTCCTACCTCAAGGCCAAAAAGATGATTTCTAAGGGTTGTGTGTACCATCTAGTTAGGGTTAAGTATGTTGAGTCTGAGACCCCGACTATCCAGTCAGTTCCAGTAGTACGTGAATATCCATAGGTCTTTCCAGATGATTTACCAGGAATCCCTCCCAAGCGGGAGATCGATTTTGGTATCGACCTTCTTCCTAACATGAAGCCTATATATATTCCTCCCTACATAATGGCTCCAGCTGAGCTAAAAGAGTTGAAAGAGCAGTTGAAGGACTTGTTAGATAAGGGGTTCATTAGACTGAGCAAGTCCCCATGGGGTGAAACAGTTTTCTTTGTCCGAAATAAAGATGGTTCTCTTCACATATGTATTGATTATCGGCAACTGAACAAAGTCACCATCAAAAATAGGTATCCTCTACCCAGGATTGATGATTAATTTGACCAGCTTCAGGGTGCCAAGTGTTTCTCGAAGATAGATCTCAGATTCGGGTACCATCATCCCAGAGTTCGGTAAATGACATCCCGAAGATAGCCTTCAGGACACGATATGGTCATTATGAGTTTGTAGTTATGTCTTTTGGACTAACAAATGCTCCTGCAGCTTTTATGGACTTGATGAATAGGGTGTTCAATCCATACTTGGACATGTTCGTGATTGTTTTTATTGATGACATCTTGATATACTCTCGACGCAAGGAGGAGCATGCCGCTTATTTGAGAGTAGTGCTTCAGACTCTCAAGGATCGTCAATTATGCCAAATTCAGCAAGTGCAAGTTTTGGTTAAACTCTGTAGCATTTTTGGGACATGTGGTATCAAGTTAGGGTATAAAGGTTGATTCTCAGAAAATCGAGGCGGTGAAGAATTGGCCTAGACCGGTGAACTCTTCAGATATTCGGAGTTTCTTGGGTCTAGCCGGCTATTATTGAAGATTTGTTAAGGGTTTCTCATCTGGTGCAGCACCTTTGACCAAATTGACTTAGAAGAAGGTGAAATTCCAAAGGTCGGAGGCTTGTGATAAGAGCTTCCAAGAGTTGAAGACTCGAGTTACCTCTGCATAGGTGTTGACCCTACCCGAGGGTACTGATGGGTGGGGTTCATGGTGTATTGTGATGCTTCAAGGATCGGACTTGGGTGCGTGTTGGTGCAGCACAGGAAAGTTATAGCTACGCCTATAGACAACTAAAAGTTCATGAGAAGAATTACCAGAACCGTGATCTTGAATTGGCCGCGGTGGTATTCGCCTTGAAGATATGGCAACACTATTTGTATGGGGTCCACGTGGATGTATTTACGAACCTTAAAAGCTTACAATATGTGTTCACACAGAAATATCTCAATCTTCAGCAAAGGAGGTGGTTGGAGCTACTCAAGGACTACGATATTAGTGTCCTTTACCATCCGGGTAAGGCTAATATGGTAGCGGACACACTTAATAGACTCTCTATGGAGAGTGTGTCCTATGTGGATGAGGGAAAGAAGAAGCTGGTGAAAGATGTACATCGAATCGCAAGGTTGTGAGTTAGGTTGGTTGACTCGACCGATGGCGGTGTTGTTGTACAGAACGGATAAGAATCATCCTTGGTGACTGATGTGAAAGCTAGGCAAGATGAGGACCCAATTTTGGTAAAGTTGAATGAAGCCGTTCAAATTCAGAAGGTGGAGGTCTTCTCCCAAGGGGTAGAAGGTGTGCTTCAGTACCAAGGTTGCCTATGTGTTCCGGATGTAGATGATTTGAGGAGTCGGATGTTGCATGTAACGCCCTGGAGAATTTGAGTGATAAAATTGTAGTTTTGAGGTAGGACTAAGAGTACTTAATTGGATAAATAAGGAAGTATTATGATTTATTTGAATCACTCTATTATCATATTTAAGTTTGGACGTCGACAAGTTGTAGAAAAAAATTCGGAAAAAGTTATCGCAAAATTTCCTTCTTGAGATTTCTTGAAATTTAGGTCAAATGTATTGAGGATTTTCTACCAAACTATAAGGATTTAGGGTTTCTTCTACCTATAAAATTAAAGGTCTATTAGTCTAGTTTCTAACGCATCAAACCGTTCGTCAATCCGACTTCAAAATAGAGAGATATTCGCGTTTTCGCGAGATCGCGCAAGCAGGCACCTCACAAGGTCTTAAGGCGGTGGAAGGCTATATAAAGCCCCTTGGTCGGTTCTAACACCCATAATTCTTTCTCCGGAGCTTGTAGGCGGTGAAAATCTCTCCCTAGCAGCTCTCCATAGGTTCTAAGCAATTTTGATGTCGATTGGAAGATACAAATCAATTTCCGAGCATAGATTGTGAATACGTCGTGTGTGCTTGTATTGTAGTGGTATTTTCGTGCCTTTTGGTGGCTGTCTCGTCCTAGAAATCTTGGTAATATTATATTATTCTTGATTCTTAGTTATATAGTGTAGTAGTGAATCCATAGATCTTGGTAGATCATTGTTACGGAGTTTCTATTGTAGAATCCGTAGAAATCGTATCGATTAAGTTACGATTGCGTTATTTTCTTGTTGAACGGTTGTGGCTGCATTTTGGTAGTAGCAGGGGCTTACCTAAGGCAGTATATTCATGGTTATGGTAGCATGAAATCGGTTTATCTTGGGGCTCGCCGGAGTTGAGGTATGTTAAGGATTTCGACTCCCCTTTTTGGCATGATTTTTGTTGAATCGAACACCCGTTGTTGTCATGCAAATTGACTGTTTGTGGTTGAAAATTTTGTGTTGTAAATCCTATTGTTTGGGGTAAGCTTGATTTTGATCTTTCCCTCATTAATTGAGGTTGTGTAATTGGGCATTAAAATTGGTAGTTCATCGTGAGTCGGAGGGGCGATAGAATTGCACCGAGTTTGGCTAGTGTTGTGAGGAGATTCATGAACCTTTTGGGCTGAGTTGAGGACTATTTTGGATGTATTTTTGGGGGTTGTTTTGATGTAGTTACATGCTATATTTGTGGATGATCAGTTGATTGGCGAAGAGGCGAGTTAGTAGGCCCGTAGTGACTTTGATAACACTGGGGTAGTCATGTTGACTATTGTGAAATTGAGGATAGGGCTAGTTAGGGTTGATGGAGGATTGTGTCATATATGATAGTTCTTTTATTGTTTATATGTCATGTAAATATATTTAGTAATTATGTGATCCTTAATTTGGTTTGTGGCACGTCGTGGATGGCTAGATACGTAAGGTTAGTACTACGTGGTGGTAGTCGGTTGATGGGGTCTGAGAGCCTGTTGTGGGTTATTTTGAACATGTGTTTATATGTATTATTTTTATTGATTATGAATGTTTTTGATCATTATTGTGTGTGCTATTTGAGTCCATGGGGCTTGTGGATACCCGACGCACGAGAGTGTTTCCGGCTGAGGGGTTGAGCCCAAGGAGTGAAATGACCTACGAGATTGAGAATGATGTCCTCCATAGTGTCGAGTTGAGACATGATTCGATGGTGGTCCAACATGTCTGAGCCTTCCTGGGATCGCGATTGGTTCTCCCAGATGGATTGAGCTTCGCTAACTGTGCGCAGCCGAGAAAGTGTCTGGCAGTGCCTGATTGATGATGTTGATTAACTGGTGTTTACTTGTGATTTGTTTGGAATTATATTGTGGTTGTTTCTTGTGTTATTTGTTCTGTGATAGCAGTGGATGCTAGATGTTGACTGGTGTTAGCTGAGGCCATTGAGAGGTCTAGAGGCGATGACAGGTGAGCTGGGTCGACTAGGTGTCGTTGTATTGTTATTTACTTTTTGGACTTGCCGGGCTTATGGGGGCCAGGTAGGTTCTATTTGTATGTTTTCTTGTACTTGCCAGGCTTATGGGGGCCAGGTAGGTTTTATGTGTTTACTTAAGTTCAGTTCTCCTTCTGCGATATTCGGTATATCTATTAATCTCTAATCTTAGTCTTCCAGTTGTTTCTGTCTTTCATGTTCGGTACATTATTGTACTGACCCCCTAGTCGGGGCTCTGCATTTATACCTGCAGGTGATGGTGGGCTGTTAGACCAGGTTCTTGGATGCTGAGTGGAGTTCCAGCTGAGTCGGTGTGCTCCAATTCTTTCAGAGTTGCCAGAGGTTGAGTTATGGGTAGTTCGGGGCCCTGTGCCGAGCAGTTGATTTCTATCATAGTTTTAGAGACTCGTAGATATTTGTTGTGTGTGTAGTATCATTGTTCTAGGCCAGGTGGGCCATGTTGTATAGTTGTTGTGTTGTTGAACCTAATCGATTCTGGCCTTTGTTTTATATTTTGGGCGTCGAGTATGCTCATATCAGGGGTGGTACCAGGTGTCATTCACGCCTCCCTGGGTTTGGGGGTGTGACATTGCACGAGGGCTCATGGATCCAGGTATTCTATCCACCTAGGTGCCACCAAGATGTATCGTGACTTACGAAAAATCTATTGGTGGAATGGCATGAAGAAGGATATTGCAGAATTCATAGCCAAGTGTCTGAACTTTGAGCAAGTAAAGGTTGAGCAGCAGAGATCGGGAGGTGTACTTCAGGATATCAGCATTCCTACTTGGAAGGGGAAGAAATTAATATGGACTTCATCACAGGTTTACCTCGTAATTGTCGACAATATGACTCCATTTGGGTTGTGGTAGACAGGTTGACCAAGGCTGCTCATTTTCTACTAGTTAAAACCACAGATTCGGCGGAGGATTATGCCAAACTATATATCCGGGAGTTAGTCTAATTGCATGGAGTTCCCTTATTCGTCATTTCAAATCGAGGTACTCAATTTATCTCTCAGTTTTGAAAGTCATTTCAAAAAGGATTGGGTACACAGGTTAAGCTCACAATATTTCACCATCAAATGAATGGTCAAGCGTAGCGAACAATCCATACCCTCGAGGATATATTTAGAGCATGTGTAATTGACTTTAGAGGTAGCTGGGACGAACATTTGCCACTTATCGATTTTGCATACAATAACAGCTATCATTCTAGTATCCAAATGGCACCGTTCGAGGCTCTCTATGGACGGAGGTGTAGGTCGCCCATTGGATGGTTTGAGGTTGGCGAAGCAGCGATGATAGGACCAGATTCGGTTCACGAGGCTATAGAGGAGGTTCAATTGATAAGGGACAGGTTGAAAACCGCTCAGAGTCACCAAAAGTCCTATGCCGATGTAAGAAGGAGAGAATTAGAGTTCGAGGTGGATTATTGGGTGTTTCTGAAGGTATCTCCCATGAAGGGAGTGATGCAGTTTAGAAAGAAAGGCAAACTTAGTCCTTGCTATGTTGGCCCCTACGGAATTGTGAGAAAAGTTGGCAAGGTGGCGTATGAATTGGAGTTGCCCTCAGAGTTATCTTCCGTGCATCATGTGTTTCATGTATAGCTTTTGAAGAAGTATTTGGGTGATCCAGCTCTAGTTATCCTGGTGGATGGTGTTGGTGTAAAAGACAGCCTTAGCTATGAGGAGGTCCCAGTGGAAATATTGAATTGTCAGGTTCGAAGGCTAAGGAACAAGGACGTAGCTTCAGTTAAAGTGTTATGGAGGAATCAGCATATTGAATGAGCTATGTGGGAGGCCGAAGCAGATATGATGGCTAGATACCCACATTTATTTTCTACCGGCGCAGTTCCAACTTGAGTTATCAGTTTTTCCCTAAAACTCTATTTAGTTTTCATGTTCAATTCATGTGATCAATTTTCTTTTATGTATATGGATGTGTATGTGAATCATGAAATCAATTCAACAGTGTGGTTTGAATCGGAGATAGTCATTCCATCAGTTTTCGATTTAAATGATCAGTATTTAAATATGATGATTGTTTTTCTCTGTTTTTTGTATGTTTCTCGCATTTAAGGATGAATGTTCCCAAGGGAGGGATATTGTAATACCTCGACAGTGCCTAAGATAGACCCGGGATTTAAAATTGGGATTTGGTTGAAACTGGGAAAAATGTCACAAAACGGACGACCCAACAGATCGTTGGTCCAACCAACGACCCGTTGGAAGCAGTCGTGGGATGTTTTGATCTGGTGTCGATGGGTAACAACGGGTAAAGTAATGACCCATTGCCCAACACAACGAGTCGTTGTTATGAGTCATGGTGAGGACTGGGTCTCAGCATCAGGGGATATAACGGGTCATCCCACGACCCGTCGTGAGAAGTAATGGGACGTGGTTTCCAATCATTGTGTGGGTATCAATGTTTTTCCGGTAGACCTAACGGAAGGCAACCACGACTCGTTAGAGGGTGTAACGAGTCATGGTGAGGCTCGTTGGAAGGACCAGTGCAAGACCTGAAGGAGGAAGCAACGGACAATATAACAACCCGTTGAATGGAAGGACGACTCGTCCTGTCTAGTCGTGGGATGAATCTGAGATCAAGAATTTTGGGTAGTGCAGACGAAGGATAGATACCACAAGTCGTGGTATCCTCCAACGACCCGTTAGTCTGTCCGTTGGTCCGTCTGTGCAGATTTTTCAGAATTTTTCATTAAGGGTATTTTTGTCATTTCTACGCTCTAAGGTCTTAAACTACGATGTTTTAAGTTATTTTCTGAGTGTATTAAGATAGGTTAAGCCCTTCTAGATTATTCATTCTCATGCATGCAAAGTTAAAGGATTGAAGAGGTGATCAAGCTTGTCTTCAAGGTTTTTCTTCATCAATTTCTATTGGGCTTTCAAGGAGGGGTGAGATTTGACTTTCCCCAGGTATGTAGGGTTATGAATGGGTGATTTCCTTCACACCATGCCCAATCCCTCTCTGAAGTATGAAATTCTATGTCTAATCTATAGGGTTTTAATCCAAATGCATGAATCTCCTATTTCTATACATGGGTATGTCACGACCTAAACGTACACTCGGATCGTAGACACGGGACAAGGAGCGCCGAGAGACCCCAAGTCGAGTCATGGCATGAGCATACATCTAATTCAATCACATGAGCGGAATACTTAACATAAAGAACGAAATCATAACATGGCATAAGGGAAAAGCAGTACTAGACTTATACAATACGGAAAGATAGAACTTGTAGTCTGATAAGCCTCTAAACATGAAAGGCGGATTGATGGGACAACTCCCCCAACTAATCCAATATCCAGAAACTGAAAGAAATATCATAGAGTGTTCACATGTAGCCCTCGGAACATGAGGACTCACCAAGTACGCTGAGAGCAGGGCTAAAACTAGCTACGGGTGAGGATGAGCCTGAGAACTAGGACCTGTGTCATGAAACGATACAGCATAGAAAATATGCGGTCAGTACGTGGAATATACTGAGTATGCAAGGTAAGTAAAAAGGACATTTAAAACATGTATAAAATCCCATAAGTGATCATAAGTGTAGGGCATCATGCTCATATCATAAATCATCCTAACATATCGTACGGCTCAAGGTTTTCAAAACATTCGTAACATAACATAGTCATAATCATAATAGAGGAGCTTTACTTAGCATAACTTGAGCCAACATACATAATCATAACATGCATAAATCATGAGGAACAGTGGGAGATTCTCTTAACCGACATACCCCATATGAGCACACATGAAGCCCGACTTGTAACCCTAGTCGGGAGGGTGTTCGAATCTTGCCAAGGGTAGAACCATGAAAGTGTGATATCACCATGAAAAGGGCCATTTGGGCCAGGGACTAACATGAAAAGGGGTCCCAACATACCTATGGTGGCATGTAGTTCATGAGATCTGGTGCTTAACCTGAGGCTCGAACCTACTGGGTGTTCGATACTACTCCCAAAACATATATAGTGCTCATAATAATATGTTCATGAGTTCATGGATAGTTAAATCGTGATAATTGTAAACATGCTTGAACATATAAGAACTAGCCATGACTTGAGGCCCGTGAGTCGGCCAAAACATAATTCATGAGTTTTAAAATTCATACGTACTTGTAGGTCATGCATATAGCTTAAATTCCATAAGATCATAATAGATAACAAAATAATTTCATAAATAAATTAATAAGTCATGTTGGGCTTATCAAAAAGATCAATGGATCAATGGATCATAAATCGATTTCTCATGAGACTTGCATAATCAAGCTTGATTGTTTAGAAGTTCAAAGTCAATAATATCATAATCAATTTAAAGCTCAAAAGATTATCAAAATCAGTAGATTATGATAAGATTTTAAAATCACAAGACCCATAATTAAATCATTAAATTTCATACAAATCAAATGCAAAACCCCATGAATTTTTAATTAAAAAAATTTGTAAAAATCATAGAGGATGGGCATGGGTGTGGAAGGAATCACCCATTGATAGCCTTATATACCTGGAAACACTTGATTATTAATCTCCCTTGAAAGCCCAAGATGGAATTTAGAGAAATTGGGGAAGAACAACTTGAATCACCTTCTAGACTCTTCTCTATACTCTTGCATGCATGAATGAGGCTTAACATGGACTAATCCCCCTTAAAAGACCCTATTCAGACCTTAAAACGATATAGTTTAAGCCTTAGGAGTTTAAAAATTACGAGAACACCCTTACTAAAAACGCAGGAATTCCTAGTCACCAGTCCCCACGAGGGACCTCACGAGTCATTGCCAAGGGGCACGACTTGTGGCCTAAATTCGTCATGCTCATTGCCCAACTCACTCAAGGGACTCCATGAAGGACCCCACGAATCATGGTGGCTGACCACGACTCGTGGTCACCACCCGTGACCCGTACTGCCCAAAAATCTTGACCAATCATACATCCCAGCCCACGGGTGACCTCATGAGTTGTGAGGTCCGGCCACGACTCGTGGTCAAGCCCGTGGCCTCCTCCACCTGAGCCTGCCATCCTTGCTGACCACGAGTCACCTCATGAGTCGTGGTCACTCCCCACGACCTCATGGCACTACAGCAAATGTGATATTTAGTGACAAAGTATTGACACTTAAAAATCATATTTCGTCACAAAAAATATTTCGTGACAAAAAAAGTTTCGTCAATCATTCGTCTCTAAACCATGGATCACTAAATGTATACAAAGACAATTTAATGTTTCGTCATCAAATAAGTTGCATTAACTACAAAATTATTTTTTGTCCCCAAATGTATAATATTTATGACGAACTTGTTTGTCATGTAAAGTATAAAAAAATTATAGTTGATAGCGGGTTTTCGTCGCTAAAAAGTTTATTAATATCAACAAAACTAACTCGTCACCAGTTGTTTTGTTTAATTAGAGACGACATTAATTGTCTCTCAAGTTAAATATATTTCGTGGTTGAACAAAAGTAATTTCATCACTAAAAAGACAATCTTTTACATACAAAAAGATATTTTGTCCCCAAATGTATAAATTAGTAACAACTTTGCTTTTACAAAAATGATTTTAATTTTGTTGTTGAAATCTGTCATATCGTCACTAAAAATATTATTTTACTGAAACAATAAAATTGTCACTATAAATTGTTGTGATTAGTGACAACAACCATTATAAATAAATACAAATTTATTACATAGTTAAAAATGAGTTACATTATTCAGAAGGCAATTCTAGGATAAAGATTATGCTTAATCACAAATGTAATCAATTTATGATAAAATAATATGTGCCATATGACAAAAATGTGACTATCTTGTAAAACGTAATGTAACTTATTCATAGTCTTTGTTCTATCTTGCGAGCTCCTTCCACTTGTTTGAAGTAAAAGAAAATCTTGATTTGTTATTCCCAACTTTATTGAGAACTTCACCAATGAAATTTCCGCCAGTTGGATCTCTAATATCACTGTTTTCCCCCAGACCACTTCATTTTGCAACACTTCTCTTCTAGCTTTCCACAACTTTCTTGATTCTAATTGAATCTGCATTTGTTTTTTTAAAAAAAATTCAATTCAGATATACTATGGAAATACATACATACATATATATACACACGCACACCTAAAACTATAACTGAAAACTTTGTTGTTGTAAGTTTAACATAAGTGAAAATTTATGGACTTCAAGTATATCATCACAAACTACTCTACTTGGAAGCATAAATTTCACAAATATATTCATGAAGATTACAAACTATTAAAATAGAAGGTGACCTATGTAGGATTTCTCACGTTAGAATCAAACATGGCGCAAACTAAAAGAGAAACTACATGTAATTATTGTTTACAACAGACATTCGTTTCTAGAAAATAAAATCGAAGCATATCTTCAGAACATCTTAGGATAAGTACGTAATATGAATCATACAAATATTTTCAATAATTGCACTACGTATGTAGAACTTGAATTGAAGACCGATGCAAAGCTAATACTGCTCACAAATATGAAGAATTGGTAGATAATAAATATGTTTTATGAGAAAGAGGAAGATAAAGTATTAGAGAAAGTACTTACATGTACTGTATAGAACAGAATCCAATTAAAATTGTTATTGTTACTATATAAAAGCATAACCCGTTCAAACAGTTCAAGAACCAACTTGAAACTAAGTATCAGAATTTTCTAAAAGATACCCTTTAAAACCAATAGTGAAAGTTGTAAAAGTACCATGACATTTACTAAAATAAAAAATTGCAGATCCTAACTCAAACATTAAAGAAAGTGCAAAAGTTACATTAGTAATTTAAGACCGTAATTTTAACTCCAAAAGCTCCAATATGAATCAACTATTTGAAACAAAAGAACTAATTAGTTCTTCTTTCTTCCCTTCTCGAGTAATTGACAACCCCATCTACTAGTACTCAAATGTTATTTCCATGTGGATAAAAAAAGGTCTACAATCTTGCATTGACGAGGTAACAAAGTAAAAATGATCTCCTTTCAACCCTACTCACCCTGAAGTTTAAAATAATATAAGAAAAAAAAAGATAGAAACCATATGATACCTTGAGACGAGTCAAGAAATTTCAATAGTGAGGAGCTCCATATCAATCTAGCTGCTTCGATCCTAGAAATCATTAGAACATATTAGATTTATTCACTTACAAGAGATAGAGTACGTTGACTATCAAATCTAAAAATTATACTTGTACATTTGAGTTCTAAAAGTACCAACCAATAGCTAGCATATACTATCAGATCTAGGAACTACACTTGTACATTCTAGATTAGCAAAGAGCCACCAAAAATATCAGAAAATTCATCAAGCGTAGTGTTTCAGTTTATCAAATTAACAAAATATTAAAGTAAACCCCATTCAATTAACAAGCAATGAAAAGTCTTATGAAAGAGGAAGAATCCAATCATGTCAATTGATCGATGCCCCAATTTCTATTTCTTGATTAGAAGAATAAAACAGAAAGTAAGAATATTTGAACTTCTTATAATAGATGAATTTGAGAATATTACTGTGATATGATGGTAATGTCACTTTTTCTTTTTTTCTTATTATGAAGAGCATGGTCTAATATTTCAATAAGGGCACTGCTCTTCTATATTTACAGTGGTATAAGTATGAGTTTACATATATATGAAGGTAATGTTAGAGCCAAATTTCAAGGCCTAGACCCTTTCTAACAGTTCAAGGTTGTGCTTTTTTAGCATCTCAAACTCTTCGAAAATCTCTTTTATCTGCTCAGCTGAGCAAGGTTCTGCTTCTCTATCTCCTTAGTCTAGAGCTTGAGAGGACTTTGGAGGTCCATCAGTTGTTCCTCCAACATGTGAGCATTTCTCAATATGCTCAGTGAATGTTGAAATTGTTATGAATCTTGAGAATCTGTTATACCAACATTGAAAGATCAAAATCACAAAAGTAATACAGAAAGCATAAATATTTTAAGTGATGCTTTCCTAGAGGCGACCTGGGTTCTCCATATGTTGTTGGCAGAACCTTCTCATCAGATGACACATTCAACGGCTCAAGCAAACCACTTGTACCATAAGTGATGTAAAGGTTATTGAACTTTTCAAGACGACCTCCAAATAAAGAAAATTCTTAGCTAAAAGTAGCATTCTTCTTGTAATTTTTTTCTTGTGTTTGCCGAGTGGCAGGAGGGTATCACTTTGTATAGGTTTTGCATTTTGACACTTTCATATAAACTGGTCCCTAGTAGACAACTTTAACTTGACCTTTTGAGCAGTTAAACAAGTATTCAAATTCAAAACTGTAGAAACTTTCACAATTAGAAAACTTACTAAGCTTAGAAAGCATTGGATCGATGGGGTCAGGACTAACATGCACGGGAAACTCATAAACCCACTGATTCCAGAAAGAATACATCATAGATGATGGAATATCTTCTTGGATCCAACAGAAAGATGCAGACAAACAACGAATGGGCAAAGGAAGACTTTATGTATGGGTCTTCAAGGGCATGACCAAATATCCCTGCTACAAAATTGCAAGCAGAAAAAGTTGTGGCGCTTGATGTATTAAAGTTACTATCTACTGAAAAGATGTGCCAAGAAAGAGATCAACTTTTAAGGAAAATATATATCAACCAAGGTCCGACAAGCCTTGATCTCGATGGTTTGGTGGCCAGAGGCAATGACATATTTCTGGTTATTGCACATAGTGATTCTGCTGCATTAGCATGTACTTTGGGACTATATTGCTCGAGCTCTTCAAAAATGTTGATGCACCTGTTCGGATCATCAAAATATGCACTATTTTTAGAGGATCCGACACGCACCAATCAACATTTTCGGAAAGTCCTAGCAACATAGCTTCAGAAGATCTCTAGATACAGAAATATGATACATCATAAGTGTTTTGCGACAGTCGTCACTCAGTAAAACACCAAGCCACACTAGTTCTCCCAAACGCAAACTTGAAAACAGAAGCTATAAATATCAGATACAGTAACTCTTGAAACTTGATGGAATTAATTTCTCATACATTACAATAAATGATAGCACCCAAGGATGAAGACACCACCAACATGATAATTCATCAAATATTTAGAAGAAACATTTATCTAAACTTGGAAGAAAGAAAGAAATGCCCTTTCGCTTCAAGAAATTGACACACTGACATAGAAAGTAAAGCATAATAGAACACTTTTTTCCTTTCAAGAAATTGACATAGAACAACCTGCTCGTCATTAGTTTATAAACAAAATAAGACCTGCAATCTTATAAAAAGTAGTCACAAACAAATATGTGCATGACCTAACAAAGTGAGACTAAAATTACTAATTAACAAGTATCAAAAAGAACTTCAATGATCTATATAACATTCCGTTAATAGCCTAATATGCAAAATAGTACATAATTCACCAAAAAGTAAGAAGCAATTGAGTGAACTGAAAATACTTGCATGATGGTATCAATACTACAATAGTTTATGTATTCAAATAAAATTGTGTTCAACATATTTGTTTTCTTATTTTCACTAATTTTATTAGGAAGAAGTTGCCCACAAAGAATTCAAGCATCTTTTCCTTTAAAATTTCTTAGTAATTCGATTATTAATGTCTCAATAACTCAAATCTTGAAGTTTTTAGCTATTCTAATTTCTAGCTACCTCTTGGCTAATATAAATAATTTTGTTGCAATGATATATATGAAAGCTGTTAGAAATTTTATACTAACGTTTCTTGGTGTGAAACTAATTGAGAAGAAGGAAAAACATAATGATACCATAACAACAATCTAACAGAAAAATTAAACAAAAACCCAAAGTAAAGCAGCAGTACCTGTGTAAAGGAGCTCCACTAATGCAATAAGTATGAGGTACTGTCGTCACCTTCAAATTTGAAGAAATATAATCCAACAAGAAAGATTACCACATAACTAATAAACTAAATACGATTGTGAAATTGCAAACAGGTAAAATAATAAAAAAAATTAAATTAACAATTGAACTTTGAATATGGTTGTATCAATAATCCAGAAACATCATGCTTGGTACTTCTGCTCAAAGTTATCATTTAAATCTAACAGAATTCTCTCTTATTTTGATCTAAAATCAAGAAATTACACTTTTCCCTAGTTTGAATTTTGACCAAATATAGAACTAAAAGGAATCACCTCCTAATGAATTTAGGGTTTCGGGAAGATGGAGCGAATGACACCAAGTACTCACCCATAAACTTTGTTGTTTAATTTTTTTATCACCGCTATCGTTCACTTTCTCCGTGACTGAGACTCCAGCTTGAATACTAGATCTCTTCCATCTTCAAGCTATTACTGTAGGCGGCTATGAGCTCTTCACTAGAAAAAAAAAAAAACAAAGCAAAGCAAAGAAAAACTGCTAAAGTAAAATTAAAAGGGGAAAATTTGGGAATGAAAAATGAAAAAAAATGGAGGGAAGCTTTGCCGCCTCCCATTTCAGCTATGATAGGTCCGGAGGATAATTTATGAGTTAGGTGATGATTAATCCTGAATCCTAAAGGTCATGAGTTATTTTAGCTATTTGTTTATTTTAATTTATTTTATAACTTAGAGTTGATCATAGTCAATATTGATCAAGACAACATCAGATTAATGATTTGATGTTTTCAATAAGATTGGAACGTATTTGATAATTGATTTGCATATTTAATTTGTGTTCGAGGGATTTTAGATGAATTTTGAGGGTTAAATTTTTTATCGTGATAACGTATCTATGTACACTCCAAGAATATAAAATATTTTACCACTATATATAATGTCTTACTATAATGTATTTGAAATTTTATTAGTTATAGTCTTTCATTAACGCTTTTTCATTTTCAGTTTTTTCAATTTTCACGTTGATAGTAAATAGTTAATGAAAATCTACAAAATATTTTTCACCTTTTGCAAAGTCTAAGCTTGGAAATCGACATTATCCCAGTATAATTGCTCGATATGAAATCACTACTTAAAATAGGTATTTTAGGTAGAAGAAAACTGATCGCTTTGTCGATATAGTTTATCGACCACAAAATCAACAGACACGCACGTGAAATATTTTTTTTCAATTTTAATTGAAGGAATTTTCAGTCTTTTAGCGTCAATACTCAAAAAATCATTTTTTTTCTATCAAATTTATTGATAAATTATACTGCCAAATTTATTATTTCATAAATCGACGAAATCTATCGATTTTTTATTAAAAATAAATAAAAACTACTATTCAAAAGACCGACCAATTCAGTCATTTTTTGTCAAAGCTCCAGTCAACCGATCATTAAGTAACCGGCTCGTGATCGATAATTTATTTATTTTTAAAAAATATTGTTGAGTAAATAAGAAAAATGACAGTCTTAGATATGATCTATTGGCGGAATAGTATTCTGCTACACTACAAACCTTGAATACATTCCTGAACGATGAATTTTATTATTGTATAATGTAATAAAATCAACAAATTTTATCGTTTTTACAAAACCAACTGAATTCATTGATATTTTTAAAACAAATCCCTCGCCAATTAATCGATGAACTCATTCGATTTCTCTTGAAGCGCTTGATTTTTTTGTCAATTGTAATTATTAGCAATCGTAACCAAAGAATATTTTGTATTCAGCTATGATTTTTTCTCATAGCAAATAATTGAATTATTCAATTACAAATTTTAAGTCGTAGCTATTTAAAACTTTGCATATTTTGTGACAAATCTTTGTTATCGCTAATTTATAAGTTGATTAGAGATAATAAAATGATCGTCACTATTGTTTATATTATTAGTGACAGAAATTAATGTCACAATTAAATATAAATTTTATGGCTAAAGGTTAAAATATTTAACTACAAACTCCAATTTGTCACTATTGTAACAACACACATTCAGTGACGAAATATTTTTATGACTACAATTTAACTAAATTTTAGACAAAAAATAATTTGTCATGAATTGTGTATATTATTAGTGACAAAACAATATGTCACTAATAACTTAAAATTCGTGGCTAATGTTATTCAATAAATTGTGCCAACTAATTCTTTGGTGGGAAACTTTAGTAGACAATTTTTTTGCTACGAAATTTGTGTTTCGTCACTAAAAGTATGTGACTCATATATTTAAATACAAAATGTAATTTTTGTCATAAATAATAAACAATTAGTGACAAATTTAATATTGTAACTAATAATTTCGTAGCTAAATATCACACTTGTTGTAGTGTGGGTCGTCCTGTGACCTGATGCAAATTTTCAGTTCTTCTCCATTTTGACTCCCGGATCTGATCCTTGGGTTCCCAGGGTATAACAGGGTATGATTTGATTATGATTCTACTATTGAATTATGAAGCATGGGCAATTTTTATAATATTTTCAATTAAAAATCATGTTTCTAGTCTTATGAATTAAAAGCCCATTGATGAGATGTTCATGAAGGATGAGATTTGTGATGAATGTATGATGATGATGATGATATATTATGATGAAAAGCATGTTTTTAAAGCTACCCATATTTATAATCATTTTTTCGATGTGACTTGTGTATTTTCAAGTATGATAAAGCTTTGGTCAATGCCAACATGTTAAGCATGTGTTTTTGGGAGTAATGTCTAGCACCAAGCAAGCTAAGAGTCTATCACCCTATGCCTCAGAACTACGCGCTAACGTAGGTTTACGCCACTATATATTACTTTGGGACCTCCCTTGTGAGCTATCCCTGGCCCTAATGGCCCACAAGCTTGATATCAATATCATGGTATCGTCCCTAGCCCTGACAAGGCTTTGGACGGCTCTACCCACTTGAGTGTGATAGTTGGGACCACAAGCTCTATCGTGGTATGCTGATTAAAAAAGACGAGTCTCTCATTGTTCCTCATTTTTTCAGATATGTGTATTCATTACTCATGAGATTTATATATATATGCATGTTCTAAAGCAGGTTTGACTCAATGTTCAGCTTTACTTATAAATGTCAAAATTTAGTTTTGAATCAATCGATTCATTTATGATGCTGTGAAGTTATGTTATGTCATGTTATAAAGAGTTCATGATTTCAGAAAGAATGCATGCACGTCTTACTCTCAGATTCTTAATGTTTATGTTTTACTTAATGTATTGTATTTAGATGATTTTACTTACTTTAGCGGTTTTACCTACGTTGTCTACTTGGTACATTCCATGTACAGACCGCATACTCTATGACGTATCATTTCATGATACAGGACCCAACTCTCAGGTTTAGCCCTGCTCGTAGTCAGCTTATCAAAATTAACATTCATATTGTGGGTGAGTCCTCATCTCCTGAGGACTAGACTATTCAGATTTTTTAGCTCAGATTACGCATCTCCGACTGAAAACTGAGGAGCGCATCAAGAGAGTGAAAATAGGTAAGAAATTACTTGACGTTCATTTATTGCTTAAGGCTATACTTCAATTCTGACTGAAAGGAATTCAATCCTTAACTTCATTCTAAAGGAAATGATGAATTCAATAAAGACTGAGTTAGTTGGGGTCTTGTCCCATCAACTCGTCATGTTTACAGGCTTTTCAGACATATGTATGTATTCAGCTTCGGATTTCGTATTCTGATGTTATGATTGATTTAGACTTTCGCTATGATTATATTATTGATTAATCAGTTTCCTTGATTGAATTAGATGTATGCTTATGTCATGGGGTCAACTTGGGGTCTCTTGGGACTCCTTGTCCCGTGTTGTGATCCGGACCTCCATTCAGGTCGTGACAGGTACAGATAGGAATAGTATGACTGTTTGCACTTGCGGAGGCTTATGAGGTATGTTGTTTTGTGTTGTTTGTACCTTCCAGACTTATGGAGGCCAGGTTAGGTTCTTGTTTGTATATTACCTGGTAGCTATAGTCTATTGTGAGATTATGCAGGTTAACTTTTGGCTCTTAATACTGATTACTTCTAGTTCCTTATCAACTTTTATTCAGTTATTATTCATTGCCTAACATATTCGGTATATATTGTACTGACGCCCACACATGGGGCGCTGCATACTTGCCTGAAGGTCCAGACAGACAGGGATCAAGATCGTTTCAGTAGATGTTCAGATCCAATAGATTGGCTATCTCCTTTCTTCCGGAGCTGCCAGACACTTAAGGTTTGATTATCTTTTGTTGTATGGTTTTGGGTAGGCCGGGACCCTGTCCCGACCAATATTGACTAAAGATTTTAGATTAGTTATGCATTGTTGGTTGTATGGGGCCTATATGTGATATAATATGTGTTGTTGATCGTATGGGGTCTAGATATATTATCTAATAGGAGTAGGGTGGTCTTGTCGACCCGCATAGGATGATATTACTTTTGTTGTTGGGTTAGCTGATTTACTACAGGTGTTATGTAGTGGCCTTATCGGCCCAGGGTTGTATTTACAACCGAATTATAGTTGTTTGTTTTCTTGATTATGTGTTGCTGGCATACACCAAAAATGTAGATTTCCAGCCAGACCAGCTCAGAGTCCAGTATGACGCAAGGTGCCAGTTACGCCCCCCAAGGTGGGGCGTAACACGTGCTTGTAGATAATTCTAAGTGACTAAATTTATATATAAAAAAAAATAAACTTTGACTATACCTTAAATAGATATTCCAAAATCATTTATTTGTGCACTTCTGCAAATAGTTATTGGGCTATTCACTGATAAAAAGTTATTTTTAATTTAATGATATATTTACGTAAACTTTCAAAAAAATATAACAAATATAGTACCCATTATTATAGAGGTGTTCATGTATTAGGGTGTTCATGTGACGATTTCTATTAGTTTTTGGTTAAAATCAAAATCAAATCAATTTAGTCAGTTTTTTATTTATTAAAATCAAATCAAATCAAATATAATATATATTTATTGGTTTGGTTCAAATTTTTGATTTTTAAGAAATCTAATAATAATTTTCTCTTTTATTTTTTTTCCGACAATTTGAAAAGACGTTTCTACCCATTTTCTCCCTATAACCAATTATTACTATTTTATTATGAAAATTATAATTTTCTTAAATTATTGAGAAAATGACTGAAGACCTATAAACTTTTATCAAGTGTATAAAATTTATAAACATACAATTTTCAAAAGGTAAATCTCATTGTCGTTTCTTTATTAAGAATAAAGGTTAAAGGGTCATATTTGCCTTTGTACTTTCACAAATAAGTTATATTTACCCTTGATTATACTTTTTCAATATACTAGGGAACGTGATCGCACTTCGTGTGAGCGTTTAAGTATATGTATTTTAGTTTAAAAATAATGTATGATTAAGCTTTTGGGGAAAGAGAGGGATTGATAGGTTCCTCAATTTTGGTTTGGAACTCAACATGTTATTGCACTTTAGGAGAAGATCGGCAAGTTCTTGCTCATTAAATATAATCTATTCATATATAATTGCTAAAAAGAACAAAACAAAACAGTACGCATCCTTTCTCTCTGTTCTCTTTGCAATTCCTCTATTCTCATTTCAGTTAATTTAATTAATGGGTATATGTGAAAAAGACATCCTCATAGAAATCATGGGGATGATAGTGAAAAAAGTAAGCATTGATGACTACATCCGCATGATTCCAATTTACAAGTCATGGAGATCGATATTTATTGTTCATCATCATAATAATCATCTCAAACCCCTTAACTTTTGCAGCTCAAAGATTGTGTATATAATGATAATACTATATTCAATTTCTATAGTTTGTCCGATAGTTGATTTTATTCTTTAAAACTCACTTTCTGCCTCCATTGTGATGTATTTGTTTATTATTTTATAATCATTTCATTCTACAAAATATTTGTTACACTTCTATGGAAAAAAGTACACCAGAATATATGTTGTAGTTTAAAGGTGCAATCTTCATTTGTATCCCAATAAAAACACACATGCCCATCAAATTATCTTGTCAAATACTCATTTAGTTTAATAATAAAAAAATAAAATTATTAGATAATATTTTTTAATTTGTTTATTCGGAATATACTATTCATTAATTAATAGATTCTAAACTTGATAACCTTCTTTGTTTTTCATCATTAAAACCTTCTTAATATAATGATTTATGATATGATCGGACAATATACCAAAATGCATAATTGATTAGAAAGAAAATTGATTCAAACACATTTACTTAAACGCTCGCAAGAAGTGCGGCCAGTTCCCTGGTTTGATGATATAAGTAACATAAATTATAAAGAGTTTGCATGTAAAAAAAACTTAGATAAATATAAACACATATTGATAATAAATTTTTAACCTACCATTTTGAGATATCAATCTTTTATTTTCACTATTTAATGACAATTTTGTATTTAATCCTTCAATTTTGTGACTGTGGATTCAAACTTTTAATTGTCAGGTGGTGTAAAATTTTATTTTGTGCTATATAATATCTTCCTGAATAACTAATGAGTTGATGATGTTATGGACTTGAAAAGGTCGATAAGCAATACTGTTTAACTATTCATACTCTATAGTGATCGACAAAATAATTTTTTGCATTAATAAGAAATTTAAATGGTTGAAGTATGATAATTAGAGCTTTTAAGCTGAGCCATGAACACACCCATATGCTCTATAAAATCATAAACTAAGTTAATTAATAAATTCAAACTTGAGCCTGTAAAGAAAAAGTATCCAGCAATCTTAAAGCACATGTACAAAGAGAGAAAATGAACCCAAGTGCAAATGGAAAAGAAGTCGAGAAAATACATTCATTTAAATATTTTGCTTCCTCACGCATGGTGAAATCTCAAAGTTATAAGAATCTCTTATCATTTCATATATTTTGTACAAATTTTGGATAATTTTATCATAAATTTTAAATAATTTTATTATAAATGAAAGTTTAAAGACCACCTTAAACTTGATGTTTTCTTCAAATCCCCCTATAATTTCATTATTTTTAGCAAATTGATTATTATTTTTTGCCTAAAAATTAGAGTTCTGGCAAATTATGTCCAACTTTTTAAGGATATTTTCGTGATTTAATTTTAAATTCTGGAGCTTGCCACTTCTAATATAACAAAGAAAATAAAATAACAAAGAAGAACCGGTAATTCTAAAATATCAAAAATATGCGAAAAGTGAGACAAACTTACAGATCTTCGAAAATCCAATGACGTTACTATGAAGGTATTATATCTTGTCTATATATAATTTGTAGATCAAATTTCAATCTACATCTTAACTTTGTATTATATATAAGAAAAATTAGCATCATATAATCTAAATAATTGAAAAAGTAAATAACATAATAAAGTTATTCAGAATAGTTTAAAACTCAATTGAAAGAAAATATGAGAAAGATAATATTTTTCTCAAACAAAATTTACTTTTCCCAATAATAGAGAATGACTAACAAAAACGTTCATATTACATTAAAAATGTGACTATTGAGTTCTCTTTGGCAAGAAATAATATCTAATTTAATACTAATAACAATTGTGGGCATTGAATTCTTTTGGGCAAAAATAATTGTGTTAATTTAAAATTAATAACTCCTTAACTTCTTTTTTTTATGTGTGTGATATGACTTTTGCATTTTTAATGGAAAATGAAAGAAAAGTAATTAATGAAAGAAAATTTTTAAAAAATACATAAATCTGTTAATTATTTAAAATAAAAAAATGCTCAAAGAAAATAAGAAAAAGATAAATGGAAATGGTGACTAATTGATGTATGTGATAACATTAATTAAAAAAATAATTTTAAAGTAAAGAAAATACTCAAAAAAATGAGATGGAGGCCTTAGAAGCATGCCTCATCAGCATGCCTCTAATATATATAAGAATGGAGACTTTAGAAGCATGTCACATCAGTATGCCTATATATATATATATATATATATATATATATATATATATTTGCCCTTTTCATCTAACTTTAGGGTTATATTTGCCCTTGCAATCTAAAAAAAGTTATATTTATCCCTACAACGTTAAATCATTATGTCTTCAATATATTTGCCATTTTCATCCAACTTTAGGGGTCATATTTATCCTTATACTCTAAAAAAAAGTCATAATTACATTTAAATCTCCATGTACGATCTTAATTTTTCTACGAGGTGCCTATGCGTTAGTTTATTTTTCCAATCAAATATACACCCATTTAAACTCTTTTAACTTGCCCCACCCACTAAAAAATTAAAACTCAAAAACATCACTGTTCATCCATGTTGAATACGATTTCACCACTCAAATTTCATTCAAATTAAAATTCAACTTTTATTATTGCAATAGGATAATAGTTGTTCCAGCATTCTTATTTGTTGTATTGATTTTCTAACAACTATTTGTAATAGTCAAATCTCCATGTCTGACCTACTAAAAAATTAATTATTGCAATAAATAAGAAATGTTGCAACAATTATTATCCTATTGCATTAACCAAAGTTAAGTTTTAATTTGGATGAGATTTGAGTGGTGAAATTGTATTCACTATCGATGAACAACGAAGTTTTTGAACTTTAGTTTTTTAGTGGGACGGCTTAAAAGAGTTTAAATGAGTTAGTAGATTTCATTGAAAAAAATGCAACGAAGGCACCACATAGAAAAATTAAGGTCGGGCGTGGAGATTTAATGTCATAGGAGTAATTATGACCTTTTTTAGAGTATGGGAGGAAATGTGACCTTAAAGTTGAATGAAAGAGACAAATACGTTGAAGACATAATGATTTAACATCGTAGGGGCAAATACGATTTTTTTAGAGTACAAGGGCAAATATAACCCTAAAGTTGGATAAAAAGGGCAAATATGTTGAAAAAGTATAACGAAGTGCAAATATAACTTATTTGTGAAAGTACAAGAGCAAATACGACTTTTTCCCCTTAAATAAATGAGTTTAGATTTAATCGATTTCTTTTAGGGATAGTACACAAAATACTCCATTAAAATAAACTAATTACCCTAATTTGCCCTTTTCATACTAATTTCATTAATAACCATTTGAGATAAAATATTTACCCTTAATACCCCCTCACTTTGCACGCTGAAGAGTGATTTTTTATTTTTTTTCCCTGCATTTGTCCTTTCATTTATTATTTTTGTCCATTTATTTATTACTTTTTCCTTTTTTTATTTATTATTTTTATTTCTTTTGTCTTTTTTTATTCGTTACTAGTCTACGCGTACTCACCTTGCGCGTGTCCCTCATATTTTTATAAAAATAGTGTAAATAATATTTAAAAAATGTGTTTATGTAATAATATAAGAATTTAGAAAGAAAATTATGAATTTCAAATGATTAATGATTATATTTAAGAGTTTGATCCAATCTAATAGTTTTTTCTTCGGTTTGTTCTAAAAATTATTTCAATGAACAAAAACATTATAGAAATAGCATTTGATTGAAAGGTAAAAACTTGTTCGCTTTTATATAAGCACTTAAATACATGCATTATATGTACATATAAATATTAATATTTTCTATATATTTCAAATAAGGAAGAATTTTATACGTAAAATTTTGTTGATTTTAAGATCTTAAATATTAGAAATATAATTAAATAACTATTTTGTCAAGTGTGAACTCTATTTTTAAAAAGGTAAAAATGTGAATAATTTTTTGCTATGACATTTCGTACTTTAAATATTAATAATAACTTAATTTTAAACTTTTCATTTTACCCTTTATCATGAGATGATTTTAGTTTAATTTTTTTCTCTTTATCTTAATCTATGTGTTTAGTCAAACTCTTCACATACATTGAAATAAAAAAAATAGTGTAGGATTAATTGAGAGTGAATAACAAGAGCACTCGATTGATTGAACTAACTTAAAGTATGTTGTGCTTCTATATTTTTTTATTATACAAATATTTTAAAAGAAGAAGAAGAAGGAGGAGGAGGAATTCACGAATTAATACATAATAAAATTACATTCTTTAATATATTTTTTTCATATTGAAATATTGTGATAGACAATTAGTTAGTTTAATAAACAATGGATTGATATATAAGTTACAGAATTGTAATTGATTTTAAAGTGTTTTGTATTAGGATTTTAATATAGTTCAAATAAGAAAAAATTTAAGAAATAAAATTTTAGTCAATTTTAAAATACTAAATATTAAGAGTTTTACCTTTTACAAATTAGTAAAGATCTATAATAATTAAATAACAACTAATTGCGGAAAAATTTGAAATGACAATTTCGTCTATAACAAAATCTTTTAATGAAAGGCAAAAAGTTCAATCAGCATTTTTAAAGACCTTCGTGCTTATATCTACATAGAATATTTTATTAAGTAAATATGAGTGAAATATTATGCATATATTGAATGTTAGCTTAGTTGATGAAATCTAGAGAAATTATCAAAGATTGTTCCATCGGAAGATTATGTCACTGAATCCAGTCTCAATCTCCTTATTTACTAATACAAAATCAGGATTAACATTATTAATGCGCCCGTTATGATGTAAATGATTTTGTCTTGTTATAAATATTTTTTTCACTTTTGATATAATTTATTGAAAAGTATTGCATGAACTTTTATGTCCCTGCAAAAAAATTAACTTTAATGGTAAAAAAACACATGCATAAAAATATAAAATATAATAAAAATAGATACTCAAACATATATATAAAAATATAAAATATAAATATAGAGCATAATATGAAAAAAAAAATTATTACCTCTTCAACAACTAATGTTATAGTCATTTGAGTGGTTTACTTTGTTCCCTTTTTATACTCTTGTACTAATCCAACTTCAATTACCAAGAATTTTATTATACAATGAGAATCATATCACCTTAAGTTGTTAATTGGTATAATTTCATTCACGAAATCCTTTTCAAATTCGATTGCAAGATTATTTTTGTGCAACAAGAGTTGTAGTTATAATAATTTATAACTTTATGAAAAAAATTATTTATGGGATGAAGAGATTACTTTACCTGAATAGATGCAACTTGTGAGTGGATGGAGAATATCTGTTACAAATAACACAAAGTTTAAATCACATAATATCAATATAATAGCCTGTTTGACCAAGCTTCTCAAATCAACTTATTTTGATAAGTGCTTTTTTCAAAAGTACTTATCAAAAAAGTATTTTTGGTGAGAAGCAGTTTGTGTTTGGCCAATAAATTTAAAAAATACTTTTGAGCAGCAATTAGTGTTTGGTCAAACTTTTGAAAAGTACTTCTAAGTATATTTTTCACAAAAGTGCTTTTCAAATAAGTGCTTTTGTAGAGAAGCTGCTCTTTTTAGCTTATGAAAAACAGCTTCTCCTACTCCCTAAAAACACTTTTTTCTCTCAAAAGTTTAGCCAAACACCTAATTTTTTTTTGAAATAAGTGCTTTTTAGAATAAATAAGCACTTTTGGCCTCCCAGAAGCTTGGTCAAACAAGCTATAAGACTCAATTAAATGATATAACATAATACTAATATTAGACTCAACTAAAGGAGACAATCTAAGTTAAATTATTTTGAATATAAACAACTTGAGCAGGCATAACAATTACTATTATCTTTTTCGAATCCATAACATAAGAAAATAACACAAAAACATACAAGGTTGAAGATTGAATTAAAGGTGTTAATGTAAAAGAGTTGATGAAATAAATTATACAATTATAAATTTTGTTATAGAAGTGGCAGAATTTATAAATAAAAAAGAATTTGAAATCATAAAAATATTAGGACATTATTATTAAAAGAGGGAAAGATTTATCAAAAAGAGAAAAAAAAAGAATCGTGACAATGAAAAAAAGAAAAAAGAAGAAGAAAGTTTTGTAAAAATTTATACCATCAAAAAGGGTAAAAATAGTATTCAAATCAAAAATAGAAAACTTTTGTGTTTTTTTTAAAATATAATTAACTTATTTGTCATACACTACAAATAGAGTTATAGTAGAAAATTTAATATGATAAAATAAGGCAGAAAAAAATTTGTGACTATCAAAGAGAAAAATAAAACTTTGATGAAATTTTTTTATTTTTTCATGATATATGCCACAAATACAGTTTTTCCACAAATAGAAAATCTAATATGATAAATAAGGTGATAAAAATAATAATTTTAAATAATAATTATGTAAAATAGTAAATGATGATTTTGTCTATTGCGAAATTTTTAAATAAAGGGCAAAAAGTTCAATTAACATTTCTAAGGGTCTTCACACTTTTAATATAGTATAGATTAGAGATATTATTTAGTAATATTTTTATAATTTGTTCCTTATTTTATATTTTATTTTATTTTCTTTATTTTTTCTGTTATTTCTCTCGATTCTTTTTACTTTTTTTTTGTTAGGTTATCTTTTTTTAATTTTTTGTTCCTTTCTATATTTTTGTATTTTTTTAAAAAATAAAAAATAAAATACAAAAATAAAAAAATGGACTAACTATTCTATATTAATAAAAATAAAAAAAATAACTAGACTATAATAAAAAGTAATTAAAAATATTAAGGTCCACTAGTTTATTTATTAAAATATAAAGTGATAAAGAATTTAATTTTATAATTTTTTTTGCTTTTGCAAATGAAAACAGAAAATCATATCTAAAATATGACTCTAGTTTTTGTAATTATTTTTATAAAAAATAACTTGCTAAAACTGATATAAAAATTAAAATATTAAAATTAAGCGTAAATTCTATAATACCATGTCAATATATGATATATACCATGTGGGTATTATAGAGGATTGAGAAGTGCCTCACTGATGGATCGAAGTAAACCTAAATAATATCATGCCAATATATAGATATACTATGTTGGTATCATGGAGGATTGAGGAGTTTCATTGAAGGACGGAAACAGACATTAATGATACCATACTGGTATATAAATATATTGTGATGGTATCATTGAGGACTGAAGTAGAACTCAATGATTCCATGTCAGTATATAGAGATATTGTGATGGCATCATTGAGAACTGAGGATTTTCTCACAAAAGGACTGAAGTAGACCTTAATGATTTCATACTAATATATAGATATACTATAAAGGTATCATAAAGGACTGAGGATTGTCTCACTGAAGGAATGAAAAAGACCTCAATGACACCATAACAGTATATAAATATGTTTTGATGGTATCATTGAGGACTGAAACAGACCTCAATGATACTATAATATTGTATAGGTATACTGTGATGGTATCATGAAAGACTGAGGAGTGTCCCATTGAAGAAATGAGCAGACCTTAATGATATCGTGGCAGTATATAGATATACTGTGATGGTATCATGGAGGACTGAGAGTCTCACTGAAGAACTGAACCAAACCTCAATGATACCACACCGGTATATAAATATGTTGTGATGGTATCACAGAGGACTGAGGAGTGTTTCACTAAAGGACTGAAGCAAGCTTCAATGATACCATGATAGTATACAAATATATGTATCATCGAAGATTGAGAAGTTTTTCGATGAAAGACCGAAGTAGATCTTAATGATATTATGCTAGTATAGATAATTAGATATACTATGATGGTATCACGGAGGACAGAGGAGTATCTTGGTGAAGGACAGAAAAAGACCACAATGATACCATGACAATATATAGATAAATTGTGATAGTGTCATTGAGGACTGAAGTAGACTTGAATGGTACCATGATATTATATAGGTATATTGTAATGGTATCATTGAGGACCGAGTAGTGTCGCTGAAGGACTGAAGTAGACTTAAACGATACCATGACAATATATAGATATATTGTGACGGTATTATTGAGTACTAAAGTATACCTAAATGATACCATGACAGTATATAAACATACTATGATTGTATCACTAAGGACCGCGGATTTTCTCTCTAAAGGACTGAATCTGACCTTAATGATTCCATGCCAGTATATAGATATACTATGATGGTATCATAAAGGACTCAATAGTGTCTTATTGATAAAAAGGACTGAAACAGTCCTCCATGATACCATGCCAGTATATAGATATATTGTGATGGTATCAGGGAGGACTCAAGAGTGTCTTATTGAAGGACTGAAACATTACTCGATGATACCATGCTAGTATATAGATATACTGTGATGGTATAACGGAGTATTAAAGAGTGCTTCACTGAAAGACTGAAATAGTCCTCCATGATACCATGCCAGTATATAGATATGCTGTGATGGTATCACGAAGTACTAAAGATTGCTTCATTGAAAGATTGAAGTAGTCCTTCATGATACCATACCAGTACATAGATATACTGTGATGATATCATGGATGATTGAAGAGTGTTGACTATAGGACTAGAGGATACCTCAATGAAATCAAAAAAATTAAAAAGTGAAATTAAAAACAATAATAAATGAAATTAGGTTATGAAAAAAATTTAAAAAAGAATTAGATATTTTTTTTTGAAAAAAGAAGAAATAAATAAGATGAAAAAATAAAAGAAAAACAGAAGGAAAAAAAGAAAAGAACAAAATTTGAAGTGAAATTAGATTGGTGGTGAAAAGAAAAGGAATAATATATTTTGAAAAAAATATTTAATAAAATAAAAGAAAAAGATAAAGAATAAAAAAACGAGAAAAAAGGAGTAGGACAATAAAAAATTGATCAATAAAAAAAGGAGCCAAATTTGAGCATGAAATTAGATTGTGGTGGAAAAAATACAAGAATAATGATTTGAATTTTTTTTTAAAATATTTTTTTTTATTAATTTTGATTTTATAAATAAGTTAGTGAATTTTATATTTTTTTGTGAATTATTTCTTGTTGTAATCAAATTATTTAATTTTTTTTGTACTTTAATTAGTCTAAATATAGTTAGCTACTATATTTAATTTTCTTATTAAAAAAGTGAAATTAAAAAAAAGACCAAAAAATAGTAACAAAAACTTAAATTAATTTAAAAAGGAATAAATTAAAGAAAGAGAGCGAAAAAGAAATAAATTAATATTATGATAGTGAAATCTAAGAGACAAAAACGGAAAAGATGCAGCGCTGACATCAACATAAAAAAATAAATAAAATAGGGTATTTTGTGTAATTATTTTGGGGGCATCAAAGTAAATGAACAATTTCATGTAAATACTTTGTTTTTTATGTGCAACTATGTAAGTTCCCCTTTCTTTTAAGAAAAATGGGCTTAAATTGTAAAGTTCATTATCTATTAGAGATAAAGGAAATTTAGATGAAAAAGCAGTTAAAATTTTTAAAATTATTTATAAAGATTAACGTATTGCATATATATAATTATAAAAGTTGTGTGTATAATTTATGGATTTGACTTTTTCTTTGATATATTTTTAGTAAAATCAAACTAAATCAAATATTATTGATTTTTCAAAATGTAAAATCAAACCAAATTAAACCCAAATAACTATCAATTTACTTAAGAAAAAAGTATATAAAATAGGCCAAAAATTAAACTAATTACATCAAAATAGACCATTTCATACTAATTACCTGTAATACCCAATCAAACTAAAATAATTATAATTCGTACCCCATTATAAGTTTGAAGGTTTTTCACACATAAGATATAATGATAATATATGAATATATTGTGATGGTATCAAAAAATAACCATGTCAGTATATGAATGTAGTGTGATGATATCATGCATGATTAAAGAGTGTATCCCCAAGAACTGATCATTCCTCAGTGATACCATGATAACATATGAATACTGTGATAATATCATGAAAGTTTGAGGAGCCCCTGCATGCTTTATGTATGAAAAATTTGCGGAACTGCTCATTCTCAATGATACCATAACAGTATATGAATATATTATGATAGTATCACGAAAGATTATAAGATGAAATATTTACAATTAATCAGAGAATATGAAAATAAAAAGATAAGCGAACCGTAAATAATTTACTTTGATAAAATAATTATGTTAGTTTTTCTTTATATAATTGATTTAATTTAATTTTCAATTTAACTTAATTTTTAATCAAACCGTGATCACTCCTTCCCACCAACATCCACTTATTTGCCTAGGGTTTCCAATAATTCAATGTGCAACATGCTCGGTACATCCATTCATTTTTTTTCCCAATCACACCTATTCATTATTCAGAGAGTATTGGTACATATTTCCAAGAGCACTGGAAGTTTACAATCGGAGCCTGAGAGCTTCACTGAATTCGTCTAATCTTCTTTATTGAACAGTTAGTATTTTTTTTGTTCTTTGTTAACGTACTAAGTATGTTTTTCCGACTGAATTATGTTATCTGATTTCAGATTATTGGTGCTGAGGAATTGAAATGGTGAGGACTGTGAAGAGTCACCACGAAGAGGACGAAGAGGACGATGAGGAGTTTTCTTCTAGAACTCCCGATGGCTCTTCTCAAAAGGGTATTTTTTATTTATTTATATGCTATTTCAAAATTAACTGCTATTGGGATTTGATTTTTTGGTTAAATTTTTCTGATAAACCCTATTGGGGTTTGATGTTTTGAGGATGACAGGGAAATTAGAAGGGAAGAGCAATGATGGAAAGGTAAGTTCTCATCGTTCCAAGCATTCTGAAACAGAACAGCGGCGGAGGATCAAGATTAACGAGAGGCAAGTTTATCATTGCTAAGACACTTTTTCCCTTTTTGAACGTCTCAAAATTATTGACATTGTTCAAAGAGCCCATTTGGTAGGACTCATTAGAAGTTCGCACTACATGTATAAAAATTGACATTCATTGTGCATTTTATTATACATTGTTTAATCGTAATTTTTCTTATTTCACATAAATAAGTTATGAATAAATCTATTTATTATTTTGTAGGGATATAATGTGGTATAAGAATGTCGGAATGACAAGGTCACAAGGATATTATTTAATTGTATTAATATACTGTACAACTTTCAAATATTCAAAATTATTTAATCTTAAACTTTGATGTGATGTGATTTCTTTTAAGTTGACTTCTCAATTATTACTTTAGTATTTTCTTTTGCTACTGCTTATATGAACATAAATAAAGTTAACTTTTTTTGGGAGAAATGAACCTTGCATCTATCTCAATCCTCAAAAGTCTAGCTCCTGAGGGGAGGATTGCCCAAACCATGTTAGGAGACCACAACTCGATCCCTCAATAAACATAAGATTTGACACCCTCCCACATGCCCAAGATTGGAAAATTGGAGAGTAAATAACAAGACACGGGGCCCAACCCTGAGAAACACATGTAACTCAACCCTAAAAACTTGTTCATGAGAGGAGGATTGCCCAAGACTGTATGAGGAGATCACAATCCATTCCCTCAACCAGTGTGACTTGACAATTTTAAAGTTCATGTCTAGACAAACCATTATAAATAAAGAATTGGGAAGAATATGGAATTGAGTGCTATTATTTTTGTGCCTCTATCGGACACTCACAACCTTCCTGTGTAACATATATGGTTGCTGCGTGGAATTTGAAAAACTATGATAGTCCTCTACTTTGTTTGAGTCTCCTATATTTGTTCATTAGCTCTTTCCAAATGTGAAGATACCCTTGAGTTGTTGAGCTAGCCTTTTGGTTTGTTTGTCAGCTTAAGAAATGGCATTCGAGGACAAGTCTCACAGTAATGATTAAAAACACTTCTATATTTGCATCTACGTAAGATGTGATATTTTGTGTATTCAATTCTATTCTTCTGGCTGATTATTGGTTTAACTGGTATTCCAAAAGGAAGAGAAACTGATTGTTGTCAACCAGAATGGAAAGCCATAGGTGTTTTACATGCACATAGCTTTTTGATTATTTTGCGGAAAAGGATCAACATTGTTCTTTAGAATATTTTTTTAATATACTGCATATAACCAGACTAGTTTTTGTAGTCTCTTTCAATACATGGTGGATTTTAGTTGCCAAAGCTGACTAATACATAATAATTTGCAGATTTCAGACTCTAAGAGATCTCATACCTGAAACTGATCAGAAGAGAGACCGAGCTTCATTCTTGTTAGAGGTGTGCGTTGTAACATTTCACTTCCTTGCCAATGTTGCTGCTTTTTCAATCTTGTTTACTACATCGTCATAAGGACGAGCCTCAAGATTTATTACAAAATACAGGTTATACAGTATATCCAGTTCTTGCAAGAGAAGTTACAGATGTATGAGGGAACCTACCAAGGATGGAGTGCAGAACCCTCGAAGTTGATGCCATGGGTATGATCTTTTTGATACATAATTCACTTCTAGATTCTTATGTAATGTGGAGAGCTTCTTGGTCCGAGTATTTTGCTTACAACTCCTGTTCCTATCTGCTCACTGACTTGCTTCTTTTTCTTGGTAACATAACAAAGTTTTGTTAGGTTTTCTTCTGCTTTTCTACTTTTAGCGTCGATACAGCAGTTTGCTCCCCTTATTATAAGATGATCTCCAGCTTTTCTGCAATGAGCTTCTTAGTGCTTGCATGGCTTTTGGTCCAACATTTGCTGGATGTAAACTGTTTCTAGTTATGACCAAGTCAAGTCTTTGCTCCTTGTTGGCTCCTTTACACCTTGAGGCCGAAGATGGTTAAGGTGTACTTTCATTCATCGTATACTCTCTCTATTAGCGCTTTTAAAAGCGAGAAGCACAAAGAAGCTACAAGGGCCCTAAGGCTCTAAGCGAGAAGCGAAGTGAACACAATTTTAGAAGAATATGAAAATGAACCTTGCACAAATAAACAAAATTACTAAATAAGCAAAACTCAAACAAAAATAATATGTTTTTCCATAGAATTTTGTGAAAATAGGAAATAAGGATAACAAACTAAAAAAGAAAAGACTTTATCTGTGACATTCTCGGGGAAAAGGAAAAAATATTAAAGTTTTCCTATTGAATTCTATGATGAGTTTAAGCAAATTGAAAAAGAAAAAAGAAAGTTAAACAAAATTTAAATTTGAGAAGCAACGAGAAAGAAACAACAACAACAACATACCCAGTGTAATCAAAGTATGCTAGGAAAAAAGACCGACAACAAAATAGCAAGATAAATAGAATACATGAAACAACAGGTAATAGTGAAAATTAGGAGAATAAGATACTACACGTATTCTAACTAATACTACAAATCTCGGCTACCTATTACCCTTCTATCCTTATCCTCGACCTCCAAATCATCCTATCTAGGCTCATTACCTCAGTAAGCTGAAGATGTGTCATGTCATGTCTAATCAACCTCCCCCAGTTTTTCTTCGGCCTACATCTGCCTCTCCTAAAATCTACTATAGCCAACCTCTCACATCTCTTCACTGGTGCATATGTGCTTCTCCTCTTCACATGCCCGGACCATCTCAACCTCGTTTCCCTTATCTTATCCGCTACGTAGACCACTCCAACCTTATCACGTTAACCTCATTCCTAATCATATATCTCCTAATATACCTACATATCCATCTGAGCACTCTCATCTCCGCTATTTTCATTTTCTGAATGCGTGCGTTCTTGACCGATCAATACTCTGTCTTGACTGACCTACACTCTGCCCCATAAAATAAAGTAGGTCTAAGCACCACTATGTAGAACTTGCTTTTAAGTCTTGATGTCACATTCTTATCACAAAATATCCCGGACGCGAGCCTCCATTTCATCCACCCCGCTCCAATACGATGTGCGCATCATCATTAATCTCCCCATTTTCTTAGATTGTAGAACCAAGATACTTGAAATTTTCTCATTTGGGTATAACTTGTGTATTGATCTACACAAACAGAGTAAATGAGTAAATGAAACCTGAGAAGCAGCGTGAAAGAGAAAAACAAGAAAGAAAAGAAGCCGCAACAAGAGATGGCAAGGAAGAAGCAGAGAACAACGAAACCAGTGAAAGCAGCAACACTGGTGAGCCTAAACTTCTCGTTTTTCTTTTTTTCTAAAAGGCCTGCTTTTCTTTTTCTTTAAAAAAGGTCGCCACTCCCTTAAAAATATTACAAAGAGATCGCTTCTCGCTACCACCACTTCCTACCTCTTCAACTGAAGCACTCGCTTCTTCAATGTCGCCTCGCACTCGGAAAGCGACTTTCCTATACTGCACCTTGCTCAGCCGCTTTAAGAGACAAAGTGCTCTCTTTTCACAACACTGCTCTCCATTCCATCTTAATTGATAGTAGTTGACTGGGCATAGAGTTTAAGGTGTAAATTTATCTAGTATATATAGAAGTAGTAGTAGCCAGTAGGAGAAAATATTTAAGTAACGGTTGAAGAGTTCGTTTAATATTTAAAACATTACATTAAAGTTTAAAATTTGAATAATAAATAATTCGATTTTTGAAGATTGTGCGAATTGTATAAATCATATTATTAGTGAAAAGGAGAACATGTTCAAATGTACCCTAAAGTATTCAATTTGTCTCATATTTGCCATTCATTTACTTGTCCTCCATGAGAGCCCCTACCATTATCTTTCATTTCAAATGTGCCCCTATCTTTAATGGTTGTCCAGCTTGGCTTTGACATTTGCCATGGTGGAGCCACACAGACAAATAGAAGATCCAAAATTACCCCTTAACTATCAACTTGGTTTATATATACCCTTTGCAATAATTTGAAGCATGCCCATAAAACAATTGAAAAAGTTCAAAAATACTTTTGCATAATTGAACAATGTTCAAGTATACTCCTATGTGGCTTCACCATATCAACCAAATCAGACCCATTTTTTCACGGTGTAAAAAATATTAGTTGGAGGGACATAGTTGAGACAATATAACGGCAAAACTTTTATGGACTGATAGGTAAACATAAGACAAATTACAGATGATTTTTAGACCTTTTCCCTGAGTAGAATGATGTCAAACATTTTGGAATATTCTAAAAAAGGAAATGTCACATTATTGGAATGCAAACCCATTATGGATGGTCTCCCTATTCCATTCTATATTTGTTGTTAATTTAAGTTCTCTTTTATTTAGAGGACAGGGCATAGTCTTTGTTTATTCTTTTGCCTTCCGCTTTGGAAGATTTTCTTTATCTTCCTTTCTGCATATATTGTTTTCAGTACTACCTAAGTACTGCTCTTAATACAAATGTTACCCTTATAAAAAAAAAATTCTCTTTTATCGGCGTTTCTGCTATGTCAGTAGAAATCATAATAGTTCCTTGCATAATTTGCACTTCCCATCTGTTTGATGTTGTACTTTTGATTCGTTTTTTTCAAGTGTTGTTGGACTTGTTTGCTTGGATAATAAACTTTCATCTTTACTCCGGATTGTTGAACCTCTTTCTACCTCCCCGTAAAAAGGAAAAAAGGGGCAATAGAAATTTCAGCCCATCTCTTAAGGAATGGATAATGTTCAAGATAATAGTGAAGAACTTCCTTCTCTGGAAACAAGTGGTTGGCTTCTTGTTCTCTAAATATGGGATTTTTATACTTTGATTGTTATTCCCTCTTTCACTTCGCTAGAGCCAAATAGATTTAGATTTGGCAGTTTTATTGTAATATTTAGGGGTCGTTTAGTAGTGTGTATAAGAATAGTGCTGAATAGGATTATAAAAAAAATAGTGCTGAATAGGGGTATTAGTAATGTTAGGATTAATAATGTTGAGATTAGTTATGTTGGGATTATTTCTTATCCATTGTTTGGTTTTGTGTATTAAAAATAACATCCATTGCATACTTGCTAAAAAAATATTTTGTTTACAAAAATACCATCCTCATTCTTTAGCTTTGAACACTTCCTTTGCAATGGCTACAACATGAGCAGTTGATTTCTGTATTGTGTTGAACTGAGAACTCGATGGTGCCATCAAGCTATTTGTATGTCTTTACAGGGGAGTGAATAGTGGTCCTAGGGAAGCAAAATTGCGGACAAATAGAAGAGAAATTCATCACTTCTTCCGTCACAAACAACTTATCAGATTATGGAAACATTACCAATGAAAAATAAAGATCAGAGAGAAATACAAGAGAAATTAAAGAACTGTCATAGTAGCTATATAATTACATTGTAGTATCTCAAAATTAAACGATTTGGGAAAGGTTTTGAGGGACTTCATTGCAATTGTGTCTTTAACTATGCTTATGCATGTATTAGAAATCCTTGTATTGCTAATACCATAGTTTGCTATGTATTAGTTATACATAGGACAATATCAAATATGGTGTATAACTAATACTTGTATTAGTTATATGTAGGTTGAAAAACAAACTAGGGATTAGTAATACCAAAACTAATACATGCATTATTTTCTCTAATACATCCTACCAAACGATCCCTTAAAGTAGATTCATTATTACCACATGGCTTAGTGCAGGGATCTTTAAACCTTTGATAATTTTAGAAAATAATGAAATCAGTGCACCATTGGAAAGAAGAAATTGTTTGACCCAAGAGAAGTAAGCTGAGCTATATAAAATCGGATTGAGTGCTTTAATTTTCTGCAGATATTACTCTCTAAAAAGTACTTAATTAAAGAAAAAAATGTTCTATGATGTTACCTGTATGCCCCAATTGCTGTACAGTATAAGTCATAATGTGCTAGTTATACCAGATGCTTGCCAAATACAGAAGCATCCAGAGGTTAGCTGTATTCCTAGGGGAAATTCCTCGTCTACAGTTCAAACAGAGGCTTAACATTTGTTTTTAAATGATCCTCCCTCCTAAGCATAATTACCGGATTTCAGGCTGTTTTAGGAGGAGAGTGAGGCACGACTTTGGGATGGAAGCAGTAGTGCATAATTACCGGATTTTAGGCTGTTTTAGGAGGAGAGTGAGGCACAGCTTTAGCATGGAAGCAGTAGTGCTTTTTCTGTACGTAAAACTAATGTTTTTCTTTATTGTTGACAGAGAAGCACTTCTGGGCCTGTGGAAGGCTTTGTTGAACATTCTCAAATAATGAGAAATGGCTCTACTCATGAAGATAATATTGTCATGAACCCAACATTGCTTGCAAGTGCGCAGAGCTCTATAGAACCGAACTTGACTGCTGCTGCTTTATATAGAGCAACAGATGATCCCCATATGGCAGCGGATGAAGCAATGGCCTTTAACATGCCACTGCAATCTAATCTATTTGAAAATGTGTCTGTTCAACCTTCTCAATCATCTCCTGATGCTAATCATTGCGCTTCCCAGCCGCAATCATTGTATTGGCCAGGTAAACAAGATACAATTGAGTCTAATGATCTGAGCTCTGGTAGAAATGATCAGGAAGAAGTGAAAGTCGATGGTGAAGAAGCTGGCATTTCAAATGCGTATTCTCAAAGGTAAGATTATTGTTCAGGACTTCAATATCTTTGAACTAATGTCTGGTAAGGTGGAAATTCAAATTTATTTCTTTTATGCTCATGAGTTGCTAGTTTTAGATATGGCGCCAAACTTATAAGTTGCATAGTCAAACCTCGTTATAACAACATTTCACTATGTCGGGCTGATTTTCTCCGGAACCGATTTTTCATGTTATATTTTACGTTTTTATAACAAGATTCTACCTATAATATCAGTGACATTCAGTATAACAGTATATTCTTTGTAAAATTACCCTTCTATAACAACCATACTCAAATATTGTGTAATAATATTTTGTAAGAAATATATTATGTATAAAAATAAAAGTTTAAAATATTTATGGTAAATTGGTAATCATTATTAATTTCATGCACATAGTAAATTTCAAGTACGAATATCTAAAAGGTAAATTATATTAAATAGTGCCCACCAATTATGATCATAACTTCACGAGAAAAGACTACCGGCGTTTGCGTTTTTTACATTCATACTCCTAATTTTGTTTTTTGGTTAAATTGGTCAACAAATACATTTCTTCTTGGTACACAAAATTATTAAACGAATTTTTTGCATACTTTTGTTTATAATAGTTAATTGAGATCTAAACATCAACTGCCGATATATGAATATAGCAACATTTCACTATAGCGGTCATAAAATTTTCAAACAAACGCTACCTCTGTAGCGAGGTTTTACTGTATTACACCCATGAAGTAGGCATGTGATATAGTATCACTTTATGTCCCTTGGACCAGTGGGCCTAGCGGCAGACAAGTTCTTAGAAGAATTACCTCGAGGATCAAGGTCATGTTCCAATTTCTTACCCATTGGACCCATTAGAATATTCCTGTGCTTGCCAAGTGCATGAAATAGATTCAGATTTGTTTATATTCTCCTGGTTATTAGCTGTAGATTCAAATGCAAATTGTAGTCTTTTTGAGCTCCTTCCAGTATGACTTTTTGTAAAGCCTGCTGCACCTCGTGGTCTGCAATTTTTTTTTTTTTTGAATAAAATTACCAAATCAAAAAAGATTTCAGTGGCTTGAAGGAAGTAATCTTCTGTGCTCAGCATTGCTTACCTGAGCAATAAAATATTAATCAGGTTATTATCCTACATGGCTTCGCCCAACTTTTCTTCCTGAGCCATCAAATAGAAAACCTAAGTTTATATATTCATATTAAGGTTAATAACAACAGATCTCTGGATTTTGAGGTTTGAGCCGCATTTTAGGATCTTTCAGATTCCCCATGAAAACGAAGAAATGAATAACATGTACATATCATTTCTGATATGAGTAGTTGTCATCTGGACCTTTGGGCTTTCGGGCACATTCTGTTCTGAACTCACTTGATTTGAAATTATGTTGTGATGCTAGTACATTACTGATTTTGGATTCTATTTTAGTGACATAATAATGGGTCTTGGTATTTTGAACAGGTTGCTTACTACCCTAAACCGGACACTAGCATCTATGGGGGTTGATATGTCACAGGCCAATGTTAGAGTACAACTTGATATTGGCAAAAGCACAAGTGGTGGAGCCACTGGTACAACTTTAAGTAGAAGTGAGAACTACGATCATGCTCCTAAAAGGCTTAGGACAGAAGGTAGTATGTGATTTTCAATCTAGCACGATGGCTCCACTCCTAAATTTTTCTGCATCTTGTCATCGTTCCGATGGGGAGACACTTGAAGTGGTTGATCTCAGTGGATGAGATGGTTTCACAAACAGCTGACGGTCTTTTGGGGGGCTGCGGGAATCTTTCAAGGCAGTAATATTTTACCCTTCACCCTCTTCTTTCTCCAGTTAGGTTTCCATTTAAATATGAGAAGCTGCATTTTCATTCTTAAGTTTTTTTTTTTTAAAATTTTTGAAGTTAATCCTAGTTCAGTTACTTTTCTTGTTTCTTAGTCGACTTTGTAAATTCTGTCAGTGTGGTTTTTGGTAAAGTTTTTCATACTTAGTGGCAGGATTGCCTGATGTGGTTAGACCTGTCTATTTATAAGAGGCCTCTATGGATCTGGTCTCATAGTTGATTTTTAAACAGGGAATTCCATGTGTTTTAAATCTCACCATGAAGAATTTTATGTACATTACCAAATCTTTCCCTGTTCAGCCTTTTCTTTGGATCGAGAGCCAGTTAAGTTACAAATTTTCAAACTCCTCCACTTAACATGCTGGCTTCTCAACTGTGTTTTCAGAAATAAAATTCAGCACTTATATCATTGTTAAAATTACTCATGGCACAGCTTACTGATTCAAATTGTTAAATGATTGGTGTACGAGCTTATGTATGAGTCATTATGTAAATGGATTTAGTATAATTATTAGGGTATGTAGTAATTACACAGCAGTAGTTATGATAACTTGTTTGTTCGTCATGAAATAGTTATAGTGTAATTATAAATATACTGTTTGGCTGCGTAAGTGTAACTTCGCAGTTACATTTACTTTTTAAAAATAAAATTTAATTATCTAAAACTAAAAGTTGTGTTTTACAAGCACATGTCTTTATAAATATTATTATGTTTTTTAAAAATATAATATATATAGTCATATGTTGGTGTAACTAATATACTTTAATTCATTTAAATAGTAAAACTAAAAACACACATTTGTATAATATCATGTAAGCGTATAAGACGAAAAAATTAATGTTTATAACTATAATACTCTAGTATAATCGAAGGAATCTAATAATTCATTTATGATTTTAGAAATGATTGGCATGTAACGTGAAATAAAAAATTAATTCAATTAAAATAAATTAATTGGATCCGTTCCTTTTAGTTGATGGGATAATGCTTATACATATTTTAAGAAAAAATTAATAAGAGTTATAATTTGACTAATATAACCCTATTAATTGATAGATATTTTTTTCTAAACATACAATAATCATTTTTCACATTCTAGAGTGACTAATCATTTTTCACATTCTAGAGTAACTTAACATACTTTAAGAAAAAATTAATAAGGGTTACAATTTGACTAATATAACTCTATTAATTGTTAGATTTTTTTTTTATTGAAACATACAATAATCATTCTTCTCACATTCTAGAGTGACTTAAGTGTTAAGGGTAGTTGAAATTTTTTTAAAATTATTTCTTGAGTTTCTATATTGACAACTACTATATAACAAACATTTTTAGTATATCTATCAAGTAAGAAGATACGGAGGGAGTAATAGGTATTTCACTAAAACCTATCTTCCATTGATTTTGAGTGCTAGTTGGCTGGTAAATAATGGCGTTCAGGTTGAATTTGGATAGATTAAAATAGTGCTATTCACACAATTACCTTTTATTTTAGACAGTCTTTAATTTTTAGCCTTTAAATTTATGGTCTTTAATTTTTTTTCCTTCGACACTTTAAGTAAAAAAAAGTTGATAAAAAATGCTCATAACAACCAAAAAAAAATCACAAGACAATTTTTTTTTCGTAAGACATAAATTTTGGCACAAATTATACCTCAGGGCAGAAGTTTAACAGCATAAACTTCTGCCTTGGCATAAGTTCAGTAGGGATGGCAAAATGGGTAAAATTTATAGTTATTTGCTCGATTCAATCCATTATAAATGAGTTGAGTATCCAATCATTTAAAAGGGGAAAAGTACACAAACTACATCATTAACATAAACTATTTACCAAAAAAAATTGCCCCTTTCTATAGTAATTCACTGAATACCCATTAAGCCCAAAATATTTACTTTTCGTATCCCCTTTTATGCTAAAGGCCTATTTTCTCCTAAATTGGCCCATTTTAGAGACCCATAAGAAATTTAAGCATGAGTGGTTTTGTGCAGGTATTTTCGCGTAAGGTTCTGTCCATCGTTGACGATCAGTTTAAATGAAAAGTGCAGACTTGGTAGTTTTTCCTCCTTAATTAAACTCCATTAATTGGTATATGCATGCTTATTTTTTTCCCCTAGTTTTTAATTTTTTTTTGTTGCATATATGGTAGAAATTTGTCTTATTTCGTATTTTTATTTCTGCTTTTATTCTATCTTTTTTTCTTGCTTTTCTTGGGTATTTTTTGGCGTGGGTCACAAGCGTCATGTAGAGAGTTGATAATGGGGTCATCGTTCTTTAGATTTTTCTAATTTTCGTGTTTAGGTAGATGATTGTGTAGGTTGACACACGTCTATTGCGTCAGTGATGTCGGGTCCAACTTTCTCATTGCTTTGAGATGAGTCGCAATTTATTTGTGCTGGTAGTCCTAATCCTATTCGGGGTGAATCAAACCTTGGTCATGAAAATATTACACCAGATATTAGAATTTTATCTAATAAATGTGTTGATGAGAATGCAAAATTGAAAGGGAAAGAAAAATTAGCAGAGCACCATTTAGATGATGAGAATCTGAGTGAGAAAAGAAAATTTATTGTCGATACACCGGATCCTCCATGTGAATCGATTCCTCAAACAACATCTGAGACAGTTCGTCAAAACTCTGATAAGCTTGTTGGCGATGAAAGTGATACAAAGGTAACATTTTATCTATTTGCATGATAGTATATTGAATATTCTAATTGAGTATCATATAAAATTTAGTCATGGGTTGTGTCTGGACCTCTGTGATACCCTGGTAGTATATGGGATATATCATGGGGTTATCATAAAGAAATATGTATCATATTATTTAGTGAAGTTTAATTTAATTTTATTTTGGGTCTTATTTTTGGTGAATCATTTGTATACTCACTGTGTTTGCAGCAAGGGGATTTCTATGTCAAAATGGATATTGACTATAAATCGAAGATTGAATGCTCCACCAATTGCTCTATTTCACACAGTTGCATTCCAAGTTATCGAAGAAGCAAATTGTTTTATTTAGAAAAAATTATTTTGGTTATTTTCTAGATTTGCCTCCAATTATGGTGCAAGGACGTGTCTTGCACAACAAATTGATGAGGCAAGTACATGACGACGAGGATGAAGTTTTGCATTTTTTGGTTAGGGGTGCAAAACTTTGATTTGATTTGGGTGAGTTTACCCTTATTACTTGTTGAAAATGTAAGGGTAGTACATCTATTAAGGTGAAGTCAGAGGTCTATTGATTGATGAGAAAGTATTTTAAAGGTTCATCTACTGTGACATGGTCCCAACTTGAATTTTGTTTCCTTAATGAAAAATTCAAGTCCGATGTTAATGTTATGAAGATTGCAGTTCTGTATTTTGTAAACACCTTCTTGTTTTCTATGTTGAAGACCAAAGTTCTTGATATGTTGTACTTCCATCTGGTTGAGATTGGTGATTTTAATAGTTATCCATGGGGCATTGATGTTTTTCATGCAACATTCAAATCGTGCTTCAACAAGTTTAAGACAAAACTTAAATTTTATAGGTATGGTGGATTCCAACCAGCGTTACAGATTTAGTTATACGAATGTTGTCCAGAGTTGAAAGATCGTTTTGCTGAGCATAGTGGTTTGAAATGCCATGTATTTTGAACTGGAGTATAGAGAAACAGTTAAGCCATGATCATGTTTGTTTGCGGATGTTCAGCTTACAGCTGAATCAAGTATCTCTATTTTTAATTTTACATGTTATAACTGATGGTAATTTTATATTTTTTTATAGTTTGTTAATTGTACTTGTAGGTAAGTAATATTTTGTCAAGTGAAAATGAGAGGGCTTTATTAGAGTTGGATGGTTTAACGTTTGAAAGTCCCTATCTGGGTTCTCAAAGTCATTGGTTGAGTGATGGATTTTTTTGTACACAACCTCCAAAGGTAGATATTGGCAAGAGTAGTTCTGTTGATGGAACACCTACCAATGCTGACTTGAAGAAGGAGCTCAATGATTTTCGGCTTCATATTGGTGTAAAGTTTGGAGAGATTCTTCAAGTTCTTGGTGCGTTGACAAAGAAACTAGAGATAAAAAACATAATGTGTTGGTATCTGTGATATGCCACCGGAGTATCATAAAGGTTTGTCTAAGAAACATAATGTGTTGATATTTGTGATATGCCACCGGAGTATCATAAAAGTTTGTCAGAAATAATGAAGTTTTATCCTCTATGATTTCCTATGAGTATACGAGATATACCCTATGGGTGTCCTTCATTCTTAATGATACATTGACAATATATTTATATACTATGAGGATATCATGTATGTTTTTAAGAAGTTTCTTGCATCATTGATATGTAGCATGTTGTGTGTTTATACATTTTGTTATTTTCAATTTGTCCATATCTATTTCAGGAGAAAAAGACGAATGATTGTTCTTACTCTAGGGGTGGCGATAGAGTTTTTGCTGATTTGGGTAGGGATGCGGATGAAGATGCGTATAAAGTTTCTCCAGACATCACCCTTAAAGTTTGTGAAGTTGGTGTGGGTGGTGAAAAGATTGAGGCAAGGGAAGGTGTAGATGTTGGTGAGAGTAGTTGGGATGTTAGTGTGAAAGAACAAGTTTCTCAACTCGACTTTAATTTTATTTCTATGCATGAGTCTGCTATTTCTGCCATCCCACAAGATTATTATAAGAACAAAGCAGGTTCACAAAAATAGGAGCGTGACTTGAAGTTGAATTCTGAGAAGTCAGGGGGCGATGATTTTTTTGTGGATACAAGTGAGTTTGAAATAACATTGATCACACAAGCTACTATTGCTACATCAATAATTAATGTGAATGTAGCTGTAGTATATGGTGGTGTACCTAGACAAGATGCTGCACACCCAGCAACATATGTTGCTATTGAAGCAGATGATACTCTTGGAAAGATTGCAGGTGTCGGTAATGAGCCAGCAAGTGGTGTGTGTGTGTGGAAGGTGTTGATGTTAATAAGTCTGCTGTTGATCCGCCTTCAAAATATGCTACTTGTGAGCCTCTGGTTGGTTAGGTTGCATGTGAGGTTCCTACTGGGGCAATACATACTTTTACTGAGTTTGAACATGACTCCTCCGACCAGGTACTATAGTAGTGGAAATAGGTGACGATGATAACACGCTTGCAGTTTATTAGAGGACCAGGAATAGACGTCCTGGTAAGGCACAACAATCGCCGTTTGTTGCTGGATCTGACCTTAGCGAGTTTGGTTCAGTATCTCGGTTAAGCGTGTTAAAAGCAGGTACCCTCTGATGCATTTCAATCCCTGTGGACTATGGACTTATACAAGTATTCTTGGGTTTTATTGAAAAAGGGATGATCACAAAAATGTATTTACCCAATGTTTATTTTTTTCCTCCTCTATATTTTTTAAAATAACCGTGTGGATTTGTACCTTTGCAGGGGGAGTGTGGCTGTGTATTTTGATAATGATGACTACTTGGAGTTGTCTAACAATTTTGAAGTGTCTTCAATTTCAAGGAAGACTTCGTTTCACACGTTAAACTATCCCGACAGACCACTATCTTGTGATGTATGTATACTGAATGTTTATTTTCTTTTTATTTTTTGTTGAATTTTATATGTGTATATGTTTGTGATTTGTATGAGATATACACATATGATTAGTGTTGAATGGTTGCTGAAAGTAATCCACCATGTTACCATTTTAGTATATGGTATATAATAAGATAGTATCATGAAGATTTGAGGGGTGTCTCATTAAATGAACTAAGATATCCTTTATGATACCATTCCAATATATGGATATAGTGTGGTGATAATATCATGGAGGATTGAGGAGTGTCTCATTGAATGACCTAAGCGGCTCTTCATGATACCATGCTTGTAAATGGATATGTGGGATTATTTGTGTTTGTTTGAATTATATATATGTCTTTTAATTTGAATGAGACTACACATATGCTCAATGTTGAATGGTTGTTGAAAGTAATCATGATATGATTTTAGTATATGATATATACTATGATGGTATCATGAAGGATTGAGGAGTGTGTCATTGAATGAGCTAAGCAGTCCTTCATGATGACATATAATATATGGATATACTGTGATGATATTATTTGAGGGATTGATACCATCATAGTATATCAGTGAAGACTGATGAGTCATATTTCTTGGCTATCAACTTTAATTAGTGTTACTTAGTTATTTTTCTTTTTTCTTTTTTTGTAGCACTTGGATGCTATTTTCTATTATCTAAGGAAGAAGACGAAATATGGACAGATGCCAATTAGGGTGACAACATATAATTTTAATTATTGTATTAGCAAATTGTATTCCAAGTTTCTGTCTGCTGGGAGTCAGGATAATCTTATTACGAAGGCAACTGATATCATGGAGTATATGTATGGTTATCGACTGTTTTGCAATACCCTATGGAGTGAGGTTGATCACGTGCTCTTCCCAATTCACTTGGGTGATAAGTAGCATTGGATATTGGGATGTTTATCATTTCCTGATAGGTGTTTTTATGTGTATGATTCTCTGTGTAGTCCATAATATGTGACATTTATTAGGAATGCAATAAAGCAATATTGTGTGTTGTTACCTTTATTCCTGGCGATTATCGAATTCTAGTAAAAGAGATGATATTGTAATGGTAGATGGTCTTCATCAGGCTCATCAATCAAATAATGAACTTGATGTTATAATGGTGGAGAATTTGCTAAAATAGAAAAACATGTATTTTTTTTAAAAATTGATTTTGTTTGTTCTTCCTATTTTTCTTCATCTTCTTCATGTCATCCTTTTTTTTGCAGCAATTGTGGCATTTTTACTGCATTGAGAACATCCAAATTCCTGTTGAAAATTTTGATGTGGATGCTATTCGATCACAATATGGCATATTGTTGTGATATTATGGGAGAAAGAAGCAGCTAGATGGTGAATGTTGTGATTCTGAAAATTCTGAATGGTGGGGAAAATCAAATGTGGGAGAAAGCGCATGAATTAAAATTGTCTTTTTTTATTTTCAATGTTGGATTGCAGTAGTGTAAAACGTCTTTAAAATACTTTTCCGAAATGTAGTAACTAGTAGTTGAATACTAAAGTTGTGATGTGTATGTGCTTTTACTTTTTATGCAATGTGAATGTGATACAATTTTCAATGTCTTTTAATATTCATATCATTTTCTTGCGTGTTAGTACTGAATGATGGTTGAAAAATGTCATTTATGATACCATTTTAATATATGGTATAGAATATGATGACATTAGAGTGGACTGAAATAGTCCAACATGATACAATGTCATGGTACCATACAAGATTTGCAGAGTGTATCCCTGAATAACTGCTCATTCTTCAGTGATACCATGTCAGTATATGCATATACTGTGATTGTATTATGCAGGATTTTAGGAGTATCTGTGAAGGACCAGTGGTAGTCCACTGATACCATAGCAGTATATACATATACTGTGATGACATTATTAAGGATTTGAGAAATGTATTCCTGAAGGAATGCTCATTCCTCAATGATACCATGTCAGTATATGGATATAATGTGATGATTTCATGAAGGATTAAGGACTATCTTATTGAATGACTTAAACAAATCTTCATGATACTATGGTAGTATATAGATATAATGTGATGATATCAGGAAGGATAGATGACTCTCTCATTGGATGACTTAAGCAGTCCTCCATGATATCATGTCAATATATAGATATACTGTGCTGGTATCATGCAGAAAGTTTTAGGAGTGTCTGTGAAGGACTGGTGGTAGTTCATTGATACCATGACAGTATATATACTATTTATATACTATGAAGACATCATTGATGATTGAGGAGTATATCTTTGAAGGAATGCTCATTCCTCAATGATACCATGTCAGTATATAGATATAATGTGATGGTATAAGAAATGATTGATGACTGTCTCATTAGATGACTTAAGTAGATCTTCATGATACTATGCCAATATATGCATATACTACGCTGGTATCATGCATGATTTTTTTTATGAGTGTATGTGAAGGAATGGTGGTATTTCATTGACACCATGCCAGTACATGCATGTACTATGATGACATCATTGAGGATTTGAGGAATGTATCTATGAAGGAATGCTCATTCCTCAATGATATCATGTCAGTATATTGATTTAATGTGATTGTATCATGAAGGATTGAGGACTATCTCATTGGATGACTTAAGTAGACCTTTATGATACCATGCCAGTATATAGATATAATGTGATGGTATCATGAAAGATTGAGGACTCTCTCATTGGATGACTTAAGCAGACCTCCATAATACCATGCCGGTATATGGAAATGCTGTGATGGTATCATGTAGGATTTTTAGGAGTGTCTGTGAAGGTATAGTGGTAGTTCATTAATACCATGATAGTATATGCATATACTGTGATGACATCATGCATGATTTTTAGGAGTGTATGTGAAGGATTGGTAGTAGTTCGTTAATACCATGGCAGTATATGCATATACTGTGATGGTATCATTGAGGATTGATGAGTGTATCCCTGAAGGAGTGCTCATTCCTCAATGATACCATATTAGTATGTAGATATAATATGATGATATCATGAAGGATTGATGACTGTCTCATTAGATAACCTAAGCAGACCTTCATGATACCATGCCAGTATATAGATATTAATGTGATGGTATCAGGAAGGATCAATGGCTCTCTTATTGGATGACTGAAGCAGACCTCCATGATATCATGCCAGTATATGGATATACTGTGCTGGTATCATATAGGTTTTTAGGAGTGTCTGTGAAGGACTGGTGGTAGCTCATTAATACATAACAATATATGCATATATTGTGATGGCATCATGCATGATTATTATGAGTGTATATGAAGGACTGGTGATAGTTCATTGATACCATGACAGTATATGCATATACTATAATGACACCATTGAGGATTGAGAAGTGTATCCCTGAAGAAATTCTCATTCCTCAATGATACCATGTTTGTATATAGATATAATGTGATGGTATCATGAAGGATTGAAGACTGTCTCATTAGATGACTTAAGCAGACCTTCATGATACCATGCCAGTATTTAGATATAATGTGATGGTATCATGAAGGATTGAGATCTTCCTCATTGGATGACTTAAGAAGACCTTCATAATACCATGCCAATAAATGAATACATTGTGCTGGTATCATAAAGGTGTTTTAAGAGTGTCTGTAAAGGACTGGTGGTAGTTCATTAATATCATAACAGTATATGCATATACTGTGGTGGAATCATTGAGGATTAAACCTTAATGTTACCATGTGACTATATGTATATATTGTGATGAAAGACTGAATGGAACCTTAATGATACCACCACAGTATATGAATATACTGTGATGGTATTATTTAAGGATTGAATAGTTTGTCACTAAAGGACTGCTTATTCTTCAATGATACCATGCCAGCACACACACATACACACACACACACACACACACACACACATTATGTAACATGATGGAAATTCTGAGTTATTATGTAAATAATAAAACAAACATTATATAGTAATAATAGAAAACCTTTGATATGCTAAAATATGAGTATAACAACGTCTTGCTAATTTTTACTACAAGAATAAGAGCAGTATATTAATTTGTCTTTGGAATTCTTTTCGGTTGTTTCCTTGACCTCCACAGGGCTTGCATGATATTTTTGTCGTAGTAAAATAAGGTTCAAATCCTCCCTTTACTCTATGTTTTTAGGCCTTCCTGGTGGAATTCTGACATTTGGTGGAAGTACTTTACTTGAAGATACATGATTAGGAATGTGGCACATACTGTAGTGTGGTATAGGATGCACTGATATTTTATATATCTTGATTAAGAAATTCCTAGTGTAGTAAGGAGAGCAATAGGTGTATTTGTTGAGATGATATTTTGTCAAAACTGCCATTGCATGTAGACATAAGAATTTGTCAACATGAAACTTTCGACATGTGCATGTTTTTTCATGAAGGCACACGATGTGTTTGATATGATCATCTTTTACTGAATGTACAAATTGAGTTGAAGGTACGATCTGTTTTTGAATTTTCATAAAGAAATCTAAATTAGTAGTTGACTGAAATTATAACTATAAAAATATTTAAAAGTAGAATCAGATTTGGTAAAGTATCTCACTGACATTGCTTGCGATGCTTTGAGTGTGTCACTCAATAAGGCCTCGTACTTGTTTGTTAGTGTTGTATTTTCAAATTTGATTGCAATACCATTTGTGTAATTCCATCTCTGTTCCTTGTTTGTCATAAAATCAAGAAAATCTACAACTGGGAGCTCTCTTACGTGCTTGTTTGCTGCAGTTATTGATTCTATTATATTTGATGCCATTGATGTTGTTCGATTGGATGTGCAATATGACCATGTCCATTTGTGGTATCCAACTTCTTGCAAGTAAGGTTTTACTCTTAGATCAATAACATCTAATTCTTTCATAAGGGTGTTGAATTCTTGAACAGTGTATGCTCTTGATAATGCATAGAATATGTATTTAATATTTTTTTCATTCTTTTTGAAGTTACCCTTCACGTTGTTCCAAAGATGAAACATACAGACAAAATAAGGAACTGCTGGATAAATAGTTGCAGCTGCCTTAACTATACTTTCATATATATTTGAGACTATGTACATCCCATCTCTTTTTGCATATATTTATTTCAAACGTTTGAAGAACCATTCCCAAGATGCACCATTATCTAAATCTACAATACAATAAGCAAGGTTATAATTTCTCTTGTGTGAAGATGTGTGGTAATGTTAGATAAATAACATTAGTAAAAACTGGGTGTAGTGTTCTCTGATACTCTGTTAATATATTTATATATTCTGTGGGTGTCATAGATTCTTGAAGCAATAAACCATTCAAGGTATGAGCATGTCTTACCTTGTGTATCTTGTGTGGCAGCTGTGAGCATAGTACCTTTGTATGTTGCCTTTAGAAAGGTCCTATCCACCACTAATGTAGGTTTTCAATACTTCCACCCTTGAATTGGTGCATTTAATGCTATGAAAAGATACAAGAAAGTGTCATCTTCTGTGGTGTCTAGTCTTGTAACTGTCCCCAGATTTGCATATTCCAACATATATAGGTATATTGATAATTGTGTGTATGAATCTGTTGGATTGTCTCTTAACAGTTGAACTGCTCTCTCCTTTCCTTGCCATGTTTGCGTGTAGGTCAAGTTGATACCATATGCATTTTTGAAATCTCGTTGTATATCTGTTGATGTGTACACTGTTTTTGGATCATTAAGTGTTCCTTTTATTACAAATAAAAAAGATTGTAGTGGCATGTCTCTCTACACAAGTTCTTTCATATATGTGGGCAGGGGAGTACATCATTGAACTGAGCACTTGAAATACTTTTGGTTTTCTTATGCTTCTTACTGTAAGAGTCCAATGACATGTGTCAGTTACACAAACAACAGAATACCTACATACAGTAGTTAGAATGTCTTATTGTGCTAAAATATATATTAATGATACCATATCAGTATATAGATATAATGTGATGGTATCATACAGGATTTAGGAGAGTCTCCTTATAGGACTGGTGGTTCTTGAATGATACTATGCCAGTATGTGCATAAACTCTGATGGTATCATGCAGGAACTTTAGGAGTGTATCCCTAAAATATTGGTCATTCCTCAATGATATCATGCTAATATATAAATATACTATATACTGTGATGGTATCATGAAGGGTTGAGAGAGTGTCCTATTGGATGACTTAAGCAACCCTTCATAATACCATTATAGTATATGGATATACTATGATGATATCATACAAGATTTTAGTAGTATCTCCCTGTAGGATTGGTAGTTCCTAATTAATACTATGCCAGTTTATACATATATTGGCATAGCATCATGAATGTGTCATTGAAGGATCTAAGCAGTCCTCATGATACCATTACAGTATATAGATATACTGCGATGCTATCATGAACGATTAAAATAGAGTGTATCTAAAGAACTGCTCATCACTTTATGCTACTTTTGCAGGATCATATATAATACGTATCGTACCTTCTTTTACAAGGCTTGTGAGTTTGATAATGAAAATCTTCTCGGATTGAATACTATCATCTAGCTTTGGATAGTGTGCTTATGTCAGTGTAGATCAGTGAACTCAGTTGCTTGTTTAGATATGTCAGTAATTATGTTTTTCCAATGCATCTTTGTATGATCAATTCCAGCAACAACAATATGATTGCATTCATATATATCTGTAAAACTGATTACCTGTGTATTTTTTGATGAGCTTTTAGGGTAAGTAATTATTTGCTTGCTTATCGAGATGGGTGTGTATATGAAAGATGTAGCCAATGAATATGCAGTGATGGCAAAATTGTTCTTCTTCAATTCAGTATACACTTTCACTCCCATATCGTTGAATATTTTCAATTGTGGTACCAGGAGATAGCACATACTTGATTTCAATGTTACTTATGGTAGCATCAATTTTCAGTTGTATTATTATTTGTTGGATCAAATATGTGAAATTGCAAGTATCGTCAACCAGAATTGCATCAACGTCAAAATTGACATATTGTTGACTTGAATCCTAACTTTCATTGTGTTAAACTAAAATTATGATTGGATACATTAGTGAAATTATGATAGGCAAAACTCAAATTGAATTATGGAAGGAAGGTAGGGCTTTAGCGAAGTCCTGACAGTTGAAGGAAAACTCAAATCTCAACAACGGATGAATTGAATTGGGGAAGGAAGATACGACTTTTGCTACACTCTGCTTCGTGCTCCACCTTTTGATGTTGTTCCAGTTCATTTAGCGGTAAATCCCTAGTTTGTTCTTAAGCGCGAGGGGGTGTATTTTCTATAAATAATTAGGGGGTAGGGAAGGTAAAGGTGCAACCGTGTGTAAATAGTTTTGAATACTGGAGAAACTATGTAAGTTTCCATTTAAATGTGAATCAAATATAGATCAATCTATATTATCCATCATAAAATATGGATAACTCATGGGTAGCCATCAATTACACTCACCTTAAGATATATAAGGAAGGAGGAACCTATAAAATGTATACATATAAAGGTATATTTGGTATGAAGAAAAATAATTTTCTAATATATATTTTAATTTTATCATGTTTGGTTAATTTAAATATTTTAATTTTTTTTTCAAATTGATTATTTTCCTCTAATTTAGGAATATGGTCCTTTTTTGGTTTGATTAATATATAAAATGAGGCCCAATGGCCGATTTGTTTTTTAAAAGGGAAACTTACATAGATGCCAATAAACAGTAAATTATTTATATGAGAATACCACTTTACTTTGATGCCCCCAAAATAATTACACAAAATACCCATTTAGGTGGTTTCTTTCTCGCGCTAATGTTATGCTGATGTCAGCGTTCAACTTTTTTTTTTGGTCCCTCTTAGCTGTCATGTCACTGTCATAGTATTACTTTATTTGTTTTTCTCTCTCTTTCTTTAATTTCTTTATTTCTTTTAAAGTTAGTTTAAGTTTTTCTTATTATTTTTTAATTTTTTAATTTTACTTTTTAAATTTGAAAATAAATATAGTTACTAACTATCTTTAGACTAATAAAAATATAAAAAAATTAAATAATTTGACTACAAGAGAAAATAATTTACAAAAAAAAAATACTAAAATCACTAGCTTATTTATTGAAATTAAAATAAATTAAAAAATATATTTATAAATATTTGTTCATCTATCATTATTCTTTATTTTTTCACCACAATCTGATTTCATGCTTAATTCAGCTCATTTCGGCTCATTTATTTTCTAGATTTTTTAAATTTTTTCTCCTTGTTCATTTTTTAAATTATTGTACTCTTTTTTTTCCTCATTTTTTCTTTACTTTTTATTCTATCTTCTTTTTTCGTTCATTTATTTTTTTCTTAAATCATATTATTCTTTATTTTTTTACCATAATCTAATTTCATACTCAATTTTTGATCTTTTGTAAAAAAATTATTTTATTTTCCTTTTTTATTTTATTTATTGTTTATTTTTTCTAATTTCATTTAATTTAATTTTTTTCTCCATAACTTTTTTTCGTTCATTTTTTTTGCTCTTTTTATTTATTTTTCTTTTTAAATTTCTGATGATTTTCAGTGAGGTTTGTTTCAGCCCTTCAATAAGACATTCTTCAGTCCTTCATGATACTATCCCAATAATCTATATACTAGCATGATATCATTAAGACGCATTTCAGTCTTTCAATGAGAAACTTCTCAGTCTTCAATGACACCATTACAGTATATCTATATACTATCATGATATCATTGTGATTTACTTCAATCCTTCAATGAGACACTCCTCAGTCCTTTATGATACCATCACAGTATATTTATATACTGGATAGTACCATTGAGGTTTGCTTTAGTCATCAGTGTGACTCTTCAGTCCTCCATGATACCATCATAATATATTTATATATTTTCATGGTGTCATTGAGGTCTGTTTCAGCCCTTCAATTAGACATTCCTCACTCCTCCATGATATTATCACGGTATATCTATTTACTAGCATGATATCATTAAGGCCCGTTTTAGTATTTTAGTGAGAAACTTCTCAATTTTCATGGTACCATCACAATATATTTATATACTATCATGGTTTCATTAAGATTTGCTTCAGTTTATAACACTCTTCAATCCTCTATGATACCATCACAGTATATTTATATATTAGATGGTATCATTGAGGTTTGCTTCAGTCCTTGCGAGAGACTCCTTAGTCCTTTATGATACCATCAAAATATATCTATATATTGTTATGGTATCATTGAGGTTTCCTTCAGTTCTTCAGTGAGACATTCATCAATCCTAATGATACCATGATAGTATATTTATATACCAGCATGATATCATTAAGGCATGCTTCGGTCTTTTAGTAAGAAACTTCCCAGTCTTTAATGATACCATCATAATGTATTTATACACTATCGTGGTATCATTGAGGTTTGCTTCAGTCCTTCATGAGACACTCCTCAATCCTCTATGATACCATCATAGTAGATTTATATACTAGATGGTATCATTGAGGTCTCCTTCGGTTCTTCAATGAGACATTCATCAGTTCCAATGGTACCATCATAGTATATTTATATACTAGCATGATATGATTAAGGTCTGCTTCGGTCTTTTAGTGAGAAACGTCTCACTCTTCAATGATACTATCACAGTACATCTATATACTATCATGGTATCATTGAGGTTTGCTTCAGTCCTTCCTGAAACACTCCTCAATCCTCTGCAATACCATTATAGTATATTTATATACTGTATGCTATCATTGATGTTTGCTTTATTCCTTCATGATACCATCACAATATATCTAGATACCACTGTGGTATCATTGAGGTCTCCTTAAGTTTTTAAATGAGACATTCATTAGTCCTTCATGATACCATTACAATATATCAATAAACTGTTGTGGTATCATTGAGACTTGCTTCAGTTCTCAAGTGAGACACTCCTTAATCCTCCATGATACTATCACAATATATCTATATATTGTCATGGTATCATTGAGGTCTGCTTCAATTCTTCGGTGAGACACTCCTCAGTCCTCCATGATACCATTATAGTATATTTATATATTGTCATGGTATCACTAAGGTTTGCTTCAATGCGACACTTTTCAGTCCTATATGATACCTAAATGATATATATCATATACTGACATAGTATCATAAAAATAAATTTTAAAAAAAAAGACAAATTAGAAAAAAGAAAAAGATAACAAGAGAAAAATAAAAATAAAAAAAAGGAGCCAATAGAAGTAAATTAAAGCAAAAGAAGAAAGAACAAAAAGAGAATATAAAACGTTAAAAAAAAAAAGAAACAAAAGGAGAATAACATTAATTGTTGGGAAGAAAGAAACCAAAATAGTTTTATTAGTTCATTAATTGCTACTACAATAAGAGTGTATTAGTTGATACTAAAAAAATAAACAAAGACAACAAAAAAAGAAGAAGTCATAATCTAATTATTTTTTTATATTTTATTCATTTAAAAAATATTAATTAATATTTTTATCTTTAAAAAAATAAAAATAAAGAAAGAAACAAAAAATAATAGTAAACAATAATAAAGTTACCAAGTAACATCTATAATAAAGAATAAAAGGAAGGAGATAAAATAATAAAAGTAATAAATGAGAAAAATATAAGACCAAAAAAAAGAAAAAAAAAAGAGAAAGAGGACAAAAAAATAAAAATAACAATTGAGAAAAAGACAAAATATTATTAATAAAAGGACAAAAAAAAGAAAGAAAATAAATAATGCAACGTGCTAAAAAAAGGAAATATTTTAGATAAATAATTTGACAAAAATAAATATTTAATAAAATTAATTAGATTAGGTCAAATTAAGATAATTAATTTACTTTATAGGACATTTTGTATAATTTTCTTTATTTAGAAAGAAGGACAATACGTAAAATCCCTTCTAAACTTAAACTATGCTTGATTTTAATAACCCTGAACTTTGTTTTTATTTGTTTTATGTTTTCGACCTTTACCCTCTGCACGTGCTACTTGGCACGAAAGTGATCTCAAATGACTCTTGGCGCGTCAGAATGTAAATGTAGTGTCACATTGTGAAACGACAAAATATTAGCATTTTCCCTATATTCTTAATCCTTCTCATTGACTGTTTCTTCATCCTTCCTCTTATATTAATTTCTCTCTTCCTTCATTTTTCCCTTTCTCCATTAAATACACAAAATCATGAATTCACTATGAACTATAGAAAATGATGATTCACATCCCAATATTGCTCTAAGCTAATAATAGAATCAAAGTGCTTATAATCTTGAATATCAATTGTGTGCATTAAGTAAACCAGACGATGAAACTCTAACAATGATACAACCTCTTCGATTAAACTCAGATAAGCAGCAAATTATATAAAATAGAATTCCTAGTTCCCTAATTATATCCAAACCAAATTAAAGAGAAGATTTATGGGTCACAAAAGATATATATCTGTCTTTTAATATTACCTAGAAATTTTCGGAGTGGATTGTCTATTAGAATCTGAGTGAAAAATATGCACGGCGCTTCTGCAATTTTAATTTTGGATTTTTCTTTTTAAATAAAAATTATTTAAGTGTAGTAATTAAAAACAAAAAAATTGGCCAACATGGACAGCCACATCAGCTGTTATTCCAACTTGTTATGTGTGTGTGATTAGACAGTAATAAAGGCTGACAAAAGATCAAGTTCGAGGACCAAACACAGTTTTGAGAGTATTTGTAAAAGAACACGCCAAGTTTAGGGGTCTTTAGTCATTCTGTCCAAAAAAAAGAAACTATGTGTTCTCCTCTGGATTCTGATTGCTGAGGAGACAATAATGCAAGTAATTACTGATCACGGCGTTTAGCAGATGAATACTGCATTTGGACAACGATTTGTACCGTTCATTGCATATGAATATGACAATATTAGTGCATGCTATTGTAATTTGATCCTAAAGATATGAACTGATCTTGCTTGGTTGCCATATTACCACCCCTCAGGTTTTTGTGCTCGCGGTGACTGTTGAGGACATATGATAGAAAAATATGCTACACAACAGAAATCTATTTACAGAATGTATATTTTATCTCTTAACATAGGATTTAGAAACAGAGGAGCTGCTGGGGATTATATAGATTTCTTTAGTTCTTAAGTTCAGTAGATAGAGGAATAATTTGTTACTATAGTCACCTATTAATAATGAGCTTTTATTGAAACATTATAAATAATTAAACAGTTTACTTCAATCCCCCATGTCACCTCCCCTATGCTTCCAAATCAATATACAAGAAAATGATCTTTGTCAGAATGCTAGCTAGCATCATGTTAAGTGCTAGTATGAGTATAGTCCCTTATTAGTTAATTATAATTATGTGCGTCTTTTATTTCATTATCACCAAGTCTTCAATATATCTTCCCTCTTCTTTTTTTTTTTCTTCTGTCTTGAATCCAAGGGAATGAATTTATTGGAGAGCTATTCATATAGAGTGTTTGATGTATAACTATTAGAATTTTGCAGGTGTTTGTAGAGTTGCCTTTGGACTAAGGGGGGTTCTTTCCGTAGATGAAGCAGAAGGAGGTGGAACTCCAGGTAAGCCAGGCATAGGACGGAATGGGAACGGAGGGAGAGGAAATGGGAAAGTTGATGGTGGTGGTGGTGGTAATGGAGTTAAGCCTGGTACAGGTGGTGGAGTTAAACCAAATGTAGGTGCTGGGATAACTGGAGGAAATATTGAGGGTGGGGACATTCGAGGTGGAGGAAAAATTGGTGGAAATATTGAAGGTGGAGACCTTGGAGGTGAATGAAAAATTGGTGGAAACATTGAAGGTGGAGACATTGGAGGTGAACGAAAAATCGGTGGAAATATAAAAGGTGGCAGAGGAGGGAGCTGCGGTAATGGAGGCAATCCTGGAAGAGGTGGAAGATAGCCTTGATTAATGGTAAGGAAACTTGTCTTTGATGAAGAAAATATGGGATCATTAGGAGTTGAAGTTAAAGACTTGTGAGGATATGCTTCTTTCTTGTTTGTACTATGGATGCTTGGCTTTTGGTTGGAGAGCTTTGGTTGGTTGACAGGTTTGAAAGTGATGAATCCAGCAGAGAAAATGTGTGTTCCCTTTTTCCTCGACTGCAGTCGGAAAGAAGATGAAGCTGCTGTCGATGCCACAGAGAAATGTGGTGGTGTGCTGCTGATTAGCCTGGCCGAACATCCTATAATATGCTTGACATGTTTGTCCACCAAGAAAGGAAGGTGTACACAGAATTCTCCATGCTCATTGGTCTTCACTTCTTGGTAAAATCTTGAGCTTTTGCCCGACTTGGCACATTCTACTGCCACAATAGCTCCTAATAGCAAAAACATGCATCAAAAAGTTTAAAAGATGCCCATGAAAGAAGAGACAATAGAATGTGTTTGGTATGATAGGAAATGTTTTCCAAAAACTAAGTTATTTTTCTAGTATTTGGAAAATATTTTCCACCAAGAGGGTGAAAATGGCTTCCTTCACTTTTGGACGAAACTCATTTTTCCTTCACAACTTTTAACTTCATATCACCACTTTCGCAACCGCTTAAAACATTTCTAAGAAAATAAGTCATTTTCAGGAAAAATAACCTTTTATCATACCAAACAACAATCAATAACTTCAAAAAGTTAACAAGGATGATGAACCTGAAATGAAGTGATTGGCCTTTGACATATCCTGCTGGTAACAAGCATCACAGGAAACAGCTCCTACAACGATGGCATTAAAATGATGGCTGGAAATAGGCCTAGCTTGTAAAGCTGAAAGGTTATAGAATGTGAAACCAAGAAAGAGGACTACCATTCCAACCCAAGATATTCTGTTGTTCATCATCTTTTAGATTGTACAACGCTGTAGCTTTTCGATCAAGAGCAGAAAAAGCTAGTAAGATTGCAATTCTAATATGTCGACATTGCTTGGCTTCCCAGCTACTAAGATTTTATACTAGCTAGGGATCTTCTAAGTTTCTGGGAGATTCATATATTCAATAAAATATGGAATCTTTAAACATAAATAAATTGATAATGGATGTCGCCAATTCCTCTTTAGCTGCTCATGCGAGACCTGTGAGTAGCCTTGCTGCTACCAACAAAGACAACAATACAGGAATTATGTTTAATTTTCTGGTTGTATCTTTTTACTCTGTTATTTTTAATTTATGGAGAAAAATATTTTTAAAATTTTTCATGTTTGGTTGATTAAATTTGTGAGATAATATTTTTTTTCTTGCCTACTAAACACTAAAGAAAATAAATAAAAGATTCACTTATTTTTCAAAAAAAATATTTTCTAGTGAAAAATATTGTACTTCATGCCAAAATTTGTGAAGTATGATACCAGGGGTCAATTTGTTCGCACACATGACACAAGGGCGGAGCAATATGGTTTGAAAGAGTTCAATGAATCTTTTTGTCAAAAAATTATACTCTATATTAAAATAGAAATAAATATTATTTATAGGTATAGAATGTTGCATTTGTTTATTTATTTATTTATTTTATTTATTAACTTTTTTATAATTCCAGGCTTTGGCCAACAATAACCTAGTTACAGAATTGGCATGCATTTAGTATGGGCTTTGGTTATCCAACTTATAAGCTGGTCTAGGCCACGAGATTGTTGCTTGTTTTCTATTTTACAGTTAGGAAATTTTAACCCTTACCTTTTAACTGAAAAAGAGGCATTCCAGCAAGTAGGTATTGTGCATTCATGTGAAATCCTTTAAGCTTCTTACATCCACTGATCCACATACTGTTTCTACTATAGAATTCATCAAATCAGGCAATGTTAAAACTCATATATTACTCTCACGGTTTCAAAATAATTGGTGTTTTAGTTTTTTAATTTTATTTTAAAATAAGTGGTGTTTTATATAACTAAGAAAACATTAATGATATTGTTCCAATTTTACCCTTATTTAAGTGGAGGGAGTTTTACATAATCAAGAAAATATTAAAGAGTTACATTTTTTTTCAAGATATTTATTAGGGATAAGTGGGTAAAAATATATTTCTCTTTCTATAAATGAGTAACTTTCTTAAGGGGTATTTCTAAACTAAAAGCACTTCTTATTTTGAAACAGAGGGAGTATTATATTAATAATAAATGCAAAGCTTTAGTTGTTCCTAGTCTGGAACAATTATCTGCTTCCTCGTTGTTGTTGTTGTTGTTGTTGTTGTTGTTGTTGTTATTATTATTATTATTATTATTTTTGTTGTTGATTATTGTTGTTGTTGTTGTTGTTGTTATTATTATTATTGTTGTTGTTGTTCTTATTGTTCTTATTATTATTAATTATATAATAATAATTAATAATAATAATAATAATACTAATTATTATTATTATTATCACTAATTGTTATTATTAATTATTAAATATTATCACTAATTATTATTATTATTACCACTAATTATTATTATTGTTGTTGTTGTTGTTGTTGTTATTATTATTATTATAACTAATTATTATTATTATTATAACTAATTACTATTATTATAATTAATAATAATAAGAACAATAATGACGATGACAACAACAACAACAACAAAAAATACTAATAATAATAATTAGTTATAATAACTAATTATTATTATTATTGTTGTTGTTGTTGTTGTTGTTGTTGTTGTTGTTGTTGTTGTTGTTGTTGTTGTTGTTATTATTATTATTATTATTATTTTTGTTGTTGATTATTGTTGTTGTTGTTGTTATTATTATTATTATTATTGTTGTTGTTGTTCTTATTGTTCTTATTATTATTAATTATAATAATAATAATTAATAATAATAATAATAATAATAATAATTATTATTATTATTATTATCACTAATTGTTATTATTAATTATTAAATATTATCACTAATTATTATTATTATTACCACTAATTATTATTATTGTTGTTGTTGTTGTTGTTGTTGTTATTATTATTATAACTAATTATTATTATTATTATAACTAATTACTATTATTATAATTAATAATAATAAGAACAATAATGACGATGACAACAACAACAACAACAAAAAATACTAATAATAATAATTAGTTATAATAACTAATTATTATTATTATTATTGTTGTTGTTGTTGTTGTTGTTGTTGATGATGATTATTGTTGTTGTTGTTGTTGTTGTTGTTCTTATTATTATGAATTATAATAAAAAAATTTATTAATTATTATTATTATTATCACTAATTATTATTATTATTATTATCACTAATTATTATAATAATAATAATAATAATTATTATTATTATAACTTATTATTATTATTATTATTATCATTAATTATTATTATTATTATTATTATTATTATCACTAATTATTATTATTATTATTATTATTATTATTATTATTATTATTATTATTATTATTATTGTCACTAATTTTTCTTCAATTTTATTACTGTTATTTTTTTATTTGAATTATTAGTATTATTTCTATTTAGGAGAGTTTACGAATTGACGAAAAACTAATCAAATCGAAAACTGAACCAATTTGATTAAAAAATTGATATTTGATTTGATTTTAAATTTTAACAACAACAACATACTGACTATAATTTCATTTATTTTTGTGGGTTGTGGGTAGACTATTAGGTATCATTAACCCATTATATTATGTTTAAAACAAATTTGACCTGTATAAATTCGATTTTTCAGTTAGCCAATTTAAATTATTCAAAAATTGAAAAACTGAAATTTTAAAGTTTAAAACTGAAATTGACCGATTAAACTAAAAATCGAATCCGAATTTAAAAAATTCAGTTCGGCCAATTTTTTAGTTTGAACTGAAATTGCTACCTACTCACCTTCTACCTTAATCTATATCTTCCCCAACCTCCTATCTAAGGCCATGCCCTCTGTAAGCTAAAACACGTCATGTTCTGTCTAATCATCTTTCCCCAGTCTTGCTTGGTCTACCTCTACTTCTCATGAAACCATCTATAGCCAACTCTGCACACTGAGGCATCCATACATCTCCTATCACTACAAAAAAAAAAAAATAGTGTTTAGCGACGACCTAAATCCGTTGCTATACGAAATGCTGACGGAATGACGTCCCTCAGTAAAATGCTTGTAGCTAACCGTTTAGCGGCACAAAAAATAAACCGCCGCACACTTAGCGACAGAATAGTGACGATTATTTATCCGTTGCCAATAATAGCGACAAATAGAAATCGTCGTTATGTTAGTCATTTCTGTTGCTATTTCAAAAAATTATTTCATCATTTGAATCTAATTGGCGACCAATATTTTTGTCCCTAATTCCGTCGACGACTTAGTGACAAAATAGCCACGGATCTTATCCGTTGCCATTAATAACGACAAATAAAAATCGTCGTAATTTTAGTCATTTCCGTCACTATTTCAATAAGTTATTTCGTTGTTTGAATCTAGTTGATGACCAATTTCTGTCGCTAATTCCATCGCCGAATTAGCGACATAATAGCTATGGATCTTATCCGTTGTCAGGACTAGCGACGACCAATATTCCTTTCGCTAATTCTCTTGCTAAACAATTTACAATTTTTTTTCCTGTTTTATATTAAATATTATAAATACACTTGTCCAAACATATTTTAACATAATAAATATAATTCATAAAAATTAATATTCAAAAGTCCAAAATATGTAGCAAAAAGCAAATTATCTAATCAAGTTTAAAGCATCCACATCGATATATCGAAACAAAAAATCTGAAATTAATTGCAACAATAGTAATGTCTAGACAACAAAACTATTTAATGAGAGTTTGGAGAACAATGGTTATCATCAAAAACTGGTGGTGCCATAGTTGATGGATGATTGGTAGGATGTCTAGCTAAGATGAGGATGAAGAAATCAATTCATGTACTCGCTCAGCAATTACAGGATCTATTTGTTCAGTTATTGAAGGAATCAATCGCTTCACTAACTCATCTAAATTTTCCGACAATCCCGGTTGAGCATTTTGTTGTGGTATCCTGGATGAAGCATCAGATTCAGAAGAGGCACGGAGATTTGGCCCATAAAATGATTTTGCTTGAGATCCAAGACCATATATTCTTCTTTTCTTCTCCCAGCCCGCGGCTTGGTAATATGCTCTAAATTGATCAACAACAAATTGAGTCTCTATTTGATTCTGTAATATTTCTTCATATTTTTCCTATACAAGAGAGGTAATTAATGAATTTTATCATAAAAGTAACTATTGAGAACTTTGAACAAGAACAAATAGAAGGAGAACAACATAGTATTATATATAATATTGGACTTATATGCATGACTCGAGCTCGCTCACCAATAAAAGATTTTCCATCATGACCATGTGTATGAACGTGCAAATGTAGCTCACCTGGTGTTGAATCTCGACCCTTTTCAATAGCCTACAAAAAGAAATTCAGATAATAGGCCCCCTACCTAGACATGAATTTGAAAAAACTGTATCCAACTATATCTCAAATCAGAAATGAAATTTTCAAGACTTGCCATTCATCATCTCTACTTCACTCAACCACCAGATTTAATCCCACCATACACCAATCTATTCACAAAGCAGGGATACACAAATTTGGGGATGTCTTCAGTATAAAATTACTATACCAAATAAATGAATCAAATTTAGCTTAAGTACCAATTTCCAAATTGATTATAATTTACCTTTAGAATGAAAAACTACAAACACTGAAAGTCTGAATACAAACAACAATATATACCAATTTAAAATCAATAAAACAAAGAAAATAGTTGCATAACCTCCAATACTCCAGAAATACTCTTTTGGCAAATGGTCAAACAGAGCAACACGCGAAAGTAATTCAATCTACATGATACCAACTCAAGATGAAGAAATAAACAAGTAATTTCCGAATTGAAACAACCTGACTTATTAGAGAAAATGTTCAACAAAAAAGATTAAAACGAGAAAACTAACTCAATCCACATAATGAACTCAAAAAAAAAAAGATTCTTTTTAACTAGTAGTATAAAAATCAAAACTTCAAGCCATTAAGGAAGTAAATAGTAAGAACATGTTTATTAACTAGTAAAAAATCACAAAGACCAATAATATTGGAAGCTAACACAGTATGTATGACCCAATTTACTAAAATATATGTTTTTACCATTAACCAATTGCAAAAAGGATAAAGCTTTTCTCTGATTTAGAGATATACAAGAAGAAATTTTATATGAAAGAACAATAGAAACATACAAATGGACTCCGTCGGAGGACGAAAAATGTCTATGAGGTTCGCTGCAGAGAAGATGACAAAGAAGCACTGGTCTGTATTTACTTTTGTTTTGAAAATTAATTACTTCATAAGTTATGCTAAGTTCAAACCAAACACCCCTTGAAAAGAAGGAACAACAATCTGCCAAAGAGGAAACTTCAAGATTACAAGAAGCAAACTTACAAGTCTCTTGCGATGTTCACCGATGGAAATAGAACCTCCCGTGTGAGTCTCAGTGGCAACTACATTCTCATTACCGCCACGACGATTCTTTGAATTTATTTTTGATTTCTCAATAATCTTAGGATCTTTCCAAATTTCCATCCAACTATCCCATATTTCTTCTGGAACAAAATTTTCTCGAATTGCACTAGTTTTTAAGCCCGAAATGAAATCACAATACCTTCTCACTGCCTTCCTACGCTATTGGATCTTGACTTGACTATCAATCGAAGGATCCCAATAGCATGCCTTCTACATAATGTTATAAAGCAACAATATTAATATCCAATCTATAAAAGTGACTAAATTTTCTTAATTAAAATGGTGGAATATTATACCTCGAATTCATCATAATAAAAATCTTTTAGTTCTTGTGAGACACTTTTCCAATTAACTCCCTTAGGATCAAGTTCGTTCTTGAAAGACTCGTATATAATGTTAGAGCAAATGCTCGAAGGTTCCAACCTAGATGAAAATTTTCTCAGTATATGAAGTCTATCATAAAGCAATTACAATATATAAATAACAATAATGCAAGCACGAACTAACCCGGAAGGAGAAAGAAAAATAAGTGTCCGCTGCCCATGGCTACTGTTGTTCTCCTTTTCACCTATTGTGTTGTCTTGACTAGATGCACCCTTGCCTATTCCATTGCTCTGATTAGGTAGTACAAGAGCTGGTTCAGAACAGACAGACGAAGTACTAACATGACCTGATGTTTGAACTGGTAGAGAACTAGTAGGAGCTAATGTTTGAACTTGGTTGATATGAGCTGGCCGTTCCTGGTACGTCCGTCTTGTTGAGAACTAATTGTTGGAACGGGAACAGTAGGCATGTTAACTCGACTTGTGCTACCTCGACCTCTAACTGACACCTTGCTTACACGACTTGTGCTACCTCGACCTCTGCCTCTGCCTCTGCTACAAGAAAAAAATGTTGGTAATATACCCCCACATTATTCATACACATAGCTGATAGAAGATTACTATATACACAAATGCCTCTACTAAGTGGCGGAACTAGAATTTTCACTAAGCGGGTTTAAATTATGAAGAAGTGACGGAGAAGTCAAAAGGGGTTCAACATTTACTGTTTATACATAAAAAATAATTTTAACCATGTATAAACATGCGATTTTCTGCCGAAGGAGGTCCGGATCGGCCATACCAGGCTCCGCCCCTGCTACTACTTACATTCATACTTACAAAGTGAAATAAAGATCCTTCCATTATATACTTAGCTAATCCCACATAAAGAGAAGTCCCTTATTGCAAGTTGGGAACTAATGTAATTTGTTGAAGAATTTTGATATGAAGATAATCCTTCCAAACAAGATGTTTTTCTCCAACATCAAAGAAAACAAAAGAGAGGGAGAATAGAGCAGTTAACGGCAATCAAGAGTTCATCATATCCAACTCTTTAATTGATTTATTTACTTAATTTTTTTAAGGAGTCAAAATGAGAATCAAGGTGACAACACCAGTTGATTAAATTAAGTCATATATAATAATACATTTCTTGGAAATTAGTACTAAAAAATTCCAGAGAGACTGAATAAAAAAAACAAAAGAATTATTGGGGGAATCAATGATCAAAGGACATTAGTGTGTGTGTGTGTGTGAGAGAGAGAGAGAGAGATATCTAACTACCTCTTACTTATTAGCTTATAATACAGCAACAGATCATAGCATAAGCCAACTAGAACTAAAGCTAACTTCACAAGAGAAGAAACTAACAGAATAACCTCAACTTTTTTAGAGAATCTTCAAAAAGGAAAAATAGAAAGGGGGGAAAAAAGTAGAGTCTTCAAGAACTGATCCCACAAGTTCTGATTCATTAAAAAAAGAACATAAAAAAATGTTGGTAAGAGCTAATGGTGGAAGTTGCTGTCATCTTTTTCGTAGTGAAAGAGTCTAGTTTTTGTTGATAAGAGAAGCAGGCAACAGGAATGGGTTGTTTCTCATAAAAAAGTTAATAAATTATATTTGCTATTGTAGAATCCAGTTGCAACATCGTATTGAATAAAATCATGAGATCACAAGATGATGCTACTACTATTATACTTAATAGATTCAAATTAAAAAAAATTCCTTTCATATCATAAAGTTAGCACACAAATGCTACAAAGTTAAGCGCCTCCACCATCACATAATTTTAATTTAACACTTCCACCACATCTTAATAGTAAACCCAATTGAAAGAAAATAATAATCCAATAGACCCATGAACAATGAGAGGTATAAACCCCCGGGTAATTTGTCATTTTACATAAATTGATCAATCCAGTGCTGATCAAAAGACTGAATATATTAGACCAATCCTCAAACTTAAGGAACAATTTAAGTTAAAAATTCCCTGCGAGTCATCTTACTACTTTGACAGGAAAGCACTATAGCAGCATTATCAAATTCCAGGTTCCATATTGCAAGCCAAAAGATGAAGGTGATTTAATTTTGAGAATTTCTATTGCTATCATTCAGATGTGTCACATGCCATCACAGTTAAAATACTTGTGAGAAAACTGATCAAAAGCTGCTCTCTTTTCATAATGAAATGCGAGCAACATAACTCCAGTAGAACAAGAAATTTTTTTCTAGCTACCATATTGAAGGAAACAATACCAATTTACAGGGGGTGGGGGTGGGGTGGGGATAGACATGCCAAAATTTGAAGAAATGACAAGTGGAGAGAAACATATTTACACAGCGAATTGAGAAAAATCCATTTGCATACACCAGCTTACTCGTTACTATCTACTTTGTTCAAACTGTGTGCAGTTTGTAAAGGAACAAAACAAGTACTGTCAACATACTATAACTTTTAAGGGTCACTAGGATATTACAAACCTAACACCTACCAAGAAAAATATCACTTGACAAGTTCTCAAATATCAGATAAAAAACAGAGAAAACAAGATGCTGCATTACGTCAGAATATGAACCCGAACATCTCCAATAATCAATGAAGGTCAAGTGTTTCAGCTAAGAAAATTTCCAATTCAATGAAACATTAGACATTAGACTAAAACTCTTGGGGCTAGACATTAGAAAAGAGTTACCAACATGCCTACCTGAATCAAAAAGCTCCTCTTTCTACTTTCCGCAGGCAAAGACAATCTGCCAGCAAGTTCACAATCTGTCCAAACAGTTCACAATCAAAATTTTTAAAATGTTCAGCTTTAAGCATATATAGTAACTAAGTAATGAATAATATATTAAAATAAAAGTCTTTGAATTGTGCATACATTATGAAAATGATAAAAAGCTTATACATCAAAAGACAACCAACAAATGTAGACATATCATGCAACTTGTAGCATCCATAACATATTACTACAAACAAAAGTGATGAGGATAAAGTAGCACATTTCTATCAACACACTAGTCAGTATCTATTTCTTCTTCGAACTCCTCATCATCATCCTCTTTGCATATCATCTCCGTTTCATACTCGTCTTCTTCTTCTTCTTCTTCTAATTCATGATGCTCTGGCAATAATCCATCATCAATTGGATCATTCATTTCAATTGTCTCCCCATTTGGATCATTCAAGAGTATAATTTCATCAACAACAGTATTCATATCTATCTCATGAACTTCAACTTCTTCAACTTGGAATGGAAGATCCAATTCTGGTGTTGTGATCATTCCTTGATCAGGTAATTTAATGACATCCCGAGGTTTTACTTTCAATACTGCTAACCAATCATCCTTTACTTTCAATACTGCTAACCAATCATCCTTGTCCTTTTTTGTGCTAGGATATGGCATATAACACACTTGAGTTGCTTGCATTGCAAGAATTAAAGGTTCATATTTTCTAAATCGACAACGGTGGTTAACATCGACCAATTCGTATTGATTATACTCCTTAACACCAACATTCATTGTTGGATCAAACCAGTCACACTTGAATAATATAGTTTGCTTCAAAGGCGCTTTACGATATTCAACTTGTATAATCTCTTGTATTCTCCCATAGTAATCGCCAATATTTGGATCCGAGATACAAACTCCACTGTTCATTGTTGACCTTGCACTACCACGTTGTACTATGTGAAATTTATATCCATTAACAAAGTACACCGGATAAGTATACACACTTATTAATGGTCCATGAGCAAGACTACACAAGTATTCATTCTTGATATGGTTAGATCGAACCTATTTAAAAAAAGATTATCAGACTTTGTCTAATTTCACAAGCCAATTTAAACAAACATAGTTTAAAAGATAATGATTGTTGGAGGCTTACATATTCCTTTAACCATATAGAAAAATATGTATCGAGACTCTCATCTATTTGATCTTGAGATAGATTCGGGAACTCTTCTTACAAACATTCCACATACATGCTTCATTGCAATAAAATAAGTTAAATAGAAACTCATAATGATATATTTATTATATTAAGCAAGTATAACTTTAAAATGATACCTCATAAACGGCTCAACCTCTTTACAATTTAGTAGAATATAAGTTTGGGCAGCCTTGATTTCTTGAAAGGATAAATCCCTCTTTTTTGCTTCTCCAGATAGCCTGCCTGGATGAGTGAATATTGATAAATTTCCTTCTATATCTTCCATAACACCACCATCATCGTTACGGGTCATATTTTGATGACATGAAATAACATGAGATTCAAAATAATGAGAAAACAACTGCGTTGACTCTGCCATCAAGTACGCTTCACAAATGGAACCCTCAACACTAGCTTTGTTCCCAATCATTTTTTTAAGAGTTCGAAGGTACCTATATAGTTAAATCATTAAATTATAATGTCATGTATAGCATATTTGTCACCATAAAAGCATATTTATTTTATATTTACATCTCAAAAGGATACATCCATCTATATTGTACAGGTCCAACAACTCGTGCTTCATATGGCAAGTGCACGGGTAAATGTCCCATTGAGTTAAAGAATCCAGGGGGGAATATGTGTTCTAACTTACACAATATCCGTGGGATGTGTACCTCTAATCTTTCCAAGTCCACCACTCGAAGAGCAGTTGAAGTAAGATCTTTAAAAAATAAACTCAACTCTGTAAGTGCCTGCCACACATTACTAGAAAGTAGCTCACGAAATGCAATTAGCAACAGTCATTGCATAAACACATGACAATAATGACTCTTCATGCCAAATTACTTAAATTTGTATGTGTCTAGGCATCGACTCATATTTGAAACATACCCATCTGAAAACTTCACACCTTCCAACCAACTGAACAACACATGTTTTTTGTTCTTGTCTATTGTATATGCAGCTTTGGGATAGCTTCCATCAGGATTCCTTGCCAACTGCGGTCGATCGCAGTATTTTGCTATATCTAGACGTGCTTTCGGATCGTCTTTGGTTTTGCCTTCAACATCAAGAACTGTGTTAAGCACATTATCAAAGACATTCTTCTCAATATGCATGACGTCAAGATTATGTCGTATCATGTTAGAACTCCAATAAGGCAAATCCCAAAAGATGCTTCGTTTTTTCTATCCACAAGACTTACATAATCTCCTATTGACTTCTTCTGCATCTAACTCAGTTACTTTCCTTATCCCCAACTCACAAATTTGATTCAAAATTTCTTCTCCTGTTCTAACTGGTGGTGGCGGTCTTGTGACAGTACGACCTTTAAGAAAGTTTTTACGATCTTTTCTAAATGGATGATTTTGGTCAAGAAACATTCTGTGACTATCAAACCAAGTTGTTTTCTCATCATGTTGTAATATGAAGGATTGTGCCTCCTCCATACAGTATACTAAGTTGCCACCAGTACTCCATCCCGATAACATAGAATATGCTGGAAAGTCATTGATTGTCCACATCAGAGCTGCCCTTAATTTAAAGTTTTGCTTTTTTGAGATGTCAAATGCTTCTACACCTGTCTCCCACAACAAGGTCAATTCCTTTATTAAAGGTTGTAGACAAACATCAATTTTATGTTTAGGATTGTATGGCCTTGGAGCAATGATAGTTAAAAACATATACGCCTCCTTCATACATATCCTTGGAGGTAAATTATATGGAGTGACAATCACTGGCCATGAAGAGTACTTTCTCCCCGAATGAGCAAATGGCTGGAAACCATCATTACACAACCCTAACCTCACTTTCCTTGGTTCAACAACAAAAAAGGAATGAGTTTCATTGAAGTGCTTCCAAGCCTCAGAGTCTGATGGATGACGCATTATCCCCTCTTCTTGTATATGCTCATGATGCCATCTCATGCCGGCAACTGTAGCATGGGACGCATATAATCTCCGCAATCTAGGAATAAGAGGCAAATAATACATTTTCTTGTAAGGGACCAATTTCCTCTTACGAGAACCAACACGACATTTATATCTCTCATAGCCACAAAACTTGCAAGACGTTAGGTCCTTATCGCCACCCCAATACAACATACATCCTGAATTACAACAATCAATCTTTTCAACGGGCAAACCCAAGCTATGCACTAGCTTCTTGGTCTGATAATAACTATCAAGAACTTTATTATCTTCAGGTAAAGCCTCTTTTAATAGTTGCATTACTTGGTTATAACCCCTCTGTGACAAAGTGTTCTCCTTTTTTATATTTAACATCCGAGAAACTACAACAAGTTGAGAGAGGGAAGAACCATTATACAATTCTATATCAGCTGCTTGTAGTAAATCATAGAACATCTGGGACTCAGGATTAGGTTCCTCCTCCATTGAAGGATTAGGATCCTCCTCCATTGAAGGATTACGGTCATGAAACAGCTCAGGTTCAATAGTATTACTATAAGATTGCCAACTCGAAACCTGGGCAAAGTTTGGTCAAGCTGCATCCAAAACCATTTGGCGATATGGATTATCATATTCCAATCCAGGTTGAGTATGATGGTGTAAATCACTAGACATCTTACCGTTCACTTTCTTTTCCCCTTGATACTTCCAAACAAAATAGTTCTCCACAAATCCAAACCAATAAAGGTGCAGTTTAATAGTTTCAACATCCATGTATTTAATGTTGTGACATTTTTTACATGGACATCTAACATCACACCACTCATTCGGTTTCTCTGAGAACATGCAAAGTTGACAAAGTTATTCACACCGATTATGAAACTAGAATTAATACCCCCTCGACCATCCAACCTCTCGTACATCCAACTACGATTTGAATTATTCATACTCCTATAAAATATCAATATATATAAGAAAATTAGATTTACAATATGTGAAGTACTATTGTACAGGAAAATCAATACATGGTTCAAATTCTTTGCATAATACAACAAGTGATTAATAAGTCAAAAGTAAACCTAAAATTAAATTATTATTGAAGAGAGAATAATTTCATTATTAATAGATCATCAGTACTCACATGGCAAAATGATATTGGAGACGAAGACTTTGATTCTACAAATTAACTTGCAAATGTAATTTTTACACTAAATCAATGCAAAATTAATCAGGTAAGTTAATGTTAGTGCTTGCAGAACTAGCAGAAGAAAGCACCCAAATTCGGGCACAACGTTTAAGAAGAAAAAACTTTTGATACTTGTGGTGTTAAAAAAGTCATAAAATTTGTGTGGTCATAAAAGCTTCTTATAGAGGGTAAAAATGAGAAGTTTAGATTAAATAGTTTTAAATTAAAAGCTGTTATTTTGTTGTTTTTTTAAGGAACCGACTAAAAAGCAAATGTTGTCACATAAAATTGGAATGGAATGAGTATCATTCGTATACTATTTGCCGCAATCCTCTTATCTAAGCAAGAGGTATCCATTTACTAATTGCCTAGGAAGGGAGAATCATCAATTGTGTGCTTATATAAACAGGGCTTTGATGCCCTTTCCTATATGAAATTATCTATTAGATGAATCTCTTATTGGAAGATAAGAAAATTAGAAGAGAAAGGCATTTACTGTTTAAAATTGAGCTCATGGTCAAGTCTCATTCAAGGGCAGGTTCCACAATCTCGACTTTTCTTTCTCTGCTCCCTTCCCTTTACCTATAAAAAGTCTCACTTTTCTTTCCCTTTGGAGATACCCTAGGATTCAACATAGGTCTCACAACTTCTCTCAATATCCTTCTTTTAAATAAAATATGGACGAAAATTAAAACGACACAAAAGCATGCTTGCTTGAACAAGTCTAAAATGGAATAGATCTAGTTCTACAAAGTTAGCAAAGTAACGGTGGTTTCATTTTCTGGTTTTACTTTATTGTGACTAAGGAGAGTTAAACCTTTTTTGGAAAAACTTCAAAATTTTGTAAGTATAGAGAAAACAATTACACCATTTTTTACTGTGTGTTGTTGACCCAGAGAAAACAAAAACAGTGACCTTGTGTGGAGTCCATAAAAGGAATTTTATAATACAAATAAAGAGACTCAATTTGATTTAATCAAGTGTATTCGAGAAAACTTGAACAACAAGTACAAAATGATCTTACCATGAAATAACGAAATGGAAAGAGAGATGATATTGGAAAGGCTGAAGATTTGAATCCCATGAAACAGAGAAAAAAATATCAGTGTCAATATCAATAGATAAAATCAAAAGAAGGATCATCTAAAGGAGGCTTTTAGCAATAATTATCTAAAACTTGTCGAGGTGCGTGCAAGTTGGCCTGGATAGCACGGTTATAAAAAAACATATAGGCTTTACACAAGCGCTTCCAAGGGACAGCTGAATATTAGTGGCAAACACCATCAAATAGACCAAAAATTCTTTCATAATACTAGTATCAGATACTTTAATATGGTATGGGGAAAAACATAACATGGTGATGTTGTCATCACTCCACCTACTCTTTAAGATTGTGATCTTAATGTTCATATTTTCTCATATAATATAAGCATCAGTATTTGATCAGACTATTTTCACCTCATAAAGTGCATTCAAGTGAAGTGGGGGCAAAAACAAACTCAAATCAATGTAACCCGCTTAAATTGCCCAAATTTAAGTATGTTTAAGCAAGGGTAATTATGATGATGAGTTGATCTAACTTATTAAACTATAATAATCATAAGAAGATAAAGGAATATATTGTTGTCGAAATCTTCCTTAAAAAAAATCATGATTGACGCAAGTTACTTTTCGAGATTAATATTATTGTAGATTATGACCCTGTTATCTGATTGACGCAAGTTACTAAATTACGTAAAAAAAAGAATTTCATTACACATATAAATCAAACTGAACTCTGTGCTTCCTAATTTCTACAGAGTACAAGTTTGTCAAATTTTACAATACAGAGAAAGGAGCAGAGTCCTTTCTTTGTGTCTATCTATTTTCTACATTCTTGGCATTGATCAAAGAGGACAACAAATATAGCTGCTATCCAAGAGAGCCAAAACCAGAATGCTGACTATATTTCCCTGAAGAAGAAGAAGAATAAAAAGTGCTAGAAACAGACTGCAGCAGTTGGATGTTTACAAACTCATTCCCTGGTTGTATTTGTTGCACAACCAGCAACGAAAAACTATAATCCATAGTTGCTAAGATGTCTCCGATGAATCCTAGTTCTGGACACTCGATCCATTCATTAATCCCTAGAGTTTCTCCTATTTTCTCTCCCTGTTAAAATCTTCTGCAGTACTCCTTCCCTCTCCCCATGACAAACAAAAACATTCCCCATATTTTAAACATGAGACTCGAGAACTAATTTTTCCAGGTACGGTGATCATATTTTTTTTTCCAGGTACGGTGATCATATTCTTTATCTACTTTCATAAGTTTCAGTTGTGCTACAGCAGCAATGCTATCTCTTAATTCCAAATCTAGGATATATTAATATACCATATTGAAGGTATCTCTTAATTTCAAATCTAGGATATATTTTCCTCGTTTCTGTAAAACATTTCTTTCACATCTCTGTACACATGTTTTAGCTTTCTGCTCAGCTAGCTTTTTTTTTTGTTAATAAACTGTGAAATATTTGCATTACCATCACAAAAACTAGTACATCTACAGAGCACACAAAAGATCAACAAGCTGAAACAAGAATTTAACATCAACATTTAGACCCTTGAAAAGTATAAAGACAATTGTTAGTATGAAACAAGCGATGGAGAACACCCCAGACAGCCAAAACTCCCATCAGTGAACTTACCTCAATTTAAGAAGACAAGAAATTAGCTCCATCGCTAACTTTTTCAGACCTCAGTGACTGTTGCCATTGTTTTAGACCTTCAGTGCGTCAACCCTAGAAAGAGGGCGAGTTTGCCCTAGTATCTGCATTTGGAAGAAGCTGCCATTGTCAATCCGCCTCCCTCTGAATTTGGGAGAATTTTAATGAATCTAATGAAAGAGGCGAGTTTGCCCTAGTAACTCATATATTTAATGGATTTTAGCGATAGAAATTAATTTCCTCTCTAAATATTTCGGTAATTAATAAAAAATAACTAATGACAGATATTTTTCGTAGAAATATCTTTTAATATATAAACTAAAAAATAAAATAATATTAGCGACAAAAAAAACGTCGTAAAATTCATCGCCCATCTTAAATGATTTTGTCGCCGCCTTATTATCTCTAAATCCGTAGGAAAAAAATGGCGTCAAATTTTATTGACGGATTTAATTTTCTGTCGCTAAGACGTCGCTATTTTAGATACCTAATATTTTTTTAATATTTTAGTAATCAAATCAATATTTTGTAGCTAATCCGTCGTTAACTAGCGACGAATCCTTGTTTTGACGCTATAATCCGTCGCTAAATGCTGTTTTTTTGGTAGTGTATGTACATGCCTGAACTATCTCAATCTCACTTCTCGCATTTTTCCCCGTATCAAAATCACTCCCACCTTATCCTAGATATCCTCATTTTGAATCCTATCTGATAACACTCAAATCACACTTCTGATAAAATATGATGTGGACGTTGTCAATAAAGAACCCAACAAAGGTTGAGGTTGATCCATAGGGAATATGGTCAAGATATAGAATAACGTTAGTATTTAAGCTTTTAAGTGTGTGATCCCCAAAAGGGGATTTTTATAAAAGCAATTATATGATAATTGAGAATTGATTATTGTTTATCAAGATTATACAATTAACTAGGGTAAGTGTTCCTCATGGGTTCATAACTACTACGAATTTTACGCTTGTGATCTATCCCAATGCTTACTTGTAGAACTTGATAATTAGGGTTCATCCAAACGATTGGTTCGTCCCTATTGGATGACTATACTCAATCATCAGGCTATGTCTCATGAGCGATTTCACTTCAACCGTTATCAATTCGTCCCAAATTAACTATCCTGCGACTGCAACTCAAGTCATACAATGACCCATAAAGATCAAGGCTTCATTATAATTCTCTTTTTCTAATCTCTACTTCTCTAGGTTCAAGCAAGTAAAGAATTCGGGCAAGTCCTAACGTTGTGCTCCGTTAAGAAACATTAAAGATGAAGAGAATATAATACAAATATTTAGCATTGGTTTTAATCACTTTGTACAACTCTAGTTTGTTAATTCACCATGGTTCCTACAACTCTAATTGTGGAGGTTTTAGCCTCTCATGATTGTAAGAGAATTATAAGCATTCATAGACAAACACATAATTATATTTAATACTTGTAAAGATGATTGGAAGAAAACTCACTTGATTATTGCAAGAATTTATAAAGAATGATTTAAGAACAATAAAGAAATCAAAGCAAGAAAATCTCCAAGACTTGAATAGAAAGTTAAGAACAATTTTTTCTCAATGTATTTAGTGAGCTAAGACTTGCTCTGACTGAAAATAACCTAAAAAGTAGTTATACAAATATTTAGAATCTTTTTCTAAGTAAACAGGAAAATTGCTAAAACCGCCACCGACTTCACCTGCGACCCATAACATGATTGTACGGGTCATACCCACTCGTACATTGGCTAGCATCTACTGAATCTAGACAAGTGCTAGAAACTGGTACGACTCGTACCATAAACCTACGAGTCATACAATCAGTCGTGGTTTGATACTGAGAATTCTGGCAATCTTCTGAATTTTTTCACGAATGGCTTGGTACACTCGTACCTCAGTTCTACGACCCATGACTCCTTCTCGTACCTTGAGAGATGTCAGTCTTCACCTCTTCTGAACTTTTCCACGGCTCTTTGGTACGGATATTAGGTAGATCTCACGATTCGTGATTGCTACCCGTACTAGGAGACTTGGCCTGTGCAAATCTTCTGAAGTTTCTATGACTGCTATGGTATGACTTGTACCAGGATGGTACGACTCTTACCATGAGCCATAAGTTGCCTTTGCCTCAACACTTTTGGCCTAGACCTTTCCACGACTCTTAGTATGGATCGTACTGAGGTCCGTACTTAGCCACTTTTCTGCAATTTTCTCCATCTTTTGCACAATTTGACTCCAACATCTATTTTTTCTAAAAATAAAGTAAAAGTGTCTCATATCCATAAAAACATACTTAAGTCCATGCTTATTTTCTCAGTTTTAAGGGTCGAAAGTGCTGTAAACTCACAGCATATCAACACCCTCAACTTAAGACTTTTGTATGTCCTCAGGCAAAGAAAACAAAGCTAACAATGACGCTTAACTTGAAAGTAAACTTAGAATACTTATAGCCAACACAAAAAAATTTGCACTATAAACCACAATCAACTATTGACCCCTTTTTTGTTCAAACTAAGTTAGCTATGCACACATATAACCACAACCAATGACATACAGGGATCAGGATATGGCAGCTAATTATTAGCAAATAATTGAGCTATCACTAATGCTATTTACACAAACAATTGGTAAAATACAATACAAACCAAGTACCCCCACAACAAATGAAGTCCCCTAACACTCACAGATATATAAAATTATGAAATTTGGGACTAAACAAATGAGACTCTTACTCTCACGAAGAAGTTTCAAATACTGCACATCAGATATCATAGGCTTGCCTTTATTTTCTCTACTTTAGCTTTTTGGACAGTTAAACTAGGATCACTATAGGACTTTGTTTGGCTTGTAATGTAGGCTTCAGGCTGGGTATGGTATATATAAAATTTAGTGACTAAACCCTCCTTGTCACTACATACTCGTGCCTTTACTTTTTACTTTTTACCCCATTTTTCTCTTTTTCAACTTTTCCTCCCTTTTATCTGTTTAAATGCAATATGTGGGCGTGGCGTGTTTTTCTCATCTTTTTCATTTCTTTTTCTTTTTTATTTTCTTTTCTTTTTATTTTTCTTTCTCAACTCTTTTTCTTTATTTCCTTTTCACACCACACCTCGCCCTTCTTTAACTTTTTTCCTTTCTTTTCCACCTCCCCACAATCTACGCACCCCTACTATAGCCACCCTTAACTTAGGCATTTTGTCTGAGTTGAGGTTCACAATATCCAAGGAGGGACCAGGGCCAAAATAGGTTCATTATAAATAATGAAAAAGGTGAAGGGTTAATCAAAGAAGAATGGTCAATATTAGGCTCAAAATCGGGATCAAGGGATTTATTTTTATTTGGTTGGGTATTTAAGATAAAGTGGCTAAAAATAATAAAACGGCCTATGATCATTTACTAACCAACTATCCTAAAATCTATTTAAAGACCAACCGGGCAAGTTCTAGATCCTCAATGCAGTTGAACTAAGTATGAATCTTCACTCACTCATGGTACCGATTTGCATTGAATCTACTTATCCAGTTCATGCACGGCTAAGCTACAACTATACATGCTAATAATATAAATGCCATACAAAGATCCACAGAAGTCATGCAATTGCAATTAATTACATAGCTAACATCAAAAATTTAAACAGGGTCAATTATTTCTAAAAACATCAAACTAATGCATTTATTGGTTGTAAAGTAATCATAAGCTACTTCTAATTAAATGAATAACAAAAACAACCTAAACATTTCGGTTCTACTAGATAGCGTGTCCTATGGAAAAGAATACAGCAAGAAAAACCCTTGAACGAACAAGATACCGAAAAACTACAAGTACACCCCCATTTGAAAACATGCTTTGTCCCCGAGAGTTGGTACTTCCGCTGCAATAGCGGCACTAGCAGAGGCCGGTGCACTTAATGGGACATCAGCAGGGGGAATGTCACCCCCTCTATAGTAGTAGTCATCTCAGCGAACTCAGTCTCCAATCTGGTTGAATGTGGCTCCCCCAAAGGGTCCTCGCCACCCGCAAGCACTCTCTGGGCAGTGGTGGAGCTCCCCGCTCCTCTAGCTCGCTCCTGCAACTCCGACATATGTGCTTCATGAGTTCAAATTCTCTCTACTCTCGCCCGCTCGCTCTCCTTCTTCTCTTTCTTTTTCCTCTACTTTGAGGGCTCGTCTCCAACCTCCTCCTAAACCCTCTTCTCACCCTTTCCTCCACTGGCCACAGAAAGGATCCAATATGCCTCTAAATCTAGCTCCTCATCGAGCTCAACATCTAAGTTCGGAAGAGTGGGGGCTTCTAGAGTCGCCGATTGTCTAGACGATAACTCAGTCACTTGGCTCCCAAGAACCCCTAACTCCTCCCTGAGGCTGCCCGTGTCCGACTGCTCAACTAGGTGCTCATCGAAGCAGCGCTCGAAGCTATCTATCCGACCATGCAACAACCTAGAAGCCTCATCAATCTCGGCCTTCACCTATGGATTGATATTTTTCATCATAGAATTGACCTTTTTCTCAGTCACTGTCAGCCTCTTGGCCAATTTCAGGAGAAAGTCTTGAGGTACCAACACATATCCTGCTGGAGTCTAATTCGGTATACCCGATGGAGGTGTGGAGGATTTTTTAGGAACTGTGTCTGTGTGGCCGGCATCTCTCTCTACTCCACTAAAGTGGGGGCATTAACCTGCTCATCCCACATGTCCGTGGTACTGGGACCGCGGTAGGAAATCTAACCCGTCTCACTAGGTTCATCTCATCCCATATTAGGCTTATATATGCCATTCTCTGGCCGCCAATCAGACTATCAACCTCCTTCTTCGCCTTGAGGCCCGCCTCAATACATAATCTGAACACGAGACTTGGAAATAGGATGGTAGTGCTCAATCTCATTTCCCGATCTCAGATATTCTGATGGCCCTCAAAATATTTATGGCGTATCTCTACATGATATGTGCCACCAAGGCTGCCCTATCTATACTGAGAGTGTTGTCATTGACCATTGGCACCAACCTGTGGCCGACTAGTGTCCAGCAAGCCTTCGCTATGAAGTTCAGCGAGGCTTTGATGACCTGAATTCCACTAGCCACCCAGTCCACATCCTCCTTGTCATCTGCTAAAACCCAGCTAGCCATTTAATTTGGCTTTGCCTCTCCTCATAATCCAGTTGCTTTACCCTTTTCAGGACGTCTACTCGGTAATCAAACTCAACTGTCATGTCTGGAGCTTTGAATTATGGTCCATAGAGTACCCGAGCAATAGTATTCTCGGAGACATCAACTGTGCAACCTCACACTACCATGCTCTCGAGCTTGGGCTGTTCTCTTTATTTATGTTAGTTTTTTGCATTTTGCTCCATCGTGGTCAAATAATTGGCGTAGAACTCCCAGACCATTGCAAGACTATACTTCTCCAGAGTTCTAGACATCCAATTGAATTCATAGAAGCTGAATATCCATTTCATTTCCTCTACCTCATTCAAGGCACTAGTGAGGATATGCGATTCTTCCTGTATGCTCTGCCTCGGATGGTTCTTTGAGGTGAGAGAAAAACCTTGCTCGTATATCTCTTGAACACCAAGAACTCTCTACCTAATAGTAGGGCTCTCCCAAGGAGGAGTTTGGTCGTCCTCTTCCTTAGCGGTTTCTTCCTCAGACCCGGCCACATCATTACCATCTCTAGGCTGGGCCTCCTCAGACCCTTCTTCCTCATTAGAGCTACTTATGGACTCTTGAGACTGCTCTTCAGCTCCATCCTAAGACTGGGGAGCAACAACTGTAGCTGTAGCTTGAACCTTGGCCTGAGCCCCAGTTGTCCGTGGCTCATCAGTTTCAGAAGTCTCAACTCGGTACTCTTCCACTGAACCACTAGGGGAGCTACCTGCTTGATCAGAGACGGAGGGCTCATCTCTCAATGCCCTCCTAGAAGCTATTTCAGCTCTGGTCTCCTTATCTTGGGCGATTTTGGTTTCTCTTCTCTTCATTGTCATTGTACCTATGGAGAAAAAGGTTAGTATGTATGATCTGAGAAAAAGAAAACAAGAAAAATATCCTCTGAAGTTTTTCACGAGCCTACAGCATGGGTCGTACCTTGGTGGTACGACTCATACTAAGACTCATAGTTTATGACGATCCTATTACACTAGGTATGAATTATACCATGGTAGTTCGGTTCGTACTAAGAGTCGTATTGAGGGATTCCCCTAGATTGTGTTCTTCCGTATTTTTCTACGACTCGTGCTATGAACCGTGATTAGTTTTCACGAGTCGTAGTAAGGATCATACAATTTCTTTTGAACTTTGACCCTTTTCAATTTTTGGTATGATCACATGGTACAACTCATAGTAGGATACTTGGGGTCATGCCAGGTTTTGTACCATCAGTTTCAGTCACAAATTGCCTAGGACAATTCCAACAAGCTATCCTACGAGCCGTAGTATGAAACTACGAGTCATAAGAAGGCTTGTGAAGCCTGTCATTACCTTAATTAGTTCAGTTATTTAGGAAAACAATTGGTTTGAACTGGGTACTCAGAATTCCCTATTTCAAGCTATCAATGCCTATTATTTACACCTACCCCAGTTCGACCCCAACATATAGCACACCCCATAACTCATTTTTAACAATCAAGTTTAGTGTTTGGCATTTTAAATTCCTATCCATTTATTAAAAAATTGCACAACCTAATGATCATCTTCCTCAACCCATTTTTGGTGAGTTTGAGGAATCACTGAGTTCTATTAATTCACACAGAGCAAGGTTTTTGTAAGTTGGACATGTTTACTTACTTAAATTTTCAAGGGTTTGCTCGACTTCTTGCTTGTTCAGTGATTTGGATAGGAATTTCGAATGTGCAGATGTAATCTTGCCCGAATTCGAGCTTGAATTTCTTGGAATTTTGAGTTACGGGTGTGAGAATCGTGGGTGAGACTTGTGGGTTCAAAGTGTATGTTTGTGTGGGAGTTAAAGTTTGAAGGATTTTGATTTAAATAGGTTAGGGAAGATTTTTAGGAATCCGGGTCGAGTCGGGTCAAGTTGATTAGTTTAGCCCGTCACGACTCGTACCACGAGTCATAGGTTGGACCTATGGATTGTCCCTTGGACTCATAGCAGAATACTTAGGAAACTTACCTGGGGACTTACGAGTCCATGTTATGACTCGTACCACGAAGGTATGATTCGTATATTGCCTCGTAAGTCAATGTCTATGAAATTCTGCACTTAGAGCAGTTCATCTTTACAGTGAGTACTTCAACTCGTACAATTAGGGTACGAGTCGTAAAGACCAACCGTAACATGAATTTCAACTTCTGCGTTTTACCACGACTGGTACTACGGCTCAGCTCTTAGGAGTTGTACTGAGGCTCGTAGTACTGGTCGGGTCTGCAATTTTTCTCCCACTAGTTTTTGTTTTGCCTGCACATTGAACACTCCAAAGTTAAGTTACTTGGGTTGACTCCCAAGAAGCGCTTGATTTAACGTTGTGGCACGACGCAGGTGGTTTGGTTACTCAAACTTCACCAAACCACCTTATGGATTGCCTCTGAAGAAGTGCTTGATTTAACATCGCGGCATGACGCAAGTCTCTTGACTACTCAAAATTCGTCAAGAAACTCCGACTCATCCTCCACTATCTTGGATGCTTGGCCTTGCCAAGAGGTGACCTGAATGAGACAAAACAAAACAAACAAAAACGTAAAAGAGGAAATGACAACTAAAAATTAAACACAACAATTACTCTAATCCTAAGCAATATTCCCTGGTAACGGCGCCGCTTTTTGATGACGCTCAAATCACACTCCTGATAAGGTATGACGCAGACGTTGTCAATAAAGAACCCAACAAAGGTTGAGGTCGATCCCATAGGGAATATGATCAAGATATAAAATAATGCTAGTATTTAAGCTTTTAAGTGTGTTATCTCCAAAAGGGAAATTTTATAAAAGCAATTATATGAAAATATTGAGAATTGATTATTTTTTATCAAGATTATGCAATTAACTAGGGTAAGTGTTTCCCATGGGTTCATAACTACTTCGAATTTTATACTTGTGATCTATCCCAATGCTTACTTGTAGAACTTGATAACTAGAGTTCATCCCTATTGGATGATTATACTCAATCATTGGGGTAAGTCTCATGAGTGATTTCACTTTAACCGTTATCAATTTATCCCAAATTAACTATCCTGCAGCCGCAACTCAAGTTATACAATGAGCCATAAAGATCAAAACTTCGTTGTAATTCTCTTTTCCTAGTCTCTACTTCTCTAAGTTCAAGCAAGTAAAGAATTCGGGCAAGTCCTAACGTTGTGCTTCATTAAGAAACACTAAAGATGAAGAGAATACAATACAAGTATTTAGCATTGGTTTAGAATCACTTTGTGCTACCCTAGTTAGTTAATTCACCACGGTTCCCACAATTCTAATTGTGGAGGTTTTAGCATCTCATGATTGTAAGAGAATTATAAGCATTCATAGACAAACACATAATTTAATACTTATAAAGATGATTGGAACAAAATCCACCTGATTATTGCAATAATTTATAAGAATGATTTAAGAATAATAAAGAAATCAAAGCAAGAAAATCTCCAGGAGTTGAATAAAAAGTTAAGAATAATTTTTTCTCAATGTATTTCGTGTGCTAAAACTTGTTTTGACTGAAAAGACCTAAAAAGTATTTATATAAATATTTAGAACCTTTTTCTAAGTAAATAGGAAAACTGCTAAAATAACCGCTGACTTCACTTATGACCCATAACATGATTGTATGGGTCGTACCTTCACTCATACATTGGCTGGCATCTGCTGAATCTGGCTAAGTTTTGAAAACTGGTATGACCCATATCATAAACCTACGAGTCAGACAATCATTCATGGTTTGATATTGAGAATTCTGCCAATCTTCTGAACTTTTTCACGAATGACTTGATAAGACTCGTACCTCAGTTCTATGATCTGTGACTCCTTCTCGTACCTTGATCCCTCCCAGTATTCACTTCTTTTGGACTTTTCCACTGCTCCTTGGTGCGGGTCTTAGGTAGATCTCACGATTCATGGTTGCTACCCATACCAGGAGACTTGGCTTGTGCAAATCTTCTGAAATTTTCTACGACTGCTATGGTACAACTTGTAACAGGATGGTATGACTCGTACCATGAGACGTTTGTTGCCTTTGCCTCCACACTTTTGGCCTGGACCTTTTCATGACTCTCAGTATGGCTCGTACCAGGATGGTACGGCTCGGACTGAGGTCCGTACTTAGCTATCTTTCTGCAATTTTCTCCATCTTTTGCACAATCTAACTCCAACATCTATTTATCCTGAAAAAAAAGTAAAAGTGCCTCATATCCATATAAACACACCTAAGTCCATGCTTATTTCCTCAGTTTTAAGCGTCCAAAGTGTTGTAAACTCATAACACATCACTATCTCTCCTAGTATGACCACAAATCTACCGCAGTATCCTCATTTTTATAACTTTCAACTTCTGAACGTGACAGTTCTTGATCGGCCAACACTCTGCCCCATACACATAGTTGGTCTAACTACCACTCTGTAAAACTTGATTTTAAGTTTTGGTGGCACCTTTTTGTGACACAAGATTCCAGATGGAGCCCCCATTTCGTCTACTTTGCACCAATACGCTGAGTGACATCCTCGTCTATCTCCTATTTTCTTGGATAATAGACCCAAGATACTTTAAATTTCATCTCCTATAGATGACCTATATATCAAGCGTTACTTTCACATTCACCACATGGATTGCATCACTGAACTTACTCTAACATTCTATGGTGATCCTACTCAACTTGAACCCTTTAGACTTCAGGGTATGTCTCCAATCGTCCGGCTTACCGTTAACTCCGTCACAAGTCTCGACAATATTTATTTAATTTTGATTTTATGAAAAAATAATCAAATCAAATCGATAAATTATATACACCAATTTTATAATTATTTGTATATATGATATTAATTTTTCATAAATAATTATAAAATTTTCATACATTTTAATTATTAATTTGATTTTGCCCTACTTATTTTATATGCACTATAACATTTTAAAATTTCATCTCTTAAAAATAAAAAAACATGACCAAGCACAACATTGTAAGTGTAATTATCTAACACTTTATGTCTAAATGTCTAATTATAAATATGTGGTGCGGTGTGATGTATTGCCAGTTTTAATTTTTTTTTTGGCTGAAACATTCATCTGCTCTTCAATAGTTCACCTCTTTGAGTTTTGAAGGATCGACTATTTTATTTAAAGTTGTAAATTGACTTTGTAGATGTTAGATATGTGAAATCGAGAAACATCTATAGTTATATTGTTGGGATATGTACTATTTACCATGTGGTTAGATATAATATTCATTATAGAATAATGAGTTATTTAGTTTTAGTAAAGATTTAAATAGATCATATATTCGTCTGTGTTTTCTTTACTTATATAGTAAATGATTTAGGAGTTGTTTGGTAAAGTGTATTTAAAAAAATGCACGCATTAACATTGTGCATTATTAATACCTTGTTTGATACACTTTTTCAACCACTCTATTGGATATTATGCTATGTACACTAATATATGGCAAACCATGGTATTAGCAATGCAAAGATTTTTAATCCATGTATTAGCATGATAAAAAATATAATTGTCGCTCAAAACCTTTTCCACAACCTTTTCACTATATATTTGTGGAGGATATTCTTATAAACAAAAAATATTTTCAAAAATTACGCAATGCATGTTATTTTTAATAAACCAAATCAAACAGTGCATAAGAAATAATCTAGATACAACTAATACCAGCATTACGAATACAACCTATTCAATATTGTTCTTATACACCTTATCAAACAATCCTTTAGTGTTCAGTTCTTATAAATATAAAGTTTATGTTCACAATCTAAGATGTTAATTGAATAAAATCCTCGACATGATTGTACCACGAGATTAAATATAATTTATCTGAATTATGAAAATTGTATAGTTCCAATTTCTTGTGTTATTACATTTTGTATGTATTGAATAAACCAAGTTGAGATAAGTATTTTATTTTGACTTAATAAAATAAATTCTCTAGTCCATTAGATCTACTTATAACCTTAATCTTGATATAATAATAATAATAATAATAATAATAATAATAATAATAATAATAATAATAATAATAATAATAATAATAATAATAATAATAATAATAATAATAATAAGAAGAAGAAGAAGAAGAAGAAGAAGAAGAAGAAGAAGAAGAAGAAGAAGAAGAAGAAGAAGAAGTCAGTCTAGAGGTCAATTTACAAGTTAGTGTAACTCAGACCATGACAAAGCCTAAACTCACCCCTCAACGCCCTAACAACGCCTTTCTCACGGCTAATATGGGCTAACAGGGGCTACCGTGCAAAGCACAGCCTATATCATTATCGGAGCTACAATAACTTGTAAATTGACCTCTAAACTATAAAAGATCCCGCGGTTCCACCGAAGCGATCCTGCCTCGAGTATGGTATCAGAGTCATGTTATTAGACAGTCATAGGTGGTATTAGTCCAACACTTCTTCTTTGATGAATATTATCAAAAAACATTCTACTGTTAAAACAGTAGAAAAGATGAGTATGATATGCCTCAGAATTTAGACCTCCTTAATAAATGGACAATTCCAAAAATTTAACCCAGATTAATAGATCAAATGGGTACTTTTGAAAAACTTGGTTTTAAACAAATTGTTAAAACAACAAAAGAAACTATTACTGTTGATTCTGATCATGGAACTTTTCGTTTATTAAATGAAAGTGATTTTGCCCCTTATAGGGAAAATTATAAATTTATGCATATTGGTTTAATACAAGTTGTTTTTAAGCCCCTTACTTTAAGAGGTTTACCAGAGAGTTTCATAGCAGCTCTCAGAGATGGTAGGAATAAAAATTGGAAAAAGTCTCTTATAGGAAATGTTCAAACCAGTTTGGCCTATGGTCCTGTCTATTTCAATGCTTATCCTAATTTGCAAATTCTTTGAATGATGAAAATTCTTTAGATGATTTAATATTAAGTATCAAATTATATGGCTATGATTATATGCCTGACATAGAAGTTATATGTATCTGTTATTGTATTTATTATAAATCATTATATACTTTGAATCCCATATGTAAAATAGTGGATTTTAAAAATGAAACTATTTTGATTGAAACCAACTTTAGTAGGTCAAAGGTTATAACTAGAAGACCTATAAAGTGGGATGAAATTGATTTTTCAAAAGAATAGATAATTGAAGAAGTTGTTCCACCTAGAAATAATATTTCTTCAGATATTTCTGAAATTGAACAGACTTTGGATGGAACTGTTAAAATTTGTTTCATGATAATAGGCTTTTAAATTCTGTTGATGATATGGAAATATCTTCTAGAATGCTTAGATCTAATTCTTATATGTCTAGATCTAACTCTTTTTATACCTCCTCGGCTGATTATATTGTAAATCTACCCTCTAGAGCGTCAACTTCTCAAATCAGAGAAGAAGATACTCCTAGATCTGATAGGTCTGATTTTCAAAAAAATGATCATATTGATAATATCAAAATTGAAAATCATATTGTAACTCATAATGTGGATCCTACTCCTTCTGATATGGATTTTTCATCTGGTTTATATGGATCAAAAGACTAAACTTGATTTTTCACCAGGATCTCCAATAAGGAAAAAGATCCAACAAGAATTTTTTCAACGCAAATGGGAACCTTTTCAAAATTGGTTCTTTAAAGGTTTTGATAAAAATCAAAGAAAGTTTTTTCAAGAAGATTTTTATAGTGATCTTTCAAGAGTAAACAAAGCCATAGCTTTTATCCCATGGTTTATGACTAAATATGTTTATAAATATATAGAAGTGTTAGAACATGATTATAAGCTTTCAAATGGTACTATTACTAAATCAATTTTACCCCCGCAACAATCTTTTCAAATTGAAAAAGGTGATAAAATTGTTTATTTTACAACTTTTGCGGATTTAATGGTAAATGATACTGCCTTAATTACTGCTAGACATATTCAAACCTTGATTAGGCAGAATAATTATACAAATATTTATGTGAGTATTTTAGGAGAACATATTCTCTCTTTACATGAAAAGATTGACAGTTTATATACACAACTCAAGAAAGAAAGGACAGCCGAGGAAAAAGAGGCCATACCCAAAGCTACTCCTAGTATTCAACCCCCTCCAGAGGTAAGGGACTTTAGATTTGGTAATATGGCGGATTTAGAAACCTTATTAGAAAAGAAGTTTAAAGAATTAAATCTCCAGCCTTTGAATTTAGAAGAAGGAACTTCTAATAACAAATGGAATGATATTCCAAAGGATGAGATTAATAAAATCTCAGAAAAGCATGCTAGGAAGCCAGTACAAAGGATGTACTATTATCCTAGACCGACTCCTCAGGATGTTTTATTAGAAGAACAAGAAACATATATCTCTAACAGTTATAGTGGAAATGAGATATATGAATGGAATATTGATGGTTATACTGACAGGCAAATTTATACATTGATGCATAGGATATTAATGTTCAGTACTGTCTGCAAAGCAAACGGTAATACTGAAAGTAAGACTGCTAATATGATTATAGCAGGATTTACAGATCAACTTAAAGGTTGGTGGGATAATTATCTTATTGAAACCCAGAGAATGGCGATTAAAAATACAGTTAAAAGAGAAGGAGATACAACCGAACCAAATATAGTGTATTCTCTGATCCTTACTATTATAAAATATTTTTCTAGAAGGTGGTCAGATAATAGCGAGACCATTAGGACTATGCTCCAAAATCTTAGGTGTAAAATCTTAACATCTTTCAAATGATATAAGGATGTATTTTTGTCAAGAGTAATGGAACTCCCTGAGTGTAATAATGCTCATTGGAAATCTAAGTTTATAGATGGACTCCCTACCTTATTTGCAGAAAGGGTTAGGAAATCCTTTAGGGGAGATGGAGTCAGCATAAATTATGAGGCTTATACGTATGAAAAATTAATAAGTGTTTGTACTCAAGAAGTATTATCTCTTTGCAATGAGATAAGGTTGAACCAACAGGTGAAAAGATATCATTTTAATGAAAAACGCCAATTGGATGAATTTTGTGAACAATTTGCAATTGATATGACAGGAACTTCCAAAAGGTCTCATAGACAAAAGGGAAGCAAAGAAAAGGAAGAAAAGTACAGGAAAAAGTCTTATAGACCAGGAAGAAAAGAAAGACAATTGGAGAAACGTGAAAAGAGAAAAAAGAATTATAAGGAGTCAAACTTCTGGAAAAATAAGAAACCAAATATTTGTTATAAATGTGGAAGAATTGGGCACTATGCAAAAGACTGCAAAATCAAAGACAAGATTAAGAGTCTTGACCTAGAAGATAATATCAAAGATTCTTTATGCAAGATTTTATTAAATTCCTCACCAGAAAATTCTGGGGATGAACATTCAGATATTGAGTCTTCAACAAGTAATGATTTAAGGGTTCTCCATGATGAAGATTATATAAGTTCATCAGAAGAAGAATGTTGGCCTTGCCAAGTTGGACAACCTTGTGAAAATAAAGACAAGGAAGATGAATTTTATCAATTATATTCTCAGTTTAAGGATCTAAATATAAATGTCCTGACCAATGACACTTTGGTAGAAATCCTTAAAGTAATTGGTGATCCAGAATTAAGATCCCAGATTATTGATAAGTTTGGTAATACCCAAGCCTTTATGAGTAATACTCCAAAGCAAATTATTTCACAAAATAAAGGTTATACCATGAGAGAAGTAATCAGACAGCTAAAAGAAAAGTCCCAAAAGGTTAATACACCTACTACCATTCAAGATTTAGAGGAAGAAATTGAAAATCTAAAAAAGAGATTTCTTCTCTAAAAAGCCAGAATCTGGCTCTCGATGAAAGAATTGCTTTAATAGAAGCACAAGAAGTTCATAAACGCCCTAAAAAATAAGTTTTAATTGAAAACTTTCCAATTACTTCAAATGATTTTTCAGAAATTCCTACAGCAGAAAATGAATCTTTTTTTAGAAACAATTGAGCTAATTACAGCTCATAAACCCATTGCAAAAATAACTGTTTTTATTGATTACAATTTGAAAAAAGAGTTTACTGCTTTAATTGATAGCGGAGCAGCTTTAAATTGTATACAAGAAGGATTAATACCTTCTAAATATTTTCATAAAACTACTCACAGTCTCCGCAATGCTAGTGGACAAAAAATAGGTATTAATTATAAACTACCTAAAACATATATTTGTACAAATAATATTTGTATACCTGAGTCTTTTGTGCTTGTGAAAAATATCTCAAATGAGGTAATATTAGGTATGCCTTTTTTCTGGCATATCTATCCAATTACCAAATGAGATGAAACTGGAATAACCGGTACTTTTGAGAAAAAAGAAATTAGAATTAATTTTATTTCACAACCTTTTTAAAAATATGTTAATAATATTAAGGATGTGATTTCTTATAAAATAAAGCAAAATATTTTTTTTAAAAATGAGATTTGCAGTATTACAATAGAAGAAACCCTTCAAAATTCGAAAATAAAAGAAAAGATTGAGATTTTGAAAAACCAGTTTTCTCTCCAAATTTGTGGAGACCATCCAAATACATTTTGGGAAAGGAAAAAGCATGTTGTAAGTCTTCCATACGAGGACAATTTCTCTGAGGATAATATTCCCACTAAAGCAAGGCCATGTCAAATGAATTCAGAATATCTGAATTTGTGTAAAAAATAAATTGATATTCTGCTACAACAGGGTTTAATAAGACCCTCAAAGTCTCAATGGTCATGTACTGCCTTTTATGTCAATAAACCAGCAGAACAGGAGAGGGGTGTACCAAGATTGGTAATTAATTATAAACCCCTAAATAAAATTTTAAAATGGATCAGATATCCAATTCCTAATAAAAAGGATTTATTGGATAAACTACATGATGCAATTATTTTTTCAAAATTTGATTTAAAGTCTGGATACTGAAAAATACAAATTGCTGAAAAAGATCATTATAAAACTGCTTTTAATGTACCGATGGGAAAATATGAATGTACTATTATGCCATTTGGTTTGAAGAATGCCCCATTAGAATTTCAAAAAATCATGAATGATATTTTTAACCCTTATAGCAATTTTGCCATTGTTTATATAGATGATATTTTAGTATTTTCTAAATCATTAGAAATGCATTTTAAACATCTTGATTTATTCAAGAAAATTATTGTTCAAAATGGTTTGGTAATATCTAAATCAAAAATGCATATTTTTCAGATAAATATTAGATTTATCTCATTGAAAATCTAAGTTTATAGATGGACTCCCTACTTTATTTGCAGAAAGGGTTAGGAAAGCCCTTAGGGCAGATTGAGTCAGCATAAATTATGAGGCTTATTGTTCGGTGCTATTCCGATTGGTATTATATATTATAAACCGACACGCAAGTGCACGTGGTCAAACAAGTAATAAAGTGGCTAAGTAAGCCAAGTATCGATCCAAGGAGGCTCAGGGTATGTAAAGATTGCCTAAGTATACTATATTCTTATTTTACTTCTAACTATGCTAACAACAACGTAGCCAACAGTTAATTGAGTTTTTGTTTATAAAATATATACTAAAACTATTAACAATTATTTACGGTGAATTTAAACTATGGATATGAGCATGCCAAGGTTAAGAACAAGTAATGAATTCGATTGTAATAATAATTCGGTTAATCTCTTCTTCATGTTGCTAGCCAAGAACAATAGCCTAGAAATTAAAACTCTCGTATTTAATTTCACTTAAGAATCATAAACCATTCGTCTACATTTCTGTGATCAAATGCAATTTACGACCTAGCAATACAATTCCGGTTCCTAAACTGACTAATACGGCTTTCAAGTATATTTCTATCAGGAAAGCACATCAAAACCCAATTTTCCCAAATCAAGTTAAGAACAATACCCTATTAATTCACAACTTTCCAATTTCTTGCTCTCTCGAGTGAAATTGGACTTTTTAGCTGTACATTAATGTCGGCCAAGCACTAATGCAGTAAGAACAAGAATTAATAGAACAACATGAAAGAAGAAGAAGAAAACCCTATCATTTACAATCAAAATTCACTACACATGTTCAAAACCTTAGCAAGGAAGAGAATTAGCCACTCATTTGTGGATTGATCATCCTAAAACGAGTGTAAATCATACGTACAATTGGTAGAAAGAAGAAAGGAAGAGAAGAAATCTCTTAGCTTTTTCGTCCCTCAACTGCTGCTAACCCACGTCCTAGCTCCACCAAGTCTGAATTATGAAAAATAAACCTAAGTGTGCTATTTATATTAGTAGGAATCTTTCCCGGAATAACAAGCAACGTGTCACGGAGTGCATCGCGGAGCACGGCCTCCGTGACACGCTACGGACGCGGAGGCTCTCTGGAAAATCACCCGAAATTGGCCCAGGCAGCACCCTGCCGCGTTGGCAGCGTGTCACGCTGCCTAGGCAGCGCGTCACGCTGCCTGGGCAGCGCGTTGCATCCCCTTGGTCGCGGAGGCCACCTGCCGTGGCACGTTGCCAACGCGCAGGTGGGCTGTTTTGAGCGGCCTGCCTGCCGTGGCACCTTGTCGACGCGCCGGTGGGCTGTTTTGTGCCTCCTCTTCGCCGACGTTCGCGTGTTGATTCCGTTTCCAAGCCTCTACTTCACCAACTCATGGATTAGTTACTCAAAAGTCATCAAAACCTACAAAACAAAGGCTAATCATGTTGGTTAGCACATATCTTTACTTCATCTAAAATTACATGAAAATGTATACCATAATCTTAGATAAACAAGACTAATTTAAGTCATAAAGCGTATCTCGAGCATATATTTTTGCCCGTGATCACAACCCCACACTTAAAGCCTTGTTCGTCCTCGAACAACCTTTTACATATCATGCATATGGAGACTCCCACATAACTAATTTAGCAAGAGAATTCAAGTTACGGCTATAATGATTACGTAAGATACAAGCTAAAAATAGAGCATGCCTGATTTGATCATTGAAATGAAGTACCACTATGTTAAGACTTCTTATCCTCAAGAATCGACTCTCAATTTTAGCAAACTCATGCAAATCAACTGATTAAGAAATCCCACATGAATTATATCCTTCATTCAACATGTGCCCCTCACGGAAAGAGAGTTACCCAATTTCACACACAAAAACAATTTTTATATCACAACATGTGTGGGTATATGAATAGAATTACGCTCACTCTCACAAAGAATTCACATGCATTATGTAATGACCCATAAGCTTGCCCTTAGTGTTTTATTCCACTAATTTAAGGATATATGAATGTAAGATCAAGTAGGACTTTTTAGGTTGTAATGTAACTCAGGTACGGGTAAGTACTATTATGATCAGTAATAGTGACTATCTTTCCTAAGCGCTTTTAATACATCACGCCTTCATTACAAACTTCCCTTCCTGCACTACACCTTTTTCTCTTTTCATCTTTCTTTTTCCTCTTTTGTTCCCCCATTTCTTTAGGCACTTTTACTTATTAGTAAGGAGTTCTATAAGTAACTTTTCATTTATTTGTTTTCTTACTCCCTACTAATACTCACCCATATTCAAAAAAAGTGCACCCTTGACCTTTCTCAACTCTTACAATTGCTACTTTCCCTTTCTTTTCATTCTTATCACTCCTTTACTCTTCCAGATTTTTACTTTAAGCGCTTAGGAGTTTTGGATCAAATTCAAGGCTAATAAAAGAAAAAGGATTAAGCTTATGTTGCAGCTGTCAAAGAATAGGCTCAAGGCTCAATGGGGTTAACTAGGATTAATTTTTCAAGGTAGGTATAATGAGGGATAAAAGTTTGGTTCATTCAAAGAAATGCCTAAATCATCTCCTACAATTCACATCCTTCATTTCGTTTTATATACACACCAGGCAAGTTCTAGACATTCCACAATAGCATAGAATACTCAAAAACCTTACACTCATGGCACATGCTCAAATCAAGACACAATCAGTAGACTCTTACTCAGCTAATCACAAGAATTCAGAATTAAGCTTCAATCATATTGAGTCAAATTCAAGCGCCTAAGTGTCTCAAACAAAGTTATACACTTGCATACTTCACACTGAACATACTTGCATCTTACAACCATGTATAGCACATAAAAAGAACATCAAGCCCCAATTAGTTATGGTTTCAAAAACCCAAAACCTATCGACTAATTTTCCTCAAGACGGTCGTCATCCATCCATCGTCGGAAACAGTCCCTAGCTATGACTAAAAACTTTATATACAGACCAAGGAAAGAAAAAAGAAAAATTTTATTAATCGGTTCAAATACCCCCCGTCGGAAAAGAACCGAAAAGAAAAACCAACGGGTGATGAAGTCATGCTTAATCCACAAAAATTTTTCAAATTTTTCAAATTTTCTCACCAACTTTTGCACAAGCATTACATTCACCAAAATCGTTAAGCACAGAAAATTCTGAAATTTCCCTTGAAATTTCCCTCACCCCACACTTAAATCATGCTATGTCCTCATAGCATCAAATTAAAATTTACAAAGGGTGCGAAATACTCTCTGGGGCCTTTAGGCTTAGCTAACAGCATGCGTTTCTTCGACTTTGCACAAGTGGGTGTTCAACCCCACACTTTTTCTCTTCCATGCTTGTTAGCTTCCTCCTCCACGGGTACTCAGACTTCCCCTCCATCTGTGCTTAACTTTCCACCAAAACAACACAAAATGAAAATAAACAAAAATTAACTCAATTGCAAGAAATTAAAATGGTACCTGTGGTACCCTTGGGTTGCCTCCCAAGCAGCGCCTAATTTTACGTCGCGGCACGACGTACCAAGTTTCACCACTTTTTCCTCCACCTTGAGGATATGAATCTCACCCCTAATTTCTTTTCTAATTTCCTCTTATGCTCTAAGGGTGGTGGTGAAAAATTGTAAGGACCAAGCAGTAGATGTTTTCTTTTGAACCTATTGGCCCTTATGTAAGCGAAGTCATTTTGTCTCTCTAAGTTAGCAAATTTCAGAATATATGGGGCTTGGTCCTCCTCTAGACATTTCTCTATAAACTTGGAAGACTCTATTTCTATATTGTCAACCAAGCTTAATGTCGAAAAATGCGTAGAGTGTGGTCCAATACACCTCAACTCTGAAATTGCTTTGTGCTTGACTTCCTTACTTGTGTACACCTTTTCAACATCGACATCTATTTCTCCATTAAGGTCAAATGGGAGATATTCTTTTTCTTCTTCCATGAATGAAATTTCTATAGGTATGAGCCGATCACGGAGACACTCAAGAGATTCTAATTGTGGGGCTTCATCCAAAAATTCACCCTTGTATTCCTCTTGTAGTTCCTCTTGAATATCGGCTAAAACTGTCACCTGCAAATTATCACAAGCTTCAGCCTCAGCACACATCTCTGTGAGTTTGACGCTCATCCTGCTTACAACCTCTGCATTCTCCTTTTGCTGAATTATCAATTCTGCCACCGACTCCTTCATTGCTTCTGATTGCTCCAGGAGTTGTTTATCATGTCCTCTATTTGAACTTGGCGTCCCAAGTCCTCATTTTCAACATGCCTATATTCAGCAAAAACAACAAAAGGATCATAGTAGGGGCTTGGGGGAGGGGAATATGCCTTTGGACTATCACCCCAATGGCCATATTGACACCCACATATATTGCACGTGTTACAGTTTTTCCACAAGTGGGGTCCTCCGCAATTCATGCAAGATTGCCGAAATATGCGTATCCACCATTTATATTCCAAGATGTCATGTCAATGAGGGTATCCGAAAGAGAGAAAAATTAAAATGAACAAAGAATTAAAACAAATACTAAGACCAAGTTGTCAACACTTAAGAAAATAAAACAAAAATACAGTAAATTTACACTTAACACAATTTCACATATCGCCTAGCCTCCCCGGCAATGGCGCCAAAAACTTGTTCGGTGCTATTCCGATTGGTATTATATATTATAAACCGACACGCAAGTGCACGTGGTCAAACAAGTAATAAAGTGGCTAAGTAAGCCAAGTATCGATCCAAGGAGGCTCAGGGTATGTAAAGATTGCCTAAGTATACTATATTCTTATTTTACTTCTAACTATGCTAACAACAACGTAACCAACAGTTAATTGAGTTTTTGTTTATAAAATATATACTAAAACTATTAACAATTATTTACGGTGAATTTAAATTATGGATATGAGCATGCCAAGGTTAAGAACAAGTAATGAATTCGATTGTAATAATAATTCGGTTAATCTCTTCTTCATGTTGCTAGCCAAGAACAATAGCCTAGAAATTAAAACTCTCGTATTTAATTTCACTTAAGAATCATAAACCATTCATCTACATTTCTGTGATCAAATGCAATTTACGACCTAGCAATACAATTCCGGTTCCTAAACTGACTAATACGGCTTTCAAGTATATTTCTATCAGGAAAGCACATCAAAACCCAATTTTCCCAAATCAAGTTAAGAACAATACCCTATTAATTCACAACTTTCCAATTTCTTGCTCTCTCGAGTGAAATTGGACTTTTTAGCTGTACATTAATGTCGGCCAAGCACTAATGCAGTAAGAACAAGAATTAATAGAACAACATGAAAGAAGAAGAAGAAAACCCTATCATTTACAATCAAAATTCACTACACATGTTCAAAACCTTAGCAAGGAAGAGAATTAGCCACTCATTTGTGGATTGATCATCCTAAAACGAGTGTAAATCATACGTACAATTGGTAGAAAGAAGAAAGGAAGAGAAGAAATCTCTTAGCTTTTTCGTCCCTCAACTGCTGCTAACCCACGTCCTAGCTCCACCAAGTCTGAATTATGAAAAATAAACCTAAGTGTGCTATTTATATTAGTAGGAATCTTTCCCGGAATAACAAGCAACGTGTCACGGAGTGCATCGCGGAGCACGGCCTCCGTGACACGCTACGGACGCGGAGGCTCTCTGGAAAATCACCCGAAATTGGCCCAGGCAGCGTGTCACGCTGCCTGGGCAGCGCGTCACGCTGCCTGGGCAGCGCGTTGCATCCCCTTGGTCGCGGAGGCCACCTGCCGTGGCACGTTGCCAACGCGCAGGTGGGCTGTTTTGAGCGGCCTGCCTGCCGTGGCACCTTGTCGATGCGCCAGTGGGCTGTTTTGTGCCTCCTCTTCGCCGACGTTCGTGTGTTGATTTCGTTTCCAAGGCTCTACTTCACCAACTCATGGATTAGTTACTCAAAAGTCATCAAAACCTACAAAACAAAGGCTAATCATGTAGGTTAGCACATATCTTTACTTCATCTAAAATTACATGAAAATGTATACCATAATCTTAGATAAACAAGACTAATTTAAGTCATAAAGCGTATCTTGAGCATATGTTTTTGCCCGTGATCACTTATACGTATGGAAAATTAATAAGTGTTTATACTCAAGAAGGAGTATCTCTTTGCAATGAGATAAGGTTGAACCAACAGGTGAAAAGATATCATCTTAATGAAAAACGCCAATTGGGTGAATTTTGTGAACAATTCGCAATTGATATGCCAGGAATTTCCAAAAGGTCTCATACTCGAGGCAGGATCGCTTCGGTGGAACCGCAGGATCTTTTACAGTTTTAGAGGTCAATTTACAAGTTAGTGTAACTCAGACCATGAAAAAGCCTAAACTCACCCCTCAACGCCCTAACAACACCTTTCTCACAGCTAATATAGGCTAACAGGGGCTACCGTGCAAAGCACAGACTTTATCATTATCGAGCTACAATAACTCTACCTCAAACTCGACCTCGAAATCACCGGAACGAAAACTTTTCTCAATGAAGAAATTATTTTCATATTATAGATGTCTAGTGTGTTATTAGCCCAACACAGGTGTTTAGCCTTTCATTTAGGCTAACAGAATATAAAAAAATTATTCAGAATGAGTAGAAATTATACCTTGATTTAGGACTTCCAATAACACGCTTATACTAGAAAAGTAAACTTTTCTTTCAGAAGATAAAAGATTTACAAAAGATGAGAGAATATAGAGCAAGGTTGGCTAAAGCTTGCCCCCTACTAAAAAAAATGATCCTCACATAGACGGATTAAGAAGAAAGATCAAAATAAAATATGTCATTGCTTACATCATATTTAAATAATTGGACCGATATGGGGTCCCAACACTTTATTAAAGTTTACAGATTTTTCCAACTTTTACAAAAGTTGATTGTCTTCTTCTTCATTTATTCTTTTACTCCTTCATCTATCCTCCTTTTGATGTGGAAGATTCTTCCGCTTGATTTTTGAATTGTTGGAGAAATGATTCTATGTCCATTTCATCAGTGCTATGAACACTCTGGGATTCGCCTGCTAAACAGTTTTCTTCTTCTTCATTTGAAGAAGTGGCTATGGACATATTATCTGGAAATTCCATTCCTAGATTTCTTGCCAAGTCTCTTTTAACTTCTTGCATATATGAAGCAATCAGTTCTGTTTTGGATATTGCTCCCTTTTTCATTTTTAACTTTCGTGAAATTTATTTAAAGGGGCTCATTTCCTCATTCTCTGCTATAATCTGAGATTGTTTTCTTCCTGCTTCAATGGATTTTTTAATAGAGTCTATTATCTCTTGTCTAGGAATTTTTCCTTCCGCATCTTTATAGAGTAATTTACTCCAGAATTTTGTATAAAAAAATTCTTTTTAAGCACGGGAATCCCTCTCCAGTGTTTTGAACTTCAATTATCCATTTCATGATCCAAGGAATCGAAAATTCAATGAAGAAATACATTGAGGATATTCCCTCAAAATATATATCTTCTTGTTGTAACTTTATTAATTTAGGTGAAACATCCACCCATTCAGCATATAAGCTTTTAAACTCATCGAGTAAAATGTTGACACTTGGACCATATAAAGTCCACCATTTCCCAAACCAAGTAGGTATCAAATATTTGAAATTATTTGAGCAAGTTTTTGTGAACCATGAATGTTTTTTATTAGCATTCTCATATAACAAAACTTTATTAAAGCCATCAATATAATCCCAGTAGTTGAACTTTACCTTTACTTGTTGCTCTGGGTGAGTATATTCTCTGTCCCTCATTGTACTGATGCCCCATTCTTCTACGGGAACAACCTTTTTTATAATTAATTTTAAAAAGTTATAAACTTTTCTAGTATTGGCGGGGTAAAAATGCTAGAATTCCACAAACCCCATGGCTAAGAGTATGTTCTCATAGTGCATATGATATTTGTATGTAGGGACAACATATGATGCTGTGTCACAATACCTCTTCATTATTTGCCAAGGGTCATCCTTCCATTGCAGATCCTTTGGTTCTATGAGGAATATTACCTCAGTTTTTTCATTTTTATCATATGTTTCTGCAGCTTCACTAGCCTCTTCATTTGTTACTGCATTATTTAACATGATGTAAGCACTTACGTCATGTAAATTAGAATCTTTCTCTCGATCCTTTCTATAAAAGGGTCACGTCTTGTAGTTAGAAGGCAGGCTTTTAGCCACCCATCGTTTGTATTTCCTCTCTTGTATATTTTCCACCTACTAAAATAAAGATTGTGATTTCTTTCTACCTTTGAATTTATTATTAGAAGTCTCGAATCAAGGTATTCTTCTTTTCTTTCTCTTAATAATATTTTAAATTTTTTTAATATTTTATTAGCCTAAATGAAAGGCTAAACATCCGTGTTGGACTAATAACACACTAAACTTCTGTAACATGGTGATGATCTCTTAATTGAGAAAGTTTTGTTCCGATGATTCAGAGGTCGAGTCTGAGGTAGAATTACTGTAGCTCCGACAATAATAAAGCCTGTCCTTTGGACGGTAGTCCCTGTAAGCCCGTGTTAGCCGTGTGGAAGGCGTTGTTAGGGCATTATGGGATGATGTTAGGTTTTGTCATGGTCTGAGCTACGTAATTTGTAAATTGTCCTCCAAGACTGTAAAAGTTTCGACGATTTCATCGAAGCGATCCTTTTGGAAATTATGGTATCAGAGCCATGTTAATCAGTAGTTATAGGTGGTGTTAGTCCAACACTTTTTATATGATGAATATTGTTAGAAAACATTCTACTGTTAAAAACAGTAGAAAAGATGAATATGATATGCCCCAAAATTTGGATCTTCTTAATAAATGGACTATTCCAGAAATACAGCCCAAACTGATATATCAGATGGGTACTTTTGAAAAACTTGGTTTTAAGCAAATTGTTAAAACAACAGAAGAAACTATTACTGTTGATTCTGACCATGGAACCTTTCGTTTACTAAATGAAAGTGATTTAGCCCTTATAGGGAAGATTATAGATTTATGCACATTGGTTTGGTACAAATTGCATTCAAACCACTTACTTTGAGAGGCTTACCAGAGAGTTTCATAGCATCTCTACAAGATGGTAGAAACCAACACTAGAAGAAATCCCTTATAGGGACAGTTCAAACCAGTCTGACCTATTGCCTCGTTTTATTTTAATGCTTATCCTAATTTGCAAGTTTATTTAAATGATGAAAATTCTTTAAATACCTTAATATTAATAATTAAATTACATGATTATGATTATATGCCTGGTACAAAGGTTATATGTATCTGTTATTTAATTTATTATAAACCATTATATACTTTGAATCCTATGTGCAAAATCATTGATTTAAAAAATGAGACTATTTTGATTGAAACCAATTTTAGTAGGTCAAAGGTTATAACCAGAAGACCTATAAAATGGGATGAAATTGATTTTCCAAAAGAATGAGTGATTGAAGAAGCAGCCCTCCCTAGAAACAATATTTCTTCAGATATTTCTGAAATTGAACAGACCCTTGATGGAACTGTTAAAATCTGTTTTAATGATAATATGCTAATTAATTATGCTAATGATATTGGATTATCTTCCAGAATGCATAGATCTAATTTCTATATGTCTAGATCTAACTCTTCTTATATCTTTCCTACTGATTATATTGTAGATTTACCATCTAGAGCATCAAATTCTCGAATCAGAAAAGAAGATACTTCTAGATCAGACATATCTGACTCCCAGGTAAAAGATGATCATCTGGATAAAATTAAAATTGAAAATCATATTGTGACTCCTGATATGGAGCCTACTCTTTCTGAAATGAATTTTCCAACTGGTTTATATGGATCTACAAAATAAACTTGATTTCTCACCAGGATCTCCAATAAGGAAAAAGATCCAAAAAGAGTTTTTTCAACCCAAATGGGAACCCTTTCAAAATTGATTTTTTAAGAATTTTAATAAAGACCAACAAAAGTTTTTCCAGGAAGATTTTTATAATGATCTTTCAAGAGCAAACAAAGTAATCGCTTTTATCCTATGGTTTATGACTAAATATATTTATGATTATATCATAATGTTAGAGTATGATTATAAGCTCTCAAATGGTACAATCACCAAATCAATTTTGCCTCCGCAACAATCTTTTCAAATTAAAAAAGGTGATAAAACTGTTCATTTTACAGCTTTTGCGGATATGATGGATAATGATACTGCTTTAATCACTGCTAAACATATTCAAACATTGATTAGGCAGAATAATTATTACAAACATTTATGTAAGTATTCTAGGAGAACGTATTCTCTCTTTGCATGAGAAGATTGATAATTTATGTACAGAATTCAAGAAGGGAAGAATATATGAAAGAAAAGAGGTGATACCTAAAGCTACTCCTAGTATCCAACCCCCTCCAGAGGTAAAGGACTTTAGGTTTGGAAATATGGCAGACCTGGACACCTTATTGGAAAAGAAGTTTAAGGGATTAAATCTCCAGCCTTTGGACCTAGAAGAAGGTACTTCTACCAATAAATGGAATGATATTCCAAAGGATGAGATTAATAAAATCTCAGAGAAGCATGCTAGGAAGCTAGTACAAAGGATGTACTATTATTCTAGGCCAACTCCTCAAGATGTTCTATTGGAAGAACAGGAAACTTATATCTCTGATAGTTATAGTGGAAATGAGATCTATGAATAGAATATTGATGAATATACTGATAGACAGATTTATACACTGATGCATAGAATATTGATGTTCAGTACTGTCTGCAAGACAAATGGTAATACTGAAAGTAAGACTGCTAATATGATTATAGCAGGATTTATTGGACAACTTAAAGGATGGTGGGATAATTATCTCACTGATGTCCAGAGAATGACAATTTTAAATGCTGTCAAGAGTGAAGGAGATACAACAAAATCAAATATAGTGTATTCTTTAATCCTTACTATTATAGAACATTTTTCTACAAGGTGGTCTGATAATAGTGAGACCATTAGGACTATGCTCCAAAACCTTAGGTGCAAAACCTTGACATCCTTTAGATGGCATAAGGATGTATACTTGTCTAGGGTAATGGAACTCCCTGAGTGTAATAACCCTCATTGAAAGTCTAAATTTATAGACGGGCTTCCCACCTTATTTGCAAAAAGGGTTAGAAAAGCGCTCAGAGGAGATGGAGTAAGTATAAATTATGAAGCTTACACATATGAAAAATTAATAAGTGTATGTACCCAAGAAGGTTTATCCTTATGTAATGAGATAAAGTTGAATCAATAGGTGAAGAGGTACCATCTTAATGAAAAACAACAATTGGGGTAATTTTGCGAACAATTCGCGATTGAAATTTCTGAAACCTCCAGGAAGTCTCATAGACAAAAGGAGAGGGAGAAAATTAAAGAAAAGTATAGGAAGAGGTCTTATAAGCTTGAAAGAAAGGAAAAACGCTTAGAAAAACGTGAAAAAAAGAAAAAGAAATATAAGGAATCGAATTTCTGAAAAAATAATAGATCCAATGCATGTCACAAATAAGGAAAAATAGGTCATTATGCAAAAGACTGCAAGGTCAATGACAAGATTAAGAGTGTTTACTTAGAAGATAATATCAAGGATTCATTATGCAAATTTTATTGAACTCTGCACCAGAGAATTCTGGATCAGAACATTCAGATATTGAAGAATCCTCAACAAGTGAAGATTTAAGAGTTCTTCATGATGAAAATTATGTAAGTTCGTCAGAAGAGGAATGTTTGCCATGTCAAATTGGACAGCCTTGTGAAAATAAAGACAAGGATGAATTTTACCAGTTATACTCGCAGTTTAAAGACTTAAATATAAATGTCTTGACAAGTGACAATCTGATGGAAATTCTAAAAGCGATTGATGATCCCGATTTAAGATCTCAGATTATTGATAAGATTAAAAATACCCAAGCCTCTACAAGTAATACCAATACTTCTAAGGGAATTACCTCTCCAAATAAATGTTATACCATGAATGAGGTAATAAGACAGCTCAAAGAAAGGTCCCAAAGGAATAATATTCCTACTACAATTCAAGATCTGGTAGAAGAAATTGAGACTCTCAAAAAGAAAATTTCCTCTCTTAGAAGACATAATACAATCCTTGATGAAAGGATCTCTTTGATAGAAGGAGCAGAGGAGGTCCGTAAGCACTCTGAAAAATAAGTTTTAATTGAAAATTTTCCAATTACTTCAAATACTTTTCAAAATGATTTTCAGGAGATTTCTAATATTTCTCCAGCAGAAAAAGAATCATTTTTGAGAACAATTGAGTGAATTACAGCTCATAAACCTATTGCAAAAATAACTATTTTTATTGATTATAATTTTAAAAAAGATTTTACTATTTTAATTGATAGCGGAGTTGATTTAAACTGTATACAAGAAGGGCTAATACCTTCAAGATATTTTCATAAAATTACTCACAGTCTCTGCAATGCAAGTGGACAAAAGATGGCTATTAATTATAAATTGCCCAGAGCCTATATTTGTACAAATAATATTTGTATTCCTGAATCATTTGTGCTAGTAAAAAACATCTCTAATGAGGTAACTCTAGGCATGCCTTTTTTCTGGCATATATATCCAATTACCAGATGGGATGAAACCGGAATAACCAGTGCTTTTGAGAAAAAAGAAATCAGAATTGATTTTATTTCCCAACCTTTTTCAAAATATGTTAATAACATTAAAAATTTGATTTCTTCAAAATCAAAACAAATTGATTTTCTAAAAAATGAAATTTGTAGTATTACAATAGAAGATACTCTTCAAAACCCCAAGATAACGGAAAAAGTAGAAAATTTGAAAAATCAGTTTTCAGTTCAAATATGTGGAGACCACCCAAATGTGTTTTGGGAAAGGAAAAAACATGTGGTAAGTCTTCCTTATGAGAAAAACTTTTCTGAGGATAATATTCCTACTAAGGCAAGACCTTGCCAAATGAATTCAGAATATTTGAATTTATACAAAAAAGAAATTGATATTCTTCTCCAAAAGGGATTAATAAGGCCCTCAAAATCTCCATAATCTTGCACTGTTTTTTATGTTAATAAACAAGCAGAGAAGAAAAGAGGGGTACCTAGATTGGTAATAAATTATAAATCCCTAAACAAAGTTTTAAAATGGATTAGATATCCTATTCCTAATAAGAAGGATTTATTAGATAGACTTCATGATGCTATTATATTTTCAAAATTTGATCTAAAATCAGGATATTGGCAAATTCAAATTTCTGAAAAAGATAAATATAAAACAGCCTTTAATGTCTCAATGAGACAATATGAATGGAATGTCATGCCTTTTTGGTTAAAAAATGCCCCTTCAGAATTTCAAAAAATTATGAATGATATTTTTAATCCTTTTAGCAATTTTAGCATTTTTTATATACGATATTTTAGTATTTTCTAAAACCTTAGAAATGCATTTCAAGCATCTTGACTTATTCAAGAAGATTATTATTCAAAATGTTTTAGTCATATCTAAACCAAAAATGCATATTTTTCAAACAACTGTCAGAATTTTAGGTCATAATATTGAAAAAGGAAAGATTATTCCTATTCAAAGAAGTATTGAATTTGCTTCTAAATTCCCTGATGTAATTACTGATAAAACTCAACTCCAACGATACTTAGGAGCTTAAATTATATTTCTCCTTTTTATAAAGGATTTATCTAGAGATACTGCTATCCTTTATGACCGTTTTAAAAAGAATCCTAAATCTTGGTCTGAAAAACATATAGAGGCAGTCAAACATATTAAAGTCAAGGTTAATAACCTATCCTGTCTTACTTTAGCTAATCCAAATTGGCAAAAAATAGTAGAAATAGATGCATTGGCTATGGGGGAATTTTAAAACAAGTCTCCCCTAATAAAGAGCAAGAATATCTTATCCAATTTTATTCTGAAAAATGGAATAGTAGCCAAAAATATTATGCTACGGTGGCCAAAGAGATTTTGGCTATGGTCAAAAGTGTTTTAAAATTCCAAGGAGATTTATATAATTAAAAATTTATTATAAGAACTGATTGTCAGGCTGCAAAATTCATCTTTAATAAAGATGTTAAACATGATTTTCTTAAACAAATGTTTGCTAGATGGGAAGCCTTATTAGCGCCATTTGATTTTGAAATACATTATAAAAAGGGCACAGATAATAGTCTTTCAGATTTTCTTACTAGAGAATATATAAGTTAATAACTCTTTATTTTTTTACTATAGATAATGCGGCCATCAGCAAATTCTTCCTCTAATAGAGGAAGAGGGAGAGGAAGAGCATCAGTTGGCAGAAATAATATTTTGTTCCAAATAGGAAATCAGAGGCTAATAGCCTTCAATATTGCAGGGACCTCCACTGGAATATCAGGAATTAATACAGATCACCCAATGTACAGAGAATTCATGGATTTTATACAATTCAGACAACCACAAGGTGATACTCCACCATCATACTCTGCAGTCGTCAATGATGAAGCCAATAAAAGTATAGAAGTATATGATAAAAATGAGAAAGATGAAATAATACTTCTTTTGGAGCCAAGAGATTTACAATGGAAGGATGATCCCTAGCAAATAATGACAAGATATTCTGATACGACATCCTATGTCGTTCCCACTTACAAATATAGAATGCATTATGAGATTATACTATTATCAATGGGTCTGCAGAATTCCAACACTTTTACCCTGCAAATACCAAAAAGGTTTATAACTTTTCAAAAATTGTAATAAAAAAGATATTCACCCCAGAAGAATGGAGAATCAGCACTATGCGAGAGAGGGAATACACCCACTCTGAACAAAAGGTTACAATTAAATTCAATTACTGGGATTATATCGAAAGCTTTAATAAGGCCTTATTATATGAAAATGCTAATAGAAAACCTTCATGGTTCATTAAGATATGTTCTAATAATTTTAAACAACATATACCAAATTGGTTTTGTAAATGGTGGACTTTGTATGGTCCAACGTTGAATATTCTTCCTGAAGACTAAAAGAAATTATATTCTGAGTGGGTGGATGTTTCACCCAAAATAGCACAGTTGCAACAGGAAGATATATATTTTAAGGGAATATCTTTGATGTACTTCTTTATAGAATTCTCTATCCCATGAATAATGAAATGGACGATAGAAGTTCAAAATAGTGAGGAAGGATTCCCTTGCCTAAAAAAAAAATTTTATACAAAATTTTGGAGTAAATTACTCCATAAAGATGCGAAAGGGAAACTTCATGGAAGAGAGATTATAGACTCAATTAATGTATCCATTGAAGCCAGTAAAAGACAGGCAGATGTTATACCGTAAAAAAATGAGATTAGTCCCTTTAAACAAATATCCAGAAAATTACAGATGAAGAAGGGAGCAACCTCTAAATCAGAACTTCTTACTTCACACATCGAAGAAGTTAAAAAAGATCTAGTAAAATATTTGGGAATAGATTTCTCAGACAACATGTCCATGGCCACTTCCAATGAAGAAGAAGACAACTGCCTAGCAGGGGAGAGTGTTAATAGCACAGAAGAAATGGACATAGAAACATTTCTTCAATAATTTTAAAATCAAGTAGAAGAATCTTCTGTCACATTCAAAAGAAAGGAGGGCATGAAGGACTAGAAAAAATGACAATTTAGCTTTTATAAAGTTAAACGCTTCTCAATAATTATAAACTTTTATAAAGTAACGGGACCCAATGTCGGTCCAATAATTTAACATGATGTAAGCACTTACGTCATGTAAGTTAGAATTTTTCTCTCGATCCTTTCTATAAAAGGGTCATTTCTTGTAGTTAGAGGGCAGACTTTAGCCACCCATCCTTTGTATTTCCTTTCTTGTATATTTTAACCTATTAAAATAAAGATTGTGGTTTCTTTCTACCTTTGAAGTTATTATTAGAAGTCTCCAGATTAAGGTATTCTTCTTTTCTTCCTCTTAATAATATTTTAAATTTTTTTAATATTTTATTATTATTATTATTATTATTATTATTATTATTATTATTATTATTATTATTATTATTATTATTATTATTATTATTATTATTATTATTATTATTATTATTATTATTATTATTATTAAAAGCGAGGTTCTTTTGTGGATCAATATGGCTGAAAAATTAGATGATAACAATATACATAGGTGAAGTAATAGTTAGTTGATCCATGTGTGGGTTCTAAGATTCATAATGCACCTTTATGAAAGCTTATAAGTTTTCATGTGTAAAGCCTACATGTGGATTCTAAAGAAAATAATCAATATATTAAATTGTTAGTAATTTAATTTGATTGATTAACATATGAATCTTAATATAACGAGTTAAATAAGATTTAATGGAAGAATTTTAAAATTAAACTGAGGAGTGCAATTTATGAATTTTTAGTAGAATAATTCATAATTTATTATGGTAGAATTAATTCAAATATTTCAAATTATAATTTCATAATAAAAAGCCTCGTTAATTAAATTATGCTGGAGCATTTTAATATTGTATTATATCTTATTAAAGTGTATGACATATTAGTGGCCATAAAGTAGAGAAAGTCGTCATTATTTGTGGTGTAACTTATGTAACCACTATTGCCATAATCTATCAATAATTACCTATTAATCCTCAAATGACTATCCACATTCTTGACATTTATTTGTGGAAGAAATTCTACACTATATAAAGGATGCCTTCTTCCTTGTGTTGATGCATGTAAAAAAAAGAAGAGAAAGATGAGAAGTGTAAAAAATATTGTAGTGTACTTTTGAGGTAGTAGTGAAAAAGAAAGTTGAGACAAAATAAAAATTCTAAGTCTTCAACTAATTCACTATACAAAAAAGAGAGTAATTTTATGTTGAAGGAATGTGTTCTTTTGGTGGAGCTTTGGATTCTTCAACTAATACGGAGTTGTTTGAGTCATACGACGTTGTTGGGCTATTTTATCCTAGAAGAGACTGTTAGCCCATATAATTGTTAGCAAATGGGTCTTAGGATTTTAGGTAGTCCTATGGGCATTAGGATTTTAGGTAGTCCTATGGGCATTAAGATTTTAGGTAGTCCTATTCCTATGGGCATTAGGATTTTAGTTTATGCCTATATATAGGCACCCACTTCCCCATTCTAGATTATTGTATTCAATTCTCAGTTAGCCTTTTTTGATTCTTTCTTGTTCTTCAATAAAACCCTTGTTATATATCAACATGGTATCAGAGCCAAAATAAATCGATTCTTCCCTACTTGTAAATAATCACCAATTTTCGCGGATCGAGTTGATGTTCTCCTTTGTTTGATGCTTCTGCTAAATTCGTTGTTGGTTTGGTTTGCTTTGGACGGCATTGTATGATTGTCGTTGTTGGTTTGGTTTGATTTGGACGCCGTTGTTGGTTTGTTTTGTGACTAGGGTATTTTGTTCTTATCGTTGTTTTGGGGTTGCTTATCTTGTTGTATTCACTTTGCTTTTGTCAATATGGCTGGAAAGGATGATTCTCTCCAATCCATTAACACTCAATTAGATGGCAAAAATTATGCGTATTGGAGTTATGTCATGAAGAATTTTCTTCGTGGAAAAAACATGTGGGGCTATGTTAGTGGGGTTAAATCCAAACCTAAGGATGAGAAGGCTGAGGACTTTGTATTGTCATTGGATTTATGGAAAACTGCTAACTCCAAGGTTATCACTTGGATTAACAACTCAGTAACTCAGTCAATTGGTATGCAATTGGCTAAATATGACACAGCTAAAGAAATCTGGGATCACTTGGAGAGACTGTACACTCAGTCTAACTTCGCCAAGCAGTACCAATTAGAATACGATATTCGTGCTCTTCAACAGAATGCTATGAGCATTCAAGATTTCTATACTGCTATGTCTGATTTGTGGGATCAATTGGCCCTTACCGAATCCGCAGAATTGAAAGGTTTTGCGCCGTATATTGCTAGGAGGGAAGAGCAACGTTTGGTTCAATTTTTGATGGCATTACGTTCTGATTTTGAAGGACTTCGTGGAACAATTCTTCATCGATCTCCCCTCCCCACAATTGATTCAGTTGTCCATGAACTGATTGCAGAAGAGACTCGTATCAAGTCTCAATTAGATAAAGGGTCAAAAACACCTACTCTTGTTGTGTTTGTTGCTTCACCGGATCAGTCCAGACCACAACGTTCTCAGCCTCAGACTTCCAATCAATCGCGACGATCTCCTAAAGTTGCGTTTAATGAGTGTACATTTTGCAAGCAGAAAAATCATTGGAAGGCTCAGTGTCCCTTGTTACTCAACAAGGCTAAGTTTGGTCAGCATCAGAAGAATGGACAGCCACACTCCTTTGGTACTCCTCCACAGTTCGCTGCTGCTGCACTATCAGTAGATGCTGAGTCTAGCACTGTGCCTCCTTCGGCGTTGGATCCTCAGGTGTTCGAACAGTTCAGATAGTTTTTGGCATCCAATCCTACTGCCATGTCAACGTCCAGCTTAGGCCCAGCTTCCTCCAGTACATCAGGTATTCCCCCATCCTTGTGGATTCTGGATTCTGGTGCGACCCATCATATGTCACATTGTCTGTCATCTTTTGGTTCCTTGTCACCCATTTCACCACTCACTGTTATGTCTGCCAGTGCTACATCTATGCCAGTCGAGGGTGTCGATTCTATTACAACCTCTCACATTGTTCTGTATGATGTCTATTATATTTCTAAACTTGCTTTCAATCTTGCTTCGGTCAGTCAGTTGTGTAGAACTGGTCATTGGGTATTTTTTTTCTGACTCCATTTGTGTTGTACAGAACCAACACACTCAGAAGGTGATTGGGATTGGCCGTAGGTTGGGGGAGCTCTATGTCCTGGAGAGTCTCAGAGTGTCTGCTGTTGCCGCCTCCAGCATTGATTTGTCTTCTTTTCGTTTGAGTCCATTGTCATCGCAGTTTTATCTTTGGCTTTCCCGCTTGGGACATGTATCAGTGTCACGTTTACGTTTTTTAGCCTTTACTGGTGCTTTAGGTCATGTAAGCACTTCTGATATTTCTGATTGTAGTGGTTGTAAACTGGCAAAATTTTCTGCCTTACCTTTTAATAAAAGTATGTCTTATTCAGTTGCTCCTTTTGACATTATTCATTCTGATGTATGGGGACCATCACCAGTATCCACTAAGGGTGGTTTGAACTATTATGTTTCATTTATAGATGACTATACTCGGTATACCTGGGTTTATCTTATGAAGCGCAGGTCTGACTTCTTTGGCATTTACAGCAATTTTAGAGCCCTTGTTAAAACGCAACATTCGGCTGTGATAAAGTGTTTCAGGTGTGACTTAGGGGGTGAATATACCTCCAATGATTTCACTCAGTTACTTGCTTCTGATGGTACCATACACCAGTCATCTTGTACAGATACTCCTGAGCAGAATGGTGTTGCCGAAAGGAAACACCGTTATATTGTTGAGACAGCACGCTCCTTACTATTATCTGCAGAGGTTCCTAGTAATTTTTGGGGAGAAGCAGTCCTAATTGCTGTATATGTGATCAATCGTATTCCCACTGCATTGACTTCAGGGATGTCTCCGTTTCAGAAATTATATGGTCACATGCCATATTACTCTGCGTTACGCGTTTTTGGATGTACTTGTTTTGTCCTTCGTCCTCATGTTGAAAGAAATAAGCTGGAGCCAAAATCAGCTATATGTGTGTTTTTGGGGTATGGTGTTGGACAGAAAGGTTATCGTTGCTATGATCCTATCAGTCAGAAATCACCTTTTTGGAGCATATTCCTTTCTATTCAATTTCAGCTAAATCCCATGATGTTACTAAGTCAGATCTTCAGTGTATTGATCCATTTGGCATTGACACAGAGGCTCCAGTTTCAGATTCAGCCGTGCCACTCGATGTGCTGCCTGACAGTGCTTCAGCCCCGCCTGAGACTGGAGATCCACCACCTCTGAGGAGGTCTACTCGTCAGAGTAAGTCCACCAGACTACCTGATTTTGCTTATTCTACCTACTCACCCCCATTTGCTTCATTTATTGCAAACATACATCAATTGTCTGAACCTGAGTCCTATAGAGAGGCTGTGTCTGATCCTGTTTGGCAGAATGCTATGGCGGAGGAACTCGCTGCTCTTCATCAGACACACACATGGGATTTGGTTACCCTCCCACCTGGTAAACATACGATTGGCTGTCGATGGGTGTATAAGATAAAAACAAAGCCTGATGGGTCTGTTGAGCGATACAAGGCTAGACTTGTGGCAAAAGGGTACTCACAAAAATATGGTATGGACTATGAGGAGACCTTTGCCCCGGTGACGAAGATGACGACTGTTCGCACTATGATTGCAGTTGCATCCATTCGACAGTGGAATATATTTCAAATGGATGTCAAGAATGCATTTCTGAATGGTGATCTCCATGAGGAAGTGTATATGACTCCTCCACCAGGTATATATCACCAGCCGGGTGAATGTCGGCTTCGAAAAGCTCTATATGGTCTCAAGCAAGCCCCTCGTGCTTGGTTTGAGAAATTCTCCACTGTGATTACTTCCCTTGGCTTTGTCCCGAGTAACCATGATTCGGCTTGTTTGTTAGAAGTACGAGTGCAGGGCGAATCCTTTTGTGCTTATATGTAGATGATATGGTTATAACTGGTGATGATCATGATGGTATTGAGTCATTGAAGCATGATTTGGCTCATCGGTTTGCCATGAAGGACTTGGGCCTGCTACGTTATTTTTGGGTATTGAGGTGGCTCAGTCTAAGAAAGGATATCTTCTCTCTCAGACTAAGTATATATCTAACTTGTTTAAAAGGGCGTGCCTTTCTGACAACAGGACTGTAGATACTCCACTTGAAACCAATTGCACGGTACTCTCCTAGTGATGGTGTTTTGTTAACAGATCTGAGTCTTTATCGGAGTGTTGTAGGTAGCTTGGTGTATCTTACCGTTACTCGCCCGGATATAGCTCATGCAGTTCACGTTGTTAGCCAGTTTGTTACTGCTCCTACTTCAGTTCACTGGGGAGCTGTACTTCGTATTTTGAGATATCTTCGTGGCACCCAGTTTCAGAACCTCTTGTTTCCCTCGACGTCATCTCTCGAGTTGCGAGCCTATAGTGATGCTGACTGGGATGGCGATCGCAATGATCGCAAATCCACCACTGATTTTTGTATGTTTCTTGGAGATTCTTTGATATCATGGAAGAGCAAGAAACAAGATGTTGTCTCTAGATCTTCCACGGAGGCTGAGTATCGTGCTATGACAATGACTACATGTGAGATTGTTTGGTTACGCTGGCTTCTTGCAGATATAGGGGTTCACATTTCTCGGCCTACTCCTCTACATTGTGATAACAAGAGTGCGATGCAAATTGCAAAGAACTCTGTTTTCCATGAGCGGACGAAGCACATTGAGATTGATTGTCACTTCACTCGTCATCATCTCCAGCTCGGGACTATATCGCTTCCTTTTGTTCCATCAGCCTTGCAGATTGCTGACTTTTTTACGAAGGCTCAGTCGACGTCTCAGTTTCGTTTCTTGTGTGACAAACTCTCAATGCTTATTACTGTCGCATTATGAGTTTGAGGGGGAATGTTAGCCCATATAATTGTTAGCAAATGGGTCTTAGGATTTTAGGTAGTCCTATGGGCATTAGGATTTTAGGTAGTCCTATGGGCATTAGGATTTTAGGTAGTCCTATTCCTATGGGCATTAGGATTTTAGTTTATGCCTATATATAGGCACCCACTTCCCCATTCTAGATTATTGTATTCAATTCTCAGTTAGCCTTTTTTGATTCTTTCTTGTTCTTCAATAAAACCCTTGTTAAGTCCCATATTGGTTGGGCAATGGACTGATGGTTTGTTTATATGGACTTGGGCAATCCTCCCCTCATGAGCTAGCTTTTGAGGTTGAGTTAGGCCCAGGTGCCGTATCTTTACATGGTATCAGAGCCAGGTCCATTCCCGTTTGGGCTCCCAGTCCACACTCCAGTCGGGCCTGGGTGTGAAGGGGGGTGTTAGTAGGTTAAAGTCCCACATTGGTTGGGGAAGGACTGATGGTTTGTTTATATGGACTTGGGAAATCCTCCCCTCATGAGCTAGCTTTTGAGGTTGAGTTAGGCCCAGGTGCCATATCTTTACAGAGACAAGTCAAAAGTATTACTGATAGATCGGTGAAGATTGCGCCATAAGTGACTTGAATCTCCTTAAAGAGAGCGAGATATCCGTGCCTCAGCCTGAATCTTTGTTCATTCATTTTTGTACATTTTATTTTCAACTGTAATTTGTGGTATATTCATCAACAATTTTAAGGAGATTCAATCTTGTTAGAGTTTGAAAAATTACGGATATCAAGATTGGAGATCTCAACATCATTCCACTTCAGCGTCACTAGATCTCTTAAGAGATAGGAGAGTAAAGTATTTTTTTACTTGCTCAATTCAAGCGGAGGTAAGGTAAAAAAGTTTTTACCTAATATTTTCATGAATAAAGTGATACTATTTTTCATGAAAATTTATTTTTATTAAATTCTCAAAATAGAGGAGGTTGATAAAATGAGAAAAATATTCATCATGAAAAATGTATTTTTTGCATATTTGAGAATGCTTTAAAAAAATGTTACAATTGCATATATTTGTCTTGAAAAAAATCACATGTTATTGTATGATTTGATAGTATTTGGCTCTAACACGAATATCATCAAAGAAACTATAAAAATATGTTGAGTAGCAATTTTGACATGAATTATTTGGGTGAAATAAATTTTATTTTTGGAATGAAAAATATCATAAAATATGTGATGGAATATTTCTTGACAAGCCACATTGTGCTGAAAAAGTTGTGAAGTATAATTTTATAAATTATACGCACATAGAGACTCCTTTGGATTCAAATATTTGAGAATAATGTGATTTAAAAAAAAAGTATGTTAGTCCAATAAAAAATATGAGATATGTGACTGAATGCATTTCGCCTGATATTACATAAGAAGTACTTAGCAGGTGCAAGCAAATCAGGTATATTTACTTGTTAAAAAATTTTGTGGCTTGTTTGATAAAAGAAAATATCCTGTTGTACTCAAAGGCTTTTTTGATGCAGATGAGAAGGTTTGGTGCTGTCTGTTCGAAATAAAAAATTATTATGGTGAACTCTACCTTGGAGGCTGGTTTATTGTTTTAGCTTCAGCTAGTGAAAAAGTGAATTGATTTAGAGATTTACCATATCAATCACTTTATTTTGAGAAATCAATTCCTCTATTTTTTATTTATTGTGATAGCACCAATATTATTGGTAGAGTACAAAAGTTTTATTATAACAGTAAGTTCAGACCCATGAGAAAAAATATTTTACCGTGAGACCATATTTGACAAGTGGTACCATAAATATTAATTGTGTCAAATCTTGTGATAATCTTGCAGATGAACTAACCAAGGCCTTGGCAAGATAAAAGGTCTGAAGCACATCAAGGGGGACAGATTGAAGCCTAAAAATTTCTAAGTCATATATGAGGAAACCAACTAGGGGATTAGAGATCCTATAACCAAGTTCAATGTAAAGAATGAATCATATGATGAATTGTGAAATGCGCTATTATTTTATTTACTTCCTTCCCTATGGTGTGAGTGCATTTTTCCTGTAATAGTTTGTGGAGGTTGAGTTTAAAAAACTTTTAATAAAAGCCTATATCTCATATGAGTGGGATGTCAAAATTACAGGAGCACCCTTGACATATTTCACCTATGTGAGTGTGAAAGTAGGCCGCTTTCTATTAGAATAGGGCTTGTTTTCAAAAACACTCATGAAAAAAGAATAGCACAAGGCCGTAATGTGTTGGCTAATAAAGCTTATGTCAATATCTTGATTATAATGTGTAAGCAGTGATACTTTATTTTCCTTAAGCAGTCATAGTTCAAATTTGAGACCACTACTGACTTTGGAGTAAAGGTTGTTGCTTTACTAAGTGAAGGTTCAATGCAGAACATACTTTCATTATGCATAATAGTCTCCCTTCAACTAAATTGGTGAACTCTCTTACTTTTAATATTAAAATGAGTGGGGAAATATTGAAGCATTTTAATATTATATTATATTTTATTAAAGTGTATGGTATATTAATTAGTAGCCATAAAGTAGAGAAAGTGGTCATTATTTGTGGTGTAACTTATATAACCACTATTGTCATAATCTACCAATAATTACCCACTAATCCTCAAATGACTATCCACATTCTTGACATTGTGGAAGAAATCCTATACTATATAAAGGATGTCTTCTTCCTTGTGTTGATGCATAAAGAAGAGAAAGATGAGAGGTGTGAAAAATATTGTAGTGTACTTTTGAGTTAGTAGTGAAAGAGAGAGTTGAGACAAAATTTTTTTTTCTAAGTCTTCAACTAATTTACTATACAAAAGAGAGTAATTTTATGTTGAAGGAAGGTGTCTTTTGGTGGAGTTTTGGACTCTTCAACTAATACAGAGTTGTTTGAGTCATATGACGTTGTTGGGTTGTTGTCTTCTGGATGAAGCAAGTCAAGAGTATTATTGCTGGATCAGTGAAGAGTACGCCGTAGTGGGCTCGAATCTCCTTAAAAAGAGCGAGATATCTGTGCCTCAACCTGAATCTTTATTAATTCATTTTTGTACATTTTATTTTCAACTGTAATTTACGGTATATTCACCAATAAATTATTTGGTCCCTATTGTGCCCGAATAATTATGAATTAAACGAAATCCGATTTCTTGATAGAAAAGGAAGACCTAGTAGATTTGGAAAAGATTTTAAACAATAAAACTTGTGGCTATATTAAGGATCTTATTCCATAAGAAGTAAACAGTTTTTACCTATGTTTTTCCATGAGAAATTTGCCCACAAGAATTTAGCATATTTCGGTATTGTTCGAATTATATTGTGGAAGATCATGAAATTGAAGGATGATTTGGATTGTTTTTTGCTCATGCTTGAAGGTTCAATTTGTTGACCGCGGTCACTTTTCAAGAGATAAGTATTAACTTTATGTTTGATTTAAATCCATGATTATGTGTTGTTTATATTACATACAAGTATGATACTGACTATTTGTTTTCGATATGTAAGTTTATATTCTAAAAATTGACATCAGAGATTACTTATATCTAAATAAATAACCTAGATGATATATATATATATATATATATATATACACACACACACACACGTTCATGATTTATGGTCTTGGTGAAAGCCATGTGTAAAGTTTACAAACTTGCTATTAGACAAAGACAGAAGTGATAATCTGGGATTGTCTGGTAAAATGAATTTTAGCTCATTGTCGTCTGATATTGCCACTTTGGGCAAGATTACATGTCTTGGTAAGTGCCTATAAATTTAACCAAGGTTTATGGGGCTGTTAGATCTCTTTTTTAGCAAAAGATATTTGACATGTTAAAGTTTTTGTTCAAGACTTTGTTTACTTGTTAGTTTTTTTTTAAAAAAAGGAGCTGAAATATATGCACTAGGTAAGTCTGTGGATCAAATTTTCTCATATGAAGTCTAATTTATGGATTTCACCACTAGGTAACTTTATTCTCTGGTTGGGTTGAAATTATCTGTGTTTTTATTTCTTGTTGGATAAATGATAAAAGTTAAGAATTTGTTATTAACAAATAGTGTTGTTAAAGTGAATTTATTTATTTAAAATTATTGAAAAAAATTAAAATTTTATATATGTGAAATTATATCACTATATGAATTGAAAGTTATGATTAATAAATAGGATTCACTAATATGATTTATTTATTTGAGTCATTAAAGTACGCTTAATATATCATGTGTAAAATTATCCTGCATATATGTACACTATAAAAAGAGTTTTATCTAGTGGAGCGAGATCTACCTTTAAATACTAGTAATACATAATTTATTCATGAGAAGAGATATTGAGTTTTTCACCCAAAAAGAAAAAACATCTCTTGAATTCTCAAATGTGTTAATTAAGAGGGCAATTTGTTGTAATTAAAGAAGCATTCTGTGTCTTACCCTAGAAAGGACACATGTATACTTTGTGCTCATGGATAAATTAGGATAATGAAAATCTAAATCGAGTTATTTTAATTATTAATTATGAAAAAAATAGTTACTTTTTAAATTTGAATATAGTTTGACGGTCATGAGTTTTACGATCTCTGATTGACCTGAAATTTGATGGGTCCATTAGAAACTATTCAGTGAGTGATACTCACTGCTTGCGGTGAGAGATGTCGTTTTTCGTCATTCTAAGGTCGTCTAGATGGGATTTAGGCAGTTTATCGAATTAAAATTTGATTTAAGTATGAAAACACTATTCTTTATATCAATTTTATCTATGTTAAATCTGAAATATGATTACAAATGGTGATTTAACATGAATTGATATATGATAATGATATAAATCAAATTATTTTTCTTTTAAATTGCTTGAATCAATTGTTTTCTGAATTTGGTCATAGATTTGAAAATTAGAAATTCTATAAACTCTAATTGACCTGAAATTTGGTAGGTTCGTAAGAAATGACCTAGTAAGAAATACTCACTTCTTAACAGTGAATCACATTGTTTTTCAATTGTTTAGGGTTGTTTAGATGGTGTTTGGACGTATTTCATTTATTGAAAATTATTTTTACGAAAAAATAAATCGATTATGAACTAGTGGTGATATAGATTATTTTCTATGATTCTTATGACTAAACGCTAGTGGGATAATAGATTTACACATTGACTTTAGGTCTCTCTCCATGTCGAATATATTTATTATGGGTTATCACTAGGTATAGTCACTAGTTATTGATAATTTGTATTAACTTTCCATTTGATTTAGATGTTTGATCAACGGAACTAAGAATAATAATAAGAATATTCACTTGAATTAAATTAATAGTATACTCTCTATCTGAGTTAGCTTTATTTTAAATTTATTGGAGTGAGTAATCTGACATCATAAACGTATATTGCATGGGTAGTTTCTTTTTCCATCGAAATTAACTATTCAAGATGCATAATAATATATGTGGTGTTTTTTTAATTTTCATATTCGATGATACATTATGTTGATTTATATCAATGCATATTATGTTATTTGTATAAAAAAAATTCATGATCAATAAATAGTTTATGCTAAAGTGGTCTATTTATTTGGGTTCATTAAAGATTCTTATTTTATTTTTATGTGAAATTATATTATGCATGGATTGAGAATTATGATTAATAAAAAGCTTCCATCAAGCGGTTTATTTATTTAAGTCATTGATATTCTCATGCATGGTGCACCATGTATAAATTATCGTGATCAAGTGATGATAGAAATTAGTTTCTATGGTCTTTACTATTAATTACAAGTGAGATAATAAATTTACACATTAACTTTAGGTCTTCCTCCACACCAGATAAATTTATTATAAGTTCACTAGGTAAAATTTTTAGAAATTGATAGCATGTATTATTGGAATTGAAATAGCAGGGCATCATGCGGAAGCTAATAATTGCAAAACTTTATCGGCGATAAATCTGATGACAAAGAAAACTATACCAAAATAAGCATAATATTTAATAAAATTTGGTCAATTGACCTACATATTGAAAAAACTAATAAAAAGGATAAAACTATTGAAAGAATAATCTCCCAAAAATAAGATTCTTTAAAGATTACATGATTGGGTTGCATATGAAAAGAAGAGATATTTTATTTATAGAAGTCTAAATCTTCTCCGATCTTCTATTTATAGAAGTCTAAATCTTCTCCTCCAAGAAAAAAAATAGTTATGCTAGAGTCCTTTTCCACAAAGAAACCTTATCTACCAAGAAAACCTTTTGGAAGTAAAAAATGCAATTATAATGTAGAATCCAAATAGGATTAAAAATTCATGACAAAATCCTAACAAATCTCCCCTTGGCCTGAATTTTCTAATAAAATAATCCTCATATTTCTTCTTCACATAATCTTCAAATATATCACTGTTGCTTACCATGTTTAAAATTTTGATATGGATTAAAAATTGGAGTCATGTGCGTTAAAAGTAAGCACATATTAAAATTAAAGCCCTTACGAGTGAGCACGGGGTGAAAGTGGAGCTCATTTATTAAAAGTAGGGAAACTTACATAGTTTCCCATAAAAAGCAAAGTATTTACATGAGAGTGCACCTTTACTTTGATACCCCCAAAATACCTTTTTTCTGATTTTTTTTCGGACCGACGTCAACGCTGCACCTTTTCCTTTTTTTGTCTCTTAGCTGTCACTATCATGATATTACTTTATTTCTTTTTCTCTCTCTTTTTTTAATTTATTTTTTTAAATTAATTTAAATTTTTTTATACTATTTTTTGGTCTTTTTAAATTTTTTATTTTACTTTTTTAATAAAAAATGATACAGTAGATAACTATATTTAGTCTAATAAAAATACAAAAAAAAATTAAATAATTTGATTACAACTATAGATGGCAAGTGAGCGGATTGGGATGAATTTGTGAGGGTCAAAATGGACTGAGTTAATAAATGGGCGGGTCAATGTTACTTGGGCTAAAACGGGTTGGGTTGAATGCACTAAAATGTGGGTCATAACCCAACCCGTCCAACTCTAATTAAGTTTTAATTGCTTTATTTTATTCTTTTATAATTATTTTATAACTTATAAAAATAATATTTTTATTTATTATGACTAAATATAATACATAAAATAAAATAAAATATTTTTAAAAAAATATTTTGATAAGTTTTCTCATAAATCAATTTGGGCTAGATATTAGCCCAAACTTTGATGAACTGAAATGAGTTGGGCTGAAATGAATTGAGCTAATAAATGAGCGGGTCAATTATCGGCCCAAACTTGAGCAAGTTAGGCAGATTATGAGCTCATAGATTGATTTTGTCACCTCTAATTACAACAAGAAGTAATTTACAAAAAAAAAAAAAACTAAAATCACTAGCTTATTTATTAAAATCAAAATTAATAAAAAAATATTTTAAAAAAAAATATTTTTTTCAAATCATTATTCTTATTTTTTTTCACCATAATCTAATTTCATGCTCAAATTTCGCTTCTTTTTTTCGTTGTTAATTTTTTTTATTCTTCTGCTCCTTTTTTCTCTTATTTATTTATTTTTTATCTCTTTTCTCTTATTTATTTAATTTATTTTCTCAAATTATATTATTTATTATTTTTTCACCGTAATCTAATTTCACTCTCAAATGTGGTTCCTTTCTCTTTTTTTTTTCTATTTTTTTATTTTTTCATCTTATTTTTTAAAAAAATTCTATCTAATTCTCTTTTTTCATATTCTAATTTCATTTTTTTGTCTTTTTTTATATTCTACTTGTTAAATTTTTTGATTTCATTGAGGTATCCTTTAGTCCTTCAGTGAACACTCTTCAATCCTCTATGATATCATCACAATATATTTATATACTAGCATGGTATCATGGAGGACTACTTTAGTCTTTCAATGAAGCACTCTTCAGTACTCTATGATACTATCACAGTATATCTATATACTAGCATGGTGTCATGGAGAACTGTTTCAGTCCTTCAATAAAACACTCTTCAGTTCTCCATGACACCGTCATAGTATATCTATATACTAGCATGTAATCATTAAGGTCAGCTTCAGTCCTTTAGAGAGAAAATCCTCAGTCTTTAGTGATACAATCATAGTATGTCTATATACTATCATGGTATCATTTAGGTCTGCTTTAGTCTTCACCGATGCTATCACTGTATATCTATATATTGTTATGGTATCATTTAAATCTACTTTAGTCCTTCAGCAAGACACTCTCCGGTCCTCAATGATACCATCACAATATACCTATATAATGTTATGGTATCATTCAAGTCTACTTCAGTCCTTAATGATATCATCACAATATATTTATATACTGTTATGGTATCATTGAGGCCTTCTTCTATCCTTTACCAAGACACTCCTCCGTCCTCCATAATACCATCATAGTATGTCTATACTAGCATGATATCATTAAGGTTTGTTTTGGTCTTTCAGTGAGAAATTTCTCAGTCTTGAATGATACCATCACAATATACCTATATGCTGTCATGGTATCATTCAGGTTTGCTTCAGTCCTGCAGTGAAACACTCCTCAGTCCTCTATGATACCATCACAACATATTTATATACTGGTATGGTATCATTGAGGTTTTCTTCAGTCCTTCAGTGAGACTTTTTAGTCCTCCATGATGCATCATAATGTATCTATTTACTGTCTCGATATCATTGAGGTCTGCTAAGTTCTTCACTGAGACACTCTTCAGTCCTTCATTATACCATCACTATATACTTATAAAATATTGTAGTATCATTAAGGTTTGTTTCAGTCCTCAATGATACCATCAGAACATATTTATATATTGTCATGGTATCATTGAGGTATTTTTCAGTCCTTCAGTGAGACAATCGTCAGTTCTCTATGATACCATTATAATATATCTATACACTAATATTGATTCATTAAGGTGTGCTTCAGTTACTTAGTGAGAAAATCTTCAATTCTCAATGATGCCATCACAGTATATCTATATACTGTCATGATATCATTTAGGTCTACTTCAGTCCTCAATGACACCATCACAGAATATTTAATACTGGAATGATATTATTGAGGTTTGCTTCAGTCGTTCATGAAACTTCTCAATCCTCCATGATACCATCATAATATATATATATATATATATATATATATATATATATATATATATATATATATATATATATATATATATATATATATATATATATATATATGATATCATTGAAGTATGCTTTCGTCCTTCAATGAGACACTTCTCAGTTTTTTGTGATATCATCATAGTATATTTATATACTGTCATGGTATCACTCAGGTCTACTTTGATCTATTAGTGAGACACTTCTGAGTCCTCTATGATACCTGCATGGTATATATCATATACTAACATGGTATCATAGAATTTACGCTTAATTTTGATATTTTAATTTTTATATCAGTTTTAGCAAGTTAATTTTTTATAAAAATAATTACAAAAAATAGAGTCATATTTAGATATAAGTTTATGTTTTCATTTGCAAAAGAAAAAATTACAAAAATAAATTCTTTATCACTTTATATTTTACTAAATAAATTAGTGGACTTTAATATTTTGTAATTACTTTTTATTATAGTCTAGTTATATTTTTTTATTTTTATTAATATAAAATAGTTAATTTATTTTCTTATTTTTGTATTTTATTTTTATTTTTTTAAGACAAAAATATAGAAAGGGATGAAAAATTAAAAAAAGATAAGCTAACAAACAAAAAAGTAAAAATAATCGATAGAAAAAACAGAAAAAATAATGAAAAGAAAACAAAAAAAATAAGAAACAAATTATAAAAATGTTACCAAATAATATATCTAATAAAGGATAAAAGAAGATAAATAAGAAAAGGATAAAGCAATAAATGAAAGGACAAAGACAATAAATGCAAGAACAAAAAAAAAGAGAGAAAAGGAGCATTCTAACGTGCAAAGTGAGGAGGTATTTCAAGTAAATATTTTACCCTAAATGGTTATTAATGAAATTAATATGAAAATGGGCAAATCTGGGTAAATAGTTTATTTAAGGGAGTATTTTGTGTACTATTCCCTTAAAAGTAAGCATGAGTTAAAATTGAAGTTCAAGCGTTAAAAGTTAGCAAGGGGTTGAAATTGAGCCCATGCGTTAAAGTAAGCATAGGTTGAAAATACATTTTAGTTTTTAAAGATGAAGCAGCACGATTAGTGAAAACATGATTAAACTTTGTTCCACATGTAGTACTTCAAACTTTTTTTTTCTTGATAAAAAATCTTCATTATCGTGAAATTGATTACAATTTGATTTAAACCGCCTTAAACCTATCTTCAATCTCACCAAACCATTGGTTGAACCATTCGCTTTGATACCACTTGTTGAAATCGAAATAGCAGGGCATTATGCGGAAGCTAATAATCGCAAAACCTTGTCGGTGATAAATTAGATGATAAAGAAATACTAAAATAAGCATAAAATTTAATGTGATTTGGTCAAGTGACCTACTGTCATGCCCCACCTAGGGAGGCATGACTGACACCTAGTGCCGCACTGGAATCTGACTGACCTGGCTAGGCTTATACACGTCTGGTGCATGCCAAGCAACTTAATTCAAGAAAACAACAAGCTAAGACTGTAAATACAACTTCCGGCCGACAAGGCCATATAGTCACCTGTAAACCAAAATAGCTAATCAACAACAAGCAATAAAAGGGAATCCTATGCGGGCCGACAAGACCACCATGCTGTCTAGTTATAATTGAAATGGAAATCAGGTAACTATAACTATACTATAGTTGACAAGTACCTAGCAGCTAAACAAGACCCCACATGGCCATTACAGAAAATAAAATATATATAGGCCCCACACGGCCAACAATAACTAACCATAGAAAATTTGTTAATCTTCAAGCCTCTAGGAGTGGAATAATGGTCAAGACAGGGTCCCGACCTACCCATACTATACAATCAAAAGAGCAAACCTTCTAACTAATCAGCTCCGGAGGAGGGGAGCTAACTGTACTGCTGACTCTGGCTGAAAGCTAAGAAGGTCCTGATCTGCGTCTATCCACACCTGCAGGCAAGTAATGCAGCGCCTCAAGATGGGCGTTAGTACTATATGTACCAAATTTGTAAGGCAGTAAGTAAACATGGCTGAATAAAACTGAAATAAAACTGAAAGCAACTGGATAGAAGGGATAGAGATACTACCTGAGTAACGTAACATCCTGCTGCCTAACTATCAGTAAATAGTGCGAATAAGAACCTTACCTGGCCCCCATAAGCCCAGAAGGTACAATCAACACAGAATAACTCACTCAGGGCCCCCATAAGCCCTGACGAGCACACTTCAATCTCTATATACCCCTAACGAGGTCACAATGAATCAACTGGTAACTATAGCCAACCTACCGGTCCCCTAGATCTGAACCTGGGCCACTCGGCCCCTGAACTATAGTTGTGTCTGAGTCTAGTGGACTCCTGATAACTGCATCCTGGGCACCAGGCTCGACGGGGGTGTGCTACCGATATGACGTAGAAATAATAGTCCAGCCATGGAATGGAGTGTATACGGCCCTCGGGCCTCTACATCATCTCTGGAGACGGCATATCGCTCCTTGGAGCAACGTCATATAGCCCTTGGCGGGCAACGATACAGCTAGTAACCCTGGGTTGGTTATGGAAGGCTATACAGTGTAAAGTCAATCTCAAACTAAACATAGAGTATTGGTCTCAGCTAATGGAAATGGCTATTCACAATAACAATACTTCTAGCTCTCTTGCTGGGGTTCAAACTGTACTACAATGCTATAGAAACTAACTTGCCAAAGGAATTCGCCTTAACATACCTCGATCGTCGATTCCCGATTAACTAGCGAGTTTCAATTTGAATTCAACAGCTTTTCCCAACTGTAACTGTAATACCGGGAGAAAGAGACTAGTTTCAATACCAAGTTCAGCTCAAAATGATAACTTTTAATACTAATAACATTAATATTTCAACTTCATAGAATACGGTCAAAAACCTATAATTTTCCTAGAATTTAGAAGGGAGAAATGCTTACTTGATGCCTGTGGCTGATTAGAAATCAATTTGGAGCAATTCTGACAACTTTTGCTCTCGGAATTCTGATTTGATGGGTGTATTTCGAGAAAATAAGTTTGTAGTAATGTTTCATGCAGGCTTAGAACTCGATACCTGAAGTTAATTCGCGTTTGGACCACATCTGAAAGCCTAACCGGAGGAATTTGCGTGAAAAATGGCGTATCTCTCTTCTCTGGACGATGGTCTGTTAAATTATAAATAAAACCAATTGAACCAATTGAATTTATATATAACTTGGGTGGTGGAAAGGGGTTCCATGACACTGACCCCAACACACCATTTTACTGGCATGTCACGGCGACCATCCCGGAGGGAGAGGGTTCGTGACACGTTGCCCCTGTTGTAGCTTGTCCGACCTTCTCCCTTGCTATCTCGATTCCGCGCTCGTTTGACTTTTCCCCTGAGCCTCTTTCTCATACGCATTGTACTCTAAAATTCTCGACTTATGTACGAGTATGCCGACTAAATGATAGAAACTTACGGGGTGTAACATCCTCTCCCCCTTAGGAACATTCGTCCTCGAATGTCAACTACAACTTACTGGAGTTAACTCTTTTAACTAATATTCTAGAAAAATTTCAGCAGAGTCTCCCCTATAATATGGGCTATTTGCAAAACCTAAACCGCAGAAAAGTCCAATACAGGTATCTCACAGGGCAGTATAGTAACTATTTTACAACAAAATGGTAAAATAACATGAATCGTAAAATAACAGCTGAACAACAACTTTACCTTAACTGCATAATTTGGATTAATCTTGGAATAAATGAGGATACCTAAATCTCATGTCATCCTCAGCTTCCCAGGTCATCTCTTCTTTATTCTTATTCCTCCACAATACCTTAATAGAGGCGACATCTTTAGTCCTTAATCTACAAACTTGTCGATCTAATATGGCAACTGAAATCTCTTTGTAGGCTAACTCCTCAGTAATCTGAACATCCTCAACTGGCACAACTCAGAATGGATTCCCTATAAACTTCCACAGCATTGACACATGAAATACCGGGTGAATAGATTCTAACTCTGGAGGCAAGTCTAGTTCGTACGCTACCTGGCCTATTCTCCGGATCCTAATAAACCTAGGGCTAAGCTTTCCCTTTTTACCGAACCTCATTATGCCCTTCATTGGTGAGACTTTTAGAAATACCCAATCACCAACACTGTATCCCAAGTCCTTACACCGCATATCATAGTAGAATATCTGGCGACTCTGAGCTGTTAACAAGCATTCTCTAATAAGGTTTACTTTCTCCTTTGATTAGTGGATCATGTCAGGCCCTACTAATTCTGACTCCCCTACTTCGAACAACCCGATAGGGGATCTGCATTTCTGCCCATATAAGGCTTCATAAGGTGCCATCTGGATCGCCGAATGATAATTTTTATTGTAAGAAAATTCAGTAAGGGGTAAATGCTCATCCCAACTTCCCCGAAGTCTAACACACATGTCCGCAACATATCCTCGAGCGTCTGAATTGTACGTTCTACCTTCCCGTCTGTTTGAGGATGGAAGGTTGTACTTAGATTAACCTGTGTTCCCAAGCCTTTCTGAAACGACTGCCAGAACCTAGCAGTGAATTGTTCCCCCTAGAAGAAATGATAGAAGTCGAGACACCATGAAATCGAACTATTTCTCTGATATACACTTCATCATAGTCCTCGGTTGAGAAGGTGGTCCTGACGGGAAGAAAGTGAGCTGATTTCGTTAATCTGTCAACAATCACCCAGATGGAATCAAATCTGCGCCTGGTACGGGGTAACCCTGTCACAAAATTCATATTAATTGTTTCCCATTTCCATATAGGTATCGCCATCTCTTGGGTCAATCTGCAAGGTTTTTGATGTTCCGCTTTTACCTGCTGACAGCTAGGGCATTGTGCTACAAATTTTGCTACACCCTTTTTCATTCTCGGCCACCAGTAATCTCTTTTATGTCATGATACATCTTTGTTGAACCTGGGTGAAGAGAATATAGGAATAATGTACCTCCTCCATGATCTGCTGGTGAAGTCCTTCCACATCTGGAATGCATAGGCGACCCCTACATCTCAAGACCCCGTCTTCGGTTACCTCAAAAGCTGGTACTTCACCAAGCTGGTACTTCACCTCTGAGTTGTACCAGGTTAAGGTCCTCATACTGTTGATCTCTCACCTCTACAACCAAGGATGATACTGCGTATTCTGAATCACTGCCCTACTGTCTCCTGATTCTACTATTCGGACGGCTAAACTGGCTAACTGGTGCGATTCTCGGGCCAGCGCCCGCTGTTCGGGCCTCAAATGCGCTAAACTCTCCATTGATCTTCGATTAAGGGCGTCTACTACGATATTAGCCTTCCCTGGATAGTATAAAATATTCACGTCGTAGTCCTTTAGCAATTCTAACCAACGACGCTGCCGTAGATTCAACTCTTTCTGTGTAAAGATGTACTGGAGGCTCTTATGATCAGTAAAAATGTTCACGTGCACCCCATACATGTAATGTCTCCAGATTTTTAAGGCGTGAACTACTGCCACTAACTCCAGGTCGTGAGTGGGATAATTCTTTTCATGCTTCCTCAACTGTCTTAAAGCATAAGTAATTACCTTACCATGTTTCATCAGAAACCCTAACCCAACGCCCGAAGCATCACAGTACACTGCATAACCCTCTGAACCTTCCGACAAAGCTAGTACGGGCGCTGATGTCATTCTATTTTTCAACTCCTAAAAACTCTGTTCACACGCTTCAGTCCAGTGAAATTTAGCTGTTTTCTGAGTTAACTTGGTCAAAGGCGTTGATAGAGTAGAAAATCCCTCTACAAATCTTCTGTAATACCCAGCTAACCCCAGGAAACTACGTACCTCAGTTGGAGTTGTAGGTCTAGGCCATGTCTTTACTGCCTCAATCTTCTGTGAATCTACCTGAATACCAGCATCTGAAACAATATGCCCCAAAAGGCCACGAAATTCATCCAGAACTCGCATCTAGAAAATTTTGCATACAACTGGCGATCCCTAAGAATTTGGAGCACTGTTCGCAAATGACCTTGATGTTCTGCTTCTGAGCGGGAATACACCAGAATGTCATCAATGAATACTATCATAAACAAATCCAGATACGGCCTGAAGATGCTGTTCATCAGATCCATGGATACTGTAGGAGCATCCGTCAACCCGAAGGACATGACAAGGAATTCAAAATGGCCATACCCAATCTTGAAAGTCTTTTTCGGTATATCTCTCTCCCGAACCTAAACCAGGTGATACCCATACCTTAAGTCGATCTTAGAGAAATACTTCGCCCCTTGTAGCAGATCAAACAAGTCATCTATCCTGGGAAGCAGGTATTTATTCTTGACAGTGACTTTATTTAGCTGTCGGTAATCTATACACATGCGGAGGGAGCCATTTTTTTTCTTACTAATAGAACCACTACACCCCACAGTGAAGTACTCAGCCTGATAAATCCCTTATCCAACAGATCTTTCAGCCGTTTCTTCAATTCTCTGAGCTCAGTCGGAGCCATTCGGTATGGAGGGATGTATATAGACTTAGTACCTGGTAATAGGTTGATAGCAAAATCGATTTTCCATTCTGGGGGAATACCAGGAAGTTCATCTGGGAACACATATGGAAATTCATTGACTATTGGAATGGATTGAAGAGTCATGGATTCTGCTTAGACATCTTGAACCCTGACAATTTGATAAATGCAACTCTTTACTAGTAACTTTCTCGCCCAAAGGTAGGATATAAACCTACCTTTTGGCGTAGCTGCATTTCCTTTCCACTCTCATATTACCTCCCCTGGAAAATGGAATTAACATCTTGGTCCAACATTGTCACGACCCGAGCCTACACCCTGGACGTAACACGGTACTTGAAGTCACAAGTGACCCCAAGTCAACCCTTGGTCTATCATATACCGGTATTCTGAGTAAACATGCACAACGGAAATTTGAAATAATACATAATAGCATTTATGAAAAATTTAAAGTCTGAACATAGAGATTTTAAATATCTGAAAGTCTGAAATCAAGTCTGGTCTAAAAGCCATCTAACTGAGGAGTTGCTGAGACAAGTCCCCTAGCTAACTCTAAGTCTAACTGAAAATAATAAAGAAAACTGAAATGAATGAAATAATGCCCTCGGAATATGAGAACTCACACTGCTGCTGCTGATAGAGAGATCCGAACGAAATTGGCTAACTGTGTTGGTGGATCTAAGAACCTGCGGCTGTATCATGAAACGATACAATATAAAAGTATGCATTAGTACTTTGAATGTACTGAGTAAGTAAGAGATATAAATAGTATGAAAGAACTAGTAACTGAACTGAAATGACATAAAATGACCAACTGAAAATACTGAAAACTGATGCAACTAGAATATAGCTGATATGGTTAATAATGACCCTGGCTGATGGTCATGAGCATGCCCTAAGTCTGAAATACTGAGTCTGAGGTGCTACATTGATCTGAACTGAACTGAATTGAGAATACTGAGAATGAACTAAACTGACTAGTGGGAGAGTCTTTAACCGATATTTAACTACTTGATCTAGACGTGGAGTCCGATGTATACACCCCACCGGTAGAACCCAATATACCTTGACAGGGTATGAAGGCATGAACTGGGTGATCACAAAAGTCTAGGGCCAATCAGGCCAAGTAATACTATAACCTATGCTGGCAACGTAGTTTTGGGAACCTGGGTGTGCTGGAAACCCGACCCTCTTGGTGCTAAGTCCTACTCCCACTGGAAGACCTAAACTGAACTACTAGACTGACATCTCGAAACTGGGGTCTAAGACTAGTCAGAGGCATATAACTGAAAGTACCTTCAGAGCCTTATCAGACCAGATTCTAAAACTGAGTTCTAGAATGATCAGAGTTGCTTATCTGGAAGTGTCTTAACCATCTAAGAACAACTGTAAACTGAACTAGGGTCCTGGGGCTGGTCATATATATATATATATATATATATATATATATATATATATATATAAGTCACGACCGCCTAATGGACCAATAAACTAGATTCTAAGCCCGATTCTGATAATTAAGAGGCACCACTGACACCTCGGGAAAAGACTGAAGTCAAACTGATCAGTTGACACTTTCTGTTGTTCTGAAGAGGTTCTACGTTCTAACTGAACTGAACTACTAAGTAGCTAATAGAGAACACAACTCATGCCAACAACACGGGGGTTGCATAATATGGCGAAATTTCAAGAATTTAAAGGAATCTAATCCAACAAAGGTAAAATCATTATCCTCAATGGAATATTTTCTCACATAGATATATAATAAGAATTACTAGGAAATTCAGCCCAACACATACTTCGCAAAATAGACGGAATTTAATACACAATAATCATTACTCAAAAATTTAGGGCTATAAATCATCCTAGACAGAATAACAACAACTCACTTATGAATTGATGGAGATCATATGAATAATAAACATGGATAATAACCCAACTGAAATTAATGAAGACCAACATGAAATCTCTTCATATTCGAAAATCTCAGGGCTAAACTGATGGGGAAATTGTTACACTCCGTAAGTTCCTAACATTTAGTAGGCTTATTCGTACGTTAGTCAAGAGTTTTAGAGTACGAAGCGTATGAGTAAGGACCCAGGGAAAGGTCGAACGAGTATGGAATCGGGACCGCACCGGAGAAGGCCGGAGCAGGCCGCAACAGGGGCGAAGTGTCATGAACCCCCTCCCTGCGTGTTGGGCACCGTGGCACGCTCGTAAATCAGCGCGATGGAGTTTGTGCCATGGACCCCGTGTCCACTGCCCAAGTTTTATATAATTTCAATATTTTCATTTGGTTTCATTTTGATTTAACAGATTCGTGACCAAAGAAGAGGAACACGCCATTTTCAGGTAATTCTCGTCTATTTAAGATACCAAACACTTCCCAAAATCAAATTAACTTAGGGTATCTAAGTTTAAGATTGTGGGAAACATTAGGAGTTATTTTCGTGAAATTCGCCCGGCAAATCGTAACCTCTTCGAGTCAAAGTTGTCGGAATTGCTTCAAACTAGTTTCTATACGATCACAGGCTTCAAGTAAGTATTTCTCCCTTCTGAGCTCTTGGGAAATAATAAATTTTCGATCGTGTTTTGCTAAGTCGAAGTATGGTTAATATTAATATCAAAAGTTATCAATTTACACCGAATTTGGTATTGAAATTCGTCTCTCTCCCAGTATAACAGTTACAGTTGAAGAGAGCTGGAGAATACAAGAGGAAACTCAACGGTTATTCAAGAAATAATAATTGAGGTATGTAAGGCTTAACTCTCGGCAAGTATTCTCATCGTATAACATTACGACTTATGTTTCCGAATAGACGATTCCATATGTTGTAGATAGTTGCTACCATTAGATTGTGATTGGACATATTGTAATTAACTGTTGCTGGTAAATAGAGAGTAGATATGCTGTGATTAGCTGCTATCAAGTAGATTATGGTTATATTAGCTCTGGTTTGCTGCTAGAAAATGTATATAGATTATACCACATTATTCCTCGTTGGGAAAGATAGGATAAGTATGATACGCACTAGAAGCATCATAGAAACTATTCTATTCTCTAGTTCATCGTGTTAGTAGAATTGTATGTTTTATTTCCAAGCCTAAACCTTAGGAGCTCGTGAGAGTTATCGAGCCTGAGTTAGTAAGTTGACCAGTATAGGCGCAATTAGGCGATATAACTACTACTTTTGCGCTTGTTTAGCTAGAAAAGCACGCCTAGAGGCCATTAGCATACCTTTACACCCCTGGTCCAGAAATCCAGAGAGGAAGGCCATATCAGAGAGCCAGCAGCCGAAGGTTGTCTAGTGAGCTGAGTGACAGCCTGTCATCTAGTTACCTACTAGTAGTATTTGTCAGTTCCAGTTGACTTAGCATTCACCCAGCAGATCACCTAGGAAGCAGTCCAATCGTTCAGGTTAAATAGACCTGTGGGTCCCTGAGGAAGGGAACCTTATCGCAGACAACAGCAGAGCCAACTACCTAGCCTGTTCTTAGAAGCTACTCAGGTACAAATTGTCGTGAACGGCCAAGTCTAGGTAGACTTGTCCTTAAATCAAGGAATCACCCAGAAATGTCATATAAGATTGGACCAGACCAGGATAGGGTCTAAAGTACCAGCACTGTGTAGTACAGCACTACCATCAGACTAAGAATGTCAGTAAGGTTCCTATGGAGGGTTAGGGGCCGATCGCTCAGGAGCATGTTCGGCCAGTACCAGCCCTAAAGTTGTCCTAAACAAAGGAACTGAGTAGTCAGTCATTCGCGACCCTGCAATTATTATGAGTTATAGATGTTCGGGCAGGACATACAGAGAGTTGTGTTGAACCACTCCAGATATTTCCCTATTCAGTCCAGACTATTAGAGATCATGATCACTATCAAGATCCTCTGATCAGAGACAGGTGCACGACACGCCTGCTAGCAGCCTTATAGGCTATCCTAGGGGGCGAGCAGCGGTGGCGTTAGGCCTAGAAAGACAATTATGCCTTTTGAGTGGCTAGATTGAGATGTTGGTACAACACCTTGGTTGGGGTTGCCCTCACTTAGGAGCCATCCATGACCACCCCAAGGTTACCAGTTGTGTCGACGCCCTCCAGGGGCGAGATGACGTCGCTCCAGAAGAGAGGCATGCCATCCGTGAGGGACGAAGATGGGGTCCCAGGTCCTCAGACAGTCCATTCCATGGCTGGACTATTATATGGGGTATCGGCACTACACCCCCGTCGAGCCTGGTGCCCAGGTTGCAGATATTAGGAGTCCACCAAACTCAAACACTACTACAGATTAGGGGCCGAGTGGGCTCAGCCCAGGGGACTGGTAGGTTGTATATAGCACCAGTAGAGTCATAGAAATCTGGTTAGGGGTATATAGATTGAAGTGCACTCACAAAGGCTTATGGGGGCCCCGAGTGGGTTATTTCGTACTGGTTGTACCTTCCAGGCTTATGGGGGCCAGGTTAGGTTCTTGTTTTCATTCTTGTCTCCTAGCTATAGCTTATGAATATATGATTATACGGTCATCACTTATGTATTTGTAGTGTTTGCTAGGTGCAGATTACGATTAAGCCAGCTTACAGGTTAATCTTTCTGCCTCTCCTTTCTACTTACCTTTAGTATTTCACCGCTTTCATTTAGCTCATTTACTGCCTTGTATATTCGGTATATATTATACTGACGCCCAGATATGGAGTGCTGCATTACTTGCCTGCAGGTTTAGACAGACAGGGTTCAGGATCTTTAATAGCCTTTGTTCAGAGTCAGCAGTTGGGTCAACTCCTTTCATTCGAAATTTCCAGGTTGTAGAGATTTCTGTATTTCAGTTATATAGCATTCTGGGTAGGCCGGGGCCTGTCCCGACCACTATTTGTACTCTTACAGGCTTGTAGACTATAGTCGTCAGTTAATTAGTTGTATGCTGGCCGTGTGGGGCCTTAATCAGTTATGCTTCGTGTGTTGGTCGTGTGAGGCCTAGTATAGTAGCTTGTCTTTATTTTTATTATAACTAGACAGCATGGTGGCCTTGTCGGCCCGCATAGGATCCCTTCTATTACCTGTTGTTGGTTAGTTATTTTCGTTTATAGATGGCTATACGGCCTTGTCGGCCGAAGGCTGCATTTATAGCGGAGATATAGCCCATTGTTTTCTTGAATTGAGTCGCATGCTAGCACTAGATGTGCATAAGCCTAGCCAGGTCAGTTAGTTGCCAGTGTGGCACCAGGTGCTAGTCATGCTTCCCAAGGTGGGGCATGACAAAAATTATGGGAGGATATTGGGAGACATAAAGGAAGGACAATTCCCTTGTTGAATTCCCACATAACTGACCAAAATTTTTCCGGAGAAGAAGACTTGAACTGCTGCAATGATGAGCAACCCTAAGCTTGCTTGAAGGGTTCTTGAGAGGAGAGCTTATGGTGATTTTCTGAAAACTGAGAGTGGGATGAGGAATGAACCTCTTTTCCCCACTAAAAGGTCTAAAATTATTACTAAAACGTCGTAGTTTAAAGCTTGGGAGAGTAGGAAATTAGTAAATAGCCTTTAGAAATTCACTGGGAAAAACTGCCAGATGACCCTAACGGACGACTCTAACGGGTCGTGGTGGCTGACCACGACTCGTGGTCACTCCTGTCAGTTACACTGCCTAGGCTCCTCAGTAGGTCACCACGAGGGACCTAACGAGTCGTGGTCACTGACCATGACTCATGGTCACCAGTCGTGGACCACATTGTCTCACTTCTGAAGATTAAATGCTAAGTTTGGTAATGAGTTACCTAACGAGTCGTTGCCACTGAAGATGACTCATTGGGACACTCGTTAGGTACACTAGCTAAAAACTTACTAGGGCTAGTAACGGGGACATAACGAGTCATTACTGGGGACCACGACTGGTTGCCCCCACCCGTCAAGTGCACTTCTCCACTAATAATGTTCTTAACCCAGGCCTGACCATGAGTGACTCAACGGGTTGTGGTCAGTGACCACGACTCGTGAAGTCTCTCGTTGGGTACACTGTCTCCCTTCTTAAACTTCTCAAATCTCCTTCTCACGGCTCACCTAAAAAGTCGTTAGGTCACTTAACGACCCATTAGGTGAGTCATCTTGTAGCTTTTCTGCAGCTTTTTCAGATTTCTTGATTAAAGTCTCGAAATTAGATTTTGAGTTTCTGGGGCATTACAATATCTCCTTCTTGTAAACATTCATCCTTGAATGTTAGAAAACACACAGGAAAGCAGAGAATAACAATCAAAGTTTCCAAATACTACTCATTTAACTCCAAAACAGTTGGAATGACTACCTCTGTTTCAAAATACATAACTGAACTGAATTTACTTTTCATACATACATCTAAAGTTCAAAAGAAACTTATGCACATGAATTGAAATCAACAACTAGATCAGGTCCTAAGACAAAACTAACACTTCAAGCTACAACAGAGTCGATAGAGAACAAGTTCAAATATTTGGCCATCATATCTGCTTCGACCTCCCACGTAGCTCCCTCAGCCTGCTGATTTCTCCATAGGACCTTGAATGAAGCTATTTCCTTATTCCTCAGCTTATGAACCTGACGGTCAAGGATCTGGACTGGTACCTCCTCATATGAGAGACTATCCTTTGTTCCCATGTTGTCCAATGGCACAACTGAGGTTGGATCTCCGATGCACTTCTTTAGAAGTGACACATGGAAAACTGGGTGTATAGCTGCTAGTTCTGAAGATAACTCTAGCTCATAGCCCATATTGTCGATACGCCTCAAAATTCTATAAGGTCCCACATACCCCGGACTGAGCTTCCCCTTCTTTCCAAACCTCATCACCCCTTTCATGGGCCAAGTCTTCAGGCATACCCAATCATCAACTGCAAACTCCAACTCTTTTCTCCGCACATCGGTATAAGATTTCTGACGGTTCTAAGCTATTTTCAACTTTTCTTGGATGAGCTGAACTTTCTACATTGCCTTGTGAACTGAGTCTAGCCCTATCAAGGTATCTTCACCAACTTCAAACCACCCTATAGGTGATCTACACCTTCTCCCATATAATGCTTCAAATGGGGCCATCTGAATGCTAGAGTGGTAACTGTTGTATGCAAACTTGATAAGAGGCAAATGGTCATCCCAATTCCCCTTAAAATCGATCACACACGCTCTCAGCATTTCTTCTAGAGTCTGAATAGTCTGCTCAGCTTGCCCATCGGCCTGCGGGTGGAAAACAGTGCTGAGCTTGACCTGAGTGTCTAGTCCCTTTTGAAAGGATTTCTAGAAGTGTGAGGTGAACTGAGTTCCTCTATATGAAATGATAGATAAAGGAACCCCATGGAGTCTGACTAACTCTCGGATGTAAAGTTTGGCATAGTCCTAAGCTGAGTTTGTGGTTTTGACTGGGAGGAAATGTCTTGACTTAGTCATCTGATCTACTACCACCCAGATTGAGTCATGTTGTCGGCGAGTCCAAGGTAGACCCGTAATGAAGTCCATATTTACTTCTTCCCACTTCCATATGGGTATACTGATATCTTGAGTCATGCCTCTGGGTCTCTGGTGTTCTACCTTGACTTGCTGGTAGTTCAGGCACTGAGCTACAAATTCAGCGATATCTCTTTTCATGTCGTTCCACCAGTAAATATCTCGTAAATCACGGTACATCTTAGTAGCACCAGGGTGAATGGAGTATCTCGAGCTGTGTGCCTTGGCCAGTATCTTCTGTCTCAACTCAACAACATCTGGTACACACAACCTGCCCTGGTAATGGAGCACCCCATCTCCCCCTTAGGAGAAAGCTTCTATTTCTTTTCTGAGGACTGCTCCCTTAAGCTCAAGTAAGATGGGATCCTTATCCTGTCTGGATTTGACTTTAACTACCAAGGATGAATCTGACCTACTTTGCATTACCACACCACTTTCAGCTAAATCCACCAACTGCACCCCTAACCGGGCTAGTTTGAGAACTTCTCTCGCTAACTCCCTCTTTCCTTCCTCAATGTGAGCCACACTTCCCATAGACCGTATGCTTAAGGCATCAGCCACCACATTGGCTTTACCCCGATGATACAGAACACTCATGTCATAGTCCTTAAGCAGCTCCAATCAGCGTCTCTGATGCAGGTTTAGGTCCTTCTGGTTGAACACATATTGAAGGCTCTTGTGATCTGTGAACACATCCATGTGAGCCATAAAGGTAATGTCTCTATATTTTTAGCATGAATAACACCGCTGCCAACTCCAAGTCATGAGTTGGATAATTCTTCTCATGAACTTTGAGTTGTCTAGAGGCATAGGCGATCACTTTGCCCCGCTGCATCAGAACGCAACTGAGTCCAACTCTGGAAGCGTCACAATAAACAACCAACCCATCTGATCCTTCTGGCAAGGTTAACACTGGAGCCGTAGTGAGTCGAGTCTTCAACTCCTGAAAAGTCTTCTCACACTCATCCGATCACTAAAATTTCACTTTCTTCTGAGTTAGCTTAGTCAGCGGAGATGCTATAAAGGAGAAACCTTCCACAAACCGTCGATAATATCTAGCTAAGCCCAGGAAACTCCTGATTTTAGTGGGAGAGATAGGTATGGGACAATCTTTCACTGCTTCTATCTTGTGAGGATCTACTTGTATTCCCTCACCCGAGACCACATGACCCAAGAAAGTCACAGACTTCAACCCGGATTCACACTTGTTGAACTTGGCGAATAACTGCGATCTCTGAGGGTCTGTAATGCTAACCTTAGGTGATTGGCATGCTCTTCCTCATTTCTGGAGTACACCAGAATGTCGTCGATAAATACAATGATGAACATATTCAAATACTACTTGAAGAATCTTTTCATTAAATCCATGAAGGCTGCTGGGCGTTTGTTAACCCGCAGGACATCACCACAAACTCGTAGTGACCATACTGAGTTCTGAATGTGGTTTTTGGTATGTCACTCTCTCTAACCCTTAACTGATGGTACTCTGACATGAGATTGATTTTTGAGAAACAACTGGCTCCCTGAAGTTGGTCGAACAGGTCGTCAATTCTGGGTAGAGGGTACTTGTTCTTAATTGTGAACTTGTTCAGCTGACGGTAATCTATGCACATTCTGAGGGTACCATCTTTCTTACGCATGAATAGCACTGGAGTACCCCAGGGAGAGATGTTTGGTCTGATAAAACCCTTATCAAGAAGATCTTTTAGTTGCTCCTTCAACTCCTTAAGCTCAGTTGGAGCCATTCTGTAAGGAGTGACGAGATGGGCTGAGTATCCGGAAGGAGATCTATCCCGAAATCTATTTCTTGTTCAGGGGGAACTCCGGGAAGATCTTCAGGAAAAACATTTGGGAACTCGCTGACCACCAAAACTAATTGGATAATTGGGGTCTCAGAGTTGGAATCCTTGACCCGAATCAGATGATATATACATCCCTTGGAGATGAGTTTCTGGGCCTTAAGGTAGGAAATAAACCTACCCTTAGGCGTTAAACTGCTGCTTGTCCATTCTAACACTGGTTCGTTTGGAAACTGGAACTTGACAACTCTAGTTTTGCAATCAACTGATACATAGAAGGAGTGTAACCAATCCATGCCAAGGATAAGGTCAAAATCGACCATGTCTAACTTTACGAGGTCAGTTGGGATGACTTTATTCAGGACTGAGACTGGGTAATTTTTATACACCCGACTGGAATTCTATGTAGGGAGTCACAAATGAAAGAGTGGCTCCTGGATCTACGAGGACATAAACGTCTAGATGGAAGAGACATAACATGCCCGTGACTAAGTCAGGTGAGCTCTCCTGATCCTAATGGGATTACAGAGCATAGAAACGATTTGGCGTTGACCGCCATCTGTACCTGATGTGTTGGCCCGCTGAGCTGGTCGGCCTGCTGGAGCTGATGATGTGGTATATTGTGCTCTCCCTCGCCCTATTGACGGGCACTCCCTAAGTCAATGTCCAAGATATTCGCAACCAAAACAGCCCTCTTGACCCTGAAGGCACTCTCCCGGGTGGTTCCTACCACACTTGGGACAAGCTGGATACTTGTTCCTGGTACTGTGGGCCTGAGACTGAGCGCCAGATGACCCACCCCTCCGATCCTAGCGGGACTGAAAGGTTGGGGCGCTGGCTGAACTGGGTGTTGGGGCTCTCTGCTGCTATTGCTGCTGCGGTGGGCGGCTACTATCGCTAGACCTCTGATGGTCGAAATCTGACTGGCAAGTCCTTGCCCGTTTGTTCTTTCGCTCCATATCCTTCAGCTTTTCAGCCTCAATCTGCTGGGCATAGACAATCAAGCTGGAGAGGTCCATGTCTTTAATCAACAACACTGTCTTGCACTCTTTGAGGACCAGATTTGACACCCCGTTCACAAACTTCAACATGCGAGCCCTTGGCTCGGCTACCATCTCTGGAGCGTACTTAGATAGCCTAGTAAACTCCAGAGCATACTCCTCCACGGTCCCGTTGCCCTGTCGAAAATTCATAAACTCCGCCATCTTTGCCACCCTCAGCTCCCGAGGGAAAAATCTATCTAAGAAACTTGTGTGGAATTCTTCCCACTCTACCGGTCTTGCTCCGGCTGCCCGCCCCTCTTTCCACTGGTCATGCCAGACCTGAGCTACCCTTTGAGCTGGTAGGCAGCCAGATCAGCACTCTCCAAGGAGCTAACACCCATAATGCGGGTAATCTTCCTAATCTCATCCACGAACTCTTGGTGATCCTCCCCTACCTTGGATCCCTGAAAATATGGAGGGTCATACGGGTAAAGTCCCGCACCCTCGCTGGTGTTCATCGGCACCACCTGTTGGTTTACCTGATTGGTGATTGTTTGAGCCAGCAGTTGAATGGTCGCCCTGAATTCGGGGGTAGACACCGAATCATCTTGAGGAGCTATTGGGGCTGGTGGGGCAGGTCTATTGGCGTTACCGGCCCTTCTTCCATTTTCGCGTCTAGGAGGCATGGTTCACTAAAATGAAATAGAGAACGAGTTAGAAGGGCATTTCTGTAATTGAACTTTAATGCACGATAAGGAGTATGAACAAAAGAGAGTTTTCCTAATAACATCTCGTAGCCTCCTCATCATAAGTGTGGTACGCTTCACACCCATGAAAAGGACTCTACTCGATGCGGCTTTCAGATTTTTCGAGGATACTCTAAACATAGGGCTCTGATACCAAGTTTGTCATGACCCGAGCCTACATCCTGGACGTAACACGGTACTTGAAGTCACAAGTGACCCTAAGTCAACCATTGGTCTATCATATACTGGTATTCTGAGTAAACATGCACAATGGAAATTTGACATAATACATAATGGCATTTATGAAAAATTAAAGTCTGAACATAGAGATTTTAAATATCTGAAATTCTGAAATCAAGTCTGGTCTAAAAGCCATCTAACTGAGGAGTTGCTGGGACAATCCCCCAGCTAACTCTAAGTCTAATTGAAAATAATAAAGAAAACTGAAATGAATGAAATAATGCCCTCGGAATATGAGGACTCACACTGCTGCTGCTGATAAAGAGATCCGAACTAAATTGGCTAACGGCGCTGGGTATGAGAACCTGCGGCTATATCATGAAAAGATACAACATAAAAGTATGTGTCAGTACTTTGAATGTACTGAGTAAGTGAGAGATATAAATAGTATGAAAGAACTAGTAACTGAACTGAAATGACATGAAATGACCAACTGAAAATATTGAAAAATGATGCAACTGGAATATAGCTGATATGGTCAATAATGACCCTGGCTAAAGGTCATGAACATGCCCTAAGTCTGAAATACTGAGTCTGAGGTGCTACATTGATCTGATCTGAACTAAACTAAACTGAGAATTCTGAGAGCGAACTAAACTGACTAGTAGGAGCATCTCCAACCGACATATAACCACGTGAGCTAGACGTGGAGTCCAATGTATACACCCCATCGGTAGGACCTAATATACATTGCTAGGATATAAAGGCATGAACTGGGTGATCACAAAAGTCTGAGGCCAATTAGGCCAAGTAATACTGTAACCTATGCTGGCAACATAGTTCTGGGAACCTGGGCACGCTAGAACCCTGGCCCGCTCGGTGCTAAGTCCTACTCCCACTAGAAGACCTAAATTGAACTACTAGGCTGATAGCTCAAAACTAGGGTCCAAGACTAGTAAGGGGCATATAAATGAAAATACCCTGAGAGCCTTATCGGACCAGATTCTGAAACTGAGTTCTAGAATGATCAGAGCTGCTTATCTGGAAGCGTCTTAACCATCTAAGAACAATTGTAAACTGAACTGGGATCCTGGTGCTGGTCAGAGCTATATATATATCTAAAAATCATGACCGCCTAATGGACCAATAAACTAGATTCTAAGCCTGATTCTGATAATTGGGAGGCACCACTGACACCTCGAGAAAAGACTGAAGTCAAACTGATCAGTTGAAACTTTCTATAGTTCTGAAGAGGTTCTACGTTCTAACTTAACTGAACTACTAAGCAGCTAATAGAGAACACAACTCATGCCAACAACACGGGGATTGCATAATATGGCGAAATTTCAAGAATTTAAAGGGATCTCATCCAACAAGGGTAAAATCATTCTCCTCAATGGAATATTTTCTCACATAGATATATAATAAGAATTACTAGGAAATTCATCCCAAAACATACTTCGCAAAATAGATGGAATTTAATACGCAATAATCATTACTCGAAAATTTAGGGCTGTAAATTATCTTGGCCAGAACAACAACAATTTACTTATGAATTGATGGAGATCATATGATTAATAAACATGGATAATAACCCAACTGAAATTAACGAAGACCAACATGAAATCTCTTCATATTTGAAAATCTCAGGGTTAAACTGATGGGAAAATTATGGGAGGATATTGGGGGATACAAGGGAAGGACAATTCCCTTGTTGAATTCCCACATACCTGACAAAAATTCTCCCATAAAAGAAGACTTGAACTGCTGTAATGATGAGCAACCCTAAGCTTGCTTGAAGGGTTCTTGAGAGGAGAGCTTATGGTGATTTTTTGACAACTGAGAATGGGAATGAGGAATGAACCGCTTTTCTCCACTAAAAGGTCTAAAATTATAACTAAAACGACGTATTTTAAATCTTGGGAGAGTAGGAAATTACTAAATATCCCTTAGAAATTCACTGGGAAAAACTGTCAGGTGACCTTAACGCCTGGTGGCTGACTAGACTCGTGGTCACTCCCATCAGGTACACTGCCTAGTCTCCTCAGTAGGTCACCACGAGGGACCTAAAGACTCGTGGTCACCAGTCATGGACCACACTATCTCACTTCTAAAGATCAAATGCTAAGTTCAGTAACGAGTCACCTAACGAGTCGTTGCCACTGACGATAACTCATTGAGACACTCATTAGGTACACTAGCTAAAAACTTACTAGGTCTAGTAATGAGGGACATAACAAGTTGTTACTGGGACCATGACTCGTCGCCCCCACCCATCAAGTGCACTTCTCCACTAATAATGTTCTTAACCCAGGCCTGACCACAAGTGACTCAATGGGTCGTGGTTAGTGACCACGACTCGTCAAGTCCCTCGTTGGGTACACTATCTCCCTTCTTAAACTTCTCAAACCTCCTTCTCACGAATCACCTAATGAGTCGTTAGGTCACTTAACGACCCTTTAGGTGAGTTGTCCTGTAGCTTTTCTGTAGTTTTTTTAGATTTCTTGATTAAAGTCCCAAAATTAGATTTTGAGTTTTCGGGGCATTACAAACATTCTACATTGGTGTAACATGGTGCTAGACAATCCATACCCATAGTTGCATCAAAATCAATCATTTCTAGTTCCACCAAATCTGCTAAAGTCTGTCGGCCAACAACCTCTACTGTGCCGCCCCGGTAGATCCTTTTAGCTATGATCAAATCACTGACGGGCGTAGACATTGAAAAAGGTCATTGAAGTAATTCCATCATTATACCTAACTTCCGAGCTACTAGCAGGGTAACATAAGATAGAGTGGAACCTGGGTCTATCAAAACACAAGCTAAATGAGAACAAATGTCCAGCGTACCTATCACAACATCCAGCAACGACTCCGACTCCTGTCGCCCCGATAAAGCATAAGTGTGATCTGGACCGGTGATTGAACTCGATTCCCATGACCTACCTCGCCTTCTGCCAGCTGGAGTTGAGGGCCTGCGCCCTGCTGAAGGTGTTGGGGCATGTGACCCTACTGAAGATCTGTCCTGTCGATCCCTATCACTCTGACCTCTAGCTGGATAGTCTCTCATCATGTGACCCTCTTGTCCACAGGTGTAATAAGCAGTAGAACCTTACCTGCATGTCCTAAGGTGACGTCGACTGCAAATAGGGTAAGGTGGCACAGTGAGTCTACTCTGCTCTAACCCTCTCTGCTGCTCCAAACCTGATGGTCGTGAGCTCTCACCGGGTCCTGACTGCCCCCGACGGCTTGGTCTACCACCCTGCTGCTGCTGCTGTGGAGGTGTGGGTCTAGGTGGTCTGCCTAATAGTCGTGGCCTAAGTCTGCCCTGAAACTCTGCCTGTCTGTCACTAGGTCTAGCCCTGTGGCGCTGCTCCTGACTTACTCTCTCTACCTCCCGCTGTCGCTGTCTGATCCCCTTAAAACTCTGAGAAAATGCCTAAATACGAGCGATATCCATATCCTCCCTTAGAGTGGACATAACACAAGTCTCCACGTACTCTGGAAGTAGCCCCATAATTAGTCGGTGCACCCTCGCTGGCATAGTGTCTACGAAAGCTGGTGCATATCGGGCCAAGGAGTCAAATCTCACAGCGTACTCCTGAACACTCATCAAACCCTACTCAAGATGCAGAAACTGATCTACCCGAGCCTGTCGAATTTCTCACGGTAAATAGTGGTCCAAGAAGGCCTCTGAAAAAATGGACCAAGTCGGAGAGGGAACATCTTTACCTTGGGACCTCTCCCAACTCTCGTACCATAACACTTCTATGTCCCGCAATCGAAATACCGCTAACTCAACCGACTCCATAGCTGTAGCATGCATTATCCTGAAGATCCACTGCAGCTGGTCCAAAAAGTCCTGAGGGTCCTCATCTCGATCCATCCCTGTGAAATGCGGGGGACTCAAAGCGAGGAACTCTCGGACCCTCGAACTACCAAGTCCTCCCAAAGATTCAGTAACCATGGGTGCCACTGGCTGACGTTGCGCAGTCATCATCTGAGCTAACATGAAGATAGCGCTCCTAACATCCTGATGTGATGGTGTCGGTATAAGAATTGCTGGAGGTGGTGCCGACACATCTGCTGCTCTGGACGGCTCCTGGCATGGCGGAGAGTGCTGGGGAGACTGACATGAATTCTCCCTGTTGCCCTTAGATCAGGCTGGCTCTGACTAGGGCACCCTGTTAGTGCCTTCTCCTGCTGCGACGTCTAACTTTCTGCCAGTCGTGGTCTGTCGCGTGTCCGACATTTCTCTGTAGACAAGTAGGATATAGTAAACTTAAGGACTCAACCCTATACAGCACAACTCTATAGCACGACTGGAAGAGAATAAGAGTAACCACCCTAACATGCCTCGCAGTCTCATGTTTATAGAATGTGGTACACAACACATCCATAAACAAGACTCTACTTGGCACGGCTTGTAGACTTTCTAGGATACGACCTGCTTTGATACCAAGTTTGTCACGCCCTACCTTGGGAGGCATGTCTGGCACCTAGTGCCACATTGGAATCTGATTGACCTAGCTAGGCTTATCCACGTCTAGTGCATGCTCGCAACTTAATTCAAGAAAACAATGAGCTATATCTCGGCTGTAAATACAGCTTACGGCGGACAAGGCCATATAGCCACCTATAAATGAAAACAGCTAACCAACAACAAGCAATAGAAAGGAATCCTATGCGTGCCAACAAGACCACCATGCTGTCTAGTTATAACTGAAATAAAAATCAAGTAACTATAACTACACTATAGCCGACAAGGCCACTATCTAACAGCTAAACAAGTCCCTAAACGGCCATCACACGAAATAAAATATATATAGGCCCTACACGACCAACAATAACTAACCACAGGGAATTTGTAAATCTGCAAGCCTCTAGGAGTGGAATAATGATCAAGACAGGGGACCGACCTACCCATACTGTACAATCAAAAAAGCAAACCGTCTAACTAATCAGCTTCGGAGGAGGGGAGCTAACTGTACTGCTGACTCTGGTTGAAAGCTAAGAAGACCCTGATCCGTGTCTATCCGCACCTACAGGCAAGTAATGCAGCCCCCCAAGATTGACGTCAGTATAATATGTACCGAATGTATAAGGCAGTAAGTAAATATAACTGAATAAAACTGAAATGAAACTAAAAGCAACTGGATAGAAGGGATAGAGATACTACCTGAGTAACTTAACAGCCTGCTACCTAATCTATCAGTAAATAGTGCAAACACAAACCTTACCTGGTCCCTATAATCCCAAAAGGTACAATCAACACAGAATAACCCACCTGGGGCCCCCAAAAGCCCTGGCGAGCACACTTCAATCTCTATATACCCCTAATGAGGTCACAATGAGTCAACTGGTAACTATAGCCAACCTACCGGTCCCCTGGATCTGCACCTGGGCCCACTTGACCCCTGAATTGTAGTTGTGTTTGAGTCTGACGGACTCCTGATAACTGCACCCCGAGCACCAGGCTCGATGGGGGTATGCTGCCGATACAGTGTAGAAATAATAGTCCAGCCATGGAATGGACTGTTACAGCCCTCGGGCCTTTGCATCATCTTTGGAGACGGCATATCGCTCCTTGGAGCGACTTCATATAGCCCCTGGCGGGCAACGACACAGCTAGTAACCCTAGGGTTGGTTATGGAAGGCTATATAGGGGAAAGTCAATCCCAAACTAAACATAGAGTACTGGTCTCAACTAATGACAATGGATATTCACAATAATAATACTTCTGGCTCTCTTGCTGGGATTCAAACTGTACTACAATACTATAAAAACTAACTTGCCAAAGAAATTCACCTTAACATACCTCGATTGCCGATTCCCCATTAACTGACAAGTTTCAATTTGAATTCAACAGCTCTTCCCAACTGTAACTGTAATATTGGGAGTAAGAGACTAGTTTCAATACCAAGTTCGGCTTAAAATGATAACTTTTAGTACTAACAACATTAACATTTCAACTTCGTAGAATACGGCCGAAAACCTATAATTTTTTTAGAATTCAGAAGGGAGAAATGCTTACTTAATGTTTGTGGCTGATTAGAAATCAATTTGGAGCAATTCTGACAACTTTTGCTCGATGGGGTTCCAATTTGCCGGGTGAATTTCGAGAAAATAACTCCTTAGTAATGCTCCCTACAGGCTTAGAACTCGATACCTGAAGTTAATTCGCGTTTGGACCGCGTTTGACATCGTAATCGGAGGAATTTGCATGAAAAATAGTATATCTCTCTTCTCTGGACGAGGGTCTATTAAATTATAAATAAAACCAATTGAATTGATATATAACTTGGGCGGTGGAAAGGGGGTCCGGTTTCACCCCAACGCCCCATTTTACGGGCGTGTCACGGCGCTCGTCGCGGAGGGAGAGGGTCCGTGACATGTTGCCCCTATTGCAGCTTGTCTAGCCTTCTCCCTTGCTATCTCGATTCCGCGCTCGTTCGGCCTTTCCCCGGGCCCCTTTCTCGTATGCGTCGTACTCTAAAACTCTCGACTTACGTATGAGTATGCCGATTAAATGATAAAAACTTACAGGGTGTAACACCTACATATTGAAAAAACTAATAAAAAGGGATAAAACTATTGAGAGAATAATCTCCCCCAAAATAAGACTCTTTAAAGATTACATTTTGGATGTTATTGCATTGTGTATGAAAATAAGAGATCTTCTATTTATAGAAGTCTAAATCTTCTTCTCCAAGAAAAAGGATAGCTATAGTAGAGTCCTTTTCCACAAAGAAACCTTATCTACCAAGAAAATTTTTTGAAGCAAAAAACGCAATTATGATGTAGAATCCAAGTAGGATAGGAAATTTAGGACAAATACTAACATGTATTAACTCTCCATCTGAGTATATATGTCGGATCAATTTTAAAATTTTAAGATAGACATGTAGAGTGTTGATTAATATTAATTTATGCAGCAAGAGGGATAATAAATCTACGCATTGACTTTAAGCCTTTCTCCACATCAAGTAAATTTATTATAAGCTCACTTAGTTTAAAAGCTAGTAATTGATAACATGGACCAACTCTCCATCTAAGTTTGACACGTTGGATCAAAGAAACTAGTGTTCAATAATGATATACAATTGACTAAAAGTTACAATTTACTCTCCATCTGAGTTGGTTTTATTTTTTTTTAATTATATTAATCTTGCACAATTTATATATATTGCATGAGTAGTATTTTTTTCCATCAAAATTCACCAGCATACATGCATATATATTGATGAATGTGTTCTGAATTTTATCATTCTAGGTTATCAATTTATTATCATCTATTTAATGTGTTATGTCCCAAATTTACAATAGACTTTATTCTGTCCACTTTCTATTTTTCAAGAATTTTTTTCACAGAGATAAGACATCAATTTAAAGAATACATTGTATGTGTAATTTCTGCTAGAAATAATTTAATTTCAGTTTCTAACCAATTAACATATAGATATTCATTTTTTTTCTTATAACGTTTGCATTATTGAGATTAATAAATATTTTATCCTTCGTAGTACATTGATGCGTGTGCTCTTTATTATTATTATCTCTCTTGAACTATTAATATTAGTTTGTCTTGTAAGAGAAAATATTCGTTAGAATTGAATGAAATTTACTTTTGCACTAGCGTTAAGTCATTTATTCTTTATAGTACTACGAATTTGGTCAAAGAATGGACTTAAAGGTTCACTGAAACTGAAGGCACTACCAAACTTGTGAATCATGTTTAGAAGAAAAAACATGACTAAAGATACATTTGCTCTTAAAAGGAAATAGAGATAGTGATAAGTTTGAATTAATCGATTATGATTTGTGTGGTTAAATGAACATTTAGGCAAGAGGTGATTTTAAGCATGTTCACAGAAGATTACTCAGGATATGAATATATTTATTTGATACTTTGTATGTCCGAATGCTTTGAAATACTCAAGGTATTTAAGGCAGAAATGAAAAAGCGTCATGAAAAATACATTAAGTCGGTATGATCTTATTGTTGTGACAAGTAACTCTTTGAAGAGTTCATTAATTACTTATCAGATTAAAAAAGTTATAATTCAATTGTCTACATCATGTACTCTACAGTAAATTGGTGTAAAAGAGGAAATAAATAGGGTTTTTACGAGGAAGGTAAGATTAATGATTGACTTATTCATTTTTACTTTTTTCTCCTTGAAATATTTCTCATAAATTGCAAATTATATTCTTAATTGAATTTCTTCTATGTCAGTACCTTTTACATTTATATAATTGTGGATCGGATATAAACCTAGTCTGTAATATGTTTGTATATAAAGTTGTTTAAGATATATGTTGAAAGGAAAACAGATAAGTTGGAAGTTAAAAGAATAAATGTGTGAGCTTATTAGATATTAAAAAAATAAAAGCAATGCAATTCACTAAACCCAAAGTTTAGTAAATCAAGAAACGAAACTCAATTCACTAAACTTATGACAGGTAACATCTTCCCACATTCAAATGAGTCAGCAGTTAAGTGCTGAGCAGTCAGTCTGCAACGACATCTCCTTGCATATGATGGCACTAAGATTTCAGCCTTTGAAAACTCGATTCCCCTCAAAACCTCCCAGACTAATTTCCCAAGAAATTTAACAATAAACAGATGCAACCATGGAGAACTTTTTATTTATTTATGTTTTAACACAATATTAATTTCTTAAAATAATCTCTGCTAAGCTAGACAATCGTTAGTGAAAAAGGTATTTTAACAGCAATGACACTTTCGGACGAAAAGCAAAACCGGCAATTCTCATTTCGAATAGTCCAGGGATAAATTTGGTCCATTAATTTTTATCCCTTACATCCCAAGTTAATCTTTCCAAATGCGTCAAATCCATTATTATTATTCGTTATTACGTCAACTTCTTATCCTTCAGCTGAAGTACGTTTTTGCCTATGATCAAGCAAAACTCACAAAACAGTCGTGTGAAGAACAGGATGCAATAAACAATTTCCTTAGTTCATCATTCAATTAATACAATAACTAGAAAAATATTAACCTTTATCTTTCGTTTAATAAATACTGATAATTTCTTTGAGATGTTCCGTCTATCTCTGGGTTATCTATCTGTCAATTTGAAAATAGCAACTCATCTCGCTTTTCATTCTTTTTCAAAAACGTAGCCTCCATAATAAGAAGCATTTAGTTAGCAAATTCTATATATAATTGTTCAATGCTAAGCCACCAAAGGTAAAACCAAAATCCAAACCAAGCATAGAAACCTGGACTTTGTGTCATCATTCAGGCAGATCAGAGTGTGTTGCACGGCCAGTATAAGAGGCTTAAATAGTGTAAAATGCAGACCACTTTTTAACTGTTCTTGAGATTTCCATATGTATATATTCTCTCTTCTTTCTCATTACCAAAAAATGACGGAAGAAACATCTATACAAAATAGGGAATGCAACAATATATTGTACTCGACCTACATTTCAGCCTTGAACTATGTAAGAGAAAGACGATCCCCCCAATATTGACTCCTGGGTCTAGGTCGAATTGTTCTATCTTCACGAGATGCTGCCTAGATTTGCAGGCGACCTGCTTTGCTACTGCTGCTAGAAGATACCCCAGTCTCAAGAGAACCAAAAGCCACGTGAAATTGCAAGGAACTGGCAAGCAGAAAAATGAAAATTTACAGACATGTAACAGCTGCCAAAGAGGTGATTCAACGAAGCTGTTGATCATGAAATGCCTTAAGCTGTTTCACATCATTCCACCATGCAGCAACATTTTGTCCATCAACAGTAACCCAGTCAACTACAGTTGATGCTGGTTGTTCCCACCATTCATCTACCTGTAAAGATGCCACAGTATCACATTTTCATAAGCAGGAACTTGCCTTTACAGAACAAAAGAAGAGTATATGAGAAAGGTGAAAAAAGAAAAGAACATAACTGCATCAGCAAGATATCCTAGTTACACAGCTTGAATGTTTGTTTCTATTTTATTTATTTTTTTCCATTTTAGACCCTCCTTTTCTGGCCTAACAGAACTGAAATATCCTTCTAACACCAAACAAATTCAGAAACAAAATCTTCGGATCAATTATGATAAGTCAATGTTTTCCCAGATATGGGTTCTTGGCAACTCACATAAAGTACTTCCTGTTCGTGCAGTTGTGCAGAAAGATCTAAAAATTCACCCATGATGATATGGCCCTTGGGCAAGCTAGCTCATGAGGCAAGGATTGCCCAAGATCATATAAGGATACCACAATTTTTAACAGCATGCAATACACAGTTGGTTATAGACAGTCCATCTCAAAGTATTAAACAACTTGAACATACCAAGACTAAAATAAGTGTGTAATTCCATTATTTTATCCATCCAAGTTCTAAGACCTGTAAAATATTACCTTGAACAAACTGGTAAACAAATAAACAGCGATGAAAATTACTCACCAGGCCCCGAACATACTTGCATTCCTCGTTAAGGCAGTGTTTAGCATTACCAATAGCTACATCCAGTTCCTGTAGCCAATTCTCAGTAGCTGTCTTCTCTTGCTCCGCAGCAAGATTTAAGCAGTAGTTTGTCGTCCTACAAAGCATAAGCAAGAAAACCAATCATTCTATATATTGGTCCAACCAAATATCCAACAATCAGGAATTACAATATTCAAGGTACTAGAGTCCGATTTTATTTTGTAAAGGCCCCCCCGGTTTTTGGTTTCAATAAGAATTAGAAAAACTTGTGCATTGCAACTAAGCAAGGATTTGACCCAGGAAAAAGAAAAGGAAAACTGGATTGTGACACTGCACCTTTCATACTCAATTTGTGCCTTGTTAGCATGATCTAATAAGGCACGACCACTTTCAACAAGATCTCGCCGTGTGTGAACCAAGTTGATTGACTTTTCCAAGTCTTCCAATATGGAAGCTTCAGAACCACGAAGCTTCATACAAAATCCCAGAGATTCTAAAACTGCTGCTAAACCAGCATCCGAGGCATCTAAACCTATATACACAAGTTAAAGGACAAAAAATAAGATGTACATACAATCATCATTACATGTAAAAGGTACGATAGCGAGGTATGCAAATCCAAGCTCAAAAAAAAGAGTGTTTGAACCAATAAAATCCAAGGAAGTCATGGTATGAATATTTAAAGTTCAATAAAAGCAATTGTGTCTAACAAATATCGTACGTATTACAAAAACAACATTACAAACTAACAATGAGCTCAAGTATTTATGTACCTTATTTCGTAAGTTGGTGACAAGGAATTCAAGCCAGTAAAATGGATTGAAGAAAGGCATTACCGAAATGCCAAACTTAGATCCATCTCAAGACCCATTCACATAGGTTTTACTCAGATTGATTAATCATGATTTAGGTCATCTATTGTGATTCTTTTCTGGGACAGAATAATCACAAGCACACCACAAACCTACATGAGTTTAAGGTGATTCCTATCGCCTTAATAGTTTAAGGTTTTGCAAATTATCATCCTTCCTGGTCTCTCATTTTTCTACTTGTCGGTTATATTGTCAGGTTGTCTCAAATGGTTTTTAAGGGCATTGACAGAAGCTCAGATGTCTGAAAATCCAATCAAGTCAAATTCGCCTTATTGTTTCTAACATTCAGATGACCCTTGGTCCAATTAGGCAACTATAACTGAAACTATGGGTGTGTTTGGTTTGAAGGAAATATGTTTCTAGGAAAATAAGTGGGTTTCTTACTTATTTTCTTGTATTCAATTAAGCAAAAAACATTATCCTAAATTTGAACAAATACTATGGGAGGTAGGGGTGGGGCGTTGAAAATGAGGTGGGTTGAAGGATGGAGAGGACACAATCGATGTGGAATGTCACTAGTGGGACTTGTTTTTACTACTTCCATTAGGGAAGTCATTTTTCTCATTTTTAAGGAATTTGTTTTCCTACAATAAAATATTCTTTAAAAATTTTGACCAACCGAACATGGGAAAACTGGACAACATTTTCTAGAAAATATTTTCCTCCATACTAAACACACCCTATATCCATCTTAAAGTCCCTTTTAACTGCTAGCTGCACCAGAGACTATAGGCCCATAGCTGTTCTGAACAAACCAGAAAAGTCAGCAGACTCAGCACTTCAATTAACAGAAAATTGAACTTTCTTTTCATCTAAAACACCACCTTCTACTATACATTTAGATTTAAACACAAATCAACAATATTAACTTCCAAATGAATATAAAGCCCAAAGGTCCAAGAACTGGAAACAAGAAAAGAGGTTGTATTACCGGAATAAGTCAATAGTACCTATGCTATCCACTACTGATTTAAGGCCTCCACACGATCCAGAAAACATGTTTTGATTTACAAAGAGTTATGAACAGAATAAACGATTAGATTCTTCTTGAACACTATCTAGGCTAATCGTGTTAGTTCCCTCCGGTAAAATCAATAAACTTCTTGATTGATTCCCTACACCTTTGGCCTTCAACAATGAGAATTCGAAAGGCGATTCATTCTCCACTATTTCCTGGGAGAGGGAGGGAGATTCTTCTTGAACACTATCTAGGCTAATTGTGTTAGTTCCCTTCAATAAAATCAATAAGTTTCTTGATTGATTCTCTACACCTTTGGCCTTCAACAATGAGAATTCAAAAGGCGATTCATTCTCCACTATTTCCTAGGAGAGGGAGTGAGAGGGAGAAGGAGAGAGAGAGAGATTAGATTCTTCTTGAACACTATTTAGGCTAATCGTGTTAGTTCCCTTCAATAAAATCAGTAAGCTTCTTGATTGATTCTCTTCACCTTTGGCCTTCAACAATGAGAATTCAAAAGGCAATTCATTCTCCACTATTTCCTGGGAGAGAGAGAAAGAGAGTGAGAGCAGGCACCCCCAGTAATTCGTCAGGGTACGTGCAAGTTGGCCCGGACACCATAGTTATAAAAAAATACATATGTTAATGTTTTCATAATTTGTGGGAAAATGTAGAGATCTAAAAGTTGTATTCGATCACGATATGAATTTAAGAGAGAAAATGACAAAAATGTTGAGGATGTTTTCATGTTAGATATGCATATCATATTTTAAATTTGGTTGTAAAAGAAGGTGTTAATTTACTTGGTTATAATTGTACTAAAATACAATATGCTTGTGCATCAATTTTTAAAGCTAATAAGGCTAATAGAATTCGTGAATTTAAAAAGCGTTGTGTTGCTTGGGAACTTCCAGTTAGAAAAATTCCAAAAGAAGTTTGTACTAGGTGGAATTCTTTATGTGAAATTCCAAAAGTTGCTCATTTCTATCAAAAATCAGTACAAATGGTATTTAATGCACATAATGCTGACCCCCTTATCAATTTGTTGAAAGTGATTGAGATCAAGTTGACAAATTTACTGAACTTTTAGAAAAAATATATGTCGCTACTTGTCAATTTTCTGGAATTATTATCCTACTATTTCTAAAATGTTATATTATGTTTGTGGAATTTCTACATAATTTTCTGAGGTAAAAAAAAAAAGAAGACTACAAGTCTACCATTACACAAATGATTGTGAAATTTAAAAAAAAAAAAAAATCTATTTCCAAAATCTTTTTAATTGCTACTCTATTTAGCCCATATTTAAAATTACGAGGTGCAAGAGGAATTGTCTCATAGCTTTATGAGAATTTAGAAATTGGTGATGATGAAAGACCAACTGTTTCAGAATGTCTAAGTAGCATTTATGTTGGTGCTAGATATATTAATCAATATCAACAATAATAACATACCCAGTGTAATCCAACAAAGTGGGGTCTTGGGAGGGTAGAGTGTATGTAAACCTTACCCCTAGCCTCAGAGGTAGAGAAATTGTTTCTGATAGACCCTAGATTAATATTTGATCAGTATAAAGATATTTAAGAAATTGGCAATGTAGTTGCTCCTCCAACTTCTAAGGCTAAAAATAGATGATGCTTTTTCTATTTATGGATCGGTACATTGGTATTAATTGTTCTAGTAATGAAAATGATCTTGATCCTTATCTTAATCACAACTAGGAACCTATTAAGGATGAAGAAGGTAACGAGCAACTATTAGCATGAGGAAGGGAGCGGGGCAAGGTGTTTCCATTACTTTCAAAGATTGCTCGAGATATACTAGCAATTCAAGCATCATTAGTAACTTCAGAGGCTGCTTTTAGCTCAGTAAAATTTCAAATCAAAGACCAAAGACACTCATTAGCAGACGACAACTTGGAAATGTTTGTTTTATTCAGAGACTAGATCAACGTTGAAAGAAAAAATTTTGGGCAACCAAAAATAACCACTCGAGAAGAAGAATACAATCAAATACTTTCCACTAATAATGATGATGGCATGGAAATTATGGATCGTCAAGCATCATTTCCAATTCCGAGAAAATTACTCGAACAAATTATACAAGACTTACAAAAAAGTTATAGGAGCATATAGATATTAATATAATAATTTACAAGTAGCTATTTAGAGCCCTAGTTGATACAGAACCCTTCCTAAAAGGTGGTTGTATAGATTAGATACTCTTCTTGTATTTGTATCATTGTTTTGCAATTTGAAATTTCAAATGAATAAAATTTAAAGCTTTAGCCTTGAATTTTTTTAACAATTGTCGTACACTCTTATTTACAATTATATAGTTATATTTAATACTAATCATTGCTAGCTAAAATTATATTTAATAAAATATGTTTTATAAGTACTAAAAAATACATTTTGCTAGATTTTCATACTTCATAATTTCTTACTTAACTATTTTATAATTTATTAAGTTTGAAGTTTATTTTAAATTATACAGATAAAATCACAATATCAAGTATCAACTTTATATATTTTTCAGACCAAAATATTTAAATGAATAAAAAAAAATCCCCCCATCCCCCGACCCGGGCCCGTCCCATCACGTCCTCTTAATATAGTGAGATGGGACAGGCCCCCTATTTAGTCCCCCTTGTCCCCGCCCGCCACAGGCCCGATCCCCCTGTCCCCCAAGAAACACATCTTGTCCCATCCCACTATAATTGTCCCGTCCCGTCCCTGCTGCCAGCCTTACACTAGACACTAAAAAGATATTTAAAAAAAAACAAAAAGAAGCAGCAATTGCACCTCAAAAAGTCACATCAGACTCTAGAAATAAATCAAAGTAGCAGAAACTACAAAAATTATACCTCTAAATGTGAGTTCGTGTTAATTTCCTGTTTTCATAGTTCCCGTCAAATCTAACAGACAATGTTCAGTAAATATTTGATGAAAACTAAAAGTGTTAATTTTTGGAAAACTTAGAGGACCAAACTGTCTGGTGCATACTTAAAAGGACTATTTTGACCTATTATCAAAACTGATGGAGCAAGCAGGGGAAATCCTAGTAGAAGCTCCTATGGCTTCTGCTTGAGAAACAATGAAGGGAACTTACTATATGCTCAGGCTAAAGAAATACAGGAAACTACCAGGACCATTTTTGTCATTTTCTCGAGTTAAGGATATTCAAATATTATGAGAAATAAGTATATATTCACTGCATATGATCATTGAAGCATAAGCTTTTTGTCCAGATTATGGCACAATTACAACTAAAATAAACTATTTTTATAGTAGATACTATAGCTCCTGTCAAATTGGATAAGCTATAAAGAGACGTATTTTCTTTTAATCTTAATAAGAATAAAGAGAAAGTTCAACTCCTGACAACCAAAAGAGACAGCTGCTCCTCTCCCTGGTACACCCTTATTCTCTCTTCTACAAATAGTTCCTTTGTGTCCACCTAACCCATCAAATTTATGCCAATGTTCATCATTATTCATATAGCAACATGATCCAATGCCACTTCAAATCAGTAGGCACTCTATCAGCAGGCAAACATGAGCATTCAACAATTTTCCAGCTAATCTAGATGAACAACAGATCAAGTTTGCCTCAATCTTCTTCTTGGTTTTTGTTGTGGCTCAAGGGTCATATTATTGTCAAACTAAAGGGGTTATGATGGCTCAGGTGTTTCTGGCAAATATCATAATCCAGGTCCATATAAATAACATCTAAGCTCAAAAAACCTTATTCTTAAACAAGTTTGCTTATGCATTTTAATAATGACTAATGCTAAACTACAGCGGTGAAAACCGTTTTAGAAGCAGAGGAAAAATAAAACTTGCCACCTAGCACCTGATTCAAGTGAATAGTAACATATTGAAATGAAGAAGAAAACTCACCTGCAGGATATTGTAGAGCAGCAGAAATACGGCATATAGATGGAATTGCAGATGGGTCTCTGGCACCAGCCCTAGCTGTCAATATAGCAGCATTCTTTTCAGCAGCAGCAACAGCTTCTGGTCCAGTAGATCCACTGACACCCATAGATTCCAATAAAGCCTATTAGCATGAAACAAGGCACCGTGAGTCCATCAGAGGAGACAACGCAAATGTAAACTGCAATAGGTTAAGACAATAATATATAACAGAATAGCAACTGATATTTATTAGTCATTGTTTGTCAAATATTATATTATTATTTTAGGTAAAACCACCATCTCTGTCTTCCATCTTTTGGCTTACCTTAAATATCCAGAGGAAATAAATAAATAGAAAAAAAAAACCTTCATTTTCTTGTGTGCTTGGCAGGGAGGTGGACGATATACTTAGCTATTGCCAGGTGAATTCATTCTAGCCATCAACAAAACCTAGAAGCTTATATATACAGACACACACATACATTTATATATACATTTATCTAAATATATAACTTATCAGAAAAGAAAGAAGAAAAAACATATATCCACACATATCTACACGTATGCGCATTTTTCGGCATGAATATACCATGACCTCATAAAGGATGCCCCTATTACTAATAAATATTTTGATAATAGCTCATGGTAGGAGTTCTCGTCATGAGATATATGTCAACACAACAATATACCCAGTGTAATCCCACAAGTAGGGTCTAGAAAGGGTGTTTAGCCCTACCTTGTGAGGATAGAGAGGCGGTTTCAGAATGAACAAATATCAAGGCCAATGCTGAGAAAATGGAAAAAAGTCCCCTCAGAGAATTGTTAAAGGCTTGTTTGAAAAGCACTTAAACCCTATAGTTCAGTTAAAACCAGATTTTGAGCTCCATTTCACTAAGGTGGTGCTTTACTTCAAGAGTTAAGGTGCTATGGTGCGTGCCTATTGCCTAATCACCTATGAACTATGTCTGTAAAAGCACAGTACTAGAGAATAAATACAGTTGATAAACTGATATGTCAATCGTTAAAAAATTGATTAAGAAATTAAAATATGTTGTGTGAGATAATTAGCTCTGAAAAGATCTGAAGCTACATCTTGTGATCTCAATATTTAAAAATAGTTGTTTTCAAACTTGATTGACATGATTTTTACTTCACATAGTTTGCTTTGGACAAACAGGAGAAGCTAATTGTGGCCTAGAATTTCAAGAAAAAGAATCATCGGAAAAGACCATTTTATCAAGTTTAATTTGCAGTAGTATTAGCATTTACACCAATTTATGACAAAGATCTAGCTTTCTTTATTGATACCTCTTGTGAAAATAGAAGAGTTTCTCAATTACCTCAAAAATAGAAGAGTTTCTCATTGAATTAATTAAAAATGTACAAGAGGTGCTACTTATATAAGAGTCTTAATGTCACGGGCTTGTCTTTTCTAAGACTGTGGGACAGCTAAGATGGCTAAACTTTCACCCAAGCTTCAGTCCTTACTACTCACAAAGGCACAAAACGTGCTAAGGATCGGATGGCAAATAATGAAAGAAGGCAAGAAGGCAATTAAAGTAAAGAAGACAAGTATTTGGGGAGGCAAAGAGCCCTTTTGATTCCACCAAGTATGAAAAAATCTGAGGTATGTAGATGAGTACAAGTGCTGCCCCTTGAGCCTATTTATATACAACCATGTCCCCACAATATCTGTCATGTGGCTGTATCAATGTGGTTGTGCCAGGCAGGCTGTGTCAGGCATGTCGGCATGCTGTGCCAGGCATGCTGTGTCAGGCGTGCAGGCAAGCTGTCTCTGGCGTGCCAGACATGCTGTGTCAGGCGTGCAGGCAGGAAGTGTCAGGCCTGTCAGGCATGCTGTATCAAGCATGCAGGCATGTTGTCTCTAACGTGTCAGGTAGGCTGTGGCAGGTATGTAGGCATGCGTGCTGGCTTTCCCAAGGTGCTGTATTGCCTTGCCTTTGATGCTCAACGTTGGCAGCTTGTCAATTTGAATCTTCAGGCTCGGTATGTCTGTCAAGGGGGGAAAATGAGGCAAATTTAATATATTTGCTAGCGGGTCGATACACTCTCCCCCCACCTAATTTGGCGACGACCGCGGCGCCGCACGTCAACAAGTACTTGTGGACCTCGTCCCTAAACTGCCACAAGTCTTCGAATTTTTCCCACGATGCCTCCTCTGGTGACTGTCCCTTCCAGTGCACAAGAAATTGCACTTGAATTACCCCGGCCTTTGCCCCGTACTAGTTGGTGTCAAGAATGACCTCAATTTGTTTCTCTGTGGCCGACGGAGTGATGAAAATCTGTGCGCAACTCGACCGGCCCCGCTCCACGTCTTCCGTATCCTCATGATATGGTTTTAGCTGACTAGCATGGAAGACTGGATATATTTTTAGGTGATGCGGCATGTTCAGTTTGTAGGAAATCTTGCCCACCTTGGCAACAATCTCGAAAGGACCCTCATAGCGCCGGATAAGATTTTGGTTGACGCCGTACAGGGACTTGAACTGCCGCGAATTGAGCTTAACCATCGCTTTGTCCCCAATCTGGTAGTGCATTGGTCGACGCCTTCGATCAGCAAACTTTTTCATTTTGTGTGCTGCCTTGTCCAAGTAGGACCTTGCCATATCCACCTGTTCCTCCCATGCCTTCGCCAAGTGATAAGCACCGGGATTCCTTAATCCGGCATTGACATGCAAGAATTGTAGGGTATTAGGCTGCTGCCCGTCGCAAGTTTAAAGGGACTTTTCCCCGTCGCTTCACTCCTTTGCAAGTTGTATGAAAATTGGGTTGTATCAAGCAACTTTGCCCAATCTTTTTGGTTGGCACTGACAAAGTGCCTCAAGTAGCACTCAAGAAGGCAGTTGACCTGTTTCATTTGGCCGTGCGGGTGAAAGCTGGTGGAGAAGTGCAATTCAGACCCCAATAATTTAAACAACTCCTTCTAGAAGGCACCGGTGAAGCGAGGGTCTCGGTCACTGATGATGTGTTTCGGCACACCCCAATATTTTACCACGTCTCGCAAAAATAGCCTTAATGCCTCCCGAGCTTTGCAACTGGCTGTGGCTGCCGTGAAAGTTGCATATTTAGAGAATCTGTCCACAACTACCATTATGGTGCCAAACCCCTCCGAGTTTGGCAAGCATGTGATGAAGTCCATGGTGACGCTGTCCCATGGTCTTTCAGCTATAGGGAATGGCTCGAGTAAGCCATCGGGCACCTTGTTCTCTATCTTGTCTTTCTGGCATACGAGACAAGTGCGGACATAACTTCCAATGTCGTCCCGCATGTGTGGTCAGTAGTGCTAATGTACGCTTCTGTCGCGGATGCCCTGCCCAAGAAGTATCATGACCCTTTTTGATTAGGATGCGCCTAAGATTGGCCCACTTCGGCACGTAAACCCGGCTACCAGTAGTATACAGCAGACCATCTTCCTCCCTAAATTTCTTTGTTTTGCCTTGGCTGGCCAAGGCTAGGAGCTGCTCTGCGACTGGATCGATTGCATTCCTTGGACGACATTAGAGATAGCATGCCCGCATGCCTGACACAGCATGCCTGACAGGCCTAACATTGCCTGCCTGCACGCCTGGCACAGTAGGCCTGACACGCCAGAGACAGTCTGCCTGCACGCCTGACACAGCATGCGTGACACGGCCTGCCTGGCATAGTCACATGGCACATAGTGTAGGGACATGATTGTATATAAATAGGCCCAAGGGGAAGCACTTGTACTCATCTACATATCTCAGATTTTCTCATACTTAGTGGAATCAAAAGAGCTCTTTGCCTCCCAAATACTTGTCTTCTTTACCTTACTTGCCCTCTTTCATTATTTGTCATCCGATCCTTAGCACGTTTTGTGCCTTTTGTGAGCAGTACGGACTGAAACTTGTGTGGAAATTTAGTCATCTTAGCTGTCCTGCGGCCTTAGAAAAGACAAGCCCGTGACAAGTGGTATCAGCGCATCGTTCCATGGAGACAACCAGGGCAATAAGCCGCAAAAGAAGTCCAAATCTAGTAGAAGGGACGAGCCGAGGAAGGGATCCCTCCCTTGTTCCAGTCAGCGAGGGACTTACACAGGAGGAGACCGAGGGTTCGGGCACCGACCAGCTTGATGAACAAATCACTCATGTAGAGCTAGCATGGTGGCCTTGAACCGATGCATCAAGGTTCTTGAAGGCAACCTTTCTTCCCTTAATAGCATCGCTCTTGAGGGGCTAGACGAAGTTAAGGAGAATATCTTGGAGCAGGCAGAGGAGCAAAAAGAGGGGCTAACCAGCCTTGAGCAAAAGCTCACGGAGGCGTTGTCTGCGCTGCAAGGGCAAGTTGAGGCCCTTAGGCAGCAGGCGGAAGTGGTCAGAGGCATCAGTGAAGGCGCTGGACCGGCCACGATGCGGGAAGCCCGCATAGACGCTCCTAAACCAAAGGAGTTCAAAGGAGAACGAAACGCCCAAGATGTTGAGAACTTCATCTAGCAACTACACTGCTACTTTGAGAACGTTGGCATCGAGAACGAGTTTGCCAAGGTCAGGACAGCAGCCATGTACCTGACCGACACCACCATGCTATGGTGGTGGCGAAAGAAGGCCGACATCAACCGAGGGACATGTGCCTTAGCAAACTGGGAGCAGTTTAAGGAAGAGCTCAAGATGCAGTTTTACCTCCAGAATGTTGTGCATAAGGCCCGTAAAAAGTTGAGAGAGCTTAAGCAAACATCCACCATCTGTGAGTACGTGAGGGAGTTCACCAAGCTCACACTTCAGATCCCAAACTTGACCAGCGAGGACTTGCTGTTTTTTTCTTGGATGGCCTCCAAAATTGGGCCAAACAAGAGCTACATTGGCGCCAGGTGAAGGACGTGGACGAGGCCATAGTGGCGGTCGAGTCCTTGACAGATTTTCTCTCCGAAAGCACCAAGGCAAAAGAACGCCCACGGCAAGTTGCTGCCAAGGTAGACCGAGGAGAAAGGGAAAAATGCAAGTCTGTTTCCAACTGGGGTCGTGATGGCAAAGGCGACCTCAACCGGTCATCACAATTTTGCAAGGACTATGAGGAGCGGAAGAGGGGAGTGAGTCACCAAGATGGCTACTATTTGTGCGGTGACCCCTCTCATATGTATCGAAATTGCCCAAAATTGAGAAAACTTGGGCCATAATTTATGCTGACAAACAAGCAGCCCATGCATGTCCATGCATGTCCGCCAGCCAAGGCACAAACCAGCGGACAGAAGGAGCAAGGAGGCGGAACCGACCGGGAGAAAGACAAGGCTGTGGGCCTATTCAACCACATGGTGCTTGTCGCTATTTCAGCCTAGCCGCCTCATGTGAGACCACGGGAGTCACTGTTCATCGAGGCTTGTGTGAACGACAGGCTTGTCCGTATCATGGTGGACACTGGTGCAACCCATAATTTTGTGACAGATGCAAAGGCCAAGGAGCTTGGGCTCACTTTTATCTCCAGTGATACCTTGCTAAAAACAGTCAATGACCTTCCCACTACTGTTAACGGATTTGCTCCCAACGTGGCAATTTCTTTAGGGGCTTGGCACGGCCTGACGGACTTCACCGTGGCACCCATGGATGTGTTTGACATAGGGCTCGAGTTAGACTTTTGGTATGAGATAAACGCATTTATTTTGCCGCGTCTCAACCAATTGCACATCAGTGACCGAGGCTCATGTGTAGTGCTGCTAATCCGTGTACCCCCCAAAAGCATGCAATTGTCGGTCAAGCAGCTGTCAAAGGATTCAAGAAGGGAGAGCCGACCTTCGTTGCCATTGTAATGGAGGTACCAACAAGACACGAGGTGGAGCCCATCACACCATGCATTCAGCATATCCTAGATGAGCACAAGGACATCATGCCGGACGAACTCTCGAAGAGACTGCCCCCGCAGGGAGGTTGACCACCAAATAGAACTTGTTCCAGGAGCAAAGCCGCCCGCCATGTCCCCCTATCGCATGGCATCCCCAGAGTTGGAAGAATTAAGGAGGCAGGTTACTGAGTTACTGGAGGCAGGGCATATCCGACCGTCAAAGGCATCCTTTGGAGCACCGATCCTGTTTCAGAAGAAGAAGGAAGGGACGCTGCGGCTATGTATTGACTACCGGGCCCTCAACAAGGTGACCGTAAAGAATACGTATCCAATACCGCTAATAGCAGATTTGTTTGATCGATTAGGGCATACCAAGGTGTTCACAAAAATGGACTTAAGGAAGGGTTTCTATCAAGTCCGTATTGCCGAAGGGGGTGAGCCCAACACAACCTGCGTTACCCGGTACGGAGCTTTCGAGTGGTTGGTCATGCCATTCGGTCTCACCAACGCCCCTACCACATTTTACACTCTTATGAACTGTCTGTTCCCCCTTTCTTAGACCAGTTTTTTATCATCTACTTGGACAACATTATGGTCTATAGTAGCAGAACACCTCCGGCAGGTCTTTGAGGTGCTATCAAGAAGGACAAATGCACATTTGCCCAGCCGTATGTACAGTTCCTTGGCCACACCATCCCCCAAGGCGAAATAAGGATGGACCGTGGCAAGGTTGATGCTATTAGGGACTGGGAGGCCCCAACCAAAGTAGCCAAATTAAGATCTTTTCTTAGCCTCACAAATTACTATCGTCGTTTCATTGCTGGCTACTCAAAGGTTGTCGCACCCCTTACCAACTTGCTAAAGAAAGGTCGGAGGTGGGATTGGAGCAGTTCGTGTCAGAAGGCTTTGGATGAGCTTAAAGCTGCCATAATGAGAGAACTGGTCCTTGCTTTGCCAGATTTTAGCAAGACCTTTGAAGTCCATACGGATGCTTCACATTTTGCCATCGGTGGCGTCCTAATGCAAGAGGGCCGCCCCATCGCTTTCGAAAGTCGAAAGTTGAACGAAGTAGAGCAACAGTATACCGTCCATGAGAAAGAGATGACAGCCATAGTCCATTGTCTAAAGACTTCACTTCATCATCAAAACAGATAATGTGGCCACCAGCTATTTCCAGTCCCAACCAAAGTTGTCGCCCAAGCAGGCCCGATGGCAAGATCAGAAGCATCCATACGGACTTCAAAGGTCTTGCTAAAATCTGGCAAAGCAAGGACCGGTTCTCTCGTTATGGCAGCTTTAAGCTCATCGAAAGCCTTCTAACATGAACTGCTCTAATCCCACCCCCAACCTTTCTTTAGCAAGTCGGTAAGGGGTGCGACAACCTTTGAGTAGCCAGCAATGAAACGACGATAGTAACTTGTGAGGCCAAGAAAAGATCTTAATTTGGCTACTTTGGTTGGGGCCTCCCAGTCCCTAATAGCATCAACCTTGCCATGGTCCATCCTTATTTCGCCTTAGGAGATGGTGTGGCCAAGGAACTATACATACGGCTGGGCAAATATGCATTTGTCCTTCTTGATGAATAGCTCGTTTTTCCTCAGCACCTCAAAAACCTGCCGGAGGTGTTCTGCTATAGACCAAAATGTCGTCCAAGTAGATGATAAAAAACTGGTCTAAGAAAGGGGGGAACAGACAGTTCATAAGAGTGTAAAATGTGGTAGGGGCGTTGGTGAGGCCGAATGGCATGACCAACCACTCGAAAGCTCCATACCGGGTAACGCAGGTTGTCTTGGGCTCACCCCCTTCGGCAATACGGACTTGATAGTAACCCTTCCTTAAGTCCATTTTTGTGAACACCTTGGTCTGCCCCAATCGATCAAACAAATTTGCTACGGTCACCTTGTTGAGGGCCCGGTAGTCAATACATAGCCGCAGCGTCCCTTCCTTCTTCTTCTGAAACAGGATCGATGCTCCAAAGGATGCCTTTGACGGTCGGATATGCCCTGCCTCCAGTAACTCAGTAACCTGCCTCCTTAATTCTTCCAACTCTGGGGATGCCATGCGATAGGGGGACATGGCGGGCGGCTTTGCTCCTGGAACAAGTTCTATCTGGTGGTCAACCTCCCTGCGGGGGGCTGTCTCTTCGAGAGTTCGTCAGGCATGATGTCTTTGTGCTCATCTAGGACATGCTGAATGCATGGTGGGATGGGCTCCACCTCGTGGCTTGTTGGTACCTCCAATACAGTGGCAATGAAGGTCGGCTCTCCCTTCTTGAATCCTTTGACAGCTGCTTGACCGACAATTGCATGCTTTTTGGGGTACACGGATTAGCAGCACTACACATGAGCCTCGGTCACTGATGTGCAATTGGTTGAGACGCGGCAAAATAAATGCGTTTATCTCATACCAAAAGTCTAACCCGAGCCCTATGTCAAACATATCCATGGGTGCCACGGTGAAGTCCGTCAGGCCGTGCCAAGCCCCTAAAGAAATTGCCACGTTGGGAGCAAATCCTTTAACAGTAGTGGGAAGGTCATTGACTGTTTTTAGCAAGGCATCACTGGAGATAAAAGTGCCCAAGCTCCCTGGCCTTTGCCTCTGTCACAAAATTATGGGTTGCACCAGTGTCCACCATGATGCGGACAAGCCTGTCGTTCACAGAAGCCTCGATGAACAGTGACTCCCGTGGTCTCACACGAGGCGGCTAGGCTGAAATAGCGACAAGCACCATGTGGTTGAACAGGCCCACAGCCTTGTCTTTCTCCCGATCGGTTCCGCCTCCTTGCTCCTTCTGTCCGCTGGTTTGTGCCTTGGCTGGCGGACATGCATGAGCTGCTTGTTTGTCAGCATAAATCATGGCCCCAAGTTTTCCCAATTTTGGGCAATTTCGATACATATGAGAGGGGTCACCGCACAAATAGTAGCCATCTCGGTGACTCACTCCCCTCTTCCGCTCCTCATAGTCCTTGCGAAATTGTGATGACCAGTTGAGGTCGCCTTTGCCATCATGACCCCAGTTGGAAACAGACTTGCATTTGTCCCTTTCTCCTCGGTCTACCTTGGCAGCAACTTGCCGTGGGCGTTCTTTTGCCTTGGTGCTTTCGGAGAGAAAATCTGTCAAGGACTCGACCGCCACTATGGCCTCGTCCACGTCCTTCACCTGGCGCCAATGTAGCTCTTGTTTGGCCCAATTTTGGAGGCCATCCAAGAAATAAAACAGCAAGTCCTCGCTGGTCAAGTTTGGGATCTGAAGTGTGAGCTTGGTGAACTCCCTCACGTACTCACAGATGGTGGATGTTTGCTTAAGCTCCCTCAACTTTTTACGGGCCTTATGCACAACATTCTAGAGGTAAAACTGCATCTTAAGCTCTTCCTTAAACTGCTCCCAGTTTGCTAAGGCACATGTCCCTCGGTCGATGTCGGCCTTCTTTCACCACCACCATAGCATGGCGATGTTGGTAAGGTACATGGCCGCTGTCCTGACCTTGGCAAACTCGTTCTCGATGCCAACGTTCTCAAAGTAGCAGTGTAGTTGCTAGATGAAGTTCTCAACATCTTGGGCGTTTCGTTCTCCTTTGAACTCCTTTGGTTTAGGAGCGTCTATGCGGGCTTCCCGCATCGTGGCCGGTCCAGCGCCTCCACTGATGCCTCTGACCACTTCCACCTGCTGCCTAAGGGCCTCAACTTGCCCTTGCAGCGCAGACAACGCCTCCGTGAGCTTTTGCTCAAGGCTGGTTAGCCCCTCTTTTTGCTCCTCTGCCTACTCCAAGATATTCTCCTTAACTTCGTCTAGCCCCTCAAGAGCGATGCTCTCAAGGGAAGAAAGGCTGCCTTCAAGAACCTTGATGCATCGGTTCAAGGCCACCATGCTAGCTCTACATGAGTGATTCGTTCATCAAGCTGGCCGGTGCCCGAACCCTCGATCTCCTCCTGTGTAAGTCCCTCGCTGACTGGAACAAGGGAGGGATCCCTTCCTCGGCTTGTCCCTTCTACTAGATTTGGACTTCTTTTGCGGCTCATTGCCCTGGTTGTCTCCATGGAACGCAGCTTCTTCCTCTTTGTGGTTTGCCATGAACGATGCGCTGATACCACTTGTCACGGGCTTGTCTTTTCTAAGGCCGTGGGACAGCTAAGATGGCTAAATTTCCACACAAGTTTCAGTCTATACTGCTCACAAAAGGCACAAAACGTGTTAAGGATCGGATGACAAATAATGAAAGAAGGCAAGTAAAGTAAAGAAGACAAGTATTTGGGGAGGCAAAGAGCTCTTTTGATTCCACTAAGTATGAGAAAATCTGAGATATGTAGATGAGTACAAGTGCTTCCCCTTGGGCCTATTTATATACAACCATGTCCCTACACTATGTGCCATGTGGCTATGCCAGGCAGGCCGTGTCACGCATGCTGTGTCAGGCGTGCAGGCAGACTGTCTCTGGCGTGTCAGGCCTACTGTGCCAGGCGTGCAGGCAGGCAATGTTAGGCCTGTCAGGCATGCTGTGTTAGGCATGCGGGCATGCTATCTCTGATGTGTCAGGCAGGCTGTGGCAGGTATGCAGGCATGTGTGCTGGCTTTCCCAAGGTGTTGTATTGCCTTGCCTTTGATGTTCAACGTTCGCAGCTTGTCAGTCTGCATCTTCGGGCTCGGTATGTCCCTCAAGGGGGAAAAATGCAGCAAATTTAATATATTTGTTGGCGGGTCGGTACATTAAGCTATGTATAATATGGTAGCTAATCGATCCTTATACTGATAAGGTAAATAAATAGTCCATATTTAGTCTATATTTAAATATAGAATATCCTAGCGTATCTTATAGAATATTCTATATGATTTTCTTTTTCAAGTACAATGAATCTAAACACATGTTCTCTTGATACTATAACATGCACCCCCAAATTCAAAGTGGGGAACTAGCTTGAGCTTGGTTACTTGGCTGATTTCTCATTCATGATTTGCACCTTGTCTCCAAAGCATTACAATATAAGTATTTAAAAAAGAAACAATTAGAAGTAAATATTTAGTAATCAATATAGCAACAGATTCTATTAGCATACAGCTAAAAAAAAAAGCTGTGTTCACAAATCTTCTTAAACTTAGCAGGATAAACAACTATTTTAAATTTCTTTCTCGCTGAACAAAAAGCACCTTTGTCAGACTTATAGATTTGTGAAGATCTACAAACCTGGGGTGTTGATGGAAGCATGTAGAGTGTATTATCAGGAGTTTGATAAAATGCTGAAACTTCTTGCTCAATAAGATCTTTGGCACTGTGTGATAAATCTACAAGAACAGTGCAAGCAGGAATTATAGTACTTGATGAATACTCCCTTGCAGCTAATGGCTGCTGACTCCAAAATGCTGCAGCATCCTACACAGTGACGGGGAAAATTTTATATAATCAAACAATCAATAAATTTCCCCAAAATAGTTCAGGATTCAGGCATAGTTATTGCTGTTGTTGTCATTGTAGTTGTACACAATCAATAAATTTACCATATCCCTCAACTTAAAAGCATAAATATATCCGTGGAACAGCTAATTTCTTAACAAATTGGAAAATTTCCAGTGAAGACTCAATGAGATGTACATATATTGAGATCGACATACATCAAGTTGCACATCAATGTAAACCTACTCCTTCCACTCCATTTTTTGAAACCAAATTCTGATCAATAATTAATCAAGTAAACCTCTCAAACTAGGTCAAACATCGCATATGTTGAAACTTCAGTGTTCTAACATGTACGACATTTTTGTAGTGCACCTTAGTACATATCTATAAGAGCCTTAGATGAAAGACTTTTAGCATGCCTTATACCTATCGTAACTCATTTCTCACACAAATGGGACAGAACTAGTACACAACGACTAGGTTGGGCTGCTGAAGCAATATTAATTATGCCAATAACTTCAGCATATGGTCCCTTCGCTTCAATATTTATGATATTCTTACCATTTAGGGATGTCCCGGAATATTCACACAATTCCATATCTATACAACTTCTTTTTTGAGGAAGGTAACATAATCTATACAACTTTTTAAGAATTCAAAATCATTATATTATTCATTTAGTTTTTCAACCATTACTTTAGTTTTTTTCACTATTGATAATACAAGAATACAAGTCATATTAACATCTTAGACTTTGTGACCAGTCAAATGTTGTCATATAGAATAGAATTGATTATTGAGATAGTAAAATAGAGATCATCTTGGTAATTGATGAGCATAATTGTGAGCCATGGGAAATTTCACTTCCAGTTTCCAACAAAAAGTAATTAGACTATGTCTAAAGCTACACATGATCATATAGTGAACTCAAACATGATGAAAGAGTCCATTGCATGACTATCTGGTTTAGTGGTCAAAGGGCTCAAGTCAAACATAACCACAGATCAAAGCAATTCAAGTTAGTAGTTCCAACACACTCCTTAAGCAAGTTTGAAAGGTTTGGTATATCATGAACAAAAAGAAAGTCCGTAGAGTGGATTTATTACTTTATTTATACTTTCCAAAAGGTCGTAAACTTTAAACTATGGGAAAGATACATCAAGATAGATCTTCAAAGCGCAACACCATGCAACCCCCCACCCCCACCCCCCAACACACACGCACAAAAAAAAAAGGTAAAAGAACAAATTAATTTAAAACAGAAGACTGGTATAGTAACACATCGCACCGCATAGACATGCATAATTTCAGTCATACCATGCTTGCCTTAAGTAAGGCACTATAAATAGATTCCAGCTCTGATCTGCGAGCATCAAACTCTTCGATCTTCTTCCATTTCTTTCTCAAAGAATCTTCAGCTTCTTTTCTCTCCGCGCACAATTTATTTAAACGTTGTATTTCAGACATCAATGTGTTCACACTAGCTTTTAATCCAGCTGCTTCTCTTTCCTTTGTCCAGACCTCCAACTACAAAAAGTAGAAAATTGCTAGGGCATCCCACGCGTACAAAATCAATAAACAGGTTTCATACAGGTAATTGAGCTAGAGAACGTAATAAGATTACACACAAGACCAGCATATTTGAAACTACCAAGAGAAAGCACTCTATAAGTATACAAACTAAAGGAAAGTACATAGTCAGGACCAGCTTGCTAGACTATTTCACAGGGTACCTGCTAACGCCCACCAACTCAGGTCTTAGGCAAATGCGGAGAAGTCACCAAACGTTATTTTTCCTCTGCTGAGAACAAAAGGACAGTGTCTTCTCAATGTAAATCAGCACTTTTGGAATAATTGAATAGCACCAATAGGCTGAATATCAACACACCCCTTTTAGGATATATTCCTCCAAAAATAGATTTCCTAAACCTACCTTATCAAAAAAAAAAATAGATTCAACCTTGTTAAAGTTCGCGACCTCATCTATAAAAGATTAAGCTATTAGAAAGAGCATACTTTTGCTGATTTATGTCCTTAATACACCCCTTCAAGTGCGGCTTTGATTCTTTTTTATGGGCATGTATAGATTCTTTTTGATAATGGATGGCGGTAGACTCAAATTCAAGACCTCTGTCTGCTCTGATACCATATCGAAGTTTGTGACCATCTCATTTAAAAGCTTAAGCTATTAGAGAGGGCACACTTTTATTTTTCTGATTATGTCTTCAAGAAGTCCAAACCTCTTTGACAAGCTTTTCAGAGAAAAGGGGCAGAATATTGGGGACAAGTTAGAATAAAAAAATTTCATCCTACACTAAGACATAATCTAAACCAAGATGTGGAAAATCTGACCAACCCAAAACCTTAAGGTTATAGGTAGAGTAGCCAAGACATCATAAACACCTTTGAAAACCCTGACTCAGTCGATGAGGGGCAAGTACTTCTCTAACATCCTCCCGCATATGTAATACGACTTTTAGATTTACACATGAACTGATGGATGGGAGATCTGTTTTTTTTCTTTTTTTCTTAGAAGATTGAAGAGTGGATGGTTGAAGGAGAGATCAAGCTCAACAGTTGAAGAGTGGGCCTGGAGTTAAGATGAGAGTAGGCAAAACAAGCTAAGGCTGGCTTGGATCAAAGTTTCTAGCTCAACGGTCTGAATTGAGAGAGAAGCTCAAAGCAACTCCGTAGGCTGAGTTATGAAGAGAAGCTCAGAGCAATAGAACATGAAGAGAAAATGTGTTTGTGCAAGCTGTTTCACCAAGTTTAGCTCTAATACCATGTGAAAGAATCTGAGCATCCAACCCAAAACCTTAAGACTATGGATGGAGTAGCCCAGGATATTATAAATCACTTTGAAAACCCTTGCAGAATTGATGAGAGACAAGTATTTATCTAACACAAGATATCTTTATTTCGAGTAAAAGGTCTACTGGAAACAGTCTACCCTCACAAGTTAGAAGTGAAGTTGCGTAGGCACCTCCCTCCCCGGACCCCACTTGTGGGATTACACTAGGTTTGTTATTGTTGTTGTAAGATATCTTTATTTTCTCCATTGTCTATCTACCCAGCAAGTCTATTACCTTACCTCCTTCGGAGTTCAAAAGTTAGCTATGTACATTCTCTTGGAAGAGAAGATACATTTGCCATGGGTTTATTATAAATAAACTTGGTACAAGATTTCACAAAATTTCTCAGTTCTAACAATAAGCTAAAAGGAATGTTAGCTGGATCTTCTTTCCTTAAAGATCATCAATATGAAATGATCTACTCCACAATACTCAAGAGTCTCATATTTAGTGCTTAAAAGTTTTACATTTAACCAGCAACAAGCAAGTAACAGATACAGTAAGCTAATAATTTTAAGCAAGTATGTATTTGTTGTAAGGGTCAAAATAGCTGCTACTCTATAGAGAAATGTGTGACAGAGGAAATAACAGGTAGCAAATATCAGTACAGAGGCAACTATTTAACACCTCGAAAAAGACAATATGCTTAATATTTACATCTATAAACTTAATCAGAAAAATTATAGTAAGCCTTTTAACAGTAACACAATTCAACTGATAGTTGCCCAGGCATAATTTCAGGATGTTCTCCAAAGAAATCCAGAAAGGTATGGCATCCCATTTTACCACAAGTCCACAGCCTAGACAGTATTCTTAAGTTTTATAAGAGAAAAGTCAAACCTCAAGTTGCCTAAGGCTGCTCATACTCTTTGATGTTCCTCCAATTACTAGTGAGTGTGAAGAGATTGCATCATCAGTTCCTTGCAGACGCTTTAAAAGCTGTTGGATCATATTTCTCGCTTCTGCGGCTTTATTTAATGCATCTTCAGTAGCCATGAATTGCTGAACATGTGCTTTCTGCATAGGACAAGAAAAATCAGACCGTTCAGAAAATATACCAGAATAAACAAATTTTCCTGCATATAAAAATGAAAGGTCTTGCAACTCTAAACACTAGTGCATAACAATCAAGTCACAGCATCCATGTCAGGTTGACAGTTGTGAAGGAAGTGTAATAGACAGGAAACACTCAATTAATAACCAAGTCAAATTGAAGATCCAATTCAGGTCGAAGGGAGCAACAGTTTACAAAGAGTTCCAAAAGGATTTCAAGAAACAAAAAAACACAATCTACAAAAAAGTCCAAGGAACTTTGCAAAAGTAACAATTTGAAGGTGACAAACTATTACAAGGAATGAAATAAAAAAGACCTGTCTCTCAAGAAGTTGATTTTGACTCCCTCTTGAAGACGTATCACCTCCAATTTTGCCATTGCCATACAGCTGATAGTGTAAAGGTGATGTTACATCAGGAGAAGAAGCATCCATTACTCTATCATTCTCGTACTTGTACCTGATTTGAAGGGTAAAATTGACCTCAATGAATAGGTGCATCATCATGCCACAATTATCATAAACTGAGTTCAAACAGATATCACAAAAACCAAGCGGAAGCAAAAAGCCTCCATCCCTTTCAAATCGGTTGCCTTGTCAGAAATTACGTGTTTTATAAAATACATAAATTGAATTAGTTTACCTTTTCATTTCATCAATCTTTCATGTACTTGTAGTGTATTACGGTGGGGTAAGACACCGGGATACCGATCCCACACACCTTCTTTAGCTGGGCATATATGCCACTTGGGAGCAAATTTAAATTATTGTGTGCTTAACAGATAAGATGGGTGGTCGATGCACCGCATCATGCAGGTCATACAGGCGGGCAACGCACAGAAGATGGGTAAGACATGTGAACTATACTACAAGACCAAATAATTGTGATCAGCTACATGAATCTTCTGCATGCAATTCTGCTCTCACGTCCATTTCACTCTAATATAATAATTTATCTTCCAATGTAAACCAGGGATCATCTAAGTTAGATTTTCTAAATCTTACACATAACCCCAAACGGATATACAAGTCTAACCAGAATAAAGAGACTCCTCACAACTCCGAACCTAATATAAGCATAAGATCAACTAAGTATAATTCTAACTAGTTTGTATCGACTATAGTTGGTATGATACATATCTCTAATTAGTCTGCCTTTTCATATGTTAAACTATGAGAAACTGCAACATCTGACCAATTGAACTATTGGTCATATATAATAAGATTCAAAATTCCCCTTCCTCAAAGTGGACATGTATTTCCTATAAAAACAGAATTTGCAAAATCAGGTAACAACTGCAAAAGGAAACACCAAAATAGAAAAATACGAGTTATAGTAGTTTTCAGTTGTTCATTCGAACAAGCAGAGAAAGAGCAAACAGAAACCAAGGTATACGGAATCCAAAAATGACAATTTTACAGATATTTCTAAGAACATCAGATTACCTTAGAATCTCTGCATCAGCTCTAACATCAACTTTCTCTATTTCTCGAGTAATCATAGTCTTCAGCTTTTGAGCATAGGAATTGATTGCCTGTAGCAACTGGGGAGGACTTCTCAGGCAACTTACAATTGCATCTCTTACTTCATCGGGTAAATCACCATCAAGGTCAATACCCAACTTGGCAGCTTGTAACAGAGAATTCATATGGATTCCGTTTCCTTCATAAGCAGGAAAAGAGTTGCGAATCTTTTCATCCATCTGCATAGCAAGACACTCACATGCCTTCCTAATATTTCTTTCCCAGGTTGTTTCAATGAGAATGACATCCTCCGCACTTTTGGTTCCTTTAAAAGTCGAATAAACATCTTTCTCATTTGCCTGAAAAGTAGTAACCACCTCAGCAGAAGAATCAACTCTAGACCACTTAACATTCCTTGCTTGGTTAACATAATAACTTAGACGTTTATGGTACTCGGAAAATATTTTTGCAGCTTCATCACACTGTTGATCATAAGCCTCCAGCATTACTTGTTTATGTCTGCATTTAGAAGTACCAATATCAGCTATATTCAATGCCACCCATGATAACCAATCTAGACACGGGTTCTTGTTGCTTAGGGACAGAAAATGCGCAAAGTTTAAAAATGATGAAAGGAATAATCCAACCCGTGATTCCCACCATCCACACATCCGGTGAATAAGTTGTAATAGTCAAAAGGTTAACTCGGATTCAAATTATCAGAATGAATCCAAAATTTAGAGTCAATGAATTTGGAGTGGGTATAGTCTATAATAATATACACATTTCCTTTCTTCTTCTTTTTTGGGAAATATATACATGGTCTGAGAGGAATATAGTGGATTCAGTTAACTGCTAGAAGACTAGATTTGCCAATGCATATTACAGCTTGAAGATGAAGAATTGAAGTAAGATTTTCTTCTGTACATAAGCTCATCACAAGAATCAAAATAAAGAACATACAAAGCTTGTAGTTGCTAGTAGATGAGAGATAATATTACACTAGGCTGATTCTAGTTGACGAACCTGTAGTTAGACCTCTCGTCAAGCATGCGCTTACGCTCAGATTCCTCCCTTGAGACCTCCAACATTCTAGCCTTCAACTCTTTCCGCTGACGCCTCACTATCTGCCTAAGCCTTTCCACCTCTTTCTCTGCCAAGTCTCTCTCCTGCAAAGCAAATTCCCTACTATTCTCAGCTGAACCTAACCCCACACTCGAAGAGGAGCCCGAACCACTGTCCCTAACCACCCCTACCTTCTCCTTCCTCCTCCCTTTGCTCCTCCCTGAATCAACAGCATTAACATTTTCATTGCCATTGCCATCCTCTCGGCCATGTACAAGGATATTGCGGCGGACTTTTTCAACAGTTTTCTCCGATTTTACTCTATTCAAGAGGAAATTCCAGATGGGTATCATGTTACCACGGCAAATCTTGCGAAGTGAATCGATAGTGGGCATTGCTGCTTTGCTTGAAGCTGCATATGACCCCAATGGTTGGTACCCCATCTCCTTCTGAAGCCATTCCAGTATGGCTTCTGGTTGTACGGACCCCGCCATTGACTATATCAAGACCTAGGGTTTCCAATTCTCCAATAAATCGTACAAATTCCACTCTAGTACCCAGAATCCCGAACCAGTTTGAAACTAAGAGCAGTTAATTGACTGATTGTTACCCCCAAAACTAACTGATCCGAAATGAGAGATAACATAAGTATGTTTCAAGAACTACAACTTGGGAAAGTAAAAGGGATAAACGAATTTTCAGTAAAAATATTCTGAAGCCGGCGAGATTGATAATGGAGTAGTGGTTAGAGTAGAAGTAGTTTGGCCGCAAGGATCTGTAGCTCAGTGGATCGACACTAGTGCTGTACAGAATTATGAATTGGAATTGGAACAAAGACAAATTAGTGAAAGTTCAAAATAGAAGGTCCCGCCCGAAAGCCATATGGTACCAAATCATTACGCGTGCTTTGCTGCTGCCCGGCCCGGAAAAATCAAGATGTTTTCTTAAAAAAGACACTATACGATTGGTTTAGCTTATAGCTTACCTTTTATAAGCCAAAAATTATAAATTAAAATTTTTAATTTATTTTTATTATTTTAGCATGAAAATAAGTGTTTAAAAGTAATTTTTTTTATATCTATCTAAATATTATAAAAGTAAAATTATTTTGACTTTAAAATACTTAAAAGAAGTCAATCTAAATGGACTCTAATTTCACAATTTCAATTTATTTATCTGATTTAATTTAACACTCTATTTAAGAAAATTAAAAAAATTAATTTTATGATCTTAAATTAAAAATATATTAAATATACTAAAATGTTATTTAATCTTGTGGTCTTAAACATGTCATATGAAAAGTTGAAATTAAAGAGTTGTCAAAAAAGAAAGAGGCATTCTTTTTAAAATGAACTAAAAGTGAAAGTAAGATAAATGAATTGAAATGGAGGTAATACTAATTACAGAGAGTTAAGTTATTGATACTACTTATCATAGAGTATTGAATTGTTTGTCTTAGTTTTTAAGAAAAAATAAATAAATATTTTTAAGTAACACTAAAAATTACTTTTTAGGAGTTTTAAAAAAATTCCTAGAAGTACTTTTAAAATCTTATTATTGAGGTTTAGAATCTTTTAGAAATGCTAAGTGTAACTTGTTAGAAGGTTAAAAGTTAGTTGGCACTATTAGCAATTAGTTAAGTATAGATACATGCAATCAGCTGACCATAGGAGGGTCAGGGTAATAAATATATAAGTAGAGGGAACTTGTGATAATAGACATGGAAAAATATAATCTGATTTCCTTTCTCCCTTTTTAAATATTGTCCAGATTCATGTGAATCCGGTGATTCATTCTATAGCATGTACACTGTATAAGTAGTAGATCATAAGAAATCCAACATGGTATTAGATCTTCTAGTGTAGACTAGGAATAAAAAGAAATAGGATCAATGAGACACCATTGTTGAAGTTACAGCACTACGACAATGGCATATGCACATAATTCACGTGTTGAGAGGCGGTGTAGACAGATAACAAAGATCCCCTACATCTGCAGAACTCAAATGTTTTGGGTGTTACTTTAATTTCAGTGAAGCTTATAGGACCAGAGAACTATGATTATGGAATACATATATGAGATTAATGTTATTAGTAAAAAATAAATCAGGGTTTATGGATGAGACTTGTGTGAAAAGTTCGTACAAAAGTAGTCGAGAAGCACAATGGGAGAGATGTGATGCAATGGTTTTGTCATGGATTAGTATAACTATTGCTCCTGAACTTTTGACGAGCATTATGTATACTTCGAACTCAAGGAGGATTTGGAATGACTTCAAGAAAAGGTTCCATGAATCGAACATAACCAGAATTTTTCATTTATGAAATGAAATAGGTTCACTTACACAAGGTACAGATTCAGTGTCTACTTATTACTCTAAGATAAGAGATTTATAGGCAAAATTAGAGGTTATGGTGTCATTTCTTGGATGTGATTGCAAAGAGACTAGGCCTTTTGTGGAATGCATGTTACAATTGCACCTATTGCAGTTCCTAATTAGGCTGAATGGAAGTTTCAACAATTAAGGAGTGTTATTATGCTAGTTCACTAGCTCTCAGCATAAATCAGGCATATGAAATAGTGAACTAGGAAGAAAGCCAAAGGAAAATAGGAATGACAGATTGAGAAAAGAAAGTCCTAACTATATTAGCAAGAAGAAATTGGGGGTTTCAAGGGTTTCAAGGTAGCTATCAAGGTATTGTATGTGACCGCTATGGTTTTAAAGGATATTCACAGGATGACTGCTATAGGTTAGTGGAATATCCACCTGATTTTAAGAGCAAAAGGAAACTATAACATAATCTTGTTAACCCTAAGTCGTATGCACATAGTCAGAATGAATTAAGAGGTGGTTCAGGGAGGCACAACAAGGAAGTAATATATCATATACACATAATTCCACACTAGAAAAACAGTTCGATGGATTCCCTTTTCCATTTCTTAGAAGAAGAATACAACCAGATACTGGGAATGTTGGACAAAGAGTCAACATTAGATTGTAAGTCTAATATGGTAGATATGATTTTATTGCAATGTAGTAATACAGATCTTAAGTGGATTGTTGATTCTAGAGCATCACATTACATCACATCACACATTGTAGAGAGGCATTGTCTGATCATAGATCAGTCGATGGTTTAAGATGTATTAAAGTGTAAGTTCCTATAGGAAACAAAATTCAGATAAAGAGTATAGGATGTACAGAAATTCTAGGAAACATTTCTTTGAAGAATGTTTTTCATGTGCCAGACTTCAAATTCGACTTACTTTTAGTATCAAAACTAACAAGGGGTCTCAAATGTTTTGTTTCTTTCTATCCTGACTTGTGTATCTTGTCCAATCTCTTTAGTGGGAAGGTGATTAGGATTGGTAAAGAGTTTAGTAGTCTCTATATTTTAAAGAATAAGATTATATATGAGGCTAAACAGTATTAAAATATAAAGAAGATTCAAAGCTATGACACTTAAAGCTATGCCATATTTTAGTAGGAGCTATGAAACGCATTTCTTTGTTACAGAGTAAAGTGGATACTAGTGTTCAACATGATTGCATGATTTGACATTTAGCAAAAGTGTAGTTTGAGATTTTCAACCAGTAGCACTAGCTCAAGTAGAATTCTAAAGCTTGTTCAAGATGTATGAGCTCCTCACAAACACCTAACCCATGATATAACACATTATTTTATCACTATTGTTGATGATTTTAGTGGATATACCTGGGTTTGTCTGTTGCAATTCAAAGTAGAGGTTATAGTTGTATTCAAGAGTTTCATTTCTATTATCTATAACCAGTTCATACTATAATAAAAATTCTAAGATTTGATAATGGTACTAAGTTTTTCAGTAGCTAAACTAATGGACTTTTGACTACTCGTGGTATTGTTCATCAAAGTAGTTATCCATATACACCTCAATAGAATGGGGTGATAGATAGAAAAAATAGACGTATTCTTGAAATAGGTAGGGCTCTAAAGTAACAATCACATTTACTAGCCAGATTTTTGGGTTATGCATTAAGACTGTAGTATATCTTATTAATAGAGTGCCTAATGCAGCTTTGCAAGGTAAATCCCCTTTTGAGGTGTTGCATGGGAAATTACCTTCTCTAGAGCATTTCAGAGTGTTTGGTTGCTTGGGTTTTGCCAGTACCTTTCCAAGTGGAGAAAACTTTACAGCTAGTGCAAAACTAACTATTTTAGTTCGTAATTCTGATACACAGAAGGGTTATAGGTTATATGACCTCGCCAATAGAACTTTCCTTGTGAGTAAAGATGTGATGTTTAAGGAACACCTCTTCCAATTCAAAGATAACTTCTTAAGGACTATTAAGCTTGGAATTTACCTCTTGGTCCTGTTTTTGAACCCGAAGAGGAGGATGTTACCATTAAGATCGCTATTCCCCCAATAGACGTTCTACAACCTAAAATTGAAACTCACAAAATCATTGTTTCTCCTAAGCCTTCTCTCATGCCAATACCAACTCTTTCATTTGTGTCTTCTCACCCAGAAATACTAGTAGAGTTGTCAACCCCCCATATGGATAAAAGATTGGTTCCACCTAAATTTAGTCCCAACTCCATCACCCAACCATGTCTCATATGGCCACTTTTTCTATTCTTATCAATCTTATCTCAGTACTTTTTCTACCTCACCTAAACTAAATCTTACCATGAGGCATTCCAGATGCTAGATGGGTTGAAGCCATGCATCAAGAGATACAAGCCTTAGTGGAAATAATTTAGGAGGTAATGGACCTTCCGAGGAAAGAGGCCTATTGGATCTAAGTGAGTGTATAAAATTAAGTATAAAGCCTCAAGATAAATAGAGAGATTCAAGGCTAGGTTGATGGACAAGGGCTACAACTAGAATAAAGGGTTAGACTATCATGGCACATTATCTCCAGTTGCCAAGATGGTCATTATGAGAACTGCCATCACTGTAATAGCCTCTCAAGGTTGGGATTTGGTTCAAATAGATGTCAATATGCCTTTTTGCAAGGTAATCTTTATGAAGTAAAAAAGAATACGTGCCTAAAATGTATGATCCTTTGTTAAATGGCCCATATCGAGGAACAATCAAAAAAGGGTTTTCTTTATGGAATTGTCTCAAGGATTTGTTGTTCATGAGTAGTACAAGGTGATAGTTTACGTGCGTCCACCACTACAGAGTAGAACCAGGTCCTTTATCGGGTATAGTGAATAAAGACAGAAAGTAAAGTGCACACGATATTTACGTGGAAACCTCTTTGCCCAAGAGAGTAAAACCACGACCTACACTGGTAGGATTTTCCAAACTTCACTAAACAACCGGGCACTGTTTGATTTACAACTCCTAGTAAATCAGGGATTCAACTACTTAATCCCTTCTCTTCTCACAATACCAACAATACAAGACTTTGCAATAGCTATACTACAAAGACTCAAGCTGGCTAACTCTATCCAAAGACTTAACCAAAATACAACACAAATGATACCCACGATGCCCACTGTTAAACATAAAGCGGGCTTACAAAAACAAGCTCAAAATAGACAAAAACTCAACACTCTAGACTTAAAGAAGATGATGCACTTTGATCAGCTGCAGTCCTTCAATGTTGATGTTTTGTCTTCAGCCTCTTTGCAAGTTTGGAAGTGTCCAACTTGTGTTGTGTGCAAAAAGTATGTTTCAAAGTTGTTGACAAAGAATATATTTCAAATGGTGGTCTTTGTCCAATGGATAATGGGAAGCACTGCCGCAGGCCTGCCACTGTGTTACCGCAGCAGAGCAGGTCTGCAAATAGCCTTTTGTCAGCAGTACTAGGTTGACTTTTCTTGAGTGTTGTCAGCAGAGATACAACCAGTGACCTGGTTCTCCAGCGGGTTTGTTAAATCATCAAAACCTGTTTCTAACAATTTCCCCCTTTTTGATGATGACAAACCCCCATGCTTTTCCCTCTTACTCCAGGAACCTATTTCCCTCAAGCCTTCCGGGTTTATTCCCCCTGTTTATTCCCCCTCACACCAAGAACCGGTTGCTTTCCTCCTGTCACAGTTACTTCCCCCCTTGCTTCTTTGCCTCTGTAGTTTTGCCCCTGTAGTCCCCCTGTAATCTTCCCCCTTTTGGCATCATAAAAAAGAAACACAGTAACACAGTAAGCAAAAATGGACGGAAGTCCGTTAACTTATGGCCACTGGGGCAACATAACACGAGCAAGGAAGTGTAAGAAGTAAACAGATATGCATTGAAACCAGAAAACCATAACAGTACATGAGAGAGACCCAAGCAACATTCATAGTCAAACAACAAGCTAGAAACAAAAACAATATTAATAGCATCACGCCACAGGATTAGAACAAAGGAAAGGACCAAAAAGGGAACAGTGTTGGAGAAAGGATAGGATCTAGCTTGGCCAGGAGTTTATCAATACGCTCATTTGCTGCCCGTTGATCCTCAATCAGCTGACGGGTCAGTTCCTCCACCCGGCCCTTAAGAGAGGCATTTTCATCCTTCAAACGATCATGCTCCACCTGAAGATCCAACAACGTCCCAGGTCCCATACCGGACTGAGAAGCCTTGAGAACTGCAATTTCAGCATCTTTCTGGGTAACTAACAGGGTGAGGCGCTCTATTTCCTCTGTACCTCATCGTTGAGCCTCGATAAGACTCGAAACAGTAGAACACCCACCAACACCATCTTGTCTGACCACACATTCGCACTCCTCAAGGGTACCAATTGTGAACATTTGCTTACGAGTAGCCATTGTACCATGACCAAGAGGAACCCCAAAATGTTTGAACACACGAGTAAGCAAATATCCATAAGCCAACCCATGCCGCCCATCCTTGGAACCGACAATTTTGATCATATGTTCAATCATGATGGCCGGAAGATTGATAAGATGAAAAGAGCTCAAGGCCTCCATAAGGAACATATCAGGCAGGGCGGCAACAGAATGACGCTCAGCTCGTGGCAGCACAACTTTGTTCACAAATTCGAACAACAGTTGATAGATAGGTTTCATTTACTTTTTGAGCATTCTATCACTATTCATATTCCCGTCAAGTTTCCCAATCAATTTTCGGAAGTCCCTTGTGGCATGCTTATCCTTCACAGTAGTTTCCCCAGCAGTGTGCACATTCAAAATCTTCCCCAGAGAGACTGAATCAAATTCCAGGTCAACACCTCCAACAGTGGCAAGAATCAAGTCATGATTATCGGTGAAACGCAGAGAGGCATAGAACTCAGCAACTTCGCTCTCGTACATGCTAGGCAGAGGAAGAGTAAACAGATGGTCCCATCCCTGATAGGCAACAATCTCGACAAGTTCCTGCATACCCTGCATTTCAGCAATATCTGGATCAAAGATGCGACCGCCTAAGACCTTCTGCTTCCGGATGTTTGCAACCCTGTCAGCACCATCATCATCAGCAGCTGGGGCTGTCATAGGACGTTTATCTTTAGAAGTCTTGGCTATGATGGGCTTTCGCTTTTGTCGCACCACAGAGGCACCAGGTCTCTCAGCAACCTGCCCAATGGTATCAAGTTTCTTTGCTTTCCTCGTCTCTTTCTTAGAGAGCTTACCACTAACAGGACCTTTCTTCACAACCTTAGAGCCATCTCCTGTTGATTGAGATGAAGTCCCACCCTCTAAATCCACAACGGGAGAAGACAAAGATTCCTCTTCAAGCACTGTTTGTCTAGTAATTCGTTGTCTTTTCAAGGTGTTCTGACGACTCTCCGTAAAATTTGGTCCAAGGATTTTTTGAACGTACCTCTGGTGGTCGGTCCTCGAGAAGTTCCCTCGGGCCGTGGAACAGGGGGACGTGAAACAGAGCGCGGCCTTCGCTTAAATACAAGATGAATCGGAAATTCATCCTCGTCAGGGGGCAAGGAAACTTCCACAGCAGTCGCTAAGGGAACCGGAGAAACCTGAAGGCCTGCGGCTGGTGGAGAGGGCGTGCCATCCCATTTTGGTGAAGAAACTGTTGAGGGGACCTCTGGAGAAGAAGGGTCCCTGCTAGGATGAGTAAACAGACAACCACCCTCAGAACCTGGTCGACCTGCCTTCGCAGATGGTGACTCCCCCCCGACGTCCTTTTCCCGAGCTCCCAGGGCCGAGATGAAACCCTCAATAATTTCCACCTCATTTTGAAGAATGTTGGATGTACCCTCTTTGGAGGCTGTCAAGGCCTCGTCGAACATGGTTTCAGAAGAGAAGTCCAACCCGTCTTTGGGTACCGTTGGACTAGCAGTAGTTAGTTCTACAGAGTCATTCTTAGCGGGGGAGAGGCGAGCAAGGGGAACGGGGATGGCTGAGGAAGAAGAAATTTTAGAACTTGTAGAGGTGTAAGTATCGGCAGCCCCCGGAGAAGATGAAGGATTTGAAGAAATGGGGGCGTCTAAAATGAGGTCATCTGGAAGAGGGTGTCTATCAGTAGAGGAAGGAAAGGAAGTGGAACCGGCCATGGATGATACTGGAAAGGCAAGAATGGCAGAAGAGAGAAAAAAGAGAAGAGGGTGTAATAAGCAAGTGTTTGAGTCGAGAGAGGGGGATGAAAGGAAGTGAGAAGTAGAGAAGGCAAAACATTTATGGGGGAACCGGTGTGATAGCAAGACTGACGGATGTGACTAGGTAGAGAAGTTGAAGCGGTGTCAGAATGGAGGGAAACGAAGTGACGTGGCACACTATCATATTGATTTTAAAAATAGCTTAGAGTGTGACTAAGAGGCTGACCTGTTCGAGGACTTGGTCCCTTGAGAGATCCCTCAGAACTTCAAGCTTCTAATGAATGAGTATTCTGGTTACATCCTCATACCTTGCTTCCTCACCGTGCATGCATACCTGTAACAGTATAGAACTAAGTTAGACAAACTCCATTAGCCAAATTTGCACCATATACCTGCATCCCGGATCTAGCCATAGGAAAGAAAAGAAGGTACAACAATCGATACTACACACATGATCTAACTAATCCCAGCTTTAGGCGGTTTCGCTCAAAATGCTCCCTTCCCAGAGCCTTTGTGAAGATGTCTGCCACCTGGTCCTCTGTGTGGAAGAACTGCATGCATATGAGTCCTTTTTCCACATTATCTCTGAGGAAATGATGGCGTACATCAATGTGCTTGGTTCTTTTGTGATGGACCGGGTTCTTTGCCATATTCAGGGAACTGGTGTTGTCGCACATGAGTGGCACACAATCTACACTAATCCCATAGTCTTCAAGTTGCTGTCTGATCCAAAGTAATTGCGCACAGCAAGAGGCTGCCGAGACATATTCTGCTTCAGCAGTAGAGAGAGCGACAGAGTTCTGCTTTCGGGTCCCCCGTGAGATTAAAGATGAGCCAAGGAAGTGTGCCATTCCTGACGTGCTCTTTCGATCAACCAAGAAGCCAGCATAATCGGCATCAGCATATCCAACTAAGGTGAAATTATCATCAGAAGGATAGAAGAGTACCAGGTCTGAAGTTCCCTTAAGATATCTTAAGATCCGTTTCGCGGCCTTTAAATGAGATTCCTTTGGACTGGACTGAAATCGAGCACACATTCCTACACTGAATACTATATCTGGTCTGCTGGCTGTCAGATATAGCAGGGACCCAATGATTCCTCTGTACATAGATGGGTTTACCGAAGAACCAGGTTCATCATTGTCCAATCGAGTTGAGATACCCAGGGGGGTGTCAATGGGCTTGGCCAGCTCCATGTCGAATTTCTTGAGAAGTTCAGCAATATACTTCTTTTGACTTATAGTGATACCATTCAGCTGTTGCTTGATCTGCAGCCCAAGAAAGAAATTTAATTCACCCATCATGCTCATTTCAAATTCGCTGCTCATAAGCTTTCCAAAATCTTCACACAGGGAGGTCGAAGTTGATCCAAAAATGATGTCATCCACATAGATCTGCACAACAAGCAGATTTTTCTCCTTCTTCTTCAAAAATAATGTGTTGTCAATCTTCCCCCTTTTGAAGCCATTGCTAAGGAGAAATTTTGACAACCTTTCGTACCAAGCACGTGGAGCCTGCTTCAACCCATAGAGAGCCTTATCCAATTTGTAGACATGATGAGGAAATTTGTGATCCTCAAACCCAGGCGGTTGTTTTACATATACTTCCTCCTTCAAGTGTCCATTCAGAAAGGCACTTTTCACATCTATTTGAAACAGTTTGAATCTCATATAAGAAGCAAATGCAATGAGTATTATGATGGCCTCTATGCGTGCAACAGGGGCAAAAGTCTCCTCGTAGTCTATTCCTTCTTCTTGGTTGTATCCTTGAACCACCAGCCTTGCTTTGTTCCTGATTGTGTTTCCCATTTCATCAAGTTTGTTCCTGTACACCCACCTGGTTCCTATTATGGTCCTGTCAGCTGGCCTGGGAACCAGGTGCCATACCCGACTTCTTTCAAACTGTTCTAACTCATCCTGCATTGCATTTATCCAATCTGAATCCTGTAAGGCTTCTTTGATGTTTTTGGGTTCTATCTGAGACAAGAACGCTGAGTAAGCTATCATGTTACGAACTTGAGAACGTGTAGTGACCCCTTGGTCAAAAGAGGATATAATATTGTCTAGGGGGTGTGATGCTCTGTGCTTCCAGTTTGAGACTCTAGGAGTAAAAACATCGTGTTCCTGATGTCCCAGAGGTGAAGAATCAAGTATCTCTTCAGTTCCATTGTTTGAGTTTTCCCTTAGTAAAAGATCAGTGCTTTCAGTTCCTAATTCTTTATGAGAGGCATTGCTCAGTGGGGAAGAATGAATATTTTGCAGTTGTTCATTCAGCTTCGAGCCATTCTCTCCATGTTCATCCTTTTGGTCACTTGATGTTCCTTGCGAACCTGATCCTTCACCAGTTCCAGCCTGCATCTTCAGTAGCTCTCCGGTTTCCAGATCATTAGCATGATCTGTTCCAATGTTCAGCAGATTTGATTCATCAAACACCACATGAATGCTTTCTTCCACACACTGAGTTCGCTTATTGAAAACTCGATAAGCTTTGCTCTGTGACGAATATCCTACAAATATTCCTTCATCACTTCTGGCGTCAAATTTTCCAAGAGCCTCCCTCCCATTATTTAGGATAAAACATTTACATCCGAATGCTCTTAGATAAGACAGCTTCGGTTTCCTTCCGTTCAGCAGTTCATATGGGGTTCTTTCCAACAGGGGCCTAATCAGACACCTATTAATCACATAGCATGCAGTATTTATAGCCTCAGCCCAGAAAGTTTTGGATATACCACTTGCAATCAGCATCGTTCTGGCCACGTCCTCCAGTGATATGTTCTTCCTTTCCACAACACCATTCTGTTGAGGAGTCCTTGGTGCCGAGAAATTATGAGAGATTCCATTTTCTGCACAGAATCCGTCAAACAGGGCATTGTCAAACTCGGTTCCATGATCCGACCTGATGTTCACAATCTTACCTCCATACTTGAGTTCCACCTGCTTTGAGAATACCACAAATACTTCAAAAGTTTCATCCTTGGATTTTAAGAACAGTGTCCAGGTGAATCTGGAGTAATCATCCACAATGACAAATATGTACCGTTTTCCTCCTCTGCTGGCGCATCTCATTGGTCCACACAAGTCCATATGAAGCAACTCGAGATGTGCAGAAGTACTTACCTCTTTCTTGGACTTAAAAGATGACCTAACCTGTTTTCCTTTGACACATGCACTGCACATCTTTTTATCGGAAAAATTTAATTTTGGCAGACCGCGGACCAGGTCCTTTGTTACCAATTTGTTGAGCAGTGAAAAGCTCACATGTCCAAGCCGTCTGTGCCACAGCTCACTGTTATCCTCCATGGTGCTTAGACACCTCATATCGTTGTAACCAATCATCCCCAGCTTAGCTACATAAATGTTCTTCCATCTTGTGGCTTCAAGAACCACTTCATGTGATTCGATGTTTGTGACTGTGCAATTTGAGGAGGTAAATTTTACTTCATTTCCTCTATCACAAATTTGAGAGACGCTTAGCAAGCTGTACTTCAACCCTTCTACATAGAAGACATCCTCAATGGCATGAGCGGCACTCGTTCCAACCTTCCCCACACCTAGGATGTAACCTTTCTTTCCGTCACCGAAGGACACACTGCCTCCTTGGATTGTTTTGAGAGAGAGGAATTCTCCAATTGTTCCCGTCATATGTCTTGAGCAGCCACTGTTAATGAACCATTTTTGACCATCTGCTCCTCTCTCTCCCTGCAAGCAATTTTAGAGATCAATTTTTGGAACCCATATCAATTTGGGTCCCTTAGAATTATAAAAGGGATGAATAAGATTTCTTTTAGTCCATGCAGGTAAACTGATTTTTCTTCTTACAGCATCAGTTTCTTTTCTCTCAGAAATTCCCTTTGCAAGCTTCAAGTTTTTCTCTATAGCAGCTAAGCGTGCTGCACATGCATCTTTGTAATGACCATTCTCTCCACAATGTGTGCATAACCAATTATCAGGATTAGACACATATTTGCTATGAGGGTCATAAGGTTCCCTCGATCGTCTAAACCCAATACCGTCCCTGGTTTGCATCCATCTAGAATTGGCAGTAGCAAGAGCCTTGGAGGACCTGGTCCATCTAAGAGATTTTTCAAGATCATTTTTTACTTTCATCAGTTCCTCATGAAGCGCTATATTCTTCTCAGATTGTGCCACCAAACTTAATTTAGCCCTTTCAAGTTCACATTCCAATTGAATTTTAACGTGAGCAAGAGAGCTTTCCCCATTAAGTTCATTTTCAATGCAATTTTTGAGACTATCTTCTATGGTTGCTTTATCCTTAATCAGTTCCCTTATTTCTTCACTGAGTCTAGTGATTTCCAAGCCTAATAACTTTCCAGTTTCCTCTGATGATTCCAACTCAATACTTAGAGTGGTTTTCTCATTAACTACACCATAATATGCATCTATCAAAACACCAGCAAGAGCTCTCAACTCCTTTTTAGAGAGAGTTTTGAGATCCTTTTGTAGGTCACGAAAGCTTACCTCATCATTTTCGTCAACGTCAGACTGTGCCATGAGAGCAAAGATTGAATCAAATTTAGAGGGTCCGTCTTCATGAGCATACATCGATGTGTCAGCAGGTGCTTCTCCACCTTGATCAGACTCACTGGATGTGTCTCCCCAGGCTGCCATGGCTTGCCTTACCACCATGTCAGCTGCTTCTCTTCTTTTATACTTGTCCTGCATCTGGTTCCTCCTCTGTGCCTTCTCAGCATTGGCCTTGAACTGATCATGCTTGTGCATAGGACAGTCTTTAATAAAGTGCCCAGGCTTCCCACACTTGTGACATAGGTCATTAGCCTTTTGAAACTTGCTAGCACTTCCTCTTTTTGCGAAGCCTCCACTTTTTCTAACCATCTTTTGGAATCGACGTGTCAGATAAGCCATGTCAAGTTCATCTCCACTTGAGTCACTTTTTGCTGACTTCAGGGCCAGGTTCTTTTCTTTCTTAGAGTCTCTCCTCTCAAGATCTTGTTGTTTCTTGAGTTCATATGTCTTCAGGTTCCCAATCAGTTCGGCCATACTTAATTTTTCAAGGTCCTTGGCTTTCGTGATTGTATTCACCTTGCTTTCCCACGAACTTGGAAGTACACTAAGGATCTTCCTGACCAGCTTGTTGGTTTTGATGATTTCACCTAGGCAGTGTATCTCATTGATGATAGAGGTGAACCTGGTATGCATCTCCTGGATGGTTTCACCTTCCTTCATTTTGAACAGCTCATATTGAGTGGTAAGCATGTCAATCTTTGACTGTTTTACCTGACTGGTTCCTTCATGCGCTGTTTGCAATGCCTCCCAGATCTGCTTTGCTGTTTCACATGATGAGATACGATTGTATTCATCTGGACCGATACCACACACCAAGAATTTCTTTGCCTTAAAATTCTTCTCCACGGCCTTGCGATCAGCATCACTATACTCCTTTATGGTCTTTGGAACTTTTGTTCCATCTTCCAGAGTCTTCATAGGAACAAATGGTCCATCGCAAATAACATCCCAAAGATCTGAGTCTTCGGCCATTATGAAATCATGCATCCTCGTCTTCCACCAGCCATAGTACTGACCGTTAAACCGGGGAGGTCGAGTAGTTGATTGTCCTTCTTCAAGATTGGGTGGAGCAGCCATTGAGTCGGTACTTTCTCGGTGTTAACCGATTAGAAAGAACCTGCTCTGATACCAACTGATAGTTTACGTGCGTCCACCACTACAGAGTAGAACCAGGTCCTTTATCGGGTATAGTGAATAAAGACAGAAAGTAAAGTGCACACGATATTTACGTGAAAACCTCTTTGCCCAAGAGAGTAAAACCACGACCTACACTGGTAGGATTTTCCAAACTTCACTAAACAACCGGGCACTGTTTGATTTACAACTCCTAGTAAATCAGGTATTCAACTACTTAATCCCTTCTCTTCTCACAATACCAACAATACAAGACTTTGCAATAGCTATACTACAAAGACTCAAGATGGCTAACTCTATCCAAAGACTTAACCAAAATACAGCACAAATGATACCCACGATGCCCACTGTTAAACATAAAGCGGGCTTACAAAAACAAGCTCAAAATAGACAAAAACTCAACACTCTAGACTTAAAGAAGATGATGCACTTTGATCAGCTGCAGTCCTTCAATGTTGATGTTTTGTCTTCAGCCTCTTTGCAAGTTTGGAAGTGTCCAACTTGTGTTGTGTGCAAAAAGTATGTTTCAAAGTTGTTGACAAAGAATATACTTCAAATGGTGGTCTTTGTCCAATGGATAATGGGAAGCACTGCCGCAGACCTGCCACTGTGTTACCGCAGCAGAGCAGGTCTGCAAACAGCCTTTTGTCAGCAGTACTAGGTTGACTTTTCTTGAGTGTTGTCAGCAGAGATACAACCAGTGACCTGGTTCTCCAGCGGGTTTGTTAAATCATCAAAACCTGTTTCTAACACAAGGTATGTAGGTTGCTCATATCACTCTATAGGCTTAAGCAAGCCTCCAGATAATGGAATATCAAACTTACTGACGCCTTACTATCTGCTGGTTACTGCTAAAATATTTATGATCATTCCTTATTTACATAGATAAAATGTGATGCTCTAGGTATCATACTAATTTATGTGGATGATTTGTTGATAACAGGGAACAATCAACTATATTTCATGAAGCCAAAGGACTTTGCACCAACATTATAAAATAAAGGACTTGGGGGCACTTAAATATTTCCTTGGGATTGAAGTATTCAAGTCTAAGTAGGGCATCTTATTAAACCAGAGAAAATACACACTATAATTAATCTCAAATGTTGGCCTCAATGGTGCCAAACCAGTAAGCACCCCTTTAGAGTTCAATCTCAAGCTCGCTTCATTGGAGTATGATCAACAGGTTGGAATTATAGGATATACTAAACTTGAAAATGTTACAAGGTATCATAAACTTGTTGGAAAATTGCTTTACCTAACCATTATAAGGCCTAACATATGCTTTGGAGTGCAGACTTTGAGTCAGTTTATGAAACATCCTAAGTTGTCGCATTAGGAAGCAGCCTTAAAGTTGGTAAGATATCTCAAAAAACATCACCTGGACTAGGTGTCATGCTATAGAGAGGATATATCACAAAGATCACAAGCTATTGTGATGCAAATTGAGCTACTTGCTTTAATACAGGGAGATCAGTCACTGGTTATGCTATCAAATTGCAAGAGTCATTGATTTCTTGTAAATCCAAGGAGCAACAAGTAATTAGTAGAAGCTCAACCAAGTCAGAATATAGAAGCATGGTAGCAGCAGTGGCACAGCTAATTTGCCTAACTAATTTGTTGCAAGACCTTGGTGTACAAGTGGATAAACCTATCAAGTTGTATAGTGATAGCAAGACGATTATACAAATAGCATAAAATCCATTGTTCCATGAGAACAAAGCACATCAAAATTGATTTTCACTTCACAATGGAGAAAGTAAAAGCCTAGGCTGATTTACCCCGAGTATGTGCACACCGGGATGCAACGGGCAGATGTGTTGACTAAAAGGTTAAGAGACGGACAACATCACATGTTTCTTTCCAAGCTGGGAGTATTGGATGCTTACCATTCTCCCACTTTAGAGAGAGTATTGAGGTGTAGAATCAGTTAAAAGTGCTAAGTGTAATCTGTTAGAATGTTAAGTTGGCGATGTAAGCAGTTAGCTAAGTAGAGGCACATGCACGTCATGTGATATAATATCCCGAAATTTCTAAGATCAAACCCGAGGGTTCTAATGGAGAAAATAGAAAATTTTACACCAGGTTACAAGACGAGTCATCCAGTGACCTGTGAAGTACCCCACGAGTCGTGGAGTGACTCGTGAAGTGGAGGAAAGAGTGGTAAGAACTCGTGGTTCAGGGGTGACCATGAGATAAGCAACGACTTGTGGTCATGGCAACGAGTCATTAGGATGGTTGTGGTAAGAGGCTCGCTTAGATGTTGAATTTTTGACAGTGTTCCCAATGATTGGGTCACCACGAGTCGTGGTGCCCCTCGTGGTGACAGGCAGAGTTATGGTTTCCAGTGCTGGCAATGAGAGTAGACGACGAGTCATCGTCATGGATAACGACTCATCCAGTCCCCCGTTAGGATTGGTAGTGTGATTTTTCCTACGAATTTACTAAGGGATTTTTTGTAATTTCTAAGTTTTTAAGTCCTAAACTACGTCATTTTAAGCTCGGCTAGGAGTATTTTATGAGGGTTTAACTTGTTCCAAACCAATCCCTCTCCATTCATGCAAGACTAGAAGGTTTTTAAGGTGATCAAGTCTAGAATTCATCAATTCTCCTCCAATTCCTTTTGGCATTCAAGAAGGTTGTGAAATCAGAAGTACCCAGGTATGTGGGGTTATGAATGGGAGTATTCCTTCACTCTCATGCCCAAATTCTCTTCTAATTCATGTAATTCTAAGTTGATGAATCTATGGGGTCTTAACCCAATATGTGAGATTTTCTAAGTATCTATCATGGGTAAATTCTCGTCATGTTTCTAATATTGTTTAAGGATTCATGGGCATGTTTGATAATGTTTTAAATTATAAATTATGATTTCAAGTCTTACAACTATAATGCCCAATTATGAAAGCTCATGAAAGGTTGAGATTATGACCTATGTTTTCAAGTATGATGAAATGTATCTGATGAAAGTATGATTTCAAATTATTCATATTTATATTCATGATTTTGACTATCTCAAAGCATGTACAAATTTGGGCAAGCCCATACGATCAAGTATGTTTCATGATTTACTTCAATTTCATATTATTAGCATACAACATGGTTTTGGAGTCTAGACTCCCACTTTTCAGCCTGTGATACGGTTTGAGCCAAGGCTCCTAATGATATGTTTTTAGATTATGCATGTATTATTATGATTTAGCTTTATCGCAAGATGATGGTTCAACTTCGTTAAAAAATGATGGAGAGCATATGCATATTATTGGGAGTGGTGTCTAGCACCGAGTAGGCTAAGGGTATATTCCACCCTGTGTCTCAGAACCACGTGCCAATGTAGGTATGTTTAGATTATTTAGGACCTCTCTTGTGAGCTTTCCCTTCCCCCTAGGGGCCTTCAGCTTGGTATCAATATCATGGTAACGCCCTTAGCCCTAGCAAGGCTTTGAATGGCTCTTCCCACTTAAGTGTGATAGTTGTAAACACGTAAGCTCTACCGTGGTAATATCAATTATATGACGAGTCTCCCATTGTTCCTCATGATTTTCAATTATGCATGATCATTAGTTATGGATATGTTTTCATTAGGTTTGACCCATTATTCAGTTTTACTTATGATTATTAGTTTTAGCTTTGGGTCATTCAATTGAGTTATGATATTCAGTTATGTTTAAATCATGTTTTCAAATAATAGCATGCAAGCCTTACTCTTAGAATCTTATGTTGAAATTTTTTATGATATACATGATTTATCATTTTACTTACTTAGTGGTTTTACTTACCTTGCATACTTAGTATATTCCAAGTACTGACCACATACTCTATGTTGTATCATTTCATGATACAGACTCAGACGTTCAGGTTCAATCCCGTCGCTAGCCAGATTCTTAGAGTTAGCATTCTCAGTCGATTGGTGAATCCTTATCCTTTGAGGACCTTCTTATCAGCTTGTTATCAGTACTTTTAGTTTTAGTTTATTAGTGAGTTAGTTGGAGTCTTGTCCCATCAACTTGTCAATTTGTAGAGGTTTATCAAACATAGCATGTATTCAGCTTTGGATCAGTATTATATTTACCGTTGTTCAGATGTTATTTGATTTTCAAAATTTTTCTATTTCACATGTTAGAATTATGCATTTATTATGTTGAGCTTTAGATGTCATGTTTATGAAATGGGTTGACTTGGAGCCTCTCGGGGTTTTTTGTCCCGTGTCTCATTTCGGGCCTATATTTGGGTCGTGACAAACTTGGTATCAAAGTATTAGGTTTTGAAGTGTCCTAGGGTATCTTAAAGCTACATTAAGTAGAGCCTTTTTCATAGGTGTGAAGCGCGCTACACTTATGATGAAGAGACTACAAAATGTTTAGGAAACATTCCTTCTTTCATGATCTATGTCGTGCGATGAAATATCTCTTTATCCTTCTAACTCGTACTATACATATTTGCAGAATCATGCCTTCTCCCCGAGTTAATGGAAGAAGAAATGAAAATGGAAATGACCATGAGAATGGCAACGGAGATAGGCACCAGCAGGCCCCACCAGCCCCCGAGGATCATGTGCCCGAGCAGGTGGCCCATGAGAGTTTAGGGTTGCCATCCAAATGTTGGCACAGGCATTGACTGCCCAAGTCAACCAATAGGTGGTAGCGTATGTTCCCCAGAATGGGAATGCAGCAAAGACCAGAGTCAGGGACTTTCTTATGATGAACCCTCCGGAGTTTCTTGGATCGAAGGCGGATGAGGACCCACATGAGTTTCTTGATGAGATTCAAAAAATCACCCAGATCATGGGGGTGATAGGGGTGGAGTGCACAAACTTAGCTCCTTATCAGCTGAAAGGAGTTGCACATATTTGGTTCAAACAGTGAAAGGATGGCAGAGTAGTTGGAGCGAGTCCCATTAGTTGGGATGAGTTTTATACTACATTTTTAGATCGGATCTTTCTCCGAGAGATAAGGGAGATCAGAGCAGTTGAATTTGTGAACCTGAGGTAGAATAACATGACGATCTAGGAGTATGCCTTAGAGTTCACCCGCCTGTCCAAATATGCACCTGAGATGGTGGCAGATCAGAAGGCTCGAATGAGTCGATTCGTGCATGCGATAGCAAACTATTTGGTCAAAGATTGTCGGACCGTGATGCTTCATCAGGACATTGACTTCTCACGGATAGTTCTGTACGCCCAGCAGATAGAGAGGGTACAGGAAAGTGAGTGGGAGAAAGAGGCCAAGAGGGCCAAGACTGATAGCTTTGGATTCTCCCAGCATAGACCTAGTGGTGGGCACTGTCAGCAGTCCCACTAGAGATTATCAGCCCCAGCGCCGCCAACAGCAAGTGTGCCATCCAGACTAGGCGCGACCAGAGGGGACAAGCATCAGGCTCTCGAGGTTAGGGGAGCAGATCTGTAGAGCCCAGTATTCCAAGTTGTGACAGGTGTGGCAGAAGGCACACTGGTCAGTGCTTAGCAGGTATAGGTGCTTGTTTCAGGTGTGGGAAGCCCGTACATATGCTCAGAGATTGTCCAGCAGCTATACAGTGCCATGGTAGAGGCCAAGACCCAGTCACTAGTTTAGCAGCCCCAACAGTACGCCCAACTCAGCAGGGTGCCTCCACTAGTGCAGGTAGTGGTCAGCGTCAGAACAGATTCAATGCTCTCGCATCTCATCAAGAGCAGGAGGCCTCTTCATATGTAGTTATTGGTATGTAATGAGTATTCCACCTTGATGTATATGCTTTGTTAGACCCAAGGGCTACTTTATCGTTTGTGATGCCCTATGTTGCTAGTAGTTTTGGAGTCAATCTCGAAATCCTATCAGAACCCTTGCTCAGTCTCTACTCTAGTCGATGATTCAGTTATAGGTCGATGGGTATATAGAAATTTCCCTGTCTCAGTCCTTTAGAAAGTCACCTTAGCAGATTTAGTAGAGCTAGCCATGACAGATTTTGATGTTATCTTTGGCATGGATTAGATACATGCATGTTATACCTCAGTAAATTATAGAACCCGTATGGTAGAGTTCTAGTTTCGGGGCGAGCTAGTCCTAGAGTGGAAGGGTAGTTCAGTTGTGCCTGTAGGTTGCTTTATTTCCTACCTTAAGGCCAGAAAGATGATATCTAAATGTTGCATGTACTACCTAGTTAGGGTTAAGGATGCTACATCCGAAACTCTGACTATCCATTCAATTCCTGTAGTGTGTAAATATCCAGAAGTGTTTTCAGATGATTTACCAAGAATCTCTCTCAAGCGGAAGATCGATTTTGGTATTGACCTTCTTCCTGATACACAACCTATATCTGTTCCTCCTAACATAATGGCTCCAGCTGAGGTAAAGAGTTGAAGAAGCAGTTGAAAGACCTCTTAAACAAGGATTTCATCATGTCACGACCCGAACATGGGCCTGGATTGAGACACGAAACAACGAACCCCGAGAGACTCTAAGTCGGCCCATGGCATGAATATAGCATCTAACTCAACATAATAAAATGGAAGATCAGCATAATCAACATAGCAAAAATCTGCATATATATATATATATATTCATATCAAGTTAATGCTAAATCAACAACGACAAGCTGGTTTCTATATAATGTCTAAAAGCCTCTAACATAACAGATGAGCTGATGGGAAAGCACCCCCAACTAGCTCGAAAAATTCTGAAACTGAAAGGAACATAACAACTGTAAATAACGGAACGTCCTCGAAGGATAAGGATTCACCAGCACCAGCTGGATAGGTCAAAGAGGGAAGTAGGGGCTAATGATGCTGCTGAGACTGATCTTTCAAACCTGTATCATAAAATGATACAACATAGAGTATGTGGTCAGTACTTGAAATGTACTGAGTATGCAAGGTAAGTAAATCGTACAGTTGAAATACATAAGAGTTTATAAGAGTAGGACAACATGATCATAACGTAAATATCGTAATGTAATATAAGGCTTAAGGTTTTCAAAATATTTATAAATCAGTCATAATCATGATAATAGGAGAAAAGAGCTTCATTAAACATGACTTGAGCCAAAGTAACATAAATAACCTATGCATAAATCATGCGGAACAATGGGAGATTCTTATAACCGACATATCCCATACATAGAGCCCGACCTGTAAACCCCTAGTTGGGAGGGTGTTCGTACCTTGCCAAGGGTAGAACCATGAAAAGAGGCATGATGTCACTCATGAAAGGCCCATTTAGGCAAAAGGGACAGTATCAAGGGAGGTCCCATTATGGCTACGTTGGCCCGTAGTTTTGAGACTCGAGGTATGCTTGAACCCTGGTCTACTCGGTGTTAAATATTAGTCCCAAAATATATATAGTGCTCATACGATAATGGGGAAAACATACATGAGATTCATGGGCTAGTTAAATCATAATAATCATAATCATGCTTGAAATACGTGAACTAGCCATGAAATAAGGCCTGTGGGTCGGCCATCATCATAAATTCATAAATCATGAAATTCATACATACTTGTAAAACATGCATATACTTTATATTTCATAAATCCATGATAAGTACTTGACGGAAATCATATCATAAGGCATAAATCATAATTGGGCTAATTTAGCTCAAGACCATGATGAAATCATAACTTGACTCTTCATAAGAACATGCATAATTGAACATAATTTAATTAAAATTTAATAATCAAAATAGTTATAAATTCTGCTCATAGATCATAAAAAATGATAATACATGAAAGGGGTTGTCCCATCGATAGATCATAGAGAATTTCACAAGAATTGACATAAACCTCATAGATCATGAAACTTGAATTATAGAATTGAAATCCATGGAATTTGAGAAGAGTTTACGGTATGAGAGGAAAGAAACTCTTATTCATAGCCTCACATACCTGGTTAGGTTAATTTTACTCTCTTCCTTGAATACCCAAAGGAAATTGAAGGAGAATTGATGGATTTTAGCCTTGATCACCCCTAAGAACCTTCTACTCTTGCATGAATAGAGAGGAGTGATTTAGAATGATCTAAAACCCCTTAAAACAATTCCAGCTAAGCTTAAAACGACGTAGTTTAGGCCTTATAAACTTAGGAATTATGAAAAAGTCCTTAATAAATTCGTAGGAAATTGCCCACTGCCAGTCCCAATGAGGGACTGGATGAGTCATGTCCACTGACCACGACTCATGGTCACCTCTCCTTAATTGCACTGCCATTTTCCATCTGAGGGTCACCACGAGGGACACCACAATTCATGGTGAACTCAACGACTCGTGGTGACCAACCAGTTGCCAACACTATCGAGTTTCTTCATCCTTCAGATCGCCTTTGACCACGGGTGACCTAATGGATCATGGTGCTGACCACGACTCGTGGTCACACCCGTGGTCACCCCAAAACATAAAATTTCTAATCATATTCTAACCCCTCCCCACGAGTCACTTAATGACTCATAGTGTTCCTGATGGGTCACTAGATGACTCGTCCTATAACCTTATGTAGAAAATTATATTTTCTTTATTTTAAATCCCGGATATGATCTTAGGGTTTTTGGGATATTACACATCATACCAAGAAAATCCCCGTGGGGTGCACCAGTTCTCTTTATCTGAAAGAAGGACGGTTCCCTTTTAGATATGCATTGATTATCGCCAATTGAACAAGGTCACAGTCAAGAACAGATATCCTCTCCCCAGAATTGATGACTTGTTTGATCAACTTTAGGGTGCCAAGTATTTTTCAAAGATAGATCTCAGATCTAGATATCATCAGATCAGGGTTAGAGAGAGTGACACCTCAAAGACAACCTTTAGGACTCGATATGGTCATTATGAGTTTGTAGTTATGTATTTTTGACTAACAAATGCCCTTGCAGTTTTTATGGATTTGATGAACAGGGTGTTTAAGTCGTATTTGGACATGTTCGTGATCATGTTCATAGACGACATTCTCATATACTCTCGGAGCGAAGAGGAGCATACTATCATTTGAGGGTGGTGCTCCAGACTCATAAGGATCACTAGCTATATGCTAAATTCAGCAAGTGTGAACTTTGATTGAACTCGGTAGCATTTTTGGGTCATGTGGTGTCAAGTGAGTGTGTACAAGCGGACTCTCAAAAGATAGAAGCTGTGAAGAATTGGCCTAGACCAGTGAGTCCCTCGGATATCAGGAGTTTCTTAGGTTTAGCTGGTTACTACAGGAGGCTTGTGGAAGGATTTTCATCCATTGCAGCACAGTTGACTAAGTTAACCTAGAATAAAGTAAAGTTCCAATGGTCGGAGGCCTGTGAGAAGAGCTTCCAAGAGTTAAAGACTCGACTCACCTCAGTACCAGTGTTGACTGTACCTAAGGGTACCAATGGGTTTGTGGTATTGTGACGCCTCAAGGATCGACCTTGGTTGTGTATTAATGCAGCATGGTAAGGTTATAGCTTATGCTTCCAGTCAACTGAAAGTCCATGATAAGAACTATCCGACTCACGACCTCGAGTTGGCTGCAGTTGTATTTGCCTTAAAGATTTGGAGATACTATCTGTACGAGGTCTATGTGGATGTGTTTACAGACCATAAGAGCCTACAATACGTGTTCACCCAGAAGGATCTAATCTACATCAAAGAAGGTAGTTAGAGCTTCTTAAGGATTATGATATGAGTATCCTTTATCATCCGGGCAAGGCCAATGTGGTGGCAGACACTCTTAGCAGGCTTTCTATGGAGAGTGTGACCCATGTGGATGAGGAGAGGAAGGAGTTAGTGAAGGATGTGCATCGGCTTGCACAGTTAGGAGTTCGTCTTGTTGACTCAATGGGTGGTGGTGTCATTATTCAAAATGGATCAGAATCTTCCTTGGTGATCAAAGTCAAGGCTAGGCAAGACAAGGACCCATTTTGTTAAATTTGAAGGAAAGCTTTTTAGAATCAGAAGGTGGAGGTCTTCTCCTAAGGGGGAGATGGTGATCTACAATATCAGGGTCGTTTGTATGTATCGGGTGTTAATGACTTGAGGGGGCGGATGTTGCATGAGGCTCATGGTTCCAGTTATTCTATACATCCAGGTGCCACCAAGATGTACCATGACCTACGAAAAGTCTATTGGTGGAATGACATGAAGAAGGACATAGAAGAGTTTGTAGCTAAGTGTCCAAATTATCAACAGGTGAATGTTGAGCATCAAAGACCCAAAGGTGCGCTTCAAGACATTAGTATCCCTACTTGAAAGTCGGAGGAAATCAATATGGACTTCATTACAGGGCTGCCTCGTACTTGTCAATAGTATGACTCTATTTGGGTGGTTGTAGACAGATTGACTAAAGCAGCCTATTTTCTATCGGTCAAGACTACCAATTCAGCAGAGGATTATGCTAAGCTGTATATTCGGGAGCTAGTTCGGTTTCATGGAATGCCCTTGTCCATCATATTAGATAGAGTACTCAGTTTACCTCCCATTTTTGGAGATTGTTTCAGAAGGGACTTTGTACTCAGGTCAAGCTTAGCACAACATTTCACCCATAAACAAATGGTCAGGCTGAATGGACCATTCAGATTCTTGAGGATATATTAAGAGCATGTGTGATTGATTTCAAGAGCAGTTGGTTCCAAGTCGGTGAAGCTACGTTGATAGGATCAGATTCAGTTCATGAGGCTATGGAGAAGGTTCAGTTATAAGGGAAAGGTTTAAAACGGCTCAGAGTCTCCAAAAGTCCTATGCGGATGTGAGAAGGAGAGAACTTCAGTTTGAAGTTAATGATTGGGTATTTTTAAAGGTATCTCCTATAAAGGGAGTGATGAGGTTTGGAAAGAAAAGGAAACTTAGTCCCCGTTATGTTGGCCCTTATAGGATTGTGAGATGTGTTGGCAAGGTGGCCTATGAGTTGGAGTTGCCCTCAGAATTGGCTTCAATACATCCAATTTTTCATGTGTCTCTTTTAAAGAAGTGCATGAGTGATCCAACTTTGGTTGTCCCAGTGGAGAGCGTAGGTGTGAAGGATAGCCTTAACTACGAAAAGGTTCTGGTTGAAATACTTGATCGTCAGGTTCGGAAGCTAAGAAATAAGGAGGTAGCTTCAATAAAGGTTTTGTGGAGGAATTAACCTCTTCAGCGAACTACTTGAGAAGCCAAAGCAGATATGATGGCTAAATACCCACATTTATTTCCTTCCGGTTCAATTCTAGCTTGAGGTATTAGTTTCCTCCTTAGTACTCTATTCAGTTTCATGCTCAGTTCATGTGTCCCAGTTTCTTTCATGTCAATGTATGTATATGTGATTCATGAGTTCAGTTCAGTCATGTATTTCAGTTTGGAGTCAGTCACTCTGTCAGATTTCAGCTTTAGATATTCAGTATCTGAGATGTCAGTTGATTTTCCTAACTTTTCAGTATGCTTATCCATATTCGAGGACGAATGATCCCAAGGAGGAGATATTATAATACCCCGAAAGCCCTAAGATCAGATTCGAAGATTCAAATGAAGAAAACAGAAAATTCTGTACCAGGTCACACGACGAGTCGTCTAGTGACCCGTGAAGTACCCCATGAGTTGTGGAGTGACTCGTGAAGTGGAGAGAAGAGTGGCAGGAACTCGCAGTTCAGGAGTGACCACGATAGAAGCAACCACTCGTGGTTAGGGAAACGAGTCGTTAGGATGGTCGTGGTCAGAGGTTGGCTTGGATGTTGAATTTTTGGCAGTGTTCCCAATGACTGGGTCACCATGAGTCATTAGGTACACCATAAGTTGTGGTGCCTCTCGTGGTGACAGGCAGAGTTATGGTTTCCAGTGCTAGCAACGAGAGTAGACGAAGAGTCGTCGTCATGGGTAATGACTCATCCAGTCCATCATTGGGACTGGTAGTGTGATTTTTCCTATGAATTTACTAAGGGTTTTCCGGTAATTCTTAAGTCCTAAACTACGTCATTTCAAGCTCAGTTAGAAGTGTTTTATGAGGGTTTGACTCATTCTAAACCAATCCCTCTCCATGCATGAAAGACTAGAAGGTTTTTAAGGGTGATCAAGTCTAAAATTCCTCAATTCTCCTCCCATTCCTGTGGGCATTCAAGAAGGTTGTGAAATCAGAAGTACCCAGGTATGTGGGGATATGAATAAGAGTATTCCTTCATTCCCATGCCCAAATTCTCTTCTAATTCATGTAATTCTAAGTTGATGAATCTATGGGGTCTTAACCCAATATGTGAGATTTTCTAAGTATCTATCATGGGTAGATTCTCGTCATGTTTCTAATGTTATTTCAGGATTCATGGGCATGTTTGATAATGTTTTCAATTATAAATTATGATTTCAAAAATTTTGGTCCAAAATGCTTTTATTGTTACTTTTGAGTCAAAATTACCGTTTTTCTAATAAACATATTTTTAAACATTTTATTTTTAAATATTATAACCCATCATTAATTTTATATATATATAAAAGATCACAATAATTCATTATTAATTTTTATTTAGACGATGGTAGAATTCTGTTTCCTATTAAAATAAGAAATATTTTTATTTCTTAATCTTTTCTAAACTAAATAAAGATAAACATTTGCTAATATAATCCTTGGTTTTAAAGTTAAGATACAACAATCATAATTTCATAAAGCACAAAAATTTATTATAGGGAAAAAGCTCAGATATGCCATTGAACTTTAGAAAAAGGTTCATCCATGCCATCCGTTAAAAGTTGGGCTCATTTATGTCACTGCCGTTACTCAAAGGGGTCATCTATGCCATTATTATTTAACAGACTCAAAATCTGATTTTTTAAAATCAAATTGGACAGGTGGCAACATTTTAGTGGGACAAGTCAATTAAAAAACCCACCTATTAAACTACCCATCCAACCTAAATATACCCGATCCATGACCATTAAAACCCACAAATTTTTTAACCCGACCCACGGTAAACCCCATCATCTTCTTCTTTGTTTTTCAGACCGCCTCTTCTTTCTCCATATTTCTTTTGGTAAAAAATCATCTTCTAATTCTTCTCCACCGACTTCCATTCATCTACTTTACGATGACTCATATACTTCAAAATCCATGATTCTTTTTATGTAATTCTTATATATCTATGCATAATTTTAGATTGGGTTTAAATTTTTTTGAATTATTTTGATCGGTAAATTTGTTAGTATTTTACCAAAGTTTTGTGATTTTTCGTGTTTAGTCTTGTGAGTATTTGAAATTGGATCGAGATTTTATGTTTGTGAAGAAAGATTGTATTTTTATTATGTTTAATTTTGTGGGTACTTCGGATCGAATGAGGTTTCATGTTTCTGTTTGCTTTCTGGTGTTTTTAAATTTTCTTTTTTATGTGTTTTATAAATTGAACAAACTAACCATTTTTTTTGTGAAAGATTGTACCTTTTTTGTGTTTAGTTTTGTGGGTAGTTCAAATTGGACGAGATCTATGGCTCCTTTTGTGTATCGTGGTGTTATCATGATAACTTTTGTGTGTAAATTTGTGTTTAATGAAATTTTATCAAATCCACTTTTTTATTTTTTATTCTATATTTTTTGGATTTGTATATTTGTGTTACCTTGAATGAATGAGACGAGGAAATCATCGGGAAAAGGATCGGGAAAGATGTTATACCCCATAGAATTCCCGGCACTTAGATGACCTATTCGCACGTTGGTTAAGCATAATTGAAGGCCATACGTGCTAGGGATAGGCCCGGAAAAAAGATCGGACGAGAAACCCGTCGAACCATCGCGGGAGGAGCCGAGGCAGAGCCCCTCCGCGATGGCAGCGTGTCACGGAGGTGAGGCCTCCGCGATGGCTCCGTGACACGTTGCCCTTGTCCAGGCCTAAGTATATAAAGCCCCCACTTCGGTTGGAAATCATTTAATCCTTAAACATTTTCCAGAAAACAGAGCTGAACGTTGAGAGAAAGGAAAGGGACGAAGAAATTAATTAATTTTCGTCCGATTACGCTGCCAAAGGCTGCCCAAACTCAAATTAATCCCAGATACCCGAGTATTTAGCAGCAGGGGGCATTTCTACGGAGTTAGTTTCGCGAAATACGGCCGACGAATCGGCGAGCCGCCGAACTAAAGTAAGTAGAATTGATCTAAATTAATGTCTATGTGTTCCTAGCTGAGAAGTAAATAATTCTCCCTTCTGGGCCGCTGAAAAATAGCGAGTTTTTGACCGTCTTTCGATAAGCCTAAGTTTAGGCTATACACTATATCGAAAGTAACGTTGCTCTTTACAATAAAGCTGTATTTAGTATTAATTAGCATGTTTATGAATGCAGTTGGGAGAAAATAGCTGAAGTACCGGCTGAGCTTCGTCCGATGGACGAATAGTTCAAGGATAAGGTATGTAAAGTTAAGTTTCCTCGGCAAGTTAAGTAGCATTGAAGCAGTATAGTAATTTACAGACCAGTAGAATGTTCGGAAATTGATTATTGTGTTATTATGAATATGGGTGCAATATGAGCAGTTTTGGGTTGTAACGTGTACGATACCTATCCGTACGATATAGATTTGGGCGTAAGTGGTTAAGGTTGCCCAGTATATTCAGTATGTGATGTAATATGCCATGTTAAGATATTGTTGTGTTTAGCTGAAACCTCGCAAGGTAGTACAGTATCAGTAAAGCATTCCCGATATAGAATAGTAACTGTAAATGGTTTAGAAAGCATGTTAGAAATAGGAAATCATGTTAATACAGAAACTCAGTAAACAGCATAGCTTTCAGCAGAAACACCTTCTTGTATAACCTTTGCCCCAGTACAGTTTAACAGGAGGCTATATTCATATTTATACTTACCTGTCTCAGCATGTATCAGACACTTACAGATTACTATTATTAGCTTAGTATGTGATTTATATGATACCTTACACCTGTTAGTCGTAGCTTACGAAATACACAGACAACATGACTAGTTGAGACCGTTGTATTGATTGGGGTTGGATTACCTAGCATCCCTGACCGCCCAGGGTTAATAGCTGTATCGACTCGTCCGCCAGAGGACGAGGATATGTCTCTCTACGGAGTGATATGCCGTCCCGCAAGGGGACGAAGATGGGATGCCAGTTTCCCCATATTGTGCCTTGGTCGGCCCTTATACACCCCCGTCGAGCAGGTACGCCCGGGGTGTTGATTTAGAGTCCTTCGGACTCAGATACAGTTATAGTCAGGGGCTCAACGAGCCCAAGTGCATACCCAAGGACCGGCAGGATGCTTACAGCCACTATAGGAGATGGGATGACCGGGGTAGGGGCATAGACTCTGTGTTGATTGTACCTCCCGGCTTATGGGGGCCGGGTAAGGTTTGTGTATGCTGTGTTATGTTATGTATGTTATGTTATATTATGTTAGACGTGAGTAGATTAGTAGTAGAATGATACGCCTCCAGATATGACATCCATTCCTCCCAGTATGATTGAGAACAGGTACGACTTACATCATCAGACAGATAATCTAGCTCTTTCTATTTCAGTTTTGTCAACTACATTGTTGATTTCAGATATCTTTTCAGTCATTGCTTTACATACTCGGTACCAGTGGTACTGACGCCCAGTGGGGCGTTGCATTACTTGCCTGCAGGTACTCTTAGACGAGCAGGCGATTCTACGTGACTCCCTGTCAGCAGTTGAGTATTCAGCTCCAGTCATCCGGAGGCTGAATTTCAGAGGTGTAGTTCAGTTCCTTTTGTTGTATATAGTACGGGTAGGTCGGGGCCCTGTCCCGACCAGTTCTATTACTATTCCTAGAGGCTTGCAGTCTGTATATATTCCCTGTGGTCAGATGAGCCGGTCGTGTGGGGCCGTGCAGTTGTATAGTTGCCTTTATCCTTTCTTTCCTTGTAAGGGTCGTGTGGGGTCATAGTTTGCCAGTAGTGGTGGCCTTGCCGGTCACGTAGCTTCTTAGTATGCTATGTTTGAGTTATAGATAACTAGACAGTATGGTGGCCTTGTCGGCCCGCATAGGTTTCCCTGAATTACTATGTTTCTGGTCAGCTGCTAGTGCAGGTACAGGAGGCTATAGGCCAATGGGCCGGGGGCTGTATTTACAGTCGTCATATAGCCCTTTGTTTCCAGAAATGTGAGTTAGCGCCAGCCAGGCGCCAGATGCGCCCAGGCTTAACAGTCCAGCAGGTCAGGTCCTAGTAGGGCACCAGGTGCCAGTCATACCCCCCAAGGCGGGGTGTGGCAAACTTGGTATCAGAGCAGGTCGCATCCCAGGGAGTCTGCAAGCCGTGCTAAGTAGAGTCCTGTCCATGGATGTGTTGTGCACCACATACTATGGGTAGGAGGCTGCAAGGCATGATAGGATGGTTGTCTTTTATTCTGATTCAGTCGTGCTATAGAGCGGTACAGTATAGGGTTGAGTCCCTAAGAGCTTACCATATTCTTTGGTTACAGATAATGTCAGACCAGCAACATCCTACCACAGGTCGGAGCTTAGACATTGCAGCAGGGGAGGGCACCAGTAGGATGCCTCCCCCTCATTTGGAGATAGCCCGATCAGAGGGCCCTACAGAGGCTTCATCTCAGCCTCCTAAGCAGTCTCCACCACGTCAGGAGCCACTTGGGGCGACATTACCTTCCGCAGCCCCTATATTGACACCCTCCGACCAGGAGGTTAGGAGTGCTGTAGTTCTGTTAGCACAGATGATGGTTGCTCAGCATCAGCAAATGCCATCTACAGTTGCAGAAGCATCAGGAGGGCCCGGTAGTTCGAGGGTCCGAGAGTTCTTAGCCCTGAATCCCCCATAGTTCACAGGCACGGACCGAACAGAGGACCCCCAGGATTTTCTGGATCAGATGCAGAGAATCTTCAGGGTTATGCATGCTACGCCTACCGAATCAGTTGAATTGGCAGCATTCCGGTTATGGGATATTGCGGTGCTATGGTATGAAAGCTGGGAGAGGTCCCGAGGGAGAGATGTTTCCCCTCCCACCTGGTCCAGCTTTTCAGGAGCCTTTCTGGATCACTATTTGTTGCGGGAGATCCGACAGGCCCGGGTAGACCAGTTCCTACATCTGGAACAGGGGGCCTTGAGTGTTCGGGAATATTCCTTGCAGTTTGATTCTTTGGCTCGATATGCACCAGCTTTTGTTGATACCATGGCATCCAGAGTGCACCGTTTTATTATGGGGTTGAACCCAGAGTATGTTGAGACTTGTATCACGGCCACACTGCGAGAAGATATGGATATTTCCCGAATCCAGGCATTTGCCCAGAATATTGAGTGCATCAGACAGCGACATCGGGAAATCAGAAGGGTTAATCAGGAGCAGCGTCGCCGGGATAGGCCAGCTGAGTTACAAAGAGAGGCCCGGGGAGGACCTAGGCCACGATTGTCAGACAGGCCGCCCAGGCCCCCGCCTCTGCCACAATCACAGGGAGGTAGATCCAACCGCAGGGGGCAGTCAGAGGCCGGTAGAGGTTCGCAGACGGCAGACTCACCGTCACAGAGGAGGGCGGAGCAGAGTAGGTATACCCTACCACTTTGCCCTATATGCAGCCGACGCCATTCTGGAGCATGCAGGTATGGTTCCACCGCATGCTATAGTTGTGGCCAAGAAGGCCATTTGATGAGAGATTGCCCAGCCAGAGGTCGTGAGGACCGGGACAGACAGGATAGGGCATCAACAGGATCACGAGCTACAGCATCCTCGACTGGGCGTAGGCCCTCAGTTTCAGCAGGCAGGGGTCGAGGCAGATCAGGGGCCTCCAGTACAGGTGTGGGTCCAAGCCGCACATATGCCTTACCAGGGAGGCAAGATTCAGAGGCATCGCCTGATGTTGTGACAGGTATGCTAACTATCTGCTCACACCCTGCTTATGTGCTAATTGATCCAGGGTCTACTTTGTCCTATATTACTCCATTTGTGGCACGGAAGTTTAGTATTGTACCAGAATCATTACAGCAGCCCTTCTTAGTATCTACGCCCGTCGGTGACTCTATCACAGCTAGCCGAATTTACCGCGGGTGTACAGTAGAGGTTGTTGATCGTCAGACCACAGTAGATCTGGTCGAGTTAGAGATGATAGATTTCGATGCCATAATGGGTATGGACTGGTTAGTACCATGTTTTGCTAATGTTGAATGTTGGACCAAAACGGTCCGATTCCACTTCCCGGGGGAGGCAGTACGGGAGTGGAAGGGCAGCACCGCGACGCCAAAAGGTAGGTTTATTTCCTACCTTCAGGCGAGAAAGTTGATATCTAAGGGGTGCATTTACCATCTTGTCAGAGTTCAGGATGTCCAAGAAGAATCTCCGACACTCCAGTCTGTTCCAGTGGTAAATGAATTCCCGGATGTATTTCCTGATGAGTTACCTGGTATTCCCCCAGAAAGGGAAATAGACTTCGCTATTGACTTGCTACCAGGCACTCAGCCAATATCAATACCTCCTTATTGTATGGCTCCTGCAGAACTCAGAGAATTAAAGGAGCAGTTGAAAGACTTGTTAGATAAAGGTTTTATCAGGCCGAGTACTTCCCCGTGGGGTGCGCCAGTCTTGTTCGTGAGAAAGAAAGATGGCTCGCTCCGAATGTGTATAGATTATCGACAGCTAAACAAGGTTACAGTAAAGAACAAGTATCCGCTTCCCAGAATTGATGACTTATTTGATCAGCTACAGGGAGCCAGATACTTTTCTAAAATTGACTTGCGGTCCGGATATCACTAGGTCCGAGTACGTGAGAGGGACATCCCTAAGACAGCATTCAGGACCCGATATGGACATTTTGAATTTCTGGTTATGTCCTTCGGACTAACAAATGCCCCAACAGTCTTTATGGACCTGATGAACAGTATTTTCAGACCCTTCCTGGACTTGTTCGTGATAGTATTTATTGATGATATCCTGGTGTATTCTCGCTCTGAAGCAGATCACCGGACTCATTTGCGGACAGTGCTCCAAATTCTTAGGGACCGCCAGTTGTATGCTAAATTTTCGAAGTGTGAATTCTGGCTTAACTCAGTAGCCTTTTTAGGGCATATTGTCTCAGACGCTGGTATACAGGTAGACAAGCAGAAGATAGAAGCAGTTAAGTCATGGCCCAGGCCTACCACCCCGACTGAAGTTCGTAGCTTTCTAGGGTTGGCAGGATACTATCGGAGGTTCGTTGAGGGATTCTCAACTATTGCAGCACCTTTAACGAAATTGACACAGAAAGCAGCAAAGTTTCAGTGGACGGAGGCATGCGAGCAGAGTTTCCAGGAACTGAAAGACAGATTAACCTCCGCCCCAGTACTAGCACTGCCGGAAGGCACATAAGGGTATTCAATTTATTGTGACGCGTCAGGTATCGGGTTGGGCTGTGTGTTGATGCAGCATGGTAGAGTAATTGCATATGCTTCTAGACAGTTGAAGAAGCACGAAAAGAATTACCCCACCCATGATCTAGAATTGGCCGCAGTAATTCATGCCTTGAAGATGTGGAGGCATTACCTGTACGGCGTCCATGTTGATATATATACAGATCATAAGAGCTTGCAGTACATTTTTACTCAGAGGGAGTTAAATCTACGGCAACGTCGCTGGTTAGAATTGTTGAAGGATTATGATGTGAACATCCTGTACCATCCGGGGAAAGCCAATGTTGTGGCAGACGCCCCGAGCCGTAAGTTAATGGGGAGTTTGGCGTATCTGCGACCCGAAAAATAGAAATTAGCTAAAGAAATTCATCAGTTAGCTGGACTAGCCGTTCGGATAATGGAAACAGGAGATAATGGGGCCGTAATTCAGAATTCTGCAGTGTCTTCATTAGTTGCAGAGGTAAAAGAACGACAATATGAGGATCCTGATTTAGTCCAGCTCAGAGATATAGTTCAGAAGGGTGAGGAGCCAGATTTTCAGATAACCGAGAATGGGGTGCTATGCTGTAAGGGCCGCCTTTGTGTCCCGAACGTCTCAGGCCTTCGTGGGCAGATTATGCATGAGGTACATTACGCTAGCTATTCCCTCCACCCAGGGGCGACGAAAATGTACCACGACATCAGAGACATCTACTGGTGGCCAAGTATGAAAACTGAAATAGCCGAATTTGTATCTAGATGTGCTAATTGTCAGCAGGTGAAAGCCGAGCACCAGAAACTGGGTGGTTTGACTCAAGAGATATCGATACCTATGTGGAAATAGGAAGCAATAAATATGGATTTTGTAACAGGGTTACCCCGTACCAGACGCAGAAATGATTCCATTTGGGTAATAGTTGATAGGCTGACAAAATCAGCTCATTTCCTGCCAGTAAGGGCTACCTTCTCAGCTGAGGATTATGCCGAATTGTATATCAGAGAAATAGTTAGATTGCATGGAGTGCCGGCATCTATCATTTCAGACAGAGGGGCACAGTTTACGGCTAGGTTCTGGCAGTCATTTCAGAAAGGTCTGGGGACGCAGATTAATCTGAGTACAGCATTCCATCCTCAGACAGACGGGCAAGCTGAACGTACAATTCAGACGCTCGAAGATATGCTACGAGCGTGTGTGTTAGATTTTGGGGGTAGCTGGGATGAACATCTTTCGTTAATCGAATTTGCTTATAATAAAAGCTACCATTCAGCTATTCAGATGGCGCCTTTCGAGGCATTGTACGGGCGGAAATGTAGATCGCCGGTGGGCTGGTTTGAGATAGGAGAATCAGCATTAGTTGGCCCAGACATTGTTCGGCAGTCCGAGGAAAAGATAAAGTTTATCCGAGAATGTTTACTGACCGCTCAGAGCCGTCAGAAGTCATATGCAGATAGACGGCGCAGAAATCTAGAATTTTCGGTAAACGACTGGGTATATCTGAAAGTGTCCCCGATGAAAGGGGTAATGAGGTTTGGCAAGAAAGGCAAACTTAGACCAAGATTCATTGGGCCGTATCAGATTCGGCGAAGAATAGGCCGCGTGGCATATGAGTTAAACTTGCCTCCAGAATTAGCATCTGTTCACCCAGTATTCCACGTTTCCATGTTAAGAAAGTTCGTAGGGGACCCTTCTACAGTAGTTCCAGTCCAGGATGTTCAGGTCACAGAGGAGTTAGCCTATGAAGAGGTTCCCGTAGCCATTTTAGACAGACAGATTCGCAGGCTGAGAACTAAAGACGTTGCATCTGTCAAGGTATTGTGGCGTAACAGAAATCGGGAAGAAATGACGTGGGAGGCTGAAGAAGATATGAAAACCAGATACCCTCACTTATTTCAGGCCTAGTCAGACGACAGGTATGTCCGTATCATTACTTATACAGTACTTTATGATATGTATGTTGTAAATGATAAAGAGAGAAGTAATACTTAGTTGTCCAGTGGACTGTGGAACATTGTGTGCAGTGCCTGTGTTGGACTTTTCTGCATTTCAGGTTTTTGCGATAGTCCATGTTACAGGGGAAACTCTGCCAAAATTTTCCCAGAAAGTAAAGTAAGCAGTCCTCTAGATAGCAGTATACATTCGAGGACGAATGTTCCTAAGGGGGGGAGAATGTTATACCCCATAGAATTCCCGGCACTTAGATGACCTATTCGCACGTTGGTTAAGCATATTTGAAGGCCATACGTGCTAGGGATAGGCCCGGAAAAAAGATCGGACGAGAAACCCGTCGAACCATCGCGGGAGGAGCCGAGGCAGAGCCCCTCCGCGATGGCAGCGTGTCACGGAGGTGAGGCCTCCGCGATGGCTCCGTGACACGTTGCCCTTGTCCAGGCCTAAGTATATAAAGCCCCCACTTCGGTTGGAAATCATTTAATCCTTAAACATTTTCCAGAAAACAGAGCTGAACGTTGAGAGAAAGGAAAGGGACGAAGAAATTAATTAATTTTCGTCCGATTACGCTGCCAAACGCTGCCCAAACTCAAATTAATCCCAGATACCCGAGTATTTAGCAGCAGGGGGCATTTCTACGGAGTTAGTTTCGCGAAATACGGCCGACGAATCGGCGAGCCGCCGAACTAAAGTAAGTATAATTGCTCTAAATTAATGTCTATGTGTTCCTAGCTGAGAAATAAATAATTCTCCCTTCTAGGCCGCTGAAAAATAGCGAGTTTTTGACCGTCTTTCGATAAGCCTAAGTTTAGGCTATACACTATATCAAAAGTAACGTTGCTTTTTAAAATAAAGCTGTATTTAGTATTAATTAGCATGTTTATGAATGCAGTTGGGAGAAAATAGCTGAAGTACCGGCTGAGCTTCGTCCGACGGACGAATAGTTCAAGGATAAGGTATGTAAAGTTAAGTTTCCTCGGCAAGTTAAGTAGCATTGAAGCAGTATAGTAATTTACAGACCAGTAGAATGTTCGGAAATCGATTATTATGTTATTATGAATATGGGTGCAATATGAGCAGTTTTGGGTTGTAACGTGTACGATACCTATCCGTACGATATAGATTTGGGCGTAAGTGGTTAAGGTTGCCCGGTATATTCAGTATGTGATGTAATATGCCATGTTAAGATATTGTTGTGTTTAGCTGAAACCTCGCAAGGTAGTACAGTATCAGTAAAGCATTCCCGATATAGAATAGTAACTGTAAATGGTTTAGAAAGCATGTTAGAAATAGGAAATCATGTTAATACAGAAACTCAGTAAACAGCATAGCTTTCAGCAGAAACACCTTCTTGTATAACCTTTGCCCCAGTACAGTTTGACAGGAGGCTATATTCATATTTATACTTACCTGTCTCAGCATGTATCAGACACTTACAGATTACTATTATTAGCTTAGTATGTGATTTATATGATACCTTACACCTGTTAGTCGTAGCTTACGAAATACACAGACAGCATGACTAGTTGAGACCGTTGTATTGATTGGGGTTGGATTACCTAGCATCCCTGACCGCCCAGGGTTAATAGATGTATCGACTCGTCTGCCAGAGGATGAGGATACGTCGCTCTACGGAGTGATATGCCGTCCCGCAAGGGGACGAAGATGGGATGCCAGTTTCCCCATATTGTGCCTTGGTCGGCCCTTATACACCCCCGTCGAGCGGGTACGCCCGGGGTGTTGATTTAGAGTCCTTCGGACTCAGATACAGTTATAGTCAGGGGCTCAACGAGCCCAAGTGCATACCCAGGGACCGGCAGGATGCTTACAGCCACTATAGGAGATGGGATCACCGGGGTAGGGGCATAGACTCTGTGTTGATTGTACCTCCCGGCTTATGGGGGCCGGGTAAGGTTTGTGTATGCTGTGTTATGTTATGTATGTTATGTTATATTATGTTAGACGTGAGTAGATTAGTAGTAGAATGATACGCCTCCAGATATGACATCCATTCCTCCCAGTATGATTGAGAACAGGTACGACTTACATCATCAGACAGATAATCTAGCTCTTTCTATTTCAGTTTTGTCAACTACATTGTTGATTTCAGATATCTTTTCAGTCATTGCTTTACATACTCGGTACCAGTGGTACTGACGCCCAGTGGGGCGCTGCATTACTTGCCTGCAGGTACTCTTAGACGAGCAGGCGATTCTACGTGACTCCCTGTCAGCAGTTGAGTATTCAGCTCCAGTCATCCGGAGGCTGAATTTCAGAGGTGTAGTTCAGTTCCTTTTGTTGTATATAGTACGGGTAGGTCGGGGCCCTGTCCCGACCAGTTCTATTACTATTCCTAGAGGCTTGCAGTCTGTATATATTCCCTGTGGTCAGATGAGCCGGTCGTGTGGGGCCGTGCAGTTGTATAGTTGCCTTTATCCTTTCTTTCCTTGTAAGGGTCGTGTGGGGCCATAGTTTGCCAGTAGTGGTGGCCTTGCCGGTCACGTAGCTTCTTAGTATGCTATGTTTGAGTTATAGATAACTAGACAGCATGGTGGCCTTGTCGGCCCGCATAGGTTTCCCTGAATTACTATGTTTCTGGTCAGCTGCTAGTGCAGGTACAGGAGGCTATAGGCCAATGGGCCGGGGGCTGTATTTACAGTCGTCATATAGCCCTTTGTTTCCAGAAATGTGAGTTAGCGCCAGCCAGGCGCCAGATGCGCCCAGGCTTAACAGTCCAGCAGGTCAGGTCCTAGTAGGGCACCAGGTGCCAGTCATACCCCCCAAGGCGGGGTGTGACAAAAGAGCTCAAGCTCGAAATGCTAAAGGAAAAAAGAAGATGATGGGGTTTATCATGGGCCGGGTTAAAAAAATTGTGGATTTTAATGGTATGGATCGGGTAGATTTAGGTTGGATGGGTAGTTTAATAGGTGAGTTTTTTAATTGACTTGGCCCACTAAAATGCTGCCACCTGTCCAATCTGATTTTGAAAAATCAGGTTTTGAGTTTGTTAAAAAATAATGGTATAGATAACCCCTTTGAGTAATGACAGTGGCATAAATGAGCCCAACTTTTAACGGATGGCATGGATAAACCTTTTCCTAAAGTTCGATGGCATATGTGAGTTTTTTTCCTTTATTATACTGCTTCAAATTATAACATATCTTTAAAATACTATCAATAGAGTTATTGTTGATGCTTTTTTTAATTTTTAAATTAAATTTTAAAATTAAGAAATATATTAGAAAATACTTATTCTACTTCAATTCGAAAAATATTAAGAAATAAAATATTTTCTCTTTTGTTAGAATTTTTTTTACTATTATTCAAATAAAGATTAATGACGAGGTTACTATGATTTTTACATATAATACATATTATCAGTTTGAAAAATACACGAGGTTATTTTATTTTAATTGAATAATGATATTATGAAGAGAAAGATTACTTTTCACTTTTTTATTAGTTAAAGAGATTTAAAGAAAAAAAAGAAACGAGAAAATGGCTCTTTAAAAATAATATTTTATTATAAAAAGAATGTGTTTAAAAAGAAAAGAAACAATATGTTTATTGACAAAAGAGTATTTTTGAACCAAAATATTATCGACAGAGATATTTTTGCACTAAACTATTAACGGAGGTCATTTTTGTTTAATTTCACATGATTTAAGGGCATTTTGACTCTTTTCCCTAAATTCAATACTATATATTGTTTGGTTGCACTTTTACATTTTTTATAAAAGGAAAAGGGTCAAAAATACTCTTGAACAATTCAAAAAAGGCCAAATTTAACCCTCATTATGTTGTTAGATCAAAAATGTCAGTGTCATTGAATTTTTGGCTAAAATAATGAAAAAAGTCAATTTTACCCCTTGCATTATTTGAAATAGGATAATTTTGCCCTTATTCTATTATTTATTTATTTATTTATTTGGGGGGCGAGAAGGAGATGGTGGGGTCGGTTGAATGTGAGAAATACAATAACATAAGAGAATCAGTACAAACACTTTTGCATTTAAAATATAAAACAGATAGCATATAACTTTTTTTTTTCCTTATGGTTTTGTGCATTTTAGGTATGAGTTATTATTTCTGAACATGATATCGTGTACCTTTTCTTATTCACTTTAAGAATGATATGATAAAAAAATTCAATTGTAATTATACCTTAATGCATTTTATTATTTATTTTAACTTTAAGTTATCCCAAATTTCAGTTGAGGGGCAGTATAATAGTTTTGAAAAGAAATAATATAATAAATATTTAGTTGAAAAATTAATATTTGTAACTAAATTGGTATTGTATAAAAATTTGTCATTTAAAATAGTTAAATTAATCTCATAATCTCCAAAATAAATTTTACTCAAACACTACTAAAAAAACGCGTTTAGCGACGGAATTTAGCGACAAATAATATTTCGTTGCTATTTAATGATGAATTAGCTATGGAATAATTACTTTGTCTTGAGACAAACAAATAAAAATCTAATTCATTATATAGCAATGGATTAGCGATAAAAATGAACTCTATCGTTTAAAAATAGCACAAAATATCGACGCCTTAATTTGGCAATGGATTTAGCAACAAAAAGATTATGATAAATTAAATTAATATTCAGCGATAGATTTAGCAACATAATATACGTTGCTAGCATCTTTGTAGATATTAGTTTTTTCTAAGGGTGGCAATGGACCGGGTCCGGACCAATCGGATCGGTTTAGCCCGACAACCGATCGGAACTAGGTCCCTTTAAATTGGTTCCCTGTCCGAAATTGGGTTTACCAGTGCCGGATCAACCGGTGCAAAACACTTTTTTGGTCCAATCGACTATCGACCGGTATGGAATCGGGTCGAACCAGTTCTGAATCCGGATCCAACCAATTTTCTTTTATTTTTTTTTAAAATTCTTTATATTATATTTTAAAAACAGTTCTTAACTTATTAGAAACCATTTTTTAACTTAATAAAAATTATTAAAAAGTTAATAAAACCCTTTTAAAGTTTTTACAAAACTTATAAAAACTTTAAAGCTACAAAACTTGTTGATATTTCTTAAGGTTTTTCACAAAACTTATTAAAGTTAATAATTTATGAAAGTTTTTACAAAACTTATTAAATGCAATAGCTTATTAAAGTTTTGTAAAATAGTAAATAGTAAGAAATTTATGAAGTAAGTTAGCTAATTAATAAATATAAATTAAATTTTAAATAAGTCATCTATAGAATGAATTGCATTAATAAAAAACAACTTTTAAAAGAAAATTAAGGCGAGTAGCCTATAAATTTATTCAAATAAATAAAATTGTACATGCATTACAATTTAGAAATACTAGAAGAGTATCTAATCTATGCAACCACCTTCTAGAAAGGGTTCTGTTTGAATTAGGTCTTTATTATCATACTAATATCTGTAATTTCTAAAATATTATTTTCATAATCCTTTTATTAATTCCTCGAAAACATTATTTAGAACTTGTATTTGTTGTTGTTCCCCCATTGCGTCCATGCCATCATCACTATTTTTTTTAAACACTTCATATATTTCATCTTTTATTTGGGACGTTAATTTTGACAGCTCATAGTTTCTTCATTCGGGATTGATCCAATCTCTGAATAACACCAATATTTTCAAATAGTCTTTTTCTATTGGATATCTATGATCTCCAAAAATAAATCTCATCGCGCTGAAAGATTTCTTTGAAGCTACTGAAGACGTTTGAATTACTAACACATCTCGAACCATCCTTGGAAGCTTTAGATATTATTCGCTATGGTTCTTCCACCACGCTAAAAGTTAAGGTTCTCCATTTGCATCTCTAATACTATCACGTGCATTGAAAATATATGCATCAAAATCGTTACTGTAGAAGATTCAAGACCAAGATAATCATCCATCATTTCATCAAAATAATCTATTCTAACTCTAGAAGTAACAGGTCGGTCGGCATGTCAGTGGAACATTTTCTTCCATGACGCTATATACGTGATACAAGTTTCTAACTTTAGCTATTATGCTACTATTACAAGTATTAAGGAATGGCAATTCATGATATTGAATATCTAAATTTGCATAAATTTTTTCAACCATTTTTTCTACACCTTATGCTTTGTAAAATGGGTTGAAAAAAGTAGCAGCCATATAAATTTGGGAATTAGAAAAAGAATATTTTTTGAATTTTTCAATCTTATGTTGAACTGCCTTTCTAAACATTTCAATTTATTTAAATTTAGCAAATTCATATAAAATAGTAGTAATATTTACTAAAACTAAAGAAATAGTCGGATGATATTTGACCAGATACTGCATTTGTAGCTTTATAAAAAAAATTCAAAAATTTTATAAGTTCATAAACTTCATTCCAATTGCCATCACAAAGTCTTAAATTTGGGTCTATATTATGAGTACAAAAAATTAATTGTATAGGCATGAAATAAACATAAGCAACTTTAATCATTTCAAATAAAGAATTTCATCCAGTAGACACTTCTTTTGAAACTTTTCTATATACAAGATCACATTCTATACAACGATTTTGAAATTAAATAATTCTAGACTTTATTCTAGTTTTAAAAATCCAACCACAAGTAATTTGAACTTTTGACAACTAACTCCAAATATATCAACACCATCTTTTACTATCAAACTATAAATATATGAAGCACACTTAACATGAAAAGCATCATTCTCAATTGAACAAAGTCTAGGTTTTAGATAATCAACAGCTTTCAAATTATTAGATGCATTATCTAAGGTGACACTCATTATTTTATCACAAAGTTGAAAATACTGTAAAATACCTTCTATTGTAGTAGTTATGTAACAACCAATTTTACTCTCTTCAACATATTTATAACCTATTATTCTTTTTTGCATGTTCCAATCATGATCAATCAATGAGCAGTAACAGTGAAATAATAATCACCATTTACACTGTGATCTATATCAGAAGTAATAGATATTCTACCATCAAAATATACAAAAAGGCTTTAAAGAAAATGACAATGTTCAGCTTGATATTTAAAAATATCACTTTTAATTGTATTTTTTTGATAACTTTGAAAAGAAGGATTATACCCGTGCCGAATATAATGAATAAAATCGGGATGTGAAGGAAAATCAAAAGGCAAATCACAAATAACAATTATTTTTGCTAATTCTTTTTCTTCACGATATGTGCAGTGTATGCCTAGCCCAGCGGGGTTAAACATGTTTAAATCACTTTGAACCATGTTAGAACCTCCTTTAGATGCTTCAGGCAAGGGTGTACCATTTTTTAGCCCTAGCTACAGCTTCTAGATGAACAAATTCTTCATTACACGATCTTAAATGCTTAGTTAGCAACCACGTCCCACCTTTCGATCCCTCAATTAAATGTTTCTAGACTTTCTTACATTTTAAGCAAATAGCAGTTATTTTTTTTATTATTTTGCTCCATAAATTACCAAATTAAAGACCTTTTAGGACGTTCGGCCTTTGCAGCCTAGTAAACGTAGGTAATTTCGCAACTGGACTAGTAAGGGTCTCCTCTAACTGTTGTTCTTCTACATCTTGTTCTTCCTCTAATTCTTCCTCAAAATTATCATAAATTCTATTTAAGGTGTCATGGTCTAATTCAGTACCATAATTAATATCTAAAGCTTGGAGATGTGGTAAAACTGTTTCATCTACATTAATACATCTAGGCGGCAATGATTTAGAACTACCTCCATCCCCACTCCTACTAGTAGTAGCAGCACCCTTATTTTTTAAGGCTATTTTTTTTATCAGCATCTATATTTAAAATGCAAAATAAGCAAATAGAAAGATTAAATAACTAATATGAAAAACAAATAATATAAATATAACAAAACAAATATTGTAAGTAAACAAATAGAGAGATTAAAGTTGGAATGAATGTACCGAATGTTTGCGCAAACTCAAATGTATATAACCAAAAGCCAAAACTGAGAGATGACAATTGAAACTTGTAAATTGCTTAAAAAAATCACCTAATTTCAATTAGCCAATACCATAAAATAATAATTAAAAAAAGTAGTAGATAGTAGCTTAGACTTAGAGAGAATATTAGAGAAAGTATGAGAGTTTTATGAGAAATATTAGAGGGGTTAAGAGGTAGTTATAGTGTAGAGGGGTTTGGGGGGGGGGGGGGGAGGAGAGGGTTAAGGGCTATTTGGAGCCATTGAGAGGGCCCACTGCCCGTTGCCTACGGCCTCCAATGGCGAAATTAAAAAAAAATCTTTAAAAAAATCTGACTATTGCAGATTGGACCGGACCTAATTGGTACCGGGTCTGCCGGTCTAAAAACCCACTCCCCACCGAAATGAGTTCCGTCCCCACTTCTGTTCCTACTACTTTTTAACAAAACAGAAACTACCGGTGTCGAAATCGGTACTGAAATCAAAACGGACCGGTGAGTTTCGGTTCCATTGTTAGCCTTAAACTCAGATGTCTCTTTTAGCGATTGTTACAGATTTCATAGCTAATTTCATCACTAAAATTATCGTAAGTGAAATTCTAGGGCAAAATTTTTCATTTCAGACAGTTTTTTTCATATTTCTCTTCCTCATTCCATCTGAAGAGAAATTTAGAGAGATGCGACTGAATGTCGTTTGTGAATGTAAATGTAGAGTATGTAGATCTCCTCATCTCTTCCTCTTTCTTTAAAAATCAAAAGATAATACATCCTTTCAATATCAATGTAGATTTGTGAAAAAATTTGTGGTATGTGCATCTTTTTAATATTTTCTTCAAATATATAATCTTTGTTCATATTTTTTGCAGGGATCTAGCAAGACAAGAACAGATCCCTCAAGATCCAATTTCTCACGTACTCTTTTTTTCATATTTCTCGCAGGTAATTTTCTCTGAAGTTTCATTTCGTTTTCTCTTTTTTGTTTGCTATAAAAAAGTTATTATTTTAAATTTCTAAGTATAATTAATTATTTTTTTATTTTTATTTTTATTCTAAGAAATATATATATATTTTTTAATAAATTTATTTTTTAAAATATTTTTTAATTTAAATGGAGACAAAGAACAAATAAGGGTTATTTAATAAAATTATTTTTTAAAGTATCTTTTAAAGCATAAAAAATAACATGACAAATAAAATAAACTGGATGAAATACTTGACATTAAAGTAAACTAGAAATGTTCACTGAATTTTAAAATATTAATTCTTCATTTAAACAGAGCATCAAGTTTTCACTTTGTTTCATTTAAATATTTAAAATCAATTTAAATATTTAAATTAATATAAGTTTAATTTAATTTTAAAGTTATCAAATCAAATTTTGATTTAAAAAAAGTATCCCCCGAGTCCAATTTACATATATTGATAATGAAATATCTTTATATTTTTAAATTAATCAAATTTAGCTCTAATTAATTATAATAAATTACTTAATTTATTTTTTAAGTTATCAATTTTTCTAGACAAGAATGAGAAAAGAATTTCTTTTTAAACAAGTTCTCTCTTTTAAAAGATGTTAATAAATCTCATAAAAATATTATATTTCAGAAATTTAAATTTTACAATCTTTATATTTGTAACAAAAATTAATAAAATAAAATTTTAAATACAGAATACGAACTTTTACATTAATCATGTATTGAACATATAACTTATCAGCAATTACAAAAGTAAATGAATTTTATTTTTCTTGTAAATACTTATTCTCTTGATAAATAAAATTGCTTAATTATAAAAAAAGTAAATAAATTTAGGGAAAAAAATGACAAAAATAACAACTGCATAATTATAATATTTTTTTCATTAATTATAAGTTCAAGGCTCTTTTATTGATAAAGCAATAATAATCTACATCACCGACCTAAATAGGTCTGCAAAATTCAAAAGAAAGACAAACTACCTTTGTATTAACTTTATTAACAATTTTCCAAAACCTATCCTCCTCCACTTTACTCTCTCTGTCGGTCTGTCTCCTAGTCATCAGGTTTCCTTTACAGCTTCCAACAATGGTATTCTTTTTGTCAGTCGAGACCAAGCTTCTTCTTCTTTGGGTGATTAATCTCCCTCCTCTCTGTACCATTGATGCGAGTTTCTTTTACAGCTCAGAGAGGTGCTTCTTCTACTTTCACTATAATATAAAAAATTATATAACCGATTAACATTGATAAGATCAAAATTTTAAATAAAATAATAATATGAGACAAGAAATGAATTTGCTATATAACTATAAAAATCAAATACGTAGATGGCTTTCATAAATGAATTTAAAATTTAATCTAAATAGCAAGTTTAAAATACACTTGTGATTTGAGATTATACGTAATCTTTTTAGTAAATCGATATAAATGATATAAGTACTTATTAACTATATAGAGTATCATTCTTTAGCAAAAAAAATAATCAAAAATAGATATTTTGTCATGCTGATAATCTTCTGGTTATCGATTAAGATGAGTTATATATTGAACTTCGCGTAATAATGAGATACACTTTTAATTTTAATTTTTACATGTGAGCAATAAATTAAAAGTATTGACTTTTAAGAGAATAATACATAAAGACTCACGATTTTTATATAACTCTATTAAATCTAATAAATAAATTATCTTCGAATTTTAATAAACTTGTGTTATTATGAGATAGTAAAATGTAGATTAAATGTTAAATCTTGAGTGTTTTACAACTTAAAAAATGAATGTTCCCATAATTGATATCAATAATTTTTGAAAATATTTTTGGGTTAAATTATTTTATTATAATATTTTATTTATGCTAAAATTTTGATTGAGACAAATCAAATATTGCTTAAAATGCTACATAATATTTTGATGAACAACCTTTTAATATATTTTTACATAGGTAAAATAATACCAAAAATTTAAATTTCTATATTAAATTAATTTAAAATTTATAATCATTTATATTGAACCCGTGTACGGGCCTTAAGTTATCTAGTTACTCTCTCCATTTCATTTTAATTGCTTGTTATACTAAAAATAGTTATTTCAATACTTGCTAGTTTTAAATTCAAGAGATAATTGACCATGTTTTTTCAATTCTACCTTTAGTACTTAGAGTCATTCTAAAGTGTGAAAAGAATTATTATTGTATATTTTCAAAATATTAATAGGGTTATATTAGTCAAATTGCCATCCATATTAATTTTTTCTTAATGGATGTGCAAATCTTATCCTATCAATTAAAATGGAACAGATGGAGTATAAAATAAGAGAGAAAGAAGAATCATAATGTAATAAATAAAATCAGAAGAACAATCGATAAAATCCAATAGATTCAAGAGTTCCTTGTTGGTGTGTTGGTCTATTGGTATATTTGAAATAAAAATAAATATTAAGGGTATTTTTAAATTAAAAGAAAAGTATTTATAAATCATTTTCAATATTAGGGGTTGATTTTGGCCCTTTTCCGTATAATATATTTACGCGTATAGTTTTTGATGGCGAAAAATCCAACAACAATGTCAACAATCCAAAACATCTCCTTCTGCTTTCTAGGCTACTCTTCTTCTAGACTGAAATTATCTTTTTCTTCTCTCTCTCTCTCTCTCCGCTCCATAAGTGGAGGTATTTTTCTTTTTATCTTTCCTTAATTAGCTTTACTCATTACTGTCTTATTTTCTCTTGTTGGAGGCTTAATTCTTGGAAAAATATCCGTGAAATCTCAAATGGGTGTTGTTGACACCCAATTTTAACCTCCTTATATCCCATCTGAGCTACTATTTAGTATGTATATATATAAATTATTATTATTATTTACTATTTCATGCATTTTTTCTAATTTACATTTACAATTATAAAAATTTTATTGCATTAACTAACGTTATTAATTTTTCTAATTTTATATAATTATGTATTTTACATCTATGCATCTCATTTATATATAGGGAAAAGGGTAAAAAATACCCCTCTACTTTTGTTTATTAGTTAAATTTTCTCTAGTTATACTCTAGGGCCAAATATGCCCATGTCATTATGAAACTTACCATGTATGCCCCTCAATTGGATGATTTCCCCCAAATGGAATACAATTACCCGATTTCACTTAAATAACCCGTTATCTCTTTAAATTCAATCTGAACTCACCTAATTAATTTAACCCATACAAAATAAACCCCAAGTATACTCATCCTAAACCATTCTTCTTTATCGTAAGGTAGTCATTCAGCTTCAACAGTAGCAGCAGGAGGAGGAAGTTTCCTGTAATGACCTGAAAACTCAAAGACTAGATTCGGGACTTAAATCAGAAAATCTGGGAAAAAAAATCTGCAGAAAATATCTTAGGACGACCCACCTGATGAGTCGTTGTGAGACCTAACGACTCGTTAGGTCGGTCGTGGGAAGGAGGAATTGGAAGTGTGAAGTGGGATGGAGTGTACTTGAGGGATGGTGACCACGAGTCGTGATCACCTGTAAGACTAGTTATGTCCCCCGTTATTAGCCCTCGTCAGTTGTTAGGCAATGCACCTAATGAGTGTCACCACGAGTCGTCATAAGTGGCAACGATTCGTTAGGTGACTCGTGGTCAAGCCTAGTATAGAACTTCAGAAGTGAGGCAGTGAGAACCACGACTAGTGACCACGACTCGTTAGGTCCCTCATGGTGACCTACTGAGGAGCCTAGGCAAGTGTACCTGACGGGCGTGGTCAACCACCACGACCCGTTAGGGTCACCTGGCAAGTTTTTCCAGCGAATTTCTAAGGGCTATTTAGTATTTTTCTATTGTCCTAAGCTTTAAACTACGCCATTTTGAACATAGTTTTAGACTTATTAGGGGGTTTGAACGGCTCCTCCCCTCATTCCCACGATCTTTCTCTGAAAAAATATCGAAGAGTTCCTCAAGAAAACTCTCAAGCAAGCTTAGGGTTGTCCTCCACTGCATCAGTTCAAGTCCTCTTCTCAGGGAGAATTTTAGTCAGGTATGTGGGAATTCAACAAGGGAATTGTCCTTCCCTTGTGTCCCCCAAAACCCTCCCATAATTTCCCTATCAGTTTAGCCTCGATTTCTCGAATATGAATAAATTTTCATGTTGGGCTTCATTAATTTCAATTGGGATAATATCCATGTTTATTATTCATATGATTTTCATCAGTTCCTAAGTAAATTTTTGTTGTTCTAGCCAAGATTATTTACAACCCTAAATTTTTGAGTAAAGATTATTGTGTATTAAATTTCGTCTATTTTTTTAAAGTATGTTTTGGGCTGAATTTCCTAGTAATTCTTATTATATATCTATATGAGTAATTATTCCATTGAGGAGAATGATTTTACCCTTGTTGGATGAAATCCCTTTAAATTCTTGAAATTTCACCATATTATGCAATTCCCGTGTTGTTGGCATAAGTTGTGTTTTCTATTAGCTGCTTAGTAGTTTAGTTCAGTTAGAACGTAGAATCTTTTCAGAACTATTCAGAAATTTCAACTGATCAGTTTGACTCCAGTCTTTTCCCGAGATATCAGTGGTGCCTCCCAGTTATCAGAATCAGACTCAGAATCTAGTTTTTGGTCTATTAGGCGGTCATGACATTTTAGATATATAGCTCTGACCAGCCCCAGGACCCCAGTTCAGTTTACAGTTTGTTCTTATACGGTTATGACGCTTCTAGATAAGCAACTCTGACCAGTCTAGAATCCAGTTTCAGAACCTGGTCCGATAAGAATCTCAGGGTACTCTCACTTATATATCCCTGACTAGTCTTGGACGCCAGTTTTGAGCTATCAACCTAGTAGTTCAGCTTATTTTTTTCAATGGGAGTAGGACTTAACACCGAGCGGGCCGGGGTACCTGCGCAACCAAGTTCTTAGAACTACGTTGCTAGCGTAGGTTACAATATTACTTGGCCTGATTTGCCCCAGACTTATGTGATCACCCAGTTCATGCCTTTATACCCTGGCAAGGTATATTGGGTCCTACCAGCGGGGTGTATACATCGGACTCCACGTCTAGCTCACGAGGTTATATGTCTCGGTTATAGACTCTCCCACTAGTCAGTCTAGTCTAGTTTCAGAATAAGTAGCTCAGTGCAGTACAGTATCTCAGACTCAGTGTTTCAGACTTAGGGCATGTCCTTGACCATCAGACAAGGACCATCTTGACCATTCCAAATTACATCAGTAGTTCAGTTCATCTTACCTGTTGGTCATTGCGTGTCATTTCAATTCAGACTTTATATTCAGTTATGTTTCTCCCACTTACTCAGTACATTCAAAGTACTGACACATACTTTTATGCTGTATCGTTTCATGATTCAACTGCAAGTTCCCAGACTCAGTATTGATAGCCGTTGCGATCCAGATCCTTCCCTACCGCAGTTGAAGTGTGAGTCCTCATCATCTGAGGGCCTTGTTTTACTTCTTTTTAGTTGAGTTATTATTTTTAGTTAGACTTAGAGTTAGCTGGGGGCTTGTCCCAGCAACTCCTCAGTTAGATGGCTTTCAGACCAAATTTGATTTCAGATTCTCAAATATTTTAAATCTCTATATTTAGTTTTTAAGTTTCATAAATACTATTATGTATTATTTCAAATTTCCGCTGTGAATAATTACTTAGAATACCAGGGTATGATAGGACATGGGTTGACTTGGGGTTACGTGTGACTTCAATTACCATGTTACGTCCAGGGTGTAGGCTCACGACGTGACAAACTTGGTATCATAGCACTAGGTTTAGAGTATCCTTGGAAAGTCTGAAAGTCGTATCGGATAGAGTCCTTTTCATGGGTGTTAAGTGTGCCACACTTATGAAGAGGAGGCTACAAGATGTTATTAGGAAAATTCTCTTTTGTTCATACTCTTTATTGTGCGTTAAAGTTCAATTCCAGAAATGCCCTTTTAACTCATGCTCTGATTCATTTCAGTGAATCATGCCTCCTAGACTCGGTAACAAAAGAAGGGCCGGTAACGCCACCAGACCTGCCCCACCAGCCCCGACAACTCCTCAAGATGATTCAGTGTCTACCGCCGAATTCAGGGCGGCCATTCAACTGCTGCCCCAAACAGTCATCAACCAGGTGAACCAGCAGGTGGTACCGATGAACACCAAGGGGTGTATATATCATCTAGTTCGGGTTAAGGATTCCAACTCTGAGACCCCGACTATCCAGTCAGTCCCCGTGGTCAGTGAGTTCCCAGACGTTTTTCTTGAGGATCTTCCCGGGGTTCCCCCTGAACAGGAAATAGATTTCGGGATAGATCTCCTTCCAGATACTTAGCCCATCTCCATCCCTCCTTATAGAATGGCTCTAACTGAGCTTAAGGAGTTGAAGGAGAAGCTAAAAGATCTTCTTGAAAAGGGTTTTATCAGACCCAACATCTCTCCCTGGGGTGCTCCAGTACTATTCGTGCGTAAGAAAGATGGTACCCTCAGAATGTGCATAGATTACCGTTAGCTGAATAAGGTCACAGTCAAGAACAGGTATCCCCTACCCCAAATTGATGACCTGTTTGACCAACTTCAGGGAGCCAGCTGTTTCTTAAAAATCGACCTTAGGTCAGGGTATCATCAATTAAAGGTCAGGGAGTGTGACATACCGAAACAACATTCAGAACTCGGTATGGTTACTACAAGTTTGTGGTGATGTCCTTCAGGTTAACAAACGGCCCAACAACCTTCATGGATTTAATAAACAGAGTCTTCAAGCAGTATCTGGATATGTTCGTCATTATATTTATCGATGACATCTAGTATACTCCAGAAATGAGAAAGAGCATGCCAATCACCTAAGATTAGCATTACAGACACTCAAGGACCGCCAGTTATTTGCCAAGTTTAGCAAGTGCGAATTTTGGTTAAAGTCCGTGACTTTATTAGGTCATGTGGTCTCGGGTGAGGGAATACAAGTAGACCCTCATAAGATAGTAGTAGTGAAAGATTGGCCCAGACCTACCTCTCCTACTGAAACCAGGAGTTTTCTGGGCTTAGCAGGTTATTATGGCCGATTCGTGGAAGGCTTGTCCTCCATAGCATCTCCTTTAACTAAGTTAACTCAGAAGAAGGTGAAATTTCAGTGGTCAGACGAGTGTGAGAAGAGTTTCAAGGAGTTGAAGATTCAACTCACTACTGCTCCAATTCTAACCTTGCCAGAAGGAACAAATGATTGGTTGTTTATTGTGATGCTTCCATGGTTGGACTCGGTTGCGTTCTGATGCGGCGGGGCAAAGTGATAGCCTACGCCTCCAGACAGTTCAAAGTTCATGAGAAGAATTATCCAACTCATGACTTGGAGTTGGCAGCGGTGGTGTTTGCGTTAGAAATATGGAGGCACTACTTATGTGGAACTTATGTAGATGTATTCACAGGTCATAAGAGTCTCCAGTACGTGCTAAGTCAGAAGGATTTAAATCTGCGTTAGAGAAGGTGGTTGGAGTTGCTAAAAGACTATGACATAAGTGTACTGTATCAACCGGGAAAAGCCAATGTGGTGGTTGACGCCCTAATCAGACGGTCTATAGAGAGTGTGACTCATGTTGAGGAAGACAAAAAGGAGTTAGCAAGTGATGTTCACAGACTAGCCTGATTAGGGGTGCAGTTGGTGGATTCAGCTGAAGGTGGGGTGGTAGTGCATAGTGGGTCGGATTCATCCTTAGTAGTTGAAGTTAATTCAGAAAAGATGAAGATCCAGTCCTACTTAAACTTAAAAAAGCAGTTCTCAGAAAGGAGGTTGAGGCTTTCTCTAAAGGGGGAGAGTGTTCTCCGTTACTAGGGAAGATTGTGTGTGCCAGATATTGGTGAGTTGAGACAGTAGATACTGGCTGAGGCACACAACTCGAGATACTCCATTCACCTCGGTGCTACCAAAATGTACCATGATTTGTGGGATATTTACTGGTGGAACGACATGAAAAGAGACATTGCTGAATTCGTAGCCAAGTGCCCGAACTGCTAACAAGTCAAGGTGGAGCACCAAAGGCCAGGAGGCATGACCCAGGATATCAGTATACCCACGTGGAAGTGGAAAAAGGTGAATATGGATTTCATTGCGGATCTATCTCGGACTCGCCGATAGCATGATTCAATCTGGGTGGCAGTAGATCGGATGATTAAGTAAGCACACTTCCTCCCAGTTAAAGCCACAGGATCGGCTGAGGACTATGCCAAAATTTACATCCGAGAGTTAGTCAAACTCCATGGGGTGCCCTTAGCTATCATTTCAGATAGGGGAACACAGTTCACCTCACACTTTTGGAAGTCCTTTCAGAAGGGACTAGGCACTCAGGTCAAACTCAGCATAGCTTTTCACCTACAGACTGATGGACAAGCTGAGTGGACTATTCAGACCTTAGAAGATATGCTAAGAGCGTGCGTGATCGATTTTAAGGGTAATTGGGATGACCACTTACCTCTTATCGAGTTTGCGTATAACAACAACTACCATTCTAGCATCCAGATGGCCCCATTTAAAGCATTGTATGGTAGAATATGTAGGTATCCTATAGGGTGCTTTGAAGTTGGTGAAGCTACCTTGATAGGTCTAGACTCGGTTCACAAGGTAATGCAGAAAGTTCAGCTCATTCGAGAAAGGTTGAAAATAGCTCAGAGCCGTCAGAAATCTTACGTTGCGGAGAAGAGAGTTAGAGTTTTCGGTTGATGACCGGGTTTACCTAAAAATTTCGCCCATGAAAGGGGTGATGAGGTTTGGAAAGAAGGGGAAGCTCAGTCTGAGATATGTGGGACCCTATAGAATTTTGAGGTATATCGGCAATGTAGCCTATGAGCTAGAATTACCGTTAGAACTAGCAGTTGTACACCCAGTTTTCCATGTGTCACTTTTGAAGAAGTGCATCAGAGATCCAACCTTAGTTGTGCCATTGGACAGTGTAGGAATAAAAGATAGTCTCTCATATGAGGAAGTAGCAGTCCAGATCCTTGGCCATCAGGTTCGTAAGCTAAGGAACAAGGAGATAGCTTCAGTCAAGGTTTTATGGAGGAATCAATAGGTTGAGGGAGCTACGTGGGAGGCCAAAGCAGATATGATGGCCAAATACCCGTATTTGTTCCTTATTGGCTCTAGCACAGCTTGAGATATTTGTTTTGACCCTAGAACTCAATTTAGTTTTCATGACTCAGTTCAGGTGTTCAAGTCTCTTTTATGTTTTTGAATGTACGTATGAAAGGTAAATTTGGTTCAGTGGTGTATTTTGAAATGGAGGTAGTCGTTCCGACAGTTTTGAAGGTAAATGAGTAGTATTTGGAAATTTTGACTCTTATTCTCTTCTTTCCTGTGTGTTTTCTAACATTCGAGGATGAATGTTTACAAGGGGGAGATATTGTAATGCCCCGAAAACTCGAAGACTAGATCCGGGACTTAAATAAGAAAATCTAACAAAAAAAATCTGTAGAAAATGTCTTAGGTTGACCCACCTAATAAGTTGTTGTGAGACCTAATGACTCGTTAGGTCAGTCGTGGGAAGGAGGAATTGGAAGTATGAAGTGGGAAGCATGTACTTGACGGATGGTGACCACAAGTCGTGGTCACCTGTAATGACTCGTTATGTCTCCCGTTATTAGCCCTAGTCAGTTGTTAGGCAATGCACCTAATGAGTTCATAAGTGGCAACGACTCGTTAGGTGACTCGTGGTCAAGCCTAGTATAGAACTTTAGAAGTAAGGCAGTGAGATCCACGACTGGTGACCACGACTCGTTAGGTCCCTCATGGTGACCTACTGAGGAGCCTAGGCAAGTGTACCTGACGGGAGTGACCACGAGTCGTGGTCAACCTCCACGACCCGTTAGGTCACCTGGCAATTTTTTCTAGCGAATTTCTAACGGCTATTTAGTATTTTTCCACTCTTCTAAGCTTTAAACTACATCATTTTGAATATAGTTTTAGACTTATTAGGGGGTTTGAACAGATCCTCCCCTCATTCCCACGATCTTTCTCTGAAAAACTATCGAAGAGTTCCTCAAGAAAACTCTCAAGCAAGCTTAGGGTTGTCCTCCATTGCATCAGTTCAAGTCCTCTTCTCAGGGAGAATTTTAGTCAGGTATGTGGAAATTCAACAAGGGAATTGTCCTTCCCTTGTGTCCCCCAAAACCCTCCCATAATTTCCCTATCAGTTTAACCTCGAGTTCTTTGAATATGAATAAATTTTCATGTTGGGTTTCGTTAATTTCAATTGGGATAATATCCATGTTTATTATTCATATGATCTTCATCAGTTCCTAAGTAAATTGTTGTTGTTTTGGCCAAGATGATTTACAACCCTAAGTTTTTGAGTAAAGATTATTGCGTATTAAATTCCGTCTATTTTTGAGAAGTATGGATGAATTTCCTAGTAATTCTTATTATATATCTATGTGAGTAATTATTCCATTGAGGAGAATGATTTTACCCTTGTTGGATGAGATCCTTTTAAATTCTTGAAATTTTTCCATATTATGCAATTCTCGTGTTGTTGGCATAAGTTGTATTCTCTATTAGATGCTTAGTAGTTTAGTTCAGTTAGAACGTAGAACTTCTTAAGAACTATTCAGAAATTGTCAACTGATCAGTTTGACTCCAGTCTTTTTCTGAGATATCAGTGGTGCCTCCCAGTTATCAGAATTAGACTCAGAATCTAGTTTTTGGTCCATTAGGAGGTCATGACATTTGAGATATATAGCTTTGACCATTCCCAGGACCCCAGTTCAGTTTACAATTTGATCTTAGACGGTTACGACGCTACCAGATAAGCAGCTCTGACTAGTCTAGAATCCAGTTTCAGAATTTGATCTGATACGACTCTCAAGATACTCTCAGTTATATGTCCCTGACTAGTCTTGGATCCAGTTTCGAGCTAATAGCCTAGTAGTTTAGCTTATATTTTTCAATGGGAGTAGGACTTAGCACCGAGCGGGCCTGGGTTCCAGCGCTCCCAGGTTCCCAAAATTACGTTGCCAGCATAGGTTACAGTATTACTTTGCCTGATTGGCCCCAGACTTATGTGATCACCCAGTTTATGCCTTTATACCCTGGCAAGGTATATTGGATCCTACCAATGGGGTGTATACATTGGACTCCACGTCTAGCTTACGTGGTTATGTGTTAGTTATAGACTCTCCCACTAGTTAGTCTAGTCCAGTTTCAGAATAAATAGCTCAGTGCAGTACAGTATCTCAAACTCAGTGTTTCATACTTAGGGTATGTCCTTGACCATCAGACAGGGTCATCTTGACCATTCCAGATTACGTCAGTAGTTCAATTCAACTTATCTATTTGTCATTGCGTGTCATTTCAGTTCAGACTTTATATTCAGTTATGTTTCTCCCACTTACTCAGTACATTCAAAGTACTAACACATACTTTTATGCTGTATCATTTCATGATACAATTGTAGGTTTTCAAACTCAGTCCCATTAGCCATTGCGATCCAGATCCTCCCCTGCCGCAGTTGAAGTGTGTGTCTTCATCATCCGAGGGCCTTGTTTTACTTCTTTTCAGTTGAGTTATTATTTTTAGTTATACTTAGAGTTTGCTGGGGGCTTGTCCCAGCAACTCCTCAGTTCGATGGATTTCAGACCAGACTTGATTTCAGATTCTCAGATATTTTAAATCTCTATATTTGATTATTAATTTTCGTAAATGCTATTATGTATTATTTCAAATTTCCGTTGTGAATAATTCCTTAGAATACCAGTGTATGATAGACCAAGGGTTGACTTGGGGTCACGTGTGACTTCAAGTACCGTGTTATGTCCAGGGTGTAGGCTCGGGGCATGACATTTCTGATCTTGAAAATGCCGTCCCACAAGACCTTCATGATCAAGAAGAAGCTGGCGAAGAAGCAGAGGTAGAATAGGCCTATTCCTTACTGGATCCACATGAGGACCGACAATACCATTAGGTACAATGCGAAGCGCAGACATTGGAGGCGTACCAAGTTAGGATTTTGAGGTGGAGGACTTGGAGTTCTCTTCAAGGTTTCATTGAAACATTTATGGGGTTTTTGTTACTTTCTGTTTTGTTTATTGGGAGCTTATTTCTAAAGTGAAATTTAGTAGAGTTGTTTTTTGCTGATGTTTTGCTAAAAATTGTTTGAGCTTAATGTTTAGCAGAGTTTATGTATTGAATGAGTATTTCTGAATTTATTATGCTTCGTTGATTAATTTTTTTTTTTAAAAAAGTCATTCTTCCTTCTCTCTCATAGTATCTCCTCATCCTCCACCTCCACAAACAACAACTTGAGATCTTTCTATTATTTAAAAAATAAATTATTTTTGGATAATCTTTCTTCAGCTTACAAACAACTTGAGATCTTTCTTCGGCTGCCTACGACGAGTACCATTGCTTGAAGGATTTAAATAATTTTGGGATATTCTACAACCATCATATGCAACAAGCCATTGGTAAGCTGAAGAAAGATTGCCCAAACATATATGTTTTTTTTAAATAATAGAAAGATCTCAAGTTGTTGTTTGCAGAGGTGGAGGAGATAATATGAGAGAGAAGGAAGAATGGTTTGATGAGTATATTTAGGGTTTATTTTGTATGGTTTAAATTAATTAGGTGGGTTCGAGTTGAGTTTAAATAGATAACAGGTTATTTAAGTGAAACCGGGTAATTTTATTCAACTTGGGGGAATCCATCCAATCGAGGGGCATACATGTTAAGTTTCATAACGACAGGGGCATATTTGGCCTTAAAGTATAACTAGGGGAAAATTTAACCAATAAACAAAAGTAGAGGGATATTTTTGATCTTTTTTTCTTATATATATAATATTGCACATATTTAATAATATATATTTAAATAAGCATTTTAATAATACAATATTACCGCCAATTATTTTATTAATGCATTCTAAGTTTTATATAATATAGCATTTTATTAATTAAATAGCAGCCTAATTTCATCCCTTTCTCAATCTATTTAAATTCTAGCCACTCTATACTTAATTTACGTCAATTCTAGCCATTTTATACCAATTTTGGCTATTTTTTAATTTCTTTATCCACAAATTAAAATCCAACCAATTAACCTATCGAACGACTCAAGATTCGACCCATATAACTCTATCCAATCTCAGTTATTCATTTCCTCAGATCCAATGGCTGAGAATTAATTTTATACTTTCCTTTTAATCTAACCAAACCCCCTCAAACCCTACAATTCTCATTCTCCAAAACTCACAGCACTGCACACCCCTATAATTCCCTCTCTCCTCTTCTTTCAGTCAGCTCACCACTACTGTGCTGGCGAGACACCACCGATAAAGCCCCGCTATGAAAAAACTAATCCCACTTCACTCAGCACAGCACTGCAGCACCTTTCTCCGACCTCTCATTTTCCTCTCCTTTTCACTGCCTCTCTCTATCTGGTTGTACTCCAACAACTGCATCTCTGCTCCAATCAACGAGCATCCTTCTTCCTCCATTCCCAGACAGACCTCGCAAGTTAGCCGTCCCCTCTACCTCTTTGCCTCTACTCTCTTCTTTTCACTCAAGAACCATTGCTCCCTCTCCTCTCCTGCACCACACTGTCTCTTCGGCAAGCCACCAAACAGAGACAAGACCACACCTTTACCTCTCTTTTCTATCTTCTCTTCCGTCTCCACTCTGATCCACCGCCAACCACCATGATCTAGTGGACTACTAGCAGCCAAACCGCCACCCTCACTGCTATCTCTCTTTTCTCTCCTCTCAGCTAATCGCCACACCACTATTGCTCCGGTGGAGCATGAATAAGACACATAGATAGACCACCACCCGGCTCACTCGACTTTGGAACAAATTCATTAGAATTTGTCCATGGTAAGTTTTGCCTTTCTATTTTTTTGTCTTTTCTTATTTTTTGTTTGCTCAAAATTAGTTATGTTTGCTGATAGTTCTGTCCAAAATAACTTGATCATTTTGTGCTGAGTAGTGTAGGATGATTGAAAATGACCGATTATGTCTTCTTTAACCTTAATCTTTTGTATGTTCAATTTTGGCTACTAATCCGTATTTATGCCCTGTATGTCTATATAATTAACAAACTTACGATGATTTTGTACTTATCAGTCATGGTAATTCTCGACCAATGTTTTACTTTTTTAATTCCTATTCTTTTCTTCTTTGAAATGGATTCTAGACAACTTGTTACTCCTTAATTATGCCGGGATTTTGGCTTGTCAATTAAATTATTCTCTTTAATTGGCCTAACAGCCTTGGTATTTGATCCAATATGGTGACCTGATTGGTAAGTAATTAGTTTGGTAATTCTTTACTATTTCATTACAATCATGTTAAATAAGGAAAAACATTTCTTTGATTCATACTGCTAATATCTCCCTTCTCTCTACTTATTAAGATAACTTAATAGATTATTGCTTATGGTAAGTCTGATCTAAATTATGTATTCAATTTTGTGCCAATTATTGATTTTTGAAAAACCTTGACTGTACTTATGTCTGACTAATTCTGTAAGAAAATCTCCTTAAGACTTTTCATTCGTATTTACATCATTAGAAAAGGCTCTTATTTGATCATTATGGTAAGATTTGATTCTGTTTAAATTCACCTTTGATTGATTCTTTAATATCCACCCTTCCCTAATTGGGACGACTTTAATATATTATTTGTTTATGGTAAATATTTTATATGATTTCAGCTGTGTTTATTAGGGAAAAAGGATCTCCTAGTCACCTCTTTTGAATATTTTCCCTCTGCTTAATTCTTCCAACTAGATGGTTGTATAAGCAATGCTCTTTCTCTTATTTTGATCATCTGAACCTCTCCTATTCGATCCTTACTGATTCTTTAAGCAATACAACTTTGCTTTTTTTTTTTTACATTCGAATACTAGCAATATGAGCATCCAAACACCATTAGCTCTCTAGTAATATAATTTTTCTTGCTTCTTCAATACTCAAGGAAACTGCTTGATAGTTGAAACTTTTCTTTAGTTTTTCTAATATTTATTATTCAGATTCTATGGTTCTTATAACACTTTTTATTTCTTAATTTTTTCCAACTGGTTAGTCCATTCAATTATGTACTTTTTGTAGTTTAATCGTTGGTCAGTGAATATAACATGATTCATGTTTAAAATATGCCTATTTGATTTGTTTATTGATTTCTTTATGTCTATATGAAAAGAATCAATCTTCGAATTATATTCATAATACGTAACTGTGATATTCATGTTCTTACCTATATATGCATGCTACTACATATGTCTGTATTCTTGTGTTTGTTTAGTTTGTTAAACATATTTCCTTTAATCTCATTTGAAGAGTTTACCAGGGCTTTTGGAGTTTGGAAAGCAGACATTGTCGTCATATCATTGATGCCTTAGTTATTTAAAGTTTGCATTATATACTTTAGTTTTGTAATATTTATAATCAAGCATACTAAATAATGGAAAGGGGATGTGAAAGAGGCGTGGGGAACATGTGCTATTTTATTTCTTCTCCCTATTCCCGAATAACTCATTTTAATTTATTTCGCATTTATTAAATATCATACCTATAGGAATATATCATTAGTATGTAGAGAGAATGCCTATAGGAATATATCATTAGTACGTAGAGAGCATGCCTATAGGACTTATTTTTAATTCCACTTGAAATTACACTTATAGTAATAATAAATACAATTATCTCTGTTAAGAAACCTTATTATTTTTTTAATAAATCGGAGAAGTACTAGAAATCATGCTTATAGGATATTCATCTTAATGCTTAAAATCTGCATATGTAAACCGTGGGTTTCATATAAGCTTGTCACTAATTGTGTTTTTATAATAATGTTATCTGTCTATCCCAATAAGATTTATCTAATAACAGAGAGTTAAACACAATTACTCATTTATAACATGCTTAATTCAGTATGTTAGCTGCAGTCAACTATATCTATTAGAAAACTTTTAGAAATTTATTGTATTGTGAAACATGTAAAGTTGATGCCATCATGTTAGAAATTATGCCTATAGGAATTAATAGAGGCTTATGTGAAACCCTTGCATGTTAATTGCGTTTGTTTGACTTTTATCTGCTTGCTTGACATTAATTATTTAACAGCCTAGTACTCTAGACCCCAAAATCAAAATAGCAGTCTAATACCTCTTGGACATTAGGATTGGGACGGGTAGGAATATATTAGGGTGTTTAGTCTTTTCTTCTTTTAGAACGCTTTTAGAATTAATAACTAATTAATTATAAAGATAGTAGGACATGATAGTTTGTGCTCGCTAAATAATACGAGCAACCTTAAAGGAGTTGTGAACTATTATATTAGTTGCACAGGGTGATCTCATTAGGTTCAAATAACCTCCCCGCCTATCTATTTGGTGGAACTACATTAGACCAGATTCCCTTTAAGGGATACGTAAGCGTCTCTATGAGACTCGATTTAAATCTTCTAAAATTTTGTTGTATATATCGTTCTTTGTTTGTTTTTTTAATTTATTTGTCAATTATTATTTACTTTATTTGTAACAATTTGTTAGAATAATAAGATTGCTTTCCATATAAATTGGCTCAACTTTCTTTCTTCTCGCTTCTTTGAATTTATCTATTCATTTTCATAATAATCTCCTTAAATCATTTAGATTTTCTTAGGCTTAATAATTGTTGTCCCTTTTTGATCATATAATCATCCCCACATAATTAATGAATCCGAAAGGGACCCATAGTTGTGGACCTCGAAAAGTGCCTAACACCTTCCTTTTCAGGTTACTTGAATCCTTACCCGATTTCTAATGATGTACACTAATAAATGGAGTTAGCCGTAATTAGTTTAGTTCGATGTCCTGATGCACAATAATCTTTCAAGGTAACTTGAACTCTTACCCGATTTCTGGTGACGTAGACTAATAAATAGAATTATTAATAATTAATTTAGTTCGGTTTCCCAACATACCACAATTTGTTAGGTGGCAACTCTTCTTTCTATTCTTTTTTAATCCTATAAGAGTTGCCACGGGTTGATATCCCTCTTTTGCCTAAATTGATTGATTTCAGCATTAAAAGTTATTTTTTTTCCGTTCTAAAATAAAATTTGTTGATATATTTTAGTTTGTGATCCAAAATACAAATTGTTGAATTCTTGGTTGGTATTTTGCTTATTCAATTGCGAATAATTGAAATTTTAGAATATTGTTGTAAGAAAAATCCATTTGCTTCTCATTAAAGCCATTAGAAAAAAGACAAAAAAAATTATTCTAATTCCCTAGAAAATTTTGAAGTTTCATTAGTATGTTTAGAGATTTATATGTATGTAAAGATTGTGGAGATGGACAAATTAAAGAATCTTCAATTTGTCTTAGTTATACTCTTCGGTATTGCAATAGAATGAGTCCAAATGGAATATATTGATAAGGAAGAATCATCAATCATATAACTGTTTTCGACTAGTTTGTGAATGAGACTAGTTGTTGTTGCAAATCATAATTATTTTGCTAAATTCTCTTGTAGTGTCTGTTATATCTAAATCTCTGAATTACTTTAAAAGACACATTTTTTTCCTTGGTTTTCTGAATTGTACAAAGATCTTGAACTCCTGCATTTGGGACTCTGTAACATCCATTCTTCTTCTTGTAGTCTTGCAATTTGGAAGAATTGGGTGTTAAATTAAATCATCCATGTATTTGTGTTTTAGTTCAAATAGCTCAGTTATATCTAATATTACAAGTTACAGTCCATAGAATTTATTTTCTTCATTGTTTGGATTACAGAGAACATACACTCATTCAAGTTTTCCTGAAGAGAGAGGGTACCCAATTACCTTGCTTTTTCATCTGTGTGCTCAAATTTTGATTGACACATGTTCAACTTCCATAGCCAGATGATCATGACACTATAAGACTGCCGATGATTATAGAAAAGGTTTTCGAGATACCAAAGTAGATCGCAGACGATATCATGGGTGCATTTTGTTGCTGTTTGCAAGATGAATGTGAAGATTTGGCCAATCCCAATAGCTCAATGTAGAGAAACTACTTATGCTTTCGATCTTTTGTTCAAAACTTCTTGCATATGGTATGACTTTCTCCACTGTAATATTGGATAATCTCTTATCTTTGCCCTTTTTGCAAACGTAATTCAGATACCTACTGATTATTTCATTCCATGATAACTTTTCTTGTATTTTCATATTCGAAAAAAGAATACATTTCCTTGATCATTATCTAGTATAAGAGTTTTAAACCAAATTTCTTTCATTTTCTATGATAGTTGGGCAAGATTTATTTTTTTAAGCAACTTTTGATTTGCTGAATTGAGAACATTAGTGATTGCAGAAAAAATTGATATTTAGGTACTTTGAGTATCGAATGAGACTTCATTAAAGTAGAAGCCAGCACAACTTAAAAGTTAGGTAAGTTTGTGGTAGCTTGATATGTAGCTATACCTATGCTAAATTATGCCTGAAGAGTACAATTTTAAGTTGCTCTTATGTGAGCTTACTTGAATCTTTATGTCTGCTGAGATCATTGCACTGAGAAGAGCAACGATTTAGCCTCTGGAAAAGGATGGCCAACTTTTTATAGATGATACCTGATAAAAATAAATCTTTCAAACAAGTAGATATTTCAAACATATGGGCAGGCTGACCCATAGGGCTCTATTGCATTGCAAAAAGAGTTTACTTTATCGTCCATGTTACTACGAAACACCTTTACGATCTCACCAATACTGACTATCAGAAGTTCTCCTACACAACTGAGGAATATTTTAGCTTTTTAGCAACTGGAGCTCATCTGCGTAATCTCTTCGCATAAAATTTTAGATTTTAATCATCATCAACTTGTAGTCAAAGGCTTTTGATGAATAGGTTGCTGATACAAATACATAATAATTCTCCTTTATTTGCTATAAAATAGAGTGATCTTACTTTTCAGTCCTGCAGTATACATTATTGTTTCATAAAGGAGAACAAAAAGCCATTCCTTCACCTATCCTAATAACATCTCTTGATAACTCACTATCTGATATGCATTGTTCTTCTCTGAAACCATTGTCGCGTGATGTTAATCCAAGATATTTCTATTTGCAACGGGATGGACTAGTGTCAAGGCGGAAGAAAGAGTCAGGTCACTTGCATGAGGAAACTGAACCGTTACAAAGAAGTGGTATTGATGATAATTTTGAATATTTGAGTAGGGGAAATAAATGGAATGAGTCTAAATGTGAAGAAGGATCAAAAGAAAATAAATGCAAATTTTTAGTGAAGATGTCAACAGCTAAAACGACTACTGGATTTGCTAATATCTATTCCTCCTCAGAATATTGAAGATGTCTGCCCGACATGTTTTGAAGGTAGATTAGTTGTACGAGAGTTTTGTTGGACCTCATTGAACCTCTTTACAAAGTAGTATATGCATGCCTCTACCTAGAATGTTGTGAAAATTCTTTTATATATTTCCCTCCTCTCTCCCATCTTGAATCACATATAGACTTTATTCGATGCTGATGCACAATCAAAACTAAAATACACCAGTCACTGTCATAGTTTTGGTATAAAATCAAGTACTCCATACAATTTTCTTAGGGATTGTGAAAAGAAAAAGTACTTAACAAGCGAGAGCAGTATTAAGAGAACTATTTTTTGTGCAGTACACTTTTCCTTCTTTTTGGGTTTTATTGAATAGCTTCTGAGAACTATTTAGCAAAGTCCAAGAATCTCCTGAATTGCAATTTTCATGAATTTGATGAGCCTATCTTTCAGAATGTACAGATGAAGACCCAAAAATATTGACAAAATGCTCTCACCACTTTCACCTGGCTTGCATATATAAGTGGATGGAAAGAAGTGACATCTGTCCAGTTTGTGGGAAGGTAAATGTAATATCTTTTGCAATGTAGTGTCCACTGTATATTGTTTTATGATTACTACTTATTTGTTCGCGTGCTTGATTTTATATTGCAGTTAAGATTGTGTTATGAATCAAATTGGCGATCATGCGGGCACCTACATCGGCTCTAGCTCGATAGGAGAATCCCTTTTTAAACAACGAAATAAAATAAGTTCAATACTCATTAATTTACACAAATAAAAAATGTTTTAAAATTTGTAATAAATCATTTCCCATACCATGGCTTCCCAAGATCTAGTCTAAACAGGTACAAGTGCTCTATATTGAATACTGACAAATAAAAGACACAGCTTCACCTACGAATAAGATGTGAAAGCTGATGCTGAATATCACCTTCATCAATCATTAAACTGCAATTCTCCTCCCCCAACCTACACTCAAAAAGGTGTAGTAAGATAGTATCAGCACACCACACATATTGGTAGGAATCATCAGCCGGTTCTGATTAGTTCATTCAATAGCACATAATTAATATGAAATCGATTACCTTTTACTAATTCATAATAAACACACGCAAGGTTAAGATCTAATTCTCGATTAGTTCCTCATTTGAGCACACGATTAAACCCCTTTGAATATACCTGTATATACAAGCACTACAATTTCCCCCCTTCAACTTATCAATTAATTTATCACTTTTCAATTCCCATACTGGTACCGTTTTCTCGCTGCAGCAATACCTTTCCCACTACAGCGACACTGTGGCCACGAAAAAGCGTCAGTTGTAGTGCAACTTGCTTAAGTAGTAACTCGATATCACTTGTACTTTTATATTCATCACCCCTTTTTCCCACTACTAATGGTTAATTCTAATGCCAACTTATTCTTTATCTCGCCATTCCAACTCTATATCTAATTATATTTTCATTCCCACATTCGGGACTAACTCCACATAAAGGAATTTACCCAGGCACTTATCACGGACCACTAACAAGACACCAGAAAATTATCAATAATCATCAAGAAACTCAATTAAATCATTAATTAATATGACAATCGATCCCTCTACTGGATCATCAAGAAGCCCAATTTAAGTCATTAATTAATACAATAATCAATCCCTCTAATGGATCATCAAGAAACACAATATGTCTGGACCTCCTTAATCACACACTGTATAATTCGACGCTAAGACAACATCGTATCGTATCATACTTGTACCATATCATCATATATTACCTCGCCTCTGTATCCCTCTCATCATGCCCGAATCAATAATGGTATATTACATATCATATCTATATATCTGTACGTTTGTCACACATATGCATACCTGTACACATATGCCAGAGGGTTTTATTACTGCCCTTCCATTCATGACCTGTAGGGGACTCTAGAAATCCATGTACTGTACACCCAGCCATATGAACATCATATCATACCTGTCTGTGTACTCATACCTGTACACCCAGTCATATGAACATCGTGTTATATATTTTTGTGTACTCATACCATACTGCTCACCCGGATGCTCACCTCGGGCACGAGCCATCATATCCAAATACTCACATACTTGCTCAATAGTACGATTCGCTCGTTCGGATGCTCATCTCATACATGAGCCTCTCATCAGGGTAAGGATGTCTTACCTTTCTGTCTCACACATTTCCCCATGCTATCAATCAATTACCACAGACTCCACTCCCAGTTCCAAAATTTATCACAGTTCAATCCACTTAACAGAAATACATTCAACAACAAGAATTAATCACTACAATTCCTAACACAATCATTGTCTGAAGACTGTTCAACTATATAGATCAATTTATCAACACTCAAGACCCTAATTATAATCCTTTTCCCTACGTTTTAGATTTAACGACAAGCAAGAGTATAGAAGCTTAATTCACCTTCCTAGACTAACACGATATTCAACATCTACCCTAATCCTTACAAAATTCTACACCATATTTCGCATTCAGTTATACAGGGGTTAGTCCTCACTAACTCTAGTTACTCAAGACCATATTTATTAAAAATCTCTCCTCTTACTAAGTCTCCCCTATTCCCGACTACAACTCCTCATAGTGATTCCTTATTTCCAACTCAATTATTAATCGACGATTCACCGCCAAATTTCCGCATTAATTTTCCTCTTTCCTCCTACCACAGTAAATCGAATGCACGCATACGTGAAAACATATAAATACATACATATATCAATATAATCTAGTTATCTTATTTGGGATCACATCTTGGAAGTAACCATTAGGACCTTCAACCTAATGCGGACAACTAATAATCTAGTATAAAATCTATTCGTACCTCCATAATCACTTGATACCATAAGTTCCCTCTCTCATCTCTTGTTATTCCAACTATTACTTCTTACATTTACTAATATCTAGCTATTGTCCAAACTAGTTGTCATTAGCATGATAGCTTCCGTTTTACCTATCAGCAACACATCAACCATACAAACGTATATGAATCGCTAATCAAAATCTAACATTAAGGTAAGTCATAGTCTACCTAGGCGCCAAACTGTTGTTAAGAAAATCGTGGGGTTGCGTTCTTGCCTCGAATCTTGGGTTCTTACAGAGAAATATAGGGGAGAATGGTGGAATCCTTGCCCTCTCTAGCTGCCTTACCTTTTCTCTTGTTAGAAATTCAAACTCTTGTTTTTAGTCCTTTTTATTGACCAAACCTTATGAAAATAGGATTTAAATCCCAACCTAGATAGAATTATGGAGTTTTGGTCCACGTCATCCGCTGCAGCAAGGGGTCTTCCGCTGCAGTGGTCCCATTACAATGGAGATCCATTGCCGTGGTGGCCCTATGCCTGAGCCCATCTGATTTTAACTTATCCCATTTTATGTTTTTCAATCAACTAATCACTTAGCCTGAGGACATAACCTATACTTGCAAATAATTTTAAACTTTTCCATATTTATATCATCATGGTGCTATAATGGTTGGATGGGTCGTTACAGATTGTCCTTTACATACTATCCTGCTAGAAGCAATCCCCAAATGTATTGAGGGAAAATTTCATCTTTTGTGTTAGTTTGGTTGTAACCTAAATATTCAAAGAACCAGTTCTTTGAGCAACTATGCAATAAAGTAAACTGCAAAATTTAAATCAACACAAATATTTTTATGTGAAAAACCCCTTGCTCAAGGGAGTCAAAAACGACGACCTACTTATGTAGGACTTTTCTCCATACTCTTCCACTAAACTCGAGCCCAAACTTTAAATAGGTTTACAACAGCTCTTGTAACACCTAAAAGAACTGCCCAATAGTTCTATCTCTACACTGTTACCTCTTCTCTTCACTGAATCTACCTAATCAAACAAAATCCTTTATAATATAAGACAACACCTATTACAATCTATAAATGTAATCAAGATCCTATCCTAGAACTAGTCCAAGAAATTAACTATTACAACTAAAGAGTAGGAACAAGTTTTTTATTGTAGCAACAACTTCTTCGAGTCTCTTCGTGTAGAACTGGGAACACTCTGGGGGATCTATCTTTGGGGTGTTGTTCAAGACATGAGAATGGACCCCAGATCAAGACACAAAACCTAGAGACACGAATGGCTCCAAGTCGACTCATGACATGAACATAGTAGTTAAAGAGTATAAATTAACAGAAACTGATAAACTAAACATGAATAAGCAAAATTCTACACACGTAATAATCATAAATCGAGTTAACACTTACAAGCTAAGATTCTACATATTGTCTGAAAAGCCTCTAACATAACTGGTGAGCTAATGGAACAACATCCCCAACTAGCTCGACAAAAGTTTGTAACTAAAATAACAAAACAAAAAACTAAACTAAATATCCTCGGAAGATGAGGACTCACCAATACTGGCTAAACTAGACTGATACGGAAGCAGGACTAATGGCGCGACTGTGTCTGATCTCTCAAACCTGTATCATGAAACGAACAACATAGAGTATGCAAGGTAAGTAAAACGAACTATTAAAATACATAAGAGTTCATAAGAATAGGACCAGTTCAAAAAATGAAATGATAATCATAACATAAAAATGAGGGCTCAAGGTTTTCAAAACTATTCGTAAACTTGTCATAATCATAATTATAAACCTTGTAAAACATCACTTGAGCCAAAGTATCGTAATCATGATCATGCATAAAACATAAGAAACAATAGGAGGACTCATCTTAACTGACACCATCATGATAGAGCTTACATGATGCCCCAACTATCTCACTCAAGTGGGCAGAGCCATCCCAAGCTTGCCAGGCAAGGGACACAAATGGCGTGATATCATCAATAGGGACCCACCTAGAGTCACCATGAATATAAATCTATATTGGCGCGTAGTTTTGAGACCACGGAGTTTACCTGAACTTCGGGCCTACTCGGTGCTAGACACTACTCCCAAAAACATACACATGAGGGCTCATATAATTATCATGAAATCATACATCAAGTTCATGGCTAAATAATTTATAGCATACTTGATCATACTTGAAATACATGATTAGCCATGAAATAAGGGCTCGTGAGTCGGCCAAAATCATAAACTCATAAATCATGAAAAACATACATGCTTGAGAAAATCACTATACTTGAAATTCATAAATTCATGAAGAGTACTTGTAGGAAATCAGATCATAAACCATAAACCATAAACCATAATTTAGGGCTTAGGAGAATCACCATCATAATAGAAGCATAAACATGGCTTTTCATGAAACTTGCATAATTAGGCATAATTTTCTAAAATTTGAAATAATAAATTAATAATCAAAATAGGTATAAAATTTGCCCATAGATCTTACAATATGCTTGGAAACATGAAGAGAATTGACCAATACATAAATCATAGAGAATTTCATAAAAATTGGGATAAAACCCCACAAGATCATACACTTGAATTAACACTTAAATTCATGAACTTGAGGAGAAATTTGGGCATGAGACTGAAAGATAATTCTCATTCATGGTCCTACATACCTGGGTTAACTGATTCTTAACTTGACTTTGAAAGCCCCATAGATTTGGAGGAGAATTGGAGGATTCTAGGCTTGGTCTTCAACGAAACCCTCTAAACTTGCATACATGGGAGTTGAATGAATTAGAATAGGTTAAATTCCCATAGTACTCTTCTTTCAGGGATTAAAATGATGTAGTTTAGGACATAGGAACTTATAATTTATGAAAACACCCTTAATGAAAATTCTAGAAAATAGGCACTACCAGTTGTCACGACCCTCACCACGAGTCGTACCATGAAGTGAAGACTCGTGGTCACCTCCCATGGTCACCAATGGTTGCAAGAATGGTTCCTGAATATCACATCACGGACGTCTGCTACGAGTTGTTACATAACATCATGGATGCCTGCTATGAGTCGTTACATAGCATCACGGGTCGTAACACCTTTCGTTGTCACTGAGCCTCAATTCTTACCTTCTCTGGATTTTTCCATAGGTTACAAACTACGATTCGTGGTTACCTACCACAGGTCGTAACACCACTCGTGACAACCCATTCATAAAAAACACCTCCAAACCACGACCCTTAGCACGACTCATTATTTTCCCAATGAGTCGTACCCCGATCCGTCCTTTCCAACCCTGACATCCCCTGCGCCTCATCACGACTCCTGACCATGAGTCGTACCAACACACCATGACTCGTGGTCTGAGCATCCAACTTCAGCATCTCACTATGACTCCTCCCACGATCAGTTACTTCTCACCACGACTTATACCACGAGTTGTTTTGAGGCAAAAATATAGATTTTCTGTTGAACTTGTTTCCGTTTCTCTCATCTAATCTTAGAAACTTTCAGTGTATTACATTGTCACACCCTAACCCTGGGAGGTGTGACTGGTACCTGGTGCCACTCCTAATACGAGCACACATAGTGACCAAATATAAAACATAGGCCAGAATTATTAAGGTTCAAAAACTCCACATCCCACAAGATGTGTATAAAAGACGTAGGCAATAAAACAATAATAAATAATGGGCCGACTAGGCCTGCCAACAAACTAAAAGACGTATACAAGGGTAATCATCACCCTTCAACCTATCATGTCATGTCTATGAGCCTCTAATGAGTTAACAAGTTCATACTGATCGAAACAGGGCGTCGACCTACCAAATATGTACTCAAAAATCAAAAGAGCATATCTGAACAATCTAGAGCATACCAACGTCAACAGGAACTCAACTCAAGCGCGGGGACCTTGATCAATACCTACAAGCATGAATATAGTGCCCTTACTAGGGCATAAGTACACAATGTATTGAGCATGAAAAGCGACAATAAGACAAGAGTTTAGAGTCAATAAATAGCTAAAGAAAATAGAATGACAACCTCATAAACCCAACCTGACATCACACGTACCCAGGGCATATGATCTACCTCAAAACCATCATATAATATCAACAAATAATACAAATATAGCCACATAAAACCATATCATCAGTCAAGATCTGCCGGACCCTCTCTCGACTGTGCATAGTTAGTAGAGCTCAATCCATCTGGGAGAATCAATCACGATCCCACAAAGGCTCAAAATAGACATATACGGTGCTATGGAGGAATATACCTCCCATTAGGTCTTGCATGTATCAGAACGGCTCTATGGGAGGCAAACTCAACTCCATCATAGGCTTATTGTTCTACCCCTTGGACTCAACCCTGCAGCCGGACCTACTCTCAATGTCGTGTATCTATGAATCCTAAGGGCATCAATACACACACACACAGAGACATATTCAGAACATTCTAATCAACAATCAAATATAAAGATCTTAGGCATCCCCCAACTGATTTACAACCGACGTCAACCGATACTTGACACAAACCGATTCTAAGGATTGTTCGACTTGATGACGTGCCAACCTATAGATTATTCTAACCCAATATTATGAAAACACACATACATGTATAATACATAACTAGTAGCTCAACCAAGAGTATACCAACATGTTCTCAAGATACCATAAAGCCGCTCATATTCATGACAATAATACTAGCTCAACCTTATGGAATTCATGCCAAAAAATGGAAGAAACGGCCATACTATACCTTGGAATCCAATGAACACAAGTCAACTAAACTTCTAACTGTCTAAGATTAGCTAAACAACCTGCAACAAGCTGTTACAAGAAACCAATATGAGAAACAACACGAAACAATATTTACCGGCTAGTTCTTTAAGAATTTGACGGTAAGAAAGCTAAGGTGACAACCTACCATCACCAACAACATCAAAACCAACCTTAGAATACTAAGAATCAACATTGAATAAAGCTTACGAAGAAAGATCCTTGAAACAACTGCAAGAAGGTCGAACAAACAATGCTACACGAGTTCAACTGCTTATTCTAGCTTCCTAACACCAAAACTTACTTGACTTAAGTTTCCTAGTCTCCAAACCCTTAGAACACCATGGAAAGGCCTTGAGAGAGTTTTTCCTGAAAATTTCTAGAAATGAAATAAGATAGCAACCCACCGACCAAAGGGGCCTTATATAGCCTACCATCGCCTTGGCCTGCTTTGACATGCCTGCTTGTGTGGTCTCAAGAAAACGTGAATATCTCTCTATTACGAAGTTGTATTGACAAACAATATGATGAGTTTTATACTAGACTCATAGACCTTTAATTTGATTGGTCGTAGGCCCCCCTAATCATTATAGAATAGGAGAAAAGTTTCGAGATATTTGACCCAAATTTGAGAGAATTTTAAAAAAGAAATTTACGGTAACTTTTGTCGAATTTCATTCTACAACTTGATTGATGCACAATCTTAATACGATCTGTAACACCCCAAAACTTTTCTCGATCAAAATCAGACCTTGCAGGAAAAATCCAAAAGAAACCTGAATTTTTTCCTCAGAACGACCGAGACAATGAGTCATGGTCAGCTCCAATGACCCATTTTTTGGGTTATGGTCAGTCGTGCCTTGGTCCTTCGGGAACCAACGAGACATTAAACGACCCATTGTGAGAAATAATGAGTCGTCCTATCACTCGTTTATCCCTAGCTTAGAACTCTTTTTCAAGGAACCCACGACTCAACCAATGAGTCATCATGTGATACAACGACTCATTGTGTGAGTCGTTAGTTGGGATTCCCAGAAATATCCTTCAGTGACAACGAGTGGAAACAACGACCTGCTGTACTACACAATGAGTCGTTTTATCCACCCATGGTGATAATTCCCAAAAATCCTTAAACTTGTTCCAGTGGAGATGATGACTTAATATAATGCCCCGTTGGGTCCACCAACGAGTCATTACGTTGCTCATTGTTAGGCTTCCCATATTTTTCTTCCAATGGCCACTGGATATACCAACGACCCATTGGTTTATCCAACGAGTTGTGGTCCCTCTCATTGCCAATTCTAGTTATACAAGAACCCAGGCCCTAGGACCAACGACTAGTTCCAACGAGTTGTGGTCTCAAGTAATGACTCGTTGAGTGATCTTTTGGTCCGTGTCGGCAGTTTTTTCAAATTTTTTCTTAGGGATATTTTAGTAATTTTCTAGCTTTTTAATCCCTAAACTACGTAGTTTTGGGTTTTTTTCAGGAAATTTAGAGGGGTAATCAACAATTTACTTCATCTCTCTCATTCCCTCAGAAGTTAGATCGTAAAAACTCTCTCAGAAAGACTCAGAATAGAAGTTAGGGCAATCAATTTTCTTCTCAGATTTTCAAGGGATTCTCCCCGAGATTTCTTCACCAGGTATGTGGAAATTCAACAAGGAAATTATTCTTCCCTTGTGTCCCTAAAACCCTTCCTTAATCTTTTATCAGTATAGCTCCGAGGTTTCCAAATTTAGAAAGTTTTCAGACAGAATTCGATAAATTTCAGGTGGAATATTATCCATGTTATTAGCTGCTATATTTTCCCAATTCCTAGAAATCATGTGGAAAGTAGCTTCTTGTAAAATAATTTAGCCCTAGTTTCTGAATTCAGTAAATTAGAGTCTTGCATATTTGACTAATTATTTATGTTGCTTGATTCTATTAGTGTTGGGATTCCCTTGTTGTTGAAATAAGATGAAATCTCAGTCAGATGCATGCTAGTCCAGTTTCAGTCAGAATATTAGTATAATCGATATTATTCAAAAATGTCAGCTGATCAGTTTGATTACAGTCTTTTTTTGAGGTGTCAGTGGTGCCTCCTAGTTATCAGTTATTAGACTCAGATATCAGTTATCAAATTTAAGTTGGTTCTTTAGATAGTTATGACACTTCCAGATAAGCAGCTTTGAGCAGTCTTAGAACCCCCAATTTCAGTTTCAAATAGTTCTTTAGACGGTTACGACGCTTTTAGATAAGCAGCTCTGGCCAGTCTTAGAACACCAGTTATAGAATCCGGTCCGATAAGACTCTTAGGGTACTTCCATTCCAGATAGTTATCCCCAACTGAGTCTTGGACCCCAGTTTCAAACTATCAGCTTAGTAGTCAGACTTGGACTATCCAGTGGGAGTAGGACTTAGCACCGAACAGACTAGGGTTCCTGCGCACCCAGGTTCCCAAAACTGCAATGCCACCGTAGGTTATTTTATTAGCCCTATGGCCCCAGACTTGTGATCACCCAACTCATGCCTTTATACCTAGCAAGGTATGTTGGGTCCTGCCGATGGGGTGTATACATTGGACTCCACGTCTAGCTCACTTAATTATATGTCAGTTATAGACTCTCCCACTAGTCAGTATAGTTTCAATTTAGCTCAGCTCAGTACTGTTTCAGATTTACTCAGTTCAATTCAGTTCAGTTCAGTTCCGTACAGTTAGCTCAAATCAGTATATCAGATTCAGGGCATGTTTATGACCACCAGTCAGGGTCATCTTTGACCATCTCAGTTATATTTTAGTTGTTCAATTTACAATATTTCAGTTGGTCATTGCATGTCATTACAGTTCAGTTATTTATTCTTTATGTTATATTTTCTCCCACTTACTCAGTACATTCAAAGTACTGACGCATACCTTCTATGTTGTGTCATATCATGATACAGGCGCAGGTTCTCAGCCTCAACATCGTTAGACGATTTCCTTCTGGTGGTATCAGCAACTGCAGTTGGTGAGTCCTCATCTTTTGAGGACATTATTTATGTTTCAGTTAGTTTTTTTCAATTAGACTTTAGAGTTAGCTGGGGGCTTGTCCGAACAACTCATCATTTGTAGATGGCTTTCAAACATTCAGTTTTGCTTCCAGATGTATGAACTTTTATCATTTAGATTTCTTAAATGGTTTTATTATTTAAGCTTCCGCTATGATTACTCAGATTACCAGTGTTATGACAGACCATGTGTTGACTTGAGGTTACTTGTGACTCCAAGTATCGTGTCTCGTCCAGGGTATAGACTTGGGTTGTGACACGATCATAGAATAACTCAAATACCTCATAACACTTCTTTCTTCGTCTATTAACTACTCTTAGTTCTACCTTGAAGTGCTGGTTTATTGCTTAAATTATACGGGGTGTTACAAGTGTGGTCCAACATTCAAAGTATAAATTGTGCTATATTTGTACGAGTAAGGAGTCGCTTTCAAACTCTCCAATCCAACTTAAAATTAGTTCAGGTCTTTCCATGACTCAATCCTAATTTGACTTGGGCTTCTACTTCTTCATGTATACGCACTTCTTGTTATCCTTTATTTGAGGCTAATTCTATGTGCATATTTTATGGAGACCTTTCTTGTATAGAACTATAGTTACTTGTTGGATCAAAATGCCCCCGTATTTTAGTTCTTTCAAGGAATTCTAGTGCACACGTGAACAACTTCATCTTGTATCTTTAACAGTGTCCCGTTCTGCTTAGAGGAACAAATTCTTTGAGAGTTCCTCTGATAGTGTTGCTAACTTCTTCACTTCTTGGAGATCTGTAAGGCCTGATTTTGGAATCTTCAATCTTCATTCTTCTGCTAATTGATTGTCTCTTGTATATAATTTGTCAATTATCAAAACATCACATCATCTAATCAAGAGATCATAGTGCTTCAACATTTTGTTTTCTTTTCCCTCCCGCTCTTCGTACAATCAAGTGCCTTCCATGTTTAATTAACATAATTAATAATTTTCTATCATATGTTTTAGATGAAGCTACAGAAAACCTACAACAATACCAAGTGTGGTCCCACAAAATGGGGCAGAAAACCTCTTTATACTAACTCGTAAAAATTTGTAGCATTATACCCAATCATAGTAAAAAGAATATACTAGCAAAATTTTATTTGTAAAAAAAGATTAAGTTTCATATTTTAAGTAAAAAGAAAGAGATATATTATTATTCGGCTTCGTCTTTTCTTTTGGTGAAAAAGGTGAGAACTAAAAGAGGGAATCACAAGAGTAGGGAGTGTGAAGATTGCCTGCTCCAGTCAGGTTTATTGTTCTATTTTCATAGATTACCTAGTTCTTCTTACCAGCTATTCTGTTGTATGGGCAAAGATTCTTTTTTAGTGCATATATTGGAAAAGTACGTGAATTGACATTCTTCAATAGCTTATTCTTAATTCTTCTTGACTAACTAATTATCAAAGGCATGTATGAATATAATTAGTACTGGTCCAATTTCAATAGCATGTTTTGACAAATTTATGGGTAGATCATATGGTATACTAGTTCGAATGGAACTACCCTATTACCTTTTTTTGGATAAAGTAAGTAAAGAAACACCCTAATGCTTTTTATTTCTATGTGCTAACTGCTGAGTGAAATCACTTTCCCGTAATCATTCAATTCTAGTGTTTTTATTCTTCCCTCTTTTGGCTAGCAGGATTATGTTTCTTCCATTTTTTTCTATTGCAGGAGGTTGGCTGGTTACCAAGTGTTAAGGAAATTCTATTTAATTTTCAAACTATGTTAGTTTAGATTTAAGATTTTCATTAAATTTGCAGTATCTTCATTGAAGTTTTTGAAACTTTTCACGGTTCAAGGGGTGCTTGTTATTTTACCCTAGAAAAGTATGCTTAAAATAGGATGGTGGATCGTCAAATTGGAAACTTCTTGTATTTAAAGGTGTCTTTGTTGGATTAGTAATAGAATATGAAGGGTAACTGTTTTTACTTAGATGGTTGGGCCTCCTTTTGTACCACCATCCACAATAGCTAAATTGCAATCACTAGAAAAAGCATATCTTTTAGGAAAACGTAGGTGGGGTTAAAGAGGTCGATAGAGTGAGAGCTAAAGCAAAAATGAGAACACTCTAATTATAATTTGAATTAAGTATATTGTGAAAAAATAGTGGTGAAGTTTCACGCCCCAAGTTTACACCCTGGGCGAAACACGGTACTTGAAGTCACAAGTGACCCCAAGTCAACCCTTGGTCTATCGTACACTGGCATCCTGAGTAACATACAAATACATACGGCGAAATTTTAAAGCAAAAACATAAATACTTGAAGGAAATAAAACTGGTTCATAATATTTGAAAATATTAGAACGAAGCTACCAGTCTGGAAAAAAAACAATCTGAGTCTGAAAAACCAATCTATGTCTGAAAGCCACTATGACTGATGAGTTGCTGGGACAAGACCCCAACTAACTCTAAATCTAAATAAAAAGGAAGGAAAGTATAACTGAAGCAATAAATATCCATCCTTGAAGGATGAGGATTCACCAACTAGAATAACTGAGATCTTTGGTGAGCGGTTGGATAACGGGGCTGAGACTGAGATCCTGCAGCTGTATCATAAAATGATACAACATAAAAGTATGCGTCAATACTTTGAATATACTGAGTAAATGAGAGAAACATAACACAATGGGATAAATAAAAGAAAACGCTGAACTGAAAAGACATGCAAAGACCAACTAAAGCTACTGAACTAAATAACTGAATTACTGAGAAGACCATGTCTGATGGTCAAAGCATGTTCTAAGTCTGGAATACTGATCTGAAACTAGACTAAACTGACTAGTGGGAGAGTCTATAACCAACATACAACCACGTGAGCTAGACGTGGATTCCGATGTATTGTAATGCCCCAGAAACTCAAAGACTAGATCCGAGACTTAAAACAGAGAAAATAGAAAATTTGCAGAAATGCTTTAGAACGACTCATCTAATGAGTTTTTATGAGATCTAACGACTCGTTAGGTCAGTCGTGAAGGGGGATTGAGAAATGTAAGGGAGGGTCAGTGTACCCAACGAAAGACAACACGAGTCGTGGTCAGACACCACTATTCGTGGGAGGAGTCGTGGTCAGCCAGATATTAAAATCATTTGGGGTTGTGGCAGTGTACCTGATGAGTGGTGACCATGAGTCATGGTCACCAGGTAGCAAATCGTCATGTCTCCTATTAAGAGCCCAAAAGACTTTTTTTTTCCAGAAAATCTTATAGTGAACCTAACGAATGGACACAACAACCCGTTAGGTCCACCATGAGTCGTTGTGTCACCCGTCATCAGCCCCTCTAGTTTTCTCATCCAGTGACCATGGGAGGAATCAATGACCTGTTGGTTCATCCCACAAGTCGTGGTATCTCCCGTTTCCAGATCCAGTGACCCCAGGACTTAGATAGTGAAACGAACGACTGGTCCCAATGAGTCTTGGTCTCAACCAATGACTCGTTGAGTGACCCGTTGGGACCCCATTGACCAGATTTTAAATTTAAATCCTAGGGTTGCTGTTTTAATTTCTCACCTGCTTGGTCCCTAAATTATGTCGGTTTGGGTTGGATTAGGGTGTTCTAGAGGGGGAAACCGATGGTTTCTCTCATTCTTTTTCATCTCTCCATAGTTAAGCGCAAAATTTTTCTCAGAAAGGCTCAGAGCAGATGTTAGGAAGAATGATTCTTCACGGAATTTTTTCAAGGAATATTCTCAGGGATTTCCATCACTAGGTATATAGGAATTCAACAAGAGGATTGTTATTCTCTTGTGTCCCCTAAAACTCTTCCTCAGTTCACTATCAGTTTTAGCCCTGAATTTTCGATTGTGAAGATATTGCTATTAGACCTTGTTTAATTCTTGAGGAATATTATTCTATGCTAATTTTTGAATTTTTACTCCAATTTGTAATTAGAATGATGTCTGTTCTATTGAATTTCAATTTTTCCCCTAACTCTTGAAAACAAAAACTAGAATTAAGTATTGAATTCTCGAAATTTCTTGAATCTTTCAGAGTTAAGGGTTTCTATAATAGTTGTATGTGTTAGAAACTCAGTCAAATATATGTTAGACAATTTCAGTCATGAAGTTTATATACTCAGAAATGTCAGCCTAGTCTTAGTCAGATTTTTAGCAACCTCCAGGTTGACCAGAATAATGTCAGCTGATCAGTTTGAGTACAAAAATTTCCGAGGTGTCAGTATCACCTCCCAATTATCAAAATCAGATCCAGAACTCAGTGTATAGGTCCACAAGGAATTCATGACACTTATATAGATAGCTATGACTAGCCCTAGGACCCCAGTCAGATTACAGTGGTTCTTAGATGGTTACAACGCTTCTAGATAAGCAGCACTGACCAGTCTAGAACCCAGTTTCAGAATCTGATCCGATAAGACTCTCAAGTTACCTTCAGTCATATATCCCTGACTAGTATTGGACCCCATTTTAGAGCTATCAGCTTAGTATTCAGTTTAGGTATTCCAGTAGGAGAAGGACTTAGCACCAAGCGGACCGGGGTTCCAACGCGCCCAGGTTCCCAAAACTATATTGCTAGCGTAGGTTATAGTATTTATTGGCCTGATTGGCCCCAGAGTTTTGTGATCACCCAGTTCATGCCTCTATACCCTGGAAAGGTATATTGGGTCCTCCGGTGGGGCGTATACATCGGACTCCATGTTTAGCTCACGTGGTTACATGTCGGTTATACACTCTCCCACTAGTCTACTCAGTCCAGTCTCAGAATAAGAAGTTTAGTTCAATTTTAGCTCTATCAGTTTAGATCAGTTTAGTGCAGTATCTTAGACTCAGAACTTTTAGACTTCGGGCATGTATTTGACCATTAGACAGGGTCATCTTGACTATCTTGGTTTATTACAGTTATTCAACTCAGTATATCAGTTGGTCATTGTATGTCATTTTTAGTTCAGTCTTTTATATTCAATTATGTTTTCTCCTGCTTACTTAGTACATTCAAAGTACTGATGCATACTTTTATGCTATATCATTTCATGATACAGTCGCAGGTTCTCAGACCCAGCGCCGTTAGCCGACTTTGTTCAAATCTCCCTCTCTTAGTAGCATAAGTGTGATTCCTCATCTTTCGAGGACATTATTTCATTTATCTCAGTTACATTTGTTACATTCAGTTGGACTTAGAGTTAGTTGGGGACTTGTCCCAGCAACTCATCAGTTAGATGGCTTTCAAATATAGACTTGATTTTTTTTCCAGACTATCAGTGTTGTTCAAACTATTTTGATGTTTACAATGCAGTTTAGATATAGACTTGTTCTTTTTTCAGACTATTAGTGTTGTTCAAACTATTTTGATGTTTACGATGCAATTTTAAATTTTCTCGTAAACGCTTTATATTATTATTTCAAGCTTCCGCTATGTGCGTTTTACTTAGTATACCAGTGTATGATAGACCAGGGGTTGACTTGGGGTTACTCATGACTCCAAGTACCGTGTCCCGTCTAGGGTGTAGACTCAGAGCGTGACATGTGTACACCCCATCAGTAGGACCCAATATACCTTGCCAGGGTATAAAGACATGAACTGGGTGATTACAAGAGTTTGGGACCATCAGGCCAATAAAAATTGTAACCTACGCTGGCAACATAGTTCCGGGAACCTGGGTGTGCTGGAACCCCAGTCCGCTCGGTGCTAAGTTCTACTCCCACTGGATAGTCCTAGACTGAATACTAGGCTGATAGCTCGAAACTGGGGCACAAGACTAGTTAGGTATATATATCTGAAAGCACCTTAAGAGTCTTATCAGACCAGATTTTGAAACTGAGTTGTAAGATTGGTCAGAGCTGTTTATCTGGAAGCATCGTAACCGTCTACAGAACAAACTAAAATCTAAAACTGGAGTCCTAAGGCTAGTTAGAGCTATATATCTAAAGTGTCATGACCACCTAGTGGACCAATAAAACTAAATTCTGAATCTAATTCTGATAACTAGGACGTACTACCGATATCTCGGGAAATTCTGTAGTCAAAGGATCCGCTGACATTTTCTGACTGACACTGAGAATTCTAACATTCTTACTAAAACTAAATTGACAATATTCTGATTTAGATTCAATGCTACTAACAATATGGGAGTGTCCAACACTGATAAAATCAAACTAAAATTCGATATTCAAGCACTAATTCAAATTCCAGATTTTTTTTCTAATTCAAGAATAGGGCTAAATTTCACTTCACAAGATTTAACATCATTTCAGTCACAAACTGGAGGAAAATATCTAATATTAACATGGTATAATATTTCACATGATTTAGACGACGTATGACTAATAATTTCTTGACATTCAGTAACGTCAGGACTACTACAGATAGAGAGAAATAGGGAGGAATTTGGGGACACAAGGGAAGAACTATTCCCTTGTTGAATTTCCACATACCTAGTGAAAAAAAACCCGAAGAATTCCTTGAGAAATTGAGAAAGGATTGCCCTAGCTCCTGCTCTGAAAACTCTGAGGAAAGTTCTACAATCTATTTTCTGAAGGTTTGAGTGGGGAATGAGGAAAGAAACCGTTTAACCCCACTTGTAAGTCTAAAATTATGTTTAAAATGATGTAGTTTAAAGTTTAGAAGGGTAGAAAATTACTGAAAGTCCCTTGAAAACTCATAGGGAAAAACTGATTGACAGTCCTCATGGGTGACCTAATGAGTCGTGGTCACCTGTCATGAGGTGCACTGCCTTAAACACCTAGGAGTCCCCACGGGTGACACTACGACTCGTGGTGTCCCAAATGAGTCGTGGTGAGGACTCGTCAGGTACAATGCCTGGCTCCCTCTACTCATACTCAACACCTGACCACGGATCACCTAACGGGTCGTGGCATGGACCATGACTCATGGTGACCAATCGTTAGGTTCACTGCCTAACCTCTTTCCGACTTAAAATAGTTCTTGACCACGGGTCATGTCACGACTCGTGCGGTTGACCACGACTCGTGGTCACCCCAAACTCCAAATTTCAAAGTAAGCTCTCAAGCCTCACCACGAGTCACTTAACGACTCGTGGTCACTCCCCACGGGTAACAAAATGACTCGTTCTATGACCCGATGCAAAATTTTCAATTTTCTCTAATTTAAGTCCTGAGTCTAGTCTTTGAGTTTTCGGGGCATTACAATATCTCTCCCTTGGGAATATTCATCCTTGAATGTTGGAAAACAAACAGGAAAGCAGAGAATGATAGTTTTTATACACAAATACTGATCATGAATGTAACACCCCGGAAGGGCCTACGTATAGACCCGGGGTTGAAGTTGAAAAATGCAGAAAATCTGGATTTTTGCACCAGTACGACTCGAGGTACGAGTCGTGGTGAGGACCTACGACTCGTGACTCGAGTCGTGAGGAAACCAGGGAGTCGAGGTTGTGTCACGGGTAGTCCTACGAATCGTGGTGAGAAGGTATGACTCGTGGGTAGGAGTCGTGGTGAATATATCAGTGGTGCCAGAGTGAGTCGTCACAGGTCATGGTACGACTCGTAGGATGGAGCTACGGCTCGTGGTGAGGAGTTGTGGTTAAGTCGTAGTGGTCTGAGTAGATGGTACCATGGTTGACAGTACGACCCGTAGGATAGTGGTACGAGTCGTAGGTTGCCAGTTGTGACTAACTTCAGAAAGTTGGGAAAAAAGGTGAAGTGACCACGAGAGGAAACCACGAGTCGTGACTCCATGGCACGACTCGTGGAACGACTCGTGGTCGGGGCCAGATGAAAATTTTAGTAAGGGATTTCATCTTTTCTATGCTTTTGGGCCCTAAACCACGCCGTTTTGAGCACGAAAGAGGGTCTTTAAGGGATGAAAACACCTGCAAACTTCATTTTAGAAATTTCAAGTGTTAGAGAAGGGAGTAGGAAGGGTTTCAAGCCATCTTCTTCAAGTTCTTCAAGCTTTCAATTAGGGCTCTTCAAGGGAGTAGGAAATCACGAAATTTCAGGTATGTGGGGTTTTGAATGGGTAGTCTAGTCCCTACCCATGCCCAATATCCCCCTAATTCTATGTTTAAATTACCAAAAACCTTATGGGTCTTTATCAAATTTCATGTTTTCCTTAAATTTGAAATGAGCTTATAGTAGTATGTTAAATTTATGAACTTCAACTTTATTTAGGTTGATTCTACTTGTTTATTCTATATTTCATGAATTAAATCTCTAAAAGTATGGATGCCCAATTATGGGGAAATTTTTAGTGAATTTCATGGTCAAGATGATTCCGAAAGCATGAACGAATTTCTCTTAAATTTTTTAGCATGTCTATTCGATTTCCAATGCTATCATGATCGCTTTCTTATGAATTTAAGCATGTCAAGTATGTTTGAAACTATGGGCAATGCCCACATATCACTTATGATTTATGAACTATGATTTTGGCCGACTCACGGGCCCAATTCCATGGCTAGAAATACAAACCCTCATGTATGCTATGATTTCCATGTTTTCTCTAGCCATGCATGTCATGTTATGAATGTTATGAGCATGTTGCATGTTTTGGGAGTAGTACTTAACACCAAGTAGGTTCGGGACCTAGGTTATGCCCCGAATCTCAAAACTACGTGCCACTGTAGGATCATGTTTGGGACCTCCTCAGTGACTGTCTCCTATGCCCTATGGGACCTTCATGAGTGATATCACGCCTTTCATGGTTCATACCCTTGGCAGGTATGAGCGGCCTACCGACTATGGGTACAAGTCGGACTTCATATGTGCTTATGTGAAGTATGTCGGTTATAGAAATCTCCCATTGTTCCTCATAGTTCTGAAATATGCATGATTATGTTACTTTTTGCTCACTTTATGATTTATGAAACATTTTACCTCATGTTATGACTATGATGGGTTTATGATTACTTTTTGAAATATTGAGCCTTATGATATACTTATGATTTCAGTTTTATGAACATGATGTCCCCACTCCTATAACTTTTATGATGTAAGCACTTCTTTGCATACCTTATGTACTTAGTACTTTCCGAGTACTGACCCATATACTTTCAGGATTTGGTTCGCGGGTTCAATATCATTCTTAGCTTGCGCACAGCTTCGTCCAGACTTCAGTGGTGAGTCCTCATGATTCGAGGGCTTCATGTTTAGATTTTTCTACTTGTCTTATGTTTCCAGATTGTTTGGGTTAGCTGGGGTCTTGTCCCTTCAACCTGTCTTTTATGATTAGAGGCTTTCAGACTTATGAGTAGTATTCACCCGTTTATGTTTGGATGTTGTATTGTTGTTTCCCTTTTCTCTCATGATATGATTTTCAGTTAGTTTACAATTTATGAGTTAAATTTTCCGCTATTTATGGTTGAATTAGTGTTATGCTCATGCCATGGGTTGACTTGGGGTCTCTTGGGACTCTTTGTCCCGTGTCTATGATTCGGGTGTACTCTCGAGTCATGACAATAAAGGCTGAAACTAGCGGAATGACTACCTCTGAACTAGATCACAAGTCTGGATTGAATTCACTAATCATGCACATATTTATTTACATGAAAGAAATTGTATCACATGAACTAAAAGTAGTTTTGTGGAGGGAACTGATACCTTAAACTGAAACTGAGTCAGAAGGGAACAAATGGGGTATCTAGCCATCATATCCGCTTCAGCCTCCCACATAGCTCCCTCAACCTACTGATTTCTCCATAAGACTTTGACTGAAGCTACTTCCTTGTTCCTCAGCTTGCGAACCTGACGGTCAAGGATTTGGATTAGAACCTCCTCATATGAGAGACTATCTTTCACTCCCACGCTGTCCAATGGCACAATTGAAGTTGGATCATCGATGCACTTCTTCAATAGTGACACATGGAATACTGGGTGCACAGATGCCGATTCTGAGGCAATTCTAGCTCATAAGCTACCTTGCCAATTCGCCTCAGAATTTTGTAGGGTCCCACATATCTCAGACTGAGCATTCCCTTCTTCCCAAACATCATTACCCCTTTCATGGGTGAAATTTTCAGATAGACTCAATCATCCACAACAAACTCCAATTCTCTTCTCCTCACATCAGTATTAGATTTCTGACAGCTCTGAGCTGTTTTCAATCTTTCTCTGATGAGCTGTACCTTCTGCATACCTTCATGAACCGAGTCTAGCCTGATTATAGTAGCTTCACCAACTTCAAACCATTCAATATAAGACCTAGACCGTCTACCATACAATGCTTCAAACGGGGCCATTAGTATACTGGAGTGATAATTGTTGTTGTACGCAGACTTGACAAGAGGCAAGTGGTCATCCCAACTTCCCTTGAAATCGATTGCGCATGCTCTCAACATGTCTTCTAGGGTCTGAATAGTTCGGCCAACTTGCGCATCTATTTGCAGTTGAAAAGATGTGCTGAGATTGACCTGGATACCAAGTCCATTCTGAAAAGACTTCCAAAAATGTGAGGTGAACTGTGTACCTCTGTTTGAGATGATGGATAATGACTCCCCATGAAGTTTGACCAACTCCCGGATATAAAGCCTAGCATAGTCCTCAGCTGAATCTATAGTTTTAACTGGGAGGAAATGTGCCGACTTAGTCATCCGGTCTACTACTACCTAGATAGAATCATGTTGCCAACGAGTTTAAGGTAGACCGGTAATAAAGTCCATATTTACTTCTTCCCACTTTCATATGGGTATGCTGATATCCTGTGTCATACCTCCCGGTCTTTGGTACTCTACCTTGACTTGCTGGTAGTTCGGGCACTTAGCTACGAATTCAGCGATGTCTCTCTTCGTGCCATTCCGCCAGTAGATATCCCGCAAATCGTGATACATTTTAGTAGCACCAGGGTGGATAGAGTACCTCGATCTATATGCTTCAGCCATTATCTGCTGTCTCAAGTCACCGATATCCGGTACACACAATCTACCTTTGTAACGGAGCACATCATCTCCCCTTTTGGAGAAAGCCTCAACCTCTTTCGTGAGAACCGCTTCCTTAAGTTTAAGTAAAATGGGATCTTCATCCCATTTGGACTTAACTTCAACCACCAAAGAGGAATCTGACCCGCTTTTCGTCACTACTCCACCCTCAGCTGAGTCAACCAACTGCACCCCTAACCGAACTAGTCTGTGAATATCCTTGCCAATTCCTTTTTGCCTTCCTCATATGAGCCACGCTACCCATAGACACTCTGCTTAGGGCATCAACCACCACATTGGCTTTGCCCGGGTGATATAGCACGCTCATTTCATAATCCTTTGGGAGCTCTAACCACCTTCTTTGACGAAGATTTAGGTCCTTCTGACTGAATACATATTGAAGGCTCTTGTGATCGGTGAAAACATCTACGTGAGCCCCGTACATGTAATGTCTCCATATTTTCAACACAAACACCACCACTGCCAACTCCAAGTCATGAGTGATCTTGGGCAAATTTATATGCCCAAGTGATACTCAAATGTGTCATTTTAGCCTTGTTTATCTATCAATGTTTATACATTCTCATGTGATTGGTAATAAAATGTGAATTTATACTAACCAATATGATTAGCATTGTTTTGCAGGTAAAATGTAATTTTGGGAAGCTAAAATGCGTATTGGAAGAGATCGGGGTTGGACTCGGATGTGAGCAAAGGACAAGGCATTGGAAGGCACAAAATAAAGAGGCTCCGTGATGGAGCCGTGTCACGCTGCCATCGCGGAGTCCTTCTGCCTGGATAGGGAATTTTTGGCCTATTTACATTGAAGGTTCGCGTTGGGTTCGTGGCACGGTGGCCTGGCTCCGCGTTGCACGTCGTGCCACGTTGGGCCTGATTACCTGGACCCCCAACTTCCAGTGAGGGTCCGCGTCGGTGGCGTGTCACGAAGGCAGTGCTCCGCGATGCACTCCGTGACACGTTGCTTGTTATTCCGGGAAAAATTCCCACTAGTATAAATAGAACACTTAGGTTCATTTTTCAATATTCTGACTGGGTGGAGCAAGAACGTGGGTTACAGACAGTTGAGGGGACGAAATTATCAGGGTTTTTCTCTCTTTCCTTCTCCTTGAATTCAATTGCTTGTATGTTTAACACTCATTTAACGATGGTTAATCCACAAATGAGTGGCTAATTCCTCTTCTTGCTGAGGTTAAGAACAATTGTAATGAAATGTGATTATTGATTCTTTGATTTTTCATCTTTTCTTCCATGGTTGTTCTATTGATTCTTGTTCTCACTGCATTAATGTGTGGCCTACGTTAATGTATATCTAAAAAGTCCGGTTTCACTCGAGAGAGCAAGAAATTGGAAAGTTGTGAATTAATAGGATATGATCCTTTCTTAGTTTGGGAAAATTGAGAATTGATTTACCTTCAGGATAGAAATATACCTGAAAGTCGTATTAGTCAATTTAGGAATCGGGTTTGTATGGCTAGAACTTGAATTTTCGTTTAATCACAGAAATGTAGGTGGACGGTTCATGATTCTTAAGTTGGGTTAAATACGAGAGTTTTAATCCATTGGCATTAGTTCTTGACTAGCAACCGGAGGAAAGGTTAACCAAATTATATCGATAATTAATTTCTTACATGTTCAATTAACCTCAGCATGCTCACATTCATAGTTCAGACTCACATTAGATACTTGTTTTAGACTTAGCCTAAAAATTAGAATCCAAAAATATCAAACTCTTGGTTACACTGTTGTCTTCATTGTTAAACTGAAAATATAGTAACACTTGATTAATTGCTACCTTATCCCAGTCCCTGTGGGATCGATACTTGGCTTACTTGAGCCACTTTACTACTTGTTCGATCACGGGCACTTGCGTGTAGTTATATACCCATATAACAAACGAGCGAACAATGAGTTAGATAATTCTTCTCATGAACCTTGAGCTGTCTGGAGGTGTAGGCTATCACTTTGCTCCGCTGCATCAGAATGCAACCGAGTCTAACTCTGGAAGCGTCGCAATATACTACAAACCATCTGGTCCTTCTGGTAGGGTCAACACCGGAGTGGTAGTGAGTCGAGTTTTTAATTCCTGAAAACTCTTCTCACATGCATCTAACCACTTGAATTTCACCTTCTTCTGAGTCTGCCTAGTAAGTGGATATGCTATAGAAGAAAAGCCTTCTGTAAAGCGTCGGTAATAACCGACCAAACCCAAGAAACTTCTGATTTCGATTAGGGTGGTAGGTCTAGGCCAGTCTTTCACAGCTGTTATGTTATGAAGATCAACCTGAATACCCTCACCTGAGACCACATGATCCAGGAAAGTCACAGACTTCAACCAGAATTCGCACTTGCTGAACTTGGCGAACAACTGGCGGTCTTTGAGTGTCTGAAGCACTATCCTCAGGTGATTAGCATGCTCTTCCTCATTTCTGGAGTATAACAGAATGTCGTCGATAAATACAATGACGAACATATCCAGATACTGCTTGAAGACTCTGTTCATCAGGTACATAAAGGCTGCAGGGGCATTTGTTAGTCCGAAGGACATAACCAAAAACTCAAAGTGACCATATCGAGTCCTGAAAGCTGTTTTCGGTATGTCACACTCTCTGACTCTTAGCTGATGATACCCCTACCTGAGATCTATTTTTGAGAAACAACTGACTCCCTGAAGTTGGTCGAATAGGTCATCAATTCTGGGAAGGGGATACCTATTCTTGACTGTGACCTTATTTAAATGATGGTAATAGATGTACATTCTAAGGGTACCGTCTTTCTTTGGCACAAATAGCACTGGATCACCCCAGGGAGAGATGATGGGTATGATAAAACCCTTATCAAGAAGATCTTTTAGCTGCTCCTTCAACTCCTTAAGTTCAGCAGGATCCATTCTATAAGGAGGAATGGAGATGGGCTGAGTATCTGGAATAATGTTTATGCTGAAGTCAATTTCCCATTCAGGAGGAACTCCGGGAAGGTCTTCGGGAACACTTCTAAAAATTCGCTGACAACAAGGACTGCCTGGATAGTTGGGGTCTCAAAGTTAGAATCCTTAACCCAAACTAGATGGTAAATACATCCCTTAGAAATAAGCTTCCTAGCCTTAAGGTAGGAAATAAACCTACCCTTTGGCGCTGAACTACTTCCCAACCATTCTAGAGCTGGCTTATTAGGGAAGTGGAACCTGACGACCCTAGTTCTGCAGTCGACTGAGGCATATGTCACACCCCAAACCCGGAGAGGCGTGACTGGCACCTGGTGCCGCCCCTGATATGAGCATATCCGACGCCCAGAAATAAAACAACGGCTAGAACCAATGAGGTTAAACTACACAACAACTATAAAATCAGAATAAGACGATAGACTATATCGGAAGCTGGCACACCTAACCAACCAAGAAAAATAAATAAATGCCATCGAGGCCACAGAATGGAACAAAAACTATATAACATGGCCCACCTGGCCTATAAAAATGACACTACACCCATAACTAATGTCTACGAGCCTCTAAAAATATAATAGAAATCAATTGCTCAGGACTGGGCCCCGAACTACCCATAACTCAACCTCTGGCAACTCCGAAGGAACTGGAGCACACTGACTCAGCTGGAACTCCACTCAGCAACCAAGAACATGATCTAACAGCCCACCATCACCTGCAAGCATGAATGCAGTGCCCCGACCAGGGCGTCAGTACAATAATGTACCGAGCATGAAAGGCAGAAACAATTGGAAAACTAAGATTAGAGATCCACAGATATACCAAATATCGCAAAAGGAGAACTAAATTTAAGTAAACATATAAAACCTACCTGTCCTCCCGTAAGCCTGGAAAATACAAGAAAACATACAAACAAAACCTATCTGGCCCCCATAAGCCCGACAAGTCCAAAAAGTAAATAACAACACAATGACACCTAGCTGACCCGGCTCACCTGTCATCGCCTCTAGACCTCTCAATGGCCTCAGCTAACACCAGCCAACATCTAGCATCCACTGCTATTAGATAACAAATAACACAAGAAAAAACCACAATTTAATGCCAAACAAAACACAAGTAAACACTAGTTAATCAATATCATCAATCATGCACTGTCGGACACTCTCTCGATTGCGCACAATTAACGGAGCTCAATCCATTTGGGAGAACCAATCGCAATCCTAGGAAGGCTCAGACATGTCGGACCACTCTCAAATAATGTCTCAACTAGACATTACAGAGGACATCATTCTCAACCCCGTAGGTCATTTCACTCCTTGGGATCAACCCCTCATCTGGAAACACTCTCGTGCGTGGGGTATCCACAAGGCACCTCGGTCTCGACCCCTAGCCAAAACAACTCTCGTGCATCTGGTATCCACAAGCCACAAGGCCTCAAACACAACACATATACAATCATAACAATCACAATCAACAACAATGATAATACATGCTAAAATAGCCCATAACCGGCTCTCGAACTCCACCAATTGATTATCACAACACAGTACTATCCGTTCATGTCTATTCATCCACCGACGAGCCACTAATCGAGCTAAGGGTTACCATCCCAACCAATCTATCTCCAAGCATTAAAAACACCCCATAAGCCACTATACTTACCACTAACATCAAGGGACATGACCAAATTAGCCTAAGTATCACCACAACCATCATGTGCCATCGACACGGTCGACAGGATCGCTGATTAGAATATAACAAAAAATCATCGCAATCATCAACCTTAACTACTCTAATACCCCATTCACTTGTCAATATGATCACATAATATCATTCACTCAAATATCCCACAACTTGCTATAAGAACTACATGCCTCACACATGACCTCTCGACACGAGCCTAACAATTTGCCATGACTACGATTCTCCGCACTCAAGCCCGAGCCACCAACCAAACCAGAACCTTATACACACCTTTATCACCATATAAACATAAGAGCAAGAGTTCAATAATAGCAAAAATACAAGTCATCACAAAATAGCCAACACACACGTCAACACGGATGATAACGGCTATGGAATTCATGCCGACGAAGGGAGGGACAAGCCTAACATACCTTAGCTGCAAGCCTAGCCAAACTTGAGCCTTCAACACCACGAACCTACTTCCTAAAGGCAGTCCAATATTCTTCCAAAAACAGTCAACAAACGCAACAAATATGACAATACAAACGAGGCATAACCGATAAGATTCATACAGGTTCGACGGTAGAAACTCCGAAACAACACCCTATCGGCATTAAAACACCTATAACAACCTTAAAAACTAAGGAGAAAAAAATAAAGAAGGCTTACCAACAGCTTCACCACGAAACAACCTCCAAAATCCCGGAAAAGATACCAAAACACAAGCTATATGCGATTCTCAACTTCCCGACATCAAAATCATGTTGAACCATGAATTCTAGCCTCAAAATGCAAAGGAAACCATGGAGAAAACCTTGAGAGAGATTCTGGATGTGAGAAGTTTTGGAAAATAAGAAAATAAGACAACCAACCGACCAAGGGGCTTTTTATAGTCCTCCACCGCCTTAGACCCTTGTGAGGTGCCTGCTTGCGCGGTCTCGCGAAAATGCGAATATCTCTATACTCTGCAGTCGGATTGACAAACAGTTTGATGTAATGGAAACCAGACTCATAGATCTTTAATTTGATAGGTCGCATACTTTGATACATTTGACCTAAATTTCAAGGAATCTCAAGAAGGAAATTTTGCAATAACTTTTTCCCGAATTTTTTTCTACAACTTGATCGACATCCAAACTTAAATACAATCATAGAGTGACTCAAATAACTCATAACACTTCCTTCTTATATAGTTAGGTACTCTTAGTCCTATCTCAAAAGCATGATTTTATTTCTCAAATTATCCGAGGTTTTACAGCATAATCGGAGTGTAACCAATCCATGCCAAGGATGAGGTCGAAGTCGACCTTGTCTAACTCTACAAGGTTAGCTAGAATTACTTTATTGAAGATTGAGATTGGGTAGTTTCTATATATCCGACTGGCTCTAACTGACTCGCCAACTAGGGTGGAGACTGAAAATGGTTCTAAGAGGACCTCTAGACTGATATCGAACTGGACTGCTACGTAGGGAGTCATGAATGATAGTGTGGCCCCCGGATCAAGTAGGGCATATACATATAGGTGGAAAAGACGTAACATACCCGTGACCACATCCAGTGAGTTCTCCTGATCTCGACGAGATGATAATGCATAAAATGGTTTTGGCGTTTACCGCCCTCTGTACTTGATGTGTTAGCCTGCTGAGCTGGTCGGCCTGCTGGAGCTACTGAGGTAGTGGATTGTGATCTCCCCCATCCTGCTGACAGGCATTTCTTAAGTCGATGCCCAAGCTATGCACAACCAAAACTGCCCTCTCGGCCCTAAAGACACTCTCTTGGGTGGTTCATGCCACACTTGGGGTAAGATGGATACCTTTACCAGCACTATAACTTTGAGACTGATAGCCAGATGCTCTACCCCTCCGATCCTGGCAGGGATCAAAAGGTAGGGGCGCTGACTGAGCTGAGTGTTGGAGCCCTTTGCTGCTGCTGTGGGTGGCTGCTACCGCCAGACCTCTGGTGGCCGTAATCTGATTGGCCAGTCCTAGCCCACTTGTTCTTTCGCTCCATGTACCTCTGTTTTTTCGACCTCAATCTGTTGGGCATAGACAATTAGGCTGGAGAGGTCGATATCTTTGATCAGCATCGCTGTCCTGCACTCTTTGAGGACCAGGTTCAATACCCCATTAACTAATTTCAGCATGCAAGCCCTTGTCTCGGCCACCATCTCTGGAGCATATTTGGAAAACCTGGTGAACTCTAGAACGTACTCCTCTACTGTCTGATTTTCTTGTCTCAGGTTCATGAACTCCTCTACCTTTGCTTCCCTGAGCTCCCGAGGGAAGAATCTGTCCAGGAAGGCTGTAGTGAACTCCTCCCATTCCACCGGTCCTGCTTCTGCTGGCCTTCCCTCCTTCCACTGCTCGTACCAGACTTTGGCTACCCCTTTCAGCTGGTAAGCAGCCAAGTTGGCACTCTCTGAGGGACTGACACCCATAATTCAGGTGATCTTTTTAACTTCGTCCACAAATTCTTGTGGGCCCTTTCCCACCTTAGACCCATGAAAATCCAGAGGGTTTATCCGGGTGAAATCCCGCACTGGGGCAGCTGCTGTGGATCCATTGTTGTTGATCTGAACCACCTGCTGGTTCACCTGGTTGGTAACAGTTTGGGCGTGCAGCTGAATAGACGCCCTGAATTCTGCGGTAGATACCGAGTCATCCTGAGGGGCTGCCAAGGCTGGTGGGGCAGGTCGTTGCGCATTCCCAGTCCTCCTTCCATTACCACGTCATGGAGGCATGATTCACTGAAATGAAGTAGAGCACAAGTTAGGAGAATGATTCTGGAACTGAATTTCAACGCACGATAAGGAGTATGAAATAAAAGGAATTTTTCCTAATAACATCTCGTAGCCTCCCCGTCATAAGTGTGGCGCACTTCACACCCATAAAGTGGACTCTACTCGATGTGTCTTTCAGACATCCGAGGATACTCTGAACCTAGTGGTCTGATACCAAGTTTGTCACGCCCCAAGTTTACACCCTGAGCGGAACAAGGTACTTGGAGTCACAAGTGACCCTCAACCCTTGGTCTATTATACGCTGGCATCCTGAGTAACATACAAATACATACGATGGTATTTTAAAGAAAAAATATAAATACTTGAAGGAAATAATACCGGTTCATAATATTTGAAAATATTAGAACAAAGCTACCAGTCTGAAAAAAACAATCTGAGTCTGATAAACCAATCTACGTTTGAAAGCCACTATGACTGATGAACTGCTGGGACAAGTCCCCAGCTAACTCCAAATCTAAATAAAAAGGGAGAGAAGTATAATTGAAGCAATAAATATCCGTCCTCGAAGGATGAGGACTCACCAACTAGAATAGCTGAGATCTTCGGTGAGTGGTTGGATAACGGGGCTGAGACTGGGATCCTGTAGCTATATCACAAAATGATACATCATAAAAGTATGCGTCAGTACTTTGAATGTACTAAGTAAGTGAGAGAAACATAAAACAATGGGATAAATAAAAGAAAACGCTGAACTAAAAAGAAATGCAAAGACCAACTAAAGCTACTGAACTGAATAACTGAATTACTGAGGTGGTCTAAAAGACCCTGTCTGATGGTCAAATCATGTTCTAAGTATGGAATACTGATCTGAACTGAACTGAAACTAGACTGAGCTGACTAGTGGGAGAGTCTATAACTGACATATAACCACGTGAGATAGATGTGGAGTCCGATGTATACACCCCATTGGTAGGACCCAATATAACTAGGGTATAAAGGCATGAACTGGGTGATCACAAGAGTGTGTGGCCAATCAGGCCAATTAATTTAGACGACGTAAGAGTAACAATTTCTTGATATTCAGTAACTTCAGGACTACCATTGATAGAGAGAAATAGGGAGGAATTTGGGGACACAAGGGAAGAACTATTCCCTTGTTGAATTCCCACATACTTGGTGAAAAAAAACCAGAAGAATTCCTTGAGAAATTGTGGAGAAAGGATTGCCCTTGCTCCTGCTCTGAAAAACTCTGAGGGAAGTTCTACGATCTTTTTTCTGAAGGTTTGAGTGGGGAATGATGAAAGAAACTATTTAAACCCTACTAATAAGTCTAAAATTATGTGTAAACGACACAGTTTAAAGTTTAGGAGGGTAGGAAATTACTGAAAGACCCTTGAAAACTCACAAGGAAAAACTGATTGACAGTCCTCAGGGGTGACCTAACGGGTCGTGGTTGGTGACCACGACTTGTGGTCACCTATCACGAGGTGCACTGCCTTAAACACCTAGGAGTCCCCACGGGTGATACCACGACTCATGCTGTCTCAAACGAGTCATAGTGGGGACCCATTGGGTACACTGTCTGGCCCCATCTATTCATACTCAACACCTGACCACGGATCACCTAACGGGTTGTGGCATGGACCACGACTCGTGGTGACCAGTCGTTAGGTTCACTGCCTAACCTCTTTCCCGCCTAAAATTATTCTTGACCACAGGTCATATCATGACTCATGGGATTGACCACGACTCGGGGTCACCCCAAACTTCAAATTTCAAACTAAGCTCCCAAGACTCACCACGAGTCACTTAACGACTTTTGTTCACTCCCCATGGGTCATAGAGTGACTCGTTCTGTGACTTGATGCAAATTTTCCAATTTCTCTAATTTAAGTTCGGGGTCCAGTCTTTGAGTTTCTGGGGCATTACATGAAGAAGATGAAAAACCTTTGTACTCTTCTATTAAGTTTGAAGATCCCTTGGAGAATTCTATTAGTCTTGGCTAATAAAATAGTTAGGTTGAAGTCAATATTTCAAACATAATGCTTGTAAATGATGAGTGGCCACCATCCTAGTGGTTTTCCTGGTCTAATTAGCTGGCCGCTTAGGTTTATCTTGTGCTATGAAAATTGGTCAATTACTTGGGTTAGTTGTGAAATCGTCCCAAAGGTATAGACTTTGGTTGATAGTGGGTCTTTATCATAGTCTACAGATAGGCAAGACAAGGATAAGACAGAACTTAGAAGGATGGTAGGTGAATCTAGTTGATTCCCATCTGTTTAATTTATCAGGGTTTGCCATATGGTCATGTGAAAGTATACTTTATTTGACATATGTATTGAACAATAAGGTCAAAGGAGGAGATATCTTGCAAGTTTTGAGTACATTGAAAGAGGTATAAGTGGAGAAGATTTCATTGCTTGGCATCCATAAGTTTTACTTTTTTATTTTCTGTACAAATAAATCAATGCGACTTCTAGAGGCTAAGCATTCCAGTTGATGTTAATGTTGTTGGGATCTTTCCAATGTGCAAAGGCATAGTTATAATCCACCCAGTCCTTGTTATTGCTTTTTTTGGCTGCTTGTCCTCTCAATTTCTTGTACTTTTCTTTGCGCATTATGCATGTGCATTGCTACCCATTCCATGTTGTAGTGTACCCTTTGTACACAAAAATATCAAAAAGCTCCTAATCATGCAGATTCACTAGGAAAATACAAGAACACTACAATATAGTGTATTTATAGCTATAAAATCTCAACTATGAATTTAAAATTTATAGCTATAATAGCTACATATATTTGAATTTCATAGTTGTCCATAAATTTGTAAAATTTCTTAGCTGCAAAAATCAAATTGACAAAGCTTATTTTTGCTATAATTGCTAACAATCTTGGCAATATGTCACGACCCGAGCCTACACCCTGGATGTAATGGGTACTTGATGTCACATACACTGGTATTCTGAGTAAAACATGCACAGCGAAAATTTTGAAGTAATAATATAAAAACATTTTGATGAAATTTAAGATAAAATTTAAAACATGAAATCTGAACATCTGTAGTCTGAAAGCCCTCTAACTGATGAGTTACTGGGACAAGCCCCCAGCTAACTCTAAGTCTAAATAAAAACTGTAATCTAACTATAAGAAATGAAATAAGGCCCTCGAATGATGAGGACTCACACTTCAACTGCGACTTGGGAGGATCTGAATCGTGGCGACTAACGCTGCTGAGTTTGGAAACCTGCAGCTGTATCATGAAATGATACAACATAAAAGTATGCGTCAGTACTTTGAATGTACTGAGTAAGTGGGAGAAAGCATAACTAAAATACAAAGTCTGAACTGAAATAACATGCGATAACCAACAAGTAAATTGAACTGAACTACTGATGTAAACTGAAATGGTCAAGATGACCCTATCTTATGGTCAAAGACATGCCCTAAGTCTGAAAATTCTGAGTCTGGGATACTGGACTGAACTGATCCAAACTGATAAAACTGGAACTGAACTGATCTGTTTATTCTAGAATGAACAGGACTGACTAGTGGGAGAGTCTATAACCGACATATAACTACGTGAACTAGACATGGAGTCCGATATATACACCCCACCGATAGGACCCAATATATCTTGCCAGGGTATAAAGGCATGAACTGGGTGATCACAAATGTCTGGGGCCAATCAGGCCAAGTAATATTGTAACCTACACTGGCAACGTAGTTTTGGGAACCTGAGTGCGCTGGAACCTCGACCTTCTCAGTGCTAAGTCCTACTTCCACTAGAAAACCTAAACTGAACTACTAGGCTGATAGCTCGAAACTGGGGTCCAAGACTAGTAAGGGACATATAACTAAAAGTACCTTGAGAGTTTTATCGGACCAGATTCTAAAACTGGGTTCTAGACTGGTCAGAGCTGCTTATCTGGAAGCGTCATAACCGTCTAAGAACAATCTGTAAACTAAACTGGGGTCCTGGGGCTGGTTAGAGCTATATATCTAAAATGTGATGACCGCCTAATGGACCGATAAACATGATTTTGAGTCTGATTCTAATAACTGGGAGGCATCACTGGTGAAAACCAGTGCTGAGCTTGACCTGAATGCCTAATCCCTTCTGAAAGGACTTCCAGAAGTGTGAGCTAAACTGCGCTCCTCTGTCTGAAATGATAGCCAAAGGCACCCTATGGGGTCTGACTAACTCTCGGATGTAAAGTTTGGCATAGTCTTCAGCTGAGTCTGTGATTTTAACTAGGAGGAAATAAGCTGACTTAGTCATCCGATCTACTACTACCCAGATTGATTCATGCTGCCGCCGAGTCTGAGGTAGACCCGTAATGAAATCCATATTTACCTCCTCCCATTTCCATATGGGTATACTGATATCTTGAGTCATGCCTCCTGGTCTTTGATGCTCCACCTTGATTTGCTGGTAGTTCGGGCACTTGGCTACGAATTCAGCAATGTCTCTTTTCATGCCGTTCCACCGGTAAATATCCCCCAGATCGCGGTACATTTTAGTAGCACCAGGGTGAATGAAGTATCTCGAGCTGTGTGCCTCAGTCAGTATCTTCTATCTCAACTCACCAACATTCGGTACCCACAATCTTCCCTGATAATAGAGCACATGATCTCCCCCTTTAGAGAAAGCCTCAACCTCCTTCCTGAGAACTGCTTCTTTAAATTTAAGTAGAACTGGATCTTCATCCTGTATGGACTTAACTTCAACTACCAAAGATGAATCCGACCCACTTTACATTACCACACCACCTTCGGCTGAATCCACCAACTGCACCCCTAACCGGGCTAGTCTGTGAACATCCCTCGCTAACTCCTTTTTGCCTTCCTCAATATAAGCCACACTCCCCATAGACCGTCTACTTAGGGTGTCAACCACCACATTGGCTTTACCCGAGTGATACAACACACTCATGTCATAGTCTTTTAGCAACTCCAACCACCTTCTCTGACGCAAGTTTAGATCCTTCTGACTCAGCACGTACTGAAGACTTTTATGATCAGTAAGCACATCCACGTGAGCTCCATATAAGTAATGCCTCCATATCTTTAGCACAAACACCACAGCTGCCAGTTCCAAGTCATGAGTTGGAAAGTTCTTCTCATGAACTTTGAGCTTTCTGGAGGCATCGGTTATCACTTTTCCCTGCTGCATCAGAACGCATCCGAGTCCAATTCTGAAAGCATCACAATAAACAACCAATCCATCTGTTCCTTCTGGCAAGGTCAGAACCGGAGCAACAGTGAGTCTAGTCCTCAACTCCTGGAAACTCTTCTCACACTCATCCGACCACTGAAATTTCATCTTCTTATGAGTTAACTTAGTTAGAGAAGATGCTATAGAGGAGAAGCCTTCCACAAACTGTCGATAATAACCGGCTAAGCCCAAGAAACTCCTGATTTCAGTAGGAGAGGTAGGTTTGGGCCAATCTTTCACTGCTTCTATCTTGTGAGGATCTACTTGTATCCTTTCACCTGAGACCACATGACCTAAGAAAGTCACGAACTTTAATTAGAATTCGCACTTGATGAACTTGGCGAATAACCGGTGGTCCCTGAGTGTCTGTAATGCTTATCTTAGGTGGTTGGCATGCTCTTCCTCATTTCTGCAGTATACTAGAATGTCGTTGATAAATACAATGACGAACATATCTAGATACTGCTTGAAGACCCTGTTCATCAATTCCATGAAGGCTGCTGGGGCATTTGTTAGCCCGAAGGACATCACCACAAACTCGTACTGACTATACCGAGTTCTGAATGCTTTTTTCGGTATGTTACACTCTCCGACCCTTAGTTGATGGTACCCTGAGCTGAGATCAATTTTGGAGAAACAACTTGCTCCCTGAAGTTGGTCAAACAGGTCATCAATTTTGGGTAGGGGATACCTATTCTTGACTGTGAGCTTGTTCAGCTGACGATAATCTATGCACATTCTGAGGGTACTGTCTTTCTTACGCATGAATAATATTGGAGCACCCCAGGAAGAGATGCTGGGTCTGATAAAACCCTTGTCAATAAGATCTTTCAGTTGCTCCTTCAATTCCTTAAGGTCAGCTGGAGCCATTCTATAAGGAGGGATGGAGATGGGTTGAGTATCTGGGAGAAGATCTATTCCGAAGTCTATTTCCTGTTCAGGGGGAACTCTTGGAAGATCCTCTGGAAAAACACCTGGGAACTCGCTGACCATTGGAACTGACCTGATAGTTGGGGTCTCAGCGTTGGAATCCTTGACCCGAACTAAATGATAAATACATCCCTTGAAGATGAGTTTCTGGGCCTTAAGGTAGGAAATAAACCTATCCTTAGGCACTGAACTGCTCCCCGTCCATTCTAACACTGGTTCATTTGGAAACTGGAACTTGACAACTCTAATTCTGCAATCAATTGAGGTATAGCAGGAGTGTAACCAATCCATGCCGAGAATAAGGTCAAAATCGATCATGTGTAACTCTATGAGGTCAGTTGGGAGGACTTTATTCAGGACTGAGACTGGGCAGTTTCTATACACCCGGCTGCTGTAACAGACGCGCCAATTAGGGTGGAGACTGAGAATTTTTTTAAGAGGACCTCTAGACTGATATTGAACTAGAATTCTATGTAGGGAGTCACGAATGAAAGTGTGGCTCCTGGATCTAGGAGGTCATACACGTCTAGATGAAAGAGACGTAACATACCCATGACTACATCAGGTGAGCTCTCCTGATCCTTACGGGAAGACAGAGCATAGAAACAATTTTGGCATTGACCGCCATCTGTACCTGATGTGTTGGCCTGCTGAGCTGGTCGTCCTGCAAGGGTTCATGATCCCTGAAGGAACTCTGGGTGGTTCCTACCTGACTAGGGCAAAGCTGGATACTTGTTCTCGATACTGTGGGCCTGAGACTGAGTGCCAGATGACCCACCCCTACGATCCTGGCGGGATCGAAAGGTTGGAATGCTGGCTGAACTAGGTGTTGGGGCTCTCTGCTGCAGCTGCTACTGTGGGCGGTTACTACCGCTAGACCTCTGATGGCCAAAATCTGACTGGCTAGTCCTTGCCCGTTTGTTCTTACGCTCCATATCCTTCATCTTATCGAACTCAATCTGCTGGGCATAGACAATCAAGCTGGAGAGATCCATATCCTTAATTAGCATCACTGTCCTATACTCCTTGAGGACCAAATTCGACACCTCGTTCACAAATTTCAACATGTGTGCCATCGATTCAGCTACCATCTCTGGAGCATACTTAGAAAACCTAGTAAACTCCAGAGCATACTCCTCCACAGTTCTGTTGCCCTGTCTCAAATTCATAAACTCCGCCATCTTTGCCTCCCTCAGCTCCCGAGGGAAAAACCTGTCCAAGAAAGCTGTGTGGAATTCTTCCCACTCCACTAGTCCTGCTCCCGCTGGTCGCCCCTCTTTCCACTGGTCATGCCAGACCTGAGCTACCCCTTTTAACAGGTAGGCAACCAGGTCAGCACTTTTAGAAGAGCTAACACCCATAATGCGGGTGATCTTCCTAACCTCATCCATGAACTCCTGGGGATCCTCCCCTACTTTGAATCCTTGAAAAGATGGAGGGTTCATACGGGTGAAGTCCCGCACCCTCGCTGCTACTGTAGTCCCATTCGTGGCTACAGGAACCACCTACTAGTTCACCTAGTTGGTGACTGTTTGGGCTAGCAGTTGAATGGCCGCCCTGAATACGGCGGTAGATATCGAATCATCTTTAGGAGCTACAGGGACTGGTGGGGCAGGGGGGCAGGTCAGTTGGCGTAACCGACCCTTCTTCCATTTCTGCATCTGGGAGGCATGGTTTGCTGAAACGAAATAGAGCTTGAGTTAGAAGGGCATTTCTGGAATTGAACTTTAACGCACGATAAAGAGTATGAACAAAAAAGAGTTTTTCTAATAACATCTCGTAGCCTCCTCGTCATAAGTGTGGCGCACTTCACACCTGTGAAAAGAACTCTACTCGATGCAGCTTTCAGACATTCCGAGGATACTCTAAACCTAGTGATCTGATACCAAGTTTGTCATGCCCCGAGCCTACACCCTGAACATAACACGGTACTTGAAATCACAACTGACCCCAAGTCAACCCCTGGTCTATCATACACTGGTATTTTGAGTAAAACATGCACAGTGGAAATTTCAAAGTAATAACATATAAACATTTTCATGAAATTAAGATAAAACTTAAAACATGAAATCTGAACATCTGTAGTATGAAAGCCCTCTAACTGATGAGTTACTGGGACAAGCCCCCAGCTAACTCTAAGTCTAAATAAAAACTGTAATGTAACTATAAGAAAATGAAATAACGCCCTCGAATGATGAGGACTCACACTTTAACTACGACTGGGGAGAATCTGGATCATGGCGACTAACGTTGCTGAGTTTGGGAACCTACAGCTGTATCATGAAATGATACAACATAAAAATATGCGTCAGTACTTTGAATGTACTGAGTAAGTGGGGGAAAGCATAACTGAAATACAAATTCTGAACTGAAATAACATGCAATGACCAACAAGTAAACTGAACTGAACTACTAATGTAAACTGAAATGGTCAAGATGACCCTGTCTGATGGTCAAAGATATGCCCTAAGACTGAAAATTCTGAGTCTAAGATACTGGACTAAACTGAGCCAAACTAATAAAACTGGAACTGAACTGAGCTGTTTATTCTAGATTGAACAGGACTGACTAGTGGGACAGTCTATAACCGGCATATAACAATGTAGCTAGACACGAAGTCTGATATATACACCCCACCAGTAGGACCCAATATACCTTTCCAGGGTATAAAGGAATGAATTGGGTGATCACAAATGTATGGGGCCAATCAGGCCAAGTAATGCTGTAACCTACGTTGGCAACGTAGTTCTGGGAACCTGGGTGCGCAGGAACCCCAACCCGCTCGGTGCTAAGTCCTACTCCCACTGGAAAACCTAAACTAAACTACTAGGCTGGTAGCTCGAAACTGGGGTCCAAGACTAGTAAGGGACATATAACTGAAAGTACCTTGAGAGTCTTATCATACCAAATTCTGAAACTGGGTTCTAAACTGGTCAGAACTGCTTATTTGGAAGCGACGTAACCGTCTAAGAACAATCTGTAAACTGAACTGGGGTCATGGGGATATTCAGAGCTATATCTCTAAAATATCATGACCGCCTAATAGACTGATAAATCGGATTCTGAGTCTGATTCTGATAACTGGGAGGCACCACTGGCACCTCGGGAAAAGACTGAAGCCAAACTGATCAGTTGACAAATTTTGAATAGTTCTAAAGAGATTCTACATTCTATCTGAACTGAACTATTAAGCAGTTAATAGAGAACTCAACTCATTACAACAACACAGGAATTCCATAATATGGAAAAATATCAAGAGTTAAAGAAATCTCATCTAACAGAGCTAAAATCTTTCTTATCGATGTAATATTTGCTCATCATATATATAATAAGAATTACAAGGAATTTCATCCCAAGACATACTTCATTCACTAAATAGGAAATGAACTAACAAACAATCTTCATGCAAGAATTTAAGGGTTCAATTCACTTTTGTACGAACATTGACAATTTAATTAGGAACTGATGAAGAAAATATGAACAATCAACATGGATATTATCCCAGGTGAAATTAACAAAACATAACACAAAATTTATTCGTATTCGAAAACTCAGGGCTACACTAATAGGGAAATTATGAGAGGATTTTTTTTTCGGGGGGGGGGGGGGGGACACAAGGGAAGAACAATTTCCTTGTTGAATTCCCACGTACCTGACTAAATTTCCCTAGATAAGGAACCTTGAATGGTTTCAATTGGTGAGGAACCCTAGACTTTGCTTTAGAGCTCTTGACAGAAGACTTATGCAAATTTTTCTGAAAATATGAGTGGGAGTGAGGGGAAAATCGTTTAACCCCTCTAAATCCCTTCTAAATAATTCCAAAACAATGTAGTTTAGAGTATAGGAGAATAGAAAATTACTAAATAGCCCTTAGAAAAATCATTGGGAAAAATTGCCAGGTGACTCGACCTAACGGGTTGTGGTGACTGACCACGATTCGTGGTCACACTCGTTGCGTATACTGCCCAGGTTCCTCTGTAGGTCACCACGAGGGACCTAACGAGTCATTACAGGTGACCACAATTCGTGGTCACAATCCGTCAAGTACACTGCCCACTTAATAAAATCCTGACTCAGTACACTGACCACGACTCGTGGAGTCTCTCGTTGGGTACACTGTTTCTCACTTTACACTTTTATTTCCCCCTTCCCACGACTGACCTAATGAGTCGTTGGGTCTCATAACGACTCGTTAGGTGAGTCGTCCTGCAGCATTTCTGCAGATTTCTCAGATTTTCTGATTTAAGTCCCGGATCTAGTCTTTGAGTTTCTGGGGCATTACACAATAATTGCCTAAGTAGCTATAACTTTAGTGCTGCATAAAGTTTTGTAGTTGTTCATAAGTTTTTTCCACGTGATAAAAGTTATTGTAGCAATAATAACCTTTTTATCCATAATAAACTATTTAAAATAAAATATTATAGCTAAATAAATATTTTTATTTCAAGTTATAAAAACTTGTGGCAATAGTTAAATGATATAGCCACTAACTTTTTGCTATAATAATAATTCTTAACTAATTATTAATTTTTATCACGAGTTGAAACTTATTGTAGTAATAGTAATCTTTTAGCCATAATAAATTATTTAAAATATAATATTATAGTTAAATAAGTATTCTTGCTTCAAATTATAAAAAACCTGCAGCAATAGTTAAATGATATAGTTGTAGTTTTTTCTACAGTAGTAAAATTTTGTAGCTGATTATTAATTTTTGCCATGTGTTGAAACTTGTTGTAGTAATAGTAACTTTTTAGCTACAAAAGATCTTTAAAATAAAATACTATATAAATATTTTTTCTTTGAGTATTAAAAAGTCATGGCAATATTTGACTTAATAGTTATAATTATTTGTTGGACAAAATGATATAGCCACTTATTTATTATTGTGATAAAATTTCTTAGTTAATAATTAACTTTTACCATGAGTTAAAATTTGTCGCATCAATACTCATCTAGTGTAATTAGAGGTGTTAATCATTCGATTCAATTCAATTTTATAGACATACTTGTAAATTTCAAATATAATTTCAATAAAAAAGTGATTATATCTAATTAATTTTGATTAACTAATTATATCAAACTTGAACATACTTTCACTAAGTCTCACTGAAGCATCATCTTGACCAGGTGCTTTCACAATTCTTATTTTCCTCAAACTTATTTTATCAAAATAATATCTTTATTGATCTAGTGTAATTTGAGGTGTTGATTATTCATTCCATTTTGCATCTTATAAATTTTGAATATAATTAATTAAATTAATAAGTGATTATATTAATTTTAATTAATTAATTATATCTAATTTTAACAAAACTTCAATAAGTCTCAGTCAAATTTTATTCTGATAAGTATTTTCAGAATTGTTATTTGACTAAGACATGATCTATTGGGACAATACCTTTATGAATTTAGTGTAATTAATTAGATGTGTTCATCATTTGACTTGGTTCAACTTTACAGAATATTACTCATATAATTCAAATATAATTTGAATAAATAAGTGATTATATCTAATTACTTTTGATTAACAATTATATCAAATTTTAACAAAGCTTACTAAGTCTCACATAAGCTTCATATATGATCAAGTGTTTAAAAAATTCATGTTATTTGACTCGGACATGATTTATTGGGACAAAATTTTTATCGATCTAGTACAATTAGAGGTGTTCAGATCTAGTGCAATTAGAGATGTTCATCATTCAATTCGATTTAATTTTACAGGATCTTATTTATAACTTTCAAATAAAATTTAAATAAATAGGTGATTATATCTAAATTTCAAATATAATTAATAAATAGGTGACTATATATAATTTATTTTGATCAACTAATTATATCGAATCTAACAGAACTTCACTAAGTCTCGTTCAAGTGTTATCCCGATGAAGTGTTTCGATATTTATTATTTTATTTAGACCTAATCTATTTGAACAATATCTTTATGATCTATTATTAATTTGAATTAATTAATATTTATTAAAAATAAATTTATAATTAGTTGAGCTAAGGATTAATGTCACGACCCAAGTGACCGTGATTGACACCCACACTATATCCCCGGATGGGCGAACCAACGAATCCCCATTAATAACCCAAATCCGATAATAAATACAAGTAAACCACATCATAAGGTAAATAGTGAAAACATTGCTCAAGTTAAAGAAATCGTAAAACTGTCTGATACATCCCTAGAACCTGTAAGTCATTATACAGGAGGACATTTACCTAACACTATCTAAAAGGAGTAAGTAAACAAAATTATAGAAAATTCAATGTCTAGAGAAAAAAAACATCTTCTGCGGTGGAATCGAAGCAACCCATCCTGATCCGCTCACCTTCATGCAAGTTAACTGCTCGCTCTAAAGATAGGGTCGCGATGAACTTCCTAGGTTGAGGTTTGCACTCAGAAAAGAAGTGCAGGAATAGCATCAGTATAAAATAAAATACTGGTAGGCATCATCGTCCTATCTTAAAAAATAACACATATAACACCAAACAACAATATGTGATTATCCCAGAACACAAGTTTAGTAACAAATACTCATTCATAAATTAAATCTGTGTAGGGTATTGGCTGGCTCGCTCACTGGATTGGGCCTTGCTGCAACAGTCACTTGACCGCTTCCACGGTCTTGCCGCAGCGGTATAGGTATCACTGCAGTGGTATTGCCTTGGCAGTAGCTCGACTTAGCTGCACACCTACAGTTCCCTTTAACTCTTTCTCAATATTCTACTCATCACAACTATCCAAGCTACTCATAGCCGTCAGTACAATAATCAATATACCATAACTACATGAAATAAATAATAGACTACTCACAACAGATTTCACAACTCATTACGAGTTTAACTTTACATTTAATGTCAAAGCATCATAAACACATCAACGTTGCTAATATATAGAATACATAGCAAGGAATTCAGTTTATTCAGGTTCTCACACTTCCAAAGTAGTTTTACTTCCTTACATCAATCAGATAACGTAACAAATGGTGATATGCCGAGCACACACCTCCGTCACATCACCACCACAATCCATAGTTGATCATCAATGTACAAACATGCTAGAAGGTCTTATTCTTTTCCTTCCAGTCATGACCTACAAGGGACTTTAGAAATTCATGTATTGTGCTGGCAGGTACCCACTCCACTCATCTACTCGTCCGGATGCTCCCTCGGACACGAGTCACTCAATCATATTCACTCACCCTGATGCTCCCTTCGGGCACGAGGCACTCATCTCATGACAAAAAATGTTATGCACTTTTAATCCACATCTCGGTATTTACCCTTCAGTCAATTTATTTGACCCTTGGGAGGTCTCATCTTTCCTCCCTCAACTCGAATATTCAAACAATTCATAGATCATTTTTAGACAACGCAAAAGAGCTAACAATCTATCAATATGCAATTCCACATCACATGAGTAATAGCATCATATTAGAATCATTCAACCATGAAATTCTACAAAAAATTTATCACATACTTAATGTCCAGAGACCAATTCACACATTATCATTTCACACATATATACCATTATATAAAGTCTAACTCCTCCTAAACCATAACCCACCTCGATTGAAGGATCCGAATAACAATCACTCTGCTAGAGTCTTGCCTTACCTCAGCACTTCGAAACCTTTAAAATGTAGAAACAAAAGATTAAAGGATAATTCAATAGTCTATTTTGGGAAATAAAGGTTTTGGAAATTCAACCCCTCCCCATTCTACCGGTCTTCACGGTCTTAATCATTTCCTGCAACTTAAGTTATCACAATCTAATCCCACCATGTTTATTCAAATCCAGTCCATGGAGTTTCCACTCCCCCAAACCCCTTCAAGCAATTTTTAATACTAAAGGTCCAAGCTTTATGAACCTAAGTCTCAATTTGTCTTAAAGATAGAATAATGCATTCATATTCTCCCTAGGAAGTGGTAATTGCCCACTTCTAAGCCTAGAAATAAACACCTACCAATACCCAAACAACTTACCCTACTTTAATAGTTCTAGGGTTCTTAACTTTTAAATTCCCATTATAGAGCACCTATTTATTTTCGGGTGTTAGAGAATCATAAGATAGAAAGATTAATAAGGGAAGCTTATCCTGAAATAAGAAATTGCCCTGGTCCTTGAAAATTTGCACCAGAGCTCTCCAAATTCGTGCTTAGGATTATGGGATAAAAATTCCCCTGAAACCCCACTTAAAACCCATTTCTAATTCCCGTCGTCCACTGCAGTGGTCACATTTCCGCTGCAGTTCACCCGTTATACCTCCCAAGACATCACCACAACGGATCCAGCAGTTTTTATCTTGGTTCGTTACAGTGGGCCTCCATCCGTAGTAATGGTCTCACTACAACAATAATCCTTTCACTACAACAGTCCCCCGTAAGCAGTAGTTCACATTCTCTGCACACAACCATTCCTCAACTTCAACATTTCACTAACACTTACACAATACCTTACTTTCAATGACCTAGGCAAGAGAGGTATTGTTTGACTTATTTTTTTCCTCGTAATGATAGTCAGGTCATTACATCAGATACCAATTAAAATATTATTCATCCCTGAATAGTCTAATAAAGAAAGAAAAAATATGTACCAGATTCTATAAACAGTTGGGTATATTTGTTTCGCATGTCAGCCTTGGTCTCCTAAGTGGCTTCCTCTATCGGACGATTCCTTCACTGGACCTTTACCATTGCAATCTCCTTTGATCTCAATTTACGGACCTCTCTATCTACTATAGTCACGGGCTCCTCCTCATACGACAAATTCTCATCAAGCAACACTGAATCCCATTTGATTATGTAAGAACCATCCCCATGGTATTTCTTCAACATAGAGACATGATATGTTGGATGAATTTCTGACAGTCCTAGTGGCAAAGATAACTCATAAGCTACCTCCTCCACATGCTGAAGAATCTCGAATGACCCAATGTATTTCTAGCTAAGTTTGCCTCGCTTTCCAAACCTCATCACCCCCATCATAGGGGAGATCTTGAGCATACTTGTTCTCCCACCATGAACTCTATATCTCTCACCTTTCTGTCTATATATTATTTCTGTCTGCTTTGAGTAGCCACTAGTCACTCCTGAATCATCCGAAGTTTTTCCAAGGACTCCTGCAAGTCCGTTCCCCAAGGTCTCACCTCGAATGCATCAAACCAACCAATTGGAGACCTGCAGTTCCTCTCATATAGAGCATCAAATGGCACCATTCTAATGCTCGATTGATAGCTGTTATTTTAAGCAAACTCTGCCAGAGGTCAAAACTTATCCCAATGGCCATGAAAATCCATCACACTGGGCTGAAGCATGTCTTCTAGCACCTGAATTTGTCCTTTCCAACTGCCCATCTGTCTGTGGATTAAAGGTTGTGCTCAAGTCCAACCTGGTACCTAGTTCAGCCAGCAAAGTCCTCCAGAAGTGGGAAGTGAACTGTGCACCCCTGTCTGAGATGATCGAAACTAGCACCCAATGCAACCTAATCACCTTTTTCACATATAGCTTTGCCAGTCTCTCAGCATTATAAGTCACTTAAACAGGTACGAAGTGGGCAGACTTAGTCTATCAATAATGACCCAAATGGAGTCAAACTTCCCTAACGTCTTCGGCAGGCTAACCATGAAGTCCATCGCTATCCGCTCCCACTTTCACTCTATGATGGGAATCCTCTAGAGTACCACACCAGAATTTTGATGCTCATACTTCACCTACTGGCAGTTTAAGCACTGGGTGACATGCTCGATAACGTCTCTCTTTATTTTTCCCCACTACTAATGCCACTTCAAGTCATGATACATTTTGGTAACCATAGGATGGATAAAGTACCTCGAGTTGTGAGCTTCTGACAAAATAGTTTGGTCAGCTCACCAACTCAGAGAACACATACACGCCCCCTTATCCTTAGAGTTCCTTCATGATCTATTATTTCCTCGTTTGCTTCCCCTCGTAAAACCTGGTCCTGAATCTAAATCAGCCTTGCATCCTTAAGTTTTCTAGATTTCACCTTCTCTAGAAGGGATGACTTGGCCTCCACACTGGATAATATCCCACCTGTTTCTGCATATGTAAGTCTCACCAGACTATTTTCCAGTGTCTGAAATTCTCTGGCAATTGGTTGGCGAGTAGCTTCCAAACTCACCAGACTGCCTATGCTCACTGCTTTTCTACTCAACGCATTTGCCGCTACATTTTCCTTCCCTGGGTGATACAAAATTGTAACATCATAGTCCTTAAGCATTTCAATCCATCTCTGCTGCCTCAGATTAAGATCTTGTTGGGAGAACACATACTGCAAGTTGCGATGGTCCATGAACGCCTTGTAATAGGCCCCATACAAGTAATGCCTCTAGAATTTCAGGTGAACCCCACCATTCCAGGTCATGTGTGGGGTAGTTCTCCTCATGCACCTTCAACTTTATAGAAGTATAAGCAATGAACTATCCTTCCTGCATTAACACAACACCCAACCCAGACTATGAGGCATCACAATAAACTATAGAATCTTTACCTTCTATCGGTAGTGCTAGAATAGGCGCCATGGTTAGCAGAGTCTTAAGCTTCTGAAAACTCTCTTCACATTCCTCAAACCATTGGAAAGGCACATTCTTTTGGGTCAGGCTTGTCAGCAATGAGGCAATGACCGCAAACCCCTTCACAAATCGATGATAATAGCTGGCTAGCCCCACAAAACTCTTTGTCATTGTAGTAGGCCTAGACCAGTTTCGGACCACCTCCACTTTTTGTGGATCCACCTTAATACCTTCCTTGGAGACCACATGTCCCAGAAAAGATACTAACTCCAGCCAAAATTCACATTTGGGGAACTTGACGTATAATTGTTTCTCCTTCAGCAACACAATTCTCAGATGATTCTCATGCTCCTGCTTAGTCTTAGAGTACACCAAAATATCATTAATGAAAATTATTACAAAATGAATCCATAAAGGGTTTTAAGATACTGTTCATCAAGCTCATGAATGCTGCTGGAGCATTAGTAAGTCCGAGGGACATGACCAGGAACTCATAATGTCTGTACCTGGTCCAAAAAGCTGTCTTGGAAATATTCACAGCACGAATCTTCAGCTAATGATAGCTCGATCTCAAGTCAATCTTTGAGAATGTTGCTGCCCCTTGTAACTGATAAAACAAGTCATCTATTTGGGAAAAAGGGTATTTATTTTGAATGGTTACCTTATTTAACTTAAGATAATCAATGCATATTCGCATGCTATCGTGTTTCTTTTTCACAAATAATACCGGGACACTCCATGGAGAGACACTCGATCTAATAAACCCTTTACTAAGAAGGTCCTGCAACTACTTCTTCATAATAAAGTATTGTCCTGAATAATGATAGTTTCGTGGGGATGACCCATCAATAACGGAAATTGGTAGATGATGTAGGATTTTATAAATACTAGAATAGATGTTTGATACCCATATGGGCCTAGAAAAGTGAGTTAAGTTTTCATAGTTCTACTTTTCAGTAAAGCAAAAACGTGAGAAATAGGATTATGACTAGAGTCTAGAGTGTCGATAATTGATCTGTTTTATTGAATGGTCTTTGGACAATTAATGTGCTATAAATTTTGGTGATTAATTTTGTTGTTGAATATATACTATTAAGAGAATTGAACCATGATATGTTATTCCTCAACTGTGAGTGGAGGCTACGACAATGAGTGACGGTATGCTGAAACGTGTTAAGACTATGAGGTAATACATCCTTACCCTGAGATGAGAGGCTCATGTCTGAGGAGAGCATCCAGATAGTAGATCGGTATTATTTAGCATGTGTGTGAGTAGTTGGATAGGAGTGGCTCGTGCCCGAGGTGAGCATCCGAGCGAGCAGTATGATATGAGTACATAGATAGGTATGATATGCTATGATATGATATTCATACGACTGCATGTACAGGTATAAGTACAGAGATAGGTGTGATGTGATGTTCATATAGCTGGGTGTACAGTATATGAATTTCTAGAGTCCCCTGCAGGTCATGACTGGAAGGAAAGAAATAAGACCCACTGGCATGTGTGTACAAATGACAGCTATACAGATGTGCGACAAATATATACAGATGTGTGATAGAGTTACAAATATACCGATTTGATACTTGATATACCGACATGATTCGGACATGATATGAGTGACACATATATGAGGTAATATATGATGATATGGTATAGGTATGGTACTATTTACGCCCCATTTTTCTTACAAAAAGTGGGTCAGGACATGTGACAACTCTTTGTGGATTATTTGAAAAGAAGAGTCGCCACCTAACGAACTATGGTGCGTTAGAGCACCATTCTATACTAAAAAATCTATTTTACTAGATTAGGTCGCAGAGTCGGGTAAAGGTTCAAATTACCTCTAAAGAAAGGTGTTAAGAAGCTTTTGAGGTCCACAAATTTGTTTCTTGGTCAGATTCATTATGTGGGACAACTAGACGGCCAAAGAAGGGCAATTATTTTTAAGGCTAAAATAAACTGAGTGATTAGAACTGGTTAATTAATTTCTTTAAAACTAATTTAACTAGGTGTTTAGACAAACATACACTTATAAAATAAATTAATTAAGTCACTTACTAGTTAATAATAAACTATGTGATAAAAATAATGATAAAGCAATTTCCTAATTAGACATATAAGAATTTATTTTAAGATGAGTAAATATCTCAATATAAATTAGATTAATAAAGTAATTAATATAGAATTTAAATGATAAAGTAAATCGATTCGCAAACTAAATTATTAATTAAAGAAGCTAAAGTGTTCAGACAAATAAGGGGAAAGAAATTTGAAACGATGATAATAAACATACTACAAAGTCACTTTATTCACAACTTAAACTTAGAATAAGTAGAAAAATCTAAAATTAAAATCAATAACTGAAATACATGTAAGATTTTAAGCAAAATATGAGAGAGTTTTAAAATATAAAATGTTTGTTGCTTTATTGAGATGATAACACGATATTATGAATCGTGATCTTTGACCTTAGCAACAAATTAATTTGAGGTCGGTCTTAAATTGATAAAATAACAAAAATATATTTAAGAAGTCGAATAAAGATTTGAATTTTGAAATATAAACACATAAAATATCTACAGACAAATACACATAATCCTTTGCAAAATCTTGGGTTGATGTTACTTCCGCGAAACGGATAGGCTTAGCTTCAAAAGTTCGAAATTAGACCTCGTAATTTCTTTTACTTTCCCATTAATTATATGTTAAGGGATAGTATTCATATATAGTTAATAATTTATAAAACACATTACCTATTTTTAGTTGAAAAGAGAAAAAATAGGCAATGACTTTGATAAAAATGTAACAAAACGATTTTTGTGAGAAAAATGCAAGGGCTTAAAGTGATTAAAAGAAGAGAAACATTTGAGCAAATAACACATAATTCCCCACCTCCTTTAAACATCCCCTTTTTTGACTATTATATCAATGTTTATTACATTATAACAATATAATGAAATAGTGAAAAAATAAAATACAAAAAAATAATATCGAATTAAAACCCTTTCATCTCTTCTTGGGCCCAAATCTAGACAACTCTTTTATCTCAATTCGAATAAAGCTTAGAGATATACGTTTTAAATAGACTAAACAAATGCGAGCATAGAACACAAATAACATGCATATATATGCAGATAAAATAATAATATTGCAATTATGAATAAAACTCAAATATTAATGCATTTTTAATGTAGACATAAAAAAACTAGCAAAGAATAAATCAAGTAAAAATATACACACCTTAGGCATGAATCAAGTTATATTACTAGACGATATAAAAGTGGCATAGTTGAATGACTAACCAATTAAGAAGAATATGACTTAAGATTAAAAACTAGGAGCTTAACGAAGCTTTCAAGGTAATGAGAATTGTGCTCCTTTTGTACTAAAAGAGCAAGAACGATTTAATTTTATTTGCTAAAAAAAATCAATAATGTTGGATTGGTAGGAATTAGGCTAGGAGAAGTTTGGGTCCATCGGAAGAAAGGAAAAAGTTAACTTATATAGTGGAGATGACCAGTTGATTTAGAGAAGAATCAAGATGAAGACTAAAGTCATCCATAGAATCAATTAAGAGATTATTTCCTTAACTAATAAAATCAGATCAAGATCGAGATATTTTAAAAATAATCTCTTTTTACCATAATTACAAATACTAAAAGGAAGGAAAGAATCAATCAAAAAAAGTTTACCTTAAATTAAGACATTATATGGAACGAGAATCTTCCAAAATTATCCAAAGAAGTTGTCATTAACTAGATTCACAAATAGATGCTAAGTTTCCATAGTTCAAATCAAGATACGCAATCACATATCACATATACTACTATTTACCATAAATTCCTTTTAAAGAGAGACATCCCTCAATTAGGTAAAGAATAAAGAACTTAACATAAATAAACATATATTAAATCTGTCAAATTCTTAATTATAGGAAGACAATTAGGAGTATGAATTAATAAAGATTTCTCTTGGATAGTCAGATTGGTTAGAGCAATCAAATAACAAGATTGTCAAATAGTTCTGGAATTTCAACAAGTAGGATTTCAAATTATCCGATAAACATGAATATAAAAAAGTGAGAGAAGACTATTCAAGCTATCAACATGACCGTTTACAAAATAGTCGAGTACCAAGGTAGTTCTTTCCCACTTGGGGAGAAAGGATATTTTAATATAGAGCAATCAATCTCAAAAAATAATATCCGAACCATGTTTTAGGAAATAACCAAACATGTCTATTAACTATAATTACAAAAGACAGAGAGGAACAAGGGAGGCGATGGGAATGACTGCAAACATGATGTAAATCCAACGACACTTCGAGCTTGAATTAAACACACAAACTTAATAAACATAGGCAGATAGAACAACAAATACCAACCGCTGCTATGTGAAAGTGAAATTTAACCGTATCTAGGTTTATCCCTTTTTGAACTTTGTTAAACCTTGAAAATTCGTTCTTGAACTTTTGAATCTCGCCCAAGACTGACCAGAGCAGTCAACGATGTTGTGCTCATGGGTTGGGAGTATGGGGCAGTAAAGGGCTATGGCAGTGTTGGTGGTTGTGTTTGGGTGACGGAGAGGAGGAAGAAAGGAGGTCTGGTTGTGTCGCGGTGGAGAGAAGAGAGAAGAAAGAATATAGAGGAGAGGTACGACGGTGGCTGTTGGCCGGAGCAAAGAAAAGCAGTGAGAGAGAGAGAGACAAAAGGTATGGGGTCACCGTTGTGGTCTAGTGGTCTCTCGCCGGACTTCCGCTGATTGGAGCAACGATGCGACATAGTGGAGAGGAGGAAGATGAAGAGGGAAAGGGATGAAAGGCGATAGAGAGGAGAGAAGTGCAGGGAGAAAGATCTGGCGGTTGTACGGTTGCTGGGTAGAGCAGATTCTCCGAAGACGGAGCTGCGGCATTGCTGTGTGGCACGTGATGATGGTTCCCGGCCGGAGTAGAGAAGAACGATTAAGAGGAAAAAGGTGGGAGGATGCCGTAAAAGGCATCTAGTTTCTGTGAAGTGAGAAGACGAAGAGGGAGAAGAGAGTATCGGGGTTGGGAGCTGTATTTCTCTGGTAGTCCACCGGTGTTGGCGGTGCAATGGAGATGATGGAGTCTGCGGCATCGTGAGGGAGAATAGGAAATATCTTAGGTTTTGGTGTAGGATAGGTTAAAAGGAAAGTGGGCAGGGTTAGTTGTATTCGTTGGATTAGGTGAGATGAAGGGCTGAGATTAGTTTTAGGTTGGTGGGTTGGGTCATGGATAGTTAATTGAGTTGGTATTTAATTGAATTGAATTTGAGTCTAAGATTTGGCCAGAGTTGATATAAAATGGCTATAATTGGCATAAATTGTGTAGAAAGTGGCTAGATTTTAAATGAATTGAAGAAAATTAAATAAGCCGCTATGTAATTAATAAAAATACTACACTTATATATAATTTTAACAAATAGGTACCATAGTAGCTTAAATCACGATAAAACTATATAAATATTATTATTATAAAATTAATTATGAATAATTTAAAAGAATTATGTAAAATTATATTTTAAAATAAAAGCTTATTTAATTGAACATATATATTATTAAGCAATATATTATATATGATGTAATTACATATAACATTAAAAAATTAATAACTTGAAACCAATGTGATAAAATATTGAAAAATTACAAACGCAATTTAAAAAATGCATAAACGATAAATAATTATTGTAAAAAGAATTAGTTATCACCAACTAATATCAATGATTAGTGAAATGATATATTGAATTATGCATGTCAATTAAAAATATATTAAATAATTATATGAAAGAGATAATATATATATATATATATATATATATATATATATATATATATATATATATATATATATATATATATGTAGACACACACACATACATATTTAATTATGCAGCGTAGATGGAGAAAATGTGTTACACCCCGTAAAAATGTCATCGGTTAGTAGGCATACGCGTAGTATTGTGACGAAAAAGAAGAGCTTGATGCGTGTGGGAAGAGCCTCGGAAGCGGGGTCGTACGGTATTGGGACGCGAAGGGCTAGTGCGAGGCGCCGGCCTTGCCTGCGCAATGGGCAACGCGAGGCGCCGGACCTGCCACCGCCCTTAGCCCTATATAAGTTGCTCCCCTTTCATTTGATTTCATTTCCAATTTAAGCTCGCAGCCAGAGAGAGTACAATACACAACTTTCAAGTAAATTTCGTCCGTTTACGCTACAAAATGCAGCCCGAATTTAAATTAACTTCGAGTATCAAAGTTTAAGGCCTTAGGGAGCATTACTACAGAGTTATTTTCACGAAATTCGCCCGGCAAATCGTAACCCTGCTGAGCTAAAGTTGTTGGCATTGCTCCAAACTAATTTCTATACGATCACAGGCTTCAAGTAAGCATTTCTCCCTTCTGGACTTTCGAGAAATTACGAGTTTTCGATCATGTTCCGTTAAGTTGAAATATAGTTAATATTTATATATAAAGTTATCATTTTTTCCAAATTTAGTACAAAAACTAGTTTCATTTTCCCAGTAGTAAGATTTCAATTGAGAAAAGCTATTGAATATGAATCTGATACTCTCCAGTTAAGCAGAAATCACCAATCCAGGTATGCTAAGGCAAATCTCTTCGGCAAGTTAGTTACTTCAGTATCATAACTCAGTTTAAATCCCAGTAAGAATACCAAAAGCATATTTGTTACAATTAGCTGTTGTTATTAGCTGAGACCAGTATTCCATGTTCAGTTTGGGACTATGCCCTGTATAGCCCTCCATAACCAACCCCAGGATTACTAGCTGTGTCGACGACCGCGAGGGGCTACATGACGTCGCTCCGAGGAGTGGTATGCCATTCATGAAGGATGAAGATGAGGTCCGAGGTTCTCATACGGTCCATTCCATGGCTGGACTACTTTTATTCCATATCGGCACACCCCATCTAGTTCGGTACCCGGGGTAAAGACAACAAGAGTCCACTAGACTCAAACACAGCTATAGTTCAGGGGTCGAGCGAGCTCAGTTGCAGACCCAGGGGACTAGTAGGACAGTTACAGTTATTAGGTCACTCAGTATGACCTTATTAGGGGCATATAAATTGAAGTGTACCCACCAAGACTTATGGGGGCCCAAAGTAGGTTATTCTGTGTTGGTTGTACCTTCCGGCTTATGCAGGCTAGGTAAGGTTCTTGTTTGCACTATTTATTAATAGACTAGGCAGCAGTAAGGTAAGTATTCAGATTATATTTCCATCTCTTTCACTCAGTTACTTTCAGCTTTATTTTTTAAGTTTTATTTTCAGTTAGTACCTTACATATTCGGTACATATTGTAATGACGCCCATCCTTGGGGCGCTACATTACTTGACTGCAGGTGCAGACAAACGAGGAGTTGGTCCCTCTTAGCCTTCAGCCAGGATTGTCAGAAAAGTCAGCTCCTTTCCTTGAAAGCTTGTACATAGAAGGTTTACTTCTTTTGATTGTACAGTTTTGCGTAGGCTGAGGCCCTGTCCCGACCATCATATTACTCCTAGAGGCTTGCAAACTATTTCTATTTTCCTGTGGTTAGTTATTGGTGGCTATGTGGGGCCCATGTGGGTTTTGGTTTACGTGTTGCTCGGGTGGGGCCTTGTTTAGCTGTCAGTTAGCAGCTTTGTCGGCCATAACTTAGTTTAGCACCAGATTTACTTTACAGTCATAACTAGATATCATGGTGGTCTTGTCGGCCTGCACAGGATTCCCTATTATTGCTTGTTTTTGGTTAGCTTTTTTCCTTTACAAGTAGCTATAAGGCCTTGTTAGCCGGAGGTTGTATTTATAGCCAAGATATAGCCCGTTGTTTTCTTGATTTGGGAGGTAAGCCTGCACCAGGAGTGCGTAGGCCTAGTTAAGTCAGTTCAGATCCTAGTAGGGAACCAGGTGCCAGTCATACCTCCCAAGGTGGGGCGTGACAAACTTGGTATCAGATCAGGTCATATCCTAGGGAGTCTACACGTCGTGCTAAGTAGAATCTTGTCTATGGATGTGTTGTGTATGACATTCCATAGGCAGGAGGCTATGAGGCATGATAAGAGGCTGTGAGGCATGATAGGAGACTTGTGTTACGGCTACTCTGTGAGAGGACATGGATATCGCCCGTATCCAGGCATTTTCTCAGAACATAGAAGGGATCAGGCAGCGACAACGAAGGGTAGAAAGGGGAAGCCAGGAGCAGCACCGCAGGGCTAGACCTAGTGATACTCAGGCAAAGTCTTAGGGCGGACCCAAGCCACGACTGTCAGACAGACCATCCATACCCCCACTCCCACAACAACAGCAAGGTGGCAGACTTGGTCGTCGGGGCAGTTAGGACCCGGCGAGGGTTCACGACTAGTGGGTCCATATCAACAGAGGGCCAGAGCAGAGTAGACTCACTGTGCCACCTTGCCCTATTTGTAGTCGTTGTTATCTTGGAGCTTGTAGGTATGGTTCTATGATGTGTTATGCTTGTGGACGAGAGGGTCACATGTTGAGAGATTGTCCAGCCAAGGGTCAGAGTGGTCAGGACCGATAGGATAGATCTTCAGCAGGTTCACGTGCCCCAGCATCTCCAGCACGGCGTAGACCCTTAGGTTCAGCCGGTAGAGGCCGAGGTAGACCAGGGGCATCCAGCTCAAGCACTGGTCTAGATCGCACTTATGCTCTATCGGGACGACAAGAGTTAGAGTCATCACCAGAAGTCGTGACAGGTATGCTGGACATTTTCTCTCATTTTCTTCATGTTTTGATAGACCCAAGATCCACTTTGTCTTATGCCACGCCATTAGTGGCCCAGAAGTTTGGTATCACGCCAGAATTGCTTCAGCGACCCTTTTCAGTATCTACGCCTGTTGGCGATTCTATTATAGCTAAACGGGTCTATCGAGGTTGTACAGTAGAGGTTGTGCGTCACCAAACCATTATAGACCTAGTGGAACTAGAAATGATTGATTTTGATGCAATTATGGGTATGGATTGGCTAGCACCCTGTTATGTCAATGTAGAATGTTGGACCAAGACAGTTCGATTCCACTTTCCTAGGGAGGTGGTACGAGAGTGGAAAGGAAACGCGGCTACGCCAAAAGGTAGGTTTATATCCTATCTTGGGGCAAAGAAGTTGATAGCAAAGGGTTGTATTTATCACATTGTTAGAGTTCAGGATCTGCAAGCAGAACCCCCGACTCTTCAGTCCATCCCAGTAGTCAATGAGTTTCCAGATGTCTTCCCAAATGAACTTCCTGGTATTCCCCCGGAATGGGAAATTGATTTTGCCATCGATCTACTACCAAGCACTTATCTTATATCTATCCCCCCGTACCGAATGGCTCCTGCCGAGCTCAAAGAATTGAAAGAGCAGTTGAAAGATCTACTAGATAACGGCTTCATTAGGCCGAGTACTTCACTGTGGGGTGCGCCAGTTCTATTTGTGAGAAAGAAGGATGGCTCCCTCAGCATGTATATAGACTACCGGCAGTTGAATAAAGTCACCATCAAGAACAAGTATCCGCTTCCCAGAATATATGATTTGTTTGACCAGTTACGGGGAGCGAAGTACTTCTAAAAAATCAATTTGAGGTCCGGGTACCACCAAGTTCGGGTTCGGGAGAGAGATATCCCAAAAACAACCTTCAAGACCAGGTATATCCATTTTGAATTCCTAGTCATGTCTTTCGGGTTGACGAATGCTCCTGCAGTGTTTATGGACTTGATGAACAGTATCTTCCAGCTGTATCTGGACTTGTTTGTGATTGTGTTTATTTATGACATCCTGGTGTATTCCCGTTCAGAAACAGATCACCGAGATCATTTACGAACAGTGCTCTAGATTCTCAGGGATTGTCACTTGTATGCAAAATTTTCTAAATACGAGTTCTGGTTGAATTTAGTAGACTTTTTGGGTCATGTTGTATCAGATGTTGGTATTCAGGTGGATTCACTGAAGATTGGGGCAGTAAAGACATGGACCAGGCCTACAACTCCAACTGAGGTACGTAGTTTCCTGGGGTTAGCTGGATATTACAAAAGGTTTGTGGAGGGGTTTTCTACTCAGCAGCACCTCTGACCAATTTAACACAGAAAGCAGCTAAATTTCATTGGACTGAGGCGTGTGAATAGAATTTCCAAGAGTTGAAAAATAGATTGAAATAGGCACCAGTCCTAGCTTTGCTAGATGGTTCAGAGGGCTATGCAGTATATTGTGATGCTTCAGGTGTCGGATTGGGGTGTGTCTTGATGCAACACGGTAAGGTAATTGCTTATGCTTCGAGACAGCTGAGAAAACATGAAAAGAACTACCCCACCCATGACCTGGAGCCGGGTTGGTTCATGCCTTGAAAATTTGGAGACATTACTTGTATGGGGTGCATGTGGACATCTTTACTGATCAGAAGAGCCTCTAGTATATCTTTACACAGAAGGAATTGAATCTATGGTAGCGTCGCTAGTTATAATTTCTAAAGGACTACAACATGAATATTTTGTATCATCTGGGGAAAGCTAATATCATGGTAGATGCCCTCAATCGTAGATCCATGGGGAGTTTGGCATATCTAAGACTAGAGTAGCGGGAAATGGCTCGGGAGTTGCACCGCTTAGCCAGCTTAGCCGTCTGGTAATAGATTCAGGTGACAATGGGGCGGTGATTCAGAATACAATAGTATCATCCCTGGTAGTAGAGGTAAAAGAGCGACAGTACGAAGATCCTCAGTTAGCGCAACTCAGAGATAAGGTACAACAGGGGGAAGTATCAGCTTTCAAGGTAACTGGAGATGGGATTTTAAGATGTAGGGATCGCCTCTGCGTTCCAGATGTGGCAGAGCTTTGCCAGCAGATCATGGCGAAGGTACATTACTCCCATTATTCTTTGCACCCAAGATCAACAAAGATGTATCATGACATAAAAGAGATTTACTAGTGGACAAGAATGAAGAAAAGTGTAGCAGAATTTGTAGCCCAATGCCCTAATTGCCAGCAGGTGAAAGCAGAACATCAAAAACCTGGCAGATTGACATACGAGATAGCAGTGCCCATGTGGAAATGGGAGGCAGTTAATATGGATTTTGTGACAGGGCTACCCTGTACTAGGCGCAGATTTGATTCCATTTGGGTGATTGTTGACAGATTGACGAAGTCAGTTTATTTTCTGCTAGTCAAGACCACTTTCTCAGCTGAGGATTATGCCGAGCTTTACATCAAGAAGATAGTTAGAATACATGGGGTCCCAGTGTCTATTATTTTGGATAGAGGAGCACAATTCACAGCTAGGTTCTGGAAACCTTTCCAGAAGGGTTTTGGAAGCCAAGTTAATTTGAGTACAACATTTCATCCTCAAATAGATGGACAGGCAAGAACGTACAATTCAGACGATCGAGGATATGTTACGGGCATGTGTGCTAGACTTTGGGGGTAGTTGGGATGAACATTATCCCTTATCGAGTTCGCCTATAATAACAGTTATCATTCGCCAATCCAGATAGCACCTTATGAAGCCTTATATGGGTAGAAGTGCAGATCTCCAGTTGGTTGGTTTGAATTCGGAGAATCAGAGTTAATTGGAGCAGACATGATCCATCAGTCAGAGGAGAAGGTGAAGCTTATTATAGAACGCCTGTTGACAGCTCAAAGTCACCAGAAATCTTATGCTGATGTACGGCGTAGGAATTTGGAGTTCAATGTAGATGATTGGGTGTTTCTGAAAGTCTCACTGATAAAGGGCATAATGTTTGGTAAAAAGGGTAAGCTTAGCCCAAGGTTTATTGGGTCGTATCAAATATGCCGGAGAATAGGCTAGGTAGCATACGAGCTAGATTTGCCTTCAGAGTTGGAATCCATTCACCCGATCTTTCATGTGTCGATGTTACGAAAGTGCATAGAGGATCCGTCCCGAGTTGTGCCAGTTGAGGACGTCCAGATTACCGTAGAGTTAGCTTATGAAGAGGTCCTAGTGTCCATATTAGATCGGCAGGTTCATAGGTTGAGGACTAAGGATGTTGGCTTTGTTAAAGTACCGTGGAGAAACAAAAATAAAGAAGAAATGACTTGGGAAGCCGAGGATGATATGAGATCCAGATATCCTTATTTGTCCCAGGCTTAGTCTCAACTATGCAGTTAAGGTAAAAATGTTGATTTAATTGTTGTTTTATGCTTTACGTTGCATGTATTGTTTAGTTGATTACAATTTCGGTGATGAAAGGGCTGTTGTGATGTCATATGAGATATTTGTACTAGACTTTTTTGTGTTTCAGGATTTTTGGATACTCTGTATTACTGGGGAGACTCTGCCAAAATTTTTCCAGGATAATAGTCCTAAAAGAGTTAATCTCCTATAAATCAAGTATACATTCGAGGACAAATGTTCCTAAGGGGAGGAGGATGTTACACCCCATAAAATTATCAACGGTTAGTAGGCATACGCGTAGTTTTTGTGAAGAATAAGAAGAGCTTGATGCGTGTGGGAAGAGCCTCGAAAGTAGGGTCGGACGGGACTGGGACGCGAAGGGCCAGCACGAGGCGCCGCCTTGCCTGCTTGATGGGCAGCGCGAGGCGCCGGCCCTGCCATCGCCCCAGCCCTATATAAGCCCCTCCCTTTTCATTTGATTTCATTTTCAATTTAATCTCACTGCCAAAGAGAGTACAATATGCAACTTTCAAGTAAATTTCATCCATTTACGCTATGAAACGCCGCCCGAATTCAAACTAACTTCGGGTATCAAAGTTTAAGCCCGTAGGGAGCATTACTATGGAGTTATTTTCACAAAATTCGCCCGACAAATTGTAACCCCTCCGAGCTAAAGTTGTTGGAATTGCTCCAAACTAATTTCTATATGATCACAGACTTCAAGAAAGCATTTCTCCCTTTTGAACTTTTGAGAAATTACGAGTTTTTGACCATGTTTCGTTAAGTTGAAATATAGTTAATATTTATATATGAAGTTATCATTTTGCCAAATTTAGTACTGAAACTAGTTTCATTTTTCCAGTAGTACGATTTCAATTGAGAAAAGCTATTGAATATGAATCTGATACTCACCAGTTAAAGCAGAAATCACCAATCCAGGTATGTTAAGGCGAATCTCTTCGGCAAGTTAGTTACTTCAGTATCATAACACAGTTTGAATCCAAGTAAGAATACCATAAGCATATTAGTTACAATTAGTTGTTGTTATTAGCTGAGACCAGTATTCCATGTTCAGTTTGGGATTGACTATGCCCTGTATAGCCCTCCATAACCAACTCTAGGGTTACTAGCTATGTCGACGCTCGCGAGTGACTAGATGACGTCACTCCGAGGAGCGGTATGCTGTTCGTGAGGGACGAAGATGAGGTCCGAGTTCCTCATATGGTCCAGTCCATGGATGGACTACTTTTATGTCGTATCGGCACACCCCGTCGAGTTTGGTAACCAAGGTACAGACACTAGGAATCCACCAGACTCAGACACAACTATAGTTCAGGGGTCGAGCGGGCTCAGTTGCAAACCCAGGGGACTGGTAGGAAGGCTACAGTTATTAGGTGACTTAGCATGACCTTATTAGGGGTATATATATTGAAGTTTACCCACTAGGGCTTATAGGGGCCTCGAGTGGGTTATTTTGTGCTGGTTGTACCTTCCAGCATATGGGGGCTAGGTAAGGTTCTTGTTTGCACTATTTATTGATAGACTAGTCAGCTTAAGGTAAGTATTCAGGTTATATTTCTATCTCTTTCACTCAGTTACTTTCAGCTTTATTTTTTAAGTTTTATTCATTTAGTTTCAGTTATTTCCTTACATATTCGGTATATATTGTACTGATGTCCATCCTTGGGGAACTGCATTACTTGCTTGCAGGTGTGTACAGATGAGGAGCTGGTCCCTCTTAGCCTTCAGCCAGGATTGTTAGAAAAGTCGGCTCCTTTCCTCCGGAGCTTGTAGATAGAAGGTTTACTTCTTTTAATTGTACAGTTTTGGGTAGGCCGGGGTCCGGCCCCGACCATCATATTACTCCTAGAGGCTTGCAAATTATTTCTATTTCCCTGTGGTTTGCTGTTGGTGGCTGTGTGGGGCCCATATGGGTTTTGGTTCACATGTTGGCCGTGTGGGGCCTTGTTTAGCTGTCAGTTAGAGGCCTTGTCGTTCATAGCTTAGTTTAGCACCGGCTTTACTTTACAATCATAACTAGATATCATGGTGGTCTTGTCGGCCCATATAGAATTCCCTGTTATTGCTTGTTTATGGTTAGCTATTTTCCTTTACAAGTGACTATAAGGCCTTGTCGGCTGGAGGTTGTATTTACAGCCGAGATATAGCCCGTTGTTTTCTTGATTTGGAGAGTAAGCCTGCATCAGGAGTGCACAGGCCTAGTTAAGTCAGTTCAGATCCTAATAGGGCACTAGGTGTCAGTCATGCCTCTCAAGGTGGGACGTGACATAAGGGAGGCCAAATTGGGTGTCAACAATTATAAAATATGAATATATTGCAGAGGTATATTGAGAGAGATCAAGGAGGTGTAGATATAAGCTTATATTCGTATTCTTGTTGAAACATGACTCTATCAGCATGATTAAGTGTTTTCTTTGTTGATGACTTAATTGTGTTACTTGATGATTATTTATAAATGTATGATTAACGGGGTTACCCGTGATTCGTGAGTGATTGCCTGATTTGGCAAAGTCTAATATAGTTGAGCTAAGTTGGTTTAGGCTTATTAATGCTTGTACTGGGTTGATCCTGACTGTGGAGGTAGTTTCACTAATAGTAGTAGGGTTGAGAGTTGCAACAGATAGTATAGTCCATTGAACGTTAACGATGGCTAACTAAAAGGTAATCAGCATAGATAAAAATATCGTGGAGCAGTTGAAAGAATAGGGAATGAATAAAAAGGGTTTAGCTAATGGAATTCAGATTAGATAATGGGTAATGGGATTATAGTCTTAAAAAGGGGAGTTGAAGGAGAGACGTGCCAGTAATGTTGAGGCACTGTTTAAGCGGGTTACCGCTGCAGCGAGCATGTCTCCATAGCCACGGGACCGCAGTAGCGAGCAAGTCACCACTGCAACTAGACGACGGTACCAGTGTAGAAATTGGGGGTTGATGAACTAATTGTTGAAACCCCGGTGTGTTTATATATATGTGTGTGTTAGTGTATAATTACGTACTTAATTGAGGGATAAATCAAGAACTGGACATAGCCTATGTGTGTGTTTTATATTAATTAGTAATGGTTAATAAATTTCACGTTAGTTATATGCTATTGCCTGAACTGATATTAGTTGGTCGATGTTGCCTACCGATATGTGTTGTAATGATACTACTTTGCTACACCTTTTTGGAGTGTAGGTTATGACAGGTGATTTGTAGTTTCATGATTGATGAGGTAACACTCAGCATCAGCTTCCACATTATATCCACAGGCGAAGCTGTGTATTTTATTTGTAGGTATTCTAAATAGAGCTCTTGTACCTATCTAGACTATATTTTGAGAGAGTCAAGGTTTTTTGGGAAAATATTTTATTGATACTTCTAAAACCTTATGATTTGTGTAAATTAATGATTATGATAAATATTTTATTTTGTTGTTCAAAAGGTTTCTCCTATCGAGCTAGAGTCGATGTAGGTACCCGCACGACCCGTCCGTTTGGGTCGTATCAAGTTGGTATTAGAGCGTCTAGGTTATTAGCCTCACAAGTATAAGAGCAATGTCTAGTAGACTCCTGCAGATTGGTGTATAGACATCCACATCTAATCTTCTGGAAACTATAAGGCATCTAGGAAGTACTCATTTTATTCTTTCCTATCGTGCCACCAGAGTGTGTCGATCCCCTGGGTGGAGTTCAATTAGTATCTGGAGGATTTCAATTGGTATCTCGGCGGGCTCAATTAGTATCTGACAATGTGAATTTTAGAGAGTATGAGATAAACTGTTGGTTGGAATTGACTTAAGTTGATCGGAGGGAAAAAAACCCCTGCAGGCGTTCTGCTTAGCGAGTTTCACTACAATGCGGTGTATCTCGCTGCAGCAGACTCTCTAGAGAGAGGAATGGACTACTTCAGTGGGTCCGTTGCAGTGGAAGGACGATCACAAAAATAGACGATTGTAAGGTAGAATCCAAATCCCTTGTATTTGAAGATAGTAGCAGTTATGTCAAATACGATAAAAACAAGTAATGGGAACGTGGGGAAAACAATGACAGGATATAATAGAAAAGTTCCAAACACGGCCATTGTCTGAGAATTCCAAACAGGCACCCGTACATAGTAGTAAAAGCAAATAGTATCCACAATAAGCAAAGAAAAAAGTGACAATTGTCTTACATGTCCCAAACGGGGGCAAACAAAATCAAGTATCTAAAAGGGAGTAGGGGAGGGAGGAACACCATAGCCATGATCAATTGGAGGCCTCACCGCTACCACTGCTGAGGTCCCCAGCCACCTCCTCCTCGAACTAGTTGAGGAACAAGAATTCTGGCAGGTGCTCTCTGGTTACTTAGGGGGTCCTGGATCTAGGGGAAAGGGTTTTCAGGATCTTCTTGATCCCCTTCCACATGCGGACGAAGAGCTTGTCTCTGGAGTGTCTCTTTTTCTTCTCCCTCTCCAAGTCTTCTATGAGCTTGACGTAGGCATGGGACAAGGAGGAAATCGCCTCCTACACCCCCTCTGGGTCCATAACGACTGCGCTAGATAGTTGTCTACCTGAACTAAACTGACTAGTGGGAGAGTCTATAACCGACATATAACCACGTGAGCTAGATGTGGAGTCTGATGTATACACCCCATTGGTAGGACCCAATATACCTTGCAAGGGTATAAAGGCATGAACTGAGTGATCACAGGTCTAGGGACATGAGGCCAATAAAAATATAACCTATAGTGGCAACGTAGTTCTGGAAACCTGGATGTGCTGGAACCTCGGTCGACTCAGTGCTAAGTCCTACTCCCACTGGATAGTCCTAAATTGACTACTATGCTGATAGCTCGAAACTGGGGCCCAAGACTAAGTCAAGAATACCTATCTGGAAGTACCTTGAGAGTCTTATCGGACTAGATTCTGTAATTGGTGTTCTAAGACTTGTCAAAGCTTCCTATCTGAAAGCGTCGTAACCATCTAAAGAACAAACTATAATAAGAAACTAGGGTCCTAAGGCTGGTCAGAGCTGCTTATCTGGAAGTGTCATGACTACCTAAAGAACCACTAAAATCTGATACTGAGTTTAATACTGATAATTGGGAGGCACCACTGATACCTCAAGAATTAACTATAATCAAACTGATCAGCCGACATTTCTGGGCAACACTGAGTCTAATAATCCAACTGAGACTGTACATGTAAACATCTGACTAAAATTTTCACATACACTAATAATGTGGGGATTTCAAATATGTTAGAATCAAGCTACAGGAAAACTAGTCCAACACACAAGATTTTAAATTCTACTGAACTGAGAACTAGGGCTAAGTCATTATAAAAGATACAATTCTCATAAATGTCTAGAATTAGGGAATAACAAGCAGTTACAATCATGAGAAACATACCACTTGAAATCTCAAAGAAGTTAGTCTGACAAGTTTCTACATTTTGAAACCACAAGGCTAAACTGATAAAGAAAATTAGAAAAGGTTTCTGGGGACACAAGGGAAGAACTATTCCTTTGTTGGATTCCCACATACCTAGCTTAGAAATCCCTAAAGAGGAAATCTTGAAATTCTGCACTGATGAGGAAACCTAGTTCTTACTTGAGAGAAGAAGTACAATTGTTTTTCTGAGAGTTAGCGTTGGGAATAAGGGGGAAACCGTTGAATCCCTCTAATATCTCTAAAGTAATAAAAAAAATGACATAGTTTAGGAACTAAATAAGTGGAAAATTACAAAAATAACCCTAGAATAAAAATATGAAAACTGGTCGACAGGGTCCCAACGGGTAACTCAACGAGTGGTTGCTTGTGACCATGACTCATTGGGACCTCTCGTGTCACACCCCACCTTGGGAGGCGTGACTGGAACCTGGTGCCACACTGGCAACTAACTGACCTAGCTAGCTTATGCACATCTGATGCCAACCTGTGACTCAATTCAAGAAAACAACGGGCTATATCTCGGATGTAAACACAGCCCTGGCCGACAAGGCCTTATAGCCACCTGTAAAAGAAAACAGCTAACCAGAAACATACCATAACAGCGGATCCTATGCAGGCCGACAAGACCACCATGATATCTAGTTATAACAGAAATAAAAATCAGACGCTATATTAGGCCCCATACGGCCAACACGTAAAATAAGACGCATATGGGACCCACACAGCCAACAACAGGTAACTAACTGACAATTGTAACCTGAAAGCCTCTAAGAATACAAATAGTGGTTGGGACAGGGCCCCGGCCTACCCAAAATGCTATAAAACTGAAATACAGAAATCTCTACAACCTGGCAACTCCAAATGAAAGGAGTTATCCCAACTTCAGACTCTAAACAGCTGCTACTGGAGATCCTGAACCCTGTCTATCTAAATCTACAGGCAAGTAATGCAGCACCCAAGGGAGGACGTCAGTATAATATGTACCGAATATGTAAGGCAATAATAAGCTGGCAAGGACTAGAAGTAAATAGAAAGAAGGGCAGAAAGATTAACTTGTACGCCTGCTGATTCATAATCTGCATCTAACCAACACTACATGTACATAGGCAAAGACTATATATAATTACACATTTATAAGCTATAACTAGCAGACAAGAATACAAACAAGAACCTCACCTAGCCCCCTTAAGCCAGAAGGTACAATCAGCACAAAATAACTCGTTCGGGCCCCCATAAACCCTAGCAAGCACATCTCAATCTATATACCCCTATCCAGGTTTCTATGACTCCACTGGTGTTGTAGCCAACCTACCAATCCCCTGGGTCTACGACTGATCCCGCTTGGCCCCTGAACTATAGCTGTGTCTGAGTCTGGTGGACTCCTGCTGTCTGTACCCTGTGTACCGAGCTTGATGGGATGTGCTGATATGACATAAGAGTAGTCCAACCATGGAATGGACTGTATGAGAACCTTGGACCTCATCTTCGTCCCTCACAGACGGCATACCACTCCCCGGAGCAACGTCATCTAGCCCCTCGCGGGTATCGACACAACTAGTGACCCTAGGGTGGTCATGGATAGCTTCTAAATGAGGGAAACCCCAATCAAGGTGTTGTACTAACATCTCAATCTAGCCACTCAAAAGATGTAACTGGCCTTCTGGGCCTAACGCCACCGCTGCTCGCCCGCTAGGATAATCTATAAAGCTGCTAGCAGGCACTTCGTGCACCTGTATCTGATCAGAGGATCCTAATAGTGATCATGATCTCTAATAGTCTGGACTGAATAGGGCAAGATCTGGAGTGTTCCAACATAACTCTCTATATGTCCTACCCGGACATCTATAGCTCATAATAACTGCAGAGTCGTGAATGACTAACTACTCAGTCCCCCTGCTTAGGACAACTGTAGGGTTGGTATTGGCCGAACATGCTTTTGAGTGATCGGACCCTAATCCTCCATAGGAAGTTTACTGACATCCTTAGCCTGTGGGAAGTGTTGTACTAACATGGTACTTACTAGTGCCTTAGGCCTTATCTTGGTCTAATCGAATCTTATATTACTTTTCTAGGCAATTCTTAACCTTATAGAAAACTTTATATAAACCTAACCATTCCTGGCAACTTGTGGGTACGAATTGGCTGGGATGCTGGCCCGGCCTCTAACTACTAATAAGGTCCCCTTCCTTAGGGTACCCACGGGTCTATTTGACCTGGACGACTGGGTTGGCTTCCTGGGTGACTTATATGATAACTGTTAAGCCCACTAAGGCTAAAAATCACTTGATAATAACTAATAGAGTGACAGGCTATCACTCAGTTCACTAGACAACCTAAGGCTGCAGACTCTAAAACATGGCCTTCCTATCTAAATTTCTGGCCCTAGGGCGTAGGGATACACACCAATGGCCTCTAGGCGTGCTTTCCTGAAAATACAGATGCCAAACTGGTAGTTAAACTGCCTAGCTGCACCCATGCTGCTCAACTTACTAGCTCAGGCTCGATAACTCTCACGAGCTCCTAAGATATAGGCCTGGCAACAAACATAGAATTCTACTAACAATATGAACTGGATAATAGAGAAGTCTCTATGATGCTTCTAGTGCGTGTCACACTTAACATGCTCCTGTTCAACAAGGAATACTACTATAAAATCCATATACGTTTTCTAGCAGCTCACCAGACCTTATGTAACCGTAATCTACGGATAGCATTTAATCACAGCGTATCTGATCTCTGCATACCAGCAACAGCTAATTACGACATGTGTAATCATAATCTAATGGTAGCAGCTATCTACAACATATAAAACCGTCATTTATGTTCTGGAACATAAGTCGTAACACTATACGACGAGTATAATTGCCGAGGGTTAAGCCTTACATACCTTGATTATCGTTTCCTAAATAACCGACGAGTTCCAACTTGTATTCACCAGCTCTCTTCAGCTGTAACCGTTATACTGGGAGAAATAGATGAATTTCAATACTAAATTCGGCGTAAAACGATAACTTTTAATACCAATATTGACTATATTTCAACTTAATGAAACACAGCCAAAAACGTATTATTTCCCAAGAGTTCAAAAGGGAGAAGTACTTACTTGAAGCCTGTGATCGTATAGAAATCAGTTTGGAGCAATTCTGACAACTTTTGCTTGGCGGGGTTATGATTCGCTGGGCGAATTTCGCGAAAATAACTCCGTAGTAATGCTCCCTGCAGACTTAAACATCAATACCCGAAGTTAATTTGAATTTGGACGGCGTTTCGTAGCGTAAACGGACAAAAATTATTTGATTCCCTCGTTTTTTCTCTTCACTGGCCGAATGGAAATTGTATAAATGACTTGAATTGAGAGAAGGGCCTTTATATATAGTGAGGGCAATGGGCTGGGGGGTGCCTCGCGCCAGCCATCGCGGCAACCCCAGTGCCACACTACGCTAGCCCTGTGCGGCCTGGCCTCGTTCGACCCGATTTTCGAGGCTTCTCTATACATGTCATACTTCCTTTATTTATCTCAAATCCACGCGTATGCTTACTATTTGTTAACTTTCACAGGGTGTAACATCTCGTTGGTCCCACTGCCTATGACTTAAAAACACTGGATCTGGCAACGAGGGTCACCACGACTCATTGGATGGACCAACGTGTCGTTGGTTCCTCCTGTGGTCACTGTACAAGGAAACCTGGAAGGTATGATGACGGGTGACACAATGACTCGTTGGTGGACCTAACGGGTTGTTGTGTCTAGTCATTATGTTCAGTGGAAGGATTTCTAAAATTTCTCAAAGTTGACACGATGGGTGATGATAATGACTAGTTGTGGGAAACAACGGGTCGTTGCTTCCACTCGTCCTCACTGGAAGGTGGTTTTTGGGTTTCCATTCAATGACTCTCACAACGAGTCATTGTTTCTGACAACGACTCGTTGGTTGAGTTGTGGGGTCCTGGAAAGGATTTCTGTGCTGGGGAAATAATGACTAAAAGGACGACTCATTGTTTCTCACAATGGATTATTTCTTATCTCGTGGGTTCCCGAGAGACCAAACCCTGCTGACCACAACTGACCCAACGAGTCATTGGAGCTGACCACGACTCATTTTCTCAGTCGTTTTGAGGCATTTTTCTAGTTTTTCTTCTGGATATTTCTTGCAAGGTCTGATCCTGGTCTAGGAAAGTTTCAGGGTGTTACAATATCTCCCTCTTGGGATCATTCGTCCTCGAATGAAGAATAAAAGTGCTAAAAACTAGGGAAAAGAGCTACAATTACCAATTTGAAGCTATAAGCTAGTTTCTGAAGAAGTAACTGACTCCGAGTTGACTTAACTATACTAACAGAGCTGATGCAACTAGAATGCACATAGAAAATCTAAATAGGGCTGATGAGTAAGAAACTAAATAGAGGAATAAGGAGGGATTTAGTACCTGATGTTGGAATTGAACTGGAAGGAAATAAGTGAGGGTATCTGGCCATCATGTCTGCTTCTGCTTCCCATGTGGCTCCCTCAACTAGCTGGTTCCTCCACAAAACTTTCACCAAAGAGACTTTCTTGTTTCTCAACTTATGAATCTGACGGTGAAGGATCTGAACTGGGACCCCTTCATAAGATAGACTGTCTTTTATTTCCACGTTGTCTAGTGGCACAACCGAAGTTGGATCACCAATGCACTTCTTTAGTAGTGACACATGGAAGACTGGGTGCACCATGCTAACTCTGAAGGTAGTTCTAACTCATATGTCACACTGCTAATTCTCTTTAAAATTTTGTAGGGTCCCACATATCTCGGACTGAGTTTTCCTTTCTTCCCAAATCTCATCACTCCTTTCATGGGTGAAATTTTTAGATAAACTCAGTCATCCACTACAAACTCTAATTCTTTTCTCCTCACATCAGTATAAGATTTCTGACTGCTTTGCGCTGTTTTCAACCTCTCTCTGATAAGTTTCACCTTCTACATTGCCTCGTGAACTGAGTCTGGCCCTATCAAAGTAGCTTAACCAACTTCAAACCATCCTATAGGAGATCTACACCTCCTACCAAATAATACCTCAAATGGGGCCATTTGGATACTAGAATGGTAGTTGTTGTTGTACGCAAACTCGATGAGAGATAGGTGATCATCCCAACTGCCCTTGAAATTGATCACACACACTCTCAGAATATCTTCGAAAGTCTGTATAGTCCGCTCAGCCTGTCCATCTGTCTGTGGGTGAAAAGTTGTGTTGAGCTTGACCTGGGTACCGAGTCCCTTCTGAAAAAACTTCCAAAAATGCAAGGTGAACTGGGTACTTCTATCTGAAATAATGGACAAGGGCACCCCGTATAGTCTAACCAACTCCCGGATATAAAGCTTGGCATAATCCTCAGTTGAGTCTGTAGTTTTAACTGGAAGGAAGTGTGCTGACTTAGTCATTTGGTCTACTATCACCCAGATTGAGTCATGTTGTCGAGAGTACAAGGTAGACCTGTAATAAAATCCATATTTACTTCTTCCCACTTCCATATGGGTATGCTGATATCTTGAGTCATATCTCCTGATCTCTGATGTTCTACCTTGACCTGCTGGCAGTTCGGACACTTTGCTACAAATTCTGCGATGTCTCTTTTCATGCCGTTCCACCTATAAATATCCCCAAGATAATGGTATATCTTAGTCACTCCTGGGTGGATAAAACATCTAGAATTATGGGCTTCAGCCAATATCTTCTGTCTCATGTCATCCACATCTGGCACATAGAGTCTACCCTGGTAACGGAGTACACCATCTCCCCTTTGGGAAAACGCCTCCACTTCTTTTCTGAGAACCGCCTCTTTCAGCTTAAGCAATATGGGATCTTCATCCTGTCTTAACTTAACTTCAACTATCAATGAGGATTCTGATCCACTCTTCACCAATATTCTTCCCTCAGTTGTATCAACCAACTGTACTCCCAGCCGAGCTAACCTGTGGATATCCTTTGCCAACTCCTTTTTGTCGTCATCAACATGAGCCACACTCCCCATAGACATCCTGCTTAGGGAATCATCCACCACATTGGCTTTGCCCGGGTGATACAGCACACTCATATCATAGTCCTTCAGTAGCTCCAACCATCTTCTCTAGCGAAGGTTTAGATCTTTCTGACTGAACACATACTGAAGGCTCTTGTGATCGATGAATACATCCACGTGAGCCTCGTAAAGGTAGTGCCTCCATATTTTCAACACAAACACCAGCGCTGCCAACTCTAAGTCATGAGTCGGATAGTTCTTCTTATGAATCCTGAGCTGTCTGGAGGCGTAAGCTATCACCTTACCCCGCTGCATCAGAACGCAACCAAGTCCAACTCTAGAAGCGTCACAATACACCACAAACCCATCTATTCCTTCCCACAAGGTTAACCCTGGAGCGGTAGTGAGTCGAGTCTTTAACTCCTCGAAACTCTTCTCACACGCATCTGACCACTGAAATTTCACCTTTTTCTGAGTCAACCTAGTCATAGGGGATGCAATAGAGGAGAAACCTTCCACAAAACATTGGTAATAACCGGATAGACCCAAGAAGCTTCTAATTTCAGTTGGGAAAGTAGGTATGGGCCAGTCTTTCACCGCTGCTATCTTTTGAGGATCCACCTGAATACCCAAGACCACATGACCAAGGAAAGTCATCGACTTCAACCAGAATTCACATTTTCTGAACGTAGCAAACAACTAGCGGTCTCTGAGTGTCTATAGCACTATCTTTAGATGCTTAGCATGTTCTTCTCACTTCGGGAGTATACCAGAATGTCGTCGACAAATACAATGATGAACATGTCTAGATATGGCTTGAAAACCCTGTTCATCAGGTCAACAAAAGCTGCGGGGGCATTAGTCAGTCCAAAGGACATAACCACAAGTGTGAGGTTTGGCTGAACTCAGTATCATTTTTAGGCCATGTGGTGTCTAGCGGGGGTGTGCAGGTGGACTCCTAAAAGATAGAAGCGATGAAGAATTTGCCTAGAACAGTTAGTTCTTCGGATATTAGGAGTTTTTTGGGTTTAGCTAGCTACTACAGGAGATTCACAAGACCCCAACTAACTCACCAATAAACTGAAACTGAAAGTACTGATAACAAGTTGATAAGAAGGTCTTCGAAGGATGAGGACTCACCAATCGGCTGAGAATGCTAACTCTGAGAATCTGGCTAACGGTGGGACTGAACTTCAACATTTGAACCTGTATCCTGAAATGATACAGCATAGAGTATGCGGTCAGTACTTGGAATGTGCCAAGTATGCAAGGTAAGTAAAACCGCTAAGTAAGTAAAATCATAAATCATGCATATCATAAAACATTTCAAGATAAGATTCTGAGAGTAAGACTTGCGAAGAACACAATTGTCAAAACTTTAATTAAAGATTAGGACAAAAGGAATTAAAAAACAAGCAGCTATGGAAAATAAGAAGGACAATAATTCAGATCTACAATTCTCTACATCTTCTTTGCCAAAAAGTTCAAATCCTTTTTTGCTTTCTCCAGAGATCTGCAATTCTCTGCATCCAAATCGCCATAGTTTTTTTTTTGTGTGTGTGTGAGAGAGAGAGAGAGAGAGGAAATTGGCAGAGATAATGGAAATTTTGGAAGAGGGAGAAACAAGCATTGAATTAGAGAGAAATACTGGTAGTGGATTGGAGAGAGAAGGTAAAAAAATTGATACATATGGTAACTTGTTATTTTTGTAATTATTTTGCCAAATTTTATAATTTTTTAAAAATATTGTTATATATTGTAAACAGGTAGTAAGATTTTCTTAATTATTTAATTTTTCTTCTTTTATTAGAGCATCCAAATGATTAACTGTTCAGCTAATAATGTAATATCTGGAGAGATGGCAATAAATTTATTTTATCGTAAAATACTAAAATCTAACTTAATAATATTAAACTATATCAAATTAATTTAATGTGATAATAATATAATATATTTAAAAAATGAAATTACCGTACTAAAAGTTACTAACACTGTACCATACCTATCCTAAATGAAACTAGGTGCCAAAAATTAATATAGGCAATAAAAAATTGTTTTTTTAAGCCTCTTAAATTGAATGGAAAAAATAAGTGACACGTGATTCAATAAGTTTTTTCCAGTTAATCCAAATGACATTAAAAAAGTGTCACGTCCCACCTTGGGAGGCATGACTAGCACCTGGTGCCCTACTAGGACCTGAACTGCAAAGCTGACTGAGCCTAAGCACCCCTGGTGCAGGGCTGACGCTAACTCTAGAATCAAGAAAATATCAGGCTATATAGCGACTGTAAATACAATCCCCGGCCGACAAGGCCTATAGCCACCTGTGAAAAAATAAACAGGTAACCAGAGACAAACAATCATGGGGAGTCCTATGCGAGCCGACAAGGCCACCATGATATCTAGTTAGAACTGAAAAGAAAAATCAGATGCTAAACTAAACTATGATCGATAAGGCCACAAATCAACAGCTAAACAGGGTCCCACACAGCCAAAACACATAATCTAATACACATATGGGCCCCACACAGCCGATATCATCTAACCATAGGGAAGTAACACAATCTGCAACCCTCTAGGAGTAATAAGATGGTCGGGACAGGGCCCCGTCCTACCCATACTGTACAAACAAAAGAAGTAAACCTCTATCACACAAGCTCCGGAAGAAGGGAGCTGACGGCTCTGTACGACTGACTGGAACTACGAGGGACCTGCTCCTCGTCTATATGCACCTGCAGGCAAGTAATGTAGTGCCCCAGAAGAGGGCGTCATTACCACAGGTACCGAATATGTAAGGCAGTAACTTTAAATAACTGAAAGTAGGGAAATAGAACTGACAATAACTAGAGTAAAGAAAACGGACTGAAGATGACTGAAGTAGTGAAATCAAGGCTAAATATAATTGTAATAAGGAGGGTAGGGGTCATACCTGACAAACGAGGCGTCTTACTATCTAACTATCAGTAACTAAAGCAAACATGAACCTTACCTGGCCCCCATAAGCCGGAAGGTACAATCAGCACAGAATAACCCACCTGGGCCCCCATTAGCCCTAGTGAGTATACCTCAATCTATATACCCCTATCCAAGTCATACTGAGTCAACTACCAGCTATAAGCGTCCTGCCGATCCCCTGGGTCTGCAACTGGGCCCGCTCGGCCCCTGACTGTAGCTGTGTCTGAGTCTGGAGGACTCCTAATATCTACACCTCGGGCGTAAACGCTCGGCGGGGGTATGTATAAGGCCAACCACGGCATATGAGGATCTGAATCCCATCTTCGTCCCTTGCGGACGACATGCCGCTCCGTAGAGCAATATAATCTCGCCCCTAGCGGGCGGCGACACAGCTATTAACCCTGGGGTGGTCACGGAAGCTATACAGGTATAATCCAGCCCAAAACAATACAATTTACGAGTCTCAACTGATGACAACAACTAGATATGATAACATACTCCTGACATACTTTACTGGGATTCATACTGGACTACTATGCTGAAGAAACTAACTTGCGAAATAAAATTCCTTAACATACCTCGTTCGCTGTTTACCGATTAACTGGAGAGTTTCGGCTCGTGTTCAACTGCCCTTCTCAACTGTAATCATATTAACAGAAGAATAGAGCTACTTTATTACTATATTCGAAGAAAACGATAACTTATATATATATATATATATATATATATATACTGACTATACTTCAACTTATCGAAAGACGATCAAAAACTCGTAATTTCTCGGGAATCTAGAAGGGAGAAATACTTTCTTTAGGCACGTGATCGTATTGACACTAGTTTGAAACAATTCCATCAACTTAAGCTCGGTGGGACGATGATTTGCCAGACGTATTTTACGAAAATAACTCCGTAGCGATGCTCCCTGCAACTTTATACTTCATTACCCGGAGTTAATTTGGATTTGGACGGCGTTTAGCGGCGTAATCGGATGATTTACAAATGTTTTCCTTGGTTTTCCTCTTTTCTGGCCGAGAATATATGAATAATGATCTAACTTCTAAGTGTAAGGCCTTTATATACTTGAGGCGGCAGACAATGTAACATGGCACTCTGTCGGTCACGCCAATTTATGGGTGTGCCACTTTGTGTAATGCGGAGGGGGGCTGCTCCGTGCCACTTTGCCCCTCTGGGCAACTTGGTTCAGCCTCCTCCGGTGAAATCCCGACTTTGCACTCGTTCGGCCTTTCCCCGGGCCCTTTCCTCGTACATATGGCACTCTAAAACTCTCAACTAACATACAAATAGGCCGACTAAACTTTAAAAATTTATGGGGTGTAACAAAAAGAAATTCTAATACCTTAATAAATTTTAGAATAGCTTACCATAAATGAGTAAAATAATTAAAAAGTAAATTTTATAACAAAAAAAAAAGATATGCTAACCTGAAAATTTTATCAAGAGAAATGAGAAAACTTTCTTTTACTTTAAAAGAAATGGTTTAATTTATATTTAGGTATTTTATAATCCGCAATCTCTTTGCCATGCATAAACTTTCTAAAAAGTTATTCTAACTCACCCCACCCTATACCGCAAAGGCATAAGTTCACCCCCGCCTCGCCCCTTGTATAGTTCAAACCCGCCTCATTCCATTACCATTCCCAAAAATATGTCATGAAACTGAGATTGTTCTAATATTTTTGCATTGTCTCCTCACTAACAAAATAGAAAGAGCGAAATTACGAAAGCTAATATTCAGCATGTTTTTGTAACATTAACTTTTTATAGTTTTCGCTCTTAAAAAAACACAACAATAGCAATAACAAGTATAATTTCACATGCGGGGTATGGAAAAAGTAGAGTGTATACAAATCTTATCTACTTTATAAAGGTACAGAAGTTGTTTTCCATAAACTCTCGCTCAAGTAAAATATTTCAAAGTAGGTTTGAAAAGGAAATACTGTCATGCCCCACCTTGGGAGGCATGAATGGCACCTAGTGCCACACTGGAATCTGACTGACCTGGCTAGGCCTATGCACAGCTGGTGCAAGCCTGCAACTTGACTCAAGAAAACAACGGGCTATATATCGGTTGTAAATACAGTATCCGGCCGACAAGGCCTCATAGCCACCTGTAAAAGAAAACAGCTAACCAACAACAAACCATAACAGGGAATCCTATGTGGGTCGACAAGGCCGCCATAATATCTAGTTATAACTGAAGTAAAAATCAGGCGTTATACTAGGCCCCACATGGCCAACACATAAAAAGAGACATATATGGGCCCCAAACGGCCAACAATACCCAACTAACTGATAACTGTAGTCTGCAAGCCTCTAAGAATACAAATAGTGTTGGGATAGGTCCCCGGCCTACCCAAATGTTATATAAATGGAAGACTACACTTTCTACAACCTGGCAACCTCGAACGAAAGGAGTTGGCCAAACTGCTGACTCTAAAAAGCTGCTACTGAGGATCCTGAATTCAGTCTGTCTAAACCTGCAGGCAAGTAATGCAGCACCCAGGAGAGGGCGTCAGTACAATATGTAAGGCAGTAAATAAGCTGATAAAGAGTGGAAATAAATAGAAAAAAGGGAAGAAAGATTAACCTATATGCCTGCTTATTCGTAATCTACATCTAACCAACAATACATGTACGTGAGCTAAAATTGTATAGTTACATATTCATAAACTATAACTAGCAGGAAAGAATACAAACAAGAACCTCACCTGGCCCTCATAAGTCAGAAGGTACAAGCAGCACAGAAATAACTTACTCAGACCCCCATAAGCCCTGGCAAGTACACCTCAATCTATATATCCCTATACAGGTTGCTATGACTCTACTGGTGCTATAGCCAACCTACCTGTCCCCCTGGGTCTGCAATTGAACCCGCTTGGCTCCTGATCTGTACCTGTGTCTGAGTCTAGTGGACTCCTGATATCTGCACCCTGGGCACCAGTCCCGACGGGGGCGTGGTGCCGATACGACATAAAAGTAGTCCATCCATGGAATGGACTGTATGAGGACCTGGGACCCTATCTTCATCCCTCGCGGACGACATACCGCTCCTTGGAGTGACGTCATCTCGTCCCTGGCGGGCGTCGACACAGCTAGTAACCCTAGGGTTGGTTATGGAAGGCTCTTGAGTGAGGACAATCCCAACCAAGGTGTTGTACTGAAATCTCAATATATTCACTCAAAAGGCGTAACTAGCTTTCGGGACCTAATGCTATCGCTGCTCGCCCCCCTAGGATAGTCTGTAAGGCTGCTAGCAGGCACACCATGCACTTGTATCTGATCAGAGGACCCTGATAGTGATCATGATCTCTAATAGTCTGGACTGGATAGGGCGAGATCTGGAGTAGTCTAACATAACCCTGAATGTCCTGCCCGGACAACTATAACTCATAAACAACTGTGGGTCACGGATGACTAACTACTTAGTTTCTCTGCTTAGAACAACTGTAGGGCTGGTACTGGCCGAACATGCTTTTGAGTGATCGGCCCCTAATCCCCCACATGAAGCTTACCGATATTCTTAACCTGTGGATAGTACTGTACTAACATGGTACTAGTCCCTTAGACCTCATCTTAGTCTACTCATACCTTATATTACTTTTCTGGGCGATTCTTAACCTTATAGACAAGTTTATATAGATTTAGCCACTCCCGACAATTTGTACCTGAGTATCTTATAAGAACCGGCTGGGGCGCTGGCCCGGCCTCTAACTGCTAATAAGGTCCCCTTCTTTAGGGTACCCACGAGTCTATTTTACCTGGACGACTGGGCTGGCTTCCTGGGCGACCTATATGATAAATGCTAAATCAATTAGGACTGAAAATTACTGGTAATAGCTAATTAGGTGGCAGACTGTCACTCAGTTCACTAGACAACCCTAGGATGCTGACTCTAAACATGCCTTCCTATCTAAATTTATGGCCCTGTGGCGTGAGGATACGCCAATGGCCTCTAGGCGTGCTTTCTTGACAATACAGGCGCCAAACTGGTAGTTAAACAGCCTAGCTGCGCCTATGTTGTTCAACTTACTAGATCAGGTCCGATAACTATTCACAATCTTCTAAGGTCTAGGCCTGGCAATAAAACATACAATCCTACTAGTACAATGAATAGGAGAATAGAAGAGTTTCTATGACGCTTCTAGCGCGTATCACACTTAACATGTTCCTTCTCGATGAGGGATACTGCGGTATAATCTATATGCGTTTTCTAGCAGCTAACCAGAACTTTTATAACTGTAATCTACTTATAGTAGCTAATCACAGCATATCTGATCTTTATATACCAACAACAGCTAATTACAACATGTCTAACCACAATCTACTAGTAGCGACTACCTGCAACATATGGGACCGTTATTTCTATTCGAGAACATAGTCGTAATACTGTACGATGAGAATAACTTGCCGAGGGTTAAGCCTTACATACCTTAGTTGTCATTTCCTGAATAACCGACGAGTTTCACTTGGATTCGTCAGTTCTTTTCAGCTGTAACCATTATACTGGGAGAAAGAGATGAATTTCAATACCAAATACGGCGAAAAAGGATATCTTTTGATATTAATAGCAACTATAATTCATCTATGTAAAATACGAACAAAAACTTATAATTTCCTGGGGTTTCAAAAGGGAGAAATGCTTACTTGAAACCTATGATCATATAGAAATCAGTTTGGAGCAATTCTGACGACTTTTGCTCCGCGGAGTTCCGATTTTTCGAGCGTATTTCAAGAAAATAACTCCGTAGTAATGCTCCCTGCAGGGTTAGAATTCAATACCTGAAGTTAATTTGAGTTTGGGCGGCGTTTGGTAGCGTAATCGGACGAAAAATGATCGATTTTTTCGTATAATACTCTCTCTGGCCGAAACCAAAATAGGATAATGATTTCCAATAAACCAAGAGGTGCACTTATACTTACATGGACGGTGGCAGGGGTGGCGCCCCGCGCCTCCAATTGAGGCAGCAAGCCTGGTGCGTTGCACCTCCCATTGAGGCAGCAAGTCTGGCGTGTCGCGCCTCTCAAGGAGCCAGCAGGCCTGGTGCGCCGCGCTAGCTGGTGCCCTGGTCCTGTCCGACCCCACTTCCGAGGCTTCTCTACATGCGTCATACTCTCTTTATTCATCCAAAATCCACGTGTGCACTTACTAACCGTTAACTTTTATGGGGTGTAACAAATACAATAGTGTAAAAATGAATAATGCAGAAAAGAATAGTAACAACAATAAATAATATGCTATCCAAAGTAAAGAAACAACAAATAATAATTAAAATATAATTGAAGGATAAGATAATAGGAGAGCAACAGTAATAATACTGAGAAGGAAAATTAGACAACCCTTAACTACCTACTAGCCTTCTACCCTAATTCTCGACCTTCGTATCCTCCTATCTAGGGTTCTGTCCTCGGTAAGTTATAGATGTGTCATGTCCTGTCTAATCACCTTTTCTCAATACTTCTTCGGGCTATCTCTACCTCTCCACAAATCCACCATAATCAACCTCTCATTCCTCCTCATTGAAGCATCTATACATCTTTTTTTCACATACCCATACCATCTCAATCCCACTTTTCTCATGTTGTTCACCACGGGTGACACTCCCATCTTGTCTTGAATATCTTCGGTCTTAATCATATTTCTCCTAATATCCTACATATTCATGTTAGTATCCTCTCTACTTTCATCTTATGATATTTAAAACCTTTTTAATTTGAAATATTTATTTGATGTAAAATCTGAATTAAAAGTTAATAATTGAATTTGTGAAGTAGGGTCGCAAGGAAGTGAATTATCTTAGTAACAATTAACCTCACGAGAAGGTGAAGTTGACTATGATAGAGAGAAATCAAAAGTAGGAAATACATTTGTAAGTAAACTGCATTAAATAAAATAAAGGAGAAAGAAAATTCTTATTGGAAGACTCAATAGATTGAACCGAAGAACCATGGTGTTTAGTTCCTTAAAAAAAAAAAGCTCAAAATTCATTTTTAATAATTATTTGGATTCAAATGCACATGTCATCATTTAATTCCCCCCCGCCCCCCCAGCTACATCATCCGTGTCTCCATTTCACGCATAATATTTTTTGAATTGATTATTATTTTGTGTTTAGCAGGTCCTCCGTTCATATTATGTAATTATTAGATATATTAAAAATAATTATTTTAAAATTTTAAAAATAATTTGATGATATTTTTTATATATTTGTTAAGTTTGGTCAAATTGGAGTTGGTAGAGTATTATTTATTGAATTTGCGGTCCAATCTTGCTAAATAATGAAAGACTAACGGTGCTATATCCACCTAGTGTATTCAACTGAATCCAAAGCTCATTTGAAGTGTCAAAAGTGAAATTAGTGAATAATTTTAGAGGACTACTTATATATTTTTAAGGGTATTTCAATAATTTTAATGAAAGAATAGATTATTAATATTTTTTTATTTATCAAACATATCGCCTGTTTAGTATTAGTTTTAATAATTTTACTCAAACACATAATTATTTATTTATAAAATTAATTTTAATAATTAAAATTGTGCTTTAATATCTAAAACTTATTATAATTTTCAATAAGCTAACCCAAAAGGGCTCTTAGACAAATATCCTGGACGAAACCAAAAAGTTGGAATTTAATAAAAAATTATTATGCTGAATATTAGAACAGTAATCCTCTTTCCCTTGGAAGTAGAATCTTAATACCTCAATTAGTTAATTATCTGAAAAATTTTATTGGTAAAGGTTTAATTGTCCACGTTATAATCTCTTCATCATTATCTTAATTTTATTTTATTTTTGAAAAAAGCAACTGTGCAAAAAACTGTATAAAAATTTGCTAGTGTGTGACAAAATAATTCCAAATCACATAAGTTGATAAAACATGGCAGAGGGACATATAAGACAAATAGATGTTTTAAGCAGGTGTCCCATTCACACGTCATATTATCAGCTATGTTAAATAAATAAGAATTTACAGTAAGAGGAAAGTGTTATTGTCCTCAAATAGGTGAAATAAATTAAACTGCATTTATTTGGTTATGATATTACATGCTTAATAACGGGAGTGAATACATACGCATGTCAAAGACAGTCACAGCATCCAACCTGGGATTATGCCACTGACGTTCTGGCTACTAGTTACACCTGTTATTTGGCTTGAACTACCTGCATCAAACCTACAATAAATGGAAATAATGGTTTATGCAACCATATTGGGAAAAAAAATATGTATCTAATTAAATTTCTTATAAGATAATTACAAGTAAATCTTTACATTAAGCATTATTGATAACTTCGTAAAAATGACAACTTTGCCACAATAACGGTATATATAACTCAAGTGCATGACAATCATTTTGGAATTAAGAATATGTAGATAGTGATGAATTCAAGATTTTAAGTCCGTGAATATGAAATCGTACCATCGCATTCATATTATTAACTTCAGAGTGACAGACAACATTTTAAATCATGAGTATTCAGCTATCTGAAATTGCTAATTGTGACCGGGTACTCAATAAAAATATATTTATATGCATTCTATATAAGTAAATAGTGTTTGGTTCCACGAACAATAGGTGCTTGAGCACGCTTCGATTTAGATCCTTATGTTTGAATAATATATTTAACTTTAGCATTAAGACATAGTTTAAAGCTTTGTTTAACCAAATAGTAAGTTCTGAGTTGAAAACCAGAAATGAACATCTCTATTTTTCAATATACATCTCCTTCCTTGTCAATAGTGAAAATTACTGCAACATAATCTAGGAGCAATATATATAATTCATCAAATGCTTACCCTATTTGCAATGTAGAGTTGCATTCGAGAGGTTGAAAGAAACCCTGAGTTTGAGGATGCTGCTGCTGGCAGCTGTAATTGCCACTTTGCTCACCACCTCCCCAGGATTGGTGAATGTTGTTCTCAGCATAAATTTCTTCCAGCTATATAAATAGATCCATGCATAAGACATTAAAATTAGATTGAAGGTAGAATTTATGAAGTATAAAAGGAATGAAACTGAAAGAAACGGGAGCAATGCAGTTTAGGATAAAGGTTGGAAAGAATACCCCTTAATTATATAAAACATCTTTAATTTTATCATGTAGTATTTATCCTTGACATTAACAGAGCTCCAATTTTAAATCTATTGGAATAAGTTTTAATGATATTGATGATGATTTAAAATATGCTTGTTTTCACATTGAAATGGGAAGTTAGTCGAATAACACTTGTTATTTACCAATCGGCTACTAATTGGTTGAAATTGGAAGTTGGTCGAATAACTTTCGTTATCTACTAATTGGCTACTAATTGGTTGTAGATTTCTAGTGCCTTGATTAATTGCAGGAAAAGGAACAAAGAGCTAAAAGTCTACAAGTATTCTACAAGGAAAGAAATTCTTTTTCTAAGGAAAGAATTAAAGTGTGAGCTGAAAAGGAAAGAGAATATTTGGTAAGAGATTGTAGAATCCTAGAAGGAGTCAACAAGATCTTTCAAATAACGAAAAGGAGTCTAAAGTTTCCTTCTCCTAGTTGAGGACAAACTGGTACATTCGGGTACTATAAATAAAGAGACCACCACGTCCAGTTGTGTATTCACTCACGAAGAATCTTCAGCAAAATCCATTGTTCTTGGGCATTCAATTGGCATTCAAGTTGAAGAGAGTTGACCGGTGCTAGAGACTGTCCCCTAGTTCTGTTCCGTTGCAGTCTAGGTTTAGGTGTCAACTTGTAGTGAATCATTGAACTTGTTTAGATTTAGTTCTGTTTTCATTCTCTTGTAATTGTGTTAAAGTTCTTCTTGTTAAACTAAGGGTAGTTTATACAGGCTAGGAACTTTGTAAGGGTTTAGGGATAGGTCCTTGGATTGCGGGGGGTTGCAATCCGAATTTGGCTCGGTGTTTGGTGAAGTTAAGTTGAAATCCTACTAGGGAGTAGGTCATGGTTTTTACAGCCATTCGAGTCTGGGTGATTTTCCACGTAAAAATTCTCGTCTTTTGCTTTACTTTTTCAGTTTATTATTTTCTGCTTGAATTAGGTCACTGCTCCAAGAAACAAAATTCAAGTTTGTTTCCGTCACAAAAGATAATTCAAGAAAAGTTTTAATTTGGCTAATTAAGTGTTAGACCCAATTCACTCCCCCCTCCCCCCTTCCCCCCTTTAGGTATAATTCTGAAGTCATTGCAATAACAATTGGTATCAAAGCTGGTTGCTCATTTATAGGTTAACACCTTAAAGTAAGATCTGTCAAAAATAACTCTGTCTGAGAGGCAATCTAGCACTCGACCTCCTCTCTTTAACGGTCAACATTACATTCTTTGAAAAAAATCGAATGAAAATTTATATGAAAACTGAGGACTATCAGCTTTGGCTAATTACCCTGAAGGGGCCTCTTGTTCCTACCAAAGTAAAATCCGATGGAACAAAAGTGCCAAAGACTGAAGATGAGTTTGATGCTGATGATTTCAGAATGATGGAGATGCTAAGGCCATAAAAATACTCTACTTTGGACTGGGGATTGATGAATACAACTGTATCTCTGGATGCTCCAGTGCAAAGGAGATTTGGGACTCTCTCGCTCTAGCTCATGGAGGTACGAATCAGGTAAAACAATCCAGAGTTGACATGCTTATAAAGAAGTATGAACTATTTTCCATGGGCAAAAAGGAGTCAATCAAGGATATGTTTGTCCAATTCACACACATCACAAACGAGCTCAAGTCTCTTGGGAAGGAATTTACAACTGAAGAAAATGTCAGAAAAATTATGAGAATTATGCCTACTTCTTGGGAACCTAAAGTTACTGTCATCTAAGAAGTAAGACAAATGAGCACAATGCAAATGGATGAGCTCGTTGGAAATTTGCAAACTTATGAACTTAAAAAGGGTGACAAAGTGGCAGAGGAACCCAAGAAGGAACGCAGTCTCAACCTAAAAGCTGAATCAGAATCGGATGACGAAGAGATGGCAATGTCTGTTTGAAGGTTCAAAAAGTTCTTCAGAAAGGAAAAATCGTAGAAGAGGGATTCACGCAATAAAAACAAATCATCTGAGAAGGGACAGTTTCAAGGATGCTTCAAGTGTAGCAAGATGGATCACATGATAAAAGATTGTCCCCTCCTGAAAGAAGAACAAAGAAAAAACTCGAAGAAACAGGATGAATTGGCATCAAAGGCTTTCAAAAAGGCCATGAAAGCTACTTGGGGTGAAACTTCTGATGAGGAATCAAAAGGAGAAGATGGTGAAAGTAATCTGGCCCTCATAGCTAAAGGTTACACAGACTCAGACAGTGCCTCCTCCGAGGTAAGTCTTTCTGATCTAAAAACTCTAGTTCATAATTTATCTAATAGAAAAGTGACTAAAATGTTACTTTCCTTGATGGATGAATGTCAGCAAATGAGTGCGGAAAAGGTTGAAATATTAAAAATTTTCTCTAGTTTGAAATCTGATTACAAAGTTTTAAAAAGAGAGAAGATTGAATCAGAAAATGCTATCAAATCACTCAATGCTGAAATTAGCAATTTAGAGAAGACTGTCTCTGTTCAGAAAACTGAAAATAGTAAGCTAAAGGAAACAGTCTCGTCTCTAAAAGCTAAATTAAGTACCATCAAGGAAAGAAAAATATCAAGCAGTGAAATAAGTAACAATGATCAAGGTTTTCATGAAGCTGAAATTACTTCCTTGAAAAAGGAATTATGCAAAGAGAAAAAGAAAAGTTCTAAGCTTTAAGTAACCTTGAATCAAACAAATAATGACATTGCTCTGATGAAAAAATGGAACAAGTCATCTGAAGCTTTAACCTGACTAAATGAGCATTACAATAGAGCTCGAACTGGTCTTGGCTATAAGAACAAACCTGTCAAATGGGATCGAAAAAGAAAATATGTTGGGTTGGCAGAATATAAAATTTGTAGCCATTATGGACATACTGGTAATGTTAGATATGAATGTTTAGCCAGGATAAAAGCTCTTAAGAAAAATGAAAATATTGTTAGATGGATTAGAAAAGATTTGATTTCGCAAGCTTTTAAAAGAAAGGGAACCAAACTAGTGTGGGTCCCCAAATCTAACCATTGATTGTGTATGCAGGCTGAAGTGAGAGAGAACAACAGAAAATGGTATCTTGACAGTGGTTGTTCCAGGCACATGACAGGTAACAAAAAACTTTTTCTCTCACTAACATCCTTCAATGGAGGAACTCTGTCCTTTGGCGGAGGAAAGAAAGGCATAGTTGTGGGTATAGGTAAGATTGGTAAGTTACTCTCTCACTCTATTGATAATGTATACTTGGTTGAAGGGCTGAAACCCAACTTGCTGAGCATATCTCAACTTTGTGATCAAGGAAATACTGTGTTCTTTTCTTCCCTTGATTGCAAAGTTGTTAATAACAAGTCTGGGGAAATTGTCTTGACTGAAAAGTGACATAGTAATATTTATAAAGCATGTATCATGTCGCTTTCTGAAAATGAATTGACTTGCTTAAGCATTCTAGATGATGATGTTCTTCTTTGGCACAAGCGATTGGGTCATGTAAGTCTTTCATTACTCAATAAACTTGTTTCAGAAAACCTTGTCCTTGGTCTTCCTGAAATAAAATTTAAAGATGACAAGGTGTGTGATGCTTGTGTTAAAGGAAAACAAATCAGATCATCTTTCAAGTCCAAAAAGGTAATAAGTACTTCCAAGCCACTTGAAGTACTTCACATGGATCTCTGTGGACCCATGCGAGTAGTTAGTCGTGGAAGTAAGAAATTTGTTCTAGTAATGATTGATGATTTCTCTCGCTTTACATGGACATTTTTTAATCTTTTAAGGATGAAACATTTGACATGTTTAAAGTGTTTGTAAAAAGGATTCAACGAATTCTTGATTTGGATTTAATAAGTATTCGATCTGATCATGGAACGGAGTTTGAGAATTCTAAATTCACTGCTTTTTGCTTCAAATATGGAATTGATCATAATTTCTCAGCCCCAAAAACTCCCCAACAAAACGGGATTGTTGAAAGGAAAAATAGAACACTAGAAGATATGGCACGAACAGTGCTAATCGCTAGTGGTCTTCCTAAGAGTTTTTGGGCTGAAGCAGTATATACGGCTTGTTATATAATTAACCGATGCATGATCAGGTCACTTCTTGATAAAACTCCTTATGAACTTCTTAAAGGTAGGTAACCGAGTATCAAACACTTGCGAACCTTTGGTAGCAAATGTTTTGTGCATAATAATAGAAAAATTGTCTTATAAAAGTTTGATGCAAGGAGCGACAAAGGAGTGTTCCTTGGATACTCTTCAAATAGCAAGGCTTATAAAGTGTTTAATAAAAGAACAAAGTGTGTAGAAGCAAGCATTCATGTGATTTTTGATGAGTCTAACATTTTTCTTGAGACAGACTTGCAGGAAAATGAGGAGGAACTTGAAATCAGATTAGTTCCATCCTCAACCTATCAAATAAGTGTTGCAGCTCAAAATGAAGGAACGCTCTTGGAAACAGACTCCTTGAACGTTCCCTCAGAACCAAGGCAGGAACTGGAAAACTCAGGGGGAACAAACCTTGAGACAGTGGTAGGTCCAAAAAAAGGAACAGGGGAAGAAACATCATCTGACCCTGTTCTTGAAACAAAAAATGACAATCTACAGCAATTGATTTTGAGGCCCTGGAAGCACCAAAGTTCTCATCCCTTGATTAAATAATAATTGATCTGAATAAGGGAATTCAAACCAGGGCCTCCATGAGAAACTTTTGTGCTTATTCTGCTTTCTTATCTTATATTGAGCCTAAAGATTATCGTGAAGCCTTGCAGGATCCAGATTAGGTAATGGCTATGCAAGAGGAGCTCAACCAGTTCGAAAGGAGCAAGGTATGGCACCTGGAACCACCACCAATGGGACGTACTGTAATTGGAACAAAGTGGGTGTTCCGAAATAAACTTGATGAACAGGGAACAGTCACCAGGAACAAAGTCCGTTTGGTGGTCCAGGGCTATAACCAAGAAGAAGGCATCGATTATGAAGAAACCTTTGCACTAGTTGCAAGAATAGAGGCAATAAGAATGTTGATTGCCTTTGCTTCTTACATGAAATTTACCCTCTACCAAATGAATGTCAAAAGTGTGTTCCTAAATGGGAAACTGAAGGAAGAGGTATATGTCTGTCAACCTCCTGGCTTTGAAAATCCTGAATTTTCTTATTATGTTTTTAAATTGGATAAGCTTTATACGGATTGAAACAAGCTCCTAGAGCTTGGAATGAGCGTCTTTCAAAGTTTTTTATGGAAAATAATTTTTCTAGGGGAAAATTGACAACACTCTATTTCTAAAAAGCAAAGAAAAAGGTTCATTGTTGGTTGTACAAGTGTATGTAGATGATATTATCTTTGGGGCAACAAATGAATCCTTGTGTAATGAATTTGCCTTGTTGATGAGTAGTGAATTCGAAATGAGTATGATGGGTGAGCTTAACTTCTTTTTAGGCTTACAAATCAAATAATTTTCAAATGAAATAGTGATCCATCAACAAAAATACAACAAGAAATTGCTTAAGAAATATGACATGGATTCTGCTAAAACAATTGATACACCTATTGCTACTATCACTAAACTAGATAATGATGAACATGGAAATCTAGTATGTAACAAAAACTATAGGGGTATGATTGGATCTCTTTTGTATCTAACTGCTAGCAGACCAGATATTGATTGGATCTCTTTTGTATCTAACTGCTAGCAGACCAGATATTGTGTTTAATATTGGACTATGTGCAAGGTTTCAATCTTCTCCTAGAAAATCTCACCTGACTGCAGTTAAACATATCCTAGATACTTGAAGGGAACAGATAATCTATGTCTGTGGTATCCCAAAGGAGGTAGTCTTGATTTAGTAGGTTATGTAGATGCTAACTATGCAGGTTCCCTTACAGATAGGAAAAGCACATCAGGTATGGCTCACTTCCTTGGTTCATGTTTAATTTCTTGGGCTACAAAGGAACAAAATTCCATAGCCCTATCCACAGATGAAGCTGAATATGTTGTTGCTGCCTCTTGTTGTGCTCAGCTGTTGTGGATAAAACAACAATTAAGGGATTATGGGTTAGACATGGGCACTTTGCCTATCTTCTGTGATAACATAAGTGCCATAAATATTGCAAAAAATCCCTGTCAGCATAAGAGAAAAAAACACATAGATATTAGACATCACTTTCTAAGGGACAATGTTGAAAAAGGTCTTATATCTATGCAATTTTGTAAAACTGAGAATCAAATTATTGATATTTTCACTAAAGCTCTTGGTAGAGAACAATTTGAGAGAATTAGTATGGAGTTTGGGTTAATCAAGATTAACTCAACATCTTGTTCATAATCTTTCTTCCTTTGGCATTAACAAAGGGGGGGGGGGGCTTTTCCCGATGATGGATGTATGATGACCTTCTTGAGGGATATTTTTCATCATTTTGGCTTTAGTTTCGCACATCAGTTTTTCTTGATACAAAAAGCTCATTGTTATTCAGGAAGACAATGGAACAAACCTGACCACTACAAGGAACACAGTCAGGTATGGCTCCGAAGCTGACCACCTATTACTATTACTGTTCATGACATCAACTATCACGTCACATCCCTGCGTCAGCAATCAAATCACCGCCCATTCCTACTTTAATTTTCCCGATTCCTTTCCTTTTCCCATTGTAACCTTTCGCCTACGTTTATGTTCCCTAGACTGCCCAAACTTAAATCCCTATACCCTTCTTTTCTTCTCTCTCTCAACCGTAGGTGATAGTACCACAATGCAAACCTTCAAAATTATTTTCCTCCACTTTTACCATGGTTACCATCGAGTCTACCCTAACCCAACAACCACCACCGAACCCAAACCTAGTTCCCCTCATCCTATGGAGACACAAACATCTTGTTCACCAGATTCCTCCATGGTCACCGCTCCAAATTCACCATCTCTTCAATGCCCGTCAATTGCTTCCCCTGGGTCAGAATCTTCTCTAAAAATTGACCTAGAAACCCTTCTCGCCGACATATAAGGACGCTACACTACCTCTCAAAATCCCCCTCTAACTTCCTCTCTGGTTGAATCTCTTGATGGTGCATCCAAGGAAGAGGGTTCTGATGATGAGGTCACTGAAAAACCTCCGTCATTGTCTGATTCTGACAGTCTTGATGATTTGATTTCCCTCGCCGCTTTAAAGAAAGGTGCCCGAAAGCGCACTTTGATCAAAGCTTTCTCCTTTCTCCAGCGACGAATAAACCTTGTCCTCCTAGACCTACTTCTCACACCAGGGCTCGTCATCAAAATCAAGGGGTTTCTAGCTATTCTTTACCCTTGCCATCAATCACTAGTCATAAGCCTAAGGTAAAGGAGTTTGGTGAGACAAAATTGCTTAAAGGTAAAATGGTAATTTCTTCTGATAATATGCATATGGTGACCCTTTGGTCCAAGATTCAAGCCCAAGGATGGGGAGGCTTATTCACTAATACAGAAGTAGTGTGTGCTCATTTGGAAGTAGTTACATTCTTTCATCATTTTACATTTTCTTAAGATTGCATTACCAGTAGAATTGGGGATGTTATGGTGAACATTACTTCTCATACTCTGAGCTCTGTGTTGAAAATTTCGCATGAAGGTTTTTCTTCTTATCAAAAGAATCGCTGCCCGAATCTTCCTCCTTCTTTGAAACCCTTGGGCATAGTTCAGAAATTTTCTAACAACCCTTCTGTGATGTCATATTCAAAGGTCTATAAGCACTCCATGTTTGACTATCACAAATATTTGTTCTCCTTTGTTATCAAGAACTTGATTCCGCGCCAAGAGCATCGTGATGCTGCTTCGTATCTTGATTTGATTCTTATGGAGCTTTTGGATAGGGAGTTGCCTATAAACTTGCCTGGGTTGATGATGTCTTATTTGGTTAAGGTCGCGGATGATGTTAAGCAAAATCATGCTTTACCTTATGGGTTTCTTTTGACAAAGGTGTTTGATAAAATCCGTGTTAAGTTCACTGCTCTCGAGTCCTTCTCCATTTATGATGCTTTGGATTATTATGAGACTCGTGGTTCTAGTCAAAGAGTTAATTTGGAGGATCAGGGTACTGCATCCCCAACTGCTCAGTCTCAGGTTAATGTTGAAAATGAGAGATTGGTGGTTGAGAATGCTCAAATTTGCCAGGAGAATACTGACTTGAGGGCCCAACTGACTTGTAATGAGGAGATGGCTTCTGCCCGTCATGCTAAACTCTTGACTCTTATTAAGGCTCTATCCCCAGTGTCTATGTCCTCTCCCAATGTTGCTACTAGGGATGGGGATTTGATTTTTTAGTTCGGTTTTTAAAATTTCGATTTCGTTTTTTCGATTTTTGATTTTTCATTTAATGTGCCGAACACCGAACCGAATTAGACCGAACCAAACTAATTCGGTTCGGTTCGGTTTTTTTCAAATTCAGTTTGGTTTATCTAATTCGATATTTTCGGTTATGGGCTTAATTAATGGGCTATTTTTTTGCTTACAAAATGAGCTACTTTTTAAATTAAAAATGAGTGGTTTTATCTTTTTAAATTCAAAATAAATTATTTTAAGTTTGAATTCTAAAGTTTAATTCAACTAAGCTTAATTTTAACTTTTTAAGTAAAGAAAATAGGAGGATCAGTTGATTTACATTTAGTAGTACGTATATAGCATTTGATAATAAATTTTCTCATATGCTTAATATCCTTATAACTAACCCAAAAAATAATTAAGGGTCTTTTAAGATTTCAATAATATATGGTCTCTAATTTCTTGTTAAATAAATATTATATATATCATCTTTCTTTCAAAGCATATTAGTGATTATAAGAATTTTCTTAACATGCTAAAACTATTATAAAACTTGTTATTTGTAAAAAAAATCTTGAGCAATTGCGTTAATTATATAAATAATTCTCTAAATGGGCTTTGAGATTTGGGTTGGGTGTAGTATTTTTACTTTTTTGAAATTAAGTTATAATTTTATTTTTTATTTTTTATTTTTAAAAAAAGAGATATATAAAATTTCGGTTAAACTGAAAAACTGAAATTTCGAAATTCTAAAATCGAAAACCGGATCAAATAACTGAAATTTTAAGAAAATAGAATCGAAACCGAATTGAAAACTCGAATTAGTTTGGTTCGGTCCGGTTTTTCGATTTTTGGTATTTATGTCTACCTCTAGTTGCTACTAACTCCTTATCCCCTGCCCCAGCTCCTTAGCCTGTGTTGTCTCTATCATGGATGGTCTTAGTGGTATTTTGGTCATGTTTTGTTGGGTTGTTTGACTGGTATCCTGTTTTGGTTATGCTAATTCTAGTGATAGTTAATGTTGCTTTAGTATCATTGATTGCCTGATGTGTTGATTGTTATTGTCTATTTTTTTCTCTTCTTTTCATTTCTGTTGTTGGTTCAGTTTGTTCCTTTTCACTGATGCCAAAAGGGGGAAGGTTATGCTTCAGTGTTGGTTCTTGCTTAATTGTTGACTAACGGATAAGCGTACATGTATTCAAGCATATTTTTATTTGTCATCATTAAAAAGGGAAAAATTGTTGGAATAAGTTTTAATGATATTGATGATGATTTAAAATATGCTTGTTTTCACATTGAAATTGGAAGTTAGTCGAATAACACTTGTTATTTACCAATCGGCTACTAATTGGTTGAAATTGGAAGTTGGTCGAATAACTTTTGTTATTTACTAATTGGCTACTAATTGGTTGTAGATTTCTAGTGCCTTAATTAATTGCAGGAAAAGGAACAAAGAGCTAAAAGTCTACAAGGATTCTACAAGGAAAGAAATTCTTGTTCTAAGGAAAGAATTAAAGTGTGAGCTGAAAAGGAAAGAGAATATTTGGTAAGAGATTGTAGAATCCTAGAAGGAGTCAACAAGATCTTTCAAATAACGAAAAGGAGTCTAAAGTTTCCTTCTCCTAGTTGAGGACAAACTGGTACATTCGGGTACTATAAATAAAGAGACCACCACGTCCAGTTGTGTATTCACTCACGAAGAATCTTCAGCAAAATCCATTGTTCTTGGGCATTCAATTGGCATTCAAGTTGAAGAGAGTTGACCGGTGCTAGAGACTGTCCCCTAGTTCTGTTCCGTTGCAGTCTAGGTTTAGGTGTCAACTTGTAGTGAATCATTGAACTTGTTTAGATTTAGTTCTGTTTTCATTCTCTTGTAATTGTGTTAAAGTTCTTCTTGTTAAACTAAGGGTAGTTTATACAGGCTAGGAACTTTGTAAGTGCTTAGGGATAGGTCCTTGGATCGCGGGAGGTTGCAATCCGAATTTGGCTCGGTGTTTGGTGAAGTTAAGTTGAAATCCTACTAGGGAGTAGGTCGTGGTTTTTACAGCCATTCGAGTCTGGGTGATTTTTCACGTAAAAATTCTCATCTTTTGCTTTACTTTTTCACTTTATTATTTTCTGTTTGAATTAGGTCACTGCTTCCAAGAAACAAAGTTCAAGTCTGTTCTCATCACAAAAAATAATTTAAGAAAAGTTTTAATTTGGCTAATTAAATGTTAGACTCAATTCACCCCCTTTTAGGTCTAATTTTGAAATAATTGCAATAACAAAATCATAATTGATTATAGAGGATAATTTATTTAGATTATTTTCACAAGTATTTGGTTTGCCGAGTCCACCTAGTTCACGTTGGAGTTCTCTTACAGTTAGGAGCACATATGGGTGATTTGGTAATGGTAAGATATAAATGCTTCATAGTATGACTAATCCAAAAAATAAATATTTATACGTGGAGGGACAATATTTTGAAATTCTTTTTCCTAGATAGAGTGCAAGAATGAGAAAGTATGGTCTACCCAACCTTTCCTTCAAGAACCTTGTTTGCCTCAAGCCACAACTTCTCCTGTGAATAAAATACGTGAATAATGAAGCAACATATGAAATTTATCCAAGAACATTAGGAACCAAACATGGGTTACCTTAGTTTGGAGATCAGAAAGCTGGTCAAGCATCAATTGTGTCTGGAAACAACCAAAAGAGATGGGATACATATATGAATTAAAGAAGATATACCACCACTTCAAATTATTCTTTTTGGTCAAAATCTTTTTTTTTTTTTAATGAAAAATAGAATTATGTACTCTTTTCCTTCTTATAACAATGCCTTGCCAGCTTGCATATTTAATTTATTAGTTATAGTTTGCTCACCCTGGTGGATCGTACATGTCGTAAGGAAGTATCTAGTTGAAGTTCAAGCTTTTCAAGCTCATCTATTTTTAGGGGCCCCAGTTCATCTCCAAGAAGATGTCTGTCAAAGAAAATATCAAGAATGTTAGTGAGATTGAAGCATGTTGAAATACTTTGAACTCTTCTAACTATCATATGGGGCACACAGAAAATGAGAAAGAGAGATAAATATAAAGTACGTTTGTACCATCCAAAGAGAAAAAAACTTTACTCTTACAAAACATTTTAAAACGAATTTTTTTAGGTGCTAACAGATATCCAAACTAATTACTACTAGATGGTTTCAGACATGTATAAAATGACCTTGACTACCTTAAAAATAAAAAAAAACATGTACCTAGATAATACAAAGGGATATATGAATCTACATTTTTTTTAGAAGAATTAATGATTATATAATTTAAAGTATCCAGAAGGTGAAATCTACAAAAGGTGTGGCTTCTATACAAACGCCAAGGAAACATATAAACTTAGAGATTTAAACATTTAAATTCACTATTTTTGAAAATAAGTTTTCATATTCTCAACCAATATATCTCTTGGATGGTGGAGGTTCAGAACAAAGAAATCTCTATGGACTGAATTTTTAAAAATCAAATATTGCAGACTTGCACATTCAATGGACAGAAAGTGGAGAGTAGGCTTATCTCATGTGTGGCAAAGTTTTTTGGAAGTTAAAGATACAACAAATGTTATGAAAAATCAACTCAGGATTTTTTAACTTGTGGTGGGATAATTGGACAGGCTTGTAGGAGCTCATGTATTAAACCATATTGACATTTGCAGAAACGTTAAAATTTAATTGAAGATGACATCCATGTGAAATATTGATCACTTGCGTTGGGCAGAGTATTTGACTGAACTTATTCTTACCATTCCGATGGGCAACATTAAAAAGCCAGATACTCTAGTATGGATTATGGGTCGGGCGGAACGGGTAGACCCGGCTAGGTCCTGTCCCGTTTCGTGTCCATTTTGGTACCACCGTGGGATGGGATATCAGGGTAGGGGTGTGGGGGACAAGATGGGATGCGTGATTATTTGGTGGTATCTCAACGCTAGAGTGGTTGGGCAACAGCCAAATGGCCCCCAAACCACAATTTTCAGTCTTTCATCCCTTCTATTCCTAAATTTTTATTTTAACACTTAAACTTATTAGATTATATTTTAATTTTAGTTTTAAACTATAAAGAGAGACAGATTTAGAATTTGGAAGCTCCAGATGCCAAACTACTATAAACAATAACATATGTGGCACTTAAAAATAGTGTCAAATTAACATACGAAAACTCTACTTAAAATTTATTAGCAATGCTTTCCCTAAAAGTTAGTCTTGTTTTGTTGGTGAAGTTAAACTCTTAGTAAAAAAAAGGTCTAGAGTTTGATTCTACCTAATCACAATCTTTTAACAATAAATCCTTTATAAAGAGGGTGTCACATAAAATAGTCTTATAAATTAGATTCCACAACAGTGGTTTGAACATGTGACCCCAAGGTGTGAAACTTAAATTTTAATCACCGACACCATGAACCTCATTGTTACTTCAAGTGCCACAATTAATATTTGTACTATTTCTTATACATATATATAGATATAAATATACATATAGAGTTTCAACCATGAGGTACGAGTGTTGTGGCACCCCTTCCCTCCTACATAGCTTTGTCCCTGACTATAAATATTCCTCCATATTTATTATATTTCGCACAATTCATCTATCTCATTCTCTCTCTTTATTTGCTAATTATTTTGCTATTAAGATTGGTTAATTATTTAAAGCAACTTTTAGGCTTCATGTTTTAACATTTATTTACAACTTACAATTATAATCCCCTGTGAAATTTCAACATTTATTGACGACTTACTGTTACAATCATCTGTTTTTCTGCAGACGTTTAGTACATTTGCTTCACCTCTTAAATTCTTTAGTGCTCGTATTTAATTTATTTTATTTCAATTAAAATTTATATATTTTTTAATATTTAATTTTATTATACTATTAAAATTATGGCTCCTAAAAAAGTAATGGGCATGGAAATTCCTTCACTCCCATTGTTTTTAGAAAGAGTAATAAAGGTGTTAGTTCTAATAAATAAATGATTAAAACTAGAAAAAATACCAAAGATTTTACGCATGTTGATGAAACTTCCTGGACCAGCCCTCCTATTTTGATGATATTAATTCGAATGAAATATTAGATAATGAGACCTTACAAAGAGCTTATGGGGATTTTGAGAAAGAAGAAGATGAATAATTAGGAGAACAACAAGAATTAGGAGATGATGAATTAAATGATACATCCACTAATTCAATTACACAAGTTTCATGTTAGATTCATTTTCAAACTAGAGCTAGTCGTCCCCCTAGACTTCTTACTAGGGGTAAGTTTATTGTGCAACAATAGAAAAAGTCACTTGTATGACAGTTTATGACTCTGTTTGAAGCAACTTTTGTCATGTGTAACAAATGTTAAAAACGATTTATACATGGATTCGGAGGAGGATCAGGTGGGACGGGGAGTTTAACTCGGGGAATGTAGTTAAGTTGAATGAGTTCAAGCTCAAATATTAGCCAACCTTGACCCGAATTCTAACGGCGCTTGCATACTTACTAGATCTGTTGGGGGTTCTAACATGGTCCAACAAATGTTAAGCCTTCTAACCCCGAAATTGTGCTACGTCCATATAGCAAAAAAAGAGACCGCAAAAAATTAGCAAGAATGGTTGATGTATGTGGCTTACCTTTTAGTTTTTCTTCTAACCCCAATTTTGTGTATATATTATATTTAACAAACGTATAATCCCGTTTTTAAAGGTTTTCCTAGAAGCACAATTAGATCAGATGTTTTTAGATTTTAAAATAATACTGTCAATATACGTTGTCTATTTTATTACTTAGATTGTAAAATGTTTATCACTTCTGATATAGTTCAAAGTTCTAATGTAAATGATTATTTAATTGTTACAGTTCATTGGACTAATCATGACTGAAATTTATAAAAACATATTATTGATTATAAATATGTTGATGAAAAATTCATCATGCTTATATATCTTTAGATATTCTAAAAATTTTGAAATTATATGGTCTTGTTGACAAAGTTCTAAGTGTTATATTAGATAATGCTTCTGTCAATACTAAGACTATTAGTTACTTAAAAGCTAGAATTTGTCCAATGATTGACAGAATATTTCATGTCAGATGTGCATGTCATGTTATTAATTTGATTGTAGAAGATGTTCTTGATTAATTTGTTTGTTGTTGTGCTAAAACACAATATGGTTGCACCTATATTTTTAAAGCTAATCAGACTCGTAAAATTCGTGAATTTAAAAAGCATTGTACTATCTATAAACTTTTATTTAGAAAAATTTTCAAAAAAGTTTGTGTTGATGTGGCATGCTTCTATAACCTCCATTTCTATTTATCTTTTTTGTGACTTTTTTGAGTATTTTCTCTATTAATATTAACTCTCAAAATTTTCATATTCATAACTCTCAAACTTTTCATATTTATAACCCCAAATTATTTAAGATATAAGTTTATGATACTTTAAAATCACAGTAATAAAAATTTATTTTGATCTATATATGTTGGTTATCCTCTCTATTTTTTTTGAGGTGTTAAGTTTTGTTGTATCATTTTCTTTATGATTAATGAAAATTTCTCCTTATTCTTCATCTTTTGCTTCTTTGGTTGGTTAATATTTTTCCTTCTTTAATATGATTTTGCAAATTATATGAGAGATAGCTGTAACGAAAATTGTTAGACATCCTTGTATAATTCGATTTTACGAGATAAAATAATTCGATATATCTAATGTGAGCACAACTTTTTCTCTTTGCAATTATATATGTAATATTATTTGTTTTGATTCTTAACAATATATATGAATTAAATACTCATCTATATATATAAAGAGGTTATAGGCCTGCTGATGTGCCATACTTTTATGACCTCCATTTCTGTTTATCTCTTTTGTGATTTTTTTGAGTATTTTCTCTATTAATATTAACTCTCAAAACTTTTCATTCATAACTCTCAAACTTTTCATATTCGTAACCCAAATTATTTAATATATAAGTTTATGATACTTTAAAATCACACTAATAAAAATTTATTTTGATCTATATATATTGGTTATCCACTATTTTTTTTGAGGTGTTAAGTTTTTGTTGTATCATTTTCTTTATTATTAATGGAATTTTCTCCTTATTCTTCATCTTTTTGTTGTATCATTTTCTTTATTATTAATGGAATTTTCTCCTTATTCTTTATCTTTTGCTTCTTTGGCTGGTTAATGTTTTGACTTCTTTGATATGATTTTGCAAATTATATGAGAGATATTTGTAATAAAAATTGTTAGACATCCCTGCATAATTCGATTTTACGAGCTAAAATAATTCGATATATCTAATATGAGCACAACTTTTTCTCTATTGCAATTATATATTTAATATTATTTGTTTCGATTCTTAATAATATATATGAATTAAATACTTATTTCATAGCTATTGTTTTCTCTTATAACTTGGCCCGCCCTGCTTTATATGATTATAACTGCACTCTACTGTTCCTTTTTTTTTAATTTATTTATATTAATTTCTCCCTATCAATTTATATGATATCTTCTTTTTTCTTTTTATATTAATTTATTTATGTTACTTTCCAAAATAATTCGACTGTTAATTTGTAGATTGTTATTTACTAAATAATTTTTTTTAATTTTATTGTAATGTATGAATTTTTTAGATTACTATGTATAATTTTTTGTTATTTATAAAGAATGATACAAATAGATAGTATATATATAAATAAGATAGATCTGAAAGAAAAGTACAAATTATATAGAAACATTAAAGTTGTTCGTTGATATACTTTATCAGCATGTGATCTCTACATACTAAAAAATGTGGGAGACAAAGAAGATAACCAGTTATTAATAAAAGTATTTATAAAGATGTATTTCATGTTGTATAATATGTCATGTAAATTATGGAAAATATACAAAAAAAAAAAGTTAATGTTTGAAATTTTATAAAATTAATAAAAGGAGAAAGACAAACGAACTTGATTATTTTAAAGAAGGATAATAATAATTACTGATTCTTTTGAAGGGATTAAATAAATAAAAGTAAGAAAATTAAAAAAAATTGAATAAAATAGGATTAGAAAAGAAAATTATTTAAATGAAAATTTAGAAAGAGAGAGAGATAGTGAGTGAGTGAGGGAGAGAATAAATAATCAAGAAAATTAATAGGAAAAAAAAATCAAAAATGTCAAGAAGGTAACGAGGATATAATTAAATAAGAAGATTTTTATTTTATTTTTTGATTTTTTCTTAATTAAAATTTTAACACTATTAAGTAATTTTTTTATTTTTTATTAAAAATCTTTAAAAAATATTAAAATGAGCGGATTAATATTTTGTGTGTTTGTCATATTAGTGACATATGATTCTTGTGATATCATCTGTGATGGGAGAGTCAAAATTAAGGAGGGTCATTATGTTGAATTTTATTTTTTTATTTCTTATCAATCATAAAAATATTATTATAATTATATTTTAATTTTACTTGAATGACCGTGTGAAGCGCATTAAGATTTCTCAGTTCTATATATAAAACGCTAATTGTCGATCATGACTATCAAAAAACTATGCAAATTATATTTAATGCGCATAATAGTGACCCTATTGATTAAATTGTTGACAGTGGTTGAGATGAAATTTTTGAGCTTACTAAAAAAATATTTAAAATTTATGTTGCCATAAAATAATTTACTAGAATTTATTATCCTATTATTTCACAAATGTTATGGCATATTTGTGGAATTTCTTCCCAATTTGCTAAGTATAAGAAAAATAAAGACATATGAGCCTTCTATTAAATAAATAATTGCTAAATTTTAAAAATATTTTTTTTCTATTCACCAAGTTTATTTAATTGCTATAATACTTAACCCATCTTTAAAATTACAAGGTGCAAAATAACTTATTTAAAAACATAATAAGAATTTAGGAATTGTCGAAGATGAAAAATCAACTCTTTCAGAATGTGAAAATAACATATATGTTCATACTAGAATAATATTTGAACAATATAGAACTATGAAAAGAAAAAAGATAATGTAGTTGATCATCCAACTTCTAAAGTTATATTTGAAGATGATGAAACTTTTGGAGGTAATGGAGGCCTACATTGATATTGTTGAGAAGTCAAGTTAAAGCTAAATTTGTTACTGATCAAAGGTCTATCAAGTCTAACTACAACATTATCTAAGCTAACTGAAGGGAATAATTATAGTTGATTAAATATGGTTATTAGTAATTGTAGTTAGAAGTAGTTTAGGCAATTAAAATTCTGTTATCAAGTTAACAGAATCTGTGAAGTTGTGGCTCTATATAAAGCTCTTCTTCAATGTAGTGATTCATTCAATCATTCTATAAAAGATACAATCTCAATATGTCATCTTCTTCTTCTCATCTAATTATTCTATACATTCTCTGAAAATTCTACATGGTATCAGAGCTTCTTAGTGTGGATATTGACTAAGAAAAAGGCTCGATTCTGGTGAAACAATTTGGTAAGTGCTATCGGATTTGTTGAAAATTTTGAAGATTCAAATCAACTTCAAGAAGCTGAGATTCTTGAAGGAATTGTTTCTGTGAAAGAAGGTTTTTGATTATCTAATTGATCAAGATCGAAAATTGAAGAAAGATGGGGCTAAATGGTACTCAAGAAGCAACAAACTTGTTGAACAATCTGAACAACAGTTGGTTGATGAATCTCAGGGTGTCAACTAGTGGGAATGCCATACCATCACTAAGTGGTGGACAAGGTATTGACTATAATCATCCTTTATTTTTTAAGTCCTACTGATGTTAGTAGGATAAGTATAATTTCTTTCCAACTTCTTGGAACTGAAAATTATATTTTATGAAATTGATCTATTAAACTGGCTCTCATTTTTTCAGAGTGAAAGGCAATATGAATGTCCTATCATGTTCCATTAATACTCTAAAAGGGTTATACAATATATTCGGTTTCTAAGTACCTTGGAAGGAATAAATTGGGGATGGTTGATGGTTCCTGCAAGAAAGAAAGATTCAGAGAAGAATTATAGGGACAATGGGAGAGAGTTAATGTCATTATTCTCTCATGGCTAATGAATTTTGTGTCCAAGAGACTTTTTGGAGGTGTAGCCTTTGCTACAAATGCCTTTACTGTTTGGGAAGATCTAAGAGAGAGGTTTGATAGGGTAGATGGGCCAAGAACTTTTACTCTTCACAAAGAAATTACTTCTTTACAATAAGGAACTACTACTATGTCAATATACTATACTAGGCTTAGGAATCTGTGGGATGATTTGAAGTACTGGCACCTGCTCCAGCCTTGTGATTGTGAAAGATCCAGAGGTTTGTAGCTCATTTTAATAGGCAGAAATGATACCAATTCTTGATGGGCTTGAATGATTCTTATAATCAAGCAAGAAATCAAATTCTGATGTTAAATCATTCACCAACAATTTATCAGGCTTATGCTATGGTAGTTGAAGATGAAGGACAAAAGGTAGTGGGATCAAGCAGTGGTAGTCTTGGACTGAATTTAATGACCACCAATAATCTAAACTCAATGGCTTTATATTCAAAAAGCAACACCAGTCAGTATGGTGGACCTTCAAAGTTCAAGAAGAATTTCAATCAAATATGTGAGTTTTGTAAGTGAAAAGGACACAACATGGAGTAATGCTACAGATTAGTGGGCTATCCCACTGATTTCAAGTCTAAGAAGAAGTTGCAAAATAATAATCATGGTTTAGCATATAATACATCTGATCATGTATATGAGCCTCAGCTGTCACAAGCCAATTACACATATGGCATGACTACTAATGTTCCAGTGACTGAGCAACATACAAATCAGGGTGATGGTCATAGCGAGAGGTCTCAAGGAAGCTAGATGAAGAGAACTATTACAAACTCTGAAAGGAACATTAAATAGCTACTACAAGGATATACATTTACTAAAGAGCAGTATAACCAAATCCTGTAGATGGTGGAACACACATATGTCAATGCTAGTTCCAGTAATGCACATGAAGCCAACATAGCCAACGCAACCGGTAAAGCTTGATTGGTTCTGAAAATAGTGCAGTCTGAATAATTGATACAGGGGCTACTAATCATATGGTATCCAGTCTTGATATGTTGCTTAAAGATACAGTGGTTCAGTCTAAGAATTCCAAGAAAGTGTATCTACCAAATGGTGATATAACTCAAGTAACACATATAGGTTCCAGTCCTGTGTTTGCTAACAGTTTGATTACTAATATATTCCATATTTCTCAATTTAAGTATAATTTTCTATTGTAAGTAAGATAACAAAAAATTGGCATGCTCAGTTACATTCTTCCCTTACTTTTGTGCTTTCCAAGAGGCTTTACAGTGGGAAGGTGTGGAGGATTGGTGAGGGAGAAGGAGGTCTATATCCGCTGATAAATAAGTTGATCCACAACAATGCCAAGAATTCAGCTTTTGGAGTAAAGGACACTTCTACTGAGCAGTCAGAGGCAACTAATATGGATATAGAGTTGTGCACAAGAAACTTGGTCATGTGTCATCTTCTACTTTGAATAAAATATTTGATACAAATAGAAAATCAGTCAGTAGTCTTCTAGATAGGTGTATAGTTTGTCCTAATGCCAAGCAATCCAGACAAAAGTTTCATACTAGTAGTATCAAGAGTCTCAATAGCTCTGAATTATTGCACATTGGCCATTGGGGTCCTTCTAAAACAGCTACATTTGATGGACTCAAGTACTTTCCTACAGTTGTGGTTTATCACACTATAATGATATGAATTTTTCTGTTAAAACATAAATCAGAAGTGTATATCTTTGCAAATATTTTTTGAGTTTGTTAGTACACAGTTTGGGAAGACAACAAAAATGCTAAGGTCGGATAATAGTACTGAGTTTGTCAACTCGGCCTGTGATACATTATGCAAACAAATGGGAGTTATTTATCAGAGATCATGTCCTTATACTCCTCAACAAAATGATGTGGCTGAAAGAAAACATAGACATATTTTGAAAGTGACAAGAGCATTAAAATTTCAAGCACACATTCCTATAAGGTTCTAGGGTCAGTGTGTGTCGGCAGTTGTATATCTTATAAATAAAATTCCTAGCAGTGTGCTTAATGGTCAGTCTCCACATTGAAAAATGCATGAGAAGAAACATTTACTGTCTCATCTAAGAGTACTAGGATACATGTGTTTAGCCAAGAACTTACTGAGCATGATAAGCTCATGCCTAGGTCAAGAGTTGCAATACACATGGCGTATTCTGACACTCAAAAAGGATACATACTGGTTCATATTAACAATAAATCTTTCTTTGTAAGTAGAGATGTGATATTCAAGGAATTAATATTTCCATTCTTTACATCAAAAGAGTCTGACAGTCAGTCCATTTTTGTAGATACTTTGCATGAGTCAGGAGCCATGTTTGAGGATAGAATTGACCTTATTAGGTTGAATGATGTATAACAAACAGATTGTATGAATGATAGTCTATATGTTCCTGGGGGTGAGGAGTTTAGTGTGCATCATGATCATAAAATGTAGTCAGGTAGTGATACTGGATTACCAAGTCATGACACACATAATAGTGTGCAGATATCATAGGTAAATGTTCTTGTGGTCAGTCATAGAAAGGAAAAACAAGCTCCTAAATGGATGAGAGATTATTCTCTAAACATAGGCAAGGATATTCAATATCCTATGTGCAACTATATAAGTTATGATCATTTATCTCCTACTTATCATGTCTATCTTGCTGCCTCTTCAAATCCCACAGAACCTACATCTTATCAGGAAGTAGTTAAGTATTCTTGATGAATTGAAGCAATGCAAGCTTTAGTTCAGACTCTTGAAAGAACTAATACATGGGAAGTCTCAGACCAACCAGTTGGTAAGAAACCTATAGAGTATAAGTGGATTTACAAGATTAAGTATAAGTCCACAGGTGAGATTGAGAGGTTTAAGGCAAGATTTGTGACAAAAGAATACAGTCAAAAAGAAGGAATCGATTATAAGGAGATCCTGTTGTAAAAATGGTTACAGTTAAGACAGTGTTATCTATAGCAGCCTCAAAACAATGACACATCCATCAAATGGATGTTTATAATGCCTTTCTACAAGATGATTTAAATGATGAAATCTACATGACTATGCCTCAAGGATTTTCCAGTCAAGGGGAGAATGTATATAGACTGAAAAAATCTCTTTATGGGCTTAAGCAAGCTCCAAGACAATGGAATTACAAGCTTACTAAGGTATTAATAGGACTCAAAGGTTAGTTGAAGGAACTGTGATAGTATTAGTATATGTGAATGATATGCTTATTATAGGAAGTAACTTGAGCTTGATTGGGAAAACAAAAGAAGCTCTACAGCAGGCTTTTAAGATAAAAGACCTAGGGGAGTTAAAGTACTTCCTAGGAATTGAGTTTGTAAGATCTAAAACTGAGATTAATATGCATCAGAGGAAATATACACTAGAGCTCATTTCTGAGGTTGGACTGACTGCTGCTAAACCAGCAGCTACTCTTGTTGATACTACTATCAAATTAACTTCTAAGAAGTACAATGAGCATGTAAAATAGACTCAAGATGATTTTGAGGATCCTCTGATAGATCAGACAACTTATCAAAAGCTGGTGGAAAAGCTGCTTTACTTAAATATGACTAGACCAGACATTTCTTTTAATGTGTAGACTTTAAATCAGTTCATACAACAGCCAAAGAAATCTCACATGGAAGTTGCTCTAAGAGTAGTAAGGTATCTCAAGAAACAACCAGGACAGGGTATTTTATTATCAAGAAAACCAGCAAGCTCCGTCACTGCATACTGTGATGCAAACTGGGCTGCTTGTCCCCTTACTAGAAAATCTGTTTCTGGCTATATGGTTAAGATAAGAGAGTCATTAGTGTCATGGAAGGCCAAGAAACAAACAACTGTATCAAGGAGCTCAGCTGAAACTAATTATAGAAGTTTAACTAGCACAATTTCAGAATTAGTGTGGCTATTAGGGATGTTAAAGGAAGTTAACAATAAGATTCAGTTACCAGTTCAAATATTCAGTGATAGCAAAGCTACAATCCAAATTGCAGCTAAACCTGTGTATCATGAAAGAGCAAAACATATTGAGATTGATTGTCACTCTGTAAGAGAAAAACTATAATAGGGCCTCATCAAGATCAGCTGTGTTCAAACACAAAAACAATCTGTAGATGTTCTAACAAAAGGTCTCAATAAATTTCAACTTGACTATCTACTGTCCAAGCTTGGAGTCTTAAACATTTTTATACCTCCAAGCTTGAAAAAGAGTGTTGAGAAGTCAAGAAGAAGAAGAAGAAGACGAGATACTCGATATTAATAGCAACGACGACATGAAAATGTTGGACGATCAATCATTATTGCCAATTTTAAAGAAAATTTCTAAGCAAAATTATATACCACTTACAAAAAAGTTATGTAGGAACACACAAATATTAGTTTGATAATTATAAATTTTCAATTATCTACTTAGAGGCCTAATTCAGACAGAATTCTTCTTAGAAGGTGGTTGTGTAGAATAAATGCTCTTCTTGTATTTATACTTGAAATTTTAAATTTCTATATATTAAATAAACTTAAAGGGTTTTAGCATTGAAATTGATTAAGAATTATCTTACTTTGTTACTTCATAGTTCATACTTGAGATTTTTCTATTAATTTTTACAAAAAAATAACAAAACTTTATAATTTTTATAAGTTTATATTTGATATTAATTATAATTTCTTATTTAGCTACTTTTTTTTTATTAAGTTTGAAACTTTATTTTAAATTTCTATCTAATTTCTAAATTAATAAATAATATTGAGATAAAATTTCTCACTAAATTTTTATAATTTTTGAAATTTGTATATGTAAATGAATTAAAAATTAAAAATTCTAAAAGAAAAGCCTCCGAACATTCTTGGATCCGTCCTTAACTTCTGGGACAGGAAGGGCCCCCGTTTCTCCTACACCCGACCCGCTAAGGCCTGGTCCCCTCTCCCCCTCCCCCATCCCGTTAAAAATTTTCCCCCTCCATCCCGTCCCCCTAAATTTGTCCCATTCCGTTCCCTTAATAGCCATAGTATGTATGCCTTCTACTAATGCTAAATCCACAACTTCTTCAGCTTGAGGGATCAACAAACAAGATACAGACCTAATATTCCACAAGATTTGGCATAAATATATTATTCCTTTCAAAATGTCTTTTCTAATTTGAAAGATGTTGTAGAACAAACTACCTTTTGATATTATCAGTAGGTTTGGTATTGATGTTGATACAAAGTGGATTTGGTTCCTCTCCAGTGAGTCATCTCTCCATTTCCCCTCGTTTGGCTCCTCAATGTCTTACACGTGTTTCCATCAAAATTAAAGCAACAAGACTTGTTAGGTTAACTAGTTATCCCTTCGGCTCCAACCACATTTTACCCCTCTCTGCTTTTCGTTGATGCTCTAAAAAATTACAAGGTCATTACTTATCTTCTTATACACATGGTAGATGCGTATTGATGATTCCCTTCACAAATTCAAGTAACATTCTTGTAGCACAAAGCTTTTTACATGTACATAAACAAAAGGAAAATTCAGAAATGAAACTTCAGAGAAATAGAGACTCCGAAATGAAATATGATCTCAAATAGTCCATTACCACGAGCAAACAAAAAACCTCAAAACTTCTGTCCATGTGAAAAAAAAAAAAAGTGCATCCAGCAAGCTTTCCATTCCCAATTTCCACGCCACTCTTTTTCTTTGCTCTTAGAGATAATAATCATCACAATTCATGTGACCTCACTTTTAAAAAAATTGTTTTGCTTCAGATCCTTAATATTGTATATGGCTTTTGGCTACTAAATGCTAGTGTGAATTTTTCAATCAGACAAAGTCCTAATTTTTTCATCTTTGATATTTATAGCATAATGAAATCAGAAGCCTTCACAGTAATGAAGAAATCCAAATTAAAAATTGTACAATTTCTCATGACTTTCCAATGCAACTTTGAAGAAGAAGAAATCAATAACTGCTATCAATGTTGCCGCCTCAAACTACTAATCGAAGACACCAGAACTTCATACTTAGATGAGTAATTGAGAGATGTGAGGGGATCGGCGGGGGGTTCTTTGATTGTCTGACAGGTGACGAGAAGAGTGGAGAAGAGAGAGAGTGCTAATATTGACCCGGGTTAAAGACTGTAGTTAATATTGACCCGGGTTAAAGACTGTAGTTAACCAAACAAATATAATCTTGTCCATTTATTTTTTATGGAACCACGTGTAAGGCATTCAAAGGCCAACTGCGGGAAATGAAGAGATAGCTCACTGGAGAGGAGCCAAATCCATACAAAGTGTTGTTGCTATCTTGAGGCCAAGGATGAGACTATTCTAGGACAATCTGGAATCCCAAGCATGGCACCATAAGGACTATGATGATGAAGTGGTACCCTATTAAGGCAGAAAATGACTTGCATAAAGATCTGTTAAAAGTTATTCTTGTGGTTATCTTCTGGGAGATATAGAAAGCTAGGTGCTCAAATAGATATGAAAATTTTAATATATTAAAGGCAAAGGTTATTTATCAAATTTTTTATCACATCATATGTATAGTCCTCTAAGACTAACTCCAACATTCAGTGCAAATGGGCCTGGCAGGAGCCCAGTAAGCAGATAATGCTTTCCTCTCATAGAATTTATTATATAATTATGAGGTGGACCAATTCACCACTGGATGGATTAAATTAAATACAGATGACAGTCAAAACAAAGAAGACTTCATTGGAGCTAGAGGTATTGTAAGGGATAACACTGGGCAAATCATCATATCCTTTGCCAAATATCTAGTTAAGGAGAGCAACTTAGCAGAGGCTAAAGCAACTATGGAAACAATAGTGCTTATCTAAAAGCTTTAAAAACATTATATTGAAAAGTGACTCTATCATCATCATCAATATGGTAAGTGATAAAACCAATACAACATTACAACTTCAAGACTCAATTGATACTTTAAAAATTTTGTTTTCTCAGACAAACTATATTGCTAAATAGTGCTATAGAGAAGCAAATCTAAGTTATCGAATACATTGACCAAATGAAGTATGAATGGACAAGAAGAACTCTTTTATGATGCCAAGGATCTTCCTAAAGAGGCGACAGGAGCCTACATATTGGACAAAGAGGATGACTCATGAGGATTTTAGGAATAGTCAAAGGATGGGAATTGCTCATTGACTCAGCCCACTAATTCTATTAAGAAACTATTGACCTTCATGCACACTCCAATTGATCATCATTTGGATGATACACTATTGTGGACTGAACCACAAACAAGGAAATTCCCTATTTCTTCTGCCTAGAATATACTAGGTAGAAGAGAGGACTCTCTTAGTTTGGTACTAGAATATGGCATAACAATGTCCCTGTTAAAATGATAGTTATATTACATGGTGATCTCTTCATAGTAAAATTTCCATCGATGAAATGATTACTAAACTTGGTTTAACATTATTTCTAAATGTTACTGTTGTCTAGGTACAACTATGATCCACAATCTGAAAATCAAAGAAAACCTGTTCTGTAATGGCCAATTTGCACAAGTATGAGGCATCTATGTTAGATAAGCTTGGTATCAACTATCGAAATGTTCCTCTGAGAACTCTTATTATGAAAAGGCCTTTCACTACTAGATTAGATTTTTTAAAACACTTTAACCATTGTTAGGTGGTGATGTCTCAATACAGAGATTATTGTGAGTAAAACTTGGGAAGATATATATAACTTGTATGTAGATGTTAACATTACAACGGTGAAATGAAAGAAGCCACCCATCCTTTTGTTAAGCTCAGCAATGATGGTTATAATATCATTGAAGACAATCATGGTATCTTCATCAGACACTGCTTTAAGGAAGCCAACCATGTTACATATATATATGTAGCACACTTATATTATTAGAAAAACTTCATTTTGCAAAACCAATACTGCAAAAGCGATTTTTGTAAGTGTTAAATTATAATTCTAGATTGAATACCACTCGATGGCTTCACACACATACTACAACCTTAGCCACTTTAAAAACATGTACCTAAATAATGCAAAAAACATATGATTTCAGACATTTAATTATTACTAACATTTATTATTTCCAGTAGAAAAATCTTATATATGAGAATACCAAAGCATCCTTACTAATTACATAATTAAAGTATCATTCACGAGATGCCAAATGACCAGTTATTAATGAAATCTTTTATCGGCTCATGGTAAAACACTTAGTTATATATTACCTAGTTATATATTACCTTTGATGTCGCTGCAGTGACTCATATTTGCCTTTAAGCTTTAAGTACTCTCTATAAAAAACTTCCTGCAAATGGAATATGAAAGGGAAAGAAAGTAATAAAGAATTAAACTGTATTTTTTCCATTCAAATAAGCAATAAAATCTGAGGAAGTGTAATAGCAAGTAACACAATATACCCTAGCATATTTGCAGCAAATTCATCAAAATCTACACTTTCTTCTAGGAGCATGGAAACGTCAGTATTTTAAGATTTAATTACCTCATTATTGTCTTTGACTGATCGGTTCACTTCCAACGTGCCATAGCTGCATTTTTGGTACTTTTCAAGGGTTCTGAGCATGCTGATACAGAAAAAGGGGGAAATATCAACTCATAATTTTAAATTTGCAGTGTACACCAAAATTATTAGCATTTTCACTTTCCACGAATATCCAAGTAACATAAAGAGTAAAGGGTCAAAAACACATTTAAAATATTCACGTTTTTTGAGTTTTCTAATCGAACTATTTTCAGGTAGAAAGATGAGTAATTGATAGTTGAGTTGTGCTTGATAAACATTTGAATATAAAATTCAAAAAATCGTATGCTTTAAGTGTATTTTTTAGCCTTCACTCTAACCCAAACTATCATTCCAAAAAAAATAAAGTAAGAGAATCAAAATTAGAAATCTATGCACCATTCTTGGAAATAAACACCTTTGTTATATTTTTAAGTAATCCATAGGTTACTTCAACGAATTGATTGGAGCACACCATGAACAGTTTAGGATTATTATTTTTTGCAACTTAAATAAACATAGGTTACTCGATGTATTTGTATTATTTTCATTCAGAAATAATAAAAGATGTATTTGTATCATTTTCATTTAAAAATACTTCCTCAATTTCATTTTAATTGCTATGATAAAATTTACACACTTATTAAGAAAAAATTAATAGGAATGGTAATTTGATTAATATAACCCTATTAATTTTTTTAAAACATACAATAATAATTCTTTTCACATTTTAGATGACTTTAAATACTAAGAATATAATTGAAAAAACATGGTCAATTATCTTTTGAATTTTGAAACTAGCAACTATTTCAAAATAACTATTTTTTAATATACCCTATTTTTTAATATACCTAACATTTAAAATAAAAGGGAAGGTAATAAAAATTGACGACTGACTATGAATTTTCTTCCCCTTGACCGCTTGCCACTAAAACTGTGAGTTCTTTCTTTTCTATTACTCGTTGTCTCGTAACAACCTTAATCACATAAAGGAGTATACACTTGAAATCATACAAGTAAAAGCATAACTTAAATATATTATTAAAATATTTGACTGAAGACTTTTTCAGTCTTATTTGGTTCTAAATATTAGGACTTTGACGTTTACAAAAAAATAATATTTTTATTAATTTTAATGTCTTTAATATTAGGATCTCCTAATTTTCATATAATAGTTTAAATATTGAAAGTCTTAATAAATAAAGTTTTTGTTCATTTGAAAGGCTTTAATATTAAAGAAATAATTAAATAATTATTTTTTTAGTGTAAAATTTATTTTTAAAGATAAAAAAGTAAATAATATTTCGCTAAAAGCATTTATATTTTTAATATAACATAAATAGATAAAAGTAGAGATAAAGAATGTATTGGAGAATCGAATATGGGATATCTTGAACACCCTTTACTGCTGGTTTGGCCCTTCCCATTGTGTCTAAAAGTGTATATATTATAATGTGTATGCATATTAAACAAAATATTTAATTTATCTACCTAATATAATTTTTCCATAACAGATATTCGGCTAATCATCATGCTCCGCCACCCTCAATAGCATGTATCCATGCAAGTAGTAAAATGGTGATCAGTTCATGGTACATGGAGAAGTTAACTTTTAGAAGGAGGGCCACTTACTAATCATAATAAAGGAAAGAAGATCCCATGCAATTATGTCTCAAAATCCCTTGTTATCAATGGCGTAGTCACATTGATTCACAAGTAATTACTCTATGAACACTTTTTCTTGAAAAATTATATAATGTATATATAAAATAATATTATGCATATAAATTAAAAATAATCTTTTAAAAATATATACTAAAGTTTTAAATATTTTTAGCAAAATTTTTAGTTTCGCCACTACTTTGTATGAAATCATATTAGAGAGAAATCCTTTTTAGGTAGAAGAAATTAGAGTTCCATCGATAGTATATAGATATTATTTGACAAATTTCATCAAAAATCAAAATTCATTATTAGTACATAAGTAATTAATATTACTTTTTTAATTCACCAATTTTTAGTTGTAATGCATAAGTCATATAACGTTTGCCTAGGACTATAAGTCAATTTCAGTACATACATATTTTTAATCTTATGTAGACATTTACACAAAGGATTAAGTGGATATATATTGCCAGTTCAAAAGTTGGAAAAGGTTTTTCAAGAAAGCGAACAAACCATTATCCTTAACTTACCAAAAAACCACCACAATTTGGTATCTTAAACACAAACCACGCATTTTTATGCCAGCAACAAGTCGACTCTCCAATCATCCAAGTAATTTTATACTCCCTTCACTTTAAAATAAGCGGTGCTTTATATAATTAATTAGTGATGTTTTTTTAATTTTATTCCTACTATTTAATTAAGGAGAGTTTCACATAATCAAGAAATTATTAAAGAGTTATGTCTTTTTTAAGATTTTTAGTAAAAGTAAGTAAAAATACATCTTACTTTTTAAAAATGAATAATTTTCTTAAAAAATATGCCTAAACACCGCTTATTTTGAAATTAATGATGGGGAGCACTAATTTCCAGTTACAATATGGAAGTTATTTTTCTTCTATTGAAGAGCTATACACCAGAAAAGATGTGGGCCGCTAGCTTCATAACTATTTTGCAAGATCCCACAAGAAAAAGTAAAAGTAAAAACACCCATTTTTTAATAAGCTAAGGTAACTCAGTTTAATTAAGTAATTAATTTCTCTCATCCTTGAAAAAACTTGATCATGATTCTCATGGACCTATGGAACAATGTTTTATCTGGTTACTCCAAGGTATTTGGGGAGGTAAATAATTTTCATGAAAATAAGGAAATCATCTTGCAGATCCGATCCCTAGGTACGGCTAACATCCTCCTGCACACGAGCCTATCTTAATGATTTTTTTAATTTAAAGTTCTGCCATAAATTCTTGAAAAAGATTTCAGTAATGGTCCTTTTGGACCAAGTGTAGAAACTGATCAGTAACAATGTTTTATCTGGTTATTCCAAGGTATTTGGAGAGGTACAAATTAAATTAAGGTTCCCTTTATTCCTTCTGTTTCGAAGAAAATAAGAATACACAAATATATATATATATATATATATATATATATATATATATATATATATATATATATATCGGCTACATTTGATTAAAGAGTTAAAGCTCCATGCAGCGCCAGTGTATATAAATTTTTTAAATTATCAGTTTAAGTACAATCAAAACACTAGTTATTTTTTCGAAGAAAGGTCAAAAAACGAAATTTCTAGCACGTTTGATATGTTAACCCGGAAAATAAAGTAATATAACCAGTTATACAATAGCAAATTAGCAATGTCTTAGTGTGTGTTAGGTAGAAAGGAAATTTCTTTTTCATAAAATATTTTTCAATTTTTTTATGTTTGATTGTTCACAAGGTATTTTGAAAATATTTTCATTAGAAAAATAAGAAAAATGACTTGCCTCATTGAAATAGAGAAAACACGTTTAGCTAGTGACACTCCATATTGATTGTGTCCCTGCCCTCACCACCATAGCCTTCATCCCCACCACCTCGCACTCCTACTGCCCCAATCCTTCTTTTTATAGTATTTATTTAAAATTATATACAAATATTTTTAGAATAACAGTTTTTTGTTGACCAACCAACGAAACTCATTAAATTTTTAAAAAAATATTTTTTCAACCATGAAAAATATTTTCTTTCATGCATACCAAAAGCAACACACCCTTAGTCTCAAACAAATTAAGGTCAAAAAAAATATTGGTCTGTTATGACGAGTTAAGTTTTACACCAGGAGTATATACAACTTAAATCCTTGAGGAATTAAAATGTTGATTACATGTACCAAGTTTATAGTAAATTTACAATCCCAATATGCTCATGTTATCCTGTTCCGATCCGAACCCTAGAAGAATAAAAGAAGAAGGCCACTTCAAATAGTTGGTAACTGATAATCCATAAAAGGGAACAGATCTGAAATGGCAGATGTAATAGATAAATCTGTCTCCTATTCACTATTTTTTCTGCCTTTAGAATAATTTTTTGGTTAGAAACAGTTAGTTGACCAGCTGAAATAAACCTAATTTTACATTGGGAAAGATCCAATAAATGAAAATCCTTCCAATACATATAGAAAACAGAAAGTAAAGAGGAAAAAAAGAAACAAATGTTACATTAGAAGTTGATTTTTATGAACTGACTCATGTCATATTCAAACCTTTCAGAAAGTTGAAAGAGTAGTTAATTTATGGCCAATGAACAGCTGAACCTCTAATTTTTGCAGCCGGAAAGATCCAAGAAAAACTCTTCCATACATGTAAAAAAATAATGTACTAAGCAGTAGATTTCTTTGAGCTAGCTAATTTACGCCATTGAACAAAACACAGACAGTAGAAAAATAGATTAGCTCAGAATGTATTCAGATCTCACAAAAATACACAAATAGATGTTTACTTGAAACAGTAGAAACAATTAGATGAACAGCTGAAAACCTAATAATTTGCATTGAGAAATACAACAGCAACAACAACAACAACAATAACAATATAGCCGCTAGTAAAATCACATGAGTGGAGCCTAAAAAGGTTAAAGTGTACACACACTTTATGCCTACCTCGTGAGGTAAAGAGGCTATTTCATTAGCATTGGAAAATGAAAATCGGAAAAAAAAAAAAAAAAGAAGAAGAAGAAACTTTACACCAGAAAGTTGATTGCTTTGAGCTGATTCAAGCAATTGAATAACAAAAAGTCAGGCAGGTGAAAGAACAAACAAAAATGGGTAATCGAAGAATACAAAAAAGAGTCTGAAGTTCAGATCTCACACAAACAGACATGTATGTATATTGAAATTAAAGAGAGGGGATTAAGAAAGTAAAAGTACTTGGAGGTGCTGGAGAACTCATAAAGCTTGCCGCGGTTAGAGAAGATGATGAGAGCAAGTTCAGCATCGCAAAGCACAGAGAGTTCATAAGCTTTCTTGAGGACTCCATTTCTCCTCTTTGCAAAAGTGACTTGCCTATTAATCTTGTTCTCTATCTTCTTCAGCTCCACTCTTCCCCTGCCCATTATATCTTTCTATTTCTTATGTATTTTTTTTTCACTTTTGATTCTTTTCTCTTCCAACTGGTCAACCAAAACTGTGAAAGAAATGTACAAGGGAACTGCAAACCCTAGAGAGAGAGAGAAAGGTGGAGTCTTTCTTGTTTATATGTAGCATTGAGGTGCTACATGTACCTTTATCACACTCATGTAATGTATTATTTAATTGGTGGGATAAGAAATAATAATCCTAAAATAAAATACAAAAGTTATTTTTCACCCCGTCTGATTGGCGGAAAAAATCCCATTTAAATGTATTAAAATGGTGAAATTAATAATCTAATATAAAAGATAAAATAGCTGATCAATCTTATGAGATATACCAACTCATGACATTTAATCTTATGTATTTAGGATTTATCTCTGGTTATTAATTGTGTAAATAATTTTTTTACATTATTTGTGCATTCAGTATACTTTAGTTTATCTTTAGATTGACCTACTGGTATAGAAAATTTAATTTATTTTTTTCTTATTAATAAAAGATAGTCGGAGTGAGTATTAATTCTTTACGGTCAGCAGCTCATAAAGCCTAGGATCTGGTCCCTATTAGAAATCCTGAAAACTCTACCAATCCTTTAATTGTAATGTTTTAGCTTCTTAGAGAATTTGTGTTAGGTATTATTTGTATTAGAGATTTCTTCTTCAAATTGTAATGACTTTTGAGATTGGATAGAATTTTAAAAGGGACAGTTGCAATTAAGAAAGGGTGAAACGTGCTAGACTTAGTCCCTTTGATTTGTAATCATAAAATTTGCTTAAATATTAATAAAAATTTGAGAGAAAATCCAACTAGAATAGTTCATAATTTTGACTCTTACGAGCGAGGAATTTTTCACATAAAATTCCTGTGGTGATTATTTATTTCGCATTTATTACTTGAATAGTTGCGGAAGAACATCATTCTTCAGTAAATAGGTGACATCATAAAATAACACCTAGGTGAGAGATCTCTATCCTTAGCCACGTAAAATTCTTGTGTTGATTATTTATTTTGTATTTATTACTTGAATAGTTGCTGAAGAACACCATTCTTCAGTAAATAGGTGGCATCATAAAATAACACCTAGATAAGAAATCTCTATCCTTAGCCACTTTATCGAAGCATATGTCAATCATTTAGCTCCTCATCCTCTTCGACAAAGTCATTGCCCAAATCAATTACATAGGTTTTAGTTGGACCAAGTCCTCCTGGATCATGCTTCTTTGTCACTACCCTCATATTATAGGTGGTAGTTGATGTTCGAACAAAAATACATATATTTTATTATTATTTGCCTCACATTATAGTACTTTTAATTATCGATTGAGTATTAATTATAATATAACTGTTTATACTTAATATTATATTTTTACTTTGTAGGTACATTGGAGATGGAATGTGGAGCAAAATTGAATGAAAAATGGAAAATTATGTAACACTCTGTGAATTCGGGTTAAGATTTGAACTCATTTTTACACTTGTGGTTAGACCCAAAATGTCGATTTATGAGTTATGGGGTAAATTATATGCCCAACTTAAAGGTATTCGCATATAGGTCCCAATGTTTCAAACTAACCGTTAATTTGATCCCTGTACAAGAAGTTATGTACATTATACTAGAGTTGGGCATAAAAATTTGACTAAGTGTTCGGGAGAAATGGGAGCGTGATGCACTAGCTATTGTATCCAAGTTTCAAGCGATAACAACATGACACGATACCAATCGCATCTAAGTTGGATGCGGTAGCGGTAGCGCAGCGATCAAAGAGTTGAGAGTGAAATTTTTTTTATCAAGTGTTGCAATTGATAGATGCGGTGCAAGCCCCATCATGATGAACTTCACTGCAATGGAGCTTGTGATGCTACGCCCATCACGCATAGGCGATGCAGCGTGTTGAACATGTGACCCATGTCTGTCTGGATAATGTTTCTATAAAAACATCTTTATCTTGAAATTTTTGTCCCACACGTTTTAAACGACTATTTGGAAGGGAAAATACCCCAAGACTTCTTTTAAGCATCAAAGCTGAATTTTTACTTAATTCCCATGACTATTTTGTCGATCTTACCATAAATTAACACGTGAATTTCCATTATAATCTATAGATTCAAGAAATTCGATTTAATAGCTTTGAAGGAAATTTTGGAGACTTCGAGATATAAATTGTTGAACGTTGGGGGTTTTGTTTAGAGCATGAACAACAATAAATGTGTATTAGTGACGAATACTTTTATCACTTAAAACTCGATTTTTTTTTCAAAAAAATTTTGAGACCAAAAAATTTTTGTCAATAATTCGTACCTAAATCATGGGTCACTAAATGCATATAGAGACAACTTAGTGTTTCGTCACTAAATAGACATGTATTAACTACAAAAGAATTTTTTTTGTCATCAAATGTATAGTATTTATGACGAACAAGTTCGTCATATAAATTATTAAAAATTATAGGTAATAGTATATTTTCGTCACTAAAGTGGTTAGTAAGGCCGACGAAATTGATGCATCACTAACTATTTAGTATAATTGGTGACGACATCATTTGTCTCTTGTGTTATATGTATTTCATAGTTGAACCAACATTATTTCGTCACTACCTTTTACATACAAATTTTTTATTATCCCTAAATGTATAAATTAGTGACAATTTTATTCTTTTTATAATTTTGGATTGAAAACGATCATGTCATTACCAAAAAAGTTTCTTTCACCGATAAAATAAAATTGTCACTATAAAATGTCATAATTAGAGACAGTCACAATTGTCATAAAATACAAAGTTACTTTGTAGGTAATGAGTAGGCAATTTTGGGACAAAGATTTTTTTTGTCACTAATTGTCATACTTTTATGACAAAAAAGTGATCGTCTTAAAAAGTATGTAATTGTCACAAAAAGTTACGCTTTTAAGGATAAAATATTTTGTCATTAATTGCAAGCATTTGATGACATTTAAATTTGCGATAATACTATTTAGATTTTGTATTTCGTAGATTTCCGTTAATTTCAAAATTTTAAAAAATTAAAATTGTTAAATAATACATAATATCTTAAACTTCATCATATAGAGATTTATTTTATAATGAGCATTATAGAAATTAAAAATAGAAACATACTAATAGAATCAAGATAATAAAAAAAATTATACATTGTCATATGATAATTAAGAACAACTAAAACGACATTGAGATGATATCTCATTACATATTCCTTAAAGAAAAATTAAGTAAAATTTATCCAACTTGAAAGTCTAACTAAGACATACTAAACAGTAATAAAACTAAGCAATAAAATAGAGTTTGCTTCTCAAAATACCATTACAGAATCACTTCTCTAGCAACTATAGTCTTGATTTTCACTTTCCACAACCTGTAAAAATGAAAAGGTTAAATTTAAAGCCTTCAACACAAATGTCTCCCCCTTCTACATGCCTCATGGAAGGAAAATCTATAAATATAATGCCTTCATTCATTTTCTGTAGACCTAAATTTAATATAAAAGGAGATATAACTTTTCAATTCACGTTAAATATTAAATTCAAATACAAAGCAACAAGTCTAAGAATGAAATGAAAGATAAACTACTATCAAACACACACACACACATGCAGATTAACAATACTAACTAGTCACAATAAATGTAGGGAAAAAACATGCCTCAAACTTTCGTATGTGATCTTGATTTTTCACCTGACTATAGCTTATATCAATGTAATATCTTTTACGAATTAAAAAAATGTAAAACAAAGTAAACACTAAATTACTAGTTTATGATAGTCCAACATAAAAATATAATAAACAATCATTGATTTTTGCTGAAGAAGTGCTAATGGTATCATTGAAAATGATAACATCTTACCATGCTTCGAGATCACAAAAACAATTGAAATCTCTCATAGAACTTTGACTCAATTTGATAATTTAATTTTTGTTGATCTATCACTTGTCCCTGATCAAATTAGTTTAAAAAAGCAACAATTTTTTTTAAAAAAAAATTATGAAGTAATTAAATATACCTCAATGGATAACTGGATATAGTTCAACAATCACTGCCTCCATAAAAAGAAAATAAAATTAGGTGCTAAAAACTACAAAGTTGTTATCTACTTAATAAAAGAACTATAATAAAATATATACTCCCCAAATTTAATTACTTGACCCCTAACCAAAATTATTGAAATCATAATTTTAGATTTTCAAAGCCTGTGAAGTGTATATGACATCTTTACGGACTACTCTTTTCTCTAATTTTATTCAAACTGCCAAAAATATATAAGTTATGTAGTCTCTCACTTCATACTTGTAGCAGTATGTAGGAGTACTTCTATTAGACTTTTCATCTAAAAGCTATTTTTTTTCTAAAATTGGAGAATATACAACCATACCATATCGCAGTAGCATATAAAAAGTACTACAGATATAAAACTTGAATCTATTGTTTTTAAGTTTTCAATTAAAGTGCACTGCTAGCAGAAAAACTATACCATCTTCTAACAAAGAAATAAAGTTTTGAAACAATAACAGAAAGTTAAAGAAGCTAAAAACTGTGTTGGTTCACTACTCTATCTCCATCAACAAAATGCTCGAAGTAAATCTCTATACCAACGGAGTACGTTTAGCATAAAACAGCAAATGAAGGCACAATTATGCACAATATCCCATCTTTGACTGCTACCTTGCAACTTTCGAACTTCACTATAGATATATGTACTGTAAGCATTCTTATTATAAACCTAATAGAGTGAAACAGTTTTTTTATAGTGTTCTTTTAGGTGAAAAAACTTAAAGTACTGCACAAACTTAAAATTTTCAATTCTTAGACGTTTGGCTCTAAATATTTAATAAGTTGAAACAATTAAAAATCTCATTTTAGATAATAGATTTTAAAGATGTTTAGATAGAGTACAAACTAAAATACATTTAAAAATATGTGAAATGGAAGATTAGATTTAAAACTTGATGAAATAGAGTACTCCACATGACTTCAATTTTCAAAACCGAATTATTAGTTTGTAGCTCCAATTACGACGAATTGGCACCAATCACTATTAAATAATTGCTTTGTTCTTTAGATTTTAAAGATCATATATGATTAAATAAGTAAAATACACTACTAACCTTGATCGAGATGAGCTCACAAAATATTGTAGTTGTTCCAAAATATTATCTTGGCGTGCCGACAAAGTATCTAATTGTGAATTTAATATTTCTATTTGAGACTGCTGGTTTTCTACCACAAGTTCAGCTGCATTTAATCATTTTTTGTCACGATCCAAATAGCTGTGATTGACACCCATACTAACCCTCCGGTGGACAAAACCAACGAATTTTGATACTACCTCCAAAATAAGAAATACAAAAAGGTAAATGCATTCTTTAATTGCTGAAATAACTTCACATCATGAATCAATCGCTTAAACCAACATTACAAAGAAAAGGAATACCCAAGACCTGAAAGTCATTGCACAAGACGTCTGTTTAGAACTCTTATAATGTTTAAAAATAAACTAAGAATAAAGAAACATAAGTTTTCTGAAGAGAAGGATATCTTCAAACAGGGGAGTGAACCGCATTCCCATCTGCTCACCTTCTCAAAACTCCGAAACTACTAGTTCACAGGTGGAGGCGTGAAGAACTGTCGGGCTCGAACTCTGCACTCAGAAAAGAATGTAGGGGTAGGGTCAGTACATGATACAGTACTAGTAGGCATCATGGGCCGACCTTACATAATAACAGATAAGTACAACAATAGAGATATAAAAAGAGATCCTCAACTTTACACAGATATACAAGCCATTCTATGAACACTAACTCTACTAAGGAATCAGCCAGCCTGCTCAGTGGATTAGGTCTGTCGCTGCAGCGGTCACTTGTCTGCTACATCGGTCTTGCCACAGTGAAAATAGTTCCGCTACAGCGGCAGTGTGTAGGCAATAGCTCAACGTGCTGCACCCTCTCAGTTCATCTATTCCACAATTCATTAGATCAAAAGTTAACATTTCACATACTTCATAAATCCATCAAACAACCATAATAAGAAACAATCATAAGAGCTATTAAGAGCTTTAATGCCTTAGTTATTCATAGCGACAATTACTCAATAACTACACATAGTGACAAAGTTGCACTTAGCATTAACACCATATTCATTGTTATTTGCATCATATCCACAATAATTTCTCACATTCTTGTAGCACGTTCACATTCACCTCATGAATATAAATAAAATTACAAACAAATACACAAACAACACAACCAAGGAAAGTATGATGGGTACACGCCTCTGCCATCTCCCTTTAACACTCAACTATACGAATCTTGTACACACATGCCAGAGGTCTTATTTATGCCCATTCCGTCATGACCTGCAGGGGACTCTAGAAATCCATGTCCTATGCCGGCGTGGCACCCGCTCCCACTCATACGCTCGTCCATATACTCCCATTGGAAACAAGCCACTCAAATAAAGTTATTCGCTCTTTCGAATACGCCCCTTGGGCTCGAGCCTCTCATTTGAGGATGTTAAATCTTTTCATTCATTATTCTCATAAAAGCCATGAAAAATGTATTATTGCAGCATACATAAAGTTACAATCTATTTCTCAAATAAGCTATCATCAATTAACAATTCTCTCATTAACGGAGTGGGATCACTTTACTAACCATTCATCACAGGTAATTACATTAACATATATACACAATCTTTTAAACAAGTCATCACAATTCAATATCACATCTTAGCCACGTTCATAAGATAAATTAACAAAAATAGACTCACATATCACGTAAACGTCCGAACACCAATCGTATATCAATATTGCACACTATACATGCCATTATAAGGGTGCTTATCAGTCGGTTTGGTTCGATTTTGTGTATTATCGGTTTGATTTATCAGTTTTTGATTTTTAAATACGGTAAACCGATAATGAAACCAATAATATATTTATTATCAGTTTTTGATTAATTGATTTTTATCCTTAACGGTTCAATTTTTGGTTAAACCAATAAGAAATGTTCTAATTTTTTTTTATATATATATATATAAAATATTACCTTCATTATAAAAAGCTATAAAACTTACGAACATAAGCAAATTTAGTAAGGTAGCAATTTCTCAAATAAAAATATAAGACTGATTCATAGTTCACTTCACAAAAAAATATTAGATAGAAGCTCTATCGGTGTCACTAAAACAGTAGGATAACTATATAATACCCAAAATAAAAAGTAGCAGCAACCATCAACTTCAATTATCCAACGGACAAAAGTAGCACTACTATATTAGATTAAAAAATGCAAAATAAAATAGGAGCATCATGCAGCTGCAACAACGTCAATATCACCAAGCAACAAGAAGTCTGAAACATCACCAAACAACATCAAGTCATCAACATCACCAAGCAACAAGTCAATAACATCACCAAATAGCAGCAACATCACCAAACATCAAGCATCAAGCAGCAAGTAACAACAACAATACCCAGCAAGTGCAACAACAATACAAAATAGTAGGCAGCAACAATACTAAGCAACAATGACATCAACTGTAACTTTAAAAATTCTAATGAAGAGTTCAAGCTCCACGTCAATCATCGAGAATGCTAGTGTTGGCCAATTCTAAAAAAAATTATAGTAATCAGTCACAAAAATATTAAACTATTAAACAACTATTTACAATAAGAATACAAAACAAATATGATTAAAATATTCTTACTCTGTTCAAGTTTCTCGAGGATATCTAGATCTTCCTCAACATTAACAGGTAGTACTTCACTCCGAATCCAATCTTGAAGGCACACTAGAGCTTGCACTAATTTAGGAGTCAATGAACTCCTAAATGAATCCAAGATACGTCTTCTGGTACTAAATGCACACTCAGATGCCACACTTGAAATAGAAATAGCTAACACATCCCTAGCCATCTTAACAAGAATAGGAAATCTAAGTGAGTTTACTTTCTACCAAGACAAGATCTGAAAGTTGTTGCTTTCAACTTAATTTTCTTCATCAAGATACTTTTCCAATTCAGTTTTTGAATCAGCTATCCCATTTCCATATTTATTTTTCATTAAATCATTCATGAATCACCCTAAAGATCCTCTCGATTCAATAGTACTACTTGAATTTGAATGTACGGAGATAGAATTTTCAAATGAAGAGCCTTGACTACCTTTATCTTTCGAAAAGGATTTTACATACTCACCAAACAATGAAGTCATGTATTCATTTACTTCCTTCTCTATAAGTAGCGCTTCTTTTTCGCCAAACATCCTCTGAAGTAAAAAACCAACCAAAATAAGCATGTGGCGAGGATCCAAAATACAAGAAATGAAAATCATCTTATTCATTTTTTCTGGAGCACTTCATTACTTATCAAACTTTTCGTTCATATTCTTGGAAATTGAACCCAAAAAAATATCTTCACTCGATATTAATTGTTTCAAGTAACTAGAAACCTCACAAATCTTAAGAAAGTGAATATTTGATGTGACGCAGATACACTTTCAGTAAGATCATAAAAAATTTGAAGAAAATTTGCAACTCTTTTTACATGCTCCCAATCATTACTCAAAAGCGTACCGACAGGAGCTCTATCTTCAGCATCAACAAACTCAAGGTAATGTGACAAGCCAATATCACGATCAACATAATTTGAAAATGCATTCTCATGCTCAATAACCCTATTCAACATCAAGTAGGTGGAATTCCACCTTGTAGGAATATCCAAACATAAAGATTTTTTAGAATTGATATCAACAATTTTGCAACATTCTTGGAACTTCTTCCATCTAGCAGGAGACTGTCTAATGTATTTCATCGCTTGTCTAACCCGTTCAATAGACACAACAGTCTCTTTCATACTATTTAGGACAACAAGATTTATAATGTGAGCCATACACCTCACATGAAGGTGCTTTCTATTCATGGAATTGGTCCCCCGTTTAGTGAATTTCTTAGAAAACTCTTTCACTGTCACATCATTTGAACTAGCATTATCTACAATGACAGTAAAAATTTTATCTAAGCCCCATTCACGTAAACACTTACTAATCTCATTAGCTGTATCTTCACCTCTATGACTAGAAATTGGACAAAAATTAAGTATCCTCTTATGCATAATCCATTCATTATCAATCCAGTGTGTAGTGAGACATATATAATTAATTCATTGCAAAGAGGTCCAAGTATCGGTTGTAAGACAGACTCTCTATTGTGCTTCTCTAAAAGACCTCCTCAATTTTTGTTTTTCTTCATCAAAAAGATTCAAACAATCACGTGTCACAATACTATGAAATCTTAAAATGAGGTTGTGCTACTTTCATAAAGCTTCTAAAACCTTCCTTCTCAAAAAACTTAAAAGGAAGTTCATCAACAATCACCATGCGGCATGAAGGCTTCCTACAATTTTCTTGCTCAAATTTCTAAGAAACAACAGCTACATCACCCATAGCACCCCCTGTAACAGGTTGAAAGCCTATTTGATTTTGACTTTTACTAACATCTCGAGGTATATTTGGACATGTTAATAAATGAGTAAGCGTTGAGGTCATACCATTTTTATTTGAGTCAGCAAAATAATCTTGACCACGATGCTTACACTTTGATTTCTTATTCCCTTCTTTATCAACAAATGTTCAAAATGTTCCCACGCACGAGACCTCTTTTTCCTTTGTTTCTTTACCTTTGACTGTACAAATTGTGTTTGACTCATAAATTTGAATGAGAATCCTTATTTTCATCCATCACCACCTTAGCAGTTATAATATTTCCGGTTATGTCACTGTAAAAAATAATTTAAACAATAATCAAGTAGAAAATCATAATGAACTTTCAGTTCCAAATTATTTAATGTATTCTAAATAGTAAAAGTATAAATAATACCTCCTTTAACCTTAAGGAGATGGAGCTATGAGCTTGACTCAGAAATTAGAATCACTAGTCGAAAATTGGTACTTCTGCAGTTCTGTTTATTAAAATAGCTTCACCAAATTAAAATTATGCCTTAATTACATGAAATTATTCACAATATATTAGTATGTTACATTATTACTATTTAACAATAAAATGATATACAAACTACAAACAGAAAATCAAGAACATGAATTGCGAATGGGGTTTGAAAAACTGAAAAGATTTCATCTCGCCATTAGAGTACATTCTTCGATTTGTCAAAAAATGCACTAAAATAGAGAACCCAAATGAAAGAACTGAATAAAGTTCGTAAGTATCTGAAAGAATTCAAAAAATCAAACAACATATCGCTTGAAACTGAGAGAAGAGAGAAGCCTTAATCTTTTGTACTTTTAATCTTCTAAACTTGAACAAGATATCGGCATATTGCAACAGAGAGTCAAGATTATATTGTTGATTTTCTCAATATTTTTTGGTGGGCATGATTCAAGACTCAATTTTAAGGACTTCTAATCTACGGTGTTATTGTAGTTCAGAGGATTCTGAATTTGTGGGGAACCTAGTGTCCAAAATTGAGAAATTTATGATTATGGCTTCTTGCCTTCTGCCCTTCTCCATTTATGATTTATGCTTCAACAGTTGATTAACATTTGGCTCATTAGATTCCACTTTGCCTCATCAAATTCCACTTTTAAGTAATTAATATTATTCCTTTAAGGACTTTACTCTTGAGGCCTTCTGCCCTTCTCAATGCAGTAAATGCGTGCCACACTGCCACTGGTGTCGTTTAAGAAATAGAGATAGAGTTTTACATGTTTCTAAAATATTAAAGGCTTAAAGTTAAAGCAGCTATTATATAATTAAGATTTAAGATTAGGTTTAGGGGTATGAAATGGTAATTTTAATATAATCTTATTGATTTATCGGTTTAACCATTAACCAAAACTTTAAAATCAGAAACCGAACCGATAACCCAATAAAAAAATTATAAAACTGTTTAAAAACTATTAACCCAATAACCCAATATCAATAAAGCAATAGCATTTTTTCGGTTCGATTTATTGGTTATATCGGTTCTTGCACAGCCCTATGCCATTATATAGGTCTATCCTTATAAATTGTAATCTACCTCGATTACTGAAAATTATCGGCTTCGCTACTCTGCAGGAGATTTTCCCTTCCTCAATGCTCCGGATTATTCTAAATCTACACACATATAATCATTGATTATTTACTCCTCAAGATAGGGCCTAATTCGATCAAACCTTTTCCTTCCACCTAGTTGCAGGACCCCACCTTGTCTAGCCTATCAACATTAACAAGAGGAACCCTAGGAAGTGAACATTACTCAAATTTTCAACAATCAACCCTCTCATTACTTCCTTACGATCTTAGTCCTAGTTTATCAACTTAAGATTTTCTCTATAACTTCCACCATTAAAGGTCCACAAGCAATCTAGGATCAACATTAATCAAAGTAGGGATAGGAGAATTGAGATTCTTACCTTCAGAGAGTAATTCACTGCTCTGGAGAAATTTTCTGCCCCTTAGCCCTTCTGATCGAGTGTTTGAGAATAATGGGGTAAAACCCCATAGTTCCAATTTAAAACCCACTTTTGATTCCCGCTGTCCGCTGCAGCGGTTATCTTTCCGCTGCAGTGGACCCGCTACAGCGGTCATAGGGCTGCTGCGATGATCCAAATGGTTACTCCTCATTTCACCACGGCGGGACTCCAACCGCTGGAATCCCACTACTGCAGCTGTCCCTCGGACCAGTAGCTACCGAAATAGCACAATTCTATACTTAGTTTATTTCACAACCTCCCTATCTCATTCTTAGCTAGATTTCTGTGTTCTATGCCCTTAACCATCCCGTAACGACGTCCGAGTTGTTACATCAGATACCAATTAAAATACCATTCGTCCCCGTATGATCTATACAAAAGTAAAAAGGATACGTACCAGATTCTATGAACAAGTGGGGGTACTTGACTTGCATATCAGCCTCGATCTCCCAAGTGGCTTCTTCCACCGGATGGTCCTTCCACTAGACTTTTCTGTTGAAATCTCCTTGGACCTCAACTTCCAAACCTCTCTGGCCAATATCACTACAGTTTCCTCCTCATAGGACAAATTCTCATCCAGCAGCACAGAGTACCACTTCTTGATATACGTTCTATGCCCATGGTACTTTTTCAGCATGAATACATGAAATGTCGGATGCACTCCAAAAAATCCTGGCGGCAATGCCATCTCATAAGCTACTTCCCCTACACATCAAAGTATTTTAAATGATCCAATATACCTCGGGCTAAGCTTGCCCCATTTTCTAAACCTCATCACCCCCTTCATGGGGGACACCTTGAGAAGAACTTGCTCCCCTTCCATGAATTCCATGTTCCGGACTTTCTTGTCTGCATATTCTTTCTACCTACTCTAAGCATCTACCAGACGGTCCTGAATTATTCAAACCTTTTCCAAGAACTCCTTTAACAAATTCTTCCCCCAAGGCCTCACCTCAAACGCATCAAACCACCCAATTGGAGACCTGCACTTTCTCCCATACAATGTTTCGAAAGGTGCCATACCAATGCTCGAGTGATAGCTATTGTTATAGGTGAACTCTGCCAAGGGTAAGAACTTGTCCAATAATCGCCAAAGTCTATCACACACGCCCGGAGCATGTCCTCCAACACCTGAATAGTGCGCTCCAATTGCCCGTCTATCTGAGGATGGAAGGCTGTGCTCAAGTCCAAACCTCGTACCAACTTGTCCTGCAAAGTCCTCCAAAAATGGGAAGTGAACTGAGTGCCCTTGTCTGATACAATGGAACACAGGCATCCCATGTAATCGAGTAGCCTCCTTCACATATAGCTTGGCTACTCCGCGTTGTAAGTCATCTAAACAGGCAAAAAATGAGCAGACTTGGTCAACCTGTCCACTCTAACCCAAACTGAGTCAAACTTCCCCAAAGTCTTGGGAATACCAAACACAAAGTCCGTGGCTATCCTCTCCCATTTCCACACGGGGATAGGCATTCACTGAAGTGCTCCTCCAAGCTTTTGGTGCTCGTACTTCACCTGTTGACAATTTAAACACTAAGCCATATAGTCCACAATGTCTCTCTTCATCCTACCCCACTAATAATATTGTTTTAGATCGTGGTATATCTTCGTGACTCCTGGGTGAATGGAGTACCTCGAGTTATGAGCTTCTGCTAAGAGAGTTTTAATTAGCTCACCAACTCGGGGAACGCACACCCACCCTTTTATTCTCAAGACCCCTTTATCATCTAAAACTGCTTTCTTGGACTCTCCCCACAGGACTTTATCTCTGATCTTACTCAGCTTTTCATCTTCAAACTGTCTGGTTTTGATTTCCTCTAACAACGAGGATCCAAACTCCAGGTTGGCTAACACTCCACCAGTTTTGATTGGTGACAATCTCACTAAGATATATTTCAAGTTCTGGACTTCCCTGGCCATCGGCCATTGAATAGCCTCTAAGAAAGCTAGGATGCCATGCTCACTGTCTTCATGCTCAACGCATCTGCCACCACATTGGCCTTTCCTGGGTGGTACAAGATGGTGATGTCATAATCCTTAAGCAACTCCATCTATCTCCTCTGCCTCAAATTGAGATCTTTCTGGGAGAACATATATTATAATCTGCGATGATCCGTGAACACCTCACATCAAGCTCTATACAGATAGTGCATCCAAATTTTCAGTGTGAACACCACCGCTGCTAACTCTAGATCATGCGCGGGGTAGTGCTTTTCATGCACCTTCAGCTATCTTGAGGCATATGCAATAACCTATCCTTCATGCATCAACACAACATCCAATCTAAACCGTGAGGCATCACAATACACAACAAAGTCTTTACCTTCCATGAGTAACACCAGGATAGGTGCTGTGGTTAGCAGAGTCTTGAGTTTCTGAAAGCTCGCTTCACACTCCTCTGACCACTGGAAGGGGACATCCTTTTGTGTCAACCTGGTCAATGCCAAAGTGATGGAGGCGAATCCCTTCATGAATCGACGGTAGTAACTGGCCAGCCCCACAAAACTTTAGATTTTTGTCACATTGGTTGGCCTTGCCCAGTTCCTGACTGCCTCCACCTTCTGTGGATCGACTCAGATTCCCTCCTTGAAAACCACATGCCCTAAAAAGGACACTGATTCCAACCAAAACTCGCACTTGGTGAATTTGGCATACAACTGCTTCTCCTTCAGCAGTCTCGGCACAATCCTTAAATAATTTTTGTACTCCTGCTTGGTCTTAGAATACACCAAGATATCGTCAATAAACACAATAATAAACGAATCCAGGTAGGTTTCAAAAATTTCATTCATCAGGCTCATCAATGCGGCCGGAGTATTAGTGAGTCCGAACGACATGACCAGAAACTCATAATGCTCAGACCTGGTTCAAAAGGCTGTCTTGGAAATATCTTCAGCCCGAATTTTCAAATGGTGATAACCTGACCTCAAATCAATCTTTGAAAACACAGCCGCTCCCTATAACTAGTCAAACAAATCATATATTCGAGGAAAAGGTTGCTTATTCCAAATAGTTACCTTGTTCAACTGGCGGTAGTCGATGTACATTCCCATACCACCATATTTCTTCTTTAGAAATAGAAATGGGGCACCCCACAACGACACACTCGGTCTAATAAATCCTTTACTGATCAACTCCTACAACTGCACTTTGAGTTCTCTCAACTCAGCAGGTGCCACTCGGTATGGAGAAATATAAATGGGCTGGGTTCCTGGTTCCAAGTCTATACAAAAATCTATGTCACGGTCCGATGGCATGCAGGGGAAATCTACAGGGAACACCTTAAAGAATTCACAAATATCTAGAACCGACTCTATGGAAAGACCCTCTGAACTAGTGTCCCAAACATGCGTCAGATACGCAGAACAACCCCACTCTATCAACTTACGGGCACAAATATAAAAAATAAGTTTCTTAGGATCAGGTCTACAATTGCCTTTCAACTCCAACCTAGATGACCCTGGACCCGATTTAGTGATAGTCTTAGCATAGCAATCCAGAATGGCGTGGTAAGGGGACAACCAACTCATTCCCAAGATTATATCAAAATCAACCATGTCTAAGAGCACTAGGTCCACCAGAGTGTCAAATCCCATGAATTCAATAATGCAATCACGAAAAACTCTATCCACTAACACAGAATCCCCAACAGGAGTAGACATACGGATATGAGTATTAAGCACATCATACACAAGGTCACGACCCAAAGAAAAATAAGTAGAAACATAAGAGAATTTAGAGCCTGGGTCAAATAATGCAATAGCCATTCTATCAGCCATGAAGCTCATACCTGTGATAACGGTATTTGAAGCCTTTGCCTCCAGTCTACCAGAAAAAGCATAGAAATGTGTCTAGTTACCAGTGTTCGGAGCGTTTCGCAACTACACGCAAGTGCACGTGGTCGAACAAGTAGTAAAATGGCTAAAGTAAGCCAAGTATCGATCTCACAGGGACTGAACCAAGGTAATAATCGAATTAAGTGTTAATGAACTCTAACTCTAAAAATGCAGACAACAATTTGAAGAAGATTTTGAGAGTTGGTTTCCTAATTTATACTAATCTAAAACAGAATGATATAATGAGTCTGAACTATAGTAATGAGCAAGCTGAGGCCAAAACGAACATGTAGGGAAGTAATTTATCGATACAATTCGGTTAATCTTTCCTTCGGTTGCTAGTCAAGAATTATTGCCTATGGAGAGAAACTTTCGTATTCTACCCAACTTAAGAATCATGAACCTTCAACCTACATTTCTGTGATAAAAGAATTTCATGTTCTAGCCATACGAAACCGATTCCTTAATTGACTAATACGACTTTCAGATATATTTCTATTTTGAAGGTAAATCAATTCTCAATTTTCCCAAAGTAAGAAGAGATCATATCCTACCAATTCACAACTTTCCAATTTCTTTCCTTTTCAAGATAAAACTGGATTTTTTAGATATACATTAACATTGGCCAGACATTAATGCAGTAAGAACAAGAATTGATAGAACAACCATGGAAGAGAAGATGAAAAACCAAAATGATCAACAATTACATTCCACTAAAAATGTTCTTAACCTCAGCAAGAAGTGAATTTAGCCACTCTTTTATGGATTAAACATTATCAAATGAGTATAAATCATACAAACAATTGAAATAAAGGAGAAAGAGTTAGAGAAGAACCCTAAGAATTTCGTCCCCTCAACTGCCTGTAACCCACGTCCTTGTTCAACTAAGTCAGAATAATTAAAAGTAAACCTAAGTGTGCTATTTATACTAGTGGGAATTTTTTCCGGAATAACAAGCAACGTGTCACGGAGTGCATCGCGGAGCACTGCCTCCGTGACATGGTGCAAACGCGGACCCTCACCGGAAATTTTTGTTCCAGGTAAATATAGGCAACGTGCCACAGCATGTAACGAGGGGCTTGGCCAACATGCCACGGTGCCGTCGCGAACCTTCACTGGAAATTTGCCAAAATAAATCATCCAAGGCAGACTGCCTCCGCGATGGCAGTGTGACACGGCTCCATCACGGAGCCCCTATATTTACTACTTTTCCTTGACCTTTTCCACTGCTCGCTTCCGAGTCCATTCCCGATTTTCACCAACATGCAACTTAGCTTCCTAAAATTACATTTTTCCTGCAAAACAACACTAATCATGTTGGTTAGTATAAATTCACATTTTAACTACAAATCACATGAGAATGTACAATTAATGATAGATAAACAAGACGAAATAGAGCATTTGAGCATCACTTGGGCATATAATTCTTCCCCAGATCACTTACCCCACACTTAAAACCTTGTTCGTCCTCGAACAATACTCTCACATCTCATGCAATTGACACCCACGTATGGATACTTTGGCTCAACAATTCAAGCTACGGTTATACCGATTATTTAATATAACAAATCATCAAGAAAACATGCATAGTATCATCACTACAATGACATTCACCACATTAAGACCTCCTAGACTCAAGAATCGACTCTCAATCTTGGCAAACTCATGCAAATCAACTGATCAAGACATCCGACATGAAATTCAATCTCTCGTCAAGCATGTGCCCTCATAACAGAAGAGAATTTCCCCCTTTTCAATAATATGATCTCAATGCATTACACTTAGGGGTATATGAACACAATTTCGCTCTCTCTCCCAAAGAATTCACATGCATCATGTCATGAACCGTAGGCTTGCCTCTAGTGTATTAGTCCACTAATATAAGGAAGCGTGATGTAAGATCACATAGGACTTAACGGGTTGTAATGTATGCTAAGGAACTAGTAAATACTGGACTAACCAATAATATCATCTAGCCTCCTTAAGCGCTTTTCAATACATCCCACCAACATTATGGGCATTGTTTCTTCCTTCATCCTCCCATTCTTGACTTTTTTTTCTTTATTTTTGTTCCCATTTCTTTAAGCACACTCGACTTAATAACAAAGATTAGTTATACATCTTCATTTTATTTAAATTCGGCAAGTGCACCCTTGACCTTTTCCTTACTTTCACCACTTTTGCTTTTCCTTTCTTTTCACACTTTTCACTCCTTGACACAGTGGGAAAATTATTTTTCTTGAGCGCTTAAGAGTTCAAGATCAAATTCATGGATAATGAAAATAAGGGATTAAGCTCGGTTTCTACCTCTTCACGAAAGAAAAAAATAGGCTAAAGGCTCAATGGGGCTAACTAGGATGTACATTCAAGGTAGGTATGATAATGGAAAAACTTTCGGTTAAATCAAAGAAATGCCTACATCCTTTCCTGCACTACACACCCTTCATTTTGTTTCGTACACACACCAGGCAAGTTCTAGTCACTTCACAATAGCATGGAAGAATCGAAACCTCACCTCACACTCATTGCACATGGTCAACTCAAGACTTATTCACAGACTCTTCAATCAGCTAATTACAAGAATTCAATATTAAGCCTCAATCATACCGAATCGAACTCTATGGCCTAGGTATCTCAACATGTTTCACATTTGCATGCTTTCATACGGATTATCTTTGCATCTCAATATCATGTACAACACTCAACAAGAATTTCGAACCATGAAGCAACGACACGTTTGGGAAACAAACAGAAGAAAGAAAATAAAATAAAAGAACAAAACTACTCCTATTGACTATATTTCCCTTAAGACGGTCGTCATCCATCCATTATAGGGAACAGTCACTATTTACGACTTCGGTTCAATGGGACTATTCTCAGTAAAAGCACCGAAAACAAAGGCCGAGAAACCCAATCATAAAAAATTCAATAAATTTTTTTAAAAATATCGATAATTTTGATAGAAAACAAAAATATTTACACAACCAGCTAACAACAACTCAACACAGCACACAACAGCTTAACATTCATTACAACACCGAATTACAATACAAAACATATGCATAACATCACAGGGTCACATTTTTTTCACAGGCACAACAACAAGACATGAACATAAACAACAACAAAACAACTGGCACCTAACTACTCCCACCCCACACTTAAACCAAACACTGTCCCCAGTGTTCATCAAATTCAACATAGCACAGAAGTAGGTGGTGACACTCCCTGATCAATCGAAGTATTCAACTTCTTCGTCAGGTGCCGTTGCCTCGTCTCCCATATCCAAATCACACCCATTGTCCTCATCTGACTCAACATCTGAGTCATCGCGGCGTGTCTCCTCATTAGTGGGGACATCATCATCAACAGGCTCCACAAAAGCTGGCCCCACTCGGCATAGAGCCCGAGAATTTTCGCCAAAGGGGTAATCTAGCTCGAGCTGCCATAACTCTTCTTCTATTGCTGGCCTCCCGCCTATGCGCAACTACAGCATTTTCATCCCGTACATGCGGACCATATACTGATCATCCCGAGCATGTTGCTCGGCTAGTGTGAGAACTGGCCCGTGAGTGGTGTCGGGTCCCTTGGTTTTGGTGACGTCCAAGGCACGCCTATCCATTTGTGGGATGTAGTCTAGGGCCTCCTCCTCGATGTCAAGGACCCTCAGAAACGTGGTCAACAAACAACCAAACCCGTACCTGTGCCCTTGATGCAAACGGGCTCTCTTCATGGCGGAGATGATTACCGCCCCAACATTAATCTCCAGCCCTTTCATCAGGGCATAAACCAAGCACACGCGATCCCAGGTGACATCTGTCATGTGCACCCCCGGGATCAGACAGGAACATACAATTTTGAGTCAAATCCTGGCTTCCCTGTTCATTTGAGAGTAAGGCAGTGTCTGATGGTAGCCCCTCTCCTTGTGCCTGCTCCACCGCATTGTGGAACGGGCTCCACCCAGAGTGCGTCTGATATCCTCATAAGGTGGAGTTATGTTCAGCTGCCGAAGTACATGGGCATCTGTGTCCCGTGCCCCCAATATGGCATTCAGGTGATGAGGCTCAAAGGTGACAACCTGCCCCCTTATCTTGACGGTATGACTGTGGAGTGTTGGGTTCCAGTTTGCGTAGAACTCCTGAATCAAGTGGAGATTGCACTCCTTGAGCTCTTCGAAGATGAAGTTCAGCCCAACAGTGTCAATTTGGTGACTATTCTAAGGAATTACTGTGCAAGTGGCTCCCTTGCAATGTGCTCCTCAGGGAAGTATTTGGTCTCCTTGTGTTTGGCATACCATTTCTTCCCTTCGTCAGTCACCCATCGGGTTCCGTATTGATGATGTTGGCCGTGTGGAACCGCTGGTGCTGCTGGAACTGCTGTTCCTAGTCTAATCCTCTTTCTACCGGCGCCTGATGTAGATGCACCCTTTCCTTTGTCTTGCCTGCTTGACATCATTCCTGTCAAATCAAACAGATAGTCCCAATGTTATTCAAGTCAAAAATTCACTTCGACTAAGGTTGGGTTGAGTTAGGCCACCCCACACTTAGTCTTCAGCCACAATGAAAACAATTCGGCAAGACAATCATTCTTTTCCAATTTTTATCAATCAACATGCCTCGTGCATTCAGATAAGTCAATGGAATAATTACTAAGTACTACTCAGACTTCGTACAACTAATCACAATATCACCATCGATTCCATTATATCACATAGCACTTAGCCAAAAATTTTCTCAACAACAACAACCTATGCAATTCACCAATTTCAATTTCCCGAAAATTCCCTTGTTTATTTATCATATTCATCTATATTCACAACATCATTTACATAACCGAACATGCACAACCCAATTATTTTCACATTTTCAACCACATTTAGTTTCTTCCTATTCAAAATCTAACCCTAGCTACCAATTTTGCACAAATTCAATCAAACATGCATTCATCGAGTTCATATACTCACAACAAAATTATGAACATCAATCAATCATAATTTAAGTGAATTCAAACTTAATTTACACTTAGGGCAAGCTTTACTCACCTCACATGCTCAAAAATTGAAAATTCGGCAAAAATTGAGGTTAAGTTCAAGAACATACCTTTAATTCGATGATATCGAAGAAAAGTTGAAGAAATTTCGATCCTAGGTCCGTGTCACGTTGGGGAAGGAGGGATTTTAGGAGTTTTGTCGGGGAGGGGAGTTAGAAATGGGAAAAGTGAGGTATTTTCGGGGTTAAAAAGAGGTTTTTCGCGCGGGTCACCCGGTGACCCGGTGTGACCTGACGCGGATAACACCTCAATGTGTCACGGAGGGTAACCGGAGCACCCCCTCTGTGACACGGAGCCATCGCGTAGGTGTTCTGGAATTTGTGAAAATTCCAGAATACCATCAACGTGTCACGAAGGGTAACGCGGAGGCCCTCCTCCATGACACGGAGCCATCGCGCAGGCTCACTGTTTCGCCACTTTTTAATTTTTTCTCACCTTGATTTTTTCCTTTGCGATCCTTTGCATTTTTCCCTCCGTTCCACCTGAAAATCATCTCACAACAAGAAATTGGTTAGAATTTATAGGTTTCAAACACGAACACAATTTTTGTTTTTATTTTTATTTTTTTCTCTTTTTTTTCTTTTTCTTTTTTCATTTTTTTTACTAATTCTACTCATCTATTACAACAATTTCACGGGTTGCCTCCCGTGCAGCGCCTGGTTTACCATCGCGTCTCGACGTCATTAAAGCTCAATCATCCTCTAGAGTGACAGACGTTTTCTCTCGAATAACGTCCTCACCCCAGTAATGCTTACACCGCTGCCCATTAACCAAGAACGTGGCACTTCGATCTTCTTGCCACAACTCCAGTTTTGGGGTGTCCTCAATCGGTGGTTTTCCCACTGGATCTCGAGAATCAACAATCTGAACAATATCTGCTTGATTTAGCTCCTCATATATGGCCGGAAACTTCGTGGCCTTGTACACATCAAATACCTCCACGTTGTCATGCGCCCGCATAGTTAGCTGCCCTGCAGCTACATCAATCAAAGCTTTCCCAGTTGCCAAGAAAAGACGTCCTAAAATAAATGGGACTTCCGCATCCGGCTCAAAATCCAGCACAACAAAATCTACCGGGAAGATAAGGGAGCCCACTTGCACCAGCACGTCCTCCACAATGCCATCTGGTCTGGCTAAAGAACGGTCCGCTAACTGCAAGATCACCGTCGTTGGTCTAGGACTGCCCAACCCCATCTTCTTGAACACCAATGTCGGCATCAAGTTAATACTCACTCCCAAATCGCATAGTCCACGAGCTCGGATACTTTGCCCAATTGTGATTTGAAGTACAAAGCTCCCAGGGTCCTTGAGCTTTGTTGGCAACCTGTTCTATATCCGGGAAGTGCACTCCTCCGTAAGCGCCACCGTAGCGTACTCCGTCAGCCTGCTTTTGTTTGCCACGATGTCCTTGATATACTTTGCATACTTCGACACTCCCTGCAAAACATCAACAAGAGGTAAATTAATGTGTACCTGTTTAAGCACCTCCATGAACTTTTTAAAACAAGCTTCCTCCTTGTGTTTCTTTAATCTATGAGGGAACGGGGGTGGTGGTCTTTCTGGTTCAGCTTCCTTCTCCTTCCCCCTCTCATCATTCTGTTCCCTTTCTTTCTCCACTGCTCCTGACTGCTGAGGTGGTCTTTCTGGTTCCACCTCCTTGAGTTGTAAACCACTCCTTGTGGTCACTGCATTTACTTGCTTGGGATTCGGGTCGGTGTCACTCGGTAGTCCTCCTCTTGAACCGGTGTTTTGAGCTCCAGCTAGTTTCCCAAACTGGTACTCCAACGCCTTTGTAGCTAACTGATTATTCTTTACATCTGCCGCCAATTTTACATAGTCAGCCTTCAATTGAGCTTGGTTAGCTATCATTGTTTTAAACATTTCCTCAATGTTGGGTGGTGGTGGTGGAGGAGGGGCATTGTTGCTTCTGTATTGAGTCTGATAGTTCTGCTGCCCTCCTTGATTTCTCTGCGCACCCTGATTCGAACTCTGCCCTTGATGACTTTTACTACCCCAGGAGAAATTCGGATGATTCCTCCAATTAGAGTTGTAGTTGTTGCCATACTGTTGGTGATTATTTCTTTGTACATTACCAACAAAGTTCACTGAATCTGGATTTGCACCACAACACTCAGTTGAGTGTTCATTACTACTGCATACTTCACACCAAATCTGCTGCACTACATTAACTGGGGCTTGAGATTGATTCAAGCTCATATTAACGAAGTGGGTGTTGAGTTGATTTTGTAACGCAGCTATCTGTGCAGCGATAGCTGTAAAACCATCCACTTCCAAGACTGCTGTTGCTTTCCTTGTTCCTCCTCTAGAAGAGTCCGCATTCCACTCTGGATTTCCCTGCGAAATACGGTTTAACAAAGTATACAGCTCCTCATAAGTCTTTTCTAATGCTTGTCCCCCAGCTGCTGAGTCTAGCAAAATTTTTGTGTGGGGTTCCAAACCCTCTATGAAAGTATGCACCAGCACATCATTGGACTGGTGATGGTGAGGACAATCCCGTAACATGGATTTGAATCTTTCCCAAGCTTGATACAGATTCTCCCCCTCTCTCTGTTTAAAACTTAGAATCTGACTTCTAAGTCTTACTGTTTTCCCGGATGGAAAGAACTGTATCAAAAATTTTCTTGCCAGATCATCCCAAGTGGTGATGGAATTAGGTGGCTCAACTTTCAACCACCTCTTTGCTTCTCCCAATAGTGAAAACGGGAACAATGTAAGCCTGACGTAATCAGATGATACTCCAGCGGGGATGTAAGTATCACTTATCTCCAAAAAGTTTTGGAGATGTTGTTGTTGATCCTCATGAGGGAGACCTGTGAATTGCCCGCTGGTGTGCAACAATTGCACCATATTCTGCTTCAGCTCAAACCTCCCTCCTGGCTCGGGTTTGCGAATGCTTGATGTAACATTGTTAGCATGTGGGATAGCCACTTCGCTAACGGCCTAGCTGCCATTTCCTCGGGCACTAATACTGCCCTTACAAGTGGTGGATTCTGTTGTTGCTCCAGGATTGTTTGTCTGAGCAACTGCAGCTTCTTCTCTAGAGCTTCTCTTCTTTGACGATGGAATTGTCTTTCCGGCTCTAAGTATGAATCCACCAGCCCCTTGTCTCTTGCCAGTGTTCAACAGAATTCAGTATCTGCAAAAGACAGGCTAAGATCAAGTTGTCAGCACTAATAAGAAATCGTAAACTAATACTTAAGAAAACAATTTTACCAATTGCCAGTCCCAGGCAACGGCGCCAAAAACTTGTTCGGAGCATTTCGCAACTACACGCAAGTGCACATGGTCGAACAAGTAGTAAAATGGCTAAAGTAAGCCAAGTATCGATCCCACAGGGACTGAACCAAGGTAATAATCGAATTAAGTGTTAATGAACTCTAACTCTAAAAATGCAGATAACAATTTGAAGAAGATTTTGAGAGTTGGTTTCCTAATTTATACTAATCTAAAACAGAATGATAAAATGAGTCTAAACTATAGTAATGAGCAAGATGAGGCCAAAACAAACATGCAGGGAAGTAATTTATCGATACAATTCGGTTAATCTTTCCTTCGGTTGCTAGTCAAGAATTATTGCCTATGGAGAGAAACTTTCGTATTCTACCCAACTTAAGAATCATGAACCTTCAACCTACATTTCTGTGATAAAAGAATTTCATGTTCTAGCCATACGAAACCGATTCCTTAATTGACTAATACGACTTTCAGATATATTTCTATTCTGAAGGTAAATCAATTCTCAATTTTCCCAAAGTAAGAAGAGATCATATCCTACCAATTCACAACTTTCCAATTTCTTTCCTTTTCAAGATAAAACTGGATTTTTTAGATATACATTAACATTGGCTAGACATTAATGCATTAAGAACAAGAATTGATAGAACAACCATGGAAGAAAAGATGAAAAACCAAAATGATCAACAATTACATTCCACTAAAAATGTTCTTAACCTCAGCAAGAAGTGAATTTAGCCACTCATTTATGGATTAAACATCATCAAATGAGTATAAATCATACAAACAATTGAAATAAAGGAGGAAGAGTTAGAGAAGAACCCTAAGAATTTCGTCCCCTCAACTGCCTGTAACCCACGTCCTTGCTCAACTAAGTCAGAATAATTAAAAATAAACCTAAGTGTGCTATTTATACTAGTGGGAATTTTTCCCGGAATAACAAGGAACATGTCACGGAGTGCATTGCGGAGCACTGCCTCCGTGACACGTTGCAAACGCGGACCCTCACTGGAAATTTTTGTTCCAAGTAAATATAGGCAACGTGCCACGACATGTAATGTGGGGCTTGGCCAATGTTCCACGGCGCCGTCACGAACCTTCACTGGAAATTTGCCAAAATAAATCATCCGAGGCAGACTGCCTCCGTGATGGCAGCGTGACACGGCTCCATCGCGGAGCCCCTATATTTACTGCTTTTCCTTGACCTTTTCCACTGCTCGCTTCCGAGTCCATTCTCGATTTTCACCAACATGCAACTTAGCTTCCTAAAATTACATTTTCCCTGCAAAACAACACTAATCATGTTGGTTAGTATAAATTCATATTTTAACTAAATCACATGAGAATGTACAATTAGCGATAGATAAACAAGACGAAATAGAGCATTTGAGCATCACTTGGACATATAATTCTGCCCAAGATCAACCAGCCTGAGAACCACCCCAGTTGGGCTATTCCATCCTTTTACCTGCTTGGGTGCCACCCCTACCTATCTGAGCATGTCCCCTACCCTACTGAACACCACCTCTAACAGCTGGCTGACCACCTCGTCCCAGCTAGGGACGATCTGGACTAAATGCACTACCTCCCCTTCCAGCTGGGGTTGGAGCTCGAGGAGTTGGGTGAGGAATAATCTATCCTCCCTGTCCAAACCTGCGGCACCATCTGCGGATATGTACATACTCACCATACTCATGGTAGACCTTCTTAATAACCGGTCTCTAAGATGGAATAGAAGAAATAGGACGAGCCCCAAAATCAAAATGAACCATCTGAGTACCTCTAACTACACCTAAAAATCGTTGAGCTGTCCCTGGTGAACCTCCGACTGACACCTAGATGGTAGACTAAATAGGGCACCCATAGAAACCCTTTAGTGTTGGAGCCTTAACATAAGAACCACTAAAAGAGGCAACTTTCTGAGCCTTCTTCTCGGCATTTCTAGAATAACCCTCCTGCCTCACCCCTTCAACTGACATCATGTACTGTACAACCTCCTGAAATGTCTTACCTGAAGAGACCATCTATAGAGCTGGTACTTGGAGACCCACATTCAGGCCTTTAACAAACCGCATGATTCTCTCCTCCTCGGTAGACAATAAGGGTAGCGCATATCTGGACAAAGAGTGGAATCGAGCATCGTATGCAGCAACTGATGAGCTCCTTTTCTCAATGGTGATGAACTCATCTCGTCTCCTATCCCTAAGAGTGCAGGGGTATATTTCTCCAGGAATGTGGAGTAGAATTGGGTCCACGTCAATAGTGGTGACCCTGCTGGTCTACACTCTATGAAAGCCCTCCACCAGAGCTTTGCTTCACCCATCAATTGAAAGGTGATGAACTCAACACCATACTTTTCCACCACTCCCATCTTATGGAGCCTTTCGTGATAGTCTTGATGAACTCATAGACATCTTCTGCCTCCGTGCCGTAGAAGGTTGGAGACTTCATCTTGGTGAACCTCCAAAATAAGTCGTGCTATTCTCTTATCATCACCGGTCCTGCCACCAACCTCGGAAACACCACCGCCTATGATATGTTATAAATTCGTGGGGCCATAGCAGCTACATGTTGAATTCCTCACTGCTGCCCCATTGGAGTTGCTGGCATTGCCCCTGTGCCCACAAGGCCGTTCAGAAGGTTGAGGACCTAAGCTAGGCCTCTGAGGATGCTGGCATGGCAAGAGCTTCTCCCTGCGTCGGGACCTCAACCTTTACTTCCACCCGCTCCAGCACTGCTGGTGGTATGGGTAATGCAGACCTCTCCCTGGCAGTTGCAGGAGCACGGGCCCCTACTCTAGCCGCAACGGGTATACAACCACGACCTCTGCCCCTTCCTCTACTGCAAACTAGGGCCTCCATTGCTGGCTTAGGTATTGTGTCTCTATTACCATTTGCACGTGTTCTTACCATATGAGAAGAAAAGAAGAAAAAGTTGTTAGATACCAATTTGGATCATCAGATACCAAATGGAATCAAGTAATCACACGAAAGAAGAGAAGGAAGGAGTTTTCCTAAAGTCCTGCAGCCTCTTGAAGATAAGTTACGAACATCTTTGCACCGATCCGTGAGACTCTACTTGACCCATCTTAGTGCAATGAGATCAACGAACATAGAGCTCTGATACCAACTTTGTCACGATCCAAATGACCATGATTGACACCCACACTAACCCTCTGCTGGGTGAACCAACGAATATCAATACTACCCCCAAAATGAGACATACAAAAAGGTAAACGCATTCTTTAATTACTAAAATAACTTTACATCATGAATCAATCGCTTAAACCAACATTACAAAGAAAAGGAATACCTAAGACCTGAAAGTCATTGCACAAGACGTCTGTTTACAACTCTAAGAATGTTTAAAAATAAACTAAGAACAAAGAAACATAAGTATCCGAAAGAGAAGACATCTTCAAACGGGGGAGTGAACCACATTCCCATCTGCTCACCTTCTCAAAACTCTGAAACTACTAGTTCACAGGCGGGGGCGTGAAGAACTACTAGACTCGAACTCTACACTCAAAAAAGAATGCAGGGGTAGGGTCAGTACATAACACAATACTGGTAGGCATCATCAGCCGATCTTACATAATAATAGATAAGTACAGTAATAGAGATATAAAAAGGGATCTTCATCTTTACACAGATATACAAGTGATTTTATGAAAACTAACTCTACCTAGGAATAGCCTGCCTGCTCACTAGATTAGGCCTCTCACTACAGCGGTCACTTGTCCGCTACAGTGGTCTCACTGCAGTGAAAATGGATCCGCTGCAGTAACACTGCATCGACAGTAGCTCGACGTGCTGCACCCTTCTCTGTTCATTCATCCCACAATTCATTAGATAAATTTTTAACATTTCACATACTTTATAAATCCATCAAACAACCATAATAAGCAACAATCACAACAACTATTAAAAGCTTCAATGCCTCAATTTTTCATAGCGATAATTAATCAATAACTACACATGGCGACACAGTCGCACTTAGCATTAACACCATGTTCATTGTTATCAATTTGCATCATATCCATAATAATTTCACATATTCTCGTACCACGTTCACATTCACCTCATGAACATAAATGAAATCATAAATAAATAAGCAAACAACACAAGCAAGGGTAGCATGACGGGAAAACGCCTCCGCCATCTCCCCTTAATATCAACCATACGAATCTTGTACACACATGATAGATGGTCTTATTTATGCCCATCCAATCATGACCTGCGGGGAACTGATGTGCTGTGATTTTGTGGCTCTTTCGACACTTCAAGTTAAGAAAATATGCTAATCCCGGGTTTGTTTATATAGATATAATGTGTTTTTATTGAGTGTTGTCGGAAAATAGGTTCGAACAGTGAAATGGGCATAACGAGTCTAAAATGGGCTAAGTATGGACTGCCAGCAAGTTATCGCATCGTCGTGTCACTGGAAAACTCGTTCCTTTAGCTGTTAGGTGAAGAAGAGTTTGAAGGCACAACACCCAGGATGGAAACATTAATGACCACGAGTTAACGTCACGAATCTTCATGTCTAGCAATGAGTCATTAGGTAGATCGTGAGGAATGGAAGTTGAAATTGATCAAAAGACCTGGGATTCATAATGGAAGGATTAATGAGTCATCATATGAATTCATGACTCGTTGGGAGCACTCGTCAGGTAAAACTCAAAAGTTAAGGATCATTGGATAAGTGTCAGAATGGAAGGAGCAACGAGTCATTACGAACAGGCAGGAACAGTCGTCCAAAACACTGGAAGTTTTAGGGCTCAAAAGCAACGAGGGACTTCATGACTCGTCCAGTTACTTAACAAGTCATTGGGTGGCCCATCATCCAGAGAGAGTTTCTTGCTGATCACAAGTCATCACTGCTTTCCATGACTCATTAGGACACCTAATGATTCATTGTCACTGCCGACCTGCAGTCCTTGTTAAATTAGGAAAGGATTTATCTAATGTATATAAATACTTTATGTAGGTTTCTTTTTCCATTTTATGCAATTTATTACGGTGGTTACAATATTGCTCGCAATTGTTGATCAATATTAAGGTTCAAGAAACAACTTTTATAATTTTGTTCTTGAATTCAGTGACTCAAACAACTTTGGAGTATTAATTTTAGATTCTTGTTGATTTATTCAAGACACGTGGTTTCTTCTACGAATTATTGTAAGTTGCAATATAATTATAATCTTTCAAGCATGAGTAGCTAATCCTATAACTAGAGTTATGGGGACCATGATGAATTAACACATATAGGCAAAAATACTTAGTGAATCTTTAATGGGGTTTATGCATGTATTGTTTTTCCCTTCGTTTTAATTGTTTTTTAATGGTTGGAAACGTTACAATTTTCCTTCTTCTTACTAACCAGATCAAGGGGGTAATGAATGAGAAAAAGAATTAACAACGAAGATTTGAGGCTATCAACCTTCATCTAATAGATTGACCTTATCTAGGAATAGCTAATTTGATATCAAGGGTAAGGGTTAATCAAGTATACATCTGCATACGGATCAAGTTGCGTGGTGATAATCATCTAAGTAGGGGAACAACCATTTAGGTAAAGTGAACTTACCGATATTGCATGTTAGACACTGGAATAGATCACTAGTATAAAACACATTGTGGTTATGAAGTCATAGGGAACACAAACCTAGTCAACTCACTCTTTGAAAACAATCAATTTTAAATCAAGGATCTACTCATACTCTCTACTATTTTCTATTATTTCTTTTTACAATTTACCCCATAGGAAATAAGTAAGCCAATAGTAGTAGCTAAATACATTAACTAAGATCCTCGAGGGATTCGACTCTAACCCTGGTTGGGTTCTATATTTGAACATCGAAGGTGTAATTTGGGCGATATCAAATTTTGGCGCCGTTGTCAGGGAATACGACTTAGAATTTTGTTAATTGTGTTTGCTTCACTATTGTCACGACCGGAGTCTATACCCTGGATGAAACACGGTACTTGAATTCACAAGTAACCCCAAGTCAATCCATGGTCTATTATAATACTGGTAATCTGAGAAAATTATAGCGGAAGCATAATGAATAAAACCATTTTAAAAAAGAGTTAAATCATAAGATTTATACAACTAAAAGAAAAACTAAAAGTTTGAATCTATGTCTGAAAGTCAAATACAACTGATGAGTCGCTGGGACAAGCCCCCAGCTAACTCTAAAGTCTACTGAATGAAAATAACTGAAGGAAGTAAACATCATCCTCGGAAGATGAGGACTCGCCACTGGTACAACTGATAACCCCTGGAGAAGATTTGCTAACGGCTGAGACTGAGAACTTGCGACTGTATCATAATACAATATAGCATAGAAGGTATGCGTTAATACTTTGAATGTACTGAGTAAGTAAGAGAAAACTTAACACAGAGAATAAATAACTGAACTATAATGACATGCAATGACCACTGAAATACTGAAACTGAATAACTGAAATATAACTGAAATGGTCACAATGACCCTGTCTGATGGTCAAAGACATGCCCTAAATATGAGATACTAATCTGAACTAATTGTACTGAACTGATCTAAACTGAGTGTCACAACCCGAACGTAGACCCGGATCGTAACATGGGACAAGGAGCCCCAAGAGACTCCAGTCGACCCATGGCATGAACGTTCATTTGAGTTCATATCATTAAGCGGAATACTTAACATGACAATAGAGCGGAAACAGAAATATAACATAACATAGCATGATTGTCACACCCTAAACCCGGGGAGGCATGACTGGCACCTAGTGCCACCCTTGATATGAGCATGGACGATGACCAAAAATAAAACAAAGGCCAGAACCGATGAGGTTCAACAACACAACAACTATAAAATCAGAAGACGACGATAGACTATAGCGGAAGCTGTGTCACCTGACCAACCAAAAAAATAAATACCATATGCCGTCAAGTCCACAGAATGGAAAACAACTATACAACATGGACCACCTAGCCTATAGCAACATACTAAAACCATAGCAATGTATATGAGCCTCTATGAATACATTAGTAATCAAATGATCAGGACAGGGCCCCGAACTACCCTTAACTCAAACATCTGGCAACTCTGAAAGACCTGGAGCGCACCAACTCCGCTAGAACTCCACTTAGCACCCAAGGACTCGATCTAACAGCCCACCATCACCTACAGACATGAATGCAGCGCCCCGGCTAGGGCGTCAGTACAATAATATACCGAGCATGCAAGGCAAAAACAACTGGAAGACATAGATTAGAGATCAACAAATATACCAGATACTGCAGAAGAAGGACTCAACATAAGTAAACACATAGAATCTACCTGGCCCCCATAAGCCTGGTAAGTACAAACGAACAAACAAATAAAACCTACCTGGCCCCCATAAGCCCGACAAGTCCAAAAGTAAACAATAACACAACAACACCTAGCCAACATAGCTCACCTATCATCACCTCTAGACCTCTCGACGGCCTCCACCTAACTCCAGCCAACATCTAGCATCCTCTGCTATCAGATAACATATAACACGAGCAACAATTACAATATAATGCCAAGCATATCAAAAGTAAACACCAGTTAGTGAACATGATCAATCAAGCACTGCCAGACTCTCTCCCGGCTGCGCACAGTTAGCGGAGCTCAATTCATCTGGGAGAACCAAATTGCAATCCTAAGAAGGCTTAGACATGTCGTACCAATCTCGAATCATGTCTCAACTCGATACTACGAAGGACATCATCATCAACCCCGTAGATCATATCACTCCTTGGGCTCAACCCCTCGGCCGAAAACACTCTCATGGGTCGGATATCCACAAGCCACAAGGTACCTTGGGCTCGACCCCTGGCCGGAACAACTCTCGTGCATCGGGTATCCATAAGCCACAAGACCTCAAACATAGCACACACACAATCAATAATAATAATAATACATGATCAAACATCCCACAAGCCACTCTACTCACCACTAACATCAAGGGACACGGCGAAACCAACCCAAGTGTCACCACGGTCATCACGTGCCATCGACACGACCGACATGACCGCCAAGTCAAATATAACAACAAATCGTTGCAACCATCAACCTTAACCACTCTAAACCCTAATTCACTTGTACATATAATCACCTAATCGTATTCACTTAAACATCCCACAACTTGATACAATAACCACACGCCTCACATACGGCCTCTCGACACGAGCCTAATAATTTGCCATTTCTACGATTCTCCACACTCAAGCCCGAGATACCAACCAAACCAGCACCTTATACACACCTTTATCACTATATAAATAGAAGCAAAAGAGTTCAATAATAACATAACAGAAGCCTTCACAAAACAGCCAACACACAAGTCAACACGGACGACAACGACTACGGAATTCATGCCGACAAAGGGAGGGACAAGCCTAACATACCTTAGATACAAGACTAGATGAACTTGAGCATTCAACACCATGAACCTACTGCCTAAAGGCAGTCCAATATTATGACAAAATGCAGCCAACACAACTTTATAACAAAAACAAGACAAATGAAGCTTACACGATAAGATACATAGGAATTCGAAGGTAGATACTCTGAGACAACAACCTACTGAGGTGAACACCCATATAACCAACCCTAAACACTAAGTATAACAAAAGGAAGAAGACTTACCAAAATCTTCACCATGAAACAACCACCAAAAGCCCAGAAAAGACACCAAACCACGGACTACACGGGATTCCCGACTTCCCGACACCAAAATCATGTTGACCCATGGCTTCTAGCACCAAAACCATCAAGAAAACCTTAGAACACCTTTATGGAGAGTTATGGTCGAGAAAAGTTCAACAAATGAGAATTGGAAGTGAAATAACCGACCAAATGGACTTAAATAGTCCTCCGCCGCCTTAAACCTTTGTGACGTGCCTGCTTGTGCGGTCTCGCAAAAATACAAATATCTCTCTATTCTGAAGTTGGATTGACAAATGGTTTGATGAATTGAAAACTAGACTCATAGATCTTTAATTTGATAGGTGGCACACCCTCTAAATCCTTATAGATTGGGAGAAAATCTTTAAGATATTTGACCTAAATTTCAAAGAATCTCAAGAAGGAAATTTTGCGATAACTTTTTACGAATTTTATCTACAACTCGATCGACTTACAATCTTAAATACGACCATAGAGTGACTCAAATAACTCATAACACTTCCTTCTTAGCCTATTATGTACTCTTAGTCCTACCTCAAAAGCATGATTTTATCGCTCAAATTATATGGGGTATTACAATGGTAAGCAAAACGTACAAAATATATAATAGCTGAGTACTACAGTTAGTCTGAAAGCCTCTATCATATCAGATGGGTTGATGGGATAATATCCCCAACTAACCTGGAAAAACTGAAAGAAAAAAGGGACATCAATATCTTAAACATATGATCCTCGGAGAATGAGGACTCACCAAAGGCTGTATGCTAAAATCTGAAATGGACTACTGATGGTGCTGAATCTGAGAGTCGGGTCTTGTATTATGAAATGATACAACATAGAAAGTATGCGGTCAGTACGTGGAATATACCGAATATGCAAGGTAAGCGGATATTTAAAGTACATAAATGATCATAAATGATCATAAGAGTGGGACAACATGCTCATAGCATAAGTAGCATACGATAACATAATGCTCAAGGTTTTCAAAACATTTGTAATTCAATCATAATCATAATCATAAGAGAAATGTGCATAATCATAAATATGCATAAATCATAAGGAACAGGGGGAGATTCTTATAACCGACATACCCTATATGAGCACACATGGAGCCCTACCTGTAAATCTCTAGTCGGGAGGGTGTTCATCCTTGCCAAGGGTAGAACCTGTAACACCTCAGATAATTTAAGTGATAAAATAGTGCTTTTGAGGTAGGACTAAGAGTACATAATATGCTAAGAAGGAAATGTTATGAGTTATTTGAGTCACTCTATCGTTGTATTTAAGATTGGACGTCGATCAAGCTGTAGAACAAAATTAGAAAAAAGTTATTGCAAAATTTCCTTCTTGAGATTCTTTGAGATTTAGGTCAAATGTCTCAAAACTTTTCTCTCAATATATAAGGATTTAGGGTGTGTTCAACCTATCAAATTAAATATCTATGAGTCTAGTTTCCATTTCATCAAACCGTTCATCAATTCGACTTTGTAATAGATAAAGTTTTGCGTTTTTTCAAGACCACACAAGCAGGCACGCCAATAGAGGGCTAAGGCAGTGGAGGGCCATATAAAGTCCCTTGGTTGGTTCTAACACCCATAATTCTTTTTTTAGAGTTGGGAGGCGGTTGAAAGCTCTATTTAGCAGCTACCCATTGATTCTAAGCAATTTTGATGTTGATTGGAAGATGCAAATCAATTTCCGAGCATAGATTGTGAAAACGTCGTGTGTGCTTGTATTGTAGTGGTGTTTTCATGCCTTTTGGTTGCTGTTTCTTCCTGGAAAGCTTGGTAAGATTCTATTCTTATTGATTCATAGTTATATAGTGTAGTAGGGAATCCATGGATCTTGGTAGATCATTGTTACGGAGTTTCTATCATAGAATCCGTAGAAATCGTATCGATTAAATTCTGATTGCACTGTTTTCTTGTTGAACTGTTGTGTCTTCATTTTGGAAGTAGTAGGGGATTGCCTAAGTCAGTATACTCATGGTGATGGTCTCTTGAAATTGGATTATCTTTGGGCTCACCGGACTTGAGGTATGTTAAGGATTTCGACTCTCCTTTTTTGGTATGATTTTCGTTGAATCTAACTCCCGTTGTCGCCGTGCGAATTGACTATTTGTGGTTGAAAATTTTGTGTTGTAAATCCTATTGTTTGGGGGAAATATGTATTGTGATTTTTCCCTCATTAATTGAGGCCGTGTAATTGGGAATTAAAAATGGTCGTTCGTGGTGAGTCGGAGGGGCGATAGCATGCGCTGCGTTTGGCTAGTGTTGTGAGGATATTCATGAACCTTTTGGGCTGAGTTGAGGGATATTTTAGATGTGGTTTTGGGGGCTGTTTTGACATAGTTACATTCTATATGTGTGGGTGATCAGGTGATTGGTGAAGAGGCGAGTTAGTAGGAACCGTAGTGAATTTGATAACATTAGATAGTCATGTTGACTATTGTGAAATTGAAGATAGGGTTGGTTAGGATCGATGGAGGATTGTGTCATATATGATAGATCTTTGATTGTTTATATGTCATGGGAATATATCTGGTAATTATGTGATCCTTAGTTTGTTTGTGGCATGTCGGTGGATGGCTAGATACGTAAGGTTAGTACTACATGGTAGTAGTCGGTTGATGGGGTTTGAGAGCCTGTTGTAGGCTATTTTCAACATGTGTTTATATGAATTGTTTTTATTGATTATTAATGCTCTTGATCATGATTGTGTGTGATATTTGAGGACTTGGGGCTCGTGGATACCCGATGCACGAGAGCGTTTCTGGCCAAGGGGTTGATCCTAATAGGTGAATGACCTACGGGGTTGAGGATGATGTCCTCTGTAGTGTCAAGTTTAGACATGATCCGAGAGTGGTTCAACATGTCTGAGCCTTCGTGGGATCGCAATTGGTTCCCTCAAATGTATTGAGCTCCGCTAACTATGTGTAGCCGAGAGAGTCCGACAGTGCTTGATTGATGATGTTCACTGACTGGTGTTTACTTTTGATATGCTTGGCATTATATTATAATTGCTCTTGTGTTATATGTTATCTGATAGTAGTGGATGCTAGATGTTGGCTGGTGTTAGCTGGAGGCCGTTGAGAGGTCTAGAGGTGATGACAGGTGAGTTGGGTTGGCGAGGTGTCGTTGTATTTTCATTTACTTTTGGACTTGCAAGGCTTATGGGGGCCAGGTAGGTTCTGTTTGTATGTTTGCTTGTACTTTCTAGGCTTATGGGGGCCAGGTAGGTTTTATGTGTTTATTTAAGTTGAGTTCTCCTTCTGCGATATTTGGTATATCTGTTGATCTCTAATCTTTGTCTTCCAGTTATTTCTGTCTTTCATGCTCGGTACATTATTGTACTAACATCCTAGTTGGGGTGCTGCATTGATGCCTGCAGGTGATGATGGGCTGTTAGATTGAGTTCTTGGGTGCTGAGTGGAGTTCCAGCTGAGTTGGTGCGCTCCAGGTATTTCGAAGTTGCCAGATGTTTGAGTTAAGGGTAGTTCGGGGCCTGGTCCCAATCATTTGATTACTAATGTATTCATAGAGGCTCATAAACATTGTGGTGGTTTTAATATGTTGTTATAGGCCAGGTGGGCCATGTTGTGTAGTTGTTTTCCATTTCATGTCCTTGACGACATATGGTATTTATTTTTTTTGGTTGGTCAGGTGAGCCAACTTCCGATATAGTCTATCGTCTTATTTTTATTTTATAGTTGTTGTGTTATTGATCCTCATCGATTTTGGACTTTATTTTTTTAGGCGTCGTGTATGCTCATATCGGGGTGGCACCAGGTGCCAGTCACTCCTCCCGGGGTTTTGGGGTGTGACAAACTTGGTATCAGAGTAGTTCTTCCTAGGGAGTCTATGAGCCGTGTCTAGTAGAGTCTTGTTTATGTGTGCATTGCGCAATATACTTATAAACAGGAGGCTATAGGACATTTAGGATTGTTAACCTTCTTTTTGAATCAAAATCGTGCGAGAATTCAGATGTCATAGGAGTCGGGTCTAGACTCACATTTTTTAACTTTTGCAGGGATGCTTGTAACTTGATGAATTATAGCCAGCCAGTGGCTAGACATGGTGGCAGGTAAGATTCTTATTTTGATTATGGTTATAGTTGGTCACGCCTCGGCATGGTGCAAGTTTTTGTTGTTTGGAGTTCTTTGTGGTAGGGTTGCCATGTGAGGTGATTTCGTGCAATGTCGTGCTCTGTTGGTCCTTGAGTTGGAGTCGTGCGTGCCGTCCAACATTCGAGGATGAATGTTTCTAAGGGGGGAAGGATGTAACACCTTGGATAATTTGAGCAATAAAATAGTGCTTTTGAGGTACTAAGAGTACATAATAGGCTAAGAAGGAATTTCTATGAGTTATTTGACTCACTCTATGGTCCTATTTAAGATTGGACATCGATCAAGTTGTAGAGCAAAATTCGAAAAAAGTTATCACAAAATTTCCTTCTTGAGATTCTTTGAAATTTAGGTCAAATGTCTCGAAGCTTTTATCAATATACAAGGAGTTAGGGGATGTGAAATCTAAATTAAATATCTATGAGTCTAATTTCTAGTGCATCAAACCATTTATCAATCCGACTTTGAAATAGAGAAATATTTGCGTTTTTGCTCGACCGAGCAAGCAGACATGTCAATAGCGGGCTAAGGCAGTGGAGAGCTATATAAAGCCCTTTGGTTGGTTCTAACACCCATAATTCTTTTTTCAGAGTTGGGAGGCGGTGGAAAGCTCTCCCTAGCAGCTCCCCATTGGTTCTAAGCAATTTTGATGTTGATTGGAAGATGCAAATCAATTTCCAAGCATAGATTGTGAAAACGTCGTTTGTGCTTGTGTTGTAGTGGTGTTTTCATGCCTTTTGGTGGATGTTTCGTTCTATAAAGATTGGTAAGATTCTATTCTTCTTGATTCGTAGTTATATAGTGTAGTAGTGAATCCATGGATCTTGGTACATCATTGTTACGGAGTTTCTAATGTAGAATCCGTAGAAATCGTATTGATTAAGTTTTGATTGCATTGTTTTCTTGTTGAAGTGTTGTGTATGCATTTTATAAGTATTAGGGGCTTCCCTAAGGAAGTATATTAATGATGATGGTCGCTTGAAATCGGTCTTGGGGCTCGCCGGAGTTGAGGTATGTTAAGGATTTCGACTCTCCTTTTTTGGCATGATTTTTGTTGAATTGAATTCCCGTTGTCGTCATGTGAATTAAGTATTTGTGGTTGAAAATTTTGTGTTGTAAATCCTATTGTTTGGGGGAAAGATGGATTGTGATCTTTCCCTCATTAATTGAGTCTGTGTAATTGGGCATTAAAAATGGTCGTTCGTGGTGAGTCGGAGGGGCGATAGAATGCGCCACGTTTGGCTATTGTTATCAGGAGATTCATGAACCTTTTGGGCTGAGTTGAGGGCTATTTTGGATGTATTTTTGGGGGCTGTTTTGATATAGTTATATTCTATATGTGTGGGTGATCAGGTGATTGGTGAAGAAGCGAGTTAGTCGGCCTGTAGTGACTTTGATAACACTCGGATAATCATGTTGACTATTATGAAATTAAACATAGGGCTGGTTAGGGTCGATGGAGGATTGTGTCATATATGATAGTTCATTGATTGTTTATATTTCATGGGAATATATTTGGTAATTATGTGGTCCTTTGTTTTGTTTGTGGCACGTCGGTGGATGGCTAGATACGTAAGGTTAGTACTATGTGGTGGTATTCGGTTGTTGGGGTTTGAGAGCCTGTTGTGGGCTATTTTCAACATGTGTTTATATGTATTATTTTTATTGATTATGAATGGTTTTGATCATGATTATGTGTGCTATTTGAGGCCTTGGGGCTCGTGGATACCCGACGCACGAGAGTGTTTCCGGCCGAGGGGTTGAGCCCAATGGGTGAATGACCTACGGGGTTGAGGATGATGTCCTCTCTAGTGTTGAGCTGTGACATGATTCGAGAGTGGTACGATATGTCTGAGCCTTCCTGGGATCGCGATTGGTTCTCCCAAATGTATTGAGCTCCGCTAACTGTGTGCAGCCGAGAGAGAGTCCGACAGTGCTTGATTGATAATGTTCAATGACTGGTGTTTACTTTTGATATGCTTGGCATTATATTGTAATTTCTGCTCTTGTTATATGTTATCTGATAGCAGTGGATGCTAGATGTTGGATGGTGTTAGCTGGAGGCCATTGAGAGGTCTAGAGGCGATAACAGGTGAGCTGGGTTGGCAGGGTGCCGTTGTATTGTCATTTACTTTTGGACTTGCTAGGCTTATGGGGGCCATGTAGGTTCTATTTGTATGTTTGCTTGTACTTGCCTGGCTTATGGGGGCCAGGTAGGTTTTATGTGTTTACTTAAGTTGAGTTCTCCTTCTGCGATATTTGGTATATTTGTCGATCTCTAATCTTTGTCTTCCAATTGTTTCTGCCTTTCGTGCTTGGTACATTATTATACTAACGCCCTAGTAGGGGCACTGCATTCATGACTGTAGGTGATTGTGGGCTGTTAGATCGAGGTCTTGGGTGCTGAGTGGAGTTCTAGCTGAGTTGGTGTGGGCCCAGTCTCGATCATTTTATTACGAATGTATTCATAGAGGCTCATAGACATTGCGGTGGTTTTAGTATGATGTTATAGGCCAGGTGTGCCATGTTGTGTAGTTGTTTTCCATTTCATGTCCTTGACAGCATATGGTATTTATTTATTTTTGGTTGTTCAGGTGAGCAAGCTTCCGCTATAGTTTATCGTCTTATTCTGATTTTATAGTTGTGTTGTCGAACCTTATCAGTTTTGGCCTTTATTTTTTTGGGTGTCATGTATGCTCATATTAGGGGTGGCACCAGGTGCTAGTCACGCCTCCCTGGGTTTTGGGGTGTGATATCACACATGAAAGGGCTCATCTAGGCAAAGGGGACAGCCTCAAGGGTGGTCCCATCATGTCCTACCGTGGCATGTAGTTCTGAGATTCAGGATGAAACCTGGGCCCCGAACCTACTCAGTATTAAATACTACTCCCAAAACATATATAGTGCTCATAGTATAATGTGCACGAGATTCATGGGCTAGTTAAATTATGATAATCATAAGCATGTGTTATACCTCATAGAATTCCCGGCACTTAGACGACCTATTCGCACGTTGGTTAAGCATATTTGAAAGCCATACGTGCTAGGGAGAGGCCCGGGAAAAAGATCGGACGAGAAACCCGTCGAACCATCGCGGGAGGAGCCGAGGCAGAGCCCCTCCGCGATGGCAGCGTGTCACGGAGGTGAGGCCTCCGCGATGGCTCCGTGACACGTTGCCCTTGTCCAGGCCCAACTATATAAAGCCCCCACTGCGGTTTGAGATCATTATATACTTAATAAATTTCCAGAAAACGTAGGTAAACAGAGGGAAGACGAAGGAAATTAAATATTTTCGTCCGATTACGCTTCCAAACGCTGCCCAAACCCAAATTAATCCTAGATACCAAGGTATTTAGCAGCAGAGAGCATTTCTACGGAGTTAGTTTCGCGAAATACGGCCGACGAATCGGCGAGTCGCCGAACTAAAGTAAGTAGAATTGCTCTAAATTAATTTCTATGTGTTCCTAGCTGAGAAGTAAATATTTCTCCCTTCTGGGCCGCTGAAAAATAGCGAGTTTTCGACCGTCTTTCGATAAGCCTAAGTTTAGGCTATAAATTAAATCGAAAGTAACGTCGCTCTTTACAATAACGTTGTATTTAGTATTGATTGACGTATTTATGAATGCAGTTGGGAGAAAATAGTTGAAGTACCAGCTGAGTCTCGTCCGACGGACGAACATTCAAAGATAAGGTATGTAAAGTTAAGTTTCCTCGGCAAGTTGAGTAACCTCGAAGCAGTATAGTAATTTACAGACCAGTTGCATGTTTAGAAATCGATTATCGTGTTATTTTGAATATTGGTGCAATATGAGAAGTTTTGGGTTGTAACGTGTACGATACCTATCCGTACGATTTAGATTCGGGCGTGAGTGGTTAAGGTTGCCCAGTATATTCAGTATGTGATGTAATATGTCATGTTAAGATATTGTTGTGTTTAGCTGAAACCTCGCAAGGTAGTACAGTATCAGTAAAGCATTCCAGATATAGAATAGTAACTGTATATGGTTTAGAAAGCATGTTAGAAATAGGAAATTATGTTACCACAGAAACTTAGTAAACAGTATAGCTTTCAGCAGAAACACCTCCTCGTATAACTTTTACCCCAGTACAGTTTGACAGGAGGCTATATTTACATTTACACTTACCCGTCTCAGCATGTATCAGACACTTACAGATTACTATTATTAGCTCAGTATGTGATTTATACGATACCCTGCACCTGTTAATCTTAGCTTATGAGATACACAGACAGCATGATTAGTTGAGACCATTGTATTGATTGGGGTTGGATTACCTAGCATCCCTGACCGCCCAGGGTTAGTAGCTGTGTCGACTCGTCCGCCAGAGGACGAGGATACGTCGCTCTACGGAGTGATATGTCGTCCCGCAAGGGGACGAAGATGGGATGCCAGTTTCCCCATATTGTGCCTTGGTCGGCCCTTATACACCCCCGTCGAGCGGGTACGCCCGGGGTGTTGATTTAGAGTCCTTCGGACTCAGATACAGTTATAGTCAGGGGCTCAGCGAGCCCAAGTGCATACCCAGGGACCGGCAGGATGCTTACAGCCACTATAGGAGATGGGATGACCGGGGTAGGGGCATAGATTCTGTGTTGATTGTACCTCCCGGCTTATGGGGGCCTGGTAAGGTTTGTGTGTGCTATGTTACGTTATGTATGCTATGCTATGTTATATTAGTCGCGAGTGGGTTGGTAGTAGAATGATACGCCTCCAGGTATGATTCCTACTTCCTTCGGTATCAGTAAGAACAGGTACGATCTACTTCATCAGACAGTTAAGTTATTCCTCCTACTTCTGCTTCATCAGTCATATTATTACTTTCAGATGTTGTTTTCAGTTATATTATTTCAGTTGATTTACATACTCAGTACCAGTGGTACTGACGCCCAGTGGGGCGCTGCATTACTTGCCTGCAGGTATTCCTAGACGAGCAGGCGATTCTAGGTGACTCCCTGTCAGCGGTTGAGTATTCAGCTCCAGTCATCCGGAGGCTGAATTTCAGAGGTGTAGTTCAGTTCCTTTTGTTGTATATAGCATGGGTAGGTCGGGGCCCTGTCCCGATCAGTTCTATTACTATTCCTAGAGGCTTGCATTCTGTATGAAATCCCTGTGGTCAGCTGAGCCGGTCGTGTGGGGCCGTGCAGTTGTATAGTTGTCTTCACTCTTTCTTACTTTTGTAATGGTCGTGTGGGGCCATAGATGTCAGTAGTGGTGACCTTGCCGGTCACGTAGCTTCTTTTTGTGTTGTATGATTAAGTTGCAGATAACTAGACAGCATGGTGGCCTTGTCGGCCCGTATAGGTTTCCCTGAATTACTACGTTTCTGGCTAGCTGCTAAGACAGGTACAGAAGGCTATAGGCCAATGGGCCGGGGGCTGTATTTACAGCCGTTATATAGCCCTTTGTTTCCAGAAATGTGAGTTAGAGCCAGCCAGGCGCCAGATGCGCCCAGGCTTAGCAGTCTAGTGGGTTAGATCTTAGTAGGGCACCAGGTGCCAGTCATGCCCCCCTCCCAAGGTGGGGTGTGACAAACTTGGTATCAGAGCAGGTCGTATCCCAGGGAGTCTGCAAGCCGTGGTAAGTAGAGTCTTGTCCATGGATGTGTTGTGCACCACATACTATGGGTAGGAGGCTGCAAGGCATGATAGGATGGTTGTCTCTTATTCTGATTCAATCGTGCTATAGAGATGTACAGTATAGGGTTGAATTCCTAAAATCTTACCATATTCTTTGGCTACAGATAATGTCCGACCAGCGCCATCCCGTCACAGGTCAGAGCTTAGACATTGCAGCAGGGGAAGGCACCAGTAGGATGCCTCCCCCTCATTTGGAGACAGCCCGATCAGAGGGCCCTACAGAGGCTTCATCTCAGCCTCCTCAGCAGTCACCACCACGTCAGGAGCCGTTTGGAGCGACAGTATCTTCAGCAGTCCCCATACCGACACCTTCCGACCAGGAGGTTAGGAGTGCTGTAGTTATGATAGCACAGATGATGGCTGCTCAGCGTCAGCAAATGCCATCCAAAGTTGCAGAAGCATCAGGAGGGCCCGGTAGTTCGAGGGTCCGAGAGTTCTTAGCCCTAAATCCCCCACAGTTCACAGGCACGGACCGCACAGAGGACCCCCAGGATTTTCTGGATCAGATGTAGAGAATCTTCAGGGTTATGCATGCTACACCTACTGAGTCAGTTGAATTGGCCGCATTCCGGTTGCGAGATATTGCGGTGTTATGGTATGAAAGCTGGGAGAGGTCCCGAGGGAGAGATGTTCCCCCTCCCACCTGGTCCAGCTTTTCAGGAGCCTTTCTAGATCACTATTTGCCGCGGGAGATTCGACAGGCCCGGGTAGACCAGTTCCTACATCTGGAACAGGGGGCCATGAGTGTTCGGGAATATTCCTTGTGGTTTGATTCTTTGGCTTGATATGCACCAGCTTTTGTTGATACCATGGCATCCAGAGTGCACCGTTTTATTATGGGGTTGAACCCAGAGTATGTCGAGACTTGTATCACGGCCACACTGCGAGAAGATATGGATATTTCCCGAATCCAGGCATTTGCCCAGAATATTGAGGGCATCAGACAGCGACATCGGGAAATCAGAAGGGTTAATCAGGAGCAGCTTCGCCGGGATAGGCCAGCTGAGTTACAAAGAGAGGCCCGGGGAGGACCCAGGCCACGATTGTCAGATAGGCCGCCCAGGCCCCCGCCTCCGCCACAGTCACAGGGAGGTAGATCCAACCGCAGGGGGCAGTCAGAGGCTGGTAGAGGTTCGCAGACGGCAGACTCACCATCACAGAGGAGGGCGGAGCAGAGTAGGTATACCCTACCACTTTGCCCTATATGCAGCCGACGCCATTCTGGAGCATGCAGGTATGGTTCCACCGCATGCTATAGTTGTGGCCAAGAAGGCCATTTGATGAGAGATTGCCCAGCCAGAGGTCGTGAGGACCGGGACAGACAGGATAGGGCATCAACAGGATCACGAGCTACAGCATCCTCGACTGGGCGCAGGCCCCCAGTTTCAGCAGGCAGGGGTCGAGGCAGATCAGGGGCCTCCAGTACAGGTGCGGGTCCAAGACGCACATATGCCTTACCAGGGAGGCAAGATTCAGAGGCATCACCTGATGTTGTGACAGGTATGCTAACTATCTGCTCACACCCTGCTTATGTGCTAATTGATCCAGGGTCTACTTTGTCCTATATTACTCCATTTGTGGCACGGAAGTTTAGTATTGTACCAGAATCATTACAGCAGCCCTTCTTAGTATCTACGCCCGTCGGTGACTCTATCACAGCTAGCCGAATTTACCGCGGGTGTACAGTAGAGGTTGCTGATCGTCAGACCACAGTAGATCTGGTCGAGTTAGAGATGATAGATTTCGATGCCATAATGGGTATGGACTGGTTAGTACCATGTTTTGCTAATGTTGAATGTTGGACCAAAAAGGTCCGATTCCACTTCCCGGGGGAGGCAGTACGGGAGTGGAAGGGCAGCACCGCGACGCCAAAAGGTAGGTTTATTTCCTACCTTCGGGCGAGAAAGTTGATATCTAAGGGGTGCATTTACCATCTTGTCAGAGTTCAAGACGTCCAAGCAGAATCTTCGACACTCCAGTCTGTTCCAGTGGTAAATGAATTCCCAGATGTATTTCCTGATGAGTTACCTGGTATTCCCCCAGAAAGGGAAATAGACTTCGCTATTGATTTGCTACCAGGCACTCAGCCAATATCAATACCTCCTTATCGTATGGCTCCTGCAGAACTCAGAGAATTAAAGGAGCAGTTGAAAGACCTGTTAGATAAAGGTTTTATTAGGCCGAGTACTTCCCCGTGGGGTGCGCCAGTCTTGTTTGTGAGAAAGAAAGATGGCTCGCTCCGAATGTGCATAGATTATCGGCAGCTAAACAAAGTTACAGTAAAGAATAAGTACCCTCTTCCTAGGATTGATGACCTATTTGATCAGTTACAGGGAGCCAGATACTTTTCTAAGATTGACTTGCGGTCCGGATATCACCAGGTCCGAGTACGTGAGAGGGACATCCCTAAGACAGCATTCAGGACCCGATATGGACATTTTGAATTTTTGGTTATGTCCTTCGGGCTAACAAATGCCCCAGCAGTCTTTATGGACCTGATGAACAGTATTTTCAGACCCTTCCTGGACTTGTTCGTGATAGTATTCATTGATGATATTCTGGTGTATTCTCGCTCTGAAGCAGATCACCAGACTCATTTGCGGACAGTGCTCCAAATTCTTAGGGACCGCCAGTTGTATGCTAAATTTTTGAAGTGTGAATTCTGGCTTAACTCAGTAGCTTTTTTAGGGCATATTGTCTCAGACGCCGGTATACAGGTAGACAAGCAGAAGATAGAAGCAGTTAAGTCATGGCCTAGGCCTACCACCCCGACTGAAGTTCGTAGCTTTCTGGGGTTGGCAGGATACTATCAGAGGTTCGTTGAGGGATTCTCAACCATTGCAGCACCTTTAACGAAATTGACACAGAAAGCAGCAAAGTTTCAGTGGACGGAGGCATGTGAGCAGAGTTTCCAGGAACTGAAAGACAGATTAACCTCCGCCCCAGTACTAGCACTGCCGGAAGGCACAGAAGGTTATTCAGTCTATTGCGACGCGTCAGGTGTCGGATTGGGTTGTGTGTTGATGCAGCATGGTAGAGTAATTGCATATGCTTCCAGGCAGCTGAGGAAACACGAGAAGAATTACCCCACCCATGATCTAGAGTTGGCCGCAGTAATTCATGCCTTGAAGATGTGGAGGCATTACCTGTACGGCGTTCATGTTGACATTTATACAGATCATAAGAGCTTGCAGTACATTTTCACTCAGAGGGAGTTGAACTTGCGACAGCGCCGCTGGTTAGAGCTGTTAAAGGACTATGATGTGAATATTCTATACCACCCCGGGAAAGCTAATGTTGTAGCAGATGCTCTGAGTCGAAAGTCAATGGGGAGCTTGGCGTATTTGCGACCCGAGAGACAGAAATTAGCTAAAGAAATTCATCAGTTAGCTAGGCTAGCCGTTCGGGTAATGGAAACAGGAGATAATGGGGCCGTAATTCAGAATTCTGCAGTATCATCGTTAGTTGCAGAGGTAAAAGAACGACAGTATGAGGATCCCGATTTAGTCCAGCTCAGAGATAGAGTTCAGAAGGGTAAGGAGCCAGATTTTCAGACAACCGAGGATGGTGTGCTACGCTGTAAGGGCCGCCTTTGTGTCCCGAATGTCTCAGGCCTTCGTGGGCAGATTATGCACGAGGTACATTACGCTCGCTATTCCCTTCACCTAGGGGCGACGAAAATGTACCACGACATCAGAGACATCTACTGGTGGCCAGGTATGAAAACTGAAATAGCCGAATTTGTATCTAGATGTGCTAATTGTCAGCAGGTGAAAGCAGAGCACCAGAAACCGGGTGGTTTGACTCAAGAGATATCGATACCTATGTGGAAATGGGAAGTAATAAATATGAATTTTGTAACAGGGTTACCCCGTACCAGACGCAGAAATGATTCCATTTGGGTAATAGTTGATAGGCTGACAAAATCAGCTCATTTCCTGCCAGTAAGGGCTACCTTCTCAGCTGAGGATTATGCCGAATTGTATATCAGAGAAATAGTTAGATTACATGGAGTGCCGGTATCTATCATTTCAGACAGAGGGGCACAGTTTATAGCTAGGTTCTGGCAGTCATTTTAGAAAGGTCTGGGGACGCAGATTAATCTGAGCACAGCATTCCATCCTCAGACAGACGGGCAAGCTGAACGTACAATTCAGACGCTCGAAGATATGCTACGAGCATGTGTGTTAGATTTTGGGGGTAGCTGGGATGAACATCTTTCGTTAATCGAATTTGCTTATAATAACAGCTACCATTCAGCTATTCAAATGGCGCCTTTCGAGGCATTGTACGGGCGGAAATGTAGATCGTCGGTGGGCTGGTTTGAGATAGGAGGATCAGCATTAGTTGGCCCAGACATTGTTCGGCAGTCCGAGGAAAGGATAAAGCTTATCCGAGAACGTTTACTGACCGCTCAGAGCCGTCAGAAGTCATATGTAGATAGACGGCGCAGAAATCTAGAATTTTCGGTAAACGACTGGGTATATCTGAAAGTGTCCCCGATGAAAGGGGTAATGAGGTCTGGCAAGAAAGGCAAGCTTAGCCCAAGATTCATTGGGCCGTATCAAATTCGGCGAAGAATAGGCCGCGTGGCATATGAGTTAAACTTGCCTCCAGAATTAGCATCTGTTCACCCAGTATTCCACGTTTCCATGTTAAGAAAGTTTGTAGGGGACCCTTCTACAGTAGTTCCAGTCCAGGATATTTAGGTCACAGAGGAGTTAGCCTATGAAGAGGTGCCCGTAGCCATTTTAGACAGACAGATTCGCAGGCTGAGAACTAAAGACGTTGCATCTGTCAAGGTATTGTGGCGTAACAAAAATCGGGAAGAAATGACGTGGGAGGCTGAAGAAGACATGAAAATCAGATATCCTCATTTATTTCAGGCCTAGTCAGACGACAGGTATGTCCGTATCATTACTTATACAGTACTTTATGATATGTATGTTGTAAATGATAAAGAAAGAAGTAATACTTAGTTGTCCAGTGGATTGTAGAACATTGTGTGCAGTGCCTGTGTTGGACTTTTTCTGCATTTCAGGTCTTTGCGATAGTCCATATTACAGGGGAAACTCTGCCAAAATTTTCCCAGAAGGTAAAGTAAGCAGTCCTCTAGATAGCAGTATACATTCGAGGACGAATGTTCCTAAGGGGGGGAGAATGTTATACCCCGTAGAATTCCCGGCACTTAGACGACCTATTCGCACGTTGGTTAAGCATATTTGAAAGCCATACGTGCTAGGGAGAGGCCCGGGAAAAAGATCGTACGAGAAACCCGTCGAACCATCGCGGGAGGAGCCGAGGAAGAGCCCCTCCGCGATGGCAGCGTGTCACGGAGGTGAGGCCTCCGCGATGGCTCCGTGACACGTTGCCCTTGTCCAGGCCCAACTATATAAAGCCCCCACTGTGGTTTGAGATCATTATATACTTAATAAATTTCCAGAAAACGTAGGTAAACAGAGGGAAGACGAAGGAAATTAAATATTTTCGTCCGATTACGCTGCCAAACGCTACCCAAACCCAAATTAATCCTAGATACCAAGGTATTTAGCAGCAGAGAGCATTTCTACGGAGTTAGTTTCGCGAAATACGGCCGACGAATCGGCGAGTCGCCGAACTAAAGTAAGTAGAATTGCTCTAAATTAATGTCTATGTGTTCCTAGCTGAGAAGTAAATATTTCTCCCTTCTGGGCCGCTGAAAAATAGCGAGTTTTCGACCGTCTTTCGATAAGCCTAAGTTTAGGCTATAAATTAAATCGAAAGTAACGTCGCTCTTTACAATAACGTTGTATTTAGTATTGATTGACGTATTTATGAATGCAGTTGGGATAAAATAGTTGAAGTACCAGCTGAGCCTCGTCTGACGGACGAACATTCAAAGATAAGGTATGTAAAGTTAAGTTTCCTCGGCAAGTTGAGTAACCTCGAAGCAGTATAGTAATTTACAGACCAGTTGCATGTTTAGAAATCGATTATCGTGTTATTTTGAATATTGGTGCAATATGAGAAGTTTTGGGTTGTAACGTGTACGATACCTATCCGTACGATTTAGATTCGGGCGTGAGTGGTTAAGGTTGCCCAGTATATTCAGTATGTGATGTAATATGCCATGTTAAAATTTTGTTGTGTTTAGCTGAAACCTCGCAAGGTAGTACAGTATCAGTAAAGCATTCCAGATATAGAATAGTAACTGTATATGGTTTAGAAAGCATGTTAGAAATAGGAAATTATGTTACCACAGAAACTTAGTAAACAGTATAGCTTTCAGCAGAAACACCTCCTCGTATAACTTTTACCCCAGTACAGTTTGACAGGAGGCTATATTTACATTTACACTTACCCGTCTCAGCATGTATCAGACACTTACAGATTACTATTATTAGCTCAGTATGTGATTTATACGATACCCTGCACCTGTTAATCTTAGCTTATGAGATACACAGACAGCATGATTAGTTGAGACCATTGTATTGATTGGGGTTGGATTACCTAGCATCCCTGACCCAGGGTTAATAGCTGTGTCGACTCGTCCGCCAGAGGACGAGGATACGTCGCTCTACGGAGTGATATGCCGTCCCGTAAGGGGACGAAGATGGGATTCCAGTTTCCCCATGTTGTGCCTTGGTCGGCCCTTATACACCCCCGTCGAGCGGGTACGCCCGGGGTGTTGATTTAGAGTCCTTCGGACTCAGATACAGTTATAGTCAGGGGCTCAGCAAGCCCAAGTGCATACCCAGGGACCGGCAGGATGCTTACAGCCACTATAGGAGATGGGATGACCGGGGTAGGGGCATAGATTCTGTGTTGATTGTACCTACCGGCTTATGGGGGCCGGGTAAGGTTTGTGTGTGCTATGTTACGTTATGTATGCTATGCTATGTTATATTAGATGCGAGTGGGTTGGTAGTAGAATGATACGCCTCCAGGTATGATTCCTACTTCCTTCGGTATCAGTAAGAACAGGTACGATCTACTTCATTAGACAGTTAAGTTATTCCTCCTACTTCTGCTTCATCAGTCATATTATTACTTTCAGATGTTGTTTTCAGTTATATTATTTCAGTTGCTTTACATACTCAGTACCAGTGGTACTGACGCCCAGTGGGGCGCTGCATTACTTGCCTGCAGGTATTCCTAGACGAGCAGGCGATTCTACGTGACTCCCTGTCAGCGGTTGAGTATTCAGCTCCAGTCATCCGGAGGCTGAATTTCAGAGGTGTAGTTCAGTTCCTTTTGTTGTATATAGCATGGGTAGGTCGGGGCCCTGTCCCGATCAGTTCTATTACTATTCCTAGAGGCTTGCATTCTGTATGAAATCCCTGTGGTCAGCTGAGCCGGTCGTGTGGGGCCGTGCAGTTGTATAGTTGTCTTCACTCTTTCTTACTTTTGTAATGGTCGTGTGGGGCCATAGATGTCAGTAGTGGTGACCTTGCCGGTCACGTAGCTTCTTTTTGTGTTGTATGATTAAGTTGTAGATAACTAGACAGCATGGTGGCCTTGTCGGCCCGTATAGGTTTCCCTGAATTACTACGTTTCTGGCTAGCTGCTAAGACAGGTACAGAAGGCTATAGGCCAATGGACTGGGGGCTGTATTTACAGCCGTTATATAGCCCTTTGTTTCCAGAAATGTGAGTTAGAGCCAGCCAGGCGCCAGATGCGCCCAGGCTTAGCAGTCTAGCGGGTTAGATCTTAGTAGGGTACCAGGTGCCAGTCATGCCCCCCTCCCAAGGTGGGGTGTGACAGCATGCTTGTAAATACGTGAACTAGTCATGCGAGTAAGACCCGTGGGTCGGACAAAACATAATTAATAGAATCTTGAGATTCATGCATACATATAATTCATATATAGACTTTGTAAATCATCAATTCATAATGAGAATTTGAATAAATCCATGTTATGAATCATAAATCATGATGGGTTTATGAATATCAATAGTTGAGGTAAAGATTATAACTCTATTCATCATAGAACATTCATAATTAGGCTTAATTTAGTAGAAATCAGAATAATTAAAGTTATAATCAAAATAGTTGTAAAATCTGATTATAATTCATAAAATATGATGTAAATCATGAAAGATAATAACCCATCGATAAATCATTGGAATTCTACAAGATTTAAGTTAAAACCCCATAAGGCTTTTGATCAAGCTTCATGAATCAGGAGAGATTGGGGATGGGTGTGAAAGAAAATACCCATTCATAACCCTACATACCTGTAAATGGCTGATTCTTACCCTCCCTTGAATGCCCAAGAAGGAATTGAAGAAAACCTTGAAGTATTGCCTTGATCACCCTTTTAGCCTATCACTCTTGCATGCACGAATATGAAAATGGCCTAAATGAACTTAACACCTTTAAAAGTCACTATTCATAACTCAAAATAACGTAGTTTAGGCCTTAGGGTCTTAGGAATTACGGAAAAACTCTTACTAAATTCGCAGAAATTAATTGCTAGATGGTCCTAATGGGGGACCTAACGACTCGTTACCCTGGACCATGACTCGTGGAGTCGTCCATGAAGTACACTACTCAACAAGTCTCCTGGGCTAATAATGGAAGACCTAACAACTCGTTGCCTGGTGAGCACGACTAGTGCTCACACACCGTGAAGTGTATTGCTTCAATACCAAGAATTCCTTAGCTAGTTGACCATGACCCTCCCCACGAATCATTGGAACTAAACACGACTCATGGGGTCCTTCCGTCGAGTACACTGCCTCTCCTCTCCTCTTCTCCTTACTCAGCCACCCCACGACTGACCTAACGACTCGTGGCGCCTGACCACGAGTCGTGGTCATGCCCGTGGGGTCTCATTTCTCAAGTTTCAAATTCATTCCCTAGCCTCCCCATGAGTCATATCACGACTTGTGGCTCCTCCCACGAGTCTCCTCACGACTCATTCTATGCCTGATGCCAGATTTTAGGTTTTTCTCCGTTCCCACTCCTAAATTTGATCTTTGGGCTTCCGGGGTATAAAACTGAGTAATTGAAACTATTTTGAGCTAAGCTAAACTAAACTGTACTGACTGGTGGGAGAGTCTATAACTGACATATAACCACGTGAGTTAGACGTGGAGTCCGATGTATACACTCCATCGGTAGGACCTAATATACCTTTCCAGGAAATAAAGGCATGAATTGGATGATCATAAGTTTGGGGCCATAAGGCCAATAAAAATAACCTATGGTGGAAACGTAGTTTTGGGAACCTGGGTGCGCTGGAACCCCGGTCCACTCGGTGCTAAGTCCTACTCCTACTAGATAGTCCTAAACTGACTACTAAGCTAATAGCTCGAAACTGGGGCCCAAGACTAAGTTAGGAATTCCTATCTGGAAGTACCCTGAGAATCTTATCAGACTGGATTCTGAAATTGGTGTTCTAAGATTGGCCAGAGCTGCTTATCTGGAAGCGTCGTAACTATATAAAGAACAAACTGAAATCTCAAGCTTGGGGTTCTAAGAATGGTTAGAGATGCTTATTTGTAAGCATCATAACCGTCTAAAGAACCACTAAAATATGATATCTGAGTCTAATAACTGATAATTGGGAGGCACTACTGACACCTCAAAAAATGACTATAGTCAAACTGATCAGCTGACACTTCTAGATAATAATGAGTATGCTAATAATATGACTGAGACTGTACTAAAATGCATCTTACTGAGATTTCAACATATACTAACAATATGGGAATTCGAAAACTGATAGAATCAAGCTACAGGAAAAACTAGTCCAACACGCAAAATTTTAATTTTTACTAAACTGAGAAACAAGGGCTAAATCAATCCACTAGATACTAGTTTCACAAAATTTCTAGAAATTGGGAATAGTAAAGCAGTTAATATCATGAGTAATATTCCACTTGAAATCTTAAAGAAATTTGTCTGAAAACTTTCTATATTTCGAAACCACATGGCTGTTATTAATTGAAGAAATAGAGAAAGGTTTTGGGGACACAAGGAAAGAATAATTCCCTTGTTGAATTCCCACATACCTGGTGAAGAATTCCTGAGGAAATCCTTGACAAAATTCTAAGAAGAAGTAGTCGAATGCCCTAGCTCAGCTCTGCGCTTCCTGACTATTTCTACGCTTTAGACTTGAGGGAATGCATGGAATGAAGGGGGAATGTCATTCTACTCCTTTAGATCCCTCCTAAATGAGTCCAAAACGATAGGGTTTTAAGATAAAAAGGCTAGGAAGTTACGAGAATAACCTCGGAATAAAATCTAGAAAAACTGCCCGACAGGGAACTAATGGGTCATTCAACGAGTTGTTCGTTGAGATCACGACTCGTTGGGACCAGCAGTTGGTACTGCCTGGGTTCTGGGTTCACTAGATTTGACAACGGGAGATACCACAACTCTTTGGATGAACCAATAGGTCATTGGTTTCTCCCGTGGTCACTGGATGGACTAACTGGGAGGCTTGATAATGGGAAACATAATGACTCATTGGTGGAACCAACGGGTTGTTGTGTCTAGTCGTTAGCTTCACTGGAACAATTTATAAAAATCTCTAAATTGACATGACGAGTGGTCTCGTTTTGTGATATAACGGGTCGTTACTACCACTCATATTCACTAAAGAGGGTTTCTGGTACTCTCAACCAATGACTCACACCATGAGTTGTTGAATCAAACGACAACTCGTTGGTTGAGTTGTGGGGTCTTGGAAAAGGAGTTCTGAGTTGGGTAACAATTGAGTGACAAGACAACTCGTTGTTTCTCACAATGGTTCATTCCATGTCCCGTGGGTTCCTGAAGGACTAAGCAGCACTGATCACGACTGACACAATGAGTCGTTGGAGTTAACCACGACTTGTTGTCACAGTATTTCTGAGGCATTTTTTCTGGTTCCTTCTGGATTTTTCTTGCAAGGTCTGAGTTAGTCTAGGAAAGTTTCGGGGTGTTACAATATCTCCCCTTTGGGATCATTCTTCCTCGAATGAAGGCTAAAACTGCTGGAAAATTAGGGAAAAGAGCTGCAATTCCCACACTAAGACTATGAGCTGGTTTTTGAAGGAGTAACTGACTCCGAACTGACTTTGCCAGGCTAACAGAGCTGATGCAACTAGAATGTACATAGAAAATCTAAATAGAGATGATGCATATGGAGCTGAACAGAGTACTGATAAGGGATTTAGTACCTGATACTAGAGCTGAACTGGAAGAGAATAAATAAGGATATCTGGCCATCGTGTCTGCTTCTGCTTCCCATGTGGCTCCCTAAACTAGGTGGTTACTCCACAAAACTTTCACTGAAGTGACTTCCTTGTTTCTCAGCTTACGAACCTAACGATCAAGGATCTGAACTGGGACCTCTTCGTAAGAGACTATCTTTCACTCCCATACTGTCCAGTGGCACAACTGAAGTTGGATCACTGATGTACTTCTTCAAAAGTGACACATGGAAGACTGGGTGAACAAATGCTAATTCTAGAGGTAGTTCTAACTTATATGCCATACTTCCAATTCGCCTCAAAATTCTGTAGGGTCTAACATATCTCGGACTGAGTTTTCCTTTCTTCCCAAACCTCATCACCCCTTTCATGGGTGAAATTTTCGGATAAACCCAATCATCCACTACAAATTCTGTCTCTCTTCTCCTCACATTAGCATAGGATTTCTAATGGCTTTGCACTATTTTCAACCTCTCCCTGATAAGTTGCACCTTCTGCATAGCCTCATGAACTAAGTTTGGCCCTATCAGGGTAGCTTCACCAACTTGAAACCACCCTATAGGAAAGCTACATCTCCTACCAAATAATGCCTTAAATGGGGCCATCTAGATACTGAAGTGGTAGTTGTTGTTGTGCGCAAACTCAATGATAGGTAGATGATCCCAACCCTTGAAATAAATCACACGCTCTCAACATATCTTCCAAGGTTTGGATAGTCTGCTCAGCTTGTCCATCTATCTATGGTTGAAAAGCTATGCTGAGCTTGACTTGGGTATCGAGTCTTTTCTGAAATGACTTTCAGAAATGCAAGGTGAACTGGGTACCTCTATCTAAAATAATGGACAAGGGCACCCATGCAATATAACCAACTCCCGGATATATAGCCTAGCATAATTCTCAGTTGAGTCTGTAGTTTTAACTGGGAGGAAATATGCTGACTTGGTCATCCGTCTACTATCACCCAGATTGAGTCATGATGTTGACGAGTACAAGGTAGACTTGTAATAAAATCCATATTTACTTCTTTCCACTTCCATGTGGGTATGCTAATATCCTAACTCATACCTTTTGGTCTCTGATGTTCCACCTTAACTTGTTGGCAGTTCGGGCACTTAGCCATAAATTCTGTTATATCTCTTTTCATGACATTCCACTAGTAAATATCTCGTAGATCACGGTACATCTTAGTAGCTCTTGGGTGGATAGAATATCTCAAACTATGTGCTTCAGCCAGTATCTGTTGCCTCAGGTCACCCACCTCCATCACACATAGCCTACCTTGGTAACGGAGTACACCATCTCCCCCTTGGCAGAAAACCTCCACTTATTTTCTGAGAACTGCTTCCTTTAGCTTAGGCAATATGGGATCTTCATCCTGCCTTGGCTTTACTTCAACTACTAATGAGGAATCTTATCCACTCTACACCACTACTCCGCCCTCAGTTGTATCAACCAACTACACTCCCAACCGAGATAACCTGTGAATATCCTTAGCCAATTCTTTTCTGCTCTCTTCAACATGAGCCACGCTCCTTATAGACATACTGCTTAGGGCATCAGCCACCACATTGGCTTTGCCAGGTGGTATAACACACTCATGTCGGAGTCTTTCAATTGCTCCAACCACCTTCTTTGACGGAGGTTTAAATCTTTCTGACTGAATATATACTGAAGGCTCTTGTGATCGGTGAAAACATCCATGTGATCCCCATAAAGGTAGTGCCTCCATATTTTCAACGCAAACACCACTACCGCCAACTCAAGGTCATGAGTAGGATAGTTCTTTTCATAAACCTTGAGCTATCTGGAGGTGTAAGCTATCACCTGGCTCTGCTGCATCAAAATGCAACCAAGTCCAACTCTAGAAGCATCAGAATACAATATGAACCCATCCGTTCCTTCAGGCAAGGTTAACACTTAAGCAGTAGTGAGTCGAGTCGTCAACTCTTGAAAACTCTTCTCACATGTATCTGACCACTGAAATTTCACTTTTTTTTAGTCAACCTAGTCAGAGGAGATGCAATAGAGGAAAAACCTTCCACAAAATGTCAGTAATATTTGGCTAGGCCTAAGAAACTTCTGATTTCGATTGGGGAAGTAGGTCTTGGCTAGTCTTTCGCTGCTGTTATCTTTTTAGGATCTACCTGAATACCCTCACCCGAGACCACATGACCAAAGAAAGTCACATACTTCAACCAGAATTCGCATTTGCTAAACTTAGTGAACAACTGCGGTCTCTGAGCATTTGTAGCACTATCCTCAAATGGTTAGCATGTTCTTCCTCACTTCTGGAGTAGACCAGAATATCATCAAAGAATATAATGACGAACATGTCTAGATATGGCTTGAAAAATCTGTTCGTCAGGTCCATGAAAGCTGCGGGAGCATTAGTTAGTCCGAAGGACATAACCATAAATTCATAGTGACCATACCAAGTTCTAAAAGCTGTTTTCGATATATCACATTTCCTGACCCTTAGCTGATGGTACTCCGACCTGAGATCTACCTTGGAGAAACAACTGGCTCCCCGAAGCTGATCGAACAAGTCGTCAATCCTTGGTAGGGGATACCGTTTCTTAACTGCGGCCTTATTCAACTGATAGTAGTCGATACATATTCAGAAGGTATTGTCTTTCTTTCGGACGAATAATACTGGAACACTCCATGGAGAGATGTTGGGCCTTATGAAATCTTTATCAAGGAGGTCTTTTAGCTGCTCCTTCAACTCCTCAAACTCAGCTGGAGCCATTCTGTAAGGAGGGATGGAAATGGGATGAGTGTCTAGAAGAAGGTCTATGTCGAAGTCTATTTCCCGCTCGGGAGGGACTCCGGGAAGATCTTCGGAAAACACATCAGGGAACTCATTGACAACTGGAATTGACTGAATAGTCGGGGTCTCGGAGTTGGAATCTTTGACCTGAACTAGATAATAAATACACCCTTTTGAAATAAGATTTCTGGCCTTAAGGTAGGAAATAAACCGACCCTTAGGTGCTGAACTACTGCCCGTCCACTCTAAAACTGGCTCATTAGGAAACTAAAATCTGATGCCTCTAGTTCTGCAGTCGACTGAGGCATAACCGGAGTATAACAAATCAATGCCAATAATAAGGTCGAAATCAACCATTTCTAACTCTACGAAATCAACTGGAATGACCTTATTCAAGATTGAGACTGGGCAGTTTCTATACACCCAACTGGCTCTAACTGACTCACCAACTGGGGTAGAGACTGAAAATGGTTCTGAGAGGACTTCTAGACTGATATCAAACTGAACAACCACATAGAAAGTCACAAATGATAGTGTGGCTTCTGGATCTAGTAGCGCATACATAATTAGATGGAAAAGACATAAAATACCCCTGACCACATTAGGTGAGCTCTCCTGATCCTGATGAGAGGGCAAAGCATAAAAAAGGTTTTGGTGCTAACTGCCATCCGTACCTGAAGTGTTGGCCTGCGGAACTGGTCGGCCTGCTGGAGCTGCTAAAGCGGTGGATTGTGATCTCCCCGGTCTTGCTAACAGGAATTCTCTGAGCTAATGACCTAGCTGTCCACACCCAAAGCAACCCTCTCGGCCCAGAAGGCATTCCCATGGATGGTTTTTTCCACACTTAAGGCAAGCTGGGTAGCGGGTGCTGGTGTTGTGACTCTGAGACTGTGAGCCAGATGCTCTACCCCTCCGATCCTTGCGGGACCAGAAATTAGGGGCACTAGATGAAATGGGTGTTGGAGCCCTCTGCTGCCACTGCTGTGGGATGCTAATACCGCCAGACCTCTAGTGGCCATAATCTGATTGGCCAGTCCTCGCCCGCTTATTCTCCCGCTCCAAGTCTTTTAACTTTTCTTCCTCAATTTGCTGAGCATAAACGATGAGGTTTGAAAGGTTAATATCCTTGATGAGCATTGCAGTCCTGCACTCCTTAAGGACCAAGTTTGATACTCTATTGACGAACTTCAACATGTGAGCCCTTAGCTCGACTACCATCTCCGGAGCATATTTTGACAATCGCGTGAACTCCAGTGCATACTCTTCCACCGTCTTGTTGCCCTATTTCAAATTCATAAATTCTGCCACCTTAGCCTCCCTGAGCTCCGGGGGGAAGAATCTATCTAGGAAGGCTATTGTGAACTCCTCCCACTCCACCGGTTCTGCTCCCATTGGTCTCCCTTCTTTCCATTAGTCGTACCAAATTTAGGCTACCCTTTTTAGCTGGTAGGCATCCAGGTTAGCACTCTCAGTGGAGCTAACACCTATAATGCGGGTGATCTTTCGAATCTCAACCATGAACTCCTGTGGGTCCTCTCTCACCTTAGATCTTTGGAAGGCTGGAGGGTTCATCCGGGTGAAGTCCCGAACTCAGGCAGCTGTTGCGGACCCATTAGTGTTAACCGAAACCACCTGCTAGTTAACCTGGTTTTTGACTGTCTGTGCCAGCAGCTGGATTGTTGCTCTGAACTCTACTGAGGACATTGGGTCTTCTTGAGGGGCTGTTGGAGCTGGTGGGGCAGGTCAGTTAGCATTGCCTGTCCTTCTTTTGTTACCGCATTTTGGAGGCATGATTTCACTGAAACAAAATAGAGCACGAGTTAGGAGAACATTTCTAGAATTGAACTTTAATGCACGATAAAGAGTATGAACAAAAGGGAGCTTCCTTTCTTAGCCTCCCCATCATAAGTGTGGCGCGCTCCACACTCATGAAAAGAACTCTACTTGACGCGACTTTCAGACATCCTAGGATCCTCTAAATCTAGAGCTTTGATATCAAGTTTTTCATGACCCGAGTCTATACCCTAGATGAGACACGGTACTTGGAGTCACAACAACCCCAAGTCAACCCATGGTCTATCATAACACTGGTAATTTGAGGAGATTATAGCGGAAGCATAACAAATAAAACCATTTTAAAAAATAGCTAAATCATAAGATTTGTACAGCTGAAAGAAAAACTGAAAGCCTGAATATATGTCTAAAAGCCAACTACAGCTGATGAGTTGCTGGGACAAGCCCCCAGCTAACTCTAAAGTCTACTGAATGAAAATAACTAAAAGGAAGTAAGCATCATCCTTGAAAGATGAGGACGCACTACTGGTGCAGCTAATAACCCCTAGAGAAGATCTACTAACGGTGCTGAGACTGAGAACCTGCGGCTGTATCATAATACCATACAACATAGAAGGTATACATTAGTTCTTCGAATGTACTGAGTAAGTAGGAGAAAACTTAACACAGGGAATAAATAACTGAACTGTAATGACATGCAATGAGCACTGAAATACTGAAATTGAATAATTGAAATATAACTGAAATGGTCACAATGAACCTGCCTGATGGTCAAAGACATGCCCTAAATCTGAGATACTGATCTGAACTGAGTAACTGAAACTATTCTGAGTTGAGCTAAACTAAGACTGTATTGACTAGTGGAAGAGTGTATAACCGATATATAACCACGTGAGCTAGACGTGGAGTCTGATGAATACATCCAATTGGTAGGACCCAACATACCTTGCCAGGGTATAAAGGCATGAAATAGGTGATCAAAAGCCTGGGGCCATAAGGCAAATAACTATAACCTACGGTGGAAATATAGTTCTGGGAACCTGGGTGTGCTGGAATCCCAGGCCGCTCGGTGCTAAGTCCTACTCCCACTGTATAGTCCTAAACTGACTACTAGGCTGATAGCTCGAAACTGGGGCCCAAGACTAAGTTAGGAATACCTATCTGGAAGTACCCTGAGATTCTTATCGAATCGGGTTCTGAAACTAGTGTTCTAAGATTGGCTAGAGCTGCTTATCTAGAAGCGTCGTAATCGTCTAAAGAACAAACTAAAATCTAAAGCTGGGGGTTCTAAGATTGGTCAGAGATGATTATCTAGAAGCGTCATAACCATCTAAAGAACTACTAAAATATTATATCTGAGTCTAATAAATGATAACTGGGAGGCACCACTGACACCTCAAGAAATGACTGTAGTCAAACTGATCATCTGACATTTCTAGATAATACTGAGTATGCTAATAATCTGACTGAGATTTCAACACATACTAACAATATGGGAATCCTAAAACTGATAGAATCAAGCTAAAGGGAAAATTATTCCAACATGAAAGATTTTAATTTTTACTGAACTAAGGAACTAGGGCTAAATCATTCCACTAGATACTAGTTTCACAAAATTTCTAGAAATTAGGAATAGTAAAGCAGTTAATATCATGAGTAATATTCCACTTGAAATCTTAAAGAAATTTATCTGATAACTTACTATATTTCAAATCTACAGGGTTGTAATTGATAGAAGAAATAGAGAAAGGTTTAGGGGAAACAAGGAAATAACAATTCCCTTGTTGAATTCCCACATACCTGGTGAAGAATTCCTGAGGAAATCCTTGAGAAAATTCTGAGAAGAAGTAGTCTAATGCCCTAGCTCTGCTCTGCGTTTCCTCACTATTTCTACGCTTTAGACTTGAGGGAATGCGTGGAATGAAGGGGGGATGTTGTTCGACCCCTTTAACTTCCTCCAAAATGAGTCCAAAATGATAGGTTTTTAAGATAAAAAGTATAGGAAGTTATGAAAATAACCTCAGAATAAAATCTGGAAAAACTGGCTGATAGTGGACTAACGGGTCACTCAATGAGTAGTTGGTTGAGACCATGACTTGTTGGGACCAGTCGTTGGTCCTACTGCCTGGGTTCTGGGTTCACTGGATTTTGAAATGGGAGATACTACGACTCGTTTGAGGAACCAACGGGTCGTTGGTTCCTCCCTTGGTCACTGGTTGAAAAAATTGGGAGGCTTGACAACAGGCAACACAACAACTCACTAGTGGACCCAACGGGTTGTTGTGTCTAGTCGTTACCTTCACTTGAGCAATTTATAAAAATATATGACTTGATGTGATAGGTGGTCATAACGACTCATTGTATGATACAACGGGTCGTTGCTACCACTCGTTGTCACTGAAGAGGGTTTCTGGGACTCTCAAGCAACGACTCATGCCACGAGTCACTATATCAAATGACGACTCATTGGTTGAGTCGTGGGGTCCTGGAAAAGGTGTTCTGAGCTGGGGAACCAAAGAGTGACAGGACGACTCGTTGTTTCTCATAACGGGCCCTTCCATATCCCATGGGTTCCCAAAGGACAAAGCAGGGCTGACCACGACTAACACAATGTGTTTTTGGAGCTGACCACGACTCGTTGTCTCAGTCGTTCTAAGACATTTTTTTCTGAATTTTTCTTGCAAGATCTGAGTTTTATCTAGGAAAGTTTCAGGGTGTTACAGTTGTCGGTCCTTATTTCCTTTTTATTTTTCTTTGTTTCTTTTGTTTCTTCATAGGTCTTTAGTTTGCGTATTCCCAGTACTAAGAGCCGAGGAAAATCCTTGGTTCTAATTGATGACGAACTTCAGCGAACACTCCAAAATTTAAGGAACATGGCAATGTACATGGGCAAGAAAAGTGGAAGAAGCAACATCCGAAATGTTGGCTGAGTAACAAGCTCGCATGAGAGATAGAGAGGCAGGTAGGATTACTGTAGAGCAACGCCAAGCTACTGAAGTTAAGCGAGCTAGAAGGAATAGAGGTCCAGACCAGCAGAGGCATCGGTACTTTGATGATGACGATGATGCTGATATTGATAAGGCCAGTGCCACTGGAGCTATTGTCCCTCCCCCCTTTCCTGCTAGGGAAAAGTTTGATATTACTAGTGCGATGATCCAATTACTCAACATGAAGGAGATATTTTCGGGTCATGCTACTGATGATGTACATACTCATTTAACAAATTTTGTGGGTATTTGCAAAGCATACAAACAACTGGGGGTGAGTCAGGATGCGATAAGACTGAGATTATTTCCCTTTTCCCTAGGGAGTGAGACAACACTATGGTTGGTTGAATTGCCAAATGATTCTATCACTACTTGGAAGGAGCTTAAAGAGCTTTTCTTGAGAGATTCTTTCCATCTTCCAGAGCATTGCAGCTAAAAGATGAAAATAACTCCAGGTAGTTGAATTCTGAAGCACTTCATGAGACGTGGTTGCAGTTCAACAAGAAGCTAAAAAAGGTGTCTAACCAAAGGATCCCAGATGATACACTGTTGAAAATATTTTATAGGTCTCTGAATGCTAATACCAAGGTGGTGGCAGATACTGTCTTTGGTGGAACATTCATGAGCCATACATATGCTGAGGTTGCTGAGGTCCTTGATAGGATCACCAAAACCAACTGCGCACATAAGAGAGTCAGAAGTCCCAGTTGGTACTTATGCGGTAGGTATGTTTGTAGAGCAGAGAAGAAATGATGAAAAGTAAGATCATGATATTGTTGAGATCAAAACCACAATGAGCCTTCGTACTAAACATATTATGGGAGCCGGGACAGAAAAGGTGAACGCAATTAGTTCCTAGGGCAATTCCTCGAGAAATGATGAAGGTGAGTCAGAGTTTGAGGAGGAAGCCAATTATTTGAATGATCAAGGGGCGAGTTTTTGGACCAACACACAAGGGTCTAATCAAGACTCTTGGCGTCAAGCTCAGGGGAACCAAGGTCGAAACTATTACAGAGACAACAACTACAACCAGGGCCAATACAAGGACAGGAGTAGAGGTAGAGATAATGGTGACTGGAAAAAGCGTGAGGGTACAAAAATGATAGAAGCAGTCTCTATGTTCCTCTAAGGAATCGTGAATCAGAGTGTAGCGGTTCAAGGGTGAAAGATATGTTGTCTAAGGTACTCAAGCAGATGGAGGCGATAGATGGACATTTTAAGGAACTACGTGGTGATATTTTCAATATAAACCAAAAGGTGGATTCATATGTTGTGCCATTAAGTAGATTGAGCAACAGCTTGGTTAGATGTCTGTTGTTATGAACTAGAGGCAAAAGGGTACATTTTCCGGTAACACAATTTAGAATTCAAAAAATGACAGTTATTGCATGGTTGTCACTACTAGGCATGGGAAGGCGACAGTTGATCCTCCTTTGCCGATTGTGACTGATGAGATAGTCGAGCCCTCAGTGATTGATGATGATAGGGTGGTAGACTCTGAGGAACAGATTTTGATTGATGATGCAGTTGAGAAGACAACTCCTAGAAATGCAGAGGAGCATGGGTATGAAAAAGGGAAAGAGAAGGAGGTAACTCAAAAGATAATGCCCATTCCTAGACCTCCTCCCCCTTTCCCGCAGCTGCTGAAGAAGAAGGTCAAAGATGGAAAGTATCACAAATTTATTTCAACGCTGAAACAATATCTGTGAACATCCCATTAGTTAAGGCACTTGAGCAGATGCCTGGCTATGCTAAATTTACGAAGGATCTTGTCACTAGAAAGAGGACCATGAGCTTTGAGCCTGTTGATAATTTGCACCACTATAGTGCAATAGCATCTCAATCTATTGTGCGGAAGAAAGAAGACCCTGAAGCTTTCACCATACCGTGCACTATTAGATCCTTTAAGTTTTCTAGGGATTTATATGATCTGGGTTCTAGTGTTTAGAAAGTTGGGCTTGGGATCCCCCAAATCGACTACAATGCAACTATTGATGGTAGATCGCACGGTGAAAAATCTGGTGGAAATTCTTTATGATGTGCTGGTGAAGGTGGTGTCCTTTATATTTTCAATCGACTTTGTTATTCTATACTATGAGGTTGATTTTGAGGTCTCCGTTATCCTTGGATGACCATTCCTCACCATCGAGCGTGCTCTTGTAGACATGGAGACCGAATAGCTAACATTTTGGTTGAACTATGAAGAGGTGACATTTAATGTGTGCCTGTCCATGAAACAACCAAATGACGTGTGGGTGGTCTCAGTGATTGATATTGTAGAGGTTGAGCTTTGAATCATGCCTATTGATGAGGGGGTGAGTATTGAGGACTTAGCAGTAGAGTTGATGAATGTTGATGCTGAAGAGATCAATGGGGGTGATGAGATCATTAATGCACTTGCGGGTATGGGGTCATACATTTATGCTCCGAAGAAGATTGATCTTGATTTGAAAAATCGTGTGACCACACTAGCTAAACCATCTATTGAGGTGCCTCCAGTATTGGAGCTCAAGGCACTCCCATCTCACTTATGATATGTATTTCTGGGGACCGAAGACATATTACTGGTTATAGTCGCAGCAGGCTAGGTGGAATTCCAAGTGAAGGCTTTGGTCTCCATTCTGAAGAGGTATAAAAAGGCCATTGGGTGGACCATAGCAGATATTATCGGGATCCCGTCCGGTATTTTCACACATAAGATCCAGCTTGAGCCAAACTGTATTCCAAACATTGAGCATCAGCGTATATTGAATCTGCCTATGCAAGAGGTTGTCAAGAATGAAATTATTAAGTGGTACGATGCAGGTGTGGTTTATCCTATTGTCGACAGCAAATGGGTGAGCCCAGTTCAGTGCGTACCAAAGAAGAGAGGAATCACTGTGGTCCCGAATGCTAACAATGAGCCCATTCCACTAAGGCCAGTCACAAGTTGGAGAGTATGCATGGACTATTGGAAGCTAAACTAGTAGACGCAGGAAGATCATTTTTTGATGCCATTCATGGATCAGATGCTAGACCGACTTGCAGGCAGAGGGTGGTACTTCTTTCTTGATGGTTATTTAGGGTATAATAAGATCTTTATAGACCTTGATGACCAAGAGAAAACCCTTTCACCTGCCCCTATGGGACATTCTCTTTCGAGAGGATGTCGTTCGGGTTATGTAATGTGCTCGCTTCAGTGTTGCATGATGTCCATATTCTCTAACACGGTGGAGGAAACCATTGAAGTCTTTATGGATGATTTTTCAGTGGTGGGTGACTCATTTGATGATTGTTTGGCTCACCTGAGCAAGGTGCTGCAGTGGTGCGAAGAGACCAACTTGGTGCTTAATTGGGAAAAGTGCCATTTTATAGTCAAAGAGGGTATAGTGCAAGGCCACAGAATTTTAGGAAAGGGTATTGAGGTGGACGAAGAAAAGATTGATGTAATTTCTAGTCTACCACCTCCAATTTTTTTAAAGGGTGTTCGAAGCTTTTTGGGCCACGCGGGATTTTATTGGAGATTTATCAAAGACTTCTCAAAGATTGCACATCCCTTGTGCATTCTACTTGAGAAAGAGGTGAAGTTTGTGTTTGATGATTCTTGCTTAAAGGCGTTTGAATGCTTAAAGGAGAGATTGACTACTGCCTTGATCATAGTGGCACCTGACTGGTCCTTACCATTTAAGGTTATGTGCGACGTTAGCGGAGTGGCCTTGGGAGCTATTTTAGGCCAAAGGCGTGAAAATATATTTGATCCCATTTATTATTCTACTAAGGCGGTTAATGCAGCTCAGAAGAATTACACCGTGACAGAACAAGAGTTGCTGGCTATGTTATTTGTATTCGAGAAATTTCGGGCATACTTGCTTGGAACTAAGGTGATAGTTCATACAGACCATGCAGCTCTGCGCTATTTGATGGCAAAGAAGGATGCCAAGCCACAGTTGATTAGATGAGTTCTATTACTTCAAAAGTTCAAGCTTGAGGTTAAGGACCAAAAAGGGACTTAAAATCAGGTGGCAGATCACTTGTCGAGATTAGAGGCAGATGCAACACTTAGAGATGAGCTTGATATTGATGACACATTCCCCGACGAGCAGGTTTTGGATGCATCCTAGGATCTCATTCCATGGTTTTTGGACTTCTCTCATTATTTGGTGAGTGATGTTGTACTAGAAGATTTATCTTTTCACCAGCAAAAGAAATTCATGTCTGATGTGCGAAAGTTTTTTTGGGATGAACCTTACTTATTCCGCATATGTGTTGATGGGGTAATTCGAAGATGTGTGCCCGAGGTTGAAATGTTGATCATATTTGAGGCATGTCACTCATCCCCTGTTGGGGGTCGTCACAGCGGGATTCACACAGTCCACAAAATCTTGCAATGTGGGTACTATTGGCCAACCATTCACTAAGATGCACATGATTTTGCAAAGGCATGTGGTGCATGCCAAAGGCAAGGAGGCATATGAAAGAGACATGAGCTCCCTCTTACTCCCATCCTTATCATTGAGTTGTTTGATGTTTGGGCATTGACTTTATGGTCCTGTTTTGAATCTTGAACAGGATGAAGTACATACTTTTAGCTGTAGACTATGTTTCTAAGTGGGTGGAGGCAATTGCGCTTCCAAACAATGAAGGTAAGAGTGTCACAGCGTTCTTGAAGTGTAATATTTTCGCCAGATTCTAGACTCCTAGAGCCATCATTAGTGATGAGGGTTCGCATTTCTGCAACTCTTGACTTTTCTTAAAAAATATAGGGTGAAACACAAGGTGGCAAGACCTTATCATTCACATTCTAGTGGGCAAGTTGAGGTCTCCAACCCGGGAGATAAAGATCATCTTAGCGAAGACTGTGAATGCTAATCGGACAGATTGGTTTAGAAAGCTAGATGATGCGTTATGGGCTTATCAGATTGCATTGAAGACCCCCATAGGTATGTCCCCTTGTAATCTTGTTTGTGGGAAAGCATGTCATCTTCCGGTCGAACTTGAGCACAAAGCCATGTGGACGCTCAAGAAGCTGAATCTGAATTGGAGTGATGCTGCGAACTTGAGGCTTGATCAGTTGTGAGCTAGATGAGTTTCATTTGAAAGCCTATGAAAGTTCAAAAATTTTAAAAATGAGGATGAAGATATAGCATGACTGGAAGACTGAGCAAAGAGAATTCAGCCCTGGAGATATAGTATTGTTATTACTTCTAGGCTTTGCTTGATTCCTGGCAAGTTGAAGTCCAAATGGTTGGGACCATTTTGAGTGGTCCAGGTATTCTCCTATGGTGCAATTGAATTGGAAAATCATGAAGGCAAATGGTTCAAGGTGAATGGCCAATGGGTGAAAGCATGTCTAGGGAAGAGTGAAGAAACTAAACTGGTGGACCTTTGGGCTCTGGGTGAAGTATGAGTAACCCGGGGATTTGAGTCATGCCATGACGTTAAATCAGGCTCTGCATAGGAGGCAACCCATGAAGGTGTTTTGGTGAAGTCTGAGTAATCAAGATACCTGCATTGTGCTGCAACATTAAATCAGGCGTTTCTTGGGAGACAACCCAAGTTGTAATTGTAATATCAATATAGTGTTTATGTGTGTTGATATGTGTAGGTAATTAGGATGAGAAATATGAAGCTGGAACAAAAATTCTGAACCTTAGATTCTGGTACCAAAAAGCACCGGACGAGTCATTACTTGACTGAACGACTCGTCAAGACCAGTCGTGGCCACTGAAGCACAAAATTGTAAAATCCTAAAAGTCAGTGACGAGTGACTTAATGAATCATGAGGTCACTCAATGAGTCATCAAGTAACTCGTCCTGACACAACTGAATGTCCACCAAGAGTACAGGGCCAACGACTCAAGACACGACTCGTTGGGTAAGACTACGAGTAGTTGCCCAAGTCATTAGGTCCTAGGTAAGTTTTCTCATTGAATAATGTAACAGACAACGTAATGAGTCATAGTCTAAGAAATGACTCATTACGTGGTTCGTGGTGCATATGTATAAGTTTGAATCATTTGACCCAGCCCACGTGCAATTGGGTAAATTGACTTTTTTTATAATATAAACCCATAATTTTCCCCCTAAGTTACCCACATTTCAAACATCAAATTCTCTACAAACGGTTCTCTCTCCCCTCATCACTTCACATTTCCAATCACACACACATACGTACTGACACAAGCATCCGGTCGAACATCACCATCACTGCCCACACGTTGTGACCCACAACTGCTCAAATTCTCATCTTCTATCCTTGAAATTGTGAGTATTGAAATGCTTTATATATTAATTTCAACCTCCTTATGCTTGTAACTGTTGTCTGTATGTAAATTTGGTCCCAAACATTAAATCCCTAAGTTTCCATGAATTTAATTGTCTAAAATGATGAGTACTAAATATTTTGAACTAAAATGGACTGTGTTGATTGAATGAGTGATTTCCAGTTAATGTTGAGTATCGGTTGGCTTGATTTTCTTACACCCATTGAGTCAGCGGGCATTACGATTTGTAAATGCTTTGGCGATGAAGCTTTGATTGTTTTGCCCACCCAACTCCTACCAGAATAAAAGAGTATAACATATTATATGGGTGAAGTCTAATTTACCCAACAAAATTTGGATGTAAAATAGCGCTTAACTGGTTGTGTAGTGATGACACCTCATGTAACGATTTATGGGCTTGCCTGACGAGTCGTTACATGATTCGTCACCACTAACACATATCACTAACACTTAATGAAATCTTAAGCACGAGTCATATAACGAGTCATGGTATCATCTCACGACTCCTGATGTGGCTCGTCCTAAGTGGGACAAAATTTTATTGATATTCTGAAGCTATAGACCACGACTGACTTAATGATTCATTGCCACAAGCAATGACTCGTTAAGTCAAGTCGTTATGTTTATCGAAAATAAATGAAACAATTGAACCTACATACCATATAGGACTTCACGAGTCATTGCCATTGAAAATGAGTCATTAGGTCTCTCATCCTGTTTGTAGGCAGCCATTGAATTAATGTTTCTACATACTATAGTCTGGGATACTAATGATTATTCCATAGGTACAATAAAACCAAAACAAACTCCCAAGAAGGTCCCGCCAAGTAGAGGGGCAGGAAAAGGGTTAGCCCTCGACTCGCAAACTAAGAGACGAACCATCATCCTCAAAAGAGTCGAGTGGCTCAGTTGAGGAGTATCTGATAGATGAGGAACAGCTGGAGCAGCGATCGACCAAGGCTAGGACTAAATGACCTATTAATCCAACAACCATGATCGCATCTCCGACTCCAATCAGAAGGGACCCACCCAACAGGGAGGACGAAAATGATAGGGCCTCATCCCCGAAGGATCAGGAGGGCACGACAGCTGAGAATGATGATGAGGATGCCAATGAATCCCATGCCCAACAGGAGAGTACTGATAATGAGGAGACCAGAACCTTAGACACCTCCCTAGACCAGCCTCAAAGAATGGTGAAAAGGTGGTGTGTTTCGTGTATGAGGGCAATCTATAATCGGGACATTACTCCCAACGATAAGGGCCATCCTAAGAGAAGCACCTATGAAGAACCAAGGTTGGTCACCATAGGGTTCAAAGGACCTCCTAGATATTCAAGAACTATTGGTTTAGGTGGTTGAGTGAGCCGTATGGCAGTTACAGCCCACCACAGGTCAGAGAGTTTTATGCGGCATATGCGGCCAAGCTACCAAATCAGGCCATGGGAGGCCAAGACTAGAGGAATCATCTTGCACTGACCCGTGTTATGGTAATGGAAACTCTAGTGGACATCTCTGACTGTACCATTGCCCGCATGTTATATGGTCTAGAGTATGAGCCTCCAATGAACATAGTCAAGTTCGATCATCGGCTGAGTGAGCTATAGAAAATCAAGACCAAGAAGTTGAGCCACGAGGACAGAAAGAGAAAGTATACATGGCTGGCCTGAATCATAGCCATTCGGGGTACATTAGTGGAATGGTTGAGTGGACCTGAGGTATAGATTAAGAAGGCCACTTTAATCTTTCAGGCCAAACTGTGGTGGTCACTAGTGCGACACAGGTTGGTACCAACCAGCAATGACAATGTCGTATCAATGGACCGAGATGCACTAGTAGCCAGTATCATGGAGGGCTATACAATTAACTTCCCAAGGTATATAGCTTAGGAGATCCGGGAGAGAGCCATCATAGACAGTATAGTATACCTTTTCCATGCCTCATAGCTCGGCTTTGTAAGGAATCATAGGTCCCGGATTTGCCGTCTATAGATTAGAAAGTTAAGGTGTACAAAATTATAGATATCGGGTTGATCAGAGATGATACGAACTTGGTTTCCAAGGCAGGAGTCAGGCGGCCATATCCATAGGGGACGCATTACTAGTTGAGGGGTTGAGTGGAGGTCCTTAGAGTGATGCTGCATGGTTTACAGAGATTGAAACAGAGCCGTCAGCAGCCCATGAGACTGGTAACTAGCCTAATTATACCACTACAGCAGATGCACCATTGACCGCCGAGGTCCCAGAGTCATATTCCACCGCACCAGCAGCTCGCCCACTAGTTATATCACCTCACTCCTCACCGGCCGGCCTAGTCACGATCTCCCAAGATTTTATTACCGACATGGCTAGGCGGCTGGCGAAGACAGAAAAGTAGCAGGCTCACGCAACACTTCAGGTGAAAGTGCTAATAGAGCAGGTCAAGCCCTAGGTAATGAAGGAGTTAGAGGGCTTATCTAGGACATGGAATGATAGGTCGGACGCCTTCGATTGGCAGATGGATGAGCGCCTTGCTCAATTATAGGCACTCGAGCTGACCCGATGGTATGCGTAGGTGGTGATATCGCCTAAATTACACCTCGTAATGAGATATAAAGTGATCAATGTCAATTACAGAACCCAAATAGGGTTGGGCTCGATCCCACAGGGAATATGGAAGAATATAGAAGAACGCTAATATTTATGCTTTTGAGTCAATTATCTCCTAAAAGGGGAGAATTTGTAAAAGTAACAAGTAATATTGTTGAGAGAAAGTGAAAGTTAATTCCAAATTAATGCAACTAACTAGGATAAGTGTTCCCCATTACTTAATAACCACAAGGCGTTTTATACTATTGATCTATTCCAGTGCTTAGCATGCAATATTGGTAAGTTAACTTCACCTAAACGGTTGGTCCCCTATTTAGATGATTATCACTATGCTTGATCCATATATGGATGTATACTTAATTGACCCTTACCCTTGATATCGGATTAGCTATTCCCAGACAAGATCAAGATATTAGATAAGGGTTGATAGCCTCAAATCTCCATTGTTAATCCCTTTTCCCATTCAATACTCCCTTGATCCGGTGAGTAAGAAGAAGGCAAATTCTAACATTTGCAACTATTAAGAAACAATTAAAACGCAGGGAAAAATAATACATGCATAAACCCCGTTCAAGATTCACTAAGCATTTTTACCTATATGTGTTAATTCATCATGGTTCTCACAACCCTAGTTGTGGAGGTTTTAGCCTCTCATAATTATAAGTAAATTCGTAGCAATCATAGACAAAAGCATAAATTAATACTTACAACAATGATAGGAAGAAACTCACTTGATTATTGCAAAAACAAGGAAGAACAATTCAACAACAAGTATCTCAAAGCGTTTTGTGAAAATAAAACCTTACAATGTATTTCGCACACTAATCTTCTCAAATTGTGTCAATACTTGTCAAAACTTCCTCTAAAACTTGGCTTCCACTTCACAAAGAAATAAAGGGTATTTATAATAGATTTATTCCTTCTTTAATCCTTTTTGAATTTGATTTGGGATTTGTAGCTCTTTTTCCTAGTTGAAGTAGGATTTGACTTTGTTGGCCATTTGAACATGCTTGGCGTGTCGCACATGCCATCGTGCTAGATGAGTTGTGCCTTGCGCATGCCATCGCACCATTGTTGTTTTGCATCACGCAGTCGCTCTGGGAGGCCGGCGCCTCGCGCATGGCATTGCACCAAACTCCTACTGCTTCGTGCAATGCATCGCACTAAAGGACCTGTACCTCACACCTCTGGTCGCATTGGCATAGCAGTGCATCGCGTTGTTGGCTGCACTAGTGTGGCCAGTGGTGCTAAATGTTTCAACCTTCGTTTTGTGCAATCCAACTTCTTTAAATTCATTCCAAAATCCTCAAATACACCCAAATCTATCATTTTTAGCCTTGAAAGCATCTCATCATGTGCATTAGCCATTTTCAGAAATACATAACATAAACACATGCAAACACACATAATTTATTCTCAAACATAGTAAAGTATGGGCAAACTATGGCTAAGAAGTGCGTACCCTATATTAATGTCACGCCCCGCCTTGGGGGGTATGACTGGCACCTGGTGCCCTACTAGGACTTGAACTACTAGACTGCTAAGCCTAGGCACATCTGGTGCCTGGCTGGCTCTAATTCACATTTCTGGAAACAAAGGGCTATATAACGGCTGTAAACACAGTCCCCGGCCCATTGGCCTATAGCCTCCTGTACCTGTAATAACAGCTGACCAGAACAAACAACTATAGGGAAGCCTATGCGGGCTGACAAGGCCACCATGTTGTCTAGTTATCTGCATTCAGCAATAAAATACTAGAAGGCTACGTGACCGGCAAGGTCACCACTACTGTCAAACTTATGGCCCCACACGGCCAACATACAAGAAGCAAGAGTACTAATAGCTAACAACTGCACGGCCTCACACGACCGGCTCAACTGACCACAGGGAAATATACAGACTACAAGCCTCTAGGAATAGCAATAGAACTGATCGGGACAGGGCCCCGACCTACCCATAATATACAACAAAAGGAACTGAGCTACACCTCTGAAATTCAGCCTCCGGAGGACAGGAGCTGAATACTCAACCGCTGACAGGGAGTCACGTAGAGTCGCCTACTCATCTATGAGTACCTGCAGGCAAGTAATGCAGCGCCCCACCGGGCATCAGTACCGCTGGTACTGAGTATGTAAAGCAATAACTGAAAGAAACATCTGAACACAATAATAGAACTGAGGAAACTGAAATAGAAAGAATAGCTTAACTGTCTGATAATGTAAGTCATACCTTCTCGTTTACACTGGGAAGAAATAGAAGTCATACCTGGAGATATATCCCTCTACTGCTGATCTACTCGTATATAACATAGCATGGCATAACATGAAATAACATAACACAGCACACACAAACCTTACCCGGCCCCCATAAGCCGGGAGGTACAACCAGCACAGAATCTATACCCCTACCCCGGTCATCCCATCTCCTACACTGGCTGTAAGCATCCTGCCGGTCCCCTGGGTATGCACTTGGGCTCGCTGAGCCCCTGACTATAACTGTACCTGAGTCCGAAGGACTCCTGAATCAACACCCCGGGCGTACCCGCTCGACGGGGGTGTATAAGGGCCGACCAAGGCACAATATGGGGAAACTGGCATCCCATCTTCGTCCCCTTGCGGGACGGCATATCACTCCGTAGAGTGACGTATCCTCATCCTCTGGCGGACGAGTCGATACAGCTATTAACCCTGGGGCGGTCAGGGATGCTGGGTAATCCAACCCCAAATAATACAACGGTCTCAACTAGTAATGATGTCTGTGTATCTCACATGCTGAGGCTAATAGGGGTAAAGTATCATATATATTACATGCTGAGCTAATGATAGTGATCTGTACGTATTTAATACGTGCTGAGGCAGGTAAAGATGTATAAATATGAATGTAGTCTCCTGCCGGACTGTACTGGGCAAATGCTATATAAGATAATGTTTCTGTTGAAAACTCTGCTGTTTACTAAGTTTCTGTATACACTATATGCTGGACTAGTGATAGAAATATGTACATACTTAATACATGCTGAGGTTGGAAGTACTATATATGTATTACCAATATAGTCTTTCTGCTGAACTATGCGGTATACTGATTTTCTATAGTAACCTGATTTACTATTCCTGGCATGCTTTCTAAACGTCATTATAGTCTGCTATTCTGTTTCTGAAATGCTTTACGGATACTGTACTACTTCACGGGGTTTCGACTGAACACAACAATATCTTAACATGGCATATCACATCACATACTGAGTATACTGGGCAATCTCTAACACTTGCGTTAGAATCTATATCATACTGATAGGTTTCATACACATTACAACCCAATGTTTCTCACATCGTACCGATATTCTTAATAACGCAATACTCGACTTCTGAACATTCTACCGGTCTGTAATTTATTACACTATACTGATATCACTTAACTTGCCGAAGGAAACTAACTTTACATACCTTATTCGTGAGTTATTCGTCTGTCGGACGAGGCTCGACCGATACTTCAACTGTTTTCTCCCAACTGCATTCATAAATATGTCAATCAATACTAAATACAACTTTGTTTCAAAAGGCAACGTCACTTTCGATATAGTTTATAGCCTAAACTTAGGCTTATCGAAAGACAGCCAGAAACTCGCTATTTTTCATAGGTCCAAAAGGGAGAAATATTCACTTCACAGCTAGGAACGCATAGACACTAATTTAGAGCAATTCCACTTACCTTAGCTCGGTGGCTCGACGATTCGTCGGCCGTATTTTACGAAACTGAATCCGTAGGAATGCTCTCTGCTGCTAAATACCTCGGTTCTGGGATTAATTTGAGTTTGGGCAGCGTTTGGCAGCGTAATCGAATGAAAATTATATAATTTCCTTCGTTCTTACCTTCTCACTGCCGCTTTGCTCTGTTCTCTGGAAATTTATATGTGATTAAATGATTTAACACCAAAGTGGCCTTTATATACTTGGGCCTGGACAAGGGCAACGTGTCACCGAGCCATCGCGGAGGCCTCACCTCCGTGACACGCTGCCATCGCGGAGGGGCTCTGCCTCGGCTCCTCCCGCGATGGTTCGATGGGTTTCTTGTCCGATCTTTTTCCCGGGCCTTTCTACAGCACGTATGGCCTTCAAATGTGCTTAACCAACGTGCGAATAGGTCGTCTAGGTGCCGGGAATTCTACGGGGTATGACATTCTCCCCCCTCAAGAACATTCGTCCTCGAATGTACACTGTTATCTGGAGGATTACTTACTTACTTTCTGGGGATAAAAATTTTGGCAGAGTTCCCCTGTAATATGGACTATAGCAAAAACCTAAAATGCAGAAAAGTCCAACACAGGCACTGCACATAATATTCTAGGATCCACTGGATAATTAAATATCAATCTGTCTCACTTATACATACAGGACCATAAGATACTACATAGCAATAATACGGACATACCTGTCGCTTAAATGGGTGAGGATATCTGGTCCTCATATCTGCGAATCTGTTTGTCTAGGCTAGCTACTGGAACCTCTTTGCAGGCCAGCTTTTTCGTAACCTGAATATTCTGGACTGGGACTACTCTGGACGGGTCTCCTATGCATTTCCTCAGCATAGTTACATAGAAGACCGGATGAATGGATTCTAATTCTGGAGGCAAATTCGATTAATGGTAAATGCTCATTTTTGGCTATTACTGAAATCTAGCACACACGCTCGCAACATGTCTTCGAGCGTCTGAATTGTGCGCTCAGCCTGCTCATCTGTCTGAGGATAGAACGCTGCGCTTAAATTAATCTGCGCTCCCAAACTCTTCTGAAATGACTGCCAGAATCTAGCTGTGAAGTGTGCTCCTCTGTCTGAAATAATGGCTACTGGTATTTCATGTAATCTGACTATCTTTCTGATATGCAACTCAGCATAATCTTCGGCCGAGAAAGTAGTTCTTACTGGCAAGAATGAGCTGATTTTTGTCAATCTGTCACTTATCACTCATATAGAGCCATGTCTGTGTTTAGTACGGGGAAATCTTGCTACAAAATTCATATTCACCGCTTCTCATTTCCAAAGAGGCACAGCTATGTTCTAAATTAACCTGCCTGGTTTCTGATATTCTGCCTTCAACTGTTGGCAGTTAGGACACTGGACTACCAGTAGTTCTTTTTAATGTCATGGTACTTCTTTGTCGTATCGGGATGAAGAGAATAGCGGGCGCAATGCGCCTCGCTCATAAACTGCTGGCGATGCCCCAAAATATCTGGAGCGCAATGCGGCCTTTATATCGCCACACTTCATCCCCGGTTATCTGAAAATATGTCATCTCTCCTTACTGAATCTTATGTTTAAATTGAACCTGGCTAGAGTTTCTATACTGCCGTTCCTTTACTTCCACCACTAACAATAACGCTGCGGCATTCTGTATTATCGTTCTGTTATCCTTTATTTCTGCTATGTGACTGGCTAACTAGCTAACTGGTGTAATACTCGCGTCTATCCTCATTGTTCAGGCAGTTCAGGCTAAGGGCATCTGCCACCACATTAACCCTTCCTGGGTGATACAAAATCTTCCCTTTCTAAAGCATAAACTACTGCCGCTAACTCCAGATCAGGGGGTAAGGTAATTCTTTTCATGTTTCTTCAACTGCCTGAAAGCATAAACTATTACTTCACCATGCTGCATCAACCCTCTGTATCTCCTGGTGATACTAACACTGGAGCTGATGTTAACCTGGCTTTTAACTCTTGGAAGTTCTACTCACACACCTCAGTCTACTGAAACTTTGCTGCCTTCTGTGTCGATCTAATCAGAGGTGCTGCTAAGGTGGAAAATCCTTCCATAAACCTTTTGCAGTACCCGGCTAACCGCAGGGACTGCGTACTTCGATCGGAGTGGTAGGTCTAGACTATGTCTTCACTACTTCAATTTTCTGCGTATCTATCTGTACACCAGCCTCCGACACAATGTGACCAAAAAGACTACTAAACTCAACCAAAATTCACATTTACAAAATTTGACATATAACTGACGGTCATACTGGTTTATCATGCCGGAGAATCTGACAAGTAGTCTACCGGTATAACTAGAGCTTATCTGGCCTTCTGGCCGCATGCTAAGGCCACTTGTTGCTAAGGTAACCTTGAACTTCTATCTGCACACCGTGTGCCCGTATCTGATCAGGGGGTCCTGATACTGTTCATGACCTCTAATGATCTGGCTGCATAACCCTACATAACTGAATAGTCGGGTTGAATGACCCGAACGTGGCAGTAGTTTAATAATGCTCTAACTGTACTACTTGAGTGCTTATAGTTCATGCATAACCGCAACCTCGTGGGCATCTAATTGCTCTGTTATTTTACTTGAACCACTGTAAGGCTGGACTTAATCAACTTACTCCCAGGCGATCAATCTCTGGATCATCACGGGGAGTCTACTGATCCCCTGGTCTTAATAAACACTGTGCTAGCAGGGTACTATCAATTTCTTATGCCTTGTATGTATCCACTTGGATTTATACTGCTATTCTGGGGGATTCTCAGTCTTATGAGCTATTCTATAAATACTGGCCTTCTGCTAGGGCTCTGTATCTAAATATCTTACGAACACCAGCTGAAATACTAATCTGTCGCTGACTACTGATGTGGACCCTTCCTTGGGGTACCCACGGGTATTTTGAATGGGACGGCCGGCTGACTTATGGGGTGTTCTACATAACAACTGCTAGGTTGACTAAGGCCGACTGTCGCCCACAAGGCTGGGAAAACGACGTACGACCACTTAACATGCTAGAACAATTCTGATATTGCTAATCTCTGAAATTTGCCTATTCGGCCTCTAATCCTGGTTCTGGCACACGCACTACTGTTACCAATCTTCAGGGATGCCTCCCTGCTAACGCAGGCGCCAGCTGGTCGGTAGACTGTCTAACTGCGCCCTTATCATCTAGCCATCTGCTTTAGGCCATTAACTCTGGTAAACTCCTAGAGCCTGGATCTGACAACAACACATAAGTCTTTTAATCTAATAACTGAGAACTGAGATAGTTTAAGTTTCTATGACTTCATACGTAACTCACACTTAATTCGCCCTTTCCCTCCTTTTCTTTCTTTCTTCCCCCTCTTTCTTCTCTTTTTGGTACCCCAATACAATTTGTATAGGCTTTCTATTACTAATCAGCATCTGTGATTGTAGCCCTTATAGGCAGCCACTCACAACCTATCTATTATCTGTATATCTATATATCACTGGCTACGTACAATATGTACTAATTCCTGCGGTAATTCATAACCTCCGACATGTTCTGCTGAGTCTCACATCGTACATGATACATTTCTTCTACGGCCTAATAATATCTCCTGCCCTGACTTATCATTTCATTGTATTGTCACCCCATTCTGAAAGTAACAAACATAAACATTCTAGTTATTATCTGCTGTTTAAAATCCCGCCACTCTTGCGATGTGGGGGTCGACGTTCGAATCCTGTAGCCTTACTAGGCATATATTGAGAGCCCATAACTGTCTGCTGGGCCTCATCTCTAGGCTACACTGGATTAGAATTGCTGTATCGGTAACTTCTTAACCTTTCCATAGCGGACATACTGCGGTATTCTGAACCGCAATCTTACTGTCAGCGCGAAGCTTAATCCTTAATACGATACTTTATCAATCCGGGGTAGTTCTAATTTCCCCACAAGATCTGACATTCCTACTTCTTCCTCTCACCTTGCTTAGACTGAACTCTGGGGTTCAAGGTACCTGCCTTTCATTGCTAATGAGATTACTGATCAAGCCTCGGCCTATACTTCTTCTGGCGTATATGGCGGACTTGGCCTTTTTCTGACTCAAACTTGACTATTATTAGGCATTTATCACTAGCAGGACTGTTACCCCTACTTCGAGTAAGCTAACAGTCTTACTTTCTTTACTGGCTTGTTATCATAAGGGTCTGCACAACTTACGTAATCATAAGGGCTCTCTATATTTTCTACTACTTACTAGGATCAATCAACCCATCTTTACTTACTGCATGATTCGGCAACCCCCTCTCAAGTCTTATGCTCCTTTTCTATACTGGTATCGAACTTAAGAGGTAGGAATAACCCTTTTCTTATTACAACAATAAAAGCATTCGACTGTACCATATCCAAAAAGATGTATTTGGGATTCCTGCATTTTTTTTCTCTCTTTCTTGTACCTACCTGGTGGTCTGACCTTATCTGTAATCATAATCAGATCTTATATAACTAATAAGTAAATCAACTCATATGTACATTATACTGCTGACTTCCTATTCTGACGTTATCAATGTATACTAGGAATAATGCCAATAAAGGTATCACGCTGGGAGGTCTCTGATACCTCCTCCTGCTGCTGTAGTTATCATATAACTGACTGATGCCCTCTTCCGTTGCTATTTCTGATCTTCTGCCTGTGATAGGGTAATGCTGATCTGCCTTTGTATCTGTAATCAAAGAATACGGTAAGTTCTCAGGGACTCAACCCTATACTGTACCGCTCTAAAGCACGACTGACTGAGAAAGAAGGGTAACCATCATATCATGCCTCGCAGCCTCCTGCCTATAGTATGTGGTGCACAACACATCCATAGACAAGACTCTACTTAGCACGGCTTGCAGACTCCCTGGGACACGACCTGCTCTGATACCAAGTTTGTCACGCCCCGCCTTGGGGGGTATGACTGGCACCTGGTGCCCTACTAGGACCTGAACTACTGGACTGCTAAGCCTAGGCACATCTGGTGCCTGGCTGGCTCTAATTCACATTTCTGGAAACAAAGGGCTATATAACGGCTGTAAACACAGCCCCCGGCCCATTGGCCTATAGCCTCCTGTACCTGTAATAACAGCTGACCAGAACAAACAACTATAGGGAAGCCTATGCGGGCCGACAAGGCCACCATGCTGTCTAGTTATCTGCATTCAGCAATAAAATACTAGAAGGCTACGTGACTGGCAAGGTCACCACTATTGTCAAACTTATGGCCCCACACGGCCAACATACAAGAAGCAAGAGTACTAATAGCTAACAACTGCACGGCCTCACATGACCGGCTCAACTGACCACAGGGAAATATACATACTGCAAGCCTCTAGGAATAGCAATAGAACTGATCGGGACAGGGCCCCGACCTACCCATAATATACAACAAAAGGAACTGAGCTACACCTCTGAAATTCAGCCTCCGGAGGACAGGAGCTGAATACTCAACCGCTGACAAGGAGTCACGTAGAGTCACCTGCTCGTCTATGAGTACCTGCAGGCAAGTAATGCAGCGCCCCACCGGGCGTCAGTACCGCTGGTACTGAGTATGTAAAGCAATAACTGAAAGAAACATCTGAACACAATAATAGAACTGAGGAAACTGAAATAGAAAGAATAGCTTAACTGTCTGATAATGTAAGTCATACCTTCTCGTTTACACTGGGAAGAAATAGAAGTCATACCTGGAGATATATCCCTCTACTGCTGATCTACTCGTATCTAACATAGCATGGCATAACATGAAATAACATAACACAGCACACACAAACCTTACCCGGCCCCCATAAGCCGGGAGGTACAACCAGCACAGAATCTATACCCCTACCCCGGTCATCCCATCTCCTACACTGGCTGTAAGCATCCTGCCGGTCCCCTGGGTATGCACTTGGGCTCGCTGAGCCCCTGACTATAACTGTACCTGAGTCCGAAGGACTCCTGAATCAACACCCCGGGCGTACCCGCTCGACGGGGGTGTATAAGGGCCGACCAAGGCACAATATGGGGAAACTGGCATCCCATCTTCGTCCCCTTGCGGGATGGCATATCACTCCGTAGAGTGACGTATCCTCATCCTCTGGCGGACGAGTCGATACAACTATTAACCCTGGGGCGGTCAGGGATGCTGGGTAATCCAACCCCAAATAATACAACGGTCTCAACTAGTAATGCTGTCTGTGTATCTCACATGCTGAGGCTAATAGGGGTAAAGTATCATATATATTACATGCTGAGCTAATGATAGTGATCTGTACGTATTTAATACGTGCTGAGGCAGGTAAAGATGTATAAATATGAATGTAGTCTCCTGCCGGACTGTACTGGGCAAATGCTATATAAGATAATGTTTCTGTTGAAAACTCTGCTGTTTACTAAGTTTCTGTATACACTATATGCTGGACTAGTGATAGAAATATGTACATACTTAATACATGCTGAGGCTGGAAGTACTATATATGTATGTACCAATATAGTCTTTCTGCTGAACTATGCGGTATACTGATTTTCTATAGTAACCTGATTTACTATTCCTGGCATGCTTTCTAAACGTCATTTTAGTCTGCTATTCTGTTTCTGAAATGCTTTACGGATACTGTACTACTTCACGGGGTTTCGACTGAACACAACAATATCTTAACATGGCATATCACATCACATACTGAGTATACTGGGCAATCTCTAACACTTGCGTTAGAATCTATATCATACTGATAGGTTTCATACACATTACAACCCAATGTTTCTCACATCGTACCGATATTCATAATAACGCAATACTCGACTTCTGAACATTCTACCGGTCTGTAATTTATTACACTATACTGATATCACTTAACTTGCCGAAGGAAACTAACTTTAGATACCTTATTCGTGAGCTATTCGTTTGTCGGACGAGGCTCGGCCGATACTTCAACTGTTTTCTCCCAACTGCATTCATAAATATGTCAATCAATACTAAATACAACTTTGTTTCAAAAGGCAATGTCACTTTTGATATAGTTTATAGCCTAAACTTAGGCTTATCGAAAGACGACCAGAAACTCGCTATTTTTCATAGGTCCAAAAGGGAGAAATATTCACTTCACAGCTAGGAACGCATAGACACTAATTTAGAGCAATTCCACTTACCTTAGCTCGGTGGCTCGACGATTCGTCGGCCGTATTTTACGAAACTGAATCCGTAGGAATGCTCTCTGCTACTAAATGCCTCGGTATCTGGGATTAATTTGAGTTTGGGCAGCGTTGGGCAGCGTAATCGGATGAAAATTATATAATTTCCTTCATTCTTACCTTCTCACTGCCGCTTTGCTCTGTTCTCTGGAAATTTATATGTGATTAAATGATTTAACACCAAAGTGGCCTTTATATACTTGGGCCTGGACAAGGGCAACGTGTCACGGAGCCATCGCGGAGGCCTCACCTCCGTGACACGCTGCCATCGCGGAGGGGCTCTGCCTCGGCTCCTCCCGCGATGGTTCGACAGGTTTCTCGTCCGATCTTTTTCCCGGGCCTTTCTACAGCACGTATGGCCTTCAAATGTGCTTAACCGACGTGCGAATAGGTCGTCTAGGTGCCGGGAATTCTACGGGGTATGACAATTAACACCCCACACTTAAACTATTGTTCATCCTCGAACAATCTACTACTTCTGTTCTCACACTTAGGCACAAAATTTATCCTACGAACAGGTCTACTTGCACTTAGGATCATGTGATAAATCAATGAAGCTCAAATAATTCACTCGCATGCATATAGGATCAACATTAAAATGTCAAAGTTTGAAATCACTTAGATTTTTGAGAACTAACTCATCAAGATATATTTTGGGCCAACATGAATCATATATAATTTAGCCAATTTTTTTCTTTTCAAGCACATGAGTCAAGTTCCAAAATAATAAGTGTTTCTACCTTTTTCATGCATTTTTGAGTGAATTTAATAAAGTCTCAATGATACCTAAAGTGAAGCACCTAGCATTCATAGGATCCAAGTTCTTGGTCTTCCTAATGACTAATTTACCTTTAAGACGGCCGTCATCCATCCATCATCGGGAAAAGTCATGAATCGATGACTAACAATAAAAAAAATAAAAAATCTAGACTCCCTAGTTAGTTCTAAGGGACTATCCACCAGAAAAGTACCGAAAACAAAAATCGGAGGAACCCAAAATAAAATAAAAATAGAAAAAAAAACTACTACAAACCGATCAAGCATGAAAGATAAGTCATAAATCTCAAAAAAAACTAGGCCTATCATGTGCAAATTTAGCAATTAAGGCATGCATGGTAATATGAAGTTCACTTCTCCCATCCCACACTTAATTAGTAACACTGTCCTCAGTGCTAAAATAATAAAGCGTAAAGTTAAAGATTGAAAGAAGAACTCCCTGGGCCTCTACCCCTCGTCATTTGTAGGGGCAAGAGATGCTTCCCCCATCTCAAAATCCTCCTTATTATCATCACAATGCTCTAGGTTCGAGTCTACTCTCTCCATCTCGTCCTTCGTGGACACATCATCATTAAGAGGCTCCTCGTATATAGGCCCAACTCTGTAAAGGGCTTGCTTAGAGGGTTGTCTATGTTAAGCTGTTGTAGCTACTCCTCAATCACACCATTCATCCTCAGTTGGAGCATTTGCATACCGTACAAGTGGCTCAACATGTTGTCAATTCAAGCATTGCGCTCATTGACAGAAAGGACTGGACCATTTATACCCTTGGGTTCCTTTATTTTAGTCATGTCAATCCCCCTAGGATCATAAGCAGGTCTATAGTCTGCCTCCTCCTCCTCAATGTCATGCCTACACAGAAATCGGGTCAAGAGACCCCCAAATACGAAGTTTTGACCCTTTTCTACCCTTGCTCTTTTCAATACATTTTTAATGAGCACCCCCACATTAATTGGCATTCCAGTTAGTAACGCATACACAAGACACACTTTTTTCCTAGTCAAATGGGTTACATGCTTTCTGGGCACTAAACAAGCACATACTATTTTTAACTAAACTCGTGCCTCTCTACTTAAGTGAGCATATGGAAGCAAAACATGATACCCAAATTGTTGGTGGTGAGTCCACCATGCAACAGAGTTAGGGCCACACAGGGTATGTCTAATATCCCTATACAGGAGTTTCTTCACCATGTTAACAAAGGGTTGTGGGTCAACATGAGGTGTCCCAAGTAATCTATTCAAAGCCATAGGTGCAAACTCGATAATTTGACCCCTAATTTTAACTTGATTCGACCTCTCCTTTGACATCCAATTCGCAAGGAGTTCCCTCACCATATTTCAATTACAATCACCCGATGCATCAAATACAAAACCAAGACCAAGGGTGAGTATTCTATCTACCATGTGAGAGAAAACTAGTGACAAGCAATTTCTATCAATAAAAATATCATGTGAGTATTTAGATTCCTTATATTCCTTGAACCATTTTTCATCTTCTTTCTCCGTGACCCAACGGAGCCCATATCGCCTCAATAGTGGTGGTGACATCCTCACATCTTCATGCTCCTCTTCACTAGGTCTCCTTGATCATTTTGACCCATGGCTAGAAGAAGCCACTCCTTTCCCTTTGTTTACATTTGGTTTTATTGATGGAAGTATCTCAAGAAAATTGTTAAAACTTAGTGTTTTTTTTAGGTGAAAAAAATTGAAAGATTTTGATGAAGAGATGAAGTTTTGAGAGAGTTTGCTTAGGAAATTAGAGGGGTGAGGGACAGTTATGATGAAATTGAGCTGAAATTTTTAGGTCTAGGCCTTTTAAGGTACTCCTTTAGGCTGGAAATTACATTTTAGACCTTAAATTTTTCTCCTGAAACACTAGTCCGTGTCGCGGCTCTAAAAGCGCCAGAACTGCGGCACTTCGTGGGGCTCACTGCTTTACCTAGCTTGGCGTCGCGCCTATGCGTGCACTGTGTTGCCTGCGTGTCACGCAAGGTTGTGCGACACTTGTGCCTATGCCTCGCTCCAGGCCTTGTGCTGATTGGCCTTAGCTATGCCCGGTGCACACGTTTGACTATTTTGCTCCCCATTTTCACCGTTTAAGCTCATATTTTTTTGAATATCATGAGCTATCACCTGCACACTTGAACAAACAAATTAAAATAAAAAATTATCTTGGGTTGCCTCTCAAGTAGCGCCTGATTTAATATTGCGGCATGACACAAGTATTTTGATTACTCAGACTTCATCAAGATACCTATTGAGACTGTTATCACATCTTGGCCGCTTGTTTCACCATGCTGCCCTATGACACGTCAAAAACTAAAAAAAGGAAATAAAGACTAAAAGTTAAACAGAAGCAATTAATCTAATCCTAAATTGTATTTCCCGACAATGGCGCCAAAATTTGATGTCACCCAAATTACACCTCATAATGAGATATAAAGCGGTCGATGTCAAATATAGAACCCAACCAGGGTTACGGTCGATCCCATAAGGAATACGGAAGAATATAGAAGAACGCTAGTATTTATGCTTTTGAGTCAATTATCTCCTAAAGGGGGAAATTTGTAAAAGTAAAAAGCAATATTGTTGAGAGAAAGTGAAAGTTAATTCCAAATTAATGCAACTAACTAGGTTGAGTGTTCCCTATGACATCATAACCACAAGGCGTTATACTAGTGATATATTCTGGTGCTTAGCATGCAATATCGGTGAGTTAACTTCACCTAAATTGTTGGTCCCCTATTTAGATGATTATCACCATGCAACTTGGTCCGTATGCGGATGTATACTTAATTAACCCTTACCCTTGATATTGGATTAGCTATTCCCGAATAAGATCAAGCTATTAAATGAGGGTTGATAGCCTCAAATCTCTGTTGTTAATCCCTTTTCCCATTCACTACTCCCTTGATTCGTTGAGTAAGAAGAAGGAAAATTCTAACGTTTGTAACCGTTAAGAAATAATTAAAACGAAGGAAAAAAATACATGCATAAACCCCGTTCAAGATTCACTAAACATTTTTACCTATGTTTGTTAATTCATCATGGTTCCCACAACCCTAGTTGTGGAGGTTTTAACCTCTCATAATTATAAGTAAATTCATAGCATTCATAGACAAAAGCATAAATTAATACTTACAACGATGATAGAAAAAAACTCACTTGATTATTGCAAAAATAAGGAAGAACAATTCAACAAGTATCTCAAAATGTTTTGTAAAAATAAAACCTACAATGTATTTCGCACACTAATCTTCTCAAATTGTGTCAATACTTGTCAAAACTTCCTCTAAAACATGACTTCCACTTTACAAAGAAATAAAGGGTATTTATAATAGATTTATGCTTTCTTTTTTCCTTTGCGGATTTGATTTGGAATTTGTAGCTCTTTTTCCTAGTTGAAGTAGGATTTGTCTTTGTTGGCCGTTTGGACATTCTTGGCGTTCCACACATGCCATCACACTGGATGAGCCGTGCCTCGCGCATGCCATCACACCACTACTGTGCCGCATTGCGCATACTGTCGCGCTGGGAGGCTAGCACGTCGCACATGGCATTGCATCAAACTCCAACTACATCGCGCGCTGCATCACGCTAAAGGACCTGTACCTCGCGCCTCTAGTCGCATTGGCATAGCAACGCACCGCGCTGCTGGCTGCGCTAGTGTGGCCAGTGGTGCTAAATGTTCCAACCTTCATTTTGTGCAATCCAACTATTCACATTCATTCCAAAAGCCTAAAATACTCCTAAATCTATCATTTTTAGCCCTGAAAGCATCTCATCATGTGAGTTAGCCATTTTCAGAAATATATAACATAAAAACATGCAAATATATTTTTTTCTCAAAACATAGTAAAGAATGGGCAAACTATGGCTGAGAAGTGCGTAGGTACGCCCTTCATCGACACCCCACACTTAAACTATTATTCTTCCTCGAGAAATCTAGTATTTCCTTTCTCACATTTTGGCACAAAATGCATCTCACAAATAGGTCTACTTGCTCTTAGGATCACGAGACAAATCAATGAAGCTCAAACAATTCCCTCGCATGCATATAGGATCAACATTAAAATGTCAAAGTTTGAAATCACGTACCTTTTTGAGAACTAACTCATCAAGACATATTTTGGGCCAACATGAATCATATATAATTTAGCCCATTTTTTTTCTTTTCAAGCACATGAGTCAAGTTGCAAAAGACTAAGTGTTTCTACCTTTTTCATGCATTTTCTAATGAATTTAATAAAGTCTCAATGATACCTAAAGTAAATCACCTAGCATTCATAGGATCCAAGTTCTTGTTCTTCCTAATGACTAATTTACCCTTAAGGCGGTCATCATCCATCCATTATTGGGCAAAGTCATGACTCGACGACTAACAATAAAAAATATGAAATCTAGGCTCTCTAGTCGGTTCTAAGGGACTACCCACTGAAAAAGTACCGAAAACAAAAATCGAAGGAACCCAAAATAAAATAAAACTAGAAAAAAAAAACTATTACAAACCAGTCAAGCATGCAAGATAAGTCATAAATCCCCAAAAAAAAACTAGGCCTACTATGTGCAAATTTAGCAATTAAGGCATACATGGTAATATGAAGTTCACTTCTCCCACCCTACACTTAATTAGTAACACTGTCACCCAGTGCTAAAACAATAAAGAGTAAAGTAAAAGTGTGAAAGAAGAAGTCCCTAGGCCTCTGCTCCTCATCGTCTGTGGGGGCAAGAGCAGCTTCCCCCATCTCAGAATCCTCCTCATTATCATTACTAGACTCTAGGTCCGAATCTACTCTAGCCATCTCATCCTTTGTGGCCACATCATCATCAAGAGGCTCCTCATATCTAGGCCCAACTCTACAAAGGGCTCGCGAGTGCTTGCTCAGAGGGTAGTCTATGTTAAATTTTTGTAGCTGCTCCTCAATCACATCATTAATCCATAGTTGGAGCATTTGCATACCGTACAAGTGGCTCAACATGTTGTCAATTCGTGCATTGCACTTATTTACAGAAAGGACTGGACTTTTTATACCCTCGGGTTCCTTTGTTTTAGTCACGTCAATCCCTCTAGGATCATAAGAAGGTCTATAATCCGCCTCCTCCTCCTTAATGTTATGCCCACACAGAAATTGGGTTAAGAGACCCCCAAATTCGAAGTTTTGACCCTTTTCTACCCTTGCTCTTTCAACACATTTTTAATGAGCACCCCCACATTAATTGACACTCCAGTCATTAATACATGTACATGGCACACTTTTTCCCTAGTCACATAGGTTACATGCTTTCCGGGCACTAAACGAGCACATACTATTTTTAACCAAACCTGTGCCTCTACTTAAGTGAGCATATGGAAGAGAAACATGATACCCAAATTGTTGGTGGCGAGTCCACCGTGCAACAGAGTTAATGCCACACAGAGTATGTCAAATATCCCTATATGGGGGTTTCTTCACCATGTTAACAAAGGGTTGTGGGTCAACATGAGGTGTCCCAAGTAATCTATTCAAAGCCATAGATGCAAACTCGATAATTTGACCCCTAATTTTAACTTGGTTCGACCTCTCTGTTGGCATCCAATTTGCAAGGAATTCCCTCACCATATTCAAATTACAATCACCCGGTGCATCAAATACAAAACAAGACCAAGGGTGAGTATTCTATCTACCATGTGAGAGAAAACTAGTGACAAGAAATTTCTATCAATAAATATATCATGTGAGTATTTAGATTCCTTATGTTCCTTGAATCATTTTTTACCTTCTTTCTCTGTGATCCAACGGAGCCCATATCTCCTCAATGGTGGTGGTGCCATCCTCACATCTTCATGCTCCTCTTCACTAGGTCTCCTTGCTCTTTTGACCCATGGCTTGAAAAAACCACCCCTTTCCCTTTGTTTACTTTTGGTGCCATTGATGGAAGTATCTCAAGAAAAATGTTAAACTTTGTGTTTTGGATGAAAAAATTTGGAAGATTTTGATGAAGAGATGAAGTTTTAAAAGAGTTTTCTTAGGAAAATAGAGGGGTGCAGCATGGCTATGATGAAATTGAGCTGAAATTTTTAGGTCTAGACCTTTTAAAGTACTCCTTTAGGCTGGAAATTACATTTTAGCCATTAAATTTTTGCCTGGAACATAGATCCATGTCACGGTGCTGAAAGCGCCAAAACTGCATCGCTTCGCGGGGCTCACTGCCTTGCCTAGCTTGCACGTCGTGCCTCTGCGTGTGTTGTGTTGCCTGCGCATCGCGTAAGGCCGTGTGGCACTTCTGCCTGTGCCTCGCGCCAGACCTTACGCTGCTTGGCCTGAGCAATTCTCGGTACGCACGTTTGATTGTTTTGCTCCCCCTTTTCACTGTTTAAGCTCATTTTTTGTTGAAAATCATGACCTATCACATGCACACTTGAACAAACAGTTAAAAATGAAAACTTATCTTGGGTTGCCTCCCAAGCAGTGCCTAATTTAATGTCGCAACACGACACAGGTATCTTGATTACTTAGACTTCATCAAGATACCCATTGAGACCCGACAATGCTCAAACTCATACCTCCTGCTGAAGTATGAAACAGACATTGTCAATAAAGAACCCAACAAAGAGGTTGGGGTTGAACCCATAGGGAATATGGAAGATCAAAACTAACATCGGTAAGTGAACTTGTTGGTTTGTTACTCCAATTTGGGGGTGTCAAGAAAACTAATAATTAAAACAATGATTGAAATTGTGACATAAAATCAAGAGTGAAGACTAACTAGGGTTTATGTACCCCATGGGTTCATAACTGCTTCAGGTATACACACGTGATCAATACCAATGCTTACTTGTAGAATTGATAACTAAGGTTCATCCAAATGACTGGTTCGTTCCTATTAGATGACTATACTCAATCACTGGGTCAGGTCTCATGAGCGGTTCCAAACTATCCGTTATCAATAAGTCCCAAACTTAACTATCCAGCGACCACAACTCAAGTTTATACAATGATTATCAAGATCAAGGCTTTGTTGTAATTCTCTTTTTCTAATCTCTACCTCTATAGGCTCAAGCAAGTAAATAATTCAGGCAAGTCCTAACGTTGTACACTATTAAGAAACATTTAAGCATGAAGAGAATATAATACAAGCGTTTTGCATTGGTTTTTAATCACTTTTGTGTAACTCTAGCTCATTAATCCATCATGATTCCCACAACCCTAGCAATGGAGGTTTTAGCCTCTCATAGTTGCAAGGTTGTGATATATATTCATAATTAAACTCATAATTCAATACTTACAATTGTAGATGAGATAAAAAGCTTCTTTGGTTATCTCCAAAATAACTCAAGAACAATTCACAAAGATCAAGAAATCAATAAAAGGTTGATCACAAGTCAATCAACTCAATTCTATATTTTTCCTCACTTCCTAACCTTCTCTAATTACTTCCAATGTTTCTCTCTATGTTTTCTAGATGTTCTCTACTGAAAATAAAACATAAAAGGTATTTATACAGACATAAGAATCCTTTTCCTAAGCTAACAGGGTAAATTTCCATAACTGGTGTCGCCTGAGCTATGACAGATCCCACGACCCATAGTAAGATTGTATGGGTCGTACCTGCTATCCGTATGTCCTTGGCTTGATGAAATTTGTCTAAGTGTTGAGCCCTGGTATGACTTGTACATGCTTCCTACGAGTCATACTGTTCTTCCGTGGCTTGACTCTACGAACACTAAATTTTTCTAAAGTTTGTCACGAGTGTTATGGTACGACGTGTACCTTGCTGCCCCAATCGCACTGTCTATCCATGTCAGGAGTCATCCCCTTATGCAATTCTTCTGAATATTTCCACGACTCAATGCTACGGCTCATACCAGTGTTGTACGGCTCGTACTGAGAGTCGTAGGTTGCACTCTTCACAATTCAACCATCTGAAACTTTTCACGATCTTCAGTACGGCTCGTACCATCAACCTATAGCTCATACTGAGACTGTGTCTTTAGCCCATTTTCTGTACTTTTAGGCTATCTTTTGCACATTCTTGCGCCAACACTTATTTGTCCTGTAATCAAAGAAAAAGTGCCTTATATTCATATAAACATACCTAAGTCCATGTTATTTTCTTAGTTTCGAGGGTCGAAATTGCTGTAAACTCACAGCACATCAACACCCTCAACTTAAGACTTTTGCATGTCCTCTGGCAAAGAAAAGAAAAAGCTAAACACGACTCTCAACTAGAAAATAAACCTAGGATACTACAACCAATACCAAACAAATTTTGCACTATACATTCAACGACTTTTGACCCTTCTTCCATGAACCAACATCAATTAATATACTACAGGAAACCACAAAATATGATAAGCCAGAATCAAGACATGTCATTTAGTTATCAACAAGCAATCAAGTCATCACCGATGCTTTTCACACAGACCAATGGTAAGTAAATATAACCCATGTACCCTCACAACAAATAAAGCCCCCACTCACGGATATAGTGTCAGATATTGCATGGGACTGAACAAGCGAGACTCTCACTCTCACAAAGAAGTTTCAAGTACTGTGTATCGGATACCATAGGCTTGCCCTTATTTTCTCTGCTTCAGTCTCTCAGATGGTCAGGTCAGGATCACTATAGGACTTGTTGTGGCTTGTAATGTAGGATTTAGGGATGGACATGATAAATGTGAGATATTTTTAAGTGACTAGCCCTTCCTTGGCACTACATACATTGGCTTCATCGTTCACCTATTTCACCCTCTTTTTCTTTTCATTTTTTTCCTCCCTTTCACCTCTTTTGTATGCATTTGTATGTGTGTGGTGTGTTTTCAACATTTTCAAGAATTATTTTTCTTTGAATTTTCTTTTTCAAAGTTTTCAACTTTTTCACCTCTTTTTTTCTTTTTCATTTGTCACACCACACCTCATTTTTCGCCTTTTCTCTTTTCATTCCCTTCTCCTCGTTCCCACCATTTATGCATCCCTACTCTAGCCACCCTCAACTTAGGCATTTTGCCTATGTTGAGGTTCACAATATCCAAGGAAGGACCAGGACCAAAACATGTTCGTTATAAAAAATGGGTACATTTATTGGTTAATCAAAGAAAAATGGTCTATTAAAGGCTCAAAATTGGGATCAAGGGAATCTTATGATTTTGGTAGGGTCATTTAAGCTAAAAGTGAGCTTAACAAAAAACGGCCTATGATCATATCTTAACCAACAATTCTTAGCCTATGCAAAGACCAACCAGGCAAGTTCTAGCTCTTCAACACAGTATTGAACTAAGTATCAAACCTCACTCAATCATGGCACATGATTTATATTCACTTTACCTTTCTGGTTTACACATGGATTAACAAGACTACTCATGCTAATACACTAAATGACATTAAAATAACCACAGAAATCATGCATGCAGTCACAAGTACATAGCTAATGCATCAATATTTTTTTAAACAGGGTTAATTTTTTCAGAAATCCAAAACTAGTGCACTTTCATTAGCTGAGTACTCCTAAGCTACATTCTAATTAAACAAAAATCATAAAATAAAAAAATAAAATTTTAAACATGCCAATTCTACTAGATAGCATGTCCGAGGGAAAACAAATACGATAAGAAAAACACTCAGATGAATCCAAAAATCACAAATACACCCCTCCCCTTTTTGAAAATTATGCTTCATCCCTGAAGCATGAAGTACAAGAAAAGAGGGAAGGTAACATACCTATGGCTCTCCTGTCATCCTGCGGAGAAAGTACCTCTGCTGTCGTGGCGCTAGCGGTGGCCGGCGCACTCAATGGTGTGTCAATAGGGGGAGTGATTACACCCTCATTAGTCTCGGCCATTTCTACGGCCTCTGTGGTGATCGAGGTTGAATGTGGCTCACTCGAAGAGTCCTTGCCACTAGCAAGCTCGGGCTGAGCCATGGTAGAGCTGCTTGCTCCTCTAGCTCGCTCTTGCAGCTCTGACATATGTGAATTATGAGTCTCAGGCTCTCTGCTTGTGCCCTCTTGCATTCTCTTCTTTGTTTCTTCCTCTTCTTCCTCAAACTTTCTTCTCCAACAGCCTCGGAGACTCTTTTCTTTCCTTTTTCCTTTGCCACTATCATTAGCTCCCAATAAGCCGCCAAGTCAGTCGCCTCATCTGGCTCTTCATCAAGGTCCGGAAGAATGGGGGCTGATATAACTGTCAGTTTTCATGATTACAACTCAGCTACTTGGCTCCGAAGAGCCCACAACTCCTCACGGAGATTGTCGGTATCCTTCTGCTACGTCATACGCATGTTAAATCATCTCTCAAATCCGTTAAGGCGAGCATGTAAGGCCTTTGCTTCTGTGTCAATCTCTAATTTTACCTAGGGCTTCATATTCTCCATTATTGCCTGAATTTTTCTTTCGGCCATGGTCAACCTCTTGGCCAATTTCTGGAGAAAATGTTGGGGCACTAGGACATACCCTGCTAGTGTCTAGTTGGTAGGCTAGGCACTGGTGTAGCAGAAGTGTTAAGAGTTGCCTCTGAATGACTGGCATCTGTAGCTGATGTATCACTCTGCTCCTGTGAGGTGGGGGTATTCACCTATGCGCCCCCTGCTGGTTGGGTCTGTGGAACTGCTGTGGGAAGTCGATCTTGACTCACCGGGTTCATTTCATCCCGGATTAAGCCAATGTCTGCTATCCTCTGCCCTCTAATCAAGCGCTCCTCACACCATCGCACTGGCACTCCTGCCTCTTTGCATAATCTGAAAACGACGCTCAGGAATGGGATGGTAGTGCTCAATGCCAGAGCCCGATCTTATATTTCCTCTGTGATGATCCTCGGGATGTTGATAGGATATTTGGACATGAGGCATGCCACCTGAGCTGACTCAAATAGTTGCCATTGACTGTTGGTGCTAATTGGTGGCGCACTAATGTCCAATAGGCTTTTGCAATGAAGTTGAGTGAGTTTTTGGTAGCCTGATTTCCACCTGAGACCTACTCTGCTTCCTCTTTGTCCTCAGCTATAACACCCGCCAATCACTGTAGCTACCTCTGTCTCTCCTCAAATTCCAGCTGTCTAATTTTCTTCAGTGCCTTCACTCGATACTCATATCCTGGTGTGGCATGTGGAGGTATAAACTGCGGCACATATAGGATTCGAGAGATAATGCACTCGGAGATGTCGACCTCTCGTCCTTTGACCAGGACACTCTCCAATCTGGGCTGGTCTTTCACTTTCTGCCCCTTTTTTGCCTTTTGCTCCATGGTCACCAAGTAGTTGGCGTAAAACTCACGGACTATCTCTGAAGTGTACTGGTTCGGAGTCCAAGCCATCCATTCGAGCCCATATGTAATACCCCGGAAGGGACTAAGAGTAGACATGGGAAGTTAATTGGAAAAATGAATAAAAATGGCAAAACATCATAGGACGGGTGACCCTACGACTCGTGGTAGGGTATCAGGAGTCATTAGAAGCAGTTGTGGGTTGGGGAAAAGTTGCAGGACGAGGGGTGTCATGACTCGTGGTGGGAATCCACGAGTTGTTGTTTGGAGTCGTGGTGCGAGGACGACTTCAGCAGTTGGGGATGCAATGGGTCATCCACGACCCGTTGTGAGCTGTGACGGATCTTGATCACCAGTCATGGGTCGAGTACTGGATTTTCCAGTGGATCCAATGGATGGAAACCACGACTCGTTGGAGGTCACCACAAGTCGTGGTGGGGCTCGTGGGAAGGAAAGCCAGGTTAGGTCAAGGAGTTGGCAACGGTCGACCCTACGACTCGTTATTTTAAGCAATGACTCATCCTGGCGATTCGTGGGAAGAATCCGAGAGGTGTTTCAAGGCAGTGGACCTAACGACTCAATACCAGGAATCATGGTATGTCGTCATGACTCATAGGGTCGGTCGTGGGTCCGGTCGGGACAGTTTTCGGGAAGGTTATTTTAAGGGAATTTTTGACTTTTCGTGCTATACTACGTTTGGGCTCTACCTTACACGATTTTAAGGGTTTTTCTAAGCCAAAACCCTTATTCTCTCAATCTCCTTCTTCCTCCTCTCTTCTCCCAAAATTTTAAGAAATTCCCAAGGTGTTCTTCAAGCTTCAAGGAAGATAATCAAGCGGGGTTTTCGTCTACCAAGTATGTGGGACTTCAACAAGGATAATTTTTTCATCCTTGTGCCCCAAAAGTTTTCAATAAGAACCCAATTTAAATGATTTGGAATATCATGATCTAGGATTTTGAGTAATAATTTCTTCCTTATCCCTTTCTTAAATGCTAATATTTATTGTGATTATGGAATGAATTGGAATGTTAATTAATGGGTCGCTTGGGAATATGGATTATATGTTGGGATTGTATGATGATAGCATGTTCTTCATGAATTGGCTTGAGTAATAAATGGGTTTTGCATATTGTTCACTTGATTGTTGTAGTCATGCATGAATATGATGAAATTGTGAAGATTAGGTTGAGTATGTATGCATGTAGTATGTTCTCCCTAAATTAATTCTAGTATTGATTGGGATTTGTACATTCCTTCCGTGATTATCATAGAAACTCATGAACATGATGGGAGTGTGAAAATATTGCATAATTAGCCCTAATGACTTGATTATGATGTTGATGATCATGTTGTGTTGAGTAGAAGTTATGGGCTTGAGTAATTGAAATAAGTGAGGTGCCATTATCATGCTTTAGATTTAATTGATTTGGTGTAAGAAGATTTTATCTCCATTGTTAAACTACAAAGCCTGGGCAGATTCTACATTGTTTTCCTTATTAAAATTATTTTTATAAAAACCTTGGAATCTAAAACGCCCATGGCTGACGAGTTCACAAAGGAGCGTTTGTGACAAGTGTGTGGAATGTTGTGGACCTAAATAAGTGAAGTCATGTATTTTGATAGAGTATGAGTTGTATTTATAAACCTTACATGATCTCATATTACATGTGAATGAGATGAACTTGGAATTCGAAGTGTCATGATAGTATATGCACAATGGGAATCTATAGAATGCTTGTTAGCATAAGATGCTTGAGATAGTGATTGATTTGACTCCATGATGAGGTGAATTATGGCGATAATGCATGAGAATGATATTGCAACTATTGGGATTGATGTTATTAGAAAATAGCCCCCACCCTGTTGATAAGAATGTTGTATGATGAAAAGCAATAAATGTCCTTTGTCTCTGATTAGCTGTTGCAATTTAAATTTGCTTAGTCAGTCGGGATTCTCGTTTGCAAGAATGTTTCCCTAGTCAGTCGAGATTCTCATTAGCAAGAATATTTCCTTAGTCAGTCGGCATTCTCGTTAGTAAGAATGACTCCCTAGTCAGTCGGTACTCACATCCCTAGCTACTAGCCGTGCATGTTTCTCCTCATTAGGTCGGGACTAACATCCCTAGCTAGTCAGTGACTCTATATCAGAGCCTTCTTTCCCTTCAACAGACAGGGATTCTCGTTAGTAAGAATGTTTCCCTTAGACAGTCAAGGGCCCTCTTGATATCAGTCACGACATTGCATCCCTGTATCATTTTGATTACTACTTTTGTGCACCCGTTGATCTTATAATAATGCATGTACTTATAATGTGATTATGATTATATGAATATGTGAATCTCATATAAGGGTGTCGTATCTCATTTCAGTTACATTACTATTAATGTGTTTTTACATTATTTCCTTCTTGTATATAATTATGAGCTAGTTTAATTATGCTTCTTGCATACTCAGTACATTCCAAGTACTAACTGCACGCCTCTTGTGCTATATCATTTCATGATATAGATTTAGGTCTCCAGGCTCCGTCGCGTGGTTAGATACGCTACCCCATTCTCCCAGCTATCAGTGGTGAGTCCCCATCCTCCGAGGACGTGAGTAGCATTCTGGTTTTATTTTATTTCCAGTTTTCAGTCTTTTGGAGTTAGCTGAGGGCTTGTCCCAGCAACTCATCATTTATTAGAAGGCTTTCAGACTTGTTAGACAGATTCAACTTTGTATTTAAATGTTATTAAGTTTTCGTTTTGATTTATATCAGTTTTTAGTCAGTTCTTCCGCTTGTTCTTGATGTTTGACATTTCTTATGTTAAGTTTATGCAATGATTATGACATGGGTCGACTTGGAGCCTCTCGAGGTTCCTTGTCCCGTGTCTACGATCCGGGTGTACTCTCGGGTCGTGACACCATAAAAGCTGAATATACGCTTTATCTCCTCTACTTCATTCAATGTGTTGGTGAGGATCTATTGCTCTTCTTGGATGCTCCGCTTGGGTTTGTTTTTGGCGATGAGAGAAATGCCCTGTTCATATATTTCCTGTGCTCCTGGCACTCTCCACCGGATGTTACAACTCTCCCTAGGCGGGATGTGCTGCTTCTCAGCATTGGGAGCCTTCTCCTCCGACTCGAAACTGCCACTTGCCTCTCCGAATTGGGTCTCCTCAGACCCTTCTTCTGCATTGGAGCCGCTTCCCGACTCCTGATTACCTTCCTTATCTCCCTCCTCAAACTGGGGAGCTTCGGCAAATGTGGCAGTAGCGGCGACGGCTTGGGCTTTGTCCTTTGCCCTAGTGGTTCGGGTCCTGTTGGTGTCTGATGTATCGACCCTGCATTCCTCAACTAAACCACTAGGGGAATTGCCTGCTTGTTCAGATTCAGAGGTCTCATCTTGTAATGTACTCTGGGCAGTTGCTTTAGATGCTTTACGCTTGACCGTTGTTCGTCGGTTTTTGCAACTATATGCAAGTGCACGTGGTCGAACAAGTAGTAAAATTGCTTAAGTAAGCCAAGTATCGATCCCACAGGGACTGAACTAAGGTAATAATTAACTCTAGTGCTAATGAACTATAACTTTAAGAATGCAGACAACCAAATGAATAAGATTTTTAGAGTTTGAGTTACTAACTAATAAGAATCTAAAGCAAAATGATAAAGTGAGTCTGAACAATAGTAATGAGCATGCTGAGGTTAAAACGAACATGCAAGGAAGGAATTTGTCAATACAATTCAGTTAATCTTTCCTTCGGTTGCTAGTCAAGAATTATTGCCTATGGATCGAAACTTTCGTATCCTACCCAACTTAAGAATCATGAACCTTCAACCTACATTTCTGTGATAAAAGAATTTCATGTTCTAGCCATACAAAACTGATTCCTTAATTGACTAATAAGACTTTCAGATATATTTCTATTCTGAATGTAAATCAATTCTCAATTTTCCCAAACTAAGAAGAGATCATATCCTACCAATTCACATTTTTCCAATTTCTTTCCTTTTCAAAATCAAAAATTGGATTTTTTAGATATACATTAACATTGGCCAAACATTAATGTAGTAAGAACAAGAATTGATAGAACAACCATTGAAGAAAAGATGAAAACTAAATTGATCAACAATTACATTCCACTACAATTGTTCTTAACCTCAGCAAGAAGTGAATTTAGCCACTCATTTGTGAATTAAACATCATCAAATGAGTATAAATCATACAAACAATTGAAATAAAGGAGAAAGAGATAGAGAAGAACCCTAAGATTTTCGTCCCCTCAACTGCCTGCAACCCACGTTCTTACTCAACCAAGTCAGAATGATTAAAAATAAATCTAAGTGTGCTATTTATACCAGTGGGACTTTTTCCCGAAATAACAAGCAACATGTCACAGAGTGCATCGCGGAGCACTGCCTCCGTGACATGGAGCTAACACGGACCCTCTAAATCAGGTCTCTCAGCAATTATTCCTCAGCGTGCCACGGCATGAAACACGGAGCTTGGCCAACGTGCCACGGCGCCGTCGTGAACCCTTACTGGAATTTGATGTTCCAGGTAAATATACCCAATGTGCCACGACTTGTATCGCGTGGCATTACCTCCGTGTCACAGAGGCAACGCGGACCTTCATTGGAATTGGCCAAAATAACTCATCCGAGGCAGAATGCCTCCGCGATGACAGCGTGACATGGCTCCATCGCGGAGCCCCTATATTTGTTGCTTTTCCTTGACCTTTTCCACTGCTCGCTTCCGAGTCCATTCCCGATTTTTACCAACATGCATCTTAACTTCCTAAAATTACATTTTTCCTGCAAAACAATACTAATCATGTTGGTTAGTATAAATTCACATTTTAACTACAAATCACATGAGAATGTACAAATAAAGATAGATAAACAAGACGAAATAAAGCATTTGAGTATCACTTGGGTATATAATTCTGCCCAAGATCACTTACCCCACACTTAAAACCTTGTTCGTCCTCGAACAATACTCTCCTATCTCATGCAGTTGACACTCACGCGTAGCTACTTTGGCTCGACAATTCAAGCTACGGTTATACCGATTATTTACTATAGCAAATCATCAAGAAAACATGCATAGTCTCATCAATACAATGACATTCACCACATTAAGACCTCCTAGACTCAAGAATCGACTCTTGATCTCGGAAAACTCATGCACATCAGCTGATCAAGACATCCGACACGAAATTCAATCTCTCGTCAAGCATGTTCCCTCACAACACAAGAGAATTTCCCCCTTTTCAATCATATGATTTCCAAAGCATTACATGTAGGGGTATATGAACACGATTTCGCTCTCTCTCCCAAAGAATTCACATGCATCATGTCATGAATCATAGGCTTGCCTCTAGTGTATTACTCCACTAATATAAGGACGCATGATGTAAGATCACGTAGGACTTAACGGATTGTAATGTAAGCTAAGGAACTAGTAAATACTGGGCTAACCAATAATAGCAACTAGCTTCCTTAAGCGCTTTTCAAAATATCCCACCCCCATTATAGGCATTGTTTCTTCCTTCATCCTCTCATTCTTGAATTTTTTTCTTTATTTTTGTTCCCATTTCTTTAAGCACACTCGACTAAATAACAAAGATTAGTTATACATCTTTATTTTCTTTAATTTCAGCAAGTGCACCCTTGACCTTTTCTTTACTTTCACCACTTCCGCTTTTCCTTCCTTTTCACAATTCTCACTCCTTGACACTGTGGGAAAATTATTTTTCTTGAGCGCTTAAGAGTTTTGGATCAAATTCACGGCTAATGAAAAGAAGGGATTAAGCTCATTTTCTACCTCTTCAAAGAAAGGAAAAAATAGGCTAAAGGCTCAATAAGGCTAACTAGGATGTACATTCAAGGTAGGTATGATAATGGAAAAACCTTCGGTTAAATCAAAGAAATGCCTACATCATTTCCTACAATACACATCCTTCATTTCGTTTCGTACACACACCAGGCAAGTTCTAGACACTTCACAATAGCATGGAATAATCGAAACCTCACCACACACTCATTGCACATGCTCAACTCAAGACATATTCACAGACTCTTCAATCAGCTAATTAGAAGAATTCAATATTTAGCCTCAATCACACCGAATCGAACTCTATGGCCTAGGTATCTCAACATGTTTACACATTTGCATGCTTTCATACGAATCATCTTTGCATCTCAATATCATGTACAACACGCAACAAGAATTCCGAACCATGAAGTAACAACACGTTTGGGAAACAAACAAAAGAAAGAAAATAAAAGAAAGAAAAAAATTACTCCTATCGACTACATTTCCCTTAAGACCGTCGTCTTCCATCCATCATAGGGAACGGTCACTATTTACGACTTCGATTCAATGGGACTATTCTCGGTAAAAGCACCGAAAACAAAGGCCGAGAAACCCAATCATAAGAAAATTCAACAAAAATTTTTCAAAAGTATCGATAATTTTGATAGAAAACAAAAAAATATTTACAAAAAAAAATATTTACATAACCAACCAATCAACAACAGCTCACACAACCACAACAGCTTACATTCATTACAACATCACTTAATTATAAAGCACATCACAAAGAGTCACAGGGTCATATTTTTTCACAGGCACAACAACACAAAACATAAACAAAAACAAAAACAACAATGAAACATCCAGCACCTAACTACTCCCACAACACACTTAAACCGAACACTGTTCCCAGTGTTCACAAAATTCAATATATCACAAAGGTGGGTGGTGAAACTCCCTAATCAATCGAAGTATTCCACTTTTTCATCAGGTGTTGTTGCCTCGTCTCCCATATCCAAATCGCCCCCGCTGTCCTCATCTGATTCAACATCTGAGTCCTCACGGCGGGTCTCCTCATCAGTGGGGACATCATCATCTACAGGCTCCACAAAAGCTGGCCCCACTCGGCATAGAGCCTGGGCATTCTCACCAAAGGGGTAATCTAGCTCGAGCTTCCATAGCTCATCTTCTGTTGTTGGCCTCCCGCCTATGCGCAACTGCAGCATCTGCATCCCGTACATGCGGGTCATATATTGATCATCTCGAGCATGTCGCTCGGCTAGTGTGAGAACTGGCCCGTGAGTGGTGTCGGGTGCCTTGGTTTTGGTGACGTCCAAAGCACGCCTATCTATTTGCGGAATGTAGTCCAGGGCCTCTTCCTCGAAATCAAGGCCCCTCAGGAACGTGGTAAGTAAACCACCGAACCCGTACTTGTGCCCTTGATGCAAATGGGCTCTCTTCATGGCGGAGATGATCACCGCCCCAACATTTATCTCTAGCCCTTTCATCAGGGCATAAACCAAGCGCACTCAATCCCGGGTGACATCTGCTATGTGCACCCCCGGGATCAGGCAGGAACATACAATTTTGAGCCAAATCCTAGCTTCCCTGTTCACTTGAGAGTAAGGCAGTGTTTGATGGTAGCTCCTCTCCTTGTGCCTGCTCCACCGCGCTGTCGAACGGGCTCCACACAGAGTGCGGCTGATATCCGCATAAGGTGGAGTTATGTTCAGCTGTCGGAGTACATGGGCGTCTGTATCCCGCGCCCCCAAGATGGCATTCAGGTGATGGGGCTCAAAGGTGACAACCTGCCCCCTTATCTTGACGGTGTGACTGCGGAGTGTCGGGTTCCAATTAGCGTAGAACTCCCGAATCAGATGGAGATTGCACTCCTTAGGCTCTTCGAAGATGAAGTTCAGCCCAGCAGTGTCAATCCGATGTACGATTCTGGGGAATTCCTGTGCCAGCGGCTCCCTTGCAATGTGCTCCTCAGGGAAGTATTTGGTCTCTTTGTGTTTTGCATACCATTTCTTCCCTTCGTCAGTCACCCATCGGGTTCCGTATTGACAGCGTTGGCCGCGCGAAACCGCTAATGCTGCTGGAACTGCTGTTCCCAACCTGATTCTTTTTCTACCAGCGCCCCATGTAGATGCGCTCTTTCCCTTGTCTTGCCTGCCTGACATCATTCCTGTAACATCGAACAGACAATCCCAACGTTATTCAAGTCAAAAATAGGCCACCCCACACTTAGTCTTTAGCCACAATTAAAACAATTCAGCAAGACAATCATGTTTTTCTAATTTTTACAATCAACATGCTTAGTGCATTCAGATAAGTCGATGGAATACTTACTATGTACTACTCATACTTCGTACAATGAATCACAATATCACCATCGATTCCATTACATCACATAGCACTTAGCAAAAAAAATTCTCAACAACAACCTATGCAATTCAACAATTTCATTTTCCCAAAAATTCCCTTGTTTACTTAGCATATTTGACATTAATCACAACATAATTCACATCACCCAACATGCACAACCCAAAAATTTTCACATTTCAACCAGATTTAGTTTCTTCCTATTCAACTTCCAACTCTAGCTACCAATTTCGCAAAAATTCAATCAAACATGCATTCATCGAGTTCACATACTCACAACGATACTATGAACATCAATCAATCAACATTTAAGTGAATTCAAACTTAATTTACACTTAGGGAAAGGTTTACTCACCTCACATGCTCAAAAATTGAAAATTTAAGCAAAAATTAAGGTTAAGTTCAAGAACATACCTTTAATCCGATGAAATCGAAGAAAAGTTGAAGAAAACTAGTGCCTAGGTCCGTGTCACATTGGGGGAGGGGGGAATTTAGGGAGTTTGTCATGGAGGGAATGGGAAATGGGGAAAAATGAGGGGATTTGGGGTTAAAAAGGGTGTTTTTCGCGCGGGTTACCCGGCGACCCGGTGTAACCCAACGCGAATTACACCTCAACGTGTCACGGAGGGTAACGAGGAGCACCCCCTCTGTGACACGGAGCCATCACGTAGGTGCTCTGGAATTTGTAAAAATTCCAGAATTGGCTTCAACGTGTCACAGAGGGTAACGCGGAGCACCCCCTCCGTGACACGGAGCCAACGCGTAGGCTCACTGTCCTGCCACTTTTTATTTTTTTCTCACCTCTATTTTTTTGCGATCCTTTGCATTTTTGCCCTCCGTTCCACCTGAAAATCATCTCACAACAAGGAATTGGTTAGAATTCATAGGTTTCAAACACAAACACAATTTTTGTTTTTATTTTTATTTTTTTTCTTTTTCTCTTTTTTTTTTCTCTTTTTATTCACTATTCTATTCATCTACTACAACAATTTCACGGGTTGCCTCCCGCGCAGCGCCTGGTTTACCGTCGCGGCTCGATGTCATTGACACTCAATCATCCTCTAAAGTGATGGATGTCTTCTCTCGCATAACGTTCTCACCCCAGTAATGCTTACAACGTTGCCCATTAACCAAGAACGTGGCACTTCGATCTTCTTGCCACAACTCCAATGCCCCGTGCGGGGTCATTCTCACTACCTCAAACGACCCTGACCATTTGGACCGCAATTTCCCTGGGAACAGGTTTAATCTTGAATTAAAAAGCAACACTTTCTGCCCCGACTCAAAAATACGATGCACCATATGCTTATCGTGCCACCTCTTTGTTTTCTCTTTGTAGCACTTGGCACTTTCATAAGCATGCCAATAAAACTCATCAAGTTCGCTGAGTTGCATCAGCCTCTTCTTGCCCGCTAGCTCTAGGTCCATATTCAATTTCCTCACGGCCCAGAAAGCTCGGTGTTCTAGCTCCACCGGCAGATGACACGCTTTTCCATAGACCAATCGGTATGGAGAAGTCCCAATTGGTGTCTTGTAAGCAGTTCTATAAGCCCACAACGCATCGTTGAGTTTGTTTGACCAATCACTATGTTGTGCATTCACTATTTTCTAGAGAATCTGCTTCACTTCTCTGTTCAACACCTCCACTTGCCCACTAGTTTGGGGATGATATGTTGTTTCCACCTTGTGGAGCACCCCATACTTAGCTAGCAACTTCTTGAAACTTGCATTGACAAAATGAGCCCCTCCATCACTGATAATGGCTCGGGGTGTCACGAACCTGGTGAAAATGTGGTTTCTCACAAATTTGGTTACCACCTTGTTGTCATTACTGGGACAAGCTATTGCTTCAACCCACTTTGATACATAATCAACGGCCAACAAGATGTAACGATTACCAAATGATGGTGGGAATGGGCCCATGAAATCAACAGCCCATACATCAAAGATCTCCACTTCTAGTATATGCTGCAGCGGCATCTCTTGCCTCCTACCAATTGTGCCTGTCCTTTGACATCTATCACACATTTTGACGTATGCCATAGAGTCTCTGAATAGTGTAGGCCAAAAGAAACCTAACTGTAGCACCTTGTGCGCTGTCCGCTCGCCTCCGTGGTTCCCTCCATACAACGAAGAGTGACAACTCCTCAAAACTTCTGCAATCTGGCTCTCCTGGATGCATCTTCTCATAACCTGATCCGGTCCCTGTTTAAACAAGTACCGCTCATCCCAAATAAAATACCTGCAATCATGCCTCAATTTTTTTCTCTGCTAAGTTGTAGCCTCCGGTGGATAGACTCCACTCACTAGCAAATTCACTATGTCTGCATACCACGGGATCTCAGCTTCCCCTATTGCCAAGAGCTGCTCATTCGGGACTCCTCTTTGATGTTGTCACCTTCCTTCACATGCAACCGGCTTTCCAATTGCAATAGGTGATCTGCCACTTGATTCTCACTCCCCTTTCTGTCCCTAATCTCTAGGTCAAACTCTTGCAACAACAAGATCCATCTGATCAGCCTGGGCTTTGCATCCTTCTTGTTAAACAGATACTGAATCGCTGCATGATCGGTATACACCACTACTCTAGAACCCACCAAATAGGACCTGAATTTATCAAACGCGAACACCAATGCTAGCATCTCCTTTTCTGTGACTGTATAATTAACTTGGGCAGCGTCCAGTGTTTTGCTTTCAAATGAATAGAATGAAAAATTCTATTCCTCCGCTGCCCCAATATAGCTCCCACAGCCACATCGCTTTCATCACACATCAGTTCAAATGGTTGTTCCCAATTCGGAGAAATAAGGATAGGTGCTTCTATCAATTTCTGCTTCAACTCCTCGAATGCTTTGACACACTCATCATCAAACTCAAACTTCACCTCTTTTTCTAGCAACCTGCATATTGGTCTAGAAATTTTGGAGAAGTTCTTGATGAACCGTCTGTAGAACCCTGTATGCTCGAGAAAACTACGAACACCCTTCACTGACACAGGTGGTGGTAGCTTTTCAATAACTTTGATCTTAGCACGATCGACCTCCAACCCCTTGCAAGACACTTTATGGATAAGGACGATACACTCCTTGACTAAGAAATGACATTTCTCCCAGTTGAGTACAAGGTTGGATTCTTCATAGCGAGCTAGCACCCTATCAAGATTCTGCAAGCAAGTAGCAAACGAATTACCGAAAACAGAAAAATCATCCATAAATACCTCTACGAAATCTTCCACCATGTTGTGAAATATAGCTATCATGCATCTCTGGAATGTGGTCGGTGCATTTCATAACCCAAATGGCATCCGCCTAAAAGCATATGTCCCATAAGGACATGTGAAAGTAGTCTTCTCCTGGTCCTCCGGTGCTATGGCTATTTTGTTATAGCCAGAGTACCCATCAAGGAAATAATAATATTCTTGTCCAGCCAATCTGTCTAATATTTGATCAATGAATGGGATACAATAGTGATCTTTCCTTGTGGCTTCATTGAGCTTTCTGTAGTCCATGCAAATCCGCCAGCCTGTGACGGTGCGAGTAGGGATCAGCTCATTCTTCTCATTGGTGACCACGGTCATCCCTCCTTTCTTTGGGACACACTGAACGGGGCTGACCCATTTGCCGTCTAAAGTAGGATAGATCACACCTGCATCAAGCCACTTAATTACTTCTTTTCTAACCACATCCTTCATCATCGGATTCAACCTCCGCTGAGGCTGTACAGTCGGCTTTGCTCCTGTCTCCATGAAAACTGTGTGTGCAAAAAGCTGGATTGATACCCCGAATATCTGACATCTGCCAGCCCATTGCTTTCTTCCTTCTTTTGAGGACCACCAATGCTTCCTTTACCTGTGCCTCTATCAATTCTGCGGAGATGATGACTGGTAAAGTGACATCTTCCCCCAGAAAGACATATTTTAAATGGGGAGGCAATGTTTTCAACTCTAGCTTTGGTGCTTCCTCAATAGATGGTTTCGGCAAGGGTTCCAGGGACCTCTTTAAAGGCTGAAAGTCATGCTTCCTGAGATACCATTGTGGTTCATTCAACATTTGCACCATCTCATAAGTATCTTTATCTCTGAAATGATCGGAGCTCATCAATGCTCTTTCCAATGGATCTCGAGATTCAACAATCTGAAGAATTTCTGCTTGATTTAGCACATTGATTGCTGAAAGCTCCTCATGTATGGCCGGAAGCTTCATGGACTTACATACATCAAATACCTCCATTTTGTCATGCGCCTGCATCGTTAGCTACCCTGCAGCTACATTAATCAAAGCTCTCCCAGTTGCCAAGAAAGGACGTCCCAAAATAAATGGGACTTCCACATCCGGCTCAAAATCCAGAACAATAAAATCTACCGGGAAGATAAGGGAGCCCACTTGCACCAACACGTCCTCCACAATGCCATCTGGTCTGGCTAAAGAACGGTCTGCTAACTGCAAGATCACCATCGTTGGTCTAGGACTGCCCAGCCCCAACTTCTTCAACACCGATGTCGGCATCAAGTTAATACTCGCTCCCAAATCGCATAATCCGCGAGCTCAGATACTTTTCCCAATTGTGATTTGAATTGTAAAGCTCCCAGGGTCCTTGAGCTTTGTTGGCAACCTGTTCTATATACGGGAAGTGCACTCCTCAGTCAGCGCCACCGTAGCATACTCCGTCAATCTACTTTTGTTAGCTACGATGTCCTTGATATACTTTGCATACTTTGGCACTCCCTGCAAAACATCAACCGGAGGTAAATTAATGTGTACCTGTTTAATCACCTCCATAAACTTTTTGAAACAAGCTTCCTCCTTGTGTTTCTTTAATCTTTGAGGGAACGGTGGTGGTGGTCTTTCTGCTTCAGCTGCCTTCTCCTTCCTCCTCTTATCATCCTGCTCCCTCTCTTTCTCCACTGCTCCTGACTACTGAGGTGGTCTTTCTGGTTCCACCTCCTTGAGTTGTAAACCACTCCTTGTGGTCACTGCATTTACTTGCTTGGGATTTGGGTCAGTGTCACACGGTAGTCCTCCTCTTGGCCTGGTGTTTTGAGCTCCAACTAGTTGCCCAAACTGGTACTCCAACGCCTTTGTAGCTAACTGATTGTTCTTTACATCTGCTGCCAATTTTACATAATCGGCCTGCAATTGAGCTTGGTTAGCTATCATTGTTTTAAACATTTCCTCAATGTTGGGTGGTGGTGGTGGAGGAGGTGCATTGTTGCTTCTGTATTGAGTCTGATAGTTCTGCTGCCCTCCTTGATTTCTCTGTGCACCCTGATTCAAACTCTGCCCTTGATGGCTGTTACTACCCCAAGAGAAATTCGGATGATTTCTCCAATTCGAGTTGTAGTTGTTGCCATACTATTGGTGATTATTTCTCTGTATATTCCCCACAAAATTCACTGAATCTGGATTTGCACCACAACACTCAGCTGAGTGTTCATTACTACTGCATACTTCACACCAAAACTGTTGCACTACATTAACTGGGGCTTGAGGTTGATTCAAGCTCATATTGCTGAAGTGGGTGTTAAGTTGATTTTGCAGCGCAGCTATCTGTGCAGCTATAACTGTAAAACCATCCACTTCCAAGACTCCTGCCGCTTTCCTTGTTCCTCCTCTAGAAGAGTCCGCATTCCACTTTGGATTTCCCTGCGAAAATACGATTTAACAAAGTATACAGCTCCTTATAAGTCTTTTCTAATGCTTGTCCCCTAGCTGCTGAGTCTAGCAAAATTTTTGTGTGGGGTTCCAAACCCTCTATGAAAGTATGCACCAGCACATCATTGGATTGGTGATGGTGAGGAAAATCCCGTAACATGGATTTGAATCTTTCCCAAGCTTGATACAGATTCTCCCCCTCTCTTTGTTTAAAACTTAGAATCTGACTTCTAAGGCTTGCTGTTTTACCGGATGGAAAGAACCGTATCAAAAATTTTCTTGCAAGATCATCCCAAGTGGTGATGGAATTAGGTGGCTCAGTTTTCAACCACCTTTTTGCTTCTCCCAATAGTGAAAATGGGAACAATGTAAGCCTTACGTAATCGGATGATACTCCAGCGGGGATGTAAGTGTCACTTATCTCCAAAAAGTTTTGGAGATGTTGTTGTGGATCTTCGTGAGGGAGACCTGTGAATTGCCCACTGGTGTGCAACAATTGCACCATATTCTGTTTCAGCTCAAACCTCCCTCTTGGCTCAGGTTTGCGAATACTTGATGTAACGTTGTTAGCATGTGGGATTGCCACTTCGCGAACCGGCCTAGCTGCCATTTCCTCGGGCACTAACACTGCCCTTACAAGTGGTGGGTTCTGTTGTTGCTCCATGATTGTTTGTCTGAGCAACTGCAGCTTCTTCTCTAGAGCTTCCCTTCTTTGACGATGGAACTGTCTTTCCGGCTCTAAGTATGAATCCACCAGCTCCTTGTCTCTTGCCGGTGTTCAACAGAATTCACTATCTGCAAAAGATAGGCTAAGATCAAGTTGTCAGCACTTATATAGAAATTGTAAACTAACACTAAGAAAACAATTTTACCAATTGTCAGTCCCCAGCAACGGCGCCAAAAACTTGTTCACCGATTTTTGCAACTACACGCAAGTGCATATGGTCGAACAAGTAGTAAAATTGCTTAAGTAAGCCAAGTATCAATCCCATAGGGACTGAACTAAGGTAATAATTAGCTCTAGTATTAATGAACTATAACTTTAAGAATGCAGACAACCAAATGAATAAGATTTTTAGAGTTTGAGTTACTAACTAATAAGAATCTAAAGCAAAATGATAAAGTGAGTCTGAACAATAGTAATGAGCATGCTGAGGTTACAACGAACATGCAGGGAAGTAATTTGTCAATACAATTCAGTTAATCTTTCCTTCGGTTGCTAGTCAAGAATTATTGCCTATGGATCGAAACTTTCGTATCCTACCCAACTTAAGAATCATGAACCTTCAACCTACATTTCTGTGATAAAAGAATTTCATGTTCTAGCCATACAAAACTGATTCCTTAATTGACTAATAAGACTTTCAGATATATTTCTATTCTGAATGTAAATCAATTCTCAATTTTCCCAAACTAAGAAGAGATCATATCCTACCAATTCACATTTTTCCAATTTCTTTCCTTTTCAAAATCAAAATTGGATTTTTTAGATATACATTAACATTGGCCAAACATTAATGTAGTAAGAACAAGAATTGATAGAACAACCATTGAAGAAAAGATGAAAACTAAATTGATCAACAATTACATTCCACTACAATTGTTCTTAACCTCAGCAAGAAGTGAATTTAGCCACTCATTTGTGAATTAAACATCATCAAATGAGTATAATCATACAAACAATTGAAATAAAGGAGAAAGAGATAGAGAAGAACCCTAAGATTTTCGTCCCCTCAACTGCATACAACCCACGTTCTTGCTCAACCAAGTCAAAATGATTAAAAATAAACCTAAGTGTGCTATTTATACCAGTGGGAATTTTTCTCGGAATAACAAGCAACGTGTCACGGAGTGCATCGTGGAGCACTGCCTCCGTGACATGGAGCTAACGCGGACCCTCTCTGGAATCAGGTCTCTCAGCAATTATTCCTCAGCGTGCCACAGCATGAAATGCGGAGCTTGGCCAACATGCCACGGCGTCGTCGCGAACCCTTACTGGAATTTGATGTTCCAGGTAAATATACCCAATGTTCCACGGCTTGTATCGCGTGGCATTGCCTCCGTGTCACGGAGGCAAAGTGGACCTTCACTGGAATTGGCCAAAATAACTCATCCGAGGTAGAATGCCTCCGCGATGGCAGCATGACACGACTCCATCGCGGAGCCCCTATATTTGCTGCTTTTCCTTGACCTTTTCCACTGCTCGCTTCCGAGTCCATTCCCGATTTTTACCAATATGCATCTTAACTTCCTAAAATTACATTTTTCCTACAAAACAATACTAATCATGTTGGTTAGTATAAATTCACATTTTAACTACAAATCACATGAGAATGTACAAATAACGATAGATAAACAAGACGAATTGAAGCATTTGAGTATCACTTGGGCATATAATTCTACCCAAGATCAACCGTCATTGTATCTGTAGAGAAGAGAGTTAGAATTCCATATCAAAGAAAGAAAAGCAAGAAGTAAAATTCTATGTAACCAACCATGGGTCCATAGTACGGGTCGTACATTGGAGGTACGACTCGTATGGAGTCCTATGAAATCTTTGTTGCACACTACGACTCCTAGGTATGACTCGTACCAAGAAGGTACAATCCGTACCTTGAGTCATATGAGGATGCCCCTTGACCGACAATTTCTCTGTATTTTTGTACGACTCATGGTACGACCCGTAGGTTGATTCCACGAGTTGTAGAAAGGATCGTACTGCCTCTTATGGACTTGACCCTTTCTAGATCTTTGGTATGAATCCTTAGTACGGCTCGTAGTGGAAAACCACGAACCGTACCATAGCTCATACCTTAGGTCTTTCCTAGTTTTAGCTTGGGACAATCCTAATGAGCCATCCTACTAGCCATAGTGTCAAACCACGAGTCGTAGGAAGGCTTGTGAAGCTTGTCCCTGCCTCAATTTTGGTTCAGTTTACAGGAGTCTTTATCATGTTTTGGATACTCAAAATTCCCCAGGTCTACGCATGCAATTCAATCCATTTTATACTACTCATCCCTCCCTTTTTTAGCCACTACCCATAACTCAATTATAAATTCTTCAATGCACAAGTTCATCAACTTTAAGATTTCTCCCAGTCGCATAGAGTCCTATAACACCCCTGGTCATTGTCTCTTTCAAATTTTTCAAGCAAAAACGATGACTCACAGGGGTTTTAGCATCAGTACATCAAGCACATAAGTTTTCTCAATATTCAAAGCAATACACTTACTTGTTGCTTACTTTGACTGGGAGTCCAAATTTAGGGTTGAGATGAACTTGCTTGAGCATGAAATTGCTTGATTGTTTTTTGTTTTTGAGTTACGGGTGTGAGAGAGTCGTGAGTATGTTTCGTGGATTCGGTTTTGATCGCGTGGGAGAGGGGTATGCTTAGGTTTTGAAGTTTAAATAAGTGAGAGGGCAGATTTAAAAACCTGGGCCGAGTCGGGTTACTTCAATGATTTTGACCCATCATGACTCGTACCACGAGTCGTAGAAAGGTCCCACTTCTCGTCCCTTGGACCCATAGTTCATAGAATTGAAAACTTACCTGGGGACCTATGGGAGCCTCTTATGACTCGTACCATGTGGGTACGGTCGGTATGATGACTCGTAGGTATTTACCTTGCATAGCTTGCGTGGTTCACAGACACAGTAAGTACTACGACCCATACACTTGAGTTACGAGTCATAAGACCAACTGTACCCTGAACTCCTTCATTGAAGCACCTCTCTGATTCTCACAACTCATGCTACAACTCATACAACCCACTCATGAGTCGTATTGAGAGTTATAGCACCTGTTTTTCAGCAATTTTTCTTCCATCAGTTTCTATTTTTCCCTTTACACTAAACACATTAGTTGAATCACTTGGGTTGCCTCCCAAGAAGCGCTTGATTTAACATCGCGGCATGACGCAGGTGACCCGGTTACTTAGAATTCACCAATCCACCACTTGGGTTGCCTCCCAAAAAGGGCCTGATTTAATGTCGCGGCACGAAGCAACTCTCTTGACTACTCAGACTTCGTCAAGACATTCAGATTCATCCTCTATTGCTGAGACTATATTGTACTTCTTCAGTTGCTGCATTGCTCAACAGATGTTGAAAGTGACTTCTTCTTTATTCAGTTTGAACCTTAGTTGGTCGGCCTCCACATCCACTAAGGCCCTTATGGTAGTATGGAATGGTCTCCCTAAGATGATGGGGACCTTATAATCGACCTCGCAATCCAGGATCACGAAGTCTGCTGGGAATATAAATCTGTCAACTTTTATAAGCATATCAAACAGGATCCCCACTAGCTTCTTCACAGTTATGTTAGCCATCAGTAGCCGCATGGCAGTCGGTGTGGGGGCTCCCAAGCCCAACTTCTTGAACACAGCCAATGGCATCAAATTTATTCTTGCTCCCAGATCACAAAGTGCCCTTATGAACTCGATATTGCCAATGGTGCTAGGGATGGTGAAAGAACCCAAATCTTCCCTTTTCTGGGCCAGGACTCGTGTAACTATGACACTATAGCGGTGTACATTATCTATAGGCTCATAACTCACGGACCTCTTCTTTGTCACCAAATCCTTCATGAACTTAGCATATCCCAACATTTGTTCGAATGCCTCAACCAATGGTATGTTCACAGATAATTGTTTGAGCATTGACAAGAATTTTTGGAACTTACCATTCTCCGCCTTCTTCTTCATTATTTGGGGGGAAGGTGGTAGTGGTCTCGGGATAGACTTGTAAATTTGAGTTGCACCTTGTTCCTCTTCAGACCCTTTTTTACCAGTTGTGGCCTCAAGCAACTCAGCATTCTCAGCACCTTCCATCTCAACATCATTTTCATATTCTTCAATTACGCTCTCTTTCTTCCGTTCAACTACAACCGGTAGAGGGGGATCAATTGTGGTCTTACCACTCCTAGTAATCACTGCCATGCAATGGACATCATTCTTTGGGTTCTGGACGGTGTTGCTAGGTAGTGTACCCTTCTATCTAGGGTTCAGTGATGCCGACAGTTGCCCCAGCTGCTATTCAATCTACTTGATGGTTATTACATGAGATTCCACTCTCTACCCATGCTCGATATATTGCTTCAGATCTCCTTCAACTGATCAACAGTGGACCTCACCTTTTTCAGCATCTCATCCATCATGCTCTCTATCTTTGACTATCCAGCCTCCCCCTCTCGTGCATTGGGAGGCACATCTATTCCAGCTCAGTCATTGCGATAGCTGTCATTCCTTCTCCATTCTCCTTCGCGCTCACGACCTAGGCTCCTGTCTCTGTACTCATTTTGGTTGTAGTTATCTCTATATTGGTTCTGACCTTTGTTCCTAAAACCTTGGTGCCAATTGTCTTGTCCAGATGCTTGGGCGTTGGCTCGGAAACCCACCACTTGGCTGTCTAGGAAATTTGCTTCCTCCTTGAAATCATAGTGGTCTGCCCCCAATTCCAGTCCTTGTGTCCCCACTTCATTTATCTTTTTGTCTCTAGCTCCCATAATGTGCTTTGTAAGTAGATCCAACGATGTGCGCTTATGAGCCAACTCCTGGTCGCGTTCTTCTTCCTTCCTAGGCTGGTCTGCAGTCAAACCAATAGCATATGTACCAACCGCTACATCTGCCTCCTGGGTATGCCATGCCCTGTTTATTTTAATCACCCTGTCAAGGATAATAGCAGCTTGCTCCCAAGTGTGAATCATCAATACTCCTCCTGCCACTATGTCTGCTACAACTTTTGTGTTGTTGTTTAAAGACCTGTAAAAAATTTCCAACAAACTGTCATTTGGAATCTTATGATTTAGGCACTATGTCAACTTCTTCTTGAGCCTCAGCCAGGTTTCATGAATTGCCTCGATTTTGAGCTGTTGAAAATTGTAAATCTCATCCTTAAGCTACAAACTTCTAGAGGAGGGAAAGAATCTCTCCAAGAAAGCTTGCTTGAGTTCCCTCCAGTTGGTTATGGAGTTGTTGGGCAATTCTGATAGCCATAAAGTGGCTTGCCCTGACTGAGAAAAGGGGAATATTCTGAGATTGATGGCATCTTGGCTAACTCCAAGCAACCTGTACGCCTTGCATATTCCAATGAAGTTTATCAGGAGAAAGTTGGTGTCATCCGCTGCGTGACCACTGAACACCCCTTTCATGATTAACAGTTGAATCATGGTGCTCGTAATGTCAAATTTGGCCCCAGAGGGCAGTGGTAATGGTAAAATTACTCCAGTTGACCCAACTTCATCAATGTCTGGGTCCTCATCATCGAAGAACTAAGGGGTAAATCTATGACCTTTGTTACCCTACCTATGTTATTTGGCATTAACAACCTCGTCTCTGGCATCTTCCGCATCCTGAAGTGCATCTTGCCTAGCTAGCTCGGCTGTCCTAGCTTCTTCAACAATACGGGCATCTCTCTGCTCTTGGTTTTCCATTTTGCGCAGTGTTCGTTCAATTTTGGGGTTCAACAGAATCAGGTTTCCACTACTCCAAGTGCTTGGCGTCCATCGGGAAATAACCTGCGGGTATCACAAATAAAAAGAAAATGTAATTAAGGAAATAACTACCAAAAGTCAACTACAACAAATTAATCTAGTATAGTCGTATTTTCTGGCAATGGCGCCACTTTTTGATAATGCTAAAATTCACACCTCCTGCTGAAGTACGAAGCGGACATTGTCAATAAAGAACCCAACAAAGAGGTTGGGATCGAACCCACAGGGAATATGGAAGATCTAGACTAATGCCGGTAATTTCAATAAAACTAATAATTAAAACAATGATTGAAATTGTGATGTAAAATCAAGAGCTAAGACTAACTAGGGTTTGTGTTCCCCATGGGTTCATAACTGCTTCAGTACACGCACGTGATCAATACCAATGCTTACTTGTAGAACTAATAATTAGGGTTCATCCAAACGACTGGTTCGTCCCAATTGGATGACTATACTCAATCGCCGGGTCAGGTCTCATGAGTGGTTCCAAACTATCCATTATCAATAAGTTCCAAATTTAACTATCCTGCGACCACAACTCAAGCTAATACAATGATCATCAAGATCAAGGCTTTGTTGTAATTCTCTTTTCCTAATCTGTACCTCTCTAGGCTCAAGCAAGTAAGGAATTCGGGCAAGTCCTAACATTGTACACCATTAAGAAATGTTTAAGCATGAAGAGAATATAATACAAGTATTTTGCAATGGTTTTGAATCACTTTTGTGTAACCCTAGCTCATTAATCCACCATGGTTCCCACAAACCCTATCTATGGAGGTTTTAGCCTCTCATAGTTGCAAGGTTTTGATATGAATTCTAATTAAATACTTACAATTCTAGATGAGAGAAAAAGCTTCTTTGATTATCTCCAAAATAACTCAAGAACAATTCACAAAGATCAAGAAATTAAGAAAAGGTTGATCACAAGTCAATCAACTCAATTCTATGTTTTTCCTCACTTCCTAACCTTCTCTAATTACTTCCAATGTTTCTCTCTATGTTGTCTAGATGTTCTCTACTGAAAATAAAACATAAAAGGTATTTATACAGACATAAGAATCATTTTCCTAAGCTAACAGGGTAAATTTCCATAACTGGTATTGCCTGAGCTATCACAGATCCTACGACCCATAGTAGGATTGTATGGGTCGTACCTGCTATCCGTATGTCCTTGGCTTGATGAAATTTGGTTAAGTGTTGAGCCCTGGTACGGCTTGTACATACTTCCTACGAGTCATACTGTTCTTCCGTGGCTTGACTCTACGAACTCTAAATTTTTCTAAAGTTTGTCACGAGTGTTATGGTACGACTCGTACCTTGCTGCCCCAACTCGTACTGTCTATCCATGTCAGGAGTCAGCCCCTTATGCAATTCTTCTGAATATTTCAATGACTCAATTCTACGGTTTGTACCAATGTTGTACGACTTGTACTGAGAGTCGTAGGTTGCACTCTTCACAATTCAACCATCTGAAATTTTTCACGATCTTCAGTACGACTCGTTTAGCCCATTTTCTGCACTTCCAGGCCATCTTTTGCACATTCTTGCTCCAACACTTATTTTTCCTGTAATCAAAGAAAATGTGTATTATATCTATATAAACACACCTAACCGCATGTTATTTTCTTAGTTTTGAGCGTCGAAAATGTTATAAACTCACAGCACATCAAGATCGTGGTCACATCTTGGTCGCTTGTTTCACCATGCTACCCTGTGACACGTCAGAAAATAAAAGAAAAATTAAAAAATAGGAAATAAATACTAAAAGTTAAATACAAGAAATTAATCTAATCCTAAATTGTATTCCACGGCAACGGCGCCAAAATTTGATGTCGCCCAAATTACACCTCATAATATAAAGCGGTCGATGTCAAATATAGAACCCAACCAGGGTTGGGGTTAATCCCACGGGAAATATGGAAGAATATAGAAGAATGCTAGTATTTATGCTTTTGAGTCAATTATCTCCTAAAATGGCGTAATTTGTAAAAGTAGCAAGAAATATTATTGAGAGAAAGTGAAAGTTAATTCCAAATTAATGCAACTAACTAGAGTAAGTGTTCCCCATGACTTCATAACCACAAGACATTTTATATTAGTAATCTATTCAGGTGCTTAGCATGCAATATCGGTAAGTTAACTTCACCTAAATGGTTGGTCCCTTATTTAGATGATTATCACCATGCAACTTGGTCCGTATGCGGATGTATATTTAATTGACCCTTACCCTTGATATCAAATTAGCTATTCCCGGACAAGGTCAAGCTATTATATGAGGGTTGATAGCCTCAAATCTCCATTGTTAATCCCTTTTCCCATTCACTACTCCCCTTGATCCGGTTAGAAAGAAGAAGACAAATTCTAACGTTTGCAACCGTTAAGAAACAATTAAAATGAAGAGAAAAAAATACATGCATAAACCCCGTTCAAGATTCACTAAGCATTTTTACCTATGTTTGTTAATTCATCATGGTTCTCACAACCCTAGTTGTGAAGGTTTAGCCTCTCATAATTATAAGTAAATTCATAGAATTCATAGACAAAAGCATAAATTAATACTTACAATGATGATAGAAAGAAACTTACTTGATTATTTCTAAAATAAGGAAGAACAATTCAACAACAAGTATCTCAAAGCGTTTTGTGAAAATAAAACCTTACAATGTATTCACACACTAATCTTCTCAAATTGTTTCAAGACTTGTCAAAACTTCCTCTAAAACATGGCTTCCTCTTTATACAGAAATAACAAGAGCTCTAACCACCTTCTCTGATGAAGATTTGGGTCCTTCTGATTGAATACATACTGAAGGCTCTTGTGATCTGTGAAAACATCAGCGTGAGCCCTGTATAGGTAATGTCTCCATATTTTCAATGTGAACACCACCGCCGCCAACTCCAAGTCATGAGTTGGATAATTCTTCTCATGTACCTTGAGCTGTGTGGAGGCGTAGGCTATCACTTTGGCTCGCTGCATTAGAACGCAACTGAGTCCAACTCTGGAAGTGTCGCAATATACTACAAATCCATCCGATCCTTTCGGTAGAGTCAACACTAGAGCAGTAGTGAGTCAAGTTTTTAACTCCTGGAAACTCTTCTCACACGCATCTGACAACTAGAATTTCACCTTCTTCTGAGTCAGCCTAGTTAGTGGAGATGCTATAGAAGAAAAGACTTCTACAAAGAGTCGGTAATAACCGGTCAAACCCAAGAAACTTCTGATTTCGGTTGGAGAGGTAGGTTTGGGCCAATCTTTCACTACTGCTTTTTTTGAGGATCAACCTGAATACCCTCACTCGAGACCATATGACCCAGGAAAGTCACGGACTTCAACCAAAATTCGCACTTGCTGAACTTGGCGAACAGTTAGCAGTCTATAAGTTTCTGAAGCACTATCCTCAGGTAATTATCATGCTCTTCCTCATTTCTGGTGTATACCATAATGTCGTCGATAAATACAATGACGAACATATCCAGATACTGCTTGAAGACTCTGTTCATCAGGTCCATAATGGTTGCAGGGGCATTTGTTAGTCCGAAAGACATAACCACAAACTCAAAGTGACCATACCAAGTCATAGAAGCTATTTTCGGTATGTCACACTCTCTGTCTCTTAGATGGTAATGCCCCGACCTAAGATCTATTTTGGAGATAAGTCGAACAGGTCATCAATTTTGGGTAGGGGATACATGTTCTTAACTGACACCTCAGAAAATTCTGTAGTCAAACTGATCAGCTAACATTTCTGAAAGACACAGAGAATTTTCACATTTTAACTAAAGCTAGGCAACCATGTACCTAACTAAGAATTTAGCATATAAAATAATATAGGAATTCACCACACTTCTATAATTAGGAAAATTTTGAAGTTAATCACTTTAGCAAGGTTCTAGTCTTTTCTACTCTCGAAGACTAGGGCTAAACTCAATGTACAGGGATAGGCATCAATACTGTCACTAACTGGTGGAAAATATCCATAGTTAATATAACATAATATTCCACATGGATTATATGAAGCATTACCAAAAATTTCTTAACATTCGAAATCTACAGGGCTAGAATTCACTTTTATGGGAATAATATCAATTTAAACATGGACTGATGAAAATCATGTCTAAAATAATCATGGATACCATTCTATGTAAATTCAAAGAAAACTGACATATATTCTCTTCACATTCGAAAGCTCAGGGCTAGGATTTATAGAGAAATTAGAAAAGGGTTTTGGGGGACACAAGGGAAGAATTATCCCCTTGTTGAATTCCCACATACCTGATAAACAAATCCGATAAAATTCCTTGAGAATCTGAGAAGAAGTAGGCTACCGTATTTCTTGCTCTGAGAGTCCTTGAGAGAATTCTACGATCTGTTTTTCTGAAGGTTTGAGTGGGGAATAAGGAAAGAAACCATTTAAACCCACTAATAAGTTTGAAATTATAACTAAAGTGATGTAGTTTAAAGTTTAGGAGGGTAGAAGACCCTTGAAAATTCGTAGGGAAAAACTGAGTGTTAGCCCTCACGAGTGACCTAACAGGTCGTGGTCAGTGACCACTACTTGTGGTCAGTGACCACGACTCGTGGTCACACTCATGTACTACACTGCTTAAGGTCACCATGAGGGACATAACGATTCGTCACTAGTGACCACGACTCGTAGTCACCACTCGTTGGGTACACTGCCTCTAATTCTTACCCTGCTTCATTCAGCTGCTCACGACCCTCCCCACGAATTGTGGTGACTGACCACAACTTGTGGGGTCCTTCTATCAAGTACACTGCCTCTGTTCCTTCTCTTTTCTTACTCACCCACCCCATGATTGACCTAACAAGTCTTGGGGCCTGACCACGACTCGTGGCCACGTCCGTGAGGACCCCCTTTTCCCCAACTTCAACTCATCACCTGGGGCCACACCACGAGTTACTTAATGACTCATGTTCACTCTCCACGGGTCACAGAATGAGTCATTCTGTGACCTGGTGTAAATTTTCTAGTTTTCTCTGATTTTAGTCCCGGGTCTAGTCTTTGAGTTTTCGGGGCATTATAGAAAAATTGTTAAAAGAAGCTGAATGTAAACTGTACCTAGGATATAAGAAATTATCAAATCTTTCATTTCTTATGAAATTGCTCCAATTTGAAAGTGTACAATCAATGGAGTAGCAAGCTATTTAATATGTTATTGGAGTTACTAAGGAGATGCATTGCCTGATGGTGAGACATTTTCAAAGTCGTTTATGATGCTAAAAACATGCTACAAGATTTGGGATTAGGATACATTTTGATCCATGCTTGCCAGTATGATTGTGTGCTTTCTTAGGCTGAATTTAAAGATAGACAAGAATATCTGCATTGTGGTACTTCCACGTGAAAAATTGATAATGGAAAGGATAAAAGGATTTCTCATAAAATCTTACAATATTTTTCCTTAAAGATGAGACTTCAAAGATTATTAGGTATAAAACAAGCATGGACATGAGGTGGCATAAAGAAAAATATCTTGATGAGACGAATGTGTTAAGACATCTTGTTGATTCTAAAGATTGGAAAGAGTTTGATAATACTCATAAGTGATTTGCATAAGAACCACATAATGTTATACTCAGCCTCGCTACTGATGGTTTCAATCCATTTGGTAACATGAGCACAACTTATAGCATGTGGCTTGTGATTTTATTTTCTTATAATCTTCCTCCTTGGAAATGCTTTAAGGATCCATTTATGATGATTTCACTACTTATTCCTGGTCCTCAAGCACCCAAAAAGGATATTGATGTTTACTTGCAACCTTTGGTTGATGAATTAAAATAGTTATGGAGTGATGGTGTAGATACATTTGATGCATCTAACAGGGAGTGCTTTAAGATGAAGGGTGAAATAGGTAAATGGTGTAGGCAATGTATGTAGTGCCAAGGAAGGGATAATAACTCATAAAATTTCTCATATTTATCATGTCCAGCCCTAAGCCTACATTACAATCCATATCAAGTCCTATAGTGATCCTAACTTGACCATCTGACAAACCAAAGCAGAGAAAATAAGGGCAAGCCTATGGTATCTGATGCATAATACTTGAAAACTTCCTTTTGAGAGTGAGTGCTTCACTTGCCTAGTCCCATGTTATGTTTGATACTTCACATCTGAGTGGGAACTTCATTTGTGTGAGGGTACATGGGTTATGTTTGCTTTTACCATTGGTCTATGTGAAAAACATTGGTGATAACTTGATTGCCTGTTGATAACTAGATGACATGTCTTGATCCCTGAATATGATGTTTTGATGTTGCTTGCAATACATTAGTTAATGATATTTCAAGAGGAAGTGTCAATAGAGTTTGTATATAGAGTGCACAAATTTGTTTGAGTTTTGGCTGTAGTATCTTAAGTTTATTTTCTAATTGAGCGTCGTGTTTAGTTTTTCTTTTTCTTTGCCTGAGAACATGCAAAAGTCTTAAGTTGAGGGTGTTGATGTGCTATGAATTTACAGCACTATTGATGCTCTAAACTAAGAAAATAGCATGGATTTAGGTGTATTTATGTGGATATGTGTCACGACCCGCCTTGGGGGGTATGATTGGCACCTGGTGCCCTAGTAGGACCTAGACTGCTAACTGGTGAGCCTAAGCACGTCTGGTGCCTGGCTAGCTCTAACTCAGATTTCTGGAAACAACGGGCTATATAACGGCTGTAAACACAGCCTCTGACCGACTAGGCCTATAGCCACCCGTATAAAACTTCAACTAACCAAAAACATACTTACAAAGGGGGAAACCTATGCGGGCTGACAAGGCCACCATGCTGCCTAGTTATCTGTAACGTAATAATAGAATACTGAATAACTACGTGACCGGCAAGGTCACCACTACTATCAGACTATGGCCCCACACGGCCAACATAATCAATAATGCTAAACAGCTAAACAAAACGCACGGCCTCACACGACCGGCACAACTAACCACAGGGAAATATATACAGACTGCAAGCCTCTAGGAATACTAATAAGATGGTCGGGACAGGGCCTCGACCTACCCGTACTGTACAACAAAAGGAAATGATATAAACCTCTGAAATATCAAGCTCCGGATGACAGGAGCGGATGACTCTGCGCTGGCTAGGATCACGAGGGATCGCCTACTCGTCTATGAGTACCTGCAGGCAAGAAATGCAGCGCCCCAAACGGTGTCAGTACCACTGGTACTGAGTATGCAAAGCAACTGGATAAAATTGAATACAAATAACATAACTAGCAATTCTGAATAGCAGGAGATAACTGAATCTGTAAGAACTGATATAAACTGAATCAGACTTTCTGTGCTGTGATAGGGCAGGAGCGTACCCGTAGACGTGGCGGCCTGCTGTCTATTAACTAATATATAGCACATAAATACATATATATATATATATATATATATATATATATATATATATATAGAAAACAAGAGCCAATACCAACCCCCATAAGCCGGATGGCGCCAAGCAAGCAAACAATCTATATACCCCTACCCGAGTCAAAACCAGCCAAAAATAAGTCACTCCACTCATCTGCTAACTACGAGCACCTCTGTCGGCCCCCTAGGTCTCCGGATCAAGCCATAGCCTCCGATATAAATAACCGTGTCTGAGTTTGGAGGACTCCTATACTATATCTGTAACTGTAACTGTATCTAAATTTGTTCCCTGGGCGCTTGCGCACAACAGGGCTATCTGTACTGTAATGCTGATCAGCCTGATATAGGAAAAGCTTCATCCCATCTTCGTCCAAACTGGGGACGGCATGCCACTCCTTGGAGTGACGTAAACCCACTCGCTCAGTGGGCGACACAGTTACCAACCCAGGGGGAGCGAGGACGCTCAAAAGGGTGCCCTCACGACACAACCAAATCTCAACAAACAGTAAGCACATATATAGCAAGCATGTTTAAACTGAAAAATACTATTTGAATTCTGATTTCCTATTCTTGTCTCTTTCTGTATTATACTGATTCTCATACTGCTTTATATTGAATCTGTGATCTTTATCTAACTGCATGGCCAATCTGTAGCCAAGATACTATCTAATTGTATGGCTATACCGTAGCCAAGATATCATCTATCTGTGTGGCTAATCTGTAGCCAAGATACTATCTGACTATTTGATTTTACTTTACTAACTTTTACGCTGAATATCTGTCATACTATTCTGGAAACATGTTTGCTAATCACATACTGGGCTATACTGAGTTTGGAATGCTAACTTGCCATTTTGGCACATGTTTTACTAACTTTCGGACTGAGTACGATATAACAATGCAAACCAGATTTACTGAACTTGCACAATACTTAATATTCAACTCCGGGAATTCTACTACGGAGTTTACTGTGCTATACAAGGCTAAAACTACTGACTTGCCAAAGAAACTGGCTTTACATACCTTAACCTCGGTTTATCCGACTAACGGATAAAGCTCGATCAGTACTCCAGCTATTTCTCCTAACTGCATTTACATATATGTCAATTAGAACTAAATACACCAATATTCTGAAAGAAAATGTCATTTTTGATATATATATAGCCCAAACTTTGGCTTATCGAAAAACGGTCGGAAACTCGCTATTTCTCGAAAGTCCAGAAGGGAGAAATACTCACTTTAGGGATGGGAGTATATTGACACTAATTTGGAGCAATTCCACTTACCTTAGTTCGGTAGCACGACGATTCGTCGGCCGAATTTTGCGAAACTAAATCCGTAGGAATGCTCCTCACTGCTTAATACCTCGGTATCTGGAGTTAATTTGAGTTTGGACCGCGTTTGACGGTGTAATCGAGCGATAATTTAATAGCACTTTCGCACCCTCTCTGTTTTCTCACGAGTTCTGGAAATTATTTGATATCATAATGAAATGAACCGAAGTGGAGGCTTTATATACTTGGGCCTGGACAGGGCCAACGTGTCACAGAGCCAACGCGGAGGCTCCACCTCCATGACACGTTGCCATCGTGGAGGGGCTCCTCCCCGGCTCCTTCCGCGATGGTTCGACAGGTTTCTCGTCCGGTCTTTTCCCGGGCCTTTTTCTAGCATGTGTGGCTTTCAAATACTCTTGACCAACACTCGAATAGGCCATCTATGTGTTGGGAATTTTACGGGGTATAACAATATGGGCACTTTTCCTTTGATTTCAGGATAAATGGGTGTTGGAATAATAAATTGCAAAAGGAAGCTAAAAGTGTGCAAAAAAGGGCAAAAAGTGCAGACCACAGTACGATCCGTAGGATGGACCTACGAGTCATACTGAGGGCCTTGACCAAAAGCTGAAAGTTGACCTGGAAGACTGAACTTATGAAACTTGTCACGGATCGTACCATGGTAATACGAGTCGTGGTAAGCCAGCCGTGATGAAATCCAGAAGAATTGCACAGAAGGCTGATTCTCAGTACGAGAGAACCCTACAACCCGTGAGATAAAGGTACGAGTCGTACCATACTGGTCGTGATGAAGTTCAGAAAAAGTTCAAAAGATTAGGATCAAGCCACGGGTGTCAATGTACGAGTCGTAGCATATTGGTACGAATCGTACCTTGGCCCAACACTTAGCCAAAATTCAGCCAACACTCCAAGCCACGAGTTGATGTCACGAGTCGTAGGTGGACCCGTGACGAGGTCGGCAGCAGATATGGGAAGCAGTCCTGTTAGTTTATGAAAAGGATTCATGTGTCTCTATAAATACTTTTTATGTTTAATAGAGGAGGACGAATAGACTTAATTCTAGTAGGAAAACATTGTAGTAAGCAATTTTTACATTATTGGAAGAGAGATTTGAGTTGGTTCAACCTTGTGATCAATCTTTTCTTGAATTCATCTTGTTCTTGCTACTTGTTATTCAAGATTTCATGGTTAAATTGAAGGAATTGTTTTCTCAATCATCTTTGTAAGTACTGTTATACATTTTCAATAATGAACACAAATCACAACCTTGCAACTATGAGAGGCTAAAACCTCCATAGCTAGGGTTGTGGGAACCATGGCAGATTAACAAGTTAGGGTTGCACAAAGTGAGTCTAAAACCACTACTAAATACTTATATTGTATTCTCTTTATCTTTAACAATTCTTAGTTGTGTACAACGTTAGGAAGTGCCTAAATTCTTTACTTGCTTTGGTCGAAGAGGTAGAGATTAGGAAAAGAGAATTACAACAGAGCCTTGATCTTGATGATCATTGTATTAACTTGAGTTGTGGTCGCGGGATAGTTATATCTGGAAATTAGTGATAACGGTTAGTTTGCAAAACTCATGAGACATGGTCGAGTAATTGAGGATAGTTAGTCAATAGGGATTGGTCGATCGTTTGAATAAATCTAAGTTATCAGTTCTGTAAGTAAGTATTAGTAAAGATCACGAGTGTATACCCAAAGCTGTTATGAACCCATGGGGAACACAAACCCTAGTTATCCTTTAATTATTGATTCAGAAATATAATCTTGACCCTTTAATTATTGATTCAGAAATATAATCTTGACTGCTGTTTATTTTTATTATTGCTTTTTATTAGAATTTCCCCATTGTGAAGTAATTATCATACAAGTTCATCTACCGGCTATAATCTAGATCTTCCATATTCCTTGTGGGTTCGACCCCAACCTATAAGTTTGGATTCTTTATTGACAATGTCCGCATCATACTTCAGTTAGAGGTGTGGTTTGAGCGTTATCAATAGTACACCCGGATCGTAGACAGGGACAAGGAGTCCCGAGAGACCCCAAGTCAAACCATGGCGTGAGCATAACACTAATTCATTCATATATAGCAAAAAAACTTAGATTATCAATTATAAACTAACTGAAAATCATATCATGAATTATAAGGAACGACAAACCGAATACGTTCATCAATGACAAAATTCTACACATAAGTCTGAAAGCCTCTAATCATAAAAGACGGGTTGAAGGGACAAGACCCCAACTAACCCAAACATTCTAAAAACATAAGACAATTATACAAGTCTGAACATGAAGCCCTCAGATCATGAGGACTCACCACCAGAGATTTAATGAAACTGAGCACGAACTAGGGACGATGTTGAGCCTGCGAACCAGATCCTAAAAATATATGGGTCAGTACTCAGAAAGTACTGAGTATGCAAGGTATGCAAAATAATGCTCAAAACATAAAATTTATAGGAGTGGAGACATCATGATCATAAAGTTGAAATCGTAAGTATATCGTAAGGATCGATATTTTCAAAAATATTCATAAACCCATCAAAGTCATAACACACGGGGAAACCATTTCATAAATAATAACTTTAGCCAAAAGAACAAAAAAATGCATATTTTAAAACCATGAGGAACAATGGGAGATTTCTATAACCGACATACTCCACATGAACAAACATGAAGCCCGACTTGTACGCCTAGTCGGGAGGCCGTTCATACCTTGCCAAGGGTATGAACTATGAAAGGCGTGATATCATTCATGAAGGCCCCGTAGTGCATAGCGGACAGTCACTGAGGAGGTCCCAAACATAATCCTACGGTGGCACGTAGTTTTAAGATTCAGGACGTAGCCTGGGCCCCAAACCTACTCGGTATTAAGTATTACTCCCAAAACATGCAACGTGCTCATAGAAATTCATACATGACATGCATGGCTAGTTAAATCGTGAGAATCATTTCATGCTTGAGAATTCATAATACTAACCATAGAATTTGGGCCCGTGAGTCGGCCAAAGGCATAGTTCATAAATCATACACAACATATGGGCACGGCCCAAAATCTTAATCATGCTTGAAATGCTTGATTTATGCAAAACATAATCATTACAACATAAGAAATTGAAAACTTGAAGACATGCTTGAAATTCAAAAATTCGTATTAAGCTTGCGGAATCATCATGAACATGAATTATACTAAAACTCCTTCATAATTGGGCATCCATACTTTTAGAGGTTAGATCATGAAATAATGGATAACAAGTGAAATCAGCCCAAATAATTTGAAATTCATAAGTTAAACATACTACAACAAGCTCATTTCACATCTTAAGGATTCATGCAATTTGATAAAGACCCCTAAAGTTATGGTAACTTTAAACATAGAATTAGGGAGAAATTGGGCATGGGTAGGGACTAAACTACCCATTCAAAATCCCACATACCTAAAAATTCGTGATTTCCTACTCCCTTGAAGAACCCTAAGTGAAAACTTGAAGAATCTTGAAGAAAGTTGCTTGAAATCCTTCCTACTCCCTTCTCTAACACTTGTAATGGCTAAAATGAACTTAACAGGGGTTTTATCCCTTAAAAACTTCTGTTTCAACCTCAAAACGACGTGGTTTAGGGTCCAAAAGTGTAGAAAAGTCAAAATTACCCTTACTGAAATTTCCCTGAAAAGCAGTTCTGGCCCCGACCATGAGTCGTACCATCAAGTCACGACTCGTGGTTGCCTCTCGTGGTCACTTTCCCCTTTCTCGTAACTTTCTGAATTTGGCCACGACTGGTATCCCACGACTCGTACCACCATCCTACGGGTCGTAGTGTCAACCGTGGTACCATCCACCAAAACCAATATGACTTAACCAAAACTCCTCACCACAACTCATTGCTTCATCCTACGAGTCGTACCATGACCCGTGACTACTCACTCTGGCACCACTGAGATATTCACCACGACTCCTAACCACAAGTCGTACCTTATCACCACGGTTTGAAGGACTACCCGTGACACAACCTCAGGCTCCCGATTTCATCACGACTCGAGTCACGAGTCGTAGGTCCTCATCACGACTTGTACCTCGAGTCTTACTGGTGCAAGTTTCAAGTTCTCTGTAGTTTTTCAACTTCAACTCCCGGATCTATTCGTAGCCCCTTCCGGGGTGTTATACTCACTCTCTTCCCATTTTCATTGAGGACGGAGCGCGGAAGGAAAGAAGCTTAAAAGAATTCAGAGCGCTAGAAATGATGGATGCGATCATACCAGCACTAACGCACCGGATCCCATCAGAACTCCGAAGTTAAGCGTGGTTGGGCGAGAGTAGTACTAGGATGGGTGACCCCCTGGGAAGTCCTCGTGTTGCATCCCTTCTTTTGCCGGAACTCCGCTTAATTATGTCGCTTTTTTACAATATTTTTTTGCAAAAAAGATATTCGGGGCGGGGTGTCGTTAGGTTAGGCGATGGAGGCGCGACAGGCGGCACCAGACGGCGTGTGCGACAGGCGGCACCAGACGGCGTGTGCGACAGGCGGCACCAGACGGCGTGTGCGACAGGCGGGATAGAGCGGGGGCAGGTTGAGGACGGAGCGCGGAAGGAAAGAAGCTTAAAAGAATTCAGAGCGCTAGGAATGACGGATGCGATCATACCAGCACTAACGCACCGGATCCCATCAAAATTCCAAAGTTAAGCGTGCTTGGGCGAGAGTAGTACTAGGATGGGTGACCCCCTGGGAAGTCCTCGTGTTCCATCCCTTCTTTTGCCGGAACTCCGCTTAATTATTTCGCTTTTTTACAATATTTTTTTGCAAAAAAGATATTCGGGGCGGGGTGTCGTTAGGTTAGGCGATGGAGGCGCGACAGGCGGCACCAGACGGCGTGTGCGACAGGCGGGATAGAGCGGGGGCAGGTTGAGGACGGAGCGCGGAAGGAAAGAAGCTTAAAAGAATTCAGAGCGCTAGGAATGACGGATGCGATCATACCAGGTTGAGGACGGAGCGCGGAAGGAAAGAAGCTTAAAAGAATTCAGAGCGCTAGGAATGACGGATGCGATCATACCAGCACTAACGCACCGGATCCCATCAGAATTCCAAAGTTAAGCGTGCTTGGGCGAGAGTAGTACTAGGATGGGTGACCCCCTGGGAAGTCCTCGTGTTCCATCCCTTCTTTTGCCGGAACTCCGCTTAATTATGTCGCTTTTTTACAATATTTTTTTGCAAAAAAGATATTCGGGGCGGGGTGTCGTTAGGATAGGCGATGGAGCCGCGACAGGCGGCACCAGACGGCGTGTGCGACAGGCGGGATAGAGCGGGGGCAGGTTGAGGACGGAGCGCGGAAGGAAAGAAGCTTGGGCGAGAGTAGTACTAGGATGGGTGACCCCCTGGGAAGTCCTCGTGTTCCATCCCTTCTTTTGCCGGAACTCCGCTTAATTATGTCGCTTTTTTACAATATTTTTTTGCAAAAAAGATATTCGGGGCGGGGTGTCGTTAGGTTAGGCGATGGAGGCGCGACAGGCGGCACCAGACGGCGTGTGCGACAGGCGGGATAGAGCGGGGGCAGGTTGAGGACGGAGCGCGGAAGGAAAGAAGCTTAAAAGAATTCAGAGCGCTAGGAATGACGGATGCGATCATACCAGGTTGAGGACGGAGCGCGGAAGGAAAGAAGCTTAAAAGAATTCAGAGCGCTAGGAATGACGGATGCGATCATACCAGCACTAACGCACCGGATCCCATCAGAATTCCAAAGTTAAGCGTGCTTGGGCGAGAGTAGTATTAGGATGGGTGACCCCCTGGGAAGTCCTCGTGTTCCATCCCTTCTTTTGCCGGAACTCCGCTTAATTATGTCGCTTTTTTACAATATTTTTTTGCAAAAAAGATATTCGGGGCGGGGTGTCGTTAGGATAGGCGATGGAGCCGCGACAGGCGGCACCAGACGGCGTGTGCGACAGGCGGGATAGAGCGGCGGCAGGTTGAGGACGGAGCGCGGAAGGAAAGAAGCTTAAAAGAATTCAGAGCGCTAGGAATGACGGATGCGATCATACCAGCACTAACGCACCGGATCCCATCAGAATTCCAAAGTTAACCGTGCTTGGGCGAGAGTAGTACTAGGATGGGTGACCCCCTGGGAAGTCCTTGTGTTGCATCCCTTCTTTTGCCGGAACTCCGCTTAATTATGTCGCTTTTTTACAATACTTTTTTGCAAAAAAGATATTCGGGGCGGGATGTCGTTAGGTTAGGCGATGGAGGCGCGACAGGCGGCACCAGACGGCGTGTGCGACAGGCCGGATAGAGCGGGGGCAGGTTGAGGACGGAGCGCGGAAGGAAAGAAGCTTAAAAGAATTCAGAGCGCTAGGAATGACGGATGCGATCATACCAGCACTAACGCACCGGATCCCATCAGAATTCCAAAGTTAAGCGTGCTTGGGCGAGAGTAGTATTAGGATGGGTGACCCCCTGGGAAGTCCTCGTGTTCCATCCCTTCTTTTGCCGGAACTCCGCTTAATTATGTCGCTTTTTTACAATATTTTTTTGCAAAAAAGATATTCGGGGCGGGGTGTCGTTAGGATAGGCGATGGAGCCGCGACAGGCGGCACCAGACGGCGTGTGCGACAGGCGGGATAGAGCGGGGGCAGGTTGAGGACGGAGCGCGGAAGGAAAGAAGCTTAAAAGAATTCAGAGCGCTAGGAATGACGGATGCGATCATACCAGCACTAACGCACCGGATCCCATCAGAATTCCAAAGTTAACCGTGCTTGGGCGAGAGTAGTACTAGGATGGGTGACCCCCTGGGAAGTCCTTGTGTTGCATCCCTTCTTTTGCCGGAACTCCGCTTAATTATGTCGCTTTTTTACAATATTTTTTTGCAAAAAAGATATTCGGGGCGGGGTGTCGTTAGGTTAGGCGATGGAGGCGCGACAGGCGGCACCAGACGCCGTGTGCGACAGGCGGGATAGAGCGGGGGCAGGTTGAGGACGGAGCGCGGAAGGAAAGAAGCTTAAAAGAATTCAGAGCGCTAGGAATGACGGATGCGATCATACCAGGTTGAGGACGGAGCGCGGAAGGAAAGAAGCTTAAAAGAATTCAGAGCGCTAGGAATGACGGATGCGATCATACCAGCACTAACGCACCGGATCTCATCAGAACTCCGAAGTTAAGCGTGCTTGGGCGAGAGTAGTACTAGGATGGGTGACCCTTTGGGAAGTCCTCGTGTTGCATCCCTTCTTTTGCCGAAACTCCGCTTAATTATGTCGCTTTTTTACAATATTTTTTTGCAAAAAAGATATTCGGGGCGGGGTGTCGTTAGGTTAGGCGATGGAGGCGCGACAGGCGGCACCAGACGCCGTGTGCGACAGGCGGGATAGAGCGGGGGCAGGTTGAGGACGGAGCGCGGAAGGAAAGAAGCTTAAAAGAATTCAGAGCGCTAGGAATAACGGATGCGATCATACCAGGTTGAGGACGGAGCGCGGAAGGAAAGAAGCTTAAAAGAATTCAGAGCGCTAGGAATGACGGATGCGATCATACCAGCACTAACGCACCGGATCTCATCAGAACTCTGAAGTTAAGCGTGCTTGGGCGAGAGTAGTACTAGGATGGGTGACCCTTTGGGAAGTCCTCGTGTTGCATCCCTTCTTTTGCCGGAACTCCGCTTAATTATGTCGCTTTTTTACAATATTTTTTTGCAAAAAAAATATTCGGGGCGGGGTGTCGTTAGGTTAGGCGATGGAGGCGCGACAGGCGGCACCAGACGGCGTGTGCGACAGGCGGCACCAGACGGCGTGTGCGACAGGCGGCACCAGACGGCGTGTGCGACAGGCGGGATAGAGCGGGGGCAGGTTGAGGACGGAGCGCGGAAGGAAAGAAGCTTAAAAGAATTCAGAGCGCTAGGAATGACGGATGCGATCATACCAGCACTAACGCACCGGATCCCATCAGAACTCCGAAGTTAGGCGTGCTTGGGCGAGAGTAGTACTAGGATGGGTGACCCCCTGGGAAGTCCTTGTGTTGCATCCTTTTTTTTGCCAGAACTCCGCTTAATTATGTAGCTTTTTTACAATATTTTTTTGCAAAAAAGATACTCGGGGCGAAGTGTCGTTAGGTTAGGCGATGAAGGCGCGATAGGCGGCACCAGACGGCGTGTGCGACAGGCGGGATAGAGCGGGGGTAGGTTGAGGACGGAGCGCGGAAGGAAAGAAGCTTAAAAGAATTCAGAGCGCTAGGAATGACGGATGCGATCATACCAGGTTGAGGACGGATCGCGGAAGGAAAGAAGCTTAAAAGAATTCAGAGCGTTAGGAATGACGGATGCGATCATACCAGCACTAACGCACCGGATCCCATCAGAACACCGAAGTTAAGCGAGCTTGGGCGAGAGTAGTACTAGGATGGGTGACCCCCTGGGAAGTCCTCGTGTTGCATCCCTTTTTTTGCCGGAACTCCGCTTAATTATGTCGCTTTTTTACAATACTTTTTTGCAAAAAAGATATTCGGGGCGGGGTGTCGTTAGGTTAGGCGATGGAGGCGCGACAGGCGGCACCAGACGGCGTGTGCGACAGGCGGGATAGAGCGGGGGCAGGTTGAGGACGGAGCGCGGAAGGAAAGAAGCTTAAAAGAATTCAGAACGCTAGGAATGACGGATGCGATCATACCAGCACTAACGCACCGGATCCCATCAGAACTCTGAAGTTAAGCGTGCTTGGGCGAGAGTAGTACTAGGATGGGTGACCCCCTAGGAAGTCCTCGTGTTGCATCCCTTCTTTTGCCGGAACTCCGCTTAATTATGTCGCTTTTTTACAATATTTTTTTGAAAAAAAGATATTCGGGGCGGGGTGTCGTTAGGTTAGGCGATGGAGGCGCGACAGGCGGCACCAGACGGCGTGTGCGACAGGCGGGATAGAGCGGGGGCAGGTTGAGGACGGAGCGCGGAAGGAAAGAAGCTTAAAAGAATTCAGAGCGCTAGGAATGACGGATGCGATCATACCAGCACTAACGCACCGGATCCCATCAGAACTCTGAAGTTAAGCGTGCTTGGGCGAGAGTAGTACTAGGATGGGTGACCCCCTAGGAAGTCCTCGTGTTGCATCCCTTCTTTTGCCGGAACTCCGCTTAATTATGTCGCTTTTTTACAATATTTTTTTGCAAAAAAGATATTCGGGGTGGGGTGTCGTTAGGTTAGGGGATGGAGGCGCGACAGGCGGCACCAGACGGCGTGTGCGACAGGCCGGATAGAGCGGGGGCAGGTTGAGGACGGAGCGCGGAAGGAAAGAAGCTTAAAAGAATTCAGAGCGCTACGAATGACGGATGCGATCATACCAGGTTGAGGACGGAGCGCGGAAGGAAAGAAGCTTAAAAGAATTCAGAGCGCTAGGAATGACGGATGCGATCATACCAGCACTAACGCACCGAATCTCATCGGAACTCCGAATTTAAGCGTGCTTGGGCGAGAGTAGTACTAGGATGGGTGACCCCCTGGGAAGTCCTCGTGTTGCATCCCTTCTTTTGCCCTAACTCCGCTTAATTATGTCGCTTTTTTACAATAGTTTTTTGCAAAAAAGATATTCGGGGCGGGGTGTCGTTAGGTTAGGCGATGGAGGCGCGACCGGCGGCACCAGACGGCGTGTGCGACAGGCCGGATAGAGCGGGGGCAGGTTGAGGACGGAGCGCGGAAGGAAAGAAGCTTAAAAGAATTCAGAGCGCTAGGAATGACGGATGCGATCATACCAGGTTGAGGACGGAGCGCGGAAGGAAAGAAGCTTAAAAGAATTCAGAGCGCTAGGAATGAAGGATGCGATCATACCAGCACTAACGCACCGAATCTCATCGGAACTCCGAAGTTAAGCGTGCTTGGGCGAGAGTAGTACTAGGATGGGTGACCCCCTGGGAAGTCCTCGTGTTGCATCCCTTCTTTTGCCGGAACTCCGCTTAATTATGTCGCTTTTTTACAATAGTTTTTTGCAAAAAAGATATTCGGGGCGGGGTGTCGTTAGGTTAGGCGATGGAGGCGCGACAGGCGGCACCAGACGGCGTGTGCGACAGGCGGCACCATACGGCGTGTGCGACAGGCGTGATAGAGCGGGGGCAGGTTGAGGACGGAGCGCGGAAGGAAAGAAGCTTAAAAGAATTCAGAGCGCTAGGAATGACGGATTCGATCATACCAGCACTAACGCACCGGATCCCATTAGAACTCCGAAGTTAAGCGTGCTTGGGCGAGAGTAGTACTAGGAAGGGTGACCCCCTGGGAAGTCCTTGTGTTGCATCCCTTCTTTTGCCGGAACTCCATTTAATTATGTCGCTTTTTTACAATTTTTTTGCAAAAAAGATACTCGGGGCGGGGTGTCGTTAGGTTAGGCGATGGAGGCGCGACAGGCGGCACCAGACGGCGTGTGCGACAGGCGGGATAGAGCGGGGGCAGGTTGAGGACAAAGCGCGGAAGGAAAGAAGCTTAAAGGAATTCAGAGCGCTAGGAATGACGGATGCGATCATACCAGGTTTAGGACGGAGCGCGGAAGGAAAGAAGCTTAAGAGAATTCAGAGCGCTAGGAATTACGGATGCGATCATACCAGCACTAACGCACCGGATCTCATTAGAACTCCGAAGTTAAGCGTGCTTGGGCGAGAGTAGTACTAGGATGGGTGACCCCCTGGGAAGTCCTCGTGTTGCATCCCTTCTTTTGCCGGAACTCCGCTTAATTATGTCGCTTTTTTACAATACTTTTTTGCAAAAAAGATATTCGGGGCGGGGTGTCGTTAGGTTAGGCGATGGAGGCACGACAGGCGGCACCAGACGGCGTGTGCGACAGGCGGGATAGAGCGGGGGCAGGTTGAGGACGGAGCGCGGAAGGAAAGAAGCTTAAAAGAATTTTGAGCGCTAGGAATGACGGAAGCGATCATATCAGCACTAACGCACCGGATCCCATCAGAATTCCGAAGTTAAGCGTGCTTGGGCGAGAGTAGTACTAGGATGGGTGACCACCTGGGAAGTCCTCGTGTTCCATCCCTTCTTTTGCCGGAACTCCGCTTAATTATGTCGCTTTTTTACAATATTTTTTTGCAAAAAAGATATTCGGGGCGGGGTGTCGTTAGGATAGGCGATGGAGCCGCGACAGGCGGCACCAGACGGCGTGTGCGACAGGCGGGATAGAGCGGGGGCAGGTTGAGGACGGAGCGCGGAAGGAAAGAAGCTTAAAAGAATTCAGAGCGCTAGGAATGACGGATGCAATAATACCAGCACTAACGCACCGGATCCCATCAGAACTTTGAAGTTAAGTGTGCTTGGCCGAGAGTAGTACTAGGATGGGTGACCCCCTGGGAAGTCTTTGTGTTGCATCCCTTCTTTTGCCGGAACTCCGCTTAATTATGTCGCTTTTTTACAATACTTTTTTGCAAAAAAGATATTCGGGGCGGGGTGTCGTTAGGTTAGGCGATGGAGGCGCGACAGGCGGCACCAGACGGCGTGTGCGACAGGCCGGATAGAGCGGGGGCAGGTTGAGGACGGAGCGCGGAAGGAAAGAAGCTTAAAAGAATTCAGAGCGCTAGGAAGAATGGATGCGATCATACCAGCACTAATGCACTGGATCCCATTAGAACTACGAAGTTAAGCGTGCTTGGGCGAGAGTAGTACTAGGATGGGTGACCCCCTGGGAAGTCCTCGTGTTCCATCCCTTCTTTTGCCGGAACTCCGCTTAATTATGTCGCTTTTTTACAATATTTTTTTGCAAAAAAGATATTCGGGGCGGGGTGTCGTTAGGTTAGGCGATGGAGGCGCGACAGGCGGCACCAGACGCCGTGTGCGACAGGCGGGATAGAGCGGGGGCAGGTTGAGGACGGAGCGCGGAAGGAAAGAAGCTTAAAAGAATTCAGAGCGCTAGGAATGACGGATGCGATCATACCAGGTTGAGGACGGAGCGCGGAAGGAAAGAAGCTTAAAAGAATTCAGAGCGCTAGGAATGACGGATGCGATCATACCAGCACTAACGCACCGGATCTCATCAGAACTCCGAAGTTAAGCGTGCTTGGGCGAGAGTAGTACTAGGATGGGTGACCCTTTGGGAAGTCCTCGTGTTGCATCCCTTCTTTTGCCGGAACTCCGCTTAATTATGTCGCTTTTTTATAATATTTTTTTGCAAAAAAGATATTCGGGGCGGGGTGTCGTTAGGTTAGGCGATGGAGGCGCGACAGGCGGCACCAGACGCCGTGTGCGACAGGCGGGATAGAGCGGGGGCAGGTTGAGGACGGAGCGCGGAAGGAAAGAAGCTTAAAAGAATTCAGAGCGCTAGGAATAACGGATGCGATCATACCAGGTTGAGGACGGAGCGCGGAAGGAAAGAAGCTTAAAAGAATTCAGAGCGCTAGGAATAACGGATGCGATCATACCAGCACTAACGCACCGGATCTCATCAGAACTCCGAAGTTAAGCGTGCTTGGGCGAGAGTAGTACTAGGATGGGTGACCCTTTGGGAAGTCCTCGTGTTGCATCCCTTCTTTTGCCGGAACTCCGCTTAATTATGTCGCTTTTTTACAATATTTTTTTGCAAAAAAAATATTCGGGGCGGGGTGTCGTTAGGTTAGGCGATGGAGGCGCGACAGGCGGCACCAGACGGCGTGTGCGACAGGCGGCACCAGACGGCGTGTGCGACAGGCGGGATAGAGCGGGGGCAGGTTGAGGACGGAGCGCGGAAGGAAAGAAGCTTAAAAGAATTCAGAGCGCTAGGAATGACGGATGCGATCATACCAGCACTAACGCACCGGATCCCATCAGAACACCGAAGTTAAGCGTGCTTGGGTGAGAGTAGTACTAGGATGGGTGACCCCCTGGTAAGTCCTTGTGTTGCATCCTTTCTTTTGCCGGAACTCCGCTTAATTATGTAGCTTTTTTACAATATTTTTTTGCAAAAAAGATACTCGGGGCGAAGTGTCGTTAGGTTAGGCGATGAAGGCGCGATAGGCGGCACCAGACGGCGTGTGCGACAGGCGGGATAGAGCGGGGGTAGGTTGAGGACGGAGCGCGGAAGGAAAGAAGCTTAAAAGAATTCAGAGCGCTAGGAATGACGGATGCGATCATACCAGGTTGATGACGGATCGCGGAAGGAAAGAAGCTTAAAAGAATTCAGAGCGTTAGGAATGACGGATGCGATCATACCAGCACTAACGCACCGGATCCCATCAGAACACCGAAGTTAAGCCAGCTTGGGCGAGAGTAGTACTAGGATGGGTGACCCCCTGGGAAGTCCTCGTGTTGCATCCCTTCTTTTGCCGGAACTCCGCTTAATTATGTCGCTTTTTTACAATACTTTTTTGCAAAAAAGATATTCGGGGCGGGGTGTCGTTAGGTTAGGCGATGGAGGCGCGACAGGCGGCACCAGACGGCGTGTGCGACAGGCCGGATAGAGCGGGGGCAGGTTGAGGACGGAGCGCGGAAGGAAAGAAGCTTAAAAGAATTCAGAGCGCTAGGAAGAATGGATGCGATCATACCAGCATTAATGCACTGGATCCCATTAGAACTACGAAGTTAAGCGTGCTTGGGCGAGAGTAGTACTAGGATGGGTGACCCCCTGGGAAGTCCTCGTGTTCCATCCCTTCTTTTGCCGGAACTCCGCTTAATTATGTCGCTTTTTTACAATATTTTTTTGCAAAAAAGATATTCGGGGCGGGGTGTCGTTAGGTTAGGCGATGGAGGCGCGACAGGCGGCACAGACGCCGTGTGCGACAGGCGGGATAGAGCGGGGGCAGGTTGAGGACGGAGCGCGGAAGGAAAGAAGCTTAAAAGAATTCAGAGCGCTAGGAATGACGGATGCGATCATACCAGGTTGAGGACGGAGCGCGGAAGGAAAGAAGCTTAAAAGAATTCAGAGCGCTAGGAATGACGGATGCGATCATACCAGCACTAACGCACCGGATCTCATCAGAACTCCGAAGTTAAGCGTGCTTGGGCGAGAGTAGTACTAGGATGGGTGACCCTTTGGGAAGTCCTCGTGTTGCATCCCTTCTTTTGCCGGAACTCCGCTTAATTATGTCGCTTTTTTATAATATTTTTTTGCAAAAAAGATATTCGGGGCGGGGTGTCGTTAGGATAGGCGATGGAGGCGCGACAGGCGGCACCAGACGCCGTGTGCGACAGGCGGGATAGAGCGGGGGCAGGTTGAGGACGGAGCGCGGAAGGAAAGAAGCTTAAAAGAATTCAGAGCGCTAGGAATAACGGATGCGATCATACCAGGTTGAGGACGGAGCGCGGAAGGAAAGAAGCTTAAAAGAATTCAGAGCGCTAGGAATGACGGATGCGATCATACCAGCACTAACGCACCGGATCTCATCAGAACTCCGAAGTTAAGCGTGCTTGGGCGAGAGTAGTACTAGGATGGGTGACCCTTTGGGAAGTCCTCGTGTTGCATCCCTTCTTTTGCCGGAACTCCGCTTAATTATGTCGCTTTTTTACAATATTTTTTTGCAAAAAAAATATTCGGGGCGGGGTGTCGTTAGGTTAGGCGATGGAGGCGCGACAGGCGGCACCAGACGGCGTGTGCGACAGGCGGCACCAGACGGCGTGTGCGACAGGCGGGATAGAGCGGGGGCAGGTTGAGGACGGAGCGCGGAAGGAAAGAAGCTTAAAAGAATTCAGAGCGCTAGGAATGACGGATGCGATCATACCAGCACTAACGCACCGGATCCCATCAGAACTCCGAAGTTAAGCGTGCTTGGGTGAGAGTAGTACTAGGATGGGTGACCCCCTGGGAAGTCCTTGTGTTGCATCCTTTCTTTTGCCGGAACTCCGCTTAATTATGTAGCTTTTTTACAATATTTTTTTGCAAAAAAGATACTCGGGGCGAAGTGTCGTTAGGTTAGGCGATGAAGGCGCGATAGGCGGCACCAGACGGCGTGTGCGACAGGCGGGATAGAGCGGGGGTAGGTTGAGGACGGAGCGCGGAAGGAAAGAAGCTTAAAAGAATTCAGAGCGCTAGGAATGACGGATGCGATCATACCAGGTTGATGACGGATCGCGGAAGGAAAGAAGCTTAAAAGAATTCAGAGCGTTAGGAATGACGGATGCGATCATACCAGCACTAACGCACCGGATCCCATCAGAACACCGAAGTTAAGCCAGCTTGGGCGAGAGTAGTACTAGGATGGGTGACCCCCTGGGAAGTCCTCGTGTTGCATCCCTTCTTTTGCCGGAACTCCGCTTAATTATGTCGCTTTTTTACAATACTTTTTTGCAAAAAAGATATTCGGGGCGGGGTGTCGTTAGGTTAGGCGATGGAGGCGCGACAGGCGGCACCAGACGGCGTGTGCGACAGGCGGGATAGAGCGGAGGCAGGTTGAGGACTGAGCGCGGAAGGAAAGAAGCTTAAAAGAATTCAGAGCGCTAGGAATGACGGATGCGATCATACCAGCACTAACGCACCGGATCCCATCAGAACTCTGAAGTTAAGCGTGCTTGGGCGAGAGTAATACTAGGATGGGTGACCCCCTAGGAAGTCCTCGTGTTGCATCCCTTCTTTTGCCGGAACTCCGCTTAATTATGTCGCTTTTTTACAATATTTTTTTGAAAAAAAGATATTCGGGGCGGGGTGTCGTTAGGTTAGGCGATGGAGGCGCGACAGGCGGCACCAGACGGCGTGTGCGACAGGCGGGATAGAGCGGGGGCAGGTTGAGGACGGAGCGCGGAAGGAAAGAAGCTTAAAAGAATTCAGAGCGCTAGGAATGACGGATGCGATCATACCAGCACTAACGCACCGGATTCCATCAGAACTCTGAAGTTAAGCGTGCTTGGGCGAGAGTAGTACTAGGATGGGTGACCCCCTAGGAAGTCCTCGTGTTGCATCCCTTCTTTTGCCGGAACTCCGCTTAATTATGTCGCTTTTTTACAATATTTTTTTGCAAAAAAGATATTCGGGGTGGGGTGTCGTTAGGTTAGGGGATGGAGGCGCGACAGGCGGCACCAGACGGCGTGTGCGACAGGCCGGATAGAGCGGGGGCAGGTTGAGGACGGAGCGCGGAAGGAAAGAAGCTTAAAAGAATTCAGAGCGCTACGAATGACGGATGCGATCATACCAGGTTGAGGACGGAGCGCGGAAGGAAAGAAGCTTAAAAGAATTCAGAGCGCTAGGAATGACGGATGCGATCATACCAGCACTAACGCACCGAATCTCATCGGAACTCCGAATTTAAGCGTGCTTGGGCGAGAGTAGTACTAGGATGGGTGACCCCCTGGGAAGTCCTCGTGTTGCATCCCTTCTTTTGCCCTAACTCCGCTTAATTATGTCGCTTTTTTACAATAGTTTTTTGCAAAAAAGATATTCGGGGCGGGGTGTCGTTAGGTTAGGCGATGGAGGCGCGACCGGCGGCACCAGACGGCGTGTGCGACAGGCCGGATAGAGCGGGGGCAGGTTGAGGACGGAGCGCGGAAGGAAAGAAGCTTAAAAGAATTCAGAGCGCTAGGAATGACGGATGCGATCATACCAGGTTGAGGACGGAGCGCGGAAGGAAAGAAGCTTAAAAGAATTCAGAGCGCTAGGAATGAAGGATGCGATCATACCAGCACTAACGCACCGAATCTCATCGGAACTCCGAAGTTAAGCGTGCTTGGGCGAGAGTAGTACTAGGATGGGTGACCCCCTGGGAAGTCCTCGTGTTGCATCCCTTCTTTTGCCGGAACTCCGCTTAATTATGTCGCTTTTTTACAATAGTTTTTTGCAAAAAAGATATTCGGGGCGGGGTGTCGTTAGGTTAGGCGATGGAGGCGCGACAGGCGGCACCAGACGGCGTGTGCGACAGGCGGCACCAGACGGCGTGTGCGACAGGCGTGATAGAGCGGGGGCAGGTTGAGGACGGAGCGCGGAAGGAAAGAAGCTTAAAAGAATTCAGAGCGCTAGGAATGACGGATTCGATCATACCAGCACTAACGCACCGGATCCCATTAGAACTCCGAAGTTAAGCGTGCTTGGGCGAGAGTAGTACTAGGAAGGGTGACCCCCTGGGAAGTCCTTGTGTTGCATCCCTTCTTTTGCCGGAACTCCATTTAATTATGTCGCTTTTTTACAATTTTTTTGCAAAAAAGATACTCGGGGCGGGGTGTCGTTAGGTTAGGCGATGGAGGCGCGACAGGCGGCACCAGACGGCGTGTGCGACAGGCGGGATAGAGCGGGGGCAGGTTGAGGACAAAGCGCGGAAGGAAAGAAGCTTAAAGGAATTCAGAGCGCTAGGAATGACGGATGCGATCATACCAGGTTTAGGACGGAGCGCGGAAGGAAAGAAGCTTAAGAGAATTCAGAGCGCTAGGAATTACGGATGCGATCATACCAGCACTGACGCACCGGATCTCATTAGAACTCCGAAGTTAAGCGTGCTTGGGCGAGAGTAGTACTAGGATGGGTGACCCCCTGGGAAGTCCTCGTGTTGCATCCCTTCTTTTGCCGGAACTCCGCTTAATTATGTCGCTTTTTTACAATACTTTTTTGCAAAAAAGATATTCGGGGCGGGGTGTCGTTAGGTTAGGCGATGGAGGCACGACAGGCGGCACCAGACGGCGTGTGCGACAGGCGGGATAGAGCGGGGGCAGGTTGAGGACGGAGCGCGGAAGGAAAGAAGCTTAAAAGAATTCAGAGCGCTAGGAATGACGGAAGCGATCATATCAGCACTAACGCACCGGATCCCATCAGAATTCCGAAGTTAAGCGTGCTTGGGCGAGAGTAGTACTAGGATGGGTGACCACCTGGGAAGTCCTCGTGTTCCATCCCTTCTTTTGCCGGAACTCCGCTTAATTATGTCGCTTTTTTACAATATTTTTTTGCAAAAAAGATATTCGGGGCGGGGTGTCGTTAGGATAGGCGATGGAGCCGCGACAGGCGGCACCAGACGGCGTGTGCGACAGGCGGGATAGAGCGGGGGCAGGTTGAGGACGGAGCGCGGAAGGAAAGAAGCTTAAAAGAATTCAGAGCGCTAGGAATGACGGATGCGATCATACCAGCACTAACGCACCGGATCCCATCAGAACTCTGAAGTTAAGTGTGCTTGGGCGAGAGTAGTACTAGGATGGGTGACCCCCTGGGAAGTCCTTGTGTTGCATCCCTTCTTTTGCCGGAACTCCGCTTAATTATGTCGCTTTTTTACAATACTTTTTTGCAAAAAAGATATTCGGGGCGGGGTGTCGTTAGGTTGGGCGATGGAGGCGCGACAGGCGGCACCAGACGGCGTGTGCGACAGGCCGGATAGAGCGGGGGCAGGTTGAGGACGGAGCGCGGAAGAAAAGAAGCTTAAAAGAATTCAGAGCGCTAGGAATAATGGATGCGATCATACCAGCACTAATGCACTGGATCCCATTAGAACTACGAAGTTAAGCGTGCTTGGGCGAGAGTAGTACTAGGATGGGTGACCCCCTGGGAAGTCCTCGTGTTCCATCTCTTCTTTTGCCGGAACTCCGCTTAATTATGTCGCTTTTTTACAATATTTTTTTGCAAAAAAGATATTCGGGGCGGGGTGTCGTTAGGTTAGGCGATGGAGGCGCGACAGGCGGCACCAGACGCCGTGTGCGACAGGCGGGATAGAGCGGGGGCAGGTTGAGGACGGAGCGCGGAAGGAAAGAAGCTTAAAAGAATTCAGAGCGCTAGGAATGACGGATGCGATCATACCAGGTTGAGGACGGAGCGCGGAAGGAAAGAAGCTTAAAAGAATTCAGAGCGCTAGGAATGACGGATGCGATCATACCAGCACTAACGCACCGGATCTCATCAGAACTCCGAAGTTAAGCGTGCTTGGGCGAGAGTAGTACTAGGATGGGTGACCCTTTGGGAAGTCCTCGTGTTGCATCCCTTCTTTTGCCGGAACTCCGCTTAATTATGTCGCTTTTTTACAATATTTTTTTGCAAAAAAGATATTCGGGGCGGGGTGTCGTTAGGTTAGGCGATGGAGGCGCGACAGGCGGCACCAGACGCCGTGTGCGACAGGCGGGATAGAGCGGGGGCAGGTTGAGGACGGAGCGCGGAAGGAAAGAAGCTTAAAAGAATTCAGAGCGCTAGGAATAACGGATGCGATCATACCAGGTTGAGGACGGAGCGCGGAAGGAAAGAAGCTTAAAAGAATTCAGAGCGCAAGGAATGACGGATGCGATCATACCAGCACTAACGCACCGGATCTCATCAGAACTCCGAAGTTAAGCGTGCTTGGGCGAGAGTAGTACTAGGATGGGTGACCCTTTGGGAAGTCCTCGTGTTGCATCCCTTCTTTTGCCGGAACTCCGCTTAATTATGTCGCTTTTTTACAATATTTTTTTGCAAAAAAAATATTCGGGGCGGGGTGTCGTTAGGTTAGGCGATGGAGGCGCGACAGGCGGCACCAGACGGCGTGTGCGACAGGCGGCACCAGACGGCGTGTGCGACAGGCGGGATAGAGCGGGGGCAGGTTGAGGACGGAGCGCGGAAGGAAAGAAGCTTAAAAGAATTCAGAGCGCTAGGAATGACGGATGCGATCATACCAGCACTAACGCACCGGATCCCATCAGAACTCCGAAGTTAAGCGTGCTTGGGCGAGAGTAGTACTAGGATGTGTGACCCCCTGGGAAGTCCTTGTGTTGCATCCTTTCTTTTGCCGGAACTCCGCTTAATTATGTAGCTTTTTTACAATATTTTTTTGCAAAAAAGATACTCGGGGCGAAGTGTCGTTAGGTTAGGCGATGAAGGCGCGATAGGCGGCACCAGACGGCGTGTGCGACAGGCGGGATAGAGCGGGGGTAGGTTGAGGACGGAGCGCGGAAGGAAAGAAGCTTAAAAGAATTCAGAGCGCTAGGAATGACGGATGCGATCATACCAGGTTGAGGACGGATCGCGGAAGGAAAGAAGCTTAAAAGAATTCAGAGCATTAGGAATGACGGATGCGATCATACCAGCACTAACGCACCGGATCCCATCAGAACACCGAAGTTAAGCGAGCTTGGGCGAGAGTAGTACTAGGATGGGTGACCCCCTGGGAAGTCCTTGTGTTGCATCCTTTCTTTTGCCGGAACTCCGCTTAATTATGTAGCTTTTTTACAATATTTTTTTGCAAAAAAGATACTCGGGGCGAAGTGTCGTTAGGTTAGGCGATGAAGGCGCGATAGGCGGCACCAGACGGCGTGTGCGACAGGCGGGATAGAGCGGGGGTAGGTTGAGGACGGAGCGCGGAAGGAAAGAAGCTTAAAAGAATTCAGAGCGCTAGGAATGACGGATGCGATCATACCAGGTTGAGGACGGATCGCGGAAGGAAAGAAGCTTAAAAGAATTCAGAGCATTAGGAATGACGGATGCGATCATACCAGCACTAACGCACCGGATCCCATCAGAACACCGAAGTTAAGCGAGCTTGGGCGAGAGTAGTACTAGGATGGGTGACCCCCTGGGAAGTCCTCGTGTTGCATCCCTTCTTTTGCCGGAACTCCGCTTAATTATGTCGCTTTTTTACAATACTTTTTTGCAAAAAAGATATTCGGGGCGGGGTGTCGTTAGGTTAGGCGATGGAGGCGCGACAGGCGGCACCAGACGGCGTGTGCGACAGGCGGGATAGAGCGGGGGCAGGTTGAGGACGGAGCGCGGAAGGAAAGAAGCTTAAAAGAATTCAGAGCGCTAGGAATGACGGATGCGATCATACCAGCACTAACGCACCGGATCCCATCAGAACTCTGAAGTTAAGCGTGCTTGGGCGAGAGTAGTACTAGGATGGGTGACCCCCTAGGAAGTCCTCGTGTTGCATCCCTTCTTTTGCCGGAACTCCGCTTAATTATGTCGCTTTTTTACAATATTTTTTTGAAAAAAAGATATTCGGGGCGGGGTGTCGTTAGGTTAGGCGATGGAGGCGCGACAGGCGGCACCAGACGGCGTGTGCGACAGGCGGCACCAGACGGCGTGTGCGACAGGCGTGATAGAGCGGGGGCAGGTTGAGGACGGAGCGCGGAAGGAAAGAAGCTTAAAAGAATTCAGAGCGCTAGGAATGACGGATGCGATCATACCAGGTTGAGGACGGATCGCGGAAGGAAAGAAGCTTAAAAGAATTCAGAGCGTTAGGAATGACGAATGCGATCATACCAGCACTAACGCACCGGATCCCATCAGAACACCGAAGTTAAGCGAGCTTGGGCGAGAGTAGTACTAGGATGGGTGACCCCCTGGGAAGTCCTCGTGTTGCATCCCTTCTTTTGCCGGAACTCCGCTTAATTATGTCGCTTTTTTACAATACTTTTTTGCAAAAAAGATATTCGGGGCGGGGTGTCGTTAGGTTAGGCGATGGAGGCGCGACAGGCGGCACCAGACGGCGTGTGCGACAGGCGGGATAGAGCGGGGGCAGGTTGAGGACGGAGCGCGGAAGGAAAGAAGCTTAAAAGAATTCAGAGCGCTAGGAATGACGGATGCGATCATACCAGCACTAACGGACCGGATCCCATCAGAACTCTGAAGTTAAGCGTGCTTGGGCGAGAGTAGTACTAGGATGGGTGACCCCCTAGGAAGTCCTCGTGTTGCATCCCTTCTTTTGCCGGAACTCCGCTTAATTATGTCGCTTTTTTACAATATTTTTTTGAAAAAAAGATATTCGGGGCGGGGTGTCGTTAGGTTAGGCGATGGAGGCGCGACAGGCGGCACCAGACGGCGTGTGCGACAGGCGGGATAGAGCGGGGGCAGGTTGAGGACGGAGCGCGGAAGGAAAAAAGCTTAAAAGAATTCAGAGCGCTAGGAATGACGGATGCGATCATACCAGCACTAACGCACTGGATCCCATCAGAACTCTGAATTAAGCGTGCTTGGGCGAGAGTAGTACTAGGATGGGTGACCCCCTGGGAAGTCCTCGTGTTGCATCCCTTCTTTTGCCCTAACTCCGCTTAATTATGTCGCTTTTTTACAATAGTTTTTTGCAAAAAAGATATTCGGGGCGGGGTGTCGTTAGGTTAGGCGATGGAGGCGCGACCGGCGGCACCAGACGGCGTGTGCGACAGGCGTGATAGAGCGGGGGCAGGTTGAGGACGGAGCGCGGAAGGAAAGAAGCTTAAAAGAATTCAGAGCGCTAGGAATGACGGATGCGATCATACCAGGTTGAGGACGGAGCGCGGAAGGAAAGAAGCTTAAAAGAATTCAGAGCGCTAGGAATGCAGGATGCGATCATACCAGCACTAACGCACCGAATCTCATCGGAACTCCGAAGTTAAGCGTGCTTGGGCGAGAGTAGTACTAGGATGGGTGACCCCCTGGGAAGTCCTCGTGTTGCATCCCTTCTTTTGCCGGAACTCCGCTTAATTATGTCGCTTTTTTACAATAGTTTTTTGCAAAAAAGATATTCGGGGCGGGGTGTCGTTAGGTTAGGCGATGGAGGCGCGACAGGCGGCACCAGACGGCGTGTGCGACAGGCGGCACCAGACGGCGTGTGCGACAGGCGTGATAGAGCGGGGGCAGGTTGAGGACGGAGCGCGGAAGGAAAGAAGCTTAAAAGAATTCAGAGCGCTAGGAATGACGGATTCGATCATACCAGCACTAACGCACCGGATCCCATTAGAACTCCGAAGTTAAGCGTGCTTGGGCGAGAGTAGTACTAGGATGGGTGACCCCCTGGGAAGTCCTTGTGTTGCATCCCTTCTTTTGCCGGAACTCCGTTTAATTATGTCGCTTTTTTACAATTTTTTTGCAAAAAAGATACTCGGGGCGGGGTGTCGTTAGGTTAGGCGATGGAGGCGCGACAGGCGGCACCAGACGGCGTGTGCGACAGGCGGGATAGAGCGGGGGCAGGTTGAGGACAAAGCGCGGAAGAAAAGAAGCTTAAAAGAATTCAGAGCGCTAGGAATGACGGATGCGATCATACCAGGTTTAGGACGGAGCGCGGAAGGAAAGAAGCTTAAGAGAATTCAGAGCGCTAGGAATGACGGATGCGATCATACTAGCACTAACGCACCGGATCTCATTAGAACTCCGAAGTTAAGCGTGCTTGGGCGAGAGTAGTACTAGGATGGGTGACCCCCTGGGAAGTCCTCGTGTTGCATCCCTTCTTTTGCCGGAACTCCGCTTAATTATGTCGCTTTTTTACAATACTTTTTTGCAAAAAAGATATTCGGGGCGGGGTGTCGTTAGGTTAGGCGATGGAGGCGCGACAGGCGGCACCAGACGGCGTGTGCGACAGGCGGGATAGAGCGGGGGCAGGTTGAGGACGGAGCGCGGAAGGAAAGAAGCTTAAAAGAATTCAGAGCGCTAGGAATGACGGATGCGATCATACCAGCACTAACGCACCGGATCCCATCAGAACTCCGAAGTTAAGCGTGCTTGGGCGAGAGTAGTACTAGGATGGGTGACCCCCTAGGAAGTCCTCGTGTTGCATCCCTTCTTTTGCCGGAACTCCGCTTAATTATGTCGCTTTTTTACAATATTTTTTTGCAAAAAAGATATTCGGGGCGGGGTGTCGTTAGGTTAGGCGATGGAGGCGCGACAGGCGGCACCAGACGGCGTGTGCGACAGGCGGGATAGAGCGGGGGCAAGTTGAGGACGTAACGCGAAAGGAAAGAAGCTTAAAAGAATTCAGAGCGCTAGGAATGACGGATGCGATCATACCAGGTTGAGGACGGAGTGCGGAAGGAAAGAAGCTTAAAAGAATTCAGAGCGCTAGGAATGACGGATGCGATCATACCAGCACTAACGCATCGGATCCCATCAGAACTCCGAAGTTAAGCGTGCTTGGGCGAGAGTAGTACTAGGATGGGTGACCCCCTGGGAAGTCCTCGTGTTGCATCCCTTCTTTTGCCGGAACTCCGCTTAATTATGTCGCTTTTTTACAATATTTTTTTGCAAAAAAGATATTCGGGGCGGGGTGTCGTTAGGTTAGGCGATGGAGGCGCGACAGGCGGCACCAGACGGCGTGTGCGACAGGCTGCACCAGACGGCGTGTGCGACAGGCGGGATAGAGCGGGGGCAGGTTGAGGACGGAGCGCGGAAGGAAAGAAGCTTAAAAGAATTCAGAGCGCTAGGAATGACGGATGCGATCATACCAGCACTAACGCACCGGATCCCATCAAAATTCCAAAGTTTAGCGTGCTTGGGCGAGAGTAGTACTAGGATGGGTGACCCCCTGGTAAGTCCTCGTGTTCCATCCCTTCTTTTGCCGGAACTCCGCTTAATTATGTCGCTTTTTAACAATATTTTTTTGCAAAAAAGATACTCGGGGCGGGGTGTCGTTAGGTTAGGCGATGGAGCCGCGACAGGCGGCACCAGACGACGTGTGCGACAGGCGGGATAGAGCGGGGGCAGGTTGAGGACGGAGCGCGGAAGGAAAGAAGCTTAAAAGAATTCAGAGCGCTAGGAATGACGGATGCGATCATACCAGGTTGAGGACGGAGCGCGGAAGGAAAGAAGCTTAAAAGAATTCAGAGCGCTAGGAATGACGGATGCGATCATACCAGCACTAACGCACCGGATCCCATCAGAACTCCAAAGTTAAAAGTGCTTGGGCGAGAGTAGTACTAGGATGGGTGACCCCCTGGGAAGTCCTCGTGTTGCATCCCTTCTTTTGCCGGAACTCCGCTTAATTATGTCGCTTTTTTACAATACATTTTTGCAAAAAAGATATTCGGGGCGGGGTGTCGTTAGGTTAGGCGATGGAGGCGCGACAGGCGGCACCAGACGGCGTGTGCGACAGGCGGGATAGAGCGGGGGCAGGTTGAGGACGGAGCGCGGAAGGAAAGAAGCTTAAAAGAATTCAGAGCGCTAGGAATGACGGATGCGATCATACCAGCACTAACGCACCGAATCCCATCAGAACTCCGAAGTTAAGCGTGCTTGGGCGAGAGTAGTACTAGGATGGGTGACCCCCTGGGAAGTCCTCGTGTTGCATCCCTTCTTTTGCCGGAACTCCGCTTAATTATGTCGCTTTTTTACAATATTTTTTTGAAAAAAAGATATTCGGGGCGGGGTGTCGTTAGGTTAGGCGATGGAGGCGCGACAGGCGGCACCAGACGGCGTGTGCGACAGGCGGGATAGAGCGGGGGCAGGTTGAGGACGGAGCGCGGAAGGAAAGAAGCTTAAAAGAATTCAGAGCGCTAGGAATGACGGATGCGATCATACCAGCACTAACGCACCGGATCCCATCAGAACTCCGAAGTTAAGCGTGCTTGGGCGAGAGTAGTACTAGGATGGGTGACCCCCTAGGAAGTCCTCGTGTTGCATCCCTTCTTTTGCCGGAACTCCGCTTAATTATGTCGCTTTTTTACAATATTTTTTTGTAAAAAAGATATTCGGGGCGGGGTGTCGTTAGGTTAGGCGATGGAGGCGCGACAGGCGGCACCAGACGGCGTGTGCGACAGGCGGGATAGAGCGGGGGCAAGTTGAGGACGGAGCGCGGAAGGAAAGAAGCTTAAAAGAATTCAGAGCGCTAGGAATGACGGATGCGATCATACCAGGTTGAGGACGGAGCGCGGAAGGAAAGAAGCTTAAAAGAATTCAGAGCGCTAGGAATGACGGATGCGATCATACCAGCACTAACGCACCGGATCCCATCAGAACTCCGAAGTTAAGCGTGCTTGGGTGAGAGTAGTACTAGGATGGGTGACCCCCTGGGAAGTCCTCGTGTTGCATCCCTTCTTTTGCCGGAACTCCGCTTAATTATGTCGCTTTTTTACAATATTTTTTTGCAAAAAAGATATTCGGGGCGGGGTGTCGTTAGGTTAGGCGATGGAGGCGCGACAGGCGGCACCAGACGGCGTGTGCGACAGGAGGCACCAGACGGCGTGTGCGACAGGCGGGATAGAGCGGGGGCAGGTTGAGGACGGAGCGCGGAAGGAAAGAAGCTTAAAAGAATTCAGAGCGCTAGGAATGACGGTTGCGATCATACCAGCACTAACGCACCGGATCCCATCAGAATTCCAAAGTTAAGCGTGCTTGGGCGAGAGTAGTACTAGGATGGGTAACCCCCTGGGAAGTCCTCGTGTTCCATCCCTTTTTTGCCGGAACTCCGCTTAATTATGTCACTTTTTTACAATATTTTTTTGCAAAAAAGATATTCGAGGCGGGGTGTCGTTAGGTTAGGCGATGGAGCCGCGACAGGCGGCACCAGACGGCGTGTGCGACAGGCGGGATAGAGCGGGGGCAGGTTGAGGACGGAGCGCGGAAGGAAAGAAGCTTAAAAGAATTCAGAGCGCTACGAATGACGGATGCGATCATACCAGGTTGAGGACGGAGCGCGGAAGGAAAGAAGCTTAAAAGAATTCAGAGCGCTAGGAATGACGGATGCGATCATACCAGCACTAACGCACCGGATCCCATCAGAACTCCGAAGTTAAAAGTGCTTGGGGGAGAGTAGTACTAGGATGGGTGACCCCCTGAGAAGTCCTCGTGTTGCATCCCTTCTTTTGCCGGAACTCCGCTTAATTATGTCGCTTTTTTACAATATTTTTTTGCAAAAAAGATATTCGGGGCGGGGTGTCGTTAGGTTAGGCGATGGAGGCGCGACAGGCGGCACCAGACGGCGTGTGCGACAGGAGGGATAGAGCGGGGGCAGGTTGAGGACGGAGCGCGGAAGGAAAGAAGCTTAAAAGAATTCAGAGCGCTAGGAATGATGGATGCGATCATACCAGCACTAACGCACCGGATCCCATCAGAACTCCGAAGATAAGCGTGCTTGGGCGAGAGTAGTACTAGGATGGGTGACCCCCTGGGAAGTCCTCGTGTTGCATCCCTTCTTTTGCCGGAACTCCGCTTAATTATGTCACTTTTTTACAATATTTTTTTGAAAAAAAGATATTCGGGGCGGGGTGTCGTTAGGTTAGTCGATGGAGGCGCGACAGGCGGCACCAGACGGCGTGTGCGACAGGCGGGATAGAGCGGGGGCAGGTTGAGGACGGAGCGCGGAAGGAAAGAAGCTTAAAAGAATTCAGAGCGCTAGAAATGACGGATGCGATCATACCACCGCTAACGCACCGGATCCCATCAGAACTCCGAAGTTAAACGTGCTTGGGCGAGAGTAGTACTAGGATGGGTGACCCCCTGGGAAGTCCTCGTGTTGCATCCCTTCTTTTGCCGGAACTCCGCTTAATTATGTCGCTTTTTTACAATATTTTTTTGCAAAAAAGATATTCGGGGCGGGGTGTCGTTAGGTTAGGCGATGGAGGCGCGACAGGCGGCACCAGACGGCGTGTGCGACAGGCTGCACCAGACGGCGTGTGCGACAGGCGGGATAGAGCGGGGGCAGGTTGAGGACGGAGCGCGGAAGGAAAGAAGCTTAAAAGAATTCAGAGCGCTAGGAATGACGGATGCGATCATACCAGCACTAACGCACCGGATCCCATCAGAATTCCAAAGTTAAGCGTGCTTGGGCGAGAGTAGTACTAGGATGGGTGACCCCCTGGGAAGTCCTCGTGTTCCATCCCTTCTTTTGCCGGAACTCCGCTTAATTATGTCGCTTTTTTACAATATTTTTTTGCAAAAAAGATATTCGAGGCGGGGTGTCGTTAGGTTAGGCGATGGAGCCGCGACAGGCGGCACCAGACGGCGTGTGCGACAGGCGGGATAGAGCGGGGGCAGGTTGAGGACGGAGCGCGGAAGGAAAGAAGCTTAAAAGAATTGAGAGCGCTATGAATGACGGATGCGATCATACCAGGTTGAGGACGGAGCGCGGAAGGAAAGAAGCTTAAAAGAATTCAGAGCGCTAGGAATGACGGATGCGATCATACCAGCACTAACGCACCGGATCCCATCAGAACTCCGAAGTTAAAAGTGCTTGGGCGAGAGTAGTACTAGGATGGGTGACCCCCTGGGAAGTCCTCGTGTTTCATCCCTTCTTTTGCCGGAACTCCGCTTAATTATGTCGCTTTTTTACAATATTTTTTTGCAAAAAAGATATTCGGGGCGGGGTGTCGTTAGGTTAGGCGATGGAGGCGCGACAGGCGGCACCAGACGGCGTGTGCGACAGGATGCACCAGACGACGTGTGCGACAGGCGGGATAGAGCGGGGGCAGGTTGAGGACGGAGCGCGGAAGGAAAGAAGCTTAAAAGAATTCAGAGCGCTAGGAATGACGGATGCGATCATACCAGCACTAACGCACCGGATCCCATCAGAACTCCGAAGTTAAGCGTGCTTGGGTGAGAGTAGTACTAGGATGGGTGACCCCCTGGAAAGTCCTCCTGTTGCATCCCTTCTTTTGCCGGAACTCCGCTTAATTATGTCGCTTTTTTACAATATTTTTTTGCAAAAAAGATATTCGGGGCGGGGTGTCGTTTGGTTAGGCGATGGAGGCGCGACAGGCGGCACCAGACGGCGTGTGCGACAGGCGGCACCAGACGGCGTGTGCGACAGGATGGATAGAGCGGGGGCAGGTTGAGGACGGAGCGCGGAAGGAAAGAAGCTTAAAAGAATTCAGAGCGCTTGAAATGACGGATGCGATCATACAAGCACTAACGCACCGGATCCCATCATAACTCCGAAGTTAAGCGTGCTTGGGCGAGAATAGTACTAGGATGGGTGACCCCCTGGGAAGTCCTCGTGTTGCATCCCTTCTTTTGCCGGAACTCCGCTTAATTATGTCTTTTTTTTACAATATTTTTTTGCAAAAAAGATATTCGAGGCGGGGTGTCGTTAGGTTAGGCGATGGAGGCGCGACAGGCGGCACCAGACGGCGTGTGCGACAGGCGGGATAGAGCGGGGGCAGGTTGAGGACGGAGCGCGGAAGGAAAGAAGCTTAAAAGAATTCAGAGCGCTAGGAATGACGGATGCGATCATACCAGGTTGAGAACGGAGCGCGGAAGGAAAGAAGCTTAAAAGAATTCAGAGCGCTAGCAATGACGGATGCGATCATACCAGCACTAACGCACCGGATCCCATCAGAACTCCGAAGTTAAGCGTGCTTGGGCGAGAGTAGTACTAGGATGGGTCACCCCCTGGGAAGTCCTCGTGTTGTTGCATCCCTTCTTTTGCTGGAACTCCGCTTAATTATGTCGCTTTTTTACAATATTTTTTGCAAAAAAGATATTCGGGGAGGGGTGTCGTTAGGTTAGGCGATGGACGCGCGACAGGCGGCACCAGACGGCGTGTGCGACAGGCGGGATAGAGCGGGGGCAGGTTGAGGACGGAGCTCGGAAGGAAAGAAGCTTAAAAGAATTCAGAGCGCTAGGAATGAAGGATGCGATCATACCAGCACTAACGCACCGGATCCCATCAGAACTCCGAAGTTAAGCGTGCTTGGGCGAGAGTAGTACTAGGATGGGTGACCCCCTGGGAAGTCCTCGTGTTGTTGCATCCCTTCTTTTGCCGGAACTCCGCTTAATTATGTCGCTTTTTTACAATATTTTTTTGCAAAAAAGATATTCGGAGCGGGGTGTCGTTAGGTTAGGCGATGGAGGCGCGACAGGCGGCACCAGACGGCGTGTGCGACAGGCGGGATAGAGCGGGGGCAGGTTGAGGACGGAGCGCGGAAGGAAAGAAGCTTAAAAGAATTCAGAGCGCTAGGAATGACGGATGCGATCATACCAGGTTGAGGACGGAGCGCGGAAGGAAAGAAGCTTAAAAGAATTCAGAGCGCTAGGAATAACGGATGCGATCATACCATCACTAACGCACCGGATCCCATCAGAACTCCGAAGTTAAGCGTGCTTGGGCGAGAGTAGTACTAGGATGGGTGACCCCCTGGGAAGTCCTTGTGTTGCATCCCTTCTTTTGCCGGAACTCCGCTTAATTATGTCGCTTTTTTACAATATTTTTTTGCAAAAAAGATATTCGGGGCGGGGTGTCGTTAGGTTAGGCGATGGAGGCGCGACAGGCGGCACCAGACGGCGTGTGCGACAGGCGGCACCAGACAGCGTGTGCGACAGGCTGGATAGAGCGGGGGCAGGTTGAGGACGGAGCGCGGAAGGAAAGAAGCTTAAAAGAATTCAGAGCGCTAGGAATGACGGATGCGATCATACCAGCACTAACGCACCGGATCCCATCAGAACTCCGAAGTTAAGCGTGCTTGGGCGAGAGTAGTACTAGGATGGGTGACCCCCTGGGAAGTCCTTGTGTTGCATCCCTTCTTTTGCCGGAACTCCGCTTAATTATGTCGCTTTTTTACAATTTTTTTTGCAAAAAAGATACTCGGGGCGAAGTGTCGTTAGGTTAGGCGATGAAGGCGCGATAGGCGGCACCAGACGGCGTGTGCGACAGGCGGGATAGAGCGGGGGCAGGTTGAGGACGGAGCGCGGAAGGAAAGAAGCTTAAAAGAATTCAGAGCGCTAGGAATGACGGATGCGATCATACCAGGTTGAGGACGGAGCGCGGAAGGAAAGAAGCTTAAAAGAATTCAGAGCGCTAGGAATGACGGATGGGATCATACCAGCACTAACGCACCGGATCCCATCAGAACTCCGAAGTTAAGCGTGCTTGGGCGAGAATAGTACTAGGATGGGTGACCCCCTGGGAAGTCCTCGTGTTGCATCCCTTCTTTTGCCGGAACTCCGCTTAATTATGTCGCTTTTTTACAATACTTTTTTGCAAAAAAGATATTCGGGGCGGGGTGTCGTTAGGTTAGGCGATGGAGGCGCGACAGGCGGCACCAGACGGCGTGTGCGACAGGCGGGATAGAGCGGGGGCAGGTTGAGGACGGAGCGCGGAAGGAAAGAAGCTTAAAAGAATTCAGAGCGCTAGGAATGACGGATGCGATCATACCAGCACTAACGCACCGGATCCCATCAGAACTCCGAAGTTAAGCGTGCTTGGGCGAGAGTAGTACTAGGATGGGTGACCCCCTGGGAAGTCCTCGTGTTGCATCCCTTCTTTTGCCGGAACTCCGCTTAATTATGTCGCTTTTTTACAATATTTTTTTGAAAAAAAGATATTCGGGGCGGGGTGTCGTTAGGTTAGGCGATGGAGGCGCGACAGGCGGCACCAGACGGCGTATGCGACAGGCGGGATAGAGCGGGGGCAGGTTGAGGACGGAGCGCGGAAGGAAAGAAGCTTAAAAGAATTCAGAGCGCTAGGAATGACGGATGCGATCATACCAGCACTAACGCACCGGATCCCATCAGAACTCCGAAGTTAAGCGTGCTTGGGCGAGAGTAGTACTAGGATGGGTGACCCCCTAGGAAGTCCTCGTGTTGCATCCCTTCTTTTGCCGGAACTCCGCTTAATTATGTCGCTTTTTTACAATATTTTTTTGCAAAAAAGATATTCGGGGCGGGGTGTCGTTAGGTTAGGCGATGGAGGCGCGACAGGCGGCACCAGACGGCGTGTGCGACAGGCGGGATAGAGCGGGGGCAAGTTGAGGACGTAGCGCGAAAGGAAAGAAGCTTAAAAGAATTCAGAGCGCTAGGAATGACGGATGCGATCATACCAGGTTGAGGACGGAGCGCGGAAGGAAAGAAGCTTAAAAGAATTCAGAGCGCTAGGAATGACGGATGCGATCATACCAGCACTAACGCACCGGATCCCATCAGAACTCCGAAGTTAAGCGTGCTTGGGCGAGAGTAGTACTAGGATGGGTGACCCCCTGGGAAGTCCTCGTGTTGCATCCCTTCTTTTGCCGGAACTCCGCTTAATTATGTCGCTTTTTTACAATATTTTTTTGCAAAAAAGATATTCGGGGCGGGGTGTCGTTAGGTTAGGCGATGGAGGCGCGACAGGCGGCACCAGACGGCGTGTGCGACAGGCTGCACCAGACGGCGTGTGCGACAGGCGGGATAGAGCGGGGGCAGGTTGAGGACGGAGCGCGGAAGGAAAGAAGCTTAAAAGAATTCAGAGCGCTAGGAATGACGGATGCGATCATACCAGCACTAACGCACCGGATCCCATCAGAATTCCAAAGTTAAGCGTGCTTGGGCGAGAGTAGTACTAGGATGGGTGACCCCCTGGGAAGTCCTCGTGTTCCATCCCTTCTTTTGCCGGAACTCCGCTTAATTATGTCGCTTTTTAACAATATTTTTTTGCAAAAAAGATACTCGGGGCGGGGTGTCGTTAGGTTAGGCGATGGAGCCGCGACAGGCGGCACCAGACGACGTGTGCGACAGGCGGGATAGAGCGGGGGCAGGTTGAGGACGGAGCGCGGAAGGAAAGAAGCTTAAAAGAATTGAGAGCGCTATGAATGACGGATGCGATCATACCAGGTTGAGGACGGAGCGCGGAAGGAAAGAAGCTTAAAAGAATTCAGAGCGCTAGGAATGACGGATGCGATCATACCAGCACTAACGCACCGGATCCCATCAGAACTCCGAAGTTAAAAGTGCTTGGGCGAGAGTAGTACTAGGATGGGTGACCCCCTGGGAAGTCCTCGTGTTGCATCCCTTCTTTTGCCGGAACTCCGCTTAATTATGTCGCTTTTTTACAATACATTTTTGCAAAAAAGATATTCGGGGCGGGGTGTCGTTAGGTTAGGCGATGGAGGCGCGACAGGCGGCACCAGACGGCGTGTGCGACAGGCGGGATAGAGCGGGGGCAGGTTGAGGACGGAGCGCGGAAGGAAAGAAGCTTAAAAGAATTCAGAGCGCTAGGAATGACGGATGCGATCATACCAGCACTAACGCACCGAATCCCATCAGAACTCCGATGTTAAGCGTGCTTGGGCGAGAGTAGTACTAGGATGGGTGACCCCCTGGGAAGTCCTCGTGTTGCATCCCTTCTTTTGCCGGAACTCCGCTTAATTATGTCGCTTTTTTACAATATTTTTTTGAAAAAAAGATATTCGGGGCGGGGTGTCGTTAGGTTAGGCGATGGAGGCGCGACAGGCGGCACCAGACGGCGTGTGCGACAGGCGGGATAGAGCGGGGGCAGGTTGAGGACGGAGCGCGGAAGGAAAGAAGCTTAAAAGAATTCAGAGCGCTAGGAATGACGGATGCGATCATACCAGCACTAACGCACCGGATCCCATCAGAACTCCGAAGTTAAGCGTGCTTGGGCGAGAGTAGTACTAGGATGGGTGACCCCCTAGGAAGTCCTCGTGTTGCATCCCTTCTTTTGCCGGAACTCCGCTTAATTATGTCGCTTTTTTACAATATTTTTTTGTAAAAAAGATATTCGGGGCGGGGTGTCGTTAGGTTAGGCGATGGAGGCGCGACAGGCGGCACCAGACGGCGTGTGCGACAGGCGGGATAGAGCGGGGGCAAGTTGAGGACGGAGCGCGGAAGGAAAGAAGCTTAAAAGAATTCAGAGCGCTAGGAATGACGGATGCGATCATACCAGGTTGAGGACGGAGCGCGGAAGGAAAGAAGCTTAAAAGAATTCAGAGCGCTAGGAATGACGGATGCAATCATACCAGCACTAACGCACCGGATCCCATCAGAACTTCGAAGTTAAGCGTGCTTGGGTCAGAGTAGTACTAGGATGGGTGACCCCCTGGGAAGTCCTCGTGTTGCATCCCTTCTTTTGCCGGAACTCCGCTTAATTATGTCGCTTTTTTACAATATTTTTTTGCAAAAAAGATATTCGGGGCGGGGTGTCGTTAGGTTAGGCGATGGAGGCGCGACAGGCGGCACCAGACGGCGTGTGCGACAGGATGCACCAGACGACGTGTGCGACAGGCGGGATAGAGCGGGGGCAGGTTGAGGACGGAGAGCGGAAGGAAAGAAGCTTAAAAGAATTCAGAGCGCTAGGAATGACGGTTGCGATCATACCAGCACTAACGCACCGAAACCCATCAGAATTCCAAAGTTAAGCGTGCTTGGGCGAGAGTAGTACTAGGATGGGTAACCCCCTGGGAAGTCCTCGTGTTCCATCCCTTTTTTGCCGGAACTCCGCTTAATTATGTCACTTTTTTACAATATTTTTTTGCAAAAAAGATATTCGAGGCGGGGTGTCGTTAGGTTAGGCGATGGAGCCGCGACAGGCGGCACCAGACGGCGTGTGCGACAGGCGGGATAGAGCGGGGGCAGGTTGAGGACGGAGCGCGGAAGGAAAGAAGCTTAAAAGAATTCAGAGCGCTACGAATGACGGATGCGATCATACCAGGTTGAGGACGGAGCGCGGAAGGAAAGAAGCTTAAAAGAATTCAGAGCGCTAGGAATGACGGATGCGATCATACCAGCACTAACGCACCGGATCCCATCAGAACTCCGAAGTTAAAAGTGCTTGGGGGAGAGTAGTACTAGGATGGGTGACCCCCTGAGAAGTCCTCGTGTTGCATCCCTTCTTTTGCCGGAACTCCGCTTAATTATGTCGCTTTTTTACAATATTTTTTTGCAAAAAAGATATTCGGGGCGGGGTGTCGTTAGGTTAGGCGATGGAGGCGCGACAGGCGGCACCAGACGGCGTGTGCGACAGGAGGGATAGAGCGGGGGCAGGTTGAGGACGGAGCGCGGAAGGAAAGAAGCTTAAAAGAATTCAGAGCGCTAGGAATGATGGATGCGATCATACCAGCACTAACGCACCGGATCCCATCAGAACTCCGAAGATAAGCGTGCTTGGGCGAGAGTAGTACTAGGATGGGTGACCCCCTGGGAAGTCCTCGTGTTGCATCCCTTCTTTTGCCGGAACTCCGCTTAATTATGTCGCTTTTTTACAATATTTTTTTGAAAAAAAGATATTCGGGGCGGGGTGTCGTTAGGTTAGGCGATGGAGGCGCGACAGGCGGCACCAGACGGCGTGTGCGACAGGCGGGATAGAGCGGGGGCAGGTTGAGGACGGAGCGCGGAAGGAAAGAAGCTTAAAAGAATTCAGAGCGCTAGGAATGACGGATGCGATCATACCACCGCTAACGCACCGGATCCCATCAGAACTCCGAAGTTAAACGTGCTTGGGCGAGAGTAGTACTAGGATGGGTGACCCCCTGGGAAGTCCTCGTGTTGCATCCCTTCTTTTGCCGGAACTCCGCTTAATTATGTCGCTTTTTTACAATATTTTTTTGCAAAAAAGATATTCGGGGCGGGGTGTCGTTAGGTTAGGCGATGGAGGCGCGACAGGCGGCACCAGACGGCGTGTGCGACAGGCTGCACCAGACGGCGTGTGCGACAGGCGGGATAGAGCGGGGGCAGGTTGAGGACGGAGCGCGGAAGGAAAGAAGCTTAAAAGAATTCAGAGCGCTAGGAATGACGGATGCGATCATACCAGCACTAACGCACCGGATCCCATCAAAATTCCAAAGTTTAGCGTGCTTGGGCGAGAGTAGTACTAGGATGGGTGACCCCCTGGGAAGTCCTCGTGTTCCATCCCTTCTTTTGCCGGAACTCCGCTTAATTATGTCGCTTTTTAACAATATTTTTTTGCAAAAAAGATATTCGAGGCGTGGTGTCGTTAGGTTAGGCGATGGAGCCGCGACAGGCGGCACCAGACGGCATGTGCGACAGGCGGGATAGAGCGGGGGCAGGTTGAGGACGGAGCGCGGAAGGAAAGAAGCTTAAAAGAATTGAGAGCGCTATGAATGACGGATGCGATCATACCAGGTTGAGGACGGAGCGCGGAAGGAAAGAAGCTTAAAAGAATTCAGAGCGCTAGGAATGACGGATGCGATCATACCAGCACTAACGCACCGGATCCCATCAGAACTCCGAAGTTAAAAGTGCTTGGGGGAGAGTAGTACTAGGATGGGTGACCCCCTGGGAAGTCCTCGTGTTTCATCCCTTCTTTTGCCGGAACTCCGCTTAATTATGTCGCTTTTTTACAATATTTTTTTGCAAAAAAGATATTCGGGGCGGGGTGTCGTTAGGTTAGGCGATGGAGGCGCGACAGGCGGCACCAGACGGCGTGTGCGACAGGATGCACCAGACGACGTGTGCGACAGGCGGGATAGAGCGGGGGCAGGTTGAGGACGGAGCGCGGAAGGAAAGAAGCTTAAAAGAATTCAGAGCGCTAGGAATGACGGATGCGATCATACCAGCACTAACGCACCGGATCCCATCAGAACTCCGAAGTTAAGCGTGCTTGGGTGAGAGTAGTACTAGGATGGGTGACCCCCTGGAAAGTCCTCCTGTTGCATCCCTTCTTTTGCCGGAACTCCGCTTAATTATGTCGCTTTTTTACAATATTTTTTTGCAAAAAAGATATTCGGGGCGGGGTGTCGTTTGGTTAGGCGATGGAGGCGCGACAGGCGGCACCAGACGGCGTGTGCGACAGGCGGCACCAGACGGCGTGTGCGACAGGATGGATAGAGCGGGGGCAGGTTGAGGACGGAGCGCGGAAGGAAAGAAGCTTAAAAGAATTCAGAGCGCTTGAGACGGATGCGATCATACCAGCACTAACGCACCGGATCCCATCATAACTCCGAAGTTAAGCGTGCTTGGGCGAGAATAGTACTAGGATGGGTGACCCCCTGGGAAGTCCTCGTGTTGCATCCCTTCTTTTGCCGGAACTCCGCTTAATTATGTCTTTTTTTTACAATATTTTTTTGCAAAAAAGATATTCGAGGCGGGGTGTCGTTAGGTTAGGCGATGGAGGCGCGACAGGCGGCACCAGACGGCGTGTGCGACAGGCGGGATAGAGCGGGGGCAGGTTGAGGACGGAGCGCGGAAGGAAAGAAGCTTAAAAGAATTCAGAGCGCTAGGAATGACGGATGCGATCATACCAGGTTGAGAACGGAGCGCGGAAGGAAAGAAGCTTAAAAGAATTCAGAGCGCTAGCAATGACGGATGCGATCATACCAGCACTAACGCACCGGATCCCATCAGAACTCCGAAGTTAAGCGTGCTTGGGCGAGAGTAGTACTAGGATGGGTCACCCCCTGGGAAGTCCTCGTGTTGTTGCATCCCTTCTTTTGCTGGAACTCCGCTTAATTATGTCGCTTTTTTACAATATTTTTTGCAAAAAAGATATTCGGGGAGGGGTGTCGTTAGGTTAGGCGATGGACGCGCGACAGGCGGCACCAGACGGCGTGTGCGACAGGCGGGATAGAGCGGGGGCAGGTTGAGGACGGAGCTCGGAAGGAAAGAAGCTTAAAAGAATTCAGAGCGTTAGGAAGGAAGGATGCGATCATACCAGCACTAACGCACCGGATCCCATCAGAACTCCGAAGTTAAGCGTGCTTGGGCGAGAGTAGTACTAGGATGGGTGACCCCCTGGGAAGTCCTCGTGTTGTTGCATCCCTTCTTTTGCCGGAACTCCGCTTAATTATGTCGCTTTTTTACAATATTTTTTTGCAAAAAAGATATTCGGAGCGGGGTGTCGTTAGGTTAGGCGATGGAGGCGCGACAGGCGGCACCAGACGGCGTGTGCGACAGGCGGGATAGAGCGGGGGCAGGTTGAGGACGGAGCGCGGAAGGAAAGAAGCATAAAAGAATTCAGAGCGCTAGGAATGACGGATGCGATCATACCAGGTTGAGGACGGAGCGCGGAAGGAAAGAAGCTTAAAAGAATTCAGAGCGCTAGGAATAACGGATGTGATCATACCATCACTAACGCACCGGATCTCATCAGAACTCCGAAGTTAAGCGTGCTTGGGCGAGAGTAGTACTAGGATGGGTGACCCCCTGGGAAGTCCTTGTGTTGCATCCCTTCTTTTGCCGGAACTCCGCTTAATTATGTCGCTTTTTTACAATATTTTTTTGCAAAAAAGATATTCGGGGCGGGGTGTCGTTAGGTTAGGCGATGGAGGCGCGACAGGCGGCACCAGACGGCGTGTGCGACAGGCGGCACCAGACAGCGTGTGCGACAGGCTGGATAGAGCGGGGGCAGGTTGAGGACGGAGCGCGGAAGGAAAGAATCTTAAAAGAATTCAGAGCGCTAGGAATGACGGATGCGATCATACCAGCACTAACGCACCGGATCCCATCAGAACTCCGTAGTTAAGCGTGCTTGGGTGAGAGTAGTACTAGGATGGGTGACCCCCTGGGAAGTCCTTGTGTTGCATCCCTTCTTTTGCCGGAACTCCGCTTTTTTACAATTTTTTTTGCAAAAAAGATACTCGGGGCGAAGTGTCATTAGGTTAGGCGATGAAGGCGCGATAGGCGGCACCAGACGGCGTGTGCGACAGGCGGGATAGAGCGGGGGCAGGTTGAGGACGGAGCGCGGAAGGAAAGAAGCTTAAAAGAATTCAGAGCGCTAGGAATGACGGATGCGATCATACCAGGTTGAGGACGGAGCGCGGAAGGAAAGAAGCTTAAAAGAATTCAGAGCGCTAGGAATAACGGATGGGATCATACCAGCACTAACGCACTAGATCCCATTAGAACTCCGAAGTTAAGCGTGCTTGGGCGAGAATAGTACTAGGATGGGTGACCCCTTGGGAAGTCCTCGTGTTGCATCCCTTCTTTTGCCGGAACTCCGCTTAATTATGTCGCTTTTTTACAATACTTTTTTGCAAAAAAGATATTCGGGGCGGGGTGTCGTTAGGTTAGGCGATGGAGGCGTGACAGGCGGCACCAGACGGCGTGTGCGACAGGCGGGATAGAGCGGGGGCAGGTTGAGGACGGAGCGCGGAAGGAAAGAAGCTTAAAAGAATTCAGAGCGCTAGGAATGACTGATGCGATCATACCAGCACTAACGCACCGGATCCCATCAGAACTCCGAAGTCAAGCGTGCTTGGGCGAGAGTAGTACTAGGATGGGTGACCCCCTGGGAAGTCCTCGTGTTGCATCCCTTCTTTTGCCGGAACTCCGCTTAATTATGTCACTTTTTTACAATATTTTTTTGAAAAAAAGATATTCGGGGCGGGGTGTCGTTAGGTTAGTCGATGGAGGCGCGACAGGCGGCACCAGACGGCGTATGCGACAGGCGGGATAGAGCGGGGGCAGGTTGAGGACGGAGCGCGGAAGGAAAGAAGCTTAAAAGAATTCAGAGCGCTAGGAATGACAGATGCGATCATACCAGCACTAACGCACCGGATCCCATCAGAACTCCGAAGTTAAGCGTGCTTGGGCGAGAGTAGTACTAGGATGGGTGACCCCCTAGGAAGTCCTCGTGTTGCATCCCTTCTTTTGCCGGAACTCCGCTTAATTATGTCGCTTTTTTACAATATTTTTTTGCAAAAAAGATATTCGGGGCGGGGTGTCGTTAGGTTAGGCGATGGAGGCGCGACAGGAGGCACCAGACGGCGTGTGCGACAGGCGGGATAGAGCGGGGGCAAGTTGAGGACGTAACGCGAAAGGAAAGAAGCTTAAAAGAATTCAGAGCGCTAGGAATAACGGATGGGATCATACCAGCACTAACGCACTAGATCCCATTAGAACTCCGAAGTTAAGCGTGCTTGGGCGAGAGTAGTACTAGGATGGGTGACCCCCTGGGAAGTCCTCGTGTTGCATCCCTTCTTTTGCCGGAACTCCGCTTAATTATGTCGCTTTTTTACAATATTTTTTTGCAAAAAAGATATTCGGGGCGGGGTGTCGTTAGGTTAGGCGATGGAGGCGCGACAGGCGGCACCAGACGGCGTGTGCGACAGGCTGCACCAGACGGCGTGTGCGACAGGCGGGATAGAGCGGGGGCAGGTTGAGGACGGAGCGCGGAAGGAAAGAAGCTTAAAAGAATTCAGAGCGCTAGGAATGACGGATGCGATCATACCAGCACTAACGCACCGGATCCCATCAAAATTCCAAAGTTTAGCGTGCTTGGGCGAGAGTAGTACTAGGATGGGTGACCCCCTGGTAAGTCCTCGTGTTCCATCCCTTCTTTTGCCGGAACTCCGCTTAATTATGTCGCTTTTTAACAATATTTTTTTGCAAAAAAGATACTCGGGGCGGGGTGTCGTTAGGTTAGGCGATGGAGCCGCGACAGGCGGCACCAGACGACGTGTGCGACAGGCGGGATAGAGCGGGGGCAGGTTGAGGACGGAGCGCGGAAGGAAAGAAGCTTAAAAGAATTCAGAGCGCTAGGAATGACGGATGCGATCATACCAGGTTGAGGACGGAGCGCGGAAGGAAAGAAGCTTAAAAGAATTCAGAGCGCTAGGAATGACGGATGCGATCATACCAGCACTAACGCACCGGATCCCATCAGAACTCCGAAGTTAAAAGTGCTTGGGCGAGAGTAGTACTAGGATGGGTGACCCCCTGGGAAGTCCTCGTGTTGCATCCCTTCTTTTGCCGGAACTCCGCTTAATTATGTCGCTTTTTTACAATACATTTTTGCAAAAAAGATATTCGGGGCGGGGTGTCGTTAGGTTAGGCGATGGAGGCGCGACAGGCGGCACCAGACGGCGTGTGCGACAGGCGGGATAGAGCGGGGGCAGGTTGAGGACGGAGCGCGGAAGGAAAGAAGCTTAAAAGAATTCAAAGCGCTAGGAATGACGGATGCGATCATACCAGCACTAACGCACCGAATCCCATCAGAACTCCGATGTTAAGCGTGCTTGGGCGAGAGTAGTACTAGGATGGGTGACCCCCTGGGAAGTCCTCGTGTTGCATCCCTTCTTTTGCCGGAACTCCGCTTAATTATGTCGCTTTTTTACAATATTTTTTTGAAAAAAAGATATTCGGGGCGGGGTGTCGTTAGGTTAGGCGATGGAGGCGCGACAGGCGGCACCAGACGGCGTGTGCGACAGGCGGGATAGAGCGGGGGCAGGTTGAGGACGGAGCGCGGAAGGAAAGAAGCTTAAAAGAATTCAGAGCGCTAGGAATGACGGATGCGATCATACCAGCACTAACGCACCGGATCCCATCAGAACTCCGAAGTTAAGCGTGCTTGGGCGAGAGTAGTACTAGGATGGGTGACCCCCTAGGAAGTCCTCGTGTTGCATCCCTTCTTTTGCTGGAACTCCGCTTAATTATGTCGCTTTTTTACAATATTTTTTTGAAAAAAAGATATTCGGGGCGGGGTGTCGTTAGGTTAGGCGATGGAGGCGCGACAGGCGGCACCAGACGGCGTGTGCGACAGGCGGGATAGAGCGGGGGCAGGTTGAGGACGGAGCGCGGAAGGAAAGAAGCTTAAAAGAATTCAGAGCGCTAGGAATGACGGATGCGATCATACCAGCACTAACGCACCGGATCCCATCAGAACTCCGAAGTTAAGCGTGCTTGGGCGAGAGTAGTACTAGGATGGGTGACCCCCTGGGAAGTCCTCGTGTTGCATCCCTTCTTTTGCCGGAACTCCGCTTAATTATGTCGCTTTTTTACAATATTTTTTTGCAAAAAAGATATTCGGGGCGGGGTGTCGTTAGGTTAGGCGATGGAGGCGCGACAGGCGGCACCAGACGGCGTGTGCGACAGGCTGCACCAGACGGCGTGTGCGACAGGCGGGATAGAGCGGGGGCAGGTTGAGGACGGAGCGCGGAAGGAAAGAAGCTTAAAAGAATTCAGAGCGCTAGGAATGACGGATGCGATCATACCAGCACTAACGCACCGGATCCCATCAAAATTCCAAAGTTTAGCGTGCTTGGGCGAGAGTAGTACTAGGATGGGTGACCCCCTGGTAAGTCCTCGTGTTCCATCCCTTCTTTTGCCGGAACTCCGCTTAATTATGTCGCTTTTTAACAATATTTTTTTGCAAAAAAGATACTCGGGGCGGGGTGTCGTTAGGTTAGGCGATGGAGCCGCGACAGGCGGCACCAGACGACGTGTGCGACAGGCGGGATAGAGCGGGGGCAGGTTGAGGACGGAGCGCGGAAGGAAAGAAGCTTAAAAGAATTCAGAGCGCTAGGAATGACGGATGCGATCATACCAGGTTGAGGACGGAGCGCGGAAGGAAAGAAGCTTAAAAGAATTCAGAGCGCTAGGAATGACGGATGCGATCATACCAGCACTAACGCACCGGATCCCATCAGAACTCCAAAGTTAAAAGTGCTTGGGCGAGAGTACTACTAGGATGGGTGACCCCCTGGGAAGTCCTCGTGTTGCATCCCTTCTTTTGCCGGAACTCCGCTTAATTATGTCGCTTTTTTACAATACATTTTTGCAAAAAAGATATTCGGGGCGGGGTGTCGTTAGGTTAGGCGATGGAGGCGCGACAGGCGGCACCAGACGGCGTGTGCGACAGGCGGGATAGAGCGGGGGCAGGTTGAGGACGGAGCGCGGAAGGAAAGAAGCTTAAAAGAATTCAAAGCGCTAGGAATGACGGATGCGATCATACCAGCACTAACGCACCGAATCCCATCAGAACTCCGATGTTAAGCGTGCTTGGGCGAGAGTAGTACTAGGATGGGTGACCCCTTGGGAAGTCCTCGTGTTGCATCCCTTCTTTTGCCGGAACTCCGCTTAATTATGTCGCTTTTTTACAATATTTTTTTGAAAAAAAGATATTCGGGGCGGGGTGTCGTTAGGTTAGGCGATGGAGGCGCGACAGGCGGCACCAGACGGCGTGTGCGACAGGCGGGATAGAGCGGGGGCAGGTTGAGGACGGAGCGCGGAAGGAAAGAAGCTTAAAAGAATTCAGAGCGCTAGGAATGACGGATGCGATCATACCAGCACTAACGCACCGGATCCCATCAGAACTCCGAAGTTAAGCGTGCTTGGGCGAGAGTAGTACTAGGATGGGTGACCCCCTAGGAAGTCCTCGTGTTGCATCCCTTCTTTTGCTGGAACTCCGCTTAATTATGTCGCTTTTTTACAATATTTTTTTGTAAAAAAGATATTCGGGGCGGGGTGTCGTTAGGTTAGGCGATGGAGGCGCGACAGGCGGCACCAGACGGTGTGTGCGACAGGCGGGATAGAGCGGGGGCAAGTTGAGGACGGAGCGCGGAAGGAAAGAAGCTTAAAAGAATTCAGAGCGCTAGGAATGACGGATGCGATCATACCAGGTTGAGGACGGAGCGCGGAAGGAAAGAAGCTTAAAAGAATTCAGAGCGCTAGGAATGACGGATGCAATCATACCAGCACTAACGCACCGGATCCCATCAGAACTCCGAAGTTAAGCGTGCTTGGGTCAGAGTAGTACTAGGATGGGTGACCCCCTGGGAAGTCCTCGTGTTGCATCCCTTCTTTTGCCGGAACTCCGCTTAATTATGTCACTTTTTTACAATATTTTTTTGAAAAAAAGATATTCGGGGCGGGGTGTCGTTAGGTTAGTCGATGGAGGCGCGACAGGCGGCACCAGACGGCGTATGCGACAGGCGGGATAGAGCGGGGGCAGGTTGAGGACGGAGCGCGGAAGGAAAGAAGCTTAAAAGAATTCAGAGCGCTAGGAATGACAGATGCGATCATACCAGCACTAACGCACCGGATCCCATCAGAACTCCGAAGTTAAGCGTGCTTGGGCGAGAGTAGTACTAGGATGGGTGACCCCCTAGGAAGTCCTCGTGTTGCATCCCTTCTTTTGCCGGAACTCCGCTTAATTATGTCGCTTTTTTACAATATTTTTTTGCAAAAAAGATATTCGGGGCGGGGTGTCGTTAGGTTAGGCGATGGAGGCGCGACAGGAGGCACCAGACGGCGTGTGCGACAGGCGGGATAGAGCGGGGGCAAGTTGAGGACGTAACGCGAAAGGAAAGAAGCTTAAAAGAATTCAGAGCGCTAGGAATGACGGATGCGATCATACCAGGTTGAGGACGGAGCGCGGAAGGAAAGAAGCTTAAAAGAATTCAGAGCGCTAGGAATGACGGATGCGATCATACCAGCACTAACGCACCGGATCCCATCAGAACTCCGAAGTTAAGCGTGCTTGGGCGAGAGTAGTACTAGGATGGGTGACCCCCTGGGAAGTCCTCGTGTTGCATCCCTTCTTTTGCCGGAACTCCGCTTAATTATGTCGCTTTTTTACAATATTTTTTTGCAAAAAAGATATTCGGGGCGGGGTGTCGTTAGGTTAGGCGATGGAGGCGCGACAGGCGGCACCAGACGGCGTGTGCGACAGGCTGCACCAGACGGCGTGTGCGACAGGCGGGATAGAGCGGGGGCAGGTTGAGGACGGAGCGCGGAAGGAAAGAAGCTTAAAAGAATTCAGAGCGCTAGGAATGACGGATGCGATCATACCAGCACTAACGCACCGGATCCCATCAAAATTCCAAAGTTTAGCGTGCTTGGGCGAGAGTAGTACTAGGATGGGTGACCCCCTGGTAAGTCCTCGTGTTCCATCCCTTCTTTTGCCGGAACTCCGCTTAATTATGTCGCTTTTTAACAATATTTTTTTGCAAAAAAGATACTCGGGGCGGGGTGTCGTTAGGTTAGGCGATGGAGCCGCGACAGGCGGCACCAGACGACGTGTGCGACAGGCGGGATAGAGCGGGGGCAGGTTGAGGACGGAGCGCGGAAGGAAAGAAGCTTAAAAGAATTCAGAGCGCTAGGAATGACGGATGCGATCATACCAGGTTGAGGACGGAGCGCGGAAGGAAAGAAGCTTAAAAGAATTCAGAGCGCTAGGAATGACGGATGCGATCATACCAGCACTAACGCACCGGATCCCATCAGAACTCCAAAGTTAAAAGTGCTTGGGCGAGAGTAGTACTAGGATGGGTGACCCCCTGGGAAGTCCTCGTGTTGCATCCCTTCTTTTGCCGGAACTCCGCTTAATTATGTCGCTTTTTTACAATACATTTTTGCAAAAAAGATATTCGGGGCGGGGTGTCGTTAGGTTAGGCGATGGAGGCGCGACAGGCGGCACCAGACGGCGTGTGCGACAGGCGGGATAGAGCGGGGGCAGGTTGAGGACGGAGCGCGGAAGGAAAGAAGCTTAAAAGAATTCAAAGCGCTAGGAATGACGGATGCGATCATACCAGCACTAACGCACCGAATTCCATCAGAACTCCGATGTTAAGCGTGCTTGGGCGAGAGTAGTACTAGGATGGGTGACCCCCTGGGAAGTCCTCGTGTTGCATCCCTTCTTTTGCCGGAACTCCGCTTAATTATGTCGCTTTTTTACAATATTTTTTTGAAAAAAAGATATTCGGGGCGGGGTGTCGTTAGGTTAGGCGATGGAGGCGCGACAGGCGGCACCAGACGGCGTGTGCGACAGGCGGGATAGAGCGGGGGCAGGTTGAGGACGGAGCGCGGAAGGAAAGAAGCTTAAAAGAATTCAGAGCGCTAGGAATGACGGATGCGATCATACCAGCACTAACGCACCGGATCCCATCAGAACTCCGAAGTTAAGCGTGCTTGGGCGAGAGTAGTACTAGGATGGGTGACCCCCTAGGAAGTCCTCGTGTTGCATCCCTTCTTTTGCTGGAACTCCGCTTAATTATGTCGCTTTTTTACAATATTTTTTTGTAAAAAAGATATTCGGGGCGGGGTGTCGTTAGGTTAGGCGATGGAGGCGCGACAGGCGGCACCAGACGGTGTGTGCGACAGGCGGGATAGAGCGGGGGCAAGTTGAGGACGGAGCGCGGAAGGAAAGAAGCTTAAAAGAATTCAGAGCGCTAGGAATGACGGATGCGATCATGCCAGGTTGAGGACGGAGCGCGGAAGGAAAGAAGCTTAAAAGAATTCAGAGCGCTAGGAATGACGGATGCAATCATACCAGCACTAACGCACCGGATCCCATCAGAACTCCGAAGTTAAGCGTGCTTGGGTCAGAGTAGTACTAGGATGGGTGACCCCCTGGGAAGTCCTCGTGTTGCATCCCTTCTTTTGCCGGAACTCCGCTTAATTATGTCGCTTTTTTATAATATTTTTTTGCAAAAAAGATATTCGGGGCGGGGTGTCGTTAGGTTAGGCGATGGAGGCGCGACAGGCGGCACCAGACGGCGTGTGCGACAGGATGCACCAGACGACGTGTGCGACAGGCGGGATAGAGCGGGGGCAGGTTGAGGACGGAGAGCGGAAGGAAAGAAGCTTAAAAGAATTCAGAGCGCTAGGAATGACGGTTGCGATCATACCAGCACTAACGCACCGGAACCCATCAGAATTCCAAAGTTAAGCGTGCTTGGGCGAGAGTAGTACTAGGATGGGTAACCCCCTGGGAAGTCCTCGTGTTCCATCCCTTTTTTGCCGGAACTCCGCTTAATTATGTCACTTTTTTACAATATTTTTTTGCAAAAAAGATATTCGAGGCGGGGTGTCGTTAGGTTAGGCGATGGAGCCGCGACAGGCGGCACCAGACGGCGTGTGCGACAGGCGGGATAGAGCGGGGGCAGGTTGAGGACGGAGCGCGGAAGGAAAGAAGCTTAAAAGAATTCAGAGCGCTACGAATGACGGATGCGATCATACCAGGTTGAGGACGGAGCGCGGAAGGAAAGAAGCTTAAAAGAATTCAGAGCGCTAGGAATGACGGATGCGATCATACCAGCACTAACGCACCGGATCCCATCAGAACTCCGAAGTTAAAAGTGCTTGGGGGAGAGTAGTACTAGGATGGGTGACCCCCTGAGAAGTCCTCGTGTTGCATCCCTTCTTTTGCCGGAACTCCGCTTAATTATGTCGCTTTTTTACAATATTTTTTTGCAAAAAAGATATTCGGGGCGGGGTGTCGTTAGGTTAGGCGATGGAGGCGCGACAGGCGGCACCAGACGGCGTGTGCGACAGGAGGGATAGAGCGGGGGCAGGTTGAGGACGGAGCGCGGAAGGAAAGAAGCTTAAAAGAATTCAGAGCGCTAGGAATGATGGATGCGATCATACCAGCACTAACGCACCGGATCCCATCAGAACTCCGAAGATAAGCGTGCTTGGGCGAGAGTAGTACTAGGATGGGTGACCCCCTGGGAAGTCCTCGTGTTGCATCCCTTCTTTTGCCGGAACTCCGCTTAATTATGTCACTTTTTTACAATATTTTTTTGAAAAAAAGATATTCGGGGCGGGGTGTCGTTAGGTTAGTCGATGGAGGCGCGACAGGCGGCACCAGACGGCGTGTGCGACAGGCGGGATAGAGCGGGGGCAGGTTGAGGACGGAGCGCGGAAGGAAAGAAGCTTAAAAGAATTCAGAGCGCTAGAAATGACGGATGCGATCTTACCACCGCTAACGCACCGGATCCCATCAGAACTTCGAAGTTAAACGTGCTTGGGCGAGAGTAGTACTAGGATGGGTGACCCCCTGGGAAGTCCTCGTGTTGCATCCCTTCTTTTGCCGGAACTCCGCTTAATTATGTCGCTTTTTTACAATATTTTTTTGCAAAAAAGATATTCGGGGCGGGGTGTCGTTAGGTTAGGCGATGGAGGCGCGACAGGCGGCACCAGACGGCGTGTGCGACAGGCTGCACCAGACGGCGTGTGCGACAGGCGGGATAGAGCGGGGGCAGGTTGAGGACGGAGCGCGGAAGGAAAGAAGCTTAAAAGAATTCAGAGCGCTAGGAATGACGGATGCGATCATACCAGCACTAACGCACCGGATCCCATCAAAATTCCAAAGTTTAGCGTGCTTGGGCGAGAGTAGTACTAGGATGGGTGACCCCCTGGGAAGTCCTCGTGTTCCATCCCTTCTTTTGCCGGAACTCCGCTTAATTATGTCGCTTTTTAACAATATTTTTTTGCAAAAAAGATATTCGAGGCGTGGTGTCGTTAGGTTAGGCGATGGAGCCGCGACAGGCGGCACCAGACGGCATGTGCGACAGGCGGGATAGAGCGGGGGCAGGTTGAGGACGGAGCGCGGAAGGAAAGAAGCTTAAAAGAATTGAGAGCGCTATGAATGACGGATGCGATCATACCAGGTTGAGGACGGAGCGCGGAAGGAAAGAAGCTTAAAAGAATTCAGAGCGCTAGGAATGACGGATGCGATCATACCAGCACTAACGCACCGGATCCCATCAGAACTCCGAAGTTAAAAGTGCTTGGGGGAGAGTAGTACTAGGATGGGTGACCCCCTGGGAAGTCCTCGTGTTTCATCCCTTCTTTTGCCGGAACTCCGCTTAATTATGTCGCTTTTTTACAATATTTTTTTGCAAAAAAGATATTCGGGGCGGGGTGTCGTTAGGTTAGGCGATGGAGGCGCGACAGGCGGCACCAGACGGCGTGTGCGACAGGATGCACCAGACGACGTGTTCGACAGGCGGGATAGAGCGGGGGCAGGTTGAGGACGGAGCGCGGAAGGAAAGAAGCTTAAAAGAATTCAGAGCGCTAGGAATGACGGATGTGATCATACCAGCACTAACGCACCGGATCCCATCAGAACTCCGAAGTTAAGCGTGCTTGGGTGAGAGTAGTACTAGGATGGGTGACCCCCTGGAAAGTCCTCCTGTTGCATCCCTTCTTTTGCCGGAACTCCGCTTAATTATGTCGCTTTTTTACAATATTTTTTTGCAAAAAAGATATTCGGGGCGGGGTGTCGTTTGGTTAGGCGATGGAGGCGCGACAGGCGGCACCAGACGGCGTGTGCGACAGGCGGCACCAGACGGCGTGTGCGACAGGATGGATAGAGCGGGGTAGGTTGAGGACGGAGCGCGGAAGGAAAGAAGCTTAAAAGAATTCAGAGCGCTTGAAATGACGGATGCGATCATACCAGCACTAACGCACCGGATCCCATCATAACTCCGAAGTTAAGCGTGCTTGGGCGAGAATAGTACTAGGATGGGTGACCCCCTGGGAAGTCCTCGTGTTGCATCCCTTCTTTTGCCGGAACTCCGCTTAATTATGTCTTTTTTTTACAATATTTTTTTGCAAAAAAGATATTCGAGGCGGGGTGTCGTTAGGTTAGGCGATGGAGGCGCGACAGGCGGCACCAGACGGCGTGTGCGACAGGCGGGATAGAGCGGGGGCAGGTTGAGGACGGAGCGCGGAAGGAAAGAAGCTTAAAAGAATTCAGAGCGCTAGGAATGACGGATGCGATCATACCAGGTTGAGAACGGAGCGCGGAAGGAAAGAAGCTTAAAAGAATTCAGAGCGCTAGCAATGACGGATGCGATCATACCAGCACTAACGCACCGGATCCCATCAGAACTCCGAAGTTAAGCGTGCTTGGGCGAGAGTAGTACTAGGATGGGTCACCCCCTGGGAAGTCCTCGTGTTGTTGCATCCCTTCTTTTGCTGGAACTCCGCTTAATTATGTCGCTTTTTTACAATATTTTTTGCAAAAAAGATATTCGGGGAGGGGTGTCGTTAGGTTAGGCGATGGACGCGCGACAGGCGGCACCAGACGGCGTGTGCGACAGGCGGGATAGAGCGGGGGCAGGTTGAGGACGGAGCTCGGAAGGAAAGAAGCTTAAAAGAATTCAGAGCGTTAGGAAGGAAGGATGCGATCATACCAGCACTAACGCACCGGATCCCATCAGAACTCCGAAGTTAAGCGTGCTTGGGCGAGAGTAGTACTAGGATGGGTGACCCCCTGGGAAGTCCTCGTGTTGTTGCATCCCTTCTTTTGCCGGAACTCCGCTTAATTATGTCGCTTTTTTACAATATTTTTTTGCAAAAAAGATATTCGGAGCGGGGTGTCGTTAGGTTAGGCGATGGAGGCGCGACAGGCGGCACCAGACGGCGTGTGCGACAGGCGGGATAGAGCGGGGGCAGGTTGAGGACGGAGCGCGGAAGGAAAGAAGCTTAAAAGAATTCAGAGCACTAGGAATGACGGATGCGATCATACCAGCACTAACGCACCGGATCCTATCAGAACTCCGAAGTTAAGCGTGCTTGGGCGAGAGTAGTACTAGGATGGGTGACCCCTTGGGAAGTCCTCGGGTTGGATCCCTTCTTTTGCCGGAACTCCGCTTAATTATGTCGCTTTTTTACAATATTTTTTTGCAAAAAAGATATTCGGGGAGGGGTGTCGTTAGGTTAGGCGATGGAGGCGCGACAGGCGGCACCAGACGGCGTGTGCGACAGGCGGGATAGAGCGGGGGCAGGTTGAGGACGGTGCTCGGAAGGAAAGAAGCTTAAAAGAATTCAGAGCACTAGGAATGACGGTTGCGATCATACCAGCATTAACACATCGGATCCCATCAGAACTCTGAAGTTAAGCGTGCTTGGGCGAGAGTAGTACTAGGATGGGTGACCCCCTGGGAAGTCCTCGTGTTGCATCCCTTCTTTTGCCGGAACTCCGCTTAATTATGTCTTTTTTTTACAATATTTTTTTGCAAAAAAGATATTCGAGGCGGGGTGTCGTTAGGTTAGGCGATGGAGGCGCGACAGGCGGCACCAGACGGCGTGTGCGACAGGCGGGATAGAGCGGGGGCAGGTTGAGGACGGAGCGCGGAAGGAAAGAAGCTTAAAAGAATTCAGAGCGCTAGGAATGACGGATGCGATCATACCAGGTTGAGAACGGAGCGCGGAAGGAAAGAAGCTTAAAAGAATTCAGAGCGCTAGCAATGACGGATGCGATCATACCAGCACTAACGCACCGGATCCCATCAGAACTCCGAAGTTAAGCGTGCTTGGGCGAGAGTAGTACTAGGATGGGTCACCCCCTGGGAAGTCCTCGTGTTGTTGCATCCCTTCTTTTGCTGGAACTCCGCTTAATTATGTCGCTTTTTTACAATATTTTTTTGCAAAAAAGATATTCGGGGAGGGGTGTCGTTAGGTTAGGCGATGGAGGCGCGACAGGCGGCACCAGACGGCGTGTGCGACAGGCGGGATAGAGCGGGGGCAGGTTGAGGACGGTGCTCGGAAGGAAAGAAGCTTAAAAGAATTCAGAGCGCTAGGAATGACGGTTGCGATCATACCAGCATTAACACATCGGATCCCATCAGAACTCTGAAGTTAAGCGTGCTTGGGCGAGATTAGTACTAGGATGGGTGACCCCCTGGGAAGTCCTCGTGGTGCATGCCTTCTTTTGCCGGAACTCCGCTTAATTATGTCGCTTTTTTACAATATTTTTTTGCAAAAAAGATATTCGGGGCGGGGTGTCGTTAGGTTAGGCGATGGAGGCGCGACAGGCGGCACCAGACGGCGTGTGCGACAGGCGGGATAGAGCGGGGGCAGGTTGAGGACGGAGCGCGAAAGGAAAGAAGCTTAAAAGAAGTCAGAGCGCTAGGAATGACGGATGCGATCATACCAGCACTAACGCACCGGATCCCATCATAACTCCGAAGTTAAGCGTGCTTGGGCGAGAATAGTACTAGGATGGGTGACCCCCTGGGAAGTCCTCGTGTTGCATCCCTTCTTTTGCCGGAACTCCGCTTAATTATGTCGCTTTTTTACAATATTTTTTTGCAAAAAAGATATTCGAGGCGGGGTGTCGTTAGGTTAGGCGATGGAGGCGCGACAGGCGGCACCAGACGGCGTGTGCGACAGGCGGGATAGAGCCGGGGCAGGTTGAGGACGGAGCGCGGAAAGAAAGAAGCTTAAAAGAATTCAGAGCGCTAGGAATGACGGATGCGATCATACCAGCACTAACGCACCGGATCCCATCAGAACTCCGAAGTTAAGCGTGCATGGGCGAGAGTAGTACTAGGATGGTTGACCCCCGGGGAAGTCCTTGTGTTGCATCCGTTCTTTTGCCGGAACTCCGCTTAATTATGTTGCTTTTTTACAATATTTTTTTGCAAAAAAGATACTCGGGGCGGGGTGTTGTTAGGTTTGGCGATGGAGGCGCGACAGGCGGCACCAGACGGCGTGTGCGACAGGCGGGATAGAGCGGGGGCAGGTTGAGGACGGAGCTCGGAAGGAAAGAAGCTTAAAAGAATTCAGAGCGCGAGGAATGACCGATGCGATCATACCAGCACTAACGCACCGGATCCCATCAGAACTCCGAAGTTAATCGTGCTTGGGCGAGAGTAGTACTAGGATGGGTGACCCCCTGGGAAGTCCTCGTGTTGTTGCATCCCTTCTTTTGCCGGAACTCCGCTTAATTATGTCGCTTTTTTACAATATTTTTTTGCAAAAAAGATATTCGGAGCGGGGTGTCGTTAGGTTAGGCGATGGAGGCGCGACAGGCGGCACCAGACGGCGTGTGCGACAGGCGGGATAGAGCGGGGGCAGGTTGAGGACGGAGCGCGGAAGGAAAGAAGCTTAAAAGAATTCAGAGCGCTAGGAATGACGGATGCGATCATACAAGCACTAAAGCACCGGATCCCATCAGAACTTCGAAATTAAGCGTGCTTGGGCGAGAGTAGTAATAGGATGGGTGACCCCCTGGGAAGTCCTTGTGTTGCATTCGTTTTTTGCCGGAACTCCGCTTAATTATGTCGCTTTTTTACAATATTTTTTTGCAAAAAAGATATTCGGGGCGGGGTGTCGTTAGGTTAGGCGATGGAGGCGCGACAGGCGGCACCAGACGGCGTGTGCGACAGGCGTGATAGAGCGGGGGCAGGTTGAGGACGGAGCGCGGAAGGAAAGAAGCTTAAAAGAATTCAGAGCGCCAGGAATGACGGATGCGATCATACCAGCACTAATGCACCGGATCCCATCAGAACTCCGAAGTTAAGCGTGCTTGGGCGAGAGTAGTACTAGGATGGGTGACCCCCTGAGAAGTCCTTGTGTTGGATCACATCTTTTGCCGGAACTCCGCCTAATTATGTCGTTTTTTTACAATATTTTTTTGCAAAAAAGATATTCGGGGCGGGGTGTCGTTAGGTTAGGCGATGGAGGCGCGACAGGCGGCACCAGACGGCGTGTGCGACAGGCGGGATAGAGCGGGGGCAGGTTGAGGACGGAGCGCGGAAGGAAAGAAGCTTAAAAGAATTCAGAGCGCTAGGAATGACGGATGCGATCATACCAGCACTAACGCGTCGGATCCCATCAGAACTCCGAAGTTAAGAGTGCTTGGGCGAGAGTAGTACTAGTATGGGTGACCCCCTGGGAAGTCCTCGTGTTGCATCCCTTCTTTTGCCGGAATTCCGCTTAATTATGTCGCTTTTTTACAATATTTTTTTGCAAAAAAGATATTCGGGGCGGGGTGTCGTTAGGTTAGGCGATGGAGGCGCGACAGGCGGCACCAGACGGCGTGTGCGACAGGCGGGATAGAGCGGGGGCAGGTTGAGGACGGAGCTCGGAAGGAAAGAAGCTTAAAAGAATTCAGAGCGCTAGGAATGACGGATGCGATCATACCAGCACTAACGCATCGGATCCCATCAGAACTCTGAAGTTAAGCGTGCTTGGGCGAGAGTAGTACTAGGATGGGTGACCCCCTGGGAAGTCCTCGTGTTGCATCCCTTCTTTTGCCGGAACTCCGCTTAATTATGTCGCTTTTTTACAATATTTTTTTGCAAAAAAGATATTCGGGGCGGGGTGTCGTTAGGTTAGGCGATGGAGGCGCGACAGGCGGCACCAGACGGCGTGTGCGACAGGCGGGATAGAGCGGGGGCAGGTTGAGGACGGAGCGCGGAAGGAAAGAAGCTTAAAAGAATTCAGAGCGCTAGGAATGACGGATGCGATCATACCAGCACTAACGCATCGGATCCCATCAGAACTCCGAAGTTAAGCGTGCTTGGGCGAGAGTAGTACTAGTATGGGTGACCCCCTGGGAAGTCCTCGTGTTGCATCCCTTCTTTTGCCGGAATTCCGCTTAATTATGTCGCTTTTTTACAATATTTTTTTGCAAAAAAGATATTCGGGGCGGGGTGTCGTTAGGTTAGGCGATGGAGGCGCGACAGGCGGCACCAGACGGCGTGTGCGACAGGCGGGATAGAGCGGGGGCAGGTTGAGGACGGAGCGCGGAAGGAAAGAAGCTTAAAAGAATTCAGAGCGCTAGGAATGACGGATGTGATCATACCAGCACTAACGCATCGGATCCCATCAGAACTCTGAAGTTAAGCGTGCTTGGGCGAGAGTAGTACTAGGACGGGTGACCCCCTGGGAAGTCCTCGTGGTGCATCCCCTCTTTTGCCGGAACTCCGCTTAATTATGTCGCTTTTTTACAATATTTTTTTGCAAAAAAGATATTCGGGGCGGGGTGTCGTTAGGTTAGGCGATGGAGGCGCGACAGGCGGCACCAGACGGCGTGTGCGACAGGCGGGATAGAGCGGGGGCAGGTTGAGGACGGAGCTCGGAAGGAAAGAAGCTTAAAAGAATTCAGAGCGCTAGGAATGACGGATGCGATCATACCAGCACTAACGCATCGGATCCCATCAGAACTCTGAAGTTAAGCGTGCTTGGGCGAGAGTAGTACTAGGACGGGTGACCCCCTGGGAAGTCCTCGTGGTGCATCCCTTCTTTTGCCGGAACTCCGCTTAATTATGTCGCTTTTTTACAATATTTTTTTGCAAAAAAGATATTCGGAGCGGGGTGTCGTTAGGTTAGGCGATGGAGGCGCGACAGGCGGCACCAGACGGCGTGTGCGACAGGCGGGATAGAGCGGGGGCAGGTTGAGGACGGAGCGCGGAAGGAAAGAAGCTTAAAAGAATTCAGAGCGCTAGGAATGACGGATGCGATCATACAAGCACTAAAGCACCGGATCCCATCAGAACTCCGAAGTTAAGCGTGCTTGGGCGAGAGTAGTACTAGGATGGGTGACCCCCTGGGAAGTCCTTGTGTTGCATTCCTTCTTTTGCCGGAACTCCGCTTAATTATGTCGCTTTTTTACAATATTTTTTTGCAAAAAAGATATTCGGGGCGGGGTGTCGTTAGGTTAGGCGATGGAGGCGCGACAGGCGGCACCAGACGGCGTGTGCGACAGGCGGGATAGAGCGGGGGCAGGTTGAGGACGGAGCGCGGAAGGAAAGAAGCTTAAAAGAATTCAGAGCGCCAGGAATGACGGATGCGATCATACCAGCACTAATGCACCGGATCCCATCAGAACTCCGAAGTTAAGCGTGCTTGGGCGAGAGTAGTACTAGGATGGGTGACCCCCTGAGAAGTCCTTGTGTTGCATCACATCTTTTGCCGGAACTCCGCTTAATTATGTCGTTTTTTTACAATATTTTTTTGCAAAAAAGATATTCGGGGCGGGGTGTCGTTAGGTTAGGCGATGGAGGCGCGACAGGCGGCACCAGACGGCGTGTGCGACAGGCGGGATAGAGCGGGGGCAGGTTGAGGACGGAGCGCGGAAGGAAAGAAGCTTAAAAGAATTCAGAGCGCTAGGAATGACGGATGCGATCATACCAGCACTAACGCACCGGATCCCATCAGAACTCCGAAGTTAAGAGTGCTTGGGCGAGAGTAGTACTAGGATGGGTGACCCCCTGGGAAGTCCTCGTGTTGCATCCCTTCTTTTGCCGGAACTCCGCTTAATTATGTCGCTTTTTTACAATATTTTTTTGCAAAAAAGATATTCGGGGCGGGGTGTCGTTAGGTTAGGCGATGGAGGCGCGACAGGCGGCACCAGACGGCGTGTGCGACAGGCGGGATAGAGCGGGGGCAGGTTGAGGACGGAGCGCGGAAGGAAAGAAGCTTAAAAGAATTCAGAGCGCTAGGAATGACGGATGCGATCATACCAGCACTAACGCATCGGATCCCATCAGAACTCCGAAGTTAAGCGTGCTTGGGCGAGAGTAGTACTAGGATGGGTGACCCCCTGGGAAGTCCTCGTGTTGCATCCCCTCTTTTGCCGGAACTCCGCTTAATTATGTCGCTTTTTTACAATATTTTTTTGCAAAAAAGATATTCGGGGCGGGGTGTCGTTAGGTTAGGCGATGGAGGCGCGACAGGCGGCACCAGACGGCGTGTGCGACAGGCGGGATAGAGCGGGGGCAGGTTGAGGACGGAGCGCGGAAGGAAAGAAGCTTAAAAGAATTCAGAGCGCTAGGAATGACGGATGCGATCATACCAGCACTAACGCACCGGATCCCATCAGAACTCTGAAGTTAAGCGTGCTTGGGCGAGAATAGTACTAGGATGGGTGACCCCCTGGGAAGTCCTCGTGTTGCATCCCTTCTTTTGCCGGAACTCCGCTTAATTATGTCGCTTTTTTACAATATTTTTTTGCAAAAAAGATATTCGGGGCGGGGTGTCGTTAGGTTAGGCGATGGAGGCGCGACAGGCGGCACCAGACGGCGTGTGCGACAGGCGGGATAGAGCGGGGGCAGGTTGAGGACGGAGCGCGGAAGGAAAGAAGCTTAAAAGAATTCAGAGCGCTAGGAATGACGGATGCGATCATACCAGCACTAACGCATCGGATCCCATCAGAACTCTGAAGTTAAGCGTGCTTGGGCGAGAGTAGTACTAGGATGGGTGACCCCCTGGGAAGTCATCGTGTTGCATCCCTTCTTTTGCCGGAACTCCGCTTAATTATGTCGCTTTTTTACAATATTTTTTTGCAAAAAAGATATTCGGGGCGGGGTGTCGTTAGGTTAGGCGATGGAGGCGCGACAGGCGGCACCAGACGGCGTGTGCGACAGGCGGGATAGAGCGGGGGCAGGTTGAGGACGGAGCGCGGAAGGAAAGAAGCTTAAAAGAATTCAGAGCGCTAGGAATGACGGATGCGATCATACCAGCACTAACGCATCGGATCCCATCAGAACTCTGAAGTTAAGCGTGCTTGGGCGAGAGTAGTACTAGGATGGGTGACCCCCTGGGAAGTCCTCGTGGTGCATCCCTTCTTTTGCCGGAACTCCGCTTAATTATGTCGCTTTTTTACAATATTTTTTTGCAAAAAAGATATTCGGGGCGGGGTGTCGTTAGGTTAGGCGATGGAGGCGCGACAGGCGGCACCAGACGGCGTGTGCGACAGGCGGGATAGAGCGGGGGCAGGTTGAGGACGGAGCGCGGAAGGAAAGAAGCTTAAAAGAATTCAGAGCGCTAGGAATGACGGATGCGATCATACCAGCACTAACGCATCGAATCCCATTAGAACTCTGAAGTTAAGCGTGCTTGGGCGAGAGTAGTACTAGGATGGGTGACCCCCTGGGAAGTCCTCGTGGTGCATCCCTTCTTTTGCCGGAACTCCGCTTAATTATGTCGCTTTTTTACAATATTTTTTTGCAAAAAAGATATTCGGGGCGGGGTGTCGTTAGGTTAGGCGATGGAGGCGCGACAGGCGGCACCAGACGGCGTGTGCGACAGGCGGGATAGAGCGAGGGCAGGTTGAGGACGGAGCGCGGAAGGAAAGAAGCTTAAAAGAATTCAGAGCGCTACGAATGACGGATGCGATCATACCAGCACTAACGCACCGGATCCCATCAGAACTCCGAAGTTAAGCGTGCTTGGGCGAGAGTAGTACTACGATGGGTGACCCCCTGGGAAGTCCTCGTGTTGCATCCCTTCTTTTGCCGGAACTCCGCTTAATTATGTCGCTTTTTTACAATATTTTTTTGCAAAAAAGATATTCGGGGCGGGGTGTCGTTAGGTTAGGCGATGGAGGCGCGACAGGCGGCACCAGACGGCGTGTGCGACAGGCGGGATAGAGCGGGGGCAGGTTGAGGACGGAGCGCGGAAGGAAAGAAGCTTAAAAGAATTCAGAGCGCTAGGAATGACGGATGCGATCATACCAGCACTAACGCACCGGATCCCATCAGAACTCTGAAGTTAAGCGTGCTTGGGCGAGAATAGTACTAGGATGGGTGACCCCCTGGGAAGTCCTCGTGATGCATCCCTTCTTTTGCCGGAACTCCGCTTAATTATGTTGCTTTTTTACAATATTTTTTTGCAAAAAAGATATTCGGGGCGGGGTGTCGTTAGGTTAGGCGATGGAGGCGCGACAGGCGGCACCAGACGGCGTGTGCGACAGGCGGGATAGAGCGGGGCAGGTTGAGGACGTAGCGCGGAAGGAAAGAAGCTTAAAAGAATTCAGAGCGCTAGGAATGACGGATGCGATCATACCAGCACTAACGCATCGGATCCCATCAGAACTCTGAAGTTAAGCGTGCTTGGGCGAGAGTAGTACTAGGATGGGTGACCCCCTGGGAAGTCATCGTGGTGCATCCCTTCTTTTGCCGGAACTCCGCTTAATTATGTCGCTTTTTTACAATATTTTTTTGCAAAAAAGATATTCGGGGCGGGGTGTCGTTAGGTTAGGCGATGGAGGCGCGACAGGCGGCACCAGACGGCGTGTGCGACAGGCGGGATAGAGCGGGGGCAGGTTGAGGACGTAGCGCGGAAGGAAAGAAGCTTAAAAGAATTCAGAGCGCTAGGAATGACGGATGCGATCATACCAGCACTAACGCATCGAATCCCATCAGAACTCTGAAGTTAAGCGTGCTTGGGCGAGAGTAGTACTAGGATGGGTGACCCCCTGGGAAGTCATCGTGTTGCATCCCTTCTTTTGCCGGAACTCCGCTTAATTATGTCGCTTTTTTACAATATTTTTTTGCAAAAAAGATATTCGGGGCGGGGTGTCGTTAGGTTAGGCGATGGAGGCGCGACAGGCGGCACCAGACGGCGTGTGCGACAGGCGGCACCAGACGGCGTGTGCGACAGGCGGGATAGAGCGGGGGCAGGTTGAGGACGGAGCGCGGAAGGAAAGAAGCTTAAAAGAATTCAGAGCGCTAGGAATGACGGATGCGATCATACCAGCACTAACGCATCGGATCCCATCAGAACTCCGAAGTTAAGAGTGCTTGGGCGAGAGTAGTACTAGTATGGGTGACCCCCTGGGAAGTCCTCGTGTTGCATCCCTTCTTTTGCCGGAATTCCGCTTAATTATGTCGCTTTTTTACAATATTTTTTTGCAAAAAAGATATTCGAGGCGGGGTGTCGTTAGGTTAGGCGATGGAGGCGCGACAGGCGGCACCAGACGGCGTGTGCGACAGGCGGGATATAGCGGGGGCAGGTTTAGGACGGAGCGCTGAAGGAAAGAAGCTTAAAAGAATTCAGAGCGCTAGGAATGACGGATGTGATCATACAAGCTCTAACGCATTGGATCCCATCAGAACTCTGAAGTTAAGCGTGCTTGGGCGAGAGTAGTACTAGGATGGGTGACCCCCTGGGAAGTCCTCGTGGTGCATCCCTTCTTTTGCCGAAACTCCGCTTAATTATGTCGCTTTTTTACAATATTTTTTTGCAAAAAAGATATTCGGGGCGGGGTGTCGTTAGGTTAGGCGATGGAGGCGCGACAGGCGGCACCAGACGGCGTGTGCGACAGGAGGGATAGAGCGGGGGCAGGTTGAGGACGGAGCGCGGAAGGAAAGAAGCTTAAAAGAATTCAGAGCGCTTGAAATGACGGATGCGATCATACCAGCACTAACGCACCGGATCCCATCATAACTCCGAAGTTAAGCGTGCTTGGGCGAGAATAGTACTAGGATGGGTGACCCCCTGGGAAGTCCTCGTGTTGCATCCCTTCTTTTGCCGGAACTCCGCTTAATTATGTCGCTTTTTTACAATATTTTTTTGCAAAAAAGATATTCGGGGCGGGGTGTCGTTAGGTTAGGCGATGGAGGAGCGACAGGCGGCACCAGACGGCGTGTGCGACAGGCGGGATAGAGCGGGGGCAGGTTGAGGACGGAGCGCGGAAGGAAAGAAGCTTAAAAGAATTCAGAGCGCTAGGAATGACGGATGCGATCATACCAGGTTGAGAACGGAGCGCGGAAGGAAAGAAGCTTAAAAGAATTCAGAGCGCTAGCAATGACGGATGCGATCATACCAGCACTAACGCACTGGATCCCATCAGAACTCCGAAGTTAAGCGTGCTTGGGCGAGAGTAGTACTAGGATGGGTCACCCCCTGGGAAGTCCTCGTGTTGTTGCATCCCTTCTTTTGCTGGAACTCCGCTTAATTATGTCGCTTTTTTACAATATTTTTTGCAAAAAAGATATTCGGGGAGGGGTGTCGTTAGGTTAGGCGATGGAGGCGCGACAGGCGGTATCAGACGGCGTGTGCGACAGGCGGGATAGAGCGGGGGCAGGTTGAGGACGGAGCGCGGAAGGAAAGAAGCTTAAAAGAATTCAGAGCGCTAGGAATGACGGATGCGATCATACCAGCACTAACGCACCGGATCCCATCAGAACTCCCAAGTTAAGCGTGCTTGGGCGAGAGTAGTACTAGGATGGGTGACCCCCTGGGAAGTCCTCGTGTTGTTGCATCCCTCCTTTTGCCGGAACTCCGCTTAATTATGTCGCTTTTTTACAATATTTTTTTGCAAAAAAGATATTCGGAGCGAGGTGTCGTTAGGTTAGGCGATGGAGGCGCGACAGGCGGCACCAGACGGCGTGTGCGACAGGCGGGATAGAGCGGGGGCAGGTTGAGGACGGAGCGCGGAAGGAAAGAAGCTTAAAAGAATTCAGAGCACTAGGAATGACGGATGCGATCATACCAGCACTAACGCACCGGATCCTATCAGAACTCCGAAGTTAAGCGTGCTTGGGCGAGAGTAGTACTAGGATGGGTCACCCCCTGGGAAGTCCTCGGGTTGGATCCCTTCTTTTGCCGGAACTCCGCTTAATTATGTCGCTTTTTTACAATATTTTTTTGCAAAAAAGATATTCGGGGAGGGGTGTCGTTAGGTTAGGCGATGGAGGCGCGACAGGCGGCACCAGACGGCGTGTGCGACAGGCGGGATAGAGCGGGGGCAGGTTGAGGACGGAGCTCGGAAGGAAAGAAGCTTAAAAGAATTCAGAGCGCTAGGAATGACGGTTGCGATCATACCAGCACTAACGCACCGGATCCCATCAGAACTCTGAAATTAAGCGTGATTGGGCGAGAGTAGTACTAGGATGGGTGACCCCCTGGGAAGTCCTCGTGTTCCATCCCTTCTTTTGCCGGAACTCCGCTTAATTATGTCGCTTTTTTACAATATTTTTTTGCAAAAAAGATATTCGGGGCGGGGTGTCGTTAGGTTAGGCGATGGAGGCGCGACAGGCGGCACCAGACGGCGTGTGCGACAGGCGGGATGCGATCATACCAGGTTGAGGACGGAGCGCGGAAGGAAAGAAGCTTAAAAGAATTCAGAGCGCTAGGAATGACGGATGAGATCATACCAGCACTAACGCACCGGATCCAATCAGTACTCCGAAGTTAAGCTTGCTTGGGCGAAAGTAGTACTAGAATGGGTGACCCCCTGGGAAGTCCTCGTGTTGTTGCATCCCTTCTTTTGCCGGAACTCCGCTTAATTATGTCGCTTTTTTACAATATTTTTTTGCAAAAAAGATATTCGGAGCGGGGTGTCGGTAGGTTAGGCGATGGAGGCGCGACAGGCGGCACCAGACGGCGTGTGCGACAGGCGGGATAGAGCGGGGGCAGGTTGAGGACGGAGCGCGGAAGGAAAGAAGCTTAAAAGAATTCAGAGCACTAGGAATGACGGATGCGATCATACCAGCACTAACGCACCGGATCCCATCAGAACTCCGAAGTTAAGCGTGCTTGGGCGAGAGTAGTACTAGGATGGGTGACCCCTTGGGAAGTCCTCGTGTTGGATCCCTTCTTTTGCCGGAACTCCGCTTAATTATGTCGCTTTTTTACAATATTTTTTTGCAAAAAAGATATTCGGGGCGGGGTGTCGTTAGGTTAGGCGATGGAGGCGCGACAGGCGGCACCAGACGGCGTGTGCGACAGGCGGGATAGAGCGGGGGCAGGTTGAGGACGGAGCGCGGAAGGAAAGAAGCTTAAAAGAATTCAGAGCGCTAGGAATGACGGTTGCGATCATACCAGCACTAACGCATCGGATCCCATCAGAACTCTGAAGTTAAGCGTGCTTGGGCGAGAGTAGTACTAGGATGGGTGACCCCCTGGGAAGTCCTCGTGTTGCATCCCTTCTTTTGCCGGAACTCCGCTTAATTATGACGCTTTTTTACAATATTTTTTTGCAAAAAAGATATTCGGGGCGGGGTGTCGTTAGGTTAGGCGATGGAGGCGCGACAGGCGGCACCAGACGGCGTGTGCGACAGGCGGGATAGAGCGGGGGCAGGTTGAGGACGGAGCGCGGAAGGAAAGAAGCTTAAAAGAATTCAGAGCGCTAGGAATGACGGATGCGATCATACCAGCACTAACGCACCGGATCTCATCAGAACTTCGAAGTTAAGCGTGCTTGAGCGAGAGTAGTACTATGATGGGTGACCCCCTGGGAAGTCCTCGTGTTGCATCCCTTCTTTTGCCGGAACTCCGCTTAATTATGTCGCTTTTTTACAATATTTTTTTGCAAAAAAGATATTCGGGGAGGGGTGTCGTTAGGTTAGGCGATGGAGGCGCGACAGGCGGCACCAGACGGCGTGTGCGACAGGCGGGATAGAGCGGGGGCAGGTTGAGGACGGAGCGCGGAAGGAAAGAAGCTTAAAAGAATTCAGAGCGCTAGGAATGACGGATGCGATCATACCAGCACTAACGCATCGGATCCCATCAGAACTCTGAAGTTAAGCGTGCTTGGGCGAGAATAGTACTAGGATGGGTGACCCCCTGGGAAGTCCTCGTGTTGCATCCTTTCTTTTGCCGGAACTCCGCTTAATTATGTCGCTTTTTTACAATATTTTTTTGCAAAAAAGATATTCGGGGCGGGGTGTCGTTAGGTTAGGCGATGGAGGAGCGACAGGCGGCACCAGACGGCGTGTGCGACAGGCGGGATAGAGCGGGGGCAGGTTGAGGACGGAGCGCGGAAGGAAAGAAGCTTAAAAGAATTCAGAGCGCTAGGAATGACGGATGCGATCATACCAGGTTGAGAACGGAGCGCGGAAGGAAAGAAGCTTAAAAGAATTCAGAGCGCTAGCAATGACGGATGCGATCATACCAGCACTAACGCACCGGATCCCATCAGAACTCCGAAGTTAAGCGTGCTTGGGCGAGAGTAGTACTAGGATGGGTCACCCCCTGGGAAGTCCTCGTGTTGTTGCATCCCTTCTTTTGCTGGAACTCCGCTTAATTATGTCGCTTTTTTACAATATTTTTTGCAAAAAAGATATTCGGGGAGGGGTGTCGTTAGGTTAGGCGATGGAGGCGCGACAGGCGGTATCAGACGGCGTGTGCGACAGGCGGGATAGAGCGGGGGCAGGTTGAGGACGGAGCGCGGAAGGAAAGAAGCTTAAAAGAATTCAGAGCGCTAGGAATGACGGATGCGATCATACCAGCACTAACGCACCGGATCCCATCAGAACTCCGAAGTTAAGCGTGCATGAGCGAGAGTAGTACTACGATGGGTGACCCCCTGGGTAGTCCTCGTGTTGCATCCCTTCTTTTGCCGGAACTCCGCTTAATTATGTCGCTTTTTTACAATATTTTTTTGCAAAAAAAGATATTCGGGGCGGGGTGTCGTTAGGTTAGGCGATGGAGGCGCGACAGGCGGCACCAGACGGCGTGTGCGACAGGCGGGATAGAGCGGGGGCAGGTTGAGGACGGAGCGCGGAAGGAAAGAAGCTTAAAAGAATTCAGAGCGCTAGGAATGACGGATGCGATCATACCAGCACTAACGCACCGGATCCCATCAGAACTCTGAAGTTAAGCGTGCTTGGGCGAGAGTAGTACTAGGATGGGTGTCCCCCTGGGAAGTCCTCGTGTTGCATCCCTTCTTTTGCCGGAACTCCGCTTAATTATGTTGCTTTTTTACAATATTTTTTTGCAAAAAAGATATTCGGGGCGGGGTGTCGTTAGGTTAGGCGATGGAGGCGCGACAGGCGGCACCAGACGGCGTGTGCGACAGGCGGGATAGAGCGGGGCAGGTTGAGGACGGAGCGCGGAAGGAAAGAAGCTTAAAAGAATTCAGAGCGCTAGGAATGACGGATGCGATCATACCAGCACTAACGCATCGGATCCCATCAGAACTCTGAAGTTAAGCGTGCTTGGGCGAGAGTAGTACTAGGATGGGTGACCCCCTGGGAAGTCATCGTGGTGCATCCCTTCTTTTGCCGGAACTCCGCTTAATTATGTCGCTTTTTTACAATATTTTTTTGCAAAAAAGATATTCGGGGCGGGGTGTCGTTAGGTTAGGCGATGGAGGCGCGACAGGCGGCACCAGACGGCGTGTGCGACAGGCGGGATAGAGCGGGGGCAGGTTGAGGACGTAGCGCGGAAGGAAAGAAGCTTAAAAGAATTCAGAGCGCTAGGAATGACGGATGCGATCATACCAGCACTAACGCATCGAATCCCATCAGAACTCTGAAGTTAAGCGTGCTTGGGCGAGAGTAGTACTAGGATGGGTGACCCCCTGGGAAGTCATCGTGGTGCATCCCTTCTTTTGCCGGAACTCCGCTTAATTATGTCGCTTTTTTACAATATTTTTTTGCAAAAAAGATATTCGGGGCGGGGTGTCGTTAGGTTAGGCGATGGAGGCGCGACAGGCGGCACCAGACGGCGTGTGCGACAGGCGGCACCAGACGGCGTGTGCGACAGGCGGGATAGAGCGGGGGCAGGTTGAGGACGGAGCGCGGAAGGAAAGAAGCTTAAAAGAATTCAGAGCGCTAGGAATGACGGATGCGATCATACCAGCACTAACGCATCGGATCCCATCAGAACTCCGAAGTTAAGAGTGCTTGGGCGAGAGTAGTACTAGTATGGGTGACCCCCTGGGAAGTCCTCGTGTTGTTGCATCCCTCCTTTTGCCGGAACTCCGCTTAATTATGTCGCTTTTTTACAATATTTTTTTGCAAAAAAGATATTCGGAGCGAGGTGTCGTTAGGTTAGGCGATGGAGGCGCGACAGGCGGCACCAGACGGCGTGTGCGACAGGCGGGATAGAGCGGGGGCAGGTTGAGGACGGAGCGCGGAAGGAAAGAAGCTTAAAAGAATTCAGAGCACTAGGAATGACGGATGCGATCATACCAGCACTAACGCACCGGATCCTATCAGAACTCCGAAGTTAAGCGTGCTTGGGCGAGAGTAGTACTAGGATGGGTCACCCCCTGGGAAGTCCTCGGGTTGGATCCCTTCTTTTGCCGGAACTCCGCTTAATTATGTCGCTTTTTTACAATATTTTTTTGCAAAAAAGATATTCGGGGAGGGGTGTCGTTAGGTTAGGCGATGGAGGCGCGACAGGCGGCACCAGACGGCGTGTGCGACAGGCGGGATAGAGCGGGGGCAGGTTGAGGACGGAGCTCGGAAGGAAAGAAGCTTAAAAGAATTCAGAGCGCTAGGAATGACGGTTGCGATCATACCAGCACTAACGCACCGGATCCCATCAGAACTCTGAAATTAAGCGTGATTGGGCGAGAGTAGTACTAGGATGGGTGACCCCCTGGGAAGTCCTCGTGTTCCATCCCTTCTTTTGCCGGAACTCCGCTTAATTATGTCGCTTTTTTACAATATTTTTTTGCAAAAAAGATATTCGGGGCGGGGTGTCGTTAGGTTAGGCGATGGAGGCGCGACAGGCGGCACCAGACGGCGTGTGCGACAGGCGGGATGCGATCATACCAGGTTGAGGACGGAGCGCGGAAGGAAAGAAGCTTAAAAGAATTCAGAGCGCTAGGAATGACGGATGAGATCATACCAGCACTAACGCACCGGATCCAATCAGTACTCCGAAGTTAAGCTTGCTTGGGCGAAAGTAGTACTAGAATGGGTGACCCCCTGGGAAGTCCTCGTGTTGTTGCATCCCTTCTTTTGCCGGAACTCCGCTTAATTATGTCGCTTTTTTACAATATTTTTTTGCAAAAAAGATATTCGGAGCGGGGTGTCGTTAGGTAAGGCGATGGAGGCGCGACAGGCGGCACCAGACGGCGTGTGCGACAGGAGGGATAGAGCGGGGGCAGGTTGAGGACGGAGCGCGGAAGGAAAGAAGCTTAAAAGAATTCAGAGCACTAGGAATGACGGATGCGATCATACCAGCACTAACGCACCGGATCCTATCAGAACTCCGAAGTTAAGCGTGCTTGGGCGAGAGTAGTACTAGGATGGGTGACCCCTTGGGAAGTCCTCGTGTTGGATCCCTTCTTTTGCCGGAACTCCGCTTAATTATGTCGCTTTTTTACAATATTTTTTTGCAAAAAAGATATTCGGGGAGGGGTGTCGTTAGGTTAGGCGATGGAGGCGCGACAGGCGGCACCAGACGGCGTGTGCGACAGGCGGGATAGAGCGGGGGCAGGTTGAGGACGGAGCTCGGAAGGAAAGAAGCTTAAAAGAATTCAGAGCGCTAGGAATGACGGATGCGATCATACCAGCACTAACGCACCGGATCCCATCAGAACTCCGAAGTTAAGCGTGCTTGGGCGAGAGTAGTACTAGGATGGGTGACCCCCTGGGAAGTCCTCGTGTTGCATCCCTTCTTTTGCCGGAACTCCGCTTAATTATGACGCTTTTTTACAATATTTTTTTGCAAAAAAGATATTCGGGGCGGGGTGTCGTTAGGTTAGGCGATGGAGGCGCGACAGGCGGCACCAGACGGCGTGTGCGACAGGCGGGATAGAGCGGGGGCAGGTTGAGGACGGAGCGCGGAAGGAAAGAAGCTTAAAAGAATTCAGAGCGCTAGGAATGACGGATGCGATCATACCAGCACTAACGCACCGGATCTCATCAGAACTTCGAAGTTAAGCGTGCTTGAGCGAGAGTAGTACTATTATGGGTGACCCCCTGGGAAGTCCTCGTGGTGCATCCCTTCTTTTGCCGGAACTCCGCTTAATTATGTCGCTTTTTTACAATATTTTTTTGCAAAAAAGATATTCGGGGAGGGGTGTCGTTAGGTTAGGCGATGGAGGCGCGACAGGCGGCACCAGACGGCGTGTGCGACAGGCGGGATAGAGCGGGGGCAGGTTGAGGACGGAGCGCGGAAGGAAAGAAGCTTAAAAGAATTCAGAGCGCTAGGAATGACGGATGTGATCATACCAGCACTAACGCATCGGATCCCATCAGAACTCTGAAGTTAAGCGTGCTTGGGCGAGAGTAGTACTAGGATGGGTGACCCCCTGGGAAGTCCTCGTGTTGCATCCCTTCTTTTGCCGGAACTCCGCTTAATTATGTCGCTTTTTTACAATATTTTTTTGCAAAAAAGATATTCGGGGCGGGGTGTCGTTAGGTTAGGCGATGGAGGCGCGACAGGCGGCACCAGACGGCGTGTGCGACAGGCGGGATAGAGCGGGGGCAGGTTGAGGACGGAGCGCGGAAGGAAAGAAGCTTAAAAGAATTCAGAGCGCTAGGTATGACGGATGCGATCATACCAGCACTAACGCACCGGATCCCATCAGAACTCCGAAGTTAAGCGTGCTTGGGCGAGAGTAGTACTAAGATGGGTGACCCCCTGGGAAGTCCTCGTGTTGCATCCCTTCTTTTGCCGGAACTCCGCTTAATTATGTCGCTTTTTTACAATATTTTTTTGCAAAAAAGATATTCGGGGCGGGGTGTCGTTAGGTTAGGCGATGGAGGCGCGACAGGCGGCACCAGACGGCGTGTGCGACAGGCGTGATAGAGCGGGGGCAGGTTGAGGACGGAGCGCGGAAGGAAAGAAGCTTAAAAGAATTCAGAGCGCTAGGAATGACGGATGCGATCATACCAGCACTAACGCATCGGATCCCATCAGAACTCCGAAGTTAAGCGTGCTTGGGCGAGAGTAGTACTAGGATGGGTGACCCCCTGAGAAGTCCTCGTGTTGGATCCCTTCTTTTGCCGGAACTCCGCTTAATTATGTCGCTTTTTTACAATATTTTTTTGCAAAAAAGATATTCGGGGCGGGGTGTCGTTAGGTTAGGCGATGGAGGCGCGACAGGCGGCACCAGACGGCGTGTGCGACAGGCGGGATAGAGCGGGGGCAGGTTGAGGACGGAGCGCGGAAGGAAAGAAGCTTAAAAGAATTCAGAGCGCTAGGAATGACGGATGCGATCATACCAGCACTAACGCACCGGATCCCATCAGAACTCCGAAGTTAAGCGTGCTTGGGCGAGAGTAGTACTAGGATGGGTGACCCCCTGGGAAGTCCTCGTGTTGCATCCCTTCTTTTGCCGGAACTCCGCTTAATTATGTCGCTTTTTTACAATATTTTTTTGCAAAAAAGATATTCGGGGCGGGGTGTCGTTAGGTTAGGCGATGGAGGCGCGACAGGCGGCACCAGACGGCGTGTGCGACAGGCGGGATAGAGCGGGGGCAGGTTGAGGACGGAGCGCGGAAGGAAAGAAGCTTAAAAGAATTCAGAGCGCTAGGAATGACGGATGCGATCATACCAGCACTAACGCACCGGATCCCATCAGAACTCCGAAGTTAAGCGTGCTTGGGCGAGAGTAGTACTAGGATGGGTGACCCCCTGGGAAGTCCTCGTGTTGCATCCCTTCTTTTGCCGGAACTCCGCTTAATTATGTCGCTTTTTTACAATATTTTTTTGCAAAAAAGATATTCGGGGCGGGGTGTCGTTAGGTTAGGCGATGGAGGCGCGACAGGCGGCACCAGACGGCGTGTGCGACAGGCGGGATAGAGCGGGGGCAGGTTGAGGACGGAGCGCGGAAGGAAAGAAGCTTAAAAGAATTCAGAGCGCTAGAAATGACGGATGCGATCATACCAGCACTAACGCACCGGATCCCATCATAACTCCGAAGTTAAGCGTGCTTGGGCGAGAATAGTACTAGGATGGGTGACCCCCTGGGAAGTCCTCGTGTTGCATCCCTTCTTTTGCCGGAACTCCGCTTAATTATGTCGCTTTTTTACAATATTTTTTTGCAAAAAAGATATTCGAGGCGGGGTGTCGTTAGGTTAGGCGATGGAGGCGCGACAGGCGGCACCAGACGGCGTGTGCGACAGGCGGGATAGAGCGGGGGCAGGTTGAGGACGGAGCGCGGAAGGAAAGAAGCTTAAAAGAATTCAGAGCGCTAGGAATGACGGATGCGATCATACCAGGTTGAGAACGGAGCGCGGAAGGAAAGAAGCTTAAAAGAATTCAGAGCGCTAACAATGACGGATGCGATCATACCAGCACTAACGCACCGGATCCCATCAGAACTCCGAAGTTAAGCGTGCTTGGGCGAGAGTAGTACTAGGATGGGTGACCCCCTGGGAAGTCCTCGTGTTGCATCCCTTCTTTTGCCGGAACTCCGCTTAATTATGTCGCTTTTTTACAATATTTTTTGCAAAAAAGATATTCGGGGCGGGGTGTCGTTAGGTTAGGCGATGGAGGCGCGACAGGCGGCACCAGACGGCGTGTGCGACAGGCGGGATAGAGCGGGGGCAGGTTGAGGACGGAGCGCGGAAGGAAAGAAGCTTAAAAGAATTCAGAGCGCTAGGAATGACGGATGCGATCATACCAGCACTAATGCACCGGATCCCATCAGAACTCCGAAGTTAAGCGTGCTTGGGCGAGAGTAGTACTAGGATGGGTGACCCCCTGGGAAGTCCTCGTGTTGCATCCCTTCTTTTGCCGGAACTCCGCTTAATTATGTCGCTTTTTTACAATATTTTTTTGCAAAAAAGATATTCGGGGCGGGGTGTCGTTAGGTTAGGCGATGGAGGCGCGACAGGCGGCACCAGACGGCGTGTGCGACAGGCGGGATAGAGCGGGGGCAAGTTGAGGACGGAGCGCGGAAGGAAAGTAGCTTAAAAGAATTCAGAGCGCTAGGAATGACGGATGCGATCATACCAGGTTGAGGACGGAGCGCGGAAGGAAGGAAGCTTAAAAGAATTCAGAGCGCTAGGAATGACGGATGCGATCATACCAGCACTAACGCACCGGATCCCATCAGAACTCCGAAGTTAAGCGTGCTTGGGCGAGAGTAGTACTAGGATGGGTGACCCCCTGGGAAGTCCTCGTGTTGCAATCCTTCTTTTGCCGGAACTCCGCTTAATTATGTCGCTTTTTTACAATATTTTTTTGCAAAAAAGATATTCGGGGCGGGGTGTCGTTAGGTTAGGCGATGGAGGCGCGACAGGCGGCACCAGACGGCGTGTGCGACAGGCGGGATAGAGCGGGGGCAGGTTGAGGACGGAGCGCGGAAGGAAAGAAGCTTAAAAGAATTCAGAGCGCTAGGAATGACGGATGCGATCATACCAGCACTAACGCACCGGATCCCATCAGAACTCCGAAGTTAAGCGTGCTTGGGCGAGAGTAGTACTAGGATGGGTGACCCCTTGGGAAGTCCTCGTGTTGCATCCCTTCTTTTGCCGGAACTCCGCTTAATTATGTCGCTTTTTTACAATATTTTTTTGCAAAAAAGATATTCGGGGAGGGGTGTCGTTAGGTTAGGCGATGGAGGCGCGACAGGCGGCACCAGACGGCGTGTGCGACAGGCGGGATAGAGCGGGGGCAGGTTGAGGACAGAGCGCGGAAGGAAAGAAGCTTAAAAGAATTCAGAGCGCTAGGAATGACGGATGCGATCATACCAGCACTAACGCACCGGATCCCATCAGAACTCCGAAGTTAAGCGTGCTTGGGCGAGAGTAGTACTAGGATGGGTGACCCCCTGGGAAGTCCTCGTGTTGCATCCCTTCTTTTGCCGGAACTCCGCTTAATTATGTCGCTTTTTTACAATATTTTTTTGCAAAAAAGATATTCGGGGCGGGGTGTCGTTAGGTTAGGCGATGGAGGCGCGACAGGCGGCACCAGACGGCGTGTGCGACAGGCGGGATAGAGCGGGGGCAGGTTGAGGACGGAGCGCGGAAGGAAAGAAGCTTAAAAGAATTCAGAGCGCTAGGAATGACGGATGCGATCATACCAGCACTAACGCACCGGATCCCATCATAACTCCGAAGTTAAGCGTGCTTGGGCGAGAGTAGTACTAGGATGGGTGATCCCCTGGGAAGTCCTCGTGTTGCATCCCTTCTTTTGCCGGAACTCCGCTTAATTATGTCGCTTTTTTACAATATTTTTTTGCAAAAAAGATATTCGAGGCGGGGTGTCGTTAGGTTAGGCGATGGAGGCGCGACAGGCGGCACCAGACGGCGTGTGCGACAGGCGGGATAGAGCGGGGGCAGGTTGAGGACGGAGCGCGGAAGGAAAGAAGCTTAAAAGAATTCAGAGCGCTAGGAATGACGGATGCGATCATACCAGCACTAACGCACCGGATCCCATCATAACTCCGAAGTTAAGCGTGCTTGGGCGAGAATAGTACTAGGATGGGTGACCCCCTGGGAAGTCCTCGTGTTGCATCCCTTCTTTTGCCGGAACTCCGCTTAATTATGTCGCTTTTTTACAATATTTTTTTGCAAAAAAGATATTCGGGGCGGGGTGTCGTTAGGTTAGGCGATGGAGGCGCGACAGGCGGCACCAGACGGCGTGTGCGACAGGCGGGATAGAGCGGGGGCAAGTTGAGGACGGAGCGCGGAAGGAAAGTAGCTTAAAAGAATTCAGAGCGCTAGGAATGACGGATGCGATCATACCAGGTTGAGGACGGAGCGCGGAAGGAAAGAAGCTTAAAAGAATTCAGAGCGCTAAGAATGACGGATGCGATCATACCAGCACTAACGCACCGGATCCCATCAGAACTCCGAAGTTAAGCGTGCTTGGGCGAGACTAGTACTAGGATGGGTGACCCCTGGGAAGTTCTCGTGTTGCATCCCTTCTTTTGCCGGAACTCCGCTTAATTATGTCGCTTTTTTACAATATTTTTTTGCAAAAAAGATATTCGGGGCGGGGTGTCGTTAGGTTAGGTGATGGAGGCGCGACAGGCGGCACCAGACGGCGTATGCGACATGCGGGATAGAGCGGGGGCAGGTTGAAGACGGAGAGCGGAAGGAAAGAAGCTTAAAAGAATTCAGACGGCGTGTGCGACAGGCGGGATAGAGCGGGGGCAGATTGAGGACGGAGCGCGGAAGGAAAGAAGCTTAAAAGAATTCAGAGCGCTAGGAATGACGGATGCGATCATACCAGCACTAACGCACCGGATCCCATCAGAACTCCGAAGTTAAGCGTGCTTGGGCGAGACTAGTACTAGGATGGGTGACCCCCTGGGAAGTCCTCGTGTTGCATCCCTTCTTTTGCCGGAACTCCGCTTAATTATGTCGCTTTTTTACAATATTTTTTTGCAAAAAAGATATTCGGGGCGGGGTGTCGTTAGGTTAGGCGATGGAGGCGCGACAGGCGGCACCAGACGGCGTGTGCGACAGGCGAGATAGAGCGGGTGCAGGTTGAGGACGGAGCGCGGAAGGAAAGAAGCTTAAAAGAATTCAGAGCGCTAGGAATGACGTATGCGATCATACCAGCACTAACACACCGGATCCCATCAGAACTCCGAAGTTAAGCGTGCTTGGGCGAGAGTAGTACTAGGATGGGTGACCCCCTTGGAAGTCCTCGTGTTGCATCCCTTCTCTTGCCGGAACTCCGCTTAATTATGTCGCTTTTTTACAATATTTTTTTACAAAAAAGATATTCGGGGCGGGGTGTCGTTAGGTTAGGCGATGGAGGCGCGACAGGCGGCACCAGACGGCGTGTGCGACAGGCGGGATAGAGCGGGGGCAGGTTGAGGACGGAGCGCGGAAGGAAAGAAGCTTAAAAGAATTCAGAGCGCTAGGAATGACGGATGCGATCATACCAGCACTAACGCACCGGATCCCATCAGAACTCCGAAGTTAAGCGTGCTTGGGCGAGAGTAGTACTAGGATGGGTGACCCCCTTGGAAGTCCTCGTGTTGCATCCCTTCTTTTGCCGGAACTCCGCTTAATTATGTCGCTTTTTTACAATATTTTTTTGCAAAAAAGATATTCGGGGCGGGGTGTCGTTAGGTTAGGCGATGGAGGCGCGACAGGCGGCACCAGACGGCGTGTGCGACAGGCGGGATAGAGCGGGGGCAGGTTGAGGACGGAGCGCGGAAGGAAAGAAGCTTAAAAGAATTCAGAGCGCTAGGAATGACGGATGCGATCATACCAGCACTAACGCACCGGATCCCATCAGAACTCCGAAGTTAAGCGTGCTTGGGCGAGAGTAGTACTAGGTTGGGTGACCCCCTGGGATGTCCTCGTGTTGCATCCCTTCTTTTGCCGGAACTCCGCTTAATTATGTCGCTTTTTTACAATATTTTTTTGCAAAAAAGATATTCGGGGTGGGGTGTCGTTAGGTTAGGCGATGGAGGCGCGACAGGCCGCACCAGACGGCGTGTGCGACAGGCGGGATAGAGCGGGGGCAGGTTGAGGACGGAGCGCGGAAGGAAAGAAGCTTAAAAGAATTCAGAGCGCTCGGAATGACGGATGCGATCATACCAGCACTAACGCACCGGATCCCATCAGAACTCCGAAGTTAAGCGTGCTTGGGCGAGACTAGTACTAGGATGGGTGACCCCCTGGGAAGTTCTCGTGTTGCATCCCTTCTTTTGCCGGAACTCCGCTTAATTATGTCGCTTTTTTACAATATTTTTTTGCAAAAAAGATATTCGGGGCGGGGTGTCGTTAGGTTAGGCGATGGAGGCGCGACAGGCGGCACCAGACGGCGTGTGCGACAGGCGGGATAGAGCGGGGGCAGGTTGAGGACGGAGCGCGGAAGGAAAGAAGCTTAAAAGAATTCAGAGCGCTAGGAATGACGGATGCGATCATACCAGCACTAACGCACCGGATCCCATCAGAACTCCGAAGTTAAGCGTCCTTGGGCGAGAGTAGTACTAGGATGGGTGACCCCCTGGGAAGTCCTCGTGTTGCATCCCTTCTTTTGCCGGAACTTCGCTTAATTATGTCGCTTTTTTACAATATTTTTTTGCAAAAAAGATATTCGGGGCGGGGTGTCGTTAGGTTAGGCGATGGAGGCGCGACAGGCGGCACCAGACGGCGTGTGCGACAGGCGGGATACAGCGGGGCAGGTTGAGGACGGAGCGCGGAAGGAAAGAAGCTTAAAAGAATTCAGAGCGCTAGGAATGACGGATGCGATCATACCAGCACTAACGCACCGGATCCCATCAGAACTCCGAAGTTAAGCGTGCTTGGGCGAGAGTAGTACTAGGATGGGTGACCCCCTGGGAAGTCCTCGTGTTGCATCCCTTCTTTTGCCGGAACTCCGCTTAATTATGTCGCTTTTTTACAATAAATTTTTGCAAAAAAGATATTCGGGGCGGGGTGTCGTTAGGTTAGGCGATGGAGGCGCGACAGGCGGCATCAGACGGCGTGTGCGACAGGCGGGATAGAGCGGGGGCAGGTTGAGGACGGAGCGCGGAAGGAAAGAAGCTTAAAAGAATTCAGAGTGCTAGGAATGACGGATGCGATCATACCAGCACTAACGCACCGGATCCCATCAGAACTCCGAAGTTAAGCGTGCTTTGGCGAGAGTAGTACTAGGATGGGTGACCCCCTGGGAAGTCCTCGTGTTGCATCCCTTCTTTTGCCGGAACTCCGCTTAATTATGTCGCTTTTTTACAATATTTTTTTGCAAAAAAGATATTCGGGGCGGGGTGTCGTTAGGTTAGGCGATGGAGGCGCGACAGGCGGCACCAGACGGCGTGTGCGACATGCGGGATAGAGCGGGGGCAGGTTGAGGACGGAGCGCGGAAGGAAAGAAGCTTAAAAGAATTCAGAGCGCTAGGAATGACGGATGCGATCATACCAGCACTAACGCACCGGATCCCATCAGAACTCCGAAGTTAAGCGTGCTTGGGCGAGAGTAGTACTAGGATGGGTGACCTCCTGGGAAGTCCTCGTGTTGCATCACTTTTTTTGCCGGAACTCCGCTTAATTATGTCGCTTTTTTACAATATTTTTTTGCAAAAAAGATATTCGGGGCGGGGTGTCGTTAGGTTAGGCGATGGAGGCGCGACAGGCGGCACCAGACGGCGTGTGCGACATGCGGGATAGAGCGGGGGCAGGTTGAGGACGGAGCGCGGAAGGAAAGAAGCTTAAAAGAATTCAGAGCGCTCGGAATGACGGATGCGATCATACCAGCACTAACGCACCGGATCCCATCAGAACTCCGAAGTTAAGCGTGCTTGGGCGAGACTAGTACTAGGATGGGTGACCCCCTGGGAAGTTCTCGTGTTGCATCCCTTCTTTTGCCGGAACTCCGCTTAATTATGTCGCTTTTTTACAATATTTTTTTGCAAAAAAGATATTCGGGGCGGGGTGTCGTTAGGTTAGGCGATGGAGGCGCGACAGGCGGCACCAGACGGCGTGTGCGACAGGCGGGATAGAGCGGGGGCAGGTTGAGGACGGAGCGCGGAAGGAAAGAAGCTTAAAAGAATTCAGAGCGCTCGGAATGACGGATGCGATCAAACCAGCACTAACGCACCGGATCCCATCAGAACTCCGAAGTTAAGCGTGCTTGGGCGAGAGTAGTACTAGGATGGGTGACCCCCTGGGAAGTCCTCGTGTTGCATCCCTTCTTTTGCCGGAATTCCGCTTAATTATGTCGCTTTTTTACAATATTTTTTTGCAAAAAAGATATTCGGGGCGGGGTGTCGTTAGGTTAGGCGATGGAGGCGCGACAGGCGGCACCAGACGGCGTGTGCGACAGGCGGGATAGAGCGGGGGCAGGTTGAGGACGGAGCGCGGAAGGAAAGAAGCTTAAAAGAATTCAGAGCGCTAGGAAGGACAGATGCGATCATACTAGCACTAACGCACCGGATCCCATTAGAACTTCGAAGTTAAGCGTGCTTGGGCGAGAGTAGTACTAGGATGGGTGACCCCCTGGGAAGTCCTCGTTTTGTATCCCTTCTTTTGCCGGAACTCCGCTTAATTATGTCGCTTTTTTACAATATTTTTTTGTAAAAAAGATATTCGGGGCGAGGTGTCGTTAGGTTAGGCGATGGAGGCGCGACAGGCGGCACCAGACGGCGTGTGCGACAGGGGGGATAGAGCGGGGGCAGGTTGAGGACGGAGCGCGGAAGGAAAGAAGCTTAAAATAATTCAGAGCGCTAGGAAGGACGGATGCGATCATACTAGCACTAACGCACCGGATCCCATCAGAACTCCGAAGTTAAGCGTGCTTGGGCGAGAGTAGTACTAGGATGGGTGACCCCCTGGGTAGTCCTCGTGTTGCATCGCTTCTTTTGCCGGAACTCCGCTTAATTATGTCGCTTTTTACAATATTTTTTTGCAAAAAAGATATTCGGGGCGGGGTGTCGTTAGGTTAGGCGATGGAGGCGCGACAGGCGGCACCAGACGGCGTGTGCGACAGGCGGGATAGAGCGGGGGCAGGTTGAGGACGGAGCGCGGAAGAAAAGAAGCATAAAAGAATTCAGAGCGCAAGGAATGACGGATGCGATCATACCAGCACTAACGCACTGGATCCCATCAGAACTCCGAAGTTAAGCGTGCTTGGGCGAGAGTAGTACTAGGATGGGTGACCCCCTGGGAAGTCCTCGTGTTGCATCCCTTCTTTTGCCGGAACTCCGCTTAATTATGTCGCTTTTTTACAATATTTTTTTGCAAAAAAGATATTCGGGGCGGGGTGTCGTTAGGTTAGGCGATGGAGGCGCGACAGGCGGCACCAGACGGCGTGTGCGACAGGCGGGATAGAGCGGGGGCAGGTTGAGGACGGAGCGCGGAAGGAAAGAAGCTTAAAAGAATTCAGAGCGCTAGGAATGACGGATGCGATCATACCAGCACTAACGCACCGGATCCCATCAGAACTCCGAAGTTAAGCGTGCTTGGGCGAGAGTAGTACTAGGATGGGTGACCCCTTGGGAAGTCCTCGTGTTGCATCCCTTTATTTTGCCGGAACTCCGCTTAATTATGTCGCTTGTTTACAATATTTTTTTGCAAAAAAGATATTCGGGGCGGGGTGTCGTTAGGTTAGGCGATGGAGGCGCGACAGGCGGCACCAGACGGCGTGTGCGACAGGCGGGATAGAGCGGGGGCAGGTTGAGGACGGAGCGCGGAAGGAAAGAAGCCTAAAAGAATTCAGAGCGCTAGGAATGACGGATGCGATCATACCAGCACTAACGCATCGGATCCCATTAGAACTTCGAAGTTAAGCGTGCTTGGGCGAGAGTAGTACTAGGATGGGTGACCCCCTGGGAAGTCCTCGTGTTGCATCCCTTCTTTTGCCGGAACTCCGCTTAATTATGTCGCTTTTTTACAATAAATTTTTGCAAAAAAGATATTCGGGGCGGGGTGTCGTTAGGTTAGGCGATGGAGGCGCGACAGGCGGCACCAGACGGCGTGTGCGACAGGCGGGATAGAGCGGGGGCAGGTTGAGGACGGAGCGCGGAAGGAAAGAAGCTTAAAAGAATTCAGAGCGCTAGGATTGACGGATGCGATCATACCAGCACTTACGCACCGGATCCCATCAGAACTTCGAAGTTAAGCGTGCTTTGGTGAGAGTAGTACCAGGATGGGTGACCCCCTGGGAAGTCCTCGTGTTGTATCCCGTCTTTTGCCGGAACTTCGCTTAATTATGTCGCTTTTTTACAATATTTTTTTGCAAAAAAGATATTCGGGGCGGGGTGTCGTTAGGTTAGGCGATGGAGGCGCGACAGGCGGCACCAGACGGCGTGTGCGACAGGCGGGATAGAGCGGGGGCAGGTTGAGGACGGAGCGCGGAAGGAAAGAAGCTTAAAAGAATTCAGAGCGCTAGGAATGACGGATGCGATCATACCAGCACTAACGCACCGGATCCCATCAGAACTCCGAAGTTAAGCGTGCTTGGGCGAGACTAGTACTAGGATGGGTGACCCCCTGGGAAGTCCTCGTGTTGCATCCCTTCTTTTGCCGGAACTCCGCTTAATTATGTCGCTTTTTTACAATATTTTTTTGCAAAAAAGATATTCGGGGCGGGGTGTCGTTAGGTTAGGCGATGGAGGCGCGACAGGCGGCACCAGACGGCGTGTGCGACAGGCGGGATAGAGCGGGGGCGGGTTGAGGACGGAGCGCGGAAGGAAAGAAGCTTAAAAGAATTCAGAGCGCAAGGAATGACGGATGCGATCATACCAGTACTAACGCACCGGATCCCATCAGAACTCCGAAGTTAAGCGTGCTTGGGCGAGAGTAGTACTAGGATGGGTGACCCCTGGGAAGTCCTCGTGTTGCATCCCTTCTTTTGCCGGAACTCCGCTTAATTATGTCGCTTCTTTACAATATTTTTTTGCAAAAAAGATATTCGGGGCGGGGTGTCGTTAGGTTAGGCGATGGAGGCGCGACAGGCGGCACCAGACGGCGTGTGCGACAGGCGGCACCAGACGGCGTGTGCGACAGGCGGCACCAGACGGCGTGTGCGACAGGCGGCACCAGAAGGCGTGTGCGACAGGCGGGATAGAGCGGGGGCAGGTTGAGGACGGAGCGCGGAAGGAAAGAAGCTTAAAAGAATTCAGAGCGCTAGGAATGACGGATGCGATCATACCAGCACTAACGCACCGGATCCCATAAGAACTCCGAAGTTAAGAGTGCTTGGGCGAGACTAGTACTAGGATGGGTGACCCCCTAGGAAGTCCTCGTGTTGCATCCCTTCTTTTTCCGGAACTCCGCTTAATTATGTCGCTTTTTTACAATATTTTTTTGCAAAAAAGATATTCGGGGCGGGGTGTCGTTAGGTTAGGCGATGGAGGCGCGACAGGCGGCACCAGACGGCGTGTGCGACAGGCGGGATAGAGCGGGGGCAGGTTGAGGACGGAGCGCGGAAGGAAAGAAGCTTAAAAGAATTCAGAGCGCTAGGAATGACGGATGCGATCATACCAGTACTAACGCACCGGATCCCATCAGAACTCCGAAGTTAAGCGTGCTTGGGCGAGAGTAGTACTAGGATGGGTGACCCCCTGGGAAGTCCTCGTGTTGCATCCCTTCTTTTGCCGGAACTCCGCTTAATTATGTCGCTTCTTTACAATATTTTTTTGCAAAAAAGATGTTCGGGGCGGGGTGTCGTTAGGTTAGGCGATGGAGGCGCGACAGGCGGCACCAGACGGCGTGTGCGACAGGCGGGATAGAGCGGGGGCAGGTTGAGGACGGAGCGCGGAAGGAAAGAAGCTTAAAAGAATTCAGAGCGCTAGGAATGACGGATGCGATCATACCAGCACTAACGCACCGGATCCCATCAGAACTCCGAAGTTAAGCGCGCTTGGGCGAGAGTAGTACTTGGATGGGTGACCCCCTGGGAAGTCCTCGTGTTGCATCCCTTCTTTTGTCGGAACTCCGCTTAATTATGTCGCTTCTTTACAATATTTTTTTGCAAAAAAGTTGTTCGGGGCGGGGTGTCGTTAGGTTAGGCGATGGAGGCGCGACAGGCGGCACCAGACGGCGTGTGCGACAGGCGGGATAGAGCGGGGGCAGGTTGAGGACGGAGCGCGGAAGGAAAGAAGCTTAAAAGAATTCAGAGCGCTATGAATGATGGATGCGATCATACCAGCACTAACGCACCGGATCCCATCAGAACTTCGAAGTTAAGCGCGCTTGGGCGAGAGTAGTACTTGGATGGGTGACCCCCTGGGAAGTCCTCGTGTTGCATCCCTTCTTTTGCCGGAACTCCGCTTAATTATGTCGCTTCTTTACAATATTTTTTTGCAAAAAAGATATTCGGGGCGGGGTGTCGTTAGGTTAGGCGATGGAGGGGCGACAGGCGGCACCAGACGGCGTGTGCGACAGGCGGGATAGAGCGGGGGCAGGTTGAGGACGGAGCGCGGAAGGAAAGAAGCTTAAAAGAATTCAGAGCGCTAGGAATGAAGGATGCGATCATACCAGCACTAACGCACCGGATCCCATCAGAACTCCGAAGTTAAGCGTGCTTGGGCGAGAGTAGTACTAGGATGGGTGACCCCTTGGGAAGTCCTCGTGTTGCATCCCTTCTTTTGCCGGAACTCCGCTTAATTATGTCGCTTTTTTACAATATTTTTTTGCAAAAAAGATATTCGGGGCGGGGTGTCGTTAGGTTAGGCGATGGAGGCACGACAGGCGGCACCAGACGGCGTGTGCGACAAGCGGGATAGAGCGGGGGCAGGTTGAGGACGGAGCGCGGAAGGAAAGAAGCTTAAAAGAATTCAGAGCGCTAGGAATGACGGATGCGATCATACCAGCACTAACGCACCGGCTATCAGAACTCCGAAGTTAAGCGTGCTTGGGCGAGAGTAGTACTAGGATGGGTGACCCCCTGGGAAGTCCTCGTGTTGCATCCCTTCTTTTGCCGGAACTCCGCTTAATTATGTCGCTTCTTTACAATATTTTTTTGCAAAAAAGATGTTCGGGGCGGGGTGTCGTTAGGTTAGGCGATGGAGGCGCGACAGGCGGCACCAGACGGCGTGTGCGACAGGCGGGATAGAGCGGGGGCAGGTTGAGGACGGAGCGCGGAAGGAAAGAAGCTTAAAAGAATTCAGAGCGCTCGGAATGACGGATGCGATCATACCAGCACTAACGCACCGGCTATCAGAACTCCGAAGTTAAGCGTGCTTGGGCGAGAGTAGTACTAGGATGGGTGACCCCCTGGGAAGTCCTCGTGTTGCATCCCTTCTTTTGCCGGAACTCCGCTTAATTATGTCGCTTCTTTACAATATTTTTTTGCAAAAAAGATGTTTGGGGCGGGGTGTCGTTAGGTTAGGCGATGGAGGCGCGACAGGCGGCACCAGACGGCGTGTTCGACAGGCGGGATAGAGCGGGGGCAGGTTGAGGACGGAGCGCGGAAGGAAAGAAGCTTAAAAGAATTCAGAGCGCTATGAATGATGGATGCGATCATACCAGCACTAACGCACCGGATCCCATCAGAACTTCGAAGTTAAGCGCGCTTGGGCGAGAGTAGTACTTGGATGGGTGACCCCCTGGGAAGTCCTCGTGTTGCATCCCTTCTTTTGCCGGAACTCCGCTTAATTATGTCGCTTTTTTACAATATTTTTAGGCAAAAAAGATATTCGGGGCGGGGTGTCGTTAGGTTAGGCGATGGAGGCGCGACAGGCGGCACCACACGGCGTGTGCGACAGGCGGGATAGTGCGGGGGCAGGTTGAGGACGGAGCGCGGAAGGAAAGAAGCTTAAAAGAATTCAGAGCGCTAGGAATGACAGATGCGATCATACCAGCACTAACGCACCGGATCCCATCAGAACTCCGAAGTTAAGCGTGCTGGGATGAGAGTAGTACTAGGATGGGTCACCCCCTGGGAAGTCCTCGTTTTGTATCCCTTCTTTTGCCGGAACTCCGCTTAATTATGTCGCTTTTTTACAATATTTTTTTGTAAAAAAGATATTCGGGGCGGGGTGTCGTTAGTTTAGGCGATGGAGGCGCGACAGGCGGCACCAGACGGCGTGTGCGACAGGGGGGATAGAGCGGGGGCAGGTTGAGGACGGAGCGCGGAAGGAAAGAAGCTTAAAATAATTCAGAGCACTAGGAAGGACGGATGCGATCATACCAGCACTAACGCACCGGATCCCATCAGAACTCCGAAGTTAAGCGTGCTTGGGCGAGAGTAGTACTAGGATGGGTGACCCCCTGGGTAGTCCTCGTGTTGCATCCCTTCTTTTGCCGGAACTCCGCTTTATTATGTCGCTTTTTTACAATATTTTTTTACAAAAAAGATATTCGGGGCGGGGTGTCGTTAGGTTAGGCAATGGAGGCGCGACAGGCGGCATCAGACGGCGTGTGCGACAGGCGGGATAGAGCGGGGGCAGGTTGAGGACGGAGCGCGGAAGGAAAGAAGCTTAAAAGAATTCAGAGCGCTAGGATTGACGGATGCGATCATACCAGCACTTACGCACCGGATCCCATCAGAACTCCGAAGTTAAGCGTGCTTGGGCGAGAGTAGTACTAGGATGGGTGACCCCCAGGGAAGTCCTCGTGTTGCATCCCTTCTTTTGCCGGAACTCCGCTTAATTATGTCGCTTTTTTACAATAAATTTTTGCAAAAAAGATATTCGGGGCGGGGTGTCGTTAGGTTAGGCAATGGAGGCGCGACAGGCGGCATCAGACGGCGTGTGCGACAGGCGGGATACAGCGGGGGCAGGTTGAGGACGGAGCGCGGAAGGAAAGAAGCTTAAAAGAATTCAGAGCGCTAGGATTGACGGATGCGATCATACCAGCACTTACGCACCGGATCCCATCAGAACTTCGAAGTTTAGCGTGCTTTGGTTAGAGTAGTACCAGGATGGGTGACCCCCTGGGAAGTCCTCGTGTTGTATCTCGTCTTTTGCCGGAACTTCGCTTAATTATGTCGCTTTTTTACAATATTTTTTTGCAAAAAAGATATTCGGGGCGGGGTGTCGTTAGGTTAGGCGATGGAGGCGCGACAGGCGGCATCAGACGGCGTGTGCGACAGGCGGGATAGAGCGGGGGCAGGTTGAGGACGGAGCGCGGAAGGAAAGAAGCTTAAAAGAATTCAGAGCGCTAGGAATGACGGATGCGATCATACCAGCACTAACGCACCGGATCCCTTCAGAACTCCGATGTTAAGCGTGCTTGGGCGAGACTAGTACTAGGATGGGTGACCCCCTGGGAAGTCCTCGTGTTGCATCCCTTCTTTTGCCGGAACTCCGCTTAATTATGTCGCTTTTTTACAATATTTTTTTGCAAAAAAGATATTCGGGGCGGGGTGTCGTTAGGTTAGGCGATGGAGGCGCCACAGGCGGCACCAGACGGCGTGTGCGACAGGCGGGATAGAGCGGGGGCAGGTTGAGGACGGAGCGCGGAAGGAAAAAAGCTTAAAAGAATTCAGAGCGCTAGGAATGACGGATGCGATCATACCAGTACTAACGCACCGGATCCCTTCAGAACTCCGAAGTTAAGCATGCTTGGGCGAGAGTAGTACTAGGATGGGTGACCCCCTGGGAAGTCCTCGTGTTGCATCCCTTCTTTTGCCGGAACTCCGCTTAATTATGTAGCTTTTTTACAATATTTTTTTGCAAAAAAGATATTCGGGGCGGGGTGTCGTTAGGTTAGGCGATGGAGGCGCGACAGGCGGCACCATACGGCGTGTGCGCCAGGCGGGATAGAGCGGGGGCGGGTTGAGGACGGAGCGCGGAAGGAAAGAAGCTTAAAAGAATTCAGAGCGCAAGGAATGACGGATGCGATCATACCAGTACTAACGCACCGGATCCCATCAGAACTCCGAAGTTAAGCGTGCTTGGGCGAGAGTAGTACTAGGATGGGTGACCCCTGGGAAGTCCTCGTGTTGCATCCCTTCTTTTGCCGGAACTCCGCTTAATTATGTCGCTTCTTTACAATATTTTTTTGCAAAAAAGATATTCGGGGCGGGGTGTCGTTAGGTTAGGCGATGGAGGCGCGACAGGCGGCACCAGACGGCGTGTGCGACAGGCGGCACCAGACGGCGTGTGCGACAGGCGGCACCAGACGGCGTGTGCGACAGGCGGCACCAGACGGCGTGTGCGACAGGCGGGATAGAGCGGGGGCAGGTTGAGGACGGAGCGCGGAAGGAAAGAAGCTTAAAAGAATTCAGAGCGCTAGGAATGACGGATGCGATCATACCAGCACTAACGCACCGGATCCCATAAGAACTCCGAAGTTAAGAGTGCTTGGGCGAGACTAGTACTAGGTTGGGTGACCCCCTAGGAATTCCTCGTGTTGCATCCCTTCTTTTTCCGGAACTCCGCTTAATTATGTCGCTTTTTTACAATATTTTTTTGCAAAAAAGATATTCGGGGCGGGGTGTCGTTAGGTTAGGCGATGGACGCGCGACAGGCGGCACCAGACGGCGTGTGCGACAGGCGGGATAGAGCGGGGGCAGGTTGAGGACGGAGCGCGGAAGGAAAGAAGCTTAAAAGAATTCAGAGCGCTAGGAATGACGTATGCGATCATACCAGTACTAACGCACTGGATCCCATCAGAACTCCGAAGTTAAGCGTGCTTGGGCGAGAGTAGTACTAGGATGGGTGACCCCCTGGGAAGTCCTCGTGTTGCATCCCTTCTTTTGCCGGAACTCCGCTTAATTATGTCGCTTCTTTACAATATTTTTTTGCAAAAAAGATGTTCGGGGCGGGGTGTCGTTAGGTTAGGCGATGGAGGCGCGACAGGCGGCACCAGACGGCGTGTGCGACAGGCGGGATAGAGCGGGGGCAGGTTGAGGACGGAGCGCGGAAGGAAAGAAGCTTAAAAGAATTCAGAGCGCAAGGAATGACGGATGCGATCATACCAGCACTAACGCACCGGATCCCATCAAAACTCCGAAGTTAAGCGCGCTTGGGCGAGAGCAGTACTTGGATGGGTGACCCCCTGGGAAGTCCTCGTGTTGCATCCCTTCTTTTGTCGGAACTCCGCTTAATTATGTCGCTTCTTTACAATATTTTTTTGCAAAAAAGTTGTTCGGGGCGGGGTGTCGTTAGGTTAGGCGATGGAGGCGTGACAGGCGGCACCAGACGGCGTGTGCGACAGGCGGGATAGAGCGGGGGCAGGTTGAGGACGGAGCGCGGAAGGAAAGAAACTTAAAAGAATTCAGAGCGCTATGAATGATGGATGCGATCATACCAGCACTAACGCACCGGATCCCATCAGAACTTCGAAGTTAAGCGCGCTTGGGCGAGAGTAGTACCTGGATGGGTGACCCCCTGGGAAGTCCTCGTGTTGCATCCCTTCTTTTGTCGGAACTCCGCTTAATTATGTCGCTTCTTTACAATATTTTTTTGCAAAAAAGTTGTTCGGGGCGGGGTGTCGTTAGGTTAGGCGATGGAGGGGCGACAGGCGGCACCAGACGGCGTGTGCGACAGGCGGGATAGAGCGGGGGCAGGTTGAGGACGGAGCGCGGAAGGAAAGAAGCTTAAAAGAATTCAGAGCGCTATGAATGAATGATGCGATCATACCAGCACTAACGCACCGGATCCCATCAGAACTTCGAAGTTAAGCGTGCTTGGGCGAGAGTAGTACTTGGATGGGTGACCCCTTGGGAAGTCCTCGTGTTGCATCCCTTCTTTTGCCGGAACTCCGCTTAATTATGTCGCTTTTTTACAATATTTTTATGCAAAAAAGATATTCGGGGCGGGGTGTCGTTAGGTTAGGCGATGGAGGCACGACAGGCGGCACCAGACGGCGTGTGCGACAAGCGGGATAGAGCGGGGGCAGGTTGAGGACGGAGCGCGGAAGGAAAGAAGCTTAAAAGAATTCAGAGCGCTAGGAATGATAGATGCGATCATACCAGCACTAACGCACCGGCTATCAGAACTCCGAAGTTAAGCGTGCTTGGGCGAGAGTAGTACTAGGATGGGTGACCCCCTGGGAAGTCCTCGTGTTACATCCCTTCTTTTGTCGGAACTCCGCTTAATTATGTCGCTTCTTTACAATATTTTTTTGCAAAAAAGTTGTTCGGGGCGGGGTGTCGTTAGGTTAGGCGATGGAGGCGCGACAGGCGGCACCAGACGGCGTGTGCGACAGGCGGGATAGTGCGGGGGCAGGTTGAGGACGGAGCGCGGCAGGAAAGAAGCTTAAAAGAATTCAGAGCGCTCGGAATGACGGATGCGATCATACCAGCACTAACGCACCGGCTATCAGAACTCCGAAGTTAAGCGTGCTTGGGCGAGAGTAGTACTAGGATGGGTGACCCCCTGGGAAGTCCTCGTGTTGCATCCCTTCTTTTGCCGGAACTCCGCTTAATTATGTCGCTTCTTTACAATATTTTTTTGCAAAAAAGATGTTTGGGGCGGGGTGTCGTTAGGTTAGGCGATGGAGGCGCGACAGGCGGCACCAGACGGCGTGTGCGACAGGCGGGACAGAGCGGGGGCAGGTTGAGGACGGAGCGCGGAAGGAAAGAAGCTTAAAATAATTCAGAGCGCTATGAATGATGGATGCGATCATACCAGCACTAACGCACCGGATCCCATCAGAACTTCGAAGTTAAGCGCGCTTGGGCGAGAGTAGTACTTGGATGGGTGACCCCCTGGGAAGTCCTCGTGTTGCATCCCTTCTTTTGCCGGAACTCCGCTTAATTATGTCGCTTTTTTACAATATTTTTAGGCAAAAAAGATATTCGGGGCGGGGTGTCATTAGGTTAGGCGATGGAGGCGCGATAGGCGGCACCAGACGGCGTGTGCGACAGGCGGGATAGTGCGGGGGCAGGTTGAGGACGGAGCGCGGCAGGAAAGAAGCTTAAAAGAATTCAGAGCGCTCGGAATGACGGATGCGATCATACCAGCACTAACGCACCGGCTATCAGAACTCCGAAGTTAAGCGTGCTTGGGCGAGAGTAGTACTAGGATGGGTGACCCCCTGGGAAGTCCTCGTGTTGCATCCCTTCTTTTGCCGGAACTCCGCTTAATTATGTCGCTTCTTTACAATATTTTTTTGCAAAAAAGATGTTTGGGGCGGGGTGTCGTTAGGTTAGGCGATGGAGGCGCGACAGGCGGCACCAGACGGCGTGTGCGACAGGCGGGATAGAGCGGGGGCAGGTTGAGGACGGAGCGCGGAAGGAAGGAAGCTTAAAAGAATTCAGAGCGCTATGAATGATGGATGCGATCATACCAGCACTAACGCACCGGATCCCATCAGAACTTCGAAGTTAAGCGCGCTTGGGCGAGAGTAGTACTTGGATGGGTGACCCCCTGGGAAGTCCTCGTGTTGCATCCCTTCTTTTGCCGGAACTCCGCTTAATTATGTCGCTTTTTTACAATATTTTTAGGCAAAAAAGATATTCGGGGCGGGGTGTCGTTAGGTTAGGCGATGGAGGCGCGACAGGCGGCACCACACGGCGTGTGCGACAGGCGGGATAGTGCGGGGGCAGGTTGAGGACGGAGCGCGGAAGGAAAGAAGCTTAAAAGAATTCAGAGCGCTAGGAATGACAGATGCGATCATACCAGCACTAACGCACCGGATCCCATCAGAACTCCGAAGTTAAGCGTGCTTGGATGAGAGTAGTACTAGGATGGGTCACCCCCTGGGAAGTCCTCGTTTTGTATCCCTTCTTTTGCCGGAACTCCGCTTAATTATGTCGCTTTTTTACAATATTTTTTTGTAAAAAAGATATTCGGGGCGGGGTGTCGTTAGGTTAGGCGATGGAGGCGCGACAGGCGGCACCAGACGGCGTGTGCGACAGGGGGGATAGAGCGGGGGCAGGTTGAGGACGGAGCGCGGAAGGAAAGAAGCTTAAAATAATTCAGAGCACTAGGAAGGACGGATGCGATCATACCAGCACTAACGCACCGGATCCCATCAGAACTCCGAAGTTAAGCGTGCTTGGGCGAGAGTAGTACTAGGATGGGTGACCCCCTGGGTAGTCCTCGTGTTGCATCCCTTCTTTTGCCGGAACTCCGCTTTATTATGTCGCTTTTTTACAATATTTTTTTACAAAAAAGATATTCGGGGCGGGGTGTCGTTAGGTTAGGCAATGGAGGCGCGACAGGCGGCATCAGACGGCGTGTGCGACAGGCGGGATAGAGCGGGGGCAGGTTGAGGACGGAGCGCGGAAGGAAAGAAGCTTAAAAGAATTCAGAGCGCTAGGATTGACGGATGCGATCATACCAGCACTTACGCACCGGATCCCATCAGAACTCCGAAGTTAAGCGTGCTTGGGCGAGAGTAGTACTAGGATGGGTGACCCCCAGGGAAGTCCTCGTGTTGCATCCCTTCTTTTGCCGGAACTCCGCTTAATTATGTCGCTTTTTTACAATAAATTTTTGCAAAAAAGATATTCGGGGCGGGGTGTCGTTAGGTTAGGCAATGGAGGCGCGACAGGCGGCATCAGACGGCGTGTGCGACAGGCGGGATACAGCGGGGGCAGGTTGAGGACGGAGCGCGGAAGGAAAGAAGCTTAAAAGAATTCAGAGCGCTAGTAATGACCTATGCGATCATACCAGCACTAACGCACCGGATCCCATCAGAACTCCGAAGTTAAGCGTGCTTGGGCGAGAGTAGTACTAGGATGGGTGACCCCCTGGGAAGTCCTCGTGTTGCATCCCTTCTTTTGCCGGAACTCCGCTTAATTATGTCGCTTTTTTACAATAAATTTTTGCAAAAAAGATATTCGGGGCGGGGTGTCGTTAGGTTAGGCGATGGAGGCGCGACAGGCGGCATCAGACGGCGTGTGCGACAGGCGGGATAGAGCGGGGGCAGGTTGAGGACGGAGCGCGGAAGGAAAGAAGCTTAAAAGAATTCAGAGCGCTAGGATTGACGGATGCGATCATACCAGCACTTACGCACCGGATCCCATCAGAACTTCGAAGTTTAGCGTGCTTTGGTTAGAGTAGTACCAGGATGGGTGACCCCCTGGGAAGTCCTCGTGTTGTATCTCGTCTTTTGCCGGAACTTCGCTTAATTATGTCGCTTTTTTACAATATTTTTTTGCAAAAAAGATATTCGGGGCGGGGTGTCGTTAGGTTAGGCGATGGAGGCGCGACAGGCGGCATCAGACGGCGTGTGCGACAGGCGGGATAGAGCGGGGGCAGGTTGAGGACGGAGCGCGGAAGGAAAGAAGCTTAAAAGAATTCAGAGCGCTAGGAATGACGGATGCGATCATACCAGCACTAACGCACCGGATCCCTTCAGAACTCTGATGTTAAGCGTGCTTGGGCGAGACTAGTACTAGGATGGGTGACCCCCTGGGAAGTCCTCGTGTTGCATCCCTTCTTTTGCCGGAACTCCGCTTAATTATGTCGCTTTTTTACAATATTTTTTTGCAAAAAAGATATTCGGGGCGGGGTGTCGTTAGGTTAGGCGATGGAGGCGCCACAGGCGGCACCAGACGGCGTGTGCGACAGGCGGGATAGAGCGGGGGCAGGTTGAGGACGGAGCGCGGAAGGAAAAAAGCTTAAAAGAATTCAGAGCGCTAGGAATGACGGATGCGATCATACCAGTACTAACGCACCGGATCCCTTCAGAACTCCGAAGTTAAGCATGCTTGGGCGAGAGTAGTACTAGGATGGGTGACCCCCTGGGAAGTCCTCGTGTTGCATCCCTTCTTTTGCCGGAACTCCGCTTAATTATGTAGCTTTTTTACAATATTTTTTTGCAAAAAAGATATTCGGGGCGGGGTGTCGTTAGGTTAGGCGATGGAGGCGCGACAGGCGGCACCATACGGCGTGTGCGCCAGGCGGGATAGAGCGGGGGCGGGTTGAGGACGGAGCGCGGAAGGAAAGAAGCTTAAAAGAATTCAGAGCGCAAGGAATGACGGATGCGATCATACCAGTACTAACGCACCGGATCCCATCAGAACTCCGAAGTTAAGCGTGCTTGGGCGAGAGTAGTACTAGGATGGGTGACCCCTGGGAAGTCCTCGTGTTGCATCCCTTCTTTTGCCGGAACTCCGCTTAATTATGTCGCTTCTTTACAATATTTTTTTGCAAAAAAGATATTCGGGGCGGGGTGTCGTTAGGTTAGGCGATGGAGGCGCGACAGGCGGCACCAGACGGCGTGTGCGACAGGCGGCACCAGACGGCGTGTGCGACAGGCGGCACCAGACGGCGTGTGCGACAGGCGGGATAGAGCGGGGGCAGGTTGAGGACGGAGCGCGGAAGGAAAGAAGCTTAAAAGAATTCAGAGCGCTAGGAATGACGGATGCGATCATACCAGCACTAACGCACCGGATCCCATAAGAACTCCGAAGTTAAGAGTGCTTGGGCGAGACTAGTACTAGGATGGGTGACCCCCTAGGAATTCCTCGTGTTGCATCCCTTCTTTTTCCGGAACTCCGCTTAATTATGTCGCTTTTTTACAATATTTTTTTGCAAAAAAGATATTCGGGGCGGGGTGTCGTTAGGTTAGGCGATGGACGCGCGACAGGCGGCACCAGACGGCGTGTGCGACAGGCGGGATAGAGCGGGGGCAGGTTGAGGACGGAGCGCGGAAGGAAAGAAGCTTAAAAGAATTCAGAGCGCTAGGAATGACGTATGCGATCATACCAGTACTAACGCACTGGATCCCATCAGAACTCCGAAGTTAAGCGTGCTTGGGCGAGAGAAGTACTAGGATGGGTGACCCCCTGGGAAGTCCTCGTGTTGCATCCCTTCTTTTGCCGGAACTCCGCTTAATTATGTCGCTTCTTTACAATATTTTTTTGCAAAAAAGATGTTCGGGGCGGGGTGTCGTTAGGTTAGGCGATGGAGGCGCGACAGGCGGCACCAGACGGCGTGTGCGACAGGCGGGATAGAGCGGGGGCAGGTTGAGGACGGAGCGCGGAAGGAAAGAAGCTTAAAAGAATTCAGAGCGCAAGGAATGACGGATGCGATCATACCAGCACTAACGCACCGGATCCCATCAAAACTCCGAAGTTAAGCGCGCTTGGGCGAGAGCAGTACTTGGATGGGTGACCCCCTGGGAAGTCCTCGTGTTGCATCCCTTCTTTTGTCGGAACTCCGCTTAATTATGTCGCTTCTTTACAATATTTTTTTGCAAAAAAGTTGTTCGGGGCGGGGTGTCGTTAGGTTAGGCGATGGAGGCGTGACAGGCGGCACCAGACGGCGTGTGCGACAGGCGGGATAGAGCGGGGGCAGGTTGAGGACGGAGCGCGGAAGGAAAGAAGCTTAAAAGAATTCAGAGCGCTATGAATGATGGATGCGATCATACCAGCACTAACGCACCGGATCCCATCAGAACTTCGAAGTTAAGCGCGCTTGGGCGAGAGTAGTACTTGGATGGGTGACCCCCTGGGAAGTCCTCGTGTTGCATCCCTTCTTTTGTCGGAACTCCGCTTAATTATGTCGCTTCTTTACAATATTTTTTTGCAAAAAAGTTGTTCGGGGCGGGGTGTCGTTAGGTTAGGCGATGGAGGGGCGACAGGCGGCACCAGACGGCGTGTGCGACAGGCGGGATAGAGCGGGGGCAGGTTGAGGACGGAGCGCGGAAGGAAAGAAGCTTAAAAGAATTCAGAGCGCTATGAATGAATGATGCGATCATACCAGCACTAACGCACCGGATCCCATCAGAACTTCGAAGTTAAGCGTGCTTGGGCGAGAGTAGTACTTGGATGGGTGACCCCTTGGGAAGTCCTCGTGTTGCATCCCTTCTTTTGCCGGAACTCCGCTTAATTATGTCGCTTTTTTACAATATTTTTATGCAAAAAAGATATTCGGGGCGGGGTGTCGTTAGGTTAGGCGATGGAGGCACGACAGGCGGCACCAGACGGCGTGTGCGACAAGCGGGATAGAGCGGGGGCAGGTTGAGGACGGAGCGCGGAAGGAAAGAAGCTTAAAAGAATTCAGAGCGCTAGGAATGATAGATGCGATCATACCAGCACTAACGCACCGGCTATCAGAACTCCGAAGTTAAGCGTGCTTGGGCGAGAGTAGTACTAGGATGGGTGACCCCCTGGGAAGTCCTCGTGTTACATCCCTTCTTTTGTCGGAACTCCGCTTAATTATGTCGCTTCTTTACAATATTTTTTTGCAAAAAAGTTGTTCGGGGCGGGGTGTCGTTAGGTTAGGCGATGGAGGCGCGACAGGCGGCACCAGACGGCGTGTGCGACAGGCGGGATAGTGCGGGGGCAGGTTGAGGACGGAGCGCGGCAGGAAAGAAGCTTAAAAGAATTCAGAGCGCTCGGAATGACGGATGCGATCATACCAGCACTAACGCACCGGCTATCAGAACTCCGAAGTTAAGCGTGCTTGGGCGAGAGTAGTACTAGGATGGGTGACCCCCTGGGAAGTCCTCGTGTTGCATCCCTTCTTTTGCCGGAACTCCGCTTAATTATGTCGCTTCTTTACAATATTTTTTTGCAAAAAAGATGTTTGGGGCGGGGTGTCGTTAGGTTAGGCGATGGAGGCGCGACAGGCGGCACCAGACGGCGTGTGCGACAGGCGGGATAGAGCGGGGGCAGGTTGAGGACGGAGCGCGGAAGGAAAGAAGCTTAAAAGAATTCAGAGCGCTATGAATGATGGATGCGATCATACCAGCACTAACGCACCGGATCCCATCAGAACTTCGAAGTTAAGCGCGCTTGGGCGAGAGTAGTACTTGGATGGGTGACCCCCTGGGAAGTCCTCGTGTTGCATCCCTTCTTTTGCCGGAACTCCGCTTAATTATGTCGCTTTTTTACAATATTTTTAGGCAAAAAAGATATTCGGGGCGGGGTGTCGTTAGGTTAGGCGATGGAGGCGCGACAGGCGGCACCACACGGCGTGTGCGACAGGCGGGATAGTGCGGGGGCAGGTTGAGGACGGAGCGCGGAAGGAAAGAAGCTTAAAAGAATTCAGAGCACTAGGAATGACGGATGCGATCATACCAGCACTAACGCACCGGATCCCATCAGAACTCCGAAGTTAAGCGTGCTTGGATGAGAGTAGTACTAGGATGGGTCACCCCCTGGGAAGTCCTCGTGTTGCATCCCTTCTTTTGCCGGAACTCCGCTTAATTATGTCGCTTTTTTACAATATTTTTTTGCAAAAAAGATATTCGGGGCGGGGTGTCGTTAGGTTAGGCGATGGAGGCGCGACAGGCGGCACCCGACGGCGTGTGCGACAGGCGGGATACAGCGGGGGCAGGTTGAGGACGGAGCGCGGAAGGAAAGAAGCTTAAAAGAATTCAGAGCGCTAGTAATGACCTATGCGATCATACCAGCACTAACGCACCGGATCCCATCAGAACTCCGAAGTTAAGCGTGCTTGGGCGAGAGTAGTACTAGGATGGGTGACCCCCAGGGAAGTCCTCGTGTTGCATCCCTTCTTTTGCCGGAACTCCGCTTTATTATGTCGCTTTTTTACAATATTTTTTTACAAAAAAGATATTCGGGGCGGGGTGTCGTTAGGTTAGGCAATGGAGGCGCGACAGGCGGCATCAGACGGCGTGTGCGACAGGCGGGATAGAGCGGGGGCAGGTTGAGGACGGAGCGCGGAAGGAAAGAAGCTTAAAAGAATTCAGAGCGCTAGGATTGACGGATGCGATCATACCAGCACTTACGCACCGGATCCCATCAGAACTCCGAAGTTAAGCGTGCTTGGGCGAGAGTAGTACTAGGATGGGTGACCCCCAGGGAAGTCCTCGTGTTGCATCCCTTCTTTTGCCGGAACTCCGCTTAATTATGTCGCTTTTTTACAATAAATTTTTGCAAAAAAGATATTCGGGGCGGGGTGTCGTTAGGTTAGGCAATGGAGGCGCGACAGGCGGCATCAGACGGCGTGTGCGACAGGCGGGATACAGCGGGGGCAGGTTGAGGACGGAGCGCGGAAGGAAAGAAGCTTAAAAGAATTCAGAGCGCTAGTAATGACCTATGCGATCATACCAGCACTAACGCACCGGATCCCATCAGAACTCCGAAGTTAAGCGTGCTTGGGCGAGAGTAGTACTAGGATGGGTGACCCCCTGGGAAGTCCTCGTGTTGCATCCCTTCTTTTGCCGGAACTCCGCTTAATTATGTCGCTTTTTTACAATAAATTTTTGCAAAAAAGATATTCGGGGCGGGGTGTCGTTAGGTTAAGCGATGGAGGCGCGACAGGCGGCATCAGACGGCGTGTGCGACAGGCGGGATAGAGCGGGGGCAGGTTGAGGACAGAGCGCGGAAGGAAAGAAGCTTAAAAGAATTCAGAGCGCTAGGATTGACGGATGCGATCATACCAGCACTTACGCACCGGATCCCATCAGAACTTCGAAGTTTAGCGTGCTTTGGTTAGAGTAGTACCAGGATGGGTGACCCCCTGGGAAGTCCTCGTGTTGTATCTCGTCTTTTGCCGGAACTTCGCTTAATTATGTCGCTTTTTTACAATATTTTTTTGCAAAAAAGATATTCGGGGCGGGGTGTCGTTAGGTTAGGCGATGGAGGCGCCACAGGCGGCACCAGACGGCGTGTGCGACAGGCGGGGGCAGGTTGAGGACGGAGCGCGGAAATAAAGAAGCTTAAAAGAATTCAGAGCGCTAGGAATGACGGATGCGATCATACCAGCACTAACGCACCGGCAATAGTGGAAAGCAAATGATGGAAGTAGTCAGGTTCCTGTGCCTGGAGGAAAACATCAATCATCTCAGAATCCTTTATGGAGGGCTTAACTCTAGCAACCTGCTCCCTCCACCTAATAACAAATTCATGGAAACTCTCAGTGGTCTTTTTCCTCATGTTGGCAAGTGTGGTGTGATTTGGCACTATGTCAATATTGTATTGAAATTACTGGAAAAAATCCCGAGCCATGTCATCCCAAACATGCCAACGAGAGATATCTAGATCAATAAATGATTCTGAAGCTATCCCCATTAGACTCTCTCCAAAGTAAGCCATTAGTAGTTCTTCTTTTCCCCCTGCTCCTCTTAGTTGATTACAAAACCTTTTCAAATGAGCCAAAGGATCACCATGGCCATCATACTTGTCAAACATTTGGGTTTTGAACCCTATAGGCAAGTAAACATCAGGAAACATGCACAAATCTTTATACGTAACACTCTTTTGCTCTCCCAGTCCTTGCATGTTTCTCATGTTTTGCTCCAAACTTCTCATTTTCCTAGCCATATCTTCTTGTTCCTTGTTCTTATTAGTTTTTTCAATCATGATAGGGGAGGTATGATGATGCACGGGATAGTATAAGTTTGGGACATTAAAAGTCAGTTCAGAGGAATAGAACTGATCCTGATATGGCTCACCATTAGACTTCTGTATCAGCATCGGCTGAGGGCCTGCAGTGGTTTGTACTGTAGGAATGAAAAGTGGGTTATTTGTGAGAGATGCATTCGGAGGGCGCACAGTGGAGGTCCCAATTGTGCTGGACACGTTAGCATATGGGTTGAATCCTGGTGGGTAAAGTGGATCATTTATGGGCGCCTGGGTGGAAATTGGAATAGCCCCGTCAAGAAGTCTTGGGATTGAAGAGGGTGGTGCTTGTCCATTCATCTAAGACTGGTACATTTCTTCCATCTGTTGCGTCAATAATCTTATCTCCTCCATTGATGCAGATTCTTGTGGGATTAACTGTCCACGAATTTCCTCGTTATCAGACTTTGTCCCAACCTTGTGGGTCATTTTGCCTTTTCCTTTAAGCTGGTGTTATAAGGATGAGATGCCTGCTTGACCACAAATCAACCACCATATAACTTTTATCTCTTTTTTGACAAAAACAAAAATGTGTTAGGTTTTAACATGATATTGCTTTTGCTAATTTGAATTGAAGGGTGATATAAAATAGGTCTCTTATATATTAATCACATGTTGTATGTCATAAATCTAAAGTTATTTTCATTTCTTGAATGAGGTTGGAAGGTTTTGCGATGTTTCATCCCGACTTTGGGTGGATATGTTCTAATACTTCCTTCAATTATTTTTTATTCATTTGGTGGTTTAAAAGTATTTTGATCAAACTCATTAAGGGTTGCCTACGTATCATGTTAAACATGGATCAGATTATTACGTAGTTCATGAAGAAAAAAAATTCATCAAAAATCTTTTCACTGATTAAAATTTTGATTCAAAGACATAAAGAAAATATCTAAACACAAAAAAAACTCCATAAACTCGAAAAGACAAACGTGATCGAAATAAGAAAAATAAACATGAAAGAAAACTTGTAAAGAATCAAACTAAAAGGCAACTGACAAACTAATTCCTAAAAACTAAGCTTCAATCTTGGAAAATCTCTGATCTTCCATTTATACCAACTAACAGATTTCTCATGGAGCTTTTTGCCTAGGCTGACCTCCTAACATGTGGTATATATCCTCCAGCTTTGTTGCAAAATGACGCGCGAAGGTAGGTACCTCTGTAGCAAATTGCTCATAACCCATTCCCTGATAGTACACCAAACTTCGGGCAGTATCAACAGCTAAATCGTGGACCTACTTTTTGACATCGGCATAGTTATGTTCTAAGTCTAGGACTTGTTGTTGGCGAGTAATGGTTATCTCCCTTTATACTTGTCTCGCGGTTCAATGCTAACTCAAGCTGATTCCGAATTGTTGCTCAGTTAATCATCAATTGGTTCCTCTCTTTAGCAAACAGAGCTCTCTGTTTATCAAACTCTTCTTGTTGTTGAGCTAGCAATGCTTGAAACTGGGTTCTCTCATTCTCAAATCGAGCTTTCTCCCTATCAAAGTGGTCCCTCTTCTCATCAAATTCTCTCTGTTGCTGATCCATGGCTTCGGTGATGATGCTTAAATCCTCATATAATGTTTGAATAGTAAAGCGATGGTTCTTCTCAGTCCTTTTTTGGGCTAACTTAACTTTGGCTTCCAATTCTGCCTCCATTTGGGCTAAAGTTTCCCTGGCACTTTTTATATCTTCATTCAGAACATGTAGAGTGGATTGATAATTTTCTTCAACTTTGAGTTGAGCTTGCTTGATTCTCATTACGGTTTTTGCTTCCCAGTCTACTGCCCCCTTCACTGATCTCTCAGGTGGGACTTTCAAACAAGGTTGTTCCTTAAACCATGTAGGGTACATCAGGTGTACTTCCCCCATGTCACGCTCCTTCACCAATGTGTCGAATCTGAAAATTTGACAACCACCCCAAATTTTTTAGGCCAATCCCTCAGGAAGAGGGATCTCTGGTTTCACTTCGAACACAAATTCGCTCATGTCTTCGGTTACAGGTATTATCTGACGTCTGCCTAACTGACGTAGAACTCGTAGTGACACATATGGTTGAACGCCTCTAATGCCCATCAACAACAGAAAAGGGCGATAAGAAGACATGTATATTACTTCCTTCCAAGGGAACCAAGGGTAGATCCAAGTGATCTTGTTTGCCGTCAATGAGAGAAAATGTTCAAACCAAGCCCTTACCCCTTCTGAAAAATCAAAGCCATCCACCCTCTTTGTGTAGCTAGTAATGTAATCACTCTGGTCATGAAGGAATCTAGCCAAAGTATGATTTTGGTAGAGATGTTATACTATCCACATTTGTAGTAAAATGTTACACCCTTCAAAGAAACCTTTCCTCTTTGGCAAACCATTAGGGCACGGTAAATATCGGCACAATAGTGTGATTCTCTTTCTTAACCAAAATATCCACTACCCCAGCTAAACGAATGTTGATCTTTCCACCTCATCTTGAAAAAACCACCGTTCCTAAAAGTTCCACCATAAAAGCAAAACGTCTATGCTCTTTCCAAGTTTCAAATCTCCCTTTGTTGCTGAGTTGTCTCCCGAATTGCTCGAACCCTTCTTCTCTACCATACCTGTCATACATAAACTTCAGGGAGACCCAACCTTTGTTTAAAGACGCCTCATTGACCTTGCAAATGTTCATATGGCTTAAGAATTTGTTCACAGAAATATTTCTCGGGCTACAAGATTCTGACGATGCAAGTTTTTTCCAAACCCAGTATAACCGGCTATCTTTTCCAAGATAGGGGTCAACTCAAAATCTGAAAAATGAAAGACGTTGTTTGTGGGGTCCCAAAAAGATAGTTTTGCTTCAGTCACATCCCTCATAGGTTCCACTTTCATGATTCTGGTTAGGAAGCCCATATATTTGAATATTAAACCATGCTCTATTTCTCCCATTTCATTCCACCATGTCCAAAATTGCCAGGGAACACGATCTACAACCTGAAGTGGTACATTCACATCTCTTTTCCTCTTTTGACACCTTCCACGACCGGGATAAAATATATTGTACCTATAGATAGGGATGCAAAGTTAATCCTCGTCTAAACTTGGATGAAATTGAATTTACTACCCTTTGGAGTTGGGGATCATGAATGCTAGTAGACACCAAAATAAGATTCAAATGAATGACATTAAATGAGAGCGTTTTTTAGGCAAGGAGGGTTGCTTTGGTTGTGGCCAACTGGGTCACAGGTTGAAGGATTGCCCATCTGCTGGGCGTGGAAAGGCCCAGTCCACTACATCAGCAGCTCCAACAGGTCACCCAGCCCAGTGGAATACTACCTCAAGCATAGGTGGTGGTTAGCATCAGAACCACTTCTATGCTCTGTCTTAGCATCAGGATTAGGAGAGCTCACCAAACGTAGTTACTAGTATGTTTCGTCTCTTCCATATTGATGTTTATTTTCTTACTAGACTTTTCAAAGATAAGAATTTTAGGGGAAATAGATATAAACATCCTTTATAGAAAGAATCTATTTTTGTGACGATCAACTGTGATCCAAAACAAATCAGGTTGATTTTTGCTTTCGGAATAAGAAGTAAACGTTTTTTGTTTGAACAGGGATTGAGAAAAAAAAGACTTTTCTTCTTTGGCTTGTTGAAATAAGAAAGAAAATCAGTTTTTTTATTTTTATTTTCTTTATCTCTTTTTTTGAATTTTCGTACAAGGATTTTGAATAAGAAAAAAAAACAAATTCTTCTTTTTTTTTTGAATCGCTTAAATAAGAAAAGGAAGAAGAAAAGAAGAAAGAGAAAAAAATCTTTTCTTTTTAGATTTTAATAAGGATATATATATATATATATATTTTTTTTTTGAATAAGGAATAAAAACTTTCTTTTTATTTGAACCGTTGAAATATATATATATATCAAAAAATCCTTTAATTTTAAAATTTGCAATAAAGATCACCGAACCCGAAGAGGATTGCCTACATATCTCATCAAAGTGAGAATCGGGCGAGCGTAGTTCGTGCGGCTCGCAAAAGTGTTGGACTTATTGAAAATTTTGATTTATTTTGGATATTTATTCAAACCAATAAAAAGTTAATAATAAAAAAATAATGAAAACAATTAGAATTTTTTTAAGAACCATTTAATTTGAAATTTGACTATCCAAAAGGTATATTTAGCAGGTACTAGAGAAATATTCTCACTCTTTCCCCTTTTAGTCTAATTAGTTTACCCTTAAGCCGATCAACATTCCCACAAAGACTTTCAAAAAATGTAGCAAGTAGTACATAGTTATGAACATGTTGGTCTTGAAAGTTGGGCTCCTGTCCTAGACGGACCCGACCCCTGTGTCGAGCCCCGCTAGGTCAAATGCAAATGATGCAAATAAGTGAATCTATTAAGGATAATCATGTCTTGTGTTTCAGTTCTGCTAGGTTTAAGACTATGAGGAAAAAGTGTCTAGACTGGCTTACTCGAGCGGACTACTCGAGCCGGGGAGGGGCAACTTATCGATAGCAATGCTATATTTCGATTTTATTGCTGGTCCAACCCCGCCTAACATGTGTGACTATAATCCTTCACTAGGTGCCATGAAACTCCGGTTTTATCTCAAAAGAAAGTAGGATGCATAACTGCATTCCTGTGATCGTGTGTGAAATATTTTCAAAGACTCAGAGGGGTGCGTGGAACAGATACATATATACAGTTTAATAATATCAAAGTGATAAAAGAGCAGCAAGTAGCACATTAGGCGAATATACACATAATATATTCAAGAAATAATAATAAACGCTAAACATGAGTCAATGTAATAAAGCTCAAATTCTGGAGTCCCTAGCGGAGTCGCCAGAGATGTCACACCCCTTTTTTTTCTGGCGATGTCCGAAGAACAAGGGTTTATCCAATTGAAGTGACAATTTTGAATAGGGATTATATTTTATTTACAGAGTCACCACTTGGAATTGAGTTATGGTGTTCCAAGTCACTTTATTGAATCCCTAATCAAAAGGAAGTTGACTCTTTAATTATAGGTCTGCGAACTAGAAATCCGGGTAAGCAATTCTGTTGATCGAGGGGAAGGTGTTAGGCACCACTCGAGTCCCGTGGTTCTAGCACGGTTGCTTAATCGACTTATGTCTCGCTTAAATTAATTTTGAATAAATTATTTATTCTAATTATGCATATGATTCACTTAAATATTATTGAACTTTTATTAGTCTCAACCAAGATGTGTAACCGCTTTCTTGGTCTTGACATTCAATAGTGTTTGAAGCGTAAATTCTTTCTTTACTCGTATGTATTACCCCTACTAAGTCATACATATATGTCTTTGAGGTGATTTAAACTTTAATTATTAAACCAAATTGGTCAAGATGCGTAATCACATTCATGATTTTCTTTAGACGCGTCAAAAATGTGAAATGGTATTCTTAATTGGAACACAATTTAATTATGAAATGACAACAACAACAACAACAACAAACAACAACAATAATAATAATGTGTTTATGGACCTTGAATTTGCGGCAGTGGTATTTACCTTGAATATTTGGAGACATTATCTGTATGGGATCCATATAGATGTGTTTATGGACCACAAGAGCCTGCAATATGTGTTTACCCAGAAGGATCTAAATCTGCGTCAAAGAAGGTGGTTGGAGCTACTCAAGGATTACGATATGAGTGTCTTTTACCATCTGGGAAAGGCTAATATAGTCGCAGACACTCTTAATAGGCTTTCTATGGAAAGCGTGTCCCATAGAGATGAGGGAAAGAAGGAGCTGGTGAAGGATGTGCATCGGCTTGCATGGTTAGGAGTTCGTTTGGTCTATTTGACTGATGGTTCATGTTATAACTCATAACGGGTCAAAATCCTCCTTGGTGACTGATGTGAAAGCTAGACAAGACGAGGACCCTATTTTGGTAAAGTTAAAGGAAGCCGTTCAAATGAAGGTAGAGGTCTTCTTCAAAGGGGGAGATGGTGTGCTTTGATATCAGGGTCGCTTGTGTGTCCCGGATGTTGATAATTTGAGAAATCAAATATTGCATGAAGCTCACGGTTCCAGATATTCGATACATCCAGGTGCCACCAAGATGTACCGTGACCTACGGGAAGCTTATTGGTGGAATGACATGAATAAGGACATCGCAAAATTTGTAGCTAAGTGTCCAAACATAACATAACATTAGCTTACATACACAAATCTGAAGCTGATTGTACACTATGTCTGAAAAACCTCTAATTCTGATGAGTTGATGGGACAAGGCTCCAACTAACTCTCTAAGTCTGAAACTGAAAATACAAGGATAACTGATAACTAATGGTCCTCAGGAGATGAGGACTCACCACTGAAGTTGGATGCTAACTCCGGTAACTGGCTAGTGACGAGGCTGAGTCTAAAGGTTAGAGCCTGTATCATAAAATGATACAACATAGAGTATGCGGTTAGTTTGGGGAATATATCAAGTATGCAAGGTAAGTAAAATCGCTTATGTAAGTAAAATCATCAAAACATGCATATGAAACATAATCAAGATAAGAATCTGAGAGTAGGGCTTGCATGCTATTTTTTGAAATCATGAACTGAGCATAACTGAACATCATAACTGAATCGAATGACCCAAAGCTAAAATATGATAATCATAAGTAAAACTGAGCATTGGGTCAGACCAGTTTTAGAACATATATATATATCATGAATGATAAACATGCATAACTGAAATCATGAGGAACAATGGGAGACTCGTCATATAACCGACATTACCACGATAGAGCTTACGTGGTCCCGACTATCACACTAAAGTTGGTAGAGCCGTCTAAAGCCTTTCCGGAGCTAAAGACGCTACTATGATATAGATATCAAGTGGAAGGACCCTTTGGGCAGGGGAAAGCTCTAAAGGAGGTCCCAAATAATCTGACCATACCTACATTGCCTCGTAGTTCTGAGGCGTAGGGTTGGCTGACCATTAGCCTACTCGATGCTAGACACTACTTTCAAAAAACATGCATATGCTCTCCATGGTGTTTCAAAGAAGCTGACCATCGTCTAGAGAAAAAGTTGAATAATCATATACATATAAAATCTAAAATCATACATGAAGAGCCTTGGCTCAAACCATACCACAAGCTGAACATAATTGGGAGTCTTGACTCCAAAACCATGTGGTAAGCTAATTCGTGAAATCATAAATTATACTTGAACATATGAGATTTCCCAATACTTAAACAAGATTGAAAATACTTGATTCACTTGAAAACATGATCATAGACATGGGTAACTTGAAATCATGCTTTTTCATCATAAATATCTCATCATACTTGAACAGACATCATAAATCTCAACTTTCATGAACTTCTAATGGATGGGCATCATAATTTATAAACTTAAAAACATGATTTATAATTGAAAATATTGTAAAACTTGCCCACGAATCATAATTCAATAATATAAACATGCTTGGATCATAACCATGGTAGAAACATAGGAAAATCATGCATTGGGTTAAAACCCCATAGGATCAACATATAGATTTTCATAAATTAGAGAGGGATTGGGCATGGGTGTGAACAAATTCACCCATTCATGACCCTACATACCTGAGAGAATCTGATTCTATAACTCATTTGATTGCCCAAGGAAGAATTGAGAAGAACTTGGAAGGAATTGAGCTTGATCGCCTCTCTAGACTTCTACACTTGCATGCATGAATAGGAATAGCTTAGAATGAACTTACCCCGCTTGAGGTCCCCATAAGCCCTGGTGAGCACACTCCAATCTATATACCCCTAACAAGGTCAAAATGAGTCAATGGGTACTGGATGATACTCTAATCTTACGTCTCTCATTCACCCTTATCCATCCAAAGAGGGCAACGATGAATGATTTCTGTGTGAGGGTGAGAAACTGTATGAAATGGTGAGGTATTTTAGGCCTTAGGATCATAGGAATTACGGATAAGCCCTTACCAAATTCATAGAGGAAAACAGACTGCCAGTCCCAACGAGGGACTGGACAAGTCATTACTTCTGACCACGAGTCGTTGCCACAGTCGTCAAGTGCATTGCAAAGCTTTACCTGGAACTTACCACGGGGAACATCACGAGTCGTTACTGGTGACAATGACTCATGGTCACCACTCGTCCTCTACACTACCGAAAAACCAAGGAGGGGTTACCACCGGCGACACCACGACTCGCGGTGCATCCCAACGAGTCGTGGTGAGGACTCGTTAAGTGCACTACCCCATACATCCTCTTTCTTCAGCCATCCCTAACCACGGGTGACCTAACGGCTCATAGGGCTGACTATGACTTGTGGTCACCCTAACTTGAAAATTTCCAACAAGTCAACACTCCTTACCATGAGACAATAAATGACTCATGGTCAGCCTAACGGGTCACAGGATGACTCGTTCTGTGACCTGGAGCAGAAAGTTCTATTTTCTCTGTTTCAACTACCAGGTCTGATCTTAGGGCTTTTGAGGCATTACAATATCTCCCCCTTGGGTACATTCGTCCTCGAATGTTGGAAAACATACTAAAAAGCAGAGCAATGCAATCATCATACTCAAATACTGATCATATAAGTTGAAAACTGACGAAATGACTGACTCCAATTTGAACTACATGACTGAACTGAATTTATGAATCATACATACATCCATTTACATGAAAGAAACTGAGGTACATGAGCTGAACACGAAACTAAATAGACTTAGGGTAAAAATTGGTACCTCAAGCTGAAACTAAGCTGGAAGGGAATAGATGTGGGTATTTAGCCATCATATCTGCTTCGGCTTCCCGCGTAGCTCCCTCAATATGTTGATTCCTCCATAAAACTTTGACTGAGGCTACTTCTTTATCTCTTAGCTTACGAATCTGAAGATCCAGTATTTCCACTGGAACCTCTTCATAACTAAGGTTGTCTTTCACACCAAAACTGTCCATAGGAACAACTAGAGCTGGATCACCTAAACACTTCTTTAAGAGCGATACATGGAAAACTGGATGGACTGAAGCTAATTATGATGGCAACTCCAATTTATATGCTACCGTGCCAACCCTTTTCACAATCTAGTAGGGACCAACATAACGGGGACTGAGTTTCCCTTTCTTTCCAAACCTCATCACTCCTTTCATGGGAGACACCTTTAGAAACACCCATTCATCGACTTTAAACTCGAGTTCTCTCCTCGTCACATCCACATAGGACTTTTGGCGACTCTAAGCTGTTTTCAACCTGTCCCTTATGAGCTAAACTTTCTCCATGGCCTCATGGATTGAATTCCAACCTATCAATGTAGCTTCATTGACCTCAAACCAACCAATAGGAGATCTATATCTCCGCCCATAGAGAGCATCAAACGGAGCCATCTGAATGATGGAATGGTAGTTGTTGTTATACGCAAACTCAATGAGAGGCAAATGATCATTCCAACTACCCTTGAAGTCAATCACACACGCTCTCAACATGTCCTAGAGAGTCTGAATATTCCACTCTGCCTGACCATCTATTTATGGGTGAAACGTTGTGCGAAGCTTGACCTGAGTACCAGTCCCTTTTGTTCAGGACTCGATATGGTCACTATGAGTTTATAATTATGTCTTTTGAACTAACGAATGCTCCTATAGCTTTTATAGATTTGATGAGCAGGGTGTTTAAGCCGTATTTGGATATGTTCGTGATCATGTTCATAGATAACATTCTCATATATTCTCAGAGCAAAGAGGAGAATGCCTCTCATTTGAGGGTGGTACTACAAACTCTTAAGGATTGCCAATTGTATGCTAAGTTCAACAAGTGTGAGTTTTGGTTAAACTCGATAGCATTTTTGGGTCATGTGGTATCAAGTGAGGGTGTACAAGTGGACTCTCAGAAGATAAAAGTTGTGAAGAATTGGCCTAGACCAATGAGCCCCTTGAATATCATGAGTTTCTTGGGCTTCGCTGGTTACTACAGGAGGTTTATGGAAGGGTTTTCATCCATTGCAACACCATTGACGAAGTCGACCCAGAAGAAAGTGAAGTTTCAATGTCCGGAGGCCTGTGAGAAGAGCTTCCAAAAGTGGAAGACACAACTCACCTTAGAACTAGTGTTGACCCTACCTGAGGGTACCGATGGGTTTGTGGTATATGGTGACACCTCAAGGATCGACATTGGTTGTGTATTAATGTAGCACAGTAAGGTTATAGCCTATGCTTTTAGGCAGCTGAAAGTCCACAAGAAGAATATCCAACTCACGACCTCGAGTTGGCGGCGGTAGTATTTGTCGTGAAGATTTGGAGACACTATCTGTACGGGGTCCATGTGGATGTGTTTATGAACCACAAAAGCTTACAGTATGTGTTCACCCAAATCTGTTATACCTAGAGAACTCAAAGATCGAACCCAGGAGTTGAAATGGGGAAAAACTGAAAATGTAGGTTGCAGGTGCAGAACGAATTGTTGGACGACTCGTGAGGAAAGACCACGAGTCATCAGGTGACTTGTTGGGAGGCCTGGGAGAGCTGGAAAATATTTAAGGAAAAGGAGTCCCCACAGGCATGGGAACGACTCATGGTCAAACACCACAAGTCGTTAGGTCAACCATGGGGAGAAGGTTTATGAAAATAGAAAGTCAAGGCAGTGTACTTCACGGAAGGAGACCACGACACGTCATGTCGGGCAACGATCGTGGTATGAGTCGTTGGGTGAAATATACATCAATTGGTATAAGGGAGACAGTGTACTCGACAAGCCAAGTAACGAGTCATTTGGGCACGTAATGCATCGTCAGGTCACCCGTTAGGGTCACCTGTTAGTTATTTTCTTACGAATTAGTAAGGGCTTTTACGTAAATTTTTAAGATCCTAAGGCCAAAACTACGACTCTTTGGGTTATGAATAGGGAAATTTAAATGGGTTAAGTTTAGTTTTCACTTCATTCATTCATGCAAGAAAGGTAGGGGAATTGGGAGAGTGATTCAAGCTTAGAACTCATCAATTTATTGCAATTTCTTCTTGGGTTATCAAGAAAGGTTAAGAACTAGTAACCCCATGTATGTAAGGTTCTCAATGGGTGGTTTCTTCCACACTCATGCCCTTCCTCTACGATTTTACTAAAATTTCAATAAAAACTCATGGGGTTTTGAATTTGATTAATTTAAAATTCTAATGATTTGATAATGGGCTTTATGATTTTTGAATCTAACAATAATCTATGGGTTTTGATCAAAATTTTTAACTTAAACTAATTATAATATTATTGATTTCGACTTCCATGTATTTAAGCCTAATTATGCATGGCCCATGATGAATCGATTTATGATCTATTTTTTCATTGATGATATTTACAAGCCCAGTAACAACTATGATTTAAATCACGAATTTATTATGTTACCCATTACGATTTTATGAAATTCAAGTTATATGCATGATCTCCAAGTATGTATGAACCTTATAAATCATGAATTTTTGTTTTGGCCAGCTCACGGGCCTTATGTCATGGCTAGTTCATGTATGTACAAGTATGCTTACGATTATTATGATTTTACTATCCCATGAGCTCATTTATGTATTAATATGTTCACTATATATGTTTTGGGAGTAGTGTCGAACACCTAGTAGGTTCGGGGCTCAGGTTAAGCCCTAGATCTCCTGAACTACGTGCCACCATAGGTATGTTGGGACCCCTTTTATGACTGTCCCTAGCCCAAATAGCCCTTTTCACGGTGATATCAAACTTTCATGGTCCTACCCTTGGCAAGGCACGAATACCCTCCCGACTAGGGTTACAAGTCGGGTTTCATGTGTGCTCATATGGGGTATGTCGGTTAAGAGAATCTCCCACTGTTCCTCATGATTTATGCATGGTTATGATTATGTATATTGTCTCAATTCATGTTAAATAAGGCTTTTCTCTTACGATTATGATTATGATTGTATTACGAATATTTCGAAAACCTTGAGCCTTATGTTTTGGTATGATATTTATGATATGAGCATGATGTCCCACTCTTATGATCATTTATGAGATTTATATATTTTAAATGTCCATTTTACTTACCTTGCACACTCAGTACATTCCAAGTACTGACCGCATACTTTCTATATTGTATCGTTTCATGATACAGGACCCGGCACTCAGGCTCACTCTCCTCAGTAGATCCTCAGAGTTTGCTATCAGCTTATTTGGTGAGTCCTCATGTTCCATGGGCCATATGTTCAGACTCTATGCTTTTCTTTCAGTTTCAGAATTTTTGGGTTAGTTGCGGAGTTGTCCCATCAACCCGTCTTTCATGATTAGAGGCTTTTCATACTATAAGTTGTATTCGGTCGTCATGTATGAATCACGTATTGTCTTTTCTTCTTGTTGTGACATGTTTAAATTTTCTTATGTTAAGTCTTTCACTTATGTGATTCAATTAGATGTAAGCTTAGGTCATGGGTTGACTTGGGGTCTCTGAGGCTTCTTGTCCCGTGTGTATGATCCGGGTGTATGTTCGGGTTGTGACAAACTTGGTATCAGAGCCATAGGTTTGAAGTGTCCTAGGGTGTCTGAAAGCCATGTTAAGTAGAGTATTTTTTCATAGGTGTGAAGCGCGCCATACTTATGATGAAGGGGTTGCTAGACGTTTAGGAAATGTTTCCTTCTTTCATGATCTATGTCGTGCGATAAAAAGTTGTCTACCCTTCTAATTCGTGCTATTCACGTTTGCAGCATCATGCCTCCAAGATGAGTGAACCCTAGAAGGAATGGTAATGGTAATGATCATGAGGGTGTCAATGGTGAGGAGCATCATCCAGCCCCACCCGTTCACGAGGAGCACGCACCAGAGCCAGCTGCCAATGCTGAGTTTAGGGCAGCGATTCAGATGTTGACACAAGACATGACTGCCCAAGTTTAGAATCATACAGTGGCGCATAACCCTCAAAATGGGAATACGGAGGAAGCTAGGGTAAGGGATTTCTTGAGAATGAACCCTCTTGACTTCACGGGGTAGAATGTGGATGAGGACCCCCACTATATCATTGAGCAGATTCTGAAGATCGCCAGGTTATGGGGGTGAACAATGGAGAGTGTGTTGACTTGACCTCCTATCAGTTGAAGGGGGTAGCTCACATATGGTTTAAGCAATGGAGAGATGTCAGGGTAGTGGGTGCAAGCCCGATAGGTTAGGAGGAGTTTCACACGACATTTATGGATCGGTTTTTCCCTCAGGAGATGAGGGAGCTCAAGGAGGCCGAGTTTGTTAATTTGAAGCAGGGTAACATGTCCGTTTGGGAGTACGCATTAGAGTTCACTCGATTATCTAAGTATGCTCCAGAGTTGGTGGCAGACCAAAGGGCTTGGGTGAGTCATTTTGTGCATGGGGTGGCGGATTATTTGGATAAGGATTGCAGGATCACCATGCTACATCGGGATATCGACTTTCCCCATATTGTGTTGCATGCTCAATAGATGGATTCGGTATACCAGAGGAAGAGGGAGTCCAAGAGGTCCAAGACCGACAACTATGGGGTTTTTCAAGTCACGTCAGGGGGTGGACAGCATCACCAGTCCCAACACAGGTCTATTGCTCCAACTCCATCATCGGCCAGCATGCCATCTAAGTTCAGAGGAGATCGAAGGAGCAGGTCTTCAGGCTCGAGGGATCAGGGTAGCATGCAGGTGGAGCGCACTTTTCTAGTTTGTGCGAAGTGCAGCAAGAATCATCCTGGGATATGCCTAGTCGGCGCGGGTGCTTGTTTCGGGTGTGGCAATCCCGGACACAGAATCAGAGATTTCCTTTCAGTCAGTTTTGCTGCTCCAGCAGCACGACCCCCTCAGTAGGGAGCCTCCACTAGTTCAGCCGGCGGTCGGCACCAAAATAGGTTTTATGCTCTAGTACCTTGCCAGGTGCAGGAGGCTTCTCCAGATGTGGTCACTGGTATGTTGCAAGTCTTCCATATTGATGTTTATGCCTTGTTAGATCCAGGAGCTACTTTGCCTTTTGTGACCACTTATATTTGTTGTAGTCTTGGAGTTAGCCTTGAAATTCTTTCAAAATCGTTCTTAGTCTCTACCCCAGTCGGTGAGTCAGTTGTAGCTTGGCGGGTGTATAGAGGTTGCCCCATCACAGTATTGCATAAGGTTACCTCTGCAGACTTAGTAGAGTTAGCTATGACTGACTTTGACATCATTTTGGGTATGGATTGGTTGTTTGCATGTTATGCTTCGATGAATTGTAAGACCCATGCGGTGGAATTCCGATTTCCAGGCGAGTCAATTTTAGAGTGGAAGGGTAATTCAGATGTACCAGTCGGTTGATTTATTTCATATATTAAGACCAGGAAAATGATTCTTAAGGGCTTCATGTATCACCTAGTTAGGGTTAAGGATGTTGAGTCCAAAATCCCGACTATCCAGTTAGTTCCGGTAGTGTATGAGTATCCAGAGGTTTTTCCCGATTTGCCAAGTGTTCCTCTTGAGAGGGAAATTAATTTCGGCATTGATCTCTTACCCCATACGCAGCCTATCTCTATTCTTTCGTATAGGATGGCTCCAGCCAAGCTAAAAGAGTTGAAGGATCAGTTGAAGGACCTGTTAGATAAGGGATTTATTAGGCCGAGTAAGTCTCCATAGGGTGCACCAGTGTTATTTGTTCAAAAGAAAGATGGTTCTCTATGGATGTGCGTTGATTACCAGTAGTTAATAAGGTCACCGTCAAGAAAAGGTTCCCCATACCAAGGATTGATGATTTTTTTGACCAGCTCCAGGGTGCCAGATGTTTCTCGAAGATAGATCTTAGGTCCGGGTATCATCAACTCAGAGTTTGGGAGTGTTATATCCCGAAGACAACCTTCAGAACCCGATATGGCCATTATGAGTTTGTAGTTATGTCTTTTGGACTAACAAATGTCCCTGCCGCTTTTATGGACCTAATGAACAGGGTGTTCAAGGAATATCTAGACATGTTCATGATTGTGTTCATCGATGATATCCTTATATACTCTCGGAGTGAGGAGGAGCATGTCGCCCACTTGAGAGTAGTGCTTCAGACCCTCAAGGATCGTCAGTTGTATGCAAAATTTAGCAAGTGTGAATTTTGGTTGGACTCCGTGGAATTTCTAGGTGATGTGGTATCGAGTGAGGGCATAAGAGTGGATTCTCATAAAACTGAAGCTGTAAAGAATTGTCCTAGACAGGTGAATCCTTCATAAATTTGAAGTTTCTTGGTCCTAACAGGCTACTATCGGAGGTTTGTGGATGGATTTTCGTCAACTGCAGCGCCATTTACCAGATTGACTCAGAAAAAGGTAAAGTTTTAATTGTCGGAGGCTTGTAAGAAAAGCTTCCAAGAGTTGAAGACTCGACTCACTTCAGCACCAATGTTGACCCTACCCGAGGGTACCAATGGTTTTGTAGTTATATTGTGATGCTTCGAGAATTGGACTTGGGTGTTTGTTGGTGCAACACAGGAAAGTGATAGCGTATGCCTCGAGACATTTGAAAATCCATGAAGGAGTTACCCAACCCATGATCTTGAGTTGGCTGTAGTGGTGTTTGCATTGAAGATATGGCGGCATTACTTGTATGGGGTCCATGTGGATGAATTTATGGACCACAAGAGCTTGTAATATATGTTTACGCAGAAGGATCTAAATCTTCGACAAAGGAGGTGGTTGGAGCTACTTAAAGACTACGATATGAGTGTTCTTTACCACCCGGGTAAGGCTAATGTGGTAGCGGACGCACTTAGTAGGATTTCTATGGAGAGTATGTCCCACGTGAATGAGGGAAAGAAGGAGTTGGTGAAATATGTCCATCGACTTGCGAGGTTGGGAGTTAGATTGGTCGACTCGACCAATGGCGGCATTGTTGTGCAAAACGGATCTGAATCGTCCTTGGTGACTGATGTGAAGGCTAGGCAAGATGAGGATTCGATGTTGTTAAAGCTGAAAGAAGCCGTTCGAAGTCAGAAGGTGGCGGTTTTCTCCCAAGGGGGAGATGGTGTGTTGCGGTACCCGGGTCATCTGTGTGTTCCAGACGTAGATGATTTGAGGGACCAGATATTACATGAGGCATATTGATCTAGGTACTCTATCCATCCGGGTTCCACCTAGATGTATCATGATTTGGGGGAAATATATTGGTGGAACGACATGAAGAGGGATATTGTAGAATAACTATTTGTAAGTGAAGGTCGAGCACCAAAGGACGGGAGGCGTACTTCAGGATATTAGTGTTCCTACTTGAAAGTGGGAAGAAAACAATATGGACTTCATAACTGGGTTGCCCCGTACTCGCCGGCAACATGAATCCATTTGGGTGGTTGTCGACAGGTTGACCAAGGCTGCACACTTCCTACCGGTCAAAACCACAGATTCAGCGGATGATTATGTCAAGTTGTATATTTGAGAGTTGGTTCGGTTACATGGTGTTCCCTTGTCCATTATTTCAGACCAAGGTACTCAGTTTACCTCTCAACTTTGGTGGTCGTTCCAAAAAGGACTTAGGACTTAGATTAAGCTCAACATAGCCTTTCATCCGCAAACGGATGGTCAAGCCGAACGAAAAATCCAGACTCTCGAGGACATGTTTAGAGCATGTGTGATGGATTTCAAAGGTAGTTGGAATGATCATTTTCCCTTGATCAAATTTGCTTATAATAACAACTATCACTCTAGCATCCAAATGGCACCATTCGAGGCTCTTTATGGGCAAAGGTGTAGGTCACCCATTAGATGGTTTGAGGTTGGTGAGGCAGCTATGATAGGGCCTGATTCGGTTCATGAGGCTACGGTAAAGGTTCAGTAGATAAAGGATCGGTTGTAAACTGCTCAGAGTTTTCAGAAGTCATATGCGGATGTGAGAAGGAGAGATTTGGAGTTTGAGGTAGACGATTGGGTGTTTCTGAAGGTATCTCTCATGAAGGGAGTCATGCGGTTCGGAAAGAAAGGGAAACGCAATCCCCGCTATATTAGTCCCTACTAGGTTATTAGAAGAGTTGGTAAGGTAGCGTATGAGTTGGACTTGCCATCAGAGTTATCTTCAGTTTATCCTGTCTTTCAGGTATCGCTCTTGAAAAAGTGCTTGGGTGATCTAGCTTTAGTTATCCCGATGGAAAGTGTTGGTGTGAGAGATAGCCTCAGTGATGAGGAAATTCTAGTTGTAATCTTGTATCATTAGGTTCGAAGGATGAGGAACAAAGAAGTAGCTTCAGTAAAGGTGTTATGAAGAAATCAGCATGTTGAGGGAGCTACGTGGGAAGCCGAAGTGGATATGATGTCTAAATACCCGCATTTTTTCTCTACTGGCTTAGTTTCAGTTTGAGGTATCAGTTTTTTCCTAAATTCTTTAATCAGTTTCCATGTTCAGTTCATGTGCGCAAGTTTGATTTATGTTATGATAGATGTATGTGATGTCTGAATGTGGCTCAACTGCGTAGTTCTTTTCGGAGGTAGTCATTCCATTAGTTTTTGGTTTAAACGATCAGTATTTGCATAGGATGATTGTATGTTTCTATTTTTTGCATGTTTCTAACATTCGAGGATGAATGTTCCCAAGGGGGAGATATTGTTATACCCCAAGAACTCAAAGATCGGACCTGGGAATTGAAATGGGGAAAAACTAATAATCTATGTTGCGGGTGCAGAATGAGTCGTTGGACAACTCGTGAGGATCTCGTGGGGAGGCCTGGGAGAGTTGGAAAATATTTAAGGAAAAGGAGTCCCCACGGGCATGGGAACGACTCGTGGTCAGACACCACGAGTCGTTAGGTCAACCGTGGGGAGAAGGTGTATGAAAATAGAAAATTCAAGGCAGTGTACTTCACGAAAGGAGACCACGACTCGTCATGTCAGGCAACAAGTCGTGGTATGAGTCGTTGGGTGAAATATACATCAATTGGTATAAGGGATACAGTGTACACGATGAGCCAAGTCATTGGGTGAAATATACATCAATTGGTATATGGGAGACAGTGTACTCGACGAGCCAAGTAACGAGCTATTTGGTCACGTAACGAGTCATTTGGGCACGTAATGAGTCGTTAGGTCACCCGTTAGGGTCACCTGGCAGTTATTTTCCTGCAAATTAGTAAGGGCATTTATGTAAATTCTTAAGATCCTAAGGCCTAAACTACGACGTTTTGGGTTTTGAATAGGGAAATTTAAAGGGGTTAAGTTCAGTTTTCACTTCATTCATTCATGCATGCAAGGTAGGGGAATTGGGAGAGTGATTCAAGCTTAGAACTCATCAATTCATTGCAATTTCTTCTTGGGTTATCAAGAGAGGTTAAGAACTAGTAATCCCAGGTATGTAAGGTTCTCAATGGGTGGTTTCTTCCACACCCATGCCCTTCCTCTACGATTTTACTAAATTTTCAATAAAAACTTACTGGGTTTTGAATTTAATTTAATTAAAATTCTAATGATTTGATAATGGGCTTTATGATTTTTGAATATAACAATAATCTATGGGTTTTGATCAACTTTTGTAACTTAAACTAATTATAATATTATTGATTTGGACTTCCATGTATTTAAGCCTAATTATGCATGCCCCATGATGAATTGATTTATGATCTACTTTCCCATTGATGATATTTACAAGACCAGTATGAATTATGATTTAAATCACGAATTTATTATGTTACCCATTATGATTTTATGAAATTCAAGCTATATTCATGATCTCCATGTATGAAACTTATAAATCATGAATCTTTGTTTTGGCCGACTCACGGGCCTTATGTCATGGCTAGTTCATGTATGTACGAGTATATTTACTATTAATATGATTTAACTAGCCCATGAACTCATGTATGTATTAATATGAGCACTATATATGCTTTGGGAGTAGTATCGAACACTGAGTAGGTTCGGGGCTCAGGTTATGCCCTGGATCTCATGAACTACATGTAACCATAGGTATGTTGGGACCCCTTTAATGACTGTCCGTAGCCCAAATGGCCCTTTTCATGGTGATATCACACTTTCATGGTCCTATCCTTGGCAAGGTACGGACACCCTCCCGACTAGGGTTACAAGTCGGGTTTCATGTGTGCTCATTTGGGTAATGTTGGTTAAGAGAATCTCCTACTTCTCCTCATGATTTATGCATGTTTATGATTATGTATATGGGCTCAAGTCATGTTAAATAAGGTTTTTCTCTTACGATTATGATTACGATTGTATTATGAATGTTTCAAGAACCTTGAGCCTTATGTTTGGTACGATATTTATGATATGAGCATGATGTCCCACTCTTATGATCATTTATGATATTTCTATATTTTAAATGTCCTTTTTACTTACCTTACATACTCAGTACATTCCAAGTACTGATCGCATACTTTCTATGCTATTTCATTTCATGATACAGTACCTGGCTCTCAGGCTCACTCTCCTCAGTAGCTCTTCAAAGTTTTCTATCACCTTATTTGGTGAGTCCTCATGTTTCGAGGGCCATATATTCAGACTCTATGCTTTTCTTTCAGTTTCAGAATTTATGGGTTAGTTGGGGAGTTGTCCCATCAACCTGTCTTTCATGATTAGAAGCTTTTTAGACTATAAGTTGTATTCAGCCGTCATGTGTGAATCACATATTGTCTTCTCTTCTTTTTATGACATGTTTACGTTTTCTTATGTTAAGTCTTCTGCTTATGTGATTGAATTAGATATATGCTCATGTCATGGGTTGACTTATGGTCTCTCGGGGCTCCTTGTCCCATGTTTATGATTCGGATGTATGTTCGGATCGTGACAAAATCTACGTCAAAGAAGGTGGTTAGAGCTTCTGAAGGATTATGATATGAGTGCCCTTTATCATCCAGGTAAGGCTAATGTGGTGGAAGACACTCTTAGAAGGCTTTCTATATAGAGTATGACCCATGTGGATGAGGAGAGGAAAGAGTTAGTGAAGGATGTGCATTAGCTTACACGACTGGGACTCCGTCTTGTTGACTCGGCGGATGTGGTGTCATTGTTCAAAATGGATCAAAATCTTCCTTGGTGACCGAGGTCAAAGCTAGACAAGACGAGGATCCTATTTTGGTAAAGTTGAAGGAAGCTATTTAGAATCATAAGGTGGAGGTTTTCTCCCAAGGGGGAGATGGTGTACTATGATATCAGGGTCATTTGTGTGTACAAGGTGTTGATGACTTAAGGGAGTGGATGTTGCATGAGGCTCATGGTTCCAGATATTCTATACATCTAGGTATCACCAAGATGTACCGTGATCTACGGGAAGTTTATTGGTGGAATGGCATGAAGAAGGACATAGAAGAGTTTGTGGCTAAGTGTCCGAATTGTCAACAAGTGAAGGTTGAGCATTAAAGACCCGGAGGTGTGCTTCAAGACATTAGTATTCCTACTTGATAGTGGGAGGAAATCAATATGGACTTCATTAGGGGGTTGCCTCACACTCGTCGATAGTAAGACTCTATTTGGGTGGTTATAGATAGGTTGACTAAAGCAGCTCATTTCCTACCGGTCAAAACTACCGATTCAGCATAGGATTGTGCTAAGTTGTATATTTGGGAGCTAGTTCAGTTGCATGGAGTGCCCTTGTCCATCATATCAAATAGAGGTACTCAGTTTACCTCCAAGTTTTGCAGATTGTTTAGAAGGGACTTGGTACTCAGGTCAAGCTTAGAATAGCATTTCACTCACAAACGGATGGTCTGGCTAAACGGACTATTCAGTCTCTTGAGGATATGTTGAGGGCGTGTGTAATTAATTTCAAAGGTAGTTGGGATGATCATTTACCTCTCATCGACTTTGCATATAACAATAGCTACCATTCCAGCATTCAGATGTCTCTATTTGAGGCTCTTTATGCATGGATATATAGATCGCCTATTGGTTGGTTTGAAGTCAGTAAAGCTACATTGATAGGACCGAATTCAGTTCATGAGGCTGTGGAGAAAGTTCAGCTTATAAGGAAAAGGTTGAGAACAGCTCGGAGTCATCAAAAGTCCTATGTTGATGTGAGGAGGAGAGAACTTGAATTCGAGATTGATGATTGGGTGTTTTTGAAGGTATCTCCCATGAAGGGAGTGATGAGATTCGGAAAGAAAGTGAAACTCAATCCCCACTATGTTGGCCCATACCGAGTTGTGATACGTGTTGGTAAGGTGGCTTATGAGTTGGAGTTTCCCTCAGAATTGACTTCAATGCATCCAGTTTTTCATGTATCCCTTTTAAAGAAGTGCATGGATGATCCAGCTTTGGTTGTCCCGGTAGAGAGCGTAGGTGTGAAGGATAGCCTTAGCTACGAAGAGGTTCTAGTTGAAATACTTGGTCGTCAGGTTCGGAAGCTAAGAAACAAGGAAGTAGCTTCAGTAAAGGTTTTGTGGAGGAATCATCATGTTGAGGAAGCTATGTGGTAAGCCAAAGAAGATATAATGGCTAAATACCCGAATCTATTCCCTGCCGGTTTAGTTCCTGCTTGAGGTACCAGTTTCCTCCTCAGTACTCTATTCAGTCTCATGTTTAGTTCATGTGTCCCAGTTTCTTTCATGTTAATGTATTTATGTGTGATTTACGAATTCAGTTCAGTCATGTATTCCAGTTCAGAGTTAGCCATTCCGTCCGTTTTTAACTTTAGATGTTCCGTATTTAGGATGACAGTTTTTTCTCCGGTGATTCAGTATGTTTACCCTACATTCGAGGATGAATGTTCCCAAGGGGGAGATGTTGTAATACCCTGAAAGTTCCTAAGACTAGACTCAAGAGTTAAAGAGTGTTCAATAGAAAAATTGGGAAAATGTCATAGGAAAACTCCTCATAAGAGTCGTGGGAAGGGACAACGAGTCGTTGATGGGAGTCGTGGTAAGCTGTAGGGTGTGAGGATCTGGACCAATGAACCAAGGCACGACTAGTTGGTCACTGTAACGGACCGTTGTCAGTGGTTGTTAGTCATTGTTTGTGTACCTAGGTCGGATTGAATGAGTCATGGTACGGCTCGTGGTAGGGAGCAGCGAGCCTTGGGTAGTACTCTGAGAAGTGCAGTGGCAATCATACAGTGATAACAGATGATCCAACGACCCTTTTTCACCGGTAAGGTTCATGGTTGTGACCCATTGTGGGAATTCCAGACGCTTAGTTCACAAGGGTAATGGCGACAATGGGAGGAAGTAACAGATTGTTTTGTCGAGCAATGACTCATCCTATCGAGTCGCTATACCAGGACCTGACAATTTAGGAAATGAAGGAAGGAAGTAATGGATGGATACCAAGAGTCATGTTATCAAGGGACGACTCATGGTATTGGTCGTGGTCACTGGCAGTGTTAAATTTCCAGATTTTCTATTAAGGGTATTTTCGTAATTCCCAAGCTCTAAGGTCCTAAACTACGTCATTTTAAGCTCAGTTAGAATGGTTTTAAGAGTGGTAAACCTATCTTAATACTTACCATTCCATGCATGCAAGTTTAGAGTTCTTCCTTGGAGATCAAGCTTGAGAAATTGTCATGACCCGAACATAGGCCTAAATCAAGACACGAGACAAGGAACCCTGAGAGGCTCCAAGTTGACCCATGACATGAACATAACTTATAACACAATCAATAAAAACAGAATATCAACACAACAATCATAGTGGAAGTCTGAACACAACATAACATTAGAATACATACACGAATCTGAAGCTGATTATACACTAAGTCTGAAAAGCCTCTAATTTTGATTAGTTGAAGGGACAAGACCCCAACTAACTCTCTAAGTTTGAAACTGAAAATACAAAGATAACTAATAAGGAATGGTCCTCGAGAGATGAGGACTCACCACTAGAGCTGATGCTAACTCCGAAAACTGGCTAGTGACGGGGCTGAGTCTAAAAATCAGAGCTTGTATCATAAAATGATACAGCATAGAGTATTTAGTCAGTACATGAAATGTACCGAGTATGCAAGGTAAGTAAAACCGCTTAAGTAAGTAAAATCAGTAAAACGTGCATAATATAAAACATAATCAAGATAAGAATCTGAGAGTAAGGCTTGCATGCTATTTTCTGAAATCATGATCTGAACATAACTTGTCACGCCCTGAGACTACACCCTGGACGCAACACGATACTTGAAGTCACAAGTGATCCCAATTCAACCCCTGATCTATCATAAACTGGTATTCTAAGTAAAACATGCACAGCGAAATTTTGAAATAATAATATAAAAGCATTTTTAAATGAAATTTAAGATAAAACATAAAACATGAAATCTGAACATCTGTAATCTGAAAGCCTTCTAAAAATGAGTTACTAGGACAAGCCCCCAGCTAACTCTAAGTATAAATAAAAAGTATAATCTAACTATAAGACAATGAAATAAGGCCCTCGAATGATGAGGACTCACAATTCAGCTGCAGCGGAGGAGGGTCTGAATTGCAATGGCCAACGATGCTGAGTCTGGGAACCTGCAGCTGTATCATGAAACGGTATAGCATAAAAGTATGCATCAGTACTTTGAATGTACTGGGTAATTGGGAGAACACATATCTGAATATAAAGTCTGAATTAAAATGACACGCGACGACCAACAGGTAAGCGGAGTTGAACTACTGATGTAAACTAAAATGGTCGAGATGACCCCGCCTGATGGTCAAAGGCATGCCCTAAGTTTGAAATACTGAGTATGAGAGACCACACTGAACTGATCTGAATTGAACTGAACTATTAAGAACAGAGACTGAACTGAACTGACTAGTGGGAGAGTCTCTAACCGACATATAACCACGTGAGCTAGACATGGAGTCCGATGTATACGCCCCACCGATAGGACCCAATATACCTTGCCAGGGTATAAAGGCATAAACTGGGTGATCACAAAAGTATGCAGCCAATCAGGCCAAGTAATATTGTAACCTACGTTGGCAACGTAGTTCTAGGAACCTGGGTGCGCTGGAACCCTGGCCTACTCGGTGCTAAGTCCTACTCCCACTGGAAAACCTAAACTGAACTACTAGGTTGATAGCTCAAAACTGGGGTCCAAGACTAGTCAGGGACATATAACTGAAAGTACCCTAAGAGCCTTATCGGACTAGATTCTAAAACTGAGTTCTAGATTGGTCAGAGCTTCTTATCTAAAAGCATCATAACCGTCTAAGAATAACTGTAAACTGAACTGGGGTCCTGGGGATGGTCAGAGCTATGCATCCAAAATGTCATGACCGCCTAATGGACCAATAAACTGGATTCTGAGTCTGATTCTAATAACTGGGAGGCACCACTGACACCTCGGAAAAAGACTGAAGTCAAACTGATCAGTTGACACTTCTGTATAGTTCTGAAGAGGTTCTATGTTCTAACTGAACTAAACTACTAAGCAGCTATTAGAGAACTCAACTTATTCCAACAACACAGGAAATTTCATGATATAGAGAAGTTTCAAGAATTAAAGGAATCTCATTCACCAAGGCTAAAATCATTCTTATCAATGGAATAATTGCTCAACATATGTATATAATAGGAATTTTTAGGAAATTCAGCCGACAACATACTTCACAAGCTAGACGGATTTTAATATGCAATAACCTTTACTCGAGAATTTAGGGCTATAAATCACCTTGGCAAGAACAATAACAATTTACTTAGGAACTGATGAAGATCATATGAATAATAAACATGGATATTATCCCAATTGAAATTAACAAAACTCAACATGAAAATTTATTCATATTCGAAGAACTCAAGGCTAAACTGATAGGGAAATTATGGGAGGGTTTTGGGGGACACAAGGAAAGGACAATTCCCTTGTTGAATTCCCACATACCTGACTAAGAATTCCCTGAAGAAGAAGAAGACCTTAACTGTTGTGATGAAGGAAGACCCTAAGCCTGCTTGAGAGTTTCTTGGGAGAACTTTCAATAAATTTCTGAGAGTAAACGTGAGAATGAGGGGAGGAACTTTCCAAACCCTCTAATAAGTCTGAATTTATGTCAAAAATAATGTAGTTTATAGATTAGGAGAATAGGAAATTACTAAATAGCCCTTAGAAAATTGCTGGGAAAAACTGCCAGGTGACCCTAACGGTTGACCTGACGGGTCGTGGTGATTGACCACGACTCGTGGTCACTCCCTTCGAGTACACTACCCAGGATCCTCAATAGATCACCACGAGTCACCTAAATTACACTTGCTAAACTTGGATAATAACTGGCAGTCCCTAAGTGTCTGTAATGCTAATCTTAGGTGGTTGGCATGCTCTTCTTCATTTTTGGAGTAACTAGAATGTCGTGATAAATACAATGACGAAAATATCTAGATACTGCTTAAAGACTATGTTCATTAAATCCACCAAGGCTTCTGGGGTGTTTGTTAACCTGAAGGACATCACCACAAACTCGTAGTGACCATTCCGAGTTCTGAATGTTGTTTTCGGTATGTCACCCTCTCTAACCCTCAACTGATGGTACCCTGACCTAAGATCAATTTTTGAGAAACAACTGGCTCCCTGAAGTTGGTCAAACAGGTTGTCAATTCTGGGTAGAGGGTACTTGTTCTTAACTGTGACCTTGTTTAGCTGACCGTAATCTATGCACATTTTGAGGGTACCGTCTTTCTTACGAACGAATAACACTGGAGCACCCCAGGGAGAGATGTTGGGTCTGATAAAACCCTTATCAAAAGATCCTTTAACTGCTCCTTCAACTCCTTAAGCTCAGCTAGAGCCATTCTATAAGGAGGGATGGAGATGGGCTGAGTATCTAGGAGGAGATCTATTTTGAAGTCTATTTCTCGTTCAGGGGAAACTCCGGGTAGATCCTCAGGAAACACGACTGGGAACTCACTAACCACTGGGAGGTTAGGGTCTTAGAGTTGGAATCCTTGACCCAAACCAAATGATATATACATCCTTTGGAGATGAATTTCTGGGCCTTAAGGTAGGAGATAAACCTACCCTTAGGCGCTGAACTGCTGCCCGTCCATTTTAACACTGGTTCGTTTGGAAACTGGAACTTGACAATTCTAGTTCTGCAATCAACTGAGATATAGTAGGAGTGTTACCAATCCATGCCAAGGATAAGGTCAAAATCGACCATGTCTAATTCTACGAGGTCAACTAGGATGACTTTATTCAGGACTGAGACAGGGTAGTTTCTATACACCTGGCTGGCTCTAATCGGCTCGCCAACTGGGGTGGAGATTGAGAATGATTCTGAGAGGACCTCCAGACTAATATTGAACTGGACTGCTATGTAGGGAGTCAAGAATGAAAGAGTGGCTCCTGGATATAGGTGGGCATGCACATCTAGATGAAAGAGATGTAACATACCCGTGACTACGTCAGGTGAGCTCTCCTAATCTTGAATGGAAGACAGAGCATAAGAACGATTTTGATGTTGACTATCATTCATACCTGATGTGTTATCCTGCTGGGTTGGTCGACCTGCTAGAGCTTATGAGGTTGTATATTGTGATCTCCCTCGCCTTGCGTACTGACACTCCCTAAGCCCGTGTCCAAGCTGTCCAAACCCAGAACATCCCTCTCGTCCCTAAAGTCATATGAATAATAAACATAGATATTATCCCAATTGAAATTAATGAAACCCAACATGAAAATTTGTTCATATTCGAAGAACTCAGGGCTAAACTGATAGGGAAATTATGGGAGGCTTTTGGGGGACACAAGGGAAGGACAATTCCCTTGTTGAATTCCCACATACCTGGCTAAGAATTCCCCGAAGAAGAAGAAGACCTGAACTGCTGCGATGAAGGAAGACCCTAGGCCTGCTTGAAGGTTTCTTGAGAGAATTTTCGATAAGTTTTTGAGAGTAAACGTGAGAATGAGGGGAGGAACCATCCAAACCCTCTAATAAGTCTGAATTTACGTTAAAAACAATGTAGTTTAAATCTTAAGAGAATAGAAAATTACTAAATAGCCCTTAGAAAATCGCTAGGAAAAACTGCCAGGTGACCCTAACGAGTGACCTGATAGGTCGTGGTGACTGACCACGACTCGTGGTCACTCCCGTCGGGTACACTTCCTAGGATCCTCAGTAGGTCACCACGAGGGACCTAATGAGTCGTGGTCAGTGACCACGACTCGTGGTCACCAGTCATGGATTTCACTGCCTCACTTCTGAAGTTCTACACTAGGCTTGACCACGAGTCACCTAACGAGTCGTTGCCACTGATGACGACTCATGGGGACACTCGTTAGGTGCACAACCTAACAATTGACTAGGGCTAATAACGGGGGATATGACGAGTCGTTACAGGTGACCACGACTCGTGGTCACCATCCATCAAGTACCTTGCTTCCCATTTCACACTTTCAATTCCTCCTTCCCACGATCGACCTAACGAGTTGCTAGGTCTCACAACGACTCGACAGGTGAGTCGTCCTAAGACATTTTCTGCAGACTATCCATATTTTTTAATTTAAGTCCCGAATCTAATCTTTGAGTTTTCGAGGCATTACATAACTGATTCGAATGACCAAAAGCAGAACTCTGATAATCTTAAGTAAAACTAAACATTGGGTCAAACCTGCTTTACAACATATATATATATATATATATATGTGTGTGTGTGTATGTGTATATATATGTATGTATATATATATATATATCATGAATGATAAACATGCATAACTGAAATCATGAGGAACAATGGGAGACTTGTCATATAACCGACATTACCACGATAGAGCTTACGTGGTCCCCACTATCACACTCAAGTGGATAGAGCCGTATAAAGCCTTGCCAGTGCTAAAGATGCTAGCATGCTATCGATATCAAGCTGAAGGTCCCTTGGGGCAGGGGAAAGCTCCAAAGGAGGTTCTAAATAATCTGATCATACCTTTTGGCTAGTAGTTCTAAGGCATAGGGTTGACTGACACTTAGCCTACTTGGTTCTAAACACTACTCCCAAAAACATGTGTATGCTCTCCATCGTTTTTCAACGAAGCTGAATAATCATATACATATAAAATCTAAAATCATACATGAGGAGCCTTGACTCAAACCATACCACAAGTTGAACATATTTGGAAGTCTTAACTCTAAAACCATGTGGTAAGCTAATTCTTGAAATCATAAATCATACTTGAACATATGGACTTGCCCAATACTTAAACATGCTTGAAAAATATTTGATTTACTTGAAAACATGATCATAGACATGGGTAACTTGAAAACATGCTTTTCTCATAAATATCTCATCATACTTGGACATATATCATAGATCTCAACTTTTATGAACTTCTCATGGATGGGCATTATAATTTATAAAACTTTCCCAATGAATCATAATTCAATAATAGAAACATGCTTAGATCATACCTATGGTAGAAACTTAGGAAATTCATGCATTGGGTTAAAACCCCATAGGATCAGCATATAGATTCTCATGAATTAGAGAGTAATTGGGCATGGGTGTGAACAAATTCACCCATTCATAACCCTACATACTTGAGAGAATCTAATTCTACAACTCCTCTAATTGCCCAAGGAAGAATTGTGAAGAACTTGGAAGAAATTAAGCTTGATCACCTCTCTAGACTTCAAGATTGCATGCATCAACAGGAATAGCTTAGAATAAACTTACCCCTCTTAAAACTCACTATTCATAGCTTAAAACAATGTAGTTTAGGCCTTAGGATCATAAAAATTACGGAAAAGCCCTTAATAAACTTGCAGAGAAAAACAGACTGCTAGTCCTAACGAGGGACTGAATGAGCCGTCGTCCATGACCACGACTCGTGGTCTTCATCCATTGTCTTCACTGCCAAATCTCACCTTGGGCTCACCATGGGGCACATCACAACTCGTGGTGCACCCAATGAGTCGTGGTGACCCACCCCTTAGGTGCACTACCTAATTTCTCCTACCTTTACCTCATCCTTGACCACAACTGACTCAACGAATCGTAGGGCTGACCGCGATTCGTGGTCATGTCTGTGGTGATCCAGAAACCAGAAATTTCAACTTAAGTCATACACCTCACCATGAGTCACTTGATAACTCGTGGTCATCCTGACGGGTCACAAGATGACTCGTTCTGTGACTTGATGCAGAAAATCCTGTTTTCTCCATTTCAACTGCCAGGTCTGATATTGGGTCTTTTGGGGTATAACAGAAATCCTCCAATTCTCTCCAATTCCCTTTGGGCTTTCAAAGAGGAGTGTAAATCAAATTGACCCATGTATGTAAGGCTATTAATGAGAGTTCCTTTCCCTCTTATGCTCAAAATTTTTCTGAATTCCATGGATTTCAATTCTAGATTCAAGTTCATGATCTTATTGGGTTTATTCTAAATTTTGTGAAATTCTCTATGATCTATGGGTCAATTTTCTTCATGAATCAAATCATGTTTTAAGATTTATCAGCAGATTTTAAATCTATTTTGATTATTAATTTATAGTTTTGAATTTTAATTAAATCATGCCCATTTATGTAAGTTTCATGAAAAGTCAAGTTATGATTCCATTATGATCTTGATCTTCCTAAGTCCTAAATTATAATTTATGATTTATGATATGATTTCTCTCAATTACTCTTCATGGATTTATGAATATCAAGTATATGTATTTTCACAAGTACGCATGTTCTTCATGATTTATGAATTTATGACTATTGGCCGACCCACGGGCCCTTATTCGTGGCTAATCATGTATTTCAAGTATGATCAAGTATGTTATGTTTTAATTGGCTATGAACTTCATGAATGATTCATGATTACGATGGGAGCCTCATGTGCATGTTTTTGGGAGCAGTCTCTAGCACCGAGTAGACACGGCGTTTAGGTAAACCCCATGGTCCCAAAACTACATCCACCATAGGTATATACATATATTTTTGGATCCCTTGTGATGTCACATCATGCACGTCCTTTTCCTGGCAAGTTTAGGACAGTGGGCATCATGTAAGCTCTATCATGATGGTGTCGGTTAAGACGAGTCCTCCGATTGTTCCTCATAATTTACGCATGGATATGTTTATGTTACTTTGGCTCAAGTTATGTTTTTTAAAATTTCTTTTATGACTATGATTATGATTGGATTATGAATGGTTTGAAAACCATGAGCCCTTATATTTACATTATGATATTTACTTCATGCTCATTTTGTCCTACTCTTATGAACTCTTATGTATTTTAACTATCCATTTTACTTACCTTTCATACTTAGTATATTCCAAGTACTAACCATATACTCTATTTTTATACCCTGAAAGTCCTAAGATCAGACCGGGGAGTTGAAATAGAGAAAGTAGGATTTTCTGCACCAGGTCACAGAACGAGTCATCATGTGACCCATCATGTTGACCACGAGTCATTAAGTGACTCATGGTGAGAAGTGTTGTATTGTTGGAAAATTTCAAGTTGGGGTGACCACAGGGGTGACCACGAGTCTTGGGGATGTCGTTAGGTCACCCATGGTCAGGGATGGCTGAAGGAAGAGGATGTATGGGGCAGTACACTTAATGGGTCCTCACCACGACTCGTTGGGTAGCACCATGAGTTTTGGTGTTTCTCGTGGTGAACCCATTTGGTTTTATGGCAGTGCAAAGGACAAGTGATGACCACGAGTGGTGGTCACCAGTAATAATTCGTGATGTTGCCCGTGGTGAGTTCCATGTGAAGCTTTGGCAGTGCACTTGACGACTGTGGCGACGACTCGTGGTCAGAGGTAACGACTTGTCCAGTCCCTTGTTGGGACTGGTAGTCTTTTTTCCTCTGCGAATTTAATAAAGGCTTATTTGTAATTCCTATGATCCTAAGGCCTAAACTACATCGTTCTAAACTATGAATAGTGAGTTTAAGAGGGGTAAGTTTATTCTAGGCTATTCCTATTCATGCATGCAAACTTAGAAGGTCTAGAGAGGTGATCAAGCTCAATTTCTTTCAAGTTCCTATCAATTCTTCATTGGGCAATCAAGGGAGTGGTAGAATCAGTTCTTCTCAGGTATGTAGGGTTATGAATGGGTGAATTTTTTCACATTCATGCCCAATCTCTTCCTAATCCATGAAATTCGATTGATAATTCTATGGGATTTTATCCCAATTCTTAGGAAATCCTAATGATCTATCTATGGGTTAATCTCCTTTCATGTATCAATTCATATTCTAAGAATCATGGGCAGATTTTAAAACTATTTCAATTATAAACTTATGGATTTAAATTTCTACAAACTATGCCCAATTATGTATATTTCATGATAAATCAAGTTATGATTCCACTTTGATTTTGATGTACATTAGCCCATTATGATTTATGACTTATGATATGATATCTCTCAAATTCTCATCATGATTTTATGAATATCAAGTATATACATGTTTTGCAAGTATACATGAACTTCATGATTTATGATTTTTGATTTATGATTATGGCAGACTCACGAGCCTTACTTCCATGGCTAGTTCACGTATTTCAAGCATGGTTATGACTATCATGACATTAACTAGCCTATGAATTTCATGTATATTATCCTATGAGTACTATATATATATTGGGAGTAGTATTTAACACCGAGTAGACCCGGGGTCCAAGCATGCCCCCAGTCTCAAAACTACGCACCAACGTAGCCACAATGGGACCTCCATGTTACTATCTCCTTTTGACCAAATGGGCCCTCTGTTGTGATGACACACCTCTTTCATGGTTCTACTTTTGGCAAGGTGTGAACACCCTCCCGACTAGGGGTTTACAGGTCGGGCTCCATGTGTGCTCATATGGGGTATGTTGGTTGTAAGAATCTTTCATTATTCCTCATGATATATGTATGATTATGATTATATACTTTGTATCAATTCATGTTTAATAAAGATTTTCTCCCGTGAGTATGATTATAACTGATTTACAAATATTTTGAAAACCTTGATCCTTGTTGCATTATGATATTTGTGTTATGATCATTTTGTCCTACTCTTATGAACTTTTATGTATTTTAAATATCTGTTTTACTTAGCTTACACACTCAGTACATTCCACGTACTGACTGCATAATCTATGTTGTATCATCTCATGATACAGGTCCGAGGGATCCTTCTCAGCAGCATTCTTAGTCACTGTTTTCCCATTCAGACCTGCCCAGCTAGCATCGGTGAGTCCTCATCTTCCGAGGACATTCATTATTCGTGGTTATTATGTCTTTCTTCAGTTTTAGAATTGTCGGTTTAATTGTGGATATTTTCCCATCAACCCATCAGATATGTTAGAGGCTCTCAGACTATATATAGTAATCAGCTTGTCATGTATGAAGTAAATTATAGTTCAGATGTTATGTTATGATGAGACTTCCACTATGTTTATTATGTTAAGTGTTCTGCTTTATTTGATTGAGTTAGATGTATGTTCATGCCATGGGTAGACTTGGAGTCTCTCAAGGCTCCTTGTCCTATGTCTCGATCTGGGCCTATGTTCGGGTCATGACATCTATGTTTTATCTTCTCATGATATAGGCCCGGACGTTCAGGTTCAGTCCGGCTATTAGCCAGATCCTCAGAGTTAGCACCTCTCAGTCTGTTGGTGAGTCCTCATCCTTCAGGACCTTTTATCATCTTGTATTCAATATTTCTAGTTTCATTATTTAGTGAGTTAGTTGGGGTCTTTTCCCATCAACTCGTCAGTATGTAAAGGCTTATCAGACATAATATGTATCCAAGTTCAGATTAGCGATATGTATTCAGATGTTCTGATGTTATTATATTCTCAAACTTATGCTATTTCACATGTTAGATTGTCTACATTTATTATGTGAGCCTTAGTTGTCATGTTCATGCCATGGGTCGACTTGGAGCCTCTCGAGGTTTTTTGTCCCATGTCTCGATCCGGTCCTTTGTTCGGGTCATGACAAGGATCCGCAGGAGTTGCACTAGATAGCCTATCACCTGAGGGAGGTCTTGGCAACCCTCTTAGTAGCTATCTCATAGCAGTCATCTCAGTCTCAATCCGTTTGAATTGACCAACAGGCCTGGATGGCCCGGTCCAATTAGCCCTTCGGCCCTCGTTACTCTCATCATCCAAGTTTGCCCTCCTCTTCTTTCTGCCTCTCCCTGGTGCATCCTTCACCCTCAAAGAGTCAAAGGGCATGTCACAGGCCACCATAACATCCCTAGCCTTCATGTGCACCCTTGCCCGCTTACAAAGCAGGGTGATGAGAGAAGAGAATGGCAGGCCAGTCTCGCTCCTTACGGCAAAGTACGTCTACTCCTCCACCACATGTGCCCTTACATTAACCGGCACCCAGTATGGGATATATGCTACCACCAATGTCCGAAGGTAGGTTATATTAGTGGCATTGTTGGATGGACAAATCCACCGGGATACCGAGTTCAGCCACCTCCAAGCCTCGGTATTAAAGTGAGATCCCCTAATACCTGTGTGCATAATGCCCCAGTGAGACGAGGCTTTCTGCTCTTCCACCACTAGAGTGTCCACGAGCCACTGCGCATGGCCCTCCACATCCTTGGCCTTCAGGTCCGCCTCAAAAGGATTTGGCAGACCCAATGCCTCATTAATGGAGGTTGTGCTGATACTGATTTGCACTCCCTAGACATAAGACACCAAGTCCGGGAGGGACCAATTCAGGGTAGGAAGGTTGGCGTAGAACTCCTTCATCCAATTCTCTTTAGCCTTCCAAGGCTCCTCGACCAGTGTGTCCCACCCCATCTTTTGGAGCCTGGCATAAAACTTGGGTGCCTTTTCTTCCACATCCTACATAATAAAACCATAATCATGCACAAAGCCCTTGGCCACCTGCTCATTGTGCCAGAATTGGCGCTGGTCGTTCACAAACCTTATGTAGCCAAAAGTGTGACTGCTGTTAGATATGGTGGAGTCCTGTAGAGAAACAAACTATTAGATGAATACTCAAAAAAAGGGATACCAGGGCAAGGTAGTATTTTCCTAAAGAGCGATCGTCGCACGGAATGAGATCCGTTATAGCAAATCAGTTACAGCAGACAGGGATATGAAGTACTTTTCCTTTTGTTACAGGATAAATAGGTGTTGGAACTGAAAATTTCAAAAGATTACTTAAAAAGTGAAAAATGAGCAATAATTGCAGACCACAGTACGGATCGTAGGAAGGACCTATGAGTCATACTAGTGGTCGTGAGAAGCTACTGAAAGTTAAGGCTGAGCAGATGTGACCCACGAGTCCCAGTAAGATTCATAGCAGTCCTGTACGAGTCGTGATGAGGAATTCATGATGAAATCCAGAAGAATTGCATCTGAGTCTGACTCCTGCTACGAGAAGAAAGTACGACCCATAAGACGAAGGTACGAGTCATACCATTCTGGTCGTGATAAACTTCAGAAAAACTTCAAAATCTCTTATTCAAAGTACGGGAGCTCATTACGAGTCGTGAGTTGAGGGTAAAAGTCATTCCTAGATCCAACACTTAGCCAGAATTTAGCCAGCTGAGATTGTACGAGAGGAAACTACGGGTCGTAGGAGCATGCTACGGATAGTAGGTCGAGTTATGGCACTGGCGGCGACAGATATGGAAATTCACCCTATTTTCTTAGGAAAAGGATTCTTGTGTCTGTATAAATATGTTTAGGTTTTATTTTTATAGAAGGACATCAGTTTGATAGTTTTAGAGAGCAGAAACCTTAAGAAGAGAGAGAATTGAGTTGGTCTTAACTTGTGATCAACCTGTTCTTGAATTCATCTTGTTCTTGCTACTTGTTCTTCAAGATTTTGTGGAGTAATTGAAGGAAGTGTTTTTCTTCTCAATCATTATTGTAAGTATTGATTTTTATTCTTAATCATGAATGCAAATCACAACCTTGCAACTATGAGAGGCTAGAACCTCCATAGCTAGGGTTGTGGGAACCATGGTGAATTAACAAGCTAGGGTTACACAAAATGATCTTAAAACCAATACAAACACACAAAGTGATCTTAAAACCAATACAAACACTTATATTGTAGTCTCTTCATGCTTAAACATTTATTAACAGTGCGCAACATTAGGAAGTGCCCGAATTCTTTACTTGCTTTGGTCAAAGAGGTAGAGATTAGGAAAAGAGAATTATGACGGAGCCTTGATCTTAATGATCATTGTATTAACTTGAGTTGTAGTCCCAGGATAGTTAAATCTGGAACTTAGTGATAATGGATAGCTTGAAACCACTCATGAGACTTAGTCGAGTGATTAAGTGTAGTCATTCAATAGGGACTGGTCAGTCGTTTGAATGAACCTAAGTTATCAGTTCTATAAGTAAGTATTAGTGACAATCACGAGTGTATACCTAAAGCAGTTATGAACCCATGGGGAACACAAACCCTAGTAATCTTTTAATATTGATTCAAAACCATAATTTTGATATCTGCTTTTATTATTTATTTTCTTCAGAATCCTTCTATTTGAAGTAACTACCTTACAATTTCAATTACCGGCTATAATCCAGTCTCCTTATTCCCTGTGGGATCAACCCCAACCTCTAGTTGGGTTCTTTATTGACAACGTCCACTTCTCACTTTAGTAAGAGGTGTGATTTGAGCGTTATCAGTCATCTTTAGTAGAGGCTTTCAGACATAGTTATGGTATTCTGCCTTTGACATTTACTGATAGTTAGAAGTATTTATATTTCCTATAACGAATGATGCTTGTGCTTCTTCTTAGCTTTTTATTTAAATTCCATTATGTTAGTTATAAGTTATGCCATGGTTCGGTTAGGGTCATTCGTGACTTTAAGTACCGTGTTGCGTCTAGGTGCAGACTCGAATCGTGACAAACTTGGTATCATCACATCATGTTTAGAGTGTCCTAGGAGATTATTCTAACCGACATACCCCACATGAGCACACATGGAGCCCGGCCTATAAATCCCTAGCGGGAGGGTGTTCGTACCTTGCCAAGGGTAGAACCATGAAACCAGGTGTGATATCACAACGAAAGGCCCATTCGAGCAAAGGGGAACAGTCTCAAGGGAGGTCCCATGATGGCTACATTGGCACGTAGTTCTGAAACTCGAGGTATGCTTGGACTCCAAGTCTACTCGATGTTAAATACTACTCACAAAACATATATAGTGCTTATATTATAGTAGGAAAAACATACATTAGATTCATGGGATAGTTTAAATCATAATAATCATAAGTATGCTTGAAATACATAACTAGCCATGCAATAAGGCTCGTGAGTCGGTCATAATCATAATTGTAAGAAAACATGAAGAGTCATCATAAATACCTAATAGAAACTCTCATAATTCGAATCATAGTTTTATAGAGTAACCTTGAAGGAAATCATGCATTATTGAATATAAATCATGAATTAGGATTTGAGGGATTAAAATCCATAAGTGAGTCAAAGGAATTCATGAAGGAAATTTAAACCCTAAAATTTCATAATCATGCTTGAGTCATGGGATATTCTAATTTCATAAAAACACTTGAAGAAATCATAAACCCTATCATGGAAATCATGTTTTTATAACGAATCAACTTTACCCATAAGGAAATCATGAACAAATTTCAAAACCCAATCATAAGATCATGATTTTCGAATTTAAACTATTGCAGAAATTGGGTGATCATACTTTGATTAAGAAGGGACATGGGATTGATAGGAAACCCAATTGAATCGACCCACATACTTGAATAAATGAATCCCCAACTGAAAAGGATGACCCCACTTGAGTGTTGGAGAGTTTGAGAAAGAACCCTTGGAAAATCCTTAAGAGATTTAAGAGAATTGATTTCTCAATTTAGAGTGTTATAGGAGTAATGGGTGATCTAGGGTGAATAATACCCTTAATACACTCTTTTCCATGCTTAAAATGACGTAGTTTAGGATCTTAGAGCTCAGGATTTACAAAAATTCCCTTAATGAAATTTCTGGAAAATAGGCACTGCCAAGTACCACGACCCTCACCACAAGTATTCCTTTGATACCACAACTCATGGTATTGCTCATTACTAACACCCATGCTCGCCTCGGTTTCAGTTTCTTCAAATGACGGTTGTATAGGATGAGTTGTTACTCTTCACAACGATCCGCTGTTGCCTCCCATTGTGGCCACTGTCCTCGGACCATCACCATTCTGGAGTTTCCCATGGGCACAACCAATGGAGCGTAGGTACTTCCTACAAGTTGAACCTTCGATCGTCTAATTCTTACCTGAGACCCACCTTACATGCCACGACTCTTGACCATAAACTTTACTATATCCTTCTTCATGCCACTCCACCAATAGATCTCTTGTAGATCATGGTACATCTTAGTGGCACCTGGATGTATAGAATATCTGGATCTATGAGCCTCGTGCAATGTACACTCTCTCAAGTCATCAACTCCCGGTACATACAAATGACCCTGACATTGAAGCACACCATCTCCCCTTTGGAAGAAGACCTCCACCTTCTGGTTCAGGATAGTTTCCTTCAACTTTACTAAAATAGAATCCTCGTCTTGTCTAGCTTTGACTTCAGTCACCAAGGAAGATTCCGACCCATTCTAAACAATGACACCACCATCTATCGAGTCAACAAGACAAACTCATTTCCGTGCAAACCGATGCATATCTTTCACTAACTCCTTCCTCTACCCATCCACATGGGTCACGCTCTCCATAGAAAGCCTGCTAAGAGCGTCTGCCATCATATTAACCTTGCCCAGATGATAAAGGAAACTCATATCATAATCTTTAAGAAGCTCCAACCACCTCCTCTGATGTAGATTTAAATCTTTCTGGGTAAACACGTATTGTAGGCTTTTTTGGTCCATAAACACATCTACATGGACCCTATACAGATAGTGTCTCCAAATCTTCAAGGCAAATACTACCGCTGCCAACTCAAGGTCGTGAGTCAAATAGTTCCTTTCATGGACCTTCAGTTGTCTGGAAGCATAGGGTATAACTTTACCGTGCTGCATTAATACACAACCAAGGTCAATCCTTGAAGCATCACAATAGACCACAAACCCATTGAAACCCTCAAGTAAGGTCAACACAAGTGCCGAGGTGAGTCGAGTCTTCAACTCTTGAAAGCTCTTCTCATAGGCCTCTAACCATTGAAACTTCACTTTCTTCTGGGTGAATTTAGTCAACGGGGCTGCAATGGATGAAAACCCTTCTACATACCTCTGGTAGTAACCAGATAAGCCCAAGAAACTCCTGATATTTGAAGGACTAACTGGTCTAGGCCAATTCTTCACCGCTTCTATCTTTTGAGAGTCCATCTGTACCCCCTCACTTGATAGCACATGACCCAAAAATTCCACTGAGTTCAACCAAAACTCACATTTGCTGAATTTAGCATACAACTGGCGATCCTTAAGAGTCTGTAGCACCACCCTCAAATGAGCGGCATGCTCCTCCACCCTCCAAGAGTATATAAGGATGTCATCTATGAACACAATCATGAACATATCCAAGTATGGCTTGAACACCCTTTTCATCAAATTCATAAAGGCTACAGGAGCCTTCATTATTCCAAAAGACATAACCACAAACTCATAGTGACCATACCGAGTTTGGAAGGCTATCTTCGGAATGTCACTCTCCGTAACTCTAAGCTGATGATACCCGGATTTGAGGTCTATCTTAGAAAAGCACTAAGCACCTTGAAGCTGGTCAAACAAGTCATCAATTCTGGGGAGGAGATACCTATTCTCGATGGTGACCTTGTTCAATTATTGATAGTCAATGCACATCCAGAGGGAACCATCCTTTTTTCGAACAAAAAGTACCGGTGTACCCCATGGGGACTTGCTTGGTCTGATAAAACCCTTGTCTAAAAGATCCTTCAATTATTCCTTCAACTCCTTTAGCTCATCTGGAGCCATTCTGTAAGGAGGAAAAGATATAGGTTGCGTGTCGAGAAGAAGGTCAATATTAACGTCGATTCCTGCTCGGGAGGGATTCCTAGTAAATTATTTGGAAACACCTCTGGATACTCACACACCATAGGAACTGATTGGATAGTCTAGGTCTCAGATGTAGCATCCTTAACCCTAACTAGATGGTACACACAACCCTTAGAAATCATCTTTCTAGCCTTAAGGAAGGAAATGAAGCGACCTACAGGCACAACTGAACTACCCTTCCACTCTAAGACTTGCTCACCCAAAAATCGGAACTCTACCGCATGGGTTCTATAATTTACTAAGGCATAACATGCATGTAGCCAATCCATAGAAAAGATAACATTGCAGTCCATCATATCTAACTCTACTAGGTCAGCTGAGGTGAGTTTTTGAAGGATGGTGATAAGGCAATTTCTATACACCCATCGAGCTATAACTAAGTTACCAACTGGAGTAGATACTGAGAAGGGTTCTAAAAGTATTTTGAGACTAACACCAAAACTAATAGCAACATAGGGAGTCACAAAATATAGGGTAGCCCTTGGATCTAACAATGCATAAACATCAAGATGGAATATTCACAAAATACCAATCACCACATCGGGCGAAGTTTCCTACTCCTGTCATGACGAGAGTGCATAGAACCTGTTCTGGCGTTGGCCACCAATTGAACTAGTAGAAGCACCCTGCTGGGAGGGACGTGCTTCCGAAGCTGTTGAACTAGCGACAGGGGTATGGGCTCCACCATCGCTTGGTCTAGCTGTAGGGAAATCCCTGAGTCTATGTCCGGATTTTCTACACCTGCAACAAACGTCTGAGCCAACGAAACACCTCCATGGGTGATTCTTGCCACACTTCGTATAGGCTGGAAAATGCGGTCTCCCATAGTGCTTCCCTGGACCCTTGAGCCTGACGCTCTACCTCTCTGATCACGTCTGGGTCTGGACGGGACACTGGTTGATGATGGTGCCAAGGCTGACAACCTCTGGTGAAACTGAGGGTGGTGACCGCCGCTAGATCTCTGTTGAGTGAACCCAACACTATCCATCCTAGCCCTTTTAGCCTATCTCTCTCTCTCCCTCTTTTGCACCGCCTCCATCTGTTGGGCATAAAATACTAGTTGGGAGAAGTCAATATCCTGATGTAGCATGGAGGTCCTGCAGTTCTTTACCAAGTAATCTACTACCCCATTCACAAACCGACTCACCCAAGCCCTCTGATCGGCCACCATCCCCGGCACATATTTAGATAACTGGGTAAACTCTAGAGCATACTCCTGGATGGTCATATTGTTCTTTCTCAAGTTCATAAATTCGGGTGCCCTGATTTACCTCATATCTTAGGGAAAGAACCGATCCAAGAACGTGGTGTGGAACTCATACCAAAAAATAGGGCCCGCTCCAACTGCCCTACCATACTTCAATTGTCTGAACCGGATATGCGCAACCCCTTTCAGCTGATAAAAGGCTAAGTCTACACACTCCTCCCCTGTCACCCCTATGATCTGGGTGATTTTCTAAATCTCATCAATAAACTCGTCTGGATCCTCGTCCACCTTCGTCCCTATAAACTATGGAGGGTTCATCCTCAGAAAGTCCCTGACTCTCACTGCTGCCACATTCTCATTTTGGGGGACATGCGCTACCGCTTGTTGGTTGACCTGGGCGGTCAATGTCAAATTTGGATGGCGCCTTAAACTCAGCATGGGCCACCTACTCGGGCACATGATCATTAGGAGCTGGTAAGGCCTGTTGGTGTCCCTCTCCATGGCCATTCCCATGGACATTTCCATTTCTGTTCCTTCTTCCATTAACTCGACGAGGAGGCATGATTCTGCAAATGCATATAGCATGAGTTAGAAGAATAGAGAAATATTTCATCGCACGACATAGATCATGAAATAAGGGAAACTTCCGAAAACATTTTGTAGCCTTCATCATAAGTGTGGCACGCTTCACACCCATGAAAAAGACTCTACTTAACGTGGCTTTCAGATTCCCTAGGACACTTCAAAACCTAATGCTCTGATACCAAGTTTGTCACGACCCGTGGTATCCCACAACGGATCGTACCACGACCCGTACCATTTGCCCTGACCAACCATATATCAAACAAGGCTCCGTCTTACGACCCGTTGGACCAACCTACGACTCGTATCACGAGTTGTTCTGCGATGTTTTTCCAATGTTTCTGCTGATCTCTTTTCTAATCTCGAGCCTAGTCATAGGGATTTCTGGGATATTACAAGGCTGCGAGGCGTTTTTAGAAAAATTCCCTTTCTTCATTATTCTTATCATGCGTAGGGTTTGATCTGAAAAATATATCCTCCTAACTCGTACTTTACCCTTTTTAGTTGACAATGCCTCTAAAAAGGGAAACAGAAGGAGGACCGAAAATGCTAACCAGCCAGCCCCACCAACTCTCACAGCCCCTCAGGATGACCAGGTGTCCCACGCGAATTTTGGGCTGCTATCCAAATGTTGGCTCAGGCAGTGACCAACCAGGTTAATCAGCAGGTCGTGGTGCCAGTGAATATAAATGGGTCTGCAACTGCTGCCAAGGTTCGATATTTTACTCGGATGAATCCCCCAACATTTCATGGGTCTAAGGTTGATGAAGACCCACAAGAATTCATTGATAAGGTGAAAATGATCACCCAAATCATGGGTGTTACCCCTACAAAAAGTACTGATCTGGCTTCCTACCAGCTGAAAGGGGTGGTCAAATTTGGTATAAAGCAATGGAAGGAAGAAAGGCAAAATGGTGCAGGTCCGGTGGAACGGGATACGTTCGTTACAGCATTCCTAGATAGGTTCTTTCCCCTGAAGTTGAGGGAAGCTAAGGTTGTCGAATTTATGAACTTGAGGCAGAACAACATGATAGTGCAGGAATATGCACTGAAATTCACTCAGCTGCTTGGATATGCTCCAGAAATGGTTGTTGAGTCGAGGGCTCGCATGCTCAAATTTGTTAATGGATTCTCAAACTTGGTGGTAAAGGAGTGCAGGACCACCATGCTTATCAAAGATGTAGACCTCTCCAGTGTAATCATTCATGCACAATAGATAGAGGCAGAAAAGTTGAAGGAGATAGAGAGGGAGAGTAAATGGGAGAACAGGTCAGTTTGAGTTTTCCCAGCAGAGGTCAAGCGGTGGTAATTGCCCCAGCAATAGCAGCAGAGGCCTCTAATACCTTCTTCAGCTAGTGCTCCATCTTCCAAGCCCCGTAAGGATAGGAGGGGTGGGACATCAGGCTCCCAGTCCCAAAGTCATGTCTCTAGCAGCCACACTTTTCCAGCATGTCCTAAGTGTGGCAAGATGATATCATCCGGGGGAGTGCCGTCTAGGATGGGATAGTTGTTTTGGGTGTGACCAGCTGGGTCACAAATTGAGGGATTGCCCGTCAGCAGAATAGGGGAAGGCCTAGTCCACCACATCAGCAGCTCGGCCAGGTCGTCCAGCTCAACAGAGTACCACCTCATGTACAGGTAGCGGTCAGGATCAAAACCACTTCTATGCTTTATCCTCCCGATAGGACCAGGAGAACTCACCTGACGTAGTGACTGGTATATAATGTCTCTTTCAGATAGATGTGAACACTTACTAGATCTAGGAGCCACACTTTCCTTAATGACTCTTTACATTGTTGTTCAGTTTAATATAAGTCTAGAAATCCTCTCAAAATCATTTTCAGTTTCTACTTTGGTTAGTGAGTCAGTTTGTCACGACCCGAACATAGGCCAAAATCGAGACACGGGACAAAGAACCTCAAGAGGCTCTAAGTCGACCCATGGAATGAACATGACAACTAAATCCAACATAATCAAGCGGGATTCTAACATATATAATAAAGCAGAAGTCTGAAAATATCATAACATCTTAATACATACACACGGCTGAATCTGAATACATGTTATGTTTGAAAAGCCTCTACTACTGACAAGTTGATGGGACAAGACCCCAACTAACTCACTATAGTCTGAAATTGAAAATACTCAAAAACAACTGATAAAGGGCCCTCGGGAGATGAGGACTCACCAATAGAGACTGGAAGATGATAATATTGAGAGTCGAGCTACTAGAGGGACTGAGCCTGAATATTCGAGCCTGTATCATGAAATGATACAGTATAGAGTTATGCGGTCAGTACGTGAAATGTACCAAGTATGTAAGGTAAGTAAAACCGCTAAGTAAGTAAAATTATAAATCACGCATATCATAAAATATCATCAAGATAAGATTCTGAGAGTAATATTTGCATGCTATTCTCTAAAATCATGGTCTAAACATAACTGAATATCATAACTGAATCGAATGACCCAAAGCTGAAACTGATAATTATAAGTAAAACTTAACATTAGGTCAAACCTGCTGAAAACATAATATCATGACTGGTGAACATGTATAACTGAAATAATGAGGAACAACGAGAGACTCGTCATATAACTGACATTACCACGATAGATCTTACGTGGTCCCGACTATTACACTCAAGTGGGTAGAGCCGCCCAAAGCCTTGCCAGGGCTAAGGTCGCTACCATGATATTTATATCAAGCCGAAGGGCCCCTTGGGGCAGGAGAAACTCACAAGGAAGGTCCCGAATAATCTAAACATACCTATGTTGATACGTAGTTCTGAGGCATAGGATTGACTGACCCTTAGCCTACTCGGTGCTAGACACTACTCCCAAAAACATGCATATGCTCTCCATCATTTTTCAACGAAGCTGAACCATTGTCTAGTGACGAAGTTGACTCATAACATAAATGCATAAATCTAAAATCATACACGAGGAACCTTGGGCTCAAACCATACCACAAGCTAAAATAATGGGTATGGACTCCAAATTCCATGTGGTAAGCTAATAACATGAAATTTAGATAAAACATGAAACATACTTGATCATATGGGCTTTCCCAATACTTAAACATGCTTGACATAGACTTGATCATTTGAAAACATGAACATGGACATGGGTAATTTGAAATCATACTTTCTTCATATACATCTCATCATGCTTGAAAACATATATCATGATCTCATCTATTCATGAGCTTTCATATATGGGCATCATAATTTGTAAAACTTGAAAATAAAATTCATAATTAAAGAAATTGTAAAATATTTCCATTAATCATAATTCATAATTAGAAACATGCTTAGATCATACCCTTGATTGATATTTAGAGAATTCACATGTTGGGTTAAAACGCCATAGATTAATCAACTAAAATTTCATGAAATTAAAGAGGGATTGGGAATGGGTGTGTCTAAATACACCCATTCATAACCCTACATACCTGGAAGAATCTGATTATACAACTCTCTTGAATGCCCAATGGAAATTTGGGGAAGAAATTTTATAAATCTAGGCTTGATCACCCTTAGGAGTTTCTAGACTTTCATGCATGGAAGAGAATAGGCTTAGAATGAACTTACCCCTCTTAAAACACACTATTCTAAGCTTAAAATGACGTAGTATAATCCTTAGGAACATAGGAATTACAGAAAATCCCGTAATAAATTCGTAGGAAAATACTCACTGCTAGTCCCCACGAGGGATTGAACGACTCCTTCCCTAGACCACGGCTCGTGGTCTGCTTCCCATTGCCTGCACTAGAATTTTATCACCACTGGTCACCATGAGGGACACCACGAATCGTGGTGTGCCCTACGAATCGTGGTGACAACCGTTAGGGACACTGCCAAAAACGCTCAACCATCAAACCAACCACTGACCATGACCCACTTGAGGACTCGTGGTAATGACCACAACTTCTGGTCTCACCAGTGGTCAACCTCAAGCCCAAAATCCCAACCAAGTCCACCCTCCTCCCTACGAGTCACTTAATGACTTGTGGTGCACCTCACGGGTCACTAGACGACTCATCATGTGTCCTAGTGTAGAAAATTTAGTTTTCTCCATTTCAACCCCTGGGTATGATCTTAGGGCTTTCGGGGTATTACAATATCTCCCCCTTGGGAACATTCAACCTCGAATGTGGGAAATCATACTGAAAAGTTGAGAAATGCAATCATCATACTCAAATACTGAACATACAAGCTAGAAACTGATGGAGTAACTGACTCCAAACTGAACTACATGACTGAACTTAATTCCTGAATCATATATACATACATTGACATGAAAGAAACTGGGCCACAGAAGTTGAACATGAAACTAAATAGAGTGCTAAGGAGGAAATTGATACCTCTAACTGAAACTGAGCCGGAAGGGAATAGATGCGGATATTTGGCCATCATATCTGCTTCGGCATCCCATGTAGCTCCCTCAACAATGTAGTTCCTTCACAAAACCTTGACTACATCTACTTCTTTGTTTCTTAGCTGCCGAACCTGACGGTAAAGTATTTTCACCGGGACCTCCTCATAACTAAGGTTATCCTTCACACCTACGCTCTCCACCGGAACTACTAGAGTTGGATCAACCCAAACATTTCTTTAAGAGTGATACATGGAAAACTAGATGGACTAAAGCTAATTCTGAGGGCAACTCCAACTCATATGCTACCTAATCCGGTATGGACCAATATAACAGGGACTGAGTTTCCCTTTCTTTCCGAACCTCATCACTCCCTACATGGGAGATACCTTCAGAAACACCCAATCATCAACTTCAAACTCAAGTTCTCTACTTCTCACATTTGCATAGGACTTTTGGCGACTCTGAGCCATTTTCAACCTATCCCTTATAAGCTAAACTTTTTCCATGGCCTAATAGAGTGAACCTGGTCCTATCAATGTAGCTTCACCGACTTCAAACCAGCCAATAGATGATCTACATCTTCGCTCATAGAGAGCCTCAAACGGAGCCATTTGAGTGCTAAAATGGTAGTTGTTGTTATATGCAAACCCAATGAGAGGCAAATGATCATCCCAACTACCCTTGAAATCAATCACACACGCCTTCAAAATGTCCTCGAGAGTCTGAATAGTCCGCTCTGCCTGACCATCTATTTGCAGGTGAAATGTTGTGCTAAGTTTGACCTAAGTACCAAGTCCCTTCTGAAACGATCTCCAAAATTGGGAGGTAAACTGAGTACCTCTATCTGATATGATGGACATTGGCACACCATGCAACCGAACTAACTCCTGAATGTACAACTTAGCATAATCTTCTGCTAAATCGGTAGTTTGTAGAAAATGAGTTGCCTTATTTAACCTATCTACAACCACCTAAATAGAGTCATAATGTCAATGAGTGCGAGGAAACCCTATAATGAAGTCTATATTGATCTCCTCCCACTTCCAAGTAGGGATACTAATGTCTTGAAGCACACCCCCAGGTCATTGATGCTCAACCTTCACCTGTTGACAATTCGGACACTTAGCCACAAATTCTGCTATGTCCTTCTTCATGCCACTCCACCAATAGACTTTCCGTAGGTTACTATACATCTTGGTGGCACCTGACTGTATAAAGTATCTAGAACCATGAGCCTCATGCAACATTCGTGAAGTGTTTTGGATTTACAGCACTTTTGACGCTCAAAACTAAGAAAATAGCATGGATTTAGGTGTGTTTATATGGATATGAGGCACTTTTTCTTTGGTTGTAGGATAAATTGGTGTTGGAGTTAAAAAATGCAAATGAAAGCCTAAGGTATGCAGAATAGTCTCAAAGTGCAGTCCACTGGACGAGCCATAGGAAGGTCTTACGATTTGTACTGATGGCCGTGAAAAGTTGCAGAAGGGTAAGGTTGAAGAGATGCAATTACGAATCTCAGTACGAGTCTTACCAAGTTTGTACGAGTTGTGGTGATGCAGTCGTGAAAAGAATCATAAAATTTGCATAAGAGGCTGACTCCTGCTAGAAAAGCAAGTACGAATCGTAAGAAGAAGGTGGCGGTCATGATAAACTTCAGAAGAAGTTCAAGGTTTTAGATTCAAGTCGTGGGAGCTCAGTACGGATCGTAGGATGGAGGTACGAGTCATACCAGTATCCAACACTTAGTCAAAATCCAGCTAGTCTTGCAAGGTATGAAAGGATGGTTAGGGTCGTAGGATGCTGCTACGGGTCGTAGGTTGACTCGTGATGAAGGCGGAACCAGATATGGAAATTCACCCTGTCAGCCTAGGTTGACTTGTGTCTGTATAAATTCTTGAAGATTTTGCTGAATAATTAAAAGAAGTATTTTTCTCATTCATATTTGTAAGTATTGAGTTATGTTTTTAATCATGAATGCAATTCACAACCTTACAACTATGAGAGGCTAAAACCTCCATAGCTAGGGTTCTGGGAACTATGGTGGATTAACAAGCTAGGGTTACACAAAGTGATTTTAAAACCAATACAAACACTTATGTTGTATTATCTTCATTCTTAAATGTTTCTTAATTGTGCGCAACATTAGGACTTTCCCGAATTCTTTACTTTCTTAGGACTAAGAGGTAGAGATTAGAAAAAGAGAACTACAATAGAGCCTTGATTTTGATAATCATTGTATTAACTTGAGTTGTGGTCGCAGGATAGTTAAATCTAGAACTTAGTGATAACGGATAGTTTGAAACCGCTTATGAGACTTGGTCGAGTAATTGAATATAGTCATTCAATAGGGACTGGTCGGTCGTTTGAATGAACCTAAGTTATCAGTTCTATAAGTAAGTATTGGTGATATTCACGAGTGTATACCCAAAACAGTTATGAACCCATGGGGAACACAAACCTGGTTAACCTTTAATATTGACTCAACACTAGATTTTTAGTAATTGTTTTTATTATTGAATTTCTTTAGAACCCCCAATTTTGAAGTAACTACCTCACAAGTTCACTTACCGGCTGTAATCTAGTTCTCCCATATTCCCTGTGGGTTCGACCCCAACCTCTAGTTGGGTTCTTTATTGATAACATCCACTTCATACTTCCAGAGGAGATGTGGTTTGAGCGTTATCAATCCGCTCCCTCAAGTCATCAACATCAGGTACACACAAATGACACTGATATCGAAACAAACTATCTCCCCCTTAAGAGAAGACCTCCACTTTCTAATTTTGAATGGCTTCCTTCAACTTTACCAAGATATGATCCTCGTCTTGCCTAGCTTTAACTTTAGTTGCTAAGGATGATTCTGACCCATTCTGAACAATGATACCACCATTTGTAGAGTCAACAAGATGGACTCCTAGTTGTGCATGCAATGTACATCCTTCACTAATTCCTTCCTTTCCTCATCTACATGGGACACACTCTCCATAGAAAGCCTACTAAGAGCGTCATCCACCATATTAGCCTTTCTCAGATGATAGAGAACACTCATATCATAATCTTTAAGAAGCTCTAACCATCTCCTCTGATATAGGTTTAGATCCTTCTGGGTAAACACGTATTGTAGGCTTTTGTGGTTCGTAAACACATCCACATGGATCCCGTACAGATAGTGTCTCCAAATCTTCAAGGCAAATAATACCGCCCCCAACTCGAGGTCGGGTAATTCTTTTCATAGACCTTCAACTGCCTGGAAGCATAGGCTATAACTTTACTGTGCTGCATGAGTACACAACTGAGACCAAACCTCGAAGCATTACAATATACCACAAACCCATCGGTACCCTCAGGTAGGGTCAACACTGGTCTTGAGGTGAGTCGAGTCTTCAACTCTTGGAAGCTCTTCTCACAAGCTTTCGACCATTTAAATTTCACTTTCTTCTGGGTCAACATAGTCAACGGTGCTGCAATGGATGAAAACCCTTCAACAAACCTTCGATAGTAATAGCTAAACCCAAGAAACTCTTGATATCCGAAGGACTCACTGGTCTAGGCCAATTCTTCACTGCTTCTATCTTTTGAGTGTCCACTTGTACACCCTCACTTCACACCACATGACCCGAAAATGCCACTAAGTCTAGAGAAAACTCACATTTGCTGAACTTAATATATAACTGGCGATCCTTAAGAGTCTACAGCACTACCTTCAAATGAGAGGCATGCTTCTCCTCACTCCGAGAGTATATAAGGATATCATATATGAACACAATCACGAACATATCCAAGTATGGATTGAACACCCTGTTCATCAAATCCATAAAAGTTATAGGAGCATTCGTTAGTCCAAAAGGCATAACTACAAACTCATAGTGACCATATCGAGTTTTGAAGGCTGTCTTCGGGATGTCACTCTCCCGAACCCCGAGCTGATGGTATCCGGATCTGAGGTCTTTCTTTGAGAAACACTTGGCACCCTGAAGCTGGTTAAAAAAATCATCAATCCTGGGAAAGGATATCTGTTCTTGATGGTGACCTTGTTCAATTGTTGATAATCAATGCACATACAAAGGGAACCATATTTCTTGCGGACAAAGAGAACTGGTGCACCGCATGGGGATTTGCTACGTCTGATGAAACCCTTTACTAGAAGATCCTTTAATTGCTCCTTTGACTCCTTTAGCTCAGCTAGTGCCATTCTATAAGGAGGAATAGATATAGGCTACATATCGGGAAGAAGGTCAATACCAAAATCGATCTCCCGCTCGGGAGAGATTCCCGGTAAATCATCTGGAAACACTTCTGAGTACTCACACACAATAGAAATTGACTAGATAGTCGGGGTTTCAGATGTAGCATCCTTAACCCTAACTAGATGGTACACGCAACCTTTAGAAATCATCTTTCTGGCCTTAAGGTAGGAAATAAAATGACCTACAGGCACAGCTAAACTACCCCTACACTCTAGTACAGGCTCACCCGGAAATCTGAACTCTACTGCATGGGTTCTATAATTGACTGAGGCATAACATACATGTAGCCAATCCATGCCAAAGATAACATAAAAATTGGTCATGGCTAACTTACTAAATCTGCTGAGGTAACTTTCTGAAGGACTGTGACAAGATAATTTCTATATACCCATCGAGCTATAACTAAATCACCGACTGGAGTAGAGACCGAGAAGGGTTCTAATAAGATTTTAGGACTGACTCCGAAACTTCTAGAAACATAGGGAATCATAAAAGATAAAGTAGCCCCTGGATCTAACAAGGCATATACATCAAGGTGGAATACTCATGACATACCAGTGACTACATTTGGGGAGACCTCCTGCTCCTGACAAGATGTTAGGGCATAGAATCTATTTTGGCACTTACCACCACCCGCACAAGTAGATGCCCCCTACTGAGCTGGGAGTGCTGGTGGAGCTGCTGAATTGGAGGCTGGACCTCGGCCCCTAGCATGACCTACCTAGCTGCTGGGTAATCCCTAAGCATATGTTCGAGCTTCCCATACCTGAAACAAGCACCTGAACCTGCTAAGCACTGACACATGTGTCTCCGGCCATATCTGCTACTCTATGGAATACTAGACTCTACGGTTATGCTACCCTGACCTCTAGAGCCTGATGTTAGTCCCCTTTGATCACACCTGGATCTTGAAGGCACACTCATAGCCAACGGCGCTGAGGCTGAAGATCTCTGGTGGGACTGCTGATAGTACCCACCAGGCCTCTGCTGGGAGAATCTGAAACTATCAGTCCTGGCCCTCTTGGCCTCTCTTCCCTCTCACTCACCTGATCGCCTCCATCTACTGTACGTACAGAACTATCAGGGGAAATTCAATGTCCTGACGCAGCATTCGGTCCGGCAATCCTTGAACAAACAGTCTGCTATACCATACACGAATCGACTCACTCAGGCTCTCTGATTTGTCACCATCCCAGGTGCATACTTGAACAAGTGACGGAACTCCAAGGCATACTCCTAAACTGCCATCTTCCCTTTCTTCAGGTTCACAAACTCGTCTGCTTTAATCTCCCTCATCTCATGAGGGAAGAACCTATCTAGAAATACGACATGAAGCTTATCCCTACTAATAGGGCCTGCTCCAACAGCCCTACTATCCTTCCATTGCTTGAACCAAATGTGTCTAACCCCTTTCAGCTATACGAGGCTAGATCCGCGCACTCCTCTGCAGTCACCCCCATGATGTGGGTGATCTTTAGAACTTCATCGATAAACTCATGTGGATCCTCGTCCACCTTTGACCCAAGAAACCCAAGAGGGTTCATCCTTAGAAAATCGGTGACTCGTGTTGCCGCCACATTCCTGTTCTAAGGGACATACGCTATAGCCTGTTGATTGACTTGGGCAGTCAAATCCTGAGCTAGCATCTGAATGGCTGCCCTGAACTTAGAGTGGGCAACCTGCTTGGGTACTGATCCTTATGGGCTGGTGGGGCCTACTAGTGCCCATCCCCAATGCCATTCCCATTTCTTATTCTGTTAACTCGACGAGGAGGCATGATTCTACAAATGCGTATAGCACGAGTTAGAAGGATAGAGATATATTTCATCGCATGACTTAGATCATGAAAGAAGGGAACATTTCCTAAAACGTCTCGTAGCCTATTCGTCATAACTGTGGTGTGCTTCACACCCATGAAAAAGACTCTACTTAACGTGGCTTTCGGACCCCCTTAGACACTTCAAAACCTAATGCTCTAATACCAAGTCTGTCATGACCCGAACATAGGCCCTGATAGAGAGAAGGGACAAAGAACCCCGAGAGGCTCCAAGTCGACCCATGGCATGAACATAACAACTAAATCTAATATAATCAAGTGGAAGTCTAACATATATAATAAAGCCAAAGTCTAACATATACAATAAAGCGGAAGTCCAACATATATAATAAAGTGGAAGTCTGAAAATATCATAACATCTTAATACATACACACGGCTGAATCTGAATACATGTTATGTTTGAAAAGCCTCTACTACTGACAAGTTGATGGAAAAAGACCCCAACTAACTCACTATAGTCTGAAATTGAAAATACTCAAAACAACTGATAAAGGGCCCTCGGGAGATGAGGACTCACCAATAGAGACTGGAAGATGATAATACTGAGAGTCGAGCTACTAGAGGGACTGAGCTTGAATATTCGAGCCTGTATCATGAAATGATACAGCATAGAGTATGCGGTCAGTACGTGAAATGTACTAAGTATGTAAGGTAAGTAAAACCGCTAAGTAAGTAAAATTATAAATCACGCATATCATAAAATATCATCAAGATAAGATTCTGAGAGTAATATTTGCATGCTATTCTCTAAAATCATGGTCTAAACATAACTGAATATCGTAACTGAATCGAATGACCCAAAGCTGAAACTGATAATTATAAGTAAAACTTAACATTAGGTCAAACCTGCTGAAAACATAATATCATGACTGGTGAACATGCATAACTGAAATCATGAGAAACAACGGGAGACTCGTCATATAACTGACATTACCACGATAGATCTTACGTGGTCCCGACTATTACACTCAAGTGGGTAGAGCCGCCCAAAGCCTTGCCAGGGCTAAGGATGCTACCACGATATCAATAAGAAGTTGAAGGCTCCCTTGGGGCAGGGGAAGCTCATAAGGGATGTCTCGAATAATCTGAACATACCTATGTTGGCACGTAGTTCTGAGGCATAGGGTTGGCTGACCCTTATCCTACTCGGTGCTAGACACTACTTCCAAAAACATGCATATGCTCTCCATCATTTTTCAACGAAGCTGAACCATTGTCTAGTGATGAAGCTGACTCATAACATACATGCATAAATCTGAAATCATACACGAGGAGTCTTGGGCTCAAACCATACCACAAGCTGAAAATGATAGGAGTCTAAACTCCAAAATCAATGTGGTGAGCTAATAACATGAAATTTAGATAAAACTTGAAAGATACTTGATCATATGGGCTCGCCCAATATTTAAACATGCTTTACATAGACTTGATCATTCGAAAACATGAACATGGACATGGGTAATTCAAAATCATACTGTCTTCATATACATCTCATCATGCTTGAAGATATATATCATAATCTCATCTATTCATGAGCTTTCATGGATGGGCATCAAAAATTATAAAACTTGAAAATAAAATTCATAATTGGAGATATTGTAAAATATGACCATTAATCATAATTCAACATTAGAAACATGTTTATATAATACCTATGATTGATATTTAGAGAATTCACATGTTGGGTTAAAACCCCATAGATTCATAAGTAAAATTTCATGAAATTGAAGAGGGATTGGGCATGCTTGTGGATGAATACAGCCATTCATAACCCTACATACCTGAAGAATCTGATTATACAACTCTCTTGAATGCCCAATGTAAATTTGGGGAAGAATTTAATGAATCTAGGCTTGATCACCCTTAGGAGCTTCTAGACATGCATGCATAGAAGAGAATAGGCTTAGAATGAACTTACCCTTCTTAAAACACACTATTCTGAGATTAAAATGACATAGTATAGGCCTTAGGAGTATTGGAATTATGGAAAAGCCCTTATTAAATTCACAATAAAATATTCACTGCAGTCCCAACGAGGAACTGGACGACTCGTGGTATGGTTCTCGTTGCCTACACTGTAATTTCATCACCACTGGTCACCACGAGGGATACCATGACTCATGGTGTGCCCTACAACTCGTGGTAACAACCATTTGGGACACTACCAGAAACCCTCAACCTTCAAACCAACCACTAACCACGACCCACTTAACGACTCATGGTCTCACCCGTGGTCAACCTCAAGCCCAGAATTCCAACCAAGTCTGCCCTCCTCCCCACGAGTCACTTAATGACTCGTGTTGCACCTCACGGGTCACTGGACGACTCGTCCTATGACCTAGTGTAAAAAATTCTATTTTTTCTGTTTCAAGTACTCATACACACACTAGTATGCTTGTCTGAATTCTCACATCGGACACGACCCTATTATCTCAGGGTAAGGACTTATTATCCAACTTTCATCAATATATCCAATATGCTTATCAATCAGTCCCCTCATGTGACAACTCAGAGTGAGATATCAACCAACATTCATCGACATAACTTATTGTGCATTTCATTCAGTCCACTTATAGAATAGTTCAGCAAGATATATAAATCATCAATCATCAGCATAATTCAACATGCTATTAAATTAGTCAACACATATGACCTCATAAGTACACATTGATTATTACAATTGCACTTCAATTTGACAACAACAAACAACATTTAATCATCTCAAAGTTCATTCAAAAAATATAACTAAATCATCATTACCTCTATCATAGTCAGCACTCAAAAACCAAGTAATCAGATATAGCAATTCATGACTCGTGTAAATCCTCAGTTAAAGTTGACTCCTCATAACCATAACTTGCTATATTTTTAGTTATCTATCAATTAGCCGATTATCCCGTCATCTATCACAATAATGAAACACACCAAGGTAACCTTCATAATTCGTTGGTTCAATCTTTCCTACCCTCTCACATAAGGATCTATCACATAATCAGGTTCTTTCAATATTGATCAACATATTGTTCATATTAGTCCCCATTTCAAGACAACTTACTAGGGCGCATCATCATCCCTTTAACATATTTATTCACAAAGAAACTTCGTTAACATACAATAATTATTTTAATATAATTCAGATTTAATTACACAACCTTGCTGCTATAGGTTCTCATAAACATTCATTCCTTCCTTACCTTGGATTCGTTTTAAGCTAGGTAATTATACTACCAGCCTTACGTTTTCATTCCTAACAATTAAATTGCAACATTAAGCTCATATAATCAAACTAAGTCTGATCACCTCACTTCTTTCGTTTATTCGAACTATTAGAATCATTCACTAAAGATTATATAACCAAAAATATAAAATCAAGAACAACCACAATCACATGTCGTCAAAGCATGCCATTAATAATATCACCTCAAGACTCTACTATCAAGAAGATAACATCAAAAACATATCATAAAACGCATCATATCAAGAGTATTTTATTAATAATTAATTATCAACTAGGTTTCACTTTCCTACATGTTCCCATACTTAGAATTAATCCTCCAATCTTATAGTTACATCACTACAAATCTTTTATCACTTCATCATATTTTATGACTCCTCTATCCTCATTAATTGCACATTAATAGTACACACGTATATGATTCATGATTACAGTCTAACACAAAGATAAGTCATAACCTACCTGGACTGCAGAACAGGAATATGCAGCTACTCCGAGGAGCTTTGCCTTTTCTCAACGCCTCTGAACATTCAAAGTCTAGAAATAAGACATTAAGGAATCAATCAATAGGCTACTTCTTTGATTCAAAGGTTTGGAAACTCAGCCTACTCCATTCTACCCGTTGTTTAAGGTCTAATTCGATAATCATAGGCTAAATTATCATAACCCAATCTAAAATGATCCTTCGAACATAGTTCATGGAGTTTTTACTCCTCTAACTCTCTTGAAGCAGTTTTTAAGGTTAAGGGTTTCAAATTCACCGAAATTCTAGATCTTAAATTATCACCAAAATAATATTCTATAATCTCATTCACTCTAGAAAGTGTTAATTTACCATTTTAGGCCTAGGAATCAATACCTAATCATTCCCATAACCCTACCTCTAGTTTTCAAAAACCTAGGGTTCTTATCTAGGATTTCACCATTAGATACTATCTATGATTCTGGTTGTTAGGGAATTGAATAAGGAAAATAAAAAGTTAGAAATCATACCTTGGGGAAGGAGAAATTACTTAGCCCTTAGAAATCCTCCCTTCTTCTCTCAAAGTTCGTGCCTCAAAATAATGGGGTGAAAAACCCAAAAATTCTAACTTAAATTGACTTTCTACCTCGCGTCGTCTGTTGCAGCAGTCCTGCTATGGAAAAGGATCATTTGCCAAGGCAGTCCTACCGCCTGGGATTTTGAATCAGCCCATCAATTTAATTTATAAAACAATCTCTTATTTCAAAAAAATAAGATAGACCAAGCAAAATTTTGAATCCTTACACCAATGTCATCGAGGTTCTTGATCCAAATCCACTCCTTATGAGGAGAGAGTGTAAACTGTCATCACAATATAATTACCCAACTCGTGAGTTGGGGTCAAATCCATAGGGAATAGAGACTTGATGGCACAAAAGTTGTCTATCGAATTAAACTAGGTCGCATCATTGTCTGAAAAATAGAGAAGTAAATATTGAGGGTTAAAATGATCTGAATTAGAATTTAAATTCAATCAATCAACTACAAGGCAACCAACTTGAATAAGCAAAGATGAGCAAGATCTAGTGGTGTGCTATTGATGGGGCATCAATCAGATTGGAGTTAACTAGGAAATAAAATGATTACTCACCACCATAAATAGTTGTAGATGAGGCGGCACCCAATGTTTTTCAACCACTTGGGTGTAATACCCCAGAAGTTCCTAAGACTAGACTCGAGAGTTTGAAATGAAAACAGTAGAAAAATATGAGATTTTGACTTCCAATGACTCATGATACGAGTCATGGAAAGGAGTAACGAATCATTAGTGGGAGTCTTGGTAAGCTGCTAGGTGTGAAGGTTTGGACTAACGGGCCATGGTACAATTCATTGGTTGGTGTGATGACCCATCGCCACAATTCATGGTTAGTAGCTGAAGAAGTAGGGGTCTGGAGTAACGAGTCAAGGTACGACCTATAGGATGATGTAACGAGTCATAGGTTGGAAGCATTGTTTGTCACCAAGGTACCATTATTGGATGGTACGAGTCATAGTACGACTTGTTGTAAGGAAATGAGTCGTGGTAAGAGCCCGTAGGAAGGAGCAGGAAATCCTCCCAGTCATGGTAACGGATGGAACCCACGACTCGCGAGATAAAGGTATGAGTCATGGTGTAACTCGTAGAAAAGTCCAGAATACAGGTTTCATTAGGGGTAGTAACGGATGGTAACCACGAGTCGTGGTAAGGAGGTACAACTCGTGGTATGAGTTGTGGTCACTGGTAGTGTTAAATATCTAGATTTTTCATTAAGGCTATTTTCATAATTTCTAAGCTCCTAAGTCCTAAACTGCATTGTTTTAAGCTCAGTTAGGAGGATTTAAGGGTGCTTAACCTATCATAAGCCTTATAATTCCATGCATGCAAGTTAGTGTTATTCCTTGGAGATCAAGCTTGAGAAATTCCCCAATTTATTCTCCAATTCCTTTGGGCTTTTAAAGAGGAGTATAAATTAGACTTACCCAGGTTTGTAGGGTTGTGAATGAGAGTTCCTCTTCACTCTCATGCTCCGATTCCTCTCTATGTTCATGAATTCAAGTATTAAGTTAAATTTGATAATCTTATTGGGTTTTAAGCCCAAATTTAGGAAATTCTCTTTGATTTGATTATGGGTCATTCCCCTTTAATGTTCTAAATGTTGTTTTAAGATTATAAGCAGATTTTAGATTTAAATTAATTATAATTTTTGTGGTTTCAAATTCCAATCAATCTGTGCCCAATTATGTAAGGTTTCATGAAAAGTCAAGTTATGATTCTATCTTGATTTTGATCTTACTAAGCCTAAATTATGATTTATGATTCATGTTATGAGTTCTCTTCAAGTACTCTTCAAGGATTTATGAATATCAAGTATATGGATTTTCACAAATATGCATGTTCTTCATGATTTATGAATTTATGATTATGGCTTACTCACAAGCCTTATTTCATGGTTAGTTCACATATTTCAGGCATGCTTGTGATTATCATGATTTAAACTAGCCCATGAATCTCATTTATGTTTTTCCTACTATGATATGAGCACTATATATGTTTTGGAAGTAGTATTTAACATCGAGTATACTCGCGGTCCAAGCATACCCCGAGTCTCAGAACTACATGTCAACGTAGCCATGATGGGACTTCCCTTAAGACTATTTCCTTTTGCCTGTATGAGTCTTTTATGAGTGATATCATGCCTTTTTCATGGTTCTACCCTTTTCAAGGTATGAACACCCTACCGACTAGGGGTTTATAGGTCGGGCTCCATGTGTACTCATATGGGGTATGTCGGTTATAAGAATCTCCCATTGTTCCACATGATCTATGCATTCTCATGATTATGTTGCTTTGTCTCAAGTTATGTTTTATAAGTTTTATCTTATGATTATGATTATGACTAGATTATGAATGGTTTGAAAACATTGAGCCCTCATGTTATATTATGATACTCATGTTTATACTGTCCTACTCATATGAACTCTTATGTATTTTAACTGTCGGTTTTACTTACCTTGCATACTCAGTACATTTGAAGTACTGACCGCATACTCTATTTTGTATCATTTCATGATACATGCTCGGATGTTTAGGTTCAGTCCCGCTGCTAGCCAAATTCTCAAAGTTAGCATTTCTGAGCCTATTGGTGAGTTTTCATCCTTCGAGGACCTTCTTATCAGCTTGTTATTAGTACTTTCAGTTTCAGTTGACTAGTGAGTTAGTTGGGGTCTTGTCCCATCAGCTCGTCAGGTTATAGAGGCTTATCGGTCATAGCATGTATTCAGCTTCGGATCAGTATTATATTTTCCGTTGTTTAGATGTTAATGTATTTTCATACTTCCACTTAAGCATGTCTTATTATTCCAGTTTTCGCTTGTTGTATGCTATTAGCTACTATGTTCATGCCATGGGTCGACTTGGAGCTTCTCAGGATTTCTTGTCCAGTTTATATACCGGGGCCTATGTTCAGGTCGTGACAAACTTGGTATCAGAGCATTAGGTTTTGAAGTGTCCTACGGTGTCTGAAAGTCGCATTAAGTAGAGTCTTTTTCATGGGTATGAAGTGCGCCACACTTATGACGAAGAGGCTACGAAACATTTCAGGAAAATTTTCCTTCTTTCATGATCTACGTCATGCGATGAAATGTATATCTATCATTCTAACGTGTGCTATATGCATTTGTAGAATCATGCCTCCTCATCGAGTTAATGGAAGAAGAAACAGAAATGAAAATTGCCATGAGAATGGCAACGGAGAAGGGAACTAACAGGCCCCACCAGCCCCCTAGGATCATGTGCCGGAGTAGGTTATCCATGCAGATTTTAGGGCAGCCATCCAGATGTTAGCATAGGCATTGACCGCCCAGGTCAACCAGCAGGCAGTAGCGCATGTACCCCAGAATGGGAATGCAGCAGCAGCAAGAGTCAAGGACTTTCTTAGGATGAACCCTCCGAAGTTCCACGGTTCAAAGGTGGATAGGGATCCATATGAGTTTATTGATGAGATCCAGAAAATCACCTAGATCACGGGGGTGACAGGGGAGGAGTGTGCATACCTGGCCTTTTATCAGTTGAAAGGGGTTACACATATCTGGTTTAGATAGTGGAAAGATAGCAGAGCTGTTGGAGCGGCCCCCTTTGGTAGGGATGAGTTTCTCACTACGTTCTTGGACCAATTCTTTCCCCAGGAGATGAGGGAGATCAAGGCGGACGAGTTCATGAACCTGAAATAGAATAATATGACCGTTCAGGAGTATGCTCTAGATTTTCACCTGATTGTCCAAATATGCGTCGGAGATGGTGGCTGATCAGAGGGCTCGAATTAGCCGATTTGTGAATGGAGTAGCAGATTACTTGGTCAAGGACTGCAGGATTGCCATGCTGTATTAGGATATTGACTTCTCCTAACTAGTGTTGTATGCCCAGCAGATGGAGGTAGTGCAGATGAGGGAGAGAGAGAAAGAGGCCAAGAGGGCCAGGACGGGTAGTTATGGGTTCACCCAGCATAGATCCAGTGGCAGTCACCATCCACAGTTTCGGCAGAGGTCGTCAGCCCCGGTACCATCATTAGCTGGGGTACCATCATCAGCCAGTGTCCCGTCCAGACCCATACGTGATCAGAGGGGTAGGGCATTAGGCTCGAGGGGCTAGGCGAGCACTACAGGAGATCGCACCTTTCCAGCCTGTGCAAAGTGTAGCAAGAATCACCTAGGGCGGTGTTTAGTTGGCTCGGATGCTTTCTTCGGGTGTGTCAAACCCAGACACAAACTCAGGGATTGTCCTTCAGCTAGATTGGATGATGGTGGGGTCTGTACCCCAGCCACTAGTTCAGTAGCTCCGGTAGCACGTCCCTTCCAGCAGGGTGCTTCCACTAGTTTAGCTGGCGGTCAGCACCAGAACAGGTTCTATGCACTCTCGTCGTGACAAGAGCAGGAGACTTCACTGACGTGGTGAATGGTATACTACGAGTATTCCATCTTGATGTATATGCTTTGTTAGATCTAGGGGATACTTTATATTTTGTGACGCCCTATATTGCTAGTAGTTTTGAAGTCGGTCCCAAAATCCGATCAGAACCATTCTCAGTCTCTACTCCAGTCGGTGATTCAGTTATAGCTCGACGGGCATACAAAAATTTCCCTATCTCAATCCTTCATAAAGTCACCTCAGTAGATTTAGTAAAGCTAGCCATGAAAGATTTTAATGTTATCTTTGGCATGGATTAGCTACATGCATGTTATGCCTTAGTAAATTGTAGAACCCGTATAGAGTTACGATTTTCGGGTGAGCCAGTCCTAGAGTGGAAGGTTAGTTCAGCTGCACCTATAGGTCGTTTCATTTCCTACCTTAAGGCCAGAAATATGATCTCTAAAGGTTGCGTGTACCATATAGTTAGGGTTAAGGATTCTACATCTAAAACCCCGACTATCCAGTCAGTTCCTGTAGTGTGCGAATATCCAGAAGTGTATCCAGATGATCTACCAGAAATTCCTCCCAAGCGGGAGATCGATTTTGGTATTGACCTTCTTCCCGATACGCAGCCTATATCAATTCTTTCTTACATAATGGCTCCAGTTGAGCTAAAGGAGTTGAAGGATCTCTTAGACAAGGGTTTCATCAGACCGTCCCCGTGGGGTGCACCAGTTCTCTTTGTCCAGAAGAAGGATGGTCCCTTCCGATGTGCACTGATTATCGGCAATTGAACAAGGTCACAGTCAAGAATAGGTATCCCCTCCCCAGAATTGATGCCATATTTGACCAGCTTCAGGTTGCTAAGTGTTTTCAAAGATAGACCTCAGATCTGAATATCATCAGCTCATGATTAGAGAGAGTGACATCCCGAAAATAGCCTTCAGGACTCGGTATGGTCACTATGATTTTGTAATTATGTCTTTTTGACTAGAAAATGCTCTACAGCTTTTATGGATTTGATGAACAGGGTGTTAAAGTCGTACTTGGACATGTTCATGATTGTATTCATAAATGACATCCTTATATACTCTCAGAGTGAGGAGGAGCATGCGCTCATTTGAGGGTGGTACTACATACTCTTAAGGATCGCCAGTTGTATGCTAAATTCAGCAAGTGTGAGTTTTGATTAAGTTCAGCAGCATTTTTGGGTCATGTGATGTCAAGTGAGGGTGTACATATGGACTCTCAAAAGACAGAAGCGGTGAAGAATTGGCCTAGACTAGTGGATCCTTTAGATATCAGGAGTTTCTTGGGCCTAGATGGTTACAATAGGAGGTTTGTGGAAGGATTTTCTTCATTGCAACACCGTTGACTAAGTTGACCCAGAAGAAAATGAAGTTTCAATGGTTGGAGGCCTATGAGAAGAGCTTCGAAGAGTTGAAGACTCGACTCACCTCAGCACCAGTGTTGACTCTACCTGAGGGTACCGATGGGTTTGTGGTATATTGTGACGCCTCAAGGATTGGCTTTTGTTATGTATTAATGCAGCACGGTAAGGATAGTCAATGCTTCCAGGCAGCTGAAAGTCCATGAGAAGAACTATCTGACTCACGACCTCGAGTTGGCAGCGGTAGTATTTGCCTTGAAGACATGGAGAAACTATCTATACGGGGTCCATGTGGATGTGTTTACAGACCATAAAATCCTACAGTACGTGTTTACCCAGAAGGTTCTAAATCTACATCAAAGAAAGTGGTTGGAGCTTCTTAAGGATTACTATATGAGCGTCCTTTATCATCCGGGCAAGGCCAATGTACTGGTAGATTTAGCAGGCTTCTATGGAGAGTGTGTCCCATGTAGTTGAGAAGAGGAAATAGTTAGTGAAGGATGTGCATCGGCTTGCACGACTAGGAATTTATCTGGTTGACTCGACGGATAGTGGTTTCATTGTTAAGAATGGATCAGAATCTTCCTTGGTGACCGAATTCAAGGCTGGATAAGACGAGGATCCTTTTTTGGTAAAGTTGAAGGAAGCTATTCAGAATCAGAAGGTGGAGGTTTTCTCGCAACGAGGAGATAGTGTACTACGATATCAGGGGCATTTGTGTGTACGGAGTGTTGATGACTTGAGGGAGAGGATGTTGCATGAGGCTCATGGTTCCAGATATTCTATACATCCAGGTGACACCAATATGTACCATGTCTGGAAGTCTATTGGTGGAATGGCATGAAGAGGGACATAGCAGAATTTGTGGCAAGGTGTCCGAATTGTCAACAGGTGAAAGTGCAGCATCAAAGACCTGGAGGTGTACTTTAGGATATGAGTATCCCTACTTGGAAGTGTGATAAAATCAATATGGACCTCATTACAGGGTTTCCTCATACTCGTCGACAGTATGATTCTATTTGGGTTATTGTAGACAGGTTGACTAAAGCAGTTCATTTTCTACCAGTCAAAACTACTGACTCAACGGAGGATTATGCTAAATTGTACATTGAGAGTTAGTTCGTTTGCATGGAGTGCGCTTGTCCATCATATCAGATAGAGGTACTCAGTTTACCTCCCAGTTTTGGAGATCATTTCAGAAGGAACTTGGTACTCAAGTCAAGCTTAGTACAGCTTTTCACCCGCAGACAGACGGGCAGGTGGAAGGGACCATTCAGACTCTTGAGGATATGTTGATAGCATATGTGATTGATTTCAAGGGTAGTTTGGATGACCATTTACCTCTCATCGATTTTGCATATAACAACAACTACCATTCTAGCATTCAGATGGCTACGTTTAAGGCTCTTTATGGGCAGAGATGTAGATCGCCGATTGGTCAGTTCGAAGTTGGTGAAGCTATGTTGATAGGACCAGATTCAGTTCATGAGGCTATGGAGAAAGTTCAGCTTATAAGGGAAAGGTTGAGGACAATATAGAGTCACCAAAAGTCCTATGCGGATGTAAGGAGGAGAGAACTGGAGTTCCACATTGACGGTTGGGTGCTTTTGATGGTGTCTCCCATGAAGGAAGTGATGAGGCTCAGAAAAAAGGAGAAACTTAGTCCCCGTTATGTTGGCCCCTAGCGAATTGTGTGACGTGTTGGCAAGGTGGCTTATGAGTTGGAGTTTCCCTTAGAATTGGCTTCAGTGCGTCCAGTTTTCCATGTCTAAAGAAATATTTGGGTGATCCGGCTTTGGTTGTCCTGGTGGAGAGTGTAGGGGTGAAGGATAGCTTTAGCTACAAAGAGGTTCTGGTTGAAATACTTGATCGTTAGGTTCGGAAGCTAAGAAACAAGAAGTAGCTTCAGTAAAGATTTTATAGAGAAATCAGTATGTTGAGGGAGATACTTGGGAAGCTGACGTTGATATAATGGCTAAATACCCACATCTATTCCCTTTCGGTTGAGTTCCAGCTTGAGGTATCTGTTTTCTCCTTAGTACTCTATTTAGTTTCATGTTTAGTTCATGTGTCCCAGTTTCTTTCATGTCAATGTATTTATGTGTGATTCATGAATTCAGTTCAATCATGTATTTCAATTCAGAGTCAGCCACTCCATCAGTTTTAAGCTTTAGATGTTCAATATTATAGATATCAATTCTATTCCCCAGCTTTTCAATATGTTCATATTCGAGGACAAATATTCCCAAGGGGAGATATTGTATTACCCAGGACATGCCTGAGACTAAACTCAGGAGTGTGAAATGAGAATAGCAGAAAAATCAGAGATTTTGACTCAGAATGACTTGTAGTACGAGTCGTGGGAAGGAGTAACGAATTGTTAGTGGGAGTCGTGGTAAGTTTTTGAGTGTGAAGTCTGGACTAACGAGCCATGGTACGACTCATTGGTTGGCGTGATGACGCATTGTCATGAGTCGTGGTTAGTAGATGAAGAAGTAGGGGTCCGGAGTAACGAGTTAAGGTACAACCCGTAGGATGATGTAACTCGTCATAGGTTGAAATCATTAATTGTCACCGATGTACCAAGGTTGGATGGTACGAGTCATAGTACGACTTGTTGTAAGGAACAATGAGTTGTGGTAAGTGCCCATAGGAAGAAGCAAGTAATCCTCCTAATTGTGGTAACAGATGGCACACACGACTCGTGGGATGAAGGTAGGAGTGGTGGTGTGACTCGTGGAGAAGTCCAGAATGCAAGTTTCATCAAGGGCAGTAACGAATGGTAACCACGAGTCGTGGTATGGAGGTACGACTCGTGGTATGGGTCATGGTCACTGGTAGTGTTAAATTTTCAGATTTTTCATTAAGGGTATTTTAATAATTCTTAAACTCCTAAGTCCTAAACTATATCGCTTTAAGCTTAGTTAGGAGGGTTTTAAGGGTGCCTAACCTATCATAAGCCTTACCATTCCATGCATGCAAGTTTAGAGTTCTTCCTTGGAGATCAAGCTTGAGAAATTCCCCAATTCCTTCTTCAATTCCTTTGGGCTTTTAAAAAGGAGTGAAAATCATATTTACCCAGGTATGTAAGGTTGTGAATGAGAGTTCCTCTTCACTCTATGCCCCAATTCCTCTCTATGTTCATGAATTCAAGTATTAAGTTAAATTTGATGATCTTATGGGGTTTTAAGCCCAAATTTATGGAATTTTCTTTGATTTGATTATGGGTCATTCCCCTTTATGTTCTAAATGTTGTTTAAGATCTATAGGCAGATTTTAGATTTAAATTAATTATAATTTTATGATTTTAAATTCCAATCAATCTATGCCTAATTATGTAAGGTTTCATGAAAAGTCAAGTTATGATTCTATTATGATTTTGATCTTACTAAACCTAATTTATGATTTATGATTCACGTTATGATATCTCTTCAAGTACTTTCATGGATTTATGAATATCAATTACATGGATTTTTACAAATATGCATGTTCTTCATGATTTATGAATTTATGATTATAGCCGACTCACGGGCCTTATTTCATAGCTAGTTAACGTATTTCAAGCATGCTTATGATGATCATGATTTAAACTAGCACATAAATCTCATGTATGTTTTTACTACTATGATATGAGAACTATATATGTTTTGGAAGTAGTATTTAACACCGAGTAGACCTGGGGTCTAAGCATACGCTGAGTCTCAAAACTACGTGCCAACATAGCTATAATGGAACCTCCCTTGAGACTGTCCCCTTTTGCCCATTTGGGTCTTTCATGAGCGATATCACGCCTTTTTCATGGTTCTACCCTTGGCAAGGTGCGAACACCCTCCCGACTAGGGGTTTACAGGTCGGGCTCCATGTGTGCTTATATAGGGTATGTCGGTTATAAGAATCTCTCATTGTTCCTCATGATTTATGCATTGTTATTATTACGTTGCTTTGGCTCTAGTTATTTTTTATAAGTTTTATCTTATGATTATGATTATGACTAGATTATGAATGGTTTGAAAACCTTGAGCCCTTATGTTATATTATGATTCTCATGTTTATACTGTCCTACTTATATGAACTCTTTTGTATTTTAACTGTCCATTTTACTTACCTTGCATACTCAGTACATTTCAAGTACTGACCACATACTCTATGTTGTATCGTTTTGTGATACAGGCTCGAACGTTCAGGTTCAGCCTCGCTGCTAGCTAGATTCTTAGAGTTAGCATTTCTCAGCCTATTGGTGAGTCCTCATCCTTCGAGGACCTTTTTATCAGCTCGTTTTCATTACTTTCAGTTTCAGTTGACTAGTGAGTTAGTTGGGGTCTTGTCCCATTAACTCGTCAGGTTATAGAAGCTTATCAGATACAGCATGTATTCAGCTTCGGATCAGTATTATGTTTTCCATTGTTCAGATGTTATTGGATTTTTATACTTCCGCTTAAGCATGTTTTATTATTTCAGTTTCTGCTTGTTGTATGTTCTTAGCTACTATGTTCATGTCATGGGTCGACTTGAAGCCTCTCGGGGTTCCTTGTCTTGTGTCTCGACCCGAGCCTATGTTTGTGTCATGACATTAGGTGCCTTTTGCCTCGGGTTTTCTCAAACCCCAAGGTCCCAAATAATTCACCCACTATGACTTGGATCAGACTTGAGTTATTTCTAGCCTCAATTCTCTAATGGGTGTAAGAAGGTGGGTATTGGCTATATCTAGCCCAATCCCACACACTCAACACCCAAGTACCCACCATTATTTTTCAAGCAACAATAAAGTAAGAATTATCTATACTTGCAATTGCAGATATATCAAGTATAACCTATAGAAAAAAATGGATTTATACTAGATAAGTAATTATAAGATCAATCTAGCAACATCCAATTCAATTTAGCCCCTATCATGCACATACCCCTAGCAAAATATTTAGCTACTCATAGATGTAAAACACAAGATTGTATTGATAAATAAATCCATAAAATTCATCATTAAGAGTAAATTGCAAACTCAAATTTTGCTTCAATGGAGGTTTTACCTTTAGGAAGAAGATAAAGATGATGGGAAAGCTCTCTATCTTTTTCTCTCTCTAGAAATTCAAAAACAATACGATCTCTAATGGAATGGAATTTTAGGTACTTTACAAGGAATGTACAAAAATAGGTTAAAACTGCTCCTCTTTTCCTGCGCTGGATGATTTTACCTCTTTGATGAAGGCCTAACTTATGACATCGGTGCCCATCCGCGTGGCGCCGTTTGCTCACAGTTGGGGGTCAGTAAGTCCATGTGCGATTCGGCATTGGCACCTGCATTTCATAGGTGCTGACTTGCATTCCGCAGATGTTCCATCGACTTCGCAATGGTTCCCCTCTGCGTTTGGGCTGCGTTTCGAAGGTGTCAACCTACGAAATGCAGGTCCTCCTTTTTCAGCCCAAACCATGCTTTTTGCTCAAGTTCTTCGCTTTGTCTATTTAAATCGAGTACCTGCACACATTCAATAGAAAGGGCATAAAATCTTCCTAATTGACTTGAAAACCAAGCAAAATCTCATGTTTAAAAGCCTAATGAGTTGGTAAATTACCAACTCATCAAACCCCCAAACTTGAACTATTGCTTGTCCTCAAACAAGGCATTTCTTTACAGATGAATAATGGAATTAAGCATGTCACACCACATAAGTTCTTGCACAAGGGACCACTAGGATTAAGACAACCCCAAAATTGCTCAACGACTCAAAGAAAAAAGAGAAACTCAACACTTTATGCAAATACTTCAAGAGGTAACCACAAACAATTGGCATGATTCACAAATGTCTCCTTCATTCAAAACAAGGGGCATGGTTGATCAAAACTAGCTTATATAGCATCTTAAGTCATTAAGAATTCACATTCAAAGTTTGCCTTAAAGCACACTGCATTCTTGTCTCAATCAAATCTTTTAACACGTGCAAGCATGTTCCCCAAGGAAGCAATCTCAATTAAAGGTTTAAAGGCTCAACATTGGCTAGCAAGGATAGATATTCAAGGAGGTCATATAGGTGAAGTAACTATCAAAAGAAAGCCTAGTATCATGTTCTAAGTGCAGCTACATCTAGGATTTCACCTTGAGTCACATTTGGGGTAAGTTCTAGACAACCATTTATGCATGAAAATTAAGCTAAAACCTTACCCCACAAAGCATCACCCTCCAAGGAGTTCACACAATTTTCATAACCACATCAAGACTATGACTTTAGAAAAGATAGCATGTGAATCGAAAAGCCAAAAAAGGAATGTGCAACTCATGACAAAAGAGTACTCAACTTTTAAATTCAAATGCCCCTTTCTTTTTTTCAAAATTCATTTTTTCAATGCTATTTAAGAAAATTTTGGTGGTACCTCTCAAAAGAAACTACAGCAACCGACTAAGAAAGACTTTAAACTCGGCATTTTCTCTTAGGAAATTCATCTCTCAATCTATCATTAAAAAATTCCACTCGGTTCGACATTAAAAGAAAAGAAAAGAAAATCGCTCCTTGGGAAAGAACCGCGGCATAAAGAAAACCCTTAGAATTTATTTTCTAACTACTATGAACAAAGGCAATTATTAAGACATGGAATATTTGAAAATTTAGAATGAACCCATCAATGGCACTAACAAGTAAACGAGCAATATTTCTTTTAACAAAAGCCCGGCGAGGGCATTCAACCAACTTAAGCAAAAATTAATACTAACAACAACCAAAGCATAAGAGATTTAGCCTGATAAGGGCAACGAAAGACCAATACAAGACCAAACATGACTAACAAAAGTGTCACAATCCGAGCTAAGGCCTCGGACTGAGACATGGGACCTAGAATCATGAATGGCTCCAAATCAACCCATGGCATGAACATAGTAACTAAAGAGTATATATTAAAGTAGAAACTGATAAACATGAATAAGTGGAATTTTGAATAGCATAATGTATATCAAATGATAATATCACAATGCTAAATATCAAGCTGAACATACTAGTCTATGTCTAAAAAATCTCCACTAACTGATGAGATGCTGGGACAAGCCCCCAACTATCTCCAAGTCTGAAACAAATGACAATACCAAAATAAAATGATAGGCTCCCTCGAACACTGAGGACTCACCCAAGGCGAGGCTGAACTGAGTTGACAGGGGAAGCGAGCTATCAGCGAGACGGAACTAGATCACCTGAACCTATACCATAAAATGATATAGCATAGAGTATGCGGTCAGTACTTTCAATGTACTGAGTATGTAAGGTAAGTAAAATCATGCTTAGTAAATATTAACTGAAATCATGCATATAAATATAAATCATTAGATTGTAAGAGTAAGGATTGCATGCTGAAAACTGAATTTGAGATATACATAGTCCTAACCTGATTATCATAACCGAACATAGTAATCCAAGATATAGAAATAGAAACCATATGACTTGTCATAGCTGAAATCATAAGTAAAAGCTCATAACTGATCATTGGGTCAAATTTGTTGTTAATACATAATATCATAATCATCAACATGAGTAACTAAAATCATGAGGAACAATGGGAGACTCACCATAACTGACACTATCGCGATAGAGATTACGTGATGTCCCAACTAGCACGCTCAAGTGGGCAGAGCTATCCAAAACCTTTCCAGAGCTAAGGACGATACCATGATATTGATATCAAGTTGAGGCCCCTTGGGGCAGGGGAAAATTCTCTTGAGAGGTCCTAAACAAGTAACATCTACCTATGTTGATGCGTAGTTTTGAGACCCGGGACATTGGAACCCCAAGCCTTCTTAGTGCTAGGCACTACTCCCAAAAAATCCATAGTGCTCCCATCATTTTTCAATGAAGCTGAAATTATAATTACATGCATAGTTTGAAATCTGAACATTAGGAGTCTTGACTCCAAAAACATCATAAGCTTCAGTGGGAGTCTTAACTCCAAAACATATGATAAGCTAATCTTATTAGCCTTGGCTAAATCATGAAAACATACTTAATTTGTGTGGGCCTGCCCAAATCATAAAATCATGCATACTTGAAATAGACTTCATAAGTAAAAATTACGGATTCATAGATGAAAAATATATAAACATTCATCCATGCTATATATCTCATAATTTTTGAAATCATGAATTATAAACTTGGCTTTACATAAAACTTGCATAATAGGGCATAATTTCTAATAACTTGAAATCGTGAATTTACAGTGAATTATGTATAGAATTTGCCCATTAGACTTAAAACAAGCTTTATAACATGAGGTGATTAGACCCATAAACATATCATAGAGAATTTCATAAAATTGGGTTAAAACCATATAAAAATTCATATACTTGAATTAAAACTTGAATTCATGAACTTAGAGTAGAAGTTTAGGCATGAGGATGGAAGGGCATAATTTCTAATAACTTGAAATCGTGAATTTATAGTGAATTGTGTATAAAATCTGCCCATTATACATAAAACAAGCTTTAGAATATGAGGGGATTAGACCCATAAATATATCATAGAGAATTTCATGAAATTGGATTAAAACCATATAAATTCATATACTTGAATTAAAACTTGAATTCATGAACTTAGAGAAGAAGTTTAGGCATGAGGGTGGAAGGAAACCCCCATTGATAATCGTACATACCTAGATTAACTTATTATCAAACTATCCTTGAAAGTCAAAGAGAATTGGGGAAGAAATTGAGAGAATTCTAGCTTGACCTTGAAGAGGGTTCTCAATATTTTGCATACATGGGAGCCCAATAACTTGATATAGGCTAAACCATCTTAAAACACTCCTTTTAGGGATTAAAATGAATTCATTAAAGAGTTAGAAGATTAGGAATTACTAAAAAGCCCTTAAAAATTCATCTAGAAAAAGGGCACTGCTAGTCATAACAAAGGACCTAATGAGTCGCTAGGTCCTCTGACGACCCGGGGTCCTCACCTATAGTCACCATTGGAAATTTCCATTTTTTTTATCATCTTCAGCCCACGGACAACTTCACGAGTCTTTAGGGGCATGACGACTCGTCCCTCAATCCATTGCCAATACTGTAAAAGTCACCTTCTCTTCACCCCCCCCCCCCACACACACACACAGAGACACACTTGACGGGTCATGCAATGACTCATGGGGAATCACAATGACTCGTTGTCTCATCTGTTACCACTGTCTGAAAAATGATGTCTCCTCAAACTAGGCACCACTTAATGGGTCACTTAATGACCTGTTAGGTCACACCACAAGTCATTGAATAACTCGTTCTATGACTTGGTGCAGATTTTTCTATTTTCTCCGATTCAACCCTCGGTTCTGATCTTGGGGTCTTTTAGGGTGTTACATTATCTCCCCCTTGAGAAAATTCATCCTCAAATATGGAATAAGCATACTAAAAGCCTGGGGAACGAACTTCAATCCCAAACTATACAACTGAAGCTAAAAACTAACGGAGTGACTGACTCCGGACTAAAATACATGACTGAATTGAATTCATGAAACATATATACATGCAATGACATAAAAGGAACTTAGAGACATGAACTTGACATGAAACTTAATAGAGAACTAAGGGGAAAATTGATACCTCATGGTGAAACTAAGTCAGAAGGGAAATGATACAGGTATCTGGCCATAATATCTACTTCGGCTTCCCACGTAGCTCCCTCAACAAGATGATTCCTCCACAAAACCTTCACTAAAGCTACTTTATTGTTTCTCAACTTTTGAAACTGACGATCAAGGATCCAAACCAGAACCTCCTCATAGGTGAGGCTATCCTTCACATGTATGTTGTCCACCGGAACTAAGGTTGGGTCACCAATGTACTTCTTTAATAAAGATACATGAAAAACTAGATGAAACTAACTCCGCTGGTAGCTCCAATTCATATGCCACTTTGCTGACTTGCCTCAGAATCCTATAAGGACCAACATATTGGGGACTAAGCTTCCCTTTCTTTTTGAACCTCATCACTCCCTTCATGGTAGACACCTTTAGAAATACCCAATCATCAACCTCAAACTCAAGCTCTCTCCATCTAACATATGCATAAGACTTCTGACGACTCTGAGTTGTCTTTAGCCTTTCCCTAATAAGCTAGATTTTCTCCATAGCCTCATAAACTGAATCTGGCCCTATCAATGTAGCTTCACCTACCTCAAACCAACCAATAGGTGATCTACACCTCCACCCATAAAGAGCCTTAAATGGAGCCATCTGAATGCTGGAGTGATAACTACTATTGTAAGCAAACTCAATAAAAGACGAGTGATCATCCCAACTACCCTTGAAATCAATTAGACACGCTTTTAACATATCCTCTAGAGTCTAAATGATCCGGTCGGCCTAACCATCTGTATGCGGGTGAAAAGTTGTGCTAAGCTTGACCTGAGTACCAAGTCTCTTCTGAAAGGATCTCAAAAACTAAGAGGTGAACTGCGTAGCCCTATCTAAGATGATGGAAAAAGGAACTCCATGCAATCGAACTAACTCCCAAATGTACAACCTAGCATAATCCTCAGCTAAATTGGTAGTTTTAACTGGTAGAAAATATGTTGCTTTGGTCAACCTGTCTACAACCACCCATATGGAGTCATACTGTCAGCGTGTACGGGGAAAACCTGTAATAAAGTCCATATTGATCTCCTCCCACTTTCAAGTGGGAATAATAATGTCCTGAAGCATACCCCCCGGTCTCTTATGCTCGACCTTCACCTACTAGCAATTCAGACACAGCCACAAACTCCGCTATGTCCTTCTTCATGCCATTCCACCAATAGACTTTCCGTAGGTCACGGTACATCTTGGTGGCACCTGGGTGGATAGAAAACTGAGAGCCATGAGCCTTTCCCAACATCTGCTATCTTAAGTCATCAATAGTTGGCACGTACAATCGACCTTGATATCGGAGTACACCATCTCCTCCTTGGGAGAAGACCTCCACCTTCTGATTCCGGACAACTTCATTTAGCTTTACCAAGATAGGATCCTCCTCTTGTCTAGCCTTGACCTCGGTCACCAATGAAGATTCTGACCCATTCTGAACAATAACACCACCATCTGGTCGAGTTAACAAGGCAAATCCCTAAACGAGCAAGCCTAAGGAAATCCTTTTCTAACTCCTTCCCCATCCTCAACATGAGACACACTTTCCATGGACAGTCTACTCAGAGCATCCGCCACTACATTGGCCTTGTCTGGATGATAAAGGACACTCATGTCATAGTCCTTGAGAAGCTCTAGCCACCTCCTTTGTCGCAAATTCAGGTCTTTCTGAGTGAATACATAGTGAAGGCTCTTATGGTCTGTGAATACATCTACATGCACCCCATACAAGTAGTGTCTCCAAATCTTTAATGCAAACACCACACTGCCAACTCTAGATCATGCATCGGGTAATTCTTCTCATAAGTCTTAATCTATCTAGAGGCATACGCAATGACCTTACCATGCTGCATCAACACACAACCAATACCAACCCTAGAGGCATCACAATACAGCACAAAACCATTTGTGCCTTCTAGTAGGGTCAATACTGGGGTTGAAGTGAGTAGAGACTTTAACTCTTGAAAACTCTTCTTGCAGGCATCTGATCACTGAAATTTGACCTTCTGCTGGGTCAAATTAGTGAACGGTGCTTCAATGGATGAAAATCCCTCAACAAATCTCCTGTATTAGCCAGCTAAACCCAAAAAGCCCTAATATCCGAAGGATTAACTAGTCTAGGCCAATTCTTCACTGTTTTTATCTTTTGAGAGTCCATATGTACACCCTCACTAGGTATCACATGGCCCAAAAATTCTACTAAGTTTATCCAAAACTCACACTTTCTGAATTTAGCAAACAGCTGGCAATCCTTGAGAGTCTGTAACACAATCCTCAGATGAGCAACATGCTCCTCCTCGCTTCGAGAGTATATGAGTATATCATCTATAAAGACAATCACAAACATATCTAAATACTACTCAAATACCCTATTCATCAAATCTATAAAAGTTGTGGGAGCATTCATTAGTCCAAAAGACATAAATACAAACTCATGTGATCATATCGAGTCCTAAAGTTTGTCTTTAGAATGTCAGTCTCCCTAACTCTGAGCCCTTAATAGACGGATCTGAGGTCTATCTTTAAGAAGTACTTATCACCCTAAAGTTGGTCAAACAAGTCACCAATCCTGGGGAGGAGATATTTGTTCTTGATCGTGACCTTGTTCAACTGCCGATAATCAATGCACATTCTAAAGGAACCATCCTTCTTTCGGAAAAAAAAAAGAGAACCAAAGCACCCCATGAGGATTTACTAGGACTAATGAAACTCTTATCTAGGAGATCCTTCAGCTGCTCTTTCAGCTCCTTTAGCTTGGATAGAGTCATTCTGTAAGGAGGAATGGATATAGGCTGCATATCAAGGAGAAGGTCAATATCAAAGTCAATATCCCACTCGGGAGGGGCTCCTGGTAGATAATTTGGGAACATCTTTGAATACTCACATACTATAGGAACTTATTGAAGAGTCGGGGTTGCGAACATAGAATCCTTAACCCAAACTAGATGACACACACAACCCTTAGAAATCATCTTCATGTCCTTGAGATAAGAAACAAAGCAACCTACAGGCACAGCTGAAGTACCTTTCCATTCTAGGACTGGCTCACCCAAAATCTGAAACTCTACCATATGGGTTCTACAATTCACTGAGGACATGCATGTAACTAGTCCATACCAAAGATAACATCAAAATTTGTCATGTCTAACTCTACTAGGTTAGCTGAAGTGACTTTCTGAAGGACTGTGACAGGTAATTTCTGTACACCCGTCGAGCTATAACTGAGTCACCGACTGGATAGAGACTGAGAAGGGTTCTTATAAGATTTCGGGACTGATTCTGAAAGTAATAGCAACATAAGGAGCCACAAAAGATAAGGTAGTCCCTGGATTTAACAATGCATACACATAAAGATGGAATACTCGTAAATATCAGTGACCACATTAGGAGAGACCTCCTACTTCTAATGAGATGATAGTGCATAAATTCTATTTTGACGCTGACCACTACCTACACTAGTGGATGCACCCTGCTGATTTGAGCATGCTGATGGAGATACTAAACTGGTGGTTGGGTCACGACCTCTACTATGGCCCTTTCTGGCTGAAGCGCAATCTCTATGCAGATATTTGGGCTTCCCATGCCTAAAGCACGCGCCTGAACCCACCAAGCACTCTTTGGTGTGCCTCCTACCACATCTCCCACAAACTAGAATGTTGGTCTCTCCTGACATGTTCCCCTGACCTCTAGACCCTGATGTTCTACCCCTCTGATCACGCCTAGGTATGGACAAATACTGGCTGATAATGGCACTAGGGTCGACGACCTCTGGTAGGATTGATGGCGATTTCCTCCGCCGAACCTCTACTAGAACTGTCCATAACTCCCTGTCCTAGCCCTCTTAGCTTCCCTTTCCTTCTCTTTCATCTGCTCCTCCTCTATCTACTAGGCGTATAGGACCAACCGCAAGAAATCTAGGTCACTATTCAGCATAGCGATCCTACACTCCTTGACCAGTGAATCTAATACTCCATTCACAAACTTTCTCATACAATCCCTTTGATCCACATCTATCTCTGACACATACTTAGATAGCCGGGTAAACTCCAAGGAATACACTTAGATGTCCTATGGTTCTGCTTCAGGTTGACGAACTCCGCCGCCTTCGCCTCCCTCAACTCTCTAGAGAAGAACCTATCTAAGAAGGCAGTCACAAACTCATCCAACTCACAAGAACTACTCCCACTACTCTACTCTCCTTCTATTGGTGAAACCATATGCAAGAAACCCTCTTTAACTAATAGGAGGCTAAATCTGGACTCTCCTCTCCAGTCACCCTCCATAATCTGGGTGATCTTTTGCACCTCCTCAATAAACTCATGTGGGTCCTCATCCACTTTTGACCCCAGAAACTCAGGTGGATTCATCCTAAGAAATTATCGAACCTTAGCCATTAATGCATACCTATTCTGAGGAACATGGACACACTGATTGCTGATTGAATTGAACGGTCATGACCTGTGCCAACATCTAAAATGCCAACTCTGAACTTGGATGAGTGACTTGCTCGAGCAAAGGATCTGTTGGTGCTGGCGGGGCTTGCTGTTGCCCATCTCCACTACCATTGTCATGGACATTTCCATTTCCATTCCTTCTACCATTTACTCAGCATGGAGACATATTCCTTCTATGACCCGAGATGGGGCCCCGGACCAAGATACGAGACCTAGAACCACAAATGGCTCCAAGTCAACCCATGGCATGAACATAGTAACTAAGGAGTATATATTAAAGCGGAAACTGATAACTTAAACATGAATAAGAGAAATTTTGAATAACATAACGTATATCGAACGATAACATCACAATGCTAAATCTCAAGCAGAACATACTAGTCTATGTTTGAAAAACCTCTACTTACCGATAAGATGCTGAAACAAGCCCCTAGCTTTCTCCAAGTCTGAAACAAACAACAACACCAAACTAAAATGATAGATGCCCTCAAACAATAAGGACTCACCCAAGGCAGGGCTGAATTGAGTTGATAGGGGAAGCGGGCTATCGATGAGACTAAACTGGATCACTGAACCTATATCATGAAATGATATAGCATAGAGTATGTGGTTAATACTTTAAATGTACAGAGTATATAAGGTAAATAAAATTATGATTAGTGAATGTTAACTAAAATCATGCATATAAATATAACTCATTTAGATTGTAAGAGTAAGGACTGCATGCTGAAAACTGAATCTGAGAGATATATAGTCCTAAGCTGATTATCATAATTGAACATTGTGACCCAAGATTTAGAAATAGAAATCTTATGACTTGTCGTAGATGAAATCATAAGTAAAATCTCATAAACTGATCATTGGGTCAAATCTGCTATTAATACATAATATCTTAAATCATGAACATGAGTAACTGAAATCCTGAGGAACAATAGGAAACTCGCCATAACTGTCACCACCATGATAGAGCTTACGTGATGCCCCAACTATCACGCTCAAGTGGTCAGAGCCGTCCAAAACCTTGTCGGGGCTAAGAACGACACCATGATATCAATATCAAGCTGAGGCCCCTTGGGGGAAGGGGAAAACTCTCTTGAGAGGTGCCGAACAAGTAACATGTACCTATGTTGGTGCGTAGTTTTGAGATCGGGTACATTGAAACCCCAAGCCTACTCAGCGCTAGACACTCCTAAAAACATGCATAGTGCTCCTATCATTTTTGAAAGAAGCTGAATCATAATTACATGCATAGTCTAAAATCTGAAAATTGGGATTCTTGACTCCAAAACATATGATAAGTTGATCTTATTAGCATTGGCTAAATCATGAAACATACTTAACTTGTGTGGGCTGGCGCAAATCATAAAATCATGCATACTTGAAATAAACTTCATAAGTCAAAATCATGGATTCATACATGAAAAATTTACAAGCATTCATTCATGCTAGATATCTCATCATACTTGAAATCATAAATCATAAGCTTGGCTTTTTATAAAACTTGCATAATAGGGCATAATTTTTCTAATAACTTTAAATCATGAATTTATGTCAAATTGTGTATAAAATCTGCCCATTAGACTTAAAACATGCTTTATAACATAAGGGGATTAGACCCATAAACATATCATAGAGAATTTTATGAAATTGGGTTAAAACCCTATAAATCCATATACTTGAATTCATGAACCTAGAAAAGAAGTTTAGGCATGAGGGTTGAAGGAAAACTCCATTGATAACCCTACATATCTGGGTAAACTTATTCTCAAACTATTCTTGAAAGCCCAAGAAAATTGGGGAAGAAATTAAGAGAATTCTAGCTTGATCTTGAAGAGGGTTCTCAATACTTTGCATGCATGGGAGACTAATGACTTGAGATAGGCTAAACCCTCTTAAAACACTCCTTTTAGGGCTTAAAACGACGTCATTAAAGAGTTATAGCTTAGGAATTATGAACACGCCCTTAAAGATTCATCTAGAAAAAGGACACTGCTAGTCACAACGAGGGACCTAATGAGTCGTTAGGTCCTCTGACAACTCGTGGTCCTCACCCGGAGTCACCACTAGAAATTTCCATTTTTCTGATCATCCTCACCCCATGGACAACTTGACAAGTCATTAGGGACATGATGACTCACCCCCTCAATCGTGGTCAACACTGCAAAAGTCACCTTATTCTCACCCCCCACACACTTGACGGGTCATGCAACGAGTCGTAGGGAATCACAACGATTCATCGTCTCATCCGTTACCACTACCTAAAAAATCATGTCTCCTCAAACTGGGAACCACTTAACGGGCGAATCAATGACCCATTAGGTCACACCACGAGTTACTGAATGACTCATTCTGTGACCTGGTGCAGATTTTTATATTTTCTCCAGTTCAACCCTCGAGTCTGATCTTAGGGACTTTTGGAGTGTTACAAAAAAGGATACGCAACCCACCTTCAATTATGAATTTACATTGTCCCCAATGTATACATGAAGAACAAAGGATGGTAGGAACTCCCTAATGTGGCTACTAGTCCTTATCATCATTGGCCTCTTCATTCTCATCAAGGTCGACCATGCCCATGTTTGTCTCATCATCCCCACCTATTCCCTTAAATAGATCATCAATGGAGCACCGGGCTATAGATGGGGAAGCCATGTCTGCATCAAGTATACTCATGACCGGATCCTCCATTGGTGCCCGGTTCCTCAACACTCTCACCTCAGCTCGGAGAGAAGAGGCTGCTCCCTCAACCACATCTACTCGAGAGCATAGCTTGTTCAAGCTATCACACACACTCTTCATCTGGTAATAAGATCAGGGAGAATCTGAGCCAACTCTTAGAGTTGGTTCTCATGAGATTGTGTCATCTTAGCTAGCTTCTGTATTCCACTTGGGTGAGAGGATGTGGGAGGAGGTTATGGCCCCCTAAATGGTGCTTCTCCAGAGGCATGACTCAATGTCTCGGGGTGGGGAATGTTAAGGTTGGAAGTGATGAGGGGTCTCCTCTATGTCATGAGAAGTGGAATCCTCGGGAGTCTCCCATGCTTACATCCTCTTTCTTTTAATCTTGGGTGTATCCGCATCCATCTTTCTTTTAACATTAATGACACTAGTGGCGGAGCAGGGGGATTCATCGGGGAATAATGGTACCCCCACTTTGAGGTACAACTCAGAGATGAGACCAGCATATGGCATTGAAGTTCCTTATTGTCTAGACTTGCGCTTCATTTTTATGGCCACTATTTCCCCAAAGTTAATGGGCACCCCTATCATGATGCAGGCAATGAATATGGTCACCTCGAGGTTCACTCTTTGATCATTTTTAGAGGGTATAGTTCGGCCGCAAACAAACTCTAGCCATAACTTGCCTCAAATTTTAGATCATGCCTTGAGATTTTACCACCCATGGAGGCCCATAAGAGCTGACCAATGGCGATGATAAGAGTTATCCAACCGAATTGATATTTTTTGGTGGCCACTTTTTCTGCGTATTTTATTCCTAAATCTATTCCACCCTCCTAAAATAGTGCATTTACTACACCCCGAACCATGACTGAGGGGTGGAAAGAGAACTCATCAACCTTTCCCTTGTGCTTCATTTCCTCTTTTCGTGCCTGGCAGGATGCATAGAATTCTGGTACATGGTTGGTGTAGTAGTCCCATAGAGGCTTAGCAAACATGTGCCGCTGTCTGTCGTTGAACTGTGTAGTGATGTTTGGGAAATCATTCCCCAGCCCCACCAAATCAAAATGTTTCTCAATGGTGATTGGCCTCCCTTCACAGATTATATAATCCTTCATGTCAGGAACATAGTAGATGATAGCCTCTCTGGTATTGGTGGGGGTTGGGATTGCTTTTGGCTTTTCCTTTTCCTTTACTCTTAGACGTGGAGGGTGTCTTTCCCTTGTCCGCTTACCTAGATGAAGTGATGATGCTGCAAAAGAAATGTTAATGCCACACACTACTATTTTTGTGTTTTTGATAATATGAAAGTAAAAGAAACAGCTAAAGTAAGCTAGAAATAAGAATCTAAGAATTGGATGACAACAAGTTGAAACATCAAAATCATGTGTTGGCAGCATCTGCGCTACAACTGCAAAACGCAGCTGAGCCGCAGCTGAGCCGCAGGCCTGGGCAGACACTGGCATTTCATTGATCTTGACCCATGACGCACAGATGAAATGCAGGTACTGAGCAGTGGCCTGAAGCCTCAAACCCGTACTTGCGCCTCAGCCTGTATTTCGCAGGACCTGACTGGCGACTCACAGGTGAAATGTTGTTCAGCATTGATCACCCCAAACCAGTTAAACAAAAATACCTCAAGTTCATGCCTATTATGATTTACCCACTCAAACATCACAACAGAATAAAAATGACAATTTTCTCTTAAGAAAGACGTCAACCTATCTATCATCATGCAAATCGTGCATTTTAAGCACATAGGGTTACTCAGACTTTACCCTCAACTATTATATCAAGCATACACTTCATATAGCATTTGTATCAATATGAGTACCCACACCAACATTGTTCAATTATCACTTCCTCCAACATATCCACACAACTACAAATATTCAACCATTGAAGGGAATAAGATGGGGAATGGGGAACTTGGCTTGAGAAAATTTCGAATCTAGCTTGCTTAATTTTGGACTATCATTCTTAAACAACAAGAAAGATACGAGAAAGGAACCCACATACCGATTGAGAAGAGATAAAAAGCAACTAGATTGGAACTCGGTGTCTTGATCAACAATGGATAATCCCCAAAGAGCATAAATTCTTTTTCTTAGTGAGAGTTTAGTGAGAGATGGTGAAATGAAGAGAATGATAAAGGGGGACTTTATAGAAGGAAAGGAGTAAGATTAATTGGTGGGTTGAGAAGGTAGGTTTAATGGGAGTTAATGGAGTGAAGTTGGAAAGGTATAATGGTTGGTGGATGGGTTATGGGGAAGGTGAAAAGGTGGAGAAGAAGGGTTTTTTGGGATTTAAAAAGGGATTTGACCGATTTGGAGAATCCTGGGTCGGGTCGATCAACGGGTTTGGTCAATATTTTAAATGAAGTACCTTATCTGCGCCTACGCTAGACCTACGATAGCCGATGGTTACCGGTGTTTCCCAGTTCCAAGTGCAGGTGACACTGCTCTGGCCTAGCTCACTGCTTGGGGGCTGCGTTTGACCGGCATTTTGCGGGTTTCCACCTGCATTTCACCGGTGGTTCACAGTTCACCCTTCAAATTCCAGGTTCACTGATTTAATCCTGCACCAAACCTGCATTTCACTTGTTGTCACGGGCGTTTCGCAGATGAGGCGCCGGCTCCCCCCCCCCTTTTTCTTCCAATATTCTAAACTTCTCTTGCGCTTGGGCGGTGACTCGCACTTGAGCACCTGCGTTTCACGGGTCTCATGCAGGGCTTGCCCTATTTTTCGCTCACTTAGTTCCTCATTTAATCAACCTACAAAACCAAAATATCAAAGCACCAAACATAAAAACAGTTGGCTTGCCTCCGAAGAAGAACCTTATTTAACGTCGTGGTACGAAAAATACCTCCTCAATCATCAATTCTCCGGAGGGTCATCCTCTAAATCAACTTTGTCCTCACCATTTTCGTCTTGCTCCTCCTCTTCATCGAGGACTGCTATCTCCTTGCATTCATCGAGGGGTTTTGTGGATTGACACATCTTGAAGGTGACTTCTTCACCTCCCACTCTAAATTTTAGCTTTCCAAGCTCCACATTCACTAATACTCTGCCCGTGGCTAGAAATGGTCCCCCTATAATGATAGGAACCTCGGCATCCATATCGCAGTCCAACACGACGAAATCGGCTGGAAGGATAAATTTGTCTACCCGAACCAAGATATCTTCTAACACCCCCACAGGTCTCTTAATGGATTGGTCCGCCATTAAAAGCCTCATTGAAGTGGTCTTGAGATTCTCCAACCCCAACTTCTTGAAAATGATAAGAGACATTAAACTTATGCTTGCTCCAGGTCATATAAGGCCTTTTTAAAAATGCACAGTCCAATGGTGCAAGGGATAGTAAAAGCTCTAGGATCCTCTCTTTTGGGAGCAATATTGCTCGCCATCATTGCACTACAATGGTGTGTTACTTATCCTACACCAGCATCGACAACCTTTTTTTTCTTCAGCAATTCCTTTGTGAACTTTGCATAGCCCGGCATTTGGAGAAATGCATCCACCAGAGGTATATTAATGGACAGCTTGATAAACATCTCAATGAATTTCTTGAATTGGTTATCCTCTTTCTTTTTTTCTAAGCACTGAGGATAAGGAGGTGGGATTTTAGGCTCCTGTCCTTGTGCATTTGAGGTCTCCTTGTCTTTTTTCTCAGTATCAACATCCTTGGGTGCAGCAGCCCCTCCTTCTTCCGCAAGCACTTCTTCATCATCAACCACATTTGGTGCTTTTGGCATCACATCTTTCGCTTCATCAATTATAATTGGATTACCAGCATGTTTGATCTTCACACCCTCATTAGCCAAGATTGTTCCACTCCTAGTAACAATCGTCATGCAATGGCCATCCTTCTTCGAATTTGGTATGGTGTCACAAGGAAGTGTTCCCTTCATTCGGGGATTCATTCGGGACAACAAGTGGTTTATTTGAGCCTCTAAATTCTTAACGGATGCTAAATGAGAGCTCACGATCTGGGCAAGGTTAGACACCTCCCCTTTTAGCTTTTTGACCCCACTGTCTGTGGACTCAACCTTTTTGAGCACTCGTGCTATCATTTCTTCAATCTTTGAATTCCCCACATCACTTACCTAGGGTTGCATTTGGGGTGTTTCAGCCTCTAGAGGAGGCATATATGGGTTCAAACTTCAATTGTATCTCTTTCCTTCACGATTTTGATCTCTATTTTCCCATCGCTCATTCTTATACACCCAACCCTAATTGTCACATCTCCTCCAACCTTGATTCTCATCCCGTGGATGCCAAGGGCCTTTGTTAGCACCTTGATATTTAGGGCGAGAACCCCCAATTTTACCCGCTATGAATTGACACTCTTCCTCATACCTTGGCAGTGAAGCTTCACCCTCACATTACATGAGGCCTTGAGACCCCACAGCATTGACATCCTTGGACCCCATTCCCCATAACATGCTTTATCATTAGTTCGATATGGGTCATCATCTTTGCTTGGGTCTCATCTCTCTCTTCATCTCTTTTTCTTATTTTCTCGGTCACAAGGCTTGAACTAGCACCACTTAAGGCCACTTCAGTGTCCCTAGTGTGCCAAGCTCGATTTGTTTTGGTCATCCTATCCAAAAGAGCCTTGGCTATCCCATAAGGTTGGTCCATGAGGGATCTCCCAGCTCAATTATTGGCCATTGGCTTGTCAATGGAATCCAGGGATCGATAAAAATTCTAAAGTAGCACTCCATCCGGTAGCCCATGATTTGGACATAAGGCCACTTTCTTCTTGAACAGAAGGCATGCTTCATGTAAGGGTTCACTTGGAATTTGCCTAAAGTTGGTAATGTCATCTCTCAATTGCAACATCCTCGACGGAGGAAAGAATCTATCTAAGAAAGCATCCGTCAATTCTTACCATGAAGTAATACACCCCGGAGGAAGCTTTTCTAGCCACATGGTAGCATCTCCTGTCAAGGAAAATGGGAAGAGCCTTATTCTAATCGACTCTTGGCCAATATTGGTAATATTGAAAGGTTGGCATATCTCAAGGAAATTCTGAAGGTGGCGATGTTGTCCTCTACTAGGTTTCCCTCCAAATAACCCTTTCAGCTGGAGAAAATAGAGCATAGTACTCGTCAGGTGAAGCATGGAATTCCCTACCATAGGAGGTAGGCAAATAGCCCCAGCTATGCCAGGTATCATTGGATCATCATCCTCGTGGTCCATTGGTTGTCCACAGAACCTTCTTGAGAGTGTTGGCTCATATCAGTCAACCTAAAAATACACCAAAAACAACAATAAATGTAAAAACAAAGCACAAGATGCTCAATTAATTCAAATCAACAATCAACTAGGGACTATCTAATCCTATTCCCCGCCAACAGCGTCAAAATTGATGACATCCAAATCCACTCCTCATGAGGAGAGAGTGTAAATGGTCATTGCAATATAATTACCTAACTCATGAGTTGGGGTTAAATCCACAGGGAATAGAGATTTGATGGCACAAAAGTTGTCTATCGAATTGAACTAAGTCGCATCATTGTCTATAAAATGGAGAAGTAAATATTGGGGATTAAAATGATCTCAATTAGAATTTAAATCCAATCAATCAACTACAAGGCAACCAACTTGAATAAGCAAAGATGAGCAAGAGCTAGGGGTGTGTTATTGATGGGGTGTCAATTGGATTGGAGTTAACTAGGAAATCAAATCATTAATCACAAGCATATATTACCGTGGACGAGGCGGCACCCAATGTTTTTCAACCACTTGGGTGTCTTTTGCCTTGGATTTTCTCAAAACTCAAACAAATTACCCACTATGACTTGGGTCAGATTTGAGTTATTTCTAGTCTCAATTCTATAATTGGTTTAAGAAGGTGGGTATTGGCTATCTCTAGACCAATCCCGTACACTCAATACCCAAGTACCCACCATTATTTGCACACCAATACTCTATTCTTCTTTTTCAAGCAACAATAAAGTAAGTAAGCATTATTTACACTTGCAATTGCAGATATATCAAGTATAAACTAGAGAAAACAATGAATTAATACTAAATAAGTAATTATAAGATCAATCTAGCAACACTCAATCCAATTCAATCCCTATCATACACACACTCCTAGAAAAATATTTAGCTACTCATAGATTTAAAAAATAAGATTATATTGATAAATAAACCCATAGAATTCATTATCAAGAGTAAATTGCAAGCTCAAATTTTTCTTCAATGGAGGTTTTACCTTTAGGAAGATGAATAAAAGCTCTCCATCTTTTTCTCTCTCTAGAAATTCAAAAACAATACAATCTCTAATCGAGTGGAATTTTAGGTACTTTACAAGGAATGTACAAAAATAGGTTAAAGTTGCTCCTCTTTTTCTGTACTGGATGATTTTAACCCTTTGATGATGGTCTCACTTGCGAGGCACCGCTTGCTGGCAGTTGGGGGTCAATAAGTCTATGTATGATCCGACGTTGGCACCTGCATTTTGCCGGTGCTGACCTGCATTCCACAGGTGTGCCATCGACTTCCCAGCAGTTCCCCTCTGCGTTTGGCCTATGTTTCACAGGTGTGCCATCGACTTCTCATCAGTTCCCCTCTTTGTTTGGCCTGCGTTTCAAAGGTGTCAACTTGTGAAACGCAGGTCCTCCTCTTTTAGCCCAAACCATGCTTTTTGTTCAAGTTCTTCTCTTTGTTTGTTTAAATCGAATACCTGCAAACATTCAACAGAAAGGGAATAAAATCTTCCTAATTGACTTCAAAACCAAGCAAAAGTTCATGTTTAAAAGCCTAATGAGTTGGTAAATTTCCAACTCAACGGCTCTATAATGATCGAAAGGGTCGTTACATAGAAGAACAATATTCTAAAAATATATTTTTTCCAGAAGAACAATATTGTGAAAATATATCATTCTAGAAAATAATTTTGTGAAAATATTTTTGTTCCAGAAGAATAATATATTGAAAATATATTTGTTCCTGTAAAATAATATTGTGAAAATATATGATGATATTAATTTGATATTCATTAACGTGTAAGAATGAGAATTTTCAAGAAATATATGATCTCTACAGATGATAATACTTTTATATGCTTGTTATATTTACAACTAAAAATATGTCAGAGAAAGTCTCTATGTTATATGCATACCTCGATTTGCTCCTGAAGTAACAGTAACAAGGTTTTAAGCTATCATTATTTAATATGATTAACATATATTTAAATGATTGTGTTCCATTTTTAAAGAATGGAAACTTTTGATAAATGTTACAAATATAGATCCAATACAGTTCCTGAAGTGAATGTGTACTTAGCAAAATCTGAAAATTTATTCTCGAAGTAGTAAATCTGAAATTTACTTTCGAAGTAGTAAATATAAAATTTACTCCTAAAATAGTAAAACTCTGAAATTTACTCCTGAAGCAGAAATAATTTTAAAGATATCTGAGAAATATTCTGAAGCAATGTCTACTTGTGCTTGACCAAAATAATGAGTTATTAATATATATTGTACGTCAAGCACATTAAAATAATCAAGTTTTATTTGATGACACCAATAGTGTCTAATTAATATTTGATAATACAAAATTAATAATCAAAGTTCCCTGAAGAGCCTAATTGTTTGTCTATAAGAATCATGACATCAGTAATGTTCAAATAATATTTTATTATGAAAAATAAATTAAAAACTCCTGAAGAGTTTATTTATCATCATGTCATGTATATTGTATAGTAATATACAAAGTTGTTATGATCAAAACACATGTGGTAGTAATCTAAAATTTACTAATAAAATGGTTAAGACTACAAATGATTAGAAGATTAAATATCTCTAAATTACTATGGGTAAGAGATATTATTATGAAAGGATTACTCGATTTGTAATACAAATATAAGCATAATGAAAGTACATGCTACAGTAAACCAGAAGTTTATTAATATGAAATTCATGATATAGTAAATCTGAAGTTTACTAAAATTAATACATATATCATGATAAACCTGAAGTTTGCTAGTATATATAATTTTATCAATTAACATGACCGTTTTGGTCATCCTGATATGATGTGTTAATCGAATATTCAAAATATATTGAAGAACTACAAGATTCTTTAAGAAATATTTTGTGTTGCTTGTTCTCGTGATAAGTTAATTGTACCAGCTACTATTGAGACTAAATCCTCAAAATTCTAAAAAGTATAAAAGGTGAATATGGGCTCATTCACCTACCATGTGATGCTTAAATAGATGCATCCATGAGATGGTCACATGTGCGATTATTGTCAACTTGTAGTTTGACATTTGCAAAGTTGCTTGCCAATATAAATTGAGCTAAGAACATAATTTTCAGATTGTGTAATCAAGATAGGTTTAACTTGACAATTTTGGTTTTATTAAACCTGGTTTGAAGTTGAATGTCTCCGATAAATAGTTGAACCATTGATTATGAGAACAAAGTTTACTGAATTTATCTATAATATGATATATTACATACAATAACACTAGTATGTGGCCAACAAATTATGATTAATCTCTTGTCCACTCAATTGGTTCCAGGTCAGGAACCAATATTTTTCATATAATAAGTTTTATGGGTGATATATGATTATTGAATCTAGCACGATGTACACAAATGAATACATATATTAGTTTTTCTAACATGAGGGGGAAAGAATAAGCAGCTAAGAAATATATCGTAAATCATCATTAGTATGATCCTCATTCAAAAATAATTCAAGTCAAATGCCTGAAGCATTTGCTGATCTAAAATTAATTTCATATTTCAACTGCAAAAACTTCTATTAAATTAATGTCCCTGATGGACAGAGTCTACAGTATGCATGAAGCATTTTTGATCAATCGGTTTCTATTGCAATATCTTTGAAAAAAGAATGGACTAAATGATCATAAATAAGGAGGTAATGTGCTGTTGAAGCCTATGACATAGCACTTCATGAAACTTCATGAGAGAGGTTTAGATACCTAAGCAAAATATTAGAAGTGATGAAATCTTATGAGATATTTCCAATTGCAAACCGATATAAATGATATACTATTAACGACATTTTTTATACAATATAGTACGCAATATTATAAAATATTGTGAGGATCTAAATTTTACGTCTATTAAAGCATGTTGATGTAGAAATAATTATCAAGTGAAACAATGTGCCTTGATAAGCGTAAGGCTTATTGGACCTATAGTCTAGACACCAGAAGATGTCACACATTTAAATACTAATGAATATTGTCACTTGACAAAATTTATATGGAAATCCTGAAGAATTCAAAATGCCTGAAGCATTTATAAGTTTATGTAAACTTGTTCATAATTCTTATATGAAGAAAATCAAATAAGAAAACAACATCAAAGTTTGTTGTACTTGTTGTTTATATTGATGATATAAATCTTATAGGAACTCTAGCAGAGCTTCAAAAAGCAATTGATTATCTAAAGAAAGAATTTGAGATGAAAGATTTAGGAAAGAAAAAACTTTGTCTTGGTCTGCAAATTAAACATTTAGCAGACGATATCTTTATACATTAATCTGCCCATATGATTTTACATCCACTAAGTATTCCAACGGTTGTTCGATCACTTAAAGTGAGTAAAGAACCGTTCCGGCCTCAAGAAGAGAATGAGGACTTTTTGAGTCTTGAAGTACCATATCTTAGTACAATTGGTGCACTTATATACCTCACTAACGCTACAAGACTTGATATGACATTTTCTGTTAATTTGCTAGTGAAATATGATTCTTCCACTACATGGAGGTATTGAAACGAAATTAAGCATATATCGCGATATCTATAGGGGACCATCGATATGAGTTTGTTTTATACTAGCAAAAGTAGTGCAAATTTTACTAGTCATGTAGATGCAGGTTATTTATCTGATCCATATAAAGTTAGATCTCAAACAAGATATCTATTTACATATGAAGGTACTGCTATATCATGACGATCTACAAAGCAATCCAATGTTGCTACTTCTTCAAATAATGCTGAGATAATAGTTATACATGAAGCAAGTAAAGAACGTGTGTGGTTGAGATCAATGATATATTTCATCAAAGAAAACTATCGCCTGAAGTGTGATACCAAGGTACCCACAGTTCTATATGAAGACAATATTGCATGCATAAATTAATTAAAGGAAGAATTCATAAAAAGAGATAGAAAAAGCATATTTCACCAAAACTTTTCTTCACACATGATCTCCAAAAGAATAGTGATATCAACGTGCAACGGATTCGTTCGAGTGATAATATAGCAAAATTATTCATCAAGTCTCTACCAACTGCAACTTTCAAGAAGATGGTGCACAAGATTGGGATGCGAATATTTATGTTTTTGGATTGATGTTCTCATCAAGGGAAGTTAATATGCGTTGTACCCTTTTTCCCTTGCAAGATTTTGTCCCACCGGATTTTCCTTGTAGGATTTTTAATGAGATAGTTAAAATGTGTATTATTAGATGGTGTACTCTTTTTTCTTCACTAAAATTTTTTTCACTGAGTTTTTTTTAGTAAGGTTTTAATGAGACACGTTATTTATCAAATAGACATTCAAGGGAAAGTGTTATAAATATATTTTCTAATTATGCTGAATGTCTATTTTTTTAAAGGAAAGTTAGAGTTAGTAACTTTAGGACCAAATTAATTTTCCCCTATAAATAAAAAAAAATTATTATAATTTATCATTTAAGAGAAATAAGAATTATTCACTCGTTTTTCTTTCTCGTACGGTATTATTGTTCATTCATTTATTATTTTATAACAAACAGATTGATCCAAAAGTGAATCTAAGAATTTGAATGAAAAGTAAGCTTATTTGACGCTAAATAGTTATTTTTTAAGAAAAATTTGAAAATATAGATAAAAATTTTGCATAATCTATATAAAACTTTAAGTGGCCCACCTTACCACTTATACCGTTCTTAGTAATTTTAAATTAAAAAAAATTCACATAATTCTGCATATTTTATTTATATAAATAAATAATTTATAATGAAGCAAACACAATGCTTTAAATAATGTACATACGGTGATATCATCGCACAAATGTTACAAATAAATAGTAAAATAATTCATAATCGTACTATTTTATTTTGAAGAATGTAACTTCTATAACATATTAAATTGAAGTTAAAATAAAATAAAATAAAATTGTACATACCAAAATAGCAGTATATAATTTTACTTTTTGTATAGCTTCAGCCTATACCTGCAACCAAACCATACCAACAAATTAATAGACTTCTTGAAAGAGTGTGTACTTAAAATTGTTTTTCCCTAATCAACAAAGATATATTTATACACTTCAAGCTTATAAAATGAGGGAGGAATAACTCTAAGAAGAAAATCTAACAATTATTGATGTGTCATCTACCACTATATATATATATACACACACGCACCCGCATACACACACACATTTACGAAACACATTCGTCTAATGAGTAATAGAAATATAACTACAAAATTATAAGTTTATTTTGCAGAATAGTCTAGGTATTTCATGAGTTATTATCGAAGGTTGTTTGATGAGTTAATTATCAATGTATGGATAAATCGATGTTATCTAAATTTAAATTAAGATTGTTAAATTTAATTAGGCTCGTACAATATATAAAGAGTTTATTATTTATGTTTTTAGAAGCAAACATCTGGTAGAGCATATTGTATCTATCAAGAGTAAGTTTCACTTGTCAGTGTGCTACTCTAAAAAACTTGATATCTAAATTGACACGTAATGATGTAGTAACATGATAAAGAGTAGAAAATGACAGTAGAGAAATAAAAATAAAAAAATAATAGCAGTAACATACATACCTTACAACAGTGTATTTGAGGCAGAAAAAAGATTAATATAATAATTGGAAAAATTAAAAAATAAAAAAGCAAAGTAAGGAAAAAGATTTTCTTACGTAAACAAACATAAATTTAGATAAATCTATTTCAATTTATTTTTTTAAAAAGAACATAAAAAAACAATGTTTAAATGACATCGAAAGGGGGAATAATTCATTTTTTAACTTCTCTGATTTCCTATTGAATCTTGCTTATAATTTTTTTTGTCCTCTATGAAAGCAAATAACAAATATTAACTTTTCAAAATCAAATTCTCAATATAAAAAGCATTTAATTACAAGAAGATAAATAAAATTTTAGAGATATCCATAAAAGTGATAGTAACAATCTTCAATTAGGAATATGACTAAATATTCATCACAACAAGTGAGGATCAAATTGAAGAATGAATGAGAAAACAAAGCAATAAAAATAATATAAAAATAAAAATATCTAATTAAATATTACTTTATCAGGTTTGATTTTTTTTGTTCTATCAAATGATAATATATTAGCAAAAGTGATAATCATTGATGTGTGGAAGGCAAAAGACAACTATTAATATTAAAGAATTTTTAATTTTTATTTATAAACAATACAAATATATATATATATATATATATATATATGAAAAATATAAAATTAAAAAAATGAAAGAAAAAAGCAAATAGTAATTTAAAAAAAAGATAATAGAAAAAAATTCGTGCTCAATAATATACTAGTGAATTTATTCGCGCCTCACGTGATTTTAAATTTTTTTTAAAAGTTACGGTTTAAATTTTTTTAGTTATTCAAATATTAAAATAATCACAAAATATATTTTGTGACATTTAATATTATTATTTTTTCTTTCAAAAGATGATCTAAATAAATAAATTTATATCTTTAATCCACATGTATTTGCCAAAATAAATTTTCAAAAGTTAAAATAAAAATCAAATCAAAACATTCTTATATTTATTTAAACCAAAAAAAATTGCAGAAAAAAAGTAATTACAAAGACACAACAACAAAAAGTCTAAACAAAAATCTTGAAATCTTATAAGAGAAACCAACTATAGTCTATATGTACTAAAAATTATTATATATTAAATGACTAATTTAATATTCCCCATTTGATATATATATATATATATGTATGTATGTACGTATGTAATTTTATAAAATTTTAGAAAATATCATTTGTGCTTTTAAGACCATTCACTTAGAGAACACATGATATTATCATATTATTAAAGAAGTGGGAAGCCCCCATTTGAAAAGTTGAATTATCAAAATATCCACCAAATATTGATGGACCGTTTTATCCTTTAAATTAATTACTATTCCTACAATAATTTTGTACAAAAATGTAAATATACATTTAACTGAATTTATTAAGTCATTGAATATCTTTTTATGTATACAATGGATATGAATCTATATATATGTCACGACCCTAATACAGGTCGGGATCGAGACATGGAGTCCGGAACCAAGAATGGTTTCAAGTTGACCCATGGCATGAATATAGCAGCTAAAGAGCATAAATTAACGGAAACTGATAAACTAAACATGAATAAGCGGAAGTCTACACACATAATAATCATAAACTGAGTGAATACAAACGAGCTGAGATTCTACATACTGTCTGAAGAGCCTCTAACACAACTAATGAGCTGATAGGACAGCATCCCCGACTAGCTCGATAAAAGTATGTAACTGGAATAACAAAACAACAAACTAAACTAAATGTCCTTGGAAGATGAGGACTCACCAACACTGGCTAAACTGAACTGATACGGAAGCAAGATTAATGGCGCGGCTGAGTCTGATCTCTCGGACCTGTATCAAGAAATGATACAGCACAGAGTATACGGTCATACTTTAAATGTACTGAGTATGCAAGGTAAGTAAAATATACTAATAAAACACATAAGAGTAGGGCAGTTCAAAACATGAAGTGATAATCATAACATAAACATGAGGGCTCAAGGTTTTCAAAACTATTCATAAATTAGTATTAATCATAATCATAAGAAAAACATTGTAAAACATAACTTGAGACAAAGTATCGTAATCATGATCATACATAAAACACAAGAAATAATGGGAGGACTCGTCTTAATCGACACCATTATGATAAAGCTTACATGATGCCCCAACTATCTCACTCAAGAGGGCAAAGTCATCCCAAGCTTGTCAGGCAAGGGACATGAATGGCATGATATCACTAATAAGGATCCCATACGGTTAACCATGAATATATACCTACGATGACACGTAGTTCTGAGATCACGGGGTTTACCTGAATGTCGGGTCTACTTGGTGCTAGACTCTACATCCAAAAACATACGCATGAGGGCTCATATATTTATCGTGAAATCATACATGAAGTTTATGGATAGTTAAATCATAACATACTAGACCATACTTGAAATACATGATTAACCACGAAATAAAGGTCGTTAGTAGGCCAAAATCATAAACTCATAAATCATTAAGAACATACATGCTTGAGATAATAACCATACTTGAAATTCATAAATTCATGAAGAGTTCTTGTAGGAAATCATGTCATAAATCATAAACAATAAATCCGGGCTTAGGAGAATTAAAATCGTAGTAGAATCATAAACTTGACTTTTCATGAAATTTGCATAATTGGGTATAATTTTCTAAAATTTGAAATTATGAATTAATAATCAAAATGGTATAAATCTGCCCATAGATCTTAAAATATGCTTTGAAACATGAAGGAAAATGACACATAAATAAATCATAGAGAATTTCATGAAATTGGGATAAAATCTCATAGGATCATTGATAATGCTCAAAATCATACTTTCTGGCGAAGTATGAAGCGTACATTGTCAATAAAGAACCCAACAAAGGTCGGGGTCGATCCCACAGGGAATATGAAAGGACATAGAAGAACGCTAGTATTTAATCTTTTAAGTTAATTTTCTCCTAAAAGGGGGGATTTGTAAAAGTAACAAGTAATATTGTTGAGAGATTGAATGTTGATTCTAAATTAATGAAACTAATCAGGGTAAGTGTTCCCCATGGGTTTGTTACTACTTCGGGTTTTACACTTGTGATCTATCCCAATACTTCACTTGTAGAACTAATAACATATGTTCATCCAAACGGTTGGTTCATCCCTATTAGATGACCATACTCAATCACCGTGTTAGGTCTCATGAGCAATTTTAATTTAATCATTATCAATTTGTCCTAAATTTGACTATCCTGCGACCACAGCTCAAGTTAATACAATGATCATAAAGACCAAGGCTTTGTTGTACTTCTCTTTCCTAATCTCTACCTCTCTAAGCTCAAGCAAGTAGAAAATTTAGGCAAGTTCTAATGTTGTGCATCGTTAAGAAACGTTTAAAGATGAAGAGAATACAACACAAATAGTATTGGTTTAGAATCACGTCGTGCAAACTCTAGTTCTTTAATTCACCATGGTTCCCACAACCCTAGTTGTGGAGGTTTTAGCCTCTCATAATTATAAGTAAATTCATAGGATTCATGAACAAAAGTATAAATTACTTATAACAATGATAGAAGGAAACTCACTTGATTATTTCAAAAATAAGAAAGAACAATTCAACAACAAGTATCTCAATGTATTTCTAACTCTCAAATCTAAGTTGTAAATTGTCTCCAAAAATGCAATTTAAAATCGTGCACCTAATTACATAAAAATAAAGGGTATTGATAATAGTAGATTTATGCCTTCTTTGTTCCTTCATGGATTTAATTTGGGATTTGTAGCTCTTTTTTCTAGTTGAAGTAGGATTCTTATGTTGGCACCTACACAAAACTGGCGCGCTGCGCATGGCATCGCGCTGGAAGGACGACACCTCGTGCATGGAATTGCGCCAAAGTAGTGTCGCGTCGCGTGTCTGGTTGTACAAGCAGGCAGGCGCCTCACGCCTATCATCGCATAGCAGGGCCTGAACGTCGTGTTGCTGCTCGCGCAAAGGTGCCAGTGCATTGCTTCATGCTTTCATTAGTGCATTGTTCATTCCAACTTCTTCAAATTCGATCCAAAAGCCTCAAATACACCCAAATACATCGTTTTAGCCCTGAAAGCATCTAATCATGTGTGTTAGCTCATTTTCACAAATATATAACTTAAACACATGCAAATACACATAATTTATTCTCAAAACATAGTGAAGTATGAGCAAAATATGGCTAAGAAGTGTGTAAATAAGCCCTTCATCAATCATACACTTGAATTAACACTTTAATTCATGAACGTGCGGATAAATTGGGCATGAGAGTGAAAGGAAGCTCCCATTCATGGCCCTGCATATCTGAGTAAATTGATTCTTAACTTGACTTTAAAAACCCAAGAGATTTGGAGAGAAATTGGAGGATTCTAGGCTTGATCTTCAATGGAACTCTAAAATTTCATGCATGGGAGTTGAATGAATTATAATAGGTTAAACTCTCTTAATAAACTTCTTTCAAGGCTTAAAATGACGTAGTTTAGGACCTACGAGCTTAAGATTTATGAAAATATCCTTAATGAAAATTCTGAAAAATAGGCACTGTCAGTCGTCACGACTCTCACCACCAGTCGTACCATAAAGTGACGACTCGTGATCACCTCCCTTTGTCACCGCTAGCCATAAGATTGGTTCCTGAATATCACATCATAAACGCCTGCTACGAGTCATTACATGGCATCACGGGTCATAACCCCTTTCTTTGTCACTGAGCCTCAATTCTTATCTTCTCTAGATTTTTTCATGAGTTACAAACCATGACTCGTGGTTACCTACCACAGATCGTAACACCACTCGTGACAATCCATTCATACACAGAATCTCCAAACCATGACCCTTATCAGGACTCGTTGTTTCCGAAAACGAGTTGTACCGCAACCCGTCCTTTTCAACCTTGGCATTCCCTGTGCCTCACCATGACTGCTGACCACAATTCATACTCATGCACCACGACTCGTGATGAATCGTGGTCTGAGCATCCAACTTCAGCATCTTCCTATGACTCCTCTCACGATCCGTTACTTCTCTCCACGATTTGTATCACGAGTCATTCTGAGGCAAAAATATAAATTTTTCTGCTGAACTTATTTTATTTATCTCATATAGTCTTAGGAACTTTTGGGGTATTGCAATATATATCCTTAAAAATTATTTATATTAAACTAAACAATTAATACGTATTAATAACTACATTTTCATCTTCTCATGCTTTCTACGGATTTTGCCTATTTTTTCATTCATGTGTCAACAATTATTTTAATCTCCAATTAAATTGAACAATTAATGCATATTAATGTTTATATCTTTTTATCTTCTAGAAATTTATATATATAAATTTGTGAATGAAAAAGGTGATTTGGCATATCTATTGAGCAAGAAAGATTTATGAAGTTGTGGATGAAAGAGGTAATTTGGCATAACTCGTTGAGCAAAAAAGATTTTTATCTTTTATTTTTCAAAAGAATCATTATTTCCTTTTTTCTTTTATTTTTTAAAATTTTATATTTTTCTTATTCATATATTTCTATGCTATTTATAAATATGAATTTTAAACATTTTTCTATCATAAATGTTAATGATTGTCTTTTGTCTTCCACACATCAATATTACCCTTTTTGCTTAATATATTTTTATTTAATTGACAAAAGAAAATCAAACATGATAAAGTAATATTTAATTGGAGACTGTCATTTTTATATTATTTTTACTGCTTTTCTTCTCATTCATTTTTCAATTTAATTTTCATTCATTGTGATGAATACTTAATCATTCCTAATTGAAGATTGTTATTGTCACTTTTATGGATGGCACGGGTTTGCATCTTGCTACCGACAACTTAAAATTTTATTTATTTTTTTATAATTAGATATTTTTATCTTGTGAATTTGATTGTAAAAAGTTAATATTTGTTATTTTCTTCCACAAAGGACAAGAAGAGGTATAAGCAAGATTCAATAGGAAGTTAGAGAAGTTAGAAAATGAAGTATTATCCCTTTCGAAGTCATTCAAATATTACTTTCTTATTTTTTTAAAAATAATAAATTGAATTAGGTTCATTTAAATTTGTTCTTATCTTATAATACTAAAATTTAGATACTTAATATTGCTTCACATTAATTATTTATTTGGTCCTTTTAATTTTTGATCATTGGATTCTTATTTATTTGTTTGTTTATGTAAGAAATCTTTCTTCTTCCTTGGCTTTCTTACTTTTTTTATTTGTCTAATTCTTTTACTGGTCTTCTTTCTACCTCTACACTGTTGTGAGTAGGGGTGGACGTTCGGACCATCGAATTGGATATGAGAATTTTGGTTTGGATATTCGATTTTCGAATTTTGAATTAAGAAAAGTACAATCCAAATTCAATCTAAATAAGTTCAGATTGGATTAGATTTTTTAAGTTCGGTTTCAGATTAATCGGTTTGGAGTTTTTGAATTTTCAATTTTGACTTTTGAGCTTTTTAGGTAGATCATAACAAGTAACAACTTCTATCCACCTAATACTTTTCTCCTTGAAATTTATAACTTTCTATAATTAACAAGAATTGAGGTGACTCTACCACCAATGTTGTGTATTAAACTTTATTTACTCGTGAAATATTTTATATGTTTATATTTGATTAATAAAAAATCTCATATTGATTTAATATTATGATGGGTCATAGGTATTTTTTTTTCAAAATAATTTTTTAAATTAAATATGAGCTAGGCTCTTTTTATTAATACTCGGACCAACAATACCCAAAATTCTTTATAAAGATTAAAAAAAACCCTAAACTTCCTCTTCTAGACACTAGGATTTTCTATTTTCTCTGTGTCCATGGCTGCTCTTCTGAATTGGCAGTTCCAATTCCTCCTCTTGTGGGTAATAAATCTGCCTCCCCTGTGCCTCATCTATGATTATTGTAGCTCAAACAGGTTTGTATGTATCCCATTCTACTGTTAATCCTCTTTGATATGCTTTCTGATTTCTTAAGACTTGACAGGTGAATCTGGTAATTACCTCCCTTTTGAGAGCTCCGTCACGATCCAAGTGAAGTCCATAAATGCAGAGGTGGAGAAAAAGTGTTGCTCCAGCTCTCCATTTGTATAACTTAGCCTGTGTGCTTCAGTATCGTAGCTCTGTTTTTGCTGGTATCCTAGATAGATTAGGTAGCTGCCCTACCCCCTTCTTGAAGGACTCTTTGTAAATACATGGCGGCCCAAATGTTTCATCTCTTTGTTCGCTGGTGATTGCTATACATGTGAATCTTCTTTGCTTTAATCCTCAACTGTGGTACCTATGCTTTGTCTAAGTTTAGTATTCTTCTGCTAGTTACTGGTAGCTTATAAGAATTTTCACATGATATATTGCTCTACTATAGGTATTAATCTATTGAATCTTGAAAATTGGACTTATTAGTATTGGACACATATGGTATGAGTAATTGAGTAAGGTTAAATATAAGTTATAAAAATTTCAGATTTCCGGATATCCAAAAATCCATAAGTCTATATCCAATATCAGATAAATTAGCAGGAAATAAAAAGGATAAGGAGAAAGAACTCAAGTAATTATCCTTCGTTCTTTTAATTAAATTGCAATTAAACTCGACCCAATCTTTTACTAAAAGGATTGAGCCGAATACAACAAAGATTCTATTGCATATATCCAATCCAAAATTCATAATTTTTAAAAATGAAATCCATAATTCATAAATCCAACTCAAAGATCCAAAAAATCAGATTTTGATTTGAATTTCGAATTAGCCAAACTATGTTCACCCCTAGTTGTGAGGTATGTATGTTACTGACTTACTGCTATTATTTTGTTTTTTTTATTTTCTACTCTTTATCATGCTACTATATCATTATGTGTCAAAAGATATCAAGCTCTTCAAAGTAGAACACTGACAAGTAAATTTACTCTTGATAGGTACAATATGCTCTACCATACGTTTGCTCCTAAAAACACAAATAATAAACTCTTTGTTATTGTGGGAGCCTAATTAAATTTAACGATTTTAATTTTTAAATTTAGATAATTCAACTCATCAAACAACCTACCAATAATAACTGAAATACCTAAACTATTCTGCAAAATGAACTTGTAATTGTAGTTATATTTCTATTACTCATTAGACGAATGTGTTTCATAAATGTGTGTGTGTGTATATATATATATATATATATATATATATATATATATATATATATATATATATATATATTTGAATGAGTCAACATAAATTGATATGGTCACACGTCTATATAATTGGGAAGCCAAAAAGTGAAAAGTTAAAATACTAAAATACCCTCCAAATATTTAAAGATTAATATATCCTTTAAATAATAATAAATAAATATAAATAATAAATAAAAGTAAAAATTTAAAATACTAAAATATCCACCAAATATTATAAAACTAATATACCCTTCAAATAATAATCATATCATATATCTGAGTCAAAAGTTGAATTATGAAAATATCTTTTTAAAATTAAAAAAATTATTTACCTTTTAATTATTAATTTATTTTCTAAAAATCATTAAAAATGTTTAATATTTGTTTTGGGATTGAATGAATTTTTATTGTATACATATACTCAAATGTAAATATTTTCTAAATTAATATTTTTAAATTTTCTTTAAAATGTGAGAATTGAAGAGTTGAGTGAAGATATATTCAAATATATATCAAACTCATTTAATCAATTCACTACAAAAGTAAAACTATCTTTTAAAAAAAACTCATAATCATACCATCATATCTATAATCTATAATCTATATTATTCTAAAAGTGGGAAGCAAAAAAATTAAAAATTGAATTATTAAAATATTTATTTAATATAGGATGACCTTTTATTCGTTAATCTATCATTATTTTTATAATATTTTTATACTAAAAATACTTTTAAATTAACCTTTTATTCGTTAATCTATCATTATTTTTATAATATTTTTTACTAAAAAATACTTTTAAATTGACCTTTTATTCGTTAATCTATCATTATTTTTATAGTATTTTTATACTAAAAAATACTTTTAAATTGATCTTTTATTCGTTAATCTATCATTATTTTTATAATATTTTTATACTAAAAATACTTTTAAATTCTAATAAACACTATTCCAATTAAATATTTTCTATAAAATTACTATAAAAAGAACAGCTTAATAAAATGTGAAATGTTGATCAGCTTTTAAGGAGTCATCCAAATAGCACAAATATATTCAAGTGGTTAGCTTTACTGAGGCAATTTATTAATAACGCCTTTAATTTTTTTATTAATAAAACTAAAATCTTTTTATAACATTAAAAATTATAATAACATTAAATAAATAAATTATTTTTCAATTACTAGTACACTAGTTATTAACAATATAAAAATAAATTAATTCTTCGTCAGTTACTACTATATTAAGTTATTAATCATATTTATGTTACAATTACCTCTTCATTGCTATAACATAATGTAGAAGTTGAAAAGTTACAATAGATAATTAGTGTAAATTAATCAAATACATGGTAAAAATTTTTAAAAAATATCAATCAAACCAAAGTTATAAAAAGGCAATAAAGATTTAAAGTTTGCATCAAATCTCTTTTGATGCATTGTTATATGCTCTAATATTTTATAAGTATTTTATCGTGTTTATTTTAGTAGATTCTTTTTTTTTTTTTTGGGGGGGGGGGGGGGGGGGCAGGAAAAGAGAATCGAAATTGTGAGAAGAAAGAATATCTATAGCTATTGGAGGTTGAAATTAGAGTAGTCGTGAAGAATTAATTATCATACTACTTCTTACGAAAGTGTAAGAAGTCTAACGCAACATTAATCTTAAGCCACACAATATTTATATTGAGCGTTGATGAAATTTTAGTGTTTTATTATCCTAGCAAACAGTGTTTTAATTTTATCATTCAAGTATTCTACTTCTAATTTTGGTAAGTTATTTTCACTTTATGTAAAGAGAATGTAGAAATATCTTTAGGTTTTTCCAATGATAAAGTATCTATTATTTATTGTAAATTCAATTTTGTAAATTGATAATTATCCATACTCTCTCCCACAATAAAGGTAAATAAAAAAATAGCAAAACAAAATTCTATCAACACCATCAAAATATTTAAGAAAGTAACTAATTTTTGCAATAATAACTGACTAAACTAAAAGATATTTGACTTTTTTTGTTTAAAAAAAAGAAATTAAATAATGAGTTATAATATTCAAATTTCAATATAGTTATTAAATTACAAAAGTGGGAAGTCACGAAATAAAAAATAAATAGCTAAAATATTCATCAAATATTAAAAGATATTTTTACCCTTTAACCAAATATTATTTCAAAAATTTTTAGTCAAGAAACATAGATATAAACTTTTTTGAACATAACAAAGAAAAAACAAAAGGAATAGTTTGTATTTAAGTGAGTTAGTTCGAAATTTCAATATTTTGAATTTTAATTTTTTTAATATATATTTTTCTTTAAAAGTCTCACTAAATAAATTAAAATTTTATGGAAAAGTGATTAAAATAATCCTTGACAAAATACTCAGAAAAGTTTGTCAATATTTTACTGCACAAAATTTTTTATGTATCGTTATCTTTTTATTTGCGGTATTACTCAAAATGTTATTGTGATTTCTTGTTAGTGAATATGAGAATTTGATAAGTTATGCCATGAAAATAGTCATTTTACATAATTGAATTGAATATGACTTTGATAATTGTGTTCTTAAAAGAAAATTAAATATATCTAGACAGAGATGTAAGATTTGACCTTATAACAATAATAATAATACAGATAAAGTAATCATCACAAAAAGTATCACCAAAATACGACATTTGTTGTAGTGCTTATTTTACATATAAATTTATGTAAATATTTATGGAGGAACACAATAAACTATCATAAATTTATACATTAATATTTAATGGTTATGAAGGAGTAAGATATAAGTATTATTTGGATTATTAAAAATATAGAATTATAAAGATAAAAAGATGTGAGTTTTGGAGATGTTTTTAAATTATATGATAAATGAAAAAAAAAATCAAAAAAAAAAATGGATATATTTCTTGACCTTAAAAAAGTGCTAACTCATGTGTTAGAATAAATATGACATTCATGCTATAAAGAATCTATTGAACTTAATTAATCATGAATAAATATTAGATTAATAAAGATTGATTTTCTTCAATAAATATTATGGAATTAATACTTTATCAATATTTTATTATGATAATAAAAAGATGTGGAAGGATTGAAAATATAGACCAATTAAATTTTATATTAAAAAAGTTTAAATAAATAACTTTTTAGTTTCTAAACATTTCATATTTAATATAGTTAGGAGAGTTAAAAGAAATAATTTCTTAATTTTTTTTAAAATAACACATAAATGAGAAAAAAAATAGCCTCCCCCACTCCCCTCCCCCCACCCCACTAAAAAGAAAAAAAGAAAAAAGATAATTATATTTGTTGAATTAAAAAAATCTAAATAAATAACTTTTTAGTTTCTAAATATTTCATATTTAATATAGTTAGGAGAGTTAAAAGAAATAATTTTTTATATTTTTTTAAAATAACACATAAATGAGAAAAAAATAGCCTCCCCCCTCCCCTCCCGCCCACCCCACTAAAAAGAAAAAAAGAAAAAAGATAATTATATTTGTTGACCAAAGAGAGGTATTATGTTACTATTTTTTATTCCTATCTTTATAATTATTTTGTGTAATGAGAAAGGTTATTGACATTCTCTAAACAAAATTTTATTTATCTTTTATCTAAATTTTTTTACTTTTTATTTTTTTTATTTGTATTTATTCCTGTGATATATTTAAAATTCAAGAAATATCATAATTTTTTGACATAATTTCACCTTTATGTTCTATATTATGATTTAAAAAAACTCAATAGTCCGTTCTCTTTCTTTATTAAGAAAAACGTCTACCAACAATTGCTACAAATAATGATTTCAATTTGAAAGTATATCTAAAAGAAAATTTCTTTTTTACTTATAAAATAAATTTTCAAACTTGAATTTGTTTTCACGCTGGAATGAAATATTGATACAATGACAAAATGGTATTTTCAGTTAGCATAATTAAGTTTAATTTTAGGTGGATTACATACGAAGTTGAAAACATACTATAAAAGTTGATGGACATGTTTGTGTATACTATAAACTAAGCATTTTGGTATGTAGTTGGACTTCGATTTTTTCATATTGTATTTGGCATGTACATGATCTTCTTCATCTTTTTTATCTTTCTTTTTCAGATTCACATATGTTCATTTTTAAAAATAAAAATTATGACTTGTATGATTGAGAAAGACAACTAAAAAAGAAGAGAGAGAAAATAGATAGGAAATTGAATCAAAAAATGGTCTTATATAAGTATATAAAAAATTATATAAAATTAAAAACTCATTCATAAGTTGTTTCATGTTAAGGCATGACACACACAAAAAATAATTTTTGAACGATTACATTTTCTAAGCTTATGTTAGGGTATTATATATGAAAAAAGATATTAAAGCGCAAATTTCTACACTTTTTGTCGTTATACTAAAAAAAATTCAAATATTTTATACCTAAAGCCTAGTGGGATAAATAAGAGGTCTCCTTACTACAACCAACCAAACAAAAAATTATTTAAAATGGACTTTATAGACAAAAGTGGAGTTGAGTACAATAAATAGAGAAAAATATTAGAATGCGCCTAGATGGTAGCTTCCGCATCAATGTTATCTATATATTCTAATAGATATGAAATTATATCTATCTAATAAAAAATATTCTACCAACAAACTATAACAATGTGAATATGAGAGTAATATTTACTTTACAATTTATTTATATAGATATACATGGAGGAAACACAATAAATTATCATAAAATTTATAAATTAAATATTTCGAGATTATGAAATGAAAGATTTGTGAGTTATTGAGATTATTAAAGATATATGTTATGAAAATAAAGAGGTTTGAGTTATGAAATGAAATTTTCAGCAAATATTTTAAGAGAAATATAAGAGAAAAAAGTCAAAATATTGAGGAAAAAATAAATACAAATCCTAACCTACGAGAGATGACACCTCACTTTTCAATTACTTTACTTTATAATATATATAGATATCAAATTACATCTTTCATTCACAACTTTATAAATCTTTCTTGCTCAACCAAATACACTAAATTATCTTTTTCATTCACAATTTTATATTTATAAATCGCTAGAAGATAACAAGGCATAAACATTAATATGTATTAGTTGTTTAATGTAATTGGAGATTTAAATAATTGTTAGGCACATGAATGAAAAATAGGCAAAATCTATATGAAGATGAAAAATATAGGCATTAGTATGTATTAATTGCTCAGTTTAATATATATAATTATGGAGGGCACGCACACACACTGTATACATAAAAAGATATTCAATGACTTAATAAATTTAATTTAATGTATATTTATATTTCTGTACAAACTTGTTGTAGGAATAGTAATTAATTGGAGGATAAAATGTTTCATCAATATTTGATGGACATTTTGGTAATCTAACTTTTCAGTTGGAGGCTTCCCAATCATATATACTAGTTTTTTGGAACATGCATTGCACATTTTCCCTTTATTATTATTATTATTATTATTATTATTATTATTATAAAACTTTAATGTATTTAAAATTTGAGTTATAAAATAGAAATGTTGAAATTAATTATATTATTTTTACCATTTGCATTCATTAAATAAATCCATAATAGCAGGATGATGCATTTGTTATCAAACAAGAAATATTTTAAGTTAATTAAAATAATATAATTTCTAATTAATAATATGAATGTTGATGAATTCTTGCTTTAAAATTAATAACGGCATGCAAATGCCTTTAATAAAATTAACAAAGATTTGAAGAAATATATTATATATATAACACAAACTTTAGAATTTTATATCCAAATGAATTGACAACAAAATAATTATTATTATACAACAAGAATCATGCTCTTAGTCTTGACCTTGACGATAATGTTGGAACTCCAAACTTGAAAGAAACTATAAAAATATATAATAACATATGAATTAATAGGGTCTTCTGAATTCTCTGTCACGCCCCATCTTGGGAGGCATGACTGGCACCTGGTGCCCTACTAGGCCCTGAGCTGACTGAGCCTAAGCACTTCTGGTGTAGGGCTGACTCTAACTCTAGAATCAAGAAAACAACGGGCTACATAGCGACTGTAAATACAACCCCCGGCCGACAAGGTCTATAGCCACCTGTGAAAATAAACAGCTAACCAGAGACAAACAATTATAGCGAGTCCTATACGGGCCGACAAGGCCACCATGATATCTAGTTATAACTGGAAAGTAAAAGCCGATGCTAAACTGAGCTATGACCGACAAGGCCACCAATCAACAGCTAAATAGGGCCCCAGACGGCCAATACACATAGTCTAAAACACATATGGGCCCCACACGACCGATATCATCTAACCACAGGGGAATAATGCAATCTGCAAGCCTATAGGAGTAATACGATGGTCGGGACAGGGCCCCGACCTACCCATACTGTACGAACAAAAGAAATAAACCTCTATCACACAAGCTCTGGAAGAAAGGAGCTGATGGCTCTGTACAGCTGACTGGAACTACGAGAGACCTGCTCCTCATCTATGTGTACCTACAGGCAAGTAATGCAGCGCCCCAGAAGAGGGCGTCAGTACCACAGGTACTGAGTATGTAAAGCAATAACTTTAAATGACTGAAAGTAAGAAATAAAACTGACAATAACTGAAGTAAAGAAAACGGACTGAAGCTGACTAAGGTAGTGAAATCAGGACTAAACATAACTGTAATAAGGAAGGTAGGGTTCATACCTGGCAAAGGATACGTCTTACTATCTAACTATCAGTAACTAAAGCAAACATAAACCTTACCTGGCCTCCATAAGCCGGAAGGTACAATTAGCATGAACAACCCACCTGGGCCCCCATTAGCCCTAGTGAGTACACCTCAATCTATATACCCCTATCCATGTCATACTGAGTCAACTACCAGCTATAAGCGTCCCGCCGATCCCCTGGGTCTGCAACTGGGTCCGCTCGGCCCCTAACTGTAGCTGTGTTTGAGTCTGAGTCAGGAGGACTCCTGATATCTACACCCCGAGCGTAAACGCTCGACGGGGGTGTGTATAAGGCCAACCACGGCAATATGAGGATCTGTATCCCCATCTTCATCTCTTGCGGACGGCATGCCGCTCCGTAGAGCGACGTATCCTCGCCCCTGGCGGGCGGCGACACAGCTATTAACCCTAGGTGGTCACAGAATCTATATAGGTATAATCCAACCCAAAACAATACAATCTGCGAGTCTCAACTGACAACAACAACTAAACATGATAACATACTCCTGACATGCTTTAGTGGGACTCATACTAGATTACTATGCTGAAGAAACTAACTTGCCGCAAAAAAATGCCTTAACATACCTCAATTGCCGGTTTACACATTAACTGGCGAGTTCCAATTAGTATCCAATAACTCTTCCCAACTGAAATCGTGTTACTGAAAAGATAGGACTAGTTTTAACACTAAATTTGGCAAAAGGGAAAACTTTATATATAAATATTAACTATATTCCATCTTAACAGAACATGATCGAAACCTCGTTATTTCTCGAAAGTCTAGAACGGAGAAATGCTTACTTTAATCCTGGGATCGTATTGACACTAGTTTGGAGCAATTCCAACTACTTTGGATCGGCGGGACGACGATTCACCGGGCGAATTTCACGAAACTAGCTCCGTAGAAATGTTCCCTGCAGCCTTATACTTTGATATCCGAAGTTAATTCGGATTTGGACGGCATTTAGCGGTATAATCAGATAAAAATTATTTTTTTTCCTTCGTCCTCCCTCAGCTGGACGTGATTATATGAATTATATTCTAACTTCTAAGTGTGAGACCCTTATATACTTGAGGCAGCAGACAAGGCAACGTGGCACGTTGCCCAACACACTGATTTTGCTCCGTGCCACGTTGGATAACGCGGAGGAGCAGCTCCGTACCACTTTCCCCCCCTGGGCAGCTTGGTTCAGCCTCCTCCGCGAATTCCTGACTTTGCACTTGTTCGGCCTTTCCCCCGGCCCTTTCCTCGTACGTATGGTACTCTAAAACACTTAACCAATATATGAATAGGCCGATTAAACGTTAAAAACTTACGGGGTGTAACATCCTCCCCCCCTTAAGAACATTCATCCTCGAATGTTAACTCCTACTTGCAAGAACCTTAACCTTGCAATTACTTACTCTGGAAAAATTTTGGCATAGTCTCCCCTGTAATATGGACTATCCAAAAACCCTGAAATGCAGAAAAGTCCAATACAAGTACTCCACACAATACTATGGAATTCATGTAACAATAGATTGAAGTCAATTATCTCACATATACATGTATGTAATGCAACTTATGAAACAACAACAACAACATACCTCTAGCTGCATAATTTGACTAAGTCTAAAATAACTGAGGATATCTGGTTTCATATCATCTTCTGCCTCCCAGGACATCTCCTCTTAGTTCTTATTTCGCCATAGCACCTTAACGGAAGCAACATCTTTAGTTCTCAGTCTACGAATCTGCCGATCTAATATGGCTACTGGAGCTTCTTTATAGGCTAACTCCTCATTGATTTGGACGTCTTTGACTAGGACAATCCGAGAGGGATCTCCTATACACTTCCTCAACATTGATACGTGAAAAACTGGGTGAACGGATTGTAATTCTGGAGGTAAATCTAATTCATAAGCCACCTGGCGTATCCTTCGGCGAATCTGATAAGGCCGAATAAACCTCGGGCTGAGCTTACCTTTCTTACCAAATATCTTCACACCCTTCATGGGTGAGACCTCAGGAATACCCAGTCACCCACATTAAACTCTAGGTTTCTTCGCCGCACATCGGCATAAGATTTCTGGCGGCTCTGAGCTGTCAGCAGACGTTCACTGATAAGATTTACTTTCTCTTCTGACTGATGAATAATATCTGGCCCAATCAATGCTGATTCTCCTACCTCAAACCAACCAGCTGGAGACCACACTTCCACCTATATAACGCTTCATAAGGCACCATTTGAATTGTTGAATGATAATTATTATTATAGGCAAATTCAATAAGCGGTAGATGCTCATCCCAGTTGCCTCTAAAATCTAGGACACACGCTCGTAACATATCCTCGAGCGTCTAAATGGTACGTTCTACCTGCCCGTCTGTCTGAGGATGGAAGGCTATGCTCAGGTTAACCTGCGTCCCTAGGCCCCTCTGAAAAGATTGCCAAAATTTAGCTGTAAACTACGCTCCTCTGTCAGAGATGATTGATAATGGAACACCATGCAATCGGACTATTTCTCTAATATACAACTCAGCATAATCTTCGGCTGAAAAGGTAGCCCTTACTGACAGAAAGTGAGCTGATTTTGTCAACCTGTCAACAATTACCCAAATAGAATCATATTTACGCCTGGTACGAGGTAACCCTACTACGAAGTCCATATTAACTGACTCTCGTTTTCATAAAGGCACGGCTATATCCTCTGTCAGTCCACCTGGTTTCTGATGTTCAGCTTTCACCTGTTGGCAATTGGGACATTGGGCTATGAATTTTGCTATCCCCTTTTTCATTCCTGGCCACCAGTAAATCTCTTTTACGTCATGGTATATTTTTGTCGAACACGGATGGAGAAAGTAACGGGTCTAGTGTACCTCGCCCATAATTTGCTGGCGAAGCCCTGCCACGTCTGGAACGCAGAGGCGATCCCTATATCTCAAAACTCTGTCCTCGGGTACCTGGAAATCGGTCACTTCCCCTCGCTGGACCCTATTTCTGAGCTGAACCAGGCTAAGATCTTTGTACTGCCACTCTTTCACTTCCACAACCAATGATGACACTGCAGTATTCTGAATTACCACTCCATTGTCTCCTGATTCTACTATATGAACGGCTAAACTGGTTAGCTGATGCAACTCTCGGGCCAATTCCTGCTTCTTGGGCTATAAATATGTCAGGCTTCCCATGGATTTGCGGCTAAGGGAATCCGCTACAACATTGGCCCTTCCTGGGTGATATAAAATATTCACGTCATAATCCTTTAACAGCTCTAACCAGCGACGCTGCCGCAGATTCAACTCTTTCTAGGTGAAAATATAGTGCAGGATTTTGTGATCAGTGAAATATCTACATGGACGCCATATAGGTATTGTCTCCATATTTTTAAGGCATAAATCACCGCGGCTAACTCCAGGTCATGGGTAGGGTAGTTCTTCTCATGCTTCCTCAGTTGCCTGGAGGCATAGGTAATCACCTTACCATGCTGCATCAAAACACATCCTAACCCAACACCCGAAGCGTCACAATAGACTGCATAACCCTCTGTTCCTTCTGGAAACTCTAGCACCGGTGCCGATGTCAATCTGTCTTTCAGTTCCTGAAAGCTCTACTCACATGCCTCAATCCAATGGAATTTTGCTGCCTTCTGCGTCAGTTTGGTTAAAGGTGCTGCTAAAGTGGAAAATCCTTCCATGAACCTTCTGTAATACCCGGCTAACCCCAGAAAACTACGTACCTCGGTCGGAGTGGTAGGTCTAGGCCACGTTTTCACTGCCTCTATCTTCTGCATATCTACCTGTATACCATCATCTGACACAATATGGCCCAAGAAGGCTACTGAATTCATCCAAAATTCACATTTAGAAAGTTTTGCATATAGCTGGCGAACTCTGAGAATTTGGAGCACTGTCCGTAGATGATCCCGGTGCTCTACCTCTGAACGGGAATACACTAGAATATCATCAATAAATACTATCACGAACAAATCCAGGTATGGTCTGAAAATGTTGTTCATCAGGTCCATGAACACTGCTGGGGCGTTTGTCAGTCCGAAGGACATGACTAGAAATTCAAAGTGGCCATATCTGGTCCTGAAGGCAGTCTTTGAAATATCTCTTTCACGAACCCGGACCTGATGATATCCTGACCTTAAGTCAATCTTTGAAAAATACCTCGCTCCCGGTAACTGATCAAATAGGTCGTCTATTTTGGGAAGCGGGTACTTATTTTTTATAGTGACTTTATTCAGCTGCCAATAATCTACACACATACGGAGGGAGCCGTCCTTCTTCTTCACGAATAGAACTGGTGTACCCCATGGTGATGTACTCGGCCTGATAAAGCCCTTGTCTAGCAAATCCTTCAATTGTTCCTTTAGTTCTCTGAGTTCAGCAGGAGCCATCTGATATGGAGGAATAGATATAGGCTAAGTGTTTGGTAATAGATCGATTGCAAAATCAATTTTCTGGGGGAATACCAGGAAGCACATCTGGAAGTACGTCGGGAAATTCATTAACCACTGGAATAGACTGAAGGGTCGGAGGCTCTGCTCGAACATCCTAAACTCTGACAATATGATAAATGCACCCTTTTGCTATCAATTTTCTCCCCCGAAGATAGGAAATAAACCTACCTTTTGGCATGGCTGTACTACCTTTCCACTCAAGTACTGCCTCCCCTGGAAAGTGGAATCGGACAATCTTGGTACAACATTTGACATTGGCATAGCATGGAGCTAGCCAATCCATACCCATAATGACATCAAAATCAATCATTTCTAGTTCTATCAAATCTGTCGTAGTTTGACGACTGGCAACCTCTACTGTACTCCCCCGATAGACCCTTCTAGCTATAATAGAGTCACCAACGGGTGTAGACACTGAGAAAGGTCACCGAAGCAATTCTGACATAATACTAAACTTCCGAGCCACTAACGGTGTAACATAGGACAAGGTGGATCCTAGATCTATCAACACTTAAGCAGGATGAGAGCAAATGTTCAGCATACCTGTCACAACATCTGGTGATGACTCTGACTCCTGTTGCCCTGATAGTGCATAAGTACGGTTCAGGCCGGCACCTGAACTGGAGGCCCCTGATCTGCCTCGGCCTCTTCTGGCTGAAACTGAGGGCCTACGCCCTGCCGGGGATGCTGGAGCTCGTGATCCTGCCGAGGACCTATCCTGTTGATCTTGGTCACCTTGACCCCTAGCTGGACAATTCCTCATCTGATGACTCTCTTGTCCACAAATGTAGCATGCTGTAGAACCATACCTATATGCTCCAGAGTGGCGTCGACTGCAAATAGGGAAAAATGGTATTGCAAACCCACTCTGCTCAACTCCCCTCTGCTGCTGTGAACCTACTACTCGCGAACCTTCGCCGGGCTCTGGCTGCCCTCGGCGACTAGACCTGCTCCTCTGTCGTTGTGGTGGAGGCGGGGGTCTAGGCAGCCTATCTAATAACTGTGGCCTAGGTCCTCCCCGGGACTCCTCCTATAATTCACCCGATCTGTCCTTGCGGCGCTACTCCTAACTTGTCCTCCTAATCTCCCATTGCCGCTGTCTGATACCCTCAATATTCTGAGCAAAAGCCTGCACACGGGCGATATTCATATCCTCTCGCAGTGTGGCTGTGATGTATGTATCAACATATTCTGGGTTCAACCCCATAATAAAGCGGTGTACCCTGACCGGCATTATGTCCACAAAGGTTGGCGCATATCGAGCCAAGGAGTCAAACCACATGGAATATTCCCGAACACTCATCGACTCCTGCTCCAAGTGTAGGAACTGATCAACCCGAGCTTGTCGAATCTCCCGCGGTAGGTAATGATCCAAGAAAGCCTCTGAGAAGCTGGGCCAGGTCGGAGGGGAAACATCTCTCCCTCGGGACCTCTCCCAACTCTCATACCATAGTACAGCAATGTCCCATAGCCGGAATACCGCCAACTCAACTGACTTTGTGGGTGTAGCATGCATCACCCTGAAAATCCTCTACATCTGATCTAAGAAGTCCTTAGGGTCCTCGGTCTGATCTGTCCCTGTAAATTGCTGGGGAATTAGTGCTAGGAACTCTCGGACCCTCGAGCTACCAGGCCATCCTACGGATTCTGCAACTGTAGTTGGCACTGGCTGGAGCTGAGCAGCCATCATCTGGGCTAGCATAACCACCGCACTCCTGACCTCCTGGTCGGATGGTACGGGTATAGAAACTGCCGAAGGCGGTGCCGTCATACCGGTCGTCCCAAGCGGCTCCTGACGTGGTGGAGACTGCTGGGGAGGTCGAGATGATACCTCCGTATCATCCTCAGATCGGGTCAATTCTGACCGAGGTTGAGGCACCCTGCTGGTGCCCTCTCCTATTGCTACATCTAACCTCCTACCTGTTGTAGGGTGTCACTGGTCCGACATTTCTCTGTAAACAAAAGAGTATAATGAGCTTAGGGACTCAACCCTATACTGTTCCGCTCTATAGCACGACTGAATAAGAAGAAAGGGTAACCATCCTATCATGCCTTGCATCCTCCTGCCTATAGTATGTGGTGCACAACACACCCATAGACAAGACTCTACTTAGCATGGCTTGCAGACTCCCTGGGATACGACTTGCTCTGATATCAAGTTTATCACGCCCCACCTTGGGAGGTATGATTGGCACCTAGTGCCCTACTAGGACCTGAACTGCTGAGCTGACTGAACCTAAGCACTTCTAGTGCAGGGCTAACTCTAACTCTAGAATAAAGAAAACAATGGGCTACATAGCGGCTATAAATACAACCCCCGGCCGATAAGGCCTATAGCCACCTGTGAAATAAACAGCTAACCAGAGACAAACAATTATAGCGAGTCCTATGCAGGCCGACAAGACCACCATGATATCTGGTTATAACTGGAAAGTAAAAGCCAATGCTAAACTGAGCTATGACCGACAAGGTCACCAATCAATAGCTAAATAGGGACCCAGACGACCAACACACATATTCTAAAATACATATGGGCCCCACACGACCGATATCATCTAACCACAGGGGAGTAATGCAATATACAAGCTTCTAGGAGTAATAAGATGGTTGGGACAAGGCCCCGACCTACCCATACTGTACAAACAAAAGAAATAAACCTCTATCACACAAGCTCCGAAAGAAAGGAGCTGATGGATCTGTACGGCTGACTGAAACTACGAGGGACCTGCTCCTCGTCTATGTGTACCTACAGGCAAGTAATGTAGTGCTCCAGAAGAGGGCGCCAGTACCACATGTACTGAGTATGTAAAGCAATAACTTTAAATAACTGAAAGTAAGAAATAGAACTGACAATAACTTAAGTAAAGAAAATGGACTGAAGCTGACTGAGGTAGTGAAATCAGGACTAAACATAACTGTAATAAGGAAGGTAGGGTTTATACCTGGCAAAGGAGACGTCTTACTATCTAACTATCAGTAACTAAAGCAAACATATACCTTACCTGGCCCCCATAAGCCGGAAGGTACAATCAGCACAGAACAACCCCCTTGGGCCCCATTAGCCCTAGTGAGTACACCTCAATCTATATACCCCTATCCAGGTCATACTAAGTCAACTACCAGCTATAAGCTTCTTGCCGATCCCTTGTGTCTACAACTGGGCCCGCCCAGCCCCTGACTGTAGCTGTGTCTGAGTCTGAGTCAGGAGGACTCCTGATATCTACACCTCGGGTGTAAACGCTCGGCGAGGGTATGTATAAGGCCAACCACGGCAATATGAGGATCTGGATCCCCATCTTCGTCCCTTGAGGACGGCATGCTGCTCCGTAGAGCGACGTATCCTCGCCCCTGGCGGGCGGCGACACAGCTATTAACCCTGGGGTGGTCACGAAAGCTATACAGGTATAATCTAGCCCAAGACAATACGATCTGTGAGTCTCAACTGACAACAACAACTGAACATGATAACATACTCCTGACATGCTTTACTGGGACTCATACTGGATTACTATGCTGAAGAAATTAACTTGCCGCAAGAAAATGCCTTAACATACCTCGATTGCCGGTTTACCAATTAACTGGCGAGTTTCAATTAGTATTCAATAGCTCTTCCCAACTGAAATCGTATTACTGGAATGATAGGACTAGTTTTAACACTAAATTCGGCAAAAGAGAAAACTTTATATATAAATATTAACTATATTCCAACTTAACGGAACACGGTCGAAACCTCATTGTTTCTCGAAAGTCTAGAAGGGAGAAATTCTTACTTTAAGCCTCGGATCGTATTGACACTAATTTGGAGCAATTCCAACAACTTTGGCTCGGCGGGACGACGATTCGCCAGGCGAATTTCACGAAACTAACTCCGTAGAAATGCTCCCTGCAGCCTTATACTTCGATACCCGAAATTAATTCGGATTTGGACGGCGTTTAGAGGCGTAATCGGATGAAAATTAAATGTTTTCCTTCGTCCTCCCCTCTGCTGGTCATGATTATATGAATTATATTCTAACTTCTAAGTGTGAGACCCTTACATACTTGAGGCAACAAACAAGGCAACGTGGCACGTTGCCTAACGCGCTTATTCTACTCAATGACACGTTGGCTAACGCGGAGGAGCAGCTCCGTGCCACTTTGCCCCCCTGGGCATCTTGGTTCGGCCTCCTCCCGCGAAATCCCGACTTTGCACTCATTCGGCCTTTCCCCCGGCCCTTTCCTCGTACGTATGATACTCTAAAACACTTAACCAACATACGAATAGGCCGATTAAACGTTAAAAACTTACGGGATGTAACATCTCATTGCCTCATACCTCAATGATAAAAATAATGATAATATTTCATCATCAATTTAACATATTACAAATGATAATTGATAAATCGAATTGATAATATTAAATTTGGAGCAAACAGATCAATAAGCACCTCCCATGGGAGGACGCTATTGACAACAACTTTAAAAATGAAAAAAGAAAAAAAACCCTAAATTATTATAGCTTAAAATAACTATATATATGACTTATCCTCAATAATAACAACAATCTCTTGTTATGCGCTTTACGCATATAAACAAATCACATCAATAATATTATTTAAAAAATGAATCCAATAAGATCCATAACGTTTCAATATCCTCAACTTTGACGTTGAGAACGAACTGTTAGCCCATATAATTGGTAGTCCTATGGGCATTAGGATTTTAGGTAGTCCTATTCCTATTGGCATTAGGATTTTAGTTTATGCCTATATATAGGCACCCCCTTCCCCATTCTAGATTATTGTATTCAATTCTCAGTTAGCCTTTTTGATTCTTTCTTTTCTTGTTCTTCAATAAAACCCTTGTTATATATCAACATGGTATCAGAGCCAAAATAAATTGATGCTTCCCTACTTGTAAATAATCACCAATTTTCGCGGATCGAGTTGATGTTCTCCTGTGTTTGATGCTTCCGCTAAATTCGTTGTTGGTTTGGTTTGCTTTGGACGGCGTTGTATGATTGTCGTTATTGGTTTGGTTTGTTTTGGACGCCGTTGTTGGTTTGTTTTGTGACTAGGGTATTTTGTTCTTATCGTTGTTTTGGGGTTTCTTATCTTGGTGTATTCACTTTGCTTTTGTCAATATGTCTGGAAAGGATGATTCTCTCCAATACATTAACACTCAATTAGATGGCAAAAATTATGCGTATTGGAGTTATGTCATGAAGAATTTTCTTCGTGGCAAAAACATGTGGGGCTATGTTAGTGGGGTTAAATCCAAACCTAAGGATGAGAAGGCTGAGGACTTTGTATTGTCATTGGATTTATGGGAAACTGCTAACTCCAAGGTTATCACTTGGATTAACAACTCAGTAACTTAGTCAATTGGTATGCAATTGGCTACATATGACACAGCTAAAGAAATCTGGGATCACTTGGAGAGACTGTACACTCAGTCTAACTTCGCCAAGCAGTACCAATTAGAATACGATATTCGTGCTCTTCAACAGAATGCTATGAGCATTCAAGATTTCTATACTGCTATGTCTGATTTGTGGGATCAATTGGCCCTTACGGAATCCGCAGAATAGAAAGGTTTTGCGCCGTATATTGCTAGGAGGGAAGAGCAACGTTTGGTTCAATTTTTGATGGCATTACGTACTGATTTTGAAGGACTGCGCGTAACAATTCTTCATCGATCTCCCCTCCCCACAGTTGATTCAGTTGTCCATGAACTGATTGCAGAAGAGACTCGTATCAAGTCTCAATTGGATAAAGGGTCAAAAACACCTACTCCTGCTGTGTTTGTTGCTTCACCAGATCAGTCCAGACCACAACGTTCTCAGCCTCAGACTTCCAATCAATCGTGACGATCTCCTAAAGTTGCGTTTGATGAGTGTGCATTTTGCAAGCAGAAAAATCATTGGAAGGCTCAGTGTCCCTTGTTACTCAACAAGGCTAAGTTTGGTCAGCAATAGAAGAATGGACAGCCACACTCCTTTAGTACTTCTCCACAGTTCGCTGCTGCTGCACCATTAGTAGATGTTGAGTCTAGCACTGTGCCTCCTTCGGTGTTGGATCCTCGGGTGTTCGAACAGTTCAGACAATTTTTGGCATCCAATCCTACTGCCATGTCAGCGTCCAGCTTAGGCCCAGCTTCCTCCAGTACATCGGAGGCTCCAGTTTCGGATTCAGCCGTGCCACTCGATGTGCTACCTGACAGTGCTTCAGCCCCGCCAGAGACTGGAGATCCACCACCTCTGAGGAGGTCTACTTGTCAGAGTAAGTCCACCAGACTACCTGATTTTGCTTATTCTGCCTACTCACCCCCATTTGCTTCCTTTATTGCAAACATACCTCAATTGTCTAAACCTGAGTCCTATAGAGAGGCTGTGTCTGATCCTCTTTGGCAGAATGCTATGGCGGAGGAACTCACTGCTCTTCATCAGACACACACATGGGATTTGGTTACCCTCCCACCTGGTAAATATACGATTGGCTGTCGATGGGTGTATAAGATAAAAACAAAGCCTGGTGGGTCTGTTGAGCGATACAAGGCTAGACTTGTGGCAAAAGGGTACTCACAAAAATATGGTATGGACTATGAGGAGACCTTTGCCCCGGTGATGAAGATGACGACTGTTCGCACTATGATTGCAGTTGCATCCGTTCGACAGTGGAAGATATTTCAAATGGATGTCAAGAATGCATTTTTGAATGGTGATCTCCATGAGGAAGTGTATATGACTCCTCCACCAGGTATTGATCACCAGCCGGGTGAAGTTTGTCGGCTTCGAAAAGCTCTATATGGTCTCATCCAAGCCCCTCGTGCTTGGTTTGAGAAATTCTCCACTGTGATTACTTCCCTTGGCTTTGTCCCGAGTAACCATGATTCGGCGTTGTTTGTTAGAAGTACGAGTGCAGGGCAAACCCGTTTGTGCTTATATGTAGATGATATGGTTATAATTGGTGATGATCATGATGGTATTGAGTCATTGAAGCATGATTTGGCTCATCGATTTTCCATGAAGGACTTGGGCCTTCTACGTTATTTTTTGGGTATTGAGGTGGCTCAGTCTAAGAAAGGATATTTTCTCTCTCAGACTAAGTATATATCTGACTTGTTTAAACGGGCGCGCCTTTCTGACAACAGGACTGCAGATACTCCACTTGAAACCAATGCACGGTACTCTCCTAGTGATGGTGTTTTGTTAACAGATCCGAGTCTTTATCGTACTGTTGTAGGTAGCTTGGTGTATCTTACCGTTACTCGCCCGAATATAGCTCATGCAGTTCATGTTGTTAGCCAATTTGTTACTGCTCCTACTTCAGTTCACTGGGGAGCTGTACTTCGTATTTTGAGATATCTTCGTGGCACCAAGTTTCAGAACCTCTTGTTTCCCTCGACGTCATCTCTCTAGTTGCAAGCCTATAGTGATGCTGACTGGGATGGCGATCGCAATGATCGCAAATCCACCACTGGTTTTTGTGTGTTTCTTGGAGATTCTTTGATAACAAGATGTTGTCTCTAGATCTTCCACGGAGGCTGAGTATCGTGCTATGACAGTGACTACATGTGAGATTGTTTGGTTACGCTGGATTCTTGCAGATATGGGGGTTCACATTTCTCGGCCTACTCCTCTATATTGTGATAACAAGAGTGCGATGCAAATTGCAAAGAACTCTGTTTTCCATGAGCAGACGAAGCACATTGAGATTGATTGTCACTTCACTCGTCATCATCTCCAGTTCGGGACTATATCACTTCCTTTTATTCCATCAGCCTTGCAGATTGCTGACCTTTTTACGAAGGCTCAGTCGACGTATCAGTTTCATTTCTTGTGTGACAAACTCTCAATGCTTATTACTGTCGCATTATGAGTTTGAGGGGGAATGTTAGCCCATATAATTGGTAGTCCTGTGGGCATTAGGTTTTAGGTAGTCCTATTCCTATTGGCATTAGGATTTTAGTTTATCCCTATATATAGGCACCCCCTTCCCCATTCTAGATTATTGTTGATCTTGGGCAGATTTATATGCCCAAGTGATACTCAAACGTATCATTTTTGCCTTGTTTGTTGTGCAATGTGTATACATTTTCATGTAATTGGTAATAAAATGTGAATTTATACTAACCAACATGATTAGCATTGTTTTGTAGGTAAAACATGATTTTGAGGTGCTAAAATGCATGTTGGAACAATATCAGAGTTGGACTTGGATGCGAGCACGGAAATGACATTGGAATGCACAATGTAAAGGGGCTCCGCGATGGAGCCGTGCCACGCTACCATCGCGGAGGCACACTGCATGGAGGATGAATTAATTTGGCAATTTCCAGTGAAGCCTCGCGACAGCTCCGTGGCACGGAGGCAAGCCTCCGCGTTGCATGTCGTGCCACGTTGAGGCTATATTCCCGGACCCTGGATTTCCAGTGAGGGTCCGCGTCCACGCCGTGTCACGGAGGCAGTGCTCCGCGTTGGCCTCCGTGACACGTTGCTTGTTATTCCGGGAAAAATTCCCAATAGTATAAATAGAACACTTAGGCTTATTTTTAATTAATTCAGACTTGGTGGAGCAAGGACGTGGGTTACAGGCAGTTGAGGGACGAAAAAGCTAAGGGATTTTCTCTCTTCCTTTCTTCTTTCAATCAATTGTATGTATGATTAACACTTGTTTTAGGATGATTAATCCACAAATGAGTGGCTAATTCTCTTCCTTGCTGAGGTTATGAACAATGGTGATGAATTCTGATTATTGAATTGTATGGTTTTTCATCTTCTTCTTCTATGTTGTTCTATTAATTCTTGTTTCTACTGCATTAGTGTGTGGCTGACATTAATATATATCTAAAAAGTCCGATTTCACTCGAGAGAGCACGAAATTGGAAAGTTGTGAATTAATAGGGTATTGTTCTTAACTTGATTTGGGAAAATTGGGTTTTGATGTGCTTTCCTGATAGAAATATACTTGAAAGCCGTATTAGTCAATTTAGGAACCGGAATTGTATTGCGAGGTCATAAATTGGATTTGATCACAGAAATGTAGACGGATGGTTTATGATTCTTAAGTGAGGTTAAATACGAGAGTTTTAATCTCTAGGCTAATGTTCTTGGCTAGCAACTAGAAGAGAAGAATAACCAAATTATGATTATAATCAAGTTCATTACTTGTTCTTAACCTTATGCTCATATCCATAGTTTCAATTCAAAGTAAATATTTGTTAATAGTGTTAGTATATAATTTATAAACAAAAATTCTTTAACTTTTGGTTACGTTGTTGTCAGCATAATTAGAGGTAAGCTAGAATATAGTATACTTAAGCAATTTTACTTATCCAGAGTCTCCTTGGTTCGATACTTGGCTTACTTAGCCACTTTATTACTTGTTTAACCACGTGCACTTGCGTGTCGGTTTTTAACCCCTACCACAGCACCGAATAAGTTTTTGGCGCCGTTGCCGGGGAGACTAGGCAATTGGTGAAATTGTGTTAAGTGTAAATTTCCTGTATTTTTGTTTTATTTTCTTAAGTGTTGACAACTTGGTCTTAGCCTGTATTTTGCAGACTTGATTTCTGTGAACACTGGCAAAGGACAAGGAGCTGGTGGAATCTTATACAGAGCCTGAACGTGAATTTCATAGTAAATGCAGAGAATCTCTACAAAAGAAGCTGCAGTTGCTCAGACAGTCTATTATGGAGCAACAAAATCCACCGGTTGTGAGGGCAGTGTTAGTGCCTGACGAAGCAGCAGCAAGGCCGGTTCGCGAGGTGGCAATCCCACATGCCAACAATGTACATTCAAGTATCCGCAAACCAGAGCCTGGAGGGAGATTTGAATTAAAGCAGAATATGGTGCAACTTTTGCACACAAGCGGGCAATTTACCGGTCTCCCTCATGAAGACCCACAACAACATCTCCAGAATTTTTTGGAGATAAGTGACACTTATATACCCGCTGGAGTGTCACCTGATTATGTTCGGCTCTCCCTATTTCCGTTTTCCTTACTTGGTGAAGCCAAGAGGTGGTTAAAAGCTGAACCACCAAATTCTATATCAACGTGGGATGATCTAGCACGGAAGTTTTTGATAAGATTTTTTCCCTCTGGTAAAACAGCCAGACGTACAAGTCAAATTCTAAGTTTCAAACAGAGGGAGGGAGAAAATTTATATCAAGCCTGGGAAAGATTTAAATCCATGTTGCGGGACTGTCCTCATCATCATCAGTCCAATGAGGTGTTGGTACACACATTTATTGAGGGTTTGGAACCCCATACTAAAATTTTGTTAGACTCAGCAGCTGGAGGGCAAGCGCTGGAAAAGACTTATGGGGAGCTGTACACTTTGCTAAACCGAATTTCACAGGGCAATCCAGAATGGAATGCAGATTCATCTCGAGGTGGAGCAAGGAAAGCAGCAGGAGTGCTTGAAGTGGATGGATTTACAGCTATCGCTGCACAGATAGCTGCCTTGCAGAATCAGTTAAACAACCACTTCAGCAATATGAATTTGAACCAGCCTTCAGCTTCAGTCAATGCGGTCCAGCAAATGTGGTGTGAAGTGTGTGGTAGCAGTGAGCATTCAGCTGAGTGCTGCGGAGCAAACCCAGATTCGGTTAACTTTGTGGGCAATGCACAAAGAAATCAGCAGCAGTTTGGTAGCGGCTACAACTCAAATTGGAGGAACCATCCAAATTTTTCGTGGGGTAGCAACAACCAACAAGGCCAAAGTTCGGGTCAGGGTATGCACAGGAATCAAGGAGGGCAACAGAACTACCAATCTCAATTCATAAATCACAATGCCCCTCCTCCACCACCATCACCTACCATTGAGGAAATGTTCAAGACCATGATCGCTAATCAAGTGCAATTGCAGGCTGACTATGTTAAATTGGCAGCCGAAGTGAAGAATAATCAATTAGCGACCAAGGCTCTTGAGTATCAATTTGGGCAATTTGCTAGTGCCCAAAACACAAGGCCCGGAGGAGGACTGCCTAGCAACACGGATCCTAATCCGAAGCAGGTCAATGCAGTGACCACGAGGAGTGGTTTGCAGTTGAAGGAGGTGGAACCGGAAAGACCGCCTCAAAAGTCAGGAGCAGCAGATGTTGAGGGAGAGCAACTTGCGGATAAGGGGAAGACCAAAGAAGCTGAATCAGAAAGGCCTCCACCCCCGTTCCCTCAACGACTCAAGAAACACAAGGAGGAGGCGTGTTTCAAGAAATTTATGGAGGTGCTTAAACAGGTACATGTTAATTTACCTCTTGTTGATGTCTTGCAGGGAGTGCCAAAATATGCGAAATATATTAAAGACATCGTGGCCAACAAAAGTTGTCTGACTGAGTATGCCACGGTAGCTTTGACGGAGGAATGCACTTCCCGGATCCAAAATAGACTGCCTACGAAGCTAAAAGACCCTGGAAGTTTTACTATCCCGCTTACAATTGGGCAGAGTATCCGAGCTCGTGGATTGTGCGACTTGGGGGCGAGCATAAATCTGATGCCATCTTCGGTATTCAGAAAGTTGGGTCTAGGGAGTCCTAGACCTACAACCGTAATCTTGCAGCTAGCAGACAAATCCTTAGCTAGGCCGGATGGCATTGCTGAGGATGTGCTTGTGCAAGTGGGATCCCTCATTTTTCCGGTCGATTTTATTGTTCTGGATTTTGAACCAAACGCTGAAGTCCCATTTATTTTGGGACGACCCTTCTTGGCAACCGGAAAAGCATTAATCGACGTGGCTGAGGGTCAACTTACAATGCGAGCACATGACAAGGTAGAGGTATTTGATGTGCTAAAAGCCATGAAGCTGCCAGCTATAAATGAGGAGCTTTCGGAAATTAGTGTGGTTGAACATGGAGAAATTAGGCAGGGTGTTGAATCTCAAGACCCATTGGAAAGAGCGTTAACGCATTCTGATCATTTTGGGGATAGAGAGGCGTATGGAATGGTCCAATTACTGAATGGGGCACCTAATCATCCGAGGAGACAGGAATTCCAGTCATTGATGAGATCTCTAGAGCCTTTGCCGAAACCATCCGTTGAGGAGGCACCGAAGCTGGAGCTGAAAGAATTGCCTCCCCACCTAAAATATATCTTTTTGGGGGAGGGGGAGACGTTACCAGTTATCATCTCTGCAGACTTGACGGAGGCACAGGAAAAGGCAGCATTGGGTGTCCTCAGAAAGAGGAAGAAAGCAATGGGTTGGCAAATGTCTGACATTCAGGGTATTAATCCAGCTTTCTGCACACACAGGATATTCATGGAGCAAGGAGCCAAACCAACCGCTCAGCCGCAACGGAGACTTAATCCAGCAATGAAGGATGTGGTAAGGAAAGAAATAATCAAGTGGCTTGATGCAGGTGTGGTCTACCCAATTTCAGACAGTGAGTAGGTCATCCCCGTTCAATGTGTTCCTAAGAAAGGGGGGATGACCGTAGTCCCCAACGAGAAAAATGAGTTGATTTCTACTCGAACCGTCACAGGCTGGCGGATTTGTATGGACTACAGAAAGCTAAACGAAGCCACGAGGAAAGATCATTACCCCATCCCTATCATTGATCAAATACTTGATAGGTTGGCAGGACAGGAGTATTATTGCTTCCTTGATGGGTACTCTGGTTATAAACAAATAGCCATAGCTCCGGAGGATCAAGAGAAGACTACTTTCACCTGTCCTTATGGGACATATGCTTTCAGGCAGATGCCGTTTGGGTTATGCAACGCACCCGCCACATTTCAGAGATGCATGATGGCTATTTTCCATGACATGGTTGAGGATTTTGTTGAGGTATTTATGGATGATTTTTCTGTTTTCGGTAATTCATTTGCTACTTGTTTGCAGAATCTTGACAGGGTGTTGGCTCTATGTGAAGAATCCAACCTTGTATTAAACTGGGAGAAATGCCACTTCTTGGTGAAGGAGGGGATTGTCCTTGGCCACAAAGTATCTAAAAAGGGGTTGGAAGTCGATCGTGCTAAGATCGAGGTTACTGAAAAATTGCCACCACCAGTGTCGGTTAAAGGTGTGCGCAGTTTTCTGGGGCATGCAGGATTCTACAGACGATTCATCAAAAACTTTTCCAACATTTCTAGACCACTATGCAGACTGCTAGAAAAGGAGGTAACGTTTGAGTTGAATGATGAGTGTGTTACAGCATTTGAAAAGTTGAAGCAGAAATTGATAGAAGCACCTATACTTACTTCTCCTGATTGGGAACAACCATTTGAGCTGATGTGTGATGCCAGTGATGTGGCTGTGGGAGCCGTATTGGGACAAAGAAAAAATAGAATTTTCCATTCTATTTATTATGCAAGAAAAACACTGAATACGGCCCAGAGCAATTACATAGTCACAGAGAAAGAGATGCTAGCCTTGGTGTTTGCATTTGACAAATTCAGGTCTTATTTGGTGGGTTCGAAAGTTGTGGTGTACACTGATCATGCAGCTATTTGGTACCTATTCAACAAGAAGGATGCTAAGCCCAGATTGATTAGATGGATCTTATTGTTGCAGGAGTTCGACCTTGAGATCAGAGATAGAAAGGGAAGCGAGAACCAAGTAGCAGATCACCTATCACGACTGGAAAGTCGGTCGCATGTGATGGAAAGTGATAACATAAATGAAGAATTCCCAAATGAGCAACTCTTGGCAGTGGGAGAAGCTGAAGTTCCCTGGTATGCAGACATAGTCAACTTTCTAGTGAGCGGAGTCTACCCACCTGAAACAACAGACCAACAAAGAAGGAAATTGAGGCATGACAGCCGGCATTATGTTTGGGATGAGCCATATTTGTTCAAACAGGGACCAGATCAGGTGATGAGAAGATGCATCCCAGAGAGTCAGATAGCAGAAGTGTTGAGGGGCTGCCATTCTTCGTTGTATGGAGGGCATCACAGAGGCGAAAGAACAGCGCACAAGGTTCTACAGTCAGGTTTCTTTTGGCCAACACTGTTCAGAGACTCTATGGCGTATGTTAAAATGTGTGATAGATGTCAGTGTACAGGATCAATTGGCAGAAGACAAGAGATGCCTTTGCAGAATATACTGGAAGTTGAGCCCTTTGATGTATGGGGCATTGACTTCATGAGTCCATTCCCACCGTCATTTGGTAATCGTTACATCTTGGTGGCTGTAGATTATGTGTCAAAATGGGTGGAAGCAATAGCTTGCCCCAGAAATGACAACAAGGTAGTAACGAAGTTTGTGAAAAAACACATCCTCACAAGGTTCGGGACACCCCGAGCAATTATCAGTGATGGAGGGGCTCATTTTGTCAATGCAAGTTTCAAGAAATTACTAGCTAAGTATGGGGTGCGCCATAAAGTGGCAACAACATACCACCCCCAAACTAGTGGGCAAGTAGAGGTGTCAAATAGGGAGGTGAAGCAGATTCTTCAGAAAATGGTGAATACACAACGGAATGATTGGTCAAGCAAACTTGACGATGCGTTGTGGGCTTACCGAACTGCTTATAAGACACCGATTGGAACTTCACCATACCGATTGGTCTATGGCAAAGCATGTCATCTCCCGGTGGAATTAGAGCACCGAGCTTTCTGGGCTGTCAGAAAACTAAATATGGACTCAGAGCTGGCGGGCAAAAAGAGACTAATGCAGCTCAGTGAACTTGATGAGTTCCGCTGGCATGCCTATGAGAGTGCTAAGTACTACAAGGAAAGAACCAAAAGATGGCATGATAAGCATGTGGTGCATCGCATTTTCGAGCCGTGACAGAAAGTTTTGCTCTTTAATTCGAGGTTGAAGTTGTTTCCTGGTAAGCTAAGGTCTAAATGATCGGGACCGTTCGAAGTGGTAAGAATGACCCCTCACGGGGCCGTAGAACTGTGGCAAGAAGATCGGAGTGCTACGTTCTTGGTAAATGGGCAGAGATGTAAGCACTACTGGGGGGAGGACAATGATCGTGAAAAATCGTCCATCACCCTAGTGCATAACTGAGCATAAAGGACGTCGAGCCGCGACGGTAAACCAGGCGCTGCACGGGAGGCAACCCGTGAAAAATATTTTTTCTTTTGTTTAGTAAAGTGTAAATAGTTTTTATTTTAATTTTTATTTTTCTTGATTTAGTACAAATTTTTCATTTTAGTTAGTATTTTTCATTTTAGTTAGGGAAATCTATTAATCTAACCAATTTTGTTTAGTAAGGTGATTTTCAGGTCAACCGGAGAAAAATGTGCATGGAATCGTGAAGGAAAAGGCAAGGTATGAAAAAATGAATAAAATGAAGAGACAGAGCACTGGGGCGATGGCTCCGTGTCACGGAGGAGGGGCTCCGCGTTACCCTCCGTGACACGTTGAGGTTAAATCTGGATTTTTTAAAAATTCCAGAGGACCATCGCGTTAGCTCCGTGTCACGGAGGAGGGGCTCCGCGTTACCCTCCGTGACACGTTGCCCTATATTTTGTGACGGGTCACACCGGGTTGCCGGGTGACCCGCGTATTTCTTTCATTTTAAACCCCGAATTTTTGCACTTTTTTCCCCATTTCCTCTCTTCTCCTCGACCAAACACCTAAGTTCCCTCTCCCAACCAACGTGCCACGCTACTAAGCAAACAATTTGTCAAGTTTCTTCGGTTATTCAACGTAAAGGTATGTTTTCCTCTACTCTCTCAAGTTTTTGGCGATTTTAGTCGAATTTGAGCATGGGAGGTGAGATAAATCACCCTAATTAGCAATTTAGCATGAAATTGAATTATTCTTTGATTGATAAATGTTCGGAATATTGTAATTAGTGTTTGAACTTGTCGATTGCGTGAATGATTCGAATTTGATTGTAAAATTTAATTCTAGGGCTGGGGTTGTTGAAATCGAATTGGGTAACTTGATAAATTGGTGAATTATATGCTGGGGTGTGTTTGTGAATTGAGATAGTCGTTGTAAATATTATTTGGAGGTAATAGACGACGAATTCTCAGGTGTTGGGAAAATGTAAAAATTGTTCAAATTGGTTTGGTTATTTGGATTCGTATGTATATAGAAATTTTTGTCATTGTTTTTGTTTGTTGTCTTCGTTGCTAAGTGCGAAGGTTGAATTGCTAGCGATGGTAGGATTGGGATTAGCTGTATGAAGTCTGAGTAGTACGCTAAAAGTTATACTGTCGAAATTTTTTGTGAACGCACTAAGCATAAATTGTATAGTTGTTTGTTTTAGGTTGTAAATAAAGTAATCCTTGCCGTAGTATCGTAAGAGTAGCTAAGGATTAAGTGTGGGGTAAACTTAGTTTAACCCGACCTTAGCCGAAGCTAATATGCATTTAGCTTGACATTGTACTTGTGTGTTTATGTTGACAGGTACAATGGCAAGTAGGCAGGATAAGGGTAAAGGTGCATCTACTTCAGGCACCGGGAGAAAACGCATGAGATTGGGCATAGCAGTCCCAGCTGCACCAGCTGTTCCGCGCGGCCAACGCCGCCAGTACGGAACGAGGTGGATGACCAATGAAGGGAAGAAGTGGTACGCTAAACATAAGGAGAGTAAGTACTTCCCTGAGGAGCATATTGCACGGGAACCACTAGCACAGGAGTTCCCCCGTATTGTGCAGAGAATCGAGGCAGCTGGGCTCAGCTTCATATTTCAGGAGCCCAAGGAGTGCAACCTACATTTAGTCCGGGAGTTCTATGCAAATTGGAACCCGGCCATCAGAAGCCACACAATAAAAATCAGAGGGCAGATTGTCACTCTGGAACCCCAGAAATTAAATGCCATCATTGGAGCGCGGGACACAGATGCCCACGTTCTCCGCCAGCTGAACATCACCCCACCATACGCCGATATTAGACGCACGTTGTGTGGGGCTCGATCCACAGCCCGATGGAGCAGATATAAGGAGAGGGGTTACCACCAGACTCTGTCGTATTCTCAAATGAACAGGGAGGCAAGAATATGGCTGAAAATAGTTTGTTCGTGCTTGATCCCGGGGGTGCACATGACGGATGTGACCCGGGACCGTGTGTGCCTGGTGTATGCCCTGATGAAAGGGCTAGAGATTAATGTTGGGGCGGTCATCATATCCGCCATGAAGAGAGCCCGACTACACCAGGGCCACAGGTATGGGTTCGGCGGACTCATCACCACCTTTCTCCGGGGCCTCGACGTCGAGGAAGAGGCTTTGGACTACATCCCGCAGTTGGAGCGGAGGGCCCTTGATGTGACCAAAACTAAGGCCCCCGACACCACACACGGGCCAGTGCTGACACTGGGCGAGCGACATGCTCGTGACGATCAGTACATGGCACGGATGTTTGGTATGCAAATGCTTCAGCTCCGAATTGGTGGGAGACCAGCCACAGAGGATGAATTATGGCAGCTGGAGCTGGATTACCCATTTGGCGAAAACGCCAGAGCTTTGTGCCGAGTGGGGCCAGCCTTCGTTGAGCCCACTGACGATGATGTCCCCACGGATGAGGAGACACGTCGGGAGGACTCCGATGTGGAGTCCGATGACGATGATGGAGGTGACTCGGACATGGGTGATGAGGCAGCAGCACCGGATGAAGAAGTCGAATATTTCGACTGATCAGGGAGTTCCACCACCCAAAATTTTTGTGCTTTTAAATTTTTGTGAACACTGGGGACAATGTTCGATTTAAGTGTGGGGTGGGGAGTAGCTAGGTGCTGGGGCTGGGCTGATTTGCTGTATGTTCTTCCTTTGTTTTGTATGTATGTTTATGTTTCCCTGTGGTTGTGAGTGCAAACTGATTTGTATTTGTATCTGTACATATTTTTGTGGTAATTGATGTGTGTTGTGAAAGGTTGTGGTTGCCAGTGTAAATATTTTGTAAATTCTGTAAATATTTTTTTTTCTATCGAAATGATCGATATTTTTAAAATTTTTGCGAAAATATTTTGTACATAGTAAAATATTTTGTAAATATTTTTCAATCGAAATGATTGATGTTTTGCAAAAAAATTTCAATTTTTATTTTTGGGTTTCTCGGAGTTTGTTTTCGGTTCTTTTACCGAGAATAGTCCCATTGAACCGATGTCATAGTTAGTGACCGTTCCCTATGATGGATGGATGACGACCGTCTTAAGGGAAATGTAGTAGGTAGGAGGAGTGATTTTAATTAGTTTTCAGTTTTTTTCTTTCTTTGGTGGATTGCATCACTGAACCTGTAGTTACTATATGGTTGTGAAATTTTGGTTGCGTGATGTAACTGATATTCAAAATGTAAAAGTGATTCGTATGAAAGCATGCAATTTTGTAAATATGTTGAGTTACCTAAGCTGTAGAATTCGATTCGGTGTGATTGAGGCTTAATTTTTGAATTCATGTAATTGGCTAATTAAAGAGTCTGTGAATGCATCTTGAATCGAGCATGTGCATAAAGTGTGAAGTGAGGTATTGTTATTCCATGCTATTGTGGAGTGTCTAGAACTTGCCTGGTGTGTGTACAAAATGAAATGAAGGAGGTGTAGTGTTGGAAAGGATGTAGGCATTTCTTTGTTTTAACCGAGAGTTTCTATTTTTTTCTTGTCATACTCTACCTTTTTATGTGATTGTATACCCTAGTCAGCCCGTTGAGCCTTTAGCCGATTATTTCTTTCTTTTGTCCAAAATTGTATAAACTAAGCTTTATTCCTTCTTTTCATTAGCCGTAAAGTCTATACAAAACTCTTAAGCGCTTAAGAAGAAAAAAAAAATTTCCCAAAGTGTCAAAGAGTGAGAATAGTGGAAAGAAAAAGAAAAGCAGAGTGAGGAAAGAAAAGAAAAGGTTGAAGAGGCACTTGTTATAATGAAATGATAATGAAGGTGCATGAAAAACCTTTGTGTCATGTCAAGTGTGTTTGGTGAAATGGGCCATACGAAAGTAAACCAGCATGAATGGGATGAAAAAAAAAAGAAAAGAGAGAAACAATGTTCATGAGTTGATGGGAATGTGTTGAAAAGGCGCTTAAGGATGCTAGTGACTATTATTGGCTAATCCAATATATACTAGTTCCATAGCTTCCATTACAACCCATTAAAGTCCTACTTGATCTTACATTGCATTTCTTTATATTAGTGGAGTAATACACTAAGGGCAAGCCTATGGGTCATGACATGATGCATGTGAATTCTTTTGGGAGAGAGAGTGAAATTAATTTTGACATGCCCCTACTTGAATGTTTGTGTGTTGCATGAACAAAAAGGGGGAAGATTCTCTTGAGTTGTGAGGGCACATGCTTGATGAAAGATTGATTTTCGTGTCGGATATCTTGATTAGCTGATTTGCATGAGTTTGCCGATATCGAGGGTCGATTCTTAAAGTCTAGGAAGTCTTGATGTATTAAAGGTCATTGCATTGTTAAGACCATGCATGTTTTCTTGATGATTTACAATATTGAATGATCGGTATGACCGTAGCTCAAATTGTCGCACCATAGTGGCGAAGGTTGGGATGTAATTTGTGTGAGTTGTGTATGTGTTGTTCGAGGACGAACAAGGATTTAAGTGTGGGGTAAGTGATCTTGGGCAGATTTATATGCCCAAGTGATACTCAAACGTATCATTTTCGCCTTGTTTGTTGTGCAATGTGTATACATTTTCATGTAATTGGTAATAAAATGTGAATTTATACTAACCAACATGATTAGCATTGTTTTGTAGGTAAAACATGATTTTGAGGTGCTAAAATGCATGTTGGAACAATATCGGAGTTGGACTTGGATGCGAGCACGGAAACGACATTGGAATGCACAATGTAAAGGAGCTCCACGATGGAGCCGTGCCACGCTACCATCGCGGAGGCACACTGCATGGAGGATGAATTAATTTGGCAATTTCCAGTGAAGCCTCGCGACAGCTCCGTGGCACGGAGGCAAGCCTCCGTGTTGCATGCCGTGCCACGTTGAGGCTATATTCCCAAACCCTGGATTTCCAGTGAGGGTCCGCGTCCACGCCGTGTCACGGAGGCAGTGCTCCGCGTTGGCCTCCGTGACACGTTGCTTGTTATTCCGGGAAAAATTCCCAATAGTATAAATAGAACACTTAGGCTTATTTTTAATTAATTCAGACTTGGTGGAGCAAGGACGTGGGTTACAGGCAGTTGAGGGACGAAAAAGCTAAGGGATTTTCTCTCTTCCTTTCTTCTTTCAATCAATTGTATGTATGATTAACACTTGTTTTAGGATGATTAATCCACAAATGAGTGGCTAATTCTCTTCCTTGCTGAGGTTATGAACAATGGTGATGAATTCTGATTATTGAATTGTATGGTTTTTCATCTTCTTCTTCTATGTTGTTCTATTAATTCTTGTTTCTACTGCATTAGTGTGTGGCCGACATTAATGTACATCTAAAAAGTCCGATTTCACTCGAGAGAGCACGAAATTGGAAAGTTGTGAATTAATAGGGTATTGTTCTTAACTTGATTTGGTAAAATTGGGTTTTGATGTGCTTTCCTGATAGAAATATACTTGAAAGCCGTATTAGTCAATTTAGGAATCAGAATTGTATTGCGAGGTCATAAATTGCATTTGATCATAGAAATGTAGACGGATGGTTTATGATTCTTAAGTGAGGTTAAATACGAGAGTTTTAATCTCTAGGCTAATGTTCTTGGCTAGCAACAAGAAGAGAAGAATAACCAAATTATGATTATAATCAAGTTCATTACTTGTTCTTAACCTTGGCATGCTCATATCCATAGTTTAAATTCAAAGTAAATATTTGTTAATAGTGTTAGTATATAATTTATAAACAAAAATTCTTTAACTTTTGGTTACGTTGTTGTCAGCATAATTAGAGGTAAGCTAGAATATAGTATACTTAAGCAATTTTACTTATCCAGAGTTTCCTTGGTTCGATACTTGGCTTACTTAGCCACTTTATTACTTGTTTGACCACGTGCACTTGCGTGTCGGTTTTTAACCCCTACCACAGCACCGAACAATTGTATTCAATTCTCAGTTAGCCTTTTTGATTCTTTCTTTTCTTGTTTTTCAATAAAAATCTTGTTATATAACAACACGAACAACTTAGGAGAAATGTATTAGAGTTTGAAAACTTGGAGAAAGCTTTAGAGCCCATAAAAATGGAGAGGAAGACTTAGGGGAAACGAAAATTCTTTCTTGGTTTTATATAATGTTTTCATGATTAGTGTTTCTTTGACTTCTCTTTATATATTTATCATTGAAAAATATACATTTATTAGGGGATTTAACGCACTAAAATATCTAATTAAATTCTAGTAACGTAAAAAGATAGGAATGCTACCACATTTTAATTAATATACTAACCATCTCTTTATGCACTCAACTTGAATCTCTACCTAATCTCATTTAAATTATATATATAAATAATTATATTCAATATTAACACTACTGTCCATCTCTCCTTTTTCTCTAACGTTCAGGTTATTTAACTTTAAATATAACTGTCAAATATTCTCAATTAATTTATAGTAAGAAAAAATTACTGCTCAATGTTAATCATATTATTATATAAGTAGAAAACCTTTAAGTTAAAAGTTGGATTACTATTTTGCCTTTCAATCTAAAATTACTTCAATAATATTTTATGCACTAAAAAGTAAATATACATTACAATAAATATTATTAGACTCTTAAATTAAATCAGAAATCTATAATTTTCATAATAGAGAAATAATATTTTTATTTAATTTATGTTATTTCACTTTATTCAAATTTAATTATAATTATTTATCGTTATCTTCATCAGAATGTAAAAAAAAAAACTCAAAGCCATAATATCATAGTTAGTTCTTTCATTTAATATTTTCTTCTTTTTTTGTTATTTTTTTTTAAAGATTTATATCTATGTTTTCTACAAAAATATTTTGAAATACTATTTGGTTGAAGGGTAAAAATATCGTTTAATATTTGATGGGCATTTTAGTCTTTTATTTTTTATTTTGTGACTTTTCACTTTTATAATTTAATAACTATATTGAAATATGAATATTATAACTCATTATTTAACTTCTCTGTTTTTTTTAAAAAAAAATTAGTCAAATATCTTTTAGCTTAGTCAGTTATTATTCACTTATATATATATTGAGATTTTTTTACTGTTTGGTACAAAAAATATTATAAGAGTATTTTTTAAATGTAGGGCAAAATAATCGTTCAATATTTGATGGACTAATATATGAGACTTCCCACTTATAGTATAATATGATACAACATGATTAAAATATTATTATTTAATTAGATATTTAATTTAGTTTTGATTCAATAAATAATAAAATATTATTATTTAATTAAATATTTAAATATGATATGATAAGATTTAAATATTACTATATTAATAGATATTTAATTTAGTTTTGATTCAATGAATGATAAATATTATCATTTTGTTAGATATTTAATTTGATTTTGATTCAATGAATATGTCATGCCCCACCTTGGGAGGCATGACTTGCACCTGGTGCCCTACTAGGACCTGACCTGCTGAGCTGACTGAGCCTAAGCACCTCAGGTGCAGGGCTGACTCTATCTCTAGAATCAAGAAAACAACAGGCTATATAGCGGCTGTAAATACAACCCCCGGCCGACAAGGCCTATAGCCCCCGTGAAAGTAAACAGCTAACCAGAGAAAAACAATCATAGGGAGTTCTATGCGGGCCAACAAGACCGCCAATCAACAGCTAAACAGGGCCCCACATGGCCAACACACATCATCTAAAACACGGGGGAGTAACACAATCTACAAGCCTTTAGGAGTAATAAGATGGTCGGGACAGGGCCCCGACCTACCCATACTGTACAAACAAAAGGAATAAACCTCTATCACACAAGCCCCGGAAGAAGGGAGCTGACGGTTCTGTACGGCTGACTAGAACTATGAGGGACCTGCTCCTCGTCTATCTGTACCTGCAGGCAAGTAATGCAGCGCCCCAAAAGAGGGTGTCAGTACAATATTTACCGAATATGTAAGACAATAGATAAGCTGAATAGGGCTGGAAGTAAATAAAAAGAAGGGTCGAAGATTAACCTGTACGCCTGCTGATTCGTAATCTTTATCTAACTGACACTACATGTACATAAGCTAAGACTGCATACTTACACATTTATACACTACAGCTAGCAGACAGGAATTCATACAAGAACCCCACCTGGCCCCCATAAGCCGGGAGGTACAATCAGCACAGAATAACTCGTTCAGGCCCCCATAAGTCCTGGCGAGCACATCTCAATCTATGTACCCCTACTCAGGTGTCTACAACTCTACTGGTATTGTAGCCAACCTACCGGTCCCCTTGTTCTACAACTGGGCCCTCTTGGCCCCTGAACTATAGCTATGTCTGAGTACGGAGGACTCCTGATATCTACACCCCGGGCATAAATGCCCGGCGGGGGTGTGTACAAGGCCAACCACGGCATATGAGGATCTGGATCCCCATCTTCGTCCCTTGCGGATGACATGCCGCTCCATAAAGCAACGTAATCTTGCCCCTGGGGGGTGACGACACAGCTATTAACCCTGGGGCAGTCATGGAAGGCTTCTAACTGAGGGCAACCCCAACCCAGGTGCTATACTGACACATCAATCTATCTGTATAAAGAGAGCATATCTGGCCTTATGGACCTCATGTTAATGCTGCTCACTTCTAGGATAATCTGTATGACTATCTACAGGCACGCCATGCGCCCGTATTTGATCAGAGGATCCAGATAGTGATCATGATCTCTAATAGTCTGGGGCTGAATAGAGCGAGGTCTGAAGTGGCCTAACAATACTATGAATGTCCCACTCCGACATCTATAACTCATGAATAACTGTGGGGTTGCGGATAGCTAACTACTTTATTCTTCTAATTAAACAACTATAGGGTTAGGCTTGGTCGAACTTGCTTCTACGCGATCGGTCCCTGGTCTTCCATAGGGAGCTTACCGATCTCCTTAACTTGTGGTTAACACTGTACTAGTAGAGTACAACTGACTCCTTAGGCCTTATCTGAATCCACTCGGATCTATATTACTGTTTTGGGCAATTCCCAATCTTATAGGCGATTCTATATAGACTGGCCCTCTCCTGGCACTCTATACCTGAATACAAGAACCGGCTAGGGTGCTGACCCGATCATTGACCACTGATGTGGACCCCTCCTTGGGGTACCCTTGAGTTTATCTGACTCTGACGACTGGGATGGCTTGCTGGGAATCCTACGTGGTAACTGTTAAGTCGACTAAGACTGACAATCACTGATAAGGCTAAAGGGATGGCGGACGATCACTCAATACACTAGACAACCCCGGTATAACTCTATTCTGTCTCTATTTCTGGTTCTGGAATGTGCGATAATGTCAATGACCTCTAGGGATGCTTTCCTGCTAATACAGGCGCCAACTGGTCGTTAGACCGCCTAACTGCGCCCATACTATTTAACCAACTGATTCAGGCCAATAACTCTTGCGAGCTTCTGAAGTCTAGGCCTGGCAACAAACATATAAGTCTACCAACACAATAAAATGAGAACTAAAAGAGTTTCTATCGCGTTTATAACGTGAATCACATTTAACCTGCTCCCTTTCAGCGAGGGGTCCTGCAGTATGATCTGTATACGTTTTCTAGTAGCTAACCAGAATTTATGTAACTGTAATCCCTATTAGTAGCTACTTGCAACATATCTGATATTTATATATGTATATCAATAACTTCTGATTACAACATATCGAATTACAATCTAATGGTAGCAACTATCTGTAGCATAGCTTTTCGTCTCCTTGATAGCTGGAAGTTCTCCAAAAGTATGAAAGGCTGAGATCGTTATTTCTATTCGAGAACATAAGTCGTAACACTATATGACTAGGATACTTGCCGAGAGTTAAGCCTTACATACCTCGTTCGTCGTTTTCTGACTAACTGATGAGTATCAGCTCGTATTCAACTGCCCTTCTCAACTGTAATCATATTAATGGAAGAATAAGGCCAACTTCGTTACTGAATTCGAAGAAAACAATAACTTTTATATATATATATATATATACTGACTATACTTCAACTTATCAAAAGATGATCAAAAACTCGTTATTTCTAAGAAATATAGAAGGGAGAAATACTTACTTTAGGCACGTGATCGTATTGACACTAGTTTAAAGCAATTCCACCAACTCTATCTCGGCGGGATGACAATTTGTCGGGCATATTTTATGAAAATAACTCCGCAGTGATGCTCTCTGTAGCCTTATACTTCACTACCCGGATGTAATTTAGATTTGGATGGCGTTTAGCGGCATAATCGGATGATTTTCAAATGTTTTCCCTCATTCTTACCTCTGCTGGCCGAGGTTATTTGAGAAATGAAATAACATCCAAGTGTGAGGCCTTTATATACTTGAGGCAGTAGACAAGGCAACGTGGCATGCTACCGATCGCGCCAATTCTGCTCCGTGCCACTTCGGGTAACACGGAGGGGGCTGCTCCATGCCACTTTGCCCCTCTGGCCAACTTGGTTCGGCCTCCTCCTGTGAAATCTCGACTTTGCACTCATTCGGCCTTTTCACGGGCCCTTTCCTCGTACGTATGGCACTCTAAAAATCTCAAACAACGTACGAATAAGCCGACTAAACGTTAGAAACTTACGGGGTGTAACATCCTCCCCCCCCCCTTAAGAACATTCGTCCTCGAATGTTAACTTCTACTTGCAAGAACCTTAACCCTACAATTACTTATTTTGAAAAATTTTTGGCAAAGTCTCCCCTGTAATATGGACTATCCAAAAACCCTGAAATGTAGAAAAGTCCAATATAGGTACTTCAAACAATACTATGACATTCACTTCACAATAGACTGAAGTCAATCATCTCATGTATACATGTATATAATGCAACTTATGAAACAACAACAACAATATACCTCTAGCTTCACAATTTGTCTAAGTCTGAAATAACTGCGGATATCTGGTTTTCATATCATCTTCTGCCTTCCAGGTCATCTCCTCTCGGTTCTTATTCTGCCATAATACTTTAACGGAAGCAACATCTTTAGTTCTTAGTCTGCGGATCTGCCGATCTAGTATGGCTACTGGAGCTTCTTCCTAAGCTAACTCCTCAGTGATTTGGACATCTTTGACTGGGACTATCTATGAGGGATCTCCTATACACTTCCTCAACATTGATTCTTGAAAAACGGAATGAACAGATTCTAATTTTGGAGGTAAATCCAATTCATAAGCCACTTGTCCTATCCTTTGGAGAATTTGATAAGGCCCAATAAACCTCGGGTTGAGCTTGCCTTTCTTACCAAATCTCGTCACGCCCTTCATTGGTGAAACCTTCAGGAATACCCAGTCACTCACATTGAACTTTAGGTTCCTCCGCCGCACGTCAACATAAGGTTTCTGGCAGCTCTGAGCAGTCAGCAGACGTTCTCTGATAAACTTTACTTTTTCCTTCTACCCATTTTAACATGTGTTCGCGTGATTTGTGGGTATATAAAACGACACGCAAGTGCACGTGGTCGAACAAGTAGTAAGTGGCTTTAGTAAGCCAAGTATCGATCCCACAGAGACTTGGGTTAAGTGCAATTTGCTCAAGTTTACTCTATTTTACTTCTGAATATGCTGACAACAACGTAACCAAAAAGTGGATATTTTGTTTTATAAATTTTATACTAAAACTAAGAACAATTATCTACTTTGAATTTGGACTATGGATAAAAGCATGCTGAGGTCAAACGAAAATGTAATGAACTGATTATCATCATAAATTGGTTAATCTTTTCTTCCTGTTGCTAGCCAAGAACATTTGCCAAGAGATTAAAACTCTCGTATTTAATCTCACTTAAGAATCATGAACCATCTGTCTGTATTTCTGTGATCAAATGCAATTCATGTTCTAGCCATACAATTCCGGTTCCTAAATTGACTAATACGACTTTCAGGTATATTTCTATCCTGAATGCACATCAAAACTCAATTTTCCCAAATCAAGTAAAGAACAATATCCTATTAATTCACAACTTTCCAATTTCGTGCTCTCTCGAGTGAAATCGTACTTTTTAGATGTACATTAATGTAGGCCACACACCAATGCAGTAGAAACAAGAATTAATAGAACAACATGGAAGAAAAAGATGAAAAACCATATAATCAATAATTAAAATTCATCATAAGTGTTCATAACCTCAGCAAGGAAGGAAATTAGCCACTCATTTGTGGATTAATCATCATAAAACGAGTGTTAATCATACAAACAATTGAATTAGAGAAGAAAGAAAGAGAGAAAAAACCCTGAACTTTTCATCCCTCAACTGCCTGTAACCCACGTCCTTGCTCCACCAAGTCTGCATTCTGATAAATAAACCTAAGTGTGCTATTTATAGTAGTAGGACTCTTTTCCGGAATAACAAGCAACGTGTCACGGAGTGCATCGCAGAGCACTGCCTCCGTGACATGCTACGGATGCGGAGGCTCTCTGGAAATCACCCGAACTTGGCCCCAGCAGCACCCTGCCGCGTTGGCAGCGTGTCACGCTGCTTGGGCAGCGCGTTGCCACCTATTGGTCGCGCAACCAACCTGCCGTGGCACGTTGCCAATGCGCAGGTGGGCTGTTGTGGTCGGCCTGCCTGCCGTGGCACGTTTCCAATGCGCAGGTGGGCTGTTTTGTGCCTCCTCTTTGCCGACGTTCGCGTGTTAATTCCGTTTCCAAGCCTCTACTTCACCAACTCATGAATTAGTTACTCAAAAGTCATCAAAACCTACAAAACAAAGACTAATCATGTTGGTTAGCACATATCTTCACTTCATATAAAATTACATGAAAATGTATACAATAACTTAGATAAACAAGACTAATTTAAGTCATAAAGCGTATCTCGGGCATGGTATTTTTGCCCATGATCAACATGTCCAAGTTTGCTCTATCTTCCTGAAGTTATCATCCAAAAGGCTTCCACTTCCATTTATAGTGGGCCTCGAGAGTCTGAGTTGTATATTCTAGTTAGCCACTAGTTGGGATACGAGGAACCGTGCTTAAGTTAACATATGTCACCATCTGTTCTAACATTCTTTCCTAAAATTTAGTCGTAGATTGCGCCCCTCTGTCAGAGTTTATCAAACACTGGGGCTCCATGCACTCCATCTATTTCTGGGGTATTTAACTTGGCATAAGTCTTAGTGGTGACATAATTTCATCTGGCGAGACACGAATTGACCTCATCGGTCTAATTATACTAACTCAAATAAGGTCAGGCTACACCTGGTGTAAGAAAACCCTGTGACTGTATTCATATTAATTACTATCCACTCCCTTACAAACACGACCATCTCTTATATTGGACAGCTCGGTTCCCGCTATTTCACCTTTTCTAGCCTGTCACTGGGGCTCTGCTTCTATGATTTAATGATATCTCTTGTCCTCTCGTACCATCTCGTTGCATTTTTGTTAAATTCTGGAAGCAACGAACACATGCACCTTAGCTATGGTATGCTATTTGAAGTTTCGCCACCCTTGGAACATGAGGTCAACATTTGGACCTTGTGACCTTGCTTATTGTTATATTGAAGGTCGTAACTGTCCGTTGGGCCTTGTTTCCAAGCTGCACTAGATTAGAGTCTCCGCGTCGGCACACTCTTACCTTCCCCTTAGGCGGGCGTACCGCAACATTCTAGGCTATAACCTTACTGTCTTTTACTGTTAGCCCGAGGCTTAATCCTCAATATGCGATGTTCTATCAACCTGGAGGTGATTCTAGTTTCCCCCAAAGTCTGGTATTCGTGCTTTTCCCCTTACCTTCCTTAGACTGAGCTTTGGGGTTCATGGTACCTGCCTTACATTGTCAATAAGGTACCGGCCAGGTCTCGGCCTATACTTCTTCTCGCTTGCAGTCGGACCCATTTTATTCATATGACCTCCCTGTCTTTCGATATCACAAACTAAGATCATAACCATTATGTTGCAGGCATATCCTGCCGTCATTATCATGCTACGGCGGATTCAGCCTTTTTCTGACTTGAACTTGACTATTACTGGGAATTTATCACTGATGGATTCTTACACACACTTCGAGTAGTCTGATAGTCTTACCCGCTCTTCTGACTTATTACCATGAAGTTCTGGACAACTTACATAAACATTGGGGGTCCCCACTATTTCCTAACACTTTCTGGAGTCAACAAATCCAACCTTCGGTTACTATTTACTCCGGGCGACATCGCCTCAATTATTACGCCCTTTGCTATACTGGAAACAAAACTAGGAGGTAGGAATAGCCTTTTCTTACCGCAATGAAATGAAAATATGGAACTGTACAACATTCAAAAGAATGGAGGTGGGAATCCTGCATTTCCCTCTCTTTTCACATCCATCAGGTAATCTAATATTAATTGTCGTCTTGACCAGATCTTGCATATCTAATAGATAAGTCGACTCGTATATACACTATACTCCTGACTTCCTACTCTGAGGTTATAAAAAGGAACTGAGGATAGTGATGGTAGATGTATCACATTGTGAGGTTCCTGGTACCTCGGGAGAGTATTGGGGAGATCAAAGACGTCCGCTCCCGTCCTTAGACTGACTATCTCCCAACTATGGCGTTTTAATGATACCTCCTCCTGCCGCTGTAGTTATCTTGCAACTGGCTGGTATCTGTCTTATATTAAACATTACCCTAGACAGACATAACAAGGAAAACTTAGGGACTTAACCCTATACAACTTTGCTCTATAGCACGATCTGAAAAGAAGGAGGGGTAACCATACTATCATGCCTCGTAGCCTCCTCCTTATAGAATGTGGTGCACAACACATTTATAAACAAGACTCTACTAGACATGGCTTGCAGACTTTATAGGACACGAACTGCTCTGATACCAAGTTTGTCACGCCCCACCTTGGGAGGCATGACTGGCACCTGGTGTCCTACTAGGACTTGAACTGCTGAGCTGACTGAGCCTAAGCACCTCTGGTGCAGGGCTGACTCTATCTCTAGAATCAAGAAAACAACAGGCTATATAACGGCTGTAAATACAAACCCCGTCCGACAAGGCGTATAGCCCCTGTGAAAGTAAACAACTAACCAGAGACAAACAATCATAGGGAGTTCTATGCGGGCCGACAAGGCTGCCAATCAACAGCTAAACTAGGCCCCACACGGCTAACACACATCATCTAAAACATAAGGGAGTAACACAATTTGCAAGCCTCTAGGAGTAATAAGATGGTCGAGACAGGGCCCCGACCTACCCATACTGTACAAACAAAAGGAATAAACCTCTATTACACAAGCCCCAGAAGAAGGGAGCTGACGGTTTTGTACGGCTGACTGGAACTACGAGGGACCTGCCCCTCGTCTATCTGTACCTGCAGGCAAGTAATGCAGCGCCCCAAAAGAGGGCTTCAGTATATTATGTACCAAATATGTAAGACAATAGATAAGCTGAATAGGACTGGAAGTAAATAAAAAGAAGGGTCGAAAGATTAACCTATACGCCTGCTGATTCGTAATCTGTATCTAACTGACACTACATGTACATAAGCTAAGACTGCATACTTACACATTTATACACTACAGCTAGCAGACAGGAATTAATACAAGAACCCCACCTAGCCTCATAAGTCGGGAGGTACAATCAGCACAGAATAACTCGTTCAGGCCCCCATAAGTCCTAGCGAGCACATCTCAATGTATATACCCCTACTCAGGTGTATACAACTCTACTGGTACTATAGTCAACCTGCCGGTCCCCTGAGTCTACAACTAGGCCCGCTTGGCCCCTGAACTGTAGCTATGTCTGAGTACGGAGGACTCCTGATATCTACACCCCGGCGTAAACGCTCGGTGGGGGTATGTACAAGGCCAACCACAGCATATGTGGATCTGGATCCCCATCTTCGTCCCTTGCGGACGGTATGCCGCTCCGTAAAGCGACGTAATCTTGCCCCTGGGGGGCGACGACACAACTATTAACCCTTTGGCGGTCATGTAAGGCTTCTAACTGAGGGCAACCCCAACCCAGGTGCTATACTGACACATCAATCTATCTGTATAAAGAGAGTGTATCTGGCCTTCTGGGCCTCATGTTAATGCTACTCGCTTCTGGGATAATTTGTATGGCTATCTGCAGGCACGCCATGCGCCCGTATTTGATCAGAGGATCCTGATCTCTAGTAGTCTGGGGCTGAATAGAGCGAGGTCTGAAGTGGCCTAACAATACTCTGAATGTCCCACTCGGACATCTATAACTCATGAATAACTGTGGGGTTGCGGATAGCTAACTACTTTATTCTTCTAATTAAACAACTATAGGGTTGGGCTTGGTTGAACTTGCTTCTACGCGATCGGTCCCTGGTCCTCCATAGGGAGCTTACCGATCTCCTTAACTTGTGGTTAACACTGTACTAGTAGAGTACTACTAATTCCTTAGGCCTTATCTGAATCCACTCGGATTTATATTACTGTTCTGGGCAATTCCCAATCTTATAGGCAATTCTATATAGACTGGCCCTCTCCTAGCACTCTATACCTGAATACAAGAACCAGCTAGGGTACTGGCCTGGTCACTGACTACTGATGTAGACCCCTCCTTGGGGTACCCGTGGGTTTATCTGACTAGGACGACTGGGCTGGCTTGCTGGGTATCCTATGTGGTAACTGTTAAGTCGACTAAGACTGACAATCACTGATAAGGCTAAAGGGATGGCGGACGATCACTCAATACACTGGACAACCCTGGTGTTGCTAACTCTAAAATATACCTATTCAGTCTCTATTTATGGTTCTGGAATGTGCGATAACGTCAATGACCTCTAGGGATGCTTTCCTGCCAATACAGGCGCCAACTAGTCGTTAGACCGCCTAACTGCGCCGATACTGTTTAACCAAATTATTCAGGCTAATAACTCTTGTGAGCTTCTGAAGTCTAGACCTGGCAACAAACATATAAGTCTACCATCACCATAAACTGAGAACTAAAAGAGTTTCTATAGCGTTCATAACGCGAATTACATTTAACCTGCTCCCTTTCAGCAAGGGGTCCTGCAGTACGATCTGTATACGTTTTCTAGCATCTAACCGGAATTTATGTAACTGTAATCCCTATTAGCAGCTACTCCCAACATATCTGATATTTATATATGTATATCAATAACTAATTACAACGTATCGAATTACAATCTAAAGGTAGCAACTATCTGCAGCATCTGAGATCGTTATTTCTATTCGAGAACATAAGTCGTAACACTGTACGACTAGGATACTTGCCGAGAGTTAAGCCTTACATACCTCGTTCGCCGTTTTCTGACTAACTGATAAGTATCAGCTCGTATTCAACTGCCCTTTTCAACTGTAATTATATTAATGGAAGAATAAGGCCAACTTCGTTACTGAATTCGAAGAAAACAATAACTTTTATATATATATACTGACTATACTTCAACTTATCAAAAGACGATCAAAAATTCGTAATTTCTCAAAAATCTAGCAGGGAGAAATACTTATTTTAGGCACATGATCGTATTGACACTAGTTTGAAGCAATTCCACCAACTCTGGCTCGGCAGGACGACAATTTGCCAGACATATTTTACGAAAATAACTTTGCTGCGATGCTCTCTGCAGCCTTATACTTCACTACCTGGAGTTAATTTAGATTTGGAAGGCGTTTAGTGGCATAATCGGATGATTTCCAAATGTTTTCCCTCTTTCTTACCTTTGCTGGCCGAGGTTATTTGAAAAATGAAATAACATCTAAGTGTGAGGCCTTTATATACTTGAGGCAACAGACAAGGCAACGTGGCACACTGCCGGTCGCGCCAATTCTGCTCTGTGCCACTTTGGGTAACGTGGAGGGGGCTGCTCCGTGCCACTTTGCCCCTCTGGCCAACTTGGTTCGGCCTCCTCCCGTGAAATCTCGACTTTGAACTCGTTCAGCCTTTCCCCGGGCCCTTTCCTCGTACGTATGACACTCTAACTCTCAACCAACGTACGAATAAGCCGACTAAACGTTAGAAACTTACGGGGTGTAACAAAATAATAAAAATAATATTATTTAATTAGATATTTTATTATATTTTAATTTATTGTAGGGGCAAAATGGTAATCCAACTTTTAAGATATGATATATAGCTTCAACAAGAGTTAAAGAGAATATTATTTTTCTCATTTGTATAATATTTTATATTAATGACCATTTGATAAAATATTTTCAGATAAATGACAATTATATAAGCAACTAATATGATTTGTTTGGGTGCATATCAGAAAGTATTACCTTGAATTTCTGTCAATTTTGATTGATTATAAATTATGTTTATCATTTGTCGCAACAATATTATCGTTCTACATATATCATCTAACGAATCTGCATAAATTTATATGAGATACACGTGCAACGCACATTCCCAGAACTAGTAAATAAATATGAGCGAATATGAAATTATAAAAATATATGAAATAATGTGCAAATGAAAGAAACATATAAAAAGTTAAAACTTAGACAAATATGAAAACAAGAAGTAGAAGAGATGTAACTGTATTATTAATTTATTATAGTGATTATTAGTAATTTATACAATCAAATAACTTTGATCTGCATTAAATTAGTCTCTTTTTTTTTGTAACTTCTTAGCTTCTCCTTTTTTTTTTTATGGACATAATAAATTAGTGAAATTTATACAAGATACATGAAACATGTAAAAAAAAAAAAAACTTTGAATAAATGCATTTAATACCATAGAAGCCAAAAAAAACAACAGTTAGAGCTCAATAAGTACCAGAAGATGTAAGAACCCTCCCATTTTAATTTTGTGTAGCTGAATTATATTATTTTATTTATTTAATTAATATAAAAATTTTATTAAGAAAGCCAAAATAATCTATCAAATTTGAATGGACGTTTTGATAATTCAATTTTTCAAGAAGCTGAAATTTCATTAGAACTCAAGTTTTCTCAAATTTAAATTAAAAAGTCATATAAAATAAAATAATAAAAGGTATGATGATAAAATAATATTTATTTTTATCTTATAGTATAAAAATAGATTACTGAGATATTATTGTTAGTGAGTTATGAAATCATATCTTACGATTAGTAACATATCATTGAACTTGTCCTGTCATCACTGACATGGATTCTAGAACATAAAATTTTAATTTTCCACTCGAAACTTACAGTATTAAGAAAATTGTTAAAGATGAAAAAAATTCAATTAAACAAACGGACAATAACAGATTATAGCTCACTTTTGTATGTCCCATTAATCAAATAATTATTCTATTGGTACATTCGATTAAGGAATATTCTTGATATATAGTTTCTCACCACATTATTTTCTTTTGTTATTTTAATGTTTAGCTCTTCTTTATTTATTTGGATAATTATTTGAAGGTTGAAAGATGAAATTAAAAGTTTGTTGATGCGGATATTTAATAGAAAATAACGATTTTTTTTGTTGACACTTAATTTAAATTTTTTATATTTTTGATTAATTAATTTAAATTTTTAAAATTTTAAATAAAAATAAAAATGTTTAAATTATTTAAAATACTTTTTTAATTATTATGGATATTATATTGATGTTTTCATCAAATATATATATATATATATATATATATATATATATATATATATATATATATATATATATTATAATTTGAGTACGTAGTTTAAATTATCAATTTTAATGCTAAATTGACACATTTTCGCAAATAAAATTTTTATTTTTTATTTAAGTTCGGAAGCTTAATTAAATTAATCAATTAATGGTGCATCTTGATATTTCAAGTATAAGATGATTTTCATAATTTAATTGATTTCAATTTTATCAAATAAGATTATTTTATTAAGAAGTGACTAAAATTAAAATGAATTTGCTTTTGTTTTAAATTGCAATCCTAGCCACAATTTAAACCAACAAAATTAACTTTTTCCTCTCATTTCATGCTATCTAATTTTAATCAATCAATACGTGTCATGTAGACGCTACATGAATTGTGTTTATTCTCTTTGATCTCATCCGTCTATTTTAATTCTACAGCCATTATTTATTTACTTATTTATTTTCTTTCCACTCTTTAATATTATATATTAATTTTATTTATTTATATATATATATATATATATATACCCAGGTCAAACCCACCAAAACACATTCCTAATTCCCCTCCCCCCCCTCCTCCAAACCCAACGCCCAAACAGACCACGCTACTCCCTCTCTCTACACCGCAAACCTCTCCACCAGAACGCCGACCACCTCCACCTTACCTCCTCCTCCATCGCCCCATCTCTTTCTCCCCTCTAACCAACAGCTCGCGACCCCCTCTTCTCCGCCAGACCCACCACCCTCACGAACCCCGCTCCCCAGCCCCTGTCAGAGCTGTCTCCCTCATCCCTATTTTTCGCCGAAAATCTCTCTGCCCTATCTCTCGTCGGCGTGAAGAATTCTCTCAACGGTCAGAGTAGGTAATTTACCATTCCTGTGTGACTCTTTTTCTGATCTTCTCTTTTCTCACGCAATGCTCCTGTCGAGAATTCAAATTTGAATCCATAATTTATTTTTTTTAAAATTTTTTTGAACCTTCACCTTCTCCTATAAAAGGAGAAGGCAAAGAAAACACACACAACAACAACACATATACACATACAGAGAAACGGATCGATCGAGAGAGACATACAGATTTATAACTTATACCAATTCACTGAGATTTTCAGACTTTCGAGTTGTTTTAACACTCAAAATTATATTGATCATTCCTCTCTTTTCTTCCTTTCTGTTTTGCATTCTTCATCCGACATATTTTCCCTCATCTCTCGAATGGATTCGGAGTCCAAAGTCTCAATCGCTGCACAACATTTGCTGGAGTTCTCTTTTGAAACTCAATACCTTCGCAGCATTCATAATTCAGTATTAGAAATTGGCTCTTAAAAAATCGCTCCTTTGTAATTCACCATTATTACTATTATTAATATTTGCCTAATTTTATGTGTTTGTCTCATTTGGTGCCAACTTACAATGTTAACGGATGAGCTCTTCCTTGTAAGAATTTTTTTTTTCATAAGCGTGTCTAAAATATATATATATATATATATATATATATTTGTGTGTGTGTTATAATATTGTTTAAGAATTTTAGGAAAGGGCATATATACCGTACTCTCTTTCTTTTCCTTTTGCCAGACTAAATAACATTTTTCTTTAATGTCCTTTTTAAATTAGCAGCTTATTTTAAGCGAATTAATAATAGAAGAGGTAATAAATTTTAGTTCAATAATTAAGTATAGCATTAGGTCCAAATAATTAAAAATTTGTCAAATCATTTAAAATGAGCTGCAGGCCCAATCTTTTTTTTAAATACAATCTGGTGATTTTTTTTTAAAAAAAGGACTGTTGGCCCAATTTTGTTCAAGACCAATTTATTTATAGAAAAATCAGGCTCAAGTTTGGTCCATGCCAGATTTTTTCATAAAAAACCCATCAATTTGGCCATTTCAGATTTTCTTCAAAATTCAAGCACGAGGTATATTCATATTATTTTACAATTATACTTTACATATTATTATAGTATAATTTCTTTTTTCATATACTATTATTTATATGTTATCATTTGTTTTCACATGCTACATATATTATTTTATCCATACATACTTACATACTTTTAACTATTGTCTACTCATATACTAACCTCTATTCATGAATACTTAATTTCGCATGTCACACGTCGTATACAATCATTCATTTATATACATATCATAAACTAAATTTTCTCATATATATTTATTTCCACATACATATATACTACACACTATTTTATACATATACATGCATATATTTACAAGTCATTTAGTCACTCATATATTCACTTGGATACATGTCTTCTCTCATATATACTTTATCATACACTCTATATATATTACATGGAAACTATTTTCTAACTACTTTACATATGTCGCTTCCCACATTACATACATCTTATATCTCGTATATTATAAAGTACATTATATGTAGTTCATGCTTTCTACATACCCCATACATCCTTTCAGAATAAAAATTAGTTTTAAGTTATTTTGCTACATTTTCCTCAACTATTTCAAACTACTACTTATCAATATATATACACCTTATATACCACTAACGTATATTATATATATATCAATTGTATATTTTGTATACATCGCACATTGTTTTAAGTTTTTCAAGTTATTCTTAAATTGTTTTTTAATTCATTCTTTATCACTCTTTTGAACACCCATTTTAGCATGTAATAATTGAATAATAATACTCCTAGCACATTTTACACTAAATTTAATGACTATCTTCGGATAGGCTTCGAGGGGTGTCTAACACCTTCCTCTTGGAGTAACTAAGACACTTACTTAGAATCTCACTAGTTTAGCAACTGATAAAGTTAAGCATTTGCAAGGCACATAGGTTTCCTAATAAATACTTAAAATTAGGTGGTGACTCTGAACCCCTTTTTAACTAGGTAGAAGGTCGGATATTATAATTATTTTGACTAGTTCAAAATAGGGCGCGACTTTCGAAAAATAAATATATTCTAAATATTTTTTTCAAAGAAGTCCTTCTCTTTGTTAATAGATCATGTAGTTTGTAAAAAAATTATCCTAATTATCTTCTACTAATGAAATTGTCCGTAGTTGGCGTCGCTATAAAAAATACACACACGCACACATTTATATATTATAATTTTGTAGATTGATAGTTTCTTATTTTAATGAAATAGTATATAACATTTATATTCAGGTCAGTGGAGAGAAGACAATGTAGATCTTTTTCTTCATCCGGAACGTGATATATTCTTTCATATTTTTCAATATGCAAAATAGATATTATTTGCTTCTTTTTAAGTACAACTCATTCATATGTACAGTATAATAAAATTTTTTTAGAGCATATTAATGGTGAAGTAAATGAAATATGGGGTCATATTTTGAAACATCAATCTAGATTTCTTAAGAAAAAGCTTTTGAACTTCTATATTCTCTTTATTATTACATTTATTTACTATAATCTTTTACATATTAAATAAATATTTTTAAGAATTATGAAATGAAACACATAAGAGTTATGAATAATATTTAAGAGCAGAAGTTATAAGGAAGATGAAAGAGATATGAGTTATAAATAATTTGAATGTATTATTTATATTAAATACATTAATCATTGTGCATTAATTTTATTTATAAAAATAAATAAATGAATAATGAAAATAAGGGGAAAGTCAGTCAAAAAAGAAAAAACAAAGATAAATGATTAGTTTCAAAAGAGATGTGCCATATTACTATTTTAATTTAAAGATAATTATATAATATATATATATAAATTTTCTTAATTATAATCTACACCATTACATACAAAAGTAATTAAAAATAAAAAAATTATAAATACACTTCAAGAAAGAAAAGAATAGCGATAAAAATAAATTGTTATACACAAAAAGATAAACAATGACATCATAGAATAAGTTATTTCATCTTTTAATTTTCTTTGTGAGAATAACAAAAAATGAAACTCCCGATCATAATTTTTTTGATTAAAATAAGATAATTATATGCATTATGCTTCATAACAAAAGTAGGATCGTAGAGGACCAAATAAGTAGTATTGTAAATATTTGTAGTTAAGTTACTATTATAATTAGCCAAAATAAAAAAATCTTTAGCAAAAGTAATTTCTTGTAATGCTTCAAAAAAAATTTTCTAGCTCCTTCCTTTACAAATAGATCCACCATCATGTTCTGCTTTCTATAGATATGTCAAAACTCTTAAATCATATGCTATCAATTAAAAAAATTAACACAATTATGAATAAATAAAATAATTATTTAATTATAATAACATAAAATACACAAAAAAACATAGACAATTGTTAATATGATGCTAAGTATTATGCATGATATTTATCTATTTCAATTATATCAACAAAAAAATAATTATATCGGAAAAAGAAAAGAAATCTAAACTATAAAATACATTTGCAAATTATTTTTTCAATTGTATTAACAATCAAAAAACATTATCTCTTGAATTCTAACAAATATTATGATCAAACTACATTATGATTATTAAGTTAGTATTAGTATTAATTGATCACTTTCTGAAAAGTCGACCACATATATGCGGCATATTTAAAATATCACTATTAAAAGTACCTCAATATTGATGGTCTTGAAGATTTTCTTGTCATACTTGCTTGGAGGATGATAATACATAACTAAAGAAAATATTCGAAAATTAAGAAAGCGCAATCAAGTACATAAACAAGAAAAGAAAGATTTGAGGACAAAATATTTCTTATCTTCATGTACTCTTTTAATGTTACGTGTTAGTTTCTTCACAGGTCAAAATGATGGAAAGAGAAAGGATAACCTTAAATGCGAGTCTTCATGAAACAAAACTTGAGTTTATATAGGCAAAATTAAGGAATACCATAAGGTATCACAAACAGTGGCGTACACAAGGTTTTTGGTCAGCAGTGTCACCTTTTAAAATAAGGAATAATAAAAGAAGTTGCAGAAATTTGAACTCACATCCTCAACTAAAAATTTGAAATACCTAACCAGTTGAGCCACACAATCATTTGTGTCTAGGAGTGTCACTTTACACAATATATTCTTTATGTTTGCTTTTGTGTTTTAATTATATATACATGTTTAGCAAAAAATTTTGACAAATCAGTGTCACGTGACACTCCTGAAGTCTTCCTAAATCCGCCCCTGATCACAAACTTACAAATTAATGTTTGGGGGCTAATGAATATGAAAGATTGAAAACTATGGATATTATCAAGAATATAAATTAAAGATGTGTGAATTATGAATAGTTATTCCTTATAAATAAATTAAATATAAAGTGAAAATTATTTTAAATATTAGGAGATATTACGTCATTTTATAATTAGAAGAAGATTTAAAAAAAAATATTTTTTGGTCAACAAAAAGTGTTACATCACTCTTATTCTGACTATCTTTATATATATATATTCACATACATACATACTCGATTTTAATACATTTTCATTCTTCACGGAGGAAATGAAAGGTAGGAGTAGTAAATATTTAATTTTTTAAATATTATAATAAAGAATAGGAATAAGTGAAGTAGTAAATTTTGAGAAATTTAATTTTTTTACAATAAAAAATAAAAATGAATGAACAAAGTAGTAATTGACACATTTATTGTTGTACAATAATAAGTAAATAAAAATATAAAAAAAATTATCAAAAAAATAAGAAAAAGATAGGTACCACATTATTTCTCTAACGCCTAACTTTATATTTCCTCTGTTCCATTTTAAAAGGGATGGTAATTTGACTAATATAACTCTATTAATTTTTTCGAAACACACAATAATAATTCTTTTCATATTTTAGAATGACTTTAAGTACTAAAAGTAGAATAGAAAAACATGATTAATTATCTCTTGAATGTTGAAACTAGCAAGTATTTTGAAATAATTATTTTTCATACACCTAACAATAAAAATAAAATAGAAAAATATTATATATAAATTGGGTCTATTAATTTGAGAATGTAGACCCTTGTAGAGAATTGAGTTATCGTCCTCAATTAGTTAGCCTATCTTTTTTGACTGAATTACTCTACATAAATGATAGAATTATCACATTGGTTGACTTTTTATCCAAAGCAAAGAGCGAGCATTTGTGAGAGAAAAAACGGTTTGAAAGTTTATTTGATACTTAAAATTAGTGTAATATTAAAATATAATTATATACTTTAGTAATTAAATAATATATTGATTATGAGGATTTATTTATTTGTTATAATATAATATTCTTGATTATTTTTACGAACGTAAAGCCCTAATTTGAATTTTTTTTATGTACATAAATATCCTCTTGGATAACTTACATAATCCCAGTTACTAATCCTTAGTGTAATTATAAACGCGTTATTGGTTACACAGGTGTAATTACACAGTTAAATTAAAATTTTAAAATAAAAATTAACTACCAAAGTTAAAAAAATTATATTTGACATATATGCACCTTTATAAATAACTAAATTAGGTATTTAAGATATATATATTGTCTCTTAAAAATATATTAATTAATAAATATATCATTTTTAATGATTCTTATAAAAAAATTGATATATATATATATATATATATATATATTAATTTAATAACTTATAAAATCTAAAAGTACACATTTTGTAATAATATCATGGACTACATGTCTGTTAAAAATATTAATATAGTTCATAAATTTATTCAAAATTTTGACAAAAAATAGTCTATCAATTCTAACTAAAAAATAAATGACATGCAATGAGAAATAACTTGTCAATACAATAAAAGCAAATAAATTAAACCAAAAATATAACATGAAATTTTAAAAAAAAAAGATATTGAAAAAGTTAACGTAATACTCTTGTGTCAAGTTTCAATATAATATAAAATAAGCTCCAAATAAATTAAGTAAATATAATTCAAAAGAAAAGAAAACATAAGTCTATAACTTTATTCAACAAATGAAATTCTATTTTAATTCAAAAACTAGAAAAATAAGCAGTTATACTAAATGATAATAGTGAAAAATAAATTAAAAATAAAAAAAACACGAGCAAATACATAAAATCACAAGAAGTAAAGATTAAAAAATAAGAAAAAAAAGAAGATAAATAATGAAAATTTAAAATATATTTTATATTTTAAAAATAATAATAAAAGAATAAATTAAATAACAGAAACAAAAAATTATAGATATGTAAAAATTCAAAAAAGAAATTTGTACCCATTATTTAGATCACTATATTACATATTATTGGATTACCTTCTATCCCTTACAAGTTACAAATCTTATTAATTAAAAAATATTGTTGCCAACAGGTTGATATTTAAAGTGATAATGGTTATTGGCAGTTTAAGGTATGTTTTTTACGGGGAGAGCTCCTCCTAACTTTGTCAATTATCCTTATAAAATAATTTTTTAAACAATTAAACGTAATCAGATTTATCATGTGTGGAACAACATTTTTTGTACGCATGGAACAACTTTTTCTGCGTAGATCAAGCAGTCTCCCATTCTTGTCTAAAGAACCTGGTTCGTTTAGCAATTCTTCATCGGCGTTGGCCAATTTCACATCCCTTTTGGAAATCCATTTCATACCCGATTTTGATACATTTCCGTTCATCCTTCTTGTACATGAATTTTTATTTCTATAATATTTGTCAATCATTAAAACTTCATAAAATCTTGAATTAAGACTCAGATAAAAATAACTCAACATTAGGGAAATTGAATTCACCATTAAAGACTGTATCTAGCTCAATTTACTGTAATAGAGTTAGAAATTGTAACCATGCAATGAAATCGATAACATTCTCTATTCTTCTATTACATTTTTTATTTCCATTTGAATTCACAACATAGATTAACAAGATGGAGTATCCAAATTTCAACTTTTTACTCTTGTGTAATTATGATAAGGAAGAAACTTATAGCACCGATTTTTTTTTTATGTTCTTATACTACATTTATTTGACAGAATTGCTCAATTGCCAAGATATTAGTTGACACATGGGACAATGAGATGATGAAGTAAATCGACTTCTCTGAGGGTGAATAACAAGAATCTAAAATGGGCAATACTGGTTTTTGTGTTTGCAGCTATGCCTACCACATATTTAGTTGGAGAGAAACATGACTAGAAAATTTCAACAGTAAAAAAGAAACAAGTTTGATTGAGTTAAGAGTTTTTTTTCTTAGGATACATTAGAAAAAAAAGGAAAAGGGTTGAAATGCTCTTTAAATATGAAAAATTGAATAAAAATATCCTTCGTTGAGAGTTTGTTTCAAAACTATCTTTGTCGTTAATATTTTGGCCCAAAGATGTCCCTGTTATTGATAGTTTGATCTAAAAATACGCTCATTGTTCTTTTGATCAAAAATGCTCTTTTAGTAATATACATATTGTTTTTTTCCTTTTAAACACATTCTTTTCCTAGTAAAATATTATTTTTAAAGAACTCTTTTCTTATTTTTTCTTTTAAAATTTCTTTAACTAATAAAAAATAAAAAGTAATCTTTTTTTTTTCAATCTCGTTTTATCTATTAATTGATTTTGCGACAACTACTTGGATGGATGTGCAAAAGATGACTAGGTTAACCTGATGATGTTGTCTATATTATCCAGTCAGAATCAATTCCAGGAAGCACCTTGGAGGAATTTCAATTCAGATCCAAGAAAAAGTCTATTTTGACCAGAATTCTCCGATGAAGAGGTAGGGTTCGAAAAGATGCTCAAAATAAGAGTGAAGCAATCGAGGTTACCAATCATTAGAAAGGTTGGTTCCAAGTAGATAGTTGGGACATAGCCAAAACAATAAAGCTCTGTAGAGCAAAGAACTCATAGCACCCTTCCAGCCACCAATGAAAGATTCAAAAGTTTCACAGCTTTCAAATTACAATTTCAATGTAAGTATCATAGGTCTAGTCTAGGCAATAAATGACATCAATGAAGGAAGGTGGCCAAAAGAGATCCAGACCCAAAAAATAGAGATCATAACTCGTGGTGTGAATTTCGTGATACTCTAGAAATGTTGTATGAATTTCATGGTACTCTAGGAATAGAATTGGGACCGCAAACACTTCGTGGGAAAAAGTAGCTCATTTACTCAAGCGTGGTTAACTAAAGGAACCTTTGAGCAACTAAGAATAATTTTGGAAAGGTGATGGGTAGGGAAGTGTAGACTAAGCCTACTTCTTCACGTCATACTATAAACATGATATTCGGAGAGGGTAGAAGTGAATGGAGTAATGTTTTCGGTGTCCAAAAAGACAAACGTTTTAATCAAGCATGAGAAAAGAACGTAAGAGGTTTCGAATGATGATGCAATCACTTTCGCTGACATAGATGTAGACGACCTTACACTCCCTCAAAATGATCCACTGATAATTTCTTTGAATATCTTAGATTCCAATGTTAAGCGTGTTCTAGTTGATCCAAGTAACTCCTAACATCATATAATTAAGGGCCCTCAAGCAAATGAAGATGGAAGAAAAAATAATTCTATCCATAAATTGCTAGCCAATTTCAACATGTCAAGTAAAATGACTCATGGGGTGATCAAATTACAAACATGTGCCTAAGGCATTGTGAAAGAAACCTTGTTCAAAGTAATGGATAGAGGTATGACATATAATATCATCAAAGGTACACCATGGATTCACAACATGGGAGCATTGTCCTTTACCTTTTACCAAGTTGTAAAGTTTCCAACTCCATATGGCATAAAGATGATTCAGGGGGAACAACTTGCTGCACGAGAAATGTTAGTTGTGGTCACGTAAGGTTGACAAGATAAAAAAAGGTGTTAAATAGCAATTACAGAACTTAAGTTATCTCTGAATCTTGATCTAGAATCAAGACATCCGAAACAAGCTAGAACCTATGAAAAGCCAACAGAAAAATATCAAGTGACAAGATACTTTAAGGTACCAGAAGATACATATGCCACCAATTCAACAACAGAGGAGCTCAAAGAAATCATCCTCTTTTTTGATTTCCCTGAAAGAAAGATATACTTGGGTACCAGGCTAACTCCTGAAATTAGGCAAAAACTTATTGAATTTCTTAGAGTGTATCAGCTAAGTCCCGATATAGATTTCACAATATTATACCTTTCTTTCAATATATCAACAAGAAAGTACGCTACATATTATACTAGTACCCATATAAGTACCCATCACAGTCACGAGTATGGTCCCATCATACTTAACATAAATCATTCTCTCCAAGGCAAAGTCTAGAAGGTAACTCATAAGCTGCCTCAAATGCTGAACAAATAATTCACAAACCTTCATAAATATGAATGTCCTTTCTAAATCGCCTTAAATACTCTCAATCTATCAAGAACATACTCTATGTGAGTATACTACTCTATTGATACTCATATTGCCATACTGTCATGCTCCGAGCCTACATTCTGAGCGTAGACGGTACTCGAACCACTAATGACCCAAGCGAACCCTTGACCTAGCTTACTACTAACTGAGATAAAATTGCGAAAGCTATGACTATAATGGGTCTACAAGCTCTTTAAGAAAAGTAAATTCAATAATTGAAACTGGATAAATAATGTTAATCAGTAACATCAAAAAACTTCAACTCTCTGTTTAGTTTATGAAGCCTCTAAATACTAAAAATAGGGTGCCGAGATAAGATTCACCTGGCTACTATAATAAACTGCTAAAACCTACTAATAAGCAAGAGATAAACTGAAGCCACGAAAAGTAGAAGGCCTCACCAAAGCTGAATAGAAAAGATCCTACTGATGCGTGTGCTGCCGATCCTGATGTAATAGCCCAAAGTCCCTAAGATCAGATTCTAAACATAAAGCAGAAAATCAATAGGAAGGTTGAAACCAGGCTCAAAACAACCTTAATATGGGTCGTTGGTAGAACATATGGGTCATTGGATTGACCCGTCTATTGGAGGTTCTAAAAATTGCTAAAAATTAACCAGAACCAACGGTTGAAGGAACGACCCCTTGGTTCATAGGATGGGTCATTGGTCCTGGTCATTGTATCAGGTCCAGAAATGGTTCAGAGCAGGTCTAGGAACCCACAAAGGGAACAGACAACTCATTGGTTGAACCAACGACTTGTTTGTTGGGTCGTAGGTTCCACTCGACAGTTTTTAAATACGATCTTCTAAGGGTATTTTCATAACTTCCTGAGCTTTTAACTCCTAAGTGAGGTCATTTTGGATTTATGAAGGGGTGTAGTAAGTGGTTTTACTTATCCTAAACCCTCATTCTCTTCAAACATCACAAGTTGAAAATCACCTCTCAAGGAAAAACTAGAGTTCTTTACCTTCTTTATCTAATTCTCTTGGATCTTCAAATCAAGTCAAGGAATTCTTCAAGCCAGGTATATAGGGTCATGAATGGGGGATTTCTTCCACCCTTGTACCCCAATTTCAAATCAATTTCATGAATTCAAGTTTCTAAATCATGATTTTATGAATTTCTAGGGTTAGACCCAATTTTGATTAAATCTCTCATGATCTTCTACGAATTCAATTCTCTTATTACTCAACCTATGATTTATGACTATGCTTACATGTTATGCTAAATTCTCTTATAAATCTATGTTTTCAAGTTATGATGATTCATTCCATTATGCATGAATCTCATGAATATCAAGCTTATGTATCATGGCCGAATAGAGGCATTGTTTTTATGGCTAGTTCATGTATGTCAGGTATATTTATGAATTTCATGATTCTCAACTAGCCCATGAAAAATTAAGTATGTTTTATGATTATGATTATGAGAAATATGCATGTTTTGGGAGTGGTATTTAGCATCAGTAGTCAGGGGTTCAGCGTACCCAGGTCTCAGAACTACATTTGCCATAGGTATGATTATGATAAGGAACCTTGCCAGAGAGTGTTCCCCCCACTAGAATAGGCTCATGAGTGATATCACGCCTTGATCATTCTTTTCCTTGAAAAGGCTTAGAACGAATCTGCCAACTTGAGTGAGATAGTTGGGCATCATGTGCTCATTCATGATGGTGTCGGTTATGTGAATCTTCCATTGTTCCTCATGTTTTGAGTTTTTCATGTTCAAAATTTATGACATCATATTTTATAGTATATTTGACCCATTGATCAGTTTATGAGTTTTTACTTATAATTTCAAACATGTTAAACTATATGATTTTACTTTCAAAATCTTGGGTCATTATGCTTTAGTTTATGATAAATAACTCATGTTTATGACTATCTCACAATAATGATTTTAGCATGTTGTCCCTACTCTCATATTTTACTGATCCTACATACTCAGTATATTCAAAGTACTGACCGCATACATTTATGCTATATCATCTCTTGATATAGGTTTAGATGATCAGTCTCAGTTGCGCGCTAGATTCGATCTTGTTCGGCTTCAACAGTTTTGGTGAGTCCTCATGATCCGAAGACATCAGTTTTCATACATGTCCTTTTTTTTATGACTTTCAGTTTCAAACTTTAGTGGAGCTATTTAGGGGTTTTTCCCTTCAGCTTATTGTATGTCTAGAGGCTTTCAGACATGATGTATAAATATGCGGTTGTGTTGTCTTGTTGAATTAGTTTGTCATATTATGATATCTTAGACTTCCGTCCATGCCTTATGTTATGCTTTATGAATGTTACGCTTATTTTATGGTCTAAATTATATTATGAATGTGTCATGGGTTATCTTGGAGCCATTCGTGGTTTTAGGTCCCGTGTTACGATCCGGGGTCCAAGCTCTGATTGTGACAAACTTGAAATTAGAGCCACGGGTTTAGCTGTGTCCTATGGTGTCTGAAAGCCACATTAAATAGAATTCTTTTTGCATGGATGTGAAGCATTCCACACTTATGAGGAAGAGGCTGCAAGACGTTTTAGAAAACTTTCCTTCCTTCATGATCTATATCGTGCAATGAAGTCTAATCCTCTCTATTCTTCTCTAACTCGTGCTATACTTATTTGTAGAAATATGCCTCCCCATTGAGTTGATAGAAAAAGAAATGGAAACAACAATGGCCATGGGAGTGGCATTGGAGATGGGCATCAACCAGCCCCACCAGCTCCAGCGGACCCTTTGAATGAGAGAGAGACTCATGTCGAGTTCAGGGATACTTTTCAAATGCTGGCCCAGGCTATGACAGTACAGGTTAACCAGAAGGTAGTTGCATTGGTGAACCCTAATGGGGGTGCTGCGGCAACGAGAGTGCGAGACTTCACCAGAATGAACCCGCTAGAGTTTCATGGTTCCAAGGTGGACGAAGATCTACAAGAGTTTATGAGGAGATCCAAAAGATTACCCAGATCATGGGGGTTTTAGGAAAGCAGAGTGCAGATTCGGCCTCCTATCAGCTGAAGGGGGTTGCTCACATTTGGTTTCGATAGTGGAAGGCAGGTTGTAGGGCAGGTACAGTTCCTATCGATTGGGATAAGCTTTTAACAGCCTTTTTGGACAGGTTCTTTCCCACGAGATGAGGGAAGCCAAGGTTGCTGATTTTATCAATTTGAAGTAGAACAACATGTCGGTTCAAAAGTATGCCTTGAAGTTCACTTAGTTGTTGAAGTACGCTCTAGAGATGGTTGCCGAGCCAAGTGCTCAGATGAGTAAGTTTGTGTCGGGGGGCTCAGATTTAGTGGTCAAGGAGTGTAGGACTGCTATGCTCATCAGTGACATGGATGTCTCATGGCTTATGATTCATGCCCTGCATATCGAGGAGGAGAAGTTGAAGGAGAGGGAGAGAGAGGCCAAGAGGTCTAGGATCGGACACTTTGAGTACTACCAGCAGAGGACCGATGGTGGACACCATCCATAATCTCAACATAGATTGTCATCCCCAGCTCCATTATCAGTTAGTGTTCCATCTAGGCCAAGAGGTGATAAAAGATGTAGGGCATCAGGCTCTAGAGGCCAGAGGAGCATGTCAGGGGAATGCACTTTCCCAGCTTACAGGAAATGTGGTAAGAACCACCCAGGGGAGTGCTTTATTGACTCAAATGTTTGCTTCGGGTATGGGAAGCCTGAACACATGTGCAGGGATTGTCCCTTAGCTAGACAAGATGACGGTAGAGGCCATGCCGCAGCTACTATTTCAGCAGCTCCAGCTGCTCGCCCACCTCAGCAGGACACCTCTTCTAGTGTTGGTAGGGGGCAACCAGAACTGGTTCTATGCACTATCATCCCGCCAGGAGCAAGAAAGTTCACTGGATGTGGTTATAGGTATGTTACGAGTTTTTTATCTTGATGTTTATGCATTGCTAGACCAAGGGGCCACATTATCCTTCATGAACCCCTATGTTGCTATCAGTTTCAGTATCAGTTCTGAAATTATTTTAAAAACCTTCTCAGTCTCTACTCTTATCGGTGAGTCAATTATAGCTCAATAGGTATACAAAAATTGGCCCATCACAGTCCTTTATAAAGTCACTTCAACTGACTTAGTATAGTTAGACATGATAGATTTTGATGTTATTTTCGGTATGTATTGGCTGTACACTTTCTATATTTTAGTTAATTGTAGAACTCAGTCAATAGAGTTTCGATTTTTGGGTGAACTAGTCCTAGAGTAGAAGGGTAGTACAGTTGTGCATGTAGGTCGCTTTGTCTCCTATCTTAAGGACAGGAAGATGATCTCTAAGGGTTATGCACACCATTTAGTTTGGGTTAAGGATTATAAGTCTGAAACCCTAACTCTAAGTCAGTCTCTATTGTATGTGAGTATCTAGAGGTGTTTCTAGATGATCTACAAAGAGTCTTTCCCGTACAGGAGATTGACTTCGGTATTGACCTTCTCCCTGATACACAGCGCATATCCGTTCCTCCTTATATAATGGCACCAACTGAGCTATAGGAGTTGAAAGAGCAATTGAAAGATCTCTTGAATAAGGGTTTCACTAGGCCCAGTAAGTTCCCATGGGGTGCTCTAGTCCTCTTTGTTCAGTAGAAAGACTGTTCTCTCAGGATGTGTATAGATTACTGTTAGTTAAACAAAGTCACAAAGAGGGTGCAAAGTGCTTTTCGAAGCACTTTTCTTGATTGTGACTTTGTTCAACTGACGGTAATCTATACACTTTCAACTGGTCCTTCAACTCCTTAACAAAGTCACAAGTCATCTATCACAATAAAGCTGTTCGACTAGCTTTAGGGTGCAAAATGCTTTTCAAAGATAGACCTCAGATTTGGCTAGCACCAACTTAGGGTGAAGGGGAGTGACAATTTTGAAGACGGACATCAGGACTCTGTATGATCACCATGCATTTTTATATATGTCTTTCGAACTAGTGAATGCTCCTTTAGCTTTCATGGACTTGATGTGCAGAATGTTTAAGTAGTACCTGGATATGTTCATCATTGTCTTCATAGAAAACATCATTGTGTATTCTCAAAGCGAGGAGGAGCATGATACTCACTTGAGGATTGTGTTACAGACTCTTAAGGGTTGACAACTATTTTCTAAGTTATAAAGTGTGAGTTTTGGTTGTAGTCGGTTGCATATCATGGCCATGTGGTGTATAGTGATAGTTCAGGTAGACTCTCAAAAGATAGAGGCAATGAAGAACTGGCCTAGACCTGTTAGCCCTACTGACATTAGGAGCTTTTTGGGCTTAGCTAGCCACTCTCAGAGGTTCCTAGAGGGTTTTTCATCCATTGCTGCACCCTTAACTATGTTGACCCAGAAGAAGATGAAAAATCAGTGGTCCTATGCTTATGATAAGACTTTTCAGGAGTTAAAGACTCGACTGATTTCAGTTCCAGTGTTGACCCTGCCAGAAGGCACAGATGGCTTTGTGGTATATTGTGATGCTTCTAGGATTGGCCTTGGGCGTGTGTTTATACAGCATGGGAAGTACATTTCTTATGCCTCGAGACAGCTTAAGACTCACGAGAAGAATTACCCGATGCATGACCTTGAGTTAGCAGTGGTGGTGTTTGCCTTGAAGATTTGGAGGCACTATTTATACAGGGTACATGTGGATGTATTCACGGATCACAAGATCCTTCAGTATGTGTTTACTCAGATGGGCTTGAATCTGCGGCAAAGGAAATGGCTTGAGCTTCTCAAAGACTATGACATGAGTGTCCTTTATCATCTAGGCAAGGTCAATATAGTGGAAGATTCTCTTAGTAGATTGTCTATTGAAAGTGTGTCCCATGTTGAGGATCGGAAGAAGAAATTGGTGAAGGATGTCCATCCGCCTGCCCACTTGGGAGTTCACCTTGCCAATTCAGCGGATGGTGGTGTTATCGTGTAGAATGGTACAGAGTCTTCTTTGGTGTTGGAAGTTAAGTCAAGGAAAGATAAGGACCCTATTTTGGTGAAATTGAAGGAGGCTATCTGAAATCAGAAAGTGGAGGTTTTCTCCCAAGGGGGAGACGGTGTACTTCGGTATCAGGGCCGAGTATGTGTTCCGGAGGTGGATGACTTGAGAGATCAGATGTTGAGAGAGGCTCATAGCTCTCGATATTCTACCCATCTAGGTTCCATGAAAATGTACCGTGATCTATGAGATGTCTACTAGTGGAAAGGCATGAAGAAGGAAATTACAGAGTTTGTGGCTAAGTATCCGAATTGCCAACAGGTAAAGGTTGAGCATCAGAGGCCGGGAGGTATGCTTTAGGATATCAGTATTCATACTTGTAAGTGTGAAGAGATCGATGTCGCCCAAATTACACCTCGCAATTGAGATATAAAGCGGTCGATGTCAAATATAGAATCCAACGAAGGTTGAGCTCGATCCCACAGGGAATATGGAAAGAACTTGAGTTAATGCGAATAGCTATTACTATCGGGTTACTTATTTCCTAAGGGGGAAAAAAATAAACTACTAAATAAGAGTAAAAACTACTAAATGCTTAAGTCAAATTCGGTTTGTATTCAATTAACAACTTGACTAGGATTATGTTCCCCAGGACTTCATAACCACAAGGATTTTTCACTAGTGATCTATTTTGGTGTTTAACATGCAATATCGGTAAGTTATATTCACCTAAATTGTCGGTCCCCTATCTAGATGATTATCACCACGCAACTTGGTCTGTATATGGGTGTATTCTTAATTAACCCTTACCCTTAATATCGGATTAACTATCCCCGGACAAGTTCAAGCTATTAGATGAGGGTTGACAGTCTCAAATCTCCGTTGTTAATTCCTTTTCCCATTCACTACCTCCTTGATCCGGTAAGTAAGAATAAGGCGAGTTCTAACGGTTGCAACCATTAAGAAATAATTAAAATGAAGGAAAAAAAATACATCCATTAAATCCCGTTCAAGAATCACTAAGTGTTTAACCTATGTGTGTTAATTCATCTTAGTCGCACAGCCCTAGTTATGGGTTTAGCTACTCATGTTTGAATAATCACAATCACAAAATATTGAATAAATCATAATTGCAACTTACAAATTATTATAGAAGAAAACCAAGTAAATTGAATAGAACTCCAAACTTGATGAACAAATTCCAATGTTGCTTTTGATCCTCAAACTCAAGAACAAAATTGTAAACTTTGTTTCTTGAACCAAGAATAGTAGTACAACACCAAAATCTATGTGAAAATAGTAAAAGTAAACTGTACTTAGAAAATAAACCTAAATAATGTATTTATAGTTCCTAAGAAACCTTTTCCTAATTAAAATCGGAACCCAGGTCGTCAGTGGTCACGGGCTATAAAATGACTCATTAGATCCTCTGACGAGTCGTGATCAATGAATTGCAGGCATCCTCAGTGTTAAACCCAGTGGTGGCAACGGGTCACCTAATGACTTGTCGTGACTGGGCACGAATCATTAGGCCCCTCGTGGTCTAACTTCTTCAAATCTCCAGTGTATTCTATGATTGGCTCCAGAGATCTCCCTACGAGTCGTATAGTCCACTAACGACTCGTTATGTCTTCTGTTATCTCCACTGGTTACTTCTTCATTAATTCATCTCCCAGTCTTCATGACTGGCTTCACGACTCATTACCAGATGTAACGAGTCGTGCCTTCAACCCGTTAAGTACACTATTCATTCATCTTCAAAACTCGATATTTTCCCACAAACTTAGCAACGCGTCGTGAAGTGTCAAGTTCCAACGAATCATGAAGTGCCTAGAAGCCTCATGTTCAGTTGTTTTCAGCATTAATTTTCCACTTTCACTTCCAAACCTGTTTTCCTGCAACATTAAGCACAAAATGCATCATACCTACATAAACATACCTAAAATGTGCATAGTTTCTTAGTTTTAAGCGTCGAAAGTGCCTTAAAATCACGGTACATCAACACCCTCAACTTAGAACTTTTGCATGTCCTCAGGCAAAAACAAAAATAAAATAAACCAAACTACTTTGACGTTTCAATTGAAAGAACTCTAGGAAACTTACGGCAGTCACATTATTCATCAAATCAAATTTTCTAACACCTCCTTCATCATACCAACTCAAATCACAATACATATGCAAAATTTCCAACCATGAAATAAGGGAATCAAAACATGGCAAAACACTATCACTTGCAACCATGCACATAAATCTATAACATTGACCCAGACAATTCGCAGATGATTTTGTTGACCAAATGCTCTCACCTCAAAAGTCCCATGCTCACGTATGTGTATATGATTATTTTAATGTATTTCTCTTGGGACTAGGTAATATCCACTTGCTCTCACAAAAAAATTCTAACTGTGTGCATGCAATGCCATAGGCTTTCCTTTACTTTCAATACCTTGATTTTCGGACAAGTAACCATGATCACTATAGGACTTTTTTAGGCTTGTAACGTAGGCTCAAGTTTGGGTATGGTACATCTGGAATTAGTAGCTTAACCCTCCTTGGCACTACATACGTCTTGACTCCACCTTTAGCCTTTTATTCTATTTTCCCCCTTTTTTCTTTACTTGCTTCTTCTTTTATTTTTATTTGTAACTACGGGTGCGGTTCTTCTTCTTTCAAGCATTCATTGATGTCACATTTTTCTTTTCTTTTCTTGCTCTTTGACAATAATTTTTATTTCTTTCTTTTCTTTTCATTATGCATACTGCACCCGCTCTTTCCTTTTTATTACCCAAATTTTCATTCCACACTACTCTTCTTAATCACCCCTATAATAGCCACCCTTAACTTAGATGATTTGCCTGAGTTGAGGTTTATAGTGTCCAAGGAGCGAACAGGGCCAAAACAGGCTCATTCTTAATCAAAGCAGGAAGGTGAATTGGTGTAAACAAAAAGAAAGGTCGATTTAAGCTCAAACATTCATATCAAGGGATATTTATTCTCTTTGGTAGATCTTTTAAGGCTAAAAGTGGGCTCATAAATCAAAAATGACCTATGATCCTTTCCTAGTTTCCTATCCTCTATCTCAGTACGACTGACCATGCAAGTTCTATATTAACACACACAACCAAATTTAACTATTAAACCTTACTCACACATAACACAGGTCAACATCATCACTTCTACTAACTGCTAGTTCAGGTACAGCCATACAATGGTAAACATATTCACAGTTTCAATGCCATGCAAAGATTTTCATACTTGTTGACTTTAACATACACATAAGAAAATTTAGGAGGGGTATCAAATTATCAGTTCAACAAAAATCAACAATCAAAGCTGTAATGCCCCAAAAACTCAAAATCAATATCCGAAACTTATATCGGAAAAATCTGGAAACTGCAGAAATATTACAGGATGGCCCACCTGACGAGTCGTTAAATAACCTCATGACTCATTAGGTGAGCTGTGAAGAGGAGGCTGGCTAATGTAAAGGAGGGAGGTAGTGTACCTAACGAGGGACTTCATGAGTCGTGGTCACTGACCACGACCTAATACGTCATTCGTGGTCAGGCCTGAGTTGAAAATATATTTAGTTGACCAGTGTACTTGACGAGTGGGTGCAATGAGTCGTCATCTGTGCCGATGACTCGTTAAGTGACTCATTACTGGACTTGGCATTTAAATCTCCAGAATAAGACAGTGTGGTCCACATGACCACAAGTCGTGGTTATAGACCATGACCCGTTAGGTCCCTCATGGTGACCTACTGAGGATCCCAGGCAGTGTACCTGATGAGAGTGACTACGAGTCGTGGTCAGTCACCACGATCCGTTAGGTCACCCGTTAGGGACACTTGATAGTTTTTCCCAGCAAATTTCTAAGCGCTATTTAGTAATTTTCTTTTCTCCTAAGCTCTAAACTATGATATTTTGGATGTAAAATCAGACTTATTAGAGGGTTTGGGAGGTTCCTCCCCTCATTCTCACGTTTATTCTCAAGAAATTTATCGAAAGTCCTCTCAAGAAACTCTCAAGCAAGCTTAGGGTTCTCATCTATTGGAGCAGTTCAAGTCCTCTCCTCTAGGTGAATTTTAGTCAGGTACGTGGGAACTCAATAAGGGAGTTGTCCTTCCTTTGTGCCCCCAATTTCCTCCCATAATTTCCCTATTCAGTTTAGCCCTGAATTTTTCGAATACGAAGAAATTATATGTTATTATTCATCAACCTCTCATAGAATGATATTCTCGTTTACTATTGATATGAATTCCATCAGTTCTTACTTATATTATCGAGATTCTTGCAAGAGTGAATTGAAGCCCTGAATCCTCGTATAAAGATGATTTTGCTTGAAAATCTTCCTCTAGTGAATTAAATATGTTTGGGCTGAATTTTCCTTGAGACTCTTGTATACATGAAACTAGAAGATATTCCGTTAATAAGAATAATTTTAGACTTGATAAATTAGTTTTCTTGAATTCTTGAGTTGTTGCTATATTACGGAAATTTTGTGTTGTTGGAATGAGTCGAATTCTCTATTAGCTGCTTAATAGTTCAGTATAGTTAGAATGTAGAATCCCTTCAGAACTATGCAGAAATTGTCAATTGATCAGTTTGACTTCAGTCTTATTTCGAGGTGTCGGTGGTGCTTCTCAGTTATCAGAAACAGACTCAGATTATAGTTTTTGTTCCACTAGGCAGTCATGATATTTCAAATATATAGCTCTGACTTTCCCCAGGACCCCAGTTCAGATTTCAGTTTGTTCTTAGACGGTTGCGACACTCCTAGATGAGCAGCCCTAACCAGTCTAGAACCCAGTTTCAGAATCTGGTCCAATAAGACTCTCAAGGTACTTTTAGTTATATGTCCCTGACTAGCCTTGGACCCTAGTTTTGAGCTATCAACCTAGTAGTTTAGTTTAGGTGTTCCAATGGGAGTAGGACTTAGCACTGAACGGACCGGGGTACCAGCGCACCCAGGTTCCCAAAACCACGTTGCCAACATAGGATTACAGAAATAGATTATTGGCCTGATTGGCCCAGACTTTTGTGATCAACCAATTCATTCCTTTATACCCTGGCAAGATATATTGGGTCCTACCGGTAGGGTGTATACATCGAACTCTATGTCTAGCTTATGTGGTTATATGTCGGTTGCAAACTCTCCCACTAGTTAGTCTAGTCCAGTTTCAGAATAAAATTTCAGTCTAGTTTCAAATCTATCAGTTCAGTTCAGTGCAGTGCAGTATTTCAGATTCAGTATTACAAATTTAGGACATGTCTTTGACCACTAGACAAGGTCATTTTTGACCATCTCAGATACTTCAGGTTATTTCAGTTCAGATAATTAGTTGGTCATTGAATGTCTTTCCAGTTCATTCATTTACATCTATCAATATATTCCTCTCACATACTCAGTAAATTCAAAGTACTGACGCATACTTTTATGCTGTATGGTTTCATGATACAATTGTAGGTTCTCAGACTCAGCACCGCTAGACGTTGCGGTTTGGATTCTCCATCTCAACAGTTGAAGTGTGAGTCCTTGTCATCCGAGGTCATTATTCCTTCCTTCAATTATTTCATAGTTTAAATTAGACTTAGAGTTAGCTGGGGCTTGTCCCAGCAACTTCTCAGTTAGATGGCTTTCAGACAGACATGATTTTCAGACTTATCAATATTATTCAAATGTTTTGAACTTTATGTTTTCAGAATTATCTTTCATAAATATTTTATGATATGATTTCGAAGTTTCACTGTGCATGTCTACTCAGAATGCTAGTGACTGATAGGCAGGGGTTGACTTGGGGTAACTTGTGGCTTCAAGTACCGTGTTACGTCCAGGGTGTAGGCTAGGGGCGTGACAAATTTGGTATCAGAGCCCTAGGTTTAAAGTATCCTCGGAAAGTCTGAAAGCCGTATCGAGTAGGTCCTTTTCATGGGTGTGAAGCGTGCCACACTTATGACGAGGAGGCTACAAGATGTTACTAGGAAAATTTCCTTTTGTTCATACTCCTTATCGTGCGTCAAAGTTCAATTTTAGAAATTCCCTTTTTAATTCATGCTCTGTTTCATTTCAGTGAACCATGCCTCCTAGACCAGGTAACGGAAGAAGGGCCGGTAATGCCAACAGACCTGCTCTACCAGCCCCAAAAGCTCCTCAAGATGATTCGGTTTCTACCACAGACTTTAGAGCAGCCATTCAGTTGCTGGCTCAGACCGTGACCAATCAGGTGAATCAGCAAGTTGTGCCGGTGAACACTAACGGGTCTGCGACAGCTGCAAGAGTGTAAGACTTCACCCGTGTGAACCCTTCATCATTTCAAGGATCTAAAGTGGGGGAGGACCCAAGAGTTTGTAGATGAGGTCAGGAAGATTACCCGTATTATGGGAGTCAGCTCCTCCGAGAGTGCTGACCTGGCTGCCTATCAGCTTAAAGAGGTAGCCTAGGTTTGGTATGAGCAGTGGAAGGAGGGGCAGCCAGCGGAAGCAGGATTGGTGGAGTGGGAGGAGTTCCACACAGCTTTCCTGGATAGGTTTTTCCCTCGGGAGTTGAGGAAGGCTAAGATGGAAAAGTTTATGAACCTGCGACAGGGCAACCGGACAGTGAGGAGTATGCTCTGGAGTTTACCAGACTATCAAAGTATGCTCCAGAGATGGTAGTAGAGCCAAGGGATTGCATGCTGAAGTTCGTTAATGGAGTGTCTAATCTGGTCCTCAAGGAGTGTAGGACCACGATGTTGATCAAGGACATGGACCTCTCTAGCCTAATTTCTTATGCCCAGCAGATTGAAGCAGAGAAACTGAAAGATATGGAACGTAAGAATAAGCGGGCAAGAACTAATCATTCAGATTTTGGCCACCATAGATCTGGCAGTGGTAGCCGCCCACAGCAGCAACAAAAGCAGCAACAACAGAGGACCCTAGCACCTAACTCAGCCAGCATCCCAACCTTTCGGTCTCATCAAGATCGGAGAGGTGGGTCATCTGGCACTCAGTCTCAGTCTCACAATACCGGGAACAAGTATTCAGCTTGCCCTAAGTGTTGTAGGAACCACCTGGGAGAATGCCTTCAAGGACGAGAGGGCTATTTTGGGTGTTGACAGCTTGGACACTTGCTTAAGGAGTGCCCGTCAGCAGGGCGAGGGAGATCACAATCCACCACATCATCAGCTCCAATAGGTCGACCAGCCTAGTAGGATAACACATCAGGTATAGATGTCAGTCAGTGCCAAAATCGTTTCTATGCTCTATCTTCCTGTCAGGATCAGGAAAGCTCACCTGACGTAGTAATTGGTATGTTACATCTCTTTCATCTAGACGTGTATGCCCTCTTAGATCTAGGAGCCACTCTTTTGTTCGTGACTCCCTATATAGCAGTCCAACTCAACATCAGTCCAGAGATCCTCTTAGAACCATTTTCAGTCTCCACCCCAGTTGGCGAGTCAGTTAGAGCCAGCCGGGTGTATAGAAACTGCCCAGTTTCTGTCCTGAGCAAAGTAATTCCAGCTGATCTCGTAGAGCTAGATATGGTCGACTTCGACCTTATTCTCAGCGTGGATTGGTTAGACTCCTGTTATGCCTCTATTGATTGCATAACTAGAGTTGTTAAGTTTCATTTTCCTGATGAGCCAGTATTAGAATGGACGGGTAATAGTTCAACGCCTAAGGGTAAGTTTATTTCCTACCTTAAAGCCGAAAAACTCATTTCCAAAGGATGTCTATATCATCTGGTTTGGGTCAAGGATTCCAGCTCTGAGACCCCAGCCATTCAGTCAGTTCCAGTGGTCAGCGAGTTCCCAGATGTTTTTCTTGAAGATCTTTCCGGAGTTCCCCCTGAACAGGAAATAGACTTTGGAATAGATCTCCTCCTGGACACTCAGCCCATCTCTATCCCTCCTTACAGAATGGCTCCAACTGAGCTTAAGGAGCTAGAGAAGCAGTTAAAGGATCTTCTTGACAAGGGTTTTATTAGACCTAGCATCTCTCTCTGGGGTGCTCCAGTGCTATTCGTGCGTAAGGAAGATGGTACCCTCAGAATGTGCATAGATTACCCTCAACTAAACAAGGTCATAGTTAAGAACAAGTACCCTCCGCCTAGAATTGATGATTTGCTTGATCAACTTCAAGGAGCTAGCTATTTCTCCAAGATCGATCTCAGGACAGGGTACCATCAGTTAAGAGTTAGAGAGAGTGACATATCAAAAACAACATTCAGAACTCGGTATGGTCACTACGAGTTTGTGGTGATGTTCTTTGGGTTAACGAACGCCCCAACAACCTTCATAGATTTGATGAATAGGGTTTTTAAGAAGTACCTGGATATGTTCGTCATTATATTTATCGACGACATTCTAGTGTACTCCAGAAATGAAGAAGAGCATGCCCATCACCTAAGGTTAGCATAATAGACCCTCAGAAGTCGCCAGTTATTCGCCAAATTTAGCAAGTGTGAATTTTGGTTGAAGTCTGTGACTTTCTTGGGTCATGTGGTCTCAGGTGATGGGATACAAGTAGATCCTCATAAAATAGCAGCGGTGAAGGATTGGCCCAGACCTACCTCTCCTACTGAAATCAGGAGTTTCCTAGGCTTAGAGGGTTACTATCGACGGTTTGTGGAAGGTTTCCCTCCATAGAATCCCCTCTAACCAAGTTAACCAAAAGAAGGTGAAATTTTAGTGGTCGGATGAGTGTGAGATGAATTTTTAGGAGTTAAAGACTTGAATTACTACCGCTCCAGTTTTGACCCTGCCAGAAGGAATAGATGGGTTTGTTGTATATTGTGACACCTCCAGAGTCGGACTTGGTTATGTTTTGATGCAGCGGTGCAAAGTGATAGCCTATGCCTCCAGACAACTCAAAGTTCATGAGAAGAATTATTCAACTCATGACTTGGAGTTGGCAACAGTGGTATTCGCGTTAAAAATATGGAGACACTACTTGTAAGGGGCTCACGTGGATGTGTTCACAGATCACAAGAGCCTTCAGTATGTGTTCAGCTAGAAGGACCTAAACCTACGTCAGAGACGGTGGTTGGAACTGCTAAAGGATTATGACATGAGTGTGTTGTATCACCTGGGTAAGGCCAATGTGGTGGCCGATGCCATAAGCAGATGGTCTATGGGAAGTGTGGCTCATATTGAGGAAGACAAGAGGGAGCTAGCAAAAGAAGTTCACAGGCTAGCCCGGTAAGGAGTGCAGTTGGTGGATTCAGCTGAAGGTGGCGTGGTAATGCAACGCGGGTCAGATTCATCCTTAGTAGCTGAAGTCAAGTCTAGATAGGATGAGGATCCCACTTTACTTAAACTTAAGGAAGCAGTCCTTAGAAAAGAGATAGAAGCTTTCTCCCAAGGGGGAGATTGGGTACTCCCTTACCAGGGCAAGTTGTGTGTACCGGATGTTGGTAAATTGAGACAACAGATACTAGCCGAGGAACATACCTCGAGATACTCTATTCACCCCGGTGCTACTAAAATATACCGCGACTTGCATATATTTACTGGTGGAACGACATGAAAAGTGATATCGCTGAATTTGTAGCATAGTGCCCAAATTGCCAGCAAGTCAAGGTAGAACACCAGAGACCCAAAGGCATGACTCAAGATATCAGTATACCCACATGGAAGTGGGAAGAAGTGAATATGAACTTCATTACAGGTCTACCCCAGACTCGACAGCAGCATGACTCAATCTGGGTGGTAGTTGATCGGATGACTAAGTCAGCTCACTTCCTACCAGTCAAAACCATAGACTCAGCCGAAGACTATGCCAAATTTTACATCCGAGAGTTAGTCATACTCTATGGGGTGCCCTTGGCAATCATTTCAGACAGGGGAACACAGTTTACCTCACACTTTTGGAAGTCTTTTCAGAAGGGACTAGGTACTCAGGTCAAACTCAGCACTGCTTTTCATCCGCAGACCGATAGACAAGCTGAGCGAACCATTCATACCGTGGAAGATATGCTAAGAGCGTGCGCGATTGATTTTAAGGGTAATTGGGATGACCATTTACCTCTCATCGAGTTTGCGTACAACAACAACTACCATTCTAGCATCCAGATGGCCCCATTTGAAGAATTGTATGATAGAAGGTGTCGATCTCCTATAGGGTGGTTTGAAGTTGGTGAAACTACCTTGATAGGGCCAGACTCAATTCACGAGACAATGCAGAAAGTTTAGCTCATTCTAGGAAGGTTGAAAACAGCTCAGAGCCGCCAGAAATCTTATGTTGATGTGCGGAGAAGAGTATTGGAGTTTGCAGTCGATGACTGGGTATGCCTGAAAATTTTGCCCATGAAAGGGGTGATGAGGTTTGGAAAGAAAGGAAGCTCAGTCCGAGGTATGTGGGACCTTATAGAATTTTGAGGCGTATCGGCAATGTGGCTTATGAGTTAGAGTTACCTTCAGAGCTAGCAGCTGCACATCCAGTTTTCCATGTGTCACTTTTAAAGAAGTGCATCGAAGATCCAACTTCAGTTGTGCCATTGGACAACATGGGAATAAAGGATAGTCTCTTATATGAGGAGGTACCAGTCGAGATCCTTTATCGTCAGGTTCGTAAACTAAGAAACAAGGAGATAGCTTCAATCAAGGTTTTATGGAAAAATTAGCAGGTTAAAGGAGCTACGTGGGAGGCCGAAGTAGATATGATGGCCGAATACCCGGATTTGTTCTCTACCAGCTCTAGCACAATTTGAGATATTAGTTTTGACCCTAGAACTCAATTTTTTTCATGACTTAGTTTAGTTGTTCAAGTCTCTTTTATGTTTTTGAATGCATGTATGAAAAGAGAATTCAGTTCAGTTATGTATTTTGAAACGGAGGTAGTTGTTTCGTCAGTTTTGGAGTTAAATGAATAGTATCTGGAACCTTGATTGTTATTCTCTACTTTCTTGTGTGTTTTCTAACATTCAAGGACGAATATTGCCAAGGGGAAGATATTGTAATGCCCCGAAAACTCAAAATCAATATCCAGGACTTAAATTAGAAAAATTTGGAAACTGTAGAAATGTTGCTGGACGGCCTACCTGACGAGTCATTAAGTAACCTCACGACTCGTTAGGTGAGCCGTGAAGAGGAGGCTAGCTAATGTAAAAAAGGGAGGCAGTGTACCTAACGAGGGACTTCACGAGTCGTAGTCACTGACCACGTCCCGTTACATCATTCGTGGTTAGGCTTGAGTTGAGATTATATTTAGTTGACTAGTGTACTTAACGAGTGGGTGCAACGAGTCGTCATCTGTGCTGATGACTCGTTAAGTGACTCGTTACTGGACTTGGCATTTAAATCTCCAGAATAAGAAAGTGTGGTCCACGATTGGTGACCACGAGTCGTGGTTATAGACCACGACCCGTTAGGTCCTCGTGGTGACCTACTGAGGATCCCATGTAGTGTACCTGATGGGAGTGACCACGAGTTGTGGTCAGTCACCACGATCCATTAGGTCACCCATTAAGGACACCTGACAGTTTTTCCCAGTGAATTTCTAAGGGCTATTTAGTAATTTTCTTTTCTCCTAAGCTCTAAACTACGACATTTTGGACGTAAAATCAGACTTATTAGAGGGTTTGGGCGGTTCCTCCCCTCATTCTCACATTTATTCTCAGGAAACTTATCAAAAGTCCTCTCAAGAAACTCTCAAGCAAGCTTAGGGTTCTCATCTATTGTAGAAGTTAAAGTCCTCTCCTCTGGGTGAATTTTAGTCAGGTATGTGAGAGCTCAATAAGGGAGTTATCCTTCCCTTGTGCCCCCCCCCCCAATTTCCTCCCATAATTTCCCTATCAGTTTAGCCTTGAGTTTTTCGAATACGAAGAAATTACATGTTATTATTTGTCAACTTCTCATAGAATGATATTCTCATTTACTATTGATATGAATTCCATCAGTTCTTACTTAAATTATCGAGATTCTTGCAAGAGTGAATTGAAGCCCCGAATCCTTGTATGAAGATGATTTTTCTTGAAAATCTTCCTCTAGTGAATTAAGCATATTTGGGATGAATTTTCCTTGAAACTCTTGTATACATGAAACTAGCAGATATTCCGTTAATAAGAATAATTTTAGACTTGATAAATTAGTTTTCTTGAATTCTTAAGTTGTTGCTATATTACAGAATTTCCGTATTGTTGGAATGAGTCGAATTCTCTATTAGCTACTTAATAGTTCAGTTTAGTAAGAATGTAGAATCACTTCAGAACTATGCAGAAATTGTCAATTGATCAGTTTGACATCAGTCTTATTTTGAGGTGTCGGTGGTGCCTCTTAGTTATCAGAAACATACTTAAATTATAGTTTTTGGTCCACTAGGCAGTCATGACATTTCATATATATAGCTTTGAATTGCCCCAGGACCCCAGTTCAAATTTCAGTTTGTTCTTAGACAGTTATGACGCTCCTAGATGAACAGCTCTGACCAGTCTAGAACCCAGTTTCAGAATTTGATCCGATAAGACTCTCAGGGTACTTTCAGTTATATGTCCTTGACTAGTCATGGACCCCAGTTTTGAGCTATCAGCCTAGTAGTTCAGTTTAGGTGTTCCAGTGGGAGTAGGACTTAGCACCGAGCTAATCGGGGTTCTAGCGAACCAAGGTTCCCAAAACTACGTCGCCAGCGTAGGATTACAGATACAGATTATTGGCTTGATTGGCCCCAGACTTTTGTGATCACCTGGCTCATGCCTTTATACCTTGGCAAGGTATATTAGGTCCTACCGGTGGGGTGTATACATCGGACTCCACGTCTAGCTCACGTGGTTATATGTTGGTTACACTCTCCCACTAGTTACTCTAGTCCAGTTTCAGAATAAGAATCTCAGTCTAGTTTCAGATCTATTAGTTAAGTTTAGTTCAGTGCAGTATTTTAGATTCAGTATTACAGATTTAGGACATGTCTTTGAACACTAGACAGGGTCATTTTTGACTATCTCAAATACTTTAGGTTATTTCTAGTTCAGTCATTTACATCTATCAGTATATTCTCTCACATACTCAGTACATTCAAAGTACTAACACATACTTTTATGTTGTATCGTTTCATGATACAGCTGCAGGTTCTCAGACTCAGTACCGCTAGACGCCGCAGTTCAGATTCTCCATCTCAGTAGTTGAAGTGTGAGTCTTCATCATCCGAGGGCATTATTCCTTCCTTCAGTTATTTTATAGTTTCAGTTAGACTTAGAGTTAGCTAGGGGTTTGTCCCAGCAACTCCTCAGTTAGATGGCTTTCAGACAGACATGATTTTCAGACTTATCAGTATTATTCAAATGTTTTGAACTTGTTTTAAGACTTGTCTTTCATAAATATTTTATGATATTATTTCAAAGTTCTACTGTGCATGTCTACTCAGAATGCTAGTGACTGATAGACCAGGGTTGACTTGGGATCACTTGTGGCTTCAAGTATCATGTTACGTCTAGGGTGTAGGCTCGGGGCATGACAAAAGCTCTTGACTGCCTTAAGTTCACCTAACTTTCTTCCGATCGACACAAACATACACAAAAAACATAAAACCCTAAATGTGCCGGTTCTACTAGATATGGAACACCCGAGGGAAAAGATATTCGGCAAGAAAAACCCTGGGGTTATGTTCAGCAAAAATGCAAAAAATGCACAGGTATCCCTCCCCACCCCCATCAAGAAAAGCATGTGTTGTCCTCAATGCATATATATATAAAATAGAACTAAGTAAATAGGGAACATACCCGTGCGACCTAAGTGTCAACTACCTGGTCGGTGGAGGGTGTAACTATTCCTCCAATATCCTCTCCAATATTACCGATTTGACCCGGTACATTTTCAGAACCAAAGGAGCTCATCCCTTCTCCATGAGCTCTCGCTGCCTCAATTTCGTCTCTCTATCGAGCCTCCTCTCTCGATATATGCAGCACTCTCTCCATCTCACTTCGCTCTCGCTTTTGTTGACGGAGCAGAGAATCATCATCTTCAAAGCTTGCCTCGTCGCGAGGCCTTTTGCCTTTATCTTGTGCCATCGGCTCCGCAATAATGAAATTGAACACCAGCAGTAGCTCTTCTTCACTCTCATCACCTATCACGGGAAGCACCAGTGGAGGTACTGCAGCTACCTGTTGTGTGGCCAAATTCCGCACCTCTACTCTGAGTGCTCCTAGCTCTGCATACCACTTTGCCAATTCAGGTGCTTGTAACTGCACAAGGTGCTCATACATTATTCTCTCGAAAGCATCCAACTGACCATGGACAGAACTAGATAGTGCCTCCAACTCCTTTGACACCCAAGGCTTTACCTGCTCCATTAAAACTTTCACCTGTAGATCCATGTGTGCCTGCTGCTTTACGGCCTTAGCCAGCTGCCTAGCCATGTCAACCAAAAATTCCTGAGAAATCATAACTAGGTCACCTGTAGGGGCTCGTGGAAGAGAAACTGGTGGTCTAGGCACTGCTGTGGTGGATAATGACTCGGGAACATCAGCAGGTGTGGAGGTGTCCGCTGCATCTGTAGCCTCAGGCTGGCTACCCGTCTCTCTACCCTCAGTAGTCTCAGCCACCAAATCAGTGAACTGTGCAACATCATTCTGCATGCTGCTTCCAAATTCCTCTGCTAATATGGTCGCTCTAGCGGATGTGGCGGATAATGTCGCCCAAATTACACCCTCCAATTGAGATATAAAGTAGTTGATGTCAAATGTAGAACCCAACTACAAGTTGGGGTCAATCCCACAGGGAATATGGAAGAACTTGAGTTAATGTTAATGACTGTTACTATTGAATTACTTATTTCCTAAGGGGGAAAGAATAAACTACTAAATATGAGTAAAAACTACTAAATTCTTAAGTCAAATTCGGTTTGTATTCAATTAACGACTTGACTAGGATTGTGTTCCCTAAGACTTCATAACCACAAGGCTTTTAAACTAGTGATCTAACCGGTGTTTAACATTCAATATCGGTAAGTTAGGTTTACCTAATTGGTTGGTCCCCTATCTAGATGATTATCACCACGCAACTTGGTCCGTATACAGGTGTATTCTTAATTAACCCTTACCCTTAATATTGAATTAGCTATCCCCGGACAAGTTCAAGCTATTAGATGAGGGTTGATAGCCTCAAATCTCCATTGTTAATCCCTTTTCCTATTCACTTCTTCCTTGGTCCGGTAAGTAAGAATACAGAAAGCCCTAACGTTTGCAACCGTCAAGAATTAATTAAAACGAAGGGAAAAACAATACATGCATTAAACCCCGTTCAAGAATCACCAAGTGTTTCCCCTATATGTGTTAATTCATCTTGGTTCCCAAAACCCTAGTTATGGATTTATCTACTTATGTTTGAATGATCACAATCACAAAATATTAATAAATCATAATTGCAACTTACAAATTATCGTAGAAGAAAACCAAGTAAATTTAATAAAACTCAAAACTCGATGAATAAGTTCCAATGTTGCTTTTGATCCTCAAATTCAAGAACAAAATTGTAAACCTTTTTTCTTGAACCAATAATAATCGTACAACACCAAAATCTATGTGAAAAGTAGTAATAATAATCTATCTCATGAAAATAAACCTAAAGTATGTATTTATTGTTTCAAGAAAACCTTTTCCTAACTAAAACTGGAAACCAAGTCGTCAGTGGTCACGGGCTTGGTAACGATTCGTTAGGACCTTTAACGAGTCGTGCCTTGCTAAAATCATCCATCCTCAGCATCAAACCTAGTTGTGGCAATGGGTCACCTAACGACTCACTGTTCCTGGGCACGAGTCGTTAGGCCTCTCGTGGTCCAACCTCCTCAAATTTCTAGTGCACCTTACGAGTGGTTCCAGTGGTCTCCCAATGAGTCATTTGGTCAGACAACGACTCGTTACGTCATCCGTCAACTTCACTGGCTAATTCTGCAATAATTCCTCTCCCAGTCTTCACGACTGACTTCACGTCTCGTTACTAGATGTAACGAGTCGTTCCTTCCACCCGTTAAGTACACTGGTCTTGCATCTTCAAAACTCAACCTTTGCCCACGACTTCAGCAACGAGTCGTGCTAAGTGCCAACGACTCGTGAAGTGCCTGACAGTCAGTCACCTGTTCAGTTGTTTTAAGCATTAATTTTTCTATTTCACTTCCGAACCTATTTTCCTGTAACATTAAACACAAAACACATCATACCTACATAAACATACCCGAAATATGCATAGTTTCTTGGTTTTAAGTGTCAAAAGTGTAGTAAAATCACGACACATAAACACCCTTAACTGGCCTACCTCCACATCTACTAGGGCCCTACCAGTTTCTAGAATGGTCGCCCCAAAATGATGGGAATCTCATAATCGACTTCGGAGTCCAGAATCACGAAGTCTGCTGGGAATATAAATTTGTCCACCTTGACAAGCACATCAAAAAGGATCCCACCGGCTCTTTTAACGGTTTTGTCGGCCATCAGTAGCGGCATAATGGTCGGTGTAGGGGCTCCCAAGCCCAATTTTTTAAACATTGCTAATGACATCAAATTTATGCTAGCTCCCAAGTCACAAAGCGACCTTGCAAACTTGACATCCCTAATGGTTCAAGGTATAGAAAAGGCACCTGGGTCTTTCTTCTTCTGAGCTAGGACCCGTGTAGTTATGGCACAACAGTGGTGCAAATTATCGTCAGATTTAAAATTTACAGTCCTTTTCCTGGTGATGAGGTCTTTCATAAATTTAGCATAGCCGGGCATCTGGTCAAGTGCCTCAATTAATGGGATGTTCACCGACAACTACTTAAGCGTAGAAATAAATTTGTGATACTTTCCATCTTCGGCCTTCTTCTTCAAACGTTGTGGATAAGGAGGAGGAGATCTAGCGATCGATGTAAACTTTTGTTGTGTTTCCTTCTCCTTCTCATGGGCAGCTCCTTGCTCCTTTGATTACTTGGAGCAGTTTTCACATCTGAATCTCCAACCAAGGTTGGATTTTTGAAATCTGCTACACTATCATCATTCATCGAGACGGGCTTTTATGACTCCTTAATTATAACCGGCCTAGGAGGATCAACTGTCACCTTCCCACTCCTAGTAGTGACCGCCATGCAATGACTATCATTTTTCAGATTTTGCACTGTGTTTTTGGGAAGTATGCCTTTCTGCCTTTGATTCATTGCAACAGACATCTGACTCATTTGCTGCTCAATCTACTTAATGGACACGACATGTGACTCCACCTTTTGATTCAAACTAGAAATATCAGTGTAGAGCTCCTTAAAGTAACTATCTGTTGTCTTCATCTGCTTAAGTACTTTGGGCAACATATCTTCAACCCTTGAACCACTGGACTCTGGCTCACGGTTTCTTGGAGGAATGTACATACTGCTTATATCATTCTTGTACTCCTCGCGCTTCTTCTAGTCTCTATTGTCTCTGTACTGGCCTCGGTTGTAATTGTTATCCTTGTAAAAGTTCCGACCTTGGTTCCCTTGACCTTGATGCCAAGAGTCTTGATTAGAAACTTGGGTGTTGGTCCAGAAACCCGCCCTTTGATCATTTAAATAGTTAGCTTCTTCCTCAGACTCAGATTCACATCCATCATTTCTCGAGGCCTTTCCCTGAGAACCCACAACATTAACTTTCTCCGCTCTGACACCCATCAGATGCTTGGAAAGCGGCCCCATTATTGTCTTAATTTCAGCAATATCTTGATTACTCTCTTCATCTCTTCTTCTCTGTTCTGCCGACATACCAACCGCATACAAACCAGTCGGGATCTCCAACTCTCTAGTATGCCATGCGCGGTTGGTTTTGGTGATCCCGTTGAGTAATTCAACAGCTTCTGCATAAGTGTAGCTTATAAAGGTTCTTCCAGAGATGGTATCATCCACCGCCTTGGTGTTAGCATTCAGAGACCTATAGAAAATCTCCAACAATGTATCATCTGGAATCTTGTGATTTGGCACCCTTTTGAGCATCTTGTTGAAACGTAGCTATGTCTTGTGAAGTGCCTCTAAATTCAATTGCCTGAAGTTATATATCTCATATTTCAACTGCAACGCTTTGGAAGGTTGGAAGAATCTTTCAAGAAAATCTCTCTTAAGTTCCACCCAAGTAGTGATAGAATCATTTGGTAGCTCAGCCAACCACATCATTGCATCACTCCCTAATGAAAAGAGAAATAACCTCAGTCTGATTGCATCCTGGCTCACTCCCAGTTGTTTGTATGCCTTACAGATGCCCGGTAAATTTGTCTAGTCAGTATGGGCATCATCAGTTGCAAGACCCACAAATATTGTCTTCATGTTGAGTAGTTGGATCATAGCACTAGTAATATAAAACTTTGCCCCAGCAGGAAAAGGGGGAGGGACTATAGCTCCAGGGGCACCGGTTTCGTCTATGTCAACATTATCCTCCTCATCGAAATATCAGTGTCTCTGCTGTTCTGGACCTCTGCACCTTCTAGCTTATTCTGCATCAGCAACTAGCCGTTGCTCTTCAGCAACCCTAGCTAACTCACGATCTTTGGCCCGAGCTTGCTCCTCATCCAAAATTCTCGTTATGGCTTGGTCCACTGTCTCCTGTTCTTGTATGTTGGCCATTCCTCTTAGAGTCCTTAGCATTTGCTCAAGTTCGTGCTCAATTGGAACCAGGGGATTTCCTTGGCTCCTAGTATCGGGCATGCACGAACCTAAGACCTATTAAGCAAACAAAAACAACAAAATAAAAATAAAAAGGAAATAAGAAATAATAGTAAAGCAAACACAACTAACAAAATCCTTAGCCGTATTCCCCGGCAACGACGCCAAAATTTGATGTCGCCCAAATTACACCTCGTAATTGAGATATAAAGCGGCCAATTTCAAATATAGAACCCAACTAGAGGTTGGGGTCGATCCCACAGGAAATATGGAAGAACTTGAGTTAATTTGAATGACTGTTACTATTGAATTACTTATTTCCTAGGGGGGGGGGGAAGAAATAAACTACTAAATATGAGTAAAAACTACTAAATGCTTAAGTCAAATTCGGTTTGTATTCAATTAACGACTTGACTAGGATTGTGTTCCCCAAGACTTCATAACCACAAGGATTTTACACTAGTGATCTATTTCGGTGTTTAACATGCAATATCAGTAAGTTAGGTTCACCTACGTGGTTGGTCCCCTATCTAGATGATTATCACCATGCAACTTAGTCCGTATACGAGTGTATGCTTAATTAACCCTTACCCTTAATATCGGATTAGCTATCCCAGACAAGTTCAAGCTATTAGATGAGGGTTGATAGCCTCAAATCTCTGTTGTTAATCCCTTTTCCCATTCACTACCTTCTTGGTCCGATAAGTAAGAATAAGGCAAGCCCTAACATTTGCAACCGTCAAGAATTAATTAAAACGAAGGGAAAAATAATACAAGCATTAAACCCCATTCAAGAATCACTAAGTGTTTTCCCTATGTGCGTTAATTCATCTTGGTTCCCACAACCCTAGTTATGGGTTTAGCTACTCATGTTTGAATGATCATAATCACAAAATATTGAATAAGTCATAATTGCAACTTATAAATTATCGTAGAAGAAAATCAAGTAAATTGACTAAAACTCCAAACTTGATGAATAAGTTCCAATGTTGCTTTTGATCCTCAAATTCAAGAACAAAATTGTAAACCTTTTTTCTTGAACCAACAATAATCATACAACACCAAAATCTATGTGAAAAGTAGTAATAATCACGAAAATAAACCTAAACAATGTATTTATAGTTCCAAGAAAAACTTTTCCTAACTAAAACTGGAAACCAAGTAGTCAGTGGTCACGGGCTTGGTAATGATTCATTAGGACCTTTGAGGAGTCATGCCTTGCTAAAATCAGCCGTCCTCAGCATCAAACCCAGTTGTGGCAATGGGTCACCTAACAACTCATTGTTCCTGGGCATGAGTCGTTAGGCCTCTCGTGGTCCAACCTCCTCAAATTTCTAGTGCACCCTATGAGTGGCTCCACTGGTCTCACAATGAGTTGTTTGGTCAGACAACGACTCATTACGTCATCCGTCAACTTCATTGGCTAATTCTTCAATAATTCCTCTCCCAATCTTCACGTCTCGTTACCATATGTAACGAGTCATTCCTTCCACCCGTTAAGTACACTGGTCTTGCATCTTCAAAACTTAACCTTTGCCCACGACTTCAGCAACGAGTCGTGTTAAGTCCCAATGACTCATGAAGTGCCTGACACTCACCTGTTCAGTTGTTTTAAGCATTAATTTGCCCATTTCACTTCCAAACCTAGTTTCCTGCAACATTAAACACAAAACGCATCATACCTACATAAACATACCCAGAATGTGCATAGTTTCTTGGTTTTAAGCATCGAAAGTGCCATAAAATCACGGAACATCAGCAGAATGACTCCTCGCCCTTGATACTAGATTTGTCTCATCTCTTATCAACCCAATATCAGTAATCTTCTGTACCACTATCCTCTGGTCAACTGATGGCAACTCCGGCACTTTTGACTCCTAACAGAGTCTATCAATCAAACATGGGAAAGGAATCATAGTATCGTCATTTATGGCCTGCTCTCTAATCTCTTCAGTAATGTACTGTGGGAATTTGATGGCATATCCCTCCATAATGTTGGCCACCAATATTGCTCTGTCAAGTGTGAGAATATTATAATTGCTGGTTGGTACCAGCCTATGCCGCACCAGTGTCGACCAAAATTTAGCTTGAAAATTGAGTGTTTCCTTCTTAATTTGAGACTCGGTGGAATGCAACCATTCAACCAGCGGACTTCTTGTGGCAATGACCTGAGATAGCCAAGTGTATTTTTTGATGCGCTCCTAACTATTCAACTTCTTAGTCTTGACTTTCTTTAGCTCGAATAGCCTGTGGTCGAACTCGACTGTGTTCATCGGGGCATGATAGTCTGGCCGATACAGTAGCCCGGAGATGGTCCTCTCAGATATATCCACCTATGTCTCTCAAACCAACACTTGATTCAAGGCGGGCCTCTTTTTCCAATCTTGGCCCCCTAATGCCAAACGTTGTAGTGTGGCTGCGTAGGCTGCATAGAATTCTCTAACTAAACAGGGGCTGTAACTTCCTGATGGCTCATTCAACCACCCAAACTTGTACCTATTGAACAAAGTTTGCAACTCTGGAAGGTCCTTAAGTCACGTGGTGACCAGCTTGGGCTCCTCGTAGATGCTCCTCTTTGGATGTCCTTTGTCATTTGGAGCAATGTCTCTATTATAGATAGCCTTCATACCATGAACACACCATCATCTCACGTTCCTTGGTTGATCATTGGATGTGTTCAAGGTCTCAGTCAATTCATCATCGGATTCCCCTCGCTGAGCATATGACTCTTCAGCTACCTCTTTCGTTTTGTCCAACTGTGGTTCCCTAAGGAGCAATTGCGGTCGTAGCCCTGGCATTCTCATCTGTATGGCTGGGTGGATCCCTTGCCAGTGGAGTAGGAGCATCAATTAGGGCTGTCGGATTTATATTTCGTAGAGCCCTAGCCCTGGTTGATCTCCACACCAACTGCTCTTCTGACACTTCATATTCCTCCTCCGAGCCACTTGACTCTTCCGAGGAGGACGGTTCATCCCGAAGTCTGTGGTATGACGGTTGACTCCTCTCCAACACTTGTTTCTTTGGCGGACCTTTCTTCGGTGTACCCCTCAGAGCCATTATACATGTGGAAAAGTTGTTAGTATACCAGATGAGGTGAAAAATAAACACTTTTAAACTGACTCCTAGTGGACATAACGAGTGACACAATGAGTCGTTGCCATAGGCAACGACTCGTGAGGTCATTCATTGTCTCTGGCTCCGGTTTACTCATGTTGGACCACTGTACTTAACGAATGGTCTCAACGAGTCGTTATCCAAGGCAACGAGTCGTTAGGTCAGTCGTTAGGTACACTGATCTCTTGATTTATTTTCCACTCAAGATGAGCTACACAACGAGTCGTTTAGTGATCTCACGGCTCATGATGTAGCTCGTGCTCAAGAGTTTCAGTTTACCTATCCCCCATCTTGCAGTATACTTACTATTGTTCAACTCCACAAACACAAACAATCAACTTTTCACATCACTACAAACAAGTTTATTCATGATTTTGATTATTACATGCCACTAGGGTTGACTGTCAATTTTCAAGCAAAAACATCAGTCGATCGATCATACATTCATGCCCATTAGAGTTCAACAAGACATTCATCAAACATTAATAATTTCAAACAATAAAGACACTCACAATTAACTACGAAAGATTAGGCACTGGGTGCTTGAGCAGAGGGTAGTGTGCGATCATGTGTGTGTGAATGTTGTGGTATCAATTCGAAGAATTGTCAGTGAGGTTGGGAGAAGAAGAAGAAGATGGAAATTTGAAGTTGTGGTGGTGCTGGGTTTATACTCAAGTGAGAATTTGAAAGGTAAAAGAATCGGGTTCAATATATTTCAAGTTAGATTTTACCCTAATTCTGGCATGGGTCGGGTTGGGGGAGTTTATTAAAAAAAATTATGACGACCTATGCAACGATTCGTTATGTGGTTAAATGAATTGTTTTTCCCTTTATGCATTGACTGGAGTTCAAAAACTTACCTGGGACCTAACGACTCAAGACACGACTCGTGGTGTCACCCAATAAGTCGTGGCCTGAGTCGTGGTCCTTGAACTGTTGTAGCTTCATGATGAGTCCCCTAACGAATCATTGGATTACCCAATGATTCGTTATGTCCCTCATTGGTGACTTTATCATTTTTCTTCATTGACAAGATAGTGCACTCAACGGAAGACACCACGACTCGTTGTCAGTGGCAACGAGTCGTTAGGTCGACCGTTGTTCCCCTATTTTCTGCTGATGTCTTCACGGTTGGACTACACGAGTCGTCAGGTCAAACAATGACTCGTGTTGTTATATATTACACCAAAAATGAAGTTCCATATTTTGGTTCTAACTTCAAATTTTCCATTCTAATCACCTGCACCCATTAACAAATGCAAACACTACATATTTCTTACATTTACAACTTGGGTTGCCTCCCAAGAAGCGCTTGATTTAGCATCGCGACACGATGCAGGTATTTTGGCTACTCAGAATTCACCAAAACACCACCATGGGTTGCCTCCCATGAAGCGCCTGAATTAATGTCGCAGCACAACGCAGGTATTTTGGCTACTCAGACTTCACCAAAACACCACCATGGGTTGCCTCCCATGCAACGCCTGATTTAACGACGCAGCACGACGCAGGTTTCTTGATTACTCAAAATTCATCAAGTAATTCATATACATCCTCCAGTGCTGAGACCATACTGAATTCCTTTGGTTGCTTCATTGTCCTGCGGATGTCAAAGGTGATCTCTTCCTTGTTCAGTTTGAATTTTAGCTAGCCCGCCTCCACATCTACTAAGGCCCTACTAGTTGCAAGGAATGGTCGCCCCAAAATGATGGGTACCTCATGATCCCTCGCAGTCCAGAATTACGAAATTTTCTGGGAATATAAATTTGTCCACCTTGACAAGCACATCCACTAGGACCCCTACCGGCTTTTTAACAGTTCTATCCGTCATTAGAAGCCTCATATTGGTAGGTGTGGGAGCTTCCAAGCCCAATTTTCTAAACACTGTTAGCGTCATCAAGTTTATGCTAGCTCCCAGGTCGCAAGGTGCCCTTACAAACTCGACATTCCCAATGGTGCAAGGTATAGTGAAAGCACCTGGGTTTTCCATCTTTTGAGATAGGATCCGTGTAGCTATGGCACCACAGTGGTGCAAGTTATCTGCAGGTTTAAAGCTTACGGTCCTCTTCCTAGTGACAAGGTCTTTCATAAATTTAGCATAGCCAGGCATCTGCTCAAGTGCCTCGACTTGTGGGATGTTCACAAACAATTGCTTTAGCATAGAGATGAACTTGTGATACTTCCCATCTTCGACCTTTCTTCAACTGTTGTGGATAAGGGGGAGGAGGTCTAAGGATCGGTGTTAACTTTTGTTGTGCCTCCTTCTCGTTCTCATGGGCAGCTCCTTGCTCCTTTGCATTATTAGGAGCAGTCTTCACTACTGAATCTCCAACCAAAGTTGGATTTTTAAAATTTGCTACACTGTCATCATTCATTGAGACGGGCTTTTCTGTTTCATTAGTTACAATCGGCCTTGGAGGATCAATTGTTGCCTTCTCGCTCCTAGTAGTGACCACCATGTAATGATTGTTATTTTTTGGATTTTTAACTATGTTGCTATGAAGTGTGCCTTTCTGCCTTTAATTCAGTCCAACAAACATCTGACTCATCTACTGTTCAATCTGCTTAATGGTCACGGCGTGTGACTCCACCTTTTTATTCAAACCAGAAATATCAGCGGGGGAGCTCCTTAAAGTGGCTATCTGTTGTCTCCATCTGCTTAAGTACTTTGGACAACTTGTCTTCAACCCTTGAACTACTAGATTGTGGCTCATGATTTCTTGGAGGAACATACGGACTGCTTCTATCATTCTTGTACTCCTCATGCTTCTTCCAGTCTCCACTGTCTTTGTACTGGCCTCGATTGTAATTGTTATCCTTGTAAAATTTCAACCTTGGTTCCCTTGACCTTGACGCCAAGAGTCTTGGTTAGACCCTTGGGTGTTGATCCAGAAACCCTCCCTTTGATCATTCAGATAGTTGGCTTTCTCCTCAAATTCAGATTCACCTTCATCATTTCTCGGGGCCTTGCCCTGAGAACCTACAGCATTAACTTTCTCAGCTCCGACTCCCATCAGATGCTTAGCAAGCAGCCCCATTGTGGTCTTTATCTCTGCAATATCTTGATCACGCTCTTCATCTTTTCTTCTCTGTGCTGCGGACATACCAACCGCATAAGAACCAACCGGAATCTCTGACTCTCTTGTGTGCCAAGCGCGGTTGGTTTTGGTAATTTTGTCAAGTAACTCAGTAGCTTCTGCATAGGTGTGACTTATAAAGGCTCCTCCAGAGATGGTATCAGCTACCGCCTTAGTGTTAACATTTAGAGACCTATAGAAGATCTCCAACAATGTATCATCTAGAATCCTGTGATTTGGCACCCTTTTGATCTTCTTGTTGAGAAGCAGCCATATCTCGTGAAGTGCCTCTGAATTCAATTGCCTAAAGTTATATATCTTATCTTTCAGCTGCAATGCTTTGGAAGGTGGGAATAATGTTTGAATAAAAGCTCTCTTAAGCTCCCCCCAAGTAGTGATAGAATCATTTGGCAGCTCAGCCAACCACATCGTTGCCTCACTCCCTAATGAGAAAGGGAATAACCTCAATCTGATTACATCCTGGCTCACTCTCGGTTGTTTGTATGCCTAACGGATGCCCACGAAAATTTTCAAGTGAGTATGGAAATCATCAGTTGCAAGACCCGCAAATATTTCCTTCATGTTGAGCAGTTGGATCATAGAACTGGTAATATTAAACTTTTCCCCAGCAGGCAAAAGGGGAGGAACAATAGCTCCAGTGGCACCGCCTTCATCTATATCAGCATCCTCCTCCTCATTGAAATACCGGTGTCTCTGCTGTTCTGGACCTCTGTGCCTTCTAGCTCGTTCTGCTTCAACACCTAGACGTTGCTCTTCAGCAACCCTAGCTAACTCACGATCTCTAGCCCGAGATTGCTCCTCAGCCAACATTCTCGTTGTGGCTTGGTCCACCATCTCGTGTTCTTGTATGTTGGCCATTCTTCTTAGAGTCCTTAGTGTCTGCTCAAGTTTGTGATTGATTGGAACCAGGGGATTTCCTTGGATCCTAGTATTGGGCATGCACGAACCTAAAACCTGTTAAAAACAAAAACAATAAAAGAAAAATAAAAAGGAAATAAGAACCAACAGTAAAGCAAATACAATTAACAAAAGCCTTAGCCGTATTCCTCGGCAACGGCGCCAAAATTTGATGTCGCCCAAATTACACCTTGCCATTGAGATATAAAGTGGTCGATGTCAAATATAGAACCCAACGAAGGTTGAGGTCGATCCCACAGGGAATATGGAAAGAACTTGAGTTAATGCGAATAGCTATTACTATCGGGTTACTTATTTCCTAAGGGGAATGAAATAAACTACTAAATAAGAGTAAAACTACTAAATTCTTAAGTCAAATTCGATTTGTATTCAATCAACAACTTGACTAGGATTGTGTTCCCCAGGACTTCATAACAACAAGGCTTTTACACTAGTGATCTATTCCGGTGTTTAACATGCAATATCGGTAATTTATGCTCACCTAAATGGTTGGTCCCCTATCTAGATGATTATCACCACGCAACTTGGTCCGTATACGGGTGTATTCTTAATTAACCCTTACCCTTAATATCGGATTAGCTATCCCCAGACAAGTTTAAGCTATTAGATGAGGGTTGATAGCCTCAAATCTCCGTTGTTAATCCCTTTTCCCATTCACTACCTCCTTGATCCGGTAAGTAAGAATAAGGCGAGTTCTAACGTCTGCAACTGTTAATAAATAATTAAAACGAAGGGAAAAACAATACATGCATTAAACTCCATTCAAGAATCACTAAGTGTTTAACCTATGTGTGTTAATTCATATTAGTTCCCACAATCTTAGTTATAGGTTTAGCTACTCATGTTTGAATAATCACAATCACAAAATATTGAATAAATCATAATTGCAACTTACAAATTATTGTAGAAGAAAACCAAGTAAATTCAATAAAACTCCAAACTTGATGAACAAATTCCAATGTTGCTTTTGATCCTCAAACTCAAGAACAAAATTATAAACTTTATTTCTTGAACCAAGAATACTAGTACAACACCAAAATCTATGTGAAAAATAGTAAAACTAAACTGTACTTCGAAAATAAACCTAAATAATGTATTTATAGTTCCTAAGAAACCTTTTCCTAATTAAAACTAGAACCCAGGTCGTCAGTGGTCACGGGCTATGTAACGACTCATTAGGTCCCCTAACGAGTTGTGATCAATGAATTGCAGGCATCCTCAGTGTTAATCCCAGTCGTGGCAACGGGTCACCTAACGACTCGTCGTGACTGGACACGAGTCATTAGGCCCCTTTTGGTCTAACTTCTTCAAATCTCCAGTCTATCCTACGATTGGCTCTAGTGATCTCCCAACAAGTCGTATAGTCCATTAATGACTCGTTATGTCTTCCGTTATCTCCACTGGTTACTTCTTCATTAATTCATCTCCCAGTCTTCATGAATGGCTTCACGACTCATTACCAGATGTAATGAGTCGTGCTTTCAACCCGGTAAGTGCACTGTTCCTTCATCTTCAAAACTCGTTTTTCCCACGAACTCAGCAACGAGTCGTGCTAAGTTCCAACGACTCGTGAAGTGCTTATCAGCCTCCTGTTCAGTTGTTTCAGCATTAATTTTCCCATTTCACTTCCAAACCTGTTTTCCTGCAACATTAAGCACAAAATGCATTATACCTACATAAACATACCCGGAATGTGCATAATTTCTTGGTTTTAAGCATCGAAAGTGATGTAAAATCACAGCACATCAGAGATCAATATGGACTTTACTATAGGGTTGCCTCATACGTTCCAATAGCATGATTCTATATGGGTGATTGTGGACCGGATGACCAAGTTAGAACACTTCCTACCAATTAAGACTACAGACACGGCCTAGGATTATGCTAGACTTTATATTTGAGAGTTTGTTGGGTTGCATGGAGTTCCATTGTCTATCATTTCTGATAGGGGTACTCAGTTCGCTTCTCAATTCTGGATGTCGTTTCAGAAGTGCCTTGGTACTTAGGTCAAGCTTAGCATAGTTTTCACCCACAGATTGACAGTTGGGCCGAGTAACCATCCAGACTCTTGAGGACATGTTGAGAGCTTGCATGATCGATTTCATTAGTAGTTGGGATGACCACTTACCTCTCATTGAGTTTTTCTACAATAACAGTTACCACTCCAGCATTCATCTGGATCCATTTGAGGCTCTTTATAGGTAGAGTTATAGATCACCTATTGGATGGTTCGAGGTAGGTGAGGCTACATTGATAGGACCAAGTAACGCATCCGTTAAAGCAATCGGGCAAATGCGTGTATACTAGCTTACTAGCTATAGCTGACCGCCTCATACGGCTCCGTCTCGAGCTTCCGTCGTCGGCCTTGGAATTAAACCATTATCTATGCATGTATTTTCAGCCTGGACTGACGAATCTTTTGCTTCTCGGGTGGTGTCGAACAATGGTGCTTGCGTTGGGGAAGATGCCCACCCGTAGGGCCCGGCTTGCTTCCCGCCCGAAAGAACCGCTCACTAGCTAGCCGAACTAGTGGGGGCGATTCAATTGAGACTATGGAGAAAGTTCATCTTATCCGAGAGAGGTTGAAGATAGCTCAGAGTCTTTAGAAATCATATGCTGATGTTAGGGTAAGAGAGCTTGAGTTTGAGGTCGATGATTGGGTATTTCTAAAGGTTTCACCCATAAAGGGAGTTATAAGGTTTGGCAAGAAAGGAAAGCTTAATCCTTGATAGTTTGGTCCTTATAGGATTTTGAGCGAGTTGGCAAGGTGGCTTATTAGTTGGAGTTACTAGCAGAGTTATCTTTGGTGCATCTAGATTTTCATGTGTCCTTGCTGAAAAACTGCATTGGTGATCCTGCTCTAATCGTTCCGGTAGAGAGCATTTTGTATGAAGGATAATCTTATCTATGAGGAGGTTCCGATTGAGATCCTTGATCGTTAGGTTCGCAAGTCAAGAAACAAAGAGGTATCTTTGGTGAAGGTTTTGTGGAGGAATCAGCTTTGAGAGAGCTACGCGGGAAGCCAAAGCAGATATGATTGGCTAGATACCCACATCTTTTCCCCTTCAGCTTTATCCAGCATGAGGTACTAGTTTCCTCCTTAGTACTCTATTCAGTTTCATGTCCAGTTCATGTCTCTCAACTCTTTTCATATCTTAGTATGCATGTATGTTTCATGATTTCAATTTACTATATGATTCCAATTCGGAGTCAGTCACTCCATCAGTATTTAGTCTATAGCTTTCAGTTCCGGGACTGTAGCTCTTTTCCTATCCTTCTAGCCCATTTAGTCTCTATTCGAGGATGAATGTTCCCAAGAGGGAGATAATGTAACACCCCAAATGTCATGACCCAAATGATCATGATTAGCACCCACACTAACCCTTCGGTGGAAAAGCCAACAAATCTCGATACTACCCCCATAATCAAAACATTCATAAAAAAGAAATCAACCATTATGAAAATAACAATTTCGAATCATTACACTGCGCGTACTAAAACCAAATAAGCAATTTCCCAGAACCTGATTGTCACTGTACCATACATCTATTTTTATAAGCTATGGAACTAAGACTAAAAATGAAATAAAATGTTCGAATGTCCGAAAGAAGGACTCTACAAGAAAGGAGTGGTCTATGTCCTCATCTACTCACCTTCTTGATCCATAAAAGCTGCCTGTTCACAGGTGAGGGCGCGAAGAACTGTCGGGCTTGAACTCTACACTCAGAAAAGAATGCAAGGGTAGGGTCAGTATATGACACAATACTAGTAGGCATCATCGGACAATCTTACATAATAACATATAAAAGTACAGCAATAGAGATATAAAAAGGGTCCTCAACTTTAAGCAGAATTACAAGCCATTTTATAAACACTAGTTCTACTCAGGAATCAACAGGCCTGCTCATTAGATTAGGCCTCTCTCTATAGCAGTTAATTATCCACTGCAGCAGTCTCGCCGCAGCGGAAATGGTTCCGCTACAGTGGCACTGCTTAGGCAGTAGCTCGACATGCTGCTCCCTTCTCAGTTCATCCATCACACAGTTCAATAAAATCAACAGTTACATCTCACATACTCCATAAATCCATCAACGACCATAACGAACAACAATCACAATAGTTATTAAGAGTTACAAATCCTCCGCGACAACTACTCAATAACCAAACATAGTGATAAAGTCGCACTTAACATTAACACCACGTTCATTGTTATCAATTTGCATCATATCCACAATAAGTTAGCCCATTCTCTCAATATGTTTCACATACACCTCATGAACATAAATGAAATCACAAATAATAAGCGAATAACACAACCAAGGGTAACATAACGGGCACACGCCTCTGCCATCTCCCCATAACACTCAACCACACAAATCATGTACACACACGCTAGTGGATCTTATTTATGAACAACCAGTCATAACCTACAGGGGACTCTAGAAATCCATGTACTGTGCCGACGTGGCACCCGCTCCCACTCATATGCTCATTCGGATTCTCTCCTCGGACACGAGGCACTCAAATATCATTATTCGCTTGCCCGGATACTCCCCTCGGGCTCGAGCATCTCATTTTAAGACGTTAAAATCTTTTCATTCATCATTCTCATAAAGCATGCCAAGTGCATCATTGCATCATACAGAAAGTTACGATCTACTTCTCAAATAAGCCATCACTAATTAACCATACTCTCATTAACGGAGTATGATCACTTTACTAACCATTCATCACAGGTAATTACATTAACATATACACAATCATTTAACAAGTCGTCACAATTCAATATCACATCTTAGTCACATTCGTAAGATAGATTAACCACAATAGGCTCACGTATCACATAAACGTCCGAAGACCAATCATATAGCAACATTGCACACTATACATGCCATTATATAGGTCTATCCCTTTAAATCGTAACCTACCTCGATTTGGAAGGTAACAATTCAACTACTCTGCGGGATCCTTGTCTTTCCTCAAAGCTTTAAAATGCATGAAATCTACAATACAAGAGTAATTCGTTAATTACCCTTCAATTTAGAGCCTAACAGATCAAACCCTCCCATTCAGGGTGATTTTGAGAGTAAAAACCCCAATTCTTCTAGGTTTTAGGCCTATAATTCTCGCGTAACCCTCATTCCGACATTTAATTCTAAGAGAATGATCAACATAATTCAACATCACCTAAGTCACCCCACCATTCCAGCCCTAATTTAACAACCTAGGGTTCTTTCTCTACAAATCCTCCACCATTAGAGGCCTACAAGAATTCTAGGATCAAAATCACTTACTTTAGAGAGACAGAATCGAAAATATCACCTTGAGTGAAGGGATTACTGCTCTATAAGGTTTTTCTGTCCTTTAAACCTTATGCTTGCGTCCTGGGAAATAATAGAGTGAAAACCTCATAATTTTCACTTAAACCCACATTCTGATTCCCGTCGTCCGTTGCAGTAGACCCGCTACAGCGGTCATAGGGTCGCTGTGATGGTCCAAACGGTTACTCCTCAATTTTTACCACTGCGGGGCTCCAACGCTACTACGGTCTTGCTGCAGCGAGAATCTCACCGTTGCAGCATCCCCCGGACTAGTAGCTCCCCAAAATGCACAGTTCTATATTTAGTTTATTTTCACAACCTTCGTATCTCATCCTTAGCCAATTTTTTGTGTTTTATGCCCTTAACCATCCTGTAACGACACTTGGATCATTACACCAAAAGTCCCTAAGCTCAGATCCTAGACATGAAGCAGAAAACCAATAGGAAGGTTGACACCATGACATAGAACGACCTTTAGGATAGGTTGTGGGTAGAACATATGGATCGTTGGATTAAACCGTCTATTGGAGGTTCAAAAAATTGCTAAAATTTTCCTAGAACCACCTATCGAGGGGATGACCCGTTGGTTCATAGGATGGGTCATTGGTCCTGGTTATTGCATCAGGTCGAAAAATGGTTCAGAACAGGTCCAGGAACTCAAAGAGGGAACAAAAGACTTGTTAGTTGAACCAACAGCTCATCTTTTGGGTCGTAGGTTCCACCCAATAGTTTTTAAATACAATCTCCTAAGGGTATTTTCATAACTTCCTAAGCTTTTAACTCCTAAGTGAGGTCGTTTTGAATTTCTTAAGAAGTGTATTAAGGGGGGTTTTACTTAGCCTAAACCCTCATTCTCTTCAAATACCGTATGTTTGAAATTACCTATCAAGGAAAAGCTAGGGTTCTTCACCATCTTCATCTCTAATTTTCTTAGGTCTCCAAAGCAAGTCAAGGAAATCTTCAAGCCAGGTATGTAGGGTCATGAATGAGGGATTTCTTCCACCCCTGTGCCCAATTTCAAATCAATTTCATAAACTCAAGTCTCCAAATCATGATTTTATGAATTTATAGGGTTAGACCAATTTTGATGAATCTTTCATGATCTTCTATGAATTCAATTCTATTATGACTCAATCCATGATTTACGACTATGCTTACATGTTTATGCTAAATTCTCTTATGAATCTATATTTTCAAGTTATGATGATTCATTCAACTACGCATGAATCTCGTGAATATCAAGCTTATGTATCATGGCCGAATTAGCGGTATTATTTTCATGGCTAGTTCATGTATGTCAAGTATATTTATGGATTTCATCATTTTCAACTAGCCCATGCAAATCAAGTATGTTTCATGATTATGACTATGAGCAATATGCATGTTTTGAGAGTTGTATTTAGTACCGAGTAGGCTGAGATTCAGCACACCCAGTTCTCAGAACTACGTGCCACCATAGGTATGATTATGATAGGGGACCTCGACAGAGAGTGTTTTCCCTGCCTGAATGGGCCATAAGTGATATCATATTTTTAACAGCTCTGCCAACTTGAGCGAGATAGTTTGGCATCATGTGATCATTCATGATGGTGTCGGTTTTGAGAATCTCCTATTGATCCTCATGTTTTACGTTGTTCATGTTTAGGATTTATGACATCATGTTTTATAGTATATTAGGCCCATTGATCAGTTTATAAGCTTTTACTTACGATTTCAAACATGTTAAACTATGCTCCCTCCATTTTAAAATAGTGGTATTTTCAGCTTGAGCATACCCCTTAAGAAAGCTCCTCATTCCTAGAAAGAAAAATATAATTTTACCTTAAAAAGATGTAACTCTTTAATATTTTCTTGATTATGTAAAACTCTCTCCACTTAAATAAGAATTGGAAGAATATCATTAATGTCTTCTTGATTATGTAAAATACCACTTATTTTGAAATAAAATTAAAAGGCCAAAACACTATTTATTTTGAAACGGAGGGAGTATGATTTTACTTTCAAAACCTTGGGTCATTATGCTTTAGTTTATGATGAATAACTCATGTTTATCACTATCTCATGATCATGATTTTAGCATATTGTACCTACTCTCATGTTAAAATTATCCTACATACTTAGTATATTCAGTGTACTGACCGCATACTTTTATGCTATGTCGTCTCATGAGTTAAGTTTAGGTGATCAGTCCCAGTCGCGCTGCTAGATTCGATCTTGTCCTGCTTCGGAGTTTTGGTGAATCCTCGTGATTTGAGGACGACAGTTTTGATACATGTCCTTTTCTTATGACTTTCAGTTTTAGATTTTAGTGGAGCTAGTTGGGGGTTTGTCCCTTCAGCTCATCATATGACTAAAGGTTTTCATACATGATGTATAGTTATCCGGCTGTGTTGTCTTGTTGAATCAGTTTGTCGTATTATGATATCTTTGTTGACACCTACTATACCTCGTGAGCTCAAAGATCGGACTCGGGAGTTGAAATGGAAAAACTGTGAAATTGGTGTTGCAGGCCCAAGATGAGTCGTGGGACGACTCGTGAGGACGGGCCACGAGTCGTCAGGTGACTTGTGGGAAGGCCAGTGATGAGTAGGGGAGTTTTGAAGAGAAGGGTCCCCACGGGCGTGGAAACAACTCGTGGCCAAACCCCACGAGTCGTCAGGCCAGACGTGGGGTAAGGTAGAAGGAAGGAAAAAGAAATTCAAGCAGTGAACCTAACAGAAGCTGACCACGACTCATTCGTTCAGGTAACGATTCATTGTGACAGTCGTTGCGAGCCCAGGGAATCAGGTAAGTAGTGCACTTAATGAGCAGCATGACAAGTCGTCTCCCCCAGTGATGAATCATTAGGTCGTCCATTAGGACCACCTGACAGTTATTTTCTGTGAATTAGTAAGGGCCTTTTCATAATTTATAAATATCCTAAAGCCTAAACTACGTTGTTTTAGCTTATGAAAGGTGGGTTTTCAGAGGGATAATCTACTCTAAGTTCTCATTCATCATGCAAGAGTATAAAGAGGTATTCAAGGGTGATTCAAGGCATCCCTCTTCGAATCCTTCCAATTCCTTCTTGGGCATTCAAGAGAGTTTAAGAATCAGTTGTTTTCAGGTATGTAAGGCTATCAATGTATTTTTTTCTTTCACATCCATGCCCATTCTCTACAATTTTCTGAAAATTTTTGAAGTAGAATTATATAAAAATCTAATGATTTGTTAATGGAGTTTGTTATTTTAGAATTTTATCATATTCTATGGGTTTATTATCAATTTTTATGTTTTAAATTATTTATAATGTTATCGATTTTGATTTCTATGGAATTAAGCCTAATTATGCTTGACCCATGATGAATCGATTTATGATCTACCTTTCTATTAATAATATTTACAAACCCAACATGAGTTACGATTTAAAATATGGATTTATACAATTAACCATCATGATTTCATGAATTTCAAGCTATATGAATGATATATAAGTATGTATGAACTTTATGATTCATGAATTATGTTTTAACCGACTTACGGACCTTGTTTCATGGCTAGTTCATGCGTGTACGAGTATGTTTATGATTATCATGATTTAACTAGACCATGAATTCATGCATGTTATACTATGAGCACTATATATATTTTGGGAGTATTATTAAACGTCGAGTAGGTTCCGGGCCCAAGTTATGCCTCGGATCTCATAAACTACGTGTCACTGTAGGTATGTTGAGACCTCCTTTATGACTGTCCCCTAGCCCAAATGATCCTTTTTCATGGTGATATCACGCCCTTCATGGTTCTACCCTTGGTAAGGTACGAACGGCCTCCCGACTAGGTTTACAAGTCGGACTTCATGTGTGCTCATAAGGGGTATATCGGTTAAGAGAATCTCCCACTATTCCTTATGATTTATGAATGTTTATGATTATGTATTTTGGCTCAAGTAATGTTAAGTAAAGCTTTTATCCTAGGATTATGATTACGTTTGCATTACGAATGTTTTGAAAATCTTGAGCCTTATGTTATATTACGATGTTCACGATGCGCTCATAATGTCCTACTCTCATGATCATTTATGAGTTTTATAAGTTTTAAATGTCCATTTTAATTACCTTGTATACTCGGTACATTTCATGTACTGACCACATACTTTCTATGTTGTATCATTTCATGATACAAGACCCGGCTCTCAGGCTCACCCTCCTCAGTAGCTCTCCAGAGTTCGCTATCCGCTTATTTGGTGAGTCCTCATGTTCCGAGGGCCATATGTTCAGACTCTATTGTTCTCTTTCAGTTTCAGTATTATGGGGTTAGTTGAGGTATTGTCCCTTCAACCCGTCTTTCATGATTAGACGCTTTTCAAACTATAAGTTGTATTCAGTCGTCATGTATGAAATATGTACTGTTTTTTCCCTGTTATTATGTCATGATTTCGTTTCCTCATGTTAAGTCTTCTGCTTATGTGAATTAATTAGATATATGCTCACGCCATGGGTCGCCTTATTATTTTTTATTATATACATAGTCATGTTACCATTTTAATATTATATTTAGTTAAATTGCAAATGTCATTATTATTTTGTTACATTCACATGTACAAACTTTTCTTTATATATTGTTGTTGTTGTTGTTGTTGTTGTTGTTGTTGTTGTTGTTGTTGTTATTATTAATACTACTACTACCTCATTCTTCACTTGTAGAATTATTTATTTATTTAATTATTTTTACTTACTTACATTTATTCACTATTTTTTTCACAAACACTAGGGCAAATATTTTAAAGTTATTATTTTTTTTATCGTAAATATTGATAAATTATTATTTAATAATAAAATACAATTATTAATTTTATAGTTTTTCAATTACTTAGTAATTTAGTAGTTATTAGTTTTAAATATTTGATACAATATTATTTATATCCAAACTATAATATTACGCACAAGTTTTAAATTCAAAATTTTTATCAAATATTTTATAGTTAGAAAAATCCTTCTATATTTTTTTTATATGGAACAATGTAATTTTTATCAAAATTAGCAAAAATTTATTCTTTCATTTTGTACAAATATTACCTTCCTCAAGTATCACCCAAAAATAATTCTTTTCCTATTGTTACTCTCCCTCCCAACGTTCCTTTTTTTTTTTTTAATTTTCTCTTCTTTATTTTCTTTTAATATAGCCCTAGAATCTAAAAGAAATGAAGAGGGAGAAGACAAAAAAAAAAATTAAAAATCAACCAAGACCTTATCCATCTTTCTTTTTTTCTACAAGAACGTCGTGGTCATCATAACACCACCTCATAGGAAATCAGTCAAACAGCCACCATTCTCGTTGCCGTCACACCACGGTTCATCATCATAGTACCATCATGTCGCCATTCAAGTTTTTCATCCAGTGGCTCGAACTTTCTTCGAGGTCTCCGACATAAAAGTCCGTTTGTTCTAATTTATTATTTAAATAAGTTCCTATTGAACTTTATAAATCATTATTTGCTTATTTGATTGATATGAATATTTAATATATGAAATTGAAGGAAAATCTTTTACTGTTGATATTCTTTTTATGTTGTTATATGATTAATCTTCTCGTTGTTTATTTCTATTACTACTGAATCAGGCTTAGACAATAAAGAAAGTAATTTATTTGTGCTTAAAGTCAAAACACAAGTATTTATCTCTATTGATCTTATTTACTTAGAAACCTTGGCAATGACTGGATTTTGTGTTTTTGGATGAAATCAGATCATATTTTTGTCCATTTATTTTTTTTTTCATTAATCCATTCTTGTAATAATTATCAGAGATAAGAATTGTCTAGTTTTAAATTTAGCAAGTTCCATTGATAGATTTGAAATATTGATTATGATTTGTTTGAGATAACCGTATACTTTTCAGTAAATATCAATATTAAGGTCCATCCTTTTTCTAATATCTATTTAACTATATTATCTTGGGTGTTTATGTATTTAAACGCATCTAATTAATTTGAATATTGTAGATATTTTTTTTGTTAATGACTAAATCTGTGGCCTTCTACTAATCCTTTCATTTTTCTTCTTAATTTTGCTTGAGGGAGTTTTAACATTTAAAGAGATTCTCTTCAAGTTTGGGTCGTTAATTTGTTTAACAAAAGGAAAGCTATTTAATGATGGATTTTTTACACAAATACTATTTTTAAAAATTATAATTACAAAAAAATTATAACCTCTTTAATAAAATTATATAAATATAAAATTTTTAAAATTATATCTTTTTAATTGCATTATTTATAACTTTTACTTTTTTAAAATATGTATTCTAATTAAGTATTACAAAAAAATTATATACCTAATATAACAATTTAACTATATAAAATAATATAAAATACTCTCTTTTTCATCTTTTTTTTTTGCAGAAATTTCAAAAATCCTCCAAAAAGTCTAAGAATCTCTCTATCTTCTCCATATTTATTTTTTTCAAATATTCCTATAACTCCTCTCTCTTCTCCGTTTTTATTTTTTCAAAAATTCATCTATCTTCTCCATATTTATTTTTTCAAAAACCCTCTTTCTTCTCCATTTTTATTTGATTTCCCAAGAATTCCTTTCTTCTCTATTTTTTTATAAGTCAGTTGTGATTTATTAAAAATTACTTTTATTTTATCAAAATATTTTAAGATCCTTGAATAAAGGTGAATTTATTCAAAGGTTCATCAAATGTATTATTGTATTTAATAAAGATTGTGGACAATATAAAAAAAGTAGATGCACATACATGCTTCAATTATATAATATAATATATTGATACATATATGCATAATATAATATATAGTATATGGTGTCTAATATATATTATATTCATAATTTTTATATGTGAAATAATAAAGTAAAAGAAAATTTATGGATGATGAATATGAGGATAATATGAATAATTTTTTAAAAAAAATATAATAATACATATTTAGTATGTGTATGGTTTTAAATTTTTAGTATAAAATTTTATTAATAAAATTATGCATAATATAAAAAATAAATGAACATATATTTTTTAATTATACAAATGCATAATATAATATATTATATATGGTGTCTAATATATATTATATTCATAATATTTATATATGAAAGAAAAATTTTAGGGATGATGAATATGAGGTTATGAATAAGTTTTTCTAAAAGAAATTATAATAATACATAATTAGTATATATATGATATTAAATATAATAATACATATTAAATTTTTATCATATTTAATCTACTTATATTATGAAAAAATTATTACTTATATCATTTATAGAAAATTACCGTATTTATAATATTTATCCATTTAATCATGTATAAGATATATATTGTATATAATGTATTAAAAAAAATAGTTATAATTTTTATAATTACAATTTTAAAAAGTTGTATTTATATAACCTCCCCTTTAATGATTGCCATGTAGTTTTTTTTTTTTTATCTTCTTTATTTCTTTTTTCTTTTTTTTTTTTTTTTTTTTTTTTGTGGAAATGAGTTGACTAATTAAAGAATGTATCATGTGATATCAATTGAAGATTTTCCTCAAATGTTTGGGTGCATATTCTCAGATTTTAATACATTCAAATATTTTCATCAAAATTTTTCTCATATTGGTTTCGTTTAAATTGTCTTGTATAGTTTTAAATTTTTTCTACCCGTTTTAACATTTCAATCATAATCGTTTTTGGGCCTAAACTTTATTCAAGGCTTGACTTTAATTATGAGAAGAGCGAGGTGAATTGTGGATTATTTAAAGATTTGTTGAGAAAAGAGAAGAATCAAAAATACTCTTCTATAATTGTTTTATTCATTATGTGTTTGCTTCGATGTGTATCATTATTATTTTATTATTTTAGTTCTTCTTTTAATTAGTTAAATATTGAGGACAAACATACTCTCACTTCTTGAAATATTTTCATATGTATACCACGATGAAGTGACATCACTTGGAGTTCAACCACTGCAAGTGGAGGAGTCAATGCATGAAGCATAGCTCATGTGCAATCGTCACACCGAGAGGGGTCGAATACGTTTTGGGAAATAATGAAACAGACAGGCTATAGCCGACTTCTTGTATGAAGCATATATATATATATATAGGTTTATAGAAAATAAAGCAATTCATCACTCCTTTCTATTCTAATTTTATATGTCACTCTTTTAAAGGTCTTAAAAACTTGACAATTTTTATTACTAGGCTAAATTGTAGACATACTTTTATGCAATTTAAACATCACAATATATATGTATTTTAGCTATCACGACTTTTTAAAATACTTAAATATTTTATTCATTATATATATATATATATTGTCTTAAGACGTTCAAGAGAGTCGATCATACCAAATATAGAATAGATGGAAGTAAAATCACATTGGGCCCATTTTTAGCCTTGTCATACCCTGATCCCGCATTCTCTCTTAAGCTTAATTTTTTTAACTTTATGTATTGTTGATTTATTAATTATTTAGTCTTTTAAATTATATTTTCCACCAAAATTAAGGTGACGTGTATTTTACTAACAATTTATTTTATTTTGCGAGATTTTATAATTTACAGGGACTGGTCAGGACACTCTATGTGAAATACATAATAATCAAATATATTATCTATTAATTTCTCTTCTTTTGTACTTAAACAGTATGTTTTTAGATTGAGTATGTTTTTATTAAAGAAAATTTTACATGCTTTATCATTTAGTTATTTTAGATTAATTAATTAATAATTTTCTTGTTTTATCACCTGATTCCCACATAATTAAATCCGAAAGGGACCCACAGTTGTGGACCTGAAAATGTGCCTAACACCTTCCTTTTGAGGTAACTTGAACCCTTACCCGACTCTAGTGACGTAGGCTAGTTAAACGGTCATTCGTGTAATTAGTTTAGTACGGTGCCCTAACGCACCATAATTCGTTAAGTGACGACTCTCCTTTTAATTTATCCTAAAAGAGTCGTCACATGTTGAGTCCCGCTTTTAGCGAGAAAAATGGGGCAACAATCTTAGATTTCCGCTCATACCTTATGTTATGCTTTATGAATGTTCCGCTTAGTTTGTGCTGTAAATTATGTTATGCGCATGCCATGGGTTAGCTTGGAGTCATTCGTGGTTTTAGGTCCTGTATTACGATCTCGGGCCAAGCTCGGGTCGTGACACCTGAGCACCCGAATTTGCATCATAATAAGATGTAGCGTCAAATGGCATCAGTACATGTGAATGTACGGTATGTAATATAGCTGAATAAAAGTACAAGATAAACTAATATACTGAACTAAAAGAGTAAACTAAATAAAAACTGAATTCTCTAAATGATGCAGTAAAACATAGGTATATATATTGTGTAAAATAGTTATACAACTAAAAACTATACATCAAAATAAGCTCTGAAAATACTTTATCTTTAGTTAGGAGTTTCTCTTAACCGACATACACTATGAATGAGCAAATGATGTCCAATCTCTAGCCTGATTGGGAGAGCTATCCAAAGCCTTGCTAGGGCAGAGGACAAAATGGAACTGTGAATCCATACTAAACCCTTACCAAGGGCTATCGTTGGAGTCGCTTGAACTAACAGTATGATCCTAACCTATGTTGGCTACACAGTTTTGGGGCTTCGGGTTATCTTGCTAAATAATCCTCCCAAAAACTGTGCTCATAAAAATATGTCTATCTAAGGCAACTAAAATATCTCTGTGGAGCCTTTCTAGCTCAAAAATCAAGATAGATGTATTACTCTGGTGAGCCTCTATGCTCAAAACTAAACTTTGATGGTGAGCCTTTATGCTCAAAAACTGTATTAAGTTGGTGAGCTTCTATGCTCAAAATTGTATTCCAAAAATAAGTCTTTACTTTATTTTAAAAATCATATACTGTAACTAAAGTTGATTGAAACTATTCTCTAAAAATCTCTCTAAAAGCTGAAGCTGCTAAAGTAATGAAAACAATGCATGTATCTAATATTATAAAGCTTTCAAAAATATCACTTTTGATAAAAATAAGGGTTCATGGGATAAAATGACATGAACCATAACTCAACAAGCATGAGAGATAGAGATAACAATATGTGTAATAAGGGAACAACACTATATGACTTAGATTATATGTAAAAGACCAAAATCGCAGAATTGGAAAAACCTAACTCTTAATTTCTTTAAAAACTGAAATGGAGATGTAGGGAATGAGGAAGAACAAAGTTCATCATTATGAAGAGCCTTGCATATTCAAATGCTCCAATCTTCAATGGAGAAGCTGGAAAGATTAACTCTAAGACCTTACGAACTAATTCCCTCAATGATTCATAGGTTTTCGCATTAAGAGGTGCATACGAACCCATGGCTTAGGGTTAGAAATTGTTAATTCAACCTTAGAAATGAAAAAGAAAACTTTCCTAGCATTAGGGAATGTTTCACATTGCCTAGGATTGAGAGGAACGGTCTAGGCTTAGTAAAAAATACCAGAAAATTGACTTGGGACCTTTTATAATACCTGAAAATTAAAGTTCACGGCTAAGAGGACGTTTGTTCTTCTGGACGACGGACTGTCAATCTGAACCATCAAAACTTGAGGAAAACTGTCAAACTTTGACGGAATGTTGATGGGCTGTCCTTCTGGATGATGGACCATCAACTAGAATGATGGTTTGTGGACTTATCCGCGGAAATATCTAGGAAAGTTGGTAAGTTTTCTAAGGTTATTACATGGCTAATAGGACGAGCCGCATTGACTGAGCCGTGGAAACATTTTGCAGGAGGCCATATCTCTGAACTTTTTCCATGGTTGATAGGACGAACCGTCCTTTTGGATGACGGTCCATCAATTGAGCTATGAAAGTTACTCCGCAAGTTGGGAAATTCTCTGAAGTTTTCCCACAGTTTACAGGATGAGTCGTCCTCCTGAACGACAGTCCATCAAGTCATCCGTGGGAACTTGAAACAAGAACAGGGTCAAGGGACAGAACCATAATTTATTTTACGGGTCATCCTTTAATCGACATTCTGTGGAATCGACCGTGAAGTTCTCAAATAGACCTAAACATCTCTAATTGCTAATGAAACACCGGTTTACAAATCTAAGGTGTTACACATACTTTCATCCCGGTCCTTAAAAATCAACCCAAAAGCCAAACCCAAGCCCCTAAGATCAAAACATAATTTTATTTTAAAATCCATTTATCCATAACATAAGGGTCTCAAATCTGAAATCACATTGAAAATCGAGTTGAATCAAACTCCAATCATCAAAATATGATTTTTTCACTTTTGATATGAACCACAATTTCTAACATCGAAACATGGATTAAATCATAAAATAAATTATGAAATATCAGGGAAACACCAAAGGTTATATTCTTATTCCTGAGCCAAAATGAGCAAAACCCCTCTGAAATCACTGAAATCTGAACTCCTAAACTCCAGAAATTGAAAATTGAAATATTAAATCTAAGTTTGATATGGAGAGTCTTCTTACTCCGAGTAACAATCCTTCTTAGCAAATGTGAAGATCTTTTAGAGAATGCAATGTTGTCATGAGCCGACTCCATGTGAATGTGATGCCTGCCTTGCGAATGCAAAGCACTAGGACCTAGCCAATCCCTTTCCCTCTTTGCGAATGTGAAGACCTAACCGTGAACATGAAGACCAAGTTTTCTCCTTCTTCGCAAATGTGATGGTCCTCTTGCAAACACAAAGAAGGATCACATGGCACCGGATATGAGAAATATCCAAAAATAGGCCAAATTTATATTCAACTCTCAAAATTCATTTGGATCCCCTGGACACAAATCAAATATGTCAATCAATCATAACATGTGTTATAGACCTGTTGGAATTATCAAATAACCGATCTATGGTGATCCTAAACAAATGTGGATCATGGTCAACTCAATTTTTCAAATGACTAAAATCCATCCAATGATCCAAATCATTCTCGAGCGCCTTGAGATCCATGCAAAATATATAACTAAGTCATAAATCGCCATGCGAACCTAGTGAAATAGTCAAAACTCAAATCATAAATAGAACGAGAAAGCTATGGGGAGGGTCAAACATGGGAAAAGAGGTTAAAAATATAAAACGACTATGCATGTCATTACATTTTCCTCAGTTGACATGGTTTATTTGGTTTTCCCTTTATTGGAAAGATAATAATCTACTTGTACTAATTTTTAGCCTTGAACATTCTAACATAATTTTTCGAGCATAATGAACTGAAATTGACTATTTCTTTATTGATGAGTTTATTGAGTTTTATGGTTTACTCTATTACTAAATTTAAATTGTTTTACTTACACTGATTTACATATCTATTTTTTATTATCTTGATTATTTTTATTATGTGAAATCTTATCCGAAGACACTCGTTGAGTATCAAGTACTCAGACATACCATTATTATTTTTGGTGGTGTGTTAGGTAATAAGGAGTAGCAAGTTCTAGAGTATCGATACACATAGGAGGAACTTACAATTTTTTAGATTTTTTATAAGCCCTCACTCTTACTCGTAGGGAACCATTGATTATCCTTACTATTTTACTAGAATTTGAATTGTCTCTCGACTTAATTTTGTTCATTAATAGAGACTCTATAGATAGATATTATTTCGTGAAAATTTTATAAAGTTATTTTACTTGACTTATGTTATACCCCGGGAACCCCAAGGATCAGACCCGAGAGTTAAAACTGTGAAAAACTGAAATTTCACACCATATTACAGGATGAATCATGAGGAATGACCACGACCGTGAGGTGACTTGTGGTCTAGCAGGGTTGGCAGGGTTTGCTGAGAAGACCACAGGCATGACCACGAGTCGTGGTCAGGCCTCACGACCCATGAGGTCTCCCGTGGCCTAGACTAATTGTTGTTAAGGAGGCATTGGGCAGTAGAAGCCACGGATGGTGACCACGAGTCGTGGTCACCCACCACGAGTCGTGGTGTCCTCCATAAGGTCCCCTAGAGGTTTTGAGTAGTGAACCAGAAGACTCCTAGCCACGAGTCGTGGCCTGTGAGCACGAGTTGTCCAGTCCCTCGTAGGGACTGGCAGCCAGCCAAATTTTGCTATTTTAGTAAGGGCTTTTCCATAATTTCTAAGTCCTAGGGGCCTATACTATGTCTTTTAAGGCCTTTTTAGTGGGTTTTAAGAGGGAAAAACTTATTCCAAGTCATTCATTCCATGCATGCAAGCTTGAGAGGTTGAAGAGGTGAGTCGGGGCTAGTATTCAAGGTTTCCATCCAATTTCCTCTTGGGCAATCAAAGATTTGGTGGAATCAATCCCTTCCAGGTATGTAGGGTTTTAAATGGGTGTCTTCCTTCCACACCCATGTCCAATCTCTATCAAAATATAATGAAAGGTCTATGATCAAGTATGGGGTTTTACCCAAATTGTATAATTCTATAATTTCTATACATGGGTATGATAAGATTGCATTTATATTGATGAATTGTAAAGCTTGGGAAGATTCTAAATTATTTTCAACACACAAATTTTTTTCCAAATCTTGAATCTGAAATGCCCATGGATGAGAAGTTCATAAAAGTAGTGAATAATGATGAGTGCATGATGGTGTTGAGATTTAATGATGAAAAGTGGATTTCTAAAGTTACCCATGATTATGATGTTGTTTTAAAATTAAAAAAAAGTATAGATCCTAGCATGATAAAGCTTTGGGCAATGCCCACATGATGATTTTCCTGACATAAGCTTACCACATTGTTTGAAATGAATTTTAATTTCTCATAAATTCTAGCTTGTGGTATGTTGAGTTGAATAATTCTACATGTAGCTTACCACATAATTTGGAGTAGATGCTCCCACCTATGATAGAGCTTGTGGTATTTTTCGAAATAAAGTTTCTCATATGCATGATTTCATAATTGAGATATAGGTCATTATTGAGCTTTGTCAATAGACAATGTTGAACTTCGTTTCATACGATGTTGAGTTACGCATGATTTCATTATTGAGCTTTGTCAATAGATAATGTTGAGCTTCGTTTCATACGATGTTGAGTTATGCATGATTTCATGTTGAGCTTCGTCAATAGACGATGTTGAGGTTCGTTATATACGATGTCGAGCATTTCATGTTTTTGGAAGAAGAGTCTAGCACTGAGCAGGTTAAGGGTCGATCACCCTATGCCCCAAAACTACGCGCCAACATAGGTTGATACTATTACATTATTGGGACCTCCCTTATGAGCTATCCCCGGCCCGATTGGCCCTTCAGCTTGATATCGATATCATGGTATTGTCCATATCCTTGGCAAGGTTATGGACGGCTCTACCCACTTGAGTGTGATAGTTGGGATCATGTAAGCTCTATCATGGTATGTCGGTTAAGTGACGAGTCTCCCACTGTCTATATGAATCAGATTTGCATATTCATTACTCAAGGAGGTTATATTACACATGCATGTTCTAAAAGAAAGGTTTGACTCATTGTTCAGCTTTTTTTATAAACGTTATATTTTAGCTTTGAGTCATTCGAGTCAGTCATTATGTTATAAAGCTATGCATAGTCATGTCATGAAAGATTACGATTTCAGAATGAATGCATGCAGCCCCTCTTCTCAGACTTGAAAGCTTATAAAATGCTTTAAATGTTTTTTTACTTAAGCGATTTTTACTCACCCTGCATACTCGGTACATTCTACTTACTGGCCGCATACTTTCTATGCTATATTATTTCATGATGCAGGACCCTGTTCTTAGGTTCGGCCCCGCTCGTAGTCGCTTATCAGAGTTAGCACCTGTTTGGTTAGTGAATCCTCATCTTTCTAGGACTAGACTATCATTTTCCTTTATGTATTTTCAGTCCCAATATTGTTGAGTTAGTTGGGGTCTTCTCCCTTCAACTCGTCCAAATTAGAGGTTTTCAGACTTATGTATGTATAGTTTCGGATTTTATTCTGATGTGCTGTTGTATGAGACTTCCGCTGAGTTATAATTGTGTTATCTTCATGATTATTAAATAAGTTAGTTGAATGCTTATGCCATGGGTCGACTGGGATCTCTCAGGGTCCCTTGTCCCGTGTCTACGATCCAGGTCTACGCTTGGGTCGTGACAACTTATTGGGCGCACTTCTTTGCAAGTTGACATTTATATCATAAACTTTCAGATTATATTATTCTTACTTTATTTAATACTTTTTGACCTTACAAATGAATAATTGTATTAATTAATAATAAAAAGAGCATATCACAGTGTAGCATTTCTATAAAATGCTTTCGATGTTCTTTCATATCATCGGATGCCTGTTGCACCAGGGTCTGGTTTGAGGTAGGACAAGTTTAGTATCAGAGCTATAGATTTAGAAGTGTTCTACTGTTTGCCTATGAAGTTGTGTCTAGTGGAGTCTTCCTCCTGCAGCCTGATCACTTGCATGATCGAAGGACTCCTAGGATATTTATAAGTGTTTCTCATTCTTTTTAATTCTAGATCATGTTGTAGAGCTTAAAATACTCTTTATGATCATTCCAATACAAATGTTATTCGTGCCTCATATAAATGGTGTTGACATGTGTTGGAGCTGCTATTCGGGGCTAACACTGATGCTTCTCACACAACATTAGAACAACGTCCAACTGTCAATCTTGGTCCTAGTGTTGTCGTGGGGAGCTAGTGGTGGAAACTAGGTGCCTCTATAAGTTTTGCACATTCTTGTTGTCCCGGTTGGAGGTGACGCTGGTATAGAACCAAATGCTCACTTCATTAGTGCAGCCTAACATTAGTAGGATAATTTTGGAACTGCGTCTATAGTTGGTGGGGGAAGAATTAAATAGTTTCTTAGTTTGAATCCAAATAATTCTATGGTTTACACGTCAAGGATGATCTACAGTATTTCACAGACGAGACCTTTAAAGCTCTCAGAGTTATAAGTGCTCACAGTTTCAATATTGTGGAATTTATTGCTATCAGTGATGGATACAACGCCTACAGAGTTTGAGATATGGGGAAAATGAGCATTCTCCTTCTACTCCTGCCCCTACTTGGGCTAAGTTTAAAGATGCATTCATCTAGAAATTTTAATCAGAAGAGGAGCGATTTGCCTTGGCTACTAAGTTCGAGCAGTTAAAGAAGGGCTCTATGACGGTTTGTGGGTATAGGCTATAGTTTACTCGCTTGGCTAGATATGTTATGTATAAGATCCCTACAGAGAAGAAGTTGAAGAGATTTATTCATGGTACTCATTAAAGAAACATTTATTGGTCCTGGTATGTCTATCACATGCATATTCATATCATTAGTACGCTTTCTAAGGAGCAAAAGAATTGGAAGAAATAACGTAGGGAGGAGAGGGAGAACAAAAAAGCCCGATCCGTGGGTACTTATAGTGGCAGGCATAATGGTGGACAACAATGAGGATCTTCTGTATTTAATCATTCTAATGCTAATATTCAGTCTAACAGACAAAATCAAAACAACAATTATCATAATAGACCTTCTTACAGTACTACCTAGAGGCCTTATTTATTATCGTCCATGAATGGCCTTGAAACTTGTGTCCTTCATCATTATGGAATTAAGGGACACATTAAGAGGGATTGCAGGAGACTTCGGAGATAGCTGGCTAACTCTTCTAGTCAGAGGAATAATGTCGCAACCCCTATCGCTACTTAGGATACTTCTGCTAGGAATAATAATATTATCTCAAACGCTCGCGATGATGTTACTACTAGTGTTGGTAATGGAGGTCAAGCTCGACTTTATGGGATTGCTCGTAGAGACAACTGAGGCTTCAGGCGCCGTAGTTACAGGTATGGTTACCATTTTCTCTTATAGTATGTATTCATTGATTGATCCTGAATTAGATTTATCGTATATGACTCTATATTTTCTCTTGACTTTGAAATAGAATCCCCGAACAATTATGAGAACTTTTTTCTGTGACTGCTCCTGTTGGTGTTCCTATTATTACTTTAGAGTTTATTGGAATTGTGTTGTTGTGGTCAATAGGCGTTAGACCACTGCCTATATAATTGAATTAGAGATTATGGATTTTGATATGATCATGGGAATAAATTGGCTTTCCATATGTTATGCAATTATGGATGACAATCTAACAAGGTCAAGTTTCAGTTTTCCAATGAACCCTTTATTGAGTGGAAGAGTGATATCGCCTAAGCCTCGAGGTAGATTTATTTTTTATTTTAAGACTAGTATGATTATTTCTAACGGGTGCATATACCATCTAGTATCTTTGAATTTACACTAAGCTTGTAGTACTCGAATTTAATTCAGTGACTATAGTCAATGAGTTTTCTGAGGAACTTCCAGATATTCCATCTGGCAGTGTTATTGATTTTGTGATAAATTTTATTCTCTATAATCAACCTATTTATATTCTACCTTATCGTATAAATTCTGCTAAGTTGCGAGAATTGAAGGAGCAATTGAAAGGTTTAAAAGATAAAGGATTTATTCGATCAAGTACTTCACCTTGGGGTTTCTCGATTTTATTTTTTCAAAAGAAGGATGGGTCACTCAAAAGGTGTATTGACTATCTCTAGCTTTAAAATGTGATCATCAAGAATAAATATTCTTTGCCTAGGATTGATGATTTGTTTGATCGGCTTCAAGAGGCTAGTTTTTTCTCAAAGATTGACCTTTAATCAGGTTATTATCAGCTGAGGATAAAAGAGCACGATATTCTAAAAATTATTTTTCATACCAGTATGATCATTTCAAATTTTTGGTGATGTTCTTTCGGTTGACTAATGCACCAGTTTCATTTATGGATTTAATGAATCATATTTTCTAGCCATTCCTCGATTTTGTTCATTATTATGTTTGTTAATGATATTTTAGTTCATTCAAAGAGTCATGAGGAACATGTGAATCATTTGAAAAGAGCCTTGCAAACACTTAAGGAGAATGAGCTTTATGTTAAATTCTCTAAGTGTGAATTTTGACGTAACTCTAAGGGAGTACAACTTGAATCTTGCAATATATTTTTAAGCAGTGAGAGTTGAATCTCATTCAGAGAAGATAGTTGGAGTTGTTAAAATGCTACGACCTGAATATTTTATATAATCTTAATAAGGCTAATATTGCGAGGACCAGGTTCACATCTCTACTTGGGAGAGTACTCTTCTGATTCTGGAACTTCCTCATCTCATAGGTCTTCAAATTTCATATGAGTTCATCCATGGTCACTATCTCCAAATTTTTAGCGTCCATAATAGCATTCACTTTGCTTTTCCTGGAGTCATACAATATATCAAGAAATTTTTTGATTTTTTTCTTAAAGGAATGACCTCTCCATATGAGTTCAATTCATTGGTGATGTCAGTGAATCTATTGAACATATCTTGAATGGATTCTCCTTCATTCTCTTTCATTCATCTTAAATAGTTCATATTGCTCATTCAACAAGGAAATTTTAGACTTCTTGACCTGACTTGTTCCATCATATATTGTCAAGAAGATATCTCACTCTTCTTTGGCAGTTTTACAAGAAGAAATTCTATTGTATTCATTATTGGGTCTAATACCATAAATAAGCAATTTTTTTTATTTTGACATTCTTTTGAATTGTCTTGATATCTTTGTTAGTGTACTTTTCTCTTTCTTGGGAACCAGGTTCTTTTCTTTATCATCAGTGATTGTGGGGAACTTTAGACCTTTTTTGTATAATATTCCATAGCTCTAGGTCCTCTTAGTGGTAAAGTCTTGCATTCTTTCTTTCCACCATCCATAATATTTGTTATTGAAGCATGGTATCCTTGTGGTTAATTTTTCTTGAACTCCTGGAGGTGCAACTATCTCTTGTCTTTCAATGTGTTAGCCCTTTTGAAAGAATCTGCTTTGATACCGCTTATTATTTTGTTTCACCTATAAATTGAAAGAACCGTGTTCTTTCAGTAACTATGCAACAAGAAAATTGCGGAATAATAATCAACACAAGAATTTTTACATGGACAACTTCTGGCTCAAAGGAGGCAAAATCACGACTTATGTTCAATAGAATTTCTCAAACTCTCTACTATAACTTGAGTAATTTTAGCATTATAATTCTTTATACCCCTAAGGAACTAACTCTGACAATACCTACCTCAATCCTTAAAAATTCTCTCTAATTATTGGTACCTTCTCCAACTCCTTCAAAGACTCTACCTACTTTATGAAGTCCTTTTACAACACAAAACCAACACCAAATACAAATCACTAAGAATGTAAAAAGCATATAGTTTAGGACCACAAGAATCTAACTTCTACAACTCAAGAATAGTATGAATAACTCTTGATAGGAATATGTTCTTCTCCTTGTAGCAGTTGACTCTTCTTCTTCAAGACTCTCAAATAGATCTCTCTCTCTCTGTATGTGTGTGTGTGTTTAGTCTTTTTCTCGTGTTGTGGCCACCTTATAAAACATCAACGCAATGCTTCATATTGGAGTAGAATAGTCTCTTGTATTTCTCCAAATCCAATCAAGACTTGGTTCAAGATTTTTCAAGAAATAAATTCTTATTTGACTTAGTTTGCGTACGGACAGACTTCTTCTTGTTTCAAGCCATTTCTTGTTTTCAATTATGGTAATATTTGTGTTTTCAAATTGTATTTCTTGTGGAATTGGATAAAATATTAATCCCGACTCCCGAGAAATTTTTTTTATGCGCGTGGAACAACTTCTTTTGCATAGATCAAGTAGTCTCCACTTCTTGTCTAAAGAAACTGGTTCTCTCAATAATTCTTCATTGGTATTGATCTGTTTCACCCTTTTTTGGGAAATCTGTTATGTACCTAAATGTTGTACATCTTCGTTCATCCTTCTTGTACATGAAATGTCAATTCTGTACTAGTTGCAATCATTAAAATTTCATAAAATCTTGAATTAAGATTCAGATCAAAACAACTCAACACTAGGGAATTCGAATTCACTATTGGAGACAAGATCTAGCTCAATTTATTGTAATAGAGTTAGAAATTATAAACATGCAATGAAATCGATAAAATTCTGAATTCACTGCATAGATTAACAAGATGAAGTATCTAAATTTCAACTTTTTGCGTCTTGTACGATTATGATAAGGAAGAAACTCATAGAGCCACCTATTTTTTTAATGTTCTTATTCTACATTTTCTAATAGAATTGCTGAATTGCAGAGATATTAGTTGACAAATGGGACAATGAGATGATGAAGTAAATCGACTTTCTCTAAGGGTAAATAACAACAATCCAAAATAGGCAATACTGGGTTGTGTTTGCAGCTATTGTCTACCACATATTTGGCTGGAGAAACATGAGTAGAAAATTTCAATAGTTAAAAAGCGATGATTTTGACCCAGTTAAGAGCTTTTTTCTTAGGATACATTAGAAAAAAAAAAAAAAGGAAAAGGGGTTGAAATGCTCTTTAATTATGAAAAATTGAATAAAAATATCTTTCATTGATGTTTGTTTGAAAAATATTTTGATTGTTAATATTTTGGTTCAAAGATGCCTCAACTATTGATAGTTTGATTTAAAAATATTCTCATTGTTATTTTTGGGTCAAAAATGCTCTTTTTTAAATAAACATATTGTTTCTTTTCTTTTTAAATACATTCTTTTCATAATAAAATGTTGTTTTTAAAGAAACCTTTTCTTATTTCTTTTCTTTTAAAATTTCTTTAACTAATAAAAAAGTGAAAAGTAATTTTTTTTCTTCTCAATCTCGTTTTATCAATTAAAATAAAATAATCTTGTGTATTTTTCAAATTGATAATATAGATCATATATATATAACTTATAGTAACCTCATTATTAATTTTTCTTTAAATGATAGTAATTAAAAAAATTAATAAAATAGAAAATATTTTTATTTCTTAATCTTTTCGAATTTAACTAGGATAAGAATTTGCTAACATATTTCTTGATTTTAATGTTAAAACAAAAAAAAAAGGATCAACAGTAGGTCTATCGATGATATTTTATATTGTGTAATTTGAAGCAATGTAATCAATTTTCTTATTTTATGGCATTACGATTATTGTATCTTAACTTTAAAACTAAGGATTACATTAGCAAATATTTATCCTTCTTCAATTTAGAAAATAATTTGTTTAAGGGTTTGTTTGAAAAGTTACCTAATAATTGAAATTAGTATAATTATTATAAAAATATAATTATATAATTTAGTAATTAAATAATATACTAATTATGATAACTTTATTATTTATCATAATATAATAATAGTGTAATTACAAACGTGTTATTAGTTATACAAGTGTAATTACACTATTATATCAAATTTTTTAAAACAAATTAACTATCAAAGTTTAAAAATTATATTTGACATATATGCACCTTTATAAATGACATTAAATTAGCATTTAAGATATATATTGTCACTTGAATATATATATATATATATATATATATATATATATATATAAATAAATATTTTTAACAATTCTTATAAAAAAATTGATATATATATATATATATATATATATATACACACACACAATTAATTATAGAAACTAAAAGTATACATTTTATAAGAATATCATGGACAATATATTTGCTAAAAATATTAATATAATTTATAAAATTATTTAAGTATTTGATAAAAAATAGTCTATTAATACTAACTAAAAAATAAATGATATGCAATGTGAAATAACTAGTCAATTTAACTAAAGCAAATTAATTGAAACCGAAAATATAACATAAATTAAAAAAAATTGAAAAAATTAACATAATACTCGTGTCGAATTTTAATATAACATAAAATAAGCTCCAAATAAATTAAGTAAAAATAAATTCAAAAGAGAGAGAGAAATTGAAAAAGGTAACTAATCCTCTTGTGTCAAATTTCAATATAATATAAAATAAGCTACAAATAAATTAAGTAACATAATTAAAAAGAAAATAAATATAAGTCTATAACTTCATTCAACAATGAAATTCTACTTTAATTAAAAAATTAAAAAAATAAGTAGTTATACTAAATGAGAAAATAAAAAATATAAATAAAAAATAAAAAAACACGAGCAATTACATGAAATCACAAGAAATAAATATTGATAAAATAAGAAAAAAATAAGAAAGATAAATAATGAAAAATAAAAACATATCTTAAATTTATTTTTAAAAAATTTATTAAATAACAGATATAAAAATTTATAGATATGTAAAAATTGAGAAAATTTTGTACACATTATTTAGATCACTGTATTACATATTATTGGATGACCTTCTCTCTCTTACAAGTTACAAATTTTATTAATTAAAAAATATTGTTGCAAACAGGTTGTTATTTAAAGTGAATAATGATTATTATCAGTCCAAGGTATGTTCTTTATATGAAGAACTTCTCTTAACTTTTCCAATTATTGTCATAGAATAATTTTTCAAACAATTACTATAATCTGGTTTACCATACGTGGAACAATATTTTTTGTACGTGTAGAACAACTTCTGTGTAAATCAAACAGTCCCCCATTCTTGTAGAACAAGCAATCTCTCATTCTTGTCTGAAAAATCTGGTTCTCTCAGCAATTCTTCATCAGTGTTTTTACGTTCCTTTCGACAAGTTATTATGGACCTGAATTTTATACATCTTCGTTCATCCTTCTTGTATATGAATTTTCACTTCAATAATAATTTTCAATCATTAAAACGTTATAAAATCTTTAATTAAGATTCAGATAAAAATAACTCAATCACTAGGGAATTCGAATTCATCATTGGAGACTGCATCTAGCTCAATTTACTGTAGTAGAGTTAGAAATTATAAACATGCAATGAAATCAATAATTTTCTAGAAAATTTTGTACACATTATTTAGATCACTATATTAAATATTATTGGTTGACTTTCTCTCTCTTACAAGTTACAAATCTTATTAATTAAAAAATATTGTTGCCAGCAGGTTGTTATTTAAAGTGATACTGATCATTGTCAGTTCAAAGTATGTTTTATGTACGGATAACTCTTCCAAACTTTGGACAATTATCGTCGTAGAATAATTTTTTAAATAATTATATGTAATCTGATTTACCATACGTGAAAAAATATCTTTTATATGCATGGAATAATTTCTTCTGCGGAGATCTAGCAGTCTCTCATTTTTGTCTAAAAAATCTTATTCTCTCAGTAATTCTTTGTTAGTGTTGGCCAGTTTCACGTTCCTTTTGGAAAATCTGTTATGGACCTAATTTTTGTACATTTTCGTCCATTCATTTTATACATGAGTTTTCACTTCTATAATATTTGTCAATTATTAAAACTTTATAAAATTTTGAATTATGATTCAGATAAAAATAACTCAACAATAGGGAATTCGAACTCACCATTGGAAAATGTATCTAGCTCAATTTACTGTAATAGAGTTAGAAATTGTAAACATGCAATGAAACCGATAAAATTCTCTATTCTTCTGTTACAATTCTTGTTTTCATTTGGATTCACTACATGGATTAACGAGATGGAGTATCCAAATTTTAACTGTTTGCGTCTTGTGTGGTTCTGATAAGGAAGAAACTCATAGCACCTATTCTTTTTAATGTTCTTATTCTACATTTGTCTAACAGAATTGTTGAATTGCCGAGATATTAGTTGACACATTTTTCTCTGAGGGTGAATAATAAGAATCCAAAATGGACAATGCTGGATTTTGTGTTTTCAGCTATTCTCTACCACATATTTGGCTAGAGAGAAACATGAGTAGAAAATTTCAACAGTCAAAAAGAGACAATTTTGATTGAGTCAAGAGTTTTTTTCTTAGGATACGCTAGAAAAAAAAAGGAAAATGGATCGAAATGCTCTTTAACTATGGGATATTGAATAAAAATATCCTTCCTTAATAGTTTGTTTCAAAAATATCTTTGTCGTTAATATTTTGGTTCAAAGATGTCCCTACTATTGATAGTTTAATCCAAGAATACTCTCTTTGTTTCCTTTGGGTCAAAAATACTCTTTAGTAGTAATGTAATATACATATTGTCTCTTTTCTTTTTAAATACATTCTTTTTCTAATAAAATATTATTTTTAAAGAACTCTTTCTAATTTATTTTCTTTTTAAAATTTTTTTAATTAATAAAAAATGAAAACTAATCTTTTTCTTCTCAATCTCGTTTTATTTATTAATTGATTTTGTGACAACTACTTGGATAGATGTGCAGAAGATGACTTGGTTAACCTAATGATGTTGTCAATATTATCTAGTCAGAATCGATTCTAAGAAGCATCTTGGAGGAATTTCAATTTAGATCCAAGGCAAAATTTATTTCAACACTATTCATATACCTCCGACCGACCCGTTGAGAAGAGAAAATTAATTACAGTTACGTATTGTAGGCCAAAGACGGTATAACTGGAAACATACTTCGAAAAGTTTGAATAGTTTTCCATGTTAGCAGTAATTAATTCTATGTCACTTGATGAAACTACTCAATTTATACCCTTTTTGAAAGGTGAGAATTTGAGTAGTACTTATTTTTGTTTGGATCTAGCTCTAGAGATCAATTAACAGGTGATGTATATGGTTACTTTGGTTGATTTAACTTATAGTTTCGATCAAAAGAACAAAGAAAATATCAAATTCTTAACAAGTACGCATATTAAATATCAAATTTTTAACAAGTACGCATATTAATAGTTTATTTGATCAAATTTTTAAGATTAGCTTATTTTTAAAAATATTTTTTTTCATAAAAATATTTTTGATGGGAAACAGTTTGTGTTTGACTAATAAATTTAAAAAATACTATGAGAAGTAATTAATGTTAGACCAAGCTTTTCAAAAGTGTTTTTAAGTGTGTTTTTCAAAAAAGTGTTTTTGAAGAAAAATTATTTTTTTTAGCTTCTGAAAAATAACTCCTGCTACATTTATTTTCTCCAAAAATTTGATCAAATATCTTTTTTTAAATTAAAAAAATAAACACTTTAAAAATAAAAAAAAACACTTTTAGCTTTCTAACAATTTAACCGCCGTAAGAATAAGTTGGAAAGCACAAAGGAGAGGCAATATTCACTCTAGCACATCATTTATTCAGGTTCAAAATGTTTACCAAATGATATACACAATACAAAAAGGTAAATAAGAAAGTAATAAACTATAAAAGAAGAATAGAAATTTTCAGTTTTATCATTTTTAATGTTAAAACACTCAAACAGCCTGATTAGAGAGTATTCATTGACTAACCTTTTGTATATATGGCAATTCCAATTATTTTTGTACTTTAATTAGTTATATACAAATTTATATCTAAAAATAAATGACACATTAAGAATTATATAAATATATCGCATATTAAGAATTTATTGTTCCATCTTTCTCTGCTCATTTTGGGAGTATTAGGCATGAGGCACATACATAAATTATTCTATTGGATCCAAATCAGCCAATATGACTAACATTTATCATTTTCAAAAACTTGCAATTGTGTATTAAATTTTATTTCATTTATTTATATTGTTTTAAAATACTTATTTTTATTGATAAGAAAAACACGCATGTGTGTATTCAAATATTAGTGTTAGATTTTGATTTTAGAGATGACTAAATAAAACTACGTTTGTCAGGGTCTTTTGGAAGGTGGTTAGTAATTAAGTTGATTAACAAATGGTCACGTACTAATGTTGCTAATTAGTTTAGGGAGTCTTTGTGCTGATTAAGTTTTGTAGATTGCTATTAGGAGTCTTCCACTTCATTCAATCGAGGGACTACTTGATCAAGGCAAACATGTTCAATAAAGAGAAGACTCCTAGTCATACATGAAGTAAAAGATCTGCACTTTGGCTATCTATAAAAGGGAAAAGCTGACACGACTGAGATTTTTTACTTCAAAAATATTCTTCAACATATCAAAGCATTTGAGCTTTCATTAGCATTCATGTTGAAGAGGGTTGACTGGTACTAGAAACAATTCCCTAATTTTGTTCCATGTCTGTCGTAGTCGGTGTTAGAGTCAACTTGTAGTGAAGCTGTGAACTTGAAAAGGTCTATTTTAATTCTCTTTTTCATTAGCTTGTAATTGCGTTGAAGTTCTTCTTATTAAACTAAGGGTAGTTTATACAAGTTAGATACTTTGTAATGGCTTGGAGGTAGGTCCTTGAATTGCGGGGGTAATTCAAAATTGGTTCGGTGTTTTAGTGAAGTTAAGTTGAAATCCTACTAGAGAGTAGGTCGTGGTTTTTACACCTATTTGAGCCTGGTGGTTTTCCACGTGAAAATCATTGTCTCTTATTTACTTTCCACACTTATTTTTCTTTGATTTAAACTAAGTCGTTGTCGAAAGGAACAAAGCTCTAGTTTGTTCCTGTCTAGTAAAAGAAAAATAAGTTAAGTTTTAATTAGGAAAATATTAGGAGTAGACCCAATTCCTTCCCTCCCCCCCCCCCCCCCGGTCTAATTTAGATTTTTTTTTTAAATAACAATTGGTATCAGAGCAGGTTGCTCAAATAAAGATTTAACCCCTTTTGAGAAAAGATCTTAAAAATGACTTCTGAAATAACTTTGCCTAAGGGATAATCTAGCATTCGTCTTCCTCTCTTTAATGGCCAACATTACAACCTTTGGAAGAATCCAATGGAAATATACATGAAAGCTGAGGACTATCAGCTTTGGTTAATTACTTTGAAGGGATCCCTGGTTCCTACCAAAGTAAAACCTGATGGAACAAAGGTGTCAAAGACTGAAGATGAGTTTGATGCTGATGATTTTAGAATGATGAGAAAAATGCAAAGGATATAAAGATACTCTACTTTAGACTGGGCATTGATGAATACAGTCATATTTTTAGATGGTCCAATGCAAAAGAGATTTGAGACTCTCTCACTCTTGCACATGAAGGTATGAATTAGGTAAAACAATCTAGGATTGACATGCTTATAAGGAAGTATGAATTTTTTTCCATGGGCGAAAAGGAGTCAGTCGAAGATATGTTTACCCAATTTACGCACATCACAAATAAACTCAAACTCTAGGGAAGGAATTTTCAACTGAAGAAAATGTCAGAAAGATTCTGAGGATCATGCCAGCTTCTTGGGAGCCTAAAGTTACAACCATCGAAGAAGCAAAATAAATGAGAACAATGTAAATGGATGAACTCATTGACAATTTGCAGACTTATGAACTTAAAAAGATAGATAAGGTAGCTGAAGAACCCAAGAAGGAACGCAGTTTCCGCCTAAAAGCTGAATCAGAATCTGATGACGAAGAAATGACGATGTTTGTTCGAAGGTTCAAAAAGTTCTTCAGAAAAAAAATTTTGGAGAAAAGAGAGTCATGCAATAAAGGTAAGTCCTCTGAGAAGGGACAGTTTCAGGGTTGTTTCAAGTGTGGTAAAATGGATCACTTGATAAAGGACTTCCCCTCTTAAAGGAGGAACAAAGAAGAAATTCAAAAAAGCAAGAACAACTAGCTTCAAAAGCTTTCAAGAAGGCTATGAAGGCTACTTGGGGTGAAATTTCTGATGAGGAATTAGAAGGAGAGGATATTGGAAATGACAATTTAGCTCTCATGGCTAGAAGTGACTCAGACTCAGATGGTAAATCTTTCGAGGTAAATTTATCTGATCTCAAAACTCAAGTTCACAGTTTATCAAAATAAAATTGGTTAAATTATTACTTTTTTTGATAGATGAATGTCAGCAAATGAGTGTTGAAAAAATTGAAATGTCAAAAAAAATTTCAAACTTGAAATCTGATTACAAAACTTTAAAAAGGACATAAAATCGAGATTGAAAATACAAACAAAACATTCACTGCTGAAATCAGCAAATTAGAGGAGATCATTTCTGTTCAGAAAACTGAAACCAGTAAATTGATAGAAACAGTTTCGTCTCTGAAAGCTGAACTACCCACCATCAAAAAAGGAAAAACATCAAGCAATAAAATAATTAACAATGACCAAGGTTCTCTTGAAGCTGAATTTACTTCCTCAAAAAAAGAACTCTGAAAAGAGAAAAAGAAAAGTTTTGTGCTTCAAGTAACCTTGAAATAAGCTAATTATGACATTGCTATAATGAAAAAATAAAATCAGTCATCTGAAATTTTAACCTGGCTAAATGAGTATAGATGTCGAACTGGTCTTGGCTACACTAGCAAATCTGCCAAATGGGATCGTAAAAGAAAATATGTTGGCTTGACAAAATATAAACTTTGTAGTCATTGTGGACATATCGGACATGTTAGATATGAATGTTTAGCCAGAATAAAAGTGTTGACACCCAATTTTGACCTCCCTACGCCTCGTATATGCTGCTTATATATATATATATATATATATATATATATATATATATATATATTATTTACCTTTTTAAGCAAATATTCGACCTGCATTTATATTTATAAAATAATTAATTATCATAATATTGTGAAAATTATTTTAAATTACATATATATATATATATATGTACATATAATTTGTATTAATTTTAATTTTTTGATATTAAATAATTATGTCGTATATAATATATTTCGTATTAATATACGTCCTTATCGCGAAATGTATATTTTACTTAATCTTTATAAACTATTTACATAATTTGACTAAATTTTACAAATTTATTTGTATAACAATACTACTTGAATTTATAAATTATTTATGTTGATAATAAAGTTTATATAATTTTTGATAAATTAATTATATTTCATAGGCATTGAGTTATTTATAAAATATAATATTTTATTAATTATATAATACTTACATGAGTCTACTCAAATTTATAAGTTATTTGTATCAATAATAATGTTTACATGATTTTCTCATAATTTAAACTATTATATTATTTATTTATTAAATTGTAAGTATGGTATTTTGTTAATTTAAACTATTATATTATTTATTTATTAAATTATAAGTATGGTATTTTGTTAATTATATAGCAGCTATTTTAAATTATATTTAAAATTTAGCCACTTTCTATTCAATTTATACCAATTTTAACCAATTCATGGCAATTCTAGCCTATTTTTACTAATTTAGCCACTTTTTTAAATTCAATTCAATTTTAAATTAACTCCTACCCTTTAACCCATCCGGTCGACCTGACCCAAATATACTAATCTAATCCTAGCCGTCCATCTAACCTAATCTAACGGCTCATATTAAACCCTAAACCACTTTCATTTAATATTCCCTCTCACCCCAAAACCCTAATCAACACTTCATTTTCCCTCTTCCTAAGCCAAACCCGCCTCCTTCCTCCCTCTTCTTTCCTATCTCCCAGTGAAATCCCGAGCCGGTCCTACTCCCTCTGTTCTCTCTCACCTCTTCTTCTCCAGCTGCCTTCTTCTCCCTCTCTCCATCGCTGCTCTGGCAGCCACCACGAGCAGCAACAGCTGCACCTTTCCCTCTCCCCGTCGTCTCCCTCATCGTCCTCCTACAACCACTGCACGAACGCCGGCAGTCACCAACAGTCATACCTCGCTCCCTCTTCGTCATCTTTTCTTCCCCAACGAAGCCAATCCCATCACCATGCCGCCCCTGCCCCGTCTCCTTTCACTGCGTTGGCTACCACAAAAAACAACCACCACTGTTGGCCGGAAAACAGCACCGCTGCACCACTCGTTCTTCAGCGAAACGGAGACAGAAACAACCAACCCTCAAACTCCCTTTGCCTATTTCAATAAATTGATTACATATCTCTGTTTTACATATTCAAATTACATGTTCTTGCATGTGTTCGATTTGTTAAAACTAATTCTACAATCAATATTTTACATATTAGAATTATATATCAGAATTGTATATATACTTACATTAGTTTTTTTTTACATTGGAATCAAATCTGCTATTCCTTAGTGTGTTCATTATGTTTCTCTAAAGTAAGTACACATCTACTGGGTTACTTTGTGTAATTCGTTTCTCTTCCATTTTTGAGTATGCTTTAGGATGATTTATTACTTGTTAATTGTGGCAGTTTCAGATTTTAATCTTGTGATAGCTTTTGCACCCAAATGAACATGATAACTCCGAATATCTCTTAGATCTAAGACTATGAAAAGTAAATGTATTTGATATTTATGCATTTATAGGATAAACCTTTAAATTTCATACTTTTCTTTCCAAAATTTCTGTTAAGCCTAATATGTTCAGGTCAATATGAGTGCCAAGTCAGATTTCTGATTTCTGCCTTTCCTTGGCATGTCTTGCATAATGCTATTTATGATGGACTTGACCTATTTGCTTATTCTTTCTCCTTAAACCTGGCTTATAACAATGTATGTTGCTTGTAGTATCTCTCGGACCTTTATTCTGCATGATTTTTTAGTATACTATATTTTGATCTTTAGTGTATCTCTCTTTGGTGTGATTACTCTGCCTTTGTTATTTGGTTCATAGTCACTATCTTCATATGTTATTTATTTATGACTATCTATAGAAATTTTAATATTCTTTCAGTATTTATGAAGCTCTTGTTATATACTAAAACTTTGATCACTTTAGCTAGAACAATCTGTCACGATTTGTTTCCCTTGATTACATGTGACAATTTTCCGTACTGCCTTATTTTCATCAAATTTTGAAATCTCAAATGGTTACCTCCTTCCTTTAAAAAAGTCTAATTGGTAGTTTGTGTTGAAATTTTGAAATTATTTTACAATCTTGTTATTTGATTGCATTAACGGAACTGATTATCCAAGAGAAATCGTTATTGATTCATACTCCTATTTGTCTTCCTATAATTAAGAATTTGACAGATTTAATAGATGTTTATTTATGTTAAGTTCCTTATTCTTTACCTAATTGATTGAGAGGAATTTATGGTAGTTAGTAGTATATGTGATATGTGATTGCTTATCTTGATTTAAAATATGGCAACCCTGCGTCTATTTTGAATCTAGTTAATGACAAGTTGTTTGGATAATTTTGGTAAGATTCTAGTTTCTATATAATTTATCCCGATTTAGGGCAAATTGGGATTTCATCTTTTTTTTCTTTTCCTAAATTAATACGGAAAGATTAGTATTTTTCTATTTATGTTAATTTGATATCCTTACCTTAACATTCTATGTGACAGCTCTAATACGCGATTACTTGTGTTAAAATTTTATTTAAATCTTATACTTGATTGTTTTTTTTCTAGGAATTAATTTATATTAATATATTTCTGGCAAGCTTTGTTAATTCTGGACTGATTTGATTTTGATTTTGAATGTATGTCCTTTGATTGTGCTAGATATCTCCCCTTCCTTTAACCCTCTTACTTATTAACTATATAAGCATGCTATTGCTTTATTTTCTCTAATGAAGAACATCCCCGGTTCTCGGACAGTAAGAAAAAAATTAGATACTTTTATCATTTCATTCCAACATTGTTATTCTTTGAGCAACATAAGAACTCGAAAATTACTTCGTTCCTAAAATATACCTTTGCTCTCTTCTTTCCTAGATAATTTTATATTTCTTTTAACTCGCCTCAACACAAGCACTGCTCGGAATCTTTAAGATTCTTGTGATCTTGATGTGTTGAGGACCGGGTATCAGTCAAGGCAATTTGTTACATTTAATCCGTTAATTTCTGTTTGATTTCGGCATTTGCTGGTTAGTTTGTTTATCTTCATAATATGATATTTGCATTGTCGTTTATTCCCTTTGATTGCTCTTTCTCTTATCATGATTATATTTTTAATATGCTTTAACATGATTTTACTAAATACGTGGTTAAGACTATGAGATTATTGTTTCATATCTATTATTGTACTAATTTTTAAGCAGGTATCATTCTATTTTGGATCCTTCAGAGAGTCTCCATGGCAAGAGGGGACTATGGGAATTAGTTTAATATTATTTGTTTTATTTATATGTTGTATTTATTTTATTTTACTTTATTTTATTTGTAATGATTGTAATAAACGCTCATGATAGTAGAAAAGGGTCATGGGGGGCAGGGGTATGTACGTCTTTATCGCTTTAATTGTTTCATTATAAACCATGCTTATAGGATTAACAAGTTTAATTATTTCTGCTAGAAATCATGCCCATAGGAATTTAAATAACTTGATTTGAAACATAGTAGAAACCATGCTTATAGGAACAACGCGATTTTAATTACCTCTGCTAGAAATCATGCCTATAGGAACTAAAACAATTTGATCTGAAGCCTGTCTTGTGTTTAAATTTTAGTAAGTTTACGTATAGGAATTACTTTCGGTCTGCATTTTCTTAATTTGTTTATTCTTAATGACACTAGCATGTTTAATAAAGCTGTTTTATATCAAAATACTCTAATCAGTAACAACTTGTTTGAATCAAACTTGGTGGTTATTAGTTAATTGTTATAGGTCACATGTTGTCCATATCAATAAACCTCGCAATAAATTACTGGATATTAGAAGACTTACTTATCTGTCACAAATTAATCTGCTCACGCCCTTTTAGAAATCATGTCCATAGGATTTGCAATCTATTTGCATTTGTTGGAGCATCATTTAATATAGAGGCCATGTGAGACCTTTTATGCTGATTGTTTTGTTACTTGCTTGCTTGTGTTAATCACCTTTAAAAGCCTAAGTATGCTCTCGATCTAAAAATCCGAATTTAGTAGTCCATCGGCTCTTGTACATTAGGATTGAGACGGGTAGGCCCTTGTTAGGGCATTAGTCTTCTCCATTTAGAATGCTTAAGCTTAACAATAATTAAATTAATTAGTTGGGTAGTGGGAAATGATAGTTTGTACTCGCTGAATAATATGAGCAACCTAAATGGGTTGCGAAGTATTATTTTAGTTGCACGGGGTGATCCCGTTAGGTTAAAATAACCCCCTTTTTAAATGCAGAACTACGTTCGACCTGATTCCTTTCGGAGATACGTGGGCGCCTCTTTGAGGTTCGGTCCAATCTTTAGAATTTTCATTTATTCGTTTTGTCATTGTTTCTTCTAATTAGTATTTATGTTGTTATTTGCCTTTGCTTGTCAATCATTATTCGGCTAAATTATATTTCTCGCATTATGTCTTTCTCGCTTTATCTGATTTCATTTATTACAATGCTATTCGAACAAATTATTATTTATTTTTATCACATAGTTCAGTTAACTGGTTTTATGTAAGAAAAGTTGAAATCAATCTTATTTGATCGCTTAGTAAATACCCCACATAATAATGAATCCGGAAGGGACCACATTTGTGGACCTCGAAAGGTGCCTAATACCTTCCTTTCGAGGTGACTTGAACCCTTACCCGACTCTGGTGACCTAGGCTAGTATAACAGACCCTTAAGTTAGTACGATGCCCTAACTCACCTCAAATCGTTAGGTGGCGACTCTCTTCCTTGAATAATCCTTTAAGAATTGTCACATGTTGAGTTCCATTTTCCGCGAGGAAAATGGGGCACGACAAAAAGCACTTGAGAAAAACGTCATGAAATGGATAAGAAAACATTCAATTTATCAAGTTATAAAAAGAAAGGGAACCAAACTGGCATGAGTTCCCAAATCTAACTCTTAACTATTTTTGCAAACTGAAGTGAGAGGCAACAATAAAAAATAGTATTTTGATAGTGATTGCTCCAGGCACATAATAGGTAACAAAAGACTTTTTCTCTCACTAACAGCCTTCAATGGAGGAATTGTGTCCTTTGAAGGTGGAAAGAAAGGCACAGTTATGAGTACAGGTAAGATAGCTAAGTCTCTCACTCATTCTATTGACAATGTTTATTTGGTTGATGGTTTGAAACCAAACTTGTTGAGTATCTCTCAACTTTTTGTTTGAGGAAACATAGTGTTATTCTCTTCCTTCAATTGCAAAGTAGTTAACAATAAGTCTAGGAAAATTGTCATGACTGGAAAGTGATACAGTAATGTATATAAAGCTTGTATTATGTCTCTTTCTGAAAATGAATTAACTTGTTTGAGTGTTCTTGATGATGATGCTCTCATTTGGCACAAGCGATTGGGTCATGTTAGCCTTTCATTACTCAATAAACTTGTTTCGAAAAATCTTGTCCTGGTCTTCCTGAAATAAAATTTAAAGATGACAAGTATATGATGCTTGTGCTAAAGGAAAACAGATTAGATTATCTTTTAAGTCTAAAAAGGTAATAAGTATCTCCAAGCCGCTCGAATTACTACACATGAATCTCTGTGGACCCATGCGGATAGTAAGTCATGGAGGTAAGAAATTTGTTCTTGTGATTGTTAATGATTTCTCTCGCTTTACATGGACACTTTTTCTATCTTATAAGGATGAAGTATTTGATATGTTTAAAGTGTTTACAAAAAGAATTCAACGAACTCTTGGTTTTGATGTAATAAGTATTCGATCTGATTATCGTACAAAATTATGGCACGGAATTTAAAAATGCCAAGTTTACTGCTTTTTGCTAGAAATATGAAATTGATCATAATTTTTCATATCCTAGAACTCCTCAACGAAATGGGGTTGTGGAAAGAAAAATAGAATACTAGAAGATATGGCACGAACAATGCTTATCGTTAGTGGACTTCCTAAAAGTTTCTGGGCTGAAGTAGTAAATACGTCTTGTTATATAATAAACAAATGGATGATTAGATCACTTCTTGATAAAATTCCTTAAAAACTTCTTAAAGGCATAAAATCCAGTATCAAATACTTGGGAACCTTTGGTAGCAAATGTTTTATTCACAATAATGAAGAAACTACCTTAGGATAATTTGATGCAAGGAGTGCTCAAGGAGTGTTTCTTGTATACTCCTCAAATAGAAAAGCTTATAAAGTATTCCACAAAAGAATAAAATGTGTAGAAGAAAGTATTCATGTGATTTTTGATGAGTCTAATATTTTTGTTGAGACAGATTTGCAGAAAAGTGAGAATGAACATAAAATTGATCTCACTCAATTTTCAACCGAAAAGGTAAGTATTCCATCCCTAACTGAAGAAACAGCGATGGAAACAGACTCCTTGAATGTTCTCTCAGAAACTGGGTAGGAGCTAGAAAATTCAGGGGAAACCTTGAGAAAAAGGTAAGTTCAGCAGAAGGAAAGAGGGAAGAACATCACCTGACTCTGTTCCAGAAACAGATAATGAAAGTTCACAAGAATTAAATTTGAGGCCCTGAAAACATCAAAGTTCTCATCCCCTTGATCTAATCATAACTGATTTAATAAGGGAATCCAAACCAGGGCCTCCGTGAAAATTTTTTTTACTTACTCAGCCTTCTTATCTTACATTGAGCCTAAAAATTATTATGAAGCCTTGCAGGATCCAGATTGGGTTATGGCTATGTAAGAAGAGCTCAACCAGTTTGAAAGAAGCAACGTTTGACACCTGGAACCACCACCAAATGGGGCGTATTGTAATTGGAACAAAGTGGGTATTCCGAAATAAACTTGATGAACAGGGAACAGTCACATGGAACAAAGTCCGTCTGGTGGTTCAGGATTATAACCAAGAGAAGACATCGATTATGAGGAAATCTTTGCACCTGTTGAAAGGATGGAGGCAATAAGAATGCTCATTGTCTTTGCTGCTCACATGAAATTCACACTCTACCAAATGGATGTTAAAAGTGCATTCCTAAAAAGGGAACTGAAAGAAGAGGTATATGTTCGTCAACCTCCTGGATTTGAAAATACTGAATTTCCTAATTATGTGTATAAATTTGATAAGGCCTTATATGGGTTGAAACAAGCTCCTAGAGCTTGGTATGAGCACGTTTCCTAATTTTTTATGGAAAATGATTTTTCTAGAGGAAAAATTGACAACACCTTATTTCTAAAGAGCAAAGAAAAAGATTCATTGTTGGTTATACAAGTGTATATTGATGACATTATTTTTGGTGCAACAAATGAAATCTTGTATAAGGAATATCCTTTGTTGATGAGTAGTGAACTAGAAATGAGTATGATGAGTGAGCTTAATTTCTTTTTAGTCTTATAAATCAAATAATTTTCGAATGAAACAATGATCCATCAATAAAAATACATTTAAAAATTACTTAAAAATATGACATGGACTCTTCTAAACCAATTGATACACCTATAGCTACTGGCACTAAGCTAGAAAAAGATGAACATGAAAATCTAGTAAGTGACAAAAGTTATAGGGGTATGATTGGATCCCTTCAAAGTCAAAGAATTCAGTGATAGGAAGCTTCTTAAAGGTAAAATGGTTTTTTCCTCTGATAACTTGCATATGGTGACACTCTGGTCCAAGATTCAGGCTTAGGGATGGTCTGGTTTGTTTACTGATAAAGAGGTAGTGTGTGCTCGCTCTGTAATTGTTACATTCTTTCATCATTTTTCCTTCTCTCGTAGGTGTATCACAAGTCGAATTGGAGATATTCTGGTAGTGACTGATTCTCATACTTCGGGTTTGTGCTAGGGATTCCTTATGAAGGACTCTCCTCTTGTCAAAAGAATAAATGGCCAGACCTTCCTCCTCCCGTAAAGCCCTTGGAAATCATTAGAAGTTTTCTAACAACCTTTCTAGGCTATCAAATTCAAAGGTCTACAAGCATTCCATATATGACTATCACAAGCCTTTATTCTCCTTTGCTATCAAGAATTTAGTTCTGCACCAAGAGCGTTGTGATGCTGCATCTTATCTTAATTTAACGGAGATTTTAGACATGAATATACAAACTGACTTGTCCGGGTTGATGATTTCATACTTGGTTAAGGTGGCGACTGATGTTAAGCAAAATCATACTCTTCCGTATGGGTTTCTCTTGACAAAAGTATTTGCAAAACTCTATGTTAAGCTTACTGCTCTTGAATATTACTCAATTTATGATGCTTTGGACTATTTTGAGACTCGTGGATCTCGTCAAGGAGGTGATTTGGAGGACCATGATGTTGAAACTACTGCTCCTAAGTCATAGTTGTCTATTGCTAATGAGAAGTTGATGCTAGAGAATGCCCAGCTTCTCCAGGAGAATGCTGACTTAAGGGCTCAACTAACTCACAATGAGGAGATGACATCTACTCATCATACTGAACTTTTGACTCTGATTAAGGCTCTGTCTCCATTGTCCATGTCCTCTCTAGTTGTTGCTACTTTCTCCTCACCCTCTGCCCCTGCATCTTAATATGTCTTGTCTGTATCAAGAATAGTTTAGTTTTATTTTGTTTAAGTTTTTGGGTTAGTTAACTGTTATCTCTTTTTAGTTATGCTTTTTCTGATTTTGGCACATGTGCCTATGCTGTGTTAATATTACTAGGTGACTGGTGTATTGCTTTTTAAAGTCTTGACTAGTTTTTTATTCTGTTTCTTGTTTGTTTCCTTTTTACTGATGCCAAAAGGGGGAATAATGCTTGACTCCGGTGTTGTGGTACTCTGTGATACCCAGAGTACCCATGGAAAGGGATGTCTTTGATATTACTTATGTAGTTAATACTACACCGTGATAAGTTGAGGACAAGCATAGTCTTATTTGTCATCATTAAAAAGGGGGAACATGTTAGGTTTTGATTTTAAAGATGATTAAATAAAACTATGTTTGTTGGGGTCTTTTGGGAAGGTGGTCAGTAATTAAGTTGATTAATAAATGGTCACGTATTAATGTTACTAATTAGTTTAGAGAGTTTTTGTGCTGAATAAGTTTTGCAGGAAACAGGCAGTAGATTGCTATTAGGAGTCTTTCACTTCATTCTCAGATAAAGCTGGATCAAGTGACAGTATTCAACCGAGGGATTACTTGATCAAGCCAAACGTGTTCAATAAAGAGAAGACTCCTAGTCCTACATGAAGTAAAAGATCTGCACTTTGACTATCTATAAAAGGGAAAGTTGGCACGACTGAGATTTTTTACTTCAAAACTATTCTTCAACATATCAAAGCATCTGAACTTTCATTGGCATTTAAGTTGAAGAGGGTTGACTAGTGCTAGAAACGGTTCCTTAATTCTGTTCCATGTCTGTTGCAGTCAGGTGTTAGAGTCAACTTGTAGTGAAGTGTGAACTTGAAAAGAGTCTATTTTAATTCCGTTTTCCATTAGCTTGTAATTTCGCTGAAATTCTTCTTGTTAAATTAAGGATAGTTTATACATGTTAGGAACTTTGTAAGGACTTAGGGGTAGGTCCTTGGATTGCGGGAGGTAATCCAAAATTCGCTCGGTGTTTTAGTGAAGTTAAGTTGAAATCGTACTAGGGAATAGGTCCTGATTTTTACACTTATTCGATCTTGGGTGATTTTCCACGTAAAAATCATTGTCTCTTATATTTTCGCACTTATTTTTCTTTGATTCAAACTAAGTCACTGTCGAAAGAAAGAAAGCTCTAGTCTATTCCTGTCTAGTAAAAGAAAAATAAGTTAAGTTTTAATTAGGAAAATATTAGGAGTAGACCCAATTCAACCCCTCCTCCCCCGCTCCCCCCCCCCCCTGCCCCTCTTAAGTCTAATTTAAAAGTCTTTTTAATAACAATTAGGATACTATTTATGTATTCGTTAAGAAAAAAATATTTTTTATGAAAAAAGTTTTAAATGATTTATTATTATTAATTTTTTAATATTTGATATGTAAGTTAAAAATATTATTTTAAACTATTTATATATTCATTACAAAAGGGGAAAAGGATAGGAGTGTAAGATGGTGAAAAAGGAAACTACGGAAATAGAAATCAAAGGTGAGATTTCTTGAGGAAGGAAAACACACTTAATTTAAAATGATACACATAAAATTTATTTATTTTAATTTCAGGAAAAAATGTCATTATGTTAAAAAAATTCTTTTATTTTAAAAAAAAAACTTAGTTAAAATTTTTTTAATCAACTTATCATAAAAAATTGAGTCAAACATATGAGTTGCCTATATATTTTGAAAGTCGTAGGGAGGACTAATACGCATGGCTATATTCAATTGTCTGACTTTCTTATGAGATGCCGTCTTCCTTGGTGCCTTTATAGGACCCCACCTTGTGCATTATTCAGCAACAAAGTCTGTGCTTGAGACTTTCCTCCTACAGCAAGATCAGTCACAAGGAAATTAAACTAAAAAAGGAAATTATGGGGAAATACATTATACTCCTTTCCATACAAAATATTTTTTCCGTTCCATTTTAATTAATAAATATATTAAAAATAATTATTTTAAAATATTTATTAGTTTTAAAATTTAAGATATAATTGATCATATTTTTTTAACTCTAATTTTAGTACTTAAAATCATTTTAAAATATGAAAAGAATTATTATTGTATGTTTTCAAAAAATTAATAAGGTTATATTAGTTAAATTACTATCCTTATTAATTTTCTTAATGGGTGTGCAAATCGTATCCTAACATTTAAAATGGAACAGAGGAGTAATTGATGTTTTAGATTTACATACATGACTACAGTCAGACCTCGTTATAATAGCAGTGACATTCAATATAGATGTACACTCTTTGTAAAATTACTCCTCTATAACAGCTATACTCAAATATTGTGCTATGATATTTGTAAGAAATATACTATGTATAAAAACTAATATTAAAGTATTTGTGATAATCATCATTAAAATGATGCATTTACTCAATTTCAATTGCAAATACTAATATATATATATACACATACACATATATACCCCTATATATATATATATATATATATATATATATATATATATATATATATATTACATCCACCAGTTATGACTGTAAGTTCACGAGACAAGGCTACGGATGTTTATCTTTTTTTACATTCATATTTTTTTTTTGGTCATATTGGATAATAAGTACATTTATTCTTCTTGATAGACAAATTCATTAAACTAGATTTTTGCGTACTTTTATTTATAACACCTAAATGAAATACAAATGTCAAATATGAATATGTATATATATATATATATAATAGCACCTCACTATAGCAATCATGAAATTTTTAGACGAATGCTGCCACTGTAGCAAAGTTTAACCATAAGTAGTGACTAAAATATTTCGAATTATGATTTTTTTCTTTTTTAGTTGACGTAATATTAAATTTGTATATTGAATTAGGAATGTGATAAGGACCATTATTTTTAAAATTAAAATATTAATTCTTTTGACCGGAGGCAATAATTAATTAGGTATTTTAGATCAGCTTTTTTTAAAGCTAAAATATTAATTATTTTGACCGGAGGGAATAATTAATTAGGGCACAACATATATTTGTCTTTGGTGATCGGTCAACTATTTTAAAATTATTGTTCAATGAGCGGTTGTTGAGATAGAAAGAAGAAATGTCAGTTGCTTTGAATAACGGGAAAGCGTTTGATTGTTTAACAAAACGCCAAATACATATTGAACTCTTTATATTTAGATTTTTTTTGAATAAAATATAATTTAATATAAAATATTATTCACGTAACTTATTTTTTTAAATTACATACATATAATTTTTTATTTATAATAGTGCTTATATAATATTATACATTTATCGTATACAATATATAGTAGTGTATATAATATATTTATACACATTTTTACATTATTATATTCACGTAACTTATTTTTTTTAAAGAATATGTTGATAAATGAATTTCAATTTGTTGACTATTACTTAGAAAATCTTGCTTGGGAGACTGAAGAAAATGCCGCTCAGTGTGGCAGGCTCTTGCAAGAAATTTGTGGGCAGGCAAAAGATGATTTGGGCCCTAAACTCAATGAGAGTGGGGATTCGCTCCTCTTCGGGCAACTCGTCCACGTCTGCAGGATACATGTCTTTTTCAAGGTCGAATATGACGACTCGTAGTCCGTCAGCTTCTTTCTCAGGTAGTAATCTTTCCTTTCTTCCCAAATTGACAATTGTTAACGTAAGTAAATATAAAATACACGCAATCCCACAGAAGGATTTCTTTTTATGAATTGTTCATTAAATATTTAGTTTAAATAAGTTGGGACTTATTCTTTTTCCAACGGCAATAAAAAGTTTTCGCCGTATGTGGGCTTTTCAGAGTGTTCTATTGTTAAGCATAGTCATGATTTTATCATATATATATTATTCTATTTTCCATCTCATTATTTGGGTGTTGTTTACGCACCCATTTTATATCTCACTTTGGTGTTTATTTACTGAATGTTTTTTCTTTTGTTGTTGTTTTAAGTGTTGGTTCGGGATATAATTTTTTTTTTAAATAATGCTTATACAATATTATATATTTACAGTATACAATATATAAACTTCGCATACATACTTTTACATTATTATATAAAATGATACAATCTATATAAAAGATTGTATTTGATCTCTTACGAACTTCAACTATGTTATTTCATTCGAAATGAGTCAAATCTTTTTCAAATAGCTTCTAGCTTTTAACTTCAAGATTTTGAAATAACACCACCAACGAACCACAATCATCATTGTTAAAATTTTCAATAAATTCAAAACTCATTTGTGAGTTTTCAAATTCTTAAGAACTCCAACAATGGAGTTCTAAATTTTTCAATTTAATTCATCCAACAATGTTTAAATTTGCAATGATAAATATGAGTATTACTCTCGATCAATTTCTAATTACCAAAATATGAAAATCATAATCACATTAAATACATCGATATCAACAATAAAATATAAATATATAAAATACATCTTTGTAATGACACATTTATAAATATTTATATATTTTTTAAAAAAAATCAAATTTACACGGAATATCTATAAATTCGAATATAAAAATTACATAAAAGAAATAGCAGAAGATAAAAACCGAAGCAAAAGAAGCAAAAAAAGGAAGAAGCACCAATAATCTATATATATATATATAAAGTTGAAAATGAAGATGGTGATGTAGCATGCCCAATGGCCAACATTACTATTTATCTTTATTCACAGAATTTTGAAATTTTTCTCATTTTTTGACCTAAAATTTTCAAAAAAAAAAATTAAAAATATATCTTCCCTTATTATTTGCATTTAATACATCTTTTAAAATTTCTCTCCTATTAAAATAGATGTTTAATCCTGTTAAAGAGTGTAATGGTTAATATAATGATGCAATTAATGTACATCATCATAACACATAATCTCTCTGAATAACAACTCTCTTCCTTCATATATGTAGTATTCTTGTATTAAATAGCAATCCTCTTCCTCTTCACATTTGTACACATCTTATCTTTCTTCCTATATTCTTTTCATTATTATTTTTATGCATTTTTTTTATATCTATCTTTGAACACTGCAAAAAATTAAATTACTAAATTCAACAATACTGCTCCTCTTTGTAGGTTTGCTTTAGATGCACAGATGATTTATCGAAGTTACAAAGTCGTTATCATTCAAAGATGCATCTGCTTGAAATTGTCATCTCAGGAAGCAAAAATTTTGGACAAACCGAAGAAATAATTTTCAAAGTGGAAAGTAAGCTCCATGTATAATCACATATTCTATGGATTAAATCTCTTTCTCACACACACTAATACAGTTAAGCATTATTTTTGTGTGAGTTCACTTTTTATTTTTTATTAGAATCTTTTGTGCTTATTTTTTTTTAATCCTACTTTTAGATGATTAAGTAAAGTTTTTCTAAAGTTCTTTAATCTGTTGTCATACAACTTCAACAACTAAAGATTTTTGTGTTGATTCCTAATCCTGCTCTTTTATAGGTTTTAAATTTTGGATAACGAATATTGCTTATGAAAAGTAGGCAACTGAAACTCTTGGAATCTACCTGTAACGTAATCTTGAAGAATGATAAACTAATGATAATATTATTAAAATGTATGTTTGTATTTCAACCACTCTGAAATATTTGATATTATTATATTTTGTTATTGATAAACAAAAAAATTTTTTATGACCAAATAATTAATAAATTGTCTGAATATTTACAAGGAATGATCACCATATACATATTGTACCTATATGATTAACTTTTATCATCTTATACACACACACACACACACACACACACACACACACACACACACACACACACACACACACACACACACACACACACACACACACACACACACACACACATATATATATATATATATATTAAAGTTATGCTTAAGAGAAGTGAGTTGGCATCTCTTTATGGCCAGCATTAATATTAATTTTTTTGGCAAAATTTTAACTTTTTTTACCTCATTTTCCTAATTAGAAATTAAATATATTCATAGAAAAAGAACTAATTCAATGCCAGCATAATAAGATTACTTATTGCAATTAAATGTTCAATATCCATCTTTAAAAAAATATTAAATTTAATTTAATACTTCCTCTAATATTTTGTGATTCTTCAGTTGCAATATAATTCTCCATAACTTAACTATGAAATTTGAAAGGTTTTTGCACCATTAAAATTTAATACAATTATATAAACATACATACAATATGCATTCACCATATCACTTTTTTATGAACCAAATATAAATTTTGTGTAATATAAATTTGCAGAAGTAGATAGGATAGAAAGAATGAGGCCAAGGAACAAGACCATAACAATCCAAGATTATTTCGTAATTTCAAATATCAATATCATTACTATCTTGTGCTCCTATAGTCATGTTGGATCAACAACCCTTCCTTCTCTGTTCAAGATATCAAACATCAATCACGTAAACATAATAAAGGTGAAGCAAGAAGAAGAAAGGAAGCAGGAATCAGACTATCTGAAGAAATTTTAATCCAAATCTATAGTTAATTTGATATATTTTTTTGGCTCAAACTCTTGTATGAATGTAATTATTTTTCTTCTTTTGCCTTCACTAGCTTTTTTCATTGAAATACTTTGAATTTGTATGAAAGAAAATATTTTATATTGAGAGATTTTTCTAAAAGAATTAAAAAAGACAATAAAATATTTGGAGTAACGAGAAAAAGAAAAATAAAAACAAATAAAAAGGAATAAGAAAAACAGAAAAGACAGGCCAAGAAAAAGAAAGGAAAGAAAAACCTCCATATATAGTATTGCCGAAGTAAAAGTTTAATTTGCAAATAATGATTCTTTTATTTTGTTTCATATATAGTCTTAAATTTAATTAGTCTGTTACACATATAGTCTTCCTAAATTATAGAGAATAACTATAAATTACTAATGGTAGAAGATATTTTTGACAAAAAAGTAAGAAAAAATAAAATATTCTTCAAATATTACGAGAGAAAAAGGAAGAATTGATTTTTGATTTGAGAGAAAATTTTACAAATTGAGGGGGATGCCAAAAATAATGATGGTAATTAGGAAAGGTGTAGAATTATTGTGTGAGGAAGAAAGAAAAAGAAATAAAAATGGACAAGAAGGAATAAAGAAGAAAATAAACAAGCAAAAAAGAACGCTCAAGATTTAAATTTGATTGTACTATTTTCTTTTTTGATTTTCTATTTTTTCACTTTTAGTTCATCTTCCTGTCTTAGCATATAATGGTCCTGCTATCTTTCCTAAATCTTGTATAAAATTCCTAGCATAGTTAACTAATCCTAAAAATTTTTGTAATTCTTTGGTTTTATCTAATTTGTCTGGCATTTCTAAAACTTTCTTGCTTATATGTGGTTGTAATTTAATCTTACCATCTCCTATGGTAACTCCTAAGAAATTTATATGAGTCTTGCATAGTTCCATTTTCTTTTTACTTATTATTATACCGTGTTGTATAAATAATCTAAATACTGTCTGAAGATGTCCTAGATGTTCTTGTTCATTTCTACTGAATACTAGGATGTCGTCTACATATACTAATACAAAGTTCTTGTATTCTCCAAATATTTCATCCATTTTCCTTTGAAATATCGGAGGGGCTGTCTTTAGGCCTAGTTTATTTTCTAATTGTTCTAGTTCTTCAATAACAGAGTCTCTATATGTAACAGTTTTTTCACTAAAAGTATCTGAAAAATTTACCAAAGTTTGATAAAATTTTTCAGATACTTTTAGTGAAAAAACTGTTACATATAGAGACTCTGTTATTGAAGAACTAGAACAATTAGAAAATAAACTAGGCCTAAGTAAATACTTTTTACGGATTAACGATAGAAATAGACAGATTAATTCTTCAATAGGATAAAATAGATCAGCTAAGAAATTTAGAATATTTAGACTTACGCATATACCCTGAAAAGAAATATAGAGCATTAAAAGACGGTACTTCTATTAAGTGTAATTTTAGTCAAGGAGACCACATACTTCATACCGAAGATAAACAATATAATACCATAGTAGATTTAATAATTAATTTAAGTAACAAACTACAAGAACAAGACGATAATATAAGCAAAAAACTAGATCTTCTTAAAGAAATTCAGACAAAACAAATAAGAATAATAGAAAAACTAGAACAAAACTTAGATTTTATTAAAGAACAAGGAACTGAAACTATTACAAGACTAAAAACCAATAAAGAAAATCCCATAGTTCATAATCAGTTACAACAAGTGTATAATAATATAAAAGAAGTTAAAGAAATAGCTATACGAATAGAAGAAATAACTCGTTCATGAGCGAAGACTCTCCCATCTATAGAAAAGCCTTAGAAATAACTCATAAATATCAAAATCCTGTAGGATTTTCAAACCACGTAACTGCAAATAATTCAGAATCACTTATAATTAGACAAAATAATACAATTATAGCTTTATTATTAGAAATAGATAAAAAATTAGAAAAGATACTTAAAGAAAAAGATAAAATCCCACATCAATCAGCCGGAATAGACAGATTAATTCTTCAATAGGATAAAATAGATCAGCTAAGAAATTTAGAATATTTAGACTTACGCATATACCCTGAAAAGAAATATAGAGCATTAAAAGACGGTACTTCTATTAAGTGTAATTTTAGTCAAGGAGACCACATACTTCATACCGAAGATAAACAATATAATACCATAGTAGATTTAATAATTAATTTAAGTAACAAACTACAAGAACAAGACGATAATATAAGCAAAAAACTAGATCTTCTTAAAGAAATTCAGACAAAACAAATAAGAATAATAGAAAAACTAGAACAAAACTTAGATTTTATTAAAGAACAAGGAACTGAAACTATTACAAGACTAAAAACCAATAAAGAAAATCCCATAGTTCATAATCAGTTACAACAAGTGTATAATAATATAAAAGAAGTTAAAGAAATAGCTATACGAATAGAAGAAATAACTCGTTCATGAGCGAAGACTCTCCCATCTATAGAAAAGCCTTAGAAATAACTCATAAATATCAAAATCCTGTAGGATTTTCAAACCACGTAACTGCAAATAATTCAGAATCACTTATAATTAGACAAAATAATACAATTATAGCTTTATTATTAGAAATAGATAAAAAATTAGAAAAGATACTTAAAGAAAAAGATAAAATCCCACATCAATCAGCCGGAATAGAAGACATAATTAAAAAATTTAGTAATATAGAAATTACTCCTTTACAAGAAAGACAAATTTGAAGAGAGAGAGAGTGGTTTGGCATGGAAGGATTGAGAGAATTTTGTTTTTCACTTGTTTTCTTAACTTGTTTTTCTGAAGGGCTGAAGAATGGGTATTTATAGATGGGAAAAGGTAAAGGAGGAATTTCTGGTTATTATATTATTTCCTACTAAGTTATCTGAGTAACTGGGTCTTGGTTCTACCCCATTTCAAAGAACTACTACAGCCCATACAATAGATACTAGTACAGGGAATATACCTAGGAGAAGAGTATGGAGAATAAACCCTGAAACAGAAATAAAACCAGATACTATAAAACCAATAGGAAAAAGACTACCTATAGAAGAACCAATTAAATTACAAGAAGGAGGTAGTAAAGGAAAGATACTTAATGTAGCATATCAAGACCCTCAACTATGGAATGTGGAGCAATAGTATTACAAAGAAATGCATTAATAAAACTAGAACAACTTAGTATATCTAATTGGTATCATATTAAAGATTTCTTAAAAGAATTTTTTTATTATTGTACCCTTAGCGGCAATACATTCGATGAAACAATAGGAAGAAAATTATTTAATAAATTACCAGGAGCTTTAGGTAGAGAAATAGAGGAAAGATGGTATAAGAGAGAAGGAGTAGTACAGAACCCTAATGCTAAATGGACTATAGGGCAACGTATACAACATGTAATGGAAGTGCTAATTGAGAAATGTACTAATATACAAATACAAAAACAATTAAAACAAAACGAAATGAGTTTTTGTAAGTCAGTAATATACACCACACAACATTATGATAAAGAACCAAAAAGGAAGGAAAGAAAGTATAGGAATAAACAATACAATACTAGACAACCATATAAAAAGAAATACTATCTAAGAAAATCTTCTGCTAGAAAGCCTTATTTAGACAAAAATAAGCATGTACGCAAATACAGAAATGATAGAAATTATAAAAATAAATTAGAATGTTTTACATGTGGAAGCATAGAACATTTAGCAAATACATGTCCTAAAAGATATAATACTAGAGATAGGAATTCTCAGTTAATAGAAGAATTCCAAGAAACCCTTATAAATGTAGATGAATATATGTCAGATAATGAAAGTATATACTCCATAGTAAGTATAGATATACCAAATAAAGATACTTCAGATTCTTCAGACTATGAAGATAATGAATTCATAAATGAATTAGGTAATGAATTACCATACAATCTAGACCTAGAAGATCTACAATACAACAACATGAATACAGAAAAAGAATGTAGACATAATTTTGAAAAACAAAAAGGACTAGACAGTACACCATGTGTTTTTTGCAGATGGTATCCCAGTAAATATAAAAGAAGTTAAAGAAATAGCTATACGAATAGAAGAAATAACTCGTTCATGAGCGAAGACTCTCCCATCTATAGAAAAGCCTTAGAAATAACTCATAAATATCAAAATCCTGTAGGATTTTCAAACTACCTAAACATGAGAAATATGATAAATTCAAGCCTAATATGTAATGAAGACAAAGATTTAACTACAATAAAAATATTAGCAAGAATAAAAATAAAAGACATTGAAATAGAAACATTAGCATTATTAGACCCAGGATGCACTAGTTGTTTAATTAATAAAAAGATTATACCAAATAATTTATTATCTAAACTACCAAAACCAGTTACTGCTATGCAAATGGATGGTACATATAATTTATACGAATATTGTATAGAAAAAGCTAGTATAAGTTTCCAAAACACGTGTAATAAATTTTATAATCCCACTTACAATGTACATAAAATCCTAGTAAGAGATCTAAACATAAATACAGATTTTGTAATTGGTTTAAAATTTATTTTTAAAGATACAGGAGGATGCTTATTAACTAGAGATGGTATAGTATTTTTTAAGGAAGCAACTTATACACCAGTATTAACAAATAACATACCAACTAAAGAAAGAATACAGCAAGAAGACCCAAAATCATGCTGTGAAGACTGTAATAATAAAAATATGTATGAAGAAACCAGAGAAGACAATAATAATTTAGACGAAGAAATATTAGGAAAAAACTATACACTAATAAATATAGAAACTAACTTCTATAACTTTAATAAAGGATTAAGCACTATAGGCAATATTAAAGGACCAAAAGACTTAGACAATGTAATAAAAATGTTAGATAAATTAGAAATAATTGGAGAAAAACCCTTAATACATTGGACCTCCAACAAAATAATGTGCAAATTAGATATAATAAATCCCGAATATACTATAAAAACAGCAGCTATAGAAGCAACTAATCAAGATTTAGAAGACTTCCAAAAACAAATTAAAGAATTATTGGAATTAGGTGTAATAAGAAGATCCACTTCTAGACATAGATCAGCAGCTTTTATGGTAAGAAATCATGCAGAAATACTTAGAGGTAAAGCTAGAATGGTAATTAACTATAAAAGACTTAACGACAATACTAGAATAGATGCTTATAAACTACCAGATAAAAATGAGCTACTAAATAGAATACAAGGTAGAAAAACATTTAGTAAATTTGACTGTAAATCAGGCTACTGGCAAGTCAAAATGCATCCAGATAGCATAGAATGGACTGCGTTCAATTGTCCCGAAGGACATTTTGAATGGTTAGCAATGCCATTCGGCCTAAAGACAGCCCCTCCGATATTTCAAAGGAAAATGGATGAAATATTTGGAGAATACAAGAACTTTGTATTAGTATATGTAGACGACATCCTAGTATTCAGTAGAAATGAACAAGAACATCTAGGACATCTTCAGACAGTATTTAGATTATTTATACAACACGGTATAATAATAAGTAAAAAGAAAATGGAACTATGCAAGACTCATATAAATTTCTTAGGAGTTACCATAGGAGATGGTAAGATTAAATTACAACCACATATAAGCAAGAAAGTTTTAGAAATGCCAGACAAATTAGATAAAACCAAAGAATTACAAAAATTTTTAGGATTAGTTAACTATGCTAGGAATTTTATACAAGATTTAGGAAAGATAGCAGGACCATTATATGCTAAGACAGGAAGTAAAGGACAAAAACACTTTAATACAGAAGACATAAAATTGGTACAACAGATTAAAAATAAAATAAAAAATATACCAGATCTAAATATACCTCTAGAATCAGACTATTTAATTATAGAAACAGATGGAAGTAATTTAGGTTGGGGAGCTGTATTAAAAGCCAGACCCAATAAATATAGTAATAAAACAGAAGAAAAGATATGTGGATATGCTAGTGGAAAATACAAAGAAAAAGGTAACATGAGTAGTATAGACGCAGAAGTATTAGCTATAATATACGGGTTAAATAGTTTTAAATTATACATTTTAAACAAACAAGAACTAATGGTAAGAACAGACTGCGAAGCCATAGTAAAATTCCATCAAAAGATAGAACAAAAGAATAGCAGTAAAAGAAGATGGCTAAATTTCATAGATACTATATCAATTTATCCTAGAATAATATTTGAATATATAAAAGGCAAAGATAATAATTTAGCAGACCAGTTAAGCAGATTAAATTTACAAATGATTTAATCAGTTATTTTCTTTCAGAATGAGACCAGTTGGGGACATTCACCAACTAAGACCACAAATGAGGACTGAGACATCAGACAAAGGCAAGGGTCAAAGCTCTGCCACAGACTCATATATACAGACTCTTTTAGGTAATACACACTTTAGATCTCAGTCATCCACAGACACTATGGAAAGGATTCATTTTGGACCTTTCAACTTAATATCTTACCCCAAATGCAACTTATCTTTTAAAGAAAGACCGGAATGTAGAATAGACAAACCTCAAAAATGTTTGTTAGACAATTTATGGATTTCCTATAATAAGAAAGACTTAAAATATTTTATTGCTACGTTAAATGCTTTAGGACAATATTTCACAGACAAAAATACTGAGAAAAAATTTAAATTTTATGTAGTCATACATGGTAAAATAAAAGGTGTTTTTCAAAATTGGCAAGAAGTCATAGAGTCAATAGACGGTATAAAAAACCCGTTATTCAAAGGCTTTAATGATTTAAACGAAGCACTAGACTATGCAAGAGGTTATTTGGGCCCAAATTATTTTCTATCACCTATCTTAAGACAAAGCCCAAATCTCAGCCCACAATACAAAATTCAGAAAGACAGCCCAGACAAAATTATTTTCTGTGACCACTGTGAGACAATGACACAGGGTTTCAAGAGACTTAACGATAAATGTGCAGCCTTACAAAAAGAAAAAGATCAGATTATGGCACTATTAAAAGACAAACAAACATCAGCCATACCAAGGGTGGCTAAAGCCACTCAAACAGACTCGAGTTCTCCATCTCAAGCCAAAATGGATGAGACGAGTGTGCATTCCTCTCTGAATGCAACTAGACCTACTGTACCAGGTTATGGTACAGCTAGTCCGGTTCAAACGGTAACCGGTAAAGACACATCAAATCCGTTAATGGCTGTCACTTTGCCAAAAAGTGATGATACACCTCAGACTCCACCCAGAAGACGTCTTCCACTTTCTTTCTCAGTAGGAGAAGCATCTAGACAAAAGATAAAAAATAAGAAAAAGACAAGAAAAGCTATAGAAGACGTAGTAAAGAAGACATTAAAAGATTTATTGGAACAAACACAGGATAAGGATAAACATGTTCATCCACTACCAGAAGAAAACCCGAAAATAGACGAATCAGACTTACAAAGACATCCAATCACTGAAACAAATGAAAATCAACAAAGAAACAATAATATAGAAGAAAATAGTACTGAAGACTCAGAAAACAATAGTATAAACCCAGATGATGAAAGGTTTCAAGACTCTCAAGACCCATACGATGGATATGACTCGGGTATGAGTTTTGACTCAATTGCCCTTCACAACTTGTCCACTTAAAGACAAAAGGCAAAACAAGAAGACGGAGATAGATAGATAGAGTCTAGTCATAGTGGGGATGCCCACTACGTGTCCTGTAAATAAAAATAAAGGTGGGAATGCCCACTGAGTGTCTTGTGAGTACCCACTTTATCACTACTTTCTGAAAAGAAAGAAAAACTGATGGGTACGCGTCAGTCGAGTCAGACCAAAATGGACAAAATAGGATCATCACTAATGCATGTGACGATGGGGCCCAATGCGCACCCGACTTGCATTATTGATGTCGACTTTAAAAAATGTCGGCAAGATCTCAAACGTCCATCTGTCCAAAATCCAGACTCCTCCTTTACCTTTTCCCATCTATAAATACCCATTCTTCAGCCCTTCAGAAAAACAAGTTAAGAAAACAAGTGAAAAACAAAATTCTCTCAATCCTTCCATGCCAAACCACTCTCTCTCTCTTCAAATTCAACCATTCTAAAAACCCAAACCAACCCTCTTCTTCTAAATATACATTTTAGTGTTTTTTAAGTTTTAAGGTCAGTCGGGGTTCCCGAAAGGGAAACCTCTCTTTCGTCTTGAGACATGTAAGTTTTCTTATGTATTCCCCTGTATATGTAAATTATTTTAAGTTATGAATGTTATCTTTTAAAGTTTGAAATGTTATAAAATTAAAAAATTATATCCTTAGTAAATGGTTAGACTCTTAGCTCTTAACAACGAAAGATGGATTAACCTGTAAATTCCTAGGAGTTTGAAGGCGTTTTTAATATGTCCGCAGAAGGACTTTGTGTTACGCCAATATCCGGGGTGTGGTTAAAGAATGAACTTGTTAAGAATAGGCTAAAGAGTAAGATATTGAAAAGGATATACAAAAATAATAATATAATAATAATATTAAATAATAAAAAACTGGGGAATACTAAAAGATTACTGCATGTTAAAGACTGAAAAAAGAGAGGGAGTACTGAGTAGGATTTCACAACTTGAATTTTTAAAAGATATTCTAATATATGCTTTTCTCTGTTTTCTCTCTTTCAGATACTTTATATTGAAATATATTGATATTTATTTTGTGTTGAAATAATTATTTTATTTAAAAATATTTAATATTGGTATCAGAGCCCTTAAGTTTTCTGGAATTTTAGACTATATTATCTGTAATACTTCATGTTAGAATACATTAGCAGAATTAGACTTAGAAATAAGTTATATTGGGAAGAACGACAACATAAAAGAAATATTTTAATTCAAATAAAGAACCTACAAGGAACTTTAGACTATTTAAATGTTATGATAGAAGCTAATGAAAAGACACTAGAATCAGTAGATCAAACTTTGGTAAATTTTTCAGATACTTTTAGTGAAAAAACTGTTACATATAGAGATTCTGTTATTGAAGAACTAGAACAATTAGAAAATAAACTAGGCCTAAGTAAATACTTTTTACGGATTAACGATAGAAATAGACAGATTAATTCTTCAATAGGATAAAATAGATCAGCTAAGAAATTTAGAATATCTAGACTTACGCATATACCCTGAAAAGAAATATAGAGCATTAAAAGACGGTACTTCTATTAAGTGTAATTTTAGTCAAGGAGACCACATACTTCATACCGAAGATAAACAATATAATACCATAGTAGATTTAATAATTAATTTAAGTAACAAACTACAAGAACAAGACGATAATATAAGCAAAAAACTAGATCTTCTTAAAGAAATTCAGACAAAACAAATAAGAATAATAGAAAAACTAGAACAAAACTTAGATTTTATTAAAGAACAAGGAACTGAAACTATTACAAGACTAAAAACCAATAAAGAAAATCCCATAGTTCATAATCAGTTACAACAAGTGTATAATAATATAAAAGAAGTTAAAGAAATAGCTATACGAATAGAAGAAATAACTCGTTCATGAGCGAAGACTCTCCCATCTATAGAAAAGCCTTAGAAATAACTCATAAATATCAAAATCCTGTAGGATTTTCAAACCACGTAACTGCAAATAATTCAGAATCACTTATAATTAGACAAAATAATACAATTATAGCTTTATTATTAGAAATAGATAAAAAATTAGAAAAGATACTTAAAGAAAAAGATAAAATCCCACATCAATCAGCCGGAATAGAAGACATAATTAAAAAATTTAGTAATATAGAAATTACTCCTTTACAAGAAAGACAACAAATAAAAAGAAAAATTCCAAAATGGACTTTCTTTCAAATCGGGGAGGAACCAGAAACCTCGAAGAAGAAAGACCAAGACCCAGTTACTCAGATAACTTAGTAGGAAATAATATAATAACCAGAAATAACTTAATATCCAGAATTTTTTCAAGACATGATAGGGAAGAAGAAAATAATCAATTAAGTGAAATCATAGATATAGATAAAGACCTTCAAATATTTAAACAAAATCAGTTAAAATTATTAGACCCAAAAGTTTTATATAATACTAGATATTTTTCTAAAACAGACCTATTATATAGACATTATAGAGAAGAACAATTATCTGTAATTAGAGAAAATAATCTAGCATTAAATTTAATTAATACAGACTCATTAAAAAACATAAGAAAAACAAAAATGACCATGATGCACATGGGACTAATAGTAATAGGAATTAAAGGACTAGCTAGAAAGAATTTAGGAGGAAAAGTCTTAATAGTAATATATGACGATAGATGGTCAGACATGAAGAAAGCTATAGTCGGAATAACTGAAGTAGATATGACTCATAACGGAGGAATATTTTATATTAGCCCAGATTTTTTAATGAACCTAAAAGAATTTGGTACTCATATAAAAATAGGCATACAGACTAAAGGATATGAAGAAATGGAGACAGGAAATAATTTATTAATATGCATAGGATTTATAGGAAAAATGGCTTTAAATAGTAATACTAAATTCAAAATTAAAGTAGAAGATGTAGTAGAATTAATGGGAAATAAAGGAATTAAATTAATAAAACCCATTAAGATAGATGCGGAAGAATATGCAGGATTAGAATGGAATCTAGACAGATTTAATAAACCTATGACATATACACCAGAATCTCATTTAGTATACACAAATAGAAAAGGAGAAACATCTATAAGATTTACAGATTATAATTATACTAGACAAACTGATGAAGACAGTATTACTGAAACAGATATAATAGAATCCCAAGAAAAGATAGAAGCAGAATTAATGAACATAGAAATATTAGAAGAAGCTTATGAGGTAGATAATATAATTATACAAGCACAAAGAATATATGATAATGATAACAATAATTTGTTTAAATGTAAAGGATGTTTTAAAAGAAATATAAAAATAAATGAATTTATTTTACATGTCAAAGAATGTAAAGATAGAACAGATAATTTAGGATACAGGAAAACTATAGATAGTGAAACCAGTTCAATAGTAAGCCAAAAAGAACTAATGGAATCAACAAGTTCTACCCCATTTCAAAGAACTACTACAGCCCATACAATAGATACTAGTACAGGGAATATACCTAGGAGAAGAGTATGGAGAATAAACCCTGAAACAGAAATAAAACCAGATACTATAAAACCAATAGGAAAAAGACTACCTATAGAAGAACCAATTAAATTACAAGAAGGAGGTAGTAAAGGAAAGATACTTAATGTAGCATATCAAGACCCTCAACTATGGAATACTGCAATAGATATATGGAAAGGAATAGTAGTAGCAGACTATATTAAAAATTACTCAGATACAGACGCAGAGACTATGTATAGATATATGGAGACATTCTTAGGAGAATCTGCTAAAGCTGTATGGGAATCATACAAAAGCGAATTCCCACAAGAATTTCAAGCTTTAGTAAATATGGGAGCTAACCCATATAATTTCACCAATAAAATACATAGCCTAATGACAGGAGAAGACCCTAATAGTGGAGCAATAGTATTACAAAGAAATGCATTAATAAAACTAGAACAACTTAGTATATCTAATTGGTATCATATTAAAGATTTCTTAAAAGAATTTTTTTATTATTGTACCCTTAGCGGCAATACATTCGATGAAACAATAGGAAGAAAATTATTTAATAAATTACCAGGAGCTTTAGGTAGAGAAATAGAGGAAAGATGGTATAAGAGAGAAGGAGTAGTACAGAACCCTAATGCTAAATGGACTATAGGGCAACGTATACAACATGTAATGGAAGTGCTAATTGAGAAATGTACTAATATACAAATACAAAAACAATTAAAACAAAACGAAATGAGTTTTTGTAAGTCAGTAATATACACCACACAACATTATGATAAAGAACCAAAAAGGAAGGAAAGAAAGTATAGGAATAAACAATACAATACTAGACAACCATATAAAAAGAAATACTATCTAAGAAAATCTTCTGCTAGAAAGCCTTATTTAGACAAAAATAAGCATGTACGCAAATACAGAAATGATAGAAATTATAAAAATAAATTAGAATGTTTTACATGTGGAAGCATAGAACATTTAGCAAATACATGTCCTAAAAGATATAATACTAGAGATAGGAATTCTCAGTTAATAGAAGAATTCCAAGAAACCCTTATAAATGTAGATGAATATATGTCAGATAATGAAAGTATATACTCCATAGTAAGTATAGATATACCAAATAAAGATACTTCAGATTCTTCAGACTATGAAGATAATGAATTCATAAATGAATTAGGTAATGAATTACCATACAATCTAGACCTAGAAGATCTACAATACAACAACATGAATACAGAAAAAGAATGTAGACATAATTTTGAAAAACAAAAAGGACTAGACAGTACACCATGTGTTTTTTGCAGATGGTATCCCAGTAAATATAAAAGAGCTAAATGTACAAACTGTTACATAGAAGCATGTATAAGCTGCATTGAAATAAAATTAGGAATAAAATTAGAACAAAATGATAAGACTAAGGAAGAAAATAGAACATTTAATTTAAAATTGGAAACTTTAGAAGCGAAAATAACAGAACTAGACTATAGAATAAAATTACTAGAAAAAGGCAAAGAAAAAATAGATACTAAACAATTAGAACAAGAAAACTTAATTAACACTTTTATACCAGATATAGGAACCTCTATAGAAGAGAATGTCCTAGCTAATATTGAAAGAGAAAACTACCTAAACATGAGAAATATGATAAATTCAAGCTTAATATGTAATGAAGACAAAGATTTAACTACAATAAAAATATTAGCAAGAATAAAAATAAAAGACATTGAAATAGAAACATTAGCATTATTAGACCCAGGATGCACTAGTTGTTTAATTAATAAAAAGATTATACCAAATAATTTATTATCTAAACTACCAAAACCAGTTACTGCTATGCAAATGGATGGTACATATAATTTATACGAATATTGTATAGAAAAAGCTAGTATAAGTTTCCAAAACACGTGTAATAAATTTTATAATCCCACTTACAATGTACATAAAATCCTAGTAAGAGATCTAAACATAAATACAGATTTTGTAATTGGTTTAAAATTTATTTTTAAAGATACAGGAGGATGCTTATTAACTAGAGATGGTATAGTATTTTTTAAGGAAGCAACTTATACACCAGTATTAACAAATAACATACCAACTAAAGAAAGAATACAGCAAGAAGACCCAAAATCATGCTGTGAAGACTGTAATAATAAAAATATGTATGAAGAAACCAGAGAAGACAATAATAATTTAGACGAAGAAATATTAGGAAAAAACTATACACTAATAAATATAGAAACTAACTTCTATAACTTTAATAAAGGATTAAGCACTATAGGCAATATTAAAGGACCAAAAGACTTAGACAATGTAATAAAAATGTTAGATAAATTAGAAATAATTGGAGAAAAACCCTTAATACATTGGACCTCCAACAAAATAATGTGCAAATTAGATATAATAAATCCCGAATATACTATAAAAACAGCAGCTATAGAAGCAACTAATCAAGATTTAGAAGACTTCCAAAAACAAATTAAAGAATTATTGGAATTAGGTGTAATAAGAAGATCCACTTCTAGACATAGATCAGCAGCTTTTATGGTAAGAAATCATGCAGAAATACTTAGAGGTAAAGCTAGAATGGTAATTAACTATAAAAGACTTAACGACAATACTAGAATAGATGCTTATAAACTACCAGATAAAACTGAGCTACTAAATAGAATACAAGGTAGAAAAACATTTAGTAAATTTGACTGTAAATCAGGCTACTGGCAAGTCAAAATGCATCCAGATAGCATAGAATGGACTGCGTTCAATTGTCCCGAAGGACATTTTGAATGGTTAGCAATGCCATTCGGCCTAAAGACAGCCCCTCCGATATTTCAAAGGAAAATGGATGAAATATTTGGAGAATACAAGAACTTTGTATTAGTATATGTAGACGACATCCTAGTATTCAGTAGAAATGAACAAGAACATCTAGGACATCTTCAGACAGTATTTAGATTATTTATACAACACGGTATAATAATAAGTAAAAAGAAAATGGAACTATGCAAGACTCATATAAATTTCTTAGGAGTTACCATAGGAGATGGTAAGATTAAATTACAACCACATATAAGCAAGAAAGTTTTAGAAATGCCAGACAAATTAGATAAAACCAAAGAATTACAAAAATTTTTAGGATTAGTTAACTATGCTAGGAATTTTATACAAGATTTAGGAAAGATAGCAGGACCATTATATGCTAAGACAGGAAGTAAAGGACAAAAACACTTTAATACAGAAGACATAAAATTGGTACAACAGATTAAAAATAAAATAAAAAATATACCAGATCTAAATATACCTCTAGAATCAGACTATTTAATTATAGAAACAGATGGAAGTAATTTAGGTTGGGGAGCTGTATTAAAAGCCAGACCCAATAAATATAGTAATAAAACAGAAGAAAAGATATGTGGATATGCTAGTGGAAAATACAAAGAAAAAGGTAACATGAGTAGTATAGACGCAGAAGTATTAGCTATAATATACGGGTTAAATAGTTTTAAATTATACATTTTAAACAAACAAGAACTAATGGTAAGAACAGACTGCGAAGCCATAGTAAAATTCCATCAAAAGATAGAACAAAAGAATAGCAGTAAAAGAAGATGGCTAAATTTCATAGATACTATATCAATTTATCCTAGAATAATATTTGAATATATAAAAGGCAAAGATAATAATTTAGCAGACCAGTTAAGCAGATTAAATTTACAAATGATTTAATCAGTTATTTTCTTTCAGAATGAGACCAGTTGGGGACATTCACCAACTAAGACCACAAATGAGGACTGAGACATCAGACAAAGGCAAGGGTCAAAGCTCTGCCACAGACTCATATATACAGACTCTTTTAGGTAATACACACTTTAGATCTCAGTCATCCACAGACACTATGGAAAGGATTCATTTTGGACCTTTCAACTTAATATCTTACCCCAAATGCAACTTATCTTTTAAAGAAAGACCGGAATGTAGAATAGACAAACCTCAAAAATGTTTGTTAGACAATTTATGGATTTCCTATAATAAGAAAGACTTAAAATATTTTATTGCTACGTTAAATGCTTTAGGACAATATTTCACAGACAAAAATACTGAGAAAAAATTTAAATTTTATGTAGTCATACATGGTAAAATAAAAGGTGTTTTTCAAAATTGGCAAGAAGTCATAGAGTCAATAGACGGTATAAAAAACCCGTTATTCAAAGGCTTTAATGATTTAAACGAAGCACTAGACTATGCAAGAGGTTATTTGGGCCCAAATTATTTTCTATCACCTATCTTAAGACAAAGCCCAAATCTCAGCCCACAATACAAAATTCAGAAAGACAGCCCAGACAAAATTATTTTCTGTGACCACTGTGAGACAATGACACAGGGTTTCAAGAGACTTAACGATAAATGTGCAGCCTTACAAAAAGAAAAAGATCAGATTATGGCACTATTAAAAGACAAACAGACATCAGCCATACCAAGGGTGGCTAAAGCCACTCAAACAGACTCGAGTTCTCCATCTCAAGCCAAAATGGATGAGACGAGTGTGCATTCCTCTCTGAATGCAACTAGACCTACTGTACCAGGTTATGGTACAGCTAGTCCGGTTCAAACGGTAACCGGTAAAGACACATCAAATCCGTTAATGGCTGTCACTTTGCCAAAAAGTGATGATACACCTCAGACTCCACCCAGAAGACGTCTTCCACTTTCTTTCTCAGTAGGAGAAGCATCTAGACAAAAGATAAAAAATAAGAAAAAGACAAGAAAAGCTATAGAAGACGTAGTAAAGAAGACATTAAAAGATTTATTGGAACAAACACAGGATAAGGATAAACATGTTCATCCACTACCAGAAGAAAACCCGAAAATAGACGAATCAGACTTACAAAGACATCCAATCACTGAAACAAATGAAAATCAACAAAGAAACAATAATATAGAAGAAAATAGTACTGAAGACTCAGAAAACAATAGTATAAACCCAGATGATGAAAGGTTTCAAGACTCTCAAGACCCATACGATGGATATGACTCGGGTATGAGTTTTGACTCAATTGCCCTTCACAACTTGTCCACTTAAAGACAAAAGGCAAAACAAGAAGACGGAGATAGATAGATAGAGTCTAGTCATAGTGGGGATGCCCACTACGTGTCCTGTAAATAAAAATAAAGGTGGGAATGCCCACTGAGTGTCTTGTGAGTACCCACTTTATCACTACTTTCTGAAAAGAAAGAAAAACTGATGGGTACGCGTCAGTCGAGTCAGACCAAAATGGACAAAATAGGATCATCACTAATGCATGTGACGATGGGGCCCAATGCGCACCCGACTTGCATTATTGATGTCGACTTTAAAAAATGTCGGCAAGATCTCAAACGTCCATCTGTCCAAAATCCAGACTCCTCCTTTACCTTTTCCCATCTATAAATACCCATTCTTCAGCCCTTCAGAAAAACAAGTTAAGAAAACAAGTGAAAAACAAAATTCTCTCAATCCTTCCATGCCAAACCACTCTCTCTCTCTTCAAATTCAACCATTCTAAAAACCCAAACCAACCCTCTTCTTCTAAATATACATTTTAGTGTTTTTTAAGTTTTAAGGTCAGTCGGGGTTCCCGAAAGGGAAACCTCTCTTTCGTCTTGAGACATGTAAGTTTTCTTATGTATTCCCCTGTATATGTAAATTATTTTAAGTTATGAATGTTATCTTTTAAAGTTTGAAATGTTATAAAATTAAAAAATTATATCCTTAGTAAATGGTTAGACTCTTAGCTCTTAACAACGAAAGATGGATTAACCTGTAAATTCCTAGGAGTTTGAAGGCGTTTTTAATATGTCCGCAGAAGGACTTTGTGTTACGCCAATATCCGGGGTGTGGTTAAAGAATGAACTTGTTAAGAATAGGCTAAAGAGTAAGATATTGAAAAGGATATACAAAAATAATAATATAATAATAATATTAAATAATAAAAAACTGGGGAATACTAAAAGATTACTGCATGTTAAAGACTGAAAAAAGAGAGGGAGTACTGAGTAGGATTTCACAACTTGAATTTTTAAAAGATATTCTAATATATGTAATACTAAATTCAAAATTAAAGTAGAAGATGTAGTAGAATTAATGGGAAATAAAGGAATTAAATTAATAAAGACTAGCTAGAAAGAATTTAGGAGGAAAAGTCTTAATAGTAATATATGACGATAGATGGTCAGACATGAAGAAAGCTATAGTCGGAATAACTGAAGTAGATATGACTCATAACGGAGGAATATTTTATATTAGCCCAGATTTTTTAATGAACCTAAAAGAATTTGGTACTCATATAAAAATAGGCATACAGACTAAAGCATATATTAGAATATCTTTTAAAAATTCAAGTTGTGAAATCCTACTCAGTACTCCCTCTCTTTTTTCAGTCTTTAACATGCAGTAATCTTTTAGTATTCCCCAGTTTTTTATTATTTAATATTATTATTATATTATTATTTTTGTATATCCTTTTCAATATCTTACTCTTTAGCCTATTCTTAACAAGTTCATTCTTTAACCACACCCCGGATATTGGCGTAACACAAAGTCCTTCTGCGGACATATTAAAAACTATCTCTAGTATTATATCTTTTAGGACATGTATTTGCTAAATGTTCTATGCTTCCACATGTAAAACATTCTAATTTATTTTTATAATTTCTATCATTTCTGTATTTGCGTACATGCTTATTTTTGTCTAAATAAGGCTTTCTAGCAGAAGATTTTCTTAGATAGTATTTCTTTTTATATGGTTGTCTAGTATTGTATTGTTTATTCCTATACTTTCTTTCCTTCCTTTTTGGTTCTTTATCATAATGTTGTGTGGTGTATATTACTGACTTACAAAAACTCATTTCGTTTTGTTTTAATTGTTTTTGTATTTGTATATTAGTACATTTCTCAATTAGCACTTCCATTACATGTTAAGAAGACATTAAAAGATTTATTGGAACAAACACAGGATAAGGATAAACATGTTCATCCACTACCAGAAGAAAACCCGAAAATAGACGAATCAGACTTACAAAGACATCCAATCACTGAAACAAATGAAAATCAACAAAGAAACAATAATATAGAAGAAAATAGTACTGAAGACTCAGAAAACAATAGTATAAACCCAGATGATGAAAGGTTTCAAGACTCTCAAGACCCATACGATGGATATGACTCGGGTATGAGTTTTGACTCAATTGCCCTTCACAACTTGTCCACTTAAAGACAAAAGGCAAAACAAGAAGACGGAGATAGATAGATAGAGTCTAGTCATAGTGGGGATGCCCACTACGTGTCCTGTAAATAAAAATAAAGGTGGGAATGCCCACTGAGTGTCTTGTGAGTACCCACTTTATCACTACTTTCTGAAAAGAAAGAAAAACTGATGGGTACGCGTCAGTCGAGTCAGACCATACATATATACACATACATACATACACATATATATTATTATAGATGCATACAGAATTATTAATAAAGCTTTCAAATAATATGATTCATAAAATTGGTAAGTATTATATATAGCATTATATAAAATTAAAATAAAAAAGATATGAGCATAAAAACAATTATTAGTAAAGACTAAATTTTTTAAAAATTATACTCCATAAATTTTGTTAGCACTACGTGTAGTATTATATAATAAAAGAATGGTAAATGAAAATATCTATAGTTGTAACCCAATTAATCTATAGAAATGATTTTGAATTCATATTTTTATAAAAAGGATCTACTGTATCCTGGAGAATTGATTGTATTATTTTCTTGATTTCTATTTTTTCACTTTTAGTTCATTTTAATTGGTTTCTTAATTAATATGTGCGTGTGTATTAGATGCATACAAAATTGTTAATAAGACTTTCAAATAATATACTTCACAAAATTGATAAGTACTATGTATAGCATTATATAAAATAAAAATAAAAAAAGATATGGCTGAATGCATAAAAATAATTATTAGTAAAATCTAAAATTTTTAGAAATTATACTTTATAAAGTTTGTTAATATTATATGTAGTATTATATAACAAAAGAATTGTAAATGAAAATATGTATAGTTGTTACTCAATTAATCTCTAGAAATAATTTTGAATTCATATATTTATATAAAAAAAATCTCCTCCTATATCCTGAATAATTGAGAAATAAATTTATTTGATATTTTGTTGGATTTATTTTATACACTTCTTTTCACTATTTTTCTTACTCTCATAAATTTATACAATATATAATATAAAGTTACCATTAGAGAGAAGTGATGACCTCTCTTTAGCTAAGAAATTTATTTATTGATTTAATTATTTTATTTTTTGATAACTTTTTTCTATATTTCTATTTACTTATTATTGTGTAAAAATAAATATGTCAATTACTACTCTATTTATTCTTACTCTCTAATACCTACTTTTAGTTAATTTTGCACTCTTTTAATTCAAAAGTTTTTAAGTACAATTTATGGGTATTTTTTTGAAACATATCAAAGTATCACATAGCAACCCAAAAGACTTTTGAAGAAATAAATTTTTAAATACCTTTGTAGTTATTTTTTTGTCTCCTTTATTTTTTTTCCTCCTTTTTTTTTTTTTAAATTTTCATTTCCATAACTCAAACCTATTAAAGTTACATTATTAATAATATCATTAACTCCATCATTTTTAAGTTTTTATATTCATAAACCCCAGCTATTTAATTATAAAATGTAAGATACCTTATGATATTCCTATATTTAGCCAAGAAATCTATTTATCTATTCATTTATTTTTGATAATTTTTTTTATATTTCTATTTTTTATTATTATATAAAAATAAATGTGTTAATTACTACTCCTCTATTTATTAATAAATATATTTACTTGGGTCAATCACAGTCTACTTTTGTCATATGAGATTGTCATGATTGACTAAAGGTAAAACAAAAAAATAATATCAAATATTCTTGCTGAAAAAAATTAATATAAATTATGTCAAATATAATATTTTTTTCTTTTGCTTTTTCTGACTATTTGCTTCTCCCTCTTTTTTGAGATGTATTTTTTTAATTTGTAAGACAAGTAATAAAAATATTAAAATAATAATAAATTTTGATGTCGGTGTTACAATAAGAAAATAGAGATTTATAAACTTGAAAAATAATATTCTTATAAAATAAAAATAGGATAGAAGAAGAAAAAGAAAAAAAAGTAATTAAAAAAAAAGTAATAAAGAAATATCAAACAAATATTGTAACAGAGATGCAGGCGAAATTAGCAATAGAAATTTATTCAGATGATGGTGAAAAGTAAGAGGAAAAACAAGGACAAATATAATAAAAGAAATGGAATAGAAGAAATATTATCCCAACAAGAATTTTCGTTTAATGAAAGTAAGAAAAAGAATCTTTAAATACATATATTTGAACAATATTAAATTAAAAAAATTGTGTATTAATCTCATAATATATGATTTTTTTAAAAAAATAAATTTATTCTTTTCATTTTAAAAGAATATTTGATAATAAAAATATAATTCATTTAAGCTTCAATTCTACTAAAGTATCTGTATAGATTTTATCATTTTCTTATTTTTATAGTTGGATTTTATGTTTCTTCTATCTCGATTAAATTTATAGATAAATTATTTCTGAACTTATGAATATCTTTTATAACCGCGTGAAGCGTAGCAAGAAAGATGTCACCTCATCTCCTAAAAAATATTAACATTACTACACACACACACACACACACACACGTAAGGGATAATCCGGGCGTTGTCCTGGCCCAATACGAACAACATTATATGGTTTATTATATATTGTGTAACAGATAAGTTAAAAATAATTATATGAAATTATTTGTTATTTTTGAAGTTTCAAATAAAAGATCTATTTTTTCTCAATCTAGCCATTATAGTTAGTGAACAATGCATAAGAAAAAATAAGCAATGCTCTCAGAAAATTATTATATTTTAAAATATGTGGAATTACTAAATAATGGTCCATATATATATATATATATCTTTTTACTTTTGGAGAATATATCGAAAAATAATCAAATGTTCAAAATACTCTTACGATGATAAGCAGATATGTTAACGGAGACATGACTACTTTCACCTTTATTAGATAGTAAAAGAAATTAAGTAAATGCCTTTAAGTTTTAAAAATTACTATATATTATAATGTATGAAATTACTAAGTAATATTCCATATTTTTAATATTTATTTTACTTTTAAAAAATATACCAAAAATATATGAAATGATCTAAATATTATTAAAATAAAAATTAAAATATAGGGAAGATATGGGATGGGCCACATCTTTTCTTGGTTTTAGATAGTAATACATAAAGTATGGAGAAGATATGGGGATGGCTAGGCAGACATGTTGACGGCCTGGTGTTTGCTTAGGTCATTCCCTTTTATTAGTAATTATTATTAATTAATATATATATATATATATATATATATATATATATATATATATATATATATATATATTATTTATTATATGTATATATATATATATATATATTATTTATTATATGTATTAAATATGATATAAATTTTTTTGGATATCAAACACATGCTTCAATTAAAAAAAAGTAGCAAATTATTTGTTCTTTCCGTTCATTTTTTTTAGATTCCATCAAATGTAATTGAACTAATATATAAACATGAAATACTTGTAATAATTTACTTATAATACAAAAAAAAATTTATTTTTATTTTTTCCCATAAAGTTACATAAAATTACGAGACATCTTAATTATCTATAATTGGTTCAAATATTAAAAAACACTCTACCTTAAATTATATAATACAAATAGATATCTAAAAAACAAATGAAAAATCATACATTCTTGTGAAAACTTAATATATTATTTACAAACACGCTTATATTTTTTAAAAAAACATATAGGTTTATATATTTTAGATATACAAAGCAAAAACTTATGTATATATACACATGCATATAAAGAGTTCAATCTATTAATCAAACATCTCTTTCTTAATAAAAATAAAGAAAATTGAAACATCTTTAGAAGATCGAAAACTCTTAAGAAAATTTTTTTAAAAAAAATTCTTAAACAATTTAAAATTATAAAAAATTAAGTATGAATAATAAACTAAATTAAGACTGTTTTAAAAATATTTTTTAGCACTCAATATTTTAAAAAATTATTTTGTTAATTTAATAAGATATTTTATGATTGCGCGTATCGCGATCAAGTTCACTAATAATAATAATAATAATAATAATAATGAAACAACAAAAAAAGAAGAAACAAGAAACTGAATAAGTAAAGAAAGAACAAAGAATAAGCAGGAGGTGGTTGTGTGTGTGTGTGTGTTTTAAATGCGAATTGGTAGCTCATGGTTGTTTACAAAAATTAGTTTAAAAAAAAATAAAGATGGCTAAAGCGGTAATAAATTAAATATGAGTTAGAATGGGTAATTATGTTACTTTAACTGTTATGCGATATAATTTTTTCTTAAATTTTTTTTATTTTTTATTTTGGCACTCCATCTCAACCTCAACCTTGTTTTATTATAACCCTCTAAACCTATTTTTTTATATTCCATTTAAACATAAAATACTATTTCTTATGCTTTCATTATTTTTATTATACTCTTCAATTATAATTTTACACTTTAAAAATCAACGGACGTCCATTAATTTTTGAAGAAAAAATCGATGGATGTCAGTTAAGTTTTTAAAAAATAATACTTTTTTTAATAGTTTTTGCACATTTTTAAAAAAAATATAATCTATGAATATACATTGATTTTCTTAAAGTCCTTCAGTTTTTTTTTTTTAAAATCATTGACAACCCGACGGAGTCCGTTATATTTTATTATTTTTTAGTAGTGTTATTAGCAGTGCACCAGAGTTTTTTTATACCTGCATTGTTGATAGGTTAGTTTTACCCGTATTGGAGTGAGTTTAAAAAAATCAGAAAATGAGTATTTGAGTTAAACCCAGATGATCTGGATGATATGAAAAAAATAAAATATGTGCATTATTTAATTGAATATTTCATACCTTTTTCAAAATATTTATCAACACGTGTTGAATAGTCTACACTGAATAATATTTTTGTGCTTAAATGAAACATAAAAAATAGAGTTTGAAGGGTTAAAACGGAACAAGACTGAGATGAAGTGCAAAAATAAAAAAATAAAGACAAATTTGAGGGATTGTGCATGTATTTGGCCTTAAAAAATAATATTGAAGAGATTAAAATGATTTTCACCTTTTTTTAACGGAGTTCGACAAAATTGCACTCATGAAAACAGTTTTATGATAGGTGTTCATAATTTGGTTTGAGTTAGTTCTTAGTTAAAACTAGAATTAAATTAATTAATATTTTAATTATTAAAATTAAATTAAATATAATTCATATTTATCAATTTGATTATTATTCGATTTGATCAATTTATTCAATTTTTAAAAACCATAATGATATTTCTCTGTTCTTCTTTTCTTCCTATAATTAATTTTTTTTATCCTTTTCCAACTTATATCAGTTATTAACCTTTTACTTTGATGCTATTACTTTTTTGAATTGTGGAGAAAATATCTTAAGATTTTTAGTATTTAATCAAGTGAATAAAACTGATAAAAAGTACAAAAAAAAAGAAGGTAAATCTCATAATTATTTTTTTAATAAATTAGTTTGGATTCATGACTTTCTTTTAAGAAAGGAACTTAAGGTGTACAAAGAGGTGCTAAGTTCATTAACCTATTAAAAATAAATAAAATTTTCATGCAAGAGTATTCAAAGTATTTATAAGAATTAATATATTGTGTGTATGTGTCTATATATATATATATATATAAAATTTATCGGCTCGGTTCGATTTTTTTTTCAATTTATTATAAATAAAATCAAACCAAATCAATTCAAATATTATCGATTTTTTTAAGATTTAAATCCAAAGCAAATAAAAACCAACTTATTTAATTGATTTGGTGATTTTAAGTTTGAATCAATTTTTAATCAATTGTGAATATCCCTGCAATTTTAATAACCTTTATATATGAAAATATAGGAATTTTTATAGTGATTCGGCGAATATTGAAAATCTTACAAAAAATACTTGATCACAGAACCTGTAGAGAATTATTTATAACTTGAAGCGTGCCAATAATGCTATCCTTAAGGATATATTACCTGGTGTTAGTGTATTCCTTAGAATTCAACAACCACTTCTAGTATAAAACTAGGAGCATAGAAACTAATAAATATTCAAAAAAATAAAAAATCAGTATCATATAGTATAGGAGGAAGAACTTTTCTTTTTGTCTTTTAGTAGAAGATGTCTTTATTTGTCAAGAGCTCCACTAGACATATCAAGAAATATCAATAATAACGGCCAATAATTAATACCAATAAATAGGAGTAAATACTAATGAAGAGTGATTATAATGCTCTTTAATTTGATCAAAATAACGTTAGAAGGACTTTTAATATCTTCTCATTAACCACCAATTTAAGGCTAATTAATGACATACTAAAATGAAATAAATAATTTTTTTGAGATATTGAAATATTATTTCAACAATCCCCCACATATCTCAAAAAGAATATTAAGAAATAAAACGAAATAAGAAGTTTTGTTGGATTTCTACATATGAGTACAATGCGTCGAATCTGGTGTCTCGTAGACAATGAACCAGGCCTAGATAAAATAAGATTAAACTTACCTAATAATTGATGAAGTTTAGAACTTCTATGAGCCAAGATTTTTTTTTTGTAAGCCCAACATCTTGTTCTATCACATTATACTACATAATCTTTGTTGTTACCGTAGTTTTACGCTAAGAGGCCATGCATCTCCTAATATTTATGAGTGTTGTAGAAATTTCTCATAATTTTATGAAAACGTCACCACTCCATATTCATACAGGTCCAATCATCAAGTGTATTCTATAGAGCAATACACTACCTATAAGGATATGAATTGGATTAAGAGTTTAACTCAACCTCACTTTGCTTTGCAGTATTGCACTATATTCACACTTCATAGGAGGGACAACATTTTAATAGGGCATACTTGACCAACTAATAACTTGTTATTACCCATATGAGCCAAATTCATGGGATCTCCAATCACATAGGTTGGGTTACCAGTGTTACCCTGAAATTGATACAGTGAATTTATAGGGGGTCAAGAACACGCGTTACCATTTAACCTTGTTTTAGATTCGATTTACTAGCAGTTTGGTTAGCAGTATATGATGAAAATAAGTAAAGCATACTGTAAAATAGTAAGACAAGGAGAAAAGAAGCAAATTTGGACGTTTTCATAGCGAACACGAGCAAGCCTGAGAACGTCGCTCTTGACTTGAGAATAATTACTTGAAATAACTTAGGCTAAATCTATGCAAAGTAAAGAAAAATTCTTGGAGCTCAAGAAAACGGTGTATTGCCAATATACTTGCTTGACAGATAATAGAGTTTGAATCCCCTTATAAGATAGAAAGAAAGACTATTTATAAGCTACAGGGTTTAGGCCTTAGCCAATAGAGGAATACCATGGAATCCCTGAAGTACTATGCCCTATATCTTTACGTCATGCATCTAGTCGATAGGAAGGTGCTCGCCAATTTTCATGACTTATTCAGATCCGTATGAGCTCGTTTGCACACCTGAATATTCTGACACTCTTGTCCCCTATTTGTCTATTATGCCATATCACTGGGGGGAAATGGCTCCCCTATCCATATCCTTAACTAGATGATCACTCCACCGCGACTATCTCGGGGATAGTTGCAGCCTGGTCCCCAGCTCTCGTGATCTTGGTAGCCCGTGTCTCGTTCAGGTCTTTTTGATAATGCCATGTATCTATCATCTAATTCTTCCCCATATAGATAGTCAATCCACTTTGTGAAGGTGAAGTCATGCTGCTCCAAGAAATGGGAAGAACGACTACCTTTTGAATTTTTTCAGGCAAAAAACTCGATGTGACAACTTTATCATCATGTGCTCCACCTCTTCCCTTCAATACTCATGAACACGTGTATCCTTTGCTCGACATTAAGGGAACCTGGGAAAATACAAATGTTGCCAACTTACCTTGTAAAAGTATTCCTCAGTTCACGCCACTCCCCATTTTATCCAGATGAAAAATCTCCTCAGTTCACGCCACTCCCCATTTTATCCAGATGAAAAATCTCTTCTTGTTATATCTTTTTCCTTTTTCGGTTCGTCACTTTCTGGTGTTCACCATCTTCAGCCCTTTTCTTTCTTTGAAAAAAGAAATTCCGTTCAGAGCCATGTCTTCAGATGCTCCTTTCATTTTTTATGGCGACATTGCTACTACTTTCATTGAGACCACGGGTGCAAGCATTGTCGCACCCGCCATACGCGGTGACACCATTTTTTAGGACTTCACCCTATGGATGGAAATTTGGAGGAGATCGAATCCTTGAATGACTTGGTGAATCCCCAAGAAGTTTAACTTCATCAAGGACTGCTTCATCACTCCTTTTGGGATGATACCACATCTTCAAGAACTCGCTCTGTCATATACTTTATTTTGGTGGTCGATGAAGGTGACATACTCTAACTCAAGATTGACTGTGGTTAGGCTGATGATGTTGATGTCCTCTCCCCCCCTTCCCTCTGAGAATATTTTGTAGCCTAAGCCAGGTTTCATGGGGGTGCATTCTTATCCTTTCACTATGGATTTTGGCTGGGGATGTCTTTTAGATTCATCATCCAATTGCAGGAGAAATACACCATCTCTATTGGCCAGGTGACTCTTACCATATATAGAGCAACTTCTTGCCTCCTGGTTATCACCTCAACCTTGGGTCTCGACTTTACTCCAGATCACTTCATCCACTTGTATGCTCCTCGAATTATTTGAGAGAAAGTGTTCAAGGTTAAGTGTCAGGGAGTGAGAGGTATTCTCCTGAATTTGGATGAAATAGGTCGTCAGTGGATTGGCAAATATGTCTTCATTTGTACTGAGCATCTTCTCACGGAGCCTCCTTAACAGAGGAGTGGAACTGCCGTCGTAAGTGACCTCCTTCTCTTTTTACTTTTCCTTTCTTTGGAAAATGGTTGCAAAAACAATTCAACCTTATTTCAAGGGTTTCTTTCCTCTCTTAGCTGCACCTTGGATCCCTTCCCCTGACAAAATTCAACCTTGAGTCCACAAGGTTTTGAGCTCTGTGCAGTTTGAGGAGCACAACTGGGTTTATATATCCGAGTGGATGAGCTAGTATTTAAAAAACTACCATGAATTTCATTTAAATCCTCCCAACTTTCTATTTTTTGTCTCTGTTCATTATCACCATTATTGACTTAGTCACTTGGATTAGGAATAAAGGCGAGCATAGCTAATGATTGATGGGACAACTTTCTCTTGACCTCGCGGGATCTGAGTTTAATCTTCATCGGCACACCGAGGAGAGACCAATGGAGGGTTATGGGGAAATCTTACGAAGAAGAGAAAGAGGAAAGATACTAGATGTGAGCTTCCTCTTTTCGAAAGGGACTCCTTGAGAAGCAGAGAAGAGGCTCCCTCAAAGGAAGTTACTACTCCGACGAAAAGACGATCGATTGTGGGTTGGAGGCTTCGCCTTCCCAGAAAGTGCTCGCACAGAGAATAGAAATGAGCAATCAAGTGATGTTGTCAGGAAAAATCAAGGCAAGAGAGGAGGAGGTTCAAAGCTCGACCCCCCTCTCGGGGGGTGTTCTAGAACTTTCTCCCCGGGCTCTGGAATGGTTCCCGAGTTTCGACTCTGATTGAGTGTTCGAGGCTCCCATGACCAGCAAGGAATGGGAGGCTCTGTATCCTCATCCCGCCCTTCAGGTGAAGGGGAATATTTTGAAGGGGTCACCGGCCTGAGATGAGCAGCGTCTTCTCGAGAAGACCCTTTATCATCTTTCTTGGGTATGTTCCCGCGCCCTCCCTTTCTCCCTCCCCTCTTGATTCCCTTTGGGAAATGATTTATCTTTTGGAGGTATCTCTACCATCTTATTTTTTATCTTGTTCTATAGGTGACGTGAGATTATCATGACAAGTGGGAGAACAGTTTTGGAAGAGGATCACCTTTCCAGAGGCATAGATCCAACTACTAGAGGGTCATTCCATTGTTGATAAAGAGGCTTTGGCTGATGCCAACGATAGGCTGTCCAAGCTTGAGTCTTGGATATCGTATCAGTTCGAGAAGCTTAAGGTCTCTATCGAGGAGAGGAAAAAGTCCACTGAGATGGAAATTAAGGCTAAGTAGGAGGCTTCTCGATAGCTAACCGAAATGAAAGAAAGTGTTACCGAAGCCGCATCTTCCAAAGCAGAAGCAACTTTTCTCCATAGCAGAGTGAAGCACCTCCGTTCCACCTAGGAGGCATTACACGAGAGTAAGTGGAAAAATAAAACTCTGCTGGAGTCCTTAAAGAATAGCAGGCTCTAGGCATTCAGCTATGAAGAGTCTCCTTTTAACCCTTCGTCGGAGCATTATCTGGCAGGATCGACTAAGCCTCCTTGAGATAGTTCGAGCAATTCCTCTTTAGTGGAAATGGAGATTAAATCAACTCCGGAGGCTACCCTCGCGGCCACCTCTCCCCCTTTGGATCTGATTGAGATTGCTTTTTCTCCTGATGACTTGAACAAGGAGAGTGGATCAGGGGATGCTCAGAGTTCATCTATGGGGTCGTCTTAGCATTTTTCATTCTTATTCTCTACCCATGTGTATATATTTTTTCCTTTTTTCTTTTTTCTCATGTAGGTAACACCTTCATACGTTACTTTTATGAAAAAGACTCAGTTACTTATATTCTCATTTTTTTCCTCTCTTTTTTTTTGGGTAGGATGCTGAGATCTGTCTGTTGTATTGAAGTATTTAATTAATGGTCGAAGGTAGTTACTAACCTATTTTTATATTATAGTACTCCTCTCGAGTCCATTCGCTCCTCGGGGTGTGTGGCCCCGTCTTAGGTGAGAGAGCTTTTTTATATGTGTTCATACAAACACGTATTGTGGTTGTATAAAGCCAGGGGCCATTTTGCGCCTGATATCGACTTTTTTGAAATTTTTATTATAAATTAGGATGTCTCCTAATTATGACAAATGTGAAGAGTCGGAATGATTTTGAGTCCGTTTATAAATTTCTGTTGAACTACAGTTCAGAGCAGGAAGTAGAAAAGAAAGCACATATCAACTTCATTTTTTATTCATTACAAAAGTTTTTATTACAATGTCTATCGGTGCTTTCATTGCCAACTGGGTGAGAAGCTCCCGACATGAAAACACGCTCGACTTTGGCACAATCAGTCTCACCACACAGTCGTTAGTTTGTCATTCTCAGTCTTTCCGTGAGTCCCTAGTGTGGGACGTATTGGGTATTCGACATCATCCAAGGGGATCGCTTCCGCTCATCTTCCCAACATGATTGGTGTATACCTTATTAAAAACCTTGTCGAAAAAATTCCATTGGATAGAAATCGATCAGAGGAAAAAAGAGTGTAGTGTGTGTTATTGTAAAAGAAGGGGTAGACCAATTCATTGACACTTGCATTCTCAGCAGTAATATCTCTTCAAATTGTCGATGTTCCATTTGTTTAGTTTTCGGTTACCTTGTGTTACACCCCGTAAATGCTCGACAGGTAGATGGACTATTCGCATGTTGGTTAAGAGTTTTTGAATGCCATACATGATAGAAAAAGGCCCGGGGGAGGACTGGACGAACATCACATCGAACCATCGCGGGAGGAGCCGGGGCAAAACCCCTTCGCGATGGCGCCGTGCCATGGAGGGAGGGCCTCCGCGATGGCGCCGTGCCACGGATCCCCTGTCCAGGCCCCACTATATAAACTCCCACTTCGTTTTATCTTAATTATTTTCATAATTTTCAGAAAAAACAGAGAGGAAACCAGAGAACACAAAAGCACGAACAAACCTTACCATTTTTCTTCCGATTACGCTGTCAAACACGGCCCAAACTCAAATTAATCCTAGATACCAGAGTATAAAGCTGCAGAGAGCATTCCTACGGATTTAGTTTCGTAAAATTCGGCAGGCGAACCGTCGTGCTACCGAACTAAGGTAAATGGAATTGCTCCAAATTAGTGTCAATATACTCCTAGCCCTAAAGTGAGTATTTCTCCCTTCTAGACTTCCAAGTTTTCGACCGTTTTTCGATAAGTCAAAGTTTGGGCTATATATATATATATTAAAAAGTGATATTTTCTTCCAGAATATTAATGTATTTAGTCCTAATTGGTATATATATGGATGCAGTTTGGAGAACTAGCGAAATATTGATCGAATTACGCCAGTTATGTCATGCCCCACCCTGGAGGGTATGACGGGCACCTGATGCCTGCTAGACTCTGGACTGCTAGGTGGTCCAACCTAAGCACGTCTGGTGCTTTTGGCTGGCCCTGGCTCTATTCCAAGAAACCAACCGGCTATATAACGGCTGTAAACACAGCCTCCGGCCAACTGGCCTATAGCCACCTGTACCTGCACTATCAGCTAACCAGAACACATTCAATATAGGGAAACCTATGCGGGCTGACGAGGCCACCATGCTGTCTAGTTATCTATAATTCAACAACGGAGTATTGGAAAGCTACGTGACCGGCAAGGTCACCACTACTATCAAGCTATGGCCCCACACGGCCAACATGAAAGAAATAAAAGTACTAACAGCTATACAACTGCACGGCCTCACACGACCAGCTCAACTGACCACAGGGAAATATATATAGACTACAAGCCTCTAGGAATAACAATAGAAATGATCGGGACAGGGCCCCGACCTACCCGTACTGTACAACAAAAGAAAAGGGATAAACCTCTAGCTATCTAGCTCCGGATGACTGGAGCTGATGACCCTGTGCGCTGACTGGAATCACGAGGTATCGGCCCCTCGTCTATGAGTACCTGCAGGCAAGTAATGCAGCGCCCCACCGGGCGTCAGTACCGCTGGTATTGAGTATGTAAAGCAATAACTGAAAGAAATATCTGAAAACAACAATACAACTGATGAAACTGAAATAGGAAGGAATAGATTAACTGTCTGATAATGTAAAACTATGCCTACTCTTAACTATACCGGAAGGAGTAGGAGTCGTACCTGGAGATGTATCATTCTACTGTCGATCTACTCGTATCTAATGTAACATGGCATAACATAACACAACATAACATAGCACACACAGACCTTACCCGGCCCCCATAAGCCGGGGGGTACAACCAGCACAAAATCTATACCCCTACCCCGGTCATCCCATCTCCTATAATAGCTATAAGCATCCTGCCGGTCCCCTGGGTATGCACTTGGGCTTGCTGAGCCCCTGACTATAACTGTACCTGAGTCCGGAGGACTCCTGAATCAACACCCGGGCATATCCGCTCGACAGGGGTGTGTAAGGGCCGACCAAGGCACAATATGGGGAAAACTGGCATCCCATCTTCGTCCCCTGTGGGATGGCATGCCACTCCGTAGAGCGGCGTATCCTCGTCCTCTGGCGGATGAGTCGATACAGCTATCAACCCTGGGGCGGTCATGGATGCTAGGTAATCCAACCCCAAAACAATACAACGGTCTCAACTTGTAATATTATCTGCATATCCCACATACTGAAGCTAATAGTAATATAATATCCGTACATACTGTGTGCTGAACTAGTAATGGTAATGTGTACGTACTTAATACATGCTGAGACTGATAATAGTATATATGTATAAATATAATCTTCTGCCATACTGTGCTGAGTCGAACGTTGAACAAGATATAGTTTTTCTGCTGAAAACCATGCTGTATACTGAGTTTCTATAATAACATGATTTACTATTCCTAACATGCTTTCTAAACTTCATTTTAACCTATCATTCTACTTCTGAGATGCCTTACAGATATTACATTGTTTTACTAGGTTTCAGCTGAATCCGACAATATCCTAACATTCTGTATTACATCACATACTAAGCATGTTGTGCAGTTCCTAACACTTGTATTAGAATCTATATCGTGCTAGCAAGTTTCGTGCTAATTATAACATAATGCTTCTAATATCGTACCAACATTCGTAATAGACATAACACATGACTTCTGAACATTCTACTGGCCTTTACATTACTTTACTATACCGGGATTTACTAACTTGCCGAGGAAACTAGCTTTACATACCTTATCCTCGAACTATCCGTCTGTCGGACGAGTCTCGGCCAACACTTCAACTATTTCTCTCATCTGCATTTATAAATATGTCAATTAATACTAAATATAGCTTTATTTTAAAGAACAACATCACTTCCGATATAATTTATAGCCTAAACTTAGGCTTATCGAAAGACGGTCCAAAACTCGCTATTTTTCAGAGGTCCAGAAGGGAGAAATATTCACTTCACAGCTAGGAACACATAGACACTAGTTCGGAGCAATTCTACTTACTTTAGCTTGGTAGCTCGATGATTCGTCGGCCGTATTTCACGAAACTAAATCTGTAGGAATGCTCTCTACTGCTAAATACCTCAGTATCTGAGGTTAATTTGAGTTTGGACAACGTTTGGCAGCATAATCGGATGAAATTATATTACCCCCTTCGTTCTTTCCTCTCCTCTGATTTTTCCTCCCTGTTTCACTGGAAATTTTATAAGTTTAAATGAATTAAAACCGAAGTGGGGCTTTATATACTTGGGCCTGGACAAGGCCAACGTGTCACGGAGCCAACGCGGAGGCTTCACCTCCGTGACACGCTGCCATCGCGGAGGGGCTCTGCCTCGGCTCCTTCCGCGATGGTTCGACAGGTTTCTCGTCCGATCTTTCCCTGGGCCTTCCTTTAGCACGTATGGCCTTTAAATATGCTTAACCAACGTGCGAATAGATCATCTAGGTGCTGGAAATCCTACGGGGTATAACAAGTTAGCCGGGAAATAAGAAACAAAGGTATGTAAAGCCAGTTCCTTCAGCAAGTTAGTAATCCTAATATAGAAAATAGAGTGAATTCTAAAAGAAAGAATCCAGAAGTTGAGTATTGAGTCCAGTATGAATCCAGCAAGCATGTTTTATGTTATTATGCTATATTCAGAATAAAAATCAATAAGTCAGTATCAGACAACCAGATATTATTTTAGATACAGTTAGCTCAGTAACAAAATCAGTTTAATGCAGAAAAGAGATTCTGAATAGAATATCAAACATGGATAGTATTTTCATATCGAACATGCTTGCTATACGTGATTATTGCTTGTTGAGACCTGTTTGTGCTATGAGGGCACCCTTAGAGCGTCCTCGTCGCCCTTGGGTTAATAGCTGTGTCGACTCGCCCGCCAGAGGGTGAGGATTCGTCACTCCAAGGAGTGGCATGCCGTCCGCAGTAGGACGAAGATGGGATGCAGTATTTCCCATAACAGGTTGATCAACATAGCATTATAGCTTACCTTGTCGAGCGCTTGCGCTTAGGGGGCAGATTACAGATACAGATACAGATTACAGTTTACAGTTATAGGAGTCCTCCGGATTCAGACACAGTTATAGTCAGAGGCCATAGCCCGAGCTGCAGACCCAAGGGGGCCGGTAGAGGGGCTCGTAGTTAGTAGGCAAGTGGAGTGATTTACTTTTGGATGGTTTTGACCTGGGTAGGGGTATATAGATTGTGTGTTGGTTGGCACCTTCCAGCTTATGGGGGCTGGTATAGGTTCTTGTATGCTATATATGTGTATATATATTACTTACTAAATTGATAGATAGCATGAGGCCGCAGCGACAGGTATGACTTCCATCTGCTTTTCAGTACAGGTAAACTCCTTCCAGATTTCGCCATCCCCGACAGTCTTAGCTATTTTCTACTATTCAGAACTACCACTATTATTGCTTTTATTCAGTTATGTTCAATTTGCTTTACATACTCGGTACCCATGGTACTGACGCCCGTTTGGGGTGCTGCATTACTTGCCTGCAGGTACTCATAGATGAGGAGCCGACCCCTCGTGATTCCAGCCAACACAGAGTCATCAGCTCCTGTCATCCGAAGTTCGATAGTTAGAGGTCTACTCTATTTTCTTTTGTTATATAGTATGGGTAGGCCGGGGCCCTGTCCCGACCATCTTATCAGTATTCTTAGAGGCTTGCAGATTGTGTATCCCCTGTGGTTAGTTATACCAGTCGTGTGAGGCCGTGTGCATGTCTTAGCTTGTTTATGATGGCCGTGTAGGGCCTTATTCAGTTGGTAGTGGGGACCTTGTCGGTCACGTAGCAGTTTAGCTACTATTTTTCTTGATTCAGAAGTAATTAGACAGCATGGTGGCCTTGTCGGCCCGCATAGGTTCCCTTATGTTGATAGGGTTCTGGTTAGCTGTTGTGGTTGTACAGGTGGCTATAGGCCTAGCCGGCCGGGAGCTGTACTTACAGCCGTTATATAGCCTGTTGATTCCATAAATCAGACTTAGAGCCAGCCAGGAACCAAAAGTGCTTAGGCTCAGCAGGCTAGTAGTTTAGGTCCCAGTAGGGCACCAGGTGCCAGTCATACCCCCCAAGGCGGGGCGTGAAAAACTTGGTATCAGAGCAGGTCGTATCCCAAGGAGTCTGCAAGCCGTGCTAAGTAGAGTCTTGTCTATGGATGTATTATGCACCACATACTATAGGATTGTTACTTTTCCTTCTCATTCAGTCGTGCTATAGAGAGGTACAGTATAGGGTTGAGTCCATAAGACTTATCATACTCTTTGGATACAGATACAAAGTCAGATCAGCGATATGCTATCACAGGCAGAAGATCAGATATAGTAGCAGGAGAGGGCACCAACTAGTTACAGGGTAACTACAGCAGCAGGAGGAGGTATTAGGGACCTCCCAATGTGATATCTTTATCAGATCTGATTAAGATGACAGATCATATTAGATTATCAGATAGATGTGAGAAAGAGAGGGAAATACAGGATTCCTACCTCTATCTCTTCAGATTTGGTACAGTTCCATGTTTCCATTTCATTGCAGAAAGAAAAGGCTAAGTCCGCCATAACACGCTAACAATGGTAGGGTATACCTGCAAGATGATAGTCATGAGTTCAGTTGGGATATCGGAAGGTAGGGAGGTCATATGAATCAGATGGGTCCGATTGTAAGTCAGAAGAAGTATAGGATGGACCAGTAACCTTATTGACAATGTAAGGCAGGTACCTTGAACCCCAGAGCTCAGCTTAAGCAAGATAAGGGAAAAAAAGCATGAATACCAGATTTTGGAGGGGAAATTAGAATCGCCTCCAGATTGATAAAGCATCGTGTATCAAGGACTAAGCTCCGGACTGACAGTTAAGAGACAGTAAGATTGTAGTTTGGTAAGTTGCGATACATCTGCCTAAGGAAGAGGTAAGAGGGTGCCGACCCAGGAACTTTAATCTAGTACGGCCTGGAGATCAATCCCAATAGACAGTCACGGGCCTTTAATATAATGACAAGTAAGCCACAAGGTTCGGATGTTGACCCCACGTTGTAAAAGTGGCAAAATTTCAAATAGCATATCATAGCTAAAGTGCATGTGTTTGTTGCTTCCAGAATAGGACAAAAATCTAATAAAACGGTGCAAGAGGACAGGAGATATCATTAGACTGTAGAAGCAGTATATCATGTGCAGTATGAAATTCAATAAAGCATGTCAGAGATTACATATCACTACAAAATCCAGTATGTATTGTACGTAGTTGTTGATACATATATACAGATATCATATATGCTGCAAGTAGTTGCCAATAGGGGTTACAGTCCAATAGATTCTGGTTAGCTGCTAGAAAGTATATACAGATTGTACTGCAGGACCCCTTCGCCAACAAAAAGAGAGAAGGGGCAGGTTAAGTGTGATTCACGTATGAAGCCATAGAAACTTTCTCAGGTCTCAGTTTATTGAGTTAATGGACTTATATGATTGTTTCTAGATCTAGACTTCATAAGCTCACAAGAGTTAGTAGCATGAATCAGGTGGATGACGATACGGGCGCAGTTAGACAGTCTAACGACCAGCTGGCACCTGTATTAGTAGGGAAGCATCCCTAAAGACTAGTAACATTATCGCCTATGCTAGAACTAGAAATAGAGACCGACTAAGCATATTCCAGAGGTTAGCTACACCAGAATTCTCCAGTATGTTAAGTGGTAGTACTCTGCTAGCACAACGTTTACTAAGACAAGGAAATCGGTAGATTCCCTGTGAAGATCCAGAGATTGATCGCTTGAGAGTAAGTCCAATTAAGCCCAGCTCTATAGTTGTTCAAGTAGATAACAAAGCAGTTAGCTGTCCACAACTCCGCAGTTATGCATGAGCTACAGATGCTTGAGTAGGACATTTAGAGCATTGTTAGGCTACTTCAGCATTCGGGTCATTCGGCCCAGCTATTCAGTTATTCACAGTTACTCAACCAGATTATTAAAGATTATGACCACTATTGGGATACTCTCATCAGATACATGCACATGGTGTACAGACAGTCATACAGATTATCCCAGCAGTGAGTAGCATTAGCATGTGGGCCATAAGGCCAGATGAGCTCTAGCTATATAGAGAGATTACTTGTCAGTTTCTCTGGTATGATAAATCAGTATGACCGTCAATTACATGCCAATTTCTCTAAATGTGAATTTGGATGAATTCAGTAGTCTTTTTGAGTCACATCGTGTCGGAGGCTGGTATACAGATGGACACACAGAAAATAGAAGCAGTGAAAATGGCCCAGACCTACCACTCCGACCGAGGTACGCAGTTTCTTGGGGTTAGCCGGGTACTACAAAAGGTGTGTGGAAGGGTTTTCCAGTTTTGCAGCACCTCTGACTAAACTAACGTAGAAAGCAGCAAAAATTTTCGTGGACTGAGGCAAGAGAGCAGAGCTTCCAGGAGTTGAATTTGCAACAGTGTCGCTGGTTAGATCTGTTGAAAGACTATGACGTGAATATTCTGTATCACCCAGGAAGGGCCAACGTAGTAGCAAATGCCCTCAGACGTGAATCAGTGGGGAGTTTAGCATACTTGCAGCCCAAGCAGTGGGAATTGGCCCGAGAGTTGCATCAGCTAGCCAGTCTAGCCGTTCATGTAGCAGAAACAGGGGACAACAGAGCAGTAATCAAAAATACCGCAGTGTCGTCTTTAGTTGTGGAAGTAAAGGAACGACAGTACGAAGATCCTAGTCTGAATCAGCTCAGAAGCAGAGTTTAGTGGGGAGAGATGACAAATTTTCAGATAACCCAGGATGGAGTGTGGAGATATAAAGATCTCCTTTGTGTTCCAAACGTTGCAGGGCTTCGCCAGCAGATTATGGGCGAGATACATTATGCCCGTTATTCTCTCCACCCAGGTTTGACAGACATATGTCATGAAGTAAAAGAAATCTACTGGTGGACAGGAATGAAAAAAGGGATAGCAGAATTTGTAGTTCAGTGTCCCAATTGCCAACAAGTAAAAGTGGAACACCAGAAACCAGGCGGATTGTCTCAAGATATAGCTGTGCCTCTTTTGAAGTGAGAAGCAGTAAATATGAATTTTGTAGCAGAATTACCCTATACCAGGCATAGAAATGACTCGATTTGGGTAATTGTTGACAGACTGACAAAATCAGCCCATTTTCTGCCAGTAAGGGCTACTTCCTCTGCCGAAGATTATGCTGAGTTGTATATCAGAGAAATAGTCAGACTGAACGGTGTTCCCGTGTCCATTATCTCTGATAGAGGGGCGCAATTTACAGCTAAATTTTGGCAATCATTTCAGAGAGGCCTGGGAACACAGATTAACCTGAGCACAACTTTCCACCCTCTGACAGATGGACAGACAGAACGCACTATTCAGACGCTCGAGGATATGTTACGAGTGTGTGTATTGGATTTTGGAGGTAGCTGGGATGAGCACCTACCACTTATTGAGTTTGCTTATAACAATAGTTACCACTCAGTTATCCGGATGACGTCCTATGAGGCTTTGTATGGGCGAAAATGCAGATCGCCAGTTGGCTGGTTTGAAGTGGGAGAGTCAGCGCTGATTGGGCAGGATATTATTCATCAGTCAGAAAAAAAGATAAAGGTTATCAGAGAACACCTACTGACTGCTCAGAGCCGCCAGAAATCGTATGCTGACGTGCGGCGTAGAAACCTGGAATTCAATGTGAATGACTGGGTGTTCTTGAAAGTTTCTCCTATGAAAGGGAAGAAAGGTAAGCTCAGTCCGAGATTTGTTGGGCCTTATCAAATTTGTCGAAGAATAGGCCAAGTGGAATACGAGTTGAACTTGCCTCCAGAATTAGAGTCTGTCCATCCAGTTTTCCACGTGTCCATGCTGAGTAAGTATATAGGAGACCCCTCTAGAGTTGTCCCAATTCAGGATGTCCAAGTTACAGAGGAGCTGGCTTATGAAGAGGTTCCAGTAGCCATACTAGACCGACAGATTCGCAGATTAAGAACTAAAGATGTTGCTTCTGTCAAGGTGTTATGGCGTAACTGGAACCGAGAAGAAATGACACGGGAAGCAGATGAAGATATGAAAATCAGATATCCTCACTTGTTTTAAGCCTAGTCAGTCAAGAGGTATGTTAGTATTTTTATCATATGAAATACCTTATATTATATGTATAAATGAGATAGTTGACTCTAGTCTTTTACGTGATGAATGCTATAGTATTGTGTGGAGTACCTGTATTGGGCTTTTCTGCATTTCAGGTTTTTGAGATAGTCCATATTACAGGGGAAACTCTGCTGAAATTTTTCTAAAGGTAAGTCGAGTAAGTTGAGATCCCTATAAGTAGAAGTTTACATTCGAGGACGAATGTTCTTAAGGGGGGGAGGATGTTACACCCCATATATTCTTGACAGGTAGATAGCCTATTCACATGTTGGTTAAGAGTTTTTGAATGCCATACATGCTAGAAAAAGGCTCGGGGGAAGACTGGACGAACATCACATCGAACCATTGAGGGAGGAGCCGGGGCAGAACCCCTCCGCAATGGCGCCGTGCCACGGAGGGAGGGCCTCCAAGATGGCGCCGTGCCACGGAGGCCCTATCCAAGCCCCACTATATAAACCCCCACTTTGTTTTATTTTAATTATTTTCATAATTTTCAGAGAAAAACAGAGAGGAAACCAGAGAACACAAAAGCACGAACAAACCTTACCATTTTTCTTCCGATTACGCCGTCAAACGCGACCAAAACTCAAATTAATCCTAGATACCAGAGTATAAAGCTGCAGAGAGTATTCCTACAGATTTAGTTTCGTAAAATTCGGCCGGCAAACCGTCGTGCTACCGAACTAAGGTAAGTGGAATTGCTCCAAATTAGTGTCAATATACTCCTAGCCCTATAGTGAGTATTTCTCCCTTCTGGACTTCCGAGAAATAGCGAGTTTTTGACCGTTTTTCGATAAGTCAAAGTTTGGGCTATATATTTATATATTAAAATAGTGATATTTTCTTCCAAAATATTAATGTATTTAGTCCTAATTGGTATATATATGGATGCAGTTGGGAGAAATAGCGGAATATTGATCGAATTGCGCCAGTTAGCCAGGAAATTAGAAACAAAGGTATGTAAAGCCAGTTCCTTCGGTAAGTTAGTAATCCTAGTATAACAAATAGAGTGAATTCTAAAAGAAAGAATCCAGAAGTTGAGTATTGAGTCCAGTATGAATCTAGCAAGCATGTTTTATGTTATTATGCTATATTCAGAATAAAAATCAGTAAGTCAGTATCAGACAGCCAGATATTATTTTAGATACAATTAGCTCAGTAACAGAATCAGTTTAATGCAGAAAAGAGATTCAGAATAGAATATCAAAACATGTATAGTATTTTCAGATCGAACATGCTTGCTATACGTGATTATTGCTTGTTGAGACCTGTTTGTGCTATGAGGGCACCCTTAGAGCGTCCTTGCCACCCCTGGGTTAATAGCTGTGTCGACTCGCCCGCCAGAGGGTGAGGATTCGTCACTCCAAGGAGTGGCATGCCGTCCGTAGTAGGATAAAGATGGGATGCAGTATTCCCCATAACAAGCTGATCAACATAGCATTATAGCTTACCCTGTCAAGCGCTTGCGCCCAAGGGTAGATTACAGATACAGATACAGATACAGATTACAGTTTATAGTTATAGGAGTCCTCCGGACTCAGACACAGTTATAGTCAGAGGCCATAGCCCGAGCTGTAGACCCAAGGGGGCCGGTAGAGGTGCTCATAGTTAGTAGGCGAGTGGAGTGATTTACTTTTGGATGGTTTTGACCCGGGTAGGGGTATATAGATTGTGGGTTGGTTGGCACCTTCCGGCTTATGGGGGCTGGTATAGGTTCTTGTATGCTAAATATGTGTATATATATTACTTACTAAATTGATAGATAGCATGATGCCACAGCGACAGGTATGACTTCCATCTGCTTTTCAGTACAGGTAAACTCCTTCCAGATTTCGCCATCCCCGACAGTCTTAGCTATTTTCTACTATTCAGAACTACTAGTATTATTGCTTTTATTCAGTTATGTTCAGTTTGCTTTACATACTCGGTACCCGTGGTACTGACGCCCGTCTGGGGTGCTGCATTACTTGCCTGCAGGTACTCATAGACGAGGAGCCGACCCCTCGTGATTTCAGCCAGCATAGAGTCATCAGCTCCTGTCATCCGGAGCTTGATAGTCAGAGGTCTACTATATTTTCTTTTGTTATACAGTACGGGTAGGCCGAGGCCCTGTCCCGACCATCTTATCAGTATTCTTAGAGGCTTGCAGATTGTGTATCCCCTGTGGTTAGTTATACCAGTCGTGTGAGGCCGTGTGCATGTCTTAGCTTGTTTATGATGGCCGTGTGGGGCCTTATTCAGTTGGTAGTGGTGACCTTGTCGGTCACGTAGCAGTTTAGCTCCTGTTTTTCTTGATTCAGAAGTAATTAGACAGCATGGTGGCCTTGTCGACCCGCATAGGTTCCCTTATGTTGATAGGGTTCTGGTTAGCTGTTGTGGTTGTACAAGTGGCTATAGGCCTAGCCGGCCAGGGGCTATACTTACAGCCGTTATATAGCCCATTGATTCCATAAATCATAGTTAGAGCCAGCCAGACACCAAAAGTGCTTAGGCTCAGTAGTCTAGCAGTTTAGGTCCCAGTAGGGCACAAGGTGCCAGTCATACCCCCCAAGGCGGGGCGTGACACCTTGTAGGTCAGATAACTGGTATGCGCCCTTCCCGACTACGTAGGTAATTTTATAGGGTCCTTCCTATCATGAAACCAACTTCCATTTATTCGGGTTTCGAGTGTGGAGGGTTACCTTCCGTAGAACCAGGTCCCCCACTTTGAAGTAGCGGAACCTAGTCCTGCGATTATAAAACCTCTCCATTCTCTGTTCTTGTGCCATAATTTGGACAGAGGTAAGGTGACTTCTCGATGTTCATCCAGTAAGTTTAGCTATCTTTTCATCATTTTGTTGTTTCCTTTGCTCATCCTCGAGAAACGGAATCTAGGTTCCCCTACTTCGAAAAGTATCAGGGCTTCAACTCCATATACTAGCAGAATTGAGTCTCACCCATGCTGGATTTTTCCATTGTTTGGTGTGCCCACAACACTCTCGATAGTTCCTTGATCCAACATCCTTTTGAATTTTCCAAACCTCTTATTAAGGCTAAACAGTATTATCTTATTGGTGGACTTAGGCTGCCCATTAACGTTTGGGTGATATAGGGAGGAAGTGATCCTTTTGATCTATAGTCCTACCAGGAACTTAAACACCTTTGACCCAACAAATTGGGGATGTTGTTACAGGCAATATATTTCGGGAACCCAAACTGGTAGACAATATGATCCCAGATGAAACTGATCACTTCTCATTTTTGGATCTGTTTGTAAGCTCCTACTATTTAGAGAAATAGTCAGTCATCACAAGTAAGAAATTTGCCTGACCCAGGGCAGGTGGTAACGATGTTATGGTATCCATTTCCATTTCATAAAGGGACAATGGGCTATCACCGCATGCATGTGCTTCTCTGGTTGGTGGAGGTCGTGCACGAATTACTGGCATTTGTCACATTTTCTAACAAAGTCCCTAGCATCTTCCTCTATGTGCGACCAATAGTGCTTGGGCTGTATGACCTTATGTACTAAGGACCCAGCTCTAGAATGATTGTCGCATACCCATTTATGTATTTTTCTCAACACATAGGCGGTGTCTTCGGGCCCAAGGCATCTGGCTAGAGGCCTCTAGATAAGATCTTTTATATAGAACTCCATCGGCCAGACAAAACTTTGCGGCCCTCATGTGGAGGGCATGTGAGCCGTTTGCGTCGTCGAAAGCTCACCATCCTTTAGATATCTGACGAACTCATTTCTCCGATCCCATACTAAGCTGGTGGAGTTCACTTTCCCACATATTACCACCCGAACTAGGACTCCAATTGAGACACAAGACCTAGAGCCACGAATGACTCCAAGCTAACCCATGGCACACACAGAGCATGAATAAGAGCATTACTAAGCAGAAATAAAGCATAAACATAATATAAGCGAAAATCTACATAACATAATAGCATGAGCGTAAACATGAGAAAATATCGCTGAACCATCTATACATAGCTGTCTAAAGAGCCTCTAAACATCTGATGAGCTGATGGAACAACACCCCCAACTAGCTTGCTTAGTCTGAAATTAAAAGACATAAATAGAAGAGATATAATCAAAACTAACATCTTCGGATCATGAGAACTCACCAAAATTGGGATAAAGCTAGATTGAGCAGGATCTAGCTAACAACGGGACTGGTGACGGATCACCCAAACCTATATCATGAGATGATATATCATAGAGTATGCGGTCAGTACTTGGAATGTACTGAGTATGTAGAGAAAGTAAAACATGCTAAATATCATATTCCTGAAGTAATCATAATCATGAGATATTCATCATAAGCTGAACATAATGACCCAAGGTTTGGAAATAGAAAACATATACTGTGCCATACTTGAAATCATACGTGAAAACTCATAAAATGATTAATGGGTCAAATATACTATAAAACATAATATCATAAGATATGAACATGAGTAAAGGCAAACATGAGGAACAATAAGAGGCTTCGTCATAACCGACTCCATCAGGATAGAGCTTACGTGATGCCCCAACTATCTCGCTCAAGTGGGCAGAGCCTTCCTAAGCCTTGCCAGGGAAAAGAACGATGAAGGTGTGATATTACTGATGTTCCCTCTGGTGGGGGAAACTCTCTCTTGAAAGGTCCCAAATAACAATATATATACCTATGGTGGCGCGTAGCTATGAGACCTGGGTCCTCGGAATCTTGGGCCTACTCGGTTCTAGACACTTGTCACGCCCCATCTTGGGAGGCATGACTTAAATCTAGTGCCACGCTAGAATCTGACTGACCTAACTAGGCTTATGCACATCTGGTGCAAGCCTACAACTTCACTCAAGAAAACAACGGGCTATATCTCGGCTGTAAACACAGCCTCCGGCCGACAAGGCCTTGTAGCCACCTGTAAAAGAAAGCAGCTAACCAGTAACAGACCATAACAAGGAATCCTATGCGGGCCAATAAGGCCATCATGATATCTAGTTATAACTGAAATGAAAATCAGGCACTATACTAGGCTCCACACGACCAGTACATAAAAAGAGACATATATGGGCCCCACATGGATAACGACACTCAACTATCTGACAACTGTAGCCTGCAAGCCTCTAAGTGTCACACCCCGCCTTGGGGGGTATGACTGGCACCTGGTGCCCTACTAGGACCTGAACTGCTGGACTGCTAAGCCTGGGCACATCTGGGCCTGGCTGGCTCTAACTCACATTTCTGGAAACAAAGGGCTATATAACGGCTGTAAACACAGCCCCCGGCCCATTGGCCTATAGCCTTATGTACCTATACTAACAGCTGACCAGAAACATATCAATTCAGGGAAACCTATGCGGGCCGACAAGGCCGCCATGCTGTCTAGTTATCTGTAACTCAATCATAGAATATTAGGAAGCTATGTGACCGGCAAGGTCACCACTACTGTCAAGCTATGGCCCCACACGACCAACATGAAAGAAACAGAAGTACTAACAGCTAAACAACTGCACAGCCTCACACGACCGGCTCATCTGACCACAGGGAAACATACACAGACTGCAAGCCTCTAGGAATAGCAATAGAAATGATCGGGACAGGGCCCCGACCTACCCGTACTATACAACAAAAGAACTGAAATACACCTCTGGAATTCAGTCTCCGGATGACAGGAGCTGAATACTCGATCGCTGACAGGAATCACGTAGTATCGCCTGCTCGTCTATGAGTACCTGCAGGCAAGTAATGCAGCGCCCCACCGGGCGTCAGTACCACTGGTACTGAGTATGTAAAGCAATAACTGAAAGCGAAATCTGAAAACAATAATGTAACCGATGAAACTGAAGTAGGAAGAAATAGATTAACTGTCTAATAATGTAAGTCATACCTTCTCTCATATATATACTGGAAGGAATAGGAGTCGTACCTGGAGACGTATCACTCTACTACTGATCTACTTGTATCTAACGTAACATGGCATAACATAACATAACATAACATAGCACACACAAACCTTACCCGGCCCCCATAAGCCGGGAGGTACAGCCAGCACGGAATCTACACCCCTACCCCGGTCATCCCATCTCCTATAATAGCTATAAGCATCCCGCCGGTCCCCTGGGTATGCACTTGGGCTCGCTGAGCCCCTAACTATAACTGTACCTGAGTCCGAAGGACTCCTGAATCAACACCCGGGCGTATCCGCTCGACAGGGGTGTGTAAAAGCCGACCAAGACATAATATGGGGAAAACTGGCATCCCATCTTCGTCCCCTGTGGGACGGCATGCCACTCCGTAGAGCGACGTATCCTCGTCCTCTGGCGGACGAGTCGATACAGCTATCAACCCTGGGGCGGTCATGGATGCTAGGTAGTCCAACCCCAAATAATATAATGGTCTCAACTAGTAATACTATCTGCATGTCTCGCATGCTGAGGCTAATGGTGGTAAAATATTGTATATATCACATGCTGAACTAGTAATAGTAGTATGTACGTATTCAATACATGCTGAGGCTGGTAAATATATATATGCATAAATATAGTCTTCTGCCAGACTACACTGGGTCTGATGCTGGACATGATATAGTCTTTCTGCTGAAACTATGCTGTATACTGAGTTTCTATAGTAACATGATTTACTAGTTCTAATATGCTTTCTAGCTTCACTTTAACTTATCATTCTATTTCTGAGATGTCTTACAGATATTACATTGCTTTGACGGGTTTCAACTGAATACAATGATATCCTAACATTCTGTGTCACATCACATACTGAGCGTACTGCGCAGATTCTAATACTTGTATTAGGATCTATATCGGGCTAGCAAGTTTTGTGCAAATTATAACTCGATACTTCTAATACCGTACCAACATTCATAATAAGCATAACACATGACTTTTGAACATTCTACTGGCCTTTAAATTACTGTACTGTACCAAGATTACTAACTTGCCGAGGAAACTAGCTTTACATACCTTATCCTTGAACTATTCGTCTGTCGAACGAGACTCGGCTGGTACTTCAGCTATTTTCTCCCAACTGCATTCATAAATATGTCAATTAATATTAAATACAGCTTTACTTTAAAAGGCAACGTCACTTTCGATATAGTTTATAGCCTAAACTTAGGCTTATCGAAAGACGGTCGAAAACTCGCTATTTTTCAGCGGTCCAGAAGGGAGAAATATTCACTTCACATCTAGGAACACATAGACACTAATTTAGAGCAATTCCACTTACCTTAGCTCGGTGGCTCGACGATTCGTCGGCCGTATTCCACCAAACTAAATCCGTAGGAATGCTCTCTGCTGCTAAATACCTCAGTATCTGGAGTTAATTTAAGTTTGGACAACGTTTAGTAGCATAATCAGATGAAAATTATAATCCCTCCTTCGTTCTTACCTTCTCTCTGCTGCTTACTCTCTGTTTTCTGGAAATTTATAAGTGTATAACTGATTTAAACCCGAAGTGGGATTTATATACTTGGGCCTGGACAAGGCCAACGTGTCACGGAGCCAACGCGGAGGCCTCTCCTCCGTGACACGCTGCCATCGCGGAGGGGCTCTGCCTCGGCTCCATCCGCGATGGTTCGACAGGTTTCTCATCCGATCTTTTCCCGAGCCTTTCTTCAGTACGTATGGCCTTCAAATATGCTTAACCAACGTGCGAATAGATCATCTAGGTGCCGGGAATTCTACGGGGTATAACATTCTCCCCCCTTAAGAACATTCGTCCTCGAATGTACACTGTTATCTAGAGGACTACTTACTTACTTTCTAGAAAAATTTCGGCAGAGTTTCCCCTGTAATATGGACTATAGCAAAAACCTGAAATGCAAAAAAGTCCAACACAGGCACTGCACGTAATATTTTAGGATCCCCTGGATTACTAGGTATCAATCTTTCTCATTCACACACATACAACTATAAGGTACTGCATAAGTAATAATACGGACATACCTGTCGCCTGACTAGACCTGAAATAGGTGAGGGTATCTGGCTTTCATATCTTCTTCAGCTTCCCACGTCATTTCCTCACGGTTCCTATTACGCCACAATACTTTGACAGATGCAACATCTTTAGTCCTCAACCTGCGAATCTGTCTGTCTAAGATAGCTACGGGAACCTCTTCATATGCTAACTCTTCTGTGACCTGGACATCCTGAACTGGAACTACTGTAGAAGAGTCCCCTACGAACTTTCTTAACATAGAGACATGGAATACTGGGTGAACAGATGCTAATTCCGGAGGCAAGTTCAATTCGTATGCAACTCGGCCTATTCTTCGCCGAATCTGATATGGCCCAATGAACCTCGGGCTAAGCTTGCCTTTCTTGCCGAATCTCATTACCCCTTTCATCGGAGATACTTTCAGATATACCCAGTCATTTACCGCAAATTCTAGATTTCTGCGCCGCATATCTGCATAAGACTTCTGGCGGCTCTGAGCAGTCAGTAAACATTCTCGGATAAGCTTTATCTTCTCCTCTGACTGCCGAACAATGTCTGGGCCAACCAATGCTGATTCTCCTATCTCAAACCAACCAATTGGCGACCTGTATTTTCGCCCGTATAATGCCTCGAAAGGCGCCATCTGAATAGCTGAATGGTAGCTGTTATTATAAGCAAACTCAATTAACGAAAGAAGCTCATCCCAGCTACCCCCAAAATCTAGCACACACGCTCGTAGCATATCTTCCAGCGTCTGAATTGTACGTTCAGCTTGCCCATCTGTCTGAGGATGGAACGCTGTGCTCAAGTTAATTTGCGTTCCCAAACCTTTCTGAAACGACTGCCAGAATCTAGCTGTGAATTGTGCTCCCCTATCTGAAATGATGGATACCGGCACTCCATGCAATCTAACTATTTCTCTGATATATAATTCGGCATAGTCTTCAGCCGAGAAGGTAGCCTTCACTGGGAGGAAATGAGCTGATTTTGTTAGCCTGTCAACTATTACCCAAATGGAATCATTTCTGCGTCTAGTACGGGGTAACCCTGTTACAAAATCCATGTTTATCGCTTCCCATTTCCACATAGGCACCGTTATATCTTGTGTCAAACCGCCCGGTTTTTGGTGCTCTGCTTTCACTTGCTGACAGTTAGAACATCTAGATACAAATTCAGCTATCTCAGCTTTCATACCTGGCCACCAGTAAATGTCTCTGATGTCGTGGTACATTTTCATCGCTCCTGGATGGAGGGAATAGCGAGCGTAATGTACCTCATGCATGATCCGCCCACGAAGCCCTGAAACATTCGGGACACAAAGGCGGCCCTTACAGCGTAGCACATCATCCTCAGTTATCTGAAAATCTGACTCCTTGCCCCTCTGAATTCTATCTCTGAGTTGGACTAAATCAGGATCCTCGTACTGTCGTTCTTTTACCTATGTGACTAATGATGACACAGCAGAATTCTGAATTACTGCTCTATTATTTTCTGTTTCCATTACTCGAACGGCTAAACCAGCTAACTGATGAATTTGTTTGGCTAACTTCCGCTTCTCAGGTCGCAAATACGCCAAACTCCCCATTGACTTACGGCTCAGGGCATCTGCTACAACATTAGCTTTTCCGGGGTGGTATAGAATGTTCACATCATAATCTTTTAACAGTTCCAACCAGCGGCGTTGCCGTAGATTCAACTCCCTTTGAGTAAAAATGTACTGTAAGCTCTTATGATCTGTGTAAATATCAACATGGACGCCGTACAGGTAATGCCTCCACATCTTTAAGGCGTGGATTACTGCGGCCAATTCCAGGTCGTGGGTAGGGTAATTCTTTTCGTGTTTCCTGAGCTGTCTAGAAGCATATGCAATTACTCTACCATGCTGCATCAACACACAACCTAACCCGACGCCTGACGCGTCGCAATAGACTGAATAACCTTCGGTGCCTTCCGGCAATGCCAGTATTGGGGCGGAGGTTAATCTGTCTTTCAGTTCCTGGAAGCTCTGCTCACATGCCTCTGTCCATTGAAACTTTGCTGCTTTCTGTGTCAATTTGGTTAGAGGTGCCGCAATGGTCGAGAACCCTTCAACGAACCTCCTGTAATATCCTGCCAACCCCAGAAAGCTACGAACTTCAGTTGGAGTGGTAGGCCTAGGCCATGACTTAACTGCTTCTATTTTCTGCTTGTCTACCTGTATACCAGCATTCGACACGATATGCCCTAAAAAGGCCACTGAGTTAAGCCAGAATTCACACTTAGAAAATTTAGCATACAACTGGCGGTCCCTGAGTATCTGGAGCACTGTCCGCAAATGAGTCCGGTGATCTGCTTCAGAGCGAGAATACACCAGAATGTCATCAATGAATACTATCACGAACAAGTCCAGGAAAGGTCTGAAAATACTGTTCATCAGGTCCATGAAGACTGCTGGGGCATTCGTTAATCCGAAGGACATAACTAGAAATTCAAAATGCCAATATCGGGTCCTGAACGCTGTCTTAGGAATATCTATCTCATGTACTCGGACCTGGTGATATCCAGACCACAAGTCAATCTTAGAAAAGTATCTGGCTCCCTGCAACTGATCAAATAAGTCATCAATTCTGGGGAGCGGGTACTTGTTCTTTACTGTAACTTTGTTTAGTTGCCGATAATCTATGCATATTCGGAGCGAGCCATCTTTCTTCCTCACAAACAAGACTGGCGCACCCCACGGTGAAGTACTCGGCCTGATGAAACCTTTATCCAACAAATCTTTCAACTGCTCCTTTAATTCTCTGAGTTCTGCAGGAGCCATACGATAGGGAGGAATTGATATCGGCTGAGTGCCTGGTAACAAGCCAATAGCAAAATCTATCTCCCTTTCTGGGGGAATACCAGGTAACTCATCAGGAAACACATCAAGGAATTCATTCACCACTGGAACAGACTGGATTGTCGGAGATTCTGCTTGGACATCCTGAACTCTAACCAGATGGTAAATACACCCCTTAGATATCAACTTTCTCGCCTGAAGGTAGGAAATAAACCTACCTTTTGGCGTAGCGGTGCTGCCCTTCCACTCTCGCACTGCTTCTCCCGGGAAGTGGAATCGGACCATCTTGGTCCAACATTCAACATTGGCAAAACACGGTACTAACCAATCCATACCCATTATGACATCGAAATCTATCATTTCTAACTCGACCAAATCTACTGTGGTCTGACGGTCAGCAACCTCTACTGTACACCCGCGGTAGATTCGGCTAGCTGTGATAGAGTCACCGACGGGCGTGGATACTAGGAAGGGCTGCTGCAATGATTCTGGTGCAATACTAAACTTTCGTGCCACAAATGGAGTAATGTAGGACAAGGTAGACCCTGGATCAATTAACATATAAGCAGGGTGTGAGCAGATAGTTAACATACCTGTCACAACATCAGGCGACGCTTCTGAATCTTGCCTCCCTGGTAAGGCATATGTGCGGCTTGGACCCGCACCTGCACTGGAGGCCCCTTATCTGCCCCGACCCCTGCCTGCTAAAACTGAGGGCCTGCGCCCAGTCGAGGATGCTGTGGCTCGTGATCCTGCAGATGCCCTATCCTATCTATCTCGGTCCTCTCGGTCTCTGACTGGGCAATCTTTCATCAAATGGCCTTCTTGGCCACAAATATAACATGCGGTGGAACCATATCTGCATACTCCAGGATGGCGTCGACTGCATATAGGGCAAAGTGGTAGGGTATACCTACTCTGCTCCGCCCTCCTCTGTACTGGTGAATCTACCATCTGCGAGCCTCTACCAGTCTCTGATTGCCCCCTGTGGCTGAATCTACCTCCTTGCGACTGTGGCGGAGGCAGGGGCATGGGCGACTTGTCTAACAATCGTGGCCTGGGTCCTCCCCGGGCCTCCCTCTGTAACTCAACTGGCCTATCCCGGCGATGCTGTTCCTGACTGACCCTTCTGATCTCCCGTTATCGCTGTCTGATGCCCTCAATATTCTGGGCAAATGCCTGAACTCGAGCAATGTCCATGTCCTCTCGTAGTGTGGCTGTAATACAAGTCTCAACATATTCTGGATTCAACCCCATGATGAAGCGATGTACTCTGGATGCCATGGTATCAACAAAGGCCAGTGCATACCGGGCCAAAGAATCAAACCGCAAGGAATATTCCCGGACACTCATGGCCCCTGCTCCAGATGTAGGAACTGGTCTACCCGGGCCTGTCGAATCTCCCGTGGCAAATAGTGATCCAGAAAAGCTCCTGAAAAGCTAGACCAGGTGGGAGGGGACACATCTCTCCCTCGGGACCTTTCCCAGCTTTCATACCATAACACAGCGATATCCCGTAACCGGAATGCTGCCAACTCAACTGATTCGGTAGGCGTGGCATGCATAACCCTGAAGATTCTCTGCATTTGATCCAGAAAATCCAAAGGGTCCTCTGTCCGGTCCGTACCTGTAAACTGTGGGGGATTCAAAGCTAAGAACTCTCGGACCCTCGAACTACCGGGCCCTCCTGATAACTCCACAACCGTAGACGGCATTGGCTGACGCTGAGCAGCCATCATCTGTGCTAACATGACTACAGCACTCCTAACCTCCTGGTCGGAAGGTGTCGGTATAGGGACTGATGAAGGTAGTGTCGCCCCAAGTGGCTCCTGACGTGGTGGAGACTGCTGATGAGGCTGGGACGATGCCTCTATAGTGCCCTCTGATCGGGCTGTTTCTAAACGAGGGTGAGGCATCCTACTGGTGCCTTCCCCTGCTGCAACATCTAAGCTCCGACCTGTGATAGGATGTTGCTAGTCTGACATTATCTGTAACCAAAGAATATAGTAAGCTTTTAGGGACTCAACCCTATACTGTCTCGCTCTACAGCACGACTGAATAAGAATAAAAGACAACCATCCTATCATGCCTTGCAGCCTCCTACCCATAGTATGTGGTGCACAACACATCCATGGACAGGACTCTACTTAACACGGCTTGCAGACTCCCTGGGATACGACCTGCTCTGATACCAAGTTTGTCACACCCCGCCTTGGGGGGTATGACTGGCACCTGGTGCCCTACTAGGACCTGAACTGCTGGACTGCTAAGCCTGGGCACATCTAGGCCTGGCTGGCTCTAACTCATATTTCTGGAAACAAAGGGCTATATAACGGCAGTAAACACAGCCCCCGGCCCATTGGCCTATAGCCTTCTGTACCTGTACTAACAGCTGACCAGAAGCATATCAATTCAGGGAAACCTATGCAGGCCGACAAGGCCGCCATGCTGTCTAGTTATCTGTAACTCAATCATAGAATATTAGGAAGCTATGTGACCGGCAAGGTCACCACTACTGTCAAGCTATGGCCCCACACGGCCAACATGAAAGAAACAGAAGTACTAACTGCTAAACAACTGCACAGCCTCACACGACCGGCTCATCTGACCACAGGGAAACATACACAGACTGCAAGCCTCTAGGAATAGCAATAGAAATGATCGGGACAGGGCCCCGACCTACCCGTACTATACAACAAAAGAACTGAAATACACCTCTGGAATTCAGTCTCCGGATGACAGGAGCTGAATACTCGATCGCTGACAGGAATCACATAGTATCGCCTGCTCGTCTATGAGTACCTACAGGCAAGTAATGCAGCGCCCCACCGGGTGTCAGTACCACTGGTACTGAGTATGTAAAGCAATAACTGAAAGCGAAATCTGAAAACAACAATGTAACCGATGAAACTGAAGTAGGAAGAAATAGATTAACTGTCTAATAATGTAAGTCATACCTTCTCTCATATATATACTGGAAGGAATAGGAGTCGTACCTGGAGACGTATCACTCTACTGCTGATCTACTCGTATCTAACGTAACATGGCATAACATAACATAACATAACATAGCACACACAAACCTTACCCGGCCCCCATAAGCCGGGAGGTACAACCAGCACGGAATCTACACCCCTACCCCGGTCATCCCATCTCCTATAATAGCTATAAGCATCCCGCCGGTCCCCTGGGTATGCACTTGGGCTCGCTGAGCCCCTGACTATAACTGTACCTGAGTCCGAAGGACTCCTGAATCAACACCCGGGCGTATCCGCTCAACAGGGGTGTGTAAAAGCCGACCAAGGCATAATATGGGGAAAACTGGCATCCCATCTTCGTCCCCTGTGGGACGGCATGCCACTCCATAGAGCGACGTATCCTCGTCCTCTGGCGGACGAGTCAATACAACTATCAACCCTGGGGCGGTCATGGATGCTAGGTAGTCCAACCCCAAACAATATAACGGTCTCAACTAGTAATACTATCTGCATGTCTCGCATGCTGAGGCTAATGGTGGTAAAATATTGTATATATCACATGCTGAACTAGTAATAGTAGTATGTACGTATTCAATACATGCTGAGGCTGGTGAATATATATATGTATAAATATAGTCTTCTGCCAGACTACACTGGGTCTGATGCTGGACATGATATAGTCTTTCTGCTGAAACTATGATGTATACTGAGTTTCTATAGTAACATGATTTACTAGTTCTAATATGCTTTCTAGCTTCACTTTAACTTATCGTTCTATTTCTGAGATGTCTTACAGATATTACATTGCTTTACTGGGTTTTAACTGAATACAATGATATCCTAACATTCTGTGTCACATCACATACTGAGCGTACTGCGCAGATTCTAATACTTGTATTAGGATCTATATCGGGCTAGCAAGTTTTGCGTAAATTATAACTCGATACTTCTAATACCGTAACAACATTCATAATAAGCATAACACATGACTTCTGAACATTCTACTGGCCTTTAAATTACTGTACTGTACCAAGATTACTAACTTGCCGAGGAAACTAGCTTTACATACCTTATCCTTGAACTATTCGTTTGTCGAACGAGACTCGGCCGGTACTTCAGCTATTTTCTCCCAACTGCATTCATAAATATGTCAATTAATATTAAATACAGCTTTACTTTAAAAGGCAACGTCACTTTCGATATAGTTTATAGCCTAAACTTAGGCTTATCAAAAGACGGTCGAAAAATCGCTATTTTTCAGCGGTCCAGAAGGGAGAAATATTCACTTCACAGCTTGGAACACATAGACACTAATTTAGAGCAATTCCACTTACCTTAGCTCGGTGGCTCGACGATTCGTCGGCCGTATTCCACGAAACTAAATCCGTAGGAATGCTCTCTGCTGCTAAATACCTCAGTATCTGGAGTTAATTTAAGTTTGGACAACGTTTAGCAGCGTAATCGGACGAAAATTATAATCCCTCCTTCGTTCTTACCTTCTCTCTGCTGCTTACTCTCTGTTTTCTGGAAATTTATAAGTGTATAACTGATTTAAACCCGAAGTGGGCTTTATATACTTGGGCCTGGACAAGGCCAACGTGTCACGGAGCCAACGCGGAGGCCTCTCCTCCGTGACACGCTGCCATCGCGGAGGGGCTCTGCCTCGGCTCCTTCCGCGATGGTTCGACAGGTTTCTCGTCCGATCTTTTCCCGGGTGCTTTCTACCACACTTCCTGCAAACTGGAAAAGTGTGCTCCCTTGTTATGCTCCTCTGACCCATAGATCCTGGCGCTCTGCCTCTTTGATCTCCTCAAGGTCTGGATGGGATACTAGCTAATGATGGAGCTAGGGCTGAAGACCTCTGGTGGGACTGAGGGCGATGTCCACCACGAAATATCTGTTGGAAATGCCCATAGCTCCTTGTCCTGGACCTCTTGGCCTCTCTCTCCTTCTCTTTCATTTTCTCTACCTCTATCTGTTGGGCGTATATTATCAATCAGGAGATATCTATATCACTAATCAACATGGTGGTCTTGCACTCCTTGACTAATTAATATTCCACCCCATTCACGAACTTGCTCATACGAGCCCTCAAATCAGCAACCATCTCCGGAGCATACTTTGGCAGTTGGGTAAACTTTAGGGAATATTCCTGAATAGTCATATCATTCTGCTTTAGATTGACGAATTCCGCTGTTTGCTTCCCTCAACTCTAACGGAAAGAATTTGTCCAAGAAAATTGTAACAAACTCGTCCCAGCCAACGGGGAATGTACCAACTCCCCTGCTCTCCTTCCACTGCTAGAACCATATCCCTTTGAGATGATAGGAGGCCAAGTCCGCACTATCCTCTCCTGAAACACCCATCACTTGTGTAATCTTATGAACCTCCTCAATAAACTGTTGTGGGTCCTTAATTATCCTAATGAAGTATCGCACCCTAGCCAACACCGCATTCCTATTTTGGTCCACATAAGCCACAGCCTGTTGGTTGACCTGGGCGATCATGGCCTATGCTAATATATGAAATGTATCCTTGAACTCCGATGGGTAACCTGCTCCGACAGGGATCGGTTGGAGCTGGATGATGCCCATCTCCATTGCCATTTTTGTTGCCATTTCTTCTTCCATTGACTCGGTGAGGAGGCATATTTCTGCAAATGCGTATAGCCCGAGTTAGAGGAGTTGAGAGAGGTGTATTTCATCACATGACATAGATCATGAAATAAAGAAAACTTTCTAAAATGTCTCGTAGCCTCCTCCCCATAAGTGCGGCGTGCTTCACTCTTATAAAAAAGGCTCTACTTAACGCGACTTTTAGACACTGTAGGACACACCTAAACCTTTGCTCTAATACCAAGTTTGTCACGACCTGAACTAGGACCCCGGATGGAGACACAGGACCTAGAACCATGAATGGCTCCAAGCTAACCTATGACACACATAGCATGAATAAGAACATCACTAAGAAGAAATATAGCATAAACATAATATAAGAGGAAATCTACATAACATAAAAGCATGAGTGTAAACACGATCCAACATCGCTGAACCATCTATAAATAGCTATCTGAAAAGCTTCTAAACATCTGATGAGCTGATGTGACAACACCACCAACTAGCTCGCTAAGTATGAAAATAAAGACATAATCAAAACTAACATCCTCAGATCATGAGGACTCACCAAAACTGGGATAGAGCTGGACTGAGTGGGAGAGAGCTAACGACGACACTGTGATGGATCACCCGAACCTATAATCATGAGATGATATAGCATAGAGTATGTAGTTAGTACTTAAAATGTACTAAGTATGTAGAAAAAGTAAAACATGCTAGTAAAATGATAGTCTAAAATTATGAATATAAAATAAGATAAAATATGAGAGTAAGGATAACATGCTAAATGTCATATTCTTGAAGTAATCATAATCATGAGATATTAATCATAAGCTAAACATAATGGCCCAAGGTTTAGAAATAAAAAACATATAGTGTGCCATACTTGAAATCATACGTGGAAACTCGTAAACTGATCAAAAGGTCAAATATGTTAAAAACATAATATCATAAGATATGAAATGAGTAAAGGGTAACATGACAAACAATAGAAGGCTTTGTCATAACCGACACCATCACAATAGAGCCTACGTGATACCCCAACTATCTCGCTCAAGTGGGCAGAGCCTTCCTAAGCCTTGCCAAGGCAAAGAGCGATGAAGGTGTGATATCACTAATGTACCCTTGGGCGGGTGAAACTCTCTCTTGAGAGATCTCAAATAAGAATATATATATCTACTGTGGCGTGTAGTTATGAGACCTGGATCCTCGGAATCCCGGGCCTACTCGGTGCTAGACACTACTCCAAAAATATGCATGTTGTTCATAATCATATTCTCAAAACATAGCTTAAATATGTTTATTAGGAGTATTGACTCCAAATACCTTTGTAAAACCGATCTTGTAAGCCTTGGCTAAAAGTGTGATAAAACATATTTGACTTACATGGGATTGCCCAAATCATGAAATCATACATACTTGAAATAAGCTTCATAATTCAAAATCATAGAATCATAAGTTAAGAATTCATAAACATTCATGCAGACTTTGATAATTCATCGTACTTGAAATCATGGGCTCATAAGCTTAAAATTCATAAATCGTGCATAATAGGGCATAATCTTAATAAACTTGAAATTATGAATTAGTTAGTAAATTGAGATTCAAATCTGCCCCATTAGCCTTAAATCATTAATTGAAATATGAGAGAATTGAACCCATAGAGATATTATAGATAACTACATGGAATTGGGTTAAACTCTAGAATTTTTATAGAACTTGATTGAATACTTGAACTCATGAGTTAGAGAAGAAATTGGGCATGACGGTGGAAGAAATCCCCTATTCATGGCCCTACATACTTGAGCTTGAAGAACCTTCAACCTGATTGGGGATGCAAAGGTAATTGAGATGAAAGAGTTGATGAAATCCTAGCTTCTCTTGAGGGGATTTGATCTTTACTTAGGGGTGTTAAGAGTAGAATGAGGGTTTAGGATGATTAAAACCCTTAAAAACACCCTTTAGTAAGCTTAAAATGACTTAGGTTAGGGTTTAGGCACTTTGGAATTGTGAAAAAACCCTTAATGATCTGATAGGAAAAATCACACTGCCAGACCCAACAACCACATGAAGATCTGTCAGGTCTTCTAATAGGTCGTCATGTGACCCATTATCACTGGCTTCTTTTTCCTCAAATTTTTTGATCGTTTCTTGCCGCCTCACTTGATGATTTGTCATGTCACTTAATGGGTCACTTAACCATTCGTCAAGACTCTCTGAAACCCAGCTTTCCACCATTTTCATGCACCTAACGGGTCACTTAACAACCCTTCAAGTGACTTAACGGGTCAATTGATGACTCATCCTGTGACCTGATGTAATTTTTTCTATTTTCTCCGTTTCAGCCTTTGGGTTCTTAGGAACTTTTTGGGTGTTACATCGCAACCCAATACTTCTAGTGCTAACTACAGAAGTTTTACTACAACTGCCCCTATCAGGTCTTCTGCTCAAATTGAAGATCCTAAGGTCGTAAACGCTTCTGCCTCATCATTTTTCCTCTAGGGGATCTACTTCATTCCAATTTTCTAAAATGGGAAAAGGAGCTTCAAACTTTTCCTACGTTCTTTGACATTTGTTTATCTTTTTCCTTGTACATCCTTTCTATCTGGATCATGGAGAGTTGCGAGTCACTAAAAATTTTGATGGCTTCTGCACCCATTCCATGCACCTGACCTATTTATGCAAGAAGAGCCTCATCCTCGGCCTCGTTGTTAGTGAATCGAACACAATTTATATCCTGTCTTAGTTTTTCCATTCTGGAGTCACCAAGACCACCCCCAAGAGAGTTTCCTTTTTGTTTGAAGCCCTATTGGTGAAAAGGTTTCATGTCATAAATTGGTCACTAGAGACCATAATGGCCTCCTTTTCGGTCAAAGTGTACCATCCTCGGATTGAGATTAGTGAAAAACCCACTAGGACTTGGGATTTGATGGCAATTCGGGGTTTGAACTCAATATCAAATTCGCTGAGTTCTACATCCCATTTCGCCATTCTTCCTGGAAACTCGGGCTTGTGGAGAAATGAAATGGCTGAGGGCTGAGGGAAATCACTCTCCAAGTAAGCCTTTACACGACCGTCACACCATCGAGCACATTTAGGGTGTCTTCTGTTGCCCAGATTTTATCCGAGTTTACTTTAATTTCCCTGCTCGATACAAGAAAACCCAAGAACTTTCCACATTCGACCCCAAAGCATGTTTCTCTAGGTCAAATTTCATATTGTGTTTCCTCAAAATGTTGAAATCTTCATGTAGGTGAGCAAGGTGATCTTCAGCTTTTCGTGATTTGAAAAGTATGTCATCGATATAGACCTTCACGGTTTTCCCAATCTTCTTCTCGGACATTTGGTTCACCAATCGCTGGTAAGTTTCCCCTATATTTTGTAATCCAAAGGGCATTACATTGTAACAATATATATCATGGTTAGTGACGAAAGAGGTCTTCTCTTGGTCTTTTGGGTCCATCCAGATTTGGTTGTACCCTAAGTATGCATCGAGGAAGCTCATGACCTTGTGTCTGGCCATAGCATCGATCATTCAATCAATGTTTGAGACAGGAAAAGAATCCTTAAGAAAAGCTTTATTTAAATCTTTAAAGTCAATGCACATTCTGAAGTTATCCAACATTTTTAGTCTTGACACCCTATTTTGACCTCCCTACGCCCACATAAGCTGCTTATATATGTATATTTTTAGTTATATTTTTTACGCAAATGTTCGGCATACGTTCATAAATTTTAAATAATTGAATATCACAACTCTTACATAATTATTTCAAATTATTTATTTTTTACATTTATTTTTAATTCATTAATTTTCTGATATTGCGTAATTATGTCATATATAGTATATTTCGTGTTAATACACGTACCTTTGATAAACCAAGACTTTATTTTAAAATATGTGTTTTTACTTAATTTCTATAAATTATCTACATGATAATAATTACATAATTTTACTAAACTTTATAAACTATTTATTGTAGGAATATTACTTGATCTTACTCAAATTTATAAATTATTTATGTTGATAATAAAGTTTATATTTTTTTTGATAAATTAATTATATTTCCTATTAATTGAATTATTTACAAATATAATATTTTTATTAATTATATAGCATCTATTTTTAAAATATTTACACGATTCTACTCAATTTTATAATTTATTTATATTGATAATAGTGTTTATACGAGTTTTCATAATTTTAAAAACTATTAAACAACCTATTTGTTAAATTATTTACAAGTATAGTAGATTATTAATTACATAGAAACCAATTTTGAATTTTTCAAATTTATTTAAAAGCTGACCACTTTTCCCTTAATTTATGTCAATTCTAGCCACTTTTGGTCAAATATGACCACATTTAAACCTAAATCAATTCAACCCAATTAATTTCAACCTACTACCCATATGGATGACCCATTTACTATCCGCTACCCGACTCACTCCAATTTTTAATTTGATCCATCCATCTAATCTAATCTAACGGCCACAAGTAAACCTTACCCTATTTTCTTTAATAACCCAATATTCCCCCAAACCCTAACTCACTTTCATTTTTGCCTCTCCACAACTATACCTGTGCCTCCTCCCCTCCACTCTTCTTCTCCATGGTTTCTTTTTCTCGCCGCCGGATCACCTCCAACCCCAACCAGATCTCCTTTCTCCCACTTCTCTTCGAACTTTTGGCCAAACCACCGCCACCGAATTAGAAACCCACCGGTAATAGCCCAATCTCCTCTCTTCCTCATTTCTCCCATATCAAGTCGCAAAGAAGCCTCCAGATCTCCCTCTGTTTCTTTTCTCCGCTCTCCCTCTCATTTGCTCCGGTGAAGCCATTAACGTCGGCGACTTCACTTTCCTTTCCCCTTCACCGGCTAAATCTCAAACACCGGATAAAACCAAGCTGCAGCCACCTATCCCCTCTCTCCCTCTCATTTTTCGCCGCAGACGTACCACAAAAAATAGACCCACACCCAGTTCCCTCTTCATTCTCTCTTCTCTCCTCTTGTCGCTGCACTATTTTCGGCCACTGTTGGCCGGAAAACAATCAACTACCAGTAGCTCAACCTTCCAACAGTGACGTTAATAACTTTAATATTTATGACAAGTTCTTATAATCCGTCTCTGGTATAGTTATTTTCATTTTCGATTCCTTATCTTGATGAATGGGTCCTCAGATTTGAGATTCAAAAACTTGAATGCTTATTTCTGTTTAAAATTCTTGCGCTATTGCTTGTTTGTTACAATTTTAGGTATTTCTATCTGGTTCTTAACAAGTCATCTATGAGATGATAGAAACTCATTATATGTTCATGCTTTATATGTTTAATCACCTGCATGCTCAACCTTAAATTGAATTCATGATAATCTCAGAGTGAGTAGTTACAGATATGTTGAAAATTTATTTCTCTGTGTTCAACTTTTATTTATAGATACTCTCCTTTGGTACTCAATCACTTGTTAAAATATTGTTTTGGTGATACCTTCAAACTATTTGTCCTTTCTCCTTTAAAGTTCTTGTTTTATATGACAATCTGAAGTTGTGTGTCTAATTTGAATTCCATAATTTAGGCGTATGAGGCCCCAGACAGACTTCGTTAAATTAATAGTTAATTCATTTTCCTCCTATATCAAGGCTGACTCATATGTTGCATACATTTAAAATATGGTAATTCGAGAATTTATTTGCTGAACGGAATGAGTTTAGCATGCACTATTTATAAGCCAATATATTTTGAATCTTAACTAGAGGTTGGTTTGATCGATTATTTTATTCTTTTTAAATAATTTAATACAAGTATGGTAAATATATCGGTCTTGCTTGATTGATTATGACTAAGAAATTATTGTGACATGATCTTCTTTCTAAAACAACCTAGCATATATTTGTAATTGATTTTATTTTTCTAGTTAAGGAAAACTTATTCAACTAATTATTCTCCTCCCTTAGTTGATTTTAATGTGTAAAAAATTATGGTAAGATCTGATTTGATTTTTAAAATTTGAAAGATCTTTCCTTTGATTTGATTTGATTTATTTAATTAAGACAAATCATTTTTTATGTAGTAAATATTCTATATTATTTTTTCATCTTTATTAATTAAGGAAAAATCTCCAAAATTACCATTTTTGACTATTTCTCCTTTTCCTTGACCCCTTAGTCTTTAACTATAAAAGCAGTCTTTTTTTTCTTTTGAGGGTACTCGAACACTATCATACATCTATAATATACTTTACTTTTGAAAATACTATTTTCTCATGCTAAATTCATAATTCCTTTTCCCGCCTTACACGAGCACTGCTCGGAATTCACGAGATCCTTGTGATCTTGACGTATTGAGGTTCGAGCCTTAATTACTGAAAAAGCTTTTGTTTCTAAAATTGTTGCTATATTCATTTACTGATTCACCGGTCAGTTTTTATTTCTCTGTATTACTTTCGATAATGATAATGCGTGAATTTGTTATTTGGCTTAAGCCGTAATAACTTTGAATCGCTTTTGTTACCCTGCTATATTCTTGTAGTCCGTTTGCATATTTAAATAGCTAATCAACAAATTAGGATTCATGGACCCCTGAACATATATATGTGTATTTGTGGTCTTACATATTTGACAGGTTTTTTCTTGTAATGGCATGAAGAATCGCCGGGATAGGATGGGGTCTCGGACTTGTTCAAATTAATTATTACTATTTTGTTTCATTATAATTTATTTATTTATTTTCTCTTTTTTTTTATGAGCTGTAAATTGTAATAAACGCTAATGAATAGTGGAAAAGGACATATGGGGGTGGGAATTATGTGTGTCTTCTTTATTTTTTCTAATTGTTAATCTCACCTCGAAATCATGCTCATAGGGATCTCAATAATATATACAACGTTAGATGTCATGAATATAGGATTAATATGAATATGACTGTAAGACCTATAGTAAGTAAATGAGAAACGCGTTTTAGTAGATAAGCCTATAGGAATTATTTTCAATAAATGCTGATCCTTTCAACTTTAAGGAAACAACCTGCTTATTGAATTGTTTTACTTACATCCTACACATATTCTAAAACTTGAATATTAATAACCTATTAGATATCATGCCCATAGGAGTAACAAACTTGATTGATTTGTTAGAAATTATGCATGTAGGAATTAATTAATGTGTGCAAACTTGTCTTATTACTCAAGTCAAGCCTATGTTTCGACATGCTAATCACTTAAGAAATGGGTTTATAGATTTTTCTCATGTTGAAATTCTTTTACTTGACAGATTCTGCAAAAACCCAATAAATATGTTATATCCTGCTTGCTATTTGAGTTCTTATTTACCTACCTGATTCTATAATGCTGCCAGAATTAAAAGTATGTAAATCTGGTAATGATGGGAGTATGTTGTAGAATCTAGATCAGATTGATAAGAACCTGTATAATAATTATGTTTTCTACTTATTATTTTATCAGTGTCCCTTCTGTCATATAGAAAACATATGTATAGAAAAATTTTACTTTATTTGTGATCATTGAGTCTTTTCAAATATGTGGTATGTGCTCAAATCTGATCAATCTATACAGATATCTTATTCATAGGAGTTCTTTTCGACTTATAAAACGTGTTTATAGGGAATACTATTTTGAAGATGTTTTTTTAAATCTAGAAATCATACTCATAGAATATGCAATATTTTAAATCTGGTTGCACTTGTCTAGATATCATGCTTTTAACGACTACTCTTTTAATCTAGAGGCCTATTTGAAACATGTACTTGCTACTTGTGTTAATTTGCTTGGTTTGGCGCTTGAGTCACCTTAAAAGCCTTAAGAATGTTTATACCCGAAATCCAAATAGTGGTCCAATGTCTCTTGGACATTAAGTTTGGGACGGGTAGGCAAATGTTTAGGGCGTTAGTTTATTCGCCTAGAAATGCTTCAGGGTTAATAATTGATTAATTAGGTGGGTAGACGGGAAATGATAATCCGTGCCCACTGAATAATATGAGCAGTGTAACTCATTGCGAAGTATTATTTAAGTTGCACGGGGTGATTCCAGGTTAACATGACCCCTCTTTTAATCGCAGAACTACGTGTGGCTTGATTCCCTCTAGGGATACGTAGGCGCCTCTTCGAGGTTCGGCCCCAATTTTAAATATTTATTTATTTGGTTGTCCTTTTATGCATTTTTATCACTCATTCTGTATGCACTAAATTATCTTTCTTTGTAATATTAAATTGTATATTGCAACAAAAAAATAATAGTCTTTAAATGCATTCTGTCTCAATTTCTTTCTTTTCACTTGTCTCTAAGTTTTTTTAATTTATTTATTTGCTCTTTTTTTTTCCATCAATCTAGTTTAAATTTAAATAACATAGGTTAAAATAAATCCTCATTTGCGCACTAGTTAATTCACTAAATATTAATGGATTCGGCCGGGAATCACATTTGTGGACCTCGAAAGGTGCCTAACACCTTCCTTTTGAGGTAACTTAAACCCTTGTCCAAACTTGATGACGTAGGCTAAATTAAATAGACTTGCATTGTAGAATGGAGCCCTAACACGCCTCAAAATCGTTAGATGGCGACTCTTCCTTCATTTAAATCCTTTAAGAGTTGTCACATGTTGAATTCCGCTTTTTCGCGAGAAAAATGGGGCGCGACAGCATGATGATTCTGCTAGGGATTTTAGGCTTTTAACCATAATGTGTCCATTTTATGTGGGGTTTTATTTGAGCTTTGATTTGAAAAAAAAATCTTTTACTTTTATTTGTTAATCGTCATCCTTTATCTTTCTATTTTCCTGTCTCTATAATAATTTATTTTCTTATGTGTTATTTTTAACATGAAGTTACTAATGTTTTTCTTTCTTTAGTTTTTATTTCATTGTTTATTATTAATACTTTATCGCTTGTAATTTGTTATGATTATTTGCTAAGTGTTTTATTTTATAAGTTGTCATATCGCTCATATCTTCCTCCACTTGGAACCTCTTTTTTATTTTTGGAACAGTTGCATGGTCACACGGACGTTCATTCCTAAAATAATCTGTGTCAGAAAATGTCTCATGGATCGGTCGATCAGTGGTGCATCGACAGTCATGAGCCTTCCCACTCTCACGTTGTCCGCTTGAGGGAACCGTGTCTAAACCCACTCTCATTCTTAGAGATTTACCATGTAATCCTTATTAAGGAATGAACCTTTTCTTATACCTAAGTTGTCTCGACACCCAACGTGTGTCAAGACTAATAGTAAAACATTACCATAAGTTCCGAGGGATTTCTAAATCCCGAAGGGGACGTTTTCATCAAAACTATGTGCATTTTTGAGAAAAAATATGGTTAAGTATTGTCATTTTGCTCTTGGGCAGGTAGGTTAGGCAAACATTTTTTGTGATGCAATAATGAATCCGCCTGCATCATACCCCAGATTTAGCATGGTTTGGTATGTTCCAACAATAATGAAATCCTGGTGGGTCGACTTAGGTGATTACCTTCTCTCATGCAAATAACTCCTTGTAGGGAAATCATCGAAGCTGCCACAACATTTTAGAACGAAACGCGTTCTGTGTTTCAGTTCGGCGAGGTTGAGATGACCCCACTCTTGGAGGAAATTGGGGGCTATGTGGAAAATGTTAGTCTGCGCTGGAGAAATAGGAAATGGCAAAGGGATGAAGTTATCATACCTAAAAGTGTTACTCTGGAATACATTCAAGATGAGTTGGGTTTGCAAGGGAAACATCTTGTCGCCTATGTTGTAAAAGGCAGAATTGAGGGTTCCTATTTGTATGATAGATTCGACCATAATGTTGCTCGGAAAATTTACAAAGGTGAGAGTTCAGACCCTAGCTCGTGGGTTAGAAAGAGGATATTCACATTTATAGTTTATTTCTTGGGGTTAATGGTCTTCCCACGAGGAGCTGAGGAAGACATAAAGTTCGTCTTGTTCTGGTCGCCCAAGCTTTATGCAATGGTATTGATAAAGGACCATACACCATCTTCCTTATGATTGTAGCAGATATTTGTCGGGCCTCGAGAAAGTGCAAAGAAGGGGCCAAACGTTTCGAAGGTTGCAACTTGTTACTACAGATGTGGTTAATTGAACATCTACAAAAGGTTAAGGGTAAATTGTCATTACCCGAACCCACCGAAACCGACCACATTGCTGTATATGAGACTAGAATTACCATGGGTGTCAAGAAAATTATAAGGTATAACAAGGTAGAGAAGTGGGGGCAAATGCTGAGCACTTTGGTAGAAGATTTGGTGCAATGGATGTTTGATTGGTTTCCTAGTTCAGACTTTGGGACATACACTAAATATCATTGTTACATCGTCCTAATGGGACTTCACGGTCTACAACCTTATGCCCCAATGAGAGTGATGACACAAGCAGGGAGAAAACAAATTATACCCAGAGTTGCTGATATGAGTGTTCATAGGGTAGATTATGAGGACGACAAGATTCCCAACGCCACCTACTTAGCGAAGATCTGGATAAAGAAAATGATCCTTGACGGGAAAAGCATTGAAGTGGACAGGTACCAAGAGGGCTGCGTGGTTGGCTACATTGAATGGCTGCGTGCAGATTTAGCAGGTGAGGTTGTAAGAAGCCTCAAACAAGGCAAGCACGTGGCCGATAAGGATGCACAAGCAAAAACCCTCTATCAACGCCTAAAGAGAAAGGTCTAACATTCTGAGGCTTGTCACCAACAGTTACACGACGACAATGCCAAAGATATTGCTGAGATGGGCAAAGAGTTGGAGTATTTGAAAGATTGCACCTTAGGTTTAGAAGGAAGGATACAAGAGTTGCGTGATGAATTCAGCAAACATGGGGAAGAATGCCTGAATGGGGAGGCTATGGAGAAAGATCGAGTATTGGCCTATCTCTTGTCTAGCCGCCACCATTTTGACAAAGTGCTGGAAGACCCAAAGAAAGCACACCCCGATGAATAAGTTTTCAAGATTTAGTTTAATGTTATTTTTCTTTAATCGTTTTCTTGTATTCGCAACAATTTCATCTTAATAAAGTTTCATTTTGGGCTTTATTTTTGGGGAGCAAAATGATAATACTTATTAGCATGTTTCTTTCTCAAACTCGTTAGGCCTATCTCTGGCATAAAAAGGGCTCCAAAACTAGGAAATGTGTCAACGTGTTTATTATTTGATCTTGATTTCTAACCTCTCTTACTAATTGTGGATTTGTTTGTTGTTTTTCTTATCTTTCCTTTTCCCAAAGATTGATCTGTGCAAATTTGGCCTACTATCCAAGGTCCAAAGGGGATCCTCCTTCTACTCCTCCCATTCCTACCCGCAACAAAGGGAAGAATAAGATGGACGAGCACAACAACATCTCAAATAAGAGTGGTAACAATACTTCTAGGGATGAATAAGAGAATTCCGAAGGGGTCTACCCTCCAGGTTATAACGAGGTGATTATGAGGCTTGAGCATAAAATCTTTGAGCTTCAAAATGAATTAGCTCAAGTGCGTAGTTTAAACAACCAGACTACATCATTTGGGGTTCAAGCTGACGCCTCAACTTCAAAAGCACCGGCCAGCCTCCCTATGTCCTTACAACCCGCAGCACCACCGCAAGATACCCCACTCCAATATTACCAATACCCTCCATACACATATCCAAACCCACCAGCTCCCATTACCTCCCATTACCCATCACCAGCCCAATAAATACATTCCCCGGTCAAAATTAATGCAACTTATGCCCGCACCCATGTCAACCCGATCTATGTAGAGATAACACCTGTGACTCACCACCTGGAGGAATATGAGCCTTCAAAGAAGGATAGGCTAATTCAGACTCTCGCAGAAGAGTTAAAAAAGATGAACAATAGATTGCTAAATGTTGAAGGAACCAAGGGAATAACGGGTCTAGATTATGAAGACTTGTGCATACACCTCGATGTCAAGCTACCGGAGGGGTACAAACCTCCCAAGTTCGAATTGTTTATTGGGACTGGTGATCCAAGGGCCCACCTAAGTTTGTATTGTAACAAGCTGGTGGGAGTGGGACGAAATGAGAAGATAAGGATGAAATTGTTCATGAGAAGTTTGACCGATGATGCTCTTAGCTAGTACGTGGAGCAAAATTCGAAGAAGTGGTTTACCTGGGCAGAGATAGCAGCAGCCTTTGGGAAGTGTTTTGGGTTTAATACAGAAAATGCACCTGATCTACATTACATCCAAAACCTGAAGAGGAAGCCCACTGAGACTTTCAGAGAATTTGTGACTCGTTGGAGGACTGAGGCTGCCAGTGTACGGCCCCCAATGGAAGAGGTACAAATGAAAGATATTTTCATGCGGACTCTGGATCCGCAAGTTTATGACATATTGATGTTAGTTAGTGAGAAAAGTTTTGCAGAGATCATCAAGTTGGGCGAGAAGATTGAAGACGGTATCAACGATGGTACCATTATCAACTTGAATGCATTACAAGCTGCTAACAAAGCCTTGCAGTTCGGGACTACTTCAGAAAGCCGTAAGAAGAAAGAAATTGGAACTGTTATGATGGCCCTAGGGCTGAAGAATTATGTTTACATACCTCAGACTCCACCCCCACACTACCAAATTCCAACCCCACATTACCAAACTCCACCTCCATCATATCAAGCTCCATCATCACCATATCAAGCTCCATCACCATACCAAACTCCCTATTATTATCAAGCACCATATCAAACTCCTCTTCCGACCCATTTTCAAACCCCTCCTTCACATTACCAAGATCCCACTTATCCCATCTATAGCACATAACCTTCTTATCCCCAACCTTCCTATCCCCAACCTTCTCACCCACGACCTTTTTCCTCATCAAGCCAAAGGCCTAGGGCCCAATTTGAAAGGAGGCCAATAAAAACCTATACCCCATTAGCAGAATCAATCGATCAACTGTATGTAAGGTTGAAAGAAGCTGGCTATATTGAACCTATTCCTGCCCTCCCTGTTGATACCCAAGCTAAATGGTATGACCGGAACAAAGTATGCATGTATCATTAGGGCATGAGGGGGCATACTACAGAGTCCTGCAGATTATTGAAGAACAAAATACAAAAGCTAATTGATACAAAGGTCATTCACCTCAAAGACCCGACACCGAACGTAACAAGTAATCCTCTGCCAAACCACCAAGTGAATATGATTTCTTGTGATGAAATTGATGATTTATCGAATACCATTAGGGTGATTGAGCACAAACCAGGTTCTTATTCATACCCATCCATGACAGTGCAGAGATGTCCTCCGTTCGAGGTTGAGGTAGCTACACCAAGGCCTCAATTTACAGTGGTAAGAGCTGCTCCAACTTCGTAGAAAATGGTGCCTTGGAGCTATGTGGGGAATGCACCACAAGGAGCAAAAGTGCTGGAAGAGGATGCAGCATAAGGAGTGACTCGATCTGGACGGGTATACACTCCCAACACTCTGGCTCAAGGAGACGACAAAGGAAAACAACCAGCGCGGAGGTTGAAAATAATGGTATCTGGAAGAAGGTCCATGCGAAGGAGTACTCCATAGTAGAGAAATTGAGCAAGACCCCGACTCAAATTTCTATTTTTTCCCTTTTGCAAAGCTCCGAACAACACCAAAAAGCTTTGATGAAGGTGTTAGGTGAGACTCTTGTTCCTGCGAGTATATCCAGCAGTGAAGTGGTCCACATGGTGGGTCAAGTATTTGAAGTTCAAAAGATTTCGTTCCATGAAGATGAATTTTCTGTGGAGGATGTGGCTCATAACAAAGCGCTACATATCACGGTGCAGCACACAGACAAATTCATCACAAAAGTATTGACCCGGGTTTCAATTTAAACATTTTCCCTTTGAATACTTTGACCCGAATTGAAGTTGATCTCGCCCGAATCAAGTTATAGAAGATGAACGTCAAAGCTTTTGGTGGTTAACAAAGGGACACCATGGGAGAAATTGATCTGGATGTACTGGTTGGCCCTGCCATATTCACCATAACATTCCAAGTCATGGACATCCCAACCTCGTACAATCTACTATTGGGGCATCCATGGATACATACCGCAAGGGCGGTTCCTTCAACTCTGTACCAATGCTTGAAGTTTGAGTGGGATCACCAAGAGGTCATGGTCCACGGGGATGAAAGTCATCCTATCTATGCTGCTCCCATTATTCCCGTCATTGAGGGTAAAGGAGGTTTGAATAGGGAGAGTTTCCACACTTTAGAACTTGTTGGTGTCATCGATGCAGGAAGATGGTGGAGAGACAAAATTCTGAGTATGCTGCTTGGTTAGGATTTGAGCCAGCAAGGGCCTTGGGGTCAAATTGCAAGGGATGGCAGAGCCTCTGCATGTGACAACTCAAAAAACCACTTTTATATTAGGGTACCAACCCACTACTGAGGATCCGAATAATTGGAAGTATCCTTTGGGGAGCAGAAGTTTCTTGTTGCCAAATCCACTGCCTTCGCTTCAGTAAACTTTCGTGTCTGGCGGTTTTCTTAATATCAAGAGGGCCGAGGAAGACACTGTGCTGCTCAATTTGAGGAATCTATTCTTGGAGGATCCGAGTGAGAGCAGTTGCCATGCCATTATTAATGAGGAGGAAGGAGGGGCCCCACCGCAGGAAGATGGAACTCAAAGAGGAGTCGCCAACTGGACAGCCACTCCATCCAGAGCTCGCCGGGCATCTGGGTAGATTTTAAAAAGGATCAATTTTTGTTGTTTTGAAATAAAATACTTTTTTTCCAAGTCATTGAATTATCTTGAATATTATGTCAGAATTTTGAGCAAGCTTTTCAATTAATAAAATTATTTTCCTTTCATATATTTGATTCTGTTTTATTTATATTTTCAGCATTTCTAGTATTGAACGTGTTGAACCTAGGCCATGGCTTGTAATGAAACTATACGACATAACCTAGGCAACTCATTAGAAGCTGAAGAGGATGAGGTTCCGGCTAAAATTGTCAGGGAAGTAGAAGAGTTTGAAGACAAGCCTAAAGCAAATTTGGCAAAGACCGATGTGGTAATCCTAGAAGATGCAGAGACGCCTAAAGAGACCCAAGTCAGCACTGATCTGCCAAAAGATGAGATTGGGGAATACATAGAGTTTTTGAAAGAATATAAGGATGTCTTCGCTTGGTACTATGATGATATGAATGGACTCAACCATTCCATAGTAGCGCATAGGTTGCCTACTGATCCAGCATATCCTCCCGTCAAGCAAAAGCTGAGGAAGTACAAGCCTGACATGATTCTGAAAATCAAAGAGGAAGTGGCTAAGAAAATAGACACTGGAATCCTTAAAGTAGTGGAGTATCCTACCTGGTTGGCCAATATAGTGCCAGTGCCAAAGAAATAAAAAAAGGTTAGAGTTTGTGTGGATTACAGGGACCTCAACAAGGTTAGCCCTAAAGATGATTTTCCGCTGCCAAACATCAAATGTGCCAAGCATGAGACACAATCGTTTGTGGATTGTTTCCCTGGCTATCATTAGATCGGAATGCATGATGAGGATGCTGAGAAAACTGTCTTTCTTTCGCCATGGGGCATATATTGCTATAAGGTGATGCCTTACAGGTTGAAAATTGCTGGAGGTACCTACATGAGGATCATGAACACTATCTTCCACGACATGATCCATAAGGAGATTGAGGTTTATGTGGATGATGTAATTATCAAATTAAAGAAAAGTTTAGATCATTTGGACGACCTCAGAAAGTTCTTCAATAGATTGCGGTAGTATAATCTGAAGCTGAATCCAGCAAAGTGTGCATTTGGAGTTTCGGGGAGAAAATTATTGGGATTTATCGTCAGTCATCATAGTATCGAGCTAGATCCAACTAATATTAAAGCCATCCAAGAACTATCTCCGCCATAGAGTAAGAAGGAAGTCATGAGCTTTTTGGGATGACTCAACTACATTAGCCGTTTCATTTCCCAATCAACAGTTATTTGCCAGCCCATTTTTAAGTTGCTGAAAAAAGACGCTGCTACGGAATGGACTCCTGAATGTCAACAAGCTTTCGATAGAATCAAAGATTATCTATCAAAGCCTATGAGTTTAGTTCCACCAGAATAAGGAAGACCTATTGCTTTTATATCTTTCCGTGCTAGAAAATGCATTTGGTTGTGTTTTGGAGCAACATGACGAGATAGGGAGGGAGCTAGCAATATACTATTTGAGCAAGACGTTCACCCCGTATGAATCCCGATACACATTTCTTGAGAGGACATGCTGCGCTTTGACTTGGGTTGCTCAGAAGTTGAGACACTATTTGTCTGCTTACACAACTTACCTGATCTCCAGAATGGATCCACTGAAGTACATCTTCCAAAAACCCATGCCGACAGGGAAGTTGGATAAATGGTAGTTATTGTTGAGTGATTTTAACATTGTCTATGTCACTCGAAAAGCGGTAAAAGGGTAGGTCGTTGAAGATCATCTGGAGGAAAACCATGTAGATAATAAGTATGAACCGCTGAAGACATACTTTCCCGATGAGGAGGTAGCATTCATAGAAGAGGATATTGTCGAAGAATATGATGGTTGGAGGTTATTCTTCGATGGAGCAACCAATTTCAAAGGAATAGGCATGGAGCTGTGTTGGGCAGCATTGTCCTATATCAGCTAAGCTTCGATTTCCTTGTACTAACGACATGGCTGAGTATGAAGCTTGCATCCTGGGTATCCGACTGGTGGTTGACATGAATGTGTAGTCCATATTGGTAATCGAGTACTCCGATTTGTTGATGCATCAAGTGAGAGGACAATGGGCCACGAAGAATCTAAAGATCTTGCCCTATTTGCATTGCGTGCAAGAACTGTGTAAGAGGTTTGTCAAAATTGAGTTTCGGAATGTTCCTCGAGTATAGAATGAATCTGCAAACACTTTGACTACATTGTGATCGATGATCCAGCACCCCGATAAGAATTATATTGATCCTATTCCCATTCATATACATAAGCAACCTGCTTATTGTTTTCATATTGAGGAAGAATTAGAAGGTGAACCGTGGTACGCCGACATCATAGGTTATCTAAAGAATGGAAGTTATCCTGAGCATGCTACAAGGGGCCAAAAATGCACGGTTCAAAGTCTAGCCAACCAATTTTTCCTACACGGAGAAATCGTATATAGAAAGATCCCAGATTTGGGATTGCTAATATGTGTGGATGCTAAGGAGGCAAAAAGTCTGATTTAGGAGATCTACGCTGGAACTTGTGGACCTCACATGAACGGTTTCATTTTGGAAAAGAAGATTTTGAGAGCTGGTTACTTATGGTTGACTATGGAGATGGATTGTATCAAATACGTGCAAAGATGCCATCAGTGCCAAACCCACGCAGATGTGATTCGAGCTCCTCCCAACGAGCTTCACGCCACGATCTCGCTTTGGTCATTCGTAGCTTGGGGAATGGATGTCATTGGTCCTATTGAACCTGCAGCATCTAATGGGCATAGATTCATTTTGGTTGTGATTGCCTACTTCACTAAATGGGTTGAAGCAACCTCTCACAAGTCTGTCACAAAGAATGTGGTTACAGATTTTGTTCGAGACAATCTTATTTGCCAATTTGGGATACCCGAGTCTATCATTACTGACAATGGTGCTAATCTGAATAGTGACTTGATGAGAGCGACATGTGAAAGTTTCAAAATCAAGCACTACAATTCTACCACGTATAGGCCACAAATGAATGGAGTCGTGGAGGCTGCGAATAAGAACATCAAGAGGATATTGCGCAAGATGATTGATAATTATAGGTAGTGGCATGAGAAGCTGCCTTTTGCTTTGGTGGGATATCGTACCTCTCTCCAAACGTCTACTAGAGCTACGCCTATATATGTTGGTGTATGGTAATGAAGCAGTGATACCAGCTGAGGTAGAAATTCCTTCCTTGAGGATTATTCAAGAAGCAGAACTGAGGGATGCAGAATGGGTATGAAGCAGATTTGAGCAATTGGCACTTATCGATGGAAGAAGGATAAATGCAGTCTGTCATGCTCAACTTTACCAGAATAGGATGACTAAGGTCTTCAATAAGAAAGTTTGACCAAGACACTTCATGCCCGGGCAATTGGTTTCGAAGCGGATTTTTCCACACCAAGATGAGGCCAAAGGCAAATTGTCACCTAATTGGCAGGGTCCTTACATGGTCCACAGAGTGTTGATAGGAGGAGCACTTATCTTAGCAGAGATGGATGGTGAAATCTTGTCCAAGCCTATCAACTCAGACGCTGTTAAGAGATACTATATTTAGAATTGGAGTTTACTTTTTGCTCTGCTTTGTAACTTGAACTACGTTGGATCTGATTCCCATTTAAGAGGGATACATAGGCGTCCCTGTGGGACTCGATCTATATCTTAATAAAATCTTCTTCTCCCCTTCTGCTGAAAGGATCTCTACGTTTAACCAAGTTTCTATGGTAGTTTGGTTAATCAGTTGTAAACTGGGGCAGAATTTTTGAGGGGACCTCAAAAATTCACAACTTTACGTCACTTATGAAGGAAGTATCCATCATGTTCTACATTGGGGCAGAAATTTTGAGATGGATCTCAAAATTTCGTCAAGGCTAAGTCAATACAAGGGCTCAATTTTTCAAAAGGACGTTGTATGGTTTTAAAATGTGTCATGGCCTATGATTTAACTAGACTTTTCTTACATATTTCAACTTTTACTTTTATTTTTGCTAAATTATTTTCAAATACGCTTTTATTCAAACCTTGTGCCCGAGCGTATACCTGGACGGAGTTCAACAATAGGCGTCTAGCAGACATGAGGAAGTTACAAGACAGACGTACAGATCAACCTCCCCTTTACAAACTAATAATTTTTCTTTGAGTGCAGAAATAATGAAATGCAAAAGGCAGCAATGGAGGACATTCTGTAGCAAAAGTGACACAGAGATAAGTCATTCTACCATCTGTGTCCCTATTTATACCTTTCTATTCCTTCATTAAGAGCCCTATGATTTACATGTTACGCCCGTAATTTGGAACTACATCTGCATTTACATTTGAGCTCTTCGTTGCATTTTGAGCCCGTATTTGCATGCTTGCCCGCTATGCATTTGAGCCCATATTTTCATTTTAAGCTTTTATATGCATTTTCAAACCCGCAATATACATGATACATGCATTCTCGAGCCCATGATATACATGAAATATACATTCGAGCCCGTATTGCATTTTTGAGCCCGTATTTACATGTTGAGCCCATCGTATGCACCTGAGCCTGTATTTGCATTTTAAACTTATATATACAGTTTTGAGCCCTTATTTGCATATTGAGCCTGTGATATACCTGATATATGCATTTAAGCCCGTATTTGCATATTGAGCCCGTCGTACGCACCTGAGCCTGTATTTGCATCTTAAGCTTTTATATGCATTTTTGAGCCCTTATTTGCATACTGAGCCCGTGATATACCTGATATATGCATTTGAGCCCCTATTTGCATATTGAGCCCGTGATATACATGATATATGCATTTGAGCCCTTATTTGCATATTGAGCCCGTGATATGTCTGATATATGCATTTAAGCCCATATTTGCATATTGAGCCCTTGATATACATGATGAGCCCTTTATATACTTTTTGAGCCCGTGATATACGTTCAAGTTCGCTATCGCATTTTAAGCCTGCTATTGCATTTTGATCCCGTGATATACATTTTTAGCCCATGATATATAATTGAGCGCATATTTACATATTGAGCCCATTATTGCATGTTGAGCCCATTATATGCGTCTTGAGCCCGTTATTCACATTTCGATCTCGTTATTGCATTTTGAGTCCGTACTTGAATTTCAATATACATTTGAAGCCTGTTTTATGCATTTGAGCCCGTATTTGCATTCGGAGCCCTATGATTTATTTGCACTGAGCTCGAAAAAACCAAAGCTATCAATTGATTTACTTAAGCCCTCAAGCAATTTACCTTCTTTAAAATTATCATTTTTCTACTCATCCGAAGGCGTCATGGTCTAAAGTCATTGTTTCATGGCCTGCGGACATCATGTCATGACCTAAGGATTTTCTTTCCTTTTATCATGCTCCTAAGGCATCATAGTCTAAAGGCATGATTTTTTTAATGGCCTGCAGGCATCATGTCACAACCTAAGGATTTACTTTCCGTTTATCATGCTCCTAAGACATCATAGTCTAAAGATGTCATTTTTCATGGCCTGTGAACATCATTTCATGGCCTAAGGAATTTATTTTTGCATATCATAGCCCAAGACATCGTGGCTTAGAGACATCATCATTTTATCTCAAAGAAAACTTTCATCGTCTAAAGGGAACTTGCATCATGTTTAATTTCTTGTACCCGTTTATTTTACGAAGTATTTGATGCATATGCTTTAGGTGTTTGCTTACGCGAATGTCAAGGAAGAACAAGCTACAAATGATAACGCCTTTTCTACTATCTTCTTGACTTATCCCTAATTTTTTAACCTTATTGCCACCTATTTATTTTGTAATGAATTTTGAATCTTTTCGATTCATTCTATCCCCATCCTTATCCAACTCTCGTGTTGTCAATTTCTTTTAGGGATTTCGTTCGTCCCTAAATCTAGAACTACACACAGCCTGATTCTCATAAACCCGAGATATGTAAGCGACTTGATACCGAAGTCTCAGCCACAACATTTCACAATTCCTATTCCCTTTTCGTTTAGCCCCATCGAGATTGTTTCTCGGTCGAACAAAATAGGCCACTATGTCAACGTTCTTTTCTCGTCAATTCATCCTTCATTCTCGAGCAAAGAAGGGGCAGTTGTTGACACCCAATTTTGACCTCCCTACGCCCGCATAAGCTGCTTATATATGTATATTTTTAGTTATATTTTTTATGCAAATGTTCGGCATGCATTCATAAATTCTAAATAATTGACTATCACAACTATTGCATAATTATTTCAAATTACATAATTATTTTAAATTATTTATTTTTTATATTTATTTTTAATTCATTAATTTTCTGATATTGTTTAATTATGTCATATATAGTATATTTCATGTTAATACACGTACCCTTGATAAAACAAGACTTTATTTTAAAATATGTGTTTTTACTTAATTTCTATAAATTATCTACATGATAATAATTGCATAATTTTACGAAACTTTATAAACTATTTATTATAGGACTTGATTTTACTCAAATTTATAAATTATTTATGTTGACAATAAAGTTTATATAATTTTTGATAAATTAATTATATTTCCTATTCATTGAATTATTTACAAATATAATATTTTTATTAATTATATAGCAGCTATTTTTTAAAATATTTACATGATTCTACTCAATTTTATAAATTATTTATATTAATAATAGTGTTTATACGAGTTTCCGTAATTTGAAAAACTATTAAACTACCTATTTGTTAAATTATTTACAAGTATAGTAGATTATTAATTACATAGCAGGCAATTTTGAATTTTTCAAATTTATTTAAAAGTTGACCACTTTTTCCTTAATTTATGTCAACTCTAGCCACTTTTGATCAAATATGACCATATTTAAACCCAAATCAATTCAACCCAATTAATTCCAACCCACTACGCATCTGGACGACCCATTTACTACCCGCTACCTGACCCACTCCAATTTTTAATCCAATCCTTCTATCTAATTTAATCTAACGGCCACAAATAAACCCTACCCTATTTCATTTAATAACCCAATATTCCCCCAAACTGTAACTCACTTTCATTTTTCCCTCTCCACAAGTATACCTGCGCCGCCTCCCCCTCCACTCTTCTTCTCCATGTTTTCTTTTTCTCGTTGCCGGATCACCTCCAACCCCGACCAGATCTCCTTTCTCCGACTTCTATTCGATCTTCCGGCCAAACCACCGCCACCGAATCAGAAACCCACCGGAAATAGCCCAATCTCCTCTCTTCCTCCTTTCTCCCATCTCAAGTCGCAAAGTAGCCTCCGATCTCCCTCCGTTTCTTTTCTCCGCCCTCCCTCTCATCTGCTCCGGCGAAGCCATTAACACCGGTGATTCTCACCTTCCTTTCCCCTTCACCGACTAAACCTCAAACGCCAGGAAACATCTAGCTGTAGCCGCCTCTCCCCTCTCTCCCTCTCATTTTTCACTGCATCCGTACCACCAAAAATAGACCCACACCTAGTTCCCTCTTCGTTCTCTCTTCTCTCCTCTCATCGCTGCACTATTTCCGGCCGTTGTTGGTCGAAAAACAATCAACTACCAGCAGCTCAACCTTCCAATAGTGACATTAATAACTTTAATATTTATGAAAAGTTCTTATAATATGTCTCTGGTATAGTTATTTTTATTTTAGATTCCTTATCTTGATGAATGGGTCCTCAGATATGAGATTCAAGAACTTGAATGCTTATTTCTGTTTAAAATTCTTGCACTATTGCTTGTTTGTTACGATTTTAGGTATTTCTATCTGGTTCTTAACAAGTCTTGTATGAGATATTAGAAACCCATTATATGTTCATGTTTTATATGTTTAATCACCTGCTTGCTCAACCTTAAATAGAATTCATGATAATCTCAGAGTGAGTAATTACAGATGTGTTGAAAGTTTGTTTCTCTGTGTTCCACTTTTGTTTATGAATACTCTCCCTTTGGTACTCAATCACTTGTGAAAATATTGTTTTGGTGATACCTTCAGATTATTTGTCCCCTCTCCTTTAAAGTTCTTGTTTTATATGACAATCTAAAGTTGTGTGTCTAATTTGAATTCCGTAATTTAGGCGTATGAGGCCCCGAAAAGACTTCGTTAAATTAATAGTTAATTCATTTTCCTCTTATATCAAGGCTGACTCATATGTTGCATACATTTAAAATATGGTAATTCGAGAATTTATTTGCTGAACGGAATGAGTTTAGCATGCACTATTTATAAGACAATATATTTTGGATCTTAACTAGAGGTTGATTTGACCGATTATTTTATTCGTTTTAAATAATTTAATACAAGTATGGTAAATATATCAGTCTTGATTGATTGATTATGAATAAGAAATTATTGTGACATGATATTCTTTTCTAAAACAACCTAGCATGTATTTGTAATTGATTTTGTTTTTTCAGTTAAGGAAAACTTATTCACCTAATTATTCTCCTCCCTTAGTTGATTTTAATGTTTAAAGAATTATGGTAATGATTTTTAAAATTAGGAAGATCTTTGCTTTGATTTGATTTGATTTATTTAATTAAGACAAATCATTTTTTATGTAGTAAATATTCTATATTATTTTTTCAGCTTTGTTAATTAAGGAAAAATCACCAAAATTATCATTTTTGACTATTTCTCCTTTTCCTTGACCCCTTGTCTTTAACTATAAAAGCAGCCTTTTGTTTTCTTTTGAGGACACTCGAACACTATCATACATCTATAATATACTTTACTTTTGAAAATACTATTTTCTCCTGCTAAGTTCATAATCCCTCTTCCCGCCTTAATATGAGTACTGCTCGAGATCCACGAATTCTTGTGATCTTGACGTATTGAGGCTCGGGCCTCAATTACTGGAAAAGCTTTTGTTTCTGAAATTGTTGCTCTATTCATTTACTGATTCACCTGTCAGTTTTTATTTCTCCGTATTACTTTTGATAATAATAATGTGTAAATTTTATTTGGCTTAAGCTGTAATAACTTTGAGTCACTTTTGTTACCTTGCTATATTCTAGTAGTCCGTTTGCATATTTAAATAGCTAATCAATGAATTAGGATTCATGGACCCCCGAACATATTATGTGTATTTGTGGTATTATATGTTTGACAGGTCTTTTCTTGTAATGACATGAAGAATCGCCGGGATATGATGGGGTCTAGGACTTGTTCAAATTAATTATTACTATTTTGTTTCATTATAATTTATTTAATTATTTTCTCTTTTTTTCATGAGCTGTAAATTGTATTAAACGCTAATGAATAGTGGAAAAGGACATAGGGGGGTGGGGATTGTGTGTTTCTTCTTTATTTTTTCTAATTGTTAATCTCACCTAGAAATCATGCTCATAGGGATCTCAATAATATATACAACGTTAGATATTATGCCTATAGGATTAATATGAATATGACCGTAAGAACTATACTAAGTTAATGAGAGCGCGTGTTAGTAGATAAGCCTATAGTATTTATTTTCATTAAATGTTGATCCTTTCAACTTTAAGGAAACAACCTGCTTATTGAATTGTTTTACTTACATCCTACACAGATTCTAAAACTTGAATATTAATAACCTATTAGATATCATGCTCATAGGAGTAACAAACTTGATTGATTTTTAGAAATTATGCATGTAGGAATTAATTAATGTGTGAAAACTTGTCTTATTACTCAAATCAAGACTATATTTTGACATGCTAATCACTTAAGAAACGAGTTTATAGATTTTTCTAATGTTGAAATTCTTTTACTTGACAGATTTTGCAAAAACCCAATAAATCTGTTATATCCTGCCTGCTATTTGAGTTCTTGTTTACCTACCTGATTCTATAATGCTGCCAGAATTAAAAACATGTAAATCTGGTAATGATGGGAGTACGTTGTAGGATCTAGATCAGATTAATAAGAACCTGTATAATAATTATGTTTTCTACTTATTATTTTATCAGTGACCCTTCTGTTGTATTGAAAACATATGGATAGAAAAATTTTACTTTATTTGTGATCATTGAGTCTTTTCAAATATGTGGTATGTGCTCAAATCTAATAAATCCATATAAATATCTTGTTCATAGGAGTTCTTTTCGACCTATAAAACGTGTTTATAGGGAATACTATTTTGAAGATGTTTTTTTTTTAAATCTAGAAATCATACTCATAGAATCTGCAATATTTTTAATCTGGTTGCACTTGTCTAGATATCATGCTTTTAACGACTACTCTTTTAATCTAGAGGCCTATTTGAAACCTGTACTTGTTACTTGTATTAATTTTCTTGGTTTGACGCTTGAGTCACCTTAAAAGCCTTAAGAATTTTTAGACCCGAAATCCAAATAGTGGTCCAACACCTCTTGGACATTAAGTTTGGGACGAGTAGGCAAATATTTAGGGCGTTAGTTTATTTGCCTAGAAATGCTTTAGGGTTAATAATTGATTAATTAGGTGGGTAGATGAAAAATGATAGTTCGTGCCCGTTGAATAATATGAGCAATGTAACTCATTGCAAAGTATTATTTAAGTTGCACGGGGTGATCCCATTAGGTTAAAATAACCCCTCCTTTAATAGCAGAACTACGTCTAGCCTAATGCCCTCTACGGATACGCAGGCGCCTCTTCGAGGTTCAGCCCCATATTTTAAATATTTATTTATTTGATTGTCCTTTTATGCATTTATATCGATCATTATGTATACATTAAATTATCTTTCTTTGTAATATTAAATTGTATATTGCAACAAAAAAGATAATAGTCTTTAAATGCATTCTGTCTCAATTTCTTTCTTCTCGCTTGTCTCTAAGTTTTTTTAATTTATTTATTTGCTTATTTATTTATTTATTTATTTATTTATTTATTCTTTTTTCATCAATCTAGTTTAAATTTAAATAACATAGGTTAAAATAAATCCCCGTTTGCTCATTAGTTAATTCCCCACATATTAATGGATTCAACCGGGAACCACATTTGTGGACCTCGAAAGATGCCTAACACCTTCCTTTTGAGGTAATTTAAGCCCTTTCCCGAATCTGGTGACATAGGATAATTTAAATAGACTTGCAGCATAGAATGGCGCCCTAACGCGCCTCAAAATTGTTAGATGACGACTCTCCCTTCATTTAAATCCTTTAAGAGTTGTCACATGTTGAATCCCGCTTTTTTGCGAGAAAAATAGGGCGCGACATTTAGTACTACCACAATATTTGCTAGCCATTTTGGGTATTTCATTTCTTGGATGGACCCGATATTTAGAAGGCGTTACCTCTTCTCCAACAAACTTGTCCTTTCTTCCAAGAAGGGGCGCCACTTCTGTACCTGTATTATTGGGAGGAAGTCATGGTGTATCCGTAACTTTGTACATGGCTACCTTTGAAAGGATGTCTGTAATGTCAAGATGGGGCCAAGCAAAACAATTATCGTTATTTTTAAGAAAATCAACATGCGGCTTTCTGAGCTCAGAACTTAGTCCTGTACCCGAGTATACCTTTTTACCGGTGAATCCTAAAAAAGGATGACCTACACGAGCTCCTCTACCGTTGATTTAATTACATCTCGCTTTTCCAGGACATAACAACCTCTCAATGTCTCGTACCGCCCCTTATCCATTCATATTATTCCTGATAGTCCTTCTCATGTTTCACTTTCAAAGGGTGGACTCCTGTTTTTCCAAGTTCTGTGTCTCCAACATTGGGCTCCCTATTGGTGAAATGATGTTTGTTTCTCGAGCCACCGTCAGGTCCCCTCTAATCTAAATTATCCCGATCGGTAGTGGGAACTTGAGCACCCGGTGATAAGTTAACTGTACTGCCCGCATGACATGGATCCATAGCTTCCTCAAGATAGCATTGTAGCCTATTTCTCTATCAAGAATGTTGAAGCATGTGTCTTTTTCCATCCCATTGCCATTGGTTGATAGTGTAACTTCCCCTTTTGTGGTCTCGCTAGCCATATTAAAGACGACGGGTGTTTTTGACGCTGGGGTCATAGAGGTTGTTGATTCCATCTGCTTGAGGACTTTCTCATGCATTATATTTGTTGAACTTCCTGGATTTATCAACATGCACTTACATTACAGATGTTGAACTAAGTCCTGTTAATGAAGATCATGTCCCTGTTGAATAAATCTAGTCCTCGTGCGGCCTCTTCTTGTTGCCAAAAAGCATTTTCTCCTCCCTAGAGACGGAGACCTCAGTGTTTTTTAATTTGTTGGGCACAACTCGATTTATGATTTTAGCTATAACATTTCGCCTGCAAGGTAAAACACAACCAAGCTAGTAAGAAAAAATAAAGCTAAACCACACAATTGCTTTAGCCCTATGGTGAGCGTCAAACTATTTACCCTAAAATCGATATAGTTGAATTTATGGGGTCAAGAACACTATTACAATTCAACCTTGTTTTAGATTTGATTCACTAGTAGTTTGGTTAGCAGTATATGATGAAAACAAGTAAAGTGTAGTATAAACTAGTAAGACAAGGAGAGAAGAAGCAAATCTGGACGCTTCCAGTATGAACACACACGAGCTCGAGAACGTCGCCCTTGACTCGGAACAATTACTTAAAATAAGTTAAGCTAAATATGTGAAAAGAAAAGAAAAATGTTTGGGCTCAAGAAAATGATATATTACCAATATACTTTCTTGGGATTGAATAGAGTCTAAATTTCTTTACAAAAGAGGAGTAATGACTATTTATGAGCTACAGAGTTTAGGCCTTAGCCAATAGAGGAATGCCATGGAAACCCTAAAGTATTATGCCCTATATTTTTGTGTCATGCATCCAGTCCTTTATGAGGGTGCTAATCAGTTTTCCTACCTTATTAAGATCCATACAAGTTTTTCCATGCACCTGAGTATTCTAACACTCTTGTCCCCTGTTTATCTTTTATGCCACGTCATCAAGGTGATGACTCCGACTATCCTTATTCCTAACGAGACAATCACTCCACCGCTTCTCAGGGATAAATGCTGCCTAGTCCCCAACCCTCATGGTCTTGGTAGCCCGTAGCTTGTTCAGGCCCTATAGATGATGCCACATGCCTATCATCTAATTCTTCACATGTAACTATCATTGTTGATCTTCTCAAATTAACTAAAAAGTCTCACTTCCCTCGATGTTTCTTTTAGTCTATGAATTGATCAGATTCACTCCTAACTTCATATAATTTATATAAATAATTTTATCACAGAACAACTGCTTTATCACATTATTCTCAAGTTGCCAATGAAAATTTTATTTTTCACTATAATATTTCTACTTGGCAATCATAATATATAAACACAAAAGATATTGATTTTATTCCAATTGGAATACTCACTAAGAAGTCTCTTAACCACTTAGCATCATAACCAACCAAATCTAAAATAGTAAATTCAAAGTCCAAATTAGTAAATTCCATCTCCCTTAAATGTGATATTTGTTTCAAATCACTGTATAATTATTTCACCACAGAAAATTCACTATATTTAATATCAATAGTCACCAATAAATGTATAAAAAATCATCATCAAAATTTTCTTTTTTTCCCTCTAATCTTTATTCTCAAAATCATTGCAAATAATAGAAGTATGAGAAATATTATCACTCTTCAAAAGAAAATTATTTTTCAACAAACTTGTCAACAATTTTTTTCCTATAACATTGTATTTTAATCACATCACTATTAATTACTATAAATCTATATATGCAACATTTATTAACATACAATCAAAAATCTTAGATCCTATTTTTCTTTTCTTAGGATCATGTAGCACCAGCAAGATACCAGACACTTTTAAATTTCAGAATAAGGAAATAATTTTTTTCACAGTTCATAGAATTTTCAATTTCATATGTAACATACAAATTTATACATAAAAATATATCAAAAACATCATCTTTATTTCTCAATAAATATATATTCACATATCTAGAGAAATCATCTATAAATGTGAAATAATAAGTGTTGTCACCTCTAGTCATTGTTTATTCAAGTCTAAAAAATTAGTAAGATTTAATTCTAACAATTTCAATACTCTAAAAAATACAAACATGTAATTTCTTAGCCTCAACACAAATCTTACACTTAAAAAAAACTTGAGAGATTTATAAAATAAATAAAAATCTTGCATTTTGTTAATATAAGCTAAGCTAAAATGTACAAGTCTAAATATTTAAATCATATTACGAATCAATAAGTAAATATAAACACTAATATTTTCATCTTAAAAAGTACTAAGGACTGATAAATCATGATTATGATGCTTATTGCCCAAAGAAAAACGTTAATTTTTGTTAATACCTTATCAAACTCAAATAAACTCTGCACCCAATTTTTTCTCGTAATTTCACAAGAATCAATTTGACTCGAATTTTAAAATCATGTGTCACATCAGATAATGCCAATGCTTTTCATATGTGAGCTTACTAAGAAGAACAGTTTCAATTCAAGAACTTGAATACTACTAGAATCACTAATATAAAATCATTCTTCCTCAAGTTGGGTGTAAGATACAAAATATAACTTTGTTAATATAAATATGCTTAGTCGCACCCAAGTATAACACCCGATCTCACACATTGTCTACAAGATTCGCTTGAGAAATGACCACAATAATTTATATCATCTATATAGCGGGATTATCATTTCTCTAAATCTTCTACTACATTGAGGGGTATGTTAGCTCAATTTATCACACATAAATCTATCAAAATATAGACATACAATATCATCATGTACCTTATTAACATAAACATAAAAATTTAATTATCCTCTACAATATTGAATTTCATAGTAATGTTCTTTTCTTTAACTGTTACAGCTTTCTTGCGTTGAACAAGAGAATAAAATTAAATCAATAAATTGTCATCGTTGAAGCCCTCGACTTTTTCCTCATATGTAGTTTTCATAATGCTAGTTGTTTTTCAGACAATAGATTTATACTTCTTTATAATAAGGTATCACGCCCCCACCTTGGGAGGCACGACTAGCACCTAGTGCCACACTGGGATCTGAACTGGCCTGGCTGGGCTCAGGCAACTCTGGTGCCTATCAGTGACTCAAATGCAAAAAACAAACTGCTATATCTCGGCTGTAAATACAACCTCAGCCGACAAGGCCACTTGTAAGAGAAACCAGCTAACCAACAACAGGTAATAAAGGGATCCTATGTGGGCCGACAAGACCACCATGTTGTCTAGTTATAACAAAAACAAAAACAGGAAAATATACTGGGCCCCACATGGCAAATACATAAAATAAGACATACATGAGCCCTATATGGCCAACAACAACCAACTGACTGAAGACTGTAGTCTGCAAGCCTCTAAGAATGAGAATATTGGTCTAGACAGGGCCTCGGCCTACCCAAATGCTATCATAATAAAAGACGGGTAAATTCTACAACCTGGAAACTCCAGATGAAAGGAGCTGGCCAAGCTGCTGACTCTCAATAGATGCTAAACATGGCTTTGCTGATAATACAGAAGCCAAACTGATAGTTATATCGCCCGGCTGCGCCTAGGCTATTCAATTTACTAACTCAGGCCCAACGATTATCCACAAACTTCTAAAGCCTAGCACAACAGCAAAACATCAATTCCACTAACACAGTGAACAAAAGGGCAAAGGAGTTTCAATGACACTTCTAGCATGAGTCACACTTAACCTCTTCTTTCCCAACAAGGGATACTAGAATATACTCTTGATATTCTTTCTAGCAGCTAGCCTCAACACATGAAATCATAATCTACTGATAGCAGCTAATCTCAACATACATGATCTTTATATACTAGCAGCAACTAATTACAACATGTAAGATCGCTATCTATGTTCAAAAACATAGGTCGTATCATTATATGATGAGGATAACTTATCGAAGGGATAAGCCTTAATATACCTCGAATGTCGACTTTCGTTCATTAAATAGTTCTTTACCTAAAGCCAGTAATTCCACTTGGTTGTCGCCTTTATACTGAGAAAATACAGTTATTTTCATGAATAAGAACGGTCAATAACAATATCTTTTCAATAGGATTAACTATAACTTCAACTCCATTTCATTCGACCAAGAACTTATAATTTCTTCAGAGTTTAGAATAGATAAATGCTTACCTATTGACTGTGGCCATTTAGAGTTCAATTTGAAGCAATTTTGACAATCTTTACTTGGCGGGGTTCCGGTGTGCTGAGCGAATTTTTGAGAAATAACTCTGTAGAATTGCTTCTCGTAGGCCTAGAACTTGTTATCCGAAGTTAATTTGCATTTCAACAGAGTCTGATAGCGTAATTTGATGAGAAATGGATGAAAATTGTGTCTCTTCTCTTTTCTATCCAAGGGAGTATTGAAATGACTCAAATTAATCAAAGGGGGCTTATATATATAGGCATAGGCGGTGGCAGGGGTGGCACCCCGCGCTACCCATCACACCAATACGCCTGCTGCGCCGCGCCCTCCAAGGTGCTGGGATGCCTGGCACGCCGTGCTGCCCAAAGCACCAGCAGGCTGGCACGTCGCGTTGGCCCCTCGCGGCCTGGGCTCGCCCCATCCTGCTTCCAAGGATTTTCCTATATGCGTTAAACTCTCTTTACTCGTCACAACTCACGTGTTCAACTATTAACCATTAACATTTTACGGGGTGTAACATCCTCCCCCCCTTAGGAACATTCATCCTCGAATGTCGTCTTTAGGCTTAAAGGGATCAACTCTTTTAACTAGTATTTAAAAAAATTTCGGCAGAGTCTCCTCTGTAATATGGACTATCTGGGAACCTGAAACGTAGAAAAGTCCAACACAGGCATCTCACAGGATGCTACCTGCAACTAAAGAACACAATAGTACTACATGTCTGTGACCAGCTGATAACAATAGCAACAAAGTCAACTATATATCATCTGAAACTATTATACCTTAATTGAAATTGATTAAGTCTGTATACTTTTGTTATAGGGTCTAGAACAACTAAAACTATCCAAACTTTGCATCATTCGTAGAAGTTTTCTTTTTTTTTTCAATTCATTTTTGCTATATTTCCGTTCCCTTACGATACTCTAATAAGCCACAACTTTGGTTCTCAAACTCCCTTGAATCTGGCTACTGGGGTCTCTCCATGGAATATCGCTTTTGTACCTTGAGTATCTCCGACTAGGTCAATCTGAAAAATAGATCTTCTACGCGCTTGTGTAATATTGATAACCAGATCCTAGCCCCAAGGGCAATTCTATCTCATAGGCCACTTGACCAATTTCTCAAAGGACCCAATATAGTTTTAATAAATTTAGGGCTTGGCTTGCCCTGCTTGTCAAATCTCACAACGCCCTTTATTGGTGAGTTTTTAGAAACATTCAATCACTGGTTCCATTTCTAACTTCTCCATATGCTAGAGTAAGACTTCCAACGACCCTGGGTTGCCAGTACCAATCTCCGTATTACTTTAACTATTTCCCTTCGACTGATGCAGTGTGCTCGATTTTATTATTCCTGACTTACCTGCTTCAGGACATCATATAGAGAACCTACATTCCCACCTTTAAAATAATTTCGGGTTTTTAAGTCGTGCGCTTAACTTGGTCACTTTCTAGGGTTAGGAAGCTGTGCTCAAATTGACTTGCCTTCCAACCTGTTCTGACAGCTTTTCCAAAGCCTAGCTGTAAGTTGTGGTCTTTGTCAACATTTAATAAACACTGGGACATCATATCGCCGGCACAGTTCTTTAATAATCAATTCAACATAATTTTTAACTAAAACATAATTTTGACCGGCAAAAAATGAATTAATCTTATTGGTCTTTCGATACTGACTCGAATAGGATCGATTTTATCCTTAGTACGGGTTAACCCTGCAACTATATTCATACTGTCTCTCTCCCCCTTCCACATAGGCACGACTATTTCCTAAATTAGCCTACCCGATTTTTTATGGTCAATCTCTCTTTGCTAGCCATTGGATCTTTATGCTACAACTTGGTAGTATTCTTCTTCTTCCTGTTCCAATAGTAGATCTCTTTTATAACTTAACGCAGTTTCGTCAAACCCGAGTGGGGGAAATAACAGACATGGTATGCCTTGCTACAATCTATTGACGAAACTCTGCCACACTTAGAACATAGAGTCGGCCTCTAAGTCCCAAGACCCTATCTCCTACTATCTCAAAGGTCGGTAGATCCTTCTGCTATTATTTATCTATGGCTTTACTAGGCTAGGGTTTCTATATCGTCATTCCTTTGCCTCCACAATTAGTGAGGACATTGCAGTATTCTAGGTTACAACCTTACTATCCTTTAAGTGTTATCCTGCTACTTATTTCTCGACATTCAGGGGCGATTCCGATCTCTATCATCTCGCTACTTCCTGGAGGTGGTCCTATTTTCCCCTCAAGTTCGATGCTCAGGCCTTGCTATTACTTTTATAAGCTGAAAATCGGGATTCGTGCTCCATGCACCTTACTAGCAGGGATATTACCGACGAAGTCTATCAACCCGTATTGTTCTGACTCGCACTCGGGCCAATTTTATTTATATAATATCTCTATCTTTTGACATAAAAACCTATGGTCATAGTCATTATTCTTCAAGTACTCACTACCATCGCTAGCACACCGCCGGGGAATCAACCTATTTCTGACCTGGGATGTACTACTGCTAGGGGTTCTTTGCTCGTGGGCTCTCACACGTACTTAGGTGCTACTGGAAATCTTATCTGCCTTCTTGATTTACTGCCATGAGGGTCTAGGTAACTTGTAAACACTAAGGGTCTTGACCATCTTCTAATCCTTCTCGGAATCAACAGTTCTAGTCCTTTTTTACTCTTTATTCTGGGCAATATAGAATTGATGCTTACGCTTTCTATTGTACTAGGAGAACAAGATTGGAGGTGAGAAATGACCCTAGCATTCTATAACAGGGCTAAGGCGCAAAATTCAACAAACTCTAAAGGTTGGAGGTGCAAATCTCGCACAATCCTTCGCATTTTCCAAGTAACCCAACATTGGTTGTAGTTCTCGTCTAATTCTAACGGTCTACTAGGTGAGCCAACTCATACATATACCATATTACTGACCTCTTACTCTGTGATTGTAAGGAGAACTGGGGATGGTGCTGGCATATCTATTACCTTATGAAGTTCCTGGTGCCCCGAGAGGATGCTGGGGGAATTAAAAGACGTCTGCTTTTGCCCTTAGGCTAACTGTCCCTCCTCCAATTGTAGCACCTCACTGGTACCTCCTCCTGCTATTGTAGCGACTTTTGGCTGACTGAAGTCTATCCTATATCAAATATCATTCTAGACAGATATAACAATGAAATCTTAAAGACTCGTCCCTATACAACTCGACTCTATAGCACGCTCTAAGAAGAAGGAGGGGTAACCATACTATCATGCCTCATAGCCTCCTGCTTATAAAATGTGGGTGCACAACAAATTTATAAACAAGACTCTACTAGAAACGGCTTGCAGACTCCCTGAGATATGACCTGCTCTGATACCAGTTTGTCACGCCCCACCTTAGGAGGCACGACTGGCACCTAGTGTCACACTGGGTTCTGAACTGACCTGACTAGGCTCAGGCACCTCTGGTTCCTACCAGTGACTCAAATGCAAGAAAAAAAACTGTTATATCTCGACTGTAAACATAGCCTCACGCCAACAAGGCCACCTGTAAGAGAAACCAGATAACCAACAAAAAGGTAATAAAGGGATCTTATGTGGGGTGACAAGACCACCATGCTGTCTAGTTATAATAGAAATGAAAACAGGCAGCCATACTGGGCCCACACGGTCAACACGTAAAATAAGACATACATGGGTCTCACACGGCCAACAACAACCAACTGACTGAAGACTGTAGTCCGCAAGCCTCTAAGAATGAGAATATTAGTCGAGACAGGGCTCTGGCCTATCCAAATGTTGTCCAAATAAAAGACGGGTAACTTCTACAACCTGGCAACTCTAGATGAAAGGAGCTGGCCAATCTGCTAACTCTGAATAGCTACTAACGGAGGTTCTGAATCCAATCTATCTAAACCTGCAGGCAAGTATTCAGCGCCCCACAGTTGGATGTCAATACAATATGTACCGAATATGTAAGGCAATAACAGAAATTGATTAAAAGTAGTAAAGGACTGGAGAAAAACAACAGTAAGGGCCAGAAGTTAACCTGTAAGCTGTTATACCCCGTAGAATTCCCGGCACCTAGACGACCTATTCGCATGTTGGTTAAGCATATTTGAAGGTCATACATGCTGGAGAAAGGCCCGGGAAAAGATCGGACGAGAAACCTGTCGAACCATCGCGGAAGGAGCCGAGGCAGAGCCCCTCCGCGATGACAGCGTGTCACGGAGGAGGGGCCTCCGCGTTGGCTCCGTGACACGTTGGCCCTGTCTAAGTCCAAGTATATAAATCCCACTTCGGGTTTAAATCATTTAAACACTAAGAAATTTCCAGGAAACAGAGAGAAAAATCAGAGAAAGAGGAGGGATGAAGAAATTATATAATTTTCGTCCGATTATGCTACTAAACGTTGTCCAAACTCAAATTAACTCCAGATACGGAGGTATTTAGCAGCAGAAAGCATTCCTACGGATTCAGTTTCGTAAAATACGGCCGACGAATCGTCGAGCCACCGAGCTAAGATAAGTGGAATTGCTCTAAATTAGTGTCTATGTGTTCCTAGCTGTGAAGTGAATATTTCTCCCTTCTGGACCGCTGAAAAATAGCGAGTTTTCGACCGTCTTTCGATAAGCCTAAGTTTAGGATATAAACTGTATCGAAAGTAACGTTGATCTTTACAATAAAGCTGTACTTAGTATTAATTGACGTATTTATAAATGCAGTTGGGAGAAAATAGTTGAAGTACCGGCCGAGTCTCGTCCGACGGACGAATAGTTCAAGAATAAGGTATGTAAAGCTAGTTCCCTCGGCAAGTTAAGCAATATCGGTACAGTATAGTGATTTACAGGCCAGTAGAATGTTCAGAAGTCAAATGTTACGTTTATTGTGAATGTTGATACGATATGAGAAGCATTGGGTTGTAACTTGCGTGAAACTTACTAGTAAGACATAGATTCTAACACAAGTGTTAGAAACTGCCCAGTATGCTCAGTATGTGATGTAATATGAAATGTTAAGGTATTATTGTATTTAGTTGAAACCCCGTAAAGTGATGCAATATCCGTAAAGCACTTCAGAAATAGAATGGTAGGCTAAAATAAAGTTTAGAACGCATGCTAGGAATAGTAAATCATGTTAATACAGAAACTCAATAAACAGCATAGTTTTCAGTAGAAACACTATCTTGTATAGCATTTGTCCAGTACAGTTTGGCAGGAGACTATATTCATATATATATATATTTACCAGTCTCAGCACGTATTAAATACGTACAGATTACTATCATTAGTTCAGCATGTAATGTATACGATACTTTACCCCTATTAGCCTCAGCATGTGAGATATGCAGACAGTATTACTAGTTGAGACCGTTGTATTGTTTGGGGTTGGACTACCTAGCATCCATGACCGCCCCAGGGTTAATAGCTGTATCGACTCGTCCGCCAGAGGACGAGGATACGTCGCTCTACGGAGTGGCATGCCGCCCCCCCAGGGGACGAAGATGGGATGCCAGTTTCCCCATATTATGCCTTGGTTGGCTTTTACACACCCCTGTCGAGCGGATACGCCCGGGTGTTGATTCAGGAGTCCTCCGGACTCAGGTACAGTTATAGTCAGGGGCTCAGCGAGCCCAAGTGCATACCTAGGGGACCGGCAGGATGCTTACAGCCATTATAGGAGATGGGATGACCGGGGTAGGGGTGTAGATTCTGTGCTGGTTGTACCTCCCGGCTTATGGGGGCCGGGTAAGGTTTGTGTGTGCCATGTTGTGCTATTTCATGTTATGCCATGTTACGTTAGATACGAGTAGATCAGCAGTAGAGGGGTATGTCTCCAGGTATGACTCCTAATTCCTTCCAGTATAAATGAGAAAAGGTATGACTTACAGTATCAGGCAGTTAATCTAATTCTTCCTACTTCAGTTTATCAATTACATTGTTGTTTTCAGACTTTGCTTTCAGTTATTGCTTTACATACTCAGTGCCAGCGGTACTGACGCCCGGTGGGGCGCTGCATTACTTGCCTGCAGGTACTCATAGACGAGCAGGCGATACTACGTGATTTCCTGTCAGCGGTCGAGTATTCAGCTCCTGTCATCCGGAGGCTGAATTTCAGAGGTGTATTTCAATTTCTTTTTGTTGTATAGTACGGGTAGGTCGGGGCCCTGTCCCGATCATTTCTATTGCTATTCCTAGAGGCTTGCAGTCTATATATACTTCCCTGTGGTCAGATGAGCCGGTCGTGTAAGGCCGTGCAGTTGTATAGCTGTTAGTACTCTTTCTTTCTTTTATGTTGGCTGTGTGGGGCCATAATTTTCCAGTAGTGGTGACCTTGCCGGTCACGTAGCTTTCTAGTACTTCAGGATTGAGTTATAGATAACTAGGCAGCATGGTGGCCTTGTCGGCCCGCATAGGTTTCCCTGAATTGATATGTTTCTGGTCAGCTGTTAGTACAGGTACAGGAGGCTATAGGCCAATGGGTCGGGGGCTGTGTTTACAGCCGTTATATAGCCCTTTGTTTCCAGGAATATGAGTTAGAGCCAGCCAGGCACCAGATGTGCCAGGCTCAGCAGTCCAGTAGTTCAGGTCCCAGTAGGGCACCAGGTGCCAGTCATACCCCCCAAGGCGGGGTGTGACAAACTTGGTATCAGAGCAGGTCGTATCCCAGGGAGTCTGCAAGCCGTGCTAAGTAGAGTCCTGTCCATGGATGTATTGTGCACCACATACTATGGATAGGAGGCTGCAAGGCATGATAGGATGGTTGTCTTTTATTCTTATTCAGTCGTGTTGTAGAGCGGTATAGTATAGGGTTGAGTCCCTAAAAGCTTACCATATTCTTTGGTTACAGATAATGTCAGACCAGCGCCATCCTATCACAGGTCGGAGCTTAGATGTTGCAGCAGGGGAAGGCACCAGCAGGATGCCTCACCCTCGTTTAGAAACAGCCCGATCAGAGGGCACTACAGAGGCATCGTCCCAGCCTCCTCAGCAGTCTCCACCACGTTAGGAGCCACTTGGGGTGACATTACCTTCAGTAGTCCCTATACCGACACCTTCCGACCAGGAGGTTAGGAGTGCTGTAGTTATGTTAGCACAGATGATGGCTGCTCAGCGTCAGCCAATGCCTTCTACAGTTGCGGAGTCATCAGGAGGGCCCGATAGTTCGAGGGTCCGAGAGTTCTTAGCCCTGAATCCCCCACAGTTTACAGGTACGGACCGGACAGAGGACCCTCAGGATTTTCTAGATCAAATGCAGAGAATCTTCAGGGTTATGCATGCCACGCCTACCGAATCAGTTGAATTGGCAGCATTCCGGTTATGGGATATTGCGGTGTTATGGTATGAAAGCTGGGAAAGGTCCCGAGGGAGAGATGTTTCCCCTCCCACCTAGTCTAGCTTTTCAGGAGCCTTTCTGGATCACTATTTGCCGCAGGAGATTCGACAGGCCCGGGTAGACCAGTTCCTACATCTAGAGAAGGGGGCCATGAGTGTCCGGGAATATTCCTTGCGGTTTGATTCTTTGGCTCGATATGCACCGGCCTTTGTTGATACCATGGCATCTAGAGTGCACCGTTTCATCATGGGGTTGAATCCAGAATATGTTGAGACTTGTATTACAGCCACACTGCGAGAGGACATGGACATTGCTCGAGTTCAAGCATTTGCCCAAAATATTGAGGGCATCAGACAGCGACAACGGGAGATCAGAAGGGTCAGTTAGGAACAGCGTCGCCGGGACAGGCCAGTTGAGTTACAGAGGGAGGCCCGGGGAGGACCCAGGCCACGATTGTTAGACAGGCCGCCCAGGCCCCCGCCTCCGCCACAGTCGCAGGGGGGTAGATTCAGCCGCAGGGGGCAGTCAGAGACTGGTAGAGGCTCGCAGATGGCAGATTCACCATTACAGAGGAGGGCGGAGCAGAGTAGGTATACCCTACCACTTTACCCTATATGCAATCGACGCCATCCTGGAGCATGCAGATATGGCTCCACCGCATGTTATATTTGTGGCCAAGAAGGCCATTTGATGAAAGATTGCCCAGCCAGAGGTCGAGAGGACCGCGATAGACAGGATAGGGCATCAGCAGGGTCACGAGCCACAGCATCCTCGACTGGGCGCAGGCCCTCAGTTTCAGTAGGCAGGGGTCGGGGCAGATCAGGGGCCTCCAGTACAGGTGCGGGCCCAAGCCGCACATATGCCTTACTAGGGAGGCAAGATTCAGAAGCGACACCTGATGTTGTGACAGGTATGTTAACCATCTGCTCACACCCTGCCTATGTGTTGATTGATCCAGGGTCTACTTTGTCCTACATTACTCCATTTGTGGCACGAAAGTTTATTATTGTACCAGAATCATTACAACAGCCCTTCTTAGTATCTACGCCCGTCGGTGACTCTATCACAACTAGCCGAATCTACCGCGGGTGTACAGTAGAGATTGCTGACCGTCAGACCACAGTAGATCTGGTCGAGTTAGAAATGATAGACTTCGATGCCATAATGGGTATGGACTGGTTAGTACCGTGTTTTGCCAATTTTGAATGTTGGACCAAAACGATCCGATTCCACTTCCCAGGAGAAGCAATGCGGGAGTGGAAGGGCAGCACCGCTACGCCAAAAGGTAGGTTTATTTCCTACCTCCAGGCGAGAAAGGTTATATCTAAGGGATGTATTTACCATCTGGTCAGAGTTCAGGATGTCCAAACAGAATCTCCGACACTCCAGTCTATTCCAGTGGTGAATGAATTCCCTGATGTGTTTCCTGATGAGTTACCTGATATTCCCCAGAAAGGGAAATAGACTTTTCTATTGATTTATTACCAGGCACCCAGCCGATATCAATTCCTCCCTATCGTATGGCTCCTGCAGAACTCAGAGAATTAAAGGAGCAGTTGAAAGATTTGTTAGATAAAGGTTTTATTAGGCCGAGTACTTCACCGTGGGGTGCGCCAGTCTTGTTTGTGTGAAAGAAAGATGGCTCGCTCCGAATGTGTATAGACTATCGGCAGCTAAACAAAGTTACAGTAAAGAACAAGTACCCGCTCCCCAGAATTGATGACTTATTTAATCAGTTGTAGGGAGCCAGATACTTTTCTAAGATTGAATTGCGTTCCGAATATCACCAGGTCCGAGTATGTGAGAGAGATATTCCTAAGACAGCGTTCAGGACCCGATATGGACATTTTGAATTTCTAGTTATGTCCTTCGGATTAACGAATGCCCCAGCAGTCTTTATGGACCTGATGAACAGTATTTTCAGACCTTTCCTGGACTTGTTCGTGATAGTATTCATTGATGATATTCTGGTGTATTCTCGCTCTGAAGCAGATCACCGGACTCATTTGCGGACAGTGCTCCAGATTCTCAGGGACCGCCAGTTGTATGCTAAATTTTCGAAGTGTGAGTTCTTGCTTAACTCAGTGGCCTTTTTAGGGCATATCGTCTCAGACGCTGGTATACAGGTAGACAAGTAGAAAATAGAAGCAGTTAAGTCATGGCCTAGGCCTACCACTCCGACGGAAGTTCGTAGCTTTCTGGGATTAGCAGGGTATTACAGGAGGTTCGTTGAAGGGTTCTCGACTATTGCGGCACCTCTAACCAAATTGACACAGAAAGCAGCAAAGTTTCAATGGACAGAGGCATGCGAGCAGAGTTTCCAGGAATTGAAAGACAGATTAACCTCCGCTCCAGTATTAGCATTACCGGAAGGCACAGAAGGTTATTCAGTCTATTGTGACGTGTCAGGCGTTGGGTTAGGTTGTGTGTTAATGCAGCATGGTAGAGTAATTGCATATGCTTCCAGACAGCTGAGGAAACACGAAAAGAATTACCCTACCCACGACCTGGAATTGGCCGCAGTAATACACGCCTTAAAAATGTGGAGGCATTACCTGTACGGCGTCCATGTTGATATTTACACAGATCATAAGAGCCTACAGTATATTTTCACTCAGAGGGAGTTGAATCTGTGGCAACGCCGCTGGTTGGAGCTGTTAAAAGATTATGATGTGAATATTCTATACCACCCCGGAAAAGCTAATGTTGTAGCAGATGCCCTGAGCCGTAAGTCAATGGGGAGTTTGGCGTATTTGCGACCTGAGAAACAAAAGTTAGCCAAAGAAATTCATCAGTTAGCTGGTCTAGCCGTTCGAGTAATGGAAACAGAAAATAATAGAGCAGTAATTCAGAATTCTGCGGTGTCTTCATTAGTTACAGAGGTAAAAGGACGACAGTACGATGATCCTGATTTAGTCCAGCTCAGAGATAGATTCAGGCAGGTAAGGAGTCAGATTTTCAGATAACCGGGGATGATGTGCTACGCTGTAAGGGCCGCCTCTGTGTCCCGAATGTCTCAGGACTTCGTGGGAAGATCATGCATGAGGTACATTACGCTCGCTATTCCCTCCATCTAGGAGCGACCAAAATGTACCACGATATCAGAGACATCTACTGGTGGCCAGATATGAAAGCTGAGATAGCCGAATTTGTATCTAGATGTTCTAACTATCAGCAGGTGAAAGCAGAGCACCAGAAACCGGGCGGTTTGACGCAAGAGATAATGGTACCTATGTGGAAATGGGAAGCGATAAACATGGATTTTGTAACAGGGTTACCCCGTACTAGACGCAGAAATGATTCCATTTGGGTAATAGTTGACAGGCTGACAAAATCAGCTCATTTCTTGCCAGTGAGGGCTACCTTCTCAGCTGAGGATTATGCCGAATTATATATCAGAGAAATAGTTAGATTGCATGGAGTGCCAGTATCTATCATTTCAGATAGAGGAGCACAATTCACAGCTAGATTCTGGCAATCGTTTCAGAAAGGTTTGGGAACACAGATTAACTTGAGCACGGCATTCCATCCTCAAACAGATGGGCAGGCTGAACGTACACTTCAGACGCTTGAAGATATTCTACGAGTGTGTGTGCTAGATTTTGGAGGTAGCTGGGATGAGCACCTTTCGTTAATTGAATTTGCTTATAATAACAGTTATCATTCAGCCATCCAGATGGCGCCTTTCGAGGCATTATATGGGCGAAAATGTAGATCGCCGGTGGGCTGGTTTGAAATAGGAGAATTAGCATTGGTTGGCCCAGACATTGTTCGGCAGTCAGAAGAAAAGATAAAGCTTATCCGAGAACGTTTACTGACCTCTCAGAGCCGCCAGAAGTCTTATGCAGATATGCGGCGCAGAAATCTAGAATTTGCGGTGAATGACTGGGTATATCTGAAAGTGTCCCCGATGAAAGGGGTAATGAGGTTTGGCTATAAAGGTAAGCTTAGCCCGAGATTCATTGGGCTATATCAGATTCGGCGAAGAATAGGCCGAGTTGCATACGAATTAAACTTGCCTCCAGAGTTAGCATCTGTTCACCCAGTCTTCCATGTCTCTATGTTGAGGAAGTTCGTAGGGGACCCTTCTACAGTGGTTCCAGTTCAAGATGTTCAGATCACAGAAGAGTTAGCATATGAAGAGGTTCCCGTAGCTATCTTAGACAGACAGATTCACAGGCTGAGAACTAAAGATGTTGCATCTGTCAAAGTATTGTGGCGTAATAGGAACCGGGAAGAAATGACGTGGGAAGCTGAAGAAGATATGAAAACCAGATACCCTCACCTATTTCAGGCCTAGTCAGGCGACAGGTATGTCCGTATTATTACTTATGCAGTACCTTATGGTTGTATGTCTGTAAATGATAAAGAAAGATTGATATCTAGTTATCCAGTGGATCCTAGACTACTATGCGCAGTACCTGTGTTGGACTTTTCTGCATTTCAGGCTTTTGCTATAGTCCATATTACAGGGGAAACTCTACCGAAATTTTTCTAGAAAGTAAGTAAGTAGTCCTCTAGATAACAGTGTACATTCGAGGACGAATGTTCTTAAGGGGGGGAGAATGTTATACCCCGTAGAATTCCCGGCACCTAGAGGACCTATTCGCACGTTGGTTAAGCATATTTGAAGGTCATACGTGCTGGAGAAAGGCCCGGGAAAAGATCGGACGAGAAACCTGTCGAACCATCGCGGAAGGAGCCGAGGCAGAGCCCCTCCGCGATGGCAGCGTGTCACGGAGGAGGGGCCTCCGCGTTGGCTCCGTGACACGTTGGCCCTGTCTAAGTCCAAGTATATAAAGCCCACTTCGGGTTTAAATCATTTAAACACTAAGAAATTTCCAGGAAACAGAGAGAAAAATCAAGAAAGAGGAGGGACGAAGAAAATATATAATTTTCGTCCGATTACGCTACTAAACGTTGTAAATTAACTCCAGATACGGAGGTATTTAGCAGCAGAGAGCATTCCTACGGATTCAGTTTCGTAAAATACGGCCGACGAATCATCGAGCCACCGAGCTAAGGTAAGTGGAATTGCTCTAAATTAGTGTCTATGTGTTCCTAGCTGTGAAGTGAATATTTCTCCCTTCTGGACCGCTGAAAAATAGCGAGTTTTCGACCGTCTTTCGATAAGCCTAAGTTTAGGCTATAAACTGTATCGAAAGTAACGTTGCTCTTTACAATAAAGCTGTATTTAGTATTAATTGACGTATTTATGAATGCAGTTAGGAGAAAATAGTTGAAGTACCGGCCGAGTCTCGTCCGACGGACGAATAGTTCAAGAATAAGGTATGCAAAGCTAGTTCCCTCGGCAAGTTAAGCAATATCGGTACAGTATAGTGATTTACAGGCCAGTAGAATGTTCAGAAGTCAAATGTTACGTTTATTGTGAATGTTGATACGATATGCGAAGCATTGGGTTGTAACTTGCGTGAAACTTACTAATACGACATAGATTCTAACACAAGTGTTAGAAACTGCCCAGTATGCTCAGTATGTGACGTAATATGAAATGTTAAGGTATTATTGTATTTAGTTGAAACCCCGTAAAGTGATGCAATATCCGTAAAGCACTTCAGAAATAGAATGGCAGGCTAAAATAAAGTTTAGAACGCATGTTAGGAATAGTAAATCATGTTAATACAGAAACTCAGTAAACAACATAGTTTTCAGCAGAAATACTATCTTGTATAGCATTTGTCCAGTACAGTTTGGCAGGAGACTATATTCATATATATATATATTTACCAGTCTCAGCACGTATTAAATACGTACAGATTACTATCATTAGTTCAGCATGTAATGTATACGATACTTTACCCCTATTAGCCTCAGCATGTGAGATATGTAGACAGTATTACTAGTTGAGACCGTTGTATTGTTTGGGGTTGGACTACCTAGCATCCATGACCGCCCCAGGGTTAATAGCTGTATCGACTCGTCCGCCAGAGGACGAGGATACGTCGCTCTACGGAGTGGCATGCCCCCCCCCCAAGGGGACGAAGATGGGATGCCAGTTTTCCCATATTATGCCTTGGTCGGCTTTTACACACCCCTGTCGAGCGGATACACCCAGGTGTTGATTCAGGAGTCCTCCGGACTCAGGTACAGTTATAGTCAGGGGCTCAGCGAGCCCAAGTGCATACCCAGGGGACCTGCAGGATGCTTACAGCCATTATAGGAGATGGGATGACCGGGGTAGGGGTGTAGATTCTGTGCTGGTTGTACCTCCCGGCTTATGGGGGCCGGGTAAGGTTGGTGTGTGCCATGTTGTGCTATTTCATGTTATGCCATGTTACGTTAGATACGAGTAGATCAGCAGTAGAGGGGTATGTCTCCAGGTATGACTCCTAATTCCTTCCAGTATAAATGAGAAAAGGTATGACTTACAGTATCAGGCAGTTAATCTAATTCTTCCTACTTCAGTTTATCAGTTACATTGTTGTTTTCAGACTTTGCTTTCAGTTATTGCTTTACATACTCAGTGCCAGCGGTACTGACGCCCGGTGGGGCGCTGCATTACTTGCCTGCAGGTACTCATAGACGAGCAGGCGATACTACGTGATTTCCTGTCAGCGGTCGAGTATTCAGCTCCTGTCATCCGGAGGCTGAATTTCAGAGGTGTATTTCAGTTCCTTTTTGTTGTATAGTACGGGTAGGTCGGGGCCCTGTCCTGATCATTTCTATTGCTATTCCTAGAGGCTTGCAGTCTGTATATACTTCCCTGTGGTCAGATGAGCCGGTCGTGTGAGGCCGTGCAGTTGTATAGCTGTTAGTACTCTTTCTTTCTTTTATGTTGGCCGTGTGGGGCCATAATTTGCCAGTAGTGGTGACCTTGCCGGTCACGTAGCTTTCTAGTACTTCAGGATTGAGTTATAGATAACTAGACAGCATGGTGGCCTTGTCGGCCCGCATAGGTTTCCCTGAATTGATATGTTTCTAGTCAGCTGTTAGTACAGGTACAGGAGGCTATAGGCCAATGGGCCGGGGGCTGTGTTTACAGCCGTTATATAGCCCTTTGTTTCCAGGAATATGAGTTAGAGCCAGCCAGGCACCAGATGTGCCAGGCTCAGCAGTCCAGCAGTTCAGGTCCCAGTAGGGCACCAGGTGCCAGTCATACCCCCCAAGGCAGGGTGTGACATAAGCTTTCTTATCCATAACCTGCATCTAATAAAACAATACACGTATATGAGCTGAAACAGTACAACTATTTATTCATAAACTATAGCTGGCAGACAAATATACAGACAAAAACCTAATCGGGCCCCCATAATCCTGGAAGGTACAAATAATGCAGAATAACCTACCTGGGCCACCGTAAGCCCCGAAAAGCACAAATAATGTACACTTCTTCTATTTGGATACTAAAGGTTCGTAAACATACTGTAACTCTGGAACATCTGCTCTCTAAAGTTATGTCCAAGCCTGATGGCTCCTGTAGCTGTGTCTGACTCTGAACTGTCTAGCTGTGTAACTGGACCCCGAGCATTGGCTCGACTATAGGTCATAATGTAATCTCTGATAACTAAACTCCGAGCCTTAGCTCGACTATGGGTAATCTCTCATAACTGGACCCCGGGCCTTGGCCCGACTATGGGTCATAATGTGACTGTTGTAACTGGATCCCGAGCCTTGGCTCGACTATGGATCATACTGTAGTTATTGTAATTGGGCCTCGAACCTTGGCTCGACTATGGGCCATAATGTAACTGTTGTAGCTGGACCCCGAGCCTTGGCTCGACTATGGGTCATAATGGAAGCTCTAAAAATTGGATACGACCCTCACGGCCTCAATCTGGTCCCTCCGAACATCATACTACTCTTGCAAGCATAACCTTATAGCCAACAACATCCAATCCCTAAATATTTCATACAACAAAGCTGGCTAGGGTTAACTCTGATGAGGATTGCTACATCGTTGTTGTCTCAATTCTATTGGTAACAACTGACCATAATAGGCTTACTCTAGGATACTTGTCTTTTGCGTGGAACAACTGTGGGGCTGCTACTAATCGGATATGCTCCTGAGCAATCAACTCTAACCTCCCATAGGCAGCACATTATAACTTTTATCCTGAAGATAATGTTATAATACTGTGATTCTAGTCCCTTAGGCACTAACTGAGTCTGTTCAAATTTCATAAGCCTTCTCTGGGTGATTCCTAACCTCGTGGGTGTGTTTATATGGACTTAGCCATTTCCAGCAACCTGCACCTGAGTATCTGAGTAGGCTGGGGCGTTAATTCCGTTTCTAGCTACTAATAAAGCTTCCTCCTTAGGGTATCTACTGTTTTATCAGACAGGTAACAGCTGGGATGGTGCCCTGAGTGACCTGTGCGATAAGAACCGCGTCAATTGAAACTAACTTCCACTGGCGGTAGCCACTATATGGCAGACTGACCCCCAACTCACTGGGCAACTCTGATGCTACGGACTCTAGGGTAAGACCATACTAACATAATTCTGTCCTTGGAGGCATCAAGGTGCGCCAACGGCCTCTGGGCGAGCTTTGCTGATAATACAGACGCCAAACTGATAGTTATATCGCCCGGTTGTGCCTAGGCTATTCAATTTACTAATTTTGGCCGAATGATTATCTACAAACTTCTAAAGCCTAGGCACGACAGAAAAACATCAATTCTACTAACACAGTGAACAGAAGGGCAAAGGAGTTTCAATGATACTTCTAGTGTGAGTCACACTTAACGTCTTCTTTTCTGAAAAGGGATACTGCAATATACTCTTGATATGCTTTCTAGCAGCTAGCCTCAACATGTGTAATCATAATCTACTGATAGTAGCTAATCTCGACATACATGATCTTTATATACTAGCAATAGCTAATCGTTATCTATGTTCAAAAACATAGGTCGTATCATTATACGATGAGAATAACTTGCCAAAGAGATAAGTCTTAACATACCTCGAGTGCCGACTTTCGTTCATTAAACAGTTCTTCACCTGAAGCCAGTAATTCCACTTGGTAACAACTTTTATACTGAGAGAATACAACTATTTTCATGAATAAGAACGGTCAATAACAATATCTTTTCAATAGGGTTAACTATTACTTCAACTCCATTTCATTCGGCTGAAAATTTATAATTTCTCGAGAGTTTAGAAGGGAGAAATGCTTACCTATTTCCTGTGGCCGTTTAGAATTCAATTTGAAGCAATTCCGACAATCTTTACTCGACGGGGTTTCGATGTGCCGAGTGAATTTTTGAGAAATAACTTCATAGAAATGTTTTCCCTAGGCTTAGAACTTGTTATCCGAAGTTAATTTGCATTTGGAGGGAGTTTGATAGCGTAATTTGACGAGAAATGGATGAAAATTGTGTCTCTTCTCTTCTCTGGCCGAGGGAGTATTGAAATGACTCAAATTAATCAAAGGGTGCTTATATATATAGGCATAGGTGGTAGCGGGAGTGGCGCCCCGCGCTGCCCATTGCGCCAATACGCCTGCCGCGCTGCGCTGCCCAAAGCACCGGCAGGTTGGCGCGTCGCGTTGGCCCCTCGCGGCCTGAGCTCGCCCCACCCTGCTTCCGAGGCTTTTCCTATTCGTGTCAAACTCTCTTTACTCTTCACAACCCACGCGTATGCCTGCAAACCATTAACATTTTTCGGGGTGTAACATAAGGGTAGACTACATTACTTATACTTCAAATCACGATAACTTAAAGGAAGTATATAACAAGATTAGCTATAGCATTATTTTTTTCTTTTGAGTAGAATTTTCATTATTTTCCATAAGAATATAATTGAACAAATATCCTTAAGATTTTTTAAAATCTTTTGAAATACTTGGTCACAGAACCTGTAGAGAAATATTTATAGCTCGAGGTGTGTCAATGCCACTGTCCCTAAGGATATATCAGCCCACGGTATATGTGTAGCTCCCAAGATTCAACAAACTCTTGTAGTATAAAACTAGGAGCACAGAAATTAGCAAAGATTCACAAAAATAAAAACCCGACATCATATAGTATAGGAGGAAGAACTTTTTTTTTTTTGGTCTCTCATATTTCAAGAAGTGGAAGACTAGACTTTCTATAGAAAAAGGTCTTTATTTGTTAAGGCTATGGAAGCTCCAAAGACATATCAAGATTAACATCAATAATAAAGGCCAAGAATTAATGCCAATAAATAAGAGTTAATACTAATGAAGAGTAGTTATAATGCTCTTTTCATTTGGTCAAAATAATAGTACAAGGGCTTTTAGAACCTGCACGGAAAATTATCATGTAATTTGATGTAATTACACAGTTTGACATATTTATTTGACCATGTAACAACTTGATCAACATGTAATTAGGTGTAATTGAAGAAGAGTAATTACACTCTTCAATTTTTAGGGGTGAGGTGAGAATTGGTGGTATGGTGTAATTACATGTTTATTCTATATATAATTTATTTTCTTATTTTAATTTTATTTCTTTTTTTATTTTTATTATTTTTAATTTCTATTATTTAATTTTTTTTATTTCTATTGTTTCTTATTTCGATAATTTTATTTTTTATTTCTATTTCTTGTGTTTCCATATAATTTCTTTTCTCGTATATTTTTTTTAAATTTTCGTTAGTTATCATAGTTGTGTTCTTAATTTATTTTTTTAAAGTTATATCTTTAATTTTAGAAAGAATAACTTATTAACAAACTTGGCTTATATTGAATTATGTTATTAAAGTTGAATTTCGTTGTTTAATGAGGTTATAAACTTCTTTTTTTCTTTTGAGTTATCCATACTTAAGTTTTGTTGGAGCTTATTTTATATTCTATTTGAATTTGACATAAGAGTATTATGTTTTTTTTTGTTGAATTTGAATTTATGTTTTATTTTTTTGGTTTTAATGGATTTATTTTAGTTTTATTGACTTATTCACATTGCATCCTGTTATTTTTTTAATCGAAAATGAGTTGTTAGATTACCTTGGTTATAGTAGAGTATCATAGTCATGAATATTAAGTTTTTTTATCTAACATACTTACACGATATTCTTATAAAATATGTGCATTTATTTTTACTACTCTAATTAAAGTATATTACCTACAAATATATTAGTTAATACTATATTTTAAAGAAACAATATATCTTGATTAGATACTAATTTAGTGATATTTATAAAAGCACATATTTATCAAGTATAACTTTTAGTTTTAGATAATTAGATTTATTTTTAAAAGTTTAAGTATAACAGCATAATTATACTTGTGCAACCAAATAATATATTTGTAATTATATTGTAATTATGTCATAAAAACAAACAGATCATCCTAATTACTATATTGTGTAATTACTAAGCTATGTAATTACTATCCTAGTAATTACACTAATTTCAATTGACTTTCCAAATAGAACCTTAATATCTTGGCATTAACCACCAATTCAAACTAATTAATGACATATTAAAATAATATATAATTAGTATTTTTTTTAAAAATATTAAAATATTTTTTCATGAAGAGGCCAAAATCATAGAGTAACTGTTAAAGTTATTATTATATGACCAAAAAATCACAAATTCAAGCCGTAAAAACAGTGAACGAGCTACCTTTTATTAAAATATGATATCTTCTGTAGATACTCTCTTATTCTTAATTCTATTATTACTATTACTAGGATTTGTTTATATCTAATTTCTCTGATTTTCTTTCTCCTTTCAGCTTTCTAGTGGTGCGTGTGAATACAAAGATTAATCAGGACAAGATAACCTTGTTATTTTTTTTTCTTCTTTTATTCATTTATTTATTTATTTTATCTCATTTCAAGCTCCTTCTTAGTTGTGACTGGGGCATTTTAATTAGAGTAACTTAAAACATTTACTTTTCGAAAATTCTTGACAAACACTATATATAAACTACTACTTGATTCAAACATAGTATATAAAACTAACTCATGATTCAAACACTATATAAACTACTTTTTGATTTAAACATAGCATATTAACTTCTTATTGATTCAAACATATATAGTAATAACTGGGGAAAAAAATTGTAAACTTTAAAAGAAATGAGTATTAGCGTGACTTTCCAAATTAAATAGAAAAAATTAAAAAAGAAAAAGCGCCTAAGTCTTCGTCATACATATAATTATTCATAAAAGTGAGATTAGTAAGTAGACAATATAATAAACTTGTGGACCAAAATCAAGAACAATAATTTATGCATCTTTCTTTCACGATATATATGAACATATCTCAAGTGGTTCTATTTTTATTTTTATTTTTATTTTTTTCAAAGAGTCCAACTTTGATGATGAGACTTACGTGGACACCCACATTTTTTTTTATATAATTTATAAATAGAGGTGAGCAAGGTCATTGGTCAAAACTGGAAACTCAATTTCATGAACAGCTGCAATTATTGATTTTTCGGAAGTATGTACCTAACCTCTATTATATAACTCACCATCTAAAAAAGGGGAAATCCATCAAATCCAGTTAATTTTCCTTTCTTTAATTTCCTGTACTGCTAAGACGATGGAGTTTCAGTACTTGGTTTCCTTGTTGCTATTCATGCCCTTCCTCTTTCTTCTAATTCAAAAATGGTGCAAGTCCAAAACCCTCAAGAAAAAGCTGCCTCCGGGTCCGTGGAGGCTACCTATTATTGGAAGTGTGCATCATTTGACAAATGGAGTACCACATCGAGTTCTCAAAAACTTATCACAAAAATATGGCCCTATCATGTATTTGCAGCTCGGGGAAGTTCCTACGGTAGTTGTATCCTCCCCACAAATGGCCAAACAAATTCTAAAAACTCATGATCTCGCTTTTGCATCTAGGCCGGAAATCATGATGGGAAAGATTATTTGTTACGATTGTAAGGATATTGCCTTTTCTCCATACGGTGATTACTGGAGACATATGCGTAAATTAACCACCTTGGAGCTACTCAGTGCCAAGATGGTCAAGTCCTTCAGCCCAATTCGACAAGAGGAGCTCGCGAGCCTCCTGTCATCCATTGGATCAATGGACGTAGATTTGCCAATCAACTTACCGGAAAAGCTTCTATGGTTTATGAATGCTGCAACATGTAGGTCGGCTTTTGGAAAGGTGTGTAAAGATCAAAAGGAGTTGATAACATTGATTCATCAAGCACAATCATTATCCGGTGGATTTGAGTTGGCCGATTTGTTCCCTTCAAAAAAGTTTTTACATGAAATTAGCGGGATGAAATCTAAACTAATGAAAGCTCGTAATAAGGTAGATGCAGTCTTGGACAATATTATCGATGTTCATAGAGAGAATCGGGCAAATGGAAAAAGTTGTAATGGTGAATCTGAAACGGAAGATTTGATCGATGTCTTTTTAAGAGTCACGGAGAGCGGTGAATTTCCATTTTCCCTGACAAATGACAACATCAAAGCAGTTATTCTTGTAAGTGTATTCACTTTTTCTCTGTCTTTTTTATTTTACAAAACATCATAACCTTGAAGCTTTCAACCAGAGAAAAAGGACCACATCATCACGTATCTGTTATTGCTTGCTACAATTAGTTAACGACTGTCACCATACCTCTTCTGTATCTTCTTAGCTTATGGTCTTTTTAATTATTAATGAAATCAAAGTCTCAACCTATCATTTGAGGACCATACATGGTGCAGGACATGTTCGTAGCAGGCTCTGACACATCATCTTCAACTGTTATATGGGCATTATCAGAAATGATAAGAAGTCCAAATGTCATGGCAAAAGCACAAGCTGAAGTGAGAGAAGTTTTTAAGGGACAGAAAATATATGATGATGATACTTATCTTGAAAAGCTTGATTACCTAAAGTTAGTGATCAAAGAGACACTCAGGTTACACCCTCCAACTCCTTTGTTGGTTCCACGAGAATGTAGGGAGGAAACAGAGATAGATGGATTCACTATACCGATCAAAAGCAAAGTCTTAGTTAATATATGGGCAATTGGAAGAGATCCTGAAAGTTGGGAAAATCCAGAATGTTTTTTGCCAGAGAGATTCGAAAACAGTTATATTGAATTTAGTGGAAATCACTTTCAATTTCTCCCATTTGGCGCAGGAAGACGAATTTGTCCAGGAATACAATTTGGCTTAGCTCTAGTTACTCTGCCGTTAGCCCATTTGCTTTACAAGTTTGATTGGAAACTTCCGGAAGGAATTAATGCAAAGGATTTGGACATGACTGAGGCAAATGGCATATCAGCTAGAAGACTGAATGATCTTTACTTGATAGCTACTCCTTATGTTTCGCCACTTGATTAACTCTGAAATTTTTACTTTAGTACTGCTTCAACCACTTGTTGAGCACAAGCTAGTAATATATAGTTTCATTACCTTTTCTGTTTCATCCTAGTGTTATCGTATCATGATTAGTAACATATATATCAAATAAATGAAAATTATAATTTCTCTGTCTTAAAATATTTATCATATTTTTTTTCAAGAGTCAAACTATATGTATTTTGATTACATTTTAAGATATATATTTTCTTTATCATATTGATAATGTGAGAAGAATTGCAACTTATACTATTTTTTGTATAACTTTTTAATATCTAAATTTTAAATAGTAATTTAGCTTTGAAAATTAATTAAATCAACTCTCAAAAGCAAATCATAACAACTATATTGGGACGGAGGGAGCTTTTTTTTTTTTTAATTAACTTGAGCCGTAGGCTCTTTTATTAAAACCAAAAACAAACATATAACATTGTTTACATCTTAATTAAAAATGAAAATCCCTCTCTCTCCTCTCTTCTCCTCCGCCTAACTAGGATTTCTTATTCCTCTGTCGGCATGCCTCTTCATTTCAACTGGAAGTTGTACCTTGTTCTCCTTTGGGTGATAAATCGGTCACCACTCTTCCCTTATCCCTTCTTTGTTAAGCTCAAAAAGGTATCTCTCACTCGAATGCATCCCCTTTCATCCGATTTTCTTTTCTGAGCTGATTTCTTGTGTTCTCAGGTGAAACATCAGTTTGTAAATGCTCATCTGGGTGCTCAGGTAAGAATCTGGTGCAAAAATCTTCCGATGCAGATAGTGGGGAAAATTAAATTGCTCCAAATCTCCAACATCGAATCTTCGCCTGTGTGTTGATATGTTCCATGAGTAGCCCTCTTTTTTACTGGTATTTTTCTTTTTGTTGCTACAGTAGTTCGCGTTCTGCATATATCCACTGTTGACTTTTTCTTACACACTTTAAATTTCATTAGGTTGAGTAGCTCTATTTTTTTATGTTTTATATCATAAATTTAAAGTTATTTACGTATATATGTATATAAGATGTACGGATAGAAAATTGAAATTGTGATATATTAAGGACAACGGATGACTTCTGATGATGGATAAATTTGGAGTTAGGCGGGACAGATTTTTTCAAAGTCAAGTGGGAGACAAAAAAAAAATTACATAAATAAAGTGGATTATGAATTTTGGTCAAACTATTTGGGTATGGTGGTGTATAATTCAATAAAGTCTTCAAAATTGAGGACTTAAATATAAATTTGGGCAACATTACGGGACATGTTGTATAGGCTGCATATAAAAGGGATTATTGGTTTAGATAGCCAATTGAAGTGATAGATTTGAATCTTATTCACAGTGATTTTTTTTCCAACTATTCACAATGAAAGGAAGACTTGGTTGATTATTAAGTGTGAACAATGTAAGAGTTTTCTCGATTATAAATTGTGAAGCATAAATAATTCGACCAAATTTTAGAATCACTAAACTTAATAATTTTCATAAAACATTATATAATATTATATTTAATCAAGAAAATATATTTGAATTTATAATGGTTTATTAATTGTCTTTAGCGAAAATGATTGAACTTTAAGTGAAACTTATTTCTCTCCTTTACCTTGTGCTTTTTTTCATGAAAGTAGCCTATTTACATATATTTAACACTACTAGTCGAAGCGTACACATCCCGCGCGTGTCCCTCATATTAATAAAAATAAATTTCATAAGAATTGCATAAATCATATTTAAAATGAATTTGTGTAACAATAAAAAAATTTTGAAAGAAAATTATGAATTTCAAATTAATAAATGATATAAGAGTGATCCAATCTAATATTCTTTCTTCAGTTTGTTCTAATACTTGTTTCAATGAATAAAACGTCATAGAAATAGCTTTTAATAGAAAGGTAAAAAATTATTTGCCATGACATGAACACTTAAATGCATGCATTATATGTATATATAAATATTAGTATTTTCTATATATTTAAAAAAAGAGATGGATAATTAGTTAGTTTGATAAATATTGGATTGATATTTAAATTAACAAAATTGTAATTGAATGTCTTAAATGTCAGGACTTTTAATATAATTCAAATAAGGAAAGATTTAAGAAGCAAAATTTTAGTCAATTTTAAAATACTAAATATTAGGAGTTTTACCTTTTATAAATTAGTAAAGATATATAATAATTAAATAACAACTAATTGAGAAAAATAGTGAATGACAATTTTATCTATTGTAGAATCTTTTAATGAAGGTCAAAAAGTTTAATCAATATTCATAAGGACCGTTATGCTTATATCTACAAAGAATATTTAAGTCAATAAGAGTAAAATATTATGCATATATTGAATGTTAGATTAGTTGATGAAATCTAAAGAAATTATCAAAGATTGCTCCACTGGAAGATTGTATTGCATTTTCAAACGAAATAAATTATTTGAAAAAGTAACAGTGAATTATAATATTGTCATTGAACCCAACATCAATAATCTTATTTACTGGAACAAAATCATAATCAACACTATTAATGCGTCCATTTATGATGTAACATATCTTGTCTTGTTGTAAATATTTTTTTTCACATTTCAATATATAATTATTGAAAAATATAACATGAACTTTTGTTCCCTGCAAAAAATTAAACTTTAATGGTCAAAAAATATATATATAAAAATATAAAATATAATAAAAATATATAAGAACTCAAACATATATCTAAAAATATAAAATATAAATATAGAATATGGTACAAAAAGAATTATTACCTCTTCGGCAACTAATATTATGGTCATTCGTGTGCCTTCTTCCTTTGTTCATTTTCTTATACTCTTTCACTAATCCAGCTCCAATTACTAACACTTTTATTATCCATTGAGAATCATATCGCCTTAGGTTGTTGATTGACTTAATTTTGTTTACGAAATCCTTTTCAAATTTCATTACAATATTATATAAAATAAATTGTGCAAAAGAGTTATAATTATAATAACTTATAATTTTATCAAAAAAATTTATTTTATGAGATGAAAAGATTACTTTACCTGAATAGATGAAACTTGTGGATGTATGAGTACATGAAAAATGTCAGTTATAAATAATACAAAATTCTAAATCATATAATATCAATATAAGACTCAACTAAAGGAGATAACATAGTATCGATATTAGACTCTACTAAAGGAGACAAACTAAGTTAAATTATTTTGAATACAAACAAGCTAGCATAACAATTACTATTGTGTTTTTCAAATCCACAACATTAAAAAAATTTATAACATGAAAAAAAAGAAAATTAACACGAAAACTTACAAGGTTGGAGATTGAATCAAAAGTATTGATGTAGAAGAGTTGATGAATTAAATTATGCATTATAAATTCATTTATAGAAGTGGAAGAATTTATAAATCAAAAAGAATTTAAAAGTATAAGAATATTAGGATATTACTATTAAAAAAAAATTAATCAAAAAGAAAAAAAAAATTATGACTAAGAAAAAGGGGGAAAAACGAAGAACTTTTCTAAAGTTTCTACCATAAAAAAAAAGTGTTCTTTTTTTTTCTTTTTTTTTTAAATTTTTTAAAAGATTTTAAGATTTGCATTATAAATAGAGTTATGTCATAAATAGAAAATATAGTATAATAAATAAAACAAAAATAAATTCGTTACTATCAAAAAGGAAAAAGAATTTGGTGGAAATTTTTTATTTTTTCTAGATTTACACCACAAATAGAGTTATGACATAAATAGAACACCTAATATGATAAAATAAAGTGATGAAAATAATTTAAAGTAGTAATTATATAAAAATAGTAAATGACGATTTTGTCTATTGTGATGTCTTTTAATGAAGGGCAAAAAGTTCAATCAACATTTCTAAAGGCCTTCACACTTTTACTATAACTAGTTTTAGTGTACGTGTTTTGCGCGTGTCCCTCATATTAATAAGACTAAAATTTTAAAAATAGCATAAATAATATTTAAAAGATGTGTTTTGTATAATAATATAAGAATTTAGAAAGAAAATTATAAATTTAATGTTAATATATTATTATATTTAAGAGTTTGATTTAATTCAGTAGTTTTTTCCTTAGTTTGTTCTAATACTCGTTTCAATGAATAAAACGTCATAAAAATAGCGTTTGATTGAAAGATGAAATATCCTTCATTTTTTCATGAGCACTTAAATGCATGCATTATGTGTATATCTATGTTAATAATTATAAAAAAATTATATTATTACACTATTAACATTTAATATAAATATTAACATTACGAAGACGTATTGTCATACAAAGTTTTATGGTAAAATAGAACGATGACATAAGTTATTCATTTAAATAATTAGCACTTGGGAAATCGTATCATAAGTTATTATATCACAACTCACGACTTGCTTTGGCACTAATAATTGATATCATATCACAAATGTATTTATTTTTTTGCAATTGATTGTCCAAATTAAGAAACTCATAAAAAATATTGGAACCAAAACTCTATTTTTAAAAGGATAAAAAAGTGAATGATAGTTTGCTATGAGGCTTCGTACTTTAGATATTTAGTTATAATATAATTTTAACTTTTTTATTTTACGCTTTATGAGATGATTTCAACTTAATTTTTCTCTTGGTCTTAATCTAGGTGTCTAATCAAACACCTCCACATAAATTAAAATAAAAAATATATATAGATTTAACTAAAAAGTATAAATTATAAGAGTACTTGATAGATTGAAACAACTTAAAGTATGTTGTGTTTCTATATTTTTTTTCTTTTTTTTCAACTGTACAATTTAAAAAAATAAAAAGAAAAAGAAGAAATTCAATTAATGCATAATAAAGTTACGCTTTTTAATTTATTTTTTCTTACCGTGAGTTGAAAAAATTGTGACAGATAATTAATTAGTTCAATAAATAAAGAAAAAATATAAGTTAACAAAATTATAATTAATTTTAAAGTTTTAAATATTAGAACTTTTAATTTAGTTCAAGTAAGGAAACTAGATTTAAGTATAAAATTTTAATCAAATTTAAAATACTAAATATCATGAGTTCTTACCTTCTTCAAATAAGTAAAGATTTAATACCTACAACTTTGATTAATTTCAAACTCCTAAACATTAGGATAATAATTTAATGATGATTACTTAAGAAAAATAGTAAATAATAATTTTATCTATTAGCAATGTCTTTTAATGAAGAGCAGAACGTTCAATCAATATTATTAAGGATCTTCACACTTGAAGATCTTAGAAGTCACAAAGATGTCAAGTATATCTACAAATGATATTTTTTAAGTAAATAGGAGTAAAATATTATGCATATATTGAATGTTAGATTAGTTGATGAAATCTAAAGAAATTACCAAAGATTGTTTCATCGGAAGATTGTATTGTATCTTCAAATGAACTTTAAAAAAGTGTCAGTAGAAAAATGACTCAATCTCCTTGTTTACTGATATAAAATTAGGTTTAACATTGTTAATGCGTTCGTTTATGATGTAACTGATCTTATCTTGCTGTAAATATTTTTTTTCACTTTTCAATATAATTATTGAAAAGTATAGAACGAACTTTTGAGCCCTGTAAAAAATTAAACTTTAATAGTCAAAAATATATTTAGAAAAATATAAAATATAATAAAAATAAATAGAAGCTCAAACTTATATCTAAAAATATAAAATATAAATATAGAATATGAGATCATGAAGAGATTACTTTACCTGAATAGATGAAACTTGAGAATGAGTAGATGAAGAATGTCAGTTACAAAACATAAATTTTAAATCATATAATATCAATATAAGACTCAATTAAAGGATATAACATAATATCAATGTTAGACTCAACTAAAAGAAACAATCTAAGGTCTGGAATAACAATTATTATTGTCTTTTTCAAATCCATAATATAAAAAAATCACAACATGAAAAAAAAGATAGATTAGTACGAAAACATACAAGGTTGAAGACTGAATCAAAAGTAATGATGTAAAAGAGCTGATGAATTAAATTATGTAATTATAAATATTTTTATAGAAGTAGAAGGATTTATAAATTAGACATTACTGTCAAAAAGGGAAAAAAAATATTTTCCTTACTATGAAAAAGGAAAAAAAATAAAAAAAATAAATATTCAATTAGAATTTTGTTCCACTAAAAAAAGGAACAAAAGATTTTTCAAATCAAAAAATTTTCGTGGAAGAACTTTTTACTTTTTCTAAAATTATTTTTTTATTATTTTTATAAAGGTTTATACTATAAATAGAGTTATACCATAAGTAGAAAATTAAATATAATAAAATAAGATAGAAACAAATTCTTGACTATAAAAAAAAAGATTCAGTGAATTTTTTTTAAATTTTTTTTAGGTTTACATCATAAATAGAGTTATGCCAAAAATAAAAGGTGATGGAATAATTAAAAATAATAATTTTAAATAATAATTGTGTAAATATTGTAAATGATAATTTTGTCTATTGCGAACTCTTTTAATGAAGGGCAAAAAATCCAATCAACATTTCTAAGGGCCTTCACACTTTTAATACAATATAAATATATATTACCATATTGACAAGATATAGAGCCCGTTTGGCTTAGCTGATTTAAAATAGTTGATAAGCATTAAGTGTTGAAGTTAATTTAATAAATAACAGGTACGTGTTTGGATAAAAATGTTGAAACTAATAATAAACAGGTAAAGTGTTTGGTAAAAGAGTGCTGATAAATATTTTTTTCTTAAATTTACTTTAATGTCTTTCAAGTTATTTACTAATAACGAGATTTTTATGGGACTTCAAATTTCAATTAATTTCAATACAAAATAATTTATATCTCAATTATTTTTAATATAAAATTCATTAGATAAAATTATTTTTATAAATATAAATTATTTTATATAAGGTTAGATATATCCGTAAGATATAATATAATAATTAATAATTAGGTTGACTAATATTTTTATTAAAAACATACTTAAATAGTATACAAAATTTGTATAGAAAAAATAAATACTTAAAGATTTTTTTGTCTTTAATTAAATTAAAATATTTAACCACGAGTGTCATCTAAATGTTAAAGAGTTACATATTTTCTATTTTACTTTATTTTATAATTTTCATATTTTATGTTTATCGATAATTTTTTTCCCAACTTGATTAGCTCTTTAAATCAATAATAAATATCTTAGAATATAAAGAAGTAGGAGAGGCTTTCATGCTTTACAAAACTCACAAATCAACACTATTGATGTCAATTAGCTCTTTAAATTAATAACAAATATTTTAGAATATAAAAAAATAGGAGAAGGTTTCATGCTTTACAAAACTCACAAATCAACAATATTGATGTCAAGTTAAAGAAGAGTTCCATGCTTAGTTGTAGAACTTGAAGAACTACTAAAAAAATATTAGAGAGAAATTTGTTACCCCAAATAACGCCAAAAAAACTGCATAATTGTTGTTAATATTGAAAAAGTGAAAAAAAAATTAGATTTGGAAGAATAGAGGTGGAAATAAAATCATGGAGAGTGTTTGAAATTTTATTTTAAGAAAAGATATTTTAGAAATTAAATTAAAAAAATTAAGGATAAAATTATAAATGATTTGGTCAAACTAAAAGTACGTATAAGCCGTAAAATCATAAATCAGAGGTGACCAACTTTTCTTTTATTTCAAACCTCTTGGTTTTTCCTATTATTTTCTTAGTAAAAATTGAGTTTTTTTTTCTTTTATTTCAATATTTCTTTTGATTTTCTTTTTCCTATTTCTTTTAAAGAACTAAATTTTCACAATTATATACTTTTCAAGAACTAGATTTCACATTTAAAAAAATTATCTTCATAACCACCTTATCCAAAACATGATGATCAATCAATTGATTTTTTTTGTCCTATAAATCGGGCGTCTCATAACCTAACATGATAATACGTCTATAATTGAAAAAGAATTGCAAAAGTTTATACATGCATTGAATTAGTTTATACATGAATTGATTCCCTCGAAGGACTTGCTCCAGAATGACTACTCCGCATCGCCTATCTATCTACTCGCTCCCAGTCTTCTATGCTCGGTTCTATCAATAATTGAATATACATATTTTCTCCTATTTTTATATTTTTATATTTGAGAGGGCAGATAATGGTGAGACAATAACTATTATATATATATATATTTATTTATTTAATTATTTTTTTCTTAGACATTTAATTTTTTATTTTTTTAATTACCGTATATATGTATGTATGAATTATAAGTGTTAATATATATATATATATATATATATATATATATAAAAGAGAGAGAGAGAGATGTGCAAAATAAATATTTAATAAATAAATATTAAGTCGCATGTATCATTATTTTTAAGTCAATAAGGATAATTAACTACTGTCGAATATTTAATAAACAAATATTAAGTCGCATGTATCATTATTTTTAAGTCAATAAGGATAGTTATTAACTACTGTCGAATATTTAATAAATAAATATTAAGTCGCATTTATCATTATTTTTAAGTCAATAAGGATAATTAACTACTGTCGAATATCAAAAATAGCAATATGCTATGATAAAATATTACATTCTATTTGCAGGAAGTTTAATTAGATGCCATATTTTTTGTAACTACAATGATAATCATGATCTTAATAGATTATTAAATAGTCATTGAGGTGTAACAAATAGTAACATTTCACATATTAATTAGTTAGGAGTTTCAAACACAAAAAGTTGGGAGTTATGAAAAATTACTTTTACTAATGCTAATTAAGTGCAGACGTTATGAAGATGAAGAGACGTTAATTATGAGATTTTTTTTAATATAAATAAAATAAATAGTTTTTCTGCTTGCATTGAAATAAGGTTTTTTTCATGAACATATTTAATTTTTAAGGAAAAAGGCCAAAAAATTAATAAAAAAGATAAATACTAATGAGAAGTGTCACCTCACCTCTTTTATGGGTACCTTATATATATATATGTGTGTGTCCCAAATATTATTATCTTTAAGTCAAAATGGTAATTAATCATTTCACACACATACTACCACATATAATGATATATATAACGTAATTAAATAGGCTTGCCTTAAAACCCAATTAGGAGTTTTTATTTGCATTAAAACTAAATTAGGTGTTTTTTAAATTGCTTTCATCCAAAGGTATTGACACTTTCCCCGCTGTTTTCTCCTTCCTTATCATAATTTGCAATTATAGCGAATTTTAATGTGTATTAATTAATTTTTGAATAATTATATGCTAATTAACTTTTGTGTCTTTTCATATTATATTTTTGGTGTTATATACAAATTGGGTGTGAATCTTTTGCATATTGTAACTTGCTTTGTCTATCTTGCTTTTGATTGAACTTTTAGAATGACGTATTTTTCTCTTTCAGAGTTGGTTACTGATAGAGATGATTTGATTTCTCTTTCGGAGTTGGTTACTGATAGATATGATTTGATGATAAAGGTTAGGATTTGTAGGATGTGGGATGCCATTAATCCAAAAAAAAAATGGCAGATTAATTGGCCTGAATATGATATTTATTGACGAAAAGATACCTTTACACATGATTTTTTAATTCTTCTTCAGATAGATTCTTTTTCAATCTTTCAATTCTCAAATCACTTATGATGTTCTTATATCAGGGAAATATGAAGCATGCTATGTCAGGAAAAATTAAGTTATCAGATTGGTTCTTTATTCATCTTCAAGAACTTCAAAGTTGTCGAAATTAGTGGTGGATATAGACCTGTTGAAAATTATTTTCTTTGCCTCAACTGCGATAAAGAGTTTTTCTAAAGATATAGTTGATGTTCCTATAAACGGATTTCAGTTTATTAAATCAGATATGATCGACTCAAGAGTAAACAACAACACTGCGTTATTAGGTATATTTATTATTATCAATTTTTTGGATGGATTATTTAAATATCTATGTGACTCAAAAAAGAAATATCTTATCCTCTTTTTTGTAGACGTGGTTGATTTTTGATATGGAGTCGGTGATATGAAAAACATAGGATTGAAGTGGAAAGAAAGAGACATTCAAATTGTTACTGATTTAAACTACTCATCTCAATTTAGGTAGCTTTTGTATGTTATCTTCCAAAAGGTGAATTTGTTATTTATATGTACACGACTTCTGATAAAAATTTCATCCATCATTGAGTTAATTTATTTTATAATTTATTAAACTCAACTTAAGAAATATATTTTTAGAATGTCAAACATTTATAAATTTCAATGAGATACTCTCTAATAGAGCGAAGCGCGGCCAAATTCACTAGTTAAACTATACAAGAAAATTATAAAGAAATACATTATACTCCTTCCCATACAAAATAATTGACGTTTTAGATTTACGTACATGAATTTAAGAAATTTATATTCTTAAAAATTAATACAATCAAACCTTATTATAATAGTTATTCGTTATAACCTAATTTTATTATAATAACCTGATTTTCTCTAGAATCGCTTTTTCATGTTATATTTTACTTATTTATAATAGTGTTCTACCTATAATAGCAGTGATGTTCAGTATCGTGATACGCTCTTTATAAAATTACTTCTCTATAACAGTCATACTCAAATATTGTGCTATAATATTTTGTAAGAAATATATTATATATAAAAATTAATATTAAAATATTTATAATAATCATCATTAATATCATGCACATATTAAATTTCAATTGATATATATATGTTACGCCCCATAAATGTTAATGATTAGTAAGCGTACGCATGAATTTGTGACAAATAAAGAGAGCTTGACGCGTGTAGGAAAAGCCTCAGAAGTAGAATCGGACGAGACCAATGCTCGCAGGGCCAGCACGACGCGCCAGCTAGTAGTACACTGGCTAGCGCCGCGTGAAAAGGAGGCCGACGTTATGGATAGCCCTCCCCCCCCCCTCCGGCTACCACCCTTAGTGTATATAAAGTCCCTCCTTTCACTTTGAAACAATTACAAACATATTCCCTCGGCCAGAGATAAGAGCAAGCGCAATTTTCAATTAGTTTTCGTCCGATTACGCTACCAAACGTCGTCCAAATATAAATTAACTTCTGGTAACGAGTTCTACAGAAAATATTACTACGGAGTTATTTCTCAAAAATTCGCCCGGCAAATCAGAACTCCGTCAAGTAAAAGTTGTTAGAATTGTTTCAAATTGATTCCTAAACGGCCACAGGCCTTAGGTGAATATTTCTCCCTTTTGAACTCTCAAGAAATTGCGGTTTTCGCCGAGTTATTCGAAGCTGAATTATAGTTGATACTATTATCAAAAGCTATCATTATTTACTGAATTTATTATTAAAACTAGCCCTATTCTCCCAGTAACAAGGTTACAGTTAGATAGAATCACCGGTTACAAGTTACAACTCGCCAGTTAAACGAAAGTTGATACTCGAGGTATGTAAGACTATCCTTTCAACAAGTTATGTTCATCGTAAAGTTAATATGACTTGTATGCCTATAGTATTTCAGAGTAAACCTATTGGGGTCAGCTGTCATGAATTGAATTAAGACGAAAACGACGATATAGAAACCCTCGTCAGAGTTAACGCTAGCTAGCTCGATTGTTGTATACAATATTCGGGGTCTAAATTTGTTGCCTATGAAATTATGTTTACAAGAGCAGTATAATGTTCGAAGGGACTAGAGTGAGGCCGTGAGGGCCATATCCAGTTTTAGAGCTTCCATTACGACCCATAGTCGAGCCGAGGCTTGGGGTCTAGCTACAACAGTTATATTACAGCCTATAGTCGAGCCAAGGCTCGGGGCTCAGCCACAACAGCTACAGTACGATCCATAGTCAAGCTAAGGCCCGGGGATCCAGTTACAGCAGTCACATTATGACCCATAGTCGGGCCAAGGCCCGAGGTCCAGTTATCAAAGATTACATTATGACCCATAGTCGGGCCAAGGCCCGGGGTCTAGTTATTAGAGATTACATTATGGCCCGTGGTCGAGCCAAAGCTCGGGGCTCAGTTACACAGCCCAAACAACTCAGACACAGATACAGCCACAGAAGCCTATCTGGCTCAGATACAGTTTCAAAGCACGAGTATTTCTGAATTACAATATGTTACGAACCTTCAGTAGCCAGACAGTAGAGTGTCATTGTTTGTACTTATTGGGGCTTATGGGGACCCAGGTAGGTTATCTGTATTGTTTGTACCTGTCAGGCTTATGGAGGCCCGGTTAGGTTCTTATTTGTGTATGTATACTTGTTCGTTAGATGTTTCAGATGGTGAGATCGTTCAGGTTAAACTCTTACCCTTCTTCATGATTACTTCAGTTTTATCAGCCTTTATTCAATTATCATTTTACTGACTTACATATTCGATACATATAGTATTGACGCACATCCTTGGTCTGCTGCATTACTTGCCTGCAGATACGGATAGACGCGGTTCGGGACCTTCTTAGTTATCAGCTGGAGTCAATAGTTTATTCAGCTACCTTCCTACGGAGTTGGTAGTTAGAAGAGGTTTGTTCTTTTGTTGTACAGTTAATGGGTAGGTCGGGGCCCTGTCTCGACCATTATTCCACTCTTAGAGGCTTGCAGGCTATAGATTTCTAGTAGTTAGCTTTTGTTGCTGGCTGTGTAAGGCCCGATGTATGTTTATTTCGTGTGATAGCCATGTGGGGCCTTATTTAGCTGTCAGTTAGCGGCCTTGTCGGCTATAGCACAGTTTAGTTGTCTGATTTTATTTCAGTTATAACTAGACAACATGGTGGTCTCTTCGGCCTACATAGGATCCCTGTTATTGTGTTGTTGGTGGTTAGCTGTCTTCTTTTGCAGGTGGCCTTGTCAGCTAGGCTATATTTACAACTGAGATATAACTCGTCATTTTCTTGAATTAAGTTATAGGCGTACACCAGTAGTGCACCAGGCCAGTCAGGTTAGCCCAAATCTCAATGTGGCACTAGATGCCAGTCATGCCTCCTTAGGTGGGGTGTGACAAACTTGGTATCAGAGCCAGGTCGTATCTCAGAGAGTCTGCAAACCATGTCAAGTAGAGTCTTGTCTATGGATGTATTGTGCACCACGTTCTATAGGCAGGAGGAGGCTACAAGGCATAATAGTGTGGTTACTCTTTTTTCTCCTCTGGTCATGCTACAGAGTTGTGTTGTATAGGGTGACTCCCTAAGCTTATAATATTCTATTTTATTACAGAGAAGAATGTATGACGCACGACGGGGCATGACTGGTCAAGATCTAGATGTGGCAGCAGGAGAGGGCACTAGTAGGGGCCCACAGTCAGAGTCAGCCTGATCTGAGGGTGACAAGGAGATGTCACCTCGATCTCCCCAGCACTCATCACTGCACTCAGAGCCCGCTAGAGCAGCAAATATACCAGTACTGCCCCTATCCATTCTTGTGCCATCAGATAAGGAGCTCAGGGGTGCATTCTATATGTTGGTTCAGAAGATGGCTGCCCAGCGACAGCCTCAGCCAGTAGTACCAGCTGTCGTCGAGCCCACTGAGGGGCCCGGTAGTTTGAGGGTCCGTGAGTTCCTTGCCTTGATTTCCCCACAGTTTACAGGGACAGATCATAGAGAGGACCCCCAGAACTTCATAGATCAGCTGCAGAGAGTATTCAGGGTTATTCATGACTCGTCTACAAAATCAATTGACTTAGCAGTATTCCGATTGCGAGATGTGGCAGTCTTGTGGTACGAGAGTTGGAAGAGATACCGAGACTGAGAGGCACCTCACCTATGTGGCCTAGCTTCTCGGAGGCTTTCATAGACCATTATTTTCCCTGAGAGGTCTGACAGGCCAGAGTAGAGAAATTTTTGCATCTGGAGCAGGGAAGAATGAGTGTCAGAGAGTACACATTGAGATTTAATTCCTTAGCCAGATATGCACCCTCATTTGTTGACACTATACCAGCTAGGATGCACCGGTTTATTATAGGACTTGCGCCAAAATATGTGGAGTCCTGCATTAAAGCTACACTATGAGAGGATATGGATATTTCACGGATTCAGGCCTTTTCTTAGAATAAGAGAAGCTCAGACAACACCAGTACGCCATGGAAAGGGCGGGTCAGGAGCAACATCGAAGGGTAGACTCGCAGATTTTTAGACAGACTTTCAGGGTGGGCCCAGTCCGTGCCTATCAGGTAGGCCACCTAGGCCCCCATTCTAGCAGTAGCAAGACAACAGATTAGATCGTCGGAGGCAGTTGGGTCCCAGTGAAAGTTCACGAGTACCAGGCTCGCAGCAGCAGAAAGGGACAGATCAGACTGGATCAACAGTACCATGATGCAGAACCTGTCATAGGTTGCATTCGGGGAGATGCAGGTATGGTTCCACCTCCTGTTATTCCTGTGGACAGGAGGGGCACATAATGAGAGATTGCCTGACTAGACGTTAGGGCAGTCAGGTCCAACAGGATACATCCTCAACAGGTTTATATGCCCCAACACTTTTTGCAGGGTGCAGACCCTCAGCTCCAGCAGGCAGAGGCCGAGGAAAATTAGGGGCATCTAGTTCAGGCAGCGGTCAGGACCATACATATGCACGACCAGGGCTAAAGGAATCAGACTCATCGCCTGATGTTGTGACAGGTACATTAGATATTTTCTCTCACTCAGTTTATGCCTAATAGACGCGGGCTCCACTATATCGTATGTTACTCCGTTAGTGGCCTGAAAGTTTGATATAGTGCCATAATTGCTTCAGCGATCCTTCTCAGTGTCTACACTCGTTGGTGACTCTATTATCGCAAAAAGAATTTACCGGGGTTGTACAGTAGAGATTGTTGGTCTCCAAACCTTAGTAGATCTAGTAGAACTAGAAATGATCGATTTTGATGTAATTATGGGTATGGATTTCCTGGCACCATGTTACGCCTCTGTAGAGTGTTGGACTAGGATTGTCCGATTTCATTTCTCGGGAGAGGTAGTGCAAGAGTGGAGAGATAATACAGCTATGCCAAAAGGTAAGTTCATATGCTACCTCCAAGCGAAAAAGTTGATAGCAAAGGGTTGTATCTACCATATTGTTAGAGTTCAGGATATGCAAGCAGAATCCCTAACTCTCCAGTCTATTCCAGTGGTTAATGAGTTTCCAGATGTGTTCCCAGATGAACTTCCTGGTATTCCCCCAGAGAGGGAAATAAATTTCTCTAGAGATTTGCTACCAGATACTCAGCCTAAATCTATCCCTCTGCACCGAATGACCCCTGCTGAATTGAGAGAATTGAAATAACAGTTGAAAGATCTGCTGGATAAGGTCTTTATCAGGCTGAGTACGTTGCCGTGGGGTTCACCGATTTTATTTGTAAGAAATAAAGATGGCTCCCTCCGCATGTGCATAGACTATCGGCAATTGAACAAGGTTACTATTAAGAATAAATACCCACTTCCCAGAATAAATGACTTGTTTGATCAGCTGCAAGGAGCGAAATATTTTTATAAAATTGACTTGAGATCTGGGTACCACCAGGTTCGAGTTCGGGAGAAAGATATCCCGAAGACAGCTTTCAGGAACAGGTATGGTCATTTTGAATTCTTAGTCACGTCCTTCGGGTTGACAAACGCCCCAGCAGTCTTCATGGATCTAGTATCTTAAGGCCATATTTAGATTTGTTTATGATATTATTCATTGACGATATTCTAATATACTCCCTCTCATAAGCAGAACACAGAGATCATTTGTGAATAGTACTTCAAATCCTCAGAGACCGCCAGCTATATGCAAAGTTTTCTAAATGTGAATTCTAGTTAAATTCTCTAGCTTGCTTGGGCCACATTGTATCAGAGGTTGGTATTCAGGTTGATTCGCAGAAAATAGAGGCAGTAAAGGCATGGCCTAGTCCAACAACTTCAACGGAGGTCCGCAGTTTCTTAGGACTAGCCGGGTATTATAGAAGGTTTGTGGAAGGATTTTCTAGCCTGTCAGTTCCTTTGACTAAATTGACTCAGAAAGAGCCAAATATCAGTGGACCTAGGCCTGTGAGAAGAGTTTCTAGGAATTGAAAAACAGATTAACATCGGCACCAGTGTTAGCTTTTCCAGAAGGCTCAGAGGGTTATGTTGTATATTGCGACGCTCCAGGCGTTGGGTTAGGGTGTGTTTTGATGCAAAATGGAAAAGCAATTGCGTATGCTTTAAGGCAATTAAGGAAACATGAAAAAAACTATCCCGCCCACGACCTGGAGTTAGCTACAGTGGTTCACGCCTTAAAAATATGGAAGTATTACTTATATGGTGTACATGTGGACATTTTTACTTATCATAAAAGCCTCCAGTACATTTTCACACAGAAAGAGCTGAATTTACGACCGCGCCGTTGGCTAGAATTGTTGAAAGATTATAACGTGAACATCTTGTATCACCCAGGGAAGGCCAATATTGTAGCAGATGCCCTCAGTCGCCGATCCATGGGCAGTCTGGCACATCTTAGACCAGAACAGTGGGAAAATGGCCCGAGAATTGCACCAACTAGCCAGTTTAGCAATTCAGATAGTGGATTTAGAGGATAATGGGGCTATAATTCAGAATACAACAGTATCGTCCCTGGTGGTAGAGGTAAAAGAGCAGCATTACAAGGATTTTCATTTAGCACAACTCAGAGATAAAGCTCAACAAGGTGGACTATCAGCTTTTGAGGTAACCGGAGACGGGGTTTTGAAATACAGAGGTCACTTTTGCGTTCCAGATATAGCAGGGCTCCGCCAACAAATTATGGTAGAAGTACACTACTCTCGATACTCTCTTCATCCAGGTTCAACGAAGATGTACCACGACATAAAAGAGATATATTGGTGGCCTGGAATGAAGAAAGGTGTGGCAGACTTTGTAGCGCAATGTCCTAACTGTCAACAGGTGAAAGCCAAACATCAGAAACCTGGCGACCTAACTCAGGAGATGGCAATACCCATGTGGAAGTGGGAGGCAGTCAATATGGACTTTTTAACGGGATTACCCCATACCAGACGCAAATTTAATTCTATTTGGGTGATTGTTGACAGGTTGACTAAATCAGCTAACTTTTTGCCAATCCGGACCATATTCTCAACTGAAGATTACCCCGAGCTATATATTAAAGAGATAGTCCATTTGCATGGAGTCCCAACATCTATCATTTCAGACAGAGGGGCACAATTTACAGCTAGATTTTGGCAATTATTTCAGAAAGGTTTGGGAACACTGGTTAATATGAGTACAACATTCCATCCTCAGACAGACGGTCAGACAGAGCGCACCATTCAGACGCTCGAGGATATGTTACAGGAGTGTGTGTTAGATTTCAGAGGAAGCTGGGATGAACATTTACCCCTGATTGAATTTGCATATAATAATAGTTATCATTATGCGATTTAGATGGTGCCTTATGAGGCATTATATGGGCGATAATGCAGGATCCTCATCGAATGATTTGAGGTGGGAGAGGCAGTGTTAGTCGGATTAGATGTGGTTCACAAACCAGAATAAAAAGTGAAACTCATCAGAGAGCGCTTGTTAACAGCCCAGAGCCGCCAGAAGTCCTACTCCGATGTGCGGTGTAGAGACTTGAAATTTAATATAGATGATTGGGCATTCCTTAAAGTGTCACCGATGAAGGGCGTGATGAGATTTGGCAAGAAAGGCAAGCTTAGCCCTAGGTTCATTGGGCCGTATCGGATCATCCGAAGGATAGGCCGAATGGCATATGAATTAGAGTTGCCTTCAGAGTTAGAGTCTTTTCACCTAGTATTTCACATGTCCATGTTGCGAAAATGTATAGGGGACCCGTCCTGAGTTGTGCCTGTTGAGGACGTTCAAGTTACTGAGGAATTAGCCTATGGAGAAATTTCGGTTGCAATATTAGATAAACAGGTTCGTAGACTGAGAACTAAATTTTGTAAGAAATATATTATGTATAAAAACTAATATAAAATATTTATGATAGTCATCATTAATATCATGCACTTACTAAATTTCAATTGCAAATATACATATACATATATATATATATATATAGTGCATCCACCAGCTATGGTTGTAAGTTCACGAGACAAGGCTATAGGTGTTTATCTCTTTTACATTCATATTTTTTTCATTTTTTTTGTTATATTGGTTAATAAGTACATTTATTCTTCTTGATAGACAAAATCATTAAACTAGATTTTTGCGTACTTTTATTTATAACAGCTAAATGAAATATAAATGTCAAATGCGAATATGTATGTGTATGTATGTATATATATAATAGCACCTCACTATAGCAATCATGAAATTTTCAGACGAACGCTACCACTATAGCGAAGTTTAACCATAGGTAAATTTTCAGACGAACGTTGTCACTATAGCGAAGTTTAACCATAGATATTGACTAAAATATTTTGAATTATGATTTCTTTTCTTTTTTAGTTGACGTAATATTAAATTTGTATATTGAATTAGGAATGTGATAAGGACCAATATTTTTAAAATTAAAATATTAATTCTTTTGACCGGAGGCAATAATTAATTAGGTATTTTAGATCAGCTTTTCTTAAAGCTAAAATATTAATTATTTTGACCGGAGGGAATAATTAATTAGGGCACAACATATATTTGTCTTTGGTGATTGGTCAACTATTTTAAAATTATTGTTCAATGAGCAGTTGTTGAGATAGAAAAAAGAAATGTCAGTTGCTTTGAATATCGGGGAAGCGTTTGATTGTTTAACAAACGCCAAATACATATGGAACTCTTGATATTTAGATTTTTTTGAAAAAGTATAATTTAATATAAAATATTATATTCACGTAACTTATTTTTTTAAACTACATTCATATAATTTTTATTTATAATAGTGCTTATATAATATTATGCATTTACTATATACAATATATAATAATATATAAAATATATTTATACATATTTTTATATTATTATATAAAATTAACAATTTAAACAAAAGCTTGTGTTTGATTTCCTGCGAACTTCAACTATATAATTTTATGCGAAATGAGTCAAATTTTTTTCAAATATCTTTAAATTTTTAACTATAATTTTGAAATGACACCACTAACGAACCACAATCATCAATTTGTTAAAATTTTCAATAAATTCGAAACTTATTTGTGAGTTTTCAAATTTTTAAGTTTATAGTTTTTAAGTTTTTCAATTTAATTTATCCAAAAATATTTAAATTTGCAATGATAAATTTATTATCACTCTCAATCAATTTCTAAGTATCAAAATATGAAAATCATAAACACATTAAATACATTAGATGTCAACAATGCAATATTATATTACGTAAATATACTTTTATAATGACGCATTTATGAATACCTATACATATTCTTTAAAAAAAGTTAAATTTACACATAATATTTATAAAATTAAATAAAAAAATTATATTTAAAAAATAGCAGAAGAAACAAAAAAGGAAGAAACACCAATAATAATAATAATAATAATACTAATAAAGAAACTACAAAAGAAGAAGAATCACGAAGCTGAAGAAAAAATAAAATAGAACAGAAAAAGAAAAGAAAGAACAAAGAATAAGCGAATTATTTATTTTTTGTTATAAATATATTTGTGTTGTAGTGAATGTCTATAAAGGTATTTGTATTGTACTGGATACATGTGTTTATATCATTGTGAAAGTTTATCTTTTGGAGAAAAGTTAGGAGAAATTATTCCTATAAATAGAGGGTTCTCCTTCATTGTACTTCATCCCATCAAGAGAAATAAGAACTTCTCTCTTTCTCTATAATATTCTTGTTCTTTCTTTATTATTTCATAACACGTTATCAGCACGAGACTCTACCGTCTCAAAATTTGAAGGCTAAGGTGTTATATTATTTTCACCTCCTCTCTTTCTTTTAATATGGCTAATCTTACGAAACTTGAGTTCGTTGCCCTTCAAAGTTCGGGCAAGAACTACCTTTCATGGGTGTTAGATGCTGAAATCCATTTGGATGCAATGGGTCTTGGAGACACCATTAAAAATGAAAATAAAGCATCAAACCAAAATCGTGCTAAGGCTATGGTATTCTTGCGTCATCATATTGACGAAATTCTGAAAATTGAATATCTCACGATTAAGGATCCACTTATTTTGTGGAATAGCCTGAAAGAAAGATATGACCACCTGAAGATGGTCATCCATCCAAAGGCACGATATGATTGGATGCATCTGAGGTTTCAAGACTATAAGTCTGTTCATGAATACAATTCTGCTATGTCCAAAATTGTGTCTCAATTGAAACTATGTGGAGAGACTATTAATGATGCTGATATGATGGAAAAAACGCTCTCCACATTTCATGCCTCAAATGTGCTTTTACAGCAACAATATCGAGAAAAGGGTTTCACAAAATACTCTGAACTGATTTCTCATCTTCTCGTGGCTGAACAAAATAATGATTTGTTAATTAAAAATCACGAGAACCGACCTACTGGATCTACACCATTTACTGAAGTGAATGAGGTGTACGCTCACCATGCTAGGCGTGGAAAAGGTCGCGACTCTGGTCGTGGACGTGGACGTGGTCATGGTGGTCAAGAAAGAAATCATGTTCGTGGTGTTAATCATTCTTCAAAGAAAAAACACCATCAAAAGAGAAACGAAAAGCATGAAAAGAGTGAAACAGCTGGATGCTTTCGATGTGGTGGAAGAGGACACTGGGCACGTACCTGTCGTACTGCAAAACATTTGGTTGAACTTTATCAAGCATCACAAAAGAAGAAAGAGAAAAATCCTGAGGCAAATTTTATCTCTGAAAATCATGTTGACATCACATGTTTGGATGTAGCAGATTTCTTCGAGCACCCTAAAGGAAAGACAGATAACTTGATTGGTGATGGTTCTGTAGCTATGGAAGAGTGAAAAATTTTCTAAATTTTTTTTTAGTGATAGTAGCTAGTGAATAAAAATCATGTAAAAATAGTTATTTACATGAGTACTAATTTTTTTTTATAAGTTATTAATAAAGTTTGATTTAATTTCTATTAAATTATATATATATATATATTATTATTATTATTATTTTTTTCGTTTCTTTATTCTTTCTCAAAAAAAAAAAAAAGGTAAACTCAAATTTCTGAAAGCCACAGAGGACTTCACAAAGTTCTCAACTTTTTATCAATTAGAAGCCCTCATAAATTGATTTCATTTAATTATTCTCTTAAGTTTATTTATTAAACTTAGACATACATGCAACTATTAATTTGTTAATCATGTAATAAGAAGATGACATTTAATTTGTTATATTACTTAAGTTTTTATTTTGTACAAATATTAATATATACATATATTATTTTTGTGTATGTCATTTGCAGATATGGATAATTCTCAAAACATGTTATCCAATTATGAAAACATTTGTTTGATTGATTCTGGTACCACACATACGATATTCAAAGATGAGAAATATTTCTCTTACTTAAATATGGGCAAGATAAATGTTACTACGATATCTGGTAGTACCAATTTGATTGAGGGCTTTGGGAAAGCCATTATAATCTTGCCTAAGAGAACTAAACTCATCCTAAATAATGCCACGTTTTCTCCTAAGTCTTGGAGAAATTTGTTGAGTTTTAAAGATATCCGTGAAAATGGTTATCATATCAACACAATGGATGAGATGAATCTTGAATATCTTGGTATCACCAAGAATGTCTCTGGGCAGACATGTGTTATAGAAAAGTTCCCTGCTTTATCCTCTGGCTTGTATTGGACAATGATTAGTGCAATTGAGGCACATTCTATAGTAAACCAGAAGTTTATTAATTCCAATACTTTTGTACTTTGGCATGATCGTCTGGGACATCCTGGATCTATAATGATGAGACGAATTATAGAAAATTCAAATGGGCATCCATTAAAGAACTTGAAGATTCTTTCAAATGGTGAATTTTCTTGTAGTGCTTGTTATCAAGGCAAGTTAATTGTGAGACCATCACCAACAAAGGTTGAGATTGAATCCCCTGCATTCTTGGAACGCATACATGGGGATATCTGTGGACCTATCCACCCACCTAGTGGGTCGTTTAGATACTTCATGGTCCTAATAGATGCTTCCTCTAGATGGTCTCATGTGTGCCTATTGTCATCTCGCAACCTGGCGTTTGCAAAATTATTGGCACAAATAATACGATTACGGGCACAATTTCCTGATAATCAAATTAAGTCCATTTGCCTTGATAATGCTGCAGAGTTTTCATCCCAAGCATTTAATGATTATTGCTTATCAATTGGGATAAAAGTTGAACATCCTGTAGCTCATGTTCACACTCAAAATGGCCTTGCCGAGTCACTAATTAAACATCTGCAATTGATAGCAAGGCCATTGCTCATGAAAACTAGGCTGCCCGCTTCGGTTTAGGGTCATGCCATTCTGCATGCTGCAACACTTGTTCGTCTCAGACCGACAAATAATCATAATTTTTCTCCGTTACAATTGGTTTTGGGTCAAGAACCTAACATTTCTCATCTGAGAATTTTTGGATGTGCTGTATATGTGCCTGTAGCACCACCACATTGCCCAAAAATGGGTCCCCAAAGAAGGTTAGGAATTTATGTTGGGTTTGAATCGCCCTCCATTATTCGCTACCTTGAACAATTAATTGGAGATGTGTTTAATGCTCGATTTGCAGATTGTCGGTTTGATGAGACAATTTTTTCAAAATTAGGGGGAGAAAATTGTGAAATCAAAAGAGAAATTTTGTGGAAAAATTCATCACTGTCTCATCTTGATCTACGTGCTTCTATTTGTTAGCAAGAAGTACAAAAGATTATTCATCTGCAGAAAATTGCAAATCAAATGCCAGACGCATTTACAGATATTAAAAGAATTACTAAATCACATATTCCTGCAGAGAATGTCCCAATTCGAATTGATGTCCCTGAAGGACCATCTACTAGTGTCATAGCCAATGAGTCCAAAGCACGCCTAAAGCGTGGTAGACCATTGGGTTCTAAGGATCGAAATCCTAGAAAAAGAAAATTAAATGGTCAAGACGACACTACGAAAGGACCACATATGGAAGTTCAAGACTTGAGCAATTTTGATATCCATGAAGAAATCAATGAGCCTGAGACTCAAGAAAATGAGGAACTATCCATAAATTCAAGTGATGCTGGAATTAATCGATCAAAAATAGTGGTGGATTATGTCTTTGCATATAATGTTGCAACAAAAATCATGCAAGATAGTGAGGATCTTGAACCTCAATCTGTCACAGAATGTCGACAAAGAAATGATTGGCCAAAATGGCAAGAAGCAATTCATTCAGAATTGAATTCACTTGTCAAGCGTGAAGTTTTTGGACCTATAGCTCAAACATCTAATGGTATTAAGCCTGTTGGCTATAAATGGGTCTTTGTGCGAAAAAAAAATGAGAAAAATGAAGTACAAAGGTACAAAGCACGCCTTGTTGCACAAGAATTTTCACAAAGGCCTGGTGTCGACTATGAAGAGACATACTCACTAGTTATGGATGCAATAACATTGCGTTATCTTATTAGTTTCACTGTCCATGAAAGGCTTGAAATGCATTTGATGGATGTAGTTACAACTTATCTTTATGGATCACTTGATAATGAGATATACATGAAAATCCCTGAAGGATTTAAAATGCCTGAAGCATATCATTCAAAGTCTCGGGAAATGTATTCAATTAGATTGCAAAGATCATTATATGGTTTGAAGCAATCTGGATGCATGTGGTATAACCGTCTTAGTGAATATTTATCTAAGGAAGGTTATATAAATGATGAAATTTGCCCATGTGTTTTTATAAAGAAAACAACATTGGAGTTTGTCATACTTGCTGTTTATGTAGATGACATAAACCTTATTGGAACTCCAATAGAGCTTCGAAAGGCAATTGATTATTTAAAGAAGGAATTTGAGATGAAAGACCTTGGAAAGACAAAATTATGTCTTGGTCTGCAAAATGAGCATTTGAAAAATGGTGTCGTTATTCATCAAACTGCCTATATAGAAAAGGTTTTGAAAAGATTTTATATGGATGGCACACATCCATTAAGTACTCCGATGGTTGTTCGATCACTTGATGTGAATAAGGACCCATTCCGACCTCAAGAAAGGAATGAAGAAATTCTTGGTCCTGAAGTACCATATCTTAGTGCAATTGGTGCACTAATGTATCTTGCTAACACTACAAGGCCTGATATAGCCTTTTCGGTTAATTTGTTAGCAAGGTATAGTTCTGCTCCTACTAGGAGGCATTGGAATGGGATAAAACACATAATGCGGTATCTAAAAGGGACTATCGATATGGGATTAGTTTATTCTAATAATTGCAGTCCCGATCTTGTTGGTTATGCTGATGCAGGGTATCTATCTGACCCACACAAAGCTCGATCTCAAACTGGCTACGTGTTCATATGTGGAGGTACTGCAATATCTTGGAGATCTACAAAGCAGTCTCTCGTAGCTACTTCATCGAATCATGCTGAGATAATAACTATTCATGAAGCAAGCCGAGAATGTGTGTGGTTGAGGTCCATGATACATCTCATTAAAGAAAATGTGGTTTGAACTGTGACAAAGTACCCACAATTTTGTATGAAGATAATGCTGCATGCATAGCACAACTAAAGGGAGGATTCATAAAAGGAGATAGAACGAAGCACATCTCGCCAAAGTTTTTCTACACACATGAGCTCCAAAAGAATGGTGATATCAATGTGCAACAGATTCATTCAAGTGATAATGTGGCTGATTTATTCACCAAATCTCTACCAACTGCAACTTTCAAGAAGATGGTGCACAAGATCGGAATGCAAAGATTCAAGGATGTTCTCATTAGGGGGAGTTAATACGCGCTGTACTCTTTTTCCCTTGCGAGGTTTTGTCCCACTGGGTTTTCCTTGTAAGGTTTTTAATGAGGCAGCCAAGATGCGTATTATTAGATATGTGTACTCTTTTTCCTTCACTAGATTTTTTTTCCACTGGGTTTTTTTCTGGTAAGGTTTTAATGAGGCACATTATCTATCAAATAGACATTCAAGGGGGAGTGTTATAAATATATTTGTGTTGTAGTGAATGTCTATAAAGGTATTTGTAATGTACTGGATACATGTGTTTATATCATTGTGAAAGTCTATCTTTTGGAGAAAAGTTAGGAGAAATTATCCCTATAAATAGAGAGTTCTCCTTCATTGTACTTCATCCCATCAAGAGAAATAAGACCTTCTCTCTTTCTCTATAATATTCTTGTTCTTTCTTTACTATTTCGTAACATTTTTATTTTTTTTAAAGCGAATTGGCAGCTCAAGGTCGTTTATAAAAATTAGTAAAATAAAAATATTAAAGATGGCTATAGAGGTAATAAATTGAAATATGAATTAAAATAGATAATCATTTTATTTTAATTACAATATAATGTAATTTTTTTTAAATTTATTCTCTGTTTTATTTTGGCACTCTATTTCAATCTTGTTTCATTTTAACCCTCTAACTCTATTTTTTATATTTCATTTAAATATAAAATACTATTTCTTATGTTTTCATTATTTTTATTTATACTCTTCAACTGCAATTTTGCATATTAAAAATCAACAGACGTCCATTAATTTTTGGAAAAAAAATCGACGGACGTCCATCAATTTTTTTTTAAAAAAGTAATCTTCTTTTTATAGTTTTTACATATTTTTATGGAAAATATAATCGATGAATATACATCGATTTTCTTAAACTCTTTCAGTTTTTTTTTTTACAAAAAATATATCATTGACAATCTAATAGAGTCCGTTATATTTTAGTATTTTTTAGTAGTGTTATTAGCAATGCACCAGAGTTTTTTTTAAAACCTGTATTGAAGATACGCTTCTTTACCCTTTATTGGAGTGAGTTAAAAAAATTAGAAAATGAGTATTTGAGTTAAACAAAATGATCTGGATGATATGAAAAAAAATAAAATACATGGAGTTATTTAATTGAATATTTCATACCTTTTTCAAAATATTTATCAATACGTGTTGAATAGTTTACACTGAATAATATTTTTTGTGCTTAAAAAAATATAAAAAATAGAGTTGAAGGGTTAAAATGAAAGGCTAAGATGGAGTGCCAAAATAAAAAATAAAGACAAGTTTGAGGGCATGTTGATGTATTTGGCTCTAAAAAAAATAATATTGAAGAGTTTAAAATGATTTTCACCTTTTTTTTATGGAGTTCGACAAAATTGTACGTATGAAAACAGTTTTAAGATGGGTGTTCACGCTTTGGTTTGAGTTAGTTTTTAGTTAAAATTAGAATTAAATTAATTATCAAAATTAAATTAAATTAAATATAATTCATATTTACCAGTTTGGTTGTTGTTCGATTTGATCGATTTATTTAATTGTTAAAAAACATAATGATATTTCTCTATTCTTCTTTTTTGAATTTTTCATCCTTTTTCAACTTATAATCCGTTATTAACTTTTTGAATTATGGAGAAAACATCTTAAGATTTATAATGTTTAACCCAGTGAAATAAAATTGATAAAAAGTACAAAAAAAAAAAGAAGAAGAAGGATAAATCTCATAATTATTTCTTTGTATAAATAAGTTTGGATTCATGACTTTCTTTTAAGAAAGGAACTTAAGGTGCATAAACAGGTATAAAGTTCGTTAACCTATTAGAGAAAAATAAAATTTTCATGTAAGAGTATACAATATATATATATATATAATTTGTGTATCTAGTTTATCGACTTGATTCGATTTTTTCTTCGATTTTTTATAAATAAAACTTAATCAAATCAATCCAAATATTATCGGTTTTTCAAAGATTTAAATCCAAAGAAAATAAAAATCAATTTACTTAATTGACTTGGTGATTTTAAGTTTGAATTGACTTTTAATCAAATTGTGAATATCCCCGCAGTTTTAATAACCTTTATGTATGAAAAATATAGAAATTTTTGTGGTAATTTTGTGAATGTTGAAAATCTTAGGAAAAATATTTCATCAAAGAACCTGTAGAGAATTATTTATAGTTTGCGACGTGTCAATAACACTATCCTTAAGAATATATCACCTAGTATAAGTGTATCCTTAAGGATTCAACAAGCTCTTCTAGTATAAAACTAGGAGCATAGAAACTAACAAAGATTCACAAAAATAAGAACTCAGTATCATATAGTATAAGAGGAAGAACTTTTCTTTTTGTCTCTCATATTTCAAGAAGAGGCAGACTAGACTTTATATAGTAGAAGATGTCTTCATTTCTCAAGAGCTTCAGTAGACATATCAAGATTAATTTTAATAATAAAGGACAAGAATTAATATCAATAAATAGGAGTAAATACTAATGAAGAGTGGCTATAATGTTCTTTTAATTTGATCAAAATAACACTAGAAAGACTTTTAATATCTTCTCACTAACCACCAATTTAAGGCTAATTAATGACATACTAAAATGATGAATAAATAATTTTTTTTGAGATATTAAAATATTTTTCCAGCAATTTCCCACATATCTCAAAATGAATATTAAGAAATAAAATGAAATAAGAAGTTTTGCAGGGTTTCTATATATGTGTACCATGCGCCGAATCTGGTGTCTCGTAGATAATGAACCAGACCTAGATAAAACAAGATTAAACTTGCATAATAATTGGTGAAGTTTCGAACTTCTAAGAGCCAAGAATTTTTTTGTAAGCACAACATCTTGTTCTATCACATTATACTGCATGTTTTTTATCGTTACTGCAGTTTTGCGCTAAGAGGCCATGCATATCCTGGTATTCATGAGTGCTCTAGAAATTTCTCATAATTTTATAAAAGGACACCACTCCATATTCATATAGGCTAAATCATCAAGTTTATTCTGCATAGCATACACTACCTATAAAGATATGAATTGGACTACGAGTTTAACTCAACCTGACTTTACTTTACAGTATTATACTATATTCACATATTATATGAAGGACAACATCTTAATAGAGCATATTTGACCAACTAATAACTTGTTATTACCCATATGAGCCTAATTCATGGGTTCTCCAATCACATAGGTAGGTTACCAATGTTTACCCTGAAATTAGTACAGTGAATTTATAGGGGGTCAATATCACGTGTTATAATTTAACCTTATTTTAGATTCGATTCACTAGCAGTTTGTTTAGCAGTATATGATGAAAATAAGTAAAGCATAATATAAACTAGTAAGACAAGGAGAAAGAAAGCAAATCTGGATGAAAATCGGTAATACCTAGGACATCCAAGTAGAGATGAAAATCCGTAACATCGAAGGAAGGGTAATGACATAATTTGATGCTCGGGTCTTGGTTGAGCCCAGAAGAATAATTATAACTCCGCTAGAATGATCATCTACACATGACAAAATTAAGAGAGGTGAATAAAGGGGTTCTGACAATAATCAGCTCGGAGTCCGGGATACAGAAGCCAACAGGTCTTGACATGGGCTAGAAGTGAGAGGAATTTATGACCATTCATAAATATCAATATGGGGTAAATAAAAACCCCTGCCTTGATATCGTAGCGCCGTTCAGGAACGAATGAATTTTTAATTAGAATTTGATGTAACAACCCACCCCGCCCGTTATGGCATTTCAACCACCTAAAAACTAGTGAATTTAAATTTTTAGGAATTCAAAATAAATTTTTGAGAGATGAAAGGTGCACAAAGAGTAAATTCGGATGGACTTAGTCACAAATCGGTAGACCCAAGAAGGTGACTGCCGCGATGAGACGTCTTCCTCCATAGCGGAATCATTGCAATAGAAAGGGTGTCCGCAGCAACGAATGATGCGGACCAAAAATCCGCAATCCTGTTCCGATTAGGATTTTGAAAACCTAGTCTAAGGAGGGCTTAATAAAAACACCCAAAAATAGAAAATAGAGTTTTTAGGAGAAAAATAAGGTCCAAGAGAAGGGGATTCAACCTCCATAGTTAGAAACTCTCACAAGAAATCAAGAAAATGATGTAGTCCCGCAGTTGGGAATGTCTGGATGATAGCTTGGCACCCAGATAGGCTATGGTTTACTCTCTCATGTGTTAGACTTTGATTAGCTAAACTTATACGTGCGTATGATTGATATGTTTTCTATAAATAGGATTGTAACTTAATTTCGTTATTGTCTGTTAATTGAAACCGGTGAGATTCTAAGACCTAGTGGATTAGAAAAGGGGTAATGATATCTCATAGTGAGAAAACCCCTAGGATATAGATTGCAAAGGAATACTTGGTCCATGTTTAAGGGTGTATGTTGAACCAAACCAACTGTGATAGAATTACTTACGGATGTTATCGTCGGAGATACTTTCGGTGTATAATTTATGAAATCACCTCTTTTTAATTAAAATCTTGAACGAGTAATCATGTAGAATATGTCTAGAAGATGCAAATAATACACTGGTTAATAAATTATAACTAAGACATAGCATAAGTTGAAGCAGTGAATTAGGCTAGTTATACTTTGTATAATGACTTCTATATGTTGTGGTTAAGATTTTATTGTTGTACTGGTGAATGTTGTTCGTGTTTATGGCTGTACTGTGGAAAGTAATTGTTGAAATACGCTTGAGATTATGTTTTTCTCACTATAGTGGGTATAGTAGCGAACGAGACCCTAGTTGGGAGAGAAACAAAACGTGGAAGAAATCGGAACGAAGACTGGTCATAGTACTGTTAGCAGTACCGCTGTAGCGGGTATTATACCACTACAATGAGACCGCTGTGAAGGCAGTAATGCTGTTGCAGCGGATCCCAAACCAGCGAGCGGGTTAAGTCGTAATTCTTGTAACATGCTAAAGTAGCTGTTATTACTACTATGGATGTGACTTGGAATTAAAATTATTCATGTGATCATATTTGCTGATGTGAATATGTTAATTCTTGTCATGTGATGATTTATTACTTGCTGTGCTATGATGTGCGTCCCGGGATTGAGGGGCGAGTCGGTATCAAATAAATGTGTGGCTGAGATGCCGGATAACATGAAAGGGAAATCATTAATATGGTGATAAATGAGAGGCCTAGGGAAAAGTTAAGAAACTCAGATGAAACAAATTAAATACAATCGGATTTTTGAATAAGGATTATATACACGAGTGGCTCGTTCCTGAGGTGAGCATCCGGGCGAGCGGTATGAGTAAATACATAGACATGTATGGTTAAAAGAACATGTATCTGGGTGTACGAGTGGATTATACAGATAGGTATGATGAATGTTACATACGACTGGGTGTACACTACATGAATTTCTAGAATCCCTTGCAAGTCATGACTGGAAGGGCAAGCATAAGACCCTCTGGTACGTGTGTACAGTGATATGACGGAGGCGTGTTCCTGACATATAACCGATGATATGATTGTGAAACAGATATTGCGCGTGTAGGTTTGATATACATACGACTGCAAATATAGAAAGATACAGATATACAAGTGTGATGCAGAATATACTGACTTGATTTGGGTTTGAGGCCAAAAACATGTTGGGAGTACCGCATACGGCTGTACAACCAAGTATGATGCTTTATGGAATTTTTGTGATATGAAGACATGTATGATCATGTACTTTAATATTTGAAAATTTGATTCTCTTGGCAGATGTTGAGGATATTTTGTGTGTTCTTGAATCCTTTAATCAGTGTTTGTGAATTGTATATTGTTTTAAATAGTTTGGTGGATTACAGAAAATGGTATGACAATTTTAAATAAAGATAGTGAGTTATATTTATATATCTTATGTAACTCATTAGGAAGAGCCGAAAATCCTATGCCTAATTAAGTAAGTAACAGTGATAATGGACAGACTTAGTCGATCATAGGGAAGCAGTAAAGGAGGTAAATGTGTTATGAAATGGTATGGCGGAACAGAACAGAACTGGACTAGGAAAATTGATTATTGACTGAACAGAATAGCGCTGCAATGGATCCATCGACGCGATAGTGGGACCGCTGTAGCGATCGGAGCCTACGCTACAACAGAAACGGAGGAGACAGATTGAATGATTTAATAATGAATAAGTTTGTAAAGTAATTGCATAAATTTTGGTGAGGCTTAAAAACGAGAATTAGTAGTTACACCTAGTGTGATATTTTCAAAGTGAAGTAATCATTAAATTTAATAATATTGATTGCATGTTGATTATTATGCTGTTGTGTTAACTAACCTTAGTAGGCCGATGATGCCTATTGGTACGTGTGGTATACTGATACTACCTTACTGTACCTTTTTGGTATAGGTTGTGGTAGGTTTGAAGTTCCTTGATTAGTGTGGAGTACTCAGCACCAGCTTTCGTGTTCTTCTTCTCTGACGAAACTGGGTCTTTTGTCTTATCAAGTATTCAATTAGAGCTCTTGTACCTATCTAGATTAGATCTTGGGAAAGTCATATTTTTGGAGGAATCTCGGATTTTTGTTTTTGAGATTCTCATTGAGTAATAAGAAGTAGTGGAAATTTCTTTTTTTGTATATTAATTATAATGTTTTGTAAGGATTTTCCTATCGAATAGAGTCGATGAAGATATCCTCACAACCTGTTCAATTAGGGTCATGATAATATAAAATGATACTTATAAAATTTATTTATTTTAATTTCACTATAAAAGTCATTATTTTAATGAAATTTCTTTTTTCCAAAAAAAAAAACTTAGTTAAATTTTTTTTAAATCAACTTATCATTAAAAAGTTGAATCAAACATATGAGTTGCGTATATATTTTGAAAGCCGTAGTGAGGACCAATGCACATGGCTATATTCAATTATCTGGCTTTCTTAAGTGATGCCGTCTTCCTTATTGGTGCCTTTATTGGACCCCACCTTCTTTTCCTACTGTAACTGAGGGTACATTGTGCATTATTCAGCAACAAAGTCTGTGCTTGATCTTTCCTATTTTAATTCATTCAACTCCAAGGATTCAAGTATAGAGGTTCTCTATTGAAGATCAAGTGTAAATTTTTTAATTTCTTCTTTAAATATTTTGGATTTTTAAAGGAAAATACAAATTCAGTTTATCCAGATATATAGGGTTATAAATAAGAGTTTTTTTTCGCTTTCATGTCCAAATTTCTCCTCAAGTTCATAAATTCAAGTTTCAATTTAAGTTGATAATGGGGTTTTAGCCCAATTTCATGGGGTTTTAGCCCAATTTCATGAAATTCTCTATGATTAATTTATGGATTAATTTTCTTTATGTTTCAAAGTATGTTTTAAGATTCATGGGTAGATTTTATACCTATTTTGATTATAAATTCATACTTTCAAGTTCTAGAAATTTATGCCCAATTATGCAAATTTTATGAAAGCTTATGAAATACTCATGTATGAATCTATGAGTTTGGCTAATGAAGTCTATTGTAAGTATGATGATTTTCCCAAACATGTATGTCCTTCATGATTTATGAATTTATAATTTTGGCCGACCAACGGGCCCTTGTTTCATGGCTAGTCATGTATTTCAAGTATGATCACACATGTTATAATTTAACTGGCCCATAAACTTCATGTATAATTTCAAGATAATCATATGAGTCCTCAAGTGCATATTTTTGGAAGTACTGTCTAGCACGAGTATGCCCAACGTTCAGGTAAACTCTGATGTCTCAGAACTATGTGACACCAAGGTATATCACGTATTCATGGTTAAACCTACGGGGTCCTTATTAGTGATATCACGCCACGTATCATTTCTTGCCTTGGCAAGCTTGGGAAGGCTCTGGCCACTTGAGCGAGATAGTTAGGGTATCATTTAAGCTCTATCATGATGGTGTCGATTAAGACGAGTCTCCCGTTGTTCCTCATGGTTTCATTTATGCATGTTTATGACTTATGATATTATGTTTTCAACAAGTTTGACCCAATGACTAGTTTATATGCTTTTACTTATGATTTCAGCTATGGGAAGCCATCTGATTCTATTTTCAACTTTAGGTCATTCTATTTAGATAAGAAATTCAGTTTATGACTATACATGTTTTTAGATATCAGCATGCAGTCATTACTCTCATGATCTTATGGTTTATATTTATATACATGACTTTAGTCTACACTTACTCAACACGTTTTTACTTGCCTTGCATACTCAGTACATTTCAAGTACTGACCACACACTCTATGTTGTATCATCTCATGATACATGTTCCGATGATCAGACTCAGTTCTGCTGTTAGCCAGTTTCCCGCAGCTTAGCTCATATTTCCATCGGTGGTGAGTACTCCTCCATCGAGGACATTCAATTAGTGTCGAATCATGTTTTCAGTTTTAGACTTTAGTGAGCTACTTGGGGAGGTTGTCCCATCAGTTCCTCAGACATGTTAGAGGCTTATTAGACAATACGTAGAATTTCAGCTTTGTCAGTATTGCCTCTATATGGTTGATGTGTATTCAGACTTCGCTCATTCATGTTTTAGTTGTCAACTTTCACTTGATGTATGTGCTTTAGTTATCATGTTCATGCCATGGGTCGACTTGAAGCCATTTGTAATTCTAGGTTCCGTATCTCGATCGGGGCTCTCAGCTCGGGTCATGACATTGCCTTATTATTATGACCACCTTGATCATTTTCTCCTCTCCTTCAAGGAGTTTTATCTTTGAAACCATTGATCTATCACGCTTTAGGTGTACCATAGACTCTTTCCTTCAAGGAATAAAATTTTCATTGGAGCATTTACAACTGGATTATGACATAAGGTCAACAAATACATCTGACAATTGATTTGCAACATTTTGCAAATAAATTATCTCTTGAACTTCAGTTCACATTTTGTTTTTTATGAGAAGCTAGATAATTCATTTCACACGTAATCTTCAGCTGCTAATCACTTCTCCCCTAATGTTAAAAAACTATCATTTACCCCCAATCTTATTTGAGGATCCAACATTGTGTTTGATGGAGTATTTGAGTCATATATTGCACATTCAATTTTTAGATAAGAATTATTTAGTTTTGACCCTGAATCAATTTTGGTAGGGGAACCTTGTTGGTTTGATGCATACAAGTATTGCTACCTGTTAAATAAACACATCCCGGATCAAATTTTATTTGAAAATATGATTCTCATAACCAACAATTTAGCTATAATTGCAGGCAAATAATTTTTTCTAAACCAACTTAGATATAAACCATCATTATCAACATATTTTATATGTTACACCCCGTAAGTTTATAGCATTTAGTTGGCCTATTCGAATGCTGGTTGAGAGTTTTAGAATGCCTTACGTGCGAAGATAGGGCCCGGGGAAAGGCCGAACGAGTGCCAAGTTGGGATTTTGCTAGAGGAGGCCGAACTGAGCTGCCAGAGGGGAAAAGTGGCACAGAGCCTCTACCTCTGCGTTAGACAACGTGGCACGGAGCCAAAATGGCACGTTGGCAAACGTGCCACGTTGCCATGTATTCGTTTTCAAGTATATATAGGCCTCACCCTTAAACTTTATATAATTTTCCACATCTACCTCGACCAGAACAGAGATAAAGACGAAGGGTTCATATAATTTTCTTCCGATTATGCCACCAAACGCCGTCCAAAGTCAAATTAACTTCGGGTATCGAAGTATAAGGTTGTAGGGAGCATTTCTACGGAGTTAGTTTCGTGAAATTCGCCTGGTGAATCGTCGTCCCGCGAGCCAAAGTGATTGGAATTGCTTAAAACTAGTGTTAATACAATCCTAGGCTTAAAGTAAGTACTTCTCCCTTCTAGATTACCGAGAAACTATGAGTTTTCGATCGTATTTCGATAAGTGAAATATAGTCAGTATATATACATATAAGTTCTTGTTTTCTTCCAATATAGTAAAGAAGCTAGCTCTATTATTCCGTTAATGTGATTACAGTTGGGAAGAACAGCTGAATACCAGCCGAACCTCGCCAGTTAATTGGTAAACAACGAATGAGGTATGTAAAGGCAGTTTCTCTCGGCAAGTTAGTTTCTTCAGTATAGTAATCCAATATGAACCCCAGTAAATTATTCAGTAATATTTTATCATGTTCAGTATGTTATTATACGTGGTTATTGTTATCAGTTAAGACTTGTGATTGTATTGTTTTGGGCTGGATTACTTGTATAGCTTCCGTGACCGCCCCAGGGTTAATAGATGTGTCGACTCCTCCACCAGAGGGCGAGGATATATCGCTCTACGGAGTGGTATGCCGTCTGCAAGGGAAGAAGATGGGGAGCCAGCTCCTCATATTTTGCTTTGGTTGGCCTATACACACCCCCGCCGAGCGCTTGCGCCCGGGGTGTAGATTTCAGGAGTCCTTCGGACTCAGGCACAACTATAGTCAGGGGCCCAGCGGGCCCAAGTTGCATACCCAGGGGATCGGCAGGATGCTTATAGTTACTAGATGATGTGGTATGACTTGGATAGGGGTATATGGATTGAGATGTACTCACCAGGGCTAATGGGGGCCCAGGTGGGTTGTTCTGTGTTGATTGCACCTTCCGGCTTTTGGGGGCCAGGTAAGGTTTATGTATGTTGCTTTAGCTACTGATAGTTAGATAGTAGGACGCCCCGTTGTCAGGTATGACTCCTACTCTACTCATTATAGTTATGTTTAGCCCTAATTCTGTTAATTTAGTCAGTTTCTATCCGTTTCCCTTTACTTCGGTTATTGTCAGTTCTATTACTTACTTCTAGTCATTACAATTATTTCTTTACATACTCAGTACTTATGGTACTGACGTCCTCCTTTGAGGCGCTGTATTACTTGCCTGCAGGTACACTCAGACGAGGAGCGGATCCCTCTTAATTCCAGTCAGCGGTGCAGAGCCTTCAGCTCCTATCTTCCGGAGCTTGAGTGATAGAGGTTCACTTCCTTTGTTGTACATTATGCGTAGGCCGAGACCCTGTCCCGACCATCTTATTATTCCTAGAGGCTTGCAGATTGTATTATTCACTGTGGTTAGTTGATATCAGCCGTGTGGGGCCATATGTGTTTTAGATTATGTGTGTTGGCTGTGTGGGGCCTTGGTTAGCTATTGATTGATGACCTTGTCGGTCATAGTTTAGTTAGCGCCGGCTTTCGCTTTTCAGTTATAACTAGACATTATGGTGGCCTTGTCGGCCCGCATAGGACTCCCTATATTCATTTGTCTCTGGTTAACTGTTTACTTTCACAGGTGGCTATAGGCCTTGTCGGCCGGGGGTTGTATTTACAGCCGCCATATAGTCCGTCGTTTTCTTGACTCCAGAGTTAGAGTCAGCCCTGCACCAGAGGTTCTTAGGCTCAATCGGCTCAGTAGTTCAGATCCTAGTAGGGCAGTAGGTGCCAGTCATGCCTCCCAAGCGGGGCATGACAAACTTGGTATCAGAGCAGGTCGTATCCCAGGGAGTCTGCAAGCCGTGCTAAGTAGAGTCTTGTCTATGGATGTGTTGTGCACCACATACTATAGGCAGGAGGCTACAAGGAATGATAGGATGGTTACTCTTTCTTCTTACTTAGTCGTGCTATAGAGCGGTACAATATAGGGTTGAGTCCCTAAGCTCACTATATTCTTTTGTTTATAGAGAAATGTCAGACCAACGATACCCTATGACAGGCAGGAGATTAGATGTAGCAACGAGAGAGGGCACCAGGAGGATGCCTCAGCCTCGGTCAGAATTGACCCGATCTGAGGGAGAGACGGAAGCGTCATCTTGACCTTCCCAGCAGTCTCCATCACGTCAGGAGCCGCTTGGGACGACTGGTATGACTGCACTACCTCCGGCAGCTTCTATACCCGTACCATCTGACCAAGAGGTCAGGAGCGCGATGGTTATGCTAGCACAGATGATGGCTTCTCAACGCCAGCCAGTGCCACCTACAGCCGCAAAATCATTAGGAGGGCCTAGTAGTTCGAGGGTCCGAGAGTTCCTGACACTAAGTCCCCCGCAATTCACAGGGACAGATCGGACAGAGGACCCTCAGGACTTCTTAGACCAGATGCAGAGGATTTTCAGGGTAATGCATGCTACAACCATAGAGACATTTGAGTTGGCGGTATTCCGATTACAGTACATCGCCGTATTGTGGTATGAGAGTTGGGAGAGGTCCCGATGGAGGGATGTTTCCCCTCCGACCTGGTCCAGCTTTTCAGGGGCTTTTCTGGATCATTATCTACCTTGGGAGATTCGACAGGCCCGGGTTGATCAGTTCCTACACCTGGACCAGGGGTTGATGAGTGTTCGAGAATATGCCATGCGGTTTGATTCCTTGGCCCGATATGCGCCAGCCTTTGTGGATACAATGCCATCTAGGGTACACCGCTTTATTATGGGTTTGAACCCAGAATATGTTGAGACCTGCATCACAGCTACACTGCGAGAGGATATGGATATTTCCCGGGTACAGGCTTTTGCTCAGAATATTGAGGGTATCAGGCAGCGACAATGGGAGATTAGGAGAACAAGTCAGGAGCAGTGCCGCAGGGATAGACCAGATGAATTATCGGAGGAGTCCCCGGGAGGACCTAGGCCACGGTTATCAGATAGACCGCTTAGACCTTAGCCTCCACCACAGCAATAGAGGAGCAGGTTCAGTCACCGAGGGCAGCCAGAGCCCGGCGAAGCTTCGCGGGCTGTAGGTTCACAACAGTAGAAGAGGGTGGAGCAGAGTGGGTTTACAATACCACTTTGCCCTATTTGCAGTTGAAGCCACCCTGGAGCGTGCAGATATGGCTCCACAGGATGTTACATTTGTGGACATGAGGGTCATCAAATGAGGAGTTGTCCAGCTAGGGTTCAGGGTGACCGGGATCGACAGGATAGGTCCTCAGCAGGATCACGAGCTCCAGCATCCTCCGCAGGACGTAGGCCCTCAGTTTCAGCATGTAGAGGCTGAGGCAGAGCAGGGACCTCTAGTTCAGGTGCGGGCCCAGACCGTACTTATGCATTACCAGGGCGACAGGACTCAGAGTCATCACCAGATGTTGTGACAGGTATGCTGAATATTTGCTCTCATCTTGCTTATGTGTTGATAGATCCAGGATCCACCTTGTCCTATGTTACACCGCTAGTGGCTCGAAAGTTTAGTATTATGCCGGAATTTCTTCGGCGACCTTTCTCAGTGTCTACACCCGTTGGTGATTCTATTATAGCTAGAAGGGTCTATCGGGGGTGTACAGTAGAGGTTGTCAGTCGTCAGACTACAACAGACTTGATAGAGCTAGAGATGGTTGATTTTGATGCCATTATGGTTATGGATTGGTTAGCTCCATGTTATGCCAATGTCGAATGTTGGACCAAGACTGTCCGATTTCACTTTTAGGGGAGGCAGTACAGGAGTGGAAAGGTAGCACAGCCATGCCAAAAGGTAGGTTTATTTCCTATCTTTGGGCGAGAAAATTGATAGCAAAAGGATGTATTTATCATATTATCAGAGTTTAGGATGTTCGAGCAGAGCCTCCGGCCCTTCAGTCTATTGCAGTGGTCAATGAATTTCCTGACGTATTTCTAGATGAGCTTCCTGGTATTCCCCCAGAAAGGGAAATCGATTTTGCAATTGATCTATTACCAGGCACTCAGCCTATATCCATTCCTCCATATCGAATTGCTCCTGCTGAACTCAGAGAACTAAAGGAACAACTGAAGGATTTGCTAGACAAGGGCTTTATCAGGCCGAGTACCTCACCATGGGGTGCGGCAGTTCTATTCGTGAGAAAGAAGGATGGCTTCTCCGTGTGTGTATAAATTATCAACAGCTGAATAAAGTCACTATCAAGAATAAGTACCCGCTTCCCAGAATAGATGATTTGTTTGATCAGTTACAAGGAGCGAGGTATTTTTCAAAGATTGACTTAAGGTCCGGATATCATCAGGTTTGGGTTCGTGAACGAGATATTCCAAAGACTGCCTTCAGGACCAGATACGGCCACTTCGAGTTCCTAGTCATGTCCTTCGGACTGACCAATGCCCCAACAGTGTTCATAGACCTGATGAACAACATTTTCAGACTATACCTGGACTTGTTCGTGATAGTATTTATTGATGATATTCTGGTGTATTCCCACTCAGAGGCAGATCACCAGGATTATCTACGGACAGTGCTCTAGATTCTCAGAGATCTCCAGCTATATGTAAAATTTTCTAAATGTGAATTCTGGCTGAATTCAGTAGCCTTCTTAGGTCATATTGTGTCAGATGCTGGTATACAGGTAGATACACAAAAGACAGAGGCAATGAAAACATGGCCTATACCTACCACTCCGACCAAGGTATGTAGTTTCCTGGGGTTAGCCGGGTACTACAGAAGGTTCGTGGAAGGATTTTCCACCTTAGCAGCACCTTTAACCAAACTGATGCAGAAGGCAACAAAATTCCAGTGGACTGAGGCATGTGAGTAGAGCTTCCAGGAATTGAAAGACAGATTGACATCAGCACCAGTGCTAGCATTGCCAGAAGGAACAGAGGGCTATGCAGTTTATTGTGATGCTTTGGGTGTTGGGTTTGGATGTGTGTTGATGCATCATGGTAAGGTGATTGCCTATGCTTCCAGGCAGCTGAGGAAGCATGAGAAAAACTACCCTACCCATGACCTGGAGTTAGCCGCGGTGATTCATGCCTTGAAAATATAGAGACACTACTTGTATGGCGTCCACGTAGATATTTTCACTGATCACAAGTATGTTTTCACCCAGAAAGAGTTGAATTTGTGGCATCGTCGCTGGTTGGAGCTGTTAAAGGATTATGATATGAATATTTTATATCACCCAGGAAGGGCCAATGTTGTAGCAGATGCCCTTAGCCGCAAATCCATGGGAAGCCTGGCATATTTACAGCCCGAGCGACAAGAATTGGCCCGAGAATTGCATTAGTTGGCCAGTTTGGCCATTCTTATAGTAGAATCAGGAGATAATGGAGCGGTAATCCAGAATACCGCAATGTAACCATTGGTTGTGGAATTGAAGGAACGGCAGTTTGAAGATCCTAGTCTGGTTCAACTCAGAAATAAGGTCCAGCGAGGAGAAGTGATAGATTTCCAGGTAACCGAGGATGGAGTGTTGAGATATAAGGATCGCCTCTGTGTTCCAAATGTTGCAGGACTTCGCCAGCAAATTATGGGCGAGGTACACTATGCCCGTTACTCTCTCCATCTAGGTTTGACAAAGATGTACCATGATGTAAAAGAGGTTTACTGGTGGCCGGGAATGAAAAAGGGGATAGAAAAATTCGTAGTTCAGTGTCCCAATTGCCAACAGGTGAAAGTTGAAGCCTCTAATTTGGACAAGTTGATGGGACAAGACCTCAACTAACTCAATAATACTGAAACTGAATTCCATAAAGAAAGATAGATAGTCTGATCCTCGAAAGATGAGGACTCACCAATAGGTAGATGCCAACTCTAATGAACTATCTAAGAGCAGAGCTGAACTTGAGATCCAAGTCCTGTATCATGAAAAAACCAGGTGGACTAACACAGGATATAACCGTGCCTTTATGGAAATGGGAGGCAATTAATATGGATTTCATAGCAGGGTTACCTTGCACCAGGCGTAAGTATGATTCTATCTGGGTAATTGTTGACAGGTTGACAAAATCGGCTCACTTTCTGCCAGTAAGGGCTACCTTTTCAGCCAAAGATTATGCTGAGCTGTATATTAGGGATATAGTCCGATTGCATGGTGTTCCGTTGTCAATTATCTCCGACAGAGGGGCGCAGTTTACAACTAAGTTTTGGCAATCTTTTTAGAGGGGCCTGGGGATGCAGGTTAACCTGAGCACAGCCTTCCATCCTCAGACAGAGGGAAGGCAGAACGTACTATCAAGACGCTCGAGGAGATGTTACGAGCGTATGTGTTAGATTTTGGAGGTAGCTGGGATGAAAATCTTTCGCTTATTGAATTTGCCTATAATAACAGTTATCATTCAGCAATTAGATGGCGACTTATGAAGAGTTGTATGGGCGGAAGTGCAGATCTCCAGCTGGTTGGTTTGAGGTAGGAGAATCAGCATTAATTGGGCCAGATATTATTCATTAGTCAGAAGAGAAAGTAAAGCTTATCAGGGAACGTCTGTAGACTGCTCAGAGTCGCCAGAAATCTTATGCTGATGTGCGGCAAAGAAACCTAGAATTTAATGTGGGTGACTGGGTATTCCTGAAAGTTTCACCGATAAAGGGGGTGATGAGATTTGGGCAAGAAAGGCAAGGTCAGCCCGAGGTTTATTAGGCCTTATCAGATTCACCGAAGGATAGGCCAGGTGGCATATGAATTGGATTTGCCTCCAGAATTAGAATTCGTTCACCCAGTTTTTCACGTATCAATGCTGAGGAAGTGCATAGGAGATCCCTCCTGTACTGTTCCAGTCCAAGATGTCCAAGTCACTGAGGAATTAGCTTATGAAGAAGCTCCAGTAGCCATACTAGACCTACAGATCCGTAGATTGAGAACTAAAGATGTTGCTTCTGTCAAGGTATTATGGCGAAATAAGAATCGAGAAGAGATGACCTGGGAGGCAGAAGATGATATGAAAACCAGATATCCTCAGCTATTTCAGATTTAGTCGGATTGTGCAGCTGAAGGTGTGTTGATGTTATTGTTGTTTCATGAGTTGTATTTTATACGTGTATATGTGGAGTAATTGACTTCAGTTTATCGTGAAATGAATGCCATAGTATTGTGTGGAATACCTGTATTGGGCTTTTCTGCATTTCAGGATTTTTGGATAGTCCATATTACAGGGGAGACTCTGCCAAAATTTTTCCAGAATAAGTAATTGCAAGTTAAAGTTCTTGCAAGAAGAAGTTAACATTTGAGGACGAATGTTCTTAAGGGGGGGAGGATGTTACACCCCGTAAGTTTATAGATTTTAGTTGGCCTATTCGCATGTTGGTTGAGAGTTTTAGAATGCCTTACGTGCGAGGAAAGGGCCCGGGGAAAGGCCGAACGAGTGCCAAGTTGGGATTTCGCGAGAGGAGGCCGAACCGAGCTGACAAAGGGGAAAAGTGGCATGGAGCCTCTACCTCCGCATTAGCCAACGTGGCACGGAGCCAAAACGGCACGTTGGCCAATGTGCCACGTTTCCATGTATTCGGCTTCAAGTATATATAGGCCTCACCCTTAAACTTTATATCATTTTCCACATCTACCTCGACCAGAACAGAGATAAAGACGAAGGGTTCATATAATTTTTTTCCGATTACGCCTCAAAATGCCGTCCAAATTCAAATTAACTTCGGGTATCGAAGTATAAGGCTGCAGGGAGCATTTCTACGGAGTTAGTTTCGTGAAATTTGCCCGGCGAATCGTCGTCCCGCCGAGCCAAAGTGATTGGAATTTATCCAAACTAGTGTTAATACAATCCCAGGCTTAATGTAAGTACTTCTCCCTTCAAGATTCCCGAGAAACTACCAATTTTCGATCGTATTTTGATAAGTGAAATATAGTCAGTCTATATACATATAAGTTATTGTTTTCTTCTAATATAGTAACAAAGCTAGCTCTATTCTTCCATTAATGTGATTACAGTTGGGAAGAACAGCTGAATACCAGGGAACCTCATCAGTTAATTGGTAAACAACGAACGAGGTATGTAAAGGCAGTTTCTCTCGACAAGTTAGTTTCTTCAGTATAGTAATCCAATATGAATCCCAGTAAATTATTCAGTAATATTTTATCATGTTCAGTATGTTATTATACGTGGTTATTATTATCAGTTGAGACTTGTGATTGTATTGTTTTGGGCTGGATTACTTGTATAGCTTTCGTGATCGCCCCAGGGTTAATAGCTGCGTCGACTCGTCCGCCAGAGGACGAGGATACATCGCTCTACGGAGCGGCATGCCGTCCGCAAGGGACGAAGATTGGGAGCCAGCTCCTCATATTTTGCCGTGGTTGGCCTATACACACCCCCGCCGAGCGCTTGTGCCCGGGGTGTAGATTTCAGGAGTCCTCCAGACTCAGGCACAACTATAGTCAGGGGCCCAGCGGGCCCAAGTTGCATACCCAGGGGATCGACATGATGCTTATAGTTACTAGATGATGTGGTATGACCTGGATAGGGGTATATAGATTGAGATGTAGTCATTAGGGCTAATGGGGGCCCAGGTGGGTTGTTCTGTGTTGATTGCACCTTCCGGCTTATGGGGGCCAAGTAAGGTTTATGTATGTTGCTTTAGTTACTGATAGTTAGATAGTAGGACGCCCCGTTGTCAGGTATGACTCCTACTCTACTCATTATAGTTATGTTTAGCCCTGATTCTATTAATTTAGTCAGTTTTAGTCCGTTTCCCTTTACTTAAGTTATTGTCAGTTCTATTACTTACTTCCAGTCATTTACAATTATTTCTTTACATACTAAGTACCTGCGGTATTGACGCCCTCCTATGGGGCGCTGCATTACTTGCCTGCAGGTACACTCAGACGAGGAGTGGATCCCTCGTAATTCTAGTCAGCGGTGTAGAGCCTTCAGCTCCTATCTTCCGGAGCTTGGGTGATAGAGGTTCACTTCCTTTGTTGTACATTATGGGTAGGCCAGGGCCCTGTCCCGACCATCTTATTATTCCTAGAGGCTTGTAGATTGTATTATTTCCTGTGGTTAGTTGATATCGGCTATGTGGGGCCATATGTGTTTTAGATTATGTTTGTTGGCTGTGTGGGGCCTTGGTTAACTGTTGATTGATGACCTTGTCGGTCATAGTTCATTTAGCGCCTGCTTTCACTTTTCAGTTGTAACTAGACATCATGGTGGCCTTGTCGGCTCGCATAGGACTCCCCATATTCATTTGTCTCTGGTTAGCTGTTTACTTTCACAGGTGGCTATAGGCCTTGTCGGCCGGGGATTATATTTACAACCGCCATATAGCCCGTCGTTTTCTTGACTCTAGAGTTAGAGTCAACCCTGCACCAGAGGTGCTTAGGCTCAATCGACTCAGTAGTTCAGATCCTAGTAGGGCACTAGGTGCCAGTCATGCCTCCCAAGGCGGGGCGTGACAAACTAGGTCAGATTATTACACTAGTAATCTATCTCAATACTTAGCCTCAAGTACTGATAAATTAAGTTCATCTAAACCATTGATTCTTTCCTGTTAGATGACTCGACTTAATCACCTGGTTAGGTCTCATGAGCGATTTCTCCTTAACCCTTATAATAGTGCCAAACTAACTCTCCTACAACCGCAACTTAGGCTATTCAATGAAACTCAATTTCAAGGCCTTTTTTTTCTTTTCTGAATCTCTATTTCTCTAGGTTCAAGCAAGAAGAGAACTTGGGCTAGTCCTGACATTGTGCACTGTTAAGAAATATTAAACGTGAAGAAAAAAAATAATACAAGCATTCATATTGTTTTAGAATCACTTTGTGTGAACCCTAGTTTGTTATTCCCCCATGGTTCCCACAACCCTAGTTGTGGAGGGTTTAGCTATTCATGATTGCAAGAATAAAATCAGATTTCATAGAAGAAAACATAGTTGAAGACTAACAATATTAATGAAAATAACCCAAAAATCAATTGCACAATCAACTTGTCAAAAATCCAAGAACAATGATAAACTTTGTCAAAGTAGTCAAGTATTTGCTCTCCAAGAAGTTCGGAAACCCAAAAACTATGATTACAATTCAACGTATCGACTTCTGTCAAGGAAAATAACCTAATAGTAACATAGTTGAAGACTAAAAATATTAATGAAAGTAACCCAAGAATCAATTGCACAATCAACTTGTCAAAAATCCAAGAACAATGATAAACTTTGTCAAAGTAGTCAAGTATTTGCTCTCCAAGAAGTTCGGAAACCCAAAAACTATGATTACAATTCAACGTATCGACTTCTGTCAAGGAAAATAACCTAATAGTATTTATACAATTAATGAAATTCTTTTCTAATTTAACAAGGATTCTTCTATCGAGTCATCCTACGAGTCGTTGCATGATGCTACGAGTCATAGAAAGCTTTCATAACACAAGTCTGCAGCTTCTGTCTTCTCAGGTACTGGAGGTTGGTACGACTCGTACAATGATACTATGAGTCGTAGGAGCTTTTCATGGTTTTAACTTTTTAAACTTGGCATCTATGTTGTTTCTCATATGAGTCCTTGCCACTGTTTGTACCATGCTGATATGACTCGTATAATCCTTCCATTCCCTGAATTTGCCAAGTATGCAATCCTCTGAATCTCACCATGAGTCTGTCAGTACGACTCATATGTTGTTACAACTAGTGGTTTCCCATCGTACCACTAGGTTTAGCAAGTGCACATCTTCTGGATCTCAAGTTACGGACATTTAGTATGGCTCGTACCAGGTTGGTACAGCTTGTACTGTTAGTCATATATTGACTCTGCACTTGTGCATTTTCTCTGAAGTTCAATTATGAGTGCTAGGTATGGCTCGTACGAGGATGGTATGGCTTCAACTGAGACCTAAAATAATTCATTTTCTGCTCTATTTCATCTCCTTTTCCACAATCCAACTCCCGAATCTGATTTCCTTAAAAATAAGGTAAAAAATACCTCGCATCTGTATAAATGATGTGCCATAGATTTACGACACTTTCGATGCTAAAACATAGAAAATATGCTGTGAACTAGGTATGTTTATATAAGTATGAGGTACTCTTACTTTGTTTTCAGGAAAATCAAGCTTGGGAGTTGGATTCTGGAAAATGTGAGAAAAAGTTGTAGAAAATGATCCAGTGCAGGTCTCAGTATGAGTCGTACCATTCTGATAAGAGCTCTACCTAACACCCGTAGCTGAAAATTCTGAGAAATTGCACAAGTACCAGGGCAAAGTATGACTCATGATATAAGTCATACCATCTTGGTACGAGCCGTACCAAGGAGTTGTGAAAAACTTTAGAGGAGGTGCACTTATATAAAATCTTGGTACGAGTGGATGTTATGAACTGTAATAAATACATACGAACCATACTAAGGTGTTATGGGAACTTTTAGAGAATATGTAAATTGGCAGAGCCTAAAGTACGAGTAGATTCCACGAGTCGTGACACTAAGGTATGAATTATACCAAGGACTCGTGATGATATTTAGTGGATGCCATATTTTAAAAGCCTAGACCATGATAGGCCCTAACATTAAGTAGAAATATTGTATGACTCATACTAACTTCCCGTAACTGAGAAGACAGAAACTGCAGACTCACATCACAGAAGCCTCCTACGGCTCGTGGTTTTGAACTATGAACCGTAGGCAGCAAATTCCCTATTAATTTAGGAAAGGGTTTTAATATTTGTATAAAAGTTTTTTTAGTTATTTTTCTTGTGATACAGATACTTTTCTCCTTAAAAAAGATTTGTGAGCCTCCTAACATGTAATACTCCGGAAGTGCCTAAGACTAGACTCAGGAAGTTGAAATGAAAACAACATAAAATCTAAGATTTCTCTCAGAAAGACTCATGGTACAGGTCATTAGTGGGTCTAATGACTCATTGGAGGCACTCGTGGTGAGGTCTACAGAAGTAGACTTGGGAATAACGGGTCTAAGGATGACCCGTTGGTTGATATTATGGGTCATGGTAAGGGAGTCATCGTGAGGGTGGTCCTTGTCAGGGTGGCTGGCATGAGCCATGACATAACACATTATATGAGACGACAAGTCATGGTATGTTTCCGTTGGGAGGATTTCCAAGAAGTGGGCAGTGGTGACAGTGGACGAAAACGACGAGTCATTGGGGCTTGTAACAACTCGTCCTGTCCAGCCGTGGTAGTAGACCTGAGTCTAGAAAATGGAGTGAAACCACGAGTAAGGTAACGACCCGTTGGAGAAAAGAACAAATCGTTGTAGGCCTCATTGTCACTGGCAGTGCAAAAATTCTAGATTTTTTATTAAGGGTATTTTTGTAATTCCTAAGCCCTAAGGTCCTAAACTACATTATTTTAAGCTCAGCTAGTAGGGTTTTAAGGGTGTGAAACCTATTCTAAACATTTCCACTCCATGCATGCAACTTAGAACTCTTCCTTGGAGATCAAGCTTGAAGAATTTCTCCAATTTCTCTCCAATTTCCTTTGGGATTTCAAGAGAAAGTGTAAATCTGATTTACCCAGGTATTTGAGGCTATGAATGAGAGCTCCTTTCACTCCCATGCTCTAAATCCTTCTCAATTCCATGGATTTCAATTCTAGATTTAAGTCTCATGATCTATGGGGTTTATTCCACTTCTTGTGAAATTCTCTATGATCTATCTATGAGTCAATTCCCCTCATCTATTGAATTATGTTTTATGATCTATTGACAGATTTTATAACTATTTTTGATTATTAATCTATAGTTTTAAATTTTAATTGAATTATGCCCAATTATGCATGCTTCATGAAAAGTCAAGTTATGATTCTATTATAATTTTAATCTTATCAAGTCTAAATTATGATTTATGATTTATGTTATGAATTATCTTCAAGTACTCATCATGAATTTATGTATGTCAACTATATACATGTTTTACAAGTATGCATGAATTTCATGATTATGGATTTATGACTCTTGGCCAACTCATGGGCCCTTATTCATGTAAAATCATGTATTTCAAGTATGATCAAGTATCTTATGATGTAATTGCCCATGAACTTCATGAATGATTTATGATTATGATATGAGCCTCATGTGCATGTTTTTGGGAGCAGTGTCTAGCACTAAGTAGACCCGGTGTTCAGGTAAACCCCATGGTATCAAAATTACGTGCCACCGTAGGTGTATATATATACATATTCAAATGTTAATAGATCCCCGTGATATCACATAATGCACGTCCCTTTCTTGGCAAGTCTTCAATGGTTCTGCCCACTTGAGCGAGATAGTTGGGGCATCATGTAAGCTCTATCATGATGGTGTCGATTATGACGTGTTCTCTCATTGTTCCTCATGATTTGTGAATGGTTATGTTTATGTTACTTTGGCTCAAGTTATGTTTTATAAAGTTTTCTCTTATAATTATGATTATGACTAATTTACGAATGGTTTGAAAACCCTGAGCCCTTATGCTTACATTATGATATTTACTTTACGATCATGCTGTCCTACTCTTATGAACTCTTATGTATTTTTACTGTCTATTTTACTTACTCTGCATAGTCAGTACATTCCAATTACTAACTGCATACTCTATGCTATATTATTTCATGATACAGGTTTGAGGGATCAGTCTCAGAAGCATCATTACTCCTGCTCCCTCTCAGACCTGTGTTGCCAGTGTATGTGAGTCCTCATCCTTCGAGGACATTCAATTGTCTATAGTTATGTTCTTTCAGTTACAGACTTTTGTAGAGCTAGTTGGGGATGTTGTCCCATCAGTTCATCAGTTATATTAGAGGCTATTAAGACATTATGTAGAAATCAGCTAGTCATTATTGACTCTGTTTTAGATTGATATGTATGCAGACTTCCGCTATTATGTATGTTAACCTTCCGCATCGTTATGTTGAGTTAAGATGTTATGTTCATACCATGGGTCGACTTGGAGCCTCTTGGGGTTTCTTGTCCCGTGTCTCGATCCGGGTCTATGTTCAGGTTGTGACATAACATAACTTGGAGATCTAATACATGAATTACTTGGGAAAATTCATCATTGTTCTTGACTTGTTCATAGTTTGATTGTGCAATTACCAATTGGGTTTTTCTTTCATCATCCTTTTAAGCTGTTAATTATGTTTTCTTCTACAAAATCTAATTTCTTTCTTGCAAATATGAGTAGCTAAACCTACCACAAATAGGGTTATGGGAACCATGGTGGAATAACTTACTAGGGTTAATGCGAAGTGATTCTAAACTAATAAGAATACCTGTATTTTTCATCTCTTCATCATAAACATTTCTTAAAGGTGCGCAACATTAGGACTTGGCCATATTCTCTACTTGCTTAAGAAGTGATTAGGAAAAGAGAAGAACAACAAAGCCTTGAACTTCAGTTTCAAATAACTTGAGCTGTGGTCACAGGATAGTTAATTTGGGACAAATTGATAAAGGTCAAAGTGGAATCACTCAAGAGACCTAATCTGGTAATTAAGTATAGTCATCCAATAGGGATGAATTAGTCGTTTGGGTGAACCTATTTTATCAGTTCTGCAGGCTAAGTATTGGGATAGATCTTTAGTGTAATAACTCGACATAGTTATGAATCCATGGAGAACATTTCCCTAGTTATTTGCATAAACTTGATCACAAAATCAATTTACAACACTGTTACATGTCTACTTCTCAAAACCCCTTTTTAGAAATAATTGAACAAAAAGTGTGAATACTAGCATTAGTCTATATCTTGACTATATTTCTTGGGGGATCGACCCCAACCTAGTTAGGTTCTTTATTGACATCGTCTATGTTATACTTCTTCAGGGGTGTAATTTGAGCATTATAAAAAATGACGCCATTGCTGGGGAATATGACTTAGATTAGATTAATTGCTTATGTTTAACTTTTATTATTTATTTCCTTTTTTATGTTTTATTTTATTTTTTACACACATAGGTTACCACTTGGTGAGTGCCAAGCATTCGGAGAAGTAGAGAACCATCGATTCCAATTGATCTCGAGCTAGAACGAACATTAAGGATGACTGTAATGAAACTCCTGAGCAGATGGAAGCCAGAATAGCTATGGAAGCATACTGAGCTAACGAGACCTACTAGGTAGAGTTAGCTCAACAAACTGCTCTTCCAGAGGCAAATGATACCTAGGAAGAGGTAGATTATGCTGGCCATCACAGAAGGGGTAATAGAGTTCAGAGCCATACCAGTTCCATACATATGCTCCTCAGTATGATGATTATGATGATTCAAATATTGACGAAGCCGAGATAAAAGGAGCTATTGTACCCCCACCTTTGCCTGCTGGGGCAAGATTTGACATCACTAGCACCATGATTCAGTTGCTCAACATGAAAGGGGTGTTTAGTAGTAATGCAACTGATGATGAAAATCTACAGCTGATGAACTATGTGGGCATTTGCAAGGCTTACAGGTTGCCAGGCGTGAGCCAGGAAGCTATCAGGTTGAGGCTATTTTCGTTCTCTCTATCTGGAGAGGCCACTCTATGGTTGTCGGAGTTGCCAAAAGACTCCATCATAAATTGGAGGGAGTTGAAACAAGCCTTTTTGGAAAGATTCTTCCTACCTTCCAGGATGCTGCAGCTCAAAGACGAGATCTACAATTTTCGACGGCTTAAGGTGGAGGCAATTCATGAGACATGACTGAGGTTCAGGAAGAAGCACTAAGTGCCAGAATCAGAAAATTCCCGATGATATCTTATTGGAAATCTTTTACAGGTCTCTGAACAATAGCACAAAGGCTGTAGCTGATACAATGGCAGGTGGAGCTTTGATGAGTCCTTCGTGGGAGGAAGCAACCACCATACTTGATCGAGTGACCAAGATGATCTTGGGCATAATTACGTGCCCAAGTGCTATTTTATAGCTTAATTTAGTCATGTTTGTCTAATTATACACTTACATTCTTATGTGATTTTGTGTAAATTTGGGTATGCACTAACCAACATGATTAGTCCTTGTTCTGTAGGTGTAAAATGCATATGAGGGACAAAATAATGATAGGTGAAGTGAAGGAATAGAGTTGGAAGTGAATTGCGAAAGATGACAAGAAAACATGCCATGGCAAGGCTGGCCGACCCAGGCAGCGTGCCACGCTGTGCGTGTGCCGCGCCCAGCGCCGTGCCATGCCAAGGCCATGTGCGCGAAAGGTTGCTCTCCAAGGCGCCTGCGCGCCAGCGTCCGTGCCACTCTAGGCACTGCTGCGCGCCGCAGGCCGTTTCACACTAGCCATAGCGTAGGACCAGCGCCGTGCCACGCCGGCTGTTGTGCCATGCCTCGGCCAAGCAACATTCAAATGCAATTTCCAATGGGCCTCCGCATTACCTCCATGGCACGGAGGCAAATTGGTGCGTTCACCTCTGCGCCACGGAGCCATTCCATGACAGGCCGAAAATTGCAAAGTTCCTATTTACTATAAATTAAATCCATAGCTTCTAAAATCATTTGTCACAAAATATTCTCTAGAAACCGTAGAGAAGCGAAGGGAGAAGTGAAGAACTCACCTAGGGTTCACTAATTTTACATTCTCTTTTACCTATTCTTGTAAGTACTCTACTTTAACAATGTTTTTGAGTTATTGTATGAACATGAGTGGCTAAAACCCTTCCTCAAGGGTTGAGGCCACATGATATGATTGTAATGCATGAATTTGTTTTGGTTTGAGTTGTTAATTGTTGTTTTGTCTTACATTCTTTATTATGTTTGTTTTTATGTTTTATCACCATGAAAACATACATGTTAAGCTAGGTAAAAGCTTGAGAGAGTAACCCTAGGCTAGAACAAGAGAATGTAGGGAGCAAGTTCTAATCTTACAATAGGATTTGCGGTTAGGATAGAAATTATACCTAATTCGCCTTGCTTGGTCGATAAAATGGGATGATAGCAAGACACCGGCTTAGAATTGTCACTCCACCACTTGTAGAAGTAGTTGTGAAGCTAAGTTAGGTTAAATGATTAGAGGTACGAAAGTATCTAATCAAGACCACAAATCCCGTAAACCACATCCATGTAGTTGAATTGCCCACAAACTAGGATGTCACATCCCTGCTCAACGATGTAGTTGTGAGGCTAGTTTGTCGTGTTTAGAGGCTCGAGATACCATGAACATCGCATTTCCAACTATGTGAGACAACAATTGATAATTTCATACTTGAACCATTACAAAGTGTAGCATTGCATGATTATCCGACCTTAGCTCTAGTTGCTTATTATATCGTTTCTAGATTGTTTTGTGACCACCCCAAAACCTAATTATAATTTACCCAATTTCTATAATCAACACTTGTGAAGGTTAATCTTACACTTGGACTTCATAATTTGCTGAATTGGTCCAGTTCCTGTGGGTTCGACATCCGGCTTTTAAAAAGAGCCACTGTATTACTTGTACGACCGCGTACACTTGCGAGTGCGCTGGAGCGTAACAAATTTTTGGCGCCGTTGCCGGGGAAATGGTGAATTTTAGTCAATTTTTCGGTTTTTGTGTGATTTTTTATTTTATTAAGTGTTTAGAAACTTGGTCTTAGTCTGATATATTGCAGGTGACAGGTTGTCCTTGCAGAGGGTGCAAGGAATAGAGAGCTAGTGGAACTGTTGCTTGAACCTAAACGTCAACTTCATTTACGCAGGAGGGACGATCTAGAATGAAAGCTAAAGAGACTTCAGGAGAGGTTACATCAACACCCATCAGTAGGGCAAGCGAAGTTGTTACTTGAAACCATTGCAGCCCCACCAGTTCGCGAAGTGGCTATCCCACTAGCGACATATGTGACCTCTGGTATCCGCAAACCGCCTGGAGAGAACTTTGAATTGAAATAGAATATGGTGCAGCTGTTACATTCTAGTGGCCAGTTCACTAGGATGACTCATGAGGACCCACAACAGCACTTACAGAACTTCCTTGAGATTAGTAACATGTTCGTCCCCACCGGAGTGTCCACAGATTATGTCTGACTTACCCTCTTCCCATTGTCATTGTTGGGAGAGGCAAATAGGTGGTTGAAATCTGAGCCACCGAATTCCATAACTTCTTGGGATGATTTGGCAAAGAAGTTCCTCATCAGATTCTTCCCTTCAGGCAAGATTGCCAAACTCAGGAATGAAATATTAAGCTTCAAGCAGAGGCCGAATGAGAACTTGTATTTCGCTTGGGAGAGATTCAAGTCATTATTGAGAGACTATCCCCATCATCAGTAGTCCAATGAAGTGCTAGCCCATACCTTTGTGGAAAGTCTAGACCCACACACAAAATTTTTACTGGACTCTGCATCGGGTGGGCAAGCATTAGAGAAGACTTATGATGAGTTGTACACTTTGTTGAACATGATTGCTCATGGAAATCTAGAGTGGCACAGCGAGTCATCGAGAGGGGCAGGAAAGAGAACAATAGGGCTGATAGAGGTGGATGGTGTAAATGCCTCGGCTGCACAGGTAGCATCATTTCAACATCAAATGATGACTCGGTTCAATAAACTGAGTATGAACCAACAACAGGGACAGGTAAATTCAGTTCAACAATCTCCTAGTTGGTGTGAAATCTGCGGCAATAATGGACACAATGCAGAATCCTGTGAAGCCAATCCTGAATTGGTCAATTTTGTTGGGAATGTTCAGAGAAACAATTAGAATTTTGGGAACAATTACAATAAGAATTGGCAGAGCCACCCGAATTTTTCTTGGGGGTGGAAATCAAAGTCAAAGCTACCAAAAACCTCAGCAGCAGCAGTATCAGCAACAGAACAGGAAGAATGGTGGCCAGTTGAGCAGCAACATTGAGGAGACGCTACAGAAGATTATGGAGAGACAGACCCAATTAGCAGAGAATCAGGCGAGGATGGCATCCGATTTTAAAAATCAGCAGTTGGCCACCTGCAATCTAGAGAAGCAGATGGGTCAAATAGCAATTGCTTACCACACTAGACCGCAGGGACGATTACCCAGTGACACAGACACAAACCCCCGACAGGTCAATGCCATCAGTTTGAGGAGTGGTAGGCAATTGGCTGATGCACCACCGAAAGAGAGGAGAAATGAGGTGCATATGGAGTTGGTTAGAAAGGGACCATCCATTGAAAAGGAAGAGAATTAGAGTGTTGTGCAACAAAATGCACGATCCTCATTGCAGCCAGCACAGAGACCACCACCACCATTTCTGCAAAGACTCAAAAAGAGCAAGGAGGAGGAATGCTTTAGAAAGTTCTTTGATATTTTCAAAGAACTTCACATAAATTTGTATTTTCTTGATGTTTTGATGGGAATGCCCAAGTATGCTAAGTACTTGAAAGATGTGGTGGCCAAAAAAATTAGATTGGTGGATGTTCAGACAGTAGCACTGACTGAGGAGTGCAACCATAGGGTAATGAGCAAGATACCTAAAAAGCTCAAAGACCCAGGGAGTTTTACTCTCCCCATACAAATCGGTAAAGCTGAGGTGATAAGAGCTCTGTGTGATTTAGGGGCACCAGTTAATCTAATGCTCCTATCTTTGTTTAACACCTTGGGGTTGGATCAACCGAGACCAACATGATTGATGCTGCAACTAGCAGACAAGTCACGAGTGGCACTAGATGGAATAATCGAGGACCCTCTCATCAAAGTGGGTAAGTTCATTATACCCGCTTATTTCATTATATTGGATTTTAAAGTTGATGACAAGGTACCCCTAATCTTGGGACGACCATTCTTGGCCACTGGAGGAGAGATTATTAATGTAAGAGCAGGGACCTTAAAAATGAGGGTTGATGATGAAGAAGAACTCTTCCGGGTCTACCAAGAGATTAACCCACCCACACATTATAGAGACCTTTGTAAGGTCAGTGTGTTGTCAGAGCCTAAGGGTGGGGTGGCAGATTCCGTAGGTCCACGACCACAGGAGATGATTACTTTTTATCCCAAATTTGAGGGAGGAATTCCATTAGAGAAGAAGTTGGAGGAAGAGAAGGACAGAGTGGCGGCTGTTAACATCGAAAACAAAAAGAGAAGAAGATGGGTCTCAAAAGGGGACACGGGTATGAGAATGTCCTGAAAAGGATAGTTCACGTCGTGCCGCAATGTAAAATTAGGCGCTGCTTGGGAGGCAACCCAAGGGTACCACAGGTACAATTTTAATTTTTTTTCATTTGTGTTGGTTTTGTTTATTTTCATCTTGTTGTTGTTTTTGGTGGAGAATTAAGCACAAATGGAGGGGAAGTCTGAGTACCCTTGGAGGAGGAAGCTAAGAAGCATGAAAGAGGTAAAGTGTGGGGTCGAATATCCACTTGTTCAAAAATGAAGACAAACATGCTGTTAGCTAGGCCTAGAGGCCCCAAGGAGTATTTCTCACCCTTTTTGACTTTTAATTAGATGCTTTGGGGACATAGCATGATTTAGCTGTGGGATGAGGAAAATTTCAAAAAATTTTGTGCTTAATGATTTCGGGTGAATTTAGTGCTTGATAGGTATTGGTGAGGAAATTTGTTTGAGTTGAGCATGATTTCCCACCCGTTGGTTTTTCTTTTTGGTTCTTTTTTGACGGGGGGCACTTTGAACCGAAGAAATAAAAAATTTCTTTGTCTGTACATAGTTGTTTTTAGTCATAGTTAGGGACTATTCCCGATGGTGGATGGATAACGACCGTCTTGAGGGAAAATTAGTCAATAGGTTTTAGTTTTTGAACCCGTAACTAACTGATGGGTTGATGTTTTTGTTATGTGCTATACATGATTGTGAGATGCAAGTATGGTTAGTGTTGAAGCATGTAAGTTGTATAACTCTGTTTGATACACCTAGGCTCTTGAATGTGACTCTATGTGCTTAAAGCTTAATTTTGAATTCTTGTGATTAGCTGAGTTAAGAGTTTGCTGAATTTGTCTTAAATTGAGCATGTGCACTGAGTATAAGGTTTTTGAATATTCCATGCTATTGTGTAGTGTTTAGAACTTGCCTGGTGTGTATACAAAATGAAATGAAGGATGTAGATTGTAGGAGATGATTTAGGCATTTCTTTGAATGAGCCTAATTTTTATCCCTCGCTTTACCTACCTTGAATGTCTGATCCTAGTTATCCCCATTGAGCCTTAAGCCTATTCTTTGATCGCTACAACATAAGCTTAATCCTTTTCTTTCAATAGCCTTGAAGTTGCTCCAAAACTCCTAAGCGCTTAAGTGAAAAATACAAAAGAGTAAAGGAGTGAGAATCGTGAACAAGAAGGAAAAATATTGGTTGTGGGAGTTGAGGAAAAGATTAGAGGTGCACTTGTTTGAAAATGCTTGAATATTGGTTGGGAGTAAGAGAATAAAGGAATGAAAAAGTTGCTTAAGTACTCCTTACTAATAAGCTAAGTGTGCTTAAAGAAATGGGAAACAAAAGAGGAAATTTAAGAGTGAAAAGAATGAAGGTGAAGTAAGAGAAGAGATGTCCGTAATGAACGTGTGAGGTATTAAAAGAGCTTGGGGAAGATAGCCACTATTACTGGCCAGAATAGTACTTACCCGCCCTTAGCTTACATTAGGATCTAATAAGTCCTACTTGATCTTACGTTCAAACATTCTTAAATTAGTGGAGTAAAACACTAAGGGCAAGCTTATGGCTCAATACACGTGGCATGTGATTTCTTTGTGAGGGTGATATTAATTCTTATCCATATACCCATACACGTTATAATTTGAAAATTTGTGAGTAAAGATGGGTAACTCTCTTGTTGTGAGGGCACATGTTTAATGAAGGATAAAGTTTATGTCAGATTTCTTGATCGGTTGATTTGCATGAGTTTGTTGAGATTGAAAATCGATTCTTGAGGTTAGGAAGTCTTAACATAGTCATATTTGCTTTTGATGGCTACACCGTGTATGCCATATTTTTAACTTGCTATCTAAAAACAATCATTGTAGCTGTAGCTTGAATTGTCTTGCTTCAATTAGCTATGTATGAGTCTTCATGTGCATGAGATGTAAAAGAGTTGTTCGAGGACGAACAAGGCTTTAAGTGTGGGGTAGTGATCTTGGGCATAATTATGTGCCCAAGTGCTATTTTATAGCTTAATTTAGTCATATTTGTCTAATTATATACTTACATTCTTATGCGATTTTGTGTAAATTTGGGTATGCATTAACCAACATGATTAGTACTTGTTTTGTAGGTGTAAAATGCATATGAGGGACTAAATAATGATAGGTAAAGTGAAGGAATGGAGTTGGAAGTGAATTGCAAAAGATGGCAAGAAAACATGCCATGGCAAGGCTGGCCGGCCCAGGCAGCGTGCCACGCTGTGCGTGTGCCGCGCCCAGCGCCGTGCCATGCCAAGGTCATGCGCGCAAAAGGCTGATCTCCAAGGCGCCTGCGCGCCAGTGTCCCTGCCACGCTAGGCACTGCTGCGCACTGCAGGCCGTGTCACGCTGGCCATCGCGCAGGACCAGCGCCGTGTCATGGTGGACATCGCGCCACGCTGGCTGTTGATCTTGGGCAGATTTATATGCCCAAGTGATACTCAAACGTATTATTTTCGCCTTGTTTGTGTGCAATATGTATATATTCTCATGTAATTGGTAATAAAATGTGAATTTATACTAACCAACATGATTAGCATTTGTTTTGCAGGAAAATATGATTTTTAGGAGCAAAAATGCATGTTGGAAAAATATCGGAGTTGGACTTGGATGCGAGCATGGAGACGACATTGGAATGTGCAGAATATAAGGGCTCCGCGATGGCGCCGTGCCACGCTACCATCGCGGAGGCACACTGCCTGGAGAGGGAATTAATGGACAAATTCCAGTGAAGCCTCGCGATAGCTCCGTGGCACGGAGATAGGCCTCCGCGTTGGCCTCCGTGCCACGTTGAGGCTAATTTACTGGACCCTGGATTTCCAGTGAGGGTCCGCGTCCACGCCGTGTCACGGAGGCAAGGCTCCGCGTTGGCCTCCGTGACACGTTGCTTGTTATTCCGGAAAAAATTTCCCACTAGTATAAATAGCACACTTAGGTTTATTTTAATTAGTTCAGTTTTAGTTCAGTTTTAGTTCAGACTTGGTGGAGCAAGGACGTGGGTTAGGAGCAGTTGAGGAACGAAAAAGCTAAGGGATTTCTTCTCTTCTTTTCTTCTTTCTATCAATTGTACGTATGATTTACACTTGTTTTAGGATGATCAATCCACAAATGAGTGGCTAATTCTCTTCCTTGCTAAGGTTTTGAACATGTGTAGTGAATTTTGATTGTAAATGATATGGTTTTCTTCTTCTTCTTTCATGTTGTTCTATTAATTCTTGTTCTTACTGCATTAGTGCTTGGCCAACATTAATGTACATCTAAAAAGTCCAATTTCACTCGAGAGAGCAAGAAATTGGAAAGTTGTGAATTAATAGGGTATTGTTCTTAACTTGATTTGGGAAAATTGGGTTTTGATGTGCTTTCCTGATAGAAATATACTTGAAAGCCGTATTAGTCAATTTAGGAACCGGAATTGTATTGCTAGGTCGTAAATTGCATTTGATCACAGAAATGTAGACGAATGGTTTATGATTCTTAAGTGAAATTAAATACGAGAGTTTTAATTTCTAGGCTACTGTTCTTGGCTAGCAACATGAGGAAGAGATTAACCGGATTATTATTACAATCGAATTCATTACTTGTTCTTAACCTTGGCATGCTCATATCCATAGTTTAAATTCACAGTAAATAATTGTTAATAGTTTTAGTATATATATATTTTATAAACAAAAACTTATTTAACTGTTGGTTACGCTGTTGTTAGCATAATTAGAAGTAAGATAAGAATATAGTGTACTTAGGCAATTTTACTTATCCTGAGTCTCCTTGGATCGATACTTGGCTTACTTAGCCACTTTATTACTTGTTTGACCACGTGCACTTGCGTGTCGGTTTATAATATATAATACCAATCGAAATAGCAGCGAACAAGTTTTTGGCGCTGCTGCCGGGGAGGCTAGGCAATTGGTGAAATTGTGTTAAGTGTAAATTTACTGTATTTTTGTTTTATTTTCTTAAGGGTTGACAACTTGGTCTTAGTATTTGTTTTAATTCTTTGTTCATTTTAATTTTTCTCTTTCGGATACCCTCATTAACATGATATCTTAGAATATAAATGGTGGATACGCATATTTCGGCGAATCTTGCATGAATTGCGGAGGACCCCACTTGTGGCAAAACTGTAACACGTGCAATATATGTGGGTGTCAATATGGCCATTGGGGTGATTGTCCAAAGGCATATTCCCCTCCCCCAAGCCCCCGCTATGATCATTCTATTGTTTTTGCTGAATATAGGCATGTTGAAAGTGAGGACTTGGGACGCCAAGTTCAAATAGAGGACATGATGAAACAACTCTTGGAGCAATCAGAAGCAATGAAGGAGTCGGTGGCAGAATTGATAATTCAGCAAAAGGAGAATGCAGAGGCTCTAGAAAGGATGAGCGTCAAATTCACAGAGATGATTGCTGAGGCTGAAGCTTGTGATAAATTGCAGGTGACAGTTTTAGCCGATATTCAAGCGGAACTACAAGAGGAAGACAAGGGTGAATTTTTGGATGAAGCCCAACAATTAAAATCTCTTGAGTGTCCCCGTGATGGGCTCACACTTATGGAAAATCCATTCGTGGAAGAAGAGATAGAGTATCCCCCAATTGACATTAACGGAGAGATAGATGTCGATGCTGAGAAGGTATTTACAAGTAAGGAGGTCAAGCACAATGCAGTTTCAGAGTTGAGGTTTATTGGACCACACTCGAAGCATTTCTCGACATTAAGTTTGGTTGAAAACATAGAAATAGAGTCTTCCAAGCTTATAGAGAAGTGTCTAGAGGAGGATCAAGCCCCGTATATTCTGAAATTCGCTAACTCAGAGAGCCAAAATGACTTCGCTTACTTGAGGGCCAACAAGTGCAAAAGGCAACATCTACTGCTTGGTCCTTACAATTTTTCACCACCACCCCAGGAGCATAAGAGGAAATTAGAGAAGAAATTAGGGGTGAAATTCATATCCTCAAGGCGGAGGAAAAAGCGGTGAAACTTCGTACGTCGAGCCGCGACGGTAAACCAGGCGCTGCACGGGAGGCAACCCGTGAAAAATATTTTCTTTCTTTCTTTTTTTTTAGTGTAAATAATTTTTATTTTTATTTTTCTTTTCTTGATTAGGTTTAGATTCTTGTTTTAGTTAATATTTTCATTTTAGTTAGGGAAATCTATTAATCTAACCAATTTTGTTTAGTGAGGTGATTTTCAGGTCTAACGGAGAGAAATATGCATGGAATTGGGAAGAATAAGGCAAGGTATGAAAAAATAATTTAATGGAAAAAACAGTGCACTGGCGCGTTGGCTCCGTGTCACGGAGGAAGGGCTCCGCGTTACCCTCCGTGACACGTTGAAGGCAAAATCAGATTTTTTTAAAAATTTCCAGAGAGCCAACGCGTTGGCTCCGTGTCACGGAGGAGGGGCTCCGCGTTACCCTCCGTGACACGTTGCCATTTATTCAGTGCCGGGTCACACCGGGTTGCCACGTGACCCGCGTGTTTTTCTTTAAATTAACCCCGATTTTTGCCCCTTTCTCCCCATTTCTTTTCCTCTCCGCAACCAAACACCCAAATCCCCCTCCCCAACCAACGTGCCACGCTACTAGGCAAAGAAATCGTCAAGTTTCTTCGGTTCTTCAACTCAAAGGTATGTTTTCCTCGTTTCTCTCAAATTTTTTTGGCGATTTTAGTCGAATTTGGGCATGTGAGGTGAGATATATCACCCTAAGTTGAAATTTAACATGATGTTGAGTTATTTGTGATTGATATATGTTCGGATTGTTGTAATTAGCATTTGAACTTGTAGATTATCTAAATAATTCGAATTTGATTGTAAAATTGTATTCTAGGGCATGGGTTGTTGAAATTGAATTGGGTTATTTGATAAGTTGATGAATTAGATGCCGGGGTGTGGTTGTAAATTGAGATAAGTCGTGTAAATATTGTGTGAATGTAAAAGACGACGAATTCTCGAATTGTTGGGGAAAATGCGAAAATTGTGCAAATTGGTTTGATTATTTGGATTCGATTGTATATAGAATGTTTTGTCTTTGTTTTTTTGTTGTTGTTTTTGTTGCTAAGTGCGATGGTTGAATTGTTAGCGATAGTAGGATTGGGATTAGCTGTATGAAGTCTGAGTAGTACGCTAACCGTTATGCTGTCGAAATTTTTTGTGAACGCACTAAGCATAAATTGTATAGTTGATTGTTTTGGTGTAAATTGAGTTATCCTTGCCATAGTTTGTAAAAGTAGCTAAGGACTAAGTGTGGGGTAAACGTTGTGTAACCCGACCTTAGCCAAAGTTAACATGTATTTAGCTTAACGTTGTGCTTGTTTATGTATATTGACAGGTACAATGGCGAGTAGGCAGGATAAGGGCAAAGGGGCTTCTACCTCAGGCACCGGAAGAAAAAGAATGAGATTGGGCACCGCAGTCCCAGCTGCACCAGCTGTTCCACGCGGCCAACGCCGCCAATACGGAACAAGGTGGGTAACCGAGGAAGGGAAGAAGTGGTATGCTAAGCATAAGGAAAGCAAGTACTTCCCGGAGGAACATATTGCACGGGAACCACTAGCATAAGAGTTCCCTCGTATTGTGCAGAGGATTGAAGCAGCTGGGCTCAGTTTTATATTCTAGGAGCCCAAGGAGTGCAACCTATATTTAGTCTGGGAGTTCTACGCAAATTGGAACCCGTCCATCAGAAGCCACACAATAAAAATCAGAGGGCAGATTGTTACTCTGGAACCCCAGCAATTTAATGCCATCGTTGGAGCGCGGGACACAGACGCCCACGTTCTCCGCCAGCTAAACATCACCCCACCGTACGCCGACATCAGACGTACGTTGTGTGGGGCTCGATCCACAGCCCGATGGAGTAGACATAAGGAGAGGGGTTACCACCAGACTCTACCTTATTCGCAGATGAACAGGGAGGCCAGAATATGGCTGAAAATTGTATGTTCTTGCTTGATCCCAGGAGTTCACATGACGGATGTGACTCGGGACCGTGTCTGCTTGGTGTATGCCCTTATGAAAGGGCTTGAGATTAATGTTGGGGCGGTCATTATATCCGCCATGAAGAGAGCCAGACTACACCAGGGCCACAGATACGGGTTTGGCGGACTCATCACCACCTTCCTCCGAGGCCTCGATGTCGAGGAAGAGGCTTTGGATTACATCCCGTAGTTGGAGCGGAGGGCCCTTGATGTGACAAAAACTAAGTCCCCCGACACCACACACGGGCCAGTGCTGACTTTGGGCGAGCGATATGCTCGTGACGATCAGTACATGGCACGTATGTTCGGCATGCAGATGCTTCAGCTACGGATTGGTGGGAGACCAGCCACCGAGGAAGAATTATGGCAGCTGGAGCTGGATTACCCATTTGGCAAGAACGCCAGAGCCTTATGCCGAGTGGGACCAGCCTTCGTTGAGCCTACTGATGATGATGTCCCTACTGACGAGGAGACACGTCGGGAGGACTCCGATGTGGAGTCCGATGACGACGATGGAGCTGACTCAGACATGGGCGATGAGGCAGCAGCACCGGATGAAGAAGTCGAATATTTCGACTGAGCAGGGAGTTCCACCACCCAAAATTTTGTGCTTTGTATTTTTGTAAACACTGGGGACAGTGTTCGATTTAAGTGTGGGGTGGGGAGTAGATAGGTGCTGGGACTTAGGCTCTAATCTGCTGTATGCTTTTTCCTTGGTTTGTATGTATGTTTGTGTTTCCCTGTTGTGAACTGATTTGTGTTGTAGCTGTATATTTTTTTGTGGTTAATGATGTGTGTTGTGAAAAGTTGTGGTTGCCAAGGTAAATATTTTGTGAATGCTGTAAATAGTTTGTAAATATTTCTGTATATCGAAATGATCGATATTTTTTTCAAAATCTTTTTTGCGAAAATATTTTGCACTTATCAAAATCTTTTGTAAATATTTTTCTATCGAAATGATCGATGTGTTGCAAAATTTTTCAGTTTTTATTTTGGGTTTCTCGGAGTTTGTTTTCGATTCTTTTACCGAGAATAGTCCCATTGATTCGATGTCATAGTTAGTGACCGTTCCCTATGATGGATGGATGACGACCGTCTTAAGGGAAATGTAGTCGGTAGGAGTAGGATTTTAATTTGTTTTTAATTTTTCTTTGGTGGATTACATCAATGAACTGTAGTTGCTTTATGGTTGCAAAAATTTCGTTGCGTGTTGTAACTGATGTTCAAAATGTGAAAATGATTCGTTTGAAAGTATGCAATTTTGTAAATATGTTGAGTTACCTAGGCTATAGAATTTGATTCAGTATGATTGAGGCTTAATCTTGAATTCATGTGATTGGCTAATTAGAGAGTCTGTGAATGCATCTTGATTCGAGCATGTGCATGAAGTGTGAAGTGAGGTTTTGGTATTCCATGCCATTGTGAATTGTCTAGAACTTGCCTGGTGTGTATACAAAACGAAATGAAGGAAGTGTAGTGTTGGAAAGGATGTAGGCATTTCTTTTTTTTAACCGAGAGTTTCCATTTTTTTCTTGTCGAATTCTACCTTTCTATATGTTGTATACCCTAGTTAGCCCGTTGAGCCTTTAGCCGATTTCTTTCTTTTGTCCAAAATTGTATAAACCAAGCTTCATTCTTTCTTTTCATTAGCTGTAAAAGTCTATATAAAACTCTTAAGCGCTTACGAAGAAAAGAAAATTTTCCCAAGGTGTCAAGGAGTAAGGAATGAAAGAAAGAAAAAAGCAGAGTGAGGAAAGAAAAAATGATGTTGAAGAGGCACTTGTTATAATTAAATGATAGTGAGGGTACATGAAAACCCTTTGTTTTGTGTCAAGTGTGTTTGATGAAATGGGCTGTACGAAAGGAAACCAACATGAATGGGAGAAAAAGAGGAAAGAGAGGAACAATGTCCATGAGTCGATGGGAATGAGTTGAAAAGGCGCTTAAGGATGCTAGCGACTATTATTGGCTAATCCAATATATATACTAGATCCATAGCCCTGTTACAACCCATTAAAGTCCTACGTGATCCTATATTGCATTTCTTTATATTAGTGGAGTAATACACTAAGGGCAAGCCTATGGGTCATGACATGATGCATGTGAATTCTTTTGGGAGAGAGAGTGAAATTAATTTTTATATGCCCCTACTTGCATGTTTTTGTGTTGCATGAACAAAAAGGGGAAGATTCTATTGAGTTGTGAGGGCACATGCTTGATGAAAGATTGATTTTCGTGTCGGATTTCTTGATTAGTTGATTTGCATGAGTTTGCCGATATAAAGAATCAATTCTTAAAGTCTAGGAAGTCTTGATGTATTAAAGGTCATTGTATTGTAAGACCAAGCATGTTTTCGTGATGATTTGCAAAAAAATTGAATAATCGGTATGACCGTAGCGTAAATTGTCGCACCATAGTGACGAAGGTTGGGATGTAATTTGCATGAGTTGTGTATGTGTTGTTCGAGAACGAACAAGGATTTAAGTGTGGGTTAAGTGATCTTGGGCAGATTTATATGCCCAAGTGATACTCAAACGTATTATTTTTGCCTTGTTTGTGTGCAATATGTATATATTCTCATGTAATTGGTAATAAAATGTGAATTTATACTAACCAACATGATTAGCATTTGTTTTGCAGGAAAATATGATTTTTAGGAGCAAAAATGCATGTTGGAAAAATATCGGAGTTGGACTTGGATGCGAGCATGGAGACGACATTGGAATGTGCAGAATATAAGGGCTCCGCGATGGCGCCGTGCCACGCTACCATCGCGGAGGCACACTGCCTGGAGAGGGAATTAATGGACAAATTCCAGTGAAGCCTCGCGACAGCTCCGTGGCACGGAGATAGGCCTCCGCGTTGGCCTCCGTGCCACGTTGAGGCTAATTTACTGGACCCTGGATTTCCAGTGAGGGTCCGCGTCCACGCCGTGTCACGGAGGCAAGGCTCCGTGTTGGCCTCCGTGACACGTTGCTTGTTATTCCGGGAAAAATTTCCCACTAGTATAAATAGCACACTTAGGTTTATTTTAATTAGTTCAGTTTTAGTTCAGTTTTAGTTCAGACTTGGTGGAGCAAGGACGTGGGTTAGGAGCAGTTGAGGAACGAAAAAGCTAAGGGATTTCTTCTCTTCTTTTCTTCTTTCTATCAATTATACGTATGATTTACACTTGTTTTAGGATGATCAATCCACAAATGAGTGGCTAATTCTCTTCCTTGCTAAGGTTTTGAACATGTGTAGTGAGTTTTGATTGTAAATGATATGGTTTTCTTCTTCTTCTTTCATGTTGTTCTATTAATTCTTGTTCATACTGCATTAGTGCTTGGCCAACATTAATGTACATCTAAAAAGTCCAATTTCACTCGAGAGAGCAAGAAACTGGAAAGTTGTGAATTAATAGGGTATTGTTCTTAACTTGATTTGGGAAAATTGGGTTTTGATGTGCTTTCCTGATAGAAATATACTTGAAAGCCGTATTAGTCAATTTAGGAACCGGAATTGTATTGCTAGGTCGTAAATTGCATTTGATCACAGAAATGTAGACGAATGGTTTATGATTCTTAAGTGAAATTAAATACGAGAGTTTTAATTTCTAGGCTACTGTTCTTGGCTAGCAACATGAGGAAGAGATTAACCGGATTATTATTACAATCGAATTCATTACTTGTTCTTAACCTTGGCATGCTCATATCCATAGTTTAAATTCACAGTAAATAATTGTTAATAGTTTTAGTATATATATATTTTATAAACAAAAACTTATTTAACTGTTGGTTACGCTGTTGTTAGCATAATTAGAAGTAAGATAAGAATATAGTGTACTTAGGCAATTTTACTTATCCTGAGTCTCCTTGGATCGATACTTGGCTTACTTAGCCACTTTATTACTTGTTTGACCACGTGCACTTGCGTGTCGGTTTTACATATACCGAACCAGCCGAACAGGTGTCGCGCCATGCCTTGGCTAAGCAACATTCAAATGCAATTTCCAGTGGGCCTCCGTGTTACCTCCGTGGCATGGAGGCAAATTTGCGCATTCACCTCCGTGCCACGAAGCCATTCCATGATAGGCCAAAAATTGCAAAGTTCCTATTTACTATAAATTAAACCCTTATCTTCTAAAATCATTTGTCACGAAATATTCTCTAGAAACCGTAGAGAAGCGAAGGGAGAAGTGAATAACTCACCTAGGGTTCACTAATTTTACATTCTCTTTTACCAATTCTTGTTAGTACTCTACTTTAACGATGTTTTTGAGTTATTGTATGAACATGAATGGCTAAAACCCTTCCTCTAGGGTTGAGGCCACATGATATGATTGTAATGCATGAATTTGTTTTGGTTTGAGTTGTTAATTATTGTTTTGTCTTACATTCTTTATTATGGTTGTTTTTATGTTTGATCACCATGAAAACATACATGTTAAGCTAGGTAAAAGCTTGAGAGAGTAACCCTAGACTAGAACAAGAGAATGTAGGGAACAAGTTCTTATCTTACGATAGGATTTGCGGTTAGGATAGAAATTATACCTAATTCTCCTTGCTTGGTCGATAAAACGGGATGATACCAAGACACCAGCTTAGAATTGTCACTCCACCACTCATAGAAGTAGTTGTGAAGCTAAGTTAGGTTAAATGACTAGAGGTACGAAAGTCTCTATTCAAGAGCACAAATCCCGTAAACCACATCCATGTAGTTGAATTGCCCACGAACTAGGATGTCACATCCCCGCTCAGCGATGTAGTTTTGTGGCTAGTTTGTCGTGTTTAGAGGCTCGAGATAACATGAACATCGCATTTCCAACTATGTGATACAACAATTGATAATTTCATACTTGAACCATTACAAAGTGTAGCATTGCATGATTATCTGACCTTAGCTCTAGTTGCTTATTATATCATTTCCAGATTGTTTTGTGACCACCCCAAAACTTAATTATTATTTACCGAAAACTTCTACAATCAACACTTGTGAAGGTTAATCTTACACTTGGACTTCATAATTTGCTTAATTGGTCCAGTCCTTGTGGGTTCGACATTCGGCTCTTAAAAAGGGCCACTGTATTACTTGTACAACCGCGTACACTTGCTAGTGCGCCTGAGCACAACACTAGACCAAATAGAGCTTGGCATATAAAAGAGGTGGAGACAGCTGCTGGTAATATGCTATAGGGATGACATCGGAGCAACGCAGAAAAGAGGAAAAGCATGATCAGGAGTTAGCCCATACGTGAACATCTTTAGACCTACTCACAAAACATATCATGGGCTATGGAGCTCAGAAGGTAAACACAGTGGGAGCATAGCGTCAGGAACAGGGGTTTGAGCACTCAGATTCCAAGGAGGAGGTAAACTTCTTAGATAACCAGGTGGCGGGTTTTCGGGCCAATGCCCAAGGGTCTGGTCAAGACACTTGGCACCAAGGTTTTGAAGGTTGGAAGAAGTATATGGAAGATTACAATAGGAATGTTTATAGGGATAAAAGCGGAGGTTAAGAGCGGGAAGGCGATTGGGGAAAGAAAGACGGTTACAAAAATGACTGCAAAGGACTTTATGTCCCTCCTAAGAATCGAGAGGGTGATGCTAAGCCCTCAAAGTTGGAAAGTATGATGGCTGAGCTACTGAAGAAGGAAAAGTCGACAAATGATCAGCTGAAGTACATTAGGGAGATATATCTGGCATGAGCCAGAAAGTTTAATCGCATGCCGCAGCGATCAAGCAACAACTAGGTCAAATGTATGCATACTTGAACCAGAGGCAGAAGGGCTCACTTCCTAGTGATACTGTACAAAATCCAAAGAATGACAACCACCGCATGGCTGTGATGACTAGGAGTGGAAAACTACAGTTGAAATGCACATGCTAGTTGTAATTAGGATGAGAAAATAGAGTGAGATCGAGGTAGATGAGGAGAATGCGGTTGCTAGAAGACGATTAATGGTGAAGCTGAGTTGATCAAGACTCTGGTTGATGCAAAGGAGGTTTAGGTAGAAAAAGGGAAGGCAAAAGAGGCCCCACAAGTTTTCGAGACCCATCCCTCGACCACCTCCTCTGTTCCCTTAGAGAATGAAGAAGAAGGTGGATGATGGGAATTTCCAGAAGTTTTTGTCTATGCTAAAGCAGTTGTCTATAAACATCCCATTGGTCGAGGCATTGGAGTAGATGCCTGGGTATGCAAAGTTTATGTAGGACCTGATAACCAGGAAGAGATCTGTGAGCTATGAACCTGTTGGAAATCTGCATCATTGTAGAGCTATAGCCTCACGGGTCCTTTCTTAGAAAAAGAAAGACCCAGGTGCCTTTACCATCCCATGAACGATTGGAGACTTTGAGTTTGCAAGGGCGACGTGTGATTTGGGATTTGGCATAAACCTGATGCTGCTAGCTGTGTTCAAACAGTTGGGCTTGGGAGCCCCCACACCGACAACAATGCGGCTATTGATGGCAGATTGCACAGTGAAAAAGCCTATGGGCATACTCCATGACGTCCTAGTAAAAGTGGACAAGTTCATCTTCCCATCTGACTTCATGATCTTGGATTGCAAGGTAGATTTATAGGTCCCCATTATCTTGGGGCGACCATTCCTTTCCTCTGGGAGAGCTTTAGTGGATGTTGAAGCGGGCCTATTGAAGTTTAGGCTGAACAAAGAAGAGGTCACCATCAATGTCTGTAGGTCAATGAAGCAGCCAAATGAGTTTCGTATAGTCTCACCAATTAATATGGATGCTAAGTTTCTTGACGAATTTTGAGAAATCAAGAGACTTGTGTTGTGCCATGATGTTAAATCAAGCGCTACATGGGAGGCAACACATGAGGTAGTTTTGTGAAGTCTGAGTAACCAAACTACCCGCATCATGCCGCAATATCAAATTAGGCGCTTCTTAGGAGGCAACCCAAAAGTGTCTTGACTAATGTCTGTTTAGTGTGCAGGTGAAACAAAAACTAATAGGTGGAAATTTCTGTGCAGGTCTAGACTACGAGCCTCAGTACGGATCGTAGCATAATGGTACGACTCATAGTCCGACCATAGTGATAAGTAGAGACTTGACAAGGTGCAGAAGTTCATACTATAGTTGGTCACTATGAATTGCACCTATATTGAATAAGTCGTAGTACCCACTGTAGTGATGAACTATTTGAAGTATTGAAGTGCAAAGACTCCAACCTATGAGCCATGGTACGGGTCATGGCATCAAGTTACGAACCGTACCATGTATTCATAGGTCTCCAGGTAAGTCTTCCCAGTCTCCATGTACGAGTGCAAGGGACGAGTCGTAGGTATGACCTATGTCTCATGGTACAAGTCATGACGGGCTAATTAAATAAAAAAACCCAGCCGACCTAACTCGACTCAGATTTTTTAAAATTCTACAATAACCTATTTAGAATAAAAAAAACTGGTCCAAATTTTTCTACCTCGAACCCTTCATTCCCACTCACTCGTAACTCACTCCCCTTCTATTTGAGTATGAAATTTTGCAATAAAATTGCAATTTTGAAGTTGATTTCCTACTTCACATCTTAAGCAAGCAAGAATCCTTCAAGAAATTAGGGAGTAACTTGGTAAATTTTTATATTTTGTGCCTTTTCTCTTGGCTTGCTAACAGTAGCCGTACTTGAACTGTGATTCCTCCACTCATGATAATAAAGTGGAGGAATGTGATCAGAGGCTATATGTGAGGTTGTCTTGATGGGTTTAAGAATTAACATACTCAATGAACTTAAATTTGTTATAGGTAGTGAGTAACTGAAAAAATTAATGTTGGGGAATGAGTGGGAGATAGCGTCCAAACTCACACATCTTGCTGAAGTATAAAGAGGACGTTGTCAATAAAGAACCCAACAAAGAGGTTGGGGTCGAACCCACAGGGAATATAGGAGATCTAGACTAATGCAGTAAGTGAACTTGTTGGTTATTTACTCAAATTTGGGGGTTTCAAGAAAATAATAATTAAAACAATGATTGAAATTATGATGTAAAATCAAGAGTTAAAAATAACTAGGGTTTGTGTTCCCCATGGGTTCATAACTACTTCAGGTATACACACGTGATCAATACAATGCTTACTTGTAGAACTGATAACTAGGGTTCATCCAAATGACTGGTTTGTCCCTATTGGATGACTATACTCAATCACCGGGTCTGGTCTCATGAGCGGTTTCAAACTATCTGTTATCAATATCTTCCAAATTTAACTATCCAGTGACCACAACTCAAGTTAATACAATGATCATCAAGATCAAGGAGTTGTTGTAGTTCTCCTTTCCTAATCTCTACCTCTCTAGGCTCAAGCAAGTAAAGAATTTGGGCAATTCCTAACGTTGTACACCGTTAGGAAATGTTTAAGCATGAAGAGAATACATGTCATGCCCCGAGTCTTCACCCTGGATGAAACACGGTACTTGAGGTCACAAGTGACCCCAAGTCAACCATTGGTCTATCATTGTCACGCCCCGCCTTGGGGGGTATGACTGGCACCTGGTGCCCTACTAGGACCTGAACTACTGGACTGCTAAGCCTAGGCACATCTGGTGCCTGGCTGGCTCTAATTCACATTTCTGGAAACAAAGGGCTATATAACGGCTGTAAACACAGCCCCCGGCCCATTGGCCTATAGCCTTCTGTACCTGTAATAACAGCTGACCAGAACAAGAAACTATAGGGAAGCCTATGCGGGCCAACGAGACCACCATGCTGTCTAGTTATCTGCATTATGCGATAAAATACTAGAAGGCTACGTGACTGGCAAGGTCACCATTACTGTCAAACTTATGGCCCCACACGGCGAACATAAAAGAAGCAAGAGTACTAACAGCTAACAACTGCACGACCTCACACGACCGGCTCAACTGACCACAGGGAAATATACAGACTGCAAGCCTCTAGGAATAGCAATAGAAATGATCGGGACAGGGCCCCGACCTACCCATACTATATAACAACAGAAACTGAAGTACACCTCTGGAACTCAGTCTCCGGATAACAGGAGCTGAATGCTCAACGCTGACAGGAATCACGTGGTGTCACCTGCTCGTCTATGGGTACCTGCAGGCAAGTAATGCAGCGCCCCACCGGGCGTCAGTACCGCTGGTACTGAGTATGTAAAGCAATAACTGAAAGAAACATCTGAACACAATAATAGAACTGAGGAAACTGAAATAGAAAGAATAGCTTAACTGTCTGATAATGTAAGTCATACCTTCTCGTTTACTCTGGGAAGAAATAGAAGTCATACCTGGAGATATATCCCTCTACTGCTGATCTACTCGTATCTAACATAGCATGGCATAACATGAAATAACATAACACAGCACACACAAACCTTACCCGGCCCCCATAAGCCGGGAGGTACAACCAGCACAGAATCTATACCCCTACCCCGGTCATCCCATCTCCTACACTGACTGTAAGCATCCTGCCGGTCCCTTGGGTATGCACTTTGGCTCGCTGAGCCCCTGACTATAATTGTACCTGATTCCGAAGGACTCCTGAATCAACACCCCGGGCGTACCCGCTCGACGGGGGTGTATAAGGGCCGACCAAGGCACAATATGGGGAAACTGGCATCCCATCTTCGTCCCCTTGCGGGACGGCATATCACTCCGTAGAGTGACGTATCCTCATCCTCTGGCGGACGAGTCGATACAGCTATTAACCCTGGGGCGGTCAGGGATGCTGGGTAATCCAACCCCAAACAATACAACGGTCTCAACTAGTAATGCTGTCTGTGTATCTCACATGCTGAGGCTAATAGGGGTAAAGTATCATATATATTACATGCTGAGCTAATGATAGTGATCTGTACGTATTTAATACGTGCTGAGGCAGGTAAAGATGTATAAATATGAATGTAGTCTCCTGCCGGACTGTACTGGGCAAATGCTATATAAGATAATGTTTCTGCTGAAAACTTTGCTGTTTACTAAGTTTCTGTATACACTATATGCTGGACTAGTGATAGAAATATGTACATACTTAATACATGCTAAGGCTGGAAGTACTATATATGTATGTACCAATATAGTCTTTCTGCTGAACTATGCGGTATACTGATTTTCTATAGTAACCTGATTTACTATTCCTGGCATGCTTTCTAAACGTCATTTTAGTCTGCTATTCTGTTTCTGAAATGCTTTACGGATACTGTACTACTTCACGGGGTTTCGACTGAACACAACAATATCTTAACATAGTATATCACATCACACACTGAGTATACTGGGCACTCTCCAACACTTGCGTTAAAATCTATATCATACTAATAGGTTTCGTACACATGACAACCCAATGCTTCTCACATTGTACCAATATTCATAATAACGCAATACTCGACTTCTGAACATTCTACTGGTCTGAAAATTGCTATATTATCTCAATATTACTTAACTTGCCGAGGAAACTAACTTTACATACCTTATTCGTGAGCTATTCGTCTGTCGGACGAGGCTCGGCCGATACTTCAACTGTTTTCTCCCAACTGCATTCATAAATATGGCAATCAATACTAAATACAACTTTGTTTCAAAAGGCAACGTCACTTTCGATATAGTTTATAGCCTAAACTTAGGCTTATCGAAAGACGACCAGAAACTCGCTATTTTTCAGAGGTCCAGAAGGGAGAAATATTCACTTCACAGCTAGGAACGCATAGACACTAATTTAGAGCAATTCCACTTACCTTAGCTCGGTGGCTCGACGATTCGTTGGCCGTATTTTATGAAACTGAATCCGTAGGAATGCTCTCTGCTGCTAAATACCTCAGTATCTGGGATTAATTTGAGTTTGGGCAGCATTTGGCAGCGTAATCGGATGAAAATTATATAATTTCCTTCGTTCTTACCTTCTCACTGCCGCTTTGCTCTGTTCTCTGGAAATTTATATGTGATTAAATGATTTAACACCGAAGTGGCCTTTATATACTTGGGCCTGGACAAGGGCAACGTGTCACGGAGCCATCGCGGAGGCCTCACCTCCGTGACACGCTGCCATCGCGGAGGGGCTCTGCCTCGGCTCCTCCCGCGATGGTTCGACGGGTTTCTCATCCGATCTTTTTCCCGGGCCTTTCTACAGCACGTATGGCCTTCAAATGTGCTTAACCAACGTGCGAATAGGTCGTCTAGGACTATAGCAAAAACCTGAAATGCAGAAAAGTCCAACACAGGCACTGCACATAATATTCTAGGATCCACTGGATAATTTAATATCAATCTGTCTCACTTGTACATACAGGACCATAAGATACTACATAGCAATAATACGGACATACCTGTCGCTTAAATGGGTGAGGATATCTGGTCCTCATATCTGCGAATCTGTTTGTCTAGGCTAGCTACTGGAACCTCTTTGCAGGCCAGCTTTTTCGTAACCTGAATATTCTGGACTGGGACTACTCTGAACGGGTCTCCTATGCATTTCCTCAGCATAGTTACATAGAAGACCGGATGAATGGATTCTAATTTTGGAGGCAAATTCGATTAATGGTAAATGCTCATTTTTGGCTATTACTGAAATCTAGCACACACGCTTGCAACATGTCTTCGAGCGTCTGAATTGTGCGCTCAGCCTGCTCATCTGTCTGAGGATAGAACGCTGCGCTTAAATTAATCTGCGCTCCCAAACTCTTCTGAAATGACTGCCAGAATCTAGCTGTGAAGTGTGCTCCTCTGTCTGAAATAATGGATACTGGTATTTCATGTAATCTAACTATCTTTCTGATATGCAACTCAGCATAATCTTCGGCCGAGAAAGTAGTTCTTACTGGAAAGAAATGAGCTGATTTTTGTCAATCTGTCACTTATCACTCATATAGAGCCATGTCTGTGTTTAGTACGGGGAAATCTTGCTACAAAATTCATATTCACCGCTTCTCATTTCCAAAGAGGCACCGCTATGTTCTAAATTAACCTGCCTGGTTTCTGATATTCTGCCTTCAACTGTTGGCAGTTAGGACACTGGACTACCAGTAGTTCTTTTTAATGTCATGGTACTTCTTTGTCGTATCGGGATGAAGAGAATAGCGGGCGCAATGCACCTCGCTCATAAACTGCTGGCGATGCCCCAAAATATCTGGAGTGCAATGCGGCCTTTATATCGCCACACTTCATCCCCGGTTATCTGAAAATATGTCATCTCTCCTTACTGAATCTTATGTTAAAATTGAACCTGGCTAGAGTTTCTATACTGCCGTTCCTTTACTTCCACCACTAACTATAACGCTGCGGCATTCTGTATTATCATTCTGTTATCCTTTATTTCTGCTATGTGACTGGCTAACTAGCTAACTGGTGTAATCCTCGAGTCTATCCTCGCTGTTCAGGCAGTTCAGGCTAAGGGCAGCTGCCACCACATTAACCCTTCCTGGGTGATACAAAATCTTCCCTTTCTAAAGCATAAACTACTGCCGCTAACTCCAGATCAGGGGGTAAGGTAATTCTTTTCATGTTTCTTCAACTGCCTGAAAGCATAAACTATTACTTCACCATGCTGCATCAACCCTCTGTATCTCCTGGCGATACTAACACTGGAGCTGATGTTAACCTGGCTTTTAACTCTTGGAAGTTCTACTCACACACCTCAGTCTACTGAAACTTTGCTGCCTTCTGTGTCGATCTAATCAGAGGTGCTGCTAAGGTGGAAAATCCTTCCACAAACCCTTTGCAGTACCCAGCTAACCGCAGGGACTGCATACTTCGATCGGAGTGGTAGGTCTAGACTATGTCTTCACTACTTCAATTTTCTGCGTATCTATCTGTACACCAGCCTCCAACACAATGTGACCAAAAAGACTACTAAACTCAACCAAAATTCACATTTACAAAATTTGACATATAACTGACGGTCATACTGGTTTATCATGCCGGAGAATCTGACAAGTAGTCTACCGGTATAACAAGAGCTTATCTGGCCTTCTGGCCGTATGCTAAGGCCACTTGTTGCTAAGGTAACCTTGAACGACTATCTGCACACCGTGTGCCCGTATCTGATCAGGGGGTCCTGATATTGTTCATGACCTTTAATGATCTGGCTGCATAACCCTGCATAACTGAATAGTCGGGTTGAATGACCCGAACGTGGCAGTAGTCTAATAATGCTCTAACTGTACTACTTGAGTGCTTATAGTTCGCGCATAACCGCAACCTCGTGGGCATCTAATTGCTCTGTTATTTTACTTGAACCACTGTAAGGCTGGACTTAATCAACTTACTCCCAGGCGATCAATCTCTGGATCATCACGGGGAGTCTACTGATCCCCTGGTCTTAATAAACACTGTGCTAGCAGGGTACTATCAATTTCTTATGCCTTGTGTGTATCCACTTGAATTTATACTGCTATTTTGGGGGATTCTCAGTCTTATGAGCTATTCTGTAAATACTGGCCTTCTGCTAGGGCTCTGTATCTAAATATCTTACGAACACCAGCTGAAATACTAATCTGTCGCTGACTACTGATGTGGACCCTTCCTTGGGGTACCCACGGGTATTTTGACTGGGACGGCCGGCTGACTTATGGGGTGTTCTACATAACAACTGCTAGGTTGACTAAGGCCGACTGTCGCCCACAAAGCTGGGAAAACGACGTACGACCACTTAACATGCTAGAACAATTCTGATATTGCTAATCTCTGAAATTTGCCTATTCGGCCTCTAATCCTGGTTCTGGCACACGCACTACTGTTACCAATCTTCAGGGATGCCTCCCTGCTATCGCAGGCGCCAGCTGGTCGGTAGACTGTCTAACTGCGCCCTTATCATCTAGCCATCTGCTTTAGGCCATTAACTCTGGTAAACTCCTAGCGCCTGGATCTGACAACAACACATAAGTCTTTTAATCTAATAACTGAGAACTGAGATAGTTTAAGTTTCTATGACTTCATACGTAACTCACACTTAATCCGCCCTTTCCCTCCTTCTTTTCTTTCTTTCTTCTCCCTCTTTCTTCTCTTTTTTTTTTTGGTCCCCCAATACAATTTGTATAGGCTTTCTATTACTAATCAACATCTGTGATTGTAGCCCTTATAGGCAGCCACTCACAACCTATCTATTATCTGTATATCTATATATCGCTGGCTACGTACAATATGTACTGATTCCTGCAGTAATTCATAACCTCCGACATGTTCTGCTAAGTCTCACATCGTACATGATACATTTCTTCTGCGGCCTAATAATATCTCCTGCCCTGACTTATCATTTCATTGTATTGTCACCCCATTCTGAAAGTAACAAACATAAACATTCTAGTTATTATCTGCTGTTTAAAATCCCGCCACTCTTGCGATGTGGGGGTCGACGTTCGAATCCTGTAGCCTTACTAGGCATATATTGAGAGCCCATAACTGTCTGCTGGGCCTCATCTCTAGGCTACACTGGATTAGAATTGTTGTATCGGTAACTTCTTAACTTTTCTATAATGGACACCCTGCGGTATTCTGAACCGCAATCTTACTATTAGCCCGAGGCTTAATCCTTAATACGATACTTTATCAATCCGGGGTATGTCACACCCCGCCTTGGGGGGGGGGCTACGACTGGCACCTGGTGCCCTACTAAGATCTGACCTGCTAGACTGTTAAGCCGGGGTGCGTCTGGCGCCTGACTGGCTCTAACTCAGATTTCTGGAAACAAAGGGCTATATAACGACTGTAAATATAGCCCCCGGCCCATTGGCCTATCGCCTGCTGTACCTGTCTTGGCAGCTAACCAGAAATATAGTAACTCAGGGAAACCTATACGGGCCGACAAGGCCACCATGCTGTCTATTTATCTACTGCTTAATCAAAAAGCACAAAAAGAAGCTACGTGACCGGCAAGGTCACCACTACTGACAACTATGGCCTCACACGACCATCACAGAAGTAAGAAAGAGTAAAGACAACTATACAACTGCACGACCCCACACGACCGGCTCATCTGACCACAGGGATTTCATACAGAATGCAAGCCTCTAGGAATAGTAATAGAACTGATCGGGACAGGGCCCCGACCTACCCATGCTATATACAACAAAAGGAACTGAACTACACCTCTGAAATTCAGCCTCCGGATGACTGGAGCGGAATACTCAACCGCTGACAAGGAGTCACGTAGAATCGCCTGCTCGTCTAGGAGTACCTGCAGGCAAGTAATGCAGCGCCCCACTGGGCGTCAGTACCACTGGTACTGAGTATGTAAAGCAACTGAAATAATATAACTGAAAACAACATCTGAAAGCAATAATATGACTGATGAAGCTGAAGTAGGAGGAATAACTTAACTGTCTGATGATGTAGATCGTACCTGTTCTTACTGATACCGAAGGAAGTAGGAATCATACCTGGAGGCGTATCATTCTACTACCAACCCACTCGCGTCTAATATAACATAGCATAGCATACATAACATAACACAGCATATACAAACCTTACCCGGCCCCAATAAGCCGGGAGGTACAATCAACACAGAATCTACGCCCCTACCCTGGTCATCCCATCTCCTATAGTGGCTGTAAGCATCCTGCCGGTCCCTGGGTATGCACTTGGGCTCGCTGAGCCCCTGACTATAACTGTACCTGAGTCCGAAGGACTCTAAATCAACACCCCGGGCGTACCCGCTCGACGGGGGTGTATAAGGGCCGACCAAGGCACAATATGGGGAAACTGGCATCCCATCTTTGTCCCCTTGCGGGACGGTATATCACTCCGTAGAGCGACGTATCCTCATCCTCTGGCGGACGAGTCGATACAGCTATTAACCCTGGGCGGTCAGGAATGCTAGGTAATCCAACCCCAATCAATACAATGGTCTCGACTAATCATGCTGTCTGTGTATCTCATAAGCCAAAACTAATAGGCGTAAGGTATTATATAAATCATATACTGGGCTAATAATAGCAATCTGTAGGTGTCTGATACATGATGAGACAGGTAAGTATAAATATGAATATAGTTCCCTGTCTAACTGTACTGGGGCAAAGGCTATACAAGCGGGTGTTTCTGCTGAAGGCTATGCTGTTCACTAGGTTTCTGTATTAACATGATTTCCTATTTCTAACATGCTTTCTAGACCATATACAGTTACTATTCTATATCTGAAATGCTTTACTGATGCTGTACCACCTTGCGAGGTTTCAGCTAAACACAACAATATCTTGGCAGGGCATATTATATCACATACTGAATATACTGGGCAACCTTAATCATTTATATTCAAATCTATATCATACGGATAGGTATCGTACACGTTACGGCCCAAAACTGCTCATATTGCACCAATGTTCAAAATAATACAATAATCAATTTCTGAACCTTCTACTGGTCTGTAAATTACTACACTGCTTCAATGTCACTCAACTTGCCGAGGAAACTTAACTTTACATACCTTATCTTTGAATATTCGTCCGTCGGACGAGGCTCGGCCGGTACTTCAACTATTTTCTCCCAACTGCATTCATAAATACGTCAATCAATACTAAATACAACGTTATTGTAAAGAGCAACGTTACTTTCGATTTAATTTATAGCCTAAACTTAGGCTTATCGAAAGACGGTCAAAAACTCGCTATTTTTCAGCGGCCCAGAAGGGAGAAATATTTACTTCTCAACTAGGAACACATAGACATTAATTTAGAGCAATTCTACTTACTTTAGTTCGGCGGCTCGCCGATTCATCGGCCGTATTTCGCGAAACTAATTCCGTAGAAATGCTCTCTGCTGCTAAATACCTTGGTATCTAGGATTAATTTGGGTTTGGGCAGCGTTTGGCAGCGTAATCGGACGAAAATATTCAATTTTCCTACGTTTTTCTCTGGTTGCAGCGAGTTCTGGAAATTTATGAAGTGAATAATGATCTCAAACCGCAGTGGGGGCTTTATATAGTTGGGCCTGGACAAGGGCAACGTGTCACGGAGCCATCGCGGAGGCCTCCCCTCCGTGACACGCTGCCATCGCGGAGGGCTCTGCTTCGGCTCCTCCCGCGATGGTTCGACGGGTTTCTCGTCCGATCTTTTCCCTGGGCCTTTCCCTAGCACGTATGGCTTTCAAATATGCTTAACCAACGTGCGAATAGGTCGTCTAAGTGCCGGGAATTCTACGGGGTATAATATTCTCCCCCTCTTAGGAACATTCGTCCTTGAATGTATATTGCTATCTAGAGGACTGCTTACTCTTGTTTCTGGAAAAATTTAGGCAGAGTTTCCCCTGTAATATGGACTATCGCAACGCCCTGAAACGCAGAAAAAGTCCAACACAGGCACTGCACACAATATTCTACAATCCACTGGACAACTGAATACCACTTCTTTCTTTATCATTTACAACATACATACCATAAAGTACTGTGTAAATAATAATACGGACATACCTGTCGTCTGACTAGGCCTGAAATAAGTGAGGATATCTGATTTTCATGTCTTTTTCAGCCTCCCACGTCATTTCTTCCCGATTTCTGTTACGCCACAATACCTTGACAGATGCAACATCTTTAGTTCTCAATCTGCGAATCTGTCTGTCTAAAATGGCTACGGGAACCTCTTCATAGGCTAACTTCTCTGTGACCTGAACATCCTGGACTGGAACTACTGTAGAAGGGTCCCCTACGAACTTTCTTAACATAGAAACATGGAATACTGGGTGAACAGATGCTAATTCTGGAGGCAAGTTTAACTCATATGCCACGCGGCCTATTCTTCGCCGAATCTGATACGGTCCAATGAATCTTGGGCTAAGCTTGCCTTTCTTACCAAATCTCATTACCCCTTTCATCGGGGACACTTTCAGGTATACCCAGTCATGCACCGCAAATTCTAGATTTCTGCGCCGCATATCTGCATAGGACTTCTGGCGGCTCTGAGCAGTCAGTAAACGTTCTCGGATAAGCTTTACCTTTTCCTCGGATTGCCGAACAATGTCTGGGCCAACTAACACTGATTCTCCTACTTCAAACCAGCCCACCGGCGATCTACATTTTCGCCCATATAATGCCTCGAAAGGCGCCATCTGAATAGCTGAATGGTAGCTGTTATTATAAGCAAATTCAATTAACGAAAGATGTTCATCCCAGCTACCCCCAAAATCTAACACACACGCTCGTAGCATATCTTCGAGCGTCTGAATTGTACGTTCAGCTTGCCCGTCTGTCTGAGGGTGGAATGCTGTACTCAGATTAATCTGCGTCCCCAGACCTTTCTGAAATGACTGCCAGAACCTAGCTGTAAACTGTGCCCCTCTGTATGATATGATAGATGCCGGCACTCCATGTAACCTAACTATTTCTCTGATATATAATTCGGCATAATCCTCAGCTGAGAAGGTAGCCCTTACTGGCAGGAAATGAGCTGAGTTTGTCAGCCTATCGACTATTACCCAAATGGAATCATTTCTGCGCCTCGTACGGGGTAATCCTGTCACAAAATCCATATTTATTGCTTCCCATTTCCACATAGGTATTGATATCTCTTGAGTCAAACCACCCGGTTTCTGGTGCTCTGCTTTCACCTGCTGACAATTAGCACATCTAGATACGAATTCGGCTATTTCAGTTTTCATACCTGGCCACCAATAGATGTCTCTGATGTCGTGGTACATTTTCGTCGCCCCTGGGTGAAGGGAATAGCGAGCGTAGTGTACCTCGTGCATGATCTGCCCACGAAGTCCTGAGACATTCGGGACACAGAGGCGGCCCTTACAACGTAGCACATCATCCCCGGCTATCTGAAAATCTGGCTCCTTACCTTTCTGAATTCTATCTCTGAGCTGGACTAAATCGGGATCCTCGTACTGTCGTTCTTTTACCTCTGCAACCAATGATGACACTGCAGAATTCTGAATTACGACCCCATTATTTTCTATTTCCATTACTCGAATAGCTAGGCCAGCTAACTGATGGATTTCTTTGGCTAACTTCTGCTTCTCAGGTCGCAAATACGCTAAACTCCCCATTGACTTACGGCTCAGGGCATCTGCTACAACATTAGCTTTTCCGGGGTGGTATAGAATATTCACATCATAGTCTTTTAACAACTCCAACCAGCGGCGTTGCCGTAGATTCAGCTCCCTCTGAGTGAAAATGTACTGTAGGCTCTTATGATCTATGTAAATGTCAACATGAACGCCATACAGATAATGCCTCCACATCTTCAAGGCATGAATTACTGCGGCCAATTCCAGGTCATGGGTAGGGTAATTCTTTTCATGCTTTTTCAGCTGCCTGGAAGCATATGCAATTACTCTACCATGCTGCATCAATACACAGCCCAATCCGACACCTGACGTGTCGCAATAGACTGAATAACCTTCTGTGCCTTCCGGCAGTGCTAGTACTGGGGCGGAGGTCAACCTGTCTTTCAGTTCCTGGAAACTCTGCTCACATGCCTCCGTCCACTGAAACTTGGCTGCTTTCTGTGTCAATTTAGTTAAAGGTGCTGCAATAGTTGAGAATCCCTCAACGAACCTCCGATAGTATCCTGCCAACCCCAGAAAGCTACGAACTTCAATCGGGGTGGTAGGCCTAGGCCATGACTTAACTGCTTCTATCTTTTGTTTGTCTACCTGTATACCAGCGTCTGAGACAATATGCCCTAAAAAGGCTACTGAGTTAAGCCAGAATTCACACTTCGAAAATTTTCCGTACAACTGGCGGTCCCTGAGAATCTGGAGCACTGTCCGCAAATGAGTCTGGTGATCTGCTTCGGAGCGAGAATACACCAGAATATCATCAATGAATACTATCACGAACAAGTCCAGGAAGGGTCTAAAAATACTGTTCATCAGGTCCATAAAAACTGCTGGGGCATTTGTTAGTCCGAAGGACATAACCAGAAATTCAAAATGTCCATATCGGGTCCTGAATGCTGTCTTAGGGATGTCCCTCTCACGTACTCGGACCTGGTGATATCTGGACCGCCAGTCAATCTTAGAAAAGTATCTGGCTCCCTGTAACTGATCAAATAGGTCATCAATCCTAGGAAGCGGATACTTATTCTTCACTGTAACTTTGTTTAGCTGCCGATAATCTATGCACATTCGGAGCGAGCCATCTTTCTTTCTCACAAACAAGACTGGCGCACCCCACGGGGAAGTACTCGGCCTGATAAAACCTTTATCTAACAAGTCTTTCAACTGCTCCTTTAATTCTCTGAGTTCTGCAGGAGCCATACGATAAGGAGGTATTGATATTGGCTGAGTGCCTGGTAGCAAGTCAATAGCAAAGTCTATTTCCCTTTCTGGGGGAATACCAGGTAACTCATCAGGAAATACATTTGGGAATTCATTTACCACTGGGACAGACTGGAGTGTCGGAGATTCTGCTTGGACATCCTGAACTCTGACAAGATGGTAAATGCACCCCTTAGATATCAACTTTCTCGCCCGAAGGTAGGAAATAAACCTACCTTTTGGCGTCGCGGTGCTGCCCTTCCACTCCCGTACTGCCTCCCCCGGGAAGTGGAATCGGACCGTTTTGGTCCAACATTCAATATTAGCAAAACATGGTACTAACCAATCCATGCCCATTATGGCATCAAAGTCTATCATTTCTAGCTCGATCAGATCTACTGTGGTCTGACGATCAGCAACCTCTACTGTACACCCGCGGTAAATTCGGCTAGCTGTGATAGAGTCACCGACGGGCGTGGAAACTAGGAAGGGCTGCTGTAATGATTCTGGTAAAATTCTAAACTTCCGTGCCACAAATGGAGTAATATAGGACAAGGTAGACCCTGGATCAATTAGCACATAAGCAGGGTGTGAGCAGATAGTTAGCATACCTGTCACAACATCAGGCGATGCCTCTGAATCTTGCCTCCCTGGTAAGGCATATGTGCGGCTTGGACCCGCACCTGTACTGGAGGCCCCTGATTTGCCCCGACCCCTGCCTTCTGAAACTGGGGGCCTGCGCCCAGTCGAGGATGCTGTAGCTCGTGATCCTGTTGATGCCCTATCCTGTCTGTCCCGGTCCTCACGACCTCTAGCTGGGCAATCTCTCATCAAATGGCCTTCTTGGCCACAAATATAGCATGCAGTGGAACCATACCTGCATGCTCCAGAATGGCGTCGACTGCATATAGGGCAAAGTGGTAGGGTATACCTACTCTGCTCCGCCCTCCTCTGTGACGGTGAATCTGCCGTCTGCGAACCTCTACCAGCCTCTGACTGCCCCCTGCGGCCGAATCTACCTCCCCGTGACTGTGGCGGAGGCGGGGGCCTGGGCGGCCTGTCTGACAATCGTGGCCTGGGTCCTCCCCGGGCCTCTCTTTGTAACTCAGCTGGCCTATCCCGGCGACGCTGCTCCTGAATAACCCTTCTGATTTCCCGAAGTCGCTGTCTGATGCCCTCAATATTCTGGGCAAATGCCTGGATTCGGGAAATATCCATGTCCTCTCGCAGTGTGGCCGTGATACAAGTCTCGACATATTCTGGGTTCAACCCCATAATAAAACGGTGCACTCTGGATGCCATGGTATCCACGAAGGCCGGTGCATATCGAGCCAAGGAGTCAAACCGCAAGGAATATTCCCGAACACTCATGGGCCCCTGTTCCAGATGTAGGAACTGGTCTACCCGGGCCTGTCGGATCTCCCGCGGCAAATAGTGATCCAGAAAGGCTCCTGAAAAGCTGGACCAGGTGGGAGGGGGAACATCTCTCCCTCGGGACCTCTCCCAGCTTTCATACCATAACACCGCAATATCTCGCAACCGAAATGCGGCCAATTCAACTGACTCAGTAGGTGTAGCATGCATAACCCTGAAGATTCTCTGCATCTGATCCAGAAAATCCTGGGGGTCCTCTGTTTGGTCCGTGCCTGTGAACTGTGGGGGATTCAAGGCTAAGAACTCTCGGACCCTCGAACTACCGGGCCCTCCTGATGCTTCTGCAACTGTGGATGGCATTTTCTGCCGCTGAGCAGCCATCACCTGTGCTATCATAACTACAGCACTCCTAACTTCCTGATCGGAAGGCATCGGTATAGGGACTGCTGAAGATACTGTCGCTCCAAACGGCTCCTGACGTGGTGGAGACTGCTGAGGAGGCTGAGATGAAGCCTCTGTAGGGCCCTCTGATCGGGCTGTCTCCAAATGAGGGGGAGGCATCCTGCTGGTGCCCTCCCCTGCTGCAATGTCTAAGTTCCGACCTGTGACGGGATGGCGCTAGTCTGACATTATCTGTAGCCAAAGGACATAGTAAGATTTTAGGAATTCAAACCTATACTATACTGCTCCATAGCACGACTGAATCAGAATAAAAGACAACCATCTTATCATGCCTTGCAGCCTCCTACCCATAGTTTGTGGTGCACAACATATCCATGGACAGGACTCTAGTTAGCACGGCTTGCAGACTCCCTGGGATGCGACCTGCTCTGATACCAAGTATGTCACACCCCGCCTTGGGGGGGGGGGGGGTACGACTGGCACCTGGTGCCCTACTAAGATCTGACCTGCTAGACTGTTAAGCCGGGGCGCGTCTGGCGCCTGACTTGCTCTAACTCAGATTTCTGGAAACAAAGGGCTATATAACGGCTGTAAATATAGCCCCCGGCCCATTGGCCTATCGCCTGCTGTACCTGTCTTGGCAGCTAACCAGAAATATAGTAACTCAGGGAAACCTATACGGGCCGACAAGGCCACCATGCTGTCTAGTTATCTGCTGCTTAATCAAAAAGCACAAAAAGAAGCTACGTGACCGGCAAGGTCACCACTACTGACAACTATGGCCTCACACGACCATCACAGAAGTAAGAAAGAGTAAAGACAACTATACAACTGCACGGCCCTACACGACCGGCTCATCTGACCACAGGGATTTCATACAGAATGCAAGCCTCTAGGAATAGTAATAGAACTGATCGGGACAGGGCCCCGACCTACCCATGCTATATACAACAAAAGGAACTGAACTACACCTCTGAAATTCAGCCTCCGGATGACTGGAGCTGAATACTCAACCGCTGACAAGGAGTCACGTAGAATCGCCTGCTCGTCTAGGAGTACCTGCAGGCAAGTAATGCAGCGCCCCACTGGGCGTCAGTACCACTGGTACTGAGTATGTAAAGCAACTGAAATAATATAACTGAAAACAACATCTGAAAGCAATAATATGACTGATGAAGCTGAAGTAGGAGGAATAACTTAACTGTCTGATGATGTAGATCGTACCTGTTCTTACTGATACCGAAGGAAGTAGGAATCATACCTGGAGGCGTATCATTCTACTACCAACCCACTCGCGTCTAATATAACATAGCATAGCATACATAACATAACACAGCATATACAAACCTTACCCGGCCCCCATAAGCCGGGAGGTACAATCAACACAGAATCTACGCCCCTACCCTGGTCATCCCATCTCCTATAGTGGCTGTAAGCATCCTGCCGGTCCCTGGGTATGCACTTGGGCTCGCTGAGCCCCTGACTATAACTGTACCTGAGTCCGAAGGACTCTAAATCAACACCCCGGGCGTACTCGCTCGACGGGGGTGTATAAGGGCCGACCAAGGCACAATATGGGGAAACTGGCATCCCATCTTCGTCCCCTTGCGGGACGGCATATCACTCCGTAGAGCGACGTATCCTCGTCCTCTGGCGGACGAGTCGATACAGCTATTAACCCTGGGCGGTCAGGAATGCTAGGTAATCTAACCCCAATCAATACAATGGTCTCGACTAATCATGCTGTCTGTGTATCTCATAAGCCAAAACTAATAGGCGTAAGGTATTATATAAATCATATACTGGGCTAATAATAGCAATCTGTAGGTGTCTGATACATGATGAGACAGGTAAGTATAAATATGAATATAGTTCCCTGTCTAACTGTACTGGGGCAAAGGCTATACAAGCGGGTGTTTCTGCTGAAGGCTATGCTGTTCACTAGGTTTCTGTATTAACATGATTTCCTATTTCTAACATGCTTTCTAGACCATATACAGTTACTATTCTATATCTGAAATGCTTTACTGATGCTGTACTACCTTGCGAGGTTTCAGCTAAACACAACAATATCTTGGCAGGGCATATTATATCACATACTGAATATACTGGGCAACCTTAATCATTTATATTCAAATCTATATCATACGGATAGGTATCGTACACGTTACGGCCCAAAATTGCTCATATTGCACCAATGTTCAAAATAATACAATAATCAATTTCTGAACCTTCTACTGGTCTGTAAATTACTACACTGCTTCAATGTCACTCAACTTGCCGAGGAAACTTAACTTTACATACCTTATCTTTGAATATTCGTCCGTCGGACGAGGCTCGACCGGTACTTCAACTATTTTCTCCCAACTGCATTCATAAATACGTCAATCAATACTAAATACAACATTATTATAAAGAGCAACGTTACTTTCGATTTAATTTATAGCCTAAACTTAGGCTTATCGAAAGACGGTCAAAAACTCGCTATTTTTCAGCGGCCCAGAAGGGAGAAATATTTACTTCTCAACTAGGAACACATAGACATTAATTTAGAGCAATTCTACTTACTTTAATTCGGCGGCTCGCCGATTCGTCGGCCGTATTTCGCGAAACTAATTCCGTAGAAATGCTCTCTGCTGCTAAATACCTTGGTATCTAGGATTAATTTGGGTTTGGGCAGCGTTTGGCAGCGTAATCGGACGAAAATATTCAATTTTCCTACGTTTTGCTCTGGTTGCAGCGAGTTATGGAAATTTATGAAGTGAATAATGATCTCAAACCGCAGTGGGGGCTTTATATAGTTGGGCCTGGACAAGGGCAACGTGTCACGGAGCCATCGCGGAGGCCTCCCCTCCGTGACACGCTGCCATCGCGGAGGGGCTCTGCCTCGGTTCCTCCCGCGATGGTTCGACGGGTTTCTCATCCGATCTTTTCCCCGGGCCTTTCCCTAGCACGTATGGCTTTCAAATATGCTTAACCAACGTGCGAATAGGTCGTCTAGTTGCCGAGAATTCTACGGGGTATAACAGGGTAGTTCTAATTTCCCCACAAGATCTGACATTCCTGCTTCTTCCTCTCATCTTACTTAAACTGAACTCTGGGGTTCAAGGCACCTGCTTTTTGTTGCTAATGAGATTACTGATCAAGCCTCGGCCTATACTTCTTTGGGCGTATACTCAAGCCCATCTGATTCACATAACCTCTATATCTCTCGATGTCACAACTAGATCATAACTATAATCTTACAGGTATGTCTTGCTATCTGTTAGCATATATGGCGGGCTTGGCCTTTTTCTGGCTCAAACTTGACTATTATTAGGCATTCATCACTAATAGGTCTGTTACCCCTACTTCGGGTAAGTTAACAGTCTTACTTTCTTTACTGGCTGGTTATCATAAGGGTCTGCACAGCCTACGTAATCATAAGGGCTCTCTATATCTTCCACTACTTACTAGGATCAATCAACCCATCTTTACTTACTGCATGATTCGGCAACCCCCTCTCAAGTCTTATGCTCCTTTTCTATACTGGTATCGAACTTAAGAGGTAGGAATAACCCTTTTCTTATTACAACAATAAAAGCATTCGACTGTACCATATCCAAAAAGATGTATTTGGGATTCCTGCATTTTTTCTCTCTTTCTTGTACCTACCTGGTGGTTTGACCTTATCTGTAATCATAATCAGATCTTATATAACTAATAAGTAAATCAACTCATATGTACATTATACTGCTGACTTCCTATTCTGACGTTATCAACGTATACTAGGAATAATGCCAATAAAGGTATCACGCTGGGAGGTCTCTGATACCTCCTCCTGCTGCTGTAGTTATCATATAACTGACTGATGCTCTCTTCCGTTGCTATTTCTGATCTTCTGCCTGTGATAGGGTAATGCTGATCTGCCTTTGTATCTGTAATCAAAGAATACGGTAAGTTCTCAGGGACTCAACCCTATACTGTACCGCTCTAAAGCACGACTGACTGAGAAAGAAGGGTAACCATCATATCATGCCTCGCAGCCTCCTGCCTATAGTATGTGGTGCACAACACATCCATAGACAAGACTCTACTTAGCACGGCTTGCAGAATCCCTGGGACACGACCTGCTCTGATACCAAGTTTGTCACACCCCGCCTTGGGGGGTATGACTGGCACCTGGTGCCCTACTAGGACCTGAACTACTGGACTGCTAAGCCTAGGCACATCTGGTGCCTGGCTGGCTCTAATTCACATTTCTGGAAACAAAGGGCTATATAACGGCTGTAAACATAGCCCCCGGCCCATTGGCCTATAGCCTCTTGTACCTGTAATAACAGCTGACCAGAACAAGCAACTATAGGGAAGCCTATGCGGGCCGACGAGGCCACCATGCTGTCTAGTTATCTGCATTCAGCGATAAAATACTAGAAGGCTACGTGACCGGCAAGGTCACCATTACTGTCAAACTTATGGCCCCACACGGCCAACATAAAAGAAGCAAGAGTGCTAACAGCTAACAACTGCACGGCCTCACACGACCGGCTCAACTGACCACAGGAAAATATACAGACTGCAAGCCTCTAGGAATAGCAGTAGAAATGATCGGGACAGGGCTCCGACCTACCCATACTATATAACAACAGAAACTGAAGTACACCTCTGGAACTCAGTCTCCGGATAACAGGAGCTGAATGCTCAACGCTGACAGGAATCACGTGGTGTCACCTGCTCGTCTATGGGTACCTGCAGGCAAGTAATGCAGCGCCCCACCGGGCGTCAGTACCGCTGGTACTGAGTATGTAAAGCAATAACTGAAAGAAACATCTGAACACAATAATAGAACTGAGGAAACTGAAATAGAAAGAATAGCTTAACTGTCTGATAATATAAGTCATACCTTCTCATTTACACTGGGAAGAAATAGAAGTCATACCTGGAGATATATCCCTCTACTGCTGATCTACTCGTATCTAACATAGCATGACATAACATGAAATAACATAACACAGCACACACAAACCTTACCCGGCCCCCATAAGCCGGGAGGTACAACCAGCACAGAATCTATACCCCTACCCCGGTCATCCCATCTCCTACACTGGCTATAAGCATCCTGCCGGTCCCCTGGGTATGTACTTGGGCTCGCTGAGCCCCTGACTAGAACTGTACCTGATTCCGAAGGACTCCTGAATCAACACCCCGGGCGTACCCGCTCGACGGGGGTGTATAAGGGCCGACCAAGGCACATTATGGGGAAACTGGCATCCCATCTTCGTCCCCTTGCGGGACGGCATATCACTCCGTAGAGTGACGTATCCTCATCCTCTGGCGGACGAGTCGATACAGCTATTAACCCTGGGGCGGTCAGGGATGCTGGGTAATCCAACCCCAAACAATACAACGGTCTCAACTAGTAATGCTGTCTGTGTATCTCACATGCTGAGGCTAATAGGGGTAAAGTATCATATATATTACATGCTGAGCTAATGATAGTGATCTGTATGTATTTAATACGTGCTGAGGCAGGTAAAGATGTATAAATATGAATGTAGTCTCCTGCCGGACTGTACTGGGCAAATGCTATATAAGATAATGTTTCTGCTGAAAACTCTGCTGTTTACTAAGTTTCTGTATACACTATATGCTGGACTAGTGATAGAAATATGTACATACTTAATACATGCTGAGGCTGGAAGTACTATATATGTATGTACCAATATAGTCTTTCTGCTGAACTATGCGGTATACTGATTTTCTATAGTAACCTGATTTACTATTCCTGGCATGCTTTCTAAACGTCATTTTAGTCTGCTATTCTGTTTCTGAAATGCTTTACGGATACTGTACTACTTCACGGGGTTTTGACTAAATACAACAATATCTTAACATAGTATATCACATCACACACTGAGTATACTGGGCACTCTCCAGCACTTGCGTTAGAATCTATATCATACTAATAGCTTTCGTACACATGACAACCCAATGCTTCTCACATTGTACCAATATTCATAATAACGCAATACTCGACTTCTGAACATTCTACTGGTCTGAAAATTGCTATATTATCTCAATATTACTTAACTTGCTGAGGAAACTAACTTTACATACCTTATTCGTGAGCTATTCGTCTGTCGGACGAGGCTCGGCCGATACTTCAACTGTTTTCTCCCAACTGCATTCATAAATATGTCAATCGATACTAAATACAACTTTGTTTCAAAAGGCAACGTCACTTTCGATATAGTTTATAGCCTAAACTTAGGCTTATCGAAAGACGGCCAGAAACTCGCTATTTTTCAGAGGTCCAGAAGGGAGAAATATTCACTTCACAGCTAGGAACGCATAGACACTAATTTAGAGCAATTCCACTTACCTTAGCTCGGTGGCTCGACGATTCGTGGGCCGTATTTTACGAAACTAAATCCGTAGGAATGCTCTCTGCTGCTAAATACCTCGGTATCTGGGATTAATTTGAGTTTGGGCAGCGTTTGGCAGCGTAATCGGATGAAAATTATATAATTTCCTTCGTTCTTACCTTCTCACTGCCGCTTTGCTCTGTTCTCTGGAAATTTATATGTGATTAAATGATTTAACACCAAAGTGGCCTTTATATACTTGGGCCTGGACAAGGGCAACGTGTCACGGAGCCATCGCAGAGGCCTCACCTCCGTGACACGCTGCCATCGCGGAGTGGCTCTGCCTCGGCTCCTCCCGCGATGGTTCGACGGGTTTCTCGTCCGATCTTTTTCCCGGGCCTTTCTACAGCACGTATGGCCTTCAAATGTGCTTAACCAACGTGCGAATAGGTCGTCTAGGTGCCGGGAATTCTACGGGGTATGACAATCATACACTAGTATACTGAGTAAAACATGCATAGCGGAATCTTTTAAAACGATAACATAAAATGTTCATAACAGCATGACTGAATTATAAAGTTTAAGCATCATGATAATTACTGCAATTCTGAAAGAAAACCATGTCTATGTCTAAAGCCATCTAACTGAGGAGTTTCTAGGACAAGCCCCCAGCTAACACGAAAATATAACTGAAAACAATGTAAATAAATTGAATAATGAACTGATGCCCTCGGAGGATGAGGACTCACGTTTCTGTAGCTGAGAGGTATCTGACAAAGTTGGCTAACGATGCTGGGTCTGAGAACCTACGACTGTATCATGAAATGATACAACATAAAAGTATGCATCAGTACTTTGAATGTAACGAGTATGTGAGAGACGTAGATAACATTAACGATCTAGTAACTGAACTGAAGAGACATGAAATCACTAACTGAAATACTGAAAACTGATACAAATAAGATATACTGATATGGTCAATAATTACCCTGGCAGATGGTCATAAACATGCCCTAAATCTTAAAGACTGAGTCTATGATACTATACTGAACTACTCTGAACTGAGAAATCTGAGAGTGAACTAATTGACTAGTGGGAGAGTCTATAACTGACATATAACTATGTGAGCTCGATGTGGAGTCCGATGTATACGCCTCATCGGTAGAACCCAATATACCTTGCTAGAGTATAGGCATGGACTGTGAGAATCACTGTTAAAGGGGCCATGAGGCCAAGAAAATATAACCTACGGTGGCAACGTAGCTCTGGAACATGGGTGCGCTGGAACCCCAGCCCTTTCAGTGCTAAGTCCTACTCCCACTGAATAATCCTATCATGATTGCTACTGATAAGAGGATAGCTCGATACTGGGGCCCAAGACTGTAACTGACCCAGGGATACTAACTGAGAGTTCCCTGAGCGTCTTATCGGATTGGATCTGGAAACTGAATTCTAAGACTGGTCAGAGCTGCTTACAGGAAGTGTCACAACCATCTAAAGAACAACTGATAACTGAACTGGGGTCCTGAGGCTGGTTAGAACTATAAACTAGAAGGTCATGACCATCGAATGGACCAAATAAACTATGTTCTGAGTCTAATTCTAATAACTGGGAGATATCATTGACACCTCGGGAAGAAACTAAAGTCAAACTGATCAGTTGATAATTTTCTGAATATCACTGAGGATTCTAACACTCTGATTGAGACTAGACTGGTATGATTCTGAAGTGATTCTAAGTTATAACTGGTTTGGACTGCAAGCAGCTAATAGAGAACTCAACTTACTCCAACAACACGGGAATTTCATAATGTAGAGCAATTTCAAGAATTTTAGGAATTTCATTCAACAGAGCTAAAGTCATTCTCATTAATGGGATATTTACTCAATATATATATATATATATAGGAAATTCTAGAAAGTTCAGCCCAAAGCATTCTTCATTCACTAGAGGAAATTTAATAAGCAAAATCATTACTCGAAAGTTAGGGCTTAGATTCACTTTTGTATAAACACTGATAATTTGATAAGGAATTTATGGGGATCATATCAACAATATACATGAACATCGTTCTAAGTGAAATCGACGAAAATAACGACAAAAATAAACATGAATCCTTTTCATACTCAAAAACTCAAGGCTTTCAACTGATAGAGAAAATTGAGGAGGATTTTGGGGACACAAGGAAAGAACAATCCCCTTGCTAAAACCCACATACCTGATGAAGAACCCACGAAAATCTTAAGAAATTGAGGAGAAGAAGGTTGCCCTAGTTCTTGCTCTGAGAATTCCTGAGAGAACTTACGATCTATTTTCTGACTGCTTGAGTGAGGATGAGTATTGGAACCGTCTAATCCCACTAAAAGGTCTGAATTTATATCTAAAACAATGTAGTCTAGGGACTAAGTAGATAGGAGATTACTAAAATAACCCTGGTAAAAATTCTAAAAACTGGTCGACGGGGTCCTAACGGGTCACTCAACGAGTTATCCATCGTGACCATGACTCCTCACACGATCCGTTAAGTACACTGGTCGTCTGGTCACATGGGTTCATCACAGGCAACCCAACAATTCATTAGTGGTGACCACGACTCATGGTCACCATCCGTCAAGTACACTGCCTCAACTTTAGAAAATTCTCATCCCACTAGAACCGACTCACCTCACGACTCATTAGGATGGACCATAAATCGTGGGGTCCATCATCAATTACACTGCCTCAATCCTTCCTTTCCCCTACTTTTTCCCCTCCTCACGACTGATTTAACGAGTCGTTAGGCCTCATAATGACTCACTAAGTCGGTTGTGCTGAGGCATTTTCTGCAGATTTTAGATTTCCTATTTTAAGCCCCAAAATTGGATTTTGAATTTCCGGGGTGTTACAATATCTCGCCTTTGTAAACATTCATCCATGAATGTTAGAAAACACACAGGAAGCAAAAAATAACAATCAAAATCTTAAGATACTGCTCATTTAACTCCAAAACTACCAGAATGACTATCTCCGTTTCAAAATACATATCTGAACTAAGTTTACTTTTCATGCATACATTCAAAAACATAAAAGAGACTTGAACATATGAACTGAGTCATGAAAACTCAATTGAGTTCTAGGGTCAAAACTAATATCTCAAACTGTGCTGGAGCCGGTAGAGAACAAGTGCGGGTATTTGGCCATCATATTTGCTTCGGCCTCCCATGTAGCTTCTTCAACCTTCTGATTTTTCCATAAAACCTTGACTGAAGCTATATCCTTGTTCCTTAGCTTATGAACCTGAAGGTCGAGGATCTGGACTGGTACCTCCTCATATGAGAGACTACCCGTTATTCCCACGCTATCCAATGGCACAACTGAAGTTGGATCTCCGATGCACTTCTTCAAAAGTGACACATGGAAAACTGGATGTATCAGTGCTAGTTCTGAAGGTAACTCTAGTTCATAAGCCACATTGCCGATACGCCACAAAATCCTATAAGGTCTCACATACCTCGGACTGTGCTTCCCCTTCTTTCCAAACCTCATCACCCCTTTCATGGGCGAAATTTTCAAGTATACCCAGTCATCAACTACAAACTCCAACTATCTTCTCCTCACATCGGCATAAGATTTCTGACGGGTCTGAGCTATTTTCAATCTCTCCCGGATTAGCTAAACTTTCTGCATGCCTCATGGACTAAGTATGGCCCTATTAGGGTAGCTTCACCAACCTCAAACCACCCTATAGGAGATCTACACCTTCTACCATACAACGCCTCAAACGGGGCCATCTAAATACTAGAGTGGTAGCTATTGTTGTATGCAAACTCGATAAGAGGCAAACGGTCATCCCAACTTCCCTTGAAATTGATTGCACACGCTCTTAGCATATCTTCTAGGGTTTGAATGGTCCGCTCAGCTTGACCATCTGTTTGTGGGTGAAAAACTGTGCTGAGCTTGACCTGAGTACCAAGTCCCTTTTGAAAGGACTTCAAGAAGTGAAGTGATCTGGGTACCTCTGTATGAAATGATGGATACGAGCACCCCATGAAGTCTAAATAGCTCTCAAATATAAAGTCTAGCATAGTCCTTAGCTGTATCTAAGGTTTTGACTGGGAGGAAGTGAGCTGACTTAGCCATCTGATCTACTACCACCCAGATAGAATCATGTTGTCAGCAAGTACGAGGTAAACCTGTAATAAAATCCATATTTATATCTTCCCACTTCCATGTGGGTATGCTGATATCTTGAGTCACCCTGCCTGGTATCTGGTTTTCTACTTTGACTTGCTGGCAGTTTGGGCACTTAGCTACAAATTCAACAATGTCTCTTTTCATGCCATTCCACCAGTAATTATCCCCAGATCGCGGTACATTTTTGTAGCACTGGGGTGAATGAAGTATCTCAAGTTGTGTGCCTCAGCCTGTATCTGCTGTCTCAACTCACCGTCATTCGATACACACAACCTACCCTAGTAACGGAGCACACCATCTCCCCCTTTGGAGAAAGCTTCTACCTCTTTTCTAAGCACTGCCTGTTTAAGCTTAAGCAAAATGGGATCTTCATCTTTCCTAGACTTAACTTCTACAACTAAAGAAGAATCTAACCCGCTGTGCGTAATAACTCCACCTTTAGCTGAATCCACCAACTGTACTCCCAACCGTGCTAGTATGTGAATATCCTTTGCCATTTCCCTCTTGCCCTCTTCAACATGAGCTACACTTCCCATAAGACATCTGCTTAGGGCATCAGCCACCACATTGGCTTTTGCAGGGTCATACAACACGCTCATATCGTAGTCTTTCAGTAGCTCCAACCACCTTCTTTGACGAAGATTTAGGTCCTTCTGACTGAACACATACTGGAGGCTCTTTTGGTCCGTGAACACATCCACATGAGCCCCATATAGGCAGTGTCTCCCTATCTTTAGCGCAAACACCACCGCTGCCAACTCCAAGTCATGAGTTGGATAATTCTTCTCATGAACTTTGAGTTGTCTGGAGGCATAGGCTATCACTTTGCCTCGCTGCATCAGAATGCAACCGAGCCCAACTCTGGAAGCGTTGCAATAAACAACCAATCCCTCTGTTCCTTCTGGCAAGGTCAAAACCGGAGCGGTAGTGAGTCGAGTCTTCAACTCCTAAAAGCTCTTCTCACATGCCTCTAACCATTGGAACTTCACTTTCTTTTGAGTTAACTTAGTCAGAGGGGATGCTATAAAGGAGAAACCTTCCACAAACCATCGGTAGTAACCGGATAGACCCAGAAAACTCCTGATTTCAGTCAGAGAGGTAGGTCTGGGCCAATCATTTGCTGCTGCTATCTTATGAGGATCTACATGTATTCCATCACCTGAGACCACATGACCCAAGAAGGTCACAGACTTCAACCAGAATTCACATTTACTAAACTTAGCGAATAACTGGCGGTCTCTAAGTGTTTGTAACACTAATCTCAAATGGCTGGCATGATCATCTTCATTTCTGGAGTATACTAGGATGTCGTCGATGAAAAAAATGACAAAAATATCCAGATACTATTTGAATACTCTGTTCATCAAGTCCATGAAGGCTGCTGGGGTGTTTGTGAGTCCAAAGGACATCACCACAAACTCGTAGTGACCATACCGGGTTCTAAATATTGTTTTCGGTATGTCAAACTCTCTGACCCTTAACTGATGGTATCCTGACCTGAGATCGATCTTGGAGAAACAACTGGCTCCCTGAAGTTGGTCAAACAGGTCATTAATTCTGGGTAGGGGATATCTATTTTTGACTGTAGCTTTGTTCAACTGACAGTAATCTATGCACATTCTAAGGGTACCATCTTTCTTACGCACGAATAATACTAGAGCACCCTAGGGAGAGATGCTAGGTTTGATAAAACCCTTGTCAAGAAGATCTTTGAGTTGCTCCTTCAGCTCCTTAAGCTCAGCTGGATCCATTTTGTAAGGAGGGATGAAGATTGGCTGAGTATCTGGGATAATGTCTATCCCGAAGTCTATTTCCCATTCAGGGGGAACTCTGGGAAGATCCTCAGGAAATACATCTGGAAACTCGCTGACTACTGGAACTGACTGGATAGTTGGGGTTTCAGAGTTGGAATCTTTGACCCGAACTAGATGGTAGATACATCCCTTGAGAATGAGTTTCTAGGCCTTAAGGTAGGAAATAAACCTACCCTTAGGAGCTGAGCTGCTACCTGACCATTCTAAAACTGTCTCATTTGGAAATTGAAACTTAACAACTCTAGTTCTACAATCAACTGAGGCAAAATCAGAGTGTAACCAGTCCATGCGGAGGATGAGGTCAAAATCGACCATGTCTAACTCTACTAGGTCCATTGGAATGACTTTGTTCAGGACTGAAACTGGGCAGTTTCTATACACCCGGTTGGCTCTAACTGACTCGCCAACCGGGGTGGAAACTGAGAATGGTTCTGAGAGGACCTCTGGACTGATATTGAACTGGACTGCTACATAGGGAGACACAAACAAGAGAGTGGCTCCAGGATCTAATAGGGAATATACGTCTATATTAAAGAGGCCTAACATACCCGTGACCACGTCAGGTGAGCTCTCCTGATCTTGACGAGATGACAATGCATAAAAATGATTCTGGCATTGATTGCCGCCTGTACCTGATGTGTTGGCCTGTTGAGCTGGTTGGCCTACTAGGACTGATGATGTGGTGGATGGTGCTCTCTCCCGTCCTGCTGACGGGCAATCTTTGAAATGGTGATTAAGCTGTCCACACCTAAAACAACCCCCTCGACCTTGAAGACATTCTCCTGGGTGGTTCTTGAAACACTTAGGGCAAGTCGGATACCTATTGCTGGCACTGAAACTCTGTGACTGAGAACTAGATGTCCTGCCCCTCCGATCCTGGCGGGATCGAAAGGTTGGGCCACTGGCTGAGCTGTGTGTTGGGGCTCTCTGTTGCTGTTGATGCTGTTGTTGTTGTGGGCGGCTACTACCACCATACTTCTGATGGCTATAGTATGACTGACCAATCCTTGCCAATTTGCTCTTTCGTTCCACATCCTTCAGCTTTTCAGCCTCCATCTGCTGAGCATAAACAATCAGGATGGAAAGGTCCATGTCCTTAATCAGAATCGCGGTCCTGCACTCCTTGAGGACCACCTGCACTCCTTGAGGACCAGATTTGACACTCCATTTACGAACTTGAGCATGCAAGCTCTTGTCTCGGCTACCATCTATGGAACATACTTAGACAGCCTAGTAAACTCCAGAGCATACTCCTCCATAGTTTTGTTGCCCTGTCTCAAGTTCATAAACTCCATCATATTGGCCTCCCTTAGCTCCCGAGGGAAAAACCTGTCTAAGAAAGTTGTGTGGAATTCTTCCCACTCCACTGGTCCCGCTCTTGTTGCCCGCCCTTCTTTCCACTGGTCATGCCAGACCTGAGCTACCCCTTTGAGCTGGTAGGCAGCTAGGTCGGCACTCTTTGAGGAGCTAAAACCCATGATACCATTAATCTTCTTAATCTCGTCCACAAACTCTTGAGGGTCCTCCCCCCCTTGGATCCTTGAAATGATGGAGGGTTCATGCGAGTGAAGTCCCGCACCCTAGCAGCTGCTGCAGACCTGTTCGTATTGACCGGGACAACCTGCTGGGCCACCTGGTTAGTGATTGTTTAAGCAAGCAGCTAGATAGCTGCCCTGAATTCAACAGTGGACACTGTGTCTTCCTGAGGGGGTATTGGAGCTGGTGGGGTAGGTCTATTAGCATTACCGGCCTTCTTCAGTTATCGCGTATGGGAGGCATGGTTTAACTTAAATGAAACAGAGCACGAGTTAGAAGGATGATTCTGGAATTGAACTTTGACACACAAAAAGGAGTATGAAATAGAGTGAGTTTTTCCTAATAACATCTTGTAGGCTCCTCGTCATAAATGTGGTGCGCTTCACACCCATAAAAGAACTCTACTCGATGCGGCTTCAGACATTCCGAGGATACTCTAAACCTAGTGCTCTGATACCAAGTTTGTCGCGCCCCGAGTCTTCACCCTAGTGAAAACACGGTACTTGAGGTCACAAGTAACCCCAAGTCAATGCTTGGTCTATCATACACTGGTATACTGAGTAAAAAATGCATAGCGAAAGCTTTTAAAATGATAACATAAAATGTTCATAACAGCAAGACTGAATCATAAAGTTTAAACATCATGATAAACACTGTAAATCTGAAAGAAAACCATGTCTATGTTTGATACACTAAATGACATCAAAAGATCCACAGAAAATCATGCATGCAGTCACAAGTACACAACTAATGCATCAAAATATTTTTTTTAAATAGGGATAATTTTTTCAAGAAATCCAAAACTAGTGCACTTTCATTGGTTGAGTACTCCTAAGCTATTTTTTAATTAAACAACAAATCACAAAATAAGAAAATAAAGTCCTAAACATGCTAGTCCTACTAGATAGCATGCTCGAGAAAAAAGAAACACGACAAGAAAGACCCTCGGACGAATCCAAAAACCAAAAATTACAAGTACACCCCCTCCCTTTTTTGAAAATTGTGCTTTGACCCTGAAGCATGAGCTAAAAGAACAGAGGGAAAGGAACATACCTGTGGCTACTCAGACTTTACCATTCATGGGTTGCCTCCTATGCAGCGCCTGATTTAACATCACGGCACGACGTGACTCTTGTAACTCTTCAGGCATCATCAAGGTATACTACCTCTATTCCTCTTAGTTCCTCCACATCTCCCAGATACAACTTAATTTTTTGCCTGTTCACTTTGAACCTTTTTCCTTCTTTATTGTCAAGTTCCACTGCACTGTATGAAGACACATGTACCACTTTGTAGGGTCCCATCCATCTAGATTTCAACTTTCTAGGGTGCAACTGGAGCCTTGAGTTGAACAGTAGGACTAGATCACCTGGGCTAAACTCCCTTTTTGCAATCTTCTTATCATGGTAAATCTTCATCCTTTATTTATAAATGGCCGCACTCTCATAAGATCTAAGTCAGAGCTCATCCAACTCATTGTGCTGGTTAAGCCTCAGCTTGGCTACTTTATTCCAATTCATGTTTAGCTTTTTCAAAGCCCATAGTGATCTATGCTCTAATTCGACCGGTAAATGACATGCTTTTCCATAAACCAGTTGGTACGAAGATGAGCCAATAGGGGTCTTGTAAGCTGTTCAGTAAGCCCACAGCGCATCATTGAGCTTCCTAGACCAATCTGTCCGGCTAGTATTCACTATTTTGGCTAGGATGGTCTTGATCTCCCTGTTCGAAACTTCCACTTGTCCACTTGACTGAGGATAGTAAGGTATGGCCACCTTATGCTTGGCACTATATTTTTTGAACAAGGTAGTAAAGAGGCAGTTACAGAAGTGAGATCCACCATCGCTGATAATAGCTCTGGGAGTGCCAAACCTGGCAAAGATGTGCCTCCGCAGAAATGCTGTAACACTTTTACCTTCATTGTTTGGTAGTGCAATAGCTTCCGCCCATTTGGAGACATAGTCCACTGCCACCAAAATGTATTTCATCCCATAGGAGCTAACAAATGGGCCCATGAAGTCTATACCCCACACATCAAACAACTCAACTTCCAGGATAGGGGTCAAGGGCAACTCATGTTTATGAGTAATCCCGCCCTACCTTTGGCATTGATCACAGGACTTGGAGCAATCATATGCATCTTAGTGAATAGAGGGCCAGTAATATCCATATTGTAAGATATTATGTGCATTTCTGATATCACTATAATGACCCCTAACTAGAGATGAATGACAGGCCTCCAGAATGCTCAACATCTCTATTTCAGGCACACTCCTACGAATGATCCCATCTGCACAAATGAAAAATAAGTATGGCCATCCCAGCAATATCTTCGAGCATCGAATAAGAACTTTTTCTTCTGTTGAGGAGTCAGGTCTGCCGATATCATATCGCTAACCAAGTAATTTGCAAAGTCGGCAAACCAGGGAATCAAATCCTGGGATGCTGCTAGAGCCTGTTCATCTGGGAAGGCATCATCAATATCAATCTCCTCTCTTGCTCTAGCTTCAGACTCGATCCTGGATAGATGATCTGCTACCTGATTTTCCATTCCCTTCCGATCTTTAACCTAAAACTCAAATTCTTAGAGCAAGAGCACCCACCAAATCAATCTGGGTTTATAATCCTTTTGAAACATAAAGTACCTCAAATTGGCATGGTTTGTATGAATGATCACCTTGGTTCCAAGCAAGTAGGCTACCAATTTTTTGAATGCAAAGACCACCACCAATAACTCCAATTCTATAACTGTGTAATTCTTTTGGGATGTGTTGAATGTTTTACTAGCATAATAGATAGGATGAAAAATCTTTGCTCTTCGTTGGACCAAAATAGCTCCAAGAGCAACCCCGCTAGCATCGCACATTATCTCAAATGGAAGAGACCAATATGGAGCTATGAAGATAGGAGCAGGGGTTGAGTTTCTCTTTTAAGCACTCAAAAGCATTCAGACATGCATCATCAAACACGAACTTTACCTCCTTCTTAAGTAACTTGCACAATGGCTGTGCAATTTTTGAAAAGTCCTTGATGAATCGTCTATAGAATCTTGTATGCCCTAGAAAGCTTCTGACCCCTTTTATGGAAATAGGGGGTGGCAAACCAGCTATAACCTCAATTTTTGCGTTGTCCACCTCAATTCCTTTTCCCGAGATTTTATGACAAACACTATTCCTTCGTTGACCATAAAATGATATTTTCCCCAATTTAGGAACAAATTAGCTTCTTCACATCTTTTGAATACTTTGCCCAAGTGATTGAGGCAAGATTCGAATGAGTCACCTACAACAGAGAAGTCTTCCATAAATACTTTAATGGTGTCCTCCACCATGTCTAAGAATATAGATATCATGCAGTGCTATAATGTAGCTGGTGCATTGCACAATCCAAATGGCATTCTTCTGAAAGCACACGTTCCATATGGACAAGTGAAAGTTGTATTTTCTTGGTCTTCTAGAGCGATGGTAATCTGATTATATCCCGAATAACCGTCAAGAAAATAATACCAACCTCTACCTGCCAGTCTATCAAGCATCTGATCCAAGAATGACATTGGAAAGTGTTCCTTTTGGGTCCAGTGGTTGAGTTTCTTGTAATCCATGCATACACGCTACCCTAAGACTGATCGTGTTGGTACCAACTCATTCTTATCATTGGGTACCACTACGATCCTACCTTTCTTCGGTACACACTGTACCAGACTCACCCACTTGCTATCTGCGATGGGATAGATTACACCAGCATCCAACCACTGGATGATCTCCTTCTTTACTACTTCTTGGATTGGGTGGTTCAGGCGGTGCTGATGTTCTATACTTGGTTTGCTATTTGGCTCGAGTTGGATCTTTTAAGTACATATGCCTGGAGGGATTCTGATGATATCAGCTATGGTCCAGCCAATTGCCTTTTTGTACTTCTTTAGTATTTTCACCAAAGCTCCCACTTGGTCGTCCAAAAGATCTGCTGCGATTATTACCGGTAGAGTACTATCTTCACCAAGGAATGCATACTTGAGATGGGGAGGTAGTTCTTTCAGCTCAAGGACTGGTGGTACCTCCACAGATGGCTTAGCCGGTAGTGTTGAACGATTCTTTAGATCCAGGTCTAACTTCTTTAGGATGAAGTTATATGACCCCATTCCATTTAAGGCATTCACCGTCTTTGTGTATTCCGGTATCTCTCTCCCTCATAAATCATCATGACAACTGCTAATGTGTCAATAGTCATCTTCTCCTCTATAGGCATTGGTAGCTTATCATATTCCATCTGGGTGTTTGAAAAAGGGATCATTCCCTTGATGTATCCTGACAGAATCACAAAAAAATAAAGAAAGCATAAACAGGGAAATAACTACCAAAAGTCAAATACAAACAATTAATCTAGTCTTAGCCGTATTCCCCGGCAACAACGCCACTTTTTGATAACGCTCAAAATCACACCTCCTGCTGAAGTATGAAGCAGACGTTGTCAATAAATAACCCAACAAAGAGGTTGGGGTTGAACCCATAGGGAAATGGAAGATCTAGACTAATGCCGGTAAGTGAATTTGTTGGTTAGTTACTCCAATTTGGGGGTTTCAAGAAAAAAATAATTAAAACAATGATTGGAATTTTGATGTAAAATCAAGATTTAAAAATAACTAGGGTTTGTGTTCCCTATGGGTTCATAACTTCTTTGGGTATATACACATGATCAATACCAATGCTTACTTGTAGAACTGATAACTAGGGTTCATCCAAACAACTGGTTCGTTCCTATTGGATGACTATACTCAATAATCGGGTCTGGTCTTATGAGCGGTTTCAAACTATTCGTTATCAGTATGTTTCAAATTTAACTATCCTGCGATCAAAGCTCAAGTTAATACAATGATCATCAAGATCAAGGCATTGTGTAGTTCTCTTTTCCTAATCTCTACCTTGCTAGGCTCAAACAAGTAAAGAATTTGGGAAAGTACTAATGTTGTACAACGTTAAAAAATATTTAAGCATGAAGAGAATACAATACAAGTGTTTTGCATTGGTTTTGAATTACTTTTGTGTATCCCTAGCTCATTAATCCACCATGGTTCCCACAATCCTAGCTATGGAGGTTTTAGCCTCTCATAGTTGCAAGGTTGTGATATACATTCATCGTTAAACAGATAATTCAATACTTACAATCGTAGATGAGAGAAAAGATTCTTTGATTATCTCCGAAATAACTCAAAATCAATTCACAAAGATCAAGAAAGAAATCAAGAAAAGGTGATCACAAGTCAATCAACTCAATTGTATGTTTTTCCTTACTTTTTAACCTTTTCTAACTACTTCCAACGTTCTCTACTGAAAATAAAACATAAAAGGTATTTATATAGACATAAGATTCCTTTTCCTAAGATAAATGGGTAAATTTCCATAATTGATGCCGCCTGAGCCACGACAGATCCTACGACCTGTAGCAGGATTGTACTGGTCGTATCTGCTATCCGTATGTCCTTGAATTGATGAAATTTGGCTAAGTTTTGGGCCTTGGTACGACTCTTGTATGCTTTCTACGATTCATACTTTACTTTCACTACTTGACTCTGAAAACACTGAATTTTTTTGAAGTTTGTCACGAGTGTGATGGTACGACTCGTACCTCTCCGCCATGACTCATACTATCTATCTGTATCAGGAGTCTGCCTCTTGTGCAATTCTTCTGAATATTTCCATTACTCAGTGTTATGGCTTGTACCTATGTTGTACGGCTCATACTGAGAGTCGTAGGTTGGAATCTTCACAATTCAGCCATCTGGAACTTTTCACGGTTCTTAGTATGAGTCATGCAATGAGTCATGACTGTGATAAAAAGGCACAAAGATTCACAATATGGATCGTACCACCTTGGTGCAACTCGTACTGATGAGCCGTAGTATGATACTAAACATGATCTGTTTTTTCTTTCTTTCTTTGAGATATGATATACTAACGTCTTCTCCATAGGTACAATAACTCAAAAAAGATGAGCAACCAAGGACTCCCAGGATAAGAGGGCAATAGAAGATATTGCTGTTCGGAGGGCCCTATGAGATGAGACCTCTGCATCCAAGCACGAGAAAATCACACCTAGTGGTTCACTGGAGGAGTACAAAGTTGATATAGATGATACTGATGAGCCCTGAACCACTAGGGCACAAGACAAGACCCAGGCTATTGGTAATTCAGCTGCACAGGTAGATGCTCCTCGATCTAAAGAGGGAGATGAGGAACAACCTTAGGAGTTCGGTAGTGGCTCAAATGCTGAGGATGGCTCAGATGAGGCCAATTTTGAGGATGAAGGACAGGATGATGATGATGATCAGACCCCACCTCCAAAGAGCCGTACCATCAGGTGGAGTGTGCTAAGTTCTCGGGAAATCTACAAGTAGGGCCTCACCCTCACATCAAAGTAGAATTTGAGGCGAAGCATTCAAGAGGATCTGTGAATCTTGACCAGTGCCCTGAATGAGGTCAAAGAGCTGAAGTGATTGTTTGACCTATATGGGTTTAGTTGAATGGCAAGAACCCCTAATAGCTTCAGTGCTAACATAATCAGGGGGTTCTATGCCAACTACTTGGAAACTATGGAGCAATAAACTCTAGCTGGGAAGAAAGTAAAGGAGTAGCCTAGACTGGAGAGTGTGAGGGTCCGGGGGTGCACGGTTGATGTCTTAGAATGGGCCATTGCCTGAATGTTATATGGGCCAAATTTTTGGGCCCCATCCTCCATAGAATAGTTTGATTACCATGTTCAATCCATGGAAAGGGTCAAGCAGTTGGGCATGGAGGAGAGATAGAGACAGGTGAGGTGGTTGGCTGGAGTGATCAATGAGGAGAAATAGGATATAGATTGGGTGACCAGTGGGCGACAGGTCACCAAAGCTTCGCTTAATTTCATAGCGAAGGCCTGCTGGACACTAGTTCACCATTGGTTGGCACCGACGACAAACGAAAATACTTTGAGCACTAACAGAGCAACTTTGGTGGCGGCATCATGTCTAGATATGATATCAACATCTCGAGGGTTATAGAAGAGGATATTTGAGATCGAGCTCTAGCCTTGACACCTACGATTCCGTTCCTGAGTCTCATATATAGGCTCTGTAGAGAGTCAGGTGTTCTGGTGATAGCAGAGATAGATTCCAGAATCAGAGGCAATCGGACTGCTGATATTAGGTTGATATGAGATGAGATAAACCCAATGAGCTGGGTTAGAGCATCAGAAGTATCTCGACAACATCGCTAGCAGGGGGCTAGAAGGTAGTGAGAAGAGTGAGATGCCAGCTACTAAAGCCGACCACATAGCAACTGCGCCCAACACTTTCTCCGCAAGCTACATGGGGCCAGATCCCAGTTGAATATATTCTTGTGGCCCATGAGTTCTTATAGAAGCTGTCCAAGTGGCTGACCTTGACTAAGAAAAAGGTTAATGTGATGATGGAGCAGGTCAAACCTTGGATTAAGGCTGAGATTAAGGAGGCAGCTGGAGGGCTACACAATAGACTAGACAGTTTTGAGCTACAACTCAATGAGAGACTAGCTGAGAAGTCGAATATATGGAGTTTAAAAGAGGAGACGAGGTTGATACGAATTCAGAAAGCCGAGTTGTCATCTCGATAGTCGTCCATATTATCAGCCCCCACTATTCTATTATTTTAGGATGAGTCACAAGAGTGGCTTGATCTAAGGGCGTTCTGGGCCCGTAGGCCATCCAGTGGAGATAGAGGAAAGAGGAGATCAGAGGAGGTACTTGATAAGGAGGCCACTAGAAAGAGAAGAAAGAGAGATAGAGAAAGGAGCATAAGTGGGCGATAGCAGCTAGCCTACAGGCTTATGACCAGTATATGTCTAAGCTGCAGGAGAGAGCTAGAGGAACTGGAAGTTCAACTGCTGGGCCTATGGAGCTTACGGGTGGTGAGGATCCTTTAGATGAGCCATATACTGCCCATAGAGATATAGAGGTCACTGAGGTGGCCAAGATTGCTGAGGGGGCGACCACAACCCCCACCTTACACCATTGAGTGCACCGACCATCACTGGTGCCATGATTGCTGAGGTGGAGAGTGTGCCTTCAGACCCACCTTCACAGGATTAGAGGAACACTTAGAGCGCCACAGGTATTTCTCTCTCCTAGTTCTTACTTCTTTGCTTTGGGGACAAAGCATGTTATTTTAAAGGGGAGGTGTATTTATTTTGTCTACTTTGTTCGTCCGAGGGTTTCTGTTGCCATGTTTCTTTTACCTTGGACATGCTATCTAGTAGAACTGACATGATTAGGATATTTTGTTTTAGTGTAACTAGAAGTATCTTAGGAGTACTTAACAACTAATAAAAATGCACATGTATTTGATGTTTTGATATTTATGAGAAAAAATGACCTTTTTTAAAAATTATTGTGATTAGCTGTGTTGGTTTACTGCAAAGAATGACTATTGTGGATCTTTTTATGGCATTTGAGTGCTTAGCATGAGTAAATGTAGCATAGCTGTTCATGAACCAAATAGGTAGTATGTGATGCGAACCTGTACCATGTGGGAGTGAGGTTCTTACTTAGTTCAATATTGTGTAGGTGATCTAGAACTTGCCCGGTTAATCTTTGCTTAGGTTGTAGGATATTTGGTTAGGAAAAGATTGTAGGCTATTTTAGATTTAGCCCACTTTAGCTTAAATTTCCCTACCAAATGAAATGAATCCCTTGATCCTACGTTTGAGCCTTAAGTTGACCCTTTTTGTTGATTAGTCCATTCACCTTCCCTGTTTGTTTACAATGAACTTGTTTTGGCCCTGGTCCCTCCTTGGATATTATAAAACTCAACTCAGGCAAAATTTTTAAGTTGAGGATGGCTATTGTAGGGATGTGATTTTGGGAATAATTGCGTGCCCAAGTGCTATTTTATAACTTAGTTTAGTCTTGTTTGTCTATTTATGCAATTACATTATCATGTGAATTTATGTAAATTTGTATATGCACTAACAATTATGATTAGTCCTTATTTTTGTAGGTTAAAAATGCATTTGAGGAACTAATTTATGATGGGTGAAGTGGAGAAATGGAATGGGAAGCAAATTACAAAAGTCGGCAAGGAACCATGCCTTGGCAAAGATGGCCGCGCTAGGCAGCGTGCCACGCTGTGCGTGTTCCCTCGCCCAGCACCGAGCCATGCCAATGCTACGCGCGAGAAGAAGGCAGGAAGTAGGCCACCTGCGCGCCAGTGCCATGCCACGCCAGGCACATCTGCGCGACAGTGGCTGTGTTCGCAGGCCATCGCGCTGCCCAGGCAGCGTGCCACACCGGCCATCGCGGTAAGCTTCAGCCGCATGTCATTTTTAGGTTCTTTCCAGTGTGCTTTCACGATACCTCCGTGTCACGGAGGAAAATTAGCACGACCACCTCCGTGCCACGGAGCCATTCTATGACGGTAAAAAATTGTACATTCTCTATTTACTTTAAATAGGACCCTTAGCTTCTAAAATCATTTTTTCACGAAATATTTTTTGAAAACCATAAAGGAGCGAAGGGAGAAGTGAAGAACTCACCTAGGGTTCACCAAATTTAGCTTCTCTTTTATCCATTCTTGTAAGTACATTATCTTAATGATGTTTTTGAGTATTTGGACGAACATGAGTGGCTAAAACCCTTCCTCTAGGGTTGAGGCTACGTGATATGATTGTAATTGCATGAATTTGTTTTGGTTTGAGTTGTTAATTTTTGTTTTGTCTTACATTCTACAATATGGTTGTTTTATGCTTGATCACCATGAAAACAAATGCGTTAAGCTTAGGGAAAAGCTCGAAATAGCAACCCTAGGAAAGAACAAGAGAATGTAGGGAGCAAGTTCTTATCTTTCGATATGATTCGTGGTTAGGATAGAAATTATACCTAATTTGCCTTGTTTGGTTGATAAAACGGGATGATAGTTAGACACCGTCTTAGAATTGTCACTCCACCACTCGTAAAAGTAATGTTGAAGCTAAGTTGAGTCAAATGATTAGAGGTATGAAAGTCCATAATCAAGGCCATAAACCCCGTAAACCACGTCCATGTAGTTGAATTGCCCATGAACTAGGATGTTACATCCCCGCTCAACGATGTAGTTGTGAGGCTAGTTTGTCGTGTTTAGAGGCTCGAGAGACCATGAACATCGCATTTTCAACTATGTGAGACAACAATTGATAATTTCATACTTGAACCATTACAAAGGGTAGCATTGCATGATTATCCGACCTTAGCTCTAGTTGCTTCTTATATTGTTTCAGATTATTTCTGTGACCACCCCTAGATTTAATTATAATTTAACGAAAATTTTTATAATCAACACTTGTGAGGGTTAATATCACACTTGAACTTGATAATTACTTGAATTGGCCCAGTCCCTGTGGGTTCGACATCTGGCTCTTAATAAGGGCCACTGTATTACTTGTACGACCGCGTATGCTTGCGAGTGCCGTGGAGAGTTTTTGGCGCCGTTGCCGGGGACAGGCGGAATTTAGTAATTTTTTCTATTTTTGTGCGATTTTTAATTTTCTTAAGTGTTGAGAAACTTGGTCTTAGTCTGACATATTGCAGGTGACAGGTTGTCCTTGCAAAGCTGGCAAGGAATAGAGAGCTAGTGGAACCGTTGCTTGAACCAGAGCGTCAAATTCATTTATGCAGGAGGGAAGCTCTAGAGCAAAAGCTAAAGAGACCGCAAGAGAGGGTACAACAACAACCACCAGCAGGACAAGCAAAGTTATCACCTGAGATCATGACAGCCAAACCAGTTCGCGAAGTGGCAATCCCACTAGCGACAAATGTGAACTCTAGTATCCGTAAACCGGAACCTAGAGGGAACTTTGAATTGAAGCAGAACATGGTGCAGCTGTTACATTCTAGTTGTCAGTTCATTGGGATGGCAAATGAGGACCCACAAAAGCATTTACCGAACTTTCTTGAGAATAGTGACACGTTCGTCCCCACTGGCATGTCCACAGATTATGTCCGACTTACCCTCTTCCCATTTTCATTGTTGGGGGAGGCAAAGAGGTGGTTGAAGTCTGAGCCACCGAACTCCATAACTTCTTGGGATGAATTGGCAAGGAAGTTCCTTATCAGATTCTTCCCGTCAGGCAAGACTGCCAAACTTAGAAGTGAGATATTGAGTTTTAAGCAGAGGCCGGATGAGAACTTGTATTTGGCTTGGGAGAGATTCAAGTTATTACTGAGAGACTGTCCCCATCATCAGCAATCCAATGAAGTGCTAGCCCATACCTTTGTAGAAAGTCTAGACACACACACAAAAATTTTACTAGACTCTGCATCGGGTGGGCAAGCATTAGAGAAGACTTATGATGAGCTGTACACATTGTTGAATAGAATTTCTTAGGGAAATCCAGAGTGGCACAACGAGGCATCGAGAGGGGCAGGAAAGAGAACAACAGGGCTGATAGAGATAGATGGTGTAAATTCCTTGGCGGCACAGCTAACATCGTTTCTTTATCAGATGATGACTTAGTTCAGTAAACTGAGTATGAACTAACAGCAGGGTCAGGTAAACGCAGTTCAGCAAGCTCCGAGTTGGTGTGAAATCTGCGACAATAATGGGCAAAATGAAGAATCATGTGGGGCCAATCCGGAATCAGTCAATTTTGTTGGGAATGTTCAAAGGAATAATCAGAATTTTGGGAACAATTACAACAAGAATTGGCAAAGCTACCCAAATTTTTCTTGGGGTGGAAATCAAAGGCAAAGTTACCAGAAACCTCAGCAGCAGCAGTATCAATAGATCAGGCAGATTGATGGCTAGTTGAGCAGCAACATTGAGTAGACGTTGCAGAAAATCATGGAGACCCAGACTCAATTAGCAGAGAATCAGGCAAGGATGGCATTGGATTTGAAAAATCAGTAGTTAGCCACCTGCAATCTAGAGAAGCAGATGGGTCAAATAGCAGCTTCTCACCACATGAGACCACAGGGAGGACTACCCAGTGACACAGATCCTAACCCCCGCCAGGTCAATGCCATCAGTCTGAGGAGTGGCAAGCAATTAGCTGATGCGACACGAAAGAGAAGAGAAATGAGGTGCAGCCGGAGTTGGTTAGAAAAAGACCATCCACTGACAAGGGAGAGAATTGAGTGCTGCGCAACAAAATGCACAATCATCATTGCAACTAGAACAGAGACCACCACCACCATTCCCGCAGAGATTTAAAAAGAGCAAGGAGGAGGAATGCTTCAAAATGTTCTTTGAGATTTTCAAAGAACTTCACATAAATCTGCCTTTGGTTGATGTTTTGCAGGGAATGCCCAAGTATGCTAAGTACTTGAAGGATGTGATGGCCAACAAAGTCAGATTGGTGGATTTCCAGACAGTAGCACTGACGGAGGAGTGCAGCCACAGGGTAATGAGCAAGATACCTAAGAAGCTCAAAGACCCAGGGAGTTTTACCCTCCCCATACAAATTGGTAACGCTGAGGTGATACAAGCTTTATATGATCTAGGGGCAGCAGTTAATCTAATGCCCCTATCTTTATTTAACACCTTGGGGTTGGGTCAACCGAGACCAACAAGATTGATGCTGCAGCTGGCAGATAAGTCGCGAGTGGCACCGGATAGAATTATAGAGGACCTTCTCATCAAAGTGGGTAAGTTCATTATACCCGCTGATTTTATCATATTACATTTTCATGTTGATGATCAGGTACCCTTAATCTTGGGACAGCCATTCTTGGCCACTAGAGGAGCCATTATCGATGTGAGAGTAGGGACCCTAAAAATGAGGGTCGAGGATGAAAAAGAACTCTTCCGAGTCTACCAAGAGATTAACCCACCCATACACTACAGAAACCTATGTAAGGTCAGTGTTTTGTCAGAGGATAAGTGTGGGGTGGCAGATTCCACAGGTCCACGGTCAAAGGGGATGATTAGTTGTCAGCCCAAGTCTAATGAAGGGCTTTAGTATGAGAAGAAGTTGGATGAAGAGAGGGACAGAGTGGAGGCTGTTCTCTCTAAAAATCAAAAGAGAAGAAGATGGTTCTCGAAAGGGAACCAAGGTATGAGGATGTCCTGAAAAGGATAGTTCACGTCGTGCCGTGACGTAAAATTAGGCACTACTTGGGAGGCAACCCAAGGGTACCACAGGTATAATTTTTAATTGTTGTTTGTGTTGATTTTGTTTATTTTCATCGTGTATGTGTTTTTGGTGGAAATTTAAGCACAGATGGAGGGAAAATCTGAGTACCCTTGAAGGAGCAAGCTAAGAAGCATCGAAGAGGGAAAGTGTGGGGTTAAACACCCACTTATGTAAATTTGAAGAAAAACATGCTGTTAGCTAGGCCTAGAGGCCTCAAGGAGTACTTCTCACCCTTTTAAATTTTAATTAGATGCTTTGGGGACATAGCATGATTCCAGTGTGGGGTGAGGGAAATTTCAAAAATTGTGTGATTAATGATTTTGGTGAATGTAGTGCTTGATACATATTGGAAATTTTTTTTGAGTTGAGCATGACTTCACCACCCGTTGATTTTTCTTTTCGGTTCTTTTCCGACGGGGGGGTGTTCGGTGCTGTTATATGGGTATATAACTACACGCAAGTGCACGTGGTCGAACAAGTAGTAAAGTGGCTTAAGTAAGCCAAGTATCGATCCCACAGGGACTGGGATGAAGTGCAATCGGCTCAAGTGTACTATATTTTAATTCTAAAAATGCAGACAACAGTGTAACCAAGATTTCAATATTTTATTTTATAATTATTATGCTAAATCTAAAACAACTATCTAATTTGAGTCTGAACTATGAATGAGAGCATGCTGAGGTTAAACGAACTTGTAATGAAATTAATTATCGCCATAATTTGGTTAGTCTTTTCCTCCAGTTGCTAGCCAAGAACATTTGCCAAGAGATTAAAACTCTCGTATTTAACCTCACTTAAGAATCATGAACCATTCACCTACATTTCTGTGATTAAATGCAATTCATGTTCTAGCCATACAAACCCGGTTCCTAAATTGACTAATACGACTTTCAGGTATATTTCTATCCTAAAAGTAAATCAATTCCCAATTTTCCCAAATCAAGTAAAGATCATATCCTATTAATTCACAACTTTCCAATTTCTTGCTCTCTCGAGTGAACCGGACTTTTTAGATATACATTAACGTAGGCCACACATTAATGCAGTAAGAACAAGAATTAATAGAATAACATGGAAGAAAAGATGAAAAACCACTATGATAAACAATCCATTTCACTACAATTGTTCATAACCTCAGCAAGAAGATGAATTAGCCACTCATTTGTGGATTAAACATCGTTAAATGAGTGTTAAACATACAAGCAATTGAATTAAAGGAGAAGGAAAGAGAGAAAAACCCTGATATTTTCGTTCCCTCCACTGCTTGTAACCCATGTTCTTGCTCCACCAAGTCAGAATATTGAAAAATGAACCTAAGTGTTCTATTTATACTGGTGGGAATTTTTCCCGGAATAACAAGCAACGTGTCACAGAGTGCATCGCGGAGCACTACCTCCGTGACACGCTACGGATGCGGACCTTCACTGGAACTAGGGGTCCAGGAAATAAATCCCAACGTGGCACGACGTGCAACGCGGAGCCAAGCCACCGTGCCACGGACCTATCGCGTACCCTCTCTGGAATTTGGGCGAAATTTCCCTATCCAGGCAGAAGGCCTCTGCGATGGCAGCATGACACGGCTCCATCGCGGAGCTCCTTTATTTCATGCTGTCCAATGTCTTGTCCCTTGTTTGCATCCAAGTCCAACCCTGATATCCTCCAACATGCATTTTAGCTTCCCAAAATTACATTTTACCTGCAAAACAATGCCAATCATATTTGTTAGTATAAATTCACATTTTATTACCAATTACATGAGAATGTATACACATTGATAGATAAACAAGGCGAAAATGGTACTTTTGAGTATCACTTGGGCATATAAATTTGCCCAAGATCACTTACCCCACACTTAAATCCTTGTTCGTCCTCGAACAATAATCCTACACTTCATGCAATTTACATCCCAACCTCTCTACTTTGGTTCGACAATTTAGGCTACGGTCATACCGATTATTTAATACAGCAAATCATCAAGAAAACATGCATGGTCCTATCAATGCAATGACCTTCAATACATCAAGACCTCCTAGACTTTAAGAATCGACTCTCGATATTGGCAAACTCATGCAAATTAGCTGATCAAGATATCCGACACGAAAATGAATCTCTCATCAAGCATGTTCCCTCACAACACAAGAGAATCTTCCCATTTTTTCTCATATAACTCACAAAATTTTAAGCAGGGGCATGTAAACACAATTTCGCTCTCTCTCCCAAAAGAATTCACATGCATCATGTCATGACCCATAAGCTTGCCCTTAGTGTATTACTCCACTAATATAAATAAGTGCGATGTAAGATCACGTAGGACTTTAACTGATTGTAATGGAAGCTACGGAACTAGTAAATATTGGGTTAGCCAATAATAGCCACTAGCATCCTTAAGCGCCTTTTCAACACATCCCATCAACTCATGGACATTGTTTCTTTTTTTCATCATCCCATTCTTGATGTTTTTCTTTAGTTTGGCCCATCGTATTAAGCACACTTGACACAACAACAAAGATTATTCGTGCACCTTCATTATAGTTTATTTATAGCAAGTGCACCTTCAACCTTTTCTTTTCTTCTATCACTCTGCTTTTCTTTTTCTTTTCACCATTCTCACTCTTTGACACTTCGGAAAAATGATTTTCTCTTCCTAAGCACTTAAGAGTTTTGTATAGACTTTAAGGCTAATGAAAAGAAGGGATTAAGCTCGGTTTACACTTTTTGACAAAAAGAAAAAAATAATAGGCTAAAGGCTCAACGGGCTGACTAGGGTATACAATCAAGGTGGGTACGACAAGGAAAAATAGAAACTCTCGGTTAAAACAAAGAAATGCCTACATCCTTTCCTACAATACACCTCCTTCATTTCGTTTTGTACACACACCAGGCAAGTTCTAGACAATTCACAATAGCATGGAATAACAACACCTCACTTCACACTTTTTGCACATGCTCAATTCAAGATGTATTCACAGACTCTTCAATCAGCTAATTACAGGAATTCAAACATTAAGCCTCAATCACACTGAATCGAACTCTATGGCCTAGGTATCTCAACATATTTACAAAGTTGCATGTTTTCATACGAATCACCTTTGCATTTTAAATATCATGTACAACACGCAACCAGAATTTCGCAACCATACAATAACTACAGGTTTTGGGATGCAACCAACCAAGGAAAAAACTGAAAATTAAAAAAACACTACTCCTAACGACTACATTTCCCTTAAGATGGTCGTCGTCCAACCATCATAGGGAACGTTCACTACTATGACTTCGGTTCAATGGGACCATTCTCGGTAAAAGAATCGAAAACAAACGCCGAGAAACCCAAAAAGTAAAAAAATGTCAAAAATATCGATCATTTCGATAAAAAAATATGTACAGAATCTGCTAGCAACATTCAGCAACACACATCAATTTCACATAAATTTACAAATACAGAACACAACTTAACAATTCATAAATCACAGGGAACAACAAAATTTCACATGCACGATAACAGATTAGAGCATATATACATAACAGCACAACCCAACACCTAACTACTCCCACCCCACACTTAGCTCGAACACTGTCCCCAGTGTTCAAAAAATTAAAATAGCACAAAATTGGGTGGTGGAACTCCCTGAACAGTCCAAGTACTCCACTTCTTCGTCGGGTGCTGCTGCTTCATCTCCCATGTCTGAATCGCCCCTGTCGTCTTCATCGGACTCCACATCGGAGTCCTCCCGACGTGTCTCCTCGTCTGTGGGGACATCATCATCCGTGGGCTCTACAAATGTTGGCCCCACTCGGCATAGAGCCCTGGCGTTCTCGCCGAAGGGGTAGTCTAGCTCGAGCTTCCATAGCTCCTCCTCTGTCGCCGGCCTCCCACCTATCCTCAGCTGGAGCATCTGCATCCCATACATTCGAGCCATATACTGGTGATCACGAGCATGTCACTCGCCAAGTGTAAGCACTGGCCCGTGGGTGGTGTCAGGTGCCTTAGTTTTAGTAACATCTAAGGCCCGCTGCTCCATCTGTGGGATATAGTCAAGGGCCTCCTCCTCGACATCTAGGCCCCTGAGGAAGGTGGTGAGTAGTCCACCAAAGCCATACCTGTGCCCCTGATGCAACTGGGCTCTCTTCATGGCGGAGATAATTACCGCCCCCACGTTGATCTCCAGCCCTTTCATCAAGGCGTACACCAGGCATACACGATCCCGGGTTACATCTGTCATATGTACCCCTGGGATGAGGCAGGAACAGACAATCTTCAGCCATATTCTGGCTTCCCTGTTCATCTATGAATAGGGAAAGTCTGGTGGTAGCCCCTCTCTTTGTGTCTGCTCAATCTGGCTGTCGATCGGGTCCCACACAAGGTGCGTCTGATGTCCGCATACGGTGGGGTAATGTTCAGCTGTCGGAGTACGTGGGCGTATGTGTCCCGTGCTCCTATGATGGCATTGAGGTGGTGGGGCTCCAAGGTGACTATTTGCCCTCTGATTTTGATGGTGTGACTTCTGATCGTCGGGTTCTAGTTGGCATAGAACTCCCGAACCAGGTGCAGGTTACATTCCTTGGGCTCTTCAAAGATGAAGTTGAGCCCAGCTACCTCGATTCGGTGTACCATCCTAGGAAACTCCTGTGCCAATGGTTCCCGTGCTATATGATCCTCAGGGAAATATATGTTTTCTTTGTGCTTTGCATACCACTTTTTCCCCTAATCTGTCACCCATCTCGTTCCGTATTGGCGGCGTTGGCCGTGTGGAACTGCTGGTGCTGCTGGGACTGCTGTGCCCAGTCTGATTCGCTTCCTTCCGGCGCCCGAAGTTGATGCGCCTTTCCCTTTCTCTTGCCTACTTGCCATTTTACCTGTCAACCTAAGTAGACAAGATCAATGTTTAGCTAATGGATATCAACTTTGACTAAGGTCGGGTTAAGCTAGGTTACCCCACACTTAGTCCTTAGCTACAGTTACAACAATATGGCAAGATCATACTTATTTACACACAATAACCAACTATACAATCATGCTTAGTGCGTTCAAAAAATTCGACGGTATATCTTCTGCGTACTACTCAGACTTCGTACAGCTAATCACAATCACTACCATCGCTAACATTTTACCCATCACACTTAGCAAGGAAAAACAAAGAAATGAAAACAACAACAAAAATTTATCTACACGAACCTATACAACCAACCAAATTCTTACAAATTTCAATATTCCCCTAACCCGAGAATCCGTCGTTCTATTAACATCCTAACAATTAGTACATCGACTCATCTCATTCAACATGTACATCCTGGCATGAAATTCACAAGTTCACTACATTTTCAACTTCAAATTCAAAAACAAGCCCTAGAAATGATATTATCAAGCAAATTCGATTAATTTATGCAATTGACGAGTTCACGCAATCATAACGACATTCCGAACATTCATCAACGACAATTAAATTGAATTCATGATTAATTTCTACTTAGGGCAGCCTTAGCTCACCTCACATGCTCAATATCGAAGAAAATCGACAAGAAATTGAGGTGGAATCGAAGAACATACCTTGAAGTTGAAGAATTTACGCAAACTTGATGATTTTCTTATCCTACTCCGTGTCACGTTGAAGGGGGATGGGTTTTGGGGGTTTTGGTCGCGGAGTAATTGAAAAATAAGGGAAAGGGAGGGTTTTTCGGGGTTAAAAAGTAGTAAAATCGTGCGGGTCATTCGGCAACCCGGTGTGACCCGTTGCGATATACACGGCAACATGTCACGGAGTGCATCGTGGTGCACTGCCTCCGTGACACGGAGCCATCGCTAGCCTGTTCTGGAAATTCTTACAAAATCCGGGTTATACCTCAACATGTCACAGAGGGTAACGCGGAGGTCCACCTCCGTGACACGGAGCTATCGCCCCAGCTCACTGTTTTGCCACTTTTTGTGAATTTTCATACCTCGAATTTTCCTTCGCGATTCTGTGCATATTTTCCTCCGTTAGACCTGAAATTCATCTCCCTATACAAAATTGGTTAGAATTATAGGTTTCACTCTAAATAAAAATAAAACAAAAACAAAAACTAAAATTTTGTAGTAAATCAGGAAAAAGAAAAAAAAAGAAAAATCTATTTACACTTTACAAAAAGAAAGAAATTTTTTTTCACGGGTTGCCTCCCGTGCAGCGCCTGGTTTACCGTCTCGGCTCGACGTCGTTAAGCTCAGTTGTCCTCTAGGGTGATGGACTATTTCTCTTGATCACCGTCCTCCCCCCAGTAGTGCTTACACCTCTGGCCATTTACTAAGAACGTGGCACTCCGATCTTCTTGCCACAACTCTACTGCCCCATGCGGGGTCATTCTTACCACTTCAAATGGTCCCGACCATTTAGACCTCAGCTTTCCTGGAAACAACTTCAATCTTGAATTGAAGAGCAAGACTTTCTGTCCTGGCTCGAAAATGTGATGCACCACATGCTTGTCATGCCATCTTTTCATTCTTTCCTTGTAGTACTTGGCACTCTCATAGGCATGCCAGCGGAACTCTTCAAGTTCACTGAGCTGCATTAGTCTCTTCTTGCCTGCTAGCTCTAAGTCCATATGTAGCTTCCTGACAGCCCAAAAGGCACGGTGCTCTAACTCCACCGGAAGATGACACGCTTTACCATAGACCAGTCGGTATGGTGAGGTTCCAATCGGTGTCTTGTAAGCAGTTCTGTACGCCCACAATGCATCATCAAGTTTGCTTGACCAATCATTCCGTTGTGTGTTTACCATTTTCTGGAGAATCTGCTTCACTTCTCTATTTGACACCTCTACTTGCCCACTAGTTTGGGGGTGGTATGCTGTCACCACTTTATGGCGCACCCCATACTTGGCTAGTAATTTCTTGAAACTTGCATTGACAAAATGAGCCCCTCCATCGCTGATAATGGCTCGGGGTGTCCCGAACCTGGTGAGGATGTGTTTTTTCACAAACTTCGTTACTACCTTGTTGTCATTCCTGGGAAAAGCTATTGCTTCCACCCATTTTGACACATAATCTACGGCCACCAAGATGTAATGATTACCAAATGACGGTGGGAATGGGCCCATGTAATCAATTCCCCATACATCAAAGGGCTCTACTTCCAGTATATTCTGCAGCGACATCTCTTGTCTTCTGCCAATTGCTCCTGTACGCTGACATCTATCACACATTTTGACATACGCCATAGAGTCTCTGAACAGTGTCGGCCAAAAGAAACCTGACTGTAGAACCTTGTGTGCTGTTCGCTCGCCTCCATGATGACCCCCATACAATGAAGAATGACATCCCCTCAACACCTCTGCAATCTGACTCTCTGGGATGTATCTTCTCATTACCTGATCTGGTCCTTGTTTAAATAAGTATGGTTCATCCCAAACAAAGTGCCGGCAATCATGCCTCAATTTCCTTCTCTGTTGGTCTGTTGCCTCAGGTGGGTAGACTCTGCTCACTAGCAAGTTGACTATGTCTGTGTACCAGGGAACTTCAGCTTCCCCAACTACCAAGAGTTGCTCATCTGGGAACTCTTCATTTATTTTATCACTTTCCATCACATGCGACCGGCTTTCCAATCGTGATAGGTGATCTGCTACCTTATTCTCGCTCCCCTTTCTGTCTTTGATCTCAAGGCCGAACTCCTGCAACAACAAGATCCATCTGATAAACCTGGGCTTAGCATCCTTCTTGTTGATAGGTACCGAATCGCTGCATGGTCTGTGTACGCCACAACTTTCGAACCCACCAAATAGGACCTGAATTTGTCAAATGCAAACACCAAGGCTAGCATTTCCTTCTCTGTGACTGTGTAATTGCTTTGAGCCGTATTCAGCATTTTGCTTGCTTAATGAATAGAATGAAAGATTCTATTTTTTCTTTTCCCCAATACGGCTCCCACAGCCACATTACTGGCATCACACATCAGCTTAAATGGTTGTTCCCAGTCCGGAGAAGTAAGGATAGGTGCTTCTATCAATTTCTGCTTCAACTCTTCGAATGATTTAACACACTCATCATTCAACTCAAACTTTACCTCTTTTTCTAGCAATCTGCATAGTGGTCTAGAAATTTTGGAAAAGTTTTTGATGAATCGTCTGTAGAATCCTGCATGCCCAAGAAAACTGCGCACACCTTTCACTGACACAGGTGGTGGCAACTTTTCAATAACCTCGATCTTAGCACGATCGACTTCCAACCCCTTTCGAGACACTTTGTGGAAGGAAAATACCCTCCTTCACTAAGAAGTGGCATTTCTCCCAGTTTAGTACAAGGTTGGATTCCGCACAACGAGCCAGCACCCTGTCAAGATTCTGCAAACAAGTAGCAAACGAATTATCGAAAACAGAAAAATCATCCATAAATACCTCAACAAAATCCTCCACCATGTCATGGAAAATAGCCATCATGCATCTCTGGAATGTGGCGGGTGCATTGCATAACCCAAACGGCATTCGCCTGAAAGCATATCTCCCATAAGGATAGGTAAAAGTAGTCTTTTCTTGATCCTCTGGAGCTATGGCTATTTGGTTATAACCAGAGTCCCATCCGGGAAATAATAATATTCCTGTCCTGCCAATCTATCCAATATCTGATCAATAAACGGGATGGGGTAGTGATCTTTCCTCGTGGCTTCATTAAGCTTCCTGTAATCCATGCAAATCCGCCAGCCTGTGACGGTTCGGGTAGGAATCAACTCATTTTTCTCATTGGTGACCACAGTCATCCCCTCTTTCTTCGGAACGCACTGAACGGGGCTGACCCATTCACTGTCTGAAATTGGGTAGACCACACCTGCATCAAGCCACTTGATTATTTCTTTCCTCACCACATCCTTCATTGCTGGATTTAGTCTCCGTTGCGGCTGAACGATTGGTTTGGCTCCTGTCTCCATGAATATCCTGTGTGTGCAAAAAGCTGGATTGATACCCTGAATGTCTGACATTTACCAAACCATTGCTTTCTTCCTCTTTCTGAGGACACCCAATGCTTCCTTCTCCTGTGCCTCCGTCAAGTCTGCAGAAATGATGACTGGTAACGTCTCATCCTCCCCCAAAAAGATATATTTTAAATGGGGAGGCAATTCTTTCAGCTCCAGCTTCGGTGCCTCCTCAACGGATGGTTTCGACAAAGGTTCTGGACACCTCATCAATAATTGAAATTCCTGTATCCTAGGATGATTCTGTGCTTCATTCAACATTTGGACCATTCCATACACCTCTCTATCTCCAAAATGATCGGAGTGCGTCAACACTCTTTCCAATGGGTCTTGAGATTCAACAATCTGACGAATTTCTTCATGTTCAACCACATTGATTGTTGAAAGCTCCTCATGTATAGCTGGCAGCTTCATGGCTTTAAACACATCAAATACCTCTATTTTGTCGTGTGCTTGCATTGTTAGCTGCCCCGAAGCTACGTCAATTAGTGCTTTCCCGGTCGCCAAGAAAGGACATCCCAAAATAAATGGGACTTCCGCGTCTGGTTCAAAATCCATCACGACAAAATCTACTGGGAAAATTAGGGAGCCAACTTGCACCAGAACGTCCTCCACAATGCCATCAGGTTTGGCTAAGGATCGATCCACCAATTACAAGATTACTGTTGTGGGTCTAGGACTCCCTAGACCCAACTTTCTGAATACCGATGATGGCATCAAATTTATGCTCGCTCCCAAATCACACAATCCACGAGCTCAGATGCTCTGCCCAATAGTAATCTAGATAGTAAAGCTTCCAGGGTCTTTGAGCTTTGTGGGCAGTCTATTTTGAATCCGGGAAGTGCACTCCTCCGTTAGAGCCACCGTAGCATACTCAGTCAATCGACTTTTGTTTGCCACGATGTCCTTTATATACTTAGCATATTTTGGCACTCCTTGCAAAACATCAACAAGAGGTAAGTTAATATGTACCTGTTTCAGCACCTCCATGAATTTCTTGAAACACGCCTCCTCCTTGTGTTTCTTTAAGCGTTGAGGGAACGGGGGTGGTGATCTTTCTGATTCAGCTTCCTTAGTCTTCCCCCTTTCAGTACTTTGCTCCCTCTCAACTTCTGCTGCTCCCGATTGTTGAGGTGGTCTTTCTGGTTCCACCTCTTTCAGCTGCAAACCACTCCTTGTGGTCACTGCATTCACCTGCTTGGGATTGGGATCTGTGTCGCTCAGAAGTCCTCCTCTAGGCCTTGTGTTTTGGGCTCCAGCAAATTGCCCAAATTGATATTCAAGTGCCTTGGTAGCTAACTGGTTGTTTTTCACTTCGGCTGCTAATTTCACATAGTTAGCCTGCAATTGAGCTTGGTTAGCTATCATGGTCTTGAACATCTCCTCAATGCTGGGTGATGGTGGTGGAGGAGGTGCATTGTTGTTTCTGAATTGTGCTTGATAATTCTGCTGCCCTCCTTGGTTCCTTTGCACACCCTGACTCGAACTTTGCCCCTGATGGTTGTTGCTACCCCATGAGAAATTAGGGTGATTCCTCCAATTGGAATTGTAGATATTTCCATACTGTTGGTGGTTCCTTTGTACATTACCCACAAAGTTTACCGAGTCAGGATTGGCTCCACAACACTCAGTTGAGTGCTCACTGCTTCCACACACTTCACACCACATTTGTTGTACTGAATTAACTGGGGCTTGAGGCTGGTTCATTGTCATGTTGCTGAAGTGGGTGTTAAGTTGATTTTGCAATGCAGCTATCTGTGCAGCAATAGCTGTAAACCCATCCACTTCTAGCACTCCTGCTGCTTTCCTTGTCCCACCTCTTGATGAATCAGCATTCCATTCCGGATTGCCCTGTGAAATATGGTTCAACAAGGTATATAGCTCCTCAAAAGTTTTCTCCAGGGCTTGTCCTCCAGCTGGCGAGTCTAGTAATATTTTTGTGTGGGGTTCCAAACCCTCTATAAAAGTGTGCACCAGCACATCATTGGACTGATGATGATGAGGAAAATCCCGCAACATGGACTTGAATCTCTCCCAGGCCTGATATAAATTCTCTCCCTCTCTCTGTTTGAAACTTAGAATTTGACTTCTAAGTCTTGCTGTTTTACCGGAGGGAAAAAACCGTATCAAGAATTTCCTTGCAAGATCATCCCACGTAGAAATAGAATTCGGTGGCTCAGCTTTCAACCACCTCTTGGATTCTCCCAATAGTGAGAATGGGAACAATGTAAGCCGGACATAATCTGATGACACTCCTGCAGGGATTTAAGTGTCACTTATCTCCAAAAAATTTTGGAGATGCTGCTGTGGATCTTCATGAGGGAGACCGGTAAACTTCCCGCTAGTGTGCAGCAATTGCACCATATTCTGCTTAAGTTCAAACCTCCCTCCTGGCTCAAGTTTGCGGATGCTAGATATGAAATTATTAGCATGTGGGATTACCACCTCGCGAACCAGCCGAGCTGCTACTTCTTCGGGCACTAACACTGCCCGGACTACCGGTGGATTCTGTTGCTCCATGATCGTCTGTCTGAGCAACTGCAGCTTTCTTTGTAGAGCTTCTCTCCTATTACTATGAAATATTCTTTCTGGCTCTATATACAATTCCACCAGCTCCTTGTCTCTTGTCAGTGTTCAACAGAAATTAAGTCTACAAAATATAGGCTAAGACCAAGTTGTCAACACTAAGAAAATAAAAATATAGTAAATTAACACTTATAACAAATTCACCAATTGCCAAGTCCCCGGCAACGGCGCCAAAAACTTGGTCGGTGCTGTTATATGGGTATATAACTACACGCAAGTGCACGTGGTCGAACAAGTAGTAAAGTGGCTTAAGTAAGCCAAGTATCGATCCCACAGGGACTGGGATGAAGTGCAATCTGCTCAAGTGTACTATATTTTAATTCTAAAAATGCAGACAACAGTGTAACCAAGATTTCAATATTTTGTTTTATAATTATTATGCTAAATCTAAAACAACTATCTAATTTGAGTCTGAACTATGAATGAGAGCATGCTGAGGTTAAACGAACTTGTAATGAAATTAATTATCGCCATAATTTGGTTAGTCTTTTCCTCCAGTTGCTAGCCAAGAACATTTGCCAAGAGATTAAAACTCTCGTATTTAACCTCACTTAAGAATCATGAACCATTCACCTACATTTCTGTGATTAAATGCAATTCATGTTCTAGCCATACAAACCCGGTTCCTAAATTGACTAATACGACTTTCAGGTATATTTCTATTCTGAAAGTAAATCAATTCCCAATTTTCCCAAATCAAGTAAAGATCATATCCTATTAATTCACAACTTTCCAATTTCTTGCTCTCTCGAGTGAAACCGGACTTTTTAGATATACATTAACGTAGGCCACACATTAATGCAGTAAGAACAAGAATTAATAGAACAACATGGAAGAAAAGATGAAAAACCACTATGATAAACAATCCATTTCACTACAATTGTTCATAACCTCTGCAGGAAGATGAATTAGCCACTCATTTGTGGATTAAACATCATTAAATGAGTGTTAAACATACAAGCAATTGAATTAAAGGAGAAGGAAAGAGAGAAAAACCCTGATATTTTCGTCCCCTCCAATGCTTGTAACCCACGTTCTTGCTCCACCAAGTCAGAATATTGAAAAATGAACCTAAGTGTTCTATTTATACTGGTGGGAATTTTTCCCAGAATAACAAGCAATGTGTCACGGAGTGCATCGCGGAGCACTGCCTCCGTGACATTCTACGGACATGGACCTTCACTGGAACTGGGGGTCCAGGAAATAAATCCCAATGTAGCACGGCGTGCAACGCGGAACCAAGCCACCGTGCCACGGACCTATCGCGTACCCTCTCTGGAATTTGGGCGAAATTTTCCTATCCAGGCAGAAGGTCTCTGCGATGGCAGCGTGACACGGCTCCATCGCGGAGCCCCTTTATTTCATGTTGTCCAATGTCTTGTCCCTTGCTCGCATCCAAGTCCAACCCCGATATCCTCCAACATGCATTTAGCTTCTCGAAATTACATTTTACCTGCAAAACAATGCTAATCATGTTGGTTAGTATAAATTCACATTTTATTACCAATTACATGAGAATGTATACACATTGATATATAAACAAGGCGAAAATGGTACTTTTGAGTATTACTTGGGCATATAAATTTGCCCAAGATCAAGGGGTCTTTGAACCAAAGAAAAAAATTTTCCTTTGTTTGTATATAGTGGTTTTAGTCATAGTTAGAGACTATTTTCGATGATGGATGGATGAAGACCGTCTTGAGGGAAAATTAGTCAATAGATTTTAGTTTTGAACCCGTAGCTAATTGAGTGTTTGATGTTCTTGCTGTACATGATTGTAATATTCAAGTGTGGTTAGCGTTGAAGAATGTAAGAAGTGTACTTTGTTTGAGACACCTAAGCTCGTGAATGTGACTAGATGTGATTCTAAGCTTAATTCTGAATTTATGTGATTAGCTGAGTTAAGAGTCTGCTGAATGTGTCTTGAATTGAGCATGTGCTGAGAGTGCAAGGTATTTGAATATTCCATGCTATTGTGGAGTGTCTAGAACTTGCCTGGTGTGTATACAAAACGAAATGAAGGAGACAGAGTGTAGGAGATGATTTAGGCATTTCTTTGAATGAGCCAAATTTCTAACCCTTGCTTTACCTACCTTGAATATTGAATCCTTGTTAGCCCCATTGAGCCTTAAGCCTATTCTTTGATAGCTACAACATAAGCTTAATCATTTTTCTTTCATTAGTCTTGAATTTGATCCTAAACTCCTAAGCGCTTAAGTGAAAAATCCAAAAGAGTAAAGGAGTGAGAATCGTGAAAAAGAAGGATAAATAGCAGTTGTGGAAATTAAGAAAGGTCAAAGGTGCACTTGTTTGAAAATGCTTCGGTATTGGTAGGGAGTAAGAAAATAAATGAATGAAAAATTTTCTTAATTACACCTTACTAATAAGCTAAGTGTGCTTAAATAAGTGGGAACAAGAAGAGGAAATTCAAGAGTGAAAAGAACGAGGGTGAAGTAAGAGAAGAGATGTCCATAATGAAGGTGCGATGTATTAAAAGCTCTTGGGAAAGATAGCCACTGTTATTATCCATAATAGTACCTGCCCGTCCCTTAGCTTACATTACAACCCAATAAGTCCTACTTAATCTTACATTCACACATCCTTAAATTAGTGGAGTAATACACTAAAGGCAAGCTTATGGGTCACTACATGATGCATGTGAAATCTTTGTGAGAGTGAGCTTAATTTCCATTTATATACCCATACATGGTGTGATTTGAAATTTTGTGAGTAAAAATGGGCAACTCTCTTGTGTTGTGAGGGCATATGTTTAATGAAAGATAAAAGTTCATGTTTGATTTCTTGATCGGTTGATTTGAATGAGTTTGCTAAGGTTGAGAGTCGATTCTTGAGGTTAGGAAGTCTTAACATAGTTAAATTTGATTTTAATGGTTAAATCTTGCATGCTCTATTTTTAACTTGCTATCTTAAATAGTCATTATAGCCGTAGCTTGAATTGTCTTGCTAAATTAGCTATGTGGGAGTCTTCATGTGCATGAGATGAAAAAGGTTTGTTCGAGGACGAACAAGGCTTTAAGTGTGGGGTGGTGATCTTGGGCATAATTGCATGCCCAAGTGCTATTTTATAACTTAGTTTAGTCTTGTTTGTCTATTTATGCACTTACATTATAATGTGATTTTATGTAAATTTGGATATGTATTAACCAATATGATTAGTCCTTTCTTTTTTAGGTTAAAAATGCATTTGAGGAACTAATTTATGATGGGTAAAGTGGAGGAATAGAATGGGAAGCAAATTACAAAAGTAAGGAAGGAACCATGCCTTGGCAAAGTTGGCCGCGCCAGGCAGCGTGCCACGCTGTGCGTGTGCCGCGCCCAGCGCCGTGCCACTCCAATGCCAGGCGCGAGAAGAAGGCAGCAAGCAGACCACCTGTGCGCCAGTGCCGTGCCACGCCAGGCACATCTGAGCGATAGTGGCCGTGTCACGCAGGCCTTCGCGCTGCCCAGGCAGCGTGCCACGCCGGCCATCGCGGCAAGCTTCAGCCGCATGTCATTTTTAGGTGCTTTCCAGTGTACTTTCATGATACCTCCATGTCATGGAGGCAAATTAGCGCAACCACCTCCATGCCACGGAGCCATTCCATGATGGGCAAAAATTGTACATTGCCTATTTACTATAAATAGGACCCTTAGCTTCTAAAATCATTTTGTCACGAAATATTTTCTGAAAACCGTAAAGGAGCGAAGGGAGAAGTGAAGAACTCACCTAGGGTTCACCAAATTTACCTTCTCTTTTATCCATTATTGTAAGTACATTACCTTAATGATGTTTTTGAGTATTTGTACGAACATAAGTGGCTAAAACCCTTCCTCTAGGGTTGAGGCTATGTGATATGATTGTAATTGCATGAAATCATTTTGGTTTGAGTTGTTAATTGTTATTTTGTCTTACATTCTACATTATGGTTTTTTTATGCTTGATCACCATGAAAACAAATGCGTTAAGCTTAGGGAAAAGCTCGAAAGAGCAACCCTAGGCAAGAACAAGAGAATGTAGGGAGCAAGTTCTTATCTTTCGATATGATTCGTGGTTAGGATAGAAATTATACCTAATTTGCCTTGCTTGGAGGATAAAATGGGATGATAGCGAGACACCGGCTTAGAATTGTCACCCCACCACTCGTAGAAGTAGTTGTGAAGCTAAGTTGAGTTAAATGATTAGAGGTACGAAAGTCCATAATCAAGGCCATAAACCCCGTAAACCACGTCCATGTAGTTGAATTGCCCACGAACCAGGATGTCACATCCCGCTCAATGATGTAGTTGTGAGGCTAGTTTTCGTGTTTAGAGGCTCGATAGACCATGAACATCGCATTTTCAACTATGTGAGACAACAATTGATAATTTCATACCTGAACCATTACAAAGGGTAGCATTGCATGATTATCCGACCTTAGCTCTAGTTGCTTCTTATCTTGTTTCAGATTATTTCTGTAACCACCCCTAGATTTAATTATAATTTAACGAAAATTTTTATAATCAACACTTGTGAGGGTTAATATCACACTTGAACTTGATAATTAACTAAATTGGCCCAGTCTCTATGGGTTCGACATCCGGCTCTTAAAAAGGGCCACTATATTACTTGTACGACTGCGTACGTTTGCGAGTGCGCTGGAGTGCAACAGGATGCGTAGATGAGGTGGGGGAGAAAAGAAAAAAAAGTTAGTTAGTAAAAGGTGGGGTGTGGTGTGAACAAAAAAAGAAAAAGAAAAAGATGAAATTTTAAAGTCAAAAGAAAGGAAAAAATAGAGAAAAAAGTGAAAAATACACCACATCCATCAAGTAAAAGCTGAATAAAATGGAGAAAGGGAGGAAAAGAAGAAAAAGGGGAAAAAGTTAAAAGTGAAGCCAAAAAGTTGTGTAGTGCCAAGGAGGTTTAGTCAGTACTATCCATATGTATCGCAGAGAATGAGGGAAAGGAGAGAGAAGAAAGGGGAAGGTTCTATTGAGACTCAAGTCCCCCTATTGGAGCTCCCCGATCCTGAAGTGGAAGGAGAGAAGAAATTGTTGAGTGAACGATCTGACCTCTAGCCTTTCAATTATGGATTTGTCTTCAAAAAACACAATTCCACCAGTGTGTAATACATCTAACACTCTCAATATTAAACTCTTTTGGCAAGCCAGAGCAATACTTCTCCATGGGATTGTAGTAATTCTGGTCTGAAACTATTTGGAATGGCTCTCTCATATTAAGAAATCAGACCTGAACTCTCCATCTAACTCACTATTATCCATATGTATCACACCCATCCCTAAGACTACATTACAAGCCAATAAAAATCCTGTAGTGATCCTAACCGAACTAACCGAAAAGCCAGAGTAGGGAAGATAGGGCAATCCTATGGTATCACTTGTGTAGTACTTGGTACTTCTTTGTGAGAGTGAGAGCTTTGCTTGATAGTCCCAGTATGTTATATATATATATATATATATATATATATATATATATATATATATATATATATATATATATATATATATATATCATTGTGAGTGTTTGGGACTTCATTTGTTGTGAGGGTACATGTGTTGCATTGCATTCTGCCAATATTGTTACACCCCGTAAGTTTCTAACGTTTAGTCGGCCTATTTGTATGTTGATTGAGAGTTTTAGAGTGCCATACATACGAAGAAAGGGCCCGGGGAAAGGCTGAACGGGTGCCAAGTCGGGATTTCACGGGAGGAGGCCGAACCAAGTTGCCCAGAGGGGAAAAGTGGCACGGAGCAGCCCCCTCCGTGTTACCCAAAGTGGCACGGAGCAGAATTGGCGCGACCAGCAGAGTGCCACGTTGCCTTGTCTGCCGCCTCAAGTATATAAAGGCCTCACACTTAGATGTTATGTTATTTTCCAAATAACCTCGGCCAGAACAGGTAGGAATGAAGGGAAACTATTGAAAATCATTCGATTATGCCGCTAAATGCCGTTCAAATCTAAATTAACTACAGGTAGTGAAGTATAAGGCTGCAGAGAGCATCCTCTCTACGGAGTTATTTTCGTAAAATACGCCCAGTGAATCGTCGTCCTGCTGATCCTAAGTTGGTGGAATTATTTTAAACTAGTGTCAATATGATCACGTGCCTAAAGTAAGTATTTTTCCCTTTTAGATTCCTGAGAAATTACGAGTTTTTGATTGTCTTTCGATAAGTTAAAGTATAGTCAGTATATATATAAAAATTATTGTTTTCTTTGAATGTAGTAATAAAGTAGACCTATTCTTCCGTTAATATGATTACAGTTGAAAAGGGCAGTTGAACACGAGCCAAAACTCGCCAGCTAATCGGTAAACAACGAACGAGGTATGTTAAGGCATTTTCTTTCAGCAAGTTAGTTTCTTCAGCATAGTAGTCTAGTATGAATCCCAGTAAAAGCATGTTAGGAGTATGTTATCATTTCTAGTTGTTGTTGTCAGTTGAGGCTCGTAATTTGTATTGTTTTGGGATGGATTACACCTGTATAGCTTCCGTGACCACCCCAGGGTTAATAGTTGTGTCGCCACTCGCTAGGGGCAAGGGTACGTCGCTCTACGGAGCGGCATGCTGTCCACAAGGGATGAAGGATCCAGATCCTCATATGCCATGGTTAGCCTTACACACACCCCCACCGAGCGTTTACGCCCGGGGTGTAGATATCAGCAGTCCTCCGGACTCAGATACAGCTACAGTCAGGAGCCGAGCGGGCCCAATTGCAGACCCAGGGGATCGACAGGATGCTTATAGCTGGTAGTTGACTCAGTATGACCTGGATAGGGGTATATAGATTGAGGTGTACTCACTAGGGATAATGGGGGCCCAAGTGGGTTATTTTGTGCTGATTGTACCTTCCGACTTATGGGGGCGGGGTAAGGTTTATGTTTGCTTTAGCTACTAATAGTTAGAAAGTAAGATGCCTCGTTTGTCAGGTATGACCCCTACCCTCCTTATTACAACTATGTTTAGCCCTGATTCCACTACTTTAGTCATCTTCAGTTCGGTTCCTTTACTTCAGTCATTGTCAGTTCTATTTCCTTACTTTCAGTTATTTAAAGTTACTGCCTTACATATTCAGTACCTGTGGTAATGACTCCCTCTTATGGAGTGCTTCATTACTTGCTTGTAGGTACGGATAAACGAGGAGCAGGTCCCTCATAGTTCTAGTCAGCCGTACAGAACCGTCAACTCCCTTCTTCTGGAGCTTATGTGATAGAGGTTTATTCCTTTTGATTGTATAGTATGGGTAGGTTGGGGCCCTGTCCCGACCATGTTATTACTCCTAGAGGCTTGCAGATTGTGTTACTTCCCTGTGGTTAGATGATATCGGCCGTGTGGGGCCCATATGTGTTTTAGATTATGTGTGTTGGCCATGTGGGGCCCTGTTTAGCTATTGATTGGTGTCCTTGTTGATCATAGTTCAGTTTAGCATTTGATTTTACTTTCCAGTTATAACTAGATACCATGGTGGCCTTGTCGGCTCGCATAGGACTCCCTATGATTGTTTGTCTCTGGTTAGCTGTTTATTTTCACAGGTGGCTATAGGCCTTGTCGGCGGGGGGTTGTATTTACAACCTCTATATAGCCCGTTCTTTTCTTGATTCTAGAATTAGGGTCAGCCCTGCACTAAAGGTGCTTAGGCTCAGTCAGCTCAGTAGTTTAGGTCCTAGTAGGGCACTAGGTGCCAGTCATTCCTCCCAAGGTGGGGCGTGACAAATATTTTGTGTAATTGCATTAGTGATAGCTCAGTTGTTTATTAATGATTGAATGCCATCTCTCGATCCCTTTGTGTCGTGATTTGTCGTTTTATGTAAGCATAACTAGTTTGGTTTTGAATGAAAAAGGGCTCAATATTTGATAGTGCTCATGTGTGTAAATTTTGGTTTTGTTAGCTGTAGGTCTTCTATTTTACTTTCAAGTTAAGAGTCATGTTGTAGTAGTGTCTTGTTTGCCTGAGGACATGCAAAAGTTTTAAATTGAGGGTGTTGATATGTTGCAATATATGGCACTTTCAACATTTCAAACATAGAAAATATGCTGTGACTTAGGTATGTTTATACAAATATGAGGTACTTTTACTTTATTTTCAGGGAAATCAGGCTCGGGAGTTAGATTCTAGAAAAGGTGAGAAAAAGTTGCAGAAAATGGTCTAGTGCAGGTCTCAGGATGAGCCATACCATTTTGGTACGAGCCATACCTAGCACCCATAGCTAAAAATTCATAGAACTTGCACAAGTGCTGGGGCAAAGTACGACTCGTGGTATGAGCTGTACCATCCTAGTACAAGCCGTACCAAGGAGTCATGAAAATCTTCAAAGGAGGTGCACTTGCAGAAGATCCTAGTATGACTACATACGAACCATACTATGGAGTCATGGAAAATTTTAGAGAATATGTCAATTGGAAGATCCCAAAGTGCGAGCAGATTCCACGAGTCATAACACCAAGGTACGAGTCGTACCATGGACTCGTGGTGAGATTCAGATGATGCCAAATTTTAGGAGCCCAGACCATGATAGGAACTTATGACTTGTAGCAACATCGTACGAGTCGTACCATCTTCCTGTACCTGGGAAGACAAAAGCTGAAGATTCACATCATGGAAGCATCCTATGACTCGTGATTTTGAACTGCGACACATAGGTAGTGGCGGCAATAGATTCCCTGTTAATTTAGAAAAGGATTTTAAATATTTGTATAACTGCATTTTAGGTTATTTTTCTTCAAAGATAGATACTTTTCTCTGTAAACGTGATTTGTAAGCCTCCTAACATAACATGGAGATCAAATACATGAATTACTTGGAAGAATTCACCGTTGTTCTTGACTCGTTCATAGTTTAATTGTGCAATTATCAATTGGATTTTTCTTTCATCATTATTGTAAGTTGTTAATTATGTTTTCTTCTAAAAAATCTAAGTTCTTTCTTTCAAATATGAGTAGCTAAACCTTCCACAACTAGGATTGTGTGAACCATGGTAGAATAACTTACTAAGGTTAACATGAAGTGATTCTAAACCAATAAGGCTACCTGTATTGTTCATCTCTTCATTATAAACATTTCTTAATGGTTCGCAACGTTAGGACATGACCGTATTCTCTATTTGCTTGAACCTAGAGAAGTAGTGATTAGGAATAGAGAAGAACAACAAATCCTTGAACTTTAGTTTCATTAAAGAACTTGAGCTATGGTCATAGGATAGTTCATTTGGAAAAAATTGATAAAGGTCAAAGTGGAATCACTTAAGAGACCTAATCTGGTAATTGAGTGTAGTCATCCAATAGGGATGAATCAATCATTTGGGTGAACCTATTTTATCAGTTTTGCAGGTTAAGTATTGGGATAAATCACTAGTGTAATAACCCAATGTAGTTATGAATCTATGGGGAATATTTCCCTAGTTATTTGCATAAACTTGATCACAATATCAATTGACAACACTTTTACTTGTTTACTTCTCAAAACCCCCTTTTGAAATAATTGGACTAAAAGTGTGAATACTAGCATTAGTATATATATTGACCATATTCCCTATGGGATCGATCCCAATCTAGTTGGGTTCTTTATTGACAATATCCATATTATACTTCTTCATGGGTGTAATTTAAGAGTTATCAATAGACATACCTAAGTACAAGCATTTTCCCTATATTTTAAGTGTCGAAAGTGCCGTAAATCCGCGACATATCAACACCCTCAACATAGAAATTCTGCATGTCCTTAGGAAAATAAAAACACTTCTATAATCATGACATTTAACTAGAAAGTAAAACAAAAGACCTATAGCCAACAACACTAAAATTTGCACACATGACCATTGTCAAGAACTGACCCTTGTTTCTTCAACATTCAAAATCAAGACTACTATGTGTGCATGCAACTACAACTCATGACACAAAGGGATCCAGAAATGGCATTAAACTATTAATAGACAACTGAGTTATCACTAATGCTATTTACACAGACAATTGGCAGAATGCAGTACAATCCTTGTACCCTCATAACAAATAAAGTCCCCAAAAATCACAATGATATATATATATATATATATATATATATATATATATATATGAAACTGAGACTATCAAGTGAAGCTCTCACTCTCACAAAGAAGTTCCAAATACTGCACAACTTATACCATAGGCTTGCCCTTATTTTCTCTATCTGGATTTTCGGACAATTAGGTTAGGATCACTATAGGAATTTTGTTAAGTTGTAATGTAGGCTTGGGTATGGGTGTGTACATATGGATAACAGTGACTAACGCTCCTTGGCACTACACAACTCTTGGCTTCACTTTTAACTTTTTCCCCTTTTTCACTTTTTCCCTCTCTTTTGACTCGCTCCCTTTCTCTATTTTATTCATCTGTCAACTGGTGGGTATGGTGTATTTTTCACTTTTCTATAATTTTTTTAATTTGTTTCTCTTTAAAATTTATTTCTTTTCTTTTTCTTTTTCTTTTTGTTCATACCACGCCTCACTTTTTACTGACTAGTTTTTCTTTCTCATTCACCTCATCTATGCACCCCTACAGTAACCACCCTCGACTTAGGAATTTTGCTTGAGTCGAGGTTCAGAATGTCCAAGTAGGGACCACGGACAAAACAGGTTCATTATAAAAAAAAAGAAAGGTGAATGGTCTAATCAACAAAAAGGTCAACTTTAGGCTCAAACATGGAATCAAAGGATTCATTTAAATTGGTCGGGAAATTTAAGCTAAAGTGGGATAAATAAAAAATGGCCTATGATTCTTTCCTAACCAACTATCTTACAACCTAAGCAAAGAATAATAGGGCAAGTTCTAGATCACCCACACAGTATTGAACTAAGTAAGAATCCTCACTCACACATGGTACAGGTTTGCATCACACTACCTATCTGGTTCATGCACAACTATGCTACAGTTAATTATGCAAATCTATCAAATTCCATAAAAAGATCCATATTGGTCATATTCTGCAGTAAAAGAACACAACTAATCATAAAACAAATTTAAAAAGGGGTCATTTTTTCAAAAATTCCAAAACGTCAAACACGTGTGCATTTTTGTTGGCTTTTATGTAATCTAAACTATTTCTAGTTAAATAAACAAAACATTCTAAATATGCCGGTTCTACTAGATAGCATGTTCGAGGGAAAAGAAACATGACCAAAGAAACCCTTAGACGAACAAAACAAATATATACTCCCCCTCTAAAAAAGTATGCATTGTCCCCAAAGTAGAGAAATGAAAACTAGGAGAGGGACATACCTGTGACACTCTAAGTGCTCCGGTCATCCTATGGAGGTGGATGTGTAGGCACACTATTCACCTCGGCAATCATGGCGCCAAGTGTGGCCGGCGCACTCATTGGTGGGATTATGGGGGCTGTGGTTGCCCCTCAGAAGTCCTGGCTGCCTCTGCGACCTCCATATTTCTCTGGGATGAATGTGGCTCACCCGAAGGGTCCTTGCCACATACAACCTCACTAGCACAACAAATAAACTCCCAGCTCCTCTTGCTTTCTCCTACAACTCAAACATGTGCTAATCATGAGTCTTCAGACTAGCTGCCATCATCCGCTTACGCTCGTTCCTCTCTCTCTCTCTCTCTCTCTCTCTCTCTTTCTCCTCTTCTTAGAGGTGTCCTCATCAACCACCTCGACTAATTTTCTCTTTCCTCTATCTCCACTAGTCGACTTGTGAGTCTAAAAGGCTCCTAATCAAGATCATCATCGGGCTCATCTTTAAATAATGAATGGTTGGGGCTGGTAACATAGCTGCTATCTAGATGATAGCTTGAAAAGTTGGCTCCTGATCGAGCCCAACTCACCCCGTAGACTCCTTATAGAACCTGTATATGAGACTCAAGAATGGTATCGTAGTGCTTAGCTAGAGCTCGATCTTGAATCCCCTCTACTATAACCCTCGGGATATTGATAGCATAACCTGACATGATGCTTGCCACCAAACCTGCTCTGTCGACGCTCAAAGTGTTATCATTAGCCGTCGACGCTAACATGTGACAAACTAATCTCCAGCAGGCCTTCGCCATAAAATTGAGCAAGGCTTTGGTGATCTTCCATCCACTAATCACGGAATCTGTATCCTCCTTCTCCTTAGCTATCACCCTGGCTAACCATCTGGCATGTCTTTGGCTCTCCTCCGCATTCAACTGCTTGACCCTTTTCAGGGACTTAATGTGGTGATCAAACTCTATTATGGAGGCTGGAGCTTGGTAGTCTGGCCCATATAGAATTCAGGCACTAGCCTACTTTGAGACATTAACAGCTCATCCCCGGACGATCACGCTCTCTAGTCTGGGCTGCTCGTTCACCTTCTGCCCAGCTAGAGTCTAGTGCTCCATAGTCACCATGTAATTGGCATAGAACTCCCTGACTATATTAGAACTGTAGCTGTTAGGGGTTATTTCCATCCAGTTAAACCCATATAGTTCAAATAGCCACTTCATTTCCTCGACCTCATTCAATGCACTGGTCAAGATCCGCGGCTCCTCCTATATGCTTCGCCTCGGGTTTTTCTTTGTTGCGAGGGTGAGGCACTACTCATAAATCTCCCGAGCACCTGGCACACCCTACCTAACTGTGCGGCTCTTAGTTAGTAGAGTATGATCATCATCTTCTTATTCAAATTTGGCCTCGCCCGGACCCTCTCCTAATTGGCCTCAGTTGACCTTTCCTCTGTATTTGAGCCACTACCAAACTCCTGGGTTTTCTTATCATCTCCCTCCTCAGATTGGGGAGCCTCTACTGAAGTGGCTGGGGTGCTACAGCCTGAGCCTTGTCCTGTGCCCTTATGGTTCAGATCTCATCGGTCTCATCAGTTTCAACTTGATACTCCATCACTAAATCACTAGGTGTATCTTTCTCCTGCTTGGGTGTAGAGGTCTTATCCCTTAGGGCCCTCCGAGCAGATACCTCATCTCTGTCCTGCTTTTCCTAAGAATTCTTGTTTCTTTTCTTTTGTTGGACATTGTACTTGTACAGAAGAGGTTAGTTTATGGGATTTTAGAAAAATAACGCAAAAAGAGCATATTTAGTATCATACTACGGATCATCAGTATGAGTCGTACCAAGGTGGTACAATTTGTTCTTGTCACGACCCAAGATGGGATCCCGAACCGAGACACGGGACCTATAACCACAAATGGATCCAAGTCGGCCCATGGTATGAACATAACAACTAAAGAGCATACATCAAGGAGGAAGCTGATATCTTAAACATGAATGAGCGGATGTTTGAATAACATAACAATCAAAAATGAAGTCAACACCCCAAAAAGCTGAAAGTCTACATAATGTTTGATAAGCCTCTAAATTGTCTGATGAGTTGATGGGACAACATCCCCAACTAGCTCGCTAAAGTATAAAACTAAAATAACACAATCAAACACTAAACTCAATGTCCTCAAAAGATGAGGACTCACCAACAGAGGAAGCTGAGCTGGACTGCGGGGGAAAACTGGACTAACGGCGAAACTGAGTCTGATCACTCAGACCTGTATCATGAAATGATACAACATAGAGTATGCAGTCAGTACTTGGAATATACTGAGTATGCAAGGTAAGTAGAACTTGCTAAATAACTGTTAATTGAAATTATGCAAATAAATATAAATCAGTAGATCATGAGAGTAAGGACTAAATGCTGAAATCTGAATCTGAAACATATATAGTCATAAGGTGAGTATCATATTTGAATAGAATGACCCAAAGCTAAAAATAGAAATCATATGACTTGTCATAGCTGAATTCATGAGTAAAAACTCATAAACTTATCATTGGGTCAAACCTGCTATAAAACATAATCTCATAAGTCATGAACATGAATAACTGAAATCATGAGGAATAATGGGAGACTTGTGATAACTGACATGATCACAATAGAGCTTAAGTGATTCCCCAACTATCACACTTAAATGGGAAGAGCCGTCAAAAACCTTGCCAGGACTAAGGATGATACCATGATATCGATATCAAGCTGAGGCACCTTGCAGACGGGGAAATTCTCAAGGGAGACCCCAATGTAAATATATAAACCTACGTTGGCGCGTAGTTCTGAGATCGTGGAACCTGGGAACCCCAATCCTGCTCGGTGCTAGGCACTACTTCCAAAAACATGCATAGTGCTTCCATCGTTTTTCAATGAAGCTGAAATCATAATGACATGCATAGTCTGAAATCTGAACATGGGGAGTCCTGGCCCCAAACATACAATAAGCTGAATTAGGAGTATTGACTCCAAACCACATGGTAAGCTGAACTTATAAAACTAATCAGAATCATGAAGACATACTTAACTTATGTGGGCTTTCCCAAATCTTAAAATCATGCACACTTGAAATAGACTTCATAAGTCAAAATCATGGATTCATAGATGGATAATTTATAAATATTCATTCATGCTAGATATCTCATCATACTTGAAATCACAAATCATAAACTTGACTTTTCATAAAATTTGCATAACAGGACATAATTTCTAATAACTTAAATCATGAATTTATAATCAATTTGTATATTAAATCTGTCCATAAATCTTAAAACATACTTTGGAACATGAGGAAAATTGATGCATAGACATATCTTAGAGAATTTCATAAAATTGGGTTAAAACCCTATAAGATCATATACTTGAATTCATGTGCTTGAGGAAAAATTTGGGCATGAGAGTGGAAAGAAATTCTCATTCATAGCCCTACATACCTGGGTAAATTGATTCTCAACTTATCCTTGAAAGCCCAAGAGAATTGGGGAAGAATTGAGAGAATTTATAAATTGATCTTTCAAGAGATTCAAAGCTTTGCATGCATGGGAAAGACTAATGACTTGATATAGGCTAAACCCTCTTAAAACTCTCCTTTCAGCTTAAAACGACATAGTTTATGACTTAGGAGCTTAGAAATTATGAAAATACCCTTAATAATTTCGTAGGAAAAAGGGCACTGCCAGATGCCACGAGCCATACGACAAGTCGTACCATGGAATAACGGCCCCTGGTTTCCCCCTTTGCTAGACCTACCTTACTCCCCCATTCTCTGATCTTCAAATGATGGCTAGACAGGACGTCGTTACTCAATACAATGGCTTGTTACTTCATCTCGTTATCAACACTGACTTCATGCACAATTTTTGAATCCTTCCAATGGACCCAAATAACAGGTTGTGCCTTGTGATGATGGGTTGTTGGACCCTCCGCTGCTACTGCTTCCAATTCCTCTACTCCTTCCAACGAGTACGAACCATGACTCGTTGTTCCCTATAATGAGTCATATCACGACTCATACTATCCAACCCTAACATCCTAAAAACAAACAACGACTCCAGATAATGGCCTGTTACATCAACAAACAGGTCATACCTAGACTCGTTGTTCCTAGACATGCCAAACAGAAATTTTCCTCGACTCAAACCAACAACCCGTAACTCCTTCCCATGACTTGTGCAACGAGTCGTTCTAAGATATTTTTCAAACTTTTTCTACTGATCATATACCAATCCCAAGTCTAGTTTTAGAAACTTTTGGGGTGTTACATTATTTCCCCCTTAAGAACATTCATCCTTGAATATGGATTAAGCGTGTTGAAAGGTTGGGGAAAGAAATGCAATCCCAAATACTGAACATCTGAAGCTGAAAACGGACGGAGTGACTGACTTTGGATTGATACGCATGACTGAACTGAATTCATGAAACATACATACGTGCTAAAACATGAAAATAACTGAGAGATATGAACTTGACGTGAAACTGAATAGAATATTGAGGAGGAAATTGATACCTCATGATAAAACTGAGCCAAAAGGGAAAAGATGTGGGTATTTAGCCATCATATCTGCTTCGGCTTCCTGCGTAGCCCCCTCAACAAGCTGATTCCTCCACAAAACCTTCACTAAAACTACTTCCTTGTTTCTCAACTTTCGAACCTGATGATGAAGGATCTTAATCGGAACCTCCTCATGGATAAGGCTATCCTTCACACCTATGCTCTCCACTGGGACATCTAAGGATGGATCGCTAATGCACTTCTTCAATAGAGATACATAGAAAACTGGATGTACCAAAGCTAATTCCTCTGGTAGCTCTAACTCATATGCCACTTTGGCAACTCGCCTCAGAATCCTATATGGACCAACATATTGGGGACTTAGCTTCCCTTTCTCCCCAAACCTCACAACTCTCTTTATGGGATACACCTTTAGAAATACCTAATCGCCAACATTAAACTCAATTTCTCTCCATATAACATCCACATAAGAATTCTGACAACTCTGAGCTGTTTCTAGCATTTCCCTAATAAGCTGGACTCTCTCCATGACCTCATGAACTGAATTTGGACCTATTGATATAGCCTTGCCTACTTCAAACCATTCGATTGGTGATCTACACCTTCACCCATAAAGAGCCACTAACAGAGCCATCTGGATGTTGGAGTGGTAACTGTTATTGTAAGCAAACTTGATGAGAGGCAAGTGATAATCCCAAATACCCTTGAATTCAATCACACACGCTCTCAATATATTCTAAAGAGTCTGAATGGTCCACTCGTCCTAACCATCTATCTGGGGGCGAAAAGCCATGCTAAGCTTGACCTGAGTACGAAGTCCCTTCTGGAACGATCTCCAAAACTATGATGTAAACTGAGAACCTCTATCTGAGATGATGGACAAGGTAACTCCTTGCAGCAGAACTAACTCCCAAATTTACAACGTAGCATAATCTTCGGTTGAATCGATAATTTTAACTAGTAGGAAATATACTGCTTTGGTCAACTTGTCTACAACCACCCAAATAGAGTCATACTATCAACATGTACGAGGAAATTCTGTGATGAAGTATATATTGAGATCTTCCCACTTCCAAGTAGGGATACTAATGTCTTGTAGCATACCTCCAGGTCTCTGATGCTCAACTTTCACTTGTCGACAATTTGGACACTTAGCCATGAACTCATCTATGTCTTTCTTCATGCCATTCAACCAGTAGACCTCTTGTAGGTCACGATATATCTTGGTGGCACCTGGGTGGATAGAATGCCAAGAGCCATGAGCCTTGCCTAACATTTACTTTCTCAAGTCATCAACAGCCGGACCACATAAACGATCCTAATAACGAAGTACACCATCTCCCCCTTGGGAGAAGACCTTCTCCTTCTGATTCTGGACAACTTCCTTTAGCTTTATCAAGATAGGATCCTTGTCTTGCCTAGCCTTGACCTTGATCACCAATGAAGATTCTAACCTATTCTGAATAATGACACCACAGTCTATCCAGTCAACAAGGTGCACCCCTAATCGAGCAAGCCGATGCACATCCTTCACCAATTCCTTCCTTCCATCCTCAACGTGAGACACACTCTCCATGGACAACCTACTAAGGGCATTTGCCATAATATTGGCCTTGCCTAGATGGTAAAAGACACTCATGTCGTAGTCCTTGATAAGATCTAGCCACCTTTTTTGTCGTAAATTTAGATCCTTTTGAGTGAACACATATTGAAGGATCTTGTGGTCCATGAACACATCCACATGCACCCCATACAAGTAGTGTCTCCAAATCTTCAATGCAAACACCACCGCTGCCAATTCTAGGTCATGCATCAGGTAATGCTTCTCGTCAATCTTAAGCTGCCTAGAGGCATACACAATGACCTTACCATGCTACATCAACACACAACTAAGACCAACCCTAGAGGCATCACAATACACAATGAATCCATTCGTGCCCTCTGGTAGAGTCAATAGTGAGGCTAAAGTGAGTCGAGTCTTTAACTCATGAAAACTTTTCTCACTGGCATCCGACCACTGAACTTTGACCTTCTTCCAGGTCAACTTAGTAAATGCTGCTGCAATGGATGAAAATCCTTCAACAAACCTCCTGCAGTAGCCAGCTAAACCTGAGAAGCTACTGATATCCAAAGGACTAACTGGTCTAGGCCAATTCTTCACTGCCTCTATCTTTTAAGAGTCCACCTGCACACCCTCGCTTGACACTATGACCCAAAAATGCTACTAAGTTCAACCAAATGTCACATTTGCTGAATTTAGATAACAACTGGCGATCCTTGATAGTATGTAGCACAATCCTCAAATAAGAGGCATGCTCCTTCTAACACCAAGAGTATATGAGGATATCATCTATGAAGACAATCATGAACATATCCAAATACGACTTGAATACCCTATTCATCAAGTCCATAAAAGCTATATGAGCATTTGTTAGTCCAAAAGATATAACTACAAACTCATAGTGACCATACTAAGTCATCAAAAATATTTTTGGGATGTCACTCTCTCTAACTCTAAACTGATGATAGTCGGATCTGAGGTCTATCTTTGAGAAGAACTTAGCACCCTAAAGTTGGTCAAACAAGTGTTCAATTCTAGGGAGGGTATACTTGTTCTTAATTGTGACCTTGTTCAACTACCGATAATTAATACACATTCTAAGGGAACCATCCTTCTTCTGAAGAAAGAGAACTGGAGCACCCCTTAGGGATTTACTAGGCTTGATAAAACCCTTATCCAGGAGATCTTTCAACTCCTTTATCTCGACGAAGCATTCTGTAAGGAGGAATAGATATAGGCTGCATATCAGGGAGAAGGTCGATACAAAAGTCAATCTCCCACTCGAGAGGGACTCCTGGTAGATCATCTGGAAATACCTCCGAATACTCACAAACTATAGGAACTAACTGAAGAGTCAGGGTCTTGGACGTCGCATCCTTAACCCGAACTAGATGGTACACACATCCTTTAGAAATCATCTTCCTGGTCTTGAGATAGGAAACAAAGCGACCTACAGGCACAACTGAACTACCTTCTTATTCAAAAATCAAAACTCTACCGTACGAGTTCTACAATTTACTGAGGCATAACTACAGGAAACCAATCCACACTAAAGATAACATCAAAATCGGTCATGTCTAACTATATTAGGTCGGCTGAGGTGACTTTATGAAGAATTCTGACAGGGCATTTTCTGTATACTCGTTGAGCAATAACTGAGTCACCGACTAGAGTATAGACGGAGAAGGGTTATGATTGGATTTTGGGACTGACTCTGAAACTAATAGCAATATAAGGAGTCACAAAAGATAAGGAAGACCCTGGATCTAACAATGCATACACATCAAGATGGAATACTCGTAACATACCAGTGACCACAGCTGGAGAGACCTCCTTCTCTTGACAGGATGATATCGTGTAAAACCTATTTTGACCCTAGCCACCACCTGCACTAGTGGATGCACTCGACTAAGCTGAGCGCACTAGTGGAGATGGTGAACTGGTGGCTAGGTCACGACCTCTACTATGACCCTGTCTGGTTGAAGGGCAGTCTCTAAGCAGATATTCGGGCTTCCCACACTCGAAACATGCACCTGAACCCGTTAAGTACTCTCTGGTATGCCTCCTACTGCACCTACCACAAATTGGAATGTTTGGATCTCTTGGCATTCTCCCTAACCTCTAGATCCTGATGCTCTACCCCTATGATCATGCCTAGGTCTGGATGGAACACTGGCTATGATGGCACTGGGGCTGACGAACTCTGGTGGGACATTTGGCGATGTCCTCCATTGAACCTCTGTTGGAACTGTTCATAACTCCCTACCTAGCCCTCTTGGCCTACCTCTCCTCCTCCTTCATATGATTTGCCTCTATCTACTGGGCGTTGATGATGCTCAAACTCACACTTTTGATAAAGTATGAAGCATACATTCTTCATAAAGAACCTAACAAAGGTTGGGGTCGATCCCGCAAGGAATATGGTCAAAATATAAAATAACACTAGTATTTAAGCTTTTAAGTGTTTTATCTCCAAAAAAAGGGGTTTTATAGAAGTAATTATATGATAAGACTGAGAATTGATTGTTGTTTATCAAGATTATGCAATTAACTAGGGTAAGTTTTCCCCATGGGTTCATAACTACTTCGAGTTTCACAATTGTGATTTATCCCAATGCTTACTTGTAGAACGTGATAACTAGGGTTCATCCAAACGATTGGTTCGTCCCTATTGGATGACTATACTCAATCACCAGGTAAGGTCTCATGAGCGATTTCACTTCAACTGTTATTGACTTGTGCCGAATTAACTATCCTACAGTCGCAGATCAAGTCATACGATGACCCATAAAGATCAAGTCTTTGTTGTAGTTCTCTTTTCCTAATCTCTACTTCTTTAGGTTCAAGCAAGTAAAGAATTCGAGCAAGTCCTAATGTTGCACTCCATTAAGAAACATTAAAGATGAAGATAATACAATACAAGTTTTTTAGAATTGGTTTAGAATCACTTCGTGCAACCCTAGTTTGTTAATTCCCCATGGTTCCCACAATCCTAGTTGTGGAGGTTTTAGCCCCTTATGATTGTAAAACAATTATCAGTATTCATAGACAAACACATAATTTTAATACCTACAAATATGATTAGAAGAAAACCCAGTTGATTATTGCAAGAGTTTATGACGAATTATTCAAGAACAATGAACAAAAATCTCCAAGACTTGAATAGAAAGCTAACAACAATTTCCCTCAATGTGTTTTGTGTGTTTTCCCAACTTTTCCTACTGAAAATAACCTAAAAATATTTATACAAATATTTAGAACCTTTTCCTAAGTAAACAGGTAAACTGCTGAAACTGCCACCAACTTCACCTATGACCTGTAATAAGATTGTATAGGTCGTAACTTGCCTCATAAACTGGCTAGCATCTGCTGAATCTGGCTAAGTGTTGTGAACTAGTATGACTCGCACCATGAACCTATGAGTTGTACAACCAGTCCTGGTTTGATATTGAGAATTCTAGCAATCTTCTGAAATATATCACGAATGGCTTGGTACAACTCGTATCTTAGTTTTACGACTCTTGACTCCTTCTCGTACCTTGAGACGTGCCAGTCTTCACTTCTTCTGAACTTTTCCAAGACTCCTTGGTACAGTCTTGGGTAGATCTTACAATTCGTGGTTGCTATCCGTACCAGGAGACTTAGCCTGTGCAACATCCTCAAAAGTTTTCTATGAGTTCTATGGTACGACTCATACCATGAGCCATAAATTACCTTTGCCTCAACACTTTTGGCCTGGACTTTTCCACGACTCTCAGTACAACTCATACCAGGATGGCATGGCTCGTACTGAGTTCTGTACTTAGCCACTATTTTGCAATTTTCTCCATCTTTTGTACAATTCAACTCCAACATCTATTTTTCCTTGAAAACAAAGTAAAAGTTCCTCATATCCATGTAGACACACCTAAATCCATGCTTATTTCCTCAATTTTAAGCATCGAATGTGCTGTAGTACATCAATACGCTCAACTTAAGACTTTTGCATGTCCTCAGGCAAAGAAAACAAAACTAAAACAATGCTGAACTAGGAAGTAAACTTGGAATACCTACAACCAACACAACAAAACTTGCACTATGAACCACAATCATCTATTAACCCCTTTACTGTTCAAACTAAGTCATCTATGCACACATAAAACCAAAAAAAAATGACATACAGGAATCAAGATATGCCATCCAACTAATAGCAGAGAATTAAGCTATCACCAATGTTATTCACAGAAACAATTTGGTAAAATACAACACAAACAAAGTACCCTCATAGAAAATGAAGTCCCCAACACTCAGATATATAAAATTATGAAATGGGAACTAAACAAATGAGACTCTCACTCTCATAAAGAAGTTTCTAATACTGCACATTGGATACCATAGGCTTGCCCTTATTTTCTCTACTTTGTCTCTTTGGACAGTTAGGCTAGGATCACTATAGGACTTTGTACAACTTGTAATGTCGGCTTCGGGTTGGGTATGGTAGATATGGAATTTAATGACTAAATCCTCATTCGCACTACATACTGGTGGCTTCACTTTTCACTTTTTACCCCATTTTTCACTTTTTGAACTTTTCCTCCCTTTTCTATATTTAAATGCAATATGTGGGTGTGGTGTATTTTTATTATCTTTTTCATTTCTTTTTTCTCTTTTATTTCCTTTTCTTTTCATTTTTCTTTCTCAACTCTTTTTCTTTCTTTACTTTTCACACCTCTCCTTCTTTTAACTTTTTTCTTTCCTTTCTTTTCCACCTCCCCATAGTCTATGCACCCCTACTATAGCCACCCTCAACTTAGGCATATTTAATAAGTTGAGGTTCACAATGTCCAAGGAGGGACCAGGGCCAAAACAAATTCACAAACAATGGGAAAGGTGAAGGGTTAATCAAAGAAAAATAGTTAATGTTAGGCTCAAAATCAAGATCAAGGGATTAACTTTTATTTGGTAGGGTGATTTAAGCAAAAGTGGTTACAATAAAAAATAACCTTTGATCATTTCCTAACCAAGTATCCTAAAACCTATGTAAAGACCAACTGGGAAAGTTCTAGATCCTTAACGCAGTATTGAACTAAGTATGAATCCTTACTCACTCATGGTACCAGTTTGCATTGAATCTACCAATCCATTTCATGCATGGCTAAACTACAAATACACATGATAATAATGTAAATTCCATGCAAATATCCATAGAAGTCATCCAATTGTAATCAACCACACAACTAACACAAAAAAACTTAAACAAGGTTAATATTTTTTCAAAAATATCAAACTAGTGCATTTATTGGCTGTAAAGTAATCCTAAGCTACTTCTAATTAAATGAATTAAAGAATAACCTATTCCGGTTCTACTAGATAGCATGTCCGAGGGAAAATAAACACGGCAAGAAAAATCCTCGGTTGAACAAGATACCCAAAAACTACATGTACGCTCCCCCCTTTGAAAAATATGCTTCATCTGGGAAGCATCAATTGTAAGAATAAGGGAAAGGGACATACCTGTGGCTACTTATAATTCACCTTCCAAGGGTTTCCTCCCATATATCGCTTTATTTAACATCGTAGCATGATGTAACTTCCTTGATCATTCAGGCGTCATCAAGGTACACCAACTCAATCCCTCTTATCTCTTCGGTGTCTCCCATATACAACTTTATCCTTTGCCTATTCACCTTGAACCTCTTACCATATTTTTTTTGAAGCTCCACTTCACCTTATGGGGACACGTTCATCACTCAATATGGTCCCATCCACCTAGATTTCAATTTACCGAGATGCAGGTGGAGCCTCAAATTAAACAACAGGACCGAATCACCAGCATTGAGCTCCCTTTTTGCTATGTTCTAGTCATGGTAGATTTTCATCCTTTCTTTATAAATGGCGGCGCTTTCATAAGCTCGAAGCCAGAACTCATCTAACTCATTCAGCTGATCTAATCTCAAGTTGGCTGCTTTATTCCAACCGAATTCAACTTTTTCAATGCCCATAGTACTTGATGTGCCATGGTTTTATGAAACTTTCTATCCGTAAAACTAAGAAAATATGCAAATCCCGGTTATGTTTATATAGATATAATGTGTTTTTGTTAAGTGTTGCAGGCAAACAAGTTCGGACAGTGAAATGGGCATAATGAGCCTAAAATGGGCTAAGTATGGACTGCCTGCAATGTAATGAGTCTTTATGTCACTGGATGACTCCTTCCGTGAGCCATTAGGAGAAGAGGAGTTTGAACGCATAAAACTTAGGATGGAAGCAATGGTGACAATGGATCAACATCATGACTCATTATGTCTGGCAATGAATCATTAGGCAGGTCGTGAGGACTGGAAGCTGAAACTTATCAAAAGACCTGTGAGTCATAACGAAAGGAGTAACGAGTCATCTTACTACTTCACGACTCATTGAGAGCACTTACGAGGTGAAATGCAGAAGTTAACCATGAAGGGATAAATGTCAGGACAGAAGGAGCAATGAGTCGTCATGAGACTCAACGACTCGTCACGAGTAGGCATGTGTAGTTATCCAGAACACTGGAATTTTAGAACTCAAAAGAAATGAGGGACTTCACGACTCATATAGTCACTTAACAAGTCATTTGGTGGAACTTCTTGCTGAGTACGATCCGTAACTGCACTTCACAACTTGTTAGGACACCTAACGAGTCATTGCCACTGCCAACCTTCATTCTTTGTTAAATTAGGAAAGGATTTGTTTAATGTCTATAAATACTTTATGTAGGTTTATTTTTGAAGCTTATGCTTTATTATGAATTTTTACCATATTTTTCTTTATTGTTGATCAAAATTAAGGTTCAAGAAACAACTTTCATAATTTTGTTCTTGAATCTGGAGATTCAAACAACTTTGGATTATTGACATTAGATTTTTGTTGATTTATTCAAGACGTGTGGTTTCTTCTACGAATTATTGTAAGTTACAATTATGATTTCATCTACAATTATTAATAGTAATTTTTCAAGCATGAGTTGCTAAACCCATAATTAGGATTGCGGGAGCCAATATGAATTGACACATATAGGCAAAAACACTTAGTGAATCTTGAATGGGGTTTATGTATGTATTATTTTCCCCTTCATTTTAATTGCGTCTTTACGGTTTCAAACATTGGAATTTTCCTTCTTCTTACTCACCGGATCAAGGGGTAATGAATGGGAAAAGGAATTAACAACAGAGATTTGAGGATATCAACCCTCATCTATTAGCTTAACCTTTTATGAGAATAGCTAATCTGATATCAAGAGTAAGGGTTAAATACGTGTACATCTGCATACGGATCAAGTTGCATGGTGATAATCATCTAACTAGGGGATCAACCATTTAGGTGAAGTTAACTTACCAATATTACATGTTAAACATCAACATAAATTGCTAGTATAATACACCTTGTGGTTATGAAGTCACGGGGAACACAATCCTAGTCAACTCACTCATTGGATACAATCAATTTTAAATCAAAGATCTACTCATTGCTCTCTCTTGTTTCAATATTTCTTGTTACAATTTTCCCCCTAGGAAATAAGTAAGCCAATAGTAGTAGCTATACACATTAATTGAGGTCCTTACCGTATTCCTCATGGGATTCGACCCCAATTCTAGTTGGGTTCTATATTTGAACATCGATTGCTTTATATTTCATACGAGGTGTAATTTGGACGACATCAAATTTTGGCGCCGTTTCTGGGAAATACGACTTAGGCTTTTATTAATTGTGTTTGCTTTGCTATTGGTCCTAATTTCATTTTTATTTTTTTAAACCCAGTACTAGGAGCCAAGGAATATCCCTGGTTCCAATTGATCACGAACTTGAGCAAACACTGTGGAATTTAAGGAAAATGGCCAACGCACATGGGCAAGAAACAATGGAAGAAGTAATAGCCAAAATGTTGGCTGAGGAACAAGCTCGCACGAGAGATAGAGAGGCATCTAGGCTTGCTGAAGAGCAACACCAAGCTGCCGAAGTTGTGCGAGCTAAAAGGAATAGAGGTCCAGACCAGTAGAGGCACCGGTACTTTAATGACAACGATGATGCTGATATTGATGAGGCCAGTGCTGTTGGAGCTATTGTCCCTCCCCCTTTGCCTGTTGGGGAAAAGTTTGATATTGCTAGTGCAATGATCCAATTGCTCAACATGAAGGAGATATTTGGGGGTCATGATACTGATCATGCACATACTCACTTGACTAATTTTTTGGGTATTTTCAAAGCATACCAACAACCTGGGTGAGTCAGGATGTGATAAGACTGAGGTTATTTCCCTTTTCACTAGGGAGTGAGGCAACACTGTGGTTCGCTGAATTGCCAAATGATTTTATTACTACTTGGAGGGAGCTTAAAGAGCTTTCTTGAGAGATTCTTTCCACTTTCCAGAGTGTTGCAGCTAAAGTATGAAGTTTATAACTTCAGGCAGTTGAATTCTGAAGAACTTCATGAGACTTGGTTGTGGTTCATCAAGAGGATGAAAAAGGTGCCCAACCACAGGATCCCAGATGATACACTATTGGAGATATTTTATAGGTCTCTGAATGCTAATACCAAGGCGGTGGAAGATACTGTCTCTGGAAAAACATTCATGAGTCATACATATGCTGAGGCTGTTGAAGTCCTTGATAGGATCATCAAAACCAACCACGCATGGCACATAAGAGAGTCGAAAGTTCCGGCTGGTACTTATGCGATAGGTATGTCTGAGAAGCAGAGAAGGAAGGATGAAGAGAGAGATCATGATATTATAGAGATCAAAACCACAATGGGACTCCTTGCTAAACATATTATAGGAGCCGGGATAGAAAAGGTGAATGTAGTTGGTTCTCATGGCAAGGCCTTGATAAATGACAGAGGTGAGTCAGAATTTGAGGAAGAAAATTATTTGAATGATCAAGGGGCGGGTTTCTGGACCAATGCACAAGAGTCTAACCAAGACTCTTGGCGTCAAGGTCAGGGGAACTATGAGTCAGAACTATTATAGAGACAACAATTACAACCGGGGCCAATACAGGGATATGAGTAGAGGCAGAGATAATGGTGGCTGGAGGAGCACAAAAATGATAGAAGCGGTCTCCAGTCTCTATGTTCCTCCAAGGAACCGTGAACTAGAGTTTAGCGGTTCAAGGGTGGAATATGTGTTGTCTAAAGTACTCAAGCAAATGGAGGTGATAGATGGCCATTTTAAGGAACTCCGTACTGATAATTTTGGTATGAACCAAAAAGTGGAGTCATATGATGTTGCTATTAAGAAGATTGAATAGCAGCTTGGTCAGATGTCTGTTGCTATGAACCAGAGGAAAAAAGGCATGCTTCCTAGTAACATAGTTTAGAATTTGAAAAATGGCAGTCATTACATGGCTGTAACTACTAGGAGTGGGAAGGAGGCAGTTGATCCTCCTATGCCGATTGTGACTGATGAGATAGTCAAGCCCTTAGTGATTGATAATGATAGGGTGGCGGACTACGAGGAGCAGGTTTTTATTGATGATGTAATTGACAAGATAGCTCCTAGTAATTCAGAGGAGCATGGGTCTAGAAAAGGAAAGGAGAAGGAGGAATCTCAAAAGATAACACCCATTCCTAGACCCCCTCCCCTTTTCCCGCAGAGGCTGAAGAAGAAGATAGAAGATGGGAAGTATCACAAATTTATTTCAATGCTGAAGCAACTATCGTGAATGTCACACCCCAAATCCAGGGAGGCGTGACAGGCACGTGGTGCCATCCATGAATGAGCATATGTGGCACCCAAATATAAAACAAAGTCCAGAACCGATGAGGTTCGACAACACAATAACTATAAAATATGAGTAACCACAAGCTAAAGAAGAGGCTTGCTCACTTGACCAATCAAAAGGGTATACATAGGCCGTCTATGCCATGGAAAGGAAGACAATCTATACAATAAGGCCCACCCTTCCTACAACAATGACACTACACCCACAACAAATGTCTACGAGCCTTTAAAAATATAATAGAAATCAACTATCCAGGATAGGACCCCGAACTACCCATAACTCAACCTCTAACAACTCCAAAAGAACTGGAGCACACTGACTCAGCTGGAACTCCACTCAGCAACCAAGAACATGATCTACCAGCCCACCATCACCTACAGGCATGAATACAGCGCCCTAACTAGGGCGTCAGTACAATAAGGTATCGAGCATGTAAGGCAGAAACAATTGGACGACCAAGATTAGAGATCAACAGATATACCAAATATCATAGAAAGAGAACTAAACTTAAGTAAACACATAAAACCTACCTGGCCCCCATAAGCCTGACAAGTACAATCAAACATAGAAACAGAACCTACCTGGCCCCCAAAATCCCGGCAAATACAAAACTAAATAATAACACAGAGGCACCTAGCCGACACAACTCACCTATCATCATTTCTAGACCTCTCAATGGCCTCAGCTACCGCCAGCCATCTAGCATCCACTGCTATTAGATAATATATAATACAAACAACAACCACAATATAACACCAAGAAAATCGAAAGTAAACACCAGTTAATCAACATCATCAACAAAAAACTATCGGACTCTCTCTCAACTGTGCCCAATTAGTGGAGCTCAATCCATTTGGGAGAACCAAGAGCGACCCCAAGAAGGCTCAGACATGTCGGACCACTCTCGAATCATGTCGCAACTTGACACTATGGAGGACATCATTCTCAACCCCGTAGGTTATTTCACTCCTTTGGCTCAACCCCTCAGTCAGAAACACTCTCGTGCGTCAGGTATCCACAAGCCACAAGGCACCTCGAGCTCGACCCCTAGCCAGAAAAACTCTCACACATCGGGACCACAAGCCATAAGGCCTCAAACACAACACACACACAATCAACAACAGTAATAATACATGCTCAAATAGCCCACAATCGGCTCTTAAACCCCACAACCTGACTATTACAACATAGTACTTTTCTTTTACGTCTAGATATCAACATAAGAGCCACTAACCGAGATAAAGATTACCATACTAACTAGTCTATCCCCAAGATTTACAAACAGACCACAAGCCACTCTACCCATCACTAACAATAAGGGACATGGCCAAAGCCAACCCAAGCGTCACCACGACCACTGACTCAAATTTAATGAATGATCTCCACAACTATCGACCTTAACCATTCTAAAACCTCATTCACTTGACAATATAAGCACCTAATATTATTCACTCAAACAACCACAACTTTCTACAAGAACCACATGCCTCACAAACGGCCTTTCGACACGAGCCTAATAATTTTCCATGGCTACGATTCTCCGCACTCAAGCCCGAGCCACCAACCAAATCAGCACCTTATACACAACTTATCACCATATAAATAAAATCACAAGAGTTCAATATTAACATAACACAAGCCTTCACAAAACAGCCAACACATATTTTAACACCGACGACACTGGCTAAGGAATTCATGCTGACAAAGGGAGGGGCAAGCCTAACATACCTTAGCTTCAAGCATAGCCAAACTCGAACCTTCAACATCACGAAACTACTTCCTAACAGCAGTACAAGATTCTTCCAAAAATACAACCAACAAATTCAACAAAGATGACAACACAACGAGGCATAACCGATAAGATTTATAGAAATTTGATGGTAGAAACTTCGAGACAACAACCTAACGAGGTTAAAACACCTATTAACAACATTAAAAAGTAAGGAGAACAAAATAAAGAAGTCTTACCAATAGCTTCACCATGAAACAACCACCAACAGGCCGGAAAAGACACCAAACCATGGACTACCCCAAGTTCCCAACTTCCCGACATCAAAATCATGTTAAGCCATGGATTCTAACCCCCAAAACCCAAGAAATAAAATGGAGAGAACTTCAGAGAGATTTCTTACGAAGTAGGTTGCTGGAAAATGAATTTTGATGAAGAACAACCGACCAAAGGGGCTTAAATAGCCGTCCACCGCCTTAGACCCTTGTGACTTGCCTGTTTGTGCGGTCTGGCGAAAACACAAATATCTCTCTACTTCGAAGTCGGATTCACAAATGGTTTGATGCACTGGTAACTAGGCTCTTAGATATTTGAATTGATAGGTAGAAAAACCCCTAACACCTTATATATGGGAGAAAATCTTTGAGATATTTGACCTAAATTTCAACGAATCTCAAGACGGAAATTTTGCAATAACTTTTTCTAAATTTTGTTCTACAACTTGATTGATGTACAATCTTGAATATGACCGTATAGTGATTCAATTAACTCATAAATCTTCCTTATTAGCCTATTATGTAGTCTTAGTCCTACATTGAAAGCATGATTTTATCGCTCAAATTATCCGGGGTGTTATAGTGAAATTAGTTGAGGAACTTGAGCAGATGCCTAACTATACTAAATTATAAAGGATCTTGTCACTGAAAAGAGGACCGTGAGCTTTTATCCTGCTAATAATTTGCACCACTATAGTGCAATAGCATCTCGGTCTCCTGTGCATAGGAAAGAATACCTTGGAGCTTTCACCACACCGTGCACTATTGGATACTTTTACTTTGCTAAGGCTTTACGTGATATTAGTGCTAGTATTAATCTGATGCCATTGGCAGTGCTTAGATAGTTGGGCTTGGGAGCCTCCAAACTGACTATAATGCAGCTATTGATGGCAAATCGCACGGTGAAAAATTCGGTGAGGATTCTTTATGATGTCCTGGTGAAGGTGAAGTCCTTTATATTTTTCGGACGACTTTGTTATTTTAGATTGTGAGGTTGATTTTGAGGTCCCCATTATATTGAGGCAACTATTCCTGGCCACCGGGCGTGCTCTTGGGAACATGGAGACTAGATAACTGAAATTTCAATTGAACAATGAAGAGGTGACATTTAATGTGTGCTAGTCCATGAAATAGCCAAATGACATGCGGGTGGTCTCAGTGATTGATAGTGTGGAGGTTGAGCTTCCAATCATGCCTATTGATGAGAGGGTGAGTATCGAGGACTTAGCACTAGTGTTGATGAATGTTGATATTGAGGAGATTCAAGGGGTGAGGAGATCGTTAATGCACTTGCAGGTATGGGGTCGTACACTTATGCTCAAAAGAGGATTGATCTTGATCTAAAAAATTGTTTGACCTCACTGGCCAACAATATATTGAGGAACCTCCAGTATTGGAGCTCAAGGCACTCCATCTCACTTACGAAATGTATTTCTAAGGACCGAAAACACACTGCCAGTAATAGTAGCAGCATACTTGGTGGAATAGCAAGTGGAGGCTTTGGTCTCTGTTCTGAAGAGGTATAAGAAGGTCATTAGGTAGACCATTGCATATATTATTGGGATCCCATCCGGTATTTGCACACATAAGATCCAACTTGAGCCAGATTGTACTCCAAGTATTGAGCATTAGAGTAGGTTGAATCCTCATATACAAGAGGTGATCAAGAAGGAAATTCTTAAGTGGTTGGATGCAGGTGTGGTTTACCCTATTGCTAACAGTAAATGGGTGAGCCCAATATGGTGCGTACCAAAGAAGGGGGAATCACTATGGTCCTGAATGCTATAATGAGCTAATTCTACTAAGGACAGTAGTAGGATAGAGAGTAGCATGGACTATCTGAAGCTAAACCATTGGACGTAGAAGATCATTTTCCAATGCCATTCATGGATCAGATGTTAGACCGACTTGCAGGCAGAGGCTAGTACTGCTTTCTTGATGGTTATTCGGGGTACAAACATATCTCTATAGCCCCCGAAGACTAAGATAAAACCACTTTTACCTGCCCTTATGGGACATTTGCTTTTAAAAAGGATGCTGTTCGGGTTATGTAATGCGCTCACCACTTTCCAGTGCTGCATGATATCCATATTTTTTGATATGGTGGAGGACACCATTGAAGTATTTATGGATGATTTTTTAGTGGTGGGTGACTCTTTTGATGATTGTTTAGCTCACTCAAGCAAGGTGCTGTAGTGGTGCGAAGAGACCAACTTGGTGCTTAATTGGGAAAAGTGCCATTTCATGGTCAAAGAGGGTATAGTGCTAGGCCATAGGATTTCAGGTAAGGGCATTGAGGTGGACAGAGCAAAGATTGATGTAAGTCTACTACCTCCAATTTCTGTGAAGGGATTTGAAGGATTTTGGGCCATGCGGAATTTTATCGGAGATTCATCAAGGATTTCTCAAAGATTGCACATCCCTTGTGCAAGATATTTGAGAAAGAGGTGAAGTTTGTGTTTGATGATGCTTGCTTAAAGGCATTTGAATTTTTGAAGGAGAGATTGACTATTGCCCCGATCATAGTGGCACCTGACTGGTCCTTATCGTTTGAGGTTATGTGCGATGCTAGCAGAGTGGCCTTGGGAGATATTTTGGGCCAAAGGAATGAAAAGATTTTTCATCCAATTTATTATTCTAGCAAGGCTATTAATGCATCTTAAAAGAATTATTCCATGATGGAAAATAGTTGTTAGCTATGGTATCTGGCATACTTGTTTGGAACTAAGGTGATAGTTCATACAGACAATGCAACTCTGCATTATTTAAAGGAAAAGAAGAATGCCAAACCATAGTTGATTAGATGGATTCTGTTGATGCAAGAGTTTAAGTTTGAGGTTAAAGATCGGAAGGGGACCGAAAAGTAGGTGGCAGATCACTTGTCGAGATTAGAGGCAGATGGAGCACTTAGAGATGAGCTTGATATAGATGACACATTCCCTGACGAGTAGGTTTGGATGCTTCCCAAGATCTCATTCCATGGTTTGCGGACTTCGCTAATTATCTGGTGAGTGATGTGGTACCGGAAGATTTATCTTTTCACCAGAGAAAGAAATTCATGTCTGATATGTAGAAGTTTTTCTGGGATGAGCCTTACCTGTTCTGCATATATGCTAATGGGGTAATTCGAAGATGTGTGTCCAAAACTGAGATGTTGAGCATATCGGAGTCTTGTCACACATCCCCTATTGGGGATCATCATAACGGGATTTGCACAACCCACAAAATTTTGTAATGTGGGTACTATTGGCCAACCATTCACCCAGATGCACGTGATTTTGCAAAGGCATGTGATGCATGTCAAAGGCAAGGAGGCATATCAAGAAGGCATGAGCTCCCTCTTACTTCCATCCTTATCATTAAGCTATTTGACATTTGGGGCATTGACTTTAGGGCCTCGTTTGTGAGCTCAAGTGGGATGAAGTACATACTTGTAGCTGTGGATTATGTTTCTAAGTGGGTGGAGACAATTGTGCTTCCAAACAATGAAGGTAAGAGTGTCATAGCATTCTTGAAGAGGATTATATTCTCCAGATTCAGGACACCTAGAGCAATCATTAGTGATTGGGATTTGCACTTTTCTAACCGATTGTTTCAGAGTTTTCTGGAAAAACATAGGGTGAAACACAGGGTGGCAACACCTTATCATCCACAATCTAGTGGGCAAGTTGAGGTCTCCAATCGGGAGATAAAGACCATCTTAGCAAAGACTGTGAATGTTAACCAGATAGATTGGTTTAGGAAGCTGGATGATGCATTATGGGCTTATCGAAATATATTCAAGACCCCTATAGGTATATCTCCTTATCATATTGTGTATAGGAAAGCATGTCATCTTCTGGTCGAGCTTCAGCACAAAGCCATGTGGGTCCTCAAGAAGCTGAATCTGAATTGGAGTGATGCTGCGAACTTGAAGCTTGATCAGTTGAATGAGCTAGATGAGTTTAGTTTAAAATCCTATGAAAATTTAGAAATTTACAAAATGAGGATGAAGATACAACATGACTAGAAGATTGAGCAAAGAGAGTTCAGCCCTGGAGATATGGTGTTATTATTTAATTCTATGCTTCGCTTGTTTCCGGGAAGTTGAAGTCCAAATGGTTGAGACCATTTCGAGTGGTCCAAGAATTGTCCTTTGGTGCAATTGAGTTGGAAAATCATGAAGGAAAATGGTTCAAGGTGAATGGCCAACGGGTGAAAGCATATCTGGAAAAGAGTGAAGAAATCAAACTGGTGGACCTTTGTGCTCTGGGTGAGGTCTGAGTAACCCAGAGACTTGCATCGTGCCGCGACGTTGAATCAGGAGCTACATGTGAGGAAACCCATAGAGGTATCTTGGTGAAGTCTGAGTAATCAATAGACCCGCGTTGTGCCGTGACATTAAATTTGGGCGATTCTTGAGAGGCAACCCAAGTTATAATTGTAATACCAACATAGTGTTTACGTGTGTTGATATGTGCTTGTGATTAAGATGAGAAATCTAGAGCTAGAACAAAAATTTTGAACTTTATAAACTATTTCCTAAAGTCATAGAATGAGTCGTCACTTGGCGTAACGACTCATCATTACCAATCATGGCCACTGATGCAGAAAACATTAATCTCGGGAGAGTTGACAATGGATGACTTAATGAATCATGATGTCACTCGACCATTCATTCAGTGAATCATCCTGAAACAACTAAAAGTTCACTAAGAGTCCAGGGTCAATGACTCAAGACACGACTTGTTGCGTAACATCACAAGTCGTTTCTTGAGTTGTTAGGTCCCAGGTAAGTATTAATGTATCATATTTACTAACGGGTAACATCACAAGATGTGGCTACTACTAATGACTCGTTTAGGGGGTCATGGTCCACAGGCTAAAACCATACTTGCTCGACCCGACCCACGATCTAAAAAGTCTTCAATTGGGTTGTTTTCATCAATAACCCATGATTTCTTTCAAAATTACTCCACATTCTAAATCATCAAATTAAACGGTTCCATCCCCATTTGCACTTTCAATCTCACAAACTCACAAATCATTCACCCTCATATGCACACCGACACTGAGTCACAAGCATCATGAGCACATCACTAAATTGGCACCTTAAGTCTTCATCAAAGTAAGTTTTGAATTGTTTTCTAATAGTGATGATTGTATTGCTACCCACTCATGCTTGAAAATATCTATCAATATATGAATTTGGTCCCAAACATTAAAACCCTAAGTTGCCATGATTTAATTGCCTAAATGATGGACCCTGAAAGTATTGAACTAAATGGCTTGACTTGATGAGTTTGTGGTAGAATGTTTAAATGATTGAGGTTGAAATTGGCTTTCTTACACCCATTGAGTCGACGAGCATTATGATCTGTAATTTCTTTGGCAACAAAGCTTTGATTGTTTTGCGTCCCCAACTCCCATCGGAATTAAATGCAAAAGTTTGACATAGGTGAAATCTAAGTAACCCTAGTTCGTGGGCTTGCCTAACGAGTCATTACATGACTCGTCATCACTGACACATAGAAAGTGAAACTCAAAATTCTTGAGAATGAGCCATGTAATGAGTCGTGGTAACACCTCACGATTCGTGATGTGAGTTGTCCTTAGTAGGACAAAAATTTTGAAATTCTGAAACTAAAAACCACGACTGACTTAATGACTCATTGCCATAAGAAATAACTCGTTAGTTCAAGATGTTAAGTCTATTGGAAATAGATGAAACAGTTGAACATACAGACCACGGAGGACTTCACGAGTCATTGCCAGTGACAACGATTCGTTAGGTCTCTTGTCTTGTTTGTGGGCATCCACTGAATTAATGTATTATCATAATGTAATCTTAGATACTAATGGTTATTCCACAGGTACAGTGGCACCAAAAGGAACTCCTAAGAAGGGTCAAGCCAAAAAACTAAGGAAGGAGAAGGGCCAGCCCTTGACTCGCAGACTAAGAGATGAACCATCATCCTTAGAATATTCAAATGGCTCAGTTGAGGAGTATCAGATAGATGAGGAATAGATGGAGCGGCAATCGACCAGAGCTAGGACTAAACACCCTATTAATTTGACAGCCATGGTCGCATCTTCGACTCCACTCGCAAGGGACCCACCAAGCCGGGAGGACGGAAATAATGTGGCCTCAGCCTCGAAGGATCACGAGGGCACTGCAGTTAAGGATGATGATGAGGATGACAATGAATCCCATTCTCAATAGGAGAGAACTGCTAATGAGAAGATTGGAACCTCAAAAACATATCAAGACCAGCCTCAGAGAATGGTGAAAAGGTGGTGTGTTCCGGGTATGAGGGTAATCTACAACCAGGACATTACTCCCACTAATAAGGGCCATTCGAAGAGGAGCATTTATGAAGAACCAAGGTTGGTCACTAAAGGGTTCGATGACCTCCCAAAAATTGAAGCACTATCTGACAAGTACCGGTTTGGGTGGTTGAGTGAGCCGTCTGGCAGTTACAACCCGCCATTGGTCAGAGAGTTTTATGCATTATACGCAGCCATGCTATAAAAGCAAGCTGTGGGAGGCCAAGACTGGAGGAAGCATCCTTCACTGACCCGTGTTATGGTACAGGAGACACCAGTGGACATCTCTGAACACACCATCTCGCGCATTTTATATGGTCCAGAGTATGAGCCTCCGATGAACACAGACGAATTAGATCATTAGATGAGTGAGCTGCAGAAAATCGAGAGCAAGAAATTGAACCATGACAACAGAAAGAGGAAGTATACATGTCTGGCCCGGATCATAGCCACTCAGGGTATATTAGTGGAATCATTGAATGGATCTGAGGTACAAATAAATAAGGCCACTTTGAACTTTTAGGCCAAACTGTGGTGGTCATTAGTGCGACACAGGATGGTACCGACCAACAATGACAATGTCATATCACCAGACCGAGCTGCATCGGTAGCTAGCATCATGAAGGGCTATGCGATTAAATTTTCGAGGTATGTAGTTGAGAAGATCCGGGAGAGAGTCATCATGGAGAGCACAAGTATCCCTTTTCCATTCCTTATAGCCTAACTTTGTAAGGCGTCACAGGTCCTTGAGTTTCCTTCTGTAGATCAGAAGGTTGAGGTGCTTAAAATTACAAATATAGGGTTTATCAGAGATGATATGAATCCGGTTTCCAAGGCTAGGAGTCAGGCGGCCATAGACACTAGGGTCGTTACTAGTTGAGGCATTAAGTGGAGTTCCTTAGAGTGATGCTACGGGGTTACAGAGATTGAGACAGAGCTGTCAGCAGCCCGTGAGACTGGTAGTCAGCATGATGCTACCATTGCAACAGATATACCATTGACCTCCGAGGTCCCAAAGTCATCCTCCATCGTACCAGTAGCGCGACCACCCGTTACATCACCTCGTTCTTCACTGGCCTACATAGTCATGAACTCATAGGAATTTAATACCGACATGGCTAGGCAGTTGGCGAAGGAAGAAAAGCAGCAGGCTCACACGACACTTCAAGCGAAAGTGCTAATGGAGTAGGTCAATCCCTAGGTAATGAAGGAGTTAAAGGTATTATCGGGACATGGCATGGTAGGTTGGATGCCTTCAAGAGATGGTTGGACGAGTGCATTGCTCAGTTATAGGCATCCAAGCTGACACGATGATATGCGGAGGTGGCAGACGTCATAGTTGAGTTGCGAGAACTATCAACACGATGAATATCTACTATAACACTGCCAATGCTCCCAGTAGTGGGGGCCGAGAGTGAGGAGGAGCTACCTTTAGCATTTGATTTCATCACCGAGGAGCTTGTAGCTAAGGAAAAGGGAAGAGACCTCGAGAAGAGGTGAGCGAGAGTGAGAGTGGTGATCTTCTATGAGAGCAGAAGTAGGAGAAAAAAATATGGAGGCAACACTGAAGATATCTAGAGATGAGGTTTGAAAGAAGGACGAGACTGATGCTGATAGAGCTCGTGGAGAGGGTATGAGTTCTGTTGGTTCAGAGAGTGTACTGGTTATCCCTAGTGCCCAGGAGAGGAGATTGGGGGTGCATCTCCTCCCACCGACCAAACCACAGGCGTCGAGAACATAACTCAAGGGTTTTTCTTGCTGGATATCTTTTCCCTCAGGTGTTCCTTATCTAGTAGAACCAGCATGTTTAGGTTTTTGTTTCCCATGTTTTTGTGTCAATTAAAAGGAAAATAGGTAAACTTAGGGCAGTTGACTAAAATGGGAATAATTTTTGCAAGTTTTTCATATTGAAGTGATTGAATGATACCCCTCCTAAAATGTTTTGTTTGTGTGTGCTAAGTGTATGAAGCATGACCTTTGTGAATATTTGCATGGCATTAATACTATTAGTATGTGTACCATTGTGTGACTGTGCATGAACTAGCAGTTGGTAGTGATGACGTTGTCCTATGCATTTTGTGGAGAGGCATTTAGTGTTAGTTCCACAGTGCGTACACAATCTAGAACTTGCCCGGTTAGTCGTACCAAGGTTATAAGATAGTTGATGAGGAGACGATCGTAGGCCATTGTTCAGAATAGTCCAGTTAGCCTAAATGACCGACCAAATGAATATGAATATCCTTTGATCCCGAGTTTGATTAAAAATTTCCCCTTTTTGTTGTCTTGCCAATTCGCCATCCTGCTTTAATTATAATGAACCTGTTTTTGCCCTGCTCCCTCCTTGGACACCATGGACCTCAACTCAGGAGAGTCGCCTAAGTTGAGGGTGGTAGGTGTGAATAAGAGGAGTAGGGGGAAAAATGATCGAATAATGCAAACAAAAGGATGGGTGCTGTGTGCTTAGATATGTAAAAAAAGAGAAATAACTATTTATACCTGATGAGGAATTCACAGAAGAAAAAAAAGAGAAAGAAGAGAGTGAAAAAGAATAGCTCGCACTTGTAGTCTTGAAAAATAAATAAAACAAAGGAGAAAGGGATAAGAGTAAAAAGAATGTTAATTGGAGCCAAGGTTAGTTTAGTGCCAAGAAGGGTTGAGCCACTATGTACATATCTACCATACCCATGCCCAAGCCTACATTACAAGCCTAAGAAAGTCCTATCGTGATCCGAACTCAATCTTCTAACCAGCTGAGGTATAGAAAATAAGGGCAAGCCTATGATTTTGTATGCACATTGTGTGAACTTCATTATGAGTGTGAGTGAACTTGACACAGTCCCTGTATTAAATGATAATGTTTGATAGCTATGAATTAGTCGGACTTCTTTGAAGTGAGGGCATATGGGCAACAAAATCGTCTGCTAATTGTTTGGGTCAGTGTCATAGGATTGTATACATGGTTACAGGTTGATAGTGTAATGCCATTCTTTGATTCCTTTGTGTTATGGTGGAAAACTTTGCATATGCACTATGATTTATTTTTTGGTGATATAGAAGGGGTTAGAATTTTTTATTTGATTATGCTGTGAGTTTTTGATTGCCATAAGTTCCCTAGATTTCTCTTAGTTGAAGCGTCGAGTTAGTTTTTTTTAATTGTTTTTGCTTGAGGACATGCAAAATTTCTAAGTTGAGGATGTTGATGTGCCATGGTTTTATAGCACTTTTGACGCTTAAAACTAAGAAAATATGCTAATCTTGGGTATGTTTATATAGATATTATGTTTTTTTGTTAAGTGTGTAGGAAAACAGGTTGGGACAGTGAAATGGGCATAATGAGCCTAAAATAGACTAAGAGTAGACTGTCAGCAAGGTAACGAGTCATAATGTCACTGGACGACTCGTTCCTTGATACATTAGAAGGAGTTTGAATGGATAAAGCTCAGGCTGGAAATAGTGGTGACAATGGATCAATATCATGACTCGTTATGTCTAGTAATGAGTCATTAGGAAGGTCGTGAGGACTGAAAGCTGAACTAATCAAAAGACCTGTGAGTCATAAAGGAAGGAGTAACGAGTTGTATTATGACTTCATGACTCATTGAGAGCACTGGTTAGGTGAAACTCGGAAGTTAAGCATCAAGGGATAAGTGAAAGGATGGAAGGAGCAACGAGGTGTCATGAGACTCAATGAATTGTGACAAGCAGGCATGTGCAGTCATCTAGAATATAGGAATTTTAGGACTTAGAAGCAATGGGGGGCTTCACGAATTGCCCAGTCACTTAACGAGTCAATAGGTAATCCGTCGTCCATAGGGAACTCTTGCTGAACATGAGCCGTCACTGCACTTCACAACTCGTTAAGACACCTAACGAGTCTTTGCCACTGCCGACCTGCGTTCCATGTTAAATTAGGAAAGGATTTGTTTAATGTCTATAAATACTTTATGTCGGTTTGTATTTGCAGCTTATTCTTTATTAAGACTTCTTACCATATTTTTTCAATGTTGTTGATCGACATTAAGGTTCAAGAAACAACTTTCATAATTTTTTTCTTGAATTTGGGGATTAAAACAACTTTGGATTATTGACATTAGATTCTTGTTTATTTATTCAAGACTTGTGGTTTCTTCAACAAATTATTGTAAGTTATAATTATGACTTCGTTTACAGTTCTTAATTGTGATTTTTCAAGCATGAGTAGCTAAACCCATAACTAGGGTTGTGGGAACCATGATGAATTAACACACAGGCAAAAACACTTAGTGAATCTTGAACGGGGTTTATGCAAGAATTGTTTTTTCCTTCATTTTCATTGCTTCTTAATGGTTGCAAATGTTGTAATTTTCCTTCTTCTTGCTCAACGGATCAAGGGGGCAATGAATGGTAAAAGGGATTAACAATGGAGATTTGAGGCTATCAACCCTCATCTAATAGCTTGACCTTGTCTAGAAATAGCTAATCCGATATCAACGGTAAGGGTTAATCAAGTATACATCTATACACGAATCAAGATGTTTGTTTATAATCATCTAAGTAGGGGATCAACCATTTAGGTGAAGTTAACTTACTAATATTGCATGTTAAACACTGGAATAGATCACTAGTATAAAACGCCTTGTAGTTATGAAGTCATGGGGAACACAATCCTAGTCAATTCACTCTTTGAATATAATCAATTTTAAATCAAGGATATACTCATTGCTCTATACTATTTTTTTCATTATTTCTTGTTACAATTTCCCCCCAGGAAATAAGTAAGCCAATAGTAGTAGCTAAACGCATTAACTGAGGTCCTCACTAAATTCCTCGTGGGATTTGACTCCAACCTTAGTTGGGCTATATATTTGAACATTGATTGCTTTATATCTCATTACGAGGTGTAATTTGGGCGACATATGTACCTTATTCTCTAAATCTACCGGCAGATGACACGACTTACCATAGATAAGTTGATATGGAGATGAGCCAATGGGAGTCTTATGCACTGTTCGATATTCCCATAGGGCATCATCAAGTTTCCTAGACCGTCTATCTAACTGGTGTTCACTATTTTGGCAAGAATAGTCTTGATCTCCCTGTTGGACACTTCCACTTGTCCACTAGATTGAGGATGGTAGGGTGTTTCCACATTATGTTTCACACCATATTTGTAATACCAAGAAAGTCCCTAAGATCAGGCCCAAGGGATCAAGCGTAAAAAGTAGGAAAAGGTTGCCTGGGCCATAGGATGAGTAATCCAGTGACCCATGGGGAGACTTCACGAGTCATTAGGTGACTCGTAAAGTGAGAGGAGGATGGCTAAGGTTCAGGGGCAAGATTTGACCACGAGAAGAATCCACGAGTCGTGAAGTCACTCCACGACTCGTGGAGTTGGTCATGGTCAGGAGTAGGCATGGATGTTGATTTATGGCAGTGTTCCCAATGACTAGGTCACTATGAGTCGTTAGGTACACCATGAGTCGTGGAGTCCCTCATGGTGACTGGTAGTGTGTATTTTTCCTTAATTTTAGTAAGGGTGTTTTCATAATTCCTAAGCTTCTAAGTCCTAAAATATGTCGTTTTAAGCTCAATTAGAAGGGTTGTAAGAGTGCTTAACCTATCATAAGCCTTTTCATTCCATTCATGCATGATCAAGGAGTTCATTAAAGATCAAGATAGAGGATTTCTTAGGTTCTTCCTCAATTCACTTGGGTTCTGAAGGGAGCTTGTGAAATCAAAATATATAGGTATGTGGGGCTATGAATGGGAGTATTCCTTCACTTCCATGCCCAAATCCTCTTCTAAATTAATGTAATTCAAGGGGTTTTAACCCAATTTGTGAAATTCTCTAAGTATCTATTATGGGTAAATTTTATTCATGTTTCTAATGTTGTTTTAAGATTCATGGGCATGTTTTGTAATAATTTTTATTACAAATTTATGATTTAAAAGTCTTATTATGATGCTCAATTAAGAAAGTTCATGAAAGGTTGAGATTGTGATCAATGTTTTCAAGTATGATGAAATGTATATGATAAAAATATTCTTTTGAACTACCCATGTTTATACCTATGATTTTGACTATCTCAAAGCATGTATAAGTTTGGGCAAGCTCATATGATCAAGTATGTTTCATGTACTTCAATTTCATGTTATTAGCTTACCACATGGTTTTAGAGTCTAGACTCCTACTTTTTAGATTGTGGTATGGTTGAACCTAGGCTCCTCATGATATGTTTTGAGATTATGCATGTACTATTATGATTCAGCTTCGCCGTAAGATGATGGTTCAGCTTCGTTGAAAAATGATGGAGAGCATATACACGTTATTGGGAGTAGTGTCTATTACTGAGTAGGCTAAGGGTTCAGTCAACCCTGTGTCCTAGAACGACATGCCAATGTAGGTATGTTCAGATTATTTGGGACCTCCTTTGTGAGCCTTTCCTTCCTCCGAGGGTCCTTCAGCTTGATATCGATATCATGGTAGCGCCCTTAGCCCTGACAAGGCTTTGGACGACTCTGTCCATTTGAGTGTAATAGTCTGGACCTTGCGAGCTCTATCGTGGTAATGTCGGTTATATGACGAGTCTCCCAGTGTTATGTTTTACTTATGATTATCAGTTTCAGCTTTGGATCATTCGAATCATTTATGATACTCAGTCATGTTTAAATCATGTTTTTAGATTATATCATGCAAGCATTACTCTTAAAATCTTATCTTGAATATGTTTTATGATATGCCTGATTTCAGTTTTACTCACTTAGAGATTTTACTTACCTTGCATACTCAGTACATTCCAAGTACTGATTGCATATTTTATGTTGTATCATTTCATGATACAGGCTCGGACGTTCAGGTTCAGTCTCGCTATTAGTCAGATCATCAGAGTTAGCATTTCCCAGCTTGTTGGTAAGTCCTCATCCTTCGAGGACCTTCTTACTAGTTATTTTTAGTTTCAATTGATTAGTGAGTTAGTTGGGGTCTTTTCTCATCAACTCGTTAGATTCTTGAGGCTTATCAGACATAGTATGTATCCAACTTCAGATCAGTGTTATGTATTCCGTTGTTCAAATGTTATTGAATTTTCGGACTTCCACTATTTAAATTGTTAGATTTCTGCATTTATTATGTTGAGATTTAGTTTTCATATTCATTCCATGGGTTGACTTGGAGCCATTTATGGTTCTTTGTCCTGTGTATCGATTTGGGCCTATGTTTGGGTCGTGACAAACTTGCTATCAGAGCATTAGGTTTTGAAGTGTCCTAGGGTGTCTGAAAGCTGCATTAAGTAGAGTCTTTTTCATGGGTGTGAAGCGCTCCACACATATGATGAAGAGGCTACGAAACATTTTAGGAAACTTCCCTTCTTTCATGATCTATATCGTGCGATGAAATGTCTTTTTATCCTTCTAACTTGTGCTATACACATTTGCAGAATCATTCCTCCTCGCTGAGTTAACGGAAAAAGAAATGGAAATGGAAATGGCCATGAGAATGGCAACGAGATGGGAACCAGCAGGCCCCACTATCCCCCAAGGATCATGTGCTCGAGTAGGTTTTCCATGTGAAGTTTAGGGCAGCCATCCAGATGTTGGCACAGGCATTAACCGCATAGGTCAACCAGCAGGTGATAGCACATGTTCCCCAGAATGGGAATGCGACAACGTCAAGAGTTAGGGACTTTCTTATGATGAACCCTCCGGAGTTCCTCGGATCAAAGGTGGACGAAGATCCACATGAGTTTATTGATGAGATCCAAAATATCACTCAAATTATGGGGCTGACAAGGGGAGGTGTGCAGATCTAGCCTCTTATTAGTTGAAAGGGATTTCTCATATCTGGTTCAGACAGTGGAAGGATAGTAGAGCAATTGGAGCAGGTCTCGTTGGTTAGGATGAGTTCCTTACCGCATTCCTGGATCAATTCTTTCCCTGTGAGATGAGGGAGATCAAGGCAACTGAGTTTGTGAACCTGAGGTAGAATAATATGACATTCCAGGAGTATGGTTTAGAGTTCACCCGCTTGTCCAAGTATGCACCAGAGATGGTGGCTGATCAGAGAGCTTAGGTGAGCAGGTTTGTGCACGGAGTTGTGGACTACCTGGTCAAGATTGTAGGACCGCTATGCTTCATTAGGACATCGATTTTTGTCGATTGGTTTTGTACACCCAACAGATGGAGGCGGTGCATTTGAGAGAGAGAGAGAGGCCAAGAGGGAAAGAATATATAATTATGGGTTCTCCTAAAAGAGATCGGGAGGCAGACATCGTCAACAGTCCCATCAGAGGTCATTAGCTCTAGCGCCATCATCGGTCAGTACTCCTTCTAGATCATGGGGTGGCCAAACGAGTAGCGCATTAGGCTCGACGGGACAGAAGAGTATACAGGTAGAGCGTACCTTTTCGGTTTGCGGGGAGTGTGGCAAGAATCACATAGGGGAGTGATTGATTGGATCATATATCTGCTTTGGGTGTGGTAGGCCCGAGCACAAGTGCCGGGAGTGTCTGTTGGCCAGACAGAGTGATAATAGGGGCCCTACTCAGGCTATCAATTCAACAACAGCACCAGCACGCCCAGCTCAGCAAGGTGCATCCACCAGTGCAAGTGGTGGTCAGCGCCAGAACAGGTTTTATACCCTTGTATCTTGTCAGGAGCAGGAGACTTCATCGAATGTGGTTACTGATATGTTACGAGTATTCTACTTTGATGTATATGCATTGTTAGATCCAAAGGCTAGTTTATCTTTTATGACGCCCTATGTTGCTAGTAGTTTCGGAGTCAGTTCCAAAATCCAATCAGAACCCTTCTCAGTCTCTACTCCAATCGGTGATTCAATTATAACTTGACGTGTATATAGAAATTGCCTTACAATCCTTCAGAAAGTCACCTCAGCAGATTTAGTAGGTCTAGCCATGACATATTTTGATTTTATCTTTGGCATGGATAGGCTACATGCATGTTATGCCTAAGTAAATTGTAGAACCCGCGCGGTAGAGTTTCGGTTTACCAGTGAGCCAGTCCTAGAGTGAAAGGGTAGTTCAGTTGTTCTTGTAGGTCATTTCATTTCCTACCTTAAGGCCACAAAGATGATATCTAAAGGTTGCGTGTACCATCTAGCTAGGGTAAGGATGCTACATCTGAAACCCCGACTATCCAGTCAATTCCTGTAGTGTGTGAATACCTAAAAGTATTTCCAGATGAGCTAAACGAGTTGAAGGAGCAGTTGAAGGATCTCTTAGACAAGGGTTTCATCAGACCTAGCAAGCCCCGGTGGGGTGCACCAGTCCTCTTTGTCCAGAAGAAGGATGGTTCCCTTTGGACGTGCATTGACTATCGACAGTTGAACAAGGTCATCCCCTCCCCATAATTGATGACTTGTTTGACCAACTTCAGGGTGCCAAGTGTTTTTCAAAGATAGAACTCAGATTTGGATATCATCAGCTAAGAGTTAGAGAGAGTGACATCCCAAAGACAACCTTCAGGACTTAGTATGGTCACTATGAGTTTGTAGTTATGTCTTTTGGACTAACAAATGCTCTAGCATCTTTTATGGATTTTATGAATAGGGTGTTTAAGCCGTATTTGGACATGTTCGTTATAGTGTTCATAGATGACATACTCATATACTCTCGGAGCGAGGAGGAGCATGCCGCTCATTTGAGGGTGGTGCTACAAACTCTTAAGGATGGCCAGCTGTATGCTATATTCAGCAAGTTTGAGTTTTGGTTAGACTTGATAGCATTTCTGGGTCATGTGGTGTCAAGTGAGGGTGTACAAGTGGACTCTCAAAAGATAGAAGCTGTGTAGAATTGGCCTAGACCAGTTAGTCCTTCAAATATCAGGAGTTTCTTGGGCTTGGCTAGTTACTACTGTAGGTTTATTGGAGGGTTTTCATCCATTGCAGCACCGTTGACTAAGTTGACCTAGAAGAAAGTGAAGTTTAAATGGTCGGAGGCCTATGAGAAGAGCTTCCAAGAGTTGAAAACTCAACTCTCTCAGCACCAGTGTTGACTCTACGCGAGGGTACTGATGGGTTTGTTGTATATTATGACGCCTCAAGGGCCGACCTTGGTTGTGTATTAATGCAGTATGGTAAAGTTATAGACTACGCTTCCAGGCAGTTCAAAGTCCATGAAAAGAATTACCTGACTCACGACTTCGAGTTGGCAGCGGTAGTATTCGCTTTGAAGATTTGCATACACTATCTGTACGGGGTCCATGTGGATGTGTTTATAGACCACAAAAGCCTATTGTACGTGTTTACCCAAAAGGATCTAAATCTATGTCAAAGGAGTTGGTTGGATGTTATACCCCGAAAGCCCAAAGATCAGACCTGGGAGTTGAAACGGAGAAAAACTTAAAATTTGGCATCAGGCATAGAATGGGTCATGAGGTGACCCATGAAGAGCAGCCACGAATCGTGATGTGACTCGTGGTGTGGCCCCAAAGGATGAATTTGAAGTTTGGGAAATGACACCCCCACGGGCGTGACCATGAGTCGTTGTCAGGCCCAACGACTCGTTAGGTTAGTCATGGGGAGTGGTGTTTGAGTAAAGAGGAGAAAAGAGATAGTGGACTTAACGGGAGGATCCCACGAGTTGTGGTCAGTCCCCACGATTCGTGGGGTGAGTCCTGACCAAGCAGGGAATAATTTTATTGAGATTGAGGCAGTGTACATAACAGATGGTGACCACGAGTCGTGGTCACCAGGTAACGAGATGTTAAGTCTTCCTTTGCGATACCAGATGACTTGAGAAGCGGTGAACCTGACGGACGACTCCACGAGTTGTGGCCCTTGATGATGAGTCGTTAGCTCCCCCATTGGAACCAGCTGGCAGTTAGTTTTTGTGAATTTAGTAAGGGCTTTTTCATAATTCCTAAGTTCCTAAGACCCAAACTACGTCATTTTGAGTTATGATGATGACTTTTAAGGGGGGTTAAGTTCATTTTAGGCCATTTACATTCAGGCATGCGAGGTACAAGGTGAGAGAGGGTGATCAAGCTTAATGTTCTTCAATTCCTCTTTAATTTCTTCTTGGGCTATCAAAGAAGTGTAAGAATCAGCTACCAACAGGTATGTAGGTTATGAATGGATGGATCCTTTCACACCCATACCCAATCCCTCTCTAAATCGTGAATGTTCTATGTCTAGACTATGGGGTTTTAAACCAATGCATGAGTTTCCTAATTCTTTACATGGGTATGATTTAAATATGTTTCTACCATTGAATTATGAAGCATGGGCAAGTTTTGTAATGTTTTCAATTAAAAATCAGGTTTCTAGTTTTATGAATTCAAAAGTCCATTGATGAAAAGTTCATAAAAGATGAGATTTGTGATGAATGTATGATGATGAGATGTTATGATGAAAAACATGTTTTCAAGCTACCCATGTTTATAATCATATTTTTCAATGTGAATTGAGTATTTTCAAGCATGATAAAGCTTTGGGAAATGCCCATATGTTTGAAGTATGATTTATGATTTCCCGAATTATGCTTACCACATGGTTTTGGAGCGAAGACTCCCAATTATCTTTCAGCTTGTGGTATGGTTTGAGTTAAAGCTTCTCATATGCATGATTTCATATTTGAGATGTATTTTATTATTGAGCTTCGTCAATAAAAGATGTTGAACTTCATTGAAAATATGATGTAGAGCATATGCATATTTTTGGGAGTAGTGTCTAGCACCGAGTAGGCTAAGGGTCAATCACCCTATGCCTCAAAACTATGCGCCAAGATAGGTTTATACTATTATATATATTACTTCAGGACCTCCCTTGTGAGCTATACCCGGCCCTATTGGCCCACAAGCTTGATATCGATATCATGGTATCGTCCCTAGCCCTAGCAAGGATTTGGACGACTCTACTCACTTGAGTGTGATAGTTTTTACCACTTAAGATCTATAGTGATATGTCGGTTAACAGATAAGTCTCCCATTATTCCTCATGATTTTAGTTATGCATGTTCATCATTCTTGAGATTTATACATTGATACATGTTCTAAAGCAGGTTTGACTCAATGTTCAGTTTTACTTATAAATATCAGATTTCATCTTTGAGTTAATCGATTCAGTTATGATGTATGTTATGTTATGATGAAATTAGGATTTTAGAAAAATGCATGCAAGCCCTACTCTCGGATTCCTAATGCTTATGTTTACATTATGCATTGTCTTTAAATGATTTTTTTTCTTACTTGAGGGGTTTTACTTATCTTACATACTCGGTACATTCCATGTACTGACCGCATAGTCGTTGTATCGTTTCATGATACAGGTCCCGGCTCTCAGGCTCAGCTCTGTTCATAGTCAGTCTTCAGAGTTAGCACCTTCATTGTTGGTGAGTCCTCATTTCCCAAGGACTAGATGTATTCAGATTTTCCCTATGTACTTTCAGTTTCAGCTTTATTGAGTTAGTTGGGGACTTTTCCCATCAACTCATCATGTTTAGAGGCTTTGTAGACATATGGATGTATTCAACTTCAAATTGTGTATTACGATGTAAAGTTAAATCTAGACTTCCGCTATGACTATCTTGTTGATTTATTCAGTTTTATTGATTGAATTATATGTATGTTCATGACATGGGTCGACTTGGAGTCTCTCGGGGCTCCTTGTCCTGTGTTGCAATCCGGGCCTCCGTTCGGGTCGTGACATTGAATGTTCTTAAGGATTACGATATGAGTGTCCTTTATAATTAGGGCAAGGCTAATGTAGTGGAAGATGCTCTTAGTAGGCTTTCTATGGAGAGTGTGTCCCATGTAAACGAGGAGAGGAAAGAGATAGTGAAGGATGTGCATTGGCTTCCACGTCTAGAAGTTCGTCTTGTTGACTCAAAAGATGGTGGTGTCATTGTTCAGAATAGATCAGAATCTTCCTTGGTGACCTAAGTCAAGGCTAGACAAGATGAGGATCCTATTTTGGTGAAGTTGAAGGATGTTTTTCAGAATCAGAAGGTAGAGGTTTTCTCTCAAGGGGGAGATGGTGTACTATGATATCAGGGTCATTTGTGTTTTCTGGGTGTTGATGACTTGAGGGAGCAGATGTTGCATGAGGCTCATGGTTCCAGATACTCTATACATCCAGGTGACACCAAGATGTACCGTGACCTATGAGAAGTCTATTGGTGGAATGGCATGAAGAAGGACATAGCAGAGTTTGTGGCAAAGTGTTCGAATTATCAATAGGTAAAAGTTGAGCATCAAAGACCCAAAGGTGTTCTTCAAGAAATTAGTATCCCTACTTGGAAGTGGGAGGAAATCAATATGGACTTCATTATAGGATTGCCTCATACTCGTCGACAGTATAACTCCATATGGGTGATTGTGGATAGGTTGACCAAAGTAGCTCATTTCGTACCAGTCAAGACTACCGACTCAATAGAGGATTATGCTACATTGTATATTCAAGAGTTAATTCGATTGCATGGAGTACCTTTGTCCATAATATATGATAGAGGTACTCAGTTTACCTCCTAGTATTGGAGATCATTTCAGATAGGACTTGGTACTTAGCTTAAGCTTAGTACAACTTTTCACCCGCAAATAGATGGTCAGGATAAACAGACCATTTAGACTCTTGAGGATATGTTGAGAGTGTGTGTTACTGATTTCAAGGGTAGTTAGGATGATAATTTACATCTAATCAAATTTGCATGTAACAACAGTTACCATTCCAACATTTAGATAGCTCCGTTTGAGGATCTTTATGGGCGGAGGTGTATATTGCCTATTAGTTGTTTGAAGTTGGTGAAGCTATGTTGATAGGACCATATTTAGTTCATGAGGCTATGGATAAAGTTCAACTTATAAGGGAAAGGTTGAAAATAGCTCAGAGTCGCCAAAAGTCCTATGCGGATTTAAGGAGAGAATTTGAGTTTGAAGTTGATGATTGGGTGTTTTTGAAGGTGTCTCCCATGAAGGGAGTAATGAAGTTTAAAAAGAACGGAAAACTTAGTCCCCTGTATGTTGGCACGTACAGGATTATGAGACCTGTTGGCAAGGTGTCTTACGAGTTCGAGTTGCCATCAGAATTGGCTTCACTACATCCAGTTTTCCATGTGTCGCTCCTAAAGAAATTCATGGGTGATCCGACTCTGGTTGTTCCAGTGGAGATCGTAGGTGTAAAGTATATCCTTAGCTACGAAGAGGTTCCGGTTGAAATACTTGGTTGTCAGGTTTGGAAGTTATGAAACAAAGAAGTAGCTTCAGTACAGGTTTTGTAGAGGAATCAACATGTTGAGGGAGCTACGTGGGAAACCGAAGCAGATATGATGGCTAAATAACCGCATCTATTCCCTTCCAATTCAGTTCCAGCTTGAGGTTTCAGTTTCCTCCTTAGTACTCTATTCAGTTTCATGTTCAGTTCTTGTGTTCCAGTTTCTTTCATGTCAGAGCAGGTATGTGTGATTTATGAATTCACTTTAGTCATGTAATTCAGTTCGGAGTCAATCACTCCATCAGTTTTTCGATTTAGATGTTCAGTATTTGGGATGACAGTCTATTTCTTCCCATCTTTCAGTATGTTCTTTCAAATTTGAGGACGAATGTTTTTAAGGGGGAGATATTGTAATATCTCGAAAGTCCCTAAGATTAGGCCTGAGGATTCAAGAGAAAAAAGCAGGAAAATGTTGCTTGGGCCACAAGACGAGTAATCCGGTGACCCTTGGGGAGACATCATGAGTCGTTAGGTGACTTGGGAAGTGAGAGGAGGATGGCTAAGGTTCGTGGTCAAGGCGTGACCACGACAAGAAGCCACGAGTTGTAAAGTGACTCACGACTCTTGGAGTTGGTCGTGGTAAGGAGTAGGCATAGATGTTGATTTATGGAAGTGTTCCCAATGACTGGGTCACCACGAGTCATTAGGTACACCACAACTCTTGGTGTCCCTTGTGGTGACTAGCAGCGTGTATTTTCCCTTTGTTTTAGTACTCTAATAAGCCTTTCCATTCCATGCATGCAATATGAAGGAGTTCATTAAAGATGAAGCTAGAGGATTTCTTAGGTTCTTCCTCAATTCACTTGGGTTCTCAAGGGAGCTTGTGAAATCAAAATACCCAGGTATGTGGGGTTATGAATGGGAGTATTCTTTCACTTCCATGACCAAATCCTCTTCTAAATTCATGTAATTCAAGGGGTGTTAACCCAATTTGTAAAATTCTCTAAGTATCTATCATGGGAAAATTCCATTCATGTTTCTAATACTGTTTTAAGATTCATGAGCATGTTTTATAATGATTTCTATTACAAATTTAGGATTTCAAAATCTTACAATTATGAAAGTTCATGAAAGGTTGAGATTATGATCTATGTTTTCAAGTATGATGAGATGTATATGATGAAAGTATTATTTTGATTACCCATGTATATATCCATGACTTTGACTATCTCGAAGCATGTATAAGTTAGGGAAAACCCATATAATCAAATATGATTCATGATTTCCTTCAATTTCATGTTATTAGCTTACCACATGGTTTTGGAGTCTAGAAACCCACTTTTCAGCTTGTGATATGGTTGAGACGAGGCTCCTCATGATATGTTTTCAAATTAAGCATGTACTATTATGATTCAGCTTCGTCGCAAGATGATGGTTTAGTTTTATTGAAAAACAATGGAGAGAATATGCATGTTTTTGGGAGTAGTGTCTAATACCGAGTAGGCTGAGGGTTCAGTCAACCCTATGCCTCATAACTACGTGCCAATATAGGTATGTTCAGATTATTTGGGACCTCCTTTGTGAGCCTTCCCTGCCCCCGAGGGGCCTTCATCTTGATATCAATATCAAGGTAGCGCCCTTAGCCCTGACAAGGCTTTTGACGGCTTTGCCCACTTGTGTGTAATAATCGAGATCACATAAGCTCTATCGCGGTAATGTCGATTATATGACGAGTCTCCCATTGTTCCTCATGATTTTCAATTATGCATGTTCACTAGCTATGATATTACATTTTCAGCAGGTTTAACCCAATGTTCAGTTTTACATATGATTATGAGTTTCAGCTTTGTGTCATTCGAATCAGTTATGATACTCAGTCATGTTTAAATCATGTTTTCAGATAATAGCATGAAAGCCTTACTCTCAGAATCTTATCTTGAATATGTTTTGTGATATGCGTGATTTCAGTTTTACTTACTTAGCGGTTTTACTTACTTGCATACTTAGTAAATTTCAAGTACTGACTGCATACTCTATATTGTATCATTCCATGATACAGGCTCGGACATTTAGGTTCAGTCCTGCTGCTAGTCAAATCCTCAGAGTTAGCATTTTCCAGCTTTTTGGTGATTCCTCATCCTTCGAGGACCTTCTTACTAGTTATTTTTAGTTTTAGTTGATTAGTGAGTTAGTTTGAGTCTTGTTCCATCAACTCGTCAGATTCTAGAGGCTTATCAAACATAGTATGTATTTAGCTTTAGATTACTGTTATGTATATCGTTGTTCAGATGTTAATGAATTTTCAAACTTCCGCTATTTAAATTTTTTAGATTTCCGCATTTATTATGTTGATCTTTAGTTGTCATGTTCATGCCATGAGTCAACTTGGAGCCATTTATGGTTTTTTGTCCCGTATCTCAATCCAGAACTATGTTCGGGTCATGACAATATTTCTCAAGCAGAGTTCTAAAGAGGGGTTTACAAAAATGTGACCCACCGTCACTGATGATTGCTCTGGGATACCAAATCTGACAAATATGTGCTTCCAAAGAAATGTTGTGACACTTTTTCCTTCATTGTTAGGGAGTACAATGGCTTCCACCCATTTTTGAGAAATTGTCCACAACCACCAAAACGTATTTCATCCCATACGAGCTCACGAATAGGCCTAAAAAGTCAATAACCCTTTCATCAAATAACTCTACTTCAAGGATAGGGATTAGTGGTAGCTCATGCTTATGAATAATGCCACCTTGTGTTTGGCATTGATCACATAACTTGGAAAAGTCATAAGTATCTTTGTGGATTGAGGGCCAATAATACCCGCACTGTAAAATTTTGTAAGCAGTTTAGATACCACTATGATGACCCCTAACCGGGGATGACTGGCAAGCCTCCAAAAGGCACAACATATGTACCTCTGGCCCACATTTTCGAATCAGCCCATCTGCACAAATGCAGAATATATATGGTTCATCCTAATAGTATCTCCGAGCATCAAACATGAACTTCTTCCTTTGCTGGGGAATCAAATCTACTGAATCATGTCGCTCACCAAATAATTAGCATATTCAGCGAACCAAGGGATAAAATCTTGAGCTGTAGCTAATACCTATTCATCTGGGAAGCCATCATCGATATCAATCTCATCCTTCGCTCTAGCCTCAGCTTCTAGTTTGCACAAGTGTTCTGCCACCTGATTTTCTATCCCCTTTCGATATTTTACCTCAAATTCAAATTCTTGGAGCAAAAACACCCATATGATCAGCGTAGGTTTAGCATCCTTTTTCGATAACAAGTACCTCAGTGTAGCATGGTCTGTATGGATAATTACCTTAGTTCCAAGAAAGTATGACCGAAACTTATCAAATGCAAAAACCACTGCTAGTAGCTCCTATTCAGTGACTGCGTAGTTCTTTTGAGTTGTATTAAGTGTTTTACTGGCATAATAGATGGGGTGCAAAATTCTTGCTCTTCGTTGTCCCAGGACAGCACCAACGGCCATCCCACTAACATCATACATCACCTCGAATAGGAGAGACCAATTTGAAGCTATAATAATAGTAGCGGTGGTGAGTTTCTCCTTCAGGCATTCAAAAGCCTTCAGACATGACTCAACAAACACGAACTTCACCTCTTTCTCAAGTAGTTTGCACAATGGTTGTGCAATCTTTGAGAAGTCCTTGATAAATCTCCTATAGAATCCTGCATTCCCTAAAAAGCTTCTGACCCCTTTTACAGAGATCAGTGGTGGCAATTCAACTATTACTTCAATTTTAGCCTTTTCCATCTCTATCCCCTTTCCTGAGAATTTGTGACCCAGCACTATCCCTTTTTTGACCATTAAGTGACATTTCTCCTAATTTAAGACCAGATTAGTTTCTTTACATCTGTTCAACACTTTTCTCAAATTCTTGAGGCATGATTCAAATGAATCACCTACAACTGAGAAATCATCCATAAAATCTTGATGGTGTCCTCTACCATATCTGAGAAGATCGACACATACAACACTGGAATATGGCTGGTGCATTACACAACCCAAAGGGCATTCTCCTAAAAGCAAATGTTCCATATGGGCAAGTGAAGGTTGTTTTCTCTTGTTCTTCGGGGGCTATAGAGATCTAATTGTACCCCAAATAAGAATCAAGAAAATAGTACTAGACTCTACCTGCCAACCTGTCAAGCATCTGATCCATGAACGACATTGAAAAATAGTCCTTCTGGGTCCAGTGATTGAGTTTTTGGTAGTCCATGCACACATGCCATCTTGTGATCGGTCTTGTCGGTATCAACTCATTTTTCTCATTTGGTACCACTATTATCCCACCTTTCTTTGGCACACATTGTACTGGACTGGCCTACTTGATATCAACAATGGGGTAAAGTACACCAGCGTCTAGCCACTTGATAATCTCTTTCTTCACCACCTCTTGCATAGGTTGGTTTAGTCGTCGTTGATGCTCTACACTTGGTACACAATTCGGCTCAAGATGGATATTGTGGTTGCATATTCCCGGAGAGATCCCAATGATGTCCACAATGATCCATCTGATTGCCTTTTTATTCTTTTTCAATACCGCAACTATAGCCTCCACTTGCCAGTTAGCCAGGTCTGCTGCAATAATCACTGGCAAGGTGTTGTTTTCTCCCAAAATACATATTTTAGATGGGGAGGTAATGCCTTAAGTTACAGAACTGGTGGTACCTCCACTGATGGTCTTACTGGAGGAGTTGCATGATTCTTTAAGTCAAGGTCTAACTTCTTTGGCTTAAGTTATACGACCCCATTCCCTCTATAGCATTTAACTACTCTGTGCACCCCATCACTCCATCTCCCTCATAATTCATCGGACAACTGCTAGTGTATCAATACTGATCATCTCTCCTATGGACACTAGCAGCCTCTTATCTTCCATATGGGTGTTCACACAGGTGGTTCTTGAGGTGAAGCGTCCTTGTTGTAGCTTGAATGAATCATAAACAAAAAAGGAAAACGTAAATGAGGAAATAACAATAAAAAGCTAAACGCAACAATTACTCTAACCCTAAGCCATATTCCCTAGAAATGACACCACCTTTTGATAATGCCCAAACTCATACTTCTGATAAAATATGAAGCAGACGTTGTCAATGCAAAATCCAACAATGGTTGGAGTGGATCCCAAAGGGAATATGGTTAAGATATAGAATAACTCTAGTATTTAAGCTTTTAACTGTGTTATCTCCAAAAAAGGGGCTTTTATAAAAGTAATTATATAACAATATTGAGAATTGATTGTTGTTTATCAAGATTATGCAATTAACTAGGGTAAGTGTTCCCCATGGGTTCATAACTACTTTGGATTTTACACTTGTGATCTATCTTAATGCTTACTTGTATAACATGATAACTAGGGTTCATCCAAACGACTGGTTCATCCTTATTGGATGACTATACTCAATTACCAAGTTATATCTCATGAGCGATTTCACTTCAATCGTTATCAATTTGTCCCAAATTAACTACCTGTGACTGCATGTCAAGTCATACAATGACCGTTAAAGATCAAGGCTTTGTTGTAATTCTCTTTTCCTAATCCCTACTTCTTTAGGTTCAAGCAAGTAAAGAGTTTGGGCAAGTCCTATCTTTGCGCACCGTTAAGAAACATTAAAGAAGAAGAGCATACAATTCAAGTATTTAGCATTGGCTAAGTGCTGTGAACTGGTACGACTCGTACCATGAACCTACGAGTCATACAATCAGTCATGGTTTGATACTGAGAGTTCTTGCAATCTTATAAACTTTATCAAGAATGACTTGGTATGACTTGTACCTCAGTTCTACGACCCGTGATTGCTTTTCATACCTTGAGACTTGCCAATCTTCACTTCTTTTGAAGTTTTCCATGGCTCCTTGTTATGGGTCTTGGGTAGATCTTATGATTCGTGGTTGCTACCTATACCAGGAGACTTAGACTGTGCAACATCTTCTAAAGTTTTCTACGACTGCTATGGTATGGATCGTACCAGGATGATATAGCTTGTACCATGATCCGTAAGTTTCCTTTACATCAACTCTTTTGTCCTGGACTTTTCCATGACTCTCAATAAGACTCATACTAGGATGGATGGCTCGTACTGAGGTCCATACTTAGCCACTTTTATGTAATTTTCTCCATCTTTTGCACAATTCAACTCCAACATCTATTTTTCCTTGAAAAGAAAATAAAAGTGCCTCATATCCATATAAAAACACCTATATATGTGCTTATTTCCTTAGTTTTAAGCATCGAAGGTGCTTTAAACTCACAACACATCAGGCGTGTATAACCAACCGTATGAAATCTAGATCACTATTCAGCATAGTGGTCCTACACTCCTTGACCAGTGAATTTGATAGTCCATTCACAAACCTGCTCATACGACCCCTTTTATCCACAACCATCTCCAGCGCATACTTGGATTGTTGGGTAAACTCCAAGGTGCATACTCTTGGACAATCCTATGGTGCTTCTTCAAATTGATGAACTCCGCCATCTTCGCCTCCCTCAACTCTTTAGGGAAGAACCTATCCAAGAAGGCAGTCATGAACTTATCCCAACTCACAGGAGCTGCTCCCATTACTCTATCATTCTTCCATTGGCAGTACCATATGTAAGCATCCCCCTTCAGTTGATAGGAGGCTAAATCCACTCTCTCCTCTCCAAGAACCCCCATATTCTGGGTGATCTTCTGCACCTCCTTAATAAACTCATGCAAGCCAACATCCATTTTCGACCCTAGAAACTCAAATGGGTTCAACTTGAGAAAATCATGAACTCTAGCCACTACTGTGTTATTATTCTGAGGAACATGAGCCACTGCCTGCTGATTGACCTGAGCAATCATAGATTGGGCCAACATCTAAAATGTAGCTATAAACTCGGCATGAGTGACTTGCTCGAGCAAAGAATCTACGGGTGCTAGTGGGGCTTGCTAATCCCCATCTCTATTTCCATTGTCATGGCCATTTCAATTTCCATTCCTTTTTCCATCACTCGGCGTGGAGGCATGTTTCTGCAAACATGTTAAGAATGAGTTAGAAAGAATAGAGAGATACTTCATCGAACGACATAGATCATGAAAGAAGGAAATTTTCTAAAACGCCTTGTAGCCTCTTCCCCATAAGTGTGGAGCGCTTCACGCCCATGGAAAAGACTCTATTCAAAGAGGCTTTCAGACACCCTAGGATAATAAACCTTTGCTCAGATACCAAGTTTGTCACAACCCGAGCTGGGACCCTGAACCGAGACACGGGACCGAGAATCATGAATGGCTCCAAGTCGACCCATAACATGAATATAACAACTAAAGAGCATAGATTAAGGCGGAAGTTGATATCTTAAATATGAATAAGTGGAAGTTTAAATAAAATAACAATCATAAACAAAGTGAACACCCGATAAAGCTGAAAGTCTACATAATGTTTGATAAGCCTCTAAAATGTTTGATTAGCCTCTAAAATGTTTGATGAGCTAACGGGAAAACATCCCAAACTAGCTCACTAAAGTATGAATGTGAAATAGCACAATCAAACACTAAATTGAATGTCCTCGGAAGATGAGGATTCACCAACAATGGGAGCTGAGCTGGATTGGAAGTGAAAGCTGGACTAATGCCGAAATAGAGTATAATCACTCGGACCTTTATCATAAAATGATACAACATAGAGTATGCAGTCAGTACTTGAAAAGTACTAAGTATGCAAGGTAATTAAAACACGATGAGTAACTGTTAACTGAAATCAAGCATATAAATATAAATTAGTAAATCATTAGAGTAAGGACTGAATGCTTAAATCTGAATTTGAAACATATATAGTCATAAGCTGAGTTCATATTTGAACAGAATAACCCAAAGCTAGAAATATAAATCATATGTCTTGTCATAGCTGAATTCATAAGTAAAACCTCATAAACTGATCATTAGGCTAAACCTGCTGTAAAATATAATATCATAAGTCATGAACATAAATAACTGAAATCATGAGGATCAATGGGAGACAATTCATTACCAACACCATCATGATAGAGATTACATGATGCTCCAACTACACACTCAAGATGGAACAGCTATCCAAAATCTTGCTAGGGCTAAGGAAGATACCATGATATCGATATCCAGCTGAGACCCCTTGCGGACGGAGAAACTCTCTAGGGAGATCCCAATGTAAATATATACACTTACGTTAGCGCCTGGTTCTTAGACAGGGGAACCTAGGAATCCCAAGCTCACTTGGTGCTAGACACTACTCCCAAAAAATGCATAGTGCTCCTATCATATTCCAACGAAGCTGAAATCATAATTACACGCATAGTCTGAAATCTGAACATGGGGAATCCTGGATCCAAACATACCATAAGATGAATTAGGAGTATTGACTCTAAATCATATGGTAAGCTGATCTTATAAAACTAAGTTGAATCAAGAAAAACATACTTAACTTGTGTGGGCTTGCCCAAATCTCAAAATCATACATACTTGAAATAGACTTCATAAGTTAAAATCATGGATTCATACATGGGTAATTTATAAACATTAATTCATGCTAGATATCTCATCATACTTGAAATCATGAATCATAAATTGACTTTTCATAAAACTTGCATAATGGGGCATAATTTCTAATAACTTGAAATCATGAATTTGTAATCGATTTGTCTATAAAATCTGCCCATAAATCTTAAAATATGCTTTGGAACATAAGAAGAATTGAACCATAGACATATCCTATTCATAAAATTGGGTTAAAATCCTAAAGATCATATACTTGAATTAGAACTTGAATTCATGATCTTGACGAGAAATTTGGGCATGAGAGTAAAAGGAAACTCTCATTCATAGCCCTACATACCTAGGTAAACTTATACTCAACTTATCCTTGAAAGCCCAAGAGAATTGGGAAAGAATTAAGAGAATTTCTAGATTGATCTTCCAAGAGAATTCAAAGCTTTGCATGCATGGGAAGGCCTAATGACTTGATATAGGCTAATACCTCTTAAATCTATCCTTTTAGGGATTACAATGACGTAGTTTATGACTTAGGAGCTTAGAAATTATGAAAATACCAATTAATGATTTCGCAGGATAAAGGGCACTGCCTTTAAAACCCCTGAAGCTTAAAATTAATATCTGGGACATAAATCAAAAAGTCTGAAAAACTGCAGAAATGTTGCAGAACAACCCACCTAATGAGTCATTAAGCGACCCAACGACTCGCTAGGTAAACCGTGAGAAGGAGGTCTAAGAATAGACAGTGTTCCCAACAGACGACCTCACGAGTTGTGGTTAGGTCCCATGATTCGTTAAGTCACTCATGGTTAGGCCGGAATCCAAAAACTCGAGAAGTTGGTAGTGTACTCGACGGGTGGTCACCACGAGTCATCATCAGTGGGAACGACTCATCAGGTCCCTCGTGGTGACCCACTGAATAACCCAGAAAATGTATCTGACGGACATGACCATGAGTCTTGGTGAGTCACCACGACTCGTTTGGTCACCTATTAGTGGCACCTGACAGTTTTTCCCAGCGAATTTCTAAGGGCTATTTAGTAATTTTCTACTCTCCCAAGCTTTAAACTACATCATTTTAACAGTAGTTGCAGATGTTTTAGTGGGGGTAACGGGCTCTTTTCCTCATTCCCCACACAAACTTTTAGAAGCAGAATGTAGAGGTCCTCTCAAAGTAGTTCAGAGCATCAACTAGGGTAGATCTTCTTCTTCGATTCTCCAGCAATATATCTAGGCTTCTTCATCAAGTATGTAGAAATTCAACAAGGGAATTGTCCTTCCCTTGTGTCCCCCAAAATCTTCCCATAATGTCCCTATCAGTTTAGCCCTGAGATTTTCGAGTATGCAGAGATTTTCATGTTGATTCTTGTTAATTTTAATTTGGTTATTATCCATTTTTATTACTCATATGATTTTCATCAATTCATAAGTAAATAGTTGTTGTTATTGCCAAGATGATTTATAGCCCTGAATTTTCGAGTGAAAATTATTGCATATTATATTTCATCTATTTTGCAAAGTATGTTTTGGCCTGAATATCCTAGAAATTCTTATTATATATATATATATATATATATATATATATATATATATATATATATATATGTGTGAGAAATTGTTTCCCTTGATGAGAATGATTTTACCCTTGTTGGATGAAACCCCTTTAAACTCTTGAAATTTTGTCATATTATGAAATTTCTCTGTTGTTGGAATGAGTTGAGTTCTCTATTAGTTGCTAGTGGTTCAGACCAGTTAGAATGTAGAATCTCTTCAGAATCATTCAGAAAATTATCAACTGATCAGTTTGACTTTAGTTTTTCACCGAGGTGTCAGTAGTGCCTCTTAGTTATCAGAATCAAACTCAGAACTCTGTTTTTGATTCGTTAGGCAGTCATGACATTTTAGACTTATAGCTCTGACTAGCCCCAGGACCCAGTTCAGTTTACAGTTTGTTCTTAAACGGTTACGACGCTTTCAGATAAGAAGCTCTGACCAGTCTAGAACCCAGTTTCAACATCTGGTCCGATAAAACTCTCACGGTACTTTCAGTTATATGCCCCTGACTAGTCTTGGCCCTAGTTTCGAGTTATCAGCCTAGTAGTTTAGTTTAGGTGTTCCAGTGGGAGTAGGACTTAGCACCGAGCGGACCGAGGTTCCAGCGCACCCAGGTTCCCAGAACTACGTTGCCAGTGTAGGATTACAGATACAAATTATTGGCCTTATTTGGCCCCATACTTTTGTTATCAACCAGTTCATGCGTTTATACCCTGACAAGGTATATTGGGTCCTACCATTGGGGTGTATACATCGGACTCCACGTCTAGCTCACATGGTTATATGTCGGTTATGAACTCTCCCACTAGTAAGTCTAGTCCAGTTTCAAATTAAGAATCTCAGTCAACTTTTAGATCTATTAGTTTAGTTCGGTTAAGTGCAGTATTTCAGATTTAGTATTATAGATTTAGGGCATGTCTTTGACCACTAGACAGGGTCATTTTGACCATCTCAGATACTTTCAAATTATTTCAGTTCAGATAATTAGTTGGTCATTAAATGTCTTTCCAGTTCAGTCATTTACATCTATCAGTATATTCCTCTTACATACTCAGTACATTCAAAGTACTGGCACATATTTTTATGTTGTATCATTTCATGATACAGCTGCAGGTTCCCAGACTCAGCATGCTTGGACCTTGCGATCCAGATCCTCTTCGGTTGCAGTCGAAGTGTGATTCCTCATCATTTGAGCGCCGTGTTTTATTTTCTTTTAGTTGAGTTATTGTTTTAGTTAGACTTAGATTTAGCTGGGGGCTTGTTCCAGCAACTCCTCAGTAGATGGATTTCAGACCAGACTTGATTTTCAGAGTTATTTTTTTATATTTTAAATTCTTTACTTTCAGTCTTTACATTTTCTTAAAATGCCTTGATGTGGTTATTTTAAATTTCTGTTGTGCATGACTACTCAGAATACTAGTAGATGATAGACCAGGGGTTGACTTGAGGTCACTTGTGGCTTCAAGTACCGTGTTTCATCCAGGGTGTAGGCTCGGGGCATGACAAACTTGGTATCAGAGCCCTAGGTTTAGAGTATCACCGGAAAGTCTGAAAGCGGCATCGAGTAGAGTCCTTTTCATGAGTGTGAAGCGCACCACACTTATAACGAGGAGGCTACGAGGTGTTATTAAGAAAATTCCCTTCTGATCATATTCTTTATCGTGCGTTAAAGTTTAATTCCAAAAGTGTCCCTCTAATTCATGCTCTATTTCATTTCAGTGAACCATGCGTCCCAGACGCGGTAATGGAAGGAGTGCCAAAAATGCCAACAGACCTGCCCCATCATGCCCGGCCGCTCCTCAAGATGATTGACTTTATACCGCATAGTTTAGAGTGGCCATTCAGTTACTGGCTCAAACTGTGACCAATCAGGTGAATTAGTAGGTGGTACTGATGAACACGAATAGATCTGCAGAAGTGGCAAGGGTGCGGTACTTCACCCGTATGAACGCTCCATCGTTACAGGGATCTAAAGTGGGGGAGGACCCCTAAGAGTTTGTAGATGAAGTCAGGAAGATTACCCGTATTATGGGTGTTAGCTCCTCCGAGAGCGCTGACCTGGCTGCCTATCAGCTTAAAGGGGTAGCCCAGGTTTGGTATGAGCAGTGGAAGGAGGGGTGGCCAGAGGACGCAAGACTAGTGGAGTGGGAAGATTTCCACACAGCTTTCCTGGAGAGGTTTTTCCCCCAGGAGTTGAGGGAGGCTAAGATGGCAGAGTTTATGAACTTGCAACAAGGCAATCATACAGTGGAGGAGTGTGCTTTGGAGTTTACCAGGTTATCAAAGTATGCTCCAAAGATGGTAGCCGAGACAAGGGCTCGCATGTTGAAGTTCGTTAATGGAGTATCTAATTTGGTCCTCAAGTAGTGCAGGACCGCGATGCTGATCAAGGACATGGACCTCTCTAGTCTAATTGTTTATGCCCAGCAGATTGAGGACGAGAAGTTGAATGATATGGAGCGTAAGAACAAGCGGGCAAGAACTGGTCATTCAGATTTTGGCCACCAGAGATCTGGCGGTGGTAGCCGCCCACAATAGTAGCAGCAACAGCAGAGGGTCCCATCACCTAGCTCGGCCAGCGCCCCAACCTTTCGATCTAGCCAGGATCAGAGGGGTGGGTCATCTGGAACTCAGTCTCAGGCCCACAGTATAGGGAACAGATATCCTGTTTGCCCCATGTGCATTAAGAATCATCTTGAAGAGTGTCTACATGGCAAGGAAGCTATTTCGGTTGTGGACAGCTCAGGCATCGAATTAAAGAATATCCAACAGCAGGACGGGGAGGATCACAATCCACTACCTCAGCAGCTCTAGCAGGCCGACCAGCTCAGTAGGCGAACTCATCAGGTACAGATGGAGGTTAGTGCCAGAATAGTTTCTATGCTCTATCTTCTGATCAGGATCAGGAAAGCTCACCTGACGTAGTTATTGGTATGTTACATCTCTTCCATCTGGACGTGTATGCCCTCCTAGATCCAGGAGCCACTCTTTCTTTTGTGACTCCCTATAAAGCAGTCCAGTTCAACACCAGTCCAGAGGTCCTATAAGAACCCTTCTCAGTCTCTACCCTAATTGGCGAGTCAGTTAGACCCAACCAGGTGTATAGAAACTGCCCAGTATCAGTCCTGAATAAAGTCATTCTAGTTGATCTCGTAGAATTAGACATGGTCGACTTCGACCTTATTTTTGGAATGGATTGGTTACACTCCTGCAATGCCTCAGTTGACCGCATAACTAGAGTTATCAAGTTCCAATTTTCGTATGAACCAGTGTTAGAATGGTCGGGTAGCAGTTCAGTGCCTAAGGGTAGGTTTATTTCCTTTCTTAAGGACTAGAAACTCATTTCCAAAGGATGTCTATATCATCTGATTTGGATCAAGGATTCCAACTCTGAAACCCCAGCCATACTGTCAGTTTCAGTTGTCAGCGAGTTTCCAAATGTATTTCCTAAAGATCTTCCAGAGTTCCCCTTGAATAGGAGATATAATTCGGAATAGATGTCCTCCTAAACACTCATCCCATCTCCATCCCTCCTTATAGAATGGCTCCAGCTAAGCTTAAGGAGCTGAAGGAGCAGTTAAAGGATCTTCTTGATAAGGGTTTTATCAGACCCAGTTTCTCTCCCTGGGGTGCTCCAGTGCTATTCATGCATAAGAAAGATGGTACCCTCAAAATGTGCATAGATTACCGTCAACTAAACAAGGTCATAGTTAAGAACAAGTACCCTCTACCAGAATTGAAGATCTGTTCGACCAAATTCAGGGAGCCAGTTGTTTTTCCAAGATCGATCTCAGGTTAGGAGACCATCAATTAAGGGTCAGAGAGTGTGACATATCGAAAATAGCATTCAGAACTCGGTATGGTCACTATGAGTTTGTGGTGATGTCCTTTGGGTTAATGAATTCCCCAACAGCCTACATGGATTTGATGAATAGGGTTTTCAAGTAGTACCTAGATATGTTCGTCATTGTATTTATCAATGACATTCTGGTGTACTCCAGAAATGAAAAAGAGCATGCCCATCACCTAAGATTAGCATTACAGACCCTCAGAAATTGCCAGTTATTCGCCAAGTTTAGCAAGTGTGAATTCTGGTTGAAGCCTGTGACTTTCTTGGGTCATGTGGTCTTAGGTGAGGGGATACAAGTAGATCCTTATAAAATAGCAGTAGTGAAGGATTGGCCCAGACATACCTCTCCTATCGAAATCAAGAGTTTCATGGGCTTAGCAGGCTATTAGCAATGGTTTGTGGAAGGTTTCTCCTCCTTAGCATCCCCTCTGACCAAGTTAACCTAGAAGAATGTGAAATTTCAGTGGTCGGATGAGTGTGAGAAGAGTTTTTAGGAGTTAAAGACTCGACTCACTATCGCTCTAGTTTTGACCCTGCCATAAGGAACATATGGGTTTGTTGTATATTGTTATGCCTCCAGAGTTGGACTTGGTTGCATTCTGATGCAGCAGGGTGAAGTCACAGCCTATGTCTCCAGGTAGCTCAAAGTCCATGAGAAGAACTATCCAACTCATGACATGGAGTTGGCAGAGGTGGTATTCTTGTTAAAAATATGGAGACACTACTTGTACGGGGCTCACGTGGATGTGTTCATAGATCACAAGAGCCTTCAGTATGTATTCATCTAGAAGGACCTAAACCTGCATCAGAGACGGTGGTAGGAATTGCTAAAGGATTCTGACATGAGTGTGTTGTATCACCCAGGTAAGGACAATGTGGTGGCCGACGCCCTAAGAAGATGATCTATGGGAAGTGTGGCCCACATTGAGGAAGGCAAGAGGGAGCTAGTGAAAGAAGTTCACAGGCTATACCGGTTAGGGGTGCTGTTGGTGGATTTAGTTGAAGGTGGCGTGGTAATGCAAAGCGGGTCAGATTCAACCTTGGTAGTTGAAGTCAAATCTAGACAGGATGAGGATCCCATTTTACTTAAGCTCAAGGAAGCAGTCCTCAGAAAAGAGATAGAAGCTTTCACCCAAGGGGGAGATAGGGTGCTCTGTTACTAGGGCAGGTTGTGTGTACCAGATATTAGTAAGTTGAGACATCAGATACTGGCTGAGGCGCACAGCTCGAGATACTTTATTCACCCCGGTGTTACCAAAATGTACCACGACTTGTGGGATATCTACTGGTGGAACGACATGGAAAGGAATATCGCGGAATTTGTAATACAATGCTCGAACTGCCAACAAGTCAAGGTAGAACACCAGAGACCCAAAGGCATGACTCAAGATATCAGTATACCCATATGGAAGTGGGAAGAAGTAAATATGGACTTCATTATAGGTCTACTCCGGACTCGGCGGCAACATGACTCAATCTGGGTGGTAGTAGATCGGATGACTAAGTCAGCTCACTTCCTCCCAGTTAAGACCACAGACTGAGGACTACGCCAAACTTTACATCCAAGAGTTAGTCAGACTCCATGGGTGCCCTTGGCAATCATTTCAGACAGGGGAACATAGTTCATCTCACACTTTTGGAAGTCCATTTAGAAGGGACTAGACACTCAAGTAAAACTCAACACGGCTTTTCATCCGCAGACCAATGGGAAAGATGAGATGACTATTTAGACCTTGGAAGATATGCTAAGAGCATGGGTGATCGATTTTAAGGGTAATTGGGATGGCCATTTGACTCTTATCGAGTTTGCGTACAACAACAACTACCATTCCAGCATCCAGATGGCCCCATTTGAAGCATTGTATGGTAGAAGGTGTAGATCTCCTATAGGGTGGTTTGAAGTTGGTAAAGCTACCTTGATAGGGCCAGACTCGGTTCACGAGGTGATGTAGAAAGTTCAGCTCATTCAAGACAGATTGAAAATAGCTCAGAGCCGTCAGAAATCTTACACCGATGTGCGAAGAAGGGAGTTGGAGTTTGTAGTTGATGACTGGGTATACCTAAAAATTTAGCCCATGAAATGGGTGATGAGGTTTAGGAAGAAGAGAAAGCTCAGTCTGAGATATGTGGGACCTTATAGAGTTTTGAAACATATCGATAATGTGGACTATGAGCTGGAGTTGCCTTCAGAACTAGCAGCTGTACACCCAGTTTTCCATGTGTCACTTTTGAAGAAGTGCATTGGAGATCCAACCTCTGTGGTTCCATTGGACAGTGTGGGAATAAAGGGATGTCTCACATATAAAGAGGTATTGGTACAGATCGTTGACCATCAGGTGCGTAAGTTGAGGAATAAGGAAATAGCTTCAGTCAATGTCCTATGGAGAAATCAGTAGGTTGAAGGAGCTACGTGGGAGGCCGAAGCAGACATGATGGCCAAATAACCGCACTTTGTTCTCTACCGACTCTATTGTAGCTTGAAATGTAAATTTTTCTTTAAGATCTAAACTAGTTGTTCAATTCAATTCATGTGTACTAAGTTTTCTTTTTGACTTTGGAGGTATATATGAAAAACAAATTAAGTTCAGTTATGTATTCTAAAAAAGAGGTAGTCATTTCGGTAGTTTTGGACTTAAATAAGCAGTATTCGGAGATTTTGATTACTATTTTTCTAGTTCCTATGAGTTTTCTAACATTCGAGGATGAATTTTTCCAAGGGGGAGATATTGTAACACCACAGAAGCTTAAAATTAATATCTGGGACTTAAATCAAAAAATCTGGAAAACTGCATAAATCTTGCGGAATGACCCACCTAATGAGTTGTTCAGCGACCCAACGACTCGTTAGGTGAACCATGAGAAGGAGGTATAAGTATAGATAGTGTTCCCAATGGACGACCTCACGAGTCGTGGTTGATCTTGGGAAAATTTATATGCCCAAGTGATACTCAAAAGTACCATTTTAGCCTTGTTTATCTACCAATGTGTATACATTCTCACGTAATTGGTAATAAAGTGTGAATTTATACTAACCAACATGATTAGCATTGTTTTGCAGGTAAAATGTGATTTTGGGAAGCTTAAATGCATGTTGGATGATATTGGAGTTGGACTTGGATGCGAGCAAGGGAAAAGGCATTAGACAGCATGAAATAAAGGGGCTCTGCAATGGAGCCGTGTCACGCTTCCATCGCGGAGGCGTTCTGCCTGGATAGGGAAAATTCGCCCAAATTCCAGAGAGGGTCCGCATTTGCTCCATGGCATGGAGCCAGTGCTCCGCGATGCACGCCGTGCCACGTTGAGCTTTAATTCCCGGACCCCCAATTCTAGTGAGGGTCCGCGTTCGTAGCGTGTCACGGAGGCAGTGCTCCGCGATGCACTCCGTGACACGTTGCTCGTTATTCCGGGAAAAATTCCCAGCAGTATAAATAGAACACTTAGGTTCATTTTTCAATATTCTGACTTGGTGGAGCAAGGACGTGGGTTACAGGCAGTTGAGGGACGAAAATATCAGGGTTTTTTCTCTCTTTCTTTCTTCTTTAATTCAATTGCTTGTATGATTAACACTCATTTTAAGATGTTTAATCCACAAATGAGTGGCTAATTCCTCTCCTTGCTGAGGTTATGAACAATTGTGATGAAATTTGATCATTAATTATTTGGTTTTTCATCTTTTCTTCCATGTTGTTCTATTAATTCTTGTTCTTACGGCATTAGTGTGTGGCCTACATTAATGTGCATCTAAAAAGTCCGGTTTCACTTGAGAGAGCAAGAAATTGGAAAGTTGTGAATTAATAGGATATGTTCTTTACTTGGTTTGGGAAAATTGAGTCTTGATTTGCTTTCAGGATAGAAATATACCTGAAAGTCGTATTAGTCAATTTAGGAACCGGAATTGTATGGCTAGAACATGGATTGCATTTGATCACAGAAATGTAGACGGATGGTTCATGATTCTTAAGTGAGGTTAAATACGAGAGTTTTAATCTCTTGGCAGATGTTCTTGGCTAGCAACTGGACGAAAAGATTAACCAAATTATGATGACAATTAATTTCATTACATGTTCGTTTAACCTCAGCATGCTATCATTCATAGTTCAGATTCAAAGTAGATAATTGTTTTTAGCTTTAGTATAAAAATTATAAAACAAACTATCAAACTTTTGGTTACACTGTTGTCTGCATTTTTAGAAGTAAAATATAGTACACTTGAGAAAATTGCACTTCATCCAAGTCTCTGTGGGATCGATACTTGGCTTACTAAAGCCACTTACTACTTGTTCGACCACGTGCACTTGTGTGTCGTTTTATATACCCACAATCAACCCGAACAGTGGTCAGGGCCCACGATTCATTAAGTCACTCGTGGTCAGGCCGGATTCCAGAAACTTGAGAAGTTGACAATGTATTTGACGGGTGGTCACCACGAGTCGTCGTCAGTTGGAACGACTCATCAGGTCCCTCGTGGTGACCCACTGAAGAACCCAGACAGTGTACCTGATCGACGTGACCACGAGTCATGGTCAATCACCACGAATCGTTAGGTCACTCGTTAGGGGCACCTGACAGTTTGTCCCAACTAATTTCTAAGGGCTATTTAGGAATTTTCTACTCTCCCAAGCTTTAAAATACATCATTTTAACATCAGTTTCAAACTTTTTAGTGAGGGTAACGGGCTCGTTTCCTCATTCCCCACTCAAACTTTCACGAAGCAGAACGTAGAGTTCCTCTCAGAGCAGTTTAGAGCATCATCTAGGGCAAATCTTTCTTCTTCGATTCTCCAGTAATTTCTCCAGGATTCTTCGTCGGGTATGTGGGAATTCAACAAGGGAATTGTCCTTCCCTTGTGTCCCCCAAAATCTTCCCATAATGTTCCTATCAGTTTAGCCCTGAGATTTTTGAGTATGCAGAGATTTTCATGTTAATTCTCGTTAATTTCAATTGGGTTATTATCCATGTTTATTACTCATATGATTTTCATCAATTCATAAGTAAATAGTTGTTGTTATTGCCAAGATTATTTATAGCCCTAAATTTTCAAGTGAAAATTATTGCGTATTAAATTCATCTATTTTGCAAAGTATGTTTTGGGCTGAATATCCTAGAAATTTTTATTATAAATATATATGTGAGAAATTTTTTCCCTTGATGAGAATGATTTTACCCTTTTTGGATGAAACCCCTTTAAACTATTGAAATTTCATCGTAATATGAAATTTCTGTGTTGTTGGAATGAGTTGAGTTATCTATTAACTTCTAGTAGTTCAGACCAGTTAGAACGTAGAATCTCTTCAGAATCACTCAGAAAATTTTCAACTGATCAGTTTGACTTTAGTTTCCCCCCGAGGTGTCAGTAGTGCCTCTCAGTTATCAGAGTCAGACTCAGAACTCAGATTTTTGGTTGTTAGGCAATCATGACATTTTAGACTTATAGCTCTGACCAGCCCTAGGACCCCAATTTAGTTTATAGTTTGTTCTTAAACGGTGACCATGCTTCCAGATAAGCAGCTTTGACCAGTCTAGAACCCAGTTTTAGCATTTGGTCTGATAAGACTCTCAAGGTACTTTCAGTTATATGTCCCTGACTAGTCTTGGACCCCAGTTTCGAGCTATCAGCCTAGTAGTTCAGTTTAGGTGTTACAGTGGGAGTAGGACTTAACACCAAGCGGACTGAGGTTCCAGTACATCTAGGTTCCTAGAACTACATTGCCAGCGTAGGATTATAGATACAGATTATTGGCCTAATTTGGCCCCAAACTTTTCTGATCACCCAGTTCATGCCTTTATACCCTGGTAGGTATATTGGGTCCTACCGGTGGGGTGTATACATCAGACTCCATGTCTAGCTCACGTGGTTATATGTCGGTTACAGACTCTCCCACTAGTCAGTCTAGTCCAGTTTCAAATTAAGAATCTCAGTCCAATTTCAGATCTATCAGTTCAGTTCAATTCAGTGCAGTATTTCAGATCCAATATTACAGATTTAGGGCATGTCTTTGACCACTAGACAGGGTCATTTTGACCATCTCAATTACTTTAGATTATTTTAGTTCAGATAATTAGTTGGTCATTGAATGTCTTTCCAGTTCAGTCACTTACATCTATCAATATATTCCTCTCACATACTCAGTACATTCAAAGTACTGACGCATATTTTTATGCTGTATAATTTCATGATACAGCTGTAGGTTCCCAGACTTAGTATCGTTAGCCGTTGCGATCCATATCCTCTTCCACTGCAGTCGAAGTGTGAGTCCTCATCATTCGAGGGACTTGTTTTTTTTCTTTTAGTTGAGTTATTGTTTTAGTTAGACTTAGAGTTAGTTGGGGGCTTGGCCCAGCAACACCTCAGTAGATGGCTTTCAGACCAGTCGTGATTTTCAGAGTTATTTTTTATATTTTAAATTCTCTATTTTTAGTCTTTACATTTTCTTAAAATTCTTTGATGTGATTATTTTAAATTTCCCACTATGCATGTTTACTTAAAATACTAGTGGACGATAGACCAGTGGTTGACTTGAGGTCACTTGTGGCTCCAAGTACCGTGTTTCGTCCAGGGTATGGGCTCGGAGAGTGAAACTGCCAGATGCCGTGAGCCATACCATGGGTCGTACCATGGAACAATGGCCTATGCTTTCCTCTTGTTGCTACACTTACCTTACTCCCCCATTCTCTGTTCTTCAAATGATGTCTAGACAAGATGGTCATTACTCAATACAATGACTCATCACTTCCTCTCATTGTCACTACTAACTTCATGCACAATTTCTGAATCCTTCCAACAGACCTAAACAATGGGTCGTGCCTTATGATGATGGGACGTTGGACCCCTGCGATGCTATTACTTCCAATTCATCTACTCCTTCCCATGAGTACAAACCATGAGTTGTTGTTTCCTACAATGATTCGTACCATGACTTTTGCTATCTAACCCTGACATCCCAGAAATAAACAATAAATCCTAACAATGGCCTGTTACATCAACCAATGGTCGTACCTTGACTCATTGGTCCCCGACATGCCAACTAGAAATTTACCACGACTTAAATCAATGACCCGTTACTCCTTCCCACAACACCTACAATGAGTTGTTCTGAGATATTTTTCAAACTTTTTTTATGCTAATCATATTTCCAATCCCAAATATAGTCTTAGGAACTTCTGGGGTGTTATATTACTGATGGTCATATGATGAACTTCTAAGAATGTGACTTTCTATAGTTTTGGTATGACTCAATGTCACTATATATAGTGGGATTCTATGAGTCGTACCTTGGGTCATAATTTTAACTCTGAATTTGACCCTTTCTATTTTTCTGGTATGACCACTTGATGCGGTTCATAGTGAGATACCACTAATCGTACTGAGTCCTGTACCTTGATTTTCCAAATTTAGTGTTCTAGGGACAGTCCCAACAAATCATCTTATGAATCGTAGTTCAAAACCACGAGCCGTAGGATGGCTCGTGAAGCCTGTCCTCAGCCTGTGTATTGCATTCCTCCATTTCATTTTCATGAATGGAGGAATCACAGTGAAGGTGTGCCTACTACTAGCAAGACAACAAAATGAAAACTGCTCAACTTGCTATTGATTTTCTCTTTCTTAGGGTTTGGAGTATGAATTTTCAACCAACTCTTGCAAATTTATGGCACAATTTTGAGCTTAATGGTAATGGGAGTGAGTTACGGGTGAGTGGAGAGTGAGGGAAGGGAATCATGCATTCAAGGGAGGAGTTTTGGACCAAATTTTTTGTATTAAATAGGTTCTGGTTGGATTAAAAAATTCGAGTTGAGTTAGGTCAGTTCATATTGGTCATTTAAATTTTCCCATCACGATTCATACCATAAGTCATAGGTCATACTTATGACTCATCCCTTCCATTCATACCTGGCGACTCAAAAAAATTACCTAGGGAACTACAAGTGCATAATACAGTTCATACTAGGATTCCATGACCCGTACAATGACTCGTAGGTCAGACTTTCTGCACTTCGACACTTAGGATAGTTCATTAATACAGTGGGTACGGTTTGTAATGACCAACAGTAGTATGAATTTCTGCATCTGGTCAGGTTTCTGCTTCTTAGTACAGACGGTACTATGAGCCGTACCATCATGCTATGGTTAATATTGAGGCTCATATTCCAGACCTGAATTGCATTTTTCTGGCATCAGTCCCTGTTTCACTTGCACACTAAACACATATCAGTTCAGATTCTCTTATTTAACGTCGCGACATGACACATGTAGTTTGGTTACTCAGACTTCACCAAACAACCTCATGGGTTGCATCCCTTGCAGCGCCTGATTTAACATCACGACACGACGCAAGTCTCTTTAATACTCAGAATTCATCAAAAAACTTCGACTTCATATCAATCATTGAGACTACATAAAGCTTATTTGGCTACTTTATTGACCTACAGACATTGAAGGTGACCTCCTTTTTATTAATCCTAAACTTCATTTGGCTTGCTTTAACATTCATTAAAGGTGTCCAGTGACAAGGAATGATCACCCCAAAATAATGGGGATCTTAAAATCTATCTCACAGTCTAAGATCACGAAGTCAGTTGGAAAGATGAACTTGTACACTTTCACTAGGACATCATGGAGAGTACCCACAGGCTTCTTCACTGCGCGGTCTGTCACTAGTAGCCACATTGTTGTCAGTGTGAGGATCCTAAGCCCAACTGTTTAAACACAGCTAGCGGCATCAGATTGATGCTAGCTCCCAGATCACACAGTTCTCTTGAAAACTTAGTGTCCAGTAGTGCATGGGATGGTGAAGGCACGGGGGTCGTTTTCCTTCTTCTGTGCAAGGACCCATGAAGCTATTGCACTGTAATCGTGTAGATTTCCCACAAGCTCATAGATCATAGATCGTTTCCTGGTCATCAAGTCCTTCATAAACTTTGCATACCCAGGCAACTACTTTATGCCTCGACCAAAGGGATATTCACAAAAAAACATCTTCAACATGGACAAAAACTTTTGGAATTTATTGTCATCCACCTTATTCTTCATCCTCTGAGGGAACAGTGCAGGTGGTCAAGGGATAGGCCTGAAAATCTATGTGGCCTCTTTCACCTTTCTTTTTTCTACCGCAAGCTCCTTTGCATCAATTGGAGTCTTGGTCAAATCAGCATCACCTTCAATCACATGTTTTGCAGTCTCATCCTCTTTATCTACATCCATCTCCTTCTTCTTTCCCATCTCAACTACAACTAGCATGGGTAGATTAACTATCGTTTTTCCACTCCTAATTATCACAGCCATGTAGTGGCCGTCATTCTTTAGATATTGTACTGTATTTCTAGGAAGTGTTACCTTTGGCCTCTAGTTCAGGGATACAGATATCTGGTGAGCTGCTGCTCAATCTGTTTAATCTTAGTGGCATGCAACTCAATTTTTTTGGCTCATTTCAGAGATATCTCCCCTAATTTCCATCAAATGTTCATTGGTCAATTTTTCCTTTTTCAGCATCTCAGCCATCATACTATCCAACTTTTAGGATCTGTTGTCCCTTTCAAGGGCCATAGGAGGGACGTATAAGCATGTGCGGTCATTTCAGTAAGGATCATTTTTCCTCCAATCACCTTCCCACTCTCGAGCTTTACTGCTGTCCCTGTAACCATTTCTATTTATAATTCTCCCTGTACTTGTTCCAACCTTGATTTTTTGGAGCCTTGGTCCAAGTGTCATGATCAAAACCCTTGGGCATTAGCCCGAAAACCCGGCACCTGATTATCCAAGAAGTTTGCCTCCTCCTTGAAATCGGAGTGCTTAAACCCCTTTTCTTTAGATTGTACTCCCACTAAATTTATTTTTTATGCTTCAGACCCTATCATATGTTTTGCGAGCAGGTTTATAGATGTTCTCATGTGAACTAATTCCTGATCATGGTCCTCCTCCTTCCCATGCTGCTCCGTAGTCATCCCTATAGCATATATACCAATATCTGTCTCAGCCTCTCTAGTATGCTAGGCTCTATTTTTCTTTGTCACTCGATCTAGTATGGTAGTTGCTTCCTCCCATGAGTGACTCATCAATGCTCCACCTACCACTGTATCTGCTATAGCCTTTGTGCTGTTGTTCAGAGACTTGTAAAAAATTTCCAAGAAGCTATCATTAGGAATTCTTTGATTGGGGCACTTGGTCAGCTTCTTCTTGAGCCTCAGCCATGTCTCATGAAGTGACTCTGAATTGAGCTATTGGAAGTTGTAGGTCTCATCTTTGAGCTGCATCATTCTAGATAGTAGGAAGAATCTTTCCAGAAAAGCCTGTTTCCACTCTCTCCAGTTGGTTATGTACTCGTTTGACAACTCTGACAACCAATGAGTAGCCTCATTAGATGGGAAGAATGGAAAGAACCTTAGTTTGATAGCTTCCTGGCTCACTCCTGGCAATCTGTAAGCCTTGCAAATACCCACAAAGTTCATCAAGTGAAGGTTTTCATTATCAACTACATTACCACAAAACACACCCTTCATATTAAGCTACTGGATCATTGTGCTAATGATATCAATTTTTTCCCCAGTAGGCAATGATGGGGTATAATATCTCCTATTGACCCAACTTTGTCAATATTCAAGTCTCCATCATCATCAAAGTGAGGAGCATATCTATGGAACTAGTGTTGATCACGGCCTCTTTTCCCCCTTCTGTTCCAACCAGCATTGTCAACCTCTTCAGGGCATTATCTACCTCTTGAAGAGCGACTTGTCGGGATATCTTAGACTGATGGACCTCATTAACTCAACGAGCTTTAACCTCCACCTAGCCTCCATATGTTCTGGGGTCTCCAAATTGGCCATTCTTCACAGTGTTCTTTCAAGCTTTTTGTCAATTGGGACTAGAGGGTTTTCGCTACTCCACATACTTGGCATTCACCAAGTGGTAAACTGTGTAAAAGCAAAAAGAAAAGAAAAAAGTAAATGAGGAAATAATAACTAAAAGTTAAATAAAAGCAATTAATCTAATCCTAAGCCATATTCCCCAGCAACAACGTGATTTTTGATAACGATCAAATCACACCCTTGAAGAAGTATAACACGAACATTGACAATAAAGAACCGAACTGAGGTTAGATTCAATCCCATAGGGAATATGGTCAAAATATAGACTATTCTAGTATTCATACTTTTAGTTCAATTATTTCCTAAAGGAGGGTTTTAAATCATATAACAGTATTGTGAACTTGAGTTGTGATCAATAGTTATGCAATTAACAAGGAAGTGTTCCCTATGGCTCTTAACTAGGTCAGATTATTACACTCGTGATCTATCCTAATACTTAGCCTCTAGAGCTGATAAATTAGGTTAATATAAACCACTGATTCGTCCTTACTACTCAATCACCCCGTTAGGTGTCATGAGCGATTTCTCTTTAACCCTTATCAATAGTTCCAAACTAACTCTCCTGCGACCGAAACTCAAGCTATTTAATGAAACTCAATTTCAAGGCTTTGTTGTTCTTTTCGTTTCCTATTCTCTACTTCTCTAAGTTCAATGAAGTAGAGAATTCAGCCTAGTACTGATATTGCGCATCGTTAAGAAACATTAAACATGAAGAAAAGAATAATAAAAGCATTCATATTGGTTTAGAATCACTTTATGTTAACCCTAATTTGTTATTCCACCATGGTTCCTATAACCCTAGTTCTGGAGGGTTTAGCTATTCATGATTTCAAGAATAAAATCAGATTTCATAAAAGAAAACATAGTTGAAGACTTACAATATTAAGTGAAAGAAGAACCCAAAAATCAATTGCATAATCAACTTATCAAAAATCCAAGAATAATGATAAACTCTGTCAACATAGTTGAGCATTTTCTCTCCAAGAAATTTGGAAACCCAAAAACTGTGATTAAAATTCAAAAGTATCGGCTTCTGTCAAGGAAAATAACCTGAAAGTATTTATTCAATTAATGAAATCCTTTCCTAATTTAACAGGAATTCTATTGCCGAGTCATCCAATGAGTCATAGCATGATGCTATAAGTCGTAGGAAGCTTTCATAACCCAAGTCAGCAGCTTCTGTCTTCTCAAGTAGTGGAGGGTGGAGCACCTCGTACAATGATACTACAAGTCGTAGGAGCTTTTCGTGGTTTCAACTTCTGAAACTTGGCATTTCTGTTTTTTGTCATACGAGTCCTTGTCACGGTTCATACCATGCTAGTATGACTCGTACAATCTTTTTGTGCCCTAAATCTTCCAAGTATGCAATCCTTTGAATATCTCTATGAGTATGTCAAAAAGGCTCATATGTTGTTGTTATGGCTCGTGGCTTCCACTCGTACCACTGGGTTCAACAAGTGCACATCTTCTAGATCTCAAGTTACAGACATTCAGTATAGCTCGTACCAGGTTGGTCTGACTCGTATTGTCAATCGTATGTTAACTTTGTACTTGTGCATTTTCTCTAAAGCTTAGCCACGGGGGCTAGGTATGGCATGTATCAGAATGGTACAACTTGTGCTAAGACCTGCAATAGTACATTTCTTCTTTGTTTCAGCTTCTTTTCTACAATCTAACTCCCGGACCTAATTTCCCCGAATATAAAGTAAAAACACGTCATATCTTTATAAACACACCTAAGTACAAGCATTTTTCCTATGTTTAAGCATCGAAAGTGTCGTAAATTTGTGCCATATCAACTATCAGTTTTGTTTGCTTGATTAGACCTATTCTTTTACTTTCTCTTTTGTTTTTTCTATTTGATACGAGATCATGGATTTTCCGCTCGGTGAAGTGGAGAATGTGTTTACGGATGTCAATGATAAAGTTGACTATGCAAGCGACATTGTTCCACCAAGAGTGAATGCAGCATCTTTCAAGATAGACTATAGCATTTATACCATGCTAAAGGCGGAAGGGTAGTGTCACAACTCCATGGATAACGACCCTCATAAGCATTTGAGGAATTTCTTGGAGGTGTGCAACCTTCATAAGAAGAATAATATTTCCAATGATGCCATTCGGCTTAGGGTATTCAAATACTCTTTGGACAAGAAGCAAGATGATGGTTACACAGATTGCCTCCAAATTCCATCCATACATGGAAGGAGATCGTGAATGTTTTCCTACATAAGTGGTTCCATCCTAGAAAAAAGGCGAAGCAGTGGGACAAGATCGCTCCTTAGGGAGCAATTATTTGAAGCTTGGAAAAGGTCTAAGAAATGTATACTTCAGACGCCCAACCACGAGTTCCCCGAGCATATTTTTCTTGAAACGTTCTATACAGTTTTGGATCCCTTGATGTAGTCTGTTGTAAACAATGCTACTAGAAGATAATTCATTGATAAGACCTTTAGTCCTATTGCCATTACAATTGGATCAGATTGCAAAGCACAAACATGCATGGCGTGGAGGGGATCAAAGTGGAGGGCTAAATGTGGGTACTCCTTCATTGTCTCACTTGATGAAGAAATATCAAGATCGTGATTAAATGATGGCCGCCACGGCCACCAACATAGCCCTACCAGATTCCCCTCTGTCTTTCCCTACTACTTTCTACAAACCTCTATCTTTGTACACTTTGTTTATCTAATTGCTTGTATCACGTCCCTCACACATGCACCAAGCCTCTATGCATGCAGACTAGGGTTTTTGCAGCCCTATATTTTGTGTCTTCATTCTATCAAGCACACAAGCACTTTGGACTCACTTAGGTACTTACCCCTATGTTATGTTGTCGATATATGCTAAAAGGTCATAAAATTGGTTGGTGTCCATCCATGTTTATGCTTTGTGCCAAAAAAATTGCCCAAAAAGTTAGAATTTTGTGATACCCCTAAAGGGCAGAGAAAGTGATGGCCGTCTATTGAACATGAATGCTCAAGTTCATTGCATCAATGGATGAATCAGGGGACGGGACGTGTTTTGAAAAGATGGTACACACCTTGAACCATCTATGGAAATAAAGAACCTGTTATTCTACATTCAATAGACGGAACAGGGCATGGTCTATCTCTTAAGAGTGAGGACCATCCCTTCCATCGCCCATTGCTTTAATTTTATGATTTCATGTTATTCCCATTTCATGGATTGAAAATTTATTGCATAATCACAAATAAATGGTACCACAAGTAAATGGCACCTAAAAGAGCTGTACTTAGAGGAGGCAAGGCCAATACACCAAAGAAGTCCCGACTTAGGGATGAGGATGAGGACGAGTACTTGCCTCCAAGAAGTTGGAGGATCACAGCTTAGGCAACATAGGTGTCACCCATCCTCTTAGCTTGAGTGGAATCTACAAAGTCACTGTCTTCGGGATCTGCCTCCCAGTCCGGTGAGAATCATGATCAGGCCCAATCTAGTGAGGCCCATATTGATATTTCCTCCGGCGAGCCCACTGGGGAGGAATCTACTGGTCCGACTCCCTCTTTCCTAGTAGCTACAACAGAGTTGAGACAAAAAAAGCTGGAGGACATATGCATATTGGGATGGGCTATTCAGTATGCTAGAGATCGGTATTTGCAAGGATGATTGACCCACAGTGGAAAGCCTCGCAGGAGTATCACTGAGCAGCTCACCATTAGCGCCAATGGATTGGAGCTATACCTTGAGATTATGGAGTAGCTACAACATCAGCACTGGGAGTTCTTGTTGCACCCTGTGGGCTAGTATAAATCTGGGAGTTCTTGTTGCACCCTGTGGGCTAGTATATTTATACATTGGTCAAGAAGTTCTATGTAGTATATGGGGCAATATTTCTGCAATCGAACCTAGTGCTGAGATCACAGATAGAACCACTGATGTCGGTGGTGATAAGAGGAGTGTCGGTTGACACCGTCCCTGAGGTGATCAACCGATACTATTTGGCGGATGATTTTGTGGTAGTTGACACCATTGAATATGATAAGATATTAGCTCAGGGTCGTCAAGCTTGAGGATGGATAGCTTGTGTCACAGCTCAAGGTATGTCTCTATGGGCTGCTCTTGAGCCAGCCAACATATACAAGAGAGAGTTGCTTCTTCCGGCTAAATTTTAGTGGAATGTGGAGTGCAACTAAATATACCCGACTAATAGCAACAACAAACTGCCATTTGGACATGCTCTAGTCATGGATTCTATAGTGTCTAAGAAGAGGATTGATATAGGCCACATGTTGTGCTTGAAGTTGCAGAAGAATGCCATACAGACTGCTACCTCCCTCCTATTCTTGTGCTTGGTTATAGCACTATGCGAGAGGGCAAGCATGCTGATCCTACTGAGGGAGGATTTATTTATTGATGCTTGTTAGGTGACCAATTGTCACAACCCGAGCATAGGTCCAGATTGGGACATGGGAGAAAGAACCCCGAGAGGCTCCAAGTCAACCCATGGCATGAACATGACTTATAAACTCAACATAATCAAGTGGAATTCTAACATATAAAATATAGCGGAAGTCTAAAAATATCATAACATCTGATTATATAACACAAGGCTAACACTGAAATACATACAATGTATGAAAAGCCTCTAATACTGATGAGTTAATGGGACAAGACCCCAACTAAATCACTATAGTCTGAAACTGAAAATACTAAATACAACTGATAATGGGTCCTCGGATGATGAGGATACACCAACTGAGAGTGGGAGATATTAATACGAAGAGTCTGGCTAATGGCAGGACTGAGTCTGCATATTCGAGCCTATACCATGAAATGATATAACATAGAGTATGTGGTCAGTACGTGGAATTTACTGAGTATATAAGGTAAGTAAAACTGCTAAGTAAAATCGATGATCATGCATAACATAAAATATTTCATCATAAGATTTTGAGAGTAGGTCTTGCATGCTAATATCTTAAAACATGACTAAAAGTACTTTAAGATTTTGTGGTCCGTAGACACATCCATATGGACCCCGAACAGATAGTGTCTCCAAATCTTAAAGGAAAATACTACAGTCGCCAACTCAATGTCGTGAGTCGGGTAGTTCTTTTCATGGATTTTCAGCTATCTGGAAGTATAGACTATAAATTTACTGTGTTTCATTAATACACCACCAAGGCTGACCCTCTAGGCGTCGAAATATACCATAAACCCATCGGTACCCTCAGGTACGATCAACACCAGTGCTGAGGTGTGTCGAGTCTTCAACTCTTGGAAGTTCTTCTCATAGGCCTCTGACAATTGAAAGTTCACTTTCTTCTGGGTGAATTTAGTCAATAGGGATGCAATGGATGAAAACCCTTCAATAAACCTCTGGTTGTAACCCGCTAAGCCCAAGAAACTCATGATATCCAGAGGAACTAACTGGTCTAGGCCAGTTCTTCACCGCTTCTATCTTTTGAGAGGCCACCTAGACACCCTCACTTGATATCACATGACCCAAAAAATCCACCAAGTCTGGCCAAAACTTGCACTTGCTGAACTAAGTATACAACTAACGATCCTTCAAGGTCTGTAACAGCATCTCCAAATGAGCGGCATGCTCCTCCTCTCTCTAAGAGTATATAAGAATGCCATCTATGAACACGATCAAGAACATGTCTAAGTATGGATTGAACACCCTGTTCGTCAAATGCATAAAAGTTGTAGGAGAATTCATTAGTCCAAAAGACATAACTACAAACTCAAAGTGACCATATCAAGTCCTGAAGGCTATTTTCGGGATGTCACTCTCCCGAACCCTAAGTTGATAGTACGCAAATATAAGGTCTATCATTGAGAAACACTTGGAACTCTGGAGCTAGTGAAACAAGTCATCAATCTTGGGGAGGGGATACCTGTTCTTGATGGTGACCTTGTTCAGTTGTCGATAATCAATACACATTCGAAGGGAACCATCCTTCTTTCAAACAAAGAGGACTGGTGCACCCTATGAGGATTTCTAGGTATGGTTAAACCCTTGTCTAAGAGATCCTTCAACTGCTCCTTCAACTCCTCTAACTCGGCTGGGGCCATTCTGTAAGGAGGAATAGATATAGTCTGCATATCAGGAAGAAGGTCCATACCAAAGTTGATCTCCCACTCGGGAGGTCTTCCCGGTAGATCATCTGGAAACACTTCTAGATACTCATACACTACGAGAACTGACTGGATAGTCGGGCTCTCGGAAGTAGCACCCTTAACCCTAACTAGATGTTACACACAATCCTTAGAGATCATCTTTCTAGCTTTAAGGTAGGAAATGAGGCGGCCTACAGGCACAACTAAACTACCCTTCCACTCTAGGACTAGCTTACTCGGAAATCTAAATTGTACTGTAAGGGTTCTACAATTGACTGAGGCATAACATGCATATAGCCAATCCATGCCAAAGATAACATCAAAATCAGTCATGGTTGGCTGTACTAAATCCCCTGAGGTGATCTTCTAAAGAATTGTGACAGGGCAATTTTTGTATACCCGTTGAGCTATAACTGAATCACCGACTGGAGTAGAGATTGAGAAGGGTTCTGAAAGGATTTTGAGATTAACATCGAAACTACTAGCAACATAGGGAATTAGAAAAGACAAAGTGGCCCCTGGATCTAGCAATGCATATATATCAAGGTGGAATACTCATAACATACCAGTGAGTATATCTAAGGAGGCCTCCTGCTTTTGACGAGATGCTAGGGCATAGAATCTTTTATGGTGCTGATCACGACTCGCACTAGATGATATCCCTTATTGAGTCAGGCCTGCTGGTGGAGATGCATAACTAGAGGCTGGGCCTCGGCCCCTATCATGGCCCTGTCTGGCTGCTGGGCAATCACTAAGCATATGTTCAGGCTTTGCACACCCGAAACAAGGACCTGAACCTGCTAAGCACTGACCTGTGTATCTCTTCCATACCTGCAACACTCTGGAATGCTGGACTCTATGGGTCTGCCACCCTAACATCTATAGTCTAATGCTCGTCCCCTCTAATCACACATGGATCTAGATGGCACACTCATAGCTAATGACGCTGGGTCTGAAGATCTCTAGTGGGACTATTGACGGTGCCTACTAGGTCTCTGCTAGGAGAATCCAAAGCTATCGGTCCTGGTCTTCTTGGCCTCTCTCTCCCACTCACTCACTCACTTGTACCGCCTCCATCTGCTGCGTGTACAAAACTATCTAGGAAAGTGAATGTCCTAATAAATCATCATGGTCCAGCAATCTTTGACCAAATAGTCTGCTATACCATGTAGGAACTGACTCACTCTGGCTTTACAATCTATCACCATCTCAGGTGCATACATGTATAGGTGAGTGAACTCCAATGCATATTCTTGAACTATCATCTTACCATGCTTCAGGTTCACAAACTCAGCTTCTTTAATCTTCCTTATCTCACGAGGGAAGAACCGATCCAGAAATGTGTTATGGAACTCCTCCTAACCAATAGGTCCTGCTCCAACTACCCTACTATCCTTCCATTGCTTGAACAAAATAAGCACAACCCCTTTCAGCTGATACGAGCATAGATTCACGCACTCCTCTGCAGTCACCCCCATGATGTGGGTGATTTTCAAAACATCCTCAATAAACTCATGTGGATTCTCATCCACCTTTGTCCCAAGAAACTTCGGAGGGTTCATCCTCAGAAAATCTTTGACTCTTGCTTCCGCTGCATTCCCATTCTGTGGTACATGCGCTACTGCCTGTTGGTTTGGGTGGTCAAAGCCTGGCTAGCATCTGAATGGTTTCCCTGAACTCAGTTTGGGCAACCTGCTTAGGTACATGATACTCATGGGCTGGTGGGGCCTACTGGTGCCCATCTACATTGCCATTCTCATGGCCATTTCCATTTCCATTCCTTACTCCTTTAACTCGGCGAGGAGGCATGATTTTGCAAATACGCATAACATGAGTTAGAAGAGTAGAAAGAGATATCACACGACTTTGATCATGAAAGAAGGGAACATTTCCTAAAATGTTTCATAGCCTCTTCGTCATAAGTGTGGCGTGCTTCACACCCATGAAAAACACTCAACTTAACGTGGCTTTTAGACACCCTAGGAAACTTCAAAACCATATGCTCTGATACCAAGTTTGTCACGACCCAAACATAGGCCCAGATCGGGACACGGGACAAAAAACCCCGAGAGGCTCCAAGTCAACCCATGCCATGAACATTTCATCTAAATTCAACATAATCAAGCGGAAGTCTAACATATATAATATAATGGAAGTCTGAAATATCATAACATCTGATTATATAACACAAGGCTAAAACTGAATTACATACTATGTCTGAAGAGCCTTTAATACTGATGAGTTGATGGGAGAAGACTCCAACTAACTTACTATTATCTAAAATTGAAAATAATAAATACAACTGATAAAGGGCCCTCGGATGATGAGGACTCACCAACCGAGACTGGGAGATATTAATACTGAGAGTCTGGCTAGTGGTGGGACTGAGCCTGAATATCTGAGCCTGTATCATGAAATGATACAACATAGAGTATGCGGTCAGTACATGGAATGTACCGAATATATAAGGTAAGTAAAACTTCTAAGTAATAAAAACCAATGATCATGCATAACATTAAACATTTCATCATACGATTCTGAGAGTAGGGCTTGCGTGCTAATATCTGAAAACATGACTGAAACATAACCGAATATCATCACTGAATCGAATGACCCAAAGCTAAAACTGATAATCATAAGTAAAACTGAACATCGGGTCAAACCTGTTTAATACATAATATCTTAACTGATCAACATGCATAACTGAAATCATGAGGAACAATGGGAGATTAGTCTTATAACCTACATGACCATGATAGAGCTTACGTGGTTTCAACTATTACACTCAAGTGGACAGAGCCGTCTAAAGCCTTGTCAGGGCTGAGAACGCTACCATGATATTGATATCAAGCTGAAGGACCCTTGGGTGCAGGGGAAGCTCACAAGGGAGGTTCCAATAATTTGAACATACCTACGTTGGCACGTAGTTCTGAGGCATAGGGTTGGTAGACCCTTAGCCTACTTGGTGCTAGACCCTACTCCCAAAAACATGCATATGCTCTCCATCATTTTTCAATGAAGTTGAACCATTTTCTAGTGATGAAGCTGACTCATATCATACATGCATAAATCTGAAATCATAGCATGAGGAGCCTTGAGCTCAAACCATACCACAAGTTAAAAATAGTGGGAGTCTAGACTCCAAAAGCATGTGGTAAGCTAATAACATGAAATTAGATAAATCATGAAACATATTTTGATAATATGGCCTTGCTCATTACATAAACATACTTATGTCATAATATTAACTTGCTCATTACATAACATGCTTGACATAGACTTGATCAATCGAAAACATGAACATGGACATGCGTACTTCAAAATCATACTTTCATCATAAACATCTCATCATGCTTGAATTCATATATCATAGATATGAACTTTCATGAACTTTCACATAATTTGTAATTGAAAGCATTGTAAAATATGCTCATTAATCATAATTCAACATTAGAAACATACATATATCATACCCATGATTGATACTTAGAGAATTCACATGTTGGGTTAAAACCCAATAGATTCATCAGCTAGAAATTTCATGAAATTAATGAGGGATTGGGAATAGGTGTGGATGAATATACTCATTCATAACCCTACATATCTAGAAGAATCTGATTATACAACCCTCTTGAATGCCCAATGGAAATTTGGGGAAGATCTTGATGAATCTAAGCTTGATCACCCTTTAGAAACTCTAGGTTGCATGCATGGAAGAGAATAGGCTTAGGATGAACTTACTCCTCTTAAAACACACCTTTCTGAGCTTAAAACAATGTAGTATAGGCCTTAGGAACTTAAAAATTACAGAAAATCCCTTAATAAGTTTGAAAGAAAATACTCACTGCCAATCCCAACGAGGGACTGGACGAGTCGTGTCCTGAGGGGATAAGTCGTGGCCTTCCATCATTGCCATCACTGGGAATTCATCAACACTTTTCACCATGAAGGACACCATGACTCATAGTGTGCCCGACGACTCATGGTGACTAGTCGTTAGGTGCACTGCCCAAACTCTTCAACCTTCAATCAACTCTTGACCACGGGCAACACAACAAATCATGGTGCTGACCACGACTCGTGGTCGTACCCGTAGTCATCCCGAAATCCCAAAATTCTACTGAGTCCACCCTCTTTCCCATGAGTCACTTAATGAATCGTCATGCACCTTACGAGTCACTGGATGACTTGTCCTGTGACCTGGTGCAGAGAATCTTATTTTCTCCATTTCAACACTCAGGTCTGATCTTAGGGATTTTGGGGGTATTACAATATCTCCCCCTTGGGAACATTTTTCCTCGAATCTTGGAAATCATACTGAAAAACTGAGAAGTGCAATCATCAAAATCAAATACTAAACATTTAAGATGAAAACTGATGGAGCGACTGAGTCCAAACTAAACTACATGATTGAACTAAATTATTGAATCATATATACATGCATTGACATGAAAGAAACTGGGGCACATGAGCTGAACACGAGACTGAATAGAGTACTAGGGAGGAAATTGATACCTTAAGCTGAAACTTAGCCAGAAGGGAATAGATGTGGGTATTTAGCCATTGTATCTTCATTGGCTTCCCACTTAGCTCCCTCAACATGCTAATTCCTCCATAAAACCTTGATGAAGCTACTTCTTTGTTTCTTAGCTTCCAAACCTGAGGATCAAGTATTTCCACTGGAACCTCCTCATAGCTAAGACTATCTTTCACATCTACACTCTCTACTAGAACAACAAGAGCTTGATCGCCCAAACACTTCATTAAGAGCGATACATGGAAAACAGGATGAACTGAAGCTAATTCTGAGGGCAACTCCAACTCATATGCTACCTTGCCAACTTGTTTGATAATTCGATACAGAACAACATAACGGGGACTGAGTTTCCCCATCTTTCCGAACCTCATCATTCCCTTCACGGGAGATACCTTTATAAATACCAAATCATAAACTTCAAACTCAAGCTCCCTCCTCCTCACATCCGTATAGGACTTTTGGAGACTCTGAGCTATTTTCAACTTGTCCCTTATAAGCTGTAATTTTCTTCATGGCCTCATGGATTGAATTTGGACCTATCAATGTAGCTTCATGGACTTCAAACCAACCAATAGTTGATCTACATCTTCGCCCATAGAGAGCCTCAAAAGGAGCCATCTGTATGCTAGAATGGTAGCTATTGTTATATGCAAACTCAATAAAATGCAAATGATCATCCCAACTACCCTTGAAATCAATCACATGCGCTCTCAAAATATCCTCAAAGTATGAATAGTCCGTTCTGCCTGACCATCTATTTGTGGGTGAAATGATGTGCTAAGCTTGACCTGAGTACAAAGTCCCTTCTAAAACGATCTCCAAAATTGGGAGGTAAACTAAGTACCTCTACCTGATATGATGGAAAAGGGAACTCCATGAAATTGAACTAACTCTAGAATATACAACATAGCATAATACTCCGTTGAATCGGTAGTCTTGACTGATGGAAAATGAGTTACCTTAGTCAACCTGTCTACAACCACCCAAATAGAGTCATACTATCAGCGAGTATGAGGAAACCTCTTAATGAAGTCCATATTGATTTCCTCCTATTTATAAGTAGGGATATTAATTTCTTGGAGTACACCTCCAGTTCTTTGATGCTCAACCTTCACCTGCTGACAATTTGGACACTTAGCCACAAACTCTGCTATGTCCTTCTTCATGCCATTTCACGAATAGACTTCCCTTAGGCCACGGTACATCTTGGTGGCACTTGGATGTATAAAATATCTAGAACCATGAGCCTCATGAAACATCCACTCTCTCAGGACTTCAACACCTGGTACACACACACGACCGTGATACCGTAGCATACCAACTCCCCCTTGGGAGAAGACCTCCACCTTCTGACTCTAAATGGCTTCCTTTAACTTTACTAAAATATGGTCATCATCTTATCTAGATTTGAACTCGGTCACCAAGGAAGATTCTGATCCATTCTGAATAATGACACCTCCATTTATTGGGTCAATAAGACGGACTCCTAGCCGTCCAAGACGATGTACATTCTTTGCTAATTCTTTCCTTTCCTTGTCCACATGGGACATACTCTCCATAAAATGCCTGCTAAGAGCATCTGCCACCACATTAGCTCTTCCCGATTGATAAAGGACACTCATATCATAATCCTTCAAAAGCTCTAAACACCTTTTTTGACATAGATTCAAATCCTCTTGGGTAAACACGTACTATAAGATTTTGTGGTCCCTAAACACATCCACATGAACCCCATATAGATAATGTCTCCAAATCTTCAAGGCAAATACTACCGCCGCCAACTCAAGGTCATGAGTCAGGTAATTCTTTTCATGGACTTTTAGCTATCTGGAAGCATAGGCTATAACTTTACCATGCTGTATTAATACACCATCAAGGTTGATCCTTGAGATGTCACAATATACCATGAACCCATCGGTATCCTCAGGTAGGGTCAACTCCGGTGCTGAGGTGAGTCGAATCATCAACTCTTGGAAGCTCTTCTCACAGGTCTTTGACCATTGAAACTTCACTTTTTTCTGGATTAATTTAATCAATGGGGCTGCAATGGATGAAAACCCTTCAACAAACCTCTAGTAGTAACCAGCTAAGCCTAAGGAACTCTTGATATCCGAAGGACTATCTGGTCTAGGCCAATTCTTCACCTTTTCTATCTTTTGAGAGTCCACCTGCACACTCTAACTTGATATCACATGACCCAAAAATTCCACTGAGTCTAGCCAAAACCTGCAGTTACTGAACTAAGTATACAACTAACGATCCTTCAAGGTCTGTAATACCACCCTCAATTGAGCAACATTCTCCTCCTCGCTCTAAGAGTATATAAGAATGCCATCTATGGACACGATCAACAACATGTATAAGTATGGATTGAACACCCTCTTCATCAAATGCATAAAAGTTGTAGGAGCATTCGTTAGTCCAAAAGACATAACTATAAACTCATAGTGACCATATCGAGTCCTGAAGGCTATTTTCGGGATGTCACTCTCCCGAACCTTGAGATGATAGTACCTGAATCTAAGGTATAACTTTGAGAAACACATGTCACCCTAGAGCTGGTCAAACAAGTCATTAATCATGGGGAGGGGTTACCTGTTCTTGATGGTGACCTTATTCAATTGTCGATAATTAATACACATCCGAAGGGAACCATCCTTCTTTCGGACAAAGAGGACTGGTGCACCCCACGGGGATTTTCTAGGTCTGATGAAACCCTTGTCTAAGAGATCCTTCAACTGCTCTTTCAACTACTTTAACTCGATTGGGGCCATTTTGTAAGGAAGAATAGATATAGGCTACGTATGGGGAAGAAGGTCAATACCAAAATCGATCTCCCACTCTGGAGGGATTCCTAGTAGATCATCTAGAAATACTTCTGGATACTCACACACTACCAAAACTGGCTGGATAGTCGAGGTCTCAGAAGTAGCATCCTTAACCCTAACTTGATGGTACACACAATCCTTAGAGATCATCTTTTTGGCCTTAAGGTAGGATAATTTGAAGCTATAAGTCCTGACCCTCTTGGCCTCTCTCTCCCGCTCACTCACCCGTACTTTCTCCATCTCCTGGGTGTACAGAACTATCAGGGGAAAGTCAATGTCATAATGAAGCATCGTGGTCTGGCAATCTTTGACCAAATAGTCTGCTATACCATGCACGAACTGACTCATTCAGGCTCTCTGATCTATCACCATCTTAGGTGCATACTTGGATAGGTGAGTGAACTCCAATGCATATTCTTCAACTGTCATCTTACCCTGCTTCAGGTTCACAAAATTAGCTGCTTTAATTTCCCTCATCTCTCGAGGGAAAAACCAATCTTGAAATGCAGTATGGAACTTGTCCCAACCAATAAGGCCTGCTCCAACTTCCCTACTATCCTTCGCTTGCTTAAACCAAATGTGAACAGACCCTTTCAGCTGATATGAGGCTACATTCACGCACTCCTCTGCAGTCAACCCCATGATGTGGGTGATTTTCAGAACATCCTCAATAAACTCATGTGGATCCTCGTCCATCCTTGATCCAACAAACTTCGGAGGGTTCATCCTCAGAAAATATCTGACTCTTGCTGCCACTACATTCCCATTTTGTTGGACATCTGCTACCGCTTGTTGGCGGTCAAAGCCTGAGCTAGCATCTGAATGGTTACCCTGAACATAGCATGGGCAACCTGCTCAGGTACATGATCCTCATGGGATGGTGGGGCCTACTGGTACCTATCTCCATTGCCATTCTCATGGCCATTTCCATTTCCATTCCTTCTTCCGTCAATTCAGTAAGGAGGAATGATTTTTCAAACGCGTATAACATGAGTTAGAAGAGTAGAAAGACATTTCATCGCGCCACATAGATCATGAAAGAAGGGAACATTACCTAATACTTTTCGTAGCCTCTTTGTCATAAGTGCGGCATGCTTCACACCGATGAAAAAGACTCTAATTAACGTGTCTTTCAGACACCCTAGGACACTTCAAAACCTAATGCTCTGATACCAAGTTTGTCACAACTCGAACATAGGCTAGGATCGGGACACGGGACAAAAAACCCTGAGAGGCTCCAAGTCGACCCATGACATTAACATGACATCTAAACTCAACATAATCAAGCGGAAGTCTAACATATATAATATAGTGGATGTTTGAAAATATCATAACATATGATTATATAACACAAGGCTGAAATTGAAACACATACTATGTCTGGAAAGCCTCTACTATTGACGAGTTGATTGGACAAGACCCCAACTAAGTCACTATAGTATGAAAATGAAACTACTAAATACAACTAATAAAGGGCCCTCGGATAATGAGGACTCACCAACTGTGATTGAGAGATATTAATACTAAGAGTCTGGCTATTTGCGGGATTGAGCCTGAATATCTGAGCCTGTATCATGAAACAATACAGTATAGAGTATGCGATTAGTACGTGGACTATACTGAGTATATAAGGTAAGTAAAAATTCTAAGTAAGTAAAATCAATGACAATGCATAACATAAAATATTTCATCATAAGATTCTGAGAGTAGTGTTGCATGCTAATATCTGAAAACATGACTAAAACGTAACTGAATATCATAACTAAATCGAATGACCCAAAGCTGAAAATTGATAATGATAAGTCAAACTAAACATTTAGTCAAACCCTACTGAAAACATAATATCTTAATTGATGAACATGCATAACTGAAATCATGAGGAACAATGGGAGACTCATCTTATAACCAACATTATCACGATAGAGCTTACGTGGTCCCAACTATTACACTTAAGTGGGCTGAGCCATCTAAATCCTTGCCAGGGCTGAGCCATCTAAATCCTTATGTGGTCATAACATGAAGAGCCTTGGGCCCAAACCATACTGCAAGCTGAAAATAGTGGGAGTCTAGACTCCAAAACCATGTGGTAAGCTAATAACATAAAATTAGATAAATCATGAAACATATTTTTCTAATATGGGCTTGCTCATTACATAAAAATGCTTGACATAGAATTGATCATTCGAAAACATGAACATGGACATGCGTACTTCAAAATCATACTTTCATCATATACATCTCATCATGCTTGAATACATATACCATAGATCTTAACTTTTATGAATTTTCATGGATGGGCATCATAATTTGTAAAACATGAAGACATAATTTGTAATTGAAAACATTGTAAAATATGCCCATGAATCATAATTCAACATTAGAAACATGCATATATAATACCCATAATTGATACTTAGAGAATTCACATGTTGGGTTAAAACCCATACATTCATCAACTAGAATTTTCATGAAATCGAAGAGGGATTGGGCATGGTGTGGATGAATACACCCATTCATAACCCTACATACCTGGAAAAATCTGATTATACAACCCTCTTGAATGCCCAATGGAAATTTGGGGAAGAGCTTGATGAATCTAAGCTTTATCACCCTTTAGAACCTCTAGGTTGCATGCATGGAAGAGAATAGGCTTAGAATGAACTTACCCCTCTTAAGATACACCTTTATGTTCTTAAAACAATTTAGTATAGGCCATAGGAATTTAGGAATTACGGAAAATACCTTAATAAGTTTGCAGGAAAATACTCATTGCCAGTCCCACCGAGGGACTGGACAAGTCATGGCCTGAGGGAACGAGTCATGGGCTTCTTGTCATTTCCATCACTGGGAATTCATGAACACTTGTCACCACGAGGGACACCATGACTCATAGTGTGCCCGGCGACTCGTGGTGACTAATCGTTAGGTGCACTGCCCAAACTTTTCAACCTTCAATCAACACTTAACCACGGCCAATACAATGAGTTGTGGTGCTGAGCACAACTCGTGGTTGCACCTGTGGTCACCCCCAAATCCCAAAATTCTACCATGTCCACCCTCCTTCCCACGAGTCACTTAAAGGATCGAGGTGCCAACCTTCGTGGCCACCATGGTGAGTGCTTCCATCCTCTCCAGGACACTATTAGGAGCTCCCATAAGGTTTTGTGCTCCCACTTATAGTCTATGGATGCCAGATTAAGCCAGCTCGGATGAGGTGCTAGTTTATCTGACATATTGAGCCTCCAAACAGATTTAGTTGAGACCACAGTTGTCGTCCAAGACTTGCATATGTGAGAGAGGCAGCCAAAGGAGTTTTGGATCCCATTAGTTGATCGGACACCTCCTATTGCTAGTGTTACAGATTTTATTCCTCGTGTAATTCTAGTCCTCCTAGACCGGGCTCAGTTCATTGCACCATCAGTCTCGTTCCCTAGGGCCATAATGACCACTACTCTATAGGAGCAGGTTCCTGCTCATTCTCCGGACCAGACAAATGCTCCTGTCCCTCTATTTGATAAAGGCAAGAGCCAGGTATAGGAGCTGCCACCAGCTGATTTAGATATACATATAGCATAGGATGAGGCTCTCAGGATGGCGGTAAAGGAATCATGTCATAAAACCCAAGGCCTATCTCATGACATAGAGGCTAGCCCCTCGTACCACCTCAGGGATGATCTAGAGTAGTGCAGTCTGAGCGCTACAGGGAGTTTTTATCACTCTAGATATTTCATTTTGTTCTTTATATGCATTGAGGGAATTGCACAATTTATGGGGAAGGGGTGGTGATGAGTTGGTAATTTACCAACTCATTAGGCATTTATGCATGAGCTATTGCTTTGTGTTCACATCAATTAGGAAGTTTTTATGCCTTTTTACCTTTGTTTGTGCAGACATTTAACTTAGACAAAGAAAAGAGAAGAATTGAAAAAAAAGCACTTTGCTGGGAGTAATCAGGATATGCGTGCCGCATATAAGCACCTACAAAACGCAGGTGCCATGTAGATGGCACTGGAGATGAGCTCAAATGAAACTGCGAGTGCAGGTTGGTACCTGTGAAACGCAGGTGCAAATGCAGATGACTTTCAAACAACACTGTCTTGACTTGTCAAGCACATGTGAACCACAAATGAGCACTGATAATGCTCAATACATCTCTCCAGTTTGAAGGAGGTGGTAGCGATCGTTGTCAAAAAACAAAATACCCAATGGATATCAGGGTTGAATCCCACAAGGAATTAAGAAAGATAATCCAAAAGTCGTAAATTAGTGCAAACTAGTGCGCATCATTTTTTAACATGTGTAAATTAAAAATCGATGGGAAAAGTTAAATAATATTGAATTCATATAGCAAAACAAAATGGGGCAATTGAAATGCTGTAATTAATGAAAGGGAACTAGGGATGTGCTATTAATCAGGTGTCAACTAGATTGGAGTTGATTGAATTGTCTTAAACGGAATCTTTTAAAAACAAATTGCAAGGGATGAAAATTATAAATTGGGGTAAAAAGTGAAATAATATTGAATTCATATAGTAAAACGAAATGAGGCAATTGAAATGCTGCAATTAATGAAAGGGAACTAGAGATGTGCTATTGATCAGGTGTCAACTAGATAGCGGTTGATTGAAATGTCTTAAACTCAAATTTTTAGCATAGATTTCAATGGATAACACTACACCCTCTTGTTTTTCAACCACAAGGGTGCTTTTTCTTTGTGTTTTCTCAAAACCCAAAGTCAAAATCACAAATCAGTCACAAAGGTTGAGGAAGGGTTAAACTTTCAAAATCTGCAACAATGGTGTCTTGCCCAAGGAAATTAAAGAATAAGAAGTAGAAGAAGGAAATTGTACTCTACTCTTTATCTCTCACTGCTTCTCTCTACAATATTAAATTCTATGATATGATATGTTATGTGAGAATACAATTGGGGTGAAAAAATATGCATATTCCTTTTACAAAGTTTTCCAAATTTGCTCTTGGAAGCTTCTTATGTATATTGATGCCAAAACTAGATGATTTTTCCCTTGTCAGCATCCGAGTCACTTACACGACATCTGCATTTTACAAGTGCCCATCTAAGGCTCGTAGGTGCTTCGCAGGTTTAATCAAAATTGTATGGAAGGCATCTGCGTTAGCACCTGCGTTCAGCTCATCCTCCAGTACCAATTGCGTGGCACTTTCTTTTCGCAGGTGCCAATGTGCGGCACACGTGTTCTCTACCTCCAGCGGAGTGCTTTTAGTTTAATTTATCCCTTTTTTCTCTTGCCTAAGTTAAATATCTACACAAACAAAGAGAAAAGACATAAAATCTTAAAATTTTTTGTGAAAATAAAGCAATAATTCATGCTTAAAAGTCGAAAGAGTTGGTAAATTACCAACTCATCAGGCACTTACAAAATGTAGGTGCAGTGCAAGTGACCCGGATGCTGACAAGGGAAAAATGGTCTACCTTTGTCACAAATGTACTTGAGAAGCTTCCAAGGGTAAATTGGGAAAGCTGAGCAAGAGGAATTTGCAGATTTTTTGCCCCAATTGTACAATTCACACATTAGGTTATGTCATATCACTATCATTGAATAGGGTAGAGAGACGTTAGAGATAAAGAGTAGAGTATATTTTACTTTATCTTCATCTTCAATTTTCTCATTGGGAAACAACCACCTTTGTTGCAGATTTTGAAAGCTTAATTTTTTATTTAATATGATGATTGTTGAGGAATTTCTCGTGGGTATATTTTCTCTTTCTTCACTCATGAGTAGCTAAATTTCTATCTAGGGATGTGTGCGTGATGTATGTATAAACTAGAGTGGGTGTTGATAATTTTTTCTTAAATTTGATGAAGATTCACAAATCTATTGGTTCCTCTAAGTTTTAATTGAAAAATTAGTGGTGGCAACATTATTTTAGATTGCTTATCTTACTTTAGCTTGAGAAAGAGGAGTGAGATTTTGATGAGGAATCAATAGGGAGGATTTGGAGTGCAGATGTGTGGGGTGAGCTAGTGATAGTCAAACCCACATCCCCACTTAATTAAAGGGTTAAGACTTGAGATAACTCAACTCTTCCTTAAGCTTTGTGGCTGATTTATGATTGTGGCTTTGGGGTTTGAGAAAACCCAAAGTAAAAGCATTCTTGTAGTTGAAAAATAAGAAGATGTTGTTTGATACATTGCTATCCATGCTATAATTGAGTTTAAGGCATTTCAATCAACCCTAATAGAGTTGACACCCCATCTATTGCATACCCCTAGTATTTTCTCATTGGTAGCAACAAGTTATTTTCCATGTTTTTCTTTTACGAATTTGAACTCAATACTTGTTTCTTTTTCCCCCAATTTTTACCTTTCAATTGTTAAACAATGATGCTTGCGAGTTTGAATTAGCTTACGATTCTTGGTAGATCTTCTCTCAATCTCTATGGGATTTGACCCTGACATCCATTGGGAAATTTATTTTTTGACAAAGACCGCTGCCACCTCCTATAAAATAGAGAGATATATTGAGTGTTACCAAACAATGGCACCGTTGCCGGGGATTGAGATTTGATAGCCAATTGAAGTTTATTGATTCAAATTGGTTTTGCGTCTTGTTTTTTTTATTTTCGTTAGTATTTATTTGTACTATGGCATCATAGAATGAAAGGAGGTTTGGTGGTTGCAACCCATATTTTGATGACCCATACCCCTATTGTGGAGGATCCCATCTTTGACAAGATTGCAAATATACCCCCTAGAAGAGAGATGTGTGCACTTTCTTTCTCCTATGATGGGTATAATTGCACCTTATGTGGTGGTTATGGTAGACATTAGGGTGATTTTCCCAATGATTTCACCTCCCAATATAGTTTCTGTAACAAAAATATTAGTTGTTCTCTTGAGTTTGATAGGAATGATGCCATAGCATGTGAGGGACGAAGCACTACATATGACCGCATAGAATCCATACTCCAAGCTTTTCTGGAGTAGGAGTCTAACTTAGAGAAGGATGCCAAATCCTCAATGAGCATGAAATTGTCTACCCTCAAAAAGAAATCTCTAGTTATCAAAAAGAAGAGGCTGAGGAGATATTAAGAAGCATAACAAGGAGAAGTGAACAATTGGGACTAGTTCGGGGTGAATGGTGGGAAGAAGCTCAACATGATGATGAGGAAGTTATCCAAAACATGAATTTTTCCATAGAATGGTGTTCACAAGCTTTACAAAATTCCCATCATGAAGAAAAACTTGACCAGGTTGAACAAAGTTAAGAAGTGGAGCTATTAGAAATTGCTGCTCAAACATTGGAGGCCAACCTAAACAATTTTATGATAGAGATATGCAATATGCAACATCAATTGGTAGTGGGTGGTAGGTTTGAGTTAGGCGAACGAAGATGAGGTCAAGATGAATGTTGAAGATTTAAGGGTGAGTGGCCAACAAACTAATCCAACATCAGTGCAAGATGTCAAAACTGAAGAAGCGACACTAGAGATGCAAAGACAAGTCCATCAAATCCTTTTTGAATACTCTAGTGCATTTGAGAGGGAATATCTCAAGAAGGAAATATGCTTGAGAATTGAGAGATTTAGACCACCCACCGACCATTTCTCAAACATTGTACTTGGTTGACAATTTGGAAATTGATGCAACCAAGTCTATAGAGGACTTTGAAGAGGAAGATCAAAGCGACTTTATATTAAATTTTTTCATCCCAAAAAGGCCAAAGCACATTCCTCCTTTAATGGGTCAAGAAATGCAAGATGCGACATCTATTGTTCGGTAACTGATAACGCTCAAACCACACTTCTAACTGAAGTATGAAGCGGACGTTGTCAATTAAAAATCCAACTAGAGGTTGTGGTCGATCCCACAGGGAATATGGAAGGATGTAGAAAACGCTAGTGCTTAAGCTTTTTATTCGATTATTACCTAATATGGGGGATTTGTAAAAATAAGTAACAATATTGATAAGTTGGTGGTTGTTTCCAAATTTATGCAATTAACTAGGGTAAGTGTTTCCTATGGATCCTTAACTACTTTGGGTTTTAAACTAGTGATCTATTCCAATACTTTACTTATAGAACTGATAACTTAGGTTCATTCAAATGATCGACCAATCCCTATTGAATGACTATCCTCAATTATTCGACCAAGTCTCATGAGTTTTGCAAACTAACCGTTATCACTAAATTCCAGATATAACTATCCTGCGACCACAACTCAAGTTAATACAATGATCATCAAGATCAAGGCTTTGTTGTAATTTTCTTTTCCTAATCTCTACCTCTTCGACCAAAGCAAGTAAAGAATTCAGGCACTTCCTAACATGGTGCACCTTTAAGAATCGTTAAAGATGAAGAGAATACAATAAAAGTGTTTAGTATTGGTTTTAGAATCACTTCGTGCTAACCCTAGTTCATTAATTCACCATAGTTCGCACAATCCTAGTTGTGGTAGTTTTAGCCTATCATACTCATAAGTAATTTAATAGCATTCATAGACAAAAGCTTGAAATAATACTTACAATAATGATCAGAAGAACCTTCACTCGATTAATGCAAACTTCGGAAGAACAACTTTACAATCGTATCTCAAAATAAAACTAACTCTAAAAACTAGATTGTGAGACTTGAAACTTGATGTAAAGCTTGATACTCAATGTAAAGCTTGATACTCAAAACTTGATTCTAAAATTTGATTCTCAACTTGATTCTAAACTTGATAATAGAAGGGTATTTATAGTAGTTTGATGTCTTCCTTGTTCCTTGATGAATTTGGCTTGGGATTTGTAAATTTTCCTTTTCCTAATTAATGTAGGAAACCAATTTTTCCCGTATGAACACCTTGTTGCGTCTCTTGCCATGCCGCGTGAGGAAGGAAGTTGTCGCGCTCCTTCCATCGTGCGGGACTTGTTGCCGCGTTGCGCGTGTCCGTGTGCTGATGTTGGGGCGCCTCGCACCTGCCCCTGCCGAGAAATGTTGCATGCACATCTGCCCTTACGGAGAATTTTTGTTGCCTCACCTGTGCCATGGCGCTGGGATGGAGCTGCTGCGTGCCTGCTGCAGTGCTTGCACAAGGCTGCCTCGCGCTGCTTGTGCCATCCTTGTGCGGTTGTTCACTTCAAGCTTTGCTCTTCGGTTTGTTCATTGCAACTTCTTTACATTTGATCAATAAGCCATAAATACCTTCAAATTCATCATTTTAAGCCCTAAAAACATCTTATCACGTGTGTTAGCCATTTTCACAAATATGTAGCACAAACACATGAAAACACACATAATTTGTTCTCAAAACATAGTAAAGTGTAGCCAAAATACGTCTATGAATTGTGTAAGTACACCCTTCATCAATGCCCTCAACTTAAACTATTGTTCGTCCTCGAACAATCTACTATTCCTTTCTCACATTTAAGCACAAAATTCATCCTACGAATATGTCTACTTACACTTAGGATCATGAGACATATCAATGAAGCTCAAACAACTCACTCGCATGCATATAGGATCAACATTAGGATGTCAAAGTTCGAAATCACTTAGCTTTTGACAACTAACTCATCAGGACATATTTTGGGCCAACATGCATCATATGTAATTTAGCAATCAAGATTAAACCAAAGTCTTACCATTATGCCCCTCACAATTTGGAGAGATGCCCGTTCGCACACAAGATATAGAATAAGATTAACTTGGGCATAAATAGAACAATTTCCGCTCACTCTCCAAAAGAACTCAACATACAAGCAAAAGACGGCCCATAGGCTTTCCGTTAGTTTAATACTCTGCTAATATAGAATTATGAATCAAGAATCAACTAGGATTTTAATTTGGTTTTAATGTAGGCTAAGGGACGGGTAGGAACTATTTGGCCAAGATAGTGACTAATCTCCCTAAGAACTTTAATACTTCACAACACTTTGAATTGTTAGCACTTCCCTCAATTTCCAAATTCTCTCCTTATACCACCTTTTATTTTTCAATTTTCAACTTAGGTGACAAGTGGGGATTTTTCAACCTTGAGCTTATTTACATATAATTTTTTTTTCAATTTTTCTTTATTCCATTCCCACCTTTTACGGACCCCTACTCTAGCCACCCTCAACTTAAGCATTTTGCTTATGTTGAGGTTCACAATTTCCAAAGAAGGACCAGGGCCAAAATAGGTTCATTGTAAATAAATGGATATGGTTAATAAGTAAATCTTCAATTTTTCAAAGCCCTTTCTTCTTTTTGTTTTCCCACTAACAATCGCCCTCCTTGTTTAGAAAAATTTCACCTTTTTCTTTTCTTCCAATTCACCACACTTTTTAGCTTTTCCCTTCACTTCTCCAATTATTCTCCTTTCCTACAAAAAAACATATATTAAAGTGCTCTAGGAGTCATTTGGATCAAATATAAGTCAATAGAACAAAAAGGGATTCAAGCTTATAATATAGCTATCAAAAGAATAAGCTAAGGCTCAACATTGCTAACTAGGATAATTACAATCAAGATAGGTAAAATAGGAGAAAAATAAGGCTATTAAAGAAATGCCTATATCACTTCCTAAATCCATCATTCTTAGTTCGCTTTGCACACACACTGGGCAAGTTGTAGACGTCAATTTACAAGCATGGAGTATATCAAAGTTTCCTTACTCACACAATGGCACAAAATGGTTTAACAATGGAAATCAAGATCACATAAACACATATATTCATACTGCATGCATAACATAATTAATCCCATTTTCTCAAGTACAAGAGTCAATTTCAAAAAGACTAAGCGTTTCTACCTTTTTCATGCATTTTTGAGTGAATTTAATAATTTATCAATGATACCTAAAGTGAAGCACCTAACATTCATAGGGTCCAAGTTTTTATTCTTCCTAATGACTAATTTATCCTTAAGACGGTCGTCATCCATCCATCATCGGGTAAAGACATGACTCAATTTTTTTTTAAAAAAATCTAGACTCTCTAATCAGTTCTAAGGGACTATCCACCGAAAAAGTACCGAAAACAAAAACCGGAGGAACCCAAAATAAAATTAAAAAAATACTACAAACCAACATGCATGCATGAAAAATCATAAATCTCAAAAAAAAAACTAGGCCTACCATGTGCAAATTTAGCAATTAAGGCATGCATGGTAATACGAAGTTCACATATCCCACCCCACGCTTAATTGATTACACTATCCCTAGTGCTAAAATACATAAGCATAAAGTAATAGAGTGAAAGAAGAACTCGCTGGGCATCTACTCCTTGTCTTCAATATTTAAGCTCAATCTTTATTGAATATTATGATCTATCACCTGCACACTTGAACAAACACGTAAAAATGGATAAAAACTTTATCTTGGGTTGCCTCCCAAGTAGCGCCTGATTTAACGTCGCGACACGACACAAGTATCTTGGTTACTCGGACTTCATCAAGATACCTGTTAGGACTGTGGTCACATCTTGGCCGCTTGTTTTACCATGCTTCCATGTGACATGTCAGAAAATAGAAAAAAAACAAAACATAGGAAATAGTGACTAAAAGTTAAACACAAGAAATTAATTTAATCCTAAACTGTATTCCCCAGCAACGACGCCACTTTTTGATAATCTCTCAAACCACACTTCCAACTGAAGTATGAAAAGGACATTGTCAATAAAGAACCCAACTAGAGGTTGGGGTCGATCCCACAGGGAATATGGAAGCATATAGAAAAACGGTAGTGCTTAAGCTTTTTAGTCGATCATTACCTAAGATGGGGGATTTGTAAAAATAAGTAACAATATTGATAAGTTGGTGGTTGTTTCCAAATTTATGCAATTAACTAGGGTAAGTGTTTCCCATGGATCCTTAACTACTTTGGGTTTTACACTAGTGATCTATTCCAATACTTTACTTATAGAACTAATAACTTAGGTTCATTCAAACAATCAACCAATCCCTATTGAATAACTATCCTCAATTACTCGACAAAGTCTCATGAGTTTTGCAAACTAATCGTTATACCAAGGTTGTAAATATAACTATCCCGCGACCACAACTCAAGTTAATACAATGATCATCAAGAACAAGGCTCTGTTTTATTTCTCTTTTCCTAATCTCTACCTCTTCAACCAAAGCAAGTAAAGAATTCAGGCACTTTCTAACACTGCGCACTGTGAAGAATCGTTAAAGATGAAGAGAATACAATATAAGTGTTTAGTATTGGTTTTAGAATCACTACGTCCTAACCCTAGTTCATTAATTCACCATGGTTCCCACAACCCTAGTTGTGGTAGTTTTAGCCTATCATGTTCCTAAATCATTTAATAGCATTCATAGACAAAAGCTTAAAATAATACTTACAACAATGATCGGAAGAACCTTCACTTGATTAATGCAAAATTCGGAAGAACAACTTTACAATAATATCTTAAAATAAAACTAACTCTTAAAACTAGATTGTAAGACTTGAAACTTGATGTAAAGCTTGATACTCAAAACTTGATTCTAAAACTTGATTCTCAACTTGATTCTAAACTTGATAATAGAAGGGTATTTATAGTAGTTTGATGTCTTCCTTGTTCCTTGATGAATTTGGCTTGAGATTTGTAAATTTTCCTTGTCCTAATTGATGTAGGAAACAAATATTTCCCATTTGAACACCCTTTCCACGTCGCCTACCATGCCGCGTGAGGAAGGAAGCTGCCGCGCGCTTTCCATCGCATGGGACTTGCTGTCGCATGGCGCATGTCCGTGCACTAATGTTGGGGCGCCTCACGCCTGCCCCTGCCAAGAAATGCTGGCGCGTTGCACCTGCCCCTGCCGAGAATTGCTGTTGCCTCGTGTGTGCCATGGCACTGGGATGGAGCTGCTTTGCGCCTGCTGCAGCGCTGGGACAAGGCTGCCTCGCACAGCTTGTTCCATCCTTGTGTGATTGTTCACTTCAAGCTTTGCTCTTTGCTTTGTTCATTCCAACTTCTTTACATTTGATCAATAAGCCTTAAATACCTTCAAATTCATCATTTTAAGCGCTAAAAATATCTCATCACATGTCTTATCCATTTTCACAAATATGTAGCATAAATACATGAAAAAACACATAATTTTTTCTCAAAACATAGTAAAGTGTAGGCAAAATACGTCTGTGAAGTGTGTAAATACACCATTCATCAGTAACTTTATTCTTACAACACCACCATTCGAGCAAAATAGAAAAGTGCAAAATAAATTAGGGGTGCAATTCACAAACTCAAAGTGGAAAGAAAAGTGGTAAAGATTGATGACGTCGAGCCACGACATTAAATCAGGCGCTTCTTGGGAGGCAAGCCAAGTGTTTCTCAATTTATTTTTACTTTGAATTTGTGTTTTTTTACTTGTATAGGATTGAAAATGTTGTGGAATGTGAAAAAAAAGTAGAACGAGCCAAAATGAGACACCTGCATTAGACCTGCAAAACGCAGATCCAAATATACAACACATAGGTTTGTGGCAAGCTCTTGGACAGATCATTGAAGCTCTTGGTGCATAAACACTCCCTTCACATATGTGTTACACATGCAACCGCATGTCCTAAAATCCAGCTCCAGAGGCCTCCACCAGTCCAAGGAGTTCTTTCACCCATTCTTCCCTTATTTTGTGCATCGAGGAGAACGCATTATTTTTGTTGGAGGTGAAGTCTGAGTAACCCACTCATTAGTGATACATGATTGGGCCCTATAATAGATTGGGTGACGTCATTCTTAAGGAAAAATTGTCATTTCTTGCAATTTAGAACTATTTTGTAGATAGTATGTAGTGAATAAACTCAGATGGTTTTCTTCAGGCCACGATTCTTTTCCAAGGAGCAAAATTTTCTTTTAGTTATTTTTGGTGTTGCACCAGGTGACATTTTCCTACGATAGATTGACAGGTGACTTTCTTAAAGGAAAATGACAAGTTGAGTTTATCTTTTTGAGTCATTGTTGCAATTATTTTGAGCGGTACCACAAAAAGTTTTACTTGGAATAAAAAATGATTTTCGAAGTTGAAAGGGTCACTTGAATTTGAAAAAAAGAGCACTCTCTTGTAATGAGTGTTTGACTTTTTTGATTTGCAAAATGAGTGTGCAAAAACTTGTAATAGTTTGTCTAAAGTCATACCTTTGAATTGATTTTGAAAATAGTTGAACTCCTTGGAGTGTGATGCCGAGTATGGTAAGGTTTTTAGATTGATTCATGTGTAATCATATTATCTAGAACTTGCCCCAAATGTGATTCAAGGAGAAATCCTAGATGTAGCTGCACTTGGGAAATGACCTTAGGCTCTTTTGGATATTAACTTGATCAAAAAATGACCTCCTTGAAAATTAACCTTGTTAACCACTATTTGTGCCTTAAGTCCTTTTCTTGGAAACCACATTACAAGCTTTATATCCTTTTTAATCCTCTTCTTTGGTTACTATCCTCCCTAATTGCTACTAATGAAAGAAAAATGGGGCTTGAAGCCCAAAATTCGGGGATGGAATGATGAATGTGATGTAGGCAAAAGCCTAAGTTTGGGGGTGTGCAAGAAAGAGAAAAAGAGGATTAGGCTTCAATGCGAGGTAGCACTTATTGCTTGATGAAAAGAAAAAATAGCCGGTTGAAAAAAACTCTTGATCAAAATAAGAAAAAGAAAAGTTGAATGAGGCTATCTCTTGTTTAGATAAGGATTCATGCATAATTTAAGGTGTTGAAAAGGTGGCTCTTGAGGAAATATGTGAAGGGTGAGAAGGGAGAGATAAGTTGAAGTAGCACGCTAAGTGTAGCGGGATGTTTAAATGTTTTCACAAAAGGCATTAGGGAGGTTCTAGTCACTAGAGATAAATATTTTCCTACCCGTACCTCTAGCCTTCATTATAATGTCACGACTTGAACATAGGTCCGGATCGAGACACGAGACAAAGAACCCCGAGAGACTCCATGTTGACCCATGGCATGAACATTACATCTAAACTCAACATAATAATACGGAAGTCTAATGTATATAAAATAGTGAAATTCTGAAAATGATGACATCGAATATCTAAATACATACAATGATCCAGAACTGCAAACATACTATGTATGATAAGCCTCTACGTAATGATGAATTGATGGGATAAGACCCCAACTAACTCACTAAGACTGAAACTGAAAATACTGAATACAACTGATAAGAGGGTCCTCGAAGGATGAGGACACACCAACTCTGGCTGAGAGATGCTAACTCTGAGGATCTGGCTAACGGCGGGACTGAACCTGAATATCCGAGCCTGTACCATGAAACGATACAACATAGAGTATGCGGTCAGTATATGGAGTGTATCGAGTATTCAAGGTAAGTAAAATCACTAAGTAAGTAAAAACAGAAATCATGCATATCATAAAACATTTCATTATAAGATTCTAAGAGTAGGCCTTGCAAGATAGTATCTGAAAATATGATTTAAACATAACTGAATATCATAATTGAATTGAATGACCCAAAGCAGAAACTGATTATTCGTAAGTAAAATTGAACATTGGGTCGAACCTCCCAAAAACATAATATCATGACTGATGAACATGCATAACTGAAATCATGAGGAACAATAGGAGACTCGTCATATAACTGAATTATAATGATAGAGCTTACGTGGTCCTGACTATTACTCTCAAGTGGGCAGAGTTGTCCAAAGCTTTGCCAGGGCTAAGGACATTACCATGATATCAATATAAAGCTGAAGGCCCCTTGGAGGTAGGAAAAACTCAGAAGGGATTTCCCAAATAATCTGAACATATCTATGTTGGCACATAGTTTTGAGGCACAGGGTTGACTGACCCTTATCCTACTCGGTGGTAGACACTACTTCCAAAAATATTCATATGCTCTCCATCATTTTTTAAGGAAGCTGAACTATCATCTAGTGACAAAGCTGAATCATAAACATACATGCAAAATTTTAAATTATACAATGAGGAGTCTTGTCTCAAACCATACCACAAGCTGAAAAGAGTGGGAGTCTAAACTCCAAAATCTATCTGGTAAGCTAATAACATGAAATCATAAAACATACTTGATCATATGGGCTTGCCCAAACTTAAACATACTTGACATAGACTTCGATAGTCAAAAACATGAATATAGACATGAGTAATTCAAAATCATACTTTTATCATATATATCTCATCATAATTAGAAACATAAATCATAATCTCATCTTTTCATGAACTTATATAATTGTGCATCATATTTGTAAGACTTTGAAAACATGATTTGTAATTGAAAATATTGTAAAACATGCCCATAAATCATAATTCAACATAAGAAACATGATCAAAATATACTCGTGATAGATACTTAGAGAATTCACAAGTTGGATTAAAACCCCATAGATTCATCAACTTAGGATTTCCATGAATTTGAGAGGGAATTAGGCATGGGAGTGGATGAATACACCCATTCATAAATCTACATACATGGGTACTTCTGATTTCATAACCTTCTTGAATGATCAAAGGAAATTGAAGGGGGATTGATGAATTCCAAGCTTGATCACCCTTAGGAACTTCTAGGCTTTCATGAATAGAGAGGGATAGGTTTAGAATGAGCTAAACACTCTTAAAACACACCTATCTGAGCTTAAAATGACATAGTTTAGGTCCTAGGAACTTAGAAATTATAGGAAAGCCCTTACATAATTCGCAGAAAAAAGCATACTGCTGGTCCCAACGAGGGACTAGATGAATCATTGCTTGAGGGGGTGACTCGTGGCCTGCACCCGTCGTCAGCACTGGAAGTCTTCACTCTTCTAGTCACCATGAGGGACACCACAACTCGTGGTGACTAACCGTTGGATACATTGCCAAACCTTTCAACATCCAAGTGAAACTCCTGACCATGGCCAACCTTACAACTCGTGGCCCTAGCCATTAATCGTGGCTTCAACCGTGGTCAATCCCCAGACCAAAAATCCAACCAAACTCTCCCTTTACTCCACGAGTCACCTAACGACTCGTGGTGTACCTCACTGGTCATTGAAGGAATCTTGTGACCTGATTCAGAAATTTCTATTTTCTCTGTTTCAACCCTCGGGTCTAATTTTAGGGTTTCGAGGTATTACATATAACCTGGAAGTCCTTAGTGATTTCTAGTGTAGAAACTCTATATTAGTGGTGAGTTATACGAAGGGAAAGCTTATGGTTCAATATGTATGCACTTGAATATCTTTGAGAGAATGAGCATCTTCGCATCATTTTATAATCCCTAATGTGTAAATTGCATGTATGTGAGTGGGATTCTTTCTTATGGTGAGTGGTATCATTTTCTTGGAGTAAATACTAAAATTGCACTTTCAATTAAAAGGTATGAATGAGACAAGTTGTGTAGAGAACTTTTAGGAAAAACCTTAAATGTTGATTGTCAATGCTCGAGATACTTATTAATCTTGACACGATTGAATATGCCCTTGTTTTTAATTGAAAGAATGAAAGTGATATGTGCCAAACGTTTGTGGTTATACTAATTGAATTTGTGCAACTGTTTGAGTCTTTTTATTTTCTTGAGTCGGTGTGTGATTTTGGGGTTGTCTAAGTTTTATTGGTCTCATATGCAGTTTTTATGATTTGATATGCTTAATCAAATTCTAGTTGTGAGTGAATGTTTTGCTTGAGGACAAGTAGTGGTTCAACTTTGGGGGTTTGATGAGTTGGTAATTTACCAACTCATTAGGATCTTAAGTATGAGATATTTCTTTGTTTTCCACACCAATTCGAAAGGTTTTATTCCTTTTTCCCTTTTTTGTGCAAGAATTTAACTTAGACAAAGAAAGAGAAGAATTGAACAAAAAGCACTCTACTAGGAGTAAACAGGACATACGTGCCGCATATGGGCACGTGCGAAATGTAGGGGCCACGCAGATGGCACGGGAGGATGAGCTCATATGCACCTGGGAAATGCAGATGGCTTTCAAACATCATTGTGTTGACCTGTGAAGCACATGCGAACAACTAATGGGCACCTACGAAACGCAGGTGTCACGCAAGTGATCCAGATGCTGACAAGGGTAAAATAGTCCAACATTGGCACAAATGCATCTGAGAAGCTTCTAAGGGTAAATTTTTTTGCCCCAATTGTATAATTCACACATTGGAATATGTTATATAACCTATCATTGAATAGGGTAGAGAGAAGTTAGAGATAAAGAGTAGAGTACATTTTACTTTATCTTCTTTTTCAATTTTCTCATTGGGAAAAGACCACAATTGTTGCAGATTTTTAAAGCTTAATTTGTTATTCATCGTGATGATAGTTAAGGAATTTTTCATGGGTATAATTTCTCTTTCTTTACTCATGACTAGCTAAATTTTTAGATAGGGATGTGTGCATGATGGGTGTATAATCTAGAGTGGGTGTTGATGATTTGTTCTTAAATTGAATGAGTATGCATGAATCTATTATTTCTTCTAAGTTTAAAATGAAAAATTATTGGTTGAAAAGATTAATTTAGATTGCTTATCTTACTTTTTCTTAGAAAGAGGTGTGAGATTTGGGTGAGGAATAAATAGGGAGGATTTGGAGTGTAGATATGTGGGGTTGAGCTAGAGATAGTCAATACCCACAATTCCACTCTATTAAAGGATTAAGGCTAGAGATAGCTTAACTATTCCTCAAGATTTGTGGCTAATTTATGATTGTGGCTTTGGGTCTCGAAAAAACCTAAAGCAAAATCATCCTTCTCGTGAAAAACTAGAGGATGTAGTTTGATCCACTGCTGATGCTATAATTAAGTTTAAGGCATTTCAATCAACCTCAATATAGTTGACACCCTATCTATTGCACATTTCTAGTCTTTTCTCATTGATACCAACAAGTGATTTGTCCTTTTTTTTTTGCAAATTTGAACTCAGTACTTGTTTTCTTCCCTCCCCCCAATAATTATCTTGTCACGCCCCGCCTTGGGGGGTATGACTGGCACCTGGTGCCCTACTAGGACCTGAACTACCGGACTGCTAAGCCTAGGCACATCTGGTGCCTTGCTGGCTCTAATTCACATTTCTAGAAACAAAGGGCTATATAACGGTTGTAAACATAGCCCCCGGCCCATTGGCCTATAGCCTCCTGTACCTGTAATAACAGCTGACCAGAACAAGCAACTATAGGGAAGCCTATGCGGGCCGACAAGGCCACCATGCTGTCTAGTTATCTGCATTCAGCAATAAAATACTAGAAGGCTACGTGACCGGCAAGGTCACCACTACTGTCAAACTTATGGCCCCACACGACCAACATCCAAGAAGCAAGAGTACTAATAGCTAACAACTGCACGGCCTCACACGACCGGCTCAACTGACCACAGGGAAATATACAGACTGCAAGCCTCTAGGAATAGCAATAGAACTGATCGGGACAGGGCCCCGACCTACCCATAATATACAACAGAAGGAACTGAGCTACACCTCTGAAATTCAGCCTCCGGAGGACAGGAGATGAATACTCAACCGCTAACAGGGAGTCACGTAGAGTCGCCTGCTCGTCTATGAGTACCTGTAGGCAAGTAATGCAGCGCCCCACTGGGCTTCAGTACCGCTGATACTGAGTATGTAAAGCAATAACTGAAAGAAACATCTGAACACAATAATAGAACTGAGGAAACTGAAATAGAAAGAATAGCTTAACTGTCTGATAATGTAAGTCATACCTTGTCGTTTACACTGGGAAGAAATAGAAGTCATACCTGGAGATATATCCCTCTACTGCTGATCTACTCATATCTAACATAGCATGGCATAACATGAAATAACATAACACAGTACACACAAACCTTACCCAGCCCCCATAAGCCGGGAGGTACAACCAGCACAGAATCTATACCCCTACCCCGGTCATCCCATCTCCTACACTGGCTGTAAGCATCCTGCCGGTCCCCTGGGTATGCAGTTGGGCTCGTTGAGCCCCTGACTATAACTGTACCTGAGTCCGAAGGACTCCTGAATCAACACCTCGGGCGTACCCGCTCGACGGGGGTGTATAAGGGCCGACCAAGGCATAATATGGGGAAACTGGCATCCCATCTTCGTCCCCTTGCGGGACGGCATATCACTCCATAGAGTGACGTATCCTCATCCTCTAGCGGACGAGTCGATACAGCTATTAACCCTGGGGCGGTCAGGGATGCTGGGTAATCCAACCCCAAACAATACAATGGTCTCAACTAGTAATGCTGTCTGTGTATCTCACATGCTGAGGCTAATAGGGGTAAAGTATCATGTATATTACATGCTAAGCTAATGATAGTGATCTGTACGTATTTAATACGTGCTGAGGCAGGTAAAGATGTATACATATGAATGTAGTCTCCTGCCGGACTGTACTGGGCAAATGCTATATAAGATAATGTTTCTGCTGAAAACTCTGTTGTTTACTAAGTTTCTGTATACACTATATGCTGGACTAGTGATAGAAATATGTACATACTTAATACATGCTGAGGCTGGAAGTACTATATATGTATGTACCAATATAGTCTTTCTGCTGAACTATGCGGTATACTGATTTTCTATAGTAACCTGATTTACTATTCCTGGCATGCTTTCTAAACGTCATTTTAGTCTGCTATTCTGTTTCTGAAATGCTTTACGGATACTGTACTACTTCACGGGGTTTCGACTGAACACAACAATATCTTAACATGGCATATCACATCACATACTGAGTATACTGGGCAATCTCTAACACTTGCGTTAGAATCTATATCATACTGATAGGTTTCATACACATTACAACCCAATGTTTCTCACATCGTACCGATATTCATAATAACGCAATACTCGACTTCTGAACATTCTACTGGTCTGTAATTTATTACACTATACTGATATCACTTAACTTGCCGAAGGAAACTAACTGTACTTACCTTATTCGTGAGCTATTCGTCTGTCGGACGAGGCTCGGCCGATACTTCAACTGTTTTCTCCCAACTGCATTCATAAATATGTCAATCAATACTAAATACAACTTTGTTTCAAAAGGCAACGTCACTTTCGATATAGTTTATAGCCTAAACTTAGGCTTATCGAAAGACGGCCAGAAACTCGCTATTTTTCAGAGGTCCAGAAGGGAGAAATATTCACTTCACAGCTAGGAACGCATAGACACTAATTTAGAGCAATTCCACTTACCTTAGCTCGGTGGCTCGACGATTCGTCGGCCGTATTTTACGAAACTGAATCCGTAGGAATGCTCTCTGCTGCTAAATACCTCAGTATCTGGGATTAATTTGAGTTTGGGCAGCGTTTGGCAGCGTAATCGGATGAAAATTATATAATTTCCTTCGTTCTTACCTTCTCACTGCCGCTTTGCTCTGTTCTCTGGAAATTTATATGTGATTAAATGATTTAACACCAAAGTGGCCTTTATATACTTGGGCCTGGACAAGGGCAACGTGTCACAGAGCCATCGCGGAGGCCTCACCTCCATGACACGCTGCCATCGCGGAGGGGCTCTGCCTCGGCTCCTCCCGCGATGGTTCGACGGGTTTCTCGTCCGATCTTTTTCCCGGGCCTTTCTACAGCACGTATGGCCTTCAAATGTGCTTAACCAACGTGCGAATAGGTCGTCTAGGTGCCGGGAATTCTACGGGGTATGACATTCTCCCCCCCTTAAGAACGTTCGTCCTCGAATGTACACTGTTATCTGGAGGATTACTTACTTACTTTCTGGAAAAAAAAATTTTGGCAGAGTTTCCCCTGTAATATGGACTATAGCAAAAACCTGAAATGCAGAAAAGTCCAACACAGGCACTGCACATAATATTCTAGGATCCACTGGATAATTAAATATCAATCTGTCTCACTTATACATACAGGACCATAAGATACTACATAGCAATAATACGGACATACCTGTCGCTTAAATGGGTGAGGATATCTGGTCCTCATATCTGCGAATCTGTTTGTCTAGGCTAGCTACTGGAACCTCTTTGCAGGCCAGCTTTTTCGTAACCTGAATATTCTGGACTGGGACTACTCTGGACGGGTCTCCTATGGATTTCCTCAGCATAGTTACATAGAAGACCGGATGAATGGATTCTAATGCTGGAGGCAAATTCGATTAATGGTAAATGCTCATTTTTGGCTATTACTGAAATCTAGCACACACGCTCGCAACATGTCTTCGAGCGTCTGAATTGTGCGCTCAGCCTGCTCATCTGTCTGAGGATAGAACGCTGCGCTTAAATTAATCTGCGCTCCCAAACTCTTCTGAAATGACTGCCAGAATCTAGCTGTGATGTGTGCTCCTCTGTCTGAAATAATGGCTACTGGTATTTCATGTAATCTGACTATCTTTCTGATATGCAACTCAGCATAATCTTTGGCCGAGAAAGTAGTTCTTACTGGCAAGAATGGGCTGATTTTTGTCAATCTGTCACTTATCACTCATATAGAGCCATGTCTGTGTTTAGTACGGGGAAATCTTGCTACAAAATTCATATTCACCGCTTCTCATTTCCAAAGAGGCACAGCTATGTTCTAAATTAACCTGCCTGGTTTCTGATATTCTTCCTTCAACTATTGGCAGTTAGGACACTGGACTACCAGTAGTTCTTTTTAATGTCATGGTACTTCCTTGTCATATCGGGATGAAGAGAATAGCGGGCGTAATGCGCCTCGCTCATAAACTGCTGGCGATGCCCCAAAATATCTGGAGCGCAATGCGGCCTTTATATCGCCACACTTCATCCCCGGTTATCTTAAAATATGTCATCTCTCCTTACTGAATCTTATGTTTAAATTGAACCTGGCTAGAGTTTCTATACTGCCGTTCCTTTACTTCCACCACTAACAATAACGCTGCGGCATTCTGTATTATCGTTCTGTTATCCTTTATTTCTGCTATGTGACTGGCTAACTAGCTAACTGGTGTAATCCTCGAGTCTATCCCCGCTGTTCAGGCAGTTCAGGCTAAGGGCATCTGCCACCACATTAACCCTTCCTGGGTGATACAAAATCTTCCCTTTCTAAAGCATAAACTACTGCCGCTAACTCCAGATCAGGGGGTAAGGTAATTCTTTTCATGTTTCTTCAACTGCCTGAAAGCATAAACTATTACTTCACCATGCTGCATCAACCCTCTGTATCTCCTGGCGATACTAACACTGGAGCTGATGTTAACCTGGCTTTTAACTCTTGGAAGTTCTACTCACACACCTCAGTCTACTGAAACTTTGGTGCCTTCTGTGTCGATCTAATCAGAGGTGCTGCTAAGGTGGAAAATCCTTCCACAAACCCTTTGCAGTACCCGGCTAACCGCAGGGACTGCGTACTTCGATCGGGGTGGTAGGTCTAGACTATGTCTTCACTACTTCAATTTTCTGCGTATCTATCTGTACACCAGCCTCCGACACAATGTGACCAAAAAGACTACTAAACTCAACCAAAATTCACATTTACAAAATTTGACATATAACTGACGGTCATACTGGTTTATCATGCCGGAGAATCTGACAAGTAGTCTACCGGTATAACTAGAGCTTATCTGGCCTTCTGGCCGCATGCTAAGGCCACTTGTTGCTAAGGTAACCTTGAACGACTATCTGCACACCGTGTGCCCGTATCTGATCAGGGGCTCCTGATACTGTTCATGACCTCTAATGATTTGGCTGCATAACCCTACATAACTGAATAGTCGGGTTGAATGACCCGAACGTGGCAGTAGTCTAATAATGCTCTAACTGTACTACTTGAGTGCTTATAGTTCGTGCATAACCGCAACCTCGTGGGCATCTAATTGCTCTGTTATTTTACTTGAACCACTGTAAGGCTGGACTTAATCAACTTACTCCCAGGCGATTAATCTCTGGATCATCACGGGGAGTCTACTGATCCCCTGGTCTTAATAAACACTGTCCTAGCAGGGTACTATCAATTTCTTATGCCTTGTGTGTATCCACTTGGATTTATACTACTATTCTGGGGGATTCTCAGTCTTATGAGCTATTCTGTAAATACTGGCCTTCTGCTAGGGCTCTGTATCTAAATATCTTACGAACACCAGCTGAAATACTAATCTGTCGCTGACTACTGATGTGGACCCTTCCTTGGGGTACCCACGGGTATTTTGACTGGGACAGCCGACTGACTTATGGGGTGTTCTAAATAACAACTGCTAGGTTGACTAAGGCCGACTGTCGCCCACAAGGCTGGGAAAACGACATACGACCACTTAACATGCTAGAACAATTATGATATTGCTAATCTCTAAAATTTGCCTATTCGGCCTCTAATCCTGGTTCTGGCACACGCACTACTGTTACCAATCTTCAGGGATGCCTCCCTACTAACGCAGGCGCCAGCTGGTCGGTAGACTGTCTAACTGTGCCCTTATCATCTAGCCATCTGCTTTAGGCCATTAACTCTGGTAAACTCCTAGAGCCTAGATCTGACAACAACACATAAGTCTTTTAATCTAATAACTGAGAACTGAGATAGTTTAAGTTTCTATGACTTCATACGTAACACACACTTAATCTGCCCTTTCCCTCCTTCTTTTCTTTCTTTCTTCCCCCTATTTCTTCTCTTTTTGGTCCCCCAATACAATTTGTATAGGCTTTCTATTACTAATCAGCATCTGTGATTGTAGCCCTTATAGGCGGCCACTCACAACCTATCTATTATCTGTATATCTATATATCGCTGGCTACGTACAATATGTACTAATTCCTGCGGTAATTCATAACCTCCAACATGTTCTGCTGAGTCTCACATCGTACATGATACATTTCTTCTACGGCCTAATAATATCTCCTGCACTGACTTATCATTTCATTGTATTATCACCCCATTCTGAAAGTAACAAACATAAACATTCTAGTTATTATCTGTTGTTTAAAATCCCGCCACTCTTGCGATGTGGGGGTCGACGTTCGAATCCTGTAGCCTTACTAGGCATATATTGAGAGCCCATAACTGTCTGCTGGGCCTCATCTCTAGGCTACACTGGATTAGAATTGCTGTATCGGTAACTTCTTAACCTTTCCATAGCGGACATACTGCGGTATTCTGAACCGCAATCTTACTGTCAGCGCGAAGCTTAATCCTTAATACGATACTTTATCAATCCGGGGAAGTTCTAATTTCCCCACAAGATCTGACATTCCTGCTTCTTCCTCTCACCTTGCTTAGACTGAACTCTGGGGTTCAAGGTACCTGCCTTTCATTGCTAATGAGATTACTGATCAAGCCTCGGCCTATACTTCTTCTGGCGTATATGGCGGACTTGGCCTTTTTCTCACTCAAACTTGACTATTATTAGGCATTTATCACTAGCAGGTCTGTTACCCCTACTTCGGGTAAGCTAACAGTCTTACTTTCTTTACTGGCTTGTTATCATAAGGGTCTGCACAACTTACGTAATCATAAGGGCTCTCTATATTTTCTACTACTTACTAGGATCAATCAACCCATCTTTACTTACTGCATGATTTGGCAACCCCCTCTCAAGTCTTATGCTCCTTTTCTATACTGGTATTGAACTTAAGAGGTAGGAATAACCCTTTTCTTATTACAACAATAAAAGCATTCGACTGTACCATATCCAAAAAGATGTATTTGGGGTTCCTGCATTTTTTTCTCTCTTTCTTGTACCTACCTGGTGGTCTGATCTTATCTGTAATCATAATCAGATCTTATATAACTAATAAGTAAATCAACTCATATGTACATTATACTGCCGACTTCCTATTCTGACGTTATCAACGTATACTAGGAATAATGCCAATAAAGGTATCACGCTGGGAGGTCTCTGATACCTCCTCCTGCTGCTGTAGTTATCATATAACTGACTGATGCCCTCTTCCGTTGCTATTTCTGATCTTCTGCCTGTGATAGGGTAATGCTGATCTGACTTTGTATCTGTAATCAAAGAATACGGTAAGTTCTCAGGGACTCAACCCTATACTATACCGCTCTAAAGCACGACTGACTGAGAAAGAAGGGTAACCATCATATCATGCCTCGCAGCCTCTTGCCTATAGTATGTGGTGCACAACACATCCATAGACAAGACTCTACTTAGCACGGCTTGCAGACTCACTGGGACACGACCTGCTCTGATACCAAGTTTGTCACGCCCCGCCTTGGGGGGTATGACTGGCACCTGGTGCCCTACTAGGACCTGAACTACCGGACTGCTAAGCCTAGGCACATCTGGTGCCTGGCTGGCTCTAATTCACATTTCTGGAAACAATGGGCTATATAACGGCTGTAAAAACAGCCCCCGGCCCATTGGCCTATAGCCTCCTGTACCTGTAATAACAGCTGACCAGAACAAGCAACTATAGGGAAGCCTATGCGGGCCGACAAGGCCACCATGCTGTCTAGTTATCTGCATTCAGCGATAAAATACTAGAAGGCTACGTGACCGGCAAGGTCACCACTACTGTCAAACTTATGGCCCCACACGGCCAACATACAAGAAGCGAGAGTACTAATAGCTAACAATTGCACGGCCTCACACGACCGACTCCACTGACCACAGGGAAATATACAGACTGCAAGCCTCTAGGAATAGCAATAGAACTGATCGGGACAGGGCCGCGACCTACCCATAATATACAACAAAAGGAACTAAGCTACACCTCTGAAATTCAGCCTCCGGAGGACAGGAGCTGAATACTCAACCGCTGACAGGGAGTCACGTAGAGTCGCCTGCTCGTCTATGAGTACCTGCAGGCAAGTAATGCAGCACCCCACCGGGCGTCAGTACCGCTGGTACTGAGTATGTAAAGCAATAACTGAAAGAAACATCTGAACACAATAATAGAACTAAGGAAACTGAAATAGAAAGAATAGCTTAACTATCTGATAATGTAAGTCATACCTTCTCATTTACACTGGGAAGAAATAGAAGTCATACCTGGAGATATATCCCTCTACTGCTGATCTACTCGTATCTAACATAGCATGGCATAACATGAAATAACATAACACAGCACACACAAACCTTACCCGGCCCCCATAAGCCGGGAGGTACAACCAGCACAGAATCTATACCCCTACCCCGGTCATCCCATCTCCTACACTGGCTGTAAGCATCCTGCCGGTCCCCTGGGTATGCACTTGGGCTCGTTGAGCCCCTGACTATAACTGTACCTGAGTCCGAAGGACTCCTGAATCAATACCTCAGGCGTACCCGCTCGACGGGGGTGTATAAGGGCCGACCAAGGCACAATATGGGGAAACTGGCATCCCATCTTCGTCCCCTTGCGGGACGACATATCACTCCATAGAGTGACGTATCCTCATCCTCTAGCGGACGAGTCGATACAGCTATTAACCCTGGGGCGGTCCGGGATGCTGGGTAATCCAACCCCAAACAATACAACGGTCTCAACTAGTAATGCTGTCTGTGTATCTCACATGCTGAGGCTAATAGGGGTAAAGTATCATGTATATTACATGTTGAGCTAATGATAGTGATCTGTACGTATTTAATACGTGCTGAGGCAGGTAAAGATGTATAAATATGAATGTAGTCTCCTGCCGGACTGTACTGGGCAAATGCTATATAAGATAATGTTTTTGCTAAAAACTCTGCTGTTTACGAAGTTTCTGTATACACTATATGCTGGACTAGTGATAGAAATATGTACATACTTAATACATGATGAGGCTGGAAGTACTATATATGAATGTACCAATATAGTCTTTCTGCTGAACTATGTGGTATACTGATTTTCTATAGTAACCTGATTTACTATTCCTGACATGCTTTCTAAACGTCATTTTAGTCTGCTATTCTGTTTCTGAAATGCTTTACGGATACTGTACTACTTCACGGGGTTTCGACTGAACACAACAATATCTTAACATGGCATATCACATCACATATTGAGTATACTGGGCAATCTCTAACACTTGCGTTAGAATCTATATCATACTGATAGGTTTCATACACATTACAACCCAATGTTTCTCACATCGTACCGATATTCATAATAACGCAATACTTGACTTCTGAACATTCTACTGGTCTGTAATTTATTACACTATACTGATATCACTTAACTTGCCGAAGGAAACTAACTGTACATACCTTATTCGTGAGCTATTCGTCTGTCGGACGAGGCTCGGCCGATACTTCAACTGTTTTCTCCCAACTGCATTCATAAATATGTCAATCAATACTAAATACAACTTTGTTTCAAAAGGCAACGTCACTTTTGATATAGTTTATAGCCTAAAATTAGGCTTATCGAAAGACGGCCAGAAACTCGCTATTTTTCAGAGGTCCAAAAGGGAGAAATATTCACTTCACAGCTAGGAACGCATAGACACTAATTTAGAGCAATTCCACTTACCTTAGCTCGGTGGCTCGACGATTTGTCGGCCGTATTTTACGAAACTGAATCCGTAGGAATGCTCTCTGTTGCTAAATACCTCGGTATCTGGGATTAATTTGAGTTTGGGCAGCGTTTGGCAGCGTAATCGGATGAAAATTATATAATTTCCTTCGTTCTTACCTTCTCACTGCAGCTTTGCTCTGTTCTCTGGAAATTTATATGTGATTAAATGATTTAACTCCAAAGTGGCCTTTATATACTTGGGCCTGGACAAGGGCAACGTGTCACGGAGCCATCGCGGAGGCCTCACCTCCGTGACACGCTGCCATCGCGGAGGGGCTCTGCCTCGGCTCCTCCCGCGATGGTTCGACGGGTTTCTCGTCCGATCTTTTTCCCGGGCCTTTCTACAGCACGTATGGCCTTCAAATGTGCTTAACCAACGTGCGAATAGGTCGTCTAGGTGCCGGAAATTCTACAGGGTATGACATATCTTTCAATTATTAAACAATTATGTTTGTGAGTTTAAATAAGCTTACGATTCTTGGACAATCTCTTTTCAATCTCGATGGGATTCAACGCCGAAATATGTTGAGAAATTTTTTATAGACAATGACTGTTGCCACCTCCTATAAAATAAATAGATTTATTAAGCATTATCATGTGGTGGACATTATTTGGCCCTGTGTGGAAGCTTCTTTGTTTCGAACTCATGTTTTATATGATATAGGCATTTTTATTGAATTGATGGCTATGTGATGACAATCCATTTTAGTCCATCTTACCCCTTACATACTATAGCTTCTTTTTACTTTCATAGTGTAGAGTCCTCCTTGATTTTTTTAGCCATGGTTCTTTTCCGAGATGCTTAATTTCAGTTGAATCTGGCAAAATAATGTACTTAAAATGTTGTAGTGTGTGGGACCAATGATAGAATGCTAGGCGATATTCTTAAGGGTACCAACCTACTCGTTGAGTCATCTTTTGTTGAACAAAATATTTTTTACTTAGGTTGTGGTGGAAATTGACTTCCTTACATGCTTATTTTGATTTTTGAAAACAATTCCCCCATCAAAATTTTTGTTGTAGCTATTTGGTGTTGATTTGTGTATCTTCACTTTTGACATGAAAATATTGGCAATGTGTCCCTAGTTGAGAGCGATGTGTTTAGTCATTTCAATATCCATGTTGCAATGTGTATAAAGGAATTTTTCTTGCTCACTTGATTTGGTCAAGCTCTAGAACTTGACTTACTACATGTGCTCAAACGTAGGATTGAGTATGGGTTGTAGAGATGAGCTTAGGCCTTCATTGTACTTCACAAGCCACATTTGCCTAAATAGACCTATCAAATGACGCTTGTATCCCTAGTCTCCCTTTTTGATCCTTTGACCTTTTTATTGATGTACCACGATGAACACAAAAATCAATTCTCAGTTTGAACCTCTTTTGAATCCTTCCTCCTTGACATTTTTAAATGTTATGAAAAATGAGAAAAAGGTGCAAGTTGGGAGTGATAAGGAGGGAAACAAAGATATAGGAAAAAGGTAACTATTTGATCATACCGCCAAAATGTAATTGAGCAATGAGCTAAAAATAAGAAAAAGAAAAAAAAGAAAAAGAGAAAAATGAAAATTAAGCTCACAAAAGCACTTTGGGGTGTGAAAAGTTGCTAAAAAAGTGAAAGGAAGGAAACAAGGGATCAAAAATTGAAAAGGTTGTGAAAAAGTAATGAGGTTTTCAAGGATGGTAATTGAGTCATAAAATCCATATTTATACTCTACCAACCCTTTGACCCTCATTACAAGATTAGAAAAGTCCTTGTGCGGTCTTAACTCGGGTATCCAAAAAGAAAGACACGTAAGTAAACATGCAATCATATAGTTATTGTGAGCTATCTTATAAACATCTTTGTGAGAGTTGAGTGTATTCCTCTCCTCTCTTGATTTTTTGTGTCCTTATTTGGTGTGCTAGCATTGCTTTAGAAAAATAGACACTTTCTATGAGGACATGTGGATGTAAATGGCTAGCTATTTTGCTTCTTGATCTAGGTATATACATGTTGATATAATGTCATTAGTGGATATTGCATGCTTAATCGGAACAATTGCGAAAAAACTAATTTTTGACGGACAGATGGGGTGGCTAGAATGAAATGTGTATTTGTAGCCATTATTCTCAACCACCCTAGTCATTGCAATTTGTGATTTCACGCCATTAGTTTAGGTGTAACAGTAGTTTATCTTTTTAGTTTTCTTGAGGACTAGCAAATGCTTTAAGTTGGGGGTGTTGATGTATCACAAATTTACAATGCATCTTTTCCTCATTTCATAGAATTTGCATATCAATAGGAGCTCGATTAAGTGAAAACTAACCTCATTATGCCATATTTCATGAACCCAAGTAAAATGAAGAAGAGAGGAGTCAAAATAAAAATTCCTTCTAAAAGACTAAGCAAAGGGCGGACTGTCTTTAGAAGACAGTCTATCAATAGCCAGATGGATCCATGAGGAGACATAGTTTGATTTTAATTGTCAAAGCCACATAAGGACCTTCTTATCAAGAGACGGTCCACCGATCAAAGGATAGAAGACTGATTGACAGATGATGATTTTAATCAATAGGACAAAGGACAATCCATCCTTGCATACTTGAGATCCTTAGTGTTTAAACTATTTTGGGCTTTTTGAGGTGTAGCATAAATAGATTATTCTTCCTTTTTTTAGATAGCTTTTTGGATTAGTTTTTAGTAGAGAGTAGACATATATAGAATAATTTACTTTTCATCCATTGTAGAATAGATCTAACATTTAGTTTTGAAGATTCAAGTTTATCAATTCAAGATTTCTTCTTCAATTTATAATTTTTTTGGTAAGAATATCTAATTACTTAATTTCTCTTCTTCTTCTTGCTATGAGTGGCTAAACCCAGATCTAAGATTGTGAACCCTAATCATCCCACTTTGGTAAAATTAATTATGGACTTAAGAAAATTTGATTGATCTTTTCTTTGTAGTGTATGATTAATGATGAAAATCACTTAATCATGCCCAATTATTTTTGTGAGTCTTGAAAGAGTAAATTTTGGTTGGGTTAGCATCAATCAACAATAACCCAAGGCATAACTTTTTTTTAATGGATTCTCCTAGATATAGGTTGAATTCCAAATGGCAATAAGAAATTGGGTAGAAGGGAGTTCTCTTCTATTTGACAAAAGTGAAGTAGATTGACATCTATGGTGCTATTGAAAGATAAATATGGGTTGCCTAAGTCATTATTTGCATGTTCATCCATAGCGCACTTTCAATTTATCCGTATTGGGTGATTTAGGGGGATCGACCCACAATTGGGGTCACTTTTCTAGTATTTCAATTAGTTGATTTAATCCTAAGCAATTAACATTCATTAATTGTAGTTGAACTCTTCCTAATTCGTATCTGAATAGTCACTAAACCAACAAATCTAGATTGGCGGGTACTAAATAGTTTGGGCTTAACGTAGTCTTTGTGGATTTTACCCCAAGTGCGACTTGGATTCTATATTTTCTTCGATCGTTTTACACTACCATTAATTGGAGTGGATTTGAGCTGGTTGTCAAATATTATGGAGCTCTCAAGTAATTATGTACTATCACATATTCCATAACACCATCGATACGGTAAACATCTCCTCTTAGGGAGAATATCATATTATTATATTCATGATTTAAATCATTATAGGTAAGAATCATTTCTTGCTTTACTATTTTATTTAATATTTTTTTCATAAGATCTAGAAAAATATTTTAAACGTACCATAGGTACGCTTCCAATGACAAATTCATGCAGCCACAGTAATATTCATTTTGATCATGACAAAATCTTTATAACGAAGAACTATTTCTTGTTTTTACCTTTTAATGATAAAATATACCATAAAATTTGTGACGTACTAAAAGTATGAGATCAATGATTGTTTATGCCAAAATAATTTTTTTCTTTTTTTCAAACCTCCCGTAGAGGTGAATTGTGCCATTTATCCAATAATACTTGTGCATGCCCTTATCCTCATTATTTTTATCACACCTTGATACACTAGGAATGGAGCAAACCTAGTGGGACAGACTTCATAATTTTTTTCATTAAAAGGATATGATATTACTTAGCCACCAAAAGGCATCATAATATTTCATTAAAAAATTTTCACGTTATTATTATTGTAACACCATATTTGTCATGCCCCACCTTGAGAGGCATGACTGGAACCTAGTGCCACATTGGAATCTGGATGACCTGACTAGGCTTATGCATGTCTAGTGCAGGCCTGCAACTCAATTCAAGAAACAACGGGCTATATCTCGGTTGTAAACACAACCTCTGGCCAATAAGGTCACATGCCACTTGTAAAAGAAAACAGCTAACCAGCAACATCAATAACAGGGAATCCTATGCAGGCCGACCATACCACCATGATATCTAGTAATAACTGAAATGAAAATCAGACGCTATACTAAGCCCCATACGGCCAACACGTAAAGTAAGATGTATATGGGCCCCACACGACCAACAACAGCTATCGAACTAACAACTGTAGGCTACAAGCCTCTAAGAATACAAATAGTGGTCGGGACAGGGCCCCGTCCTACCCAATGCTATACAAAGAAAGACTGAACCTCTACCACATGGCAACTTCGGATGAAAGGAGCTGGCCAACTGCTGACTCTGAACAGCTGCTATTGAAGACCCTGAATTTTGTCTTTCTAAACATGCAGGCAAGTAATGTAGCGCCCAGCGGAGGGCGTCAGTACAATATATACCGAATATGTAAGGAAGTAAATAAGCTAACAAAGACTGGAAATAACTAGAAAGAGAAGGGCAGGAAGATTAACCTGTAAGCTTGCTTATTCGTAATCTGCATCTAAAAAAACGCTATATGTACGTGAGCTAAGACTGTATGATTACACATTTATAAACTATAACTGGTAGGAAAGAATACAAACAAGAACCTAACCAGGCCCCCATAAGCCTGGAAGGTACAAATAACATAGAAAAACCTACCTGGGCCCCCATAAGCCCCGAAAGATACAAACAAGGTATACTTCTACTGCCTGGCTACTAAAAGCTATAGGCATACTGTAACTCTAGATTACTCATTCTCTGAATACACTCTGAGCCTCATAGGCTACTGTGGCTGTGTCTGTGTCTGAACTGTCTGCCTGTGTAATTGGACCTCGAGCCTTGGCTCGATTATGGGTCATAAAGTAACCTTGGATAGCTCGACCCCCTACCTTGGCCCGATTATGGGTAATAATGTAGCCTTGGATAGCTGGACCCCGGGCCTTGGTCCGACTATGGGTTATAATGCAACTGCTGTATTTGGAACCCGAGCCTTGACACGACTATGGAGCATACTATGACTACTCTAACTGGGCCCTGAGCCTTGGCTCGACTCTGGGTTGTAATGTAATCTATAATAACTGGACCGCGGGCCTTGGCTCGACTATGGGCTATAATGTAATCTCCAATAACTGGACCCCGGGCCTGGGCCCGACTATAGGTCATAATGGAACTACTGTGACTGGGCCCCGAGCCTTGGCTCGAATATGGGCCATAACCTAAGCTTTGAAACTAAATATGGCCCTCATGGCCTCACTCTAGTTCCTTCAGACAACGTATTGCTTTGGTGTACATTACTTTATAGGAAATAACATTCATACCCGAAATATATTATACTAACCAAACTGGATAGGGTTATTATGACGAGGGTTACTATATTGTCACTATCATCTAGATGCTATTCATAACAGCTGACCATGACAGGTTTTCTCTAGGATACTTGCCCTCTACGTAAACAACTGTGGGGATGCTACTAGTCGAATTTTCTCCTGAGCAGTCAGCCCTAACCTCCCATAGGTAGCTTATTACAACTCTTAGTCTGGGGGTAATACTGTAAAACTGTGGTTCTAGTCCCTTGGATGCTAACTGAGTCTATTCAGATTTCATATGCCTTCTTTGGGCGATTCCTAACCTCGTAGGTGTGTTTATCTGTACTTAGCCATTCCCAGCAACTTGTACCTGGTTATCTGACAAGAGTAAGTTGGGGTGTTGGCCTCATATCTAGCTATTAACAAAACCTCCCCTCCTTAAGGTATCTACTGTTCTATCAGGTTGATACAACTGAGGTAGTGCCCTGAGTGATTTGTGCGATAAGCACCACGTCGACTAAAGATATCTGTCATTGGAAATAGCCACTATGTGGTGGAATAACCTTCAACTCTCCAGGAAACTCCGAGGATACGAACTGCTGTGATACAAATTTTGTCATGCCCTACCTTGGGAGGCATGACGAGCACCTAGTGCCACACTAGAATCTGACTGACCTAACTAGGCTTATGCACGTCTCATGGAGGCCTGCAACTCAATTCAAGAAAACAACGGGCTATATCTCGGCTATAAACACAGCCTCCGGCCGACAAGGCCACATAGCCACCTGTAAAAGAAAACAGCTAACCAGCAACAACAATAACAGGGAATCCTATGCGGGCCAACCAGACCACCATGATATCTAGTTATAACTGAAATGAAAATCAGAAGTTATACTAGGCCCCACACTTCCAACACGTAAAATAAGACGTATATGGGCCCACATGGCCAACAACAACTATCTAACTGACAATTGCAGTCTACAAGCCTCTAAGAATACAAATAATGGTTGGGACAGGGCCCCGGCCTACCTAATGCTATACACATAAAGAATGAACCTCTACCACATGAAAGCTCCGGATGAAAAGAGATGGCCAACTGCTGACTCTGAACAGCTGCTACCGAAGACCTTGAATTTTGTCTTTCTAAACCTGTAGGAAAGTAATGAAGCACCCGGGAGAGGGAGTCAATACAATATGTACCGAATATGTAAGGCAGTAAATAAGCTAACAAAGACTGGAAATAAATAGAAAGAGAAGGGAAGCAAGATTAACCTGTAAGCTTGCTTATTCTTAATCTGCATCTAACAAAATGCTACATGTACATGAGCTAAGACTGTATGATTACACATTCATAAACTATAACTGGTAGGCAAGAATACAAATAAGAACCTAACCGGGCCCTTATAAGCCTAGAAGGTACAAACAACACAAAAAATCTACGTGGGCCTACACAAGCCCCAACACGTACAACCAAGGAATACTTCTACTTCCTGGCTACTAAAAGCTATGGGCATACTGTAACTCTGGATTACTCATTCTCTGAATACACGTCTGAGCCTAATAGGCTACTATGGTTGTGTCTGTGTCTGAACTGTCTAGATGTGTAATTGGACCCCGAGCCTTGGCTCAACTATGGGTCATAACGTAACCTCGAATAGCTTGACCCCAGGCCTTGGCCCGACTATGGTTCATAATGTAACCTCTGATAGCTGGACCACGGGCCTTGGCTTGACTATGGGTTATAATGCAACTGTTGTATCTAGATCCCGAGCCTTCACTCGACTATGGATCATGGTATGACTGCTGTAACTAGGCGCCGAGCCTTGGATCGACTATGGGATATAATGTAATCTCCAATAACTGGACCCCGGGACTTGGTTCAACTATGGACTGTAATGTAATCTCCAATAACTGGACCCCGGGCCTAGACCCGACATGGGTCATAATGGAATTGCTGTGACTGGGTCCCGAGCCTTGGATCAATTATGGGCCATAACGTAAGCTATGAAACTGGATGTGGCCCTCATGTCCTCACTCTGGTTCTTTCGGACATCATACTGCTCTAGTGTACATTACTTTATAGGCAATAACATTCATACCCGAAATATCTTATATGATGACCAAATTGGCTAGGGTTATTTTGACGAGGGTTACTATATTGTCACGATCGTCTTGATACTATTCATAATAGCTGACCATGACAGGTTTTCTCTAAGATACTTACCCTCTGCGTAAAACAGATGTGGGCCTGCTACTAGTTAGATATGCTCCTGAGCAGTCAGCCCTAACCTCCCATAGGTAGCTTATTACAACTCTTAGTCTTGGGGTAATACTATAAAACTGTGGTTCTAGTCCCTTGGATGCTAACTGAGTCTATTCATATTTCATATGCCTTGTTTGGGAGATTCCTAATCTCGTAGCTGTGTTTATCTGGACTTAGCCATTCCCGGCATCCTGTACTTGGATATCTGACAAGACTAAGTTGGGGAATTGGCCATGTATCTATCTACTAACAAAACTCCCCCACTTAGGGTAACTACTGTTCTATTAGGCTGATACAATTGAGGTGGTTCCCTGAGTGATTTGTGCGATAAGCACCACATCGACTAAAGCTATCTGTCATTGCAAATAGCCACTATGTGGCGGACTGACCTTCAACTCTCCCGGAAACTCACTCTGGGGTGCATCCATACTCACATAATTATGGCCCTGCAGGTGTCAAGATACGCCAACAGTCTCTGGGAAAGCTCTACTGACAATACAGGCACCGTATTGATTGTTATATCACCCAGCTACACCTATGCTATTCAATTTACTAACTCAGCCCCAATAACTATCCACGAGCTTCTCGGTCTAGGCCTGACAATATAACGTCTGATTCTACTAACACACTGAACTAAAGAACAAAGGAATTTCTATGACGGTCCCAGTGTGTGACACACTTGGCATGCTCTTTCTCGACGAGAGACATTGCAGTATAATCTATATACATTTTCTAACAGCTAACTAGAACTTATATAACCTTAGCCTACTGATAGCAACTAATCAAAGCATATATGATCTTTATATACTGACGACAGTTAATTATAACATATATAATCACAATTTACTGGTAGCGACTATCTACAGCATATGGGATCGTTACTTCTACTCGAGAACATAAGTCCTAACACTGTATGATGAGAATAACTTGCCAAGGGTTAAGCCTTACATACTTTGATTGTTGTTTCCTGAATAACCGACGAGTTTTAACTTGTATTTGCTAGCTCTCTTTAGCTGTAACCGTTATACAGGGAGAAAGAGATGAATTTCAATACCGAATTCGACGTAAAACGATAACTTTTAATACCAATATTGACTATATTTCAACTTAACGAAACATGGCCGAAGTTCAGAAGGGAGAAATGCTTACTTGAAGCGTGTGATTGTATAGAAATCAGTTTGGAGTCATTCTGGCAACTTTTGCTCGGTGGGGTTACAATTCGCTAGGCGAATTTCACAAAAATAACTCTGTAGTAATGCTCCCTGTGGTATTAAACTTTGATACACGAAGTTAATTTAAATTTGGACGGTGTTTGATAGCACAACCAGACGAAAATCAATTGAAATCTTCATATAATCCTCTCTATGGCCGAAACAAAGATGGGGAAATGATTTAATCAAGAGAGAAGGCTTTCTATATACATTTTGGGTGGTGGCAGGGGGTGTGCCTGGTGCCTCCCATTGAGGCTGCCACCCTAGAGCGCCGCGCCTCCCATTGAGGCTACCATCCTGCTGCTTCGCGACTACCATTGAGGCTGCCATCCTGGTGCGTCGTGCTGGCCAATGCACTGCTAGTTGGCGCGTAACCCCTATCCCTGCTTGACCAGACTTCCAGGGTTTTCTCCACTCGTCGTACTCTCTTTATTCCTTACGAATCCACGAGTACGCTTACTAATAATTAACTTCTACAGGGTGTAACAATATTTAAGACATAAAAAGTAGATAAAGTCTTTTCCAAGAACTACTTATTTTTCTTGTATAGGCTCACCATATAATTTCAATTATGAACTTATTTTGAAAATTAAGAATTATATTCAGTTACAATTTTAAAATCTTGTAATCATAAGTGACTCCACTCATGACAAACTTTTGGCAATATCATTGACTTAAGATTATCATATCATTATTTTAAATTTTTTTACTATTCAACTGGATCTTTTATAGTCAAATATTTAGTTTTTCACTCTTTATTAAGATGAATTCAAAAATTTATAGCTTTTGCATTGTTCTGATTTCATGTTTCCTTTTCTTTTATATTAATATCACCTAGATCTTTAGCCTCAAGATGAATTTCATCATCAAAGATCCATGAAAAATAATTCTTTTTCAGAAATATCAAGAGGCACAAACTCAAACTTTGATAAATTTATATAGTGAAAACTATAATAAGAAAAACATTTGAATTAGTATCATGAATATTAAGACAATGATGATAGTTACTGTTTCAAGCACCTCATGGTAATAAATATTTCTTAATTATAATATATTATGTAACCATAGCTTTAAAAAGAATTTCACATATATAAGATATGAAATAATCCAAACACATAAGTAATAGATGCTTAAAGTTAATGACCATTTTATTAATGAATATGATAAACATTATGTTCAATATGTTACTCCTTGAAATTAATTAAATAATATGTCACTATATATGTAAATAGACAACATATATATTATCTATTTGTATGTTAGCCAAGTATGAACCAAAATTAATAAAATGATTAACTTACACTTTAGGACATAGACAGATCGTATCTGCTAAAACTTAATATTCATAAGTATTTAGTAAATTTAGTGGCAACAACATGAGATATAAATAATATATCTTGACACAGTATAAAAAAGACAGAATAATAAAACATGAAAAAATCATCATTACCTGATAAACTTAAATCAGGGGTGAAACATAATAATACAATCTGCATAGATTAAGATGGTTAGATGCTCATGATGATAATGTATTATAAACTGAAAGTGAGTATAAAAGTAAATAACGATAAAGGAGAAAGTAAAAGAAACACTCTTTCATATATTTCTTATTACCAAAGAAGGTTATTTATAAGCCTTGTAAATTACTTGCACACAAAGTATGCTACAATAAATTGCTCGGATATCAAAACAAGCTACAGTGCATAACCAAATGGACATTTACTATTGTTTACAACAAAAAGATTATAATATTCTTAAAAAGAAAAATTCTTCCTCTTGCATCAACGTATAAAATATAAATATTTTTATGATAAATAATAATCAATTAATACTTTTTTATAATTTGTGCTAACTTTTAGGTCAAATGCATATGCATTCTCTTAAAATTGTCATGTTTTTTCATTTAGACTTCTAATGAATCCTCGTTCCTATAGAAAACTTAAGCCCATACCCAAGTGTTCCTATTAAATACAAATCTCATAATTCTAAATAGGATAAGATACACTGCACCGCACTTCCCAATGATATAGAAAATACAATAGATATAGAACAGATGCTTCATTGAAGAGAAATTTCTATCATGCCCCAACTCACGGTCTATGCGGGACCAACACCTAGTGTCATTTTTTACCCGAGCATACCTCCTAAATATGGCATAAAACATAGATCATTTTTATCTAATTATGAAATGGACATGAATAATACAAATTTAAGGGAGATAGATCACGGATAGAAAATAAAGCCTTGATGTGCCATGGATTTATGGTACTTTCGACACTTAACACATAAAAAATATGTTGTGGCTTAGGTATATTTATATAGATATAAAGTACTCTTACTTTATTTTCTGGAAAATTAACCTCAGTAGTTAGATTTTGGAAAAGGTGAGAAAACGTAGCAGAAAGTGGTGTAGTGCAGGTCTTAGAACGAGATGTACCTAGCACGAGTAGTTGAAAATTCAGATAAATTGCACAAGTGCTGGGGCAAAGTATGAATCGTGGTACGAGTCATACCAATGTGTCGTGAGAAACTTCAGAGGAGGTTCAGTTGCAAAAGATCATGGTACAAGTAGAAGTTATGCACCGTAACGGCTACATACGAACCGTATTGAGGAGTCGTGGAAAATTTTAGAGAATATGTCAACTGGAAGAACCCAAAGTATGAGTAGATTCCACGAGCCGTAACACCAAGATATGAATCATACCAAGTACTCATGGTGAGATTCAGAGGATGCCAGATTTTAGAAGCCCAGATCACAACAGGCTCTTACGACTCATAGCATTATACGAGTTGTATCAACTTCCTGTACCTGAGAAGACAGAAGCTGTAGATTCACATCACGGTAGCCTTCTAGCACTCATGGTTCTCAACTACGACTTGTAGGTAGTGGCGACACAGATTTCCTGTTAATTTAGGAAAGAGTTTTAATATTTGTATAAATACTCTTTAGGTTATTTTTCTTGGAGGCAGAGATACTTTTCTCTGTAAATGTGATTTGTGATCCTCCTAAACATAACTCAGAGATCATATCACGAATTACTTGGGAGAATTCATCACTGTGCTTGACTTTTTCATAGTTTGATTATGAAATTACCAATTGGGTTTTTCTTTCATCATCATTGTAAGTTGTTAATTATGTTATCTTCTATGAAATCTAATTTCTTTCTTACAAATATGCGTAGCTAAATCTTCCACAACTAGTGTTGTGGGAACATTGGTGTTATTGCTAACTAGGATTAACACAAAGTGATTCTAAACCAATACGAATGTCTGTATTGTTCATCTCTTCATCATAAATGTTTCTTAACGGTGCGCAACGTTAGGACTTGCCCGTATTCTCTACTTGTTTGAACCTAGAGAAATAGTTATTAGGAAAAGAGAAGAACAACAAAGCCTTGAACTTCGATTTCATTAAATAACTTGAGCTGCAGTCATAGGATAGTTAATTTGGGAAATACTGATAAAGGTAAAGTGAAATCACTCAAGAGACCTAATCCGATAATTTAGTATAGTAATCCAATAAGGAAGAATTAGTCATTTAGGTGAATCTATTTTATTATTTCTAAGGCTAAGTATTGGGATAGATCACTAGTGTAATAACCCGACGTAGTTATGAATTCATGGGGAACGCTTCCCTAGTTATTTGCATAAACTTGATCACAACATCAATTCACAACATTGTTACTTGTTTACTTTTCAAAACCCCCCTTTTGGAAATAATTGAACTAAAAGTGTAAATACTAGCATTAGTCTATATCTTGACCATATTCCTTGTAGGATCGACCCCAACTTAGTTGGGTTTTTTATTGACAACATTTGTGTTATACTTCTTCATGGGTGTAATTTGAGCATTTTAAAATGTGGCACCATTGTTGGGGAATATGGGTTAGGATTAGACTAATTTCTCGTGTTTATGTCACGACCCAAACATAGGCCTAAATCTAGACATGAAACCTAGAGCCATAAATGGCTCCAAGTTGATCCATGGAATGAACATAAAAACTGAAGCTCAACATAAATAAAGTGGAAGACTAAATTTTGAAAGAGCGGAAGTTTGAATAATAAAACATTTTAACAATTGAAATCTCAGAGCACAAGTCTGAAGCTGGGAATACAAACTATGTCTGAGAAACATCTACATACTGATGAGCTGATGGGACAACATCCCAACTAGTTCACTAAGAGTATGAAATTGAAACAATAATAATACAACTAACTGAAGGTCCTCGAAGGATGAGGACTCACCAACAGGTGAACTGGATGAGCTCTGGAGACTGGCTAATAGTGGGACAAAGACTATATGTCTAAGCCAATATCATGAAACGATACAACATAGAGTATGCGGTCTGTACTTGGAATGTACCGAGTATATAAGGTAAGTAAATAGGCTAAGTAAAAGTAAAAACATGCATCACATAAATCATATCATTTTAACATTCTGAGAGTAAGGACTTGTATGCTGATATCTGAAAACATGAATAAACACAACTAAACTTCACAACCGAAACGAATGACCCAAAGCTGAAACAAATGATCATAAGTAAAACTGATAAACTGAATATTGGGTCAAACCTGTAGAAAACATAATATCATTACTGATGAACATGCATATCTATAATCATGTGGAATAATGGAAAACTCATCATATAACTGACATAATCACGATAGAGCTTATATGATACCAACCATTACACTCAAGTGGGCAGAGCCGTCCAAAGCCTTGTCAGGGCTAAAGGTGCTACCATGATATCGATATCAAGATGAAGGCCCCTCAAGGGAAGAAAAAGGTCAAAAGGGAGGTCCCAATGAATCAAAATAAACCTATGTTGGCGCGTACTTTTGAGGCTCGAGGTTTGACTAAATCCTTAGTCTACTCGGTGGTAGACACTACCCCCAAAAACATGCATATGCTCTCCATCATTTTTAAACGTAGCTGAACTATCATTTTTCAACGAAGTTGATCATAAAATTACATTAACATAGTCTGAAAACTAAATATGAGGAGCTTTGGTTCAAAACATGCCACAAGCTGAAAGTGGGAGTCTAGACTCCAAAACCATGTGGTAAGCTAACATCACAAAATTAAACTAAATCATGAAAACATATTTAGATCATGTGGGCTTGACCAAACTTTAACATGCTTGAAATAAGACTTGGTAGCCAAAAATCATGGATTCATACATGGGAAATTCATAAACATTCTTTCACGCTAAACATCTCATCATGCTTGAAAACATAGATCAAAATCTTAACTTTTCATGAAACTTGCATAATTAGGCATAATAATTTCAAAACTAGAAAGCATGAATTGTAATTCATGATACATATAAAACATTCCCATGAATCTAAAAATATAATTTAAAATATGAAGAAAATTGACCCATAAGCAAATTATAAGGAATTTCATGAAATTGGATTAAAATCCCACAGGATCATAAACTTGACTTTAAGACTTGAATTCATGAACTTGAGGGGAAATTGGGGAACATGAGTGAATGTAATATCTCATTCATATCCCTACATACCTGGGTAATCTGATTCTACACTCCTCCTTGAAAGCCCAAAAGAATTTGAGAAGAACTTTAAAAAGTTCTATGCTTGATCTCCTTAGGAATTCTCTAATCTTGCATGCATGGGGAGGGAATAGGTTTGAATAGGCTAAACCCTCTTAAAATCATCCTAATTGACATTGAAAAGAAATAGTTTAGGGCTTAGGAGCTTAGGAATTATGAAAATTCCCTTAATAAAATCGCAGGAAAAAAATGAACTGCCAGCTGCTATGACCCGTACCACGAGTCGTACAATCGACCAACAACTCGTGGTAACCTTGCATACTGAGGAAGTCCCAAAACATCACTCCTCTAAAAAATTCCACGAGTCCTACTATGATCCACATCTTGTTTCTACGATTCATATCCCTACTCGTATAATAACCACCTGAAAAGTCCCCATTTCTTGTTACGATCCGTACTATGAGTCGTACCCATACACCATGACACATAGTGGGGAATTGTGGTTTTGAAGGCCTACTACTGAACCTTACTATAGGTAATCCTACGAGTCATATAATCCTCATATGACTCGTACCATCGATCATACTAAGATAAAACTGTAGGTTTTTGCCGCTTAGCACTTTTAAAATCCCGAACATAGTCTTAGAAACTTTTGAGGTATTACAATGTCTACTCCTTTGAAACATTCATCCTCAAATGTTGGTAAAATACTCAATAATTGGGAAAAAAAGGATCTGTCATCCCAAATACTGAATATCTGAACCTAAGAACTGACGGAATGACTATCTGTGAACTAAAATACATGACTAAACTAAATTCATGAATCATACGTACATACATTGACATACAGGAAATTGAGAGACATGAGCTAGACATGAATCTTAATAGAGTGCTAAGGAGGAAGCTCGTACCTCAAGATGGAACTATGCTGGAAGGGAAAAGATGCAGATATTTAGCCATCATATCTTCTTCGGCTTCCCACATATCTCCCTCGACAAGTTGATTTCTCCACAAAACCTTTATTAAAGCTACTGCTTTCTTCCTCAACTTTCGAACATGACAATAAAGAATTTCAACCTAAACCTCTTCATAACTAAGGTTATCATTCACACGAACATTCTCCACCAGAACAATCAATGCAGGATCACCAATGCACTTTTTCAAGAGTGACACATGGAAGACTGGATGTATAGAAGCCAACTCTGAGGGTAACTCCAATTCATAGGTCACCTTGCCAACGCGTCTCACAATCCTGTATTGGACAACATATCGGGGACTAAGCTTACCTTTCTATCTAAATATAATAACCCCCTTCATAGGAGATACCTTTAAGAACACCCAATCTTCAACTTCAAACTCAAGTTCTCTCATCCTCACATCTGCATAGGACTTTTGATGAGTCTGAGCTATTTTCAGCCTTTCCTTTATAAGTTGAAATTTCGCTATAGCCTCATTAACTGAATCTGGCCCTATCAATGTAGCCTTACCTACTTCAAACCAACCAATGGGAGATCTACACCTCTGCCCGTAAAAAGCCTCAAACGGAGCCATCTGAACACTGGAGTGGTAACTGTTGTTTTAAGAAAACTCAATAAGAGGTAAATGGTAATTCCAACTACCTTCGAAGTCAATCACACATGCTTTCAACATATCCTCAAGAGTCTAAATGGTTCACTCGGCCGAGCCATCCGTCTGTGAGTGAAAATGTCACAACCCAAACATAGGCCCAGACTGAGACATGGGACAAAGAACCCCGAGAGGCTCTAAAGTCAACCCATGGCATGAACATGATAACTAAACTAAAAATAATGCGAAAATGTCTTAACATTTGAAATAACGGAAGTCTGAAAATTAAAAAATTTTAAACAACGAAAAACATAATACTGATTTGAAGCTGAATACATGGTATGTCTGATAAGCCTCTATAAACTAATGAGTAGATGGGACAAGACCCCAACTAACTAACTACTAAACTAAAAATGAAGATACTGAATACAAGTTGATAAAAAGATCCTCGAAGGATGAGGACTCACCAATGGGCTGAGAATGCTAACTCTGAGGATCTGGCTAAAGGTGGGACTGAACTTGAAAGTCTGAGCTTGCATCATGAAATGATACAGCATAGAGTATGCGGTCAGTACTTGGAATGTACTGAGTATGCATGATAAATACAACCACTAAGTTAGTAAAAACTTAAATCATGCATGTCATAAAATATATTCAAGATAAGATTCTGAGAGTAAGGCTTGCATGCTATTATCTGAAAACATGATTTAAACATAACTGAATCGAATGACCCAAAGTTGAAACTGATAATCATAAGTAAAATTGAATATTGGGTAAAACCCGATGAAAACATATTATCATAACTGATGATCATGCATAACTGAAAATCACGAGGGACAATGGGAGACTTGTCATATAACCAACAATACCACAATAGAGCTTACGTGGTCCCGACTATTACACTCAAGTGGGCAGAGCCGTCTAAAGCCTTTCCAGGGCCAAGGGCGCTACCATGATATCGATATAATGCTGAAGGTCCCTTGGGGACAGGGAAAACTCACAAAGAAGGTCCCAAATAATCTAAACATACCTCGTTAGCACGTAATTCTGAGGCACAGGGTTGACTGAACCCTTAGCCTACTCGATGCTAAACACTACTCCCAAAAGCATGCATATGCTCTCCATCGCTTTTCAATGAAGCTGAACCATCATATTGCGACGAAGCTGAGTCATAATCATACATGTATAGTCTGAAAACATATCATGAGGAGCCTTGGCTCAAACCATACCACAAGCTGAAAAATGGGAGTCTAGACTCTAAAATCATGTGGTAAACTAATAACATGAAATTGAGTAAATTATGAAACATACTTGATCATATGGGCTTGCCCAAACTTTTATATGCTCTGATAGTCAAAATGATGAATATAAACATGGATAAATCGAAATGATACTTTCATCATAAACATTTCATCATACTTGGAGCATAAATCATAATATCAATCTTTCATGGACTTTCATAATTGGGCATTATAATTTAAGACTTGAAATAATAAATTTGTAATTTAAAACATGCCCATAAATCTTGAAACAACATTAGACACATGAAGAAAATTTACCCATGATAGATACTTAGAGATTTCACAAATTTTGTTAAAACCCCATAGATTCATCAACTTAGAATTCCATTAAATTAGAAGAGTATTTGGGCATGGAAGTGAAGAAATACTCCCATTCATAACCCTACATACCCGGGCACTTTGAATTTCACAACCCCTCTTGAGAATCCAAGTGAACTGAGGAAGAAGCTATAGAATCTTCTAGTTCGATCTTCAATGGGCAACTTGATCTTGCATGCATGGAATGGGGAGGATTAGAATAGGCTAAGTATCCCTAAAACCCTTCTAACTGAGCTTAATATGAAGTAATTGAGACTTAGGAGCTTAAGAAATTATGAAAACACCCTTACTAAAATGCAGGAAAAATCACACAGCCAGTCCCAACGAGGGACTAGACGAGTCGTTACCTATGACGACGACTCACTACCTGCTCCTGTTTCCAACATTGGAAAACTCACACTTCCAGTCAGCACGAGGGACACCACGACTCATGGTGACCTAGTTGTTGGGAACACTGTTAATAATTTCAACATCCCTACAGCTCCTGACCATGACAAACTCCACGACTCGTTGCCATGACCATGAGTCATGGATTCTCCCGTGGTCAATCCCCAGACAACAAATCTTAGCCAATTCCCCGTCCACTTCACAAGTCACTTAGCATCTCGTGAAGTCTCTTAACAGGTCACTGGAAGACTCGTCCTGTGACTTGGTGTAGAATTTACTATTTTCTCCGTTTGAACACTCAGATTTGATCTTAAGGCTTTCAGGGGTATTACAATATCTCCCACTTGGGAACATTCGTCCTCGAATGTGGATGAACATGCTGAAAAGATAGGGTATTAAACTATCATACCAAATATGAAACATCTAAAGCTGAAAACTAACGGAGTGCCTGACTTCGAACTGAATTACATGACTAAACTAGATTCATGAATCACACATACATACATTAACATGAAAAAAGCCGGGACACATGAACTGAACATGAAACTGAATAGAGTACTAAGGAGGAAACTAATACCTCAAGCTAGAACTGAGCCGATAGGGAATAGATGCAGATATTTAGCCATCATATCTACTTCGGCTTCCTATGTAGTCCCCTCGAAACGTTGATTCCTCCACAAAACCTTAATTGAAGCTACATCTTTGTTTCTTAGCTTTCAAATTTAATGATCAAGGATCTTAACTTGCACCTCCTCATAACTATGACTATCCTTCACACTCATGCTCTCCACCAAATCAACCAATGCTGGATCACCCATGCATTTCTTTAAAAGCGACACATGAAAAACTAGATGTACAGAAGTCAGTTCTGAGGGAAACTCCAACTTGTAAGCCACCTTGACAACACATCTCACAATCCGGTATGGGCAAACATTATGGGGACTAAGTTTCCCTTTCTTTCCAAATATCATCTCTCCCTTCATGGGAGATGCCTTCAAAAACACCCAATCATCAATCCTAAACTCGAGTTCTCTTCTCCCCACATTCGCGTAGGACTTTTGATGACTCTGAGCTGTTCTCAAGCTTTCTCTTATAAATTGAACTTTCTCCATGGCCTTATGAACCTAATATGGTCCTATCAACGTAGCTTCACCAACTTCGAACCAACCAATAGGCGAACTACATCTCCTCCCATGAAGAGCCCTAAACGAAGCCATCTGAATGCTGGAATAGTAACTATTGTTATATGCAAACTCGATGAGAGGAAATGATCATACCAACTACCCTTGAAATCCATCTCACACACACTCTCAACATATCCTCTAGAGTCTGAGTGGTCTGCTCAACTTGACCATCTATTTGTGGGTGAAAAGCTATACTAAGCTTGACTTGAGTACCAAGTCCCTTCTAAAACGATCTCCAAAACTGGGAGGTAAACTGAGTATCTCTTCCAATATGATGGACAAGGGCACTCCATGCAACCAGAATAGTTCCCAAATATACAATTTAGCATAACCCTCCATTAAGTCGATAGCTTTAGCCGGTAGAAAATGAGCTGCCTTAGTCAATCTGTCTACAACAATCAAAATAGAGTCACACTGTTGACGAGTACGAGGAAACCCTATAATGAAATCCATATTGACTTCCTTCCACTTCCAAGTAGGGATACTAATGTCTTGAAGCACACCTCCAGGTCTTTGATGTTTAACTTTCACTAGTTGACAGTTCGAACACCTTGCTACAAACTCTGCTATGTCCTTCTTCATGCCATTCCACTAATGAACTTCCTGCAGGTCATGGTACATCTTGGTGGCACCTGGATGTATAGAACATATGGAACAATGGGCCTCATGCAACATCTGCTCCCTAGAGTCATCAACACCCGGTGCACAAAAATGACCCTGATATCGTATTACTTCATCTCCCCCTTAGGAGAAGACCTCCATCATTTGATTCTTAACAACTTCCATGAACTTTACCGAAATAGGGTCCTCTTCTTGCCTAGCCTTGACTTCGGTCACCAAGGAAGATTCTGATCCCTTTTGAACAATGACCCCACCATCTGTCGAGTCAACAAGGAGAACTCCTAGCCGTGTAAGTCGATGCATATCCTTCACTAGCTCTTTCCTCTCCTTATCTACATAGGACACACTCTCCATAGAAAGCCTACTAAGAGCCTCTTCCACTACATTAGCCTTTCCCATATGATAAAGGACACTCATATGGTGATCCTTAAGAAGCTCTAACTAACTTATTTGATGTAGATTTATGTCACGAACCGAACGTAGACCTAGATCGTAACACGGGACAAGGAACTCGAGAGGCTCCAAGTCGACCCATGGCATAAGCATACATCTAAATTCATTCACTTTAAGTGGAAGGCTGGACATAACGCATAGAGGAAACATAAACATAGCATAACATATCATAACATAAGAAATCTCCATATATACACGCAAGTTGAGTACTATATACTACCTGAAAGCCTCTACTGCATAAGATGAGTTGATGGGACAACACCTCCAACTAACCCAGCCAAGTACTGAAACATAAATTAACATAAAGTCTAGTCAAAGGCCCTCGAAACACGAGGACTCGCAAACAAGCTGAAGGTGAACTCTGGGATGGTCTAAAGATGAGGATGAGCCTGAAAGTCGGGTCATGTATCATGAAATGATACAACATAGAAAGGATGTGGTCAGTACTTGAAATGTACCGAGTATGTACGATAACTAAAATGGATATTAAAAATATGTAAAACTCGTAAAACATCATAGAAGTAGGACATCCTGCTTATATCATAAACATCGTAAAATAACATAACATAAGGCTCAAGGTTTCCGAAGCCTTCATAATACATTCGTAATCATAAGCATGAGAGTAAAGTATATTGAACATAACTTGAGACAAAATACATAATCATAAACATGCATAAATCATGAGAAATAGTGGGAGATTCTCTTAACCGACATACCCCATATGAGCACACATGAAGCCCGACTTGTAACCCTAGTCAGGAGGGTATCCGTACTTTGCCAATGGTAGGACCATGAAAGTGTGATATAACCATAAAAAAGGCCATTTGGATTGGGGATAGTCTCATATGAGGTCCCAACATACCTATGGTGGAATGTAGTTTATGCGATCCGGGGCATAACCTAGGCCCCGAACCTACTAGGTGTTCGATACTATTCCCAAAACATATATAGTTCTCCTAGTATAATATGAACGAATTCACGGGCTAGTTAAATCATGATAATCATAAATATACTTGTACATATGAGAACTAGCCATGACATAAGCCCCGTGAGTCTACCAAAAACATAATTCATGAATCATGGGTTTCATGCATACTCGTAGGTCATACATATAACTTGAAAATCATTAAATCATGATGGGTAATTGAATAAATCTATATTTCAAATCATAAATCATGATGGGTTTGTAAATATCAACAGTTGAGACGTAGATGATAAATCAATTCATCATAGATCATGCATAACTAGGCTTAATTTGGTAGAAATTGAAATCAATAATTTTATAAGTAAAATAATTGTAAAATCTGATCAAAATCCATAAAATATGATGTAAATCATAACTCGTAATATCCCATTAGCATAACATTAGATTTTCACAAAATTGAATTCAAAACCCCATGAGATTTGTGATAGATTTTTCATAAATTAATAGAGAATGGGCATGGGTATGGATCGAAACACCCATTCGTAACCCTACATACTTGATGGAGGCTAAATCTTACTTTCTCTTGAATTCCCAAAAGAAGTTTGAAAGAAATTGAAGATTTCTAGCTTGATCACCCTCTAAAATCTCTTCCACTTTGCATGCATGGATGGAAAATAAGTAATCAGAACTTAACCCCATAAAAGACCATTATGCATACCCCAAAACGTAGTAGTTTAGTCTTTAGGAACTTAAGGAATTACGAAAAGTCCCTTACTAAATTTGCAAAAAATAACTACCAGGTGGCCCTAATGAGTGACCGGACAACTCGTTACTTCGCTCGTCAAGTGCACTGCCTCATCCATTTTCCTTGTTTGCTAATGACTCACCCCACGAATTGTGGGGACTGACCAGGACTCGTGGGGAGCTTCCGTCAGGTACACTGCCCATTTTTCCTTTCCCCACTTATCTTCCCTCCCACGGCTGACCCAACGACTCGTAGGTCCTGAGCACGAGTCCTGGTCTCGCCCATGGGGTCTCAAACCTTCCAGAATTCCTCTCAAAAATCCAGGCATTCCCCACGAGTCACCTGACAAATAGTGGGCCGTGCTCATGAGTCTCACGACTCGTCCTGAGTCTACAGCAACAATCCTCACATCTTTATCGTTTCACTCCCGGGTCTGAACTTTGGGCTTCCGGGGTATAACAATAACTCTCTGTTGGGAATAATTGTCCTCGAATGTTGGAAAGCACACAGGAAAGCAGAGATGAAACAATTATCACATTCAAATATTGATCATTTAAATCACAAACTAACAAAATGACTACCTCCGATCATACCACATAACTGACCTAATTTCATACTTCACATACACAATCATACAAATAAAAGAAACTTAACCACATGATTTGGACATGAATACTGTATAGGTTATTTGGAAAAACTGATACCTCAAGTCGGAACTAAACCGGTAGAGAATAAGTATGGATATTTATCCATCATATTTGCTTCGGCTTCCTAAGTAGTTCCTTCAACATGTTGATTTTCTCCATAATACTTTCACTGAAGCCACTTCCTTGTTCCTTAGCTTCCGAACCTGGCGATCTAATATTTCCACCGGAACCTTCTCATAGCTAAGGCTATTTTTCAAACCAACGCTGTCTACCGGGACTACAAGAGGTGGATCTCCCAAACATTTCTTCAAAAGCAATACATGAAACACAAGATGCACAGAAGAAAGCTCTGAGGGAAGTTCCATCTCATACGCCAACTTACCCACTCTTCTCATAATTCGATAGGGACCAACATAGAGGGGACTGGTTTTCCTTTCTTACCGAACCGCATTACTCCCTTCGTGGGAGATACCTTCAGAAATACCCAATCATCCACCTCGAACTCCAACTCTCTCCTCCACACATAAGATATGACTTTTGATGACTCTGAGTAGTTCTCAACCTATCCCTTATCAACTCAACCTTTACCACAGCCTCATGAATCGAATCTTGCCCTATCATAGCTACCTCACCAACCTTAAACCATCTGATGGGTGATCTATATCTTCGCCCATAAAGGGCCTCGAATGGTGCCATCTAAATGCTGGAGTGATAGTTGTTATTGTAAGTGAACTCAATCAGTGGCAAGTGATCATCCCAACTACCTTTAAAGTCTATCACACATTCTCTCAACATGTCCTCGAGAGTTTGGATTGTCAGTTCCACTCGACCATCAGTCTGCGGATGAAATGTTGTTCTGATCTTAACCTGCGTACCAAGCCACTTTTGAAAAGACCTCCAAAATTGAGAGGTAAATTGAGTACCTCGGTCTGAAATGATGGACAAGGGCGCTCCATGCAATTGAACCAACTCTCACATATATAGCTTGGTGTAATCCTTCGCTGAGTCTGTGGTTTTTACCAGTAGAAAATGTGTATCCTTGGTTAACCTGTGTACCACAACCCAAATGAAATCATATTGTCGGCGAGTATAAGGTAATCCTGTTATGAAATCTATGTTAATTTCTTCCCACTTCCAAGTAGGAATACTGATATCCTGAAGTACTCCCGGCATTTGATGCTCAACCTTTACTTGTTGACATTTTGGGAACTTGGCTATGAATTATGCAATATCCTTCTTCATGCGACCCCACAAATAGAGTTTTCATAAATCAAGATACATCTTAGTGGCACCTGGATGGATGGAATACCTGGATCCATGGGCCTCATGCAATATCCTGCTCCTCAAATCATCAACATCTGGAACCCATAGGTGACCCTGGTACCGAACACACCATCTCACCAATTGGGAGAAGACCTCCACTTTCTGACTCCGAACGACTTCCTTAAACTTTACTTAAATTGGGTCCTCTTCTTGACTAGATTTCACATCAGTCACTAATGACGATTCAGATCTTCTTTGCACAACAACACCGCCTTCAGTAGAGTCAATCAACCTAACTCCTAACCTTGAGAGACGATGCACATCTTTCACCATCTCCTTTTTCCCTTCATCCAGGTGGGACACACTCTCCGTGGAAATTCTACTAAGTGCATTACGCTACCACATTAGCCTTCCCTGATGGTAAAGAACACTCATATCATAGTCTTTCAGTAGCTCTAACCACCTCCTTTGCCGTAGATTTTGGTACTTCTATGTGAACATATTGTAAGCTCTTGTGGTCCGTAAACACATCCACATGGACCCCATACAAGTAATATCACCATATCTTCAAAGCGCATACCACCGCGGGCATCTCCATATCATGGGTCGGGTAATTCTTCTCATGGATCTTTAACTGTCTAGAGGTATATGCTATTACTTTCCCTCGCCGCATCAATACACACCCGAGTCCGATTCTCAAATAATCATAATGCACCACAAAACCATTCGTACCCTTAGGTGGAGTCAACACCGGTGCGGTAGTAAGTCGGGTCTTCAACTCTTGGAACTCTTCTCATAAGCCTCCGACTATTGAAACTTCACCTTCTTCTAAGTCAACTTGGTCGAAGGTGCTGCGATTGATGAAAAACCCTCAAAAAATCTCTGGTAGTAGCCAGCAGCCCAAGAAGCTCAAAATATCCAAAGGATTCACTGGTCTAGGCCAATTCTTCACCACCTCGATTTTCTGAGGATCTATTTTTATGCCTTCGCTTTTTACCTCATGGCCTAAAAATGCCACCGAGTTCAACCAAAACTCGTACTTGCTGAACTTTGCATACAATTGGCTATCCTTGAGTCTGAAGCACTACTCTCAAATGAGCAACATGCTTTTCCTCGCTCCGAGATTATATAAGAGATGTCATCAATGAACATGATCGCGAACATGTCCAGGTGCAGCTTGAACACCCTGTTTATCAGGTCCATAAAAGTTGCAGGAGCATTTGTAAGTCCAATAGACATAACTACAAACTCATAATGACCATACCGCGTCCTGAAGGCTGTCTTCGAGATATCACACTCCCGATCCCTAAGCTGATAATACCCGGATCTGAGATCTATCTTTGAGAAACACCTCACACCTTGAAGTTGGTCAAATAAATCATCGATCTTGGGCATAGGATACCTATTCTTAATAGCGACTTTGTTCAATTGCCGATAATCAATGCACATCCGAAGCGAACCATCCTTCTTTCAAACAAATAAGATTGGTGCACCCCATGGAGACTTGCTCGGTCTAATGAAGCCCTTATCTACCAGGCCCTTCAACTGATCCTTCAACTCCTTTAGCTCAGCTGGGTCCATCCAGTACGGAGGAATAGAGATAGGCTATGTATCAGGTAGAAGATCTATACCATAATCGATTTTCCTCTTAGGAGGAACACCTGGTAAATCATCCGAAAATACTTCTGGGTACTCAAACACCACTGGAACTGACTGGATAGTCGGGGTCTCGGACTCAACATCCTTAACTCTAACTAAATGATATATGCAAGCCTTATAAATTATCTTCATGGCCTTAAGATATGAAACAAATAGACCTACTGGTACAGCCGAACTACCCTTCCACTCCAAGACTGACTCACCTGGAAAACGGAATTCCACTGAATGGATCCTACAGTTAACAGAAGCATAACACACATACAACCAATCCATGCTAAGAATACTATCAAAATTAGTTATGGCTAACTCAACAAGGTATGCAGAGGTTACTTTATGCAATATAGTGACCGAGCATCCTCTATACACTCACCTAGCTACAATCGAATCACCAACAAGAGTAGAAACTAAAAATGGTTCTGACAGAGTCTTGGGACTAACTCCAAAGGTACCAGCAATATAAGGAGTCACAAAAGACTAAAGTAGCCCCTGGATCTAGAAAAGCATAAATATCAATATGAAAAACTCGCAACATACCAATGTCCACATCTGAGGACACCTCCTGCTCCTAGCGGGGTGCTAAAGCATAGAACCTGTTTTGACACTAACTGTCGATTGAACTAGACGAGGCACCCTGCTAAGGGGGACGTGCTGCTGGGGCGGCTGAACTGGCTGCTGGAATACGGGCTCCACCGCTCCATAATCTGGCTGAAGGGCAATACCTGAGTGTGTGGTCGAGTTTTCCACACCCGAAAAAAGTATCCGAGCTGACTAGGCACCTTCCGGGATGATTCTTGCCTCATCCTGCACAAACTGGGAAAGTGCGCTCCATTTATATACTACTCTGGCCTCTCGAATCTGAAGCTCTGCTCCTCCGATCACTTCGAAATCTAGATGGCGTACTGGCCAATGATGGTGTTGGAGAAATAAACCTATGCTGAGACTGCTGAAGCTGCCCAGTCATTGATCTAGCCTGAGATGCCCCATAGCTATTGGTCCTAGCCCTCTTGGCCTCTCTCTGCCTCTGATTCACCGACTCCATCTACTGAGCGTGCAACACGATGCAGGGAAAGTCTATATCCTGATACAACATAGCAATCCTGCAGCCCTTATCCAGATAGTCCGCCATTCCATGTACAAAACGACTCATCCGAGCCCTATGGTCTGCCACCAACTCTAGCGCACATTTTGATAGACGGGTGAACTCCAATGCGTACTCCTGAATGGACATGTCACCTTGTTTCAAGTTAATAAACTCAGCCGCCTTAGGCTCCCTCATCTATCGAGGGAAAAACTGATCCAAGAATGTCGCGTGGAACTCTTCCCAAACTATAGGGCCTGGATCCACTACCCTAGTATCTCTCCACTACTTGAACCATATGTGAGCCACCCCCTTTAGCTGATAGGAGGCCAAATCAACACAATCTCCATTTGTCACCCCCATAACCTGGGTGATCTTTAAAATCTCCTCGATGAAATCATGCGGATCCTCATCCACCTTGGACCCAAGGAACATCGGAGGGCTCATCCTCAAGAAATCTCTAACCTGGTTTGCTGCCGCGTTGCCATTCTTTGGGAGATGTGCAACAACCTATTCCTTGACCTGAGCGGTCAAGGTCTGCACCAACATCTAGACAGCCGCCCGAAACTCTGCGTGGGCAACTGGCTCTGGTGCCTGGGAATCCTGAATAGCTAGGGCCTACTGATGCCCATGACCATTGCCATCCTCATGGCCTCCACCATTCCCATTTCTTCTCCCATTCATTCTTCGAGGAGCCATGATTCTATAATCACAAATAGCACGAATTAAAAGGATTGAAAGACTTTTCATCCCATGACATAGATAATGAACAAAGGAAACATTTCTTAAATGTCTCATACCCTCTTCGTCATAAGTGTGGTGAGCTTCACATCCATGAAAAATAATCTACTTAACGCGGCTTTCAGACACCCTAGGATGCTTCTAAACCTATGGCTCTAATACCAGGTCAGTCACAACCCGAACGTAGACTCAGATCATAATACGAGACAAGGAACCCTGAGAGGCCCCAAGTCGACCCATGGCGTAAGCATACATCTAACTTCATTCACTTTAAGTGGAAGGCTAAACATAAGGCATAGTGGAAACATAAACATAGCATAACATATCATAACGTAAGAAATCTCTAGACATAACAAACAAGCAAAGTACTACATACTGTCTAAAAGCCTCTACTGCACAAGATGGGTGATGGGACAGCACCCCCAACTAACCCGACCAAGTATTGAAACATAAAATAACATAAGGTCTAGTCAAACAACCCTCGAAACATGAGGATTTCACCAACAAGGTAAAGGTGAACTCTAGGATGGTCTAAAGATAAGGATAAGCCTAAGAGCCGGGTCCTGTATCATGAAATGATACTACATAAAAAGTATGCGGTCAGACGTGGAATGTACCGAATATGTACGGTAAGTAAAATGAACATTCAAAATATGTAAAACTCATAAAACATCATAGGAGTAGGACATCATGCTCATATCATAAACATCCTAATATAACATAACATAATGCTCAAGGTTTTCGAAGCATTCATAGTACATTCGTAATCATAAGCATGAGAGTAAAGTATATTGAACAAAACTTGAGCCAACATACGTAATTATAAACATGCATAAATCATGAGGAACAGTGGGAGATTCTGTTAACGACATACCCATATGAGCACACATAAGCCCGACTTGTAACCCTATTCGGGAGGGTGTCCGTACTTTGCCAAGGGTATGACCATGAAAGTGTGATATCACCTCGAAAAGGGCCTTTTTGGCTGGGGACAGTCGCATAGGAGGTCCCAACATACCTATGGTGGCATGTAATTTATGAGATTCAGGCATAACCTAGGCCCCGAACCTACTCGGTGTTCAATACTACTCCCAAAATATGTGTAGTGCTCGTAGTATAATATGCATGATTTCATTGTCTAGTTAAATCATGATAATCATAAACATATTCGTACATACGTGAACTAGCAATGACATAAGGCCCGTGAGTCTACCAAAAACATAATTCATGAATCATGGGTTTCATGCATACTCGTAGGTCATACATATAACTTGAAAATAATTAAATCATGATGGGTAATTGAATAAATCTATATTTCAAATCATAAATCATGATGGATTTGTAATTATCATAAGTTGAGACGTAGATCATAAATCGATTCATCATAGATCATGCATAATTAGGCTTAATTTGGTAGAAATCAAAATCAATAATTTTATAAGTAAAATAATTGTAAAATCTAATCAAAATCCATCAAAATATGATGTAAATCATAGATCATAATAGCCCATTAGCAAAACATTAGATTTTCACAAAATTGGATTTCAAACCCCGTGAGATTTTTGAAAGATTTTTCATAATTAATAGAGAATGAGTATGGGTATGGACGGAAACACCCATTCGTAACCCAACATACATGATGGAGGCTGAATCTTACTTTCCCTTGAATGCCCAAAAGAAGTTTGAAAGAAATTGAAGATTTTTAGCTTTACCACCCTCTAAAATCTCTTTTACTTTGCATGCATGGATGAAAAATGAGTAATCTGAGCTTAACCCCATAAAATACCACTATTCATCCGCCAAAACGTCGTAGTTTAGGCTTTATAAACTTATGAATTATGAAAAGGCCCTTACTAAATTCACAGAAAATAACTGCCAGGTGGCCCTAACGAGTGACCTAACGACTTGTTACTAGAGGGCACGACTCATTACTTCACTTTTCAAGTGTACTGCCTCATCCATTCTCCTGGCTTGGTAACGACTCACCCCTTGAATAATGAGGAAAAACCACTACTCGTGGGGACCTTCCGTCATGTACACTACCCATTTCCTTTCCCTACTTATTTTCCCTCCCAACTGCTGACCCAACGACTCGTGGGTCTTGACCATGAGTCATGGTCTCGCCCGTGGGGTCTCAACCTTCTAGGACTCCTCTCAAAAACCCAAGACTTCCCCACGAGCCATCTAATGACTCATAGGTTGTGCTCACGAGTTATCTCACGACTCGTCCTGAGTCTACAACATCAATCTTCACATTTTCCAATTCCAACTTCGGTATCTGATCTTTGGGCTTTCGGGGTATAATAATTTAGATCCTTCTAAGTAAACACATACTGTAGGCTTTTCTGATCCATAAACACATCCATATAGATCTCGTACAGATAGTGTCTCCAAGTATTTACAGCAAATACTACTGTTGTCAACTCGAGGTCGTGAGTTGGATATTTCTTTTCATGGACTTTTAGCTGCAGGGAAGCGTAGGCTATAACCTTACCATGTTGCATCAATACACAACCAAGGTCGACCCTTGAGGTGTCACAATATACCATAAACCCATTGGTACGCTCAGGTAGAGTCAACATGGGTGCCGAGGTGAGTCGAGTCGTCAACTCCAGGAAGCTCCTCTCACAAGCCTCCAACCATTGAAACTTCACTTTCTTCTAGGTCAACTTAGTCAATGGTGCTGCAGTGGATGAAAATCCTTCCATAAACCTCTTGTATTAACCAGCTAAGCCCAAGAAACTCCTGATATCCGAGGGACTCACTAGTCTAGGCCAATTCTTCATAGCTTCTATCTTTTGAGAGTCTGCCTGTACACTCTCACTTGACACCACATGACCCAAAAATTCTACCGAGTTTGACCAAAACTCACACTTGCTGAATTTAGCATACAACTAGTGATCTTTAAGAGATTATAGCGCCACCCTCAAATTAGTGGCATGCTCCTCCTCGCTCTGTGAGTAAATGAGAATGTCATCTATGAACACAATCACAAACATGTCAAAATACAACTTAAACACCTTATTCATCAAATCCATAAAAGCTCAGGAGCATTTATTATTCCAAAAGACATAACTACAAACTCATAGTGACAATAACGAGTCCTGAAAGCTATCTTTGGGACGTCACTCTCTCTAACCTGAGCTGATGAGATTCGGATCTGATGTGTATCTTTGAAAAACACTTGGCACCCTGAAGTTGGTCAAATAGGTCATCAATTCTAGGGAACGAATACTTGTTCTTGACTGTGATCTTGTTCAACTATCGATAGTCAATGCACATCCAAAGGGATCTATCCTTCTTCCGGATAAAGAGAACTAGTGCACCCCACAGGGATTTGCTAGATCTGATGAAACCCTTGTCTAAGAGGTCCTGAAACTACTCTTTCAAATCCTTTAGCTTAGTTGGAGCCATTCTATAAGGAGGAATAGGTATAAGTTGCATATGGGAAGAAGGTCAATGCCAAAATTGATCTCTCACTTGGTCACGACTCGAGTCTATACCTGAACGAGACACGGTACTTGGAGTCACAAGTAATCCCAAGAAAACCAATGGTCTATCATAACACTAGAAATTTGAGTAAACATATGTGGAAGCTTTAAATTGTAAAATCATTTAAGAACGTTAAATTTGATAAAAGTTCATACAGCTGAAAAACAATACTAAATGTCTGAGTCTATGTCTAAAAGCCAGCTACTAATGATGAGTTGCTGGGACAAGCCCCTAGCTAACTCTAAAGTCTAACCAAATGAAATAATTGGAAAAAAAAGAAGAAAACATCATCCTTGAAAAATGAGGACTCACCACTGCCGCTGTAGATATCACCTGAAGGAATAGACTAACGATGTTGAGGCTGAGAACCTGCGCCTGTATCATGATACGATACAGCATGGAAGGTATGAATCAGTACTTTGAATGTACTGAGTAAGTGAGAGATAATATAAACATGAAGAACAAGTAACTGAACTGTAATGACCAACTGAAATACTAAAAACTGAACAATTGAGATATAACTTTGATGGTCACTAATGACCCTGACTAATGGTCATAGACATGCCCAGAATCTGAGATACTGATTTGAGCTAACTGTACTGAATTGAACTGAGTAAATCTGAAACTGTACTAACCTGAGCTAAATTGAAACTTTACTGATTAGTGGGAGAGTCTATAACCGACATATACCCAAGTGAGCTAAATATGGAGTCTGATGTATGCACCCCAATGATAGGACCTAATATACCATGCTAGGGTATAAAGGCATGAGCTAGGTGATAACCAGTTTGGGGCCATAGGGCCAATAAAATAACCTATGGTGGTAACGTACTTCTGGGAATCTGGGTGCACTAGAACCCTTGTCCACTTGGTGCTATCTAGAAGTACCCTGAGAGTCTTATCAGACCAGATATTGTAACTGGTGTTCTAAGACTAGCTAGAGCTGCTTCTTTGGAAGTGTCGTAACCGTCTAAAGAACAAACTGAAATTTGAAAGCTAATACTAAGTCTAATAACTGATAACTGGGAGGCACCACTGAACCTCAAGAAAAGACTGTAGTCAAACTGGTCAGCTAACATTTCTGTAAATACTGAAGAAGCTAACATTCTGAAAGAAACTGGACTAGCATGCAACTGATTGAGGTTTCAACTAATATTAATAATATGGGAATCCCAACACTGATAGAATAAAGCAACATGAACAACTACTCAATTATGTAAGACTCTTATTTACTGCATTCAAAAGCTAGGGCTAAATCATTTTACAAGAAGTTAGTTTCCACATGATTTCTAAGAATTGGGAAAATATAGAAGCTAAAAACATGGATAATATTCCACCTGAAATTTATTGAATTCTGTCTGAAAACTTTCTAAATTTCAAAACCTCAGAGCTATGACTGATAGAAGATTTTGGAAGGGTTTTGGAGACACAAGGAAGAATAATTCCTTTATTGAATTCCCACATACCTAGTGAAGAAATCTTGGAGAAAATCCCTTGAGAATCTGAGAAGAAAATCGACTGCACTAGCTTCTACTCTGAGTTTTTTTGAGAGAGTTTTACGATCTGACTTTTGAGGTAATGAGAGGAAAGAAACATATCACTGATTACCCCTCTAGATTTCCTGAATATAACCCAAAACAATGTAGTTTAGGAATTAAAAAAGTGGGAAGTTACCAAAATATCCCTGTGAGAAAATCTAGAAAAACTACTGACAGGGACAAACGGGTCACTCAACGAGTCGTTGGTTGAGACCACGACTCATATGGACCAGTCATTGGTCCTAGGACTGGGCTTTTGGCTCACTGGAACTTGCAAAGAGGGTGACCACGACTCGTTAGATGAACCAACGGGTCATTGGTGCTTCCTGTTTTCACTGGCAGAAAGAATCTGGGAACCCCAACAAGGAGCAATAGAATGACTCATTGGTAGAACCAAACGGTCTTTGTATTGAGTCGTCATCTCCACTGGAAAAGTCTAAGGGTTTCTGGACATGTCACTACGGGTGGACACAATGACTCGTTGTATGATACAATGGGTCATTATTGACACACATTGTCACTAAAGGAAAATTTTCAACATTCTCTGGGCTTCAACCAATGAGTCACCTCACGAGTTGTTACTACAAACGATGACTTGTGGGTTCCTTGAATTGCAAAAGCTGATCTCTAAACTGGGAAACTAATGAGGGACAGGACGACTCGTTGCTCCTCACAACGGGTCATTCAATGTCCCATTGGTTCCCGAAGGATCAAGGTAGGATTGACCATGATCCATACAACAGGTCGTTGAAGCTGACCACGACTTGTTGTCTTGGTCGTTTTGCGACAAAATTTTCTAGTTTCTTCTGGACTTTTCTTGAAAGGTCTGCGTTTGGTCTAGGAAAGTTTTGGGGTGTTACAATATCTCCCCCTTAGGATCATTCATCCTCGAATGAAGGCTAAAATTGCTGAAAAACTAGGAAAAGAGCTATAATTCCCAGACTGAGAGTATGAACTGATTTCTGAAGGAATGACTGACTCCAAACTGATTTAACCATGCTAACTGAGTTGATGCTACTAGAATGCACATTGAAAATTTAAGCAGAGCTGATGAGTATGGAACTGAATATAGTATTGAGGAGGAATTTAGTACCTGATGCTAGAACTAAACTGCAAGGGAATAGATGAGGGTATTTAGCCATCATGTCTGCTTCTGCCTCCCATGTGGCTCCCTCAACTAGCTTGTTCATCCATAAGACTTTGACTAAAGCAACTTTCTTGTTTTCTCAACTTACGAACCTAACGGTCTAGGATCTGAACTGGGACCTCTTCATAAGAGAGACTATCCTTCATTGTCACACTCTAGTGGCATAACTGAAGTCGGATCACTAATGTACTTCTTTAATAGTGACATATGGAAGACTGGGTGTACAGATGCTAACCCTGGAGGTAATTCTAACTCATATCCCATGCTGCTAATTTGCCTCAAAATCCTGTAGGGTCCCACATATCTCAGATTGAGTTTCCCTTTCTTTACAAACCTCATCACCCCCTTCATGGGTGAAATTTTTAGGTAAACACAATCATCTACCGCAAATTCTAACTCTATCCTCCACACATCAACATAAGATTTTTATCGGCTTTGCGCTATTTTCAACCTCTCCCTGATAAGTTGCACCTTCTGCATAACTTCATGAACTGAGTTTGGCCCTATCAAGGTAGCTTCACCAACCTTAAACGACCCTATAGGAGACCTACACCGCCTACCATATAATGCCTCAAACAGGGCCATCTGAATGCTGGAGTGGAGATGTTGTTGTACGCAAACTCAATGAGAGTTAGGTGATTATCCAAGCTTCCCTTGAAATCGATCAGACAAGCTCTCCACATATCTTCTAAGATCTGAATAGTCTGCTCCACTTGTCCATCTGTCTGAGGTGAAAAGCTGTGCTGAGCTTGACCAGAGTACCGAGTCCTTTCTGAAATGACTTCCAGAAATATTAGGTGAATTAGGTACCTCTATCTGAAATGATGGACAAGGGCACCCCATCCCGTCTGTCTAGCTCCTGGATATATAGCTAGCATAATCCTCAGCTGAGTCTGTAGTTTTAACTAGGAGAAAATATGCTGACTTGGTCATCCGATCCACTATCAACCAAATTGAATCATGCTGCCGAAGAGTATGAGGTAGGCCTATAATAAAGTCCATATTCACTTCTTCCCACTTCCATGTGGATATGCGGATATCCTGAGTCATATCCCCAGGTATTGGATGTTCCACCTTAACCTGCTGGCAGTTCAGACACTTAGCCACAAATTCTGCAATATCTCTTTTCATGCTGTTCCACTAGTAAATATCCTGTAGGTCATGATACCTCTTAGTGGAACCTAGGTGGATAGAATATCTAGAACTGTGTGCTTCTACCAATATCTATTGTCTCAATTTCCTACATCCGGTACACACAGTCTGCCTTAGTAACGGAGCATACCATCTCCTCCTTTGGAGAAAGCCTCCAAAGAGGGGTCTTCATCCTACCTTGACTTAACTTCAATGAATAATGAGGAATTTGATCCACTTTGCACTACTACTCTACCCTCAGCTGAATCAACCAACTGCACTCCCAACCGAGATAATCTGTGAATATCTTTTGCCAGTTCCTTTCTGCTCTCTTCAACATGAGCCGCGCTCCTCATGGACATCCATCTTAGGGAATCAACCACCACATTGTCCTTGCCAGGGTGGTATAGCACACTCATGTTGTAATCCCTCAATAGCTCCTATCACTTTCTCTGACGATGATTCAAATCATTCTAACTAAACACATACTGAAGGCACTTGTGTTCGGTGAAAACATCTACATGAGCCCTTTAACTTTAATGCCTCCATATTTTCAATGCAAGAACCACTACTGCCAACTCAATCTTATGAGTCAGATAGTTCTTTTCATGAGCCTTGGGCTTTCTGGAGGCGTATGCTATCACCTTACCCCGCTGCATCAGAACGCAACCGATTCCTACGCTAGAAGCATCACAATATACTATGAACCCATCTATTCCTTCCGATAAGGTTAAAATTGATGCGGTAGTGAGTAGACTCTTCAACTCCTGAAAACTCTTCTCACACGCATCTGACCACTGAAATGTAACACCCTGAAAGTTCCTAAGATCAGACCCCAGACTTAAAGAAAGAAATCAATTGGAAAGTGGAAATCTTGCCACAGAATATGTAGTGCTCAGGCTCGTGGTAAGCAGCCACGGAGTGCAAATGTGGTTCAGTGACCACAGATGACCCGATGAGTTGTTAGGTAGGCAATAACTCAAAACGTCGATCATCAGAAGAAATACAAGAATTCAAAGGGGGTCCCCAACAGCGGTGGCAACGAAAGGTTACAACAAATCGTTAGGTGAAGCAACAACCCATCATGTCGGTCATTAGAAGGATTTGAAGGATGTCAACCAGTGTTGACAATGAGTGGACATGACGAGTCATCCGATTATGTAATGACTTGTTGTGTCAGTCATTGGATGAAGAGCATGCTTGTTGGCTTCAGTGGTAATGGGAGGAGCCACGAGTCGTTGAGATAACTAACGACTCATGGAGTCCGTCGTTGTTCGTTCGAGGATTTTGTTGACAGAATTTCTAGTTTACTCCACGATTTGGCACCACGAGTTGTTGTCAAGCCCACGACTTGTGGAGTGCCTCATAAGGACTGGCGGCATGATTTTTCCTGCGTTTTCCAAGGGTGTTTTAGTAGAATCCTGTGCTTCTAACTACTAAACTACATCATTTTGAGTATTAGATGGGACTCTTTTAAGGGTTTCTTCTAGACTAATCTCTCATTCCCTCAAGATACCCTCTCAAAATCTTCTTCCCCATCTCTCTCAAGAGTCAAGGATTCACCTAGGGTTTCTTAAAAGGCTTCATGGTTCACGTTCAAGTGGGGATTCCTCCTAATCAAGTATGTGGGTTTTCAACAAGGATTTCCTTTCATCCTTGTGCCCAACGTTTTATACTAAAAATCGAAATCTCTTGATTTTAAAAAAGCATGTTATAGGATTAAATTTATGCATGAATTCTCATATGTTTTTCCTTGAATTCTACGACCCAACATGGTTAGTAGTTGTGTATGCTTATGATGTTACTTACACCTTCTAGAATTATGTGTATGACATGTGAATAGCATGAATATAGGTCTTTCACCATGAGTTAGCCTAAAATTTCAAATGGGATTTCATTAACTATTCATATGCTCTTATCATGAACTTGTATCAGTGTTTAAAGAACATGTAAATCATATGGGTTCCTGATAATCTAGAACATATGTTGTATTATAGGTGTTGGAAAACGATTGGAACTTATGGTCTTTGACCAATGTGAAGTATGTACATGTTTTCACTACGATGTCGATGCATATGTTTATAGTATGACTTAAATCTATGGAGCCTTCATAAATCTAGAACATATGCTATATGGTGTGAATTCATTATGTAAATTTCGTAGACACGTTAAAAGCATGATTTGATCCTATAGATGCCTCAAGAATGGTGAATGTATGATCTAAATGATGATTCGGGACCATGATGATATGAAATATGATGATAAAGCATGAGAATGATCCTTTAGAATTTTAGGCTTGTCGTTAGTAGAAAGTAGCCTTAATCAACTCTAAATAAATTTAGTATGATGTAACCAATTGAATGCTCGGGTCTCTAATTAGCTGAAGTAACTTAGACTAGATGTACGATGTACAACTAGTGTCCTCCATATTCTAGTTATCGGGACTCTCTATAGTAGAGAATGTCTCCCTCAATCAGTTAGAATGTTCCCCTTAGTCTAGTTAGGGATTCTCATTAGCTGAGAATGTCTCCCTTACCTCAATCAGGGATTTTCATTAGCAGAGAATGTTTGACGTAGCTCAATTAGGGATTCTCATTAGCAGAGAATGTCTCCCTTAGCTCAATCAGGGATTCTCATTAGCAGAGAATATTTCCCTTAGTTCAGTTAGGGAGTCTCAATAGCAGAGAAAGTCTCCCTTAGCCAGTTAGGGACACTCCATAGAAAGAGAACATTTCCCTTATCCCAATCCATGATATAAATTCATCTTAGGTTCGTTTAGATTCAAACATTAGTTTAAATTAGATTTAGCAGAATTAAGACTAAATTATCAGCAGATGGTCAGTATAGTGTATGATGGTAGTTACAGCATCAGTTCTCAGTATATGTAGAGCATATGACCCTTACGCATCATTTTGATTATACTTTATAATATGGTTTCAAATAAAAAATTTTTGTCAATACATGTGCATATCTTAGAGAGGGTCATTGTATTTCATGTCCGTTATATTGTTTAGTGATATATTCAGTTTACTTCCCTCTTGTATACCTGCATATTTAGTTTAGTTACGCTTCTCGTATACTCAGTACATTCCTAGTACTGACTGCATACTTTATGTGTTATATTATTTCATGATATAGATTGAAGTTTTCAGACTCATCCATGTGGTTAGATACACTTCATTCCCATCTCAGTTGCTTGTGGCGAGTCCACATCTCTCGAGGACGCAATTTATGTTTTCTATTTCAATTATATTTCTTGTATTTCAGACTTTTGGAGTTAGTTGGGGGCTTGTTCCCAGCAACTCATCAGTGTAGTAGAGGCTTTCAGAGTTGTGTAAACAGATTCAGTTTATGTATAAGAGTTTTTTTAGATTATATCTTATGTATCAATTAGCTTTCGCTTGATTATGACTCTATTAGTTATTTTGTTAATGTTATGCTATGATCATGCCATGGGTTGACTTGGAGCCTCTCGGGGTACCTTTTCCCGTCTCTCGATTTGGGCCTATGTTCGGGTAGTGAAAATCTTGGTATCAGAGCCATAGGTTTAAAGTCTCCTAGGGTGTCAAAAAGGCGCGTTAAGTGGAGTCTTCTTTCATGGGTTTGAAGCACGCCATACTTATGAAGAAGAGGCTATGAGACGTTTTAGAATGTTCCATTTTCTTCATGATTCTTATCGTGCATATAGTACAAAACTCTAATAGTTCCCCTCTTGACGTATTCTTTATGTGCTCGCAGATAATTCCTCCCGGACATACGAATGGAAGAAGAAATGGTAATAGGCACCAGTAACTCCCACCCACCCCAGTAAACCCGATGGACAACCATGTTACTCATGACGAGTTCAGGGCAGCCTTTCACATGTTGGTGCAGGCCATGACTTACTCTGCAAGTCATGGCTTGTGTTTCCTAGAGTGGGAACGTAGCGGCGGCAAGGCTAAGAGATTTCCTCCAAATGAACCCACCCTAATTCTTAGGGTCAAAGGTAGACGAGGACCCGTATGAGTTCTTAGAAGATATCAAGAAGATCACCCAAGTCATGGGGGTGATGGGAATGGAGATCACAGACTTAGCCTCCTACTAGCTGAAAGGATTCGCTCACATATGGTTTTGTCAGTGTAAGATAGTCAGGGAGTTGGAGAAGCTCCCATAGGTTGGGATTAGTTTATGACTACATTCCTGGATAGGTTTTTCCCTAGGGAGTTGAGGGAGGCAAAGGCGGTAGAGTTCATTGACTTGAGGCAGAACAACATGACTGTCCAGGAGTATGTATTGGGGTTTACCTGGTTGTCCAAGTATGCACCGTAGATGGTATCCAATTAGAGGGCTCGTGTGAGTAGGTTCCTGAATGGAGTGTCAGACTCCTTGGTCAAAGCGTTCAAGACTACCATGTTGCACAAGGATATAGACTTTCCATGTTTGGTGATATTCGCTTAACATATAGAGGCGAAGCAGGTGAATGAAAAGGATAGGGAGGCCAACAGGGCTAGAACCATAGATTTGGATTTCTCCCCATAGAGGACAAGTGATGGACACCGCTCACGCGACCAGCAGAAATGATCAGCTCTAGCACCTTTGACAGATAGTGTTCCGTACAAACCCATGGTAAGGGAGATTATGTATCAATTTTGTGAGGGCTGTGGGAAGAACCATTTAGAGAAATGCACGACCAGCTCAGATGCTTGTTTTTGGTACAATAAGTTGGGTCATAAGCACCGAGATTGCGCAGTAGCTAAGCTGGGTGAGAGTAGAGCCTCATCCACCTCTTCGGTAGCCCCTGTGAAACACCCATTTCAACAGGGGGAATCATCTAACGCAGGTGGCGGAAAGCGTCAAAACCTCTCCTATGCCTTGGAAGCACATCTGGACAACGGAAAGTCACCAGAAGTAGTCACAAGTATGTTATGAATTTCTGGCATTACTTTTTGTATGTTGCTAACCCTAGAACCCCAGTATTGAATAAGAAGTTCTTGTGATGTTTGTTGAGAAGTGATTGTCGATGCATGGTGTGAATAGCTGTGAGTGTGAGGTTTGCAGTGAATGTTAGAGGTAAAGAAGAAGTCAAGAGTTAGTGGTTTATCCCCAACCTTAAGAAAGATTAGGGAGCCTTAAAATGATGGCTTAAAGCTAAGGGGGAGATGGGAAGCCTATGAGGTAGGTCGAATCCTGAGTATCATAGTTGGGGAGTGCCAGCCCTAACAGTTACGATATGTCAACCCCTTCAAGTCCAGATAACTCTTCTTGTATTTTAGTTGAGGATATTCTCTACCCATTCCTATGTGTAGACTCCCAGAATTTCTAGGTAGCCGCTTCAGACAACGATGCTGGCCTTACTCTATGAATACCCAAGGCTCATCTTCATGTTATGAACGAACTGTGTGTTAATTTATGTCTTCCAGTATGTTTAGCTCGAACTCATCCTTCAGAAGTTTCTTGGGTAGCTCAATAGATAAGAGTACGTCATGTATATGTTTAGTTTTTGATGTCATGAATGACTCGTGCTCATGAGTCCCTTACCTTCAATTAGACTAGATATCATGAATTCTAGTTTAGTATCAAAAAGCTATTTGAGAATGGGCTTAGTTCGTATCTGCTCAGTGCTAGTTGGAGGGAAAGAATCCTTCATAGTGTTCTATTTAGTTCCATGTTAGTTTCATGTCTTTCAGTCCCTCTCAAACCTTAGCATGCATGTATGATTTAGATATTCAGTTCAGATCTATAAGGTCAGCCCAGAGTCAGATACTCCATAAGTTTCAGTTGTATATGTTTAGTATTGGGGATATCAGTTCTTTCCAAAGTTTTCAGCCTGTTTAGACTACATTCAAGGACGAATGTTCCCAAGGGAAGATATTGTAACACCCTTAAAGTTCCTAAGATCAGACCCCAAAATTAAAGAAAGAAATCAATAGGAAAGTGGAAATCTTACCACATAATGAGTCGTGCTCAGGCTCGTGGTAAGCAACCAAGGAGTGCATGTGTGGTTCAGTGACCATGGATGACCCGACGAGTTGTTAGGTAGGAAATGACTCGTTACGTTGATCGTCAGAAGAAATTCCATAATTCAAAGGGGGTCCCTAGCAGTAGTGGCAACGGGTGGTTACGATGAATCGTTAGGTGAAGCAACAACTCGTCGTGTCAGTCGTTGGGAGGATTTGTAGGTTGTGGACCAGTGTTGATGATGAGTGGACATGATGAGTCATCCAGTGAAGTAAAGAATCGTCATGTCTGTCATGGGATGAACAACATGCTTGTTGGCTTCAGTGGAAATAGGAGGATCCATGAGTTGTTAAAATAGCTAAGGACTGGTGGAGTCTGTATTGTCTGTTCGAGGATTTCATTGAGAGAATTTCCAGTGTACTCCATGACTTGGCACCACAAATCGTTGTCAAGCCCACGAATCATGGAGTACCTCGTGAGGACATGCGACATGATTTTTCCTGCATTTTTTCAGGGGTATTTTCATGAAATCCTATGCTTCTAACTCCTAAACTACGTCATTTTGAGTATTAGATGGGACGTTTTTAAGGGTTTCTTCGATCCTAATCTCTCATTTCCTCAAGATACCCTCTCAAACTCTTCTTCCTCCTCTCACTCAAGACTCAAGAATTCACCTAGGGTTTCTTCAAAGGCTCCAAGGTTCAAGTTCAAGTAGGGATTCCGCCAAATCAGGTATGATAGTTTTCAACAAGGATTTCCTTTCATCCTTGTGCCCAACTTTTTATACTAAAAATCCAAATCTCTTGATTTTAGAAAAGCAAGTTTTAGGGTTCAATTTATGCATGAATTTTCAAATGTTTTTCCTGGAATTCTAAGACCCAACATGGTTAATAGTCATGTATGCCTATGGATTTACTTACACCTTCTTGAATTATGTGTATGTTATGTGAATAGCATGAATGCTGGACTTTCACCATGAGTTATCCTAAAATTTCAAATGGGAATTCATTAACTAGTCATGTGCTCTTATCATGAACTTGTATCCATGTTTAAAGAATATGTAGATCATATGGGTTACCGCAAATCTAGAACATATGTTTTATTATAGGTGTTGGAATATGATTGGAACTTATGGGCTTTGACCAATGTGAAGTATGTACATGTTTTCACTATGATGTCGATGTATATGTTTAGAGTATGACTTAAGTATATGGAGCATTCATGAATCTAGAATATATGTTATATGGTGTGAATTCGGGATGTAAATGTTGTATACACATTTAAAGAATGATCTGATCTGTTAGATGCCTTATGAATGTAGAATGTATGATCTAAATGATGATTTGGCACCATGATGATATGAATTATGATGATAAATCATGAGAATGATCCTTCAGAATTTTGGGCATGTTGTTAGTATAAAGTAGCCTTAATCAACTCTAAATAAATTCAGTATGATGTAACTAGTTGAATGCTCATGTCTCTGATTAGCTGAAGTAACTTACTAGACGGACGACCTTAGACTAGTGTCCTTTATATTCTAGTTATCGGGACTCTCCATAGTAGAGAATGTCTACCTTATCAGTCAGAATGTTCCCCTCAGTCTAGTTAGGGATTCTCATTAGCAGAGAATGTCAGTCAGTGATTTTCATTAGAAGAGAATGTTTTCCTTAGCTCAGTCAGGGATTCTCAATAGCAGAGAATGTCTCCCTTAGCTCAGTCAGGGATTCTCATTAGTAGAGAATGTTTCCCTTAGCTCAGTGATGGAGTCACAATAGCAGAGAAAGTTTCCCTAAGTCAGTCAGGTACACTCCATAGCAGAGAACGTTTCCCTTAGCCCAGTCTATAATATCAGTTTAATTCAGCTCTATATAGATTTAGACATTAGTTTAAATAAGATTTAGCAGAATGCTGACTAAATTATCGGTAGATGGTCAATATAGTGTATGATAATAGTTACAACATCAGTTCTCAGTATATGTATAACATATGACCCTTATGCATCCATTTGATTATACTTTAGAATATGGTTTCAAATAAAAGCTTTATGTCAACACATATGTATATCTCAGATAGGGTCACTGCATTTCATCTCCATTATACGTTCAGTGATACATTCAGTTTACTTCCCTCTTACATACCTGCATGTTTACTTTACTTACGCTTTCCTCATACTCATTACATTCCAAGTACTGACTGCATACTTTTTGTGCTGTATCATTTCATGATATTGATTCAAGTTTCCAAACTCAGCCACGTGGTTAGATACGCTCCATTCCCATATCACCTGCTTGTGGTGAGTCCTCATCTCTCGAGGAAATAATCTATGTTTTCTACTTCATTTATTTTTATTGTTTTTAAGACTTTAGAAGTTAGCTGGGTACTTGTCCCAATAATTAATTAGTGTAGTAGAGGCTTTCAGAGTTTTGTAAACAGATTCACTTTGTGTATCAGAGTTTGTTTAGATTATGTATTATGTATCAGTTAGCTTCCACTTGATTATGACTCTGTTAGTTGTGGACTTGTTAATGTCATGCTATGATTATGCCATTGATCGACTTGGAGCCTCTCAAGGTTCTTTCTCCAATATCTCAATCCGGGCCTATGTTCGGGTTGTGACAAACTCCACAAATCTAGAATATATATTGTATTATAGGTGTTGGAACACGATTGGAAATTATGGGCTTTGACCGATATGAAGTATGTACGTGTTTTTAATATGATGTTGATGTATATGTTTATAGTATGACTTAAATTCTCTGGAGCCTTCATGAATCTAGAATATATGTTATATGGTGTGAATTTTGGATGTAAATATTGTGGACATGTTTAAAGCATGCTATAATCCAATAGATGCCTGATGAATGTAGAATGTATGATTTAAATAATGATTCGGGACCATGATGATATGAATTATGATGATAAAGCATGAGAATGATCCTTCAGACTTTTGTGCTTGTTGTTAGTAGAAACTAGCCTTAATAAACTCTAAATGAATTTAGTATGATGTAACCAGTTGGATGCTCAAGTCTCTGATTAACTGAAGTAACTTAGACTAGACGGATGATGTCAGACAAGTGTCCTCCATATTCTAGTTATCGGGACTCTCCAGAGCTGAGAATGTCTCCCTTAGTTAGTTAGAATTTTCCCCTCAGTCTTGCCATGGATTCTCATTAGCAAAGAATGTATCCCATAGATCAGTTAGGGATTTTCATTAGTAGAGAATGTTTCTCTTAGCTCAGTCAGGGATTCTCATTAGAAGAGAATGTCTCCCTTAGCTCAGTCAGGGGTTCTCATAAGCAGAGAATGTTTCCCTTAGTTCAATTAGGGAGTCTAAATAGAAGAGATGGTCTCCCTTAGTCAGTCAGGGACACTCCATAGAACAGACTGTTTCCCTTAGCCTAGTCCACGATATCTGTTCAGAGTTTTGTAAATAGATTCAGTTTATGTATCAGAGTTTTGTTAGATTATGTATTATGTATCAGTTAGCTTCCGCTTGATTATGACTCTGTTAGTTGTGGACTTGTTAATCTCATGCTATGATCATGCCATTGATCGACTTGGAGCCTCTCGGGGTTCTTTCTCCAAAAATCTCGATCTGGGCCTATGTTCGGGTTGTGACAAACTCCGCAAATCTAGAACATATATTGTATTACAAGTGTTGGAACAAGATTGGAACTTATGGACTTTGACCGATATGAAGTATGTACATGTTTTTAATATGATGTCGATGTATATGTTTATAGTATGACTTAAATCTCTGGAGCCTTCATGAATCTAGAATATATGTTATATGGTGTGAATTTTGGATGTAAATATTGTTGACATGTTTAAAGCATGCTATAATCCTCTAGGTGCCTCATGAATGTAGAATGTATGATTTAAATAATGATTCGGGACCATGATGATATGAATTATGATGATAAAGCATGAGAATGATCCTTCAGACTTTTGAGCTTGTTGTTTGTAGAAACTATCCTTAATAAACTCTAAATGAATTTAGTATGATGTAACCAGTTGGATGCTCAAGTCTCTATTAACTGAAGTAACTTAGACTAGATGGATAATATCAGACTAGTGTCCTCCATGTTCTAGTTATCGGGACTCTCTAGAGCTGAGAATGTCTCCCTTAGTGAGTTAGAATTTTCCCCTCAGTCTTGCCAGGGATTCTCCTTAGCAAAGAATGTCTCCCATAGATCAGTTAGGGATTTTCATTAGCAGAGAATGTTTCTCTTAGCTCAGTTAGGGATTCTCATTAGAAGAGAATGTCTCCCTTAGCTCAGTTAGGGATTCTCATAAGCAGAGAATGTTTCCCTTAGTTCAGTTAGGGATTCTCAATAGCGGAGATGGTCTCCCTTAGTCAGTCAGGGACACTCCATAGAAGAGACTGTTTCCCTTAGCCTAGTTCATGATATCTGTTCAGCTCAGCTCTGTATAGATTTAGACTTCAGTTTAAATCGGATTTTGCAGAATTCAGACTAAATTATTGGTAGATGGTCAGTATAGTGTATGATAGCAGTTAAAACATCAGTTCTCAGTATATGCATACCACATGACCCTTATGCATCCGTTTGATTATACTTTAGAATATGGTTTCAAATAAAAGCTTTATGTCAATACATATGTATATCTCAGATAGGGTCATTGTATTTCAGTTTCATTATATGTTCAGTGATACATTCAGTTTACTTCCCTCTTGCATACCTGCATGTTTACTTTACTTACGCTTCCCTCATACTCATTACATTCCAAGTACTGACCGCATACTTTATGTTCTATATCATTTCACGATATTGATTCAAGTGTCCAAACTCAACCACGTGGTTAGATACGCTCCATTCCCATATCAGCTGCTTGTGGTGAGTCCTAATCTCTCGAGGACATGTTCTATGTTTTCTATTTCATTTATTTTTCTTGTATTTAAGACTTTAGAAGTTAGCTGGGTGCTTTTTCCAATAATTAATTAGTGTAGTAGAGGCTTTCAGAGTTTTGTAAAAAGATTCAGTTTATGTATCAGAGTTTTGTTAGATTATGTATTATGTATCAGTTAGCTTCCGCTTGATTATGACTCTATTAGTTGTGGACTTGTTAATGTCATGCTATGATCATGCCATTGATCGACTTGGAGCCTCTCGGGGTTCTTTCTCCAATATCTCGATCCGGGCCTATGTTCGGGTTGTGACAAACTCCGCAAATCTAGAACATATATTGTATTACAGGTGTTGGAACATGATTGGAACTTATGGGCTTTGAACGATATGAAGTATGTACATGTTTTTAATATGATGTCGATGTATATGTTTATAGTATGACTTAAATCTCTAGAGCCTTCATGAATCTAGAATATATGTTATATGGTGTGAATTTTTGATGTAAATATTGTGGACATGTTTAAAGCATGCTATAATCCTCTAGGTGCCTCATGAATGTAGAATGTATGATTTTAATAATGATTCGGGACCATGATGATATGAATTATGATAATAAAGCATGTGAATGATCCTTCAAACTTTTGAGCTTGTTGTTTGTAGAAACTAGCCTTAATAAACTCTAAATGAATTTAGTATGATGTACCCAGTTGGATGCTCAAGTCTCTGATTAACTGGAGTAACTTAGACTAGACGAACGATGTCAGACTAGTGTCCTCCATGTTCTAGTTATCAGGACTCTCCAGAGCTGAGAATGTCTCCCTTAGTGAGTTAGAATTTTCCCCTCAGTCTAGTCAGGGTTTCTCATTAACAAAGAATGTCTCCCATAGCTCAGTTAGGGATTTTCATTAGCAGAGAATGTTTCTCTTAGCTCAGTCAGGGATTCTCATTAGAAGAGAATGTCTCCCTTGGCTCAGTTAGGGATTCTCATATGCAGAGAATGTTTCCCTTAGTTCAGTTAGGGAGTCTCAATAGCTGAGAAGGTCTCTGTTAGTCAGTCAGGGACACTCCATAGAAGAGAATGTTTCCCTTAGCCCAGTCCATGATGTCTGTTCAGCTTAGCTCTGTATAGATTTAGACTTAAGTTTAAATCAGATTTAGTAGAATTCTGACTAATTTATCAGTAGATGGTCAGTATAATGTATGATAGCAGTTATAGGATCAGTTCTCAGTATATGTATAGCATATGATCCTTATGCATTAGTTTGATTATACTTCTGAATATTGTTTCAAATAAAATCTTTATGTCAATACATATATATATCTCAGACAGGTCATTGTATTTCAGCTCCGTTATATGATCAGTGATACATTCAATTTACTTCCCTCTTATATACCTGCATGTTTAGTTTACATATGCTTCCCGCATACTCAGTACATTCCAAGTATTGACTGCATTCTTTATGTGCTATATCATTTCATGTTATAGATTTAGGTTTCCAGACTAATCCACGTCGTTTGATACGCTCCATTCCCATCTCAGCTTCTTGTGGTGAGTCATTATCTCTCGAGGATGCGATCTATGTTTTCTATTTCATTTATGTTTCTTGTATCTAAAACATTAGGAGTTAGTTGGGGGTTTGTCCAGCAACTCATCAGTGTAGTAGAGGCTTTCAGAGTTGTGCAAACAGATTGAGTTTATGTATTAGAGTTTTGTTTGGTTATGTCTTATGTATTAGTTAGCTTTCGCTTGATTATAACTCTGTTAGTTGTTTTTCCGTTAATGTTATTCTATGATGATTCCATGGGTCGACTTGGAGCCTCTCGGGGTTCCTGTCTCGTGTCTCAATCTAGGCCTATGTTCGGGTTGTGACATAACATTTCACCTTTTTGTGAGTCAACTTAGTTAGAAGAGATGCAATGGAGGAAAATCCTTCTTCAAATCATCGGTAATAATCGGCTTGACGCAGGAATCTTCTTATGTCAATTGGGGAAGTAGGTCTTGGCTAGCTTTCACCGCCGCTATCTTTGAGGATTTATCTAGATACCCTTACCCGTGATCACGTGACCAAGAAAAGTCACAGAATTCACATTTGCTGAATTTAGCAAACAACTGGAAGTCTCTGAGAGTCTGTAGCACTATCCTCATATGGTTTGCATGTTCTTTCTCATTTCTGGAGTATACCAGAATGTCATTAATGAATACAATGAAGAACATGTCTAGATACTGCTTGAAAACCCTATTCATCAGGTCCATGAAAGTTGCGGGGGCATTAGTTAGTCCAAAGGAAATAACCACAAATTCATAGTGACCATAGCGAGTTCTGAAGGCTGTTTTCGGTATGTCACATATCCTGACTCTAAGCTGATGATACCCCGACCTGACATCTACCTTGGAGAAACAACTAGCCCCCTGAAGCTGATCGAACAAGTCGTCAATCCTGGGTAAGGGATACCTGTTCTTAACTGTGACTTTATCCAACTGACGATAATCGATACATATTTAAAGAGTATCATCTTTCTTTTGCAGGAATAATACTGGAGCACCCCATGAAGAGATGCCTGACTTGATGAAACCCTTATCAAGAAGGTCTTTTAGCGGCTCCTTCAACTCCATAAGCTCAGATGGAGCCATTCTGTATGGAGGGATGGAGCTGGGCTGAGTGTATGGAAGAAGGTCTATGCTGAATTCTATTTCCCGTTCGGGAGGGACTCCGGGAAGATCTTCTAGAAACACATTAGGGAACTCGTGACAATTGAAAATGACTGGATAGTTGGGGTCTTGGAGCAGGAATCTTTGACCTAAATTAGATGATAAATGCACCCTTTAGTAATGAGCTTTCTTTCCTTAAGGTAGGAAATACACCGACCCTTAGGCGTTGAAGTACTGCCCATCCACTCTAACACTGGCTCATTAGGAAACTAAAATCTGACGACTCTAGTTCTGCAGTCGACTGAGGCATAAATGAAGTGTAACCAATCCATTCCATGAATGAGATTGAAATCGACCATGTCTAACTCTACTAGATCAGTTGGAATGACCTTATTCAAGATTGAGACTGAGTAGTTTTTTTACACCCGGCTAGCTCTAACTGATTAACCAACTGGGGTAGAGACTGAGAATGGTTATGAGGGGACCTCTAGACTAATTTCAAACTAAAAAGCTACATAGGGAATTATGACTTATAGGGTGGCTCCTAAATCTAGTAGGGCATACACATCTAGATGGAAGAAAGATAACATACTTGTGACCACGTTAGGTGAGATCTCCTGATCCTGATGGGAGGATAAAGCATAAAAGTTTTTTTGGCACTGACCACTATCCATACCTGAAATGTTGTCCTGCTGAGCTGGTCGGCCTATTGGAGCTACTGAAGTGGTAGACTGTGATCTCTCCCGTCCTGCTGACGGACATTCTCTAAGCCGGTGACCTAGCTGTCCACACCCAAAGCAACCCTCTTTTCCCTGAAGGCATTCCCCTGGATGGTTCTTGCCACACTTAGGGCAAGCTGGATAATGATTGTTGATGCTGTGACTCTAAGACTGAGAGCCAGATGCTCTACCCTTCCAATCCTTGCGGGACCTAAAAGTAGGGGCGCTGGCTGAACTGGGTGTCGGAGCCCTCTGCTACTGTTGTTGCTGTGGGGGGATACTACCGCCAGATCTCTGGTGGCCATAATCTGATTGGCTAGTCCTAGCCCTCTTATTCTCCTATTCCATGTCTTTTAGCTTTTCTGCCTTAATATGTAGGGCATGAACGTTGAGGCTGGAGAGGTCAATGTCTTTTATGAGAATCGCAGTCCTGCACTCCTTAAGGACCAAGTTTGATACTCTGTTGATGAACGTAAGCATGCGAGCCCTTGTCTTAGCTGCCATCTCTTGAGCATATCTTAACAACCGTGTGAACTCCAGTGCATATTCCTCCACAGTCCTGTTGCCCTGCTTCAAATTCATGAACTATGCAACCTTAGACTCCCTTAACTCCCAGGGGAAGTCTGTCCAAGAGTTCTGTGGTGAACTCTTCCCACTGTACCGATTCTGCTCCTGTTGGTCTCCCTTCTTTCCACTGATCATACCAGATCTGTGCTACCCCTTTCAAGTAGTAGCCATCCAGATCATCACTCTCAACTGAACTAACACCCATAATTCGAGTGATCTTGTATACCTCATCCATGAACTCCTGTGGTTCCACTCCCACCTTGGATCCATGAAAAGCTGGAGGGTTTATTTGGGTGAAGTCTCAAACCTTGCAGCTGCTGTGGATTCATTTGTGTTTACCCGAACCACCTGCTGGTTCACCTGATTTGTTACTGTCTGCGCCAGCAGCTGGATTGTCGCTCTGAATTCCGCTGAGGACACATGATCATCCTCAGGGGCTATTGGAGATGGTGGGGCAAGTCGGTTAGCGTTGCCATCCCTTCTTCCGTTTTCACATCTTGGCGGAATAATTTCACTGAAACAGAATAGAGCATGAGTTAGGAGAACTTTTTTTGAATTGAATTTCAATGCACGGTAAGGAGTATGAACAAAATAGAGTTTTCCTAATAACTTCTCATAGCCTCCCTTTCATAAGTGTGGCGCGCTTCACACCCATGGAAAGGACTCTACTTGACACGACTTTAAAACATCCTAGGATATTCTAAACCTAGTGCTTTGATACCAAGTTTGTCACGACCTGATTCTATACCCTGGACGAGACACAATACTTGGAGTCACAACTAACATCAAGCCAACCCATGGTCTATCATAACACTGGAAATCTGAGTAAACATATACGGAAGCTTTAACTAGTAAAATCATTTTAGAAATATAAATTTGATAAAAGTTCATACAACGGTAAAATAATACTGAATGTCTGAGTGTATGTCTGAAAGTCATCTACTAATGATGGGTTGTTGGGACAAGACCCCAGCTAACTCCGAAGTCTAATTAAATGAAAAAAATATGAAAAAAAGAAAACATCATCTTTGAAAGATGAGGACTCACCTCTACAGCTGTTGATATCACCTGAAGGAATAGACTAACGATGTTGAGGCTGAGAACCTGCGCATGTATCATGATACAATACAGAATAGAAGGTATGCATCAGTACTTTGAATGTATTGAGTAAGTGAAAGATAATATAAGTATTAAGAACAAGTAACTGAACTATAATGAAATGTAATGACCAATTGAACTACTGAAAACTAAACAATTGAAATATAACTGAGAAGGTCAATAATGCCCTAAATCTGAGATCCTAATTTGAGCTAACTATAGTGAACCGAACTGAACTGAGTGAATATGAAACTGTATTGAGCTGAGCTAAATAAAAACTGTACTGACTAGTGGGAGAGTCTATAACTTACGTATAACCAAGTGAGCTAAACGTGGAGTCCGATGTATACACCCCATCGGTAGGACCCAATATACCTTGCCAGTGTATAAAGGCATAAGCTGGGTGATCATAAATCTGGGGACATAGGGCGAATAAAATAATCTATGGTGGCAACGTAGTTCTGGGAACCTGGGTGCGCTGGAACCCCGATCCACTCGATGTTAAGTCCTACTCCCACTGGATAGTCCTAGGCTAACTACTAAGATGATAGATCCAAACTGGGTCCAAGACTAAGTCAGGGATACCTATCTAGAAGTACCATGAGAGTCTTATCGGACCGAATTTTGTAACTAGTGTTCTAAGACTGATCAAAGCTACTTATCTGGAAGCGTCTTAACCATATAAAAAAAATAAACTGAAATCTGATAACTGATATTTTAGTTTAATAATCGATAACTGGGAGGCACCACTGACACCTCAAAAAAAGGCTGTAGTCAAACTGATCAACTGACATTTTTGAAAATAATCAAGATGCTAACATTCTGACTGAAACTGGACTAGCTTGCAACTTACTGAGATTTTTACTAATATTAATAATATGGGAATCCCAACACTAATAGAATCAAGAAACAGGAATAACTACTCAATTATGCAAGACTCTAATATACTGCAATCAAAAGCTAGGGCTAAATCATTTTACAAGAAGTTAATTTCCACATGATTTCTAAGAATTGGGAAATAATAGCAGCTAATAACATGGATAATATTCCACATGAAATTTATTGAATTCTATCTGAAAACTTTCTAAATTTCAAAGCCTCAGGGCTATAACTAATAGAAGATTTTGGAAGGGTTTTGGGGACACAAGCGAAGAATAATTCCCTTGTTGAATTCCCACATACCTAGTGAAGAAATTCCAGATATGAAAGCACTCAGAGAGTCTTAGAAGACCGGATTCAAGAAATGAGTTCTAAGACTGGTCAGAGATGCTTATTTGGAAGCATCATAACCGTCTAAGGAAACAAACTAAAAATCCCTTGAGAATATGAGAAGAAAATCGATTGCCCTAGCTTCTGCTCTGAGTTTTTCTGAGAGAGTTTTACAATCTGATTTCTGAGGGAATGAGAGGAAAGAATTATATCATTGATTAACCCTCTAAATTCCCTGAATATAACCCAAAAGGACGTAGTTTAGGGATTAAAAGAGAAGTTACAAAAATATCCCTAGGAGAAAATCTTAAAAAACTGCCGACAAGGACCAACGAGTCACTCAACGAGTCGTTGGTTGAGATCACGACTCGTTGGGACCAGTCGTTGGTCTTGGGCCTGGGCTTTTGGCTCACTGGAATTGGCAACAGGAGTAACCACGACTCATTGGATGAACCAATGGGTTGTTGGTGCTTCCTATTTTCACTGGCAGAAAGAATCTGGGAACCTCAACAACGAGCACACGACTCGTTGGTAGAACTAATGGGTCATTGTATCGAGTCTTCAACTCCAATGAAAAAGTCTGAAGGTTTCTGGACTTGTCACCATGGGTGGACACAACTACTCATTGTGTGATACAATGGGTTGTTGTTTCTATTCATTTTCGCCACTCGTTTTCACAGAAGGAAATTTTTCAACATTCTTTGGGCTTCAACCAATGAGTCACCTCACGAGTCATTACTTCAAACAACAACTCATCGTATTTGGAAAGGCAAAAACTAATCTCTGAACTTGGAAAACAATGAGTGACAGGACGAATCATTACTCCTCACAATGGGTTGTTCCATGTCCCATTGGTACCCGAAGGATAAAGGCAGGGTTGACCATGACCCAGACAATGGGTCATTGGAGCTGACCATGACTTGTTCTCTTGGTCGTTTTGAGGCAAAAAATTTCTGGTTTCTTCTGGATTTTTCTTGCAAGGTCTGAGTTTGGTCTAGGAAAGTTTTGGGCTGTTACACACTCGAGAGGAATTCCCAGTAAATCATCTGGAAACACTTTTAGATATTCACATACTATAGGAACTGTCTGGAAAATTGAGGTTTCATATGTAGCATCCTTAACCCTAACTAGATGGTACATGCAACCCTTAGAGATTATCTTTTTGCCTTTAGGTAGGAAATAAAACGACCTACAAGAACAACTGAACACCCTTCTACTCTAGGACTAGCTCACCCGAAAATTGAAACTCCACCGCACAGGTTCTAATATTTACTGAGGAATAACATGCATGTAGCCAATCCATGCCAAAGATAACATCAAAATATTTCATGGCTAGCTCTACTAATTTTGTTGAGGTGACCTTCTAAAGGACTGTGACAGGGCAATTTTTGTATACCCCTCGAGTTATAACTGAATCACCGATTGGAGTAGAGATTGAGAAGGTTTCTGATTGGATTTCAAGACTGACTCCAAAACTACTAGAAACATAGGGCATCACAAAAGATAAAGTATCCCCTAGATCTAACAATGCATATACATCAAGGTGGAATACTCGTAACACACCAGTGACTATGTTTGGGGAGACCTCCTGCTCCTGACGCGATGCGATGGCATAGAACCTATTCTAACACTGACCACAACTTACACTAGTGGATGCACCCTGCTGAGCTGAGCACGCTGGTGGGGCTCCTGAACTAGTAGTTGGGTCTTGACCTTTATTATGCCCTGTCTAGCTTCTAGGCAATCTCAGAGTATGTGTCCGGGCTTCCCACACCCGAAACAAGCACTAAAACCTGCTAAGCACTAACCATTGTGCCTCTTGCCACACCTGTCACACCCTGGAATGCTAGGATTTATGGTCCTTCTCCCCTGACCTCGAGAGCTGGTGTCTCGTCCCCTTTGGTCGTGCTAAGATATGGATGGCACACTCACTGCTGATGGTGCTAGTGTTGATGATCACTGGTGGGACTGCTGACGATACCCACCACCAAGTCTCTACTGGGAGAACCCAAAGCTATCAGTCCTGGCCCTCTTGGCCTCTCTCTCCCTCTCACTCACCTGTATCGCCTTTATCTTCTTCGTGTACAAAACTATCTATAAGACATCGATATCCTAATGTAGCATCATAGTTCGACAATCTTTGACCAAAAAGTCTTCTATCCCATTCATGAATCAGCTCATTCAAGCCCTTTGATCTGCCACCATCTCAGGTGCATATTTTGGAAAGGCAAGTGAACTTTAAAGCATACTCTTGGACTGTCATGTTGTTCTGCCTCAGGTTCATGAACTCAGCTGCTTTAATTCCCTAATCTCCTTGGGAAAGAACCGATCCAAGAACGCAGATGAAACTCATCCCAACCAATGTGGACCGCTCCAACTGCTCTGCTATCTTTCCACTAATTGAATCAGATATAGGCGACCCCTTTCGACTGGTAAGAGGCTAGGTCTACGCCACTCCTCCTCTATAACCCCATGATCTGGGTAATCTTCTGAATCTCATCAATAAATCATGTGAATCCTCTTCCACCTTCGATCAAAGAAACTCTGGAGGGTTCATCCTAAGAAAGTCCTTGACTCTTGCCGTTGTCGAACTCCTATTCTAGGGAACATACGCTACTGCCTGCTGGTTGACTTGGGCGGTCAATGTCTGTGCTAACATTTGGATGGCTGCCCTAAACTCTACATGGGCAACCTACTCGGGTACATGATCTTGGGGGGTTCCTGGGGCGTCCTGGTGCGTATCCGCATTTTCATTCTCATTTCCATTCCCATTTTCATTTCTTCTTCCATTAACTCGGCAAGGAGGAATGATTATAGAAACTTGTATAACATGAGTTAGAAGGATAGAGAGACATTTCATCGCACGATATAGATCATCAAAGAAGGGAAATTTTCTAAAACATGTAGTAGCCTCTTTGTCATAAGTGTGGTGCGATTCACACCCATGAAAAAGACTCTACTTAATGCGGCTTTCAGAAACCCTATGATACTTCAAAACCTAATGCTCTGATACCAAGTGTGTCACTACCGGACATAGGCCTGGATCAAGACACAGGACAAAGAACCCCATGATGCTCCAAGTCGACTTATGGAATGAACATGTTAACTAAACTTAACATAAATAAATGCAAAAAAGTCTTAACATTGAAATAGCAGAAGTTTGAAAATCAATTAACATCTGAATAATGGAAAACATAATATTGATCCGAAGCTGAATACATGCTATGTCTGATAAGCCTCTATAACCTGACGAGTGGATGAGACAAGACCCCATAGAGTATGCGGTCAGTAATTGGAATGTACTGAGTATGCAAGGTAAATAAAACCGCTAAGTAAGTAAAAACTGAAATCATGCATGTCATAAAACATATTCAAGATAAGATCTGAGAGTAAGACTTGTATGCTATTATCTTAAAACATGATTTAAAAATAACTGAACATCATAACCGAATCGAATGACCCAAAATGAAACTGATAATCATAAGTAAAACTGAACATTGGGTCAAACTTGCTAAAAACATATTATCATAACTGATGAACATGCATAACTGATAATCATGAGGGACAATGGGAGACTAGCCATATAACCGATATTACCACGATAGAGCTACGTGGTCTCGACTATTACACTCAAGTGGGCAGAGCCGTCCAAAGCCTTGCCAGGACTAATGACGCTGCCATGATATCGACATCAAGCTGAAGGCCCCTCGAGGGAAGGAAAAGATCACAAGGGAGGTCCCAAATAATCTTAAAATACCTAAGTTGGCACATAGTTTTGAGTCACAGGATTGACTGAACCCTTAGCCTACTAGGTGCTAGACACTACTCCCAAAAACATATGTGTACTCACAATCATTTTTCAACAAAGCGAGCCATCATCTTTCAACGAAGCTGAATCAGAATCATATATGGATAGTCTAAAAACATATCATGAGGAGCCTTGGCTCAAATCATACCACAAGTGTAAAATTGGGAGTCTAGACTCCAAAATCATGTGGTAAGCTAATAACATGTAATTGAGTAAATTATGAAACATAATTCATCATTTGGGCTTGCCAAAACTTGTACATGCTTTGAGATAGTCAAAATCATGAATATATACATTGGTAATTCGAAATCATACTTTTATTATAAACATTTCATCATAGTTAGAAGCGTAGATCATAATCTCAACCTTTAATGGACTTTCATAATTAGGAATTATAATTGTAAGACGTGAAATCATAAATTTGTAATTTAAAACATTATAAAACATGCCCATAAATCTTGAAACATTAGACACATGAAGAGAATTTACCCATGATAAATATTAACAGATTTCACAAATTGGGTTAAAACCCCATAGATTCATCAGCTTAGAATTCCATGAATTAAAAGAGGATTTGGGTTTGAGAGTGAAGGAATACGCCCATTCATAACCCTACATACCTGGGCACCTTGAATTTCACAACCCCTCTCGAGAATCCAAGTGAATTGAGGAAGAACATAGAGAATCTTCTAGTTTCATCTTCAATGGGCTCCTTGATCTTTCATTTATGGAATGGGAGGTTTAGAATAGGCTAAGTATCCTTAAAACCCTTCTAACTGATCTTAAAATGATTGTAGTTTAGGACATAGGAGTTTAGAAGATTATCAAAAAACCCTTAGAAAAATGCAAGGAAAATCACACAGCCACTCCCAATGAGGGACTGGACGAATCGCTATCCATGACGACCATTTGTTACTTGTTCCCATTGCCAACACTGGAGAACTTACACTGCCAGTCACCTCAAGGGACACCACGACTTGTGGTGTACCTAAGCACTCGTGGTGACCCAGTCGTTGTGAACACTATTAAAAATTTCAACATCCTTGCCAGCTCCTGTCCACGACCAACTCCATGACTCATAGCCTTGATGACGAGTCGTGTCTTCTCTCGTGGTCAACCCCCAGACCACAAATCTTAGTCAACTGCCCCTCCACTTTATGAGTAACTTAACGACTCCTGAAGTCTCCTGACGAGTCACTAGATGACTTATCCTGTGATCTGGAGTAGAATTTCCTATTTTTTTTCCATTTGAACCCTGAGGTCTGATCAAAAGGCTTTTAGGGGTATTACAGAAAAGTTGTACTAAGCTTGTCCTAAGTATCAAGTCCCTTCTAAAATGATTTCCAGAACTGGGAAGTAAACTGAGTACCTCTTTCTGATATGATGGCACCATGTGACCGAACTAAATCCTTAAGATTCAACTTGGCATAGTCCTCAGGTGAGTCGGTAGTTTTGGCCGGTAGAAACTATGCTGCTTTAGTGAACCTGTCTACAACCACCCAAAATAGAGTCATACTGTTGACGTGTGTGAGGTAACCCTATAATGAAGTCCATATTGATCTCTTCCCACTTCTAAGTGGGGATACTTATGTCTTGTAGAACACCTTCTTGTCTTTGATGCTTGAATTTCACTTGTTGGCAATTCGGACTCTTAGCCATAAACACCGCTATGTCTTTCTTCATATCATTCCACCAATAGACTTCTCGTAGGTCACGGTACATTTTGGTGGAACCTGGATGTATTGAATATTGGGAACCATGAGCCTCATGCAACATTTGTCCTCTCAAGTCATGAACACCTCGAACACACAAATGACCCTAATATCGAAGTACACCATCTCCCCCTTGTGAGAAGACCTCTACCTTATGATTCTGAACCACTTCCTTCAACTTTAACAAAATGGGATCCTCATCTTCCCTAGCCTTGACTTCAGTCACCAAAGAGAATTCTGAATCATTTTGAACAATGACACCACCATACGTCGAGTCAACAAGACGAAATCCTAATCATGCAAGCCGGTGCACATCCTTCACCAACTCTTTCCTTCCATCTTCCACATGAGAAACACTCTCTATGGATAGCTTATTAAGAGTGTCCACTACTACATTGGCCTTGCCCAGATGATAAAGGACACTCATGTCATAATCCTTGAAAAGCTCTAACCACCTTCTTTGTCACAAATTTAGGTCCTTCGGGGTAAACACATACTGAAGACTCTTGTGGTCAATGAACACATCCATATGCAGCCCATACAAATAGTGCCTCCAAATCTTCAATACAAACACCACTGCTGCCAATTCTAGGTCATGCATCATATAATTCTTCTCGTGAGTCTTAAGTTGTCTAGAGGCATATGCAATGGCCTTGCCCATGCTGCATTAATACAAAACCAAGACCAACCCTAGAGGCATCACAATACACCACAAATCCATTTGTATCCTCGAGTAGGGTCAATAATGGGGCTGAAGTGAATCGAGTCTTTAACTCTTGAAAAGGCTTCTCACAAGTATCCGACCACTAAAATTTGATTTTCTTCTGGGTCAACTTAGTCAATGGTGATGCAATGGACGAAAATCCCTCAATAATCCTTCCATAGTAGCCAGCTAAACCCAAGAAATTCCTGATATCTGAAGGACTAACTGGTCTTGGCCAATTCGTCACAACTTCTATCTTTTGGGAGTCCACCTGTACACCCTTACTTGACACAATATGGCCCAAAAATGCTACTAAATTTAGCAAAAATTCACACTTGCTAAATTTAGCAAATAACTGGCGATCGTTAAGAGTCTGTAGTATGATCCTCAAATGAGCGGCATGCTCCTCCTTGCTCGGAGAGTATATGAGAATATATCTATGAACATAATAACGAAAATGTCCAAATATGGCTTGAACACCATATTCATAAAATCCATAAAAGCTGCAGGAGCATTTGTTATTCCAAAAGTCATAACTACAAACTCATAGTGAACATACCGAGTCTTGACGTCTGTCTTTGAGATGTCACTCTCCCTAACTCTGAGATGGTGCCTTCAATGAGATGTCACTCTCCCTAACTCTGAGATGGTGATAGCTGATGTGTCGTGATTTTACGACACTTTCGACGCTTAAAACTAAGAAAATATAAAAATTATGGGTATGTTTATATAAATATAATGTGTTGTTGTTATGTGTTGCAGGAAAACAGGTCTGAAAATTGAAATAGGAAAAGTAAGACAATATGAAACAAAATGTAGGTTTCAACCATGTCACAAGTCATCGTCCCAATGGACGACTCTTTCCAGGAGTCGTAGGAGGAGATCAAGTTTGACATGTGAAGAACCAGTGTATCTAACGAGTTGAAGGCACGACTTGTTACATCTAGTAACGAGTCGTTTTGATGGTCGTGAAGACAAGGAGGAACACTTGATGAAAAACCAATCAAGGATGTAATAAGGACGTAATGAGTCATCAGGAGACTTGACGACTTGTCATTAGTTTCTAAGCGATCCGTCAAGTGCACTGGAGTTTTGTGTGGTGAGGCGCCATGAGGGACCTAACGACTCGTGCCTTGACCTGAAGAGTCGTTAGGTGACCCGTCACCATGACTGGACAAGTTGCTGAGGACGACTCAATTTCACTAGCCACGACTCGCTAGGAGACCTAACAAGTCGTTACTTGGCCCGTTACCACTACCGACTTGGATTCCATTTTTATTTAGGAAAGGTTTTGTTTGGTACTATAAATACTTTATTTAGGTTTATTTTTATAGTACAATTTTATTTTTTACTACTTTTCACGTGGATTTTGGTGTTGTAAAACGGCCATTCTTGGTTCAAGACAAAAAGTTTGTAATTGTATTCTTGATATTGAGGATTAAAGCAACATTGAAGTTTTGTTCTTCGGTTTTGGTGATTTATTCAATTCAAGTGATTTTCTTCTACAGATATTTGTAAGTTGCAATTATGATTTCTTCGATATTTCGTAAATGCGATCATACAAGCATGAGTAGCTAAACCCATAACTAGGCTTGTGGAAACCATGATGAATTAACACACATAGGTAAAGATACTTAGTGAATTTTGAACGGGGTTTATGCATGTATTGTTTTTCCCTTCATTTTAATTGCTTCTTAACGGTTGTAAACTTTGGAAATTGCATTATTCTTACTCACCAGATCAAGGGAGTAGTGAGTGGGAACAGGACTAACAACGGAGTTTGAGGCTATCAACCCTCATCTAATAGATTGACATTGTCCAGGAATAGCTAATCTGATATTAAGGGTAAGGGTTAGTTAAGCATACACCCATATACATACCAAGTTGTGTGGTGATAATCATCTAGATAGGGGACCAACCATTTAGGTGAATTTAACTTACCAATATTGCATGCTAAACACAGGAATAGATCACTAGTACACACACCTTGTGGTTATGAAGTGACGGGGAACACAATCCTAGTCACTTTGTTGATTGAATACAACCGAAATTGACTTAATCATCTAATAATATTTACTCTTGTTTATTATTTTGTGTTTCAGAACTTACCCCTTAGGAAATAAGTAAGCCAATAGTATTAGCTAAATGCATTAACCAAAGTTCTCGTCATATTCATCGTGGGCTTTGACCCCAACCCTAGTTGGGTTCTATATTTGACATCGACCACTTTATATCTCATTTGCGAGGTGTAATTTGGGCGACATCAATAGCCGAACCTGAGATCTATCTTTGAGAAGCACTTAGCACCCTGAAGTTGGTCAAACAAAATCATCAATCCTGGGAAGAGGATACTTGTTCTTGATGGTAACCTTGTTCAACTGTCTGTAGTCAATGTACATACAAAGAGAACCATCCATCTTCCAAACAAAGAGAACTAGTGCATCCAATGGGGATTTTCTAGGTCTGATGAAACCCTTTTCTAAGAGATCCTTCAACTACTCTTTCAACTCTTTTAGCTCAACTGGAGCCATTCCATAAGGAGGAATAGATATAGGCTGCGTATTGGGAAGAAGGTCAACACTAAAGTCAATCTCCCGCTCGGGAGGGACTCCGGGTAGATCATATGGGAATACCATCGGATACTTACACATTTTAAGAACTGACTGGAGAGTTAGGGTCTCGAATGTAGCATCCCTAACCCGAACTAGATGGTAGACACAATCCTTTATAAATAATCTGTATGGCCTTAAGGTAGGAAATAAAGCAACCTACAAGCACAACTGAATTACCCTTCCACTCTAGGACTGGCTCACCCAAAAACTGAAACTCTACCGCAGGGGTTCTACAATTCACGAAGGCATAACATGCATGTAACCGATCCATTCCAAAGATAACATTAAACTCTTTAATTTATAACTCAACTAAATCTACTGAGCTGACTTTCTGAAGGACCGTGATAGGGCAATTTTTATATACCCGTCGAGCTATAACTTAATCACCGACTGGAGTAAAGAATGAGAAGGGTTCTGATAGGATTTCTGGACTGACTCCAAAACTACTAGCAACATGGGGCATCATAAAGATAAGGTATCCCCTGGATCTGACAATGTATAAACATTGAGATGAAATACTCCTGACATACCAGTCACCACATCTAGAGAGACCTCATATTCCAGATGAGATGCGAGGGCATAAAACCTATTCTGACGCTGACCACCACTTGCACTAGTGGATGCACCCTACCAAGCTGAGCATGCTGGTGGAGCTGCTGAACTGGTGGCTGGGTATTGACCTCTGCTATGGCCCTATCTAGCCACTGGGCATTCTCAGAGCATATGATCGGGTTTCCCACACATGAAACATGCACCTGTTCCTACTAAAAACTAATCGGTGTGCCTCTTACAAGACCTGTCACAACCTAGAATTTTGGGAAAATCTAACCTACTCCCCTAACTTTGAGAGCCTGACGCCTATCCCCTTTGATCACGCCTAGAACTGGATGGCACACTTCCTATTGACGGTGCTGGGGATGATGATCTCTGGTTGGAGTGCTTATGATATCCACCACCCAACCTTTGCTGGGAGACCCAAAACTATCTGTCCTGATCCTCTTGGCCTCTCTCTCCCTCTCCCTCATCTGCACTGCCTCCATCTGTTGGGCATATAAAACCAATCGGGAGTAGTCGATGTCCTGATGTAGCATAGCCATCCGGCAATCCTTGACCAAGTAGTCCGACACCCCATTAACTAATTTTCTCACTCGAGCCCTTTAATCGGCCACCATCTACAGTGCATATTTTGACAATCTAGTGAACTCTAGAGCATACTCTTGAACTATCATGTTATTCTTTTTCAAATTCAAGAACTCAGCTACCTTGATTTCCCTCATGTCTTGGGGAAATAGTCAATCCAAGAATGCAGCGAGAAACTCATCCGAAATGATGGGACCAGCTCTGACTCCCCGTCCATCCTTCCACTGTCTATATCAAATATGAGTAATCCCCTTCAACTAAGAAGAGGTTAGGTCTGCACACTCCACCCCCATCACCCCTAAGATTTGGGTGATCTTCTGAATCTCCTTGATGAACTCATATGGGTCCTCATCCACTCTCGACCTAGTAAACTCAGGGGAATTCATCTTGAGGATATCCCTGACCCTAGCCGCTGGTGCATTCCCATTTTGGGGAACATAAGCAACCGCTAACTGATTTACCTAAGCGGTCAACTCCTGTGCCATCATCTGAATGACTACCCTAAACTCAGCATGGGCAATCTGCTCAAGCACATAATCCTCTAGGGATAGTGGGGCTTAATGGTGCCTATCTCCGTTGCCATTCTCATAGCCATTTCCATTATGTTCCTTCTTCTATTAACTCGGCTGGGAGACATGATTCTGCAAATGCGTATAACACAAGATAGAAGAATAGATAGATACTTCATCGCACGATATAGATCATAAAAGAAGGGGAAATTTCTTTAAACTTTTTGTAGTCTCTTCATCATAAATGTGGCGCGCTTCACACCCATGAAAAAGACTCTACTTAACGTGGCTTTCAGACAACCTAGGACACACTGAACCATGGCTCTGATATTAAATTTTTCATGATCCAAACATAGGCTTGAATCAAGACACGGAACCTAGAACCATAAATGGCTCCAAGTCGACCCATGGCATGAACATAAAAACTGAAGCTCAACATACGTAAAGTGATAGACTAAATTCTGTCACAGAGAGGAAGTCTGAATGATAAAACATTTTAACAACTGAAATCTCAAAGCACACAGTCTGAAGCTGGAAATAAAAACTATGACTGAAAAGGCTTTACATACTGATATGCTGATGGACAACAGCTCCAACTAGCTCACTAGAAGTCTGTAATTGAAATAGCCACAATACAACCAGCTGAAGGTCCTCAAAGGATGAGGACTCACCAATAAGTGAACTGGATGAGCTCTAGAGACTGCTAATTGCAGTACTGAGTCTGTACGTCTGAGCCTGTATCATTAAATGATACAACATAGAGTTTGCGGTCAGTAGTTGTAATATACCGAGCATGCAAGGTAAGTAAAAATAGGCTAAGTAAGTAAAACTGAAAGCATGCATAACGTAAATCATATCATTATAAGATTTTGAGAGTAGAATCTTCTATGCTGATATCTAAAAACATGAATAAACAAAACGAAACTTCATAACTGAAATGAATGACCTAAAGTTGAAACTGATGATCATAAGTAAAACTAATAAACTGAACATTTGGGTCAAACTTGTTGAAATCATAATATGATAAATTATGAACATGTATAACTGAAATCATGAGGAACAATGGTAGACTCGTTATATAACCGACATAATCACGATAGAGCTTACGTGACCTCAACTATTACACTCAAGTGGGTAGAGCCGTCCAAAGCCTTGTCAGACTAAGAGCGCTACTATGATATTGATATAAAGTAGAAGCCCCTTGGGGGCAAGGAAATCTCACAAGGGAGGTCCCAATGAATCTGAATAAACCTTCATTGGCACGTAGTTCTAAGGCTCGGGGTTTACCTGAACCCCTAGCTTACCCGATACTAGACACTACTCTAAAAAACATGCATATGCTCTCCATCATTTTTCAACAAAGTTGAACCATCATTTTTCTATGAAGCTGATCATGAATTTACATACATAGTCTGAAATCTGAATATGAGGAGCCTTGGCTAAAAAATACCACAAGCTGATAATGGGAGTCTAGACTCCAAAATCATGTGGTAAGCTAACATCATAAAATCGAACTAAATCATGAAAACATATTTAGATCATGTGGGCTTTCCCAAACATTAACATTCTTGACTTGATAGTCAAAAATCATGGATTCATACATGGGCAATTCATAAACATCTTTCATGCTAAACATCTCATCATAATTGAAAACAAGATTTAAATCTTAACTTTTTATGAAACTTGCATAATAGGGCATAATAATTTCAAAACTAGAAGTCATGATTTGAAATTCAAAATACATATATAAAATTCCCGCGAATCTAAAAATATAATTTAAAACATGAAGGGAATTGACCCATAAGCAAATCATAGAGAATTTCATGAAATTGGATTAAAACCTTATAAGATCATAAACCTAACTTTAGCACTTCAATTCATGAACTTGAGGAGATATTGGGGCATTAGAGTGAATGGAATCTCTCATTCATATCCCTGCATACTTGGGTGATCTAATTCTACACTCCTCCTTGAAAGCCCAAGAGGATTGGATAAGAACTTGAAGAATTCTAGGCTTGATCTCCTTAGGAATTCTCTAATTTGGCATGCATGGGGAGGAAATATGTTCGAATAGGCTAAACCCTCTTAAAATCCTCCTAACTAATCTTAAGATGACATAGTTTAGGGCTTAGGAGATTAGGAATTACGAAAATTCCCTTAATAAAATCGCAGGAAAAAATGAACTGCTAGTGGCTAGGACCCGTACCACGAGTCGTACAATCGACCTATGACCCGTGGTATCCTTCTATACTAACCAAGTCCAAAACATCACTTATCTGAAAAATTCCACAAATCCTACTATGATTCATAATTTCTTCCTACAAGTTGTATCTCCACTCATACAATCCACACCTAAAAAGTCCCCAGTTCTTGTTACGATACATACCACAAGTCATACCCCCACACCACGACTCCTGCTGAACACTTTAAAAATCCCGAACTCTGTCTTAGGAACTTTCGGGGTATTATAATTTAACTTTATCTTTATTTCCTTATTTGCATTTTCTATTATTTTTGACACATACAGGTTACCACTTGGTGAATGCCAAGCACTCGGAGAAGTCGAGAACCTCTGATTCCAATTGATCTCAAGTTAGAATGAACACTGAGAAATGTGGACTGCAATAGAACCCCTGAGTAGATACAAGCCAGAATAGCTGCTGAAGCTCACCAAGCTAACGAGGCCACTAGGCGGAGTTAGCTCGATAAGCTGCTCTTCAAGAGGCAGATGATGTCCAAGAAGAGGTATATAATGTTGGCCTTCATAGAAGGGGTAATAGAGGCCATAATCCACACTAGATTCATAGATATGCTCCTCATTATGATGATGATGATGATCCGAATATTGATGAAGTAGGGTCAACTGGAGCTATAGTACACCACATTTTCCTGCTGGAGAAAAATTTAAAATCACTAGCACTATGATCCAATTGCTCAACATGAAGGGGGTGTTTAGTGGTAACGCAGCTGATGATGAAAATCTGCACCTGATGAACTTGGTGTGTTTTTGCAAGGCTTATAGGTTGCCAAGCATGAGCCAGGATGCTATCAGGTCTAGGCTCTTTCCGTTCTCTTTATATGGAGAGCCACTCTATGATTGTCGGAGTTGCCAAACGACTCCATCACCAACTGGAGGGAGTTGAAACAAGTCTCTTTGGAAAGGTTCTTCCTACCCTCCAGGATGCTGCAGCTCAAAAATGAGATCTATAATTTTTGACATCTTAAGACACAGACACTTCTTGAGACATGACTAAGGTTCAAGAAGAAGCTGACTAAGTTTCCAAATCATAAAATTCCCGATGATTTTGGATAGCTCTACCCATTTGAGTGTGATAGTTGGGGCATCACATAAGCTCTATCGTGATGGTGTCAGTTATGATGAGTCTCCTATTATTCCTCATAATTTTAGTTACTCATGTCCATGACTTATGATGTTATGTTTTATAGCAGATTTGACCCAATAATCAGTTTATGAGCTTTTACTTACGATTTCAGTTATGGCAAGTCATATGATTTCTATTCCTAAATCTTGGGTCACCATATTAAATTATGATAACCATCTTATGACTATGTATGTCTCAGATACAGTTTTTAGCATGCATTCCTCACTCTCATGATCTATTTGATGTAATTTATAAGTGTTATTTCAGTTAACATTTACTATGCATGTTTGATGTACATTACATACTCAGTACGTTTAAATTACTTACTGCATACTCTATGCTATATCATTTCATAATATAGGTTCAGGTGATCCAGCTCAGTCTCGCTGATAGCTCGCTTCCTTATCAATCTAGTTAGCATATACTGGGAGAGCCTCATCTTCCGGGGGCATTTATGTAGTTATGTTGATCATGTCAGTTTAGTTTCAGATATGGAGATAGTTGGGGGCTTGTCCCAACATCTCATAAGATAGTAGAGGCCTTTCAAACATAGACTAGTTGTTTTTAGCATGAGATTCAGTTTCGTGATGTATTTTCTTGGTATACGCTCTTTGAATTTCAGTCTTCCGCTTATTCATGCTCATTTATGTTTTATGTTTAATTATCCTTTAAGCCATGCTATATATATTCCATGGGTTAGCATAGATCCATACGTAGTTCTACGTCCTATGTCTCGATATGGGGTCCCAGCTCAAGTCATGAAAATAATATAGGAACGTGCTCATAAACTCAATACGTTCCACTCCTACACTGCAAACGTAGTTTCCAACACTCATCTTAATAGACTTATACCTTCTTGGTTTACCACTTGCTCTCTTTTGACACCATGATTCTGAAGTAGACCTTGGGGATCATAGTCTTTTTCTTATATAAAGAGTTTCTTATTCATAACACGACCTTATCTAAACGAAAATAATCAAACACCCGGCCTTATTTGAAGGCTCGTCATCTTGTACCGTTCCTTGTCTAAAGGCTCATAACCATAACACACTTTAAATCAACAAGCTTAAAATCATAAGTCATTCTTTTTTTAATGCTCATATCATGCTAGAAATTTATGTGCCATAGTGCAAGGAAAATCATATGTTGATACATTTCAAATTTTTTGATGATATGACATCACCCAAATGAGACAATTGTGCAGGCACCTACATCAACTCTAGTACGATAGAAGAACCCTCTTTTTTTAAACAACAACTATAAATATTAAAATCCTCATTAATATACATATATCAGTAATGCTTTAGTCTTTACAATACAAGCCCTCCAAAAACCATGACTCTCCCAAAGATGTAGTGTAAACAAGTACAAGAGTCCTACTCAGAATCCTGACAACAAGAAAATGAGACGACTTCACATGCAGAGAGAATGAGGAAGCTGATGCAGATGTTGAGTATCGCCACGTCAATCATGAAACTACAAATCACCTGCCACAACCTACACCCAAGAAGGTGTAGCAAGGTAGTATTAGTACACCACACGTACTGGTAGGCATAATCAACCGTCTAGGATTAGTTCATGCAACATTATATAATCAACATGCAACCGATTAATCTATACTAATCACAATAATAACATATCCTTGTACCCTATCAACTTCTTAATCAATTCACTAATTTTCGTAAACAATTATATTATATCAAATTCAATAATCAATTCATCAACTCCATTGTATATCTATATACTGATTCGATGTCTTGCTATAGCGGTGACTTTACTGCTACAGTGGTCTCGTAGCAATAGAAATTTTCCTACTGCAGCAATACCCTGCCTATGTAGTAGCTCAATAACACTATCACTTCTCTTTTTTAATTCATCATTTAAAAACTATAATCGCCTTTCTCATTATGCAACCCATTACCATTGACTAGGCTCATTTTTGCAAACCAAGATTCATTCATTGGCTTGAAAACATCTTACAGAAGCCGGTTATCTATTTATTTAAAGATTATTAGTCATCAATCACCCTATCATTAGATTATATTTCTTAACTCTATACCTTATTAATGGAACTATTTCCATAGTTAGGACCAACCCAGCATGAAGCGATGTTAGCATGAATATAATTTACAAGGGACGAATAATAAAATAAAATTAGCTCGATTAATTTATACTTAGTCAAATCAGGAAAATGAAGCACAGAACATGTGTAACTATGTTGACATACAATCTTCAATACCATCAAGCAACACTGTATTTCAATAACTGTAAAGCCGTCAATCTTATTAATGATTTATGTCAACACTAGAGATGCAGATACATGTATATATTTGTACCTCATACGTCTCACTCTTTACATATATGCACCATAACCGTATCCACTCATATCATACCTGTATCATATTGGTATATCTCATATCACATTTATATCTCTCATAGAATGTTTGAATCATATCGGTCTACCACATATCATATTTGTATATATGTATTCCTGTCACACATTTGTATATCTATACATACATATCAAAGGGTCTTATCTACCATTCCTATCATGACCTGTAGGGGACTCTAGAAATTCATGTGTTGTACTGGCATGGTATCCGCTCCTACTTATCCGCTCGTCTAGATGCTCACCTTGGACACCGACCACTCAATCACAACTGCTCGCTCGAATGCTCCCCTTGGGCCTGAGCCACTCATATTCATGTATTTATACACACTCAGTCATACTCAATTGCTCATTAAGATGTTCACCTTAGACACGATCCTCTCATCTCAGGGCAAGGATATATTACCCATCATTCATCGACATACTTCATCATGCACTCAATCAATCATCACATAGGACAGATCACAGATAGACATTGATATTTATAATTCCACTTTTAATACATGAATAATATTCATAATTTACTAAATTTTGAGATCATTCAAGCAACCTGATTATATCACTATCCTTTATATCACAATCACTTTTCGAAGACCATTCAAGTATATATATCAAATTTTAATACATGCAAGACATCAGTCACAATAAAATTTATCATGATTTCAAATTATAGTTAAATAAAAGTGTGGGTAATTTATACATACCCATAGACACATAAGAGTATTGATATATTTATATGCACATTTATGTACACACATATCATGGCTTGCGCTCAATTACTTACTAGCTCATTCTTTCTAGATTTTGCCATTTAGGGACGTATTCATGTTAAATATCCTAACTATCATACCACCCCTATTTCAGAATCAAATTCTTAACGAATAATTCTCCGTTTTTATCATAGTTAGTAACTTGTTATCAATTCCATTGTAACACAATATTCAAGTTCTGTCAATTCCATTTTAACTTATCCTTTTGAGTTATGATTCCATGATAGTATCCATCTTTCCTCTTACAATAATCAATATTATACAATTAAGAACACATCACCATGAATATACCATTCATAGTACATTGACTAGATTATAATATCCATAACATACTACTAAAAACCTATCATCAAAATCTACCCATGTTCAGTGATTACAATATAGTATTCCTCGCCTCTTTATTTTCTTGCGATTTAGGTTATTTCCTCCATCCCTAACAATTATGTCACTATTGTTTTATAAAAGACATCTTCCTCATTCTATATCACTAATAATTCACTAGTTGTACATTAATTGTACACATGTATACAAGTTTACTTATTGAAGTTTAACACAAGGTAAGCCATAACCTACTTGGGCACCATGCTGCTGTCAAAGAATGATGTGGGTTGCAATCTTTATCAGAGCCTTGGTGTTCTTAAGGAGAACTGATGGGGAGGATGGTGGAATCCTCGCCCTTTTTTAGCCACCCTATTCCTTTTTTATTTAGAATAGCCAAACCTTCATTCTGGGACTTTTCTAATGAGTAATCCTTGTTACAATAGGAAATGGGTTTTTAAAATTAGGAAAAAATATAGATTTATTGTCTGCATCATCCACTGTAGTGATGACTCTTCCGCTACAGCGGTCCTTCTATGACGAAGGAGCATCTGCCGCAACAGCCTTTGTAGCTGAGCATACTAAAGTTTAATTTAGCCTATTTCATCCTTTACAAAATAATTTCTTTTCATTCTAGAAATAAAATAAGACCAACAAAATTTTTTAATTCTTCTACCAATGTCATCCAGGCTCTATAACAACTGGGCGGATCATTATATCATATACCAATTAAATAACTGTTCATCCCCAAATGGCTTGATGAGACATGCAAGGTTTTTCTATCTTATTGTGATCACAATCTATGTGGGGTTATAATTATGGTGACTCTCTTCCTACAACGAACTTAACATTATCACTTTCGAATTTAACTAGACCCATTTTTTGAGGTCTTAGAAATGCTAATGAGCGCATCACTTGAGGTTTACACATGACTTTAATTACCCCTACCCCCGTGTTCCCATTTGGGAAGAATTACCACTCACAAGAATTGTACCCAACTATTCCTCATCGAGATTTACCAAATTACCCTCGATTCTTCGGTATTTCTCATTTTGTAACCCACATATCCCTCTTATCGCTTATGTACATTTTAAGTTACTATATTTTCTTATAGAACTTTTTTAATCAAGGACTCAAGATGTTTTATGACCCTCGTAAACATTATAAAGCACAAACACACACTTGATAAACCAAACCACTATAGTGTTACTCTTACTGGTACAATGATTTTGTTGTAGGGAGAAACTGTCTGCTGCAGCGGAATGACGATCAGTTTAAAGGAGGCAGAGGGATGGTTTTGCTTCATTTTCCTACAATTCCAACTTCATGTATTGGAAAATTCACTTTACTCTCCAGTGATTTTTCCCGTTCCCACTAGGTCTTCCTCATTCCAACAACTTTATTGCTTTACTTACGCTACTACACAACTGTTTTCATGCCTATATGCATAGATTGAATTGATAATAGGGAGGTAAGGGTAGATTTTCTTTTCGAACTAATAGGGTAGATTCTTTAAGAATGCCCCTAGTATTTACATTTTCAAGTCATCTATGTCATTCTCTGCTTTCTATAGATTGCATTCATGGTATTTTCACACTAGAAATAGTGGGATTTGGATAGGCTAGTAGGTTGAACTTGTTCGAGCCCCTAGGGCTTAAAGGGGGTATTAGGTTGAACAATTGGTTGTGAGGCCTGGGGGTACCCTCCCCTTGCCCGATTTGTACTGATATTGGGAGGAAATCAATGTTGAAAGTTGGTCCACCATTTTAGAGTGGAAGATCTACTGGGAAAGATGACTTCCGCTATAGCGGTACCCTTCCTACTATGGAGGGCTCATCATAGAGGACTCTTTTTCATTATGGTAGACTCGCTACATCGGAAACCTACCCATTGCATTGGTTGCACTTTAGGTAGGAAGCTAGGTTTCACTATTTTGACTTAAGTTCAGATCCTTATCTTTTTCCCCATTGTTTATATGCCTAACGAAAATGCTTTTCCACAGGCGCCACTATTACCATGTCCAATGATAGCTCTTACACCGAATATATCTAATTTGTTAATGACCAATGCCAACTGAGATACAATAAGTAGGTGGCCAAGGGCTTGTTGCACGAGTGGGGATTCATTATTTAGGATGTGGTGGAGAAGGCGACAGAGTTCTATACTAGGCTCCAAGAGATGGGATGGGGCCTACCTGGTCGAGGAGCCATGTAAGGATAATGAGAACTGGGTTTGGGAGTTCTATCACTACTTTTCCATAGTAATTTGGTCCCTCCAGAACTCGGTTGCTTATGTCAATGGAGTGTCATTTAGCATTAGTGATAGCTCCATTAATAAGATGTTGGGGTTGGGTTTGCCAAATCCCCTAGAGGCTGACCTTAAGGTGAAGGATTTGGAGGGTAACATGCAGTGGCTTGTAGATACTTTGGTGCTGGAGGAGAAGAGAGCCTCTACTCACTAGGGCATTGCTCGTACCGGCATTAAGGGTACTCACTTCACTATTGAGGTTTGGAGGTGGCTTAACCTGGTGTCTCGATAAATCCATCCATCCACCAATATCAGTAGTGTGACTCCCTCCCAGGTACTAGTGGTGGCATGCATTCTAGACTAAGTAAAGGTCAATGTGAGAGCGTAGGCGGTGGAGGTACTTCTCGATAAGGAGTGGGATTGGCCTGCCTTTTTCCTTCCTTATTACTATTCTTTTCCAGCGTGTTAGAGTACGCAAGGAGAGGAGGGATACCATGGTGGCTTGTGACATTCCATATGATCCCTTGAGGGTCAAAGATGCACCAGGGAGGGGCAGAAAGAAGAGAAAGGCTAACTTGAATGATGAGGGCAGTCGTCTAAGAGGCAGTGAGGTCAGCACTTCTAAGCCTGCTGGCCCATTCAAGAGTACGGAGGCGGAGATGACCGCCATGATAGAGTAGCAGGGAGGGTTGGCAAGACCTTCCCCCATTGGTGCATCATTTAGTGATACTGGTGTGGACCCTGAGGGCTTACACGAGGTGGTTGCCTTCTTAGCCCAGTCCCACATTGAGGTCTGGGAGGATTTGGGGAGAGTGAAGAGAAAGTAGTGCTTTCGAGATAAACTATTTGTTCGCATGTGGAAAGGGATTAACAGAATCCGCAAGACCCTCTCTCCTAGCTCTAAGATGCCACAGGTGTTCAATGAGGAAGCCCCGCAGTACTCCTTCCTTACTAGGTTCAAGGATGAGGAGTCTAAAGATCTTGGTGGTGGTAGGAATAAGGCCTCTATTAAGGCATGGCTACGGTGTACCTCCCTTTCCCTCAATTCCCCTTAGTACATCGGTTGGTTGCCCCCGTTTTGGTCTTGTTGGAGAGTTTATTTCCTTTTTTCTCTTTTTGGATAATTTTTATCATTTTCTGTTTCGATGTATGGGTGCCCGTTTCTGTCCATTTGAATGATTATGGACTTCTTTTGGTCCCTTATAATATAATTTTACATATATGCATAACCATCATTCTCTATTCACTGCCTTTGGAATAACTGAAATTTCCCCAAAATAGGGGAATTAGATTCTTCCTTACATCTAACTACCGCAGCTTTTGCTTTTCACTGCAGTGGATCCTGCTGTGGTAGATCATTCTCATCGTACTGACTTTGTGACAGAAAGACTCATCTCAGTACAGTGAGGACACGCTAGGCAGAGTGCATTCCCAAACCACTTATCTCCCGGATACTACCGTTCCTTGTTTGTTATTATTATCACATACAATAATCAGTTCACCCACCAATATGATTACATCATTAGATACCAATTGCAATCTTATAGATACTAATTGATCTCATCGAGATACCAATTGGAATTCTTCAAATACCAATTAGACTCAACGCAGACAGATATCACACTCGGACCGCATGATAAGAAAGAAAAAAAATGGAACTTCCTAAATACCTTGTATCCTCCCAAAGATTATAAGATGTGGACTTCTACACACTAATCCATGGAACTCTACTTGACATTTCTCTTGTACTGTGAGACTGGTAACCTAGACACTCTGACACCAAATTGACACGACCCAAATGGGCGGATCGTGCGGGTACCTACATCAACTCTAGTTGAATAGGAGAACCCTTATTTTTGAAACAACAAACATAAATACTAAAATACACATATATACACACACACACACACACACACACACACATATATATATATATATATATATGTATATATATATATATATCAGCAATTGTTTAGTTTTATAATACAAGCCCTCTAGAAACCGTAACTTTTCGAAAGATCTAGTCTAGATAGGTGTATATATACATATATATATCAACAATTCTTTAGTTTTTACAATACAAGTCCTCTAGAAACCATAACTTTTCGAAAGATCTAGTCTAGAAAGGTACATGAGTCCTATTCAGAGTATTGAAAATAAGAAAATCACACAGCTTTGCCTACAGAGAGAATTCAGAAGCTGATGCTGAGTATTGCCACGTCAATCATGAGACTAAAAATTACCTGCCACAACCTATACCCAAGAAGGTGCAGGAAGATAGTATCAGTACGCCACATGTACTAGCAGGCATCATTGGCTAACAAGGATTAGTTCACGCAATAGTATACAATTAGCATGCAATCGATTAACCCATACTAACCACAACAACCCACACTAACAACAACAGTAACATACCCTTATACCCAAATTTGTTCTTAATCAATTCATCAACTCCAGTATGTAATTATATTCTATCAAATTTAACAATCAATTCATCAACTCCGTTGAACATCTATATACTAATTTGTTGGCTCATTGCAGTAGTTACTTGACCGCTACTGTAGTCTCATAGTAGTGGAAATTTGTTTGTTGCACTGGTACCGTGTGTAGATAGTAGCTTGATATCATTGACACTTCCATTTTCTAATTCACCATTTAAAAACTCTAATCTGCTTCTCATTATGTAAGCCATTAATAATTACTAGGCTCGTTCCCATTAAGCAAGATTCATTTATTTACTTGACAACATCTTACAGATGCCAGTTATCCATTTATTTAGTTATTATTAGTCACCAATCACCCCTATCATCATATTACAATTCTTAACTCTCTACCCTATTAAAGGAACTATTTCCAAAATCAAGACCAACCCAGAATGAAACAATGTTAGAATGAATACCCATTAGAAGGGACGATAACAAAATAAACTTAGCTCAATCAATTTATACTCAGTCAGATCAAGACAATTAACCACAGGTGTAGCTATATTGACATATAATCTTCCATAGCTATCAAGCAACATAAGTAATTTATTAACTGTAAGGTGATCAATCTTATCATTGGATTTATGTCCATACAAGAGATGCAAATACATGTTGTATGTGTATCTTATTAGTCTCACTTTGTGCATATCTACACCATATCTGTATCCCTACATATCATACCTTTACCATATCGGTATATCTCATATCATATCTATATCTCTCATATCATACCCGAATCATGTTGACATATCACGTAACATATATGTATATATGTATGTCTATCAATATATCAGTAAACATATGACAAAGGGTCTTATTTTTCCCTTCCAGTCATGACCTACAGGGGACTCTAGAAATCTATGTATTATACCAGCGGGGAACCCACTCTCAGTCATCCGCTTGTCTGGATGCTCACCTCAAACACGAGCCACTCAATCATAAATATTTGCTCGGATTCTTCCCTTAGTCACGATCCGCTCATATCTAGGTATTTACACACACTTAGTTATACTCAGTCGCTCATCCGAATTCTCATCTCGGATACTGATGTGCTGTGGGTTTACAACACTTTCAACGGCTAAAACTAAGAAAACATGCATGGTCTTAGTTATGTTATGAAGATATGATGCACTTTTGCTTTGTTTTTAGGGAAATCAGGCATTGGAGTTGAAATCTGTAAAACAAGGAAAATTAGTGTAGAAAATGGGCTAAGTACAGGCCTCAGTACGAGCCGTAATGTGATTCGTGATAGAATCAGAAGACCTTCTTAATGCAATGGAAAATTATGACTCTTTGTACGAGCCATACTAGAGTAGTCGTGAAAATCTTTAGAAGGTCCTACACTTTACTAATCTCCAAGTACGGGTAGAAACCATGATACGTGATGACTACCTACGACCCATACTAAGGAGACGTGCTGAACTTCAGAAATAATGTTGAATGGAAGATTCTATGGTACGAGACGAAACCACGAGTCATAAGAGTAAGGTACGAGTCTATAATATCCCGAAAGTGCCTAAGCCTAAACTCAGGAGTTGAAATGAAAAGTAGCAGAAAAGTTAGAAATTTCTCTCAAAATGACATATGGTACGAGTTGTAGGAGGGTCCATCGACTCATGGTAGCTACCCGAGGTCAGGTTATGTAGTATAGAATCCTATGGTAAAGGGTATAGGAATGACACGTTGTTTGATGTAACGGATCGTTGTGAGTGGGTCATTGTGAAGTTTGTCCTAGTCAAAGAAGGCTGGAATGACTCATTGTTCTAAACAACAATTTATTGTATGTACTCATTGGGAGGATTTCCAGGATTGGAGCAGTGGTGACAACGGATGGCAACGACGGGTCGTTATAGCTGGTATCGACTCATCCTGTCTGGTCATGTTAGAAGAGTTGAGATGGGAAAATGAGATGAAACAATAAAGGGATTAACGGGTCATGGGAGTGAGGGATGACTCATTATGTTGGTCCTTGCTTCGAATAGTTTCTAATTTCCTGCAAGTTTAGTAAGGGAAAATTCGTAACTTTTAAACCCCTAAGCCCTATACTACATCATTTTAAGTGTACAAAATGGTGTTTTAAGAGGGTTAAACTCATTCAAAGCCCATTCTGTTCCATGTATGCAATCTAGAGGTTTCTAAGGGTGATCAAGCTTAGGATTCATCTAGTTTTTCCCCAATTCCCATTAGGCTTTCAAGAGAGTTTGTGAAATCAGATTCTTCCAGGTATGTAGGGTGATGAATGGGTGTATTCATCAACGCCCATGCCCAATCCCTCTTCAATTTCATGGAAACTCTAGTTGATGAATTTATGGGGTATTAACCCAACATGTGAATTTTCTAAGTACGAATCATGTGTATGATCTATGGATGTTTCTAACATTGAATTATGATTAATGGACATATTTTACGATGTCTTCAATTATAAATTATGTTTTCAAGTTTTACAAATTATGATGCCCATCCTTAAAAGTTCATAAAGGTTGAGATTTATGATATATGTATTCAAGAATGACGAGATGTATGTGATGAAAGTATGATTTCGAATTAACCATGTCCATGTTCATGTTTTCGAATTATCAAGTCATGTCAAGCATGTTTAGGTATTGGGCAAGCTCATATGATCAAGTATGTGTCATGATTTATCTAAATTTCATGTTATTAGCTTACCACATGGATTTGGAGTCTAGACTTCCACTATTTTTTAGCTTGTGGCATGGTTTGAACCCAATGCTCCTCATGTTATGATTTTAGATTTATGCATATATGTTATGAGTCATCTGCATCACTAGAAGATGGTTCAGCTTCGTAGAAAAATAATGGAGAACATATTCGTGTTTTTTGGAGTAGTTTCTAGCACCAAGTGGGCCAAGGGTAAGTCAACCTTATGCCTCAGAACTACATGCTAACGTAGGTATGTTTAGATTACTTGGGACCTCCCTTGTGAGCTTCCCCGCCCCTAAGGTGGCTTTAACTTAATATCAATACCATGGTAGCGTCCTTAGCCTTGGCAAGGCTCTGGACGGCTCTGCCTACTTGAGGGTAATAGTCGAGACCACGTAGCTCTATCGTGCTATTGTTGGTTATATGACGAGTGTCCAATTGTTCCTCATGATTTCAGCTATGCATGTTCATCAATCATGTTATTATGTTTTTAGTAGGTTGACCCAATGTTCAGTTTTACTTATGATTATCAATTTTCAGCTGTGGGTCATTCAATTTAGTTATGTTTAGATCATGTTTTTAGATTATAACATGCAGGCCTACTCTCAGACTCTTCTGATGAAATGTTTTATGATATGCATGATCTATGATTTTTATTACTTAGTGGTTTTACTTACCTTACATACGGGTACATTCAACGTACTGACCGCATACTCTATACTATATCATTTCATGATGCATGCTCGGATATTCAAGCTCAATCCCTCCAGTAGCCAGACTCTTAATATTAGCATCTTCAAGTCTTAGCTGGTGAGTCCTCATCCTCCGAAGGCACTTTATCAGTTGTATTTAGTATTTTCAGTTTCACACTATAGTGAGTTAGTTGGGGTCTTGTCCCATCAACTCGTTAGTAGTAGAGGCTTTTCAGACATAACATGTAGTTAGTTTAAGCCTTGTGTTATGTATTAAGATGTTATGATATTTTCAAACTTCCGCTTTATTTATATATGTTAGACTTCCACTTGATTATGTTGGATTCAGATGTCATATTCATGTCATGGGTCCACTTGGAGCCTCTCAGGATTCTTTTTCCTATGTCTCAATTGGGGATTATGTTCGAGTCATAACAAACTTGGTATTAGAGCATTAGGTTTTGAAGTGTCCTAGGGTGTTTAAAATCCACGTTAAGTGAAGACTTTTTAATGGATGTGTGTAATACCTGAAAAATCCTCAGGTCAGACCCGGGAGTTGAAATGGAGAAAATAGAATTTTATGCACCAAGTCACAGGACGAGTCGTCCAGTGACCCGTGCAGTACCCCATGAGTCGTTAAGTGACTCATGAGGTAGGAAGGAGTTGGCTAATATTTTTGGCCTTTTGGGGCTGACCACGAGATAAGCCACGACTCATGATTAGAGCAATGAGCCATTGGATCACTCGTTTTCATGAGATTAGTATGAAGGTGAAATTTTAGGCAGTGCACGTCACGACACAGCCAAAACGAGTCACTAAGAACACCACAAGTCGTGGTGTCCTTTGTGGTGACCAGGGTTGATAGGTTTCCGCTGCGGATAATGAACGGAAGACAACGAGTTGTGGTCCTGGATGATGAGTCGTCCAGTCCCTCGTGGGGACTGGCAGTGTAATTTTTCCCTACAAATTTATTAAGGGCTTTTTCATAATTCCTATGTTTCTAAGGCCTATAATGTCATTTTAAGCTCAGAATTGTATGTTTTAAGAATGGTTAAGTGAATCTAAGCCTATTCTAATTCATGCATGCAATCTTAGAGGTTTAAGAGGTGATCAAGCCTAGTCTGTTCAAAGTTTTTCCTAAATTCTCTTTGGGAAATCAAGGAAATTGTGAAATCAGATCTCTTCAAGTATGTAAGGTTATGAATGAGTGCAATAGTCCACACCCATGCCCAATGCTCTCTTAATTCATGAAAATTCTAACTGATGAATCTATGGGGTTTTTACCCAATACGTGAATTTCTTATGTTTCAATCATGAGAATGATCTAAGCATGTTTCTAATGTTGAATTATGATTAATGGGCAGATTTTATAGTGTTTTATATTATAAATTATGTTTTCAAGTTCTCTAAATTATGATACCCATCCATGAAATTCCGTGAAAGTTGAGATCTATGAAGTATGTGTACAAGCATGATAAGATGTTTATGAAGAAAGTATGATTTGGAAATGCCCATATTTATGTTCATGTTTTCGTAAGATTAAGCCTATGTCAAGCATGTCTAAGTATTGGGCAAACCCATATGATCAAGTATGTTTTATGATTTCATGTTAATTAGCTTACCACATGGTTTTGGAGTCTAGACTCCCAATAACATTCAGCTTGTGGTATGGTTTGAGCGAAGGCATCTCATGTTACGATTTCAAATTTATGTATGTATGTTATGATTAGCTTCATCACTAAATGATGGTTCGGCTTCGTTGAAAAATGATGGAGAGCATATGCATGTTTTTGGGAGTAGTGTCTAGAACGGAGTAGGCTAAGGGTCATTCAACCCTATGCATCAGAACAATGCACCAACATAGATATGATATGATTATTTGGGACCTCCCTTGTGAGCTTCCCCTGCCCCAAGGGGCCTTCATCTTGATATCGATATCATGGTAGCGTCCTTAGACCTATCAAGGCTTTGGATAGCTTTGCCCACTTGAGTGTGGTAGTCGGGACCACGTAAGCTCTGTTCTTGTAATGTTAACTATATGCTAAGTCTCTCATTAATTCTCATAATTTCAGTTATGCATGTTCCATTCATGATTTCAGTTTTCAGCATAGGGTAATTTGGTTCAGTTATGATATTTAATTATGTTTAGATCATGATTTCAGAAAATAACATGCAAGTCCCACTCTTAGAATATTATCTTGATTATGTTTTATAATATGCATGATTTATGATTTTACTTAGCAATTTTATTTACGTTGCATGCTCGGTACATTTCATGTACTGACTGCATACTCTATGCTATATCGTCTCATGATATAGGCTTCGATATCCAGACTCAGTCCCACTGCTAGCTAGATTCCCCAAATTAGTACTTCCCGATTAGAGTTTGTGAGTCCTCATCTTTAGAGGGCCTTTCTTATAAGATCTGTTCTGTATTTTCAGTTTTCAGACTATAGTGAGTTAGTTGGGGTCTTGTCCCATCAACTCGTCAGTATTAGAGGCTTTTCAGACATAGTTTGTATTTAGCTTTAGACTTTTGTATGTATTTAGATGTTATGTTATGTTTAGGCTTTTGCTACATTAATTATGTTGATCTTCCATTTATTTGAATGAGCTAAATGTTTTGTTCATGCAATGGATCGCCTTGGAGCCTCTCGGGGTTCTTTTTCCCATGTCTCGATATGGGCCTATGTTTAGGTCGTGACAAACATGGTATCAGAGCATTAGGTTTTGAAGTGTCTTAGGGTGTCTGAAAGTCGCATTAAGTAGAGTCTTTTTTCATTGGTGTGAAGTGCGCCACACTTATGAAAAAGAGGCTACAAGATGTTTAGGAAATGTTCCCTTCTTTTATGATCTAAGTCGTGCGATGAAATGCCTTTCTATCCTTCTATCTCGTGCTATATGCATTTGTAGAATCATGCCTCCTCATCGAGTTAACAGAAGAAGAAATGCAAATAGAAATGGCCACGAGAATGGCAATGGAGATGGGCACCAGCATCCCCCACCAGCCCATGAGGAGTATGCACCCGAGCTGATTACCCACGTTGAGTTCAGGGAAGCCATACATATGTTAGCTCAGGCCTTGACCACCCATCTCAATCAGTAGGCGGTAGCGCATGACCCTTAGATCAGGAATGTGGTGGCAGTAAGAGTCAAAAATTTTCTGAGGATGAACCCTCTTGAGTTTCTTGGATCAAAGGTGGACGAGGATCCACATGAGTTCATTGATGAGGTTCTGAAGATCACCCAGATAATGGGGGTAACCAGAGAGGAGTGCGCCGACATAGCCTCATATCAGTGGAAAGGGGTTGCGCACATCTGGTTCAAGCAATGGAAGGATAGTAAGGTAGTTGTATCAAGCCCTATTGGATGGGATGAGTTTCATGTTGCTTTTTTGGATCGGTTCTTCCTTTGGGAGATAAGGGAGATCAAAACAGCCGAGTTTGTAAACCTAAATCAAGGGAAGATGACTGTTCAGGAGTATGCCTTGGAGTTCACATGCTTTTCCAAGTATGCAACTAAGATGGTGTCAAAACAGAGGGCCCGAGTGAGCCAGTTCATGCATGGTGTAGAAGACTACCTAGTCAAGCATTTCCAGACCATGATGCTTCATCAGGATATTAACTTTGCTCAAATATTCCTGCATGCCCAATAGATAGAGGTAGCGTAGATGAGTGAGCGGGAGAGAGAAGCTAAGAAAGCCAGGACAGATAGTTTCAGATTCTCCCAGTAGAGACCTAGTAGGCATTGTCAGTAGTCCCACAGAGGTCTTCAACCCCAGCGCCTTTGGCTATGAGTGCTCCATCCATGTTCGAGTGCGATCAGAGGGGATGAGCATCAGGCTCGAGGGGCTAGAGTAGCAGACCCCCCAAGACCAGCCCTCCTTAGTGTAGCAGATATGGCCGGAGACACGTGGGCCAGTGCTTAGCAGGTTCAAGTGCTTTTTTCAGGTGTGAGAAGCCCGTACATATGCTTAGAGATTGCCCAGCAATCTGACAGGAAGTGATCTTGGGCAGATTTATATGCCCAAGTGATACTCAAACGTATCATTTTTACCTTGTTTGTTGTGCAATGTGTATATAATATCATGTAATTGGTAATAAAATGCGAATTTATACTAACCAACATGATTAGCATTTGTTTTGCAGGTAAATGTGATTTTTAGGTGCTAAAATGCGTGTTGGAACTATGTCGGAGTTGGACTTGGATGCGAGCGTGGAAAAGACCTTGGAATGCATATTTTATAGGGGCTCCGCGATGGATCCGTGCCACGCTACCATCGCGGTAGCACACTGCCTGAGCAAGGATTAAAATGGCAATTTCTAGTGTGCCTGCGCGTCAGCTCCGTGGCACGGAGATAGGCCTCCGCAATGGCCTCCGTGCCACGTTGAGGTTAATTTTCCGGACCCTGGAAATTCCAGTGAAGGTCCGCGTCCACGCCGTGTCACGGAGGCAGTGCTCCGCGTTGGCCTCCGTGACACGTTGCTTGTTATTTCGGGAAAAATTTCCCACTAGTATAAATAGCACACTTAGGTTTATTTTAAGTTAGTTTTTAGTTTTTAGACTGAGTTCAGAAGTGGAGAGCAGGAACGTGGGTTAGTAGCAGTTGAAGATTGAAAAAGCTAAGGGATTTCTTCTCTTCCTTTCTTCTTTCTATCAATTGTACGTATGATTTACACTCATTTTAGGATGATCAATCCAAGAATGAGTAGCTAATTCTCTTCCTTGCTGAGGTTTTGAACATGTGTAATGAATTCTGATTTTAATTGATATGGTTTCTTCTTCTTCTTTAATGTTGTTCTATTAATTCTTGTTTTTACTGCATTAGTGATTGGCCAACATTAATGTACATCTAAAAAGTCCAATTTCACTCGAAAGAGCAAGAAATTGGAAAGTTGTGAATTAATAGGGTATTGTTCTTAACTTGATTTGGGAAAATTGGGTTTTGATGTGCTTTCCTGATAGAAATATACTTGAAAGCCATATTAGTCAATTTAGGAACCGGAATTGTAGTGCTAGGTCATAAATTGCATTTGATCACAGAAATGTAGACGGATGGTTTATGATTCTAAGGTGAAATTAAATACGAGAGTTTTAATTTCTAGGCAAATGTTCTTGGCTAGCAACATGAAGAAGAAAATTAACCAAAATTATCATGATTATCAAGTTCATTACTTGTTCTTAACCTTGGCATGTTCATATCCATTGTCTGAATTCACAAGTAAATAGTTGTTATTAGTTGTAGTATATATAGTTTAGAAACCAAAAACTCAAGTAATTCTTGGTTACATTGTTGTTAGCATAATTAGAAGTGAAATAGGAATATAGTAAACTAGGCAATTTTACATATCTTGAGCCTCCTTGGATCGATACTTGGCTACTTAGCCACTTTATTACTTGTTTGACCACGTGCACCTGCGTGTCGGTTTTTAACTGTAGCAACAAACCGCGAACAAGTTTTTGGCGCCGTTGCCGGGGAGTCTAGGCGATTTGTAAAATTGTGTTTAGTGTAAATTTACTGTATTTGTATTTTTATTTTCTTAAGTGTTAACAACTTGGTCTTAGCCTGTATTTTGCAGATTTTGTTTCTGTGAACACTGACAAGGGACAAAGAGCTGGTGGAATCTTACTTAGAGCCTGAACGTGAGTTTCATAGTCAACGTAGAGAAGCTCTTCGAAAGAAGCTGCAGTTGCTTAAACAGTCTATGATGGAGCAACAAAATCCACCAGTAGTGCGGGCAGTTTTAGTGCCCGATGAAGCAGCAGCAAGGCCGGTTCGCGAGGTGGCAATCCCACACGCTAATAATGTACATTCTAGCATCCGCAAACCAGAGCCTGGAGGGAGGTTTGAATTAAAGCAGAATATGGTGCAACTTTTGCACACAAGCGGGCAATTTACCGGTCTCCCTCACGAAGATCCACAACAACATCTCCAATGAGGTGTTGGTACACACATTTATTGAGGGTTTGGAACCCCGCACTAAAATTTTGTTAGATTCAGCAGCTGGAGGGCAAGCGCTGGAGAAGACATATGAGGAGCTGTACACTTTGCTCAACCGAATTTCACAAGGCAATTCAGAATGGAATGCAGATTCTTCAAGGGGTGGAGCAAGGAAAGCAGCGGGAGTGCTTGAAGTGGATGGATTCACAACCATCGCTGCACAGATAGCTGCTTTGCAAAATCAGCTAAACACTCACTTCAGCAATATAAATTTGAACCAGCCTTCAGCTTCAGTCAATGCAGTTCAACAGATGTGGTGTGAAGTGTGTGGTAGTAGTGAGCATTCAGCTGAATGCTGTGGTGCAAATCCTGATTCTATTAACTTTGTGGGCAATGCACAGAGAAATCAGCAGCAGTTTGGTAGTGGCTACAACTCAAATTGGAGGAATCATCCGAATTTTTCATGGGGTAGCAACAATCAACAAGGCCAAAGTTCAGGGCAGGGTATGCACAGAAACCAAGGAGGGCAACAAAATTATCAAGCTCAATTCAGAAATTATAGTGCCCCTCCTCCACCACCATCACCGACTATTGAGGAGATGTTCAAAACCATGATCGCTAATCAGGCACAATTGCAGGCTGACTATGTCAAATTGGCAGCCGAAGTGAAGAACAATCAATTGGCGACCAAGGCTCTTGAATATCAGTTTGGGCAGTTTGCTAGTGCCCAAAATACTAGACCCAGAGGAGGACTACCTAGCGACATGGATCCTAATCCAAAGCAGGTAAATGCAGTGACCACGAGGAGTGGTTTACAGTTGAAGGAGGTGGAACCGGAAAGACCACTTCAAAAGTCAGGAGCAGCAGATGTTGAGGGAGAGAAAACTTCAGATAAGGGGAAGACTAAAGAAGCTGAACCAGAAAGGCCTCCACCCCCGTTCCCTCAATGACTTAAGAAACACAAGGAGGAGGCGTGTTTCCAGAAATTCATGGAGGTACTTAAACAGGTACATGTTAACTTACCTCTTGTTGATGTCTTGCAGGGAGTGCCAAAATATGCGAAGTATATTAAAGACATCGTGGCTAACAAAAGTCGTTTGACTGAGTATGCCACGGTAGCTTTAACGGAGGAATGCACTTCCCGTATTCAGAATAGGTTGCCCATAAAACTGAAAGACCCTGGAAGTTTCACTATCCAGCTTACTATTGGGCAAAGTATCTGAGCTCGTGGATTATGCGACTTGGGGGAAAGCATAAATCTGATGCCATCTTCGGTATTCAGAAAGTTAGGTCTAGGGAGTCCTAGACCTACAACGGTAATCTTGCAGCTAGCAGACAGGTCTTTAGCTAAGTCGGATGGAATTGTTGAGGATGTGTTAGTGCAAGTAGGCTCCCTCATTTTTCTGGTCGATTTTATTGTTCTGGACTTTGAACCAGATGCTGAAGTCCCATTTATTTTGGGACGACCCTTTTTGGCAACCGGAAAAGCATTAATCGATGTAGCTGCGGGTCAACTCACGATGCGAGCTCATGACAAGGTCGAAGTGTTCGACGTGTACAAGGTACCTAAGTTCCCAACTGTTTATAAGGATCTCTCGGTGATCAATGTGATTGATCATGGGAATGCTAATGGAATGAGTGATTCCCGAGAGTTACTAGGTAGGCCACCAGATAAGGTTGAGAACTACTGGGGGGATGACCATGATCAGGACAAATCATCCATCTCCCTAGTAGACAAGTGAGCTTAAAGGACGTCGAGCCGCGACGGTAAACCAGGCGCTGCACGGGAGGCAACCCGTGAAAAATATTTTCTTTCTTTCTTTTTAGTGTAAATAATTTTTATTTTTATTTTCTTTTTCTTGACTAGGTTTAGATTTGCATTTTAGTTAGTATTTTTTATTTTAGTTAGGGAAATCTATTAATTTAACCAATTTTTGTTTAGTGAGGTGATTTTCAGGTATAACGGAGGAAATATATGGAATCGAGAAAATGAGGCGAGGTATGAAAAATTAAATTTATTGGTGAAACAGAGCACTGGCGCGTTGGCGCCGTGTCACGGAGGCAATGCACCGCGTTACACTCCGTGACACATTGAAGGCAAAATCTGAATTTTTCAGAAATCCAGTAAGCCAACGCGTTGGCTCCGTGTCACGGAGGAGGGGCTTCGCGTTACCCTCCGTGACAAGTTGCCCCTTATTCAGTGCCGGGTCACACCGGGTTTCCGGGTGATCCGCGTGTTTTCTTAATTTAAAACCCCCGATTTCGCCCCTATTTTCCCCATTCCCTCTTCCCTCTGCGACCAAACACCCATTTCCCCCTCCCCAAGCAACGTGCCACGTTAATAGGCAAGGAAAAACGTCAAGTTTCTTCGGTTCTTCAATTCTAAGGTATGTTTTCATTGTCTAACTCAATTTTTTAGAATTTTTGTCAAATTTGGGCATGTAAGGTGAGATATATCACCCTAGGTAGAAATTAAACATGATATTGAATTATTTTGTGATTGATTATGTTTGGATTGTTGTATTTGGCGTTTGAACTTGTCGATTATGTAAATATTTCGAAATTGATTGTCGAATTGTATTCTAGGGCTTGGGTTGTTGACTTTGACTTGGGCAACTTGATAGTTTGGTGAAATTGATGCCGGGGTGTGTTTATTATTTGAGATAAGTCGTGGTAAATATTGTGTAAATGTTAAAAGACGACTAATTCTCGAATTTTTGTGGGAAAATGCATAAAATGTGTGAATTGGTTAGATTATTTAGATTAGCTTGTATATAAAATGTTTTTATAGTTGTTTTTATTTTTGTTGTTGTTTTTGTTGCGAAGTGCGATGGTTGAAGTGTTAGCGATAGTAGGATTGGGATTAGCTGTATGAAGTCTGAGTAGTACGCTAACCGTTATGCTGTCGAAATTTTGTTACGAATGCACTAAGCAATATGTGTATAGTTGTTTGTGTTTGGGGTTGTGAATAGAGCTATCCTTGCTGTAATTTTGTAGATATTGTTAAGGACTAAGTGTGGGGTAAATTTTATGTAACCCGACCTTAGCCGAAGCTAACAAGTTTTTAGCTTAACGTTGTGCTTGTTTGTGTAAATTGACAGGTACAATGGCTAGCAGACAAGATAAAGGCAAGGGTGCTTCTACCTCAGGCACCGGCAGGAAAAGGATGAGATTGGGCACCGCAGTCCCAGCTGCACCCGCTGTTCCGCGCGGCCAACGCCGCCAATACGGAACACGATGGGTCACCGATGAAGGGAAGAAATGGTATGCGAAACACAAAGAAAACAAGTACTTCCCGGAGGAACATATTGCAAGGGAACCACTCGCACAGGAGTTCCCTCGCATCGTACAGAGGATCGAAGCAGCTGGGCTCAACTTTATTTTTCAGGAGCCCAAGGAGTGCAACCTTTACTTGGTCCAGGAATTTTATGCCAACTGGAACCCGGCCATCAGAAGCCACACTATAAAAATTAGAGGGCAGATTGTCACTCTGGAACCCCAGCAGCTGAATGCCATCGTTGGAGCGCGGGACACAGACGCCCACGTTCTCCGCCAGCTAAACATCACCCCACCGTACACCGACATCAGACGTACGTTGTGTGGGGCTCGATCCACAGCCCGATGGAGTAGACCCAAGGAGAGGGGTTACCACCAGACTCTGCCCTATTCGCAGATGAACAGGGAGGCCAGAATCTGGCTAAAAATTATATGTTCGTGCTTGATCCCGGGAGTCCATATGACAGATGTGACCCGGGATCGTGTCTGCTTGGTGTATGCCCTTATGAAAGGGCTTGAGATTAATGTGGGGGCGGTAATAATATCCGCCATGAAGAGAGCCAGACTGCACCAGGGCCACAGATACGGGTTTGGCGGACTCATCACCACCTTCCTCCGAGGCCTCGACATTGAGGAAGAAGCCTTGGATTATATTCCGCAGTTGGAGCGGAGGGCCCTCGACGTGACAAAGACTAAGGCCCCTGACACTACACACGGACCGGTATTGACTTTCGGCGAGCGACATGCTCGTGACGATCAGTACATGGCCCGTATGTTCGGCATGCAGATGCTGCAGCTACGGATAGGTGGGAGACCAGCCACCGAGGAAGAGTTATGGCAGTTGGAGCTGGACTACCCCTTTGGCGAGAACGCCAGAGCCTTATGTAAGGTGGGGCCAGCCTTTGTGGAGCCTAAAGATGACGATGTCCCTACTGATGAGGAGACACATCGTGAGGACTCCGATGTGGAGTCCGATGATGATGATGGAGCTGATTCAGACATGGGCGACGAGGCCGCAGCACCAGATGAAGAAGTCGAATATTTCGACTAAGCAGGGAGTTTCACCACCCAAATTTTTGTGCTTTGTATTGTTGTGAACACTGGGGACAGTGTTTGATTTAAGTGTGGGGTGGGGAGTAGTTAGGTGTTGGGACATAGGCTCTAAACTGCTGTATAATTTTTCCTTGATGTTTATGTATGTTTGTGCTTTCCCTGTTGCGAACTGATTTGCGATGCATGTGTATATATTTGTTGTGTGGTTAATGATGTGTGTTTTTTAAAGTATGGTTGCCATTGTAAATATTTTGTAAATTTTGTAAATATTTTTTTTTCTCTATCGACATGATCGATATTTTTCAAAATTTTTGCGAAAATATTTTGCACTTATAAATATTTTCTTTCTATTGAAATGATCGATGTGTTGCAAAAATTTTTTTAATTATTTTTCGATTTTTATATTTTTTTTGGGGTTTCTCGGAGTTTGTTTTCGGTTCTTTTACCGAGAATAGTCCCATTGAACCGATGTCATAGCTAGTGACCGTTCCCTATGATGGATGGATGACGACCGTCTTAAGGGAAATGTAGTCGGTAGGAGTAGGATTTTTATTTATTTTTAGTTTTCTTTGGTGGATTGCATCAATGAACTGTAGTTGCTTATGGTTGCTAAAATTTCGTTGCGTGTTGTAATTGATGTTCAAAATGTGAAAGTGATTTGTTTGAAAGCATGCAATTCTATAAATATGTTGAGTTACCTAGGCTAGAGAATTTGATTCATTATGATGGAGGCTTAATCTTGAATTCATGTAATTGACTAATTAAAGAGTCTGTGAATGCATCTTGATTCGAGCTTGTGCATGAAGTGTGAAGTGAGGTTTTGCTATTCCATGTCATTGTGAATTGTCCAGAACTTGCCTGGTGTGTATACAAAACGAAATGAAGGAGGTGTAGTGTTGGAAAGGATGTAGGCATTTCTTTGCTTTAACCGATAGTTTCCATTTTTTTTTCTTGTCAAATTCTACCTTTTTATATGTTGTATACCCTAGTCAGCCCGTTGAGCCTTTAGCCGATTTCTTTCTTTTGTCCAAAATTGTATGAACTAAGCTTTATTCCTTCTTTTCATTAGCCTTAAAGTCTATAAGAAGCTCTTAAGCGCTTGCGAAGAAAAGAAAATGTTTCCCAAAGTGTTAAAGAGTGAAAAGAGTGAAAAGAAAAAGAAAAGCAAAGTGAGGAAAGAAAAGATGAGGTTGAAGAGGCACTTGTTGTAATTAAATGATAGTGAGGGTACATGAAAACCCTCTGTTTGGTGTCAAGTGTGTTTGATGAAATGGGCTGTACGGAAGTAAACCAGCATGAATGGAAGAAAAAGAGAAAAGAGAGGAACAATGTCCATGAGTCGATGGGAATGAGTTAAAAAGGCGCTTAAGGATGCTAGCGATTATTATTGGCTAATCCAATATATATATACTAGATCCATAGCCCCGTTACAACCCATTAAAAGTCCTACGTGATCGTATATTGCATTTCTTTATATTAGTGGAGTAATACACTAAGGGCAAGCCTATGGGTCATGACATGATGCATGTGAATTCTTTTGGGAGAGAGAGTGAAATTAATTTTTATATGCCCCTACTTGCATGTTTGTGTGCTACATGAACATAAAGGGGAAGTTCTCTCGAGTTGTGAGGGCACATGCTTGATGAAAGATTGATTTTCGTGTCGGATTTCTTGATTAGCTAATTTGCATGAGTTTGCCGATATCAAGAATCAATTCTTAAAAGTCTAGGCAGCCTTGATGTATTAAGGGTCATTGTATTGTATGACCAAGCATGTTTTCTTGATGATTTGCGAAAATTGAATAATCGGTATGACCGTAGCGTAAATTGTTGCACCATAGTGATGAAGGTTGGGATGTAATTTGCATGATTTGTGTATATGTTGTTCTAGGACGAACAAGGATTTAAGTGTGGGATAAGTTATCTTGGGCAGTTTTATATGCCCAAGTGATACTCAAACGTATCATTTTTACCTTGTTTGTTGTGCAATGTGTATATAATATCATGTAATTGGTAATAAAATGCGAATTTATACTAACCAACATGATTAGCATTTGTTTTGCAGGTAAATGTGATTTTTAGGTGCTAAAATGCGTGTTGGAACTATGTCGGAGTTGGACTTGGATGCGAGCGTGGAAAAGACCTTGGAATGCATATTTTATAGGGGCTCCGCGATGGAGCCGTGCCACGCTACCATCGCGGTAGCACACTGCCTGAGCAAGAATTAAAATGGCAATTTCCAGTGTGCCTGTGCGTCAGCTCCGTGGCACGGAGATAGGCCTCCGCAATGGCCTCCGTGCCACGTTGAGGTTAATTTTCCGGACCCTGGAAATTCCAGTGAAGGTCCGCGTCCACGCCGTGTCACGGAGGCAGTGCTCCGCGTTGACCTCCGTGACACGTTGCTTGTTATTCCGGGAAAAATTTCCCACTAGTATAAATAGCACACTTAGGTTTATTTTAAGTTAGTTTTTAGTTTTTAGACTGAGTTCAGAAGTGGAGAGCAGGAACGTGGGTTAGTAGCAGTTGAAGATTGAAAAAGCTAAGGGATTTCTTCTCTTCCTTTCTTCTTTCTATCAATTGTACGTACGATTTACACTCATTTTAGGATGATCAATCCAAGAATGAGTAGCTAATTCTCTTCCTTGCTGAGGTTTTGAACATGTGTAATGAATTCTGATTTTAATTGATATTGTTTCTTCTTCTTCTTTAATGTTGTTCTATTAATTCTTGTTTTTACTGCATTAGTGATTGGCCAACATTAATGTACATCTAAAAAGTCCAATTTCACTCGAAAGAGCAAGAAATTGGAAAGTTGTGAATTAATAGGGTATTGTTCTTAACTTGATTTGGGAAAATTGGGTTTTGATGTGCTTTCCTGATAGAAATATTCTTGAAAGCCGTATTAGTCAATTTAGGAACCGGAATTGTAGTGCTAGGTCATAAATTGCATTTGATCACAGAAATGTAGACGGACGGTTTATGATTCTAAGGTGAAATTAAATACGAGAGTTTTAATTTCTAGGCAAATGTTCTTGGCTAGCAACATGAAGAAGAGAATTAACCAAAATTATCATGATTATCAAGTTCATTACTTGTTCTTAACCTTGGCATGTTAATATCCATTGTCTGAATTCACAAGTAAATAGTTGTTATTAGTTGTAGTATATATAGTTTAGAAACCAAAAACTCAAGTAACTCTTGGTTACATTGTTGTTAGCATAATTAGAAGTGAAATAGGAATATAGTAAACTAGGCAATTTTACATATCTTGAGCCTCCTTGAATCGATACTTGGCTACTTAGCCACTTTATTACTTGTTTGACCACGTGCACTTGCGTGTCGGTTTTTAACCGTAGCAACAAACCGCGAACAACAGGGTCATGACAGGGGCCAAGGCCCAGCTTCCAGTTCAGCAGCTCCACCAGCACGCCCAGCTTAGCAGGGGGCATCTACTAGTACAGGTGGCGGACAGCGCCAAAACAGATTTTATTCTCTAGTATCCCATCAAGAGCAGGAGGTCTCCCTAGACGTGGTCACTGGTATGTTACGAGTTTTCCACCTTGATGTATATGCCTTGTTAGATCCAGGGGCTACTTTATCTTTTGTGACGCCCTATGTTGCTAGTAGTTTCAGACTCAGTCTCGTAATCTTATCAAACCCTTCTCAGTCTCTACTCCAATCGGTGATTCAGTTATAGCCATACGGGTATACAGAAAATGCCCTGTCATAGTCCTTCAGAAAGTCACCTCAGTAGATTTAGTATAGTCAACCATGACCGATTTTGATGTTATCCTCGGCATGTATTTGTTATATGCATGTTATGCCTCAATTAATTGTAGGGCCCATGTAGTAGAATTTAGATTTCTGGGTGAGCCAGTCCTAGAGTGGAAGGATAGTTCAACAGTGTCTGTAGGTCCTTTCATTTCCTATCTTAAGGACAAAAAGATGATTTCTAAAGGTTGCGTGTACCATCTTGTTAGGGTTAAGGATGCTAAATCCAAAACCTCGACTATCCAGTCAGTTCTAGTAGTGTGTGAGTATCCATATGTGTTTCCAGATGATTTACCAAGAATCCCTCTCGAGCGGGAGATTAATTTTGGTATTGACCTTCTTCCCAATACGTAGCCTATATCTATTCCTCCTTACAGAATCCCTAGCCGAGCTCAAGGATTTCAAGGAGCAGTTGGAGGATCTTCTAGACAAGGGATTCATTACACCTAGCAAATTCCTGTAGGGTGCACCAGTTTTTTTTATCCACAAGAAAGATTGTTCTCTTCGCATGAGTATTGATTATTGGCAATTGAACAACATCACAATCAATAACATGTATCCTCTTCCCATGATTGATGATTTGTTTGACCAGCTTCAGGGTGCTATGTTCTTTCCAAAGATAGACCTCAGGTCCGGATGCCATCAACTCAGGGTTCGGGAGTGTGACATCCTAAAGACAGCCTTCAGAACTCAGTATGGTCACTATGAGTTTGTAGTTATGTCTTTTGGACTAACGAATTCTCTTGCAGCTTTTATGGATTTGATGAACATGGTGTTCAAGTCATACTTTGATATGTTCATGATTGTGATAATAGATGACATCCTAATATACTCTCGTAGCGAGGAGGAGCATTCCGCTCATTTGAGGGTGGTGCTACAAACTCTTAAGGATCACCAGTTTTATGCCAAATTTATTAAATGTGTGTTTTGGTTGAGCTCAGTGGTATTTTTGGGTCATGTGGTGTCAAGTGAGGGTGTACAGGTAGACTCTCAAAAGATAGAAGCGGTGAAGATATGAGTTACTCAAGGATTATGATATGAGTGTCCTCTACAATCTAGTTAAGGCTAATCTGGTGGTAGACACTCTTAACAGGCTCTCTAGGGAGAGTATGACCAATGTTGGTGAGGGGAGGAAGGAGCTAGTGATGGATATACATCGGCTTGCACTGTTGGGAGTTCGTCTAGTTGACTCAACCGATGGTGGAGTTATTGTTCAGAATGGGTCAGAATCATCCTTAGTGACCGAAGTTAAAGCTAGACAAGACGAGGATCCTATTTTGGTAAAGTTGAAGGAAGCCGTTCAGAATCAAAAGGTAGAAGTCTTCTCCAAACGGGGACATGGGGTGATTCAATACCAGGGTTGCTTGTGTGTTTCGGGTGTTGCTAATTTGAGAGATTGGATGTTGCACGAGGCTCATGGTTCCATATATTCTATACATCTAGGTGCCACCAAGATGTACCGTGACCTACGGGAATTCTATTAGTGGAGTGACATGAAGAAGGACATAGCAGAATTTGTGGCTAAGTGTCTGAATTGTCAACAGGTAAAGGTTGAGCATCAAAGACCTAGAGGTGTGCTTCAAGACAATAGTATCCCTACTTGGAAGTGGGAGGAAATCAACATGGACTTCATTATAGGGTTGCCTCATACTCGCCGACAGTATTACTCTATTTGGGTGGTTGTGGACAGGTTCACTAAGGCAGCTTATTTCTTATGGGTCAAAACCACCGATTAAGAAGAGGATTATCTTACGTTTTACATTCAGGAGCTACTTCGGTTTCATGGAGTGCCTTTTTCCATCATATCAGATAGAGGTACTCAGTTTACCTCCCCGTTTTGGAGATTGTTTCAGAAGGGACTTGGTACTCAAGTCAAGCTTAGCAAAACATTTCACCCCCAGACGGATGGTCAGGCTGGGGGACCATTCATACTCTTGAGGACGTGTTGAGAGCTTGTGTGTTTGACCTCAAGGGTAGTTGGGATGATCATTTGTCTCTCACTGATTTTGCATATAACAAAAACTACTATTCCAGCATTCGGATAGCTCCGTTTGAGGCTCTTTATTGGCGGAGGTTTAGATCGCTTATTGGTTGGTTCGAGGTGCATGAAGCTGCAATGATAGGACCGGATTGAGTTTGTGAGGCTATGGAGAAAGTTCAGCTTATAAGGGAAAGGTTGAAAACAACTTAGAGTCAACAGAAGTCCTATGCGGATGTGTGGAGGAGGGATCTTGAGTTTGAAGTTGATGATTGGGTGTTCTAAAGGTGTCTCCCATGAAGGGAGTGATGAGATTCAAAAGGAAAACTCAATTCCCACTATGTTTGTCCGTTGCGAATTAAGAAATAGGTTGGAAAGGTTGCATATGAGATGGAGTTTCCCTTAAAATCAACTTCAGTTCATCTAGTTTTCCATGTATCGCTCTTAAAGAAGTGTTTGGGTGATCCAGCTCAGGTTATTCCGGTGGACAGCGTTGGTGTGAAGGACAACCTTAGTCTTGAGGAGGTTTCGGTGGAAATACTGGATCATCAGGTTCGTAGGCTAAGAAACAAAGAAGTAGCCTCAGTCAAGGTTTTATGGAGGAATCAACATGTTGAAGGAGCTGCATAGGAAGCTGGAGCATATATGATGGCTAAATACCCGCATCTATTCCCTTCCGGCTCAGTTTTAGCTTAAGGTACCAGCTTCCTCCTTAGTACTCTATTCAGTTTCATGTTCAGCTCACATACCCTAGTTTCTTTCATGTTAATGGATGTATGTGTGATTCAAGAATTCAGTTCAGCCATGTAGTTCAATTCAAAGTCAGCCACTCCGTCAGTTTTCAACATGTATGTTCAGTATTTGTGTATGATGATTGCATTTCTTTGCTTTTTAGTATGTTTCCCACTTTTGATGACATATGTTCCCAAGGAGGAGATATTTTAATACCCCTAAAACCCTAATATTAAACCCGGGAGTTGAAAGGGAAAAAATAGAATTTTCTACACTAGGTCACAGGACGAGTCATCAAGTGACCCGCGTAGTACCCTACGAGTTGTTAAGTGACTAGTGAGGTAGGACGGAGTTGGCTAAGATATTAGGGCATCTAGGGATGACCACTAGATAAGCTACGACACGGGGTTAGAGCAACGAGTTGTTGGGTCACTCGTGGTCTTTAGATTAGTAAGAAGGTGAACTTTTTAGGTTGTGCACGTCACGACTCGATCACCACGATTCGCCGGGCACAACATGAGTTGTTGTTTCGCTCTTGGTGAAAAGGGTTGATAGGTTTCCAGTGCTGATGAAGAAAGGCAGATCACGAGTCGTGTTCCTTGACGATGAGTCGTCTAGTCCCCTCGTGGGGACTGGCAGTGTGGTTTTCCCTGCGAATTTCTTAAGGGCTTTACCATAATTCCCATTTTCCTAACACCTATACTACGTCATATTAAGATCAGAATGGTATGTTTTAAGAAGGGTTAAGTTGTTCTAAGCTTATTCTAATTCATTCACGCAAGCTTAGAGGTTTAAGAGGTTATCAAGCCTAGACTCTTCAAAGTTCTTCCTCAATTTTCTTTGGGCAATCAAGGAAGTTGTGAAACCATATCTCTTCAGGTAATGTAAGTCTATGAATGGGTGCAGTAGTCCACACCCATGTCCAATTCTCTCTCAATTCGTGAAAGTTCTATTTGATGAATCTATGGGGTATTTATCCAACATGTGAATTTCCTAAGTTTCAATCATGGATATGAGCTAAGCATGTTTCTAATATTGAACTATGATTAATGGGAAGGTTTTACAATCTCTTACATTATAAATTATGTTTTAAAGCTTTCTAAATTATGATGCCCATTTATGAAAGTTAATGAAAGTTGAGATCTATGAAGTATGTGTACAAGCATGATGAGATGTTTATGAAGAAAGTATGATTTCAAAATACCCATGTATATGTTCATGTTTTCATAAGATTAAGCCTATGTCAAGCATTTTTAAGTATTGGGCAATCCCATATGATCAAGTATGTTTTATGATTTCATGTTAATTAGCTTACCACATGGTTTTGGAGTCTAGACTCCTAATTATGTTCAGCTTTTGGTATTGTTTGAGCCAAGGCTCCTCATGTTACGATTTCAGATTTATGTATGTATGTTATAAGCCAGCTTTGTCACTTAACGATTGGTCATCTTCGTTGAAAAAAGATGGAGAGCATATGCATATTTTTAGGAGTAGTGACTAGCACCGAGTAGGCTAAGGAACAATCAAACCTATGCCTCAGAACTACATGCCAACGTAGGTATGATTAGATTATTTGGGACCTCCCTTGTGAGCTTCCCCTGCCCCAAGGGGCCTTCAGCTTGATATCGATATTTTCGTAGCGTCCTTAGCCCTAGCAACTCTTTGGATGGCTCTGCCCACTTGAGTATGATAGTCGGGACCAAGTAAACACTATCGTGGTTATGTCGGTTATATGATGAGTCTCCCATTGTTCCTCATGATTTCAGTTATGCATGATCATCAGTCATGATATCATGTTTTCAGTAGGTTTGACCCACTGTTCATTTTTATTTATGATTATCAGTTTTTAGCTTTGTGTCATTCGATTTAGTTATGATATTTAGTTATGTTCAGATCATGATTTCAGAAAATAGCATGCAAGTCTCACTCTCAGAATCTTATCTTGATTATGTTTTATAATATGCATGATTTATGATTTTTCTTAGCGGTTTTACTTAGATTGCATACTCGATACAGTCTTCGTACTAACCACGTACGCCATGCTATATCGTTTCATGATACAGTCTTCAATGTGCAGACTCAGTCCTATTGCTAGCAGAATTCCCCGCATTAGTACTTCCCAATCAAAGTTGGTGAGTCCTCATCTTTCGAGGGACTTTCTTATCAGATATGTCTTGTATTTTTAGTTTTCAGACTATAGTGAGTTAGTTGGGGTCTTGTCCCACCAACTCGTCAGTACTAGAGGCTTTTTGGACATAGTTTTTATTCAACTTTAGACTTATGTATGTATTTAGATGTTATGTTATGTTCAAACTTCTGCTATGTTAATTATGTTTATCTTCCATTTATTTGAATGATTTAGATGTTATGTTCATTCCATGGGTCGACTTGGAGCCTCTCGGGGTTCTTTGTCCCCTGTGTTGATTCGAGCCCATGTCGTGTGATGAAATATCTCTCTATCCTTCTAACTCGTTCTATACGCGTTTGCAGAATCATGCCTCCTTGTCGAGTTAATGGAAGAAGAAACAGGAATGAAAATGGCCATGAGAATGGCAATGGCGATGGGAACCACCAGGCCCCACTTTCCCACGAGGATCATGTACCCAAGCTGGTGGCCAACTCAGAGTTTAGGGCTGCCATTCAGATGCTTGCTCAGGCTTTGACCGCCCATGTGAACTAATAGGCGATAGCGCATGTCCCACAGAAGGAGAATGTGTCGGCAACAAGAGTCAGAGATTTTCTAAGGATGAACCCTTTGGAGTTTCTTCGGTCAAAGGTTGACGAGGATCCACACAAGTTTATTGATGAGGTTCTGAAGATCACCCATATCACAAGGGTGACTGGAGAGGAGTGCGTCGATCTAGCCTCTTATTAGTTTAAAGGGGTTGCGCACATTTGGTTCAAGCAGTGGAAAAATAACAGGACAATTGGAGTAGGCCGATTGGTTGGGAGGAGTTCCATACCGCATTTCTAGATCGGTTCTTCCCTTGTGAGATTAGGGAGATTGAAGAAACTTAGTTTGTGAACCTAAAGCAGAGTAAGATGATAGTTCAAGAATAGGCATTGGAGTTCACTCGCATGTCCAAATATGCACCTGAGATGGTGATTGATCAGAGAGCCCGAGTGAGTCGATTTGTGCATGGTAAAGCAGACTACTTGGTCAAACATTGCCAAACGGTAATGCTGCATCAGGGCGTTGACTTTCCCAGATAGCTCTGTACACCCAGCAGATGGAGGCGGAACAACCGAGTGAGCCGGAGAGAAAGGCCAAAAGGGCCAGGACTTATAACTTTGGATTCTCCTAGCAAAGACCTGGTGGACACCGTCAGCAGTCCCACTAGAGATCTTCAGCTCTAGCGCTGTCATCTATGAGTGTTCCATCAAGATCTATACGCGACCAGAGGGGACAAGCATCAGGATCTAAAGGTCAGGGTAGCAGACTCGTAGAGTTTAGCAGTCTAGAGCGTAGCAGGTGTGGCCGAAGACACGATGGTCATTGCTTAGCAGGTTCAGGTGTGCAAAGCCCGTACATATGCTTAGAGAATGCCCAGCATCAAGATAGGTCCATGATAGGGGTCGAGGCCTAGCCTCCAATTCAGCAGATCCACTAGCATGACTAGCTAAATTGTTATACCCCGTAGAGTTTCCGGCACTTAGATGACCTATTCGCACGTTGGTTAAGCATATTTGAAAGCCGTACGTGCTAGGGAAAGGCCCGGGAAAAGATCGGACGAGAAACCCGTCGAACCATCGCGGGAGGAGCCGAGACAGAGCCCCTCCGCGATGGCAGCATGTCACGGAGGAGAGGCCTCCGCGATGGCTCCGTGACACGTTGCCCAGGTTCAGGCCCAAGTATATAAAGCCCCCACTTCGGTTTAAATTCATTTAACACTTATAAATTTCCAGAGAAACGCAGTGAAGCCGAGGAAGACGAAGAAAATTATATATTTTCGTCCGATTACGCTGCCAAACGCTGCCCAAACTCAAATTAATCCCAGATACCCGAGTATTTAGCAGCAGAGAGCATTTATACGGAATTAGTTTCGCGAAATACGGCCGACGAATCGGCGAGTCACCGAACTAAAGTAAGTAGAATTGCTCTGAATTAATGTCTATGTGTTCCTAGCTGAGAAGTGAATACTTCTCGCTTCTGGGCCGCTGAAAAATAGCGAGTTTTCGACCGTCTTTCGATAAGCCTAAGTTTAGGCTATAAACTATATCGAAAGTAACGTTGCTCTTTACAATAAAGCTGTATTTAGTATTGATTGACGTATTTATGAATGCAGTTGGGAGAAAATAGTTGAAGTACCGGCCGAGCCTCGTCCGACGGACGAATAGTCGAAGATAAGGTATGTAAAGTTAGTTTCCTTCGGCAAGTTAAGTAATATCAGTATAGTGTAATAAATTACGGACCTGTAGAATGTTCAGAAGTCGAGTATTGCGTTATTATGAATATTGGTACGATGTGATAAACATTGGGTTGTAATGTATATGAAACCTATCAGTATGATACAGATTCTAACGCAAGTATTAGAGATTGCCCAGTATACTCAGTATGTAATGTGATATGCCATGTCAGGATATGGTTGTATTCAGTTGAAACCCCGTATAGTAATGCAATACCCATAAAGCACTTCAGAAATAGAATAGCAGACTAAAATGAAGTTCAGAAATCATGTCAGGATTAGTAAATCATGTTACCATAGAAAGTCAGTATACAGCGTAGTTTAGCAGAAAGATTATATTCGTACATACATATATAGTACTTCGAGCCTCAGCATGTATTAAGTATGTACTTATTTCTATCACTAGTCCAGCATATAGTGTATACCGAAACTTAGTAAACAACAGAGTTTTCAGTAGAAACATTATCTTATATAGCATTTGCCCAGTACAGCCCGGCAGGAGTCTATATTCATATTTATATATCTTTACCTGCCTCAGCACGTATTAAATACGTACAGATTACTATCATTAGCCCAGCATGTAATATATATGATACTTTACCCCTAGTAGCCTCAGCATGTGAGATACACTGATAGTATTAACAGTTGAGACCGTTGTATTGTTTTGGGTTGGATTACCTAGCAACCATGACCGCCCAGGGTTAATAGCTGTATCGACTCGTCCGTCAGAGGATGAGGATACGTCACTCTACGGAGTGGCATGCCGTCCTGCCAGGGGATGAAGATGGGATGCCAGGTTTTCCCCATATTTGTGCCTTGATCGGCCTTACACACCCCAGTCCAGCGGATACGCCCGGGTGCAGATTCAGGAGTCCTCCAGACTCAGATGCAGTTATAGTCAGGGGCTCAGCGAGCCCAAGTGCATACCCAGGGGACCGGCAGGATGCTTACAGCCAGTATAGGAGATGGGTTGACTGGGGTAGGGGTATAGATTCTGTGTTGATTGTACCTCCCGGCTTATGGGGGCCGGGTAAGGTTGTGTATGCCATGTTATGTTATGTATGTTATGCTATATTATAGTAGATACGAGCAGATTAGTAGTAGAATGATACGTCCCTAGGTATGATTCCTATTCCCTTCAACATGATTAAGAACAGGTACGATCTACATCATGAGATAGTTAATCTAGTTCTTCTTATTCCAGTTTCGTCAGTTATGTTATTGATTTTAGATATCTCTTTCAGTTGTTGCTTTACATACTCAGTACCAGCGGTACTGACGCCCAGTGGGGCGCTGCATTACTTGCCTGCAGGTACCCATAGACGAGCAGGCGATACCACGTGATTCCCATCAGCGGTTGAGTATTCAGCTCCTGTCATCTGGAGACTGAATTTCTAGAGGTGTAGTCCAGTTCTTTTTGTTGTACAGTACGGGTAGGTCGGGGCCCTGTCCCGATCATTTCTATTATCCTTCCTAGAGGCCTGCAATCTGTTTATATTCCCTGTGGTCAGATGAGCCGGTCGTGAGAGGCCGTGCAGTTGCATAGTTGTTAGCATTCCTTCTTTCTATTGTGATGGTCGTGTGGGGCCATAGTTATCAGTAGTGGTGACCTTGCCGGTCACGTAGCTTTTTAATACGTTATGATTGAATTGCAGATAACTACCCAGCATGGTGGCCTTGTCGACCCGCATAGGTTCCCCTAAATTACCATATTTCAGGTCAGCTGATAATACAGGTACAGAAGACGATAGGCCATTAGGCCGGGGGCTGTATTTATAGCCGTTATATTGCCCTTTGTTTCCAGAAATGTGAGTCAGAGCCAGCTAGGCACCAGAGGTGCCCAGGCTTAACAGTTTAGCAGGTTAGGTCCTAGTAGGGCACCAGGTGCCAGTCATACCCCCCAAGGCGGGGTGTGACAAACTTGGTATCAGAGCAGGTCGTATCCCAGGGAGTCTGCAAGCCGTGCTAAGCAGAGTCTTGTCCATGGATGTGTTGTGCACCACATACTATGGATAGGAGGCTGCAAGGCATGATAGGATGGTTGTCTTTTATTCTTATTCAGTCGTGTTGTAGAGCGGTATAGTTTAGGGTTGAGTCCCTAAAAATCTTACCATATTCTTTGGTTACAGATAATGTCAGACCAACGCCATCCTATCACAGGTCGGAACTTAGATGTTGCAGCAGGGGAAGGCACCAACAGGATGCCTCACCCTCCTTTGGAGACAGCCCGACCAGAGGGCATTACAGAGGCATTATCCCAGCCTCTTCAGCAGTCTCCACCACGTCAAGAGCCACTTGGGGCGACACTACCTTCAGCAGCCCCTATATTGACTCCTTCTGACCAGGACGTTAGGAGTGCTGTAGTTATGTTAGCACAGATGATGGCTGCTCAGCGTCAGCCAATGCCATCTACAGTTGCAGAATCATCAGGAGGGCCCGGTAGTTCGAGGGTCCGAGAGTTCTTAGCTTTGAATCCTCCAGAATTTACAGGCACGGACCGGACAGAGGACCCTCAGGATTTTCTGGACCAAATGCAGAGGATCTTCAGGGTTATGCATGCCACGTCTACCGAGTCAGTTGAGTTGGCAGCATTCCGGTTACGGGATATTGCGGTGTTATGGTATGAAAGCTGGGAGAGGTCCCGAGGGAGAGATGTTTCCCCTTCCACCTTTGCCAGCTTTTCAGGAGCCTTTCTGGATCATTATTTGCCGCGGGAGATTCGACAGTCCCGGGTAGACCAGTTCCTACATCTAGAACAGGGGGCTATGAGTGTTCGGGAATATTCTTTGTAGGTATGATTCCTTAGCCCGATATGCACCGGCCTTTGTTGATACTATGGCATCCAGAGTGCATCGCTTTATTACGGGGTTGAATCCAGAATATGTTGAGATTCGCACTACAGCCACACTGCGAGAGGACATGGATATTGCTCGCATTCAGGCATTTGCCCAGAATATTGAGGGCATCAGACAGCGACAACGAGAGGTCAGAAGGGTTAGTCAGGAACAGCGTCGCCGGGACAGGCCAGTTGAGTTACAGAGAGAGGCCCGGGGAGGACCCAGGCCCCGATTGTCAGACAGGCCGCCCAGGCCCCCACCTCCGCCACAGCCACAGGGGGGTAGATTCAGCTGCAGGGGGCAGTCAGGGACTGGTAGAGGCTCGCAGATGGCAGATTCACCATCACAGAGGAGGGCAGAGCAGAGCAGGTATACCCTACCACTTTGCCCTATATGCAGTCGACGCCATCCTGGAGCATGCAGATATGGCTCCACCGCATGTTATAATTGTGGCCAAAAAGGCCATTTGATGAAAGATTGCCCAGCCAGAGGTCGAGAGGACCAGGATAGATAGGATAGGGCATCAATAGGATCACGAGCTACAGCATCTTCGACTGGGCGCAGGCCCTCAGTTTCAGCAGGCAGGGGTCGGGGCAGATCAAGGGCCTCCAGTACAGGTGCGGGTCCAAGCCGCATATATGCCTTACCAGGGAGGCAAGATTCAGAAGCATCGCCTGATGTCGTGACAGGTATGCTAACTATCTGCTCACACCCTGCTTATGTGTTAATTGATCCAGGGTCTACCTTGTCCTATATTACTCCATTTGTGGCACGGAAGTTTAGTATTGCACCAGAATCATTACAACAGCCCTTCTTAGTATCTACGCCCGTCGGTGACTCTATCACAGCTAGCCGAATCTACCGCGGGTGTACAGTAGAGATTGTTGACCTTCAGACCACAGTAGATCTGGTCGAGTTAGAAATGATAGACTTCGATGCCATAATGGGTATGGACTGGTTAGTACCATGCTTTGCCAATGTTGAATGTTGGACCAAGACGGTCCGATTCCACTTCCCAGGAGAAGTAGTACGAGAGTGGAAGGGTAGCACTGCTACACCAAAAGGTAGGTTTATTTCCTACCTTCAGGCGAGAAAGTTGATATCTAACGGGTGCATCTACCATCTTGTCAGAGTTCAGGATGTCCAAGCAGAATCTCCGACACTCCAGTCTGTCCAAGTAGTAAATGAATTCCCAGATGTATTTCCTGATGAGTTACCTGGTATTCCCCCAGAAAGGGAAATAGACTTTGCTATCAACTTGCTACCAGGCACTCAGTCAATATCAATACCTCCCTATCATATGGCTCCTGCAGAACTCAGAGAATTAAAGGAGCAGTTGAAAGACTTGTTAGATAAAGGTTTTATCAGGCCGAGCACTTCCCCGTGGGGTGCGCCAGTCTTGTTTGTAAGAAAGAAAGATGGCTCGCTCCGAATGTGCATCGATTATCGGCAGCTAAACAAAGTTACAGTAAAGAACAAGTATCCGCTTCCCAGAATTGATGACTTATTTGATCAGCTACAGGGAGCCAGATACTTTTCCAAAATTGACTTGCGGTCCGGATATCACCAGGTCCGAGTATGTGAGAGAGATATTCCTAAGACAACATTCAGGACCCGATATGGACATTTTGAATTTCTATTTATGTCCTTCGGGCTAACGAATGCCCCAACAGTCTTCATGGACCTGATGAACAGTATTTTCAGACCTTTCCTGGACTTGTTCGTGATAGTATTCATTGATGACATTCTGGTGTATTCTCGCTCTGAAGCAGATCACCGGACTCATTTGCGGACAGTGCTCCAGATTCTCAGGGACCGCCAGTTGTATGCTAAGTTTTCGAAATGTAAATTCTGGCTTAACTCAGTAGCCTTTTTAGGGCATATTGTCTCAGACACTGGTATATAGGTAGACAAGCAGAAGATAGAAGCAGTTAAGTCATGGCCTAGGCATACCACCCCGATTGAAGTTCGTAGCTTCCTGGGGTTGGCAGGATATTATCGGAGGTTCGTTGAGGGATTCTCAACCATTGCAGCACCTTTAACTAAATTGACACAGAAAGCAGCAAAGTTTCAGTGGACGGAGGCATGCGAGCAGAGTTTCCAGGAACTGAAAGACAGATTAACCTCCACCCCAGTATTAGCATTGCCGGAAGGCACAGAGGGTTATTCAGTCTATTGCGACGCGTCAGGTGTCGGATAGGGTTGTGTGTTAATGCAGCATGGTAGAGTGATTGCATATGATTCCAGACAGCTGAGGAAACACGAAAAGAATTATCCTACCCATGACCTAGAATTGGCCGCAGTAATTCATGCTTTAAAAATATGGAGGCATTACCTGTACGGCGTCCATGTTGATATTTACACAGATCATAAGAGCCTGCAGTACATTTTCACTCAGAGGGAGTTGAATTTACGGCAACGCCACTGGTTAGAGTTGTTAAAACACTATGATGTGAATATTCTATACCACCCCGGAAAAACTAATGTTGTAGCAGATGCCCTAAGTCGTAAGTCAATGGGGAGTTTGGCGTATTTGCGACCTGAGAAATAGAAATTAGCTAAAGAAATTCATCAGTTAGCTGGCCTAGCCGTTCGAGTAATAGAAACAGAAAATAATGGAGCAGTAATTCAGAATTCTGCAGTGTCATCGTTAGTTACAGAGGTAAAAGAACGGCAGTATAAGGATCTCGATTTAGTCCAGCTCAGAGATAGAGTTCAGAAGGGTAAGGAGCCAGATTTTTAGATAACCAAGGATGGTGTGCTACATTGTAAGGGCCGCCTTTGTGTCCCGAATGTCGCAGGACTTCGTGGGCAGATCATGCATGGGGTATACTACGCTCGCTATTCCCTTCACCCAGGGGCGACGAAAATGTACCACGACATCAGAGACATCTACTGGTGGCCAGGTATGAAAACTGAGATAGCTGAATTTGTATCTAGATGTGCTAATTGTCAACAGGTGAAAGCAGAGCACCAGAAACCGGGTGGTTTGACTCAGGAGATAATGATACCTATGTGGAAATGGGAAGTAATAAACATGGATTTTGTAACAGGGTTACCCCGTACTAGACATAGAAATGATTACATTTGGGTAATAGTTGACAGGCTGACAAAATCAGCTCATTTCCTGCTAGTAAGGGCTACCTTCTCAGCTGAGGATTATGCCGAATTATATATCAGAGAAATAGTTAGATTGCATGGAGTGCCGGTATCTATTATTTCAGATAGGGGAGCACAGTTTACAGCTAGATTCTGGCAGTCATTTCAGAAAGGTCTAGGGACGTAGATTAATTTGAGCACAGCATTCCATCATCAGACAGACGGGCAGGCTGAACGTACAATTCAGACGCTCGAAGATATGCTACGAGCGTGTGTGTTAGATTTTGGGGGTAGCTGGGATGAACATCTTTCGTTAATTAAATTTGCTTATAAAAACAGCTACCATTCAGCTATCCAGATGGCGCCTTTCGAAGCATTGTATGGGCGAAAATGTAGATCACCGGTGGGCTGGTTTGAGATAGGGGAATCAGCATTAGTTGGCCCAGACATTGTTCGACAGTCCGAGGAAAAGATAAAGCTTATCCGAGAACATTTACTGACCGCTCAGAGCTGCCAGAAGTCATACGTAGATAGGCGGTGCAGAAATCTAGAATTTTCGGTAAACGACTGGGTATATCTGAAAGTGTCCCCGATGAAAGGGGTAATGAGGTTTGGCAAGAAAGGCAAGCTTAGCCCGAGATTCATTGGGCCATATCAGATTCGGCGAAGAATAGGCCGCGTGGCATACGAGTTAAACTTGCCTTCAGAGTTAGCATTGGTTCACCCAGTATTCCATGTTTCTATGCTAAGGCAGTTCATAGGGGACCCTTCTACAGTAGTTCCAGTTCAGGATGTCCAGATCACAGAAGAGTTAGCATATGAAGAGGTTCCCGTAGCCATTTTAGACAGACAGGTTCGCAGACTGAGAACTAAAGGTGTTGCATCTGTCAAAGTATTGTGGCGTAACAGAAATCGGGAGGAAATGACGTGGGAGGCTGAAGAAGATATGAAAACCAGAAACCCTCACCTATTTCAGGCCTAGTCAGACGACAGGTACATCCGTATCAATATTTATACAGTACTTTATGGTTGTATGTTGTAAATGATAAAGAAAGAAGTGATATTTAGCTGTCCAGTGGATTTTAGAATATTGTATGCAGTGCCTGTGTTGGACTTTTCTGCATTTCAGGCTTTTGCGATAGTCCATATTACAGGGGAAACTCTGTCGAAATTTTTCTAGAAAGTAAAGTAAGCAGTCCTCTAGATAACAGTGTACATTCGAGGACGAATGTTCTTAAGGGGGGGAGAATGTTATACCCCGTAGAGTTTTCGGCACGTAGATGACCTATTCGCACGTTGGTTAAGCATATTTGAAAGCCATACGTGCTAGGGAAAGACCCGGGAAAAGATCGGACGAGAAACCCGTCGAACCATCGCGGGAGGAGCCGAGACAGAGCCCCTCCGCGATGGCAGCGTGTCACGGAGGAGAGGCCTCCGCGATGGCTCCGTGACACGTTGCCCAGGTTCAGACCCAAGTATATAAAGCCCCCACTTCGGTTTAAATTCATTTAACACTTATAAATTTCCAGAGAAACGCAGTGAAGCCGAGGAAGACGAAGAAAATGATATATTTTCGTCCGATTACGCTGCCAAACGCTGCCCAAACTCAAATTAATCCCAGATACCCGAGTATTTAGCAGCAGAGAGCATTTCTACGGAATTAGTTTAGCGAAATACGGCCGACGAATCGGCGAGCCACCGAACTAAAGTAAGTAGAATTGCTCTAAATTAATGTCTATGTGTTCCTAGCTGAGAAGTGAATACTTCTCTCTTCTGGGCCGCTGAAAAATAGCGAGTTTTCGACCGTCTTTCGATAAGCCTAAGTTTAGGCTATAAACTATATAGAAAGTAACGTTGCTCTTTACAATAAAGTTGTATTTAGTATTGATTGACGTATTTATGAAGGCAGTTGGGAGAAAATAGTTGAAGTACGGGCTGAGCCTCGTCCGACGGACGAATAGTCGAAGATAAGGTATGTAAAGTTAGTTTCCTTCGGCAAGTTAAGTAATATCAGTATAGTGTAATAAATTACGGACCAGTAAAATGTTCAGAAGTCGAGTATTGCGTTATTATGAATATTGGTACGATGTGAGAAACATTGGGTTGTAATGTATATGAAACCTATCAGTATGATACAGATTCTAACGCAAGTATTAGAGATTGCCTAGTATACTCAGTATGTAATGTGATATGCCATGTCAGGATATGGTTGTATTCAGTTGAAACCCCGTATAGTAATGCAATACCCGTAAAGCACTTCAGAAATAGAATAGCAGACTAAAATGAAGTTCAAAAAGCATGTCAGGATTAGTAAATCATGTTACCATAGAAAGTCAGTATACAGCGTAGTTTAGCAGAAAGATTATATTCGTACATACATATATAGTACTTCCAGCCTCAGCATGTATTAAGTATGTACTTATTTCTATCACTAGTCCATCATATAGTGTATACAGAAACTTAGTAAACAGCAGAGTTTTCAGTAGAAACATTATCTTATATAGCATTTGCCCAGTACAGCCCGGCCAGAGTCTATATTCATATTTATATATCTTTACCTGCCTCAGCACGTATTAAATACATACAGATTACTATCATTAGCCCAGCATGTAATATATATGATACTTTACCCCTAGTAGCCTCAGCATGTGAGATACACAGATAGTATTACCAGTTGAGACCATTGTATTGTTTGGGGTTGGATTACCTAGCATCCATGACCGCCCAGGGTTAATAGCTGTATCGACTCATCCGCCAGAGGACGAGGATACGTCACTCTACGGAGTGGCATGCCGTCCCGCCAGGGGACGAAGATCGGATGCCAGTTTTTCCCCATATTTGTGCCTTGATCGGCCTTACACACCCCAGTCGAGCGGATACGCCCGGGTGCAGATTCAGGAGTCCTCCGGACTCAGATGCAGTTATAGTCAGGGGCTCAGCGAGCCCAAGTGCATACCCAGAGGACCGACAGGATGCTTACAGCCAGTATAGGAGATGGGTTGACCGGGGTAGGGGTATAGATTCTGTGTTGATTGTACCTCCCGGCTTATGGGGGCCGGGTAAGGTTGTGTATGCCATGTTATGTTATGTATGTTATACTATATTATAGTAGATACGAGCAGATTAGTAGTAGAATGATACGTCCCCAGGTATGTGTCCGGGGCTGGTTCGGTATGTGTTAAAAACCGACATGCAAGTGTACGTGGTCAAACAAGTAATAAAGTGGCTAAGTAGCCAAGTATCGATCCAAGGAGGCTGCTCTGGATATGCAAAATTTCCTAGTTCACTATATTTCTATTCTATTTCTAACTATGCTAACAACTATCCAATCAAGAATTTAGGGAGTTTTGTTTCTAAACTAATTATATACTAAACTTAACAACTATTATTTACGTTGAATTCAGACAATGGATATGCTCATGCCAAGGTTAAGAACGAGTAATGGAGTTGATAATTATGATAATTTGGTCATCCTCTTCTTCATATTGCTAGTCAAGAACGTTTGCCTAGAAATTAAAACTTCCGTATTTAATTTCACTTTAGAATCATAAACCATTCGTCTACATTTCTATGATCAAATGAAATTCATGACCTAACACTACAATTCCGGTTCCTAAATTGACTAATATGGCTTTCAAGTATATTTCTATCAAGAAAGCACATCAAAACCCAACTTTCCCAAATCAAGTTAAGAACAATACCCTATTAATTCACAACTTTCCAATTTCATGCTCTCTCGAGTGAAATTGGACTTTTTAGATATACATTAATGGTGGCCAATCAAGAATGTACTAAGCACAAGAATTAATAGAACAATATGCAAGAAGAAGAAGAAACCATATCAATTATTACCAATAATCATTACACAAGTTCAAAACCTCAGCAAGAAAGGAATTAGCCACTCATTCTTGGATTAATCGTCCTAGAATGAGTGTAAATCATGCATACAATTGAAGGAAAAGAAGAAGGGAAGAGAAGAAAACTCTTATCTTTTCTATTCTTCAACTGCCACAAAACCACGTTCCTCTCTCCACTCCTGAACTCTGCTAAAAACTAGAACTAAAAGAAGACCCCTTTAAAAATAACCTAAGTGTGCTATTTATACTAGTGGGAAATTTTTCCCGGAATAACAAGCAACGTGTCACGGAGGCCAACGTGGAGCACTGCCTCCGTGACACGGCGTGGACGCGGACCCTCTCTGGAAATTGCAGGGTCCGGATAATTGGTCTCAACGTGGCACGGAGGCCATCGCGGAGGCCTATCTCCGTGCCACGGAACTGACGCGCAGGCACACTGGAAATTGCCTAATTAATTCCTGCCCAGGCAGTGTGCTACCGCGATGGCAGCGTGGCACGGCTCCATCGCGGAGCCAGTGTAAAATGTGCCATCCAAGGTCTTTTCCACGCTCGCATCCAAGTCCAACTCCGACATAGTTCCAACACGCATTTTAGCTCCTAAAAATCACATTATCCTGCAAAACAAATGCTAATCATGTTGGTTAGTATAAATTCGCATTTTATTACCAAATACATGATATTATATACACATTGCACAACAAACAAGGTAAAAATGATACGTTTGAGTATCACTTGGTCATATAAATTTGCCCAAGATCACTTACCCCACACTTAAATCCTTGTTCGTCCTCGAACAACACATACACAACTCATGCAAATTACATCCCAACCTTCGTCACTATGGTGCAAAATTTTACGCTACGGTCATACCGATTATTCAATTCTTGCAAATCATCAAGAAAACATGCTTGGTCGTACAAGACAATGACCTTAATACATCGAGGCTTCCTAAACTTTTAAGAATTGATTCTTGATATCGGCAAACTCATGCAAATCAACTAATCAAGATATCCGACACGAAAATCAATCTTTCATCAAGCATGTACCCTCACAACTCGAGAGAAGCTTCCCCTTTTATGTTCGTGCAGCACACAAACATGCAAGTAGGGGCATATAAAAATTAATTTCACTCTCTCTCCCAAAAGAATTCGCATGCATCATGTCATGACCCATAGGCTTGCCCTTAGTGTATTACTCCACTAATATAAAGAAATGCAATGTAGGATCAAATAGGACTTTTAATGGGTTGTAACTGGGCTATGGATCTAGTATATACATATTGGATTAGCCAATAATAGTCGCTAGCATCCTTAAGCGCCTTTTCAACTCATTCCCATCGACTCATGGACATTGTTCCTCTCTTTTCTCTTTTTCTCCCATTCATGCTGGTTTACTTTCATGCAGCCCATTTCATCGGCACACTTGACACAAAACAGAGGGTTTTCATGTACCCTCACTATCATTTAATTACAACTAGTGCCTCTTGAACATCATCTTTTCTTTCCTCACTTTGCTTTTCTTTTCTTTTCACTCTTTTCACTCTTTAACACTTTGGGAAACATTGTCTGTTCTTTGTAAGCGCTTAAGAGCTTCTTATAGACTTTAAGGCTAATGAAAAGAAGGAATAAAGCTTAGTTCATACAATTCTGGACAAAAGAAAGAAATCGGCTAAAGGCTCAACGGGCTGACTAGGGTACACAACATATAAAAAGGTAGAATTTGACAAGAAAAAAATGGAAACTAACGGTTAAAACAAAGAAATGCCTACATCCTTTCCGACGCTACACCTCCTTCATTTCGTTTTGTATACACCCAGGCAAGTTCTAGACAATTCACAATGACATGGAATAGCAAAACCTCACTCACACTTTATGCACATGCTCGAATCAAGATGCATTCACAGACTCTTTAATTAGTCAACTACTTGAATTCAAGATTAAGCCTCAATCATAATGAACCAAATTCTCTAGCCTAGGTAACTCAACATATTTACAAAATTGCATGCTTTCAAACGAATCATTTTCACGTTTTGAACATCAATTACAACACGCAACGAAATTTTAGCAACCATAAGCAACTACAGTTTATTGATGCAATCCACCAAAGAAACTAAAAACAAAACATCTACTCCTATCGACTACATTTCCCTTAAGACGGTCGTCATCCATCCATCATAGGGAATGGTCACTAACTATGACATCGGTTCAATGGGACTATTCTCGGTAAAAGAACCGAAAACAAACTCCGAGAAACCCAAAATTAAAACTTCAAAATTTTTGCAACACATCGATCATTTCGATAGAAAATATTTTCAAACTATGTTGATAAATGCAAAATCTTTTCGCAAAAATTTTGAAAAATATCGATCATATCGATAGAAAAAAAAAATTTACAAAATTTACAAAATATTTACAAAGGGAACCATAACTTTTTAAAGACACACATCATTAGCCACAAACAAATATATACACATCATTCACAAATCAGTTCACAAGAACAGGGAAAGCACAGACATACATAAACGTCAAGGAAGAATATACAGCAGATTTAGAGCCTATGACCCAGCACCTAACTACTCCCCACCCCACACTTAAATCAAACACTGTCCCCAGTGTTCACAAAAATACAAAGCACAAAATTTTTGGTGGTGGAACTCCCTGCTTAGTCGAAATATTCGACTTCCTCATCCGGTGCTGCGGCCTCGTCGCCCATATCTGAATCAGCTCCATCGCCGTCATCGGACTCTACATCAGAGTCCTCACGACGTGTCTCCTCATCAGTAGGGACGTCGTCGTCAGTCGGCTCCACAAAGGCTGGCCCCACCTTGCATAAAGCTCTGGCGTTCTCGCCGAAGGGGTAGTCCAGCTCCAGCTGCCATAATTCATCCTCGGTGGCTGGTCTCCCACCTATCCGTAGCTGCAGCATCTGCATGCCGAACATACGGGCCATATACTGGTCGTCACGAGCATGTCGCTCGCCCAGAGTCAGCACAGGTCCGTGTGTAGTGTCAGGGGCCTTGGTTTTTGTCACATCAAGGGCCCTCCGCTCCAACTGCGGAATGTAATCCAAGGCTTCTTCCTCGATGTCAAGGCCTCGGAGGAAGGTGGTGATGAGTCCGCCAAACCCATATCTGTGGCCCTGGTGTAGTCTGGCTCTCTTCATGGCGGATATTATAACCGCCCCCACATTAATCTCAAGCCCTTTCATAAGGGCATACACCAGGCAGACACGGTCCCGGGTCACGTCTGTCATATGCACTCCCGGGATCAAACACGAACATACTATTTTTAGCCAGATTCTGGCCTCCTTGTTCATCTGCGAATAAGGCAGAGTCTGGTGGTAACCCCTCTCTTTGTGTCTCCTCCATCGGGCTGTGGATCGAGCCCCACACAACGTACGTCTGATGTCGGCATACGGTGGGGTGATATTGAGCTGGCGGAGAACGTGGGCGTCTGTGTCCCGTGCTCCAACGATGGCATTCAGCTGCTGGGGTTCCAGAGTGACAATCTGCCCTCTGATTTTAATAGTATGGCTCCTGATGGCCGGGTTCCAGTTGGCGTAGAATTCCCGGACCAAGTGAAGGTTGCACTCCTTGGGCTCCTGAAAAATAAAACTGAGCCCAGCTGCCTCAATCCTCTGCACCATGCGAGGGAACTCCTGTGCAAGTGGTTCCCTTGCAATATATTCCTCCGGGAAGTATTTGCTTTCCTTGTGCTTATTATACCATTTCTTCCCTTCGTCGGTGACCCATCGTGTTCCGTATCGGCGGTGTTGACCGCGTGGAATAGCAGGTGCAGCTGGGACAGCAGCGCCCAGTCTCATTCTCTTTCTGCCGGTGCCTGAGGTTGAGGCACCCTTGCCTTTATCTTGTCGGCTAGCCATTGTACCTGTCAATTTACACAGACAAGCACAATTTTAAGCTAAAAACTTGTTAGCTTCGGCTAAGGTCGGGTTAAACAAAATTTACCCCACACTTAGTCTTTAACAAAATTTACAACATTTTAGCAAGGATAACTCTATTTACACCCCCAAACGCAATCAACTATAAACATGTTGCTTAGTGCGTTCACAAAATTTCGATAGCATAACGGCTAGCGAATTACTCAGACTTCATACAGCTAACCCAATCCTCCTATCGACAGCTATTCACCCACAACACTTAGCAACAATAACCACAACAGAAATAAGAACAACAATACAAACCTATTATATACAACTAATCTAAGCAATTCAACCAATTCACACATTATGCACTTCCCCACAGAAATTTGAGAATTAGTCGTCTTTCCACAATTAAACAATAGTTACCACGACTTATCTCAACTACTAAACACACCCAGGCACCAATTTCATCAAACTATCAAGTTACGCACGTTCAAATCCAACAACCGAAGCCCTAGAACTCAATTCGACAATCAATATTGAATTATTCAATCAATCGATAAGTTCAAACGTCAACTACAATAATCCGAACATAATCAATCACAAAATAATTCACATCATGTTTAATTTTTTTACCTAGGGTGATATATCTCACCTCACATGCTCAAAAGTGACAAAACTCGCCAGAAATTTGAGATCGAAGATGAAAACATACCTTGGATTTGAAGAACCGAAAAAAACTTGACGTTTTCCTTGCCTATCAACGTGGCACGGAGCTTGGGGGTAGGGGAATGGGTGTTTGGTCGCGGAGGGTAGAAGGAATGGGGAAATTTGGGCGAAAATCGGGGGTTTATTTAAAAGAAACACGCGGGTCACCCGGAAACCCGGTGTGACCCGGCACTGGAATAAGGGCAACGTGTCACGGAGGGTAACGCGGAGCCCCTCCTCCGTGACACGGAGCCAACGCGTTGGCTTACTGGAATTTTAAAAAAATTCCAGATTCGCCTTCAACGTGTCACGGAGGTCAACGCGGAGCATTGCCTCCGTGACATGGCGCCAACGCGCCAGTGCTCTGTTTCACCATCAAATTTTATTTTTCATACCTCGCCTCGTTTCCTCGATTCCAAGTATTTTTCCTCCAGTATACCTGAAAATCACCTCACTAAACAAAAATTGGTTAAATTCATAGATTCCCTACTAAAGAAATAAATAAAATAAAAATTACTAATTAAAATGCAAATCCAAGCCTAGTCAAGAAAAAGGAAAGAAAATAGAATAAAAGAAAAACTTTGCACTAAGGAAAGAAAAAAATATTTTTCACGGGTTGCCTCCCGTGTAGCGCCTGGTTTAACGTCGCGGCTCGACAGCCTTTATGCTCACGTGTCTACTAGGGAGATGGACGATTTGTCCCAATCATGGTCATCTCCCCAGTAGTTCTCAACCTCGTCTGGTGGCCTACCTCGTAACTCTCGGAAATCACTCACTCCATTTGCATTCCCATGATCAATCACGTTGATCACCGAGAGTTCCTTATAGACAGTCGGGAGCTTAGGTGCCTTGTACACGTCGAACACCTCAACCTTGTCGTGTGCTCGCATTGTGAGTTGACCCGCAGCTACATCGATCAATGCTTTTCCGGTTGCCAAAAATGGTCGTCCCAAAATAAATGGGACTTCTGCATCTGGTTCAAAATCCAGAACAATGAAATCTACCGGAAAAATGAGGGAGCCTACCTGCACTAGCACATCCTCGACAATGCCATCTGGCTTAGCTAAGGACCTGTCTGCTAGCTGCAAGATCACTGTTGTGGGTCTAGGACTCCCTAGCCCTAACTTTCTGAATACCGAAGATGGCATCAGATTTATACTTGCCCCCAAGTCGCATAACCCACGAGCTCGGATACTTTGCCCAATCGTTAGCTGGATGGTAAAACTTCCAGGATCCTTTAGTTTAGTGGGCAACCTGTTCTGAATACGGGATGTGCATTCCTCTGTTAAAGCCACCGTGGCATACTCAGTCAAGCGACTTTTGTTGGCCACGATGTCTTTGATATACTTTGCATATTTCGGCACACCCTGCAAGACATCAACAAGAGGTAAGTTAACATGTACCTGTTTGAGTACCTCCATGAATTTCTGGAAACACGCCTCCTCCTTGTGTTTCTTAAGTCGTTGAGGGAACGGGGGTGGAGGCCTTGCTGGTTCAGCTTCTTTGGTCTTCCCCGTATCTGAGGTTTGTTCTCCCTCAACAACTACTGCTCCTGACTTCTGAGGCGGTCTTTCAGGTTCCACCTCCTTTAATTGTAAACCACTCCTCGTGGTCACTGCATTTACCTGCTTAGGATTTGGATCCGTGTTGCTAGGTAGTCCTCCCCTGGGTCTAGTATTTTGGGCACTAGCAAATTGCCCAAACTGATATTCAAGAGCCTTGGTTGCCAATTGATTGTTCTTTACTTCGGCTGCCAGTTTGACGTAGTCAGCCTGCAATTGTGCCTGGTTGGCAATCATGGTCTTGAACATTTCCTCAATAGTCGGTGATGGTGGTGGAGGAGGGGCATTGTGATTTCTGAACTGATTCTGATAGCCTTGTTGCCCTCCTTGGTTTCTGTGCATACCCTGCCCTGAACCTTGGCCTTGTTGATTGTTGCTACCCCACGAAAAATTCGGATGATTCCTCTAATTCGAGTTGTAGCTACCACCAAACTGCTGTTGATTCCTCTGTGCATTGCCCACAAAGTTGACAGAATCAGGATTTGCACCACAGCACTCAGCTGAATGCTCACTACTACCACACACTTCACACCACATCTGTTGGACTGCATTAACTGAGGCTGAAGGCTGGTTCAAATTCGTAGTGCTGAAGTGAGTGTTTAACTGATTTTGCAAAGCAGCTATCTGTGCAGCGATAGCTGTGAATCCATCCACTTCGAACACTCCCGCTGCTTTCCTTGCTCCACCCCTTGAAGAATCTGCATTCCATTCCGGATTGCCTTGTGAGATTCGATTGAGCAAAGTGTACAACTCTTCATAAGTCTTCTCCAGCGCTTGCCCTCCAGCTGCTGAGTCTAACAAAATTTTAGTGTGGGGTTCCAAACCCTCAATAAAAGTGTGTACCAACACCTCATTTGACTGATGATGATGAGGACAGTCCCGCAACATGGACTTGAATCTTACCCAGGCTTGATAAAGATTTTCTCCTTCCCTCTGTTTAAAGCTTAGAATCTGACTTCAAAGTTTAGATGTTTTACCTGAAGGGAAAAATCTGATCAAGAACTTCTTTGCAAGATCATCCCACGTTGATATAGAGTTGGGTGGTTCAGCTTTTAACCACCTCTTGGCTTCACCCAATAAGGAAAATGGAAATAAGGTGAGCCGAACATAATCAGGTGACACTCCAGCGGGTATGTACGTGTCACTTATCTCCAAAAAGTTCTGGAGATGTTGTTGCGGATCTTCGTGAGGGAGACCGGTGAACTGCCTGCTCGTGTGCAAAAGTTGCACCATATTTTGCTTTAACTCAAATCTCCCCCCAGGCTCTGGTTTACGGATGCTGGAATGTACATTATTAGCGTGTGGGATTGCCACCTCGCGAACCGGCCTGGCTGCTACTTCCTCGGGCACTAACACTGCCCGTACAACTGGTGGATTGGGTTGCTCCATCGTAGACTGTTTGAGCAACTGCAGCTTCTTCTGAAGAGCTTCTCTACGTTGACTATGCAATTCACGTTCTGGCTCTAAGTAAGATTCCACCAACTCCTTGTCCCTTGCCAGTGTTCACAGAAATAAAAATCTGCAAAATACAGGCTAAGACCAAGTTGTTAACACTTAAGAAAATAAAATACAAATACAGTAAATTTACACTAAACAAAATTTTACAAATCGCCTAGCCTCCCCGGCAACGGCGCCAAAAACTTGTCCGGGGCTGGTTCGGTATGTGTTAAAAACCGACACGCAAGTGTACGTGGTCAAACAAGTAATAAAGTGGCTAAGTAGCCAAGTATCGATCCAAGGAGGCTGCTCTGGATATGCAAAATTTCCTATTTCACTATATTTCTATTCTATTTCTAATATGCTAACAACTATCCAATCAAGAATTTAGGGAGTTTTGTTTCTAAACTAATTATATACTAAACATAACAACTATTATTTACGTTGAATTCAGACAATGGATATGCTCATGCCAAGGTTAAGAATGAGTAATGGAGTTGATAATTATGATAATTTGGTCATCCTCTTCTTCATATTGCTAGTCAAGAACGTTTGCCTAGAAATTAAAACTTCCGTATTTAATTTCACTTTAGAATCATAAACCATTCGTCTACATTTCTGTGATCAAATGAAATTCATGACCTAACACTACAATTCCGGTTCCTAAATTGACTAATACGGCTTTCAAGTATATTTCTATCAAGAAAGCACATCAAAACCCAACTTTCCCAAATCAAGTTAAGAACAATACCCTATTAATTCACAACTTTCCAATTTCATGCTCTCTCGAGTGAAATTGGACTTTTTAGATATACATTAATGGTGGCCAATCAAGAATGTACTAAGCACAAGAATTAATAGAACAATATGCAAGAAGAAGAAGAAACCATATCAATTATTACCAATAATCATTACACAAGTTCAAAACCTCAGCAAGAAAGGAATTAGCCACTCATTCTTGGATTAATCGTCCTAGAATGAGTGTAAATCATGCATACAATTGAAGGAAAAGAAGAAGGGAAGAGAAGAAAACTCTTATCTTTTCTATTCTTCAACTGCCACAAAACCACGTTCCTCTCTCCACTCCTGAACTCTGCTAAAAACTAGAACTAAAAGAAGACCCCTTTAAAAATAACCTAAGTGTGCTATTTATACTAGTGGGAAATTTTTCCCGGAATAACAAGCAACGTGTCACGGAGGCCAACGCGGAGCACTGCCTCCGTGACACGGCGTGGACGCGGACCCTCTCTGGAAATTGCAGGGTCCGGATAATTGGTCTCAACGTGGCACGGAGGCCATCGCGGAGGCCTATCTCCGTGCCACGGAACTGACGCGCAGGAACACTGGAAATTGCCTAATTAATTCCTGCCCAGGCAGTGTGCTACCGCGATGGCAGCGTGGCACGGCTCCATCGCGGAGCCAGTGTAAAATGTGCCATCCAAGGTCTTTTCCACGCTCGCATCCAAGTCCAACTCCGACATAGTTCCAACACGCATTTTAGCTCCTAAAAATCACATTATCCTGCAAAACAAATGCTAATCATGTTGGTTAGTATAAATTCGCATTTTATTACCAAATACATGATATTATATACACATTGCACAACAAACAAGGTAAAAATAATACGTTTGAGTATCACTTGGGCATATAAATTTGCCCAAGATCAGTATGATTCCTATTCCCTTCAGCATGATTAAGAACAGGTACGATCTACATCATCAGATAGTTAATCTAATTCTTCTTATTCCAGTTTCGTCAGTTATGTTATTGATTTCAGATATCTCTTTCAGTTGTTGCTTTACATACTCAGTACCAGCGGTACTGACGCCCAGTGGGGCGCTGCATTACTTGCCTGCAGGTACCCATAGACGAGCAGGCGATACCACGTGATCCCCATCAGCGGTTGAGTATTCAGCTCCTGTCATCCGGAGACTGAATTTCTAGAGGTGTAGTCCAGTTCTTTTTGTTGTACAGTACGGGTAGGTCGGGGCCCTGTCCCGATCATTTCTATTATCCTTCCTAGAGGCCTGCAATCTGTTTATATTCCCTGTGGTCAGATGAGCCGGTCGTGAGAGGCCGTGCAGTTGCATAGTTGTTAGCATTCCTTCTTTCTATTGTGACGGTCGTGTGGGGCCATAGTTATCAGTAGTGGTGACCTAGCCGGTCACGTAGCTTTTTAATACGTTATGATTGAATTGCAGATAACTAGCCAGCATGGTGGCCTTGTCGGCCCGCATAGGTTCCCCTAAATTACCATGTTTCTGGTCAGCTGATAATACAGGTACAGAAGATGATAGGCCATTAGGCCGGGGGCTGTATTTATAGCTGTTATATAGCCCTTTGTTTCCAGAAATGTGAGTCAGAGCCAGCTAGGCACCAGAGGTGGCCAGCCTTAACAGTTTAGCAGGTTAGGTCCTAGTAGGGCACCAAGTTCCAGTCATACCCCCCAAGGCGGGGTGTGACATAAATAGGGGCATTTACTTGTGCGGATGGTGGTCAGCGCCAAAATAGATTCTATGCCCTAGCATCTTGTCAGGAGCAAGAGGTCTCCCAGATGTAGTCACTAGTATGTTACAAGTATTCCACCTTGATGTATATGCATTGTTAGATCCAGAGGCTACTTTGTCTTTTGTGACGCCCTATATTTCTAATAGTTACAGAGTCAGTCCCGAAATCCTATCAGAACCCTTCTCAGTCTCTACTCCAGTCGGCAATTTAGTTATAGCTTGACGTGTATATAGAAATTTCTCTGTCACAATTCTTCAAAAATTCACCTCAGCAGATTTAGTAGAGTTACCCATGACCGAGTTTGTTGTTACCTTCGGCGTGGATTGGCTACACGTATGTTATGCCTCCGTCAATTGTAGAACTCGTGCAGTAGAATTCAGAATTCCAGGTGAGCTAGTCGTAGAGTGGAAGGGTAGTTCAGTTCTACCTGTAGGTCGCTTTATTTCCTACATTAAGGCCAAAAAGATGATTCTAAAGGTTGTATATACCATCTAATTAGGGTTAAGGATGCTACATTTGAGACCATGACTATCCAGTCAGTTCCTGTAGTGTGTGCGTATCCATAGGTGTTTCCAGATAATATACCGAGAATCCCTCCCAAGCGGGAGATCGACTTTCACATTGATCTTCTTCCCGATACGCAGCCTATACCTATTCCTCCTTACAGAATGGCTCTAGTTGAGCTAAAGGAGTTAAAGGAGCAATTCAAGGATCATTTATACAAGGGTTTCATTAGACCTAGCAAATCCCCATGGGGTGCACCAGTTCTCATTGTCCAAAAGAATGATGGTTCCCTTCGAATGTGCATTGATTATCGGCAATTGAACAAAGTTACAATCAAGAACAGTTATCCCCTCCCCAGGATTGATGACTTGTTTGATTAGCTTCAGGGTGCTAAGTTCTTTTCTAAGATAGACCTCAGAGTTAGAGAGAGTGACATTCCGAAGACAACCTTCTGAACTGGTATGGTCACTATGAATTTGTAGATATGTCTTTTGGACTAACAAATTCTCCTATAGCCTTTATGAATTTGATGAACAGGGTTTTCAAGACATACTTGGATATGCTTGTGATTCTGTTCATAGATGACATCCTTATATACTCTCGGAGGAAGGAGGAGCATACCACTCGTTTTGAGGGTGGTGCTACAGACTCTGAAGGATATCCAATTGTATGCTATATTCAGCCAATGTGAGTTTTGCTTGAACTCAATGGCATTTTTAGGTCATCACGGTGAAGGCCTAGACTAGTGAGTCCGTCGGATATCAGGAGTTTCTTGGGTTTAGCTAGTTACTCTTGAAGGTTTGTTGAAGGGTTTTCATCTATTGCATCACAGTTGACTAAAATGACCCAGAATAAAGTGAAGTTTCAATGGTCAGAGGCCTGTGAGAAGCGCTTTCAAGAGTAGAAGACTCGACTCAACTAGGCACCTGTGTTGACCCTACCTGATGGTACCGATGGGTTTGTGGTATATTGTGATGCTTCGATGATCGGTCTCAGTTGTGTACTAATGCAACATCGAAAAGTTATAACCTATGCATCTATGTTATACCCTGTAGAATTCCCGGCACTTAGATGACCTATTCGCACGTTGGTTAAGCATATTTGAAAGCCATACGTGCTAGGGAAAGGCCCTGGAAAAGATCGGACGAGAAACCCGTCGAACCATCGCAGGAGGAGCCGAGGCAGAGCCCCTCCGCGATGGCAGCGTGTCACGGAGGTGAGGCCTCCGCGATGGCTCCGTGACACGTTGCCCAGGTCCAGGCCCAAGTATAAAAGCCTCCACTTCAGTTCAAAATCAGAAAGCATCTAAAAATTTCCAGAACACGCTGCAACCAGAGAAAACGTAAGAAAATTAAATATTTTCGTCCAGTTACGCTGCCAAACGCTGCCCAAACCCAAATTAATCCTAGATACCAAGGTATTTAGCGGCAGAGAGCATTTCTACGGAATTAGTTTCACGAAATACGGCCGACGAATTGGCGAGCCGCCGAACTAAAGTAAGTAGAATTGCTCTAAATTAATGTCTATGTGTTCCTAGTTGAAAAGTAAATATTTCTCCCTTCTGGGCCGCTGAAAAATAGCGAGTTTTCGACCGTCTTTCGATAAGCCTAAGTTTAGGCTATAAACTATATCGAAAGTGACGTTGCCTTTTGAAATAACGTTGTATTTAGTATTGATTGACGTATTTATGAATGCAGTTGGGAGAAAACAGTAGAAGTACCGGCCGAGCCTCGTCCGACGGACGAATATTCAAAGATAAGGTATGTAAAGTTAAGTTTCCTCGGCAAGTTGAGTGACATTGAAGCAGTATAGTAATTTACAGACCAGTTGCATGTTTAGAAATCGATTATCGTGTTATTTTGAATATTGGTGCAATATGAGAAGTTTTGGGTTGTAACGTGTACGATACCTATCCGTACGATATAGATTCAGGCGTAAGTGATTAAGATTGCCCAGTATATTCAGTATATGATGTAATATGCCATGTTAAGATATTGTTGTGTTTAGCTGAAGCCTCGTGAAGTAGTACAGTATCAGTAAAGCATTTCAGACATAGCATAGCAACTAAATAAAGTTTAGAAAGCATGTTAGAAATAGGAAATCATGTTAATACAGGAACTCAGTAAACAGTATAGCTTTCAGCAAAAACACCTTCTTGTATAACCTTTGCCCCAGTACAGTTAGACAGGGAACTATATTCATATTTATACTTACCTGTCTCAGCATGTATCAGACACCTACATATTGCTATTATTAGCCCAGTATATGATTTATATAATACCTTACGCCTATTAGTTTTGGCTTATGAGATACACAGACATCATGATTAGTCGAGACCATTGTATTGATTGGGGTTGGATTACCTAGCATCCCTGACCGCCCAGGGTTAATAGCTGTATCGACTCGTCCGCCAGAGGACGAGGATACGTCACTCTACGGAGTGGCATGCCGTCCTGCCAGGGGACGAAGATGGGATGCCAGTATCCCCATATTGTGCCTTGGTCGGCCCTTATACACCCTCGTCGAGCGGGTACGCCCGGGGTGTTGATTTAGAGTCCTTCGGACTCAGGTACAGTTATAGTCAGGGGCTCAGCGAGCCCAAGTGCATACTCAGGGACCGGCAGGATGCTTACAGCCACTATAGGAGATGGGATGACCGGGGTAGGGGCATAGATTCTGTGTTGATTGTACCTCCCGGCTTATGGGGGCCGGGTAAGGTTTGTATGTGCTGTGTTATGTTATGTATACTATGCCATGTTATATTAGACGCGAGTGGGTTGGTAGTAGAATGATACGCTTCCAGGTATGATTCCTACTTCCTTCGGTATCAGTAAGAACAGGTACGATCTACATCATCAGACAGTTAAGTTATTCCTCCTACTTCAGCTTCATCAGTCATATTATTGCTTTCAGATGTTATTTTCAGTTATATTATTTTAGTTGCTTTACATACTCAGTACCAGTGGTACTGACGCCCAGTGGGGCGCTGCAATACTTGCCTGCAGGTACTCCTAGACGAGCAGGCGATTCTACGTGACTCCCTGTCAGCGGTTGAGTATTCAGCTCCAGTCATCCGGAGGCTGAATTTCAGAGGTGTAGTTCAGTTCCTTTTGTTGTATATAGCATGGGTAGGTCGGGGCCCTGTCCCGATCAGTTCTATTACTATTCCTAGAGGCTTGCATTCTGTATGAGATCCCTGTGGTCAGATGAGCCGGTCGTGTGGGGCCGTGCAGTTGTATAGTTGTCTTTACTCTTTCTTACTTCTGTGATGGTCGTGTGAGGCCATAGTTGTCAGTAGTGGTGACCTCGCCGGTCACGTAGCTTGTTTTTGTGCTTTTTGATTAAGCAGCAGATAACTAGACAGCATGGTGGCCTTGTCGGCCCGTATAGGCTTCCCTGAGTTACTATATTTCTGGTTAGCTGCCAAGACAGGTACAGCAGGTGATAGGCCAATGGGCCGGGGGCTATATTTACAGCCGTTATATAGCCCTTTGTTTCCAGAAATCTGAGTTAGAGCCAGCCAGGCACCAGACGCGCCCAGGCTTAACAGTCTAGCAGGTCAGATCTTAGTAAGGGCACCAGGTGCCAGTCGTACCCCCCCAGGGCGGGGTGTGACAAACTTGGTATCAGAGCAGGTCGTATCCCAGGGAGTCTGCAAGCCGTGCTAAGTAGAGTCCTGTCCATGGATGTGTTGTGCACCACATACTATGGGTAGGAGGCTGCAAGGCATGATAGGATGGTTGTCTTTTATTCTGATTCAGTCGTGCTATAGAGCTGTACAGTATAGGGTTGAATTCCTAAAAATCTTACCATATTCTTTGGTTACAGATAATGTCAGACCAGCGCCATCCTATTACAGGTCGGAACTTAGACATCGCAGCAGGAGAAGGCACCAACAGGATGCCTCTCCCTCATTTGGAGACAGCCCGATCAGAGGGCCCTACAGAGGCTTCATCTCAGCCTCCTCAGCAGTCTCCACCACGTCAGGAGTCACTTGGGGTGACATTACCTTCAGCAGCCCCTATATTGACTCCTTCTGATGAGGAGGTTAGGAGTGTTGTAGTTTTGTTAGCACTGATGATGGCTGCTCAGCGTCAGCCAATGCCATCTACAGCTGCAGAATCATCAGGAGGGCCCGGTAGTTCGAGGGTCCGAGAATTCTTAGCCCTGAATCCCCCACAGTTCATAGGCACGGACCGAACAGAGGACCCCTAGGATTTTCTGGATCAGATGCAGAGAATCTTCAGGGTTATGCATGCCACGTCTATTGAGTCAGTTGAGTTGGCCGCATTCCAGTTATGGGATATTGCGGTGTTATGGTACGAAAGCTGGGAAAGGTCCCGAGGGAGAGATGTTTCCCCTCCCACCTGGTCCAGCTTTTCAGGGGCCTTTTCGGATCATTATTTGCCGCGGGAGATTCAACAGGCCCGGGTAGACCAGTTCCTACATCTAGAACAGGGGGCCATGAGTGTTCGGGAATATTCTTTGCAGTTTGATTCTCTAGCCCGATATGCACCGGCCTTCGTTGATACCATGGCATCCAGAGTGCATCGCTTCATTACGGGCTTGAATCCAGAATATGTTGAGATTTGTACTACAGCTACACTGCGAGAGGACATGGATATTGCTCATATTCAGGCATTTGCTCAGAATATTGAGGGCATCAGACAGCGGCAATGAGAGGTCAGAAGGGTTAATCAGGAACTGCGTCGCCGGGACAGGCCAGTTGAATTACAGGGAGAGGCCCGGGGAGGACCCAGGCCCCGAATGTCAGACAGGCTGCCCAGGCCCCCGCCTCCGCCACAGTCACGGGGGGGTAGATCCAGCCGCAGGGGACAGTCAGGGACTGGTAGAGGCTCGCAGATGGCAGATTCACCATCACAGAGGAGGGCAGAGCAGAGTAGGTATACCCTACCACTTTGCCCTATATGCAGTCGACGTCATTCTGGAGCATGCAGATATGGCTCCACCGCATGCTATATGTGTGGCCAAGAAGGCCATTTGATGAAAGATTGCCCAGCCAGAGGTCGTGAGGACCGGGACAGACAGGATAGGGCATCAACAGGATCACGAGCTACAACATCCTCGACTGGGCGTAGGCCCTCAGTTTCAGCAGGCAGGGGTCGAGGCAGATCAGGGGCCTCCAGTACAGGTGCGGGTCCAAGCCGCACATATGCCTTACCAGGGAGGCAAGATTCAGAGGCATCGCCTGATGTTGTGACAGGTATGCTAACTATCTGCTCACACCCTGCTTATGTATTAATTGATCCAGGGTCTACTTTGTCCTATATTACTCCATTTGTGGCACGAAAGTTTAGTATTGTACCAGAATCATTACGGCAACCATTCTTGGTATCTACGCCCGTCGGTGACTCTATCACAGCTAGTCGAATCTACCGCGGGTGTACAGTAGAGATTGTTGACCGTCAGACCACAGTAGATCTGGTCGAGTTAGAAATGATAGACTTCGATGCCATAATGGGTATGGACTGGTTAGTGCCATGCTTTGCCAATGTTGAATGTTGGACCAAAACGGTCTGATTCCACTTCCCGGGGGAAGCAGTACGGGAGTGGAGGGGCAGCACCGCGACGCCAAAAGGTAGGTTTATTTCCTACCTTTGAGCGAGGAAGTTGATATCTAAGGGGTGCATTTACCATCTTGTAAGAGTTCAGGATGTCCAAGCAGAATCTCCGACACTCCAGTCTGTTCCAGTGGTAAATGAATTCCCAGATGTATTTCCTGATGAGTTACCTGGTCTTCCACCAGAAAGGGAAATAGACTTCACTATTGACTTGCTACCAGGCACTCAGCCAATATCAATACCTCCTTATCGTATGGCTCCTGCAGAACTCAGAGAATTAAAGGAGCAGTTGAAAGACTTGTTAGATAAAGGTTTTATCAGGCCGAGTACTTCCCCGTGGGGTGCGCCAGTCTTGTTCGTGAGAAAGAAAGATGGCTCGCTCCGAATGTGCATAGATTATCGGCAGCTAAACAAAGTTACAGTGAAGAATAAGTATCCGCTTCCTAGGATTGATGACCTATTTGATCAGTTACAAGGAGCCAGATACTTTTCTAAGATTGACTTGCGGTCCGGATATCACCAGGTCCGAGTACGTGAGAGGGACATCCCTAAGACAGCATTCAGGACCCGATATGGATATTTTGAATTTCTGGTTATGTCCTTCGGGCTAACAAATGCCCCGGCAGTCTTTATGGACCTGATGAACAGTATTTTCAGACCCTTTCTGGACTTGTTCGTGATAGAATTCATTGATGATATTCTGGTGTATTCTCGCTCTGAGGCAGATCACCGGACTCATTTGCGGACAGTGCTCCAGATTCTCAGGGACCGCCAGTTGTACGCAAAATTTTCGAAGTGTGAATTTTGGCTTAACTCAGTAGCCTTTTTAGGGCATATTGTCTCAGATGCTGGTATACAGGTAGACAAGCAGAAGATAGAAGCAGTTAAGTCATGGCCCAGGCCTACCACCCCGACTGAAGTTCGTAGCTTTCTGGGGTTGGCAGGATACTATCGGAGGTTCGTTGAAGGGTTCTCAACCATTGCAGCACCTTTAACTAAATTGACATAGAAAGCAGCCAAGTTTCAGTGGACGGAGGCATGTGAGCAGAGTTTCCAGGAACTGAAAGACAGGTTAACCTCCGCCCCAGTACTAGCACTGCCGGAGGGCACAGAAGGGTATTCAGTTTATTGTGACGCGTCAGGTGTCGGGCTGGGCTGTGTGTTGATGCAGTATGGTAGAGTAATTGCATATTCTTCCAGACAGCTGAGGAAACACGAAAAGAATTACCCTACCCATGACCTAGAATTGGCCGCAGTAATTCATGCCTTGAAGATGTGGAGGCATTATCTGTACGGAGTTCATGTTGATATTTATACAGATCATAAGAGCTTGCAGTATATTTTCACTCAGAGGGAGTTGAATATGCGGCAACGCCGCTGGTTGGAGTTGTTAAAAGACTATGATGTGAATATTCTATACCACCCCGGAAAAGCTAATGTTGTAGCAGATGCCCTGAGCCGTAAGTCAATGGGGAGTTTAGTGTATTTGCGAACTGAGAAGCAGAAGTTAGCCAAAGAAATCCATCAGTTAGCTAGCCTAGCCGTTCGAGTAATGGAAACAGGAGATAATGGGGCCGTAATTCAGAATTCTGCAGTATCATCGTTAGTTGCAGAGGTAAAAGAACGACAGTATGAGGATCCCGATTTAGTCCAGCTCAGAGATAGAGTTCAGAAGGGTAAGGAGCCAGATTTTCAGACAATCGAGGATGGTGTGCTACGCTGTAAGGGCCGCCTTTGTGTCCCGAATGTCTCAGGACTTCGTGGGAAGATCATGCATGAGGTACATTACGCTCGCTATTCCCTTCACCCAGGGGCGACGAAAATGTATCACGATATCAGAGACATCTATTGGTGGCCAGGTATGAAAACTGAAATAGCCGAATTCGTATCTAGATGTGCTAATTGTTAGCAGGTGAAAGCATAGCACCAGAAACCGGGTGGTTTGACTCAAGAGATATCAATACCTATGTGGAAATGGGAAGCAATAAATATGGATTTTGTAACAGGGTTACCCCGTACTAGACGCAGAAATGATTCCATTTGGGTAATAGTTGATAGGCTGACAAAATCAGCTCATTTCCTGCCAGTAAGGGCTACCTTCTCAGCTGAGAATTATGCCGAATTGTATATCAGAGAAATAGTTAGATTACATGGAGTGCTGGCATCTATCATTTCAGACAGAGGGGCACAGTTTACAGCTAGGTTCTGGCAGTCATTTCAGAAAGGTCTGGGGACGCAGATTAATCTGAGCACAGCATTCCATCCTCAAACAGATGGGCAGGCCGAGCGTACAATTCAGATGCTCGAAGATATGCTACGAGCGTGTGTGTTAGATTTTGGGGGTAGCTGGGATGAACATCTTTCATTAATCGAATTTGCTTATAATAACAGCTACCATTCAGCTATTCAGATAGCGCCTTTCGAGGCATTGTACGGGCGAAAATGTAGATCACCGGTGGGCTGGTTTGAGATAGGAGAATCAGCATTAGTTGGCCCAGACATTGTTCGGCAGTCCGAGGAAAAGATAAAGCTTATCCGAGAACGTTTACTGACCGCTCAGAGTCGTCAGAAGTCATACGCAGATAGACGGCGCAGAAATCTAGAATTTTCGGTAAACGACTGGGTATATCTGAAAGTATCCCCGATGAAAGGGGTAATGAGGTTTGGCAAGAAAGGCAAGCTTAGCCCAAGATTCATTGGGCCGTATCAAATTCGGCGAAGAATAGGCCGCGTGGCATACGAGTTAAACTTGCCTCCAGAATTAGCATCTGTTCACCCAGTATTCCATGTTTCTATGTTAAGGAGGTTCGTAGGGGACCCTTCTACAGTAGTTCCAGTCCAGGATGTTCAGGTCACAGAAGACTTAGCCTATGAAGAGGTTCCCGTAGCTATCTTAGACAGACAGATTCGCAGGCTGAGAACTAAAGACGTTGCATCTGTCAAGGTATTGTGGCGTAATAGAAACCGGGAAGAAATGACGTGGGAGGCTGAAGAAGACATGAAAATCAGATATCCTCACTTATTTCAGGCCTAGTCAGACGACAGGTATGTCCGTATCATTGCTTATACAGTACTTTATGATATGTATGTTGTAAATCATAAAGAAAGAAGTGGTATTCAGTTGTCCAGTGGATTGTAGAATATTGTGTGCAGTGCCTGTGTTGGACTTTTCTGCGTTTCAGGGCATTGCGATAGTCCATATTACAGGGGAAATTCTGCCAAAATTTTCCCAGAAACTAGAGTGAACAGTTCTTTAGACAGCAGTATACATTCGGGGACGAATGTTCCTAAGGGGGGGAGAATGTTATACCCCGTAGAATTCCCGGCACTTAGATGACCTATTCGCATGTTGGTTAAGGATATTTGAAATCCATACGTGCTAGGGAAAGGCCCGGGAAAAGATTGGACGAGAAACCCGTCGAACCATCGCGGGAGGAGCCGAGGCAGAGCCCCTCCGCGATGGCAGCGTGTCACGGACGTGAGGCCTCCGCGATGGCTCCGTGACACGTTGCCCAGGTCCAGGCCCAAGTATAAAAGCCTCCACTTCAGTTCAAAATCAGAAAGCATCTAAAAATTTCCATAACACGCTGCAACCAGAGAAAACGTAAGAAAATTAAATATTTTCATCCAATTACGCTGCCAAACGCTGCCCAAACCCAAATTAATCCTAGATACCAAGGTATTTAGCGGCAGAGAGCATTTCTACGGAATTAGTTTCATGAAATACAGACGACGAATCGGCGAGCCGCCGAACTAAAGTAAGTAGAATTGCTCTAAATTAATCTCTATGTGTTCCTAGTTGAGAAGTAAATATTTCTCCCTTCTGGGCCGCTGAAAAATAGCGAGTTTTCGACCGTCTTTCGATAAGCCTAAGTTTAGTCTATAAACTATATCGAAAGTGACGTTGCCTTTTGAAATAACGTTGTATTTAGTATTGATTGACGTATTTATGAATGCAGTTGGGAGAAAATAGTAGAAGTACCGGCCGAGCCTCGTCCGACGGACGAATATTCAAAGATAAGGTATGTAAAGTTAAGTTTCCTCGGCAAGTTGAGTGACATTGAAGCAGTATAGTAATTTACAGACCAGTTGCATGTTTAGAAATCGATTATTGTGTTATTTTGAATATTGGTGCAATATGAGAAGTTTTGGGTTGTAACGTGTACGATACCTATCCGTACGATATAGATTCGGGCGTAAGTGATTATGATTGCCCAGTATATTCAGTATATGATGTAATATGCCATGTTAAGATATTGTTGTGTTTAGCTGAAGCCTCGTGAAGTAGTACAGTATCCGTAAAGCATTTCAGACATAGCATAGCAACTAAATAAAGTTTAGAAAGAATGTTAGAAATAGGAAATCATGTTAATACAGGAACTCAGTAAACAGTATAGCTTTCAGCAAAAACACCTTCTTGTATAACCTTTGCCCCAGTACAGTTAGACAGGGAACTATATTCATATTTATACTTACCTGTCTCAGCATGTATCAGACACCTACAGATTGCTATTATTAGCCCAGTATATGATTTATATAATACCTTACGCCTATTAGTTTTGTCTTATGAGATACACAGACAGCATGATTAATCGAGACCATTGTATTGATTGGGGTTGGATTACCTAGCATCCCTGACCGCCCAGGGTTAATAGCTGTATCGACTCGTCCGCCAGAGGACGAGGATACGTCACTCTACGGAGTGGCATGCCGTCCCACCAGGGGACGAAGATGGGATGCCAGTTTCCCCATATTGTGCCTTGGTCGGCCCTTATACACCCCCGTCGAGCGGGTACGCCCGGGGTGTTGATTTAGAGTCCTTCGGACTCAGGTACAGTTATAGTCAGGGGCTCAGCGAGCCCAAGTGCATACCCAGGGACCGGCAGGATGCTTACAGCCACTATAGGAGATGGGATGACCGGGGTAGGGGCATAGATTCTGTGTTGATTGTACCTCCCGGCTTATGGGGTCCGGGTAAGGTTTGTATGTGTTGTGTTATGTTATGTATACTATGCCATGTTATATTAGACACGAGTGGGTTGGTAGTAGAATGATACGCTTCCAGGTATGATTCCTACTTCCTTCGGTATCAGTAAGAACAGGTACGATCTACATCATCAGACAGTTAAGTTATTCCTCCTACTTCAGCTTCATCAGTCATATTATTGCTTTCAGATGTTATTTTCAATTATATTATTTCAGTTGCTTTACATACTCAGTACTAGTGGTACTGACGCCCAGTGGGGCGCTGCAATACTTGCCTGCAGGTACTCCTAGACGAGCAGGCGATTCTACGTGACTCCCTGTCAGCGGTTGAGTATTCAGCTCCAGTCATCCGGAGGCTGAATTTCAGAGGTGTAGTTCAGTTCCTTTTGTTGTATATAGCATGGGTAGGTCGGGGCCCTGTCCCGATCAGTTCTATTACTATTCCTAGAGGCTTGCATTCTGTATGAGATCCCTGTGGTCAGATGAGCCGGTTGTGTGGGGCCGTGCAGTTGTATAGTTGTCTTTACTCTTTCTTACTTCTGTGATGGTCGTGTGAGGCCATAGTTGTCAGTAGTGGTGACCTCGCCGGTCACGTAGCTTCTTTTTGTGCTTTTTGATTAAGCAGCAGATAACGAGACAGCATGGTGGCCTTGTCGGCCCGTATAGGCTTCCATGAGTTAGTATATTTCTGGTTAGCTGCCAAGACAGGTACAGCAGGCGATAGGCCAATGGGCCGGGGGCTATATTTACAGCCGTTATATAGCCCTTTGTTTCCATAAATCTGAGTTAGAGCCAGCCAGGTGCCAGACGCGCCCAGGCTTAACAGTCTAGCAGGTCAGATCTTAGTAAGGGCACCAGGTACCAGTCGTACCCCCCCAGGGCGGGGTGTGACAATCTAGGCAGCTGAAAGTCCATGAAAGAAACTATCTGACTCACGACCTCGAGTTTGCAGCGGTAGTATTTGCCTTAATGATTTCGAGACACTATCTGTATGGGGTCCACGTATATGTGTTTACGGACCAAAAATGCCTACAATATGTGTTTACCCAAAAGAATCTAAATCTACATCAGAGGAGGTGGTTGGAATTTTTGAAGGATTATGATATGAGTGTCTTGTATCATCCGAGCAAGGCCAATGTGGTGGCTGATGCTCTTAGCAGGCTTTCTATGGAGAGTGTGCCCCATGTAGATGAGGAAAGGAAGGAATTAGTAAAGGATGTATAATACCCTGAATGCCCAAAGACCGGACTCAGGGGTTCAAATGGAAAAAACTAAAAATTCTGCACCAGGTCACATAACGAGTTGTTTTGTGACCCGTGGGGAAGACCACGAGTTGTGAGGTGAGGTGCTTGACTTGAGTTGAAAAATATTGTTGATGGGGTCACCACGGGCATGCCCATGGTCATGATCAGACCCCATGACCCATTAAGTAAGTCGTGGCGAAGGGAAATTGGAAAGAGGAGTTTGAGGTGGCAGTATACCTTACGAATAGACCCTACGAGTCGTGGTGAGACACCACGATTCATTGGGTGGATCGTGGTTAGCAGGTAAGTAATGATCAGAGGTTGGAGGCAGTGGAGATAACGAGTGGTGCCACGAGTCATGGTCACTGACAATGATTCGTATGATGGCCCGTTTTGAGTTCCAGGTGAAACCTCGGCAGTGTACCGAACGAATGATGTAACGACCCATGGTTGGTGGCAACGACTAATTATGTCCCCCGTGGGGACTAACAAGCATCATTTTTTCTGCAAAGTTATTAAAGGTATTCTCTTCATTCCTATGCTCTAGGGTCCTCTATGTTGTTTTAAGCAATTTTCAGGGTGTATTAAGATAGGTTAAGTCATTCTAGCCTAGTCAAAACCCATGCATGCAAGTTAGGGAGTAAGAGAGGAGATCAAGATGAAGCCCTTCCAATTCTTCTCAAATCCCTCTTGCGAAATCAAGAAAGTATAAGAATCAGCTTTAAACAGGTATGTAGGGTTATTAGTGGGTGAATCCGTTCACATCCATGCCAATCTCTCTTTCTCGATCATGAAGTTCCTATGTTGATTCTATGGGGTTTTAACCCAATGCATGAGATTGTTAATTTACTACATGGGTATGATTTAGAAATGTCTCTATTATTGAATTATGATAGACTAGCAAGTTTTATATTGTTTTCAAAAAAAATCATGGTTCCTGTCTTATAAATCTATGATGCCCAGTGATGAGAAGTTCATGAAAGTTGAGATTTAAGATGAATGTTCTAGTATGATGAGATATTTATGATGAAAAGCATGTTTTCAAGTTACCCATGTTGAAGATCATGCTTTCAAGTGAATCATGTATTTTCAAGCATTTTAAAGTATTAGGTAATACCCATATGTTCAAGTATGATTATGATTTTACAAACTTAAGCTTACCACATGATTTTGGAGGTAAGACTCCTATTTATGTTCAGCTTGTGGTATGGTTTGAGCCAAGGCTCCACATGTATGATTTAGACTTATGTATTCATAATCATTTAGCTTCGTCAACGGATGATGGCCAGCTTTGTTGAAAAATGTTGGAGAGCATATGCATGTTTTGGGAGTAGTGTCTAGCACCGAGTAGGCTATGGGTCAGTCAACCCTACACCTCAAAACTAAGCGCCAACGTAGGTATTATCAGATTATATTGGGGCCTCCTATATGAGCTATCTCCTTCCCTGATTTGGCCACGAAGTTGATATCGATATCATGATATCATCCTTAGACTTGGAAAGGCTTTGGATGGCTCTACCCATTTGAGTATGATAGTTGGGACCACATAAGCTCTATCGTGGTATGTCGGTTAAAAGATGAGTCTCCCATTTTTCCTCACGATTTTAGTTATGCATGTTTATGATTCATGATATATATATGTATATATATATACACATCTACGTATGTTCTAAAGCAGGTTAGACCCGATGTTCAGTTTTACTTATGATTATCATATTTCAGCTTTGGGTCAATCGATTCAGTTATGATGTTATGTTATGTTGAGAGCATGTTTTTAGAAAAATAGCATGCAAGCCCTACTCTCAGATTCCTACTTTGTTTGTGTTTTTATATCATGCATGTTTTAAATGATTTTACTTATTAAGTGGTTTTACTTACCTTGCATACTTGGTACATTCCATGTACATATCGCATAATCTACGCTGTATCGTTTCATGATACAGGCCCCGGCATTCAGACTCATCCCCGTCGTTAGCCAGCTTATCAGAGTTAGCATTCCAAATATTCTGGTGAGTCCTCATCTTCCGAGGACCATGCTTACTTATTTTTCTTTATGTACTTTCAGTTTTCAGTCTTAGCAAGTTAGTTAGGGGTCTTTTCCCATCAACTCATCAGACTTAGATTCTTTTCAGACAAAAAGGAGGTATGCAGCTTCAGATCCATGTGTATTTCTAATGTTATGCTTATTTCAGACATCCACTAAGTTTATCATGTAAAATCTTCCGTCTTTATTGATAGAGTTAGATGTGTGTTCATGACATGGGTAGACTTAGGGTTTCTCAGGGCTCCTTGTCCGATGTTGCGATTGGGCGTATGTTCGGGTCGTGATAGATGTACATCGGCTTTCACGACTAGGAGTCCATCTTATCGAGTCGATAGATAGTGGTGTCATTGTTTAGAATGGGTTATAATCATCCTTAGTGACTAAATTTAAAGCTAGGAAAATGAGGATCCTATTTTGGTAAAGTTGAAGGAAGTCGTTTAGCATCGGATGGTTGAAGTCTTCTCCATAGGGGGAGATAATGTGCTTCGATATTAGGGTCTCTTGTGTGTACCGGGTGTTGGTGACCTAAGGGATCAGATGTTGCATGAGGCTTGTGGTTCTAGATATTCTATCCATCCAGGTGCCACCAAGATGTACCCTAACCTAAGGGAAGTCTATCGGTGGAATGACATGAAGAAGGACATAGCAGAGTTTGTGGCTAAGTGCCTGAATTGTCAACAGGTGAAGGTTAAGCATCAAAGACCTGGAGGTGTGCTCCAAAATATTAGTATCCCTACTTGGAAGTGGGAGGAGATCAATATGGAGTTCATTACAGGGTTTCCTCGCACTCGTCGATAGTATGACTCTATTTGGGTGGTTGTAGACAGGTTGACTAAGGCAGCTCATTTTCTACTGGTCAAGACTAACAATTCAGCGGAGGATTATGCTAAGTTGTATATTCGGGAATTAGTTCAGTTGCATGGGGTTCCTTTGTCCATCATATCAGATAGAGGTACTCAATTTACCTCCAAGTTTAGGAGATCATTTCAAAGGGGATTCGGTACTCAAGTCAAGCTTAGCACAATATTTCACTTGCAAATAGATGGTCAAGCCAAGGGAATCATTTAGATACTTGAGGATATGTTAAGAGCGCATGTAATTAATTTCTAGGGTAGTTGGGATGATCATCTACCTCTCATTGAGTTTTCATATAACAACAATTATCATTTCAGCATTCAGATGGCTTTGTTTGAGGCTCTCTATGGGTGAAGATTTAGATTGCCTATTGGTTGGTTCAAAGTCGGGGAAGCTGCATTGGTGGGACCAGATTTAGTCTATGAGGCCATGGAAAAGGTTCAGCTTATAAGGGACAGGTTGAAAATAGCTCAGTGTTGTCAAAAGTCCTATGCGGAAGTAAGGAGGAATGAGCTTGCATTTGCAGTTGATAATTGGGTGTTTCTGAAGGTACTTCCCATGATGGGAGTGATAATGAGATTCAGAAGGTAAGGGAAACTCACTCCCTGTTATGTTGGTCCGTACCGGATTGTGCGACGGGTTGGTAAGGTGGCCTATGAGTTGGAATTTCCCTCGGAATTAGTTTTAGTTCATCACCTAGTCCATCTATCGCTCTTAAAGAAGCGTTTGGGTTACCCGAACTTGGTTGTTCCGGTGGGGAGCGTAGGTGTGAAGGATAGCCATAGCTATGACGAGGTTCTGGTGGAAATACTTGATCATCAGGTTTGAAATCTAACAAACAAAGAAGTAGCTTCAGTAAAGGTTTTGTGGAGGAACCAGCATGTTGAGGGAGCTTCGTGGGAAGCTGAAGAAGATATGATGACTAAGTACCCGCATCTATTCCCTTTCGGCTCTGTTCCAGCTTGAGGTATCAGTTTCCTCCTTAGAATTCTATTTAGTTTGTGTTCCCCAGTTTCTTTCATGTCAATGTACGTATGTGTGATTCATGAATTCCGTTAAGTCAGGAGACAGTCACTCCCTTAGTTTTCAGCTTAAATGTTCAGTATTTGGCATGGTAGTTGCATTTCTGAGCTTTCCAGTATGTCAACCCACATTCGAGTATGAATGTTCCCAAGGGGGACATATTGTAATACTATGGAAGTTCCTAAGCCTAGACTCGAGAGTTGAAATGAAAAGTAGCAGAAACGTCTAAAATTTCTCTCAGAAAGACCCTTGGTTAGGTTCTGCAGCAGAGAATCCTCTGGTGATGGGTCTAGGAATGACCCATTGTTTGATGTAATGGGTCATTGTGAAGATGGTCCAGGTCAAAGAATGCTGGCACGATTCATGGGACGACTCATTGTTCCAAACAACGAGTCGTTGTATGTGCCCATTGGGAGGATTTCCAGGATGGGAGCAGTGGTGACAACGGCTGGCAATGACGGGTCATTGGAGCTAGTAATGACTCATCCTGGTCGGTCGTGGTAGAAGAGCAGAGACGGGAAAATGAGATGAAACAACGAGGGGAGTAACGGGTTGTGGGAGCGAGGGACGCCTCATTGTGTTAGTCGTTGTTCTAACAGTGGCTAATTTCCTGTGAGTTTAGTAATGGAAAATCTGTAACTTCTAAACCCCTAAGACCTATACTACATAATCTTAAAGCTTAGAAAAGGGTGTTTTAAGAGGGTTAAACTCATTCAAAACCCATTCGCTTCCATGCATCAAACCTAGAGGTTTCTAAGGGTGATCAAGCTTAAGATTCATCTAGTTTTTCCCCACATTACATAAGGCTTTCAAGAGGGTTTGTGAAATCAGATTCTTCTAGTTATATAGGGTTATGAATGGGTGTATTCATCCACACCCATGCTCAATCCCTCTTCAATTTCATGAAAACTCTAGTTGATGAATCTATGGGGTTTTAACCCAACATGTGAATTTTCTAAGTACCAATCATGGGTATAATATATGCATGCTTCTAATGTTGAATTATGATTAATGGGCATATTTTACAATGTCTTCAATTACAAATTATATTTTCAAGTTTCACAAATTATGATGCCCAACATGAAAGTTCATGAAGGTTGAGATCTATGATATATGTATTCCAGTAAGATGAGATGTATATGATGGAAGTATGATTTTGAATTACCAATGTCCATGTTCATGTTCTCGAATAATCAAGTCTATGTGAAGCATGTCTAAGTATTGAACAAGCCCATATGATCAAGTATGTGTAATGATTTATCTAAATTTCATGTTATTAGCTTACCACATGGATTTGGAGTCTAGACTCCCACTATTTTTCAGCTTGTGGTATGGCTTGAGCCTAAGGCTCCTCATGTTATGAGTTCAAATTTATGCATGTATGTTATGAGTCAGCTTCGTCAATAGATGATGGTTCAACTCTCTTGAAAAATGATAGAGAGCATATGCATGTTTTTTAGAGTAGTGTCTAGCACTGAGAAGGATAAGGTTCAGTTTGTATTGAGTATTTTCAGTTTAAGATATTGTGAGTTAGTTGGGGTCTTGTGCCATCGACTCATCAGTAGTGGGGGCTTTTCAGACTTAACATGTATTTAGTTTCAGCTTTGTGTTATGTATTTAGATGTTATGATATTTTAAGACTCCCATTTTATTTATATATGTTAGACTTCTTCTTGATTATGTTGTATTCAGATGTCATATTCATGCCATGGGTCGACTTGGAGCCTCTTGAGGTTCTTTTTCCCGTGTTCCAATCCCGACCTATGTTCGAGTCGTGACAGAGTCATATCAGAGCACTCCTGGAAATATTTAGAGGATGCCAGAAATCATAGGATCAGACCATGAATGAGATGTACGACTCATAGGAGCATTGTACAAGTTGTACCAATTCTTAGAACTTAACAAAAATCAGGGTTGTCAAGCATCATATGAGCAGAAACTACGACTCATATGATCATGGTATGAGTCATAGGAGAAGGCATTAATAGTTTAATTAGTTTCGCTTTTAATTTAGGAAAGGTTTCTGATTTTCGGTATAAATATTTTTCTAGGTTATTTTTGTAAGATATCATGCTTTTAGACAGAGTTATTGATAGAGAACTAATACTTGGAAGGTTCTTCTTGAGTTTTTCAATATTCTTGGAGATTTATTCATTGTTCTTAGATTGTTTGAAGTTTAATCATGCAATAATCAATTGGGTTTTATTTCAATCATCATTGTAAGTATTTAATTGTTATTTCTTCTATGAATTCTAATTCTTCTCTTGCAACCATGTGTTATACCCCGGACGCCTTAAGATTAGACCCGGGAGTTGAAATGGAGAAAACAGGATTTTCTGCACCAGGTCACAGAATGGGTCGTCATATGACCCGCCAGGTTGACCACGAGTCATTAAGTGACTCGTGGTGAGGGGTGTAGACTTACCTAGAAAATTCAGAGTTGGGGTGACCATGGGTGTGGCCACAAGTCGTGGTTAGACCCATAAGTCATCATGTCACCCGAGGTCAAGGGAAATAGGAAGAAGAAGGTTGAAGTGGCAGTGTACCCTACGGTTTGACACCATGAGTCATGGTAAGAGACCATGATTTGTTGGGTGAGTCGTGGTTAGCTTTTGGTGAATGAATTAAGGTTTCGAAAGTGGTGGAGGCAACAAGTGGTGACCACGAGTCGTGGTCACCAGTAATGGGTCGTTAGGTCCCTTGTGGGGACCCCTCGAGGAAAAGTGGTAGTGCACATGACGACTGGAGACCACGAGTTGTGGTCCTTGGTAAAAACTCATCCATTCCCTCGTGGGGACTGACAGTCAGTTATTTTCTACGAATTTAGTAAGGTCTTATTCATAATTCCTATGATCCCATGGCTTAAACTACATCGTTTTAAGCTATGAATAGTGAGTATTAATAGGGTTAAGTTCATTCTAGACTATTGCTAATCATGCATGCAAACTTAGAAAGCTAGAGAGGTGATCAAGCTTAATACCTTCATGATTTTCTTTAATTCTTCACTGGGCAAGCAAGGGAGTGGTGAAATCAGTCCATCTCAGGTATGTAAGGCTTTGAATGGGTGAATCTGTCCACACTCATGCCCAATTCCTCTCTAATTAATGAAAATCTACGTATTCATTTTGTGGGGTTTTAACACAATGCATGAATTTCCTAATCTTTTACATGGGTAAGATCCAAGTATGTTTCTACTATCGAATTCGGATTCATGGGCAAGTTTTACATTGTTTTTAATTATAATTATGTTTCCGAGCTTCATAAATTAATATTTCCATCCATGAGAAGTTCATGAAAGTTGAGATCTATGATTTATGTTCAAGTATGATGAGATGTTTATGATAAAAAGCATGTTTTCAAGATACCCATGTATATGATCATGTTTTCAATTGAATCAAGTAATTTCAAGCATGTTTAAGTATCGGGAAAGCTCGTATATTCAAGTATGATTTATGATTTCAAGTTAATTAGCTTACCACATGGTTTTGGAGTCAAGACTCCCAATTATGTTCAGCTTGTGGTGTGGTTTGAGCCAAGGCTCCTCATGTATAGTTCGGATTTATATGTGTGCATGATTATTCAACTTCATCAATAGACGATGGTCAGCTTCATTGAAACACGATGGAGAGCATATGCATGTTTTTTGGAGTAGTGTCCAGCAGCAAGTAGGCTAAGGGTAAATCAACCCTATGACTCAGAACTACGCGCCAACGTAGGTACGATCAGATTATTTTGGGACCTCGGATATGAGCATTCCTAAACCCCAAAGAGACCTTGAGCTTGATATCGATATCATGGTAGCATCATTAGCCTTGGAAAAGCGTTGGATCGCTCTGCCCACTTGAGTGTGATGGTCGGGACCAAATAAGCTCTATCGTGGTAATGTCAGTTATAAGACGAGTCTCCCATTGTTCCTCATGATTTCAGTTATGCATGTTATCATTCATGATATATACATATATGTTCTAAAATAGGTTTGAATCAATGTTCAGTTTTACTCATGATTATGAGATATCAGCTTTGGGTCATTCAATTTAGTTATGATGTACAGTTATGTTTAGATCATGATTTCAGAAAATAGCATGCAAGCCCTACTCTCAGATTCTTATCTTGATGTTGTTTTATACTATTCATTTTTTAAATAATATTACTATTTAAGAGGTTTTACTTACCTTGCATACTCGGTACATTCCACGTATTGACCGCATATCTATGATGAATCATTTCATGATACTGGCTCCGATCTTCAGACTCAGCCTCATCATTAGACAGCTTCCGGAGTTAGTACTCAGTCTCTATTAGTGAGTCCTTATCTATCGAAGGCCCCTCTTCTAATCAGCCATATTTACGTATTTTCAGTTTCAGATTTAGAGAGTTAGTTGGGTTCTTATCCCATCAACTCATCAGATGTAGAGGCTTTTAAGACAATAGATTATATCCAACTTCAAACTTGGGTTGTATATTCATATTGTTATGTTATGTTCGGATTTCCCTAATGTTTATTAGGTTAAGTCATCCGTTTTACTTGGTTGAGTTAGATGTGTGTTCATGCCATGGGTCGACTTGGAGTCTCTCGGGGCTCCTTGTCCCGTGTCTCGATCTGGGCCCATGTTCGGGTCATGAAAAACATGGTATCAGAGCAATAGGTTTGAATTGTCCTAGGGTGTGTGAAAGTCATGTTAAGTAGCACTTTTTCATGGGTGAGAAGCGCGCCACACATATGACGAAGGGGCTACAAAATATTTAGGAAATGTTCCCTTCTTTCATCATCTATGTTGTGCGGTGAAATGTCTCTCTATCCTTCTAACTCGTGCTATACGCATTTGTAGAATTGTGCCTCCCAACAGAGTTAATGGCAGAAGGAATCGAAATTGAAATGGCCACGAGGATGGCAATGTGGACGGGCTCCAACAAGCCCCCCTAGCCCATGAACACTATGCACGGAGTTGGTTTCCCTCGCTAAGTTCAAGGCAGCCATTTATATGCTAGCACAACCCTTGACCTCCTTGTTCAACTAGCAGGCAGTGGCGCACGTCCCGTAGAATGAGAATGCGGAGGTAACACAAGTCATAGATTTCCTAAGGATGAACCTACCTGAGTTTCTTGGGTGAAAGGTGGACGAGGATCCACATGAGTTTAAGATCTTGAAGATCATCCAGGTCATGGGGGTGAATGGAGAATAGTGTACTGATTTGGCCTCATATCAGTTGAAGGAGGTCACACACATTTGGATTAGATAGTGGAAGGATAGTAGGGCAGCTGGAGCAGGCCCTATTAGTTGGGAGGAGTTTCACGTCCCTTTTCTAGATCAGTTCTTCCCTCGTGAGATGAGGGAAATGAAAGCGACCAAGTACGTGACTTTAAAACAGGGAAAGATGAAAGTGCAGGAATATGCCCTAAGTTCGCTTGTCTGTCAAAGTACGCCCCAGAATTAGTGGTTGATTGGAGGGTGCGATTGAGTAGGTTCGTTCATGGTGTGATGGAGTATCTAGACAAGGATTGCAGAACTGCCATGCTCCATCAGGATATGGATTTCCCTCAATTAGTTTTGTACGCCTAGCAATAGAGGCGGCGCATCTGAGGGAGAGAGAGGCCAAGAGGGCCAGGACTGACAACTATAGGTTCTCTCAGCTAGGCCAGGTGGTGGGCACCGACAGCAGTCCCATCCGAGATCTTCAGCCCCATCATCTTCAGCGATGCGTGTGCCATCCAGACCTTGGCACGACCAAAAAGGGAGAGCCTCAAGCTTTAATGGTCAAAGCAGCAAGACCATAGATTCTAGTATCCCAGTTTGTGGCAGGTGTGGTCGGGGGAACACGGGTCAGTGTTTGGCGTGTACAGATGCTTACTTCAGGTTTGGAAAGCCTGGACATATGCTTAGAGATTTCCCAGTAACTAGATAGGACCATGATAGGGCTGAGGCCTAGCTTCCAGTTCAGCAGCTCCACCATCCTGTCCATCTCAGCAGGGCGTATCTACTAGTGTAGGTGGTGGTCAGCACCAAAATAGATTCTATGCCTTAGCATCCCCCCAGGAGCAGGAGGTCTCCCCGGATGTAGTCACTGGTATGTTACGAGTTTTCCATCTTGACGTATATGCTTTGTTAGATCTAGGGGCTATCTTCTCTTTTCTAACCGCTTATGTGGGTAGTAGTTTCGGAGTCAGTCTTGAAATCTTGTCAGAACCCTTTTCAATCTCTATTCCTATAGGTGATTCAGTTATATCTTGACGGGTGTATAGAAGTTTCCCGTTCACAGTCCTTTAGAAAGTCACCTCAGCAAATCTAGCAGAGTTAGCCATGACCGATTTTTATGTTAGCCTCGGCGTGGATCGGTTATTTTCATGTTATGCCTAGTTAATTGTAGAACCCAGGCAGTAAAGTTCAGATTTTCGGGTGAGCCAGCCATAGAATAAAAGGGTAGTTCAGTTGTGCCTGTGGGTCATTTTATTTGCTACCTTAAAACCAGAAAGATCATCTCCAAGGGTTGTGTGTACCACATAATTAGGGTTAAGGATGCCACGTCTGAGACCCCGACTATCCAGTCAGCCCCAGTAGTATGTGAGTATCCAGAAGTCTTCCAGTTGACCTTCCGAGTGTGAGATTGCTTTTCGGTATTGACCTTCTTCCCAATATGCAGCCTATATCTGTTCCTCCTTACAGAATGGTTCTAGCTGAGTTAAAGGGGTTGAAGGAGCATTTGAAGGACCTATTATAAAATGGTTTCAGTAGACCAAGCAAATCCCCATGGATTGCTCCACTTCTCTTTGTCCGAAAGAAAGATGATTCTCTTCTTATGTGTATTGATTATCGACAATTGAACAAGGTCACCATCAAGAAAAGGTATCCTCTTCAAAGGATTGATGATTTGTTTTACTAGCTTTAAGGAACTAAGTGTTTTTCGAAGATAGATCTCATATCTGGGTACCATCATCTCAGGGTTCGGGAGAGTGACATCCCGAAAATAGGCTTCAAGGCGCAGTATCGTCATTCTGAGTTTGTAGTTATGTCTTTTGGACTAATGAATTCTCCTGCATCTTTTATGGATTTGATGAACAGGGTATTCAAGCCATACTTGGATATGTTCGTGATTGTGTTTATTGATGACATCCTGATATACTCTCAGAGCAAGGAGGAACATGCCGCTCATTTAAGGGTGGTATTATAGACTCTCAAGGATCGCCAATTATATGCTAAATTCAGTAAATACGAGTTTTGTTTGAACTCATTGGCATTTTTAGGCCATGTGGTATCAAGTAAAGGTATAAAGGTAGACTGTTAGAAGTGGTAAAGAATAGGCCGAGACCGGTGAATCCTTCCGATATCAAGAGCTTCTTGGGTTTAGGTTTGTATTGTCGGAGATTTGTTGAGGGTTTTTCATCTATTATGGTGCCATTGACCCAACTGACCCAGAAGAAGGTGAAATTCTAATAGTAGGATGCTTGTGAAAGGAGCTTTCAAGAGTTAAAGACTCGACTTACCTCAGCAACGGTGTTAACCCTACCAGAGGGTACCGATGGGTTTGTGCTGTATTGTGATGCTTCAAGAAATTGCCTTGGTTGTGTGTTGATGCAAACATGGTAAAGTGATAGCATACACTTCAAGACAGCTAAAGGTTCATGAAAAGAATTACCCGACCCATGATCTTGAATTAGCGGCGATGGTATTTGCCTTGAAGATATGGAGACACTATTTGCATTCAGTCCATGTAGATATGTTCATGGACCACAAGAGTTTACAATATGTGTTTACCGAGAAGGATCTAAATCTACGCCAAAGGAGGTGGTTGGAGCTACTCAAGAATCACGATATAGGTGTTCTTTACCATTCAGTTTGGCCAATATGGTGGTAGACACACTTAGTAGACTCTCTATGGAGAGTGTGTCTCATGTGGATGAGGAGAGGAAGGAGCTGGTGAAGGATGTGCATCCACTTGCAAGGTTGGGAGCTCATTTCGTTGACTCGACCGAGGGTGGTGCTGTAGTTCAAAACGGTTCTGAGTCATCCTTGGTGACTGATGTGAAAGCTAGACAAGACGAAGTCCCTGTTTTGGTAAAGTTAAAGGAAGCTGTTTAGAATTAGAAGTCTTCTCCAAAGGGGGAGATGATGTACTTTGATATCAATGTCGATTGTATGTCTCACACGTTGATTATTTGAGAAGTTGCGATGTTGCATGAGGCTCACGGTTCTAGATATTCGATACATCCAAGTGCCACAAAGATGTACCATGACCTACAAGAAGTCTATTGGTGGAATGGCATGAAGAAGGACATCATAGAATTTGTACCTAAGTGTCCAAAATGTCAGCAGGTGAAGGTTGAGCAGTAGATACCGGGAGGTGTGCTTCAGGATATCTGTATCCCTACTTGGAATTGGGAAGGGATTATGGACTTCACAACAGGGTTGGCTCGCACTCGTCAACAGTATGACTCCATTTGGGTGGTCGTGGACAAGCACTAATTCAGCAGAAGATTATGCCAAACTATACATTCGAGAGCTAGTTCGGTTGCATGCAGTGCCCTTGTCTATCATATAAGATAGAAGTACTCAGCTTACCTCTCAATTTTTGAGATCGTTTCATAAAGGACATGGTACTCAGGTCAAGCTCAGTACAACATTTCATCCGCAAATCGATGGTCAGGCGGAGCAGATAATTTAGAATCTCGAGTACATGTTGAAAGTGTGTGTGATTGACTTCAAGGGTAGTTGGGAAGATCATTTGCCTCTTATTGAGTTTGTGTAACAACTACCATTCCAACATTCAGATGGCTCCATTTGAGGCTCTCTATGGGCAAAAATATAGATCGCTTATTGGTTTGTTTGAAGTTGGTGAAGTTGCGATGATAGGACCAGATTCAGTCCATGAGGCAATGGAGGAAGTTCAGCTAATATATGACAAGTTGAAAACAGCTCAAAGTTACCAGAAGTCCTATGCTGATGCAAAAAGGAGGGACCTTGAGTTCAAAGTTGATGATTGGGTGTTCCTAAAGATGTCTCCCATGAAGGGAGTGATAAGGTTCTAAAAGAAAGGAAAACTCAGTCCCCATTATGTTGGCCCATATCGAATTGTGAAGCGGGTTGGTAAGGTGGCATATGAATTGGAATTTCCCTCAGAATTACCTTCTGTTCGTCATGTTTTTCATATATTGCTCTTAAAGAAGTATTTCTGCGATCCAACAGTAGTTGTTCCACTGGAGAGTGTAGGTGTGAATGACAGCCTTGGTTATGAGGGAATTCTTGTGGAAATACTGCATCGCTAGGTTCGAAGGCTAAGGAACAAGGAAGTAGCTTTAGTTAAAGTTTTATGGAGGAATCAACATGTTGAGGAAGCTACATGGGAAGCCAAGGAAGATATGATGGCTAGATACCCACATTTATTCCCTACTGGCTCAGTTCCAGTTTGAGGTATCAGTTTTTCCCCAAAACTCTATTTAGTTTCATGTTTAGTTCATGTGCCCCAGTTTCTTTTATGAATATGGATGTATGTTGATGCATGAATTCAGTTCAGTCATGTAGTTTAATCGGACTTAGTCATTCCATCACTTTTCAGCTTATATTATTAGTATTTGAATATGATGATTGTATTTCTCTGCTTTTTTATTTGATTTTCAACATTCGAGGATGAATTTTCCCAAGGGGAAAATATTGTTATACCCTGGATGCCCCAAGATCAGACCCAGGAGTTGAAATGGAGAAAAATAGAATTTGCTGCACCAGGTCATAGAACGTGTAGTCATGTGACCATTCAGGTTGACCACGAGTCGTTAAGTGACTCATGGGGAGGAGTGTTGAGTTTCTTGGAAAATTCAGAGTTGGGGTGGCCATGGGTGTGGCCACGAGTCGTGGTCAGATCCACGAGTCGTCAGGCCACCCGTGGTCAAGGGAAATAGGAAGTCGAAGGTTGAAGTGGTAGTGTACCCTATGGTTTGATACCACGAGCCGTGGTCAGACACCACGATTTGTTTGGTGAGTCATGGTCAGCTTTTGGTGAATGACGTATGGTTTAAGCAGTGGAGGTAACGAGTGGTGACCATGAATCGTGGTCACCAATAATGGGTTGTTAGTTCCCTCGTGGGGATCCCTCAAGGAAAATTGGCAGTGCGCACGATGATTGGAGACCACGAGTCGTGGTCCTTGGTAATGACTCGTCCATTCCCTCGTGGGGACTGACAATCAGTTATTTTCTGCAAATTTAGTAACGGCTTATCTGTAATTCCTATGACTCTAAGGCCTAAACTATTTCATTTTAAGCTATGTATAGTGAGTATTAAGAAGGTCAAGTTCATTCTAGACTACTCCTACTCATGCATGCAAACTTAGAGAGCCAGAGAGGCGATCAAGCTTAATCCCTTCATGCTTTTATTCAATTCTTTATTGGGAAAGCAAGGGAGTGGTGAAATCATTCCATCTTAGGTATGTAAGGCTATGAATGGGTGAACGTGTTCACACCCATGCCCAATCCCTCTCTAATTCATGAAAATCTACGTGTGGATCCTATGAGGTTTTAACCCAATGCATAAATTTTATAATTTATCGCATGGGTATGATCCAAGTACGTTTCTACTATTGAATTATGATTCATGGCCAAGTTTTACATTTTTTTCAATTGTAATTATGTTTTCAAGCTTCATAAATTAAAATGCTCATCCATGAGAAGTTCATGAAAGCTGAGAGCAGTGATGTATGTTAAAGTATGATGAGATGTTTATGATTAAAAGAATGTTTTCAAGATACCCATGTCTATGATCATTTTTTCAAGTGAATCAAGTATTTTTAAGAATGTTTATGTATCTGGGAGGCCCATATGTTCAGGTATGATTTATGGTTTCAAGTTAATTAGCTTACCACATGGTTTTGGAGTCAAGTATCCTAATTATGTTTAGCTTGTGGTATGGTTTGAGCCAAGGCTCCTCATGTATGATTCATATTTATTTTTATGCATGATTATTTAGCTTAGTCAATAGACGATGGTCAGCTTCATTGAAAAACGATGTAGAGCATATGAATGTTTTTGGGAGTAGTGTCTAGCACCGAGTAGGCTAAGGGTCAGTCAACCCTATGCCTCAGAACTACACCCCAATGTAGGTATGATCAGATTATTTTGGGACCCCCTAATGTGAGCTTTCCCCTTCCCCAAGGTGTCCTTGAGCTTGTTATTGATATCATGGTAGCGTCCTTGTTATTGATATCATGGTAGCGTCCTTAGCCCTGACAAGGATTTGGACAACTCTATCCTTTTGAGTGTGATAGTCGGACCACGTAAGCTTTATTGTGGTAATGCGGTTATAAGAGGAGTCTCCCATTGTTCCTCATGATTTCAGTTATGCATGTTATCATTCATGATAAATACATATATGTTCTAAAGTAGGTTTGACCCAATGTTCAGTTTTAATTATTTTTATCAAATTTCAACTTTGGGTCATTCGATTTCAGTTACGATGTACAGTTATGTTCAAATCATGATTTCAACAAATAGCATGCAAGCCCGACTCTCAGATTCTTATCTTGATGTTGTTTTATACTATAATGCCCCGGAAACTCAAAAACTAGACCCGAGAGTTGAAATGGAGAAAACAGAAATTTTTGCACCAAGTCACAAAACGAGTCATTCTGCGTCCCGTGGGGAGTGACCACGAGTTGTTAAGTGACTCGTGGTGAGGACTAGAAGCTTATTTTGAAAATCGGATTTTTTTGGGTGACCACGAGTCGTGGTCAACACCCACTAGTCGTGACATGACCCATGGCTAGGAATAATTGAATACCAGGAAGAAATTGGCATTGAACTCCACGATTAGTCACCACGAGTCGCGGGATAAGTCGTGGTCAGGGGCTTATAAAAATGGGTGAACTTAGACAGTGCACTCAACGAGTGCTCACCACGACTCGTTAAGGAACACCACGAGTTGTGGTGTTGTCCTTAGGTTAGAATAGATGGGAGAGTAGGAATTTTCGGAAAGTGTACTCAATGAGTATGATAACGAGTCGTGGTCACTGACCACAACCCCTTAGGTCACCCGTGAGGACTGACGACCAGTTTTTCCCTGCGATTTTCCAAGGGTTGTTTAGTAATTTCTTACCCTTCTAAACTTTAAACTACGTCGTTTTACTCATAAATTTAGACTTATTAGTGGGGGTAAACGGTTCCTTTCCTTATTCCCCACTCAAACCTTCAAGAAGAAGAACGTAGAATTTTCTTTCAGAGCAAGAACTAGGGCAGACCCTTCCTCCTCGATTCTAAAGGAAATTCTTTAGGTTTCTTCATCAGGTATGTGGAAATTCAACAAGAGGATTGTTCTTCCCTTGAATCCCCTAAAACTCTTCCTCAATTCACTATCAATTCTAGCCTTGAATTTTCCATTGTGCAGATATGGCTATCAGACCTTATTTAATTCTCGAGGGATATTATTTTATGCTAATTTTTGATGTTTTCCACAAATTTGTAATTAGAATGATATTTGTTCCGTTGAATGTGAATTTTTTCCCTAACTCTTGAAAGTAGAAACTAGAATCCTGCATAAGTATCGAATTCTCAAATTTTCTTGGATCTTTTAGAGTTAGGGCTTTCTATAATAGTTGTATGTGTTAGAAACTCAGTAAAATATATGTTAGACAATTTCAGTCAGAAGTTTATATACTCAGAAATGTCAGCCTAGTCTCACTCAGATTTTCAGCAACCTCCAGGTTGCCTAGAATAATGTCAGCTGATCAGTTTGACTACAGAAAATCCCAAGGTGTCAGTATCACCTCCTAGTTATCAGAATCAGATCCATAACTCATTGTATAGGTCCACAAGTCAGTAATGACACTTAGTCAGATGGCTCTGACTTGCCCTAGGACCCCATTAAGATTATAGTTTGTTCTTAGATGGTAACGATGCTTCTAAATAAGTAGCTCTGACCAGTCTAGAACCCAGTTTCAGAATCTGGTCTAATAAGAATCTCAGGGTATCTTCAGTTACATATTCCTGACTAGTCATGGATCCTAGTTTTAAGCTATCATCTTAGTATTCAATTTTGGTATTCCAGTGGGGGTTGAACTTAGCACCAAGCGGACTGGTGTTCTAGCGCACCCAGGTTCCCAGAACTACGTTGACAGCATAGGTTATAGTATTTATTGGCCTAATCATACACAGACTTTTTTGATCACCTAGTTCATGCCTCTATACCCTGGAAAGGTATATTAGGTCCTACTGGTGAGGCGTATACATCAGACTCCATGTTTAGCTAACGTGGTTATATGTCGGTTATAGACTATCCCACTAGTTAGTTCAGTCCAGTTTCAGTTTAGTTCAAATCAGTATTCCAGACATAGAACATGCTTTGACCATCAGACAGGGTCTTTTAGACCATCTCAATAGTGTAGCTATTCAGTTCAGTAGCTTTAGTTGAGCCTTGAGTGCCTTTTCAGTTCTGCAATTTCTTTTATTTAGGCTATGGTGTTGTGTTTCTCTAACTTACTCAGTACATTAAAAGTACTGATGCATACTTTTATGTTGTAATATTTTATGATACAGCTGCAGGTTCTCAGCCCCAGCGTCGTTAGCGGACTTTGATAAGATCTCCCTCTCTCTGTAGCAGAAGTGTGAGTCCTCATTTTTCAAGGACATTATTTCATTATCTTAGTTATGTTTATTACATTCAGTTGAACTTAGAGTTAGCTGGGGGCTTGTCCAACCAACTCATCAGTTCAATGGCTTTCAGACAGAGACTTGGTTTTTTTCAGACTATCAGTGTAGCTCAAACTATTTTTATGTTTATGATTCAGTTTTAAACTTTGTCATAAATTCTTTATGTTATTATTTCAACCTTCTGTATATGTATTTATATTACTCAAAATACCAGTGTATGATACACTAGGGGTTGACTTGGGGTTATTCATGACTCCAAGTACTGTGTCCCGTCCAGGTGTACACTTGGGGCGTGACAAACTTGGTATCAGAGCACTAGGTTTAGAGTATCCTTAGAATGTTTGAAAGACGCATCGAGTAAAGTCCTTTTCATGGGTGTGAAGCGCTCACACATATGACGAGGAGGCTACGAGATGTTTTTAGGAAAAGTCTCTTTTGTTCATACTCTTTATCGTGTGTTAAATTTCAATCCCAGAAGCACCCTTATAACTCGTGCTCTGTTTCATTTCAGTGAGTTATGCCTCCTAGACACAGTAACAGAAGAAGGGTTGGCAATCCGACAGACCTTCCCCACCAGCCCCTCAGGATGACATAGTGTCCACTGCGGAGTTTAGGGTGGCTATTCAGCTGCTCTCTCAAACAGTCACCAATCAGGTGATCCAGTATGTGGTTCCGGTTAACACAAGCGGGTCCACAAAAGCTTCTAGGGTGCAAGACTTCACCCAAATGAACCCCCTATAATTTCAGGGATCCAAGGTGGGGGAGGACCCCAAGAGTTTATGGATGAGTTCAAAAAGATTACCCACATTATGGGTGTCATCTCCTCTAAGCATACTGATCTGGTTGCCTACCAACTAAAAGGGGGAGCCTAGGTCTAGTATGAACAGTGGAAAGAGGGGCGACCAGTGGGAGCAACATCGGTGGAGTGGGAGGAGTTCAACAATGCCTTCCTGGACAGATTTTTCCCTTGGGAGCTGAGGGAGGCAAAAGTGGTTGAGTTTATGAACTTGAAACAGGGAATCAGGACCATAGAAAAATACGAATGGGAGTTTACCAGGCTGTCTAAGTATGCTTCGGAGATGGTAGCCGATCCAAGGGATCGCATGTTGAAGTTTGTAAATGGAGTGTCGAACCTAGTCCTCAAGGAGTGCAAGACAGCGATGCTAATTAGGGATATGGACCTCTCTAGCCTGATTGTCTATGCCCAGGAGATTGAGGCCAAAAACTGAAGGATATCGGGCGAAAGAATATGCAAGAAATGACTTTCCAGTCAGATTATGGCCATTAGAGGTCTAGCGGTAGTAGTCGCCCACATCAGTAGCAGCAACAACAACTGAGAGTCCCAGCACCCAGCTCAGACAGCGCCTGAACTTTTCGATCCCGCTAGAATCAGAGGGGTGGAGCATATGGCTCTTAGTCTCAAAGCTACAGTTCTAGGAATAGATATCCATCTTGACCCAAGTGTGGCAAGAACCACCGGGGAGAGTGTCTTGAAGGTCGAGAGGGCTGTTTTGGTTGTGCATAGCTTGATCATCAGCACAAAGATTTCCCGTCAGCAGGATAGGGGAGAGCACAATCCACCACATTATCATCTCCAATAGGCCAAAACATCAGGTACGGATGACGATCAACGCCAAAATCGTTTTATGCATTGTTTTCCCATTAGGATCAGGAGAGATAACCTGACGTAGTCACATGTATTTTATGCCTCATTCATCTAGACGTGTATGCCCTCCTAGATCTAGGAGCCACCCTCTCATTTGTGACTCCCTACATAGAAGTCCAGTTCAATATTAGTCGAGAGGTCCTCTCAAAACCATTCTCAGTCTCCACCCCTTTTGGCAAGTTAGCTAGAGCCAGCCGGGTGTATAGAAACTGTCCAGTCTTGATCTTGAATAAAGTTATTCCAGTTGATCTCATAGAGTTATACATGGTCGATTTTGACCTTATCATCGGCATGGATTTGTTACACTATGTTTATGCCTCAGTAGACTACATAACTAGAGTCGTCAAGTTTCAGTTTCTAAATGAGCAACGGCTAGATTGGACGGGAAGTAGTTCAACACCTAAGGGTCAATTTAATTCCTACCTTATGGCCAGAAGCTCATTGCCAAGGGATGTATCTATCATCTAGTTCGAGTCAAGGATTCCAACTCTGAGACCCAAACAATCCAGTCAGTTTCAATGGTCAGCGAGTTCCCAGATGTATTTCCTAAGGATCTTCCCGGAGTTCCCCCTAAACGGGAAATAGCCTTCAGAATAGAACTCCTCCGACATACATAGCCCATCTACATCCTTCCATACAGAATGGCTCTAGTACTATCCCTGCGTAAGAAAGACAATACCTTTAGAATATGCATAGATTACCGTTAGTTGAACAAAGTCATAGTTAAGAACAAGTATCCCCTACCCGGAATTGACGACAAATTTGACCAACTTCAGGGAGCCAGTTGTTTCTCAAAAATCGATCTCAGGTTGGGATATCATCATTTAAGGGTCAAAGAGTGTGACATACCAAAAATAGCATTCAGAACTAGGTATGGTCATTACGAGTTTGTGGTTATGTCCTTCGAGCTAACAAACGCTCCCGCAGCCTTCATAGACTTGATGAATAGAGTCTTTAAGAAATATATGGATATGTTCATCATTGTATTTATCGACGACATTTTGGTATACTCCAGAAATAAGGAAGAGCATGCTAATCACCTAAGGATAGTGCTTTAGAATCTCAGAGACTGCCAGTTGTTCGCCAAGTTTAGCAAGTACGAATTCTAGTTGAAGTTCGTGACTTTCCTGGGTCACGTGGTCTGGGGAGAAGGTATTTAGGTTGATCCTTAAAAGATAGAAGCATTGAAAGATTGTCCCAGACCTACCTCTTCGACGGAAATCAGGAGTTTCCTGGGCTTAGCTGGTTATTACCAATGGTTTGTGGAAGGCCTCTACTCTATAGCATCTCCTCTGACTAAGTTCACTTAGAAGAAAATGAAATTCCAGTGGTCGGATGCGTGTGAGAAGAGTTTCCAAGAGTTGCAGACTCGCCTCACTACCGCTCCGATTTTGACTTTGCTAGAAGGAACAGAGGGGGTGCTTGTTTATTGTGATGCTTCAGGAGTTGGACTCGGTTGCGTTATGACGCAGCAAGGAAAAGTGATATCCTACACCTCCAGACAACTCAAAGTTCATAAGAAGAATATCGAACTCATGACTTTAAGTTGGCAGCGGTGTTGTTTGCACTGAAAATTTGGAGACATTACCTATACGGGGCTCATGTGGATGTATTCACAGACCATAAGAGCCTTCAGTATGTGTTCAGTCAGAAGGACCTAAATCATTGTCAGAGAAGGTGGTTGGACCTACTGAAAGACTATGACATCAGTGTGTTGTATCACCGGGGCAAAGCCAATGTGGTGGCTGATGCACTAAGCAGGTTGTCTATGGGGAGCATAACTAATGTTGAAGAGGGCAAGAATGAAATGGTAAAGGATATTCAAAGGCCAGCTCGATTGGAAGTACAGTTGGTGGGTTCAATCGAAGGTGGAGTGGTAATACAAAGTGGGTTGGATTCTTCCTTTAGCAGTTGAAGTGAAGTCTAGATAGGAAGAATATCCCCTCTTACTCAAGATTGAGGAAGCAGTTCTCCGAAAAGAAATAGAAGCTTTCTCCAAAGAGGGAGATGATGTTCTCCGTTCCCAGGGTAGGTTATGTGCACCAGATGTCGGTGAGTTGAGACAGCAAATACTGGCTGAAGCACACAGTTCTAGATATTCCATTCACCCTGGTACTACCAAGATGTACCATGATCTATGGGATATTTATTCGTGGAACTTTATGGAAAGAGATATTGTTGAATTTGTAGTCAAGTTCCCGAACTGTCAACAAGTTAATTAGAACACCAGAAACAAGGAGTTATGACTTAGGATATCAGTATACCTACATGGAAGTAGGAAAAAGTAAATATGGACTTCACTACGGGTCTACCTCGAATTCATCGGCAACATGACTCAATCTGGGTAATAGTGGACCGGATGACTAAGTGAGCTCACTTCATCCCAGTTAAAACCACGGACTCAATTAAGGACTATGCCAGACTTTACATCCAAGAGTTAGTCAGAGTTCATGGGGTAGCCCTATCTATTATCTCAAATAGAGGTACCCAATTCACCTCTCATTTCTGGAGGTATTTTCAGAGAGGACTGTGTACCCAAGTCAAACTCTGTACAACATTTCACCCGCAATAGATGGGAAAGCTGAGTGGACCATTCAGACCCTATAAGATATGTTAAAACTGTGCGCGATCGATTTTAAGGGCAATTGGGATGACCATTTTCCTCTTATCGAGTTTGCGTACAACAACAACTACCACTCTAGCATTCAGATTAGGCATTATATGGTAGAAGGTGTAGATCTCCTTTAGGGTGGTTTTAGGTTGGTGAAACTACCTTGCTAGGGACAGACTCAGTTCACGAGGCAATGTATAAAGTTCAACTCATTTGAGAAATATTGAAAAATAGCTCAGAGCTGTCAGAAATCTTATGCGGATATGAGGAGAAGAGAGTTGGAGTTTGCAGTTGATGATTGGGTTTATTTGAAAATTTTTCCCATGAAGGGGGTGATGAGATTTGGGAAGAAAGGAAAACTAAGTCCAGGTATGTGGGACCCTATAAAAATTTTGAGTCGTACTAGCAATGTAGCCTATGATCTAGAATTACCTTCAGAATTAGCAGTTGTGCACCTAGTATTCCATGTTTCTTTATTTAAGAAGTGCATTGGTGATCTAACTTTAGTTGTTCCATTAGAAAGTGTGGAAGGTAAAAGATAGTCTCTCTTATGAAGAAGTGTCAATCCAGATTCTTGGCCGTCAGGTTCGTAAGTTGAAGAACAAAGAAGAAGTTTCAGTCAAAGTCTTGTGGAGGAATGAGCAAGTTGGGGGAGCTACGTGGGAGGCTGAAGCATATATGATGGGCAGATACCCACACTTGTTCCCTTCTGGCTCAGTTTCAGTTTAAGGTACCAATTTCCTCCCTAAAACTCTATTCAATTCATGTGTTCCAGTTTCTTTCATGTGATTGATCATGAGTACGATTAGTTAATTCAGTTCAGACTCGTAGTTTAGTTCGGTGGTAGTCATTCCATTAGTTTTCAGCCTTTACGGTCAGTATTTGAACATAGTGATTGCAATTCTCTACTTTTCTGTGTGTTTTCAACATTTGAGGAAGAATGTTCCCTGGGTGGAGATATTGTAACACCCCAGAAAATCAAAAACCAGACCCGAGAGTTGAAATAGAGTAAATATAATTTTTTGCACCAGGTCATAGAATGAGTCATTTTGTGACGCGTGGGGAGTGACCACGAGTCGTTAAGTGACTCGTGGTGAGGACTAGAAGCTTATTTGGAAAATTGGATTTTTTGGAGTGACACGGGTGAGACCATGAGTCATGGTCAGCACCCACGAGTCGTGACATGACCCGTGGCTAGGAATCACTGAAGACCAGGAAGAAATTGGCAGTGTACTCCGCGATTAGTCACCATGAGTTGTGGAACAAGTCATGGTCAGAGGCTTATCAAAATGGGTGAACTTGGAAAGTTTACTCACCATGACTCGTTAAGGAACACCATGAGTCATGGTGTTGTCCGTGGCTTAGAATAGATGGGAGAGTAGGAATTTTGGGCAGTGTACTTAACGAGTGCGACCACGACCCGTTAGCCCACCCATGAGGACTGACGACCAGTTTTTACCTGCAATTTTTCAAGGATCGTTTAGTAATTTTCTACCCTCCTAAACTCTAAACTATGTCATTTTAGTCATAAATTTAGACTTATTAGTGTGGGTAAATGGTTCCTTTCCTCATTCCACACTCAAACCTTCAAGAAGTAAAACGTAGAATTTTCTCTCAGAGCATTTCAGAGTAAGAACTAGGACATACCTTTCCTCCGCGATTCTCAAGGAATTTCTTCGGGTTTATTCATCAGGTATGTGGGAATTCAACAAGGGAATTGTTCTTCCCTTGTGTCCCCTAAAACTCTTCCTCAGTCCACTATCAGTTCTAGCCCTGAATTTTCGATTTTGAAGATATTGCTATCAGACCTTGTTTAATTCTTGAGGGATATTATTCTATGCTAATTTTTTATTTTTTCCACCAATTTGTAGTTAGAATGATGTCGTTCTGTTGAATGTGAATTTTTGCCCTAGCTCTTGAAAACAAAAACTAGAATCCTCCATAGGTATTGAATTCTCAAAATTTATTGAATCTTTCAGAGTTAGGGGTTTCTATAATAGTTGTATGTGTTAGAAACTCATCCAAATACATGTTAGAAAATTTCAGTCAGAAGTTTATATACTCAGAAATGTCAGCCTAGTCTCAGTCAAATTTTTAGCAACCTCCGGGTTGCCCAGAATAATGTGAGCTGATCAGTTTGACTATAGAATTTCTAAGGTGTCAGTATCACCTCCCAGTTATAATAATCAGATCCAGAACTCATTGTATAGGTCCATAAGGCGGTCATGATACTTAGTCAGATAGTTCTGTCTAGCCCTAGGACCCCAGTCAGACTACAGTTTGTTATTAGGAGGTTACCACGCTTCTAGATAAGCAGCTCTGACTAGTCTAGAACCCAGTTTCAGAATCGCATCCGATAAGACTCTTAGGGTACCTCAATTATATATCCCTGACTAGTCTTGGATCCTGGTTTTGAGCTATCAGCTTTGTTTTTAGTTTAAGTATTCCAGTGGGAGCAGGACTAATTACCGAGCGGATCGGCGTTCTTGCGCACCAAAGTTCCTAGAACTACGTTGCCAACATAGCTTACGGTATTTATTGGCTTGATTTGCCCCAAACTTTTATGATCACCCAGTTCACGCCTTTATACCTTGAAAAGGTATACTGGGTCCTATTGGTGGGGTGTATACATCTGACTCCACGTTTAGTTCACATGATTACATTTTGGTTATAGACTCTCCCACTAGTCAATGAAATCTAGTTTCAATTTAGTTCACATTAGTATTTCAGACTTAGAACATGCTTTGACCACCAGACAGGGTCTTTAAGACCACCTCAATTGTGCCGCGATTGAGTTCAGTAGCTTTAGTTGTGTCTTGCATGCCTTTTTAGTTCAGCAATTTCTTTTATTTATCCCATTGTGTTGTGTTTCTCTCACTTACACAGTACATTCAAAGTACTGACAGATCCTTTTATGCAGTATCGTTTCATGATACAGCCGCAGGTTCTCAGACCCAGCGCCATTAGCCGACTTTGATCAGATCTCCCTCTCTCAACAATGTGTCATCATTTTCTGAGGAAAGTATTTCATTATCTCCATATGTTTATTATATTTCAGTTGGACTTAGAGTTAGCTGGGGGCTTATCCCAACAACTCATTTGTTAGATGGCTTTCAGACTTAGACTTGGTTTTTTAAGACTATCAGTGTAGCTCAAACTATTTTGTTCTTTATGATTCAGTTTTAAACTCTCTCATAAAGGCTTTATGTTATTATTCCAAGCTTTTGCTATATGTATTTATATTACTTAGAATACCAGTGTATGATAGACTTGGGGTTGACTTGGAGTTACTCGTGACTCCAAGTACCGTGTCCTGTCCAGGGTGTAGACTTGGGGCATTACATATACTATGCATGTTTTAAATGATATTACTTATTTAAGCGGTTTTAATTACCTTACATACTTGGTATATTCCACGTACTGATCGCATACTCTATGCTATATCATTTCATGATACAGGCTCCGATCTTAAGACTCAGCCTCATCATTAGCCAGCTTCCGGAGTTAGCATTCAATCTCCATTGGTGAGTCCTCATATATTGAGGGCCCCTCTTCTAATCAGTTATGTTTACGTATTTTCAGTTTCAAATTTAGAGAGTCAGTTGGGGTCTTGTCCCATCAACTCATAAGATGTAGAGGCTTTTTAGACAATAGATTGTATCCAACTTCAAACTTGGGTTGTATATTCAGATTGTTATGTTATGTTCGTATTTCCTCCATGTTTATTATGTTAAGTCTTCCTCTTTACTTGATTAAGTTAGATGTATTTTCATTCCATGGGTCGACTTGAAGTCTCTCGGGGCTCCTTGTCCCGTGTCTCAATATGGGCCCATGTTCTGGTCGTGACACCATATTAGGCTAAAACCTCCACAACTAGGGTTGTAGGAACCATGCTGAATTATCCAACTAATGTTTGCACAAAGGGATTCTAAACCATTATGGATGCTTGTATTATCTTGTCTTCATCATAAACATTTCTTAACGGAGTGCAATGTACAGATTTGCCTGAATTCTCTATTTGCCTGAACCTAGAGAGATGGATATTAGGAAAAGAGAAAAACAACAAAGCCTTGAACTTTATGGTTCATTGTATAACTTGAGTTGCGGTTGCAGGATATTTAATTTGGAAATTGATAACGGTTAAAGTGAAATCACTCAAATGACTTAATCCAGTAATTGAGTATAGTCATTCAATAGGGATGAATCGGTCATTTGGATGAACCTATGTTATTACAAGCAAAGTATTGGAATAGATCACAAGTGCAAAAACCTGAAGTAATTATGAATCTATAGGAAACACCTCCTAGTTAATTGCATAAATTTGACAACAACTTCAATTTAGAATATTCATACTCAATTACTTCATTGAACCCCCCTCCCCAATAGGAAATAATTGCACTAAAAGTGTAAATACTAGTATTATTCTACATCTTGAGCATATTCTCTGTGGGATCAACTCCAACCTTTGTTGGGTTCTTTATTGACAACGTCCGCGTCATACTTTAATAGGAGTGTGATTTGAGCATTAACATACACGAGCCTCTCACCTCAAGGCAAGGATATATTACCATCATTCATCAACATACTTCATCATACACTCAATCAATCATCACATAGGATAGATCACACGTGCATGTTGATATTTACAATTCCACTTTAAATTCATGAATAATATTCATAATTTACTTAATTTCGAGATCATTCACGCAACCTGATTATATCACCATAATTGATATCATAGTCACTTTCCAAAGACCATACTAGTATATACATCAATTTATTGATACACAGAAAATATTAGTCATAGTCAAATTTCTCATGATTTCAAATTATTAAGTAAAAGAGTGGGCAATCAGATACACACCCATAGACACATAAGAATATTAATATATTTATCACATTTGTGTATACGCACATTGTAGCCACCTCTAAGTTACTTACTAACTCAGTCTTTCAAGACTTCGGCATTCAGGGACAGTATCCATCTTGAATATTGCAACTATCATACCATCTCTATTTCGGAATACAACTCTTGACGGTTAATTCTCTGCTTCTATCATAGTTAGTAACCTTTTACCAATTCCTTAGTCATGCGATATTCAAGTGCTATCATTTCTATTTTAACTTAACCATTTGTTGTTATGATTTCATGCTAGTATCTATGTTTCCTCTTACAATAATCAATAATATACAATAAAGGACACACCACCAAGAATATACTGTTAAGAATAATACTGAAAAGAATATAATATCCAAAACATGCAATTAACAGCCTATCATCAAAATCTACCCAATTTCAATAATTACAGTACAGTATTCATCGCCTCTTTCTTTTCTTGCTATTCGGGTTATTTCCTCCTTATCTAGTAGTTATTTCACTATTATTTTATATAAGCCATCTTCTTCATTCTATATCAAAATCATTCACCAATTGAACATCAATTATACATACGTATATGAGTTACTAATCAATGTCTAACACAAGGTAAGACATAACCTACCTAGGCACCATGTTGCTACCAAGGAAAAATGGGGTTGCATTCTTGACCTGAACCTTGGTATTTTAAGGAGACTTGACAGGGAGGATAGTGGAATCCCCATCCTTCTCTAGCCACCCTATTCTTTTCTTAGTTAGAATAGCCAAGCCTTCGTGCTAGGACATTTCTCATGACTAATCCTTGTTACAATAGGATATTAATTTTTAAAATTAGTCAAAAATATGGAGTTTTTGTCCGCGTTGTCTGCAACAGGGATGACTCTTTTGCTGCAGTGGTCCAACTACAACGAAGGGGTGTCCGCCGCAGTCGCTCTGCCGCTCAGGCCCACTCAGCCCATTTTTACCTTTACAAAAATAATATATCTTTAACCCGGAAATAGAATCATACCCACAAAAATTTAATAATTTTAAATTATTCCATTAATATTATCCAGGATCTGCAACGACCGAATGGGTTGTTACATAATAATCAGGAGAACATCTTAAGTTATTTCGCAAATACTTCACATTTTAACACAAAAGAGAGAAATTGTAATTTAATAATATTTTCATGGATGAACATGAAAAACATATAAAATAACTCGTTTAGGAGATTCAAGTTGCTCATAAGGATTCATGAAGTTCATAAAGAAAAGAAAGAGACTTTTCAAACTTGAAGCAAAGGCTTTATCAAAACATGTAATAAATCTTGCATGAGTTAGAAGAAGATGTTTTGGGGAAAGAACATGATATCCCATGCATAGAGTTTCCTTTAGATACGACCTATTTTCTCTTAATAAGGACAAAAAAAATTTAAGCTTAGGAAGGGCTGCTATGTCCACCTTTAGCTTAGAAGTGGGTTACCTTTGAAACCCTAGGAGTGTAGAAGCTAGAAATTACTAATCTTTGCTTGCATATAAGAAAAACCTGATGGAATTACTTTGAAGGAACTCACCTGATAGTGGAAGGGCTTAGAGAAGAGAGAAAAGTTGTTTTATCACTTAGAAGATGAAAAATAAGGAAGAGAAAGTTATGTCTCACTCTTAAATAACCACCAAAATTACATAACTAACGGATGGCCTAAAAATTGTTTGTAACACCCCAAGAGTTCTTAGGATCAAAACTGAGGGTTGAACTAGAGAAAAATAGGAAAATACCACCAGAGTTAGAGGATGACTCAAGGGACGAGTCATTGTAGGGAACAATGACCCGTTATGTAACTTGTGGTAATTCCCCAGTCAAAATTTTCAGTGAAACAATGATCCCAACAATGACTCATTGGAAGATCCAATAGTTCATCCAGAGTGGTCACAGAATGAGGTTCAGAATAGGCCCAAGTCCTAGTAAGTGGCAGCGAGAGGATATGATGAGTCATTGTTTCAAGTAACGACTCCTCCTGTCTAGTCGTTGGTTGGAGAATTAGAAGAGTAGCATAATTTCCCTGAAAGCAATAGATGGAGTAACGAGTCATTGTTTCATACGAAGACTCGTCCTGAGCAATCTTTGATTAGAACTTTATGAGAGTACCAAAAGTGTTTTATATACAACATACGATCCAATAGCCCTTGGTATGCTACGACGACCCATTAGAGTGGTCATTATAGTAAAAAAATAGTTTTTTATGCGAATTTCCAGGTGTAGTTTCGTAAATTCTGGAGCTCCTAACTTCCTAACGACGTCATTTTAATCCTTGAAAGGAGTGTTTTAATAGGGTTTAGTCTATTCTAAGTCATTAGACTCCATATATGCAAGATGTTAAGATTCCCTTTCAAGATCAAGCTAGAATTCTCCCCAATTTCTTTCCCAATCCTCTTGGGCTCTCAAGGCTAGTTTGAAGATCTGTTTACCCATGTATGTAGGGCAATGAATGAGGGATTTCTTCCACTCTCATGCTTAAATTTTCCCTCTAATTTATGATTTCAAGTTTCTAATCAAGCATATGATTTCTAGGGTTTCAACTAAATTCTATGGGATTATCTATGCTATCTTTGTGGGTCCAATTCTCTCTTGTTGTAATGTATGATTTAAGGATAATGGAAAAATTTTAAACTAAATTTGATTACAAATTCATGCTCTAGAGCTATTACAAATTCTGCCCTATTATGCATGTTTTAAGAAAACTCAAGCATAAGATTCATGATTTAAAGTATGATAAAGTAAATTATATTTTATGATTATTATGCATGATTTTCACAATAACCCTTCATGAATTTTATGGATTTTAGAATATTATGATTCCCTCAAGTATGCATGACTTTTACAAGTATCATGTTTATGATCATGGAAGACTCACAGGCCTATTTCATGGCTAGTTCATTTATCTCAAGCATGTTATGAATCGCACGATTTTAACAAGTCAATGTACTTCAAGTATGTTTCATGATTACGATATGAGCACTATATATATTTTTCGAGTAGTATTTAACACCAAGTAGGCCGGGGTTCTAAAGCACATAGGTCTTAGAACTATGTGCCATGTAGCCATGGTGGGTTCCTCCATGAGAGTTGATCTCGGGCAAAATAGCATGCCCGAGTGATGCCTTATAACTTAGTTTTGTCTTGTTCATCGACTTAATTATATGCATTCTCATGTAATTTTATATAAATGTGAATATATACACTAACCAACATGACTAGTTCTTGTTTTTATAGGTTCAAAATGAATTTGAGGGACTAATCCATGAGTTGGTGAAGTGGAGGCATGGAATCGAAATTAAAACGCGAACGTCGGCAAGGAGGATGCGTGAAACAGCCAACCTGCGCGTTGGCAACGTGCCACGGCAGGCAGGCTGCGCAACCAAGGCCGTGACACGCCACCTAGCACGTTGCACAAGCAGCGTGACACGCTGCCAACGCGGAAAGGGGCTGCCTGGCGACGGTTTTGTGAGTTTCCAGTGTGCATTCGGGTTACCCCTCCGTGTCACGGAGGCAGTGCTCCGCGATACACTCTGTGACATGGAGCCATTCCATGATAGACATAATTTTGTACAATTCTCATTTACTATAAATAGGTCTCTTAGCTCCTAAAATCATTTTGTCACGATTTTATTCTGAAAAACCACCTAGGAGTGAAGGGAGAAGTGGGAGAACTCACCTAGGGTTCATCAATTTCATCTTCTCATCTACCAATTCTTGTAAGTATGTTACTTTAACAATGTTTTCTTGCAATTTTACAAACTTGAATGGCTAGAACCCTTCCTGTAGGGTTGAAGCCATGAGTTATGAGTGTGTTTTTACGAATTTGCTTTGGAATTAAGTTATTGATTGTTGTTTTGTCTTGCATTCTTAATTGTGGTTGTTTGTATGATGGATCACCATGAAAACACACACGTTAAACTTAGAAAATGCTTGAGAAACAAACCTAGGGAAGAACATAAGAGTGTAGGAAGCAAGTTCTTGTCTTTTGATAAGACTTTGTGGTTAGGATAGAAATATACCTAGTACCTTGCTTGGTTGATACAATGGGAATAGAGAAATACACCGGCTTAGATTTGTGACTCCATCACTCAGAGAAGTAGTTGTGAAGCTAAGCTTGGTTAAATGGTTGGAGGTACGAAAGTACCCTAATCAATGGCATAACGCCATAAACCACATCCACATAGTTAATTTCCCACGAACTAGAATTAGCACCCTCGCTCACAATGTAGTAGTGAGGCTAGTTTGTCGTGGTTAGAGGTTTGGAAGACCATGAACATGCAATTCTAACTATGTGAGACGATAATTGATAGTTTTATACTTAAACCATTGCAAATCGTAGTATCGCATAATTATCCGGCTTTAACTCTATGTTGCTCGTTGAATGAATTCAAAGTATTTCGTTGACCATAATTAGACTTAATTAAACTCTATCGAAAACTTCTATAACCAACACTTGCGGTATTTAATATCACATATGAACTTGATAGTTAGCTAAATTGGTCCAGTCCCTGTGTGTTTGACTTCCGGCTCTTAAAAAGGGCCACTATATTACTTGTACGACCCGTACACTTGCGGGGGGCATCAAGTTTTTGGCGGTGTTGACGGGGACTTGGCGAAGTTTAGTGAATTGGTCCTTAAGTGTTGAGAAACTTGGTCTTAGTATAACTTATTGCAGGTGGCAGGTTGTCTTGCCGAGCTGGCTAAGAATAGAGAGCTTGTGGAACCGTTGCTTGAACCTGAACGTCAAATCCATTTGCGAAGGAGAGTAGCTCTTGAGTAAAAGCTAAAAAGACTTCAAGAAAAGGTACAACAACAACCACCAGCAGGACAAGCACATTTGTCACTAGAAGAAATGGCAGCCAGACCAGTTCGCGAAGTGGCAATCCCACAAGCGACTAATGTGAACTCTAGTATCCGTAAACTGGAGCCTGGAGGGAACTTTGAAGTTAATTAGAACATGGTGCAACTGTTACATTCTAGTGGTCAATTCACTAGGATGGCACATGAGGACCCGCAACGGCACTTACAGAACTTTCTTGAGATTAGTGATACGTTTGTCCCCACCGGCGTGTCCACAGATTATGTCTGACTTACCCTCCTCCCATTTTCATTGTTGGGAGAGGAAAAGAAGTGGTTGAAAGCTGAGCCATCGAACTCCATAACTTCATGGAATGATTTGGCAAAGAAGTTCCCTATCATATTTTTTCCTTCAGGCAAGACTGCAAAGTTGAGAAGTGAAATACTGAGTTTCAAGCAGAGGCCTGATGAGAATTTGTATTTTGCTTGGGAAAGATTCAAGTCATTATTGAGAGACTGTCCCCATCACCAACAATCGAATGAGGTGCTGGCTCATACCTTTGTTGAAAGTCTAGACCCACACACTAAAATTTTACTAGACTTGGCATCGGGTGGGCAAGTCTTAGAGAAGACTTATGATGAGCTATATACTTTGTTGAATAGAATTGCTCAAGGAAATCCAGAGTGGCACAATGAGTCATCGAGAGGGACAGGAAAGAGATCAGGGTTGATAGAGGTAGATGGTATGAATGCCTTGGCGGCACAGTTAGCTTCGTTCCAGCATCAGATGATGACTCAGTTCAATAAACTGAGTATGAACCAACAACATGGCCAGGTTAATGCAGTTCAACAAGCTCCAAGTTGGTGTGAAATTTGTGGAAATAATGGGCACTGTACAGAATCTTATGGAGCCAATCCAGAATCAGTCAATTTTGTTGGGAATGTGCAGAGGAACAATAAGAAGTTTGGAAACAACTACAACAGAAATTGGCAGGGCTACCCGAATTTTTCTTTGGGTGGAAACCAAAAGCAAAGTTATCAGCTACCTCAACAGTAGTAGTATCAGCAGAATCGGCAGAATGATGGCTAGTTGAGCAGCAACATTGAGGAAACATTACAGAAAATCATGGAGACCCAGGCTCAATTAGCAGAGAATCAGGCGAGGATGGCAGCAGACTTGAAGAATCAGCAAGTGGCCACCAGCAATCTAGAAAAACAAATCTTTTAGATAGCAGCTACTAAAAACATGAGACCACAGGGAGGACTACCAAGTGACACCGATCCTAATCCTCGGCAGGTCAATGCCATCAGTTTGAGAAGCGGCAAACAATTAGATGATGCAGTGCTAAAAAAGAAAAGAGAGGAGGTGCTGCCGGAGTTGGTTAGACCAGGACCATCCACTGACAAGGGAGATAATCAGAGTGTTGGGCAACAAAATGCACAATCTTCATTGCAGCCAGCACAAAGACCACCACCACCATTCCCTCAGAGATTCAGAAAGAGCAAGGAGGAGGAATGCTTCAAAAAGTTCTTTGAGAGTTTCAAAGAACTTCACATAAATTTGCCTCTTATTGATGTTTTGCAAGGAATGCCCAACTATGCTAAATAGTTGAAAGATGTGATGGCGAACAAAGTTAGATTGGTGGATATGCAGACGGTAGCACTGACTGAGGAGTGCAGTCATAGGGTATTGAGTAAGATTCCGAAGAAGCTCAAGGACCCAGGGAGTTTTACCCTCCCCATACAAATTGGTAAAGCTGAGGTGCTATGAGATTTGTGTGATTTAGGGGCAGAAGTTAATCTAATGCCCCTATCTTTATTTAACACCCTGGGAATGGGAAAACGAGACCAACAAGGTTGATGCTGCAGCTGGCAGTAAGTCGCGAGTGGCACCTGATGGAATAATAGAGGACCTTCTCATCAAAGTGGGTAAGTTTATTATACCTGCTGATTTTATTATCTTAGATTTTCATGTTGATGATCAGGTACCCTTAATCTTGGGACGGCCATTTTTGGCCACCGGAGGAGCGTTAATTGACGTGAGAGCAGGGACCCTGAAAATGAGGGTCGAAGATGAAGAAGAACTCTTCCGAGTATACCAAGAAATGAACCCATCCACACACTACAGAAACATGTGTAAGGTTAGTGTGGTGTCACAGGATGAGAGTGGGGTGGGGGATTCATCAGGTCCATGGCCAAAGGTAATGACAAGTGTTCAGCCTGAGTCTGATAAAGGGCTTCAGAGTGTGAAGAAGTTGGACGAAGAGAGGAACAGAGTGGAGGTTGTTTCCTCTAAAAACCAAAAGAAAAGGAGATGGTTCTCGAAAGGGAACCCAGGTATGAAGATGTCCTGAAAAGGATAGTCCATGTCGTGCTGCGACGTAAAATAAGGCGCTGCTTGGGAGGCAACCCAAGGGTACCACAGGTACAATTTGTGATTTTTGTTTGTGTTGATTTTGTTTATTTTCATTGTGTTTGTGTTTTTTGAGGAAAGTTAAGCGCAGATGGAGGAGAAGTTTGAGTACCCGTGGAGGAGGAAGCTAAAAAGAATGGAAGAAAAGAAGTGTGGGGTCAAACACCCACTTATGAAAACTTGAAGAAAAGCATGCTGTTAGCTAGGCATAGAGGCTCAAGGAGTATTTCTCATCCTGTTTAAGTTTAATTTGATGTTATAGGGACATAGCATGATTCAAGTGTGGGGTGAGGAAAATTTCAAATTGTTTGTGCTTAACGATTTTTGGTGAATGTAATGCTTGTGAGAAATATTTGAAAATTATTTTGTGAGTCAAGCATGACTTCATCAACCGTTGGTTTTTCTTTTCGGTTCTTTTCCGATGGGGGGGGGGGTCTTTGAATCGAAGAATAAAAATTTTCTTTCTATGTATATAATGTTTTGGGTCATAGATAGATACTACTTCTGAGGATGGATGGATGGATGACGACCGTCTTAAGGAAAATTAGTCAATAGGTTTTGGTTTTTGAACCCGTAGCTAATTGATGGCTTGATATTCTTGTTATGTGGTATAAATGATTGTAAGATGCAAGTATGTTTAGTGTTGAAGCATGTAAGAAGTGTATAACTTTGTGTGAGACACTTAGGCTCTTGAATTTGACTCGATGTGATTGAAGCTTAATTCTAAATTCTTGTGATTAGCTGAGTAAGAGTCTGCTGAATGTGTCTTGAATTGAGCATGTGCTGTGAGAGTAAGTTGTTTGAATATTCCGTGTTATTGTGGAATGTCTAAAACTTGGCTGGTATGTATATAAAGCAAAATGAAGGATGTGGACTGTAGGATATGATTTGGGCATTTCTTTGAATGAACCTAAATGTTATACCTCACTTTACCTACCTTGAATATTTAATCCTAGTTAGCCCCATTGAGCCTTGAGCCTATTCTTTGATAGCTACAACATAAGCTTAATCCTTTTCTTTCATTAGCTTTGAATTTGATCCAAAACTCCGAAGCGCTTACGTGAAAAATTCCAAAGAGTGAAGGAGTGAGAAGCATGAAAAAGAAGGAAAAGTAGCAAGTTGTAAAAGTTGAGAAAAGGACAAAGGTGCACTTGTGTGAAAATGGTTGATTATTAGTAGGGAGTAAGCAAATAAATGAATGAAAAAATTGCTTAAGTACTCCTTACTACTAAGCTGAGTGTGCTTAAAGAAAGGGGAACAAGAAGAAAAATAATTCAGGATTGAAGAGAATGAGGGTGAAGTAAGAGAAGAGATATCCTTAATGAATGTTGGATGTATTAAAAGCGCTTGGGGAAGATTGTCACTATTACTGGCCAGAATAGTATATACCCATCCCTTAGCTTACATTACAACCCATTAAGTCCTACTTGATCTTACATTCATACATCCTTAAATTAGTGGAGTAAAACACTAAGGGCAAGCTTATGGTTCACTACATGATGCATGTGAATTCTTGGAGAGAGCGAGCGTAATCTTATTCATATACCCATACATGTGTGATTTGAAAATTTGTGAGTAAGAAAATGGGTAACTCTCTTGTTGTGTGGGCACATGTTTAATGAGAGAAAACATTCATGTCGGATTTCTTGATCGGTTGATTTACATGAGTTTTCTAAGATTGAGAGTCGATTCTCGAGGTTGGGAAGTCTTAACGGAGTTGTACATAAGTTCATTGATTAAATCGTGCATGCTCTATTTTTAACATGCAATCTTAAATAATCATTATAGCCGTAGCTTGAATGGTCTTGCTAAATTAGTTATGTGTGAGTCTTCATTTACATGAGATGTAAAAGGGTTGTTCGAGGACGAACAGAGCTTTAAGTGTGGGGTAGGTGATCTCGAGAAAAATAGCATGCCCGAGTGATGCTTTATAACTTGGTTTTGTCTTGTTCATCGACTTAATTATATGCATTCTCATGTAATTTTATGTAAATGTGAATATATAAACTAACCAACATGATTAGTTCTTGTTTTTGTAGGTTCAAAATGAATTTGAGGGACTAATCCATGAATTGGTGAAGTGGAGGCATGGAATCGGAATTAAAACACGAACGTCGGCAAGGAGGATGCGCGAAACAGCCCACCTGCGCGTTGGCAACGTGCCACGGCAGGCAGGATCCACGACCAAGGCCGTGGCACGCGACCTAGCATGCTGCACAAGCAGCGTGACACGCTGCCAATGCGGCTAGGGGCTGCCTGGCGACGGTTTTGTGAGTTTCCAGTGAGCATTCACGTTACCTCCGTGTCACAGAGGCAGGGCTCTGCGATACACTCCGTGACACAGAGCCATTCCATGACAGGCACAATTTTGTACAATTCTTATTTACTATAAATAGGTCCCTTAGCTCCTAAAATCATTTTGTCACGATTTTATTGTGAAAAACCACCTAGGAGTGAAGGGAGAAGTGGGAGAACTCACCTAGGGTTCATCAATTTCATCTTCTCATCTACCAATTCTTGTAAGTATGTTACTTTAACAGTGTTTTCTTGTAATTTTATGAACTTGAATGGCTAGAACCTTTCCTCTAAGGTTGAAGCCATGAGTTATGAGTGTGTTTTTACGAATTTGCTTTGGAATTAAGTTATTGATTGTTGTTTTGTCTTCCATTCTTAATTATGGTTGTTTTTATGATTGATCACCATGAAAACACACACATTAAACTTAGGCAAATGCTTGAGAAAGCAAACCTAGGGAAGAAGACAAGAATGTAGGAAGCAAGTTCTTGTCTTTTGATAAGATTTCGTGGTTAGGAAGAAGTATACCTAGTACCTTGCTTGGTTGATACAATGGGAAGAGAGAAAGACACCGGCTTAGATTTGTCACTCCATCACTCGTAGAAGTAGTGTGAAGCTGAGTTTGGTTAAATGGTTGGAGGTACGAAAGTACCCTAATCAATGGCATAACCCCATAAACCACATCCACATAATTGATTGCCCACGAACTAGAATTAGCATCCTCGCTCACAATGTAGTAGTGAGCCTAGTTTGCCGTGTTTAGAGGTTCGGAAGACCATGAACATGCAATTCTAACTATGTGAGACAACAATTGATAGTTTCATACTTAAACCATTGCAAATCGTAGTATCGCATAATTATCCGACTTTAACTCTATGTTGCTCCTTTAATGAATTCAGAGTATTTTGTTGACCACAATTAGACTTAATTAAACTCTATCGAAAACTTCTATAACCAATACTTGCGGTATTTAATATCACACATGAACTCGATAGTTAGCTAAATTGGTCCAGTCCTTGTGGATTCGACATCCAGCTCTTAAAAAGGGCCACTATATTACTTGTACGACCCGTACACTTGCGGGGGCATCAAGGTGTCTCCCATGCCCGAATAGGCCACCCATGAGTGATATCACGCCTTCTCTATGGTTCTACCCTTGGAAAGGTATGAACACCCGCCTAACTAAAGATTTACTGGTCGAGCTCCATGTATGCTCACATGTGGTATGTCGATTATAAGAATCTTCCATTGTTCATTAATTTCTATATGTAAGCATGTTCATACTTTATATGTTATGACTTATGGTGTTTTAGTTTATGATTAATATCCTACGTTTTTTAGTATTTTACTCTCATGATCTATCTTGACTTTCATACATGATTTCTTACTGCCACATTACTAGCATGTTTTTCTTACTTTATATACTCATTAGATTCCAAGTACTAACCACATACTTTATGCTATATTTTTTCATGATATAGGTACGGTGATCTAGCTCAATCTCGCCGATAGCTGCTTTCTCTTATGGCTAGTCCAGCCCCTATGTTTGGTGAGTCCTCATTTTTTCGAGGACAGTTAGTAGTTTTGCTTTGTGTGTTACTTTAGTATGTCATATTCTAGTGAGATAGTTGGGGAGGTTGTTCCTATTAGCTCATCAGATGTTTAGAGGCTTTTGAGATATTGTGTAGATTATTTATCTTGTTGACTATTGGCTATGTTTTAGCCTATGTTGTATTTCATACATCCGCTTATTAATGTTTAAGTGTTAAATTTCTACTTTAATTTATGCTCTTGAGTTTGTATTCACATGTCATGGATTGACTTGGAGCCATCCGTTGTTCTAGATTTCGTGTCTCGATCTGGAGTAAAGCTCGGGTCATGATATTGTCACAGACCATAGAATTGACTTATAGTCAGTAAGTCAGGCCATATATAAATGGTAAAGGTTAAAGCTTCCACTTATAATCCAAAGCACGAACCATAAAATCAACATACGATCCACAACTCTTATAAAAAACATGGAATTTTGGGTCTCCACTTACAGAGGTCATGTATGGTCTATAGAATCATTTTTTGAGTCATAGGTTGAACTCTCCATTGAACTAGGAAAAATCCATCTTTTTGGACTTCCATCTACTGTACCAGGTATGGATCATAGAATCCCATAAGTTTGACGGTCTATTCATTCTGCTCCTTGCTCATTCTCTAAAGTTTCATCTATAACGCAATGTATGATTAATAGATTTGGCATATTTCTCATAGGTCAGACCATAAATCCTTCAAATAATGGCTCACATAATAATGCATCCCTTCACACTTTGACATATAGCATCGTAGAATCCATTTACTATCCATTTATCACTTACAGTACCTGCATAGTTACTTTTCTATGGATTCATACTTTTATTATTTCAACTCTTGGGTAATTCCATGCTTGGTTAAATGGTTCAAAAACCATTTATACTCCATAAATCATATGAATGATCACATACTAAGGTCAAAAATTCCTTCTGAGAATCCGAGGTGTTACAATTTCAAAATTTTAAAAAAAAAGCAAAAATCAAAAAGAAGAAAATGAATGAATAGGTCAAAAAAGGATTTCGGTAAGTGTAGAAGAGAATCTGACGAACAAGTCTTTTTTTGGCTAGCAAGGTAGGTGCTCGAATCTGAAGAAAAAACAAATTTTTGTCATGGGATTTGTCTCTCAAAATGCTAGATCATTGGATCCACCTTCTGTGTAATCAATTCAATATTTTCTCTATAATTCACCTTTTACTAGCATTTTAGTTTAATTATCCTCATTATGAGTTTGATTGCATCTTAAGAATTCAAAGAACCAGGTACTTTGAGGAACTATACAAGAAGCTAAGTTTCCAAAAGTGAATCAACATGAGTATTTAATATGAAAAACTCACTTTCTTTAGGAATCAAAAGCCATGATTCAACTCTCCACAATAATTTAAGGGTTACAACCGCCCTTATAACACCCAAGGAATTTTTCCCAACAATTCCTTCCTTTCTACCTTCTTTACGTTTTTTCTTCCATTATTTACAGCTCAAGACAACACGTCTTACAATCTAAAAGAATGTAATAAAGTGTAATGCCTTGGAAAACTCAAAATCTAATTTCGGGTCTTAAATCAGGAAATCTAAAAAAGCTGCAGAAAAGCTTCAGAATGACCCACCTAACGAGTCATTAAGTGACCTCATGACTCGTCAGGTGAGCCATGAGAAGAAGGCTTAATAATTTAAAGAGGCAATGTACTGTACACAACGAGGGACTTCATGAGTCGTGGTAACTAATCACGACCCGTTAAGCCATTCGTGGTTAGGCTTGAGATGGGAATATAGCCAGTTGACTAATGTACTTGATGAGTGGGTGCAACGAGTCATCATCTATGCCAATGACTCGTTAGGTGACTCGTTATTGGACTTAACATTAAATCTCCGGAATGAGACAGATTTAGGGCATGTTAGTGTATTCTAGTTGTATCAGTTTTCAGTATTTTCAGTTGGTAATTTCATGTCACTTCAGTTCAATTACTAGTTCTTTCATTTTATTTACATCTCTCACTTACTCAGTACATTCAAAGTACTAACTCATACTTTTTTGTTGTATCGTTTCATGATACAACTGCAAAGTTCCCAGATTCAGCAACGTTAATCGCCATGATCTAGCTCCTCCTCAGTGGCAGATTTCATGTGAGTTCTCATCATTTGAGGGCCTTATTTTCATTCTCTTACAGTAAGTTGCAGTTTTACTTTAGACTTAGAGTTAGCTGGGGGCTTGTCCTAGTAACTCATCAGTTAGAAGGCTCTCAGCCCTACAAATGTTCAGTTTCCATGTTTTAGGTTTTATTTTAATTTTTCATATAAATTCCTTAATGTTATTAATTTAAATATCCAATGTTCTTTTTTTACTCAAAATCCTAGTGAATGATAAACCAGGGGTTTACTTAGGGTCACTTGTGGCTTAAAGTACCATGTTTCTTCCAAAGTGTAGGTTCGGGGCGTGACAAACTTGGTATCAAAGCCCTAGGTTTAGAGTATCCTCGAAATGTCTAAAAGCCTCATCGAGTAGAGTCCTTTCCATGGGTGTGAAGCACACCACACTTATGACGAGGAGGCTATGAGATGTTATTAGGAAAACTCTCTTTTGTTCATACTCTTTATCGTGCATTAAAGTCCAATCCCAGAAATTCCCTTCTAATTCGTGCTCCATATCATTTTAGCGAACCATGAATCCTAGACGTGGTAATGGAAGAAGGGCCGGTAATTTTAACAAACCAGCCCAACCAGCCCTGAAAACGCGTCAAGATGATTCGGTGTCTACCGCCGAATTTAGGGCAGCTATTCAACTGTTGGCCCAAACAGTCACCAACCAGGTCAACCAGCAAGTGGTGTTGATGAACACCAACGGGTCTGCAGTAGCTGCGAGGGTACGGGACTTCACTCGGATGAACCCTTTGGATTTCATGGAAGAAAGGTGGGAGAGGACCCACAATGGTTTGTAGACGAGATTAGGAAAATCACCCGAATTATGGGTGTCAGTCCCTTTAAGAGTGCTGACTTGGCTGCCTACCAGCTGAAAGGGGTAGCTCAAGTCTGGAATGACTAGTTGAAAGAAGGGTGGCCAGCGGGAGCAGGACCAGTGGAGTGGGAAGAATTTCACACAGCTTTCTTGGACAAAATTTTCACTCGAGAGCTAAGGGAGGCAAAGATAGCGGAGTTAATTAATTTTATACAGGACAACAGAACTGTGGAGGAGTATGCTCTGGATTTTACTAGGTTGTCTAAGTATGCTCCAGATATGGTAGTCGAGTCAAGGGCTCGCATGCTGAAGTTTGTAAACAGAATGTCAAATATGGTCCTTAAGGAGTGCAGGACCGCGATGCTAGTTAAGGACATGGACCTTTCTAGCTTGATTATCTATGCCCAGCAGATTAAGGAGAAAAAGTTGAAGGATATGGAGTGTTAGAACGAAAAGTCAAGGACTGACCATTCTGATTTCGGCCAGCACCTACTTCAGCCAACAGCAGAGAACCCCAACACCTACTTCATCCAGTGCCCTAACCTTTCGATCCCACTAGGAACAGAGGGGTGGATCATCTGGCATTCAGTCTCAGACTCACAGTACTAGGAATAGGTGTCCAGCTTGCACCAAGTATGGTAGGAACCACCCGGGAGAATGCCTTTAGGGACGAGAGGGTTGTTTTGGGTGTGGATAGCTTGGACACTGGCTTAAAGAGTGCTTGTCAGCAGGGCGAAGGAGATCACAATCCATCACATCATCAACCCTAGCAGGTCGACCAGCCCAGCAAGCTAACACATCAGGTACAGATCGAGGTCAGTGCCAAAATCATTTCTATGCTCTATCTTCCTACCAGGATCAGGAAAGCTCACCTACCATAGTTACTGGTGTGTTACATCTCTTCCATTTAGACGTTTATGCCCTCTTAGATCCAGGAGCCACTCTTTCATTCGTGACTCCCTATATAGTAGTCCAGTTCAACATCAATCCAGAGGTCCTCTCAGAACCATTTTCAATCTCCACTCCAATTGGCGAGTCAGTTAGAGCCAACCGGGTGTACAGAAACTACCCAGTCTCAATTCTGAGTAAAGTTATTCCAGTTGATCTTGTAGAGTTAGAAATGGTCGACTTTGACCTTATCCTCGGAATGGATTTGTTACATTCCTGCTATGCCTCATTCGATTGCAAAACTAGAATTGTTAAGTTTTAGTTTCCCAATGAGCCAGTGTTAGAATGGACGGGAAAGAGCTCAGTGCCTAAGGGTAGGTTTATTTCCTACCTTAAGGCCCAAAAACTCATCTCCAAAGGATGTTTATATCATCTGGTTCAGGTCAAGGATTCCACCTCTGAGACCCCAACCATCTAGTCAGTTTCAGTAGTCAGTGAGTTCCCAGATGTTTTTCCTGAGGATCATCTCGGAGTTCCCCCAAAACGGGAAATAGACTTTGGAATAGATCTCCTCCCAGACACTCTTCCCATCTCCATCCCTCCTTATAGAATGGCTCCAGCTGAGCTTAAGGAGCTGAAGGAGCAGTTAAAGGATCTTCTTGATAAGGGTTTTATCAGACCCAACATCTCTCCCTGGGGTGCCCCAATGCTATTTGTGTGTAAGAAAGATGGTACCCTCACAATGTGCATAGATTACCGTCAGCTGTACAAGGTCACAGTTAAGAACAATACCCGCTACCCAGAATTGATAATCTATTTGATCAGCTTCAAGGAGCCAGTTGTTTCTCCAAGATCGATCTTAGCTTAGGATACCATCAGTTAAGGGTAAAAGAGTGTGACATACTAAAAACAACATTCATAACTCGGTATGGTCACTACGAGTTTGTGGTGGTGTCCTTTGGACTCACCAACACCCCTACAACCTTTATGGACCTGATGAACAGAGTCTTCAAGAAGTATTTGGATATGTTCATCATTGTATTTATAGTCGACATTCTGGTATACTCTAGAAATGAGGAAGAGCATGTAGATCACCTTAGGATAGTGCTCCAAACACTAAGAGACCGCTAGCTGTTTGCTGAATTCAGTAAGTGCGAATTTTGGTTAAAGTCCGTGATTTTCTTGGGTCACGTGGTCGTAGGTGAAGGAATACAGGTAGATCCTCATAAAATAGAAGTAGTGAAGTATTGGCCTGGACCTACCTCTCCTACTGAAATCAGGAGTTTCCTGGGCTTAGTGAGTTATTACCGACGGTTTGTGGAGAGCTTCTCCTCCATAGCATTTCCTCTAACTAAGTTAACATAGAAGAAGGTAAAATTTCAGTGGTCGGACGAGTGTGAAAAGAGTTTCCAGGAGTTGAAGACTCGACTCACTACTACTCCAGTTTTTACCATGCTAGAAGGAACAGATGGATTGGTTGTTCATTGTGACACTTCTAGGGTTGGACTCGGGTACGTTCTGATGCAGCGGGGCAAAGTTATAGCTTGCGCCTCCAAAAAGCTCAAGGTTCATGAGAAGAACTATCCAACTCGTGACTTGGAGTTGCCAGCAGTGGTGTTTGCGCTAAAAATATGGAGGCATTACTTATATGAAGCTCACATAGATGTATTTACGGATCATAAGAGTCTTCAGTACATGCTGAGTCAGAAGGATCTAAATCTGTGCCAGAGAAGGTGGTTGGAGTTGCTAAAAGACTATGAATTGAGTGTATTGTATCACCTAGGTAAAGCCAATGTGGTGGATGACGCCCTAAGTAGACGGTCTATGGGGAGTGTGACTCATATTGAGGAAGACAAAAAGGAGTTAGCAAGGGATGTTCACAGACTAGCTGAGTTAGGGGTGCAATTGGTGGATTTAGCTAAAGGTGGTGTGGTAATGCAGAGCGGGTTATATTCATCCGTAGTAGTTAAAGTTAACTCCAGAAAAGATGAAGATTTAGTCCTACTTAAACTCAAAGAAGAAGTTCTCAAAAAGGAGGTTTTTCTCCGAAGGGGGAGATTGTGTACTCCGTTACTAGGGAAGATTGTGTGTACCGAATGTTGGTAAGTTAAGACAGCAGATATTGGCTGAGCCACACAACTCAAGATACACCACTTACCCCGGTGCTACCAAAATGTACCACGATTTGCGGGATATTTACTGGTGGAACGACATGAAAGGAGACATTGCTAATTCGTAGCCAAGTGCTCGAACTTCCAGCAAGTCAAGGTAAAGCATCAAAGGCCAGGAGGCATGACCCAAGAAATTAGTATACCCATGTGGAAGTGGGAAGAAGTTTATGGGTCTACCTCTGACTCACCGACGGCATGACTCAATCTGGGTGGTAGTTGATCAGATGACTAAGTCAGCTCATTTTCTACCTGTTTAAACCTCAGACTCAGCTGAGGACTATGCCAAACTTTACATCCAAGAGTTAGTCAAACTCTATGGGGTGCCTTTGACTATTATTTCAGACAGGGGAACACAGTTCGCCTCACACTTATGGAAGTCCTTTCAGAAGGCACTAGCCACCCAGGTCAAACTAAGCACCTCTTTTCACCCACAGACCGATGGGCAAGCGGAGCAGACATTCAGACCCTAGAAGATATGCTAAGAGCATGCCTGATCAATTTTAAGGGTAATTGGGATGACCACTTGCCTCTTTTTGAGTTTGCTTACAATAACAGCTGCCATTCTAATATCTAGATGGCCCCATTTTTAGAATTTTATGGTAGGTGTAGATCTCCTATAGGGTGGTTCTAGGTTGGCGAAGCTACCTTGATAGAGCCAGAATCGATTTAGGAGGTAATGCAGCAAGTTCAACTCATCTGAGAAAGGTTGAAAATAGCTCAGAGCCGTCAGAAATCTTGTACCTATGTGCAAAGAAGAGAGTTAGAGTTTGCAGTTGATGACTAGGTTTCCCTAAAAATTTCGTCCATGAAAGGGGTGATGAGGTTCAGTAAGAAAGGAAATCTCATTCCGAGATATGTGGAACCTTATTGAATTTTTAGGCGTACCGGCAATGTAGCCTATGAGCAAAAGTTACCTACAGAACTAGCAACTGTGCACCTAGTTTTCCATGTGTCACTTTTGAAGAAGTGCATCGAAGATCCAACATCAGTTGTGCCATTGGACAATGTAGGAATGAAATATATTCTCTCATATGAGGAAGTACTAGACCAGATCCTTGACCGGTAGGTGTGTAAGCTAAGGAACAAGGAAATAACTTCAGTCAAAGTATTATGGAGAAATCAGCAGGTTGAGGGAGCTACCTAGGAGGCCGAAGAAGATATGATGGCCAAATACCCGCATTTGTTTCCTACTGGCTCCAGCACAGCTTAAGATATTAGTTTTACCCTAGAACTCAATCTAGTTTTCATGACTCAGTTCAGATGTTCAAGTCTCTTTTATGTTTTTGAATATATGTATGAAAGGTAAATTCAGTTCAGTTATGTATTTTGAAACTGAGGTAATCATTCCAGCAGTGTTAGAGTTAAATGAGCAGTACTTGGAAAGTTTGATTGCTATTTTTTTGCTTCGAGTGTGTTTTCTAACATTCGAGGATGAATGTTTACAAGGGGGAGGTATTGCAATGCCCCGAAAAAACTCAAAATCTAATTCCCGAACTTAAATTAGGAAATCTGGAAAAGCTGCAGAAAAGCATTAGGACGACCCACCTAACGAGTCATTAAGTGATCTCACGACTCTTCAGGTGAGCCGTGAGAAGGAGGCTTAATAATTTAGAGAGGGGAGGCAGTGTACCCAATGAGGGACTTCACGAGTCGTGATCACTGATCATGACCCGTTAAGCGACTCGTGGTCAGGCTTGAGATGGGCATATAGCTAGTTGACCAGTGTACTTGATGAGCGGGTGCAACGAGTCGTCATCTGTGCCAATGACTCGTTAGGTGACTCGCTACTAGACTTAGCATTAAATCTCCAGAATGAGACAGTGTGGTCCACGACTGGTGAACATGAGTCGTGGTCATTAACCATGACTCAGTAGGTCCCTCGTGGTGACCTACTGAGGATCCCAGGCAGTGTACCTGACGGGAGTGACCACGAGTCGTGGTCAGTCACCACGACCCATTAGGGGCACCTGACAGTTTTTTTCCAAAATAATTTTAAGGGCTATTTAGTAATTTCCTACTCTCCCAAGCTTTAAACTACATTATTTTAGTGTTTATTATAGGCATTTTAGTGGGGAAAAACGGTGAACTCCTCATTCCCCACTCTCAGTTCTCAGAATAAGATCGAACATTCTCCTCTCAAGAACCCTCCAAGCGAGACTAGGGCTTCTCATCTCTTGCAGCAGTTCAAGCTTCTCCTCCGAAAGTATTTTAGTTAGGTATGTGGGAATTCAATAAGGGAATTGTCCATCCCTTTTGTCCCCCAAAATCCTCCCATAACTCCATTATAAGTTTTATTCTTGAGCATTTGAATACGAATGAATTTCATGTTATTATCTTCCGTTAATTTAGCCTGGAATGATATCCATGTTGATTGTTCATATTGTCTTCATCATTTCCTCATTAAATTGTCATTGTTCGTACAAAAGTGAATTTAAGCCCTAACTTTCGAGTAAAGATTATTGCGTATTAAATTCCGTCTATTTTGCAAAGTATGTTTTGGGATGAATATCCTAGAAATTTTTATTATATAAATGTGTGTGTAGAAATTATTTCCTTGTTGGGAATGATTTACCCTTGTTGGATGAAACCCCTTTAAATTCTTGAAATTTCGTCATATTATGAAATTCCCTTGTTATTGGAATGAATTGAGTTCTCTATTAGCAGCTAGTATTTCAGTCTAGTTAGAACATAGAATCTCTTCATAATAATTCAGAAAATTGTCAACTTATCTGTTTGACTTCAATCTTTTTCTGAGGTATCAGTGGTGCCTCTCAGTAATCAGAATCAGACTCATATTATAGTTATTTGGTCTATTAGGCGGTCATAACATTCCAGTTATATCTTTGACCAGCCCCAGGACCCCATCTCAGTTACAGTTTGTTCTTCGAATACGACGCTTCCACATAAGCAGTTCTGACCAATCTAGAACCTAGTTTCAGAATCTTGTCCGATAACACTCTCAGGGTACTTTCAGTTATATGTCCCTGACTAGTCTTGGACCCCAATTTTGAGCTATCAGCTATGCAGTTCAGCATAGGTATCCAGTCGGAGTAGGACTTAGCACCGAGTGGGCTGGGGTTCCAGTGCACCCAAGTTTTCAGAACTACATTGCCAACGTAGGTTACAGTATTACTTGGCCTGATTGGCCCCCGACTTTTGTGATCACCTAGTTTACGCCTTTATACCATGGCAAGGTATATTGGGTCCTACTGGTGGATTGTATACATCGGAATTCATGTCTATCTCACATGGTTATATGTCGGTTATAGACTCTCCTACTAGTCAGTCCACTCTCAGATTTCTCAGTCTAGATCAGTTCAGTGTAGTATCTCAAATTCAGTCTTTATGATTTAGGGCATGTCTATGACCATCAGGCAGGGTCATTATTGACCATATCAGTGTATTAGTTGTATCAATTTACAGTATTTCCAGTTGGTCATTTCGTGTCACTTCAGTTTAGTTTCTAGTTCTTTCATGTTATTACATCTTTCACTTACTCAATACATTCAAAGTACTGACGCATACTTTTATACTGTATCATTTCATGATACAGCTGGAGGTTCCCAAATTCAGCAACATTAATCGCCACGATCCAGCTCCTCCTCAGGCGTAGATTTAGTGTGAGTCCTCATCATTCGAGGGGTTTATTTTCATTCTCTTATAGTCAGTTGCAATTTTACTTTAGACTTAGAGTTAGCTGGGGGATTGTCCTAATAACTCATCAGTTAGAAGGCTTACAGACCTACAGATGTTCAGTTTCCATGTTTTAAGTATTATTTTAATTTTTCATATAAATACCTTAATGTTATTACTTTAAATTTTCGTTGTGCTTGTTTTACTCAGAATCCTAGTGAATGATAGAACAGGGGTTGACTTGGGGTCACTTGTGACTTCAAGTACCGTGTTACGTCCAGAGTATAGGTTCAGGGCATGACATGAAGATCTTTCCTTGGAACCACTCCAAAAAACTAGTTATTACAAACAAAAGAGCTATAGGGATTAAATTTGATGGAACATGTTCTTTGTTGCAGTATGAACTTCTTCTTTGAGACTATTCATGAGAATTGAGAACACTTTGAGAACTCTCTCTTTGGGTTTGCCAAACTTTAACGCATAATTGATGTTTTTTTATATATGGCTAAGTCATCACCTTCTTGTTCTCCAACCCAAGTTAGATTTAGTTCAAGACCTACGAGAGTCCAATCTTAATTTGACTTGGTCGTCCTTTTGTTAATGTGTATAGGGCTTATTTATCTCCTTCTTTGAAACTAATTCCATTTATAAGTTTATGGTAGCTTTTCTTGTAAAGCTTTTCAATTCCTTGTAGAGTTAAAATTCTCCTGTATTGCAACCCTTCACGAAAATTTGGTGCGCAATTAAATAATCTTAATCTTCCCTCTTTGATAGTCTTCTTCTCAGCTCAAAGTAAAAGAATCTCTGATGAGTTTCTTGGCTAGTTTTGTTTTATGTGTCCTTGCTTTAGAGACATGTGAGGACTTGACTCTTAATACTTTTGTTATTTTTCTTCATCATGTGAATGTCACTTGTACACAATTTATTAATCATGAAAACATTAACATAGATTCACAAGAATTAAATATTGATTCAGATCATTGTGTTTTAATAAAATTTTCCCTTTTTGGTGGTGCCAAGCTCATAGAAACTTCATAATACTTCATATACACTCTTACACTATCTTCAATATTCATAAGCTCTTGAAGTGCATCTTCTCCCTTAATATTATCTTCCATGTTAACAATCTTCTTCTTTAGAACTAGCACTAATTATGTGCAACACTTGTAACTTTATGCCGATATAACTGTCTAAATACAAAAGGTTTGTAAGCTTGCAATAGTTCAGTGTTAATCTCAGTAAGGTTTGTAAGCTTCTTGAGTTGGTATTTATTTAACAACTTTTGCAACTTCTAGCTTGTATAGGTAGTTAGTTTGCATGACTAAGCAATAGTTGTGGTCTCACATAATTACTTTTAGGGTCTTACCTTTCATTCATCGCATCCCGATAGATGTCTAGGTACGAGAACCTAATCATAGAAATATTTCCTTTTCAAGAGAACATCTCCCGTATGTTTCATATAAAAAATATTCTTAAAATTTTCACAAGGAAAGGGTTATAAAAGAATAAAACTTTTCTTAAAGTTCTTAGCTGTATAGTGAACAACACAAGTATTTACCGTGGAAAACTCCCTTTTACTAGAAGAAAAAACTACAATCTGACTCTCCACTATAATTTAAGATATAAAATCACCCTTGTAACATATAAGAAATTATCCCAACAATCCCTTTATATCTATCCTCTTTACACCTCTTGTTTCACCCTTTATAACTAAAGGCAACACCTACTACAATCCAAAAAATTGTAATCAATATCTTTCTTTGAAACTACTCTAAGAAACTAGCTATTACAAACTAAAAAACTGTATGGATTAAACTTGACAGGAACAGATTCATTGTTGTAACATCTTGTTTATCCAGACTATTCGTGTACAATCTAGAACAATTTATGGACTCTATGTTTGTGTGTAGTCACCCTCCAAAAATTTTGTTCCGGTGTTGTTTATATATGACCAAGTTACTGCATTTTACTTATCTAATCTAAGTTAGATTTGGTTCATGCCCAGGAAAAAATTCAATCTTAATTTGACTTGGTCTTCCTCTTGTTGACATGCATGGATCTTCTTTGTCTCCTTCTTTGAAACTAATTCCATATGAAAGCTTATGGTTTCTTTTCTTGTAAATCTTTCCAGTTTCTTGTAGACTTATAATTCTCCGTTATTAGAATCCTTAAAGAAAATATGGTGCACATGTAAATAGTCCCAATCTTCTCTCTTTGATAGTCTCATTCTCTTATAAGTTTCTTTAGTAGTGTTGTTTTATGTGTCCATTGTTTGTAGATCTATGAGGACCTAGTTCTTGATACTTCTATCTTTTTTCTTCATCACGTGAATTTCACTTGTACATATTTTGTAAATAATTAAAACTTCATTAAAGTTTCACAACATCTTGAATGTAGATTCAAAGATCATTGTATTTTAACAAATTCCCCTTTTTCGATGATGACAAATTCATAGTAGCTTCACAAGACATCATCTATACTCTATAGTATTTTTAATCTTCATAAGCTCTTGAAGTGCATCTTCCTCCTTAATATTAGCTTTCATATTGACAAACTTTTTCTTTAGAACTAACCCCTATGTTGTTCGACACTTACAGCTTCATATCGATACAACTGTCTTACTAAATAAGGTTTGTAAGCTTGTAGTAGTTCACCCTTGATTTCAAGAAGGTTTGTAAACTTCCTATGTCAGTAGACATTTAACAGCTTTTGCCTCTATTAACTTGTAAAAGTATCTAGGTTTCAATATTAAGCAAGAGTTGTACCCTCACTTAATCAATAGTAGGGTCTTTCCTTTCATTCATTACAACCCTGTAGATTCTAGGTACGAGAACCTGATCATAACCATATGTTCTTTTCAAGAAAATATTCTATTGTATATCTCATATAAAAAACATTCTTTGATTTTGCGTAAGGACCACTACTTAAAAACTTCTAAGATCAACCTAAAAAAGCATAATAGGAAATTAAAAAAGAAATTAGGGGTGAAATTTATAAGCTTGAAGTGGAAGGAAAAGTGGTGAAACTTGATTTGTTGTGCGGCGATGTAAAACCAGATGCTTGTTGGAAGGCAACCCAATTTTATTGCTTTCTTTTATTTATTTATTTTTATGTTATTTTTGTATTTTTATTTTTCTAGGAGTTTGGGTATTGAAAAAAAGTAACAAGAAACTGCAAAAGCAAAGCTATAAACTTAGAAATAAGTGTAGGGTTCCCTCATGAAGAGCCAAATTTTGTAGGGAGAAGTTTGAGTATCCCATGAGCTGCTAAAGCTTCATCCCTTGGTATTTCAGGGAGTTTCTTTTTCCCTCTCGTTACCTTAGTTTGCATTGAGGATAGTGCAAATTTTATGTGTGGGGTAGAGAAATTGCTTGGGTGGTTTCATATGTTCGATCTTTTATTTATTCTTAGGTAGTTAATAATCTCTCTCAGTTTTTCTTTGTGCATTAGTTCTTTTTAGAGGGTTGTATCTTGAATCAGATAAATTATTAAATCTTTAATGAGTAAATTTTTATTTTATTTTCTTTTAGACATAGATAGAGACTTTTCCCTACAATGGATAGATGAACACTGTCTTGATTGAAATTATTTAGTTAGACTTTAACTTTAGGAATAATAGGGAGAGAAGAGAGATGTCCATTTTGACTTGGTTTAATACTAGCAATTTAGGCCTGAGCTTGAATAGTGCTTTCCTGTGAGTGTTTGGTAAAATAGTAAATTTATTTTGACAGCTAGGCTCAGGGTAGTGACTCTATATATAGATTTTCTTATTTTTATAGTTCTCTATGACCCTGTTTGTCTTAGAGTATGTTGATCTATTTTTATTGAGACGTGTGCCACGTGAGGTGAGTATTTCTTGCATATATTCCATGTTTTGCATGTTAGTCTAGAACTTGCCTTCCAAGTTATTGAAGTGAAATGATAAGTGTTTCTCTATTAAGAAGATGATAAAAGGCTTTTTTTGATTTGTCTTGAAACTTTAGCCTATTCCGATATAGTTGCCATAGTTAGCCCTTTGAGCCTGTAGCCTTTCATTTGGTAGTAGTATATTTACCTTGACCTTTTTTCTTGAATCCGTAAATTTTGCATCCAGCTTCCTTGATCATTGTAGCATGGACTATGATGAAATTGTTAAATTCGAAGAAAAAGGTTCATCAAGTGTAAATGGTGATCAATGAAAATTACTTATGATGAAAAGGCCCTTGTACATAGAATGTGCCGTGAAAGGAGAAAAGAATGAAACAAAAAATAAAAGGAGAATGAAAATTCATGAAAGAAAGGAAAAGAAGATTTGAAAAAAGATATATTATTGTAATGTTCTTGATATGATGAGAATTACTAGTGGAAACAATTGATGAACAGAATAAAGTGAAGAAAATAATGGGTGATAAGTCTAAAAAAATGCAAAGTTCTTAAGGAAGTGTAAGTCACTATTGTGTAATTTTTCTACCAGTCCCATAGGAAACATTACAACTCGTTAAAGTCTTATCTAATTTTATTCGAGCATAGTTAATTAGTGGAGATGTACATAATGGGCAAGCCTATGGTTTATTGTGCATGCGTGTGAATTATTTTGTGAGTGTGAGAGTTGTGCTTTGATACTAAGTTCTTAAATTACATTTGCCTCTTTGATTTGAGTGCATAGACTATTTATTCTTGTGAGGGAATTTGGTTCATAATGGATACGTGATATGATTAGATTTCATTGACCAAGTAGATGAGCGAGCTTATTTGAAAACTTAGAGCCTGTCTCTAAGATTAGGAGGTTAGATGTTTATTGTTTTGTATATACTGTATGATGAGCGAGAAGTGCACTTGATGTTGTGAGTTGCTACAAGGTCAATTCGTTTGTATAAACTAAATTAGGTGTGCTCCTAGGCCTGAATTTTAATATGAGCTTAAATGATTATTTGAGGATGAACAAAGGTCTAATGTGGGGTGATTTTGGTTTTTCTGTACGCCCGTTTGCCGTATTTTATCCATGATTTTCCTTATTTTGAGAATGATATTCAGTTATAGCTGCATGTTTTGATTAAAAAATCTTGATTGTGAACTAACAAGTGTGATGAGATGTTTTATAGGAAAATATGGTGAGAATCAACAAGAATGAGATATATGAAAAGGTTTGGAGTGTTAGAACGAAGTCGGGAGAGTTTCCGGGCAAGGATCAAGTTGGCCCATTGAGAGGCTCACCACAACCAAGAAAATACTTTCGCTGAAAAAACTCTGTAGATAGTCAAATTGGCTGGTGCTCCGTGCCTAAGTCCAAACATAAAAAAGGTACAGTTAGGCGCTTTGGGAGGCGTGCTGCGCTTGGGCAAATACCAAATAGAATTTCTATTTCTCAATTCATTTTGGACACAATTTATTATGTGGGACTTTTTCTAAACTTATAAATAGTCCTTAAAAATTACTTGGAACATATCTTTTGATTGGGAAAGAGCTAAGAGATGCCATGGAGGCTAGAGAATTTAGGCTTCATTATTCTTCTCTTTATTATTTATTTTCGCAGAATTCTTAGGATGATTTGTCGTAATTACTCCATGTATATTTAAAGTTAAACCTCTTGTTCTAGGATTATGATTTTGTTGGTATGAACGTGAGTTGAATTGCTTAATTATCATAGTAGTTATTCTGATATTCTTGTGCTTACTATTGTGATGATTGACCATTATTGAAATACATTTATATTCTTGCCGTAAACTCGACAGAAGAATCAACAAGATGCAATGAAGTATATAAGGAGAAATATCTCTTCTGAGAAGTGATTTTCGACTAATAGAGACATATATCTAGAACTCCTTACTTGGTTACAAAATGGAAAGATATACAAATATGTTTGGATTGGGTTACCACATCCCCGCTTAACAATGTAGTCGGACCAATTTGGATAGAGGTTTAGAGGATCAAAATACCCTAAGCATGTTATTAAACCTATATATTGATAACTCGATAATTATTGCAACATAACAAAGCTGAATAACTGCTAGCAACTCATAGTCCTAGATCGACTTATCTCTTTGATTTCGTAAATGTCCGCTCTTTCTTTGGTTAATGTGTTCATTAGTATTTTCTTTTGTTTATAGTTTAGATAGCTATAAATATATCCTTAGATTTGATTGCTTGAATAAATAGATTAGCATTAGATTAAATTAGTGAATAACAAATAGCAAGTCCCTGTGGGTATGGACTTCAAATCCTATACTACTTCTACGAAAACGTACATTTACGTGTGAGTTGGACCCAAACAAAAATCTTCAGGTACTTTGCAAAACCCAACATCTCCTTGATTGCATCAATATATAGGATCCGAAGTGTGGCTTCTTTCAGTCGCTCAATGTGTTTATCAATTTTTATATAAAGGGCTTATTGGGCCAACCCTTGTGGAATGGGTGAATAGGAGGGGAAAAAGATTTAGCAATGTTATCAATAACTACCTTAGCCTTCCCCTTCCTTTTAGAAGAAACTATAGCATATTAATCAACTGCCTCTACCAGTGGCTTTTTCACTCCATAATCAATAATCTCACCAACCTACAATTTAATAAACCCCTCACTTTTATCGTCAATCTCATGCACATTCTCAACATCTTTACAAGTTGTACCATTAATAACCTCACCACCCTAGAGTTGCACAAGCATGCCATTCCTAGTGACAATAGTCATACCTTGAGCATTGGACTTACCAACATGCCTCTTTGGGTTAGCCATGACACCTAGGAGATTCCTCTGTTTCTTAGTGTTGTGCTCATGTGAAGATTCCTTACTTGCTGCTCCAATTTCTAAATGGACACTGTATGGGAGCCAACAATTTCCATCAAACTCTTTAAGCATGCATCATACCTTTTCTTTATTTGCAATAACTTTCTCTAACATCCCTTCAAGCTTAGAACCCCCTTCCTCTTGAGAAGGTCCATCCCTCTAGTTTTCAAAACTAGGGGAAGGGCCCCTCGGTGGGACGTAGAGATTTAAACTCCTATTAGCATAATTTCCATTGTCGTGCCACCCCTGATTCGGACCACCATAATCATTCCTTTGTGTAGTATTAACCTTGACCTTATGGTTGAGGTCTCCATTGTCAATGATATCCTTGATGTTTGTCACAAGCTGAGCTAAGACCCCGGGTCGAGACACGGAACCTAGAACCACGAATTGCTCCAAGATAGCCAATGGAATATATATAGCATGATAAGAGCCTTACTAAAAAAAATAAAACATGAATAGAATATAAGCAGAAGTGTGTGTATCATAAGAACAAAAGTGTAAACACAAAACAGTAACGCTGAACTGTCTATACATGATTATCTGAAAAGCCTCTACAACTACGACGAGCTGATGGAACAACACTCCCAACTAGCTCACTAAGTCAGTAACTAAAAGGCAAGATAAAAACATAAAGCAGATAACATCCTCGGAGAATGAGATCTCACCCAAGCGGAAAAGAGTTAGACTGATTTAGAGCGAACTATCAGCGAGACTTAGCTGGGTCACCCGAGCCTATATCATGAGATGATATAGCATAGAGTATGTGGTCAGTACATTCAATGTACTAAATATGTAAGGTAAGTAAAATATGCTAGTAAAACATTAGTCTGAAATCATGAGTAAAAATCAAGAAAGATCATGAGAGTAAGGACGATATGCTAAAAGCCATAAATCCGAAGTATACATATTCATAAACTATTCATCATAATCAGAACATATTGACTCAGGGTTCAGAAATAGAAATCATATAACTTGTCATTCTTGAAATCGTAAGAGAAACCTCATAAATTGATCAGTGGGTCAAATATGCTATAAAACATAATATCATAAGTCATGAATATGAGCAACGGAAAACATTAGGAACAGTGGGAGGTTTTGTCATAACCGACACCATCATGGTAAAGCTTACATGATGCCTTAACTGTATCACTCAAGTAGGCAGAGTCGTCCTAAGCATTTCCAGGGAAAATAACAATGCAAGTGTGATGTCACGGGTGTGCCCTTGGCGGCGGAAACAATCTCTTGAGAGGTCCAAAAAAAGAATATATCCTATGTTGGCACGTAATTCAGAGACTGGGGTCCTCGGAATCCCTTGCCTACTCGATGCTAGACACTACTCCCAAAACATACATATTGCTTATAATCATATTCTCAAAACATAACTTAAATCTAAATATTGGGGAGTCTTGACTTCAAATATCTTTATAAAACTGATCTTCTAAGCCTTGGCTAAAATCATGATAAACATACTTAACATTACATAGGCTTTCCTAAATCCTGAAATCATATGTCTAAGAATTCATAGTATTCATGCATATTTTGGAAATTCATCATACTAGAAATCACAAACTCATAAGGTTGAAATTCATAATCATGCATAATAGAGCATAATCTTCATAAAATTGAAATCATGAATTGATAAGTACATTGAGAGTTAAATCTACCCTAATAATCATGAACCATAAATTAACACATGAAAGGATTAAACCCATAGAAATTCGATGGAAGATTTCACGATAATTGGGTAAAACCCTATAATTCAACTTGACATGCTTGGAGACTTGAAATCATAGAATTGGGGTAAAATTGGGCATAAAGGTGTAATCTTTTCCCCCTTTCATAACCCTACATACCTCGGTTGAATGATTTCTATGTTGCCTTGAACACTCAAGAAGATTGGGAGAGAATTTGATGAGGAACCCTGTCATGAATCAAGTCTATAACTTGGATGAGACACAGTACTTAGAGTCATAAGTAACCCCAAGCCAACCCATGGTCTATCATAACATTGGAAATATGAGTAAATATACGTGGAAGCATTATATAATAAAATCATTTAAGAAATTAAGTTTGATAAATGTTCATACATCTGAAAAAAACTATACTGAATGTTTGAGTCTATGTTTGAAAGCCATCTAGTAATGATGAGTTGCTGGGAGAATCCCCCAGCTAACTCTAAAGTTTATCTGAAAGAAAATAACTGTAAAATAAAATATCGTCCTCGAAAGATGAGGAATCACCACTGCTGTTGCTGATATCACCTGAAGGAATCTACTAACGATGCTGAGGCTGAGAACCTGCACCTGTATCATGATACGATACATCATACAAGGTATGCATCAGTACTTTGAATGTATTAAGTAAGTGAGAGAAAATATAAACATTAAGAACAAGTAACTGAACTGCAATGACCAATTTAATTACTGAAAACAAAACAACTGAAATATAACTGAGATGGTCAATAATGACCCTGACTAATGGTCATAGACATGCCCGAATATGAAATACTGATCTAGGCTAACTGTACTGAGCTAAACTAAACTGAGTAAATCTAAAAATATACTAAGTTGAGATAAACTGAAACTATACTAACTAGTGGGAGAGTCTATAACCGGCATATAACCATGTGAGCTAACCATGGAGTTTGATGTATACACCCCATCCGTAGGACCCAATATACCTTGCTACGGTATAAAGGCATGAGTAGGGTAATCACAAGTTTGGGACCATAGGGCCAATGAAATAACCTACCCTGGATACGTAGTTCTGGGAACCTAGGTGCGCTGGAACCCTAGTCCGCTCGGTGCTAAGTCCTACTCCCACTAGATAGTCCTAGGCTAACTACTAAGCTCATAGCTCAAAACTGGGGTCCAAGACTATTTTAGGGATACCTATCTAGAAGTACCGTGAGAGTCTTATCAAAATGGATTCTACAATTGGTGTTCTAAGACTGGCCAGAGCTGCTTATCTAAAAGCGTCGTCACCGTCTAAAGAACAAACTGAAATCTGATAATTGGTGTTTGAGTCTAATAACTAATAACTAGGAGGCACCACTGACACCTCACGAAAAGACTGTAGTCAAACTGATCAACTAACATTTTTGAAAACACTGATTAAGATAGTATTCTGACTGAAAATGGACTAGCATGAACTGACAGACATAATCAACTGACATTAACAATATGGGAATCCCAACACTAATAGAATCTAGCAATATGATTAACTAATCAAGTTGGCAAGATTCTAATTTACTGCATTCAGACAGTAGGGTTAAATTATTTTAAAAGAAGTTGGTTTCTACATGATTTCTAAGAATTGGGCAAAATATAACAGCTAATAACATGGATAATATTCCACCTAAAATTTATTGAATTGTGTCTGAAAACTTTCTACATTTCGAAACCTCAGGGCTATAACTGATAGAATATCATGGAATGATTTTAGGGACAGAAGGGAAGAACAATTCCCTTGTTGAATTCCCACATACCCAGTGAAGAAATCCCGGAGAAAATCCCTTGAGAATCTGGAAGAAAATCGACTGCCCTAGCTTCTACTATGAGTCTTTCTAAGAGAGTTTTCCCATCTGATTTCTGAGGGAATGTGAGGAGTGGCATCGAAAATTCCCTAAAAATAACCCAAAACAACATACTTTAGGGATTAAAAAGGTGGAAAATTACTAAAATATCCCTGGGGAAAAATATGAAAAAACTTTCGACAGGGACCAACGGGTCACTCAACGAGTCGTTGGTTGAGACCACGACTCGTTGGGACTAGTCATTTGTCTTGGGGCCTAGATTTTTGGCTCGGTAGAATTAGAAATGAGAGGGAATGAGTCATTGGAACCTCCCCTAGCCACTGGCAGGAAAATTTGGGAAGCCTAACAACGAGCAATACAACGACTCGTTGGTAGACCCAACGGGTCATTGTATCAAGTCGACACCTCCGCTGGAAAAATTCTTTGGATCCCTAAAATTGTCACCACGAGTGTTCACAACGACTCATTGTGTGATACAATGGGTTGTTGTTTCCACTCATTTTCATTGAAGGAGATGCTTGGGAGTCCCAACTAACAACTCACACCATGAGTTGTTGTATCACACGACGACTCGTTGGTTCAGTCGTGGGTTCCTGGAAAAAGGGAGTTCTGAGGTGGGGAACAACGAGTGATAGGACGACTTGTGGTTTCTCACAACGAGTCATTCCAAGTCCCGTTGGTTCCCGAAGGATCAAGGCAGGGCTGACCACGATCAGAAAACGGGTCATTGGAGCTGACAACGACTCGTTGTCTCGGTCGTTCTGAGGAAAAATTTCTAGTTTCTTCTAGATTTTTATTGCAAGTTCTGAGTTTGGTCTAGGAAAGTTTTGGGGTATTACAAACCCTAGATTGACCTTGGAAGAGGATTTCAAAACTAATGTAATTATGAGAGCATAATGACTTTCTTTAGGTTAAACCCCTTAAAACACTCTTTAAGAAGCCCAAAACAACGTCACTTAGGGTTTAGAGGCTTACGAATTTATAAAAGTACCTCAGGGAACACGTAATTAAAATCAAAATTGCCGGCACCTTCGGTTACACCACGAGTCATACCACCAAACATCGACTCGTGGCATCCTCTTGTTGTTAGCTAGTCAAATCTTCCAGGTTCTCTACTTTAGACAATGAGTGCCCACCATGACTCGTCCCTCCATTCCGCGAGTCATCCTATAACTCGTGGTTAGTTGGCATCCCTAACAATTCTACAGAATTACCTTCCTACGACTCCCACAGCATGACCCATCACATCATACAACGGGTCATACCTTGACTTGTATGTTTAGGACCAGAAAACCAGTGGTTTATCACGATGCCTGACCATGACTCATTACATCAACCCACAACTCGTTCCACAAGTCATTATCACTAGTCAGGGAAACTACTGTCTCACCATGATTCCTCCTACAACCCATACAATTGAATAACGACTCATACTATGAGCCATTCTGAGAGAATAGTACAGATTTTTCTGCTGATTTTGCTACAGGTCTAAGGCTCTCCCATAGGGACTTTGAGGGTGTTACGTTATCTCTCCCTTGAGAACATTCATCCTGAATGGAGACTAACTAAGTTAAAAACAGAGGAAAAGAGCTGCAATCCTGAAACTGCGAGTTATAGATTGAAAACTGATGGAGTGACTGACTCTAGAGTAAGATACATGACTGAACTGAATTCATGAATCATACTTGCATTCTATGACATTGAAGGAACTGAGAGACATGAACTTGACATGAAACTAAATAGAGTACTAAGAAGGAGATGGGTACCTCATGTTGGAACCGTGCCGGAAGAAAAAAGATGTGGGTGTCTAGCCATAATATTTGCTTTGGCTTCCCATGTAGCTCTTTCAACAAGCTAGTTTCTCCACAAAACCTTCACTACAGCTACTTCCTTGTTCCTCAACATCCAAACCAGACGATCAAGTATTTCAATTGGAACCTCCTCTTACGTAAGGCTATCCTTCACGCTGATGTTCTCTATTGGATCAACTAAGGCTGGGTCACCAATGCACTTCTTCAACAGAGTTACATGGAAACTGGATTCACCGAAGCTAGCTCTGCTGGTAGCTCCAACTCATTACCACCATGCCAACTCACCTCAGAATCCTATAAGGACCAACATATTTGGGACTAAGCTTCCGTTTCTTATCGAATCTATGAAAACCCTTCATGGGAGACACCTTTATAAGCACCCAATCATCTACCTCAAACTCAAGCTCTCTCCGCCTAACATTTGCATAAGATTTCAGACGATTTGAGCTGTTTTCAACCTCTCACTAATAAGATGAAATTTCTCCAAGGCCTCATAAATTGAATCAGGCCCTCTAAACATAGCCTCACCTACCTTGAACAATCAAATAGGTGACCTACATATCTACCCATAAAAGGGCCTCAAATAGAGCCACCTAAATGCTGGAGTGCTAACTGCTATTGTAGGCAAATTCAATGAGAGGAAACTGATAAACCCAATTACCCTAGATATCAATCACAAACGCTCTTAACATTTCCTCAAGATTCTAGATGGTCCACTCGGCCTAACCATCTGTCTGCAGGTGGAAGGCTATGCTAAGCTTTACCCGAGTACCAAGGCCCCTCTAAAATGACCTCCAAAACTGAGAGGTGAACTTAGTATCCCTATTTGATATCATGGACAAAGTAACTCCATGTAATCGAACTAACTCCAAAATGTACAATCTAGCATAATCCTCGGCTGAATCGGTAGTTTTGACCTGCACGAAATGGGTTGATTTGTTCAACGTATCCAAAATCACCCATATAGAGTCATATTGTCAGCTTGCATGGGGAAAGCCTGTAATGAAGTCCATATTGATCTCTTACCACTTCCAAGTAGTATAACTAATATCCTGGAGAAGACCTCCAGATCTTTGATGCTCAACCTTCACTTATTGGAAATTCGAACACTTAGCTACAAACTCTGCTATGTCTTTCGTCATGCCATTCCACCAATAGACTTCCCATAGATCACGGTGCATCTTGGTGCACCCTGGATGGATAGAGTACTAAGAACCATGAGCCTCGCAAAACATACACTCTCTCAAGTCATCTATGGCTAGCACACACAATCGACCTTGATATTGAAGTATACTATTCCCCCTTGGAGAAAATCTCTACTTTCTGATTCTGGACTACTTCCTTCAACTTCACTAGAATACGATCCTCATCTTGCCTAGCTTTAACTTCCATCACCAATGAAGATTCTGACCAATTCTGAACAATACCACCACCATCCATAGAATCTTTATAGCAAACCCCCAAATAAGTAAGCCTATGGACATTCGCCACTAACTCCTTTTTTCCATCCTCAACATGAGACACACTCTCCATGGACAGCCTACTAAGAGCATCCACTACTACATCGGCCTTGCCCGGATGATAAAGAAAACTCATGTTATAGTTCTTGACAAGCTCTAGACATCTCCTTTACTGTAAATTCAGGTCCTTATAAGTGAATATGTATTAGATGCTCTTGAGGTCGGTGAACGCATCCATATTCATCCCATACAAATATTGCCTCCAAATCTTCAAAGCAAACACCATTGCTGCCAACTCTAGGTCATGAGTTGAATAATTCTTATCATGAGTCTTAATATATCTAGAGGCATGCACAATGACCTTACCTTGCTGCATCAACACACAACCCAGACCAACCCTAGAAGAATCATAATACACAACAATACCATCTATTCCCTCTAGTAGGGTCAATATTGGGGCAGAAGTGAGTCGAGTCTTTAACTCCTGAAAACTCTTCTCACAAGCATTTGATCACTAAAATTTGACCTTTTTCTGAGTCAACATAGACAATGGTGCTGCAATGGATGAAAATTTCTCTACAAACCTCCTATAGTATCCAGCTAAACCTAAAAAGCTCCTAATATCTGTAGGACTGACAGGTCTAGGACAATTCTTCACTTCTTATATCTTTTGAGAGTCCAGCTACACACCTTCTCTAGACAATACATGACCCAAAAATGCTACTAAGTTCAGCCAAAACTCACACTTGCTGAATTTAGTAAACAGTTGGCGATCCTTGAGAGTTTGCAACACAATCCTCAAATGAGTGGCTTGATCCTCCTTGCTTCGAGAGTATATGAGAATATCATCTACAAAGACAATCACAAACATATCCAAAGAATTCTTGAACACCCTATCAATCAAGTTCATAAAAGCTGCAAGGGAATATGTTAGTCAAAAAGCTATAACTACAAACTCATACTAACCATACTAAGTCCTCAAGGTTATCTTCGAAATGTCACTCTCCCTAACTTTGAGCTGTGATAGCCGAATATGAGGTTTATCATTGAATAGCACTTAGCACCTTGAAGCTAGTCAAACAGGTCATCAATCTTAGGGAAGGGATACTTATTCTTGATTTTTATCTTGTTCAACTGCTGATAATCAATGTACATCATAATAGAATGATCCTTCATCCAAACAAAGAGAAATGGAGCACCCCATACGGACTTACTAGGCCTAATAAAACCCTTATCTAAGAGATCCTTCAACTATTCTTTCAACTCCTTTAGCTCGGCTCGAGCCATTCTTTAAGGAGGAATGGATATGGGTTGCGTATCAGAGAGAAGGTGAATACCAAAGTCAATCTCCCGTTTGGCAGGGACTCCTGGTAGATCCTCCGGATACACCTCCGAATACTCACACAAAAAAGGAAGTGAATGAAGAGTCAGGGTCTCAGACATATAATCCTTAACCTAAACTAGATTGTAACAAAACCTTTAGAGATCATCTTCCTGGCCTTGAGATAGGAAACAAAGTGACCTATAGGCACATCTGAACTAACCCTTCTACTCCATGACTGGTTCCCCTAGAAACCAAAATACTATAGTACGGGTTTTATAATCAATAGAAGCATAAAAATAATACAACCAAACCATACCGAATAAAACATTTGTTATACTCCGAGAACTCAAGAATCGGACCCGGAAGTGAATCAGGAGAAAAACTGGAAAATGTTGCAACAGTTGCAGAACGGGTCACTTAACGACTCATGAGGAGGCCTAAAAAGTCGTCAAGTGACTCGTGGGGAAGGCCTGGGATGATGAAGGAATCAAGGTCCTCACGGCTGATGTAACGACTAATGGTCAGTCACCTCGAGTCGTCATATCAGTCGTGGGAGGTCTTAGAGAAAGATGGTAAAGATTATCTAGTGTACTTTACAGATGGTACCTAATGAGTCGTAGTCAGTCCTAACGACCCGTTAGGAGTGCCGTTACAAAGATAAATGAATTTTCATAAATGACGAGGCAATGCACTTAACGGGTGAACCAATGGAGTGTGAAGCGCGCCACACTTATAACAAAGAGGCTACAAAACCTTTTCGAAAATGTTCCCATCTTTCATAATCCATGTCGTGCGATGAAGAATCTTTCTATCCCACTAATTCGTGCTATTCGTGATTGTAGAATCATGTCTCCTCGATGGATGAATGGAAGGAGAAATGGAGATGGTGAAGGCCACGAGGATGGCATGGGTTGTGGGCATTAGCAGGTCCCACCAGTTCAGGAGCCTCAGGCACCGGAGGCGGCCGGCCATGCTGAGTTTTGGGCCGCTATCTAGATGCTTGTGAAGGACTTGACCGCTCAGGTCAATCAGCAGGCTATTGTGCATGTTCCACAGAATGGCAATGCAACGACGGCTCGAGTAAGGGATTTCTTGAAGATGAACCCGCCGGAGTACTTGGGGTCCAAGGTAGATGAGGACCCATATGACTTCATTGATGAGATCGTCAAGATCACCCAGGTTATGGGGGTGAGTAGTGTTGAATGCGCAGAGTTGGACTCCTACCAGTTGAAGGGGGTTGCGCATATCTGGTTCCGTTAATGGAAGGACAGCAAAGTTGTTGGAGCTGGTTCGATCACTTGGGAAAAGTTCCATGTTGCATTCCTGTATCAGTTCTTCTATCGGGAGACGAGGGAGCTAAAGGCAGCGGAGTTCGTAAATCTGAAGCAAGGGAGGATGACAGTACTAGAATATTCCCTTGAGTTCACTCGCCTATCGAAATATGTGTTACACCCCGTAAGTTCTTGAGATTTATTTGGCCTATTCGCATGTTGGTAAAGAGTTTTAGAATGCCATACGTGCGAGAAAAGGGCCCGGGGAGAGACCGCATAAGCGCCAAGTCGCAGTGTCGCAAGGCAAATGCGACTTATAAATCGTATTCAACAAATGCGACTTATAAATCGCATTCGACAAAAGCGACTTAAAGGCCCCAAGTATATAAGGCTCCTACTTCATTTTAAATTATTTTCCCCTCATATAATTTCAAGTAAACAAATAGAAACAGAGGGGAACGAAGGGTTTGATTAAATTTCCTTCCGTTTACTCCATCAAACGCAATCCAAACATGAATTAACTTCCGCTAGCGAAGTATAAAGCTGCCGGGAGCATTCCTGCGAAGTTAGTTTCGCGAAATTGGTCCGGCGAATCATCATCACGCCGATCTATGGTAAGTGGAATTGCTCCAAACTAGTGGTAATATACTCCCAGGATTAAAGTGAGTATTTCTCCCTTCTAGACATCCGAGAAAATACGAGTTTTCGGCCGTTCTCCGATAAGTCAAAGAATAGGTAGTAGGTATATGGTTTCTTTCCAAAATAATAGTAGAATTCATTCTATTCTGTCGTGAATATGAATACAGTTTGGATAAATAGCTAAATACTAGCCGAATTATGCCAGTTAATTAGAAAATCGGCAGTTGAGGTATGTAAAGCCAGTTCTTTCGGCGAGCTAGTAGTTCTAGTATAGCAAAATAGTACGAATTCAAGTAGAATGTTTCAGAAGCCGTATATTATATTCTGTATGAGTTCAGTAAGCATGTTAGAATTATTATATAGTGTTTAGCATAAAACTCAGCAAAGCAGTATAATTTCCAGTAGAATAATCCAAAAATATTATTTCAGACTCAGTTTATCTCAGTATCAGATTCAGTATATTTCAGTATCAGATTCAGTATATTTCAGTATCAGATTTAGCATATTTTAGTATCAGATTCAGTATATTTCAATATGAGATTTAGAACAGAATACAAGAACATAAATATTAGTATCATATCCAGTATATATATTACATGTGTCGCTATCTTTGGAGACATGATTGTTCTGTGTTGGGCACCACCCCAGGGTTAATAAATGTGTCGACTCGCCCGCTAGAGGGTGAGGATACTTCGCTCTACAGAGTGGCATGCAGTCCGCCAGCGGACGAAGATGGGATGAAGATTCCCCATAGCAGGCTGATCTGCACTATACCACACCCCCTGTCGAGCGCTTGCTCCCGGGGTGCAGATTATAGTTTTCAGATTACAGATTTCAGATTTCAGATTTCAGATTTTAGGAGTCCTCCGGACTTAGATACATCTATAGTTATGGGCCTAGCGAGCCCAAGTTGCATACCCTGGGGGCCGGCAAGATGCTCATAGTTACTAGGTGGATGGTATGACCTAGGTAGAGGTATATAGATTGTGTGTTGGTTTGTACCTTACGGCTTATAGGGGCTGGTAGGGTTCTTGTATGCTATGTTGTGTTAGTTATTAATAGATAGAAAGTAGACTTCCATGTTATCAGGTATGACTCTAACTCTATTCAGCAAAGTTATGCTCTTTTCATTCAGTCTCAGCCCGTCTCTTATTATTTTAGTATTTATCAGTATTATTGTTTGCTTTTAGTTATTTTCAGTTATTGCTTGCATACTCAGTACCAGTGGTACTGACGCCCGTTTTAGGGCGCTACATTACTTGCCTGCAGGTACTCAAAGACGAGGAGTAGATCCCTTATAGTTCCAACCAGCGTACAGAGTCTTCAACTCCTATCATCCGGAGCTTGACAGCTAAAGGTTTACTTCCCTTTTTGTTTGTACAGTATGGGTAGGCCGGGGCCCTATCCCGATCATCTTATTACTCTTAGAGGCTTGCGGATTGTATATTCCCTGTGGTTAGTTATATCGGTCGTGTAGGGTCGTGTGAATGTTTTTAGTTGGCATGTGATAGCCGTGTGAGGCCTTGTTCAGTTCTCAGTTGGTGACCTTATCAGTCACAGATCAGTTTAGCACTTGATTCTACTTCTCAGTGATAACTTGTTAGCATGGTGGCCTTGTCAGCCGGTATAGCTTCCCTTATGTTCAGTTGTTCTGGGTAGCTGTTATATTCCTGCAGGTGGCTATAGGCCTTGTCGGTCGGAGGCTGTATTTACAGCCGTTATATAGCCCGTTGTTTTCATAAATCCAAAACTAGACCCAGCCTGGCACCAGAAGTGCTTAGGCTTAGTAGTCCAGCAGTCCAGGTCCTAGTAGGGCACTAGGTGCCTATCATGCCTCCCAAGGCGGGGCGTGACAAACTTGGTATCAGAGCAGGTCATATTTTAGGGAGTCTGCAAGCTGTGCTAAGTAGAGTCTCATCTATGGATGTGTTGTGCACCACATACCATAGGCAGGAGGCTGCAAGGCATGATAGGGTGGTTACTCTTTCTTCATATTCAGTCGTGCCATAGAGCAGTACAGTATAGGGTTGAGTCCCTAAAGCTTATTATACTCTTTGTTTACAAATAAAATGTCAGATCGACGACATCCTATCATAGGCCAAAGATTGGATACAGCAGCAGGAGAGGGCACCAACAGGATGCCCCAGTCTCGATTAGAATCAGCCCGATCTAAGGGCGATACAGAGGCATCGTTTCGATCTTCTCAGCAGTCTCTACCCCATCAGGAGCCACTCAGAACGACACCACCTTCGACAGTTCCTGTACCTACCCATCTGACCAGGAGGTCAAGAGTGAAGTAGTTATGTTAGTGCAGATGATGGCTACTCAGCGCCAGTCAATGCCACCTACAACGACAGAATCATCAGGTGGGCCTGGTAGTTCGAGGGTCCGAGAATTCCTGGAACTAGGTCCCCCACAGTTTACCGGGACAGATCGAACAGAGGAACCGTAGGACTTCCTAGATCAGATGAAGAGGATTTTCCGGGTAATGCATGTTACATCTACAGAGTTGATCGAATTGGCAGTATTCCGACTGCGGGATATTGTTGTGTTGTGGTATGAGAGTTGGGAAAGGTCTCGAGGGAGAGATGTTGCCCCTTCGACCTGGTCCAGCTTTGCAGAGGCCTTCTTGGACCATTATCTACCACGAGAGATTCGACAGGCCCGGATGAACTAGTTTTTACACCTGGAGCAGGGGGCGATGAGTGTTCGAGAATACGCCCTGCAGTTTGATTCTTCGGCCCGATATGCTCCAGCCTTTGTAGACACCAAGCCATCCAAAGTCCACCGGTTTATTATGGAGCTGAACCCAGAGTATATTGAGGCATGTATGACAGCTACTTTGCGGGAAGATTGGATATTTCTTGAGTGTAGGCTTTTGCTCAGCCTATTGAGGGCCTCAGACAGCGCAGGATAGCAGACGAACAAGTCAGGAACAGCGCCATAGGGACAGGTCAAATGAGTTACAGGGGGAGATTCAGAGAGGGCCTAGGCCACGGTTGTCAGATAGGCCACCTGACCCCTGCCTCCATCACAGCAGCAAACGGGTCGATTCAGTCGCCGAGGACAGTCAGAGTCCGACAGAAGTTCTCGAATAGTAGATTCACCTCAGTAGAGGAGGGTAGAACAGAGAAAGTATACACCACCACTTTGCCCTATTTGTAGCCGACGCCACTCTAGAGATTGCAGATATGGCTCCACAGGGTGTTATATATGAGGACTGGAGGGTCATGTGATGAGAGATTGTCTAGCTAGGGGTAAGGGTGACGGGGATAGACAGGATAGGGCATCAGCGGGGTCATGAGCTCCAACAGCCCCGGTAGGGCACAGACCCTCAGTTTGAACAGTTAGAGGCCGAGGCAAATAAGGGGCCTTTAGTTTAGGTGCGGGCCCAAGTCGTACCTACGCATTACCAAGTAGACAGGATTCATAGGCGTCTCCAGATGTTGTGACAGGAATGATGACTATTTTCTCTCACCCTGCTTATGTATTAATGCATCCGAGATCAACCTTGTCCTATGTTACCCCGTTAGTGGCTCAAAAGTTCAGTATTGTACCAAAATTGCTTCGAAAACCCTTTTTAGTATCTACACCCGTCGGTCACTCTATTATAGCCAGAAGGGTTTATCGAGGTTGTACAGTAGAGGTTGCTAACCATCAGACCATAGCAGATTCGGTAGACTTAGAAATGGTTGATTTTGACGCCATTATGGGTATAGATTGGTTAGCTCCATGCTGCCAATGTAGAATGCTGTACCAAGACAGTTCGATTCCACTTTCCAGGGGAGGCAGTACGAGAGTGGAAGGGTAGTACAGCTACGCCAAAAGGTAGGTTTATTTCCTATCGTTGAGCGAGAAAGTTGATAGCCAAGGGGTGCATTTACCACATTGTCAGAGTTCAGGATGTTCCAGTAGAGCCTCCGACTCTCCAGTCTGTTCCATTGGTTAATGAATTCCCGATGTATTCCCAGAAGAGCTACCTGGTATTGCCCTAGAAAGGGAAATAGACTTTGCAATTGGTTTATTACCAGGCACTCAGCCCATATCAATTCCCTCTTATCGCATGGCTCCTGCTGAACTCAGAGAACTAAAGGAGTAGTTGAAGGATTTGTTAGACAAGGGCTTTATCAGGTTGAGTACTTCACCTTGGGGTGCGCCAGTTTTATTTGTGAGAAAGAAGGATGGTTCCCTCCGCATGTGTATAGACTATCGGCAACTGAATAAAGTCACAGTCAAGAATAAGTATCGGCTTCCTAGAATAGATGATTTATTTGATCAGTTACATGGAGCCAGATATTTCTCCAAAATGACTTAAGGTCCGGATATCATCAGGTTAGGGTTCGTGAAAGGGACACTGTAAAGACTGCCTTCAGGACCAGACACGACCATTTTAAATTCTTAGTCATGTCCTTTGGGCTGACGAATGCTCCAGCCGTGTTTATGGACCTGATGAACAGTATTTCTAGACCATACCTGGACTTGTTCGTGATAGTGTTTATTGACAATATTCTGGTGTTTTCTCGCTCAGAGGCAGACCACCAGGATCATTTGCGGACAGTGCTCCAGATTCTCAAAGACCGTCAGTTGAATGCCAAGTTCTCTAAATGTGAATTTTGGCTGAATTCAGTATCCTTTTTGGGTTATATCATGTCGGATGCTGGTATACAAGTAGATACACAGAAGATAGAAGTAGTAAAAGCATGGCGCAGACCTACCACTCCGACCAAGGTACACAGTTTGCTAGGGTTAGCAGGGTATTACAGAAGGTTTGTTGAAGGATGTTCCACCTTAGCAGCACCTCTGACTAAACTAACGCAGAAGGCAGCAAAATTTCAGTGGACTGAGGCATGTGAGCAGAGCTTCCAGAAATTGAAAGACAGGTTAACATCAGCTCCAGTGTTAGCATTGCCAGAAGGTACAGAAGGTTATGCAGTTTATTGTGATGCTTCGGGTGTTGGGTTAGGATGTGTGTTGATGTAGCATGGTAAAGTAATTGCTTATGCTTCTAGACAGTTGAGGAAAAATGAAAAGAACTATCCTACCCATGACCTGGAATTGGCCGCAGCGATTCACCCCTTAAAGATATGGAGACATTACTTGTATGGCATCCACGTGGATATTTTCACTAATCATAAGAGCCTACAGTATATCTTCACCCAGAAAGATTTGAATTTGCGGCAGCGTCGCTGGTTAGAGATGTTGAAAGACTATGATGTGAATATTCTGTATCACCTAGGAAGAGCTAATGTGGTGGCAGATGCCCTTAGCCGTAAATCTATGGGAAGTCTAGCACACTTATAGCTTGAGCAGCAGGAATTAGCCCGGGAATTGCATCAATTAGCCAATTTAGCCAATCGTGCAGCAGAAACAGAGGACAACAGAGATGTAATCAAGAATACTGCAATGTCATCTTTAGTCATGGAACTAAAGGAATGATAGTGTGAAGATCCTAGTCCGGTTTAGCTTAGAAACAGAGTTCAGTAAGGAGAGATGACATATTTAAAGATAATTGAGGATGGGGTATTGCAATATAAAAATTGCCTTTGTGTTCCAAACGTTGCAAGGCTTCGCCAGCAGATTATGGGCGAGGTACATTGTGCCCATTATTCTCTCCCCCAAGGTTCGACAAAAATGTACCATGATATAAAATAAATCTACTGGTGGCCAGGAATGAAGAAGGGGATAACAGAATTTGTAGCTCAGTGTCCCAACTGCCAGCAGGTAAAAGCTGAACATCAGAAACCAGGCGGACTGACTGAGGATACAGTTGTGCCTCTATGGAAATGGGAAGTAGTAAATATGGATTTTGTATCAGGATTACTCTGCACCAAGTGTAGATATGATTCGATCTGGGTGATTGTTGACAGACTGACAAAATCAGTTCATTTTCTCCCAGTAAGGGCTACCTTTTCCGTCGAGAATTATGCTGAGCTGTATATTAGAGAAATAGTCAAGTTGCATGGTGTTCTAATGTCCATTATCTCCGACAGAGGGGCGCAATTTACAACTAAATTCAAGGAATCATTTCAAAGAGACTTGGGGACGCAAGTTAACTTGAGCATAGCTTTTCATCCTCAGACAGATGGGCAGGCAGAACGCACCATTCAAATGCTCGAGAATATGTTCCGAGCATGTGTGTTGGATTTCAGAGGTAGCTGGGATGAACATTTACCACTCATTGAGTTCGCCTATAATAACAGTTACCATTCAGCTATTCAAATGGCGCCTTATGAGGCATTATATGGCGAAAGTGCATATCTCCGATTGGTTGGTTTGAGGTAGGAGAATCAGCATTTATTGGGCTAGATATCATTCATCAAACAGAGGAAAAAGTAAAGCTTATCAGAGAACGTTTACTGACTGCTCAGAGCAGCCAAAAATCTTATGCTGATGTGCGGCACAGAAACTTGGAATTTAATGTGAGTGTTGGGTGTTTCGTAAAGTTTCACCGATGAAGGGTGTAATGAGATTTGGCAAGAAAGGCAAGCTCAGCCCGAGGTTTGTTGGGCCTTATTAGATTCGTCGAAGAATAGACCAAGCGGCATATGAGTTAGACTTACCTCCAAAGTTAGAATGTGTCCACCCAGTTTTCCATGTATCAATGCTGAGAAAGTGCATAGGAGATCCCTCCAGAATTGTCCAAGTCTAAGATGTTCAGGTTACAGAGGAGTTGGGCTATGAAGACGTTCCAGTAGCCATACTAGATAGGCAGATCCGCAGATTAAGAACTAAAGATGTTGCTTCTATCAAAGTATTATGGCATAACAAGAATCGAGAGAAAATGACCTGGGAAGCAGAAGAAGATATGAAAGCCAGATACCCTCAGTTATTTCAGACATAGTCAGCCAGAGATATGTTGATATTGCTATTTTATGAGTTGCTTTATATTCATGTGTATAAGTGAGATATTGACTTCAGTTTATTATGAAATGAATGTTGTAGTATTATATGGAGTACCTGTATTAGACTTTTCTGTGTTTCAGAATTTTTTAAATAGTCCATGTTATAGGGGAAACTCTGCCGAAATTTTTCCAGAATAAGTAGAACAAGTTAAAATTTCTATAAACAGAAGTTAACATTCGAGGACGAATGTTCTTGATGGGGGAAGGATGTTACACCCCGTAAGTTCTTGATACTTAGTTGGCCTATTAACATGTTGGTTAAGAGTTTTAGAATGCCATACGTGCGAGAAAAGGTACCGGGGAGAGACCAGAAGAGCGCCAAGTTGGAGCGTCTCAAGGCGAATGCGACTTATAAATCACATTCGACAAATGCGACTTAAAGGTAACAAGTATATAAGGCTCCCACTTCGTTTTAAATCATTTTCCCTTCATATAATTTCAAGTAAATGAACAGAAACAGAGGGGAATGAAGGGTTTGATTAAATTTCCTTCCATTTACACCGTCAAACGCAGTCCAAACTCAAATTAACTTCGAGAAGCGAAGTATAAAGCTGCCGGGAGCATCCTGCGAAGTTAGTTTCGCGAAATTCGGCGGGCGAATCATCATCACGCCGAGCAAAGGTAAGTGGAATTGCTCCAAACTAGTGTTAATATACTCCCAACATTAATGTGAGTATTTCTCCCTTCTAGACTTCTTAGAAATTACGAGTTTTCGATCGTTCTCGGATAAGTCGAAGAATAGGCAGTAGTATATCCATAAGTATGGTTTCTTTCCTAAATAATAGTAGAATTAATTCTATTCTTTCATTAATATGAATACAGTTGGGATAAATAGTTGAATACTAGCCGAGCTACGCCAGTTAATTAGAAAGTCGGCAGTTGAGGTATGTAAAGCCAGTTTCTTTCGGCAAGCTAGTAGTTCTAGTATAGCAAAATAGTATGAATTCCAGTAGAATTTTTTAGAAGCCTTATATTATATTCAGTATGAGTTCAGTAAGAATGTTAGAATTATTATACAATGTTCAGCATGAAACTCAGTAAAATAGTATAATTCCCAGCAGAATATTCCTGAAATATTATTTCAGACTCAATATATCTTAGTATAAGAATCAGTATATTTCAGTATCAGATTCAGCATTTTTCAGTATCACATTCACTATATTTCAGTATGAGATTCAGAATAGAATATCATAACACAAATATTATTATCAGATACAGTATATATATTACATTTGCCTATTGCTATCTTTGGAGACATGATTATTCTGTGTTGGGCACCCTTAGACCTTCCTTGACCTCCCTAGGGTAAATAGCTGTGTCGACTCGCCCGCCAGAGGGTGAGGATACGTCGCTTTACGGAGTGGCATGTCATCCGCCAGCGGACGAAGATGGGATGCAGATTCCCCATAGCAGGCTGATCAACACTATACTACACCCCTTGTCGAGTGCTTGCGCCCGGGGTGCAGATTACAGTTTTCAGATTACAAATTTCAGATTTTAGATTTCAGATTTTAGATTTCAGGAGTCCTAAGGACTCAGATACAGCTATAGTCGGGGCCCAGCAAGCCCAAGTTGCATACCTAGGGGGCCGACAGGATGCTACTAGTTACTAGGTGGATGCTATGACCTGGGTAGGGGTACATAGATTGTCTGCTGGTTGGTACATTACGACTTATGGGGGCTGGTAGGGTTCTTGTATGTTATGTGGTGTTAGTTATTAATAGATAGAAAGTAGACCTCCATTTTATCATGTATGACTCTTACTCTATTCAGTAAAGTTACGCTCTTTTCGGTCAGTCTCAGCCCATCTCCAATTACTTCAATATCTATCAGTATTATTGTTTACTTTTAGTTATTTTCAGTTATTGCTTGCATACTCAGTACCAGTGGTACTGACGCCCGTTTTGAGGCTCTGCATTACTTGCCTGCAGGTACTCATAGATGAGGAGCAGATCCCTCGTAGTTCCAGCCATCGTACAGAGCCTTCAGTTCCTATCATTCGGAGCCTGATAGCTAAAGGTTTACTTCCCTTTTTGTTTGTACAGTATGGGTAGGCCGGGGTGCTGTCCCGACCATTTTATTATTCTTAGAGACTGCGGATTGTATATTCCCTGTGGTTAGTTGTACCGGTCATGTGGGGTCGTGTGTATGGTTTTAGTTGGCATGTGATGGCCGTGTGGGGCCTTGTTCAGTTGGTTGGTGACCTTGTCGGTCGCAGATCGGTTTAGTACTTGATTCTACTTTTCAGTAATAACTAGTCGGCATGGTGGCCTTGTCGGCCCGCATAGGTTCCCTTATGTTCAGTTGTTCTGGGTTGCTGTTATATTCCTATAGGTGGCTTTAGGCCTTTTCGGTCGGAGGCTGTATTTACAGCCGTTATACAGCCCGTTATTTTGATAAATCCAAAATTAGAGCCAGCCTGGCACTAAAAGTGCTCAAGCTCAGTAGTCCAGCAATCCAGGTCCTAGTAGGGAACCAGGTGCCAGTCATGCCTCCCAAGGCGGGGCGTGACAATATGCTCCTAATTCAATGGCTGATTAGAGGGTGCGAGTGCGCAAGTTTGTGCATGGGATAGCAGGTTACTTGGATAAGGAATGCAGGATTGCTATGCTCTATCAGTATATGGACTTCCCTCAGATAGTGTTGTACGCCTAGTAGATGGAGGCTGCACATTCGAGAGAGAGAGAGGTCAAGAGGGCCAGGATTAAGGACCATAGATTCTCCCAACAGAGGTTCGGTTGTGGGCACCATCAGCATACCCACCATAGATTATCCTCCCCATCTTCATCAGTCTTGAGTGTGCCATCTTGGCCTAGGCATGATCATAGAGGATGAGCATCAGGATCGAGGGGTTAGAGTAGTAGGCCCGCAGATTCAGGTGTTCCAGCTTATTGCAGATGTGGCCGAGGGCATATAGGCCAGTTCTTGGTAGGTTCAGGTGCATGTTTTGGGTGTGAGAAACCTGGACACATGCTTAGAGATTGTCCTGCAGTGAGACAAGATCAGGTTTAGGGCGTTGGCCCAGCTTCTAGCTCAACAGCCCCATCCCCTCGCTCAACACATGAATGGGCATCTACCAGTGTATCTAGTGGTCCATACTAGAAAAGATTCTATGCCCTAGCCTCCCATCAGGAGTAGGAGGTATCCTCGGACGTGGTTACTAGTATGCTAACAGTCTTCCATGTTGATGTTTATGCTCTGTTAGATCCAGGGGCCACCTTATCCATTGTGACACCTTATGTAGCTAGTAGCTTCGAAGTCAGTCCCAATGTCTTATCATAATCTTTCTCGGTTTCTTCTCTAGTAAGTGACTCAGTTATAGCTAAACGGGTGTATAGAGATTGCCCATTCTTTGTTCTCCATAAGGTCACCTCAGCAGATCTGATAGGGTTAGCCATGACCGATTTCGATGTTATTCTCGGCATGGATTGGTTGTATTCTTGTTATGCTTCCATTAATTGTAGGACCCGATCAGTAGAGTTCAGATTCCTGGGTGAGCCAGTCTTAGAATCGAAGGGTAGTTCAGTTGTGCTTGTAGGTCGATTTATTTCCAACATTAAGGCCAGAAAGATGATTTCTAAGGGTTGTTTATACCATCTAGTTAGGGTTAGCGACGTGGAGTCTAAGACCCCAACTATCCAGTCAGTTCCAGTAGTACATGAGTATCCAGAGGTCTTTCCTAATGATTTTCCATGTATTCCTCCCGAGCGAGAGATTGATTTCGGTGTTGACCTCCTTCCCGATACGCATACTATATGTATTCCTCTCTATAGGATGGATCCATCCGAGCTAAAAGAGTTGAAGGATCAGTTAAAGGATTTGCTAGATAAGGGTTTCATTAGACCGAGCCAGTTCTATAGGGCGCACTAGTATTATTTGTTCGGAATAATTATGGTTCCCTTTGTATGTGCATTGATCTATGCGATCAGCTTCAAGGTGCTAAGTGTTTCTCGAAGATAGATCTCAGGTATGGGTATCATCAGCTCAGAGTTCGGGAGAGTGATATCCCAAAGATGGTATTCAGGACACGATATGGTCATTACGAGTTTGTAGTTATGTATTTTGGACTAGAGAATGCTCCTGTAGCTTTTATGGACCTGATGAATAGGGTGTTCAAGCAATATTTAGACATGTTCGTGATCGTGTTCATCGATGACATCTTATACTCCCGGAACAAGGAGGAGCATACCGCTCACCTGAGAGTACTGCTCTAGACCCTGAAGGACCTCTAATTGTATGCAAAGTTTAGCAAGTGTGAGTTTTGGTTGGACTCTGTGGCATTCTTGGGCAATGTGGTGTCCAGCAAAGGCATAAAAGTAGACTCGCAGAAAATTGAGGCGGTGAAGAATTGGCCCAGACCGGTGAATCCTTCGGATATTCAGAGTTTCTTGGGCCTAGCTGGCTACTATCGGGTTTGTGGAGGGTTTCTCATCCATTGCGATGCCTTTCACTAAGTTGACTCAGAAGAAGGTGAAGTTCCAGTGGACGGAGGCTTGTGAGAAAAGCCTTCAAGAGTTGAAGGCTCAACTTACCTCAGCACTAGTATTGACCCCACCCAAGGGTAACGATGCTTTCGTGGTGTATTTTGATGCTTCCAGAGTTGGACTTGGGTGTGTGTTGATGCAGCGTTGTAGGGTGATAGCTTATGCCCTTCGACAATTGAAAGTGCATGGAAGAATTACCCGACCCACAATCTTGAATTCTCCGCGGTGGTATTTGTATTGAAAATATGGCGGCATTACTTTTATGGGGTCCACGTGGATGTATTTACGGACCACAAGAGCTTGCAATATGTGTTCACCCAGAAAGATCTAAATCTTCGGCAAAGGAGGTGGTTGGAGTTACTTAAGGATTATGAAATGAGTGTCCTTTACCACTCCGGCAAGGCTAATGTAGTTGCAGATGCACTTAGTAGACTCTCATTGGAGAGTGAGTCCCATGTAGATGAGGGGAAGAAGGAGTTGGTGAAAGATGTTCACTAGTTTACAAGGCTGGGAGTTAGATTGATCGATTCAACCGATGGCGATGTTGTTATGCATAACGGGTTGAAATCATCCTTGGTAGTTCATGTTAAATCTAGGCAATAAGAGGATCCAATATTGAGGAAGCTGAAGGAGGCGGTGCGTAATCAGAAAATGGAGGTTTTCTCCCAAGAGGGAGATGGTGTGCTACAATACCAGGGCCGACTATATGTTTCGAACATTGATAATTTGAGAGTTCAGATATTGCATGACGCACATGGTACCAGATATTCTATTCATCAAGGGTTCACGAAAATGTAGGGGATTTGCAAGAAATCTATTGGTGGGATGGTATGAAAAGGGATATTGCGGAGTTCGTAGCAAAATGTCCAAACTATCAGTAGGTAAAAGCCGAGCATCAAAGACCTGGAGGTGTACTTCAGGAAATTTCCATCCCCACTTGGAAGTGGGAAGAAATCAATATGGACTTCATTACAGGTCTACCTCGTACTCGCCGGCAATACGACTCTATTTGGGTAGTTGCAGACAGGTTGACTAAGGTTGCACACTTCCTACTGGTCAAGACTATGGATTACGATAAGTTGTATATTCGGGAGTTGGTTCGGCTTCATGGAGTGCCATTGTCTATTATTTCGGACTGAGGTACTCAGTTTACTTCTTAATTCTGGCGTTCGTTTCAAAAAGGGCTCGGGACTCAGGTTAAGCTAAGCACAAAATGAACTGTCTCACGATTTCAATCCGGTTAGAAATACTTCTCCTAAGAAATTCAGACGGACGGCCAAGCGGAACGAACCATTCAGACTCTTGAGGATATGTTGCGGGCATGTGTTATGGATTTCAAAGGTAGTTGGGATGATCGTTTGCCTTGATCGAGTTTACTTATAATAATAGTTACCACTCTAGTATCCAGATGGCACCATTTGAGGCTCTCTACGGGTGAAGGTGCAAATCTCCCATCGGATGGTTCGAGGTTCGTGAGGAAGCTGTGGTAGGACCAGATTCGGTTCATGAGGAAATGGTGAAGGTTAAGTTGAAAACCGCTCAGAGTCATCAGAAATCATATACTGATGTGAGAAGAAGAGAATTGGAGTTCTTCATATACTGATGTGAGAAGAAGAGAATTGGAGTTCTATTTAGTCGACTGGGTGTTTCTAAAGGTATCTCCCATGAAGGGAGTCATACGGTTCGGAGAGAAAGGTAAACTCAGTCCCCGCTATGTTGGTCCCTACCGAGTTGTGAGAAGAGTTGGTAAGGTGGCGTATGAGTTGGACTTGCCTTCAGAATTGGCTTCAGTTCATCCGGTGTTCCACGTATCGCTTTTGAAGAAATGCTTGCGTGATCCAGTCTTGGTGTTTCCGATAGACAACGTTGGTGTGAAAGACAGTCTAAGTTATAAGGAAATACTAGTTGAAATTTTTGATCGACAAGTTCAAAGGTTGAGGAACAAAGAGGAAGCTTCAGTTAAGGTTGGAGGAATCAACACGTTGAAGGAGCTACGTGGGAGGCCAAAGCGGACATGATGGCTAGATACCCACATTTTTTTCTCTATCAGCTCAGTTCCGACATCAGGTATCATTTTTTTCCCTAATTCTCTAATCAGTTTCCATGTTCAGTTCATGTGCGCAAGTTTGAATTATGTTATGATAAATGTATGTGATGCCTGAATTTAGTTTAGCTATGTGGTTCTTTTTGAAGGTAGTCATTCCATGAAATTTCGATTAAAATAATCAGTATTGGAGCATGATAATTGCTTGTTTCTATTTCCTTCTTCTTTCTAACATTCAAGGATGAATGTTCCCAAGTGGAAGATATTGTTATACCCCGAGAACTCAAGAATTGGACCCAAAAGTGAATCAGGAGAAAATTTGAAAACTGTTGCAATAGTTGCAGAACGGGTCACTTAACAACTCGTGAGGAGGCCTAACGAGTCATGAAGTGACTCGTGGGGAAGTCATGAGATGACGAAGGACTCGAGGTCCTCACTGGTGATGTAACAACTCGTGGTCAGTCACCACGGGTAGTCATGTCAGTCGTGGGGAGGTCCTAGAGAAAGATGGTAAAGCTTATCCAGTGTACTTAACAGATGGTACTTATCGAGTCGTCGTCTGTCTTAACGAGTCGTCGTCTGTCCTAACGACACGTTAGGAGGGCCGTTACCAAGCCAAATGATTTTTCATGAATGATGAGGCAGTGCACTTGATGGGTGAACCAACGGATATTGTGCCCTAGTAACGAGTCGCCAGGTCATCCGTTAGGACCCCTGACGTTATTTTCAGCGATTTCAGTAAGGGCTTTTCTGTAATTTCTAAGTTCTAAGGGCCTATACTACATTGTTTTAAGCTCATAATCGAGGGCTATAAGCAGAGAAATATCCATCTTAGGCCATTTCTTCATGCATGAAAGGTTGATGGTTTGAAGGGAAGAAATTAAGGAGAACTTCAAGGTTTTCAAGGGAAATCTCAGCTAGGTAACTAGGAGGAGTTAAGATTCTTCATTCCTGGGTATGTAAGTCTATGAGTGGGTGCTTCCTTTCACACCCATGCCCATTCCCTATCAATTTGTGATTTGGTTGTGATGATCAAGTATGGGTCTTCATTTAATTGCGTGATTCTTACATTTCTACTCTTGAGTATGATTAAATTGAGTTGATATTGGTGATTTACTGAGCTTGGACGGATTCTATTCTTAATTTCTTTTACCAAATTTAATTTTAAGAAATTGAATCTAAAATGTCCATGTGTGGGTAGTTCGTGATAGAATGTAATGATGATGGAGTAGATAATGAAAAGCATGGTTCCAACCTTACCCATGATTTTGATAATGTTTTCAAAGAAGATTAAATAGACCCAAGTGTGATGGAGCTTTGGGTAGTGCCCAATGATGAGCATGAGTGATGATTTTCTTGAATTGACTTTATGACTTCGTTTTGGAGTGAAATCTCCCAAATTATAATGTTTTCAAATGATTTGAATAGGTTCAAGCATGATAAGGTTTTGGGAAAGGCCTTCTATTGAAATGATGAAGTGATATTTCTAAAGTAGGCATACAATATAATTTTTAGAGTAAAGGCTCCCACTATTCTTTGAGCTTGTTGTATGTTAAATAAAGCCTTCTCTATGCATAAATCCTTAATTTCTATGCATGTTGTTGTCGACCTTTCTCAAGGACAATGTTAAGCCTCATTTCACATAATGTTGAGTCTATAAATGATTTCGTTCTAAGATTTGTCGAAAGGACATTGTTGAGCTTCATATTTATATGATGTCTAGTGTATACGTGATTCCATAATGAGCTTTGTCAATAGACAATGTTAAGCTTTGTTTCACACGATGTTGATCTTATGCATGATTTCATGTTGAACTTCATCACTAGACGATGTTGAGCTTTGTATTTATATGAGGTAGAGCATTGCATGTTTTGGGAGAAGAGTCTAGCACCGAGCGGGCTAATGGTTGACTACCCTATGCCCCAGAACTACGCGCCAATGTAGGTTAATTCTATTATATTATTAGGACCTCTCTTGTGAGCTATCCTTGGCCTGATTGGCCCTTTGAGATTGATATCCATATCATGGTATCATTTGTAGCCCTGGCAAGCTTATGGATGGCTCTGCCCACTTGAGTGTAATGGTCGGGACCCCATAAGCTCTATTGTGGTATGTCGGTTAAGTGATGAGTTTCCCACTGTCTATATCATTCGGCTTTGCATATCCATTCCTCATGATGATTATCTTATGCATGCATGTTTAAAAAACAAGGTTTGACTTATTGTTCAGCTTTTGATATAAATTTTATGATTTAGCTTGAGTCATTCGATTTATTTATGATATTCTGAAGCCATGCATGACCATGTATAAAATAAGAATGATTTCATAATGAATGCTTGTGATCTTTTTCTTATCCTTAAAGGCTATCATATATGTATGACTTGTTTTAACAGACTATTATTGCTTTAGAGGTTTTACTTACCTTGCATACTCGGTACATTCCATGTACTAACCACATACTTTCTATGTTGCATCATTTCATGATGTAGGATCGTGTTCTCAAGTTCAACCTCGTTCGTAGCAGCTTATTAGAGCTAGCACCTGCTAGTTTGGTGATTCCTCATCTTCTAAGGACTAGACTTTCAGTTACCTTGAGCGTATATTAAGTTTCAGTATTTTTGAGCTAGTTGGACGTCTTTTCCCATCAACTCATCCAGATTAGAGGCTTATCAGACTTAGACATGTATTCAGCTTTAGATGTTTATTCTGTTGTTATGTTAAGTTACACTTCTATTGAGTTTATATTTATGTTTCCTTCATGCCTATTGAATGAGTTAGTGAATACTTATGCCATGGGTTGACTTGGGGTCTCTCGAGGTCCCTTGTCCCGTGCCTATTATTTAGGTCTCCTCTCGGGTCGTGACAACATTGAAGACGGTCATATATAACTTCACTAAGTCGGCTGAGGTGGATTTTTGAAGAATCATGATAGGGCAATTTCTGTATTCCAGTCGAGCTAAAATTGACTCACTAAAGGGAGTAAAGACTGAGAAGGGTCCTGACAGGATTTCGGGAATGACTCCAAAACTAACAGCAATATAAGGAGTCACAAAAGACAATGTTGCCTCTGGATCCCACAATGCATAAACATCAATATGGAATACTCGTAACATACTATTTACCACATCGGGAGAGACCTCCTGCTCCTATAAAAATGATAATGCGTAAAACCTAATCTGGTTCTATCCGCCCATTACACTAGAAGAAGCCCCCGATTGAGATGAGTAATCTACTGAAGTGGTAGCTGTGGCAGGGCCTTTACTATCACGCTGCCTAGGGGATGGACAATCTCTAAGCATATGTTTGTGCTTCCAACACTCAAAATAACCATCAGTGCCAACCAAACACTTGCCAGGGTGCTTCCTGCCACACTTCCTACAAGCTGGAAAAGTATGCTCCCCTAACATGAACCTCTGACCTCTCTATCTTGATATCCACCCCTATGGTCACGTTTGGGTCCGTATGGAATGCTAGCTGACAATAGAGCTGAAGCTGATGACCTCTGGTGGAACTTAGGGTGATGCTCCACCACCGAATCTCTGCTGAAAGTGCCTATGACTCCCTGTCCTGGCCCTCTTCGCCTATCCCTTCTTCTCCTTCATCTGCTCCGCCTCTATCTGCTGGGCATATATGATCAGACAGGAGAAATCTATATCATTCATCAATACTGCAATGCTGCACTCCATGACCAATGAATCTTCCACTCCATTCACGAACTTCCTCATATAAGCCCTCCGATCCACCACCATCTCAAGTGCATACATAGATAATCAGGTAAACTCAAATGAATATTCTTGAAGCGTCATGTTTTTCTTCTTTTGATTGAAGAACATAGCTACCTTTTCCTCCGTCAACTCTCAAGAAAAGAATCTATCCAGGAAAGTGGTAACAGGCTCATCCCAACCAACGGGAACCGCACCTACTCCCCTACTCTACTTCCACTATTGGAACCATATATGAGAAGCTCCCTTCAGCTGATAGGAGGCTAAGTTTTCACTCTCCTTTCCATTCACCCCTACAATTTTGGTTATCTTCTGAACCTCCTCTATAAACTCATGTGAGTCCTCATCCTCCTTTGAAACTCAAGTGGGTTTCATCCTGAGGAAGTATACCATTCTCGGTGTTGTTTTATTCCCATTCTGGTGGACATGGGCCACTGCCTATTGGTTGACCTGGGCTATGATAGCCTAAGCCGACATCTAAAAAATTGCCATGAACTCGGCATGAGTAACCTACTTAGGCAGTGATCCGCTGGAGCTGGTGGGCCTAGCTGATGCCCATCTCTATTGCCATTACCTTGGCCATTTTCGTTGCCATTTCCTCTTCCAATGACTTGGCATTGAGCCATATGTTTGCAAACACATTTAGCACGAGTTAGGGGAATGGAGAGATGTACTTCATCGTACGACATAGATCATGAAAGAAGGGAACTTTCCTGAAATGTCTCGTATCCTCTTCCTCATAAGTGTGGTGTGCTTCACACCCATGGAAAAGAATCTACTTAATGCGGCTGTCAAACACCTTAGGATACACCCAAACCTTTGCTTTGATTCCAAGTTTGTCACAACATGAGCTAAGACCCTGGATCGATACATGGAACTTAAAACCACGAAGGGCTTTGAGCTAGAACATGGCACATACATAGCATGATAATAGCCTTAATAAATAGAAATAAAACATAAACAAGATATAAGCGGAAGTCTGAGTATCATTAGAACAAAAGCATAAACACAAAATAGCAACACTGAACTGTCTATACATGTTTGTCTGAAATGCCTCTACTACTATGATGAGTTGATAGGACAAAACCCCCAACTAGCTCACTAAGTCTATAACAGAAAGACATGACAAAAACATAAAGTTGATAACATCCTCAGAGAATGAGAACTCACCCAAGAGGAAAAGAGCTGGACTGATCGGGAGCGAACTATCGGTGAGACTGAGATGGGTCAACCCAACCTATATTATGAGACGATATAGCATACAGTATGCAGGCAGTACATTAAATATATTGAGTATGTAAGGTAAGTAAAACTTGCTAGTAAAATATTAGTTTGAAATCACGAGTATAAATTAAGAAAGATCATGAGAGTAAGAACAACATGCTAAAAATCATAAATCTAAAGTATATACATATTCATAAGAGATTCATCATAACTTAAACATATTGACCAAAGGTTTAGAAATAGAAATCATATGACTTGTCATACTTGAAATAATAAGTGAAAGCTCATAAACTAATCAATGTGTCAAATATGATATAGAACATACTATCATAAGTCATGAACATGAGTAACTGAAAACATGAGGAACAATGAGAGGCTTCTTCATAACTAACGCCATCATGGTAGAGCTTACATAATGCCCCAACTATCTCGCTCAAGTGGGCAGAGCCGTCCTAAGCCTTGCTAGGGAAAAGAATGATAGAGGTGTGATATCACGGGTATGCCCTCAGGCGAGGGAATCACTCTCTTGAGAGGTCCAAAATAAGACTAAATCATACGTTGGTGTGTAGTTCAGAGATTGGGGTCCTCGAAATCTACAGCCTACTCGGTGCTATATACTAATCCCGAAACATGCATATTTCTCATAATCATATTCTCACAACATAACTTAAATCTGAATGTTAGGGAGTGTTGATTCCAAATATCGCTGTAAAACTGATCTTGTAAGCCTTGGCTAAAATCATGATAAGCGTACTTAACTTTACTTTGGCTTGCCCAAATCATGAAATCACAAGTTTAAGAATTTATAATATTCATGCATGTTTTGGTAATTTATCATACCAGAAATAATGGACTCATAAGCTTGAAATTTATAAATCATGCATAATAGGGAATAATCTTCATAAACTTCAAGTTATGAATTGATAAGTAAATTGAGAGTCTAATCTGCCCTAATAGTCATGAAAAATCAATTAACATATGAAAGGATTAAACCCATAGAAATAGCATGGAATATTTTATTAAAATTGGTTAAAACCCTAGAATTCAACTTGACATGCTTGGAGACTTGAAATCATAGAATCGGGGTGAAATTGAGCATGAGGGTGGAAGATTTTCCCTCATTCATAACCCTACATACCCGTATTGAATGAATTGTAAGCTTTCCTTGAACACCCGAGAAGAATGGGAGAGAATTTAATCAGGGACCCTAGTGTCACGACCCGAACATAGGATCAGATCTAGACAAGGAACTTAGAACCATAAATGGCTACAAATCGAGCCATGGAATGAACATGATAACTAAAGTTCAACATAAATAATGCAAAAAGCTAACATCTAAAATAGTGCAATACTTAATATCTAAAACATCCAAACAACGAAATACATAACACTGAATTTGAACCAAAAACATAAGTATGTCTAATAAGACTCTACATACATGAAGAGTTGATGGGAAAAGACCCCAACTAACTCACTAACTGTCTGAAATTGGAAATAGGAAAATACAACTAAATGAAGGTCCTCGAAGGGTGAGGACTCACCAACAGCTGGCTAACTGAATTCTGATGATCGATTAATGAAGAGACTGATCCTGAACATCCGAGCCTGTATAATGAAACGATACAACATAGAGTATGCAGTCATTACTTGGAATGTACTGATTATGCAAGGTAAATAAAATGGACCAATCAAAATACATAAGAGTTTGTAAGAGTAGGACTGTTCAAAACATGCAATTATAGTCATAACATAAACATGAGGGCTTAAGGTTTCCAAACAATTCATAATCTAATCATAGTCATAATCATAAGAGCAACCTTGTAAATACATAACTTGAGCCAAAGTATCATAAACATGAAAATGCATAAATCATGAGGAATAGTGGGAGAACTCATCTTAGTCGACACTATCATGAAAGAGCTTAAATGATGCCCCAACTATGTCGCTCAAGTGGGAAGTGTTGTCCCAAGATTGCCAAGCAAGGGATGTGCATGGCGTGATATCACAAAGGGTCCACGAATATATATACCACACATAGTTCTGAGACCACGGGGTTTACCTGAACGTCGGGTCTACTAAGTGCTAGACACTGCTCCAAAAACCCTGCACATGAGGGCTCATACAATAATCATGAAATCATTCATAAAAATGTGTAGATGAATTATAAAATACTTGATCATACATGAACTACATGATTAGCCATGAATTAGGGCCCGTGAGTCGGTCAAAATCATAAACTTGTAAATCATGAAGATCATACATGCTTGAGGAACTCACTATACTTGAAATACATAAATTTATGAAGAATACTTGAAGAAAATCATATCATAAATCATAAATTATAATTTAGGCTTGGGATGATCAAAATCGTAAATGAATCATAACTTAACCTTTCATGAAAAGCTTAAATAATTGGGCATAAATTGATTAAAATTTGAAAGTATGAACTAATAGTCAAAATAGGTATAGATCTGCCATAGATCTTAAAACATGCTTTAGAACATTAAGGGAATTGATTCATAGATAACTCATAGAGAATTTCATAAAAATAGGAATAAGCCCCTTAAGATCATGAACTTGATCTAGAACATAAATTCATGGAATTGAAAAGAATTTTGAGTATGAGAGTGAAAGGGACTCCCATTCAAAGCCCCACATACCTAAGAAATATGATTCAATGCCCATCCTTGAAAGCCCAAGGGAATGGGAGGGTTTCAAGCTTGATCTTCAAAGAGAAGCCTCTACTCTTGCATGCATGAGAGTTGTATGAATTAGATATAGGCTAAACCCTCTTAAAATCCTCCTAATAGAGCTTAAAATGATGTAGTCTAGGAATTAAGATCTTAGGAATTACGAAAATGCCAATAGTGAAAAATCTAAAAAATGGGGACTGCCAATAATCATGACCCTCACGACGAGTTGTACCACGAAGTAATGACTCGTGGTGTGATCTTGGGCAAATTTATATGCCCAAGTGATACTCAAAAGTGTCATTTTAGCCTTGTTTATCTATCAATGTGTATACATTCTCATGTAATTGGTAATAAAATGTGAATTTATACTAACCAACATGATTAGCATTGTTTTGCAGGTAAAATGTAATTTTGGGAAGCTTAAATGCATGTTGGAAGAGATCGGGATTGAACTCGAAAGTGAGCACGGGACAAGGGATTAGAAAGCACAAAATAAAGGGGCTCCGCGATGGAGCCATGTCACGCTGCCATCGCGGAGGCTTTCTGCCTGGATGGAAATTTTCAGCCAAATTCCAGTGTGGGTTCGCGATGGGTCCGTGGCACGGTGGCTTGGCTCCGCGTTGCACGTCGTGCCACATTGGGATTTATTCCTGGACCCCCAGTTTCAGTGAAGGTCCGTGTCCGTAGCGTTTCACGGACGCAGTGCTCTGCGATGCACTCCGTGACACGTTGCTCGTTATTCTGGGAAAAATTCCCACTAGTATAAATAGAACACTTAGGTTCATTTTTCAATATTCTGACTTGGTGGAGCAAGAACATGGGTTACAGGAAGTTGAGGGGACAAAATTATCAGGGTTTTTCTCTCTTTCCTTATCCTTGTATTCAATTGCTTGTATGTTTAACACTCATTTAACGATGTTTAATCCACAAATGAGTGGCTAATTCATCTTCTTGCTGAGGTTATGGACAATTGTAGTGAAATGTAATTGTTGATCATATTGGTTTTTCATCTTTTCTTCCATGGTTGTTCTATTAATTCTTGTTCTTACTGCATTAATGTGTGGCCTACGTTAATGTATATCTAAAAAGTCCGGTTTCACTCGAGAGAGCAAGATATTGGAAAGTTGTGAATTAATAGGATATGATCTTTTCTTAGTTTGGGAAAATTGAGAATTGATTTACTTTCAGGATAGAAATATACCTAAAAGTCGTATTAGTCAATTTAGGAACCGGGTTTGTATGGCTAGAACACGAATTGCATTTAATCAAAGAAATGTAGGTGGATGGTTCATGATTCTTAAGTGGGGTTAAATACGACAGTTTTAATCCCTTGGCAATAGTTCTTGACTAGCAACCGGAGGAAAAGACTAACCCAATTATGTCGATAATTAATTTCATTATATGTTCGTTTTGCCTCAGCATGCTCTCATTCATAGTTCAGACTCACATTAGATAATTGTTTTAGCTTTAGCATAAAAATTATAAAACAAAATATCAAACTCTTGGTTACACTGTTGTCTGCATTTTTAGAATTGAAACATAGCACACTTGAGCAGATTGCACTTCATCCCAGTCCCTGTGGGATCGATACTTGGCTTACTTAAGCCACTTTACTACTTGTTCGACCACGTGCACTTGCGTGTAGTGTTATACCCAAATCAAAAACAACCGAACAAGTTTTTGGCACCACTGCCGGGGACTGGCAATTGGTGAATTTGTCTCAAGTGATAATTTACTGTATTTTTATTCTCTTAGTGTTGACAACTTGGTCTTAGCCTGTATTTTGCAGATTTAATCTCTGTTGAACGCTGGCAAGAGACAAGGAGCTGGTGGACTCGTATTTAGAGCCAGAAAGAATATTTCATAGTAAGCGGAGAGAAGCTCTAGAAAGAAAGTTGCAGTTGCTCAGACAGACGATCATGGAGCAACAACAGAATCCACTGGTAGTACGGGCAGTGTTAGTGCCCGAAGAAGTAGCAGCTCGGCCGGTTCGCGAGGTTGCAATCCCACATGCTAATAATGTCACATCTAGCATCCGCAAACCTGAGCCAGGAGGGAGGTTCGAACTTAAGCAGAATATGGTGCAATTGCTGCACACTAGCAGGCAGTTTACAGGTCTCCCTCATGAAGATCCACAACAGCATCTCCAAAATTTTTTGGAGATAAGTGACACTTATATCCCCGCTGGAGTGTCATCAGATTATGTCTGGCTTACATTGTTCCCATTTTCACTATTGGGAGAAGCCAAGAGGTGGTTGAAAGCTCAGCCACCGAATTCTATTTCTACGTGGGATGATCTTGCAAGGATGTTTTTGATACGGTTTTTTCCCTCCGGTAAAACAGCAAGACTTAGAAGTCAGATTCTAAGTTTCAAACAGAGAGAGGGAGAGGATCTATATCAGGCCTGGGAGAGATTCAAGTCCTTGTTGCGGGATTGTCCTCATCATCATCAGTCCAATGATGTGCTGGTGCACACTTTTATAGAGGGTTTGGAACCCCACACAAAAATATTGCTAGACTCAGCAGCTGGAGGACAAGTGTTGGAGAAAAATTATGAGGAGCTGTATACCTTGTTGAACCGTATTCCGTAGGGCAATCCGGAATGGAATGCTTATTCGTCCAGAGGAGGAACAGGGAAAGCAGCAGGAGTGCTAGAAGTGGATGGGTTTACAGCTATTGCTGCACAGATAACTGCATTGCAAAATCAACTTAACACCCACTTTAGCAACATAACAATGAACCAGCCTCAAGCCCCAGTGAATGCAGTGCAGCAGATTTGGTGTGAAGTGTGCGGAAGCAGTGAGCACTCAGCTGAGTGTTGAGGAGAAAATCCTGACTCGGTAAACTTTGTGTGAAATATGCAAAGGAACAACCACCAACAGTATGGTAATAGCTACAATTCCAATTGGAGGAATCACCCGAATTTCTCCTAGGGTAGCAACAACCATCAGGGGCAAAGTTCTGGTCAGGGTGTGCAAAGGAACCAAGGAGGGCAGCAGAATTATCAAGCACAATTTAGAAACAACAATGCACCTCCTCCACCACCATCACCCAGCATTGAGGAGATGTTCACGACCATGATAGCTAACCAAGCTCAATTGCAGGCTGACTATGTGAAATTGGCAGCCGAAGTGAAAAACAACCAGTTAGCTACCAAGGCACTTGAATATCAATTTGGGCAATTTGCTGGAGCCCAAAACACAAGTCCTAGAGGAGGACTTCCGAGCGAAACAGATCCCAATCCCAAGCAGGTGAATGCAGTGACCACAAGGAGTGGTTTGCAGCTGAAAGAGGTGGAACCAAAAAGACCACCTCAACAATCGGGAGCAGTAGAAGTTGAGAGGGAGCAAAGTGATGAGAGGGGGAAGACTAAGGAAGCTGAATCAGAAAGAACACCACCCCGTTCCCTCAACTATTAAAGAAACACAAGGAGGAGGCGTGTTTCAAGAAATTCATGGAGGTGCTGAAACAGGTACATATTAACTTACCTCTTGTTGATGTTTTGCAGGGAGTGCCGAAATATGCCAATTATATAAAGGACATCGTGGAAAATAAAAGTCGGTTGACTGAGTATGCTACGGTGGCTCTAACGGAGGAGTGCACTTCCCGGATTCAAAACAGATTGCCCACAAAGCTCAAAGACCCTGGGAGTTTTACTATATAGATTACTATTGGGCAGAGAATCCGAGCTCGTGGATTGTGTGATTTGGGAGCGAGCATAAATTTGATGCCGTCATCGGTATTCAAAAAGCTGGGTCTAGGGAGTCCTATACCCACAACAGTAATCTTGCAGTTGGCGGATCGGTCCTTAGCCAGACCTGATGGCATTGTGGAGGACGTTCTGGTGCAAGTTGGCTCCCTGATTTTCCCGGTAGATTTTGTCGTGCTGGATTTTGAACCAAATGTGGAAGTCCCATTTATTTTGGGACGTCCCTTCTTGGCGACCGGGAAAGCACTAATTGACGTAGCTGTGGGGAAACTAACAATGCGAGCATACGACAAGATAGAGGTATTTGATGTGTTTAAAGCCATGAAGCTGCCAGCTATACATGAGGAGCTTTCAGCAATCAGTGTGGTCGAACATGAAGAAATTCGTCAGATTGTTGAATCTCAAGACCCATTGGAAAGAGTGTTGATGCACTCCGATCATTTTGGAGATAGAGAGGCGTATGGAATGGTCCGAATGTTGAATGAAGCACAAAATCATTCGAGGAGACAGGAATTTCAATCGTTGATGAGGTCTCTAGAACCTTTGCCGAAACCATTCGTTGAGGAGGCACCGAAGTTGGAGCTGAAAGAATTGCCTCCCCATTTAAAATATATCTTTTTGGGGGAGGATGAGACGTTACCAGTCATCATCTCTGCAAACTTGACGGAGGCACAGGAGAAGGAAGCATTGGGTGTCCTCAGAAAAAGGAAGAAAGCAATGGGTTGGCAAATGTCAGACATTCAGGGTACCAATCCAGCTTTTTGCACACACAGGATATTCGTGGAGATAGGAGCCAAACCAAACGTTCAGTCGCAATGGAGACTAAATCCAGCAATGAAGGATGTGGTGAGGAAAGAAATAATCAAGTGGCTTGATGCAGGTGTGGTCTACCCGATTTCAGACAGTGAATGGGTCAGCCCAGTTTAGCGTGTTCCAAAGAAAGGGGGGATGACTGTGGTCACCAATGAGAAAAATGAGTTGATTCCTACCCGAACCGTCACAGGCTGGCGGATTTGCATGGATTACAGGAAGCTTAATGAAGCCATGAGGAAAGATCATTACCCCATCCCGTTTATTGACCAAATATTGGATAGGTTGGCTGGACAGGAATATTATTGTTTCCTTGATGGGTACTCTGGTTATAACCAAATAGCCATAGCTCCGGAGGATCAAGAGAAGACTACTTTTACCAGTCCTTATGGTACATATGCTTTCAGGTGAATGCCGTTTGGGTTATGCAATGCACCCGCCACATTCCAGAGATGCATGATGGCTATTTTCCATGACATGGTGGAGGATTTTGTTGAGGTATTTATGGATGATTTTTCTGTTTTCGGTAATTCATTTGCTACTTGTTTGCAGAATCTTGACAGGGTGCGGGCTCGCTGTGAGGAATCCAACCTTGTACTAAACTGGGAGAAATGCCACTTCCTAGTGAAGGAGGGTATTTTCCTTGGCCAGAAAGTGTCTCGAAAAGGGTTGGAAGTCGATCATGCTAAGATCGAGGTTATTGAAAAGTTGCCACCACCTGTGTCAGTGAAAGGTGTGCGCAGTTTCCTTGGGCATGCAGGATTCTATAGACGATTCATCAAAAACTTTTCCAAAATTTCTAGACCACTATGTAGATTGCTAGGAAAAGAGGTAAAGTTTGAGTTGAATGATTAGTGTGTCAAAGCATTCGAAGAGTTGAAGCAGAAATTGATAGAAGAACCTATCCTTACTTATCCGGATTGGGAACAACCATTTGAGCTGATGTGTGATGCCAGTGATGTGGCTGTGGGAGCCGTATTGGAGCAAAGAAAAAATAGAATCTTTCATTTTATTCATTATGCAAGCAAAACGCTGAATACAGCCCAAAGCAATTACACAGTCACAGAGAAGGAAATGCTAGCATTGGTGTTTGCATTTGACAAATTCAGGTCCTATTTGGTGGGTTCGAAAGTTGTGGTGTACACCGACCATGCAGCGATTCGGTACCTATTCAACAAGAAGGATGCTAAGCCCAGGTTGATCAGATGGATCTTGTTTTTGCAAGAGTTCGACCTTGAGATCAAAGACAGAAAGGGGAGCGAGAATCAGGTAGCAGATCACCTATCACGATTGGAAAGCCGGTCGCATGTGATGGAAAGTGATAACATAAATGAAGAGTTCCCAGATGAGCAACTCTTGGCAGTTGGGGAAGCTGAAGTTCCCTGGTACGCAGACATAGTCAACTTGCTAGCGAGCGGAGTCTACCCACCTGAGGCAACAGACCAGCAGAGAAGGAAATTGAGGCATGATTGCCGGCACTTTGTTTGGGATGAACCATACTTATTTAAACAAGGAACAGATCAGGTAATGAGAAGATGCATCCCAGAGAGTTAGATTGCAGAGGTGTTGAGGGTCTGTCATTCTTCATTGTATGGGGGTCATCATGGAGGCGAGCGAATAGCACACAAGGTTCTACAGTCGGGTTTCTTTTGGCCGACACTGTTTAGTGACTCTATGGCGTACGTCAAAATGTGCGATAGATGTCAGCGTATAGGAGCAATTGGCAGAAGACAAGAGATGCCGCTGCAGAATATACTGGAAGTTGAGCCCTTTGATGTATGGGGCATTGATTTCATGGGCCCATTCCCACCGTCATTTGGTAATCGTTACATCTTGGTGGCCGTAGATTATGTATCAAAATGGGTGGAAGCAATAGCTTGTCCCAGGAATGACAACAAGGTAGTAACGAAGTTTGTGAAAAAACACATCCTCACCAGGTTCGGGACACCCCGAGCCATTATCAGCGATGAAGGGGCTCATTTTGTCAATGCAAGTTTCAAGAAATTACTATCCAAGTATGGGGTGCGCCATAAAGTGGCGACAGCATACCACCCCCAAACTAGTGGGCAAGTAGAGGTGTCAAATAGAGAAGTGAAGCAGATTCTCCAGAAAATGGTAAATACACAACAGAATGATTGGTCAAGTAAACTTGACGATGCGTTGTGGGCGTACAGAACTGCTTACAAGACACCGATTGGAACCTCACCATACCGACTGGTCTATGGTAAAGCGTGTCATCTTCCGGTGGAGTTAGAGCACTGAGCCTTTTGGGCTGTGAGGAAGCTAAACATGGACTTAGAGCTGGCGGGAAAGAAGAGACTAATGCAGCTCAGTGAACTTGAAGAGTTCCGCTGGCACGCCTATGAGAGTGCCAAGTACTACAAGGAAAGAACGAAAAGATGGCATGACAAGCATGTGGTGCATCACATTTTCGAGCCAGGACAGAAAGTCTTGCTCTTCAATTCAAGATTGAAGTTGTTTCCAGGAAAGCTGAGGTCTAAATGGTTGGGACCATTTGAAGTGGTGAGAATGAACTCGCTCGGGGCAGTAGAGTTGTGGAAAGAAGATCGGAGTGCCACGTTCTTAGTAAATGGACAGAGGTGTAAGCACTACTGGGGGGAGGACGGTGATTGAGAGAAATTGTCCATCACCCTAGAGGACAACTGAGCTTAACGACGTCGAGCCGCGACGGTAAACCAGGCGCTGCACGGGAGGCAACCCGTGAAATTTTTTTTTTCTCTCTTTTTAAATTGTGAATAGATTTTTCTTTTTCTTTTTCTTGATTAACAACAAAATTTTTTGTTTTAGTTTTTGTTTTTATTTTTATTTAGAGTGAAACCTATAATTCTAACCAATTTTGTATAGTGAGATGAATTTCACGTCAAACAGAGGAAAATATGCACGGAATCGCAAGGGAAAATTCGAGATATGAAAATTAACAAAAAGTGGCCAAACAGTGAGCTAGGGCGATAGCTCCGTGTCACGGAGGTGGACCTCCGCGTTACCCTCCGTGACACGTTGAGGTATAATTCGAAATTTTTAAAAATTTCCAGAACAGGCTCGCGACAGCTCCGTGTCACAGAGGCAGTGCACCGCGATGCACTCCGTGACACGTTGCTGTGTATATCGCGATAGGTCACACCGGGTTGCCGGGTGACCCGCGCGATTTTTCTACTTTTAAACCCCGAAACCCCCTCCCTTTTCCTTATTTTTCACTCACTTCGTGACCAAACTCCCCAAAACCCATCCCCCTTCAACGTGACATGGAGTAGGCCAAGAAAATCGTTGAGTTTGCCTCAATTCTTCAACTTCAAGGTATGTTGTTCGATTTCATCTCATTTTTTGTCGATTTTCTTCGATATTGAACATGTGAGGTGAGCTAAGTTTGCCCTAAGTAGAAATTAATCATGAATTCAATTGAATTGTTGTTGATGAATGTTCGGAATGTCATTATGATTGCTTGAACTCGTTAATTGCATAATTTAATCGAATTTTCTTGATAGCATCATTTCTAGGGTTTGTTTTTGAATTTGAAGCGAAAAATGTAGTCAACTTGTGAAATTAATGTCGGGATGTACATGTTGAGTAAGATGAGTCGATGGGCTAGTTGTTATCATGTTAAAAGACCGACAGATTCTCGGGTTAGGGGAATATTGAAATTTGCAAGAATTGGGTTGGTTGTATAGGTTCGTGTAGATAAATTCTTGTTGTTGTTTTCGTTTCTTTGTTTTTCCTTGCTAAGTGCGATGGATTAAAAGGTTATCAATGGAAATGATTGTAGTTAGCTGTACGAAGTCTGAGTAGTACATAGTGTATATATACCATCGAATTCTTCGTATGCACTAAGCATGTTTGTATAGTTGGTTGTTGATTTATGCAAATAAGAATGATCTTGCCGGTATGTTGTAACTGTAGCTAAGGACTAAGTGTGCGGTAGCTTAGCTTAACCCGACTTTAGCCGAAGTTAATACTCATTGGCTTAACATTGATCTTGTCTACTTGGGTTGACAGGTAAAACGGCGAGCAGGCAAGAAAAAGGGAAAGGCGCATCAACATCTGGCGCCGGAAGGAAGCGAATCAGATTGGGCACAGTAGTCCCAGCAGCACCAGCAGTTCCACGCGGCCAACGCCGCCAATACGGAACAAGGTGGGTGTCGGATGAGGGGAAGAAGTGGTACGCAAAGCACAAAGAAAACAAATACTTCCCCGAGGAGCATATAGCACAGGAACCATTACCACAGGAGTTCCCTGGGATTGTACACCGGATCGAGGTAGCCGGGCTCAAGTTCATCTTTGAAGAACCCAAGGAATGCAACCCGCACCTGATTCGGGAATTTTATGCCAACTGGAACCCGACGCTCAGAAGTCACACCATAAAAATTAGAGGGCAAATAGTCACATTTGAGCCCCACCACCTCAATGCCATCATAGGGGCGCGGGACACAGACGCCCACATGCTCTGACAGCTGAACATTACCCCACCGTATGCGGACATCAGACGCACATTGTGTGGGACCCGATCGACAGCTAGATGGAGAAGACATAAAGAGAGGGGCTACCATCAGACTTTGCCCTATTCACAGATGAACAGGGAAGCCAGAATATGGCTAAAGATCGTCTGTTCCTGCCTAATCCCGGGGGTACATATGACAGATGTACCCCAGGATCGTGTATGCCTGGTGTACGCCTTGATGAAAGGGCTAGAGATCAAAGTGGGGACGGTGATTATATCCGCCATGAAGATAGCCCGGTTGCATCAGGGGCACAAGTACGGCTTTGGTGGACTACTCACCACCTTCCTCAGGGGCCTAGATGTCGAGGAAGAGGCCCTTGACTACATCCCGCAGATGGAGCGGCGAGCCTTAGATGTTACTAAAACTAAGGCACCCAACACCACCCACGGGCCGGTTCTTACACTTTCCAAGCGACATGCTCGGGATGATCAGTACATGGCTCGCATGTACGGGATGCAGATGCTCCAGCTGAGGATAGGCGGGAGGCCGGCGACAGAGAAGGAGTTATGGCAGCTCGAGCTAGACTACCCTTTCGGCGAGAATGCCAGGGCTCTATGCCGAGTGGGGCCAACATTTGTATAGCCCACAGATGATGATGTCCCCACAGACGAGGAGACACATCGAGAGGATTCCGATGTGGAGTACGATGAGGACGACGGGGGTGATTCAGACATGGGAGATGAAGCAGCAGCACCTGATGAAGAAGTGGAGTACTTTGATTGATCAGGGAGTTCCACCACCCAATTTTTGTGCTATTTTAATTTTTGTGAACACTGGGGATAGTGTTCGAGTTAAGTTTGGGGTGGGAGTAGTTAGGTGTTGGCTGTGTGGTTATTTATATATTCTAATCTGTTGTCGTGCCTGTGAAATTTTGTTGTTCCCTGTGATTTGTGAATTGTTAAGTTGTTGTTCTGTATTGTAAATGTATGTGAAACTGATGTGTGTTGCTGAATGTTGCTAGCTTATTTTGTACATATTTTTGTCTATCGAAATGATCGATATTTTCAAAATTTTTTAATTCTTGGGTTTCTCGGTGTTTGTTTTCGATTCTTTTACCGAGAATGGTCCCATTGAACCGAAGTCTTAGTTAGTGACCGTTCCCTATGATGGACGAATGACGACCGTCTTAAGGGAAATGTAGTCGTTAGGAGTAGATTTGTTTAGTTTTTTTTTGTTTTTTTTGGTGAGTTGTATCCCAAAACCTGTAGTTACTGTATGGTTGCGAAATTCTTGTTGCGTGTTGTACATGATATTTAAAATGCAAAGGTGATTCGTATGAAAGCATGCAACTTTGTAAATATCTTGAGATACCTAGGACATAGAGTCGATTCAGTGTGATTGAGGCTTAATGTTTGAATTCCTGTAATTAGCTGATTGAAGAGTCTGTGAATACATCTTGAATTGAGCATGTGCAATAAGTGTGAAGTGAGGTTTTGTTATTCCGTGCTATTGTGAAGTGTCTAGAACTTTCCTGGTGTGTGTACAAAACGAAATGAAGGAGGTGTATTGTAGGAAAGGATGTAGGCATTTCTTTGTTTTAACCAAAAGTTTCTATTTTTCATTGTCGTACCCACCTTGATTGTCTACCCTAGTCAGCCCGTTGAGCCTTTAGCCTATTATTTTTTTTCTTTTGTCAAAAAGTGTAAACCGAGCTTAATCCCTTCTTTTCATTAGCCGTAAAGTCGATACAAAACTCTTAAGCGCTTAAGAAGAGAAAATAATTTTCCCAAAGTGTCAAAAGAGTGAGAGTGGTGAAAAGAAAAGAAGAGTAGAGTGATAGAAGAAAAGAAAAGGTTGAAGGTGCACTTGTTTTAAATAAACTATAATGAAGGTGCATGAATAATCTTTGTTGTTGTGTCAAGTGTGCTTAATAAGATGGGCTAAACTAAAGAAAAACGTCAAGAATGGGAGGATGAAAAAGAGAAAAAGAAACAATGTTCATGAGTTGATGGGATGTGTTGAAAAGGCGCTTAAGGATGCTAGTGGCTATTATTGGCCAACCCAATATTTACTAGTTCCGTAGCTTCCATTACAACTGGTTAAAGTCCTACGTGATCTTACATCGCACTTCTTTATATTAGTGGAGTAATACACTAAGGGCAAGCTTATGGGTCATGACATGATGCATGTGAATTCTTTTGGGAGAGAGAGCGAAATTGTGTTTACATGCCCCTGCCTGAAATTTTGTGAGTTCATATGAGCAAAAAGGGGAAGACTCTCTTGTGTTGTGAGGGCACATGCTTGATGAGAGATTAATTTTCGTGTCGGATATCTTGATCAGCTGATTTGCATGAGTTTGCCAATATCGAGAGTCGAGTCTTAAGTCTAGGAGGTCTTGAGGTATTGAAGGTCATTGCATTGATAGGACCATGCATGTTTTCTTGATGATTTGCTGTATTGAATAATCGGTATGACCGTAGCCTAAATTGTCGCACCAAAGTAGCGAGGTTGGGATGTAAATTGCATGAGGTGTGTGATTGTTGTTCGAGGATGAACAAGGATTTAAGTGTGGGGTAAGTGATCTTTGGCAAATTTATATGCCCAAGTGATACTCAAAAGTGTCATTTTAGCCTTGTTTATCTATCAATGTGTATACATTCTCATGTAATTGGTAATAAAATGTAAATTTATACTAACCAACATGATTAGCATTGTTTTGCAGGTGAAATGTAATTTTGGGAAGCTTAAATGCATGTTGGAAGAGATCGGGGTTGAACTCGGAATTGAGCACGGGACAAGGCATTGGAAAGCACAAAATAAAGGGGCTCCGCGATGGAGCCTTGTCACGCTGCCATCGCGGAGGACTTCTGCCTGGATGGAAATTTTCAGCCAAATTCCAGTGTGGGTTCGCGATGGGTCAGTGGCACGGTGGCTTGCCTCCGCGTTGCACGTCGTGCCACGTTGGGCTTTATTTCCTGGACCCCCAGTTCCAGTGAAGGTCCGCGTCCGTAGCGTGTCACGGAGGCAGTGCTCCGCGATGCACTCTGTGACACGTTGCTCGTTATTCTGGGAAAAATTCCCACTAGTATAAATAAAACACTTAGGTTCATTTTTAAATATTCTGACTTGGTGGAGCAAGAACGTGGGTTACAGGCAGTTGAGGGGATGAAACTATCAGGGTTTTTCTCTCTTTCCTTCTCCTTGTATTCAATTGCTTGTATGTTTAACACTCATTTAACGATGTTTCATCCACAAATGAGTGGCTAATTCATCTTCTTGCTGAGGTTATGGACAATTGTAGTGAAATGTAATTGTTGATCATATTGATTTTTAATCTTTTCTACCATGGTTGTTCTATTAATTCTTGTTCTTACTGCATTAATGTGTGGCCTACGTTAATGTATATCTAAAAAGTCTGGTTTCACTCGAGAGAGCAAGAAATTGTAAAGTTGTGAATTAATAGGATATGATCTTTTCTTAGTTTGGGAAAATTAAGAATTGATTTACTTTCTGGATAGAAATATACCTGAAAGTCGTATTAGTCAATTTAGGAACCGGGTTTGTATGGCTAGAACATGAATTGCATTTAATCACTGAAATGTAGGTGGATGGTTCATGATTCTTAAGTGGGGTTAAATACTACAGTTTTAATCCCTTGACAATAGTTCTTGACTAGCAACCGGAGGAAAAGACTAACCAAATTATGTCGTTAATTAATTTCATTACATGTTCGTTTAGCCTCAGCATGCTCTCATTCATAGTTCAGACTCACATTAGATAATTGTTTTAGCTTTAGCATAAAAATTATAATACAAAATATCAAACTCTTGGTTACACTGTTGTCTGCATTTTTAGAATTGAAACATAGCACACTTGAGCAGATTGCACTTCATCCCAGTCCCTGGGATCGATACTTGGCTTACTTAAGCCACTTTACTACTTGTTCGACCACGTGCACTTGTGTGTAGTTTTATACCCAAAGCAAAAACAACCGAACATGGTGTCCTACCTTGGTCACCACTACTCCTCCCTACAACATCTCTAAATCATATCACGACTCGTCGTGTTCTACCACCAGTCGTACTGTTAGTCATGACATCATCACCTTCACCTGCAAAATCAAACCCATGACTCCTATCACGCCTCGTTGTTACTTACTACGAGTCGTACCGTGATCCATGATATTATACCCTAGCACCACAAGGAAACTCATCATGATTTCTAACCACGAGTCATACCTACACCTCATGACTCATGGTGTGACTCGTGTTCTAGACCCCAACTTTAGAACTCCACCACGACTGAGACCACGACTCGTCACTTCCTATCATTACTTATACCATGAGTCGTTCCAGTGAAAAAGTTCAGATTTTTCTGTAGAACTCATTTATGGTTTTCTGCATCCATTTCTTAGGACCTTTTGAGGTATTACAATATCTCCACCTTGAGAATATTCGTCCTTGAATATGGGAAAACGTACTGAAAAGCTGGAGAATAGAACTGTCATCCCAAATACTGAACATCTAAAGATGGAAACTGACGAGTGACTGACTCCAAATTAAAATACATGACTTAACTGAATTCATGAATCACACATGCATGCAATGACATGAAAAAAACTAGAACACATGCACTGAACAAGAAACTGAATAAAGTACTAAGGAGGAAACTGATACCTCAAGCTGGAAGGGAAAAGATGTGGGTATTTAGCCATCATATCTTCTTCGGCTTCCCACGTAGCTCCCTCAATATGTTGTTTTCTCCCCAAAACCTTTACTGAAACTACCTCTTCGTTCCTCAACTTCCGAACCTGACGGTCAAGAATTTCAACTTGTACCTCCTCATAGATAAGGCTACCCTTGACACCCACGCTCTCCACCGAAATTACCAGAGTTGGGTCGCCAATACAGTTCTTCAAGTGCGAAACATCGAAAACTGGATGTACTGAAGCTAACTGGAAACTCTAACTCATAGGCTACCTTGCTAACACGTCTCAAAATCTTGGACAAGCCAACATATCAAGATGTAAGATTCCCTTTCTTCCCGATTCTCATTACTCCTTTCATGGGAGACACCTTTAGAAACACCTGATAATGTCAAAAATATATTCCTTTATTCAAATAATATACACGACCGAAGTACCAAAAAAAGTAACCCAATGAGTGTCGGGGTTGAATCCCATGAGGACTAGGGAATGATAATTTTAAGTGTTGATTGAGAAATTGATGTTAGTTTGCACCATGTAGATTTAATATAAGAACAAATAAAATTGGGGGACTTGAAATTTTCAAAGAATTGCAATGGTTGATTTAGTGAAGTAAAATAGAAAGATCAACTAAGATGTCAACAAGGGTGTGAAATACTAGAGGTGAGGTGTAGATGAAATACTAATTAGATCGGGACATGCCAGGTCATCTTGTGAGTTCAATAAATGTAAATAATCTCAGAAAGTGTGTAATCTCAGCTTCAATAAATGTAAATAATCTCAGAAAGTGTGTAATCTCAGCTTCTCAGCCTATTGACTGCCTCTAGCTAGAGGTCTATTAAAACTCTAACCACTACTTAGATCAACCCGTTTTGATTTTGATTAGCAACACTATTCCTAGCTATTAGTTGCCAATAAGGAATAAGAAAGCAATTTCAGCTATTTCTAGTTTAATTTTACTATCACTTATCCATTCCCTTCTAATACTTAGTTATTCTCTCTCAAGAAAGAATCAATAGATCCATATCATAATCAATGGATCTTCATTAATAGATTGAAGAGGATCTGATTGAGTTACACTTAATTGAACAACATGAAGATGACTCTAGCAATACCCAATCCAATTTAGTATTCATTACCACACACCTCTAGTTAATGATTTTAGCTACACACAGTTAAGAAATTCAAAAAACACATTCATCAACAACATCATTGAATTTAATAGGAAGAGTAGATAAATCAACTTCACAAAATAATCTTCAATAATAGCTGAAACTTACTTGTACAAAAGGAAATAGAATAAAGTACTTTCTACAATTTTCACTCAAAATGTCCCTCTTTTAGCTAAGAGAATTTTCTTTAGCTAAAAGGAGAAAAGATGATGTTATGTAAGCTTTTGTTCTTTCTTCAAATTCTCCATTTCTATCCTTCTCTCTTCATATCTGAGTACAAAGTACTTTATGTCTATTCATACCCTTAAAAGTAGGGAACTTTTCATCTCCTTTTAAGTGTTGGATGATTATACCCTTATGAGTGATCGTAGGCAAAAATAGCATGCCCGAGTGATGCTTTATACCTTAATTTAGTCTTGTTTATCTAAGTTATTTTATACATTTTCATGTGATTTTATGTAAATGTGAATATATATTAACCAACATGATTAGTCCTTGTTTTTGAAGGTTAATAATGCATTTGAGGAACTAATTCATGATTTGGTGAAGTGGAGGAATGGAATCAAGAGCAAAACGTGAAAGTCAACAAGAAAACATGCAATAACTGGCACCCTGCGCGATAGGGGCCGTGGCACGCTGCTAACGCGGCAACACTTGGCCAAAAATTGCATTTTTTGGCACATTCCAGTGAGGGTATGCGTTACCAACGTGTCACGGAGGTCAAGTAGGGCGTTCAGCTCCGTGACACGTTGCTGTTCCACCACAGGCCAAATTTTGCAATTTTTCAGCATAGTATAAATTGAACCCTTAGCTCCTAAAATCATGGGGTCACGATTTTATTCTGAAAAACCACCTAGGAGTGAAGGGAGAAGTGGGAGAACTCATCTAGGGTTTATCAAATTCCCTTCTCATCTACCAAATTCATGTAAGTATGTTAGTTTAGTATTAGTTAATTGTAGTTTTACGAACATGAATGGCAAGAACCCTTCCTCTAGGGTTGAAGCCATGAATTATGATTGTGCTTTTATGAAATTGTTTTGGAATTAAGTTATTGATTGTTGTTTTCGTCTTGCATTTTGGATTGTTGGTTGTTTTTATGATTGATCACCATGAAAGCATATTTGTTAGCTTGAGTAATAGCTTGAGAAAGCATTACCTAGGTCAGGACATGAGAATGTAAGGAGCATGTTTGTATCTCGGGAGAGATTTTTGTGTCAGGATAGAAATATACCTAACACCGTGCTTGGTTGACACACGGGGGTTATGAAAGACCAACTTGGGATGTCACATCACCACTCGAAGAAGTAGTTGTGAGGCTAAGTTGAGTTAAATGGTTAGAAGCACGAAAGTCCCTAATCGTTTCCCCGTAAACCACAACATAATTGATTGCCCGCGACTAGAAAATTAAACTCCTCGCTCACAATGATGCAGTGAGGCTAGATTGCCGTGTTTAGAGGCTCGAAAGACCATAAACATGCAATTCTAATTATGTGAAATAACAATTGATAGTTCCATGCTTAACCCATTGCAAATCATAGTATCGCATGATTTATTGGTTTTAACTCTATGTTGCTCCTAGAGTAATTTCAGAATACTTCGTTGACCCAAACTTAGACTTAATTAATCTCGATCGAAAATGTCTATAACCAACACTTGAGGTATTTAAGATCACACTAGAAATGGATAGTTAGAGGAATGGGTCCAGTCCCTGTGGGTTCGACAATCCGGTTCTTAAAAAGAGCCACTATATTACTTGCACGACCCGTACACTTGCGGGCACGTCAATGAGCACCATTCTGGAATAGGTGGAAGCACCGACGGTTCACCGGTTAAAATCCGTGGATTACTGGGTGTCTTTTCGGAATCTTCCCTAAATTCCAGTGAACACCAATGGTTCACTCACTCTTTCGCCAATATGAATCCGTGAACCGCCGGGTCTTCAAGCCATTTTCCAGAACTTTTGAGTACCATTCGGTGACTTGACCGGCGACTCGCAACTAGCAAGTCGCGAACCACTGGTGGCATTACTCCTATGAGGAAGTCATATTCGTCCCTTGGCCAGCGTTTCTCCGGTTTACGTCTGCGAATCATGTATTCACCCTCACTTCCTTCTTTTTGCTTCATTTTTACTCTTTTCTTCACTTTTAGCCTTCTACACACAACGAAAACAATAAGAGCATAAAATCCAAATAATCAACTCAAGGACAAAACAAAAACTCAAGTTTTAGAGCCGAATGAGTTGGTAAATTACCAACTCATCAAACCCCCAAACTTAAATCATTTCTTGTCCTCAAGTAATGCAATACTTAACTATTGAGGACTATAACACCTCACTTCACAATTAGACCTCACCGATCACCTAGACTATGACAACCCAAAAATACTCATCACGCTCACAGAAAAAGAGAAGAAAATACCCCAAAAGACCAAAACATTGAAGACGTTTCAAGAAAGAAATTGCTTTTTATCAAGCAAAGCTTATGAAAGGAATCATTTATCAATACAAGGGCATTTCTCAACCAAGTAACACACATAGCATCTCAATTCATAATCACTGAAAACTGAAAGCTCGGTTTAGAGTTTACACTCCTTGCCCCATGTTCACCTTAATTCTGAAAGCTCTTGCATCCCCAAAAAGGAATGATGTCACTCACCACAATAAGGATTCCTATTCTTTTGGTCATGTGATCATTTGAATCCATACAAGGGATTAATTGGAAGAGACACTCATGCTCAATCTCCCAAAAGATAACATCATGCATACACTTGACCCATAGGCTTGCCCTTCATGTCATTCGCCACTAATGTAGAGTAGCTACTCCCAGAATCATTTAGGACTTGCAGGTTATGATGTAAGCTCGAGGTTAGGGGGATGAACATTTGGATGTAGTGACTAGATCCTCCCTAATGCTTTTTGTGACATACCTTACATCAATTCCACTCACTTAACCTTCTTTCCCTTCTTTCCTTGTTGATGAATTTCATTTCTTTAGTACTCCCCCTTATAACCCTTTTTTTTTCTTTCACAACTAACCTTATTACATCAAGAGGAAACACTGATTCACACAAATTGTCTTTTTTTTCTTTTGATTTATCCTTTGTTGCACTTTGACAAAAGGTGGGGTTCCCTCTATACTATTGTTCTTATCTTCCCCCTTTGTTTAGCATACCCCCAAACATAGGCTTTTACCTTATTTTCTACAAATATTTTTATCACTCCCTCTTTCTTAAGCCTTAAGCCTCATTTCATTACTTATCTTGTTACTAGCATATAGGGAGAATGGGTGCCAAAAGAGGTATTAAGAATGGTCTTAAGGTTTGTAATGTGGTTGCCAAAAAAAGGGTTTAAGGCTCAACATTAGCTAACAAGGATCGACGCTCATGGAGGGAATATGGGTGAAGTGACTAGACAAAGGAAAGCCTAAACTCATGTGCTTGCCGCAACTACATCTAGGATTTCTCCTTGAATGACATTTAGGGAAAGTTCTAGACAAGATGTAATTCATGAGATTCATCAAAAATGTCCTCAACACACAAGGAATCACCCTTAAAGGGTCTACAAGAGTCATTCTCAACACAAAACACCAAACTAGGACATCAAAGCAAGCAAACATCATAAGTCAAACAGGGAATTTACAATGTATTACAAAGAATGCTATGATATGGTGTCAACACTTGCTCATTATCTTCATTCTCATGCCCTTGTTTTTTAAATTCCATTTCAACAATAATTTTGTTTTGCGGTGGTGCCTCTCAGAACAACTTCACAAAAGACTCAAAGTAACATGGCCTTTTTCTTTAAGAATGTCGCCCCTCATTCCATCATCAGAAAAAATCAACCCTGCTCGACAATAAAAATAACAGATAATGCTCCTTGGGAAAGAACCACGTTCAAAGAAAACCCTCAAAGTTTTACTTTCGACACTACTATTTACAACGGCGACAAAAGAACAAGACTTTGAGGTCATTTCATTCAAGATTTTCACTATTTTGCAATTAAAAGCAAAGACCCCATTTAGTCAGTAATCATTCATTATAAACAAAAAACTTCAACCAATTCATTCATTCAATGATTTAAAAATAGGACACGCCTGACAAGGGCAATCATTAATCATTGAAATAAAACCGAACAGCTCGACAAAGGCTGGACTTACTTAGACTCAAACAAGACATCAGAATATCAAAAGAAACATTCATCCTTGGCCCTCTCATCAATTGCGCTCATCCCTCTCCAACTTAAGAGCATACATTGTCCTAAATGTAAATATGCAAAAGGGAAAAGGACAAGAAATTCCCTGAGTAGGTCACTCCTCTTCATCGTCAGCATCTGCCTCGACACCATCACCACCGCTAGCCTCACCTAGCCTACCGAAATCATCTCTCAGCCCTTCAAACAGGTCATCAATTGGCCCCCAAACTGAGGAAGGCGCAACCATTGCAGCATCGAAGTCACTCATGTTGGGTACCTCAACCGATGTTTGACTCTTCCTCTCATGCTCCTCGATTCGGAGGAAGTGACTACCCCTTCTACTGCATCCAACCTATTGCATAGAGTGGCGACATTCTCGTACAGTGACTTGAGCTCCTTCTTGATAGTTTTAGCAATGAGTGCTAGGAGGCTCCTAGCAAAACATTAAAGTTGGTTTCGTGCGAGTTTTTCATCTGCACAAGTCGATGAAGACCACTTGGCTGAGAGGATTGTGGAGGGGGAGAAGTTCCTCGCTGAGGCATGTCACCCGATGCTTGGCCCGACATTTTAGGGTGGGGCACATTGGACTCTAGGGCGATTGGTGATTGGGCTGACCCATGGGAGAGGGTTCTTCTTGCACTCCAAAGGCCTGCAGTCGCTTTCTTTTCACTGCCGGTGCCTGGACATCTCTCTTCCGCTCAATTTCGATCACACCCAAAGCAGCAGAAGGAGTTTCATCTGGGAATAGAGGCACCCTAGCTACTGTGCAAAGCTGGAAAATTAATACAGCGTAGGGCATTGAGGTACTAGACTACCATGCCTTTTTCTTCATTAGTTGAGCGACAATTTCCCTGAAGTTAATGGGGACTCCTATAATTATGCAAGCGATAAGGATGGCTATTTCAAGGCTTACCCTTTGATTATTTTTAGAGAGGATGATCCGAGCCCAAAACAATTAAGCCATAGCTTGGCTTCAAACTTCAAGTCGCGACAAGAAATCTCTCCACCCATAGAGGCCCAAAGAGGATTACCAGTAGCTATGATGCGGCATACCCAAGGAAACTGATCCTTCATATCAGCCACCCTTGCCATGTACTATGTAGTGAAGTCAACTTCGTCCTCCCAAAATAGGTAGTTAATGGCCGCCGGGGTTATATCAACCTCCACTCCCCAGATCATCACTGATGGAAAGCATGGAAAATTATCCACTTTGCCCCTGTGCTGCATACTCTCCTATCGGGCCTGGTATGAGGCAAAAAATTCAATTACCAAGATGGAGTAGTATGGTGGAAACGGGTTGGAAAATGCATACCACTGCTTGTTGTTGAACTGCTCGGTGATGTTGGGAAATCACCTTACCGAACCGCATTTCCATAGTGATTGAACAACATTGGAAAATAACATAGTTCTCTTTAATATTAGGGATGCAGAAGATGATTGCCTCCTTTGTGTTAATCCGAGGTGGGGAAGCCTTTACCTAGCTCTTGCCTTTACTAGTAGAAGAAGTAGGGGCCTTTCCTTTTCCTGTGTTTCTGGTCGAAGACATGGTTTGTTTTTCTGTAAGAAGTATGTTAGTGACAAGACTTTGAAGTAGAAATTAAAATAAAAGAAACTAGACTACGGAAGAACTTGAGAAACAAGGGAAAACCAAAAAATCATGCAAATACCCAATAGCACCAGCGGAGGACCGGCGGTTCGCAGAAGGCATTTCATGGACCGCCGATTACCCGCCGATGCCTTATAGAAAACTGGGCAAATGAGATGTTTTGGTAGTTTAAGCGGTGAATCATCAGTCTAGGTTCGCAAACCGTTGATGTAGCATAGTATCCACTCAGTGGGCAGAGCCAATTTTTGATGTGAATCGACACTCTATCAGTGATTCGTCGAGTCTGACCGGCGAATTGTCGGACCCTATCGTCCCTTAAGTTTTTACTCACTATTCACAAACACCCATTAACACACGCTCACATGAAACATAATAAAAGCAGCACTACACCATTCAAACACATATTTATGATGTTTAACCTTTAAGAATGGCGTCACCCGATCTATCATTGGGCAAAACGTCGTGCTTTATGAAAATGGGTTACTCATACTTCACCCTTTTAATAATTTCAGACACAAAAGCACCTCCCCATCCCATTAAACAAGCATGTCTCATTCAAGAATTTAACAGGGAAGGAAAATAAAGTATCACATCTAAAGAGTTAAGCTCCAACAATAAAATTAAGACAAGGGCAAGAAAATTATTACCAAATTAGGAAATTTCTTGCACATACTTGACTTTCAAAAAGGGCTTAACTAAACCTTGCAATGGCACCTTGAGATAGATGTAGTGTGGAGAGTATGAGTGAAGTGAGAGTGTTGGTGAGATATGGAGGGGGTTTAATTGGTGAAGGAAGGAAGTGTGATAGGTTGAGGGGAAGGTGGAGAGTTTAATATGGGTGTGTTGGTGGGAAGTGGGAAGTTGGAAAGGCAGGAAAGTGGAAAGTTTGAAAATAGATGAATATGGGGAATTGGTAATGTTGGGTAATAAAAAGACAAAAATGGAATGAGAAAGTGTTGGGAAAAAAGGGAACTATGGGAATATTTGCTCAATAGAGTGGCTGGTCAGGTATTTGGGATTTTATGCGCCCACTTCTTAAATTCCAATTTATAATAACTTCGCACCTCAACCGGCGTGTCATCGGCGGTTCGCTAAATTACATTGGCAGTTCACCGCAATGATTTGTTTTGCCATTTATTTTGCCTAGTGATTTGTTTCCTGCTGGCAATTCACCGACGATTTGCGAATCGCATCGGTAACCCATCGATTACCCGCCGATTCCGAGCTTTAGGTTTCCTGATCTCTATTGGCAATCCACCGGCGGCCCATGGATCCGATTAGAACGTTCGATAATGGGCCCGCTGATCTTGGGCAAATTTATATGCCCAAGTGATACTCAAAAGTACCATTTTAGCCTTGTTTATCTATCAATGTGTATACATTCTCATGTAATTTGTAATAAAATGTGAATTTATACTAACCGACATTATTAGCATTGTTTTGCAGGTAAAATGTAATTTCGGGAAGCTAAAATGCATGTTGGAGGATATCGGGGTTGGACTTGGATGCGAGCAAGGGACAAGACATTGGACAGCATGAAATAAAGGGGCTCCGCGATGGAGCCGTGTCACGCTGCCATCGCGGAGGCCTTCTGTCTGGATAGGGAAATTTCGCCGAAATTCCAGAGAGGGTACGCGATAGGTCCGTGGCACGGTGGCTTTGCTCCGCGTTGCACGACGTGCCACGTTGGGATTTATTTCCTGGACCCCCAGTTCCAGTGAAGGTCAGCGTCTGTAGCGTGTCACGGAGGCACTGCTCCATGATGCACTCCGTGACACGTTGCTTGATATTCCGGGAAAAATTCCCACTAGTATAAATAGAACACTTAGGTTCATTTTTCAATATTCTGACTGGGTGGAGCAAGAACGTGGGTTACAGGCAGTTGAGGGGATGAAAATATCAGGGTTTTTCTCTCTTTCCTTCTTCTTTAATTCAATTGCTTGTATGTTTAACACTCATTTAAAGATGCTTAATCCACAAATGAGTGGCTAATTCATCTTCTTGCTGAGGTTATGAACAATTGTAGTAAAATGGATTGTTGATCATAGTGGTTTTTCATCTTTTCTTCCATGTTGTTCTATTAATTCTTGTTCTTACTGCATTAATGTGTCGCCTACGTTAATGTATATCTAAAAAGTCCGGTTTCACTCGAGAGAGCAAGAAATTGGAAAGTTGTGAATTAATAGGATATGATCTTTACTTGATTTGGGAAAATTGGGAATTGATTTACTTTCAGGATAGAAATATACTTGAAAGTCGTATTAGTCAATTTAGGAATCGGGTTTGTATGGCTTGAACATGAATTGCATTTAATCACAGAAATGTAGGTGAATGGTTCATGATTCTTAAGTGAGGTTAAATACGAGAGTTTTAATCTCTTGGCAAATGTTCTTGGCTAGCAACTGGAGGAAAAGACTAACCAAATTATGGCGATAATTAATTTCATTACAAGTTCGTTTAACCTCAGCATGCTCTCATTCATATATCAGAGTCAAATTAGATAGTAGTTTTAGATTTAGCATAATAATTATAAAACAAAATATTGAAATCTTGGTTACACTATTGTCTGCATTTTTAGAATTAAAATATAGTACACTTGAGCAGATTGCACTTCATCCCAGTCCCTGTGGGATTGATACTTGGCTTACTTGAGCCACTTTACTACTTGTTCGACCACGTGCACTTGCGTGTAGCTTTATACCCAGAGCAAAAGCACCGAACAAGTTTTTGGCGCCGTTGCCGGGGACTTGGCAATTGGTGAATTTTTTTTAAGTGTTATATTACTGTATTTTTATTTTCTTAGTGTTGACAACTTGGTCTTAGCCTGTATTTTGCAGACTTAATTTCTGTTGAACACTGGCAAGAGACAAGAAGCTGGTGGAATCGTATATAGAGCCAGAAAGAATATTTTACAGTAAATGGAGAGAAGCTCTACAAAGAAAGTTGCAGTTGCTCAGACAGACGATCATGGAGCAACAACAGAATCCACCGGTAGTCCGGGCAGTGTTAGTGCCCGAAGAAGTAGCAGCTTGGCCGGTTCGCGAGGTTGCAATCCCACATGCTAATAATGTCACATCTAGCATCTGCAAACCTGAGCCAGGAGGGAGGTTTGAACTTAAGCAGAATATGGTGCAATTGTTGCACACTAGCAGGCAGTTTACCGGTCTCCCTCATGAAGATCCACTGCAGCATCTCCAAAATTTTTTAGAGATAAGTGACACTTATATCCCCGCTGGAGTGTCATCAAATTATGTCCGGCTTAAATTGTTCCCAATCTCACTATTGGGAGAAGCCAAGAGGTAGTTGAAAGCTGAGCCACCAAATTCTATTTCTACGTGGGATGATCTTGCAAGGAAATTTTTAATACGATTTTTTCCCTCCGGTAAAATAGCAAGACTTAGAAGTCAAATTCTAAGTTTCAAATAGAGAGAGGGAGAGAATTTATATCAGGCCTAGGAGAGATTCAAGTCCATGTTGCGGGATTGTCCTCATCATCATCAGTCCAATGATGTGCGGGTGCACACTTTTATAGAGGGTTTGGAACCCCACACCAAAATATTGCTAGACTCGGCAGCTGGAGGACAAGCGCTGGAGAAAACTTATGAGGAGCTGTATACCTTGTTGAACCGTATTTCGTAGGGCAATCTGGAATGGAATGCTGATTCATCAAGAGGCGGGACAAGGAAAGCAGCAGGAGTGCTAGAAGTGGATGGGTTTACAGCTATTGCTGCACAGATAGCTGCATTACAAAATCAACTTAACACCCACTTTAGCAACATGACAATGAACCAGCCTAAAGCCCCAGTTAATGCAGTGCAGCAGATGTGGTGTGAAGTGTGTGGACGCAGTGAGCACTCAGCTGAGTGTTGTGGAGCCAATCCTGACTCGGTAAACTTTGTGGGTAATGTACAAAGGAACCACCAATAGTATGGTAATAGCTACAATTCCAATTGGAGGAATCACCCTAACTTCTCCTGGGGTAGCAACAACCATCAGGGGCAAAGTTCGGGTCAGGGTGTGCAAAGGAACCAAGGAGGGCAGCAGAATTATCAAGCACAATTCAGAAACAACAATGCACCTCCTCCACCACCATCACCCAGCATTGAGGAGATGTTCAAGACCATGATAGCTAACCAAGCTCAATTCCAGGATGACTATGTGAAATTGGCAGCTGAAGTGAAAAACAACCAGTTAGCTACTAAGGCACTTGAATATCAATTTGGGCAATTTGCTGGAGCCCAAAACACAAGGCCTAGAGGAGGACTTCCGAGCGACACAGATCCCAATCCCAAGCAGGTGAATGCAGTGACCACAAGGAGTGGTTTGCAGCTGAAAGAGGTGGAACCAGAAAGACCACCTCAATAATCAGGAGCAGCAGAAGTTGAGAGAGAGCAAAGTATTGAGAGGGGGAAGACTAAGGAAGCTGAACCAGAAAGACCACCACCCCCGTTCCCTCAACGATTAAAGAAACACAAGGAGGAGGCGTGTTTCAAGAAATTCATGGAGGTGCTGAAACAGGTACATATTAACTTACCTCTTGTTGATGTTTTGCAGGGAGTGCCAAAATATGCTAAGTATATAACGGACATCGTGGCAAACAAAAGTCGGTTGAATGAGTATGCTACGGTGGCTCTAATGGAGGAGTGCACTTCCCGGATTCAAAATAGACTGCCCACAAAGCTCAAAGATCCTGAGAGCTTTACTATCCAGATTACTATTGGGCAGAGCATCCGAGCTCGTGGATTGTGTGATTTGGGAGCGAGCATAAATTTGATGCCGTCATCGGTGTTCAGAAAGTTGGGTCTAGGGAGTCCTAGACCCACAACAGTAATCTTACAATTGGCGGATCGATCCTTAGCCAGACCTGATGGCATTGTGGAGGACGTTCTGGTGCAAGTTGGCTCCCTAATTTTCCCGGTAGATTTTGTCGTGCTGGATTTTGAACCAGACACGGAAGTCCCATTTATTTTGGGACGTCCTTTCTTGGCAACCGGGAAAGCACTAATTGACGTAGCTGCGGGGCAGCTAACAATGTGAGCACACGACAAGGTGGAGGTGTTCTATGTGTACAAGGCACCCAAGCTCCCGATGGTGCACGAAGAACTCTCGGTGATCAATGTGATTGATCAAGGTGATGATGAGCAGATTAAGGATTCACGAGAGTTAATGGGAAAACCACCGGAGAGGTGTAAGCACTACTGGGGGAAGGACGGTGATTGAGAGAAATCGTCCATCACCCTAGAGGACAACTGAGCTTAACGACGTCGAGCCGAGACGGTCAACCAGGCGCTGCACGGGAGGCAACCCGTGAAAAACTTTTTCTTTCTTTTTGTAAAGTGTAAATAGATTTTTCTTTTTTTTCTTTTTCTTGATTTACTACAAAATTTTAGTTTTTGTTTTTGTTTTATTTTTATTTAGAGTGAAACCTATAATTCTAACCAATTTTGTATAGGGAGATGAATTTCAGGTCTAACGGAGGAAAATATGCATGGAATCGTGAAGGAAAATTCGAGGTATGAAAATTCACAAAAAGTGGCAAAACAGTGAGCTGGGGTGATAGCTCCGTGTCACGGAGGTGGACCTCCGCGTAACCCTCCGTGACACGTTGAGGTATAATCCGGATTTTGTTAGAATTTCCAGAACAGGCTCGCGATGGCTCCGTGTCATGGAGGCAGTGCACCGCGATGCACTCCGTGACACGTTGCTGTGTATATCGCGACGGGTCACACCGGGTTGCCGGGTGACCCGCGTGATTTTACTACTTTTTAACCCCGAAAAACCCTCCCTTTCCCTTATTTTTCAATTACTCCGCGACCAAAACCCCCAAAACCCATCCCCCTTCAACGTGGCACGGAGTAGGATAAGAAAATCATCAAGTTTGCGTAAATTCTTCAACTTCAAGGTATGTTCTTCGATTCCACCTCAAGTTCTTGTCGATTTTCTTCGATATTGAGCATGCGAGGTGAGCTAAGGTTGCCCTAAGTAGAAATTAATCATGAATTCAATTTAATTGTTGTTGATGAATGTTCGGAATGTCGTTATGATTGTGTGAACTCGTCAATTGCATAAATTAATCGAATTTGCTTGATAATATCATTTCTAGGGCTTGTTTTTGAATTTGAAGTTGAAAATGTAGTGGACTTGTGAATTTCATGCCGGGATGTACATGTTGAATAAGATGAGTCGATGTACTAATTGTTAGGATGTTAATAGAATGACGGATTCTCGGGTTAGAGGAATATTGAAATTTGTACGAATTTGGTTGGTTGTATAGGTTCGTGTAGATAAATTTTTGTTGTTGTTTTCGTTTCTTGGTATTTCCTTACTAACTGCGATGGGTAAAATGTTAGCGATGGTAGTGATTGTGATTAGCTGTACGAAGTCTGAGTAGTACGCAGAAGATATAACGTCGAATTTTTCGAACGCACTACGCATGATTGTATAGTTGGTTATTGTGTGTAAATAAGTATGATCTTGCCGTATTATTGTAACTATAGCTAAGGACTAAGTGTGGGGTAACCTAGCTTAACCCGACCTTAGTCAAAGTTAATATCCATTAGCTGAACATTGATCTTGTCTACTTGGGTTGACAGGTAAAATGGCAAGCAGGCAAGAGAAAGGGAAAGGCGCATCAACTTTGGGCGCCGGAAGGAAGCGAATCAGACTGGGCACAGCAGTCCCAGCAGCACCAGCAGTTCCACGCGGCCAACGCCTCCAATACGGAACAAGATGGGTGACGAATGAGGGGAAAAAGTGGTACGTAAAGCACAAAGAAAACAAATATTTCCCCGAGGAGCATATAGCACGGGAACTATTGGTACAGGAGTTCCCTAGGATGGTACACCGAATCGAGGCAGCTGGGCTGAACTTCATCTTTGAAGAGCCCAAGGAATGTAACCTGCACCTGGTTCGGGAGTTCTATGCCAATTGGAACCCGACGATCAGATGTCACACCATCAAAATCAGAGGGCAAATAGTCACCTTGGAGCCCCACCACCTCAATGCCATCATAGGAGCACGGGACACAGACGCCCACGTACTCCGAAAGCTGAACATTACCCCACCGTATGCGGACATCAGACGCACCTTGTGTGGGACTCGATCGACAGCTAGATGGAGCAGACACAAAGAGAGGGGCTACCACCAGACTTTGCCCTATTCACAAATGAACAGGGAAGCCAGAATATGGCTGAAGATTATCTGTTCCTGCCTCATCCCGGGGGTACATATGACAGATGTAACCCGGGATCGTGTATGCCTGGCGTACCCCCTGATGAAAGGGCTGGAGATCAACGTGGGGGCGGTAATTATCTCCGTCATGAAGAGAGCCCGGTTGCATCAAGGGCACAGGTACGGCTTTGGTGGACTACTCACCACCATCCTCAGGGGCCTAGATGTCGAGGAGGAGGCCCTTGACTATATCTCGCAGATGGAGCGGCGGGCCTTAGATGTTACTAAAACTAAGGCACCCGACACCACCCACGGGCCAGTGCTTACACTTGGCGAGCGACATACTCGTGATGACCAATATATGGTTCGAATCTATGGGATGCAGATGCTCCAGCTGAGGATAGGCGGGAGGCTGGCAACAGAGGAGGAGCTATGGCAGCTCGAGCTAGACTACCCCTTCGGCGAGAATGCCAGGACTCTATGCCGAGTGGGGCCAGCATTTGTAGAGCCCATGGATGATGATGTCCCCACAGAAGAGGAGACACGTCGGAGGACTCCGATGTGGAGTCCGATGAAGATGACGGGGGTGATTCGGACATGGGAGATGAAGTAGCAGCACCCGACAAAGAAGTGGAGTACTTTGACTGATCAGGGAGTTCCACCACCCGATTTTGTGCTATTTTGATTTTTGTGAACATTGGGGACAGTGTTCGAGCTAAGTGTGGGGTGGGAGTAGTTAGGTGTTGGGCTGTGCTGTTATGTATGTATGCTCTAATCTGTTGTCGTGCATGTGAAATTTTGTTGTTCCCTGTGATTTATGAATTGTTAAGTTGTGTTCTGTATTTGTAAATTTATGTGAAATTGATGTGTGTTGTTGAATGTTGCTAGCTGATTCTGTACATATTTTTTTATCGAAATGATCGATATTTTCGACATTTTTTTACATTTTGGGTTTCTCGGTGTTTGTTTTTGGTTCTTTTACCGAGAATGGTCCCATTGAACCGAAGTCATAGTAGTGACTATTCCCTATGATGGATGGATGACCGTCTTAAGGGAAATGTAGTCGTTAGGAGTAGTTTTTTTTCAATTATTTTTCATTTTTTTTTCTTTGGTGGGTTGGATCCCAAAACCTGTAGTTACTATATGGTTGTGAAATTCTGGTTCTGTGTTGTACATGATATTTAAAATGCAAAGGTGATTCGTATGAAAACATGCAATTTTGTAAATATATTGAGATACCTAGGCCATAGAGTTCGATTCAGTGTGATTGAGGCTTAATGTTTGAATTCCTATAATTAGCTGATTGAAGAATCTGTGAATACATCTTGAATTGAGCATGTGCAAAACGTGTGAAGTGAGGTTTTGTTATTCCATGCTATTGTGAAGTGTCTAGAACTTGCTTGGTGTGTGTACAAAACGAAATGAAGGAGGTGTATTGTAGGAAAGGATATAGGCATTTCTTTGTTTTAACCGAGAGTTTCTATTTTTCCTTGTCGTACCCACCTTGATTGTATACCCTAGTCAGCCCATTGAGCCTTTAGCCTATTATATTTTTCTTTTTGTCAAAAAGTGTAAACCGAGCTTAATCCCTTCTTTTCATTAGCCTTAAAGTCTATACAAAACTCTTAAGCGCTTAGGAAGAGAAAATCATTTTCCTGAAGTGTCAAAGAGTGAGAATTGTGAAAAGAAAAAGAAAAGCAGAGTGATAGAAGAAAAGAAAAGGTTGAAGGTGCACTTGCTATAAATAAACTATAATGAAGGTGCACGAATAATCTTTGTTGTTGTGTAAGTGTGCTTAATACGATGGGCCAAACTAAGGAAAAACATCAAGAATGGGATGATGAAAAAAAGAAACAATGCCCATGAGTTGATGGGATGTGTTGAAAAGGCGCTTAAGGATGCTAGTGGCTATTATTGGCTAACCCAATATTTACTAGTTCCGTAGCTTCCATTACAACCAGTTAAAGTCCTACGTGATCTTACATCGCACTTCTTTATATTAGTGGAGTAATACACTAAGGGCAAGCTTATGGGTCATGACATGATGCATGTGAATTCTTTTGAGAGAGAGAGCGAAATTGTGTTTACATGCCTCTGCTTAAAATTTTGTGAGTTATATGAGCAAAAAGGGGAAGATTCTCTTGTATTGTGAGGGCACATGCTTGATGAGAGATTCATTTTTGTATCGGATATCTTGATCAGCTGATTTGCATGAGTTTGCCAATATCGAGAGTCAAGTCTTAAGTCTAGGAGGTCTTGAGGTATTGAAGGTCATTGCATTGATAGGACCATGCATGTTTTCTTGATGATTTGCTGTATTGAATAATCGGTATGATCGTAGCCTAAATTGTCGCACCAAAGTAGCGAGGTTGGGATGTAAATTGCATGAAGTGTAGGATTGTTGTTCGAGGACGAACAAGGATTAAAGTGTGGGGTAAGTGATCTTTGGCAAATTTATATGCCCAAGTGATACTCAAAAGTGTCATTTTAGCCTTGTTTATCTATCAATGTGTATACATTCTCATGTAATTGGTAATAAAATGTGAATTTATACTAACCAACATGATTAGTATTGTTTTGCACGTAAAATGTAATTTTGGGAAGCTTAAATGCATGTTGGAAGAGATCGGGGTTGAACTCGGAATTGAGCACGGGACAAGGCATTGGAAAGCACAAAATAAAGGGGCTCCGCGATGGAGCCTTGTCACGCTGCCATCGCGGAGGCCTTCTGCCTGGATAGGAAAATTTCTCCCAAATTCCAGAGAGGGTACGCGATAGGTACGTGGCGCGGTGGCTTGTCTCCTCATTGCACGCCGTTCCACGTTGGGATTTATTTCCTGGACCCCCAGTTCCAGTGAAGGTCCGCGTCCGTAGCGTGTCACGGAGGCAGTGCTCCGCGATGCCCTCCGTGACACGTTGCTTGATATTCCGGGAAAAATTCCCACTAGTATAAATAGAACACTTAGGTTCATTTTTCAATATGCTGACTGGGTGGAGCAAGAACGTGGGTTACAGGTAGTTGAGGGGACGAAATTATCAGGGTTTTTCTCTCTTTCCTTCTTATTTAATTCAATTGCTTGTATGTTTAACACTCATTTAAAGATGCTTAATCCACAAATGAGTGTCTAATTCATCTTCTTGCTGAGGTTATGAACAATTGTAGTGAAATGGATTGTTGATCATAGTGGTTTTTCATCTTTTCTGCCATGTTGTTCTATTAATTCTTGTTCTTACTGCATTAATGTGTGGCCTACGTTAATGTATATCTAAAAACTCCGGTTTCACTCGAGAGAGCAAGAAATTGGAAAGTTTTGAATTAATAGGATATGATCTTTACTTGATTTGGGAAAATTGGGAATTGATTTACTTTCACGATAGAAATATACCTGAAAGTCGTATTAGTCAATTTAGGAACCGGGTTTGTATGGCTAGAACATGAATTGCATTTAATCACAATAATGTAGGTGAATGGTCATGATTCTTAAGTGAGGTTAAATACGAGAGTTTTAATCTATTGGCAAATGTTCTTGGCTAGCAACTGGAGGAAAAGACTAACCAAATTATGGCGATAATTAATTTCATTACAAGTTCGTTTAACCTCAGCATGCTCTCATTCATAGTTCAGACTCAAATTAGATAGTTGTTTTAGATTTAGCATAATAATTATAAAACAAAATATTGAAATCTTGGTTACACTGTTGTCTGCATTTTTAGAATTAAAATATAGTACACTTGAGCAGATTGCACTTCATCCCAGTCCCTGTTGGATCGATACTTGGCTTACTTAAGCCACTTTACTACTTGTTCGACCACGTGCACTTGCGTGTAGCTTTATACCCATAGCAAAAGCACCGAACACCCGCCGATTCTTCAATCCAAACCTCAACGATCTCCCACCGTTCCTTCCCTCATGGTTTTTTTCTACCTTTGTACTTCATTTCATAGCTCCTACACAAACTAAAACAATAAAATCATCAAATAATTCACTAAACACTTGGGTTGCCTCCAAGAAGCGCCTTTGTTAACATCGTGACATGATGTAGACCCATTTTTCGCAACACTTTTCCGATGAGTCATCAGCCAATTTTTCTCCTTCAACACCCATCCCCTTTCCTCATTGTCATTTTTTTGCAATACTCCAACGACTTTGCATTCGGGAGGTGTTGCAGCTGATGTACACACCTTGAAGGTGACCTCCTCACTCCCAACCCTAAATTTTAGCTCTCCAAGCTCCACATCCACCCCGGTTCTCCCCGTAGCAAACAATGGTCTTCCAAAAATAATGGGAACCTCTGCATCCATCTCACAATCCAGAATAACAAAATGAACTGCTAGAATAGACTTGTACACTCTCATCAGCACATCTTCTAGCACCCCCTCCCAGTCCTTTTATTTACCTATCTACCATTAATAGCCTCACTGATGTTGGTTTCGTTCTTTCGAGTGCCAATTTCTTAAAGATGAGCAGAGGAATCAAGTTTATGCTGGCGCCAAGATTACATAGGGCCTCTATTAACACACACATCCCAGTTGTGCATGGAATTGTAAAAGCTCCAAGATCCTCTCTTTTGGGAGAAAGATTATTTAATCAGTGCACTACAATGAAGCGTTTTCTCTTCATTTCCTGCATCAACTACCTTTTTATTCTTTAGCATGTCCTTCATGAACTTTGTTGAATCGGAATTTGGAGTAAAACATCTACTAAAGGTATATTTATGGACAACTTGCTAAACATGTCAACAAACTTCCTAAACTGGTCATCCTTCTTTTTCTTATCAGTCGTCGTGGATAAGGAGGTGGGTTCTTGATTCAACCCTATCATCATTCGGGGCCTTCATGCCCGCCACATTATCATCATCATGGAGGATGATTTCATCATCTTTTCTCCCTTTTTCCTGCTCAATATTTTCTTTATTCACCGGAGTCATTGGAGTTTTATCGACTCCATCTTCTTCAACCAATTTCGGGCTTTGCTCCTCACTAGGCTTCACTGGGGCATCTCCAATCACCTTGCCACTCCTAGTGACAATGGCCATGCATTGACCATCTTTCTTGGTATTAGGCATTGTGACACTAGGTAGTGTTCCCTTCATCTAGGGATTCATTTGAGCCGACAGGTGATTCATTTGGGCTTCCAAATGCTTGATGACAACCAAGTGTGAACTCACTGTTTCAGCGAGGTCAGATACCTCACCTCTCAATTCCTTCACCCACTCTTGGTTGACTCCACCATCTTCAAAAATCTTAATAGCATTTCTTCAATTTTTCGAATTGCCTACATCACTCATGCCCAACTGATTTTGAGGATTGCTAACCTTAGGAGGTGGAATGTAAGGGTTTGAACTCATGTCATAGCGATAACTCTCTTGGTTTGGCTCTCTGTTACCCCACATTTCATTCCTTTTAGGTCATCCTTGTGGTTCATGATTTCTCCATGCTTGGTTGTCATCCATTGGGCACCATGGGCCTTGGTTTGCTCCTTCGAAGCCAGGTCGAGGACCTCCCATTTGGTTGCCCATATACTGGCATTCCTTGTCATATCTTGGCGGTGATGACTCTCCTTCATATTGTAAGAACCTTGCATTCCCACGGCATTTACTACCTTTGGCCCTGCTCCCGTCACGTGATTGGTCATCCATTTCAATTGTGTCATCATCATGGCTAGATTTTCATCCCGCTCTTCATCCCATTTATGCAACTCCGCTGCCAATGCACTTGAACTAATCTCATGAGCGCACAGACTTGTTTCTCTTGTGTGCCAAGCCCTGTTGGTTTTGTCATTCGATCTAGGAGAGCTTTGGCCGACCCGTATGTTTGGTCCATAATAGACCCACCAGCTAGGTTGTTTTCCATTGACTTGTTGATTTAATCAAGGGCCCTATAGAAGCTTTGGAGAAGCATTCCATCCGGCAATCCATGATTTGGGCAAAGAGCCACCTTCTTTTTAAACCTTAACCACCCTCATGTAAAGGCTCTCCCGGTTGTTGCCTGGAATTTGTAATATCATCTCTCAACTGAAGGATCTTTAATGGAGAGAAAAAGTGTTCTAGGAAAGCATCGGTTAGCTCCTTCCATGAAGTAATACATCCCAAAGGGAGTTCCTCTAGCCACATTGTTGCTCCCTCTTTCAATGAAAAAGGAAAGAGTCTCAACCTGATGGACTGTTGGATAATATATTTTATATTGATGGGCTGGCATATTTCCAAGAAATTCCTCAAATGATGATTCGAATCCTCACTTGGTTTTCCTCCAAAGAGCCCCTTCATTTGCAACAACTGAAGCGTTATGCTGATGACGTGAAACACTATATTCCCTACCATTGGTGGTAGGCAAATAGCTCCTGCATCTTCCGGCATCACCAGATTATCTTCCTTGAGTTCCATGCTACCCTCCACTGAGCTATACCCTACATGGGAGTGATGAATCGTGTGGTTATGAGCTCCTAACAACACAGCAAACTGACGTTAAGTAGCTACAATTAAAAACTATTTCAGCTTAACAACCAACACAAGATCATCAAGCGCTAGTCCTCGGCAACGGCGCCATTTTTGATAACATCCATAATATATTCCTTAATTCATAGAATATACATGAAGTATCAAAATAAGTAACTAGACGAGTGCCGGGGACGAATCCCACGAGGACTAGAGATGACAATTTCAAATGTAGATTGAGAAATCGATGTTAGTTTGCACCACGTAGATTTAATATAAGAACAAATAAAATTTGGGGAGTTGAAATTTTCAAAGAATTGCAATGGTTGATTTAGTGAAGTAAAATAGAAAGATCAGCTATGTTGTCAGCAAGGGTGTGAAATACTAGAGGTGCGGTGTATTTGAAATACTAATTAGATCAGGACATGCCAGGTCATCTTGTGAGTTCAATAAATGTAAATAATCTCAGGAAGTGGTAATCTTGGCTTCTCAGTCTATTGACTACCTCTAGCTAGAGTTTTATTAAAAATCTAACCACTACTTATCTCAACCCGATTTGATTTGGATTAGCAACTGCACTCTTCCTAGCTATTAGTTGCTAATAAGGAATAAGAAAGCAATTTCAGCACTATTTCTAGCTTAATTTTAAAATCTCTTATCCATGCCCACTACTAGATTCCCTTCCAATACTTAATTATTCCCTTTCAAGCAATAATCAAGCAACAATAAATAGACCCATATCATAATCAATTGATCTTCATCAATAGATTGACGAGAATCTGATAGAGTTACACTTAATTGAACAACATGAAGATGACTCTAGCAATACCGAATCCAATTAAGTATTCATCATCACGCACCTATAGTTAATGATTTTAGAAACTCATAGTTAAGAAATTCAATAACACATTCATCAATAGCATCATTAAATTTCATAGCAAGAGTAGATAAATCAACTTCACAAAATAATCTTCAATAATAGCTGAAACTTACAAGTACAAAAGGAAATAGAACATAGTACTTTCTACAATTTTCACTCAAAATCTCTCTCTTTCAGCTAAGAGAATGTTCTTCAGCTAAAAGAAGAAAAGATGATGTGATCCAAGCTTTTGTTCTTTCTTCAAATTCTCTATTTCTATCCTTCTCTCTGCATATCTGAGTACAAAGTACTTTATCTCTATTTATACCCTGAAAAGTAGGACAGTTTTTATCTCTTTTTTTATGTTGGGCGATTATACCCTTATCAGCACCATTCTGGAACCGGCGGAAACACTGCTGGTTTGCCGGTTATAATTCGTGAACAGCCAATTGTCTTTTCTTCATTTTCACTGAATTCCAGTGAACACTGGAGGTTCACCCAACCTTTTGCCAATACGAATTGGTGAACCGTCGGGTCTTCAATCCATTTTCCATAACTTTTGAGTATCATTCAGTGCCGGTGGCATTACTCCTCTGAGGCAGTGAGTGATATTCGGACCTTGGCTGGCGTTTTGCTAGTTTACGTTTGTGAATCTCTGATTCACCCACACATCCTTCTTTGTCCCCCATTTTTGCTCTTCTTCACTTTTAGCCATGTGCACACAACGAAAGAAAAAAGGGCATAAAATCCAAATAATCGACTCATGAACAAAACAAAATCTCATGTTTTAAAGCCTAATGAGTTGGTAAATTACCAACTCATCTACACCCAATCATCAACTTCAAATTCAAGTACGCTCCTCCTCACATCCGTATAGGACTTTTGATGACTCTGTGCTATTTTCAGCCTTGCGCTTATAAGTTGAACTTTCTCCATAGCCTTATGAACTGAATCTGGTCCTATCAACGTAGCTTCCCCTACTTCAAACTAACCAATAGGTGATCTATGTCTCCGCCTATACAGTGCCTCAAACGGAGCCATCTGGATGCTGGAATGGTAGCTGGTGTTATATGAAAACTCGATGAGAGGTAAATGATCATCCCAAATACCTTAATCACACATGATTTCAACATATCCTCAGGAGTCTGGATGGTTCACTCCATATGACCATCTGTCTGCGGGTGAAAAGTTGCATTAAGCTTTACTTGAGATTCGAGTCCCTTTTGAACGATCTCGAAAACTGGAAGGTAAACTGAGTACCTCTCTCTTATATGATGGAAAAAACACTCCATGCAACCAAAATAACTCCCTAATATATAATTTTTAGCATAATCCTCCGCTGAATCTATAGTTTTGATTGGTAGAAAATGAGCTACCTTAGTCAACTTGTGTACAACCACCCAAATAGAGTAATACTATCGAAGAGTGCGAGGAAACCCTACAATAAAGTCCATATTAATTTCCACCCACTTCCAAATAAGGATACTAATTTCTTGAAGCACACCTCCAGGTCTTTGATGCTCCACTTTCACTTGTTGACAATTCGTGCACTTAGTCACAAACTCTTATATGTCCTTCTTCATGCCATTCTACCAATAAATTTCTCGTAGGTCACGGTATATCATGGTGGAACCGAGATGTATAGAATATCGGGAACCATGAGTCTCATGCAACATCCGATCACTCAGGTCATCAAACACCCAAAACACATCAATGATCCTGATATCGAAGTACAACATCTTTCCCTTGTGAGAAAACCTTCTCATTCTGAACTGTTTCCTTCAACTTTACCAGAATAGGATCTTCGTCTTGCCTAGCCTTGACTTCAGTCACCAAAGAGGATTTTAATTTATTTTGAACAATGACACCACCATCTGTCGAATCAATAAGGAAAACTCCTAGTCATGCAACCCAATGCACATCTTTCACAAACTCTTTCTTCCCCTTATCTACATTAAACACACTCTCCTTAGAAAGTTTTACTAAGGGCGTCTGACACCACATTGCCCTTACCTGGATGATAAAAGACACTCATATCATAATCTTTAAGAAGCTCCAACCATCTTTTTTTATGTAGATTTAAATCCTTCTAGGTAAACACATACTGTAGACTCTTGTGGTCCGTAAACGCATCCACATGGACCCCGTATAGATAGTGTCTCCAAATATTCATGGAAAATACTACCACTGCTAACTTGAGGTCATGAATGGTGTAGTTCTTCCCATGGACCTTAAGTTGCCCAGAAGCATAGGCTATACCCTTACTGTGCTGCATTAATACAAAACCAAGGATGATCTTCAAGGCGTCATAATATACCACTAATCCATCGATACCCTCTGGTAGGGTCAACACCGATGCTGAGGTGAGTCGAGTTTTCAACTCCTAGAAGCTCTTCTCACAAGCCTCCGACCATTGAAATTTTACTTTCTTCTGGGTTAACATAGCCAATGGTGCTATAATGGATGAAAACCTTTCGAAAACCCTCCTATAGTACCCAGCCAAACCAAAGAAACTCTTGATATCTGAAGGACTAACTGGTTTGGGCCAATTCTCCACAGTTTTTATCTTTTAAGAGTACACTTGTACACCCTCACTTGACACCACAGGACCCAAAATGCTTCTGAGTTTAGCAAAAACTCACACTTGCTAAATTTAGCATACAGTTGGCGATCCTTCAAAGTTTGCAGTACAATCCTCAAATGAGCGGCATGCTCCTCCTCGCTTTAAGAGTATATGAGGATGTCATCTATGAACATGATCATGAACATTTCCAAATACGTTTCACGACCCAAAAATACACCCGGATCATAGAAACCGGAAAGGAGACCCACAGACCCCAAGTCGACCTATGGCATGAGCATACATCTAATTCAAATCAGATGAGCGGAAGACTCAACATAAAGAATGTAGTCATAGCATAGAATAAGGGAAAATTAGTGCTAGATTTATACCATACGGTAGAATACAACTTGTAGTCTGATAATCCTCTAAACATGAAAGGCGGATTGATAGGAAAACTCTCCAACTAATGTAATATCCAGAAACTGAAAGAAATAACATAGAGTGTGAATATGCAGCCCTAGGAACATGAGGACTCACCAAGTACGCTTAATGAAAGGCTGAACTAGCTACGGGTGAGGATGAGCCTGAGCATGGGACCTGTTTCATGAAACGATACAACATAGGAAGTATGCGGTCAGTACGTGGAATTTGCTGAGTATGCAAGGTAAGTAAAACGGACATTTAAAACATATATAAAATTCATAAATGATCATAAGAGTAGGACGTCATGCTCATATTGTAAATCATAATAACATATCATATGGCTCAAGGTTTTCAAAACATGCGTAACATAACATAATCATAGTCATAATAGAAGCAATTTATTTAACATGACTTGATCTAATATACATAATCATAACATGCATAAATCATGAAGAACAATGGTAGATTCTCTTAACTGACATACACCATATGAGCAACATGAAGCCTGGCTTGTAACCCTAATCAGGAGGGTGTTCGTTCCTTGCCAAGGGTAGAACCACGAAACTGTGATATCACCATGAAAAGGGCTATTTGGGCCAGGGACTAACATGAAAGGGGTCCCAACATACCTACGGTGGCACGTAGTTCATGAGATCCGGGGCTTAACCTGAGGCTCGAGTCTACTCGGTGTTCAATAATACTCCCAATACATACATAGTCCTCATAATAATACATACATGAATTCATGGGCAAGTTAAATCATGATAATTGTAAACATGCTTGAACATATGTGAACTGGCCATGACATGAGGCCCATGGGTCGGCCAAAAACATAATTCATGATTGATAAAATTCATACATACTTGTAGATCGTGCATGTAGCTTGAAATTCATAAGTTCACAGTAGATAACATAATAAATGCATAATTCATGTTGGGCTTATCAAAACACCAATGGATCAATGGATCATAAATCGATTCATCATGGGGGCATGCATAAACAAGCTTAATTGTTTAGAAATTCAAAATCAAAAATACGGAAAATGCATAAAATCCCCCTCAAACTTGTCCACATAACTTAGTTTCGTACTTTAATTTTACGGGCGTTTATTTACCCTCCTAATTTAATCAAAAGTGAATTAATACCACCTTAATAGGTGACATGGCAGAAAAAATATTTTTAAAACTTTTGGAAAGCGCGTTAGAGGAAAAAAAATATTAGACATGGTCTAAAAGTATCCATGTGTCATCTTCTAATTGGATGATACAATTAGTTATATTTAATTATGTTTTTCTTTATTTTTTATTTTCATTTTAGATTTTCTTTTTTGTTTTACACTTTCTCTTTCTTCTTCTTTTCTTTCAAGCTTCTTTTCTTCAACACCAATCAGATTTCTCACTATCTTTTCTCATCCTCTATGTCATTCTCTTCTTCTTCTTTTTCTTTGTTTCTTTAAAGATTAAATTGCTTGATGAGTTTAATATTGTAACATAATTAAAAAAAAGTTATTTTATAGGCAGATTATATGTGGGTTTAGTTGATCGGAAAAATTATTTTTTGATGCCATTTTTTTCCGATGAAGTTGACCCATATATGTTTTCTTTTTAAAATACTGATTAAAATACTTTCTTCGGATATTTCCTTTTCTTAATTAAAATTCAAGATCCAAAATAGAAATTGCAATCGTCGCACTCGTCCCGAAAAAATTGAATTCCCGCGACTTTTCTTTCTTCAATTAGATTGTTTATCTCATCTATAAATTATCTTATTGAGAAGTCTTTGAATTATAAGGAAGGTATGAGTGTATGCTGTATATCTTAAATGTTGCCATGAATATGGAAAGAAAAAAAGTGGGGAAAAAGAAGAAGAAAGGAAAAACTAAAAAAAATGATAAAAATAAAAAAAATTAAAAATAATGGTGTATACACGTGTTAGGCGCGTGTATAACACTTCTTTGCATGAATCTGGGATTGTCTTAGGAAGGTGGTTAATTCACTTTCGATTAAATTCGGTGGTAAATAAACCCCAGTAAAGTTAAAATACTAAACTAAGTTATGTGGACAAGTTTAAGGGGGATTTTATGCATTTTTCTTCAAAAATATTATAATCAATTTAAATTCAAAAGGATGATCAAAATTAGTAGATTATGATAAGATTTCAAAATCACCAGACTCATATTAAATCATTTAATTTTATACAAATCAATGAAAAACCCCATGAGTTTTTGATAATTTATAAGTAAAATCATAGAGTAGGAGCATGGTTGTGCAAGAAAACACCCATTGATGACCTTACATACCTGGAAACACTTGATTCTTAATCTCCCTTGAAGGCCCAAGGTGGAATTTAGAGAAATTGCGCAAGAACACCTTGAATCACCTTCTAGACTCCTCTCTATACTCTTGCATGCATGAATGAGGCTTAACATGAGTTAATCCCCCTTAAAAGACCCCATTTAGAGCTTAAAACGACGTAGTTTAGGCCTTAGGAACTTAGGAACGAGAACACCCTTACTAAAAACGCAGGAATTTTTTTGTTGCCACTCCCCACGAGGGACCCCATGAGTCGTTGCCTGGGGACACAACTCGTGGCCTGAATCCATCATGCTCACTTCCTAACTCCTCAGGGGACCCCATGTACCGTGGTGGCTAACCACGACTCGTAGTCACCACCCGTGAACCCCACAGCCCAAAACCTTGATCAACCATGCAATCCAAGCCATGGGTGACCTCATGAGTCGTGAGGTCTAACCACAACTCATGGTCACCATTCGTGGTCTTCACTGCCCTTTCCCACTTTGCCAACTAGTCTACCTATGCCAAAGGAGACCTAACGAGTCATGTGGCCTGACCACGACTCTTGGTCATGCCCGTGGTCTTACGCCAAAACTTAGTCGTGCCCTACTTGACCACGAGTCACTTCACGACTTGTGGTCACTCCTCATGACCCACCTCACGGGTCGTTTTGTGACCTGGTGCAAATTTTTTGTTTTTCTCCGTTTTGACTCTCGGGTCTGATCCTTGGGTTTCCGGGGCATAACAATATCTCCCTCTTGGGAACATTCATCCTCGAATGTTAGAGACATGCAGAAAACTCAGAAACAAGCAATCATCATATGCAATTACTGTTCATTTAAGGCGAAAACTAATGGATTGACTACCTCTGAAAAGAACTACATAACTGAACTGAATTCATACATCACATACATTTACCACATCATAAAACAAACTTGTACACATGAACGGAACATGAAAACTGATTAGAGGTTTAGGGAAAAAACTAATACCTCAAGCGAAAACTGAGCCGATAGAGAACATGTGTGGGTATCTAGCCATCATATCCACTTCGGCTTTCCTCGTAGCTCCTTCAACATGTTGATTTCTCCATGATACTTAAACTTAAGCTACTTCTTTGTTCCTCAGCCTCTGAACCTGACGATCCAAGATTTCCACCGGAGTTTCTTCATAGCTGAAGCTATCCTTTACACCAACACTGTCCGCCGGGACTACTAAAGTTGGATCGCCCAAGCACTTTTTCAAAAGTAACACATGAAACACAGGATGAACTGAAGATAACTCCAAAGGCAAGTCCAACTCATACGCCACCTTACCAACTCTCCTCACAACCCGGTAGGGGCCAACATAGCGGGTACTGAGTTTCCCCTTCTTCCCAAACCACACGACTCCCTTCACGGGAGATACCTTTATAAATACCTAATCATCCACATCAAACTCCAAGTCTCTTCCCCTCACATCGGTATATGATTTCTAACGACTCTGAGTGATTTTCAACTGGTCCCTTATCAACTGAACCTTCACTATAGCCTTGTGAACCGAATCTGGCCCTATCATAACTGCCTCACCAACCTCAAACCATCCGATGGGAGATCTACATCTCTGCCCATAGAGGGCCTTGAATGGTACCATTTTGATACTAGAGTGATAGATATTATTATAAGCAAACTCGATTAAGGGAAAATGATCATCCCTACTAACTTTAGAATCCATAACACATGCCCTCAACATATCCTCAAGAGTTTGGATTGTTCGCTCGTCTTGGTCATCCGTTTATAGATGGAAAGCTGTACTGAGCTTAACTTGAGTCGCAGGTCCCTTCTAAAATGACCACCAAAACTGGGAGATAAATTGATTACCTCGGTCTGAAATAATAGACAAGGGCACTCCCTGAAGTCGAACCAACTCTTGAATATACAACTTGGCACAATCATTCGCTGAATCCGTGCTCTTGACCGGTAAAAATTGGGCATCCTTAGTTAACTTGTCTACCACCACCCAAATGGAATCATATTGCCGTCGAGTACGAGGTAGGCCTGTAATGATATCCATATTAATCTCTTCCCACTTCCAAGTGGGGATGCCAATATCCTGAAGTACGCCTCCCGGTCTTTGATGCTCGACCTTCACTTTCTAACAGTTTGGACATTTTGCTGCAAGCTCTGCAATATCCTTCTTCATACCATCCCACCAATAGATTTCTCGCAAGTCCCGATACATCTTCGTGTATCCCGGATGGATAGAATATCTGGTACCATGTGCCTCATGTTATATCCAAAGTATGAAATTATCGATGTCCGAAACATATAGTCGACCCTAGTATTGTAGCACACCATCTGCCCTTAGGAGAAAACCTCCACCTTTTGACTCCGCACTGCTTCCTTCAGCTTCCTCAAAACCGGATCTTCATCTTGCTTAGATTTTCCAGCAACCACCAAGGATGATTCTGACCCATTCTGCACAGTGACACCGCCATCGGTCGAGTCGACCAATCTAACTCCCAATCTTGCGAGCCGGTGGATATCCTTAACAAACTCCTTCTTTCCCTCCTCCATGTGGGACACGTTATCCATAGAGAGCCTACTAAGTGTATCCTCCACCACATTAGCCTTGCCCAGGTGGTAAAGAACACTCATATCGTAGTCCTTTAATAACTCCAACCACCTCCTATGCTGAAGATTGAGATCCTTTTGTGTGAATTGCAAGCTCTTGTGATCCATGAATACATCCACGTGGGCCCCATAGAAGTAATGCCACCATATATTCAATGTAAATACCAGCACGACCAACTCGAGATCACGGGTCGGGTAATTATTTTCATGAACTTTCAGTTGTTCAGTGGCATAGGCTATTACTTTCCCATGCTGCATCAACACACATCCCTGTCCAACTTTGTAAGCCTATCAATATACAACAAAGCCATCCGTACCCTCGGGTAAATTCAACACTGGTGCTGAAGTGAGTCAGGCCTTCAATTATAGGAAGCTTTCCTCACAAGCTTTCGGCTATTGCAACTTTACCTTCTTCTTAGCCAACTTGGTCAAAGGTGCTTCAATAGATGAGAAACCCTCAACAAATCTCCGGTAGTAACCGGCTAGGCCCAAGAAACTTTGAATTTTTGCCGGTCTAGGCCAATTCTTCACCGCTTTGATTTTCTGGGCATCTACCCAAATGCCCTCACCTAAAACCACATGGTCTAGAAATGCCACCGAGTCCAACCAAAACCAACATTTGTTGAACTTTGCATATAACTAACGATCCTTGAGGACCTGAAGCACTATACGTAAGTGAGTAGCATGCTCCTCCTCGCTCTGAGAGTATATAAGGATATCATCGATGAACACAATTATGAACATGTCCAGATACTACTTGAACACCTTATTCATCAGGTCTATAAAAGCTGCAAGATCATTGGTTAGACCAAATGACATAACCAAAAACTCATAATGGCTATATCGTGTTCTCAAGGCTATCTTCGGGATACCATACTCCCGAACTCTAAGTTGATGGTTTCCGGACCTGAGATCTATCTTCGAGAAACACCTGGCACCCTGGATCTGGTCAAATAAATCATCGATCCTAGGCAAGGGCTACCTATTCTTGGCAGTAACCTTATTCAGCTATCGATAGTCAATACACATCTGAAGGGACCCATTCTTCTTTCGAACAAAGAGAACTGGTGCACCCCATAGAGACTTGATCGGTCTAATAAAACCCTTATCTAATAAGTCCTTTAACTGTTCTTTTAGCTCATTTAGCTCGGCTGGAGCCATCCTATAAGGAGGAATAGATACAGGATGTGTATCGGGTAATAGATAAATTCCAAAATAAATTTCCCTTTCCGGAGGAATACCTGGGAAATCATCGGGGAAAACCTCTAGATATTGTCACACCACTGGAACTAACTGAATAGTTGGGGTCTCGGACTCTACATCCTAAACACTAACTAGGCGGTACATGCAACCCTTGGAGAACATTTTCCTGGCCTTAAGGTATGAAATAAACCGACCAGTTGGTACAGTGGAATTACCCTTCCATTCCAAAACTGACTCACCAGAAAATCGAAATTCTACTACACGGGTCCTACGGTTAATCGAAGCATAGCATGCAAACAACTAATCCATTCCCAAGATGATATCGATGTCCATCATGGCCAACTCTACTAGGTAAGTTATGGTAACCCTATGCAACACAGTAATGGGAAACCCCTATACACCTACCTAGCTACCACTAATTAACCGACTGGAGTAGATACGAAGAATGGTTCTGACAAAATTTCAGGACTAACTCCAAAACTACTAGCAATGTAAGGCGTCACAAAAGACAATGTAGCTCCTAGATCTAACAAAGCGTAAACATCAATATGGAAGACTTGCAACATACCCGTGGCCACATCTGGCGAAGCCTCCTACTCCTTGCGAGGCACTAGGGCATAAAACCTTGGCGTGAACCCCCTACTACACTAGTGGAAGCACCCTACTATGGGGGTCATGCTACTGGAGTGGTAGAACTGGCTGCAAGGCAATCTCTGATGTTGTGTCCAGGTTTACCACACCCGAAACAAGCATCTGCATCGACCAGGCACCTCTTGGGATGATTTTTACCGCATCTCGCACAAGCTGGGAAAGTGCGCTCCAGCTGCATATTACCATGACCCCTCAAGCCTGTAGCCCTGCTCCTCTGGTCTCCCCTGAACCTAGATGGCGTGCTGACCGATGATGGAGCTGGAGCAATGGACCTATGCTAAGTTTGCTGACGTGGTCCACCTCCTGACCTGGCTTGAGAAACCTCGTAGTTGTCGGTCTGGTCCCTCTTGGCCTCTCTCTACCTCTAGTAGACTGACTCCATCTGCTACACCTGCAATACAATATGGGGAAAATCAATATCCCGGTAAAGCATGGCGATCCGGCACTCTTTGTCTAAGTAATCTGCTACTCCATGCACAAAGAAGCTCACCCGAGCTCACTGTGTACCATCAACTCCGGAGCATATTTAGATAACCGGTTGAACTCCAATGCATACTCTTAGATAGACACGCTACCTTGCATCAGAGTAACAAACTCGGCCACCTTGAGCTCCCTTATCTCCCGAGGGAAGAGCCTATCCATGAAAGTATTATGAAACTCATCCCATCCTATCGGGCCTGCACCCACCTTCCTGGCATATCTCAATTGTTTAAACTATATATGTGCTACCCCCATTAGATGATAGGAGGTCAATTCAATACATTCCCCATTGTTCACCCCCATGACCTGAGTGATTTTCAAAAACTCCTCTATAAAATTGTGTGGATCCTCGTCCACCTTCGACCCTGTGAACTCCGGAGGGCTCATTCTCAAAAAGACCCTCACCCTAGCTGCCGCTGCATTCCCATTCTAATGGAGATGCGCCACTATCTAATTTTGGACCTGGGCAGTCATGGCCTATACCAGCATCTGAATCGCCGCCCTAAACTCAGCATGGGCGGCTGGCTCTAGTACATGCTCCTCATGAACGGGTTAAGCTGGCTGATGCTCACCATCCTAGGAACCGTCATGATCATTACCATTTCCGTTTCTCCTGGTGTTTACTCGATGTGGAGGCATAATTCTGCAAATGCGAATAGCATGAATTAGAGGAGTAAAAGACGTTCATCGCATGACATAGAGCATGAAAGAAGGCAACATTTCCTAAACGTCTAGTATCCTCTTCTTCATAAGTTTGACGCGCTTCACACCCATGAAAAAGACTCTACTAAATGCGGCTTCTAGACTCCCTAGGACCCATAAATCTATGGCTCTGATACTAAGTTTGTCACTACCCAAACGTACACGCAGATCATATACATGCGACAAGGAGCCCCAAGAGACCCCAAGTCGACCCCATGGCATGAGCATACATCTAATTCAATCACATGAGCAGAAGACTCAACATAAAGAATGTAGTCATGGCATAGCATAAGGGAAAATCAGTACTAGATTTATACCATTCGGCGGAATACAACTTGTAGTCTGATAAGCCTCTAAACATGAAAGGTGGATTGATGGGACAACTCCGCAACTAATCCAATATCCAGAAAACTCAAAGAAATAACATAGAGTGTGAACATGCAGCCCTCGGAACATGAGGACTCACCATGTACGCTGAGAGCAAGGATGAACTAGCTACGGGTGAGGATTAGCCTAATAACTTGGACCTGTATCATGAAACGATACAACACAGAAAGTATGCAGCTAGTACGTGGATTGTACTGAGTATACAAGGTAAGTAAAATGAACATTTAAAACATATATGAAATTCATAAATGATCATAAGAGTAGGACGTCTCGCTCATATCATAAATCATAATAACATATCATATGGCTCAAGGTTTTCAAAACATTCATAACATAACATAATCATAGTCATAATAGAAGAAATTTACTTAACATGACTTGAGAAAACATACATAATCATAACATGCATAAATAATGAGGAACAGTGGGAGATTCTCTTAACCGACATACCCCATACGAGGACACATGAAGCCTGACTTGTAACCATAGTCGGGAGGGTGTTCGTACCTTGCCAATGGTAGAACCATTAAAGTGTGATATCACCATGAAAAGGGCCATTTGGACCAGGGACTAACATGAAATGGGTCCCAACATACCTATAGTGGCACGTAGTTCATGAGATCCGGGGCTTATCTTGAGCCCTTAGTGTACTCGGTGTTCGATACTACTCCACAACACCCAAAGTGCTCATAATAATACATACATGAGTTCATGGGCTAGTTAAATCATGCTAATCGCAAACATGCTTGAACATATGTCAACTAGCCATGACATGAGGCCCGTGGGTTTGCCAAAAACATAATACATGATTGATAAAATTCATACATACTTGTAGATCACGCATGTAGCTTGAAATTCATAAATTTATAGTGTATAACATAATAAATTCATAAATAAATTCGTAATTCATGTTTGTCTTATCAAAACACCAATGGATCAATGGATCATAAAGCGATTCATCATGTTGGCATGCATAAACAAGCTTAATTGTTTAGAAATTCAAAATCAACAATATTATAATGAATTTAAATTACAAAGAATGATCAAAAGTAGTAGATTATGATAAGATTTCAAAATCACAAGACCCATATTAAATAATTTAATTTTATACAAATCAATTACAAAATCCAATAATTTATAAGTAAAATCATAGAGTAGAAGCTTGGGTGTGGAAGGAACCACCCATTGATGACCTTACATACCTAGAAACACTTGATTCTTAATCTCCCTTGAATGCCCAAGGAGGAATTTAGAGAAATTGGGGAAGAACACCTTCAATCACCTTCTAGACTACTCTCTATACTCTTGCATGCATGAATGAGGCCTAACATGAGCTATCCCCCTTAAAATACCCTATTTAGAGCTTAAAATGATGTAGTTTATGCCTTAGGAATTACGAAAACATCCTCACTAAAAACGTAGGAATTTTCTAGTTGCCAGTCCCCATAAGGGACTTCACAAGTCATTGTCAGGGGGCACGACTCGTGGCCTGAATCTGTCATGCTCACTGCTCAACTCTTCAGGGGACCCCACGAACCGTGGTGGTTGACCACGACTCGTGGTCACCACGCGTGATCCCCACTTCCCAAAACCTTGATCAACCATGCAATCCAAGCCACGGGTGACCTCACGAGTCGTGAGGTCTGAACACGACTCGTGGTCACCATCCTTGTTCTTCACTACCCTTTCCCACTTTGCCAACTGGTCCACCTGGGCCATGGGATACCTAAAGAGTCGTGTGGCCTGACCATGACTCGTGGTCATTCCCATGGTCTTACCCCAAAACTTAGGCTGTGTGTGCTTGACCACGAGTCACTTGACGACTACTGGTCACTCCTCATGACCCACCTCACGGGTCGTTCTGTGACCTAGTGCGAATTTTCATTTTTTCTTCGTTTTGACTCCTGGGTTTGATCCTTGGGTTCCCCGGGTATAACAATACGCCTTCAACACCCTATTCATCAAATCCATAAAAGTTATAGGAGCATTCGTTAGTCCAGAAGACATAATTGTAAACTCATAGTGACCATACCGAGTCCTGAAAGTTGTCTTCGGGATGTCACTCTCTCCAACCCTAGGCAATGATATCCAAATCTGAGGTCTATCATTGAAAAACACATACCACCCTAAAGTTGGTCGAATAAGTCATCAATTCTGGGGAGGGAATACTTGTTCTTTATTGTGACCTTGTTCAACTATCGATAATCAATACACATATGATGGAAACCATCCTTCTTCCAAAAAAAGAGAGCTGGTGCACCCTATGGGGACTTGCTAGGTCTGATGAAACACTTGTTTAAGAGGTCTGTCATGACCCGAACGTACACTCGGATCGTAGACACAGGACATGGGACCCCGAGGGACCCCAAGTCGACCCATGCCACATGCATACAATTAATCTTATTAAAATAAGCGGAATGATAATCATAAAACGTAGTGAAAATGTAATTATAGCATAACATCAAGAAATACTTGGCGTCTAAATAGCGGAGCACTACATACTTGTCTGAAAGCCTCTAATACATAAGATGGGTTGATGGGACAACATCCCCAACTAACCTGACCAAAACTAATCATAAACGACATGAAAGTTTATCAAACGGCCCTCAAAACATGAGGACCCACCAATAAGTTGAAAACACAGGCTGAGAGGGACTAAGGATGAGGATAAGTATGAGGTTCGGACCCTATATTATGAAATGATACAACATAGAAAGTATGCGGTCAGTACATGAAATGTATCGAGCATGCAAGGTAAGTAAAAACAGACAATTAAAGGTAAAAGAAAACTCATAAGTTACATAAGATAAGGACATCATGCTTGTATCATAAACTTCATAAGAGAACATAAGGCTCAAGGATTTCAAATCATTCATAAAATTTTCATTATTATAATCGTAAATAAAATTTATCAAAACATAACTTGATCCAATAACATAAACATAACAATGGATAAGACATGCGGAACAATGGGAGGACTCGTCATAACTGACACCATCATGGTAGAGCCTTTCATAATGTCCCACTGTCTCGCGCAAGTGGGAAGAGCCGACCCTGGCTTGCCAGGCGATGGTCATGCATAAGACGTGATATCACATTCTAAGGGGATCATCATCAATACATCATATAATTTACAAACCCACGGTGGCACGTGGTTATGAGACACCAGCGTAGTTCTTTGAATGTCGGGCTGCTCGGTACTAGACATGACTCCCAAAAACTTCCATGTAGGCTCATACATAAATCAATAACATCATGCATTAAAATTCATTGGCTATGATATAGCATTTTTATCATCATTGATCCCCTTTAAAACGTGCTTAGCCAAGAATAAAAGGCCTTTTTATCAGCCAACATCATAAATGGATAAATCATGTAATTTGTTTCATACATCGTAAATCATTCATCAACATGTGGGAATTTCCCTTTACTTCATCATACTCAATACTTTCAAAATACGCTCATAAACGTGGGTAACTAGAAAATAATGATTTTTCATCATCAATAAACTCAAATTATAGAGTATCCATCATAAATCATAACTTCCATGAACTTTTATCAAGTGGGAAATTTGGATTTAAAATCTTGAAACATGATTGAAGGAAAAATAATGATAAAACATGCCCATCAATCATAATGCAATAATTAAAACTCAATTGAATTATACCCAAAAAGAGAAATCACATTTTCACGCGTTTGAGTAAAAACCCGATATACTTAAATAGGAGGATTCATGATTTTAATCGAAATTGGGCATGGCTGAGGAAGAATTCCACCCATTTTAATACCCTACATACCTGGGAATGGATGGACTTAAAGTTCCTTGAACACCCACAGAGAAATTGATAAAAATTTTGGGAAGAAGGCCTTGAATCTCCCAAAAACGTCTCTAAGCTTTTGCATGAGAATGACCATGCATAAAGGGCTTAACCGATCTTCTCTAACTTAGAAACATAACCAAAATGACGTAGTTTAATACTTAGGGACTTAGGAAGTTACAAAAACACCCTTATTAAAACATAGGAAATTTCTGGTCGCCAGTTCCCATGAGAGGCCTAACTAGTCATGGCCACAGGGGACGACTCGTGGCCATGGTCCGTTGTGTCCACTGCCCAACACCCAAGGGAACCCCATGGGTGACTTCACGAGTCATGAGGTCAGAACACGACTCGTGGTCATCTTACGTGGCCTACATTGCCCATCCCAACTTGCCAATCGTCTAGGGTTGACCACGGGTGACCACACGAGTCGTGAGGTCTGACCACACATTGTGGTCAAGCCCGTGGCCTCCTCACTCAGGCCTTGCCACAACATTCTTACCACAAGTCACCTCACGACTCGTGGTCAGTCCTAACAGCTCACCTCACGGGTCATTCTATGACCTAGTGCGAATTTTCAGTTTTTCTTTGTTTTCACTTCTAGGTCTGATCCTTGGGTTTTCGGGGTATAACAATATCTCATCCTTGGGAACATTCATCCTCGAATGCTAGAAACATGTAGAAAACTCATAAACAAGCTATCACAATATACAACTACCAGTCATTTAAGTTGAAAATGGACTGAGTGACTACCTTTGAAAAGAACTACATAGCTAAACCGAATTCACATCACATACATATACCAAATCATAAGAAAACTTGTGCACATGAACTGACCATGAAAAGTTGATTAAAAGTTTAGGGCAAAACTGATACCTCAAACTGAAACTGAGCCGGTAGGGAACAAATGAGGTATTTAACTATCATATCTGCTTCGTCTTCCCATGTAGCTCTCTCAACATGTTGATTTATCAATAATACTTTAACTGAAGCTACTTCTTTGCTCCTCAGCATCCAAACCTGACGATCCAAGATTTCAACGGGAATTTCATCATAACTGGGGCTTTCCTTCACTCCAATGCTATCTACCGGAACTACCAAGGATGGATCACCGAAGCACTTCTTCAAAAGTGACACATGAAAGACGGGATGAACTGAAGATAGCTCCGAGGATAAGTCCAACTCATACGCCACCTTACCAACTCTTCTCACAACTCGGTAGGGGCTAATATAGCGAGGACTGAGTTTCCCTTTCTTCCCGAACCGCATGACTCCCTTCCTGGGTGATACCTTTAGAAATACCCAATCATCCACATCGAACTCCAAATCTCTTCTCCACAAATCAGCATATGATTTCTGATGACTCTGAGCGGTTTTCAATCGGTCCCTTATCAACTGAACCTTCACCATCACCTCATGAACTGAATCTGGTCCTATAATAGCTGCCTGACCAACCTAAAACTATCCAATGGGAGATCTACACCACCGCCCATTAAGAGCCTCGAACGGTGCCATCTGGATACTAGAGTGGTAACTGTTTCATAAGCAAACTCAATCAAGGTAAAGTGGTCATGCCAACTACCTTTGAAATCCATAACACATGCCCTCAACATATCCTCGAGGGTATGAATGGTTTGTTCTTCCTATCCATCTGTTTACGGATGGAATGTTGTGCTGAGCTTAATCTGAGTCCCATGTCCCTTCTGAAAAGACCGCAAGAATTGGGAGGTACTGAGTACCTCGGTCTGAAATAATGGACAAGGGCACTCCATGAAGTCGAACCAACTCCCGAATATATAACTTGGCATAATCATCCGTTGAATCCGTGGTCTTAAATAGTAGGAATTGAGCCGCCTTTGTTAACCTTTCCACAACCACCCAAATGGAACCATAGTGCCAGCGAGTGCGAGGTAGGCCTGTAATAAAATCCATAATAATCTCTTCCCACTTCCAAGTGGGAATGCTAATATCCTGAAGTACACCTCCCGGCCTCTGGTGCTTGACCTTCACTTGCTAACAGTTTGGACACTTGGCTACGAACTCTGCGATATCCTTCTTCATACCATCCCACCAATACATTTCTCGCAAGTCCCTATACATTTTTGTGGATTCTGGATGAATAGAATATCTTGTACCATGTGCCTCATGCAATATCCGAACTCTCAAATCATTTACCATTGGGACACATATTCGACCTTGGTATTGTAGCACACCATCTCCCCCTTAGGATAAAACCTCCACCATTTGACTCTGCACCGCCTCCTTCATATTATCAAAATGGGATCCTCATCTTACCTAGATTTAATATCAACCACCAAGGATGATTCTGACCCGTTATGCACAACAACATTGCTATCGGTCGAGTCAATCAATCTATCTCCCAGTCTTTCAAGTCAGTGGACATCCTTCACCAACTCCTTCTTCCCTCATCCACGTGGGACAAACTTTTCATGGAGAGTCTACTAAGTGCATCTGCAACCACATTAGCCTTGCCCGGGTGGTAGAGAACACTCATGTCGTAGTCCTTAAATAATTCCAACCACCTCCTTTACCAAAGATTTAGATCCTTTTGTGTGAACACATATTGCAACCTCTTGTGATTTGTAAATACATCCACGTGAACCCCATACAAGTAATTCCACCATATCTTCTATGTAAACACCACCACAACCAACTTAAGATCATGGGTCGGGTAATTCTTTTCATGCACCTTTAACTGTCGTGAGTCGTATCCTATCACCTTCCGATGCTGCATCAACACACATCCTAGTCCAACTCTCAAAGCATCACGATATACAACAAAGCCATTGGTACCCTCGGGTAAAGTCAACACCGGTGCTGAAGTGAGTTGGGTCTTCAATTATTGGAAGCTTTACTCACAATCCTCTAACCATTGAAACTTTACCTTTTTCTAAGTCAACCTTGTCAAAGGTGCCGCAATAGATGAGAAACGCTCAACAAACCTTCGATAGTAGCCTACTAGGCCCAAGACACTCTGAATTTCCGAAGGATTCATCGATCTATGTCAAATCTTCACCACTTCAATCTTACAGGAATCTACCCTTATGCGTTCGCTTGACAGCACATGTCCCAAAAATGCTACCACATGTCCCAAAAATGCTACCGAGGTTAGCCAAAATTCACACTTGCCCAACTTTGCATACAACGGATGATCCTTGAGGGTTTGAAGCACTATCCTCAAATGAGTGGCATGCTCCTCCTTGCTCTGAGAGTATATCAAGATGTCGTTAATGAATGCAATCATGAACATGTCCAAATATGCCTTTAACACCCTGTTCATTAGATCCATAAAAGCTGTGGGGGCGTTGGTTAGTTCAAAAGACACAACAACAAATTTGTAGTGACCATACTGACTCCTGAAAGCAGATTTTGGGATGTCACTCTCCTGCACTCTGAGCTGGTGATACCCGAACCTGAGATCAATCTCGGAGAAGCACTTGGCACCCTGAAGCTGGTCAAAAAAATCATCGATCTTGGGTAAGGGGTACCTGTTCTTGACGGTAACCTTATTCAACTACCGATAGTCAATACACATGCGAAGGGAGTCGTCCTTCTTTCTAATAGATAGAACTTGCACACCCCATGGAGACTTGCTCAGCCTAATGAAGCCCTTATCCAATAGATCCTTTAACTGATCCTTCAATTCCTTTAGTTCAACTGGAACCATCCTGTAAGGAGGGATAGAAATGGGCTACATATAAGGCAATATATCAATATCGAAATCAATTTCCCTCTCTAGGGGAACACCGGGCAAATCATCAGGAAACACCTCCGGATATTCACACACCACCGAAACTGACTGAATAGTCGGGGTCTCAGACTCCACATCATTAACCCTAACTAGGTGGTACATGCAACCTTTAGAGATCATTTTCCTGGCCTTAAGATATGAGATAAACCGACCTGCTGGTACCGCTGAACTACCCTTCCACTCCAACACCGACTCTCCTAGAAGAAAAATTCCACTGTATGGGTCCTACAATTAATCGAACCATAACATGCAAATAACCAATCCATGCCAAGAATAATTTCAAAGTCATTCATGGCTAACTTTACAAGATCTGCGAAGGTAACCTTATGCAACATAGTGATTGGGCATCCTCTATATACTTGTTTAGCTATAATTGAATCACCAACTGGGGTCAAAACTGAAAACGCATCTGTCAGGATCTCGGGACTAACTCAAAGCCTACTAGCAATGTAAGGAGTCACGAAAGTCAATGAGGCTCCTAGATCTAGCAAGGAATAAACATTAATATGAAAGACATGAACATACCAGTGACCACATCTGGTGAAGTCTCTAGCTCCTGGCACAAGGCAAGGGCGTATAATTGGTCTTGGCGTTGTCCGCCACCCCCACTAGTCGATGCTCCATGCGGAGAGAAATAGGATGGAGATGCTGCTATCCTGGTAGTCTATGCACGACCCCTATCGCCACCCTGTCTAGCATATGGGTACGCTCGGTGCATGTGCCTGGATCTACCACACCCATAACAGACATCTGAGCCGAGCAGGCATTCTCCGGTATGACTCTTGCCGCACTTCCCGCAAGCTTGATAGGAATACTCTAACTGGGTACCCCTCTGATCCCTCGACCCTGAAGCCCTGCTCCTCTGATCACCCCTAGGTTTGAATGGAGCACTAGCTGATGATGGTGCTAGGACTAGAGATCTCTACTGAAATTGTGGACAGTAGCCACCGTTGGACCTTTGATGCGAAAACCCATGGCTATCTGTCCGAGCCCTCTTTTCCTCCCTCTCCCTCACATGAGCCGCCTCCATCTGCTGGGCGTAAAACACTATGTGAGGAAAGTCCATATCCTGGTGGAGCATGGATGTCCTGCAATCCTTGTCTAGATAACAAGCCACACCTTGAACGAATTGTCTCACCCATGCCATCTGATCCATCACTAACTCTGGGGCGTACTTTGACAAATGAGTGAGCTCGAGTTAATACTCCAACACTATCATCTTTCCTTGCTTAAGGTTTAAAAACTCAACTGCCTTCAACTCCCTCATCTCTTGAGGGAAGAACCTGTTGAGAAAGGCAACATGGAACTCATCCCAGCTGATAGGGCCCGCTCCCACTGTCCTACTATCCTTCCATTTCTTGTACCAAATATGAGCGACCTCTTTTAACTGGTAAGAGGCCAAGTAAACAAACTCCCTATTTTTCACCCCCATAACCTGAGTGACCTTCAAGATCCCTTCAATAAACTCGTGTTGATCCTTATCCACCCTTGATCCCGTGAACTCAGGATGGTTCAGCCTCACGAAGTCTCTAATCCAAGTTATTGCCACATTGCCATTATGTAGGACTTGCACAACAGCCTGTATGGTTGAGTTGAGCGGTCAAGGCCTGCGCCAACATCTGGATAGCCGGCCGAAACTCAGTGTGGGCAATTGGCTCTAGTGCTGGGGGCTCCTGGATAGGTGGGGTTTGCTGATGCCCATGTTCATTGCCACCTCCGTGTCCTTTATCATTTCCGTTCCTCCTTCTGTTCATTCTTCTAAGAACCATAATTCTGTACTCACGAATCGCACGAATTAGAAGGATTGAGAGGCTTTTTATCGCACAACATAGAACATGAAAGAAGGGAACAATTTCCAAATATTTAGTAGCCTTTTCATCATAGGTGTGACGTGCTTCACACCCATGAAAAAGACTCTACTTAACGCAGATCTCAGACACCCTAGGAACTTCAAACCTATGGCTCTGATACTAAGTTTTTCATGACCCGAATGTACACTCGGATCGTAGAGACGGGACAAAGGACCCCGAGGGACCCCAAGTCGACCCATGGCACATGCATACAACTAATCTTATTCAAAGCAACAGAATTGTAATCATAAAACATAGTGTTAATGTAATTATTACATAACATCAAGAAATATTGGGCGTATACACGGCGGACCACTACATACTTGTCTGAAAGCCTCTAATACATAAGATGGATTGGTGGGACAACATCCTAAACTAACCCGATCAAAACTAAACATAAACGGTATGAAAGTTTATCAAACAGCCCCTAGAACATGAGGACTCACCAATAAGTTGAAAACGTAGGCTTAGATGGACTAAGGATGAGGATGAGCCGGAGGTCTGGACCCTATATCATGAAATGATACAACATAGAAATATGCAGTCAATATATAGAATGTACCGAGTATGCAAGATAAGTAAAACATACATTTAAAGGTAAAATAAAACTCATAAGTAACATGAGAGAAGGACATCATGCTTGTATCATAAACTTCATAAGAGAGCATAAGGCTCAAGGATTTCAAATCATTCGTAAAATGTTCATAATTATAATCGTAAATAAACTTTATAAAAACATAAGTTTAGCCACTAACATTAACATAACAATGCATAAGACATGTTGAACAATGGGAGGACTCGTCATAACCAACACCATCATGGTAAAGCCTTTCATGATGCCCCACTATCTCGCTCAAGTGTGCAGAGTCGACCCTGGATTGCCATGCGAGGGTCGTGCATAAGGCGTGATATCACATTTTGAGGGGATTATTGTCAATACATCATATTATTTACAAACCCACGGTGGCACGTGGTTATGAGACATCGGTTTAATCCTTTGAACGCCGGCTGCTCGGTGGTAGACACGACTCCCAAAAACATGCATATAGGCTCATACATAACTCAATAACATCATGCATTAAAATTCATTGGCTAAGATATAACATTTATCATCATTGATTCCTTTGAAACGTGCTTAACTAAGAATCAAATCCCTTTTTATCAGCCAACATAATAAATTGATAAATCATCCAATTCATTTCATACATCATAAATCATTCGTCAACATGTTGGCATTTTCCATTACTTCATCATACTCAATACTTTCAAAATATTCTTATAAACATGGGTAACAAGAAAATCATGCTTTTCCATCATCAATAAACTCAAATTATAGAGCATTCATCATAAATAATAACTTCCATGAACTTTCATCAAGTGGGCAACTTGGATTTAAAAGCTTGAAACGTGATTGAATTAAAAATAATGATAAAACCTGCACATCATTAATAATGCAATAATTAAAACTCAATTGAATCATACCCAAAGAGAAAAATCACATTTTCATGCATTTGAGTAAAACCCCATAGACTAGAATAGGTGGATTCATAATTTTAATCAAAATTGGGCATGGGTGAGGAAGAATTCCACCCATTTTAAAACCCTACATACCGGAGAATGGATGGACTTAAAGTTCCTTGACAACCCACAAAGAAATTGATAAAAATTTGGGAAAGAAGGCCTTGAATCTCCCAAAAATGTCTCTAAGCTTTTGCATGAGAATGAGCATGCATAAAGGGCTTAACTCATCTTATCTAACTTAGAAACATAACCAAAACAACGTAGTTTATGCCTTAGGGACTTAGGAAGTTACGAAAACACCCTTATTAAAACGCAAGAAATTTCTGGTTGCCAGTCCCTATGAGGGGCCTAATGGGTCATGGACACAGGGGACGACTCATGGCCATGGTCCGTTGAGTCCACTGTCGAAACACCAAAGGGGACCCACGTGTGACTTCACGGTTCATGAGGTCAAACCATGACTTGTTATCCTTCAGGATTGACCACGGGTGACCTCACGAGTCATAAGGTCTGACCATGACTCGTGGTCAAGCCCGTGGCTTCCTCACTCAGGTCTTTCCACATCACGCTAACCACGAGTCACCTCACAACTCGTTGTCACTCCTCATGACTCACCTCACGGGTCGTTCGGTGACCTTGTGTGGATTTTTAGTTTTTTTTTGTTTTCACTTCCGGGTCTAATCTTAGGGTTCCCCGGGTATAACAAGGTCCTTCAACAATTCCTTCAGCTTCTTTAACTTAGCTGGAGCCATTCTGTATGGAGGAATAGATATAGGCTGCTTAACAGGAAGAAGGTCAATACCAAACTGGATCTCCTTTTTGGGAGGCATTCTTGGTAGATCATCTGTAAACACCTCTAGATACTCAGACATTATAGTGACTAAATGGAGAGTCAGGGTCTCAAACATAACATCCTTAACTTGAACGAGATGGTATATGTAACCCTAGACATCATCTTCTGGCCTTAAGGTAGTAAATGAAGTGACTTACAGGCACAACTAAACTACCCTTCCACTCAAGGACTGGCTCACCCAGAAACCAGAACTCTGCCACACAGATTCTACAATTTACTATGGCGTAACATGCATGTATCGATTCCATGCCAAAGATAACATCAAAATTTGTCATGTCTAACTCTACTAAATCTGCTGAGGTGACTTTTTGAAGGACTATGATAGGGAAATTTTTGTATACCCATCGAGCTACAACTGAATCACCGATTGGAGTAGAGATTAAGAAGGGTTTTGATAGGATATCAGGACTTACTCCGAAACTACTATCACTTATGGAATTCCTTTTCTGAGAATCTCCCATTCTTCTTTTTGAATTTTAGCCCCTAGATCTAACAATGCATGTATATCAAAGGGAAATACTCGTAACATACCTGTGACTACATCTGGGAGACCTCCTGCTCTTGACGAGACGTTAGGACATAAAACCTGTTTTGGTGCTGACCACCGACTGAACTAGTGGACACACCCTATCAAGGAAGATGTGATGTTGGAGCTGCTACTGAATTGGTATCCTAAGTACGACCCCTGCCAGCGCCCTTCCTATCCAATGGAAAATACCGATGCATGTGCCCCAATCTTCCACACCCAAAGAAAATGTCTGATCCAACCCAACACTCCCCTTCTTTACACACTTTCCATAGACCAGAAAGGTACGCTCTAACTGCACGCTCCTTTTTCCCCTCAAACTTGATGCTTTGCTCCTCTAATCACCCTAAGAAATAGATGGAACACTAGACAATAATGGTGCTGGAGCTAACCACCTTTGGTGGAACTGCTGATGATGTCCGCCTCTTGACCTCTATTGGGAGAACCCAAAACAATTCGTCTGTCACGCCCCACCTTGAGAGGCATGACTGGCACCTGGTGCCCAACTAGGATCTGAACTGCTGAGCTGACTGATCCTAAGCACCTCTTGTGCAGGGCTGACTCTATCTCTAGAATCAAGAAAACAACGGGCTATATAGCGGCTGTAAATACAACCCTCGGCCTACAAGGACTATAGCCACCTATGAAAGTAAACAACTAACCAGAGACAAACAATCATAGGGAGTTCTATGCGGGCCAACAAGTCCACCAATCAACAGCTAAATAGGGCCCCACACGGCCAACACACATCATCTAAAGCACATATGGGCCTCACACGACCGATATTATCTAACCACAAGGAAGTAACACAATCTGCAAGCCGCTAGGAGTAATAAGATAGTTGGGACAGGGCCCCGACCTACCCAGACTGTACAAATAAAAGGAATAAACCTCTATCACACAAGCCCCAGAAGAAGGGAGCTAACGGTTTCGTACGGCTGTTTGGAACTATGAGGGACCTGCTCCTCGTCTATCTACACCTGCAGGCAAGTAATGCAGCGCCCTGGGAAGGGCGTCAGTACAATATGTACAAAATATGTAAGACAATAGATAAGCTGAATAGGTCAAGAAGTAAATATAAAGAAGAGCCGAAGGATTAACCTATACGCCTGCTGATTCATAATTTGCATCTAACTGACACAATACGCACATAAGCTAAGATTGCATACTTACACATTTATAAACACTACAGCTAGCAGACAAGAATTAATACAAGAACCCCACCTGGCCCCCAAAAGTCGGGAGGTACAATCAACATAGAATAACTCGTTCAGGCCCCCATAAGTCCTGGCGAGCACATCTAAATCTATATACCCCTACTAGGGTGTCTACAACTCTACTAGTACTACAACCAACCTACCAGTCCCCTGGGCCTGCTTGACCCCTGAACTGTAGTTGTGTCTGAGTCTGGAGACTCCTGATATCTACACCCTGGGTGTAAACGCTCGGCAGGGGTTTGTATAATGTTAACTATGGCAATATGAGGATCTGGATCCCCATCTTCGTCCCTTGCGGATGGTATGCCGCTCCGTAGAGCGACGTATCCTCGCCTCCGGTGGGCGAGTCGACACAACTATTAACCCTGGGGCGGTCATGGAAGGCTTCTAACTGAGGGCCACCCCAACCCAGGTGCTATACTGAACATCAATCTATCTATATAAAGAGAGCGTATCTGGACTTCTAGCCTCATGCTAATGCTACTCAGATCTAGGATAATCTGTATGGCTGTCTGCAGGCACGCATGCGCCCGTACTTGATCAGAGGATTTTGATAGTGATCATGATCTCTAATAGTCTAGGATGAATAGAGCGAGGTTTGAAGTGGCCTAACAATACTCTTAATGTCCTACTCTGATATCTATAACTCATGAATAGCTGTGGGGTCATGGATAGCTAACTACTTTATTCTTCTAATTAAACTACTATAGGGCTGGGCTCAGTCGAACTTGTTTCTACACGATCGGCACCCTGGTCCTTCATATGGAGCTTACCGATCTCCTTAACGTGTGGCTAACACTGTACTAGCAGAGTACTATTGACTCCTTAATCCTTATCTGGATCCACTCAGATCTGTATTACTGTTCTGGGCAATTCCCAATCTTATAGGCAATTCTATATAGACTGGCCCTCTCTTGGCACTCTGTACCTGAATACCTTACAAGAACCGGCTAGGGTGCTGGCCCATCACTGACTACTGATGTGGACCCCTCCTTGGGGTACCCACAGGTTTATCTGTCTCGGATGACTGCGCTGGCTTGCTGGGCAACCTACGCGATAACTGTTAAGTCAACTAAGACTGACAATCACTGGTAAGGCTAAAGGGATAGCGGACGATTAGTCAATACACTGGACAACCCTGGTGTCGCTAACTCTAGAGTATACCTATTCTGTCTCTATTTCTGGTTCTGGAATGTGCGATAATGTTTGTGACCTCTAGGGATGCTTTGCTGCCAATACAAGCACCAACTGGTCGTTAGACCGCCTAACTACGCCCATACTGTTTAACCAACAGATTCAAGCCAATAAATCTTTCGAGCTTCTGAAGTCTAGGCCTGGAAACAAACATATATGTCTACCATTACAATAAACAAAGAGCAAAAAGAGTATGCATAGCTCTCACAATGCTAATCACATTTATCCTGCTCCCTTTTAGCGAGGGGTCCTGCAGTACTATCTGTATACGTTTTCTAGCAGCTAACAATAATTTATGTAACTGTAATACCTATTAGCAGCTAATCACAACATATCTAATATTGATATACGTATATCAACAACAACTAATTACAACATATTGAATCACAATATAATTGTAGCAACTGTTTGCAGCATCTGAGATCGTTATTTCTATTCGAGAAAATAAGTCGTGACACTGTACGACTAGGATACTTGCTGAGAGTTAAGCCTTACATACCTCGTGTGCCATTTTTTTACTAACTGATGAGTATCAGCTCGTGTTCAACTACCCTTCTAAACTGTAATCATATTAATAGAAGAATAGGGCCAACTTCGTTACTGAATTCAAAAAAAACAATAACTTTTATATCTATATATTGACTACACTTCAACTTATCAAAAAAAGATCAAAAACTCTTAATTTCTTGGGAATCTATAAGGGAGAAATACTTACTTTAAGCTTGTGATCAGATTGACACTAGTTTGAAGCAATTCCACTAACTCTGGCTCGGCGGGACAACGATGTGTCGGGCGCATTTTGCGAAAATAATTCCCCAGCGATGCTCTCTGCAGCCTTATACTTCACTACCCAGAGTTAATTTAGATTTGTACGACATTTAGTTGCGTAATCGAATGATTTTTACTTGGTTTCTTCGTACTCCCTCTATTCTGGCAGTGATTATTTGGATAATGATCTAATTTCTAAGTGAGGCCTTTATATACTTGAGGAAGCAGATAAGGCAATGTGGCACTCTGCCCATTTCCCTGATTCTGCTCCGTGCCATGTTGGCTAACGCGGAGGAGCTGCTCCGTGCCACTTTGCCCCTCTAGGCAGCTTGGTTCAGCCTCCTCCCACGAAATCCCAACTTGGCACTCATTCGGCCTTTCCCCGGGCCCTTTTCTTGTACGTATTACACTCTAAAACTCTCAACTAACATATGAATAGGCCGACTAAACGTTAGAAACTAACGGGATGTAACATCCTCCCCCCCTTAAGAACATTCGTCCTCTAATGTTAACTTTTACTTGCAAGAACCTTAACATTGCAATTACTTATTCTGGAAATATTTCGACAGAGTATCCCCTATAATATGGACTATCCAAAACTATGAAACACAAGAAAATCCAATACAGGTACTCCACACAATATTATGGCATTCACTTCATAATAGACTGAAGTTAATTATCTCATATATACATGTATATAATTCAACTTATGAAACAACAACAACAACATACCTTTAGCTGCACAATCTGACTAACTCTGAAATAACTGAGGATATCTGGCTTTCATATCATCTTCTGCCTCCCAGGTCATCTTCCTCTCAGTTCTTATTTCTCCATAACACTTTAACAGAAGCAACATCTTTAGTTCTTAGTTTGTGGAGCTGTTGATCTAGTATGGTTACTGGAGTCTCTTCATAAGCTAACTCCTCAGTGATTTGGACATCTTTGACTGGGACAATCCGGGAGGGATCTCCTATGAACTTCCTCAGCATTGGTAAGTGAAAAACTGGGTGAACGGATTCTAATTCTGGAGGTAAACCCAATCCATAAGCCACCTGGCCTAACCTTCGACGAATCTGATAAGGTCCAATAAACCTTGAGTTGAGCTTTCTTTTCTTACCAAATCTCATCACACCCTTCATTGGTGAAACCTTCAGGAATACCCAGTCACCCATATTAAATTTTAGGTTCCTCTGTCGTACATCAGCATAAGATTTCTGGCGGCTCTGAGCAGTCGGTAGACATTCCTTGATAAGCTTTACTTTTTTCCTTCTGTCCATTTTAACATGTCAAGGTTTGCTCTATCTGCTTGAAGTTATCATCCTAAAGGCTTCCACTTCCATTTATAGTGGGCGTCGAGAGTTTGAGTTATATATTCTACTCAGCCACCAGTTGGGGTACGAGGAATCATGCTTACATTAACATATGTCACCGTCTGTTCTAACATCCTTTCCTATAATTTAATCTTAGATTGCGTCCCTCGGTCGGAGTTTATCAAACACTAGGGCTCCACGCACTCCATGTGCTTCTGGGGTATTTAACTTGGCATAAGTCTTAGTGGTGACAAAATTTCATCTGGCGAGGCACGAATTGACCTCATTGGTCTTATTATACTAACTCAAATAAGGTCAGGCAAAGCCTGGTGTGAGATAACCTCGTGACTGTATTCATATTAATAACTCTCTACTCCTTTGCAGACACAACCATCTCTTATATTGGATAACTTGATTCCTGCTATTTCACCTTTTCTGGCCTGTCACTGGGGCTTTTATTCTATGATTTAATGATATATCCTGTCGTCTCGTACCATCTCATTGTATTTTCATTAAATTCTGGGAGCAACGAACACATGCACCTTAGCTATGTCCTGCTATTTTAAGTTCGGCCACCCTTGATTTGTTAGGTCAACATCTGGACCTTGTGACCCTGATTGTCGTTATATTGAAGGCCCCTAACAGTCCTCTAGGCCTTGTTCCCTTAGGCGGGCATACAGCAACATTCTAGGCTACAACCTAATTGTCTCTTAACTGTTAGCCCGAGGCTTAGTCCTCAATATGCGATGTTCAATCAACCTGGAGATGATTCTGAGTTCCCCCAAAGTTTGGTATTCATGCTTTTCCCCTTACCTTTCGTAAGGAGCTCTGTGGTTCATGGTACCTGCCTTACATTGTCAATAAGGTTACTGACCAGGTTTCAACCTATAATTCTTCTGGCTTGCAGTCGGACCCATTTTATTCATATGACCTCCCTGTCTTTCAATATCACAAACTAAGATCATAACCATTATCTTGCAGGCATATCCTGCCGTCATTAGCGTGCTACGGCGAATTCAACTTTTTCTGACTTGAACTTGACTATTACTGGGAGTTTATCACTGATGGGTTTCTTACACACACTTCGAGTAAGCTGGTAGTCTTACACGCTCTTCTGACTTATTACCGTGAAGGTCTGGACAACTTACATAAACATTGGGGGTCCCCACTATTTCCTAACAGTTTCTGGAGTCAACAAATCCAACCTTCGCTTACTATTTACTCTGGCAGCATCGCCTCAATTCATATGCCCTTTGCTATACTGGAAACAAAACTAAGAGGTAGGAATAGCCTTTTCTTACCGCAATGAAATGGGAATATGGAATTGTACAACATTCGAAAGGATGGAGGTGGGAATCCTGCATTTCCTTCTCTTTCTCACATCCATCAGGTAATCTAATATTAACTGTCATCTTGACCAAATCTTGTATATCTAACAGATAAGTCGGCTCGTATATATGCTATACTCCTGACTTCCTACTCTGAGGTTATAAAAATGAACTAGGGATGTTGCTGGTAGACGTATCACAGTGTGAAGTTCCTGGTACCTCGGGAGAGTATTGGGGAGATCAAGGGTGTTCGCTCCCGTCCTTAGGCTGACTATCTCCCAACTGTGGTGTCTTAATGATACCTCCCCCTGCCGCTGTAGTTATCTTGCAACTGGCTGGTGTCTGTCTTATATTAAACTTTACCCTAGATAGACATAACAAGGAAAACTCAGGGACTTAACCCTATACAACTTTTCTCTATAGCACGATCTGAGAAGAAGAAAGAGTAACCATTCTATCATGTCATGCAGCCTCCTGCCTATAGTATATGGAGCACAACACATCCATAGACAAGAATCTACTTAGCACGGCTTGCAGAGTCCCTGGGATACGACCTGCACTGATACCAAGTTTGTCACGCTCCACCTTGGGAGGCATGACTGGCACCCGGTGCCCTACTAGGATCTGAACTGCTGAGCTGACTGAGCCTAAGCACCTCTGCTGCAGGCTGACTCTATCTCTGGAATAAAGAAAACAACGGGCTATATAGCGGCTGTAAATACAACCCCGGCCGACAAGGCCTATAGCAACCTGTGAAAGTAAACAGCGAACCAGAGACAAAAAATCATAGGGAGTTCTATGCGGGCCGACAAGGCCACCAATCAACAGCTAAACAGGGCCCCACACGGTGAACACACGTCATCTAAAGCACATATGGGCCCTACACGACCTATATCATCTAACCACAAGGAAGTAACACAATCTGCAGGCCTCTAGGAGTAATAAGATGGTCGGGAAAGGGCCCCGACCTACCCACACTGTACAAAAAAAAGGAATAAACCTCTATCACACAAGCCCCATAAGAAGGGAGCTAACGGTTCCGTACGGCTGACTGGAACTACGAGGGACCTGCTCCTCGTCTATCTACACCTGCAGGCAAGAAATGCAGCACCCCGGGAAGGGCGTCAGTACAATATGTACCGAATATGTAAGGCAATAGATAAGCTGAATAGGAATAGAAGTAAATAAAAAGAAGAGCTGAAAGATTAACCTGTACGCCTGCTGATTCGTAATCTGCATCTAACTGACACTACATGGACATAAGCTAAGACTGCATACTTACACATTTATAAACACTACAGCTAGTAGACAAGAGTTCATACAAGAACCCCACCTGGCCCCCATAAGCTGGGAGGTACAATCAGCACAAAATATAACTCGTTCAGGCCCCCATAAGTCCTAGCTAGCACATCTCAATCTATATATCCCTACTCAGGTGTCTACAACTCTACTGGTACTGTAGCCAACCTACCGGTCCCCTGGGCCAGCTTGCCGCTGAACTGTAGTTGTGTCTGAGTCTGGAGACTCCTGATATCTACACCCTGGGTGTAAACGCTCGACAGGGGTGTGTATAACATTAACTATGGCAATATGAGGATCTGGATCCCTATCTTCATCCCTTGCGGACGGCATGCCGCTCTGTAGAGCGACGTATCCTCGCCCCCGATGGGCAAGTCGACACAACTATTAACCCTGGGGCGGTCATGGAAGGCTTCTAACTGAGGGCCACCCCAACCCAGGTGCTATACTGAACATCAATCTATCTATATAAAGAGAGCGTATCTGGCCTTCTGGCCTCATGCTAATGCTATTCACTTCTCGGATAATCTGTATGGCTGTCTTCAGGCACGCCATGCGCCCGTACTTGATCAGAGGATTTTGATAGTGATCATGATCTCTAATAGTCTAGGATGAATAGAGCGAGGTCTGAAGTGGCCTAACAATACTCTGAATGTCCTACTCGGACATCTATAACTCATGAATAGCTGTGGGGTCACAAATAGCTAACTACTTTATTCTTCTAATTAAACAACTATAGGGCTGGGCTCAGTCGAACTTGTTTCTACGTGATCGGCACCCTTGTCCTTCATATGGAGCTTACCGATCTCCTTAACGTGTGGCTAACATTGTACTAGCAGAGTACTATTGACTCCTTAATCCTTATCTGGATCCACTCAGATTTGTATTACTGTTTTGGGCAATTCCCAATCTTATAGGCAATTCTATATAGACTGGCCCTCTATTGGCACTCTGTACCTGAATACCTTACAAGAACCGGCTAGGGTGCTGGCCCATCACTGACTACTGATGTGGACCCCTCCTTGGGGTACCCACGGGTTTATCTGTCTCGGATGATTGCGCTGGCTTGCTGGGCAACCTACGTGATAACTGTTAAGTCAACTAAGACTGACAATCACTGATAAGGCTAAAGGGATGGCGGACGATCACTCAATACACTGGACAACTCGGGTGTTGCTAACTCTAGAGTATACCTATTCTGTCTCTATTTCTGGTTCTGGAATGTGCGATAACGTTTATGACCTCTAGGGATGCTTTGCTGCCAATACAAGCACCAACTGGTCGTCAGACCGCCTAACTACGCCCATACAGTTTAACCAACTAATTCAAGCCAATGACTCTTGCAAGCTTATGAAGTCTAGGCCTGGCGACAAACATATAAGTATACCATTACAAATAAATTGAGAACTAAAAGAGTTTCCAAAGCGCTCACAACACGAATCACATTTAACCTGCTCCCTTTTAGCGAGGGGTCCTGCTGTATGATCTGTATACATTTTCTAGCAGCTAACCAGAATTTATGTAACTGTAATCCCTATTAGCAGCTAATCGCAACATATTTGATATTTATATATATATATCAATAACAGCTAAATACAACATATTGAATCACAATCTAATGGTAGCAACTATCAACATCATCTAAGACTATTTGAGAACCTAAGTCGTAACACTGTACGACTAGGATACTTGCCGAAAGTTAAGCCTTACAGACGTCGTTCGCCGTTTTGTGACTAACTGATGAGTATCAGCTCGTGTCCAACTGCCCTTCTCAACTGTAATCATATTAATAGAAGAATAGGGCCAACTTTGTTACTGAATTCGAAGAAAACAATATCTTATATATATATATTGACTACACTTCAACTTATCGAAAAACGATCAAAAACTCATCAATTTCGCGGGAATCTAGAAGGGATAAATACTTAATTTAAGCATGTGATCGTATTGACACTAGTTTGAAGCAATTCCACCAACTCTGGCTCGGCGGGACGATGATTTGTCGGGCGTATTTTATGAAACAAACTCTGTAGCGATGCTCTCTGCAGCCTTATACTTCACTACCCAGAGTTAATTTAGATTTGGACGGCGTTTAGTGGCGTATTTAGATGATTTTTACTTGGTTTCTTTGTACTCCCTCTGTTCTTGCCGTGATTATTTGGATAATGATCTAATTTCTAAGTGTGAGGCCTTTATATACTTGAGGGAGCAGATAAGGCAATGTGGTACTCTGCCCATCGTGCTGATTCTGCTCCATGCCATGTTGGCTAACACGGAGGAGCTTCTCCGTTCCACTTTGCCCCTCTAGGAAGCTAGATTTGGCCTCCTCCCATGAAATCCCAACTTGGCACTCGTTCGGCCTTTCCCCAGGCCCTTTCCTCGTACGTATGACACTCTAAAATTCTCAACCAATATAAGAATAGGCCGATTAAACATTAGAAACTTACGGGGTGTAACATCGTCCTGGCTCTCTTGGCCTCCCTCTCTCTCGAATGCGCTACCTCCATCTATTAAGAATACAAAACCAATCGGGACAAGTTGATGTCCTAATGAAGCATAGTGATCCAGCAATCATTGACTAGGTAGTCTGCTACCCCATGCACGAACCTGCTCACCCAAGATCTTTGATCATCCACCATCTCCGGTGCATATTTGGACAAGTGGGTGAACTCTAAAGAATACTCATGGACTATCATATTATTCTGCCTCAGTGTAATACCCCAGAAGTTCCTAGGAGTAGATCCGGGAAGGTAAAATGAAAAACTACAAAAATTTGGGAAAAAGGTTGCAGGACGAGAGGAACAACAACTCGTAGTGTGTGACCACGAGCCATTGTAAGCTCCCGTGATAAGAAGTCAGGCCTAATGGCAGTGGTAACAACGAGGGTTACAATGACCCATTGTGAAGAAGGACGGTTCATTGTCTGGAGTCGTGGTAAGGTAGTGGACCTTCACGGTGGAGACGAAGGATGGAAACCATAGCCCTTTGTAGCTTACAATGAGTCGTGGTGAGGCTCGTTTGATGGAAGAGTAGAGTTTCAGAAGAGGGAAACAATGATTGATTGAATGACCAATTGAATCTTAGGACAAGTAATCCTATATGTCAATGGTTTGAATCCGAGAGATGGCTGGGGCAGAGCATAGCAGGGCAGATACCACGGGTCATGGTATCCTTCAACGACCCGTTCGTTCATTCGTTGTTTGGTCCAGTGACCAGTTTTCAACAAATTATGTAAGGGAATTTCTGTCATTTTGTAGTCCTAAGGCACTATACTACATCATTTAAGGCTCATTTTGAGGGGATTTGAAAGGGGAAAATCCTACTCTAAGTTATTCATTCCATGCATGCATGTTTAAAAGATTGAAGAGGTGATTCAAGGAAAAATTTCAAGGATTCCATTAGAATCTTACCTTCGAAAATTGGAGAGTGTTAGAATCCACTAATTCCAAGTATGTGAGGCTATGAGTGGGTGTCTCCTTCCTGACCCATGCCATATTCCTATCAATTTGTGATAAATTATCAATGATCAAGTATGGGGTTTTACCCAATTGCATGATTCTTCAGTCTCTATACATGGGTATGATTAGATTGTAATTATATTGATGGATTATGAAGCTTGGGCGGATTCTAAATTGTTTTTCCTTAAAAAAATTATTTTCCAAATTTTTAATCTAAAACGTCTATGGATGAAAAGTTCATAAAAGAAGTGATTTATGATAAATGTGTGATAATGATGAGGTTGATGATGAAAAGCATGTTTCTAAAATTATCGATGATTATGTCATTATTTTGAAAATGAATTGATTAGATCCATGTATGATAAAGCTTTGGGTAATGCCCCCATGTCAATTTAAAAAGATGATTTTCTCGAAATAAGATTACCACATTGTTTGGAGCTAAGTCTCCCAAATTTTATAAATGTTAGCTTGTGGTATGTTGAATGAAGTGTTTCTACATGTAGCTTACCACATGATTTGGACTAGATGCTCCCACCTATATTTGATCCTGTGTTATGTTTTGAAATAAAGCCTCTCATGTTCATGAATTCATAATTGAGACGTATGTCATTATGAGCTTTATCAATAGAAAATGTTGTGCTTCGTTTCATATGATGTTGAGCTATTCATGATTTTATGTGAGCTTTGTCAATAGACAATGTTGAGCTTCGTCAACAGACGATATTGAGCTTCGTTATACACGATGTAGAGCATTACATGATTTTGGGAGAAGAGTCTAGCACCGAGCAGGTTAACGGTCGATTACCCTATGCCCCAGAACTACGCGCCAACATAGGTTAATACTATTATATTATTGGGACCTCCCTTGTGAGCTATCCCCGGCCCAATTGACCCTTCAGCTTGATATCGAAATAATTGTATCGTCCATCGCCCTGGCAAGGTTATGGATAGCTCTACCCACTTTATTGTGATAGTTGGGACCACGTAAGCTCTATCGTGATATGTTGGTTAAGTGACGAGTCTCCCACTGTCTATACTATTTAGATTTTCATATACATTTCTCATGGTTATTATTTTATGCATGCATGTCCCAAAAGCAAGGTTTGACTCATTGTTCAGTTTTTGATATAAATGTCATATTTCAGCTTTGAGTCATTCGAGTCAGTCATGATGTTTTAAAGCTATGCATGGTCATGTTATCATAAGATTTTGATTTCATAATGAATGCATGTAGCCCTTCTACCTATGAATGAAAGCCTATGTTATGTTATGAGATGTTTTAAATGATTTCTTTTACGTAAGTGGTTTTACTTACCTTGCATACTTGGTACATTCCACGTACTGACTGCATACTTTCTATGCTGCATTGTTTCATGATGTAGGGTCCGGTTCCCAAGTTCAGCCCCGTTTGTAATAGCTTATCAGAGTTAGCACCTTCGTGATTGGTGAGTCCTCATCATTTGAGGACTAGACTTTCAGCTGTCTCTTATGTATTTTTGGTGTCAGTATTGTTGAGCTAGTTGGGGGTTTTGTCCCATCAGCTCATCCAGATCAAAGGCTTTTCAGACTTAGACGTGTATTCAGTTTTGGGTGTCTATTCTGTTATTATGTTGAGTTAGACTTCCGCTATGCTTATATTGTTGATCCTTCAGTTTATTGTATGAGTTAGATAAATGCTTAATCCATGGGTCATCTTGGGGTCTCTCGGGGTCCCTGTCCCGTGTCTATGGTTCGGGTCTACGCTCGGGTTGTGAAAAACTTTGTATTAGAGCCATAGGTTTGATGTGTCGTAGGGAGTCTAAAAACCGCGTTAGGTAGAGTCTTTTTCATCTATGTGAAGCGTGCTACACTTACGACAAAGAGGCTACTAAACTTTTTAGGAAATGTTCCCTTCCTTCATGATCTATGTAATGTGCTGAAAAGCCTTTCTGTCCTTCTAATTCGTGCTATTCGTGATTTCAGAATCATGGCTCCTCAAAGGTTGAACGAAAGGAGGAATGAAGGTGGTGAAGCCCACGAGGATGGAAACGGCTGTGGGCATCAGCCAGCCCCACCAGTTCAGGAGCCTCAGGCAACGGAGCCAGCCGCTCATGCTGTGTTCCGAGCTGCCATATAGATGTTGGTGCAAGCTTTGACCGCTCACGTAAATCAGTAGGCCGTTTCGCATGTTCCTCAAAATATAATACAGCGGCGGCCAGAGTACGAGACTTCTTAAGAATGAACCTACAAGGGTTTTTGGGGTCCAAGGTAGATGAGGACCCACATGACTTCATCAATGAGATTGTCAAGATCACCCAGGTTATGGGGGTGAGTAGTGTGGAGTGTGCAGAGTTGGCCTCCTACCAGTTGAAGGGGGTTGCGCATATTTGGTTTAGCCAGTGGAAGGACAGTAGGGTAGTTGGAGTAGGTCCGATCACATGGGAGGAGTTCCAGGTTGCATTCCTCGATCGGTTCTTCCCTCCGGAGATAAGGGAGTTTAAAGCAGATGAGTTCGTGAACTTAAAGAAAGGAAGGATGACTTTTTCAGGAATATGCCCTTGAGTTCACCCGCATGTCTAAGTATGCCCCAGAGTTAGTCGCCGACCAGCGGACGCGGGTGAGTCGATTTGTGCATGGTATAGTGGATTACCTTGACAAGGACTATAGGACAACTATTCGCACCAGGACATGGACTTCCCTCGCATAGTGTTGTATGCCCAGCAGATGGAGGCGGCTCATTCGAGGGAGAGAGAGGCCAAGAAGGCCAGGACTGAGGACCACAGATTCTCTCAGCAGAGGTCTAGTGGTGGGCATATACAACAGACCCACCAGACATTGTCAGCTCCAGCATCATCAGTCGTGAGTATGCCATCTAGGCCCAAACATGATCAGAGGGGGCGAGCGTCAGGCTCGAGGAGTCATAGCAGTAGACCCGTAGATTCTTTCATACAAGCTTGTCACAGATGTGGCCGAGGACACACAAGCCAGTGATTGGCAAGGTCAGGAGCTTGTTTTGGATGTGGGCAGCCTGGGCATTTGTTCAGAGATTGTCTCGCTGCGAGATAGGATCAGGTTGGGCACCAAGGCCCAGCTTCTAGCTCAGCAGCCCCTCCCCCACGTACAGCATGTTAGGGGGAATCTACAAGCACAAATGGCGGGCAGTGCAAAATGAGATTCTATGCCTTATCCACTCGTCAGGAGCAGGAGGCCTCACGAGATATAGTCACCGCTATGTTGAGAGTTTTTCATGTTGATGTGTATGCTTTGCAAGATCTGGGGGCTACCCTATCTTTTGTGACACCTTATATAGCCAGTAGCTTCGGAGTCAGTCCCGATGTCTTGTCATAACCCTTCTTAGTTTCTACTCAAGTGGGTGACTCAGTTATAGCTAGACGGGTGTATAGAGATTGCCCGATCTCAGTTCTTCATAAGGTCACCTTAGCAGATTTGATAGTGTTATCCATGATCGATTTCGATTTTATTCTCGGCATGGATTGGCTTTTTTCGTTTTATACTTTAGTTAATTATAGAACGCGGTCAGTAGAGTTGAGATTTTTTGGTGAGCCAGTCTTAGAATAGAAAGGTAGTTCAACTGTACTAGTAGGTCGATTCATTTCCTACCTTAAGGCCAGGAAGATGATTTCTAAGAGTTGCATGTACCATCTAGTTAGGGTTAAGGACGTGGAGTCTGAGAGCCCGACCATTCAGTCAGTTCCAGTAGTATATGAGTACCCAGAGGTCTTTCTTGATGATTTTCCAAGTGTACCTCCCGATCGGGAGATTGATTTCGGTATAGATCTTCTTCCCGACACGAAGCCTATATCTATTATGCACAACATAATGGCTCCGCACCGAGTTAAAAGATTTGAAGGATCAGTTGAAAGACTTGTTAGATAAGGCCTTTATTAAATCGAGTAAGTCTCGATGGGGTCTACCGGTATTATTCATTCGAAAGAAGGATGGTTCCCTTCGCATGTGCATTGAAGATTGATAGTTGAATAAGGTTACCGTCAAGAATAGGTACCCCTTACCCAAGATAGATAATTTGTTTGACCATCTTCAGGGCGCGAGGTGTTTCTCCAAGATTGTTCTCTGGTCCGGATATCACCAGCTTAGGGTTCGGGAGAGTGACATACGGAAAACCTCCTTCAAGACTCGGTATGGTCACTACGAATCTGTTGTTATGTCTTTTGGACTAACCAATGCTCCTACAACTTTTATGGATCTAATGAACAGGGTATTCAAGGCATATCTAGACATGTTCGTGATTGTATTTATCGATGATATCCTCATATACTCTCAGAGCGAGGAAGAGAATGCCGCTCACTTGAGAGTAGTGTTTTAGACCCTCAAGGATCAGCAGTTGTATGCAACGTTCAACAAATGTAAGTTTTGGTTGGACTCTGTGGCATTTCTAGGCCTTGTAGTGTCAAGTGACGGTATAAAAGTATATTCTCAAAAGATTGAAGCGGTAAAGAACTGGCTCGGACTAGTGAATTCATCAGATCGGGAGCTTTTTAGTCTTAGCATGTTATTATCGAAGATTCGTTGAGGGCTTTTCATCCATTGTAGCCCTATTGAATAGATTGACTCAAAAAAAGGTGAAGTTGCAATGGTCGGAGGCTTGTGAGAAAAGCTTCCAGGAAGTGAAGACCTGACTCACTTCAGCACAAGTATTGACTCTACCTAAGGGTACAGATGGCTTTGTCGTGTATTGTGATGCTTCGCGAGTTAGACTCGGGTGTGTGTTAATGCAGCATGGGAAAGTAAAAACATATGCCTCAAGACAGCTGAAAGTGCATGAAAAGAATTACCCGACCCATGATCTTGAGTTGGCCGTTGTAGTGTTTTCATTGAAGATATGGCGACATTACCTGTATGGAGTCCATGTGGATGTATTCATGGATCACAAGACCTTGCAATATGTGTTCACACAGAAAGATCTCAATCTTCGACAAAGAAAGTGGTTGGAGTTACTAAAGGACTATGACATGAGCGTCCTTTACCACCTGGGCAAAGCTAATGTTGTTGCAGATGCACTTAGTAGGCTCTCTAGGTAAAGTGTGTCCCACGTGGATGAGAGAAAGAAGGAGTTGTGAGAGATGACCATTGACTCGCAAGATTGGGAGTTAGATTGGTCAACTCATCCAACGGAGGCATTGTTGTGAAAAACATATTAAAATCGTCCTTTTTAGTTGATGTAAATCTATGCAAGATGAGGACCCGATTTTGAAGAAGCTGATGAAGCGATACGGAGTCAAAAGGTGGAGGTTTTCTCCCAAGGGGGAGATGGTGTGCTACGATATCAGGGTCGTCTATGTGTGCCAGACGTTGATGATTTGAGAGTTTGGATATTGCATGAGGCACATGGTACCAGATATTCTATCCATCCGGGATCCATGAAGATGTATCGGGACTTGTGAGAAATCTATTGGTGGGATGGTATGAAGAAGGATATTGTAGAGTTGTAGCCAAATTTCCAAACTGACAGCAAGTGAAGGTCGAACATCAAAAGGCCAGGAGGCATACTTTAGGATACTAGAATTCCCACTTGGAAGTGGGAAGAGATTAACGTGGATTTCATTACTGTTTTACCTCGTACTCGCCGACATTACGACTCCATTTGGGTGGTCTTTGACAAGTTAACCAAGGACGCACACTTCCTACTAATAAAGGCCACAAATTTAGCGGATGATTATGCCTAATTATATATACGTAAGTTAGTTCGACTTCATGGAGTGCCCTTTTCCATTAATTTAGACAAAGGTACTCATTTTACCTCCCAATTCTGACGTACTTTTCAAAAAGGGCTTGGGAATAAAGTTAAGCTCAGTATAGCTTTTCATCCACAAACTGACGGTTAGGTGGAGAAAACAATCTAGATCCTCAAAGATATGTTGAGAGCATGTATAATGGACTTTAAAGGTAGTTGGGATGATCACTTGCCCTTGATCAAGTTTGCCTACAATAACAGCTATCACTCTAGTATCAAGATGGCACTACTCGAGGCTCTTTATAGGCGGAGGTGTAGATTTCCCATCAGATGGTTTGATGTTGGGAAAGTTGCTACGATAGGGCCTGATTCGGTTCATCAGGCCATGGTAAAGGTTTAGTTGATAAGGGACAGGCTGACGACCACTCAGAGTTGTTAGAAATCATATGCTGATGTGAGAAGAAGGGATCAAGAGTTTGAGGTGGACGATTGGGTATTTCTCAAGGTATCTCCCATGAAGGGAGTCATGCAGTTTGGAAAGAAAGGGAAACTCAGTCCTTGCTATGTTGGTCCTTACCGGGTTGTGAAGAGAGTTGGTAAGGTGGAATATGATTTGGAGTTGCCTTCAGAATTAACTTCCGTACATCCGGTGTTTCGTGTATTGCTTTTGAAGAAATGTTTGTGTGATCCAACCTTAGTTGTCCCGATGGATAACGTTGGTGTAAAAGACAGCCTCAATTATGAAGAAATTCCCATTGAATCCTGGATCGTTAGGTTTGGAAGTTATGAAACAAGGAAGTAACTTTAGTTAAGGTATTATGGAGAAATCAACATATTGAAGGAGCTACGTGGGATGCCGAAGTAGATATTATGGCAAGGAACCCATATGTGTTCTCTACCGGCTCAGTATCAGCTTGAGGTATCAGTTTGGCACTCAGACTATACTTAGTCTTCGTGTTTGAACTATGTGTACAAGTTTCTTTTATGTATGTGGATGTGTTTATGATTGGTGAATTCAGTTCAGTTGTGTGTTTCGAATCGGAGGTAGTCGTTCCCTCAGTTTTCGGTTAAATTGATCAGTTTTGTATATGATAAATTGTATGATTCTGTTTTTTTCTTGTTTCCAATATTCAAGGACGAGTGTTCCTAAGGGGAAGATGTTGTAATACCCCAGAAGTGCCTAGGAGTAGACCCCGAAAGATAAAACGCAAAACTGCCAAAATTTGATAGAAAGGTAGCAGGACGAGAGGAATAATGACTCGTGGTAAGTAACCACGAGCCGTTTTAAGCATCTGTGATAAGAAGTCAGTCCTGATTACAGTGGTAACAACGAGAGTTACAATGACCCGTTGTGAGGAAGTACGGTTCCTTGTCTAGAGTAGTGGTAACGCAGTGGACCTTCACGGATGGAAACCACAACCCGTTGTAGCTTACAACAAGTCGTAGTGAGGCTCATTGGATGGAAGTGCAGAGTTTTAGAAGAGGGAAACAATGACTGATTGAACGACCCGTGAACCCTAGGACGAGTTGTCTTGTATGTCCATGGTGTGAATCCGAGAGATGGCTGGGGAAGTGCATAGCACGGGCAGATACCACGGGTCGTGGTATCCTGCAACGACCCGTTGGTTCATCCGTCGTTTGGTCCAATGTCCAATTTTCAGCTAATTTAGTAAGGGCATTTCTGTTCTTTCCTAGTCCTAAGGCCTTATACTATGTTGCTTAAGGCTCGTTTTGAGGGGATTTGGAAGGGGAAAATCCTACTCTAAGTTATTCTTTCCATGCATGCATGTTTAAATGATTGAAGAGGTGATTCAAGGAAAAATTTCAAGGTTTCCATTAGAATCTTACCTTCAAAAATTGGAGAGTGTTAGAATCCACTAATTCTAGGTGTGTAAGGCTATGAGTGGGTGTCTCCTTCGACACCCATGCCCAATTCCTATCAAATTGTTATAAATTATTAATGATCCAGTTTGGGGTTTTACCCAATTGCATGATTCTTCAATCTCTATACATGGGTATGATTAGATTGTATTTATATTGATGGATTATGAATCTTTGGTGGATTCTAAATTGTTTTTCCTTACAAAAATTATTTCCCAAATTTTGAATCTAAAACTTCCATGGATGAAAACTTCATAAAAGAAGTGATTTATGATAAATGTGTAATGATGATGAGGTTGATGATGAAAAGCATGTTTCTAAAACTACCCATGATTATGTCATTGTTTTCAAAATGAATTGATTAGATCCAAGTATGATAAAACTTTGGGTAATTTCCACATGTCGATTTAAAATAATGATTTTCCCGAAATAAGCTTACCACATTGTTTGGAGCGAAGTCTCCCAAATTTTATAAATGTTAGCTTGTGGTATGTTGAAAGAGGTGTTTCTACATGTAGCTTACCACATTATTTGGAGTAGATGCTCCCATCCATATTTGAGCTTGTGGTATATTTTGAAATAAAGCCTCTCATGTGCATGAATTCATAATTGAGATGTATGTCATTATAAGCTTTGTCAATAGACAATGTTGAGCTTCGTTTTATACGAAGTCGAGCTATGCATGAATTTATGTGTACTTTGTCAATAGAAAATGTTGAGCTCTGTCAACCGATGATGTTGACCTTCATTATATATGATGTAGAGCATTGCATGATTTTCAGAGAAGAGTCTAGCACCGAGTAGGGTCAAGGGTCGATTACCCTATGCCCCAGAACTATGCACCAACGTAGGTTGATACTACTATATTATTGGAAAATCCCTTGTGAGCTATCCCCGACCAGATTGGCCCTTCAGATTGATATCAATATCATGGTACGTCCATCGCCCTAGCAAGGTTATGGATAGCTCTACCCACTTGATGTGATACTTGGTACCACATAAGATTTTTCGTGGTATGTCGGTTAAGTGACGAGTCTCCCACTGTCTAAAGCTATGCATGGTCATGTTATGATATTACTTTGATTTTAGAATGAATACATGTAGCCCTTCTACTTATGATTGAAAGCCTATGTTATGTTATGAGATGTTTTAATTGATTTCTTTTACTTAAACGATTTTACTTACCTTGCACACTCGGTACATTCAACATACTGACTGCATGCTTTCTACGCTGTATCGTTTCATAATGCAGGGGTCGATTCCCAGGTTCAGCCCCGCTCGTAGTCGCTTATCAGAGTTAGCACCTGCGTGATTGGTGAGTCCTCATCCTTCGAGGACTAGGCTTTCAGTTGTCTCTTATGTATTTTCAATTTCAGTATTACTGATCTAATTAGGGATTTTTATCCATCACCTCATCCAGATTAGAGGCTTTTCAAACTTAGATGTGTATTCAGTTTCGGGTGTTTATTCTGTTGTAATGTTGAGTTAGACTTCCACTATGCTTATATCATTGATCCTTCAATTTATTATATGAGTTAGATGAATTCTTACGCCATGGGTCGACTTGGGGTCTAGGGTCCCTTATCCCGTTTCTATGATCCGAGTCTACGCTTGGGCTGTGACACTCAGGTTCACAAACTCAGCTGCCTTGATCTCCCTCATCTCTCGAGTAAAGAACCGACCCAAGAATGCGGTAAAAAACTCATCCCAACCAATAGGACCCACTCCAACTCCCCTGCTATCTTTCTATTATCTGAACCAGATATGAGCAACCCCTTTCAACTGATAAAAGGCTAGATTTGCACATTCCTCCTCCATCACCCCCATAATCTGGGTAATTTTCTAGATCATATCAATAAACTCGTGTGGGTACTTATCTACTCTTGACCCAAGAAACTTAGGGGGATTCATCTTGAGGAACTCCCTGACTTTCGCCGCGGCTGCTTTCCTATTTTGGAACACGGGCCACCTCCTACTGCTTGACCTCGGCGCTCAAAGCCTGTGCTAACATCTGGATGGCTGCCCTAAACTCAGCATGGATAACCTGCTCAAGCACATGATCCTTGGGGGTTGGTAGGGCCTGATCGTGTCCATCTCCGTTGCCATTCGCATTTCCATTGTCGTTCGTCCTTAACTCAGCGTGGAGTCATGATTCTACAAATGTGTATTGCACGAGTTAAGAATAGAGAGATATTTAATCGCACGACATAGATCATGAAAGAATGAAAATTTCCTAAAATGTTTTATATCCTCTTCGTCATATGTATGGCGCGCTTCACACCCATGAAAAAGACTCTACTTAACGTCGCTTTTAGGCACCGTAGGACACTTCAAAACCTAATGCTCTGATACCAAGTTTGTCACGAGCCGAATATAGGCCTGGATCTAGACACAGAACATAGAATCATAAATGCCTACAAGTCGACCCATGACATGAACATGATAATTAAAGTTTAACATAAATAATGCATAAATCTAACATCTGAGATACCGAAAGACTGAATATCTAAAACATCCGAACAACGGAATACATAACACGAAATTTGAACCAAAAACATATCTAAGTCTTATAAGTCTCTACATACATGATGAGCTGATGGGACAAGAACCCAACTAGCTCACTAACTGTCTGACACTAGAAATAGCAACAATATAACTACATGAAGGTCCTCAAAGGATGAGGACTCACCAACAACTGGCTAACTGAACTCTAAAGATCGATTAATGAAGAGACTGATCCTGAACATGTAAGCCTATATCATGAAATGACACAACATACATTATGCAGTCAGTACTTGGAATGTACTGAGTATGCAAGGTAAATAAAGCAGACTAATCAAAATACAGAAGAGTTCGTATTAGTAGGACTGTTCAAAACATGCAATAATAGTAATAACATAAACATGAGGGCTCAAGGTTTTCAAACCATTCATAATCTAATCATAGTCATAATCATAAGAGAAACCTTGTAAAAACATAATTGAGCCAAAGTATCGTAAACATGAAAATGCATAAATCATGCGAATTAATGGGAGAACTCGTCTTAACTGACACTATCATGATAGAGCTTACATGATGCCCCAACTATCTCGCTCAAGTGGGAAGAGCCATCCCAGGCTTTCCAGGAAAGGGATGTGCATGACGTGATATCACAAAGGTCCATGAATAAATATACCTACGGTGACACATAGTTTAGAGATCACGGGGTTTACCTAAACATCGGATCTACTCAGTGCTAGCCACTGCTCCCAAAACCATGCACATGAGGGCTTATATAATAATCATGAAATCATTTATGAAACTCATGGCTAGATAGATCATAACATACTTGATAATACTTGAACTACATGATTAGCCATGAATTAGGGCCCGTGAGTCGGCCAAAATCATGAAGAACATACATGCTTAACAAACTCACTATACTTGAAATACATAAGCTTGTGAAGACTACTTGAAGGAAATCATATCATAAATCATAAATCATAATTTTGGGCTTGGGAAGAGCAATATCACAGTAGAATCATAACTTAACTTTTCATGAAAACCTAACATAATTGGGCATAAATTGATTAAAATTCGAAACTATGAATTAATAGTCAAAAATAGGTATAAAATCTGCCCATAGATCTTTAAACATGTTTTAGAACGTAAAGGAAATTAACCCATAGATAAATCATGGAGAATTTCATCAAATTAGGAATTAGCCCTAATAGATCATGAACCTTATCTAGAACTTAAATTCATGAAATTGAAAAGAATTTTGAGCATGCGAGTGAAAGGAACTCTCATTCAAAGCCCACATACATGGGAAATCTGATTCCACGCCCTTCCTTGAAACCTAAGGGAATTGGAGGGTTTAAAGCTTGATTTTCAAAGAGAAGCCTTTACTCTTGCATTCATGGGAGTTGAATGAATTAGAATAGGCTAAACCCTCTTAAAATCCTCCTAACAGTGCTTAAAACGAGTAGTTTAGGACTTAGGAGCTTAGGAATTATGAAAATGCCCATAATGAAAAATCTGGAAAATGGGGACTGCTGGTCATCATGACCCTTACCACGAGTCGTACCACAAAGTAATGACTCGTGATTACCTCTTGTGGTCACTACTACTCCTCCCTACAACATCTCTGAATCTTACCGCGATTGCATATGACGACTCATGGTGTCCTACGATGAGTCATACTGTCAGTTGTGATATCATCCCCTTCACCTGCCAAATCCTAGCCACGACTCCCAGCATGACTCGTTGTTACTTACATTGAGTCGCACCACGATCCGTGACATCATACGCTGGCACCATAAGGAAACTCATCATGACTGCAAACCACCAGTTATACCTACACCTCACGACTCATGGTGAGACTCGTGGTTTGGACCCCAACTTCAAAACTCCACAACGACTAAGACCACGACTCATCACTTCCTATCATGACTCGTACATGAGTCGTTCTAGTGCATAAATTCATATTTTTTGTAGAACTCATTTATGATTTTCCCCATCCATTTCTTAGGAACTTTCAAGGTATTACTTCTAGCTTGATCTTGGAAGAGGACTTCAAAACTAATGTAATTATGAGAACATAGTGACTTAGGCTAGGTTAAACCCTTTAGAACACTCTTAAGAAGCCTAACATGACGTCACTTAGGGTTTAGAAGCTTAGGAATTTACTGAAATACCCCAAGGAACACGTAATTAAAATCAAATTGCCAGGAACCATGGGCCGCACCACAAGTCGTACCACGAATCAACAATTTGTGGCATCTTCTCGTTGTTAGCCAGTTAAATCTTCCAGGTTCTCTGCTTTAGACCATGAGTGCCTACCACGACTCTTCCCTCCATACCAGGAGTCGTCCTATAACTCGTGGTCAATGGGCAGGCCTAACATTTTCTTAAGAATTATATTCCTACGACTTTCACACCACAACCTGTCACACCATACAATGAGTCATGCCTTGACTTGTATGTCCAAGATTAGACAACCAGTGGTTTATCATGATTCTTGAACATGACTCATTACATCTAATCTTGGGCAGAATTTCATGCCCAAGTGATACTCAAATGCTTCATTTCGACTTGTTTGTCTATCGTTATTGTGTACATTCTCATGTGATTTGTAGCTAAATGTGAATTTATACTAACCAACATGATTAGTGTTGTTTTGCAGGTAAAATGGAATTTTGGGAAGCTAAGATACATGTTGGTAAAATCGGGAATGGACTTGGAAACAAGGAGTGGAAAAGGACAAGGAAGAGCAGCAAAACTAAGGGCTCTGGGATGGAGCCGTGTCACGCTGCCATCATGGAGGTATTCTGCCTCGGGTGAATTAAATTTGGCAATTTCCAGTGGAGGTTCGCGTTACCTTCATGACACAGTGGCAGTACTACGCGATGCACTCCGTGTCACGTTGAGTACAATTACCTGGGACATCAATTTCAAGTGTAGGTGCGCGATAGCACCGTGGCACGTTGGCCAGGCTCCGCGATGCAGACCATGGCACGCTGAGGTGAAATTGCTAAGGAGCCAAATTCCAGTGATGGTCCGCGATACATTCGTGGCACGGAGGGAGTGCTCCGCGATACACTCCGTGCGACGTTGCTTGTTATTCCGCAAAAAATTCTCAACAGTATAAATATCACACTTAGGTTTTATTTTAAATGATTCTGACTTGGTTGAGCAAGAACGTGGGTTACAGTCAGTTGAGGGGACGAAAATTCTAGGGTTCTTCTCTATCTCTTTCTCTTTTATCTCAATTGTTTGTATGAATTCTACTTATTTGATGATGTTAAATCCACAAAAGAGTGGATAAATTCACTTCTTGCTGAGGTTAAGAACAATTGTAGTGGAATGTAATTGTTGATCATTTCAGTTTTCATCTTTTCTTCAATGGTTGTTCTATCGATTCTTGTTCTTACTGGATTAATGTTTGGCTCATGTTAATGTATATCTAAAAAATTCAATTTTGATTTTGAAAAGAAAAGAAATTGGAAAGATGTGAATTGGTAGGATATGATCTCTTCTTAGTTTGGAAAATTGAGAATTGATTAACATTCAAAATAAAAATATATCTGAAAGTCTTATTAATCAATTAAGGAATCGGGAATGTATGGCTGGAACGTGAAATTCTTTTATCACAGAAATGTAAATTAAGGCTCATGATTCTTAAGTTGGATAGGAGTCCAAAGTTCCAATCCATAGGCAATAATTCTTGACTAGCAATCGAAGGAAAGATTAACTGAATTGTATTGATAAATTAATTCCCTGCATGTTCGTTTTAACCTCAGCTTGCTCATTACTATTGTCCAGACTCACTTTTTAATTTGCCTTAGATTCTTATTAATTAGTAAACTCAAACTCTCAAAATATTATTTATTTGGTTGACTGCATTCTTAAAGATATAGTTCATTAACACTTAAGTTAATTAGTACCGTAGCTCAGTCCCTGTGGGATCGATACTTGGCTTTACTTAAGACACTTTACTACTTGTTCGACCACGTGCACTTGGGTGTAGTCACATCACCACAACACCGAACAAGATTTTGGCACCGTTGCTGGGGACTGGCAATTGGTAAATTTATTTTCTTAGTGTTAGTTTAAAAATTCTATATAAGTGCTGACAACTTGATCTTAGCCTTTCTCTTGCAGATATTGAATTCTTCTGAACGCTGGCAAGAGACAAGGAGTTGGTGGATTCATATATAGAGATGGAAAGACAATTTCATCGTCAAAGAAGGGAAGCTCTAGAGAAGAAGCTACATTTGCTAAGACAGACAATTCTGGAGCAACAACAGGATCCACCACTTGTGAGGGCAGTTTTAATGCCCGAAGAAATGGCAGCTAGGCCGGTTCGCGAAGTGGCAATCCCATATGCTAACAATGTAACATCTAGTATTCGCAGACCAGAGCCAGGAGGGAGGTTTGAGCTTAAACAGAACATGGTGCAATTGTTGCACACCAGCGGGGAATTCACAAGTCTCCCTCGTGAAGATCCAAAACAACATCTCCAAAACTTTTTGGAGATAAGTGACACTTACATCCCCGCTGGAGTATCATCCGATTATGTAAGGCTTACATTATTCCCATTTTCATTATTGGGGGAAGCAAAGAGGTGGTTGAAAGCTGAACCACCTAACTCTATCACCACTTGGGATGATCTTGCAAGAAAATTTTTGATAAGATTCTTTCCATCCGAGAAAACAGCAAGACTTAGAAGTCAGATTCTAAGTTTTAAACAAAGAGAAGGGGAGAATCTGTATCAAGATTGGGAAAGGTTCAAATCATTGTTAAGGGATTGTCCTCACCGTCACCAGTCCAATGATGTGTTGGTGCATACTTTCATAGAGGGTTTGGAGCCACATACAAAAATTTTGCTAGACTCAGTAGCTGGGGGACAGGCATTAGAAAAGACTTATGAGGAGCTTTATACTTTGTTAAATGGTATTTCACAGGGAAATCCAGAGTGGAATACGGACCCTTCAAGAGGAGGAACAAGGAAAGCGACAGGAGTCTTTGAGGTGGATGGTTTTACAGCTATCGCTGCACAGATAGCTGCATTGCAAAATCAACTCAACACCCACTTAAGCATTATGATCTTGAATCAACCACAAGCCCCAATTAATGCAGTGCAGCAGGTTTGGTGTGAAGTATGCGGTAGTAATGAACACTCAGCTGAGTGTTGTGGTGCAAATCCAGTTTCAGTGAACTTTGTTGGGAACGTCCAGAGAAATAATCACCTGCAGTATGGCAATAATTACAACTCAAATTGGAGGAATCATCCGAATTTCTCTTGGGGTAGTAACAACCATCAAGGACAAAGTTCGAATCAGGGTGTGCAGAGAAATCAAGGGGGCCAGCAGAATTATCAATCTCAATACAGAGGAAACAATGCACCTCCTCTACCACCTATCAACATTGAGGAAATGTTTAAAACAATGATAGCTAACCAATCTCAAATGTTGGCTGATTATGTGAAATTAGCAGCAGACATGAAAAATCAGCAGTTGGCTACTAAGGCGTTGGAGTACCAATTTGGACAACTAGCTGGAGCTCAAAACACCAGGCACAGAGGAGGACTGCCGAGTGACACCAATGCGAATCCCAAGCAGGTCAATGCAGTGACCACAAGAAGTGGATTACAACTCAAGGAGGTGGAACCAGAAAGGCCACCTCAGCAATCAAGAGAAGTGGAAAAAGATAGGGAGCATGATGATGAGAGGGGGAAGGAGAAGGCAGTCGAGGCAGAAAGACCACCACCCCCGTTCCCTCAATGATTAAGAAAACACAAGGAGGAAGCTTGTTTTAAAAATTTCATGGAGGTGCTTAAACAGGTACACATTAATTTACCTTTGGTTGATGTTTTGCAGGGAGTGCCTAAATATGCAAAGTATATCAAGGACATCGTAGCCAACAAAAGCAGATTGACGGAGTATGCAACAGTGGCGCTTACTGAGGAGTGCACTTCCCGGATTCAGAAAAGGTTGCCAACAAAGCTCAAGGACCCTGGGAGCTTTACAATTAGTTTCACAATCGGGTAAAGTATCTGAGATCGCGGACTATGTGATTTGGGAGCAATCATAAACTTGATGCCAACATCGGTGTTCAAGAAGTTGGTGTTGGGCAGTCCTAGACCAACTACAGTGATCTTACAGTTAGCAGACCGTTCTTTGGCCAGACAAGATGGCATTGTGGAAGACGTGGTAGTGCAAGTGGGCTCCCTCATATTCACAGTAGATTTTATTGTCTTGGATTTTGAGCCGGATACGGAAGTCCCATTTATTTTGGGACATCCTTTCTTGGCAACCGGGAGAGCTTTGATTGATGTAGCTGCAGGCCAGCTAACCATGCGAACGCATGACAAAGTGGAGGTATTTGATGAGTATAAGGCCATGAAGCTTCCGGCCATCTATGAGGAGCTTTCAGCAATCAATGTGCTAAACAAGGATTAAATTCTTCAGATTGTCGATTCTCGAGATCCATTGGAAAGAGCTTTGATGGGCTTCGATCATTTCGGAGATAGGAATATTTATGAGATGGTGCAAATATTGAATGAACCAAAATGGTTTCCTAGAAAGCAAGACTTTCAGCCATTGATGAGGTCCCTGGAACTATTGCCAAAACCATCTATTGAGGAAGCACCAAAACTGGAGTTGAAAACATTGCCTCCACATTTTAAATATGTTTTCCTGGGGGAAGATGACACCTTGCCAGTCATCATCTCCGTAGAATTGATGGAGGCACAGGTAAAGGATGCAGTGGTGGTTCTCAAGAGGAGGAAGAAAACAATGGGCTGGCAAATGTCAGACATTAGGGGAATCAATCCAACTTTTTGCACACACAGAATTTTTATGGAGGAAGGAGCAAAGCCAACTGTACAACATCAGTGGAGGTTGAATCCGATGATGAAGGATGTGGTTAGGAAGGAAGTGATTAAGTAGCTTGATGCAGGGGTGGTCTATCCTATTTTAGATAGCGAATGGGTCAGCCCCGTTCAGTGTGTCCCAAAGAAAGGAGGGATGACCGTGGTCACCAATGAGAAAAATAAGCTGATCCCTACACGCACAGTCATAGGCTGGCGGATTTGCATGGACTACAGAAAGCTCAATGAGGCCACAAGGAAAGATCACTATCCTATCCCGTTTATTAATCAGATATTGGACAGATTGGAAGGTCAAGAATATTACTGTTTCCTTGATGGGTATTCTGGCTATAATCAAATAGCCATAGCACCCGAGGACCAGGAGAAGACTACTTTAACATGTCCTTATGGGACATATGCTTTCAGGCGGATGCCATTTGGTTTATGCAATGCACCCGCCACATTCCAGAGATGCATGATAGCGATCTTCCACGATATGGTGGAATGTTTCGTCGAGGTATTTATGGATGTTTTTTTTGTCTTCAGTAATTCATTTGCTACTTGTTTGCAGAATCTTGACAGGGTGCTAGCTCGTTGTGAAGAATCTAACCTTGTACTAAACTGGGAGAAATGTCATTTCTTAGTCAAGGAGGGTATCGTCCTTGGCCATAAAGTGTCTTGCAAGGGGTTGGAAGTTGATCGTGCAATGATCGAGGTTATTGAAAAGCTACAACCACCTATGTCAGCGAAGGGTGTTCACAGTTTTCTCGGACATGCAGGGTTCTACCGACGGTTCATCAAGAACTTCTCTAAAAATTCTAGACCAATATGCAAGTTGCTAGAAAAAGAGGTGAAGTTCGAGTTTGATGAGGATTGTGTCAAAGCATTCGAGGAGTTGAAACAGAAGTTGATAGAAACACCTATCCTCATTTCTCCGGATTGGGAACAACCGTTTGAACTAATGTGTGATGCAAGCGATGTGGCTGTAGGAGCTGTATTGGGCCAGCGAAGGAATAGAATTTTTCATTCTATTTATTATGCAAGCAAAACACTGGACGCAACCCAAGTTAATTATACAGTCACAGAAAAGGAGATGCTAGCATTGGTGTTCACGTTTGATAAATTTAGGTCCTACTTGGTGGGTTCTAGTGTAGTGGTGTATACCGATCATGCAGCGATTCGGTATCTGTTTAACAAGAAGGATGCAAAGCCTAGGCTGACAGATGGATCTTGTTGTTACAACAGTTTTACCTAGAGATTCGGGACAAAAAGGGGAGCGAGAATCAAGTGGAAGATCACCTATTGCGATTGGAAAGCCGGTCACATGTGAAGGAAGGTGACAACATCAAAGAAGAGTTCCCGGATGAGCAGCTCTTGGCAATAAGGGAAGTTGAAATCCCTTTGTATGCAGACATTGTGAATTTGCTAGTGAGTGGAGTTTATCCACTGGAGGCTACGGCTCAGCAAAGAATGAAGTTGAGACATGATTGCATGTATTATATGTGGGATGAGCCGTACTTTTTTAAGCAGGGACCGGATCAGGTAATGAGAAGATGCATTCCGGAGAGCCAGATTGCAGAAGTGTTGAGGAGTTGTCACTCTTCATTGTATGGAGGGCACCACGGAGGCGAGCGGACAGCGCACAAGGTGCTACAGTCAGGTTTCTTTTGGCCTACACTGTTTAGAGACTCTATAACATACGTAAAAATGTGTGATAGATGTCAATGAACAGGCACAATTAGTAGAAGGCAAGAAATGCCGCTACAGCAGATATTAGAAGTGGAGATCTTTGATGTATGGGGTATAGATTTCATGGGCCCATTCCCACCGTCATTTGGTAATCGTTACGTTTTGGTGGCCGTTGATTATGTATCAAAGTGGGCTGAAGCAATAGCTTGCCCCAGGAATGACAACAAGGTGGTAACAAAATTTGTGAAAAAGCACATTTTCACCAGGTTCGGGACACCCCGAGCCATTATCAGTGATGGAGGGGCTCATTTTGTAAATGCAAGTTTCAAGAATTTGCTAGCTAAGTATGGGGTGCGCCACAAGGTAGCAACAACATATCATCCCCAAACTAGTGGGCAAGTGGAGGTGTCGAACAGAGAAGTAAAGCAGATTCTATAGAAGACAGTGAATACACAATGTTGTGATTGGTCAAGAAAACTCGACGATGCATTGTGGGCTTATAGAACTGCGTACAAGACACCAATTGGGATTTCTCCATACAGATTGGTCTATGGAAAGGCGTGTCATCTGCCTCTGGAGCTAGAACACCGAACTTTCTGGGCCGTGAGGAAATTGAACATGGATCTAGAGCTAGCGAGTAAGAAGAGGCTGATGCAACTCAGCAAACTTGATGAGTTTCGGTGGCATGCTTATGAAAGTGCCAAGTGCTACAAAGAGAAAACAAAGAGGTGGCACGATAAACATATGGTGCATCGGATCTTTGAGCCGGGGCAGAAAGTATTGCTATTCAATTCAAGATTCAGGCTTTTTCCAGAAAAATTGCGGTCCAAATGGTCAGGGCCATTTGAGGTGGTAAGAATGACCCCGCACGGGGCAGTGGAGTTGTGGAAAGAAGATAGAAGTGCCACGTTCTTAGTAAATGGGCAGCGATGTAAGCATTATTGGGGTGAGGACGTTATTCAAAAGAAGACGTCCATCACTCTAGAGGATGATTGAGAAATGAATGACGTCGAGCCGCGATGGTAAACCAAGCGCTGCACGGGAGGCAACCCGTGAAATTCTTGTAACAGATGAGTAGAACTATTTGAAAAAAAAAAGAAAAAAAAGAGAAAAAGAAAAGAAAAAGAAAAAAAAATAAATAAGAATTTTGTTTTGTGTTGAAACCTATGAATGCTAACGAATTTCTTGTGGTGAAGTGATTTTTAGGTGGAACGGAGGGAAAAAATGCAAAGAAATGCAAAGGAAAAATTGAGGTGAGAAAAATAAAAATTGACACATTATAGTGAGCCTACGCGATGGCTCCGTGTCATGGAGGAGGTGCTCCGCGTTACCCTCCGTAACACATTGAAGAGTGTTCCAGATTTTTTAAAAATCCAGAACACTGGCGCGATGGCTCCGTGTCACGGAGGGGGTGCTCCGCGTTACCCTCCGTGACACGTTGAGTGTTATTTCGCGTCGGGTCACACCGGGTCGCCGGGTAACCCGCGCGAAATATCACTTTAAAATCCCGATTTCCCTCATTTCTTTCCTTATTTTCCCTTCCCTCCATGACCAACACCCCAAATTCCCTTCTCCCACAACGTGACACGGACCTAGGCATCAATTTTCTTCAAGTTTTCTTCAATTTCATCGGATTAAAGGTATGTTATTGAACTTCACCTCATTTTTGCTTAAATTTTCGATTCTTGAACATGTGTAGTGATTGAACCATGCCCTAAGTGAGAATTAAGCTTGAATTCATTTAAGTTATGATTGATTGATGTTCATAGTATCGTTGTGAGTATATGAACTCAATGAATGCATGTTTTATTGATTTTTTGCGAAATTGGTAGCTAGGGTTGGAAATTGAATCGGAAGAAGACTAAAATTGTTTGAAATGTTTAACAAAATAGGATTATGCATGTTGGGTGAATTGGATTATGTTGTGATTAATGTTTAATATGGTAAATAGACAGGGGATTTTACAGAGAATGAAATTGGTGACTTGAATAGGTTGTTGAGAACAAAAATTTGGCTAAGTGCTATGATGTTGAAAGTGAATTGATGGCGATAATTTTATTTATTGTACGAAGTCTGAGTAGTACATAGTAATTGTTCCATCGATTTATATGAATGCACTAAGTCGGTTGAATGTTAAGAATGAGGAAAATCATGAATGTCTTGTCGAATTGTTTTGATTGTGGCTAAAGACTATGTGTGAGGTGACCTAATTAAACCCAACCTTAGTTGAAGCTAATTGTGACCTGAATAACATTGGGACTGTCTGTTCGATTGTACAGGAACAATGTCAGGCAGGCAAGACAAGGGAAAGGGCGCATCCACATCGAGCGCCGATAGGAAAAGGATAAGATTGGGAACAACAGTACCAGCAGCACCAACGGTTCCGAGAGGCCAACACCGACAATACGGAACCCGATGGGTGACTGATGAAGGGAAGAAGTGGTATGCAAAACATAAAGAAACCAAATACTTCCCGGAAGAGCATATAGCACGGGAACTGCTGGCACAGGAATTCCCACAGATTGTACACCAGATTGACACCGCTGGGATTAACTTCATCTTCGAATAACCCAAGGAGTGAAATCTCCATCTCATTAGGGAGTTCTATTCCAACTGGAACCCAACCCTCCGCAGTCACACCGTCAAAATTCGGGGGCAAGTTGTCACTTTTCAGCCCCATCAGTTGAATGCAATTTGGGGGTGCGGGACACAAACACCCATGTCCTTCGGCAGCTGAACATCACTCCACCTTATGCGGACATCAGACGCATTCTATGTGGAGCCCGTTCGACAGCACGATGAGGTAGGCACAAGGAGAGGGGCTACCATCAGACACTGCCCTACTCTCAGATGAACAGGGAAGCAAGGATCTAGCTGAAAATTATGTGCTCATGCTTGATCCCGGGGGTGCACATGACAGATGTCACCCTGGATCGAGTCTGCTTGGTATATGCCAAGATGAAGGGGCTTGAGATAATTGTTGGGGCGGTGATCATCTCCGCCATGAAGAGAGCCCGACTACATTAGGGGCACATATATGGGTTCGGTGGTTTGCTTACCACGTTCCTGAGGGTCCATGATATCGAGGAGAAGGCCCTAGATGACATCCCTCAGATCGACAGGCGTGCCTTGGATGTCACCAAAACCAAGGCACTTGACACTACTCATGGTCTGATGCTCACACTAGCCGAGCGACATGCTCGGGATGACCAGTATATGGCCTGCATATACGAGATGCAGATGCTGCAGTTGCGCATTGGCAGGAGGCCAGCAATAGAAGATGAGTTATGGTAGCTCAAGCTGGATTACCCATTCGAGGAGAATGCCCGAGCTCTATGTAGAGTGTGGCCAGTGTTTGTGGAGCCCGTAGATGATGATGTCCCCACCGATGAGGAGACACACCAGGAGGACTCAGATGTTGAGTCAGATGCGGACAGCGGGGGCGATTCTGATATAGGAGACGAGGCAACGAAACCTGATGAAGAAGTTGAATACTTTGATTGATCAGGGAGTTTCACCACCTACCTTTGTGATATGTTGAAATTATGTGAACTCTGGGGACAGTGTTTAATTTAAGTGTGGGGTGGGAATAGTTAGGTCCCAGCTGGTTCGTTTTTGTTTTTGTTTATGTTTATGTTTTGTGTTGTTGTGCCTGTGAAAAATACGACCCTGTGACTCTGTGTTGTGTGTTTGTAATTAATTTTGTGTTCTAGTGGATGTTGAGCTGTTGTGTGTTGTGTTGAGCTGTTGTTGTTGGTTGTGTTATGTAAATATTGTTCAAGTTAAAATTTTTATCTTTTTCTATCACATTTTTTCAAATTTTTTATGTTGGGTTTCTCGGCGTTTGTTTTCGGTGCTTTTACCGAGAATAGTCCCATTGAACCGAAGTCGTAGAAAGTGACCGTTGCCTATGATGGATGGATGACGACCATCTTAAGGGAAATGTAGTCGATAGGAGTAGTTTTTTCCTTCTTTATTTTGTTTCTTTTGTTTGTTTCCCAAACGTGTCACTACTTCATGGTTCGAAATTCTTGTTACGTGTTGTACATGATATTAAGATGCAACGGTGATTCATGCGAAAGCATGCAAATGTGTAAACATGTTGAGATACCTAGGCCATAGAGTTCGATTCGGTAGTGAATTGTTGTAATTAGCTGATTGAAGAGTCTGTGCATATGTCTTGAGTTGAGCATGTGCAATGTGTGTGAGGTGAGGTTTCGATTATTCCATGCTATTGTGAAGTGTTTAGAACTTTCCTGGTGTGTGTACTAAACGAAATGAAGGATGTGTATTGTAGGAAAGGATGTAGGCATTTCTTTGATTAAATTGAAAGTTTCTCCATTATCATTCCTACCTTGAATGTGCATCCTAGTTAGCCCCATTGAGCCTTTAGCCTATCTTTTTCTTTCTTTGAAGAGGTACAAACCGAGCTTAATCCCTTCTTTTCATTAGCCGTGAATTTGATCCAAAACTCTTGAGCGCTCAAGAAAAAAAAATTTCCCAAAGTGTAAAGGAGTGAGAATTGTGAAAAGGAAGAAAAAGTGGAAGGGGTGAAAGTTAAAGAAAAGGTCAAAGGTGCACTTGCTGAAATTAAATAAAATAAAGATGTATAACTAATCTTTGCTAGTAAGTCGAGTGTGCTTAAAGAAATGGGAACAAAAACAAAGAAAAAATTTCTTTAAGAATGGGAGGATGAAGGAAGAGAAAAAAAAATGGCCGTAATGATGGTGGGATGTATTGAAAAGCACTTAAGGAAGCTAGTTGCTATTATTGGTTAGCCCAGTATTTGCTAGTTCCTTAGCTTACATTACAACCCGTCAAGTCCTACGTGATCTTACATCACTCATCCTTATATTAGTGGAGTAATACACTAGAGGCAAGCCTATGGTTCATGACATGATGCATGTGAATTCTTTGGGAGAGAGAGCGAAATTGTATTCATATACCCCTATATGTAGTGCTTTGGAAATCATATGATAGCAAATGGGGTATTTCTCTTGTGTTGTGAGGGCACATGCTTGGCGAGAGATTAATTTCGTGTCGGATATCTTGATCAATTGATTTGCATGAGTTTGCCAAGATCGAGAATTGATTCCTGAGCTAAAGAGATCTTAATGTGATGTACTTCATTGTATTGATGAGACTATGCATGTTTTCTTGATGATTTGCTATATTAAATAATCGGTATAGCTGTAGCATGAATTGTTGGGCCAAAGTAGCTATGTGTGAGTGTCAATTGCATGAGATGTGAGAAATATTGTTCGAGGATGAACAAGGTTTTAAGTGTAAGTGATCTTGGGCAGAATTTCATGCACTAGTGATACTCAAATGCTTCATTTCGACTTGTTTGTCTATCGTTATTGTGTACATTCTCATGTGATTGTAGTTAAATGTGAATTTATACTAACCAACATGATTAGTGTTGTTTTGCAGGTAAAATGGAATTTTGGGAAGCTAAGATACATGTTGGTAATATCGGGAAAGGACTTGGAAACAAGGAGTGGAAAAGGACAAGGAAGAGCAACAAAAATAAGGACTCCGTGATGAAGCTGTGTCACGCTTCCATCGCGGAGGTATTCTGCCTCAGGTGAATTAAATTTGGAAATATCCAGTGGAGGTTCGCGTTACCTCCGTGACACGGTGTTGCTACGCGATGCACTCCATTTCACATTGAGTACAATTACCTAGGACATCAATTTCTAGTGAACGTGTGCGATAGCACCATGGCACGTTGGCCAGGCTCCGCGATGCAGACCGTGGCACACTGAGGTGAAATTGCTGAGGAGCCGAATTCCAGTGATGGTCCGCGATACCTTCGTGGCATGGAGGGAGTGCTCCGCGATACACTCCGTGCCACGTTGCTTGTTATTCCGGGAAAAATTCTCAACAGTATAAATATCACACTTAGGTTTTATTTTAAATGATTCTGACTTGGTTGAGCAAGAACGTGGGTTACAGTCAGTTGAGGGGACGAAAATTCTAGGGTTCTTCTCTATCTCTTTCTCTTTTATCTCAATTGTTTGTATGAATTCTACTTATTTGATGATGTTAAATCCACAAAAGAGTGGATAAATTCACTTCTTGTTGAGGTTAAGAACAATTGTAGTGGAATATAATTGTTGATCATTTCAGTTTTCATCTTTTCTTCAATGGTTGTTCTATCAATTCTTGTTCTTACTACATTAATGTTTGGATCATGTTAATGTATATCTAAAAAATTCAATTTTGATTTTGAAAAGGAAAGAAATTGGAAAGATGTGAATTGGTAGGATATGATCTCTTCTTAGTTTGGAAAATTGAGAATTGATTAACATTCAAAATAGAAATATATCTGAAAGTCTTATTACTCAATTAAGGAATCGGGAATGTATGGCTGGAACATGAAATTCTTTTATCACAGAAATGTAAATTAAGGCTCATGATTCTTAAGTTGGATAGGAGTCGAAAGTTCCAATCCATAGGCAATAATTCTTGACTAGCAATCGAAGGAAAGATTAACTGAATTGTATTGATAAATTAATTCCCTGCATGTTCGTTTTAACCTCAACTTGCTCATTACTATTGTTCAGACTCACTTTATTATCACACCCCGCCTTGGGGGGTATGACTGGCACCTGGTGCCCTACTGCAACCTGAACTGCTAGACTACTGAGCCTGAGAATATCTGGTGCCTGGCTGGCTCTAACTCAGATTCAAGGAAACAACGGGCTATATAACGGTTGTAAATACAGCCTCCAGCCGACTAGGCCTATAGCCACCTGTACCTGTACTGACAGTTAACCAGAACATATCAATATAGGGGAGCCTATGCGGGCCGACAAGGCCACCATGCTGTCTAGTTATCTGGAACCCAACAATGAAATACTGGAAAGCTACGTAACCGGCAAGGTCACCACTACTGTCAAGCTATGGCCCCACACGGCCAACATAAAAGAAACAGAAGTACTAACAGCCATACAACTGCACGGCCCCACATGACCGGCTCATCTAACCACAGGAAAATATATACAGTCTGCAAGCCTCTATGAATACTGATAAGAGGGTCGGGACAGGGCCCTGACCTACCCATGCTGTACAATAAAAGAAAAGGGATGAACCTCTAGCTATCTAGCTCCGGATGACTGGAGCTGATGACCCTGTGAGCTGACTGGAATCACGAGGTATCGGCCCCTCTTCTATGAGTACCTGCAGGCAAGTAATGCAGCGCCCCACCGGGCGTCAGTACCACTGGTACTGAGTATGTAAACAATAACTGAAAGAAATATATCTGAAAGCAACAACACGACTGATGGAACTGAAATAGGAAGGAATAGACTAACTGACTGGAAATGTAAAACTATGCCTACTCTTAACTGTACTGGAAGGAGTAGGAGCCATACCTGAAGATATATCATTCTACTGTCAATCTACTCGTGTCTCGTATCACATGGCATAACATAACATAACATAACATAACATAACATAGCACACACAAACCTTACTCGGCCCCCATAAGCCGGGAGGTACAAACAACACGCAATCTATACCCCTACCCCGGTCGTCCCATCTCCTATAATAACTATAAGCATCCTTCCAGTCCCCTGGGTATGCACTTGGGCTCGCTGAGCCCCTGACTATAACTGTACCTGAGTCCGGAGGACTCCTGAATCAACACCCGGGCGTATCCACTCGACAGGGGTGTATAAGGGCTGACCAAGGCACAATATGGGGAAAACTGGCATCCCATCTTCGTCCCCTGTGGGACGACATGCCACTCTGTAGAGCGACGTATCCTCGCCCTCTGGTGGACGAGTCGATACAACTGTTAACCCTGGGGCGGTCATGGATGCTAGGTAATCCAACCCCAAGACAATACAGTGGTCTCAACTAGTAATACTATCTGCATATACCACATACTGAAGCTAATGATAATAATATATCTGTACATTCTATATGCTGACTAGTGATAGTGATATGTACATATTTAATATATGCTGAGACTGATAATGGTATATATATATAATCTTCTGCCATACTGTACTGAGTCTAATGTTAAACCAGATATAGTTTTTCTACTGGAAACCATGTTGTATACTGAGTTTCTATAGTAACGTGATTTACTATTTCTAACATGCTTTCTAAACTTCATTTTAGCGTATCATTCTACTTCTGAGATTCTTTACAGATATTACATTGCTTTACTGGGTTTCAACTGAATACGATAATATCCTAACATTCTGTACTACATCACATACTGGGCATGCTATGCAGTTCCTAACACTTGTATTAGAATCTATATCGTGCTAGCAAGTATCGCGCTAAACATAACATGATGCTTCTAATGTCGTACCAACATTCGTAATAAACATGGGACACGACTTCTGAACATTCTACTGGCCTTTAAACTACTTTACTATACCAATATTACTAACTTGCCGAGGAGACTAGCTTTACATACCTTCGCTTCTGATTTCCCGACTAACTGGCGTAGCTTGGTCAGTATTTCAGCTATTCCTCCCAACTGCATTCATATATATATCAATCAGTACTAAATACAACTTTATTCTAAAGGACGACATCAGTTTCGATATAATTATAGCTTAAATTTAGGCCTATCGAAAGACGGTCGAAAACTCGCTATTTTTCAGAAGTCCAGAAGGGAGAAATATTCATTTCACAGCTAGGAACACATAGACACTAGTTTTGGAGCAATTCCACTTACCTTAGTCCGGAAGCTCGACGATTCGTCGGCCGTATTTCACGAAACTAACTCCGTAGGAATGCTCTCTGCTGCTAAATACCTTGGTATCTGAGGTAAATTTGGGTTTGGACTGCGTTTGGCAGCGTAATCGGACGAAAATTATATTACCCTCTTCGTTCCTTTTCTTCCTCTGATTTTTCCTCTCTGTTTTTGCTGGAAGTTATGAGAATAATTAACTTAAAACCGAAGTGGAGCTTTATATAGTTGGGCCTGGACAAGGCCAACGTGTCACGGAGCCAACGCGGAGGCTTCACCTCCGTGACACGCTGCCATCGCGGAGGGGTTCTGCCTCGGCTCCTTCTGCGATGGTTCGACAGGTTTCTCGTCCAATCTTTTCCCGGGCCTTTCTTTAGCACGTATGGCCTTCAAATATGCTTAACCAACGTGCGAATAGGTCATCTAGGTGCCGGGAATCCCACGGGGAATAACATTCTCCCCCCCTTAAGAACATTCATCCTCGAATGTAAACTTCTATTCAGAGGACTTCTCGACTTACTATCTAGGAATATTTCGGCAGAGTTTTCCCTATAATATGGACTATAGAAAAAACCTGAAATGCAGAAAAGTCCAACACAGGTACTTCACGCAATACTTTAAGATTCACTAGATATCTAAATATCAATCTTCCTCATTTGTACATAAACAGCCATAAGGTACTATATAAGTAATAATACGGACATACCTGTCGCCTGACTAGGCCTGGAATAGGTGAGGATATCTGGTTTTCATATCTTCTTCAGCTTCCCATGTCATCTCCTCTCGGTTCCTGTTACGCCATAATACCTTGACAGACGCAATATCTTTAGTCCTCTATCTGCGAATCTGTCTGTCTAAGATAGATACTGGAACCTCTTCATAGGCCAACTTTTCTGTAACCTGGATATCTTGGACCGGAACTGCTCTAGATGGGTCTCCTATCCATTTCCTCAGCATAGATACATGGAAGACCGGATGAACGGATTCTAATTCTGGAGGCAAGTTCAACTCATATGCTACTTGGCCTATCCTTCGACGAATCTGATAAGGCCCAACAAACCTCGGGCTGAGCTTACCTTTCTTGCCGAATCTCATTACCCCTTTCATCAAAGATACTTTCAGGAATACCCAGTCATTCACATCAAACTCCAAGTCCTTGCGCCACATCTGCATATGATTTCTGGCGGCTTTGTGCAGTCAGTAAACGTTCTCGGATAAGCTTTACCTTTTCCTCTGACTGCTGAACAATGTCTGGGCCAACCAACGCTGATTGTCCTATTTCAAACCAACCAATCGGTGATCTATATTTTCGCCCGTATAATGCCTCAAAAGGCGTCATCTGGATGGCTGAATGATAGCTATTATTGTAGGCAAATTCAAACTAACGGCAAATGCTCATTCCAGCTACCACCAAAATCTAGCACACACGCTCGCAACATGTCTTTGAGCGTCTAAATTGTGCGCTCAGCCTGCCCATCTGTCTGAGGATGGAATGTTGTGCTTAAATTAATATGCGTTCCTAGACCTCTCTGAAACGGCCGCCAAAATCTGGCCGTAAACTATGCTCCTCTGTCTGAAATAATGGATACTGGTACTCCATGTAATCTGACTATCTCTCTGATATACAACTCAGCATAATCTTCGGCCGAGAAAGTAGCTCTTACTGGCAGGAAATGAGCTGATTTTTTTCAATCTGTCAACTATCACCCATATAGAGTCATGTCTGTGTTTAGTACGGGGTAATCCTGTTACAAAATCCATATTCACTGCTTCCCATTTTCAGAGAGGTACAGCTATATCCTGAGTCAAACCGCCTGGTTTCTGATGTTCCGCTTTCACCTGTTGGCAGTTAGGACACTGGGCTACAAATTCAGCAATTTCTCTTTTCATACCTGGCCACCAGTAGTTTTCCTTGATATCATCGTACATTTTTGTCGCACCGGGGTGGAGAGAATAGCTGGTGTAATGCGCCTCGCTCATAATCTGCTGGCGAAGCCCCAAGATATCTGGAACACAAATGCGGCCTTTACATCGCAACACTTCATCCCCGGTTACCTGAAAATATGTCACCTCTCCTTGATGAACCTTGTGTTCAAGTTAAACCCGGCTACGGTCTCCATACTGCCGTTCCTTTACTTCCACCACTAACGACAACACTGCAACATTCTGTATTATCGCTCTGTTGTCCTTTATTTATGCTATGTGAACGGCTAAACCAGTTAACTAGTGTAATTCTCAGGCCTATTCTCGTTGTTCAGGCTGCAAGTAAGCCAACTCCCCATAGATTTACGGCTAGGGGCATCTGCTACCACATTAGCCCTTCCTGGGTGATACAAAATATTGACTCTTTAAGGCATAAAATACTGCAGCTAACTCCAGGTCATGGGTAAGATAATTCTTTTCATGTTTCTTCAACTGCCTGAAAGCATAAGCTATTACTTTACCATGCTGCATCAACCCTCTGTACCTTCTGGCGATACTAACACAGGAGCTGATGTTAACCTGGATTTTAACTCCTGGAAGTTCTGCTCACACGCCTCAGTCTGCTGGAACTTTGTTGCCTTCTGTGTTAATTTACTCAGAAGTGCTGCTAAGGTGGAAAATCCTTCCACAAACCCTCTGTAGTACCCGGCTAACCGTAGGGATTGCGTACTTCGATCGGAGTGGTAGGTCTGGGCTATGTCTCCACTGCTTCGATTTTCTGTGTATCTACCTGCACACTAGCCTCCGACACAATGTGACCAAAAAGGATACTGAACTCAGCAAAAATTCACATTTAGAAAAATTGGCATAAATCTGACGGTCATACTGGTTTATTATACCGGAGAATCTGACAAGTAATCTACCGGTATAGCTAGAGCTTATCTGGCCTTCTAGCCGCATGCTAAGGCTACTTGTTGTTGAGATAACCTAAACGACTATCTGCACACCATGTGCCCGTATCTGATCAGAGGATCCTGACAATGATCCTGATCTCTAATAGTCTGGCTGAATAACCTTGACTAACTAAATAGTTGGGTTGGATGCTGCAGTAGTCAAACGACGCTCTACATGTCCTACTCGGTCATCTGTAACTCATGCATAACTGCGGCGTTGTGGATGACTAACTATTTTTTCCTCCTAATTGAACAATTGTAGTGTTGTGCTTAGTCCAACCTACTCTCAGGCGATCCGTCCCTGCATCTTCATAGGGAACCTACCGATCTCCTTGTCTTAGTAAACATTGTGTTAGCAGAGCACTACCAATTTCTTACGCCTTATTCATACCCCCTTGGATTATATTACTGTCCTTGGAAATTCTCGGCCTTATGAGCCATTCTGTAAAGACTGGCCTTCTGTTAGGGCTCTGTATCTGAATACCTTACGAAAATCCAGCTGAAGTACTAGTCCATCACTGACTACTGATATGGACTCTTTCTTGGGGTGCCCACAGGTTTGTCTGACTGAGACGGTCGGCTGACTTGCGGGGTGTTCTGCATAATAGCTGCTAGGTTGACTAAGGTCGACTCTCACCTACAATGCTGGGAAAACGATGCACGACCACTTAACGTGCCACCCTCTCTTTTGGTGAGAGGTCTTATATATTTCCTAGCAGCTAACCAAAATCCATGTGACTGTAACCCCCATTGCCAACTACTTACATCATATCTATCCTCTGTAGATATATATATATATCAAGTACTATGTACAATACATACTGAATTTTATGGTGATACATAAACTCTAACATGCCTTACTGAATTTCATACTGCACATGATATACCACTCCTACGGTCTAATAATATCTCATATCCTCTCGTATCATTTCATGGGATTTTTTTCATCCCATTCTGAAAGCAACACACACATGCACTTTAGCTATGATCTGCTACTTGAAATTTCGCCACTCTTATAATGTGGGGTCAACATCCAAACCTTGTGGCCTTACTTGGCATTATATTAAGGCCCGTGACTGTCTGTTGGACCTTGTCTCTGGGTCACACTAGATTGGAGTCTCTGGTTCGGTACCCTCTTACCTTCTCCTTGGGTGGACATACCTCAACATTCTAACTACAACCTTACTGTCTCTTAACTGTTCGTCTAAGGTTTAGTCCTTAATACACAATGTTCTATCAATCTAGAGGTGATTCTGATTTCCCCTCAAAATCTAGTATTCGTGCTCTTCACCTTCATCTTCCTTAAACTGGGCTATGGGGTTCAAGGTACCTTACCTTACACTGTCAATAAGGTTGCCAGTCAAGTTTCAACCTATACTTCTTCTGACTTGCAGTCGGACCCATCTTATTCATATAATCTCCCTGTCTTTTGATATCACAGCTAAGATTATAACTATTATCTTTCAGACATACCCTGCCGTCGTTAGCATGCCACGGCGGATTCAACCCTTTCCTGACTTGAACTTGACTCTTACTGGGAGTCCATCATTGACGGATCTCCTACACCCACTTCAAGTAAGCTAGTAGTCTTACTTGCTCTTCTGACTTATTACCGTGAGGGTCTGCACAACTTACATACTCATAAGGGCTCCTTACTCTTTCTAACACTTTCTGGAATCAACCAATCCACCTTTCACTTGCTGCCTGCTTTGGGCAACATCATCTCAATCCTTATGCCCTTTGCTACACTGGGATCAAAACTAAGGAGTAGGAATAACTTTCTCTTACTGCAACGAAATGAAGACATGGAACTGTACCACACCTGAAGGAATGGAGGTGGGAATCCTACATTTCCCTCTCTTTCTCACACTTATCTGATAATCTATTATTTTCTACTATCTTAATCAGGTCTTATATGTATATATATATATCTAAAAAATAAATCGACTCATTTATACGTTATGCTTATGACTTCCTATTCTGAAGTTATCGACATATACTAGGGATGGTACCAATAAAAGATTAACATTGGGAGGTCCCTGTTACCTCCTCCTGCTGCTGTAGTTACCTTGTAACTGGCTGATGTTCTCTCCTGTTGCTATATCTGATCTTCTGCCTGGGATAGGATTTCGCTGGTCTGACTTGTATCTGTATTCAAAGAATATGATAAGTTTTAAAAGGACCAACCCTGTACTGTACTGTGCTATGGCACGACTGAGTATGAAAGAAAGGTAACCATCCTATTATGCCTCGCAGCCTCCTGCCTATAGTATGTGGTGCACAACACATCCATAGACAGGACTCTACTTAGCACGACTTGCAGACTCCCTGAGACATGACCTGCTCTGATACCAAGTTTGTCACACCCCGCCTTGGGGGGTATGACTGGCACCGGGTGCCCTACTGGGACCTGAACTGCTAGACTACTGAGCTTGAGCACATCTGGTGCCTGGCTGGCTCTAACTCAGATTCAAGGAAACAACGGGCTATATAACGGCTGTAAATACAGCCTCTGGCCGACTAGTCCTATAGCCACCTATACCTGTACTGACAGCTAACCAGAACATATCAATATAGGGGAGCCTATGCGGGCCGACAAGGCCACCATGCTGTCTAGCTATCTGGAACCCAACAATGAAATACTGGAAAGCTACGTGACCGGATAGGTCACCACTACTGTCAAGCTATGGCCCCACATGGCCAACATAAAAGAAACAGAAGTACTAACAGCCATACAACTGCACGGCCCCACACGACCGGCTCATCTGACCATAGGAAAATATATACAGTCTGCAAGCCTCTATGAATACTGATAAGATAGTCGGGACAGGGTCCCGACCTACCCATGCTGTACAACAAAAGAAAAGGGATAAACCTCTAGCTATCTAGCTCCGGATGACTGGAGCTGATGACCCAGTGAGCAGACTGGAATCACGAGGTATCGGCCCCTCGTCTATGAGTACCTGCAAGCAAGTAATGCAGCGCCCCACCGGGCATCAATACCACTGGTACTGAGTATGTAAACAATAACTGAAAGAAATATCTGAAAGCAACAACACGACTGATGGAACTGAAATAGGAAGGAATAGACTAACTGACTGGAAATGTAAAACTATGCCTACTCTTAACTGTACTGGAAGGAGTAGGAGCCATACCTGAAGATATATCATTCTATTTTCGATCTACTCGTGTCTCGTATCACATGGCATAACATAACATAACATAACATAACATAGCATACACAAACCTTACCCGGCCCCCATAAGCCGGGAGGTACAAACAACACGCAATCTATACCCCTACCCCGGTCGTCCCTCTCCTATAATAACTATAAGCATCCTGACGGTCCCCTGGGTATGCACTTGGGCTCGCTGATCCCCTGACTATAACTATACCTGAGTCCGGAGGACTCCTGAATCAACACCCAAGCGTATCCGCTCGACAGGGGTGTATAAGGGCCGACCAAGGCACAATATGGGGAAAACTGGCATCCCATCTTCGTCCCCTGTGGGACGGCGTGCCACTCTGTAGAGCGACGTATCCTCGCCCTCTGGCAGACGAGTCGATACAGCTATTAACCCTGGGGCAGTCATGGATGCTAGTTAATCCAACCCCAAGACAATACAGTGGTCTCAACTAGTAATACTATCTGCATATACCACATACTGAAGCTAATGATAATAATATATCTGTACATTCTATATGCTGACTAGTGATAGTGATATGTACGTATTTAATATATGCTGAGACTAATAATGGTATATATATATAATCTTCTGCCATACTGTACTGAGTCTAATGTTAAACCAGATATAGTTTTTCTACTGGAAACCATGTTGTATACTGAGTTTCTATAGTAACGTGATTTACTATTTCTAACATGCTTTCTAAACTTCATTTTAGCCTATCATTCTACTTCTGAGATGCTTTACAGATATTACATTGCTTTACTGGGTTTCAACTGAATACGATAATATCCTAACATTCTGTACTACATCACATACTGGGCATGCTATGCAGTTCCTAACACTTGTATTAGAATCTATATCGTGCTAACAAGTTTTGCGCTAAACATAACATGATGCTTCTAATGTCGTACCAACATTCGTAATAAACATGGCACACGACTTCTGAACATTCTACTGGCCTTTAAACTACTTTACTATACCAAGATTACTAACTTGCCGAGGAGACTAGCTTTACATACCTTTGCTTCTGATTTCCCGACTAACTGGCGTAGCTTGGTCAGTATTTCAGCTATTCCTCCCAACTGCATTCATATATATATATCAATCAGTACTAAATACAACTTTATTCTAAAGGACGACATCACTTTCTATATAATTATAGCTTAAATTTAGGCCTATCGAAAGACGGTCGAAAACTCGCTATTTTTCAGAAGTCCAGAAGGGAGAAATATTCATTTCACAGCTAGGAACACATAGACACTAGTTTGGAGCAATTCCACTTACCTTAGTCCGGAAGCTCGACGATTCGTCGGCCGTATTTCACGAAACTAACTCCGTAGGAATGCTCTCTGCTGCTAAATACCTTGGTATCTGAGGAAAATTTGGGTTTGGACTGCGTTTGGCAGCGTAATCGGACGAAAATTATATTACCCTCTTCGTTCCTTTTCTTCCTCTGATTTTTCCTCTCTGTTTTTGCTGGAAGTTATGAGAATAATTAACTTAAAACCGAAGTGGAGCTTTATATACGTGGGCCTGGACAAGGCCAACGTGTCACGGAGCCAACGCGGAGGCTTTACCTCCGTGACACGCTGCCCTCGCGGAGGGGTTCTGCCTTGGCTCCTTCTGCGATGGTTCGACAGGTTTCTCGTCCGATCTTTTCTCGGGCCTTTCTTTAGCATGTATGGCCTTCAAATATGCTTAACTAACATGCAAATAGGTCATCTAGGTGCCGGGAATCCCACGGGGTATAACATTTATAATTTGCCTTAGATTCTTATTAATTAGTAAACTCAAACTCTCAAAATATTATTTATTTGGTTGTCTGCATTCTTAAAGATATAGTTCATTAACACTTAAGTTAATTAGTACCGTAGCTCAGTCCCTGTGGGATCGATACTTGGCTTTACTTAAGCCACTTTACTACTTGTTCGACCACGTGCACTTTCGTGTAGTCACATCACCATCCGAACAACATCAACTTATGAGTTGTTATCAATAATTAGGGAAATTTTTGGCTCACCATGGTTCCTCCTAGGACTCGTACCATGGAATAGGTGACTCATATCACAAGTCATTATGAGAGAAAATTGTAGATTTCTCTGATGATTCTGCTACAAGTCTAAGGCTTGACCGTATGAAATTTTGGGGTGTTACAATGTTATTGCGAGTAGTGTGGTCTATAACCTCCAAATATGCTGCCAACATAGTTTGCATCTTCTACTTGCATGGGAGGTGGCTCTTGGTATGGTTGATATTAATATGGAAGAGGGGGGAATTCATACCTTTATTAAGAATCATTAGGGACTTCTTCAATAATATGCACCTTTTTGACATCAGCCTTAGTCAACTTCTTGGTTAGTAGTGTTATGCTGGTGGCCATGAAGGCCATCATCTGATTACAATCTTTGTTCTTCATCATAAAGTGAGATAATAAAGGAGTACCACATTCAGCCCTCCACTTTGGTCTACACCATGCGATGCATGGTTGTGCTTTGTAATCTAATCTAGAATAATGGAAATCTGATTGAAGGTCTTGTCCACGAAGCTATCCCTAGTTGCATTATTTGCTATAGATTAGACTGTCAATGGGTCTTAGATTGTGTAGAACTTTTCACGAAAAATATTCTTAAGGACCCCATGGTTGGATGCCATAAGTATATACTGCTTTAAACGTTCCCATGTTTCAAAGAGTTGCACCCCTTTGTCGGAAGTAGAATATCTTGTCCTGCTACTCGGCCGTTTTACTAGGCTGGAATCACTTCTTGAGGAACGTATTTACAAGTTCTTGCCATGTGTGGATCGAATTTAGAGGAAACTGGTGCAACCACTCTAGAGCTTCTCCGGTCAAAGAGTATTTAAAGACCATTAGCCGAATGGCATCATCAGAGATGTTATTCTATTTGTGGAGGTTGCAAACCTCTAAGAAATTCTTTAGGTGCTGGTGAGCAGCATTGTCTATGGAATTATGAAATTGGCCTTCAGCTTTGAGCATAAAGTGAATGCTACCATCAGTCTAGAAAAGCATAACATTGACCCTAGGTGGCACAATTGTGCTTGTGCGGTCAACCTCATCGTTAACCTCCACAAATACATTATCCACTTCTCCTTGCAGTAACGCCATTCTCCTGCTTCAATTAACTAATCAAAGCAAAAGTGAAAGAATAGATCTAATCAAACAAACTAAATAAAAAATGCTAGATAAGGCCTATGATAAAGTCCCTGGCAATGGCACCATAAATTTGATTGTCGCTTAAATCCACTCAAATCGGAAGTGTGCGCAGTTGATGCATATATAATATCCAACAAGGAGTCGGGGTAGAATTCATAGAGATCTAAGTAGACCCAAAATGTGCAGCAGTTTTCAATTTAGATTTGAGAGTTTAAATTCTATCCAGATTAGGGTTAGGAAAATATAACTATAACTAACTAATGTTAATGCTTGAGGTTGTAATTAATAATGCATAACACTAGGGAAGTGATCCAAAATTTGGATCAATCCCCCTAAATGACTCAATATGGGAAAATTGAGAATGGAGTTTTAATGGATATGCAAGCAATCACTTAGGCAATCGATGGGTATCTTTCAATAACCAACTGTTACACCCCATAAGATATTAGCGGTTAGTAGGCATACGCATGGATTTTGATGAGTAATGAGAGCTTGACGCATACGGGAAGAGCCTCGAAAGCAGGGTCAGGCATGGCCAGGCCGCGAGGGCCACTGTGATGCGCCAGCATGCCAGCGCCCTCGGAGGTGCGGCGTGACACCCTTCCTGGCGCATTGGCCAGCGCGAGACGCCCTCTGCCACCGCCCTACACTTATATATAAACCCCCCCTTTTGTTCAATTCAAGCCATTTTTCAATACTCCCTTCATCCAGAATAGAGAGAACACACAATTTTTATCGTTTTTCGTCAGATTATGCTATCAAACATTGTCCAAATGCAAATTAACTCTGGATAACAAATTTCAGGCCTGTGGGAAGCATCTTTGTGGAGTTAATTCTTGAAATGTTGCCCGGCACACCAGAACCCCTCCGAGTAAAGGTTCTCGAAATTGCTTCAAACGAGATTCTAAATGGCCACAAACAACAGGTAAGCATTTCTCCCTTCTAAACTCTCAAGAAATTAAGAGTTTTCGGCCGAATGAAATGAAGTTGAAGTTATAGTTAAACTGATTAAAGGGTATTGTTATTCACCGACTCTTACAATTGAAATAGCCTTGTTTCCTTATCGCATAGACTGTAATCAAATGGAATTATTGGCTTCAGGTCGGAAACAATTTGAGTGAATAAAATTTGACATTCGAGGTATGTTAAGGCTTATTCTTTCGACAAGTTATTCTAGTCATAGAATGATATAACCTATGTTTTTGAATGTAGATAACGATCTCATTTCTTATATTAGCTGTTGCTTGTAGATAATGTTTATATATGTTATGGTTAGCTATTAGAAAATGTGTTGAGAATAGATTACAGTATCTCTCATTAGGAAAGAGTATGTTAGGCGTGACCCACACTAGAAGCGTCATAGTAAGCCCTCGGTTCTTCTGTTCACTCTATTAGTAGGATCCTGAAGTGTTGCTGCCATGCTAAGGCCTTAGAAGCTTATGGTTAGCTGTTGGGCAAGATTTAAGTTAGGAAACATTGGGCGCAGCTGGGCGATATAACTTTTGGTTTGACGTTGTATAGACAGTAGATCGCACCTAGAGGCCATTGGCGCACCTTAACGCCTCTAGGGTGAAAATTTGAATTGGATGGTCCTACCTTAGAGTCAGCGGCACCAGGGTACTCAATGAAATGAGTGGCAACCTGCTATGCAATTATCCACTGCTAGTGACTATTAGTTGTAGTCGACTTAGCGCTTCACATACAGGTCGCCCAGGAAGTAATCCCAATCATACGAGTCAGACAGATTCATGGGTACCCTAAGGAGGGAACCTTATCGAAGTTGGATGTGGGGACAATGCCCTAGCTTGCTCTTGTAGATACCCACATACAACTTGCCGCAAATGGCCAGGTCTAGGTAAACTTACCTACAAGGTTAGGAATCGCCATAGAAGATATATGAAATCTGAACAGACCAAGTTAAGATCTAAGGGACAAGAACTATAGTAGTACAATGTTATCTTCAGGCTAAGAATTATAGTAAACCGCTTGGGGAAGATTAGGGGCTGACTTCTCAGGAGTATGTCTAATTAAGTGGCAGCCCTATAGTTGTCCTAAGCAAAGAAACTAAATAGTTGATCATCCGCGACCTTGCGGTCAACTTATGAGCTATCGCTGTCCTAGCATGACATTTAAAGTATCGTTAGGACACTGTAGATCGAGCCCTATCCGATCTAGAACATTAGAAATTATGATCACTATTAGGATCCTTTTCTCAGATATAGGCACACGGGATGTGCCTGTTGGCAGCTATGCAGATTATTCTAGGGGCGAGTGATGGTCGCCTTAGGCCTTAAGAGCCAAATACTCCTTTTGAGTGACTAGGTTGAGGCTAAGATGCAGTATAAAGGTTGGGATAGACCCTACCTAGGATAGCCTTTTGATAACCAACCTCAGGGTTACTAGCTGTGTTGTCTCCTTTAGGGCTATATGGATCTCTCCAAGGAGCTATATATTGTCCCAAGGGACTATACTAAGGCCCAAGGGCCATACTATAGTCCATCCATGGCTGGACTTCTATTTTTATGTTGTATCAGTATCGCTGACTCTTGTCGAGCCTGGTGTGCCTAGGGGTAGTTACAGCAACCCTCTGGGCTCACAAACAGTTATAGGAGCCTAGCAGGCTTAGTTGCAAACCCAAGGGCTAGGTAGGTCGGCTATAGTTACCTGTTGACTCATGTTGACCATGTTAGGGGTATATAGATTGGAGTGTGTTCTCCAGGGCTTATAGGGGCCCTAGGAAGTATAGTTTGTGTTGGTTGTACCTTCTAGGCTTATAGGGGCCAGGATAGGTTCTTGTTGTATTCTTGTCTGCTAGTTATAACTTATGAGTGTATAGTTGTACAGTCTTAGCTCAATGCGTGTAGTGTTTTACTAGATGCTGTTATGGATAAGAAAGCTTACGGGTTAATTTATGCCCCTTCTTGTTAATCACTTTTAGTTATTTATCAGAGTTTATTAAGCTTTCCATTACTGCCTTACATATTTGGTACATATTGTACTGATGCCCAACTGTGGTGCACTCCATACTTGCCTGCAGGTTTAGACAGATAGATTGTGAGACCTCCTAGCAACTTGGCTAGCTCCTTTCATTCGGAGTTGTCAGGTTGCAGAGATTTATCTATCTATTATTTGTATAGCATTTGAGTAGGTCGGTGCCCTGTCCTAACCAATATTTCAACTCTTAGAGGCTTATAGACGATAATTTTCAGTTAGTTGGTGGTCGTTGGCCATGTGGGGCTCATGTATGTCTTATTTTAGGCGTTTGCCATGTGGGGCCTAATATAGCTGCTTGTTTTCATTTTTATTATAACTAGATAGCATGGTGGTCTTATTAGCCCGCATAGGATCCCTTTATTGTCTTATGATTGGTTAGTTGTTTCTTTTTTGCAGGTGTTGCGTGGCCTTATCAGCTTGAGGCTGTGGTTATAGCCGAGATATATCAATATGTTTTCTTGGTTTTGAGTCGCTGATAGGCACTAGAGGTTCATATGCTCAGGCTTGTCAGCCCAGATCCCAGTTTGGCATTAGGTGTCAGTCAAGCCTCCCAAAGTGGGGTGTGACACCAATGGTGTCAGTCTACCTCAATTTTATTAAATATAAGACAAATCCCTTCTACCCATTTTCCTTTTTACAATTACATTTAGCCTATGTCTAGGTCAATCTATTAAACAAGGGTTAGAGCCTTGAGTTATTGGTGGTTGATTCTAACCCAATCTAAATTGGCTATTTCAAGAAGAATAAAGGCAAATGGCCTAGATTGAATAACTTTCATCATCAAACCACAAATCAATCAAATATTCTTAAACCTACAATCAATTTACCCAATTGAGATCATTAGGGTTCAAAACTTATTGGGTTCACAACCCTTTATTTGGGTTTAGTTGCCCATAGCAAGATGAGAAGAAGAAAGAAAGTAATTGAATATTCTTACCAAAGAAATCATAAACAGGAGAAGAAAACTTGAATTGATAATTTGGATTTTCAATCTTCAATTACAAAGTTGATCTACTTTTCTATTGGAAACTATCTAACTATCCACTATGAGCAATATCTGAAAAAGAATGGAAAATACTATTTATACTAAGCCTCAAAAAATTCAATTAATTAAAAATTAGAGGGTCTCAAGTGTGCACGGAGAACCGGACCTACAATCCTTACTTGAATTTGGATTTTGCCTGGCCTCTGTCCATCCCTTGATTGATGGACCATCTTCTGGAAAGACGGACAGTAGTTTGCAAAGTCCATTGACTCCTGATGATTTTAATTTTGAGATGATCCTTCTTCGAAAAGACGGGCCATCTTTTGGAAAGATGGCATGTCCTTTGCCTAGTCGACTGCCAACCACCTAGGAGTGATTTCTAGGTCACACAGGCATTATTGGACTTTTTGACGTATGGACCATCCATTGAAGAGAAGGTTCGTTCTTTGCTCTATTTTCGGACAGACATGGTGACTTTTATTCCTCCTTCGTTCATTTCAATTGTGTTCCTGAAACATAGCATAATAAGATTAGTTTTATCTTAAATTAGTTCTTGAAGGCATGGAAATCTTTATGAGATGAAGTAAAGATGTGTGGCAAACCCATGATACATCATACTCGGAATTGTTCAAGTGTCACATAGGGACAATATTGTCAAAGTACAATCTATAGAATTGGACATATTTTTGGTAGTCTTTAAATTTTCCTTGGTCATAGATGATCTGGGGACTGTAAAATCCATATGTTGTCTAAAGAATCTCTTTGTAGATTGCTTTTGGACAGAGATAGCCTTCACCACACTTCAATTTGCACTTTATACTTTTATTTTTTGCATCTTGTATGTAACACCCAAAAAGTATCTTAGACCCAATTAAAACTTGGAAGAAAAACTAGAAAGGAAACCGTAAAAATTCTGTCTCAGAACGACTTAACCAACAAGTCATTGTCAATAATAATGACACATTGTGTGAGTCATTGCCTGCCCCTGTAGATTCCTTCCCTGAGCAATATAATGAACCATTGCTGCAAGTAATGAGTCATTGTTCTATCCATTGGTAGAAGTCTAGAAACCTGTCAAAAACCTTCTCCCAAACAACGAGTCAGATGACGATTCATTGGTGGTCATAACGACCCATCGTGGGGAGCCATAAGAGGAAATCAACAAAGGGTTTAAAATCCCTCTAAGGACAGCAGTTGGTAACAGTTATCCACTGTTTGCGATGATGGGTTGTTTTAGCCGTCTGTTGGGGGAATCCAGAAACTGTTCAAAACTTTCCCTGTAGCAACGAGTGAAACCAATGACTAGTTGTCCAATCTAATGAGTTGTTTTTCCTGTCCTTGGGTAAAATCCTAGAACCTGTTCAGAATATCTAGCTGTGACGATGAGTAGGGACAATGACCCATTGTTTTGACCAATGAGTCATTGTGTCATCCATCGGGAGAGTGCAGATTTAGGCCAGAGAATGATGACTAGCACCAAGAAGTCAGGGTCTCAACAAAAGACTCGTGGTGAGGCCCGTTGGATCTGGACAGTTATCTTTTGAAATGGTTATTAAGCTCCTAACACCTAAACTATGTCATTTTTGGTTGTGTTTAGAGGGGAATCAAGGGTATTGATCTACTGTTTCCTCTCATTCTCTTCCAAACTCATAGATTCAGAATGTAGAAAACTCATATCATTTAGTTCCATGCAAGAGCTAGGGCTTCTTCCCTTCCTCTGAACTCTGGTGTTTTTCTCAGAAAAATCCATCTAAAGGTATGTGGGGCTTCAAAAAGGAAATTTCTTTCTCCCTTGTGTCCCAAATTACTTACAGAAATCTTATTAGTTCTCGCCCTTTAGAAGATAAAAAGCTAGGCTTTTCTTCAGTCTGCTTACTATGACTAGTTGTAATTCCTGCCTTGGTTTTGTTTACAGATTTTACTTTCCTAGCCCAGATCCCTAGATTATTTTTGAATAAAACTTGTATGATTTAGAGCTCAGATATAAATATTATATTATCATGACATTTTCATTTGAATTATGAATACTAGAACGTATGCTTGAATGGAAAGCCAATGCTTTTAGTATGTTCCGTCTTAGTAATATTGTCAGTACTCACTATGTTCAGTAGTATTAGTTTATCAGCATGTTTGTCGTTCTTTAGACTTTCACGACACTTTAAAATAAAACAACTCTGAAATGTCTTAGAACGGAGTTTCTTTCAAGTCCTTGACTCTCAGAACACTTCCATATAGGTAGTTCTGACTTACTCTTAGTACATTAGTTTCGATTTATTACAGTTAGATATAATTAGGTTTTCAGTGGGAGTAGTACTTAGCACCGAACTGGCTGGGGTTCAGCGCATTTAAGTTCCCAGAACTATGTGCCATGATAACTTCCAAATTACACTCCTCTTTTATGAAAGAAAATAAACGGTCGTTGTATCAAAATAAATATCCCGACAGATGTTGGGGTAAAATCCCACAGAGAATTGAGTCGATAATTCAAGTGTTATAAACTAATTCAAACTAGAATTCATAATTGTTCAACATTTGAAAAGTAAACTTGGGGGGAAATTAAAGGTAAAAACACTATCTAATTCTAAATTAGAACTAATTGGGTGGAATTCCAGTTGAAGCAATCACAAGCGAGAGGCTGGGGTCATTCTATAGATGAGATCACAAATAAATTGGGAATTTATTTAATTCCGTAGACTTAAAATTATCATAGATAGCACTGCATAATTCACATTATCTTTTTTTTTCAACCATAAGAATGTTTATGCCTTGGGTTCTTTCAAAATCCCAAAGCCAATTCAAGTTATCAACTACACAAGCTTGAGGAAGGACTAGATATTTCTAGCCTTGATCTCTAATGGAGTGAAATGTGGGTTTTAATTATCTCTATCTTAATCTCACACATAAGCACTCCAATTCCTCACTATTATCTTCTCACCCAATGCTCACTTTTCTCTATTTAGCAAAAGCAAGAAAAGTAAAGCACAATTCATGTTTGCAAACCATCAATATTGGTAATTATAACTTGGAGGAAGATAATAGATCTAAAATTTCAGTAAGAATACAAGAGTAATTTTTTAAAAGTCAATCAAATTAACAAACCCACCATGAATATACCTCTAGCTAACAAATTAGTCAAGTATATTTAAAGATAGAGAGAAGATACCAAGAGGATTCCCCTCATATTCATCACATTAGCTTCATAAATTTGCTTTACAAGCTCTTACAACAGTGGTGGAATTCCTCCAAAATGGGTTAAATATAAAGAAGAAGAAAAGTACTATCTAGCTCTACGATTCTATGGTGAAAAGATTCTACCAAAAAATCTATGAAGAAGATGAAGTCTAGAAGAATTGATTAGTTGTGTAAAATGAAAGCTATCTAAATATCAGTAGTTTCTCCTGTACAACTTTACCCAAATGCCCATGAAGATTCTAGATGCTTTGGAAACCTTTTTGGACCCTTTCACCCTTCATTAGACAGCCTCTGTGGTGAGGAATCGACGTTTTGCCAGTGAGATTCCGCGGAGCACCAAACTTTAGCCGGTTGAAAACAATGTCCTGGCAAGGGGAACTGGTGGTTCGATGGGAATTTAGCCAATGTTATTCCCTGAAGGGATTGTTGTTTAGCCGGTTTGAGCATTAGCTTCGGCGTTTTGCCTGCATTTTGCCTTTCTATTTTCCCGTTTAGCCGATTCAAAGCATATCTTTGCACTTCTTCTTGATCTCAAATCTTCTATTATCTTTGGCCCCTCTCCTTCATATTATAACTTATCAAATTTCATCTTAAACTCTATGTTTTTTGCTCGATTTCATGCTTTCTCTGCTCACGTGAAGTACCTAGAAAGAATTCAAGGGAAAGGGCATAAAATCCACATAAACAACTCGAAATATAGGCAACAACTCATGCTTAGGAGCCTAATGAGTAGGTCAATTTCCAACTCATCAAACCCCCAAACCTGAACAATTGCTTTTCCTCAAGTAACGCAATTCTTTACAATTGAGAAAATTAACAACATGCTATTTATGAGTTTTTGCATAAAGGACTAATCAAGACGATCTTTCACAAGAGGACATTGTTAAACTTAGAGCATTACAGTTGCTGAACACAAAATCATCAAGATTCAAGATAACCCAAACATTATATACCAAGTCAACAAAAAGAAATACTCAAACCATGTTGCACAGGCTTCAATAGGTAACCACGATCATTAAGCATATCTTGCATTCATTCATTTCATTCAAAAAAGGGGCATAATTCCTCAAAAAAAGTTTAAAGAGCATCTTAAGTCATTGACAACTCACATTCAAAGCTTTTCTTAAAGTTCGCTACCCGCTTTCCTTAACCATACCTCTCTTTGAAAATAATTTTAAGCATGTACTCCAAGAAAATCATGCCCCTCACAAGAAGAGAGAATCCCACACACATTTTTTTAGCATTTCACAAAATGGGATTAAAAGATAAGACAAATTGCTCATTCTCACAAAGAAATTCAAGTGCATACAAATTGACCCATAAGCTTGTCGTTCATGTATATTGCCACTAATGTAGTATTGCTGCACTCAAAATCAATTAGGACTTGTGGGTCATAATGAAGGCTATGGGTAAGGGCAGGATAATTGTTTAGCTTTTGGTGACTAAAGCCTCCCTAATGCCTTTACAAACACTTGTAACATTCCATCATCTTATTGACATCACTCCACCTTATTTCTCCTTGTTCATAATCTTCATCATTTGTGTAACACAAGCCACCCTTATAACGCCGGTGAATTTCACATTTAGCCTTATATATGCAAGAGATAGCACCTTTTTAACTATTCTGTCTCTTCTGATGTTTTGAGGGCTTTCAACCCATCGATTCATTCATTTTATCGCAATTTTGGTTCTACCTCATATTAAAGCTCTCATTTTCCCCCTTCTCTAGCAAACCCCCAAACATAGACTTTTGCTTTATTTCACATTCATTTCCTTATCGCTCCCCTTTTCATGGGCTTCAAGCCCCATTTTTCAATGTTTCATAAATAGCTATTAGGGAGGACGGGTGCCAAAGATAAGGATTAAAAATTGTCATTAGTCTTGTAATGTTGTTTCCAAGAAAGGGTCAAAGGCTCAAATGTTTGCTATCAATGATTAATGTCCAAGGAGGTCATTTTGGGTTAAGTGACTAACAAACGAGGGCCTAAGATCATGTTATAAGTGTAGCCCCATCTATCATTTCGCCTTGAATCACACTTAGGGAAAGTTCTAGATAATCATGCATACACAATAATTAAGCCAAAAGCCTCACCACACAAGGCATCACAATCGAAGGAGTTCATACACTTCCTTCATCACATTAAGAGAATGAATTTTGACAAGCTAGTTATGAATTAAAAAGCCAAGCAAGGAATGTATAATTCATGACAAGAGAGTGCTCATTTTCACATTTAGATGCCCCTCTTTTCTTTTCAAAACTCATGCACAATGTAAAGAAAGAAATATTAATGGTACCTCATCAAATAAGTGCACAAAAGACTCGACAAGACTTTAGATTTGACATTTTCCTTTAAGAAAGTCGCCTCTCAATATATCATCGGGAAGTGCCAACCTGGTTCGACAACAAAAGGAAAAGACAAAGAAACCGCTCCTTAGGAAAGAACCGTAGTATAAATAAAACCCTTGGAGTTTATTCAAAGACTACTATCTAAAAAGTCGATACTACTAGCAACTAATGACGATTTACCCTTAAGAATGATGTCTCCCAATCTATCATAGGGCCATATCGTGCATCACTTAACAAGTGGGTTACTAAGACTTCACCTCCTAACACAAATAAAGCATTGTCCTTGATGCATAAGGTAGAGAAAATGAGGAATGAATGGGTGAGAGAAATCCCTGATACGGCGGAGGCATCCATTTTATATGCATCTCATTTTTCTTTTTCTTCCCTCACTGTTTTCCACGTTCCACACCTGTTCCAACCTATAAAATCAAAGACAACACAAACATAAAGTAAAAATAAATAAAAGTAAAAAGAAAAAGCTCTTGGGTTGCCTCCCAAGAAGCGCCTTAGTTCACGTTGTGGCTTGATGACTTCAACTTCACCACTTTTCTCTCCACTTTGAGAATTTGAATCGCACCCCTAGCTTATTGTCCATTGTTCTGCTCCCCATGAGGGTTGGTGGTGTAAGCATCAAGGAACCAAGCAATGGATGTTGCTTCTTGTGTTTCTTGGCCCTTAAACGAGGGAGGTGCTTTGGCCGTGTTGGCATTGCATACTCCAAGATGAAGCCACCTTGATCTTCCTCCTCATCTTCCTCCATTGACATGGCTCCTCAGTCTCCATTTTGTCAACGAAGTTCAATCCAGAAAAATGATAAGAGGGTGGTCTATGTATCTCCCATTTCAAGCATGCCTCTTGCTTGACCTCCTCCTTTTCAAGTGCACTAGAGTCCTTGCGTGTGATTTGTTGGATGTCATTTGGAGACTCTAGTGTCACTTCTTCCACCTTAGCATCTTGCATTTTTACAATGTTGATTGGTTGGCACACCTCTATGACTTCTTCAACACTCACCTTGACTCCTTCTTCATCCTCATTTTGAGCTTCCTCCCAAGAGTCAAGTTGAGCTATGCCCCATTGTTCAATTCTTATTGTTATGCTCCTCAATATCTCCTCTACTTTTTCTTTAGACTTTCACAGCTTTCTTCTTGAGGAGTTGATGATTCCACGGGCATGGAGGGGTTGTCAGTCTTTCCCGCATTAGTCTCCCACTCCAAAAAGGCTTGGAGCATGGCTTCCATATGCCCACATGTATTTCTCCTTTCCTCATTTGCCATGGCTTCATTTGTTTAAAGCTTGGGAGCACAACTTCTACCATAACCATTATAGTGGGAAGTGAACCCATTTGGGCATCCATCCCAATGTCTCCCATGACTACCACATATTGTGAATCTATACCCACCATAGGAAGGAGAAGGTGCACTCATCTCCCTTCTAGGGGCATATTTGCAATCATGCCAATAGCTGATCCTCCACAATAGGGACATGGGTCATTATGATAAGCGTTGCAACCAAAAAACCTCTTTTCATACCATGATGACATCATACAACTACAAAATAGCAAAAACAAAAACAAAAATAAAAACAAAACAAGATGTAAAAGAAATGAAAAACTAGTTCAAATCAATAAATAACTAATGTATTATCACAACTCAATTATCCGGCAACGGCGCCATTTTTGATAACGTCCAAACTACACTCCTCTTTTACAAAAGAACAAAAGCGATCATTGTATCAAAATGAATATCCCAGCGGATGTCGGGGTCAAATCCCATAGAGAATTGAGTCGATAATTCAAGAGTTATAAACTAATTCAAACTAGAACACATAATTATTCAACATTTGAAAAGTAAACTTAGGGGGAAATTAATGAAAAAAACACTATCTAATTCTAAATTAGAACGAATTGGGGGGAATTCCAATGGAACCAATCACAAGCGAGAGGCTAGGGTCATTCTATAGATGAGATCACAACTAAATTGGGAATTTCTTTAATGCCTTAGACCTAAAATTATCATAGATAACAGTGGATAATTCACATTCTCTTGTTTTTCAATCATAAGAATGTTTATGCCTTGAGTTCTTTAAAACCTCAAAGCCAATCCAAGTTATCAACCACACAAGCTTGAGGAAGGACTAGTTATTTCTAGCCTTGACCTTTAATGGAGTGAAAATGTGGGTTTTAACTATCTCTAGCTTAATCCAACACATAAACACTCCAATTCCTCACTATTATCTCTCACCCAATTCTCACTTTTTTTCCTCTAGCAAAAGCAAGAAAAGTAAAGCACAATTCATGTTTGAAAACCATCAACTTTGGCAATTATAACTTGGGAGAATATAATAGATCTACAATTTCAATACGAAATCAAGAGAAATTGATCAAAACCTATTCAAATTAACAAACCCACCATGAATATACCTCTAGCTAGCAAATTAGTCAACCATATTTAAAGATAGAGAGAAGATACCCAAAGGATTCCCCTCACATTCATCACATTAGCTTCAGCTCCAACAACAATGGTGGAATTCTCCCAGAATGGGTTAAAGAAAAAGAAGAAGAAAAGTACTATCTAACTCTACAATTCTATGGTGAAAAGATTCTACCAAAAAATCTATGAAGAAGATGAAATCTAGATGAATTGATTGGTGGTGTACAACGAAAGCTATATAAATATCTATATTTTCTTGTGTAAAAATTTCCCCAAATGCGCTTCAATATTATAGATGCTTTGGAGACCTTTTTGGACACTTTTACCCTTCATCAGACAGCATCTCCAGTGGGGAACCGGCGTTTCGCCGGTTACAATCAATAGAGCACCTAAGTATAGCCGGTTGAAAACAGCATCCTAGCAGGGGGAACCGGAGGTTCAATGGGAATTTAGTCGATGCCATTCTGTAAAGGGCCGGTTGTTTAGCCGGTTTGGGTAGTAGCTTCGGCGTTTCGCTCACGTTTTTCCCTTCCAGATCCACTTTTAGCCGATTCAAAGCATGTATTTTCACCTCTTCTTGAGTTCAAATCTTCTATTATCTTTGGCCCCTCTCCTTCATATTCTAGTTACCAAATTTCATCTCAAACTCCATGTTTTATGCTCGATTGCATGCTTTCTCTACTCACGTGAAGTACCTCAAAAGAATTCAAAAGAAAGGGCATAAAATCCATATAAACGACTCGAAAACTAGGCAAAAACTCATTCTTAAGAGCCTAATGAGTTGGTAAATTTTCAACTCATCATGCCATCATAGGTTATTAGCTCAAATGGTGATAACGCTCAAACTCACACTTCCTGGCAAAGTATGAAACAGATGTTGTCAATAAAGAACCCAACAAAGATATTGGGGTCAAACCCCACAGGGAATCGGGTAAGATCTATACTAATGCCGATACTTGAACTTGTGGATGAGCTATCTCCAAACTGGGGGGTTTCAAAGAAAAGAAACAATATTAAAACAAGATTATAATTGTGGTTGTTATCAAGATTTGAAAATAACTAGGGTAAGTGTTCCCCATGGGTTCATAAGTACTTCGGGTATACACACATGATCAATATCAATGCTTACTTGTAGAACTGATAACTAGGGTTCATTTAAATGGCTAGTTTGTCCCTATTGGATGACTATACTCAATCACCAGGTCAGATTTTATGAGCGATTTCTTCTTAACCATTATCAATATGTTCCAAATTTAACTATCCTGCGACCACAGCTCACGTCAATACAATGATCATAAAGACCAAGGCATTGTTGTATTTCTCTTTTCCTAATCACTATTTCTCTAGGTTCAAGAAAGTAAAGAATTCGGGCAAGTCCTAACATTGTACACTGTTAAGAAACATTTAAAGATGAAGAGAATACAACACAAGCGTTTAGCATTGGTTTTGAATTACTTTTGTGTAATCCTGGATCGTTAATCCACCTGGTTCCCACAACCCCTAGTTGTGGAGATTTTAGCCTCTCATATTTGTAAGATTACAATTAGCATTCATTGACAAACTCATAATTAAATACTTATGATAATAATTGGAAGAATACCTAATTTGAATATGAAAGAACAATCTCAAGAATAGTAGATTAAATCAAGAGTTTAATCCTAAGAATTTCTATACAAAGCTTGATAAAAATTCACAAATAATAATGTTCACACGCTCTACTAGTTTGTTTCTAGCTTCCCTACTAAAATAAAACTTTAAAAGGTATTTATATAGACATTAGAAATCTTTTCCTAAACTAACAGGAAATTTTCCATACCTGGCGCGACTGTATCACTACTGATCCTACGACTCATAACATGATTATACGGGTCGTACCTACTTCTCGTACATCCTTGGCTACTGCAGATTTGTCTAAGTGTTAGAAGGCTGGAACAAATTGTACCATAGTTCTATGAGTCTTACAATGCATCTGCGGTTTGGTCCTGAGAACTCTGACATCTTTTGAAGTTTGCCACGAGTGTTATGATACGCCTCGTAGCTTCCTCCTATGACTCATACTGCCTGTTGTGTCTGTAGTTCTGCCATGTCTTGAAGAATCACTTGAAGCTCAGCACAGCTCATGGTACAGGTCGTATATCATTTCTATGGTCCATGAGTTCACCCGTACCAAGAGACTACCTTTGTGAAAATTTCTCTGATCGATTCCATTACTCCAGCTACGGCTCGTACCATCTTGGTACGGCTTGTACCGATAGTCATATGTTGCCTTTCACTTAATCCAGCCTTCTGACTTTCACCATGATTGTCATTATGACTCGTACAATCAACGTATGGCTCGTACTAACACTTACACTTGGCTGATTTTCTGCACTTGTAGGCCTATTTTACACATTTTTTGCTTCAACACTTATTTTCCCTAAAATCAAAGTAATAGTACCTCATATCCACATAAACATACCTAAGTCCATACTATTTTCTCAATTTTAAGCATCAAAAGTGTTGTAAACTCACAGCACATAAACACCCTCAACTTAAGACTTTTGCATGTCCTCAGCAAAAGAAAACAAAAAATAAACACTACACTTAACTAGAAGATAAACGTAGGATACTATAGCCAACACTTAATCAAAATTTGCAGTATAAACTCAAACAACATTTCATCCTTTTTCTCTTGAATCAAATCAGCAAATGTACGTCAAGCAACCACAAAACAGGATAAACAGGGATCAAGATATGTCATCTAGCTATTAATAGATAGTCAAGTCATCACCAATGCTTTTCACACAGACTACTGGTATAATTAAACACAAACCATGTACCCTCACAGCAAATGAAGTCCCCCACTCACAAATATAGTAAAATATGAAACTTGGGATTAAAAAAGTACGACTCTCGCAAATAAGTTCCAAATACTGCACGTTGGATACCATAGGCTTGCCCTTGTTTTCTCTACTTCGATTTATCAGATGTCCAGGCTCGGATCACTATAGGGCTTGCTTCGACTTGTAATGTAGGCCTTCGGGGTGGTTTGGTAGATATGAAATCTTTTGAGTGACTAAACCCCTCCTTGGCACTACATACATATGGCTCCATTTTTTCTCTTTTTCCACCCTTTTTTCTTTTCCAATTTTCCCTCCCTTTTAACCTTTTTGTACACACTTTTTTGAGTGTGGTGTGTTTCTTCAAACTTTTCATATATAATTCTCTTTTTGCATTTTTGTTTTCAATTTTTCTTTCTTTTTCTTTTTCTTTTGTCACACAATACCTCATATTTAACCTTTTCCTTTTCTCTTCCTTTTACACCCCCAATATTTATGCACCCCTACTCTAGCTACCCTCAACTAAGGCATTTTACCTATGTTGATGTTCAAAATGTCCAAGGAGGGCCCAGGGCCAAAACTGGTTCATTATAAAAATGGGTATGGATAATTGGTTAATCAAAGAAAAAAAGGTTCATTTAAGGCTAAAAATCGGGATCAAGGGAATCATATTATTTTGATAGGTTCATTTAAGCTAAAAATAGGGTAAACAAAAACGTCCTATGATCCTTTCCTAACCAACCATCCTAAAACCTATTTAAAGACCAATCGAGGAAGCTTTAGATCCTCTACACAGTATTGAACTAGGTATTAGACCTCACTCACTCATGGTACATGTCTTGCATTTACTCTACCTATCTGGTTTATACATGGCTAACAAAAACTATTCCTGTTAATACACTAAGTGACATAAAAAGATCCATAGGAATCATGCTTTGCAATCACAAGTACAGAATCATCATTTTTAAACAGGGTCAATTTTTTCAAATTCAAAACTAGTGCAATTTATTGGTTGAGTATTCCTAATATACTTTCTCATTTAAAAAAATCACAAAAATAGAATACTAAACATGTCGGTTCCACTAGATAGCATGCCTAAGGAAAAAGAAATACGGCAATAAAAACACTTGGATGAATCAAAATCTCCAAAAATACAAGTACACCATCTCCCCTTTATAAAAAGCACGCTTCATCCCGAAGCATAGAATGTAAAAGCATAAGGAAGGGAAAATATTTGTGGTGCACTAAGCGCTCCTGTCATCCCATGGAGGTGGTACCTCTACTGAAATCGTGGCGCTGGTGGTGGCTGGCGCACTCACTGGTGTATCAGCAGGGGGAGTGGCTACCCCCTTAATAGTAATGGTCGCCTCTACGACCTCTGGAATCATCGGGCCTGAATGTAGCTTGCCGAGGGGTCCTTGCCACCCACAAGCTCTACTTGGGCCGGGGTGGAACTACCCGCTCCTCTAGCTCGCTCAAGCAGCTTCGATTTATGCACCTCGTGAGTATGCTGACTCTCTAATCTTGCCCACTTGCATTCTCTCTTCTCTCACTTTCTCTTATTCTTTGGGGTCTCGTGTCCAACATCCTTAGAGACGTTTTTTTCCATTTCTCCTTGTCAACTCCTGTGGGCTCCCAATATGTTGCCAGATCAAGCTCCTTGTCAGTACCAGCATCGAGGTCAGGAAGAGTGGGGGCTACTATAATTACTGGCTGCCATAATGACAACTCGTGCACTTGACTATGATGAGCCCCCAACTCCTCATGGAGTCTGCCCATGTTAGTCTACTCGGCCATATCCATGTTGAATATGCTCTCAAAACCATCTAGCCTGACATGTAGGGCCTATGCAGCTGTCTAAATCTCAGCATTTACCCAAGGCTTGATATTCTACATCATTGACTGAACCTTCTTCACTGCTACGGTTAGTCTCTTGTCCAGCTTTTGGAGAACATCCTGTGGCACTAGCATGTACCCGACTGGAGTCTGGCTCGGGAGGCTCATAGGTGGTGTGATAGAGGTGCTAGGAGCTGCATCTGAATGATAAGCATCTGTAGCCGATGTCTCAACCTGCTCTTGTGAAGTGGAGGCATTCACTTATGCACCCCGAATTATCCCTGATAGTGGGACTGTGATAGAAAGTCGTTCCTGACTTACCGGGTTCATCTCATCCCGAATTAGGCAAATATTAGTGATCCATTATCCTCTGATCAGGTGCTCCTCACCACGACGCACCTTTGTTTGCACCTCTTTGCACAATCTATATATGAGACTCAAGAATAGAATGGTAGTGCTCAATCCCATAGCACGATCCTGAGTCCTCTTTTGTGATGACCCTCGGGATGTTGATGGGGTGTCTAGACATGATACAAGCTACCAAAGTTGCTTTGCCTGCACTGAGGGTATTATCATTTACTTTTGGGGCCAAGTGGTGGTGCAGGAATGTCCAACAGGCTTTTGATATGAAGTTTAGAGAGTTCTGTATGACCTGCTTGCTGCTAGTGACCCATTATTCCTCTTGTTTGTCCTTAGCAATCACTCCCGACAACCACTAAATTTTCCTTCGCCTCTCATCAAAACCCAGCTTCTTGATCTATTTCAAGGCCTCCGCTATGGTGTAGCATGTTGTGGTATGAATTGGGGCCCATATAATACCCGAGCAATAGTACGCTCGGATATCAACCTCTCGACCTCAAACCATGACGCCCTCCATCTTAGGCTGATCTTTCAACTTTTTTCCCTCTTTCTCTTTCGGCTCCATGGTTGCTAGATAATTGGTATAGAAATCCAGGATGAATTCTAAAGTTAGTCCGGGGCTCTAGCCATCCAGTCAAAACCATAGAAGCTAAATATCCTCTTTATCTCCTCTACCTCGTTTAGTGAATTGGTGAGGATTCACGGCTCTTCCTGAATGCTCATCCGATGTTTATTCTTGGCGGTGAGAACAATTCCCTATTCATATATTTCTTAGGATCCTAGTACTCTCCATCGAATGGTGTGGTTCTCCCTAGGCAAAGTCTGCCTCTGCTCGGCATTGGGTGCCTCCTCCTCTAATTCGGACTCACAATCTGCATCACCGGATCGGGCCTTCTTAGACCCCTCTTCTTCATTAGAGTTTCTTCCAAACTCTTGGGCTCTTTCCTCTGCTTCCTCCTCAGACTGGGGAGCACCAGTAGATGTGGTAGTGGCTGCCACAGCCTGGGCTTTAGCCTTAGCCCTAGTGGTTCATGTCCAGTCAATATCAGATGTATCGACCCAGTATTCTTCCACTAAAACACTAGGGCAGTTGCCTACTTGTTCAGATTTAGAGGTCTCATTTATCAATGCCCGCCGAGCAGTTGCCTTGGATGCTTTATGTTTTTGCGTCATTGTACCTGTGCAGAAATAGGGCCAAAATTCCAAACCTTAGAAAGATAAAGCAAGAAAAATAAGTCCTCTATAAGTTATCACTAGTCTAAAGTATGGTTGTACCATGTAGGTATGATTCATATTGAGAGTCATGATATCTCAGGTCAATGTTATGCCTCAGAGGTACGACTTGTACCATGAAGGTACGGTCCGTACCACGAGTCATATGAGGATGCCCCTTGAAACAAATGTTCTATATTTTTCCACGACTCATGGTACGACCCGTAAGTCGATGCCACAAGTCGTAGGAAGGATCGCACTGTTACTTGTGGACTTGACCCTTCCATCGGGTATATCTCGTATTAGAATACCACGAGTCATACTAGGATTCATACCTCATGATTATTACAGATTTGGCTTGGGACAGTCCCAACGAGCCATCCTATAAATCATAATATGATATGACGAGTTGTAGCAAGGCTTGTAAAGCCTATCCCTGCCATATTTTTGATTCAGTTTGTAGGAGATTTTAATTTAGTGTTTGGTACGCAGAATTCCCCAAGTCTAGGAATGCATTTAACATGTTTTCCAATTTCTTATTCCTCCCCTTTTTAATCACAACCCGTAACTCAAGTTTAATAGTTCAATGTGCCATTTTCACAAGTTAAATCCCTACCTAGTCTCACACCAACTTGTTCACATCCCTGGTCATTGTCCTTTTTAACTTTTTCAACAATTGATGGACTCTCAAGGATTAAGTAGGTTTGCTTCAAGGGCAACAGGTTATTCTTATCAAACTCAACAAATACACTTACTTGAATGCTGCTTACTTCGACTAGCAATCAGAACTAGGGTTGGGATTGATGTCACCCCCCACTTTGGGAGGCATCACTGGCACCTAATGCCATACTAGGATCTAACTGACCTGGCTGAGCTTATGCACGTCCGGTGCATGCCTGAAACTCAATTGAAGAAAACAACAAGCTATATCTCGGTTTTAAACACAACCTCCGGCCGACAAGGCCATATAGCCACCTATAAATAAAAATAGCTAACCAACAACAAGCAACAAAAAGGATCTTATGTGGGCTGACAAGACCACCATGCTGTCTAGTTATAAAAGAAATGAGAACGAGCTACTATACTAGGCCCAACATAGCCAAGAACAGTTAACCAACTTAATACTTTAGTCTACAAGCCTCTAAGAATACAAATAGTGGTCGGGATAGGGTCTCGGCATACCTACATGCTATAAAAATGAAAGACTGTAATCTGTACAACCTGGTAACTCCGAATGAAAGGAGCTGGCCAAACTGTTGACTCTGGACAGCTGCTACTGAAGATCCTGAACTGTGTCTGTCTAAACCTGCAGGGAAGTAATGCAGCGCCCAGGGATGTGCATCAATACAACATGTACCGAATATGTAAGGCAGTAAATAAGTAGTTAAAGAGTAAAAGAAAGTAGAAAGGAGGGGTAGAAACATTAACCTATAAGCTGGCTTATTCGTAATCTGCATCTAGCTAAACACTACACGTAGTGAGCTAAGACTTTATAATTACACATCCATAAGCTATAACTATCAGTCAAGAATACAAACAAGAACATAACCTGTCCCTGATAAGCCTGGAAGGTACAAGTGTCATGACCCGAGAGTACACCCGGATCGTAGGCACAGGACAAGGAGTCTCGAGAGACCCCAAGTCAACCCATGGCGTGAGTATAACACTAATTCATTCATATACAGTGGAAAACTTAACTCATAAATTGTAAACTAACTTAAAATCATATCATGAGAGACGAAGGAAACAAAAATACAAGATCCAAACATAAACAGTTGAATACTACACAAAAGTCTTTAAGCCTCTAATCATAAAAGACGGGTTGATGGGAAAAGACCCCAACTAACCCAAACAGTCTGAAAACATAAGATAAACAAGATCTGAACATGAAGCCCTTGAATCATGAGGACTGACCACTGAAGACTGAGAGGATTGGGCGCAAGCTAGGGACGATGTTGAACCTGCAAATTGGATCCTGAAAATATGTGGGATAGTACTCGGAAAGTACTGAGTATGCAAGGTATGCAAATAATGCTTAAAAACATGAATGTTATAGGAGTGGGACATCATGATCATAAAACTGAAATCGTAAGTATATCGTAAGGCTCAATATTTCCAAAAATACTCATAAACCCATCAAAGCCGTAGAGTGCGGGGAAAACATTTCATAAATCATAACTTGAGCCTAAAGGACGTAATGATGCATATTTCAAAACCACGAGGACAATGAGATATTTCTATAACCGACATACTTCACATGAGCACACATGAAGTCCGACTTGTACCCCTAGTCGGGAGGCCATTCATACCTTGCCAAGGGTATGTACCATGAATGGCGTGATATCAGTCATGAAGGCCCCGTAGGGCATAGGGGACAATCACTGATGAGGTCCCAAACATAATACTACGGTGGCATGTAGTTCTGATATTCGGGGCATAACTTAGGCCCCCAACCTACTCGGTGTTAAGTACTACTCCAAAACATGCAACGTGATCATAACATTCATAACATTACATGCATGGCTAGTGGAAACATTGAAATCATAACATACTTGAGAGATTCTATTTCTATCTATGGAATTGGGCCCGTGAGGCGGCCAAAATCGTATTTATAATTCATAAGCGACATGTGGGCATTTCCCATAATTTCAAACATACTTGAAATGCTTAAATTCATAAGAAAACGATCATGATAGCATAAGAAATCGAAACTTGAAGACATGCTTAAAAATTTAAGAGAAATTCGTTCATGCTCTCGGAATCATCTTGACCATGAAATTCACTAAAAATTTCCCCATAATTGGGCATCCATACTTTTAGAGTTTAAATCATAAAATATAAAATATATACAAGTAAAATCAGTCCAAACACTTCAAACCCGCAAATTAAACATAATATCACAAGTTCATGTAAGCTTTTCAGAATCATGCAAACGGGGTTAAGACCCGCAAAAATTTAGCAAATTAAACGTAGGAAATGGGTGGAAATGGGAATGGGTAGGGACTAAACTACCCATTCAAACCCCACACACTTGTACATTTCATGATTTCCTACTCCTATGAAGAACCCTAAGTGAGAGCTTGAATAACTTGAAGAAAATGGCTTGAAACCCTTCCTACTCCCTTCTCCAACACTTGAAATTGATAAAATGAACTTAACAAGAGTTTTGATCGCATAAAGACCCTGTTTTGACCTCAAAATGACGTGGTTTAGGTCCCAAAAGTGTAGAAAAGTCAAAATTGCCTTTAATGAAATTTACCTGAAAAGCAGTTTTGGCTCCGACCACGAGTCGTGCCACCAGTCGTACCACCAAGTCATGACTCGTTGTTACCTCTTGTGGTCACTTCACCCCTTTTTCCCAACTTTCTAAATTTGGCCACGACTGGTAACCCACGACTCGTACCACCATCCTACACGTCGTACTGTCATCCGTGGTACCATCCACCCAACCCAATATGACTTAACCACTATTCCTCACCACGACTTGTTGCTACATCTACGAGTCGTACCATGACCCGTGACGACTCACTCTTGGCTCCACTGAGATATTTATCTCGACTCCTAACCACGGGTCGTAGCTTCTCACCACGATTCGTAGGTCTACCCGTGACATAACCTCAAGCTCCTGATTTTGTCACGACTCGTGTCACGAGTCGTAGGTACTCATAATGACTCATACCTCGAGTTGTACTGGTGCAAATTCCAGGTCCTTTTGCAGTTTTCAACATCAACTCCCGGGTCTATACGTAGGCCCTTTCGGGGTGTTACAATATCTCCCCGTTAGAAGCTTTCGTCCTCGAATGTAGGGTCACAAACAGCAAATAGAAACATACAATCACTATATATAGATGTTAATCATTAAATTTCGAGCCGAAAACTGACGGAACGACTACCCCCGACGAGAACCACATAGTTGGTCTGAGTTAAAACATTACATACATTCATTATATCATAAAACAAACTTATACACATGAATAGAACATGAAAAACTGAATAGAGGTTTAGGGAAAATATTGATACCTCAAACTGATGTTGATCTGATATGGAACAAATGAGGGTATTTAGCCGTCATATCCGCTTCGGCCTCCCATGTAGCTCCCTCAACATGATGATTCCTCCATAACACCTTTACTGAGGCTACTTCTTTGTTCCTCAGTCTCCAAACTTGACGATCCAAGATTTCAATAGGGATCTCTTCATAACTGAGGCTATCCTTCACGCCAACACTTTCCACTGGCACCATTAAGGCTGGATCTCCCATGCACTTTCTCAAGAGCGATACATGAAATACGGGGTGAACCGAAGCTAACTCCAAAGGTAACTCTATCTCATAAGCTACCATACCCAATCGTCTCACGATCCTGTATGGGAAAATATAATGGGGGCTGAGTTTCCCTTTCTTTCCGAATCTCATTACTCCCTTCATGGGAGATACCTTCAGAAACACTCAATCATCGACCTCAAAATCAAGCTCCCTTCTCCTCACCTCGACATAATACTTTTGGAGACTTTGATCCATTTTCAGTCTTTCCCTTATCAATTGAACTTCTTCCATGGCCTCATGGACTTAATTGGGTCCCACTAACGTAGCCTCACCGACTTCAAACCACTCAATGGGCGACCTACACAGTCGCTAGTAAAGAGCCTCGAACGGTGCCATTTGTATGCTGGAGTGGTACCTGTTGTTGTAAGCAAACCAAACAAGAAGAAAATACTCGTCCCAACTACCCTTGAAGTCAATAGTACAAGATCTCAACATTTCCTCAAGATTCTGGATAGTCCGCTCCGCCTGACCATCGATTTGTGGATGAAACGCCGTGCTAAGCTTTACTTAAGTACCAAGTCCCTTTTGAAAAGACCTCCAGAACTGAGAGTTGAAATGCGTACCTCTATCTGATATAATGGACAATGGTACTCCTTGCAACCTAACCAACTCTCGAATGTATAACATTGCATAATCTTCTGCTGAACAGTGGTTTTGACCGATTGGAAATGAGCAGCCTTGGTCAACCTGTCCACCACAACCCAAGTGGAGTCATACTTTCTACGAGTATGGTGCAAGCCTGTTACAAAGTCCATGTTGATCTCTTCCCACTTCCAAGTAGGAATGCTGATGTCTTGGAGTATACCCTCTAGTCTCTGGTGCTCGACTTTCACCTGTTGGCAATTCGGGCACTTGGCTACAAATTCTGCAATATCCCTCTTCATCCCATTCCACCAGTAGATTTCCCACATGGCATGATACATTTTGGTGGAAGCTGGATGGATAGAATATCTGGACCCGTGAGCCTCATGCAACATCCTACTCCTCAAGTCCCCTATGTTTGGAACACATAAGCGACCTTGGTAACGAAGCACACCATCTCCCTTTGGGATAATAATTCTACTTTCTGACTTTAAATAACCTTTTTCAACTTTACCAATATTGGGTCTTCATCTTGCTTAGCCTTTTCCTCTATTACCATGGATGACTCTGACCCATTCTGAACTACTACCCTACCATCGGTCGAGCTGACTAGTCTAACTCCCAACCGTGCAAGTTGATGTACCTCCTTTACAATCTCCTTCCTGTCTTCACTCACATGTGACACACTTCCCATAGAAATACTACTAAGGGCGTCTGCTACCACGTTGGCCTTACCCGGGTGGTAAAGGACACTCATGTCGTAGTCCTTAAGGATCTCCAACCAGGTCCATTGCCAAAGATTTAGCTCCTTCTGTGTAAATACATATTGTAAGCTCTTGTGGTCTATGAATACATCTACATGCACCCCATACAATTAGTATCACCATATATTTAAAGCAAATACCACTGTGGCCAACTCGAGATCGTGGGTTGGGTAATTCTTCTCAAAAGTTTTCAGCTGTCTGGAAGCATATTCTATGACCTTCCTGTGCTGCATCAATACACATCCTAGTATGACCCTCGGTGCATCACAATATATGACGAAGCCATCAGTATCCTCTGATAAAGTCACCACCGATGCTGAAGTGAATCTGGCCTTCAATTCCTGGAAACTCTTCTCACAAGCTTTCGACCACTGGAACTTCATTCTGAGTCAATCTCATTAAGGGGGTTGAAATGGATGAAAAACCTTCCACGAACCTCCAATAATAACACACTAAGACCAAAATGCTTCTGATCTCCGAAGGATTTACTGGTCTGAACCAGTTCTTTACTGCCTCTATTTTCTGGGAGTCCACCCTTATGCCTTCGCTTGATAGTACATGCCCCAAGACTGCAATTGATTTCAACAAAAATTCACATTTGCTTAACTTGTCGTATAACTGGTTATCCTTGAGAGTCTAGAGTGCTACCCTCAGGTGTGCGGCATGTTCCTCCTCGCTCCAAGAGTATATTAGTATGTCGTCGATGAACACAATCACGAACATATCAAAATATGCCTTGAATACTCTGTTCATCAGGTCCATAAAAGCTGCAAGGGCATTGGTTAGTCCAAAAGGCATAATAACGAATTCAAAATGGCCATACCGGGTCCTAAAGGCAGTCTTTTGGATGTCCCTCTCCCGAACACTGAGCTGGTGATACCCGAACCTGAGATCTATCTTGGAGAAATATTTGGCACCCTAAAGCTGATCGAATAGGTCATCGATCCTGGGTAGAGGGTATCTATTCTTGATGGTGACCTTATTCAACTCTATTGTCAATACACTTTCTTCCGAAAGAACAACATTGGGGCACCCCATGTGGACTTACTCTGTCTAATAAAACCCTTATCTAGAAAATCCTTCAACTGCTCCTTTAACTCTTTTAGTTCGGCGGAGGCCATACGATAAGGAGGAATTGATATGGGCTGCATGTCGGGTGAAAGATAAATATCAAAATCAATCTCCCTCTCGGGAGGAACACTTGGAAAGGGCATTTGGAAATACCTCAGGGTATTCACCCACCATGGGAACTGACTGAATTGTCGGGGTCTCGCATGTGAGATCCTTAACCCTAACTAGGTGGTAAATACAACCCTTGGAAATCATTTTTCTGGACTTTATATAGGAGATAAAGCGACCTAAAAGTACCGCTGAACCACTCCTCCATTCTAAAACCAGTTCATCTGGAAACCAAAACTCCACTGCCCGAGTAATAGATTTAACAGAAGCATAACATGAAAACCACCAATCCATGCCTAAGATGATGTAAAAATAAGTCATAGCTAATTCTACTAAGTCTACGGAGGTAACCTTGTGCAACACTGTAATAGGGAAACCTCTATATACCCACCTCACTACGATTGAATAACCAACCAGGGTAGAGTCAAAAAATGGTTGAGACAAGATTTCAGGACTGACTCCAAAGTGACTAAAAGTGTAAGTTGTCACAAAAGATAGTGTGGATCCCACATCTAATAAAGCGTAGGAATCAATGTGAAAGACTCGCAGCATACCCGCAATCACATTGGGAGAAGTCTCCTGCTCCTACCGAGAGCCAAGTGCATAAAATCGGTTCTAGCGCTGGATGCCAGCTGAGCCAGTCGGAGCACCCTGCTAAGTCTGACGTGCTACTGGGACGGATGAACTGACTGCTGAAGTGCGGGCTCCACTACCCTATGACCTAGCTGAAGGCCAATCCCTAAGTTCGTGTCCTAGTTTGCCACACCCGAAACAAATGTCTGAGCCCACCAAACATTTTCCTGGGTGGTTCTTGCCACAAGTAGCACAAGATGGGAATGTGCACATGCTGTTCTGACTGCTCAAACCGGAGGCCCTGCTCCTTTGACTTTCTTGGGGCATGGATGGAGTACTAGCTGAAGATGTTGTTGGCACAATGGACCTGCGCTGGGACTCCTGGTAAGATTCACCCCTCGGCTTAGGCTGGGAGAACCTGTGGATATCAGTTCTGGACCTCTTAGCCTCTCTCTGCCTCATATGAGTTGCTTCCATCTATTGAGCATAGAGGACCATCCGTGGGTAGTCCATATCCTAATGAAGAATGGAGGTTCTGAAGTCATTATCCAGATACTCAGCTACTCCCTACACGAATCTGCTCACCCGCGCCCTTTGATCCATCACTAACTCCGGGGCATATTTTGACAGGTGAGTGAACTCAAGTGAATATTCCCACACTGTCATCTTTCCTTGATTAAGTTTGACAAATTCAATTTCTTTCAGTTCCCTCATCTCCCGAGGGAATAACCTATCAAGAAAGGCTATGTGGAACTCATCCCAGCTGATAGGGCCTGCTCCTACTGCCCTGCTATCCCTCTATTTCTTGAACCAAATGTAAGACGCCTCCTTCTTTTGGCGAAAGTCCAAATCAACACATTCCTCACCTGTCAATCCCATGACCTGAGAGACCTTCAAAATCCCTTCGATGAGCTCGTGCGTATCCTCGTCCACCTTTGCCTCTGTGAACTTGGGAGGGTTTATCCTAAAAACATCTCTGATCCGGGTCGTTGCTATATTTTCGTTCTGAGGAACAGATGCAATAGCCCGCTGGTTGACCTAAGCAGTCAAAGCATGCACCAGTATTTGGATAGCCCCTCGAAACTCGCCATGGGAAGCTAGCTAGGGTGCATGGGGCTTCTGAATAGGTGGGGATTGTTGACGCCCATCATCATTGCCACCCCTGCGGCCTTCATCATTTCTGTTCCTCCTTCCGATCATCCTTCTGGGAGCCATAATTTTTCTGCAATTGCAAAACGCACGAATTAGAAGGATGGAGAGATTCTTGACCGCGCGACATAGATCATGAAACAAGGGAACATTTCCAAAAACATTCAGTAGCCTCTTCGTATTTTCAGACCATACCTGATGAACATAGATCCAGCCATGTATATGGACCTGATGAATAGTATTTTCAGACCATACCTGGACTTGTTTGTGATAGTGTTTATTTTAGATACTCTGGTATATTCTCGCTCAGAGGCAGACCACCAGAATCATTTGCGTCAGTGCTCCAGATTCTCAAGGACCGTCAGCTATATGCCAAGTTCTCGAAATGTGAATTCTTGCTGAATTCAGTACCCTTTTGGGTCATATCATGTCGGATGCTGGTATACAGGTAGATACCCAGAAAATAGAAGCAGTAAAAGCATGGACCAGACCTACCACTCTGACCGAGATACGCAGTTTCCTAGGGTTAGCAGGGTACTGTAGGAGGTTTGTTGAAGGATTTTCCACTTAGCAGCACCTCTGACTAAACTGACGTAGAAGGCAGAAAAATTTCATTGGACTGAGGCATGTGAGCAGAGCTTCCAGGAATTGAAAGGCAGGCTAACATCAGCTCCTGTGTGAGCATTGCCAGAAGGTACAAAAGGGTATGCAGTTTATTGTGACGCTTTGGGTGTTGGGTTAGGATATGTGTTGATGCAACATGGTAAAGTAATTGCTTATGCTTCCAGACAGCTGAGGAAACATGATAAGAACTATCCTACCCATGACCTGGAATTGGCCGCAGTGATTCACGCCTTAAAGATAAGGAGACATTACTTGTATGGGGTCCACGTGGATATTTTCACTGATCATAAGAGCCTACAGTATATCTTCACCCAGAAAGAGTTGAATTTGCGGCAATGTCAGTGCTTAGAGCTGTTGAAAGACTGTGATGTGGATATTCTGTATTACCCAAGGAGAGCTAATGTGGTGGCAGATGCCCTTAGTCGTAAATCTATGAGAAGTATGGCACACTTACAGCTTGAGCAGTGGGAATTAGCCCGGGAATTGTATCAGTTAGCCAATTTAGCCGTTCGTGTAGCAGAAATAGAGGACAATAGAGCGGTAATCCAGAACACTGCAGTGTCGTCTTTAGTCGTGGAACTAAAGGAACGGTAATGTGAAGATCCTAGCCTGGTTCAGCTCAGAAACAAAGTTCAACAAGGAGAGGTGACAGATTTACAGATAACCGAGGATAGGATATTGCGATATAAAGATCGCCTTTGTGTTCTAGACGTTGCAGGGCTTCGCCAGCAGATTATGGGCGAGGTACATTATGCCCGTTATTCTCTCCACCCAGGTTCAACAAAAATGTACCACGATATAAAACAAATCTACTGGTGGCAAGGAATGAAGAAAGGGATAGCAGAATTCATAGCTCAGTGTCCCAACTGCCAGTAGGTAAAAGCTAAACATCAGAAACTAGGCGGACTGACTGAGGATATAGCTGTGCCTCTATGGAAATGGGAAGCAATAAATATGAATTTTGTAGCAGGATTACCCCGCACCAGGCGTAGATATGATTCGATCTGCGTGATTGTTGATAGACTGACAAAATCATCTTATTTTCTTCCAGTAAGGGCTACCTTTCCCGCCGAGGATTATGCTGAGCTGTATATCACAGAAATAGTCAGGTTGCATGGTGTTCCAGTGTCCATTATCTTCGACAGAGGGCGCAGTTTACAGCTAAATTCTGGAAATCATTTTAGAGATGCCTGGGAACGCTGGTTAACCTGAGCACAGCTTTTCATCCTCAGATAGATGGGCAGGAAGAACGCACCATTCAAACACTCGAGGATATGTTGCGAGCATGTGTGTTGTACTTCAGAGGTAGCTGGGATGAACATTTACCACTCATTGAGTTCTCCTATAATAACAGTTACCATTGAGTTATTCAGATGGCGCCTTATTATGAGGCATTATATGGGCGAAAGTGCAGATCTCCAGTCGGTTGGTTTGAGGTAGGAGAGTCAACATTGATTGGGCCAGATATCATTCATCAATCAAAGGAAAAAGTAAAGCTTATTAGAGAATGTTTACTGACTGCTCAAAGCCACTAGAAATCTTATGCTGACGTGCAACACAAAAACTTGGAATTTAATGTGGGTGATTGGGTGTTTCTGAAAGTTTCACTGATGAAGGGTGTAATGAGATTTGGTAAGAAAGGCAAGCGCAGCCCGAGGTTTGTTCGGCCTTATCAAATTCGCCAAAAAATAGGCCAAGTGGCATATGAGTTAGACTTACCTCCAAAGTTAGAATCTGTCCACACAGTTTTCCATGTATCAATGCTAGGAAAGTGCATAGGAGATCCCTCCAGAATTGTCCCAGTCCAAGATGTTCAGGTTACAAAGGAGTTGGCCTATGAAGAAGTTCCAGTAGCCATACTAGACAAGTAGATCCGCAGATTAAGAACTAAAGATGTTGCTTCTATCAAAGTATTATGGCATAACAGGAACCGAGAGGAAATGACTTAGGAAGCAGAAGAAGATTAAAAGCCAGATACCCTCAGTTATTTCAGACTTAGTTAGTCAGAGATATGTTAATATTGCTGCTTTATGAGTTGCTTTGTATTCATGTGTATGAGTGAGATGTTGACTTCAGTTTATTATGTAATGGATGCTATAGTATTATATGGAGTACCTGTATTGGACTTTTCTGCGTTACAGGGTTTTTATGAGATAGGTCCATATTAAAGGGGAAACTCTACCGTAATTTTTCAAGAAAAAAGGTAAAGCAAGTTAAAATTTCTGTAAACTGAAGTTAACGTTCGAGGACGAATGTTCTTAAGGTGGGAAGGATGTTACACCCCGTAACTTCTTGACACTTAGCTGGCCTATTCGCATGTTGGTAAAGAGTTTTAGAATGCCATACGTGCGAGAAAAGGGCCCGGGGAGAACCGGACAAGCGCCAAGTTGGAGAGTCGCAAGGCAAATGCGACTTATAAATCGCACTCGACAAATGCGACTTATAAATCGCATTTGACAAGTGCAACATAAAGGCCCCAAGTATATAAAGGCCTTCCACTTCGTTTTTACGTAACTTTTCATTTTATTTCTACAGAAACAACCATAAAACAAAGGAGAACGAGGGTTCAACATAAATATTCGTCCGATTAGGCTGTCAAATGCAGTCCAAACTCGAATTAACTTTGGGTAGCGAAGTATAAAGCTTTCGGGAGCATTCCTACCGAGTTAGTTTCGCGAAATTTGGTCGGCGAATCATTGTCACGCCGAGCTAAGATATGTGGAATTTCTTCAAACTAGTGTTAATATACTCCCAACATTAAAGTGAGTATTTCTCCCTTCTAGTCCCCCGAGAAATAGCGAGTTTTCGGCCTTTCTTCGATAAGTCGAAGAATAAGTAGTAGGTATAGACATAATATGGTTTGTTTCAAAAATAATAGTTGAATTAAATCTATTCTTTCGTGAATATGAATACAGTGGGGAGAAATAGATGAATATTAGTCGAGCTATGCCAGTTAATCAGAAAGTCGGCAGTTGAGGTATGTAAAGCCAGTTTCTTTCGGCAAGCTAGTAGTTCCAGTATAGCAAAATAATACAAATTCTAGTAGAATGTTTCAGAAGCCGTATATTATATTTAGTATGAGTTCAGTAAACATGTTAGAATTATTATAAAGTGTTCAGCATGAAACTAAGTAAAACAGTATAATTCAAAGTAGAATATTCTTGAAATATTATTGCAGACTCAGTATATCTCAGTATTAGATTCATTATATTTCAGTATGAGATTCAACATATTTCAGTATCAGATTCATTATATTTTAGTATGAATTCAGAACAGAATACCATAATATAAATATTATTATTAGATTCAGTATATATATAATACATGCGGTTATTTCTATCTGTGGAGACATGATTGTTCTGTGTTGGGCACCCTTAGAGCTTCCTTGACCGCCTCAGGGTTAATAGCTGTGTCGACTCACCCGCTAGAGGGTGAGGATACGTTGCTCTAGCAGGCTGATCAGCACTACACCACACCCCCTGTCGAGCGTTTGCGCCTGAGGTGCAGATTACAGTTTTCAGATTATAGATTTCAGATTTCAGATTTCAGATTTCAGGAGTCTTCCAGACTTAGATCCAGCTATAGTCAGGGGCTCAGCGGGCCCAAGTTGCATACCAAGGGGGCCAGCGGGATGCTCATAGTTACTAGGTGGATGGTATGATCTGGGTAGGGGTATATAGATTTTGTGTTGGTTGGTACCATACGGCTTATGGGGGATGGTAAGGCTCTTGTATGCTATGTTGTGTTAGTTATTAATAGATAGAAAGTAGACCACCATGTTATTAGGTATGACTCTTACTCTCTTCAGTAAAGTTACGCTCTTTTCAGTCAGTCTCAGCTCATCTCCTATTACTTCAGTATCTATCAGTATTATTGTTTGCTTTTTGTTATTTTCAGTCATTGCTTTGCATACTCAGTACCAGTGGTACTGATGCCCGTTTTGGGGCGCTGCATTACTTGCCTGCAGGTACTCATAGACGTGGAGTAGATCCCTCGTAGTTCCAGCCAGCATATAGAGTCATCAGCTCCTATCATCCGGAGCTTGATAGCTAAAGGTTTACTTCCCTTTTTATTTGTACAGTATGGGTAGGTCGGGTCCCTATCCCGACCATCTTATTATTCTTAGAGGCTTGCAGATTGTATATTCCTTGTGGTTATTTGTACCAATCGTGTGGGGTAGTGTGTATATTTTTAGTTTTCATGTGACGGTCGTGTGGGGCCTTGTTCAGTTGTCAGTTGGTGACCTTGTCGGTCAATGATCAGTTTAGCACTTGATTCTACTTTTCAGTGATAACTAGTCAGCATGGTGGCCTTGTCGGCCCGCATAGGTTCCCTTATGTTTAGTTGTTCTGGGTAGTTGTTATATTCCTAAGGTGGCTATAGGCCTTGTCGGCCGGAGGCTATATTTACACCCATTATATAGCCTATTGTTTTCATAAATCCAGAATTAGAGCCAGCCTGGCATCAGAAGTGCTTAGGCTCAGTAGTCCAGCAGTCCAGGTCCTAGTAGGGCACCAGGTGCCAGTCATGCCTCCCAAGGCGGGGTGTGACAATCATAATCTCTAAAGGTCTAGACTGGATAGAGTGAGATCTAGAGTGGCCTAACAATACTCTGAATGTCCTATTCGGGCAACTACAACTCATAAGAAACTGTAGGATAGCAGATGACCAACTACCTAGTTCTTTTACTTAGAACGACTGCAGTGCTGCTACTAACCAAACAGGCTTTTGAGCGGTCTACCCATAATCCTCCACAATTATCTTACTGACATTCTTAGTTTCAGTGTAATACTGTGCTAACATGATTCTAGTTCTTTAGACCTTAACTTGGTCTATTCAGATCTTATATGACTTTCTTGGGCAAACCCTAATTTTATAGATAAGTTTATATGGATTTAGCCACTCACAGCGATCAGTCCCTGAGTATCTCATAGGAGCAGGCTGGGGCGTTGGCCCCGACTCTATCTGCTAATAAGGTCCCCTCCTTTAGGGTACCTATGGGTCTCTGACCTAAACAATTGGGATGGCTTCTTGAGCGACTTGTATGATGAGTACTAAGTCAACTACAACTAACAGTCACTAGTAGTAACTAACTAGATGGCAAGCTGTCACTCGGTTCATTAGATGACCCTACTGTCGCTTACTCTAAAGTATGGCCATCCTATCTAAATTTCAGGCCCTAGGGCGTGAGGGTACGCCAATAGAGTTTGGACATGCTTTACTGACAAAACAGGTGCCCGACTGGTAGCTATATTACCTAGCTGCGCCTATGTTGTTCAACTTACTAACTCAGGCCCAATAGCTATCCACAAGCTTCTAAGGTCTAGGTCTGACAATAAAACATCCACTCTACTAACACAATTAAGTAGAGAATAACGGGTTTCTATGATGCTCCTAGTGTATGTAATACTCAACATGCTCCTTCCCTACAAGGGATACTGCGGTACGATCCATATACGTTTCCTAGTAGCTAACTACAACAAATATATATTCATAGTCTACAGACAACAGCTGGACACAACATATCTAATCACAATATACTGATAGCAACTATTTGCAACATATGGGACCATTATTTCCATTCAAGAAAATAAGTCGTATCACTATACGACGAGAATAACTTGCCGAAGGAATAATCCTTACCATACCTTGAATGAGGATTTCTGCTTTAACTAGCGAGGTTCAACTTGTATTCAACAGCTCTCTCCAACTGTAACCTTCAGGCTAAGAGAATAGGACTAATATCAATATAAAATTTGGCGAACAATAAAAACTTTTGATAACTATATAAATTATAACTCAACTTCAAATAACTCGTCCGGAAACCTTTAATTTTCTGAGATTTTAGAACGGAGAAGTGCTTACCTAATACTTGTGACCATTTGGGATTCAATTTGGAGCAATTCTGATAATTTCTACTCGGCGGAGTTACGATCTGCTGGATGTGTTTCGAGAAAATAACTTTGTAGGAATGCTCCTTACAGGCTTAGAACTTGATACCTGAAGTTAATTTGAGTTTGGACGGTGTTTGGTAATATAATCGGATGAAAAACGATTGATTTTTGCGTGAGACCTTAGTCCTTGGTCGTGAAGATCATTTATGAAATGATTCAAGTGAGAGAGAAGTATTTATATATATTTAGGGCAGTGGCAGGGGGGGTGCGGCGCTCCATCTATAACGTCAAAACATGGGAGCGACGCGTCGCTCATCGCGTTGAGGCAGAGGTGCGACGCGCCGGCCGTAATGCCAGGCGACCTGGCGAGGCCAGTGCCCGGTGTGCTGGGCCTCCTGCTTGATCGCTATCGTGTTCGTATACCCAACCCCTGGTTCCTTTTTCCACACGTGTCGTACTCTAAAACACTCAGCATACGTATGCACATGACTGTTAAACAATAGAAACTTATGGGGTGTAACAATTGAGATTCACGGTGTTATCTGAGCAAAGAACTTGCTCAATCGATCGTGAGTTTGAGTTACGTGTGTGAGGGAGTCGTGAGTTTTAGACGTGAATTAGGTTTTAAGTGTGTGCAAGAAGGGTACGATTTTTTTGAAATTTAAATAGCTTGTAGAGCAAATTTGAAAATTTTGGACTGAGTTGGATGATTTTAAAATTTTTTGACCCGTCATGACTCATTCCATGAGTCGTAGGAAGGTCCTATGACTCATCTATTGGAATCATAACAGAGAAATTTTAGAATCTTACTTGTGTACCTACAAGAACATCATACGACTCATACTATGGGGGTACAATTTGTACAATGACTCGTAGGTCTTTCTTACATTGAGGTTCATGCCTTGCATAGTTCATAACCACAATGAGTATTACGACCCATACAATGCGGTTACGAGTCGTAGAACAAACTATAACCTGAACACATGCACTGAAATACAATTTTCTTGTCACTACAACCCGTATAATCCCCTTATGAGTCGTACGGAGAACCGTAGCACCTACCTGTTCAACAGTTCTTTTGCCACCGATTTTTTTTCCCTTGCACACTGAACACACATAAGTTTAAACATGGGTTGCCTCCCAAGAAGCGCTTGATTTAACATCGCAGCATGATGCAGGTGGTTCGGTTACTAAGAGTTCACCAAACCACCTAATGGGATGCCTCCCAAGAAGCTCCTGATTTAATGTTGTGGCACGACAAAAGTCTCTTGACTACTTAGACTTCGTCAAGGAACTCAGATTCATCCTCTATTGTTGAGACAACTCTAGACTCCTTCAGTTGCTTCATTGACCGGTAGACATTGAAGGTGATCTCTTCTTTATTGAGTATGAACTTCAATTTGCCAGCCTCCACAACTACTAAAGCTCTCCCAGTGGCAAGGAATAGTTTCCCCAAAATGATGGGGACCTCAAAATCAACCTCACAATCAAGGATCACAAAGTCCGCAGGGATTATGAATCTATCCACTTTAAAAAGCACATCGAACAGGATCCCCACAGGCTTTTTCAAAGTTCTATCAACCACTAGTAGTCGCATATTAGTTGGTGTGGGGGCTCCCAAGCCCAGCTGCTTAAATAAAACTAACGGCGTCAGATTGATATGTGCTCCCAAATCGTAGAGTGCCCTTACGAACTCAACATCACTAATTGTATATAGAATGGTGAAGATACCTAGATCTTCTTTCTTCTAGGCAAGGACCCGTGGGGATATAGCACTATAATGATGCACATTATCCATAGGCCCATAGCTCATGGACCTTTTCTTTGTAATAAGGTCCTTCATAAACTTGGCATATCCCAGCACCTATTCCAATGCCTCAACCAATGGTATGTTTACAGATAACTATTTGAGCATTAATAGGAATTTCTGAAACTTACCATTATCCACCTTCTTCTTCATTCTTTGGTGGAATAGTGGCAGTGGTCATGGAATAGCCTCATAAATTTGTGTAGCTCCTTGCTTCTTTCCTTATTCAGCTTCAGGCCCTTTTTCAACAAATGGAGCCTCAGTCAATTCAGCATTCTCATTGTGCTCATTCTCAGCAACATCTTCCTCATTCTCGATCATGCTTTCTTTCTTTCCTTCAACTACAATTGGTAGAGGGGGATAAACCTTGGTCTTTCCACTCCTAATCATCACAACCATGCAGTGACCATCATTATTTAGATTCTAGACAATGTTGCTAGGTTGTTTACCCTTTTTCCTAGGGTTTATGGATGCTGATAGTTGCCCTAACTTCTGTTCGATCCGCTTGATAGCCATAGCATGTGATTCAACTCTCTGACCCATGCTCGATAGATCACTACGGATGTCTTTCGGCTGATCATTTGTGGATCTCACCTTCATTGCATCATAGCCATCATGCTCTCCAAATTCGACTATCCAAACTCTCCCTCACGTGCATTCGAAGGCAGGTACAATCCTATTCGATCATTGTGGTAACCTTCATTCCTTCTCCAATCTCCCTCGCGATCACGAATTCAGCCTCTGTCTCTGTACCCATTCCGATTATAATTCTCTCTGTAATGGTTCCGACCTTGGTTTCCAAAACCTTACCCCAAGTGTCTTGTCCATACCCTTGGGCATTGGCTCAGAAACTCGCCACCTGATTGTCCAAGAAGTTTTGCTCCTCCTTGGAATCTAAGTGGTTAGGCCCTGGCTTCTATCCCTGCATCCCCACTACATTAACTTTTTTAACTCCAACTCCCATGATATGCTTAGTGAGCAAGTCCAATGATGTGCGCATATGAGCAAATTCTCGGTCACGTTCTTCTTCCTTCCTTCATTGGTCTGCAATCAAACCAACAACATATGTACCAGCCATTGCTTCTGCTTCCCGAGGTGCCATGCTCTGTTTTTTTTGGTCACTCTGTCTAGAATCGTGGCAGCTTTCTCCAAGGTGTGCCTCATCAGTACTCCTCCCACCACTGTGTCTGCTACAACTTTTATACTATTGTTCAAAGATCTATAGAAAATCTCCAACAAACTTTTATCATGAATTTTGTGGTTAGAGCACTTGGTCACTTCTTTTGGAACCTCAATCAGGTTCCATGCAGTGCCTCGGTCTTCAATTTTTAAAAATTATAGATTTCGTCTTTAAGCTGCAGCGTCCTGGTGGGTCGAAAGAATCTCACTGGAAAACCTTGCTTGAGATCCCTCCAGTTGGTAATGGAGTCATTGGGCGACTCCCACAACCATAAAGTGGCTTCCCAGATAGAGAGAAGGGGAAGAGTCTTAGCCTTATAGCATCTTTGCTGACTCCAGGTGACTTGTACGGCTTGCCTATTCCCATAATGTTCTTCAGGTGCAGATTGGCATCTTTAGCTACTTGACCACTAAACACACCTTTCATGTTCAATAATTGGATCATGGTGCTAGTGATGTCAAATCTTTCCCTTGTAGGCAATGGTTGTGGTACAATAGCTCCAATTGACCTGACTTCATCAATGTTTGCATCATCCTCATCAAAGATTTGAGGGGCATATCATTGACCTCTGTTTCCCATTCCATGGAAACCAACATTCACAACCTCATCTCGAGCATCCTCTGCATCCTGAATCGCAGCTTGCCGAGCTACCTCAGCTTGCTTAAGCTTCTTCAGCAATATGGGAATCTCTCTACTCTTGGTTCTCCATTCTTCACAGTGTTCTTTTGAGTTCAATATCCAAAGGAATCGGGGGGTTTCCATTCCGAGTACTTGGCAGTCACCATTTGACAACCTGTGGATATCCAAAAATAAAAACGTAATTCAGGAAACAACAATCAAAAGTCAAATACAAGAGATTAATCTAATCTTAGCCGTATTCCCCAGTAGCGGCACCACTTTTTGATAAGTCTCAAGCTCACACTTCCTAGAAAAGTATGAAGTAGACGTTGTCAATAAAGAACCTAACAAAGATGTTGGCGTCAAACCCATGTAAGATCTATTCTAATAGCGGTACTTGAACTTGTAGGTGAGTTATCTCCAAATTGGGGAGTTTCAAGGAAAAAATAATATTAAAACAAGATTGTAATTGTGGTTTGTTATCAATATGTTCAAATAACTGGGGTAAGTTTTCTCCATAGGTTCATAACTTCTTCGAGTATACACACGTGATCTATCCCAATGCTTACTTGTAAAACTGATAACTAGGGTTCATCCAAAAGACTGTTTCGTCCCTATTGGATGACTATACTTAATCACTGGGTCAAGTCTCATGAGCGATTTATTCCTAATCATTATCAATATTTTTCAAATTCAACTATTCTGCGACCACAACTCAAGTTAATACAATGATCATAAAGACCAAGACTTTGTTGTAATTCTCTTTTCCTAATCACTAAGTCTCTAGGTTCAAGAAAGTAAATAATTTGGGCAAATCCTAATGTTGTACACTATTAAGAGACATTTAAAGATGTAGAGAATACAATACAAGCATTTAGCATTGGTTTAGAATCACTTTTATGTAGCCCTGATTTGTTAATCCACCATGGTTCCCACAACTCCTAGTTGCGGAGGTTTCAGCCTCTCATGTTTGTAAGATTACAATTAGCATTCATAGACAAACACATAATTAAATTCTTTACAAAAATAATTGGAAGAAAACCTGATTTGAATATCAAAGAACAATCTTAAGAACAATAGATGAAATCAAGAGTTTGATCCTAAGAATTGCTCTCCAAAGCTTGATAAAAATTCACAGATGATTTTCTTCACATACCTCTCCTACTTCATTTCTGGCTTCCCTACTAAAATAAAACATAAAAATGTATTTATATAGACATTAGAAACCTTTTCCTAAGCTAACAGGGAATTTTCCATATCTGGAGCCGACTGTATCACGACTTATCCTATGATCCGTAGCAGGATTGTACGGGTCGTACCTTCTTCTCGTACATCCTTGGCTGCTGCAGATTTTTCTAAGCATTGGCAGGATGGTACGACTCGCACCATAGTCCTACGAGTCTTACAATGCATCTGCGGTTTAGCGTTGGGAACTCTAACATCTTCTAAAGTTTTCCACGAGTGTTGTGGTATGCCTTGTACCTACCTCCTATGACTCGTACTATCTATTGTGTAAAAAGTCCTGCCAAGTCTTAAAGAATAACTTGAAGCTCACCATGCATCATGGTATGGATCATAGGACTTCTACGATCCATGAGTTCACTCGTACCAAGAGACTGCCTTTGTGCAACTTTCTCTGAACAATTCCATGACTCTGGTTATGGATCGTACCATAAGGGTACGACTCGTATTGAGAGTCATATTTTTCCTTCCTCTTAATCCATCCTTCTGACTTTCACCATGATTATAATTATGAATTGTATAATAAATGTACGACTCATGCTGAGACTTACACTTGGCTGATTTTCTGCACTTTTAGGCCTCTTTAGCACATTGTTTTGCTCCAACACTTATTTTCCCTGAAATCAAAGTAAAACTACCTCATATCTACATAAACATACCTAATTCCATTCTATTTTCTTAGTTTTAAGCATAAAAAGTGTTGTAAATCATATCACATCAAATGGGCCCTAGATAGTGATCACACAGCTCAACCACTATACTCTGGCAAGGTAGAGTGGGCCCTTTTTGATGGGGTGTATACATCGAATTCCACGTCTTTATCATGTAGTTATATGTCGATTATAGTCTCTCCCACAATACAATTCAATCTAGTATAGTCATAGTCCTTTATCCCGTCCAGTCTCCCAGATTTCTAGGATTTTCTGACGACTTCAATTAGTTATTGGTTCTTACAGTGTTGTTAGATTTTTAGATTTTTGTTTGGTATTCTTATGTTTAGCTTATATCTCACATACTCAGTACATTCAAAGTACTGATCACATATTTCTAGTTTCTATCGGCGATTCTCCAACAACTTTCAATGGTGAGTCCTCATCTGTCAAGGGCCGGAGTTTTTCTTTCAGTATAATATTTTCAGAGTAGTTTTCAAATATTACAGTTAGCTGGGGGATCGTCCCAGCAACTCATCAGTTCTTTAGAAGGCTTTTAGACAGTATATGTAGCTTCAACTTGAGTTCTAGTGTTTAAACAAATCTTTATTGTTATATTTAGTATTTGATTATTTCTTTAATCAGCTTCTGCTTATTTTTATCTTTCAGTAATTAGTCTTGTAGAATTATGCTATGCCATGGTTTGCTAGGGGTCACTCGTGATCCTAAGTACCGTAAAGCATCCAAGGTATAAACTCGGGTCCTAACATTGTATCTGCTCTTCATCTGTTGAACTCCAACTTGTAAAGTCTTTGATTCAGATTATGGTTCTCACACGTAGATGGATTTTAATGCCCGTAATTGGCATTGTACTTCTCCCATATGCTTTTCTCGCATGCCTCTTTAAATTTCATATAGGGTTTAATAAACAGACCATAGAATTCATTGGCAGTCCTCTAATGCTCACTTTTTTTAATAGATTTCTCTAGTTTAGTATTATTTTCTTCATGTTGGTCAAAATTCATGAGAGATAATCTGATACGATTAGCAATAACTTATAAAAGCACTTAAAGATATTCAAAAACTTATGACAAAGGTATAAAAGTGTCATAAAATTCTGATACATCAACACCCCCAACTTAAAATCTTTGGTTATCCTAAAGCAACTAAATTAAAAATATCTACACTAAACTAATATTTTGGTCTCACAAAGTACAACTTCTATGATGATTTTGACAAATAGCTCACAACATTCATTTCATAAGTCAACCACCCCTCTATCAGATTAAAAATTGAAGTTCCCATAATTGTCATTACTACCCAAGCAATCTATATTACTGACATTGTTAAACATAGACCACTGATTTATGCAAGATGCCTTGTAACACCCCAAAAATTCCTAAGATCAGACTCTAAACTTGTAGAACAAACCAATAGAAAAATTTGAAATGTCCCTCAGAACATGTAATTGTATGACCTATTACATGGTACCACGAGTCGTCAATAGACTCGTGGTGAGCAGCAGTGAATCTTCAGTTTCCATATGGTACGACCTAGGAAATGAGTCATTCTGCTTGGTAACGACCCGTCATGGGAGTTATCATAAGCCGGTAGTCTATGAAAATTTTAAGTCATTCAGAAATAATGAGTCAAGCGATGACTCGTAAGTTGCTATAATGGGTCATGATGAGGAGTTGTAGGACATAGTTTAAAAAAGGGTATAAGATGGGTTCCCTAAGAATGAGTTATGTAATGACTCATTGTAGGAAACAATGAGTCATGATGAGCGTGCGTTGTAGAAAGATCAAAGAAGTGAATTTTGGGCCTGCCAAATGATGAATGAATTCCATGAGTCATGGTGAGTACCAACGACTCGTTATGTGAGTAGTGCTCACTAGCAGAAAAAAATTTAGTGTGATCTTCCAGGAGTATTTTCATAACTTTCCATGCTTTTAACTCCTAAATAAGGCCATTTTGGGTTTTTAAGGGGAGTATTTAAGGGTTAAATTAATCCTAAAACCTCATTCCTTTCAACACCATAGATTGAAGATTCATCATCTTAAGGAAAAGCTAGGGTTCTTCACCTTCTTCATATCTAATCCTCTTGAATTTCCTAATCAAGTCAAGGAACTCTTCAAGCTAGGTTTGTAGGGTTATGAATGGAGGATTTCTTCCACCCTCATGCCCAATTTCAAATCCATTCCATTGATTCAAGTCTCGAATTATGATTTATGGAAATTCTAGGTTTAGATCCAATTTTGATGAAATCTCTCATGATTTTATACGAATTCAATTCTCTTACGATTCAATCCCTAACTTATGACTATGAGTGCATATTTTATATTCAATTATCTTATGAATATATCATTTTAAGTTATGATGATTTATTTAACTATGCATGAATTTCATGTATATCAATCTTATGTACCATGACTGAATCAACGACATTATTTTCATGACTAGTTCATGTATGTCAAGTATATATGAATTTCAAGAGTTGTAAATAGACCATGCAAAATCAAATATGTTTAATGATTATGATTATGAGCGATATGCATGTTTTAGGAGTAGTATTTAGCACCAAGTAGGCTAGGGTTCAGCATACCCATGTCTCAAAACAACTTACAACCATATGTAAGATAATGATAGGTGTCCTCGACAAAGAGTGTTTCCCTCGAATGGCATCATGAGTGATATCACACCTTTATCCTTCTTTCCCTTGGCAAGACTTATGTAATACTCCGAAAGCCCTAAGATAAGACCTGAGGGTTAAAACTGAGAAAATAGGAATTTCTGCACTAGTTCACAGGACAAGTCGTCTAGTGACCCATGAGGTGCACCACGAGTCGTGAAGTGACTCACGGGGAGGAGGGAATACTTGGTTGAATTTTTGGATTTGGGTGTGACCACGAGTTGTGGTCAGCACCACGATTCCTTATGTTAGTCGTGGTCAAGAATTAATTGAAGGTTGAAGAGGTTGGGTAGTACTAGGCATGATTTGGTCACCATGAGTCGTTGGGTGCACCACAAATCGTATTGTCCCTCGTGGTGACTCTCAGAAGGCAAGATTTCAGTTCAGGCAATAACTTGAGACTACGAGTGTGGGATTGGGCACGAGTTGTCCAGTCACTCGTGGGGACTAGTAGTATGTACTTTTCTATGAATTTATTAAGGGCTTTTCCGTAATTCCTACGTTCCTAAGATCTATATTACATCATTTTAAGCTCAGAAAAGTGTGTTTCAAGAGGGGTAAGTTCATTCTAAGATTATACTCTTCCTTGCATGCAAGTCTAGAAGCTCCGAAGGGTGATCAAGCATAGATTCATCAAGTTCTTTCTCAAATTTCATTGGGCTCTCAAGAGGGTTTGTGAAATTAGATGTCTCCAGATATGTAGGGTTATGAATGGGTGTAATCATCCACACCGATGCCCAATCCCACTTAAATTTCATGAAAATTCTTGTTGATGAGTCTACAAGGTTTTTAACCCAACATGTGAATTCTTTAAGTATCAATGATGAGCATGATCAATGCATGATTCAAATGTTGAATTACGATTAATTGGCATATTTTATAATGTTTTCAATTACAAATTATGTTTTCAAGTTTTACAAATTATGATGCCCATCCATGAAAGTTCATGAAAGTTGATATTTATGATCTATGTATTCAAGCATCATGAGATGAATATGATGAAAGTATAATTTCGAATTACCCATGTCCATGATCATGTTTTCTAATGATCTAGTCTATGTCAAGATTGTTTATGTCACGACCCAAACGTACACCCGAATCGTAGACACGGGACAAGGAGCCGCAAGAGACCCCAAGTAGACCCATGGAATTAGCATACATCTAATTCAATTAATTGAGAGGAAGACATAACATAAAGAATGTAATCATAGAATAACATAAGGGAAAATGAGTACGAGACTTATACAGTAAAGCAGAATACAACTTGTAGTCTATTAAGCCTCTAAACATGAAAGGCGGATTGATGGGACAACTCCCCAACTAATCCAACATCCAGAACTGAAAGGAATAACATAGAGTGCGAACATGTAGCCCTCAAAACATGAGGACTCACCAAGTGCACTGAGAACAAATTCAAATCTCTCTACGTGTGAGGACGAGCCTGAGAACTGGGACCTGTATCATGAGACGATACAACATCAAAAGTATGCGGTCGGTATGTGGAATGTACTGAGTCTGAAAGGTAGGTAAAACGGATATTTAAAACATGTATGAAATTCATAAATGATCATAAGAGTAGGGAAACACGCTCGTATCGTAAACCATAATAACATATCATTCAGCTCAAGGTTTTCAAAACATTCGTATCATAACATAATCATAATCATAATATAAGAGATTTACTTAACATGAGTTGAGCCAACATACATAATCATAACATGCATATTCTATGAGGAACAGTGAGAGATTCTCTTAACCGATACACCCCATATGAGCACACATGAAGCACGACTTATAACCCTAGTTGAGAGGATGTTCGTACCTTGCTAATGGAAGAACCATAAAAGTGTGATATCACCATGAAAAGGGACATTTGGGCCAGGGACTAACATGAAAGGATCTCAACATACCTACGGTGGCACGTAGTTCATGAGACCTAGGGCTTAAGCTGAGCTCCAAACCTACTTGGTGTTCAATACTACTCCCAAAACATATATAGTTCTCATAATAATACATACGTGAGTTCATGGGCTAGTTAAATCATGATAATCATAAACATGTTTGAACATATAAGAACTAGACATGACTTGAGGCCCGTGAGTCGGCGAAAAACATAATTCATGAATAATAAGATTCATACATGCTCGTAGATCATGCATATAGCTTGAATTTAATAAAAATCCTAACGGATAACATAACGAATTCATAATTTAAAATATAATTCATGTTGGGCTCGTAAAGAACATCGATTGGATAATAGATCATAAATCGATTCATCATGAGGCATGCATAATTAAGATTAATTGTTTTGAAAATCAAAATAAATATCATTATAATCAATTTAAATCTCAAAAGATAATCAAAATCTGTAGATTATGATAATATTTAAAAATCACCAAACCCATAATTAAATCATTAGATTTTATACAAATCAAATACAAAGCCCCATGAGTTTTTGATAAATTTTAAATAAAATCATAGTGTAGGAGCATGGGTGTAGAAAGATTCACCCGTTGATGACCTTACATACCTGGGATTATCTAGTTCTTAACTTCCCTTGCTAGCCCAAGATGGAATTTAGAGAAATTTTGGAAGAGCACCTTAAATCACCTTCTAGACTCCTCTCTATACTCTTTCATGCATGAATGAGGCTTAACATGGACAAATCCCCCTTAAAAGACTCTATTCATACCCTAAAATGACATAGTTTAGGCCTTAGGAATTTAGGAATTATGAAAACACCTTTACTAAAAACGCAGAAATTCCTGGTTGCCAGTCCCCACGAGGGACCTCACGAGTCATTGACATGGGACACGACTCGTGGCTGGGATTCGTGATTTCTACTACCTAAACAAGCTCAGGGGACCCCACGAGGGACCCAACGAATCATGGTGGCTAACCACGACTCGTGGTCACCACCCAGGTCCCTGCTGCCTCAAACCTCTAGCCATGTATTCCATCCTCACCATGGGTGACATCATGAGTTGTGAGGTCTAACCACAACTCGGGTCACCCCCATGGCCTCCCAATACTCTGCCAAGCCCATCCTGACCACAATGCACTTCAGGACTCATGGTCCCACCTAACGAGCCACTTCACGAACCGTCCTATGACCTGGTTCGAATTTCCTGTTTTTCTCCGTTTTGACTCCCGAGTCTGATCCTTGGGTTCCAATTTGTGATGACTCTGAGTGGTTTTCAATCGGTCCCTTATCAACTGAACCTTCACCATCGCCTTGTCAACCGAATATGGCCCTATCATAGCTACCTCACTAACCTCAAACCATCCGATGCGAGATCTACACCTCCGCCCGTAAAGGGCCTCGAACGGTGCCATTTGGATACTTGAATGATAGATGTTATTATAGGAAAACTTGATTAAGGGAAAATGATCATCCCAACTACCTTTAAAATACATAATCATTCCCTCAACATGTCCTCAAGAGTCTGGATTGTCCGCTCCGCCTAGCCATTTGTTTGCGGATAAAAGGCCGTACTGAGCTTGAACTGAGTCCCAAGTCTCTTCTGAAAAGACTGCCAGAACTGGTAGGTAAACTGAGTACCTCAGTCGACAAGGGCACTCTATGAAGTCGAACCAACACCCGAATATACAACTTGGCATAATCATCCACCGAATCCATGGTCTTGACCGGTAGAAATTGTGCAGACTTGCTTAACCTGTCCACAACAACCCAAATAGAGTCATACTGTCTCCGAGTGCAGGGTGAACCTGTTATAAAGTCCATGTTGATCTCTTTCCACTTCCAAGTATGAATGCTGATATCTTGGAGTACACCTCCCGGTCTCTGATGCTCAACTTTCACTTGTTGGCAATTCAGACACTTGGGTACAAATTCTGCAATATCCCTCTTCATGCCATTCCACCAATAAACTTCACGAAAGTCATGATACATCTTGGTGGCACTTGGATGGATAGAATATCTGGTACCATATGCCTTATGTATATCCGAACTCTCAAATTATCAATTTCTGGAACACATGTTGACCCTTGTATGGTAGAACACCATCTCCCCCTTGGGATAAAACCTCCACCTTTTGATTCACACCGCTTCCTTCAGCTTTCTCAAAATCGGATCCTCATCTTGCTTAGATTTGACATCTACCACCAAGGACGATTCTGACCCATTCAGCACAACAACGCGGCCATTAGTCGAGTCGATCAACCTAACTCCCAACCTTGCAAGTTGGTGGACATCTTTCACCAACACCTTATTTCTCTCATCCACGTGGGACACACTCTCCATAGATAGCCTACTAAGTGCATCCGCAACCACATTAGCCTTGCCCAGTTGGTAAAGAACACTCATATCATAGTCCTTTAGTAACTCCAACCACATCCTTTGCCGAAGGTTAAGATCCTTCTGTGCGAACACATACTGCAAGCTCTTGTGATCCGTAAATACATCCACGTGGACCTCATAAAGTAATGCCGCCCTATCTTCAATGCAAAGACCATCGCGGCCAACTCGAGATCATGGGTCGGGTAATTCCTTTCATGAACCTTTAACTGTGGAGAGGCATATGCTATTACCTTCCCATGTTGCATCAACACACATCCCAGTCCGACCCTCGAAGAATTACAATATATGTCAAAGCCATCCTTACCCTCGGGTAAAGTCAACATTGGTGCTGAAGTGAGTTGGGTCTTCAGTTCCTGGAAGCTTTCCTCACAAGCCTCCGACCATTGGAACTTTATCTTTTTCTAGGTAAACCTGGTCAATGGGGCTGCAATTGATGAAAAAACCTCAACAAATCTTCGGTAGTAGCCAACTAGGCCCAGGAAACTCTAAATTTCTAAAGGATTGACCTGTCTGGACAACTCTTTACCGCTTCAATTTTCTGAGAATCCACTCTTATGCCCTCACTCGACAGCACATATCCCAGAAATGCCACCGATCCTAGCCAAATCTTTACATACAACTGAAGATCCTTGAGGGCCTGAAGCACTATTCGCAAGTGAGCGTCATGCTCCTTCTTGCTCCGAGAGTATATAAGGATGTCATCAATGAACACAGTCATGAACATGTCCAGATATGCCTTGAACACCATGTTCATTAGGTCCATAAAGGCTGCGGGGGTATTGGTTAGTCCAAAAGACATAACAATAAATTCGTAGTGACCATACCAATTCCTGAAAGCGATTTTCGAGATGTCACTCTCCCGAACTCTGAGCTGGTGATACCAGGATCTAAGATCAATCTTGGAGAAACACTTGGCACCCTAAAGTTGGTCAAACAAATCATTGATCCTGGTTAAAGGATGCCTATTCTTGACAGTGACCTTGCTCAACTGTCGATAGTCAATGCACATCCGAAGCGAACCATCCTTCTTTCGAACAAAGAGAACCTGTGCATCCCATTGAGACTCACTCGGTCTAATGAAACCCTTATCCAACAAGTCCTTAATTTGTTCCTTTAAATCTTTTATCTCGGCTGGAACCATCCTGTAGGGAGGAATGGAGATAGGCTGCATATTGGATAATAGATAAATACCAAAATCAATTTCTCTCTCTGAAGGAACACCTGGAAAATCATTGGGAAAAACCTCAAGATACTCATACACCACCGGAACTGATTGAATGGTCGGGGTCTCGAACTCCATATCCTTAACCCTAACTAGTTGGTAGATGAAACCCCTAGAGATGAGTTTCCTGGCCTTAAGATATTAAATAAACCGACCGGATGGTACAACTGAACCACCCTTCCATTCAAAAACTAACTCAGCCCGAAAACGGAATTCCACCGTACGAGTCCTATAATTAACCGAAGCATAACAACCAAACAACCAATCCATACCAAAAATGATGTCAAAGTCAGTCATGGCCAGTTCTGCTAAGTCCACGGAGGTTACATTATGCAACACCGTAATGGGGCAACCACTATACACCCGCCTAACTACCACTAATTCACTGACTCGTGTAGATACAGAGAATGGTCGTAACAAAATTTCAGGACTAACTCCAAAACTACTATAAATTTAAGGGGTTACAAAAGACAAAGTACCTCTTATATCTAACAAAGCATAAGCATCAGAATAGAAGACTTGCAACATAGTCGTGACCACATCTGGCGAAGCCTCCTGCTCTTGGTAGGGTACTAGGGCATAAAACCTATTTTGGCACTGACCACCAGCTGAACTAGTGGAGGCACCCTGCTGAGGAGGTCGTGCTGCTGGAGCAGTAACTGGCTATAGGGCAATCTCTGATCCTGTGATCGGGTTTTCCCCAACTGAAATAAGCATCCGCACTGACCAAGCACTTCCTGGGATGATTCATACTGCAGTTCGCACAAGTTAGAAAAGTGCGCTCCATCTGCATGCTGCCATGATCCCTCGAGCCTGTAGCCCTGCTCCTCTGGTCTCCCCTGAACCTACATGGAGTGCTGGCCAGTGATGGAGATGGAGCAATAGACCTGTGTTGGGTCTGCTGACGTGGTCCACCCCCTGACCTGACTTGAGAAACCTTATAGCTATCGGTCCTGGACCTCTTGGCCTCTCTTTTCCTCCTATAGAATGACTCCATATTTTGCACATGCAATACAATATGGGGAAAATCAATGTCCTGGTGAAGCATGGTGATCGGGTAATCCTTGTCCAAGTAATCTACTACTCCATGCACAAAATAGCTCACTCGAGCTTGCTGATATGCTACCAACTCCGGATAATATTTTGATAACCGAGTGAATTCCAATGCATATTTCCTAGACAGACATGTTACCTTGCTTTAGATTCACAACTCGACCGCTTTGAGCTCCCTCATCTCCCGCGGAAAGAATCGACCCATGAAAGCAGTGTGAAACTTGTCCTAACTTATCGAGCTTGCACCCACCGCTGTGGCATCTCTCCATTGCTTAAACCATATATGTGCTACCCCCTTTAGCTGATAGGAGGTCAAGTCAACGCATTCCCCATTGTTCACCCCCATAACCTGCGTGATCTTTAGAATCTCCTCAATGAAATCATGTGCATCCTCATCCACCCTTGACCCCGTGAACTCTGGGGGGGCACATCCTCGAGAAATACCTTACCCTAGTTGCCTCTGCATTCCCATTCTGAGGGAAATGTGCCATCGTCTGATTCTGGACCTGGGCAGTCCTGGCATGTGCCAGCATCTTAATCGCTTCCCTAAACTCGGTATAGGCAGCTGGCTCTAGTATGTGCTTCTCATGAATGGGTGGAGCAGGCTGATGCTTAGCATCATGAGCACCCTCATGATCATTACAATTTTCTTTTCTCCTGGCATTTACTCGACGTGGATACATAATTCTGCAAACGCGAATAGCATAAGTTAGAAAAGTAAGGGACATTCATCGCACAACATAGATCATGAAAGAAGGGAACATTTACTAAACATCTAGTAGCCTCTTCATCATAATTATGGAATGCTTCACACCCATGAAAAAGACTCTACTTAATGCTGCTTTCAGACTCCCTGGGACACATAAACCTATGGCTCTGATACCAAGTTTGTCACGACCCAAACGTACACTCGGATCGTAGACACGAGACAAGGATCCCCGAGAGACCCCAAGTAGACCCATGGAATGAGCATTCATCTAATTCAATCACATGAGAGGAAAATGTTACATAAAGAACGTAATCATAGCATTACATAAGGGAAGATCAGTACAAGACTTATATAATACAGCGGAATACAACTTGTAGTCTGATAAGCCTTTAAACATGAAAGGAGGATTGATGGGACAACTCCCCAACTAATCTAACATCTAGAACTGAAAGGAATAACATATAGTGTGAACATGTAGCCCTCGAAACATGAGGACTCACCAAGTGAGCTGAGAGCAAATCTAAATCTATCTACAGGTGAGGACGAGCCTAAGAACTAGGACCTGTATCATAAGACGATACAGCGTAGAAAGTATGCGGTCAGTAAGTGGAATGTAATGAGTATGAAATGTAGGTAAAATAGATATTTAAAACATGTATGAAATTCTTAAATGATAATAAGAGTAGGGCAACCTGCTTCTATCTTAAACCATTATAACATATCATATGGCTCAAGGTTTTCAAAACATTCGTATCATTACATAATCATAATCATAATAGAAGAGATTTACTTAACATGACTTGATCCAACATACATAATCATAACATGCATAAATCATGAGGAATAGTGGGAGATTCTCATAACCTACATACCCCATATGAGCACACATGAAGCACGACTTATAACCCTAGTCGGGAGGGTATTCGTACCTTACCAAGGGTAGAACCATGAAAGTGTGATATCACCATGAAAACGGCAATTTGGTCCAGGGACTAACATGAAAAAGGTCCCAACATACCTACGGTGGCACGTAGTTCATGAGATCAGGGGCTTAACCTGAGCCTCGAACCTACTTAGTGTTCGATACAACTCCCAAAACATATATAGTGCTCCCAATAATACATATGTGAGTTCATGGGATTGTTAAATAATGATAATCAGAAACTGCTTGAACATATAAGCACTAGCCATGACTTGAGGCCTATGAGTCGGCCAAAAACATAATTAATGAATAATAAGATTCAAACATACTCGTAGATCATGCATATAGCTTTACATTCATAAAAATCATAATGGATAACATAGTTAATTAATAATTTAAAATATTATTCATGTTGGGATCGTAACGAACATCGATGGGATAATAGATCATAAATTGGTTCATCATGAGGCTTGCATAATTAAGCTTAATTGTTTTGAAAATCAAAATCAATATCACTATAAAAAATTTAAATCTCAAAAGATAATCAAAATCCATAGATTATGATAATATTTTAAAGTCACAAAACCCATAATTAAATCATTAGATTTTATACAAATCAAATACAAAACCCCATGAGGTTTCGATAAATTTTAAATAAAATCATAGAGTAGGAGCATGGGTGTGGAAGTATTCACCTATTGATGACCTTACATACCTGGGATTATCTGGTTCTTAACTTCTCTTGCTAGCCCAAGATGGAATTTACAGAAATTAGGGAAGAACACCTTGAATCACCTTTTAGACTCCTCTCTATACTCTTGCATGCATGAATGATGCTTAAAATGTATTAATCCCCCTTAAAAGACTCTATTCGGACCCTAAAATGACATAGTTTAGGCATTAGGAATTTAGAAATTACAAAAACACCCTTACTAAAAATGCAGAAAGTCCTGGTTGCCAGTCCCCACCAGGGACCTCACGAGTCATTGCCATGGGGCATGACTCGTGGCTGGGATCCGTGATGTCTACTACCCAAACAAGCTCACGGGACCCCCATGAGGGACCCAACAGATCGTGGTGGCTGACCATGACTCGTGTTCACCACCCGTGGTCCCTACTGCCTCAAACCTATAGCCATGCATTCCATCCTTGCCACGGGTGACCTCACGTGGCCACCCCCCTTGTCTCCAAAAACTCTGCCAAGCCCATCCTAACCACGAGTCACTTCATGAATCATGGTCTCACCTAATGAGCCACCTCAAGAACAGTCCTGTGACCTGGTGCGAATTTCCAGTTTTTCTCCATTTTGACTCCCGGTTCTGATCCTTAGGTTTTTGAGGTATAACAGTTTAAGTATTGGGCAAGCCCATATGATCAAGTATGTTTCATGCTTTATCTAAATTTCATGTTATTATCTTACCGCGTGGATTTTGGAGTCTAAACTCCCACTATTTTTAGCTTGTGGTATGGTTTGATCCCAAGGCTCCTTATGTTATGGTTTTTGACTATGCATGTATGTTATGATTCAGCTTCATCTCTAGACGATGGTCAGCTTCGTTGAAAAATGATGGAGAGCATATGCATGTTTTTGGGAGTAGTATCTTGTACTGTAGGTTATGGGTCAGCCAATCCAATGACTCAAAACTACGTGCCAACATAGGTATGTTCAGATTATTTGGGACCTCCTTTGTGAGCTTCCCTTACCCCGAATGGGCCTTCATCTTCATATCGATATCATTGTAGTGTCCCTAGACCTAGAAAGGCTTTGGACGGCTCTACTATTTGAATGTAATCGTTGAGACCACATAAGCTCTATCATGGTGATGTCGGTTATAAGATGAATCTCCCATTGTTCCTCATGATTTCAGTTATGCATGATCATCAGTCATGTTATTATGTTTTTAGCAGGTTTGACCCAATGTTTAGTTTTACTTATGCTTATCAGTTTTACAACTTTGGGTTATTCGATTCAGATATGATATTAAGTTATTTTAAATAATGTTGTAAGATAATAGCATGCAATCCCTACTCTCAGACTCTTATTGTGAAATGTTTTATGTTATGCATGATCTTACATACTTAGCGGTTTTGCTTACCTTGCATACTCGGTACATTTTACGTACTAACCGCATACTCCATGTTGTAGCGTTTCATCATACAGGCTCAGATATTCAGGCTCAGTCCTGCCATTAGGCAGACTCTTAGTATTAGCATCACCTAGTCTTAGTTGGTGAGTCCTCATCTTCTGAGGGCCCTTTATCAGTTTTATTTAGTATTTTAAGTTTCAGACTATAGTGAGTTAGCTGGAGTCTTGTCCAATCAACTCGTCAGTCATAGAGGCTTATCAGACATAGCATGTATTTAGTTTCAGACTTGTGTTATATATTTAGATGTTATTATATTTTTAGACTTCCACTATATTATATATGTATGACTTCCACTTTATTATATTGAGTTTAGATGTCATGTTCATGCTTTGGGTTGACTTGGAGCCTCTCGGGGTCCTTTGTCCTATATCTCAATCCAAGCTTATGGTTGGGTCATGACAAACTTGGTATAATAACATTAGGTTTTGAAGTGTCCTAAGGCGTCTGAAAGCCACGTTAAGTAGAATCTTTTTCATGGTTGTGAAGTGCGCCACACTTATGATGAAGAGGCTACGAAACGTTTTAGGAAATGGTATCTTCTTTCATGATCTAAGTCATGAGATGTGTTGTTGTTATCCTTCTAACTCGTTCTATATGGATTTGAAGAATCATGCCATCTCGTCGAGTTAAGGGAAGAAGGAATTGAAATGGAAATGGCCATGAGGATGGCAATAGGGATGGGCACCAACAGGCCCTAATTGTCGTGAGGATCATGTACCCGAGCAGGTGGCCCACACAGAGTTTAGGGCTGCCATTCAGATGCTAGATAAAGCTTTCACCGCCCGGGTCAACCAATAGGCGGTGGTGCATTTCCCTTAGAATGGAAATATGGCGGTGGCAAGAGTCAGAGATTTTCTGAGGATGAACTCTCCGGAGTTCCTTGGGTCAAAGGTAGACGAGGATCCACATGAGTTTATTGATGAAGTGCTAAAGATCACCCAAATCATGGGGGTGAATAGGGAGGAGTGCATAGATCTAGCCTCGTATCAGTTGAAAGGGGTTGCACATATTTCATTCAAGCAATAGAAAGATAGGAAGACAGTTGAAGCAGGCCCCATTGGTTGGATTAGTTCCATACCGCATTTCTAGATTGGTTCTTCCCTCATGAGATGAGGGAGATTAAAGAAGCCTAGTTTGTGAACTTGAAGCAAGGAAAGATGACAGTTCAGGAGTATGTCTTGGAGTTCACTCGGCTGTCCAAGTATGCACCTATGTTTGTGACAGATTAGAGAGCCCGAGTGAGCCAATTCATGCATGGTATAGTAGACTATTTTTTCAAGGATTTCCGGACTGTGATATGTCATTAGGATGTTAACTTCCCTTGGATAGTTTTGTACACCCAGGAGATAAGGGCGGTACAGGTAAATAAGCGGGAGAGAGAGGCTAAGAGGGCCATGACTGATAGCCTAGGATTCTCCCAGTAGAGACCTGGTGGTGGGCATCGTTAGCAGTCCCACCAGAGATCTTCAACCCTAGCGATGTCGGATAAGAGTGTGCCATCCAAATCTAGGCACTACTAGAGGGGAGACGCATCAAGCTCTAGTGGTTAGGGTAGCAGACCCGCAGAGTCCAGCATTGCAAATATTGGATGGTGTGTCCAGAGAGATATGGGTTAGTGCTTAGTAGGTTCAGGTGCTTTTTTTTGTATGGAAAGACCTAACATATGCTTAGAGATTATCCAACATCCTGATAGGGCCATGATAGAGGCCGAGGCCCAGCCTCTAATTCAGTAGCTCCACCAGCACGCCCAGCTCAGTAAGGTCATCTACTAGTGCGGGTTGTGGGCAGCTCCAGAACAGATTCTATGCCCTAGAACCTAGTTAGGAGTAGGAGGTCTCCCGAGATGTAGTCACGGGTATGGTACGAGTATTCCAACTTGATGTATATGCATTGTTATATCCAAGGGATAATTTATCTTTTGTGACACCCTATGTTGCTAGTCGTTTTGGAGTCAGTTCTGAAATTCTATCAGTACCCTCCTCAATCTCTACTCCAGTCGGTGATTCAGTTATAGCTCGACGGGTTTTAAGAAATTACCCTATCACAGTCCTTAAGAAAGTCACCTCAGTAGATTTAGTAGAGCTATTCATGAAAGATTTTGATGTCATCTTTGACATATATTGGCTACATGTATGTTATGCCTCAGTAAATTGTAGAACCCGTGCAATAGAGTTTTGATTTTCGAGTAAGCCAGTCCTAGAGTGGAAGGGTAGTTCAGTTGTGCCTGTAGGTCACTTCATTTCCTACCTTAAGGCTAGAAAGATGATCTCTAAGGGTTGTGTGTACCATCTAGTTAGAGTTAAGAATGCTACGTCTGAGACCCCGTCTATCTAGTCAGTTCCTGTAGTACGTGAGTATCCAAAAGTGTTTCTAGATGATTTACTGAGAATCCCTCCCAAGCAAGAGATCGATTTTTGTATGGACCTTCTTTACGATATGCAGCCTATATCTATTCCTCCATACAAAAGGCCTCCAGCTGAGCTAAAGGAGTTGAAGGAGTAGTTGAAGGATCTCTTAAACAAGCGTTTCATCATACCTAGAAAATATCCACGGGGTGCACCAGTTCTCTTTGTCCAAAAGAAGGATGGTTCCCTTTGGATGTGCATTGATTATCAACAATTGAATAAGGTCACAGCGAAAAATAGGTATCGTCACCCCAGGATTGATGATTTGTTTTACCAGCTTTAGGGTGCTAAGTGCTTTTCGAAGATAGACCTCAGATCCAAGTTATCATCAACTCATAGTTAGAGAGAATGATATTTCGAAGACAACCTTCAACACTCAGTATGGTCAGTATGAGTTTATAGTTATGTCTTTTGGACTAAGAAATGCTCCTGCAACTTTTATGGATTTGATGAAAAAGGTGTTCAAGCCATATTTGGATATATTCGTGATTGTGTTCATAGATGACATCCTTATATACTCTCAAAGCGAGGAGGAGCATGTCGCTCATTTGAGGTTGGGTGCTACAGACCTTGTAGGATCGTTAGTTGTATGCAAAGTTCAGCAAATGTGAGTTTTGGTTGAAAATTAGTAGCATTTTGGGGTCATATGGTGTCAAGTGAGGGTGTACAGGTGCACTCCCAAATGATAGAAGCAGTGAAGAATTGGCCTAAACTAGTCAATCCTTTGAATGTCGGGAGTTTCTTGGGTTTAGCAGGTTACTACTAGAGGTTTGTTAAAGGGTTTTTATCCATTGCTGCATTGTTGTCTAAGTTTACCCAAAAGAAAGTGAAGTTTAATGATCGGAGGCGTGTGAGAAGAGCTTCCAAGAGTTGAAGACTCGACTCACCTCAGCACCAGTGTTGACCCTACCTAAGGGCAGCGATGGGTTTGTGGTATATTGTGATGCTTTAAGGATCGTCCTTGGTTGTGTACTAAGGCAGCTTGGTGAAGTTATATCTTATGCTTTCAGGTAGCTGAAAGTCCATGAAAAGAACTATCCAACTTATGATTTCGAGCTGGGGGCGTTAGTATTTGCCTTGAATATTTGGAGAAACTATTTGTATAGGGTCCATGTAGATGTGTTTGTGGACCCCAAAAGCCTACAGTATGTGTTCACCCAAAAGGATCTAAATCTACAAAAGAGGAAGTGGTTGGAGCTTCTTAAAGATTATGATATGAGCGTCCTATATTATTCGGCCAAGGCAAATATGGTGGCAGACGCTCTTAGCAGGCTTTTTTATGGAGAGTGTGTCCCATGTAAATGAGGAAAGGAAAGATTTAGTGAAGGATGTGCAACGACTTGCATGGCTAGGAATCCGTCTTGTTGACTCGACAAATGGAGGTGTCATTGTTTAGAATGGGTGAGAATCTTCCTTGGTAACCAAGGTCAAATATATAAAAGAAGAGGATCCTATTTTAGTTAAGTTGAAGGAAGCCGTTCAAAATCAAAAGGTGGAGGCCTTCTCCCAAGGGGAAGATTATGTGCTTCGATATTAGGGTCTTCTATGTGTTTCAGGTATTGATGATTTAAGAAATTGGATGTTGCACGAAGCTCATGGTTTCAACTATTCTTTACATCCAGGTGCCACCAAGATATATTGTGACCTACGGGAAGTCTATTGGTGGAATGGCATGAAGAAGGACATAATAGAGTTTGTGGCTATTTTGTCCAAATTATCAACAGGTGAAGGTTGAGCATCAAAGACCTATAGGTATACTCCAAGACATTAGCATCCCTACTTGGAAGTTGGAAGAAATCAATATGGACTTCATTACAGCGTTGCCTCGTACTCGTCGACACTATGACTCTATTTGGGATGTTATAGACAGGTTGACCAAAGAAGCTCATTTTCTACTGGTCAAAACTACCGATTCAGTGGAGAATTATGCTAAGTAATACATTCGAAAGTTAGTTCTATTGCATGGAGTTCCCTTGTCCATTATATCAGATAGAGATACCGAGTTTACCTCCTAGTTTTGAAGGTCGTTTTAGAAGGGACTTGGTATTCAGGTCAACCTTAGCACAACATCCCATCAGAAAATAGATGGTTAGGCTGAGTGGACCATTCAGACTCTTGAGGATATGTTGAGAGCATGTGTGATTGATTTCAAAGGTAGTTGGGATGATCATTTTCCTCTCATTGAGTTTTCATATAACAACAACTACCATTCCAACATTCAGATGGCTTCGTTTGAGGCTCTCTATGGGCGGAGATGTAGATCACTTATTGGTTGGTTCGAAGTCATTGAAGCTATGTTGGTAGGTTGGTTCAATTCATGAGGATATGGAGAAAGTTCAGCTTCTAAGGAAAAGGTTGAAAATAGCTCAGAGTCATTAAAAGTCCTATGCAGATGTGAGGAGGAGAGAGCTTGAGTTTGAAGTTGATGATTGGGTATTTCTGAAGGTATCTCCCATGAAGTGAGAGATGAGATTTGGAAACAAAGTGAAACTCACTCCCTGCTATGTTGGCCCATATCAGATTGTCAAACGGGTGGGCCAAGTGGCGTATGAGTTGGATTTCCCTTACAATTAGCTTCAGTTCATCCAGTCTTCCATATGTCGCTCTTAAACAAGTACTGGGGTGATCCAACGTTGGTTATTCCAATGGAGAGTGTAGGTGTAAAGGATAGCCTTAGCTATAACGAGGTTCCAGTAGAAATACTTGATCGTCAGATTCGGAAGCTAAGAAACAAAGAAGTAACCTTAGTAAAGCTTTTATGGAGGAACCAGCATGTTGAGGGAGCTATGTGGGAAGCTGAAGAAGACATGATGGTTAAATACCCACATCCATTCCCTTCCGGCCCTGTTTCAGCTTAAGTTATCAGTTTCCTCCTTAGTACTCTATTCAGTTTCACGTTCAGTTCATGTCCTCCGGCTTCTTTCATGTAAATGTATGTATGTGTGATTCATGAATTCAGTTGAGTCATGTAGTTCAGCTTGGAGTCAATCACTCCGTCAGTTTTCAGCTTAAATGTTCAGTATTTGAGTATAATGATTGCATTTCTTAGCTTTTCGGTATGATTTCCCACATTCAAGGATGAATGTACCTAAGGGGAAGATAATGTAATACCCCAAAAGCCCTAAGATTAGACCTGAGGGTTGAAACAGAGAAAACAAAATTTTCTACACCAGGTCACAAGACGAGTCATCCAGTGACCCGTGAGGTGCACCATGAGTCATTAAGTTACTCGTGGGGAGGAGGGAATACTTGGTCGAATTTTGGGATTTGGGGTGACCACGGGTGTGACCACGAATCATGGCCAGCACCATGATTAGTTGTGTTAGTCGTGGTTAAGAGTTAATTGAAGGTTTAAGATATTGGGCAATGTTGGTCACGATTTGGTCACCACGAGTTGTTGGGTGCACCACAAATTATGGTGTCCCTCAAAAGGAAAGACTTTAGTGCAGGCAACGACTTGAGACAACGAGTCGTGGTGCTGGGCATGACCCATCCAGTCCCTCGTGGGGACAGTAGTGTGCATTGTTCTGCGGGGTTTTTCCGTAATTCCTTAATTCCTAATACCTATACTACGTCGTTTTAAGCTTAGAAAAGTGTGTTTTAAGAGGGGTAAGTTCATTATAAGCCTATTCTCTTCCATGTATCCATGTCTAGGAGCTCCTAAGGGTGATCAAGCTTAGATTCATCAAGTTCTTCCCCAAATTTCATCGGGCTCTCAAGAGAGTTTGTGAAATTAGATTTTTCCAGGTATGTAGGGTTATGAATGGGTATAATCATCCGCACCCATGCTCAATCCCTCTTCAATTTCATGAAAATTCTAGTTGATGAATCTATGGGGTTTTTAACACAACATGTGAGTTCTCTAAGTATAAATCATGGGTATGATCTATGCATGTTTCAAATGTTGAATTATGATTTTCAACTACAAATTATGTTTTCAAATATTACAAATTATGATGCCCATCCATGGAAGTTCATGAAAGTTAATATTTATGATATATGTATTCAAGCATGATGAGATATATATGATGAAAGTATGATTTTGAATTACCCATGTCCATGCTCATGTTTTCGAATGATCTAGTCTATTTCAAGCATGTTTAAGTATTGCGTAAGACCATATGATCAAATATGTTTCATGATTTATCTAAATTTCATGTTATTAGCATACCACATGGATTTTGGAGTCTAGACTCCCACTATTTTCAGCTTGTAGTATGGTCCCAAGGCTCCTCACATTATGATTTGGGACTATGCGTGTATGTTATAATTCAGCTTCGTCACTAGACGACGGTCAGCTTCATAGAAAAATGATGGAGCGCATATGCATGTTTTTGGGAGTGGAGTCTAGCGCCGATTAGGCTAAAGGTCAGTCAACCCTATGCCTCATAACTATGTGCCAACGCAGGTTTGTTCAGATTATTTGGGACCTCCTTTTTGAGCTTTCCCTGCACCGAATGAGCCTTCAGCTTGATATCGATACCATGGTAGCATCCCTATTCCTGCCAAGGCTTTGGACAACTCTGCCCACTTGAGTGTAATAGTCGGGCCCACATAAGCTTTATCATGGTAATGTCGGTTATAAGACGAGTCTCCCATTGTTCCTCATGATTTCAGTTATGCATGTTCATCAATCATGTTATTATGTTTTCAGCAGGTTTGACCCAACGTTTAGTTTTACTTATGATTGTTAGTTTTCCAGCTTTGGTTCATTCAAATCAGATATGATATTAAGTTATGTTAAATCATATTTTCAAATAATAGCATGCAAGCCCTACTCTCAGACTCTTATGATGAAATGTTTTATGTTATACAAGATCACTGATTTTACTTGCTTAGCAGTTTTACTTACCTTGCCTACTTGGTACATTCCACATACTGACCTCATACTCTATGCTTTATCATTTTATGATATACGCTTGGATATTCAGGCTCAGTCCCTTGATTAGCCAAACTATAAGTATTAGCATCTCTCAGTCTCAATTGGTGAATCCTCATCTTTTTGTATTTAGTATTATCAGTTTCAGACTATAGTGAGTTAGTTGGGATCTTGTCCCATCAACTCGTCAGTAGTAGAGGCTTATCAAACATAGCATGTATTCAGTTTCATACTTGTATTATGTATTCAGATGTTATGATACTTTCAAAGTTCTATTATATTCCATATGTTAAACTTTCACTTGATTATGTTTAGTTTAGATGTCATGTTCATGTCATGGGTAACCTTAGCGCCTCTCAGGGTTCTTTGTCCCGTGTCGTGATCTGGGCCTATGTTCAAGCCGTGACAGGTTAGAATGCCTTTGCCAACTAGAGCAAGATATTTGAACATCATGTGCTCATTCATGATTGTGTCAGTTATGAGAATCTCCTATTGTTCCTCATGTTTTCAGTTGTTCATTTTCAGGATTTACAAATATCCTGTTTTATAGTACATTTGAACCATTGATCAATTTATTAGCTTTTACGTACGACTTTAAACATGTCAATCTATATGATTTTGCGTTCAAAACCTTGGGTCATTTTGCTTTAGTTTATGATGAATAACTCATGTTTATGACTATCTCACTATAATGAATTTAGCATGTTGTCCCTATTCTCATGTTTTGCTTATCCAACATACTCAGTACATCCAAAGTACTGACCGCATACTTTTATGCTACATTATCTCATCATATAGGTTCAGGTGATCAGTTCTATTCATACTACTAGATTCGATCTTGTTCAGCTTCAGCAATTTTATTGAGTCTATCATGATCCGAGGAAGTCAATTTTGATACATGTCCTTTTCCTGTGCCTTTCAGTTTCAGACTTAGTGGAGCTAGTTGGGGTTTTTTTCCCTTCAACTCATCATATGACTAGAGGCTTTCAGACATAATGTATAGATATCTGGTTATATCGTTTTGTTGATTTAGTTTGTCGTATTATGGTATCATAGACTTTTCCTTACGCCTTATGTTATGCTTTATGATTGTTCCACTTGGTTGATGCTCTAAATTAAGTTATGCATGTTCCATGGCTTAGTTTTGAGCCATTCATGGTTTTAGGTCTCGTGTTACAATCCGGGCTCCACACTTAGGTTGTGACAAACTTGGTATCATAGCATTAGGTTTAGATGTTTCCTAGGGTGTCTGAAAGCCGTGTTAAAGTAGATTCTTTTTTATGGGTGTGAAGCGCGCCACACTTATGAGGAAGAGGCTACAAGACATTTTAGGAAATTTTCTTCTTTCATTATCTATGTCGTACGATTAGTCCAACCTTCTCTATTCTTCTCTAACACGTGCTATATGCATTTTCAGAAATAGACTCCCCTCCGAGTCAATGGTAGAAGGAATGGGAATGGCAATGGAGATGGACATTAGTTGCCTCACTAGCTCTAGTGGACCCTTTGAATAAGCAGGTTATTCATGATGTGTTTAGGGTTTCTTTTCAAATGCTAGCCTAGGCTATGATGGCACAGTTTATCCGACAGATAGTTGCACTGGTGAACCCCAATGGAGGTGTTGCAGCGGCGAGAGTGTGAGACTTCACAAAAATAAATCTGTCAGAGTTTCACGGGTCCAAGATGGATAAAGATCCACTAGATTTTATTGAGGATATTTAAAAGATTACCCAGATTATGGGGGTTTTAGGAGAGGAGAGTGTAGATTTGTCCTCCTATCAACTGAAGGGCATAGATCACATATGGTTATAGCAGTGGAACATAGGTCGTACGACAGGTGTAGTTCCTACTGACTGAGATGAGTTTTTGATAGCCTTCTTATATAGGTTCTTTCCCCAAAAGATAATGGAATCCAAGTTTGTTGATTTTATCAATCTGAAGTAGAACAATATCTCGGTTCAAGATTATTCTTTGAAGTTCGCTCAGTTATCGAAGTATTCTCTAGAGATAGTTGTTGAGCCAAGGGCTCAAATAAGTAAGTTTTTAGTGGTCAAGGAGTGTAGGACTACTAAGCTCATTAGTGACATGGATATCTCTCGACTCAGGATTCATGCCTAGCAGATCGAGGAGGAAAAGTTGAAGGAGAAGGAGAAGGATGCAAAGAGGGCTAGGCTGGAGACGTCGAGTATTCCATATAGAGGACTGGAGGTGGACACCGTCCATAGTCCCAGAAGAGATCATACGTCCCAGCTCTATCATTAGCCAGTGTTCCATTAGGTTCAAAGGTGATTAGAGAGGTAAAGAATTAGGCTCTAGAGGTTAGATTAGCATGTCATGGGAACTGATGTCTCCAAGCGCACGTGGTCACCATGTAATATAGGACGATGAAGTCCTGATATCAATTCCTTAGAGACTAGTCAGATTAATTACTTAAGCTTAGCATTTTATTTCACTATTAAAATAAACACAAGTAAAATGGAGAATTAGTTTTGAAGATTATTCTACCCCCTTGAAATGTAAATTAAACTAATGAACAAAAATTAGTTTCACAAGTATTTATAATTCAGCTGATGATGAGAATCTAGGGTTTTGGCACTTCTGCTTTTAAGTTGAGTTTTTAGGACTCGAATACAGTAGACTAAACTCATCTAAGATTGCTAGTTGCAAGTTACAATTCCATTTCTTGTTATTCTCTCAAATATCCAAGAACTATCTCATGAACCCTAACACTTATATCTCTATGGTTGTAGGAAAAACATCAGATGATGGTTGAAGATACATGTATTCAACTGAAAAAGATTGAAGGGTATATCCCTATCCTCGATAGCGAAATCAGCTCTTGAGCTAATCTGAACAAGATTATTGAATCCTATTCTATGCTTGCTTTTGACCCTCTTAGTTTCGTCTCCCGAGTTCAACCAAGAGCCAATATGTAATATTTGAAAGATTATCAGGCTAATGAATAATCAATAAAATAAGTAAGCATAAAGAATCTTAAATGAAAAATTAGAGTCTAGCACAAACAACTATTCAAACTATAACCATTAGCTATGGCCAAAACCCTAGAACAAGAGTTTTGCGACTCATGTTCAAGTGGAAAACTAAAGAAATCACCATTCAAATAAAAAGCATAAAGTAATGAAGAAAATTGAAGTTTTGTCTCTTCCCCGAAGAACTGCATACAAACATGATCTTTCTGATCGAAGACTCTTAACAAAATGCCCTAGATGATATATTTATAAGCAAGTTATGAAATAAATCTTTTTCCTTTGAAAAGTTCAGCTTTTAAATTTGAAAATCCGCCTCAGACAGGCCCTAGTATGCCACGCCTCCATTTTTGCTAGACTGTGGCTTGAATTTCGTCTGAAGTTTAGCCTCTAGCTTGCCATACTAGCCATTTTGCTAAGGTGTTAGTCGAAATTCAACACTTCTAGGACCTGGCACACCACACCTCTCACTGCACTAGAGTGTTAGAAAATTTCCAAAGTCCAGAATACCTCTGTGCGCCGCACCACTTATCTCTCTAAGGTGTTGATCAAAATTCTTCTGATGTTCAGGCAGTGGCGTGTCATACCACTCAATGAACTAGCTTGAGTACAATTTTCTCTGATATTTTGGCAGCTGGCGCGCCACGCCAACTATCTCACCAGGCCAACTTTTCCATATTTCTTTTCCTCATACCTTGGGCCATTTTTAAGTCTTATTCCAATGATTACCTGCTAAAATCACCTAAAAACACTTGTTAGCTCATTTAACACATGTAAGCATGAATTTATGCATTTAATAAGGATAATAAACTCATAACAATATAAAATATGGGTAGAAGTAAGGAAAATGGGCATAAGAATATGTCCAACATCACCACCCATACTTAAACCTTTTTCATCCTCGAACAATCCTTACTTATATGCACAAACATCTTTTCTCACCACTTGTCACCTCTATCAATTCTCACTCAAGAAGCTAGCATAGAGCATATGACTAAGTGGTTCATCAATTCATAAAATCCACATCAAGCACACATAGAAGTTTTCACATTCTAAACCACATAACCTCTATAACTGACTCATCTATTCAACATAGGGCCAATATGATTAAGTATGAAAAATGAAACGCATAGTGCACCAACTCCGACCATATTATGCCCTCACTTATTTAGCGATGTTCCTTCTCTCATATTATAAATTCAAAACTTAGAACATAATAAGCAACACAAACTTACTCTCACAAATGATGCATCATACGCATGGAACATACCATAGGCTTGCATCTCATGTAAAATCAAACTACTTAATCACTTCAAAGAGAGTAAGATCATAAGGATATTTCCTGGTTGTAATGTCAGCTAAGGAATGGGTAGGAATGATTTTCCTTGGTAGTGGCTATCAGTCCTAAGAACTTTAAGACATTACTTCATCTTTCTTGTCCACCACTTTGTCTCACTGGTTGTCCTTTCTTTCACTAATTCCCTTCTCTTTTTTGTTCATGCCCCTTTTTTTAATATTGGACTACTAGTTTCTTTGTATAAGATCAACAAGAATAACCAACCATTAAAGGTCTTTCATTTATGCTCTATCATATAAAACCTCAAATGTCCCTAATATCATATCTAAGAACTAAAATGATGAAATCATGAAAAACCACACCAGGTCACAGAACGAGTCATGGAGTGACTCATTGTGTAACCTGGCGAGCCGTTAAGTAACCCGAAGTGTGTACATCAGTTGGTAAACAGGTTGGGATCTGCTGGGGACTTAACGAGTTGGGGGATGTGTCATGATGCCACTTCACAACTCATCAAATGAGTCATTCTTTTGGAAGGGTTGTCAGATTGAAAATTTCCAAGGGTAACAATGAGTTGAGGTGACGAGTAATCATGTCTCCAAATGATTCATTAGGTGACTCATTTAGTGTGATGCATGGATGATAACTTGAAGCCTAGAGAGACTTAGTGAGTAGTGGAACGAGCGGTTAGTTGCATGACGAATCGTTTGGGGACCCGTTCAGTAGAGGTCCAAAAGCTTGGAATTTCTTCCTAGAGACAATGAGTGGAACCAATGACTCTTTGGTTCACCTTACGGGGTCATTGTTCCCATCCTTTATCCAGTTCCAGTGACTGGGATTTTGAGACCCAAGACCAACGACTGCTGGCAATGAGTTGTGGTCTCAACCAACGACTCGTTGTCTAACCCTTTGGGTCCCAACGATAGTTTTCTGGACTTTTTCTAAGGGAAATTTTTATAACTTCCCTCTATATAAATGCCAAAACTACATCGTTTTGGGATTATATTTCACAGATTTAGAGGGATGCATAACATTCCTCCCTCAATTCTCACTACACACTCTTAGTTCCTCTGTGAAAACTCAGATTAAAAGTGCCAAGCAAGAACAAGGGTTTCAATCTTCTTCATATATTCTCAAGGATTTTCTCTGGGAGTTCTCCTACAGGTTTTTGGGACTACAAAAAGGGTATCCTTTCACCCTAGTGTCCCAAAGTTTTTAAAAAACCCTATCTTTACAATACCTCTAGAGATCATGATTTAGGAACTTTCTTTGACTCTGAAATTCCCTTTATTATCTTCACAAGAGATAGCACCTTTTAACTATTCTTTCTCTTTTGATGATTTGAGGTCTTTCAACCCATCCTTTCATTCATTTCATCAAAATTTTTGTGTTATCTCACATTGAAGCTATCATGTTTCCTCCTACTCTTGCAAACCCCCCAAACATAGGCTTTTGCCTCATTTCACATTAATTTCCTGTCCTTATCTCTCCCCATTTCTTGGGCTTGAAGCCCCATTTTTCATTCTTTCATCACTTGCAATTAGGAAGGATAGGTTCAAAAGACGAGGTTCCAAAATGGTCATTAAGCTTGTAATATGGTTTCCAAGAAAGAGTCCAAGACTCAAAAGTTGGCAATCAACTATTAATCTTCAAGGAGGTCATTTTGGTGAAGTGACTGTCAAAAGAAGGACTAAGATCATGTTCTAAGTTCAGCCCCATCTAACATTTTTTCTTGAATCACACTTAGAGAAAGTTCAAGACAATCATGCATACACAAGAATTAAGGCAAAAGCCTCGCCACACAAGGCGTCACAATCTAAGGAGTTCACATACTTTCTTCATCACATTAAGAGACTGGGTTTAGACAAGCTAGTTTATGAAACAAAAAGCCAAGCAATAAATGTATAACTCATGTGCTCATTTTCACATTTAAGTTCCCCCCTTTTCTTTTCAAAACACATGCACAATGCCAAGAAAGAAATGTTGGTTGTACCCCTCTTCAAATAAGTGCAAAAAAGACTCAACAAGACTATAGAAATGACATTTTTCCTTAAAAAGGTTTCCTCTCAATCTATCATTGGGAATGCCACCCGGTTTGACAACAAAAGAAAAGAAAAAGAAATCGCTCCTTGGGAAAGAATCGTAGTATAAATAAAACTCTTGGAGTTTATTCATAGACTACTATCTACAAAGGCTATACTTATTAGCAAGTAATGAAAATTTGCCCTCAAGAATGCCGCTACCCAATCTATCATAGGGACATATCGTACATCACTTACAAGGGGATTACTCAGACTTCATCCCCCAACAAAACATCAAACAAAAAAACATGTAATAAAACAAATAATATCTTTGAGGCACAAAGTGACATACAATAAGGAAGGAATGAGTGCAAGAATTCCATGGTATAATGGAGGTGTTTGCATTGGAATTTTTTTTTTGCCTTCCATGTATTCTGATTATAACCTGCATTAGAGTTGCGCTTCATGTATTTCGACCTACGTTTCACATGTCTACAGTCGGTTCATCAATTTTTATCCTTCCATTTTCCATCACATTCCATACCTCATTCAACCTTGCAACACTTAAAGACAACACCACGTGAAGTAAAAAGAAATAAAACAAACACGATGCAAAATAAGATGCAAGACAAGTTTGATTTAATAAATAACTAATGGCTTATCACAACTCAATTCCCAAATAACGGTGCCATTTTTAGAATGTACAAACTATACTCGCCTTTTACAAAAGAGCGTAAATGGTCATTGTATCAAAATAAATAACCCGACGGGTGTCGTGGTCAAATCCCATAGAGAATTGAGTCGATAATTTAAGAATTATAAACTAACTCAAACTACAACGCATCGTTCTTCAACATTTGAAAATTAAATTTGGGGGAAAAAGAAAAAACACTATTGAATTCTAATATAAAACTAAGTGCGGGGGGGGGGGGGGGGGGAGGGATTCCGATTGTTGCATTCTCAAGTGAAACGGATAGAGGTGTGTTATGCGTGGTCTAACAACTAGCATGAGATTAATTCATTGCCTTGGATTTAAAATCAACTTAAAATAGCTGTGGATAAATCATATTCTCTTGTTTCTCAACCATAGGAATGTTTGTGCCTTAAATTTTCACTAATCCTAAGGCTAAATTCAAACTATCAACCACAAAAGTTTGAGGAAAGATTATTCTACCTCTAGCCTTGACCTTTAATGGAGTGAAGATGTGGGTTTTGACTATCTCTAGTTCAATCCTACACACCAACACTCCACTTACCCACAATTATCTTCTCACCCGATTCTCACCTTTCTCTCTTAAGAAAGAACAAGAAAAGCAAAGAAAAATTAATATTTGCAGCCATCAATTTTTATAATTAAAACTTAAGAGGAGACAATAGATCTAAACTTTTAATAAGAATCTAAGAGAAAATCATAAGTACTCATTCATAATTACAAACCCACCATACACACATCTCCAGCTAGCAAGTTAGATTTACATATTTAGAGAGAGAGAGAGAGAGAGAAGATACCAAGAGAACTTTTCTTAACCTTCATAACATGGGTTCATCGACTTTCTTAACAAGATTTGCAACAATAGTGGAATTCCCCCACAAGGGGGGTTCCTCAAGAAGACAAACTCTCTATTCTATATTTCTATGTAGAGAGAAATCTCCCAAAAAATTCTATGAATAAGATGAATTCTCGATGAATGAATGAGTAATGTATAAGGAGGGTGATGTAAATATCTGTACTATCACTTGTACAACTTTCAACAAATTCTTTGAGGCATTTAGGTTCTTTGAAAACCTTTCAGGATGCTTTTACTCTTCATTGGACGACCTTACTTACAAAGCACCGGCGTTTCACCGGTGCCAATCCACGGAGCACCAACTATTCATCAGTGGAAGATAGAATTAGGATAGGAAGTACCGGCGGTTGAACCAGCATTAAGTCAGTAATTCGCTCGGTGGTAGTCTGCCAATCGCTGGTGGGTAGCCATTTTGGAGTAGTGTCTCCGTCTTTTTGCTTACGTTTTGCACTTCTGGATCCACGTTTAGCCGGTTCAAAGCATGTCCTTAATATTTTTTTAAGTTCAAATCTTCCATTATCTGTATCTCCTTTCCTTCAACTTTTAACTCATCAACTTTCATCTCGAACTACATGGGTTTTGCTCAATTTCATGCTTTCTCTACTCACGTGAAGTACCTACAAAGAATCAAAGAGAAAGGGCATAAAATCCACCTAAATAACTAAAAAACAAAATAAAAACTCATGCTTAAGAGTCTAATGAGTTGGTAAATCTCCAACTCATCAGTTGGCCCCATTGCTATTCGAGTTATAGGAGTTTCAATGGCTATCTCAATCAAGTAAGGCATCGAGTGCCAGTCATGCCTCCCCAGGTTTGGGGTGTGACATAATCTATGCTACTATTTTTAATATAAATGTCAAAACAATCTTACATGACAATACTTAACAGTTATGGAAAAAATTTCAGGGTGGGGGGGCAACATTTATTCATAATTAACATAGCATTCTTTAAGCTAATTTGCCACCACCATCTAAATAAAAACCACTTTATTCAAAATAGAACACCACAGACTTAGACTAGTTCTATTCATAATGTTTCCTAGAAATCTATCATCGGGACTAGTCATTGCGACTCTTTTACCTACATTGCCAGATTTAACATAAAATATATCTCCCGAAAAAGACCCATGGCTATGAAAACTCGAGAGGACTCTATAACCCTATAAATTAGGTATTCCTAATACTAAGCATATACATCACACGCAAATATCATGAAATTTTAGAGATGACCCATCCCCAACTTATGATAATGTAGTGTCCCTAGTGCATCAAAAATATTAATGCAAAACAAAAGCAAGAGTTCAGAACTCCCCGCGGCGCACTTGGCACACTAGTCCTTCTGAGTCTATACATGTTGCGATGACCTCAGGGTGGTGGGAAATTCTACTATGAAGGTGTTGGCTTCCTTCTCAATATGGGATTTTTAAATGTTTATCTAGCATTAACCTCTCTTGTAACACACCCAAAAGTCCTTAAGATCATATCCTAGACATAAAGCAGAAAATCGATAGTAAGTGAACAACTTCCCATAGAAGGACCCGTACCATGAGTCGTGGTGAGGGACCATGAGTCATAATATGGCTTGTGATAAGTAACCAGAGTTTCCATGTTACTAGATACCACGAGTCAAAGGACAACTTGTGGTATAATAGGATGATTTGTCCTGTCTGGGCATGGTAAGAGACTTAGAAAGTGATTAAATTATTCTAGTTACCACGAGAGCAGACCCTAAGTCGTCGTGCAATAGGAAAACTCTTCCTATCTGATCTTGGGATGAGAATCATAAAATGTATAAATTAGCTCGGTGACCACGAATCGTGGTCAACACAACCACTCATTAGCACTGGGCAACAGTTTTGTAGTTTGATATTCTAAGGGTATTTTAGTAACTTTATATACTTTTACCACCTAATATAGATAATTTTAGGTTTCTTAAGAGGGATATTAGAAGTGTTTTCTTAGTCTAAAATCTCATTCCCTAACATAACACTATATAATCACGAATCATTAGCTCTCAAAGCTCTCAAGAAAGTTAGGATCCTTCACCTTCAACCTTGGAATTCTCAAGCTTTAGTCAAGACCTTCATTCCTGGTAGGCTAATCATAGTGAGTGATTCCAATCTTCCTCAGACCTTACATCTAACAAGATTTCATAGATGTTAAAGCTACGACTTTGCCCAATTTTATTGTTTGGTCTTCTTCCTTATAATTTGAATTATTCATCATATTGTATTGTATCTTCGTATCTCTTGGTTACTGATTATAATCCTTACTCTCTTGATGGTTGATTAGGGTTCATGTCTTCTTATCCCATGAACCCCAAGTGCATGAAAGGTCATATTTTGAAAACTTTGTAATATTAGATATATGTTTTTTTTCATGGCTAAAGTAAGAGAAAAATTTCAAAGAGTTTTTGTTGAAGGATTTTGAGACAGTTAGTTCAGTTAATAGCATGATTTTCAAAAATGAAGACTTGTTATTTTTGAAATAAAGAGTTTTGAGCATAGAAGCTCATAAGTTTTTACACAGATTTTTTAACGTAGAGGTTCACCAATAGAGTATAGATTTTAAGCATAGAGGCTCAACAGAGTTTTTAAAACATCTATTATATTTTTAGCTAGAGTTCTTTATAAAAGTTGTTTTTAGTTGTCTCAGATTGGAATATTTATATGAGCATAGTTTTGGGAGGATTAGTTAGCACCGATATGTATGATGGGTTTAGATAACCCATAAGCTCTAGAACTACATAGCCAACATAGGTTGGGATCTTGCTATTTTTTCAGACGACTCCTTAGATATCCCTTGGTAAGGGCTTAGTATGGATCCATATTCAGTTCACCCTTTGCTCTGGAAAGGCTTTGGAGAGCTTTCCAAACCGGGCTAGAGGTTGGACATCATGTGCTCATTCATGGTGTTTCTAGGTTAAAAGAAACTCTCAACCAAAGTTATATGTATGTAGATACACACGCACACACACACAAAAACACATATATATACATATCTGTATGTATTTTTAAAGCTTACATGATTCATTGTTTTAATTGCACAACTGTTTACACATTTTTGTGCTTGTGTTTATATGGATCTTTCAGAGTCACAAATTTAAAGAGTTAGTTCATTCAGGTCAGCTACTCTTATTTAACAGTCATTTCATTCATCTATTTTATATACTATACATTCAATGGTACTGATGCATTTGGTGTTGTATCTATTATGAATCAAATTCAGATAGACAAGATCGGACACAGACGCATCTGTAGGATCTTAGTCACTTAGCTTTTGATGAGGCCTCCTACTCTTTGTAGGAATTTAGTTATTGTTTTATTTTTAGTAGAGCTTGAAGTAGCAGGGGGAACATTATCCCTGTACCGTCTTGTAGTCGTTAGAGGCTTTATAGACTAGTTAGACAGTTGTTATTACTGTTACTTATTAACATTTCTTTTAGTTGCAGCCGTGAAATCTTATTTATTAAATTGAGCTCATTATAGTTATTGCTTCCATTATGCTTTATTGTATTCTCAGTTAGTAGTAGGCCAGGCCAAGGGTTTGCTTGGACCACTAGTGCTTTGAGTGCCAGCCATGTCCAAGATGTAGGCTCGGGGCATCACAAAGTTATCAGAGTCTTAGGTTCAAGTGTCCTAGGATGTCTATAAAGCCACGTCTAGTAGTGTCCTTCTTATAGGTCTGAAGCATGCCACATCTATAATAGGGAGACTACAGGGTGTTAGGATATACCTCTCTTTTTTCCTACTCTAATTTATGCCATAGTGTTTAACTCTATAAAGACTTTCTCCTAACTCGTGCATTCACTTATTTCATATCATGCCTTCAAAATGTACCACCATCCAAAGGAACACTGCCAGTATTGAGGATTCGACTAGCAATGACATAGCAAGCCTGTCTCTACAGACTAGGATGCAGACTAGGAATGGTGCATGCACAATAGTTCAGGGTGTGAGTGTTGGAGCTCAGAATGCACCAGATACTAATAGGTGTATTCCCGAAGCACCTATTCCTCAACCTCCATTAGTTGGCAATTCAAAGGCAGAGTTTAGAGGAGCTATCTAGATGCTCACCTAGTCGGTTGTTTCTTACGCCTCATTTATTTTCACTAAGATTAAGATGTTTGAATCTCAATGCATATCTGAAGGATTAAGATGTTTTCTTTATATTTGAACACTGAATGATTAAGACTGTTTGTTTTTCAACATCTGAATATGCATACGTTATTTATTTGTAAGTATATTAAATATATAATTCAAATACAAAGTTATTATATATTAGAAAAAATATCAATTTAATAAAATAAATTTATTATCTGATAAAAAAATAAAATATTTTTTGTTCGCTAGTGATGCATGGTAGAGATGGTTTGTAGTGGTGGTTATGGTAATGCTTGATTTTAGTGGCTAGTGATTACGGTGGTGATGGTTGCTAGTAATGGTGGTGATGATAGTTATGTTGGTGGGGGTGGTTGGTGTTGTATTGACTAACTTGATGATGACAGTTGGTAGTGGTGGTTGTGATGGTGAGATTAGTTGATGTTAAGAGTTGGCATTGTTGATGGTGGTGACTGAAGAATGTGTGGTGGTTGATGATGTGTTGGTAGTAGTTGGCGGCGGTGCTAGTTGTAATGACTAATAGTAGTGGTGGTGGTTTCCAGTGATTATTGTGATGTCAAGGGTGGTTGGAAACTGTAATTATAGTTGATAATGGTAGCAGAGGTAGTTGGTGGTGGTGGCGGTTGGTGGTTGGCGATGGTAATGGTGGTGATGGTGGTTGGCAGTTGGCGATTGTAATGGTGAAAGTGGTTGTAATGATAAATGTGGTTAATGATGGTATCTACTGGCTGTGGAAACAGTGATGGTGAAAACTATCCACACAAAGATACCTCTTAATGATATTAAGACTCTGTTCCTGATCTTAATAATTAAGACCTATTCAGACAAAATGAATTCACTTAATGACCTAAGGTCTAAACCATTCAAATTTAGACCTCCATTAAGTGCAAACAAATGAGGCCTTAGCCAGGACATTAAGGCTCAACACCCGCCAGTTTTAGTTCTCATGACCCGTCAGGAGCATCAAGAATTAGAGAATTTCTGAGGATGAACCCTCTACTATTTATGTATCTTAGGATGATGAGGACCTCCAAAACTTCATTGATGAGATATAGATGGTCTTGAGGTAAATGTAGGCAACTGAAACAGAGGGAGTTGAGTTTGCTTCCTATCAGCTCAAGGATGTTGCGAATGTATGGTATGATTAGTAGGAGCAGGGACGTGGAGAAAATGCAGCTCCGAAAACCAGGGATAGTTTTGAGGAGGTGTTCTTGAATCACTTCTTCCCTTATAAGCTAAGAGAGGCTAAGCCAGAAGTGTCACGACCCGAGAGTACACCCTAATAGTAGACACGGGACAAGGAGCCCTGAGAGACCCCAAGTCAACTCATGGCATGAGCATATAACTACACCATCCACATAAGGTGGAAGAATTAGCTTAATAATCATGAACAAAAGGAACTGTGGCATGAAATATAAGAAACAATAGTACATGATCCAATCGTAAATAGCTGAATACTACAAATAGGTCTGAAAGCCTCTAATCATAATTGAAGGGTTGAAGGGACAAGACCCCAACTAACCCCAACATTATGAAAACTAAAAGACAAACAAAAATTCAAACATGAAGCCACCGAATCATAAGGACTCACCACTGAGAACTGAGAGCAGAAATGAGAGCACGCTAAGAGTGATGTTGAACCTGCGAATCGGGTCCTATATCATAAAATGATACAGCATAGAAAATATGTGGGTTAGTACCTGAAATGTACTGAGTATGCCAGGTATGCAAGAAAAAACTTAAAACATAAAGGTTACAGGAGTGGGGGACATCATGATCATAAAGACTGAAACCATAAGAATATCGTAAGGCTCAAGACTTTTCATAATATTCGTAAACCTGTCATAGTCATAACATGAGAGAAAAACATTTCATAAAATATTACTTGATCCAGAAGAACGTAATCATACATGCATTAAAACAATGAGGAACAGTGGGAGATTTGAATAACCGACATACCCCATATAAGCACACATCGAGCTCGATCTGTGAGCCTAGTCGGGAGGCTGTTCATACCTTCCAAGGGCATGAACAATGAAAAGCATGATATCACTCGTGAAGACCCCATAGGGAAAAAGGGACAATCACTGAGGGGTCCCAAACATAACCGACGGTGGCACGTAGTTTTGAGATTCGAGGTGTAACCTAGGCCCCGAACCTACTCGGTGTTAAGTACTACACCCAAAACATGCAACGTGCTCATAGAAATTCATACATGGCATGCATGGCTAGTTAAATTGCGATAATCATAACATGCTTGATAATTCGTAATACTAGCCATGGAATTAGGCCCGTGGATCAGCCAAAATCATAGTTCATAAATCATAAGCGACATGTGGGCATTACCCAAAATTTCAATCATACTTGAAATGCTTAAATTTATAGGAAACATGATCATAATAACATGAGTAATTGAAAACATGCTTGAAATTTAAAAGTTCATATCATGCTTGAGAAGTCACCATAACCATGAATTTCACTAAAAACCCCATGATTTGGGCACATAAGCTTTTGGGGATTAAATCATCAAATATTGAATAAAATAAGTGAAAACAGTCCAATAATTCGAAACCCATGATTTTATACATATTACAACATGCTCATATCGATTTTTGAGGAAACATACATTTGGGTTATGACCCATAGTGATTTGAAAATGTTAAACATGGAATTATGGAGAAATTGGGCATGGGTAGGGACTAAACCACCCATTCAAAACCCCACATATCTGGAATTACTTGGTTATTATCTCCCTTGAAGAGCCCTAGATGGAAACTTGAAGAACTTGAAAAAGAACACTTGAATCCCTTTCCTCTTTCTCTCTACTCTTGCATGCATCAAATGTGGTTTATCATGAATGATTTCCCCTTAAAAGACACTTTCCTGACCTCAAAATGATGTAGTTTAGGTCTAAGGAATGTAGGATATTACGAGAAGGCCCTTACTAATTCGCAGGAAATAACTGTCAGGTGACCCCTATGGGTAACCTGACGACTCTTCAAGACAAGAACGACTCGTGGGGTCACCCGTCAAGTACACTAGATACCAGGTCAATTGGGCTTATAATGGATCACTCAACGACTCGTCACAAGTGATGAATGATTTCCTCTCTACTCTTGTATGCATAAAATATGGTTTATCATGAATGATTTCCCCTTAAAAGACATTTTCCCGACCTCAAAATGATGTAGTTTAGGTGTAAGGAATGTAGGATATTACGAGAAGGCCCTTACTAATTCGCAGGAAATAACTGTCAGGTGACCCTAATCGGTAACCTGACGACTCTTCAGGATGGGAACGACTCATCGGGTCGCCTGTCAAGTACACTAGATACCAGTTCGATTGGGCTCGTAACAGGTGACTATACGACTCGTCACAAGTGACCATGAGTCATAGTAACCTTCCGTCAAGTACACTGCTTCATCCTTAGAAAACATTCCCTGGCTTGCTCACGACCCACCTCACTAGTCGTTGGGATAGACCACGACTCATGGGGTGCCATCCGTTAGGTACACTACCAGACCTAATATTAAATCCTCATCTTTACCCCACGGTGGACCAGACGTCTCGTGGTAGCTAACCACAAATCGTTCCCATGCTCGTGGAGACCTCAAATTCTTAGCTCAGTCCAACCATCCTAGGAGCCACCTGACGACTCGTGGGATCTCCTCACGAGTCGTCTAATGACTCATCCTACACTGTTGCAATATTTTCCAAATTTTTCCCCATTTGACTCCCGGGTCTGATCCTTGGGTTCCCGGGGTATAACAATATCTCCCCCTTGGGAACATTCGTACTCAAATGTTAGAAACATGCAGAAAACTCAGGAACAACCAAACACCATATGCATACTGATCATTTAAGCTGAAAAACTGACGGAATGGCTACCCCCGAAAAGAACTACATAGATGGACTGAATTCAGACATCACATACATATATCATATCATAAAACAAACTTGCACGCATGAACGGAACATGAAAAACTAAATAGAGGTTTAGGGAAAAAACTGATACCTCAAACTGAAACTGAGCTGGTAGGGAACAAATGTGGGTATTTAGCTATCATATCTGCTTCGGCTTCCTACATAGCTCCCTCAACATGCTGATTTCTCTATAACACCTTCACTCAAGCTACTTCCTTATTCCTTAGCCTCCGAACCTGACAATCCAAGATTACAATTGGAATTTTCTCATAACTAAGGCTATCCTTCATACCAACACTTTCCGTCGAAACCAATAAGAATGGATCTCCTAGGAACTTTTTCAAGAGCGATACGTGAAATACGAGATGAACTAAAGCTGGCTATGAAGGTAACTCTAGCTCATAGGCTACTTTACCCACCCATCTCATATTCCTGTATGGACCAATATAGCGTGGGCTGAGTTTTCCTTTCTTCCTGAATGTCATTACTCCCTTCATGGGAGATATCTTCAGAAACACCCAATTATCGATCTCGAACTCAAGCCCTCTCCTCCTCACATTTGCATAAGACTTTTGGAGACTTTGAGCCATTTTCAACCTTTCTCTATCAACTGAACTTTCTCCATAGCCTCGTGGACTGAACCTGGACCCACTAACGAAGCCTCACCAACCTCAAACCAACCAATGGGCGATCTACACCTTCGCTCGTAAAGAGCCTCAAACGGTGCTATTTGGATGCTAGAGTGATAGTTGTTGTTGTAGGCAAACTCAATAAGGGGTCAATGCCCATCCCAACTACCCTTGAAATCAATAACGCAAGCTCTCAACATGTCCTCAAGAGTTTGGATAGTCTGTTCCGCCTGGCCATCTATTTGCGGATGAAATGTCGTGTTAAGCTTGACCTGGGTACCAAGTCCCTTTTGAAAAGATCTGTAAAAATGAGAGGTGAACTGAGTACCTCTATCTTATATGATGGACAAGGGCACTCCATGCAACCTAACCAGCTATCGGATGTATAATTTGGAATAATCTTTCGCTTAATTGGTCGTTTTGACTAGTAGAAAATAAACAGCCTTGGTTAACGTGTACACCACAACCAAAATAGAGTCGTACTGCCTACGAGTGTGGGGTAAACCTGTTATGAAGTCCATGCTGATTTCTTCCCACTTCCCAAGTAGGAATTATGATATCTTGATGTACACCTCTCGGTCTCTGATGCTCAACTTTCACTTGTTGGTAACTCGGACACTTGGCTACAAATTCTGCAATATCCCTTTCATGTCATTCCACCAATAGATTTCCTGCAAGGCATGATACATCTTGGTGGCACTTGATGGATAGAATATATGGATCCGTGAGCCTCATGCAACATATGTCTCCTCAAATCACCCACATTCGTAATACATAAGCGACCTTGGTACCGAAGTACACCATCTCCTCCCTGGAGAAGACTTCTACCTTCTGATTTTGAACAGCTTCTTTCAACTTTACCAATGTTGGATCTTCATCTTGTTTATCCTTTACCTCCGTTACCAAGGATGACTTTGACCCGTTCTGAACAACTACACCTCCATTGATCGAGCCAACTAATCTAACTCCTAACTGTGAAAGTTGATGCACCTCCTTCACCAGCTCCTTCATGTCTTCACTCAAGTGTGACACACTCTCCATAGAGAGTCTACTAAGGGCATCCTATACCGTGTTGTCTTCATCGCGGGGGTAAAGGACACTCATGTCATAGTCCTTAAGTAGCTCTAACCACCTCCATTGCCTAAGATAGAGATCCTTCTGCTTGAACACATATTGTAAGCTCTTGTGGTCCGTGAATACATCTACGTGAACTCCATAAAAGTAGTGTCGCCATATCTTCAAAGAAAATACCACCGCGGCCAATCACGATCATGGGTCGGGTAATTTTTCTCATGAATTTTTAGCTGTCTGGAAGCATATGCTATTACCTTCCCATGATGCATCAGCAGCCATCCTAGTATGACTCTCAAAGCATCACAATATACAACAAAGCCATCGGTTCCCTTTGGTAAAGTCAACACCGGTGCTGATTTGAGTCATGCCTTCAATTCTTGGAAGCTCTTCTCATAGGCCTCCGACCATTGGAAGTTCTCCTTTTTCTGAGTTAATCTATTCAATGGGGCTACAATGGATGAGAAACCTTCTACGAACCTCTGATAGTAACCTGCTAAGCCCAAAGAGCACCTGATCTCTGAAGGGTTTATCGATCTGGGCCAGTTCTTCACTGCCTCTATTATCCGGGAGTCCACCCTTATACCTTATCTTTACACTACATGTCCAAAAAATGCAACTGAATTCAGACAGAAATCACATTTGCTGAAATTGGTGTATATCTGGTTATCCTTGCGGGTTTGGAGTGCTACCCTCAGGTGTGCGACATGCCCCTCCTCACTCCTAGAGTATATTAGTATGTAATCAATGAACACGATCATGAATATATCAAGATATGCCTTGAATACCCTGTTCATCAGGTACATAAAAGTTGTAGGGGCATTGGTTAGTCCAAAAGACATAACAACGAATTCATAATGGTCATATCGAGTATTGAAAGCAATCTTCAGGATGTTGCTCTCTTGAACCCTGAGTTGGTGGTTCCCGGACCTGAGGTCTATCTTGCAGAAACATTTCGCACCTTGAAGCAGATAAAATATGTCATCAATCCTTGGTAAAGGGTATCTATTCTTGATGGTGACTTTGTTCAACTACATATACTCAATACACATCCAAAGAGAACCATCTTTCTTCCGGACGTACAACATTGGGGTAACCCATGGAGACTGACTCGGTCTAACAAAAACCTTATCTAGCAAATCCTTCAGCTGCTCCTTTAACTCCTTTAGCTCTACTGGGGCCATTCGGTAAGGAGGAATTAATATGGGTTGTGTGTCTGGTAAAAAGTTCAATCTCAAAATCAATCTCTCTCTCGGGAGGAGCATCTAGTAGGTCATTTGGAAATACCTCAGGATAGTCATATACCACGGGGACTAACCGAATGGTCAGGGTATCGGATAGTGGCATCCTTAACCCTAACCAAATGGTAAATACAACCCTTAGCAATCATTTTTCGGGCATTAAGATAGGAGATAAAGCGGCCTACAGGTACCTCTGAACTACCCCTCCATTCTAAAATTGGTTCACCTGGAAATTGGAACTCCACCCTTGGGTTGTACAGTTAATAGAAGCATAACATGCGAATAGCCAATCCATGCCCAAAATAATTTCAGAATTAGTCATAGTCAATACTACTAAGTTTGCGAAGGTAACCTTACGCAATACTGTAATGGGGAAACCTCTATATACCCGCCTCGCGACGACTGAATCCCCAATCGGAGTAGACACAAAAAATGGTTCTAACAAACATTCAGGACTGACACAAAAATTATTAGCAATGTAAGGTGTCACAAAAGATAGTGAAGCTCTCAGATCTAACAAAGCATAAGCATTAATAAGAACGACTCGCAACATACCCGTAACCAGATCGGGAGAAGTCTCCTGCTCCTGTCAAGAGCCAAGTGCAGAAACTTATTCTGGCGCTGGCAGCCAGCTGGACCAGTCGAAGTACCCCGCTAAGTAGGATGTGCTACTGGAGATGCTGAACTAGCAGTTGGAGTGCGGGCTCCACCGTCCCCTAACCGGACTGCGGGGCAATTCTTGAGCCTGTGTCCGAGTTTTCCACACCCGAAACAAGCATTTGAGGCCATCAAACACCTCTTTGGGTGGTTCTTTCCACAACTAGCACAAGATGGGAATGTGCGCTCTGTGCGTATGCTATTCTAACCCCTTGATCCTGAGGCTCTGCTCCTCTGATCGTCTTGAGGCCTACATGGGATACTAGATGAAGACAGTGCTGGTGTAATAGACCTGTGCTAGGACTGCTGCTGAGGCCCACCTCCTGGCCTCAGCTGGGAGAACCTATAGCTATTAGTTCTGGCCCTCTTGGCCTCTCTCTACCTCATATAAGCTGCCTTTATCTATTTGGCATAAAGGACTATCCGTGGGTAATCCATATCCTGATGAAGCATGACTGTTCTGCAGTCCTTGTCCAGATACTTGGCTACTCCCTGCACGAAGCTGCTCACCCGCGCCCTCGGGTCCATCACTAACTCCGGGGCATACTTTGACAGCCGAGTGAACTCAAGTGAATATTCTAGCACCGTCATCTTTCCTTGTTTGAGATTAACAAACTCAGTTGCTTTCAATTCCCTCATCTCTCGAGGGAAGAAGGCCATATGGAAATTAGCCCAGCTGATAGGACTCTCTCCTATTATCCTGCTGCCCTTCCATTGCTTGTACCAAATATAAGTGACCTCCTTTAGCTAGTAATAGGCCAAACCAACACACTCCTCATTTGTCACCCCCATAACCTGAGTGACCTTTAGAATTCCTTCAATGAACTCGTGTGGATCCTCATCCACCTCTGATCCCGTGAACTCGGGAGGTTTCATCCTCAAAAGGTTTCTAATTCGAGCTGCTGCTGCGTTACCATTCTGTGAGACATGGGCAACACCCTACTGGTTGACCTGAGTGGTCAAGGCCTGCGCCAACATCTGGATAGCCGCTCGAAACTCAGCATGGGTAGCTGGCTCTAGTGCCTGGGGCTCCTGGACAGGTGGGGCTAGCTGAAGCTCATGATCATTGCCACCTCCGTAGCCTTCATCATTTCTGTTCCTCTTTCCGTTTATTCTTCTAGGAGCCATAAGTTTCTTCAATCATAAATAGAAAGAATTAGAAGGATGGAGAGACTTTTCATCGCACGAGATGGATCATGAAAGAAGGGAAAATTTCCTAAAACATTTAGTAGCGTCTTCATCATAAGTGTGGCACGCGTCACACCCATTAAAAAGACTCTACATAATGCGGCTTTCATACTCCCTAGGACACATATGAACATATGGCTCTGATACCATGTTTGTCACGACCAAAGATTACATCCAAATCGAAGACACTGGACAAGGAGCCCCAAGGGACCCCAAGTCAACCCATGGCATGAGCATATAACTAAACCATTCAAATAAGGCAGAAGAATTAGCTTAGTAATCATGAACAAAAGGAACCGTGGCATGTAATATAAGAAACAATAGTAAATGATCCAATTGTAAATAGTTGAATACTACAAATAGGTCTGAAAGCTTCTAATCATAATGGACGGGTTGAAGGGATAAGACCCAACTAACCCCAACATTCTAAAAACTAAAAGATAGAAAAAATTTGAACATGAAGCCCCCGAATCATGAGGACTCACCACTGACAATTGAGAGCAAGCTAAGAGTGATGCTGAACAGGCGATCCTGGTCTTGTATCATAAAACAAAATAGCATATAAAATATGTGGGTCAGTACCTGGAATGTACTGAGTATACCAAGTATGCAAGAAAAAACTTAAAACATAAAGGTTATAGGAGTGGGGACATCATGATCAAAAAGACTGAAACCATAAGTGTATCGTAAGGCTCAAGACTTTTCAAAATATTCATAAACCTGTCATAGTCATTACATGAGAGAAAGACATTTTATAAAATATAACTTGAGCCAAAAGAACACAATCATGCATGCATTAAAACAATGAGGAACAATGGGAGATTTCAATAACCGACATACCCCATATGAGCACAAATTGATCCCAACCTGTAAGCCTATTCGGGAGGCCGTTCATACCTTGCCAAGGGCATGAATCATGCAAGGCATGATATCACTCATGAAGGCCCCACAGAGAAAAAGGGACAATCACTGAGGAGGTCCCAAACATAACCTACAGTGGCACGTAATTCTGAGATTTGGTGTGTAACCTAGGCCCCGAACCTATTCAGTGTTAAGTACTACTCCCAAAACATGCAACGTGCTCATAGAAATTCATACATGGCATGCATGGCTAGTTAAATTGTGATAATCATAACATGCTTGAGAATTCATAATACTAGCCATGGAATTGGGCTTGTGGATCGACCAAAATCATAGTTCATAAATCATAAACGACATGTGGGCATTGCCCAAAATTTCAATCATACTTTAAATTCTTAAATTTATAGGAAACATGATCATAATACCATGAGTAATTGAAAGCATTCTTGAAATTCAAAAGTTCATATCAAGCTTTAGAAGTCACCATAACCATGAATTTCACTAAACACCCCATGATTTGGGCGCATGAGCTTTTGGGGATTAAATCATTAAACATTGAATAAAATAAGTGAAAACCATCTAATAATTCGAAACCCATAATTTTATACAAACTACAACATGCTCATGTTGATTTTTGAGGAAACTTACATTTGGGTTATGACCCATAGAGATTTGGAAATGTTAAACATGGAGTTAGGGAGAAATTGGGAATGGGTAGGGACTAAACCACCCATTCAAAACCCCACATACATGGAATTTACTTGGTTCTTATCTCCCTTGAAGAGCCCTAGATGGTAACTTGAAGAACCTGAAGAAGAACACTTGAATCCCTTTCCACTTTCCTCTCTACTCTTGCATGCATTAAATGAGGTTTGTCATGAATGATTTCACCTTAAAAGACCATGTCCCTATCTCAAAATGATGTAGTTTAGGTCTTAGGAGTGTAGGAAATTACGTCAAGGCCCTTACTAATTCGCAGGAAATAATTGCCAGGTGACCCCAGTGGGTAACCTGACGACTCATCAGGACGGGAAACAATTCGTCGGGTCGCCCGTTAAGTACACTGGATACCAGGTCGACTGGGCTTGTAACGGGTGACTCAACGACTCATCACAAGTGACCATGAGTCATGGTAACGTTTTGTCAAGTACACTGCTTCATCCTTAGCAAAATTTCCCTGGCTTGCTCACGACCCACCTCACGAGTTTTTGGGACAGACCATGACTCGTGGGGTGCCATCCGTTAGGTACACTACTAGACCTCCTATTAAATCCTCAACCATACCCCACAGTGGACCTGACGACTCGTGGCAGCTGACCACAAGTCGTTCCGACACCCAGGGGGACCTCAACTCCTCTGCTCAGTCCAACCTTCCCACAAGCCACCTGACGACTTGTGGGATCTCCTCACGAGTCGTCTAACGACTTGTCCTACACTGCTGCAATATTTCCCAGGTTTTTCCCTGTTTGACTCCTAGGTGTGCTCCTTGGGTTCCCCGAGTATAACAATATCTCCCCCTTAGGAACATTCGTCCTCGAATGTTAAAAACATGCAGTAAACTCAGGAACAGCCAAACACCATATTCAAATATTGACCATTTAAGCTAAAAACTGACAGAATGACTACTCCCGAAAAGAACTACATAGTTGGACTGAATTCATACATCACATACATATATCATATCATAAAACGAACATTCACGCATGAATGGAACATGAATAATAGTACAGAGATTTAGGGGAAAAACTGATACCTCAAATTGAAACTAAGCTGGTAGGGAACAAATGAGGGTATTTAGCTATCATATTTGCTTCCTCTTCCCACGCTGCTCCCTCAACATGCTGATTTCTCCATAACACCTTTATTGAAGCTACTTCCTTGTTCCTTAGCCTCCGAACCTGACGATCCAAGATTGCAACGGGAATTTTCTCATAATTGAGGTTATCCTTCACACCAACACTTTCCATTGGAACCACTAAGGCTGGATCTCCCAAGCACTTTTTCAAGAGCGATATGTGAAATACAAGATGAACTAAAGCTAACTCTGACAGTAACTATAGCTCATAGACTACTTTACCCACTCGTCTCACAATCCAGTATGGACCAATATAGTGGGGGATGAGTTTTCTTTTCTTTCAGATTTCATTACTCCTTTCATGGGAGATACCTTCAGAAACACCCAATCATCGATCTCGAACTCAAGCTCTCTCCTCCTCACATTCGCATAAGACTTTTGGTGACTTTGAGCCATTTTCAGGAGGAAGGTACCATGTGCGTGGAGGAGTATATCTTCTCTATTGATGTTTATGACTTACTTGATCTAGACGTACTTTATCTTTCATGAATCCTTATGTAGAAGCAAGGTTTGATATTTTCTCAAAACAACTCTTAGAGCCCTTCAATATTTCTAATGGTCGGTGAGCTAGTCTTAGCCAAGAGAATCTATAGAAATTGTACGATTTCAGTCCATCATAAGAACAACACAGCTTATTTAATCAAGTTAACATGGTGTATTTTCATATTATTCTAGGAATGGATTGGTTGTACTCCTATTATGCGTCAATTTATTATAGGATTTGAGTAGTAGAGTTTTGATTTCCAGATGAGCCAGTCGTAGTTTGGGAATGTAGCCCCATTATGCCTAAGGGTTATTTCATTTCATACCTTAAGGCCAGGAAGTTGATCCTTAAGGGGTGTTTCTATCATCTAGTAAGAGTTAGAAACTCTAATGTTCAAGCATCATCCGTTCAGTTAGTCCCAGTCATGCATGAGTTCCCCGAGGTCTTTCTAGATGATCTTCTCAGAGTCCCTCCCAATAGAGAAATAGATTTCGAAATAGATGTCCTTCCTGACAATTACCCTATCTCTATTCTTCCATATAGAATGGCTCCATGTGAGTTAAAAGAATAGTTAAGAGATCTTTTAGATAAAGGTTTCATTCAATTGAGTGTTTCATTTTGGGATGGTCTAGTTCTTTTCGTGCGTAAGAAAGATGGTACTCTCAGAATGTGTATCAATTACCATTTGTTGAACAAAGTCACCATCAAACATAAGTATCCTCCTAGAATCGATGACTTGTTCGACCAGCTTCAGGGTGACATGTGTTTTTCAAAACTAGACCTTAGATCAGGATATCATCAGTTGAAAATCAAGGAAAGTGATATTCCTAAGATAGCTTTTAGGACCGCTACGGTCATTTTGAGTTTCTTGTTATGTCTTTTGGTTTGACTAGTTCTCCTTCGACATTCATGGAACTCGTGAATAGAGTGTTTAAATAGTATATAGATATGTTTGTTAGTCTCTTCATTGACGACATCCTAGTTTACTCCAAAAGTGAGGAGGAACATGCTAGTCATCTTATAATAGTCCTACAAACAATTAATTATCGTGAGTTATTCGCCAAGTTTTCTAAGTGTGAATTTCTATTGAAGTCAGTGGAATTCCTAGGCCACATAGACTCCAACAAGGGTATTCAACTAGACTCTTAGAAGATTGAGGTGGTAAAGAGTTGGCATAGACCCACAACCCTGACTAACATCAGAAGTTTCTTAAGTTTAGATGGCTATTATAGAGTGTTTGTAGAGGGACTTTCAACTATTGTTGCTCCATTGACTAAGTCAACTCCGAAGAAGGTTAAATTTCAATGATCAGAGACTTGTGAGAAAAGCTCTCCAGAGTTGAAAACTCATTTGACTACTACTCCAGTGTTGACTCTACTAGAGGGTACATAAGTTTTGTGGTGTATTACAATGCGTCCAAAATGGGAATTGGTTGTGTGATGATGCAGAATGGTAAGGTTATAGCTTATTCTTCTAGAAAAGTTAAGGTCCATGAGAAGAACTATCCAACTAATGACCTCGAGTTGGAAATGGTAGTGTTTGCATTAAAGATTTCACACCATTATCTGTATGGTGCGTATGTTGATGTGTTCATAGACCATAAGAGTCTTTAATATATGTTCAACCAAAAGAAGTTGAATTCAAATAGAGGAGGTAGCTTGTGTGTCTCAAAGTTATGATATGAGTATTCTTTACCATCCAAGTAAAGCAAACGTAGTTGTTGACGCTCTTAGCAGGATGTCTATGGGAAGTACAACTCATATCGAGGAAGAGAAGAGGGAACTTTCTAAAGAGGTGCATGGAATCTCACTCCTGGGAATTCATCTTCTAGACTCTCAAGAGGGTAATGTGCTTGTTTAGAATGGGGTCGAGTAATCTCTAGTTGCAGAAGTTAAGAAAAAACAAGACAGAGATCCCTGTTACTTGAATTAAAGAAACATGTCCACAAACAAAAGTGGTGGTTTTCGCACAAGGAGGAGGTGGTGTCTTGAGGTATCAAGGCAGGTTATATGCTCCGAATGTAGATGGTCTCAGACATAGAATTGTAACAGAAGTGCATAGCTCCAGGTGTTAAATTCACCTAGGTTCCATGAAAAAATACCATGACTTGAGGGAAGTCTGTTGGTGGAATGGTATGAAGAGGGAGATTGTGGACTTTATTTCTAAGTTCCTGAATTGTCAATAGTTAAGGTAGAGCGTCAAGGGCCATTTGGTGTGGCTCAGAATATCACACTACCTGAGTGGAAGTGGCATATGATCAATATGGACTTTATCATCGTTCTACCAAGGTAAAAAAGGCAACATGACTCTATTTGGGTAATTAATGATGGAATGACTAAGTCGGCTCACTTTTTATAGATTAAGACTACGAAATTAGTTGAGGACTATGCTAGTTTGTACATTCATGAGATATTTAGACTTCACTAATTTCCAATATTCATCATATCAGATAGGGGCACATAGTTCACCACCTAGTTTAGGAAGTCATTCTAGAGAGGTTTGGGTTTGAAGGTGAACCTCAGCACAACTTTTCATCCGCAAACAGATGGTCAGGAAGAGGCATACTATTCAGACCATAGAGGATATTATAAGGGCTTGGATTATTGATTTCAACGGGAATTGGGATGACCATTTGCCTCTTATAAAGTTTGCATATAACAACAGTTATCACTCTAGTATTCAAATAGCCTTCTACGAGCCTCTTTATGGGTAGAGGTGTACATCCCCGATTCATTGGTTTGAAGCCGGTGAAGCAAAATTCATAGGGCCAAATTTGGTGCAACAAAAATGGAAAAGGTTAAGATCATTCAACAAAGGCTGAAGACTGCAAAGAGCCGCCAAAAGTCTTACATTGTATTAGGCGTAGAGACTTGGAGTTTACGGTAGATGACTGGGTTTGTTTGAAGTTTTCGACCATGAAGGGAGTTTTGAGATGTGGAAAGAAAGTGATGCTCAGTCCCTGCTATATTGGTCCATATTAGATTTCGGAGAAGGTTGGCAGGGCAGTCTATAAGTTTGAGTTGCCAATCGAATTAGCATCAACCAATCTAGATTTTCACATTTCTATGCTTAAGAAGTGTGTGTGTGACCCCTCACTCATTGTGCCTATAGAGAGTGTAAGAGTGAAGGACGGCCTATCATATGAAGAAGTACTGGTTGAGATTCTTAACCATCAGGTTCGTATGCTGAGAAACAAAGAAGTCATTTCTATGAAAGTCTTATGGAGGAATCAGCTAGTTGAGGGAGCTACTTGGGAAACCAAAGCAGAAAAGATGGCAAAATACCCTCATCTTTCCTTCCCAGTTAAGAATAATCTTGAGATAATAATTTCCCTTGTATTACTCTTATAAATTTCTTGTTTCATCAATTTATCATTGAAATTCTTAATATTCTTGCATGTTCCGTGTATTCAGTTAATTTTTGTTTAGTCAGTCTCAGTTAGATCACCTATCAGTCTAGTTCAGTCTTCATTTGAGTATGAATGACCCCAAGGGGGAGATAATGAAATACTCCCAAAAGTTTCTAAGATCAGATCCTAGAAATGAAGAAGAAAACCAACAAGAAATGGACAATTTCCCATAGAATTACCCACACCACGAGTTGTGACGAGGGACCATGGATCGCGATATGGTTTGTGGTAAGCAACCAAAGTTTTCATGTTCCTGGATACCACGATTCAAGGGATGACTTGGGGTACAATAGCACGATCCGTCCTATCTGGGTGTGGTAAGAGATCTAGAAAGTGATAAAATTATTCCAGTTACCATGAGAGCAGACCACAAGTTGTGATGGAATAGGATGACTCATCCTTTATGGTCATGGGATGAGACTCAAAAAATGTCCAAATTGGTTCAGAGACCAGGAGAGGTTACCACGAGTCATGTTCAAAAACAACAACTCGTGCATGACTTGTTCGCACTGGGCGACAATTTTTCAGTCTAATTTTCTAAGGGTAACTTAGTAACTTCCTATACTTTTACCACCTAAGCTAGATCATTTTTGTTTCCTAAGAGGGATATTAAAGTGGTTTTCAAAGTCTAAACTCTTATTCCCTCACATAACACTATATAATTAAGAATCATTAGCTCACAAAGCTCTCAAGGAAATTAGGGTTCTTCACTTTCGACCTTTGAATTTTCAATATTTAGTCAAGAATCCTTCATTCCACGTATATGAGGCTAACCTTAGTGAGGGATTCCATTCTTCCTCATGACCATCTAATAATATTTCATAGAAGTTAAAGTTATGGTTTTTCCTAATTCTATTATTTGGTTTTCTTTCTTATAATTTGAATTATTATGGTTGAATTCCTCATCATATTGTATTGATCTTTGTATATCTTGATTATTGATTGTAATACTTACTCTATTGATTGTTTATAAGGGTTCATGTCTTCCTATGCCATGAACCCCAAGTGCATGAAAGGTTATATTTTGAAAGCTTTGTAATATTATGTATATGCATTGTTTTTATGACTAAAGAAATAGCAGATTTTCAGAGAGTTTTGATAAAAGGATTTTGAAATAGTTACTTCAGTTCATAGAATGGTTTTCGAAAATAAAATAAAGAGTTTGAGCATAGAAGCTCACAAGTTTTCACACATATTTTTTAGCATAAAGACTCATCAACAAAGTATAGATTTGGAGCATAGAGGCTGAACATATTTTTTGAAACATCTATTATAATTTTAGCTGAAGTGATTATAAAAGATGTTTTTAGCTACCTCAGATAGGCATATTTATATTAGCAAAGTTTTGGGAGGATTATTTAGAATTGAGTTGTGTGATTTATTTAGATAACCCATAAGCCCTAGAACTATGTAGCCAGCGTAAGTTAGGATCATGTCATTGATTCGTGTGTCTCCTTAGACAGCCCCTAGTAAAGGCTTAGTATGGATCCACAGTTTAGTTTATCCTCTGCCTTGACAAGGCTTTAGACAGCTGTCCCAACTAGTCTAGAGGTTGAACATGATGTTCTTATTTATGGTGTTTATGGGTTAAAAGAAATTATATAAGTATTTTCAGAGCTTGCTTGATACATAGTTTTAATTGCACAACTATTTAAATATTTCATTCTTGTGTTTATATGCGTCCTCCAGTGTCGCATATTCAAACAGTTAGTTCTTTAAGTTCATCTTCTCTTATTTAAAAATCGTTTCATTCAGCCATTTTACGTATCATATATTCAATAGTACTGACGCCATTTGGCGTTAAATCTTATTATGATGCAGATTCAGGTAACCAAAACCAGACCAAACGCATCTGTAAGATCTCATACACTCTTTTTTTGGTAAGGCCTCCTACTCTCCAGTAGACTTTAGTTACAATTTTATTTTTAGCAGAGCTTAAGGTAACCATGGGGACTTTGTTTGGGAACCTATCTTTAAATCATTAGAGGCTTCTTAGACTAGTTAGAGAGTTAAGTTATTAATGTTACATATTAATATTACTTTCAGTTGCAGTTATGAAATCTTATTTTCTTAAATTGAGCTCATTATAATTATTACTTCTACTAAACTTTATTGTATTCTTGGTTAGTAGCAAGCCAAGCCAAGTGTTCGCTTGGACCACTAGTGGTCAATGTGCGGGCCATGCCTAAAGCGTAGGCCCAAGGCGCTATATATATTTTGCATCTTAGATCTAAGTCGCCTCCTCTGGTGTAATGTCTAGATCTTCTTTATCTATGGCCTCCTTATCTGTCTCCTCACCATCATCTCTAGGTATTTTTTCTGGGTCCCAAGTAGGAATGGGGTATCAAGATGAAGTGGCATCTGTGAAGAGGCTCACTATAGAGACTCCTAAGTTAGTAGTAGGTTTTGCCACCTTAAAACCACCTTGGTCTCATTTAGATCCATGTTTAAGTAGGATATTTTAGGAAATTCTATAATTGGCTCCAGTTGGGTCATCCTTGCCTCCAGCCTACTCAGCCTAGATGTGGGAATCTATTGTGAAGCTACTCAAGCATCTCTAAAGTGCTTCAAAGCCTTATCAATGCCTCTTTTGACAAACACCAGTAGCTCACTCAGCAGGCTATTGACCTACTTATTCGCCCTATCAACTTTTACTGCAGTATTGGTAAAGTTTTCTTTAGTGAAAAAGTCCCACCTGATGTTCCTGGTGCTACCATGGCCTTATGAGGTGCAACTGATGATAGGCATGGTGTATTAGTAGATGAATCTGCCTCTTAAGGAGCTGGCATTATTGGAGTGGCACCTGGAGTAGCTTATGTTGGAGGTATCTATCTCTTCATTGTGTTTGGCCTTGCCGACCGCAATGGTACCTCAATATGGATGCCCTCTGAATTAATCTTCGCATCTATCATAATAGGGAAATTCTGGTGGCACTGCCGGTCAGGCTCATTTCATCCCTCATCTTAGTGACGTCTACCACCTACTCTGCCTCTATATAGTGGTCCTTCCTGGTAGTGTTGGTACCCTTGCTTGGTTGCATAGAGCAATAACTAGGCATTGGTATGGGAGGGAAGTGACAGTCTGAAAGGCCCTACCTTCAAGTCTATGGCTAATAGACATCGAATATCAATACTCCACATCTACATGATCACAACTAACACAATAACTTTGTCAATGGTGAAGGTGTTTTTGCTCTTTGTAGGGTAGATACGATAAACTAGCATTCTTCATCAGAACTTCGCTTGGAGCTTGAGGTCCTTTTTAAAGATGGGAGTTGAAGTCAAATTCAGCCAAACTAGGGTTGACCTATATATTATAGGGGCCAACTAGGGTCTCTTGTTCTCTCTGTCATACTACTTCTTGTCATATGCCGAGGTGCCTACCAGGACATAAGCATCACCCAAATAGTGTTGATTGATGGCCTCGACACTGATGTCTATCAAGAACCCCCAGACCTTGACTCTCTAATAATCCCCTTACTATAACGTTTTTTTTTTGGATAGTATCCAAAGTGTCCCTATATGCAATAAAGAACACTCTAAATAAGTTGGGGCAATACTTTCCCATAGGTTGTGTAAGGAACTCCCACTTTTGATGCTTTTGCTAGTCTAAGATTTCTGAATAACTGTCCAGCCCATTGGTGCTTATTTCCTTCTCCTCGGTTGTTTTCTTCTGAGGTTTTTAATTGATGTATATAGAACCCCTCCTGGTACTTTTCCTTAGCCCCCACAACTGACAATTTGACACGAGCCAATTCTCTAGTACTTTCCTTCTTGTCTCAACCTCTCTATGCCTAACCACGTTGTTTGTGCTCTGTGGGCTGCCTCACCCTCACTAGTCTTTTCATTACTAGAGTCTGTGGATTATCTGTTGCTTTCAAAAGCATCAGTTAGAGTGGTTATGGACCCTTCTTTCTTAACCCAGGGTTGTGGTGCTTTCCACTCTACATCAGAAAATATGTTCGTCCATCAAACGTGATCGCTTTGATGGGGTTGCTTTCTACATTTCTTCTCTATTTTATTTTATTTCCTCATGCGAAAGTTATCCATCACATAAGTCACTTAGCTATTGAAAAACTTAAGAAAAACCATAAAATAGAATATGCATTTTTTTCTTCATATTTTTACTAGTTACAGATCATAAAATAAAAGAATGGTCCATATGTCCATTTATTATTTCAACATTTATTAGGGGAAAAGATGTGCAGTTACGAATTGAATATTGATTCTATGGTTCATAAATGGTGGCATATGTATAAACCAGAGTCTTCTCCCAAATAAGGTCCACTTACGATCACCACTTGCAGATCGTACTTTGAGAATATGATCCGTAAGTTACATTTTTACTTGGAATTTGGGGAGTTGACTCCCATTTATGGATCATATATTATATTTATGAGTTTTCTATTTAATTGAAAGTCATAACTAAAGATCCAATATTTAGGGCTTGACTTACGGTCACAACCTACACTCCTTAGATGCATTATATGCCCGTACTTCCTATATATAAGGGAGTTTTTTCACTTGGTCAATATTTATTCAATTTTGTTCTTTGTTTCAGCTCTATGGTGTCCTCTACAAATTGTGAATGCAAATAATGGTTTGCATTTACGTGTTCAACATTTCAATCCCAACACAACCAAACCAAGTCCTAATATTCTAATTTCCTATCCCTCCCAATTCTTTTCATGCTTGGATCAATCCTCTTTAATAATCAATAGGTGACAATGGTGATGAATTTTTACCTAGGGTTTGCATATGATGATTTTGGCACTATCTCTATTTTAAACTCCAACATTTCTTTTTGATTTTTGTTGCAAGCCCTAGCTCTTGACTAGACAAAATTGATTGTGTGCATATTGTTAAATTTGTATGTATCAAAGGGTTTTGTTAGTTGTAACACCCCAAAATTCTCTAAGACCAAACCCAAGATATGGAGTATGAACTAGTAGAAAAACTAAAATTTTGCCACAAAACAAGTCTCATTATGACTCATGATGGTGTGGTACGAAATACCAAGACCTGTGACATGAAGAATCACCATGAATTGTGCTATGATGGTACGAATCATTGTTTCAGCGATGAATTAAGATATTGTAATGCCTTGGACATTCAGGCTAAGTTTGAAACCATTCTAGTTATGTGGACAGACCCAAATCGGATGAATTTTATGAAAAACAAGGTGTTAAGATCAATTCTTAACTGTGAGAAGTGCATTGGATACAAATTAACATCATAAGGAACCTCTAGCATAAAGTTGAGTTGAGAGCTTTCCTACCGATTGAGTTTTCACATAAGTTCTTATAAGGATCTACTTTAAATGACTATAACTCCCATTTTATGAAGTTTTTTTTTGGGTTATATAGCATATCAAATTGAATCCTTTGAGTCTTCTTTCCAACACATTCATCCTTGTGTCAATCAGAGATCGGAGTAAAAAGTTATGACCAGTTTAGTAAAGCAATGTCAGGTTTGATGGACAAGACTAGCCTAGTCACCACGAGTCATGGTATGACTCATGGTATCAAGTAAGGTTCATACCAAGGAGCTTTGGTAAGAGTTCTTGCAATCTTTTAAGTCATCCAAAATTCAAATATTGCATACCACATCCCTTTTTATGTAACCACGAGTCGTGGTATGACCTGTGAGGACTGGTAGGACAATTTTTCAACTCAATTTCGTAAGGGAATCCTAGTAATTTTCTATATTTTTAACTCCTAAACTAGGTTTTTTTGGGCTTCCTAAAGAGTGTATAGAGGTTTTTACTTAACTAAACTCTCATTCATCTCAAAAATACTGTAGATTGAAGATCAAACCTCTCAAGCAATTTGGGTTCTTCTTCTCCTCAACTCTCTTAGTTCTCAAGTATAAGTAAGAATCCATCGAAGCCATGGTATGTGGGGCCATGAATGGGGGATTTCTTCCGCCCTCATGGACAACCCAAATTCAATTTCATGGATCCAAGTCTCTAATGATGATTTTTATGAATTTGTAAGGTTAGACCTAATTTGATGAAGAACTCCATGATCTCTTATGATTTTGATTCTCTCATAATATAATCTACGTTTTATAATTATAATTATATGATTCCTATGAAAAACTCTCATGACCCAATGTTTTCAAGTTGTGATGGTTTAATCAATCACGAATTTCATGAATCCCAAGCTTATGGATCATAACCAATTCAACGGCATTATTTTCATGGCTAGTTCACATATGTCAAGTATGTTGATGAATTTCATAATTTTCTAACTAGCCCATGAAAAATCAATTATATTTAATAATTATGACTATGAGAAATATGCATATTTTATAAGTAGTATTTAGCATCGAGTAGGCTAGAGTTCAGCATACCCAGGTCTCAAAATTACGTGCCACCGTATGTATGATTATGATAGAGGCCTTCACTAGTTGAGGGTGTTCCCCGTGACTTAATGGGCTTATGCATGAGTCCTCATTAGTTGACAGTGTCTCCTAAACTCACCAATGATATCATGCCTTTACCATTCTTTTCCCTGGCAAGGCTTAGAATAGCTCTGCCAACTTGAGCAAGGTAGTTGGGCATCATGTGCTCATTCATGATGGTGTCGATTATGAGAATCTCCCACAGTTGGGCACAGTTCCTCGATTTTCTATATATATTCATGTTCATGACTTATGATTTTATGACTTACGATATTTTGTCTCAATAACTCTTTATGAGGCTTTATTTATGAATTCAGTCATGTAAAACTTTATGATTCAGTTTTTAAAACCTTGAACCATTATGTTCAGTTATTATCGGAATCTCATATTTTAGACTATCTCATACTCATGATTTTAGATTAGTTCTATTATCACGTTTTATCTTATTCTACATACTCAGTATATTCAAAGTACTGACTGCATGCTCTCTATGCTATATCATTTCATGATATAAATCTAGGTATTCAGGTTCAGCCTCACAGTTAGACTCATTCCACACTCTATCTACTAGCAATGGTGAGTCCTCATCATTCAAGGATGGGAGTTATGTTTTTTAATTAAGTATTATGCTAGTTTCAGACTTTGGAGTTAGCTGGGGAATTGTCCCAGTTATGGTGCTATGGGTTTATAGCACTTCCGATGCTTAAAACTAAGAAAATAAGCATGGACTTAGGTGTGTTTACATAGAAATAATGCACTTTTAGTATGTTTTCAGGGTTATTAGGTGTTTAAGTTGAAATGTGCAAAAGCAGTGAAAAAATACAGAAGAAGGGCTAAACACGGACCGCAGTACGAGTCGTATTGAGAATCATGGAAAAATCCAGAAGATGTGCTTAACCAAAAAGTCAAAGTACAACTCTTGGTACGAGCTGTACCATCCTGGTACGAGCCGTATCAAGGAAGTTGTGATAAAGTTCAAATGAAATTGCACTGAGTCAGTCTCCTAGTATAGGTCGCAAACATGAATCGTGTTATCTGCCAATGAACCGTACCAACTAGCCATTGTGAAGTTCAGAAGAATTGATGAATGGTTGATCTCAAGATACAACAAGAAGTCACATGTTGTAGGATTAAGGTACGAGTCATACCAAGACACTCGTGAAAAGATTCAGAGGATGCCAAAACTCTCAGGTTCAAACAACGACAAGATGTACGACTCGTAGGTTTATGGTACGAGTCATACCAGCTTCCAACACTTAGCCAAAATCTGAAGATTTAGTTAATGTACTAGTGAAGTTACGACCCAAAATCATGGTACGGGTCATAAGTGAAGTTGGAGGAAATTTAGAAGTTTCCATGTTAATTTAGAAAAAATTTCTAATTATTTGTGTAAATACTTTTCTAGGTTATTTTTGTTTAGGGAGGAATATAACTTGATTGTGCAAAGAAGTATTTGACTTTTGGGAATATTGAGAACAACTTTTTGGATATTTCTTGCTTTGATTCTTCCATTGTTCTTGAATTGTTCTTCATTGATATTTTGTAATAACCTAGTGGGTTTTCTTCCAATCATCTTTGTAAGTTCTAAATTATGTTTTTTTCTACAAATGCTAATTGTTTGCGTACAATCATGAGAGGCTAAAAACCTCCACAAGTAGGGTTGTGGGAATCATAGTTAATTAACAAACTAGGGTTTGCAAAGTGATTCTAAACCAATGCTAATGCTTGTATTATGTTCTCTTCATATTTAATATTTCTTAACGGAGCACAACATTAGGACTTGCCTAAATTCTTTACTTGCTTGAATCTAGAGAAGTAGATATTAGAAAAAGAGAATTACAACAAAGCCTTGACCTTTATTGGTCATTGTATGAGTTAATCTACGGTCATAGGATAGTTAATTTAGAATAAACTAATAACGGTTAAAATAAAATCACTCATGAGACCTAATCCGGTGATTGAGTATAGTTATCCAATAGGGACGAACTAGTCATTTGAATAAACCCTAGTAATCAGTTCCATAAGCAAGCATTGGGAAAGATCACAAGTGTAAAACCCAAAGTAGTTATGAATTCATGGGGACACATCCCTATTTAATTTAATTAACAAGATAAACAACAATCAAATCTCAACATTGTTACGTATTTGCTTTTATAAAAACCCCCTTCAGGAGATAACAAACTTAAAATATTAAATACTATTGTTATTCTATATCTTCTAACACCTCCAAAACCCTAAGATCATACCTGGGAGTTGTAATGGAAAAAACTGAATTTTCTGCACAAGGTCACAGGATGATTCGTCCCATGACCCGTGGGGTGCACCACGACTCATGGAGTGACTCATGGGGAGGAGTTTGGTTGTGGATGAAATTTTCAGTTTTGGGGTGACCACGGGTGTGAACACGAGTCGTGGTCAGCACCATAATTCGTTAGGTCAACCGTGGTCAAGTATGATATAAGGATGAAGGAGGTTGGGCAGTGTGGACGATCACTTGGTCACCACGAGTCATTGGGTACACCACGATTCGTGGTGTCCCTCGTGGTAACCCTCATAAAGGGTTTGGCAGTGCAGGCAACGAGAAGGTGACCATGAGGTATGTGTTCAAGTATGATGAGATGTTTATGAAGAAAGTATGATTTCTAAATAAAGTATGATTTCGATATACCCATGTCTATGTTCATGTTTTCAAAGTTAATCAAGTTGATTTCAAGCAGGTGTAAGTATTGGGCAAGCCTATATGATCATGTATGTTTTTATGATTTCATGAATTAGCTTACCACATGGTTTTGGAGTTTAGACTGCCACTATTTTTCAGCTTGTATTATGGTTTCAGCCAAGGCTCCTTATGTTATGATTTCAAATTTATGTATGTATGTTATGAGTCAGCTTCATCACAAGATGATGGTAAGCTTCATTGAAAATGATGTAGAGCATATGCATATTTTTGGGAGTAGTGTCTAGCACCGAGTAGGCTAAGGGTGAATCAACCCTATGCCTCAGAACTATGCAAAATCATAGATACGTTCAGATTATTTGGGACCTCCCTTGTGAGCTTCCCAGCCCCTAAGGGGCCTTCAACTTGATATCAATATCATGGTAGCGTCCTTAGCCCTGGCAAGGCTTTGGACAACTCTGCCCACTTGAATATGATAGTCAAAACCACATAAGCTTTGTCATGGTAATGTCAGTTATATGACGAGTCTCCCATTGTTCCTCATGATTTCAATTGTGCATGTTCATTAGTCATGATATTATGTTTTCAACAGGTTTGACTCAATGTTCAACTTTACTTATGATTGTCAGTTTACAGCTTTAGGTTATTCGATTCAGTTATGATATTTAGATATGATCAAATCATGATTTCAGGAAATAGCATGCAATCCCTACTCTCAGAATCTTATCTTGATCTGTTTTATAATATGAATGATTTATGATTTTACTTACTTAGCGCTTTTACTTACCTTGTATGCTAAATATATCCACGTACTAACTGCATACTCTATGTTGTATTGTTTCATGATACAGGCTTCGATATCCAGACTCGGTCCTACTGCTAGCCGTATTCCCATCATTTGTACTTCCCAATCAGAGTTGGTGAGTCCTCATCTTTCGAGGACCTTTCTTATTAGTTGTGTTCTGTATTTTCAGTTTTAGACTATAGTGTGTTAGTTGGAGTAACTCGTCAGTATTAGAGGCTTTTCAGACATAGTATGTATTTAGCTTTAGATTTATGTTATGTATTTAGATGTATGATATGCTCAGACTTTTGCTATGTTAATTATGTTGATCTTTCGCTTTATTTTGATTGAGTTAGATATCATGTTCATGCCATGGATCGACTTGGAGCCTCTCAGGGTTCTTTGTCCCATGTCTCGATCCAGGCTCATGTTCGGGTCATGACAAACTTGGTATCAAAGGATTAGATTTTGAAGTTTCCTAGGGTGTTTGAAAGTCATGTTAAGTAGAGTCATTGTTATGGGTGTGAAGCGCGCCACTCTTATGATGAAAAGGGTATGAAATGTTTACGAAATGATTCCTTCTTTCATGATATATATCGTGCAATGAAATGTCTCTTTGTCCTCTAACTCATGCTATACGCATTTGCAGAATCATGCCTCCCCTCAAAGTAAATGGTAGGAGAAATGGAAATGGAAATAGCCATGCTAATGGCAATGGGGATGGGCACCAGCAGGCCCCACTATCCTATGAGGATCAAGTACCCGAGAAGGTTTCCCAGGCTAAGTTCAGGGCAGCCATTCAGATGCTAGCTTAGGCTTTGACCGCTCAGGTCAATCAGTAGGCGGTAGTGCATGTCCCTTAGAATGGGAATGCGGTGGTGGCAAAAGTTAGAGATTTTTTGAGGATGAACCCTCCGGAGTTTCTCGGATCAAAGGTGAATACGGATCCACATGAGTTCATTGATGAGGTTCTGAAGATCACACATATCATGGGGGTGATAGGGGAGGAGTGCACTGATCTAGCCTCGTATCATTTGAAAGGGTTGCACACATTTGTTTCAAGTAATGGAAGGATAGTAGAGCACTTGGTGCAGGCCTTATTGGTTGGGATGAGTTTCATACCGCATTTCTGGATCGGTTCTTCATTCGTGAGATGAGTGAGATTAAATCAGCCGAGTTTGTAAATTTGAGACAAGGGAAGATGACACTTCAGGAGTATTCCTTGGAGTTCACTCATCTATCCAAGTATACACATGAGATGGTGGAAGATCAGAGAGCTTGAGTGAGTCAGTTCGTAGATAGTGTAGCAGACTATTTGACCATGGATTGCCATACCGTGATGCTCCATCAAGATATTGATTTTCCCAGGATGGTTCTGTACGCATAGCAGATAGAGGCGGTACAGGTGAGTGAGCAGGAGAGAGAGGCCAAGAGGGCCAGGACTGATAGTTTTGGATTTTCCCAACAGAGACCAGGTGGTGGGCACCATCAGTAGTCCCGCTACAGATCATCATCCCTAGTATCATCGGCTATGAGTGTGCGATCCAGATTTAGGCACGATCAGAGGGGACGATCGTCATGCTCTAGAGGTCAAGGGAGCAGAACCACAGAGTCCAGTATCCCACCTTGCGACAAGTGTGGCTTGCGACACATGGGTCAGTGTTTGGCGGGTACAGGTGCTTGCTTCGGGTGTGGGAAGCCCAAGCATATGCTTAGAGATTTCCCAGAAGCTAGATAGGGCCATGATAAGGGTTGAGGCCCAACTTCTAGTTCAGCAGCTCCGCCAGCACGCTTAGCTCAACAGGGTGCATCTACTAGTGCAGGTGGTAGAAAATGCTAGAGAAGATTCTATGCCCTAGCATCTTGTTAGGACCAGGAGGTCTCCCTAGATGTGGTCAATGGTATGTTACAAGTTTTCCACCTTGATGTATATGCATTTTTAGATCCAGGGGCTACCTTATATTTTGTGATGCCTTATGTTGCTAGTATTTTCAGAGTCAGTCCTGAAATCTTATTAGAACCCTTCTTAGTCTCTACTCCGATTGGTGATTCAGTTATAGCTTGACGGATATATAGATACTTCCTTGTCATAGTTCTTCAGAAAGTCACCCCAACAGATTTGGTAGAGTTAGCAATGACCGATTTTGATGTTATCCTTGGCACAGATTGGTTATATGCATGTTATGCCTCAGTAAATTGTAGAACTAGTGCAGTAGAGTTCAGCTTTCGTGGTGAGCCAGTCCTGGAGTGGAAGGGTAGTTTAGTTGTTCATGTAGGTTGCTTCATTTCCTACCTTAAAGCCAGAAAGATGATTTCTAAGGGTTGCGTGTACCATCTTGTTAGGGTTAACAATGCTACATTTGAAACCCCGACTATCCAGTTAGTCCCGGTAGTGTGAGTATCAGGAGGTGTTTCCAGATGATTTACCGGGAATCCCTTCCGAGCAGGAGAATGTTTTTGGTATTGACCTTCTTTTCGATACGTAGCCTATGTCTATTCTTCCTTACAAAATGGATCTAGTTGAGCTAAAGGAGTTGAAGGAGCAGTTGAAGGATCTTTTAGACAAGGGTTTCATCAAATCAAGCAAATCCCCATGGGGTGCACCAATTCTCTTTCTCCGCAAGAAGGATGGTTATCTTCGTATGTGTATCGATTACCGGCAATTGAGAAAGGTTACCAACAACAATAGGTATCCTCTTTCTAGGATTGAGGATTTGTTTGACCGGCTTTAGGGTGCTAAGTGGTTTTCCAAGATAGACCTCAGATCCAGTTACCATCAGCTCAGGGTTTGAGAGAGTGACATCCCGAAGATAGCCTTTAAGACTCGATATAGTCACTATGATTTTGTAGTAATGTATTTTGGACTAACAAATGCTCCTGCAACTTTTATGGATTTGATGAACAGGATGTTCAAGCCATATCTAGATATGTTTGTGATCGTATTCACAGATGACATCCTTATACACTCTCGGAAAGAGGAGGAGCATGCTACTCATCTGAGGATGGTGCTACAGACTCTAAAGGATCATCAGTTATATGTTAAATTCAGTAAATGCGAGTTTTTGTTGGACTCGATGGCATTTTTGGGTCATGTGGTGTTAAGTGAGGGTGTACAGGTGGACTCTTAAAAGATAGAAGCGGTGAAGAATTGGCCTAGACCAGTTAGCCCTTCAAACATCAGGAGTTTCTTGGGTTTAGCTGGTTACTATCGAAAGTTTGTTGAGGGATCTTCATCCATTGCAACGCCATTGACTAAGTTGACCCAGAAGAAAGTGAAGTTTTAATGGTCAAAGGCCTGTGAGAAGAGCTTCCAAGATTTGAAGACTCGACTCACCTCAGCACCAGTATTGACCCTGCCTGAGAGTACTAATGGATTTGTGGTATATTGTGATGCCTCGAGGATCAACCTTGGTTGTGTATTGATGCAGCATGGTAAAGTTATAGCCTATGCTTCTAGACAGCTGAAATTTCATGAAAAGAAGTACCCGACTCATGATCTCGAATTGGCGGCGGTAGTATTTTCCTTGAACATTTGGAGACACTATTTGTACGGGGTCTATGTAGATGTGTTTACGGACCACAAAAGCCTATATTACATGTTTACCCAAAAGGATTTGAATCTACGTCAAAGAAGGTGGTTGGAGCTATTCAAGGATTATGAAATGAGTGTCCTTTACCATCCGACAAGGATAATATGGTAGCAGACACTCTTTGTAGGCTTTTTATTGAGAGTGTGTCCCATGTAGATGAGGGTAGGAAAGAGCTGGTGAAGGATATGCATCGGCTTGCGAGGTTGGGATTTCATCTGATTGACTCAATCGATGGTGGAGTTATTTTTTAGAATCGGTTAGAATCATCTTTGGTGACTGATGCTAAAGCTAGGCAAGATGAGGATCCTATTTTGGTGACACTGAAGGAAGCCGTTCAGAAGAAGGTAGAAGTTTTCTCCAAAGGGGGAGATGGTGTGCTTTATATTAGGGTCATTTCTGTGTTTCGGATGTTGATAATTTGAGAGATCGGATGTTGCATGAGGCTCGTGGTTCCAGATATTCCATACATCCAGGTGCCACTAAGATGTACCGTGACCTACGAAAAGTCTATTAGTGGAATGGCATGAAGAAAGACATAGCAGAATTTGTGGCTAAGTGTCCAAATTGTCAACAGGTGAAGGTTGAGCATCAAAGACCTAGATGTGTGCGTCAAGATATTAGCATTCCTTCTTGGAAGTGGGAGGAAATTAATATGGACTTCTTACAGGTTTGCCTCGTACTCATCGGCATTATGACTCTATTTGGGTGATTGTAGACAGGTTGACTAAAGCGGCTCATTTCTTACCAGTCAAAACTACAATTCAGCTAAGGATTTTTCTATGTTGTACATTCCGGATTTAGTTCAGTTACATGGAGCGCCCTTGTCCATCATATAAAATAGAGGCACTCAGTTTACCCCCCCAGTTTTGGTGATCATTTCAGATGGGACTTGGTACTCAAGTCAAGCTTAGCACAACATTTCACCCGCAGACGGATGGTCAGGCCAAGCGGATACATTCAGACTCTTGAGGATATGTTGAGAGCATGTGTGATATATTTCAAGGGTAGTTTGGATGATCATTTGCCTCTCATAGAGTTTTCATATAACAATAGCTACCATTCCAGCATTCAGATGGCTCAATTTAAGGCTATTTATGGGCAGAGATATAGATCACCTATTGGTTGGTTTAAGGTCGGTGAGGTTACATTGATAGGACCAGACTCGGTTCATGAGGCTTTGAATAAAGTCCAACTTATAAGGGAAAGGTTGAAAAGAGCTCAGAGTCATCAAAAGTCATATGTGGATGTAAGGAGGAGAGAACTTGAGTATGAAGTTGATTATTCGGTGCTTCTGAAGGTGTCTCCTATAAAGGGAGTGATGAGGTTCAGAAAGAAAGATAAAGTTAGTCCCCGTTATGTTGGCCCATACAGGATTGTGAAATGGGTTGGCAAGGTATCATGTGAGTTGGAGTTTCCCTCAGATCTAGCTTCAGTCCATCCAATTTTCCATGTATCACTCTTAAAGAAATATTTGGGTGATCCATCTCTGGTTGTTCCGGTAGATAGTGTTGGTGTGAAAGATAGCCTTAGTTATGAGGAGGTCCTGGTAGAAATACTTGATCATCGGGTTTGAAAGATAAGAAAAAAAGAAGTAGCCTTAGTCATGGTTTTGTGGAGGAATCATCATCTTGAGGGAGCTACGTGGGAACCCGAAGCGGATATGATGGGTAAATAACCACATCTATTCCCTTCCGTATAAGTTTTTGCTTGAGGTATAAGTTTTGTCCTTAGTACTCTATTCAATTTCATGTTCAGTTAATGTGCCCCAATTTCTTTCATGTCAATGAATGTATATGTGATTCAGGAATTTAGTTCAGTTATGTAGATCAATTTGGAGCCAGTCACTCCATCAGTTTTCAGCATATATGATCAATACTTGAGTATGATGATTGCATTTATCTATGTTTCAGTATGTTTTCCAACATTCGAGGATGAATGTTCCTAAGGGGGAGATATTGTAATACCCCGAAACCTAAGATGGGACCCGGGAGTTGAAACAGAGAAAACTGAATTTTCTGCACCAGGTCCTAAGAGGAGCTGTCCCATGACCTGTGGGGTGCACCACGAGTCGTGGAGTGACTCATAGGGAGGATTTAGGCGGTGGATGAAATTTTCAGTTTTAGGGTAACCACAGGTGCGGCCATGAGTCGGGGTCAGCACCACGATTTGTTTGAGCAACTGTGGTCAAGTATGGTGTAAGGATGAAGGAGGTTGGGCAGTGTGGATGACAACTTGGCCACCACGAGTCGTTGGGTTCCCCATGAGTTGTGGTGTCCCTCGTGGTGACCCTCATAAGGGGTTTGGCAGTGCAGAAAACGAGAAGGTGACCGTGAGTCGTGATTAGAGGGCATGAGTCGTCCAATCCCTCATTGGGACTGGCAATGTGTAGTTTCCTGCGAATATATTAAGGACTTTTCCGTAATTCTTAAGTTCCTAAGGCCTATACTATGTCGTTTTAAGCTCTAAAAAGGGTGTTTTAAGAGGGTTAAGTCATTCTAAGCCTATTCCAAATTCATTCATGCAAGCTTAGAGATTTACGGGGTGATCAAGACTAGCTTCTTCAAAGTTCTTCCCCAAAATTTCCATTGGGCAATCAAGGGAGTTGTGAAATCAAATCCTTCCATGTATGTAGGGTTATGAATGGGTGTAATTGTCCACACTCATTGGCAATCCCTCTCTAATTAATCAAAATTCGAGTTGATGAATCGGTGGGGTTTTTATCCTACATTTGAATTTCCTAAATATCTATCATTGGTATGATCCAAGCATGTTTCCAATGTTGAATTATGATTAGTGGGAAAATTTTGCTATGTTTTCAACTATAAATTATGTTTTCAAGTTTATGAATTATGATGCCTATCCATGAAAGTTCATGAAGTTGAGATCCGTGAAATATGTATTCAAGCATGAAGAGATATATATGAGAAAAGTATGTTTCCAAATTACCATGTCTATGTTCAAGTTTTCAAAGTGAATCAAGTTGATTTCAAGCATGTGTAAGTATAGGGAAAGCCCATATGATCAAGTATCTTTTATGATTTCATGTTAATTACCTTACCATATGGTTTTGGAGTCTATAATCCCAACTATGTTTAGCTTGTGGTATTATTTGAACCAAGGCTCCTCATGTATGATTTCATATTTTATATGTATATCATTATTCAGCTTCGTCACTAGACGATGGTTAGCTTTGTTGAAAAAAGATGGAGAGCATATGCATGTTTTTAGGAGTAGTGTCTAACACCGAGTAGGCTAAAGGACAGTCAACCCTATGCCTCAGAACTATGTGTCAACGTAGGTATGTTCAGATTATTTAGGGCCTCTCTTATGAGCTTCCCCTAACCTCAAGGTGCTTTCATCTTGATATTGATATCATGGTAGCGTCCTTAGCCCTAGCAGAGCTTTGGACAGCTCTATCCACTTGAGTGTAATAGTCGGGACCATGTAAGTTTTATCGTGGTAATGTCAGTTATATGACGAGTCTCTCATTGTTCCTCATGATTCCAGTTATGGATGTTCATTAGTCATGCTAATATGTTTTCATCAGGTTTGACCCAATGTTCAGCTTTACTTATGATGATTAGGTTTTAGGTTTGGATCATTCGATTCAGTTATGATGTTCAGTTATGTTCAGATCATGATTTCAGAATATAGCATGCAAGACCTACTCTAAGAATTTTATCTTGATTATGTTTTATAGTATTTATATTTTATGATTTTACTTACTTATTTTTACTTACCTTTCATACTCTGTATGTTCCACGTACTGACCGCATACTCTATGTTGTATCGTTTCACGATACAATCTCTAATATTCAGACTCAGTCCTGCCGCTAGCCAGATTCCCCGCATTTGTACTTCCCAATCAGAGTTGGTGAGTCATCATCTTTCGAGGGCCTTTCTTATTAGTTACGTTCCATATTTTCAGTTTCATACTATAGTGAGTTAGTTGGGGTCTTTTCCCATCAACTCGTCAGTATTGGAGGCTTTTCGGACATAGTATGTATTCAACTTTAGACTTATGTTATGTATTCAAATGTATGATATGCTCAGACTTTATCTATGTTAATTATGTTGATCTTCCACTTTATTTTTGTTTAGTTAGATGTCATGTTCATGCCAGGGGTTGATTTGGAGCCTCTTGGGGTTCTTTATCCCGTGTCTCAATCTAGACCTATGTTCGGGCCAAGGCATATCTTGACAACATTCTCTGAGATATCAACACCAACCTAGTTGGTTCCTTATTGACAACGTCCGCATCATACTTTTACAGGAGTGTGATTTTAGCATTATCAGAAGTGGTGCCATTGCTAGGGAATACAACTTAGGATTAGAGTAATTACTTGTGTTTAACTTTTAGTTGGTATTTGCCTAGTTTAGTTTTTTTATTTGTTTTGTTCTACTCAGGCTACAGTAGGGACACCTTAACTCTAGATCAACCCTTGTGAGCACCATGATGGAGGACAATGGGCCGCCAGTGCCTATGGTGGCACGACTGAGTGTTGAGACACTAGCGGCAGTCTTAATGAATTATGAGGGGGTTGATGTGTAGTGATATACAGAGATGGTCAATGTCTTGGAGGGAATGGGGTCCTACAACTTCAGGCCAAAGAAGTTGGACCTTGATTTAAAGAACAGGGCGACCCCTCTAGAAAAACCATCAGTCGAGATACTATCAGTATTGGAACTTAAAGCACTACCCCCATATTTGAAATATGCTTTTCTGGGAGAGAACAACATCTTGCCAGTGATCATAGCAGCAGACCTTGAAAAATGGAAAGTGGAGACCTTGGTATCAATATTGAGAAGATACAAAAAGGCTATTGGGTGGACTATTGCTTACATCATCAGTATTCCCCTAGGCATTTGCACCTACAAAATATAGCTTGAGCTAAACTGTGTACCTAACATGGAGCATCAGAGACCATTGAAACCCACTAATCCGCCTTGTTTATCTAGACAAAATGGGAAAATTTCTGGTGTAGTTTACCCATTTTCGATAGCAAATAGGTGAGCCCGATACAGTGTGTCCCAAAGAAAGGAGGGATCACAGTCGTGCCAAACGAGCAGAATGAGCTAATCTCAACAAGTCCAATTACAGGTTAGCGGGTTTGCATGGAGTACCGGAAGATTAATCATTGGACCGAGAAGGACCACTTCCCAATGCCCTTCATGGATCAAATACTTGACAGGTTGGCATGTAAAGAGTGGTATTGCTTTCTTGATGGTCACTCAGGGCATAATCAAATCTCGATAGCCCAAGAGGATGAAAAAAACCACCTTCACTTTTCCTTATGGTACTTTTGCCTTTAGGAGGATGCCATTTGGGTAGTGCAATACACGGACCACATTCCAGCACTGTATGATGTCCATTTTTTCATACATGGTGGAGGACACCATCGAAGTAGTTATCAATGAATATTTCGTTGTGGGTGATTCATTTAATGATTTCCTTGAGCATTTGAGTGAAGTGCTGAACAGATGTGAAGAAACTAATCTGGTCCTCAGTTGGGAGAAAGGTCACCTTCATGGTCAAAGAGGATATTGTGTTCGGCCAAAAAATTTTGGAAAGGGTAAAGAGATGGACAAGGCATAAATCGAGTTAATAGCAGGATTTCCTTCACCTATTTCTGTCAAAGGTGTTAGGATTTTATTAGGGCATGCAAGATTCTATAGGTGTTTCATCGAGGAATTCACAAATATTGCACAACCATTATGCAAACTACTTGAGAAGGAGGTGAAATTTGTGCTTGTGGAGAGAGTTTAAAAGTTTTTGAGTGCTTAAAGGAAAGGCTCAAACTCAGCTCCTATTATCATAACTCCAAATTGGTCTCTCCCCTTTGAGGTAATGTGTAATACCAGCGGGGTGGCTCTTGGTGCAGTCTTGGGTTAGTGGAGAGAAAAAATATGTCACCCAATATATTACGCCAGTAAGGCACTCAACATAGCTCAAAATAATTACACACTGACCAAACAAAAGCTTCTAGCAGTAGTCTTTGCATTAAAAAAGTTTCGGGCATACTTGCTCATAACTAAGGTGATTATCCACACATACCACACAACATTGCAATATCTAATGTCTAAGAAGGACGTTAAACTGAGGTTGATTCGATGGGTATTTCTCTTACGAGAATTTGAGTTTGAGGTATAAGACAGAAGGATACGGAGAATTAGGTGGCTGACCACTAATCCAGATTGGAGGCAGAGGCAAGAATAAAAGATGAGATGGACATTGATGATGCCTTTCCAGATGAGCAGGTGTTGGCTATATCTCAGGATTTGATCCCATGGTTTGCCAACTATGCAAATTATTTGGTAAGTGATATGATCCCGAAAGATCTAACTTCGCAGCAAAGGAAGAAGTTCTTTTTTAGTGCTCGTAGGTACTATTAGGATGAGCCTTATTTGTTTCATATTTGTGCATTTGGATTAATTCGTAGCTATGTGACAGAGGTTGAGATCCTAAGCATACTTGAGGCGTGCCATTCATCTTCAATTGAGTGCCATAATAGTGGTATTAGAAATGCACACACAATTTTATAGTGCGATTACTATTGGCCCCTAATCCAGCAGGATGCATATGATTTATCCAAAGCTTGTGATTAATGCCAAAGACAAGGAGGCATCACTCACAAGCATGAGCTACCATTGACCCCAATTTGGAAGTAGAATTGTTTGATGTATGGGGTATTGACTTCATGGGTCCATTTGTGAGCTCCTATCGGATGAAGTATATCTTGGTGGTAGTGGATTATATTTCAAAATGGGTGGATGCCATTGAACTCCCTAACAATGAAAGAAAAAGTATCATAGAATTACAATGGAAGCACATATTTGCGAGATTCGGTACCCCCAAAGCCATCATTAGTGATGGTGCTTAACACTTTTGTAATCATCTTTTCAGAACTCTACTTGAGAAATACAATGTGAAACATAAGGTAGAAAAACCTTATCATCCTTAGTCAAGTGGACAAGTAAAAGTCTCCAACAGGAAGATCAAGACGATTTTGGCTAAAATAGTGAACACCAACCAGACAGACCAGTCTAGGAAGCTCGATGATACTCATTAGGCATATCTAACAACTTACAAGACCTCTATTAGCTTATCACCATATCAGCTTGTCTATGGTAAGTAATGTCATCTGCCGGTGGAGCTAGAATATAAGGCACTTGGGCACTGAAGAAGTTGAACTTTGACTGGAATGAAGAAGCCAAATTGAGGCTAGATCAGCTGAATGAGATGGATGAGTTTCTATGCTGAACTTATAAGAGTGCATCTATCTATAAAGAGAGGATGAAAATCTACCATGACAGGAAGATTGCAAAAGGAGAGTTAGTGAATTGGTACACCTGTTTAACTTGAGGATCCGATTGCATCAAGGGAAATTAAAGTCTAGATGGATGTGACCATATTGAGGGGTGAATGTGTCCCCATATGGTGTTGTGGAACATTAGAACAAGGATGGTACGAGGTTCAAGGTGAACGTACAAAGAGTTAAGTTGTACATGGGAAACACAGAGGAGGTAAGAGAAATTGAATTGGTGTATCTCGATAAGGCCTAAATAAATAAAGTAGTGACGTCGTGCCGCAAAGTTAAACCAGGTGTTGCGTGGGAGGCAACCCATGAATGGATGGTGAAGTCAAAGTAGCTGACCAAAGAGCTGAGAGTGCAACAGCTAAGTCCCTTTCCTTATTCTTACAGTTGATGCTTTGGGGACAAAGAATGATTTTTAAAAAGGGTGTACTTGTATTTTTTGGGTTTTGACTTTTGTCTGAGGGTTTTTGTTACCGTTTTCTTTTTCTTTAAACATGCTATCTAGTAGAACTGGCATGTTTAGGATTTTGTTTTGTGTTTTGTTTAGCTAGAAGCAGTTAGTAGTACTAAACAACCAATAAATGCATATGTTTTAAAATGTTGAAAAAATGACCTTGTCTGAAAATTTTTTGGTTGTCTAGTTGTGTATGTTGACTTCAATGCATGATTTCTGTGAATCTTTTTACGACATCTAGTCTATTAGCATGTGTAGTTATAGCTTAGTTGTGCATGAACTAGATAAGTAGAATTAATGAAAACCTATGCCGTGAGTGAGGAAGGATTTATACTCAGGTCAATAGTCCATTGAGGATCTAGAATTTGCCCGATTGGTCTTTACATAGGTTATAAGATAGCTGGTTAGGAAAGGATCATAGACAGTTTCTTATTTAGCCTACTTTATCTTAAATGACCCAACCAAATAAAAATGAATTCCTTGATCCCGACTTTGAGCCTAAAATTGACTATTTTTCTTTCATTACTCCATTCACCTTTCCCATTATTTATAATAAACCTATTTGGCCAAGGTCCCTGCTTGGACATTGTAAACCTCAACGCAGAAAAAATGCCTAAGTTGAGGGTGGCTATAGTAGGGGTGCGTTGACCGTGACGAGGTGGAAAATAAAGAAAAAAATAAAAGAAAAAGTGGGGTGTGGTGTGAAAATAAAAATGAATAAAAGAAGATTTGAAATGAAAATAAAAAGAAAAAGAAATAAAAAAAGGATGAGAAAAATACATCACACTCACACATTGCATTTAAGCGGAGAAAAAGGGAGGAAAGGAGAAAAAAGTAAAAAAAGGGTATAAAGTGAATGTGAAGCCAAGTATGTAGTGCCAAGGAGGGTTTAGTCACTAAAATTTCATATTTACCATCCCAGCTCGAGGCCTACATTATAAGCCGAATAAAGTCCTATAGTGATCCTAGCCTAACTTTCTGAAAAGCCGAAATAGAGAAAATAAGGGAAAGCCTGTGGTAACTGATGTGCATTATTTGGAACTTCATTGTCATAGTGAGATTCTTACTTCCTTAGTCCCAAGTTGCATATTTGTATATATTTGTGTGTTTTGGGGACTTCATTTGTTGTAAGGGTACATAGTTTGTATTATATTCTGCCAATTGTTTGTGTGAGTAGCACTAGTGATAGTTTCATTCTCTGCTGATAGTTAGATGCCATATCTTGATCCATGTATATCATGAGTTATAGTTTCACGAATTCATAGCTAACTTGGTTTGTGTAATACCCCAGAAGGGACTAAGAATAGACTCAGAAAGTATAATTGGAAAAGTGCAGAAAAAACTGGCAAAAATATCTCAGGATAGGAGACTTAACGACTCGTGGTGGGATACCACGAGTTGTCGTGTGTAGTGATGGGGTGGAGGTCAGGAGGCAGTGGCGACAGATGACCTAACGAGTCATTAGGAGTGGCAATGACTCATCTAGTCAGTTGATAGGAGGGAGAAGCTTTGGTTCTAAGGAAATTTCCAATGAACTTAACGAAAGGGCAGGACGAATCATTGGGTGTGGTGATGAGTCGTGATGTTGGTCGTGACCTGAAGGTTGAGAAATTTCAGTAGACCTGATGAATGGACCTAACGAGTCTTTGGGTGGGACAACGACTCCTCAGGTGATTTTTGGCATCAGTTCGGGAAATTTTTCAGATTTTCTCAAGGGCAGGTTGGTAAAATCCCACGCTCCCAGATTTAAAGTGATGTCGTTTTGGGTATGTTTGGGGACGTTTTTAAGGGTTTTCCTAAGCCTAAAACCTCATTCTCTCAATCCACTTCTTCTTCCTCTCTTCTCCAAAGATTTTAGGAAATTCCCAAGGTGTTCTTCAAGCTTCAAGGAAGATAATCAAGTGGTTTTTCATGTACCAGGTATGTGGCACTTCAACAAGGGTATCTTTTCATCCTTGTGCCCCAAAATATTTTCAATAAGAATCCAACTTAAATTATTTGGAATATCATGAGCTAGGGTTTTGAATAATGAATAATTTCTTCCTCATCCTTTTCTAAAATGTTAATATTTACTGCAATTATGGAATTTGTTTCAAATGTTGATGTGATGGATTGTTGGGCTGCAGATTATATCTTGGGAATGCATGATGGTAACATGTCGATCAGAAATTGGCTTGAGTAATGAATGGGTGTTTCTTATTGTTCGAATAATTTGCGTACTCACATATGAGAATAATGAAATGGTGGAAATATGGGCTTAATATATATGTGTGTAGCATGTTCTTCCTAAGTCAACTTGAGAAATGAATGTGAATTGGTTATGCGTTCCTTGATTATCGTAGAAATTCTTGACCACGCTGAAAGTGTGGGAATGTTGCTTAATTAACCCTAATGATGTGATTATGACGTAGATGACCATGCTAAATTAAGTAAGAGTTGTGGGCTTGAGTAATTGAAGTAAACTATGTGCCATGACCATGTTTTAGATTAAATCGATTGGGTATGAATAGATTGCATCTCCATTGTTGAATTATGAAGCTTGGGCGGATTCTATATTGTTTTCCTTATTAAAATTGTTTTTATAAAATCCTAAAATCTAAAAAGCCCGTGGTTAGAGAGTTCATAAATGGGGTGATTGTGACAAATGTGTGAAAAGGGTGGTGACCTAATTACATGAAGTTAATGCATCCTTGATAGATTATGAGTCGAGTTCTTTAAATAATGTTGGATCTTAAATTACCTATTGAATAAGGTGAATATGGAATCAAGATGCCATGATAGAATAATACTAGTACGAATTTACACCATGCTAATATTGTGATGTTAAAGCTAATGAGGAAGTTGGTTTTGTAATAATGTGAATCACGATGATTCAGCTTGTTATTAACATGTCGAGTTGTGAATCCATGCTTAATTGAGAGATAGCATTAATAGACGATAATGGACAATGTCGTACCTAGATGCTAGTGGAGAATGTCTTACCTAGACACTAGTGGAAAATTTCTTCATATAGTCAGTCGAGACTCACATCCCTATTCAGTTGAGAATTTTATTTTCCCTGCATTTTTCGGGACCTTCTTTTAGCTAGTGACTCTCTTATATGAGAGCCTTGTCTCTCCATATGACAGTCAGGGATTCTCTCTAGTTTAGAATGTTTCCCCTTTAATAGTTAGGGACACTCCCTTCGACCGTCAAGGACTCCCCCTAAAACGTCAGGGACCCTCTTGATATCAGTCACGACATCACACTCAGTATTATTCCCGATTATTACTTTTTGCACATAAGCGGTTGCTGCAGTAATGCATGTCTTTATAATGTGGTTATGTTAATTGAATCTGTGAACCTCGTGTAAGATTGTTGTTCTTCACTCCTATTACATTTCTATTAATATGTTTTATATTACTTCTCAATATTATGACTTAGTTTACTTACGCTTCCTGCATACTCAGTGTATTCCAAGTACTGATCGCACGCCTCTTGTTCTATATCATTTCATGATATAGATTAAGGTCTCCAGGCTCCGCTGCGCGGTTAGATATGCTACCCCATTCTCCCAGTTGTCAGTGGTGAGTCCTCATCCTCCGAGGACATGAGTAGCATTTTGGTTTTATTTTGTTTTCAATTTTCAGTCTTTTGGAGTTAGCTGGGGGCTTGTCCCAGCAACTCATCTGTTTTAGTAGAAGTCTTTCAGACTTGTTAGACAGATTCAGCATTGTATTTAGATGTTATTCAAGTATCGTTATGGTTTATATCAGTTCCTTGTCATTTCTTTCGCTTATTAATGATGTTAGATGTTTCTTATGTTAAGTGTATGCTATGATTAAGACATGGGTCGACTTGAAGCTTTTCGGGGTTCCTTGCCCCATGTCTACGATCTGGGTCTACTCTCAGGTCGTGACAGTTTGAAAGAAAAAGGGGGTCGAAAGTTTATTTTGGTTTCTGTGTATAGTTTGGTTATGTTGGTTGTAGGTGTTCTAGTTTACTTTCTAGTTAAGCATCATTTTATTGTTTTGTTTTGTTTGCCTGAGGATATGCAAAACTCTTATGTTGAGGGTGTTGATATGTTGTAGGTTTACAACACTTTCAGCGCTTAAAACTGAGGAAATATGTATGGGCCTTAAGTGTGTTTATATGGATATGATGCACTTTTCCTTTGGTTTTAGGGAAATTAGGTGTTGGAGTTGAAATGTGCACAAGCAGTGACATAATGCAGAAAAATGGCTAAGTACATACCTTAGTACGAGCCGTATTGAGAATCGTGGAAAAATCCAGAAGATGTGCTAAACCAAAGAGTTAAAGTATGACTCTTGGTATGAGCCATACAATCCTTGTATGAGTCGTACCAAGGCAGTCATGATAAAGTTCATAGGAAATTGCACTGAGTCAGTCTCCTGGTATGGGTAGCAACCACAAATTGTGGTATCTGCCTATGAACCATACTAAGGAGTCGTGGTGAAGTTCAGAAAAATTGATGAATGACAGATCTTAAGGTACGACAAGAAGTCACGAGTCATAGGATGAAGGTATGAGTCGTACCAAGCCCACTCGTGAAAAGATTCAGAGGATGCCAGAACTCTGAAATTCAAACCATGACAAGATAGTATGACTCATAGGTTTATGGTATGAGTCGTACCAGCTTCCAACACTTAGCCAAAATCAGAAGAGTCGTTCAATGTACAATGGAAGGTATGACCCATACAATCATGGTACAGATTGTAATTGAAGTTGGCGGTAGTTTAGCAGTTTTCCCGTTAATTTAGGAAAAGTTTCTAATTATTTGTATAAATACTTTTCTAGGTGTTTTTTTAGGGAGGAACAGAACTCGATTGTGGGGAGAAGTATTTGACTTTTGGGAATATTGAAAACAACTTTTGGGAGATTTCTTACTTTGATTCTTTCATTGTTCTTGAATTATTCTTCATTGATATTTTGCAATAATCAAGTGGGTTTTCTTCCAATCATCTTAGTAAGTTTTGAATTATGTTTTTGTCTACGAATGTTAATTGTTTGCTTACAATCATGAGAGGCTAGAAACATCCACAACTAGGATTGTGAAAACCATAGTGAATTAACAAACTAGGTTTAGAACAAAGTGATACTAAACCCAATGCTAGTGTTTGTATTATATTCTCTTCATGTTTAATGTTTCTTAACGGAGCGCAATGTTAGGACTTGCCCGAATTCTTTACTTGCTTGAATCTAGAAAAGTAGAGATTAGGAAAGAGAATTACAACAAATATTGATCTTTATGGGTCATTTTATCACTTGAGTTGCGGTTGTAGGATAGTTAATTTGGAACAAATTAATAATGAATGAAGTGAAATCACTCATGCGACCTAATCCAGTGATTGAGTATAGTTATCCAATAGTGACGAACCATTCGTTTGGATAAACTCCAGTTATAAATTGTAAAAGCAAGAATTGGGAAAGATCACTAATGTAAAACCCAAAGTAGTTATAAATCGATAGGGAAACTTTCCTAATTAATTGCATTAACTTGATGAACAACACTCAAATCTCAACATTGTTATGTATTTTCTTTTATAAAAACCCCCTTTAGGAGATAACAGACTTAAATGCTTAAATACTAGCATTATTCTATATCTCAACCATATTTCCTGTGGGATCGACCGCAACCTAGTTCGGTTCTTTATTGACAACATTCGCAACATAGTTTAATAGGAGTGTGATTTGAGTGTTATCACACAGTAGCTCATCAGATTAGTAAAGGCTTTCAGATAGTGCAATGTAGTGTCAACTTATGACTTAATGCTTTAAAGAAACTATGCCCTTACGCCTAATGATAAGTTACTCTTCATCTTGCTTCCACTCAAATATGCTATGTTAGTTATTGGTATGCTAGAACTATGTTATGCCATGGGTTAGCATGGAGCCATTTGTTGTTGCAAGTCTCCTACTACGACTAGGCTGTAGATTCAGGTCGTGACATTAGTTCTTAGCATTTATGACATTGCTTGATAATGAAGGATGTATGTTTGTGAAGAAGAAGGAAAGAGGCGGGCACAAGCTATTTTGTTTTAAAAAATTTTATGGGTCTATGGTGGGCCGAGTCAAATTCCCCCATTTACAGTCGTAAAATATATGTACGAACTACAAATTAGATCGTAAGGCAACCCTCAATAGTCAAATTTCCCATTTTTATTGAAGAGAACTTACGAACTCACTTACAGACCGTAAAATAAAAGTACAATCTGTTTATTAAGCTATAAGTGCACATCAAAGATTGATCATTTGTGCCCTCCACTTACGACTTAATTTTCAGACTATAAAATGAAAGCATGGACGATATGTAGAGTCGTGAATATATTTCAGAGAGTACTTATTTTTGTTCTTCACTTGCACCTCATTCGACGATTTGCAAAGTGAAATTACGGGTCATCTGTCGAGCCATAAGTGAAATTGAGAGTAATGATTCCTTGTCCTTCAACTTATAGTTCCACTTACTAGCCATAAATATTTTTTGTGGTCTATAAGTTGGCTCGTAAGTTGAAGTTGCTGCCTTATCCTTTTCTTCTATGATTTTATCCTCCATGTATGATCCACAATTAACTTTTGCAGCCCGTACCTGGACTTTCCTGTATCAGTCTTCACCAATTTTTTTAAGTTTTAAATCTGCACTCGCAACACTTGTTAATATACAACTTGGGTTGCCTCCCAATCTGCACTTGCAACACTAATTAATATACAACGCAAGTACTACGCCAAGTGTAGATATCATTGATTGCCTACAAACTAGTGCTTAATTTAACATGACGACACAACACAGATACTACACATAGTGTAGTTCTCATGGATCGCCTTTAAAAAAGCGCCTGATTTGACATCATGACACAACATAAGTACCTGGTGTGTTAGTTAAGCATTGGATAAGTCATTCCTGAGATGGAACTTATTCACCCACTTGCCCTTTTTGATATTACCAAGGTAGTGCTTAACCCTTTTTCCATTTTAATTTGAATGTATGGTTTACACCTTTTGACTACAATCGCCTGAATCAATGTCTACCTTGAGGTTATGTAAGATACTAGTGTAGGGAGTTTCGAATGCTCCAATTTAAAACTGTTTTTCTCGACCATGGTTCATGAAATAATAGCACTAGCTTAAGCACTATTTAGCATTGCCTCATCCTTGATAATCCTCTTCTTTGTGACTAGATCTTTGAGGTATATAGTAAAATCCAATATCCCTTTGAGTGCCTCTATGTAAGGTGCAATGCCACGAAAACTCAAAAACTAGACTCGGGACTTAAATCAGAGAAAATAGGAAAATATGGACCAGGTCACAGAACAAGTTGTTCTATGACCCCTGGGAGGTGACCACGAGTTGTTAAGTGACTCATGGTGAGGACTAGGATCGGGAAATATTAGGCAGTATACCCAACGGGTCCCCACCACGAGTCGTGGTGTCACCCATGGGAACTCCAGTTCTTTTAAGGCAGTGTGGTTCATGGGAGGTGACCACAAGTCATGCTCACTAACCATGACTCGTTAGGTCCCTCGTGGTGACCATCAGTGTGTTCCAGGAAGTGCACCTCACGAGTGTGACCACAAATCATGGTCACTGACCACGACCCATTAGGTCACCATTGCAGATTTAGGATCAGTTTTCCCCTATGAATTTTCAAGGGTCTTTCACTAATTTTCCTACCCTCCTAGACTCTAAACTATGTCGTTTTAAGCATATTTTCATGCTTAATACAGGGGTTAAACGGTTTCTTTCCTCATTCTCCCCATCCAGACTCTTAGAATTCATCATAGAACTTCTCTCATAACTTTTTAGAGCAAGAGCTAGGGAAAACTTTTCTCCTCAGTTTCTTAAGGAAATTCTTCACGCTTCTTCACCAGGTATGTAGGAATTGAACAAGGGAATAGTTCTTCCCTTGTGTCCCCAAATTCCTCCATATTTCTCTCTATCAGTTGTAGCCCTGAAATTTCTGAATGTCAAAAACTTTCTAGCCATACCTTGTTTAAATCATGTGGATTATTATACAATGTTAATTACAGATATTTTTCGCCAGTTTGTGACTAAAATGATGTTAAATCTTGTGAAGTGAAATTTAACCCTATCTCTTGAACTAAAAAATCTTGAAATTTGCATTAGTCAGTTTAGTCCAGTTTCAGTTCACTTCGGATTAGTATTCTAGATTTAGAACATGCTTTGACCATCAAACAAGGTCCTTTAGACCATCTCAGTATTTCAGTTGTTTAGTTTAGTAGCTTTAGTTGGTCATTGCATGACCTTCTAGTTCATCGTTTTCTTTCTTTTTTATTCCATTGTGTTATGATTCTCTCACTTACCCAGTACATTCAAAATACTGACGCATACTTTTATGCTGTTTCATTTTATGATACAACTGCAGGATCTCAGTCTTAGTCTTGCTAGTGGATCAATCACCGCAGACTTCAATATTTCTAGTTGGTGAGTCCTCATTCTTCGAGGATGGATATTTATTGTTTCAGTTATACTTTATTTTATTTTTAATTAGATTTGGAGTTAGTTGGGGGCTTGTCCTAGCAACTCATCAGTTAAAGTGGCTTTTAGACGCAGATTGGTTTTTCATACTTGTATCTTTGTTCTAATGTGTTCAAATATTATGAAACTTTATTTCTTTCAAGTAATCATATTTTTCCCTCAAACTTCCGTTGTATATAGTTGCATGTTACTCAAAATGCCAGTGTATGATAGACAAGTGATTGACTTGGGGTTAATTGTGACTCCAAGTACCGTGTTCCGTCCAGGGTGTAAACTTGGGGCATGCAAAACATTGTATCAGAGCACTAGGTTTAGTGTATCCTCAGATGTATGAAAGTCTCATCGAGTAGAGTCCTTTTCATGCGTGTGAAGTGCACCACACTTATGAAGGGGAGGCTACGAGATGTTATTAGGAAAATTCCTTTCATTTCATACTTCTTATCGTGCGTTGAAATTTACTTCCAGAATCATTCTCCTAGCTCGTTCTCTATTTCATTTCAGTGAATCATGTCTCCACGATGTGGTAATGGAAGAAGGGTCGGTAATTCTCACCGACCTAGCCCACTAGTCTCGACAGCCCCTCAGAACGACTTAGTGTCTACCGAAAGATTTATGGCCGTTATTCAGCTTCTCGCTCAAACTGTTACCAACCAGGTGAACCAGCAGGTGATTCCAATGAACAATAACAGTTCCACGGCAGATGCCCGAGTGCGGGACTTCACCCGAATGAACCCTTTGGATTTTCATGGATCTAAGGTAGGAAAGGACCCACAAGGATTTGTTGAAGAAATTAGAATGATCACCCGAATTATGGGTGTCAGTCCCTCAGAGAGTGCCGACTTGGCTGCCTACTAGCTGAAAGGGGTAGCCCAAGTATGGTATGAGTAGTGAAAGGAGGGGAAGAAAACTAAAGCAGGACCAGTGGAATGGGAGGAGTTCACTACAGCCTTCCTGGACAGATTCTTCCCTCAGGAGCTCAGGGAGGCAAAGGTAGTAGAGTTCATAAATATGAGACAGGGAAACTGGATTGAAGAAGAGTACACTTTGGAGTTCACCAGGTTGCCAAATACGCTCCAGAGATGGTGGCCGAGTGGAGGGCTCACATGCTAAAAATTTTAAATGGGGTGTCAAATGTAGTGCTCAAAGAGTGCAGCACAACGATGCTGATTAAGGATATTGATCTCTCCAGCCTCATTGTCTATGCCCAGCAAATTGAGCCTGAAAAACTAAGGGACATTGAGTGAAAGAACAAGCGGGCAAGGACTGGACAATCATATTATGGCCACCAGATAGCGGTAGCAGCCGCCCATAGCAGCAACAGCAACAGAGGGCTCTAACACCCAGCATAACCAGTGCCCCTACCTTTCGGCCTTGCCAGGATTAGAGATATGGAGCATTTGGCTCTCAGTCCCAGAGCTACAGTGCTGGTAACAGGTATCAAACTTGCCTTAAGTGCAGCAAGAACCACCCAGGAGAATGTCTTTAGGGTCAAGAGAGTTTTTTTGGTTGTGGACAGCTTGGTTATCGACTTTAGGAATGCCCGTCAGCAGGACAGGGAAGGTCACAATCCACTACCTCAGCTGGGTAATTGGGAAGACCTAGGATTCTTCAATCCCAGGTATGTAAGGATATGAGTGGGTGCTTCCATCCACACCCATGCCCATTCCCTATCGATTTTTGATTGGTTTATGATGATCAAGTATGGATCTTCATTTCATTGCATGATTCTTACATTTCCACTCATGGGTATGATTAAATTGAGTTGATATTGGTTATTTACTAAGCTTGGACGGATTCTATCTTAATTTCTTTTACAAAATTGTTTTTCTAAAATTGAATATAAAACGTCAATGTGTGGGTAGTTCATGATAGAATGTGATGGTAATGGAGTAGATGATGAAAATCATATTTCCAACCTTACCTATGATTTTGATGACATTTTCAAAGAATATTAAGTAGACCCATGTATGATGAAGCTTTGGGTAGTGTCCAATGTTGAGCATGAATGACGATTTTGTGAATTGACTTATTTACTTCATTTTGGAGTGAAATCTCCCAAAATTGCAACGTTTTCAAATGAATTGTATGAGTTCAAGCATGATAAGGTTTTGGGCAAGGCCCTTATATTGATAATGATGAAGTGATATTTCTAAGTAGGCTTACCACATGATTTGGAGTAAAGTCTCCCACTATTCTTTGAGCTTGTGGTATGTGTCATAGTAAACCTTCTCATATGCATTGTCACGCCCCGCCTTGGGGGGTATAACTGGCACCTCGTGCCCTAGTAGGATGTAGACTGCTAACTGGTGAGCCTAAGCACATTTGGTGTCTGACTAGCTCTAACTATAATTTCTGGAAACAACGGGCTATATAACGGCTGTAAACACAGCCTCCGGCCGACTGGGCCTATAGCCACCTGTATAAAACTTCAGCTAACCTGTATAAAACTTCAGCTAACCAGAAACATACTTACAAAGGGGGAAACCTATGCGGGCCGACAAGGCCACCATGCTATCTAGTTATTTGTAACTCAACAATAGAATACTGAATAACTACGTGACCGGCAAGGTCACCACTACTATCAGACTATGGCCCCACACAGCCAACATAATCAACAATGCTAAATAGCTAAACAAAACGCACGGCCTCACATGACCGGTGCAACTAACCACAGGGAGATGAATATATACAATCTGCAAGCCTCTATGAGAACTGATGAAATGGTCGGGACAGGGCCCCGGCCTACCCATGCTGTACAATAAAAGAAAATGAACTACACCTCTGAATATCAAGCTTCGGATGACAAGAGCTGATGACTCTATAAGCTGGCTGGAATCACGAGGGATCGCCTCCGCGCCTATGAGTACCTGCAGGCAAGTAATGCAGCGCCCAAACGGGCGTCAGTACCACTGGTACTGAGTATGTAAAGCAATTGGGTACAACTGAATACAAATAACATAACTAGCAATTCTGAATAGCAGGAGATAACTGAATCTGTAAGAACTGATATGAACTGAATCAGACTTTCTGTACTGTGATAGGGCAGGAGCATACCTGTAGACGCGGCGGCCTGCTGTCTATTAACTAATATATAGCACATAAATACATATATATATATATATACATATAGCAAACAAGAGCCAATACCAACCCCCATAAGCCGAATGGCGCCAAGCAAGCAAATAATCTATATACCCCTACCCGGGTCAAAACCAGCCAAAAATAAGTCACTCCACTCATCTACTAACTACGAGCACCTCTGCCAGACCCCTAGGTCTCCGGCTCGGGCCATAGCCTCCGATATAAATAACCGTGTCTGAGTCCGGAGGACTCCTATACTGTATCTGTAATTGTAACTGTATCTGAATCTATTCCCAGGGCGCTTGCGCACAACAGGGCTATCTGTATTGTAATGCTGATCAGTCTGATATGGGGAAAGCTTCATCCCATCTTCGTCCAAACTGGGGACGGCATGCCACTCCTTGGAGTGACGTATACTCACCCGCTCAGTGGGCGACACAGTTACCAACCCAGGGGCGGTGAGGACGCTCAAAAGGGTGCCCTCACGACACAACCAAGTCTCAACAAACAATAAGCACATATATAGCAAGCATGTTTAAACTGAAAAATACAATCTAAATTCTAATTTCTTATTCTGATCTCTTTCTGTATTATACTGATTCTCATACTGTTTTATACTAAATCTGTGATCTTTATCTAACTGCATGGCTAATCTGTAGCCAAGATACTATCTAACTGTATGGCTATACTGTAGCCAAGATATCATCTATATGTATGGCTAACCTGTAGCCAAGATACTATCTGACTGTCTGATTTTACTTTACTAACTCTTATTCTGAATATCTGTCATATTATTCTAGAAACATGCTTGCTAATCACATATTGGGCTATACTTAGTCTGGAATGCTAACTTGCCATTTTGGCACATGCTTTACTAACGTTCGGACTGAGTACGATATAACAACGCAAACCAGATTTACTAAACTTGCAGAATACTCAATATTCAACTCCGAGAATTCTACTACGGAGTTTACTGTGCTATACAACGCTAAAACTACTAACTTGCCAAAGAAACTGGCTTTACATACCTTAACCTCGGTTTATCCGACTAACGGACGAAGCTCGGTCAGTACTCCAGCTATTTCTCCCAACTACATTTACATATATGTCAATTAGAACTAAATACACCAATATTCTGAAAGAAAACGTCGCTTTCGATATATTTATAGCCTAAACTTTGGCTTATAGAAAGACGATAAAAAACTTGCTATTTCTCGAAAGTCCAGAAGGGAGAAATACTCACTTTTGGGATAGGAGTATATTGACACTAGTTTGGAGCAATTCCACTTACCTTAGTTCGGTAGCACGACGATTCGCCGACCAAATTTCACGAAACTAAATCCATAGGAATGCTCCTTACTGCTTAATACCTCGGTATCTGGAGTTAATTTATGTTTGGACCGCATTTGACGGTGTAATCGGACGAATATTATAAGAGATTCTCGATCCTCCCTGTTTTCCCTTGGTTTCTCTAGAAATTATATGAGTTATATCATTAAAAACCGAAGTGAGGGGTTTATATACTTGGGCCTGGATAGGGCCAACGTGTCATGGAGCCAACGCGGAGGCTCCACCTCCGTGACATGTTGCCATTGTGGAGGGGCTCTGCCCCGGCTCCTTCCGTGATGGGTCGACAGGTTTCTCGTCTGGTCTTTTCCTGGGCCTTTTTCTAGCATGTATGGCTTTCAAATACTCTTAACCAACACTCGAATAGGCCATCTATGTGTTGGGAATTTTACGGGGTATAACATGCATGAATTCGTAATTGAGATGTATGTTGTCATTAAGCTTTATTTTACGTTATGTTGAGTTTAAATATGATACTATTCTAATCTTTGTCGAGGGGACATTGTTGAGCTTAATATCTATATGATGTCTAGTGTATGCACGATTTCATAATGAGTTTTGTCAATAGACAATGTTGAGCTTTGTTTCATAATATGTTTAGTTTATGCATAATTTCTTGTTGAACTTCCTCACTACACGATGCTGAGCTTCATATTTATACGATGTAGAGCATTGCATTTTTTGGAAGAAGAGTCTAGAACCGAGCGGGCTAAGGGTCGACTACCCTATGCCCTATAACTACGCGCCAACGTAGGTTGATTCTATTATATTATTGGGACCCCCCTTGTGAGCTATCCCCGGCCCGATTGTCCCTTTGAGCTTGATATCGATATCATGGCATAGTCTGTAGCCCTGTCAAGGTTATGGACGACTCTGCCCCTTTGAGTGTAATAGTCAGGACCACGTAACATCTATCGTGGTAAGCCGGTTAAGTGACGAGTCTCCCACTGTCTATATCATTCGAGTTGCATATCCATTACTTATGATGATTATCTTATGCATGCATGTTTAAGAAGCAAGGTTCGACTCATTATTCAGCTTTTGTTATAAATGTTATGATTTAGCTTTGAGTCTTTCATTTTAGCCATGATGTTCTAAAGCCATGCATGACCACGTATAAAATAAGAATGATTTCATAATAAATTCTTGTGATCTTTTCTTATCTTTAACGGCTATAACATATGCATGACTTGTTTTGAAAGACTATTATTTCTATACAAGTTTTACTTACCTTGTATACTCGGTACATTCCACGTACTGACCGCATACTTTCTATGTTGCATCATTTCATGATGCAGGATCGGGTTCTCAGGTTCAGCCCCATTCGTGGCCTCTTATCAGAGTTAGCATTTGCTTGCTTGGTGAGTCCTCATCCTACGAGGACTAGACTCTCAGTTATCTTGATCGTGCTTTCAGTTTCAGTAGTTTTGAGATAGTTGGGGGTGTTTTCCCATCGGCTCTCCAAATTAGAGGCTTATCAGACTTAGACATGTATTCTGCTTCATACATTCATTCTATTGTTATGTTAAGTTATTCTTCGACTATGCTTATATTTATGTTTCTTATATGTTTATTGATTAAGTTAGTGAATGCTTATGCCATGGGTTGTCTTGCGGTCTCTCGGGGTCCATTATCCCGTGTCTATGATCCGGTTTGGGTCTTGGAAAACTTGATATCAGAACAATAGGTTTGAAGTGTCCTAGGGAGTCTGAAAGCTGCATTAAGTAGAGTCTTTTTCATGAGTGTGAAGTGCACCACACTTATGACGAAGAGGCTACGAAACATTCTAGGAAATGTTCCCATCTTTCATGATCTATATCGTGCGATGAAGAGTTTTTCTATCCCTCTAATTCATGCTATTCGCGATTGTAGAAACATGTCCCCTCCAAGGATGAATGGGAGGAAAAATGGAGACACTGAAGGCCATGAGGATGGCATGGGTCGTAGGCATCATCAAGTCCCACCAGTTCAGGAGCCTCAGGCACCGAATCCAGCCGCCCACATTGAGTTCCGGGCCGCTATCTAGATGCTTGCGCAGACCTTGATAGTTCAGGTCAATTAGCAGGTTGTTGTGCATGTTCTGCAGAATGGAAACTCAGTGGCAGCTCGAGTCAGGGACTTCTTAAGGATGAACCCGCTGAAGTACTTGGGGTCCAAGGTAGGTGAGAACCCACATAACTTCATTGATGAGATCGTCAAGATCACCCAGGTTATGGGGGTGAGCAGTGTTGAGTGCGCAGAGTTGACCTCCTACCAGTTGAAGAGGGTTGCATATATATGGTTCTGTCAATGGAAGGACAGCAGAGTTACTTGAGCAGGTCCGGTCATTTGGGAAGAGTTCCATGTTGCATTCCTTGATTAGTTCTTCCCTCGGGAGATGAGGGAGCTAACGGCAGTTGAGTTCATAAATCTGAAGCGAGGAAGGACGATAGTACTAGAGTATTCCCTTGAGTTCACCTGCCTATCGAAGTATGCTCCGAGTTAGTGGCTGATCAAAGGGCGCGAGCGAGCAGGTTTGTGCATGGGATAGCAGGTTACTTGGATAAGGAATGCAGGATTGCTATGCTCCATCAGGATATGGACTTCCCTCGGATGGTGTTGTACCCCCAGCAGAATGAGGCGGCATAATAAAGAGAGAGAGAGGCCAAGAGGGCCAGGATTGAGGACCACAAATTCTCCCATTAGAGGTCCGGCGGTGAGCACCATCAGTAGACTCTCCAGAGATCATCCTCCCCAGCTTTATCAGCCTTGAGTGTTCCATCTCGGCCTAGGCATGATCAGAGAGGATGAGAATTAGGATCGAGGGGTTAGAGTAGCATGCCCGCAGATTCAGGAGTTCCAGCTTGTTGCAGATGTGGCCAAGGGCATATAGGCCAGTTCTTGGCAAGTTTGGGTGCGTGTTTTGGGTGCGGGCAACCCGGACACATTCTTAGAGATTGTCCAGCAGCGAGACAGGATCAGGTTGGGGGCCGTGGCCCAGCTCCTAGCTTAGCAGCCCCACCCCTCACTCAGCACATCAGGGGGCATCTACCAGTGCATCTGGCGGTTAGCACCAGAACAAATTCTATGCCCTAGCATCCGTCAGGAGTAGGAGGTCTCCTCGAACGTGGTTACTGGTATGTTACAATTCTTCCATGTTGATGTTTATGCATTGTTCGATCTAGGGGCCACCTAGTACTTTGTGACACTTTACGTAGCCTGTAGCTTCTGTGTCAGTCCTAATGTCATGTCCGAATCCTTCTTGATTTTTACTCTAGTAGGTGACTCAGTTATAGCTAGACGGCTGTATAATGATTGCCCGGTCTTGGTTCTCCATAAGGTCACCTCAGCAGATCTGATAGAGTTAGACATGACCAATTTCGATGTTATTCTCGGCATGGATTGGTTGTATGCTTGTTATGCTTCCATTAATTGCATGACCCGGTCAGTAGAGTTTAAATTCTCGGGTGAGCCAGTTTTAGAATGGAAGGGTAGTTCAGTTGTGCCTGTAGGTCGTTTCGTTTCCTACCTTAAAGCCAAGAAGATGATTCCTAAGGGTTGCAAGTATCATTTCATTAGGGTCAAGGACGTGGAGTTCAAAACCCCGACTATCCAGTCAGTCCCAGTAGTACGTGAGTATCCAGAGGTCTTTCTGAAAGATTTGTCAGGTATTCCTCCTGAGCGAGAGATTGACTTTGGTATTGACCTCCTTCCCGATATGCAGCCTATATCTATTCCACCCTATAGGATGGATCCAGCTGCGCTAAAAGAGTTGAAGGATCAGTTAAAGGATTTGCTAGATAAGGGTTTCATTAGACCGAGCCAGTCCCTATGGGGTGCACCAAAACTATTTGTTTAGAACAAAGATGGTTTCCTTCGTATGTGCATTGATTATTGATAGTTGAACAAAGTCACTATCAAGAACAGATATCCCTTACCCAAGATCAATGGTTTTTTCGATTAGCTTCAGGGTGCGAAGTCTTTCTCGAAGATAGATCTCAGATCTGGGTATCATCAGCTCAGGGTTCGAGAGAATGACATCCCGAAGACGGCATTCAAAATATAGTATGGTCATTATGAGTTTGTAGTTATGTCTTTTGGAATAACGAATTCTCCTGCAGCTTTTATGGACCTGATGAACAGGGTGTTCAAGACATATTTGGACATGTTCATGACAGTGTTCATTGATGACATCTTGGTATACTCTCAAAGCAAGGATGAGCATGTTGCTCATGCTCCAGACCCTTAAGGACCGCCAATTATATGCAAAGTTAAGTAAATGTGAGTTTTATTTGGACTCCATGGAATTCTTGGGCCATGTGGTGTCTAGCGAAGGCATAAAAGTAGACTCGCAGAAAATCGAGGCGGTGAAGAATTGGACTAGGCCGGTGAATCCTTCGAATATTCGGAGTTTCTTGGGTTTAGCTGGCTACTATTGGAGGTTTGTCAAGGGTTTCTCAACCATTGCAGTGCCTTTGACTAAGTTGACTCAGAAGAAGGTGAAGTTTCCCTGGTCGGAGGCTTGTGGGAAAAGATTCCAAGAGTTAAAGGCTCGACTTACTTCGGCACTACTATTGACCCTACCCAAGGGTAACGATGTTTTCGTGGTGTATTTTGATGCTTCAAGAGTTGTACTTGGGTGTGTGCTGATGCAGCGTGGGAGGGTGATAACTTATGCCTCTCGACAACAGAAAGTGCATTAAAAGAATTACCCGACCCATGATCTTGAATTGGCTGCGATGGTGTTCGCATTGAAGATATAGCGGAATTACTTGTATGAGGTCCACTTAGATGTATTTACAGACCACAAGAACTTGCAATATGTGTTCACACAGAAATATCTAAATCTTCGGTAAAGAAAGTGGTGGAGTTACTTAAGGATTATGACATGAGTGTCCATTACCATCCAGGCAAAGCTAATATGGTCGCGGATGCGCTTAGTAGACTCTCAATTAAGATTGTGTCCCATGTGTTGGTGAAATATGTTCACCGGCTTGCAAGGCTGGGAGTTAGATTGATCGATTCGACTGATGGCGGTGTTGTTGTGCATAATGGGTCGGAATCTTCCTTGGTAGTTGATGTTAAATCCAGGAAACATGCGGATCCAATATTGATGAAACTAAAGGAGGCAGTGCGGAGTCAGAAGGTAGAGGTTTTCTCCCAGTGGGGAGATGGTATGCTACTATACCAGGGTCGACTATGTCTTTTGAACGTTGATAATTTGAGAGTTCGGATACTGCATGAGGCACATGGTAGTAGATATTCTATTCATCCAGGACCCACAAAAATGTATCGGGATTTGCGAGAAATCTATTGGTGGGATGATATAAAGAAGAATATTGCGGAGTTTGTAGCAAAATGTCCAAACTGTCAGCAAGTAAAAGCCGAGCATCAAAGATATGGAGGTGTACTACAGGATATTGTAATCCCCACTTGGAAGTGGGAAAAAATCAATATGAACTTCATTACAGGTCTACCTCGTACTCACTGGCAATACGACTCCATTTGGGTGATGGTGGACAGGTTGACCAAGGCTGCACACTTCCTACCGGTCAAGACCACAGATTCAGCGAAAGATTATGCTAAGTTGTATATTCTGGAGTTGGTTCAGCTTCATGGAGCGCCCTTGTCTATTATTTTGGACTGAGGTACTCAGTTTACTTCTCAATTATGGCGTTCGTTTCAAAAAGGGCTCGGGACATAGGTTAAGCTAAGCAAAACTTTTCATCCCTAGACGGACGGAAAGCAGAACGAACCAGTCATATTCTTGAGGATATGTTGAGGGCATATGTTATGGATTTCAAAGGTAGTTGGGATGATCATTTGCCCTTGATCGAGTTTTCTTATAATAATAGTTACTACTTGAGTATCCAGATGGCACCGTTCGAGGCTCTCTACGAGCGAAGGTGCAAATCTCCCATCAGATGGTTCGAGGTTGGTGAGGCAGCTGTGGTAGGACCAGATTCGGTTCATGAGGCGATGATTAATGTTCAGTTGATAAGGGACTGGTTGAAAGCGGCTCAGAGTCGTCAGAAATCGCATACTGATGTGAGAAGAAGAGAATTGGAGTTTGATGTTAATGACTGGGTGTTTCTAAAGGTATCTCCCATGAATGGAGTCATGCGGTTCGGAAAGAAAGGTAAACTCAGTCCCCGCTATGTTGGTCCCTATCGGGTTGTGAGAAGTGTTGGTAAGGTGGCGTATGAGTTGGACTTGCCTTCAGAATTGGCTTCAGTTCATCCAGTGTTCCATGTATCTCTTTTGAAAAAGTTCTTGGGTGATCCAGCCTTGGTAGTTCCGGTACACACCGTTGGTGTGAAAGACATCCTCAGTTATGAAGAAATTTCGATTGAAATTTTGGATTGAAAAGTTCGAAGGTTGAGTAACAAAGATATAGATTCAGTTAAGGTTTTATGGAGTAATTATCTTGTTGAAAGAGCCATGTGGGAGGCCGAAACGGATATGATGGCTAAATACCTCCATTTGTTCCCTACCGGCTCAATTTCAGTTTGAGGTATCAAATTGTTTCCCTAAACCTCTATTCAGTTTTTCATGTTCTATTCATAAGAATAAGTTTATTTTATGATATGATATATGTATGTGATGTCTGAACTCTGACCAGCTATGTGGATCTCTTCGGGGGTAGTCGTTCCATCAGTTTTCGACTTGAATGTCAATGATTAGCATTTATATATATATAGTGATTGTTTGTTTCTGGGTTTTCTACTTGTTTCTAACATTCGAGGAAGAATGTTTTGAAGGGGTAGATATTGTTATACCCCGAGAATTCAAGAATCGGACTCGAAAGTAAATCAAGAGAAAAACTGAAAAATATTGCAGCAGTTGAAGAACAGGTCACTTAATGACTCGTGAAGAGGTTAAATGAGTGGTTAAGTGACTCATGGGGAAGGCCTGGGATGATGGATGACTCGAGGTCCTCACGAGCAATTCAACGACTCGTGGTCAGTCACCACGAGTCGTCATGTTAGCCGTGGAGAGGTCTTAGAGAAAGATGGTGAAGCTTATCCACTGTACATGACAGATGGCACCTAATGAGTCGTCTTTAGTCCTAACGACCCGTTATGTGGACCGTTACCAAGGCAGATGACTTTTCATGAATGACGAGGCAGTGTACTTGACGGGTGAACAAACGGATCGTGTGCCCTAGTAATGAGTCATCAGGTCATCCATTAGGACCCCCTGACAGTTATTTTAAGCGATTTCAGTAAGGGATTTTCCGTAATTCCCAAGTTCTACGGGCCTATACTACATCGTTTTAAGCTCATAATAGAGGGTTTTAAGCTGAGAAAAACCCATCTTAGGCCATTTCTTCATGCATGCAAGGTTGAAGGCTTGAGGGGAGGAAACTGAGGAGAATTTCAAGGTTTCCAAGGGGAATCTCAGCTGGGTAATTGGGAAGACTTAGGATTCTTCAATCCCAGGTATGTAAGGTTATGAGTTGGTGGTTCCTTCCACACCCAAGCCCATTCCCTATCAATTTGTGATTGGTTTGTGATGATCAGGTATGGGTCTTTATTTAATTGCATGATTCTTACATTTCTACTCATGGGTATGATTAAATTGAGTTGATATTGGTGATTTACTGAGCTTGGACGGATTCTATCTTAATTTCTTTTACAAAATTGTTTCTCTAAAATTGAATCTAAAACGTTCATGTGTGGGTAGTTCATGATAGAATGTGATGATGCTGGAGCAGATAATGAAATCATGTTTCCAGACTTACCCATGATTTTGATGATATTTTCAAAGAAGATTAAGTAGACCCATGTATGATGAAGCTATGGGTAGTGTCCAATGTTGAGCATGAATGATTATTTTGTGAATTGACTTATTTACTTCGTTTTGGAGTGAAATCTCGCAAATTACAATGTTTTCAAATGAATTGTATGAGTTCAATCATGATAAGATTTTGGGCAACGCCCTTATATTGATGGTGATGAAGTGATATTTCTAAGTAGGCTTACCACATAATTTGGAGTAAAGTCTCTCATTATTCTTTGAGCTTATGGTATGTGTCATAGTAAAGCTTCTCGTATGCATGAATTCATAATTGAGATGTATGTGGTCATTAAACTTCATTTCACATGATGTTGAGTTTAAGCATTATTCTATTCTAAGCTTTGTCGAGGTGACGTTGTTGATCTTCATATCTATATGATGTCTAGTGTATGCACGATTTCATAATGATCTTTGTTAATTGATAATGTTGAGCTTCATTTCATATGATGTTGAGTTTATGCATAATTTCGTGTTGAACATCGTCACTAGACGATGTTGAGCTTCGTATTTATAATATGTAGAGCATTGCATGTTTTGGGAGAAGAGTCTAGCACCGAATGGGCTAAGGATCGACTACCCTATGCCCCAGAACTACACGCCAACGTAGGTTGATTCTATTATAGTATTTGGACATCCCTTGTAAGCTATCCCCCGCCCGATTGGCCCTTTGAGCTCAATATCGATAAGATGGTATCGTCCATAGCCCTGGCAGGGTTATGGACGACTCTGCCCACTTGAGTGTAATAGTCAAGACCACGTAAGCTCTATCATGGTATGTCAGTTCAGGACGAGTCTCCCACTGTCTATATCATTTGAGTTGCATATCCATTACTCATGATGATTATCTTATGCATGCATGTTTAAGAAGCAAGGTTTGACTCATTCTTCATCTTTTGTTATAAAAGTTATGATTTAGCTTTGAGTCATTCGATTTATCCATGATGTTCTAAAGCCATGCATGACAACTTATAAAATAAGAATGATTTCATAATAAATGCTCGTGATATTTTCTTATCCTTAACGGCTATCACATATGCATTACTTGTTTTGAAAGACTATTATTTCTCTAGCGGTTTTACTTACCTTGCATACTCGGTACATTCCACGTACTGACCACATGCTTTCTATTTTGCATCATTTCATGATGCAGGATTGGGTTCTCAGGTTCAGCCCCATTCGTAGCCGCTTATTAGGGTTCGCATTTTCTTGCTTGGTGAGTCCTCATCCTCCGAGGAAAAGACTTTCAGTTATTCTAAGTGTACTTTCAGTTTCAGTAGTTCTGGGCTAGTTGGGGTGTTGTTACATCAGACTTAGACATGTATTTAGCTTCAGACATTCATTCTATTGTTATGTCAAGTTAGTCTTCCGCTAAGTTTATAATTATGTTTCCTTTATGTTTATTGATTAAGTTAGTAAATGCTTATGCCATGGGTTGACTTGGGGTCTCTCGGGGTCCCTTGTCTCGTTTCTACGATCTGGGTCTCCTCTCGGGTCGTGACAAGGCTATGTAGGAGGCTGAAGCTGATATGATGGTTAGATACCCCATTTGTTCCGTTCCGACTCAATTTCAGTTTAAGGTATGAATTCTCTCCCCGAAACTGCGTTTAGTTTGTGTGCTTCAGCTTCTTTCATGTAAATAAACATGTGCTTGATTAGTGAATTCATTTCAGGCTTGTGATTCAGTTCGGAGATAGTCATTCCACTAGTTTTCAGCTTTCATGATCAGTATTTACGTATAAATATTGCCATTCTCAGCTTTCCTGTGTGTTTTCCAACATTTGAGGACGAATGTTTCCAAGGGGGAGATATCGTAATTCCCCAGAAACTCAAATAATAAACCCGGGACTTAAACTTGAGGAAATTGGAAAATCTAGACCAGGTCATAGAATGAGTCGTTCTGTGACCCGTGGGAGGTGACCACAAATCGTTAAGTGACTCGTGGTGAGGACTGGAACCGGGAAATGTTAAGAAGTGTACCCAACGGGTCCCTACCACAACTCATTTGGGACACCAAGAGTCATGGTGTCACCCGTGGGTACTCCAGTTTTTTTAAAGTAGTGTGGTTCACGAGAGGTGACCACAAGTCGTGGTCACTAACCATGACTTTTTAGGTCCCTCGTGGTGACCATCAATGTGTTTAAGGAAGTGCCTCACGAGTGTGACCACGAGTCGTGGTAATTGACCACGACCCGTTAGGTCACCCATTAGGACTGATGATCAGTTTTCCCCTGGGAATTTTCAAGGGTCTTTCAGTAATTTTCCTACCCTCCTAGACTCAAAACTACGTCATTTTGAGCATATTTTCAGACTTAATAGAGGGGTTAAATGGTTTCTTTCCTCAGACTTAATAGAGGGGTTAAATGGTTTCTTTCCTCATTCTCCCCATCTAGACTCTCAGAATTCATTGTAGAACTTCTCTCAGAACTTTTTAGAGCAGGAATTAGGGCAACATTTTCTCCTCAAGTTCTCAAGGAAATTCTTCAGGCTTTTTCACCAGGTATGTGGGAATTGAACAAGGGAATAGTTCTTCCCTTGTGTCCCCAAATTTTTTGCGATTTCTTTCTATTAGTTGTAGCCCTAAAATTTCTGAATGTTAAGAAATTGCTAGTCATACCTTGCTTAAATTATGTGGATTATTATACCATGTTAATTACAGATATTTTCAACCAGTTTGTGATTGAAATGATGTTAAATCTTGTGAAGTGAAATTTTATCCATATTTCTTGAACTAGAAAATCTTGAAATTTTCATTAGTGCTTGAATATCGAAATCTTGCTTGGAGTTGTCGGTGTTGTGGATCTCCCATGGTGTTAGCAGCATTGAAACTAGATCAGAATATTGACAGTTCCGTTTTAGTAAGAATGTTAAAATTCACAGTGTCAGGTAGAAAATTTAAGCTAATCAGTTTGACTACAGAAATTCTCGAGATGTCAGTAGTACCTCCCAATTATCAGAATCAGATTTAGAATTTAGTTTTATTGGTCCACTAGTTTTATCTGCAGATTTGATAGGACAACACCCCTAACTAGATTACTGAAGTCTAAAAATGAAAATAACATAATTCAACATTAATTTGAAGGTCCTTGAATGATGAGGACTCACCAGTGAAAGAAACTGAACTAAATTGCGGGAAACTGACTAGCAGCAGAACTAAGTCTGATCGTCTGAACCTGTATCATGAAATGATATATCATAGAGTATGCGGTCAGTACATGGAATATACTGAGTATGTAAGGTAAGTAAAACGTGTTGAGTAAGTTTGAATTGAAATCATGCATACAAACATAAGTCATAAAATCATGAGAGTAAGGACTGCATGTCGATATCTAAAAGCATGCATAGGCATAAACTTAATCTCATATTTGAATTGAATGACCTAAAGCTAAAAATAGAATCACATGGCTTGTCATAACTGAAATCATTAGTAAAAAGTTAACAAATTCATCATTGGGTCAAACCTACTGAAAATATAATATCATAAGTCATAAACATGCATAACTAATATTATGTGGAACAATGGGAGACTCGACAAAACTGACACCATCACGATAGAGTTTACATGATGCCCCAACTATCACACCCAAGTAGGCAGAGCCATCCAAAATCTTGCCAAGGCTAAGGATGCTACCATATATAGATATCAAGCTGAAGGCCCCTTGCGGGCAGGGAAACTATTAAGGGAGATCCCAATGTAAATATATAATCTACGTTGGTGCGTAGTTTTGAGACCCAGTGTTTACATGAATCCCTAGCCTACTCAGTACTGGACATTACTCTCAAAAATATGCATAGTGCTCCCATCATTTTTCAACAAAGCTAAAATCATCGATTTTCAATGAAGCTGATAATATAATTACATGCATAGTCTGAAATCTGAATATGGGGAGTCCTGGCTCCAGACATACCATAAACTGAAAAAGGAGTATCACTCCAAACCATATAGTAAGGTGATATTATAAAACTAGTCTGAAGCATTAAAACATACTTAACATATGTGGACTTTTCCAGATCTTAAGATCACGCATATTTGAAATAGACTTAATAAGTAAAATCATGAATCCATACATGGGTAATATGTAAATATTCAATGATGCTAGTTATCTTATCATACTTGAAATCATAAATCATAAACGTGACTTCTAATGAATTTTCATAATTGGGCATAATTTTCTAAAACATGAACTCATGAATTTATAATCAAAATAGATATAAAATCTTCTCACGAATCTTAAAACATACATTGATCTATGAAGGGAATTGGCCCGTAAATAAGTCATAGAGAATTTTATAATATTGGGCTAAAACCCCATAGGATCATCAACATGAAATAAGACATGAATTTATGAGATTGAGGAGAGATATGGGCATGAGAGTGAAAAGAAAACTCCCATTCATATCCCTAAGTACCTGGGTGAGCTGAATCTACACTTGAATTTGAATGCCCAAGAGATTTGGAGAAGAAATTGAAGGATTTAAGCTTGATCTTTAAAGGAGAAACCTAATCTTGCATGCATTGGAGTTGAATGAATTAGAATAGATTAAACTCCCGTAAAACCTTCTTTTCAAATCTAAAAATGACATAGTTTAAGGCTTAGGAGATTAAGATGTATGAAAACACACTTACAAAGAAAAACTGATCTTGTCAGCTGTCACAACTCGTACCACGAGTCATACAATCCTCCTATGACTTGTGGTATCCTCCCGTACTGACCAAGTCTAAACCTCTAATCCTCTAAATATTTCTATGAATACTACTACGACCCCTAATAGGCTATCATGAGTCATACCAATACTCGTATAACAAGCATTTGAAAAATCCCAAGTACTTGTTACAATCCGTATCGTGAGTCTTACGCACAAACTATGACTCATAGTGGGGACTTGTGGTTAGGGGAAGGAAATCTCTAAACTGAATCATGGGTCTTCTGATGACCCATAACACCAACATACTCATAGGTTGAGTCGTACTGAAGTAATTCTCCAACTTTTCCTGCTAATCATATTCCAAATCTCAGGTCTAATCTTAGGAATCTTCGGGTATTATAATATCTCCCCCTTGGAAACATTCGTACTCGAATATGGGTTAAACATACTGGAAGGATAGGAAAAAAAATTTTAATCGCACATACTGAACATCTGAAGCTGAAAACTGATGGAGTGACTGACTCCAGACTAATACACCTGACTGAACTGAATTCATGAATCATACATGCATGCTAAAACATGAGAGAAACTAAGAGACATGAACTTGACATGAAATTGAATAGAGGATTAGAGATGGAACTGATACCTAATGCTGGAACAGAGATGGAAGGGAATAAATACAGATACTTAGCCGTCATATCTGCTTTAGCTTCCAAAGTAGCTTCCTCTACAAGCAAATTCCTCCATAAGACTTTTACTGAAGCTACTTCTTTGTTCCTTAACTTTCGAATCTGATGATGAAGGATCTCAACGGGTACCTCCTCATAGGGAAGGATATCCTTCACACCTATGCTCTCCACCGGTACAACAAAAGTCAGGTCACTAATGCACTTCTTCAATAATAATACATGGAAAACTAGATGCACTGACGCTAACTCCACTGGTATCTCCAACTCATAGGCCATCTTGCCAACACGTCTCAAAATCCTGTATAGGCCAACATATTACGGACTAAGCTTCCCTTTCTTTTCGAACCTCATCAGTCCCTTCTTAGGAGACACCTTCAAGAACACCCAATCATCGATTTCAAACTCAAGTTCTCCTAGCCTAACATCCGCATACGACTTTTCTCAACTCTGGGCTGTGTTCAGCCTTTCCCTAATAATATTAACTTTCTCTATGGCCTCATGAATTGAATATGGTTCTACCATCATAGCTTCACCTTCTTCGAACCAACCAATAGACGATCTATACTACCGCCCATAGAGAGCCTCAAATGGAGCCATCTGAATACTAGAGTGGTAACTGTTGTTATAAGCAAACATGATAAGAGGTAAATGATCATACCAACTGCCTTTGAAGTCAATCATACATGCTCTACCATATCTTGAAGAGGCTGAATGATTCGCTTGGCCTGACTATCTGTCTGCGGGTGAAAGTTGTGCTAAGCTTAATCTAAGTACCAAGTCCCTTCTGAAAAGATCTCCAAAACTGTAAGGTAAACTGAGTACCTGTATCTGAAATACGGACAAGGGAATTCCTTGCAACTGAACCAACTCCCAAATGTATGATCTAGCATAGTCCTCAACTGAATCAGTAGTTTTGACCGGTAAGAAATGAGTTGCTTTTGTCATCCTATCTACCACCACTCATATTGATTCATACTGTCGACGAGTTCGAGGCAGCCCTGTAATGAAGTACATATTGATCTCCTCCAACTTCCAAGTGGGGATACTGATGTCTTGTATCATACCTCCAAGTCTTTGGTGCTCAACTTTCACCTGTTGACAATTCAGACACTTAGCCACAAACTCGGCTATGTCCCTCTTCATACCATTCTACTAATAGACTTCCTGAGATCACGGTACATCATGGTGGCACCTGGATATATAGAATATCGAGAACCATGAGCCTCATGCAACATTACACCTGGAACACATAAACGACCCTAATATCGTAGCACACCATCTCCCTCTTGGGAGAAGACCTCCGCCTTCTAATTTTGAACTGCTTCTTTCAACTTCACCAAGATAGGATCCTCATCTTGCCTAGCCTTAACTTCAGTCACCGAAGAGAATTTTGAACCATTCTGAACAATGACACCACCATCTATTAATCAACAAGGTGAAGCCTTAAATGAGTAAGCCGATGCATATCCTTCACCAGCTCCTTCCTTCCACCTTCCATATGAGACACACTTTCTATGGACAACCTACTAAGGGCATTTGTGATAATGCTCAAAGTCGCACTTCCTGAAAAAGTATAAAGTGAATGTTGTTAATAAAGAACCCAACAAAGGTTGGGGTCAAGCGCATAGGAAATATGGAAGGATATAAAAGAACGCTAGTATGTAAGCTTTTAAGTCAATTATCTCCTAAAGGGGGGATTAAAAAAGTAACAAGTAAAATTATTTAGAAATTGAAGGTTGAATCCAAATTAATGGAACTAACGAGTGTAAGTGTTTCCCATGGGTTCATAACCACTTCGGGTTTTACACTTGTGATCTATCCCAATACTTTTCCTATAGAACTGATAACTAGGGTCCATCCAAATGACTGGTTCGTCCCTATTGGATGACTATACTCAATCACAGGGTGAGGACTCATGAACGATTTCAATTTATCTGTTATCAATTTGTTCCAAATTTAACTATCATGTGACCACAGCTCAAGTTAACAAAATGATCATCAAGAATCAAGGCTTTGTTGTACTTAGATTTTCCTAATCTCTACCTCTCTAGGCTCAAGCAAATAGAAAATTCAGGCAAGTCCTAACAATGCGCACCATTAAGAAACGTTTAAAGATGAAGAGAATACAACACAAGCGTTTAGTATTGGTTTCGAATCACTTTGTGTTACCCTAGTTTGTTAATTCACCATGGTTCCCACAACCCTAGTTGTAGAGGTTTTACCCTCTCATAATTATAAGTAAATTAATAACATTCATAGAAAAATACATAAATTAATACTTACAATGACGATTGGAAGAAAACTTCACTTGATTATTGCAAAAATAAGGAAGAACAATTCAACAACAATTGTCTCAATAAAACTTCTCTAACTTTTCTAAACTTGGATAAAAAATTCTCTTCTAAGTGTCTTAAGACTCTCCTCTTCATTACATAAAAATAAAGGGTATTTATAATAGTAGATTTGTGCCTTCTTTTTTCCTTCACGAATTTGATTTGGGATTTGTAGCTCCTTTTCCTAGTTGAAGTAGGAATCAATGAATGGTTGTTGGACATACTAGGCGTGCCGTGCATGGCATCACGTAAGCAAGGGAGCAACATGCAAAGGTAGGTCGGTGCCTCGCGCGTCTCCTCGTGCAGCAGGGCCTGCACGCCGAGCTGCTGGTCACATAGGTGTGGCAGTGTAGTGCCCAATTCCATGATTTTTCTTTATTCAATCCAACTTCTTCACCTTCATTCTAAAAGCCTGAAATACACCCAAATCCATCATTTTTAACCCTAAAAGCATATAATCATATGCGTTAGCTCTTGTCACAAATATATATCATAAACACATGAAAACACATATAATTTATTCTCAAAACATAGTAAAGTATGCAAAATATGGCTAAGAAGTCGTAAATATGCCCTTCATAAATCTGCCACTACATTTACCTTGTCCGGATGATGAAGGACACTCATGTCATAGTGTTTGAGTAGCTCTAACCATATTCTTTGTTGAAAATTTAAGTCCTTCTGGGTGAACACATATTGTAGGCTCTTGTGGTTCGTAAACACATCCATGTACACCCCATACAAGTAGTATCTCCGAATCTTCAAAGCAAACACCACCACTGCTAATTCTAGTTCATGCATCGGGTAATTCTTCTCATGAGTCTTAAGTTTTGTAGAGGCATATGCAATGACCTTACCATGCTGCATCAACACACATCCAAGACCAACCCTAGAGGTGTCATAGTACACAACGAATTCATTTGTACCCTCAGGTAGGGTCAATATTGTGGCTGAAGGGAGTCAAGTCTTTAACTCCTGAACACTCCTCTCACAGGCATCTTACCATTGAAATTTGACTTTCTTCTGGGTCAACTCAGTCAATGGTGCTGCAATGGATGAAAATCCTTCGACAAACCTCCTATAATAGTCAGCTAAGACTGAGAAACTCCTGATCTATGAAGGATTAACTAGTCTAGGCCAATTCTTCACTGCTTCTATCTTTTAAGAGTCCACCTGCACACTGTCGCTTGACACCACATGGCCAAAGAATGCTACTGAGTCCAACCAAAACTCACACTTGCTAGATTTAGCAAACAGTTGATGAACCTTGACAGTCTGTAGCACCACCCTCAAATGAGCGGCATGCTCCTCCTCTCTCCAAGAGTATATGAGAATGTCATCGATGAAGACGATTACAAACATGTCCAAATATGGACATACTGAAGAGACGGGGTCTTGGATGTAGCATCCTTAACCTAGACTAGATAGTACATATAACCCTTAAAAATCATCTTTCTAGCCTTAAGGTCGGAAACAAAAAGACCTACAGGCAGAGTTGAACTACCCTTCCATTCTAGGACTGACTCACCTATAAATTAAAACTCTACCATATAGGTTCTACAATTCACTGAGGCATAACATGCATGCAACCAATGCATACCAAAGATAACATCGAAATAGGTCATGTATAACTCTACCAAATCAGCTGAGGTGACTTTTTGAAGGACTGCAATAGGGCAATTTTTGTATACCCGTCGAGCCATAACTGAGTCACCGACTGGAGTAGAGACTGAGAAGGGTTCTGATAGGATTTTGAGATTGACTCTAAAACTAATAGCAACATAAGGTGTCACAAAAGATAAAGTAGCCCTTAGATCTAGGAATGCATACACATCAAGATGAAATACTCGCAACATACTAGTGACCATATCTGGAGATACCTCCTGCTCCTAGCGAGATGAGAAGGCATAAAATCTGCTCTGACGCTGACCACCACCTGGACTAGTGGATGCACCATGCTGAGTTGAGAGTACTAGTGGAGATGCTGAACAGATAGCCGGGTGACGGCCTCTACCATGGCCCTATCTGGCCGTAGATCAATCTTTGAGCATGTGTCCGGGCTTCCCACACAAAAGACATGCACCAAAACCTACTAAGCACTCTTCGGTGTGCCTCCTAGCACACCTACCACAAACTGGAGTGTTTTTCTCTACAGGCATGCTCCCTTGACCTTGGGAGCCTGATGTCCTTCTCTTATAATAACGCCTAGATCTAGACGCCACACTAGTTGATAACGGCGCTAGGGCTGATGATCCCTGGTGGGACTGCTGATGATGTCCACTACTAGATCTCTACTGGGAAAACCCAAAGCTACCTGTCCTGGACATCTTGGCCTCTCTCTCCTTTTCTTTCATCTGATTCACCTCTATCTGTTTGGCGTATATAATCAATTAAGATAAATCTAGATCATTGTTCCGCATTGCGGTCCCACACTCCTTGACTAGAGAATCTGACACTCCATACACAAACCTATTCATACGAGCTCTTTGATCTGCAACCATCTCTGGCACATACTTGGATAGCTAGGTGAACTTTAAGGTGTACTCTTGCACAGTGATATTTCCCTGCCTCAAGTTGACGAACACCGTCGGCTTTGCCTCGACCAACTCCCTAGGGAAAATCTGTCAAAAATGTCTGTCATAAACTCATCCCAACTCATGGGAACTGTGCCCACTGCTCTATCGTCCTTCTACTCATGGTACAAAATATATGCAACCCCCTTCAGCTGATAGAAGGTTAAGTATGTGGTCTCTTGTCCCATCACCCCCATAATATGGGTGATCTTTTATATCTCCTCAAGAAACTCATGTGGTTCCTCATCCACTTTTGACCCCATAAACTCAGGTGCATTCATCTTGAGAAAGTCCCAAACCTTAGCCGCCGTTTCATTCCCATTCTGAGAGACATCGACCACCTCTTTCTGGTTGAATTGAGTGGTCAAAGCCCGTGCCAACATCTGAAAAGCTGCTCTAAACTCGGGATGAGAGACCTGCTCGGGCAAAGGACCTGTTGGTGCTAGCGGGGCTTGCTGGTGCTCATCTCCATTGCAATCTTCATGGATATTTCCATTTTTGTTCCTTCTACCATTTACACAGCATGGAGGCATGATTCTGCAAATGCGTATATCACGAGTTAGAAGGGTAGAGCGATACTTAATCTAGGACATAGATCATGAAAGAAGGAAAAATTCCTAAAATGTCTTGTAACCTCTGCCCCATAAGTGTGGCGCATTTCACACCCATGGAAAAGACTCCTCAATTCGGCTTTCAGACGCCCTAGGACATTCTAAACCTTTTCTTTGATACCAAGTTTGTCATGACCTAAGCTGGGACCCCAGACCGAGACAGGAAACCTAGAATCATGAATGGCTCTAAGTCGACCCATGGCATGTACATAATAACTAAAGTACATACATTGAGCGAAAGCTGATAACTAAAATATGAATAAGCAGAAGTCTGAATAATAGCAACCATACTGAGTCTACACTGCAAAAGCTGAAATTCTACATATTGTCTGATAAGCCTCTAACATATCTGAAGAGCTGATGGGACAACACCCCCAACTAGCTCACTGAAGTATGAAAACAAAAATAAGATAACTCAACATTAATCTAAAGGTCCTCAAATGATGAGGACTCACCAGGGAGAGAAACTTAACTAAACTACAGGAAACTGGCTAGCGATGTAATTGAGTCTGATCATTTGAACCTGTATCATGAAATGATACAGCATAGAGTATGTAGTCGGTACTTGGAATGCACTGAGTAGGTAAGGTAAGTAAAACATGCAGAGTATGTATGAACTGAAATCATGCATATAAACATAAATCATAATATCATGAAAGTAAGGACTGCATGCTGATATCTAAAAATATGTATAGTCATAAACTAAATCTCATATTTGAATCGAATGAACCAAAGATGAAAATAGAATCATATGGCTTTCCATAAACTGAAATGATTAGTAAAAGTTTACAATAAAAAACAGTAGTAGCTACACCACCTCCCCCATTTCCTCATAGGTTGAAGAAAAAGATAGAGCACACGGTGTGTAGTAAGTTTCTTGAGTTGTTAAAACAGGTTCATGTGAGTATTCTATTGATGGAGCTTTGTAGGAAGTTTCAAAGTACGCCAGGTATCTCAAGGATATTGTGGCCAATAAGTGTGGCATACAGAGTTTGAAACCATGGCTCTTATGGAAGAGTGCAGTTCCCGAAATAAGAATAAAATTCCTAAAAAGCTAAAGGATCCTAGGAGTTTCACTATTCCTATCACTATTGGAAGCAAGGAAGTTGGTTTAGCTTTAGGTAATTTGGGTGTGAGCATCAATTTGATCCCTACATCCCTATTTAGAACATTGGGATTAGGTGAACCACGTCCTACCATAGTGATGTTATAGCTTGCAGATTGGTCTCAGGCCTATCCTTAAGGAATCATTAAAGATGTCTTGATTAAGGTAGGACCTTTCATCCTGCTGGTGGACTTTATAATCCTGGACTATGAGGCAGATGCAGCAGTTCCCCTCAATCTGGGTAGAGGAGTTTTAGCCACCGCCGACGCAGTTATACATGTTCGCTCAGGCAAGATTTCTATGAGAGTAAATGGTCATAAGGTAGTGCTTGAAGTATTCAGAGTAGCACGAATGCCACCTCATTATGAGGACTTCAAGGTGAAGTCGGTGGGAGAACCTGGAGGTTGTAATCAGTTAGTGGAGTAGCAAGTGTTGCATGAAAGTTTAGCAGATCCTTGGTATGGTCACAAGTCCACTCGGATAAATGAGTGACGGGGACCATAGTCGTGCTACGATGTTAAATCAGGCCCTACTTGAGAGGCAACCTATGAATGCCGTGCCATGACTTTAACCAAGCGCTTGGTAGGAGGAAACCCATCCTTTTAACATTTTTTATGTTTTTCTTTGTTTTGTAGAGACGAACAGGGCATAAGAGGCAAGAACAAGCTAAGACATTGAGCTAAAAAGTGTAAGTCTATGTAAGATGCCTGACATGGAAGACCAGGAATTAAATCCTGGAAGAACAAAATTTTGTCAGGCGAGGATACAGGTGGCGTACCGTGCCAGCCCCCTATCTCCAAGGCAAAATATTTTCTAAGTATGTGGTGAGATTGAGGGGATGGCGTGCCAGGGGCTTGATGGACGAAAATTGTTTGTCAATTTGAGTCAATATTGACTCAAAAGACCTTAAAATTACATAAAAGCCTATGCCCACTTCTTTGTTTAAAGTCTCATTCATCCTTTTTACTCAAAAAGTTGAAAAACAAAAAAGAAAAAATTTCTCTCTCTCTCCCTTAAAGTCATAGCTCTTTCATTCCCTCACCCCTCTATTATTGTCTTCTCCAACAACTTGGTGAAGCTTCCATATTTAACTCAAGTAACTATATTTCTTCTCTCTTGTTTGATTAATGATGCAAGAATGCTCCCACACCTTTCTTCCCCAAGATATAGAACTCAAAATCACCATTGTTGTGACAAACTTGAATTTCATGTTTCAGGTTTTATGAGCTTAATGTCTTAAATTCTTCCATGATATTATGTTATCTTTGTTGGGTATCTTAATCCTTGGTTGAATATGGTGATTTGAACTTGTGGGGATGATGGGGGTTTGATGAATTGGATTCTTGATGTTAGTGGTCAGATGCATTAATTGTAGAGAGAGAAAATACATGAGCTTTGAATTCTTAAATGTGATAAATGCTTGAGTTGGTGAAATTCTTGTTAAATTCATGTTAAATGGTATTAAATTATTTATCATTTGTTGATTGAATTGAATATTGTTACTCTATTACATGAATTACTTAAATTGTGAATTGGAAGAGGAAAGTAAGAGGGATGACTTAGTGAGGCATGCTTGAAAAAAAAAGTTGAAGTTAAGAGGAGAGCTGAAAAGAAAGAAAAACTCATGAAATTGGTGTAGTATGAAATAGTGAATTACATTAAATTGCTAAGATTGGATAACGATGGGGATGTCTTGTGTACCCTATTTGATAAATTCTCATATGTATGCTAGCAAATTAAGTGTGGGGTGAATTTTACACCTTCAACACTTAATTAGTTAGCCATTAGGTTCAAAAAATAATTTTGTAAAGCTCTTAATTTTTGCTTGATAGGTACCATAGCACCAAAAGGAAAGAAGGGGGTTGTTGCGGATCAAAGCCTCAAGAGGGGTAGAGAAGGCAAAATAGGGGCTAGTTCTTCGACATTCAAAATAGGACCCGCAAGTAGATTTGGAGAAAAATTGGTAGCGCCTCATGGGGTTACTTCGTTTAACACGCAAAAAGAAGCCAAGTATTCACCTGAGAACTGGATAGAAGAGGGCCACTTGGCACTTGAGTTCCTGGCCATTCAGGACAAGATACGTGAGTTGGGAGCTAGTTATATCTTCAATGAGCTGGAGAGGTGCAACCTCACTTTGGTGAGGGAATTCTACACAAATTCGGACAACTCAGTTGAAGAGAGCACTAAGGATAAGATCAGAGGTCAGGTGGTGGATTCACAGCTAAAAGGTTCAACGCGTTCTTAGAGACACCTACAGTAGACCCTTCGAAGTATTTCATCTAGGTGGAAAAGCCGCCATACAGAGACATCCGCCACACTTTGTATGGTGAGCACTCATCCGCCGGGTAGGTGAGGGATCATAATGGCACCTATTCCACAGTTGCATTTGCTTATCTAAATAGGGAGGAAAATGTGTGGGTAAAGTTTGTGTGTGCTATCTTTCTCCCTGGGACACATTTGACAAAAGTGACACAAGAGAAGATTGTCTTGGTGTACATGTTGATGAAGGGGATACCAGTTAATTTTGGTGTTGTGGTTCGTGACAATATGAGGAGATCATAAGAAAACTGTACATAGATATATTGTCATGGCAGTCTCTTGACTATGTTGTTCAGGAAGGCAGGTGTTGAGGAGGAGGATGCGGACCTTGTTTTACCTTTGGCAAGACACCTGGTTGGAGAGATGATAAGATTCACAAAGGTGAAGGAGACTTCCCCTTCTATAGGCCCTCCTCATAATATAGCTGATCAACAAGCCCGAGATGAGAGTTGGCAAGGTTGTGAGTTTGGGATGTTGTTATACCTAAAGATAGGAGGTCAACCCACCACCGCAAAAGAGATGATAGCTTTAGAGGGAAAATACCCGCTCATAGAAAGTGCTATGTTGATGTACTGAGTGGGCCCAACTTTTTAGGAACCTCTTGGTGATGATGAGGCTACAGTCCTTCGTAATGGTGTTGATGACTTAGATATGGAGGATGAGGATGATGCTGCTACAGGCGCAATATAGGTTGATGGAGAAGATGGTGATGAGGATGAGGAGTACAATCCCTAGAATGATGCTTAGCGACTAGGAAGTTTCTTTTCTCTCCCATTATGATGTGATTGTGTGTGCACTCAGGACAGTGCACCTTTTTGTATGGGGTGGAGGAAAGTTAGATTCCTGTTGTTCTTTGATTGCTATATTTTTAGTAGGTCGTAGCATTATTATGTCATTCCTCATAGTAGTAGCTTGATGATTTGTAAGTCATGGGTTATAATAGATAGTATGGTTGATCTTGGGCAAATTTATATACCCAAGTGATACTCAAAGGTGTCATTTTAGCCTTGTTTATCTATCAATGTTTATACATTCTAATGTGATTGATAATAAAATGTGAATTTATACTAACAAACATGATTAGCATTGTTTTGCAGGTGAAATATAATTTTGGGAAGCTAAAATGCGTGTTGGGAGAGATTGGGGTTGGACTCGGATGTCAACAAGGAAAAAATGCAAAATTTGGCCTGTGGTGGAACAGCAACGTGTCACAGAGTCAGTGCTCTGCGATACACACTGTGTCACGGAGGCAGTGCTCCGCGATACACAACGTGTCACGGAGGTAGTGCTCCGCGATACACAACGTGTCACGGAGGCAGTGCTCCGCGATACACTTCGTGACACGTTGCTTGTTATTTCGGGAAAAATTCCCACCAGTATAAATAGAACACTTAGGTTCATGTTTAATATTCTGACTTGGTGGAGCAAGGACATGGGTTACAGGCAGTTGAGGGACGAAAATATCAGGGTTTTTTCTCTCTTTCTTTCTTCTTTAATTTAATTGCTTGTATGATTAACACTCATTTTAAGATGTTTAATCCACAAATGAGTGGCTAATTCCTCTCCTTGCTGAGGTTATGAACAATTGTGATGAAATTTGATCATTAATTCTTTGGTTTTTCATCTTTTCTTCCATGTTGTTCTATTAATTCTTGTTCTTACTGCATTAATGTGTGGCCTACGTTAATGTACATCTAAAAAGTCCGGTTTCACTTGAGAGAGTAAGAAATTGGAAAGTTGTGAATTAATAGGATATGATCTTTTCTTGGTTTGGGAAAATTGGGAATTGATTTACTTTCAGGATAGAAATATACCTGAAAGTCGTAGTAGTCAATTTAGGAACCGGGTTTGTATGGCTAGAACATGAATTGCATTTAATCACAGAAATGTAGGTGGATGGTTCATGATTCTTAAGTGCGGTTAAATACGAGAGTTTTAATCTCTTGGCAAATGTTCTTGGCTAGCAACCGGAGGAAAAGACTAACCAAATTACATCGATAACTAATTTCATTACATGTTCGTTTAACCTCAGCATGCTCTCACTCATAGTTCAGACTCAAATTAGATAGTTGTTTTAGCTTTAGCATAAAAATTATAAAACAAAATATCAAACTCTTGGTTACACTGTTGTCTGCATTTTTAGAATCAAAATATAGTACACTTGAGCAGATTGCACTTCATCCCAGTCCCTGTGGGATCGATACTTGCCTTACTTAAGCCACTTTACTACTTGTTCGACCACGTGCACTTGCGTGTAGTTTTATACCCATATAAAACAGCCGAACAATGGTGATGTTGACTTGGATGCTCGGGATGTTTTTACTTGTTGTTCGTCTTGACTATGTTATGTTTAGTTGCTTTATTTTGGAGTCAAAATTTTTTTGTCCTGTGTGAGTCATTGTATTCATAGAGTAATTTCCCTATGATAGATGGATTGCAATCGTCTTAAGGCATTTTTTGTCACATTTTTTATTAACTTTTTTAGGATTGAATCGTACATCAACCACTTGTATGCTTGTTGATATTTTGCTTAGCCTCTATGCTAGAATAAATAGAGTAGTCATCTTGATTGCATGAGTGAGGATCCTTGAGAGATGCATATATCTCTTTAATTTAACTCAACATGTCCTTAGGGATTAATTGTGAATTTAACTTGTCATTGAATATGATTGTGTGAATGTGTAGCTATGGAAATTAATTAGATTCTTGTTGCCATTAGAGGTGAGTTGAATTGCTTTGTATGTGTATATTGTATCATCTAGAACTTGCCTTAGTGTATGTAGGATAGCTAATTGATAGGGGGCTAAGAGATGATCAAGGCACTTCTTTGAAGAAGCGATTTTTTTATAGTTGTTTTACGTTTCCATTCATTCTCCCTAGTTAACCCCTTTTGAGCTTAAAAGCCTTATTCTTTCTTAGCCTCAATAATAGCTTAATCCCTCTTTTGTGAGACCTCATACATATTGATCCAAAGTAGTCTTAGGAACTTTGCGACTTGAAAGGAATGGTCCACCGAAGTATAATGTTAAAGGAAAAAGAAAAAGTTGTGGTAAGAAAAGAAAAGTGAGAAGAATGGGTGCCTATAAAAACTGTGTTGTCTATTTGCTGCTACGGAATTGAAAAAGAGATCTTTAATTGAAAAAAACTTAGTTATTGTATGATTAGAAAACCAACAGTCAAGTACTGAAAATGGGGAATGAAAAGAAGAGACAAGGGTTAGAGGATGAAAGGTGAACAAGCAAGGAGAAAGGTGGTGGACAAGAAAAGTAGAATATGTCTTAAAAGTGCTTAGGGTGGTAGTCATAATAAAATGAAAATATCAATCCTACCCATCCCTTAGCCGAAGGTACAACCACTAAAAGTTCTTATTATCTTCATCTCTCAAAGCAATTAGGTAGTCTTAACATATATGAAGGGCAAGCCTATGGTATGTTGCATATGTGCATCATATCATTTGTGAGTGTGAGTGTGCCTTACTTATTATGTTCCATGTCTTATATTGATGAAGTTGAGAGACGAACATCACTAAGTGAGGGGCACAAGAGGTCAAATTCGGTGTACTACTTGTTGCATGTGTCACGCTTAATTATGTTGGCCCTTTGTGTTGAAAAGATGAGCCATTTATAGAGGTTTTGTGTTCTTGATCATGAAATCACTCTATGTTCTTTGTTGAGAATTGTTGTATGATGATAAATGTAATACCCCGAAAGTGTGTATGAATGGACCCGAAAGTGAAAAGTTGAAAACAACAGAAATCGGGAAAATCTCTTAGGACGAGCCAAGGTACGACTCGTGGTATCAAACCACGAGTCATTGTAATGAGTTGTTGGTGGAGATTAGGCTGGGTGACAATGCAGACAACGGGTGACATGACGATTCATTGTGGGAATAATGAGTTGTTGTTAGCAATCGTTGGAAGTAGTTGGGTTATTCAAGTGGGCCATAACGAGTCTCCAAACGACCCATTAGGAGAAATAATGAGTTGTTGGTTGTGGTCATTGTTGGAGGATAAGATTTCTAGTGGGCTTGACGGAAGGGAAACAATGGCTCGTCGTTAGTTGTGATGAGTCGTGGTGTGGCCGGTTAATAGATAAGATGCCAAGGTCCACGAGCAAACCACAGACGAAGTAACTAACCGTTGGATGGTAGGACGAGTCGTCCTGTTCATTCGTTAGTTGATTCTGGAAGTAGGCCTTCAGCAGTGCATATGATGAGGGACATGACGGGTCGTCGTTTGTTCCAACAACCTAGTAGTGTTGTCTGTTGGTTTCATCCGGCCAGATTTCAGGGTAGGTTCATTAAGGGTAATTTCGACCTTTTCACGATATTAGACCCTAAACTACGTCGTTTTGACTTGGGAAAGATGGGTTTTTAAGAAAATGACCTATTCTAAACTCTCATTCATGCATGCAAGAATATTGAAATGTGATCTAAGGAGATTTTAAGCTTTTCATTTTAATTTTCCCAATTTCATTCTTAGGCTTCTAAAGAGAGTTAGAATTTGATAATCCCAGGTATGTAAGGCTATCAATGGGTGATTTCTTCCACACCCATGTCCCTACCCTATGAATTATTACTTAAAATTTATCAAAAACTCATGGGGTTTTGAATTTGGTTTACTTAAACTCTAATAATTTGATTATGGGTTTTGTGAATTTAAAATATTATTATAATCTATGGGTTTTCACCAATTTTTATTTCTTGTAAATCATTTATACTTCATTGATTTCGAGTTCTATGAGATTAAGCCTAATTATGCATGCCCCATAATGAATCAATTTGTGATCACTTCTTCCATTGATGTTATTGACAAGGAAAACATGAATTATGATTTAAATTATGAATTTATTATGTTATCTATTATGATCTTATGATATTCAAGCTTTATACATGATCTACAAGTATGTATGAATCTTATTAATCATGAATTATGTTTTTGGCCGACTCACGGGCCTCATGTCATGGCTAGTTCGCATATGTTCAAGCATTTTTATGATTATCATGATTTAACTATCCCATGAATTCATGCATGTTATACTATGAGCACTATATATGTTTTGGGAGTAGTATCGAACACCGAGTAGGTTCGGGCTCAGGTTAAGCCCCGGATCTCATGAACTACGTGTCACCATAGGTATGTTGGGACCCCTTTCATGTTAGTCCCTGGCTCAAATGACCCTTTTCATGGTGATATCACACTCTGATGATTCTACCCTTGGCAAGGTACAAACACCCTCTCGACTAGGGTTACAAGTCAGGCTTCATGTGTGCTCATATGGGGTACGTCGGTTAAGAGAATCTCCCATTATTCCTCATGATTTATGCATGTTATGATTACGTATGTTAGCTCAAGTCATATTAAGTAAAGCTCTTTAATTATGATTATGAATGTTTATGTTACAAATGTTTTGAAAATCTTGAGTCGTATGATATGTTATGATGACTTGCGATACGAGCATGATGTGCTACTCTCAAGATCATTTATGAATATTATACATGCTTTAAACATTCATTTCACTTACCTTGCATACTCAGTACATTCCACATACTAACTGTGTAGTTTCTATGCTAGATCGTTTCATGATACAGGTCCAGTTCTCAGGCTCATCCTCACAAGTAGATAGTTTCAGATTTGCTCTCAGTGCACTTGGTGAGTAGTCATATTTTGAGGGATATATGTTCATACTCTATGTTATTCCTTTCAGTTTCTGGATGTTGGGTTAGTTAGGGAGTTATCCCATCAACCTGTCCTACATGTTTAGAGGCTTATCAGACTACAAGTTGTATTCCATAGATAGTATCAGATTTGCTCTAAGCGCACTTGGTGAGTCCTCATATTCTGAGGGATGTATGTTCATACTCTATGTTGTTCCTTTCAGTTTCTGGATGTTAGGTTAGTTGGGGAGTTGACCCATCAACCCGTCCTTCATGTTTAGAGGCGTATTAGACTACAAGTTGTATTCAGCCGTATTGTATAAGTCTTGTACCGTCTTTCCCTTATGCTATGTTATGATTACATTATTTTATGTTAAGTCTTTCAATCATGTGATTGAATTAGATGTATGCTCATGCCATGGGTCGACTTGGGGCCTCTCGAGGCTCCTTGTCCCGTGTCTACGATCCGGGCGTACGTTTGGGTCGTGACAATAAACCACTTTATGTATGCTCCATGCTAATTAGCTGAAAATGAATTGATAGAGGTGTCAAGTGTGATGGTGAAACATGAGTTTAGGTGTGTTTTAAGGATTGTTTGAGGATGAAGAATAGTTTAAGTATGAGGTGGTGATGCTGGACATATTTTTATGCCTATTTGCCATGTTTTTTCCCATATTTGATCATGTCTTGAGTTCATAATCCTTAATTTGTGCTTAAATTCATGTGTGCGTGTTTTATGCACTAACAAACTATTTGAGTTGATTTGAGTAGGAAACTAAGCAAAATGGGCTCAAACTGATGCAAGAAATGAAGATTTGAGGATCTGATGGGGTTGATGCTATGGATGGCGCCCTATAGAAAGGCCTCAGAGAACAAGAATCTCAGTCTGGTGCTATGGCTGGCGCACCGCTCCATCCCTCAAACTTCAGAGAATTGAACTTCAAAAATTTGCTGAGATGAGTGGCCCCCTGTGCCAAAGCTGTCAAGACTTAGAGAAATTTGACGAACACTTTGGCGAGATAAAAGGGAAGTGCGCCAGACCCTATCTGGAGCTGAAATTGCTGGGTATTTGACTAAGTCTGGCGACATAGGAGGGGCAGCACGCCAGGGTCATTCTGGGGAGAAAAATGTTGATTTTAAAGCCAAATTTCAAGGCCATATGCGTCATTTGTTAAGTAGTTTTGGACTTCTTGAAGTAGTATTTACTCATCTTTTATCATGTAGTTCGTTCATGAAATCTTGTAAGGCGTTTGGAAGGAAGACAAAGTCCTACAACTAAGTTTTCTCTTCTTTACTTCGTATTTCACATAATGATGAATAAGTATTTGTTTGTCCGCTTGTCTATGATATTCTAGGGTTGTGGCTAAGGTGAATAGTTGATTGATTGAAAGACTGATTAAATTTGGTTTTGATTATTCAATTATGGTTGTTTGTATTTATTTATGTTAATTTATTATTAATGAGATTTATCACCATGTAAGTAATCCGTTGGCTTTCAATTGAAATTGGTAAAGGGAATCGAAAGTGTTAAAAATAAATATAGAATGGAAATTCAAAGACCATTGAACCCATTGGTGATAGGATAAAAGTTGTTTGTTGAAGGCAGGGATATACCCTTCAACCCCGTTTAGTTGAAATACAAGTAGGCATAACCGTCATTTCATTGTTCTCCTGCGACCTTAGGGATTTAGGCGTTAGGATTCCTGAAATAGTTCTTGGATGCTAGTGATAGTGGCAAGAAATGGAATAGTGTAATGACCTGAATATAGGATCGGATCGAAACACGGGACAACGGATCCCTAGAGGCTCCAAGTCGATCCATGGCATGAACATGACATCAGATTCCAACATAATCAAGTGGAAGTCTAACGTATATAATAAACAGGAAGTCTAAAAGTATCATAACATTTGCCTACATACACACGACTGAAACTGAATATATGCCATGTATGTAAAGCCTCTATTACTAACAATTTGTAAGGGACACCCCAACTAGCTCTCTATAGTCTGAAACTGAAAATACTCAATACAACTGATAAAGGGCCCTCGGAAGATGAGGATTCACCAACTGAGACCGGAATGTGCTAGTATTGAGAGTCTTACTACTGGCGGGACTAGGTCTGAATATCTAAACTTGTATCATGAAATGGTACAACATAGAGTACGCGGTCAGTACGTGGAATGTATTGAGTATGTAAGGTAAGTAAAACCGCTAGGTAAGTACAATCATAAATCATACATATCATAAAAAAATATAATCAAGATAAGATTCTGAGAGTAAGGCTTGCATGTTGTTTTATGAAATTATGGTATGAACCTAACTGAATATCATAACTGAATCGAATGACCCAAAGCTGAGAACTAATAATCATAAGTAAAGATGAACATTGGGTCAAACCTGCTGAAAACATAATATCCTGACTGATGAACAAGCTTAACTGAAATCATGAGGAATAATGGGACACTCGTCATATAACCGACATTACCACGATAGACCTTACATGATCTCGACTATTACACTCAAGTGGGCAGAGTCATCCAAAGCCTTGCTAGGGCTAAGGATGCTACCATCATATTGATATCAAGTTGAAGGCCCCTTGGGGGCAGGGGAAGTTCACAAGGGGCCCCAAATAATCTAAACATACCTATATTGGCACGTAATTCTGAGGCATAGGGTTGACTTTCCCTTAGCCTACTCGGTGCTAGACACTACTCCCAAGATCATGCATATGCTCTCCATCATTTTTCAATGAAGTTGACGTCTAGTGACAAAGCTGAATCATAACATACATTCATAAATCTAAATCATACATGAGGAGCCTTGGGCTCAAACCATACCACAAGCTAAAAATAGTGGGAGTATAGACTCCAAAGTCAATGTGGTAAGCTAATAACATGAAATTTAGATAATTCATGAAACATACTTGATCATATGGGCTTGCCCAATATTTAAACATGCTTGACATAGACTTGAACATTCGAGAACCTGAACATGGACATGGGTAATTTTGAAATCATATATTCATTATACACATCTCATCATGCTTGAATACATTTATTATAGATCTCAACTTTCATGAAATTCCGCGGATGGGCATCATAATTTATAAAACATGAAAACATAATTTATAATTGAAAACATTGTAAAATATTCCCATTAATCAAAAGTTAACATTAGAAATATGCATAGATCATACCCATGATTGATACTTAGAGAATTCACATATTGGTTTAAAACCCCATAGATTCATCAACTAGGATTTCATGAAATTGAGAGGGATTGGGCATGTGTGTGGATGAATACACCTAGTCATAATCCTACATACCTGGAGAATTCTGATTTCACAACCCTTTTGAGAATCCAAAGGAAATTTGGGAAGAACTTGATGAATCTAAGCTTGATGACCCTTAGGAGCTCCTAGACTTGCATGCATGGAAGAGAATAGGCTTAGAATGAACTTACCCCTCTTAAAACACACATTTCTAAGCTCAAAATGACGTAGTATATGTCTTAGGAACTTAGGAATTACGGAAAAACCCTTAATAAATTCGCAAGGTAAAACTCGCTGCCAGTCCCCATGAGGGACTTGACGACTCGTGCCCATCACCACGACTCATGGTATCAAGTCACTAGCTATACTGGACTCTTGCCTTCTGAGAGCCACCACAAGGGACACCATGACTCCTGGCCTCAACAACTCATGCTGACCAAATCATGACCAACACTATCAAACTTCTTCAACTTTCAATCAAATCTTGACCACGGCCAACACAACGAATCAGGGTGCTTACCACGACTCGTGGTCACAGCCATGGTCACCCCAAATCCCAAAATTCAACCAAGTCCACCCTCCTTCCAACTAGTCACTTAACGACTCATAGTGCACCTCAGGGGTCACTGGATGAGTCATCTTGTGACCTGATGTAGAAAATCCTATTTTCTCCATTTCAACCCTCGGGTCTGAGCTTAGTGCTTTCGGGGTATTACAATATCTCTCCCTTGGGAACTGTCATGCCCTAAGTCTACACCCTAGATGAGACACGGCACTTGGAGTCACAAGTGACCCCAAGTCAACTCCTGGTCTACCATACACTAGCATTCTAAGTAAACATAAATAGCAGAAGCGTTAAAGTACTATTACAAAACATTTATGAAAATAAAGATGAATCATAAAGTTTAAAATCATCTGAAAGTCTGCTGAAATTCTGAAAATCATGTCTATGTTTGAAAGCCACTACGACTGATGAGTTGCTGGGACAAGCCCTCAGCTAACTCCACGTCTAAATAAAAGAAAATATAACTGAATGAAATGATCTTCATCCTCGAAGGATGAGGACTCACCAATGGTGCCGCTAGAATCTTCTGAGAGTGATCTGCTAACGAGGCTGTGACTGAGATCCTGCAGCTGTATCATAAAATGATACAATATAAAAGGTATACATCAGTACTTTGAATGTACTGAGTAAGCAGCAGAAAACATAACACTGGATATAACAATTGAACTGCAATAACATGAAATGACCAACTGAAATACTAAAATGAAATAACTGAAATATACTGAGATGGTCAAGATTACCCTGTCTAATGGTCAAAGACATGCCCTAAATTTGAGATTTCTAAGTCTGAACAAACTATGCTGAATTGAGCAAACCGAAACTGAATTGATTAATCTGAGACTAAACTGAGCTAACTAGTGGGAGAGTCTATAACCGACACATAACCACGTGATCTAGACGTGGAGTCCTATGTATATACCCCATCGATTGGACCCTATATACTTTGACAAGGTATAGAGGCATGAATTGGGTGATCACAAGTTTGGGGCCATAAGACCAATAAAAATGGAACCTATGGCGGCAACATGGTTCTAGGAACTTGGGTGCGTTGGAACCCCGGTCCGCTCGGTGCTATGTCCTACTCCCACTAGATATTTCTAGACTGGCTACTAAGCTGATAGCTCAAAACTGGGGCCCAAGAATAAGTCAGGAATACCTATCTGAAAGCACACTGACAGTTTTACCGGACCAGATTCTGTAATTGGGTTCTAAGACTTGTAGAGCATGCTTATGTGGAAGTGTCATGACCATATGCAAACAAATTGTAATCTACGACTAGGATCATGAGGCTGGTCATAGCTACTTAACTAAAGTGTCATGACCGCCTAAAGAACTACTAAATTTAATACTGAGTTGAGATTTGATAACTAAGAGGCACCACTAACACCTCACGAAATACTGTAGTCAAACTAATCAACTAACAATTCTAAATAACACTGCGGATTCTAACATTCTTACTGAAAATGAACTATCATGCATCTAACTGAGATTTCAATTCATACTAATAATATGGGAATCCACAACATTGATAGAATCAAGAAAATGGAAGACTAACCAAACAGGCAAAATTCTAGGTGATCTCATTCAACATTAGGGCTAAAATCATCCTTACAATAAAGAGCATTTATACGATATCTAGATAATGGAGAATATCCAACAATCAACTTAAATCATATTCCACAAGCTATAACGAAATCTGGCATATAATTCATTCACATTCGAAAGCTCAGGACAAGAATTCACTTTACGGAAACAACATCAATATAGTCATAAACTGATAGAATCATATCTAAAATAATCATGGATAACATTCTACATGAATTCGAGGAAATCTGACATATATTCCCTTGACATTCGAAAGCTCAAAGCTAGAATTCATAGAGAAACTACAAAGGAATTTTGGGAAAACAAGGGAAGAATTATACCCTTATTGAATTCCCACATATTTGGTTACGAATTCCTCGGAGAAGAAAACTCGAATCGCTGCAATAGATGAGATTTTTCAGAAAACTCGAATCGCTGCAATAGATGGGAGGAAAGCTTACGTTATTTTCTGAAAAATCTGAGTGGGAATGAGGGGAAACCCATTTAACCGCCTCTAAATCCCCTTAAAATAATCAAACACGACGTAGTTTAGAGTTTAGGAGGTTAAGAAATTACGGAAACACCCTTAGAAAATTTACAGGAAAAACTGACTGCTAGTCCCTATGAGGGACCTAACTGCTCGTGCCCAGTGACCATGACTCGTGGTCTCGGTCGTGGGGTGCACTACCAAAAACCTCATATTGGTCACCACGAGGGACACCACGACTCATGGTGTACCCAATGGCTCGTGGTGACCCACTCGTCAACTACACTACTAAATTCTTAACTCCTCAAATTATCTTGGACCACGAGTCACCTAACGAGTCGTGGCATGGACCATGACTCTTGGTGACTAGTCATTAAGTTCACTGCGTAATTTTCCCATGATCTTTATTCAATTACTGACCATGGATCACCTCACGACTCGTGGTGTTGACCACGACTCGTGGTCACACCCGTGGTCACCCCATTTTTTCCAAATTTTTCTACCAAGTCCAGACCCTTCCCCATAAGTCACTTCACGAGTCGTGGCCTACCCCACGGGTCACAGGATGACTCATTCTAAGATTTGGTGTAGAAAATCCTGTTTTCTTCGTTTCAATTCCCAGGTATGGTCTTAGAGTTTCTACGACATTACAATATCTCCCCCTTGGGAACATACATCCTCGAATGTTGAAAAACACATAGAAAAATAGAGAATTGCAATCATTATACTCAAACACTAATTGTGAAGGCTGAAAACTAACGGAATGACTATTTCAAAACTAAACTACAAGCCTGAACTAAATTCACTAATCATACACATATTCATTTACCTAAAAGAACTAGGACACATGAACTTGACATGTAACTGAATAGAGTTCTGGGGAAAGAATTGATACCTTAAACTGAAACTGAGGCGGTAGAGAACAAATATGAGTATCTAGCCATCATATCTGCTTCGGCTTCCCAAGTAGCTCCCTCAACCTGCTGATTATTCCACAAGACTTTGACTGAACCTACCTCCTTGTTCCTCAGCTTACAAACTTGACCGTCAAGTATTTGAACTGGGACCTTTTCGTACGAGAGACTATCTTTGACTCCCACAATGTCCAATGGCACAACTGAAGTTGGATCTCCGATGCACTTCTTTAATAGTGACATATGGAAAACTGGGTGCTCAGATGCCAACTCTTATGGTAACTGTAGCTCATAGGCTACCTTTCTAATTCTCTTCAGAATTCTGTAGGGTCCCGCATAACTCGGACTGGGTTTACCTTTCCTCCCAAATCTCATCACCCCTTTCATGGGGGATATTTTCAGATAAACCCAGTAATCCACTGCAAACTCCAACTCTTTTCTCCTCACATCAACATAAGACTTTTGACGACTCTGAGCTATTTTCAATCTTTCTCTAAATAGTTGTACCTTTTGCATAGCTTCATGAACCGATTCTGGCCCGATTAAAGTAGCTTCACCAACCTTAAACCACCCAATAGGAGATCTGAACCTCCATACAATGCCTCAAACGGGGCCATTTGAATACTGGAGTGGTAGATGTTGTTGTACGCGAACTCGATGAGAGGCAAGTGATCATCCCAATAGCCCTTGAAATCAATCACACAAGCTCTCAGCATACCTTCTAAGGTCTAAATAGTCCGTTCAGCTTGTCCATCTGTCTGAGTGTGAAAAATTGTGATGAGATTGACTTGGGTACCAAGTCCCTTCTGAAAGGACTTCCAAAAGTGAGAGGTGAACTGGGTACCTCTATCTGAAATAATGGATAAGGGCACCCCATGAAGTCTGACCAACTCCTGGATATAATTCCTAGCATAGTCCTCAGCTAAGTTTGTAGTTTTAACTAGGAGGAAGTGTGCTGACTTAGTCATTCGGTCTACTGTTACCCAGATGGAATCATGTTGTCGACGAGTCTGAGGTAGACCTGTAATAAAATTCACATTTACTTCTTCCCACTTCCATATGGGTATGTGAATATCCTGAGTCATACCCCCCGGTCTCTAGTGTTTTACTTTTACTTACTGGCAGTTTGGGCACTTAGATACAAATTTAGCGATGTCTCTTTTCATGCCGTTCCACCAGTAAATATCTCGCAGATCATGGTACATATTTGTAGCACCTGGGTGGATAGATTATCTTGAACTATGAGCTTCAACCAGTATCTGCTGTCTCAAATCACCGATGTCTAGTACATACAATCTGCCTTAGTAATGGAGCATACCATCTCCCCCATTGGAGAAAGCCTCAGCTTATTTTCTGAGAACCGCTTCCTTAAGCTTAAGTAAGATGGGATCTTCATCCTGTTTGGACTTAACTTCAACAACCAAAGAAGAATCTGATCCACTTTGCATTACCACTCCACCCTCAGTTGAATCAACCAACTGCACCCCTATCCAAGCTAGTCTGTGAATATCCTTCACCAGTTCCTTTCTTCCCTTTTGAACATGGGCCACGCTCTCTATAGACAACCTACTTAGGGCATCAACCACCACATTGGCTTTGCGCTGGTGGTACGGTGCACTCATGTCATAATCCTTCAATAATTCTAACCATCTTCTATGACGAAGATTCAAGTCTTTCTCGTTGAATACATATTGGAGGCTCTTGTTATCAGTGAAAATATCCAAGTGAGCCCCGTAAGGTAGTGTCTCCATATTTTTAATGCATACACCACCGCTGCCAACTCCAAGTCATGAGTTAGATAATTCTTTTTATGAACCTTGAGTTGTCTGGAGGCATAGGCTATCACCTTGCCCTGCTGCATCGAAAAGCAACCGAGTCCAACTCTGAAAGTGTCACAATACACAACCAGCCCATCTATTCCGTCTAGTTAGGTCAAAACTACAGCGGTAGTGAGTCGAGTCTTCAACTCCTGGAAACTCTTCTCACACGTATCTGACCACTGAAATTTCACCTTTTTTTGAGTCAGTCTAGTCAGAGGGGATGATCTTGAGGAAAAGGCTTCCACAAAACTTCGGTAGTAACCGGCTAGACCCAGGGAACTCCTGATTTCAGTTTGGGAGGTAGGTCTTGGCCAGTCTTTCACCGCTGCTATCTTTTGAGGATCTACCTGAATACCCTTACCCGAGACCACGTGACCGAGGAAAGTCACTAACTTCAACCAAAATTCGCATTTGCTGAACATAGCGAACAATAGGCGGTCTCTTAGCGTCTGAAGCACTATTCTCAGGTGGTTAGCATGTTCTCCTCATTCCTGGAGTATACCAGAATGTCGTCGATAAATACAATGACAAACATATCTTGATACTGCTTGAAGATTTTGTTCATCAGGTCTATGAAAGTTGCGAGGATACTAGTTAGTCTGAAGGACATAACCATGAACTCATAATGACCATAGCGAGTTCTGAAAGCTATTTTCGGTATGTCATATTCTCTGACTCTTAGCTGATGATACCCCGACTTGAGATCTATCTTAGAGAAACAACTAGCTCCCTAAAGCTGATCGAACAAGTCATCAATCCTAGGTATGAGATACCTGTTCTTGACTGTGACCTTGTTCAATTGATGGTAATCGATGCACATTCTACAGCACCCTAGGGAGAGATGCTGGGTCTAATAAAACCTTTATCAACAAGGTCCTTTAGCTTCTCCTTCAACTCCTTAAGATCAACTGGAGCCATTCTATAAGGAGGGGTGAAGATGGGATGAGTGTTTGAATGAAGCTCTATACCGAAGTCTATTTCCCTCTTAGGAGGACTCCGAGAAGATCTTCGAGAAACACATCTGGGAACTCGTTCACAACTGGGACTGACTGGATAGTTGGGGTCTCAGAGATTGAACTAGATGTATCCCTTAGAAATAAGCTTTTGGGCCTTAAGGTAGGAACTAAACCGACCCTTAGGCGCTAAACTACAGCCCGACCACTCTAACATTGGCTCATTAGGAAACTAAAATTTTACAACTCTAGTTCTGCAATCGACTGACGAATAACTGGAGTGTAACCAATCCATGCCAAGGATGATCTTATTGAAGACTAAGACTGGGCAGTTTCTATACACCCGGCTGGGTCTAACTGACTTGCCAATCGGGGTAGAGACTAAAAATAGTTCTAAGAGGACTGTTGGACTAATATTAAACTGGACAGCTATGTTGGAAATCATGAACGATAATGTGGCTGCTGGATTTAGTAGGGAAAATAAATCTAGGTGGAAAAGACGTAACATACCCACGACCACATCAGTTCAGCTTTCCTAATCCTGACAGGGTGGTTTGTGCCCTTCCCCATCTTGTTGACGGGCACTCTCTGAGTCGATGGCCTAGCAGTCCACAGCCAAATCAACCCTCTTGGCCCTGAAGGCAATCCCCTGGGTGATTCTTGCCACACTTAGGCAAGTTGGATACCTATTGCTAGCACTGTAGCTCTGGAACTGAGAGCCATATGCTCTATCCCTCCGATCTTGGCGGGACAGAAAGTTAGGGGCACTGGCTGAGCTAGGTGTTGGAGCCCTCTGCTGCTGTTGCTGTTACTGTTGTGGGCGGCTACTACCACCAGACCTCTGGTGGACATAATTTGAATTTCCATTCCTTTCCCGCTTGTTCTTCTGCTCTATGTCCTTCAGCTTTTCTGCCTCAATCTGCTGGGTATGAACAATAAGGCTGGAGAGGTCAATATCCTTAATCAGCACCACTATCCTACACTTTTGAGGACCAGGTCTGGCACCCCATTAACAAATTTCAGCATATGAGCCCTTGGCTCGGCTACCATATCTGGAGCATATTTAGGCAATCTGGTTAACTCCAGTGCATACTCCTCCACCGTCCAATTTCCCTATTTCAGATTCATGAACTCCGCCACTTTTGCCTCCCTAAGCTCCCGAGGAAAGAATCTATCTAAGAAGGCTGTAGTGAACTCCTCCCATTCCACTGGTCTTGCTCCCAATGGCCTCCCCTCCTTCCATTATTCGTACCAGACCTAAGCTACCCCTTTCAGCTTATAGGAAGCCAGGTCAGCACTCTAGGAGGAGCTAACAACCATAATGCAGGTGATCTTCTTAATCTCATCCACGAACTCCTATGGGTCCTTTCCCACCTTAGATCCGTGGAAAATTGGAGGGTTCATCCGAGTAAAGTCCCGCACTACAGCAGCTGCTGTGGACCCATTGTTGTTGATCAGAACCACCTGGTGGTCACCTGATTGGTAACTATCTACGCGACTAGCTAGATAGCCGCCTTGAACTCTGCAGAGGACACTGGATCGTCCTGAGGGGCTGCTGGAGCCGATGGGGCAAGTCGGTGAGCGTCACTGGCCCTTCTTTCGTTACCATGCTTCGGAGGCGTAATTTACTGAAATGAAACAAAGCATGATTTTGGAAAACGATTTTGGAATTGAATTCTAATGCACAATAAAGAGTATGAACAAAAGGGAGTTTTCCTAATAACATCTTGTAGCCTCCCCATCATAAGTGTAGCGCGCGTCACACCCATGAAAGGAACTCTACTCGATACGGGTTTCAGACATCTGAGGATACTCTAAACCTAGTGCTCTGATACCAAGTTTTTCACACCCCGAGTCTACACCCTGGACGGGACACGGCACTTGGAGTCACAAGTAAACCCAAGTCAAACCCTGGTGTATCATACACTGGCACTCTGAGTAAACATAAATATCAGAAGCTTTAATATACTATTATAAAATATTTATGAAAATAAAGCTGAATCATAAAGTTTAAAATCATCTGAAAGTCTGCTAAAAGCCTGAAAATCATGTCTATGTCTCAAAGCCATAACAACTGATGAGTTGCTGGGACAAGCCCCTAGCTAATTCCACGTCTAAATAAAGGAAATATAACTGAATGAAATTATCTTTATCCTCGAAGGATGAGGTCTCACCAATTGTGTTGATGGAATCTTCTAAGAGTGATCTACCAATGAGGCTATGACTGAGATCCTGCAGATGTATCATAAAACGATACAACGTAAAAGGTATGCGTCAGTACTTTTAATGTACTAAGTAAGCAGGAGAAAACATAACATTGGATATAACAACTAAACTAAAATGACATGCAATGACCAACTGAAATAACTGAAATATACTGAGATGGTCAAAGACGTGCCCTTAATCTAAGATATCTTAGTCTGAACTAACTATGCTGAACTGAGCAAATTGAAACTGAACTGAGCAAACTAAAATATAACTGACTAATTTGAGACTGCACTGAGTTGACTAGTGGAAGAGTCCTAGTCAACTGAAATTCTAGGTGATCTCATTCAACATTAGGGTTAAAAACATTCTTACAAGAAAGAGCATTTATACGATATTTATATAATAGAGAATATCCAACAATCAACTTAAATCATATTCCACAAGCTATAACGAAATCTGGCATATAATTCATCCACATTCAAAAGCTCAGGGCTAGAATTTACTTTACGGAAACAACATCAATATAGTCATAAACTGATGGAATCATAACTAAACTAAACATGGATAACATTCTACATGAATTCAAAGAAATCTGACATATATTCCTTTCACATTCAAAAGCTCAAGGCTAGAATTCATAGAGAAACTAGGAGGGATTTTGGGGACACAAGGGAAGAACTATTACCTTGTTGAATTCCCACATACCTAGCTATGAGTTCCTTGGAGAAGAAAACTCGAATTGCTGCAATAGATGAGAAGCCCTAGTCTTGCTTGAGAGTTCTTGGGAGGAAAGCTTACATTATTTTCAGAAAAATCTAAGTGGAAATGAGGGGAAAACCGTTTAAATTCTCTAAATCCCCTTAAAATAATCCAAAAAGATGTATTTTAGAGTCTAGGAGGTTAGAAAATTATGAAAACACCCTTAGGAAATTCACAAGAAAAACTGACTGCCAATCCCCACGAGGGACCCAACGACTCATGCCCATGACCACGACTCATGGTCACTGTCGTGGTGTGCACTACCAAAAACCTCCTATTGGTCACCACGAGGCACACCACGACTCATGGTGTACCCAATGGCTCGTGGTGACCCACTCGTCAACTACACTGCAAAATTCTTAACTCCTCAAACTATCCTGGTCCACAGGTCACCTAAAGGGCCATGGCATGGACCACAGCTCGTGGTGACTAGTCATTAAGTTCACCGCAAAATTTTCCCCCGATCTTCAATCAATTACTCACCACAGATCACCTCATAAGTCGTGGTGTTGACCACGACTCGTGGTCATAACTGTGGTCACCCCATTTTTTCCAAATTTTTCTACCAAGTCCGGACCCTTCCCCATGAGTCACTTCATGACTCGTGGCATACCTCACAGGTCAAAATATGAATCACTCTGTGATCTGGTGCACAAAATCCTGTTTTCTCTGTTTCAATTCCCCGGTCAGGTCTTAGAGTTTCCTGGGCATTACAGGAACATTCATGTAATATCCTGGGAAGGCCTAAGAATAAACACAGGAGTTGAATTTGTAAAGTGTAGAAAACTAGAAAAATATCATAGGACGGACCACAGAACGACTTCTGGTATCAAACCATGAGTCATTGTATGCTTTCGTTGGTTGAGGAAATGTTGGTAGCAGTGGAGACAACGAGAGGTATGATGACCCGTTGTGGGATACAACGGGCCATCCTTTGTAGCTGTGGTTAGGGTCAGGCTGGGACAGTGTAAACAATAGGAGACCCAACGACCAGTTAGGAGAAGCCACGAGTCATTGGATGTGGTTGTGGTTTGAGGATTAAGTTTTCTAGTAGGCTTAAAGGGGGGAAACAAGGATCCGTTGTTTGTGGTGATAGGTCATTGTGTGACCCGTTAAAAGATGAGATGCAAAGGTTCAAGGGACTAACCACGGGCGATGTAATGAGTCGTGGGTTGGAGGAATGGGTCGTCCTGTTGACCTGTTGTTTAGTTCCGAGAATGGGTCATCAGCAGTTCATTCCACGAGAGGCACGACGGGTCGTGGTGGGTTCCAACGACCCATTGGTGTTGTCCGTTGGTTCCATCCGATTAGTTTTCAAGGTAGGTTCATTAAGGGTATTTTTGATTTTTTCATGATATAAGGCCCTAAACTACGTCATTTTGGCTTGGGAAAGCTGGGTTTTAAGAAAATAAAGCTTCTTGAACTCCCATTCATGCACTCAAGGATTTTGACAAGTGATTTAAGGGGAGATTTCAAGCTTTTCACCTCAATTCCGTCAATTTCATCCTTGGGCTTGTAAAGAGGGTTAGGAGTTGATAATCCCAAGTATGTAATGAATTAAATGGGTGGACTATTCCACACCCATGCTCCTTTTCTATTAATTACTCAAGATTTATTTAAAAACTCATGGGGTTCTATATTCGGTTTGTATAAAAACTTAATGATTTAATTATGGGTCTTGTTATTTTGAAACTCTATCATATCTACTGATTTTGATCATCTTTTGAGCTCTATATTGATACTAATATGGCTGATTTCGAATTTCTAATCAATTAAGCTTGATTATGCATGCCCATGATAAATCGATTTTATGATCGATTGATCCATTGATGTTTTTGATAAGACCAACATTTATTATGAATTAAACCATGAATATATTATGTTATCTATTATGATCTTATGGAAATTTAAACTATATGCATGATCTACAAGTATGTATGTATTTTATTAAGCCTGAATTATATTTTTGGCCGACTCACGGGCCTCAAGTCATGGCTAGTTCACGTATGTTCAAGCATCTTTACGATTATCATGATTTAACTAACCCATGAACTCATGTATGTATTATTATGAGCACTATATATGTTTGGGGCGTCATATCGAACACTGAGTAGGTTTGGGGCTCAGGTTAAGCCCTGGAGTTCATGAACTACGTGCCACCGTAGGTATATTGGGACCCTTTCATGTTTTTCCCTGGCCCAAATGGCCCTTTTCATGTGTGATCATACCCTTCATAGTTCCTACCCTTGGCAAGGTACGAACACCCTCCCGACTAGGGTTACAAGTTGGGCTTTATGTGTGCTCATATGGGGTATGTTGGTTAAGAGAATCTCCTGCTGTTCCTCATAATTTATGCATGTTATGAATATGTATGTTGGCTCAAGTCATGTTAAGCGAAGTTCTTTTATTATTATTATGACTATGTTTATGTTACGAATATTTTGAAAGCCTTGAACTATATAATATGTTATAATGATTTATGATACGAGCATGTTGTCCTACTCTTATGTCCATTTATGAGTTTCATACATGTTTTAAATGTCCCCTTTACTTACTTTGCACACTCAGTACATTCCACGTACTGACCGCATACTTTCTATGTTGTATCGTCTCATGATAAAAGTCCCAGTTCTCATGCTCATCATCACCCGTAGATAGATTTGGACTTGCTCACAGCGCACTTGGTGAGTCCTCATGTTTCGATGGCTACATGTTCACAGTCTATGTTATTCCTTCAATTTTTGGATGTTGGATTAGTTGGGGAGTTGTCCCATCAATCTGCCTTTCATGTTTAGATGCTTATCAGACTAAAATGTTGTTTTCCGCCACATTATATAAGTATTGTACTATTTTTCCTTAAGTTATGTTATGATTATATTCTCTATGCTAAGTCTTCCGCTCATGTGATTGAATTATATGTATGCTCATGCCATGGGTCGACTTGTGGTCTCTCTGGGCTCCTTATCCCATGTCTACGATCTGGATGTACATTTGAGTCATGACAAACTTGGTATCAGAGCCATAGGTTTATGTGTCCTAGAGAGTTTGAAAGCCGCGTTAAGTAGAGTCTTTTTCATGGGTGTGAAACGTGCCACACTTATGACGAAGAGGCTACTAGACGTTTAGGAAATGTTCCCTTCTTTCATGATCTATGTCGTGCAATGAATGTCCTTTACTCCTCTAATTCATACTATTCGCGTTTGCAGAATCATGCCTCCACACCGAGTAACTGACAGGAGGAACGGTAATGGTAATGATCATGAGGGTGCCCATGATGGAGAGCATCAACCAGCTCCACCCTTTCATGAGGAGCACGTACCAGAGCCAGCCGCCAACGCTGAGTTTAGGGTGGCGATTCAGATGTTGGCACAGGCCATGAAAGCTCAGGTTTAGAATCAAACTATGGCACATTATACGCAAAATGAGAATGCGAAAGCTACTAGGGTGAGGGACTTTTTGAGGATGAGCCTTCTGGAGTTCACAGGGTCGAAGGTAGACGAGGACCCACATGACTTTATTAAGGAAATTCTGAAGATCCCCCAAGTTATGGGGGTGAATAATGGGGAATGTGTTAATTTGACCTCCTATCAACTCAAGGGGGTAGCACATATATGGTTCAAGCAATGGAGAGGTGCTAGGACAGTGAATGCAGGCCTCATAGGTTGGGATGAGTTCCACACTACATTCATGTATCGATTCTTCCCTCGGGAGATAAAGGAGCTCAAGGCGGCTGAGTTTGTGATTTTGAAGTAGGGCAACATGTCAGTCTAAGAGTATGCCTTGTATTTCACTAGACTATCTAAATATGCTCCAGAGTTACTGGCGGATCAGCGGGCTCGGGTGAGCCGCTTTGTGCATGGAGTAGTAGATTACTTAGACAAGGATTGTCGGATTGCCATGCTACATCGGGACATCGACTTTCTCCTTATTTTACTGCCTACCCAGCAGATAGAGTCGGTCTATAGGAGGAAGAGAGAGGACAAGCGGGCCAGGACCAATAGCTACGGGGTTTCTCAAGCCAGGTCAGGAGGTGGATCACGTCAATAGTCCCAGCACAGGTCAACTACTCCTGCTCTATCAGCGGCTAGCACGTCATCCAGGTTCATGGGAGACCATAGGAGTAGGGCTACAGGATCGAGGGATCATGGTAGCATGCAGGTGTAGCGCACTTTCCCAGCTGGTGAGAGATGTGGCAAAAATCATCTCGGGAGGTGCCTGGTCGGTGCGGATTCTGTTTCGAGTATGGCAAACCCGAGAACAAGATTAGAGATTGTCCTGCAGCTAGTTCTACCACTCCAGTACAACGACCCCCTCAGCAGGGTGCCTTCACTAGTTCGGCAGGTGGTCAGCACCGAAATAGGTTTTATGCCCTAGTGCCTCGCCAGGAGCAGGAGGCTTCGCTAGATGTGGTCACGGGTATGTTGTAACTCTTCCATATTGATGCTTATGCTTTGTTACATCTAGCAGCTAACTTTTCTTTCATGACCCCTTATATTGCTAGTAGTTTTGGAGTTAGTCCTAAAATTCTGTCAGAACAATTCTCCGTATCTACTTCGATCGGTGAATCAGTTATAGCTAGGCGAGAATATAGTGGTTGCCCTATTACAGTGTTGCATGAGGTTACCTCCATAGACTTGGTAGAATTGGCCATGACTGATTTTGACATCATTTTGGGTATGGATTTGTTGTTTGCATGTTATGCTTCAATTAACTGTAGGACATGTGCAATGGAATTCCGATTTCGGAGTGAGTCAGTTTTGGAATTGAAGGGTAATTCAGTTGTACCAGCCGGTCAGTTTATTTCATATCTTAAGGCTAGGAAAATGATCTCTAAGGGTTGCATGTACCACCTAGTTAGGGTTAAGGATGTAGAGTCTGAGGCCCGACTATTCAGTCAAGTCCAGTGGTGTGCGAGTATCTAGAGGTTTTTCTCGATGATTTGCTAGGTGTTCCTCCGAAAAGGAAAATTGATTTCGAAATTGATCTACTGCCCTATACGCAGCCTATATCTATTCCTCCTTAAAGGATGGCCCCAGCTGAGTTAAAAGAGTTAAAGGAATAGTTGAAGGACTTGTTGGATAAGGGTTTCATTAGATTGAGCAAGTCTCCATGGGGCGCACCGATTCTATTTGTTCAAAAAAAGGATGGATCCCTTCAAATGTGTATTGATTCTCGGCAACTTAAGAAGGTTACCATCAAGAACAGGTACCCCTTGCCCAGGATTTATGATTTATTTTACCAGCTCCTGGGTGCCAGGTGTTTCTCGAAGATAGATCTCAGGTTTGGGTATCACCAGCTCAGAGTCTGAGAGAGTGATATCCCAAAGACAACCTTCAGGACCTGGTGTGGCCACTATGAGTTTGTAGTTATGTCATTTGGACTAACCAATGCTCCTACAGCTTTTACGGATCTAATGAACAGGATATTCAATATATATTTGGACATATTCGTGATTGTGTTGATTGATGACATCCTTATGTACTCCCGGAGGGAGGAGGAGCATGCTGCTCATTTGACAGTAGTGCTTCAGACCCTCAAGAATCAGTTATATGTAAATTTTAGCATGTGTGAATGTTGGCTAAACTCGGTGGCATTTCTAGGACATGTGGTGTCGAGTGAGGGCATAAGGGTGGATTCTCATAAAATCGAAGCGGTGAAGAATTGACCTAGACCAGTGAATCCTTAAGAAATTCGGAGTTTCTTGGGCATAGTAGGCTACTACCAAAGGTTTGTTGAGGGTCTCTCATCTATTGCGGCACCCTTGACCAAGTTGCTCAGAAAAAGATAAAGTGCCAATGGTCAGAGGATTGTGAGAAAAGCTTTCAGGAATTGAAGACCCGACTCACTTCAGCACCTGTGTTGACTTTACCCAAGGGTACTAATGGCATTTTTGTATTTTATGATGCTTCGAGAATCAGACTGGGATGTGTGTTGATGAAACGTGGGAAGGTGATAGCATACGCCTCTCGACATTTAAAGGTTCACGAAAAAAATTACCCGACCCATGATCTTGAGTTGGCTGATGTGGTGTTTGCACTGAAGATATGGAGGCATTAGAAAGGAGCTTTAGAAGCTTGCCTTATTATTATATTAAAAAGGTAAAAGGTTCCCCAGTTGCTATGGGGAACAAAGGATGAAATACAATCAATTCCTCCATTTAAGTGGTTCTCGCTTCTCCTTGATCCTGTTCCTAACTCCTCCGCAGGTAGTTCCCAATGTTTGGCACTTTTCATACTTCATGGGTGTAACATCAACAAATTCACTCATGATCAAGTTACAACCTAAGATCTATGACCATATTATGTTAACTATTTGTATTTCGTTCATTCCATCGGTATGCTCCCAGGTACCTGTAATTGTGATCCGTTTTCTAGAACCAAGGGGTCTTTCTGTATGGGGTTCACGTGGACGTGTTCATGGATCACAAGAGCTTGCAATATGTGTTTACACAGGAATATCTCAATCTTCGGAAAAGGAGGTGGTTGGTGTTTCTAAAGGACAACGATATGAGTGTCCTTTACCATCGGGGGAGGGCTAATGTAGTTGCGGTTGCACTTAGTAGGCTCTCTATGTAGAGTGTGTCCCACGTGGATGAGGAAAGGAAGGAGTTGGTGAGAGATGTCCACCGACTTGCAAGGTTGGGGGTTAGATTGATCGACTCAACTGATGGCGGCGTTGTTGTTCAGAATGGCTCAGAATTTTCCTTGATGGTCGATGTCAAATCTAAGCAAGATGAGGATCCGATTTTGAGAAGGCTGAAGGAAGTGGTGCAGAGTCAAAAGGTGGAGGTTTTCTCCTAAGGGGGAGATGGTGTCTCTTGATACCAGGGTCGGCTATGTGTTCCGAACATTGATAATTTGAGAGTCCAGCTATTGCATGAGGCACATGGTACCAGATATTCCATCCATCCGAGATCCACAAGTACCGGGACTTGCGGGAAATCTATTGGCGGGATGGTATGAAGAAGGATATCGCAGAGTTCATAGCCAAGTGCCGAAACTATCAATAAGTGAAGGTCGAGCACCAAAGGCCGGGAGGTGTACTTCATGATATTAGCATTCCTACTTGGAAGTGGGAATAGATTAATATGGATTTTATTACAGGCCTACCTCATACTCGCCGACACTATGATTCCATTTGGGTGGTGGTAAACAGGTTAACAAAGGCTGCACACTTCCTACTGGTCAAGACCACGGATTCAGCAGATGATTATGCCAAGTTTTATATTAGGGAGTTGGTTCGACTTCATGGAGTGCCCTTTTCTATTATTTCAGACCGAGGTACTCAGTTTACCTCCCAGTTGTGGCGGTCTTTTCAGAAGGGACTTGGGACTCAGATTAAGATCAGCACGGCATTCCATCCGCAAACGGATGGCCAGGCAGAACGAACAATCTAGACTCTTGAGGATATGTTGAGGGCATGTGTTATGGATTTTAAAGGTAGTTTGGATGATCATTTGATCTTGATCGAGTTTTCTTATAATAACAGTTATCACTTTAGTATCCAGATGGACCCGTTCGAGGCCCTCTATGGGCAGAGGTGTAGATCTCCCATCAGATGGTTTGAGGATGGTGAGGCAGCTATGATAGGGCCAGATGTGGTTCACGAGGAGATGGTGAAGGTCTAGTTGACAAGGGACCGATTAAAAACAACTCAAAGTTGTCAAAAATCATACGTTAATGTGAAGATAAGAGATTTGGAGTTTGATGTGGATGAATGGGTATTTCTAAAGGTATCTCCCATGAAGGAGTCATACAGTTTGGAAAGAAAGGGAAACTCAGTCCCGCTATGTTGGTCCCTACCGGGTTGTGAGAAGAGTTGGTACAGTGGCATATGAGTTGGACTTGGCATCGGAGTTATCTTTAGTTCATCTCGTCTTCCATGTGTAGCTTTAAGTGTTTGGGTGATCCAGCCTTGGTAGTCTCAGTAGACAATATTGGGGTAAAAGACAGCCTCAGTTATGAAGAAATTCCCGTTTAAATCTTGGATCGTCAGGTTCGGAAGTTGAGAAACAAAGAAGTAGCTTCAGTTAAGGTTTTATGGAGAAATCAGCATGTTGAGGGAGCTAAGTGGGAAGCCGCAGCGGATATGATGGCGAGATACCCACATTTGTTCTCTACCGGCTTAGTTCTGACTGAGGTATCTGTTCTACTCTATGATCCTACTTATTTTTCATGTTCAGTTTATGTGTTCAAGTTTCTTTTATGTGTATGAGTGTGTATGTGAAGCATGAGATCAATTCAGCTATGTGGTTTGGTTCGGAGGTAGTCATTCCGTGAAAATTTCGGTTAAAATAGTCAGAATTTGAGTATGATAATTGTATGTTTCTGTTTGCTTCTTATTTCCTACATTCGAGGATGAATGTTTTCAAGGGGGAGATATTATCTTACCCTGGGAAGGCCTAAGAATAGACCCGAGAGTTGAATTTGAAAAGTGCAGAAAATTGGCAAAATATCATAGCACAGACCACAGAACGACTTTTGGTTTGATACCACAAGTCGTTGTATATCGTTGTTGGTTGGGGAAATGCTGGTAGACAACGAGAGGTATCATGACCCGTTGTGGGATACAACAGGCCATCCTTTGTAGTCGTTGTTAGGGTCGGGCTGGGTGACAGTGTAAACAACGGGAGACCCCACGACCCGTTAGGAGAATCCACGGGTCGTTGGTTGTGGTCGTGATTTGAGGATTATGTTTCCAGCAGGCTTGATGGGGGGAAACAATGGTCCGTTGTTTGTGGTGACGGGTCATGGTGTGACCCATTAGAAGATGAGATGCCAAGGATCAGGGAACTAACTACGGACGATGTAACGAGTCGTGGGTTGGAGGCATGGGTCCTCCTACTAACCCGTTGTTTGGTTATGGGAATGGGTCATCAACAGTTCATTCCATGAGAGACACAATGGGTCATGGTGGGTTCTAACGACCTGTTGGTGCTGTCTGTTGGTTTTGTCCAGCCAATTTTCAGGGCAGGTTCATTAAGGGTATTTTGACATTTTCACGATATAAGGCCCTTAGCTATGTTGTTTTGGCTTGGGAAAGTTGGGTTTTTAAGAAAATAAACCTTCCTGAATTCCCATACATGCATGCAAGGATTTTGACAAGTGATCTAAGGGGAGATTTCAAGCTTTTCATGTCAATTCCTTCAATTACATCCTTGGGCTTTTAATGAGGGTTAGGAGTTGATAATCCCGGATATGTAAGGTCTTCGGTGGGTGGATTCTTCCATACCCATGCTCCTTCTCTATTAATTACTCAAGATTTATTTAAAAACTCATAGGGTTTTATATTCGGTTTGTATAAAAATTTAATGATTTAATTATGGGTCTTCTGATTTTGAAACCCTATCATTATCTATTGATTTTGATCATCTTTTGAGCTCTACATTGATATTAATATGGCTGATTTCGAATTTCTAATCAATTAAGCATGATTACACATGCCCATGATAAATTGATTTTATGATCACATTGATCCATTGATGTATTTGATGAGCCTAACATTTATTATGAATTCAATCATGAATATATTATGTTATCTGTTATGATCTTACGGAAATTTAAACTATATGCATGATCTACAAGTATGTATATATTTTATTAAGCCTGAATTATATTTTTGGCCGACTCACGGGCCTCAAGTCATGGCTAGTTCATGTATGTTCAAGCGTATTTACTATTATCATGATTTAACTAGCCCATGAACTCATGTATGTATTATTATGAGCACTATATATGTTTGGGGAGTAGTATCGAATACCGAGGAGGTTCGGGACTCAGGGTAAGCCCCAGATCTCATGAACTACGTGCCACCGTAGGTATGCTGGGACCTTTTCCTATTTGTCCCTGGCCCAAATGGCCCTTTTCATGTGTGATCACTCCCTTCATGGTTCCTACCCTTGGCAAGGTGCGAACACCATCCTGACTAGGGTTACAAGTCGGGCTTCATGTGTGCTCATATGGGGTATGTTGGTTAAGAGAATCTCCTGTTGTTCCTCATGATTTACGCATGTTATGATTATGTATGTTGGCTCAAGTCATGTTAAGCGAAGTTCTTTTATTATTATTATGACTATGTTTATGTTTCGAATGTTTTGAAAACCTTGAACCTTATAATATTTTATAATGATTTCTGATACGAGCATGTTGTCCTACTCTTATGACCATTTATGAGTTTCATACATGTTTTAAATGTCCTCTTTACTTACCTTGCATACTCAGTGCATTCCACGTACTGACCACATACTTTCTATGTTGTATCGTCTCATGATACAGGTCCCAGTTCTCAGGCTCATCCTCACCCGTAGATAGATTTGGACGTGTTCACATCGCACTTGGTGAGTCCTCATGTTCCGAGGGCTACATGTTCACACTCTGTGTTATTCTCTCTGTTTCTGGATGTTGGATTAGTTGGGTGGTTATCCCATCAATCTGCCTTTCATGTTTAGAGGCTTATCAGACTAAAAAGTTCTATTCCGCCGCATTGTATAAGTATTGTACTGGTTTTCCTTATGTTATGTTATGATTATATTCTCTATGATAAGTCTTCCGCTCATGTGATTGAATTATATGTATGCTCATGACATGGGTCGACTTGGGGTCTCTCGGTGCTCCTTGTCTCGTGTCTACGATCCGGGTGTACGTTTGGGTCATAACAATTCATCCTCGAATGTGGGGAATCACACTGAAAAGCTGAGAAATGCAATCATCATACTCAAATACTGAACATTTAAGCTGAAAACTGACAGAGTAACTTACTCCAGACTGAATTACATGACGGAACTGAATCCCTAAATCATACATAAAGACATTAGCATAAAATAAACCTAGGCACATGAACTAAACGTGAAACTGAATAGAGTACTAGGGAGGAAACTAATACCTCAAGTTGAAATTGAGTCGGGAGGAAATAAATGCGAGTATTTATCCGTCATATCTACTAAGGCTACTTCTTTGTCTCTTAGCATTCGAGCATGACGATCAAGTATTTTCACCAGAACCTCCACATAGCTAAGGCTATCCTTCACACCTACACTCTCCACCGGAACAACCAGACTTGGATCATCCAAACACTTTTTTAAGAGCGATACATGAAAAATTGGATGAACTGAAGCTAATTCTGAGGGAAACTCCAACTTATATGCTACCTTGCCAACCTGTTTCACAATCCAGTATGGACCAACAAAATTGGGATTGAGGTTTTCTTTCTTTCCAAACCTCATCACGCCCTTCATGGGAGATACCTTCAGAAATACCCAATCATCAACCTAAAACTCAAGTTCTCTCCTCCTCACATCCACGTAGGAATTTTGAAGACTCTGAGCTATTTTCAACCTTTCTCTTATAAGCTAGACTTTCTCACAGCCTCATGAATCAAACTTGGTCCTATCAAAGTAGCCTCACCGGCCTCAAACCAACCAATAGGTGATCTACACCTCCGCCGATAAAGAGCCTCAAATTGAGCCATTTGAAGCTAGAATGGTAGTTGTTGTTATATGAAACTCAATGACAGGAAAATGATCATCCCAACTACCCTTGAAATTAATCACACATGCTCTCAACATATCCTCAAGTGTCTAAATGGTCTGCTCAGCCTGACCATCTGTTTACGGGTGAAATATTATGCTAAGCTTGACTTGAGTACCCAGTCCCTTCTGAAATGATCTCAAAAATTGGGAGATAAACTGAGTACCTCTATCTGATATGGTGGAAAAGGACACTCCATGCAACCAAACTAACTCCTGAATGTACAACTTAGCATAATCCTCCGTTGAACCGATACTCTTGACAAGTAGAAAATGAGCTGCCTTAGTCAACCTATCTACAACCACTCAAATAGAGTCATACTGTTGAAAAGTGTGAGGCAACCCTATAATGAAGTCCATATTGATCTCCTCCCACTTCCAAGTAGGGATACTAATGTCTTGAAGTACACCTCTAGGTCTTTGGTGTTCTACTTTCACCTGTTGAAAATTCGGATATTTAACCACAAATTCTACTACATCCTTCTTTATGCCACTCCACCAATAGACTTCTCGTAGGTCACGATACATCTCAATGGCACCTGGATCTACAGAGTATCTGGAACCATAAGCCTTGTGAAACATCCAATCGCTAAAATCATCGACACCCAGAACACACAAGCGACCTTGATATCGAAGCACACCGTCTCCCCCTTCTGAAAAGACTTCTACCTTTTGATTCTGAACGACTTCCTTCAACATTATTAAAATAGGATCCTCATCTTTTCTAGCTTTACTTTCGTCACTAAGGATAATTCTAACCTGTTCTGAACAATGACACCACCATCTGCTGAGTCAACAAGACGGACTCCTAGCCGTGTAAGCTGATGTACATCCTTCACTAACTCCTTCCTTTCCTCATCTACTGTAATACCCTAAAAATTCCTAAGATTAAACCCAGAATCAAAATTTGAAGTTGGCTGAAAAACTATGGAAAAGTCCAAAGATGGATGATGTCACGACAAGTCGTTGCTAGCAGTTATGGTTCAGTAGGTCCTGGTGGCAGTGGTGACAACAGACAAAGAAATGACTCATTTCTTGGAATAACGATTCGTTGATTACAATCATGGGAGAAGATAGGCCTTGGTAGTTGGGGATACCAAGGGTCATCCAACAACTCATGGTGAGAAGTGATGACCCGTAGTCATCAGTCATTGTTTGGTTGCTAGAATTTCCAGTGCATCTAACGGATGGTTACCACCATTCGTTGGAAGCAACCACAAGTCGTGGTGAGGTTCGTGGTAAGGAAGTTCAGGTTTTAGAAGGGGGTTGGCAATGATCGATCTAATGACCGGTTATTTGAACCAATGACTCATCCTGTCGAGTCGTGGGAAGAATCTAAAACTTGAAATGAATCAGTGGACCCAGCGATAGGATACCACGAGCCGTGGTTTTATTCAACGTCTCGTGGGATCATTCATTGGTTCGCCTAGGGCAGTTTTTCAGGGAAATTTCATTAAGGGTATTTTCAACCTTTCTATGCTCTAAGGCTCTAAACTACGATGTTTTATGTATTTTCCCTTATTCATAAGCCATTCCCATGCATAATCGAGTAAGGGCTATAGCTATGAGTGCTACAGACGGTCTAACGAGAGGAAGGATCTGTTTGGGAAGAGCCAAATGAATCAAAAAATTCATGTTTGGTTTGGGGCAAATTAAGAGAATTTTTGAGAGATCAAGCATAAATTCAGCTTTTCCCTATCAATTCTCCATTGGGCATTCAAAGAACCTTAGAATCTGATCTTACCCAGGTATGTAAGGTTATGAATGGGTGTTTTCATTCACACCCATGCCCAATCTCTCATAATTTATGAAAATTGATCAAAAATCTTATGGGGTTTCAACTTGAATTTTGAGAAATTCTAATGATTTACTAATGGGTTTTTATATTACAAATATTTCATCATATTTTATGAATTTTGATCAGATTTTACAACTATTTTGATTATAAAATTATTGATTTTGATTTCTATTAAATCAAGCCCAATTATGTATGATATATGATGAATCGGGTTGTGATCTTTACTTCAATTATTGATACTTACAAACCCAACATGATTTATGATTTAAAATATGAATTTATTCAAATACCCATTATGATTTGATGATTTTCAAGGCATAAGTATGATCTACAAGCATGCATGAAACCTATGATTTATTAATTATGTTATGCCCAACTCATGGGCCTTATGTCATGATTAGTTCACGTATGTGCAAGTATGTTTATGATTATCATGATTTAACTAGCCCATGAATTCATGCATATTATACTATAAGTACTATATATGTTTTGGGAGTAGTATCAAACACCGAGTAGGTTTGGGGCCTAGTTTTTGCCCTAGACCTCATAAACTACATGCCACAATAGGTATGTCGGGACCTCCTTTGTGACTGTCCCAGCCTAATTGGCCCTTTTCAGGGTGATAACACACTTTCATGGTTCTACCCTTGGCAAGGTACGGACACCCTTCTGACTAGGGTCACAAGTCGGGCTTCCTGTGTGCTCATATCGGGTATGTCGGTTAAGTGAATCTCCCACTATTCCTCATGATTTATGCATGTTTATGATTACGTATGTTGGCTCAAGTTATATTCAATATATCTTTACCTCTCATGCTTAGGATTACGAATGTGTTATGAATGCTTCGATAACCTTGAGCCTTATATTATGTTAGGTTATGATATTTATGTCATGATGTCCTACTCTTATGATGTTTTATGAGTTTTATATATTTAAAATGTCCGTTTACTTACCTTGCATACTCAATACATTCCACATACTGACCACATACTTTCTATGTTGTATCGTTTCATGATATAGGACCCAGCTCTCTGGCTCATCCTCATCCTTAGACCATCTCAGAGTTCACTTTCAGCTTCGTTGGTGAATCCTCATGTTCCAAGGGCTGTTTGACTAGAGATTTATGTTATTCTATGTTTCAGTATTTGGCCGGGTTAGTTGGGGGTGTGGTCCCGTCAACCAATCTTATACAGTAGAGGCTTTCAGATAGTGTGTAGTACTCAGCTTATGTATATGTCTAGAGTTTCCAAATGTTATTCTATGTCATGTTATGTTTATGTTTCCGCTATGACTTATGTTCAGTCTTCCACTTAAAGTTAATGAAGTTAGATGTATGCTTATGCCATGGATCGACTTGGGGCTCTCGAAGTTCCTTGTCCCGTGTTACAATCCGAGGTTACATTTGAGTCGTGACAAATTTGGTATCAGAGCAATAGGTTTTGAAGTGTCCTAGATATCTGAAAGTAGCATTAAGTAGAGTCTTTTTCATGGGTGTGAAGAGCGCCACACTTATGATGAAGAGGCTACAAGATGTTTAGGAAATGTTCCCTTCTTTCATGATCTATGTCGTGCGATGAGAAGTATTTCTATCCTTCTAATTCATACTAGTCGTGATTGCAGAATCATGGCTCCCAGAAGAATTAATGAAAGAAGAAATGGAAACGGTGAAGGCCATGGAGATGGCAATAGTCATGGGCATCAGCAGGCCCCACCTATTAAGGAGCCCAAAGTACTAGAGCCAGTCGCCCACACGGAGTTCTGGGCGGCTATCCAGATGTTGGTGCAGGCCTTGACCTCTCAGGTCAACCAGCAAGTTGTTGCACATATCCCACAGAATGGCAATGCGGAAGCAGCCTGAATTAGAGATTTCTTGAGGATGAACCCTCCAGAGTTCCTTGGGTCCAAGGTGGATGAAGATCCGCATGATGTCATCGGGGAGATTCTAAAGATCACCTAGGTTATACGGGTGACCAATGGAGATTGTGTTGACTTGTCCTCCTATCAGCTAAAGGAGGCAGTTCACATATGGTTCAAGCAGTGGAGGGATGCTAGGGCAATGGGTGCAGGCCCTATAGGTTGGGAATAGTTCCACGCGGCATTCTTAGATCAGTTTTTCCCTCGAGAGATGAGGGAGCTTAAGGCGGCTGAGTTTGTTAACTTAAAGCAGGGTGACATGTTTGTTCAGGAGTACGCATTAGAGTTCACCTGTCTATCCAAGTATGCGCCAGAGTTGGTGGTGGACCAGAGGGCTCGGATGAGCCATTTTGTACATAGAGTGGCGGACTATCGGGATAAGGATTGAAGGATCGCCATGTTGCATCAGGATATAGATTTTCCGCACATTGTTTTACATGCTCCACAGATGGACTCGGTATATTTTAGGAAAAGTGAGCCCAAGATGGCCAAGACAGACAGTTACGGGACTTCTCAAGCTAGATCAAGGGGTGGACAGTGTCAGCAGTCTCAGCAAAGGTCTATTGCTATAGCCATCATCAGCCAATACGCCGTCTAGATTCAGAGGGGATCGGAGGAGAAGTGCCCCAGACTCGAAAGGCTAGGGTAGTATGCAGATGGAGCGCAGTTTTCCATCTTGTGTGAAGTGCATCATGAACCACTCAGGGAGATACCTAGTTGGTTCGGATGCTTGTTTCAGGTGTGGCAAACCCGAACACAGACTCAGGGATTGCCGTTCATCCAGATCAGGGGGCGGCAGAGCCCGTATGCCATCAACCAGTTCAGCCGATCCAGTAGCACGTCCCCCTTAGTAGGGTGCCTCGACTAGCTCATCTGGCGGTCAGCACTAAAATAGGTTCTATGCTTTAGCACCTCGTCAGGAGCAGGAGGTCTCCCTGGATGTGGTCACTAGTATGTTGCATGTTTTTCATTTTGATGTTCATGCTTTGCTAGATCCGGGGGCTACTTTTTCTTTTGTGACTCCTTACATTGCTAGTAGCTTTGTAGTTAGTCCCGAGACTCTATCAGAACCATTTTCAATTTCTACTCCTATTGGTGATTCAGGTGTAGCTAGGCGAGTGTATAGGGGATGTTCGGTCACTATATTTCATAAACTCACCTCTGCACACCTTGTCAAGTTATCCATGATTGATTTTGATATTATTCTTGGAATGGATTGGTCATATGCGTGTTATACTTCGATAAATTGCAGAACTCATGCGGTGGAATTTCATTTTCCGAGTGAATCAGTCTTGGAGTGGAAGGGTAGTTCGGTTGTACCGGTAGGTCATTTTATTTCATATCTTAAGGCCAGGAAGATGATTTCTAAAGGTTTCATGTATCATCTATTTACGGTTACAGATGTTAAGTCTGAGGCCCCAACTATTCAGTTAGTTTCAATAGTGTGTGACTACCCAAAAGTATTTCTGGATGATTTACCGGGTGTTCCTCCCGAGAGAGAAATCGATTTTGGTATTGATCTTCTAACCAGAACGTAGCCTATCTCCATTCCTCCTTGTAGGATGGCTCCAGCTGAGCTAAAGGAGTTGAAGGACCTGTTAGATAAGGGCTTTGTTAGACCGAGCAAGTCTCCATGGGGTGCACCAATCTTATTTGTTCGAAAGAAGGATGGTTCACTTCGAATGTGCATTGATTATTGGAAATTAAAAAAATAGGTATCCTCTACCCAGGATCGATGATTTGTTTGACCAGCTTCAGGGTGCAAGCTGTTTCTCAAAGATAAATCTCAGGTCCGAGTATCATCAGCTCAGGGTTCGGGACTGTGATATCCCGAAGACAGGCTTCAGGATGCGGTATGGTCATTATGAATTTGTAGTTATGTCTTTAAGACTAACAAATGCTCCTATAGCTTTTATGGACCTGATGAATAGGGTGTTCAAGCCTTACCTAGACATGTTCATGATCGTATTCATTGACGATATCCTTATATACTCTCGGAGCGAGGAAGAACACGCGTGTATTTGAGAGTAGTGCTTCAGACTCTTAAGGATCGCTAATTGTATTCGAACTTTAGCAAGTGTGAGTTTTGGTTGAACTCAGTAGCATTTTTGGGCCATGTGGTATCAAGCGAAGGCATAAAAGTAGATTCTCAAAAAATTGAGGCAGTGAAGAATTGGCCTAGACTAGTGAATCCTTTGGATATTCAGAGTTTCTTGGGCCTAGCTGTCTACTACCGGGGATTTGTTGAGGGTTTTTCATCAATTGCAGCACCTTTGACCAAGTTGACTCAATATAAGGTGAAGTTCCAATGGTCGAAGGCTTGTGAGAAGAGCTTCCAAGAGCTGACTCAACTTACTACCACACCGGTGTTGACCCTACCCGAGGGTACGAATGGTTTTGTGATGTATTGTGATTCCTCAAGAATCGGTCTCAACAGTTTATTGATGCAATGGGGGAAAGTTATAGCATATGCCTCTAGATAGTTAAAGATTCATAAGAAGAATTACCCGACCCGTGATCTAGAGTTGGCCATGGTGGTATTCGCATTGAAGATATGGCGACATTACTTGTATGGGGTCCATGTGGATGTGTTTATGGACCACAAAAGCTTACAGTATGTGTTCACACAGAAAGACCTCAATCTACGACAAAGGAGGTGGTTAGAGCTACTCAAAGACTACGATATGAGTGTTCTTTACTATCCAGGTAAGGTTAATATGGTAGAGGACGCACTAAGTAGACTTTCCATGGAGAGTGTGTCCCATGTGGAGGAAGGGAAAAAGGAGTTAGTGAAGGATGTACATCAACTCAAGAGGTTGGGGGTTAGACTAGTTAACTCCACTAGTGGCGATGTTGTTGTTAAAAGTAGATCAGAATCGTCCTTGGTGACTAATGTAAAAGCTAGACAGGATGAGGACCCGATTTTGGTAAAGTTGAAGGAGGCCGTGCAAAGTCAGAAGGTAGAGGTCTTCTCCTAAGGGGGAGATGGTGTGCTTCGATACCAGGGTCATCTATGTGTCCCATATGGGTGCCAACAAAATTTATCGTGATTTACGAGAAATCTATCGGTGGGATGGCATGAAGAAGGATATTGCAGAATTTATAGCAAAGTGCCCAAACTATCAGCAAGTAAAGGTTGAGCATCAAAGGCCGGTAGGAGTACTTTAGGATATCAACATTCCTACTTGGAAGTGGGAAGAGATTAATATGGACTTCATCACGGGACTACCTCATTACTCATCGTTAATATGACTCCATTTGGGTTGTGGTAGACAGGTTAACCAAGGCTGCACATTTTCTACCAGTAAAAACCACAAATTCAACGGATAATTATGCTAGACTGTATATCCGAGAGTTGGTTCGATTACATGGAGTTCCCTTCTCCATTATTTTATACCGAGGTACTCAATTTACCTCTCAGTTCCGGCAGTCATTCCAAAAAGGGCTTAGGACTCAGATTAAACTCAGCACAGCCTTTCATCCGCAAACGGATGACCAAGCGGAACGAACGATCCAGACTCTCGAGGACATGTTAAGAGCGTGTGTGATGGACTTCAAAGGTAGTTGGGATGATCACTTTTCCACTGATTGAGTTTTCCTATAATTACAGCTATCACTCCAACATTCAGATTGCTCCATACGAGGCTCTTTATGGGCAGAGGTGTAGATCGCCCATTGGATGGTTTGAGGTTGGTGAGGTAGAAATGATAGGGTAAGATTCAGTTCATGAGTCTATGGTGAAGGTTTAATTGATAAGGGACAGGCTAAAAACCGCTCAGAGTCATCAAAAGTCCTTGTGGATGTGAGAAGGAGAGAGTTGGACTTCAAGGTGGACGATTGGGTGTTTCTGAAGGTATCTCCCATGAAGGGAGTAATGTAGTTTGGGAAGAAAGGAAAACTAAGTCCCTACTATGTTGGTCCCTACCGGGTTGTGAGGAGAGTTGGTAAGGTCGTGTATGAGTTGGAGTTGTCCTCAGAGTTGTCTTTTGTGCATCCTGTGTTTCATGTATCATTTTTGAAGAAATGTTTGGGAGATCCAGCTCTAGTAGTCCCGGTAGATAGCATTGGTGTAAAAGATAGGCTTAGCTATGAGGAGGTTTCGGTGGAAATATTAGATCATAAGGATCGGAAGCTAAGGAACAAGGAAGTAGCTTTAGTGAAAGTATTATGGAGAAATCAACATGTCGAAGGAGAAACGTGGGAAGCCGAAGCGGATATGATGACTAAATACCCACACTTATTCTCTACCTGCTCAGTTCCGACTTGAGGTATCAGTTTTACCTATAACTCTATTTAGTTTTCATGTTCAAATCATGTGTTCAAGTTTATTTTATGTATATGGATGTGTATGTGAAGCATGAAATTAGTTCAGCTATGTGATATGCATCAGAGGTAGTGATTCCGTTAATTTTCTGGTTAAGTGATCACCATAGGGGTGTAGTGATTGCATGTCTTTATTTTCTTCTTGTTCCCAACCTTCAAGGACGAATGTTCCCAAGGGGGGAGATATTGTAATACCCCGAAAATGCCTAAGATTAGACCCGGGAACAAAATTTGAAGGTGGCTGAAAAACTAGGGAAAAGTCCTAGGACGGATGATGCCACGACTCCTGGTTGGAAACCACGATTCATTGCTAGAATTCGTGGTTAGGTAGGTCCTAGTGGCAATGGTGACAACAGACGAAACAACAACTTGTTGCATGGAACAACGAGTCATTGTTTGCAATCGTAGGAGAAGCTGGGCCTTGGAAATTTAGGATACCATGGGCCATCCAACGACTCATGGTGAGAAGTGACGACCCGTGGTCATCAGTTGTTGTTTGGTTTCCAAAATCTCCAGTGCATCTAACAAATTGTTACCAGGACTCGTTGGAAGAAACAACAAGTCATGGTAAGGTTTGTGGTAAGGAAGTTTAGGTTTAAGAATGGGGTTGGCAATGATCGATCTAATGACCCATTATTTGAACCAACGACTCGTCCTCTCAAGTAGGGAAGAATCTAAAACATGACGTGAAGCAGTGGACCCAACGACTGCATACCACGAGTTGTTGTTTCATGCAATGACTCGTGGGATCAGTCGTTGGTTCGCCCAGGAATGTTTTTCAGGAAAATTTCATTAAGGGTATTTTCGAACTTTCTATTCTCTAAGGCCCTAAACAACTTCATTTTATGTATTTTGTGGGAATGATAAGATAGGTTATGTCCCTCTTGCATAAGTCATTCCCATGCATGCAAATTAACAGAATTTTGGAGAGATCAAGCATACATTAAAGCTTTTCCCTATCAATTCTCCATTGGATATTCAAGGAACCTTAGAATCTGATCTTACACACGTATGTAGGGTTATGAATGGGTGTTTCCGTTCACACCCATACCCAATCTCTCATAATTTATGAAAATTGATCAAAAATCTTATGGGGTTTCAACTTGAATTTTGAGAAATTCTAATGATTTACTAATGGGTTTTTATATTACAAAAATTTCATCATATTTTATGAATTTTGATCAGATTTTACAACTATTTTGATTATAAAATTATTGATTTTGATTTCTATTAAATCAAGCCCAATTATGTATGATATATGATGAATCGAGTTGTGATCTTTACTTCAATTGTTGATATTTACAAACCCAACATGATATATGATTTGAAATAATGATTTATTCAAATACCCATTATGATTTGATGATTTGCAAGGCATAAGTATGATCTACAAGTATGAGTGAAACCTATGATTTATGAATTAATTTATGACCAACTCACGAGCCTTATGTTATGGCTAGTTCACGTATATACTAGTATGTTTATGATTACCATGATTTAACTAGCCCATGAATTCATTCATATTATACTATGAGCAATATATATGTTTTGGGAGTATTATCGAACACCGAGTAGGTTCGGGGCCTAGGTTCTGCCTCGGACCTCATAAACTACGTGCCACAGTACGTATGTTGGGACCTCCTTTCTGACTATCCCCGACCAAGTTGGCCCTTTTCATGGTGATGTCACACTTTCATGGTTCTACCCTTGGCAAGGTATGAACACCCTCTTGACTAGGGTCACAAGTTGGGCTTCATGTGTGCTCGTATGGGGTATGTCGGTTAAGAGAATCTCCCACTGTTCCTCATAATTTATGCATGTTTATGATTACGTATGTTGGCTCAAGTTATGTTCAATATATCTTTTCCTCTCATGCTTAAGATTACGAATGTGTTATGAATGTTTCGAAAACCTTGAGACTTATGTTATGTTATGTTATGATATTTATGTCATGAGCATGATGACATACTCTTACAATATTTTATGAGTTTTATGTATTTAAAATATCGATTTTACTTACCTTTCATACTCGGTATATTTCACGTACTGACCATATACTTCCTATGTTGTATCATTTCATGATACAAGACCCGGCTCTCAGGCTCATCCTCATCCTTAGACCATCTCAGAGTTCACTTTCAGCTTTGTTGGTGAGTCCTCATGTTTCGAGGGCCGTTTGACTAGACATTTATATTATTCTATGTTTCAGTATTTGGTCGGGTTAGTTGGGGGTGTTGTTCCATCAACCCATCTTATACAAAGAGGCTTTAAGACAGTGTGTAGTACTCAACTTATGTATATGTCTATAGTTTCCAAATGTTATGTTATGTCATGTTATGTTTACATTTCCGCTATGCCTTATATTCAGTCTTCCTCTTAAAGTGAATGAAGTTAGATGTATGCTTATTCCATGGGTTGACTTGGGGCATCTTGGGGTTCCTTGTCCCGTGTTATATTCCGGGGTTACATTTGGGTCGTGACATCTACATGGGACACACTTCCCACAGAAAGCCTTCTAAGACCATCTGCCACCACATTAGCCTTGCCCGGATGATAGAGGACACTCATATCATTATATTTAAGAAGCTCCAACCACCTCCTCTGACGTAGATTTAAATCCTTTTGGGTGGCTTTTCTGGTCTGTAAACACATCGACGTGAACCATGTACAGATAGTGTCTCCAAATTTTTAAGGCAAATACTACCGCCTCCAACTCGAGGTCGTGAGCCGGATAGTTCTTTTCATGGACCTTGAACTGCCTGGAAGAATAGGCTATGACTTTACCGTGTTGCATTAATACACAAAGAAGGTCTATCATTGAGGCGCACAATATACCACAAACCTATCGGTACCATCAGGTAAGGTTGACAGCGGTACTGAGGTGAGTTGAGTCTTCAACTCTTAGAAGCTCTTCTCACAGGCCTTTGATCATTGAAACTTCACTTTCTTTTGGGTCAATTTAGTCAACAAGGCTGCAATGGATGAAAACCCCTCATCAAATCTCTGATAATAACCAGCTAAACCCAAGAAACTCCTAATATCCAAAGGATTCATTGGTCTAGGCCAATTCTTCATCGCTTCTATCTTTTGAGAGTGCACATGTACACTCTCACTTGACACCACATGACCCAAAAATGCCACTAATTTCAACTAGAACTCACATTTGCTAAACTTAGAATACAATTGCCGATCCTTAAGACTCTATAGCACCACTGTCAAATGAGTGGCATGCTCCTCCTCTCTCTGAGAGTATATAAGGATGTCATCTATTAACACGATCAAGGACATGTCTAGGTATGGCTTGAACACCCTATTGATCAAATCCATAAAAGCTGAAGGAGCATTCATTAGTCCAAAAGACATAACTACAAACTCATAGTGACCATACTTAGTCCTGAAGGTTGTCTTTGAAATGTCACTCTCCCGAACCCAGAGCTGATGGTATTTGAATCTGAGGTCTATCTTTGAAAAGCACTTGGCACCCAGAAGCTGGTCAAACAAATCATCAATCCTGGGGAGAGGATACCTTTTCTTGATGGTGACCTTGTTCAATTGCCGATAATCAATGCACATTCGAAGGGAACAATCTTTTTTTTTGGACAAAGAGAACTAGTGCACCTTATGGGATTTGCTAGGTCTGATGAAACCCTTGTCTAAGAGGTGTTTTAACTGCTTTTAACTCCTTTAGCTCAGCTGGAGCAATTCTATAAGGAGGAATAGATATAGGTTGTGTATCGGAAAGAAGGTCAATACCAAAGTCGATATCCCGCTTGGGAGGAATCCTAGGTAAATCATTTGGAAACACCTCACGATACTCACACACTATAGGAACTGACTGGATAGTCGGGGTTTCAGACGTAGCATCCTTAACCATAACTAGATGTTACACGCAACCTTTAGAAATCATCTTTCTGGCCTTAAGGTAGGAAATTAAGCGACCTACAGGCACAGATGAACTACCCTTCTACTCTAGGATTGGCTCACCAAAAAATTGTAACTCTACCACACGGGTTCTACAATTTACTGAAGCATAACATGCATTGAGCCAATCCATTCCAAAGATAACATCAAAATTGGTCATGGCTAACTCTAATAAATCTGTTAAGGTGACTTTCTGAAGGATTGTGATAGGGCAATTTCTATATACCCGTCAAGCTATAACTGAATCACCAACTGGAGTAGAAACTGAGAAGGGTTCTGATAGGATTTCCAGACTGACTTCAAAACTACTAGCAACATAGGGCATCACAAAAGATAAAGTAGCCCCTGGATCTGACAATGCATTTACATCAAGGTAGAATACTTGTAACATACCAGTGACTACATCTGGGGAGACCTACTCCTAACGAGATTCTAAGGCATAGAATCTGTTCTGGCGCTGTCCACCACCCGACCTAGTGGACACACCCTGCTGTAAATATCCCAACCAGAAATGCGGTATGAAACTCATCCCAACCAATAGGGCCTGCTCCAACTGCCCTACTATCCTTGAATTGCTTAAACCAAATATGCGCAACCCCTTTCAACTAATACGACGCTAGATCGGTGCACTCCTATCTAGTCACCCCTATGATGTGGGTGATCTTTAGAACTTCATCAATAAACTCATGTGAATCCTCGTCCACCTTTGATCCAAGAAACTCCGGAGGGTTCATCCTTAGAATATCTCTGACTCTTGCCCCCACATTCCCATTCTGAGGGACATGTGCTACTGCTTGTTGATTGACTTGGGTGGTCAAATCCTGAGCTAGCATTTGAATGGCTGCCCTGAACTCAGCGTAGGCAACCTGCTCGGGTACAAGACCCTCATGGGCTGGTGAGGCGTGCTGATGCCCAACCCCATTGCCATTCTCGTGGTCATTTCCATTTCCATTCCTTATTCCATTAACTTCGCAAGGAGGAATGATTCTACAAACGCGTATAGAACGAGTTGAAAGGATAAAGAAACATTTCATAGCACGACTTCGATCATGAAAAAAGGGAACATTTCCTAAAATGTCTCATAGCCTCTTCGTTATAAGTGTGGCGCGCTTCACATCCAAGAAAAAGGCTCTACTTAACACGGCTTTCCGAAAACCTAGGATAGTTCAAATCCTAATTCTCTTATACCAAGTTTGTCATGACCTGAACATAGGTCTGGATCGATACACGGGACAAAGAACCTTGAGAGGCTCCAAAATCGACCCATGGCATGAACATGACGTTGAATCCAACATAATCAAGAGGAAGTATAACATATATAATAAAGCGGTAGTCTGAAAAATATCATAACATATGAATACGTACATTATAACATCCAAAATATATTCTTAAATCAAGAAATATACATGGTTGTTGTATCAAATCAAGTAACCCGACGAGTGTTGGGGTCGAATCCTATGAGGACTAGGGAGTGATGAAAAATGTTGATTAAGAAGTTGATATTAGCTTGCACCATATATATTTTAACATTAAAATAAGGACATGGGGGGAATAAACTTTGTAGAGAATTACACAAATTTCTTTAGTGAACTCGCGATGAAAGGATCAGCTAAGTTGTAGACAATATTGTGAAATACTAGAGGTGCGATGTAGATGAAATATTAATTAGATTGGGATTGGCCAGGTTATCTTCAAAAGTTCAATAAGTGTAAATAATCTCAGGAAATAGGTAGCCTCAGCTTCCAGCCTATTGACTACCTCTAGCTAGAGTTTCTCAAACTCTAGCTACAATTTAGCACACCCGAATTGATTTGGATCAGCAACTTCATTATTCCTAGCTATTAGTTGATAATTAGGAAGGATGAAGTAATTTCAGCTATTACTAGCTTAATTTTACAACCTCTTATCCATACCTACTACTAGATTCCCTTCCAATACTTAATTATTCTCTCCTGAGCAACAATCAAGCAAGTATAGATAGACTCATATCATCATCAATGGATCTCCATTAATAGATTGAAAGGAATCCAATAGATTTACACTTAATTGAACATCATGAAGTTAACTCAAGCAATACCCAACCCAATTAAGTATTCATCATCACACACCTCTAGTTAACGATTTTAGCTACTCATACTTATGAAATTCAAAAACACAATCATCAAAAGCATCATTGAATTTAATAAGAAGAGTAGACAAATCAAAAGCACAATTATCCTTCAACTATAGCTGAAACTAAATAATATCAAAGAATAAAAGAGAGCAGAGTATCTTTTACAACTTTCAATGAAAATCCCCTTCTCGGCTAAAAGATGATCTTTAGCTCAAAGAGGAAAGATATTGTGATGTGTACTTGGCTTATCTCTCAATCTCTCTATCTTCTTCCTCTGTCCTCTACTCCTTTCTGCAGTGTATTTCTCTTTCTATTTATACCCTGAAAAGTAGGGTACTTTTCCTTCCTTTTTTAGCAATGGACAATTATACCCTTAATGGCATCATTCTGGAACCGGCAAAGGAACTGGCGGTTCGCCGATGAAATTCGTGAACCGCCGGATACTTGCTCTTCTTCTTCAGTCATTTCTAGTGAACTTTGGTGGTTCACCCGGCGTTTCGCCTATGCCAATCTGTGAATCTCCATACCTTAAATGCCAATTCTAGAGTTTCTAAGTGTCATTCGACGACTGAATCAGCGTCCCGCCACAGGTGACTTATGAACCGCCAGTAGCATTCCTCCTTCAAGGAAGTGACCTTCATCTTTTTAACTGGCATTTCACTGGTTAACACCTGCATTTTGCCACTTCTGCTCATTTCCTCCTTTTTACCCCATTTTAGCTCTTTTTCTTCAAACTTATGCATATGCACATAACAAAAGCAAAAAGGGCATAAAATCCAAATAATCAACTCAAGAACTAGGCAAAAACTCAAACTTTAGAGTCTAATGAGTTGGTAAATTACCAACTCATAATACACACAGCTGAAACTGAATACATGCTTTGTTTGAAAAGCCTCTACTGCTAATGAGTTGATAGGACAAGACCCCAACTAACTATCTATAGTCTGAAACTGAAAATACTAAATACAACTGATAAAGGGCCCTCAGAAGATGAGGATTCACCAACTAAGACTAGAAGGTGCTAGTACTGAGAGCCTGACTATTGGCGGGACTGAGCATGAATATCTAAACCCATACCATGAAATAATACAGCATAGAGTATGCGGTCAGTACGAGGAATGTACCGAGTACGTAAGGTAAGTAAAACCACTAAGTAAGTAAAATCATAAATCATGCATATCATAAAAAATCATAATCAAGATAAGATTCTAAGAATAAGGCTTGCATGTTATTTTCTAAAATCATGAGCTGAACTAACTGAATATCATAACTGAATCGAATGATCCAAAGCTGAAAACTGATAATCATAAGTAAAGCTGAACATTAGGCCAAACCTGCTGAAAACATAATATCATGACTGATGAACATGCGTAACTGAAATCATGAGGAATAATGAGAGACTAGTCATATAACCGACGTTACCACGATAGAGCTTATGTGGTCCCGACTATTACACTCAAGTGGGCAGAGACATCCAAAGTCATTCCAAGGGTAAGGATGCTACCATGATATCGATATCAAGCTAAAGAACCCTTTGGGATAGGGGAATCTCTCAAGGGAGGCTCCAAAATAATCTGAACATACCTACAGGCACGTAGCTCTGAGGCATAGGGTTGGCTGACCCTTAGCCTACTCGATGCTAGACACTACTCCTAAAAACATGCATATGCTCTCCATCGATTTTCAACAAAGTGGACCATCATCTAGTGAAGAAGCGGAATCATAACATACATACATAAATCTGAAATCATACATGAGGAGCCTTGGGCTCAAACCATACCACAAGCTGAAAATAGTGGGAGTCTAGACTCCAAAATTCATGTGGTAAGCTAATAATATGAAATTTGGATAAATCATAAAACATACTTGATCATATGGGATTGCCCAATACTTAAGCATGCTTTACATAGACTTGATCATTTGAAAACATGAACATAGACATGGGTAACTCCAAATCATACTTTCATCATATACATCTCATCATGCTTGAATATATTTATCGTAGTCTCAATTTTCATGAACTTCCATCGATGGGCATCATAATTTATAAAACTTGAAAACATAATTTATAATTGAAAACTTGAAAAATATGCCTATCAATCATAATTCAACATTGGAAACATGCATAGATCATACCCATGATTGATACTTAGAGAATTCACATGTTGGGCTAAAAACCCATAGATTCATCAACTAGGATTTCATAAAATTGAAGAGGAATTAGGCATGGGTGTGGATGAATACATCCATTCATAACCCTACATACCTATAGAATTCTGCTTTCACAACCCTCTTGAGAACCCAATGGAAATTTGGGGAAGAACTTGATGAATCTAAGATTGATGACCCTTAGGAGCTAAACTTGCATGCATGGAACAGAATAGGCTTAGAATGAACTTACCCCTCTTAAAACATACTTTTTTAAGCTTAAAATTATGTAGTATATGCCTTTGCAACTTAAGAATTATGAAAAAACCCTTAATAAATTAGCAGGGAAAAACTCATTGTCAGTCCCAATGAGAGACTGGATGACTCATGCCCATCACCATGACTCATGGTATTAAGTCGTTGCCTGTACTAGACACCTGCCTTCTGAGGGCCACTACGAGGGACACATGAATGGTGGTGCACCCAACGACTCGTAGTGACCAAATCATGACCAATGCTGCCCAACTTCTTCAACCATTAGTCAAATCTTGACCAAGGCCAACACAACGAATTGTGGTGCTGACCACAGCTCGTGGTCACACCAGTGGTCACCCCAAATCCCAGAATTCAACCAAGTCCACCCTCCTTCCCATGAGTCACTTAACGACTCGTGGTCCACCTCATGGTTCACTGGACGACTTGTCCTGTGACTTAGTGCAGAAATTCTTATTTTCTCCATTTCAATCCTCGGGTCTGATTTTAAGGCCTTTCGGGGTATTATAAAGTAACTTACAACTAAAAACCATAGGAACAATCACGCCAAGTTAATTACGTCTGGAAAACTCAACTTGCAACCAATCAAGTATCATTGCCCTAGTCTTTCATCATTATTGAAAAACATTCAAACTTGCATTTGTTTTAGTTACTTTTATATTTGAAGTTTTATTAGTTTAATTTTCCAAACCAATCTTCAGTTTACTTATTTTGTAGATTAGTGAAATCAAACTACAACCTTATAACGATTAAATTGAAAAGTCCCTTGGGTATGATATCTAGACTTCAAAATCCTATATTACTTTATGACCATGTGCTCTTGCATGTTCTTGGGCGACATCAAGATTCATATGTCTTGCCATAACAGAAATCATTAGTAAAAGTTTACAAATTGATCATTGGGTCGAACCGTCTAAGAACACAATATTATAAGTCATAAACATGCATAACTGAAATTATGAAGAACAATTGGAGACTCATGACAACTGATACCATCACGATAGAGCTTACATAATGCCCCAACTATCACACTTAAGTAGGTAGAGCCGTCCAAAACCTTGTCAGGGATAAGGACGCTACCATGATATCGATGTCAGGCTGAAGGCCCCTTGCGGGCGGGGAAACTCTCAAGAGAGATCCCAATGTAAATATATAAACCTACGTTGGCACATAGTTTTAATACTCGGGGTTTACATAAATCCCTAGCCTACTCGGTGCTAGGAACTCCCAAAAACATGCATAGTGCTCCCTTCATTTTTCAATGAAGCTGAAACCATCATTTTTTAACAAAGCTGAAACCATTCTTTTTCAATGAAGCTAATAACGTAATTACATGCATAGTCTGAAATTTGAATATGGGGAGTCCTGGCTCAAAACATACCATAAGCTGAAAACAGGGAGTATCACTCCAAATCATATGGTAAGTTGATATTAAAAAACTAGTTTGAATCATGAAAACATACTTAGGATGTGTGGGATTTTCCATATCATAAAATCACACATACTTGAAATAGCCTTCATAAGTAAAATCATGGATTCATACATGGGTAATTTTTCAACATTCCATCATGCTAGATGTCTCATCATTCTTGAAGTCATAAATCATAAACTTGACTTCTCATAAACTTGCATAATTGGGCGTCATTTTCTAAAACTTGAACTCATAAATTTATAATCAAATAGATAAAAAAATCTGCCCCTGAATCTTAAAATATATTTTGAAACATGAAGGAATTGACCCATAAATAAATCATAGAGAATTTCATAATAGAGATAAAACCCCATAGGATCATCAACTTGAATTAATACTTAAATTCATGAGATTGAGGAGAGATATGGGAATGAGAGTGAAAGGAAACTCCCATTCTTGCCCTACATACTTGGGTGAGCTGAATCTATACTTGTCTTTGAAAGCCCAAGAGATTTGGAGAAGAAATTAAGGGATTTAAGCTTGATTTTCAAAGGAGAAATCCTAATCTTGCAAGCATGGGAGTTGAATGAATTAGAATAGGTTAAACTCTCTTAAAACCCTCTTTTCAGAGCTTAAAATGACATAGTTTAGGTTTTAGGAGCTTAGAATGTATGAAAATACCCTTAATTAATTTGCAAAAAAACTGATCCTGTCAGTTGTCACGACTTGTACCACGAGTCGTACGATCCTCCTACAACTTGTGGTATCCTCCCACACTGACCAAGTCGAAAACCTCTAATCCTCTAAATATTTCCATGAATCCTACTATTACCCATAACAAGCTATCACGAGTCGTACACTCGTACAACCAGCACCGGAAAAATTTGAAGTACTTGTTATGATCAGTACCATGAGTCTTACCCACACACTATGACTCGTAGTGGAGACTCATGGTCTGGGGAATGAAATCTCTAAACTGAACCATGAGTCTTCACACGACCCATACCACCAACTTACAACTCATAGATTGAATCGTACTGAAGCAATTTTCCAACTTTTCCAGCTGATCACATTCCAAATCTCGGGTCTAGTCATAGAAATTTTCGGGGTATTACATTTGATTGCTAAAAGTTTTGGTTCTGGTACTTCTACCTCTGATAACCTCCTTATGCATTATTGATATAATTTGTATCCTCAAATGGCACAGGAGATTCCTATACATATTATTGACCCTGCAGCTATGGCGGATAATTATGCATCTAAGTAGGATAACCCTATTTCTGTGGAGGATAACCTTACATCTGTGGGGGATAACCATGCACCTCTTCTACCACATTGACCTCCTTTACCTCACTCTCTGTCAATTTCTTAGTGAGCAAAGCAATATTAGTGCCATGGTTACCATAATCTGGTCTCTCTCCTAGTTTTCTTAGTTAGATGGCTCATAGTGGAGGCACCAATATTAACACTCTTGATAACGTCTCTAGCATGCCAAGTGTGATTATGTTTGGCGATCTGATTAAGATTTATCCATAAAACAGCCTCCTATAATATTATTTAAATCAATTGGGCCAAAGGGTCCAACCCACTATAAAGCTTCTCTAGAAATGTTTTCACGAAATCCATGAGTAAAATATCATAACCTGGGAGCCCAAAGATCAGACCCGAGATCTAAAATAGAGAAAAACTTAAATTCTGCACCAGATCATAGAACAGGTCGTTAGGTGACCTGTGTGGAGGGACCACAAGTCATGGGGTGACTCATGGTCAAGGAAAGAGGAGTGTGGTCTTGAGGAGTCACCACGGGCATGACCACAAGTTGTGGTCAGGCCACATAACTCGTGGATTCACCTGTAGTTTGGACTAGGGATTTGGCAAGGAAATTATGTGTACTAGGGATCACAGGTGGAGACCACGAGTCGTGGTCAGCCACCATGATTCGTGGGGTCCCTCATGGGTCTCCCTGATGGAATTTGGCAGTTGACTTGACGGTTTGTGGCCATGAGTTGTGCCATCTGGGGATGAGTCGTCCAGTCCCTCGTGGGGACTAGTAGTCAGCAAAACCCTACGATTTAAGTAAGCTTCTTTTCGTAATTCCTATGCTCTAGGGTCCTAAACTATGTCGTTTTAAGCTATGCAAGGTGGTTTTAAGAGGAGGAAACTATCCTAAAGTCTTCATTCATGCATGCAAAAGAATAGAAGAGTGATAGAGAGATGATCAAGGGTGATTCAAGGTTTTCTCCTTCAATCTTATTTTGGTCATTCAAGAGAGAGTAAGATTCAGCCTCCATCATGTATGTAGGGTCATGAATGGGTGGTTTCTTCCATACCCATGCCTAATTCGTCTCTAGAAGTATGAAAATTCTATGATGTATCTATGGGTTTTTTTACCCAAATGCATGAATTATCTATTTCTACACATGGGTGTGAATTGATTATGATTCAATTATCAAATTATGAAGCATGGGAAACTTTTGTAATGTTTCCAATTCAATTTCATGTTTCTAGTTTTATAATTTAAAAGCCCATTGATGAGATGCTCATGAAAAGTGAGATTTGTAATTAATAAGTGATGATGATGAGGTGTTATGAAGAAAAGCAAGTTTTAAAGCTATCCATGTTATAACCGATATTTTTTTATATGATTTTAGCATCATCTAGTATGCTAAAGCTTTGCGCAATGCCCACATGCTTGGTATGAATGATGATTTTACCAAATAAAGCTTACCACATTTTTTTAGAGAGAAATCTCCCAATTATATTTTTAGCTTGTGGTATATTTGAGTCAAAGATTCCCTATGCATACCTTACCACATGATTTTGAAGTGAAGGCTCCCAATTATACTTATCAGCTTGTGGTATGTTTGAATTAAAGCTTCTTATATGCATAATTTGATATTTGAGATGTATCGACTATTGAGCTTCATCAATTGACGATGTAGAGCATATGCATTTTTTTGGAAGTATTTTCTAGCACCGAGTAGTCTATGGGTCAATCACCCTATGCCTCAGAACTACGCGCCAACATAGGTTTATGCTATTATATATGACTTGGGATCTCCCTTGTGAGCTTTCCCTTGCCGGAATAGGCCTTCAGCTTGATATCGATATCATGATATCATCCTTAGCCCTGGCAAGACTTTGGACGGCTTTACCCAATTGAGCGTGATAGTTGGGACCATGTAAGCTCTATTGTGATATGTTGGTTAAAAGATGAGTCTCCCATTATTCCTCATGATTTTAGATATGCATATTCATTACTTATGAGATTTATGTAAATGCATGTTCTATAGCAGGTTTGACTCAAATGTTTAGCTTTTACTTATAAATGTCAAAATTTAGCTTTGAGTCAATTGAGTCAGTTATGATGCTATGAAGTTACCTTATGTCATGTTATGAAGAGATCATGATTTCAGAAAGAACGCATGCAAGCCCTACTCTTAGTTTACTGATGTTTATGTTTAATTAATGAATTTCTCTTAAATGATTTTTACTTACTTTAGCGATTTTACTTACCTTGCATACTTGGTACATTCCACGTATTGACTGCATACTTTCTATGTTGTATCATTTCATGATACACGACCCGGCTCTCAGCTTCAGTCCCGCTCTTAGTCAGCCTTCAGAGTTAGGGTTTCTTTCTTGGTAAGTCCTCATCTTTCGAGGACTAGACTATTCAATTTTTCTTTATGTATTTCAGTTTCAGCTTGTTGAGGTAGTTGGGGTCTTGTCCCATCAACTCATCATGTTTACAGGCTATTCAAACATATGTATATATTCAACTTCAGATTTCATATTTTGATATTATATTCAAGTTAGACTTCTTCTATGATTGTGTTGTTGATTATTTAGTTTCTTGATTGAGTTAGATGTACGCTTATTCCATGGGTAGATTTGGGGTCCCTCAGGGCTCCTTGTCTCGTTTTATGATTCGGGCCTCCGTTCGGGTCGTGACAAACTTGGTATCAGAGCCATAGGTTTGGAAGTTTCCTAGGGTATTTGAAAAACCGCGTTGAGTAGAGTCTTTTTCATGTGTGTGAAGCATGCCACACTAATGATGAAGAGGCTACGAGACGTTTAGGAAATATTCCCTTCTTTCATGATCTAGGTTGTGCGATGAAAAGTCTTTCTATCCTTCTAATTCATACTATTTGAAAGTGAAGAATCATGGCTCCTTGAAGAATGAACAGAAGGAATAATGGAGATGGTGGAGGCCACGAGGATGGTAATAGTCATGGGCATTAGCAGGCCCCACCAGTTCAGGAGCACCAGGCATCGGAGCCAGCTGCTCATGCTGAGTTTCGAGCCGCTATTAAGATACTTGTGTAGGCCTTGACTGCTCAGGTCAATCAGCAGGCCGTTGCACATGTTTCGCAAAATGGCAATGCAGCGGCGACTCGAGTCAGAGACTTCTTGAGGATGAACCCGCTGGAGTTCCTTGGCTCCAAGGTAAATGAGGACCCACGCGAGTTAATAGATGAGATTGTCAAGATCACCCAAGTCATGGGGGTGAATGGGGTTGAGTGCGCCAAGTTGGCCTCTTATCAGTTAAAAGAGGTCGCACATATCTGGTTTCGCCAATGGAAGGATAGCAGGGTCATCAGAGCAGGTACTATCACTTGGGAGGAGTTCCATGTTACCTTTCTAGACCGGTTCTTCCCTTGTGAGATGAGGGATTTAAAGACAGCTGAGTTCATAAATCTGAAGCAAGGGAGGATGACGGTGAAAGAGTATGCTCTTGAGTTCACTCGCTTGTCAAAGTATGCCCAAGAGTTAGTGGTTGATCAGAGGGCACGGGTGAGCTGATTTGTTCATGGCGTGGCGGGCTATTTGGAAAAAGATTGCAGGACTGCCATGCTTCATTAGGATATGGAGTTTTTTCTTATAGTGTTGTACGCCCAACAAATGGAGGCAGCATTTGAGGGAGAGGGAGGCCAATAGGGCCAGGACCGATGACCACTAATTCTCCCTGCCGAGGTCAGGTGGTTGGCACTGATAGCAGACTCACCAGAAATCATCCACTCTAGAACCGTCGGCATTGAGTATGTCATCCAATTGAGGGGTCAGAGTAGGAGACCCACAGATTCTAACATCACAACTTATCATAGATGTGGTCGGGACACACAGGCCAGTGCTTGGTAGGTTCAGGTGCTTGTTTTGGGTGTGGGAAGCCCAGAAACATGCTTAGAGATTTCCCAGCAGTAAGATAGGATCAGGTTGGGCGCTGAGGCCCAGCTTCTAGTTCAGCAGCCTTCCCACATGCTCAGCCCATCACAGGGCACCTACTTGCACAGCTGGCCATCAGCGCTAGAACAGATTCTATGTTTTAGCATCCCGCCAGGAGTAGGTCTCCTCGGATGTGGTCACAGGTATGTTGCGAGTTTTCCATATTGATGTTTATTCTTTGCTAGATACAGGGGCTACCTTATCTTTTGTGACACCTTATGTGGCCAATAGCTTCGGAGTCAGTCCCGAAGTCTTGTAAGAAACCTTCTCAATTTCTACTCCAGTAGGTGACTCAATTATAGCTAGACGAGTGTATAGAGGTTGCCCAGTCTCAGTCCTTCATAAGGTTGCCTCAGTAGATTTGATAGAGTTAGGCATGACCGATTTTGACTTAATTCTTGGCATGGATTGGCTATTTGCATGCTATGCTTTAGTTAATTTTAGAACCCGGCCAGTAGAGTTCAGATTTTTGAGTGAGCCAGTCTTAGAATGGAAGGGTAGTTTAGTAGTGCCTATAGGTCATTTCATTTCCTATCTTAAGGCTAGAAAGATTATTTCGAAGGGTTGTGTGTACCATCTAGTTAGGGTTAAGGATGTTGATTCTGAGACCCCAACTATCCAGTCAGTTCCAATAGTATGTGAGTATCCAGAGGTCTTTCTTGATAATTTGCCAAGTGTTCCTCCCGAGCAGGAGATTGACTTTGGTATTGACCTTTTTCTCGACACGCGACCAATATATATTCCTTCCTACAGGATGGCTCCAGCCTAGCTAAAAGAGTTGGAAGAGTAGTTGAAGGACCTGTTAGATGAGGGTTTCATTAGACCGAGCAAGTCTCCATAGGATGCACTAGTCTTATTTGTTCGAAAGAAGGATGGTTCCCTTCGGATATGTATTGACAATTAGCAATTAAACAAATTCACCACTAAGAACAGTATCCTCTACCCAGGATTGATGATTTATTTGACCAGCTTCAGGGCGCCAATTGTTTCTCAAAGATGACCTCAGTTTTGGGTACCATCACTTTAGAGTTCGGGAATGTGATATCCCGAAGACAGCCTTCAGGATGCAGTATGGTCATTATGAGTTTGTAGTTATGTATTTTGGACTAATGAATGCTCTTGTAGCTTTTATGGACCTGATGAACAGGGTGTTCAAGCCATACCTGGATATGTTCGTGATCGTGTTTATTGACAACATCCTTATATAATCTCAAAGCGAGGAGCAGCATGCCGCATATTTGAGAGTAGCATTTCAGACTCTCAAGGATCACCAATTGTATGCCAAGTTCAGCAAGTGCGAGTTTTGGTTGGACTCCGTAGCATTTTTGGGCCATATGGTATCAAGTGAGGGCATAAGGGTAGATTCTCAGAAAGTCGAGGCGATGAAGAGTTGGCCTAGACCGGTGAATCCTTTAGATATTCGGAGTTTCTTGGGTTTAGCCGGCTTCTATCGGAGGTTTGTTGAGGATTTCTCATTTATTGCAGCACCTTTGACTAGACTGACCCAGAAGAAGGTGAAGTTCCAATGGTCGGAGGCTTGAAAGAAGAGCTTCCAAGAGTTAAAGACTCGACTTACTTCAGCCCCGGTGTTAACTCTCCCAGAGGGTACTGATGGTTTCGTCATGTATTGTGATGTTTCGAGGATCGAACTCGAATGTGTGTTGATGCAGCATGGGAAAGTGATAGTGTATGCCTCTAGACTGTTGAAAGTCCATGAGAAGAATTACCCAACCCATGATCTTGAATTGGCCGCGGTAGTATTTGCCTTGAATATATGGTGGCATTACTTGTTTGGGGTCCACATGGATGTATTTACAGACCACAAGAGTTTACAATATGTGCTCACGCAGAAAGATCTTAATCTTCGGCAAAGGAGGTGGTTGGAACTACTCAAGGACTACGATATGAGTGTCCTTTACCATCCGAGGAAGGCTAATGTGGTAGCAGACGCACTTAGTAGGCTCTCCATGGAGAGTGTGTTCCATTTTGATGGGGAGAAAAAGGAGCTGGTGAAGGATGTCCATCGACTTGCAAGGTTGGGAGTTAGGTTGATCAACTCGATCGATGGCGGCGGCGTTGTGCAGAACGGATCAGAATCATCCTTGGTGGCTGATGTAAAAGCTAGACAAGATGAGGACCTGATTTTGGTAAAGTTGAAGGAAGCCGTTCAAAGCCAGAAGGAGGAGGTCTTCTCCCAAGGGGGAGATGGTGTGCTTCAGTAGTAGGGTCACTTATGTGTATCGGACGTGGACGATTTGAGGAGCCAGATGTTGCATGAGGCTCATGGATCCAGGAATTCTATCCATCTAGGTGCCACCAAGATGTATCATGACTTAAGGGAGATTAATTGGTTGAATGGAATGAAGAAGGATACTGCAGAATTCATAGCCAAATGCTCGAACTGTCAAAAAGTAAAGGTTGAGCATCAGAGGCCGGGAGGTGTACTTCAGGATATTAGCTTTCCAACTTGGAAGTGGGAAGAAATTAATATGGATTTTATCACAAGTCTGCCTCGTACTTGTCGACAACATGATTCCATTTGGGTTATGGTAGACAGGCTGATGAAGGATGTACATTTTCTACTGGTTAAGACCACGAATTCAGTGGAGGATTATGCCAAGATATATATCCGAGAGTTTGTTCGATTGCATGGAGTGCCCTTTTCCATCATATCAGACTGAGGTACTCAATTTAACTCTCAATTTTGGAATTCCTTTCAAAAAGGGCTTGGGACTCAAGTTAAACTAAGCATAGCATTTCACCCGCAAACAGATGGTCAAGCGAAGTGGACAATTCAGACCCTCGAGGACATGTTGAGGGAATGCGTGATCTACATCAAAGGTGGTTGGGATGATTACTTGTCACTGATCGAGTTTTCCAACAATAACATCTATCATGCAAGTATTCAGATGGCTCCATTCGAGGCTCTCTACGGGTGGAGATGTAGGTCGCCCATCAGATGGTTTGAGGTTAGTGAGGCAGCAATGATAGGGTCGGACTCGGTTCATGAATAAATGGAGAAGGTTCAGTTGATAAGAGACAGGTTGAAAACTACCCAGAGTCATCAAAAGTCCTACACTGATGTAAGGAGGAGGGAACTTGAGTTCGAGGTGGATGATTGGGTGTTTTGGGGGGATCTCCCATGAAGGGAGTAATGTGGTTTGGAAAGAAAGGGAAACTTAGCCCTCGTTATGTTGGCCCCTACCATATTGTTAGACGAGTTGGTAAGGTGGTATACGAGTTGGATTTGCCATCAGAGTTATCTTCCATGCATCCTATGTTTCACGTATCGCTTTTGAAGAAATGTTTGGGTGTTCCAGCTTTGTCCCGGTGGACAGTGTTGGTGTGAGAGAAAGCCTTAGCTATGAAGATGTTCCGGTGGAAATATTGGATCGTCAGGTCCGAAGTCTAAGGAACAAAGAAGTAGCTTCAATTAAAGTGTTATGGATGAATCAACATGTTGAAGGAGCTATATGGGAAGCCGAAACGGATATGATGGCTAGATACCCACATTTGTTCTCTACCGGCTCAGTTCTAGCTTGAGGTATTAGTTTTGCGCTCAGACTTTAATTATTTTCAAGCTCAGTTCATATGCCCAAGTTACTTTTATGTATATGGATATATTTACCATTTGTGAATTTAATTCAACTGTGTAGTCTAAATAGAAGGTGGTCAGTCCATCAGATTTCGATTTAAATAATCAGTATTTGAATGTGATAATTGCATATCCCTGCTTTTCTGTGTGTTTTCCAGCATTCAATGATGAATGTTCCCAAGGAAGAGATATTGTTATACCCCGAGAGCCCAAAGATCAAACCCGGGAGCTGAAACGGAGAAAAACTAAAATTTTGCGCCAGATCACAGAACGGGTCGTTAGGTGACCCATGACGAGGGACCACGAGTCATAGGGTGACTCGTGGTAAAGGAAAGAGGAGTGTGGTCTTGAGGGGTCACCATGGGCATGACCATGAGTCGTGGTTAGGCCACACGACTCGTGGAGTCACCCGTGGTCTAGACTGGGGATTTGGAAAGAAAATTATGTGAAGTGGGGATTACGGGTGGAGAGCACAAGTCGTGGTCAGCCACCAAAATTCATGGGGTCCCTCGTGGGGTTCCCTGATGGAATTTTGTAGTGGACTTGATATTTTGTGGCCACGAGTCGTGGCATCTGGGGAAGAGTCGTCCAGTCCCTCGTGCGGACTGGCAGTCAGCAAAACCCTATGATTTAAGGGTCTTTTCATAATTTCTATGCTCTAGGGTCCTAAAATATGTCGTTTTAATCTATGAAAGGTGGGTTTAAGAGGATAAAACTATCCTAAAGTCTTCATTCATGCATGCAAAAGAATAGAAGAGTGATAGAGAGGTGATCAAGGGTGATTCAAGGTTTTCTCCTTCAATCTTCTTTTGGGCATTCAAGGGAGAGTAAGATTCAGCCTCCATCAGGTATGTGGGGTCATGAATGGGTGGTTTCTTCCATACCCATGCCCAATTCCTCTTTAGAAGTATGAAAATTCTATGATGTATCTATGGGTTTTTTTTGTTTTTTACCCAAATGCATGAATTATCTATTTCTACACATGGGTATGAATTGATTATGATTTTTTATCGAATTATGAAGCATGGGAAATTTTTGTAATGTTTCCAATTCAAGTTCATGTTTCTAATTTTATAATTTAAAAGCCCATTGATGAGATGCTCATGAAAAGTGATTTTATGAATAAGTGATAATGATGAGGTATTATGAAGAAAAGCATGTTTTAAAGCTAACCATGTTACAATTGATTATTTTATATAAATTTAGCATCATCTAGTATGCTAAAGCTTTGGGCAATGCCCACATGTTGAGTATGAATGATGATTTTACCAAATAAAGCTTAGCACATTATTTTGGAGTGAAGTCTTCCAATTATATTTTTAGCTTGCGGTATGTTTGATTCAAAGATTCCCTATGCATAGCTTACCACATGGTTTTGGAGTGAAGGCTCCCAAATTATACTTATCAGCTTGTGGTATGTTTGAATTAATGCTTCTTATATGCATGATTTCATATTTGAGGTGTATTGACATTGAGCTTCGTCAATTGACGATGTTGAGCTTCATTATAATACGATGAAGAGCATATGCATTATTTTGGGAGTATTGTCTAGCATCGAGTATGCTATGGGTCGATCACCCAATGCCTCAAAACTAAGTGTCAACGTAGGTTTATGCTATTATATATGACTTGGGACCTCCCTCGTGAGCTTCCCCTTTCCCGAATAAGCCTTCAACTTGATATCGATATCATGGTTTCGTCGCTAGGCCTGGCAAGACTTTGGATGGCTCTACCCACTTGAGCGTGATAGTTGGGATCACGTAAGCTCTATCATGGTATGTAGGTTAAAAGACGAGTCTCCTGTTGTTCCTCATGATTTCAGATATGCATATTCATTACTTATGAGATTTATATAAATGCATGTTCTAAAGTAGGTTTGACTCAATGTTCAGCTTTTACTTATAAATGTAAGAATTCATCTTTGAGTCAATCGATTCAGTTATGATGTTATGAAGTTACGTTATTTCATGTTATGAAGAGATCATGATTTCAGAAAGAATGCATGGAAGCCCTAATCTCGGTTTACTGATGTTTATGTTTAATTAATGCATTGCTCTTAAATGATTTTTACTTACTTTAGCAGTTTTACTTAACTTGCATACTTTGTACATTCCACGTACTGACCGCATACTTTCTATGTTGTATTATTTCATGATTCAAGACCCGTCTCTCAACTTCAGCCCCCCTCTTAGTCAGCCTGTCAAAGTTAGCTTTGCTTTGTTGGTGAGTCCTCATCTTTCGAGGACTAGACTACTCAGCTTTTCTTTATGTATTTCAGTTTCATCTTTTTGAGTTAGTTGGGGTCTTATCCCATCAACTTGTCATGTCTAGAGGCTATTCAGACATATGCATATATTAAGCTTCGGATTTCATATTTTGATATTATATTCAAGTTAGGCTTCCTCTATAATTGTGTTGTTGATTATTCAGTTTCTTGATTGAGTTAGATGTATGCTTATTCCATGGGTCGACTTGGGGTCTCTCAGGACTCTTTGTCCCGTGTTACGATATGGGCCTCCATTTGGGTCGTGTCAAAAAAGCCCTGAACATACTACTTGAACCTCTCCCAATCCTCAAACAACTGTGATGAGAGGCCAAAAGTACGTATTTCCTCGCATTTTAGTACTTTTGTCATCTCTTTGAGTATCATTTCTATAGATTATATTTGTATTCCTATGTTGTGATTTTGTAGGTTCTTAATAGATAAATGTGGTGAAAATCGACCTGAAAAGAGCTAAAAAAAAGGTTTGGAGCTTTGGAGCAACTTTGGATGGATTATGATCACGGGCACAAATATGTGCCCCGAGATATGCTTTATGACTTAAATTAGTCTTGTTTATCGAAGTTATTGTATATATTTTCATGTAAATTTATATCAAGTAAAAATATGTGCTAACCAACATGTTTAGCCTTTGTTTTGTAGGTTTTGATGACTTTTGAGTAACTAATTCATGAGTTGGTGAAGTAGATGCTTGGAAACGGAATTAACACGCGAACGTCGGCGAAGAGGAGGCACAAAACAGCCCACCGGCGCGTCGACAACGTTCCACGGCAGGCAGGCCGCTCACAACAGCACACCTGCGCGTTGGCAACGTGCCACGGCAGGTGGCCTCCGCGACCAAGGGCTGCCAACGCGCTGCCCAGGCAGCGTGACACGCTGCCAACGCGGCAGGGTGCTACCCGGGCTGATTTCGGGTGATTTCCAGAGGGCCTCCGCGTCCGTAGCGTGTCACGGAGGCCGTGCTCCGCGATGCACTCCGTGACACATTGCTTGTTATTCCGGGAAAGAGTCCTACTACTATAAATAGCACACTTAGGTTTATTTTTCATAATTCAGACTTGGTGGAGCAAGGACGTGGGTTACAGGCAGTTGAGGGACGAAAAAGCTAAGGGTTTTTCTCTCTTTCTTTCTTCTTTCAATCAATTGTTTGTATGATTAACACTTGTTTTAGGATGATTAATCCACAAATGAGTGGCTAATTCTCTTCCTTGTTGAGGTTATGAACAATGGTAATGAATTTTGATTATTGAATTGTATGGTTTTTCATCTTCTTCTTCTATGTTGTTCTATTAATTCTTGTTTCTACTGCATTAGTGTGTGGCCGACATTAATGTACATCTAAAAAGTCCAATTTCACTCGAGAGAGCACGAAATTGGAAAGTTGTGAATTAATAGGGTATTGTTCTTAACTTGATTTGGGAAAATTGGGTTTCGATGTGCTTTCCTGATAGAAATATACTTGAAAGCCGTATTAGTCAGTTTAGGAACCGGAATTGTATTGCTAGGTCATAAATTGCATTTGATCACAGAAATGTAGACGGATGGTTTATGATTCTTAAGTGAGATTAAATATGAGAGTTTTAATCTCTAGGCTAATGTTCTTGGCTAGCAACTAGAAGAGAAGAATAACCAAATTATGATTATAATCAAGTTCATTACTTGTTCTTAACCTTGTCATGCTCATATCCATAGTTTCAATTCAAAGTAAATATTTGTTAATAGTTTTAGTATATAATTTATAAACAGAAATTATTTAACTTTTGGTTATGTTGTTGTCAGCATATTTAGAAGTAAGATAGAATATAGTATACTTGAGCAATTTTACTTATCCAAAGTCTCCTTGGTTCGATACTTGGCTTACTTAGCCACTTTATTACTTGTTTGACCACGTGCACTTGCGTGTCGGTTTTAACCCTACCACAGCACCCGAACAAGTTTTTGGCGCCGTTGCCGGGGAGACTTGGCAATAGGTGAATTTGTTTTAAGTGTAATTTACTGTATTTTTATTTTTGTCAAGTGCTGACAACTTAGTCTTAGTGTTTGTTTTAATTCTTTTGCATTTTACTTTTTCTTTTTCGAATACCCTTATTGACATGACATCGTGGAATATAAATGGTTTCAATGGTGGATACTCATATTTTAGTGAATCTTGTCTGAATTGCGGAGGACACCACTCGTGGCAACAATGTAACACGTGTAATATATGTGGTGGTCAAGATGGCCATTGGGATGGTTGTCCGAATGCATATTCCCCTCCCCCAAGCCCCTACTATGATCCTTCTGTTGTTTTTCCTGAATATAGGCATGCTGAAAATGAGGACTTGGGACGCCAAGCTCGAATAGAAGACATGATGAAACAACTCTTGGAGCAATCAGAAGCAATGAAGGAGGCGATGGCAGTATTGAGAATTCAGCAAGAAGAGAATGCAGAGGCTCTAGAAAGGATGAGCATCAAATTCACGGAGATGATCGCTGAAGCTGAAGCTTGTGATAAATTGCAGGTAACAACTTTAGCCGATATTCAAGAGGAACTACAAGAGGACGAAAAGGGTGAATTTGTGGATGAAGCCCAACAATCAGAATCTCTTGAGTGTCCTCGTGATGGGCTCACACTTATGGAAAATCCATTCATGGAAGAAGAGATAGAGTATCCCCCATTCGACATAAATGGAGAGATAGATGTCGATGTTAAGAAGGCGTTTACAAGTAAGGAGGTCAAGCACAATGCAGTTTCAGAGTTGAGGTGTATTGGACCACACTCAAAGCATTTTTCGACATTAAGTTTGGTTGACAACATAGAAATAGAGTCTTCCAAGCTTATAGAGAAATGTCGAGAGGAGGACCAAGCCCCGTATATTTTGAAATTCGCTAACTCAGAGAGACAAAATGACTTCGCTTACTTAAGGGCCATTAGGTTCAAAAGGCAACATCTACTGCTTGGTCCTTACAATTTTTCACCACCACCCCTGGAGCATAAGAGGAAATTAGAAAAGAAATTAGGGGTGAGATTCATATCCTCAAGGTGGAGGAAAAAGTGGTGAAACTTGGTACGTCGTGCCGCGACGTAAAATTAGGCGCTGCTTGGGAGGCAACCCAAGGGTACCACAGGTACCATCTTAATTTCTTGCAATTGAGTTAATTTTTGTTTATTTTTATCTTGTGTTATTTTGGTGGAAAGTTAAGCACAGATGGAGGGGAAGTCTGAGTACCCGTGGAGGAGGAAGCTAACAAGCATGGAAGAGAAAAAGTGTGGGGTTGAACACCCACTTGTGCAAAGTTGAAGAAAGGCATGCTCTTAGCTAGGCCTAAAGGCCTCAGGGAGTATTTCTCACCCTTTGTAAAATTTTAATTTGATGCTATGAGGACATAGCATGATTTAAGTGTGGGGTGAGGGAAATTTCTTGAAAATTTCAAAATTTTCTGTGCTTAACGATTTTTGGTGAATGTAATGCTTGTGCGAAAGTTGGTGAGAAATTTGAAAAATTTGAAATATTTTTGTGAATTAAGCATGACTTCATCACCCGTTGGTTTTTCTCTTCGGTTCTTTTCCGACGGGGGGTCTCTGAACCGAAGTAAAAAAAATTTTTCTTTTTCTTTTCTTTGTCTGTATATAAAGTTTTTAGTCATAGTTAAGGACTGTTTCCGACGATGGATGGACGACGACCGTCTTGAGGAAAAATTAGTCGATAGGTTGTGGGTTTGTGAACACGTAGCTAATTGGTGCTTGATGTTCTTGTTATGTGCTATACATGGTTGTAAGATGCAAGTATGTTTAGTGTGAAGCATGCAAGTGTATAACTCTATTTGAGACACTTAGGTTCTTGAATTTGACTCAATATGATGGAAGCTTAATTCTGAATTCTTGTGATTAGCTAAGTAAGAGTCTACTGATTGTGTCTTGATTTTAGCATGTGCCATGAGTGTTATTATGAAATGTCTAGAACTTGCCTGGTGTGTATATAAAACGAAATGAAGGATGTGAATTGTAGGAGATGATTTAGGCATTTCTTTGAATGAACCAAACTTTTATCCCTCATTATACCTACCTTGAAAAATTAATCCTAGTTAACCCCATTGAGCCTTGAGCCTATTCTTTGACAGCTACAACATAAGCTTAATCCTTTTTCTTTCATTAACCTTGAAATTGATCCAAAACTCCTAAGCGCTTAAAGGAAAAATCCGAAAGAGTAAAGGAGTGAGAAGAATGAAAAAGAGGGGAAAGTAGCAATTGTAAGAGTTGAGAAAGGTCGAGGGTGCACTTGTTTGAATATGGGTGAGTATTAGTAGGGAGTAAGAAAATAAATAAATGAAAAGTTACTTATAGAACTCCTTACTAATAAGCTAAAAGTGCCTAAAGAAAGGGGGGAACAAAAGAGGAAAAAGAAAGATGAAAAGAGAAAAAGGTGAAGTGAGGGAAGAGAAGTTTGTAATGAAGGCGTGATGTATTAAAAGCGCTTAGGAAAGATAGTCACTATTACTAATCATAATAGTACTTACCCGCACCTGAGTTACATTACAACCTAAAAAGTCCTACTTGATCTTACATTCATACATCCTTAAATTAGTGGAATAAAACACTAAGGGCAAGCTTATGGGTCATTACATGATGCATGTGAATTCTTTGTGAGAGCGAGCGTAATTCTATTCATGTACCCACACATGTTGTGATTTAAAAAAAAAAATATTTTTGCGTGTGATCGGGTAACTCTCTTTCCGTGAGGGGCACATGTTGAATGAAGGATATAATTCATGTGGGATTTCTTAATCAGTTGATTTGCATGAGTTTGCTAAGATTGAGAGTCGATTCTTGAGGTTAAGAGGTCTTAACATCGTTGTATTTCATTTATGTGAGTAAATTGTGCATGCTCTATTTGTAGATGGTTATCTTATGTAATCATTATAGCCGTAACTTGAATTATCTTGCCAAATTAGTTATGTGGGAGTCTCCATATGCATGATATGCAAAAGGTTGTTTGAGGACGAACAAGGCTTTAAGTGTGGGGTTGTGATCACGGGCACAAATATATGCCCAAGATACGCTTTATGACTTAAATTAGTCTTATTTATCTAAGTTATTGTATATATTTTCATGTAAAATTATATGAAGTAAAAATATTTGCTAACCAACATGATTAGCCTTTGTTTTGTAGGTTTTGATGACTTTTGAGTAACTAATTCATGAGTTGGTGAAGTAGATGCTTGGAAACGGAATTAACACGCGAACGTCAGCGAAGAGGAGGCACAAAACAGCCCACCGGCGCGTCGACAACGTGCCACGGCAGGCAGGCCGCTCACAACAGCCCACCTGCGCGTTGGCAACGTGCCACGGCAGGTGGCCTCCGCGACCAAGGGCTGCCAACGCGCTGGCCAGGCAGCGTGACACGCTGCCAACGCGGCAGGGTGCTGCCCGGGCCGATTTCGGGTGATTTCCAGAGGGCCTCCGCGTCCGTAGCGTGTCACGGAGGCCGTGCTCCGCGATGCACTCCGTGACACGTTGCTTGTTATTCCGGGAAAGAGTCCTACTACTATAAATAGCACACTTAGGTTTATTTTTCATAATTCAGACTTGGTGGAGCAAGGACGTGGGTTACAGGCAGTTGAGGGACGAAAAAGCTAAGGGTTTTTCTCTCTTTCTTTCTTCTTTCAATCAATTGTTTGTATGATTAACACTTGTTTTAGGATGATTAATCCACAAATGAGTGGCTAATTCTCTTCCTTGCTGAGGTTATGAACAATGGTAATGAATTGTATGGTTTTTCATCTTCTTCTTCTATGTTGTTCTATTAATTCTTGTTTCTACTGCATTAGTGTGTGGCCGACATTAATGTACATCTAAAAAGTCCAATTTCACTCGAGAGAGCACGAAATTGGAAAGTTGTGAATTAATAGGGTATTGTTCTTAACTTGATTTGGGAAAATTGGGTTTTGATGTGCTTTCCTGATAGAAATATACTTGAAAGCCGTATTAGTCAATTTAGGAACCGGAATTGTATTGCTAGGTCATAAATTGCATTTGATCACAGAAATGTAGACGGATGGTTTATGATTCTTAAGTGAGATTAAATACGAGAGTTTTAATCTCTAGGCTAATGTTCTTGGCTAGCAACTAGAAGAGAAGAATAACCAAATTATGATTATAATCAAGTTCATTACTTGTTCTTAACCTTATCATGCTCATATCCATAGTTTCAATTCAAAGTAAATATTTGTTAATAGTTTTAGTATATAATTTATAAACACAAATTATTTAACTTTTGGTTACGTTGTTGTCAGCATATTTAGAAGTAAGATAGAATATAGTATACTTGAGCAATTTTACTTATCTAGAGTCTCCTTGGTTCGATACTTGGCTTACTTAGCCACTTTATTACTTGTTTGACCACGTGCACTTGCGTGTCGATTTTAACCCTACCACAGCACCCGAACAGATTACTGGACAAAATAAAGTTGGTTCACTGGTTGGCGCAATGCACCAGAGCCAAAACTTTCACCGAAAATAACTCTACAGGTTTGGAAAATTGGACGTCGTACCAAGCTTGCAGGTCTGTCAAATTTGTTGGTGTAGTGCACAAAGCCTGAGCTTCGGAAAAATCAAAGTCATCAAGTTGGCACAATAGCTAGCCAGCGCACCTGAACTATTCCGTAATTGAATTTTTTAAACTTTTATTTTGATCATAAGTAGGGCTAAGGGGGTCTTTCCATTTATTATATAAATGAAACCTAAGACGTTTTAGAAGGTATTCATCACTGAAGTTGGACGAAATTTGATTGGAGAAAAAGGGCACGATGAGTTTCTCCATCAAGTTACTTCTTCTCCTAACTTTTTAATATCTTTCTCTTGTAAACTCATGAATTCCCTTAATCTTTTGGGAATCATGAGTAGCTAAACACTATAGTTCTAGTTGTTTGATATGAACACAAAGATTGAATGTTGATTATTATTTGTAGTTATTAAAGCTTTTCGCTATTGAGTTATATTGAGTTACTTATTTCTTCTTGGGCTGAATTGTTTGATTATTTGATGAAATAGTTAAGCATTATCTATGACTCATTAATTCAACTAGTAAAAGGGAATTTTGAGAGAAATAAGAAGGAATAGGGCTTGTTTGGGAACCTTATAGGGAAAGGGGAACGATTCGGTAATGTGGATAGAAATATACCCATTAGCCTTACTTAGTTGATACAGAAGAAATCTTACATGCACCTTACTATTTTCCTACAACCATTGAAATATAGGTGTAGTAGTAGTTAAGTAGTATTAGAGTAATCAAAAATGATCGTCAATTAAGTTATATCAACCCGCAACTAGTAACTCAGAAATGCAAATAAGTATCGCATTTTGATAATTCAATTGGATTGTCAAAATTACCAAGACCCTGGATCTTTTACACATTTTAGAAACAACCAATCATTTAAATATTTTCTTATGTCTTTAATTTTCTTAGTTAGTAACATAAACAATTCTCAAAGAATCATTTCTTTATTTTGCAATAGATTGAATAAGAGCTTATATTGGATGAACAATCTAACAAGTCTCTGGGGGTACAATATCTGGACTTATCCGTTCTATATTACTTGATGATAGGGTACACTTGCATGTGCATTTGGATGCATCAATTTTGTTATACCCCGTAGAATTCCCGGCACTTAGATGACCTATTTGCACGTTGGTTAAGCATATTTGAAAGCCATACGTGCTAGGGAAAGGCCCGTGAAAAGATCGGACGAGAAACCTGTCGAACCATCGCGGGAGGAGCCGAGGCAGAGCCCCTCCGCAATGGCAGCGTGTCACGGAGGTGAGGCCTCCGCGATGGCTCCGTGACACGTTGCCCAGGTTCAGGCCCAAGTATATAAGCCCCACTTCGGCTTAAAATTCATTTCTTCATTAGTAAATTTCCAGAAACGCTGTGAACCGAGGGAAGACGAAGAAAATTAAATATTTTCGTCCGATTACGCTGCCAAACGCTTCCCAAACCCAAATTAATCCTAGATACCAAGGTATTTAGCAGCAGAGAGCGTTTCTACGGAGTTAGTTTCGCAAAATACGGCCGACAAATCGGCGAGCCGCCGAACTAATGTAAGTAGAATTGCTCTAAATTAATGTCTATGTGTTCCTAGCTGAGAGGTAAATAATTCTCCCTTCTGGGCCGCTGGAAAATAGCGAGTTTTTGACTGTCTTTCGATAAGCCTAAGTTTAGGCTATAAATTAAATCGAAAGTAACGTCGCTCTTTACAATAATGTTGTATTTAGTATTGATTGACGTATTTATGAATGCAGTTGGGAGAAAATAGTTGAAGTACCGGCCGAGCCTCGTCCGACGGACGAATAGTCGAAGATAAGGTATGTAAAGTTAGTTTCCTTCAGCAAGTTAAGTAATATCAGTATAGCGTAATAAATTACGGACCAGTAGAATGTTTAGAAGTCGAGTATTGCGTTATTATGAATGTTGGTACGATGTGAGAAGCATTGGGTTGTAATGTGTATGAAACCTATCAGTATGATATAGATTCTAACGCAAGCGTTAGAGATTGCCCAGTATATTCAGTGTGTGATGTAATATGCCATGTTAAGATATTGTTGTGTTCAGCTGAAACCCCGTGAAGTAGTACAGTATCCGTAAAGCACTTCAGAAATAGAATAGTAGACTAAAATGAAGTTCAGAAAGTATGTCAGGATTAGTAAATCCTGTTACTATAGAAAGTTAGTATACAGCGTAGACTAGCAGAAAGATTATATTCGTACATACATATATAGTACTTCCAGCCTCAGCATGTATTAAGTATGTACTTATTTCTATCACTAGTCCAGCATATAGTGTATACAGAAACTTAGTAAACAGCAGAATTTTCAGCAGAAATATTATCTTATATAGCATTTACTCAGTACAGCCCGGCAGGAGACTATGTTCATATTTATACATCTTTACCTGCCTCAGCACGTATTAAATACGTACAGATTGTTATCATTAGCCCAGCATGTAATATATATGATACTTTACCCTTAGTAGCCTCAGCATGTGAGATACACAGATAGTATTACCAGTCGAGACCGTTGTATTGTTTGGGGTTGGATTACCCAGCATCCATGACCGCCCCAGGGTTAATAGCTGTATCGACTCGCCCACCAGAGGACGAGGATACGTCACTCTATGGAGTGGCATGCCGTCCCGCCAGGGGATGAAGATGGGATGCCAGTTTTTCCCCATATTTGTGCCTTGATAGGCCTTACACACCCCAGTCGAGCGGATACGCCCGGGTGCAGATTTAGGAGTCCACCGGACTCAGATACAGTTATAGTCAGGGGCTCAGCGAGCCCAAGTGCATACCCAGGGGACCGGCAGGATGCTTACAGCCAGTATAGGAGATGGGTTGACCGGGGTAGGGGTATAGATTCTGTGTTGATTGTACCTCCCGGCTTATGGGGGCCGGGTAAGGTTGTGTATGCCATGTTATGTTATTGATTTCAGATATCCCTTCAGTTCTTACAGATTCAGTTAGCTCCTACTATTCAGAATTTTTAGTTATATTACTTGTATTCAGCTGTATTCAGTTTGCTTTACATACTCAGTACCAGCGGTACTGATGCCCAGTGGGGCGCTGCATTACTTGCCTGCAGGTACCCATAGCCGAGCAGGCGATACCACGTGATCCCCATCAGCGGTTGAGTATTCAGCTCCTGTCATCCGGAGACTGAATTTCTAGAGGTGTAGTTCAGTTTCTTTTGTTATACAGTATGGGTAGGTCGGGGCCCTATCCCGATCATTTCTATTATCTTTCCTAGAGGCTTGCAGTCTGTTTATATTCCCTGTGGTCAGATGAGCCGGTCGTGAGAGGCCGTGCAGTTGTATAGTTGCCTTTACTACTTCTTTCTTTTGTGATGGTCGTGTGGGGCCATAGTTTGCCAGTAGTGGTGACCTTGCCGGTCACGTAGCTTTTCAGTATGTTATGCTTGAGTTACAGATAACTAGACAACATGGTGGCCTTGTCGGCCCGCATAGGTTCCCCTGAATTACCTTGTTTCTGGTCAGCTGTAATACAGGTACAAGAGGCTATAGGCCAATGGGCCGGAGGCTGTATTTACAGCCGTTATATAGCCCTTTGTTTCCAGAAATTTGAGTTAGAGCCAGCCAGGCGCCAGATGCGCCCAGGCTTAGCAGTTCAGCAGGTCAGGTCCTAGTAGGGCACCAGGTGCCAGTCATACCCCCCAAGGTGGGGCGTGACAAACTTGGTATTAGAGCAGGTCGTATCCCATGGAGTCTGCAAGCCGTGCTAAGTAGAGTCCTGTCCATGGATGTGTTGTGCACGACATACTATGGGTAGGAGGCTGCAAGGCATGATAGGATGGTTGTCTTTTATTCTTATTCAGTCGTGCTGTAGAGCGGTACAGTTAGGGTTGAGTCCCTGAGAATCTTACCATACTCTTTGGTTACAGATAATGTCAGGCCAGCGCCATCCTATTACCGGTCGGAACTTAGACATTGCAGCAGGAGAAGGCACTAGCAGAATGCCTCCCCCTCACTTGGAGACAGCCCGATCAGAGGGCCCTACAGAGGCTTCACCTCAGCCTCCTCAGCAGTCTCCACCACGTCAGGAGTCACTTGGGGCGACATTACCTTCAGCAGCCCCTATATTGACTCCTTCTGATCAGGAGGTTAGGAGTGTTGTAGTTTTGTTAGCACAGATGATGGCTGCTCAGCGTCAGCGAATGCCATCTACAGCTGCAGAATCATCAGGAGGGCCCGGTAGTTCGAGGGTCCGACAATTCTTAGCCCTGAATCCCCCACAGTTCACAGGCACGGACCGAACAGAGGACCCCCAGGATTTTCTAGATCAGATGCAGAGAATCTTCAGGGTTATGCATGCCACGTCTATCGAGTCAGTTGAGTTGGTCGCATTCCGGTTACGGGATATTGCGGTGTTATGGTACGAAAGTTGGGAAAGGTCCCGAGGGAGAGATGTTTCCCCTTCCACCTGGTCCAGCTTTTCAGGGGCCTTTTTGGATCATTATTTGTCGCGGGAGATTCGACAGGCCCGGGTAGACCAGTTCCTACATCTAGAACAGGGGGCCATGAGTGTTCGGGAATATTCTTTGCAGTTTGATTCTCTAGCCCGATATGCACCGGCCTTCGTGATACCATGGCATCCAGAGTGCATCGCTTCATTACGGGCTTGAATCCAGAATATGTTGAGATTTGTACTATAGCTACACTGCGAGAGGACATGGATATTGCTCGTATTCAGGCATTTTCTCAGAATATTGAGGGCATCAGACAGCGGCAACGAGAGGTCAGAAGGGTTAATCAGGAACAGCGTCGCCGGGACAGGCCAGTTGAATTACAGGGAGAGGCCCGGGGAGGACCCAGGCCCCGAATGTCAGACAGGTCGCCCAGGCCCCCACCTCCGCCACAGTCACGGGGGGGTAGACCCAGCCGCAGGGGACAGTCAGGGACTGGTAGAGGCTCGCAGATGGCAGATTCACCATCACAGAGGAGGGCAGAGCAGAGTAGGTATACCCTACCACTTTGCCCTATATGCAATCGACGTCATTCTGGAGCATGCAGATATGGCTCCACCGCATGTTATATTTGTGGCCAAGAAGGCCATTTGATGAAAGATTGCCCAGCCAGAGGTCGTGAGGACCGGGACAGACAGGATAGGGCATCAACAGGATCACGAGCTACAACATCCTCGACTGGGTGTAGGCCCTCAGTTTCAGCAGGCAGGGGTCGAGGCAGATCAGGGGCCTCCAGTACAGGTGCGGGTCCAAGCCGCACATATCCCTTACCAGGGAGGCAAGATTCAGAGGCATCGCCTGATGTTGTGACAGGTATGCTAACTATCTGCTCACACCCTGCTTATGTATTAATTGATCCAGGGTCTACTTTGTCCTATATTACTCCATTTGTGGCACGGAAGTTTAGTATTGTACCAGAATCATTACGGCAACCCTTCTTGGTATCTACGCCCGTCAGTGACTCTATCACAGCTAGCCGAATCTACCGCGGGTGTACAGTAGAGATTGTTGACCGTCAGACCACAGTAGATCTGGTAGAGTTAGAAATGATAGACTTCGATGCCATAATGGGTATGGACTGGTTAGTGCCATGCTTTGCCAATGTTGAATGTTGGACCAAAACGGTCCGATTCCACTTCCCTGGGGAAGCAGTACGGGAGTGGAAGGGCAGCACCGCGACGCCAAAAGGTAGGTTTATTTCCTACCTTCGAGCGAGGAAGTTGATATCTAAGGGGTGCATTTACCATCTTGTCAGAGTTCAGGATGTCCAAGCAGAATCTCCGACACTCCAGTCTGTTCCAGTGGTAAATGAATTCCCAGATGTATTTCCTGATGAGTTACCTGGTCTTCCCCCAGAAAGGGAAATAGACTTCACTATTGACTTTCTACCAGGCACTCAGCCAATATCAATACCTCCTTATCGTATGGCTCCTGCAGAACTTAGAGAATTAAAGGAGCAGTTGAAAGACCTGTTAGATAAAGGTTTTATCAGGCCGAGTACTTCCCCGTGGGGTGCGCCAGTCTTGTTTGTGAGAAAGAAAGATGGCTCGCTCCGAATGTGCATAGATTATCGGCAGCTAAACAAAGTTATAGTAAAGAACAAGTATCCGCTTCCCAGAATTGATGACTTATTTGATCAGCTACAGGGAGCCAGATACTTTTCTAAGATTGACTTGCGGTCCGGATATCACCAGGTCCGAGTACGTGAGAGGGACATCCCTAAGACAGCATTCAGGACCCGATATGGACATTTTGAATTTCTGGTTATGTCCTTCGGGCTAACAAATGCCCCAGCAGTCTTTATGGACCTGATGAACAACATTTTCAGACCCTTCCTGGACTTGTTCGTGATAGTATTCATTGATGATATTCTGGTGTATTCTCGCTCTGAAGCAAATCACCGGACTCATTTGCAAACAGTGCTCCAGATTCTCAGGGACCGCCAGTTGTATGCTAAGTTTTCGAAGTGTGAATTCTGGCTTAACTCAGTGGCCTTTTTAGGGCATATTGTCTCAGACGCTGGTATACATGTAGATAAGCAGAAGATAGAAGCAGTTAAGTCATGGCCTAGGCCTACTACCCCGACTGAAGTTCGTAGTTTTCTGGGGTTAGCAGGGTATTATCGGAGATTCGTTGAGGGATTCTCAACCATTGCAGCACCTTTAACTAAATTGACACAGAAAGCGACAAAGTTTCAGTGGACGGAGGCATGCGAGCAGAGTTTCCAGGAATTGAAAGACAGGTTAACCTCCGCCCCAGTACTAGCACTACCGGAAGGCACAGAAGGTTATTCAGTCTATTGCGACGCGTCAGGTGTCGGATTGGGTTGTGTGTTGATGCAGCATGGTAGAGTAATTGCATATGCCTCCAGACAGCTGAGAAAACTCGAAAAGAATTACCCTACCCATGACCTGGAATTGGCCGCAGTAATTCATGCCTTGAAGATGTGGAGGCATTATCTGTACGGCGTCCATGTTGATATTTATACAGATCATAAAAGTTTACAGTACATTTTCACCCAGAGGGAGTTGAATCTGCGGCAACGCCGCTGGTTAGAGTTGTTGAAAGACTATGATGTGAATATTTTGTACCACCCCGGAAAAGCTAATGTGGTAGCAGATGCCCTGAGTCGTAAGTCAATGGGGAGTTTGGCGTATTTGCGACCCGAGAAACAGAAATTAGCTAAAGAAATTCATCAGTTAGATGGCCTAGCCGTTCGAGTAGTAGAAACAGAAAATAATGGAGCAGTAATTCAGAATTCTGCAGTGTCACCATTAGTTACAGAGGTAAAAGAACGGCAGTATGAGGATCCCGATTTAGTCCAGCTCAGAGATAGAGTTCAGAAGGGTAAGGAGCCAGATTTTCAGATAACCGAGGATGGTGTGCTACATTGTAAGGGCCGCCTTTGTGTCCCGAATGTCGCAGGACTTCGTGGGCAGATCATGCATGAGGTACACTACGCTCGCTATTCCCTTCACCCAGGGGCGACGAAAATGTACCACGACATCAGAGACATCTACTGGTGGCCAGGTATGAAAACTGAGATAGCTGAATTTGTATCTAGATGTGCTAATTGTCAGCAGGTGAAAGCAGAACACCAGAAACTGGGTGGTTTGACTCAGGAGATAATGATACCTATGTGGAAATGGGAAGTAATAAACATGAATTTTGTAACAGGGTTACCCCGTACTAGACGCAGAAATGATTCCATTTGGGTAATAGTTGACAGGCTGACAAAATCAGCTCATTTCCTGCCAGTAAGGGCTACCTTCTCAGCTGAGGATTATGCCGAATTGTATATCAGAGAAATAGTTAGATTGCATGGCGTGCCAGTATCTATCATTTCAGACAGGGGAGCACAGTTTACAGCTAGATTCTGGCAATCGTTTCATAAAGGTTTGGGAACGCAGATTAATTTGAGCACAGCATTCCATCCTCAAACAGATGGGCAGGCCGAACGTACAATTCAGACGCTCGAAGATATGTTACGAGCGTGTGTGTTAGATTTTGGGGGTAGCTGGGATGAACATCTTTCATTAATTGAAATTGCTTATAATAACAGCTACCATTCAGCTATTCAGATGGCGCCTTTCGAGGCATTGTACGGGCGAAAATGTAGATCGCCAGTGGGCTGGTTTGAAATAGGAGAATCAGCATTAATTGGCCCAGACATTGTTCGGCAGTCCGAGGAAAAGATAAAGCTTATCCGAGAACGTTTACTGACCGCTCGGAGCCATCAAAAGTCATATGCAGATAGACGGCGCAGAAATCTAGAATTTTCGGTAAACGATTGGGTATATCTGAAAGTGTCCCCAATGAAAGGGGTAATGAGGTTTGGCAAGAAGGGCAAGCTTAGCCCAAGATTCATTGGGTCGTATCAGGTTCGGCGAAGAATAGGCCACGTGGCATACGAGTTGAACTTGCCTCCAGAATTAGCGTCAGTACACCCAGTATTCCACGTTTCCATGTTAAGAAAGTTCGTAGGGGACCCTTCTACAGTAGTTCCAGTCCAGGATGTTCAGGTCACAGAGGAGTTAGCCTATGAAGAGGTTCCCGTAGCTATCTTAGACAGACAGATTTGCAGGCTGAGAACTAAAGATGTTGCATCTGTCAAGGTATTGTGGCGTAACAGAAATCAGGAAGAAATGACGTGGGAGGCTGAAGAGGATATGAAAACCAGATACCCTCACTTATTTCAGGCCTAGTCAGACGACAGGTATGTCCGTATCATAATTTACACAGTACTTTATGGTATGTATGTTGTAAATGATAAAGAAAGAAGTGATATTTAGTTGTCCAGTGGATTGTAGAATATTGTGTGCAGTGCCTGTGTTGGACTTTTTCTGCGTTTCAGGTCTTTGCGATAGTCCATATTACAGGGGAAACTCTGCCAAAATGTTTCCAGAAACTAGAATAAGCAGTCCTCTAGATAGCAGTATACATTCGAGGACGAATGTTCCTAAGGGGGGGAGAATGTTATACCCCGTAGAATTCCCGGCACTTAGATGACCTATTCGCACATTGGTTAAGCATATTTGAAAGCCATACGTGCTAGGGAAAGGCCCGGGAAAAGATCGGATGAGAAACCTGTCGAACCATCGCGGGGGGAGCCGAGGCAGAGCCCCTCCGCGATGGCAGCGTGTCACGGAGGTGAGGCCTCCGCGATGGCTCCGTGACACGTTGCCCAGGTTCAGGCCCAAGTATATAAGCCCCACTTCGGCTTAAAATTCATTTCTTCATTTGTAAATTTCCAGAAACGCTGTGAACCAAGGGAAGACGAAGAAAATTAAATATTTTCGTCCGATTACGCTGCCAAACGCTGCCCAAACCCAAATTAATCCTAGATACCAAGGTATTTAGCAGCAGAGATCGTTTCTACGGAGTTAGTTTCGCAAAATACGGCCGACAAATCGGCAAGCCGCCGAACTAAAGTAAGTAGAATTGCTCTAAATTAATGTCTATGTGTTCCTAGCTGAGAAGTAAATAATTCTCCCTTCTGGGCCGCTGGAAAATAGCGAGTTTTTGACCGTCTTTCGATAAGCCTAAGTTTAGGCTATAAATTAAATTGAAAGTAACATCGCTCTTTACAATAATGTTGTATTTAGTATTGATTGACGTATTTATGAATGCAGTTGGGAGAAAATAGTTGAAGTACCGGCCGAGCCTCGTCCGACGGACGAATAGTCGAAGATAAGGTATGTAAAGTTAGTTTCCTTCGACAAGTTAAGTAATATCAGTATACCGTAATAAATTACGGACCAATAGAATGTTTAGAAGTCGAGTATTGCATTATTATGAATGTTGGTACGATGTGAGAAGCATTGGGTTGTAATGTGTATGAAACCTATCAGTATGATATAGATTCTAACGCAAGCGTTAGAGATTGCCCAGTATATTCAGTGTGTGATGTAATATGCCATGTTAAGATATTGTTGTGTTCAGCTGAAACCCCGTGAAGTAGTACAGTATCCATAAAGCACTTCAGAAATAGAATAGCAGACTAAAATGAAGTTCAGAAAGTATGTCAGGATTAGTAAATCCTGTTACTATAGAAAGTTAGTATACAGCGTAGACTAGCAGAAAGATTATATTCGTACATACATATATAGTACTTCCAGCCTCAGCATGTATTAAGTATGTACTTATTTCTATCACTAGTCCAGCATATAGTGTATACAGAAACTTAGTAAACAGCAGAATTTTCAGCAGAAATATTATCTTATATAGCATTTGCTCAGTACAGCCCGGCAGGAGACTATGTTCATATTTATACATCTTTACCTGCCTCAGCACGTATTAAATACGTACAGATTGTTATCATTAGCCCAGCATGTAATATATATGATACTTTACCCTTAGTAGCCTCAGCATGTGAGATACACAGATAGTATTACCATTCGAGACCGTTGTATTGTTTGGGGTTGGATTACCCAGCATCCATGACCGCCCCAGGGTTAATAGCTGTATCGACTCGTCCACCAGAGGACGAGGATACGTCACTCTATGGAGTGGCATGCCGTCCCGCTAGGGGACGAAGATGGGATGCCAGTTTTTCCCCATATTTTTGCCTTGATAGGCCTTACACACCCCAGTCGAGCGGATACGCCCGGGTGCAGATTTAGGAGTCCACCGGACTCAGATACAGTTATAGTCAGGGGCTCAGCGAGCCCAAGTGCATACCCAGGGGACCGGCAGGATGCTTACAGCCAGTATAGGAGATGGGTTGACCGGGGTAGGGGTATAGATTCTGTGTTGATTGTACCTCCCGGCTTATGGGGGCCGGGTAAGGTTGTGTATGCCATGTTATGTTATTGATTTCAGATATCCCTTCAGTTCTTACAGATTCAGTTAGCTCCTACTATTCAGAATTTTTAGTTATATTACTTGTATTCAGCTGTATTCAGTTTGCTTTACATACTCAGTACCAGCGGTACTGACGCCCAGTGGGGCGCTGCATTACTTGCCTGCAGGTACCCATAGCCGAGCAGGCGATACCACGTGATCCACATTAGCGGTTGAGTATTCAGCTCCTGTCATCCGGAGACTGAATTTCTAGAGGTGTAGTTCAGTTTCTTTTGTTATACAGTATGGGTAGGTCGGGGCCCTGTCCCGATCATTTCTATTATCTTTCCTAGAGGCTTGCAGTCTGTTTATATTCCTTGTGGTCAGATGAGCCGGTCGTGAGAGGCCGTGTAGTTGTATAGTTGCCTTTACTACTTCTTTCTTTTGTGATGGCCGTGTGGGGCCATAGTTTGCCAGTAGTGGTGACCTTGCCGGTCACGTAGCTTTTCAGTATATTATGCTTGAGTTACAGATAACTAGACAACATGGTGGCCTTGTCGGCCCGCATAGGTTCCCCTGAATTACCTTGTTTCTGGTCAGCTGTAATACAGGTACAAGAGGCTATAGGCCAATGGGCCGGAGGCTGTATTTACAGCCGTTATATAGCCCTTTGTTTCCAGAAATTTGAGTTAGAGCCAGCCAGGCGCCAGATACGCCCAGGCTTAGCAGTTCAGCAGGTCAGGTCCTAGTAGGGCACCAGGTGCCAGTCATACCCCCCAAGGTGGGGCGTGACAAATTTTTTGGCGTCATTGCTGGAAACTTGGTAAAGATTGTCTTTCTAGTTTAGATTTTTATTTAGCTATTCAATTTTTATTTGTTTTCTTATTTTTGGTGCACCTGAGGTCACAGGTTAATGTATGCCAAATACTCAGAGTCAAGGTCATCCCTTGATTTCACTTAATCCAGAAATCGAAAGAACACTCTGAGAACGAAGATAAATGGTAGAAGAAATTCATGATCCTAACCTTTTAGAGAATAGGGAAGCGAGATTGGCTCGCGGGGTAGAACTGGAGACGATTCTTGTGTTAAACTTTGCGAGGCCTAGCCTGGATAATGCATCAAAGGCTATTGTGAAGGTTGAGATCACATGAAATTTTTATCTGGAAGAAGGTATAGTACAGCTAGTGCAAAATACGTGCCAGTATCAGGGTAAATGAAAACCCACATAAGCACTTGGTCACATTCATTGACCTGAGAAAAAATTTTCACTATCAGAATGTCTCAGATGAATATGCGAAGCTGACACTCTTTCCCTTCTCATTGATTGGAGAAGCAAAAGAATGGCTACAGAGTGAGCCTACATGATCAATTACCTCTTGTAGTTTTTATAAACTAAATTCCTCAATAGAATTTTCTCTTCAAGAAGAACAAAAAAATTAAGAGGGAAGATCTCAGGGTTCATTCAGAAGGATGGAGAATCTTTGGTTCAGGCTTGTGATATATATAAAGGCTATTTGAGAGCTTTTCCACATCATATACAGCCCAAAGAAATTATTGACCAAATTTTATCAAACAATTAAGGCATGAGTGCAAGATATTTTTAGATGTTATAGCTCAATGACAACGTTTTTCCAAGAGCTATGATGAAATTGAGGAATTGTTAAGCCAAGCATAGCATTCACCACTCAAAAGGGACCAAGGATGTGAAAGGTTGATGGTATCATGTAGCACCTTAAAGGTCCCTAAGATTAGACCTGAGACATAAAATGGAAAAAAAATAGGAAAAATATACACCAGGTCACAGGACAAACTATCAAGTTACCCATTAAGTCACTTGACGGGTCGTAAGTGTGCAAGTTAGTGAAAATCATGATCTTCAAAGCGTCTTGACAACTGAGTGTCATGATGAATCATTAAGTGGAGGAATCAAAAAAATAATAGAAAGTTCATTTTGGTTCTAGGGGTAACGGGCCAAGGTGATGACCCGTGAAGTGACTTAACAGGTCGAGAGTATTCCCAGAAGTTCACCCAGTTGTCCAATTATCCAGAGATAGTTGTGGAGCCGAGGGATTGCATGAGTGAGTTTGTGAATGGGGTCTCAAATTCGTTGATCAAGGAATGCAGGACCACTATGCTCATCAATGATATAGATATCTCTCGGCTGATGATATATGCTCAGCAAATTGAGGATGAGCAGATGAAGGAGTGGGAGAGAGAGTCCAAGAGGGATAGGAAAAGGAGCTTTAGTATTCTCAATAGAGATTCTGTGATGGACATCACCAATAGTCCATCATAGATCATTAGCCCCAGCTCCATTATCAGCCAATCTTCCATCCAGGTCCAGGGGTGATCAGAGAGGTAGAGCTTCAGGCTCTAGGGCTCATAGGAGCATGTCAGGAGTGCACAGTTTTCTAGCTTATAGGAAGTGTGGTAATAACTATACAGGAGAGTGCTTGGTTGGCTCAGATGCTTTCTATAGGTGTGGGAAGTTCGAACACCGACTTAGGGATTTCCCTTCAGCCAGATAGGGTAATGGTAGAGATCGTGCCCCAGCCATTACTTCAGCAGCTCTAGTAGCTCACCACCTCAGCTTCTACTATAGGTGGCGGGCATTGGCAGAACAGGTTCTATGCACTATCATCTTGTCATTAGCACGAGAGCTCACCAAATGTTGTTATAAGTATGTTACAAGTCTTCTATGTTGATGTTTATGGATTGCTAGATCCAAGAGACACATTATCCTTAGTGACTCCTTATATTACTATCAGTTTTGGTGTCAATCCTAAAATCCTCTCAGAACCCTTCTCAATTCTACTCCTGTCAGTGAGTCAGTTATAGCTCGATGGGAATACATAAATTGCCTTGTTACAGTTCTTTAGAAGGTCACTTCAGCCAACTTAGTAGAGTTAAATATGACCGATTTTGATGTTATCTTCATTATGGATTATTTGTGTGCTTGTTATACTTTGGTTAATTATGGAACTTGTTCAGTAGAGTTTCGATTCCCAGGTGAGCCAATCTTAGAATGGAAGGGTAGGTATGTGCCTGTAGGTTTCTTTGTCGCCTACCTTAAGGTCGGGAAGGTGATCTCCAAGGGTTGTGTATACCATCTAGTTTGGGTTAAGGGTTCTAGGTCTGAAACTCTGACTCTCCGGTTAGTTCCTGTTGTATGTGACTATTCAGAGGTATTCCCGAATGATCTACCAGGAGTCCCTCCTGAGTGGATAATAACTTTGGTATTGACCTTCTCCTTGATACACAACCCATATCTATTCCTCCTTATAGATTGACTCCTGTTGAGCTAAAGGAGTGTAAGGATCTCCTAGATAAGGGTTTCATTATGCCTAGCAAGTCCCTGTGGGGTGCTCTACTCCTCTTTGTTTGGAAGAAGGATGGTTCTCTTAGAATATGCATCGACTATCATCAGTTGAACAAGGTCTCAATCAAGAATAATTATCCCCTCCTGAGGATTGATGACTTCTTCGACCAGCTTCAGGGTGCCAAGTGCTTCTCAAAGATAGACCTCAGATCTGGTTATCACTAGCTTAGTATTAATGAGAATGATATTCTGAAGACAACCTTCAGGACCTAGTATAGTCACTTTGAGTTTGTAGCTATGTCTTTTGAATTAATGAATGATCCTGTAGCTTTCATGGATTTTATGAACAAGGTGTTCAAATAGTATTTAGATATGTTCATCATCATCTTCATAGATGATATCCTCATATACTCTCTGAGTGAGGAGGAACATGTCACTCATTTAAGGATTGTGTGAAGACTCTTAAGGACCGTCAATTGTTTCTAAGTTTAGCAAGTGTGATTTCTAGCTAATATCAGTTGCATTTTTGGGTCATGTGGAGGTCTAGTGAGTGTGTGCAGGTAGACTCTTAAAAGATAGAAGCGGTGAAGAATTGGCCAAGATTTTTCAACCTTACTGACATTAGGAGCTTTTTGGGCTTAGCTGGCTACTACTGGAGGTTTATAGAGGAATTTTCATCCATTGTAGCACCTCTGACTAAGTTGACCTAGAAGAAGGTCAAATATCAGTGGTCTAATGAGTGTGAGAAGAGCTTTCAGGAGTTAAAGACTTGACTCACTTTAGCTCTAGTTTTGATCCTACTAGAGGGCACTGTGGTGTATTGTGATGCTTCAAGGATTGGACTTTGATGTGCATTGATGCAGCATGGAAAAGTCATTCTTTATGCTTCTAGACAACTTAAGACTCATGAGAAGAATTATCTGATGCATGACCTTGAGTTAGCAGTTGTGGTGTTTTCCTTGAAGATTTGGAGGCACTATTTATATGAGGTGCATATGGATGTGTTCACAGATTATAAGATCCTTTAGTATGCTTTTACTCAAAAGGATTTAAATTTGCAGTAAAGGAGATGGCTTGAGCTTCTTAAGGATTATGACATGAGTGTTCTTTATCATCTGGGAAAATCCAATGTAGTGGTGGATGCTCTTAATATGATGTCCATGGAGAGTGTGTCCCTTGTTGAGGATGGAAGGAATGAATTAGTGAAAGATGTCCATAGGCTTGCTCATTTAGAGGTTCATCTTACCAACTCAGCTGATGGTGGTGTTATTGTTCAGAATGGGTCGGAATCTTCATTGGTAACAGAGGTTAAGGAAAGGCAAGCTGAGGGTCCTATTTTGGTGAAGCTGAAGAAAGCTATGTAGAATTAGAAAGTGGAGGTTTTGTCCCAAGGAGGAGATGGTATACTCCGAAATCAGGGCCGAGTATGTGTTTCAGATGTAGACGACTTGAGAGAGCAGATGTTGGGAGAGGCTCACAGCTCTCAATATTCTACTCATCTAGTTGCCTCCAAGATGTACCATGATCTACGGGAAGTCTATTGGTAGAATGGCATGAAGAAGGATATTGTAGCATTTGTGGCTAAGTTGTTCAAATTGCCAATAGGTTAAGGTTGTTCCTCAGAGTGCTGGAGGTATGCTACAGGATATCAGTATTCCTACTTTGAAGTGGGAAGAGATCAATATGGACTTTATTACAGGGTTTCCTTGTACACGCTTACATCATGATTCTATATGGGTGATTGTAGACTAGATGACCAAGTCAGCACATTTCTTACCAGTCAAAACAACAGATTTAATCGAGGATTATGCTAGAATTTACATTTGGGAGCTATTTTGGTTATATGGAGTTCTATTATCTGTCATCTCATATAGGGGTGTTTAGTTCACCTCTCAGTTTTGGAGATTGTTTCAGAAAGGTCTTAGTACTCATATAAAGATTAGCATAGCTTTTCACCCACAGATAGATGGTCAGGCCAAGAAGACCATTCACACACTTGAGGACATGTTGAGAGCATGTGCGATTGACTTCACTGGTAGTTGCGATGATCACTTGCCTCTTATCGAGTTTGCCTACAACAACACCTACCATTCCAGCATTCAGATGGCTCCATTTGAGGCTCTTTACAAGCTAAGATGTAGATCACCTATTGGATGGTTTGAGGTAGGTGAGGCTCTATTGATAGCGATAGATTCAGTTTATGAGGCTATGGAGAAAGTTCAGCTTATTAGAGAAAGGCTGAAAACAGCTCAGAATCATCAAAAATCATATATGGATGTTAGGAGGAGAGAGCTTGAGTTTGAGGTTGATGATTAGGTGTTTCTGAAGGTGTCTCCCATGAAGGGGGTCATGATTGGAATAAAGAGGAAGCTTATTCCCCAATATGTTGGTCCTTATAGGATTCTAAGGCGAGTCAGCAAAGTGGCTTATGAGTTGAAGTTACCAGTAGAGTTAGCTTCATTGCATCTTGTTTTCCATGAATCCTTACTGAAAAAGTGCATTGGTGATCCAACTCTAGTTGTTCCAATTGAAAGCGTGGGTATGAAGGATAGCCTTACCTATAAGGAGGTTTTGGTTGAGATCCTAGATCGTCAGGTTCAAATGTTGAGGAACAAGAAGGTAGCTTTGGTGAAAGTTTTATGGAGAAATCAGCTAGTTCGGGGAGCTACGTGGGAAACTGAAGCAAATATGATGGCTAGATACCTGCATCTATTCCCTTCCAACTCAGTTTCAGCATGACGTACCAGTTTCCTCCTTAGTAGTTCATTCAGTATCATGTCAAGTTCATGTCTCTCAGTCCTTTTCATGTCTTAACATGCATGTATGTTTTATGAATTCTGTTCAACCGTGTATTTCATTTTGAAGTTAGTCACTCCGTCAATTTTCAGTTATAGCTATTCAGTTTTGGGACTATAGTTCCTTCCCCATATTTCCAGTCTACTTAATCTGCATTCAAAGGTGAATTTTCCCAAGGGGGAGATGATGTATCATCCCAAAAGTTTGCAAGATTAGACCCGAGACATGAAATAGAGAAAACAGGAAAAATCTGCACAAGGTCATAGGATGAACCATCAAGTGACCCGTTATGTCATTTGACGGGTTGTCAAGTAACCCATTTAAGTGTGGAAGTTGGTGAAAATCATGAGCTTCAAAGAGCCTTAATGACTGGTGAAGTGATCCTCTAAGTGTCATTATGAATCTTTAAGTGGAGACATCAAGAAAAGAAATGAAAGTTGTTTTTTGGTTCCAGTGGCAACGGGTCAAGGTGATGAACCATGAAGTGACTTAACATGCCATGAAGTAAGTCGTTAGGTCTTCTAGAGTAAATTTTCCAGTCAGGTCATTACGGGTATTTCCGTACTTCCTATGTACTTATCTCCTAAACTAAGTCGTTTTAAGTTCATAAAAAGGTGTATTATAGGGTTTTATTCATTCCTAACCCTCATTTTGTTCCTAACACCTCAAGTTGAAGATCATATCACATCCTCTCAAGGATTTTAAAGTCTAAACAAGTACAGATTTTAAATGCAACTTAAAAGCAATTTCTTGGTTCGGAGCAGATTTAGTCTACGGGTCTGAACAGGTCCAAAAAATGGATTTTGACTCTGGTCAAGATCATAATTGGAATACTAAATATGTTCAAAGGATGAAGCATCCCAGGAGTAGTGTCTTGATTCAGAACAAGTGCAAAATCTTGGTAATGAACAAGCTTTGGATGTTGTTGTCCAGAATCAGAAATTGGGTCCAGATCAAGTTCAAATGGGGTGTGGCTTGGTTCATAAATAAGGTTCAAAGCAGGTCCAAGAAATGGGTACTACCGCAGAACAGGTCTAAGCTAGGGGTTCATCTCAGGTTCAAGTCCTTGAAACAGATCAGGCCCTTGAGTTGATTCCAAGTTAAAAGCAGGTTTTGAGTATTCAGTAGATGCAATTACAAAGCATATTGACTGGAGAAAGGAATTCAATGTTTGGTAAAGATCAAGAGCAGTCATTTAAGTCAAAATCCAAGAACAAGCTGAGCAAAAAGAGAAGAGACTCTCTCAAAAAGAAGATGGTAGAATTGAAGGAAAATTCTAAAGGAAATCCCTCTCTTATGATTGATGTGAACATAGGATCACCTATTTTTTCAAGTTAGAATTCTTTTATTAATATCACAGATTCCCAAGAATCCAAAATTCTCTCCCAGCAATCCAAATGCTCTTCCTAGCAATCCAAAAAACATATCTAAACAAAGAAGGATAAACAGTCTACCCTAGTCACTGCTCAATGTTCTCCTCTCTGAAGTCCCTTGTTTGGGAATTCTTTAGAAGAATTAAATACAAGAGATTCTCTCAAAAGAGGTCAGCAAAATGAGGGAATGAACAAGGAAGGTGTTGGTACTAAATTTGTCTTAGTCAATGAACAAGCAGGCCTAATAGTCCCTCTCCTACAAGTTCATGAAAGCCCTCCTAAGGATTGCACTCTCAACTCCATTCCAGTTATGTCTTCTCATACTAATGATGAATATAGAGTAATTCACTCTGAAGATGAGTTTGATGAAGATACTCAATCTATTGGAGCTCAAGAAGAGGAGGATGAAGAAGATTAAGAAACTAATGAACAATCTGATCAAAGCATTTGGCCCCACTATTGATTATGCACTTCATAAGGAAATTCAACAGGTCAATGGCATCCAAGGTTTATCTCCAGGACATCATCTAAAAAAATCACTCCACCAAAGATGCTACTGCTAGCACTTCTGTCAAAACAGGAAGACCAATCATCAAATCCCAAAGCCAAAGTATATAATGATTAGTACAATCATTTGAAATGCTAGAGGTATTCACACTATAAGTGCTATGGAAAGAATTCATAATCTTTCTAAGCTTCACAATTTATCTATGATCACCATCTTGGAACCATTTACAGATAACTCCCAAATCAACATTTGAAGAATGCATCTCAACATGAAGGAAGAAGCTTGTAATCCTAATGGGAAAATATGGATATTTTGGACTCAAGATATTAGTTGTAGAGTCTTGGAATCTGATGAACAATAGATTACTTGTGAGATCAAGCATGTGGAGAATCCTACTTTTTTTTCTCATTACATTCATTTATGCCAAGTGTAGAGATCACCTCAGAAGACCTCTTTAGGACAAGTTATTGAGTTATTCAGACACTAATTTTCCTTGGTGCATTATGGGGGATTTTAATGTTATTATTGATCCTGAGGAGAAGATAGGGGTCTACCTTACAACATGAACAAAAGCATTGATTTTATTAGTGTTATTGAAGCTTGTGGCCTTATAGACCTTGGATTTCATGGATAAAATTCACTTGGTGCAATCAAAGAGCAACAGATTTTAGAATATGGAAGAGGTTAGACAGGGCTATAGTTAATAACAAACGGCTAGAATTCATGCCCCACACGACTATTACTCATCTTCCTTCAACGGGCTCAAATCACTATCCTCTTTTGTTGGAGCTTACTATTAGACAGGATAACATCACAAAGTATTTCAAATTCTTGAATTGCTAGTTTGAAAATTAGTCATTTTTACCTACTATTTGAACTTACTAGAATAGAGATATAGATGGCAATCTAATGTGGGTGTTTCACATGAAACTGGAGAGTCTTGCCTCAAATCTTAGCAACTGATCAAAATCTTAATATGGGGATATCTATGCTACTACGAAAGATTTTGAAGAGAAGTTCCAAATTGCAGAAGAAGAGATCTTGACTAACAACAGTGATGAGAATAGAGCTAAACTGCATGGACTGAATGCTATGTACATTAGATATATGAAGTTAGAAGATTCTATTCTCAAACAAAAATCACAACTTCATTGGTTCAAAGGAGGTGATGCAAATACAAGTTACTTCCATGCTTTGATAAGGGGTATAAGAAGAAGATTGTTCATTTATAAGATTTGTGATGGTAATGAGGTTGAACTTCAAGGTGATAAAGCTATTGCCAAAGCAGCTTGTGACCATTTCCAGAAGATCTTTACTAGGTAAGAGAAGCTTATAAATGAAGAGGTTCTTAACTGCAATCCTAGGATGATTACTGATTAGCAGAACTTCATTCTTCAAGTCATCCTACTATGTAGGAGTTAAGATATGTGGTGTTTTCTACGAGTCCACACTCTGCTGCCGGACCAGATGGTATGAATGGGAAATCTTTCCAAGCTTGTTGGGACATTATAAAAATTGACCTCCTGGCTGTTGTTCAATTCTTCTTTTTTGGTCACACTATGCCCAAATATTTTTCCCATGCATGTTTGGTTCTACTCCTAAAAGTAGACCATCCTAATAAGCTCTCAAAATTCAAACCTATTAGCATTAGCAATTTCACCAACAAGATTATTTCGAAACTCATTTGTCTAAGACTAGCCCTTATCTACCCCACCTCATTTCTAATAATCAATCTGGGTTTGTTCAAGGTAGGAACATCTTTGAAAACATTATTCTTGCTCAAGAGATCATTCGTTGTATTAGGAACCCTAAGGAGGGAGACAATGTAGTCATCAAATTGGACATGAATAATGCCTACGATAGGGTTTCTTGGTCCTACATTTGCCTAGTGATGTGAAGGATGGGATTTGTTGAGACTATCATTGATTTGATTTGGAGATTATAGCTAACAACTGGTATTCTGTCATAGTCAATAGTGCAAAACATGAAATGTTTCCACTCTTCTTGAGGTATCACACAAGGAGATGCACTGTCTCCAGCACTTTTCATCATCTGAGCTAAAGTTTTATCTAGAATAATGAACCACCTTCATCAACATCATTTGTACCAAGGGTTTCACATGGATAGAAAAGGGCCTCAGATAAATCACATAAGTTTCACAAATGATGTTATCTTATTCTCATCATTGACTAGTTCTTCATTTCAACTAATTATGAAAGTTTTCTCTACTTATGAGGGCGTGTCTAGCCAACATATTAATAAGGAGAGGAGTCATTTCATGATCCCAACACATACTCCTCAGAATATTGTGTGCAAAATTAAAGATATCACTGGTTTCACTCAGAAGGATAGTTCTATCACTTACCTTTGTTTCCCTCTGTACATAGGAAGATAAAGAATCATCTAATTCTCTAGCATGGTGGCCAAAGTGGTAGCTAAGATCAGAGGGTGGCAGTCCAGGATGCTTACTTTTGGAGGAAGAGCTACTCTTCTAATGTTTGTGCTACAATCCTTAACCATTCACATACTCTCTGCTATATCACCTCCAAAGACTACTCTCTAGCAAATCAAGTCACTCACAACTGGTTTCTTTTGGGGATGGGAAGAAGATAAGAAGAAATACCATTGGGCCTCTTGGAAAACTATTTGTTATCCATATGAAGAAGAGGGTATTAGTGTCTAGCACCTTTCAGATATTTGTCTTGCTCTTTGGTATAAACAGTGATGGAATATTAGAACTAAGAATTCTCTTTGGGGGTAATTTGTCAGAGCTAAATATTACCAAAGGGCCAATCCCGTAAATGAAAAATGGGAAACTGGCTATTCCTTTATTTGTAAGCACGTGATGGGGAATAAGCAGGTGGCAAAGAACCATATTTAGTGGACCTCCATTTAGGCACATGTTACTTCTGGTGGGATGATTGGTTAGGTATTGGGCCTCTTGCTTAGCACAGAGATATCTTATCATGGCTCAACAATATGGTTGTATATCAATTTTTGATTAATGGACATTGGAATGAGGAAATGGTTGTCCAAAATGCACCTCCACGATTTCTTCACCTGATTCTTAACACTCAATTTCAGTTTTTGGAAGTTGTTCCTGATCAGCCAGTTTTGAAGCTCAATAATCATGGAAATTTTACTAGTGCTTCAGCTTGGGATCTTGTCCGGAAAAAGAATATCAAGACTATGACTAATACTCTTACTTATCACAAGAATATACCTTTTAAAGTGTCTTTTCTTCTTTGGAGAGCTTTGAGAGCCTAACTTCCCACTAATGGGAAGATTATCACCTTTGGAAGTGAACCTTCTGAATGTTCTTGTTGCTACAGACATGACTTAGACACTATTGAGCATATCTTCTCATCTGGTCACTTTGTTATATAAATTTGAAAGTTTATTTTATATCCTTTGGGTATTCTCATTTGGTCACTTGTTGCATACATTTGGAAGTTTATTTCATATCATTAGGGCATTCAACGGAGAGCTAGTTCTTTAAGGAGCCTTCTTATGATTTTGTGGACTGCTAAGCACAATAATGAGGTTCACAAACTCATTTTACATGTGACTCCTATTATTGTGTGTTGGATCCTTTGGAAAAACATATGTTCTAGCAAATATGGGGGGAAACAATAAAACTCTTCAAGAGTCAAGTATTCTATCTTCAAAGACATCTCCAACTTACTTGCTTCAATTTTTCCTTATATCTCTTGGCCTTCTAATTGTACAGAATTGAGTATATTGGTGGAGAAGTGTAAACATGAAACTAAGGTGATCAAGGTCCGTTGGAACAAACCTACTCACTCTATATCCAAACTCAAAATATATAGGAGTGCACTCTAGAATTCGGGAAACATACGGGCTGGTGGCATTCTCTGAGAAAGCAGAGGGCATTTAATTTTTTCTTTTGCTACCCCCTAGGTATTGGTACTAAAAACCAGGAAAATATTCAAGGAGCTATTTATGGGCTTCATTGGTGCATTCAAAATGGCTATAGTAGGGTTATTCTAGAGGTTGATTCTGAACTACTCATGAAGTGGCTCAACAACACTAATCCTCCATGGAATATCCAAAGATACATCATAGAACTTCAAGACCTCATCAGCATGTTGGATTACTTTCAAGGAAAATATACATATAGAGAAGCTAACTCTACAGCTGACTCACTTTCCAAATATAGTAATGAGTTGGACACACCACAGCATTCCTATAATCTGCAGCAACTACCAGAAGAAGCAAGAGGTTATTATAAGCTTGATAAAGTGGGCGTGGAAAACTTTAAAAGGAGAAAATTAAAAATAATAAAGAAACCCCCTTCAGCTTATATTGTGTTCTTGGTGCTTTACCAAGTCTTGGTATAAATCCCTCTATATAACCTTTTGTTTGCTCTATCCTTTACATCTAAGTTATCTCTGTTTAAGTTTTAGCTTCTTTGAATTGATCTTAGCTCTTCTGTGATTTTCCTTTCTTACTGTGTAAGGGGAGAGTCTCCCTTATTTATGCTTTCCTAGTTTCTTTATGTTTGAGAGGAGTCCTCTCTTCTTAGATGCTTAGTTTCTAGGCTTTCTCTCTAGTATTGGGGATGCGTTGGCTATTCTTAGTAGGATGGACAACCTATGAACCGCCATAGGATTGGATATAAGGTTATTGTCCCCCTCCTTGTACATATTTTTTGTTATTTATTTATGTTAAGTCCTGGGGGTGTTGCTCATTATGAAGTCATACATACACTTAGACATCATATAAATATGAAGCTCAACAATGTCGTTTTGACAAAGCTTAGAATGGAATCATGCTTAGACTCAACATCATGAGAAATGAAGCTTAATGACAACATACATCTCAATTACGAAGTTCATGCATATGAGAAGCTTTACTATGTCATATATCACAAGCTCAAGAATAGTGGGAGCCTTTACTCCAAAATCATGTGGTAAGCCTACTCTAGAAATATCACTTCATCATCATCAATATAAGGGCCTAGCCCAAAACCTTATCATGCTTGAACCCATACAATCCATTTGAAAACATTATAATTTGGGAGATTTCACTCCAAAACAAGTAATAAAGTCAATTCAAGAGAAGTCATCATCCATACTCAACATTGGGCACTACCAAAAGCTTCATTATACTTAGGTCTATTTAATCTTTTTTGAAAATATCATCAAAATCATGGTGAGGTTGGAAACATGTTTTTCATCATATATTCCATCATGATCACATTTTTCCACAATCACTTCTACTATGAACTATCCACATAGGGGCGTTTTAGATTCAATTTTTAGAAAAACAATTTTGTAAAAGAAATTAAGGTAGAATCTGCCCAAGCTCAGTAAATCACCAATATCAACTCAATTTAATCAAACCCATGAGTAGAAATGTAAGAATCATGCAATTAAATGAAAACCCATACTTGATCATCACAAACCAATCACAAATTGATAGGGAACAGGGAATGGGTGTGGAAGGAAGCACCCACTCATAGTTGTACATACCTGGGATTGAAGATTCCTAACTCTTCCTATTCGCCCAGCTGAGATTCCAATTGGAAACCTTTGGAATTCACCTAGGTTCTTCTCCTCAAACCCCCAACCTATCATGCATGGAAGTAATGGCCTAAGATGGGTTTTTCTCTACTAAAACCCTCTATTACGAGCTTAAAACAATGTAGTATAGGCCCCTAAAACTTAGGAATTACGGGAAAGCCCTTACTGAAATCGCTGAAAATAACTGTCAGGGGGTCCTAACGGACGACCTGACAACTCGTCACCGTGGCATACAATCCGTTGGTTCACCCGTCAAGTACACTGCCTCATCAATCATAAAAATTCATTTTGCTCAACAACTACCCTCCTAACGATTCGTTAGGACTGGAGACGACTCATTGGATACCATACTTCAAGTACACTAGATAATGTTTACCATTTTCCCTAGAACCACACCACGACTGTCATGACGACTCGTGGTGTTGACCACGAGTCGTTACATCACCTGTGGGGACCTCGAGTCCATCATCATCTCAGGCCTTCCCCACGAGTCACTTGATGACTCGTTAGGCCTCCTCACGAGTCGTTCAGTGACTCATTCTTCAACTGCTACAATATTTTCCATTTTTTCTCTTGATTCACTTTCGGGTTCGATTCTTGAATTCTCAAGGTATAATAAGGGCCCTCGTAAAATGAGGACTCACCAAGAGATATTGAGAATAGCTAACTCTGGAGACCTAACTTGTGAAACTGAGCCTGCACGTCGGAGCCTGTAACGATACAACATAAAGTATGTGGTCAGTACTTGAAATGTATCGAGTATGCAAGATCAGTAAAAATGGACAGTTTAAAATACATAAGAGTTCATAAGAGTAGGACAACATGATCAAAATGTAAATATCATAATATAAACATAAGGATCGAGGTTTTGAAAACAGTCGTGAATCAATCATAATCATAATCATAAGAGGTAAACTTTATTAAACATGACTTGAGCCAAAATGCATAAACATAACCATGCATAAATCATGAAGAACAATGGGAGGACTCATCATAATCGACATCATCATGGTAGAGCCTTACATGATGTCCCAACTATCTCACTCAAGAGGGCAGAGTCATCCCAGGCTTGCCAGACAAGGGACTTGCAGTATGTGATATCACGAAGAGGGGATCCATTAACATTGAAATATATATAAATAAACCTACAGTGGCATACAATTCTGAGACACCGGCGTAGTCCTTTGAACGCCGGGCTACTTGGTGCTAGACATTGCTCCCAAAAACATGCACATTAGGCTAGTATAGTAACCGTAAAATCATTCATGAAATTCATGGACAAATAAATAATAACATCATCATTGATCCCCATTTAAAATACATGATTAGCCATGAACAAGGGCCTATGAATTGGACAAGAGTTATAAATCCATCAATCATGAAATCCATGCATACTTGTAAAACATGTATAAACGTAGCATTTCATAATTCCATGATAAGTACTTGAGTGAAATCAAATATAAAACATAAATCATAATTGGGCTACTTAAGATTAAGATCGTCATGAGATCATAGCTTGACTTTTCATAAACCTTCATAATTGGGCGTAGTTTTGTAGAAATTTAAATCCATAAGTTTATAATTAAAATAGTTATAAAATCTACCCATGATTCATAAAGCATGAATTTATACATGAGAGGGATTAACCCATAGATAGATCATAAGTATTTCATAAGAATTGGGGTAAAACCCCCATAGAATTATCAATAAAATTTCATGAATTAGAGAAGAGTTAGGCATGGGTGTGAAAAATTTCACCCATTCATAACCCTACATACCTGAGAAGAATTAGATTCTACAACTCCCATAATTGCCCAAAGAAGAATTGAGAATAACTTAGAAGAAATTAAGCTTGATCACCTCTCTAGACCTCTAAGCTTGCATGCATGAATTAGGATTAGCTTAGAATGAACTTACCCCTCTTAAAACTCACTATTCATAGCTTAAAATGACGTAGTTTAGGCCGTAGGATCATAGGAATTACGGATAAGCCTTAACTAAATTCATAGAGAAAATAGAGTGCCAGTCCTATTGAGGGATTGGACGACTCGTTACCCATGACCACGACTCGTGGTCTCATATCGTCAAGTAGAGTGCCCAGTTTCCTCAAAGGGTCCCCACGAGGGACCTAACGATTCGTCACTGATGACCACAACTCGAGGTCATCTCTCGTTACATTCACTGCTCAAAATCATTTAATCCTTAACCAACTGCTGACCATGACTCACCTAACAAATTGTGGCATTGACCACGACTTGTGGTGTCTAGTCGTGAGGTACACTGCTGACCCTTCCTTCATTCTTCAACTGCCCTTGACCACGGGTAACCCAATGGCTCGTGGTGCTGACCACAACACATGGTCACACCAGTGGTCATCCCAACTTGAAAATTTCCAAGCAAGTAAAAACACCTCACCGTGAGTCACTTAATAACTCGTGGTCATCCTGACGGATCACAGGATGACTCGATCTGGGATGTGGTACAGAAAATCTTATTTTCTTCTTTTCAACTCCCGAGTTTGATTTTAGGGCTTTTGGGGTATAATAATATCTTCCCCTTGGGAACATTCATCCTCGAACAGTAGAGAAATGCAACCATCATACTCAAATACTGAACATACATGTTGTAAACTAATGGAGTGACTGACTCCGATTAGAACTACATGACGAAATAGAATTCATGAATCATACATACATTCATTTACATGAAGGAAACTGAGGTACATGAACTAAATATGAAATTGAATAGAATACTAAGGAGGAAAGTGATACCTCAAGCTGAAACTTAGCCGGTAGGGAACAGATGTGAGTATTTAGCCATCATATCTGCCTCGGCTTACCACGTGGCTCCCATGACATGCTGATTCCTCCATAAAACCTTGACTGAAGCTACTTCTTTGTTCCTTAGCTTACGAACCTAACGATACAATATTTCAACTGGAACCTCTTCGTAACTAAGGTTGTCCTTCACACCGACACTGTCCACTGGAACAACTAGAGTTGGATCACCCAAACACGTTTTTAAGAGCTATACATAGAAAATGGGATGAACGGAAACTAAATCTAAGGGTAACTCCAACTCATATGCCACCTTGCCAACACGTCTCATAATTCGGTATGGGCCAACATAACAGGGACTAAGTTTCCCTTTCTTTCCGAACCTCATAACTCCCTTCATGGGAGACACCTTCAGAAACACCCAATCATCCACCTCAAACTCAAGCTCTCTCTTTCTCACATCTGCATAGGACTTTTGGCGACTCTAGGATGTTTTCAACCTTTCCTGTATAGGCTGAACTTTCTCCATAGCCTCATAGAATGAATTTGGTCGTATCATCGCAGCTTCAACGACTTCAAACCAACCAATAGGTGATCTACATCTCTGCCCATAGAGAGCCTCAAATGGAGCCATCTGAATGCTAGAATGATAGTTGTTGCTATATGCAAACTCAATGAGAGGCAAATACTCATCCCAACTACCCTTGAAGTCACTCACGCACGCTTTCAACATGTCCTTGAGAGTCTAAATCATCCGCTCTGCCTAACCATCGGTTTGTGGGTGAAATGTTGTACTGAGGTTGACCTCAGTACCAAGTCCCTTTTGATATGATCTCCAAAACTGCAAGGTAAACTGAGTACCTCTATCCGATATGATGGATAAGGGCACTCCATGCAACCGAACTAGCTCTCGAATGTATAACTTGGCATAATCCTCCACTGAACCGATAGTTTTGACCTGTAGAAAGTGAACCGTTTTAGTCAATCTGTCTATAACAACCCAAATGGAGTCATATTGCCGACGAGTGTGAGGAAAACCTGTAATGAAGTCCATATTGATATCCTCCCATTTACAAGTAGGCATACTAATATCTTGAAGCATACCACCCGATCTTTGATGCTCCACATTCACCTGCTGACAATTCATAAACTTAGCCACAAATTATGCGATGTCCGTCTTTGTACCATTCCACCTATAAACTTCCCGAAGGTCACGGTACATCTTGGTGGCACTTGTATGTATGGTATACTTGGAACCATGAGCCTCGTGCAACATACAATTTCTCAAATCATCAATATCTGGAACACACAAGCGACCCTGATATTGAAGCACACCATCTCCCTCTTTAGAGAAGACCTCTACCTTTTGATTTTGAATGGCTTCCTTAATTTTAACCAAAATAGGGTCCTCGTCTTGTCTAGCTTTTACATCAGTCAACAAGGACGATTCTGATCTGTTTTGGACAATAATGTCGCCATCAGTCGAGTCAACCAAACGAACTTCCAACCTTGCAAGTCGATGCACATCCTTCACCAGCTCCTTTCTTCCCTCATATTCATGGGACAAACTCTCCATAGAGAGCCTACTAAGTGCATTTGCTATCACATTAGTCTTAATCGAATGGTAAAGGACACTCATATCATAATCCTTGAGTAGCTCCAACCCACTTCCTTTGGCATAGGTTTAGATCCTTCTGGGTAAACACATATTTTAGGATCTTGTGGTCCGTAAACACATCTACATAGACCCCATAATAATAGTGTCTCCAAATCTTCAAGGCAAATACCACCGCAGCTAATTCAAGATCATAGGTCGGGTAATTCCTTTCGCGAACCTTCAGCTACCTGAAAGCATATGTTATCACTTTACCATGTTGTATCAATACATAGCCAAGTATGATTCTAGAAGCATCACAATACACCATAAATCCACGGTACCCTCAGGTAGCGTTAACATCAATGCCTAGGTGAGTCGAGTCTTTAACTCCTGAAAACTTCTCTCAGAAGCATCCGACCATTGAAATTTCACTTCCTTTTGGGTCAATTTGGTCAATGGCGCTGCAATATATGAAAACCCCTCAACAAACCTCTGATAATAACCTACTAAGCCTAAGAAGCTCCTGCTATCTGAAGGAATCATCAGTCTAGGCCAATGCTTCACCGCTTCTATCTTCTGAGAGTCCACTTTTATACCCTCACTTGACACCATATGGCCTAAAAATTCCATTGAGTTCAACCAAAACTCACATTTACTTAGCATATAATTGACGATCCTTGAGAGTCTGTAGCACCACCCTCAAATGAGTGGCATGCTCCTCCTCGCTCCGACAGTATATCAGGATGTCATCGATAAACACGATCACAAACATATCCAAGTATAGCTTGAACACCCTGTTCATCAAATCCACAAGTTATAGGAGCATTCGTTAGTCCAAAATACATAACTACAAACTCTTAATGACCATACCGATTCCTAAAGGCTGTCTTCAGGATGTCACTCTCCCGAACCCTAAGCTGATGGTATTCGGATCGGAGATCTATCTTTGAAAAACACTTAGCCCTGAAGCTGGAAAAACAAATCATCAATTCTGGGAAGTGGATACTTGTTCTTGATGGTGACCTTGTTCAATTTTCGATAATCAATACACATACAAAGAGAACCATCTTTCTTTCGGATAAATAAAATTGGTGCACCCCATGGGGATTTGCTCGGTCTGATGAGACCCTTATCTCAAAGGTATTTCAAGTGCTCCTTCAACTCCTTTAGCTCGGCTGGAGCCATTCTATAAGGAGGAATAAATATAGGTTGCATATCAGGAAGAAGGTTAATACCAAAATAGATCTCTCGCTTGGGACGAATTCCCGGTAGATCATCTGGGAACACTTCTGGATACTCACATACTACTTTGTCTGATTGGATAGTCGGGGTCTCGGATGTAGCATCCTTAACCCTAACTAGATGGTACACGCAACCCTTAGAGATCATCTTTTTGGCCTTAAGGTAGGACATGAAATGACCTATAGGCACAGTTGAACTACCCTTCCACTCTAGAACTAACTCACCTGGAAATCTGTACTCTACTGCCTGGGTTCTACAATTAACTAAGGCGTAGCATGCAAACAACAAATCCATGCTGAGAATAGCATCAAAATTGGTCATGGCTCACTCTGCTAGATCTGCTGATAAGATTTTCTAAAGGACTTTGTGATAGGGAAATCCCTATACACCCGTCTAACTACAACTGAATCACCCACTGAAGTAGAGACTGAGAAGGGTTTCAACAATATTTCGGGGCTAACTCTGAAACTACTAGCCATATAGGGCATCACAAAAGAAAAAGTAGCCCCTAGACCTAACAATGAATATATATCAAGATGGAATACTCATAATATACCGTTAACCACATCTGGTGAAGTCTCCTACTCCTGGCGGGAGGCAAGGGCATAAAACCTGTTCTGGCGCTGGCCACCACCTCTACTGGTGGATGCACCCTCCTGGGCTGGGTATGCTAGTGTTGCTGCTGATTTGGTAGTTTGAGAACGGCCTTTACCATCGCCCTGTCTAGCCAAGGGACACTCTTGGCACATGTGGCCGAATCTACGGCACCTATAACAGATGTCCGATCCCAATCAGTACTCTCCTGTATGACTCTTTCCACACTTCCCGCAGGCTGAAAAGGTGCACTCTATCTGCATACTCCTATGGTCCTTCGAACCTAAGGAACTACTACTCTTCTCACCTCTAAGTCTTGATGGGATACTAACTGATGATGGCATTGGAGCTAATGACCTATGATGCGACTGCTGGCAATGTCCGCCTTCTGATCTCTACTAAGAGAATCCATAACTGTCTATCCTGGCCCTCTTGGCAACTCTCTCTCTCTCTTAGATACACTACCTCCATCTGCTAGGCATGCAAAACTATCTGGGGAAAGTCGTTATCTCAATGAAGCATGACGATCTTGAAATCCTTGTCCAGGTAGTCTGCCACCTAATGTACAAATCTACTCACCCGAGCCCTCTGATCAGCCACTAGCTTCGGGTCATACCTAGATAAATGGATGAACTCCAAAGCATAATCCTAGAGTATTATCTTCCCTTGCTTCAGGTTCACGAACTCTAATTCTTTGATCTCTCTCATCTCATGAGGGAGAACATATCCAGAAATGCAATATGAAACTCCTCCCAACTAACGCGACCTGCTCCAACCGCCCTACTATCCTTCCACTGTTTGAACCAAATGTATGCGACCCCCTTCAACAGATATGAGGCCAAATCAGCACACTCCTCCCCAATCACCCCCATAATCTGGGTGATCTTCAAAATCTCCTCAATGAGCTCATATGGATCCTCGTCCACCTTCGATCTAAGGAACTCAGGAGGGTTCATCCTCAGAAAGTCTCTAACCCTCGCTACTGCTACATTCCTGTTCTGAGGGACATGCGCCACCGCCTGCTAATTGACCTGGGCGGTCACGGCCTGGGATAACATCTGGATGGCTTTGCTGAACTCTGCATGGGAAACCGGCTCGGTTATGTGCTCCGCATGGACTGGTGAAAACTGCTGGTGCTCATCCCTATTGCCATCCTCGTGGCCACTTCCATTTCCATTTCTTCTGCCGTTGACTCTACGGGGAGGCACGATTCTGCAATCGCGAATAGCATGAATTAGAAGGATAGAGAGACATTTCACCACATGACGTAGTCCATGTAAAAAGGGAACATTTCCTAAACGTCTCGTAGCCTCTTCATCATAAGTGTGGCGCGTTTCACACCCATGAAAAAGAGTCTACTTAATGCGGCTTTCAGACACCCTAGGACACTTCAAAACCTAATGCTCTGATACCAAGTTTGTCACGACCCGAACATAGGCTCGGATCGAGACACGGGAAAAGAAGCCCCGAGAGACTCCAAGTCGATCCATGGCATGAAAATACATCTAACTTAATCAATAAAAGCGGAAGAATTATCATAAGAAATATAGCTAAAGTCTAAACATAACATAACTTCAGAACTGGAATTTACATCATACATGACAAGCTGGTTACTACGGAAAGTCTGAAAGCCTCTAAAATATTTGATGGGTTGATGGGACAACACTCCCAACTAACCCAACAAGTCTGAAACTGAAAGATGTAATATCACTGATAAGATAGGGCCCTCGCAAGATGAGGACTCACAAACAGATATTGAGAATAGCTAACTCCAGAGACTTGACTAGCAGAACTGAGCCTGAATGTCGGAGCCTGTATCATAAGACAATACAACATAAAGAAAACTAAGAGACATGAACTAGACATCAAACTGAATAGAGTACCAACGAAGAAACTGATACCTCATGCTGGGACTGAGTCAGAAGGGAATAAATGTGGGTATCTAGCCATCATATCTGCTTCACCCTCCCATGTAGCTCCTTCAACAAGTTGATTCCTCCACAAAACTTTCACTGAAACTACTTCTTTGTTCCTCAACTTCCAAACCTGACGATCAAGGATCTCAACTGGTACCTCATCATAGCTAAAGTTATCCTTCACACTTATGCTCTCCACCAGAACAACCAAAGTTGGATCACCAATACACTTCTTTGACAATGATACATGTAACATCGGATGTACCTAAGCCAACCCCGCTGGTAGCTCTAACTCATAGGCCACTTTTCCAATACGTCTCACAACCCAATAGGGACCAACATATCAGGAACTAAGCTTCCCTTTCTTACCAAACCTTATTACCCCTTCATGGGAGATACCTTTAAGACCACCCAATCATCAACTTCAAACTCAAGCTCTCTTCATCTAACATCAGCATATGACTTTTGACGACTCTGATCTATTTTCAACCTTTCCCTTATAAGTTGAACTTTCTCCATAGACTCATGAACTGAATCTGGCCTTATCAATGTAGCTTCACCTACCTCAAACCAACCAATAGGCAATCTATACCTCTGCCCATAATGAGCCTCAAATAGAGCCATCTGAATACTAGTGTGGTAAATGTTGTTGTAAGCAGACTCGATAAGAGGTAAATGATCATCCCAACTACCTTTAAAATCAATCACACATGATCTCAACGTATCCTCAAGAGTCTGAATGGTCCCCGCAGCCTAACCATCTGTCTACAGGTGAAAAGTTGTGGTAAGCTTGACCTGGGTACCAAGTCCCTTCTGAAACAGGGCTTCCAAAATTGCGAATTGAACTGAGTACCTCTATTTGATATTATTGACAAGAGAACTCCATGCAACCGAACTAACTCCCGAATATACAACTTATGATAGTCCTCAGCTAAATCGGTAGTTTTGACTTGTAGGAAATTAGCTTCTTTAGTCAACTAGTCTACAACCACCCAAATAGAGTCATATCGTCGATGTGTGCGAGGTAACCCTGTGGTGAAATCCATATTGATCTTTTCCCACTTCCAAGTGGGAATAATGATATCTTGTAGCACACCTCTAGGTCTTTGATGCTCAACTTTCACTTGTTGATAGTTTGGACACTTAGCCACAAACTCTGCTATGTCCTTCTTCATGTCATTCCACCAATAGACTTCCCGAGGTCATGGTACATCTTGGTGGAACCTGGATGTATTGAATATCATGAACCATGAGCCTCATGCAACATCCGCTCCCTCAAATCATCAACACCCGAAACACATTAATGACCCTAATATTGAAGTACTCCAGTTCCCCCTAGGTAGAAGACCTCTACCTTCTGATTCTGAACCGCTTCCTTCAAATTTACCAAAATAGGATCCTCATCTTGTCTAGACTTGACCTTAGTAACAAAAGAGGATTCTAAACCATTCTGAATAATGACACCACCATCTGTAGAATCAACAAGGCGAACTCCTAAACGAGCAAGCCTATGGAAATCCTTCATTAACTCATTCCTTTCATCCTTCAAATGAGAAACACTCTCCATGGATAGCCTGCTAAGAGCATTCTCTACTACATTGGCCTTGCTCATATGATAAAGGACATTCATGTGATAGTCCTTGATAAGCTCTAACCACCTCTGTTGTCACAAAGTTAGGTCCTTCTAAGTAAACACATATTAAAGGCTCTTATGGTCTGTGAATATATCTACATGCACCCCATAGAAGTAGTGCCTCAAAATCTTCAATGCGAACACCACTACTGCCAATTCTAGGTCATGCGTCGAATAATTCTTCTCATGAGTCTTAAGTTGTGTGTAGGCATATGCAATGACCTTACCATGCTGCATCAACACACAACCTAGACCAATCCTAGATGCATCACAATACACAACAAATCCATCTGTACCCTTAGGTAGGGTCAATACTGGGGCTGAAGTGAGTCGAGTTTTTAACTCCTAAAAGCTTTTCTCACAGGAATTCGACCATTGAAATTTAGTTTTCTTCTGGGTCAACTTAGTCAATGTTGTTGTAATGGATGAAAATCCCTCAAAAAACCTCCTGTAGTAGCTAGCTAAACCCATGTAACTCCTAATATCTAATGGATTAACTAGTATAGACCAATTCTTTATAGCTTCTATCTTTTGGGAGTCCGCTTGTACACCCTCAGTAGACACCACGTTGCCCAAAAATGCTACTGAGTCCAATCAAAACTCACACTTGCTGAATTTAGCAAACAACTGGCAATCCTTGAGAGTCTGTAGCACAATCCTCAAATGAGTGGCATGCTTCTCCTTTCTCCGACAGTATATGAGGATGTCGTCTATGAATACAATCACGAACATATCTAAGTATGGCATGAATACCTTGTTCATCAAATCCATAAAAGCTGCATGAGCATTGGTTAATCCAAAAGACATAACTACAAACTCATTGTGACCATACCGAGCCCAGAAAGTTTTCTTCGGTATGTCACTCCCCCTAACTCTGAGCTGATGATACCCAGATTTGAGGTCTATCTTTGAGAAACACTTAGCACCCTAAAGTTGGTCAAACAAGTCATCAATTCTGGGGAGGGGATACTTGTTCTTGATTGTAACCTTGTTCAATTGCTGATAGTCAATGCACATATAAAGAGAACCATCCTTCTTTTGAACAAAGAGAACTGGTGCACCCCACGGGGACTTTCTAGGCTTGATGAATGTCACAACCCGAGCATAGCCCAAATCGAGACACAGGACAAAAAACCCCGAGAGGCTCCAAGTCGTCCCATGGCATGAACATACATCTAACTCTATCATAGATAAGCGAAAGATCATCATAGATAACATAGCGGCAAGTCTAAAAAATCATAGCATCTAAATACATACATGAACAAAAGCTTAATACAGACTATGTCTGAAAAGCCTCTAATACTAACGAGTTGATGGGACAAGACCCCAACTAACTCTCTATAGTCTGAAAACTGAAAAAATGAAATACAACTGATAAGAAGGGCCCTCACAAGATGAGGACTCACCAACTAAGGCTGCGAAATACTAACTCAGGAAGTCTGACTAGTAGCAGGAATGAGTCTGGATATCGAAGCCTATATCATAAAATGATACAACATAGAGTATGCGGTCCGTACGTGGAATGCACCAAGTATGCAAGGTAAGTAAATCAATAAGTAAGTCAATCATTAAAAATGCATAGTATAAAATATAATCAAAATAAGATTTTGAGAGTAGGGCTTGCATGCTATTTTCTGAAATCATGATTTAAACATAATTGAACATCTTAATTGAATCGAATGAACCAAAGTTGAAAACTGGCAATCATAAGTCAACTGAACAATGAGTCAAGCCTGCTAAAAATATAATATCATGGTTGATATACATTCATAACTGAAATCATGAGGAACAATGGAAAACTCGTCATATAACCGACATTACCACAATAGAGCTTACGTGGTTCTGACTATCACACTCAAGTGGGCAGAGCCGTCGAAAGCTTTTCCAGGGCTAAAGACACTACATGATATTGATATCAAGATCAAGGCCCCTTGGGGCAGGGGAAAACTCCAAAGGAGGTCCCAAATAATCTGATCATACCTACGTTGGCTCGTAGTTCTGAGGCATAGGGTTGACTGACCCTTAGCCTACTCGATGCTAGATACTACTACCAAAAACATGCATATGCTCTCCATCATTTTCCAACGAAGCTGACAATCTTCTAGTGAAGAAGCTGAATAATAACATACATGCATAAATCTGAAATCATAACATGAGGAGCCTTGGCTCAACCATACCAAAAGCTGAATATAATGGGAATCTTGACTCCAAAACCATATGGTAAGCTAATTCATGAAATCATAAAACATACTTGATCCTATGGGCTTGCCCAATACTTAAACATGCTTGAAATCAACTTGATTCACTTTGAAAACATGAACATAAATGTGGGTATTTTGAAATCAGACTTTCTTTATAAACATCTCATCATACTTGAACGCATATCTCATAGCAGTCATGGATGGGCATCATAGTTTAGAAAACTTGAAAACATAATTTATAATTTAAAACATTGTGAAATCTTCCCATTAATCATAATTCATCATTTAAAACATGCTTAGATCATACCCGTGATTAAAACTTAAGAATTCATGCATTGGGTAAAAGCCCCACGGAATCATCAATTAGAACATCATGAATTGAGAGGGAATTGGGCATGGGGGTGGACAATTGCACCCATTCATATCCTTACATACCTGAAGGGATCTGATTTTCACACTTCCTTGATTGCCCAAAGAGTATTGAAGAAGAACTTTGAAAAGCTAGGCTTGATCACCTCTCAAACTTGTAAACTTGCATGCATGAATTAGGATAGGCTTAGAATGACTTAACCCTTCTCAAAATACTCTATTCTGAGCTTAGAATGATGTTGTCTAGGCCTTAGGAACATTGGAATTACAGAAAAGCCCTTATTAAATTCGCAGGGAAAAACATACTGCCAATCCCAATGAGGGACTGGACGAGTCGTGCTCTGGACCACAACTCGTGTTCTAGTCATCGCCTGCACTGCCAAAACTCTCCTTTGTGTCACCAAGATGGACACCACGAATCATGGTGTACCCAATGCCTCGTGGTGACCAATCGTTAGGTGTACTACCCAAAATCCTTGATCTACCAACTTCTCTTGACCACGGATGACTTAACGGGTTGTGGTGCTGACAAGGACTCGTGGTCACCCCCCGTGGTCACTCTGAACATAAAAATTCAACCAAGTCTAACCCTCTCCCCACAAGTTACTTAACAACTCATGGTGTTCCTGACAGGTCACTAGATGTCTCATCCTGTGACTTGGTGTAGGAATTTATGTTTTCTCCATTTCAACTCCCTGGTCTGATCTTAGGGTCTTCGGTGTATTACAATAAATCCCTTTTCTAGAAGATCCTTCAACTATTCTTTCAACTCCTTTAGCTCAGGTAGAGCCATTCTGTATGGAGAAATAGATATAGGTTGCATATCGGGAAGAAGGTCAATAACAAAGTCAATCTCCCGCTCGGGAGGGACTCCTGGTAGATCATCTTTTGGAAAACCACTGGACACTCACACACAATAGGAATTAACTGGAGAGTTGGGGTTACGGATATTGCATCCTTAACCTGAACAAGATGGTAAACACAACCCTTGGAAGTCAACTTTCTTGCCTTAAGGTAGGAAATGAAGAGACCTACACGCAGCTGAACTACCCTTCCATTCTAGGACTGGCTCACCTAGAAACCGAAATTCTACCTTATGGATTCTAGAATTAACTAAGGCATAACATGCATGCAACCAATCCATATCAATGATAACATCAAAATAAATAATGTCTAACTCTACTAGATCGGCTGAGGTGACTTTTTGAATGATCATGACATGGAAATTTCTATATACTCATCGAGCTATAACTAAGTTACTGACTAGAGTAGAGACTGAGAAAGGTTCTGATAGGATTTCGGAACTAACTCCGAAACTAATAGCAACATAGGGAGTCACAAAAAACACCATATACCCTAGATCTAATAATATATATACATCAAGGTGGAATACTCGTAACATACCAATGACCATATCTGGAGAGACCTCCTGCTCTTGACGAGATGAGAGGGCATAAAATCTATTCTGAAACTGACCACCACCTGCACTAGTGGATGCACTTTTCTGAGCTGAGCATGATAGTGGAGCTGTTGAATTGGTAATTGGGTCACGATCTCTACCATGGCCCTGTCTGGCTGCTAGAAAATCTCTAAGCATATGGTCATGCTTACCACCCCCAAAACATGCCCCTGAGCCTGCTAAGCACTGACCGGTGTGCCTCATACTACACCTGTCACAAACTGGGATACTAAGCTCTCCTGACTTGTTCCCCTAACCTCGAGAGCCTGATGTCTTTTCCGTCTTATCTTGCCTAGACCTGGACGGTACACTGGCTGATGACGGCATTGGGGCTGATGAACTCTGGTAGGACTGCTAACAATGTCAGCCACCAGACCTATGCTAGAAAAACCTGAAACTATCTATCCTGGCCCTCTTGGCCTCTCTCTCCCTCTCTCATCTGCACCACCTCTATCTGTTGGGAATATAAGATCAATCAAGAGTAGTCAATGTCCTGATGAAGCATGGCAGTTCTGCAGTCCTTGATCAAATATTCTGCTACTCCATTCACAAATTTGCTCACCTAAACCCTCTGATCGGCCACCATATCCAGCACATACTTAGACAATCGGGTAAACTCTAGAGCATACTCTTGAATGATCATGTTGTTCTGTTTCAGATTTATGAACTCGGCCGCCTTAATTCCCTCATCTCTTGAGGAAAGAATCGATCTAAGAATGCAGTGAGAAACTCATTCCAAACAATGGGACCCGCTCCAAATCGTCGGCTATCCTTCCACTACCTGTGTCATATATGAGCGACTCCTTTCAACTGGTAGGAGGCTAACATGAGCCATTTCCTATTGATTGACCTGAGCGGTTAATGCTTGTGCCAACATCTGAATGGTTGCCCTAAACTCAACACGGGCAACCTACTTGGGCATGGGATGCACTGGGACTGATGGGGCTTGCTAGGCCCATATTCATTGCCATCCTCATGGCCATATCAATTCCCGTTGTCATTCTTTCTTCCGTTAACTCAGTGTGGATGATTTTGCAAACGCGCAAATCTAGAGTTAGAGGAAATCAAGAAAGTTGAACTAATAACATGAGATGGAATCATTGAAGAAGGGAAGTTTCCTAAAATGTTTCATAGCCTCTTCGTCATAAGTGTGACGTGTTTTCCACCCATGAAAAAGACTCTACTTAACACGGCTTTCCGACACCCTAGGACACTACAAAACCTAATGTTCTGATACCAAGTTTGTCACAACCCGAGCTGAGATCCCCAACCGAGACACGAAACCTAGAATCATACATGGCTCCAAGTCAACCCATGGCATGAACATAATAACTAAAGATCATCATAAATAAATCTGATAATGAAATTCTAAAATGGTGGAAGTCTGAATAACAAAACTTCTATCCAACGGTAGCATCATAACACTGCATCTGAAGTTGAAAATATGAGTTTATGTCTGAAAACCTCTATCATACTAATGAGCTACCCCAACTAGCTCACTAAAATTCTGAAACTAAAAATAACATAGCTTAACTAACTGAAGGTCCTCGAAGGATGAGGACTCACCAACAATAGCATCAAGATAAACTTGGGAGACTAGCTAACGGCGGGACTAGGCCTAAACGTCTGAACCTGTATCATGAAATGATATAGCATAGAGTATGTGGTCAGTACTTGGAATGCACTAAGTATGCAAGGTAAATAAAATAAGTTGAGTAAGTAAAAATGTGTCACGACCCAAACATAGGCTCGAATCGAGACATGGGACAAGGAACCCCGAGGGACTCCAAGTCAACCCATGGCATGAACATACAACTAAACTCAATCAATAGAAGCGAAAGATTCAACATACATAACATAGCAGAAATCTAAACATGGCATAAGGTTTGAAATACATCACATGCGTTTAAAGTTGAATCTGAACTATGTCCGAGAAAGCCTTTAACACCGATGAGTTGATGGGACAAGACCCCAACTAACTCTCTAAAACTGAAACTAAAAATACACCTACATAACTAAATAAAAGAGGGGCCCTCAATAGATGAGGACTCACCAACAGAGACTATGCTACTTCGAAAGCTGGCTAGGGTCGAGACTGAATCAGAGTATCGGAGCCTGGATCATGAAACGATATAGCATAAAGTATGCGGTCAATATGTGGAATGTACCGAGTATGCAAGGTAAGTAAAAATATAAAAGTTCATAAGAGTAGGACAACATAATCATAACATAAATATCATAATGCAACATAGGGCTCAAGGTTTCAAAACATTCATAAATCATTCATAATCATGCTCACGAGAGAAAAACATTATTAAACATGACTTGAGCCAACGTATATAATCATAATTATACAGAAATCATAAGGAACAGTGGTAGATTCTTATAACTGACATAGCTCATATGAGCACACATGGAGCCCAACCTGTAAACCCCTAGTTGGGAGGTGATCTTGAGCAGAATTGCATGCCCAAGTGATACTCAAATGCTTCATTTCGACTTGTTTATCTACCGTTATGTGTACATTCTCATGTGATTCTTAGTTAAATGTGAATCTGTACTAACCAACATGATTAGCGTTGTTTTGCAGGTAAAAGGAAATTTAGGAAGCTAATATATATGTTGGTGAAGAGCGGGAATGGACTTGGAAGCAAGGAGTGGAAGTTGACAAGGGAGAGCAGCAAAAATAAGGGCTCCGCGATGGAGTCGTGCACGCTGCCATCGCGGAGGCATTCTGCCTCGGATGAATTAATTTTGTCAAATTCAAGTGGAGGTTCGCGTTACCTCCGTGACACGGAGGCAATGCTCCGCGATGTACTCCGTGTCACGTTGAGTATAATTACCTGGAACCTCAAGTTCTACTGAAGGTACGCGATAGCACCGTGGCACGGAGGCAAGGCTCTGCGATGCAAGTGGTGCCACGTTGAGGTGCATTTGCCTGGGAGCCGACTTCCAGTGAGGGTCCGCAATGCCCCCATGGCACGGAGGGAGTGCTCCGCGATACACTCCATGCCACGTTGCTTGCTATTTCGGGAAATATTTTCAATAGTATAAATAGCACACTTAGGTTTTATTTTAAACATTCTGACTTGGTTGAGCAAGAACGTGGGTTACAGGTAGTTGAGAGGATGAAAATTCTAGGGTTCTTCTCTTTCTCTTTCTCTTTCTCATTAATCTCAATTGTTTGTATGAATTCTACTTATTTGATGATGTTTAATCCACAAATGAGTGGCTAATTCACTTCTTGTTGAGGTTAAGAATTATTGTAGAGGAATGTAATTGTTGATAATTTCAGTTTTCATCTTTTCTTCAATGGTTGTTCTATCAATTCTTGTTTTTACTGCATTAATGTTTGGCCAATGTTAATGTATATCTATAAATCCAATTTTGATTTTGAAAGGGAAAGAAATTGGGCAGATGTTAATTGGTAGGATATGATCTTTTCTTAGTTTATAAAATTGAGAATTGATTTACATTTAAAATAAAAATATATCTGAAAGTCTTATTAGTCAATTATGGAATCGGTTATGTATGGCTAGAGCATGAAATTCTTTTATCACAGAAATGTAGATTAAGGTCTCACGATTCTTAAATTGGATAGGAGTCGAAAGATCCAATCCCTAGGCAATAAATTCCTGACTAGCAACCGAAGAGAAGATTCGCTGAATTGAATTAATAAATTACATCCCTGCATGTTTGTCTTAACCTCAGCTTTTTCATTGCTATTGTTCAGACTCAAATTATAATCTTGACTTAGATTCTTATTACTTAGTAAACTTTAACTCTTAAAATATTTTTTATTTGGTTGTCTGCATTCATAGAGATATAGTTCACTGATGCTTAAGTTAATTAATACCGTAGTTCAGTCCCTATGGGATCGATACTTGGCTTGAAATAAGCCACTTTACTACTTGTTCGACCATGTGCACTTGCGTGTAGTATCCACCACCGAGCAAGTTTTTGGCACAGTTGCCGGGGACTAGCAATTGGTAAATTTATTTTCTTAGTGCTAGTTTACAAATTCTATATAAGTGCTGACAACTTGATCTTAGCCTTTCTCTTGCAGATATTGAATTCTTCTGGATGCTGGCAAGAGATAAGGAGTTGGTGGATTCATATATAGAGCCGGAGAGACAATTTCATCGTCAAAGAAGAGAAGTTGTAGAGAAAAAGTTGTAGTTGCTAAGACAGGCAATTCTGGAGCAACAACAGAATCCACCACTTCTGAGGGTAGTTTTAGTGCCCGAGGAGATGGCAGCAAGGCCGGTTCGCGAAGTGGCAATCCCACATGCAAATAATGTTTCATCTAGTATTCGCAGACCAGAGCCAGGAGGGTGGTTTGAGCTTAAACAAAACATGGTGCAGTTATTGCACACCAGCGGGCAATTCACAGGTCTCCCTCATGAAGATCCACAACAACATCTCCATAACTTTTTGGAGATAAGTGACACTTACATTACCGCTGGAGTATCATCCGACTACGTGAGGCTTACATTATTCCCATTCTCATTATTGGGGGAAGCAAAGAGGTGGTTGAAAGCTGAACCACCTAACTCTATCACTACTTGGGATGATCTCGCAAGAAAGTTTTTGATGCGATTCTTTCCATCCGGGAAGACAGCCAGACTTAGAAGTCAAATTCTAAGTTTTGAACAAAGAGAGGGTGAGAATTTGTATCAAGCTTGGGAAAGGTTCAAATCAATGTTAAGGGATTGTCCTCACCATCACCAGTCTAATGATGTGTTGGTGCATACATTCATTGAGGGTTTGGAACCACATACAAAAATTCTGCTAGACTCAGCAGCTGGGGGGCAGGCATTGGAAAAGACCTATGAGGATCTTTATACTTTGTTGAATCGTACTTCACAGGGAAATCCAGAACGGAATGCAGACTCATCACGAGGAGGAACAAGGAAAGCGGCGGGAGTCTTTACGGTGGATGGTTTTACAGCTATCGCTGCACAGATAGCTGCATTGCAAAATCAACTCAACACCCACTTCATTAGTATGAGCTTGAATCAAGCACAAGCCCCAGTAAATGCAGTTCAGCAGGTATGGTGTGAAGTATATGGGAGTAATGAACACTCAGTTGAGTGTTGTGGTGCAAATCTAGATTCGATAAACTTTGTTGGGAACGTCCAGAGGTATAATAATCAACAGTATGGCAACAGTTACAACTCAAATTGGAGGAATCATCCAAATTTCTCTTGGGGTAGTAATAGCCATCAAGGGTAGAATTCGAATCAGGTAGTGTAGAGAAATCAAGGGGGGCATCAAAATTTTCAGTCTCAATACAGAGGAAACAATGCACCTCCTCCACCACCCAACAACATTGAGGACATGCTCAAAACAATTATAGTTAACCAAATGCAAATGCAGGCTGATTATGTGAAATTAGCGGCTGACATGAAAAATCAGCAGTTAGCTACAAAGGCGTTAGAGTACCAGTTTGGACAGTTAGCTGGAGCTCAAAACACCAGGCCCAGAGGAGGACTACCGAGTGATACTGACCCAAATCCCAAGCAAGTCAATGCAGTGACCACAAGGAGTGGACTACAACTTAAGGAGGTGGAACCAGAAAGACCACCTCAGCAATCTGGAGCAGTGGAGAAAGATGGGGACCATGATGATGAGAGGGGGAAGGAAAAGGCAGCTGAGGCAGAAAGACCACCACCCCCGTTCCCCCAAAGATTAAAGAAGCACAAGGAAGAAGCTTGCTTTAAGAAGTTCATGGAGGTGCTGAAACAAGTACACATTAATTTACCTTTGGTTGATGTTTTGCAGGGAGTGCCGAAATATGCAAAGTATATCAAGGACATTGTAGCAAACAAAAGCAGACTGACGGAGTATGCTACGGTGGCGCTTACGAAGGAGTGCACTTCCCGGATACAAAACAGGTTGCCAAAAAAGCTCAAGGACCCTGGGAGCTTTACCATTCAGATCAAAATCGGGCAAAGTATTCGAGCTCACAGATTATGTGATTTGGGAGCAAGCATAAACTTGATGCCGACATCGGCGTTCAAGAAGTTGGGGTTGGGCAGCCCTAGACCAACTACTGTGATCTTGCAGCTAGCTGACCGTTCTTTGGCCAGACCAGATGGTATTGTGGAGGATGTGCTAGTGCAAGTGGGCTCCCTCATTTTCCCAGTGGATTTTATTATCTTGGATTTTGAGCCGGATGCGAAAGTCCCATTTATTTTGGGACGTCCTTTCTTGGCAACCGGGCGAACATTGATTGATGTGGCTGCAGGGAAGCTAACCATGCGAGCGCATGATAAAGTGGAGGTTTTTGATGTGTATAAGTCCATGAAACTACCATCCATTTATGAGGAGCTATCAGCAATCAATGTGCTAAATCAGGAAGCAATTCTTCAGATTGTTGATTCTCAAGATCCATTGGATAGAGCTTTGATGGGCTCCTATCCTTTCGAAGACAGGGATACGTATGAGATGGTGCAGATGTTGAATGAACCAAAATGGTTTCCCAGGAAGCAAGACTTTCATCCCTTGATGCGGTCCTTGGAACCATTGCCAAAGCCATCAATTGAGGAAGCACCAAAACTGGAGTTGAAGACATTGCCTCCACATCTGAAGTATGTGTTTTTGGGGGAACATGACACATTTCCAGTCATCATCTCCGCAGAACTGACAGAGGCACAGGTAAAGGATTCATTGGTGGTTCTCAAGAGGCGGAAGAAAGCAATGGGGTGGCAAATGTCAGATATTAGGGGAATCAATCCAGCTTTTTGCACACACAGGATTTTTATGGAAGAAGGAGCAAAGCCAACTGTACAACATCAGCGAAGGTTGAATCCGGTGATGAAGGATGTAGTTAGGAAGGAAGTGATCAAGTGGCTTGATGCAGGTGTGGTCTATCCCATTTCAGATAATGAATGGGTCAGTCCCGTTCAGTGTGTCCCTAAGAAAGGAGAGATGACCGTGGTCACCAACAAGAAGAATGAGCTAATTCCTACACGCACAGTCACAGGCTGGCGAATTTGCATGGACTACAGAAAGCTCAATGAGGCCACGAGGAAAGATCATTATCCTATCCTATTTATTGATCAGATATTGGACAGGTTGGCAGGGCAAGAATATTATTGTTTCCTTGATGGATATTCTAGCTATAACCAAATAGCCATAGCATCGGAGGACCAGGAGAAAACCACTTTTACATGTCCTTATGGGACATATGCTTTCAGGCGGATGTCATTTGGTCTATGCAATGCACCCGCCACATTCCAGAGATGCATGATAGCGATCTTTCACGATATGGTGGAAGATTTCGTTGAGGTATTTATGGATTATTTTTCTGTTTTTGGTAATTCGTTTGCTAGATGCTTGCAGAATCTTGACAGGGTGCTAGCTCGATGTGAAGACTCCAACCTTGTACTCAACTGGGAGAAATGTCATTTTTTAGTCAAGGAGGGTATCTTCCTTGGCCATAAGGTGTCATGCAAGGGGTTGGAAGTCGATCGTGCAAAGATCGAAGTGATCGAAAAGCTACCACCACCTGTGTCAGTGAAGGATGTTTGCAGTTTTCTCGGACATGCAGGGTTCTACAGATGGTTCATCAAGAACTTCTCTAAAATTTCTAAACTGATATGTCGGTTGCTAGAAAAAAGGGTGAAGTTCAAGTTTGATGAAGATTGTGTTAAAGTATTCGAGGAGTTGAAACAGAAACTGGTAGAAGCACCTATTCTCATTTCTCCGGATTGGGAGCAACCATTTGAATTAATGTGTGATGCAAGTGACATGGCTGTAGGAACTGTATTAGGGCAGCGGAGGAATAGAATTTTTCATTCCATTGATTATGCAAGCAAAACACTAGATGCAGCCCAAGTCAATTATACAGTCACGGAAAAGGAGATGCTAGCATTGGTGTTCTCATTTGATAAATTCAGGTCCTACATGGTGGGTTCTAAAGTAGTGGTATATACTGATCATGCAGCAATTCGGTATCTGTTTAACAAGAAGGATGCAAAGCACAGACTAATCAGATGGATATTGTTGTTACAAGAGTTTGACCTAGAAATTCGGGACAGAAAGGAGAGCGAGAATCAAGTGGTAGATCACCTATCACGATTGGAAAGCCGGTTGCATGTGAAGGAAGGTGACAACATCAAAGAAGAGTTCCCGGATGAGCAGCTCTTGGCAATAAGGGAAGCTGAAATCCCTTGGTATGTAGACATTGTGAATTTGCTGGTAAGTGGAGTATACCCACCGGAGGCTACGGCTCAGCAAAGAAAGAAGTTGAGACATGATTGCAAGTATTACATTTGGGATGAGCTGTATCTGTTTAAGCAGGGACCGGATCAGGTGATGAGAAGATGCATTCCAGAGAGCCAAATTGCAGAAGTATTGAGAAGTTGCTACTCATCATTGTATGGAGGGCACCACGGAGGCGAGCGGACAGCTCACAAGGTGCTACGGTCAGGTTTCTTTTGGCCTACACTGTTTAGAGACTCTATGGCATATGTAAAAATGTGCGATAGATGTCAAAGAACGGGCACAATTGGTAGAAGGCAGGAGATGCCATTGCAGCAAATATTAGAAGTGGAGATCTTTGATGTATGGGGAATAGATTTCATGGGTCCGTTCCCACTGTCATTTGGTAATCGTTACATCTTGGTAGCCATTGATTATGTTTCTAAGTGGGTCGAGGCAACAGCTTTCCCCAGGAATGACAACAAGGTGGTGACAAAATTTGTGAAAAAGCATATTTTCACCATGTTCGGGACACCCCGAGCCATTATCAGTGATGGAGGGGCTCATTTTGTGAATGCAAGTTTCAAGAATTTGCTAGCTAAGTATGGGGTGCGGCACAAGGTAGCAATAGCATATCATCCCCAAAGTAGTGGGCAAGTCGAGGTGTCGAACAAAGAAATAAAGCAGATTCTACAGAAGACAGTGAATGCACAACGAATTGATTGGTCAAGAAAACTCGACGATGCATTGTGGGCTTATAGAACTGCGTACAAGACACCCATTGGGACTTCTCCGTACAGATTGGTCTATGGAAAGGCATGTCATCTGCCTGTGGAGCTGGAACATCGAGCTTTTTGGGCCGTGAGAAAGTTGAACTGGATCCGGAGCTAGCAGGGAAGAAGAGGCTGATGCAACTCAGTGAACTTGATGAGTTTCGATGGCATGCTTATGAAAGTGCCAAATGCTACAAGGAGAAAACAAAGAGGTGGCATGATAGGCATATGGTGCATCGGATCTTTGAGCCGGGGCAGAAAGTATTGTTATTTAACTCAAGGCTGAAGCTTTTTCCCGGTAAATTGCGGTCCAAATGGTCAGGGCCGTTTGAAATGTTGAGAATGACCCCACACGGGGCAGTGGAGATGTGGAAAGAAGATAGAAGTGCCATATTTTTGGTGAATGGGCAACGATGTAAGCATTATTGGGGTGAGGATGTTATTTGAGAGAAGACGTCCATCACTCTAGCGGATGATTGAGCATGAATGGCATTGAGCCGCGACAGTAAATCAGGTGCTGCGCAGGAGGCAACCCGTGAATATATTGTACATAGAAGAGTAGAATTATTTGTGAAAAAAAATAACAAAAACAACAAAGAAAAAGAAAAAGAAAAATTTTTTGTTGCGTTGAAACCTATGATTTCTAACCAATTTCTTGTGGTGAAATGATTTTCAGGTGAACGGAGGGAAAAAATAAAAAAAAAGCGCAAAGGAAAAAAATTGAGGTGAGAAAAGAAAAATTGGCACCTTACAGTGAGCCTGCGCGATGGCTCCGTGTCACGGAGGAGGGCCTCCACGTTACCCTCCGTGACACGTTGAGGCCTATTCTGGATTTTTTTAAAATCCAGAATGCCTGGGTGATGGCTCTGTGTCACGGAGGCAGTGCTCCACATTGCACTCTGTGACACGTTGAGTGTTATTTCATGTCGGGTCACCTCGGGTCACCGGGTAACCCGCGCGAAAAACCCCTTTTAAACCCCAATTTCCTTCATTTTCTTCCTACTTTCCCATTTCCTCCACGACCCACACCCAAAATCCCCTTCTCCCCCAACGTGACACGGACCTAGGGATCAATTTTCTTCGAGTTTTTTCGATTTCATCAAAGTAAAGGTATGTTCTTGAATTTTTCCTTATTTTTGCTCAAATTTTCAATTCTTGAACATGTTTGGTGATTAAACCTTTCCCTAAGTGAAAAATAAGCTTGAATTCGCTTGAGTTATGATTGAATGATGTTCATAGTATCATTGTTAGTATATGAACTCAATGATTGCATGTTTTATTGAAATTCTTGCGAAATTGATAGCTAGGGTTGAAAATTGAATAGGAAGAAGACTAAATTCTTTGAAATGTTGAAAAAATTGGTTTGTGCATGTTGGGTGATGTGATATTGTGATTGATGTTGAATATGTTAAGTTAGAAGAGGGATTTTCGGGAGAATGCAATTGGAAGAATTACATAGGTTGTTGAAAAATTGCTAAGTGCTATGCTGATGTAATTGAATCGATGGAGAAATTTGTATTCATTGTACAAAGTTTGAGTAGTACAAAGTAATTATCCCATCGAATTATATGAATGCACTGAGCTTGTTGAATGCTAAGAATGGCAAAATCATTAATGTCTTGTCGAATTGTGTTGATTGCGGCTAAGACTAAGTGTGGGGTGATCCAATTAAACCCAACCTTAGTTGTAGCTAATTATGACTTGCATAACATTGGGACTGTATGTTTGAATGTACAGGAACAATGTCAGGCCGACAAGACAAGGGCAAGGGCGCATCCATTCGGGCGCCAGCAGAAAAAGGGTCAGATTGGGAACAGCAGTTCCAACAGCACCAGCGGTTCCTAGAAGTCAATGCAGACTATACGGAACCCGATGGGTGACTGATGAGGGGAAGAAGTGGTATGCTAAACATAAAGAAACCAAATACTTCCCGGAAGAGCAGATAGCACGGGAACCGCTAGCACAGGAATTCCCACGGATTGTACACCGAATTGACACAGCGGGGCTAAACTTCATCTTCGAAGAGCCCAGGGAGTGCAATCTCCATCTTATCCGGGATTTCTATGCAATTGGAACCCGACAATACGCAGTCACACCATCAAAATCAGAGGGCAAGTTGTCACTTTTGATCCCCATCACTTGAATGCAATCTTAGGGGCGCGGGACACAGACGCTCATGTCCTCCATCAGCTGAACATCACTCCACCCTATGCGGACATCAGACGCACCTCATGTGGAGCCCGATCGATAGCAAGGTGGGCTAGGCACAAGGAGAGGGGCTACCATCAGACATTTCCCTACTCTCAGATGAACCCGGAAGCCCGGATTTGGTTGAAGACTGTGTGTTCCTGCCTGATCCCGGGGGTGCACATGACAGATGTCACCTGGGATAGAGTTTTCTTGGTGTATGCCCTGATGAAGGGGATGGAAATCAATGTTGGAGAGGTGATCATCTCCGCCATGAAGAGAGCCCGACTGCATCAGGGGCATAGATACGGGTTCGGTGGTCTGCTTACCACGTTCCTGAGGGGCCACGATATTGAGGAGGAGGCCCTCGATTACATCCCACAGATCGACAGGCGTGCCTTGGACGTCACTAAAACCAAGGCACCTGACACTACTTTTGGGTCGGTGCTCAACCTAGCCGAGCGACATGCTCGGGATGATTAGTACATGGCCCGCATGTACGGGATGCAGATGTTGCAGCTGCACATCGGCGGGATGCCCGCAACAGAGGATGAGCTGTGGCAGCTCGAGTTGGATTACCCATTCAACGAGAATGCCCGGGCTCTATGCAGAGTGGGGCCCGCATTTGTGGAGCCCGTGGATGATGATGTCCCTACCGATGAGGAGACATGCTGGGAGGACTCAGATGTTGAGTCGGACGAGGACGGCGGGGGAGATTCTGATATGGGAGATGAAGCAATGGCACCTGATGAAGAAGCTGAATACTTTGATTGATCAAGGAGTTTCACCACCCAACCTGTGTGATATTTTGAAATTTTGTGAACTCTGGGGACAGTGTTCGGTTTAAGTGTGGGGTGGGAGTAGTTAGGTGCCAGCTGCTTTGTTTATGTTTTTTTTGTGTTTGTTGTGCTTGTGATAAATGTGACCTTGTTACTCTGTGTTTTGTGTTCTGTAATTAATGTGGTGTTGTAATGAATGTTGAGCTGTTGTTGTGTTGTGTTGAGATGTTGTTGGTTGTGTGGTGTAAATATTTTTCAAATTAATATTTTTATCTTTTTCTATCGAAATTTTTTGTTGAATTTCTTTTATGTTGGGTTTCTCGGCCTTTGTTTTTGGTGTTTTTGCAGAGAATAGTCCCATTGAACCAAAGTTGTAGATAGCGACCGTTCCATATAATGGATGGATGACGACCGTCTTAAGGAAAATGTAGTCGATAAGAGTAGTTTTTTTTTCTTTCTTTTCTTTCTTTTCTTTCTTTTGTTTGTTTCCCAAACGTGTCGCTACTTCAAGGTTCGGAATTCTTGTTACGTGTTGTAGATGATATTAAGATGCAAAGGTGATTCGTATGAAGGCATGCAAATGTGTTAAACATGTTGAGATACCTAGGCCATAGAGTTCGATTCGGTGTGATCGAGGCTTAATAGTAAATTCTTGTAATTAGCTGATTGAAGAGTCTGTGAATATGTCTTGAGTTGAGCATGTGCAATCAATGTGAGGTAAGGTTTCGACTATTCCATGCTATTGTGAAGTGTCTAGAACTTGCCTGTTGTGTGTGCTAAACGAAATGAAGGATGTGGATTGGAGGAAAGGATGTAAGCATTTTTTTGAATAAACCGAAAGTTCTCCCCTATCATACCTACCTTGATTGTACATCCTAGTTAGCCCCATTGAGCCTTTAGCCTATTTTTTTCTTTCATTGAAGAGTTACAAATCGAGCTTAATCCCTTCTTTTCATTAGCTGTGAATTTGACCCAAAACTCTTAAGCGCTTAAGAAAAACAATTTTCCCACGGTGTAAAGGAGTGAGAATTGTGAAACGGAAGGGAAGCAGAAGTTGTGAAAGTTAAAGAAAAGGTCAAAGGTGCACTTCTTGAAATTAAAAAAATAAAGATGTATAACTACTCTTTGCTAGTAAGTCGAGTGTGCTTAAAGAAATGGGAACAAAAACAAAGAAAAAAAATTTCAAGAATGAGAGGATGGAGGAAGAAACAATGCCCGTAATGAAGGTGGGATGTATTGAAAAGCGCTTAAGGAAGCTAGTTGCTATTATTGGTTAGCCCAGTATTTACTAGTTCTGCAGCTTACATTACAAACCATTAAGTCCTACATGATCTTACATCACGCATCCTTATATTAGTGGAGCAATACACTAGAGGCAAGCCTATGGTTCATGACATGATGCATGTGAATTCTTTGGGAGAGAGAGCGAAATCGTATTCATATACCCCTACATGTAGTGCTTTGGAAATCTTATAATGGCAAATGGGGTAATTCTCTTGTATTGTGAGGGTACATGCTTGATGAGGGATTAAATTTCATGTCGGATGTCTTGATCAGTTTATTTGCATGAGTTTGCCAAGATCGAGAATCGACTCTTGAGTTTAGGAGGTCTTAATGTGCTATACTTCATTGGATTGATGAGACCATGCATGTTTTCTTGATGATTTTCTATATTAAATAATCGGTATAGCCGTAGCTTGAATGGTCAAGCCAAAGTAGCTATGCGGGAGTGTCAATTGCATGAGATGTGAGAGTATTGTTCGAGGACGAACAAGGTTTTAAGTGTGGGGTAAGTGATCTTGGGCAGAATTGCATGCCCAAGTGATACTCAAATGCTTCATTTCGACTTGTTTATCTATCGTTATGTGTACATTCTCATGTGATTCTTAGTTAAATGTGAATTTATACTAGCCAACATGATTAGCGTTGTTTTGCAGGTAAAAGGAAATTTAGGAAGCTAATATATATGTTGGTGAAGAGCGGGAATGGACTTGGAAGAAGGGAGTGGAAGTTGACAAGGGAGAGCAGCAAAAATAAGGGCTCCGTGATGGAGTCGTGTCACACTGCCATCGCGGAGGCATTCTGCCTCGGATGAATTAATTTTGTCAAATTCCAGTGGAGGTTCACGTTACCTCCGCGACACGGAGGCAATGCTCTGTGATGCACTCCGTGTCACGTTGAGTATAATTACCTGGAACCTCAAGTTCCAGTGAAGGTGCGCGATAGCACCGTGGCATGGAGGAAAGGCTCCGCGATGCAAGTCGTGCCACGTTGAGGTGCATTTGCCTGGGAGCCGACTTCCAGTGAGGGTCCGCGATACCCTCGTGGCACGGAGGGAGTTCTCCGCGATACACTCCGTGCCACGTTGCTTGTTATTCCGGGAAAAATTCTCAATAGTATAAATAGAACACTTAGGTTTTATTTCAAACATTCTGACTTGGTTGAGCAAGAACGTGGGTTACAGGCAGTTGAGAGGACGAAAATTCTAGGGTTCTTCTCTTTCTCTTTCTCTTTAATCTCAATTGTTTGTATGAATTCTACTTATTTGATGATGTTTAATCCACAAAAGAGTGACTAATTCACTTCTTCTTGAGGTTAACAATAATTGTAGAGGAATGTAATTGTTGATCATTTCAGTTTTCATCTTTTCTTCAATGGTTGTTCTATCAATTCTTGTTTTTATTGCATTAATGTTTGGCCAATGTTAATGTATATCTAGAAATCCAATTTTGATTTTGAAAAGGAAAGAAATTGGACAGATGTGAATTGGTAGGATATGATCTTTTCTTAGTTTAGAAAATTGAGAATTGATTTACATTCAGAATAGAAATATATCTGAAAGTCCTATTAGTCAATTACGGAATCGGTTATGTATGGATAGAGCATGAAATTCTTTTATCACAGAAATGTAGATTAAGGTCTCATGATTCTTAAATTGGATAGGAGTCGAAAGATCCAATCCATAGGCAATAAATTCCTGACTAGCAACCGAAGAGAAGATTTGCTGAATTGAATTAATAAATTACATCCCTGCATGTTTGTCTTAAGCTCAGCTTGTTCATTGCCATTGTTCAGACTCAAATTATAATATTGACTTAGATTCTTATTACTTAGTAAACTTTAACTCTTAAAATATTATTTATTTGGTTGTCTGCATTCATAGAGATATAGTTCACTGAAGCTTAAATTAATTAATACTGTAGTTCAGTCCCTGTAGGATCGATACTTGGCTTGAAATAAGCCACTTTACTACTTGTTTGACCACGTGCACTTGCGTGTAGTATCCACCACCGAGCAGGAGGTTGTTCGTACCTTGCCAAGGGTAGAACCATGAAAGGCGTGATATCACCCATGAAAGGCCCATTTGGGGCAAAGGGGGACTATCTTAAGGGAGGTCCCATCGTGACCTACTGTGGCACGTAGTTTTGAGATTTAGGGCAAAACCTGAGCCCTAAACCTACTCGTTGTTAAATACTACTCTCAAAAGATATATAGTTATCATAGGATAATATACATGAATTTCCTGGACTAGTTAAATCATGATAATTGGAAGCATGTTTGAAAATATATGAACTAGCCATGAAATAAGGCCTATGAGTCGGTCGTATTCATGAATCATACATTATGAGGTTCATGCATACTTGCAAAATATGTATATACTTGATATTCATAAATTCATGATGAGCATTTGAGAGAAATCATATCATACGTCATAAATCATAGTAGGCTAAAGAGAATCAAGATCATAATGAAATCATAACTTGATTTTCATAAAAACATGCATAATTGGGCATGATTTGATTTAAATCTAAATCTACAATTTATATTCAAAATAATTATAAAATCTTCCCATAGATCATAAAATATGATTTAATTCATGAAAGGAATTGACCCATAGTTAGATCATAGAGAAATTCAAAAGAATTAGAATAAACCTCGTAGATCATGGAACTTGAATTATAGAAGTAGAATCTCATGGAATTGATAGAAGTTTGGGCATGAGAGTGAGAGGAACTCTCATTCAGAGTCTCACATACCTGGGTAGATTGATTTTTCCCTCTTCCTTTAACATCCAAAAGAAATTGAAGAAAAATTGATGGGTTAAGCTTTGATCACCTCTAAGAGTCTCCTAGTCTTGCATGCATGGGATGGTAAGGCTTAGGATAGGTTTTAATAATTAAAACGATGTAGTTTAGGCGATAAGACCATAGGAATTACGAAAAAGCCCTTAATAAATTTGCAAAAAATAACTGACTGTCAGTCCCAACGAGGGACTAGACGAGTTTTCACCTTAGACCACGACTCGTGGCCTTCAGTCATTGATGCACTGCCCATTTTCCTCAAGGGGACCCCAAGAGGGACTCAACAAATCGTCAGGAGTGACCATGACTCGTGGTCACCTCTCGTGATTTCCACTACCCAAAATCCTTTAATCCTCCTCCAACACTAACCACGGCTGACTCAACTAGTCGTGGGGTCTGACCACGACTCGTGCCCATGCCCGTGATAACCCCAAATCCAACTCAAGTCTAATACTCTACCGCGAGTCACTTCATGACTCGTGGTCTACCCCAAGGGTCCAGTAACAACACGTTGTGTGACCTGGTGCAGATTTTTTGAGTTTTCTCCGTTTCAACTCCCAGGTTTGATCTAAGGATTTTTGGGGCATTACGATATCTCCCCCTCGGGAACATTCATCCTCGAATGTTGGAAAACATAGAGAAAACAGAGAAATGCAATCATCATATTCAAATATTGATCATTTAAGCTGAAAACTAACGAAATGCCTACCTCCGAACTGAACTACATGGCTGAACTGAATTTGCGAACCATACATACATACTTTGAGATAACAGAAACTTGGGCACATGAACTGAACATGAAAACTAAATAGAGTACTAGGGCAAACACTGATACCTCAAACTGAAATGGAGTTGGAAGGGAATAGGTGTGGGTATCTAGCCATCATATCCGCTTTGGCTTCCCACATAGCTCCCTCAACATGTTGGTTCCTCCATAACACTTTGACTGAAGCTACCTCCTTGTTCCTTAGCCTCCGAACCTAACGATCCAATATCTCCACCGGAATCTCCTCATAGCTAAGGCTATCTCTCACACCCACACTCTCTATCGGAACCACCAAAGCTGGATCACCCAAATACTTCTTCAAGAGCGATACAAGAAAAACAAGATGAACGAAAGCTAATTTTGAGGGCAACTCCAATTCATATGCCACCTTGCCAACCAGTTTCACAATCGGGTAGGGGCCAACATAACACAAGCTGAGTTTTCCTTTCTTTTCAAACCTCATCACTCCCTTCATGGGATACACCTTCAGAAATACCCAATCATCCACTTCGAACTCTAGTTCTCTCCTTCTCACATCGGCATAGGACTTTTGGCGACTTTGAGTTATTTTCAACCTGTCTCGTATGAGCTGAATCTTCTCCATAGCCTCATGGACTAAATCTGTTCCTATCAACGTAGCTTCACCGACTTCAAACCAACGAATAGGCGATCTACATCTCCGCCCATAGAGAGCCTCAAACAGAGCCATCTGAACACTAGAATGGTAGTTGTTATTGTACGTAAACTCAATTAGAGGAAAATGGTTATCCCAACCACCCTTGAATCAATCACACATGCTATCAACATATCTTCGAGAGTCTAAATTATTTGCTCCGCTTGACCATCCATTTGTAGGTGAAATGTTGTACTGAGCGTAACCTGAGTACCCAGTCCTTTTTGAAATGACCTCCAAAATTGAGAGGTAAACTGAGTACCTCCGTCCGATATGATGGACAAGGTCACTCCATGCAATCGTACCAACTCATGAATGTATAGTTTGGCATAATCTTCTGCTGAATTAGTGGTTTTGATCAGTTGAAATGAGCGGCTTTGGTCAACCTGTCCACAACTACCCAAATGGAGTCATATTGTCGATGAGTGCGAGGCAACCCGGTAATGAAGTCCATATTGATTTCTTCCCACATACAAGTAGGAACTGATATCCTAAAGCACACCTCTCGATTTCTGATGCTCAACCTTCACTTGCTGACAATTTGGAGACTTAACTACAAATTCTTCTATGTCCTTCTTCATGCCATTCCACCAATAGAATTCACGTAGGTCATGGTACATCTTGGTGGCACCTGGATGGATTGAATACCTAGATCCATGAGCCTCATGCAACATCCTATTCCTCAAATCCCCCACATCTGGAACACATAAGCGACCCTGGTATCAAAGCACACCATCTCCCCCTTTGGAGAAGAGCTCTACCTTCTGATTCTGAACGCCCTTCTTTAACTTTACCAAAATAGGGTCCTCATCTTGTCTAGCTTTTACATCAGTCACCAAGGATGATTCTGACCCATTCTAAACTATAACACCTCCATCGATCGAGTCAACTAGTCGGACTCCCAACTTTGCAAGTTGATGCACATCCTTCACCGGCTTGTTTCTCCCCTCATCCACATGGGACACACTCTCCATAGAGAGTCTACTAAGAGCGTCTGCTACTACATTGGCCTTACCCGGATGGTAAAGGACACTCATATCGTAATCCTTAAGTAGCTCCAACCACCTCCTTTGCTGAAGATTGAGATCCTTCTGGTTAATCATATACTGTAGACTCTTATCGTACGTAAACACATCTATTTGAACCCCGTAAAAGTAATGTCTCCATATCTTCAAGGAAAATACCACCACTGCCAATTCTGAGATCATGAGTCGGGTAGTTCTTTTCATGGACTTTCACCTATATAGAAGCGTAAGCTATAACTTTTCTGTGTTGTATCAATACACACCCAAGTCCAGTCCTTGAAGCATCACAATACACCACGAACCCATCGGTACCCTCGGGGAGGGTCAACACTGGTGCTGAGGTTAGTCGAGCCTTCAACTCTTGGAAGCTCTTCTCATAAGCCTCTGACCATTGAAATTTTACCTTCTTCTGGGTCAGTTTAGTCAACAATGCTGCAATAGATAAAAACCCCTCAAAAAATCTTTGATAATAGCCAGCTAAGCCCAAGAAACTCCTGATATATGAAGGATTCACCAGCCTGGGCCAATTCTTCACTGCCTCTATCTTCTGTGAGTCTAACTGCACACCTTCACTAGACCCCACATGACCCAAGAACACCACAGAATTTAACCAAAACTCACATTTGCTAAATTTTGCATACAATTGACAATCCTTCAAAGTCTGCTATACCACCTTTAAATAAGCGGCATGCTCCTCCTGGCTCTGAGAGTATATAAAGATGTCATCTATGAACACAATCACGAACATGTCCAAATATGGCTTGAACACCCTGTTCAATTGGTTCATAAAAGCTATAGGAGCATTCGTTAGTCCAAAAGACATAACTACAAATACATATGACCATACTGAGTTCTAAAGGCTGTTTTCGGAATGTCACTCTCCCGAACCCTGAGCTGGTGGTATCCGGACCTGAGATCTATCTTCGAAAAGAACTTGGCACCCTGATGCTGGTCAAAAAAATCATAAATCCTGGATATAGGGTACCTATTCTTGATGGTGACCTTGTTGAATTGTTAATAATCAATACATATATAAAGAGAGCCATCTTTCTTTCGTACAAAGAGAACTGGTGCACCCTATGGAGACTTGCTAGGTCTAATGAAACACTTGTCTAATAGGTCCTTCAACTGATCTTTCAGCTCCATTAGCTTAACTGGAGCCATTCTGTAAGGAAGAATATATATAGGTTGTCTGTCGGGTAGGAGGTCAATACCAAAATCAATTTCCCCCTCGCAAGGAATACTCAGTAGATCATCTGGGAACACTTCTAGATACTCACATACCACCGGAACTAACTGGATAGTCGAGATCTCTGCCATAGCATCCTTAACCCTAACTAGATGGTACACACAAACTTTAGAAATCATATTTATGGCCTTAAGATAGGAAATGAAATGACCTACAGGCACGGCTAAACTACCCTTCCATTCTAAGACTATCTCACCTAGAAATTTGAACTCTACCACACGGGTTCTAGAATTAACAGAGGCATAACATGCAAATAGCTAATCCATGCTGAGGATAATATCAAAATCAGTCATGGATAACTCTACTATATCTGCTGAGGTGATTTTCTAAAGGACTGAGACCGCAATTTCTATATACCCGCTGAGCTATAACTGAATCACCGACTGGAGTAGAGACTGAGAAGGGTTCTGATAAGATTTCGAGATTGACTCTGAAGCTACTAGAAATATAAGGCATCATAAAAGATAGGGTAGCCCTTGGATCTAACAAAGCATAAACATCAAGGGTGGAAAACTCACAACTTACCAATAACCACACGGGGGAAGTCTTCTACTCCTATCGGGATGCAAGGGCATAAATCTGTTCTGGCGCTGGCCGCTAGCTGAACTAGTCTAAGCTCCCTTCTAGGAGGTACGTATTGTTGGAGTTATTAAACTGGCAGCTGGTGTAGGGGCTCCACCACCCCCTGATCTGGCTGAAGGGCAATCCCTGAGTCTGTGTCCGGGTTTGCCACACCCGAAACAAGCATTTGAGCTAACTAATCACCTCCCTAGGTGATTCTTTCCACACTTCACATAGGCTGGGAAGGTGCGCTCTATCTGCATTCTACCTTGGCCCCTCGAATCTGAGGTACTTCTCCTCTGACCACCCTGTGGTCTAGAAGGTGCACTAGCTGATGATGGTGCTACAGAAAAAGACCTGTGATGAAACTGTCGGCGATGTCCTTCCCCCGATCTACGCTGAGAAGTCCTATAACTGTCTATCCTTGCCCTCTTGGCCTCTCTCTCCCTCCGATACACTACCTCCATCTACTGGGCGTGTAAAACTATATGGGGAAAATCCATGTCCTGATACACCATGGAAATCCTACAATCCTTATCCAGGTGGTCCGCCACTCTATGTACAAATCTGCTTACCCGAGCTCTTTGGTTAGCCACTAACTTGGGTGCATAATTGGATAAATAGGTGAAATCCAAAGCGTACTCCTGAACTGACATGTTACCCTACTTCAAATTCATCATCTCACGAGGAAAGAATCGTTCTAGAAAGGCGGCATGAAACTAATCCCAATCGATAAGGCCTGCTCCCACTACCCTACTATCTTTTCACTGTTTGAACCAAATATGCACAACCCCTTTCAGTTGATAAGAGGCCAAGTCGACGCACTCCCCATTTTCTACCCCCATGACTTGGGTGATCTTCAGAATCTCATTAATGAACTCATGTGGGTCCTCATCTACTTTTGAACCAAGGAACTCTGGTGGGTTCATCCTCAGAAAATCCCTGACCCGAGTCATCGTCGTATTCATGTTCTGAGGGAGATGTGCCACCGCCTGTTGATTGACCTGGGCGGTCAAGGCCTATGCTAGAATCTATATGGATGACCTGAATTCAGTGTGGGCAGACAGCTTCGGTGCATGATCCTCACGGGTTGGTGGGGCCTGATGGTGCCTCTCTCTGTTGCCGTTCTCGTGGTCATTTCTGTTTCTGCTTCTGTTCACTCGATGTGGAGGCATGATTCTGTGGACGTATATCGCATGAGTTTGAAGGTTAGGTAGAGATTTCATCGCATGACATGAGATCATGAAAGAAGTGGATATTTCCTAAACGTTTCGTAGCCTCTTTGTCATAAGTGTGGCTCGCTTCACAACCATGAAAAAGACTCTAGTTAACGTGGCTTTCGGACACCCTAGGATACTTCAAACCTATTGCTCTGATACCAAGTTTTTCATGACTCGAACATAGGCTCAGATTGAGACACGGGACAAGGAACCTTGAGGGACTCCAAGTTGACCCATGGCATGAACATACAACAAACATAATCAATAGAAGCAGAAGATTCAACATACATAACATAGTGGAAATCTAAACATGGCATAAGGTCTAGAACACATCACATGCGTTTAAAGCTGAATATGAACTATGTCCGAGAAAGCCTCTATCACTGACGAGTTGATGGGACAAGGCCCCAGCTAACTCTCTAAAATTGAAACTGAAAATACACCTACATGACTGAATAAAAGAGGGGCCCTTGACAGATGAGGACTCACCAACAGAGACTGATGCTACTCCAAAAGCTGGCTAGGGTCGAGGCTGAATCTGAGTACCGGAGCCTGGATCATGAAACGATACAGCATAGAGTATGCGGTCAATATGTGGAATGTACCAAGTATGCAAGGTAAGTAAAATGGATATTTAAAAATATAAAAGTTCATAAGAGTAGGACAACATGATCATAACATAAATATCATAATGCAACATAGGGCTCAAGTGTTTCAAAACATTCGTAAATCATTCATAATCATGCTCACGAGAGAAAAACTTTATTAAACATGACTTGAGTCAACGTATATAATCATAATCATACATAAATCATAAGGAACAGTGGTAGATTCTTATAAGCGACATAGCCCATATGAGCACACATGGAGCCCAACCTGTAAACCCCTAGTCAGGAGAGCGCTCGTACCTTGCCAAGGGTAGAACCATGAAAGGCGTGATATCACTCATGAAAGTCCCATTTGGGGCAAAGGGGGACTATCTCAAGGGAGGTCCCATCGTGACCTACTGTGGCACGTAGTTTTGAGATTTAGGACAAAACCTGATCCCCCAACCTGCTCGTTGTTAAATACTACTCTTAAAACATATATAGTGCTCATAGGATAATATACGTGAAATTCATGGTCTAGTTAAATCATGATAATTGTAAGCATGCTTGAAAATACGTGAACTATCCATGAAATAAGGTCCATGAGTCGACCATAGTCATAAATCATAAATCATGGGGTTCATGCATACTTGCAAAACATGTATATAATTGATATTCATAAATTCATGATGAGAATTTGAGAGAAATCATATCATACTTCATAAATCATAGTGGGATAAAGAGGATCAAGATCATAATGAAATCGTAACTTGATTTTTCTAAAATCATGCATAATTAGGCATGATTTGATTTAAATCTGAATCTATAAATTTATATTTAAAATATTTATAAAATCTTACCATCGATCATAAAACATGATTTAATTCATGAAAGGAATTGACCCATAAATATATCATATAAAAATTTACAAGAATTAGATTAAACCCCATAGATCATGGAACTTGAATTATAGAAGTAGAATCTCATGGAATTGATGGAAGTTTGGGCATCAGAGTGAGAGGATCTCTCATTCATAGCCTCACATACCTGGGTAGATTAATTTTTCCCTCTTGCTTGAACACCCAAAAGAAATTGATGAAAAATTGATGGGTTAAGCTTTGACCATCTCTAAGAGTCTCCTACTTGCACGCATGGGATGGTAAGGCTTAAGAGAGGTTTTACTCTTTAAAACCCCTCATAACATAGCTTAAAAAGACGTACTTTAGGCCTAAGGACCATAGGAAATCATGGAAAATACCTTAATAAATTCGCAGAAAATTACTGACTGCTAGTCCCAACGAGGGACTGGACGAGTCTTCACCTTGGACCATGACTTGTGGCCTTCAATCGTTAAGTGCACTTTCCTTTTTCCTCGAGGGGACACCACGAGGGACCCAACGAATCATCAAGGTTGTCCACGATCCGTGGTCACTTCTCGTGATCTCCACTGCCTAAAATTCTTTTATCCTCCTCCAACACTGACCATGGCTGACTCAATGAGTCGTGGGGTCTGAACACGTCTCTTTGTCATTCCCGTGATGACCCCAAATCCAACTCAAGAATACTCCAGCACAAGTAACATCACAACTCGTGGTCTACCCCACGGGTCCAATAACGGCCTGTTCTATGACCTGGTGCAAATTTTTCAGTTTTCTCCATTTCGACTCTTGGGTCTGATCTAAGGGTTTTCGGTGCATTACAAAATTTAAATCATGCATATCATAAATTATAACATCATAAGATTCTAAGAGTAAAGGCTGCATGATGATATCTAAAAACATGAATAGACATAAACTGATTTTCATAATTGAATCGAATGATCCAAAGCTAAAACTGAGATTTTTAATTAAAACTGATAACCTGATCATTGGGTCAAACCTGCTAAAACCAACTATCATAACTGATAAACATGCATAACTGAAATCATGAGGAAGAGTGGGAGACTCATCATAACCGACACTATCACGATAGAGCTTACGTGATCCCAACAATTATACTCAAGTGGGCAGAGCCATCAAAATCCTTGTCAGGGCTAAGGGTGGTACCATGATATCGATATCAAACTGAAGGCCCAATCGAGGTAAGGGAAGCCCACAAAAGAGGCCCCAAAGTAACTGAATAATTCTATGTTGGCACGTAGTTTTGATACCCGAGGTTTTTATGAACCCCTAGCCTACTCAATACTAGACACTACTCCCAAAAACATGTGAAGTGCTCTCCATCATTTTTCAAAAAAGTTGAAACCAGCATTTTTCAATGAATATGATAATGAAATCACATGGATAATCTAAAATCTGAATATGGGGAGTCTTGGCACCAAACAGGCCATAAGATGAATATGGGAGTCTAGACTCCAAAATCATATGGTAAACTAATTTATAAAACTGAATCATGAAAACATGATAAATTTGAGTGGTATTTCCCAAAATTTAAAGATCATGCATACTTGAAATATTCATCACTAGTAAAAACCATACATTCATTGTAATACCCGAAAGCTCAAAGAGCAAACTCGAGAGTTGAAACGAAGACAATAGAATTTTTGTACCAAGTCATAGGATAAGTCATCCAGTGACCTAGGAGGTGCACCAAGAGTCGTTAGGTGACTCGTGGAGTGAAGGGTGAGTTGGAAAGATTAATAGGCCAAGGAGTTGACCATGGGACAGGCCATGAATCACGGTCAGGACCACGAGTCATTAAGTCTCTCGTGGTCAGTGGTGGGCTTGAAGGTGAAGAATTTGGATAGTGCAGGTCATGACTTTGTCACCACAAGTCATTGGGTACACCACAAGTTGTGGTGTCCTTCGAGGTAACCCTCAGAGGTATGAATTCCAGTACAGGCCACGGAAGGAAAACCACGACTCGTTCCCTCAGACCACAAGTCGTCCAGTCCTTCTTTGGGACTGGCAGAGTGTATTTTTCTGTGAATTTATTAAGGGTTTTTCTATAATTTCTAGGTTCCTAAGTCCTAAACTACATCATTTTAAGCTCAAATAGGTGTGTTTTAAGAGGGGTTAATTCATTCTAAGCCTATTCCTCTTCATGCATGCAAGCCTAGTGGTTTCTAAGGTTGATCAAGCTTAGATTCATTAACTTCTTCCGCAAATTCCTTTGGGCTCTCAAGAAGGTTATGAAATCAAATTCTCGTAGGTATGTAGGGTTATGAATGGGTGTATCCATCCACTCCCATGCCCAATCCCTCTTCAATTTCATTTGATTTCTAATTTGATGAATCTATAGGGTTTTAACCCAACCTGTGAATTCTCTAAGTATCTATCATGGATATTCTCTATGCGTGTTTCTAACGTTAAATATGATTTATGGGCATGTTCTATAATGTTTTCAATTACAAATTATGATTTCAAAGTTTTACAAATAAGATGCCCATCGGTGGAAGTTCATGAAAAGATAAGATTATGATCTATGCTTCTAGTTATGATGAGATGTTCATGATGAAAGTATGATTTTGAATTACCCATGTCTATGTTCATGTTTTGAGAAATCAAAGTCTATTTCAAGAATGTTTAAGTAATGGGAAAGCGTATATGATCAAATATGTTTCAGGATTTATCTAAATTTCATGTTATTAGCCTACCACATGCTTTTGGAGTCTAGACTCCCATTCATGTTTAGCTTCTGGTATGGTTTGTGTCAAAGCTTCTCATGTTATAATTTCATATTATGCATGTATGTTATAATTCAGCTTCTTCACTAGATGATGGTTTAGCTTCGCTAAAAATGATGGAGAGCATACGCATGTTTTGGGGAGTAGTGTCTAGCACCGAGTAGGCTAAGGGTCAGTCACCCCTATGCCTCAGAACTATGTTCCAACGTAGGTATGTTCAAATTATTTGGGACCTCCCTTGTGAGCTTCCCCTCCCCGAGTGGACCTTCAGCTTGATATCGATATCATGGTAGCGTCCTTAGCCCTGGCAAGGCTTTGTACGGCTCTGCCCACTTGAGTGTAATAGTCTGGACTACGTAAGCTCTATCGTGGTAATGTCGGTTACATGACAATTCTCCCATTGTTCCTCATGATTTTAGCTATGCATGTTTGTCAGTCATGATATTATGTTTTCAGCAGGTTTGACCCAATGTTCAGTTTTACTATGATTATTAGTTTTCAGGTTTGGGTCATTCAATTTAGTTATGATATTTAGTTATGTTTAAATCATGTTTTCAGATAATAGCATGTAAGCCCTACTCTCAGACTCTTATGATGAAATGTTTATGATATGCATGATCTCAGATTTTACTTAGTGATTTTACTTACCTTGTATACTTGGTACATCCCACATACTGAACATATATTCTATGTTGTATCATTTCATGATCGGGCTCAAATATTTAGGCTCAGTCCCGCCGTTAGCCAGATCCTTAGTGTTAGCACCTTCGAGCCAAAGCTGGTGCAAAATCATCTTTTGAGGGCCCTTCTTTTCAGTTTTATTTTTAGTATTTTTAGTTTTAGACTTTAGTGAGTTAGTTGGGGTATGGTCCCATCAACTTGTTAGTAGTAGAGGCTTATTAGACATAGTATGTATTCAGCTTCAGACTTGTGTTATGTATTCAGATATTCGATGGTATTAGATTTTCAGACTTCTACTATGTTATATGTTAGATTCTTCCACATTTAAAATATTGATCTTAGATGTTATTTTCATTCCATCGGTCGACTTAGAGCCTCTCGGGGTTCTTTGTCTGTGTCTCAATTTGGGCCTATGTTCGGGTCATGACAAATTTAATATTAGAGCATTAGGTTTTCGTGTACTATGGTATCTGAAAGATGCGATAAGTAGAGTCTTTTTTCATGGGTATGAAGTGCACCACACTTATGATGAAGAGGCTACAAAACGTTTAGGAAATATTCCCTTCTTTCATGATCTATGTCGTGCGATGAAATGTCTCTCTATCCTTCTAACTCGTGCTACATGCATTTGCAGAATCATGCCTCCTCACCAAGTTAATGGAAGAAGGAACGAAAATGAAAATGGTCACGAGAATGGCAATAGGGATGGGCACCAGCAGGCCCCACCAGCCCCTGAGGATTATGTACCCGAGAAGGTTGCCCACGTAAAGTTTGGGGCAGCCATACAGATGCTAGCTTAGGCTTTTACCGCCCAGATCATCCAACAGGCGGTAGCGCATGTCCCTCAGATTGGGAGTGCGGCGGTGGTGAGCGTCAAATATTTTCTGAGGATGAACCCTCCGGAGTTCCTTGGGTCTAGGGTGGACGAGGATCCACATGAGTTTATTGATGAGGTTCTAAAGATCACCCAGATCATGGGGGTGATTGGAGAAGGAGTGCACAGATCTATCCTCTTACCTATTGAAAGGGGTTATGCACATCTAGTTCAACCAATGGAAAGATAGTAGGACAGTTAGAGCAGGCCCTATTGGTTGGGATGAGTTCCATATCATATTTCTAGATCAATTCTTCCCTCGTAAGATGAGGGAGATTATAGCAGCTGGGTTTGTGAACCTAAGGCAGGGTAAATGATGGTTCTGAAGTATGCCTTGGAGTTCACTCGCTTGTCTAAGTATGCACCTGAGATGGTCGAACATCAGAAAGCCAGAGTGAGTCAGTTCATGCATGGCATAGCAGACTAGTTGGTCAAAGATTGAAGGACAAGTCCTGCTTCATCAGGATATTGACTTCCCCTAGATAGTTTTGTATGCCCAGCAGTTAGAGGCGGTGCAGGTAAGTGAGCGGGAGAGGGAGGCCAAGAGGGCCAAGACTGATAGCTTTGGATTCTCCCAATAGAGACCTAGTGGTGGGCACTATTAGTAGTCCCACCAGAGATAATAAGACCTTGTGTCGTCAGCTATAAGTGTGCCATCTAGATCTAGGCGCAACTAGAGGGGACGAGCATCAGGCTCCCGAGGTCGGGGGAGCATACCCTCAGAGTCCAGTATTCAAGCTTGTGACAGGTGTGGCGGGAGACACGCGGGCCAGTTTTTGGCAGGTTGAAGTGCTTGTTTCGAGTGTGGGAAGCCCGAACGTATGCTCAGAGATAGTCCAGCAGCCAGACAGAGCCACAATAGGGGTCAAGGCCCAGCCACTAGTTCAGCAGCCCCACCAGCATGCTTAGCTCAGCAGGGTGCATCCACTAGTGCAGGGGGTGGTCAGCAACAGAACAGATTCCATGCCCTCGGATCTCATCAAGAGCAGGAGGTCTCTCCAGATGTAGTCACTGGTATGTTACGAGTATTCCACCTTAATGTATATGAATTGTTAGATCTAGGGGCTACCTTATCTTTTGTGATGCCCTATGTTGCTAGTAGTTTCGGAGTCAGTCCCAAAATTCTATTAGAACCCTTCTCAGTCTCTACTCCAGTCGATGATTTAGTTATAGCTCGATGGGTATATAAAAATTGCCCTATCACAGTCCTTCAGAAAGTCACCTCAACAGATCTTGTAGAGCTAGCCATGATAGATTTTGATGATATTTTTGTCATGGATTGGCTACATGCATGTTATGCCTCAGTAAATTGTAGAACCCGTGCAGTAGAGTTCTGATTTTCAGGTGATCCAGTCCTAGAGTGGAAGGGTAGTTCAACTATGCCTGTAGGTCGCTTCATTTCCTACCTTAAGGACGGAAAGATGATTTCTAAGGGTTGCGTGTACCATCTAGTTAGGGTTAAGGATGCCACATCCGAAACCCCGACTATCTGATTAGTTCCTGTAGTGTGTGAGTATCCGAAAGTGTTTCTAGATTATTTACCAGGATTCTCTCCCGAGTGGGAGATCAATTTTGGTATTGACCTTCTTCCCGATACGCAGCCTATATCTATTCCTCCTTACAAAATAGCCCCAGTGGAGATAAAGGACTTGAAGGAGCAGTTGAAAGATCTCCTAGACAAGGGTTTCATCAGACCAAGCAAATCCCATGTGGGGTGCACCAGTTATCTTTTTTCAAAAGAAGCATGATTCCCTTCAGATGTGATTGATTATCAGTAATTGAACAAAGCTACAGTTAAGAACGGGTATCCTCTCCCCAAGATTGATGATTTGTTTGACCAGCTTTAGGGTGCTAAGTGTTTTTCAAAGATAGACCTCAGATCCAGATAGCATCAGCTTAGGGTTCAGGAGAGTGACATTTTGAAGACAGCCTTCAGGACTCGGTATGGTCACTATAAGTTTGTAGTTATGTCTTTTGGACTAACAAGTGCTCCTACAGCTTTTATGAATTTGATGAACAAGGTGTTCAAGCAGTATCTAGACATGTTCATGATCGTGTTCATAGATGATATTCTCATATACTCTCGAAGCAAGGAGGAGCATGCCGCTCATTTGAGGGTGGTGCTACAGACTCTTAAGGATCGCCAATTATATGTTAAGTTCAGCAAGTGCAACTTTTGGCTAGAATTAGTAGCATTTTTGTGTCATGTGGTATCAAGTGAGGGTGTATAGGTGGACAATCAAAAGATAAAAGCGGTGAAGGATTGGCCTAGACCAATGAATCCTTTCGGATATCAGGAGTTTCTTGGGTTTAGCTGGCTACTACCGGAAGTTTGTTAAAGGATTTTCATCCATTGTAGCACCATTGACTAAGTTGACCCAGAAGAAAGTGAAGCTTCAATGGTCAGAGGCTTGTGAGAAAAGCTTCCAAGAGTTGAAGACTCGAATCACCTCAGCACCAGTGTTGACCCGACCTGAAGGCACCGCTGGGTTTGTGGTATATTGTGATGCTTCAAGGACCGGTTGTTGTTGTGTATTAATGCAGCATGGTAAATTTATAGCCTATGCTTCCAGGCAGCTGAAGGTCCATGAAAAAACTATCCGACTCATGACCTAGAGTTGGCGGCGGCAGTATTTGCCTTGAATATTTGGAGACACTATCGGTACGGGGTCTATGTGAATGTGTTTACAGACCACAAATGCCTATATTACGTGTTTATCCAAAAGGGCCTAAATCTACGTCAGAGAAGGTTGTTGGAGCTTCTTAAAGATTATGATATGAGCATCCTTTATCATCCGGGTAAGGAAAATGTGGTGGAAGATGCTCTTAGAAGGCTTTCTATGGAGAGTGTGTCCCATGTAGATGAGTAAAGGAAAGAGTTAGTAAATGATGTGCATCAGCTTGCATGACGAGGAGTTCATCTTGTTGACTCGACAGATGGCAAAGTCATTGTTCAGAATAGATCAGAATCTTCCTTGGTGACCGAGGTAAAATCTAGACCAGAAGAGGATCCTATTTTGGTAGATTTAAAGGAAGTCGTTCAGAATCAGAAGGTGGAGGTCTTCTCCCAAGGGGGAGATGGTGTGCTTCGATATTAAGGTCATTTGTGTGTAATGGGAATCGATGACTTAAGGGAGCGGATGTTGCATGAGGCTCATGGTTCCAGATATTCTATTCACTCAGGCTCCACCAAGATGTATTGTGACCTACAGGAAGTCTATTAGTGGAATGGTATGAAGAAGTACATAGCAGAGTTTGTGGCTAAGTGTCCGAATTGTCAACGGGTGAAGGTGAGCATCAAAGACCTGGAGGTGTGCTTTAAGATATTAGTGTCCCTACTTGGAAGTGGGAGGAGATCAATATTGACTTCATTACGGGGTTGCCTCGCACTCGTCGACAATATGTCTCTATTTGGGTTGTCATGGACAGGTTGACTAAAGTAGCTCATTTTCTACCTGTCAAAACTACCGACTCAGTGGAGGATTATGATAAGTTATACATTCAGGAGTTAGTTCGGTTGTGTGGAGTATCTTTGTCCATCATATCAGATAGTGGTACTTAGTTTACCTTCCATTTTTGGAGATCATTTCAAAAGGGACTTGGTACTCGGATCAAGCTTAGCACAACATTTCACCCGCAAATAGATGGTCAGGCCGAGCGGACCATTCAGACTCTTGAGGATATGTTGAGAGCATGTGTAATTGATTTCAAGGGTAGTTGGGATGATTATTTACCAATCATTGAGTTTGCATATAACAACTGCTAACATTCCAGCATTCAGACGGCTCTGTTTGAGTCTCTCTATTGGCGACGATGTAGATCGCCTATTGGTTGGTTTGAAGTCGGTGAAGCTGCGTTGATAGGACCAAATTCAGTTCATAAGGCTATGGAGAAGGTTCAGCTTATAAGGGAAAGGTTGAAAACACCTCAGAGTCGTCAAAATTCCTATATGGATGTGCGGAGGAGAGAACTAGAGTTTAAAGTTATTGATTGGGTGTTTCTGAAGGTATCTCCCATGAAGGGAGTGATGAGGTTCAGAAAGAAAGGGAAACTTAGTCCCCATTATGTTGGCCCGTATCGAATTGTGAGACGTATTAGTAGTGTAGCCTATGAGTTCGAGTTGCCCTCAAAATTTACTTCAGTTCATCCAGTTTTCCAAGTGTCGCTCTTAAAGAAGTGTTTGGGTGATCCAGCTCTAGTTGTTCCAGTGGATAGCATAGGTGTGAAGGATAGCCATAGTTAGTTCGGGTGGAGATACTAGATTGTCAGGTTTGAAAGCTAAGAGAAAAGGAAGTAGCTTCACTAAAGGTTTTTTGGAGGAATCAGCATGTTGAGGGAGCTACATGGGAAGCAGAAGCAGATATGATGACAAATACTCGCATCTATTCCCTCTCGACTTAGTTTCGGATTGAGGTACCAGTTTCCTCCTTATCACTCTATTAAGTTTCATGTTCAGTTCATATGCCCCAGTTTCTTTCATGTCAATGTATGTATGTGTGATTCATGAATTCAGTTCAGTCATGTATCTCAGTCCGGAATCAGTCACTCCGTCAGTTTTCAGCTTTAAATGATTAGTATTTGATATGGTAGTTGCGTTTCTCAGTTTTTCAGTATGTTTACCCATATTTGAGGATGAATGTTCCCAAGGGCGAGATATTATAATACCCCCAATTCCCTAAACGAAGAAATAGGATTTTCTACACTAGGTCACAGGACGAGTCATCCAGTGACCCATGAGGTGCAACAAAAGTCGTTAGGTGACTCGTGGAGTGAAGGTTGAGTTGGTAACATTTTTGGGCCAAGGAGTTGACCGCGGTAGAGGCCACGAATTGTGGTTAGGACCATAAATCATTAAGTCTCTCGTGGTCAGTGGTGGTCTTGAAGGTGAAGAGCTTGGACAGTGCAGGTCACGACTTGGTCACCATGAGTTGTTGGGTACACCACGAATCATGGTGTCCCTTGTGGTGACCTTCAGAGGTGTGAATTCCAGTATTGGCCACAGAAGGCAAACCACGACTCATTCCCTCAGGCCACGAGTCGTCCAGTCCCTCGTTGGGACTGGCAGAGGGTATTTTCCTGCGAATTTATTAAGGGCTTTTTCATAATTCCTAAGTCCTAAGGCCTAAACTATGTCATTTTAAGCTCAGATAGGTGTGTTTTAAGAGGGGTTAATTCATTCTAAGTCTATTCTTTTCCATGCATGCAAACCTATGGTTTCTAAGGGTTATCAAGCTTAGATTCATCAACTTCTTCCCCAAATTCCTTTGGGATCTCAAGAGGGTTGTGAAATCAGATTCTCCTAGGTATGTAGGGTTATGAATAGGCATATTCATCCACTCGCATTCCCAATCCCTCTTCAATACATGTGATTTCTAAGTTGATGAATCTATGGGGTATTAACCCAACTTGTGAATTCTCTAAGTATCTATCATGGGTATTCTCTATGCATGTTTCTAATGTTGAATTATGATTTATGGGCATGTTTTATAATGTTTTCAATAACAAATTATGATTTCAATGTTTTACAAATAAGGTGCCCATCTATGGAAGTTCATGAAAAGATGAGATTATGATCTATGCTTCTACTTATGATGAGATGTTCATGATGAAAGTATGATTTCGAATTACCATGTCTTTGTTCATGTTTTGAGTAATCAAAGTCTATTTCAAGCATATTTAAGTATTGGGCAAGCCCATATGATCAAGTATGTTTCAGGATTTATCTAAAATTCATGTTATTAGCCTACCACATGCTTTTGGAGTCTAGGCTCCCATTCATGTTCAGCTTGTGGTATGGTTTCCAGGGCTCCCCATGTTATGATTTCAGACTATGCATGTATGTTATGATTCAGCTTCGTCACTAGACGATGGTTCAGCTTCGTTGAAAAATGATGGAGAGAATATGCATATTTTTGGGAGTAATGTCTAGCACCGAGTAGGCTAAGGGTTAGTCAATCCTATGCCTCAGAACTACGTGCCAACATAGGTATGTTTAGATTATTTGGGACTTCCCTTGTAAGATTCCCCTACCCCGAGTATGCCTTCAGCTTGATATGGATATCATGCTAGTGTCCTTAGCCCTGGCAAGGCTTTGGATGGCTCTGCCCACTTGAGTGTAATAGTCGGGACCACATATGCTCTATCGTGGTAATGTCGGTTACATGATGAGTCTCCCATTATTCCTCATGATTTCAGTTATGCATGTTCATTAGTCAAGATATTATGTTTTCAGCAGGTTTGACCCAATGTTCAGTTTTACTATGATTATCAGTTTTCAGCTTTGGGTCATTCGATTCAGTTATGATATTTAGTTATGTTTAAAACATGTTTTCAGATAATAGCATGCAAGCCCTACCCTCAGACTCTTATGATGAAATGTTTATGATATGCATGATCTTGGATTTTACTTAGCGACTTTACTTACCTAGCATACTTGGTATATCCCACGTACTGAATGCATACTCTATGTTGTGTCGTTTCATGATATAGGCTCAGATATTCAGGCTCAATCCCGCCGTTAAGAAGATCCTCAGTTTTAGCACCTTCCAGCCAGAGTTGGTGAGTCCTCATCTTTCAAGCACCCTTCTTTTTAGTTGTATTTTTAGTATTTTTAGTTTCAGACTTAAGCTAGTTAGTTGGGGTCTTGTCCCATCAACTCATCAGTATTAGAGGCTTATCATACATAGTATGTATTCAGCTTCAGACTTGTGTTGTGTATTCAGATATTCGATGTTATCAAATTTTAAGACTTTAGCTATGTTATATGTTAGATTCTTCCGCAATTAAAATGTTGAGCTTAGATGTTATATTCATACCATGGGTCGACTTGGAGCCTCTCGGGATTTTTTATCCCATGTCTTGGTCCGGGCCTATGTTTGGGTCCTGACATTCATATATGGGTAAATCATAAACATAAATACATGCTAGATACTTCATCATACTTGAATCATCAATCATAGACTAACTTTGCCATGAACTTGTATAATTGGGCATAATCTTTTAAAACTTCAAATCATGAAATTGTAATCAATTGGTACATAAAACTCTGCCCGTGAATCTTGGAACATGCTTTCAAACATGAAGGGAATTGACCCATAGATAAATCATAGAGAATTTCATAAATTTGGGTTAAAACCTCATATGATCATACACTTGAATTAATACTTGAATTCATATACTTGAAGAGAGATTTAGGCATGACAGTAAAAGGAAACTCTCATTCATGGCCCTATATACCTAGGTAAGCTGAATATATACCCTTCCTTGAAAGCCCAAGAGATTTAGGGAAGAACTTGACGAATTCTAGGCTTGATCTCCTATGAGATCCTTTAAGCTTGCATGCATAGGAAGGGAATGGATTAGAATAGGCTAAACCCTCTCAAGACCCTCCTAATAGAGCTTAAAAAGACGTAGTTTAGGGCTTAGGAGCTTAGAAATTATGAAAATGCCCTTACTTAAATTGTAGAAAATTTTACTCTGCCAAATATCATGACTCACACCACGAGTCGTACCTCCATACCACGACTCGTGGTTACCATCCATAGTCACCACTATTTTTCCTGACTTTCTGAACTTCCCCACGGGTCATACCATGACTCATACCACCAACCTATGAGTCGTTAGATCCACCCTTAGTCAATGCTTCCAAGATATTTAGTTCCTCCTCACAGGTGCAGGCCACGACTCATTGTTTCACACTACAATTAGTACCCTGGCTCATTCCTTCCAAATCTAATACATAAGAGATCCCTTATGACTACTGACCACGAGTTGTACCATCAACCTACGACTTGTGGCTTGCTCTCTTAGTTCACTCATTTAGCTCCTCCATCCTTATAATAAATCGTACATTGACCCATGGTTTCTCAAAATGGGTCATACAATGACTCCTACCTTCTACCTAAGGTAACGCATTCCTCCAATCATGGTTCATCCTACGACTCATGAAATGATCCCACAAGTCATACCTTGACTCATTGTCACTGAACTCCTATTGCAGATTCTAACCACGACACTTCCTACGAGTCGTACCTTCTCATAATGACTCGTACCACAAGTTTTCCTGAGAAAAACTTTCCTTTTTTTATACTAAACATATACCAAATATCGGGTCTAGTCTTAGGAACCTTTGGGGTATTACACACAATTCTTCAAAAAGTCACCTCAGTCGACTTAGTGGTTTTAGATATTATCGATTTTGATGTTATCTTCAATATTGATTGGTTGCATGCTTGTTATGCTTCGATCAATCAGAACCTGTATAGTAGAGTTCTGGGTGAACCAGTCCTAGAGTGAAGGGTAGTTCAGTTGTGCCTGTAGGTTGCTTTATTTCCTATCTTAAGGCAAGATGATCTCAACGGGTTGTTTGTACCATCTAGTTTGGGTTAAGAATTCAATGTTTGAGACCCCGACTCTTCAATTAGTTCCTGTGGTATGTGAGTATTCGGAGGTGTTCCCAGATGATCTACTAAGAGTCCCACCCAAGTAAGAGATTGACTTTGGTATAGACCTACTTCCTGGTACGCAGCCCATATCCATTTCTCCTTACAAAATGTCTCCAACTGAGCTAAAGGAGTTGAAAGAGCAGTTGAAAGATTTCTTAGATAAGGGTTTCATCAGGCCTAGCAAGTCCCCATAGGGTGCTCTAATTCTCTTTGATCGAAAGAAGTCTCTTAGGATGTGCATTGATTATCAGCAGTAGAACAAGGTCAAAGTCAAGAATAAGTATTCCCTCCCCAGGATTGATGACTTATTTGACCAGCTTCAAGGTACTAGGTGCTTTTCAAAGATAGACCTTAGATCCAACTATCATCAGCTCAGAGTTAGGGAGGGTGACATATCAAAGACAACCTTTAGGATTCGATATGGTCACTATGAGTTTATAGGTATTTCTTTTGGATTAATGAACGCTCCTGAAATTTTCATGCACTTGATGAACAGGGTGTTCAAGCAGTATTTGGATATATTCTTTATTGTCTTTACAGATCATATCTTCATATACTCTCAGAGTAAGGAGGAGCATACCGCTCATTTGAGGATTTTGTTGCAAACTCTCAAGGATCATCAGTTGTTTGCTAAATTCAACAAGTGTGAATTTTGGCTGAACTCGTTAGCATTCTTGGGTCATGTGGTGTCTAGTAATAGTGTACCGGTAGATTGTCAAAAGATAGAGGCGGTAAAGAATTGGCCTAGACCTGTCAATCCCACTAATATTAGGTTGACTAAGTTGACCTAAAAGAAGGTCAAATTTTAATGGTTGGATGCTTGTGAGAAGAGTTTTTAAGTATTAAAGACTCGACTAACTTTAGTTATGATATTGACCCTACCGGAGGGCACGGATGGTTTCGTTGTGTATTATGATTCTTCAAGAATTGGCCTTGGTCGTGTGTTGATGCAACATAGTAAGATCATTGTGTATTCCTCGAGACAACTTAAGATTCACGGGAAATATTATCCGACACATGACCTAGAGTTAGCAGTTTTGGTGTTTTCCTTGCAGATTGGAAAGCGTTATTTATATGGGGTATATGTGGATGTGTTCACAGACCACAAGAGGCTACAGTATGTGTTTACTCAGAAGGACCTGAATTTGCGACAAAGGAGATGGCTAGAGCTTCTCAAGGACTATGACATGAGTTTCCTTTATCATTTGCGCAAGGCCAATGTAGTGGCCAATGCTCTTAGTTAGCTGTCCATGGATAATGTGTCCTATGTTGAGGATGCTAGAAAGGAGTTGGCGAAGGATATCCATAGGCTGGCTGGTTAAAAGTTTGCCTTATAGATTTGATGGATGGTGGTGTTATTGTTCAAAATGGGTCAGAATCAAGGCAAGATAAGGACCCTATCCTAGTAAAGCTAAAGGAAGTTGTCTGGAAATAGAAAGTGGAGGTTTTCTCCCTAGGGGGAGATGGTGTGCTTCGATATTAGGGTCATTTGTATGTTCCTGCTGGGGATAAATTGAGAGAGTGGATGTGGAGTGAGGCTTATGGCTATTTATACTCTATCCATCCAGGTAACACCAAGATGTAGCGTCATCTATAGGAAGTCTATTTATGGAATGGCATGAAGAAGGACATAGCAGAATTTGTAGCTAAGTGCCCCAATTGCCAACAGGTGAAGGTTGAGCATCAGATATCTGGAGGTATGCTTTAGGAAATTAGCATTCCTACTTGGAAGTGGGAAGAGATCAACATGGACTTTATTATAGGGTTGTCTTGTACACACCAACAACGTGACTCTATATGGGTGATTGTAGACAGGTTGACCAAATCAGCATTTCTTATCGATCAAAACTATAGATCCAATCAAGGATTATGCTAGACTATAAATTTGGGAGTTGGTTCAATTACATGGAGTTCCTTTGTCCATTATCTTTGATAGGGGTACTCAGTTCCCCTCTCCGTTCTAGAGATCTTTTAAAAAAGGAGTTAGTACTCAGGTGAAGCTTAGCACAGCCTTTTATCTACTTACAGATGGACAAGAAAAGTGGACCATTCAGACTCTTGAGGACATGTTGAGAGCATATTTGATTGATTTCAAAGGTATTTTGGATGATCACTTGCCTCTCATCGATTTTCCTATAACAACAGTTATCACTCCAGCATTTAGATGGCTCCATTTGAGGTTCTTTATCGGTGGAGATGTAGTTCAAGTGGATGGTTCGAGGTAGGTGACGCTATGTTGGTAGGGCCGAATTCAGTCCATGAGGCTATGGAGAAAGTTCCACTTATCCGGGAAAGACTGAAAACATCTTAGAGTCGTCAGAAATCTTATACGGATGTTAGGAGGAGAAAGCTTGAGTTTGAGGGCAATGATTGGATGTTTTTGAAGGTGTCTCCCATAAAGGGAGTTATAAGGTTCGGCCAGACAGGAAAGCTTAGTCCCGGATATGTTGGGCCTTATAGGATTTTGAGGTTAGTTTGCAAGGTGGCATATGAGTTGGAGCTACCAACAAAGTTAGCCTCTGTACATCTAGCTTTTCATGTGTCTTTGTTGAAAATGTGTATTGCTGACCTGGATTTAGTGAACGATAGCCTTACCTATGAGGATGTTTTGGTTGATATCCTTGATCATCAGGTTCAAAAGTTGATGAACAAGAAAGTAGCGTCGGTGAAGGTTTTTCTGGAGAAATCAGCTAGTTGAGGGAGCTACGTGGGAAGCCGAAGCACATATGTTAGCTCAAGACCTGCATCTTTTCCCTTCCGGATTAGTTCCAACATGAGGTACCAGTTTCCTCCTTAGTATCTATTTAGTTTCATGTCATGTTCATGTCTCTAAGTTTCTTCCATGTCATAGTATGCATGTATGTTTTATAAATTCAGTTCAGTCATGTACCTCAGTCCGGAGTCAGCCATTCCATCAGTTTTTTAGACTATAGCTTTCAGTTCCAGGATTTCGGCTCTTTCCCTATCTTTCCAGCTGATTTAGCCTCCATTCATGGAAGAATTATCCCAAGGGGGAGATAATGTAACACACTAAAATTTTCTAAGACTAGACTCAAGATTTGAAATTTGACCAGACAAAGAAAAGTGAGAAATGCCTCAGTACGAGCCTCAATATGACTTGTTACTAGGTGGTACAAATTGTACTACTAGCCATAGCATGGTGTCCAGGGATGATTGATTGAGTCCATGATAGGGCGTACGATTGGTACCTATGGTACAAGTCGCACTAGAGCGTCGTAGGAAGAGATTCAGAGCAATGCTCTAAGATGATATAAGGAACTACGAGTCCAGGTATGACCTATGGTAAGGAGGTACAGATCGTGGTACGTACCCATGGCATGAAGTTCAGAGGATTATCAGGGGCAGGACCTAATACCACGAGACTCAGTACAAGTCGTGGTAATGTCCTACGAGTCTAGGACGAGTCGTAACACCGGACGGGACAGTTTTTAATACGAAGTCTCAGGGGTACTTTCATAATTTCCTATGCTTTTAGATTCTAAATAAGGTTATTTGAGTTTCTTAAGGGGTGTATTAAGGGGTTTTTCTATACCTAAAACCTCATTCTACTCCTAACCCCTCAATTGGAAGATCAAATCATCTCAAGCCAAGATTAGGGTTCTTCATCAAGATCATTCAATTCTCTCTTGGGTCTTCAATTCAAGCTAGGGATTCATCAAGCCTAGGTATATAGGGTTATAAATAGGGGAAATATTGTATCTTCATGACCAATTTCATCCCTATCTCATGATTTCAAGTCTCCAAGCATGACATGTTGAAATTCTAGGATTAGACCCAATTCTCATGAAATCTCTTATGATGTCTTATTAATTCAAGTCTCTAATGATTAAATTCATGATTTATGATTATGGTTACTCAATTCCTACTAAAATTTCTCATGGATATATACTTTCAAGTTTATGGTGATTTTTGCTAATATGCATGATTGATGAATTTCAAGCTTATAAACCTATGATTTCAAGTTATGATGAATTATCAAAGTGTGCATGAATTTTTATGAATTTTGAAATCTATGATTTTTACGATTTCCAGTTATGAATTCATATTCAAATATGTATGGATTTAATGAAAAATCAATTTTATATATCATAGCTAATTGTGGCATTATTTTCATGGTTAGTCCACGTATGTCAAGTATGATTATGATTTCATGATTTTAAACTAGCCCGTGCAAGGTCAAGTATATTTTTACATTGACGATTATGATCCATGTGCATGCTTTTGGAAGTAGTGTCTAACACCGAGTGCGATAGGGTTACAATTAGACCCCGAGCCTCATAACTATATGCCAGTGTAGGTATATGTTCATATATGGGGCCTCTCTAGAGAGTGTTTCCCCCTGCCCAACGGAGCTCACGAGTGATATCACGTCTTATCATTCTTTTCCCTGGTAAGGCTTAGAATGGCTCTGCCTACTTGCTCGAGACAGTTGGAGTATCATGTAAGCTATATCATGATGGTGTCGGTTCTAACGAAGCTTCCCATTGCTCCTCATATTTTAATTTGCTCATGTTCATATCTTATAATACTATTGTTTATAGCATATTTGACCCATTGATTTGTTTATGAGTTTCACTTATGATTTCAAATATGGTACGTTATATGATTTCTACTTTCAAACCTTGGGTCATTATGTTTCATCTTATGATGAATATCTCGTGATTATGATTTCTTCAAGAATATGGTTTTTAGCATGTCTCCCCTACTTCATATTCTATCTTATTTTATACTCATGATTTCATACTAGCATTTTACTTTCTCTACATACTTAATACATTTAAAGTACTGACTGCATACTCTATGTTATATCATTTCATGATATAGGTTCGCGACCAGTCTCAATCTTGACGTTAGCTTGCTCCTGCTTCAGTCCAGTACCATCCAAGTTTTTGTGAGTCCCCATGACCTGAGGACAGCAATTTTGATTCATCTCTCTTTTACTTATGTCTCTTAGTTCAGACTTAGCGAGCTAGTTGGGGATGTTGTCCCATCAGCTCATCTTATGATTAGAGGCTTTTCAGAAAGATATGTATAGATGGTTCAGCATTGATGACTCATGTTTACGCTTATGTTTTTATGTTATGCAGACTTCCACTTATGTTGTGTTCAAGTTTATTTCCGCTTAAAATATGCTCTCTTTCATGTTATGTATATGTTGTGGGTTAGCTTGGAGTTATTCGTGACTCTAAGTCCCATGTCTCAATTCAGGGTCCACATTCAGGTCATGATAATTTCAAAAAACCAAAGTTGAAAAAATTATGGTTGAGTAGAAGAGATCCACAAACCATATGTCTATTTTACGATTTGTGAAATAGGCCGACTGGTATTTTGACATATTTTGGTTTTGAGTTTGAGGGCCAATATAAATATTTTTGTTGGGTTTTTTATAAGAGTCTAGTCATATTTCATAGGATATCATGTACAAATAAGTTAGGGCATGGAATACTCTCTAGTCTTGTCGTTTTCATGAAGTTTTCATTACGTTCTTGGATTCTTTTCTACATTCTTCTTGAGTAAGTAATTATGTCTTTTTCATCATGTTCTTGTTTTTATTATAGAATTATAAGTAACTAAACCCTATACTGAGGTGAATTCAATATGGGTGTAGTGTTCACAATATTTTCATAATACATGATTATTGGGTTTGAGGATATCTGATTGTTTCTCATTTTCATTATTAGTTGGTGGTTGCAAATATTAACATACATCATATTATATCAGTTTTTCTTGGGAGAGCGGACTAGGGTTTCTTAGAAATAATTAGGAAGAACTCGAGACACTAACCCTTATTTAATAGATTTTCTTAAGGATAAGTTAAATTTGCTTGGCATATACCAATAGTTCTTAAGAAATAACTCTAATGTATTTGAAAAAATCATTTAAAGATAAATCGTTCAATTCTTGGGAATGATTGAGTGATGATATAGTGAATAAGTGCATATTTAGAACAACTCAATTATTTATTTTTATATGAAAACCTAGGACACTACATTCCATAGCAGAGGACACAACTTTGATTCTTTAATCATCATAGATTTATAACCAAATCTTTCAATATTCACGAGATAGAATTCAGGACAATCAATTAAGTATTATTTAGTATATAGATTTTCATGGATATTCCCCATAAGGTTTGATCCGAACATTGTTGGGTTACTATATTTAACTATGATTTTGTAACAAAATCTTATTGGTTTATCAAATTTTGGTGTCATTAATGGGAATACAAACTTGAAATTACTAGTTAGTTTTTACTTTGTTTTAAGTCTTTTCTATTCCATCATACCTCGTTTGCTTTATTTCTAAACCAGGTGATTATGGCACTAACAGAAGCAGCACAAGAACAAGAAACACATGTCGTTGTTTATGTTGCTGCAATGGAAGCTACTCAAGCAGCTATTGCTAATCCACCAAAAGTGGAAAATGTTTTCGCAAACATGGCTTAGGAGACTGACTATACTAATACAATTGTCCCACCTTGTATCGATGCCCACATCATTCAAAATTGAGTATAGCATCTATACAATGCCAAAAGCTAAGTAGTTGTTCTATAAGTTCACTACCAATGATCCCCATCAACATCTAAAGAAATTTCTTGGTGTGTGCAATGCATAAGCAGAATCATATTTCTGATGATTTGATTCAACTGAGGGTACTTAAGTTCTCCCTTTCTAATGAAGCCAAAGTTTGGTTCCATAGCTTGCCACCAAACTCCATTTATACATAGGGTGAATTGGTAAATATGTTTCTAAAAAATGGTTCCCGCTGAGCAAGAAGGCTTAGCTAAGACACAAGATTTTTTCACTTCAAACAAATCATAAGGGAACAACTATTTGAAGCATAGGAGTTCTTCAAGCGATATCGATTATAGTTTTCAAATAATGGGTTTTCAGAGAATATTCTTCTGGAAAAGTTTTATATGATTTTTGGATCCTTTGATTTAATTTTTCATCAATGCAACTAGTGGTTTTTTATTGGCAAGACCTTCACAGGAGTTAAAAATCTACTGTACAAGGTGACCAAGCACAATCAGGCCTGACATTCAGGTGAGGCTAATGGCAGTATTTTGTATGGGAGTCCTTTGCTAAAATATATGATCAAAGAGAACCAAGAGTGAAATTGATTTTCTCCAACATGGCCACTAACACTAATTTATTGACTAAAAGGTTCACTAAAAGAAGTTTTAAAAAAATAAATACAATTGATGAAATTCAAGAAATGTTATAGGTAAACATTGCATAATAGGTGAATCAATATTTAGAGGCTCCTCTAATGTAATTTGAGGATGCCAATTATATCAACAGCTCAGGGTGGCTATCAATGACAAAGATACTAGGGTTCAAATTAGCAAAACCAATAGAGAACTCAACTGCAAGGATAGAGTAACCAGGATTCAGGCTATCAGAATCAGGATGATCAAAGTCAAGGTAAATGGAATAATAACTAGAATAATAATAGAAACAACTTTTGGAATCATAGTTCCAGTAGTGGTTAAAGAGTCCTTCGTAGGAAAAAGATAGCTTAAAGTTGGAAAGCATACTGAAAAGGGTCTACAGAATCAAGAGCGAACTGAAAATGTTACGACGAACTCTCATAAAATTGTGGGTTCCCATATGACCTTCATTAAAAAGTTAGAGTTACAAATAAGAGATATATCAAGAGAGAAAAATCTGCCACAAAAGGGACAACTTCCAAGTAAATACAGTTGAAAACCAAAACAGTAATGAAAAGAATTCTCCATCAGACTACATAGTTGTAACCACTCTAATGATAAATTTCTCCAGTCAGATGTTGAGGCCTCTGATATTAAGGATGATGCAAGGTAGAAGAACCAGGTATTGCAAATGAGAATATTGTAAAAATATAAAAGCTTCAAACGCTAACATTAAGGAGGCTGAAGAAAAGGTGCCTGAGGACGTTCCAAAACCTTTGCCCCACTTCCGAAGCCTATTCCCTCATTTCAACAAAGACTGATCAAAAAGGCAAAGAAGGCCAAAGTTGAAAAATATGTGGATATTCTGAAATAAGTAGCGGTAAATGTTCTATTCCTGGATGTCATTCAGAAGATGCCTGGGATTGAAAAATGCCTCAAAAATATGATGATCAAGAAAAAAATAGGGAAAATGAAGTGGTCAATATTACTCACTAAGTCAACTCTATTTTTTCAACTGAAGAGCTACAAAAATAGGAAGATCTGAGAGCCTTTACTAATTCCTAGCACTATTGACTTATGTGAGTTTTCTAGAGCTTTAATGGATCAAACATCAAGATGATGCCATTCGCCATCTACAAGAAACTAGAATTGAGTAAACCTAAGCCTACCAGTATGCGGTTGTAGATAGAAGATAAGGCAATGAAAAAACCATTGGGGGTTTTGATGATGTTATGGTAAAGATGGGTAAGTTCTCTCTACTAGCAAATTTTGACATTCTACATTGTGCGGCTGACAAGGAGATCCGTATCATTCTAAGGGTACCCTTCTTTGCTATGAGGAGAGTTCTTATGGACTCAAAAAAAATTAAATTAAATTTTGAGTGAAGGGAAAACAGGTGACCTTCAGGGCTTGTAAGGGGATAAAACTGCCCAGAGATTATGCATATATATATATATATATGATCAATAGTGTTGAGGAATTGGAAGAAGCATCTAAGCTCAAACCATTACTAGCTTAGGTAAGGTGTTAGTTCGTGGTTTAGAATCACGAAGTGCCATTAACTATCTCACCTCTCTTGACTGACTTGGAGACAGAAAAACTAATGGAGTTGATAACCAAATATCAGGGTATTCTCAAGAGGGAGAAACAGAATGAAATGTCTCATCTTGGATACTATTTGAGACTTGAGCCATAATAGTGATCGGGTAAATCATATCGTACAGTGATGTTAAAAGACGTGCTTCTTGAAAGGCAACCCATGTTTTTAATATATAAATATGGTATCTACATCATTTTGCGACATTAAATCAAGTACTTCTTGGAAGGCAACTCAAGATTAATCTCTAAAATTAATTTTTGTACTTGATTTTCTTTGATTTTTGATGTGTATTGTGGTGTCGGTCTACAATAAAAGGGATAAAAGCAAAAAAAGAAAGTAAAAAAGGGAGTTGAAAAAAATTTGAAAATTTACTCTGGGAGGATTGTCTATGGGCCGTAAAACTCATTTACGAACTGTAAATGAGTCAGTTATCCCATATTTCATGTAAGCCCACAAGGTACTTGCAAGCATACGGGCCTTCAAATGGACTTATGGATTGTATGTTAGCTTGTGCTTGAGGAGTGGTCAAAGATAAGTTATTAGATAAGGGAGTAAAATTAAAGTCATCCACTTATAATCTATATATGAATCGTACCTGAGAAATACAGAGTGTATGTGCGTTCGTAAGCGGAAGGCAAAGGACATTGATGAAGGCTGAAAAATGTAGGTACACCTCAATGTACGAGTCGTATAATGAATTCATAATCCAATTTACGGACATACATCCATGTAAACATCCATGGCCCAAGTAGGTAAAGTATGAACCAAGCCATAAATGGATTCTATGATACCATTTATGGTCGTATTTCCCAACTTATCAAGGATCGGATATTACCCATTTATAAACCATAAATTCCAAACTATAGCTATAAAATAGGAAAGGGTATAAATACCCAACTCTCTTATCTCATCCTAACTTTCAAAGTTTCGCAGCTCCTTCTCTTTTCTCATAGTTGTGAACTCCCAAAATCCCTCAAATTTCTTACTAATCTCACTTAATCCCTCACATCACACATCTAATACTCATCCTTCTCCCCTATACAGTAGTGTCATGCATACAGACACACCAAAACGAGGCAAAATCGAGCCCCTCATCTGCTTCACTTCGCCTCCGCACACAAAGCACATAAACTCCAAGTATGAAAGGCTTACCATTCTTCTTAAATTGAACTATGTAAGGATGTGCATCAATGGTGGTGGTTGCTCCGATCCCCAACTAATGCGTGCTTGTAGAGTCGCAATTCAAAGGTTTACAACCCAAGAACGCTCACATGGCTTAGGAATGAAAACCCTAATTTTTTTCCGGTGTGTTTGTGTGCATACATGATGTGAGTAACTTGTTGAGGGTATGGGTATGATGTATTGGTTGTTTTAGTTCCAACAATGGGCCAAATTTTGGAAAATCACACTAAACTCGAAGGGAAGATGACTTTCACGGATCATATGTTCCATATATGCTATAAAAATTGTACCTCTTTCATAAAGTCCCAAAAATTTATGAAATAATGCTAAGTGTTAAAACTTCTATTCCACGAAAAGATTTACAGTTGTAAATTTCTTTTACGAACATAACCTCTGCCTTTGTTCAGAAGTAGGAAAATTGATAGACTGTTTAGGGTGATTTCTGTTCTATGATAGGATTTATGGTTGTAGATTCTATAAGGATTGTAAATTCCATGAGATTGTAAATCCTACCATGGTTAAATAAAGAATAAAATAGACATTCTATTTAAGGACAATAATTTGACTTCCTTACTTACAATATAAGATACAAAACATAAAGTCACTTCACGATCCGAATCATCACCCTTAGTGAGGACCCCAAAACGAAGATTTATGATTTATAACTGGATCTGTAAACAATACTTCAAGAGTGGAGATTGAGACTAACTCTTACACGAGGAAACCTCTAGATAGAGAGAGGTTATCATTGAACTAAAGTCTCGTGAAATTAACGATTCAATAGTTGAGAGTTTGCTCCATGCATATTTTTATGTCCATTGGGTTGTTCATCCAATATAGTCAACAAAATTATTATGTGACCTTAAATTTTGGGCTAAATATACTAGAAACAACATCTATTTAAATTTTATATTAAGTAACTAGTTTTTGAACACATGCGTATATCCGCATTAAATAATTAAATATAGAATTGCGATAAGTATAAATTCAAAATGATTGAACTTGCGTTTTGGTTACCTTAGTTTACAAACCATGTTTTGATGAAAATTAATTATAAAGCGTGACAGATCACCTAAATAAAATAAAAGACTAAATTTTTTTCAATATTTATGCAGAAAAGTGCAAGAATTACATAAAATACAAGTTACTATGATGGATATAAATATAAGTTATGCGCCAAGAGTAATTTTAATCTGCAGGTTTGAGGCTACTTCTATCAAGTTTATGAAAACTTCATACAAACCCAAAATGCCAACAACAACAAAATAAGAAGGTAAAATCAGAAAATATTTGAAAAACTATCAAAAAGAAGAAGAAAGAATGCAACAACTTCACATTACCTAGTAAAAGGTGTAGAATATGATCATGACACAAAGACAAATATTTTTATATTGAGTCTGCTTAATGGTACATACCTTCATTAGAGGATTGTGTACAAATACTATAATAACTAATAGAAGCTTCAAAAAATGAAAAGATAGTTTATTCATTAAAAAATATAAAAATGTAACATACAATAATTACTGGCAGGTGAAATAATTCTCCTTATTTACTCGGTTCAATGAATGACTTTATTCATTTATTTTTATTTTAATGTGTGTGTGTGCGCGTGTATGAGATATTTGATGGTAAAATATTACTATTTAATTAGATATTTTATTATATTTTAATTTACTACAGAGCAAAATGGTAATCCAACTTTTAAGATAAGGGCTTTCTACTTTTACTATAGTAATAATAATAATAATAATAATAATAATAATAATAATAATAACAATAATAATAATAATAATAATAATAACAATAATAATAATAATAATAATAATAATAATAATAATAATAATAATAATAATAATATTATTATTATTATTATTATTATTATTATTATTATTATTATTATTATTATTATTTATCATTATTATTATTTATTTATTATTTTTTTATTTAACCTTTTACTTTTTGGCTTCCTAATTATATAGTAATTAGTATATAAATATAATATGATATGATAAAATATTAATATTTAATTATGTATTAATTAAATTTTAATTTAGTGGATGGGAAAATGGTAATCTAAATTTCAATTTAGGGGCTTCCCACTTATATAATAACTAGTCTAAATATACGCGTTTCACGCGTATCCCTCATATTAATAAAAATAAATTTATAAAAATATGATACATAATATTTGAAAGATATGTTCGTGTAACAATATAAGAATTTAGAAAGAAAATAACAAAAAATATTTATTAAGTAAATAGGAGTAAAATATTATGCATATATTAAATGTTAGATTAGTTGATGAGTTTAAAAAAAAAATTATCAAAGATTGTTTCATCGGAAGATTGTATTGCATTTTTAAACTAAATAATTTTTTTTAAAAAAGTAACATTGGAAAAGTGACTGTTGCATTCCTGAACTATAGTGTTGATATTAAATCCAACTTCAATCTCCTTGTTTACTGATACAAAATTAGGATTAACATTATTAATGCGTCCTTTTATGATATAACAGATCTTTGTCTTGTTATAAATATTTTTCACTTTTCAATATAATTATTGAAAAGTATAGCATGAACTTTTGTGCCATGCAAAAAATTAAATTTTAATGGTCAAAAAATATATAAATATAATAAAATAGATAAGAACTCAAACATATATGTAAAAATATAAAATATAAATATAGAACATAATATGAAAAAAAATTATTACCTTTTCGTCAATTAATATTATAGTAATTCGTGTACCTTCAATATTTTAATATTCAAGATAGTTTATGAATATTTACTATCTTTACCTTTTCATAATTAATGAAAAGTATGGTATGCACTTTTGTGCCCTGCAAGAAATTAAACTTTAATGGTCAAAAAATATATCTATAAAAATATAAAATATAATAAAATAGATAAAAACTCAAACATATATGTAAAAATATAAAATATAAGTATAGAATATGATATAAAAAGGAATTATTATTACCTTTTCGTCAACTAATATGCTAGTCATTCATGTACCTTCTTTTGTTCCCTTTTTATACTCTTTTACTAATCCAACTTCAATTACTAAGACTTTTATTATCCAATGAGAATGATATCACCTTAAGTTGTTAAATTGGCATAATTTCATTCACGAAATCCTTTTCAGATTCAATTGCAAGATTATCTAAAACAAATTATGCACAAGAGTTATAATTATATTAAAAAATTTATTTTATGATATGATGAAATTACTTTACCTGAATAGATAAAATTTGTGAATGTATGAGTAGATGAAGAATATCATATACAAATAACACAAAATTTAAATCACATAATATCAATATAAGATGCAATTAAAGCAGATAACATTGTATTGATATTAGATTCAACTAAAGAAAACAATTTAAGTTAAATTATTTTAAATATAAATAACTTGAGCTGGATAGCAAATTACTATTGTCTTAAATCCATAACATGAAAAGAAATTCATAACATAAAAAGAAAAAGATAGATTAATATGAAAACGTACAAGGTCGGAGTTGAGTCAAAGATGTTGATGAATTAAATCATGCAACGATAAATTCGTTTATGAAAGTGAAAGAATTTATAAATAAAAAATAAAAGTATAAGAATATTAGGACATTAGTATTAAAAAGAAAAAAAGAATTATCAAAAAGGAAAAAAAAAATTGTTGACAATGAAAAAGAAAAAAAAAATATCAAAAAGGGAAGAAAAAAAAAAGAACTTTTGTATCATAAAAAGGGGAAAAAATATCGTGGAAAGCTTTTTTCTTCTTCTTTTTTTTTTTATATTTTAATTTTAAGATTTACACTATAAATAAAGTTATTTCACATGTAGAAAATCTAATATAATTAAAAAAAATACTGACTATCATAAAGAAAAAAATCGGCAAATCTTTTTTACTTTTTTTGGGTTTACACCATAAATAAACTTATGCCACAAATAGAAAACTTAATATGATAAAATAAGGTAGTGAAAAATTTTTTAAATAATAATTATGTAGAAATAGTAAATGACAATTTTGTTTATTGCGGTGTCTTTTAATGAAGGGCAAAAAATTTAATTAACATTATTAAGGACCTTCACACTTTTAATATAATATAGATAATGTGTGTGCGTGTGTGTGTGTATTAGATATTTAATGATAAAATATTACTATTTAATTAGATATTTAATTATATTTTAATTTACTACAGAGGCAAAATGGTAGTTCAACTTTTAAGATAAGGGTTTTCCACTTTTAGTATAACTAGTTTATGTGTACGCGCCTCACGCGTGTCCCTCATATTAATAAGAATAAATTTATAAAAATAGCATAAATCATATTTGAAAGATGTATTTGTGTAACAATAAAAGAATTTAGAAAGAAAATTATGAATTTTAAATTGATAAATGATTATGTTTAAGTGTGATCCAATCTAATAGTTCTTTCTTCGGTTTGTTCTAATACTTGTTTCAATAAATAAAAGTCGTAGAAATAGCTTTTGATAAAAAGATAAAAAAATTGTTCATCTTTACATGAGCACTTAAATGCATGCATTATATGCATATATAAATATTAGTATTTCTTGTATATATTTAAAAAAAAGAAAGAATTTAATACATAAAATTTAGTTAGTTTTAAAATCATAAATATTAAAAAATAATTAATTACTTATTTTATCAAGTGTGAACTCAATATTTAAAAAGGTAAAAATGTGAATGATATTTTGTTATGAGGCTTCATACTTTAAATATTTAAAAGTGACTTAATTTTAAATTTTAATTTTACACTTTATGAGATTATTACAACTTAATTTTTTTCTCTTTCTCTTAACCTATGTGTTTAGTCAAACAATTCACATAAATTGAAATGAAAAATATAGTGTAGATTTAATTAAAGAGAGTGACTAACAAGAGTACTCGATTAATTGAAAAGCTTAAAGTATGTTATGTTTCTATAAAAAGAATTTGATTTAAAAGAAAACGAAGAAGAAGAAGGAATTCACATATTAATACATAATAAAATTATACTATTTAATTTATTTTTTTCATATTGAAATATTGTGATGGATAATTAGTTAGTTTGATAAATATTGGATTGATATATAAGTTAACAAAATTATAATTGAATGTCTTAAATGTCGGGACTTTTAATATAGTTCAAATAAGGAAGAATTTAAGAAGCAGAGTTTTAGTCAATTTTGAAGATAGTAAATATTAGGAGTTCTACTTTTTACAAATTAGTAAAGATCTATAATAATTAAATAATAACTAATTGAGAAAACTAATGAATGATAATTTTATCTATTGTAGAATATTTTAATGAAGGGCAAAAAGTTCAATCAACATTTATAAGGACCTTTGCTTATATCTACAAAGAATATTTTGTATGTAAATAGGAGTAAAATATTATGCATATATTGAATGTTAGATTAGTTGATGAAATCTAAAGAAATTACTAAAGATTGTTCCACCGAAAGATTGTATTGCACTTTCAAATGAAACAAAATTGTTTGAAAAAGTAACAATAGAAAATGTGACGGTTGCATTCATGAACTATAGTGTTGTCATTGAACCCAACATCAATCTCCTTATTTACTGGTATAAAATTATGATTAACACTATTAATGTGTCTGTTTATAAGTATTTATGATGTAACAGATCTTATTTTATTGTAAATATTTATTTCACTTTTCAATATATAATTATTAAAAAATATAGCATGAACTTTTGTGTCGTGCAAAAATCTAATTTTAATGGTCTCTCTCTCTCTCTATATATATATATATAGATAAGAACTCAAACATATATCTAAAAATATAAAATATAAATATAGAATATGATACAAAAAAAAAAATTATTACCTCTTCGTCCACTAATGTTATAGTCATTGTTGTGCCTTCCTTTGTTCACTTTTTATATTCTTTCACTAATCCAGCTCCAATTACTAAGACTTTTATCATCCATTGAGAATCATATCGCCTTAAGTTGTTAACTGACATAATTTTGTTCACGGAATCCATTTCAGATTCTATTGCAATATTATCTAAAATAAATTGTGCACAAGAATTAGAATTATAATAATTTATAATTTTATAAAAAAATTATTTTATGAGATGAAGAGATTACTTTACCTGAATAAATGATACTTGTGATTATTGAGTACATGAAGAATATCAGTTATAAATAACACAAAATTCTAAATCACATAATATCAACATAAGACTCAATTAAAGGAGGTAATATAGTATCATATTAAACTCAACTAAAGGAGACAAACTAAGTTAAATTATTTTGAATACAAACAAACTGGCATAACAATTACTATTTACTATTATATTTTTCAAATCCACAATATTAAAAGAATTCATAACATGAAAAAAAAAAAAGAGAAGAAGAAGATAAATTAACACAAAAACATACAAGGTTGAAGATTTAATTAAAGGTGTTGATGAATTTTATTATGAAATTATAAATCCTTTTTATAGAGGTGGGAGAATTTATAAATCAAAAAAAAAATTAAAAGTATAAGAATATTAGCACATTACTATTAAAAAAAATTTAATCAAAAAATAGATAAATACACAAATTATGATTATGAAAAAGGAAACTAAAAAAGAGGGAGAACTTTTATAAAAATTCCTGCCATCGAAAAAAGGAAAAAATAAAAAAAAAAGTTTTCAAATCAAAAAGGAAAAAAAATCGTGTAAGTGTTTCTTTTCTTTTTTTATTTTTATTTTTTAAAAATTTTAAGATTTACATTATAAGTAGAATTATGTCAAAATAGAAAATCTAATATAATAAATAAAGTAAAAATAAATTCGTGATTATATATCAAAAAGGAAAAAAAATTGGGTGGATATTTTTTATTTTTATAGATTCACACCATAAATAGAGTTATGTCATAAATAGAAAATCTAATATGATAAAATAAAGTGATAAAAATAATTAAAAAATAATAATTTTAAACAATAATTATATAAAAATAGTAAATGATAATTTTGTCTATTGCAATGTCTTTTAATGAAGGGCAAAAAGTTCAATCAACACTTTTGAGGACCTTCACACTAAAAACCACTCAGTAAATTTTTTTATTTTTCTAGATTTAACTATAAAAAATTATGCCATAAATAGAAAACCTAATATAATAAAAGAAACTGATGAGAATAATTAAAATAATATTTTTAAATAATAATTATATAAAAAATGATAAATAACAATTTCATCTATTGTGATGAATTTTACTGAAAAGCAAAAAGTTCAATCAACATTTCTAAGGATCTTCACACTTTTAATATAATAATAATAATAATTATTATTATTATTATTATTATTATTAATTATTATTATTATTATTATTAATTATTATTATTATTATCATTTATCATTATTATTATTATTATTATTTATTTATTTATTTATTATCATTACTATTATTTTTTTATTTTTTTATTTAACCTTTTACTTTTTTGGCTTCCCAATTATATAGTGATAAGTATATAAATATGATATGATATGATAAACTATTAATATCTAATTATATATCAATTAAATTTTAATTTAGTGGATGAAAAAAATAGCAATCTGACTTTCAACTTAGAGGTTTCCCACTTATACAATAATATGATATGATTAGCTATAATAGGTTATTTAATACGTTGTTATATGTCAAGAATTTGTTAAGTAAAAAAATACTAAATGTAACATGTCATGTGCACACTTTGTTTTCATCAGTAAAGCCATCAAAACTATAGAACTGACGAATAAAATAATAAAATATAAAGTTTAAAGATGTCGTATTATCTCTATCAAAGATGTGCATGTACCAGTAACTAAGATTAGTATCCCCATTAGTACTATCAACCCAATTGTGACAAGATCAAATCCAAGCTTCCTGAAAGTGCCTGAAATCTTTAAGTAGCACAAACATGGTGGCAAAACTGAAGCTGTGATACTGAGAAATGCTCCAACTAGTGACATGAGATAACCAGAGAAGGGTATAGTCAAGGCTACAATGACACTGCTCATCACCAAGGTGATCCTGATGATGGGGCTAAACGATGATTCCTTATCACTGTAAGACTGAAAATGTTCCTCGAGTCTGTTGATAACTGGTGTCATCATTAATGCATACTTGGCTATTGGATTGATCAAGGTAGTGTATGTAGCCAATTTTGAGCTAAAATTTTCAGTTGGAAGATTCAAGGTAATTTGTGATTCAATCTCTGAGCCAAACATGGAGTATCCCATAAAAGCAATTGATGCATATGTCATGGTAGCCAACAAAAAGCATAGGAGCATTACCTGCAATAAAAACATCTAAAGGTCAGCAATTTAGAGGTGTTGGATTGAAATTCAAAATCAAAATTAGTTATTAATAAATAGGTTGATATTACTTGAATTGAAATGGGTTAACAAACCAATCATAATGCAAATCCGCTCAAATTTTACCAAGTATAATTTCTTTATTTGTTGTTTTATTATTTTTTTAAAGAACTAAAAATTGTTTTTTCCTTATTATAGTTATATATAATACATCAAAAAGGAAAAGAGTCTTTAAAAATATTTTGACAAAATTTCTTATTGGTAAATTTGAACAGCATATTATTCCATCTATCTGAATTGGGCAGGGCAAAATGTTTTCAGTTGATTAATCTGCTCAAGCTTTAACGGATTGGACGAATCATATTTTCATTCACTAATTTTATTACCTCTAATCAGCATACATAGTAATGAAAAATGCAACATATGATGGTTTAGTCCATCATGTGTTACCTTGGAGAATCGCTTCTGCTTCTTCATTGAAGTGTACAGAGTTGGGAAAACAGGATGGGCACAATAACAGAAGGCATATAAGCTAAAAGAAGTAGGGATTCCTCCCCAATTCACAAGTACTCCACTTTTATGAAAGCCAATACCATCATAAGGCTAGTATTCTTCCTGCTGGTCCAAATGCCCGATCTCCGATGTCAGGATAACTCCTTATACTTGGATCAAAATCCATACATCTCTTTATTAACAAGGATGTGTAAAAGGTTGCACATGCAATAACAAGAAGAAGAATCATGCTTAACCACCCTCCTGAAGATAGAGCATACGGAGTCGACAAAATTCCTACTCCTGAAAAAAAAAAAATAGTAATAGGGTTAACTCTTAAAAATATTCAAGTGCAAAACTTGTTCTTAAAGACCAGTGTTAATCATGAAATCTCTTCATCTTTTAAAAGAAATTTCAGCAGATCGATCCCCATCATTCATATTTAATTCTCCCCCTACAGTCATGAATGGAGAGCACTTGCAGTTATAGTGATAGCCAGATTGATTTGTTCATATGATAGTGCAGCGTTAAGTATATGTAGCTAACATCTTGTTCTATACCACTAGCAATATGAAATGGTCTAAAAATGTTGTCGATTCCGACAATCTTTTAAGTTAAATTACAAAATTCTCCTGCACTAATGTATTTAGCTAGTCGTGCTAGCCAATAATGGTAGAAATGATCGACCAGAATTAACCTAGGGAAGAAAACATGTGCAATATCATTTAACAAACTATAAGTTCTAGATAATATTGTGTGGAACCATGTGTATTTTAATGTTAAAAATTATAATATTAAAGTGCATTATCTTTTTATGTTAGTGGATATAAATTGACAAGAAAATAGTCATTATTTTTTGTACAACTCATTTAACCACTAATGTCATAATCTACAACTAGTTATTCTACTAAAGCTTAAATATTGTAACCACTATCTCATGGTCTACCTCACTTAATATCCCACTACTCTCTAATTTACCGAACCAAACAATTCCTACACCTATATAACATATGATATTTTCTTCATTGAGTCGACTAGAGGAAACGTAGTATGTTGTGAGATATGAAGTGGATAAGAATTAAGAAGCATCATGTTGTAAATGAAATAGAACATTATACTGTATATATATTTTTGAGGTTAGAATAATGAAAGAGAGAGTCAAAGACAAAGAAATATTTCAAGTCTTCAACTTATAATTCACTATATAAAGAAAGTAATTTTATGTTGGAACTTTGGGCTTTTCAACTAGTTCGAAGTTATTTGAGCACACAATGTCGTTAGGTTGTTGTATTCTGGAGGAGATAGGTCCGAAGTTATACTGCAAAACCTGAGAAGATTATACTGCAGTGGACCTGAACTTTTTTAAAGATACCGAGATATCTGTGCCTCAACCTGAATATTTATTTATTGATTTTATTTTTTCAACTGTAATTTATGATATTTTCACGTATCATAAGTATTTAAATTAGATATATAGATTATGTACATTGGTGTATAAAGAGTATTCTACCCTTAGAAACAACAAACATATATGTTATATTTATGTAATATTATTCATCAGTTCTAGCTAGATATAACGGTGTGTAAAAATCGGTTTAACTGATAAACCGAATCTAAAAAATGCTATTGGTTTATCGGTATCAATCTATTGAGCTAATGATTTTTAAGCGATTTTATAAATTTTTTTATTGGGCGATCGGTTTGATTTTTGATTTTAAGGTTTTAGTTAATGGTTAAACCAATAATCCAATAAGATTACACTAAAATTATCTTTTTATTTCTAGTTATATTTGTTGGGACAGCGGAACAACAATAAACACACACACACAAATTAACTGCGAGAAAATAGAGAAAAATGGAACACAAACGACACACAATTAATTTGTGTTCCGTTTTTCTCTATTTTCTCGCAGTTAATTTGTGTGTGTGTGTTTATTGTTGTTCCGCTGTCCCAACAAGTGGTATCAGAGCGAGGTTATACACACGAAAAAAATTAGCGAGAAGACCCCAAAAAAAAAAATTTGGAGAAAGGGAGAGAGCAGCAGCAGCGCAACCCAGATCAAGCAGCCGTCGCTGCTGCCAGTTGCGAACCAGTCCGACCGAAAGAAATTTTTTTTTTTTTTTGTTGTTGGTCCGAGTTAACTTTGTTGGTGCGTATTGGCTTTGTCAATTTTTCTTTTGAAATTATCAAGACCTGAGATCAGTTGTACCGGGTACCTCATCTAGTCGTTTGAGATGGCAGAAGATGGGAAATATCGAATTGAAAAGTTTGATGGTGCAGATTTCAGTTGGTGGAAAATGCAAATTGAGGATTTGCTGGTTCAGAAGGAGTTAGACATGGTATTGGGTGACAAGCCAGAAAAGATGTCTGATGCAGAGTGGGCAGGTTTGGATCGGAAAGCCATGGCGGTTATCCGACTCTCGTTGACCAAGAATGTTGCGTTTAACATTCTGAAGGAAAAGACAGCGAAAGGTGTCATGGAAGCGCTGTCTAACATGTACGAGAAGCCATCTGCAGCAAACAAGGTCTTTCTGATTAGAGAATTGGTGAACACAAAAATGAAGGAAGGCAGTTTAGTTACCGAGCACATAAATACAATGAATTCAATCTTAGCCAGACTTACGTCAGTGGGCATTAAGTTCGATGATGAAGTTCAAGCCTTACTACTGCTATCGTCATTACCTGACAGTTGGTCCGGAACGGTTACAGCAGTTACCAGTTCAGCGGGACCCGATGGATTCACTTTTGAGAAGATTCGTGATCTCATTCTAGGCGAGGATGTCAGAAGAAGGAGTTCTGGGAAATCATCGAGTGAATTGCTAAATGTCAGCAGAGGAAGGAAAAATAGCAGAGGTAGTGGGAGCAGGAACAGAAGAAGGAGTCAGTCGAAGACTCAGGATCGCTCAGATGTAACGTGTTGGACGTGCAAGGAGGTGGGGCATTTCAGGAATCAATGCCCGAATAATAAACAAGTTAACATTGCAGGAGACTATGCTCATAATGATCTCTTGATATGTAGCGTGGAGAGCAGTGTGGATTCCTGGGTCATGGATTCTGGTGCTTCATTTCATGCTACCCACAGCAGTGAAGCATTGCAGAATCTGAAAGAAGGGGATTTTGGAAAGGTAAGACTAGCAAACAATAAAGTTCTTGATGTAACGGGCATGAGTGACATGATTCTGAAAACTTCAGTCGGTTCATGGACTTTAAAGGATGTCCGAGTGATTCCAAGCTTGAAGAAACGGTTGATTTCTGTTGGGCAGTTGGATGATGAGGGACACGATGTTAAGATCGGAAACGGGCAGCGGAAGGTGATGAAGGGAAACTTGGTCATAGCTCGAGGAAAGAAACGCAGTTCGCTGTATATGGTCTATTTACCATCTGAGGGAGTGACTGTCCCAGATCAGAAGAGAAACAAAATCCGATTCACAGAGTCTCGTGGGCATAAGAAGGTTTGTTTTGCAGGAGATAAACCCAGAGCCACAAGTCAGATTCAGGTTGAACGTGCTTGGAAAGGTTCAGGTAAACCAGTCAGGGGTTCTCGTGGCAGTGGGAGCATCAGCAGTCAGCCAGTTAAAACTTCAGCCAGAGTTACCAGACAGTGGGTTAAGAGAACCAGTGTTCCAGCTGTCAAAGCCTCTCCGGATGATTACCTGCTAACTATGGAGAGTGTTGTTTGTTCTCAGAGTATCCCAGGATTCGGCAGTTCGTGCGAGTGGGAGTCGGTAGGGACAGAGGACGAGTCAGGGGCAGTTTTAGCCGTGACTAATGTTGGAGCTTGGGGAAGCTTCAACGGGCCTTCAGGTTAACTGATGAAAAGGTCGCTGCAACCAGGAAGATGAGGAGGAGATTACTAGACGTACAAGTGCTCACAGTGGATAGTAGTTGAAGATTATCATGCCTCCAAGTGGGAGATTGTTGGGCTTGTGGAGGCCTGATTAATTAGGCCCGTTAGAAACCCTAATAACCCTAATCTATTTCTATAAATAGATAGCTTGTACTTGTAATCTACACACCACAAGAGAGAGAGTAATAAAATTCCTCCTAGTTGCAGTTGTGGACTAGGTCGTGAGACCGAACCACGTAAATTCTTGTGTGTCGTTTGTGTTCCATTTTTCTCTATTTTCTCGCAGTTAATTTGTGTGTGTGTGTTTATTGTTGTTCCGCTGTCCCAACAATATTATAGGTGCTTTAGATTTTAAATACAAACCTTATTTTCTTTTTCATTTTATACTTGTTGTCTTGGTGATTTATTCTCTATGAAGTAGTTGGTTTGGTGGGTTCTACTCATCAATGTGAACCGTGACCTGTCCTTATTTTTCTTTTTAAGAGATTCCTGCCCTGCTATTGCATTCAAGTTTTCTAATTAACCAGAAAAATAAATAAATTTATTTTATGGCTTACTTATTTTAATTTGTTTCAGCTTGTAATTTGTGTAGACTTTTATGCATAAAAGTAGTGCATATATGAACAAATAAAAAGAATAAAAAGCAACCAAAAAAAATTTAGAAGAATATTTTTTTATCAGTTAAACCAAAAACCTAACTTGCTAAGAATCAAAAATTGATTAACCGAAAATGGATAAACAAATATCTTATTACTTTAATTATTAATTTAGTGTGTTTACAAATCGAAAATTGATAGATCGAACCAACAATCCACAAAACCGGACTAAGCCAACCAATAAGCACCCCTAGCTAGATAGGGAAAACGACAGACAATAACCTCTTCTACGAAAAATAGGAAGATCTAAATCAGTAAATAGGCATTAATGAGATAAAGTCGGCATACCTCTGTTTTTATCATTCTTATCAACAATTTTTGTTTCAAGAAAGCTATTCAATTCGTTACATTCTAAAGAAGAAAAAAACATTAACTTTTTCTCTAGATTAGAGTAAATCCAAACGTGCTAGTACAAATTAAGAAGAGGAGATCAATTAGGTATAGCAGAAGAAAATAGGGTTTCGATCAATTAGGTGCATTACGCAAGATGCATTGCACAATTGCAAATGCAGTTGAACTCAGTATTTTTTTATAAGGATTAAAAAAATCACTTAAATTTCAAAGAATTTTAAAATTTAAACCCATAATAACAAAAGATAGAAAAAGAAAAAGGAAAAACACACACACACAAGGTAAAAGAGAAAGAACCTGATAGAGCGTTGAGACCGTGAAAAGTGGTTTTAAGAAAGGAGGTTTTTCCAGTGATTATAACAGAGTCCTTTTTAACTCCATTTTCAGCTCTATCGACTTCATGATTAGATTCAGCCAGAAGGGGAAAAGAAAGAAACTTCCCATTCTGGGATTTGGTCTCCATTTCCCAGTTCTTTTTATATATATATAATTTTTTGGGAACTTTTTGAGTATATACCAACATTATATGTGACCAACCAAACTACTCTATTTATAAGCCTTCCATTGATTACTTGTGCATGGCAGCAATAGCTATCGGCTTTGACACGTTGTAAAATTGACCAAAAAAGAAGGGGATATGAGGTTGGGGGTTGAGTACTAAACAAATAAATAGGGATATTTATAAAAAAAAATATTCGATGTAATATAAATTATTATATTTACATGACTTACATTTTTATATTATATCCGTATAACTTTTTTTTTCCCGCAATTATGTTTATATAAAATTATACAATATTATATACTTTATTGTACACAATATATAAATCTTATATAAAAGTATATAATAGTGTACAAAAGGTGTTTATACACACTTTTACATTGTTATACAAAATTACATAACTTATACAAAAAATTATTTTTGATCTCTTAGGAAATTCAACTACGAAACTTCATTTGAAATGGGTTAAATCTTTTTCAAATGGCTTCGCATTTAACCATAATTTCTGGCTTCAAATTTAACTATAACTTCGAAAATGACACCACCAACAAATCTCAATCATTAATTTGTTAAAGCTTTCTACAAATTTAAAATCTATTTGTGAGTTTTCAAGCTTTAAAGAATTCTGACAATTGAGTTTTAAATTTTTTAATTTAATTATCAAATAATTAATATTTAAATTTATAATGATAAAAATATTAATTTTATAAATAATATCTACAAATCTGAATATATAAATCAAAAAAAGAATGAAAAAAAAATAAAGAAGAAAGAAAAGAAAAAAGAAGCAATAGAAAAAAGAAAGGAAGAAGCAGAAGAAAAATAATGAAAGAAATAGCAGCCAAAAAAAAAGTAATAACAAAGAAATAGGAAGAAAGAAGAACGAAAAAGTAAAAAAAAAACAAATTAATAAAAAGGACTAGGCTTAAAAGTAATAAACTAAAATATGGATTAAAATGGATAATAATTTTACCCTAATATCATAGAGTGTAAATATTTAGGTTAAATAATCACATATTTAAATTATCATAGGCATTAAATTGGCAGTTTAGTAAAAATTATAAATACCCTATTATTACATTTAAATTATATTAAATAAATTTTTTTTAAAATTTATATCAATATATATAACTTAAATTGTTGAAAAAATCAACATACTTTGTTGGTATTTTTTTACTTCTTTTTGTTTGTTGGTTAAACAGTATATTTCTATTAATATAAAACAGATATTTATTATGTGGAGTAGGAGTGAATATGGACTATCCACTCACTACATCATTGACTACAACAAAAAAAAGTCTGATCCTGACCTGTTCATCTACAACTCTACCTGAGAGCATAAATCCAGTTTTATAAACTTCCTACCAGAAGTAGGGAAGGGAAAAACAAAATACAACATATAAGTTCCACAAGAAGCTAAGCATACAGTTTATGGAAAGAAATTTAGATTATGCAATGCTTGCTTCCACTTGACATATTCATGTCCACCTCTGATGTGTAATGTAGCACAATTTTTCCTGCATATATGATCAATATCCAATTTGATGGTGTGTAAATGTAACACAATTTCCCTGCATATGTGATCAATATCAAATTTGTAATTTTGAAATCTTACTTTGTTCCTTTCTTTTCATATTAAAGCAGAGATTATGACAAAAGTTCTTAGTTTGTTGGCATGCCCAATCCACTTCTTCAATCCAATCGCCAATGGCCCTGTTGAATCCCATCCATGAGCAAACTCTGGCCTATAAACCTGCAATCAAAAAATAGATGTCCAAAAGTCTCCACTGTGTGTCCACAAAATGAGGAATTTCAATTTCAAACTTCTGCAACCTCTCCTCTGTTGTACAACAAACCAAAAAGTAAATTTATATCTTAGGTGAATGTTGACTTGCAAAGTATGACTCTTCCAATCCACTTTGGACTGGGCAGTTTGATATACATCTTTTTAATTGAGAAACCACTTCCTACTTGAACAGCAAGTAGTCTGTTTGTTAGGTCCCATTGAATGTATTGATGTTGCATAAGAATCCCCTTAATACTCAGAATTTTCCTCATAATCCAAGAAACTATTTTGGGTATAGGAAAGAATTTCAGGTTCTTTCTTTTAATGTAGTAGCGATGTATTCATTGAATTCATAAATAATCCTTTTTCCTAGCTACATCCCGGAGTAGCTTAAGTATTGCTTTCTTGTTTCATATATCTAGGTTCAAAACATTCAGACCTTATGCAGTCATTGGTAGATGAACTTTCTCCCATGAGATTACATTCTTTTTTGAAACGGACACAAAATTTGACCAAATAAAAGTTCTACATACTGTATCAATTAACTTCATGACTTCTTTTGGGGAAAAGAAAGATCTCTGACCAATATATTTGAATTCCAAATAGTACTTACTTGATCAATTGTACTCTACCAACATAGAAGAGAAGTTTTAAAGACAAACATGTTATTCTAGCCGTAATTTTCTCATTAAGTGGGAGATATTGATGAATGACCAACTTCTTTGAATCCAAAGATACCCCTAAATATCTAAATGGGAGTGCCCTATATGAAGGCTAAACTCTCCAAAAATATTCCTTCTTGTGTGATCTAAAATTCCAGCCATATAAATAGCACTTTTATCAACATTAGCCTAAAGGCCAGATGTATCTCAAAATCTTCGAAAGGTCTCATGTTACTTTAGATTGACACCACATCAGCGCTACAACGCATTAGCATTTCATTTGCAAAGAATATGTGGGTAATGCTAGTGTCCTGCATCTAGGATGAAAGTTGAAGCCTTCGTTTCCGTGTAGTTGGCACAATTTTCTTTTTAGGTTGTCACACCCCGTTTTGGGGGGTATGACTGGCACTTGGTGCCCTACTAGGACTTGAACTGCTAGACTACTGAGCTTGAGCACATCTGGTGCCTGGGTGGCTCTAACTCAGATTCAGGGAAACAACGGGCTATATAACGGCTGTAAATACAGCCTCCGGCCGACTAGGCCTATAGCCACCTGTACCTGTACTAACAGCTGACCAGAAACATATTAATATAGGGGAGCCTATGCGGGCTGACAAGGCCACCATGCTGTCTAGTCTCAACAATGAAATATTGGAAAGCTACGTGACCGGCAAGGTCACCACTACTGTCAAGTTATGGCCCCACACGGCCAACATGAAAGAAACAGAAGTACTAACAGCTATACAACTGCACGGCCTCACACGACCGACTCATCCGACCACAGGGAAAAATATATAGACTGCAAGCCTCTAAGAATACTGATAAGATGGTCGAGACAGGGCCCCGGCTTACCCATGCTGTACAACAAAAAAAAAGGGATACACCTCTAGCTATCTAGCTCCGGATAACTGGAGTTGATGACCCTGTGAGCTGGCTGGAATCACGAGGTATCGGCCCCTCGTCTATGAGTACCTGCAGGCAAGTAATGCAGCGCCCCCAAGGGTGTCAGTACCACTGGTACTGAGTATGTAAAACAATAACTGAAATAAATATCTGAAAACAACAACACAACTGATGGAACTGAAATAGGAAGGAATAGACTAACTGACTGAAAATGTAAAACTATGCCTACTCTTAACTATACTGGAAGGAATAGAAGTCATACGTGGAGATGTATCGTTATACTGTCGATCTACTCGTATCTAGTGTAACATGGCATAACATAACATAACATAACATAGCACACACAAACCTTACCCGGCCCCCATAAGCCGGGAGGTACAACCAACACGCAATCTATACCCCTACCCCGGTCGTCCCATCTCCTATAATAACTATAAGCATCCTGCCGGTCCCCTGGGTATGCACTTGGGCTCCCTGACTATAACTATACCTGAGTCTGGAGGACTCCTGAATCAACACCCCGGGCGTATCCGCTCGACGGGGGTGTATAAGGACCGACCAAGGCACAATATGGGGAAAACTGGCATCCCATTTTCGTCCCCTATGGGACGGCATGCCACTCCGTAGAGCGACGTATCCTCGTCCTCTGGCGGACGAGTCGATACAGCTATTAACCCTGGGGCGGTCATGGATGCTAGGTAATCCAACCCCAAGACAATATAGTGGTCTCAACTAGTAATACTATCTGCATATACCACTTACTGAGGCTAATAACAATAATGTATCTGTACATACTGTATGCTAAACTAGTGATAGTGATATGTATGTATTTAATACATGCTGAGACTGATAATAGTATATATATATAAATATAATCTTCTGCCATACTGTACTGAGTCTCATGTTGAACAAGATATAGTTTTTCTGCTGGAAACCATGTTGTATAACTGAGTTTCTATAGTAACATAATTTACTATCTCTAACATGCTTTCTAAACTTTATTTTAACCTATCGTTCTACTTCTGAGATACCTTACTAGTATTTACATTGCTTTACTAGGTTTCAACTGAGTACGATAATATCCTAACATTCTTTACTAAATCACATACTGGCATGTTGTACAGTTCCTAACACTCGTATTAGAATTTATATCGTGCTAGCAAGTTTCACGCTATACATAACATGATGCTCCCAATATCGTACCAACATTCGTAATAAACATAACACACGACTTCTGAACATTCTACTGGCCTTTAAACTACTTTACTATACCGAGACTACTAACTTGCCGAGGAAACTAGCTTTACATACTTTCACTTTTGATTTTCTGACTAACCGGTGTAGCTTAGTCAGTATTTCAGCTATTCCTCCCAACTGCATTCATATATATATCAATCAGTACTAAATACAACTTTATTCTGAAGGACGATATCACTTTCGACATAATTATAGCCTAAACTTAGGCTTATCGAAAGACGGTCGAAAACTCGCTATTTTTCAGAAGTCCAGAAGGGAGAAGTATTCATTTCACAGCTAGGAACACATAGACACTAGTTTGGAGCAATTCCACTTACCTTAGTCCGGTAGCTCGACGATTCGTCGGCCGTATTTCGCGAAACTAAATCCGTAGGAATGCTCTCTGCTGCTAAATATCTCGGTATCTGAGGTTAATTTGGGTTTGGACTACGTTTAGCAGCGTAATAGGACAAAAATATATTTACCTTCTTCGTTCTCCTCTGTTCCTCTGCGTTTTCTGGAAATTTTATAAGTTTTAAATGAATTAAAACCGAAGTGGGGATTTATATACTTGAGCCTGGACAGGGCCAACGTGTCACGGAGCCAATGCGGAGGCTCCACCTCCGTGACACGTTGCCATCGCAGAGGGGCTCTGCCTCGGCTCCTTCCGCGATGGTTCGACAGGTTATCTGTCCGATCCTTTCCCGGGCCTTTCTCTAACACGTTCAAATATGCCTAATCACCGTGCGAATAGGCCACCTAGGTGTCGGAAATCTTATGGGGTATAACATTCTCCCCCCCTTAAGAACATTCGTCCTCGAATGGGAACTGCTATCTAGAGGACTTCTTAATTTACTTATTTAGAAAAAAACAATTTGGCAGAGTCTCCCCTGTAATATGGACTATACCAAAAACCTGAAACGCAGAAAAGTCCAATATAGGTACTGCACACAATACTTTGGAATTCACTGGATAGCTAAGCATCAATCTTTCTCATTTATTCATATACAACTATAAGGTATTGCATAAGTAATAATACGGACATACCTGTCGCCTGACTAGGCCTGGAATAAGTGAGGATATCTAGTTTTCATATCTTCCTCCTCCTCCCAAGTCATCTCCTCTCGGTTCCTATTACGCCACAATACCTTGACAGACGCAATATCTTTAGTTCTCAATCTACGAATCTGTCTGTCTAGGATAGCTACTGGAACCTCTTCATAGGCCAGCTTTTCTGTAACCTGGATATCCTGGACTGGGACTGCTCTGGACGGGTCTCCTATGCATTTCCTCAGCATAGATGCATGAAAGACCGGATGAACGGATTCTAATTTTGGAGGAAAGTTCAACTGATATGCTACTCGGCCTATCCTTCGACGAATCTAATAAGGCCCAACAAACCTTGGGCTGAGCTTACCTTTCTTGCCGAATCTCATTACCCCTTTCATCGGAGATACTTTCAGAAATACCCAGTCATTTACATCAAATTCCAAGTCTCTGCACCGCACATCTGCATATGATTTCTGGCGGCTCTGTGCAGTCAGTAAGCGTTCTCGGATAAGCTTTACCTTTTCCTCTGACTGCTGAACAATGTCTGGGCCAACCAACGTAACTATCCTATTTCAAACCAACCAATCGGCGATCTGCATTTTCGCCCGTATAATGCCTCGAAAGGCGCCATCTGGATGGCTGAGTGATAGCTGTTATTATAAGCAAATTCAATTAACGGCAAATGCTCATCCCAGCTACCATCGAAATCTAGCACACACGCTCGCAACATATCTTCGAGCGTCTGAATTGTGCGTTCAGCCTATCCATCCGTCTGAGGGAGGAATGCTGTGCTCAGATTAATCTGCGTTCCCAGACCTCTCTGAAACGACCGCCAAAATCTAGCAGTAAACTATGCTCCTCTGTTTGAAATAATAGATACTGGTACTCCATGCAACCTGACTATTTCTCGGATATACAACTCCGCATAATCTTCAGCCGAGAAGGTAGTTCTTACCGGCAGGAAATGATCTGATTTTGTCAATCTGTCAACTATCACCCATATAGAGTCATGTCTGTGTTTAGTACGGGGTAATCCTGCTACAAAATCCATATTCACTGCTTCCCATTTCCAGAGAGGTACAGCTATATCCTGAGTCAAACCGCCTGGTTTCTGATGTTCTGCTTTCACCTGTTGGCAGTTAGGACACTGTGCTACAAATTCAGCAATTTCTCTTTTCATACCTGGCCACCAGTAGTTTTCCTTGATATCATGGTGCATTTTTGTCGCACCGGGGTGAAGAGAATAACGGGCGTAATGTACCTCGTTCATAATCTGCTAGCGGAGCCCTGAAACATCTGGAACACATAGGCGACCTTTACATAACAGCACTTCTCCCTTAGTTACCTGAAAATCTGGCGCTTTACCCTGCTGGATCAGGTCAGGATCCTCATATTGCCGTTCTTTCACTTCCACAACTAATGATGACACGACGGTGTTCTGTATTACTGCACTACCATCCTCTGTTTCTGCTACACGAACGGCTAGGCTAGCTAACTGATGTATCTCCCTGACCAATTCCCGCTGCTCGGGCTGCAAATATGCCAAACTCCCCATGGACTTACGACTGAGAGCATCTACTACAACATTGGCTTTTCCTGGGTGGTATAGAATATTCACATCATAATCCTTTAACAGCTCCAACCAGCGACGTTGCCGCAGATTCAACTCCCTCTGAGTGAAGATGTACTGTAGGCTCTTGTGATCTGTGAAAATATCAACATGGACGCCATACAGGTAATGCCTCCACATCTTCAAGGCGTGGATCACTGCGGCTAAATCCAGGTTGTGGGTAGGGTAATTCTTTTCGTGTTTCCTCAGCTGTCTGGAAGCATATGCAATCACTTTACCATGCTGTATCAACACACAACCTAACCCGACGCCTGATGCATCGCAATACACCGAATAACCTTCTGTACCTTCCGGCAATGCTAACACTGGGGCGGAGGTTAATCTGTCTTTCAGTTCCTGGAAGCTCTGCTCGCATGCCTCTGTCCACTGAAACTTTGTTGCTTTCTGTGTCAGTTTAGTCAGAGGTGCCGCAATAGTCGAGAACCCTTCAACGAACCTCCTGTAATATCCTGCTAATCCCAAAAAGCTACGGACTTCGGTCGGAGTGGTAGGCCTAGGCCATGATTTAACTGCTTCTATTTTCTGCTTGTCAACTTGTATACCAGCATCCGACACAATATGCCCTAAAAAGGCTACTGAATTAAGCCAGAATTCACACTTAGAAAATTTATCACTGGCGGTCCCTGAGGATTTGGAGCACTATCCGCAAATGAGTCCGGTGATCTGCTTCAGAGCGAGAATACACCAGAATGTCATCAATGAATACTATTACAAACAAGTCCAGGAAGGGTCTGGAAATACTGTTCATCAGGTCCATGAAGATTGCCGGGGCATTCGTTAACCCGAAGGACATGACTAGAAATTCAAAATGTCCATATCGGGTCCTGAACGCTGTCTTAGGAATATCTCTTTCACGTACTCGAACCTGGTGATATCCAGACCGCAAGTCAATCTTAGAAAAGTATCTGGCTCCCTGCAACTGATCAAATAAGTCATCAATTCTGGGAAGCGGGTACTTGTTCTTCACTGTAACTTTGTTCAATTGCCGATAATCTGTGCACATACGGAGTGAGCCATCTTTCTTTCTTACAAACAGAACTGGCGCACCCCATGGTGAAGTACTCGGTCTAATAAAACCTTTATCCAACAAGTCTTTCAGCTGCTCCTTTAATTCTCTGAGTTCTGCAGGGGCCATACGATAGGGAGGAATTGATATCGGCTGAGTGCCTGGTAACAAGTCAATAGCAAAATCTATTTCCCTTTCTGGGGGAATACCAGGTAACTCATCGAGAAACACATTAGGGAACTCGTTCACCACCGGAACAGACTGGAGCATCGGAGATTCTGCTCGGACATCCTGAACTTTGACCAGATAGTAAATACATCCCTTAGATATTAATTTCCTCGCCTGAAGGTAGGAAATAAACCTACCTTTTGGCGTAGCGGTGTTGCCCTTCCACTCTCGCACTGCTTCTCCTGGAAAGTGGAATCGGACCGTCTTGGTCCAACATTCAACATTGGCAAAGCACGGCACTAGCCAATCCATACCCATTATGGCATCGAAGTCTATCATTTCTAACTCGACCAGATCTACTGTGGTCTGACGGTCAGCAACCTTTACTGTACACCCTCGGTAAATTCTGCTAGCTACAATAGAGTCACCGACGGGCGTGGATACTAAAAAGGGCTGCTGCAATAATTCTGGTGCAATATTGAACTTTCGTCCCACAAATAGAGTAATGTAGGACAAAGTAGACCCTGGATCAATCAATAGATAAGCAGGGTGTGAGCAGATAGTTAGCATACCTGTCACAACATCAGGTGACGCTTCTGAATCTTGCCTCCCTGGTAAAGCATATGTGCGGCTTGGACCCGCACCTGCACTGGAGGCCTTTGATCTGCCCCAACCCCTGCCTGCTGAAACTGAGGGCCTGTGCCCTGCTGAGGATGCTGTAGCTCGTGACCCTGCGGATGCCCTGTCCTGTCTATCCCGATCCTCTTGACCTCTGGCTGGGCAATCTTTCATCAAATGGCCTTCTTGGCCACAAATATAACATCCAGTGGAGCCATACCTGCATGCTCCAGGATGGCGTCGGCTGCATATAGGGCAAAGTGGTAGGGTATACCTACTCTGCTCCGCCCTCCTCTGTAATGGTGAATCTGCCATCTGCGAGCCTCTGCCGGTCTCCGACTGCCCCCTGCGGCTAAATCTACCCCTCTGCAGCTGTGGTGGAGGCGGGGGCTTGGGCGGCCTATCTAACAATCGTGGCCTAGGTCCTCCCCGAGCCTCCCTCTGTAACTCAACTAGCCTGTCCCGGCGGCGCTGTTCCTGATTAGTCCTCCTGATCTCCCGATGTCGCTTCCTGATGCCCTCAATATTCTGGGCAAATGCCTGAACTCGGGCAATATCCATGTCCTCTCGCAGTGTGGTCGTAATACAAGTCTCAACATATTCTGGAGTCAACCCCATGATAAAGCGGTGTACTCTGGATTCCATGGTATCAACAAAGGCCGGTGTGTACCGGGCCAAAGAATCAAACCACAAGGCATATTCCCGAACACTCATGGCCCCCTGCTCTAGATGTAGGAACTGGTCTACCCGGGCCTGTCGAATCTCCCGCGGCAAATAGTGATCCAGAAAAGCTCCTGAGAAGCTAGACCAGGTCGGAGGGGAAACATCTCTCCCTCGGGACCTTTCCCAGCTTTCATACCACAATATGGCGATGTCCCATAACCGGAATGCTGCCAACTCAACTGATTCTGTAGGCGTGGCATGCATAACCCTGAAAATTCTCTGCATTTGATCCAGAAAATCCTGAGGGTCCTCTGTCCGGTCCGTACCTGTAAACTGTGGGGGATTCAGTGCCAAGAACTCTCGGACCCTCGAACTACCGGGCCCTCCTGACGACTCCGCAACTGTAGACAGCATCGGCTGACGCTGAGCAGCCATCATCTGCGCTAACATGACTACCGCACTTCTAACCTCCTGGTCGGAAGTTATCAGTATGGGGACTGCTGGAGGTAGTGTCGCCCCAAGTGGCTCATGATGTGGTGGAGACTGCTGAGAAGGCTGGGACGATGCCTCTGTAGTGCCCTCTGATCGGGCTGTTTCTAAACGAGGGTGAGGCATCCTGTCGGTGCCTTCCCCTGCTGCAATATCTAAGCTCCGGCTTGTGATAGGATGTCGCTGGTCTGACATTATCTGTAACCAAAGAATACAGTAAGCTTTAGGGACTCAACCCTATATTGTACCGCTCTACAGCACGACTGAATAAGAATAAAAGACAACCATTCTACATGCCTTGTAGCCCCCTACCCATAGTATGTGGTGCACAACACATCCATAGGCAGGACTCTACTTAGCACGGTTTGCAGACTCCCTGGGATACAACCTGCTCTGATACCAAGTTTGTCACACCCCGCTTTGGGGGGTATGACTGGCACTTGGTGCCCTACTAGGACCTGAACTGCTAAACTACTGAGCCTGAGCACATCTGGCGCCTGGCTGGCTCTAACTCAGATTCAGGGAAACAACGGGCTATATAACGGCTGTAAATACAGCCTCCGGCCGACTAGGCCTATAGCCACCTGTACCTGTACTAACAGCTGACCAGAAACATATCAATATAGGGGAGCCTATGCGGGCCGACAAGGCCACCATGCTGTCTAGTCTCAACAATGAAGTATTGGAAAGCTACGTGACCGGAAAGGTCACCACTACTGTCAAGCTATGGCCCCACACGGCCAACATGAAAGAAACAGAAGTACTAACAGCTATACAACTGCACGGCCTCACACGACCGGCTCATCTGACCACAGGGAAAATATACAGACTGCAAGCCTCTAAGAATACTGATAAGATGGTCGGGACAGGGCACCGGCCTACCCATGCTGTACAAAAAAAGAAAAGGGATAAACCTCTAGCTATCTAGCTCCGGATAACTGGAGCTGATGACCGTGTGAGCTGGCTGGAATCACGAGGTATCGACCCCTCGTCTATGAGTACCTGCAGGCAAGTAATGCAGCGCCCCCAAGGGCGTCAGTACCACTAGTACTGAGTATGTAAAACAATAACTGAAAGAAATATCTGAAAACAACAACACAATTGATGGAACTGAAATAGGAAGGAATAGACTAACTGACTGAAAATGTAAAACTATGCCTACTCTTAACTATACTGGAAGGAGTAGGAGTCATACCTGGAGATGTATCGTTCTACTGTCGATCTACTCGTATCTAGTGTAACATGACATAACATAACATAACATAACATAGCACACACAAACCTTACCCGGCCCCCATAAGCCGGGAGGTACAACCAACACGCAATCTATACCCCTACCCCAGTCGTCCAATCTCCTATAATAACTATAAGCATCCTGCCGGTCCCCTGGGTATGCACTTGGGCTCACTGAGCCCCTGACTATAACTGTACCTAAGTCCGGAGGACTCCTGAATCAACACCCCGGGCGTATCCGCTCGACGGGGGTGTATAAGGGCCGACCAAGGCACAATATGGGGAAAACTGGCATCCCATCTTCGTCCCCTATGGGACGGCATGCCACTCCGTAGAGCGACATATCCTCGTCCTCTGGCGGACGAGTCGATACAGCTATTAACCCTGGGGCGGTCATGGATGCTAGGTAATCCAATCCCAAGACAATACAGTGGTCTCAACTAGTAATACTATCTGCATATACCACTTACTGAGGCTAATAACAATAATGTATCTGTACATACTGTATGCTAAACTAGTGATAGTGATATGTATGTATTTAATACATGCTGAGACTGATAATAGTATATATATATAAATATAATCTTCTGCCATACTGTACTGAGTCTCATGTTAAACAAGATATAGTTTTTCTGCTGGAAACCATGCTGTATAACTGAGTTTCTATAGTAACATAATTTACTATCTCTAACATGCTTTCTAAACTTTATTTTAACCTATCGTTCTACTTCTGAGATACCTTACCGGTATTTACATTGCTTTACTAGGTTTCAACTGAGTACGATAATATCCTAACATTCTTTACTAAATCACATACTGGCATGTTGTACAGTTCCTAACACTCGTATTAGAATTTATATCGTGCTAGCAAGTTTCACGCTATACATAACATGATGCTCCCAACATCGTACCAACATTCGTAATAAACATAACACACGACTTCTGAACATTCTACTGGCCTTTAAACTACTTTACTATACCGAGACTACTAACTTGCCGAGGAAACTAGCTTTACATACTTTCACTTCTGATTTTCCGACTAACCGGTGTAGCTTAGTCAGTATTTCAACTATTCCTCCCAACTGCATTCATATATATATATATATCAATCAGTACTAAATACAACTTTATTTTGAAGGACAACATCACTTTTGACATAATTATAGCCTAAACTTAGGCTTATCGAAAGACGGTCGAAAACTCGCTATTTTTCAGAAGTCCAGAAGGGAGAAGTATTCATTTCACAGCTAGGAACACATAGACACTAGTTTGGAGCAATTCCACTTACCTTAGTCCGGTAGCTCGACGATTCGTCGACCGTATTTCGCGAAACTAAATCCGTAGGAATGCTCTCTACTGCTAAATACCTCGATATCTGAGGTTAATTTGGGTTCGGACTACGTTTAGCAGCTTAATCTGACGAAAATATATTTACCTTCTTCGTTCTCCTCTGTTCCTCTGCGTTTTCTGGAAATTTTATAAGTTTTAAATGAATAAAAACCGAAGTGGGGCTTTATATACTTGAGCCTGGACAGGGCCAACGTGTCACGGAGCCAACGCGGAGGCTCCACCTCCGTGACACGTTGCCATCGCGGAGGGGCTCTGCCTCGGCTCCTTCCGCGATGGTTCGATAGGTTATCTGTCCGATCCTTTCCCGGGCCTTTCTCTAGCATGTATGGCTTTCAAATATGCCTAATCACCGTGCGAATAGGCCACCTAGGTGTCGAAAATCTTACGGGATATAACATAGGTATTCCACTGCAATAACAAAGAGATATGGAGAAATTCCTGGCTTAGCAAATATTTATCCTCCTTCAATTTGAAAAACATTTTAGAAAAATACTTTCTATTTTATAAGGAAAAAGAATTTGATCGTTATATAATTGAAAATTGATGAGTTATTATGATCTTATATATATAAAAATTAATGACAGATTACAATATTTTTATCAGGAAAAAAATATGTGATTAAAAAAATAAAAGAAATAATATGCTTATTATGAAAAAGGCATTGTTTACCCAAAAGTAACAATAAGTACATTTTGGAGCAAACTAATAAGGGTTGGGTATTTTTGGACCAAACTATTAACAAATAATATTTTTGTTTAATTTCGCACAATTTAACACTACAAAAAACTTCCAGAAAAACGACGGACAGGTACAGACAGTGTTGGTCGAAAAAAATCATGGAAATACTGACTCTATCTGTTAGTTTATTTAATTTTTAATTCTTTTATAATTATTTTAATGTGATACCCACAGTGTCCCTCAGTCTATCCCTTGATAAATTTTGCGGATTTTTGCCCAAAATACTTATCATGAGATTTAATCGAGATAACTGATGAACAAGGTCGATATATATTAAAAAAATTTAAAACTATTTAACATGGCTGACGGACAGGGTCGTTCTATTTATTTAATTATTTATTTATTTTAAACAATAAATATAATAATTTGAAAATTATTTTTAAAATTTAATTCAAAGAAACCAATGGTGTCGGTTAGTCTGTCGATTTTTTAATTAAATGAGTAGACCCGATCTTGACCAAAAAATCGATGAACTAATCAAGACTGTCTGTTGGTTTGTTCATTATAATTGACCCAGACCCCCTTTCTTCCTCATTTCTCTCTTCTCTCTCAAAAATTGGCGATTCACCACCCGTAAACCCCACTGGCGTCCTCCCCACCTCGCTGGCACACCCAGACCCCTGCCCTACTGCCCGACCCACTACCATTATTAGTAAGGTTAGGGTCAAGTTTTTAATTAAATTTTTATTGTGAGATTTTAGGTTAAATTATTAGATTTCATTGTTAAATTACTGGAATTGTTAGATTTTATTGTTAATGTTATTGTTAGGATTATTACATTTTGTTGAAACTTTATTAGATTGTTAGATTTCATTGTATTTAAAACTTTTGTTAGACGTTAAATTAGAAATTTATCAAAACTATTAAAATAACATAAATTTGTCCACTAATTTAGTTTTTTATATAATTTTAGTAATTAATCAATATGAATGTGTTAGTTAATTTGGAATTCATAAATTTAGTTTAATTTAGGTTCTTGATATTGTTATGTAGATTGGTGTCGCCAAGCGCAAGTGGTCATCAAGTAATATAGGACAGTGAAGTCCCGATATCATATCCATAGAGACTTGTCAGATTAATTGCTTAAGTTTGAACCTTTTATTTTACTATTCAAGAAAACACAAGTAAAATAGGGAATCGATTTTGAGATTATTCTACTAAACTTGGAATGTACCTTAAAGCTAGTGAAATAAACTTGTTTTCAAGATAGTGGTAATTCAAATGATTATTAAAAATCCAAGGTCTTGCCACTTTTACTTTCAGGTTGAGATTTAGGATTCAAATACGCTAGAAAAAGCCTTCTAAGACTACTAGTTGCAAGTTACAAACTCACTTCTCAACTATTCTCCAGAATAGTCAAAAACTATCTCATGAACCTAACACTTATATCCCTATGACTGTAGGAGAAACATGAGATGATGGTTGAAGATACTTGACTCAATTGAATAGGGTTGCAACGTATATCCCTATCCTCAACAACGAAACCGACTCTTGAACTTTTGAAAATGATATTGAAACCTACTCTATACTTTTTTTAACTCTCATTAGTTCTCTCTAGCGAGCTCAACTAACGAGCCAACAAATAATATTCGAAAGGTGATCAGTCTAACGAATAAGCATGAAATCAAGTAAGCATAAACAACCTTGAAAAGAAGAATTAAACGTCTAGCATAAATGAATATTCGACTACAACCATCAAGCCATGGACAAAACCCTAGAATATGGAGTTTAGCCACTGATGTTCAAGTACAAAACCAAAGAAATCATTATTTGAATCAACAAAGATAAAAGTAAAGAAAAAAAACCTAACAAGAAAATGGACTTCTTGTCTCTCCCCCAAAGACTACATAAAATGGTCGATTGATTGATGGATACTCTAACAAATACCCTAGAAAAGTATTTATAAGCACGGTAATAAATGACCCTTTTTTCTTTAAGTAATTCATCTTTTGGACTTAGAAAAATTCATCGCGGATAGGCTCTTGCTCGCCACTCCATCCATCTCGCCAGACTTTGCTTGAAATTCTTTTAAAGTTTGGCTTCTGGTGTGACACTTCTCCCATCTCGCTAAGGTGTTAGTAAAAATTTTGCATTCTTGGACCCGATGCACCACTTCTGTCAATGCAGTAGAGTGTTAGAAAAATTTTCCAAGCTTGAAACCCCTCTGGCGCTCATATTTCTCTCATTTCGTTAAGGTGTTGATAAGAAATTCTTCTAAAGTTTGAGGTCTGGCACGCCACGCAAGCCATAGCACCAACTTGAGCACAATTTCTCTGAAGTATAGGCTCTGGCGCGCCACTCTAAGCTATCTTACCAGGCCAAATTTTTCTCAAATTCTTCTTTCTTCACATCTTGAATCATTTTTGAGTATTTTTCCATGTATTACCTGCCAAAATCATCTAAAAATATTTGTTAGCTCATTTCACATACACATTCATGAAACCATGCATTTCATAAGGATAATCATCTTAAAACATGATAAAAGATGGGTAAAAGTATGATAAAGGCATAAGAATATGACCAACATCACCCCACACTTAAACCATTATTCATTCTCAAACAATCCTTACTTTCATGCAATAAACACTTCTTTTCATACCACTTGTCACCTCTATCAACTCTCACTCAAGCACCTAGAACAGAGCACATGAATAAGTGGTTAATCAATTCATAAACAATCCACAACAAATACACAAAAAAGTTCTTCTCATTCAAAACTACATACTTTCTATAACTGATTCATCTTTTTCAAAACAGAGTCAACATGATTAAGTATGAACAATGTAACACATAATACACCAACTCTAACTATCTTATGTCCTCACTTATTTAGTGATGTTCCTTCCTTCATATTTTCAATTCAAAAACTTGGAACATAAATCAATCAAGGCGCACTCACTCTCACAAATGATTTTTATACACATGCGACATACTATAGGCTTTCCTCTCATGAATAGTTAGATTACTTAATTAATTCAAAAAGAATAAGATCATAAGGACTTTTTCTAGTTGTAATGTTGGCTAAGGGATGGGTAGGAGTGATTTTCTTCAATAGTGGCTACTAATCCTAAGCACTTTAAGGCATTTTTACTTCATCTTTCTTATCCACCACTTTTCCTCACTGCTCACTTTTTCTTTCACTAATATCCTTTTCTTTTCTTATGCCCCTTTTAATACTGCTTGACTGCTAGTTTCTGCTAATAAGATTAACAAAAGGAATCAACTATTAAGAATCTTTTGTTTATGTTCTAGCAGCAAGTAAACATTTTATTTTGTGGTACCCCCTCTTTCCTATTTTCTCGTCTTGCCATCCACAATTTTTTCTTTTTCATTAGCAATATTACACTAGCGGATCCTTTATTCTTAAATATCAAAGTGCATTAAAATGTCTTTGGATCAAAATTCTGAAGGTCACAGAACAAAGGGAATAAGCTTTTTTTGTGGTTAATAAGAAAAATAAGGCTTATAGCTCAATGAGGGTTGACTAGAGATAATGTTAAGGAAGGTATAACAACAATATATAAACATGGGTCTTTCAAGGAAATGTCTTAATTATATCTTACCTCTTTGGTAACTAGTTATCATATACACATTTAGGCAAGTTCTAGATATTACACTATGTACAAAACACAATAATTTTAAGCTCACCCCTTATGGAATCATGATCTAAGTCAGTTTCTTATGGCCACGTATCCACACAATCATATTGAATGAATATATATTATTAAGCCCTAAGATCTTGTCATGATCCGAATGGAGGCCTGGATCATAGACATGGGATAAGGGATCCCGAGAGACCCCAACTCGATCCATGGCACAAGCTTACATCTAAAACAATCAATAAACTGAAGAGTCAACAATATAAACTCAGCGGAAGTCTAACTCAACATAACATCAGAATAAGCATCCGAAGCTGAATACATACATAAGTCTGAAAAGCCTCTAATTTGGACGAGTTGATGGGGCAAGACCCCAACTAACTAAACAATACTAAAGCTGAAAATACATAAGGGAAACTGAAAGTCAAGTCCTCGAAGGATGAAGACTCACCAACCAAGCAGGTACTAGCTCTGACAACTGACTACGAATGGGGCTGAGCCTGGGAGCTAGGTCCTGTATCATGAAAATATACAGCATAGAGTATGCGGATCAGTACGTGGAATAGATCGAGTATGCAAGGTAAGTAAAACCGCTTAAGTAAAGTAAATCATTTGAAGAATTTCATAACATATCATAAGCTTTCAAATCAGAAAGGAGGGCTTGCATGCATTCTTTCTGACATCATAATCTTTTCATAATGTGACAATACATAGCTTCATAACATCATAACTGACTCAAATGACTCAAAGCTGAAATATGACATTTATAAGAAAAGCTGAACAATGAGTCAAACCTTGCTTTTAAAACATGCATGTATAAAATAACAACCATGAGTAATGGATATGCAAATCTGAATCATAAAGACAATAGGAGACTCGTCACTTAACTGACATACCACGATAGAGCTTATGTGGTCCCGACTATTACACTCAAGTGGGCAGAGCCATCCAAAACCTTGCTAGGGCTAAGGACGCTACCATGATATCAATATCAAGCTCATGGGCCATTAGGGCTGGGGATAGCTCAATAGAGAGGTCCCAATAATATAATAGTATCAACATATGTTTGCGCGTAGTTCTGGGGCATAGGGTAATCGACCTTAGCCCACTCGTGCTAGACTCTTCTCCCAAAACATGCAATGCTCTACATCATATATAACGACGCTCAATATCGTCTATTAACGAAGCTCAAAGATGAAATCATGTATAAACTCAACATCGTGTGAAAACGAAGCTCAACATTGTATATTGACAAATCTCAATAATGAAATCATGCATAGACTCGACATCGTATGAAAACGAAGCTCAATAATAACATACATCTCAAATTGTGAATTCATCATATGAGAAGCTTTATTTTGAAACATACCACAAGCTCAAAGATAAGTGGGAGCCTTTACTCTAAATACTATGTGGCAAGCTTACTTTAGAGATATTACATTATCATACTCGATATAAGGGCTTTGCCAAAAACTTTATCATGCTTGGATCTACTCAATTCATTTTGAAACAATATCATAATCATGGGTAGCTTTAGAAACATGCTTTTCATCATCAAATCTCATCGTCATCATACATTCATCATCATTCCCTTCTTTCATGAACTTCTTATCCATAGGCCTTTAATTTCATAAAACTAGAAAATACAATTTTGATTGAAAGCAATTAAAAATCTACGCACGCTTCACAATTCATCAATAGAAACATAACCTAATCGTACCCATGTATAGAAATTGAAGAATGATGCAATTGGGAGAAAACCCCATAACTTGGTCATAGGAATTTCTCATATTTAGATAGAAATTGGGCATGGGTGTGGAAGAAGATACCCACTCACAACCCTACATATCTGGAAGGGATTGATTCCACCAAATCTTTAATTATCCAAGATGAAAATTGGGTGGAAACCTTGGATACTAGCCTTGAATCACCTCTTCAACCTCTCAAGTTTGCATGCATGGAAGGAGTTAACTTAGAATAGGTTTTCCCCTCTTAAAACCCACTAAAGCGAGTTTTAAACGACGTAGTCTAGGCCCCTAGGACTTAGGAATTATGGAAAAGCCCTTACTAAAATCGCAGAATTTGGCTGACTGCCAGTCCCCACGAGGGACTGGACAACTCGTGCTCACAGCCCACGACTCGTGGCCATGAGTCGTCTGGTGCACTGCCCAAAAACAACTAGGCGACCTCACGGTAGACACCACCACTCGTGGTGGGTGACCACGATTCATCCGTGGCTTCTATTGCCCAATGCCTCCTTGGCAAACAACCAGCTTAGGCCACGGGAGACCTCACGAGTCGTGAGGCCTGACCACGACTTATGGTCATTCCCCTGGTATTCTCAACACACCATGCCAACCTTTCTGGACCACGAGTCACCTCACGACTCGTGGTCACTCCTCACAAGCCTCTTCACGATTCGTTTTGTGATCTGGTGAGAATTTTTAGTTTTTCTCCGCTTTGACTCCCGGTTCCGATCTCTGGGTTCCCGAGGTATTACAATATCTCCCCCTTGAGAACATTCATCCTGAAATATTAGAAACACATAGAAAACGCAGAAACATGCAATCATCATATGCAAACACTAATCATTTGAACCGAAAACTAACGAAATGACTACCTCTGAAAAGAACTACCTAGATTAACTGAATTCAGACATCACATGCATCTATCATAACCTAAAACAAACTTGTGCACATGAACTGAACATGGAAACTGATTAGAGTCATAGAGTAAAACTGATACCTCAAGTCGGAACTGAGCGGGTAGAGAATAAGTGTGGGTATTTAGCCATCATATGTGCTTCGGCCTCCCACATAGCTCATTCAACATGATGATTCCTCCATAATACTTTAACTGAAGCTACTTCTTGCAACCTTCAAACCTATCGATCTAGTATTCCCACCGGAACCTCCTCATAGCTAAGGCTATCCTTTACACCAACGTTGTCCGCCGGAACCACTTAAGCTGGACCTCCCAAACATTTCTTCAAAAGAGATACATGAAACAAAGGATGCATGGAAGATAACTATGAGGGCAAGTCCAACTCATACGCTACCTTACCAACTCTTCTCATAACCTGGTAGGGACCAACATAGCGGGGAATGAGTTTTCCTTTCTTCCCAAACTACATGACTCCCTTCATGGGAGATACTTTCAAGAACACCCAATCGTCCACCTCGAACTCCAAATCCCTTCTCCTTACATATGCACAGGACTTTGACGACTTTGAGCGGTTTTTAGCCTGTCCCTTATCAATAGAACCTTCACCATAGCCTCATGAACAGAATCCAGCCCTATCATAGCTTCCTCACCAACCTCAAACCATTCAATGTGCAATCTACATCTCCGCCCCTAGAGAGCCTCGAACAGTGCCATCTGGATACTAGAGTGATAGTTGTATTATAAGAGAATTTGATCAGAGGCAAGTGATCATCCTAACTACCTTTGAAATCAATGACGCAGACTCTGAACATATCCTCCAGAGTCTGAATAGCCCGCTCCGCCTGACCATCTGTTTGCGGATGGAACGCTGTGCTAAGCTTGACCTGAGTACCAAGTCCCTTTTGGAAGGACCTCCAAAATTGAGAGGTAAACTGAGTACCTCTATCCGATATAATGGACAAGGGCACTCCGTGCAACTGAACCAACTCCCGGATGTATAACTTGGCATAGTCCTCTGCTGATTCGATAGTTTTGACCGATCGAAAATGAGCAGCCTTGGCCAACCTGTCCACCACAACCCAAATAGAGTCATATTGTCTATGGGTGCAAGGCAAACCTGTTATGAAATCAATATTAATCTCTTCCCACTTCCAAGTAGGAATGCTAATATCCTGAAGTACGCCTCCCGGTCTTTGATGCTTGACCTTTACTTGTTGACAGTTCGGGCACCGGCTACGAATTCCGCAATATCCTTCTTCATGCCGTTCCACCAATATATTTCCCGCAAATCATAATATATCTTGGTGGAACCCATATGAATAGATTTTCTCAATCCATGAGCCTCATGCAATATCCTGCCCCTGAAATTATCAATATCTGGAACACATAGACGATCCTGGTACCGCAGCACACCATCTCCCCCTTGGAAGAAGGCCTCCACCTTCTAACTTTGAACGACTTCTTTAATTTTACCAAAATCGGATCCTCATCTTTTCTAGCTTTCACATCAGTCACCAAGGACGATTCTGATTCATTTTGGACAACAATGCCGCCATTGGTCGACTCAACCAATCTAACTCCCAACCTTGCAAGTCGATGGAAATCTCTCACCAGTTCTTTCTTTCCCTCATCCTCGTGGGACATACTCTCCATAGAGAGCCTACTAAGTACGTCTGCTACCACATTAGCCTCAGCCGGGTGGTAAAGGATACTCATGTCGTAGTCCTTTTAGTAGCTCCAACCACCTCCTTTGCCGAAGATTGAGATCTTTTTGCGTGAACACATATTGCAAGCTCTTATGGTCCGTAAATACATCCACATGAACCCCATACAAGTAATGCCGCCATATCTTCAATGCGAATACCGCCGCAGCCAACTCAAGATCATGGGTCGGGTAATTCTTCGCATAGACCTTCAACTGTCTAGAGGCATATGCTATAACTTTCACATGTTGCATCAAGACACACCCAAGTCCGATTCTTGAAGCATCACAATACACCATGAAGCCATCCGTACCCTCGGGTAGGGTCAACACCGATGTGGTAGTAAGTCGGGCCTTCAACTCTTGGAAGCTCTTTTGACAAGCCTCCGATCATTGAAACTTCACCTTTTTCTGAGTCAACTTGGTCAAAGGTGCTGCAACAGATGAGAAACCCTCAAAAAATCTCCGATAGTAGCCAGTTAAACCCAACAAGTTCTGAATATTCGAGGGATTCACCAGTCTAGGCCAATTCTTCACTGCCTCGATTTTTTGAGAATCTATTTTTATGCCCTCACTCAATACCACATGGCCCAGAAATTCCATGGAGTCCAACCAGAACACACACTTGTTGAACTTGGCATACAATTGGCGATCCCTGAGAGTCTGCAACACTACTCTTAAATGAGCAGCATGCTCCTCCTCGCTCCGAGAGTATATAAGGATGTCATCAATGAAAACAATCATGAACATGTCTAGATACGACTTGAACACCCTGTTCATCAAGTCCATGAAGGTTCCAGGAGCATTCGTTAGTCCAAAAGACATAACTACAAACTCATAATGTCCACACCGCGTCCTGAAGGTTGTCTTCAGGATATCGCCCTCCCGAACCCTGAGCTGATGATACCCGAACCTAAGATATATCTTTGAGAAACACTTGGCACCCTGAAGCTAATCAAACAGATCATCGATCCTGGGTAAAGGATACTTGTTCTTCACGTTGACCTTATTCAATTGACGATAGTCAATGCACATCCGAAGCGAACTATCCTTCTTTTGGACAAATAAAACTAGTGCACCCCATGGAGACTTGCTCGGTCTGATGAAGCATTTATCTAATAGGTCCTTTAACTGATCCTTCAACCCCTTTAGCTAGGTTGGAGCCATCCTGCAAGGTGGAATAGATATAGGCTGGCTTTCGGGAAGAAGATCAATATCGAAATCAATCTCCTGCTTGGGAGGAACATTTGGCAAATCATTTGGAAAGACCTTTGGAAACTCACGTACTACTAGGACGGATTGGACAGTTGGGGTTTTGGACTCGACATCCTTAACCCTAACTAGATGGTACATGCAACCCTTAGAAATAATCTTCCTAGCCTTAAGGTAAGAAATGAATCGACCTACAGGCACAACTGAATTACTCTTCCATTCTAAGACTGACTCACCCGAAAATCTGAACTCTACTGCCCAGGTTCTACAATTAACTGAATCATAGCATGCAAATAACCAATCCATGCCGAGAATAACATCAAAATCGATCATGGATAACTCTATCAAATCTATTGAGGTGACCTTATAAAGGACTGAGATCGGGATGCCTCTATACACCCATCTAGCTATAACCGAGTCACCTACTAGAGTGGAAACTGAGTAGGGTTTTGACAAGACATTAGGAGTGACTCCGAAGCTACTGGCCACATAAGGTGTCACAAAAGACAAGGTAGCCCCCGGGTCTAGCAAAGTATATACATAAATATGGAAAACTCACAACATACCAGTGACCATATTCGGGGAGACCTCCTGCTCTTGTCGGGATACTAAAGCATAGAATCTGTTCTAGCGCTAACTGCCAGCTGTGCTAGTAGATGCTCCCTGATGTGCTGAGCGTGCGGGAGGGGCTGTTGAACTAGAAGTTGGGCCTCGGCCCCCAACTTGATCCTGCCTCACAGCTAGACAATCTCTAAGAATGTGTCCAGGCTACCCATACCCGAAACATGCACCTGAACCTGCCAAGCACTGGCTTGTGTGCCCCCGACCACATATGTAATAGGCTGGGATGCTAGAATCTGTGGGTCTACTGCTATGACCCCTCGAGCCTGATGCTCGCCCTCTCTGATCATGTCTAGGCCTAGATGGCACACTCAATATCGAAGATGCTGGGGATGATGATCTCTGGTGAGTCTGCTGTCAGTGCCCACCATCGGACGTCTGCTGAGAGAATCTGTGGTCCTCGGTCCTGGCCCTCTTGGCCTCCATCTATCTTGAATGTGCCGCCTCCATCTTCTGGGCACATAACATAATTCGAGGGTAGTCCATATCCTGATGGATCATAGCAATCCGACACTCTTTATCTAAATACCCTACTATGCCATGCACAAATCTGCTCACCCGCGTCCTCTGATCAGCCACTAACTCCGGGGCATATTTTGATAGGCAAGTGAACTCAAGGGAATACTATTGCACTGTCATTCTTCCCTGCTTCAAGTTTACAAACTCAGCTGCCTTCAGCTCCCTCATCCCGAGGGAAGAACTGATCTAGGAATGCAACATGAAACTCCTCCCACGTGATCGGACCTGCTCCTAGGACCCTACTATCCTTCCATTGGCGAAACTAGATATGCGCAACCCCTTCAACTGGTAGGAGGCTAACTTTGTGCACTCAACATTACTCACCCCCATGACTTGGGTGATCTTGAAATCCTCATCAATGAAATCATGTGGGTTTTCATCCACCTTAGACCTAAGGAACTTTGGCGGGTTCATCCTAAAAAAGACTCTGACTCGAGCCACCGCTGCATTTCCATTTTGTGGAACATGCGCAACGACCTGCTGATTGACCTGAACAGTCAAGGCCTGCGCAGGCATCTGCTACTACTGGCTCCGATGCTTGGAGCTCCTGGACTGGTGGGGCTGGCTGATGCCCATAACCATTGCCATCCTCATGACCTTCACCACCTCCATTCCTCCTTCCATTCATTCTTGGAGGAGTCATGATTCTGCAATCACGAATAGCATAAATTGGAAGGATAGGAAGATTTTTCATCGCACAACATAGATCATGAAAGAAGGGAACATTTCCTAAATGTTTAGTAGCCTCTTTGTCATAAGTGTGGCGTGCTTCACACCTATGAAAAAGACTCTACTTAACGCGGCTTTCAGACACCCTAGGACACTTCAAGCCTATGGCTCCGATACCAAGTTTGTCATGACCCGAACGGAGGCCCGGATAGTAAACATGGGACAAGGGATCCCGAGAAACCCCAAGTCGACCCATGGCACAAGCTTACATCTAACCCAATCAATAAACTAAAGAGTCAACAATATAAACTCAGTGGAAGTTTAACTCAACATAACATCAGAATAAGCATCCGAAGCTGAATACATACATAAGTCTGAAAAACCTCTAATTTGGATGAGTTGATAGGACAAGAGACCAACTAACTCAATAATACTGAAGTTGAAAATACATAAGGGAAACTAAATGTCTAGTCCTCGAAGGATGAGGAGTCACCAACCAAGCAAGTATTAGCTTTAACAACTGACTACGAGCGGGGCTGAGCCTGGGATCTAGGTCCTGTATCACGAAATGATACAACAGAGAGTATGCGGGTCAATATGTGAAATATACCGAGTATCCAAGGTAAGTAAAACTGGGTTTGGAAAAGTGTGGATTTTCAAGAACGAGAATCATATGATATGTTGGGAATCTCTTATGATAATCATCCACGCTTGAAACGTATCTTAATGCCTCTTAAGTAAAGTAAATCATTTAAAGCATTTCATAACATATCATAAGCTTTCAAATCTGAGAGGAGGGCTTGCATGCATTCTTTCTGAAATGATAATCTTTTCATAATATGACAATACATAGCTTCATAACATCATTACTGACTCAAATGACTCAAAGCTGAAATATGACATTTATAAGAAAAGCTGAACAATGAGTCAAACCTTACTTTTAGAACATCCATGTATAAAATAACAACCATGAGTAATGGATATGCAAATCTGAATCATAAAGACAATGGGAGACTTGTCACATAATCGACATACCACGATAGAGCTTACGTGGTCCTGACTATTACACTCAAGTGGGAAGAGTCATCCAAAACCTTGACAGGGCTAAGGACGCTACCATGATATCGATATCAAGCTCATGGGCCATTAGGGACGGGGATAGCTCACAAGAGACGTCCCAATAATGTAATAGTATCAACCTACATTGGCGTGTAGTTCTGGGGCATATGGTAATCGACCCTTAGACCGCTCGGTGCTAGACTCTTCTCCTAAAACATGCAATGATTTACATCGTATATAACGAAGCTCAACATCGTCAATTGATGAAGCTCAAAGATGAAATCATGTATAAACTCAACATCGTATGAAAATGAAGCTCAACATTATCTATTGAAAAAGCTCAATAATGAAATCATGCATAGACTCGACATCGTATGAAAACGAATCTCAATAATAACATACATATCAAATTGTGAATTCATGCATATGAGAAGCTTTATTTTGAAACATACCACAAGCTCAAATACAAGTGGGAGCCTTTACTCCAAAAACTATGTGGTAGGATTACTTTAGAGATACTACATTATCATACTCGATATAAGGGCTTTTCCAAAAATTTTATCATGCTTGGATCTACTCAATTCATTTTGAAACAATATCATAGTCATGGGTAGCTTTAGAAACATGCTTTTCATCATCAAATCTCATCGTCATCATACATTCATCATTATTCCCTTCTTTCATGAACTTCTCATCCATGGGCCTTTAATTTTGTAAAATTAGGAAACACAATTTTGATTGAAAATAATTTAAAATCTTCCCACGCTTCACAATTCATCAGTAGAAACATAACCTAATCGTACCCATGTATAGAAATTGAAGAATGATGTAGTTGGGTAAAAACCCCATAACTTGATCATAGGAATTTCTCATATTTAGATAGAAATTGGGCATGAGTGTGGAAGAAGACACCCACTCATAACTCTACATACATGGAAGGGATTGATTCCACCAAATCTTTGATTATCCAAGAGGAAATTCGGTGGAAACCTTGGATACTAGCCTTGAATCACCTCTTCAACCTCTCAAGTTTTCACGGATGGAAAGAGTTAACTTAGAATAGGTTTTCCCCTTTTAAAACCCACTAAAACGAGCCTTGAACGACGTAATCTAGGACCCTAGGACTTAGGAATATGGAAAAGCCCTTGCTAAAATCGCAAAATTTGGTTGACTTCCAGTCCCCACGAGGGACTGGATGACTCGTGCTCACAGCCCACAACTCGTGGCCATGAGTCATCTAGTGCACTGCCCAAAAACAACTAGGGGACCTCACGGTAGACTCCATGACTCGTGGTGGGTGACCACGACTCGTGGTCACCATCCGTGGCTTCTACTTCCCAATGCCTCCTGTCAAACAACCAGCTTCTGCCATGGGAGACCTCATGAGTCGTGAGGCCTGACCACGACTCGTGGTCATACCCGTGGTCTTCTTAACACACCATGCCAACCTTGTTGGACCACGAGTCACCTCATGACTCGTGGTCACTCCTCACGAGCCTCCTCACCATTCATTTTGTGATCTGGTGCAGATTTTCAGTTTTTCTCTGGTTTGACTCCCGGGTCTGATCCTTGGGTTCTCGAGGTATTACATATCTATTTTTTTGACTCAAGTTGAAGAACCTATGTATTTCTCATGAAATACTAATTCTCATTCATTGACGCAAACCACTTCATTTTTTCTAGCTTAACTTCTAAGTGGAATATCAAGAGCATATAAGTGGTAGTTTTGACTCCAAACTAAAAGATAAAAAAATGTGAATTTCTTAGAATGGTTTTCATCCACCCATCATGGGGAACAATCACTACACCTATAACGGACTCTAAAAAATTTTTTGACTCTCAATTAACTAAAGAAACAACTAGAGATGAACAAAAACATAACATAGCATCATTGCAGTTTCAACAACCATCCACATACTACTTATTATAGACCAAGCTAACTAACATAGAAGTTTGATAACTACTGCTACAGTCCTTTCTAAAAATTTATATAGCAAAGATAGAATAAAAAGAAAATCTATTTTCTCCACCCCACACTTAAACAGTGCACAAACATATAATATCAAGTAGGGAGAGAAAAAAAACTTCCTAGGCTTCTAAGAAAAGTCATCATCATCAGGATTATACTCCTGTTCATCATCATCATCTTCTGCATCATCAACCTGCATATCTCCAATGGTCGCGTCATCCTCATCATTGTCATCAACTGCATCAGTCAGCACTGTAGGCTCATCATCATCTAGTGACTCCTCAAATGCAGATCCAACCTTGCACATCATCATGGCACAATATGTGAGTAGGTACAACTCCTCTAGTGCAAACATCTCCTCAGCAGTCGCGAGTCTACCCCCAATCTTCAGCTGCAGCTCAAATATCCTAAACTATTATACCCCAAAAGCCCTAAGATCAGACTCGAAAGTTGAAACGGAGAAAATAGAAATCCTGCACCAGGTCACAGGATCAGCCATCCAGTGACCCGTCAAGAACGCCATGAGTCGTTAAGTGACTCATGGGGAGAGGCTTAAATTTTGGTTGAAATTTGGGAATTTAAGTGACCACGAGTCGTGGTCAACACCATGGGTCATCATCTGAGCTGTGGTCAGCAGTTGGAAGAAGTTGGAAAATTCAGGCAATGCACCTAACGAGTCATCACCACGACTCATCGGGTAAACCACGAGTCATGGTGTCGCCCGTGGTGACCCCCAGGTGATATTTGGTAGTGAGGAGGAAGAGAGGTGACCACGAGTCATGGTCACTAGCAATGACTCATGAAGTCTCTAGTGGTGACCCAAAGAGGAACTTTGGCAGTGCTCATGACGAAGGCTGACCATGAGTCGTGGCCAGTGATGATGACTCGTCTAGTCCTTTGTTGGGATTGGCAGTCTGTTTTTCTCTGCGAGTTTATTAAGGGTTTTTCCGTAATTTCTATGTTCCTATGACATAAACTATATTGTTTTAAACCCAGAATGGAGTGCATTAAGATGGGTTAAGTCGTTCTAGCCTATTCAAAACTCATGCATGCAAGTTTGAGGGTTTAGAGAGTGATCAAACATAGTTCATCAAGGTTCTTCCTCAATTCTTCTTCAATTTCCTTTGGGTGATCAAGGAAAAGAGTAGAATCAACTTATCCAGGTATGTGAGGCTATGAATGAGAGTTCCTTTCACTCTCATGCCCTAAACTCTTCTCGAGTTTCATGAATTCCAATTCTAAAAGTCGAGTTTCATGATCTATGAGGTTTATGTCAATCCTTATGAGATTCGGTATGATCTATCGATGGGTTGATCTCTTTCATGTATTAAATTTTATTTTATGATACATGGGAAGATTTTATGACTATTTTGAATATAAATTGATAGATTTGAGTTTAAATCCAATTATGCCCAATTATGCATGTTTTTATGAAAAGTCAAGTTATGATTTCGTTATGATCTTGATCTAAATTAGCCCAACTATGATTTATGCTTTATGATATCATTTATCTCAAGTACTTACCATGTATTTATGAGATATCAAGTATATACATGATTTACAAGTATGCATGAATTTCATGATTTATGGATTTATGATTATGGCCGAGTCAAGGGCCTTATTTCATGGCCAGTTCACGTATTTCAAGCATGCTTATGATTATGATGATTTAACTAGCCCATGAATCTCATGTATGCTTTCCTATTACCCTATAAGCACTCTATATGTTTTGGGAGTTGTATTTAACACCGAGTAGACCCGGGGTCCAGCATACCCCGAGTCTCAGAACTACGCGCCAACGCAGCCATGATGGGACCTCCTTTGCGCCTCTCCCTTTTTCCCGAATGGTCCTTTCATGAGTGATATCACGCTCTTTTCATGGTTATACCCTCGGCAAGGTACAAATACCCTCCCGACTAGGGGTTTATGGGTTTTGCCGTTATAAGAATCTCCCATTGTTCCTCATGATTTATGCATGGTTATGATTATGTACTTTGGATCAAGTCTTGTTTAGTAAAGTTTTTCTCTTATTATTATGAATATGATTGATTTATCAATGTTTTGAATACCTTGAGCCCTTATGTTTACTTTGTGATACTTACGGTATGATCATGTTGTCCTGCTCTTATGAACTCATATGTATTTTGATTGTCCATTTTACTTATCTTGCATACTCAGTAAATTTCAAGTACTGACCGCATACTCTATGTTGTATCATCTTATGATACAAGCTCCGACATCCAGGCTCAGTCCCACCGATTGTCAGATTCCCGGAGTTAGCTTTCCCCAGCCTCAGTTGGTGAGTCCTCATCTTGCGAGGGCCCTTTCTTATCAGTTGTGTTACATCTTCTCAGTTTTTTGATTCTAGTGAGTTAGTTAGAGTCTTGTCCCATCAACTTGTCAGGGTTAGAGGCTTTTGGAAAAAAGTTGTATTTCAGCTTTAGGCTTCTGTATGTAATCAAAAGTTGTGTTTGTTTAGACTTACGCTATGCTATTTATGATGATCTTTCTCTTTAATATGATTGAGTTAGATGTATGTTCATGCCATGGGTAGACTTGGAGCCTCTCGAGGTTTCTTGTCCTGTGTATCGATCGGGGCCTATGTTCGGGTTGTGACAAAAATGTACGATCTCTCCAACTGTCATCCCGAGCATGGCGCATGGTTGGCATGAGGAATACAGTTGATGAGGTGGTTGGCTCCTTGACTTTTGTAACATCAATCATTTTTCTTGCCAAGTGCCCTTCTCTGGGTAGATAAAGGTCAACCTCCTCTTCCTCAATACCAAGCTCTTTCAAGAACTAAGTCAACAAGTTGTCATAGCAATACTTCCAACGACAACAATCCCTAGACCATCATATGTTGTCCCTAAGCACTAATGCAAAGTTAATTGACAGCCATTTCATCAGCATATACACCAATACTATCTCTCAAGTGATCGCAGTGGTATGTGTCCCTGGGAGGAGTACAACACAGACCAACTTGACCCAAACTTTAGCCTTCTTAGTCAAGTAGGAGAATGAGAGTGTCGAATGAGTGCCATTCTCACCTCTTGCCCACCAGACGGCTGTGTGCTTTCCGCACAATGTGTGGTGAATGTCACTATATGAGAGCTTCTCAAGTAACAAGAAATACATATCTAGGTCCACCACTGGCCTGCCAAGGAATGCATTAAAAGAACTGGCAGTGAAAAAGATCACTTGACCCCGTACGTTGATCTTTGTGCTCTATACATAACGGATGTTCCAATTGGCATAACATTCCCTCACTAAGGTGAGGTTGCACTCCTTTGGCTCAGGAAACACATATCTTAGCCCCAACTCACGGATAGTGTCACGAATGGTGGGGAACTCAAGTGCCAGACAATCCTCATCAATCCAATTTTCTGGGGCATACTTGGATTCTTTCTAGGCATTGAACCATTTGATCCCATGCTCCTCCACAACCTTGGCGCCAAACCTCCTAGTAGGGGGTTGACTTTTGGGCTGATGAGCTCGATGCAACTCCCTTCTTTAGCCTTTTCAACCCCTTACTGGCGACTGCTACCTCCTTGCCTTTGTCTACACGTGAAGCCATAGCACCTTCCAATCAACATCAATGACCACACAAAGTTAGTTCATGAAAAAAAGACTAGATAATTAGGTATGTTAGGTGCAAAATAACCTCACACTTAATTTGCTAGCATAATTGTGAGAATTCGTCAAATAGGATACTTAGACTTCCCATATAATCATGTCAAATCTCATTAAACCAATTTATTCACAAACTTTACACTACAAACCACGTTCATGATTTCCTCACACTCCTCTTTTTTGTTTTCTATTTTCTTTTCACAAGAGTGCTTCAAGCTAGCCACTCACTTCACTTTCCTAATTCTTCATTCACAATTCACAACAACCCAAGTGTGAAAGTAGTCATAATATATTCAACCAATGATTTACATGAACTTCACTAACTTTCCATAATGACTTAGTATGAATTTTCAACAATCCAATATTTTCAAAATTAAAGCGTCACATTATTCAAGCAACTTCTTCCTCAATAAAAGTACTCCAAATTCACTAATTTCATGAATTTACCACCCATTCATCACCCCCTTCACACCCCCAACTTAAAACTACAAAATTTCAACCAAAACAATCAACCCAATGAAGGATAAACATTATTGGAAGAACATATGATATTTAAGTCATGGAAACCCACATTATGAAGTTCAAGCTTCTTGCCCAACAATGGTAATTTTGAATTTTTAATTTGGGGAAGAAAGGGTAATGGGAGCATGCTTACAAAATTAAATACTAAAAGAGAAAAGAAATTTACTTTCTTGAGTTGAAGATTCTTGCTTCACCAAGCTTTTTGGAGAAGACAACAATGGGGTAATTGGAGAAGGGAAGTTATGGCTATGAGAGAGAAGGAGAGAGTAACTCTTTTTTCTTTTCTTTTGATTTTTTAGAGAGAGAAGATGAATCAGAATTAAACTAAAGTGTATGGGTCATGGGTTTTTATTAATTTAGGGTCTTGGTTCTATTTGACCCATGGACCCAACAAAATTTTGTCTGAGATACCCCTGGCGGGTGCACTGGCCACTACGCATACCTGAAAAAAAATTTCTTCTGAAGTTTAACACCTAGCACGCCACGCCAGGTATTTTGCCCTAGATTTAATTTTTTTTCAACTTCCTTCATTTTCTCTCTACCCTCCTATGCAACACCTGATTTAACATCGTGGAATAATACAAGACTTCTCAGTCATTCAATTGAATGAGATGATTTTTCACTTGAGTTTCTGCTGGTTCTTCTTGAAACACATGCTGCTCAAAGGCCTACTTAGACCTTCCAGGCTCTACCATTGTGCTATTCTTAAACTCCTCATAGTGGGGTGGCAATCTTGCTTTCCTGGATACATCAAAAACCGCTTCTTGACCATCTAGAGTCATTGATATCTTGTCTGACGTCACCCTTATAATTTGCATAAGTTGTAGCCAAGAATCCTCATCCCAAAATAATGGGAACTGCTTCATCAGCTTCGTAGTCAAGGATGATAAAGTCTATCGGCAAGATGAACAGTCCCACTTTGATCATCATATCTTCAATAATGCCTTTGAGATCAGTGATGGACCTATCAACCAACTACAAAATTACTGTGGTGGGATGTATTCTCCCAACTCTAACATTCTAAAAAATGATGCAAACATAAAATTAATGCTTGCACCTAGATCACACAATGTTGAGTCGACCTCTCAACTTCTAATGATGATGGAATAGTGAAGCTCCTGGGATTTTTCAACATTTTTAGATTCTTGTTTTACACATGAGAACTACACTTCTCTGTAAAAGCTTTAGTCTCAAACTCTGTGAGCCTTCATTTATTGGCCACAGTATCCTTAAGATATCTAGCATACTTTGGAACCTCTTGCAACAGCTCTACAATGGTAGATTCACATGCACCTACTTCAGGACATCTAAAAACTTTTAACAAGTTGCATCCTCCTTTTGCTTTCTAAATATCTGTGGAAATGGAGGAGGTGGTATAACTTCTACCACTTTTTGATATGAGTGACTTGACTAACCAACCTCCTGCTTTGATTTTGCAACTTGTTCTGCCTCTACCTTATTATCTCTAGGTATCACTTCATCCAGCTCTTTTCCACTGCGCAAAGAGACTGTGCTAACATTCTCCTTAAGGTTCTTCTTAGTATTACTCGAAAGTGCCCCTTAAACTATGTTTGTCTGTTGAATGGACAATTGGCCCACTTGCCTCTCTAATTCGTGGACTAATTTTTGCATTTTATCAACAACCTAAGTCTTTGAACCATCCGCTGCTTCATGGTTTCCTCTAAAGAACTATTAGGCTGCTAGTCTTGAGGTCTCTAGTAGTTGTTCAAGGTCTCTGAAAGTTTTGATTTCCTCTCCATGGGGGATTAGCTGCATTTCTATACTCGTGATTATAATTGTTCCCTGCAAAACCTCCCCTACAACCTTGTTGCCCCACAAAATAGATAGATTCTGGGTTTAGTGGAAAACCTGAATAAGCATGACTTTCTCGAAATGCCTCACATGATGACGAGAGAGTATGAACTTTTTGAACCAGACTTACTACTAGTGTGGTCACTAACTTATTGATCACATTCACCAACTAACTAATATCTTCCCCAATTGCCGCTACACCATCAACCTCAAGTTTCCCTGGAACTATGGTTGCTGTAAAACCTCTGCCTGAATTCTGACAATCTTGCTTCCCAGTTGACATGTGATTCAACAAATCCTCTATATCAATTAACTTTTGAACAACATTTTCCCCTGTGCAGTAGCATCAAGTAGAATATTAGACTCTGGCTTCAACCGCTCTATGAAGTTGTGCCCAATGATCTTCTTTGGCAGCATAGAGTGTGGGCAATCTCGCAAGTATCCCTTGTATCACTCCCAAGATTGAACCAAGGTCTCACCGTCCTTCTGAATGAATCCTGAGATCATTCATCTCAACTCCTTTGTTCTCCTCGAAGGAAAAATCCTATTTATGAACTTGTTGGCAAGAGCTTCCCAAGTAGAGATGGACCCTGTTGGCTCATTCTGAAGCAATTCTTTGCTTCTTCAATCAATGGGAACAGGAACAAAGTGAGCTTAATATATTCATTGGAAACATTTTGATAATGGAAGTTCTCACTAAGTTCCATGAATGTCATCAAATGCCTGTGGGGATTGATAATGCTCAAATCATACCTCTGTAAGACTATGACGCGAACATTATCAATAAAGAACCCAACTAGGTTGGGGTTGATCCCACAGAAAATATGGTCAGGATATATAGAATAATTCTAGTATATATGCTTTTAGTACAATTATTTCCTAATATAAAGAAAGAATCAAGTAAGAAAGTGGTAAATTATTGTTTTGATCAAGTTTATGCAATTAACTAGGGAAGTGTTAAGCATAGATTCATAACAACTTCGGGTTATTAAACTAGTGATCTATCTCAATAATTAGCCTGCAGAACTGATAACATAGATTCATCAAAACAACTGATTTGTTCCTATTGGATGACTATACATAATTACCGAATTAGGTCACTTGAGTGTTTGCACTATAACTGTTATCAATTATCCCAAATTAACTATCCTGCGACCATAACTCAAGTTACTCAGTGAAGCGTAAAGTTCAAGGCTTTGTGGTTCTTCTTTTTTCCTAATATCTACTTCTCTAGGTTCAAGAAAGTAGAGCATTTGGGCAAGTCCTAACATTGCGCATCATTAAGGAACGTTTATGATGAAGAGATGAAGAATAAAAGCATTCGTATTGGTTCAAAGTCAACTTATGTTAACTCTAGTTAGTCAATTCATCATGGTTCTCACAACCTTAGTTGTGGAGGTTTTAACTATTCATGATTGCAAGAAAAGAATTAGATTTCATAAAAGAAAACATAATTAAGAACTTACAGCGATGATTGAAGAAAAACACAACTGATTATTGCACAATCAAAGTATGATCAATTCAAGAACAATGAAAGAAATCTCAAGTAATTCGTGTAAGTAGTGTTAGGAAAACCAAAAATCACAATTACAAAATAATGAATCGGTCTCTCTCAATAAAATAACCTGAAAATTATTTATACAAATAATTGAAAATGTTTCCTAAATTAATGGGGAACTGTCACCGACCTAACCTACGAGCCATAGCATGAATCTATGAGTCATGGTTTCCATCCGTACTATCCAAAGCAATCTTGAAATCGGTTAAGTCTTGGAAGTTGGTACGGCTCGTACAATAACACTACGAGTCGTATGTTGCCTTTCATGGTCTGATCTTGTGATGTCTGGCATCCTCTGAAGTTTTTCATGAATCATGGCATGGTTTGTACATTGATGTGATGACTCGTAGTCTCTAATCATACCTTGGGATCTTCCAACTTTACATGCTCAGTGGAGTCCACCACGGCTCGACTCGTGCATTCCATTCATACTAGGAACTCACGCAAGTGCATTGCTTCTGAATTTTTCCACGACTCCTTGGTATGACTTGTACCATGATTAAAGGCTTGTACCAAGAGTCGTACTTGTCCCCAACACTTGTGCATCTCCTCTGGATTTCATCACGAGTATAAGGTACGACTCGTACCACCAAGGTACTAGTCATTCTGAGAACTGCACTTGGCCCATTTTCTGCACTTTTTCCTCTTCTTCTCCAGAATTCAACTCCAAAACATGATTTCCCTAAAAACAAGGTAAATTGACCTCATACCTATATAAACATACCTAAGACCAAACATTTTTCTTAAATTTTAAGCATCGAAAATATTATAAGCCCACAACACATCAACACCACAAGCTTAAAATTTTTGCATGTCCTCAGGCAAACAAAACACAACTATAACATGATGCTTAACTAGAAAGTAAAACAGAAGACCTATAGCCAAAAATATCAAAATTTGCACACACAAGCACTTATTAAGTACGAACCTATTTTTCATTCAAAACCAAGCTAGTTATGCATACATGCAACTATAAATCATGACACAAAGGGATCTAGAGATGGAATTCAATTATTAACAGCCAACCAAGCTACCACTAATTTTGTTTACATAGAATGTTGGCAAAATGCAATGCAACCCATGTACCCTCACAACAAATGAAGTCCTAATATATATATATATATATATATATATATATATATATATTACATACATAAAAGACCAGGACTATTAAGCAAAGCTCCCATTCTCACAAAGAAGTTCAAATACCGCACAGGTGATACCGTTGGCTTGCTCTTATTTTCTCTACTCTAGCTTTTCGGATAGTTAAGCTAGGATCACTGTAGGACTTTTATCATCTTGCAATGTAGGCTTCGGGTTGGGTATGGTAGATATGGACATAGTGACTAACCCTTCTTAGCACTACACAATTTTGGCTCCACTTTTTTTACCTTTCCAATTTTCTTAATTTTTCTCCTCTCTTTTCTCCATTTCATTCCTCTTTCAACTAGTGGGTGTGGTTTCTTTTTCACTTTTCTCTTACTTCTCTTTTTTTTTTTATCTTTTTTAAGATTTTTCTTTTCTTTTTCTTTTTCCTTCTCTTTTTTTCTTTCACACCACACCCACTTTTCATTGACTAACTTTTTTTCCTTTTATTCTCCCCCTCCCCCACAGCTTACGCACCCCTATAATAGCCACCATCAACTTAGGCATTTTGCCTGAGTTGAGGTTCACAATGTCCAAGGAGGGACCAAGACCAAAACAGGTTCATTATAAATAAGTGTGAAGGTGAATGGGCTATCAAAGAAAAATGGTCAATTAAAGCTCAAACATTTGGATCAGGGGATACTTATTCATTTGGTAGACCAATTTAGGCTAAAAGTGAGTTAATTAAAAAATGGTTTATGATTCTTTCCTAGCTAACAATCCTACAACCTAAGCAAAGACCAAATGAATGAGTTCTAGATCACTTACACAACATCGAACTAAGTAAGAACCTCACTCACACATGGTACAGGTTTGCATCATACACTACCTATCCGGTTCATGCACAACTAAGCTATAATTAATCATGATAATCATTTAAATACCACAAAAAGATCCACATTGATCATGTTTCGCAGTCTAAAAACATAGCTAGCTATACAACCATACTTTTAAAAAGAGTTATTTTTTCAACAATTTCAGAACATCAAACACGTGTGCATTTATTGGTTGTTAAGTACTCCTAAGCTACTGCTAGTTAAACTAAAATAAAACATCCTAAACATGTCAGTTCTACTAAATATAATGTTTAAGGGAAAAAAACACGAAACGAAAACCCTCGAATGAATCAAAAACCAAAAAGACAAATACATCCTACACTTTTTGAAAAACATGCTTTGTCACCAAAGCAAGGAAATGAAAACTAAGGAAGGAGCATACTTGTGGCGCTCTAAGTGCTCCTATCATCCTATGGAGGCGGGTGTGAAGTCACACTCCCTTTCGATGAAATTGTGGTGCTAGCGGTGGTTGGCGCACTCAATAATATGGTGTCAAGAGTTGTGGTCACCCCCTCAACAGTCTTGGCTACCTCAGCGACCTATCTATCTATCTGGGCTAAATGTGGATCACCTGAAGGGTCCTTTCCACCCACAAGATCGCTGGGTACATCAGCTCAATTCTCGGCTCCTCTAGTTCTCTCCTACAGCTCAGACATGTGCTCGTCATGAGTCTGTAGGCTGGATGCTACCACTCACTTGTGCTCCTTCCTTTCTCTTCTCTTTCGATTCCTGGAGGTCTCCTCATTAACTACCTCTGTGGCTCTCATCTTTACCCTCTCTCCACCATCCAGCTTAAGAGCCTAAAATGCCCCTAGATCAAGCTCCTCTTCTATCCCATCCTCAAATAGTGACATAGTGGTGGCTCACAATATGTCGGTGCCTAGATGAAAGCTCAGCTACCTGACTCCTTAGCAACCTAATCTCATCTCTCAAGCTCCCCACATTTGGCTGCTCATCTAGCTGCTCATTGAGTCGTAGCTTAAAGCTATCCAATCTGCTGTATAGCCCTCTTGCAACCTCCTCAATCTCAGACTTGACCAGATAGTGCGGCTCTTTAGAGGTGGGGTTTGATCATCATCATCCTTTTGTTCCCATCCTCAGAGTTGACCTCATCTACCTCTCTTCCTCATTTGAGCTACTGTCGGACTCTTGCGGCTGCTCCTCAGCTCCCTCCTCAGATTGGGGAGCTTCTGTTGGTGTGGCAGAAGTAGCTATGGCCTGAGCCTTGGCCTGTACCCTAGTGGTTCATGGCTCATCAGTTTCTTCTGTGTCTACTTGATATTCCTCCACCAAACCACTAGGGGTGTCTTTCTCCTGCTTGGATGCAGAGGGCTCATCCCTCAGGGCCCTTCGAGCTGCAATCTTAGCTCTGGCCTCCTTGTTCTGGGCCTTATTTGTTGCTCTCTTCTTGATTGTCATTGTACCTGTGGAAAGAAAGATTAGTACTTTTGATCTCAGAGAAAAGAAGCAAAAAATTTATGTCATATATCATACTATGATTCATCAGTATGAGTCGTACCCTAGGTGTTACCATCCGTATTGTAACTTGTAGTGCATTTTTGGCCTAGTCATGACTCATTGTACGATTCGTACCTTGATGGTATGATTCGTACTAATGGCCTTATGATGAACATTTAAAATTTGAACTCTTTTTTTTAGTATGACTTGTTATCACGGTTCGTAGTATGATTCTATGAGTCGTACTAGGGGTTGTAGTTTTGCTTTTTGATTTTGACCCCTACTGTTTCGTGGTACAATTACTTGGTATAACTCGTAGTGAGATACCATGAATCTTACTCGTACCATATTTTCTTTATGAACTGGTACAGTCCCAATGAATCATTCTATGAGTCGTAGTACAATACTAGGAGTTATAGGATGACTCGTGAAGCCTGTCCTCTACTTATGCATTATCAGATGTGGAGGCAAACATGTTTTGAGATGGGTAGTCAGAATTCCCCAACCCATTGATGAACACTACACCATTTTCACTTGCCCACTCAATCACCATCATGCATTATTCCCATTAACTCCCAGACCGAAAATTACTTTAAGTCCTTGAGCATTTTTAAATCCTAAACCTATCAATACATATTCATACTTAGCCTATAATCACATTCTTCTTCCTCATTTTCATGAGTGGAGGAATCACAGTACAAATGTGGCTAATGCTAGTAAGAATTTAAGTAAGAGTTATCACTTACTTGTTATTTTCAAGTTCTTGAAATGATTCTTGCTTGCTTGGGGTTTGGGCTAGGAGTTCAACTAGCTTGTGCAAATTTATTTGCACAGATTCAAGCTCAAACAAGTTTTCTCATGAGTTATGGATGATTTAGGATTGAGGGGAGATGATCATGGGATTTTGTGGGAAGTTTAGTCCAAAATTGTGATTTTAAATAGGTTAGGGGTGGTTATAAAAATCCGGGTCGAGTTGGGTCAGCTGGGATATTTCTTTTAGATAGTCTGTCATGACTCGTGCCATGAGTCATAGGTCATACCTACGACTTGTCTCATGGACTCGTACCTAGAGATTGAGAAAACTCACCTGAGGACCTACGAGAGGATGGTACGAGTCATACTAGAATGCCACAACCCGTTCCAGGACTCGTAGGTCACACTTCAGTACTTTGGCACTTTTAGGGAAGTTCTTCACGACTGCGAGTACTACGACTCGTACCATAAAGGTACGATTCATAATGACCAACCATAGTACCATATCAAGTCTCTGCTTTCACCATGGACGGGACTATGAGATGTACAATCATGTTACAGTTCATACTGAGGCTCATAGTCCAGACCCATCCTATATTTTTCTCCTATCAATTTTTGTTTCAATTGCACATTAAACACCTAATAGTCAAGATACTTTGGTTGCCTCGCAAGAAGCTCCTGATTTAACATTGCAGCACAACGTAGGTGGTTCGGTTACTCAGACTTCACCAAAACACCTCATGGGTTGCCTCCCAGAAGTGCCTAATTTATCATCGCAACACAACACAAGTCTCTTGACTACTCAGAATTCATCAAGAAACTCATACTCATCTTCAATTGATTAAACTACCTAGAACTCATTAGGTTGCTTTATTTACCATATATGTTGAAGGTGACCTCTTCTTTGTTCAGCCTAAACTTCAGTTGGCCCACTTCAACATCCACTAGAGCTCTCCTAGGGGAAATAAATGGTTTCCCCAAGATTATGGGGACCTCAAAATCCACCTCGGAATCCAAGATCACGAAGTTAGTTAGGAAGATAAACCTATCCACCTTCACTATCACATCCTGTAGGATCCCCACTGGCTTCTTTACTGTGCGGTCAGTCATTAATAGCCGCATCATAGTTAGTGTGGGGGCTCCCAAGCCCAGCTGTTTAAACACAATTAGAGACATCAAGTTGATGTTAGCACCCAAGTCACACAATGCCCTAGCAAACTCAAAATCTCCAATCGTACACGAGATAGTAAAGGCACCTGGGTCTTCCTTCATCTGAGCGAGGACCCGTGAGGCTATGACACTGCAATGATGCAAGTTACCAATCGGATCATAGCTCACGGATCTCTTCCTAGTTATCAGATCTTTCATGAACTTAGCATACCCAGGCATCTGTTCCAATGCCTCGACTAATGGGATGTCAACAGACAACTACTTCAGCATTAACAAGAACTTCTAGAACATCCCATCATCCGCCTTCTTTTTCATCCTCTGAGGGAATATTTGCAGTGATAAAGGGATAGGCCTGAGAATCTGTGTGGCCTCTTTTGCCTTCCCTTTGTCAGCTCTAGACTCCTTCACATAAGCTGGACCTCAGTCAAATCAGCCTCACCTGCAATAACCTGTTCAACAATCTTTTCCTCATCATCCAACTCAATCTCCTTTTGTCTTTTCATCTTAACTACAACTGTTACGAGAGGGTCAATGGTGGTATTCCTACTCCTAGTCATCACAGCCATATGGTAACTATCATTTTTTGGATTCTATATTGTGTTACCAGGAAGTGTACCCTTCTACCTTTGGTTTAGGGATTCAGACATCTGCCCAACTGCTGTTCAATTTTCTTGATCACTTTGGCACGCGATTTAACTTTATGGCTCATGTCATATATGTCTCCCCGAATATCCTTTAGCTGATCATCTGTGGATTTTGCCTTCTTTAGCTGCTCATCCATCATCCTCTCCAATTTTGAGGGTCCACATCACCCTTCTCATCCCTTGGAGGAACATAAAAGCCTATGTGGTTGTTGCGGTAGCCATCATTCTTTCTCTACTCGCCTTCTCGCTCCCGAACTCTGCTCCTATCCCTATACCTGTTCCTATTGGAGTTGTCTCTGTACTAGTTTCAACCTTGATTTTTGGAGCCTTGGCGCCAAGTGTCCTGACCAGACCCTTGGGCGTTGGCCCAAAAATCGGTCACCTGATTATCCAACAAGTTTACCTCCTCCTTCGAATTCGAATGCTCAAACCCTATTTCCTAACCCTGAGCTCCCACTGCATTTTGTCATGACTCGAGTCTACACCCTGAACGCGACATAATACTTAGAGTCACAAGTGATCTAAAGCTAACCCATGGCATAGCATATTACTAACATAGTAGAATTTAAATAGAAAACCGAGCAGAAGCTATTTAAGTGTAAAAACAATCTTTTATAAGAAAAGATAAATTCTGGTAAATACTGGAGTTTTAACGACACGGATAATAATAAGCTAAAACTGATACTACACTGTCTGAAAGCCTCTAAACTGATAAGTTTTTGGGACAAGTCCCCAGCTAACTCTAAAGTCCGTAAACTGAAAATGATGATAACTGAAATAAAGACTCCGGTCCTCGAAAGATGAGGACCCACCACTATCAGCTGTTGGATATCGCCGATGAAGCTAGCTACGAAGCTGAGCTTGGTACTTGAGCCTATATCATAAAATGATATAGAATATAAAGAGTATGTTGTTCGTACTTTGAATGTACTGAGTATGTAAGAAATGCAACTGAAACTGAAACATGCTATTAATTTGAGAAGAGACTATACTATATATATAACTAGATACATGAACTCGGGCGAAGTATATTGACCCTATCTAAGATGCATAAATATTGACATGATATGCTGGTTTGAGAAAAAGCTAATAAAAATGCAAGTTAACCTGATTTAAGGATCATCTACATGTACTGAAACTGAAGCTATAACTGTAACTGAAAAATGTACCAAACTGAATTTGAAATTGTACTGTGGGAGAGCCTATTAACGAAACATATAACCACGTGAGCTAGACGTAGAGTTCGATGTATACACCCCATTGAATAGAGCCCATTATACCTTTCCAGGGTATAGTGGTTGGTTTGTATGATCACTAATTGAGGCCCATTCGGGCAAAAGACCTATGGTGGCATGTATTTCTGGAAACCTAGGGGCGATGGAACCCTAGCCCGCTCAGTGCTAAGTACTATTCCCCAACTAAAAACCTAATTATATCTAACTATACTGATAGCTCAAAATTGATGTCCTAAGACTAAGTCAGAACTACTTATCTGGGAGCGTCCTTAGAGTCTAAAGGACTTGATAACTGAAAATATTGGTTTTCTAAGACTTGTCAGAGCTTCTTTATCTGAAAGTGTCATGACACTCTAAAGAATTATGCAGGAAACTGGTATTCTAAGACTTGTCCAAGCTTCTTTATCTGAAAGTGTCATGACAGTCTAAAGAGCTATCCAGGAAACTGGTGTTCTAAGACTTGTCAAAACTGCTTAATCTGAAAATGTCATGACAGTCTAAAGAACACCGAACATGCATATCATACTAGAATAATAAGTAAAATCTTATGATTAACTCGTATTAAAAATCATGCATACTAAGATCATAGTAGAATAATATATTCCAAACAAACTATATTTTCAATAACAGTACTGAATTGTGGGGGCTAAACCTTTAAAATGCGAGTATGAAATCATGGAAATACGTTATGAAATTGAGAGTAATTCATGACCATCATATACATTTTGGCAAATCATGTGATATTAAGGTAAAACTAGTTTATGAGCAACTTCTCTAAAATATCAGTTTAAAATGGAAGTCATGGTCAAGGTACTATAATGACTAAATAATAACATGGATATATCTATATATCATAATTCTAGTCCTGAAACTTGAAGCATAGGAGAGGTAGAAAAAAACTCAACAACTTGAAGAAATATGATAAATCATGATTTCTAGGGAATAACTAATAGCTAGGGTTTTCTGAAACCTTCGTGACACAAGGGTGGAAGGAGACCCTTGTTGAAGTCCCACATACTACTAGAAGTAATTCCGAAGAAGAAACTTGAATTCTGAGGAGAAAGTAGAACCCTAGTTTTTGCCTTGAGAGAGAGGAGTATGGAGTTCCTACGGTGTAATACCCGTTAAAAAAAATTAATTATTTACTTTTTTTAAGAAAAAAGGAAAGGGCTCATATGGGCCAAGGCACATTCAATAGAAAAAAAGGGGCCAAGATAGGGAAGGGGAATACCATCAGTAGCAGCAGCAAAAAAAATAAATAGAAGGGCATTCTGCTGAAGCCAAAAGGAAAAAAAAACGTGAGAGTGAGCACAATTTTTCCAGAAAGGGAGCATACAGAGGAGGTAATTCAAGACTTGGATAAATAGTTTTATACAGAAGGAGAAGAAAAAGGTAAATCTCTCCACTTAATTTATAGATTTAATTCATATAACCCATGACTATCGAATTTGGAGTTGAGAGTTTAAAAATCAAGGGTTAGAAAAAAAAAAGAAGAATCTACTAAATTATCATGAATTGAGTGAGTACATTAGAAGATTGGAGGATAAACTTCTATATTTTGGCATACACCAAAGAAAATAGAATGGACAAGAAAGTTATTTTAGTTTGCTTTAAGCATAAATTTAGAGAAATTTCTGTGCGAATTGAAAGAATAAATTATATGAATTAGCTAAAATTTTGTAGATTTTGAACAATTAAATTACTCATGGCATTAGTAATTTTAATTAGATATTGATGGTTAAACTTGAAATTCTGAGGATTGGATATTTTCAATTAGTTATGATCTAACCTAAACGAGAAAACTAACACGAGATTGATATGAAATGGATATAGATTGATTGAAGGAGGTCATACTGTGTGCTTGAGGTGATGATTTGATACTTCGCCATGAGTACAGTGAGTAGTGACCTTACCACAATTTATATTTTCACAATCTGCATGATTTATCATGATTTTACAAGTAATGTGTTACCGAATGCTTTGAAATTGCATGTGGGACGAGTCTTTTACTTGATATGGTATGAAAATATTTCTTTGATTTGTTTACCATTATTTTAGATATTCTCACAATTTCTAAACATATTTTACTGTTACTTGAGATGATTATCCTTACCGAAAAGAAAGTACATGATTTTATAAGAACTTAAGTGCCCTCAATGAGTGTGAGAATGCTTTCATATGAGTATTTACGACTTACAAATAAAAGTATAAATGGAAGTAGACCTTGATGGATCCCGTAGCTAACGACGGGTTCGTTAGACCTGGTGCACCTTGTATTTACCGATTCCCATTACAGCCCTCGCTAGTGGGAAGGTAAAACTAGCATATAGTTATTGGCTATCTCTCAAGGTAGGGAGCCACACTGATTACATGATTCATCCTTGGAAACCTCCCAACACATCAGATTTGATATGATAGTATTTACGAATTTTGTTAGCAAATGGTTAATTGCTTTATTTTTACATGAAACAGACAAGAGCGATTATTGTTACCGTTTCTCAAATGAGATTTTATTTCATGATATTTTCTTATTATCTTACTAGAATGTTTTTTAACTTGTCCCAAATAAAAATGGTTGTGGTTAAGTGTTATTACTCACTGAGCTAGCAACTCACTCCCCACTATTTTTTTTCAGAGACTACAGGTGATGTAGGTGAGGATTTCATTAACTAGAGCATACGAGTTGACAGTTTCTGGTGAGCCCTGCATTGCTTCGCGTAGGCAAGAAGTCTTCTTATTTGTTATGGTATCTTCTTTTGAACTCTTAGAGTCTTTTCATAGTCATTGTATTAGAGTCATGAGTATTCTTTCGTTATGATAGACTTGTGACTAGTATTAGACTTATTATCGTATTTGGAGATGAATATTGTTATTGTGACATTTTGAATAGAATGTTGGCTGATTTCATGGTATGTGTTGGTGATATTATTGGATTGCTTGGGGATTTCTGAGATAGGTAAAATTTGGATAGGCCCAAAAACAGGAGAAACTCTGCCTGATTTTCTGCAAAATTTCTGTTAAGACTTGCTTTGGGGTTCTATCCCTTAGCGCTAGTCATGATCCTATTTGGGTCATGACAAAGTTGGTATTAGAGCCTTAAGTTAGGTTATTCCTATGACTAATGGAGCACATGTCAGTTGTAGAATCTCAATTATGGTTATGTAGCCGGCCGTTTCTATAATCGTGATTCTACGAGAGCATGATAGGACAATCTTATCTTTCTTTCTTATTCCTCCGTACATGTGCAATGTTTAGAACCGACTAGATGAATCTAATAGTATTTATTTTGTTAACCAGATTGCTCAAACTCGAGAATATAATGGAAGAGCTACGACAACCTCACCAACACCTAATTCCACCGTTAGGGGAAGAGGTGGAGCTCGTAGAAAAGGGAGAGGCAGGGGTCATCGTACCACAACAAGGGGTCGTAGTACTGCCGTGAGAGTTATAAGAGAGCTTACTCCTAAAAAGAGTGCTAGTCCACCTCCACCTCCACCATCACATGAGGGTGTTACTGCAAAGGCACTTATCTCCATGCAGAGAGCCATAGAGAGCTTGGTTGACAGAATGAATAGGCAAGAGAGGATTGGACAACAAAACCCTACACCAGCTCAGACCCCGGCAGCATCTCAGGCAACCCCACAGACTTATACTTCTGGGAATAAAGAGGTATCTTTGCAAGAATTCCCGAAGTTGAAGTCACCATGATTCACAGGTTCTGATAGTTCAGCTGGCCCTCTGAGTTTCATGGATGGGGCACTCAAGGAATTACAAGCACTAGGGTGTTCCAATGAGAGAGTTGTGGAGCATGCAGCATACAAACTAGAGGACATGGCTAATACATGGTATGAAACCACACTGCTAGGAAGGCTTGTAGGAGCAGCATCATTGACATAGGATTAGTTCACCAAGTTGTTCATGGATCACTTTCTTCCTAATAGTATGAGGCAGAAATATGCGAGGGAGTTCGAGAGATTGGTTCTGACTCCAGATATGGATGTGTCAGCATATAACACCAAATTCTGTAAGCTGGCTAGATATGCTACTTGCTTAGTGGCTAGCGAAGCAGCTCGAGTTTGGAGGTTTGTTAATAGGTTGGTTCGTCGTCTATAAAGTGCAGTAGTGTCATGACTTGAGAGTAGACCCGGATCGTAGACACGGGATAAGGAGCCCCGAAATGCTCCAAGTCAACCCATGACTTAATCATAGCATACACTTAACGTAAGGAACATCTAACATCATGAATAAGAAGAAGAAATGACAAGGAACTAATATAAACCATAACGATACTTGAATAACATTTAAATACAATGTTGAATCTGTCTAACAAGTCTGAAAGCCTTCTACTAAAACTGATGAGTTGCTGGGACAAGCCCCCAGCTAACTCCAAAAGACTGAAAATAGAAAAAAAAAAACTAGAATGCTACTCACGTCCTCGGAGGATGAGGACTCACCACTGACAGCTGGGAGAATGGGGTAGCATATCTAACCACGCGGCGGAGCCTGGAGACCTAAATCTATATCATGAAACGATATAGCACAAGAGACGTGCGGTCAGTACTTGGAATATACTGAGTATGCAGGAAGCGTAAGTAACCTAACTCTTAATATTAGCAAGAAAGAAGTAATATAAAACATATTAATAGCAATGTAATAGGAGTGAAGTACAACAATCTTACACGAGGTTCACAGATCCAATTAACATAACAACATTATAAAGACATGCATTACTGTAGCAATCGCTGATGTGCAAAAAGTAATAATCAGGAATAATATAGAGTGTAATGTCGTGACTGATATCAAAAGGGTCCCTGACGTCTAAGGGGGAGTCCCTGACGGTCGAAGGAAGCGCCCCTGACTATCAAAGGGGAAACATTCTCAACTAGAGAGAATCCCTGACTGTCATTGGGAGAGAGAAAGCTCTGATATAGAGAGTCACTGACTAAAAGAAGGTCCCGAACAAGCATGGAAAATAAAATTCTCAACTGACTAGGGATGTGAGTCTCAACTGACTACATGAAGACATTCTCCACTACCGTCTAGGTAAGACATTCTCCACTAGCGTCTAGGTAAGACATTCTCCACTATCGTCTAGGTAAGACATTATCCACTAGCATCTATTAATGCTATCTCTCAAATAAGCATGGATTCACAACTCGACATGTTAATACCAAGCTCAATCATCATGATTCACATTATTACAAAACCAACTCCCTCATTAGCTTTAACATCACATTATTAGCATGCTATAAATTCGTACTAGCATTGTTCTATCATGGCATCTTGATTCTGTATTCACCTCATTCAACAGGTAATTTAAGATCCAACATGATTTATAGAACTCGACTCATAATCTATCAAGGATACATAACTTCATGTAATTAGTTCACAACCCTTTTCACACACTTGTCACAATCACCCCATTTATGAACTCTCTAGCCACAGGCATTTTAGATTCTAGGATTTTATAAAAACAATTTTAATAAGAAAAATAATATAGAATCCGCCCAATCTTCATAGTTCAACAATGGAGATGCAATCTATTCATACCCAATCGATTTAATCTAAAACATGGTGATTGCACATAGTTTACTTCAATTACTCAAGCCCACAACTCTTACTCAATTTAGCATGGTCATCTACGTCATAATCACATCACATGTTCATCATGGTCAAGAATTTCTACGATAATCAAGGAAGGCATGACCAATTCACATTCATTTCTCAAGTTGACTTAGGAAGAACATGCTACACACATATATATTTAGCCCATATTTCCATCATTTCATCATTCTCATACGTGAATACGCAAATTAATCGAACAATAAGATATACTCATTCATTACCCAAGCCAATTTCCGATCGACATGTTACCTTCATGTATTCCCAACATATAATCCACATCCCAACAACCCATCACATCGACATTAGAAATAAATTCCATAATTGCAGTAAATATTAACATTTTAGAAAAGGATGAGGAAGAAATTATTCATTATTCAAAACCCTAGCTCATGATATTCTAAATAATTTAAGTCGGGTTCTTATTGAAAACATTTTGGGGCACAAGGATGAAAAGATATCCTTGTTGAAGTCCTACATACCTGGTAGACGAAAACCCCGCTTGATTATCTTTCTTGAAGCTTAAAGAACACCTTGGGAATTTCCTAAAATCTTTGGAGAAGAGAGGAGGAAGAAGGAGATTGAGAGAATGAGGGTTTAGGTCTAGAAGAACCCTTAAAATCATGCAAGCTAGAGCCCAAACTAACGTAGTATAGGACAAAAAGTTGAAAATTCCCTTAAAATAATCTTCCTGAAAACTGTCCCGACTGGACCAAAGACCGAACCAATGAGTCGTGACAACATACCACGACTCTTGGTATCGAGTCATCAGGTCCATTACCTCAAAGCACATCTCGGATTCTTCCCATGACTCATCAAGACGAGTCGTTACTTCAAACGAAGAGTTGTTGGGTCGACAGTTGCCAACTCCTTGACCAAACCTGGCTTTCCTTGCCACGAGTCTCACCATGACTCGTGGTGACTTCCAATGAGTTGTAGTTTTCATCTGTTGGATCTACTAGAAAATCCACTACTCAACCCACGATTGGTGACCACGATTCATCCTAGCTCACAACGGGTCGTGGGGTGACCCGTTCTATCCCCAACTGCAGAAGTCCTCCTCACACCACGACTTTAACTAATGACTCGTGGTTTCCCACCATGAGTCGTGACACCCCTCTTCCTGCAACTTTTCCCAGAGCTTCCCAACCCATGACAGCTTCTGACGACTCGTGACACCCTACCACGAGTCGTAGGGTCACCCGTCCTGTGATGTTTTTGCCAATTTTCTACACTTTTCAACTTCAACTCCCGGGTCTATTCTTAGGCCTTTCTAGGGTTTTACAAGTAGCTCCACAGATAAAGACTTTGACATACTCAGATGCAGTTGACCTTGCTAGAAAGATAGTAAATAAAGGATGTGAGGAATGTGTAACCAATGATGTACGCAAGAAGGCCAAGACAGGGGGATCTTTCAGCGGCGACTTTAGTACAAATCGCTTCGTAGGAAATCAAGGACAGCAACAACAAGGTGCACAGACTGGGATAGATATGGTATCATAGTCCACATATAGACCACATCAAAGATAGGGTAATAAGGGACCGTAATCATCATCTGAACATCAGAGTTCTGGGCAGATGTATGCCACTACTCCAGCCTTTCATCCATGCGGCAGAGCACATTTCGGCCAATGTCGTGTGTTGAGTGGAGGGTGTTTTCATTATGGACAATTGGGACATCAACTGAGGGACTGCCCCCAACCTCCGAAGAATTCAAGCCAGTCTTCTGTCCAATTAGTTGCACCTACTCAGGCTACTCGTAACACTTCGGGTACAGGAAATAGAGGTCGAGGTGCTGGAGATCGTTCTACTGGGAATTAGGGATAGGGGAATGTTGGTAGAGGCCAGGAAAGAGTTTTTGCACTTACTAAAAAGATAGAAGTTGTATAGAAATGGCCTAGACCTACTTTACCTAGAGAAATTCATAGCTTTTTAGGTTTGATAAGTTACTACAGGTGCTTTGTGCAAGATTTCTCCAAAATAGCAACCCCATCGACCAAGTTAACACAGAAAAATGTGAAATTCCAGTGGACAGAAGAATGTGAGCAGAGTTTTCAGAAACTCAAAACATGTTTGACCACTGCACCAGTATTAGCCTTACCATCAGGTTCTGAAGGATTCACGATTTTCTGTGATGCTTCGAGAGTGGGATTAGGATGTGTTTTCATGAAAGGTGGTCATGTTATAGCCTATTCTTCGAGACAGTTGAAGAAGCACGAGCAAAACTATCCCACACATTATTTAGAGACGACTGTAGTAGTATTTGCTCTTAAAATTTGGAGGCATTACTTATATGGTTTAACTTGTGAGATTTATACTGATCATAAGAGCTTGAAGTATATTTTCCAGTAGAGAGATCTAAATCTTTGACAGTGTCAGTGGATGGAACTGCTAAAGGATTATGATTGTGTTATTTTGTATCATCCTGGAAAAGCTAATGTTGTGGCGGATGCATTGAGTAGAAAATCTATGGGCAGTTTGGCACACATATCTCCTGAGAAGAGATTGTTAGTGAAGGATATGCATAAACTCGAAGGCACAGGTGTTAGATTTCAGGTGAAAGATTCAGATACATTGTTGGCTTGTGTGCAAGCAAAATCTTCATTAGTAGAGCGCATAAAGGCCATTCAATATGAGGATGGGAAATTATGCCAATACAGAGATGAGGTCCTAACTAGTAAAAATAAAAAGATGACTGTTGAATGTGATGATGTTTAGCGTACCAGATGTAGATAGTTTGAGATGAGTTATCCTTGAGGAAGCTCACAACTCCTGATACACCATACACCCTGGTTCCACTAAGATGTATCATGACCTAAAACAGTTTTACTGGTGGGAAGGTATGAAGAAAGATGTTGCTAACTTTGTTTGTAGTTGTTTGACTTGTCAACATGTTAAAGCTGAGCATCAGCGACCCGCAAGACTACTACAAAAGATCAAAATTCAATAGTGGAAATGGGAAAGAGTTACTATGGATTTTTTGATTGGGATACCATGAACCTTTAGAGGTTATGACTCTGTATGGGTAATTATAGACTGACTAACAAAATCAGCACATTTTCTCCCGATAAAGACCACATATGGTGTAGTGAGATATGCACAAATATTTATGAATGAAATTGTTCGACTCCACGGAGTTCCAGTATCCATAATCTCTGATTGAGGATCACAATTCACTTCACGTTTTAGGAAATCCTTCCAAGAAGCATTGGGTGCACGAGTAGATCTTAGTACCACATTTCATCCGCAAACAGACGGGCAGTCTGAACGTACTATACAAATCTTAGAGGATATGCTGAGAGCTTGTATTCTTGATTTTTGTGGTAGTTGGGATTCTTTTCTACCTTTAGCTGAGTTTGTCTACAATAAAAGCTTTCATTCAAGCATTCATATGGCCCCATATGAAGCTTTGTACGGCAGACGATGTCGTTCTCTTATCGGATGGTTTAAAGTTGGAGAGGCAAATGTGTTGGGACCATACTTGGTGCAAGAAGCTATTGACAAGGTCCAGTTAATTAGACAGAGGTTGCTCTCAGCTCAAATTAGACAAAATTCTTATGCGGATAAGAGAAGGAGAAATTTAGCATTTGCAGTTGGGGATAAAGTTTTCCTACGAGTCTCCCCTATGAAAGGTGTGATGCGGTTTGGCAGAAAAGGTAAATTGAGTCCAAGGTTTATAGGACTATATGAGATAATTGACCGTGTAGGAGAAGTAGCATATTGTTTGGCACTTCCTCATGAGATGTCTTTCATCCTTACGTTGTTTCATGTCTCCATGCTAAGAAAATGCATATCAGACTGCTCTTGTATTCTTGAGGCACAAATTATATAGCTTGATAAGAACTTGACATATGAGGAGGAGCTAGTGGCTATTATTGACAAACAAGTAAGGAAGTTGTGGTCAAAAGAAAATGTTTCTGTGAAAGTCTTATGGAGAAACCATATAGTTGAATAAGCTACTTGGGAGTCAGAAAATGATATGCGAGTCAAGTACCCTAACTTGTTTCAGACTACAGGTATATGCTTGTGTTAAATTCGGGGACCGAATTTCATAAGATGGGGAGAATGTAATACCCGTTAAAAAAATAATTATTTAGTTTTTTAAAAAAAAAAAAGAGGAAAGGGCTCATGTGGGCCAAGGCCCATTCAATAGAAAAAAAGGGGGCAAGATAGGGAAGGGGAATACCATTGGCAACAGCAACAAACAAAAAAAAGAGCATTCTACTGAAGCCAAAAGAAAAAATAATGTGAGAGTGAGCACAAGTTTTCCAGAAAGGGAACATGAAGAGGAGGTAATTCAAGACTTGGATAAATAGTTCTAGAGAGAAGGACAAGAAAAAGGTAAATCTCTCAACTTAATTTATAAATTTAATTCATATAACCCATGACTATCGAATTTGGAGTTGAGAGTTTAAAAATCAAGGGTTAGAAAAAAATGAAAGAAACTATCAAATTCTCATGAATTGAGTGAGTACATTAGAAGATTAGAGGGTAAACTCTTATATTTTGGCATACACCAAAGAAAATAGAATGGACAGGAAAGTTATTTTAATTTTCTTTAAGCATAAATTTAGCGAAATTTGGATGCGAATTGGATGAATAAATTATATGAATTAGCTAAAATTTTATAGATTTTAAAAAATTAAATTACTCATGGCATTAGTAATTTTAATTAGATATTGATGGTTAAACTTGAAATTTCAAGGATTGGATATTTTCAATTAGTTATGATCTAACTTAAACGAGAAAACTAACACGAGATTGATATGAAATGGATATAGATTGATTGAAGGAGGTCATACTGTGTGCTTGAGGCGATGAGTTGATACTTCGACACGAGTACAATGAGTAGTGACCTTACCACAATTTATATTTTCACAATCTGGATGATTTATCATGATTTTACAAGTAATGTGTTACCGAATGCTTTGAAATTGCATATGGGACAAGTATTTTACTTGATATGGTACGAATATTTTAGATATTCTCACAATTTCTAAACATATTTTACTATTACATGAGATGATTATCCTTACCGAAAAAAAATACATGATTTTATAAGAACTTAAGTGCCCTATACGAGTGTGAGAATGATTTCATTTGAGTATTTATGATTTACAAATAAAAGTATAAATGGGAGTAGACCTTGATGGATCCCGTAGCTAACGGTGGATTCATTAGACCTGGTGCATCTTGTATTTACCAATTACCATTACAACTCTCGCTAGTGAGAAAGTAGAACGAGCATATAATTATTGGCTATGTCTCAAGGTAGGATCCCACACCGATTACATGATTCATCCTTGAAAACCTACTAACACATCAGATTTTATATGGTAGTATTTACGTATTTTATTAGAAAATGGTTAATTGCTTTATACTTACATGAAACAAACAAGAGTGATTATTGTTGCTGTTTCTCAAAGGACATTTTATTTCATGATATCTTCTTATTATCTTTCTAGCATGTTTTTTATAACTTGTCCCCAATAAAAATGGTTTTGGTTAAGTGTTATTACTCATTGAGCTAGTGACTCACTCCCCGCTATTTTTTTCCAGAGACTGTAGGTGACGTGGGTGAGGATTTCATTAACTAAAGCATACGAGTTGACAGTTTTCGGTGAGCCCTACATTACTTCGCATGGGAAATAAGTCTTATTATTTGTTGTGCTCTCTTCTTTTGAACTCTTAGAGTCGTTCCATAGTCATTCCACTAGAGTCATGAGTATGCTTTCGTTACGATAGACTTATGACTAGTATTAGACTTATTATCGTATTTGGAGATGAATGTTGGTATTGTGACATTTTGAATAGAATGTTGGCTGATATTATGGTATGTGTTGGTGATATTATTGGATTGCTTGGGGACTTCTAAGACAGGTAAAATTTGGATAGACCCAAAAATAGGGAAAACTCTGCCCGATTTACTGTAAAATTTCTGTTAAGGCTTGCTTTGGGGTTCTATTCCTTAGCGTCGGTCATGATCCTATTTGGGTCATGACATACGGCCTACTTACGATCTGTTTCTAAGTTGATTAGGAAAGACTGAGAGGTTAGACTAGGAAAACCCCTTTAATTCATCCCTTAGAAGTCCCAAATTGATGTCATTTAGGAGCTAGGAGCATAGAATTTTATCAAAATACCCTTAAACTGTTGAAATAAAGCCTGAAACTAGTAGGAACAATGACCAAAGGGATGGGTCGTTGTTTGATAGGACGACCTATACTGAGGTTCGTCCTATGCCTGATGCTGTTTTACTAAACTGCTCATAACTTTTTACTTCGAACGCTGATTGACGCAAGGTCAAATACATTGGAAACAAGACTAAAAAGGATTCAATTTGATATGTGGAATGACCCAAAAACACCTTGTAAATGGGAGCTATGGTCATTTGAAGTTGATCCTTGTAAGAACTTATACAAAAACTCAATCGGTAAGAACGCTCTCAACTCAACTTTGTGCTAGAAGTTCCTTATGATCTTAATTTACATATAATGCACTTCTTACACTTAAGAATTGATTTTAACACCTTGTTTCCATAAATTCATTGGGTTTGGGTCTATCCACATACCTAGAACGATTTCAAACTTAGCCCGAAAGTCTGAGGCATTACAATATCTTAACTAATGACTGAAACGCAAATTCATAGCATTATATTATGACTCGTACTAATTATTTTTAGCTACTGATCCTCCCCTAAAAAGTTCTATGAACTCCCTTCCTACGACCCTTCAGTATGACCTGTACTACCCTGGTACAAGTAATGTGATCCTGCCGTGGTTTATCATGTTTCCTCCAAATTACCTCTAAATCTGCTTCAAGGACCCCAAATGATGACCCGTACAACTAAACAACTATACAATCCCCTCGTGGGTTCTAGGCCAAATTTTGGTAGTTCACTAGAATTGATTCAACGGCCATATCCAACGGCTTGTTGGTTCTTAGGACGAGCCATTCTGAGGATCGTCCAATGGATTTGGAACTCAAAACAATGACCAAACCAATGGACCATTCGTCCGTTGGATGACAGTTTTGAGAGTCGATGTTTGAGCCTGGTGTTATTTTTCTGTTGTTTTCTGTTGTAAGTCTCGGGTCTGATCTAAGAAACATTTTGGGATATTACACATTTTTCTTTTGCGCTCCAAAACCCATAATATGCTTCATGAGAAGGTCTAAATATGTTCTCATTTGAGCCAACTCCTGATCACGCTCCTCCTCTTTTTTGCATTGCTCCACATTGATTCCTATGACATATACACCTGCAGCTGCTTCAACATCCCTTGTGTGTTCCAGGCTCTTCTTGTTTTAGTCACTGCTTCCTCCCACGAGTGACTCATTGATGCTCCTCCCGCCACTGTATCTACCATAACCTTAGAGCTGTTGTTCAAAGACCTGTACAAAATCTCCAATAAAATCTCTCATCTGGTATTCTATGATTCGGGCACTTGATCAGCTTCTTCTTGAATCTCAGTCATGTCTCATGCAGTGCCTCTGTCTTGACCTATCAGAAATTGTAGATCTCATCTTTGAGCTGCAGCATCCTGGACGGTGGGAAGAACCTTTCTAAAAAGGACTATTTAAGCTCCTTCCAGTTGGTGATGGAGTCATTTGGTAACTCCGACAACCATAGAGTGACCTCCTCAGATAGAGAGTACAGCCTCGACCTATTTGTAGCTTGGCTCAGGCCTGTCAACCTGTATGCCTTGGAAATCCCTACAAATTTCATCAGGTTCAAATTTGCATCATCAGTTGTATTACCACTAAACACCTCCTTCATGTTGAGAAACTGGACCAAGGTGCCAGTGATGTCAAACATTGCCCCACTAGGCAAAGATGGAGGTACAATTACTTCTGTCGATCCGACTTCTTCAATATCCGAATCCTCATCATCATCGAACTGAGGAGAATATCTATGGAACTGGTGTCGCCCATGGTCTTTGTTAACCCTTCTGGGATAGCCATCATTAACTACCTCTTCATAAGCATTCTCAGCCCCTTGCAAGGAAGCTTACCAAACTAACACTGCCTGGTGAGCTTCGACAGCTAATTTGGCTTGTATCTACTCAGGGGTTTCATTGTGGTCCATTTTTCTCAAAGTTTTTTCTAGCACAAGATAAAGTGAAAATAGAGGTTCTCTGCTCCATCGAGTACAACGTAAATGAGGAAATAAAGACTAAAAGTTAAACATAAGCAATTAATCTAATTCTAAGCCATAATCCCGGCAACGATGCCATTTTTGATAATGCTCAAGTCACACCCATGTAAAAGTATGACGTGGATATTGTCAATAAAGAACCCAACAAGGTTGGGGTCGATCTCACAAGGAATATGGTTAGAATATAGAATAACACTAGTATTTATGCTTTTAGTACAAGTACCTAATGGGGGGTTTAAGCTATCAGTATAGTTAGATATAACAACATTAGGTCATAGCATGAAGCTATGAGTTGTGGTTTCTATCCGTATTATGCAAAGTAGTCTTGAAATCGGTAAAGTTCTAGAAGTAGGTTCGACTCGTACAATGACACTATGAGTCGTATGTTTCCTGTCGTGGTTTGATCTTGTGAAGTCTGGCATCCTCTGAAGTTTTTCATGAGTCATGGTATGATTCATACATTGATGTTATGACTCATGCTCTCTACTCCTACCTTGGGATTTTCCAACTTGACATACTTACTAGAGTTCACCAGGGCTCCTTGGTACGAGTCGTATAATGCCATTACACCTCATGTATTCCATTCGTATCAGGAACTCAAGCAAGTGCATTGCTTCTGACTTTTTCCATGACTCCTTGGTATGGCTCGTACCATAATTATACGGCTCGTTCCAAGGGTCATACTTGGCCCCAACATTTGTGCATCTCCTCTGAATTTAATTATGAGTCCAAGGTACCGCTCCTACTACCAAGGTACGGCTTGTACTGAGAACTGCACTTGACCCATTTTCTGCACTTTTTCCTCTTCTTTTCCATAATTCAACTCCAAAAAATGATTTTTCTAAAAATAAGGTAAAAAGACCTCATATCTATATATTCCTAAGACCAAGCATTTTTCTTAAGTTTTAAGCAACAAAAGTGTTGTAAACCCACAACACATCAAGGATCCTTATGCTACTTGCCCAAATTTTGATAAGTATTTTGAACCAACCACATAGTTTCCTCCTTCAACTCAAAATTTTCAATGATGGCCGGCTTGATGATCGTTTTTGAAGCGTTCTTTAATTTTGGCCAAGCAAAGTCGAGCACTGGAATTCATTCTTGGTTGTTGCCCTCTGCTTGCTCATTGTTCTCTACCATTGGTGACCAACAAAAAGTTCTTTCAATTTCTAGATCAAAGTGAGCCAAGGGTTGTCCCTGACTTCTAGTAGCTGGCATATACCCAACAAACACCACCTGAAATTTTCAATAACCAACAACAAATGTAAAATGTGGAATAGCAGAATAAAAATCCCAACCACAAATAATTAATCAATATTCAAGTCCCCGACAATACCACCAAAAACTTGATATCACCAAGCGCACGTAGTCATCAAGTAATATAGGACAGTGAAGTCCCAATATCGTACCCACACAGACTTGTTAGATTAATTACTTAAGTTTGAACCTTTATTTTAGTACTCAAGAAAACACAAGTAAAATGGAGAAATGGTTTTGAGATTATTCTACTAAACTTGGAATGCAAATTAAAGCTAATGAAATAAAATTGTTAGTAGGATAGTTGTATTTCAAATGATGATTAAAAATCTAGGATCATAGAACTTTTGCTTTCAGGTTGAGTTTTAGGATTCAAATACGCTAGATGAAATCCTTCTAAGACTGCTAGTTGCAAGTTACGAACTCATTTCTCAACTATTCTCTCAAATAGCCAAAAACTATCTCATGAACCGTAACACCCATATCCCTATGGTTGTAGGAGAAAACATGAGACGACAATTGAAGATACTTGGTTCAAGTGAGTAGGGTTGCATGGTATATCCCTATCCTCAACAATGAAGTCAACTCTTGAACTTTTGAATAAGATATTAAAACCTACTCTATCCGTCTGTTAACCCTCATTAGTTCCCTCTCCCAAGTTCAATCAAATAGCCAACATACAATAAAAAGGTGATCAGTCTAACGAATAAGCATGAAATCAAGTAAGAACAAATAATTTTGAAAAGAAGAATCAAACGTTTAGCAGAAATAACAATTCGACTACAACCATCAAGACATGGACAAAACCCTAGAAAAGGGAGTTTAGCTACTCATGTTTAAGTGCAGAACCAAAGAAATCATCATTCCAATCAACAAAGATAAAAGTAAAGAAAAAAAACCTAAGAAGAAAATGGACTTCTTGTCTTTCCCCCAAAGACTGCGTACAATGATTGATTGATTGATAGATACTTTAACAAATTACCTAGACAAGTATTTATAAGCACAGTAATAAATGATCCTGTTGCCCTTAATTAATTCAGCTTTTGAACTTAGAAAAATCCATCCCGGATAGGCCTTGGCGCGCCACTCCATCGATCTTGCTAGACTTGGCTTGAAATTCCTCTGAAGTTTGGCTTCTTCCACACCACTTCTCCCATATCACCAAGGTATTTGTCAAAATTCTGAATTCTTGGACCCGACGCACCACTTCTGTCAATGTACCAGAGTGTTAGAAAATTTTTCCAAGCACAGAACCCCTCTAGTGCGCCACTTCTCTCATTTCGTCAAGGTGTTGATCAAAAATTCTTTGAAGTTTGAGGTATAGCACATCACACCAGTCATAACACCAACCTGAACATAATTTCTCTGAAGTATAGGCTCTGGCATGCCAATCTAGCTATGTTACCAGGCTATATTTTTCTCCAATTCTTCTTTCTTCACACCTTGGATCATTTTTGTGTATTTTTACATGTGTTACCTGCCAAAATCATCTAAAAATATTTGTTAACTCATTTCACACACACATTCATGAAACCATATATTTCATAAGGATAATAATCTCAAAACATAATAAAAGATGGGTAAAAGTATGATAAATGGGCATAAGAATATGCCCAACATCATAGATTAATAATCTAAATTTAATAATTATTAAAATATTAATTCAAATTTAATAATTAGTAATATTTTATATTCATAATGAAATAATTACATCAAAAATCGACTTACTTTTGGAGGATGTTTGTCGGATAACTAGTAACCATTAAATAATAAAATTTAGTTGTCAATACAAATTAATTAAACTAAATTTATATGTAATCTAAAATATCTATATTTTTGTAGATGAATCATCATTTGTGAATGTATGATAGAACTAATGAAAATTTTGGGGGCATGAGAGATGAATTTATTGAAGGTGTTAGAGGATTTATCAACCTATCACCATATCTTCTTCAGACTGATGGGTTGATTAGGTGTCCTTGTAAGTGATGCAACTGCTTAAAGTTTTTTAAACCTGATAAATTTATAGGTCATATTTACCATTATGGGTTTAAGCCTAGATATTTTATGTGGATTGATCATGGTGAGACTGGTGGAGAGAATGGTATCTTTTATAATTTGACAGTAGGTGAATGTAGTAAGTCTGCACATGATCAAAGTAGTGTTTAGCATGATAGGGTGCATGAAATGGTCAATGATACATTTGTAATACAATATGATATGAAACCCAAACAGTATTTTGAGAAACTCCCAATGAAGAACCAATGCGCTTCTACTAACAACTAGAAGAGGCTAGTTGTCCACTATGTGTAGGGAGTCCGCGTCCTGAGTTATATATTGAAGTTAGACTAATTAATATTAAATCAAATTTGAGTGTCCTCAAGCTGCTATGGACTCTATGGTTGGTCTTTTGGGGGGGAACTAGTTAACCATGAGTTGAACATACCTAAGAATTTCTATCAGGCAAAGAAATTAATTTTCGAGTTAGGATTGTCGTATGATAGAATTCATTATTATGAAAATGGTTGCATGTTGTTCTATAAGAATGATTATGATCTAGAAAATTGTAAGTTTTGTGGACATGCTTATTTTAAGAGAACTCTGGGTGGGAAGATAGTTTCAGTTAAGGTGATGCATTATTTACCTCTTATACCTCAATTACAGAGGTTGTACGCGTCGATGAGTTCTACTCCTGATATGAGATAGCACCATGAGAATAGAAGGGCTCTTGATGTTATGTCTCATCCATCAGATGGAGAAGCTTAGAAACATATTGCTAGAACTTATCCCGATTTTACAAGTGAACTAAGAAATATTAGATTAGGCTTGTGTGTAGATGGTTTCATATCATTCTCTATTTCTGTTGCACCCTACACTTGTTGTCTTGTATTCCTTACTTCATAGAATCTTCCACCTGAAATGTGTATGACAAGTCCATACATATTTCTAGGTTGTGTTTTTCCTGGTCCCCGTAATCCCAAAAGTTTGATTGATGTTAATCTGCAATCTTTGATAGACGAGTTAAAATAATTATGGTCTGAAGGTTTAGTGACTTATGGCATATCAACTAAGCAGAATTTTCTTTTGCATGCTTCTTTAATGTGGACTATAAATTATTTTCCTGCATGCGGGATGTTGTCTGCTTGGATGACTGCTGAAAAATTAGCTTGCCCGTATTGCATGAAAAATAATAAAGCATTCACATTAAAATATGATTACAAACGTTCATGGTTTGATTGTCATCATCAGTTCTTGTTGATGGATCACGAGTATAGAATAAAATATGCATTCCGAAAGAATAAGATTAAAAATAATCTGCCACCTCCATCATTGTCAGGAAATAAAATTTGAGAGAGAGTTCGTCACTTGCCAAAGGCTACAGAAGATACCTTCTAGACTTCCTGGATATGGTGTTGGACATAATTGGACAAAACAAAGCATATTTTGGGAGTTTTTGTATTGAAAGGACAATATTCTATGACACAATCTTGACGTGATGCACATTAAATAAAATAATTATTTTGATAATTTATTCAACATAGTGATTGATATTAAGGGTAAGATAAAAGATAGTCCAAAGGAAAAAATGGACTTAAAAGAATACTGCAAAAGAAAGGAACTATGGATGCAGGAAATACACAATAATAAACTGTTAAATCCCAAGGTGAGCTATTCATTCACATTGGATGAAAAATGAGAGATTTGTGAGTGGGTTAAAAATTTGTGTATGTCTAAGGGATACGCCCTTCAAATTTGGGGAATCATGTAGATATGAATGAAGGGAACTTATGTGATATGAAAAGCCATGATTGTCATGTTTTCATGAAAATTTTGATTCTTATTGTATTTAACCAGCTACCTAACAGGATATGAAAGTCAATTATAGAGGTAAGTTTAATTTTTAAGGATTTGTGTAGTAATACTTTGTGGGAGGATAACTTAGAAAGGATGGATCAAAATATTCCTGTGATTACTATTAAGTTGGAAAAGATCTTCCCGTGCGGCTTCTTTGATGTGATGGAACATTTACCAATTCACCTTGTAGATGAGGTGCATCTTGGAGAACCAGTCCAATATAAATGGGTGTATCCATTCGAAAGGTACTAACAATGTGACTTTGTATCCTATCAATTTCTTTTTTTCCAAAGTTGGTAACTAACTAACATCAAATTTTATATAAAACTATTGGCAAGTGCAAAAGAACTGTTAAACAGAGGTCTAAGATTGACGGATCTATTTGTGAAGCTTATCTTGCAAGGAAAACTAGTCATTTTTATTCTTACTATTTCGAGCAGCAATTGCCAAGTTTGAGAAATAGGCCAACCCGCAATGATGCCAGTGATATCGATCATAGCCACCTGCCGATTTTAATTTTTAATCAACCAGCTCGAGGTTCTAAAAAATAAATCGGACAAGGTTTGAGTAGTATGAAAACAAAATCTGTTGTGACATATGTTTTTCTCAATTGCCTGAGATATAATCATATCTTAAGTAAGTTTTGAATGATATCATTTAAATATTAAGGGTTAAACTAATGAAAATTCTCAATTTATTGAATACGTACTTTGTAGGTCAGTGGGATAATGATGCCATATGTACGAGGTTCTCTAATTGGTTGAAAGACTATATAAGTGTTCAAAATCATGTTAAAGATACAAGTACAACATAATCATTTACTTAAAAAAAAAAATTTAAATACTATGTAGGTTCATGATGAAAATAGCACTATTGAACATTTGCAACTTGTGAGTGATGTTGCACGCGGGCTTATAGTTAAATTCAGTCGATGAATAAATATTGTCTGAATGGTTTCAAGTTACAAATATAAGAAACTTCTAAGTATAAGAGAATCAGTAGTAGCAGAGTGTGCGTTAAAGGCAATATAGATGGTAATGGCAAAACTGTTGCTTATTACGCTATGATACAAGAGATAATGAAAGTTAAGTATGTTGGATGATCGAGGAAAAAGATAATACTATTTTGATGTAAGTGGTTAGATCCATTGCACAGAGGTACTAAGGTGCATCAACAACATAATATAATTGAAGTTAAGCACACCAGGTTGTATGACCATTATGATCCTTTCATCATTGCACAAAATGCTACGCAGGTGTATTATGCTCCATATGTAGAGACAAGGCTGACTGTGGGTGATTATAAAGACTAAGCTGTGGGTAGGATTGAGATTGATAATATGTTGGATATAGCATTCCAAAACACTGTAGCAGTTGTTCATCAAACTATTGATGTCTGAGTTAGAACAAAGTCTAGAACATCCTGAACACATATTAGAAGAAGTTTCTAATGATGAGGTAATTGAAATTGCAAATATTGAGTACGAATCAGAAAACAAAAATGAACCAAGCGATGGAGAAGAATCAAAGATGATTATGTACAAGTGAGGAGGAAGAATAGGAGAATGATGGAAATGAAACAAGTGTGGAGGAAGAATGGGAGAATGACAATTAGCAAGTTGGTTTATTTCTTTTAAGCAATTATTGTATTTAATACTTGTATTATTATTTTTTATATATTCCAATTTAAACTTGTATGCAGATATGGTCAGGTGATGCTGATCGACGTCATAGTAGTAGGGGCAGTAAATCAAGTAAGAGTAGTAGAAAAACACACAGGAGACCACTAGATTCTAGCGCTGCTTTGGATGGTCTTTCATCTACTCCACATACGCATTCTTCTCCACCTCTGTACTATGTCTCCTATGGCATTGGGCATCCGACATATTCTTCCATGCCTTTATTTCCTACTACTTATCATACTTTCATGCCTACACCTGACATTCTTCAACCACGGGAAAATTCAACGTATTCATGGTCGGGTACTCATTCCCTGAGTGGATTATCTCCTCATTTGTCCAACTTGCGACTCAGAGATAGCAGCTCTGAGTCAGACTCTCAGGATATTTCTACTCCATTATTCACCCAATCATACAAAGCATTGGCACTGGCACTAGCACTGACACCAACATCAACACCAGCACCAGCACCAGTAGATGAAGAGCCATAGCCAGGAGAGAAAAATAGTCTCGGTTGAGTGGTGATCATACTTGATGGATCTGGGTAAGTTTATTTTCATTTTTGATTTAGATTTATAATATTTAATCTTAAGATTTTATTTATGACTTGACATGTTTATTTTCATTTTTCAAATTCTATCCGGGAAAAGAGAGCAAAAATTCTCCCAGGGAAGAGCATTCAGAGGCTTTTCTGATAGGCCTTCTCCGACCTGGAGTGGAATACCACAACGGATACAACATGGCATGTTTAATCAGTTTAAACTATACAAATTTATTATTTGGTAAATTTATTCTTTAACTATTGATTACTATGTACCATCTAACACTATTGATCATTTGATTGAAAACATTGTGTATTTGGCTTCCTCAGCACGATAAGATAATTTCATTTACTAAGAGAGGAAGGCCAGTTCCAGGATGTCCGATTGGTTTAGAGATGCCAGAGAAAAAAACAAGAAGCCTGAATGGATGCTACCTCTTCTTTACGAGGCCTTTCCAAAATATTTGACCACGCCAGAATTTCAGGCAAATTTGAACAGGCGAAGAAGGCCAGGAGGGAAAGGAAAGGCAGATCGTTGCACACTGGGGGTGCAAAGACCCAAGGTACGATAGCTAGAGAATTGGTTAGTGTAAATATATATATGATTAAATTTTATATATTGGCTAACTTTGATTATATTTTATTTGTAGGATGAAAAATTGGGCTATGACCCGATACAGAAGGAACTATTTCGGGCTACCCACATGAAGAAAAAGAAGAATGAGTTAGATTTGGACACATGGGTCGAGCAAAGGGCAGAACAAGCCTATGTAAGTCCATGAAAAGTTACATATAAATAGTAATATGTTAAGTTTGAACAATCATATTATAACACTTCTCTTTTTAATTTGCAGAAGGATTATCAATGGCTCTTGTCTGAGTACAGCTAGACTTAGGAAGCCCAAGGTGAGCCGACCTAGCCTCTGTCAGATATCGCTACCTAAATTTGGATTAAAAAAGTGGCCAGAGGGGAGACTAAAGAGGAAAGTCTACAGTCTAGGATCTAGAAACCCAGTTCGATGAATCCAGTCTGGACCGAAGGTGTTGGCTTTTCTAACTAGGCTGAGGCAGTTGATGGTGTTCATATCGCTTCTATGTTGCAGAAGATCGAACACCTTACATGTGCCTTCGCAGATGCTAAGGCAAGACGCATTGCAGAGAGTAAGACTATGTGTCCGTTGAGGCTCTCAAGGCACAAGTGAATAGCCTACTTACTAATGGAGTGCATAGACGATGTGCCCGTTCTCCTCCTACCTCGGTTGAAAATGAGGGTTCGACTGATGATGAATGTGTCGAATAGACACCTTTGTTGTTAGGATTGTTGAACATTGAAAACAAACTCTCTCTCTCTCTCTCTCTCTCTATATATATATATATATATATATATATATATATATATTGAAGTTTTTAAATTTTATTAACTTAGTAGATAATTTTAGTGGATATTTAGTATTTTTTGATGTTTTAATTCAATAATTACTATCTTATTGATTTAGAATTGATTTGGCAACAATTAGTGTTGGATTGTAGTTGTTATTATTGAATTTTAATTTGGCAAGTGGGAAATGCAGAAATTGCAAGTTTCTTCTTCTGGTTTTCTTTTGCAAAAAATCGATAATGTCCGTCGATTTGTTCTTGGCTATGATGAACACACCAACGGACAGTGTCGGATTTTTTTTATTTTATACAAAAAAGAAAATTAATTAATTGAAAAAAAAATCAAGGGTGTCTATCGATATTTTATTTTTTCCACATTTGGTGTCATTTAAAACATTCACCAAATTAAATTTTAATTAACCGACTGATATCCCTCGGTACTAACCGATGTTGTCCGTCGGTTTATCTATTCTGACAAGGCAAATTCGGAGGAATGTCTGTCCATCGGTTATCCATTGATTTTTTCCAAGAAAGCAACACTGTCTATCGATATTGGCCCTCATTTTTTCGGCCAATTTTTTATGGTGTAAGGATGTTTTGACCCTTTTTGTATATTTTTAAATATGTTATTCTACATTTAAAAGTTTGTTATGTTAATATATTATATGTTGTCATGTGCGCACTTTGTTTCCAGTAACAACTATCACGCACAAAAATTACAGCGGTAAAAAAAACATATATTCCTCAAATTTGCGAATTAGAGCTGATATATTCCTCATTAAAAAAGTGTCTCATTTATACTTCCGTCATTACACAAATGATGTAGATATACCCATTTTGGTTGACGAAAGTGAGATAATCAATATTTTAATTTTTTATATATTTTATTAAAATAAAAGACACTTATATTTAACCTTTCTCGCAAAGTTCAGGGGTATATTTGATTCTTTTTAGTTTCTACACATGAATGTTTTTACCTTCTTTAATTCAACGTCTTTACTTTCTAAAATAATTTATATTCAACCTCTATTATACTATTCGAACAAAAATACTCTTGTTTTTAACAAATTTAGGACTCAACTAGTAAAATCTCATGTCACTTGTCTTTTGGGTGAAGTAGACACCACAGAGCATCCCATTTCACCACTCTAATAACTACAGTTTGAAATTTGTTCTTTAATCTTTTAATTTTTCTCTATTTTTTTCACTTTTTTTTATTTCTCGTATATTCTCACTAAAGAATGGAAGCAAAAAAGGAAATAAAAACACAGAAACCTAAATATATGATAAGCAAATAGATTCATGGGGAGATGGATTACAGTTCCTTCGTAAAATCTTCTTCAGTCGCATTATATTCCTTCATGGGTTTTAAACTTGTTCTTCTGTTGATTAGCATATGAGCTTGCATCATTAAAGAAAAAGAATAATAATTTATTCGATAATGGTGAAATTTAAAGAGTTGATTTAAATTAAATAGGTCCTCTAATATCACAAGATGCTTTATTATTTTTAAAAATTCTTTGTGACCAGTTTGTAGTTTATTTTTTGTATATGCATAGATTGTTTTTCTGGACATATAGTATATTTAATAAGATGAGTGAAAAAATAAATAGATCATTCAATTTTATTAAACGGTTGAATTTAGAAAAACATAATTTAAAAAATGAACCTCGTTGGACAGCTAATAAGGTTCTTTAATTTTATTTTATTTTTAAATTTCGTTGACATGAGAATGAAAAAAATATATATTTTAATAGAACCTCGTTGGACAGCAGAGGAAGTTACTTAATGTTTTTTACATGCTAAAACATAATTTTAAAAAAAAAATTTAAGGAACTTCGTTGGCTGTCCAATGAGGTCCAGTGAATTTTTTTTTTTTTTTTGTAAAAAATTTTCAGAACCTTGTTGCTGAGGCAACGAGGTGCCCATTTTGGATAACCAAAAAAATTAGTGTCTATTTTAAAACTTTTTAAAGAAATTTTATCTGTTTCAATGTCAGACTCAAATTTATTCTATCTATCTATATAATATTTAATATTTAAATTACATGTTAAAACTGTATAATATTAAGATAAGATCGAGGTTTGGAGTATTCATTTCAAAATATCACCAAAGCTTTTAAAAATTGTGAGACTCTTGTACGTCTCATTAAAACGTAATCGACTATTGTGTTTGAAGCAAAAAAGAGAAATTTGGTTATTTAAAATATTTTTATCCTTTTTTTGTTTATGAAATAAAAGAAAATATGATCTAAAGATAAAATGTTTTTCTTTAAGACTACTGTTAATCAACTCAAACAATATGTTGTCGGGTTCATGCTCTACAATTCTAATATATGCGTACAAAAATATAAGTCTGATAATATGGCCAAAATTTGTGAAAAATATCTTTTCTTATTAAATTAGAAAATTACTTTTTAAAAGTTTGTTCACTTAATTATGATTAAAATACTTGTTAATATAATAGAATTTAGACTTTAAAATTTAAACAAAAACACGTTACTCATCTAAATATACATTTAAGAAAATGAAAGAGGAAATATAACGAAAGGGAGTCAAATCCAAAAGTTAAATATTGAGATATTGAATAAATCAAGATATTTTTTTCTTTTGATTTTTCAGCTTTCTGATATTTCGACGGAATTTAATACTCGAAAATAAAACAGACCCATAGTAGTACTTTAAATTCATACTCCCTCTGTTCCATTTTAATTGTTAAAATAAAATTTGCACACCTATTAAAAAAATTTAACAGAGATGGTAATTTGACTAATATAACCATATTAATTTTTCGAAAACATACAATAATAATTCTTTTCACATTTTAGAATGACTTTAAGTACTAAGGATAGAATTGAAAAAACATGGTCAATTATCTCTTGAATTTGAAACTAGCAAGTATTTTAAAATAACTATTTTTAGTATACCTAGCAATTAAAATGAAAGGAGGGAGTATTACTTTTAGAATTCATCAGTGACCCACTAAAATTGGCACCAACTTTTACTCTGACACCTCAACTGCGCCTTGTTCATTGTAAGCACTGCATGTAGGGGCCAGTTGTGTTATTTTGACACTTTTTGCAGAGTTGGCAGATCGAATGTTTTAAATCCATTAACAACGCGTAGAGGGTCATTTTGGGTTAATGTGGCTTCCAGCTTGTCCCTCAATGGTTACATTAACCCACCTCCATTTATTTACATCGTCTTCCTTATTTCCAACACATCCAGTTAGCCCTAAATTTATTTCTCACTTCTTCTTCATCTTTTTTGCTTCAATAGCCTTGTTCTCTTCTTCTTCATCTCTTATTTCTTCATCTTTTTCCTCTATTTCAAATGTGACAATGTCGAGCTCCAACGCTTTTATGGCCTTTTTTAATGAAGATGTCCAATATTATAGATGTGGTAATTAGTTATTATTGAAGACTTCTTGGACCCAACTAAATTCAGGTCGTAGATTTTTTAGTTGTAAAATTCCAAAGGTAAAATATATATATATATATATATATATATATTTAATTAGATGATTAATTACTGCCTTCTAATTGATTTTTGTAGAAAATGAAAGGCCGTGACTACTTTTATTGATATGAAGATTGACACCCTTCTTAAGAAAATAGTGTGATTTGGGGTTTGTTAAAGAAAGTCAATGCTTTTGATGAGAAACTAAATCAAGCAAGAAATATATTTATTATTGGTGTCATTGCTACTGGGTCGATGACGTGTAGAAAATTGACATTGAAGCCTAATTGTAATAGGTTTTGTGAGTGTTTTTTTAGGTATAGTTTGTGATGATCAACTAGTAGTAGTAGTAGTTACTGTAAAATTGCTAGTATTTTTAGTTGTTTAGGTGTAGTTTCTTGCTGTAACGTTGTTGTAGTTATTGTTATGTATATCGTCATTTGAATGAAATGAGATATTAATTTGGCTCTATACATCTCTCAATTTTGTGCTCACACAATTTGTAGAAAAAAATATTATCAAAGTAGATAAAAACATCTCAACATAACATCAAAAGCAACTTCATTAACATACTCCATAATGAGCCTAAAGTTATCATTATGCTACATACTAAAAGAAGCCATATTATCAACCTTCAAAAATTGAACAAACTAAGTGTTTATTGCTATGTACTAAAAGCAGAATAAAGCTGAAACAACACTAATTGTTTAGTACTCCACATTACATAACAACATCAACCCAAATTCTATTCAAAGTTTGTGTTACTTCTTCTTCTTTTTATTTGCCATCTGCTGCAATTGAGAGGTGGAGACAACATCTTTGTTTTTCTGTCTCAAGCCTGTAGGCTTAAAATTAAGGTCAACTCTTGTAGAACTTGCATCCTTATAACTTGAACCAGTTGATATGATCCTTTGACTTGATGTTCTTAGTTGTTTTTTGAAAAAGAAAAAACACAACAATTAGAATATTTTCTTGCTTTTTTTAAGAGACAAAGTTGGAGGGAAATTACATTTAGTATTTGGGTTCCACTTTCATTTGTGTAGATTTCAAATCCAATATTAGTTGGCCTCCTTGGTCCCCCTCTTGCAAAATCTTGTTCAAATGCAACTCTTCCTCTCTTCTGTCCAGCAGTTTTTCTTCTCCCATGAGGTAGTTGATTGATTATTCCTATTGTAACAAGAATACTTGTATCTATAAATGGTGGGGTTAGCTTGAGATTGTTTCATTCACCCTTCTAACTCCACTTGTGTCACTACAAAATGTTGTTAAAAGATGCAAGTTGACTTGAGTGTCTTGGCATAGGTTGGCTTGAGCATCTTGGTACAGATCAACTTGAGCTTCTTGGATCAGGTTGGATACTTCCTTGTAAACTTTGACAAGTAAATTTTGAACTTTGGCCAGCTTCTTGTGAATTTTAACCACAGGAGCCTGTATATTCAAACACAATAATCTATAAATTTAAAAATCAACACAAAATTTAAAAGTCACAAATATAAGCCGTTTTACCTTGCAATATTTTCTATTTTGGCCTTATTGATGACACTTAGAACAGGTCTATTTCACCCCTTTTTTGGATATCTTTCGATACTTCTCTCTTGGTTCATCTTTGCTCTTTCTTCTATTTTCTTGGAGGCCTTTAGGCATTGATTTAGGTTCAGGAGGCTCAATCCTTGGATTGTTAGTTTTAGGCCACATCTTCATATTTGAAAATGGTTGGATGAAGTGACTAGAAGCCTTTAAGAAGGTATCTTTCCTATACCAATGCTCCACAAAAGGTTTAGGCTCCTGTTCTATGTGGTGTAATGCACAAATAGCACGTTGGCGTGGAATGCCTCTCAACTGCCAAGTTCTACAACTACACTTCTTATCGGTTAGGTTACGTGTATGCCTATACTCTCTTTCTCCAATATCAAACCCAACATCAGCATTCCAAATCACCTTGCATGTCCTCAACCTGTTTTTATTCTCTTTCAATGTAAGTCTATTCTACAGATGCAATATCAGATATTTAGGTGTTGGCAAACTTAATCATGTCCACTATTCTAGTTATTATTTTTCTCCTAATTTCCTCCAATATTGATGATAGATTTGTGTCTATAAGCTAAGATTCATGATTTAAAGGTCTCATACATGTTATTTTCAACAACATCACACTTGAAATACTTTGAAAGAATTCACTAATCTATGACACCCTTGGATAATGCAATAAATCAGCAAAAATATCCTGACCAAGTCTACTTATTTTATCAAGCTCCTCTTTGAACTTCACTTCAAAACCTGCCTTAGAACATTTCAAGAATTGTTTTCTCCTCTCCAGTCTCTTCTAGTTCTGATTCCAATTGGACTAGATGTTTAGCACACCTTTTAAATTCAACATTAGATAGCAGTTCATCCACAATTGTATGAAAACGTTACAAAGAAAAAATATAATTAAATACTTAAAAAGAAATGAAATAAATTTAGCAAATGTAATATGTAAATTACCTTTTGCATATCTGTCATCACAGTGAGACCCTCTCCAGTACCCAGCTGCAGGTCCTCTTTCAAGTAATTGATAAAAAAAACTCCAACTATGTTTCTTCCTATAGAAACTATGGAAAAGAAAATTGCATGTAGATGATGTTTTGACTAGAAATGGCATTGTTACAGTTTCAAGATATTGGTGTTGTGAAGACCCTAAGAAAGAAATAATGATACATTTGCTTATAATAGGAGAAAATGTAGACAACATTTGGAAGATCTATACAATAAAAGCCGGGAGTCATGTCATTTCATACAGATTGATCAGGTAACATCTAAATAGTAGATTGTTGATTTTCCTCCAAAGTTAAATATACTTTTTCAATTAGCTCCTATTAGAATACTATATCAACTATGAGAAATGAGGAATACTATAATACATAAAGGTATTATATCAACGGGCAGAGTCATTTATGATATAATTATCAACTTATACCATTTGGGTAAGGTGAGATATTCATGGATTAAAGATATATCAGCCACATGGACACAAAAAATACAGCATTTGGGGAAATCCATATCTCATTTCATATAGTTCATTAGAGATTTCCAACACAGGAGGTGTAAAAATGCAATGCAAATGGATCATCAAAAGAAAATTCAAGTCCTAGATTGTAATACCCCGAAAACTCTAAGATCAGACCCTGGAGTTGAAATGAAGAAAGCAGAATTTTCTACACCAGGTCATAGGATGAGTAGTCCAGTGACCCTTGAAGTATTTTACGAGTCATGGAGTGACTCGTGAGGGGAAAGGAAGATTGGAAGGAACTCGTGGTCAAGGGGTGACCATGAGGGAAGTAACGAGTCGTGGTAAAGAAAATGACTCATCAAGTGAGTCGTGGGGAGGAGGTTGGGCATGGTCGAGATTTTTAGTTGTGAAGTGACCACGAGTCATTGTGTGATCCGTGCTTAAGGGTTGACTAAAGGATAAAATATTTGGATAGTGTACCTAACGACAAGTCACCATGAGTCGTGGTCAACATCACAGTTCGTCGAGGGCGTCGTGGTCAGCAGTTGGTTAAAGGTTGAATATTTTCTTGGTAATGTCCCTAACGGGTGTCACCACTAGTCGTAGAGTACACCACGATTCATGGTGTCCCTCGTGGTGACCCTTAGATGAAAGTGGCAGTGCAGGCAATGACAGGAAAACCACGAGTCATGGTCCAGGGTACGAGTCGTTCAGTCCCTCGTAGGGACTGGCAGTGTGTATTTTTCTACGAATTTAATAAGGGCTTTTCCGTAATTCCTAAATTTTTAAGGCCTAAACTATGTCGTTTTAAACTAAGAATAGAGTGTTTTAAGAAGGTTTAAGTCATTCTAAGCCTATCCTAATTCATGCATGCAAACTTAGAAGTTTGAGAGGTGATCAAATCTAGTCCTTCAAAGTTCTTCTTCAATTCTAATTGAGAAATCAAGGAAGTGGTGAAATCAAATTTCTTCAGGTATGTAAGGCCATGAATGGGCGCAATTGTCCACACCCATGCCCAATTCCCTCTCAATTTATGATGTTCTAATTGATGATTCTATGGGATTTTTACCCAATGTGTGAATTTTCTAAGTATTAATCATGAGCATGATCTAAGCTTGTTTTTAATGTTGAATTATGATAAATGGGCAGGTTTTGAAATGTTTTAAATTATAAATTATGTTTTCAAGTTTTCTAAAGTATGATGTCCATCCATGAAAGTTCATGAAAGTTGAGATCCATGAGATATGTGTTCGAGTATGATAAGATGTTATGAAGAAAATATGATTTCGAAGTACCCATGTCTATGATCATGTTTTCAAAGTGAATCAAGTTGATTTCAAGCATGTTTAAGTATTTGGCAAGCTCATATGATCAAATATGTTTTTATCATTTCATGAATTAGCTAACCACATGGTTTTGAAATCTAGACTCTCATTATTTTCATCTTGTGGTATGGTTTGAGCCAAGGCTCCTTATGTTATGATTTTAGATTTATGTATATATTTTATGAGTTAGCTTCATCACTAGACAATGTTCCAGCTTCGTTAAAAAGTGATGGAGAGCATATGCCTGTTTTTGGGAGTAGTGTCTAGAACCGAGTAGGCTAAGAGTCTGTCAACCCTATGCCTTAGAACTACATGCCAACATAGGTATGATCAGATTATTTGGGACCTCCCTTGTGAGCTTCCCCTGCCCCAAGGGGCCTTCAACTTGATATCGATGTCATGGTAGCGTCCTTAGCCTGGCAAAGCTTTGGACAGCTCTGCCCACTTGAGCGTGATAGACGTGACCACGTAAGCTCTATCGTGGTAATGTCGGTTTTATGACGAGTCTCTCATTGTTTCTCATGATTTTAGTTATGCATGTACATCAGTCATGATATTATGTTTTCAGCAGGTTTGACCCAATGTTCAGTTTTACTTATGATTATCAATTTTCAGCTTTTGGTCATTCGATTCAGTTATATTCAGATCATGATTTCAGAAAATAGCATGCAAGCCCTACTCTCAGAATCTTATCTTGATTATGTTTTATAATATGCATTATTTAATGATTTTACTTACTTAGCGGTTTCACTTACCTTGCATACTCGAAACATTCCACGTACTGACCACATACTCTATGATATATCATTTCATGATACAGGCTCCAATATCTAGTCTCCGTCCTGCTGCTATCCTTCTAACTTGTGCTACACGCGCTTGTAGAATCATGCCTCTCCACAGAGTTAATGGAAGGAGAAACGGAAATGGAAATGGCCATGAGAATGGCAATGGAGATGAGCACCAGTAGGCCCAACCAGCCCATGAGGAGCATGTACCAGAGTCGGTTGCCCACGCGGAATTTAGGGCAGCCATTTAGATGTTAGATTAGGCCTTGACAACCCAGGTCAATCAGTAGGCGGTAGCGCATGTCCCTAAAAATGGGAATGCAGTGGCGGCAAGAGCTAGAGACTTTTTGAGGAAGAACTCTCCGAAATTTCTTGAATCAAATGTGGATGAGGATCCATATGATTTCGTTGAGGAGGTTCTAAAGATCCCCCAGATTATGGGGGTGAATGGGGAGGAGTGCGTCGGTTTAGCCTCATACCAGTTGAAGGGGGTTGCGCACATTTGGTTCAAGCAATGGAAGGATAGTAGGGTAGTTCGAGTAGGCCCTATCAGTTGGGATGAGTTTAATGCCATTTTTCTGGATCGGTTCTTCCCTCGTGATATAAGGCAGATCAAAGTAGCCAAGTTTGTGAATCTAAAGCAAGGAAAGATGATAGTTCAGGAGTATGCATTGGAGTTCACTCGTCTGTCCAAGTATGCACCTGAGATGGTGGCAGATCAGAGAGCCCGAGTGAGCAGGTTTATACATGGGATAGCAGACTACTTGGTCAGGGATTTCCAGATCGTGATGCTTCTTTAGGACATTGAATTTTCTCGGATAGTCCTGTACGCCCAGCAGGTGGAGGCAGTGCAGATGAGTGAGCGGGAGAGAGAGGACAAGAGGGATAGAACCGATAGCTTTGGATTCTCCCAGCAGAGACCTAGTGGGAACCGTCAGCAGTCACATCAGAGATATTCAGCCCTAGTGCCTTCGGCTATGAGTGTGCCATCCAGATCCAAGCGCAATCAGAGGGGATGAACATCAAGCTCGAGAGGCCAAAGTAGCAGACCCATAGAGACCAGACCTCCTGAGTGTAGCATATGTGGCCAGAGACACGTAGGTCAGTGCCCAGTAGGTTCAGGTGTTTGTTTCAGGTGTGGGAAGCCTGGACATATGCTTAGAGATTGCCCAACAGCCAGACAAGGTCATGATAGGGGCCGAGGCCCAGTTTCCAGTTTAACAGCTCCACCAGCATGCCCAACTCAGCAGGGGGCATCTACTAGTACAGGTGGCAGACAAGGCCAAAACAGATTTTATGCCCTAGAATCCCATTTGGAGCAGGAGGTCTCTCTAGATGTATTCATTGGTATGTTACAAGTATTCCACCTTGATTTATATGCATCGTTAGATCCAGGGGATACTTTATCTTTTGTGACGCCCTATGTTGCTAGTAGTTTCGGAGTCAGTCCTAAAATCTTATCAGAACCCTTCTCAGTCTCTACTCCAGTTGGTGATTCGGTTATAGCTAGACGAGTGTATAGAAATTTCCCTATCATAGTCCTTCAGAAAGTCACCTCAGCAGATTTAGTAGAGTTAGCCATGACCGATTTTGATGTTATCCTTGGCATGGATTGGTTATATGCATTTTATGCCTCTGTCAATTGTAGAACCCGTGCAGTAGAGTTTAGATTTCTGGGTGAACCAATTTTAGAGTGGAAGGGTAGTTCAGTTGTGCTTGTAGGTCATTTTATTTCCTATCTTAAGGCCAGAAAGATGATTTCTAAGGGTTGTGTGTACCATCTAGTTAGGGTTAAGGATGCTACATCCAAAACCCCAACTATCCAGTCAGTTCCAGTAGTGTGTAAGCATCCAAAAGTGTTCCCAGATGATCTACCGGGAATTCCTCCCGAGAGGGAAATCAATTTTGGTAATGACCTTTGATAACAATCTCCCTCTTGATTCTTCTCTCTATTTCCCCATCTTTCATTTCTTTTGGACCATCCCTATGCATCACGATTCCTCCAGCCTTCATTTTCATCCCTTCGGCACCAACGTCCTTGATTGGTCCCTTGAAACCTAGGTCAAGGACCCCCCATTTGATTTCCCATGTATTGGCATTCTTCATCGTACCTCGGTGGTGATGATTCTCCTTCCTATTGCAAAGGACCTTGCATACCTACAACATTCACCACCTTGGGCACTGCCCCCATCACATGTTTTGTCATTAGTTCCAGTTGTGTCATCATTTTAGCAAGATTTTTGTATCGCTCTTCATCTCTTTCCTGATATGCAGCCTATATCTATTCCTCCTTACAGAATGGCTCCAATTGAGCTAAAGGAGTTGAAGGAGAAATTTAAATACCTTTTAGACAAGGGATTCATCAGACCTAGAAAATCCCGTGGGGTGCACCAGTTCTCTTTATCCGCAAGAAGGATGGTTCCCTTCGCATGTGCATTGATTATCAGCAATTAAACAAAGTTACCATCAAGAACAAGTATCCTCTTCCCAGGACTGATGATTTTTTTTACCAGCATCAGGGTGATAGGTGCTTTTCAAAGATAGATCTCTATCTGGATACCATCAGCTCAGGGTTCGGGAGAGTGACATCCCAAAGACAACCTTCAAAACTCGGTATGGTTACTATGAGTTTGTAGTTATGTCTTTTGGACTAACGAATGCTCCTGCAGCTTTTATGGATTTGATGAACAGGGTGTTCAAGCCATACTTGGATATGTTCGTGATTATGTTCATAGATGATATCCTTATATACTCTCGGAACGAAGAGGAGCATGCCACTTATTTGAGGTTGGTTCTACAGACTCTTAAGGATCGCCAATTATATGCTAAATTCAGCAAATGTGAGTTTTGGTTGAACTCAGTGGTTTTTTTGGGCCATGTGGTGTCAAGTGAGGATGTGCAGGCGGACTCTCAAAAGATAGAAACGGTGGAGAATTGGCCTAGACCAATGAGTCCTTCAAATATCAGGAGCTTCTTGGGTTTAGCTGGCTATTATCGAAGATTTGTTGAGGAATTTTCATCCATTGCATCCCAATTGACTAAATTGACCCAGAATAAGGTGAAGTTTCAATGGTCAGAGGCTTGTGAGAGGAGCTTCCAAGAGTTGAAGACTCGACTCACCTCAGTACCAGTGTTAACCCTACCCGAGGGTACCAATGGGTTTGTGGTGTATTGTGATGCTTCAAGAATTTTCCTTGGTTGTGTACTCGTGTAGCTCGGTAAAGTTATAGCTCATGCTTCCAGACAGCTAAAAGTCCATGAAAGGAACTACCCCACTCATGATCTCGAATTGGCGACGGTGGTATTTTCCTTAAAGATTTGGAGACACTATTTGTACGGGGTCCATGTAGATGTGTTTACTGACCACAAAAGCCTACAATATATGTTTACCCAAAAAGATTTTAATCTACATCAAAGGTGGTGGTTGGAGTTACTCAAGGATTATGATATGAGTGTCCTTTACCATCCGGGTAAGGCTAACTTGGTAGTTGATGCTCTTAGTAGACTTACTGTGGAGAGTGTGTCCCATGTAGGTTAGGAGAAGGAGGAGTTAGTAAAGGATGTGCATCGACTTGCACAACTAGAAGTTCGTCCGGTTGACTCGACGGATGGTAGTGTTATTGTTCAGAATGCATTAGAATCATCTTTGGTGACCGATGTTAAGGCTAGACAAGACGAGGGTCCTATTTTGGTGAAGTTGAAGGAAGCGGTTCAGAGTCAGAAGGTTGAGGTTTTCTCCTAAGGGGGAGATGGTGTGCTCCGATATTAGGGTCATTTGTCTGTACCGGACGCTGGTGACTTGAGGGAGTGGATGTTGCATAAAGCTCATGTTCCAGATACTCTATACATCCAAGTGCTACTAAGATGTACTGTGACATACGGAAAGTGTATTAGTGGAATGGCATGAAGAAGGACATAGCGGAGTTTGTGGCTAAGTGTCTGAATTGTCAACAAGTGAAGGTTGAGCACCAGAGACTAGGAGGTGTACTTCAAGACATTAGCTTTCCTACTTGGAAGTGGGAGGATATCAATATGGACTTCATCACAAGGTTGACTCGTAGTCGCCAATAGTATGACTTTATTTGAGTGGTTGTGGTCAGGTTGACTAAGGAAGCTCATTTCTTACAGGTCAAAACTACCGATTCAACGGAGTATTATACTAGATTATACATTTGGGAGTTAGTTCAGTTGTATGGAGTGCCATTTTCCATAATATCAGATAGAGGCACTCAATTTTGGAGATCATTTTAAAAAGGGCTTGGTACTCAGGTCAAGCTTAGCATAACATTTCACCCGCAAACAAATGGTCAGGCGGAGCTGACTATTCAGACTCTCGAGGACATGTTGAGAGTGTGTGTGATTGACTTCAAGGGTAGTTGGGATGATCATTTGCCTCTCATTGAGTTTGCATACAACAACAGCTACCATTCCAGCATTCAGATGGCTCCGTTTGAGGCTCTCTATGGAAGGAAGTGTAGATCACCTATTGCGTGGTTTGAAGTTGGTGAACTGCGATGATAGGAAAAGATTCAGTCCATGAGGCTATAGAGAAAGTTCAGCTTATAAGGGTCAGGTTAAACACAGCTCAGAGTCGCTAAAAATCCTATGCGGATGTGAGGAGGAGAGAACTTGAGTTTGAAGTCGATGATTGGGTATTTCTAAAGATATCTCCCATGATGGTAGAGTTGAGATTCTGGAAGAAAGGAAAAATCAGTCCCCATTATGTTGTCCCGTATCGGATTGTGAAATGGGTTGGCAAGGTAGCATATGAGATAGAGTTGCCCTCAGAATTAGCTTTAGTCCATCTAGATTTCCATGTATCGCTCTTAAAAAAGTGCTTAGGTGATTGATGTCGCACAAATTACACCTCGTAAATGAGATATAGAACGGTCGATGTCAAATATAGAATCCAACCAGGGTTGGGGTCGAATCCCACGAAAAATATGATGATAACTTTAGTTAATTCATTTAGCTAATACTATCGGCTTACTTATTTCCCGGGAGGGAAGGTTTGAAACACAAAATAATAAAAAGTAGTAGAAATAATGAGTAGACTCTTGATTTAATTTCGATTGTATTCAATAAATGAGTTGGGTAGGATTGTGTTCCCCATGACTTCATAACCACAAAGCTTTTTATACTAGTGATCTATTCCTGTATTTAGCATGCAATATCGGTAAGTTAAACTCACCTAAATGGTTGGTCCCCAATCTAGATGATTATCACCATGCAACTTGATCCATATGTGGTTGTGTACTTAATTAACCCTTATTATTAATAACGGATTAGCTATTCCCGGACAAGGTCAATGTCATGACCCGAGAGGAGACCTGGATCGTAGACACGGGACAAGGGACCCGGAGAGACCCCAAGTCAACCCATGGCATAAGCATTCACTAACTTAATCAATAAACATAAAGGAAACATAAATATAAACTCAGCGGAAGACTAACATAACATAACAACAGAATGAACGTCTAAAGCTGAATACATGTATGAGTCTGTTAAGCCTCTAATCTAGACGAGCTGATGGGACAACACCCCCAACTAGCTCAGAATTACTAAAACTGAAAGTAAGCTCAAAATAACTAAAAGTCCAGTCCTCGGAGGATGAGGACTCACCAAGAAAGCAAATGATAACTCTGATAAGCGGCTACGAACGGGGCTGAACCTGAGAACCCGATCCTGCATCATGAAACGATGCAGCATAGAAAGTATGCGGTCAGTACGTGGAATGTACCGAGTATGCAAGGTAAGTAAAACCGCTATAGCAATAATAGTCTTTCGAGACAAGTCATGCATATGTGATAGCCGTTAAGGATAAGAAAAGATCACAAGCATTTATTATGAAATCATTCTTATTTTATACGTGGTCATGCATGGCTTTAGAACATCATGGCTAAATCAAATGACTCAAAGGTAAATCATAACATTTATAACAAAAGCTGAACAATGAGTCAAACCTTGCTTCTTAAACATGCATGCATAAGATAATCATCATGAGTAATGGATATGCAACTCGAATAATATAGACAGTGGGAGACTCGTCACTTAACCGACATACCACGATAGAGCTTACGTGGACCCGACTATTACACTCAAGTAGGCAGAGCCATCCATAACCTTTCCAGGGCTACAGACAATACCACGATACCGATATCAAGCTCAAAGGGCCAATTGGGCTGGGGATAGCTCACAAGGGAGGTCCCAATAATATAAAAGAATCAACCTATGTTGATGCATAGTTCTAGGGCATAGGGAAGTCTACCCTTAGCCCGCTCGGTGCTAGACTCTTCTTCCAAAACATGCAATGCTCTACATCGTATAAATACGAAGCTCAACATCGTATAGTGACGAAGCTCAACATGAAATTATGCATAAACTCGATATCGTATAAAACAAAGCTCAACATTGTCTATTGACAAAGCTCATTATGAAATCGTGCATACACTATACATCATATAGATATGAAGCTCAACAATGTCACCTCGACAAAGCTTAGAATAGAATCATGCTTAAACTCAATATCACGTGAAAAGAAGCTTAATGACAACATACATATCAATTATGAATTCATGCATATGAGAAGCTTTACTACGACACATACCACAAGCCCAAAGAATAGTAGGAGACTTTACTCCAAATCATGTGGTAAGCCTACTTAGAAATATTACTTCATCATCATAAATATAAGGGTCTTGCCCAAAATCTTATCATGCTTGAACTTATATAATTCATTTGAAAACATTGTAATTTGGGAGATTTCACTCCAAAATGAAGTAAATAAGTCAATTCACAAAATCGTCATTCATGCTCAACATTGGACACTACCCAAAGCTTCATCATACATGGGTCTACTTGATCTTCTTTGAAAACATCATCAAAATTATGGGTAAGGTTGGAAACATGCTTTTCATCATCTACTCCATCATCATCACATTCTATCATGAACTACCCACACATGGACGTTTTAGATTCAATTTTAGAAAAATAATTTTATTAAGGAAATTAAGATAGAATTCGTCCAAGCTCAGTAAATCACCAATATCAACTAAATTTAATCATACCCATGAGTGAAAATGTAAGAATCATGCAATTAAATGAAGACCCATACTTGATCACTACAAACCAATCACAAATTGATAAGGAATAGGCATGGGTGTCGAAGAAAGCACTCACTCATAGCCTTACATACATGGGATTGAAGAATCCTAACTCTTCCCAATTACCCAGTTGAGATTCCCCTTGGAAACCTTGAAATTCTCCTCAATTTCCTCCCCTCAAGCCTTCAACCTTTCATGCATGAAGAAATGGCCTAAGATGGGTTTTTCTTAGCTTAAAACCCTCTATTACAAGCATAAAACGACATAGTATAGGCCCTTAGAACTTAGGAATTATGGAAAAGCCCTTACTGAAATCGCTAAAAATAACTGTAAGGGGTTCCTAACGGACGACCTGATGGCTCGTTACTAGGGCACACGATCCGTTGGTTCGCCCGTCAAGTACACTGCCTCGTCATTCATGAAAACTCAACTAGCTTGGTGACGGCCCACATAACGGGTCGTTAGGACTGACGACGACTCATTAGGTGCCATCCGTCAAGTACACTGGATAAGCTTCACCATCTTTCTCTAAGACCTCTCCACGGCTGATATGACGACTCGTGGTGACTGAACACGAGTCGTTACATCACCTGTGAGGACCTCGAGACCTCCATCATCCCAGTCCTTCACCACGAGTCACTGGACGACTCGTTTGGCCTCTTCACGAGTTGTTAAGTGACCCGTTCTGCAACTGCTGCAACATTTTCTAGTTTTTCTCCTGATTCACTTTCGGGTCTGATTCTTGAATTCTTGGGGTACAACAATATCTCCCCCTTGGGAACATTTGTCCTCGAATGTTAGAAACAAGAAAAAAACCCAGAAACAAACAATCACTATATATATATATATAGATGTTAATCATTGACATTCAAGTCGAAAACTAACAGAACGACTACCCTCGAAGAGAACCACATAGTTGGTCAGAGTCAGACATCACATACATATATCATATCATAAAACAAACTTATTCGCATGAATAGAACATGAAAAACTGAATAGAGGTTTAGGGCAAAAATTTGATACCTCAAACTGAAACTGAGCTGATAGGGAACAAATAGGGGTATTTAGCCATCATATCCACTTCGGCCTCCCACGTGGCTCCTTCAACATGTTGATTCCTCCATAAGACCATAACTGAAGCTATCTCTTTGTTCCTCAGCCTTCGAACTTGTCGATCCAAAATTTCAACCGGAATTTCTTCATAACTGAGGCTGTCTTTCACACCAACGCTGTCTGTTAGAACTACCAAAGTTGGATCACCCAAGCACTTTTTCAAAAGTGATACATGGAACAAGGAATGAACTGAAGCCAATTTTGAAGGCAAGTCCAACTCATACGCCACCTTACCAACTCTTCTCACAACCCGATAGGGACCAACATAGCTGGGACTGAGTTTACCTTTCTTTCCGAACCGCATGACTCCCTTCATGGGAGATATCTTTAGAAACACCCATTCGTCAACATCAAACTCCAATTCTCTTCTTCTCACATCAGCATATGATTTCTGACGACTCTGAGCGGTTTTCAACCGGTCCCTTATCAACTGAACCTTCACCATCGCCTCATAAACCGAATTTGGTCCTACCACAGCTGCCTCACCAACCTTGAACCATCCGATGGGAGATCTATACCTTCGCCCATAGAGAGCCTCGAACGGTGTCATCTAGATACTAGAGTGGTAATTATTATTATAAAAAAAACTCAATCAAGGGCAAATGATCATCCCAACTACCTTTGAAATCCATAACACATGCCCTCAGCATATCCTCAAGAGTCTGAATGGTTCATTCTTCTTGGTTGTCTGTCTGGGGATAAAAAGTTGTGCTTAGCTTAACTTGAGTCCCGAGCTCTTTTTGAAATGAATGCTAGAATTGAGAAGTAAACTGAGTACCTTGGTCCAAAATAATAGACAAGGGTACTCCATGAAGCCGAACCAACTCCTGAATATACAACTTAGCATAATCGTCTGTTGATCCGTAGTCTTGACTGGTAGGAAGTGTGCAACCTTGGTCAACCTGTCCACCACAACCCAAATGGTGTCGTATTTCCGGCGAGCACGAGGTAGACCTGTAATAAAGTCCATATTGATTTCTTCCCACTTCCAAGTGGGATGGAAATATCCTGTAGTACACCTCCAGGTCTTTGATGCTCGGCTTTTACTTGCTGACAGTTTGGACATTTTGCTACAAACTCCGCAATACCCTTTTCATACCATCCCACCAATAGATTTCTCGCAAATCCCGATACATTTTTGTGGGTCCTGGATGAATAAAATATCTGGTACCATGTGCCTTATGCAATATCCGAACTATCAAATTATCAATATCTGGAACATATAGTCGACCCTAGTATCGTAGCACATCGTCTCCCCCTTGGGAGAAAACCTCTACCTTCTGACTCCGTACTGCCTCCTTCAGTTTCCTCAATATTGGATCCTCATCTTGCCTGGATTTAACATCAACTACCAAGGACAATTTCAACTCGTTATGCACAACAACACCGCCATCGGTCGAATCGATCAATCTAACTCCCAGCCTTGCAAGCCGGTGAACATTTTTCACCAACTCCTTTTTCCCCTCGTCCACATGGGACACACTCTCCATTGAGAGTCTGCTAAGCGCATCCGCAACCACATTAGCTTTTCCCGGGTGGTAAAGGACACTCATGTCATAATCCTTAAGTAATTCCAACCACCTCCTTTGCTGAAGATTTTGATCTTTCTGTGTGAACACATATTGCAAGCTCTTGTGGTCCATAAATACATCCACGTAGACCCCATACAAGTAATGCCTCCATATCTTCAATGTGAACACCACCGCGGCCAATTCAAAATCATGGGTCGGGTAATTCTTTTCTTGCACTTTCAGCTGTCGAGAGGCATAAGCTATCACCCTCCCACGCTGCATCAGCACACACCAAAGTCCAACTCTGGAAGCATAACAATACACCACGAAACCATCGTTACCCTCGGTAGGGTCAACACTGGTGCCGAAGTAAGTCGAGCCTTCAACTCTTAAAAGCTTTTCTCACAAGCCTTCGACCACTGAAACTTCACCTTCTTCTGAGTCAACTTAGTCAAAGGAGCTACAATGGTTGAGAAACCCTCGACAAACCTTCGATAATAGCCAGCTAAACCCAAGAAACTCCGAATATCCGAAGGATTCACCGGCCTGGGCCAATTCTTCACCGCCTCGATTTTCTGCGAGTTTACTTTTATGCCTTCGCTAGACACCACCATGGCCCAAGAATGCCACGGAGTCCAACCAAAACTCACACTTGCTGAACTTTGCATATAATTGGAGGTCCTTGAGGGTATGGAGCACTACTCACAAGTGAGCGGCATGCTCCTCCTCGCTCTGAGAGTATACCAAAATGTCATCAATGAAGACGATCACGAACATATCCAAATATGGCTTGAACACCCTGTTCATCAGGTCCATAAAAGCTGCAGGAGCATTCGTTAGTCCAAAAGACATAACTACAAACTTGTAATGACCATACCGTGTTCTGAATGCTGTCTTCGGGATGTCACTCTCCCGAACCCTGAGCTGATGATACCCAGATCTGAGATCTATCTTCGAGAAACACTTCGCACCCTAAAGCTGATTGAACAAATCATCGATCCTGGGTAAGGGATATATGTTCTTGACAGTGACTTTGTTCAACTGTCGATAATCAATGCACATACAAAGGGAACCATCTTTCTTCCGAACAAATAGTACTGGTGCACCCCATGGGGACTGGCTCGGTCTAATGAAACCCTTATCTAACAAATCCTTTAACGATCCTTCAACTCTTTTAGCTCGGCTAGAGCCATCCTATAGGGTGGAATAGATATAGGCTGCATATCGGGAAGGAGGTCAATACCGAAGTCAATCTCTCGCTCGGGAGGAATACCTGGCAAATCTTCCGAAAAGACTTCTGGATACTCACGTACTACTAGGACTGACTGGATAGTCGGGGTTTCGGACTCCATGTCCTTGACCCTAACCAAATGATACATGAAACCCTTAGAAATCATCTTTCTGACCTTAAGGTAGGAAACGAAGCGACCTACAGGCACAGTTGAACTACCCTTCCATTCTAAGACTGGTTCACCTAGGAATCCAAACTCTACTAATCGGGTCCTGTAATTAATGGAAGTATAACAAGCATATAACCAATCTATGCTGAGAATAACATCGAAACCGGTCATGGCTCTATCAGATCTGCTAAGGTGACCTTATGAAGGACCAAGATCGGGCAATCTCTATACAGCCGTCTAGCTGTAACTAAGCCACCTACAGGAGTAGAAACTAAGAAGGATTCTGACAATACATCAGGACTGACTCTGAAGCTACTGGCTACATAGGTGTCACAAAGGACAAGGTGGCCCCTGGATCTAACAATGCATAAACATCAAAATAGAAGACTCGTAACATACCAGTAACTAAGTCCGGGGAGACCTCCTGCTCCTGACGGGATGCTAGGGCATAGAATCTATTCTGGCGTTGACCGCCAGCTGCACTGGTAGATGCCCCCTGATGTGCTGAGCGAGGGGGTGGGGCTGCTGAGCTAGAAGCTGGGCCACGGCCCCCAACCTGATCCGGTCTCGCTGCTGGACAATCTTTAAGCATATGTCCAGGTTGCCTGCACCCAAAACACGCACCCGAACATGCCAAGTACTGGCCTGTATGCCCTCGGCCACATCTGCAACAAGCTGGAACACCTGAATCTGCGGGCCTGATGCTCGCCCTCTCTAATCATGCCTAGGCCAAGATGGTACACTCAAGGCTGATGAAGCTGGGGCGGATGATCTCTGGTGAGTCTGCTGACGGTGCCCACCGCCGGACCTCGGCTGGGAGAATTTTTGGTCCTCAGTCCTAGCCCTCTTGGCCTTTATCTCTCTAGAATGTGCCGCCTCCATCTACTGGGCGTATAACACCATCCGAGGAAAGTCCATATCCTGATAGAGCATAGCAATCTTGCATTCCTTATCCAAGTAACCTGTTATCCCATGCACAAACCTGCTTACTCACGCCCTCTGATCAGCCACTAACTCAGGAGCATACTTCGATAGGCGGGTGAACTCAAGGGAATACTCTAGTACTGTCATCCTTCCTTGCTTCAAATTTATGAACTCAGCTGCCTTTAGCTCCCTCATCTCCCGAGGGAAGAACCGATAAAAGAATCCAACATGGAACTCTTCCCAAGTGACCGGATCTGCTCCAGCAACGCTGTTGTCCTTCATTTGATAGAACCATATATGCGCAGCCCCCTTCAACTGGTAGGAGGCCAACTCTGCGCACTCAACACTGCTCACCCCCATAACCTGGGTGATCATGACGATCTCATCAATAAAGTCATATGGGTCCTCATCTACCTTGGACCCCAAGTACTCCGGCGGATTTATCCTCAAGAAGTCCCTAACTTGAGTCGCTGTTGTATTGCCATTCTGCCGAACATACACAACAGCCTACTAATTGACCTGAGCGGTCAAGGCCTACGCAAGCATCTAGATAGCGGCCCGGAAATCAGCATGGGCTGCTGGCTTCGGTGCCCGAGGCTTCTGAACTGGTGGGACTTGCTGATGCCCACGACCCATGCCATCCTCGTGGCTTTCACCGTCTCCATTTCTCCTCCCATTCATCCTTCTAGGGGCCATGTTTCTGCAATTGTGAATAGCACGAATTAGAGGGATAGAAAGACTCTTCATCGCACGGCATAGGTCATGAAAAATGGGAACATTTCCTAGAATGTTTCATAGCCTCTTCATCATAAGTGTGGCGTGCTTCACACCTATGAAAAAGACTCTACTTAACGCGGCTTTCAGACTCCCTAGGACACTTCAAACCTATTGCTCTGATCCAAGTTTGTCACGATCCGAGAGGAGACCCGGATCATAGACAAAAGGACAAGGGACCCCGAGAAACCCCAAGTCAGCCCATGGCATAAGCATTCACTAACTTAATCAATAAACATAAAGGAAACATAAATATAAACTCAGTGGAAGACTAACTTAACATAACAACAGAATGAACATCTAAAGCTTAATACATGTCTAAGTCTGATAAGCCACTAATCTGGACGAGCTGATGGGACAACACCCTCAACTAGCTTAAAACTACTAAGACTGAAAGTACGCTCAAATTAACTGAAAGTCTAGTCCTCGGAGAATAAGTACTCACCAAGCAAGCAAATGCTAACTCTAATAACCGGCTACGAACAGGGATGAACCTGAGAACCCGATCCTGCATCATGAAATGATGCAGCATATAAAGTATGCGGTCAGTATGTGAAATGTACCGAGTATGCAAGGTAGGTAAAACCGCTATAGCAATAATAGTCTTTCAAAATAAGTCATGCATATGTGATAGCCGTTAAGGATAAGAAAAGATCATAAGAATTTATTATGAAATCATTCTTATTTTATACGTGGTCATGCATGGCTTTAGAACATCATGGCTAAATCAAATGACTCAAAGCTAAATCATAACATTTATAACAAAAGCTGAACAATGAGTCAAACCTTGCTTCTTAAACATGCATGCATAAGATAATCATCATGAGTAATGGATATGCAACTCGAATGATATAGATAGTGGGAGACTCGTCATTTAACCAACATACCACGATAGAGCTTACGTGGTCCCGACTATTAAACTCAAGTTGACATAGCCGTCCATAACCTTTCTAGGGCTACGAATGATACCATGATATCGATATCAAACCCAAAGGGCCAATTGGGCCGAGGATAGCTCACAAGAGAGGTCTAAATAATATAATAGAATCAATCTATGTTGGCGCGTAGTTCTAGAGAATAGGGTAGTCGACCCTTAGCCCGCTCTGTGCTAGACTCTTCTCCCAAAACATGCAATGCTCTACATCGTATAAATATGAATCTCAACATGATCTAGTGATGAATCTCAACATGAAATTATGCATAAACTCGACGTCGTATGAAACGAAGATCAACATTGTCTATTGACAAAGCTCATTATAAAATCGTGCATACACTAGACATCATATAGATATGAAGCTCAACAATGTCACCTCGACAACGTTTAGAATAGAATCATGCTTAAACTCAACATCACGTGAAATGAAGCTTAATGACAACATACATCTCGATTATGAATTCATGCATATGAGAAGCTTTACTACGACACATACGACAAGCTCAAAGAATAGTGGGAGACTTTACTCCAAATCATGTGGTAAGCCTACTTAGAAATATCACTTCTTCATCATCAATATAAGGGCCTTGCCCAAAACCTTATCATGCTTGAACTCATACAATTCATTTGAAAACATTGTAATTTGGAAGATGTCACTCCAAAACAAAGTAAATAATTCAATTCACAAAATCGTCATTCATGCTCAACATTGGACACTACCCAAAGCTTCATCATATATGGTTCTACTTGATCTTCTTTGAAAACATCATCAAAATTATGGGTAAGATTGGAAACATGCTTTTCATCATCTACTCCATCCTCATCACATTCTATCATGAACTACCCACACATGGACGTTTTAGATTCAATTTTAGAAAAATAATTTTGTAAAAGAAATTAAGATAAAATCTGTCCAAGCTCAGTAAATCACCAATATCAACTCAATTTAATCATACCTATGAGTAGAAATGTAAGAATCATGCAATTAAATGAAGACCCATACTTGATCATTACAAACCAATCACAAATTGATAGGAAATGGGCATGGGTGTGGAAGGAAGAACCCACTCATAGCCTTACATACCTAGGATTCAAGAATCCTAACTCTTCCCAATTACCCAGCTGAGATTCCCCTTGGAAACCTTGAAATTCTCCTCAATTTCCTTCAACCTTGCATGCATGAAGAAATGGCCGAAGATGAATTTTTCTCAGATTAAAACCCTCTATTATGAGCTTAAAACGATATAGTATAGGCCCTTAGAACTTAGGAATTATGAAAAAGCCCTTACTGAAATTGCTGAAAATAACTGTCAGGGGGTCCTAACAGATGACCTGACGACTCGTTACTAGGGCACACGATCCGTTAGTTCACCTGTCAAGTACACTGCCTCGTCATTCATGAAAACTCAACTGGCTTGGTAACGGCCCATATAACGGGTTGTTAGGACTGACAACGACTCGTTATGTGCCATCCGTCAAGTACATTGGATAAGCTTCACTATATTTCTCTATGACCTCTCCACGGCTGACATGACGACTCGTGGTGACTGACCACGAGTCGTTACATCGCCCGTGAGGACCTTGAGTCCTCCATCATCCCAGGCCTTCCCCACGAGTCACTTGACGACTCATTTGGCCTCTTCATGAGTCATTAAGTGACCCCTTCTGCAACTGCTGCAATATTTTTCTATTTTTCTCCTAATTCACTTTCGGGTCCGATTCTTGAATTCTTGGGGTATAACAGTCAAGGTATTAGATGAGGGTTGATAGCCTCAAATCTCTATTGTTAATCCCTTTTCCCATTCATAACCCTCTTGATCTGGTGAGGAAGAATAAGGAAAATTCCAACGTTTGCAACCATTAAGAAACAATTAAAACAAAGGGAAAAACAATACATGCATAAATCCCGTTCAAGATTCACTAAGTGTTTTTACCTATGTGTGTTAATTCATCATGGTTCCCACAACCCTAGTTATGGGTTTAACTACTCATGAAGAATCACATTTACAAAATAGAGAAGAAATCATAATTGCAACTTACAAAGATTCATAGAAGAAATCCCTCGTATTGAATTAATCAGCAAAATCAGAGAACAATAATCCAATGTTGTTTTAATCCTCCAAATTCAAGAACAAAATTTTAAAATTCATTTCTTGAACCTTGATAGTAGTCAACAACACCCAAAAATAATGTTCAAAGTCGTAAAAAAACTATCCAACAAAAATAAATCTAAATAAAGTATTTATAGTTTGAAACAAAACCTTTCCTAACTAAAAGTGGAATCTAGGTCGGCAGTGATAATGGACCAAGTAATGACTCGTTAGGTCTCCTAACGAGTCATCCTTGGCAAACTGTTCCTTCAGGGTGACGAGTCACCTAATGACTCGTCAGGTCAGGGAACGAGTCGTTAGGTCCCTCGTGACCATGGATCACAAAAATTCTAGTGCACTTGACGGGTCTGCTTATTGATCTTATGATGAGCCGTCAAGTCTCCCGACGACTCATGATGTCCTTCGTTGCATCCTTCATCAATTTTTTAGAACTTTTTCTTCCCAGTTTTCACGACCGTCATAATGACTCGTTACCAGATGTAACTAGTCGTGCCTTCAATCTATTAATACACTGGTTCCATGCACTTCAAACTTGATCTTTCCCAAGACTCCAGGAACGAGTCTTCCATTAAGACAACGACTTGTTACCTAGCTAGTAGTCCGCACTTTGCTCCCATTTTTCCCTTACTTTTCCCATTTCAGATTCCGAACCTATTTTCCTGAAACACTTAACAAAAACACATTATATCTACACAAACATACCTAGAATTTGCATATCTTCTTGGTTTTTAGCGTCGAAAGTGCCGTAAAATCACGGTACATCAATACCCTCAACTTAGAAATTTTGCATGTCCTCAGGCAAAAACAAATAAAATAAAACTAACTCGACACTTCAAGCAAAAGAACTCTAGGAAACCTACGGCAGTCAAAACTCTTAATCAAATCAAATTTTATAACCTCTCCTCTTTCATACGAATCCAAATCACAGTGCGTATGTAAAATTTCCAACCATGACACAAAGGAATTGAAATATGGCAATATATTGTCACTTGCAACCATGCATATAGTCCTACGATACTGACCCAGACAGTTTGCAGATGATTTTATCGATCAAATGCCCTCACCATAAAGAAGTCTCACACTCACACATATGTATATGCTCATGACAATATATTTCTCTTGGGACTAGGTAAAATCACACTCTCTCTCACAAAGAAATTCTAACTGTGCACATTCAATACCATAAGCTTGCCTTTACTTTCAATACCTTAATTTTTAGACGGGTTAGCTAGGATCACTATAGGACTTTTTCAGCTTGTAACATAGGCTCGGGGTTGGGTATGGTGCATATGGGAATAGTAGCTTAACCCTTCTTGCCACTACACTCACTTTAAATCCACTCTTAACCTTCTTTTCACATCTTTCCCTTTTTTCTCGCTTTCTCCTTTTTTTGCCTTCTTTTGCAAATACGGGTGCAGTTTTTCTTCTTTCAAGCAATTTCTTTTATTCTTTCTCACTTTCATTTTTCTTTTTATTATTTTTCTCTTTATTACTAATTTTTTTCTTCTTCATTATTCACACCTCACCCGCCCTTTTTTTTTCTCATTACTTAATTACATTCTACCCTACTCTTCTTATTCAGCCTTATGATAGCCACCCTCAACTTAGGCGATTTGCCTGAGTTGAGGTTGACAGTGTCCGAGGAGGGACTAGGGCCAAAACAGGTTCATTATAATTAAAGCAGGAACATGAATTGGTTTTAACAAAAAGAAGGGTCAATTTAAGCTCAAAAATTAGGATCAAGAGATATTTATTTCCATTTGGTAGGTCTTTTAAGGCTAAAGTGGACTATTCATCAAAAACGGCCTATTATCCTTTCCTAATTTCCCATCCTATACCTCAGTATGATCGACCAAGCAAGTTGTAGATTGACACGCACAACAGAACTAGCTATTAAACCTTACTCACACAATGTACAGGCCAATATCATCACTTCTACTAACTGCTAGTTCAGGTACAGTCACACAATAAAAAACACGTTCATAGTATTAATGTCATGTAAAGATTCACAACGGTCATGCTTGTCTACTTAACACACACAAAATTTTAGGAGGGGTATCACATTATCCGTTTGAACAAATTCATGTTATTGACTGCCTTAAGTTCACCTAATTTTCTCTCAACTAACACAATAACACAAAAACCTAAAAGTGCCGATTCTACTAAATAAGGAACACCTGAGGGAAAAGATATCCAGCAAGAAAAACCCTCGGGGCATGTTCAGTAAAAATATAGGTATCCCTCACCACCCCCATCAAGAAAAGCATGTGGCGTCCTCGATGCATATATAAAAATAAAACATGGGAATAGGGAACATACCTGTGCGACCTAAGTGTCTGTGGCCTGGTCGGTGGAGCGCACAGATACACCTCCAGTATCCTCTCATGTGCCACTGGCTGAATTGGTGCATTCTCAGAACCCACTGAGCTCGTACCCTCTCCACGAGCTCTCGTTGTATCAACTTTGGCTCTCTATCGAGACTCATCTTTGGATAGCTGCAGTGCTGCCTCCATCTCTCTTCTCTCCCACTTCTACTCATATAGCAGAGAAATATCCTCATCAACACTCACCTCCTCACGAGGTCTCTTCCCTTTATCATGCATGACTGGCTCCTCAACGATAAAGTCTACTACCAGTGGTAGCTCCTCCTCACTCTCATCATCGACCACTGGAAGCACAGGTGGAGTTCTAGCAACAACTTGTCATGAAGACAACTCCTGAACCTCAGCTCGAAGTGCTGCTACTTCTGCATACCATCACGCCAACTCTGGCTCCTGTAACTGGGAAAGGCGTTCTTCCATCCGCCTCTCAAAGGTTTCCAATCTACCATGCACTAAACTGGAGAGCCCCTCCAACTCTTTTGTGACCCACGGCTTTACCTGCTCCATCAGTACCTTGACTTGAAGGGTCGTGTGCGCCTGCTGCTTTTTGGTTTTAGCCAGCCACCCAGCCATGTCGATAAGGAATTCTTGAGAAATTATGACTAGGCCAACTGGTGAAGCACGAGAGGTCGCAACATGTAGTCGAGCTACTGCTGCTGTGGATGAAGACTCTGGGACCTCAGCATGTGATGGAGTATCGGCTGCATTGGTAGCCTTAGGCTGGCTATCGGTCTCTCTGGCCTCTGACGGCTCTTCCTCAAACTCAATAAACTGCACAACCTTAGTTTGCATACCTTCTTTCAATGCCTCTGCTAATAAAGTAGCTCAAGTGGATATGGTGGATTTGTCTCATCTCTTATCAACCCGATATCAGTGATTTTGTGGACCACCACTCTCTGATATACATATGGAAATTTTGGCACTCGGGACTCCTGACAGAGTCGATCAATGAGGCATGGGAAGGGAATGGTGGTGTTGTCTACGATAGCTCGCTCCCGGATCTCCTCAGTGATATATCTCGGGAAGTTTATAGCATACCCCTCCATAATACTTGCTACCAATGCAGCTTTATCTGAGGAAACCACGTTATCATTGTTGGTAGGAACCATCCTGTGTCGAACCAGTGACCACCAAAATTTTTCCTGAAAGTTTAGTGTGGCCTTTTTGATCTATGCTTTTGAGCCATGTAGCAATTCCATTAATGCACCCCACGTGGCAATGATGCGCACCAGCCAAGTTTATTGTATAATTCTTTCCTTAGTGCTTGGCTTTTTGGTCTTTACTTTCTGGAGTTCACCTAGCCTGTGGTCAAACTCAGTAGTAGGGCTCGTAATCTGGACCATATAGTATACAAGAGATTGTGTGCTTAGAGATGTCCACGGGTGTCTCCCTCACCATCACCCAGGTTAGTGCAGGCCTTTTCCTCTACTTCTGGCCTCCCATGGTCTACTATTGTAATGTGACTGCATGTGAGGCATAGAACTCTCAGACTAAGGAAGGACGGTAACTTTCGTACGGCTCACTCAACCACCCAAACTGATATCTATCAAATAGTATTTGAATCTCGGGGAGGTCCTTGAGCCCTGTGGTGACCAATTGGGGCTCCTCATAAATACTCCTCTTTAGGTGGCCCTTTTCAGTAGGAGATATGTCTCTGTTATAAATGGCCCACATGCCTGGCACACACCATCTCCTCACCATTTGTGGTTTCTTAGTGGATGTGTGTGAAGTCTTAGTCATCTTATCATCCATGCTCCCCTGTTGGGCATATGATTCATCATCACCCTCTATATTTGTCGCAGCTACAGTTCCCCCGGAGGCAATCGGGGTTGAGACACCAGCATTACCTTCCTCTCGGCTGGTTGGATCCCTAGCGAGTGGAGTCGGAGAAGCAGCCAAGGTTGTTGCATTTGTAGGGCGTCTAGTCCTAGGCCTGGTCGATCTCCGCTCGAGCTGCTCTTCTGATATTTGGTATTCCTCCACAGATCCACTCGACTCTTCTAAAGATATGGGCTCGTCCCTTAGTCTGTGATTCGAGGGCTGACTCTTCTCCGGCCCCTACTTCTTGGTCGGGCCCTTCTTTGGTGTTCCCTTCGGTTCCATTATACTTGTAAAATAATGATTAGCATACGAAGAGAGTATATGAAATCAAAAATTTTAGTGCTTACTTGCAGACGAGATGAGAGACTCGACAACTCGTTGCCACTGGCAACGACTCATGAGGTCACTCGTCGTCTCCAGGTCAAAACGTGGTATGTTTATCCAGTATACTTAACGACTGGTCGTGACAAAGTCATTACTCAAGGAAATGACTCATAAGATCAGTCGTGGCATGAGCATATTACATATATGTATCCCACTCAATATGAGTTATATCACAAGTCTTGAGGTGATGCCATGACTCTTTGTGTGGCTCGTGCTCAAGAGTCCCTTAACAGGTGTGGTGTCAAGGTCGACTAGTGAGACGATGGGGGATAAGCTTCATCGTCGAGAGGGAAAGAGCCCGGATCAATAGCTAAGTCCTCTAAATGACCCGGGTCATGTAATGACTCATTTGGCATGCTCATGAGTCGTTACATGAGGTGGCATCACTAGATCTATGAAAAACACTAACACCTATGCTTAATATCAACTAATTTTCACCCCTACAGATACAGAAAGCCAATTTACTTATAACATTGCATTGATCAGGTTCACAATTTTGATTTCAAAGCAGCCTGGGGTTTCGTCTTAAGTATTAAATCATTAAGGGAATCACAATTTCACAAACATGGGTCTATTAAAATTTATACAGGAAGCATAGGTATACTCACAAATCGGAGGATGAAGATGAAGTTTTAGCAGTGATTTTTGAGCAGATTCGCGTGCTAAGTGTTGTGAGAGTGAACGTGCATGTGTGAAGTTGATGTGCGTTTATGAAGTTGATGTGAAAGTGGGAGGTGATTTGGGAGAATGGCAAGTGGTAAATTTTCTTGAGATTTTTGAGTTTTTTAAACTTGTGAGGAAATCAAAGGGTAAAATCAAATATTTTATACGTTTGGAAAACAATTTTGCCCTCTTTAAACGTGGGTCAGGTCGGGTGATGGATTTAATTTAAATGCACCACGACCCACTTGATGAGTCTTTACAGGAACCACGACTGGTTTAGGTACTCGTTATGTTGCTCAAGTCTAGAAAACTTACTTGGGACCTAATGGTTCATGTAACGACTCGTGGTGTCACCCAACGAATCGTGTCATGAATCGTTGGCCCTGTATTTTGATAGATCCTCAGTGTTATCAGGACGAGTCACTTGATGACTCGTTGCGTTACCTCACGAGTCGTTGAGTCACTCGTCTTTAGCTTTCAGGCTTGACTTTCTCTGTTTACCAGTGGACACGACGAAAAACCTAACGATTCGTTGTCACTGGCAACGACTCATTAAGTCGACTGTTATCTACACTATTTCTGCGTTAGTGACCACGAGTGGTCGTGATGAGTCATTTAGGCAAGTAACGACTCATCCTGTGCTTTTTGGCACCAGCATCTCAAGTTCAGATTTTTTGTTCCAGCTTTAGATTTCTCATCTTAATCACCTGCACACATCGACACATGTAAACACTATACATATATGATAATTACAACTTGGTTTACCTCTCAAGAAGTGCCTAATTTAATGTCGCGGCATGATACGGGTATCTTAATTACTCAGACTTCACCAAAATACCTCCATGGATTTCCTCCCGACAATGGCGTCAAGATTTGATGTCACCCAAATTACATCTCGTAAATGAGATATAAAGCGGTCGATGTCAAATATAGAACCCAACCAAGGTTGGGGTCGAATCCACGAGGAATATGATGAGAACTTTAATTAATGCGTTTAGCTAATGCTATCGGTATACATACTTCCTAGGGGGGAAGGTCTGAACACAAAATAATAAAAAAGTAGTAGAACTAATGAGTATACTCTTGATTTAATTTTGATTGTATTCAATAAATGAGTTGGCTAGGATTGTGTTCCCCACGACTTCATAACCACAAGGCTTTTTATACTAGTGATCTATTCTGGTGTTTAGCATGCAATAACAGTAAGTTAAATTCACCTAAATGGTTGGTCCCCAATCTAGATGATTATCACCACGCAACTGGATTCATATGAGGATGTGCACTTAATTAACCCTTATCCTTAATATCGGATTAGCTATTCCCTAACAAGGTCAAGCTATTAGATGAGGATTGATAGCCTCAAATCTCCGTTGTTAATCCCTTTTCCCATTCATCGCCCCCTTGATCCTGTGAGTAAGAATAAGAAAAATTTCAATATTTGCAACCGTTAAGAAATAATTAAAATTAAGGAAAAAATAATACATGCATAGACCCCATTAAAGATTCACTAAGTCTTTTTACCTATGTGTGTTAATTCATCATGGTTCCCACAACCCTAGTTATGAGTTTAGCTACTCATACTTAAAGAATCACAATTACAAAATAGAGAAGAAATTATAATTGGAAACTTACAAAGATTCATAGAAGAAACCACTCGTATTGAATAAATCAGCAAAATCAAAGAATAATAATCCAATGTTGTTTTAATCCTCCAAATTCAAGAAAAAAATTTTAAACTTCGTTTCTTGAACCTGATAGTAGTCAACAACACCCAAAAAAAATTTCAAAGTCGTAAAAAAAACTGTCTAATAAAAATAAACCTAAATAAAGTATTTATAGTTTTTAACAAAAACATCCCTAACTAAAAACCAAAATCCAGGTCGGCAGTGGCAACGAGCCAAGTAATGACTCGTTAGGTCTCCTAACGAATTGTGGCAAGCATAATCGAGTCGTCCTTGGCAAACTATTCCTTCAGGGTAACGGATCACCTAACGACTCATCGGGTCAGGGAATGAGTCGTTAGGTCCCTCGTGACCATGGATCATAAAAATTCCAGTGCACTTGACGGGTCTGCTTATTGATCTTATGATGAGTCGTCAACTCTCCCAATGACTCGTGATGTCCTTCATTGCATCCTTCATCAATTTTTCAAAACTTTTTCTTCCAGTCTTCACGACCGTCATCACGACTCGTTACCAGATGTAAAGAGTCGTTCCTTCAGTATGTTACATACACTGGTTACATGCACTTCAAACTTGATCTTTTTCGTAACTCCAAGAACGAGTCGTCCATTGAGACGATGAATCATTACCTGGCTAGCAATCTGCACTTTGTTCTATTTTTGCCTTTCTTTTCCCATTTCACATTTCGAACCTGTTTTCTTGCAATATTTAACAAAAACACATTATATCTACATAAACATACCCAAATATTGCAATATCTTCTTGGTTTTAAGCATCAAAAATATCTTAAAATCATGGCACATCAGTGACCCAGCTCTAATTATTCTGGTGGAGAGCGTAGGTGTGAAGGATAACCTTATCTATGAGGAGGTTCCGATGGAAATACTGGATTTTCAGGTTCGTAAGATAAGAAATAAAGAAGTAGCTTTAGTCAAGGTTTTATTGAGGAATCAGCATGTTGAGGGAGCTACATGGGAAGCCAAAGCAGATATGATGACTAAATACCCGCATTTATTCCCTTCCGACTCAGTTTCATCTTGAGGTATCAGTTTTATTCCTAGTACTCTATTCAGTTTCATTTTTAGATCATGTGCCCCAGTTTCTTCCTTGTCAATGAATGTGTGTGTGATTCATGAATTCAGTTCAGTCATGTATTCAGTTCGGAGTCGGCCATTCCGTCAGTTTTCAGCATATATGTTCAGTATTTGAGTATGATGATTGCATTTCTCTGCTTTTCAGTATGTTTTCCCACATTTGAGGATAAATGTTCCCAAGGATGAGAAATTGTAATACCACGAAAATTCTAACATCAGACTCGGGAGTTGAAACGGAAAAAATAAGATTTTCTTTACCAAGTCACAGGACGAGTCTTCCAGTGACCCGTGAAGTATTCCACGAGTCATGGAGTAACTCGTGAGGGGAAAGGAAGATTGGCAGGAACTTGTGATCAAGGGGTGACCACGAGGGAAGTAACGAGTTGTGTCAGGGAAACGACTCGTCAGGTGAGTCATGGGGAGGAGGTTGGACATGGTCGAGATTTTTAGTTGTGAAGTGACCACGGGTGTGACTACGAGTCGTTGTGTGATCCGTGGTCAAGGATTGACTAAAGGATGAAATATTTGGATATTGTACCTAATGACTAGTCACCACGAGTCGTGATCAACATCACAATTGTTCGAGTGGGTCTTGGTCAGCAGTGGTTAAAGGTTGGATGTTTTTTTAGCAGTGTCCCTAACGGGTATCACCAAGAGTCGTAGGGTACACCATGAGTTGTGGTTTCCCTCGTGGTGACCCTTAGATGAAAATGGCGGTGCAGGCAACGATTGGCAGACCACGAGTCGTGGTCCAGGGCACGAGTCGTCCAGTCTATCATGGTAATGACAGTTACATGACGAGTCTCTAATTGTTCCTCATGATTTCAGTTATGCATGTACATCAGTCATGATGTTATCTTTTCAGCAAGTTTGACCCAATGTTCTGTTTTACTTATGATTATCAATTTTCAGCTTTGGGTCATTTGATTCAGTTATGTTCATATCATGATTTCAGAAATAGCATGCAATTCCTACTCTTAGAATCTTATCTTGATTATGTTTTATAATATGCATATTTAATGATTTTACTTAGAGGTTTTACTTACCTTGCATACTCGGTACATTCCACGCACTGACCGCATATTCTATGTTGTATCGTTTCATGATAAAGGCTCTGATATCCAGGCTCAGTCTAGCCACTATTCAAATTCCCGAAGTTAGCATGTCCTAGTTGGTGAGTCCTCATCTTTCGAGGGCCTTTTCTATCAGTTATATCTCGCATTTTCAGTTTTTAAACCATAGTGAGTTAGTTGGGGTCATGTTCCATCAACTCGTTAGTATTAGATGCTTTTCGGACATAGTTTGTATTCAGGACATATATATGTATTCAGATGTTATATTTTGTTTAGACTTTCGCTATGTTATTTACGATGATTCTCCTCTTATCTATGATTGAGTTAGATGTATGTTCATTCCATGAATCGACTTGGAGCCTCTCGGAATTTTTTGTCCCGTGTCTCGATCTGGACCTATGCTCAGGTCCTGAAATAGATCATCTTTTTGCATAATAGATAGTAGAAGAATCTCATGTATGCTAGAGCAAGTATCATTTCAGATACCATAAGCTTTTGTGCTGACAAGAGGGCTTTGTGTGAATAATTAATTACTGCCACTAGTCATGAAAACTGAATCTGTTGAATTTAGAATGGGAAGCACCTTAGAACATCAATATGTTTTTATGGAAGATAACGAAATTAAGGAGGAAGGGGAAGATATAACTAATCCATGTGTTGAGAGAAGAAAATCAGTTGGCTAATTTTTTAATTAATAGAGTTTTTGATTTTGCAGGTACAATATAATTTCAATCATTTTCAAAAATTATTATTAGAAGCAAAAAGGCTACTCAGTGTGGATAAAAAATAAATTTCAATTTTACGATTCAAAACTCTAATTAAAAAGGAACCATAGTGAAGACAACATAAACATACAACCAAAGAAAAGAAAATAGGAGCATACACACAGAGTCCAAGTTATTATAGACAAAGTAAACATCAACTAAGTTTACTAGACTACCAAGTAATTACTACTTCAAGCCATCAAAAATTGACATCTTATCTAACAAAGCTCTATTCTATATGTGGTATTAACTTTCCTATAAATTCAGCCTGTAAGAAGAGTTTCAGCATATGAAATTATCAATAAAGAAAATTAATAATATCTTTTCTTCTTGATTAACCTGTGTTAGAAATAAAACATGATATTGTGGTATTCTTTGATTCTATAAAAATCTAAGTTTGAAGGATTCTTCTTCGGGTAATTGATTTTATAGCACCTGGTGAGAGTTTTTGAGGTATCTGGAGATGGCATCAACCCAAAACTTAAATATTTGTAGTTGAGAGAATCGACAGTAGAAGTTAGCATCTATGGTTACTAAATCAGAAGACATTTTACAGGCTTGCAAAGATTGAAGCTACCTGAGCACCTTTCCCAACCGTTGAAGTTTGTCGCGAGGCTGATGATTACTGTCAACTAGAGCTAAGCTCAAATACGCGGAAATTTAGAGGAGATGACTTACAGAACTTTCTAGAGTAGGAGCTCTTTTTTTTCTTTCCTTTTTTTACTTATGTTTGTTTTTTTATTTTGGATTAGATCAGATTGTATGGGATCACTCTTTTTATTTATAACTATTTGGACCACCTTTAGTTTAATAAAACATGGCCATTAGGCCATTTTAATTATAAAAAAACTTTTGTTCATAAAATAGAGAAATTTTCATAAATAGTGCCACATAATAAAATAATTACACAAAATAGCGTGTTTTATCAAAATGACAGAAAATTTTTATTTTTTTTAGTTTTTAATACAATTTATCAAAAATCATTATTACTGTATCTAAATTTCAAACTCTGAAGATCCTCCTTAAAGGCTCTATAAAATCTTTTTAACGGATGTTGCATATACAACGAGAGTAAATCACTCAGCTTTTGATCTCGTTTGTTTTTAAATTTTTTTTACCATATCTAAATAGTTTAAACAAAATTCATACCTGTAAAAATTCTCATCTTGAAAAAATACAAATTTGGGGAAAAAAATCATCCACCGATGTATCAACATTACAATTTTGAAAAAAATGTCTAACATAACAATATTGATATATTGTATCATTAATATGAATACAAAGTTTATATCATAGAATGTGATAATTTAGATATAAGATGAATATTGTTTATATATTATCGATCAATACTTTTTAGTATTATATCATTAATATGAAAATAATATTATTCAACTAGTTGGTTGTATCCAAAGAAAAAAGGAGAAGAGACTGATATATTGTATCATTAATATGAAAATAAAATTTGTATCATAGAATGTGATAATTCAGATATAAGATGAACATTGTTTATGTCATTGTTTATCAGTCTATTATCAATTGATACATTTTAGTATTGTATCATTAATATGAAAACAAAGTTTGTATCATAAAATGTGATAACTATGATACAAGATGAAGATTGTCTTTATCATTCTATTATCAAAGGATCATTCTCATACATTTTATATCTAATTGATACAGTCTATATCAAAAGTATAATGAAAATCAAGATAAAAGATAAAGACAGTCTATATCAATATGTATCAGTCTAATAATAACTGATACATACTGTATTAATTCTTCCATTGATACACAAAGACAAAAATTTTAAAAAATTGCAGTGTATCAATTCTGTCATTGATACACAAAGACAAAAGCTTGAGAAATTCGGCAATGATCGATTACTAATAATTAAATTGAGAAACTTCGACCTCTTCGACAATGATGAAGAAGAGGCTTTTCCATCAGAAAGATTGCTAATTAAATCTAGAGCTTCGATTTCTCCGACAATGATAAATTGCTAAAAAAATCTAGAGCTTTGATTTCTTCGACAATATTGATTAACCCATGGAGAATGATAAGAAAAGGACAATATCAGATCTATAATAAATTGATTGGGTATGATTAAAGGGGGTTGGAGGGGGGGGAGGTGAAGGAGGAAGGAAACAATTTCAAAGCTCCGTTTGAATCAGATAAAAACTTATCCAAGAATCATGGCCGAAGTGATGATTATGAGAGAGATAATTAGAGAAAATATTAGAGGATTTGAAAGATAAAATCTCGGGCAATTAATTGAAGAGAAACACAGGCAGTAACTTGAAGAGAGAGTAGTGAAAAATTAATACAATAATAACTATTTTTAAAAAGTACGGTAATTTGTTGTTTTTATAATTATTTTGCTAGCTTTTATAATTTTTTAAAAGTATTTTTATATATTATAAATAAATAGTTAAATTTGCTTAATTTTTTCTTTAAAATATATGATATATATCATCAAGAAAATCCTTTCTTTCTCATTTCTTTAATCTTTCTCAATCCATTTTCGCAGCTGCATTATGGGTGGTACTTTGTGCAAAATTTATACTTTATCAAACACTTTTCAGTAAAATATCATAATTTCTAGTAGAAATGTCCCACTAAAAAATTATTTGAAGCATAGCAAACTAAACTCAAATACTTTTAATTTGATTGGTAATTCATCCCCCTACTCTTTATATTTTGGAATATATACTCATTTTATTCGGACCATGTGCAAAGTCCTTGGAAACAATTGTCCATAGTGTATCCTTCAACTTGTGTTTCACGCTAAAAGGTCTCTTCAATCTCTACCTTACTTTAACACCATGTTTATCAGTGTACTGGATCCTTGATATATTTACGTATGTACAACCTTATTTTCCTATGTTCAGATAAATTCATCAACATAAAATTAGTCGTACACATATTATGAGGCACGGTACATTACAAAGATAATTCGAGAAGGCTAGAGTGTCTGAGACCGAAGTAAGTTCTATCTTTGACCTAAATAAGGGTTATTTTTCTTCCTAAATTAACTTAATTGTAATGTAGTATGCATATGGGGATAACATGTAGGCGATGTGATGAGAACTTATGAGAATAATAGGGATTATGTGTTGGGGTGTTGTGTTATACAATGCCTATTTTTCGTGTTTTATTTGTTGCATGACTACTTGAGCACACTTCTATATTTGTGTGAAAATGTTATATTGGTAGTGTTTCAATACTATTTTAATATTTATGCTACGTGCATGTTAGATTACATGTTTAGATGATAGTCATGCTTTGTTTGTATGCTTTGTGATTGCATATCCCGTTCAATACCTTGATATGGTAATGACACATAAGTTTTTTGTATTAGATATGATATAGCACGTAAATTATCCATGAAGCGTGAGGATATGAATTCTTCCCTCGTAAGTCACTATAACACCCGGCAACCGAGACAGTGTACACATAGGTTTTGTTGCAGTGAGAGTGTCGATAATATTTAAGTTCGATTCTTTGTCATAGCCCCTGATTAAGACTCATGTTTGTTGCATATCTTTGTATGGTTTATCTATTTTATATATTATTATGTTGTTGTTGATGCATATCTTAATATGTCTTATCCATTTATATATACATGTTTATGCCATATTGTACTTCCCTTTTATTTGGTTTATATACCTATTGACAGGGTACACGTGATTTATTAATTATACTCATGATACACTTGATGTAGGTGTTGCTTTCTGTATTACTAGAGGACCTGGTCAGCATTAAGAGCGGGTTGGAGATTTCTGGATGAGCGGCTGATGATATTTAATGGGTGCATGTAGATTGAACAATTTATTTAACTAAGTCATCTCACCAAACTTTCCCCTCCATGGTGATAGGGGGTTTGATATAGATCTATATCTTAATTGTAGCATAAAAGAAAAAACTATAAATCGAAACAGGGGGACATATCAAAACCTCCCGAGAAGAAAATATGAAATACCGGGTACATGAAGAGAATCAATAGAAGCTCCATAGTTCCCTTCTTGTACCCAATATCAAAGAAGAAAGACTGTCTTCCCTCGAAATCACATTTGTATCCACCACACAGGAAAGATGTTTAGCTCTATACAGCGCCTACGGTTGATTCGTTTCTATGTAAAAGTAGAATTATTTGTGATGAAGCTTCAGTGATCTTATGCGTATAGAAGGAATTTATAACCTATTCATCCTGTAAGGTCCGAGAGCTCTCTTGAGCAAATCGTTGAAGTGATAAATTATCTTGTCATGAATTGCATGACTCCATTTAGAAAAGCATCCACAGTCTGATTTGGTTTTCTGTAACAATGTTGAAAATTACTATATAGGTCTTAAAGTGATTGGGCCCCATTTGAGGGACCATGGTAGTGATAGATGGTTGTATATATTTAGGTTTCTAAGTTTGAATTGTAACATTTTTTATCTTTCCTTATCCTTAGTAGTCCTTTGTATCAAAAGCTCCTTGCATAAGTTTTATACAAAATATTCCTCTTTATTCTTTTTTTGTCTATTAGTCATTTAAGATTGGAGAAAGATAGAAATTGAAAGTTGCTACGGTTAGTAGGTTAAAGTCCCACATTGGTTGGGGAATGGACTGATGGTATGTTTATATGGACTTGGGCAATCCTCCCCTCATGAGCTAGCTTTTGAGATTGAGTTAAGACCAGGTGTCATATCTTTACATGATATCAGAGTCAGGTTCATTCCCGTTTGGGTTCCCAGTCCACACTCCAGTCGGGCCTGGGTGTGAAAGGGGGTGTTAGTAGGTTAAAGTCCCACATTGGTTGGGGAATGGACTGATGATATGTTTATATGGACTTGGGCAATCCTCCCCTCATGAGCTAGCTTTTGAGATTGAGTTAAGACCAGGTGTCATATCTTTACAGCTACATCTATCCCTATATATGACAAACCATTCCTCAAAGAGAGATTTTAAGTTATTAAATAGTGTAAAGAATTTTGAACTATTATTGTTATTTGGTCGAGTATGTACCTTTACCTCAAATGACCAATTGATCAACTTTACAGGATTACATGTACTAATTAATCTTTTAAGTAATCTGATATTATAGAAACTTGTCAATTCATATAAAAACTAAATCCATGAAATTGTGCGGTTCCTACGATATATATGAAAAGAAAATATGTGAAACGTTCACTTACAAATGACTGATAATTTCTAACACAGAAGTGTAAGTACCAACAACCATAGTGGCTATGCCCATTATCACAATCACCACAATAACTACTTGCTCAAATCCTAGTGTTTGATAAATCCCAGAAATCTTCAAGAAGCACAAGCATGGGAGTAGTACGGATGCTGTAATGCTCAAAAATGCTCCAACAAGTGACATGAGATATCCAAATAAGGGTATAGCTAACGCTACAACGACAGTACTAACTACTAAAGCTGTTCTGATAAGTAGGCTGCAGACCCTTGTGTTATAATGAATTGTGAGTTGATTTTCAATAGTATTCTCTATTGGTTTTATCATCAAGCTATACTTTGCAATTGGGTTGACTAGTGTGGTGTAAATTGCCACCTTTGAGCTGATTTTATTTGTGGGGAGGTTTAAGGTTATTTGGGAAAGTACACCTGGACCAAACATGAGATATCCCAAAATAGCCATTGATGCATAGCTGATGGTGCAAAGTAGAAAGCAAACAGACATTACCTGCAATAATGATTAAGTAACAAAATTAAGTTGTTGCTACTCAGTCTAACAGAGAAAAGTGGCAGCTTAAGTACGATTGACCTAATAAATGTATTTTACATCAACCAGCGCATAAATATAAACTCTTCATAATTAGTGGAATTAGTTTCAGAAAAAGAATTTAGTTTCTTTATAATTCTTTTAGAATATCTCACACCTGAAAGATAATTATAAATTACTTCCTAGCTAGTGAATTTAGTAATATGAAAAATAAAGCAGCTTGCTACGACATGTTAAAATATATGTAACTTTAAAATTCATTTACATGATTAGTGTATATAAGTATGCGATCCCTTCGAAAAGTTAAACAGATGATATGCTAAAACATGTCAAATTATACTAAAAATTATAAAATCCTTTTGATCGGTTTTAAATTTTTTTTATACCGTCTGTGTATGTATAAGCTAAATCAAAAGTAGATAAGAATATGCAAAACTAATAGGGCCGTTGATATTCTTACCTTAGAGAACTTTTTGGGATTTATCATGGAAGTATACAAGGTTGGGAAAACCGGATGAGCACAATAACAGAAGGCATAGAGGCTAACAGCAGTTGGCATCCCTTTCCAATTTATTAACTGAGTGCCATTTGCTTGAAATCCAATCCCATCAAATACAGCAGCCCACAAGATAGATCCAAGTAGTATAATGGATGCCACCACTCCACTGGCAGATATATAAGAAAGGATGCTCATATTGTTCAGCCAAACAGTAGGCAGAATAATAAGGCTTATCATAATCACAAAACATTGTTTTCCCCCAATTGTAAGTCCAAATATTTGAACTTGTATGTCTCCAAATAAGTTTTGCAAGTTATCACCTTCTAAAATCAAGAAACCTGTTACAACCATGTAAAGTTCCACGTTCATCGTCGTGGAGACAAGCATTCTTCCGTTAATTCCAAATGCGCGTTCCCCAATATCGGGATAACTTCTTATGGTTGGATCAATATCCATGCATCTTTGAATTAATAAGCCAGTGTAATAGGTTGAGATGGCAATAATGAAGAGAAATATCAAGCTTAACCAACCTCCTGATGCTAATGCGTAAGGTACTGAAAGTATGCCAACTCCTGAGGAAAAAGCAACTAACAGTTACTCCTCCCTTTTTCTTTTTCTTTTTTTAAATTTGTTACTTTAGTCAAATAATTATTTAGTCCAAACTATTTGTTAATTCAGCATCACTTTTAATCAAAAACCCCCTTAAAATTACTGTTATTAAATAATTTTCTTAGTAAATCTGTACTGTTCAGCCAAAACCTTCAACGCTAATGCGTAAGGTACTGAAAGTATGCCTCAGAATAGTACGTATGCCCATTCCGAGGAAAAAGAAACAATAATTATATACTAAAGGGTCGTTTGGTACGAATTAGAACACGGAAATTGCTAATACAAAGATTATAATATTGAAATTATTTTTATCAAATATTTGATTCATTATGTTAAAGACTAGATATACCATATCTTGTGTTTGGTTTAAAACTCTAAAAATTCTCTTTATAATTATATCCTTGACTTTTTATATAAAGAAATTTAGAAAAAATGATTGAATGTTGTATATTCATTTAGGAGTCTTATCCAGGGATTGGTTATCCCAAGATTAGTTATACCTTGGGCTAGTGAATTAAGGGTGACAAAAAAATTTCAAAACTAAAAAAAAGTGACACAAATCTTAATTATTGAGTACTTGTGACAATTTTAAGATTAGTGTTAATGACTAATTTTAAAAATCCTCAAGTTTTATTATTTACACAAAGTCTCTATCTCCCCTTACCCCTACTCAATCCCTCCCTGCCCACGCCATCCTACCCCCTCCCTCCTCTCCCCCCTTCCCTACCTCATCCTTCCCCTTTCGCCCCTACTCCGCCATCATTACCTCCCTTTCCTCTACCACCTCTTCCGCCATTATCGCTACCCCCTCCTTCTCTATTATCACGCACCGCCACCTTTACCAACTCTTCCTTTGCTTCATTTGTCGTCACCATCGCTGCATAGCTAGGATTTCGATTTTGCAACAACAGATGCAGAAACTATTACAACAGATTCATAACTGCTGAAAACATATGCAGCAGATGCTAAAATAGATGCATCATCTGCTAAACATATTCAACAATTGCTGCATATTTTTCAGCAACCGCTGCATCTATTTCATCAATAGCTGAAACAACTGCAACAGTTGTTTTCTGCAGAAATTTTTCAATGACTTGAAAAAATATATATATTCAAGCTCACGGCCAAAGCAAAAAAAAGCTTGTAGAAATAAGAGAAAAAAATGAGAATAAAAATAACATAATAAAAAAGATGAACACAACGATGATGGTGGCAGCGGTAGCAGCAGGGGTAGCTGCAACTACAACAATGACATAGACGGAGGAGGAGGAGGAGGAAGAAGAAGAGGAGAGAAATATGGAGAGAGAAGAGAAAGAGAAAGAAAAAAATGATATGAAAAGATAAAAAGAGAGGGGAAATTTAAATTTTGAAAATTTGAAAATTTAGGAGTAAATTTCTTTTTTAAAGTTATCAAAATTCTAATTTACATCCTAAAGTTTTTAATCACTCTAATTAAATTTATTTTTTAGTTAATGATAGTTGAGCAAGTCAATGTCACCTTTTTTTTTTAATTTCAAGACTTATTTATTACCTCTCACTCAATTTTTTCTTTTTTCCTTGGTATAAAGCAATATACCATTTGGTGTAAAAGTAATTCATGTATTAGATTGAATTGAGTAACCAAATAATATATTAATTTAACTAAATTTTAATCCAAGAACTATTTTAATTAGTGTAGTCTATTAAACGACCCCTAAAGGTTTGCTTTGTATGGATGAAAATACTTTTTAATTTTTTTTGATTGGTTAAAATTTTTAAAAGAAATATTTTTTTAAAAATTCTTACAATCTTAGGAAAATGATTTTACTAATAGGATAGATAAATTTTCATAAATGATATTTCATATTGGTTGTGTCTTCATCACTCTCAAATATACCACATCACCCTCATAAGCTCCATACCCCACCCCCCTTCCATCTCATTCTCATAAAATAAAATTAATATATAAGTATTTTTAAAATATTTTTTTTACTTTATCTCGAATACAAAAATATAAATAAAAAATTTATTTAGTTTTTAAAAATTATTTCTCATAAAAAAATGTCGTCACTACCGAACACACCATAACCCCATATGACATGTCTCAATCAGCCAATTATTGTTACCTTGAAAAACTAAATTTACCTTTTGTAATCGTCAAATTAGGTGACTATCATATAGACATATACTAAAAACCAAACAACAAACGAACAAAAAGGCACAGCACGTCTTATTTTGGTAGAACAGCATATATGATAAATGTACCGCTACTAGAATTATTATCGGTCTCAATTTACGAGACACATTTTATTATATTAATTATTTTTTAAAAAATAATATATTTTTATATTTAGTAATAAATTAATATTAAAATATTTATTTCATCGGTTTTAAGATGATTTATAGTCGTACAAATATTTATGACTTATTTTAGACCATAAGTTTCAAATATCATTTTATATTTCTTAAACTCCATATCAAATCAAAATATATCACATAAATTGAGATGGATAAAATATTATTTTTGAATGAATAGAATTTTGTTTCTATGGAAAATAGTTATTCTCATCATTTTCATTTATTTATCTTAACTTAATTAGATAAAAAATTTAAGAGAATAAAAAATGTTTAAGTTTTATAATCTTAAATTAAAGAGAAAAAGTTAAATATACCCCTCTAGTTTAGTTTAATATTTAATTTTACCCTTCGTCATATTATAGGGCTAAATACCTCTGTTGTTATCAGGGTATTAAAAAATATCCCTCATTTTGATGCAATCCACAAATAAGGGATATTTTAAATGAGATTTAGAATATGACACTTAAAATCGAGTTTGAAGGAATTATATTAATCAAAGTGTGTCATATTTACCAATGCAGTTTGGCAAAGCAACACATGATGTATTAGTTAAAATTTAATTTTTTGAAGTTGTGAGTTTTTAATATTTAAAAATATTATAAGAAAAAAATATGAAATTTTATGAGAAAATTTTAAAAATTCAAAAATTGATTTGATATAATTTTTGAAAATTTTAAATATTTAAAAGTTAAATTTTATTATTAAATAAATATTTAGAGGTAATTTTTAAAAAAAATTATCTTGATAAATTGAATTTCAACTTTTGATCATAAAATCCAATTTTATGAGGTCCATTTTTTGAAGAAAAATTTTAAAAATTTACCTTTAAATATTTATTTAATAATAAAAATTTAACTTTTAGATATTTTAAATTTTCAAAAATTATATCAAATCAAATTTTTGAATTTTTAAAATTTTCACTCATAAAATTTCATATTTTTTAAATATATTTAAATATAATTTTAAATATTAAAAAAACATAACTTCAAAAAGTCAATTCTTTAACAAATATATCATGCGTTGTCAAACCGCATTGGTCAATCTGACGCAATTCGATTAATATAAGTCCTTCAACTCGATTTTAAGTGTCATATTCCAAATCTCATTGAGATATCCCTTATTTGGGGATTCCATCCAAATGAGAGGTATTTTTGAATACTTTGATAACAACAGGGATATATTTGGCCCTATAGTATGATGAAGGATAAAATTAGCTATTAAACTAAAGTAGAGAGGTAAATTTGACTCTTTTTCCTAAATTAAATATGTATGTAAGTTTTTTTGTTCATTTTACTTATTTAGTATTGACGTGACACACTTTTTGACCAACAATAAATAAAATAATAATAAATTTAATGCATTAAAAAATATATTAAAAAATGAGTTAATAATTAATAAGGGTAAATTAGAAATTAAATAATAAATTATTTATTAATTTTCTAAATTGGACAAGTAAAAGTGAATATCTATTTTTAGTATAGTGAATAAATAAAAATAAACGAAAAAAGTATGTCAAAATATTATTGAATAATTTATGAATTATAAGTTAAAAGCCACTTATAGTTTTTTTTTTATTCTTTTGACTTAAAACTAAATATTAAAAAATATTTATTTTAATTTATTTAAATTAAATACTATAAAAATAAAATTATTTTAATTTAAAATCACTTAAAATAAGTTAAACCAAACATCATATGTGAATATACTTCAGTGAAATTATTTTCTTAAGACAGAAAAGGGAGTGAGCCATTTTGGTTGAAAAAGTTAATCCAGAATTGACTTCGTGACAAAAAAAATTCTTCTTAAAAATCAAATTTTGAGACTCATTAGTTGAAAAGTAATCAAAAAGAAAAAGATAAAAAGCAAGGAGAACCTGACAAAGCATTTAGTCCGTTGAAACATGTTCTTGAAAAAGAGGTTGGTCCTGAAACAGGCTGTTGAATACCATGCTCTTCCACTCCAATAATAGTACTATCTTCAACTCTGTCTTCATTTTGTAATAAATGATAGCAATTTTCATTGGCAACAAGCAGCCGCACTCTTATATTTGAGGAACCATCGTCTGATTTAGGCTCCATGAGATTAACTCTTTCTTCCCCTTCTTTTTGTCTTTGTTGTAATCAAATAGAAGAAGAGAAAGAGAGGCAGCAGACTACTTCTGGGTAAAAAAGCAACCAGACTTGACTCTTATATGATAAGATATGACGTGTTGCCTCTTAGGTTGCTTCTACCTGATCTGTCAATTCAAAAATTTTCCAGGAAATAAAATTAAAAATTATTTCTTCTACTAACTTAAGCGTCTTAACTTTTATTTTTAATTTGTCTTAAAAGAGTGTTGTATATTTAGTAAGTTAAATTTCAATATCCTTGCGAGTTTAAAATTATACCCTTTTTTTTAATCTAATTTCATAAAATTCAAAAAAAGAAAATTTCATAAAATCCATACACATTGCTAAATCGATTATATATTTCATTACAGATTATGTCAGAACATATAATCCCTTCAAAATTCTATACAATATAAAAATATCAGAAAATTTTGTATGTTCTGCTAATTATAAATAAAATGCCTCAAAAAATATAAGATCTGAGATAATTTTGTTAATATGACTAAAATATATGTTCAATTATTAATATGGTATATGTAGATTTTCTTCAATTAAAAAGGAAGAGAAAAAGAAAAAAGAAAAAAGAAAAAAGAAAAAAGAAAAATACTACCGCTACGGCTGTCTTGTTGCTTTTGCTTGTATTTTTCTTTGATGTTGCAAAATATAGTACAAAAGACTAGCAAGCTCACATGATAGACCTCGTTGATTCAAATTTCCAGAGGGTCCCCACACGCACTTAACGTGTCTTAGATATCTGTAATTCTGTATTAATATGTGATTTTATCGAAGACGCAATTGGACCATCTCTAGTGTCATTATCATTTGTCACATCAAATTTGAATTCAATTTGTCTGATATAAATATATTTTGTATCATTTATTATTTTAAAAAAATAAATTAGAATTAATAATTTTAAAATTAAATTAATTTTTTTTTATAAATAAATAAATTTTTATTTATATTTATTCCTAGACCATAAAAAAATATAGTCTTTCTAATATTCTTTTTTATTTGCTTAATATTTTATAGCATAATTCACTAACCAATTGAGAAGTTGGACAATAACACAAAGCTGTCGAATGTTTTTTCATTTGCTATCTAGTCACTCCAAAGGAATGACTTGATTTATTAATTATTTATCGTGACTTTACACTAAATGACATATTAAAAGATTCAAAAGGATGCCATTACCCACTTACTAGGGATAATAATCATTACTGTTACTATTAATAAAAGATAACAGTGGTATTGAGAATAATGATACTTAATACCTTGGAAAATTTCTGTTAAGTTACTAGCATAGGATCTACGTATATATGAATATTACTCCTTATTTTTTTTGTTTCTTGAATATTTTGTTGCGGGAATTTGCATATTTAATTCCTATTTTATTAGCATGGGTTTCTATTTTGAGCATTCACTTTAAAAATATATGAGGTGAAAAAAATCAAATTTTTTTTTTGAAATATGTAGTATTAAGTCGAAAGAATGGTATTCCTTCGGTCATATTATTTTTTTAAATATTTGTAAAATAAGAATAAAGTGAATATGGTTAAATATTAGATAAAAGATTAGTCTTTCATGATATTTATGTCTTTGTTAATAATTATATCCATTTTGTTTATCAATTTAAGGAACCACTTAATTGATTTTGTTAGGTTGCACGATCTAAGGACTTGTCTTTACTGTTTGCCTACGAATGAAACAAGTCGCCAGACGTGTTCCACTTATGTGAATAAAACAGTAAATAAATGAGACAGTGATTTAGCGTGGAAAACACCCAGCTTAAAAGGTGAAAGACCACGACCTGTACTTCCAAAGGATTTTCCTTCAACTTCACTAATTTCAAAGAGCCTCTTCAAACGGTTGATTCCAATCTTCTTGCAATCTACAAAATTATAAACTCTAACTCCTAACCGTTAATTCAACAACCACAATATCTTTCTAGCAACGCTTACTGGAAGACAAATTGTTCTTGCTTCAGTTTATAACTTACTGAAACAAGAGTACAGGAATTACGACCAAAATTACAAACTTCTAGTACAAGAATGGCTAACTCTAGCTTGACTCTTTACTAGACAAGTTTGTTGACACAACCTCACCAAGCAAATTGTTGTTTTCTCTCCTTTTTCGTGCCGCCCGTACTCAGGATTTACGCCTCTATATATACACATTCATCCATATCTTTGCAGCCACATTAGAAGTCTCCTCCAGGTAGCAATCTTTCTTCTTCATGTCTATCTGTTGACTTCCATTGTGTTTTATCAAACTCCAATTCTTACAAATCAACATTTGTAGATATGAATGATTTAGTGCTTATCAACTCCAAGATTTTCGCATCCTTGATTCGGATATTTTCATCTTTTCACACGGCTGTTTAAGTACTTTTGTGGACTGGCTTTGTTCACCTGTTTCATCATCTAATCAATCATCAAAACTTCAGAGTCCCAACAAATTCCCCCTTTTTGATGATGACAAACACAATCCCATTTCTACACAGATTCTTCCTGCAAGGAAGACATCTCTTGAATGAAACAGGTTAGGCAAATGGGTTATAAATATTGCATAATCATGATCAATATTTTGCATTTTTCCTCCCCCTTTTAGCATCACTGAAAAGCAAAAATCGTGAAGTATTGTCATGAAAATGGTAAATTACCCTATTGCCACTAGGGCAATCTCAAGACAATAATGATAACATTTTAAAAACAAGAGAAAATATTAACAAGATAGTGAAAATTGAGCAACAAAAGCACTTCATTTCATCCAGGAAGTCCTTAACACAGAAATACACTACTAAAAAATAAGAAATAACCAATCCATGACAGTAGGATGAACAAAATAAGGAAAGCAACTCAGGGGTTCTAAGAAGGAGGTGCAGAGGGAAGTAATTGGGAGAGACGTCTGATGGTTTCAACATTGGCAGCCCTTTCAGATGCAAGAGTTCCTTCTAACTCAGTGATCTTAGCTTCAAGAGTTGCTTTTTCCAAAGCATGAGCAGCTTCAAGCTCAGCAGTCGTCTCAGCTAAGGCATTACACATCTTTTGAAAGGGAGTGTCAGCCCTTCTCATTGAAGCAAGTAAATCCACATGTTTCACTTCACCCAGAACATCCTTTCTAGTCTGAAAAGTCCAAACCTGCACAGGGACTGAGTAGTCCTCAAAGACATAAGACAACCAGAAGGCATAAGGAAGGGCATATCCTTTATCATCCTTGGCAAGAACCCGTTGCATATGTTTCACCATAAGACTGGGCAAGTCGATATTGACCTCAGTATCAAGCAATTCCATTAATGTTATGTCAAGATAATTGGCCTCAGTCCTCCTTTCCTTCCTAGGAATGATCATTTTGTGAACAACATCAAAATAGAGTTGATGAAGGGGAGACATTTCTCATTTCTGAATGTGCCTATGCTGAACAAATCCAGGTTGTCCTGAGAATTTCCTACATATGTCCCTAGCAGAATGAAGATTTTCCAGTGTTGGCCATTCAAATTTAACATAATGATTCCACCCACCACTGGAAATTCCCAAGATGCGAGCAAGATCCTCAGCAACTAAATGTAGTGAAACTCCCCTAACAATTGAAGAGAAACGAGAACCATTTGCACTCCCATTCACATAGAACTCAAAAACCTCTGGTTTTCCAAATTTTCTTTGACAATCGCCTCGAAGAAATAGGGATGACCAACTTTGGACATCCAGTTTTTCAAGCAAGACCTCCATTTCCGGACCACCAAACCCAGTTATCACTCTACCCTTGAGAACATCTCGCTTTTGAAAATGGATCAAGTGGGATAGTTGGCTGTCAGTAAGGTCACTTGTATCAAGACCACCAGCCACTTGCCCATCAGAGTCATCTAAATCTGAACCAATGGATGGACCAGGTCGAGTAACCCGTTCCGATGATCTGAATTTTGTAGAGGAAGAAGGAGTTGATGAGGTGGGTTTGAAGGGTGTTTTAGAAGTTGGTTTGGAGGATGGTTTCAAGGTAGATTTAGAGGGTGGCTGGGAAGAGGTTTTAGAGGTAGGTTTTGGGATAGGTTTGGAGGATGCTTTAGGGGTGGATATTAAGGGAGATTTGGAGGTGGGTTTGGAAGAGTGTTTTGGTGTAGTTGATGATGACCCAAATGTCCTGGGTTTGGGTATGGTTTTCTTGACTACAATATACTTGCGAACATATTTAAACAAAACATCCTTGGAGAAGGATGATTGTTTTGCACCAGCACCAAGGGTAATAGACTTATTCTTTTTACTCTTTTGAAAGGCTTGAGCAAGTTGTTCATCCTCCTGAATTTTACAGGTATGAGTAAGAGGGGTGCGAGTGGAACTGGTGGGTGGAGGTGTGTCATGAGCAGACTCATTTTTAGGTTCATGATCAGGAATAATCACAGGTTTATTGAACTTCTTCCTTAACCTAGAGCGTACCCTTTGTGGAATCAGGTCTATAATTGGAGTGCCCTCATTGGGTGCGGATTGAAGAGGGTAAACATCACAGATTTTTAGAGAATCCCCAGTAGAGAATGGAGGAAATACTGTGGAGTGTGAGAATTGAGCTTTAAAGGAATTCCATGCTGCGAAATCAGATATCTTGAATGGATTGCGGGTGGGGATGTTTGCAGAAGGGTGAAGCACCAGCTCTTGAGAAAAAGGATTTTTCTCAAGGTTACTTATGGAAGAACTGGTCAGAGAAGAAGAAGATGAATAAGCCATTTTAAAAGCCCTTCTTTTTTCTTTAGAGGGGTGAGAAAGGTAATTTGGTAAGGATGCCTATTCAACACACACCAACTTCAATCTTATAGATGAACAAAAGTGGGAAGGTGAAGGGTGGGATGTGACCGTTGATCAAGGTGGCAGTGGTAGACGTGATGGTTAATGGATGGTGGTGGCATCTTTTTATGGGGGAAGACTAGGGATTTGACGGTTATCATGGTGATGGAGGGATGAAGCAGGTAAGCATAGTTGTTTCGCATTTAGCAGTTGAGCATTTAACTGAAAAGAACATACCTGATAAATGACTGCCTTTAGAGACCTTGATAACCCTGCACAAGTTAAGATCCAACCCTTGTCAGTTAAAATTTTATCGTAATCTTGGGATACACAATTAAATGTGCCATGCTAGGATAATTAACATAGATACCAATACCATAAAGAAATTTCATAATCTAACCAATCATTGAGGGTGACCTATGCAATCTTAATCATCCCCAATCGTAACCTGTTCTTTTCAAAGAGATCCCTTCCTAATGCTTTAGTGAAGATGTCAGCTATTTGTTCTTCAGTGGAACAAAACATGATTGAGATGTGACCTTTTTCTACATTATCTCTAAGGAAATGGTGCCTTATGTCAATATGTTTGGTTCTTTTGTGCTGAACTGGATTTTTGCAATGTTGATGGCACTAGTGTTTTCACATAAGATTGGAGCACATCCCACATCAAAACCAAAATTCAGTAGCTGTTGCTTGATCCATAATAATTGAGCACAACATGAACCAACTGCTACATACTCAGCTTCAACAGTTGACAAGGCGACTGAGTTTTGCTTCTTTGTGGACTACGATATCAGACATGGTCCAACAAAGTGAGCCATTCCTGTAGTGCTTTTCCTATCCACCAAAAATCCTGCATAATCAGTATCTGAATATCCAAGTAAGGAAAAGTTACTACCTTTAGGATACCATAATCCATGATCAGGTATCCCCTTCAAGTATCTCAGAATTCTTTTGACAGCCTTGAGATGTGACTCCTTGGGATTTGCTTGAAATCTAGCACACAAGCCAACACTGAAAACAATGTCAGGTCTACTAGCAGTGAGATATAATAGAGAACCAATCATACCTCTATACTGTGTCTGATCTATGGATGGACTTGTTTCATCAAGGTCTAATTTTGTGGCTGTAGCAATAGGAGTGTCAATCTCTTTGGCAGACTCCATCTTGAATTTCTTAAGCAACTCCTGCACATACTTTTGCTGATGTATCATAATTTCAGTAGCAGTCTGCTTGATTTGTAATCCAAGAAAGAAATTTAACTCTCCAATCATACTCATTTTAAATTCTCCATTCATGAGCATGGCAAACTCTTGAGTCATGTCACTGCGTGTAGATCAAAATATGATGTCATCTATATATACTTGCACTATCAGCAGAACCTCACCTTTTGTTCTTAAGAACAATGTATTGTCAATCTTTCCTCTTGCATGTCCATGCTTCAGAAGAAATTTTGAGAGTCTTTTATACCAGGCCCTAGAACGAAATCATCAACTTCGGAATAGTTTTGATATGGAGCTTGCTTTAGTCCATACAGAGCTTTATCTAGTTTATAGACATGGTTTGGAAATTCAAAGCTTTCAAACCTTGGGGGATGCTTCACATAAACTTCCTCTTTCAGATAGCCATTGAGGAATGCACTCTTCACATCCATTTGATAAAGAGTAATTTCCTTGCAAGGCTGCAAAAGATATGAGTAATCTGATTGCTTCAAGTCTTGCAACACGAGCAAATGTCTCATCATAGTCAATTCCTTCTTCTTGTCTATACCCTTGGACCACAAGCCCAGCCTTGTTCCTTATTGTAGTTCCATATTCATCTAACTTATTCCGGAATACCCATTTGGTGCCAATTACAGTTCTTCATTCGGGTGGAGGTACCAAATGCCAAACCTTGCTTCTTTCAAACTGATTTAGTTCCTCCTGCATAGCGATAATCCAGTCTTCATTAAGGAGGGCCTCCTTCACCTTTTTAGGTTCCATTTTGGACAGAAAGGCATTGAAGGCACACAGATTCTTCAAGCCTGATCTGGTAGTAATACCAGAAAAGAAATCTGTAAGGACATTATCAATTGGATGGGAATCCTGATACTTGTAGCTCTTCAGCTGCAGTCCTTGTAAAGCTCCCGTATTTGAGTTGATTTGCTGCAATGACGATGACTCAGATTCATTCCTTGTTGTTCCCCCTGTCTGTAGGACACCATCTTGTTCCACAGATGAAACAGGTACAACAACCTGTTCCTGAGTATGTTCTTCATTTTCACTTTCATCTTGTATGTTAGTCTGAAGCATAACACAAGATTCATCAAAAATAACATGCACACTTTCTTCAACACAATTTGTTTTTTTGTTCAACACTCTATAGGCTTTACTATGCTGAGAATAGCCTAAGAAGATTCCCTCATCACTCCGGGCATCAAATTTTCCCAAGTTATCTTTTCCATTGTTATAAATAAAGCATTTACATCCAAAAACTCTAAGATGGGCTATGTTGGGTCTTTTTCCCTTCAGTAATTCATAGGGAGTCTTTTCTAACAAAGGTCTATTCATGCACCTATTCAAAATATAACAAGCAATGCTTATGGCTTCAACCCACAGATTGTTTGGAAGGTTACTTGCAATCATCATGGTTCTAGCCATGTCCTCTAAAGTCCTATTTTTTTCTCTGAACTACTCCATTTTGCTGAGGTGTTCTTGGAGCAGAGAAGTTATGATCTATTTCATTTTCTGAACAAAATTCTAAAAATTTAGCATTTTCAAATTCTGTTCCATGGTCAGATCTTATGGAAATTAAGAAAGATCCAAATTTCTTTTCCATTCTTTTTACAAAGACGTAGAAAACATCAAAAACATCATCTTTAGAGGCTAAAAATAGAGTCCAAGTGTACCTAGAGTAGTCATCAATAATAACAAAGATGTACCTTTTTCCACCTCTGCTTTTTACTCTTATAGGTCCACACAAATCCATATGCAACAGATCCAGACACTTGGTTGTACATACTTGATTCTTTTATGTGAATGAGGATCTCACCTGCTTCCCCCTCACACAGGCACTGCAGATTTTGTCATTTTTGAACTTAGTCTTAGGCAGCCCTATGACCATGTCCTTTGAAGCAAGTTTGTTTATCTGTTTCAAACTGGCATGCCCCAGCCTTTTGTGCCAGAGAAGGGAATCACAATCAATTGCACTAAGACAAGTCAGATTTGCATCAGGCATTCCTATGATGTCTGCCTTATATACATTTTTGAGTTTGCTTGCACTTAGTACAATTTCTTTTGTATCCAGCCTTTTGAATTTACAATCTGCAGAGGTAAAGGTTACTTTATTACCTCTGTCACACAACTGAGATATGCTCAGTAAATTGTGTTTCAGTCCTTCAACATGATATACATCCTACAATGCCCTTCTTTCTGAGTTTCCAATCCTGCCAATTCCTGTAACAATACCCTTTTTTCTATCACCAAATGATACATTTCCCCCTTTTAGTAGAGTGAGTGAAAGGAATTTTTGTTTATCTCCTGTCATATGTCTTGAACAAGCACTATCCATGTACCAATTCTTGCTTCCCTTCACCCTTATCTGCAAAATAGCTTAGAGGCTAGTTTTAAGAACCCAGACAAGCTAGGGTCCTTTCTTATAGATAAAGGGATGAATCAGGTTTCTTCTTGCCTAGTGTGGCAACAGGTTAGATGACCTGTTCCAGCTAGCATTTTTTCTTTTTAATTCCTTTGGCCAACAAAATGCCCCTATTTCTACTTTTTATTGTAACTGGATATTCAGTGGTAGGGTGACCATGTTGACCACACAGGTAGCACAAATCTTCACAGACATCAGATTTCTTAGAAAAACCTATTCCAGCTCTTTCATTATGACTAATTCCACTTAGATTATTTATAATCCTAGAGGATTTAGTCCACCTGTTTTCTTTTTCAAGATCACCTTTTAGACTAGAGACCTCCAGATTCAACTTCCTTACCTTTTCCTTTTCATTAAGGAAATCAGTGTTACACTGCTTCAATTCAGTCTCAACTTTCTTCAATTTTTCACTGGTTTCCTCATTTTGATTTGAGGATTTTTTTAAGCTCTTGTTTATTGACTCAAGTTCAACTATGTGTTTCTTTAAAACATGATTTTCTTTCACAACAACTTCTTTACCTCTTTTTAGATCAATAAATTCAAATTTTAGGCTAGAAAGAGCATTGAACAATTTATCTCTATAAGAGGTGACTTCCTGAAGTTTTTCCATTGCATCATTCATCATTAATATCAGTTTCTTTTTAGACATATGATGGATATTTTCATTTAGACTAGAGATACATACCTGAGAGTTCTTATCATCTTCTTCACAATTAGAATCTCCTACTGCCATGAGAGAAGTTTCATCAACTTCAGCATCTGACTCATCGGATTCAGACCCCCAAGCAGCCATCATTGCATAGCTTTCCTTCTTTGTTTTTTCTTTGGCTTCCTTTTTAGCTTTCTCTTTCCAAGCTCTTTCCTTTCTCCACTCAATTTTCCAGAGTGGACAATCTTTGATCAGGTGATCAGTCTTATTGCACTTGTAGCAACCAGACAAAGACTTCTCATTAGAACTTCGTTTGTTACTGAATCCCTTTTTGTCAAACGCTTTCTCCTTCTTGAGGAATTTTTTGAACTTCTTAGCCAGGAAGGCAATGTGTTTATCATCGCCATCAGATTTGTCAGTATCACAAGCCTTAAGAGCCAATGATTTATCTTTGAATAACTCTCCTTTCTTTGAATCATCCATATTCATTTTGTATGTCTTCAAATTTCCTACCAATTCATCCAGCGTCATGGTAGAAATATCGTTGGCCTCTCGAGTAGCAGTGACTTTGACATCCTATTTGGCCTTAGGAAGTACCCTTAGAACCTTGTCGACTTGTTCTTCAGTGGTGAGTACTTTTCCTAGTGAAGATAGCTCATTTACCAGCGAAGTAAGTCTGGTTATCATCTCTTGCATAGTCTTACCATCTTTCATCTTGAAAGTTTCATATTTAGTAAATAACATGGCTACTCTGAACTTCCTGACTTGACTTGTTCTCTCATGAGCATTGATCAGGGCATCCCAAATTTGCTTTGCGGTTGAGCAATTTGAAATCCAGTTGTACTTGTAAGGACCTAGCCCACACACAAGAATATTTTTAGCCTTAGCATTTTTCTTGAGGGCCAACAAGTCATCTGCTGTAAATTCAGATCTCGCTTTTAGAACTTCTACTCCATCCATCGTCTTCTTGGGAATAACTGGTCCAGAAATGATTCTATCCCATAGTTCGTAATCCTCAGCCTGGATGAAGTTTTCCATACCAGCTTTCCACCAAATGAAGCGAGAACCATTGAAGAGAGGTGGTCGGGTGGTTGACTCTCCTTCACAATGTTCAAGAGGTGGTGCTGAATTCATCATGATCTATCTTAGGTGTTAGCCTTTTAAGATAAACCTGCTCTGATACCACATGTTAGGTTGCACGATCTAAGGACTTGTCTTTACTGTTTGCCTACGAATGAAACAAGCCGCCAGACGTGTTCCGCTTATGTGAATAAAATAGTAAATAAATGAGATAGTGATTTAGAGTGGAAAACACCCGGCTGAAAAGGTGAAAAATTACGACCTGTACCTCCATAGGATTTTCCTTCAACTTCACTAACTTCAAAGAGCCTCTTCAAACGGTTGATTATAATCTTCTTTCAATCTACGAAATTATAAACTCTAACTCCTAACCGTTAATTCAACAACCACAATATCTTCCTAGCAACGCTTATTGAAAGACAAATTGTTCTTGCTTCAGTTTATAACTTACTGAAACAAGAGTACAGAAATTATGTCCAAAATTACAAACTTATAGTACAAGAATGGCTAACTCTAGCTTGACTCTTTACTAGACAAGTTTGTTGACACAACCTCACCAAGCAAATTGTTGTTTTCTCTCCTTTTTCGTGCCGCTCATACTCAGGGTTTACGCCTCTATATATACACAATTCATCCACATCTTTGCAGCCACATTAGAAGTCTCCTTCAGGTAGGAATCTTTCTTCTTCATGTCTATCTATTGACTTCCATTGTGTTTTAATCAAACTCTAATTCTTACAAATCAGCATCTATAGATATGAATGATTTAGTGCTTATCAACTCCAAGATTTTCGCATCTTTGCTCCGGATATTTTCATCTTTTCACATGCCTATTTAAGCACTTTTATGGACCAGCTTTGTTCACCTGTTTCATCATCTTGTCAATCATCAGAACTTCAGAGTCCCAACAGATTCACTTGCAGTTCATGCCTCATATTTGTTCCAAAAGAATAACATTATGAAAATATATGATGATATTGATTTCATATCCATTAATAGGTAAGAATAAGAATTTGCAAGAAATATATGACATTAGAAGTGATAATATTTTCATAAGTTTGTTATAGTTACAATTGAAAATATGTTAGAGAAATTCTCTACCTTATGTGCATATTTCGATTTTCTCCTAAAGTAGCAATATGTTAAAAGAGATTTTAAACTATCATAATTTAATATGATTAATATACATTTAGATGATTATGTTTCATTTCAAAAAATGAAAACTTTTTATAAATATTATAAATACAAATTCATTTCTTGAAGTAAATGTGACAATATTTAATAAAATTTTATAAATATGAGCATGCTCATGGTTGTGAAGATATCACGACTCACCTCTAGAAAAGGTAAAATAATTGAGAAGAGATAAATCTGAAATTTACTCCCTAAATAGTATATAGATTTAAAATTTACTCGTGAAATAATAGATTTAAAATTTACTTCCGAAGTAATAAATCTGAAATTTACTCCTAAAGTAGTAAATTTGAAACTCACTCTAACAGTAAATTTACTCTCTAAGTAATAAATTTAAAATTTACTCCTAAAATAATAAATACTTTAAAATTTACTCCCGAAGTAGAAAATTTAAAATTTACTCCTGAAGTAGTAAATCTTGAAATTTACTTCTGAAGCAGTAAAACCTTTAAGTTTACTCCCTATGTAGTAAGACTCTGAAATTTACTCCCAAAGTAGTAAGACTCTAAAATCAACTCCGAAAGTAGTAAGAATCTACTTTCGAAGTAGTAGAACTTCGAAGATTGTTCTAAAAGAAGTATGATTTCAAAACTTTAGTAGTAAAACTTTAAAATTTTCTTTTAGAAGAATACTCTAATCTGATTCCTGAAGAGATACATTTGTTAGACATATGTGTAACTTGGAGATGGGTGTGACTTAGGACTCTTCTAAACCGCTATGTATTATCTATTGTATGTATGCACAAGAACTCTAGTAACATATGTATAAATATTATAGCCTCTGGGGGTGTATAGTTGTGATTTATATAATAACATAGAAATAAAGATTTATAGGCTAAATATTAGCTAAAACAGATCCCTTCATCAAGTATAAATATATCACATATACAAATGCATGAAAATAGTGAAGAGGCATTACATAAATTTCTTTAAAAATAACAGTGAGTATGAATATTATTTGTGATATAAAAAATTATGGCAATACGTACTTGTCGTATGTAAAAATATCTTGGATACTTTTATTATTATTTTTTTGAGACAAATGTAACATGTTTTGGTAAATATTTTTTTTACTATATATTATTGATTTTTAGAAGAAAATAACAATTCATGTATCTTTTCTGGAGTATGTAATTACTAATTAATTTTCACTTTGATACAAAATATTCAAATTAACATTAGTCTCCTGAATGAGATGTTCAGAAATTATGAAGTTTAGACTCAATATTTACTGTTTATTTCTTGACACTAGCAATGTATAAATTTGCTTTGATGAGATGAGAAGTATCTAAGCAATATTTGGTAATATAAATTAATGATGAAGGTCCCCAGAGAAACCTAAATTGTTTTTATATAAGAATTATGACACCAGTAGTGCTTAAATAATATTTTATAATGAAAAATAAATTTAAAGCTCTCAAAGAGTCTATTTTTTTTATGTCATTCACCTTATATTGTAATATATACAAACTTGTTATGATCAAACCACAGGTAATAGTGAATCAGAAATTTACTAATAAAATGGTTAAGAATACAAAAGATTAGAAGATCATACATCTCCAAATTGTTATGAGTAAGAAATACGTATATGAAAGGTTACCCGATTTGTACTATAAATATAAGCATGATGAAATTACATGCTACAGTAAACTAGAAGTTTGTGAAATTCATGACATTCTAAACTTGATATTTACTAAAATAAACAATACATATCATGGTAAACCTGAAGTTTCCTAAAATAAATAACACATATAATGGTAAATCTAAAGTTTACTAGTACAAATAATTTTATCAGTTGACATGACTGTTTTGATCATCCTAATATGATGTGTTAATTGAGTATTCAAAATATATTGAAGAACTAGAAAATTCTTTAAGAATCTTTTGTGTTGCTTGTCCTCATGATAAGTCGATTATAGTACCAGCTAATATCGGGACTGAATCCCAAAATTCTTAAAGTATAAAAAGTGAATATGGGTCCATTCATCTGCCATGTGATATCTTAAATAGATGCATCTGTAAGATGGTCACATGTACGTTTACTGTCAACCTGTAGTTTGACATTTGTGAAGTTGCTTGTTCAATATAAATTGAGTTAAGAACATAATTTTTAAATTGTTTAATCAAGATAGTTCAACTTGATAATATGGTTTATATTAAAGCTGGTTTGACATTGAATATCTTTGATAATTAGTTGAACTATTGCTTATGAGAATAAATCTTAGAGAGTTGGTTTATGACATGATATATTACATACAACATCACTTATATGTGGACTAATAAATTATGATTAATTTCCCTTATGCTCAATTGGTTCAAGGTTAGGAACCAAATATTTTTCATTTAATATCTTTTAATGTGCGGTATATGATTAATGAATCTATCACGATGCACACAAATAAATTTTTCTAAAAAGATCACAAATATATATTAGTTTTCCTAACATGAGGAGGAGAGAATAAGCAACTAAGAAATATAGTGTGAATTATCAGTAGCATGATCTTCATTCAAAAATAATTCAAGTAAAACGCTTAAAGCATTTGTCTGACCCAAAATTAATTTCATTTCTTAGTTATAAAAGCTCCTATTAGATTAATATCCCTGAAGGACAGAATGCATTGTATTCACGAACAATTATAGATCAATCTATTTCTATTGCAATATTCTTTGAAAAAAGAATGGAGCCAAATGTCATAAGGAGTCAATGTGCTCTTGAAGAGCCTATGATACAACACTTCATGAAACCTTAAAAGGCTTAGGTACCTAAGAAAAATATTAAAAGTGATGAGATCACAATGAGTTATGTTCAATTGCAAATCGATTAAAATGATATACAGTCAAAGATATCCTTAATACAATATAACGCTTAATATTGTAAAAGTCTATGGGGATCTGAATTCTATGTCTATTAAAGCATGCTAGTATAGAAATAATTATCATGTGAAATAATTCATCTTGATAAGCGTAAAACTTATTGGACATGTAGTCTAGATACCAAAAGACGTCACATATTTAAATGCTAATGAATGTTATAACTTGATAAAATTTATATGAAAATTACCAAAGGATATAAAATTCTTGGAGCATTTATAAGTTTCTATAAACTTGTTCATAATTCTTATATGGAGAAAATCAAGTAAGGTGGATGGTGACTTAACTATCTTAGTGAATATTCATTGATAAAGAATACATTAATGACTTTTCTTCCTTTGTATTTTCATAACATCGAAATTTATTATACTTATTATTTATGATGATGAAATAAATCTCACTGGAACTCCAATAAAGTTTTGAAAGGCAGTTGATTATTTTAAGGAACTTGAGATGGAAGATCTTGGAAAGACCAAATTATGTCTTAATATGATATCTTTGTCCATCAATCTATATATATAGAAAAAGGTATTGAAATATTATATGAAGCACATCCAAAATACAGGATGGTTAATTGATCACTTAATGTGAATGAGAATCCATACCGACCTCAAGAACATAATCAGAAAATCATTGGTCCTGAAGTATCATATCTTAGTGTGATTGGTACACTAATGTATCTTTATAATAGTACAAGACCAAAAATAGCATTTTCACTTAATTTGTTAGCAAGATATAATTCTGCTCCTACCAGAAGACACTAAAATGGAATCAAACACACATTGCGGTATCTGAAAGGGACTATCATTATGGACTTATTTTGTTTTCATAATTGCAGTCACTATCTTGTTGGTTACGCTGATACAAGATATTTATCTGATCCACACAAAGCTCAATCTAAAATAGACTACGTGTTCATTTATAAGGGTTTCATATCTTGGCGATCTATAAAATAGTCTATTGTGGCTACGTCATCAAATCATGCTGAGATATTGATGAAGCAAGCCAATAATGTGTGTGGCTGAGGTCAATGATATATCTCGCTTGAGAAAAATATGATTTGAAATGTGAAAAAATAACCATGATATTATATCGAGATAATGTAGCATGTATAGTACAATTAAAGGGAGGATTCATAGAGGGAGATAGAACGAAGCACATTTCACTAAAACTTTTCTTCATGCATACACTCCAAAAGAATTGTGATATCAACGTGCCACAATATCTTTCGAGTGATAATGTGACTTATTTATTCACCAATTCTCTATCAACTGCACTTTCGAGAAGATGATACACAAGATTGGTATGTGAAAATTCAAGTTTTTAGATTGATGTTCTCATTAGGGGGATTTTATACGTGTTGTACTCTTTTTTACTTATAAGATTTGTCCCATTAGATTTTTCTTGTAAGATTTTTATAAGGTAGGCAAAATTCATATTATTAGTGTAATATCCCAAAGTCCCTAAGATTAGATCCTGGACATGAAGCAGAAAACCAGTAGAAGTGAAACTTTTTTCATAGGACGAGTAAACACCATGAGTCGTGGTGAGGAAGAAAGACTCATGGGTTCCAATCGTGGTCACCAATATGCAGTCCAAAACCCAAGTAGTCTAGACACCATGATTCGAAGGATGACTTGTGGTACCATATGATGACCCGTCCTGACCACCTGTGGTGTGAGGTTCAAAAACTGGTCAAGTTGGATTTAGTGACCACGAGTGGGTACCATGAGATGGTGAGATATAACGATTCATGGCATAACTTGTTAGCGTTGGGCGATAATTTTTCAGTCTGGCTTTCTAAGGGTATTTTTGTAGCTTTTTATATTTTAACTCCTAAACTATATCATTTTGGGGTCTCTTAGAGGGGGAGGATTTAAGGAGAGTTAGTCAATCTTTACCCTCATTCTCTTCTAAGCATTCATAAACAAAACGTCAGAAGCATTAAAATCTCTTAAGTCAAGAACTAGGGTTCCTCTCTAAAAGCTTCAAGTTCAAAGTTCTAAAAAGGATTCTCCAACTCCAGGTATGTGGGATTTCAACAAGGGTTACCCTTTCACCCTTGTGTCCCAAATTTTTTCCAAAAAACATAGTAATCTCAGTTCTTAGAAATCATGTCCTAAGGTTCTCATTTAGTTTATGATTTCCCTTATTATGCTAGTGTTTTCAAGATTCTTATGAATTATTACTACATGATATTCATGAATTTAAGTTCAGTAACATCCGTATCTTCAAGTCATTAAATTTAGCATGATTTCAAGGTTCAATATTTATTAGTTAGCATTTGCTTTAAAAAAACTTGACATGTTATGAATACATGATTTCCCTCATTATTTCAATATGCATATTTTGGAAGCATAACTAGTATTTTCAGGTTTTTTAGACTCTCAAAACACTTTCAGATAAAGTAGTTTCTGACTTAGTCATAGATCATCAGTTTTTAAGCTATTAGTAAAATATCAGTTGGGAGTAGTACTTAGCACTGAGTGAGCCAGTGTTCAGTGCACTTAGGTCCCAGAACTACGTGCCACCGTAGGTTTTAGCCCAAATAGGCATCAGTTTTAGTGATCACACCAGTCATGCCTTTATACCCTGGCAAGGTATACTGGTTTGTAACACCCCAAAGTTCCTAAGACCAGACCCAAGGTGTGAAGAAGAGAAAACAATAGAAACTATAACAGATTATGGAAAGATTCATCAAGTGACTCATTAGTACACTTGACGACTCGTCAAGTGAGTCACTAAGAGGGGAAACTTAGGAAAAGTTTGAGATTCAGAGTGTCTTGACGGCTGGAATAAGGACTCATTAAATGTGATAACGAATCGTTAAGATGAACCATTAAGTAAAGAGCAGAGAAATGGAATCTTTCTCCAGTGGCAACGAGCGAATCAAATGACCTGTCAGGTCACTTAACGGATCGTTAGATGATTCGTTAGGTCTGCCAGGGTGAATTTTTCAATCGAATTATTAAGGATATTTTCAAAATTTCTTAGGTTTCTACTCCTAAACTACATCATTTTGAGGTTATTTTCAAAGAATTTAGAGGAGTTAAATGATTTATCCCTCATTTCCGACTTAAACTTTCAGAACATTAGTACGTAGAACTCAAAGCTTCTCTCAAAAGAAAGATCTAGGGTTCTTCACTCTTCTCAGTAGGTTCAAGGCTCATTCCAAGAGATTCTTCCTCAAGTATGTATGGATTTAGCGAGGGTATTTCCTTTCACCATTGTTCCCTAAAGTATTTTCAGAAAACCTCACTATTTTCAGCCCTATAGAAAGTTTAAGTTAGGGTTTCGAAGATGCTTACGAATTTCCCTAATCTTAGTAATTCTTCAAGTTTACCCATGATCAGTATTATGTGAAATTCATGTTTTGGCTTCAATTATACATATTCATTTCTAGCCCTAATTTTAGCATGATTTTGGGTTGAATGTTGCATGATTTAAAATCTAGTTAGAAGGGTTATATTATCATGATATTACCACTTGAGCATGAATTTTAGCATAAATTCTTTGAATTAAAGTCAATGTTTTCGAATGATAACTATACTCAGTATTTGTTAGAAATTTCATCTTTGCAGTCTACTAGTTATCAGTACCAGTATTTTCAGTTATCAGGTCCTTTAGACTCTCACAACACTTCTAAATAAGTAGTTCTGTCTTAGTCTTTGCACATCAATTTCGAGCTATTAGTACCATTAGACATAATTAAGTTTTCAGTTGGGAGTAGTACTTAGCATCGAGTGGGCCGGGGTTCAGCACACCCAGGTTCTCAAAACGATGTGCCACTCTAGATCTTTAGCTAAATGGGTTTCAGTTAGTGATCACACAGACTTGCCACTATACCCTGGTAAGGTACAAGGGGCTCTATTTGATGGGGTGTATACATCAAACTCCACGTCTAGCTCACGCGGTTATATTTAAGTTAATAGGCTCTTCTACAGTATAGTTACAACTCCTAGTCTAGTCTCAGTTTTAGATTTTTCAAATATGTACATGGTCCTTAACCATTTTTTACTAGATTTACATTAATTTCAAATTTTAGGCTGCTTATAGCATTCATGATTCAGATAAGGTCATGCATGTCATTGTAGTATTACTTACAGTTCTTACCAGTATGTTTATATTTTTAATTGTATAATCTCACACACTTAGCACATTCAAAGTACTGTACGCACACCTTCTATGCTATATCATCTTATGATATAGTTTCAGGCACTCATGCTCAACAATACGGGTAGTCTCCTCCAGATGTAGCTCAACAAAAGTATAGTGGTGAGTCCTTATCTCCTGAGGAACAGAGTCATTTCCCATTTTAGTTGTATTTTGTCACTTTTAGTTTTAGAATTTAGAGCTAGCTGGGGATTTGTCCCAGTAGCTCATTATTAGTAGAGGCTTTCAGACAGAGTGTTCGAATTTTAGCTTGGTTCAGTATTTTTCAGTATTATCTAGTTATTAGTTTACTTTAGTACTTTTATTTGAACGATTTACGTTTTTCATCTAAATTTACATTTATGTTAGAATTATGCTATGCCATGGGGTAGCTTGGGGCAACTTGTGGCTCTAGGCACCGTGTCGCATCGAGGGTGTAGACTCAGGTCTTCACAAACTTGGTATCAGAACATCAGAATTAGAGTGTCCTAGGATGTTTGAAAGCCACGTTAAGTAGAGTTTTTTTCATGGATGTGAAGCGCGCCACACTTATAGGGAAGAGGTTTGGAAACATTTTAGGAAGCTTCCCTTCTTTCACTTTCTTATTGTGCGATAAAGTGTGAAATTCTAAGAACATCCTTCTAACTCATGCTTTATACGTGTACAAAAAATGCTTACTAGAAGAGTTAATAATAGAAGGTATTAATAATAGAAGGTAGCTCCAGCAGCCCCTCAGGACCAGCAGGTGCCACATGTTGAGTCTTGAGCTGCATTTTAACTACTCGCCTAGGCCGTGATCAACAAATTTAGTGTCACGACCCGAGCTTATACCCTAGATGAGACACAATACTTTGAGTCACAAGTAATCCCAAGTCTACCCATAGTCTATCATAACACTGGTAATTTGAGTAAAATCATAACAGAAGCTTTAAAGTAATAAAACCATTTATGAAGGGGAACTAAATAATAAAGCTTTAATACAATTATAAACAAAACTTAAAATCTGGATCTGTGTCTATGTCTGAAAGCCATCTATCTGATGAGTTGCTGGGACAAGCCCCCAACTAACTCTAAGTCTAACTGAAAGAAAAATAACTAAAGAAGAATAAATATCATCCTTGAAAGATTAGACTTACCATTAACACAACTGATAACTCCTGGAGAAGATCTGCTAATGGTGCTGAGTCTGAGAACCTGCAGATGTATCATAAAACGATACAACATATACGGTATGCGTCAGTACTTTGAATGTACTGAGTAAGTAGGAGAAAGCATAACATGGAGAATAAAATAACAGAACTGTAGTGACACGCAATGACCAACTGAAATGCTGAAACTGAAATATACTGAGATGGTCAAAATGAACGTGTCTGATGATCAAAGACATGCACTAAATCTGAGATACTAATCTGAACTACTGTAGTGAACTGATCTAAAATGAGTAATCTGAAACTATTCTGAGCGGAGCTAATTGAGACTGTACTGACTAGTGGGAGAGTCTATAACTGACATATAACCACGTGAGCTAGACGTGGAGTCCGATGTATACACCCCATCGATAAGACCCAATATACCTTGCTAGGGTATAGAGGCATGAACTGGGTGATCACAAGTCTGGGGCCATAAGGCCAATAAAAATAACCTATGGTGGCATTGTAGTTCTGGGAACCTGGGTGCGCTGGAACCCCGGTCTGCTTGCTGCTAAGTCTTACTCCTACTGGATAGTTCTAGACTGACTACTAAGTTGATAGCTCGAAACTGGGGCCCAAGACTAAGTCAGGAATACCTATATGGAAGTACCTTGAGAGTATTATTAGACCGAACTCCGTAACTGGTGTTCTAAGACTGGTCAGAGCTGTTTATCTGGAAGCGTCGTAACCATCTAAAGAACAAACTGTAATATGAAGCCGGAGTTCTAAGACTGGTCAGAGCTACTTATCTAGAAGTGTCATGACCACCTAAAGAACCACTAAAGTTTAATATCTAAGTCAAATACTGATAACTGGGAGGCACCAATGACACCTCAAGAATTAACTTAGTCAAATTGATCAGCTGACATTTCTGAGCAACACTGAACATAATAATCTGACTGAGACTGGACTAATATGTATCTGCCTGAAATTCTCCACATACACTAACAATATGGGAATCTAAAAACTGATAAAATCAAGCTACAGGGAAACTAGTCCAATACGCAACATTCTAAATTTCTACTGAACTAAGAACTAGAGCTAAATTATTCCACTAGATACAATTCTCACAAATTTCTAGAAATAGGGAATAATAAAGCAGTTAAAATCATGAGAAATATTTCACTTGAAATATTATTGGCCTGACAAGTTTCTACATTTCGAATCCACAGGGCTGTAACTGATAGAGAAAATAGAGAAGATTTTGGGGACACAAGGGAAAAACTATTCTCTTGTTGAATTCCCACATACTTGGATAAGAAAACCCCGAAGAAGAAAGCTTGAATTTCTGCAACTGAAAAGGAGTCCTAATTCCTTCTTGAGAGGAAAAGTTTGGATTTTATGACAATATTCTGAGAGTCTATGTGGGGAATGAGGGGGAAAATCATTTAATCCCTATAAATTCTCTGAAATTATGCTTAAAATGACGTAGTTTAGGGACTAAATAGGTGGGAAATTACAAAAATATTCCTAGAAAAAAATCTGAAAACTGATTGACAGGGAACCAACAGGTCACTTAATGAGTCGTTGGTTGAGACCACGACTCATTGGGAACACTCATTGGTCCTACTGCCTGGGTGTTGGGATCACTGGATCTGGCAACGAGAGATACCATGACTCGTTGGATGAACCAACGGGTCATTGGTTCCTCCCATGGTCACTGGATGAGAAAGTCTGAAAGGTCTAGCAAGGGGTGATACAACGACTCGTTGGTGGACTCAACAGGTTGTTGTGTCCAGTCGTTACTTTCACTGGACGATTTATAAAAAATCTCAAACTTGACACGACAGGTGGTGACAACGACTCATTGTGGGACACAACGGGTCCTTATTTCCACTCGTCATCACTGGAAGGAGTTTCTGGGGTTCTCACTCAACGACTCACACAACGAGTTGTTGTTTCTGACGATAACTCATTGGTTGAGTCGTGAGGTCCTGGAAAAGGGACTCTTGAGCTGGGGAGTAACGATTGACAGGATGACTCGTTGTTTCTATCAACGGGTCGTTCCTTGTCTCGTGGGTTCCCAAGATACCAAACACTGTTGATCACGACTGATACAACAAGTTGTTGGAGCTGACCACGACTCATTGTCTTAGTCGTTCTGAGACAACTTTTCTGGTTTTCTTCTAGATTTTTCTTGCAAGGTCTGAGTCTGGTCTAGGAAAGTTTTGGGGTGTTACAATATCTCCCCTTTGGGAGCATTCGTCCTCAAATGAAGACTAAAACTGCTAGAAAACTAAGAAAGAGCTGTAATCCCCAAACTTAGACTATGAGCTGGTTTTTGAAGGAGTAACTAACTTCGAACTAACTTAACCATGCTAAAAGAGCTGATGAAACTAGAATGCACACTGAAAATATGAATAGAGCTGATGAGTACGAAACTGAATAGAGTACTGGGGAGGGATTTAGTACCTGATATTGGAGCTGAACTGGAAGGGAATAAGTGAGGGTATCTGGCCATCATGTCTGCTTCTGCTTTTCATGTGGCTCCCTCCACTAGATGGTTCCTCCACAGAACTTTCACTAAAGCGACTTTCTTGTTTCTCAGTATACGAACTTGACGGTCAAGGATCTGAACTGGGACTTCTTCGTTAGAGAGACTATCCTTTATTCCCACACTATCTAGTGGCACAACTAAAGTTGGATTACCGATGCACTTCTTCATAGTGACACATGGAAGATTGGGTGTACTGATGCTAACTCTGGAGGTAGTTCTAACTCATATGCCACACCGCCAATTCGCTTCAAAATTTTGTAGGGTCCCACATATCTCGAATTGAGTTTTCCTTTCTTCCTAAACCCTATCACCCCTTTCATGGGTGCAATTTTCAAATAAACCCAATCATCCATTGCAAACTCTAACTCTCTTCTCCTCACATCAACATAGGATTTCTGACGGCCTTGCACTATTTTCAATCTCTCCCTGATAAGTTGCACTTCTGCATAGCCCTATCAGGGTAGCTTCACCATCCTCAAACCATTCTATAGGAGATCTACACCTCTTACCATACAATGCTTCAAATGGGGCCATCTGGATACTGGAGTGGTAGCTGTTGTTGTAGGCAAACTCGATGAGAGGTAGGTGATCATCCCAACTACCGTTGAAATCGATCACACGTGCTCTCAGCATATCTCCCAAAGTTTGTATAGTCCGCTCAACTTGTCCATCTGTCTGCGGGTGAAAAGTTGTGCTGAGCTTGACCTGGGTACCAAGTCCTTTCTGAAATGACTTCCAAAAATGCGAGGTGAACTGGGTACCTCTATCTAAAATAATGGACAAGGGAACCCCATGCAGTCTGACCAACTCCCGAATATAAAGCCTAGCATAATCCTCGGCTGAATCTGTAGTTTTAATTGGGAGGAAATGTGCTGACTTGGTCATCTGATCTACTATCACCCATATTGAGTCATGCTGCCGATGAGTTAGAGGTAGACCTGTAATAAAATCCATATTCACTTGTTCCCACTTTTATGTGGGTATGATGATATCCTGAGTCATACCTCCCGGTCTCTGATGTTCCACCTTAACTTGCTGGCAGTTTGAGCACTTAGCTAAAAATTCTGCAATGTCTCTCTTCATGCCATTCCACCAGTAAATATCCCGTAAATCACGATACATATTAGTAGAACCTGGGTTCAGCAAGTATCTGCTATTTCAAATCACCTATATCCAGTACACATAGCCTCCACTTCTTTTCTGAGAACGACCTCCTTTAACTTAAGCAATATGGAATCTTCATCCTGCCTTGACTTAACTTCAACTACCAATGAGGAGTCTGATCCACTCTACACCACTACTCCGCCCTCAGCTGTATCAACCAACTGCACTCCCAACCGAGCTAACCTATGGATATCCTTTGCCAGTTCTTTTTTGCTCCCTTCAACATGAGCCACGCTCTCTATAGACATTCTTCTTAAGGCATCAACCACCATATTGGCTTTGCTCGGGTGGTATAACACACTCATGTCGAAGTCCTTCAATAGCTCCAACCATATTCTCTGAAAAAGATTTAGGTCTTTCTGATTGAACACATACTGAAGGCTCTTGTGATCGGTGAAAACATCCACGTGAGCCCTGTAAAGGTAGTGCCTCCATATTTTTAACGTAAACACCACTTCTTCCAACTCCAGGTCATGAGTCGGATAGTTCTTTTCATGAACCTTGAGCTGTCTAGAGGTGTAAGCTATCACCTTACTCCGATGCATCAGAACGCAACCGCTTCCAACTCTGGAAGCGTCACAATACACTACAAACCCATCTGTTCCTTTCGGCAAGGTCAAAACTGGAGCTGCAGTGAATCGAGTCTTCAAATCTTGGAAACTGTTCTTACATGCATCTGACCACTGAATTTCACCTTTTTATGAGTCAAACTAGTCAGAGGGGATGCAATAGAGGAGAAACCTTCCATAAAACATCGGTAATAACTGTATAGACCCAAGAAACTTCTGATTTCTTTTGGGGAAGTACGTCTTGGCCAATCTTTCACAACTGCTATCTTTTGAGGGTCTACTTGAATACCCTCACCCGAGACCACGTGATCAAGGAAAGTCACATACTTCAGCCAGAATTCACATTTGCTGAACTTAGAACAACTGGTGGTCTTTGAGCATCTGTAGCATTATCCTTAGATGGTTAGCATGTTCTTCTTTGCTTCTGGAGTATACTAGAATGTCGTCAATATATACAATGATGAACATGTCTAGATATGACTTGAAAACCCTGTTCATCAGGTCCATGAAAGCTGCGGGGGCATTAGTCAGTTCGAAGGACATAACCACGAACTCGTAATGACCATACTGAGTTCTGAAAGCTATTTTCGGTATGTCACACTCTGTGACTCTTAGCTTATGGTACCCTGACTTGAGATCTACCTTGGATAAATAACTGGCTCCCTAAAGCTGATCGAACAAGTCATCAATCATGGGTCGGAGGTACCTATTCTTGACTGTGACCTTATTCAACTAACGGTAGTCGATACATATTCTGAGGGTATCGTCTTTCTTTCACACGAATAATACTGGAGCACCCCAGGGAGAGATGCTGGGCCTAATGAAGCCTTTATCAAAGAGGTCTTTTAGCTTCTCCTTCAACTCTTTAAGCTCAGCTGGAGCCATTCTGTAAGGAGGGATGGAGATGGGCTGAGTGTCGGGGAGGAGGTCTATGCCGAAGTCTATTTCCCGCTCAGGAGGGACTCTAGAAAGATCTTCGGGAAACACATCAGGGAACTGTGGACAACTGCAACTGACTGAATAGTCAGGGTCTTGGAGCCAGAATCTTTGACCTGAACTAGATGATAAATACACCATCTAGAAATAAGCTTTCTGGCCTTAAGGTAGGAAATAAACCGACCTTTAGGTGCTGAACTACTCCTTGTCCACTCTAAAACTGGATCATTAGGGAATTGAAATCTGACGACCCTAGTTCTGCAGTTGACTGAGGCATAACCGGAATGTAACCAATCCATGCAAAGAATGAGGTCAACGTCAACCATGTCCAACTCTACAAGATCAGCTGGAATGACCTTATTCAAGATTGAGACTGGGCAGTTTCTATACACCCGGTTGGCTCTAACTGACTCGCCAACTGGGGTAGAGATTGAGAATGGTTCTGAGAGGACTTATGGACTGATATCAAATTGGAAAACTACATAGGGAGTCACGAACGATAGTATGGCTCTTGGATCTAGTAGGGCATACACATCTAGATGGAAAAGGTGTAACATGCGCGTAACCATGTCAGGTGAGCTCTCCTGATCTTGACAAGAGGACAAAGCATAAAATGGATTTGGCGTTGGCCGCCATTCGTACCTGAAGTATTGGTTTGCTGAGCTGGTCAGCCTGCTGGAGCTGTTGATTCTAAGGATTGAGATCTCCTTTATCCTACTGATGGGCATTCCTTGAGCCGATGACCTAGCTGTCCACACCCAAAGCAACCCTCTCAGCCCTGAAGGTATTCCCCTGGATGGTTCTTGCCACACATAGGGCAAGATGGGTAGCGATTTCTAGCGCTGTGACTTTGGACTATGAGCCATATGCTCTACCCCTCCGATCCTTGTGGGACTAGAAAGTAGGGGCATTGGCTGAAGTGGTTGCTGGAGCCCTCTGCTGCTGCTGCTGTGGGCGGCTACTACCGCCAGACCTCTGGTGGCCATAATCTGATTGGCTAGTCCTTGCTTGCTTGTTCTCCTGCTTCAAATCCTTTAGTTTTTCTACCTCAATATGCTGGAATGAACTATGAGGCTGGAGAGATCAATATCTTCACTAAGCATTGCAGTCCTGCACTCCTTGAGGACCAAGTTCGATACTCCATTGACGAACTTCAGCATGCAAGCCCTTGGCTTGACTACCATCTTTGGAGCATATTTAGACAACTTTGTGAACTCTAGTGCATAATCTTCCACAGTCTAATTACCATATTTTAGATTCATAAACTCAGCCACCTAAGCTTCCTTGAGCTCCCGGGGCAAGAATCTGTCCAGGAAGGCTGTAGTGAACTCCTCCAACTCCACCAGTTCTGCTCCCGCTAGTCTATCCTCCTTCCACTGATCATACCAAATCTGGGCTACCCCTTTCAGCTGGTAGGAAGCCAGGTCGGCACTCTTAGAGGAGCTAGCACCCATAATTCGGGTGATCTTCCTAATCTCATCCATGAACTCCTGTGGGTCCTCTCGTACCTTAGATCCAGGGAAAGCTAGAGGGTTCTATTACACCCTGTAAATTCTTGACATGTATATAGCCTACTCGCATGTTGGTTAAGAGTTTTAGAATTCCATACATGCTAGAAAAAGGCCCGGGGAAAGACTGAACGAGCGTCGCATCGAACCATCACAGGAGGAGGTCTGGCAGACCCTCTCCGCGATGGCAGCGTGCTACGGAGGAAGCCCCTCTGCGATGGCCAACGTGCCACAGAGGGGGGTGTCCAGGCCCAAGTATATAAAGCCCCACTTCATTTTTTTTATTTCATTTGCACTCTTAATTTCTAGAAAACGACCAGAGAGAAGAGGAAGACGAGGGTTTAATATAAATTTCATCTGATTACGCCGTCAAACACAGTCCAAACTTGAATTAATCTTGGGTAGTGAAGTATTAAGCTGCAGAGAACATTTCTACGGAGTTAGTTTTGTGAAATTCGGCCGGAGAACCGTCGTCCTACCGAGCTAAGGCAAGTAGAATTGCTCCAAATTAGTGTCAATGTACTTCTAGCCCTAAAGTGAGTATTTCTCTCTTCTGGACTTCCGAGAAATAGCGAGTTCTCAACTGTTTTTTGATAAGTCAAAGTTTGGGCTATATATATATTCAAAGTAGTATTTTCTTCCAGAATATCGATGAATTTAGTTCTAATTGCTATGAATATGAATGCAGTTGGAAGAAATAGCTAAAAATTAGCCGAGTTACGCTAGATACTCAGGAAGTTAACGGACAAGGTATGTAAAGCCAGTTTCTTCGGCAAGCTAGTAGTTCCGGTATAGTCAAATAGTTCAAGTGCCAGTAGAATATTTCAGAAGCCGCATATTATGTTTAGTATGAATTTTAGTATAATGTTAGAACCATCATGTTATGTGTAGCATGAAACTTACTAGCACGATATAAATTCTAGTAGGAAGTTTTAGAAACAGTATATCATGTCCAGTATGTAATTTAGTAAAATATGTCAGGATATTATCATGTTCAGCCAAAACAATATAAGTTACCATAAAATATTCCAGAAATAGAATAGTAGCTTAATATAAGTTTTAGAAAGCATGTTGGAAATAGTAAGCCATGTTTACCATGAAACTTAGTTATACAACATGATTCTCAGCAGAAATATTATATTTTGTTTCAGTATCAGATTCAGTACAGTATGACAGAAATTATGTATATACCATTATCAGTTTCAGCATGTAATATATATATATATATATATACACATATTACTATCATTAGTTTTAGCATGTATTATATACATACACATTATTATCACTAGTTTCAGCATGTAGTATACACAGTTAGTATTACTAGTTGAGACTTTACTGTATTGTTTTGGGCTAGATTACCTAGCATTCATGACCGCCCCAGGGTTAATAGCTGTATTGACTCGTCCGCCAGAGGGCGAGGATACGTCGCTCTACGGAGTGGCATGCCGTCCCCTAGGGGATGAAGATGGGACGCCAGTTTCCCTATATTTTGCCTTGGTCGGCTTTTATACACCCCCGTTGAGCGGGTACGCCCGGGGTGTTGATTCAGGAGTCCTTTGGACTCAGGTACAATTATAGTTAGGGGCTCAGCGGGCCCAAGTGCATACCCAGGGGACCTGCAGGATGCTTATAGTTACTATGGGAGATGGGATGACCGGGGCAGGGGTATAGATTGCGTGTTGGTTGTACCTCCCGGCTTATGGGGGTCGGGTAAGGTTTATGTATGCTATGCTATGTTATGTTATGCTATATTACACCATGTTATGTTAGTTATGAGTAGATAGACAGTAGAATGCCACGTTACCAGGTACGAATCCTACTCCTTTCAGTATAATTGAGGACAGTCTTAAACTCATACTTTTAGTCAGTTACAGTCTATTTCTCTCTATTTCAGTTCTATCAGTTATAGTGCTTGTCTTCAGTTATTTTCCAGTTGTTGCTTTGCATACTCAGTACCAGTAGTACTGACGCCTATTTGAGGCGCTGCATTACTTGCCTACAGGTACTCATAGACGAGGAGCCGATCCCTCGTGATTTCAGCCAGCACATAGAGTGATCAGCTCCAGTCATCCGGAGCTAGACAACTAGAGGTCTATTCCTTTTCTTTGTTGTACAGTATGGGTAGGCCGGGGCCCTGTCCCGACCATCTTATCAGTATTCTTAGAGGCTTGCAGATTGTACATTTCCTGTGGTTAGCTGTACCGGTCATATGCGGCCGTGTGTATGTTTTAGTTTGTTTATGATCGCCGTGTGGTGCCTTATTCAGTTGATAGTGGTGACCTTGCCGGTCATGTAGCAGTTCAACATTTGTTTCCTTGATTCTGAAATAACTAGACAGTATGGTGGCCTTGTCGGCCCGCATAGGTTCCCTATTAATGCAGTTGTTCTGGGTAGCTATTGTTTGCTTACAGGTGGCTATAGGCCTATCGGTCGGAGGCTGTATTTATAGCCATCATATAGCCCGTCATTTTCTTAAATACAGAGTTAGAGCCAGCCTAGCACCAGAAGTGCTTAGGCTCAGCTAGCCAGCAGTCCAGGTCCTAGTAGGGCACCAGGTGCCAGTCATGCCTCCCAAGGTGGGGCGTGACAGGTTCATCTGGGTGAAGTCCGAACTCAGGCATCTGTTGCGGACCCATTAATATTAGCTGAAACCACCTGCTGGTTCACCTGGTTCATGACTGTCTGTGCGAGTAGCTGGATAGTCTCTTTGAACTCTGCGGAGGACACTAGGTCGTCCTGAGCAACTGCTGGAGTTGGTGGGGCAAATCGATGAGTGTTGCCGACCCTTCTTCTCTTACCATGTTGTGGAGGCATGATTTCATTGAAATGAAATAGAGCACGAGTTAGGAGAACATTTTATGAATTGAGCCTTGACGCACAAAAAAGAGTATGAATAAAAGGGAGTTTTCCTAATAACCTCTTATAGCCTCCCCGTCATAAGTGCGGCGCGCTTCACTCCCATGAAAAGGACTCTACTTGGCACAACTTTCAGACATCCTAGGATACAATAAATCTAGTGCTCTAATACAAAGTTTTTCATGACCCGAGTCTATATCCTGGACGAGACACGGTACTTGGAGTCACAAGTAACCCCAAGTCAACCCATGGTCTATCATAACACTAGAAATCTGAGTAAAATCATAGTGGAAGCTTTAAAGTGATAAAACCATTAATGAAGGAGAACTAAATCATAAAACTTTAATACAACTGAAAAACAAAATTGAAAATCTAGATCTATGTCTATGCCTAAAAGCCATCTATCTGATGAGTTGCTGGGACAAGCCCCCAGCTAACTCTAAATCTAACTGAAAGAAAAATAACTAAAGGAAAATAAATATCATCCTAGAAAGACGAGGACCCACCACTGGCACAACTGATAACTCCTAGAGAAGATCTGCTAACGATGCTGAGACTAAGAACCTACAGCTGTATCATAAAATGATACAATATAGAAGGTATGTGTTAGTACTTTGAATGTACTGAGTAAGTAGGAGAAAGCATAACACAAAGAATAAAATAACCGAGCTGTAGTGACATGCAATCACCAACTGAAATGATGAAATTGAAATATACTGAGATGGTCAAAATGACCCTGTCTGAAGGTCAAAGACATGCACTAAATCTGAGATACTAATCTGAACTACTGTACTAAACTGATCTGAGCTGAGTAATCTGCAACTGTTCTGAGTTGAGCTAACTGAGACTATACTGACTAGTGAGAGAGTCTATAACCGGTATATAACCACGGGAGCTAGACATGGAGTCTGATATATACACCCCATCAATAGGACCCAATATACCTTGCCAGGGTATAGAGGCATGAACTGGGTGATCACAAGTATGGGGCCATAAGGCCAATAAAAATAATCTATGGTGGCGACGTAGTTCTGGGAACCTGGGTGCACTGGAACCCCCATCCGCTCGGTGCTAAGTCCTACTCCTACTGAATAGTCCTAGACTGACTACTAAGCTGATGCTCGAAATTGGGGCCCAAGACTAAGTCAGGAGGAATACCTATCCTAAAGTACCCTGAGAGTCCTATCAGACCGAATTCTGTGACTGGTGTTCTAAGACTGGTCAGAGCTGCTTATCTGGAAGCGTCGTAATCTTCTAAAGAACAAATTGTAATCTGAAGCTGGGGTTCTTAGGCTGGTCAGAGCTTCTTATATTGAAGTGTCATGACCGCCTAAAGAACCACTAAAGTCTGATATCTAAGTGAAATATAGATAACTGGGAGGCACCACTGACACCTCAAAAATCAACTAAAGTCAAACTGATCAGCTAACATTTCTGAGCAACACTGGGTATAATAATCTAACTGAGACTGGAGTAATATGTATCTAACTGAAATTTTTTATGTACACTAACAATATGGGGATCTCAAAACTGATAGAATCAAGCTACAGAGAAACTAGTCCAACACGCAAGATTCTAAATTTTTACTGAACTGAGAACTAGGGCTAAATCATTCCACCAGATACAATTCTCACAAATTTCTAGAAATAGGAAATAATAAAGTAGTTAAAATCATGAGAAATATTCCACTTGAAATCTTATAGAAATTGGCCTGACCATTTCTACATTTTGAATCCACAGGGCTGTAACTGATAGAGAAAATAAAGAAGATTTTATGGACACAAGGGAAGAATTATTCCCTTATTGAATTCCCACATACGTGGATAAGAAATCCCTGAAGAAGAAAGCTTGAATTTCTGCAACTGACAAGGAGCCCTAGTTCTTGCTTGAAAGGAAAAGTCTGGATTCTATGATTGATATTCTGAGAGTCTATGTGGGGAAAGAAGGGGAAAATATTTAATCACAATAAATTCTCTGAAACTATACTTAAAACAACGTAGTTTAGGAACTAAATACGTGGGAACTTACAAAATTTCCCTGGAAAAAATTTTGGAAAACTGACCAAAAAGGAACTAACAGGTCACTCAACGAGTTGTTGGTTGAGACCACGACTCGTCGGGACCACTCGTTAGTCCTACTGTCTGGGTGCTGGGATCATTCGATCTGGCAATGGGGGATACCACGACTCATTAGATGAACTAACAGGTCATTGGTTCCTCCCGTGGTTACTAGATGAGAAAGTCTGAAAGGTCTGTCAACGGGTGACACAACGACTCTTTGGTGGACCCAATGGGTCATTGTGTCCATTCATTACTTTCACTGGAGGATTTCTAAAAAATCTCAAACTTGACATGGCGTATGGTGAAAATGACTCATTGTGCAACACAACAGGTCGTTGTTTCCATTCGTCATCACTGCAAGGAGTTTATGGGGTTCTTATCCGACGACTCACACAATGAGTTGTTGTTCCTGATGATGACTCGTTGGTTGAGTCATGGGGTTCTAGAAAAGGGACTCTTGAGCTGGGGACCAATGATCGACAGGATGACTCATTGTTTCTCACAACGGGTCATTCCTTGCCTTGTGGGTTTCTGAGAGACCAAGCATTGTTGACCACAACTGATACAACAAGTTGTTGGAGCTGACCACGACTCATTGTCTTAGTCATTCTAAGGCAACTTTTTGGTTTCTTCTAGATTTTTCTTGCAATGTTTGAGTCTGGTCTAAAAAAGTTTCAAGGCTGGCGCACATTGCACCAACCTAAAGTTTTATTTTCTGAAGTTCAGGACTTGATGCACGACGCCAATCATAGCACCAGGCCCTTTAGCTCCTCAAATCTTCACTCTTTGGATCATTTTAAGTCCATTTTTCTTAGTTTCTTGCTCAAATCAACTGAAATCGTTTGTTAGCACATAAAACACACACACACACATTAAGGATTATGAACTTAAAGCATGATCAAATATGAGTAAAAATATGGCAAATGGGCATAGAAATGTGCCCAACATCACCACCCCACACTTAAAATAATGTTCGTCCTTTAACAATCCTTAAAACATACCTAAACTCATGTTTCACCGTAACACTTGACACCTCTATCAACTCATACTCAACCAACTAGCATAGAGCATACATAAAGTGGTTTATCATAAGAAACAGAATTTTTTCAAGCACATATGAACGCTTCACTATCTAGATCACACAACCTCTATAAATGACTCATCTTTTCAACACAAGGGCCAACATGATTAAATGTAATAGTAGTGCACCGAATTAGATTCTGAGATTCTACATAGTCTGAAAAAGCCTCTAACATAACTAAAGAGCTGATGGGATAACACCCCCAACTAGCTCACTAAATGTCATAAACTAAAAGTAACCCAACTCAACAATATAAAGGTCCTCGAGGGATGAGGACTCACCAATAAGAGAACCGAACTAAGCTCTGGAGACTAGCTAATGGCGGGACAGAGTTTGAACGTCTGAACCTGTATCGTAAAATGATATAGCATAGACTATGTGGTAAATACTTGAAATGTATTGACTATGTAAGGTAAATAAGCATAACTAAAATAATGCACATAACATAAATCATAAGATCACGAGAATAAGGACTGTATGCTGAAATCTAAAAACTTGTATAGTCATAAACTGAATTTCATATCTGAATAGAAGTCCCGAAGCTGAAAATAGACTCATATGGCTTGCCATAACTGAAATAATAAGTTAAAGCTTATAAACTGATCATTGGGTCAAACCTACTTAAAACATAATATCATATTTCAAAACCATGCATAACTGAAATCATGAGGAATAATGGGAGATCATAATGGACAACCACCATGTATGAGCGCATGATGATCCCACATATTGCCCACATGGAGGAGGGTCATCCTAAGCCTTTCTAGGGCAAACGATAAGTATGGTTTGATATCACTGTGTGCCATTGGGCAGTGGGAAATGCTCTCTTGAGAGTTTTCAAAATATACCTACGTTGGCGCATAGTTTATGAGACCAGGGAACCTTGGAACCCCAAGCCTACTCGGTGCTAGACACCACTCCTAAAACATGTATGGTTTTCATATAATCATATTCTAGAACATAACTTGAATCTATACATTTGAGGAGTCTTGACTCCAAAACATATATCTATTATTTGATCATGTTAGCCTTTGTCAGATCATAAAACATGCTTGTCTTGTGTGGGCTTGCCCAAATCTAAAAGTCATGCATACTTGAAATAGACTGCATTGATCAAAATCATTGATACATACATGGGAAATTTGTAAACATTCATATATACTAGATATCTCCTTATACTTGAAATCATAAATCATAAACTTGTTTCATGAACTTTCATAATTGGGCATAATTTTCTAAAATTTTAAATTATGAATTTATAATCAAAATAGATATAAAATCTACCCATAAATCTTAAAACATACTTTAAAACATGAAGATAATTGATCCATAAATAAATTGTAGAGAATTTCATAAAATAAGGACAAAACTCCATAGGATCATGGACTTGATTTGGAGCTTGAATTCATAGAATTAAGGAGAATATTGAACATGAGTGTGAAACGAAACCTTATTCGTGGCCTCACATACTTGGGTAAACTTAACCTACACTTATCTTTGAGAGCCCAAGAGGTTTAGAGAAGGAATTGAAGAATTAGGCTTGATCTCAATGGAGAAGTCTTAGTCTTGCATGCATGGGTGGAAAATGGTTTAGAATAGGTTTAACCCCCATAGTACACCTCTTTCAGAGTTTAAAACAACGTAGTTTAGGCATTAGGAGCTTAGGAATTACAAAAATTCCCTTACTGATTCGCCTAGAAAAGTGAAACTGCAGTCAGCACGAGGGACATGACGAGTCATTAGGTCCTCTGATGACACATTTTCTCCCCTCTTCACCACCACTGGAAAATTTTCCTTTCACTAAACTTCCTACCCTCACGGACCACTTGATGAGTCTTTAGATGCACTACAACTCGTCCCTCCATCCATTTCCAACACTGCCAAATCATCCTTATTCACCTTACGGGTCATACCACAATTTGTTGGGAGTTACGATGACTCGTTGTCCCATCCATTGCCACTGCCCAAGACTGAAACCTCCTCAAAACTAGGCACCACCTGATGGGTCACATAACGACCTATTAGAACACACCATGAGTCACTAGATGACTCATTTTGTGACTTGGTGTAGATTTTCCTTCTTTTTCTATTTCAACCCTCGGGTCTGATCTTCGAGACTTTTGTGCATTACAGTTTAGAGGGGAATTAATCAACATTCTCCTCTATTTCTCTCCCAAACTTATAGGAATAGTACATGGAAGATAGAAGACCTTTTCAGGTCTAAGCTAGGGTTCCATTTAAAGTGCTGCAAATTTTAAGATTTCTTCTTCATGTATGTGGGATTTCAACAAGGGTTACTTTTTAACCCTTGTGTCCTAAAAGCTTTCATAAAATATTGATATCTCAGTGCTATAGAAAAATCATGTCTTAGAGTTTTGTTTTGTCATGAGTTTCCTTATTACTTCAATATTCTCAAGTCTCATGTGATTTCTATTATGTGATATTCATGGTTTTACAAATACAGTTACAAACAATACTTTCATGACAGATTTTCACATAATTCATATTCAGTTATATAAATATATATTTTGCTTCTATATGGAATTGAGTTTAGCATGAATTCATATTTCAATCTTTATGATTCTGTCATAATTTCGGTATACAGATGTTGACAGCATAAGCAATATTTTTAGGTTCTTTAGGCTCTCAAAATACTATCAGATAAAGTTCTTGATTTAGCTTTAAGGACACTATTTTTTGAGCTATCAATAAATTATTAGTAAGATTATCAATTGGGAGTAGTTCTTAGGATCAAGATGCTCCAGGGTTCAGTGCAACTAGGACCCAGAACTACATGCTATTGTAGGTTATTAGCCCAAATGGGCATCAGTTTTAGTGATCACATCAGCCATGCATTTATACCCTAGCAAGGTATATTGGGTCCTATCGATGGGGCATATACATCAAACTCCGCGTTTAGCTCATGTGGTTATATGTTGGTTAATAGACTCTCCCATCATTTAGTACAGTTACCATCTCAGTCACAGTTAAAGACTCAATTTTTAGTACATGTATGTGACCCTTAAATTAGTTTTTACTATAGTTTATTATGTATTATCAGACTACTGCTTCACATTGATAGTTATGTAACTTAATAAGGGTCATGGTACTTCAATTCAGTTATGCATTTTAGCAAAGCATTTCAGAGTATCAATATGTTCTTTATAATCAGATGCATATTTCATATACTTAGTACATTCAAAGTACTGACTGCATACTTCTTATGCTATATCATTTTATAATATAGGCTCAGTTTCTCAGGCTCAGCAGCGGGTTCTCCTTTAGACTTATTGTGATAGAGTTCTATTGGTGAGTCCTCATCTTTCGAGGACCGGAGTCTTCATTTCTAGTTATTGTCATTTTCAAATTTTCAGACATTAGAGTTAGCTCGGGGTTTTGTCCCAACACATTAATTTTCTTTTACAAGGATTTCAGACAGAGTATGTTAATTCTAGCTCGAGTTTCAATGTTTGATTATATTTTAGTATCTTAGCAGATATTCTCTACTTGTAAAAGTATTTGGTTATTTCTTATAGACAACTTCCACTTAATATTCTTCTATAATAGTGCAGTCATAATAGAGTTATGATAGGCCATGGGTAAGTTTGGAACCATTCGTGATTCTAAGCACCGTGTCACGTCCAAGATGTAGACTTGGGTCGTGAAATGGCACATGCATAACATAAGCATAAGCATACACGAAGCGGAGCAAACATAATGTAAGGAATACTCGAAAGTCTAAGATATCATAAAGCGTCAAAACTGAGAACATAAGTCAACAACTGAGTATCTATATATCAGGTCTAAAAAGCCTCTAAAACGTCAGATGAGCTGAAGGGAAAACCCCCAACTAGCTCCACTAAGTCAGAAACTAAAAAAACATGAAAAGGCATGAATCAAAACTAACATCCTTGGATGATGAGGACTCACCTAAAGTTAGTCGAGTCTAGAGCAAGATCAAATCTAGCGGTGGGCTAGACTGATCACCTAAACCTATAGCATGAGACGATGTAACACAAAAGTATGTGATCAATACTTTGAATATATTGAGTATGTAGGATAAATAAAGCATGAGATTATGGAAAACATGCTAAAAAGGTCATGATTGTGTTAGTCATAAAACATAAGCTATTCATCATAATCAGAAGTATACTGACCCAAGGTTTTGAAAGCAAAGTCATAAAACTCATCATAATTGAAAACATAAGTAAAAATAGTAATATGAACAATGGGTAAAAATATAATATAAACATAATATCATAAGTTATGAACATGAAAAACCTAAAATATGAGAAACAGTGGGAGATTCTCATTACCGGCATATTCAAAGTGAGCATATGATAACATCCAAATCTACTCCTCAAAGATAGAACACGATCGTATGCAATATGATTTATCCAACTATAAGGGGGTCGAATCCACAGGGAATGAGGAATGATCTCTACCAAGGTTGTAAAACAATTGGAACTAACTAGCATCATTGTATAGCAACTGGGAATGTAAATTATGGGGGAAAAGAAAGATCAACTCAATGAATCTAAATGCAATAATAAAACAGGTAAAGTAGATTATAGCATATAATGAGAGAAAACTAGGTATGCGCTTTTGATATGAGCATCGATTGGATTTGGGTTAGTTAAATAGTCTCAAATATCAATTACAAAACATGAATAGCAGTGGCAACGACTACACCCGATGTTTTTCAACCACTTGGCTGAATTTGCCTTGAATTTTCTCAAACCTCAAGGTTAATAATATCAATCAGCCACTAAAAGCTTGAGGAAAAACTAAGCTATCTCTAGCTTTAGCCCTTTAATGGATGATGGAAATGGATTTTGACTATCTCTAGATTAACCTCACGTATCCATGACCCAAATCCTCACTAATGCTTTCTTACCCATATCTTACTCCTTTCTCTAAAGCAAAAGAAAGATAAAAAAAGTAAATTAATATTTACAATCATTAATTATAGCATTCAAACTTATAGAAAACACTAGATTCATGCATTGTAATTAATTTTAAGCCTAAATCAACAACACTCAATCCATTATAAACCTCAATCATTCACTCACCCATAACAATTAAATTAGCTACTCATATATGAAGTTAAAGGAGAGATCCCCATGGGAGATTCACTAACATTCATCATATTTGATTAGAAATTTAAGCTCACAAGTCTGCAACAACGATGGTTTAAGAATACCAAAGGAGAAGAAGTAGAACAATGTTCTATTTTCCTATTTTATACTTCTCTCTATAATTCTTCTTAGCTAAGATGTGATGTTCAAAGATATCACAAGTATGAGTACATATAGGGTAATTCTACATATTCTTTTTTTGTACAACTTTTCCTCAAATGCCCTTAGAAGCATCCATATTTAATTTGTGCCAAAGTTAGGCAATTTTACCCAATGAACGTTCTGGACACTTGTGCGGAACCTGCATTTCGCAAGTGCCCATCCATGGTCTGCATGTATCGAACAGGTCATGAAAAAAATGTTTGGAACTGCGGTTGCACCTGCATTTCCCAGGTGCCTACCAGCATTTCACATATGCCTTTCAGCTCAGGACCAGTGCTTTTTTGCGCTGCACCTACATTTCGCATATACTAACATGCGGAACATAGGTTCTTGCTTCTAGCAAAATCATTCTTTATTCAATTCCTTTACTTCTCTTGTGTCAATCCAATACCTGCAAAATCAATGAGAGAAGGCATAAAACCTTCCAAATTGATGTGAAAATCATCCCAAAGCTCATGCTTAAGAGTCTAATGAGTTGGTAAATTACCAACTCATCAAACCCCGAAACTTGAACCATTTTTTCCCTCAAGCAAGACATTCTCTCACAACTAAGAATTGAATTAAGCATTCTCATCACAAGAGCTGCACAAGGGACTTTTAAAGCTTAAGAAGTCTCACACTGACTCAAGAAAAATTTAAAAAAAAACTCAAAACATGTTGGACAAACTCAATTGGTAACCACAAGTATTTGACATATCTCATTTTCATTCTTTCAATTCAAGACAGTGGGTATTGGCAACCAATGCGCTCTCATTAAGCATTTCAAGTAACTGACAATTAACATTTAAGGTTTTCCTTAAAGTTCACTACTCAACTTGTCTCATTCACACCTTTTAATTAAAAGCACAATTTTAGATGTACTCTAAAGAACTGATTCCACTCACATAAATAGAGAATCCCACTCATATTTAGGCAATTCACACATAGGAATATAGAATAAAGAAAATATGCTCACTCTCACAAAGAAATTCAAGTGCATACAAATTGATCCATAGGCTTGCCCTTCATGTAAATCACCAGTAATGTAGAGTTGCTACACTCAAAATCATTAAGGACTTAGGGGTCATAATGATGGCTAGGGGTAAGGGTAGGATAAATTTTTGCTCTATTGGCTGAATCCTCCATAATGCCTTTTGTGAACACAATCAAACATCCCGCTATAGTCATGAAATTACTTTACCTTATCTCTCCTTATTCATCATTCACATTTTTTATCAAGAAACCACCCTTGTAACACCTTGGATTCTATATTTAGCCTTATCTAACCAAGAGATAGCACCATTTATTTTTTTTCTTTTTCTTCTTTTGATTGGAGGTTTTTCAAGCAACTATTTCATTCTTTTTATCAACCAATTTTGTGCTACCTCACGCCGAAGCTCACATTTATGCACACCCCCAAACTTAGGCTTTTTCCTACACTTTATTTCACTTCCTTATCTTCCCAAATATTGGGCTTCCAAGCCCCATTTTTCTTTCATCACTACCATTTAAGGAGGATGGGTGCCAAAGAAGAGGACTAAAAAGGGTAATAGGCATGTAATGTGGTTTACAAGAAAAAGGGTAAACGACTTAAACATTGGCTAATAAGGATGATATTCAAGGAGGTCATTTTGGGTAAAGTGAAAATCCAAGAAAGCCTAAGATCATGCTGTAAGTGCAGCCATATCTAGAATTTTGCCTTGAGACACACTTAAGGCAAGTTCTAGACAATATGCACACACAAGAATTAAGCCAAATCTCTCACTACACAAGGCATCACATTCTAAGGAGTTTACTAATTTTCAAAATCAACTCAAGGGTATGACTTCAGACAAGCTAGCTTGCAAATTAAAAAGCCAAACAATGAATGTGCAACTAATGACCAAAGAGTGCTCATTTTCAAATTCAAGTGCCCTTTTTATCTCAAAAATCCCTTTGCAACGCCAAGCTAAAATATTTGGTAGTACCTCTTAAAACAAGTGCAATAAAGACTCAAAAGACACTAAACTTGGCATTTTCCCTTAAGAAAGTCGCCTCTCAATCTTTCATAGGAAAATGCCACCCGATTCAACAATCAGAAAGAAAAGAAACAAAGAAATTTTTTACTCCTTGTGAAAGAACCGTGGTACAAAGAAAACCCTTGGAGTTAATTACGATCTACTTTGAACAAAGAAGATTTTTAAACATGGGTTATGAAACATTTGGAAAAGTAAAATAGACCCATTAATTGCAACTGACATTGTCAACACATGATTTCTACTTTAACAAAAGCCCAACAAAGGCATTCATTCAACTAACAAAACAAGATCCACCAGGGCATTCATTCAACTAGACAAAAAGAGAACACCAATAAAGCAACATAATAATTCTAGCCCAAAAAGGGCAACAAGGGACAATGATTAACCAAAAGGAGAGAACACACCCCCACCCCCAACTAAGCTCTTACATTGTCCCCAATATACAAAGTAAGGATGGGTAAGAACTCCTTGAATTGGCTACTCTTCGGCATCATCATCATCCTCTTCATCCTCTCCACCATCCGACCTCGGCCTCATCTTCTTCATTGAAGCCTGCAAACAAGTCATCAATAAGTCCTTGGGTTGTATGTGGGGCATCCATAGATGCATCAAGTAAGCTTATGTCGAGATCGGCAATAGGTGCCCTATTCTGCAGCTCTCTCATATCAGCTCGGAAAGAAGATACTTCTCCCTCAACCATATCCACTCAGGAGCACAACTTGTTCAAGCTATAAAACATATCCTTCATCACCTTCTTCACCGACCTTTAGATGAGGGCTGGCAGATATTGAGCTAACCTTTGGAGTTGGTTTTCAGAGAGCGTGTCATTTATGCCAGCTTTTGGATCCTTTTTGGTCTAGAGGATGAAGGAGAAGGTTAAGGCCCTCGGAATGGTGCCTCCTTACAAACATGTCTTGACATCTCGGGGTTCGACTCATTGAGGTCAGGAGCCATGGAGATCTCATTTATGTCAAGAGGGGTTGAGCCCTCGGGAGCATCCCATGCATGCAACCTTTTTCTCTTACTTTTGGGAGCATCAACGTCCCTCTTCTTATCTACACCAACCACACTAGTAGTGGAGCTGGGCTTTTCATCTGGAAATAGTGATCAGCTGATGAGCACCTGGTAGGGCATGGAGAGGCCTTGATGGTGAGCTTTTCTCTTTATTTGGGTGGCAGCCGCTTTGCCGAAGTTTACGGGCACTCCAGACATAATAAAAGAAATTAGTATAGCAGCCTCAAGGTTAACCTTTTGATCATTCTTGGAAGGCATGATTCGGCAATGCACAAACTCGAACCAAAGTTTGGCCTCGAATTTGAGATATTTCCTTGCGATTTCGCCACCCATGGTTCCCCAGATTAGGTGACCATTGGCAATGATGCGCACAACCCAACCAAATTGATTCTTCTTGTCGACACCCTAGCTATAAATGCGCTGCCAAAGTCAATTTCATCCTCCCAATAAATAGCACTGATGGTGTCCTAAGTGATATCCACCTCCATTCCACAAATCATGACTAATGGGAGGCAGGGGAACTCATCTACCTTTCCTTTATGCTTCATGGAGTCTTGGCGTTCTACATATGAGGCATAGAACTCTGGCACCAGGTTCAACAAGAAATTGGGTAGAGCCTCCGTGAAAGTATGCGAATGCCTCTTGTTGAATTATGCGTTGATGTTGAGGAAGTCATCCCCCAGCCCTGCCAAATCAAAGCGCTTCTCCAGAGTGTTTGGCCTATTTATGTATGTGAGGTAGTACTTGATCTTGGGAAGATTTATATGCCCAATTGATACTCAAAAGTATTATTTTTGCCTTGTTTATCTAGCAATCTGTATACATTTTCATGTAATAGGCAATAAAATGTGAATTTATACTAACCAACATGATTAGCATTGTTTTGCAGTTAAAATGTGATTTCGGGAAGCTGAAATGCATGTTGGATGATATCGGAGTTGGACTTGGATGCGAGCAAGGGAAAAGGCATTGGACAACATGAATTAAAGGGGCTCCGCGATGGAGCCGTGTCACGCTGCCATCGCGGAGGCATTCTGCCTGGAGGGTGAAAATTCACCAAATTTCCAGTGGAGGTCCGCGTTTGCTCCGTGGCATAGAGACAGTGCTCTGCGATGCACGCCGTGCCACGTTGAGCTTGAATTCCCGGACCCCCAGTTCCAGTGAGGGTCCGCGTTCGTGCCGTGTCACGGAGGCAGTGCTCCGCGATGCACTCCGTGACACGTTGCTCATTATTCTGGAAAAAATTCCCAGCAGTATAAATAGAACACTTAAGTTCATTTTTCAGAATTCAGACTTGGTGGAGCAAGGACGTGGGTTACAGGCAGTTGAGGGACGAAAAGTTCAGGGTTTTTTCTCTCTTTCTTTCTTCTTTAATTCAATTGCTTGTATGATTAACACTCGTCTTATGATGATTAATCCACAAATGAGTGGCTAATTCCCTTCCTTGCTGAGGTTGTGAATAATTGCGATGAAATTTGATTATTGATTATCTGGTTTTTCATCTTTTTCTTCCATGTTGTTCTATTAATTCTTGTTCTTATTGCATTGGTGTGTGGCCTATATTAATGTACATCTAAAAAGTCCGATTTCACTCGAGAGAGCACGAAATTGGAAAGTTGTGAATTAATAGGATATTGTTCTTTACTTGATTTGGGAAAATTGAGTTTTGATGTGCATTCAGGATAGAAATATACCTGAAAGTCGTATTAGTCAATTTAGGAACCGGAATTGTATGAATAGAACATGAATTGCATTTGATCACAGAAATGTAGACGGATGGTTCATGATTCTTAAGTGAGGTTAAATATGAGAGTTTTAATCTCTTGGCAAATGTTCTTGGCTAGCAACAGGAAGAAAAGATTAACCAATTTATGATGATAATCAGTTTCATTACATGTTCGTTTAACCTTAGCATGCTCTTATCCATAGTTCAGATTCAAAGTAGATAATTGTTCTTAGTTTTAGCATAAAATTTATAAAACAAATTATTAACTTTTTGGTTACGTTGTTGTCAGCATACTTAGAAGTAAAAATATAGTATACTTGAGCAAATTGCACTTAACCCAAGTCTCTGTGGGATCGATACTTGGCTTACTAAAGCCACTTACTACTTGTTCGACCACGTGCGCTTGCGTGTCATTTTATATACCCATATAACAAACCGAACAAGTTTTTGGCGCCGTTGACGGGGACTTGGCAATTGGTGAATTTGTTTTAAGTGTTAATTTACTGTATTTTTATTTATTTATTTTTTTTCTTAAGTGTTGACAACTTGGTCTTAGCCTGTATTTTGCAGACTTAATTGCTGTGAACACTGGCAAGAGACAAGGAGCTGGTGGAATCTTATATAGAGCCAGAACGTATATTTCACAGTAAGAGAAGAGAAGCTCTTCAAAGAAAGCTGCAGTTGCTCAGACAGACGATCATGGAGCAACAACAGAATCCACCGGTTGTAAGGGCAGTGTTAGTGCCCGAAGAAGCAGCAGCAAGGCCGGTTCGCGAGGTGGCAATCCCACATGCCAATAATGTTACATCAAGTATCCGCAAACCAGAGCCTGGAGGGAGATTTGAACTGAAACAAAATATGGTGCAGTTGTTGCACACAAGCAGGCAATTTACCGGTCTCCCTCATGAAGATCCACAACAGCATCTCCAAAATTTTTTGGAGATAAGTGACACTTACATACCCGCTGGAGTGTCACCAGACTATGTTCGGCTTACATTATTTCCATTCTCCTTACTTGGAGAAGCCAAGAGGTGGTTGAAAGCTGAGCCACCAAATTCTATCTCAACGTGGGATGATCTTGCACGGAAGTTCTTGATAAGGTTTTTTCCCTCTAGTAAAACAGCAAGACTTAGAAGTCAAATTCTAAGTTTCAAACAGAGGGAGGGAGAAAATTTATATCAAGCCTAGGAGAGATTTAGATCCATGTTGCGGGACTGTCCTCATCATCATCAGTCTAATGAGGTGTTGGTGCACACATTTATTGAGGGTTTGGAACCCCACACCAAAATATTGCTAGATTCAGCAGCTGGAGGGAAAGCGCTGGAAAAGACTTATGAGGAGCTGTATAACTTGTTGAACCGGATTTCACAGGGCAATCCAGAATGGAATGCTGATTCATCATGAGGTGGGACAAGGAAAGCAGCAGGAGTGCTTGAAGTGGATGGGTTTACAGCTATCGCTGCACAGATAGCTGCATTGCAAAATCATTTGAACAACCACTTCAGCAACATGACTTTGAACCAGCCTCAAGCTCCAGTTAATGCAGTCCAACAATTGTGGTGTGAAGTGTGTGGAAGCAGTGAGCACTCAGCTGAGTGCTGTGGAGCCAATCCTGACTCGGTAAACTTTGTGGGTAATGCACAAAGAAATCACCAGCAGTATGGTAGTAGCTACAATTCAAATTGGAGGAATCATCCTAACTTCTCATGGGGTAGCAACAACCATCAAGGCCAAAGTTCGGGTCAGGGTGTGCAAAGGAACCAAGGAGGGCAACAGAACTACCAAGCTCAATTCAGAAACAATAATGCACCTCCTCCACCACCATCACCCAACATTGAGGAGATGTTCAAGACCATGATAGCTAACCAAGCTCAATTGCAGGCTGACTATGTGAAATTGGCAGCCGAAGTGAAAAACAATCAGTTAGCTACCAAGGCTCTTGAGTATCAGTTTGGGCAATTTGCTAGTGCCCAAAATACAAGGCCTAGAGGAGGACTGCCAAGCGACACAGATCCGAATCCCAAGCAGGTAAATGCAGTGACCACAAGGAGTGGTTTGCAGCTGAAGGAGGTGGAACCAGAAAGACCACCTCAACATTCGGGAGCTGCAGAAGTCGAGGGGGAGCAAAGTTCGGAAAGAGGGAAGACCAAAGAAGCTGAATCAGAAAGACCTCCACCCCCGTTCCCTCAACGACTCAAGAAACACAAGGAGGAGGTGTGTTTCAAGAAATTCATGGAGGTTCTTAAACAGGTACATGTTAATTTACCTCTTGTTGATGTCTTGCAGGGAGTGCCTAAATATGCCAAGTACATAAAGGACATCGTGGCCAAAAAAAGTTGGTTGACAGAGTATGCTACGGTGGCTCTAACGGAGAAGTGCACTTCCCTGTCCAAAAGAGACTGCCCACAAAGCTAAAAGACCCTGGAAGTTTTACTATCCAGCTTACTATTGGGCAGAGCATCCGAGCTCGTGGATTGTGTGACCTGGGGGCGAGCATAAATTTGATGCCATCTTCGGTATTCAGAAAGTTGGGTCTAGGGAGTCCTAGACCCACAACGGTAATCTTGCAGTTGGCGGATCGATCCTTAGCTAGGCCAGATGACATTGTTGAGGATGTTCTAGTGCAAGTTGGCTCCCTAATTTTCCCTGTAGATTTTGTTGTGCTGGACTTTGAACCAGACGCGGAAGTCCCATTTATTTTGGGACGTCCCTTCTTGGCAACCGGGAAAGCACTAATTGACGTAGCTACGGGGCAACTCACAATGCGAGCACATGACAAGATAGAGGTATTTGATGTGTTAAAAGCCATGAAGCTGCCAGCTATACATGAGGAGCTTTCAGCAATCAATATGGTTGAACATGAAGAAATTCGTCAGATTGTTGAATCTCAAGACCCATTGGAAAGAGCGTTGACGCACTCCGATCATTTTGGAGATAGAGAGGCAGGTGGAATGGTCCAATTTTTAAATGCAGCACAAAATCATCCTAGGAGACAGGAATTTCAATCATTAATGAGATCTCTAGAGCCTTTGCCGAAACCATCCGTTGAGGAGGCACCGAAGCTGGAGCTGAAAGAATTGCCACCCCATTTAAAATATATCTTTTTGGGGGAGGGTGAGACGTTACCAGTTATCATCTCTGAAGACTTGACGGAGGCACAGGAGAAGGCAGCATTGGGTGTCCTCAAAAAGAGGAAGAAAGCAATGGGTTGGCAAATGTCAGATATTTAGGGTATCAATCCAGCTTTCTGTACACACAGGATATTCATGGAGATAGGAACCAAACCAACCGTTCAGCCGCAACGGAGACTTAATCCAGCAATGAAGGATGTGGTGAGGAAAGAAATAATCAAGTGGCTTGATGCAGGTGTGGTCTACCCAATTTCAGATAGTGAATGGGTCAGCCCCGTTTAGTGTGTTCCGAAGAAAGGGGGGATGACTGTAGTTGCCAACTAGAAAAATGAGTTGATCCCTACCCGAACCATCACAGGCTGGCGGATTTGCATGGACTACAGAAAGCTAAATGAAGCCACGAGGAAAGATCATTACCCCATCCCATTTATTGATCAAATATTGGATAGGTTGGCGGGACAGGAATATTATTGCTTCCTTGATGGGTACTCTGGTTATAACCAAATAGCCATAGCTCCGGAGGATCAAGAGAAGACTACTTTTACCTGTCCTTATGGGACATATGCTTTCAGGCGAATGCTGTTTGGGTTATGCAATGCACCGACCACATTTCAGAGATGCATGATGGCTATTTTCCATGACATGGTGGAGGATTTTGTTGAGGTATTTATGGATGATTTTTCTGTTTTCGGTAATTCGTTTGCTACTTGTTTGCAGAATCTTGACAGGGTGTTGGGTCATTGTGAGGAATCCAACCTTGTATTAAACTGGGAGAAATGCCACTTCTTAGTGAAGGAGGGTATTGTCCTTGGCCACAAAGTATCTCGAAAGGGGTTGGAAGTCGATCATGCTAAGATCGAGGTTATTGAAAAGTTGCCACCACCAGTGTAGTGAAAGGTGTGCGCAGTTTTCTTGGGCATGCAGGATTCTACAGACGATTCATCAAAAACTTTTCCAAAATTTCTAGACCACTATGCAGATTGCTAGAAAAAGAGGTGAAGTTTGAGTTGAATGATGAGTGTGTTAAAGCATTCGAAGAGTTGAAGCAGAAATTGATAGAAGCACCTATCCTCACTTCTCCGAACTGGGAACAACCATTTGAGTTGATGTGTGATGCCAGTGATGTGGCTGTGGGAGATGTATTGGGGCAGAGAAAAATAGAATCTTTCATTCTATCCATTATGCAAGCAAAACGCTGAATACGGCCCAAAGCAATTACACAGTCATAGAGAAAGAACCTTGGTGTTTGCATTTGACAAATTTAGGTCCTATTTGGTGGGTTCGAAAGTGGTGGTGTACACAGACCATGCAGCGATTCGGTACCTATTCAACAAGAAGGATGCTAAGCCGAGATTGATCAGATGGATCATGTTGTTGCAGGAGTTTGATCTTGAGATCAAAGACCGAAAGGGGAGCGAGAATCAGGTAGCAGATCACCTATCACGATCGGAAAGCCGGTCGCATGTGATGGAAAGTGATAACATAAATGAAGAGTTCCCAGATGAGCAACTCTTGGCAGTGGGGGAAGCTGAAGTTCCATGGTATGCAGACATAGTTAACTTGCTAGTGAGCGGAGTCTACCCAGCTGAGGCAACAGACCAGCAAAGAAGGAAATTGAGGCATGATAGCCGACACTTTGTTTGGGATGAACCATATTTATTCAAACAAGGACCAGATCAGGTAATGAGAAGATGCATCCCAGAGAGTCAGATTGCAGAGGTGTTGAGGGGCTGTCATTCTTCGTTGTATGGAGGTCATCACGGAGGCGAGAGAACAGTGCACAAGGTTCTACAGTCAGGTTTCTTTTGGCCGACACTGTTCAGAGACTCTATGGCGTATGTCAAAATGTGTGATAGATGTCAGCGTACAAGATCAATTGGCAGAAGACAAGAGATGCCGCTGCAGAATATATTGGAAGTTGAGCCCTTTGATGTATGGGGCATTGATTTCATGGGCCCATTCCCACCGTCATTTGGTAATCATTATATCTTGGTGGCCGTAGATTATGTATCAAAATGGGTGGAAGCAATAGCTTTCCCCAGGAATGACAACAAGGTAGTAACGAAGTTTGTGAAAAAACACATCCTCACCAGGTTCGGGACACCCCGAGCTATTATTAGTGATGGAGGGGCTCATTTTGTCAATGCAAGTTTCAAGAAATTACTAGCCAAGTATGGGGTGCGCCATAAAGTGGCGACAGCATACCACCCCCAAACTAGTGGGCAAGTAGAGGTGTCAAATAGAGAAGTGAAGCAGATTCATCAGAAAACGGTGAATACACAACGAAATGATTGGTCAAGCAAACTTGATGATGCGTTGTGGGCTTACAGAACTGCTTATAAGACACCGATTGGAACCTCACCATACCGACTGGTCTATGGCAAAGCATGTCATCTTCCGGTGGAATTAGAGCACAGAGCCTTCTGGGCTGTCAGGAAGCTAAATATGGACTTAGAGCTGGCGGGTAAAATGAGACTAATGCAGCTCAGTGAACTTGATGAGTTCCGCTGGCATGCCTATGAGAGTGCCAAGTACTACAAGGAAAGAACTAAAAGATGGCATGACAAGCATGTGGTGCATCGCATTTTCGAGCCGGGACAGAAAGTCTTGCTCTTCAATTCGAGATTGAAGTTGTTTCCAGGGAAGCTGAGGTCTAAATGGTCGGGACCATTTGAAGTGGTAAGAATGACCCCGCACGGGGCGGTAGAATTGTGGCAGGAAGATCGGAGTGCCACGTTCTTAGTAAATGGCCAAAGGTGTAAGCACTACTGGGGGGAGGACGGTGATCGAGAGAAATCGTCCATCACCCTAGCGGACAATTGAGCTTAAATGACGTCGAGCCGCGACGGTAAACCAGGCGCTGCACGGGAGGCAACCCGTGAAAATTTTTTCTTTCATTTTGTAAAGTGTAAATAGATTTTTCTTTTTTGATTACAAAATTTTTTGTTTTAGTTTTTTTTATTCTTAGTTAGGTGAAACCTATAATTCTAACCAATTTTGTATAGTGAGATGATTTTCAGGTCAAACGGAGGAAAATGTGCATGGAATCGCGAAGGAAAAGTCGAGGTATGAAAAATTAATAAAATGTAGAAAACAGTGAGCTGGGGCGATAGCTCCGTGTCACGGAGGAGGACCTCCGTGTTACCCTCTATGACACGTTGAGGTATAACCCAGAAATTTTAAAATTTTTAGAATGCTATCACAATGGCTCCATGTCACGGAGGCAGTGCACCGCGATGCACTCTGTGACACGTTGTATGTATATCGCGGCGGGTCACACCGGGTTGCCGGGTGACCCGCGTATTTTCTACCCTTTTAACCCCGAAACCTCCCCTTTTCCCCTCATTTTCAATTTCCTCCGCGACCAAACATCCCAAAACCCCTCCCCCACCAACGTGCCACGGCTTAAGGCAAGAAATTACCGAGTTTTCTTCGATTCTTCAGCTTCAACGTATGTTTTCCGATTCTCTCTCAAGTTTTTATCGATTTTCTTCGAAATTAAGCATGGGGGGTGTGCTAAATCGCCCTAAGGCGAAATTAAGCATGAATTCGAGTTATTTGTTGATTGATAAATGTTCGGAATGTTGTTATGATTGTTTGAACTTGTCGATTGCATAAATTAATCGAATTTGATTGATAAATTCAATTCTAGGGCTTGTTGTTGAATTTGAAGTTGGACATGTGTTGAAATCGTGAATTTTATGTCGGGTTGTACGTGTTGAATGAGATGAGTCGTTGTACAAATTGTTAGGATGTTAATAGACGACGAATTCTCGAGTTTGGGGGAAATGTTGAAATTTGTTTGAATTTGGTTAGTTGGATAGGTTCATGTATATAAATTTTTGTTGTGTTTTTGTTTCTTCGTTTTTCTTTGCTAAGTGCGATGGTTAAAATGTTAGCGATGGTAGTGATTGTGATTAGCTGTACGAAGTCTGAGTAGTACGCAGAAGTTATGCCGTCGAATTTTCTTTTGAACGCACTAAGCATGATTGTATAGTTGGTTGTTTTGTGTAAATAAAGTTATTCTTGCCGTATTGTTGTAACTGTAGCTAAGGACTAAGTGTGGGGTAACTTAGCGTAACCCGACCTTAGCCGAAGTTAATATTTATTTAGCTTAACGTTGAGCTTGTTTACTTGGGTTGACAGGTAAAATGGCAAGCCGGCAAGATAAAGGAAAAGGTGCATCAACTTCAGGCACCGGAAGGAAGAGACTCAGACTGGGCACAGCAGTCCCAGCTGCACCAACAGTTCCATGCGGCCAGCGCCGCCAATATGGAACAAGATGGGTGACGGACGAGGGGAAAAAGTGGTACGCAAAGCACAAAGAGAACAAATATTTCCCCAAGGAGCATATAGCACGGGAGCCATTGGCACAGGAGTTCCCCAGAATGGTTCACCGGATCGAGGCAGCGGGGCTCAAGTTCATATTCGAGGAGCCCAAAGAATGCAACCTGCACCTGGTTCGGGAGTTCTATGCTAATTGGAACCCGTCAATCAGAAGCCGCACCATCAAAATCAGAGGGCAGATAGTCACTCTGGAGCCCCACCAGCTCAATGCCATCATAGGAGCGCGGGACACAGACGTCCACGTCCTCCGACAGCTGAATATTACCCCACCGTATGCTGACATCAGACGCACATTATGTGGGGCCCGATCTACAGCTAGATGGAGCAGGCACAAAGAAAAGGGCTACCACCAGACTCTGCCCATATTCACAGATGAACAGGGAAGCCCGAATCTGGCTGAAGATAGTCTGCTCATGCCTCATCCCGGGGGTACATATGACTGATGTAACCTGAGATCGTGTTTGCCTGGTGTACGCCCTGATGAAAGGGCTGGAGATCAATGTCGGGGCGGTTATTATATCCGCGATGAAGAGAGCCCGGTTGCACCAGGGGCACAGGTATGGTTTCGGTGGACTACTCACCACCTTTCTCAGGGGCCTCGATGTTGAGGAGGAGGCCCTCGATTATATCCCGCAGTTGGAACGGCGGGCCTTGGATGTTACCAAAACTAAGGCTCCCGACACCACCCACGGGCCAGTGTTGACACTTGGCGAGCGACACGCTCGTGATGACCAGTACATGGAGCGGATGTATAGGATGCAGATGCTTCAGCTGAGGATAGGTGGGAGGCCAGCGATGGAGGAGGAGCTATGGCAGCTCGAGCTAGATTACCCCTTCGGCAAAAACGCCAGGGCTCTATGCCGAGTAGGGCCAGCATTTGTAGAGCCCACAGACGATGACGTCCCCACGGACGAGGAGACACGTCGGGAGGACTCCGATGTGGAGTCCGATGATGACGACGGAGGCGACTCAGAAATGGGAGATGAAGCAACAGCACCCGATGAAGAAGTGGAATACTTTGACTGATCAGGGATTTCCACCACCCAAATTTGTGCTATTTAATTTTTGTGAACACTGGGGACAGTGTTCGGACTAAGTGTGGGGTGGGAGTAGTTAGGTGCTGGGATGGGCTGTTTTGTTTGTATGTTCTCCTCTGTTATTGTGTCTGTTGTTTGTCCCTGTGATTTGTGAATTGTTTAAGTGATGGTTCTGTATTTGTAAATATTCGTGAAATTGCTGTGTGTTGTTGAATGGTTGCTAGCTGATTCTGACTCTGTACATATTTTAGTTATCGAAATGATCGATATTTTTGAAATTTTTAAAAATATTTTGTACATATTTAAAATATTTTGTAAATAATTTTTCTATCGAAATGATCGATATTTTCCAAAATTTTCAACTTTTTAAATTTTGGGTTTCTCGGCGTTTGTTTTCGGTTCTTTTACCGAGAATGGTCCCATTGAACCGAAGTCATAGCTAGTGACTGTTCCCTATGATGGATGGATGACGACCGTCTTAAGGGAAATGTAGTCGTTAGGAGTAGTTTTTTTCAATTAATTTTCAGTTTTTTTCTTTGGTGGATTGCATCTCGAAACCTGTAGTTACTATATGGTTGCGAAATTTTGGTTGCGTGTTGTACATGATATTCAAGATGCAAAGGTGATTCGTATGAAAGCATGCAAATTTTGTAAATATGTTGAGATACCTAGGCTGTAGAGTTCGATTCAGTGTGATTGAGGCTTAATGTTTGAATTCATGTAATAAGCTGATTGAAGAGTCTGTGAATACATCTTGAATCGAGCATGTGCATAAAGTGTGAAGTGAGGTGTTGATATTCCATGCTATTGTGAAGTGTCTAGAACTTGCCTGGTGTGTGTACAAAACGAAATGAAGGAGGTGTATTGTAGGAAAGGATGTAGGCATTTCTTTGTTTTAACCGAGAGTTTCTTTTTTTTTTCTTGTCATACCCCCCTTTCTGTGATTGTATACCCTAGTCAGCCCTTTGAGCCTTTAGCCGATTGTTTTCTTTCTTTTTGTCCAAAAAGTGTAAACCGAGCTTAATTCCTTCTTTTCATTAGCCGTAAAGTCTATACAAAACTCTTAAGCGCTTAAGAAGAGAAAATCATTTTCCCAAAGTGTCAAAGAGTGAGAAAGGTGAAAAGAAAAAGAAAAGCAGAGTGAGGGAGGAGAAGAAAAGGTTGAAGGTGCACTTGTTACAAATAAACGATAATGAAGGTGCATGAATAACCTTTGTTGTTGTGTCAAGTGTGCTTAATGAAATGGGCCATACTAAAGAAAATTATCAAGAATGGGATGATGAAAAAAAAAAGAGAGAGAAACAATGTCTATCAGTGATGGGATGTGTTGAAAAGGCGCTTAAGGATGCTAGTGGCTATTATTGGCTAATCCAATATTTACTAGTCCATAGCTTCCATTACAACCCATTAAAGTCCTACGTGATCTTGCATTGCATTTCTTTATATTAGTGGAGTAGTACACTAAGGGCAAGCTTATGGGTCACGACATGATGCATGTGAATTCTTTTGGGAGAGAGAGTGAAATTGTGTGTACATGCCCCTGTTTGAATGTTTATGACTCACATGAGCAAAAAGGGGAAGATTCTCTTGTGTTGTGAGGGCACATGCTTGATGAAAGATTAATTTTCGTATCGGATATCTTGATCAGCTGATTTGCATGAGTTTGCCGATATCAAGAGTCGATTCTTAAAGTCTAGGAGGCCTTAAGGTATTGAAGGTCATTGCATAGTTAAGACCATGCATGTTTTCTTGATGATTTGCAATATTGAATAATCGGTATGACCGTAGCTTAAATTGTCGTACCATAGTAGCGAGGTTGGGATGTAAATTGCATGAGTTGTATGTTTGTTGTTCGAGGACGAACAAGGATTTAAGTGTGGGGTAAGTGATCTTGGGCAGTACTCCTTCATGCTGGCACGCAGAAGATGATGGCATCTCAGTTGTTAGCAGGGGCTGGGGTTGCCTTTGCCTTGCCCTTTTCTTTGCTTTTAGATGAGGATGAGGCTTTCCCATTGTCTTGATTCCTAGAAGAAGTCATGTTCCTATATGCCAGTGTTTTGTGCCATAAAAACCAAGCTTTTCTTTTCAATAAGGAAAGTAAAAGGAAACAACTAACTTAAGCAATGGAACAAAAGTCAAAATATTGGATATCAAATAAAATTGAACACAATAGTCAAATCTCTAGAGGCACCTGCACCATACCTGCATTTTGTAGGTTGAGACCCACTATTCGCAGGTTCGTCGCTGGTATGAGGCAAATCAAAGAAAATTTTCTATCCACCTATGTTGCACTTGTTTTTCGTAGGTGGTGATCTGTGGTTCGCAGGTGCAATATAGGATAGGGTTGTGCACCTGAAGCTTAAACCCTCTCCTGCATTTCAACCTGCATTTTGCAATTGCTCAGCAGTAGTAAATATCGAATTTCATGCCTATTTTTCACAAGTATGAACCCAATAACTCACTAATGGGTACTCATACTTTTTCAAAAAATTAATCAATAATATCAACATAATTTCACCATTTGGACCACTCAACGACATCCCTTAAGATGGACGTTACCCCATTTATCATCGGGAAACATTGAATTACCACTTCAACCTAATTTATCAACTCAGATTGACAATTCTACACACTCACCCATCTTATCACATTTTCATTTATAATCAAGAACAAAGGAAGAAATGACGATTTCCCTTAAAAAAACATCAACCTATGTATCATCAGAAAAAATCATACATTCCAAGCACATGGGTTAATCAAGTTTCATCCCCGACTAACATTTTGAAATACATGAGCATGTACAACAGATCTAGCAATATGAATAAGAATCTCTACCAACATAGATTTGCAATTTCAACTTCCCCTACAACACCCACAACCATCCTTTCTATCAAAACCATGAATAATACATAGTGGGAAATGGGGGAATCATGGGTAAACAAAAAAAATAAAAATACTAGCATTCTTCTTGTAAGAAAACCATATTGAATTATGAAGACCAAAAATGAAAAGTGATATATACCAAATGAGTGAGAAGAGAAAAGAAATGAAACTTGAATTTTTTTCACAATAGCCAACCTAAAGCTTTATCCTTCTTGTGTTTGGTGAGAGAGAGTGGTGACTGATGGTAGAAAATGGAGAAGGGAGATGGAATTAATAGATGGAGGGAAAGTGAAAGGGTTGGTGGATTTGAAGTTGGAATTAAATGGGGAGAAATGTGGGAAGTTGAAATGGTAGTTGTAGGGTTGTGGGAAAGTTAAGGTTGTGCAGAAAATGGGGGTTTTTGAGAAGTGGGGAGAAATTGAAAGGATTGGGTCGGTCAATAATTTTAAATTTTCCACATACCTACGCTTGCGCCAGACCTGCAGCTGCAGAATTTCACTTGCGAACTATTGTTCAAACACATGTTTCCATATTCCTTCCTAGTGCACTACCTTTGTCCGCCGCCAGACCTGCATTTCGCAGATCTGCACCTTTATTTTGTAGGTGACTCGTAGGTTACCTCTCTATTATTTCAAAATTTTCTAGGTATTTTGGGTTGGTCATGCGCCGAATCTGTGTTCTATAGGTTGACACCCGCGTTTCGCAGGTGAAGCACAGAAACCCTCCATTTTTCTTAGACTTATACTTCCCATCTGCATCTAGTCTTTTTCTTGCACTTTGTTACCTACGATTCACAGGTCTCACGCAGGGCTCATCCCCTATTTTTCTTCCACTTGGTTTTCGATCCGATCCATCCTACAAAGCAAAAACAACAAGAGCATCAAATATATATTAAAATCAAAGACACTTGGGTTGCCTCCCATGAAGCGCCATATTTAACATCGTGGCATGATGGATTCATCATCCACTTATCAATCATCTAGAGAGTCTTACTCTGCATAAACTTCCATATCACATTCACTCCCTTGTTCATCTTCCTTCTCAAGGACCACAATCACCTTGCACTCATCAGGGGGTTTCATTGGTTGGCAAACATTAAATGTGATGTCCTCGCCGCCAACTCTAAACTTCAACTCCCCAAGCTCTACATCCACTAATTCTCTCCCTGTAACTAATAGTGGTCTCCCTAAGATTATGGGCACCTAAACAACCATATTGCAATCCATCACGACTAAATCAGCTGGAAGGATGAATTTATCAACTTGAATCAACACATCTTCAAGGACTCCCAAGGGCATTTTATAGAGTGATCCGCTATCAACAGCCTCATTGTTGTAATTTTGGGACTCCCCAAACCTAACTTCTTGAAGATCATGAGATGCATTAGGTTGATACTCGCTCTAAGATCATATAGAGCTTTGTTAAGCATGCAAACTCCAATCGTGCATGGGATGGTGAATGCTCTCAGGTCTTCTCTTTTAGGAGAAAGATTGTTGGCCATCATGGCACTACAATGATACGACACCTCCACTATGCTCCGATCCACATTCTTTTTCTTCTTCGACAGTTCCTTCATGAATTTGGTGTAACTAGACATCTGGAGAAATGCATCCACAAGTGGTATGTTAATGGGCACCTTACTGAACATGTCAATAATCTTTCAAAATATTATTATCCTTCTTTTGTTTAGCCAACCGCTAAGGGTAACGGTTGGAATTCTAGGTTCTTGGCCTGTTGTATTGGGGGATCCTCGCGCTCTTTTCAAAAACAACCTTCTTAGAAGGGGCATCAACTCCTTTCTCTTCTAACTCTTCATCATTGTCAACACAAATTTGTGCTCTTGGCATCTCATCACTCGCTTCATCACTTTCTTTAAGATCAACACTTCTCTTGGTCTTATCACCTACATTAGTGACAATTTTTCCACTCCTCGTGATGATAGCTATGCAATGATTATCCTTCTTCAGATTTGGTATAGTGTCACTTGAAAGGTTTCTTTTATTCGAGGGTTCATTTGGGTCGAGAGGTGAGTTATTTGGGTGAGGTTAGACACCTCCCATTTTAGCTCTTTCACTCCACTATAGGTGGACTCTACCCTTTTAACACCCTAGCCAACACCTCTTTGATTTTAGAACTAACAACATCACTTACCCCTAGTTGCATTAGGGCCGCATCCACTTTCGGAGGTGGTATGTATGGATTTGAGTTTCTATGATACCTATCCGCCTAGAGATTTTGATCCATGTTCCCCCATCTATTATTCCTATAATTCCAGCCTTCATTTTTTGTACCTCTCTAACCTTGATTCTCGTCATGAGGCCACCTAGGGCCTTGGTTGGCACCTTGGTACCCTTGACGAGAACCCACCATTTGGCCTATCATATATTGGGATTCCTCATCATATCTAGGAGGTGAAACAACTCCGTCATATTGACAATGCCCTTGGGTCCCTACAACATTCACACTCTTGGCTCCGACCCCCATAACTTGTTTAGTCATTAAATCAAGGTGGGTCATCATCTTTGCCCAAGGTTTCATCTCTTTTCTCATCGCGTCTTCTCATCTCGGTGGTTGCAAGATTGGAAGCGGCACCATTTGGGGACACCTTGGTGTCTCTAGTGTACTTTGATCTATTTGTTTTGGTCATGCGATCAAGAAGGACTTTAGCCGTCCCGTATGTTAGGTCCATGACAGACCCATCGGCAAGGTTGTTGGCCATGGACTTATTGATCGAGTCAAGAAAATGATAAAAACTCTGGAGTAAGACCTCATTTGGCAAACCATGGTTGGGGCACATCACGACCTTCTTCTTGAAATGGAACCAAACCTCATGAAGTGGCTCTCCTGGAAGCTGTCAATAGTTCATAATATCGTCCCTTAATTGAAGCATCCTTGAAGGAGGGAAGAATCTGTCCAAAAAGGCCTTTGTCAGTTCCTTCCATGAAGTGATTGACTTGAGGGTAAACTCCTCTAACAAAGTTGTGGCTTTCCCCATTAATGAGAATGGGAAAATCCTCAACTAGATTGACTCTTTGTTGATGTTGGTAATGTTAAATGGTTGGCAGATCTCTAGGAAATTCTAAAGGTGCCAATTGGCATCCTCACTTGGATGCCCTCCGATTAATCCCTTCATTTGAAACAAGTGTATCATAGTGCTCGTTACATGAAATACGATATTCCCTACCATAGGAGGTAGGTGAATAGCACCAGCTACATCGGCCATCATAGGCACTTCATCATCGTGGTCCATGTGGTTGTCCACAAAATGCACTTGAGAATCGTGGCTCATGGAGTGTAACCTAAATAAGCAATAAGAATAACAACTAATGTAAAAACAACACAAAATGCTTGACTAGTACAAATCAACAAACAACTCTAGGCTGTCAATGTCCATTCCCCAACAACGGCGCCAAAATTGATAATGTCCAAATCAACTCCTCAAAGTACATAGTCATTAGCAATATAATTTACCCAACTATGAGTTGAGGTCGTATCCACAGGGAATGAGGAAAGATCACTACTAAGGTTGTAAATGATTGGGACTAATTAGGATCATTGTATAGCAACTGGGAATGTAAATTTATGGGAGAAAGAAAGATCAACTCAATGACCCTGAATGCAATAACAACACAGGACAAGTAGATTGTATCAAAAAAGGAAATAAAGCTGGGGATGTGCTTTTAAGAGGAGAATTGATTGGATTTGGGGTTAATTAACTAGTCTCAAATATCAATTACAATATGAATAGCAGTGCAAACGGCTGCAGACAATGTTTGTCAAGCACTAGAGTAAATTTTCCTTGAGTTTTATTAAACCTCAAGGTCAATAATATCATCAGCCACCAAAAGCTTGAGGAAGAGATGAACTATCTCTAGCTTCACCCCTTTAATGGGTAATGGAAATGATTTTTGACTATCTCTAGCTCAACCCCACATATCCATGACCCAAATCCTCACTAATGCTTCCTCACCCTTATCTTACTCCTCTCTCTCAAGTAAAAACAAGATAAGAAAAGAAAATTAATATTTGCAATCATTAATTATAGCATTCAAAATTATAAGAAACACTAGATTCATGCATTGCTTTTAAATTTAAGCCTAAATTAGCAACACCCAATCCATTCTAAACCCCAATCATGCACGCACCCGTAGCAATTCATTAGCTGCATAGATAAAGTTAAAGAAGAGATACACATGGATGATTTACTAACATTCATCATATTTGAATAGAAATTAAAGCTCACAAGTTTACAATAATGATAGTTTTTGCACAAGAATAGCAAAGGAGAAAAATAAGAACAATGTACTATTTTCCTTCTCTCTACTTCTCTGTGCAATTCTTCTTAGTTAAGATGTGTTGTTCAAAGATATCACAAGTATGAGTAAATTTAGCGTAGTTCTGCATATTCTCTTTTTGTAAAAATTTTCCTCAAATTCCCTAGGAAGCTTCCACATTAAATTTGTGTCAGAGATGGACAATTTTACCCAATGAATGTTCTAGCCACTTGTGCGGCACATGCAATTCGCAGGTACCCATCCGTGGTTCGCATGTCTTGCACAGGTCATGGAAAAACTGGCTGGACTCCACCTGTGGTTGTACCTGTGTTTCACAGGTGCCTACCTGCATTTTGCAGGTAGCCTTTAGCTCAGGACCAATCCTTTTCTATGTTGCACCTGTGTTTTACAGGTGCTAATCTGCGGAATGCAAGTTCTCGCTTCTAGCAGACTCTTTCTTTTTTCAATTCCTTTACTTTTCTTATCTCAATCCAATACATCCAAAATCAATGAGAAAAGGCATAAAACCTTCCTAATTGATGTTTCAATCATGCAAAATCTCATTCTTAAGAGTCTAGTGATTTGGTAAATTACCAACTCATCAGCATACATTGAGCTCAATCTATATCTCTAGTTTGAAGGGTGTCATACCTTACTAAGGGTAAAAACCATGAAAGTGTGATATCACTCATGAGCCTAGTAATGTAAGGAAGACACTCTCAACTACTAAGGACTCCTTAGGATAGGGGCAAGGGAGACACTCTCAACTGGCTAGAATCCCTTATTCTACAGGGGCACGCAGTTCTAATACCTGAGGGTGCTGAACTCCAGCCTACTCAGTGTTAAATACTACTCCCAAAACTATATGTAGTGCTCATACCATAATCGTGAAACATAGGTTTTATATGGAATAGTTTAAAAATATGGTGAATATATAGATTCCTTGATATACGTGAACTAGCCATGAAAACAAGTGCTGAAAATTACAGCCATGATACATAACTTAAAATTCATGCATAATTGGATAATTCATCATAACTTGAAAGTAGAAATTCTTGAGAATTTTTCATAAAAGTCATGTAATTATAATTATAAAACATAATTAGAAGCATCGTAGAATCAACTTCATAAGAAACCATGGAGTTTTTCATCAAGTTGGGTCTAACCTTAGAAATTCATCAAAAATATAATTAGAGATTTGAATTCATGAAAATAAGTTTGAATAGGGAATCAGGGTGGAAGAAATCCTCCATTCATGACCCTACATACCTGGGCTTTGATGAATCCTTTCTTAGAATTGAGACCTAAGAGAATTGAGGTAAGGAAGAACCCTAGGAGCTTGAGAGATATGAGAGGATGAATCTTCAATCTATAGTGTTTGGGTGGGGAATGATGGACAAGGATTAGTTTAACCATTAAAGACTCCCCTTAGGAAACCCAAAATAACCTAGTTTAGGAGTTAAATGCATAGAAAGTTATGAAAATACCCCCAAAAAATCGCACTTAAAATTCTGTCTGCCATTGAGAATGAGCCACACCATGAGTCGTTGGTTGTCACCATGACTCATGGTCACCATCATCACAAGTTGGGCCAAATTTCACTTCTCTGATCTTCCTCGTACGGCTCCTCATAACAACCCGTTATAAGGAAAAACAAGTCATCCCATGACTTGCTAGTTCTGGGGAAAAAATCAACTGGTTCTGGACTTCCTCAAGATGAGTGACATAACTATGTCACTACATCTAAAGACTCTTAACAAGTTATCACCACTGGACAAAGATAGACTGTTGGCATACCACGTCTCCACTAATGACTAGTCAAGTCATACCACAGCTCGTATGACGAGTGATTTTGAGTGACATTTCATATTTTTCTGCTAGTTTCAATTAAAAGTTTGAGGTTTGGCCTTAGGGACTTTTGTGGTTTTATAAATGGGTTCTCCTAGACTTAGGTTGAATTGCAAATTGGCAACAAGTAATTGGGTAGAAGGGAGTTCTCTTCAATTTCACAAAATTGAAGTAGATTTACATTTATAGTGCTATTTAAAGAGATCCATGGGTTGCCTAAGTAAATTGCTTGCATGGTCAACCTTAGACCACTCTTAATTCTCTCATATTTGGTTGATTTAGGGGGGATCAATCCAAAATTAGGGTCACTTCCCAAGGATTATTCTTAATTGCTTAGAACCCTAGCTTATTACAAACTGTAGTCTTAGTTAATTTTCATTACTCTCAATCTGAATAGACTCTAATCTGGTAATACATTACTGTTTAGTACTAGATAGTTTGGGCTTCGAGTAGTCTCTATGGGATTTGACCCCAACTCCTTTTTAGTTCTATATTTGCTGCGATTATTTACATTATCAGATATAAGGAGTTGATTTAAACGATGTCAAATATTATGGTGTTTTTGCGAGGGATTATGGCGTAAGCCCTATCTAGCCATAAAAGTCTAGTTTTCTTGCTTTGATCTATTCTTTTACCTTTTCTTTTTTTTTTGGTCTCTTGATACAAGATCTTGGCTGCATTTTTTGGCAGAGATTTAGAAAACGTGTTCACATATGTCAATGAGGAAGTTGAGTATGTCAGCATGATCATCCCATCAAGGATAAATTCTGCCTCATTGAAAATTGACGACAATATCTATACTATGCTAAAGGTCGAGGGACAGTTTCGCAACTCCACGAACGACGACCCCCATCAACGCTTAATGTTTTTTGGAGGTGTGCAACCTTCATAAGCAAAATAACGTTTTGGATGATGCTATCAGGCTACGAGTGTTCAAATACTCATTGGCTGGTGAGCAAGGGATTGGTTTCTTAGGCTCCCTCCAAACTCAATTTATAGTTGGCAAGAGTTGGTGAGTGTCTTTCTGAAGAAAAGGTTTCCGCCTAGCAAAAAGGCGGAGAAACGAAATAAGATATTCTATTTTCGGCAACTATCGAGAGAACAATTATTTGAAGCATGGGAGAGATTCTGTCAATAAATCCTTTGGGCGCCCAACCATGGGTTCCCAGATCATATCTTGTTGGAGAAGTTTTATACTGCTCTAGATTTTATAAAACAGTCTGTTGCCAACAACGCCACACGTGGGTGCTTCATGGACAAGACTTTCAACAAAATTGCCATCATCTTGGAAAAGATAGCAAAGCACAAGCATGCTTGGGATGGAGGGGACCAAAGTGGAGGAATCAATGTGGAGACTTCTTCTTTATCTCATTTGATAAAGGAGTATTAGGAGCGAGATTAAATGATGGCCACTATGGCAACTAACATAGCCCTTCTCACAAAGAAATTGACCGAATTTAAGGTCAAGTAGGTGCATAATATTGATGAGACCATGAACGGTATTCTATGGATGCTCTTCTTCTCGATGTCAACCTCAACCATCATAATAGCCATCACCTATGCAAGTGAAATACGCCAATTATGTTGGAAACACATCCGATGGCTATAGATCGCAGTATCAGTAAGGCGACTCCTCTTCTTCATAACAAGGAAAATGGAGACCTTAACCACAAGGACAGGGTCAATATTACCCTAGGAACGATTTTGGTGGTCAAAATTAGGGATGGCACAGTGGTGGTAATTACCAGAATGGAGGCTTCTCTTCTTATGTTTCGCCTAGAGGTCCCCCCCTAGCCCAAGGAATTATAGAAAGGGTCCTACATAAAATCATGGAGGCTCAAAGCTTGAAGGGATATTGGAAAAGGTGTTTTCCAACCCGGAGAGAACTGATGCTTATATTAAGAGCCTCACAGAGATTATAGGCTTTCACACAACTTTCATTTAGAAATTAGAGTAACAGGTGCGGGACCTGTCCCCTGAACAAAATCCCAAATTAAAAGGCCATCTCCCTAGTGACACATTGGTGAATCTTAAAGGACATGTAGGACCATCCAATGCTCAATGTATGTCTATTGTCACGAGGAGTGGCAAGATATATCCTTGTCGATGTCGAGGTTGAAGATGGTATGGTGGAAACTGAATCTGAGATGATGATTGTGCTTGATGACCAATAATAGAGGCCTAAAAAGCCTTGCATTGATGAGGTAGTTGAGGGTGGATCGAAAAAGGCACAATGTGAGAAAATTCAAACCGATGTGTTAGTTTCCCTGAAAGAGAGAGGGAAGGATAAATAAGGAGTAGAAGACTTTGCAAAATACTTTCCTCCATCTGTCACTCCATTTCCACAAACCATTGCACAACAAGCCCTTGATGAAAAACTATCAAAGCATATTCTTAAAGAGGAAACATTTCGGGTACCGTTCATAGATGCAATCAAAGAGATGCCCGGGTTTGCTAAGTACTTCAAAATGTTGTTAACTAGAAAGCAATGATGTGACAAAGAATAGCTCATTCCTATGATGCATAGAGTGAGTGCCATCATAGCAGGCACGTACGTTGAGAAGAAAGGTGACATGTGAAACCTTACCTGATCGATAGATATGATGGCTTGCATACCCTTTGTGATAATAGGGCAAGTATTACTCTGATTCCTCTTGTCATTTACAAGCAGTCTGGGTTGTCCATGATGAAGCCCACCTCCATTGGCTCAAAATGACTGACAAAACCATTAAGACCCTACTGAGAGTGGTGGAGGATGTGTTTGTCAAAGTTTTTAAATTTGTACTACCAGCAGAATTTGTGGCTCTTGACTGCGATGTGGATAAAGATATTCCCATAATGCTTGGGAGACTAATCCAGGTTACTGGGAGAGCCTTGATAGATTTAGAAAAGCATGAAATAATGTTCCGAGTCAAGGATGAGAGCATTACTTTTATAGCCGGGAGAGGTCACTTATTGCATATAGGAGTTGGGGACATTTGTATGGTCAATGCTGAACAAGGAATTGGTATGGCAGCTGAGCATGCTATTGCTGCATGGCCCAAGAGAAAGAAAGCTAAATCATCATGGGTGAAGTAGTTCCTCTGTGGCCCCAAAGGTAGAAAGTAGGTGAGGAAGTCCCGTCCCAAGGATGACTCACCAAATCTATGATCAGGTATCTTGCATCATGCTGCAATATTAAATCAGGCACTTCTTGGGAAGCAACCCAAGATATGCTCACCACATATAGTATCCACATCATGTCGTGACCTTAAGTCAAGTTCTACTTGGGAGGAAAACCAAGCTTTTTCTTCCATTAATGGGTGTTAGTGGATGCAGGTACACTTAAAAATTTGAGGAATGTTTTCTAAAACAGAAAGGGAGAAATCTAGTGCACATATGATAGTGGAACAGAGGGACTATCATTTCAAGGGATGGATCGCATGCCCCTACCATCTTCATCTAGCTTACTGGAGGGGAATGGGCATGATATGGTCTAATATACAGACCATACTCTGCTCATACGGTCAATGTTGGACCATCGCTAGTTATTAATGAAATAAACTAATTGGTCCATGTGGAGAGTACAATTTTAGGTCATGTATTATTTAATTGGGCTAGGTCGGAAGCCACCTATGGGCTTGATCGACCTGACCCATTTGACATTGAAAGGAAATTGGGTGTGCGATCAAAAGCTATTTATCTCAATGATATGCACGACCCATCCCTCTCTTCTTTTCCATTTTACCTTTCTTCCCTATTATGAACTCCTATATTGCTACTAGTTTGAGCTTTAAAAACTTTCCTCATTGCACTCATTCCTTACAAAAACACACACCATTGAAGGGGTTCTAGAGTTTTTCACTCATTCCTATCAGCCTTCTTCACGACACAAGCACACAGGTATTGTTCTTAACTTAGAGCTTTAAATTTCATGCCTAATGTGATATTGCACCATGTATTGAAGTAGGTATTATAGAATACCTTTTGTTGGAGTAACAAATTGGGGGGGTGGGGTGGAGGAGAACTTGGGTTTAAAATGCTAGTTTGGTTGGATGGGCTTAGGTTAATGTATAAATGTCCTTCCATGCTTGATGATTGTTTCTTCAACTTGAATTTGTCTTAGCCCTGTCCTTTGTTTGAGATTTTTTCAAAATTGAAAGTGCCCAGGTGTTTCAATAACTGTGTACCACAATTGACAGAAGAATAGATGAACCGTCTTTCATTTTGTCATTTGAACCCAGGAGTGCGAACCCTCTGAGTTAAAGTAAAACTCAAGGGATGGACCATTCTTTCAAAGGATGGCCTGAACCTTGAAGAGTACATTGGTGCAGTAAGTTGGAACTTTTTTACTCAAATGATGGTACCGGGTATGATCCATCCTTTGAAGGTACAAACCATCCCTTCGACCATCCTTTACTTATTTTCTTCTGTTTCCATGATACTCTAAATCAATGTTTTAAAAAATTTATGCATGATCATAGGTAAATGGGATGCAAAAGAGCATTACCCTGAGGAAGAAACTCGAGTACACCTAAGAGGTCCCACTCAGTGGATGAGGATGAGGAGGAATACTTGCCTCTGGGTGGAAAGAGAGTAGAGGTGTCACCTATTCCATTAGTTTGGGTGGTACCCATTGAGACAATGGCACCGGGATCTTTATCCCAATCCAGTGGTGTAAAGGCCTAGGCTTATTCCAGTGGGAACTAGATAGAGTTTCCTCCAGTGAGGTGACTAAGGAGGAATCATCTAGTCAGACCTCCTCTCCCCTAGTAGTAGAGTTGAGTCACAAACAGTAGAAGGAGATGTTCGTGCTTGGGTGCACAGTCTAGGGTGCTAGTGAGCACTATTTACAGGGCCACAACACGATCAATGGCAAAATCTATCTAAGGATTATCGAGGAGAGGACTGTTAGCTCCAACCGTTTAAAGTCATACCCTAACATTATGGAGTAGCTCAGGTTTCAGCACTGGGAGATTTTATTTTGGCCAGTTGGTTAGTATATTCAGACACTAGTCTGGAAATTCTTTGCAGTCTTTAACGTTGAACCTAGTGCTAAAAATGTAGATATAGCCATTGACCTTGGTGGTGATCCATGGGGTATCAATTGACATAATCCCGAAGGTGATCAACTGATTTTACATAGGTGACGATTATGAGGTGGTAGACACCTCAGCTTATGGTGAGGTTGCTGAAAAGGGTATACTAGCTAGAGGATGGACAACCAGTGTGATAGCTAAAAGTATGGAAGTTTTGGTTATGTGTGATACAACCGACATCTTCAAGAGAGACCTCCACCTTTTCGCCAAGTTTTGGTAAAATGTGGTCTGCAGTAGAGTATGCCCGACGAAGACTGACAACAAACTACCGCTTGAGTAGGCTCTTATTATGGTATTGATGTGCTGTGAGTTTACAACACTTTCAAAGCTTAATTTGAGAAAATAGCATGGACTTAGGTATGTTTATATGGATATAAGGAACTTTTACTTTGATTTCAGGGAAAATAAGTGCTGGAGCTAAGATGTGAAAAAGAAGCCTGAAAATGCAGAAAATCAGCCAAAGTACTAGCCTCAGTATGAGCTGTACCTTGATTGTATGATCTGTACTGAGAACCGTGATAAAGTTCAGAAGACTTAATAGAGAAGAAGGCAACATACGACTCTCAGTACGAGCCGTACCAGGATGGTACGAGCCATAACTGGAGTCGTGGAAAACATCAGAGAATTTACACGAGAAAACCTCTTGGTACGGGTGGAACCCATGAGTCATACCACTTACATACGACCCGTACCATAAGACATGATGAGCTCTAGTGACTATCCAATACTTATGGAATTTCAGACACAACAAGTAGTACAAGTCATAGAAGGAAGGTACGAGTTGTACCACAACACTCGTGAAGCATTCCAGAAGATGTCAGAGTTCATAGGACCAAGACACGGATGCATTGTACGACTCGTAGGAAGAAGGTATGAGTCATACCAGCTCCCAACACTTAGCCAAAATTTCAGCAATCCAAGGACGTACAAGAGGCAGTTACGACCCATACAATCCTGCTACGGGTGGTATGACCAATCGTGGCATGGGCGGTGTTAGTTATAGGAAATCTCCTTGTTAGCTTAGGAAAAGGTTTCTGATGTCTGTTACCTTTTATGTTTTATTTTAATTACCAATCAATGGAGAATCAATAGAGAACATAGAATTAAGTAGTTTATGTGTGATTAACACTTCTTGGGAGCAATTCTTGATTTCGTCAATTGTTCTTAAGATTATTTTTGCATATTCAAATAGGTTTTTCTCTCAAATATTGATGTAAGTATTTAATTATGTATTTTTCTATGAATGCATATCATAATCTTACAACCATGATAGGCTAAAACCTCCACAACTAGGGGTTTCAGGAACCATGGTGGATTAACAAACTAGGGTTGCACAAAAGTGATTCAAAACCAATGCAAAAAGCTTGTATTGCATTCTTTTCATCTTCAAACGTTTCTTAACGGTGTACACCGGTAGGACTTGCCCGAATTCTTTACATGCTTAAACCTATAGAGGTAGAGATTAGAAAAAGAAAATTACAACAAAGCCTTAATAATGATGGTTGTTGTATTAACTTGAGTTGTGGTCATAGGATAGTTAAATTTGGAACATGTTGATAACAGTTAGCTTGAAAGAAATCATGAGACGTGACCCGGTGATTAAATATAGTCATCCAATAGGGACGAACCAGTCGTTTGGATGAACTCTAATTATCAATTCTACAAGCATTGGGATTGATCACATGTGTATACTCGAAGTAGTGAAGAACCCATGGGGAACACATACCTTAGTTATTTGCAAATCTTGATTTAAATCACAGTTATAATCTTGTTTTTCTATTGCTTTCATCAAAACCCCCCAATTTGGAGATAACTTACCAACAAGTTCACTTACCGACATTAGTCTAGATCTTCCATATTCCCTGTGGGTTCGACCCCAACCTCTAGAAGAGTTTTTTTTATTGACAATGTTCGCTTCATACTTCATCAGAAGGTGTGAGTTTGAGCGTTATCAAAAAGTGGCGCAGTTGCCGAGGAAAACGCTAAGACTAGATTAATTGCTTGTATTTGACTTTTGGTTGTTATTTTCCCTATATACATTTTTTTTTGTTTGGTGATTCTGTCAGGCCGACATCAAGGGAACGACCCCTTTTCCAAACACCTAGATGGAATACAAGAAGCTTCCAGCGCCTATGGAAGAGATGATGACTATTGAAAACCTTAGCAGCTGTCTTGATGAATTATGAGGGAGATGGGGTACCAGAGAACACGAAGATGGTGAACGCCTTAAACGGAATGGGGTCATATAACTTCAACCCAAAGAAGTTAGACCTTGATTTGAAGATCATTCAACACTGCCAGTAAAGAATCATTCAACACTGCCTCCCCATCTCAAGTATGCATTTCTGGGTGAAGATAACACTTTGCCAGTAATAATTGTAGCAGATTTAACGAACGGGCAAGTGGGAGATTTGGTCATAATATTAAAAAGGCACCAAAAGGCAATTGGCTGGACCATAGCTGATATCATTAGGATCCTTCCAGGCGTATGTACTCAAAAGATACAACTCGAGCCAAACTGCAACCCCAATGCACGAAGTAGTAAAAAAAGAGATCATCAAGTGGATGGATGCTGGTGTAGTCTACCCCATCGCAGATAGCAAGTGGATGAGTCCCGTGCAGTGTGTACCAAAGAAAGGCGGGATCGTAGTGGTACCCAACAAGAAGAATGAGCTATTACTGACACGACCAGTAACAAGATGGCATGTATGCATGGATTACAAGAAAATCAGCCACTTAACCCAGAAGGACCACGTTTCAATGCCATTCATGGATCTGATGCTTGACAGATTGGCAGGTATAGGTTGGTACTGTTTTCTTGATGGCTACTCAGGATATAATCAAATCACCATCACTCCATAAGATCAGGAAAAGACTACCTTCACCTATCCATATGGAACATTTTATTTCAGAAGACTACCATTTGGATTCTGCAATGCACCAGCCACATTCCAGCGCTGCATAATGTCTATATTCTCAGATATGGTGGAGGACACCATAGAAGTATTCATGGACGAATTCTCAGTTGAGGGTGACTCATTTGAATCTTTCCTTAAACACTTGGGCAAAGTGTTGAATATATATGAAGAAACTAATATGTTCCTAAATTGGGAAAAATGTCACTTTATGGTCAAGGAAGGAATAGTGCTGGGTCAAAAAATTTCAGAAAAAGGGATTGAGGTGGAAAAAGAAAAAATTGAAGTTATAGCAAGTTTGACGCCCCCTATTTTCATAAAAAAAGTCAAAAGCTTTTTAGGGCATGAGAGATTCTATAGGCGGTTTATCAAAGACTTTCCAAAGATTGTGCAGCCATTTTGTAAATTGCTTGAGAAGGAGATAAATTTCTCGTTTGATGAGGCATGTCTAAGGGATTTTGAGTTCTTGAAAGGGAAACTCACCACTGCTCCTATTATCATCGCGCGTCTCTTCCATTTGAAGTAATGTGTGATGCTAGCGGGGTTGCTCTTGGTGCTGTCTTGGGCCAACAAAGAGAATATTTTCCATCCTATCTGCTACACTAGTAAAACACTCAACACAACCCAAAAGAACTACACGATCACAGAACAGGAGATACTAGCCATGGTTTTTGCATTTGAGAAATTTTGAGTATACTTGCTTGGAACCGAGGTGATCATCCATATAAACCATGCCGTTTTGAGGTACCTAATGTCTTAAAAGGATTCTAAATCTAGATTTATTAGGTGGGTTCTTTTGCTTTAAGAATTTGAGTTTGAGGTCAAAGATAGGAAAGGGACTGAAAATCAGGTTGCTAATCACTTATAAAAGCTAGAGTCTGAAGCTAGGGCAACAGAGGAGATTGATATTGATGATGCGTTCCCAGATGAGCAGGTACTAGCTGCATCTCAGGATTTGGTTCCCTAGTTTGCTGACATTTGCAAATTACTTGGTGAGAAACATGATCCCATCAGAACTGACTCCCCAGAAGAAGAATAAGTTCTTTTTCGATGCCCGAAGATATTACTAGGATGAACCATACTTATTTTGCATTTGTGCAGATGGGATCATTTGTAGGTGTGTGCCAGAAGTAGAAATGTTGGCATTCTAGAGGCCTTTTATTCATCCCCAGTTGGGTGTCATCGTAGTGGTATTAGAATTGCATATAAAGTCTTGCAATGCGGGTATTACTGGACCTCTATTCATCAAGATGCATATGATTATACCAAGTCCTGTGATAAGTGCCAAAGGCAGGGCAGCATTATCCGTAAGCAAGAGTTACCATTAACCCCTATTCTGGAAGTTGAGTTATTTGATTTATGAGGTATAGACTTCATGGGCCCATTTGTTAGCTCATATGGGATGAAATACATCTTGGTGGCAGTGGACTATGTCTCCAAAATAGGTGGAGGCTATTGCACTACTGAATAATGAAGGCAAAAGTGTTACAGTATTTCTGTGGAAGCACATCTTCGTTAGATTTGGCACTCCTAGAGCAATCATCAGTGATGGTGGATCACACTTTTGCAACCGCCTCTTCAAAACCCTGCTGGAAAAATATGGTGTCAAGCACAAGGTGGAAATACCTTACCATCCTCAGTCAAGTGGACAAATGGAAGTTTCAAATAGGGAGATAAAGACCAATCTTGCGAAAACAGTGAATACTAGCCGGATAGATTGGTCTAGGAAGCTCGATGATGCACTGTGGGCTACCAAACAGCTTATAAGACCCCCATTGGTTCATCTCCATACCAACTGGTCTATGGAAAATCATGTCATTTATCGGATAAATTAGAGCATAAGGCACTATGTGCTCTGAAAAAGCTAAATTTGAATTGGACTGAAGCAGCCAAGCTGAGACTTGACCAGCACAATAAGTTGGATGAGTTTTGACTTAGAGCCTATGAGAGTGCGTCCATTTATAAAGAAAGAATGAAGATTTATCATGACAAGAAGAATGCAAAAAGGGAGTTTAGCAAAGGAGATTTGGTCCTACTATTCAACTCAACGCTCTGGTTGTACCTGAAAAGTTGAGATCTAGATGGATGGGACCTTACATAGTGGTGCATGTATCCCCATACAATGGAGTGGAACCTGAGAACAAAGAGGGAAAAAGGTTCAAAGTGAACGGGTAAAGAATAAAGCTATATCGGGGAGATGTGGAGGAATTAAGAGGAATCGAGGCGGTATACCTTGATGATGCCTAAAGAGTCACAAAAGTTACGTCGTGCCACAATGTTAAATCAGGAGCTGCATGGGAGGCAACCCATGGATGGTGAAGTTTGAGTAGCCGCAAGTATGTTCCCTTCCCTCTGTTCTTATATTTTATGCTTCGGGGATGAAGCATGATTTTTTGGGGATTTTGATTCGTCCGAGGATTTTTCTTGCCGTATTTCTTTTCCCTCAGGCATGCTATCTAGTAGAACCGACTTTTTTAGGATTTTATTTTTGTGATTTTTGTTTAATTAGAAAGTAACTTAGGAGTACTCAGCCAATGAATTGCACTAGTTTTGGATTTGTGAAAATTTGACCTTGTTTAAAAAACTTTATTGAATTAGCTGTGTACTTGTGACTGCATGCATAATTTCTGTGGATCTTTTGATGTCATTTAGTGTATTAGCATATGTAGTTTGTGTTAAGACATGAATAAATTGGGCAGGTAGAGTCAATATAAATCTTGTACCATGTGTGAGTGTGGTCTGATACCTAGTTCAATACTGTGTAGAGGATCAAGAACTTGCCTGGTTAGTCTTTGCATAGGTTTTAGGATGATTTGTTAGGAAAGGATCATAGGACCTTTTTGTTGAGCCCATCTTTAGCTTAAATGACCTTACCAAAATGATGTGATTCCGTTGATCCCGATTTTAAGCCTTAAATGAACCATTTTTCTTTGATTAACCAATTAACCATATCCATTTTTATAATGAACCTATTTTAGCCTTGTTCTCTCCTTGGACATTGTGAACCTCAACATAGACAAAATGCCTAAGTTGAGGGTGGCTAGAGTAGGGTGCATAAAGATTGAGAAGGTGAAAATGGGAGAGAAAAGAGAAAAAAAGGTGAAAAATAAGGTGCGGTGTGACAAAAGAAAAGAAAAAAATTGAAAAAGAAAATTCAAAAAAAGAATACTGCATGAAAAAGTTTGAAAATAAACCACACTTATACAAGTGCATAAGAAGGGTGAAAAGGGAGGAAAGAGTAGAGAAAGAAAAAAAAGTGAAAAAGCGAAGAATGGAGCCACATGTATATAGTGCCAATGAGGGGTTTTAGTCACTCAAAAATTTCCATATCTACCTTACCCAGCCCGAAAGCCTACATTATAAGCCAAAGAAAGTCCTATAGTGATCCAAATATAGCCATCTGACAGACCGAAGTAGAGAAAATAAGGGCAAGCCTATGGTATCCTATATACAGTATTAGGAACTTCTTTGTGAGAGTGAGAGTCTCGCTTGTTCAGTCCCATGTCATATATTTTGCTATATCTATGAGCGGGGGACTTCGTTTTGCTGTGAGGGTACATGGTTTATGTTTAACTTCAACATTGGCCTATGTGAAAAGAATTGGTGATGACTTGAATACCTGTTAATAGCTAGATGACAGATCTTGATACCTGTTTATCATGTTTTGTGGTTGCTTGTAGAGCATGTGCTAATATTGGTACATGGGAAAAGTGTCAAAAGCTTTTGGAGTTATAGTGCAAATTTTGTTTTGTATTAAATGTAATGTCCTAGGTTTATTTTCTAGTTAAGCATCATGTTTAGTTTTCCTTTTTCTTTGCCTGAGGACATGCAAAAGTCTTAAGTTGAGGGTGTTGATGTGCTGTGAGTTTAAAACACTTTTGATGCTTAAAACTGAGAAAATAACATGGACTTGCGTATGTTTACATGGATATAAGGCACTTTTACTTTGCTTTCAGGGAAAATAAGTGTTGGAGCTAAGATATGCATAAGAAGCCTGAAAATGCAGAAAATCAGCCAAAGTACCAGCTCAGTATGAGCCATACCTTGATTGTACGAGTCATACTAAGAATTGTGATAAAGTTCAGAAGGATGAATAGAGAAGAAGGCAACATACGACTCTAAGTACGAGCCATACCTGGATGGTATGAGGTAACTGGAGTCATGGAAAACTTTGGAGAATTTGCACAAGGCAACCTTTTGGTATGGGTGGAACCCATGAGTCGAAGCACTTACATATGTCCTGTACCAGGAGCCGTGATGTGCTCCAGTGACTATCCAAGAATTGGTGGAATTTTAGACACAACAAGCAGTACGAGTAGTAAAAGGAAGGTATCAGTCGTACCACAACACTCGTGAAGCATTCCAGAAGATGTCAGAGTTCTTAGGACCAAGCCATGGATGCATTATATGACTCATAGGAAGAAGGTACAAGTCGTACCAACTCCCAACATTTAGCCAAAATTTCAGCAAGCCAAGGATGTACAAGAGGCTGTTACGACCCATACAATCCTGCTACAGGTCATATGACTAGTTATGGCACAGGCGACACTAGTTATGGAAAATCTCTCTGTTAGCTTAGGTAAAGGTTTCTGATGTCTGTATAAATAAAGGTTTCTGATGTCTGCACATACCTATGTTTTATTTTCATTACCAATCAATAGAGAACACAAAATTGAGTAGTTTATGTGTGATTAACACTTCTTGGGAGCAATTCTTGATTTCTTTATCAATTGTTTTTGAGATTATTCTTGTTTATTCAAAGAATTTTTTCTCTGAACTCTTGCTGTAAGTATTTAGTTATGTGTTTGTCTATGAATGTATATCATAATCTTACAACCATGAGAGTCTAAAACCTCCACAACTAGGGGTTGTAGGAACCATGGTGGATTAACAAACTAGGGTTGCACAAAAGAGATTCCAAAACCAATGCAAAAATCTTGTATTGTATTCTCTTCATCTTTAAACATTTCTAAATGGTGTACAACATTAGGACTTGCCTCAATTCTTTACTTTCTTGAACCTAGAGAGGTAGAGAATAGGAAAAGAGAATTACAACAAAGACTTGATCTTGATGGTCATTATATTAACTTGAGTTATGGTCACAGGATAGTTAAATTTGGAACATGTTGATAATTGTTAGATTGAAATCGCTCATGAGACCTGACCCGGTGATTGAGTATAGCAATCTAATAGGGATGAACTAGTCATTTGGATAAACCCTAGTTATCAGTTCTACAAGTAAGCATTGGTATTGATCACATATGTGTACCGAGAGTAGTTATGAACCCATGGGAACACATACCCTAGTTATTTGCAAATCTTGATTTAAATCATAGTTATAATCTTTTTATACTATTTCTTTCCTCAAAACCCCCAATTTGGAGATAACTTACCAATAAGTTCACTTATCGGCATTCGTCTAGATATTTCATATTCCCTGTGGTTTCGATCCAATCTCTAGTTGGGTTTTTTATTGACAATATCCGCTTCATACTTCATCAGAAGGTGTGACTTTGAGCGTTATCAGGTATCCATGGCCAAGAAAAGTATTGATATTGGTCAGATGGTCAGTGTAGAACGTAAGGATAGAGAGGTATAGATTGCCACCTCCTTCTCATTTCCTTTCCTTATCATAACTCTATATCAGAGGGCAGGGTTCATATCTTTTCAAGGGAGGATATATTTACAAATGCTAGTCAAGTGACTGATAACACCAAGATCAGGGATGACACCATAGTTATCGCGGTGAGCCAGCCTTGCTCTATCTTATAGGATGGGCCCACTATTGAGGGTCAGGGACTCCAGTCTGAGGAGTCTACACCACAGCCGGCCGGTGAGGTAGATATAGTAGCAGCAGCAGCTTCAGCCACTGCAGCATCCATGCCAGCCACTCCACTGAGGCCACCACTCATATCTAGAGATTCGCTTACTGGGTTGGCCTCGTGGTTAGATAGAGAGGAAAGACAGTTGGCCAGATTGATTGAGGATCTGCCTGCCTTTATGGCCACAATTGTTGAACGAGCTCTTAAGCCACTCTGGAACACTATGAGGACCTCTCATGAGGCCTTGATCTCATGGATGGAACCCATGGACACAAAGCTACCCCTATCGAAGAGGAGGTGCCAGTGCTTCTGATATTGCAAGCCTCCGAGCAGACATAGAGGAGACTAGAGTCGTTATGCTTGGTATGTTAGATGTGTGAGAGATAGACAGACGATGTGCAAATACCACTGGTGGATAGGACACCGCCTATTGCTAACATGATCAATTTTATTCCATGAGTCGTGCCTATACTACAAACTCAGGCTCAACCCATACCACCACGAGCAATCCAAGTTACCAGGGCTAGTACTACACAGGAGCAGGTTCCTGCGCAGACTCTGGCCCAGACAGAGGTTTAGGGCCCAGAAGTAGATAAGGGAAAGGCTCAAGCCCTAGAGACCCCACTAGCAGAGTTAAAGTTGTCCACTATCGAGGTTGAGGCCTTCAGGTGAGTGATCGAGGCATCACGGCTGCGCACCCGAGGCTGCGTTCATAATGTGGAGGGTAGAATTTCTTTGCCACAATAGGTGATGAGCAGTAGCATGGTCGGAGTGCTACATGATGTTTTTGCTACCTTCTTACCCCCCCCCTTTACGAGCAGTAGCATGGTCGAAGTGCTACATGATATTTTTGCTACCTTCTTACCCCCCCTCCTTTAACTTTATTTTGTATATGCATTAAGGACACTTCATTGTTTTTAGATGGGGATGGATAATTTGGATGTATAATGTGTGTATAATTCTTAATTTCCTTAGAACTATGATTTGTATGGTTGTATGCATTAAATGAGTTATTGATGCGCGTTTGTGATCCAAATTAGCCTATTATTTTTATAGTATTCTTAGTATAGCTTCTTCTTTTTCTTTCCTAGATTAACTTCTTTTTTCTTTTATAAAGTAGAGCCATCCTTGGTTTTCTTGGCCATGGTTCTTTCCTAGGGGACTTACTTTTTATTGAATCTGGCATAATAAAAGTAATTAAGCTTTGTAGTGCATCGACCCAATGATGGATTGCTAGGTTATATTCTTAAGGGTACCAACCTACTTTATTAAGTCATCTTAGGTTAGATAAATTGCTTTTGACTTAGGTGGATGTTGCAATTTAGCTATTTGCATATTTGAGCTAATTTTTGAAAACAATGCCCCCTACAAAATTTTTTGTCATAGCTGTTTGATATTAAGTTGTACATCTCCATTTGTGACATGATTTTTTTGCAATGTGTCCCTAGTCGAGAGTGGTGTGCTAGTCGGTATTATATCCACGTGCCAATGTGTGGAGAGAAAAATTGCTTATTCACTTGATTTGGTCACACTCTAGAACTTATCTTGCTACTTGTGCATGAATCTAGGATTGACTATGGGTTGTTGAGTTGAACTTAGGCCTTCTTTGTGCTTCACAAGACATTTACACCTAGAGATACCTACCAACTGCAATAAAAGCCAAAGCCAATTCTAAATTTGACCGTCTTTTGAACCTATCTTCCTTGACTCTTGAAAAATAATAAAAAATAACAAAAAAGTTGTAAGTTGGGGGTAATAAAGGAGGGGATGAAAAAAATAGGTCAAGAGGATGTGGTAAGGGCATATCCCAAGGTGTGATTGAGCAATGAACTAAAAAGAAGAAAAAGAAACGATGGCAAAAAAGAAAAAGAGAAAAATGAAGTTGAGCTCACAAAAACACCTAAGGGTATGAAAAATGCCAAAACAAAGATGGAATGAGAAAAAGGGATCAAAAAGGTGAAAAGGTTGTAGAAAATTGATGAAGTGGCCAAAGATGCTAAGTGATCACTAAAAGTATAAATTGTACCCTACTAGCCCTTTAGCCTTTATTACAAGCTTAGAAAAACCCTTATGTGATCTCAACCCGGACATCCGAAAAGAAAGGCACTTGAATAAGTAGGAAAGCATATGACAACTTTGACTTATCTTGTGAAATTCTTTGTGAGAGTGAGTGTTTTTCTCTTCTCTCTTGATCTTTGTGTTCTTGTTGTGTGTGTTGTCATTACATCAGAAAACACACTTTTTTGGTGTAATTGAGAGACCATGTGGATTTGAATATCTAGTATATTTCACTTCTCTAATTTGGGTTTGTGCATGTTAATATAATGTCATGAGTGGAGGTTGTATGTTTAATTCAAATGGTTTCTAGAAAACTATGTTTTGATTGATGGAGGGGGTCGCTGGATTGAATTTTATGCGTTGGCAGCTATTGTTGACAACCACCCTAGTCATGATAATTTGTGATCCCAGAACATTAGTTAGGTGTAGGGTAGTTTCTCTTCTTAGTTTTCTTGAGGACAAACAAGTGTTTTAAGTTGGGGGTGTTGATGTACCGGGGATTAGCGATACATCTTTATTTCTTTTCCTAGATTTTTGCATGTCTTTAGGAGTGAATTAAGTAGAAACTAACCTTATTGTGCTATATTTCAGGAACCCAAGAAATTGAATGAATAAAGGAGTTTAATCTAGAAACTGCTCAAAATACGACGCAACAGATGATCGTCTGTCTGAAAGACAGTCGCGCACCTCAGTCCATCCCTTCCCAGCTATAGAATCTAGAACCCAAAAAATAGGTCTATAATGTATGGTTGGATGGATGGACCGTCTTCCAAAAGGATGGTCCATCAATTGAAGATTTGTCCCATGCTTGGCAGAATGCGATTTTTAAAATACGAAGTAATGTATAGACTTTCATTCCAATGGACGGTCCATGTTTCAAAGACCGACAAGACAAGGGACAGAAGTAAGAAAAGTAAAAGACGGTTCAAAGGAAGGTCCATCCCAGCACACCTAGAACTCCAATGTTTGAATTTAATGGGCTTTTTAGGACATAGTATACATATATTTTTCTTGTAATTTTTGAAAAATCATTTTTATTATTCAGTTAATTCTTAGTATAGAGAACAGGGTAGATCTAGAATAGCCCTAGTTTCAAAGTAGATTGTAGATCTGGATTGTAATATGAAGAATTCCTTTCATCTATTTGAACAATTCATTTTCTTTTTGTAAGAATGTCTAATTACTTTTCTCTTCCTCATCTTCTTGCTATGGGTAACTAAACCCAGATCTAGAGTTGTGAACCCAATGTGTTATGAACCCTAATGATCCTAATTTGTTAAAATTGAGTTTATCTTGTGAACATTTGATTGATTTTTTCTTTGTAGTGTGTGATTGCTGATGAGAGTCACCCAATCCTGCCCAATTACCTTTATAAGGCTTGAAAGGAAAAATTTAGGTTGTGTTAGCATTAATCAACAATGACTCAAGGAATAACCCTTGTTTAATGGATTTTCCTAATCATAGGTTGAATTCCAAATTGACAACAAGCAATTGGCTAGAAGAGAGTTCTCTTTAATTTGACAAAATTAAAGTAGATTGACACCTATGATGCTATTGAAAGATACCCATGGGTTACCTAAGTAAATTACTTGCATGTTCAGCCTTAACCCACTTTCAATTCTCTCATATTGGGTGACTTAAGGGAATCAATTTGAAATTGGGGTCACTTCCATAGAATTATCCTTAATTACTTATAACCCTAGCTTATTACAAACAATTATCTTAGTTAATTTTCATTGATCTCAATATGAATAGACTCTAATCTTGAAATACTTTACTGTTTAGTACTAGATAGGCTAGGCTTTGAGTATTCTCTGTGGGATTCAACCCCAACTTCTTGTTGGGTTCTATATTTTCTATGATTATTTACAATACCCGATATTTGGAGTGGATTTGAATGACATCATTCTCCAGTCCTTTTCATGCATAAGAAAGATAGTTCCCTCAGAATGTGCATTGACTATCATCAGTTGAATAAAGTCACAATCAACAATAAGTATCCCATTCCCAGGATTGATGAATTGTTCGATCAACTTTGGGGTGTTATTTGCTTCTAGAAAATAGACTTCAGATCCGGCTACCATTAGCTAAGATCAGAGAATTTGACATTTCCAAAATGGCCTTCACGACTCGATATGGTCACTATGAATTTGTAGTTATGTCTTTTGGACTGACGAATACTCCTGAATCTTTTGTGGTTTAATGAACAGGGTATTAAAGTAGTACTTGAATATGTTCATCATTGTCTTCATAGATAAAATCCTTATCTACTCTCATGGTGAGGAGGAACTTGCTGGTCATTTGAGAATTTGTTGCAAACTCTTAAGGACCATCAGTTATTTCCAAAGTTCAGCAAGTGTGAGTTTTTGCTGAAGTCGGTTGCATTTCTTAGAATGTGGTGTCCAGTGAGGGTGTTCAAGTAGACTTTCGAAAGATAGAGGCGGTGAAGAACTGGACTAGGCCCATCACTCCTCAAACATCAGAATCTTTTTAGGTGTAGCCATTATTATAGGAGATTTGTAGAAGGGTTTTTGTATATTGCTTCTCCTTTAACTTGGTTGACTTAAAAAAAGGTCAAGATTCAGTGATATTGCGCTTGTGAGAAGAGCTTGTAGGAAGTAAAAACACAACTCACTTCTACTCCAATTTTGACACTATCAAAGGGTACAAATGATGTTGTAGTATATTGTGATGACTCTAGAGTTGGCCTTGGGTGTGTGCTAATAAAGCACAGTAAGGTCATTACCTATGCTTCTAGACAGCTTAAAGTCCATGAAAGGAATTATCCGAATCATGACCTAGAACTAGCAATCGTAGTTCTTGCCTTAATTATTTGGAGACACTATGTTTATGGCATCCAGTTGATGTGTTCACTGACCATAAGATCCTTTAATGTGTGTTTAGTAAGAAGGACTTGAATCTTTAGCAGAGAAGATGACTTGAATTTCTCAAGGATAATGAAATGAGTGTTTTATACCATTCAGGTAAAGTAATGGTATGGCTGATGCCCTTAACGGGTCATCCATGGTTAGTATGGCTCATGTTGATGATGGAAAGGAGTTAGTTAGTTATGTCCATAGGCTTGCTCATTTAGGGTTTGCCTTGTGGACTCGGAAGATGATGGTGTTATTGTTCATAATGGTTCATAATCTTCGTTAGTGGTTGAAGTTAAGGCAAAACAAGATGATGATCCTATTCTACTAAAGTTGAAGAAAGTTATCCACAATCCGAAAGTTGAAGTATTCTCCCAAGGGGGAGATGGTGTGATTTACTATTAGGGTAGGTTGTGTGTTCAGGATGTTGATGACTTGAGATAGCGGCTGTTGGAAGAGGCTCACAACTCTCAGTATTCCATTCACTCAGGCGCCACCAAGATGTACCGTGATCTACGAGAAGTTTATTAGTGGAATGGTATGAAGAGAGATATTGCAGAATTCGTGATTAAGTGCCTAAATTGCAAGCAGGTTAAGACAGAGCACTAGATATCAAGAGGAATGACTCAGAATATCGGTATTCCTACTTAGAAGTGAGAAGTGATAAATATGGACTTCATCATGGGGTTGCCTCGGACACATTGACAACTTGATTCAGCATGGGTTGTAGTAGACGGAATGACTAAGTCAGCCCACTTCTTGCCAGTCAAGACTACATATTCAGCAGGACTATGCCAGACATTACATCCAGAAGTTAGTCAGGTTGCATGGAGTTCCTTTGTCCATCATCTCATATAGGGGTACACAATGCACATATGAATTCTAGAAGTCCTTCAAGAAGGGTCTCGAGGCCCAGGTAAATCTCAGCATAGCTATTCAGTCGCAAAGAGATGGTCAGGCAAACTGGACCACTCATCCCTTAGAGGACATGTTGAGGGCTTGTGAGATTAACCTCAAATGTAATTGGGATGATCCCCTTACCTCTCATAGATTTTGCTTACAACAATATTTTTCATTCTAGTATTCGAATGGCTCCTTTTGAGGCACTTTATTGGCGAAGATGTAGATCACCTATTGGGTGGCTTGACGTAGATGAGGCTGCATTGATAGGGCCAAATTCATTTCATGAGGCTAGATTGATAGAGCCAAATTCAGTTCATAAGGCTATAAAGAAGGTTCAACTAATTTGATAAAGGTTAAAAATCGCTCAGAGTCGTCAGAAATCTTATGCGAAAGTAAGAAAAAGAGAGCTTGAGTTTGTTGTTGATGACTGGGTGTTTTTGCAGTTTTCACCCATGAAGGGGGTAATGAGATTTTGTAAGAAGGGAAAACTCAGACCCCAGTATGTTGGTCCCTATAAGATTCTAAGGCACATCGACAATGTGGCATATGAGTTGGAATTTCCTACACAGTTAGCATCGGTATATTCGATCTTCCATGTGTCCTTATTGAAAAAGTGCATTGGCAATTTGACTTTAGTTATACCTTTAGATAATGATGGTGTGAAGGATAGTCTCTCTTATGAAGAGGTTCTAGTTGAGATTCTTGATCATTAAGTTCATAAGTTGAGAAACAAGGAAGTTGCTTCGATGAACGTTTTCTAGAGGAATCAGTTGGTTGAGGGAGCTACATGGAAAGCTAAAGCAGATATGATGGCCAAGTACCCTCATCTTTTCTCTTTTAGTTCAGAACCATCTTGAGGTAACAGTCTTTTCTTGTAGTACTCTTAATAATTTTGTGTCCCATTCATTGTTCTTAAAATCTTCAGTATGCATGCATGTCCCATGGATTCAGTTGAGTCTCACTCTCAGTCAGATCAGCCGTCATGTTAGTAATTTAGACCTCAGAGATCAAATTCGGGATTAGTAGCCCTTTTCCCAATCAGTCCAGATTTTGTCTCCATTGGAGGATGAATGATCCTAAAGGGGAGATAATGTAACACCCCGAAAGTCTCTAAGATCAGATCTTAGACATAAAATAATTCTTGGAGAGTTGTTTATATCACTAACTAAACAAATTAAAGAGTTAAGATAGTGCTTAAATGGTTAGTTGTCTTCAAGATGATATATAAGATGTATGGTCTAGGCAATTTCTAAAATCCAATTGAAGTATCAAATTGATATATTTATTCACTTTCCTAAGTTAGTAATAGTAGGTTAATGTCATTAATTAAGAATCTTTTCAATAACTCTAAAACTGCTCAACTAGCCCCAACTCCTATATTTCTATGATCATCGGATAATAGTGACGTGCATGTAAAACTTTGTATGTTTAAACTAAGCAAGGCTAATGGGTATATTTCTATCCAAATTGGTGATTCGTTCCCTTTCTCTATAAGGTTCACAAATAAGCTCTATTCCTTCTTATTTCTCTCACAGTTCCCTTTCTCAAGTTCAACTAACGAGTCATATATAAAGTTTAACTATTTCATCATATAAACAAATAATTCAGCCCAAGAAAAAATAAATAACTCAATAGCGGAAAGCTTAATAAATATAAACAATAATCAATATTCAACCTTCATGTTTACTCCAAAATCCTAAAACTATAATGTTTAGCTACTCATACTCCTCAAAAGATAAAGAGAATTCATGAGTTTACAAGAAAGAATCGATAGGAAACTAGGCAATGAAGTAACCCGACAGAGAAACTCATCGTGCCCACACTCTAAGATATAACATCAACCAACCCCATAAAAATATTGGTACGGTGTATTTTTAGAGCCTAGGAAGCGTTGGGCTTTTAAAATCTGAATACAAAACGGATTAAGAAATCGAGCACCTTGCGCCACCCTTGCATCACAAGGGGTGGCTATAATACCCTATATGAATAAATAATAGGTAAGTAATTGTAAAGAAAAAGGAGAGAAAAGAGACTTTACCAAAATAAAACTAATAAAAATGAAACAAAAAAAAAGTGGTGTTGGGCTAAAACCCACTGTAACTAAAGATAGTTAAAAAGAAGGGCCAATAAAAGACTAAAGGAGGGTTTTCCACTGAGATTCTACCGAAAGCAAAGCTATACAATCCAAAAAAAAAGTCGTGAAACCTCTGGAGAACATATTTGGGGCTCCATACTTAGTTCACGTAAATGGCTTACTCGGTAGAAAGGTAAACTTCTCCTTAGTAAATTTTTTCTTATACTGCTTTTGCTTGATCGTAAGAACTAATTAGGTATAATTTCATGTAAAGAATTTGGACGAACAAATTGTACGAATAGGCAGGAATTAATAGACTATGGACCTCGAAGAATTTAGAGTCAATCATGAAACCCAAAGGGTTGGGTATTATAAATTTATTATGAATTAGCCTAAATAGGGAAATTTACATGAGATTGACATGATATGAATATAGCTTCATTGAAGGAAGTCATACGGATTGCTCGAGGTAACAAGTTTGGTATTTTGACAAGAGTATTGTGTAGTGACCTTATCACAGTTTCTATTTCCACTACTTACATGATTTGAAAATGTAATGTTTACTGAATGCTTTGAAATTGCATGTGGGACAAGTCTTTTACTTGATATGGTATTGAAATATTTATTTGATATATTTACCATTATTTTAGATGTTCCCACAATTGATGAACATATTTTACTATTACTTGAGATGATTATCATTACCGAAAAAAGTTACATGATTTTATAAGAACTTAAGTGCTTTATACTATTGTGAAAATGCTTTCATATAAGTTCTTACTATTTACAAAAAAAAGTATAAATGGGAGAAGACCTTGATGGATCTCGTAGCTAATGGTCGGTTCGTTAGACCTCGTGTACCTTGTTTTATAGATTACTATTACAACCCTCACTAGTGGGAAGGTAGAACTAGCATATAGTTGTTGATTCCCCTCAAACAGGGACTTATTGTAATATTTGACTTCTTTATGAATAGTTCATTGTTATTGATTATCTCTCAAGGTAGGGAGCCACAGTGATTACATGATTTATTCTTGGAAAGATCCTAAAATATTAGATTTGATATGATAGTATTTACAGATTTTATTATCAAATTATTAATTGATTTATGCTTACATAAAGCGTACAAGACTGAATTATGTTATGTTTCTGAAAGGACATTCATTTCAAGATATTTTCTCATTATCCTACTAGTATATTTCTGACTTGTCCCCAATAAAAATGATTATAGCTAAGTGTTATTCCTCACTGAGTTAGTGATTCACTCCCAACTATTTCTTTCGGACCACAGATGATGCTAGTGAGGATCTCATTAACTAGAGCGTACGAGTTAACAAATTCCTAGTGAGCCTCACACTTGTTCGCGTGGGAAAAGGAAAACCTTATTTATATGCTATGGTCTTTTCTTTAAACTCTTAGAGTTTCTCCATAGTCAGTTCATTAGTGTCATGAGTTTCTTTTGTTATTATAAACTCGAGACCAATATTAGACTTATTTTCATATTTGGAGATGGATTTAGTATTATCACATTTTGAATAGACTATTGACGAATATTATGGCCTATGTTGGCGCTTTGGATTGTTGTGTTAATGATTGCTGAGATAGGAAATATTTTGGATAGGCTCAAAAATAGGAGAAACTCTGCTCGATTTTCTGTAAATTTCCATTATGAATTGCTTGGGGATTCTAAACATTAGCGTCGATCACAGTCCTAAATTGGGTCATGACAAATTGGTATTAGAGCTTGGTTTGGTTATTCCTATGTCTAATGGAGTACATGTCAGTAGTAGAATTTCAATTATGATTATGTAGCCGACCATTTCTATAATCGTGATTTTGCGATGGCATGATAGGATCTGTCTTGCATTTATTTATTATTCCTCCTTATGCTATAGATAGCTTGATTCTTCCTCAAGCTCTTATGGTTGATGATTTTAATTTGGCCTTGGGATTTGAGAAAAACTCAAGGCGTAAACATTTTTGTGGTTGAGAAATGAGAGAATGTAATTTACCTGCTGCTATCTATGCTAAATTTGAATCTAAGGCAATGAAATAATTTCCATTCTATTTGTTTGCCCATCTATAGAACACCCCTAGCCATTTCACTTGTGATTTCTACAATAGGAATTCCCTTCACTTAGTTTTTAATTTGAATTTTATATTGTTTACCTTTTTCCTCCATTTTTACTTTTCAAATATTGAAAAATGATGTGTTCTAGTTTGAGTTAGTGTATAACTTTTGGATTATCGACTAAATTCCTTTTGAGATTCGACCCTCGAAACCCGTCGGGTATATTTGTTATGCAAACGACCATGTATACTCTCTCCTAGAGAGGAGTGGATTTAGACGTTATCAACAATGGCGCCGTTGCCAGGGAATTGTGTTGGGATAGACAATAGTTGTTTATTGATTCAAACTTATTTTGGATCTAGTTTTGTTTTTATTTTTGTTAGTTTTTTTTTAATTATGGTATCGTGGAATGAAATGAGGTTTTGGTGTGTTCAACCCCTATCTTGATGACCCGTGTCCCTATTGTGGAGGACCTCAACTTTGACAAGATTGTAAATATGCCCCTAGAAGAGAGATGTGTGCACCTTCTTTCTCCTATGATGGTTATAACTGCACTTTATGTGGAGGTTGCCGTCCAATGCTATGTCCTTTGCTACCATCCGAGTCCAACCCCGATCTCTCCCATCACGCATTTTAGCTTCCCAAAATTATATTTCACCTGCAAAACAACGCTAATCATGTTGGTCAATATAAATTCACATTGTATTATAAATCACATGAGAATGTATAAACATTGATAGTAAACAAGGCTAAAATGACACATTTGAGTATCACTTGGGCATATAAATTTGCCCACGATCAGAGGTCATAGTATAATTGGGGATATTGTCCCTATGAGTTCACATCTCAATATAGTGGCTATGATAGAAGTTGTGCTCTTGGGCTTGATAGGAATGAATCCATGACATGTGAGGGAGGAAGCCATACATATGGCCACTTGGAATCCATGATCCAAGCTTTTATGGAGCGGGAGTCTAATTTAGAGAAGGATTTCGACTTTTCAATGCCCAACGAATTATCCCCTCATAAAGAAAAGTATAGTTCTATGAAAGAATAAGCCGAAGAGATATTTGAGAAGTATAACAAGGAGGAGTGAACAATGGAACCTAGTCCAGATTGACTCATGGAAAGTGATGGCGTCCGAATCCACTTCTCACTAGTAGGAAGTGTAAATGATCGCCGCAATATAAATACCCAACTAATAGTCGAGGTCAAGTCCACAGGGAATAAAGATTGGATGGCACAAAAGTTGTCTATCAAATTGAACTAAATTGCATCATTTCATTAAAACTGGAAAACTAAATGTTGGAAGAAAGTAGGATAACAATTTGAATTTAAATCAACTACCAATAAAAAACAAGGCAACCAAATAGAATGAAAAAGATGAGCAAGGGCCAGGGGTGTTCTATTGATGGGGAATCAATTGGATTGAAATTAACTAGGAAATAAAATTATTACTCACAAGCATATATAACCATGGACGAGGTGGCACCCGATATTTTTCAATCACTTGGGTGCCTTTTTCCTTGGATTTTCTCAGACCCCAAGGTCCCAAATAATTCATCCATTATGGCTTAGGTAAGAATTGAAATATCTCTAACCTTAACTCTTTAATGGGTGTATTAAAATGGATTTTGGCTATTTCTAGCCCAACCCCAAATAATCAAGGCCCAGATACCCACCATTATTTTCTCACCCATATTTTATTTTCCTTTTTCAATCAAAAAATAGAATAAGTAAATATAACCCACATTTGCAACTATTGATAATTCAATTATAATTATTAAATGAGTAATTATAAGATCAATCTAGCAACACACAATCCAATTTAGTGCCAATCATGCACACACCCATAGAAAAATATTTAGCCACTTATAGATGAAAAAACCAAAATGGAAGAAGAAGAAGAAGATGAAGAAAACCTAACTCTCTTCCTTCTCTCTCCAAAAAATTAAAGACTATTCAATACAATATAATTTAATATAGAATGGAATGTTCAGTACTTTTCAAAGAATGTACAAAAGTAGGTTAAAGCTGCTCCTCTTTTCTTGTGGTGGATGATTTTGCCTTTCTGTTGATGGTCTCACTTGTGAGACACCAGCGTTTCACCGGTGCCAATCTGCGAGGCAACGCTCTATCACAACTGGGCTTAGTGACTTCTGTAGAAGTACGGCGTTGGCACCGGCAGTTCACAGGTGCTCACCCGCATTCCATCGGTGCACCTTCTACTTTAACACTGTGCGCTCCTATATTTGGCCAGTGTTTCACTGGTCCGATCCGGTGGAATGCGGGTCCTCTTCTTTAGCTCCATGTTTTTGTTCAATTCCTTGATTTCTCTATTCAAATTGAATGCCTGCAAAAACCAAAGAGAAAGGGCACAAAATCTTCCTAAATGACTTAAAAGCCTAATGAGTTGGTAATTAACCAACTCATCAAACATCCAAGCTTGAACCATTGTTTGTCCTCAAGCAAGGCAATGCTTTACAACTGAACAATTGAAGTAAGCATGTCACACTACATGAGATTTTGCACAAGGAACCAATAGGACTCAGACAACCCCAAAGTGACTCACCGACTCAAAAGAAAAGAGAAGACTAAATACTATATGCAAATGCTTCATGAGATGACGACAATCAATTGGCATGATTCACAGTTGATTCCTTCATTCAAAACAAGGGGCAAGGTTGACCAAACAAGCTTATATAGCATCTTAAGTCATTAAAAATTCACATTCAAAGTTTGCCTTAAATATCACTTGATTCTTGTCTAAATCACTTGTTTTGGTACGTGCAAGCTTGTCCCCAAAGGAGGTGATGCCACTCACATCAATATAGAATCACATTTAGTTTTCAACAAATTCACACTCAAAGGGATTATAGAATGAAACAAACACACTCACTCTTACAAAAAAATTCTCATGCACACAACTTGACCCATAGTCTTTCACTTCGTGTAACTCGCCACTAATGTAAAGTTGCTTCACTTAAAATCAATTAGGACTTGGAGTTCATAATGAAGGATACAAGTAAAGGTAGGATGACTTTTTAGTTCTAGTAACTAGAACCTCCCTAATGCCCTTTTTGTGGACATTTTTGCATACTCCATTTTTTATTGAGATCACCCCCACCTTATCCCTCCTTGATCAACATTTTGACTTTAGAAACAAGAGCCATCCGTATATCTCATTAGTTACCACTTTTAATCTCATTTAAGCCAGAGAAGCACCTTTCCACAATTTGGTTCTTTTCACCCAACCAATTCAATCATTTCCTCAAAATATCGTGTTATCTCAGATTAGAGCTCACATCATTCTTCCCATTTTCCTTTTTGCAACCCCCAAACTTAGGTTTTTGCCTCATCTTTCCCTTTTCTATTCCTACATTTTCGGGACTCAAACATCATTTTTGCATTTGTTCTCACACCTAGAACTAGGGAGGATGGCTGTCAAAAAAGGATTACAAAAGGTCAATAGGCTTGTAATCTGGTTCTCAAGAAAAAGGTTTAAAGGGCTCAACATTGGCTACTAAAGATTCATGTTCAAGGAGGTCATATAGGTGAAGTAGCTATCAAAAGAAAGCCTAAACTCTTGTTCTAAATGCAGCTACGCCTAGCATTTCACATTTAGTCACACTTATGACAAGTTCTAGACTATCATTTATGCATGAAAATTTAGCTAAAACCTCACCCCAAAAAGCATCACCCTCCAAGGGTTTCACACAATTTTCATAACAACAAAAAGATTATGACTTAAAACACGATAACATATGAATCAAAAGCCAAACAAGGAATGTGCAACTTATGACAAAAGAGTACTCAACTTTTAAATTAAAATGCTCCCTTTCCTCAAAATTCATTTTTCTTGTCAATGCCATTTTCGGAATTCCTTTGTGGTACCTCTCAAAGCTATCACAATTACTAACTCAAAAAGGACTTTAAACTCGGCATTTTCCCTTAAAAAGGTCGCCTTTGTATACATCATTGGGAAATGTCACCCGATTCGACAGTAAAAGCAAAAAAAAAAAAGAAAATTGCTCCTTGAAAAAGAACCGTGGCATAAAGAAAACCCTTGGACTTTATTTACTAACTACAATGAACAAAGGAAATTATTAAACCATGGGTCAACAACATTTTGCAATTTAGAATAACCCATTATTGGCACTAACAATTCAATAAACAAAAATTCTTTTAACCAAAATCCCAAAAAGGGCATTCAATCATAATTAAACACTAATAATCAACCAAATCATAAGAAATTTAGCCCGAAAAGAGCAACAAAAAGACCAACAAAAGGGATACACACCCAACCCCCAATTATGAATGTACATTGTCCCCAATGTAAACATGAAGAATAAAGAATGATGGGAACTCTCCAAAACAGCTACTCATCCTCCTCATCATTGGCCTCTTCATCCTCATCAAGGCTGACTGCGCCCAAGTGTGGCTCATCATCCCCACCTAAGCTCTTTAACTGAGCATCGATGGACCCCGGTTTGTAAATGGGGCAGCCATGGCTGCATCAAGGATGCTCATGTATGGGTCTGCCATTGGTGCCCGGTCCCCTAACTCTCTCACATCAGCTCAAAGAGAAGACATAGCTCCCTAAACCACATCTATTCGGGAGTAGAGCATGCTCAAGCTATTGAACACATTCTTTATCTCCCTCTTCACAGTTCTGGCGATAAGAGCCTGGAGATTTAGGGCTAGCTTTTGGAGTTGGCTCTCGTGAGATTGTGTTATATCATATAGTTTTTGAATTCCTCTTGGGTGAGAGAAGGTGGGAGGAGGTGAAGACCCCCTAAATGGTGCTTCTCCAGATGCATGCCTTGATGTCTCGAGGTGGGGTATGTTAAGGTCAGGAGCAATGGGGGACTCTTCTATGCCATGAGAAGAGGATTCCTTGGGAGTCTCCCATGCTTATAACCTTCTTTTTTCACCTTGGGTGTCTCCGCATCCCTCTTTCTTTCTACGTTGATGATAGTGGTGGTGGAGCTAGGGCATTCATTAGGGAATAATGGTACCCCTGCATTGAGGCACAACTAAGAAATGAGCACAGCATATGCCATGGACGTTCCCTACTGCCCGGCCTTATATTTAATTTAGATGGCCACTATTTTCCCAAAGTTGATAGGCACCCCTGTCATGATGCAGGCGATGAGTATGGCTGCCTCCAAGTACACTCTTTGGTCATACTTCGAGAGAATAATTCGGTCACAAACTCTAGCCACAACTTGGCCTCAAACTGGAGATGCTCCGGAAACTCAAACACTAGATCCGGGACTTAAATAAGAAAATCTAGAAATCTGCAGAAAATGTCTCAAGATGACTCACCTAATCGTCATTGCGATACCTAAAGACTCGTTAGGTAAGTCATGGGAAGGAGGAATTATAAGTGTAAAGGGAGAGACAATGTACCCAACGGAAGACTCCACGATTCGTGGTCAGGTCCCACGACTCGTTAAGTCACTCGTTGTCAGGCTAGGGTCAAGAATTTAATTAGTTGGGTAGTGTACTTGATGGATGGTGACCAAGAGATGTGGTCACCTGTAACGACTCATTATGCCCCCCGTTACCAGCCTTAGTCAATTGTTAGGCAGTGCACCTAACGAGTGTCACCATGAGTCGTCATCACCGGCAATGACTCATTGTGTGACTCATGGTCAAGCCTAGTATAGAAACTTAAGAAGTGAGAAAGTGTGGTCCACGGCTGGTGACCACGAGTCGTGGTCAGTGACCACGAGATATAGGATTCTGACAGTATACTCCACAGATCTGACCACGAGTCGTGGTCAGTCACCACGACTCATTAGGTCACCCGTTAGGGTCACTTATCAGTTTTTCCAGCAATTTTCCTAAGGGGCTATTTAGTAATTTTCTAATCTCCTAAGCTTTAATTTTTGTCATTTTGGATGTAATTTCAGACTTATTAGAGGGTTTAGACGGTTTCTCTCTTTATTCCCACGTTTAATCTCAAAAAAATAATCAAAGAGTCTCTTAAGAACCCTTAAACCAAGCCTAGGGTTTTCCTCCATTACAGCAGTCCAAGTTTTCTTCTTCAAGAAACTTCAACTCAGGTATGTGGGAATTCAACAAGGGAAATTGTTCTTCCCTTGTGTCCCCCAAAACCATACCATAGTTTCTATATCAGTTTTAGCATTGAGCTTTCGAATAAGGAGAAATTACAGGTTATTATCTGTAAATTTAGCATAGAATGATATCCTTTCTTATTATTGACATGATCTCCATCGATTCCTACCTGAATTGCTGATGTTCTTGCCAAAGTAAATTTAAGCCCTAATTTTTGAGTAATGATTATTGTGTATCAAATTCTGTGTAGCTTGTGAAGTGTGATTTAGGCTGAATTTTCTAGTATTTCATATTGTTTATTGTTGGGTAAACACTCCATTGATAAGAATGATTCTAGCCTTATCGGATAAGATTTGCTTTAATTCTTGAAATTTTTCCATATTATGGAATTCCTGTGTTGTTGGAATAAGTTAAGTTCTCTATTAGCTGCTTAGTAGTTCAGTTCATTTAGAATGTATAATCTCTTCAGAACTATATAGAAATTATCAACTGATCAGTTTGACTTCAGTCTTTTCCCAAGGTGTCAGTGCTGCCTCCCAGTTATTAGAATTAGACTCAGAATCTAGTTTATTGGTCCATTAGGCGGTCATGACATTTTAGATATATAGATCTGACTAGCCCCAGGACCCTAGTTCAGTTTACAGTTTGTTCTAAGACAGTTACGACACTTCTAGATAAGCAGCTCTGACCAGTCTAGAATCTAGTTTCAGAATCTGGTCCGACAAGACTCTCAGGGTACTTTTAGTTATACATCCATAACTAGTCATGGACCCCTGTTTCAAGCTATAAGCCTAGTAGTTCAGTTTATGTTTCTAGCGGGAGTAGGATTTAGCACCAAGCGGGCCGGTGTTCCAGCGCATCCACGTTCCCAAAACTATGTTGCTAGCGTAGGTTACAGTATTACTTGGCCTGATTGTCCTAGACTTTTGTGATCACCTAGTTCATGCCTTTACACCCTGGAAAGGTATATTGGGTCCTACCCGTGGGATGTATACATCGGACTCCACATCTAGCTCACTTGATTATATGTTGGTTATAGACTCTCCCACTAATCAGTCCAGTCCAGTTTTAGAATAAGTAGCTCAGTTCAGTACAATATTTCAGACTTTGAACTCTCAGACTTAGGGCATGTCTATGACCATCAAACAAAGTTATCTTGACCAGTTCAGTTTACGTCAGTAGTTCAGTTCAATTTACGTCAATAGTTTAGTTCAACTTACTTGTTGGTCATTGCGTGTCATTTCAGTTTAGAATTTATATTCAGTTATGTTTTCTCCCACTTACTTAGTACATTCAAAGTACTGACGCATACTTTTATGCTTTATCATTTCATGATACGGCTGCAGCTTCCCATACTTAGTATCGTTAGCCGTTTCGATTTAGATCCTCCTCCGCTGCAGCCGAAGTGTGAGTCCTCATCATTCAAGGGCCTTGATTTACTTTCTTTCAGTTGATTTATTAATTTTAGTTAGACTTAGAGTTAGCTGGGGGCTTGTCCAGCAACTCATCAATTAAAAGGCTTTCAGACACAGTTAATTTCAGACTTCAGATGATATAAATTTTATGTTTTCTTTTAGTTCTGTTTTCTTAAATGCTCTTGTGCTGTTATTTCAAAGATTCCAATATGCATGTTTTGCTTAGAATACCATGTCTGATAGACCAGGGGTTGAATTGGAGTCATGTATGAATTCAAGTACCATGTTACGCCCAGGGTGTAGACTCGGGGCGTGACAAACTTGGTATCAGAGCACTAGGTTTAGAGTACCCTCAGAATGCCTGGAAGCCGTATCAAGTAAAGTCCTTTTCATGGGTGTGAAGCGCACCACACTTATGATGAGGAGGCTACGAGATGTTATTATGAAAACTTCTTTTGTTCATACTCTTTATCGTGCGTTAAAGTTCAATTCCAGAAACACCCTTATAACTCATGCTCTATTTCTTTTTAGTGAACCATGCCTCCCAAATGCGGTAATGGAAGAAGGGCCAGTAACACCAACAGACCTTTCCCCTCAGCCTCGGTAGCTCCTCAAGATGATTCAGTATCTACCACCGAATTCAGGGCGGCCATTCAACAGCTAGCCAAACAGTCACCAATCAGGTGAACCAACTGATTGTTTTGGTAGCCATGAATAGGTATACAGTAGTTGCAAGGGTGCGAAACTTCACCCGTATGAACCCTCTATCTTTTCAGGGATCCAAAGTAGGGGAGGATCCCTAGGAGTTCGTGGATGAGATCAGGAAGATTACCCGCATTGTGGGTGTTAGCTTTTATGAGAGTACTGACCTAGCTGCCTACAAGCTAAAAGGGGTAGCTATCATCTAGCATGACCAGTGGAAAGAGGAATGGCTAGTGGGAGCAGGACCAGTAGAGTGGGAGGAGTTCCATACACCTTTCTTGGACAAATTTTTCCCTTGAGAGCTAGGGAGGCAAAGGTGGCAGAGTTTATGAATTTGAGATAGGGCTATAGGACCGTGGAGGAGTATGCTTTGGTGTTTACTAGGATGTATAAGTACTCTCTAGAGATGGTAGCTGAGCCAAGGGATCACATGTTGAAATTTGTGAACAGGGTGTCAAACCTAGTCCTCAAAGAGTGCAGGACAGCTGATCTTGGGCAGATTTATATGCCCAAGTGATACTCAAACGTATCAATTTAACCTTGTTTGTTGTGCAATGTGTATATAATATCATGTAATCGGTAATAAAATGCGAATTTATACTAACCAACATGATTAGCATTTGTTTTGCAGGTAAATGTGATTTTTAGGAGCTAAAATGCATGTTGGAACTATATCGGAGTTGGACTTGGATGCGAGCGTGGAAAAGACATTGGAATGCACAATTTATAGGGGCTCCGCGATGGAGCCGTGCCACGCTACCATCGCGGTAGCACACTGCCTGGACAGGAATTAAAATGGCAAATTCCAGTGTGCCATCGCGTCAGCTCCGTGGCACGGAGAGAGGCCTCCGCGTTGGCCTCCGTGCCACATTGAGGCTAATTTACCGGACCCTGAAATTCCAGTGAAGGTCCGCGTCCACGCCGTGTCATGGAGGCAGTGCTCCGCGTTGGCCTCCGTGACACGTTGCTTGTTATTCCGCGAAAAAATTTCCCACTAGTATAAATAGCACACTTAGGTTTATTTTAAGCAGTTTTTAGTTTTTAGACTGAGTTCAGAAGTGGAGAGCAAGGACGTGGGTTAGGAGCAGTTGAGGAATGAAAAAGCTAAGGGATTTCCTCTCTTCTTTTCTTCTTTCTATCAATTGTACGTATGATTTACACTCATTTTAGGATGATCAATCCACAAATGAGTGGCTAATTCTCTTCCTTGCTGAGGTTTTGACACTTGTAATGAATTTTGATTATAATTGATATGGTTTTCTTCTTCTTCTTCCATGTTGTTCTATTAATTCTTGTTCTTACTGCATTAGTGTGTGGCCGACATTAATGTACATCTAAAAAGTCCAATTTCATTCGAAAGAGCAAGAAATTGGAAAGTTGTGAATTAATAGGGTATTGTTCTTAACTTGATTTGAGAAAATTGGGTTTTGATGTGCTTTCCTGATAGAAATATACTTGAAAGCCGTATTAGTCAATTTAGGAACCGGAATTGTATTGCTAGGTCATAAATTGCATTTGATCACAGAAATGTAGATGGATGGTTTATGATTCTAAAGTGAAATTAAATACGAGAGTTTTAATTTCTAGGCGAATGTTCTTGGCTAGCAACATGAAGAAGAGATTAACCAAATTATCATGATTATCAAGTTCATTACTTGTTCTTAACCTTGGCATGTTCATATCCATTGTCTAAATTCATAGTAAATAGTTTTTATTAATTTTAGTATATATAGTTTAGAAACAAAAACTCAAGTAACTGTTGGTTACATTGTTGTTAGCATAATTAGAAGTGAAATAGGAATATAGTAAACTAGGAAACTTTACATATCTTGAGCCTCCTTGGATCGATACTTGGCTACTTAGGCACTTTATTACTTGTTTGACCACGTGCACTTGCGTGTCGGTTTTTAACCAATACCGGAACACCCGAACAAGTTTTTGGCGCCGTTGCCGGGGAGGCTAGGCGATTTGTGAAATTGTGTTTAGTGTAAATTTACTGTATTTTTATTTTTATTTTCTTAAAGTGTTAACAACTTGGTCTTAGCCTGTATTTTGCAGATTTTGTTTCTGTGAACACTGGCAAGGGACAAAGAGCTGGTGGAATCTTACTTAGAGCCGGAACGTGAATTTCATAGTCAACGCAGAGAAGCTCAACGAAAGAATCTGTAGTTGCTTAAACAGTCTATGATGGAGCAACAACATCCACCAGTTGTGCGGGCAGTGTTAGTGCCCGATGAAGCAGCAGCAAGGCCGGTTCGCGAGGTGGCAATCCCACACACCAACAATGTACATTCTAGTATCCGAAAACCAGAGCCTGGAGGGAGGTTTGAATTAAAGCAGAATATGGTGCAACTCTTGCACACAAGCGGGCAGTTTACCGTTCTCCCTCATGAAGATCCACAACAACATCTCCAAAACTTTTTGGAATAAGTGACACTTATATACCCGCTGGAGTGTAACCTGATTATGTTCGGCTCACCTTATTTCCATTTTCCTTACTTGGTGAAGCCAAGAGGTGGTTAAAAGCTGAACCACCCAATTCTATATCAACGTGGGATGATCTTGCACGGAAGTTTTTGATCAGATTTTTCCCTTCTGGTAAAACAGCCAGACTTAGAAGTCAAATTCTAAGTTTTAAACAGAGAGAGGGAGAAAATCTATATCAAGCCTGGGAAAGATTTAAATCCATGTTGCGGGACTGTCCTCATCATCATCAGTCCAATGAGGTGTTGGTACACACATTTATTGAGGGTTTGGAACCCCACACTAAAATTCTGTTAGATTCAGCAGCTGGAGGGCAAGCGCTGGAAAAGACATATGAGGAGCTGTACACTTTGCTCAACCGAATTTTACAAGGCAATCTAGAATGGAATGCAGATTCATCAAGAGGTGGAGCACGGAAAGCAGCAGGAGTGCTTGAAGTGGATGGATTCACAGCTATCGCTGCACAGATAGCTGCTTTGCAAAATCAGTTAAACACTCACTTCAGCAATATGAACTTGAACCAGCCTTCAACTTCGGTCAATGCTGTCCAACAGATGTGGTGTGAAGTGTGTGGTAGTAGTGAGCATTCAGCTGAATGCTGTGGTGCAAATCCTGATTCTGTTAACTTTGTGGGCAATGCACAGAGAAATCAGCAGCAGTTTGGTAGTGGCTACAACTCAAATTGGAGAAACCATCCGAATTTTTCGTGGGGTTGCAACTATCAACAAGGCCAAAGTTCCGGGCAGGGTATGCACAGAAACCAAGGAGGGCAACAAAGCTATCAAGCTCAATTCAGAAATCACAATGCCCCTCCTCCACCACCATCACCGAGCATTGAGGAGATGTTCAAAACCATGATCGCTAATCAGGCGCAATTGCAGGCTGACTATGTTAAATTGGCAGCCAAAGTGAAGAATAATCAATTGGCGACCAAGGCTATTGAATATCAGTTTGGGCAATTTTCGAGTGCCCAAAATACGAGACCCAGAGGAGGACTACCTAGCGACACGGATCCTAATTCGAAGCAGGTAAATGCGGTGACCACGAGGAGTGGTTTACAGATGAAGGAGGTGGAACCGGAAAGACCGCCTCAAAAGTCAGGAGCAGCAGATGTAGAGGAGGAACAAAGTTCTGATAGGGGGAAGACTAAAGAAACAGAATAAGAAAGGCCTCCACCCCCGTTCCCTCAACGACTTAAGAAACACAAGGAGGAGGCGTGTTTCCAGAAATTCATGGAGGTACTTAAACAGGTACATGTTAACTTACCTCTTGTTGATGTCTTGCAGGGAGTGCCAAAATATGCGAAATATATTAAAGACATCGTGGCTAACAAAAGTCGTTTGACTGAGTATGCCATGGTAGCTTTAACGGAGGAATGCACTTCCCGGATTCAGAATAGGTTGCCCACAAACTGAAAGACCCTGGAAGTTTTACTATCCAGCTTACGATTGGGCAAAGTATCCGAGCTCGTGGATTATGCGACTTGGGGGCAAGCATAAATCTGATGCCATCTTCGGTATTCAGAAAGTTAGGTCTAGGGAGTCCTAGACCTACAACGGTAATCTTGCAGCTAGCAGACAAGTCTTTAGCTAAGCCGGATGGCATTGTTGAGGATGTGTTAGTGCAAGTAGGCTCCCTCATTTTTCCGGTCGATTTTATAGTTCTGGATTTTGAACCAGATGCTGAAGTCCCATTTATTTTGGGACGACCCTTTTTGGCAACCAGAAAAGCATTAATTGATGTAGCTGCGGGTCAACTCACGATGCGAGCACATGACAAGGTCGAAGTGTTCGATGTGTACAAGGTACCTAAGCTCCCGACTGTTTATAAGGAACTCTCGGTGATCAATGTGATTGATCATGGGAATGCTAATGGAATGAGTGATTCCCGAGAGTTACTAGGAAGGCCACCGGATAAGGTTGAGAACTACTGGGGGGATGACCATGATCGGGACAAATCGTCCATCACCCTAGTAGACAAGTGAGCATAAAGGACGTCGAGCCGCGATGGTAAACCAGGCGCTGCACGGGAGGCAACCCGTGAAAAATATTTTCTTTCTTTCTTTTTAGTGTAAATAATTTTTATTTTCATTTTTCTTTTCTTGATTAGGTATATATTTTTGTTTTAGTTAATATTTTTCATTTTAGTTAGGGAAATCTATTAATCTAACCAATTCTGTTCAGTGAGGTGATTTTCAGGTATAACGGAGGAAATATGCATGGAATCGAGAAAATGAGGCAAGGTATGAAAAATTAAATTAATTGAAGAAACAGTGCACTAACGCGTTGGCGCCGTGTCACGGAGGTAGGGCTCCGCGTTACCCTCCGTGACACGTTGAAGGCAAAATCCGGATTTTTCAAAAATTCCAGTAAGCCAACGCGTTGGCTCCATGTCACGGAGGTAGGGCTCCGCGTTACCCTCCGTGACACGTTGCCGTGTATTTGGTGCCGGGTCGCACCGGGTTGCCGGGTGACCCGCGTGTTTTCTTAAACTAAAACCCCCGATTTCGCCCCATTTCTTCCCATTCCCTCTTCCCTCCGCGACCAAAACACCTATTTCCCCCTCCCCAAGCACCGTGCCACGTTCCTAGGAAAGGAATACGTCAAGTTTCTTCAGTTTCTCAATTCAAAGGTATGTTTTCATCGTCTATCTCAATTTTTTTTTGGCGATTTTAGTCAAATTTGGGCATGTGAGGTGAGATATATCACCCTAGGTAGAAATTAAACATGAATGTTGGATTATTTGTGATTGATATATGTTTGGAGTGTTGTATTTAGCGTTTGAACTTATCGATTGCGTAAATAATTCGAATTTGATTATAGAATTGTATTCTAGGGCATGAGTTGTTGAATTTAACTTGAGTGACTTGATAAGTCGGAAAATTAGATGCCGGGGTGTGTTTGTAAATTGAGAGAAGTCGTGGTAAATATGGTGTAAATGTTAAAAGATGACAAATTCTCGAATTTTTTTTGGGAAAATGCAAAAAGTGTGTAAATTGGTTAGATTGTATATAGAATGTTTTTATCGTTGTTTTTATTTTGTTGTTGTTTTTGTTGCGAAGTGCGATGTGTGAATTGTTAGCGATAGTAGGATTGGGATTAGCTGTATGAAGTCTGAGTAGTACGCTAACCGTTATGCTGTCGAAATTTTTTTGTGAACGCACTAAGCATGAAGTGTATAGTGTTGTCTGTGGTGTAATTATAGTTATCCTTGCCGTAATTGTGTAGAAGTAGCTAAGGCCTAAGTGTGGGGTAAATGTTGTGTAACCCGACCTTAGCCGAAGTTAACAAGTTTTTAGCTTAACTTTGTGCTTGTTTGTGTAAATTGACAGGTACAATGGCGAGCAGACAAGATAAAGGCAAGGGTGCTTCTACCTTAGGCACCGGTAGGAAAAGGATGAGACTGGGCACCGCAGTCCCAGCTGCACCCGCTGTTCTGCGCGGCCAACGCCGCCAATACGGAACAAGATGGGTAACCGAGGAAGGAAAGAAATGGTATGCTAAGCATAAGGAGAACAAGTACTTCCCGGAAGAACATATTGCACGGGAACCACTCGCACAGGAGTTCCCTCGCATTGTACATAGAATTGAAGCAGCTGGGCTCAGCTTTATTTTTCAGGAGCCCAAGGAGTGCAACCTTCACTTGGTCCGAGAGTTCTACGCAAATTGGAACCCGGCCATCAGAAGCCACACAATAAAAATCAGAGGGCAGATTGTCACTCTGGAACCCCACCAATTTAATGCCATCGTCGGAGCGCGGGACACAGACGCCCACGTTCTCCGCCAGCTAAACATCACCCCACCGTACGCCGACATCAGACGTACGTTGTGTGGGGCTCGATCCACAGCCCGATGGAGTAGACATAAGGAGAGGGGTTACCACCAGACTCTGCCTTATTCGCAGATGAACAGGGAGGCCAGAATATGGCTGAAGATTGTGTGTTCGTGTTTGATCCCGGGAGTTCATATGACGGACGTGACCCGGGACCGTGTCTGCTTGGTGTATGCCCTTATGAAAGGGCTTGAGATTACTGTTGGGGCAGTCATTATATCCGCCATGAAGAGAGCCAGACTGCACCAGGGCCACAGATACGGGTTTGGCGGACTCATCACCACCTTCCTCTGAGGCCTCGACATTGAGGAAGAGGCTTTGGACTATATTCAAATGTTGGAGCGGAGGGCCCTCGATGTGACAAAGACTAAGGCCCCCGACACTACACACGGACCAGTACTGACTTTGGGCGAGCGACATGCTCGTGACGATCAGTACATGGCACGTATGTTCGGCATGCAGATGCTTCAGCTACGGATTGGTGGGAGACCAGCCACCGAGGAAGAATTATGGCAGCTGGAGCTGGACTACCCCTTTGGCGAGAACGCCAGAGCCTTATGTCGGGTGGGACCAGCCTTCGTGGAGCCGACGGATGACGATGTCCCTACTGATGAGGAGACACGTCGGGAGGACTCCGATGTGGAGTCCGATGACGACGATGGAGCTGACTCAGATATGGGCGACGAGGCTGCAACACCGGATGAAGAAGTCGAATATTTCGACTAATCAGGGAGTTCCACCACCCAAATTTTTTGTGTTGTAATTTTTGTGAACACTGGGGACAGTGTTCGATTTAAGTGTGGGGTGGGGAGTAGCTAGGTGCTGGGACTTGGGCTCTAATTTGCTGTATGTTTTTCCTTGGTTTGGATGAATGTTTGTGCTTTCCCTGTTATGAACTGATTTGTGGTGTATGTGTATATATTTGTTTGTGTGGTTAATGATGTGTGGTATGAAAAGTTGTGGTTGCCAGTGTAAATATTTTGTAAATATTTTTTTTTCTATCGAGATGATCGGTATTTTTCAAAATTTTCGCGAAAATATTTTGCACTTGTAAATACTTTCTTTCTATCGAAATGATCGATGTGTTGCAAAATTTTTCGATGTTTAATTTTTGGGGTTTCTCGGAGTTTGTTTTCAGTTCTTTTATCGAGAATAGTCCCATTGAACCGATGTCATAGTTAGTGACCGTTCACTATGATGGATGGATGCCGACCGTCTTAAGGGAAATGTAGTCGGTAGGAGTAGGATTTTTTTTTTTTTTAGTTTTTCTTTGGTGGATTGCATCAATGAACTGTAGTTGCTTTTGGTTGCTAAAATTTCATTGCGTGTGTAACTGATGTTCAAAATGTGGAAGTGATTCGTTTGAAAGCATGCAATTCTGTAAATATGTTGAGTTACCTAGGCTATAGAATTTGATTCAGTATGATTGAGGCTTAATCTTGAATTCATGTAATTGACTAATTAAAGAGTCTGTGAATGCATCTTGATTCGAGCATGTGCATGAAGTGTGAAGTGAGGTATTGCTATTCCATGTCATTGTGAAGTGTCTAGAACTTGCCTGGTGTGTATACAAAACGAAATGAAGGAGGTGTAGTGTTGGAAAGGATGTAGGCATTTCTTTGTTTTAACCGATAGTTTCCATTTTTTCTTGTCAAATTCTACCTTTCTATGTGTTGTATACCCTAGTTAGCCCGTTGAGCCTTTAGCCGATTTCTTTCTTTCTTTTGTCCAAAATTGTATAAACTAAGCTTTATTCCTTCTTTTCATTAGCCTTAAAGTCTATACGAAACTCTTAAGCGCTTACAAAGAAAAGACAATGTTTCCCAAAGTGTTAAAGAGTGAAAAGAAAAAGAAAAGCAGAGTGAGGAAAGAAAAGATGATGTTGAAGAAGCACTTGCTATAATTAAATGATATTTAGGGTACATGAAAACCCTTTGTTTTGTGTTAAGTGTGTTTGATGAAATGGGTTGTACGAAAGGAAACCAGCATGAATGGGAGAAAAAGAGGAAAGAGAGGAACAATGTCCATAAGTCGATGGGAATGAGTTGAAAAGGCGCTTAAGGATGCTAGCGACTATTATTGGCTAATCCAATATATATATATATATATATATAGATCCATAGCCCCGTTACAACCCATTAAATTCTTACGTGATCTTACATTGCATTTCTTTATATTAGTGGAGTAATACACTAAGAGCAAGCTTATGGGTCATGACATGAGGCATGTGAATTCTTTTGGGAGAGAGAGTGAAATTAATTTTTATATGCCCCTACTTGCATGTTTGTGTGTTTCATGAACAAAAAGGGGAAGATTCTCTCGAGTTGTGAGGGCACATGCTTGATGAAAGATTGATTTTCGTGTCGGATTTCTTGATTAGCTGATTTGCATGAGTTTGCCGATATCAAGAATCAATTCTTAAAGTCTAGGAAGTCTTGATGTATTAAAGGTCATTGTATTGTACGACCAAGCATGTTTTCTTGATGATTTGCAAAAATTGAATAATCGGTATGACCGTAGCGTAAATGGTCGCACCATAGTGACGAAGGTTGGGATGTAATTTGCATGATTTGTGTATGTGTTGTTCGAGGACGAACAAGGATTTAAGTGTGGGGTAAGTGATCTTGGGCAGATTTATATGCCCAAGTGATACTCAAACGTATCAATTTTACCTTGTTTGTTGTGCAATGTGTATATAATATCATGTAATCGGTAATAAAATGCGAATTTATACTAACCAACATGATTAGCATTTGTTTTGCAGGTAAATGTGATTTTTAGGAGCTAAAATGCATGTTGGAACTATATCGGAGTTGGACTTGGATGCGAGCGTGGAAAAGACATTGGAATGCACAATTTATAGGGGCTCCGCGATGGAGCCGTGCCACGCTACCATCACGGTAGCACACTGCCTGGACAGGAATTAAAATGGAAAATTCCAGTGTGCCATCGCGTCAGCTCCGTGGCACGGAGAGAGGCCTCCGCGTTGGCCTCCGTGCCACGTTGAGGCTAATTTACCGGACCCTGAAATTCCAGTGAAGGTCCGCGTCCACGCCGTGTCACGGAGGCAGTGCTCCGCGTTGGCCTCCGTGACATGTTGCTTGTTATTCCGCGAAAAAATTTCCCACTAGTATAAATAGCACACTTAGGTTTATTTTAAGCAGTTTTTAGTTTTTAGACTGAGTTCAGAAGTGGAGAGCAAGGACGTGGGTTAGGAGCAGTTGAGGAACGAAAAATCTAAGGGATTTCCTCTCTTCTTTTCTTCTTTCTATCAATTGTACGTATGATTTACACTCATTTTAGGATGATCAATCCACAAATGAGTGGCTAATTCTCTTCCTTGCTGAGGTTTTGACACTTGTAATGAATTTTGATTATAATTGATATGGTTTTCTTCTTCTTCTTCCATATTGTTCTATTAATTCTTGTTCTTACTGCATTAGTGTGTGGCCGACATTAATGTACATCTAAAAAGTCCAATTTCACTCGAAAGAGCAAGAAATTGGAAAGTTGTGAACTAATAGGGTATTGTTCTTAACTTGATTTGGGAAAATTGGGTTTTGATGTGCTTTCCTGATAGAAATATACTTGAAAGTCGTATTAGTCAATTTAGGAACTGGAATTGTATTGCTAGGTCATAAATTGCATTTGATCACAGAAATGTAGACGGATGGTTTATGATTCTAAAGTGAAATTAAATACGAGAGTTTTAATTTCTAGGCGAATGTTCTTGGCTAGCAACATGAAGAAGAGATTAACCAAATTATCATGATTATCAAGTTCATTACTTGTTCTTAACCTTGGCATGTTCATATCCATTGTCTAAATTCACAGTAAATAGTTGTTATTAATTTTAGTATATATAGTTTAGAAACAAAAACTCAAGTAACTGTTGGTTACATTGTTGTTAGCATAATTAGAAGTGAAATAGGAATATAGTAAACTAGGCAACTTTACATATCTTGAGCCTCCTTGGATCGATACTTGGCTACTTAGCCACTTTATTACTTGTTTGACCACGTGCACTTGCGTGTCGGTTTTTAACCTATATCGGAACACCCGAACAACAACGATGCTGATTAAGGATATGGACCTCTCCATCTTGATTGTCTATGCCTAGCAGATTGAGGCCGAAAAGATGAAGGATATGGAGCGGAAGAAAAAACGGGCAAGGTCTGGCCAGTCAGATTACGGCCACCAGAGGTCTAGCAGTAGCAGCCGCCCACAACAGCAGTAGAGAGCCCCAGCACCCAGTTCAGCTAGCGCCCCAACCATTCGATCCCGCCAGGATCGGAGGGATGGGTCATCTGGCACTTAGTCTCAGGCCCACAGTACCGGGAACAAGTATCTAACTTGTCCCAAGTATGGTAGGAACCACCTGGGAGAGTGCCTTCAAGGACGAGAGGGCTGTTTTAGGTGTGGACAGCCTGAATATCGGCGTAGGGAGTGCCCGTCAGTAGGGCGAGGGATATCACAATCTACCACATCATCAGCTCCAGTAGGCCGACCAGCTTAGTAGGCCAACACATCAGGTATAAATGGCAGTCAGCGCCAAAATCATTTCTATGCTCTGTCTTGCCGTCAGGATTAGGAGATCTCGCCTGACGTAGTTACAGATATGTTACGTCTCTTTCATCTAGACGTGTATGCCCTCCTAGATCTAGGAGTCACTTTTTCATTCATGACTCCCTACATAGAAGTCCAGTTCAATATCAATCCAGAGGTCCTCTCAAAACCATTCTCAGTCTCCACCACAACTGGCGAGTCAGTTAGAGCCAGTCGGGTGTATAGAAACTGCCCAGTCTCAGTTCTGAATAAAGTCATCCCAGCTGACCTCGTAGATTTAGACATGGTTAACTTTTCCCTTGTTCTTGGCATAGATTGGTTACACTCCTACTATGCCTCAGTTGATTGCAGAACTAGAGTTGTCAAGTTCTAGTTTCTAGATGAACCAGTGTTAGAATGGACAGGCGACAATTCGGCGCCCAAGGGTAGGTTTATTTCCTTACCCTAAGTCCTAGAAACTCATCTCCAAGGGATGTATATATCATCTGGTTCAGGTCAAGGATTCCAACTCTGATACCCTGACTATCCAGTCAGTCCCTATGATTAGCGAGTTCCCGGATGTTTTTTCTGAGGATCTTCCTGGAGTTATCTCTTAACGGGAAATAGATTTCGGAATAAATCTCCTCCTAGATACTCAGCCCATCTCCATCCCTCTTTACCAAATGGCTCCAACTGAGCTTAAGGAATTGAAGGAGCAGTTAAAAGATCTTCTTGACAAGGGTTTTATCAGACCCAACATCTCTCCCTAGGGTGCTCCAGTGCTATTCGTGCATAAGAAAGATGGTACCCTCAGAATGTGCATAGATTACCGTCCGCTGAATAAAGTCACAGTCAAGAACATGTATCCCCTGCCCAAAATTGACAACCTGTTTGACCAACTTCAGGGAGCCAGTTGTTTCTCAAAAATCGATCTCAAATGAGGGTACCATCAGCTAAGGGTCAGAGAGTGTGACATACCAAAAATAGAATTCAAAACTCGGTAAGGTCACTATGAGTTTATGGTGATGTCCTCGGGCTAACAAATGCCCCAGCAGCCTTCATGGATTTGATGAACAAAGTCTTCAAATCGTATCTGGATATGTTCGTCATTGTGTTAATCGACGGTATTCTGGTATACTCCAGAAATGAGGAAGAGCATTCCAATCACCTAAGATTAGCATTATAGACACTCAAGGACTGCCAGTTGTTCGCCAAGTTTAGAAAGTGTGAGTTTTGGTTAAAGTCCATGACTTTCTTAGGTCATGTGGTCTTAGGTGAAGGAATACAAGTAGATCCTCACAAGGTAACAATAGTGAAAGATTGGCCCAGACGTACCTCTCCTACTGAAATCAGGAGTTTCCTAGGCTTAGTCGGTTATTACTGATGGTTTATGGAAGACTTCTCCTCTATAACATCTCCTCTAACTAAGTTAACTCAAAAGAAGGCGAAATTTTAGTGGTCAGATGAGTGTGAGAAGAGTTTCTAGGAGTTGAAGACTCAAATCACTGTTGCTCCAGTTATGACCTCGCCAGAAGGAACAAATGGATTGGTTGTTTACTGTGATACTTTCATGGTTGGACTCGGATGCGTTCTGATGAAATAGGGCAAGGTGATAGCCTACACCTCCAGACAGCTCAAATTCCATGAGAAGAACTATCCAACTCATGACTTGTAATTAGTAGCAGTGGTGTTTGCACTAAAAATATGGAGGCATTACTTATATGGAGCTCACATAGATGTATTTAACGATCATAAGAGTCTTCAGTACGTGCTGAGTTAGAAGGATCTAAATCTGCGTCAGAGAAGGTGGTTGGAGTTGCTAAAGGACTATGACATGAATGTGCTGTATCACCCAGGTAAAGCCAATGTGGTGGCTGATGCCCTAAGCAGATGGTCTACGGGGAGTGTGTCTCACATTGAGGAAGGCAAGAGGGAGTTAGCGAAGGATGTTCACAAACTAGCCTGGTTAGGGGTGCAGTTGGTGGATTCAGCCGAAGGTGGTGTGGTAATGCAAAGTAGGTCAGATTCATCCTTGGTAGTTGAAGTTAAGTCCATACAGGATGAGGAACCCATCTTACTTAAGCTGAAGGAAGCAGTTCTCAGTAAAGAAATAGAAGCTTTCTCCCAAGGGGGAGATAGGGTGCTCCGTTACTAGGGCAGGTTGTGCGTACCAGAGCTTGGTGAGTTGAGACAGCAGATACTGGGTGAGGCACACAACTCGAATACTCCATTCACCCTGGTGCTATAAAAATGTACAACAATCTGCGGGATACTTACTGGTAGAGCAGCATGAAGAGAGACATTGTTGAATTCACAGCCAAGTGCCCAAACTTCCAGCATGTCAAGGTGGAGCATCAAAGACCAGGAGGCATGACTTAAGATATCAGTATACCCACATGGAAGTAGGAAGAAGTAAATATGGACTTCATTATGGGTCTACCCTGGACTCGTCAGGAGCATGACTCAATCTGGGTGGTGGTAGACCAGATGACTAAGTCAGCATACTTCCTCCCAGTTAAAACCACATATTCAGCTGAGGACTATGCCAGAATTTACATTCGAGAGTTAGTCAGACTCCATGGGGTGCCTTTATCTATCATTTCAGATAGAGGAACTCAATTCACCTCACACTTCTGGAGATCCTTTCAAAAGGGACTAGGTACTCAGGTCAAACTCAGCATAGCTTTTCACCCGCAGACTGATGGACAAGCTGAGCGGACTATTCAGATCCTAGAAGATATGCTAAGAGCGTGCGTGGTCGACCTTAAAGGAAATTGAGATGACCATTTGCCTCTTATCGAGTTTGCGTACGACAACAACTACCACTCTAGCATTCAGATAGCTCCATTTGAAGCATTATATGGGAGAAGGTGCATATCTCCTATAGGGTGTTTCGAGGTTGGTGAATCTACCTTGATAGGGCCAGACTCAGTTCACGAGGCAATGCAGAAAGTTCAACTCATCCGAGAAGGGTTGAAAACAGCTCAGAGCCATCAGAAATTTTATGCCAATGTGCGGAGAAGAGAGTTGGAGTTTGCAGTTGATGACTAGGTTTACCTAAAAATTTCGCCCATGAAAGGGGTGATGAGATTTGGAAAGAAGGGAAAGCTCAGTTTGAGATATGTGGGACATTATAGAATTTTGAGGCATAAATGTTGCCTATGAGCTAGAATTAATTCCAGTATTAGCAGTCGTGCACCCGGTGTTCCATGTGTCACTTTTGAAGAAGTGCGTCGGGGATCCAACCTTAGTTGTGCCATTGGATAATGTAGGAATAAAAGATGGTCTCTCAGATGAGGAGGTACCAGTCTAGATCCTTGACCGTCAGGTTCGTAAGTTAAGAAATAAGGAAATAGCTTCTGTCAAGGTCTTATGGAGAAATCAGTAGGTTGAGGGAGCTACGTGGGAGGCCAAAGCAAATATGATGGCCAAGTACCCGCACTTGTTCTCTACCGACTCTGTTGTAGCTTAAAATGTTAATTTTGCCTTAGAAACTGATTTAGTTGTTGGATTCAATTCATGTGTGTAAGTTCTTTTATGACTTTGGATGTATGTATGAAAAGTGAATTCAGTTCAATGGATGTTGAATCGAAGGTAGTCATTCCTTCAGTTTTGGAATTAAATGAGCAATATTTGAATATCATAAATGTTATTCTATGTTTTCTCTTGGTGTTTTCCAACATTCGAGGATGAATGTTTCCCAGGGGGAGATATTGTAATGCCTCAAAAACTCAAAGACTAGATCCGGGACTTAAATTAGAAAATCTGGAAATGTGTAGAAAATGTATCTGGATGACTCACCTTATAGGTCATTGTGAGACCTAATGACTCATTAGGTCAGTCGCGAGAAGGAGGAATTAGAAGTGTAAAGGGAGAGACAGTGTACCCAACAGAAAACTCCACGAGTCGTGGTCAGGTCCCACGACTCATTAAGTCACTCGTTGTCAGGACAGGGTCATGAATTTAATTAGTTGGATAGTGTACTTGATGGATGGTGACCACGAGTCATGGTCACCTGTAATGACTCATTATGTCCCCCATTACCAACCCTAGTCAGTTGTTAGGAATTGCAACTAACGAGTGTCACCACGAGTCGTCATCGCAGGTAATGACTTGTTGTGTGACTCGTGGTCAAGCCTAGTATAGAAACTTCAGAAGTGAGGCAGTATGGTCCATGACTGGTGACCACGAGTCATGGTCAGTTACTGTGACTCATTAGGTCCCTCGTGGTGACCTACAAAGGGTTCCGGCAGTGTACTCCACGGATCTGACCACGAGTTGTGTTCAGTCACCACTACTCGTTAGATCACCCGTTAGGGTCACCTATCAGTTTTTCCAATGATTTATTAAGGGTTATTTAGTAATTTCCTACTCTTCTAAGCTTTAAAATACATCTTTTTGGATGTAATTTATTAGAGGGTTTGCACGGTTCCTCCCCTCAGTCCCACGTTTAATCTAAGCAAAATTATGAAAGAGTCTCTCAAGAACCCTTCAAGCAAGCCTAGGGTTTTCCTCTATTGCAACAGTCCAAGTTTTCTCCTTCAAGAAACTTCAACTCAGGTATGTCAGAATTCAATAAGGGAAATTATGTCCCCCAAAACCCTCCCATAGTATCTATATAAGTTTTAACCCTAGGCTTTCGAATAGAAGAAATTAGATGTTATTATCCGTAAATTTCGCATAGAATGATATCCTTGCTTATTATTGACATGATCTCCATCGATTCTTACCTGAATTGCTGATGTTCTTGCCAAAGTGAATTTAAGCCCTAATTTTAGAATAATGATTATTGCGTATCAAATTCTGTCTAGTTTGTGGGTGATTTAGGTAGTATTTCTTATTGTTTATATATTGGGTAAACACTCCATTGATAAGAATGATTCTAGCCTTGTCGGATAAGATTTGCTTTAATTCTTGAAATTTTGCCATATTATGGAATTCCTGTGTTGTTGGAATAATTTGAGTTCTCTATTAGCTGCTTAGTAGTTTAGTTCATTTAGAACATATAACCTCTTCAGAACTATACAGAAATTGTCAACTGATCAGTTTGACTTCAGTCTTTTCCTGAGGTGTCAGTGGTGCCTCCCAGTTATCAGAATCAGACTCAGAATCTAGTTTATTAGTCCATTAGGCGGTTATGACATTTTAGATATATAGATCTGACTAGCCCCAGGACCCCAGTTCAGTTTACAGTTTGTTCTTAGACGGTTACGACGCTTCTAGATAAGAAGCTGTGACCAGTCTAGAACCTAGTTTCAAAATCTGGTCCGAGAAGACTCTCAGGGTACTTTCAGTTATATATCCATAACTAGTCTTGGACCCCAGTTTTTAGCTATCATCCTAGTAGTTTAGTTTATATTTCTAGTGGGAGTAGGATTTAGCACCAGCGGGCTGAGGTTCTAGCGCACCCAGGTTCCCAGAACTACGTTGCCGGCGTAGGTTATAGTATTACTTGGCCTGATTGGCCGCAGACTTTTGTGATCACCTAATTCATGCCTTTATACCCTGGAAAGGTATATTGGGTCCTACTAGTAGGGCATGTACATCAGACTCCACATCTAGCTCACGTGGTTATATGTCGGTTATAGACTCTCCCACTAGTCAGTTTAGTCCAGTTTCAGAATAAGTAGCTCAGTTCAGCATAGTATTTCAGACTCAGAACTCTCAGACTTAGGGCATGTGTTTGATCATCAGACAGGGTCATCTTGATCATTTCAGTTTACATCAGTAGTTCAGTTCAGCTTACTTGTTGGTGATTGCGTGTCATTTCAGTTTAAACTTTATATTCAGTTATGTTTTCTCCCACTTAATCAGTACATTCAAAGTACTGATGCATACTTTTATGCTATATCGTTTCATGATACAACTGCAGGTTCCCAGACTCATCATCGTTAGCCGTTGCGATTCAGATCCTCCTCAGCTGTAGCCGAAGTGTGAGTCCTTATCATTCGAGGGCTTTGATTTACTTTCTTTCAGTTGATTTATTAATTTTAGTTAGACTTAGATTTAGCTGGGGGCTTGTCCCAGCAACTCATCAGTTAGAAGGCTTTCGAATACAGTTAATTTCAAACTTCAGATGATATAAATTTTATGTTTTCTTTTAGTTCTATTTTATTAAATGCTCTTGTGTTGTTATTTCAAAGCTTCTGCTATGCATGATTTTCTTATAATACCAGTGTATGATAGACCAGGGGTTGACTTAGGGTCACGTGTGACTTTAAGTACCGTATTACGCCTAGGGTGTAGACTCGGGGCGTGACATCATGCCTTGAGATTTCACCACCCTTGGAGGCCCATAAGGGTTGACCAATGGCGATGATGGAAGCTATCCACCAGAATAGACTTTTTTTTGTGGCCATTCTTTCTGTACACTCCGTCCCTGAATCGATCTCATCTTCGCAAAATAGTGCATTTATGGAAGCTGGAGTAATACCTATTTCCACACCTCTGGCCCTAACTGAGGGAATGCAAGGGAACTCATCCACCTTCCTCTTATGCTTCATTGCCTCCTAGCATGCCTGGTTAGAAGTGTAAAAATCTTGCACGAGGTTGGTGTAGTATTCTGGGAGAGGCTCAACAAACATATACCATTGTCGGTGGTTGAATTGTGTTGTGATATTTGGGAAATCATTCCCCGACCCCACCAGATCAAATCATTTCTCTTTGGTGATTGGCCTTCCTTAAGAAATAACATAATGTGCCTTCATGTCGGGCACACCAAAAATGATGGCCTCTCTGGTGTTGGTGGGAGCTGGGGTTCCCTTGCCCTTCCCCTTGCCTTTCCTTTTGGATGTGGAGGGTGCCTTTCTCTTGTCTCCTTGCCTGGATTAAGTCATTATACAGCAAGAGAAATGTTAGTGCCACACAATACTATTTTTGTGTTTTTAGATAATATGAAAGTAAAAGAACCAACTAAACTAAGCTAGAAATAAAAATTGAAGAATCGGATGATAACAAGTTGAAACATTAAAATCATGTGCCAGCAGTATCAGTGACACAACTATGAAACGCCGGTGGAGAACTGTGAGTTGCCGCTGAGCTACAGGCTTGGGTAGATAACTGGGTAGAATTGTGAATTATCAGAGCTACACCAGCGTTTTTCCAGTCATGATCCACTAAGCGCAAGTGAAACGCGGGTGCTGGGCAGCGGCCTGAAGCCTCAAACCTGCACCTGCGCTTCAGCCTTCATTTCCTTGGGCCTGACTGGCGACTCGCGGATGAAACGCCGCTTAGTATAGCTCACCCAAAATCAGTAAAACAACAATTCTCTCAAATACAAACCTTACTCAACACATCCTCACATTATAAGCTACTTACTCAAACAACATAACAAAAGAAAAATGATGATTCACCCTTAACAACAACATCACCCGATATATCATCGGGCAAATCGTGCATTTTATGCATACGAGGTTACTTAGACTTCACCCCCGACCATTATATGAAGAACACAACTTTATATAGCATTTACACAAAATGGGTACCCACACCAACGTTATGCCATCACCACAACCCCCACATACCCAACATTATGCAATTAAATACCCACATGATGAAAATCATTCAATCAATGGAAAAGCACAATCTGGGAAATGGGAAACATGGGTACAAAAAATTTTGAACTCTAGCATGCTCAATTTTTTTACTCACATTCTCAAACAACAAGAAAGGTAAAACCAAGGATACACATACCAATTGAGCAGTGAGAAAAAGCAACTAAATTGGAGCTTTGTTTCTTTACCAACAATGGATTCTTCCAAAGAGTAAGCGATGTTTTTTCTAAGAGAGAGTTGTGTGAGGTAAGGTGAAATGAAGAGAATAGGAATGGGGATAGGCTGAAGAGGAGGAGAGTGATTGGGTGGTGAGAAGGTGCATTTTAATGGTGGGTATAGTGGTAGGGAGTTGGAAAAGAGGGAGATAAAATGGAGAGAAGGGATTTTGGGAATTTAAAAGGGTTTGACTGAATTTTTAAAGAGCCATAGGCCAGGTCGGTCAACGGATCAGTCAATATTTTTGAAATGAAGTATGTACCTTCGCCCGTGCTAAACCTGCAGTCGCCGGTGAGTACGGGAGTTTCGCTGAATCAAGCGCAAGTGACCTCCACTTTTTCCCAGTTCACTATCTTGTAGGCTGCATTGACCGGCGGTTCGTAGGTTGCCACCTGTATTCCGCCGATGGGTCATAGTTTAAACTTTAACTCTAAGGTTCACTGGATTGAGCCTGTGCCAGATCTACGGTTCGCGGGTTGTCACCGACATTTTGCAGGTGAGGCGCCAGTTTCCTCTTTTTACTCTCAGCTTTTTGCTTCTCTCTTGCGTTGGTGCGGCGTTTCACGCTTGAGAACCTGCGTTTCACAGGTCTCGTGCCGCAAATGCCCTACTTTCTTTCACCTCATTCCTTATCCAATCAATCCTACAAAATAAAATCAACAACAATATCAAAGCATCTACACAAAAACACTTGGGTTGCCTCCCAAAAAGTGCCTCATTTAACGTCGTGGCATGATGGATACCTCCTGAATTGTCAATACTCCAGAGGTCCATCCTATGAACCAACCTAAATATCCCAAACTTCGTCTTACTTTACCCCATCATTGATGACCGCTATCACCTTGCACTCATCCGGGGGCTTAGTAGGTTGACATGCATTAAAGGTGACTTCATCACCACCTACTCTAAACTTCAGCTCCCCTAACTCCACATCCAGCAGTGCTCTACCCGTGACCAGTAATCAGTGCCCCAAGATAATGGGCATCTCAACATTCATTTCACAATCCAATACCACAAAGTCGGCTAGAAGGATAAATTTGTCCACTCGGACAAAAACATCTTCTAGCACTCCCATGGGTTTATTGATAGACCTGTCTACCATCAATAACTTCATAGTAATAGGCTTGGGATTTCCCATGCCTAACATCTTAAAAATGAAACAAAAGTCATCAAGTTTATGCTTTCACCAAGGTCACACAAGGCCTTTTTCAAAACGCACATCCCAATGGTGAAGGGGACAGTGAAAGATCCAGGATCCTCTTTTTTGGGAGCAAGATTACTCACCATCATTGCGCTACAATGGTGTGTTATTTCCCCTACACCAACATCAACAACCTTCTTTTTCTTCAGCAAGTCATTCATGAATTTCACATAGCCCGGCATTTGGAGAAATCCATCCACCAAAAGTATAGTTATGGACAATTTGCTGAAAATTTCAATGAATTTTTGAAACTAATTGTCCTTCTTCTTCTTTCCTAACCTTTGATGATTAGGAAGTGGAATCCTAGGCTCTTGGACCATTTCGGTTAAAGCCTCATTGCTTGTTTCCTCCTCCACAGCCTTCTCGGAGTCAACATTATTTCCCCTTTTATCAAGTTCTTCTGTTTCATCAACACCATATGGTGTTTTTGGCACCTCATCATTCACATCACTTCTTGTTTTGGGGTTAACAACTTTCTTGGGCTTAACACCCCATCAGCCAACACCTTACTGCTCCTCCAGACAATAGTCAAACAATGATTTTCCTTTTTGGGATTAGGAATTGTGTAACTAGGGAGAGTTCTTTCATTCTGGGGCTCATTTGTGTGGATGAGTGATTCATTTAAGCTTCCAAGTGTTTGATAGAACCTAAATGTGAACTCACTGTTTGGGCAAGGTTAGACACCTCCCCTTTTAGCTCTTTCACCCCGTTATTTGTCGATTCCACCCCTTTTATCACTCTATCCAACATCTCATCAACCATGGAGCTACCAATATCGCTCACACAAAGTTGAAATTGGGGGTTTTCAGCCTTGGGAGGGGGAAAATATGGGTTTGAGCTTTGGTGATAACATTCCCCATCACGATTTTGTTCACGATTACCCATCTTTCATTTCTATCAACCCAAACTTGGTTTTCGCGGTTTCTCCAACCTTAATTCTCTTACTGTGGATTCCAAGGGCCTTGGTTGGCACCTTGATACTGTAATAGCCCAGGCCACCGCTTGTAGAAATTGTCCACTTTCGAGCCTTCGCCCCTCACAGTTTTAAAATGCCTCTACAAGGGAAAGGTATCCAAGCACTTATAAAACACTATTCGTTCTCCTCCCGAATGATATAAGATTCGCCTAAACCAATGTGGGATTCTCCTAAGGCAAGCGTTACACTCACCCCCTCTTAGGACTCAACATCCTCACTGAGGTTTACCCCGCCATCGGGTTTGACCCACCACCGGCCCGACACCGGCTCTGGTACAAACTGTAACAGCCCAGGCCACCACTTGTAGAAATTGTCCGCTTTGGAGCCTTCGCCCCTCACGGTTTTAAAACACGTCTACAAGGGAAAGGTATCCAAGAACTTATAAAGTACTCTTCATTCTCCTCCCCAACCGATATGGGATTTGCCTAAATCAATGTGGTATTCGGCTAAGGCAAGCCTTACACACTGTAATACGACTATATCCCGCAGTCGAAATACCGCTAACTAAACCGACTCTGCATGTGTAGCATGCATCAACCTAAAAATCCGCTGTAACTGATCTAGGAAGTCCTGAGGGTCCTCTTCCCCGTCTGCCCCTGTAAATTCCGGGGGACTCAGGGAAAGGAAATCTCGAACCCTCAAACTCCCAGGTCCTCCCAAAGATTCAGCAACCACTGGTACCATAGGCTAGCGCTGAGCGGCTATCATCTGGGCTAACATATAGACAACGCTCCTAACCTCCTGATCAGATGGTATAGGTATAGGAACTGCTAAAGGTGGTGCCGACATGTCCGCTACCCTGGAAGGCTCCTGGGATGGTAGAGACTGCTGAGGAGACTGGGATGAAGTCTCCTTATTGCCCTCCGATTGGGCAAGCTCTGACTGGGGCATCCTGCCAGTGCCCTCTTCTGCTGCAACATCTAACTTCCGGCCGATCATAGTCTATCGCGTGTCCGACATTTCTCTATAGATAAGCAGAATAAGGTAATCTTAGAGATTCAACCCTATACAACATAGGTCTATAGCACGAATAAAGAAGAAGGTAGGGTAACCATGCTATTATGCCCCGTAGCCTCCTGCCTATGGAATGTGGTGCACAACACACCCATAGAAAAGACTCTACTGGACACGACTTGCAAACCCCATAGGATACGACATGCTCTGATACAAATTTTATTACTTCTCACCTTGGGAGGCATGACTGGCACCTAGTGCCATATTGGGATCTAGACTGACCTGACTAGTCTTATGCTCTTCTGGTGCATGCCTTCTCTTCAAATCAAGAAAACAACAAGCTATATCTTGGCTGTAAACACAGCCTCCGGCCAACAAGGCCGCATAGCCACCTGTAAAAGAAAACAGCTAACCAACAACAAGTAGTAAAAAGGGATCCTATGCGGGCCGATAAGACCACCATACTTCTAGTTATATCATATGAAAACAGGCAACCAGAACTATGTTATAGCCAACAAGGCTACTAACTAATAGCTAAACTAGGCCCCACATGGCCATCGCGCAAAAGAAAACATACATAGGTCCCACACGACCAACACAAAACCTAAGGCCCGCATAGGATTCCTTTTTTTACTACTTGTTGTTGGTTAGCTGTTTTCTTTTATAGGTGGCTATGTCGCCTTGTCGGCCGGAGGCTATGTTTACAGCCGAGATATAGCTCGTCGTTTTCTTGATTTTGAGAGCAGTATCAACCAGATGTGCATAAGCCCAGTCAGGTCAGTCCAAATCCCAGTATGTCACCAGGTGCCAGTCATGCCTCCCAAGGTGACGTGATAGATAATCCGGCCGAGAACCCCCCCATTTGATTCGCCATGAATTGGCATTCTTCTTAATACCTAGGTAATGAAGCTTCACCCTCATATTTCATGGGACTTTGGGTCCACATTGACATTCTTAGACCTGATTCTAATAACATGCTTTGTCATCAGTTCGAGATGGGTCATCATCTTTTCTAGGGTCTCATCTCTCTCTTTATCTTTTTTCCACATCTCAGCAGTCACAGAGCTTGGACTACACTTGAGGGTACTTCAGTGTCCCTCGTATGCCAAGAAAAATTTGTTTGGTCATTCTATCCAAAAGAGCTCTGGCTATACCATAAGGTTGGTTAATGAGGGATCCTCCAGCTAAGTTATTGGCCACTAGACTTGTTAATGGAATCCAAGGATCGATAAATACTCTGAAGTATCACTTCATCCGATGGCTCATGATTTGGACATAGGGTCACTTTCTTCTTGAACTGAAGTCATGCTTCATGTAAGGTTTCAACCGGGATTTTCCTGAAGTTGGTAATGTCATCTCTCAATTGCAACATCCTTGATGGAGGGAAGAACCTATCTAAGAAGGCTTCAGTTAATTCTTGCCATGAAGTGATGCACCCCTGAGGAAGCTCTTCAAACCACATGGTAGCTTCTCTAGTCAAAAAATATAGAAAGAGCCTCAGTCTAATCAAATCTTCACTTATATTGGTAGTTATGAGAGGTTGGCATAGCTCAAGGAAATTCCAAAGATATCGATTAGCATCATCAATCGGTTGTCCTCCAAAGAATTCTTTCATTTGTAGCAGGTGTAACATTGTGCTGGTCACATGAAATACCGTATTCTCCACCATGGCTGCTAAGCGAATGGCACCTGCTACTTCTGACATCATTGGATGATCATCCTCTTGGTCCATGTGACCGTCTTGAGAGTGTTGGCTCATAAGAGTCAGCCTAAAGAGACACCAAAAATGACAACAATTGCAAAAAAAAAAACACAAGATGCTCAATTAATTCAAATCAACAATCAACTAGGGGCTATCTAATCCTATTACCCAACAACAACGCCAAAATTGATAACGTTCAAATTCATTCCTCACTAGGAGGAAATGTAAAATGATCGTCAAAATATAAATACCCAACTAAGAGTCGAGATTGAATCCAGAGGAAATAGCGATTGGATGACAGAAAAGTTGTCTATCAAATTGAACTAAATTTCATCAGTGCATTAAAACTGGAAAAATAAATACTGGGGCAAAGTAGGATCACAATTTGAATTTAAATCAACTACCAATCAAAAACAAGGCAATCAAAATTGAATGAACAAAGATGAGCAAGAGCCATGGGTGCGCTATTGATGGGGCATCAATTGGATTGGAATTAACTAGGAAATCAAATTATTACTCACAAGCATAAATAACTATAGAAATGGTGCCACCCGATGTTTTTTAATCACTTGGGTGCCTTTTTCCTTGGGTTTTCTCAAACCCCAAGGTCCCAAATAATTCATCAACTAAGGCTTAGCTAAGTATTGAATTATCTCTAGCCTCAACTCGTTAATGGGTGTATGAAAATGGGTTTTGGCTATCCCTAACTCAATCTCACCTAATCAAGACCCAAATACCCACCATTGTTTTCTCACTCATATTATATTTTCCTTTTTTAAGCAAAATAGAATAAATAAACATAACCCACATTTACAACTATGGATAATTCCAATACAATTTGGATAAAACAACAAATTTATACTAAATGAGTAATTTTAAGATCAATCTAGCAACACCCAATCCAATTTAGCCCCAATCATACACACACCTCTAGCAAAATATTTAGCCACTCATAGATGAAAAATAAAAAATCATATGAATAAATTAATTAATAGAATTCTTCATTAAGATTTAAATTACAAGCTCAAATTTGTCTTCAATGGAGGTTATTAACTTGGGGAAGAAGAAGATGATGACAAAGAAAAGCTAACTCTCCTCCTACTCTCTCTAGAAAATTAAAGACTATTCAATACAATACAATTCAATATGGAATGGAATGTTAAATACTTTTCAAAGAATGTACAAATGTAGGTTAAAGCTGCTCTTTTTTTCCTGTGATGGATGACTTTGCCCTTTTGGTGATGGTCTCACTTGCGAAACACCAGTGTTCCATCGGTGCCCATACGCAGAGCGCCACTCTATCGAAACTAGGGACAATGACTTCAGTAGTACTCTGACATTAGCACCGGCAGTTCGCATGCACTTACTCGTGTTCTGCCGATGCACCTTCCAGTTCAACACAATGTGTTCCTATGTTTGGCTGGCATTTCACCAGTCCTATTCGGTAGAATACAGGTCCTCTTCTTTAGCTCCATGCTTTTGTTTAATTTCTTGCTTTCTCTTTTCAAATTGAATTCCTGTAAAAAAAACCAAAGAAAAAGAGCATAAAATCTTCCTAATAACTTGAAGACCAAGCAAAAGCTCATGTTTAAAAGCCTAATGAGTTGGTAAATTACCAACTCATTAGAAAGAAGCTTAACACGATGATGAATATGAGGTCAAGATGGACTTTGAAGAGGTCAAGTTGGTTTGTCTACCAACCAAACCAACTATAATGCAAGATACCATATGTGAAGGAGTGACACTAGAGCTCTAAAGTGAAATCCATCAAATTATTTTTTGAGGACTCTAGTGCACTTGAGAAGGAGGATGTCAAGCAAGAAGCATGCTTGAGGAGGAAGCAACCTAGACCAGCATCTAATCTTTTTTCAACATTGAACTTTGTTGACGATATAGAAATTGAGGCAACCAAGTCTATGGAGGAAGTTAAAGAGGAAGATGAAAATATCTTCATCTTAAAGTTTTTCATGCCATCAAGACCGAAGAGCATTCCTCCCTTAAGGGACAGAGATGCATGTTGCGACATCTATTACTTGGTACCTTCAATTTACACCACCACCCCTCAAGAAAAGTAGAAGAATGGAAAAGACGCTAGGGGTGTGATTCAAAAGCTCAAAGTGGAGAGAAAAGTGGTGAAAGTTGGAGCCGCCGAGCCGCAATGTTAACTAAGGTGCTTCTTCGAAGGCAACCCATGTGTTTATACATTTCTTTATTACATTACTTATTTTTACTTGATTTTTGTGTTGTCTTTGATTGTTTCAGGATTGAATAAGTTATGGAATGTGACAATGAGTGGAAGGAGAAAATATGAGAAACCTACTTTAAACCTACGAAATACAGATACTATTCTGTGAAACGCATGTGCCAACCAGAATGCCTGGAAGAAAAAGTGCTCAACATTGACACATCTATGCTAGACCTGCGAAACGCAGGTCCAATGGCTCAAAACGCAAGTCTAGCGTAGGTTATATCCAAAATGTCTGGTGGAAGAAGGTTCAGAAGAAGTGGCTCTGCGCTCCACCCGCGAAATGCAGGTGTCAACTTGCTAAACATAGGTTTGACTATATTGCACACAGTTCCAATGCATATCCCTCTATCATGCCAGGGAGTTCTTTCACCCATTCCTCTCTTATTTGTTTATCCTTGTGCATCAAGGACAATGTTTTATTTTCATTAGGGTGAAGTCTTATTAGCCCACTTGTTAGTGATGCATGATGTGTGCCTATGATAGATTGGGTGACGTCATTCTTAAGGAAAAATTGTCATTACTTACTACTTATCATTGCCTTTGTGGATAGTAGTCAATGGATAAAGTTCTTTCCCAATGAGCAATTTTTTTTCTTATCATATTTTTGTGTGGAACAGAGTGACATTTCCCAATGATGGATTGAAAGGCGACTTTCTTAAGGGAAAATGTCAAGTTTAGAGTCTTTTGCTGCACTTGTTTTAAGAGGTACCACCAAAATTTCTAAATTGGCATTGTGAATGGATTTTGAGATGGAGGGGGAGTTGAATTTAAAAATGAGCACCCTCTTGTCACGGGTTGTACATTCCTTTCTTGGGTTTTTGATTCGTAAACTAGCTTGCCTAAAGTCATACTCTTAATGAGATTTCGAAAGTGTGTGAACTCCTTGGATTGTAATGCCTTGTGTGGTAAGTCCTTCGACTTAATTTTTGTGTGTGCATGGTTATCTAGAACTTGCCCTATGTGGGACTCAAGGTGAAATTTTAGATGTGGTTGGACATAGAACATGATCGTAGGCTTACTTTTGATAGTCACTTCACCAAAATGACCTCCTTGAATATCAATCTTCGATAGCCAATGTTTGAGCCTTTATCCCTTTTCTTGGAAACCACATTACATGACCAATGACCCTTTTAATCCCCTTCTTTGTCACCAGTCCTCCCTAGTGATAGTGACTAAATGATGAAAAATGAGGATTAAAACCCAAGAGATGGGAGAGATAGGGAAATGCACTAAAATGAGGCAAAAGCCTAAGTTTGGGTGTTTGCAAAAAGGGAAAATAAGTGAGTTTCAATGTGAGATAGCACCAAATTGTGATTAAATGAATGAAATAGTTGGGTGAGAAACCTCGAATCATTAAAAGAGAATGGATAGTTTAAAGGTTCTACCACTTGCTTACACGAGGCTAATTGTGGGATCTAGAGGCGTTATAAGGGCGACTATTGATAAACAAAAGATGAAGATGATAAACGAGGAGAGATAAGGTTGGGTGATTTCCATAGTGTGATGGGATGTTACTAGTGTTCACAAAAAAGGCATTAGGGAGGTTCTAGTCACTAGAGCTAAATATTTGTCCTACCCTTACACCAAGTCTTCATGAAAACCACCAGTTCCTTAGTGATTTTAAGTGTAGCAACTCTATGTTAGTGGCTAGTCACACGAAGGGAAAGCCTATGGGTCAATTTGTATGCATTTGAATTCCTTTATAAGAGTGAGTATATTTGCCTTATTATATACTCCCTATGTGTGAAATGCTTAAAAGTATATGTGATTCTCTCTTCTTGTGAGTGGCATCACTTCATTGGGGTACATGATTAAAAGTGTTTTCAAGTGAGAGGTGTGAATGACACAACTGTGTAGCGAACTTTAAGACAAGCTTTTTGAATGTGAATTGTCAATGACTGGAGATGTTCCTTGAGTTTGTTTGGATGAACTATGCCCCTTGTTTAAATGAAATGAATGCATGCAAGATATGCTTAATGATTGTGGTGACCTATTGAAGCTTGTGCAACATGTTTTAATTCATTTTTTTCTCTTGAGTTAGTGTGTGATTCTTGGGTTTTCTTGAGTTTTAATGGTCGTGTGTGCAACTCCCATGTGCCCTAAGCTTAAGTCAATTCTTCAATTTGAGGGAATGTCTTGCTTGAGGAAAAGCAATGCTTTAAATTTGGGGGTTTGATGAGTTGGTAATTTACTAACTCATTAGGTTGAGCTTTTGCTTGATTTTCAACTCGATTAGGAAGATTTTTATGCCCTTTTTCTTCTCTATGCAGTTATTTAAAGGAAGAAAAGATAATGGAGGATTTGAACTTAAAAAGTGTTTCTAAAGACATGCTTTTAATATGCGTGACACAGGTATGCACCTGCGAAATGCAGGTCTGGCACAGTTGGGACTGCCCTGCAACCGTCCTTGCACCTACGTTTAGTGGATTGCCATCTGTTAAATCCAAATGAAACGCAGTTGCAACTGCTAAACACCTGCTAAACAACCGCTCTAGCGAATTGGCAACTGCTAAATAGAGAACGAAGGGCAAGTGGCCCATTTCACTGATGGAAGGGTAAAAACATCCAGAAAGGGTTACAAAGAACCTAGAAGTCTCCAAGGGCAATTATGAAAAGTTATACACAAGAAAGTACAAATATTTATGACCCTCATTGTACACCATAAATCACACATTCAATTTTAGAGAGAAGTTTTAGACACCATAGAATTGTAGTGATAGAAAGTACTTTTCTTCTTCTTTCTCTTTAACCCATTTTGGTAGAATTCCACCATTGTTTTAAGACCTTGTGAAGCAAATCTGTGAAGTATTATGATGAATGTTGAGGGGAATCCTCTTTGTATCTTCTCTCTTTCTAAATATGTTTAGCTAGTTTGCTAGGTAGGGATGTGTGCATGATGGGTTTGTAGATTGGAATAGGTATTGCTTATTTTCTCTTCGATTCTTATTGCTAGTATAGATCTATTGTTCTCTACAAGTTTTAAATTTAATGTTTATGATTGCAAGAATAAATTGTGATTTACTTTTCTTGTTTTGCTTGAGAAAGAAGGGCAAGAATTGAGTGAGAGAACAATAAGGAGGATTTGGAGTGTTGATGTGTGGGGTTCAGCTAGAGATAGTTAAACCTACATTTTCACTCCTTTAAAGGATCAAGTCTAGAGATAGCTTGATTCTTCCTTAAGCTCTTGTGGTTGATGATTTGAATTTGGCCTTAGGGCTTGAGAAAACTCAAGGCATAAACATTCTTGTGGTTGAAAAATAAGAGAATGTAATTTACTAACACCTATCTATGCTAAATTTGAATATAAGGCAATGAAATAATTCCTATTCTAGTTGTTATCCCATCTATAGCACAACCCTAGACATTTCACCTGTGATTGCAACAATAGGAATTCCCATCACTTAGTTTGTAATTTGAATTTGATATTGTTTACCTTTTTCCCCCATTTTTACTTTTCAAATGTTGAACAATGATGTGTTCTAGTTAGATTTAGTGTATAAATTTTGGATTATTGACTCAATTCCTTATGGGATTAGACCCGACACCCATCGGGTATATTTGTTTTGCAAATGATCGTGTACACTCTCTTCTAGAGAGGAGTGGATTTGGAGGTTCTCACCCACCTCCACTATCACATAAAGGCATTACTGCTTAGGATTATGCAACCAAACACTATACCAGCTCAGGCACAGGCACAATCTTAGGCAACCACACAGACTTATATTTTTGCGAATAAAGAGGTATCTTTGCAAGAATTCCTGAAGAAAGTTGAATTCACTAGGATTCACAGGTTTTGGTAGTTCAGCTGATCCTTAAGGTTTCTTGGCTGGGACACTCAAGGAATTACAAACACTAGGATGTTTGAGTGAGAGAGACGTTAAGCTTACAACATACAAACTAGAGGACATGGCTAATACGTGGTATGAAATCATATTTGAAGGAAGGCATGTAAGAGTAGCACCAGTGACATGGGATGAGTACACTAAATTGTTCGTGGATCAATTTCTTCCTGATAGTATGATGCAGAAATACGCTACGGAGTTCCAGAGATTGGTCAAGACTCTAGATATGGATGTGTCAACACATAACACCACCATTTGTAAGCTAGCTAGATATGCCCCTTTCTTAGTGACGGATGAAGCAGCTCGAGTTCAATGGTTTGTTAATGGGTTGTTGGTCATTTATATAGTGCAGTAGCCCCACAAATTAAAACTTTGACCTACTCAAATGTAGTTGACCTTGTTAGAAAGATAGAAAATAAAGGATGTGAGGAATGTGCAGCCAATAATGTATGTAAGAAGTCTAAGACAGGGGAATCTTTCAATGGTGATTTTAGTGCAAATCACAGAGTAGGAGATCAGGACAGCAACAACAGGGTACAGACAAGGATAAATTTCATATCGTAGTCCACATATAGACCATATCATAGACAAGGTAATAAGGGATCATCATTATCTTCTGGACATCATAGTCCCGGGAAGATGTATGCCACCACTCCAACCTGCCAGACCTGCGGAAAATCATATTTGGGCTAGTGTCATGTTTTTACCGGAGGGTGCTTTCGTTGTGGCTGGTTCAGATATCATCTAAGGGACTACCCTTAACCTCCAAAGAATTCCAACTAGGATTCTGTTCTGTTAGCTGCACCTTATCAGGCTACTCGTGATACTTCAAGTATAGGAAATAACGGTTGAGGTATTTGAGATCGTGCTACTGGAAATCAGGGACATGGAAATGCTGGTAGAGGCAAGACAAGAGTTTTTGCACTTACTAGACAAGAGTCTAGGCCTCAAATGCAGTGGTTGCAGTTATTCTTTTAGTTTGTTCATACGATGTACTTTTTTTGTTGATCTAGGATCTACACACTCCTATGAGTCCTCGTACTTTGCTTCGAGGTTTGATAGACAACCAGAGAAGTTATATTACCCTTTTCTTATTACTACTCCCATGGGAGATTCTCTGTTAGTTGAATATGTGTATCGAGAATGTCATATAGGAGTAGATGGTACAAATACTCTAGTCAACTTGATAGTACTTGATATGATTGACTTTGATGTGCTGATGAGCATGGATTGGTTATATCCTTACTATGTTGCAGTCGGTTGCCATGCAAAAATAGTCAAGTTTGAGATACCTAATTAGCCTATTTTTGTATTAAAAGAGGGTGAAGTTCCATAGGTTGGTAAGGTCCAGAACCAACGAGGCCTGGTCTCACAACAAGAACTAAATCTTAAAGCAATAAAGACATACTAATTAAAACCAAACTCGAAAGGTTTTTATGGTCAACAAGGCTGCACCTAAATAATGGTTATATACAACAAGCCATCCTAGCCTAAAGCCAAAAAACAAACCAACAAGTAAAATGTACGAGCCTCTTTAGTGTTTAACAAGTTTGAACAGATCGAGATAGATCCCCGATCTACATAGTATGTACACAAAAATCTTAAAAGGGAAACTTTGAACAAGCTGGAGCTTATCAATCACCACTGACTTAGCTCAACCACAGAGATCTTGACCATCTTGACGATCAAGACCTGCAGGCAAGAATGCAGCACCCCAATTAGAGCGTCACTACGAAAATGTATCGAGTATGTACGGTAAGAATAGGAATATTAGTAACTATGAATCCAAAGATCACGACAAAAGCCTAAACAAGATAAAGTATATCACAACTTATTGACCTAAAGAAGTTACAGGCAAGGACTCCTATCAATTTATAAGTAAGAAAATCTGACGACTGAATACAACTGACTGTTTGAAAAGCCTCTAATCATGAAAGATGGGCTGAAGGGACAATCATATCTCAAGAAACATCCCCGATAATACCCAAAAGGGACCAATCGACATAGACAATAGGTAGCCAACTGGCAATAAAATCTAAGTCAACATGAGGGTATAATAATGCAACAACAAAATATAACAACTGCACCTATCTTAGAATACCAAATCAAACAGAGCCTTGCCGAAATAACCGTCATGGACTTGTAGTGTAAAACCCCAAAAGTTCCAAAGATCATATCCTAGACATGAAATAGAAACCAACAGAAATTGGGACTTTTCCCTCAGAACAACTCATGCTATGAGCCATGGCGTTAGGCCATAAATCATGGAGATACTTGTCTTGAGCAGCCTGAGCAAAGGTCCCACCATGAGTCGTGACGAAAAAGAACAACTTATGAACACATGTAGTGGTCACCTAAATAGTGAAGAACCCAAGTTAGACCAAGATACCATGAATCAAGGAACGACTCATGGCATCAAAGGATGACACATCTTGATGGCCCATTATGTGACTTCGCACAACTGTTCAAATTGCCCAAGAACCCACAAGTTGGTTGGTAGCACGACTCGTGGTATGAACAGTTGGAACTAGGACTCCAGAATTTCAATACATTTTACCTGGGGTAGTTTCATAATTTCCTAAGATTCTAACTCCTATACCAGGCCATTTTGGATTTTGTCGGAGTGAAATTAAAGGAGTTTTAAATAGAATAATTTGTCATTCCTCTCCTAACATCAAATAACATCGGAGATATAATATGCTCTCAAGATCTCAAGAAACTAGGATTCTTCTTCTCCAATCACTTGGATTATCAAGACATAAGAAGAAATTATTTAGTCTAGGTATGTGGGATCATCAATAAGGGTTTCCTTTTACCCTGATGTCCAAAACCTCAAGTTTTAAACTACTTTATTAGAATGATTACATGAATTCTTGATTTCTAGGGCTACTATCTCTTTTATGCAAAAACTATAATTTTAATATATTATGTTTTCCCTCTTGATTCTCGTATGAAACTACAGGTATACATGATTTACAAGTAGAAAAATATCTTGTGGCCCTCATTTTTGAATTAATCATGATTTCCTCATCTTAAGCATGTTTCTAGAATAATATATGATATTATGTGCTTATACTTTCAGAATTAGTACATCTTGCATGACTAGTTCATTATTTCAAATATTTATGTAAACAAAATGATTTTGTACTAGTCTATGCGAAACTTTTCCAGTCTCAGCTATAACTATGAGCATATATATATATATATATATAGTTTTAGGAGTAGTATTTAACACCGAGAAGATGGGGGTTTAGATAATTCAATTGCCAAAACTATGTGCCACCGTAGGTAAAATCCTTGTCAGTTGAGAGTGTCTCCTGCACCCGAATACGCTTATGAGTAAATTCATGCCTCCATTGTCCTTAACTTTGGCAAGGTATAGACACCCTCCCAACCAGGGTTACATGTTGGGTTCCATGATGCTTACTTGGAGCATGTCGGTTATGAGAATCTCCCACAAAATGTATTTCATTACAAGTAGTTGTACATGGCCCATATTTTTAGTATATAGACTTATTTTATGACTTACATACATGTTCAGCTCCATGTTTTCATGACCTGAGCATGGACCTAGACTACGACACAGGACCTAGAATCGCAAATGGCTCCAAGCTAACCCATGACACATATATAGCATGATTAGGAGCACATAACCAAGCGGAAGAAACGCATAAATCATAAAATGAGCAGAATTCTAGAATATCATAAAGCACAAATGGGCTACAAGCCAACATCACTGAAAATCTACACATAACCGTCTAAAAAGCCTTTAGTCAGATATGAGCTGATAGGACAACACAACCAACTAGCTCTATAAAAATTTGAAAACTGAAAGACATAATAGAAACAACATATGTTAAAACTGATATCCTTGAATCATGAAGACTCTCCCAAGCTAGGGTTGGACTGAACTAATGCGGAGCGAAGCTAATGTTAGGGCTTAGACTGATCAACAGAACCTATATCATGAAACGATATAGTATAGATGTATGCGGTTAGTACATTAAATGTACTGAGTATATAAGGTAAGTAAAATATGAGAGTAAGTACAACATGCTAAAATCATGATAGTCAGATAGTCATAAACATGAGATATTAATCATAAGCTGAAACATAATGGCCCAATGTTTTGAAAGTAAATCATATAGTTTAACATGTTTGAAATCATAAGTAAAATCTCAAAAACTAATTAATGGGTCAATCATACTGTAAAACACGACATTAAAAATCCTGAACATGAATATCTTAGAACATGAGGAACGGTGAAAAATTCTCATAACCCACATCATCGTGAATGAGAACATGCTGCCCAACAATCTCGCTCAAGTTGGCAGAGCCATCCTAACCCTTTCCAGAGGAAAGAATGATAAAGACATGATATCACTCATAATAATGAGCCCAGTAGCATAATAGAGACACTCTACTAGCAAAACACATTATCCTACAGTGGCATGTAGTTTATAGACCTGGGTGTGCTGAACCCCGGCCTACTCAATGCTAAATACTGCTCCCAGAACATGCATATAGCTCATTGTCATAATCATGAAACATACTTGGTTTTACATGGGCTAGTTAGAAAATATCAAAATCATAATCATACTTGTCATATGTGAACTAGCCATGAAAAAAAATACCGCTAAGTTGTCCATGATACATAAACTTGAGATTAATGAAAGTCATACATAATTGTGTAAAACCATCATAACTTGAAAATCATAGGTTCATGGGAGATACTTGTAGAAAACATGCATTCATAATCATAAAACAAATCAATCGTAAGAGAATCAAATTCATAGAAGATCATGAGTGGTTCCATCAAAATTGGGTCTAACCCAAGAATTACATCAAAAAATGATTGGAGACTTGAATTCATGAAATTGATGTGAATTGGGAATGAGAGTGGAAGGGATCCCCCATTCATGACCCTACATACCTAGGCTTGATGATTCCTTAACTTATCTTGAAGACTCAATAGAAATTGAGAAGAAGATGATGAACAACCCTAACCCTTCCTTGAGAGATAAATCGAACCTATGTTGTTTTTTAAGAGAATGAGGGTTTAGGCTAACTATAACACCTTAATAACTCCTTTAGGAAGCTAAAAACAACATCTCTTAGGAATTAATGGCATAGGGTTTTACTAAAGTACCAGAACCAACAACCCACACAATGGATTATTTGTCCATACAACGGTTCATGGGTTCCTTTTGTTGGTTCCTAATTCTGTTCTGAATCTATAACACCTCGAGTCTCGAAATGGCTTCTTAATGAAAAAGGATTGTTGGTTGCAGATCTGGCGCAGGGGGTTGACAGAGGAGCCGATGGTCCGTCAACTTAATGACGACCTGTCTAGCTGGTGTCGTGGCTCCAATGACGAATATAACGGCTATCAAGTTTGCGACGGACCGTCAGGATGGCGTCATGCTCAAGTTACACTGCTCCCAAGTGATGGGGGACTTAACAGACCGTCAAGGGAGTGACAGACCGCCAGTCCTTCCGTCGGTTGAGGCTAATTTTGGACCCTTTTGGGTTAAGGGTTACAATAAGGGCAATGGACCGTCTGGCGAGTGATGGCCCATCACTATCAGTGTCAAGGCATTCAGTGGTTCAATCCAGTCAATTTTGTAGGGTCATTTTTGTATTTTTTTAAAGCTTCTATTCCCTAATTAACATTAATTTGGGGATCCTTAAGTATGTAATTGAGGGTTTTACTTAGATTATTCGTCACTCTTCTCATATAAAAAGGTTGGAAAGATCAAACTCTCAAGGAAGAAAGGATTTCTTAATTTCTTTTACTCCAATCTCTCTTGGGTATCAAACCCTAGAAAGAATCTCATCTAGCCCAGGTAGGTTATGAATGGGGGAAATTCTTCTACCCTCATGCCCAATTTCACCCCTTCCTATGATTTCAAGTCTCAAAGTATGTTATGTTGGAATTCTATGATTTTACCCAATTCCATGAAATTATCCCTGATACCTCTATGGGTTCAATTATCTCTGTTACAAATGATGATCTATGGCTATTAGGGAACATTTGACTCTTCGTTTATTTACTAATACATGATTTTATGTTTCTGAAGATCATGTCCTATTATGCATGATTTATAAATTTCAAGCTTATGAGCCCATGATTTCAAGTATGATGAATTATTAAAGTATGCATGACTACTTATGAATTCTTAAACCTATGATTCCATGATTTCGAAGTTATGATTTTTATTAACGAATGTGTTATTTTCATGGACATTCAAGTTGAAGTATCATTCCCATCTCTATGGCATCGCTTCATGAATATTTGACACATGTCAAATATGATTATGATTTCATGTTTCGGCTAGCCTATGCAAGTTCAAGTATATTTCCACGATAATGATTATGAGCCATGTGCATATTTTTGGGAGATTTTCTAGCATCAAGTAGGCTAGGGGTTCAGGCAAACCCCGAGTCTCAGAACTATGCGCCACCATAGGTATATATTCATGTTCAAATCCTACGGGGATTCACAAGTGATATCATGCTTCAATCGTTGCTAGGCTTGGAAAGCTTGGGAAGGCTCTGCGCACTTGAGCTAGATAGTTGGGGTATCATTAAGCTCTATCATGATGGTGTCGGTTAATATGAAGCCTCCCATTATTCCTCATGTTTTTAGCTACTCATGTTCATGACTTAGGATATTATGTTTTAAAGTATATTTGACCCAGTGATCAGTTTATGAATTTTTACTTATAATTTCAAGTATCGTATGCTATATGATTTCTATTTCTATACCTTGGGTCATTATGTTCAGCTTATGATTCTATTTCTATACCTTGGGTCATTATGTTCAGCTTATGATTATGCTTACTTTAGGAATATGGCTTTTAACATGTTTCCCTTATGCTCATTGTCCGGCTGGTTCGGTATGTGTTAAAAACCGACACGCAAGTGTACGTGGTCAAACAAGTAATAAAGTGGCTAAGTAGCCAAGTATCGATCCAAGGAGGCTGCTCTGGATATGCAAAATTTCCTAGTTCACTATATTTCTATTCTATTTCTAACTATGCTAACAACTATCCAATCAAGAATTTAGGGAGTTTTGTTTCTAAACTAATTATATACTAAACTTAACAACTATTATTTACGTTGAATTCAGACAATGGATATGCTCATGCCAAGGTTAAGAACGAGTAATGGAGTTGATAATTATGATAATTTGGTCATCCTCTTCTTCATATTGCTAGTCAAGAACGTTTGCCTAGAAATTAAAACTTCCGTATTTAATTTCACTTTAGAATCATAAACCATTCGTCTACATTTCTGTGATCAAATGAAATTTATGACCTAACACTACAATTCCGGTTCCTAAATTGACTAATAAGGCTTTCAAGTATATTTCTATCAAGAAAGCACATCAAAACCCAATTTTCCCAAATCAAGTTAAGAACAATACCCTATTAATTCACAACTTTCCAATTTCATGCTCTCTCGAGTGAAATTGGACTTTTTAGATATACATTAATGGTGGCCAATCAAGAATGTACTAAGCACAAGAATTAATAGAACAATATGCAAGAAGAAGAAGAAACCATATCAATTATTACCAATAATCATTACACAAGTTCAAAACCTCAGCAAGAAAGGAATTAGCCACTCATTCTTGGAATAATCGTCCTAGAATGAGTGTAAATCATGCATACAATTGAAGGAAAAGAAGAAGGGAAGAGAAGAAAACTCTTATCTTTTCTATTCTTCAACTGCCACAAAACCACGTTCCTCTCTCCACTCCTGAACTCTGCTAAAAACTAGAACTAAAAAAAAGACCCCTTTAAAAATAACCTAAGTGTGCTATTTATACTAGTGGGAAATTTTTCTCGGAATAACAAGCAACGTGTCACGGAGGCCAACGCGGAGCATGGCCTCCGTGACACGGCGTGGACGCGGACCTTCTCTGGAAATTTCAGGGTCCGGATAATTGGCTTCAACGTGGCACGGAGGCCATCGCGGAGGCCTGTCTCCGTGCCACGGAGCTGTCGCGATGCCTCACTGGATTCTGCCACTTAATTTCCTCTCTAGGCAGTGTACTATCGCGATGGCAGCGTGACACGGCGCCATCGCGGAGCCAGTGTAAAATGTGCCATCCGAGGTCTTTTCCACGCTCGCATCCAAGTCCAACTCCGACATAGTTCCAACACGCATTTTTGCACCTAAAAATCACATTATCCTGCAAAACAAATGCTAATCATGTTGGTTAGTATAAATTCGCATTTTATTACCAAATACATGATATTATATACACATTGCACAACAAACAAGGTAAAAATGGTACGTTTGAGTATCACTTGGGCATATAAATCTGCCCAAGATCACTTACCCCACACTTAAATCCTTGTTCGTCCTCGAACAACACATACACAAATCATGCACATCACATCTCAACCTTTGTCACTATGGTGCAACCATTTACGTTACGGTCATACCGATTATTCGATTTTTGCAAATCATCAAGAAAACATGCTTGGTCGTACAAGACAATGACCTTAATACATTGAGGCTTCCTAGACTTTTAAGAATTGATTCTTGATATCAGCAAACTCATGCAAATCAACTTAATAAAGAAATCCGACACGAAAAGCAATCTTTCATCAAGCATGTACCCTCACAACTCGAGAGAACTTTCCCTTTTCTGTTCGTGCAGCACACAAACATTCAAGTAGGGGCATATAACAATTAATTTCACTCTCTCTCCCAAAAGAATTCACATGCATCATGTCATGACCCATAGGCTTGCCCTTAGTGTATTACTCCACTAATATAAAGAAATGCAATGTAGGATCAAATAGGTCTTTTAAATGGGTTGTAACTGGGCTATGGATCTAGTATATATATTGGTTTAGCCAATAACAGTCGCTAGCATCCTTAAGCGCCTTTTCAACTCATCCCCATCGACTCATGGACATTGTTCCTCTCTTTTCTCTTTTTCTCCCATTCATGCTGGTTTACTTTCATACAGCCCATTTCATCAGGCACACTTGACACAAAACAAAGGGTTTTTCATGTACCCTCACTATCATTTAATTACAACAAGTGCCTCATCCACATCATCTTTTCTTTCTTCACTCTGCTTTTTTTCACTCTCTTCACTCTTTAACACTTTGGGAAACAATTTTCTATTCTTTATAAGCGCTTAAGAGTTTCTTATAGACTTTAAGGCTAATGAAAAGAAGGAATAAAGCTTAGTCCATACAATTCTGGACAAAAGAAAGAAATCGGCTAAAGGCTCAACAGGCTGACTAGAATATACAACATATAAAAAGGTAGAATTTGACAAGAAAAAAATGGAAACTAACGGTTAAAACAAAGAAATGCCTACATCCTTTCCAACACTACACCTCCTTCATTTCGTTTTGTATACACACCAGGCAAGTTCTAGACAATTCACAATGACATGGAATAGCAAAACCTCACTCACACTTTATGCACATGCTCGAATCAAGACGCATTCATAGACTCTTTAATTAGTCAACTACATGAATTCAAGATTAAGCCTCAATCATAATGAACCAAATTCTCTAGCCTAGGTAACTCAACATATTTACACAATTGCATGCTTTCCAACGAATCATTTTCACATTTCGAACATCAATTACAACACGCAACGAAATTTTAGCAACCATAGGCACTACAGTTTATTGATGCAATCCACCAAAGAAACTAAAAAAAAAATCTACTCCTATCGACTACATTTCCCTTAAAACGGTCGTCATCCATCCATCATAGGGAATGGTCACTAACTATGACATCGGTTCAATGGGACTATTCTCGGTAAAAGAACTGAAAACAAACTCCGAGAAACCCAAAAATAAAACTTCAAAATTTTTGCAACACATCGATCATTTCGATAGAAAATATTTGCAAACTATGTTGATAAATGCAAAATCTTTTCGCAAAAATTTTGAAAAATATCGATCATATCGATAGAGAGAAAGAAAAAAAAATTATTTATAAAATTTACAAAATATTTACAAGTGCAACCATAACTTTCAAAACACACATCATTAGCCACAACACAAATATATACACATACATCACAAATCAGTTCACAACAACACAGGCATACATAACGTCAACGAAGAATTATACAGCAAGTTTAGAGCCTATGACCCAGCACCTAACTACTCCCCACCCCACACTTAAATCGAACACTGTCCCCAGTGTTCACAAAAATACAAAGCACAAAATTTTGGGTGGTGGAACTCCCTGCTTAGTCGAAATATTCGACTTCCTCATCCGGTGCTGCGGCCTCGTCGCCCATATCTGAATCAGCTCCATCGCCGTCATCGGACTCTACATCAGAGTCCTCACGATGTGTCTCCTCATCAGTAGGGACGTCGTCGTCAGTCGGCTCCACAAAGGCTGGCCCCACCTTGCATAAAGCTCTGGCGTTCTCGCCGAAGGGGTAGTCCAGCTCCAGCTGCCATAATTCATCCTCGGTGGCTGGTCTCCCACCTATCCGTAGCTGCAGCATCTACATGCCGAACATACGGGCCATATACTGGTCGTCACGAGCATGTCGCTCGCCCAGAGTCAGCACAGGTCCGTGTGTAGTGTCGGGGGCCTTGGTTTTTTTCACATCAAGGGCCCTCCGTTCCAACTGCGGAATGTAATCCAAAGCTTCTTCCTCGATGTCAAGGCCTCGGAGGAAGGTGGTGATGAGTCCGCCAAACCCGTATCTGTGGCCCTGGTGTAGTCTGGCTCTCTTCATGGAGGATATTATAACCGCCCCCACATTAATCTCAAGCCCTTTCATAAGGGCATACACCAGGCAGACACGGTCCCGGGTCACGTCTGTCATATGCACTCCCGGGATCAAACACGAACATACCATTTTTAGCCAGATTCTGGCCTCCCTGTTCATCTGCGAATAAGGCAGAGTCTGGTGGTAACCCCTCTCTTTGTGTCTCCTCCATTGGGCTGTGGATCGATCCCCACACAACGTACATCTGATGTCGGCGTACGGTGGGGTGATATTGAGCTGGCGGAGAACGTGGGCGTCTGTGTCCCGCGCTCCAACGATGGCATTCAGCTGTTGGGGTTCCAGTTGGCGTAGAATTCCCGGACCAAGTGAAGGTTGCACTCCTTGGGCTCCTGAAAAATAAAACTGAGCCCAGCTGCCTCAATCCTCTGCACCATGCGAGGGAACTCCTCTGCAAGTGGTTCCCTTGCAATATATTCCTCCGGGAAGTATTTGCTTTCCTTGTGCTTATTATACCATTTCTTCCCTTCGTCGGTGACCCATCGTGTTCCGTATCGGCGGTGTTGACCGCGTGGAACAGCAGGTGCAGCTGGGACAGCAGTGCCCAGTCTCATTCTCTTTCTGCCGGTGCCTGAGGTTGAGGCACCCTTGCCTTTATCTTGTCGGCTAGCCATTGTACCTGTCAATTTACACAGACAAGCACAATATTAAGCTAAAAACTTGTTAGCTTCGGCTAAGGTCGGGTTAAACAAAATTTACCCCACACTTAGTCTTTAACAATATCTACAACATTTTAGCAAGGATAACTCTATTTACACCCCCAAACACAATCAACTATAAACATGTTGCTTAGTGCGTTCACAAAATTTCGACAGCATAACGGCTAGCGAACTACTCAGACTTCATACAGCTAACCCAATCCTCCTATCGACAGCTATTCACCCATAGCACTTAGCAACAATAACCACAACAGAAATAAGAACAACAATACCAACCTATTATATACAACTAATCTAAGCAATTCAACCAATTCACATATTATGCAGTTCCCCACAAAAATTTGAGAATTAGTCGTCTTTCCACAATTAAACAATAGTTACCACGACTTATCTCAACTACTAAACACACCCAGGCACCAATTTCATCAAACTATCAAGTTACTCACGTTAAAATCCAACAATCCAAGCCCTAGAACTCAATTCGACAATCAATATTGAATTATTCAATCAATCGATAAGTTCAAACTTCAAATACAATAATCCAAACATAATCAATCACAAAATAATTCACATCATGTTTAATTTTTTTACCTAGGGTGATATATCTCACCTCACATGCTCAAAAGTGACAAAACTCGCCAGAAATTTGAGATAGAAGATGAAAACATACCTTGGATTTGAAGAACCGAAAAAAACTTGACGTTTTCCTTGCCTATCAACGTGGCACGGAGCTTGGGGGTAGGGGAATGGGTGTTTGGTCGCGGAGGGTAGAAGGAATGGGGAAATTTGGGCGAAAATCGGGGGTTTATTTAAAAGAAACACGCGGGTCACCCGGAAACCCGGTGTGACCCGGCACTGGAATAAGGGCAACGTGTCACGGAGGGTAACGCGGAGCCCCTCCTCCGTGACACGGAGCCAACGCGTTGGCTTATTGGAATTTTAAAAAATTCCAGATTCGCCTTCAACGTGTCACGGAGGTCAACGCGGAGTATTGCCTCCGTGACACGGCGCCAACGCGCCAGTGCTCTGTTTCACCATCAAATTTTATTTTTCATACCTCGCCTCGTTTCCTCGATTCCAAGTATTTTTCCTCGGGTATACCTGAAAATCACCTCACTAAACAACAATTGGTTAAATTCATAGATTCCCTACTAAAAAAATAAAATAAATAAATAAATAAAATAAAAATTACTAATTAAAATGCAAATCTAAGCCTAGTCAAGAAAAAGGAAAGAAAATAGAATAAAAGAAAAACTTTACACTAAGGATAGAAAAAAAATATTTTTCACGGGTTGCCTCCCGTGCAGCGCCTGGTTTAACGTCGCGGCTCGACAGCCTTTATGCTCACGTGTCTACTAGGGAGATGGACGATTTGTCCCGATCATGGTCATCTCCCCAGTAGTGCTTGCATCTTTGCCCATTTACCAAGAACGTAGCACTCCTGTCTTCTTGCCACAGTTCTACCGCCCCATGAGGGGTCATTCTCACTACTTCAAACGGTCCAGACCATTTAGACCTCATCTTACCAGGAAACAATTTCAATCTTGAATTAAAAAGCAAAACTTTCTGTCCTGGTTCGAAAATGCGATGCACCACATGCTTGTCGTGCCATCTTTTGGTTCTTTCCTTGTAGTACTTCGCACTTTCATAGGCATGCCAGCGGAATTCGTCAAGCTCGCTGAGCTGCATCAATCTCTTTTTACCCGCCAGCTCTAAGTCCATATTTAGCTTTCTGACAGCCCAGAAAGCTCGATGCTCAAGTTCAACCGGGAGATGACATGCTTTGCCATAGACCAATCGGTATGGTGACGTTCCGATCGGTGTCTTATAAGCTGTTCGGTAGGCCCACAACGCATCATCAAGTTTACCAGACCAATCATTCCGTTGTGTGTTCACCGTTTTCTGAAGAATCTGTTTTACCTCCCTATTTGACACCTCCACTTGCCCACTAGTTTGAGGGTGGTATGTCGTGGCCACCTTATGGCGCACCCCATACTTAGCCAATAATTTCTTGAAGCTTGCATTGACAAAATGAGCTCCTCCGTCACTGATAATTGCTCGGGGTGTCCCAAACCTTGTGAGAATGTGTTTCTTCACAAACTTCGTTACTACCTTGTTATCATTCCTGGGGCAAGCTATTGCTTCCACCCATTTTGATACATAATCTACAGCTACCAAGATGTAACGATTTCCAAATGACGGTGGGAATGGACCCATGAAATCAATACCCGATACATCAAAGGGCTCAACTTCCAGTATGTTCTGCAAAGGCATCTCTTGTCTTCTGCCAATTGTTCCTGTCTGCTGACATCTATCACACATTTTGACATACTCCATAGAATCTCTGAACAGGGTCGGCCAAAAGAAACCTGACTGAAGAACCTTATGTGCTGTTCTCTCACCTCCATGATGCCCTCCATACAATGAATAATGGCAGCCCCTTAGCACCTCTGCTATCTGACTCTCTGGGATGCATCTTCTCATCACCTGGTCTGGTCCCTGCTTGAACAAATATGGCTCGTCCCATACATAATATCGGCTGTCATGCCTCAATTTTCTTCTTTGCTGGTCTGTTGCTTCAGGGGGGTAAACTCCGCTCACTAGCAAGTTGACTATGTCAGCATACCAGGGAACTTCTGCTTCTCCCACTGCCAATAGTTGCTCATCTGGGAAGTCCTCATTAATGTCATCACTTTCCATCACATGCGACCGACTCTCCAGTCGTGATAGGTGATCTGCCACCTGATTTTCACTCCCCTTTCTGTCTCTAATCTCAAGGTCAAACTCTTGTAGCAATAAGATCCATCTGATCAATCTGGGCTTAGCATCTTTCTTGTTGAATAGGTATCGAATAGCTGCATGATCAGTGTACACCACCACTTTTGTACCCACCAAATACGACCGGAACTTGTCAAATGCAAACACCAGAGCTAGCATTTCTTTTTCTGTGACTGTGTAATTGCTCTAAGCCGCATTCAGCGTCTTGCTTGCATAATAAATAGAATGAAAAACTCTATTCTTCCTTTGTCCCAAAACAGCTCCCACAGCCACATCACTGGCATCACACATCAACTCAAATGGTTGTTCCCAGTCAGGAGAAGTAAGTATGGGTGCTTCTATCAACTTCTGCTTCAACTTTTCGAATGCTACAACACACTCATCATTTAATTCAAACTTGACCTCCTTTTCTAGCAGCCTGCATAGCGGTCTAGAAATGTTGGAAAAGTTTTTTATGAAACGTCTGTAGAATCCTGCATGTCCCAGAAAACTTCGTACACCTTTCACGGATACTGGTGGTGGCAATTTCTCAATCACCTCTATTTTAGCACGATCGACTTCCAACCCCTTTTTAGACACCTTGTGGCCTAGGACAATCCCCTCCTTTACTAAGAAGTGGCATTTCTCCCAGTTTAACACCAGGTTGGATTCTTCACATCGAGCCAGTACCCTATCAAGATTCTGCAAGCAAATAGCAAACGAATTACCAAAAATAGAAAAATCATCCATAAATACCTCAACAAAATCTTCAACCATGTCATGGAATATAGCCATCATGCATCTCTGAAATGTGGCGGGTGCATTGCATAACCCAAACGGCATTCGCCTGAAAGCATATGTCCCATAAGGACAGGTGAACGTCGTCTTCTCTTGATCCTCAGGAGCGATGGCTATTTGGTTATAGCCGGAGTACCCATCAAGAAAGCAGTAATATTCCTGCCCTGCCAACCTGTCATGTATTTGGTCAATAAAAGGAATGGGGTAATGGTCTTTCCTCGTGGCTTCATTCAGCTTTCGGTAGTCCATACAAATTCGCCATCCTGTGACGGTTCGTGTGGGGATTAACTCATTTTTCTCATTGGTGATTACAGTCATCCCCCCTTTCTTAGGAACACATTGAACGGGACTGACCCACTCACTGTCTGAAATTGGGTAGACTACACCTACATCAAGCCACTTAATTATTTCCTTTCTTACCACATCTTTCATTGCTGGATTAAGTCTCCTCTGTGGCTGAACTGTCGGCTTGGCTCCTGTCTCCATAAATATCTTGTGCGTGCAGAAAGCTGGATTTATACCCTGAATGTCAGACATTTGCCAACCCATTGCTTTCTTTCTCTTCCTTAAGACCCCCAAAGCTGCCTGTTCCTGTTCCTCTGTCAAGTCTGCAGAGATAATAACTGGTAAAGTCTCTGCCTCCCCCAAAAAGATATATTTTAAATGGGGAGGCAATTCTTTCAGCTCCAATTTCGGTGCCTTCTCCACAGACGGTTTCGGCAACGGCTCTAGTGATCTCATCAAGGACTGAAATTCCTGTCTTCTCGGGTATTGAGGTGCTCCATCTAATAATTGAACCATTCCATAAGCTTCTCCATCCCCAAAATGATCAGAGTGCGTAAGCGCTCTCTCCAAGGGGTCTTGAGCTTCAACAGCCTGCTTACTTCCTACATGTTCAACCACGTTGATTTCGGAAAGCTCCTCATGTATAGCCGGCAGCTTCATGGATTTTAACACATCAAATACCTCTACATTGTCATGTGCTTGCATTGTAAGTTTACCCGCAGCTACATCGATCAATGCCTTTCCGGTTGCCAAAAATGGTTGTCCCAAAATAAATGGGACTTCTGCATCTGGTTCAAAATCCAGAACAATGAAATCTACCGGAAAAATGAGGGAGCCTACCTGCACTAGCACATCCTCAACAATGCCATCCGGCTTAGCTAAGGACCTGTCTGCTAGCTGCAAGATCACTGTTGTGGGTCTAGGACTCCCTAGCCCTAACTTTCTGAATACCGAAGATGGCATCAGATTTATACTTGCCCCCAAGTCGCATAACCCACGAGCTCGGATACTTTGCCCAATCGTCAGCTGGATGGTAAAACTTCCAGGATCCTTTAGTTTAGTGGGCAACCTGTTCTGAATACGGGATGTGCATTCCTCTGTTAAAGCCACCGTGGCATACTCAGTCAAGCGACTTTTGTTGGCCACGATGTCTTTGATATACTTTGCATATTTCGGCACACCCTACAAGAAATCAACAAGAGGTAAGTTAACATGTACCTGTTTGAGTACCTCCATGAAATTCTGGAAACACGCCTCCTCCTTGTGTTTCTTAAGTCGTTGAGGGAACGGGGGTGGAGGCCTTGCTGGTTCAGCTTCTTTGGTCTTCCCCGTATCTGAGGTTTGTTCTCCCTCAACATCTACTGCTCCTGACTTCTGAGGCGGTCTTTCAGGTTCCACCTCCTTTAATTGTAAACCACTCCTCGTGGTCACTGCATTTACCTGCTTAGGATTTTGATCCGTGTCGCTAGGTAGTCCTCCCCTGGGTCTAGTATTTTGGGCACTAGCAAATTGCCCAAACTGATATTCAAGAGCCTTGGTTGCCAATTGATTGTTCTTTACTTCGGCTGCCAGTTTGACGTAGTCAGCCTCCAATTGTGCCTGGTTGGCAATCATGGTCTTGAACATTTCCTCAATAGTCGGTGATGGTGGTGGAGGAGGGGCATTGTGATTTCTGAACTGATTCTGATAGCCTTGTTGCCCTCCTTGGTTTCTGTGCATACCCTGCCCTGAACCTTGGCCTTGTTGATTGTTGCTACCCCACGAAAAATTCGAATGATTCCTCCAATTCGAGTTGTAGCTACCACCAAACTGCTGTTGATTCCTCTGTGCATTGCCCACAAAGTTGACAGAATCAGGATTTGCACCACAGCACTCAGCTGAATGCTCACTACTACCACACACTTCACACCACATCTATTGGATTGCATTAACTGAGGCTGAAGACTGGTTCAAATTCATAGTGCTGAAGTGAGTGTTTAACTGATTTTGCAAAGCAGCTATCTGTGCAGCGATAGCTGTGAATCCATCCACTTCGAACACTCCCGCTGCTTTCCTTGCTCCACCCTTTGAAGAATCTGCATTCCATTCCGGATTTCCTTGTGAGATTCGGTTGAGCAAAGTGTACAACTCTTCATAAGTCTTCTCCAGCGCTTGCCCTCCAGCTGCTGAGTCTAACAAAATTTTAGTGTGGGGTTCCAAACCCTCAATAAAAGTGTGTACCAACACCTCATTTGACTGATGATGATGAGGACAGTCCCGCAACATGGACTTGAATCTTTCCCAGGCTTGATAAAGATTTTCTCCTTCCCTCTGTTTAAAGCTTAGAATCTGACTTCTAAGTTTAGCTGTTTTACCTGAAGGGAAAAATCTGATCAAGAACTTCTTTGCAAGATCATCCCACGTTGATATAGAGTTGGGTGGTTCAGCTTTTAACCACCTCTTGGCTTCACCCAATAAGGAAAATGGAAATAAGGTGAGCCGAACATAATCAGGTGACACTCCAGCGGGTATGTACGTGTCACTTATCTCCAAAAAGTTCTGGAGATGTTGTTGCGGATCTTCGTGAGGGAGACCGGTGAACTGCCCCCTCGTGTGCAAAAGTTGCACCATATTTTGCTTTAACTCAAATCTCCCCCCCAGGCTCTGGTTTGCGGATGCTGGAATGTACATTATTAGCGTGTGGGATTGCCACCTCGCGAACCGGCCTGGCTGCTACTTCCTCGGGCACTAACACTGCCCGTACAACTGGTGGATTGGGTTGCTCCATCGTAGACTGTTTGAGCAACTGCAGCTTCTTCCGAAGAGCTTCTCTACGTTGACTATGCAATTCACGTTCTGGCTCTAAGTAAGATTCCACCAACTCCTTGTCCCTTGCCAGTGTTCACAGAAATAAAAATCTGCAAAATACAGGCTAAGACCAAGTTGTTAACACTTAAGAAAATAAAATACAAATACAGTAAATTTACACTAAACAAAATTTTACAAATCGCCTAGCCTCCCCGGCAACGGCGCCAAAAACTTGTCCGGCTGGTTCAGTATGTGTTAAAAACCGACACGCAAGTGTACGTGGTCAAACAAGTAATAAAGTGGCTAAGTAGCCAAGTATCGATCCAAGGAGGCTGCTCTGGATATGCAAAATTTCCTAGTTCACTATATTTCTATTCTATTTCTAACTATGCTAACAACTATCCAATCAAGAATTTAGGGAGTTTTGTTTCTAAACTAATTATATACTAAACTTAACAACTATTATTTACGTTGAATTCAGACAATGGATATGCTCATGCCAAGGTTAAGAACGAGTAATGGAGTTGATAATTATGATAATTTGGTCATCCTCTTCTTCATATTGCTAGTCAAGAACGTTTGCCTAGAAATTAAAACTTCCGTATTTAATTTCACTTTAGAATCATAAACCATTCGTCTACATTTCTGTGATCAAATGAAATTTATGACCTAACACTACAATTCCGGTTCCTAAATTGACTAATACGGCTTTCAAGTATATTTCTATCAAGAAAGCACATCAAAACCCAATTTTCCCAAATCAAGTTAAGAACAATACCCTATTAATTCACAACTTTCCAATTTCATGCTCTCTCGAGTGAAATTGGACTTTTTAGATATACATTAATGGTGGCCAATCAAGAATGTACTAAGCACAAGAATTAATAGAACAATATGCAAGAAGAAGAAGAAACCATATCAATTATTACCAATAATCATTACACAAGTTCAAAACCTCAGCAAGAAAGGAATTAGCCACTCATTCTTGGATTAATCGTCCTAGAATGAGTGTAAATCATGCATACAATTGAAGGAAAAGAAGAAGGGAAGAGAAGAAAACTCTTATCTTTTCTATTCTTCAACTGCCACAAAACCACGTTCCTCTCTCCACTCCTGAACTCTGCTAAAAACTAGAACTAAAAAAAAGACCCCTTTAAAAATAACCTAAGTGTGCTATTTATACTAGTGGGAAATTTTTCCCGGAATAACAAGCAACGTGTCACGGAGGCCAACGCGGAGCACGGCCTCCGTGACACGGCGTGGACGCGGACCTTCTCTGGAAATTTCAGGGTCCGGATAATTGGCTTCAACGTGGCACGGAGGCCATCGCGGAGGCCTGTCTCCGTGCCACGGAGCTGTCGCGATGCCTCACTGGAATCTGCCACTTAATTTCCTCTCTAGGCAGTGTACTACTGCGATGGCAGCGTGACACGGCGCCATCGCGGAGCCAGTGTAAAATGTGCCATCCGAGGTCTTTTCCACGCTCGCATCCAAGTCCAACTCCGACATAGTTCCAACACGCATTTTTGCTCCTAAAAATCACATTATCCTGCAAAACAAATGCTAATCATGTTGGTTAGTATAAATTCGCATTTTATTACCAAATACATGATATTATATACACATTGCACAACAAACAAGGTAAAAATGGTACGTTTGAGTATCATTTGGGCATATAAATCTGCCCAAGATCACTCATGTTCTATCTTGAACTATATGCATGATTTCAGACTATCATTTTACTAGCACGTTTTACTTTCTATACATACTCAATATATTCAAAGTACTGACTGAATACTCTATGTTATATCATCTCATGATATAGGTTCGAGTGATCTATCTCAGTCCCATCATTGGCTTGCTCCCATTCAGTCCATCTTTATCCTAGTTTTTGTTGAGTCCTCATGATCTGAGGACATCAGTTTTGGTTATACCTCTTTTGTGCATGTCTATTAGTTTCAGACCTAGTGAGCTAGCTGGGGGTGTTGTCCCAACAACTCATCAGATGTTTAGAGGCTTTTCAGACATCTTGTATAGATGTTTCAGCGATGTTTGTTCATGTTTACGTTTATGTTGATATGCTATGCAAACTCCGCTTATATTGTTCTGCTTTATCTTAGGATAGTAAAGCTATTATTCATGCTATGTATGTGTCATGGATTAGCTTGGAGCCATTTGTGGTTCTAGACCCCGTATCTCGATCTGGGGTCCTAGCTCGGGTCATGACAAACTTGGTATTAGAGAAAAGGTTTAGGTGTGTCCTAGGGTGTCCAAAAGCCACGTTAAGTAGAGTGTATTTTATGGGTGTAAAGTGCACCGCACTTATGGGGAAGAGGCAACAAGACGTTTTAGGAAATTTCCCTCATTCATAATCTATGTTGTGCGATGAAGTACATCTCCCAATTCCTCTAACTCGTGTTATATGCATTTGCATAAATATGCCTCCCCACGAAGTCAATGGAAGAAGAAATGGTAACATAAATGGTAATGACAATGGATATGGGCATCAGCCAACCCCACCAGCTCCAGTTGATCCGTTACTCGAGTAGGTCACTCATGCCGAGTTCAGGGCAGCACTTCAGATTTTAGAATGGGCCATGACCACCCAGGTCAATTAGCAGGTTGTGGCTTATGGGAACCAAAATGGGAATGCGGCAACGTCTAGGGTATGAGAATTCATCAGGATGAACCTACTTGAGTTTCTTTGATCAAAGGTGGATGAGGACCCAGAAGAGTTTATTATGGAGATCCAGAAGATTACCCAGGTGATGGGTGTTTTAGGAGAGGATAATGCAGACTTGGCCTCCTATCAGCTCAAGAGGGTTGCTCATATCTTGTTCCGATAGTGGAAAGAGAGAAGGGGAGTTGGTGCAGTCCCCTTTGGGTAGGATAAGTTTGTTACGACTTTCATGGACAACTTCTTCCCCTGGGAATTGAGGCAACCTACGACAACCAAGTTCATCAACTTAAAGAAAAATGACATGATTGTTCAAGAGTACGCCCTGAAGTTTACCCCATTGTCCAAGTATGCCCTGGAGATGGTTGCTGATCCAAGGGCTCGTATGAGCAAGTTTGTGAATAGGGTGGTATATTCATTGGTCAAGGAGTACAAGACTGCCATGCTAATTAATGATATAGATATCTCCTGACTGAAAATTAATACCCAGTAGATAGAGGCAGAGCAGTTGAAGAAAAAGGAGAAAAAGGCCAAGAAAGGGAGCTATGGACATTTCCAGCTGAGATCTAGTGGTGGACATCACCCTCAGTCCCACTAGAGGTCGTCAGCCCTAGCTCCATCATCAGGTAGTGTTCCATCCAGACCTCAAGGTGATTAGAGGAGCTGGGCATCATGTTCTAGGGGCCAGAGGAGCATGACAGTAGAGCGCACTTTCCCAATTTGCAGGAAATGTTGTAAGAACCACACAAGAGAGTGCTTGGTTGGGTCATATGTTTGCTTCAAGTGTGGGAAGCCTGGACACATGTGCAAGGATTGTCCTTCGACTAGGTAGGATGACAATAGAGGTCGTGCCCTAACCACCATTTCAGCAAATCCAGCAACTCGCCTATCTCAGAAGGGCGCCTTTTCTTGTGCAGGTGTTGGATAACACCAAAACAAGTTCTACACACATTCATCTCAGCAGGAGAAGGAATGCTCACCCGATGTAGTCATTGGTATGTTATGAGTACTCTATCTTGAAATTTATACATTGTTAGATGTATGGGCTACATTATCTTTCATGACTCCTTATGTTGCTTCTAGTTTCGGTGTCAGTACCAAAATCATATCAGAACCCTTCTCAGTCTCTACTCCCGTCGGTGAGTCAGTCTTAGCTCAAAGGGTATACAGAAATTTCCCTATCACGGTTCTTCTGAAAGTCACCTCAGCCGACTTAGTGGATTTAGTTATGACTGACTTTAATGTTCTCCTTGGTATGAATTGATTACATGCATGTTATGCCTCTGTCATTGTAGAATTGGTTCTATAGGTGGAGTTCTGGTTTTCGGTTGAACCAATCCTAGAGTGGAAGGGTAGTTTAACTGTGTTTGTAGGTCACTTTATTTCTTATCTCAAGACAAGGTAGATGATCTCCAAGGGTAATGTGTACCAGCCAATTCGGTTCAAGGATCAAGGATTCTACATTCGAGACCTCAACTCTTTAGCTAGTTCCATTATACGTGAATATCCGGAGGTGTTCCCAGATGATCTACCAGGAGTTCCTATCGAGCAGGAGATTGACTTTGGTATTGACCTTTTCCCTGATACACAACCCATATTCAGTCCTTCTTACAGAATGGCTCAAGCCAAACTAAAGCAATTAAAAGAGAAGTTGAAGGATCTCTTAGATAAGAGTTTCATCAGGCCTAGTAAATCCCTATGAGGTGCTCCAGTTCTCTTTTTTTGGAAGAAGGATGATTCCCTAAGGATGTGCATTGATTATCAGCAGTTGAACAAGGTCACGATCAAAAATATATATCCCCTCCCTGGATTGATGGCCTGTTTGACCAGATTCATGGTGTTATGTGCTTTTCAAAGATAAACCTCAGATCCGGCTATCACCAGCTTAGAGTTAGGGAGAATGAAATTCTAAAGAAAGCTTTCAGGACTCGGTATGGTCACTATGAGTTCGTAGTTACGTCTTTTGTACTAATGAATACTCCTTCAACTTTTATGGACTTGATAAATAGGGTGTTCAAGTAGTGTCTGGATATGTTCGTGATTGTTTTCATCGATGATATTCTCATATACTCTCGGATCGAGGAGGAGCACACCGCTCATTTTGTCATGACCCGAGTTTTTTCTCTAGACATGGCACAATACTTAGGATCACAAGTGACCCCAAGAAAACCTATGGCATGGCATAACATTGCTATGAAAAGAATTACTAAGTAAATTGAGCGGAAGCATAACTGAAATAATGGAACAATTGGTTCTAAGTACAAGGTAATCTGAGTTAAGTGAATACATATGAAATCTGATACTAAAACATCAAACTGACATAATAACTAACTATTTGTCTGAAAGCCTCTATTAGATAGATGAGTTTGTTATACCCCGTAAGATTTCCGACACCTAGATGGCCTATTCGCACGGTGATTAAGCATATTTGTAAGTCATACGTGCTAAAGAAAGGCCCGGGAAAGGATCGGACAGATAACCTGTCGAACCATCGCGGAAGGAGCCGAGGCAGAGCCCCTCCGCGATGGCAACGTGTCACGGAGGTGGAGCCTCCGCGTTGGCTCCGTGACACGTTGGCCCTATCCAGGCTCAAGTATATAAAGCCCCACTTCGGTTTTAATTCATTAAAAACTTATAAAATTACCAGAAAACGCAGAGGATCAGAGGAGAACGAAGAAGGTAAATATATTTTCGTCCGATTACGCTGCTAAACGTAGTCCAAACCCAAATTAACCTCAGATACCGAAGTATTTAGCAGTAGAGAGCATTCGTACGGATTTAGTTTCGCGAAATACGGCCGACGAATCATCGAGCTACCGGACTAAGGTAAGTGGAATTGCTCCAAACTAGTGTTTATGTGTTCCTAGTTGTGAAGTAAATACTTCTCCCTTCTGGACTTCTGAAAAATAGCGAGTTTTCGACCGTCTTTCGATAAGCCTAAGTTTAGGCTATAATTATATCGAAAGTGATGTCGTCCTTTAGAATAAAGTTGTATTTAGTACTGATTGATATATATATAAATGCAGTTGGGAGGAATAGCTGAAATACTAGCTAAGTTACGCCGGTTAGTCGGGAAATCAGAAGTGAAGGTATGTAAAACTAGTTTCCTCAGCAAGATTAGTAGTCTCGGTATAGTAAAATGGTTCAAAGGACAGTAGAATGTTTCAGAAGTTGTGTGTTATATTTAGCATGAATATTTGTACGACATTGGAAGCATAGTGTTATGTATAGAGTGAAACTTGCTAGCATGATATAAATTCTAATACAAAGTGTTAGGAACTGTACATCATGCCCAGTATGTGATTTAGTAAAGAATGTTAGGATATTATCGTACTCAGTTGAAACCTAGTAAAGCAATGTAAATGCCGGTAAGGTATCTCAGAAGTAGAACGATAGGTTAAAAATGAAGTTTAGAAAGCATGTTAGAGATAGTAAATCATGTTACTATAGAAACTCAGTTATACAACATGGTTTCCAGCAGAAAAACTATATCTTGTTCAACATTAGACTCAGTACAGTATGGCAGAAGATTATATTTATATATATATATATATATACTATTATCAGTCTCAGCATATATTAAATACATACATATCACTATCGCTAGTTCAGCATACAGTATGTACAAATACTTTATTATTATTAGCTTCAGTAAGTGGTATATGCATATAGTATTACTAGTTGAGACCACTATATTGTCTTGGGGTTGGATTACCTAGCATCCATGACCGCCCCAGGGTTAATAGCTGTATCGACTCGTCCGCCCGAGGACGAGGATACGTCGCTCTACGGAGTGGCATGCCGTCCCACAGGGGACGAAGATAGGATGCCAGTTTTCCCCATATTGTGCCTTGGTCGGCCCTTATACACCCCCGTCGAGCGGATACGCCCGGGTGTTGATTCAGGAGTCCTTCAGACTCAGGTACAGTTATAGTCAGGGGCTCAGCGAGCCCAAGTGCATACCCATGAGACCGGCATGATGCTTATAGTTATTATAGGAGATGGGACGACCGGGGTAGGGGTATAGATTGCATGTTGGTTGTACCTCCCGGCTTATGAGGCCGGGTAAGGTTTGTGTGTGCTATGTTATGTTATGTTATGTTATGCCATGTTACACAAGATACGAGTAGATCGCCAGTAGAACGATACATCTACAGGTATGACTACTACTCCTTCCAGTACAAGTTAAGAGTAGGCACAACTTTATATTTTCAGTCAGTTAGTTTATTCCTTCCTATTTCAGTTCCATCAGTTGTGTTGTTGCTTTCAGATATTTCTTTCAGTTATTGTTATACATACTCAGTACCAGTGGTACTGACGCCCAGTGGGGCGCTGCATTACTTGCCTGCAGGTACTCATAGACGAGGGGCCGATACCTCGTGATTCCAGAGAGCTCATAGGGTCATCAGCTCCAGTCATCCGGAGCTAGATAGCTAGAGGTTTATCCCTTTTCTTTTGTTGTACAGCATGGGTAGGCCGGGGCCCTGTCCTGACCATCTTATCAGTATTCTTAGAGGCTTGCAGTCTGTATATATTTCCCTGTGGTCAAATTAGCTGGTCGTGTGAGGCCGTGCAGTTGTATAGCTGTTAGTACTTCTGTTTCTTTTATGTTGGCCGTGTGGGGCCATATCTTGACAGTAGTGGTGACCTTGCCGGTCACGTAGCTTTCCAATATTTCATTGTTGAGTTATAGATAACTAGACAGCATGGTGGCCTTGTCGGCCCGCATAGGCTCCCCTATATTGGTATGTTTCTGGTTAGCTGTTAGTACAGGTACAGGTGGCTATAGGCCTAGTCGGCCGGAGGCTGTATTTACAGCCGTCATATAGCCCGTTGTTTCCCTGAATCTGAGTTAGAGCCAGCTAGTCACCAGATGTGCTCAGGCCCAGTAGTCTAGCAGTTTAGGTCCTAGTAGGGCACCAGGTGCCAGTCATACCCCCCAAGGCGGGGTGTGACAAACTTGGTATCAGAGCAGGTCATATCCCAGGGAGTCTGCAAGCCGTGCTAAGTAGAGTCCTGCCTATGGATGTGTTGTACACCACATACTATGGGTAGGGGCTGCAAGGCATGATAGGATGGTTGTCTTTTATTCTTATTCATTCGTGCTGTAGAGCGGTACAATATAGGGTTGAGTCCCTAAAGCTTACTATATTCTTTGGTTACAGATAATGTCAGACCAGCGACATCCTATCACAGGCCGGAGTTTAGATATTGCAGCAGGGGAAGGCACCAGCAGGATGCCTCACCCTCGTTTAGAAACAGCCCGATCAGAGGGCACTACAGAGGCATCATCCCAGCCTTCCCAGCAGTCTCCACCACATCATGAGCCACTTTGGGCGACACTACCTCCAGCAGTCCCCGTACCGATACCTTCCGACTAGGAGGTTAGGAGTGCGGTAGTCATGTTAGCACAGATGATGGCTGCTCAGCGTCAGCCGATGTCGTCTACAGTTGCGGAGTCGTCAGGAGGGCCCGTTAGTTCGAGGGTCCGAGAGTTCTTGGCTCTGAATCCCCCACAGTTTATAGGTACGGACCGGACAGAGGACCCCCAGGATTTTCTGTATCAAATGCAGAGAATTTTCAGGGTTATGTATGTCACGCCTACAGAATCAGTTGAGTTGGGAGCATTCCGGTTACGGGACATCGCCGTATTGTGGTATGAAAGCTGGGAAAGGTCTCGAGGGGGAGATATTTCCCCTCTGACCTGGTCCAGCTTCTCAGGGGCTTTTCTAGATCACTATTTGCCGCGGGAGATTCCACAGGCCCAGGTAGACCAGTTCCTACATCTAGAGCAGGGGGCCATGAGTGTTCGGGAATATTCCTTGCGGTTTGATTCTTTGGCCCGGTACACACCGGCCTTTGTTGATACCATGGCATCCAGAGTACACCGCTTTATCATGGGGTTGAATCCAGAATATGTTGAGACTTATATTACGGCCACACTGCGAGAGGACATGGACATTGCCCGAGTTCAGGCATTTGCCCAGAATATTGAGGGCATCAGGCAGTGGCATCGGGAGATCAGGAGGGCCAATCAGGAACAGCGCCACCGGGACAGGCCAGTTGAGTTACAGAGGGAGGCTCGGGGAGGACCTAGGCCACGATTGTTAGATAGGCCGCCCAGGCCCCCGCCTCCACCACAGCTGCAGAGGGGTAGATTTAGCCGCAGGGGGCAGTCAGAGACCAGCAGAGGCTCGCCGATGGCAGATTCACCATTACAGAGGAGGGCGGAGCAGAGTAGGTATACCCTACCACTTTGCCCTATATGCAGCCGACGCCATCCTGGAGCATGCAGGTATGGCTCTACCGGATGTTATATTTGTGGCCAAGAAGGCCATTTGATGAAGATTGCTCAGCCAGAGGTCAAGAGGATCGGGATAGACAGGACAGGGCATCTGTAGGGTCACGAGCCACAGCATCCTCGGCAGGGCGCAGGCCCTTAGTTTCAGCAGGCAGGGGTCGGGGCAGATCAGAGGCCTCCAGTGCAGGTGCGGGTCCAAGACGCACATATGCTTTACCAGGAAGGCAAGATTTAGAAGCGTCACCTGATGTTGTGACAGGTATGCTAACTATTTGCTCACACCTTGCTTATGTATTGATTGATCCAGGGTCTACCTTGTCCTACATTACTCCATTTGTGGCACGAAAGTTCAATATTGCACCAAAATTATTGCAGTAGCCCTTTTTAGTATCCACGCCCATCGGTGACTCTATCATAGCTAGCAGAATTTACCGAGGGTGTACAGTAGAGGTTGCTGACCGTCAGACCACAGTAGATCTGGTCAAGTTAGAAATGATAGACTTCGACGCCATAATGGGTATGGATTGGCTAGTGTCGTGCTTTGCCAATGTTGAATGTTGGACCAAGACGGTCCAATTCCACTTTCCAGGAGAAGCAGTGCGGGTGTGGAAGGGAAGCACCGCTACCCCAAAAGGTAGGTTTATTTCCTACCTTCAGGCGAGGAAATTGATATCTAAGGGATGTATTTACCATCTGGTCAGAGTTCAGGATGTCCGAGCAGAATCTCCGACACTCCAATCTGTTCCGGTGGTGAACGAGTTCCCTGATGTGTTTCCCGATGAGTTACCTGGTATTCCCCCAGAAAGGGAAATAGATTTTGCTATTGACTTGTTACCAGGCACTCAGCCAATATCAATTCCTCCCTACCGTATGGCTCCAGCAGAACTCAGAGAATTAAAGGAGCAGCTGAAAGACTTGTTGGATAAAGGTTTTATTAGACCGAGTACTTCACCATGGGGTGCGCCAGTTCTGTTTGTGAGAAAGAAAGATGGCTCACTCAGTATGTGCATAGATTATCGGCAATTGAACAAAGGTACAGTGAAGAACAAGTACCCGCTTCCCAGAATTGATGACTTGTTTGATCAGTTGCAGGGAGCCAGATACTTTTCTAAGATTGACTTGCGGTCCGGATATCACCAGGTTCGAGTACGTGAAAGAGATATTCCTAAGACAACGTTCAGGACCCGATATGGACATTTTGAATTTCTAGTCATGTCCTTCGGGTTAACGAATGCCCCGGCAATCTTCATGGACCTGATGAATAGTATTTTCAGACCCTTCCTGGACATGTTTGTAATAGCATTCATTGATGACATTCTGGTGTATTCTCGCTCTGAAGCAGATCACCGGACTCATTTGCGGGCAGTGCTCCAGATCCTCAGGGACCGCCAGTTATACGCTAAATTTTCTAAGTGTGAATTCTGGCTTAATTCTGTAGCCTTTTTAGGGCATATTGTGTCGGATGCTGGTATACAAGTTGACAAGCAGAAAATAGAAGCAGTGAAATCATGGCCTAAGCCTACCACTCCGACTGAAGTCCGTAGCTTTCTGGGATTAGCAGGATATTACAGGAGATTCGTTGAAGGGTTCTCGACTATTGCGGCACCTCTGACTAAACTGACACAGAAAGCAGCAAAGTTTCAGTGGACAGAGGCATGCGAGCAGAGCTTCCAGGAACTGAAAGACAGATTAACCTCCGCCCCAGTGTTAGCATTGCCGAAAGGTACAGAAGGTTATTCAGTGTATTGCGATGCATCAGGGGTCAGGTTAGGTTGTGTGTTGATGCAGCATGGTAAAGTGATTGCATATGCTTCCAGACAGCTGAGGAAACACGAAAAGAATTACCCTACCCACGACCTGGAATTAGCCGTAGTGATCCACGCCTTGAAGATGTGGAGGCATTACTTGTATGGTGTCCATGTTGATATTTTCACAGATCACAAGAGCCTACAGTACATCTTCACTCAGAGGGAGTTGAATCTGCGGCAATGTCGCTGGTTGGAGCTGTTAAAGGATTATGATGTGAATATTCTATACCACCCAGGAAAAGCCAATGTTGTGGCAGATGCTCTCAGTCGTAACTCCATGGGAAGTTTGGCACATTTGCAGCCCGAGCAATGGGAATTGGTCAGGGAGATACATCAGTTAGCTAGCCTAGCCGTTCGTGTAGCAGAAACAGAGGACGGTAGTGCAGTAATACGGAACACCGCTGTGTCATCATTAGTTATGGAGGTGAAAGAACGGCAATATGAGGATCCTGACCTGATCCAGCTCAAAGACAAAATCCAGCAGGGTAGAGCACCAGATTTTCAGGTAATTGAGGGAAAAGTGCTATTATGTAAAGGTCGCCTATGTGTTCCAGATGTTTTAGGGCTCCGCCAGCAGATTATGAACGAGGTACATTACGCCCGTTATTCTCTTCACCCTGGTACGATAAAAATGTACCATGATATTAAGGAAAACTACTGGTGGCCAGGTATGAAAAGAGAAATTGCTGAATTTGTAGCCCAGTGTTCTAACTGCCAACAGGTGAAAGCAGAACATCAGAAACCAGACGGTTTGACTCAGGATATAGCTGTACCTCTCTGGAAATGAGAAGCAGTGAATATGGATTTTGTAGCAGGATTACCCCATACTAAACACAGACATGAGTCTATATGGGTGATAGTTCACAGATTGACAAAATCAGCTCATTTCCTGCCAGTAAAAGCTACTTTCTCGGCCGAAGATTATGCTGAGTTGTATATCCGAGAGATAGTCAGATTGCACGGAGTGCCAGTATCCATTATTTCAGACAGCGGAGCACAGTTTACGGCTAGATTTTGGCGGTCGTTTAAGAGAGGTTTGGGAACGCGGATTAATTTGAGCACATCATTCCACCCTCAGATGGATGGATAGGCTTAACGCACAATTCAGACGCTCGAAGATATGTTGCGAGCGTGTGTGCTAGATTTCGGTGGTAGCTGGGGTGAGCATTTGCCGTTAATTGAATTTGCCTACAATAACAGCTATCACTCAGCCATCCAAATGGCGCCTTTTAAGGCTTTGTACGTGCGAAAATGCAGATCGCCGATTGGTTGGTTTGAAATAGGAGAGACAGCGTTGGTTGGCCCAGACATTGTTCAGCAGTCAGAGGAAAAGGTAAAGCTTATTCAAGAACGCTTACTGACTGCACAGAGCCGCCAGAAATCATATGCAGATGTGCTGCGCAGAGACTTGGAATTTTGTGTAAATGACTAGGTATTTCTGAAAGTATCTCCGATAAAAGGGGTAATCAGATTCGGCAAGAAAGGTAAGCTCAGCCCGAGGTTTGTTGGGCCTTATCAGATTCGTCGAAGGATAGGCCGAGTAGCATATGAGTTGAACTTGCCTCTAGAGTTAGAATCCGTTCATCCGGTCTTCCATGTATCTATGCTGAGGAAATGCATAGGGGACCCATCCAGAGTAATCCCAGTCCAGGATATTCAGGTTACAGAAGAGCTGGTCTATGAAGAGGTTCCAGTAGCTATCCTAAACAGACAGATTCGCAGAGGACTAAAGATATTGCGTCTGTCAAGGTATTGTGGCATAACAGGAACCGAGAGGAGATGACTTGGGAAGCGGAGGAAGATATGAAGACCAGATATCCTCACTTATTCCAGGCCTAGTCAGGCGATAGGTATGTCCGTATTATTACTTATGCAATACCTTATAGTTGGGTATGAATAAATGAGAAAGATTGATGTTTAGCTATCCAGTGAATCCTAAAGTATTGTGTGCAGTACCTGTATTGGACTTTTCTGCATTTCAGGTTTTTGGTATAGTCCATATTATAGGGGAGACTCTGCCGAAATATTTCTAAATAAGTAAATTAAGAAGTCCCCTAGATAGCAGTTTCCATTCGAGGATGAATGTTCTTAAGAGGGGGAGAATGTTATACCCCGTAAGATTTTCGACACCTAGATGGACTATTCGCACGGTGATTAAGCATATTTGTAAGCCATACGTGCTAAAGAAAGGCCCGGGAAAGGATCAGACAGATAACCTGTTGAACCATCGCGGAAGGAGCCGAGGCAGAGCCCCTCCGCGATGGCAACGTGTCACGGAGGTGGAGCCTCCGCGTTGGCTCCGTGACACATTGGCCCTGTCCAGGCTCAAGTATATAAATCCCCACTTCGGTTTTAATTCATTAAAAACTTATAAAGTTTCTAGAAAATGCAGAGGATCAGAGGAGAACGAAGAAGGTAAATATATTTTCGTCCGATTACGCTGCTAAACGTAGTCCAAACCCAAATTAACCTCAGATACCGAAGTATTTAGCAGTAGAGAGCATTCCTACGGATTTAGTTTCGCGAAATACGGCCGACGAATCGTCGAGCTACCGGACTAAGGTAAGTGGAATTGCTCCAAACTAGTGTCTATGTGTTCCTAGCTGTGAAGTAAATACTTCTCCCTTCTGGACTTCTGAAAAATAGCGAGTTTTCGACCGTCTTTCGATAAGCCTAAGTTTAGGCTATAATTATATTGAAAGTGATGTCGTCCTTTAGAATAAAGTTGTATTTAGTACTGATTGATATATATATGAATGCAGTTGGGAGGAATAGTTGAAATACTGGCTAAGCTACGCCGGTTAGTCGGGAAATCAGAAGTGAAGGTATGTAAAACTAGTTTCCTCGGCAAGATTAGTAGTCTCGGTATAGTAAAATGGTTCAAAGGCCAGTAGAATGTTTCAGAAGTTGTGTGTTATGTTTAGCATGAATATTAGTACGATGTTGGAAGCATCATGTTCTGTATAGAGTGAAACTTGCTAGCATGATATAAATTCTAATACAAAGTGTTAGGAACTATACATCATGCCCAGTATGTGATTTAGTAAAGAATGTTAGGATATTATCGTACTCAGTTGAAACCTATTAAAGCAATGTAAATGCCGGTAAGGTATCTCAGAAGTAGAACGATAGGTTAAAAATGAAGTTTAGAAAGCATGTTAGAGATAGTAAATCATGTTACTATAGAAACTCAGTTATACAGCATGGTTTCCAGCAGAAAAACTATATCTTGTTCAACATTAGACTCAGTACAGTATGGCAGAAGATTAGATTTATATATATATATACTATTATCAGTCTCAGCATATATTAAATACATACATATCACTATCGCTAGTTTAGCATACAGTATGTACAAATACTTTATTATTATTAGCTTCAGTAAGTGGTATATGCAGATAGTATTACTAGTTGAGACCACTGTATTGTCTTGGGGTTGGATTACCTAGCATCCCTGACCGCCCCAGGGTTAATAGCTGTATCGACTCGTCCGCCAGAGGACGAGGATACGTCGCTCTACGGAGTGGCATGCCGTCCCACAGGGGAAGAAGATGGGATGCCAGTTTTCCCCATGTTGTGCCTTGGTCGGCCCTTATACACCCCCGTCGAGCGGATACGCCCGGGTGTTGATTCAGGAGTACTCCGCACTCAGGTACAGTTATAGTCAGGGGATCAGCGAGCCTAAGTGCATACCCAGGGGACCGATAGGATGCTTATAGTTATTATAGGAGATGGGACGACCGGGGTAGGGGTATAGATTGCGTGTTGGTTGTACCTCCCGGCTTATGGGGGCCGGGTAAGGTTTGTTATATTATGTTATGCCATGTTACACTAGATACGAGTAGATCACCAGTAGAATGATACATCTCCAGGTATGACTCCTACTCCTTCCAGTACAAGTTAAGAGTAGGCACAACTTTATATTTTCAGTCAGTTAGTTTATTCCTTCCTATTTCAGTTCCATCAGTTGTGTTGTTGCTTTCACATATTTCTTTCAGTTATTGTTTTACAAACTCAGTACCAGTGGTACTGACGCCCGGTGGGGCACTGCATTACTTGCCTATAGGTACTCATAGACGAGGGGCCGATACCTCGTGATTCCAGTCAGCTCACAGGGTCATCAGCTCCAGTCATCCGGAGCTAGATAGCTAGAGGTTTATCCCTTTTCTTTTGTTGTACAACATGGGTAGGCCGGGGCCCTGTCCCGACCATCTTATCAGTATTCTTAGAGGCTTGCAGTCTGTATATATTTCCCTGTGGTCAGATTAGCCGGTCGTGTGAGGCCGTGTAGTTGTATAGCTGTTAGTACTTCTGTTTCTTTTATGTTGGCCGTGTGGGGCCATAGCTTGACAGTAGTGGTGACCTTGCCGGTCACGTAGCTTTCCAATATTTCATTGTTGAGTTACAGATAACTAGACAGCATGGTGGCCTTGTCGGCCCGCATAGGCTCCCCTATATTAGTATGTTTCTGGTTAGCTGTTAGTACAGGTACAGGTGGCTATAGGCCTAGTCGGCTGGAGGCTGTATTTACAGCCGTCATATAGCCCGTTGTTTCCTTGAATCTGAGTTAGAGCCAGCCAAACACCAGATGTGCTCAGGCCCAGTAGTCTAGCAGTTCAGGTCCTAGTAGGGCACCAGGTGCAAGTCATACCCCCCAAGGCGGGGTGTGACAGAGTTGCTGGGACAAGCCCCTAGATAACTCTAATGTCTGAAACTAGAATAAGAGAAACTAGTTGCGATACTGGGGCTGGGTACCTGATCCTATATCATAAAATGATATACCACATAGAACAGACGAGTAGTACTTGGAATGTACTAAATATGTGAGATGTAAACAAAACATAAATATACTAAAGGCTTGTAAACTGAATTGAAATAACATGCAATGACTCTATTTGAAATCAAAAATACTACAAATAGTTTGAAATATATGGGAATATTGTAAGAACTGATAAACTAAATTTGAGTCGTGAGCATATCTTGAAATCTCATAGACTTGATAGGACTGAGAACTCTGATTGTACTGGACTGTGGAAGAGCCTATTACTGATATATAACAATGTGAGCTAGACGTGGAGTTTGATGTATACACCCCATCAAAGAGAGCCCATTGTACCTTGCCAAAGGTATAGTGGCTGAGTTGTGTGATCACTATCTGGGGCCCATTTGGTCTAATAACCTATGGTGGCACGTAGTTTGGGAACCGGGGTGCGCTAAAACCCAGCCCGCTCGGTGCTAAGTACTACTCTCACTGAAAACATACTCATATCTAGCTGTGCTGATAGCTCAAAACTGATGTCCTAAGACTAAGTTAGAACTACTTATTTGGAAGTGTTCTGAGAGTCTAAGGACCTCAAAGAAACTGCGTTCTAAGACTTGTTAGAGCTGCTTTATCTGAAAGTGTCATGATATCCTAATGAACAATGAACATGATGATAAACTGATACTACTAAATATACTGAGTACTAAAAATATTAATGAGATTGAACATAGTAAAAGCATTGACTTTCCATCAAAGCTTCTATCTAAAATTTATAATTCAAGTGAAAATATCATGGTAATACAATATTTCTATCTGAATGCTAAATCATGCAAGTTTTATTCAAAAATCATGCTAAAGTTCAGGGCTAGGAAAGCGCACTTTGTGAATGAAACCAAGACCTGAACTTCAGCTGCTAATAGTCATGAAAGCTTAATGCATCATCAAGATTAAGGAATTCTTAAGCTAATTGAAAAACCCTAGCTTCTAATCTTCTAGAAGGATGGAAATTATAAAGTTTTTCTAAAAATAATTGGGGACGCATGGGGAAAACGGAACCATTGTTAAAGTCCCACGTACCTGAAGGAGAATTCCCCTGAGATGAAGCTCGAATTTCTGCGGTTGCTGGAAGAACCCTAGTTTTTGCTGGGGAGAATTTATGAACTTCTACGTCTTGGTCTTGACAGTTAAGTGACAAAATGAGGGAGGAGGATAGACTAAATCCCCTGAGAATATACCTCAAAATGACGTAGTTTAGGAACTAAAATAGTGGAAAGTTACAAAAATGCCCCTGGAGAAAAGTTTGAAAAACTGCCCATTAGGATCCAACAGGTCACACAACGAGTCATTAGTTGTGACCATGACTCATTGAGACCAATCGTTGGTCCTAGGTCTAAAATTTCACTTCTCTAGAATTCACACAACGGAAGATACAACGACTTGTTGGTGGGTACAGCGGGTCGTTGTCACTACGTCGTCACTAAAGGACATTTTGATTAGTTTCTTGATCTCCCTCAATGGACGGATAGAACGACCCGTCGTCTAAAACAACATGTTATTTTTTTGAACCATTATCGCTGGAGGGATTTCTACCATCTATGGATTTCCTCTAACATCTCCCTACGATGATTTGTTATATCAAACAATGACTCGTCGTCTGGCTCATTGTTTGGATGACATATTTGACAGGTTTTTTTTGACATAAGTTGAATGATCAAAACTTCTAACAATGGGTCGTTGTATCACTCATTAGTTTGAGGAATGAAATCTACAGGGCTAATAATGACTCATACAATGGGTCGTTGTTACTGACAATGACTCATTGGTTGAGTCGTTCTGAGACAAAATGTTATGGTTTCTTTTTCCACGCCTGGGTTTGGTCTAAGGAAATTTTGGTGTGTTACAATATCTTCCCCTTGTGAACATTCGTCCTCAAATAAAGGCTAAGTAAGATGAAATACTGGGGAAAGAGCTACAATATGAATTGAACACGATATATTGATTACTGAAGGAGTGACTGACTCTGAACTAAGATAGACATACTAACCAAATTTACGCAACTTTGCACATTAAACATGAATAGAGCTGAAGGGTATGGAATTGAAAAGAGTACTGAGGAGGAATTTTGTACCTGATGCTGAAGCTGAGCTGGAAGGAAATAAGTGGGGGTATTTAGCAATCATACCTGCTTCTGCTTTCCATGTAGTTCCCTAATTAACTAGATGGTTCCTCCGTAAAACCTTTACTAAAGCGACCTCCTTGTTCCTTAGCTTATGAAACTAACAGTCAAGGATCTAAACTGGAACCACTTCGTAAGATAGACTGTCATTTAAACCAACAATCTCTATAGGCACAATCGAGGTAGGATCACCGATGCATTTCTTCAACAGAGACACATGATTCTTTAAGGACCAACAAATCTCAAGAATATTTAAGAAACAACATATCTAGGACTAAATTTTCCTTTTTTCCCGAACCTCATCACCCCTTTCATAGGTGAGATTTCAGATATACCAAACCATCTACAGCAAACTCCAGCTCCCTTCTCCTTACATCTGTATACAATTTTTGTAGCTTTGAGTTATTTTCAGTCATTCCCTGATTACCTGGTCCTTTTGTATGGCCTCATGTACTGAATCAGGTCCTATCAAGGTATCTTCACCTACCTCAAATAACCCTATAGGAGATCTACATCTCCTACCATATAATGCCTCGAATGGGGCCATCTAAATACTACAGTGGTAGCTGTTGTTGTATGCAAACTCGATGAGAGGTAGGTGATCATCCCAAATGCCCTTGAAATCAATTGCGCAACCCCTCAGCAAATCCTATAAATTCTGAATAGTCGACTCAGCTTGGCCATCTATCTGTGGGTGAAAAGTTATGCTGACCTTTACTTGAGTACCGAGTCCTTTATGAAATGTGTGAGTACCCCAATTTAAAATGATGGACAAGGGAAGTCCATGCAATATGAATAACTCCTAGATGTACAGCCTAGCATAATCCTCTGTCGAGTCTATGATCATAACTGGTAGGAATTGTGTTGACTTAGTTATCCGGTCTACAACCTCCCAAATTGAGTCATGTTGCCGACTCAAACGAGGTAGACTTGTAATGAAGTCCATGTTCGCTTCTTCCCACTTCCAAGTAGGAATGCTAATATCCTGAGTCATATCCCCAGGTCTTTGAAGTTCAACCTTGACCTATTGGCAATTTGTCCACTTAGCCACAAATTTTGCAATGTCCTTCCTACCATTCCACTAGTAGACTTCCTATAGATCACGGTACATCTTGGTGGCACCTGAGTTGATAGAGTACCTGGTGCTGTGAGCTTCCATTAGTATCTGTTTTATCCTGAAAACCCAAGGATCAGACCGGGGAGTCAAAATGAAGAAAAACTGAAAATTCGTATCAGGTTGTAGGACGACTCGAGAGGTGGGTCCTGAGGAGTGACCACGAGTCGTGATGTGACTCGTGGTGAACAAGCTGGGCAAGCTCAGGTTGAGGAGGACTCGTGGTCAGACCTCACTACTTGTGAGGTCACCCGTGGTCTGCATTGGAGGGTTGGTCAAGGCTTTGAGGCAGTAGGGGTCACGGGTGGTGACCACAAGTTGAGGTCAGCCACCACAATTCGTGGGGTCCCTAGTGGTGTCCCCCTAAGTGTTTTGGGCAGTGTACTTTGCGGTCCTAGCCATGAGTCGTTCCCCTTGGAAACGACTCATGAGGTACCTCGTTAAGGGCACTGGCAATGTTTGTCCTTCATTTTAATAAGGGGTGTTTTAGTAATTCATAAGTTCCTAAGGCCTAAACAGCGTTGTTTTAAGCTATAAATAGGGTCTTTTAAGGGGTATTAGTTCATGTTAGGCCTCATTCATGCATTTAAGTGTTAGAGAGGAGATTGTAGGGTGATTCAAGGTTTCCTTCTTCAAGTTCTTCCAATTTCAACTTGGGCTTTCAAGGGAAGATTAAAAATCAGTTGTCCCAGGTATGTGGGGTTTTGAATGGGTGGTTTAGTCCCCATCCATGCCCAATGTCTCCCTAATCCATGGTTATGATTTACTAATTCTTGTGGGTCTTAACCTAATTGCATGTTTCCTCCAAAATCGATATGAATACGTTGTAGCATGTCTAAATTATGGATTTCGAGTCGTTGGTCTATTTTCTTTGTTTTACTTAATGTTTTGACGATCTGAAGTTTAACATCATAAGTGCCCAATCATGTGGTTTCTATTAAAGCTCATAAACATGGTGATCTTTCAAGTATGATATGCATTTTCGGATTTTAAGCATGTTTTCAATTATCCATGTTATTATGACTATGCTTACTATAAATTCACGTATTTCAAGTATGTATGAGTATTGGGATATTCCCAAATGTTAAGTACGATTCATGAATTATGATTTTTGGCCGACTCACGGGCCCAATCCCATGGCTAGTCTTACGAATTTACAAGCATGTTATGATTATCGCGATTTAACTAGCCATTCATGTAATGTATGAATTTCTATGAGCTCATGCATGTTTTGGGAGTAGTACCTAACACCGAGTAGGTTCGAGGCCTAGGTTACGCCCTGAATCTCAGAACTACGTGCCACCGTAGGTATGTTTAGGACCTCCTAGTGACTGTACCCTATGCCCTATAGGGTCTTCATGAGTGATATCAGACCTTTCATGGTTCTACCCTTAACAAGGTATGAACGTCCTCCCAACTAGGTTTACAGGTCGGGCTCTGTATGTGCTCATATGGGGTATGTCGGTTATAGAAATCTCCCACTGTTCCTCATTTTATTTCATGTATGTTATCATTACGTTTCTTGGCTCAATACATGTTTATGAAATTCTTTTCTCTCATGTTATGACTATGACAGGTCTATGAATGTTTAGAAAACCTTGAGCCTTATGATATATTTATGATTTCAGTATTTATGATTATGATGTCCTACTCTTATGACTCCTATGTTTTTAAATGTTGATTTTTACTTTGTTTACATACTTGGTACATTCCAAGTACTGACCTGCATATTTTTTATGTTGTATCATTTTTTGATACAGGATCCGGTTCTCAGGCTCAACCTCGCTCCTAGCTTGCTTCCGGTATCATCCCTCAGTTCTAGTTGGTGAGTCCTCATTCCTTCAGTTCTAGTATGTTAGGGTTAGTTGGGGTCTTGTCCCTCCAACCCATCTATTATGACTAGAGGTTTTTCAGACTGTATGTAGTAGTCAATGTTTATATGTGAATCTTTTACTGTCGCCTTTCCTATTTCATGTCATGATATCCTTTATTTCGTGATTATTATGTTAAGTCTACCACTTCATGTGAATAGTGTAGATGTATGCTCATGCCATGGGTTGACTTGGGGTCTTTTGGGGCTCCTTGTCCTGTGTTTACGATCCGAGTGTACTCTCGGGTTGTGACAAACTTGGTATCAGAGACATAGGTTTTAAGTGTCCTAAGGAGTCTGAAAGTTGCGTTAAGTAGAGTCTTTTTCATGGGTGTGAAGTGCGCCACACCTATGACGAAGAGGATACTAGACGTTTAGGAAATATTCTCATCTTTCATGATTTATGTCATGCGGTGAAAGTCTTTCCACCCTTCTAATTCGTGTTATTCGCGATTGCAGAAATCATGACTCCATACCGAATGAACGTCCAAAGAAATGGCAATGGCAATGATCATGAGAGAGGCAATGGTGATGGGCATTAGCCAACCCCACCAGTTCATGAGGAGCAAGCACCAGAGCCAGCTGCCCATGCTAATTTTAGGGTAGCGATTTAGATGTTGGCATGGGCCATGGCTGCCCAAGTTCATCATCAGACAGCGGAGCATTACCCTCAGAATGGGAATGCGACGGCAATAAGGGTGAGGGACTTCTTGAGGATGAACCCTCCTGAGTTCACGGGTTCTAAGGTGGACGAGGATCCACACGAGTTTATCGAGGAGATCTTGAAGGTCACCCAGGTTATAGGGGTGGTAAATGGGGAGTGTGTGGATTTGCTCACCTATCAGCTCAAGGGCGTCGCTCACATATGGTACAAGCAATGGAGAGATGACAAGGCAGCAGGAGCGGGCCCTATCAGTTGGGACAAGTTCCATATGGCCTTCCTTGATAGGTTTTTCCCTCAGGAGATGAGGGAGTTTAAGGTAACAGAGTTTATAAATCTCAAGAAGGGGAAGATAACACTGTTAGAGTATTCACTTGAGTTCGCTCATTTGTCAAAGTATGCCCGGGAGTTAATGGTGGACCAGAGGCCACGAGTGAGTAGATTTGTGCGTGGAGTAGCCGAGTATCTAGACAAGGACGGCAGGACATCCATGCTTCACCAGGGTATGGACTAGCCCTATATAGTCCTTTATGCCCATCAAATGGAGGCAGCCCATAGGAGGTAGAGAGAGGCCAAGAGGGACAGGATTGATAGCTACAGTTTCTCTCAGCCGAGGCCAGGAGGTGGGCCTCAGCCACAATCTCAGCACAAGTCTATCGTACCAGCACCATCTTCAGCTAGTACCTCGTCCAGGCCTCGAGATGATCATAGGAGCAGGGCCTCAGGTTCGAGGGGTCAGAGTATCATGCGCACAGAGCGTACATTCCCATCTTGTGCTAGTTATGGCAAGAATCACCCAGGGAGGTGTTTGGTGGGCTCAGATGCTTGTTTCGGGTGTGGCAGACCTGGACACAGACTCAGGGATTGTCCACCCGCCAGATCAAGGGGTGGTGGAGCTCGTACCCTAGCATCTAGTTCAGCAGCTCCAGTGACACGTCCTCCTTAGCAGGGTGCTTGGACTAGTTCGGCTGGCGGCCAGCGCCAGAACCGGTTTTATGCACTTGCCTCTCGACAGGAGCAGGAGACTTCTCCTGATGTGGTCATGGATATGTTGTGAGTTTTTTATATTGATGCTTATGCTTTGTTAGATCTGAGAGCTAATTGTCTTTTGTGACACCTTACATTTCTAGTAGCTTTGGAGTTAGCCCTGAAATTCTGTCAGAACCATTCTATGTGTCTACTTCGGTTGGTGATTCAGTTGAAGCTAGAAAGGTATATAGAGGTTGCCCCATTACATTATTCCATAAGGTCACCTCCGCAGACTTAGTAGAATTAGCTATGACTCATTTTGATATTATTTTAGGCATGGATTAGTTGTTTGCATGTTATTCTTTGGTTAACTGTAGAACCCGAGCGGTGGAGTTCCATTTTTTGGGTGAACCAGCTTTAGAATGGAGGGGTAGTTCAGCGGTACCTGTAGGTCACTTTATCTCTTATCTCAAGGCCGTGAAAATAATTTCTAAGGGTTGTATTTACCATTTGGTAGGGTTAAGGATATGACGTCTGATACCCCAATCATTCAGTCACTCCCTGTGGTATGTAAGTATCTTGAGGTATTTCCAGATGACTTACCAAGTGTTCCTCCAGAGAGGGAGATTGATTTTGGGATTGATCTTTTGCCCGACACTCAGCCCATATCGATTCCTCCCTGCAAAATGGCTCCAGCCGATCTAAAAGAGTTAAAGGATCAGTTGAATATTTGCTAGATAAGGGCTTCATTAGACCATGCAAGTCCCATAGGGTGCACTAGTGTTGTTCGTCCGGAAGAAAGATGGTTCTCTTCGAATATATATTGACTATAAGCAATTGAACAAGGTCACCATCAAGAATAGGTACCCATTACCCAGGATTGATGACCTATTTGATCAACTTTAGGGTTCTAAATGTTTCTCCAAGATAGATCTAAGGTCCGGATATCACCAGCTCAGGGTTCGAGAGAGCGACGTCCCAAAAATTGCTTTCAAGACCTGGTATGGCCATAATGAATTCTTCGTTATGTCTTTGGGACTAACCAATGCCCCTGCAATTTTTATGGACCTGATGAACAGGGTGTTCAAGAAATATCTGGACCTTTTCATGATTGTGTTCATTGATGACATCCTTATATACTCCCGGAGCAAGGAGGAGCATGCCGTTCATTTGAGAGTAGCGCTTCGACCCTCAAGGATCCTCATTTGTATGAAAAGTTTAGCAAGTGTAAATTTTGGCTAGACTCGATGGCATTTCTGGGCCATGTCGTATCAAGTGAGGGCATAAGGGTGGATTCTCAGAGAATCAAAGCGGTGAAGAATTGGCCTAGACTTGTGAATCCTTCAGAAATTCGGAGTTTATTGGGCCTAGCAGTCTATTAGCGAAGGTTTGTTGAGGGATTTTCATGAATTGCAGCCCAATTGACCAGGTTGACTAAGAAAAGGGTCAAGTTTCAGTGGTGAGCGTCGTGTGAGAAGAGTTTCCAGGAATTGAAGACCTGACCCACCTCAGCACCTATATTGACCCTACCTCAGGGTACAGATGGATTCATAGTATATTGTGATGCTTCTATGGTTGGACTGGGGTATGTATTGATGCAGCATGGGAAAGTTATAGCATATGCCTCTAGACAGCTGAAAATCCATGAGAAGAACTACCCGACCCATGATCTCATATTGGCCACGGTGGTATTCGATTTGAAGATATGGCGACATGACTTGTATAGGTTTCATGTAGATGTATTCACGGACCACAAGAGTTTACAATATGTGTTCACGCAGAAGGATCTCAATCTTCGGCAACGGAGGTGGCTGGAGCTACTTAAGGACTATGACATGAGTGTCCTTTACCACCCGGGCAAGGGTAATGTGGTTGCGGATGCACTTAGTAGGATCTATATGGAGAGTGTGTCCCACGTTGATGAGGGAAAGAAGGAGTTGGTGCAGGATGTCCACCGACTTGCAAGAGTGGAAGTTAGATGGATCGAATCGACAGATAGAAGCGTTATTATGCAGAATGGGTAAGAATCGTCCTTGGTGGTTGATGTCAAATCTAAGAAATATGAGGATCTAACTTTGAGGAAGCTGAAGGAAGTAGTGCGGAGTCAAAAGGTGGAGGTTTTCTCCCAAGGGGGAGATGGTGTGCTATGATACCAGGGTCGACTATGTGTTCCGGACGTGGTTAATTTGAGGGTTCAGATATTACGTGAGGCACATGGTACCAGATATTATATCCATCCGGGATCCACGAAGATGCATTGGGGCTTGTGAGAAATCTATTGGTAGGATGGTATGAAGAAGGATATTGCAGAGTTCGTAGCCAAATGTCCAAACTGTCAGCAGGTGAAAGTCGAGCATCAAAGGCGAGGAGGCATACTTCAGGATATCATCATTCCCACATGAAATTGGGAAGAGATTAACATGGACTTTATAATAGGTTTGCCCCGCACTCGGAGACAGTATAACTCCATTTGGGTTGTTGTGGACAAGTTAACCAAGGATGCACACTTTCTATCGATCAAGACCATGGATTCAGTGGATGATTATGCCAAGTTGTATATTCGAGAGTTGGTTCAACTTCATGGAGTTCCCTTGTCTATTATTTCAGACAAAGGTACTTAGTTTGCCTCTCAATTTTGGTGGTCTTTTCATAAGGGACTTGGGACTCAAGTCAAGCTCAGCATGGCCTTTCATCCGCAAATGGATAGCCAAGCCGAGCGAACAATCCAGACTCTTGAGGACATGTTGAGGGCATGTGTTATGGATTTTAAAGGTAGTTGGGATGATTATTTGTCCTTAATCGAGTTTGCTTATAATAACAGCTATCACTCCAGTATCCAAATGGCACCGTTCGAGGCTTTTTATGGGCGGAGGTGTAGATCTCCCCTCGAATGGTTTGAGGTTGGAGAGGTAGCTATGATAGGGAAAAAATCGATTCTTGAGACCATGGTAAAGGTTCAATTGATAAGGAACAGACTGAAGACCGCTCAGAGCCGTCAGAAATCAAATGCTGACGTGAGGAGAAGACATTTGGAGTTTGATGTGGACAACTAGGTATTTCTAAAGGTATCTCCCATGAAGGGAGTCATGCGGTTCAGAAGGAAAGGAAAACTCAATCCCCGCTTTGTTGTCCCCTACGGGGTTGTGAGGAGAGTTTGGTAAGGTGGTGTATGAGTTGGAATTGCCCTCGGAGTTATCTTCAGTTCACCGCGTGTTTCATGTGTTTCACTTTTGAAAAAGTTCTTGGGCGATCCAGTTTTAGTAGTCCTAGTAGACAACGTTGGTGTAAAGGATAGCCTCAGCTATGAAGAAATTCCGATGGAAATCCTGGACAGGTCAGGTTCGGAGGTTGAGGAAAAAAGAAGTAGCTTCAGTTAAAGTATTATAGAGAAATCAACATGTTGAAGGAGCTACATGGGAAGCCAAAGTGGATATGATGGCTAGATACCCACACATGTTCCCTACCGGCTTAATTTCAGTTTGAGGTATCAGTGTTTTCCCCAAACCTCTAATCAGTTTTCATGTTTCGTTCATGTGCACCAGTTTGTTATATGATGTGGTAAATGTATGAGATGTCTGAATTCAGTTCAGTTATGTAGTTCATTTCAGAGGTAGTCAATCCGTCAGTTTTCAGCTTAAATGATCAGTAATTGCATATGATGATTGCTTCTTCTGAGGCTTTTGGATGTTTCTAACATTAGAGGATGAATGTTCCCAAGGGGGAGATATTGTTATACCCCGAAAACCCAAGGATCAGACCAGGGATTCAAAATGAAGAAAAACTGAAAATTCGCATCACGTTGCAGGACGACTCGTGAGGTGGGTCATGAGGAGTGACCACGAGTCGTGATGTGACTCGTGGTTAGCAAGCTGGGAAAGCTTAGGTTGAGGAGGACTCGTGGTCAGACCTCACTACTCGTGAAGTCATCCATGGTCTTTATTGGAGGGTTGGTCAAGGCTTTGAGGCAGTAGGGGTCACGGGTAGTGACCATGAGTCATGGTCAGACACCACAATTCGTGGGGTCCCTAGTGGTGTCCCCATGAGTGTTTTGGGCAGTGGACTTCGCGGTCCTGACCACGAGTTGTGCCCCTTGGAAACGACTCATGAGGTGCCTCGTTAAGGGCCCTGGCAGTGTTTTCCCTTCATTTTAATAAGGGGTGTTTTCATAATTCCTAAGTTCCTAACGCCTAAACAATGTCGTTTTAAGCTCTACATAAGGTCTTTTAAGGGGGATTAATTCATGTTAGGCCTCATTCATACATGCAAGAGTTAGAGAGGAGATTGTAGGGTGATTCAAGGTTTCCTTCTTCAAGTTCTTCCAATTTCAACTTGGGCTTTCAAGGGAAGATTTAAAATCAATTGTCCCAAGTATGTGTGGTTTTGAATGAGTGGTTTAGTCCCCATCCATGTCCAATTTCTCCCTAATCCATGGTTATGATTTACTAAATTCTTGTGGGTCTAACCTAATTGCATGATTCTTCCAAAATCGATATGAATACGTTGTAGCATGTCTAAATTATGGATTTCGAGTCGTTGGTCTATTTTATTTGTTTTACATAATGTTTTGACGATCTAAAGTTTAAAATCATAAGTGCCCAATCATGCGGTTTCTATTAAAGCTCATAAATATGGTGATTTTTCAAGTATGATATGCATTTTTGGATCTTAAAATGTTTTCAATTACCCATGTTATTGTGACTATGCTTACTATAAATTCACGTATTTCAAGTATGTATGAGTATTGGGCTATGCCCAAATGTTAAGTACGATTCATGAATTATGATTTTTGGCCGACTCACAGGCCTGATCCCATCGCTAGTCTTATGAATTTACAAGCATGTTATGATTATCGCGATTTAACTAGCCATGCATGTCATGTATGAATTTCTATGAGCTCATGCATGTTTTGGGAGTCGTACTTAACACAGAGTAGGTTCGAGGCCTAGGTTACGCCCCAAATCTCAGAACTACGTGCCACTGTAGGTATGTTTAGGACCTCCTCAGTGACTGTCCCCTATGCCTTATGGGGTCTTCATGAGTGATATCACACCTTTCATGGTTCTACCCTTAACAAGGTATGAACGACCTCCAACTAGGTTTACAGGTCGGGCTCTGTGTGTGCTCATATGGGGTATGTCGGTTATAGAAATCTCCCACTATTCCTCATTGTTTTTCATGTATGTTCTGATTACGTTTCTTGGCTCAAGACATGTTTATAAAATTCTTTTCTCTATGATATATTTATGATTTCAGTATTTATGATCATGATGTCCTACTCTTATGTCTCCTATGTCTTTAAATGTTTATTTTTACTTTGCATACTCGGTACAGTCCAAGTATTGACTCGCATATTTTTTATGTTGTATCATTTTATGATACAGGATTTGGTTCTCAGGCTCAGCCTCGCTCCTAGCTTGCTTTTGGTATCATCCCTCAGTTCTAGTTGGTGAATCCTCATGTTTCGAGGGCCTTATGTTCATACTTTATCTTTCCTTCAGTTCCAGTATGTTAGGGTTAGTTGGGGTCTTGTCCCTCCAACCCATCTATTATGACTAGAGGCTTTTCAGACTGTATATAGTAGTCAGCGTTTATATGTGAATCTTGTATCGTCATCTTTTCTATTTCATGTCATCATTTCCTCTATTTCGTGATTATTATGTTAAGTCTTCCGCTTCATGTGAATAGTTTAAACGTATGCTCATGCCATGGGTCGACTTAAGGTCTTTCGGGGCTCCTTATCCCGTGTTTACGATCCGGGTGTACTCTCGAGTCATGACAGTATCCATGCCTCAAATCGTATACATTGGGAACGAAAAACCTGCCCTGATTATGGAGCACACCCATCTCCCCTTTTGGAGAAAGCTTCCACCTCTTTTCTTAGGAATGATTCCTTCGGCATAAGTAGGATTGCATCTTCATCCTGCTTTGACTTAACCTTTATCACCAGGGAGGATTTTGACCCACTCTAGACTACAACTCCACCTTCTACCGAATCAACCAACTTGACCCCTAACCAATCCAGTCTTTGAATATCCTCTGACAGTTCCTTTTTATCCTTTCCTACATGATCAATACTCCCCATAGACTTCCTACTTTGGGCATCACCCAATACATTTGCCTTTCCTGGTTGATACAACACACTCATGTCATTATCCCTTAATAGTTCTAGCTATATTCTTTGATGTAGATTCAGGTCCTTTTGACTGAACACATAGTTTAGGCTCTTGTGGTTAGTAAAAACATCCACATGAACCCTATAATGGTAGTGCCTCCAAATCTTCAAGGTAGATACTACTGCTGCCAGCTCTAGATCGTGAGTCGAATAATTCTTCTCATGAACCTTGAGCTGTTTGGAAGCATAAGCTATCACTTTACCATGTTGCATCAGAACACAAACAAGGCCAAATTTGGAGGCATAATAATAGATCACGAACCCGTTTGACCCTTCTGGCAGAGTCAAAACTGGGGCCGTAGTGAGTCGAGTCTTCAACTCTTGAAAACTCTTCTTATATGCATCCGACCACTGAAACTTCTCATTCTTTGGAGTTAGTCTAGTCAAGGGAGAGGAAATGGAGGAGAATCCTTATATGAACAGTCTATAGTAACTGGCTAGGCCCAAGAAACTCCTGATGTCTGACGAATATGTGGGCCTTGGCCAGTCCTTAACTGCTGCTACCTTTTGAGGAACCACCTGAATACCCTCACTGGAGACCACATGACCAAGGAATGCAACTAATTTCATCCAAAATTCACACTTTCTAAATTTAGCAAATAACTAGTGCTGCTTGAGAGTCTATAAAACTATTCTCAGATGGTCTGCATGCTCCTCCTCTATTCTGTAGTAAACCAGAATACATTCTATAAAGACAATAACGAACATCTCCAAGAACAGCTTGAATACCCTGATCATCAGATCCATAGAAGCTACAGGAGCATTTTTTAGTCCAAAAGATATAACTACAAATTCATAGTGACCATACCGAGTTCTGAAAGCTGTTTTCAAAATGTCATATTTTCTGACCCTGCACTGGTGGTATCCTTATCTGAGATTTAACTTTGAAAAACAACTAGCTCCCTGAAGTTTATTGAACAAGTTATCAATCCTGGGTAGAGGATACATGTTCTTGACTGTGGCCTTGTTCAGCTAACGGCAGCCAATGCACATTCTGAATGTACTATCTTTCTTTCGCACTAATAGGACTAGGGCACCCCATGGAGAGATGACGGGTCTGGTAAAGCCCTTCTCTAGAAGGTCTTTTAGTTGTTCCTTCAACTTGTTAAGCTCAACTAAAGCCATTCTATAAGGAGAAAAAGTGATAGGCTGGGTATCAAGGAGAAGGTCTATGCCGAAGTCTATATCCTGATAGAGAGGGACTCTGGGAAGATTGTGAAACACATTGCAGAACTTTTTTACAACTGGAATTGATTGAAGTGTAGGGGTCTCAAAACTAGAATTTTCAATCCTAACCAAGTGATAAATGCACCCCTTAGAGATAATTTTCCTAGCCTTAAGGTATGAGATGAACAGATGCTTAGGCGCTAAAGTACTACCCTTCACTTCTAGGACTAGTTTGTTAGGAAACTGGAATCTAATGACCCTGGTTCTATAGTCAACTGAGGCTTAGCAAGAACGTAACCGGTCCATGCCAAGAATGAGGTCGAAATCGACAATATCTGACATTGTAACTGGACAATCCTTATACACCCCGCTAGCTCTAACTGACTTCCAATTGGAGTAGAGAATGAAAATGGCTCTTAGAGAATTTATGGGCTTATGTCAAACTAGACAACAATGTAAGGAGACATGAAAGAAACTGTGGCTCCTGGATTTATTAAAGCATACATATCTATCTAAAAGAGATGTAACATTCCAGTCACTACGTCAGGTGAGTTCTCCTGGTCCTGATGGGAGGATAAAGTATAAAAATCACTTTGGCGCTGACCATCGCGGGTACCTAAGGCAGTACCCTACTAATTTAGATGACGTGGAGGACCTACCGATGTAGTGGATTGGGCCTTCCCCATCCGGCTGATAGGCAATCTCTCAATTTTTGACCCAGCTAGCCACAACCAAAACAACCTTACTTGTCTAGACAGCATTCACCCAGATGGTTCTTACCACACTTCGAACATACTGGAAAAGTGTGGTTGTTGGAGACATGGAACTGATACTGGGAGCCTGATACTCCACCCTTCAGATCTTTGCAAGGCCTGGAAGAAGGATCACTAGTTGATGATGATGCAGGAGGTCTCTATTACTGTTGGGGAAAACTACCACCACCCACCTCTTCTAGTTGTATTAAAACTAAGTTGTCCTGGCCCAGTTACTCTTCTTCTTTATCTCCTTCAATTTCTCCGCCTCGATCTACTGTCCATGAATAATGAGCTTGGAGATTTCCATTTCGTTAATAAGCATGGCAATCCTGCACTCCTTGAATACCAAGTATGAAACTCTATTCACAAACTTGAGCGTGCGAGCCCTCAGCTCCGCAACCATTTCTAGAGCATACTTCGATAGTTGAGTGAACATCAAGGCATACTCCAGCACCGTCATGTCGTTCTACCTCAGTTTGACAACCTCAGTAGCCTTAGCTTCCCTTAACTCTGGGAGAAAGAATATATCCAGGAACACCGTCACAAACTCATCCCATTCCACCGGACCTGCAACATTTTGCCTTCCCTCTTTCCACTGCTTATACAAAATCTGAGCCACTCCTTTTAACTAATAAGTTACAAGATCTGCACTTTCTACAGAAGTAACATCCATGATTTGGTTGACCTTCTGCAACTCATCAATGAACTCCTATGGGTCCTCATCAATCTTAGACTCGTGAAATGTTGGGGGATTCATACAAGTAAAATCTTGGACACTGGCAGCATGTCTAGACCCATTAGTATTGACTGGTACAACCTGCTAGTTCACCTAATTAGTCATTGCGTAAGCCAGTATTTGAATGGACCTGCTAGTTGACCTAATTGGTCATTGCGTAAGCCAGTATTTGAATGGTAGCCCGAAACTCTACATGTGGCACCTGGTCATTTTAAGGGGTTGTGGGAGCTGGTGGGGCTGGCTAATTAGCATTTTCAATCCTCCATCGGTTTCCTCTTTTGTGAGGCATCATTAACTAAAAAGGGTAAAGCACGAGCTAGGAGGACATTTTTACAGATCAAATTCTACGCACGATAAGGATCATGAAGAAATGGAATTATCCTAAAAATGCCTCATAGCCTCCCCCTTAAAAGTGTGGCGCGCTTCACAACCATAAAAAGGACTCTACTTGATGCGGCTTTCGTAAAACCAAGGACACTCTAGACATAAACCTCTGATACCATGTTTTTTATGACCTAAGTTTGTACCCTGGACGCGACATTGCATTTGGGACCACAAGTGACTCCAAGCAAACCCATGGCATGGCATAAAACTGCTACAATCTAAGTTACTAATTAAATTGAGCGGAAGCATAACTAAAATGATGGAACGATGAGTTCTAAGTACAAAGTAATCTTAGTTAAGTGAATACATATGAAATTTGATACTAAAACATCAAACTAACATAGTAACTGACTATCTATCTGAAGCCTCTATTAGAAAGATGAGTTGCTGAGAAAAGCCCCTAGCTAAATCTAATGTCTAAAACTAGAACTGAAATAACAAAGCTGAATATGAAACCTCCAACCCTCAGAAAATAAGGACTTACCACTATGAAATGATGGAATCGTCGAGAGAAACTAGCTGTGATGCTTGGGCTGGGTAATTGAGCCTATATCATAAAATTATATAGCATATATAACATGCGATTAGTTCTTTGAATGTACTCAGTATGTGAGATATAAACATAACATACATATACTAAAGGCTTGTAAACTAAACTAAAATATCATGAAATGACTCATCGTCATCATTGGAGGATATTTTGATTAGTTTCTGGATCTTTCCAAATGAACGGACAAAACAACCTATCGTCCGAAATAATGGGTCATTGTTTCCAATAGTCATTGCTGAAGGGATTTCTACCCATTCTATATTTCCTCTAACGGCTCCCTAAGATGAGTTGTTACATCAAACAACAACTCATCATCTAGATCCTTATTTGGAAGACATATTTGACAGGCTTCTAGATATTGCAAGAACGGGTTGACCGACGACCTGAAATTCTAACAATGGGTATTTATATTAGTCGTTAGTTTGACAAATGATAACTACAAGGAAGACAACGACTCAGACAATAAGTCATTGTTACTGACAACGACTCGTTAGTTGAGTCATTCCGAGACAAAACTTTCTAGTTTCTTTTTCCAAGCCAAGGTTTGGTCTAAGAAACTTTTGGGGTGGTACATATTTGAAGATTGTTTTGCAGACTCTCAAGGATTGCCAACTGTTTGCTAAATTTAGCAAGTGTGCATTTTGGCTGAACTTAGTAGTATTCTTGGGTCATATGGTGTCTAGTGAGGGTGTACAGGTGGACTATCAAAAGATAGATTCAGTGAAGAATTGTCCTAGACCTGTCTGTCCTACAAATATTAAGAGCTTTTTGGTTTAAGCTAGATAGTACTGGAGGTTTGTAGATGGATTTTCATCCATTGCAACATCATTGACTATGTAGACCTAGAAGAAGGTCAAATTTCAATGATCGGATGCTTGTGAGAAGAATTTTCGGGTGTTTAAGACTCGACTCTCTTCAGCCCCAGTATTGACACTACCGAAGGGCACGAATGGCTTCGTTATGTATTGTGATGCTTCTAGGGTCGGTCTTGGTTGTGTATTGATGCAGCATGGTAAGTTCATTATGTATGCCTCTAGAAAGCTTAAGACTTATGAGAAAATTTATCCAATGCATGACCTAGAGTTGGCAGTTGTGGTATTTGCATTGAAGATTTGGAGGTACTATTTTTGCGAGGTGCGTGTCGACGTGTTCACGGACCACAAGAGCCTTAAATACATGTTTACTTAGAAGGACCTGAATTTGTGGCAAAGGAGATGGCTAGAGCTTTTCAAGGACTATGACATGAGTGTCCTTTATCATCCGAGCAAGGCCAATGTAGTGGCAGATGCTCTTAGTAGGCTGTCCATGGAGAGGGTCTCTCATGTCGAGAGTAGGAGAACAGAGTTGGTGAAGGATGTCCATAGGCTTGCTCATTTAGGGGTTTGCGTTACAGATGCGACGGATGGTGGTTTTATTATTCAAAAAGGATTGGAGTCTTCATTGGTGACAAAGGTTAAAGTAAGGCAAGATGAGGATCCTATCTTAGTGAAACTAAAGGAATCCGTCCACAATCAAAAAGTAGAGGTTTTCTCCCAAGTGGGAGATGGTGTACTCCGATATCATGGTCGACTGTGCGTCCCAGCTGTGGATGACTTAAGATAGTATATGTTGAGCAAGTATTATGGATCTCGTTACTTTGTCCATATAGGTGCCACCAAGATGTACCATGATATACGGGAAGTCTATCGGTGGAAAGGCATGAAATAGGACGTAGCGGAATTTGTGGCTAGGTGTCCAAATTTCCAATGTGTGAAGGTTGATCATCAGAGACCTAGAGGTACACTTCAGGATCTCAACATCCCTACTTGGAAGTGGGAGGAGATCAATATGAACTTCATTACAGGGTTTCCTCGTACACGCCGACAGTATGACTCTATATTGGTGATTGTGCACAAGTTAACCAAATCCGCACATTTCCTACCAGCCAAAACTACAAATCCAATCGAGTATTATGCTAGGCTCTACATTAGAGAGTTGGACAAGTTGACCAAATCAACACATTTCCTACTAGTCAAAACTACAAATCCAGTCGAGGATTATGCTAGACTCTACATTAGAGAGTTGGTTCAATCGCATGGAGTTCCTTTGTCTATTTTCTCAGCTAGGGATACTCAATTCACCTCTTAGTTTTAGAGATTGTCTTAGAAGGAACTTAGTACAAGTGAAACTTAGCACATATTTTCACCCACAGATAGATGGTCAGGCTGAGTGGACCATTCAGACTCTTGAGGATATGTTGAGAATATGTGTAATTGATTTCAAGGGTAATTGGGATGACCACTTACCTCTCATCGAGTTTGCCTACAATAATAGTTATCACTCCAGCGTTCAGATGGCTCCACTTGAGACTCTTTCTGGACAGGGTGTAGGTTACCTATTGGATGGTTCGAGCTAGGTGAGGCTATGATGATAGGGCCATATTCAGTTCATGAGTCTATGGAGATATTTTATCTCATTAGGGAGAGGTTGAAGATAGCTCAGAGTCGATAGAAATCATATCCGGATGTTAGGAGGAGAGAGCTTGAGTTTGAGGTCGATGATTGGTATTTCTGAAGGTGTCTCCCATGAAGGGAGTTATGAAATTCGGTATGAAAGGGAACCTTAGTCCTCTATATGTTAGTCGTTATAGGATTCTGAGGTAAGTTGGCAAGGTAGCATATAAGTTAGAGCTACTAATAGAGTTAGCTTTGGTGCATTCGTGATCCAGCTTTAGTTGTTTCTGTGGAGAGCATTGGGGTTAATGATAACCTTGTCTATGAGGAGGTTCTAGTCGAGATCCTTGATGGTCAAGTTCGAAAGTTGAGGAAAAAGGAAGTATCTTTAGTGAAGGTACTGTAGAGAAATCAGCTTGTTAAGGGAGCTATATGGGAAGTCGAAGCAGATATGATGGCTAAATACCTACATCTTTTCCCTTCTGATTTAGCTTCAACATAAGGTACTAGTTTTCTCCTTAGTACTCTATTCATTTTCATGTGAAGTTCATGCCTCCAAGTTTCTTTCATATTATAGCATGCATGTTTGTTCATGAATTTAGTTCAGTCAAGTATCTCAATCCGGAGTCAGTCACTCCGTCGGTTTTTAGTCTATAGCTTTCAGTGCTGGGATTGTAGTTCTTTCCCCTAGCCTTCCAGTGTGTTTAAGTCAACATTTGAGGATGGATGTTCCTAAAAGGGTAGATATTGTAACACCTCAAGTCTCAAAATATCTTCATGAAGAAAAAGGAATGTTGGTTGCAGATCTGTTGTAGGGGGTTGATGGAGGAGCCAATGGCCTGTCAACCTAGTGATGACACATCGAGGTGGCTTCATGGCTTCGATGGTGTGAATGACGGCCATTAGGTTTGTGACAGACTGTCACTCATGGTGTCATGCTCAAATTCCACTACTCCCAGGCGATGGAGGACTTGAGTGACTGTCAAGGAAGTGATGGGCCGTTACTCCTATCGTCAATTGAGGCTAATTTGGAACCCCTTCGGGTTAAGGGTATCGAGAAGGGAGAGATCGTCCGGCGAGTGACGGCCCATCACTGCCACCATTGAGATGTTCAGTGGTTTAGTCCAATCGATTTTCCAAGTTTAGTTTTGTAATTTTTTAAGCTTCTAATACCTAAGTGACGTCATTTTGAGGGTCTTTAAGGGTGTAATCGAGGATTTTACTGAGCTTATTTTTCACTCCTCTCATACACCAAGGTAGGGAAAAAAATCTTAAGGAAGAAAGGATTTCTCAGTTTCTTCTTCTACAATCTCTCTAGGGAATCAAACCCTAGAAAAAGTCTCACCTAGCCAGGTATGTAGGGTTATAAATGGGGGAAATTCTTCTACCCTCATGCTCAATTTCATCCCTATCCTATGATTTCAAGTCTCTAAGTATGTTATGTTGATATTTTATGGATTTACCCAATTCCGTGAAATTATCCATGATATCTCTATGGGTTAAATTCTTTCATGTTTCAATTGGTGATTTATGGATATTATGGCAGATTTGACTCTCAATTTATTTACTAATTCATGATTTAAAGTTTATGAAGATTATGCCCTATTATGCATGGTTTATGAATTTCAAGCTTCTGAGCCCATGATTTCAAATATGATGAATTATCAAAGTATACATGAATACTTATGAATTCTTAAACCTATTATTCCATGGTTTCGAAGTTATAAAGTTTTATTCTAGCATGTATTATTTTCATGGAAATTCAAGTTCAATTATCATGACCAACTCTAGAGAATCTTTCATGAATATTTCACACATGTCAAATATGATTATGATTTCATGTTTCGTCTAGCCCGTGTAAGTTCAAGTATATTTCCACGATAATGATTATGAGCCATGTGCATAATTTTGTGAGTAGTGTCTAGCACCGAGTAGACTAGGGGTTTAGGTAAACCCCGAGTCTCAGAAATATGCACCACCTTAGGTATACATTCATGTTCAAACCCTATGGGATTTTACAAGTGAGACATGAAACTGGATTCATGAAATGTACATGCATACTAAGACATGAAAGGACCTGAGAAACATGAACTTGACATGAAATTGAATATTGTTGTACTAAGGAGGAAACTAGTACCTCATATTGGAACTGAGCTGGAAGGAAAAAGATGTGGATATCTCTCTATCTTATCTGCTTCGACTTTCTACGTTGCTCCCTCAATTAGTTGATTCCTCCACAACACCTTCAGTGAAGCTATCTCCTTATTCCTCAACTTGTGAACCTAATGGTCAAAGATCTCAACTAGAACCTCCTCATAGGTAAGACTATACTTCACACCAATGCTCTCTACTGCAATGACTAGAGTTGGATCACCAATACACTTTTTCAGCAAGGACTCATGAAAAATTGGATGCACCGAAGCTAACTCCGTTGATAGCTCTAACTCATAAGCCACTTTTCTAACTCATCTCAAAATCCTCTAAGGACCAAAATATCGAGGACTAAGCTTCACTTTCTTTCCGAACCTCATAAATCCCTTCATAAGAGACGTCTTTAGGAACACCCAATCATCAACCTCAAACTCAAGATCTCTCCTCCTAACATCCTCGTATGATTTCGGATGACTCTAAGCTGTTATAGCTTTTATTTAATAAGCTGAACTTTCTCCATCACCTTATGAACTGAATGTAGCCCTATCAACATAGTCTTACCTATCTCGAACCATCCAAATAGGTGATCTATATCTCCGCCCATAAAAAGCCTCAAATGGAGCATTTTGAATGATGGAATGGTAATTATTATTGTACACAAACTCGATGAGAGGCGAGTGATCATCCCAACGACCCTTGAAATCAATCACACATGCTCTCAACATTTCCTCAAGAGTATGAACGGTCCACTTGGCCTAACCATCGATTTATGGATGAAAAGATTTACTAAGCTTCACCTGAGTAGTAAGGTCCTTCGTGAATGATCTCCAAAATTGAGAGGTGAACTGAGTACTCCGTATATGAGATGATAGACAATGGAACTCCATGCAACTGAACTAACACCCCAATGTATAGTCTAACATAGTCCTCGGCAAAATTTGTAGTCTTAACTGGTAGGAACTTTGCTGGCTTGATCATCTGGTCTACAATACCCCTATAGAATCATACTATCGGTGTGTACGAGGCAACCCTGTAATGAAGTCCATATTGATCTCTTCCCACTTCCGAGTAGGAATACCGATATCCTAAAGCATACCTCCCAATCTCTAGTGCTCAATCTTTACCTATTGGTAATTTGAACACTTAGCCACAGATGCTGCCATATCATTCTTCATGTTATTCCACCAATAGGCTTCCTGTATGTCACGGTACATCTTGATGGAACTTGGATGGATAGAATATCGAGAGCTACTGAGCCTCTCTCAGCATCCACTCTCTCAAAATATCCTCAAACGGAACACACAATCGGCCATGATGTCAAAGTACACCATCCCCCTCATGGGAGAAAACCTTTACTTTCTTATTACGAACAGCTTCCTTCAACTTCATTAAGATAGGATCCTCATCTTGCCTTGCCTTAACCTTCTTCACCAATGAAGATACCGACTCATTTTGGATAATAACACCACCAGCTACTAAATCGGTAAGTCGGACTCCTAAACAAGCAAGCTTATGGACATCCTTCCCTAATTCCTTTCTCCCATCCTCATCATGGGACACCCTTAATGGAAAACCTACTAGAGCATCTTCCACTACATTGACCTTTCCCGGATGGTAAAGAACACTCATGTCATAATCCTTGAGAAGCTCAAGACCATCTCATTTTCTACAAATTCATATCCTTCTGAGTAAACACATTATGAAGGCTCTTGTGGTTCGTGAACACATCCACGTGCACCCCATACAAGTAGTGCTTCCAAATCTTCAAGGAAAATACCACCATTGCTAACTCGAAGTCACGCATCAGATGATTCTTCTTATAAGTTTTAAGCTATCTCGAGGCATAAGCAATGACCTTTCCATGTTGAATCAACACACATCCAAGGCTTATCCGCGAAGCATCACAATATACCACAAAGCCATTTGTGCCCTCCGATATGGTCATAACTAGGACTGAAGTGAGTCGAGTCTTTAACTCCATAAAGCTCTGCTCACACTCATTGGATCACTGAAATTTGACCTTCTTCTGGGTCAACTTAGTCAAAGGTCCTGTGATTGATGAAAAACCCTCTATGAACCTCCAATAGTAGCCAGCTAAGCCCAAAAAGCTCCTAAAGTCAGCAGGACTCACAAGTCTAGGCCAGTTCTTCACCGCCTCAATCTTTTGAGAGTCTACCTGGACACCCTCACTAGACACCGCATGACCCAAGGATTAACTGACTTCAGCCAAAACTCGCACTTACTAAATTTAGCAAACAAATGACGATCCTTAATGGTCTGCAACACAATCCTCAAATGAGCGGCGTGCTCCTCTTTACATGAGAGTATATAAAGATATCATATATGAAGACGAAGACGAGCATATCCAAATGCCGCTTAAACACCCTGTTCATCAAATTCATAAAAGTTGCAGGAGCATTTGTTAGTCCAAAGGACATAAACACAAACTCATAGTGACCATACTGAGTCCTGAAGGCTATCTTTAGAATGTCTTAGTCCCTATCTCTCAGCTGGTGATAGACAGATCTGAGGTCTATCTTTGTGAAGCACCTAGCACCTCTAAAGCTGGTCAATCAATTCATAAATCCTGAGAAGGGTATACTTATTCTTGATTGTGACTAGTCAATGCACATTCTAAGAGAACCATCTTTCTTCCAACCAAATAGGACTGGAGCACACCCCAGGGACTTACTAGGCCTGATGAAACCCTTATCTAAGAAGTCCTTAACTGCTCCTTCAACTCCTTTATCTTGGAAGGAGCCATTCTATAAGGAGGAAAGGATATTTGCTGCATATCAGGGAGAAGGTCAATACCAAAGTCAATCTCCTACTCAGGAGGGACTCTTAGTAGATCATCTAAAAACACCTCTGGATACTTACACACAACAGGAACTGACTGGAGAGTCGAGGTTTCAAACTTAGAATCTTTAACCCGAACTAGATATTATACACAACTCTTGGAGATCATCTTCCTGGCCTTAAGGTAGGAGATAAAGAGACCTATAGGCACTATTGAACTACCCTTCCATTCTATGACTGGCTCACCCGGGAATCAAAACTCCACTGATCGGTTCTATGATTTACTTAAGCATAATAAGCATACAACCAATTCATTTTAAAGATAACATAAAAATCGGTCATATCTAACTCCACTAAGTCAATTGAGGGAGATGGTGTACTTCGATATCATAGCCAATTGTGTGTTCCGACTATGGATGTTTTGAGAGAGCGGATGTTGAGAGAGGGTCATAGCTCTCAATATTCCATCCATCCAGGTGCCACCAAGATGTACCATGACATACGGGAAGTCTATTGGTGGATAGCATGAAGAATGATCTACAACATTTATGGCTAAGTGTTCAAATTTCCAATAGGTGAAGGTTGATCACTAGTGTCATCACTCGAACATAGGCCCAGACCGAGACACGGGAAAAGGAACCCTGAGAGCCTCCAAGTCGACCCATGGCATGAACATAACATCTAACTCAAACATATTAGGGTGGAATATTATCATGAATAAAATAGCGGAAGTCTAAACAAAACATAACATCTGAATACATACATGAGTCTAAAGCTAAATACAACTATGTCCAAGAAAGCCTCTAACACTGATGAGTTGATGGGAGAAGGCCCCAACTAACTCACTATAGTCTAAAAACTAAAAAGACAAAATACAACTGATAAGAAGGGCCCTCACAAGATGAGAACTCACCAACTGATACTGAGAAGTGCTAACTCCAAGAGTCTGACTAGCGGCGGGACTAAGTCTGGATATTAAAGATTGTATCATGAAATGATACAGCATAGAGTATTCGGTTAGTATGTGGAATGTACTAAGTATGCAAGGTAAGAAAAACCGCTAAGTAAGTAAAATCATTAAACATGCATAGTATAACACATAATCAAGATAAGATTCTGAGAGTAAGGCTTGCATGCTATTTTTTAAAATCATGATATGAACATAACTGAACATCATAACTGAATCGAATGATCCAAAGTTGAAAATTGAAAATCATAAGTAAAAAACTGAACATTGGGTAAAACCTGCTAAAAACGTAATATCAGGACCGATGTACATGCATAACTGAAATTATGAGGAATAATGGGAGAATCTTCATATAACCGACATTACCATGATAGAGCTTACATGGTCCTGACTATCATACTCAAGAGGACAGATCCATCAAAGATTTGTCAGGGCTAAGGACGCTACCATGAAATCGATATCAAGCTAAAGGCCCCTTGGGAGCAGGGGAAGCTCACAAGGGAGGTCCTAAATAATCTAAACATACCTACGTTGGCGTGTAGTTCTAAGGAGCGGGGTTGACCGACCCTTAGCCTACTCGGTGGTAGGCACTACTCCCAAAAACATGCATATGCTCTCCATCATTTTTCAATGAAGGTGAACCACCATCTATTGATGAAGTTGACTTATAACAAACATGCATAAATCTGAAGCATAACATGAGGAAGCTTGGCTCAAACCATACCACAAATTGAACATAATTAGGAGTCTTGACTCCAAAACCATGTGGTAAGCTAATTCATGAAATCATGAAAACATAATTGATCATATGGGCTTGCCCATTACTTAACATCTTGAAATCAACTTGATTCACTTTTAAAACAAGAACATAGACATGGGTATTTCGAAATCATACTTTCTTCATAAACATCTCATCATACTTGTACACATACTTTATAGATCTAAACTTTCATGGACTTTCATGGATGGGCATCATAGTTTAGAAAGCTTGAAAACATAATTTATAATATAAAACATTGTAAAATCTGCCAATTAATCATAATTCATCATTTAAAACATGCTTAGATCATACCCATGATTGATACTTAGGAATTCATACATTGGGTGAAAACCCTATAGAATCATCAATTAGAATATCATGAACTGAGAGAGAATTGGGCATGGGTATGGACTATTGCACCCATTAATAGCCTTATATACCTGAAGGGATATGATTTTACCACTTCCTTGATTGCCCAAAGAGAATTGAGGAAGAACTATGTAGAACTAGGCTTGATCATCTCTCAAATTTCTAAACTTGCATGCATGAATTAGGGTAGGCTTAGAATGACTTAACCCTTCTTAAAACACTCTATTCTAAGCTTAAAATGACATAGTTTAGACCTTAGGAACTTAGGAATTACGGAAAAGTCCTTAATAAATTCGCAGGGAAAAACATACTGCCAGTCCCAACGAGGCACTAGATGGATCATTACCAGTGACCACGACTCGTGGTCAACAGTCGTCATCTTCACTGCCAATTCTTCCTCTGGGGGTCACCGCGAGGGACACCACGACTCGTGGTGTACCTAACGACTCGTGGTTACCAATTGTTGCCAACACTGCCGAAGTTCTCCAATCTTCAGCTAATTCTTGACCATGGGCCACCCAACGAATTGTGGTGTTTGACCACGGCTCGTGGTGACTAGTCGTTGTCCAAATTTCCTTCATCCTTCAACCTCCTTTGACCACAGGTGACCTAATGGATTGTGGGGATGAATATGAATCGTGGTCACACTCATGGTCACCCCAAACTGAAATTTTCAACCAAGTCCTAGCCTCCCTCCATGATTCACTTAACGACTTGTGGATTTCCTAACGGGTCACTAGACAACTTGTCCTGTGACCTGGTGCAGAAAATACTATTTTCTCTGTTTCAACTCTCAGGTCTGATCTTAGGGTTTTCGGGGTATTACTATATCTCCCCTTGGTAGCATTTGTCCTAGAATGTTGAAAAACATACTGAAAAGCAGAGAAATGCAATCATCATACTCAAATGCAGAACATACATGTTGAAAACTGACGGAGTGACTAACTCTGATTGGCACTACATGACTCAACTGAATTCCCGAATCACACATACATTCATTAACATGAAAGAAACTAGAGTACATGAGTTGAACATGAAACTGAATGGAGTAGTAAGGAGGAAATTGATACCTAAAGCTGAAACTATGAGGGAAGGGAATAGATATGGGTATTTATCCATCATATCTTCAGCTTTCCATGTAGCTCCCTCAACATGCTGATTCCTCCATAAAACCTTGACTGATGCTACTTCTTTGTTTTTTACCTTAAAAACCTAACAATCCAGTATCTCCACCAGAACCTCTTCAGAACTAAGGTTGTCTTTACACTGACACTGCCCATCGGAACAACTAGAGCTGGATCACCCAAAGACTTCTTTAAGAGCGACACATGGTAAACTAGATGAACTGAAGCAAATCCCGAGGGCAACTCTAACTCATATGCTACCTTGCCAACCTGTTTCATAATCCTGTATGGGCCAACATAACGGGGACTGAGTTTCCCTTTCTTTCCAAATCTCATCACTGTTAAGGGAGATACCTTCAGAAACACCCAATCATCGACTTCAAACTCAAGCCCCCTTCTCCTCACATCTGTATAGTACTTTTGGCAACTCTGAGCTGTTTTCAACCTGTCCCTTATGAGATGAACTTTCTCCATGACCTCATGGACTGAATCTGGACCTATCACCACAGTTTCACTGACTTCAAACCAACCAATAGGTCATCTACATCTCCTCCCATAGAGAGCCTAAAATGGAGCCATCTGAATGCTGGAATGATAGTTGTTGTTATACGCAAAATCAATGAGAGGAAAATGATCATCCCAACAACCCTTGAAGTCAATCACACACGCCATCAACGTGACCTCAAGAGTCTGAATAGTCTGCTCCACCTGATCATCTGTTTTCGGGTGAAATGTTATGCTAAGCTTGACCTGAGTACCGATTCCCTTTTGAAATGATCTCCAAACTGGGAGGTAAACTGAATACCTCTATCTCATATAATGAACAAGGCCATTCCATGCAACCCAACTAGCTCTCGAATGTATAATTTAGCATAATACTCCACTGAATCAGTAGTTTTGACGGGTAGAAAATAAGCTGCTTTGATCAACCTGTCCACAACCACCCAGATAGAGTCATACTATTGCTGAGTATGAGGCAAACCTGTGATAAAGTCCATATTGATCTCCTCCCACTTCCAAGCAGGAATACTGATGTCTTGAAGCACACCTCCCGGTCTTTGATGCTCAACCATCACTTGCTGACAGTTTGGACACTTAGCCACAAACTCCGCTATGTCCTTCTTCATGCCATTCCACCAATAGACTTCTTGTATGTTATGGTACATCTTGGTGGCACCTGGATAGATAGAATACCTGGAACCATGAGCCTCATGCAACATCTGATCTCTTAAATCATCAACATTCGAAACAAATAAATGACCCTGATGTCGAAGCACACCATCTCCCCCTTTAGAGAAAACCTCCACCTTTTGATTCTGAACAACTTTCTTCAACTTTACCAAGATAGGATCCTTGTCTTGTCTAGCTTTTACATCAGTCACCAAGGATGATTTTGATCCGTTCTGAACAATAACACCACCATCGATCGAGTCAACTAAGCAAAATCCCAACCATGCAAGCTGATACACATCTTTCACCCAGCTCCATCCTTCCCTCATCTACATGGGATACACTCTCCATGGAAAGCCTACTATGAGCGTCTGCTACCACATTAGCCTTGCTCGGATGGTAAAGGACACTCATATCATAATCCTTAAGTAGCTCTAACCATCTTCTTTGATGTAGATTTATATCCTTCTGTGTAAACACATAGTGTAGGGTTTTGTGGTCCGTAAACACATCTACATGGACCTCATACAAATAGTGCCTCCAAATCTTCAAGGAAAATACTACCTCTGCGAATTCAAGATCATGAGTTGGGTAGTTTTTTTCATGAACCTTCAGCTATCTAGAATCATATGCTATAACCTTACCATGATGCATCAATACACAACCAAGGCCGATCCTCAAAGTATCACAATATACCACAAATCCATGAGGGTTAACACCGGTGCTGAGATGAATCGAGTTTTTAACTCTTGGAAGCTCCTCTCACAAGCCTCAACCATTGAAACCTCACTTTCTTCTAGGTCAACTTAGTCAATGGGGCTGCAATGGATAAAAACCCCTTAATAAATCTGCGATAATAACCAACTAAACCCAAGAAACTCCTAATATCCGAAGGATTCACCGGTCTAGGACAATTCTTCCCCGCTTCTATCTTTTGAGAGTCTACCTGTTCTCCCTCACTTGACACCACATGACCCAAAAACGCCACTGAATCAACCAAAACTCACATTTACTGAATTTAGCATATAACTGGTGATCCTTAAGAGTCTATAGCACCACCCTCAAATGAGCGACATGCTCCTCTTTGCTCCGAGAGTGTATTAGGATGTCATTTATGAACACATTCACGAACATATCCAAGTACAACTTGAAAAACCTGTTCATCAAATCCATAAAAGCTGCAGGAGCATTCGTTAGTCCAAAAAAGATAACTACAAACTCGTAATGACCATAACGAGTCTTGAAGGCTGTCTTCAGGATGTCACTCTCCCGAATTGTGAGCTAATAGTATCCAGATCTGAGTTCTATCTTTGAAAGGCACTTAGCACCCTGAAGCTCGTCAAACAAATCATCAATCCTAGGGAGAGGATACCTGTTCTAGATGGTGACTTTGTTCAATTACCGATAATTAATGCACATACGAAGAGAACCATCTTTCTTGCGGACAGAGAGAACTGGTTCACCCCATGGGGATTTGCTAGGTCTGATGAATCCCTTGTCTAAAAGGTCTTTCAACTTCTCCTTCAACTCCTTCACTCCACTGAAGCCATTCTGTAAGGAGGAATAGATATAGGCTGCGTATCCGGAAGAAAGTCAATACTATAATCAATCTCCCGCTCAAAGGGATTCCCGGTAAATCATCTGGAAACACATCTGGATATTCACACACTATTGGAACTGACTGGATAGTCTAGATCTCAGACGTAGCATCCTTAACCCTAACTAGATGGTACATGCAACCCTTAGAAATCATCTTTCTGGCCTTAAGGTAGGAAATGGAATGACCTACATGCACAGTTGAACTACCATTCCACTCAAAGATTGGATCACCCGGAAATCTGAACTCTACTACACGGTTTCTACAATTTACTGAAGCATAGCATGCAAATAACCAATCCATGCCGAGGATAACATCAAAATCGGTCATGGCTAACTCTTCTAAATCTGTTGAGGTGACTTTTTGAAGGAGTGTGACAAGGAAATTCCTATACACCCGTCTAGTTATAACTAAATCACCAACTAAAGTAGAGATTAAGAAGGGTTCTGATAAGATTTCAGTACTGGCTCTGAAACTACTAGCAACATAGGGCGTCATAAAAAATAAGATAAACCCTGGATCTAACAATGCATATACATCAGGGTGGAATACTCATAACATACCAATGACTACATATGGGGAGACCTCATGCTCCTAACGGGACACTAGGGCATAAAATCTATTTTGGCGCTATCTGCCACCCACACTAGAGGATGCCCCCTGCTGAGCTGGGCATGATAGTGGAGCTGATGAACTAGAAGCTAGGCCTCGGCCCCTATCATGACCCTATCTGGTTGTTGGAAAATCTCTAAGCATATGTTCGGGTTTCTCGCACCCAAATTAAGCACATGTACCTGCCAAACACTACCCTATGTGTCTCCTACCACATCTATTATACTCTGGAAGGCGGATCTCTATGGGTATGCTACTCTGACCTTTTGATCCTGATGCTCGTCCCCTCTGATCGCGCTTGGACTTGGATGGCACACTCATAGCTGAAGGCGCTGGGGCTGAAGATCTCTCGTGGGACTGCTGACGATGCCCACTAGGTCTTTGCTGGGAGAATCTGAAACTATCAGTCCTGGCTGTCTTGGCCTCTCTCTCCCATCACTCATCTGCACTGCCTCCATCTGCTGGGTGTACAAGACTATTCGAGCAAAGTCAATATTTTGAAGAAGCATCGCAGTCTGACAATCCCTAACTAAGTAGTCTTTTATTCCATGTACAAACATTCTCACACGGGCTCTTTGATCCACCACCATCTCTGGTGCATATTTGGACAGATGAGTGAACTCCAAGGCATACTCCTGAACTGTCATCTTCCCTTGCTTTATATTCACAAACTCAGCTGCTTTGATCTCCCTCATCTCCCGAGGGAGAAATCGATCTAGAAAAGTGGCATGAAACTTATCCAAACTGATAAGGCCTGCTCCAACTATCATACTATCCTTCCATTGCTTGAACCAAATGTGCGCAACCATCTTCAACTGCTATGAGGCTAAATCGGCGCACTCCTCCCCCATAATCTGGGTGATCTTCAGAATCCCCTTAATGAACTTATATGGATCCTCATCCACCTTCGATCCAAGGAACTCGGGAGGGTTCATCCTTAGAAAATTCCTAACTCTCACCACCGCCGCATTCCCATGCAGAGTTACATGCGCTATTGCCTGCTAATTGACCTAGGTGGTCAAGGCCTGGGCTAACATCTGAATGGATGCCCTGAAGTCTGGGTGGGCAATCGGGTTGGGTATGTGCTCCTCATGGTCTGGTGGGGCCTGTTGGTGCCCATCTCCATTGCCATTCTCATGGACATTTTCATTTCCATTTCTCCTTCCATTAACTCTATGGGGAGGCATGATTCCGCAAACGCGTATAGCGTGAGTTAGAAGGATAGAGAGACCTTTCATCGCACGACTTAAATCATGAAAGAATGGAACATTTCCTAAACACCTCATAGACTCTCGTCATAAGTATAGCGCGCTTCATACCAATGAAAAAGACTCTACTTAACATGGCTTTCGTATACCTTAGGACACTTCAACACATAATCCTCGATACCAAGTCTGTCATGACCTGAACATAGGACCGGACCAAGACACGGGACAAGGAATCCCGAAAGGCTCCAAGTCGACCCATGGCATGAACATAATATCTAACTCAAACATATTAAGGTGGACAATCATCATGAATAACATAGCAGAAGTATGAACAAAACATAACATCTGAATACATACATGAGTCTGAAGCTGAATATGACTATGTCCGAGAAAGACTCTAATACTAATGAGTTGATCGGACAAGGCCCTAACTAACTCACTATAGTCTGAAAACTGAAAAGACAAAATACAACTGATAAGAAGGGCCCTCGCAAGATGAGGACTCACCAACTGATACTTAGAAGGGTAAGCTCACTAGGGAGTTCCCAAATAATTTGAATATACCTATGTTGGTGCATAGTTTTGAGGCATAGGGTTGACTGACCCTTAGCCTAGTCGGTGCAAGACACTACTCCCAAAAACATGCATATGCTCTCCGTCGGTTTTCAAAGAAGCTAAACCATCCTCTATTGATGAAGCTAACTCATAACATACATGCATAAATCTGAATCATAACATGAGGAACCTTGGCTCAAACTATATCACAAGTTGAACATAATTGGGAGTCTTGACTCTAAAACCATGTGGTAAGCTAACACATGAAATCATAAAAACATACTTGATCATATGGGCTTGCCCATTACATAACATGCTTGATATCAACTTGATTCACTTTGAAAACATAAACATGGGTATTTATAAATCATACTTTCTTCATAAACATCTAATCATGCTTGTACACATACTTCATAGATTTCAACTTTCATGAATGGGTATCATAGTTTAGAAAGCTTCAAAACATAATTTATAATTTAAAACATTATAGAATATGCGCATTAATCATAATTCATCATTTAAAACATGCTTAGATCATACCCATGATTGATACTTAGGAATTCATGCATTAGGTGAAAACCCTATGGAATCATCAAATATAACATCATGAATTGAGAGGGAATTGGGAATGGGTGTGGACTATTGCACCCATTCATAGCCTTATATACCTAAAGGGATCTGATTTTACCACTTCCTTGATTGCCCAAAGAGAATTGAGGAAGAACTTTGTAGAACTAGGACCTCTCAAACTTCTAAACTTGCATGCATGAATTAGGATAGGCTTAGAATGACTTAACTCTTCATAAAACAATCTATTCTAAGCCTAAAACAACATAGTTTAAGCCTTGAGAACTTAGGAATTATGGAAAATCCCCTAATAAATTCGCAGCAAAAAACATACTGCCAGTCCCAACGAGGGACTGGATGGATCATTACCAGTGACCGCGACTCATGCTCACCAGTCGTCATCTTCACTGCCAATTCATCCTCTCGGGGTCACCACGAGGGACCACGACTCGTGGTGTACCCAACGACTCGTGTGACCAATCATTGCCAACACTATTGAATTTCTCCAATCTTCAACCAACCCTTGACCACGGGCTACCCTACGAATCATGGTGTTTGACCACAACTTGTGGTGACTAGTCGTTAGGTACACTGTGCAAATTTCCTTCATCCTTCAATCTCCTTTGACCATGGGTGACCTAATGGATCATGGTGCTGACCACGACTCGTGGTCACACCCGTGGTCACCACAAGCTAAAATTTTCAACCAAGTCCCGGCCTCTCCCCATGATTCACTTAACGGCTCGTGGGTTTCCTAACGGGTCACTGGAAACTCGTCCTTTGACCTGGTGTAGAAAATCTTATTTTCTCCATTTCAACTCCTGGGTCTAATCTTAGGGTTTTAGGGGTATTACAACCAGAGATCGGGAGGTATGCTTCAGGATATCATTATTCCTGCTCGAAAGAGGGAAGAGATCAATATGGACTTCATTATAGCGTTGCCTCCCACACACTGATAGTATGGTTCTATAGGGGTGATTGTAGACCAAACTATCAAACCAATACAGTCCTACCAATTAAGGCTACAAATTTAGCTGAGGACTATGTTATACGGTACATTGGGGTGTTAGTTCAGTTGCATGGAGTTCCATTATCTCTCATCACATATAAGGGGTACTCAGTTCACCTGTTAGTTTTGGAGATCGTTCTAGAAGGGCCTTAGTGCTCAGGTGAAGCTTAGCAAAATTTTTTCATCCACAGATCGATGTTCAGGCTGAGTGGACCATTCATACTCTTGAGGACAAGTTGAGAGTGTTTGTGATTGATCTCAAGGATAGTTGGGACGATCACTCGTCTCTCATGGATTTTACCTAAAATAACAGTTACCATTCCAACATTCAAATTCCTCCATTTGAGGCTTTTTATGGGAAGAGATATAGATCACATATTTGATGGTTCGAGGTAGGTAAGGCTATGTTGATAGGGCTACATTCAGTTCATAAGGTGATGGAGAAAGTTTAGCTTATTATAGAAAAGCTAAAAATAGCTTAGAGTCATCAAAAATCATACGCGGATGTTAGGAGGAGAAACCTTTAGTTTGAGGTTAATGATTGGGTGTTCCTGAAGGTGTCTCCTATGAAGGGACTTATGAGGTTTGGAAAGAAAGTGAAGCTTAGTCCCCCTTATGTTTTGGTCTTTAGAGGATTTGAGATTAGTTGGCAAAGTGGCTTATGAGTTGGAGCTATCAGTGGAGTTAACTTCGTTGCATCCAGTTTTTCATGAGTCCTTACTGAAAAAGTGTATTTGTGTGATCCAGCTCTAATCATTCTAGTAGAGAGCATCGGTGCAAAGGATAGTCTTACCTATGAGGAGGTTCTAGTTGAGATCTTTGACCATTAGGTTCGCAAATTGAGGAATAAGGAGGTAGCTTCATTAAAGGTGTTCTGGAGGAATCAGCTAGTTGAGGTGCTATGTAGAAAGCCAAAGCAGATATGATAGCTAGATACCCATTTCTTTTTCCTTCCATCTCAGTTCCAACATGAGGTACTAGTTTCCTCCGAAGTACACTATTCAATTTCATGTCAAATTCATGTTTCTCAGCTCCTTTCATTCCTTAGTATGCATGTATGTTTCAAGAATTCAGTTCTTTTATATATCTCAGTCTTAAATCAGTCACTCCGTTAGTTATCAATTTATAGCTTTTTAGTTTTGGGATTGTAGCTCTTTCACTTTCCTCTTTGCTTAGTTAGCCTTCATTGAGGACGAATATTCCCAAGCGGGAGATGATGTAATACCTCAAAAGGTCCCTAAGATCAAATTCGAGGTTTTCAGTAGAAGCCAGTCGGGAAAATGGCAATAGGCCATTGTACGATCAATAGGAAGAGCCATCCTATGAAATGACTTGTTGGTTGCTCCCATGGGGATGAACTTATGAAAAAAATCAACATTTACAAAGAACCGATGAGTGGATTGTATGACCCACTGTTTGATTGTACCAGATGTTGTTTCTAGTCATTGGAGTAGGTTTAGAGGATGATTTTGTCACGACCCAAACTGGGACCCTAGATCGAGATACGGGACCTAGAACGATAAATGACTCCAAGCTATCCCATGACACATACAAAGCATGAATAAGAACTTTACTAAGCAGAGATAAAATATGAACATAATACAAGCAGAAGTCTACATAACATATCAGCATAAATGTAAACATGAACCAACATTGCTGAAACATCTATACAAGCTGCCTGAAAAGCCTTTAAACATCTTATGAGCTGATGAGACAACACCCCCAACTAACTTTCTAAGTCTGAAACTAAAAGAAATTCACAAAAGAGGTATAACCAAAATTGATGTCCTCAGATAATGAGGAATCACCAAAAACTGGGATAAAGTTGGACTGAGAAGGAGTGAGCCAACGACGGGACTGAGATATATCACCTGAACCTATATCATGAGACGATAGAGCATAGAGTATGCGGTCAGTAAGAACTCATAAACTGATCAATGGGTAAAGTATACTATAAAGCATATTATCCTAAGTCATAAACATGAGCAACTGAAAACACGAGGAAAAATGGGAGGCTTTATCTTAACCAACACCTTCATGATAGAACTTACACGATGCCCCAAGTATCTCGCTCAAGTGGGCAGAGTCGTCCTAAGCTTGACAAGGCTAGGAACAATTAAAGTGCGATATCACTTGTGAATCCCCGCAGGGTTTGGACATAAATGTATACCTAAGGTGGTGCGCAGTTCTGACACTTAGGGTTTGCCTAAATCACTAGCCTACTCGGTGCTAGACACTACTCCCAAAAATATGCACATGGCTTATAATCATTATCGTGGAAATATAATTGAACTTACATGGGCTAGAAGAAAGATGAAATCATAATCATATTTGACATGTTTGAAATATTCATGAAGAGATGCCGTAGAGTTGGCCATGATAATTGAACTTGAATTTCCATGAAAATAATACATGCCTGTATAAAACGTTATAACTTCGAAATCATGGAATCATAGGTTTAAGATTTCATAAGTATTCATGCATACTTTGATAATTCATCATACTTGAAATCATGGGCTCATAAGCTTGAAATTCATAAATCATGCATAATAGGGAATAATCTTCATAAACTTAAAACCATGACTTAGTAAATAAATTGAGAGTCAAATTTGCCATAATAGCAATAAATCATCAATTCAAACATGCGAGAATTGAACCCATAGAGATATCATGGATAATTTCATGGAATTGGGTAAATCCATAGAATATCAACATAACATACTTAGTGACTTGAAATCATAGGATAGGGATGAAATTGGGCATGAGGTTAGAATAACTTACCCATTCATAACCCTACATACCTGGGCTAGATGAGATTTTTTCTCGGGTTTGATGCCCAAGAGAGATTGGAGAAGAAGAAATTGAGAAAACCTTTCTTCCTTGAGATTTCGATCTTTTCCTACCTTGGTGTATGAGAGTAGGGAGGAATAAGCTCAGTGAAACCATCAATGACACCCTTGAAGACCCTCAAAATAATGTCACTTAGGGATTAGAAGCTTAATAAATTACAAAATTAACCTTGGAAAATCGATTGGATTGAACCACTGAACGTCTCAATGGTGGCAGTGATGGGCCATCACTCGTGCGATAGTCTGTTGCCCTTACTATCACCCTTAACCAATGGGGTCCCAAATTAGCCTCAACTGATTGTAGGATGTAATGGGTGAACTTCAAAGGCCTACTCCTTAACAGTCATGTCGTTCTACTTCAAACTGACGAACTCTGCTGCCTTGGCTTCCCTTAACTCTCGGGGAAAGAACCTATCCAAGAAAGCTGTAATGAACTCATCCCAGCCAATGGGGACTGCATCTACTACATGACCCTTCTTACACTTTCAGAACCAAATATGAGCTACCCTCTTCATCGTATAGGAGGCCAAATCTACACTCTCCTCTCCCAAAACTCCCATAATTTAGGTAATCTTCTAGATCTTCTCAATGAACTCATGTGGATCCTCATCCATCTTAGAACTATGAAACTCTAGTGGGTTCATCCTAGTGAAGTCTTGCACCCTATCTGTCACTGTATTCTCATTCATGTTCATATGAGTCATCGCTTACTAGTTGATTTGGGTTGTAATAGCATGTGCCAACATCTGGAAAGCAACCCTGAACTCAGCATGAGCCACCTGCTTATGCAAAGGACAATTAGAGCTGGTGGGGCTGGCTGATGCCCATTTCCAGTGCCATTCCCATGACCATTTCCGTTTCCATTCCTTCTTCCATTGACTCGGCGGGGAGGCATATTTCTATAAACATGTATAGCACGAGTTAGAGTAATAGAGAGAGTTGAGTTTTATCGCATGACAAAGACCGTGAAAGAGAAGTTTCCTAAAATGTCTTGTAGTCTCTTCCTCATAAGTGTGGCGCACTTCACACCCATGAAAAACACTCTACTTAACACAGCTTTCAGATACCTTAGGACACACCTAAACCTGATGCTCTGATACCAAGTTTTCCACCACTCGAGCATGAACCCTAAACCGCGACATAGGATCTACAATCACGAAATAGCTCCAAGCTAATCCATGGATATACATAGCATGATTAAAAGCACATACCTATGAGGAAGTAAAGCATAAATCATAACATGAATGGAATTCTACAATCCCATAAAGCACAAACAGGATACAAGCCAACTTCACTAAATATCTATACATAACTGTATAAAAAGCCTCTAGTCATAGATGAGCTGATAGGACAACACCCCCAACTAGATCTACCAAAATTTTAAAACTGAAAGACATAAAAGAAAGAACATATGTCAAAACTGGCGTCCTCAAATCATGAGGATTCACCTAGGCTGGAGATAAACTGGAATAATGCGGGAGTAAAGCTAATGTTGGGATTGAGACTAATCACCCGAACCTATATCATGAGATGATATATCAAAGAAGTATGTAGTCAGTACTTTTAATGTACTAAGTATGTAAGATAAATAAAACACGAGAGCAAGGATAACATATTAAAACCATGATTGTGAGATAGTTTTAAACATGAGATATATTTCATAAGCTGAAACATAATGACCCAAAGTTTTGAAAGTAAATCATATGGTTTAACATGTTTGAAATCATAAGTAAAAGCTGATAAATGGATCAATCATACTATAAAACATGCCATCATAAACATGAATATCTTAGAACATGAAGAACAGTGGAAAATTCTCATAACCGACATCATCATGAATGAGAACATGATGCCCAACTATCTCGCTCAAGTTGGTAGACTGTCCTAAGCTTTGGTATGGAAAAGAACTATAAAGGAATGATATCACTAATAATTATGATCCCAGTAGCAAAAAGGAGACACTCTCAACTGGCGAGGACCCCTTATCTTATGGTTGTACGTAGTTATGAGACTTGGGTATGCTGAACTCGACCTATTCAGTTCTAAAAACTACTCCCAAAATATGCATATTTCTCATAGTCATAATCATGAAATATACTTGATTTTGCATGGGCTAGTGTAATACCCCCGAAGTGCCTAAGACTAGACCCAGGATTTGAAAGTGAAAGGTAGCTAAAATCATAAAATCCTTCTCAAAACGGGTTGTTATAGAGGTCGTTAGTGGGACCAATGACCCTTTGGATGTGTCAGTGGTGAGGTGCTGTAGGACTGGTGTTACGGGTAACTGTTCTAGGAATGACCCATTGTTCGATGTAACGGGTCATTTGGATGTGAGCCATTGTGAGGTTGTTCAGGTTTAGAGAGAAAGCAACGCATCATGTAATGACTTATTGTTGGGAGAAATGAGTCATTGTAAGTGCCCGTTGGGAAGAATTCTAGGTTAAGGCAGTGGTGACAACAACTGGCAATAATGAGTCGTTGGAGCTTGTGACGACTCGTCCTGTCCAATCGTTATAGAGGATCTGAGACCTGATTTTGGGGTGTAACAACGAGGGGTGTGATAGATTGTTGGAGTCAATAACGGTCCATTGTGATGCCTGTGGTCACTAGCAGAGTAGTTTTTCCAAGAAATTCATATAGGGTATTTTCATCATTCCTAAGCCCTAGGGTCCTAAACTACATCGTTTTAAGCTATGAATAGTCATCTTTAAGAGGGATAAGTTCATTCTAAGCTATTCCTATTAATGCATGCAAGCTTAGAGGTTTTGGAGAGGTGATCAAGCCTAGTTCTTCAAGTTTTTCATCAATTCTTCACTGGGCAATTAAGGGAGCTGTAGAATCAGTTCTTCTTCGGTATGTAGGGTTATGAATGACTGAATTTGTTCACACCCATGCGCAATTTCTCTCTAATTTATAAAATGCTATTAATAATCTTATGGGGTTTTATCTCAATTCTTATGAAATTCTTATAATTTATCTATGGGTTAATTCCCCTCATGTATAATTTCATATTTTATGAATCATGTTTAGATTCTATAACTATTTAAGATTTAAATTTCCTACAAACTATGCCCAATTATGTATGTTTCATGATAAATCAAGTTATGATTCTACTTTGAGTTGATTTTCGTTAACCTATTATGATCTATGACTTATGATATGAATTTTCTCAAATGATCATCATGAATTTTGAATATAAAGTATACACATGTTTTGCAAGTATGCATGAATCTTATGATTTATGATTTATAATTATGGCCAACTCACGGGCCTTACTTTCATGTCTAGCCCACGTATTTCAAGCATGCTTATGATTATCATGATTTTAACTAGCTTATGAATCTCATGTATATTATCCTATGAGCACTATATATGTATTGGGAATAGTATTTAACACCGAGTAGACCCGGGGTCCAAGCATACCCCGAGTCTCAGAACTACGCATTGACGTAGCCACGATGAGACCTCCTCGATATTGTCCCCTTTGCCTAAATGTGTCTCTATTATGATATCACAACTCTTTCATGGTTCTACCCTTGGCAAGGTACGAACGCCCTCCCGACCAAGAGTTTACATGTCGGGCTCCATGTGTGCTCATATAGGGTATGTCAGTTACAAGAATTTCCCAATGTTCCTCATGATTTATGTATGGTTATAATTATATACTTTGGCTCAAGTCATGTTTCATAAAGCTTTTCTCTTATGATTATGATTGTGAATGATTTATGAATGTTTTGAAAGCCTTAAGCCATACATTTGCATTATGATATATATGGTACGGTCATATTGTCCTACTCTTATTAACTTTTATATATTTTAACTGTCCGTTTTACTTACCTTGCATAATCGATACATTCCACGTACTAACCATATACTCCATGATATATCGTTTCATGATACAGGCTCCGATCTTCAAACTCAGCACCGTCACTAGCCAGTTCTCCGGAGTCAGCATCCAGCTTCAGTGGTGAGTCCTCATCTCTCGAGGACTTTTTGTTACCAGTTATCTTGTATTTTCAGTTTCAAACTTGTTGGGTTAGTTGGGGGTGTTATCCCATCAACCCATCAGATATTATAGAGTCTTTCAGACTGTATGTAGTAATCATCTTGTCATGTATGAAGTGAATTTCAGTTCCGACGTTATGTTATGATTAGACTTCCGCTAATGTTTTATTATGTTAAGTCTTCCTCTTTATTTGATTGAGTTAGATGTATGTTCATTCCATGGGTCGACTTGGAGTCTCTTAGGGCTCCTTGTCCCGTGTCTTGATCTGGTTCTATGTTCGGGTCGTGACATCTAGCTAGAAAATATGAAAATTATAATCAGACTTGTCATATGTGAACTAGCCATGAAAAACCATGTCGCTTAGTTGGTCATGATACATAATCTTTAGATTCAGGAAAATCATATATAATTTAGTAAAATCATTATAACTTGAAAATCATAGGTTTATGGGAGATACTTGTTGATTTAAAACAGAGATTGACTAATAAGATAACGAATTCATAGAAGATCATGAGAGATTCCATCAAAATTGGGTTTAACCCTAGAATTTCATCAAAACATGATTGGAAACTTGAATTCATAAAATTAACTTTAAATTGGGCATGAGAAAGGACCCCCATTCGTGACTCTACATACCTGCGCTTGATAATTCCTTAACTTGTCTTGAAAACCCATGAGAAATTGAGAAGAAGATAATGAAGAACCCTAGCCCTTCCTTCAGAGAGAAATCCAACCTATGGTATTTTTGAAGAGAATGAGTGCTTAGTCTAAGTATAACCCATCAATTAGCCCTTTAAAAAGCTTAAAACAATGTCGCTTAGGAGTAAAAAACATAGAATCATACCAAAATACCTCTAACTGCAAAGTTAAAATTTTAACTGGCAGAACCAACGACCCACACAATGGATCATTGGTCCATACAATGGTCCATGGTTTCCCTTCATTGGTTCTTACTTTTGCTCTAAATCATCCTCTAAACCCTCTCCAACGACTAGAAACAATGCCCGCTACAGTCAAACAATAGGTCATACAATCCACTCATCGGTTCTAGGTAGATTTTGACATTTTTCAGAAGTTCATCCCCACGGGAGAAACAAACGAGCCATTGGTTCATAGGACGGCTTGTCCTACTAGTCGTCTAATGGCCTGGTGCTATTTCCCCTGCTAGATTTTGCTAAAATCCTCGAATCTAATCTTGGGGACTTTTGGGCGTATCACACCTGTGTATGTTTTAAACCTTGAGTCACTATACTTCTGTTTAAGTTACTCCCAAACAGTTTTACTAATGCATTACCATTATAGTTTTCAACATGGTTACCTCTTTATCTCATGTTTTACTTGTCTTATATGCTCATTTTGACCGCATATTTTTGTGCTATATCGTCTTATAATATAGGTTTAGATGTCCAGACTGAGTCTCGCAATTAGACATGTCCCAGTACCCGATCAGCTTTAGCCTCGGTGAGTCCTCATCACTGAGCCTCACAATTTGACATGTCCCAGTAACTTATCAGCTTTAGCCTTGGTGAGTCTTCATCATCCGAGGACGAGAGTATAAGTTTCTCTTATTATCTTAGTTTTAGTATTTAGAGGTGGTTGGGGATCTGTTCCTTTAGCTCATCAGTTTAGAGGCTTTCAGACATAGTTACATGTTTAGCTTGGTCAGTGCTATGATATTTTTCATTTCATAAACATTTATTTATGAGTTTAAACTATCTCAGTTATATGATTATATTTCAACTTAACTTCTCCTCAATTATTTCAGTTTATATTAATGTCATGCTAGTACCATGGGTTAGCTTGGGGCCACTTGTGGTCCTAAGTACCATGTCGCTTCCAAGGTCTAGAATTTGTACGTGACATGTAGGCATCCAAGTAACAAGTATGACCTTGCAAAAACCAGTCACAGAATTGTAGGTCTTCACAGGCTAAAGCTCAAACTAGCTGGAAACTATCACGGACTTACAAAGCGTTGTAGAGCCTTCTATTGCCTCACATTTATCATTACAATTAAATAAAAATATAACCATGATAACATATAATAAAATAATACAAACACCCCCCCACCTACAACACACAGCACACTCAACCAATGACTATAACCTAGTGTCACAACCCGAGTCTACACCCTGAATGCGACATGGTGCCTAGAGCCACAAGTGACCCTAAGATAACCCATGGTCTAGAGTATTTCTTGAGCACTGCAACTTATAAGAAATTCTAGGCAAAAACTGTCTAAAAATAAATAATTCTTTTAGGAGAAAAAAATAATATCTGGTATATTGAAGTTTTAAAAAACATTGAGAATAATAAGATGAAACTAATACACTCTATCTGAAAACCATCTAAGAAACTGATGAGTTGATGGAACAAACCCCTAGCTAACTCCAATGTCTAAAAACTAGAAATGGCAACACAACTGGAATAAGTAAGATACTCTGGTCCTCGGAATATGAGGACTCACCACTGACTGCTACTGAGTATCGCTAGAGGAAGTCTAGCCACGATGCTGAGTCTGGGTACCTGAGGCTATATCATAAAATGATATAGTATAGAGAGTAAGTAGTTAATATTGTGATTGTACTAAGTATGTGATATACGCAACTGAAAATGCAGGCATGCTATTCAAATCGGAAGATATCACTACACCGCACCTCTAGTATTTCACATCCTTGTTGACACTCTAGCTGATCTTTCTATTTTTCTTCACAAATCTACCAATAAAATTCTCTAAAAATTTCAACTCCCCCAATTTTATTTGTTCTAATATCAAACCTACATGGTGCAACTATGATCAATCTCTCAATTGACACTTGAAATTATCATTCCCTAGTCCTCATGGGATTCAACCCCGACACTTGTCGGATTACTTGTTTTGATACTTCAACCATGTATATTCTTTGAATTAAGGAATATATTTTGGACGTTATCAAGAATGGTGTCGTTGGCGGGGACTAGCGCTTGATGATCTTGTGTTGATTGTTAATTTGAAATAGTTTTGCATTGTAGTTACTTAACGTGAAATTGTTGTGTTCTGAGGAGCTCATAACCCCATGAGCCATCACTCCCAAGCAGGGGACAGCTAAGTAGAAGGTAACATGTAACTCGAGGAAGATAATCCAGTGATGCCGGAAGTTGCAAGAGCTATTCGCCTACCACCAACGGTAGGGAATGCAGTGTATCTTGTCACCAGCACAATGCTTCACTTGTTGCAAATGAAGGGGCTCTTTGGTGGAAAACAAAGTGAGGATGTGAATCGCCATTTGTGGAATTTCATGGAAATATGCTAGCCCTTCAATATAACAAATATTAGCTAAGAGTCCATCAGCTTGAGGCTCTTTCCTTTTTCATTGACGGGAGAAGCAACAATGTGATTAGAGGAACTCTCTTTGGGATGTATTACTTCATGGAAGGATCTAACCGAGGCCTTCCTAGACCACTTTTTCCCTCCATTAAAGATGATTCAGCTGAGGGATGATATTACAAATTTCAGGCAAGAACTAGGAGAGTCGTTACATGAGGTGTGGTTAAGGTTTAAAAAAAAGTGGCTTTGTTCCCAAATCATGGATTGCCAAATTGAGTGCTTCTCCAAAGCTTCTACAGAGCCCTTGATTCAATTAACAAGTCTATGGAAAAAAACCTAGCGGGTGGTTCTATTATGGACCAAACATATGGGCTGGCTGAAGCTCTCTTAGACCAAATGACAAAGACCAACAGGGCTTGGCACACAAGAGAAGCAAGTTTGTCCACTCATGAGATTAGTTCAAGTGCGTTGGCAGTGGAGTTGCAAAAAAGGATGAAGAGCGGGATTAAAATCTCTCCAAGGGATGACACAATTAGAATTGATGACCAAGCACATGATGGGAGCAGGGCCGAAGGTAGTAAATGTCGTGAGAATGCAAGGCTCCTTACAATATGAAAGAGAGTCATCACCGCCGAGATATGATGAAGAATACAAATATATGGGCAACCAAATGGGAGGCCCTCGACCTGGCTTCCAAGGAGCAAACCAAGGCCCGTGGCGCCCAAGGGATGATAACCAAGGTTGGAGGAATCGTGAGCCTCAAGGATGGCCTGAAAGAAATGAGAGGTGGAGCAATAGAGAGCCAAACCAAGAAGGTGATCGTTATCATCGAAGCTCAAATCCATATATTCCACCTTCTAAGGTTGGAAATCCTCAAAATCAGCCAGGGGTAAGTGATGCGGTAGCTCAAAAATTGAAGAAATGCTATCAAGAGTTTTAAAGAAAGTGGAGTCAACTGAAAGTGGGGTGAAAGAATTAAGAGGGGAGGTGTCTAACCTCGCCCAAACAGTGAGTTCACACTCAGCTTCCATCAAGCATCTAGAAGCCCAAATGAATCACTTATCGGCTTAAATGAACCCTAGGATGAAGGAAACACTACCTAGTGACACAATGCCAATCCAAAGAAAGATGGTCAACGTATGGCTATTGTCACTAGAAGTGGCAAGGTGATTGGTGATTACCCGGGGAAGTCTAGTGAGGTGAAGGATCCCGAAAGTAGTTGACGAAGATGAAGTTGATAAATTGCCAATAACTCCGGAGAATGAAGAAAATGTTGAGGAAGAAAAAGAAGGAAAGGATGATAAGATCTGCATTCATGTTGATAATGATGAGGCGGGCATGAAGGCCCCGATTGATGATAGGGTTGACTCAAAAATCCCACCTCCTTATCAACAGCGGCTGACCAAGAAGAAGAAGGATGATCAGTTTAAGAAGTTCATTGATATGTTTAGAAAGTTGTCCATAAACATACCGTTAGTGGTCGCTTTGCTCCAAATACCCAGTTATGCCAAGTTCATGAAAGATTTGTTGAAAAAGAAAATGGTGGTTGATGCTGGCAATGAAAAGAAAACGAACCATTGTAGTGCAGTGATGATGAGTAACCTTGCCCCAAAAAGGAAGATCTCGAAGCCTTTACAATTCCATGTACAATTGGGATTTGCATGTTCAAGAAAGCCCTATGTGATCTAGGCGCCAGCATAAATTTGATGCCCCTACTCATTTTTAAGAAATTGGGCCTTGGAGGCACGAAACCGACGTCGATGTAGCTTCTAATGGCAGACAGGTCAATCAAAAGACCAGTGGAGGTGCTAGAAGATGTGATGGTGAGAGTGGACAAGATTATTCTACTGGCCGATGTTGTTATTTTGGATTGTGAAATGGATGTAGAAGTTTCCATTATTTTGGAAAGACCACTGTTGGCTACGTGGAGAGTTGTGGTAAATATGGAGCTTGGAGAGTTAAAATTTTGGGTTGGCGGTGAATAAGTTACCTTTAAAGTGTGTCCATTAACTGAAACTCCACCCAAATGCAAGGTGGTTGGAGTATTACAAAATGAAGAGGAGGATAAGGGAGTGGATATAAGGGAGAAGGAGTCGGATGATAATCCGTCAGAAATGAGGAATTGAAAAAGGACTACGTCATGCCACGACATTAAATAAGGCGCTTCTTGGGAGGCAGCCCAAGTGTTTAGTGAGTTATTTGATGTTTTTGTTGTTTTAGTTTGTGTAGAAGCTGATAAATGAGGAGCAAAGGAAGGAACAAATCATGAATCAAAGAACTGGTCGGCCATCGACGAACCACCGAATCAGATTCGTGGGTAGCTGGTGTATCACTGGTAGGAAGCAGAAAACCTAAAGCTCATTCACAGACTCAACGGGTGACCGGTGGAACGTAGGTGCAATTCGCGAACCGCCGGTGTATCGCCGGTAGGAACCAAATCAATGGGCACTACATGGTAAAATAAATCATAGCGGCAAACCGCCGATCCAAATCGGTGAATCGCCGGTATATCGCCGGTTGAGGGCGTGGTGAGTATAAAATGGAATTTGAAAAGATTGGCCCACTAAATCCCAAATACCTACCTAGCCACCCTATTCTACAAATATTCCCATAGCTTCCCTTTTTCCAACACTTCTCCTTCCATTTTTGTCTTTCCATTACCCAACTTTCCCAATTTCCCACATTCCACCATTTTCAACCTCTCCACTTTCCCACCTTTCCACCTTCCAACTTTCCACAAACACACCCACATTAAACTCTCCACCTTCCCCCTCAACCTATTACATTCCCACTCTTCACCTATAAAAACCCCTCCATATTTCACTAACACAATCACTTCACTCATACTCTCTACATTATACTCATTTGAAGGTGTCATTGCAAGTTTGAGTTATTTCCCTTTTTGAAGTAACAAAGTGTGCAAGTAGTCTTCCAATTTGGTAACAATTCTCTTGCTCCTGTTTTAATTTTATTATTGGAACCTGATTCTTTAGGAGTAATATTCCATTTTCCTTCCTTGTTGAACTCATGAATGTGTTATGCTTGTTAAATGGAATAGATATGTGCTTTTGTGGTGAATCTATGAATATGGTGAAGTCTAAGTAACCCATTTGCATAAAGCATGACGTTTTGCCCGATGATAGATCGGGTGACGCCAATCTTAAGGGCTAAACGTCATAAATATATGTGTGAATGGAGTAGTGTTGTTGGTAGTATGTTTTATGTGAAGGTGTGCTAATGGGTTCCTAAAATAATGAGTTGAAAATTTGGGGACAGTGGTGGCCGGTGATTCGCCCGTTAGATTCGGCGAATCGCTGATGGAGCGCCGGTATACCTAGAAATTGGCCCTGGCCCCTGAGTGGATTCCACGATCCATCGGCGGTTTGCGAACCTGGACTGGCAAGACTCCGCCTGAACCGCCGAAAATTTCACAGTTGCCCAGGGTTCTGTTAAGCATCGACGGTCAATCAGCAGTCCGCGAAATATCTTCTGTGAACCACCGATCTTCTACAGATACCACTAGATCTTTCAATGATTGTATGATTTTCCTTTGTTTCTCAGATCTTATTTAGACTAGTTTTCTTTTCCTTTAATTTCTACCTCTATTTCTTTTCACTAACATACCTTTTGAAGAAAAATAAATCATGTCTTCCACAAGAAACACAGGCAAAGGAAAGGCCCCTGCATCTTTAACTAGCAAGGGCAAAGGCAAAGCCAGGATGCTCAACCGAGGAACAACACCAAAGAAGCACTAATCCTTTGTGTACCAAACATGAAAGAGCACTACGTCATTTGCCAAGGCCGCTCAATAACAGTGGAAAAGCAGTTTGATTTAACAGGATTGAGGGGTGATTTCGCCAACATCATCGAGCAGTTCACCCACAGGCAATGTCATGCATTTGCCAACCTGCTTCTGTCATATTACCCAAACTTGGTTACCGAGTTCTACACCTCTTATCTAGCCCGACAAGAAAGTATGCAGCATAGAGGCAACGTAGACTATTTCCCTTTCTTGCCGTCCATGATGATCCAGGGAGTGGAGATTGATATAACCCCAATGGCCATTAATTATTTCTTCTGGGAGAATGAATTGACTCCGCTAACTGAGTACATGTCTAGGGTGGCAGATATGAAGGACCAGTTTGCATGGGTTGGCCGCATTATAGCAATTGGCAATCCTTTGTGGGCCTCTATGGGTGCCAAAATCTCTTGCCATGACTTAAAGTTCGAGGCCAAGTTGTGGCTCGATTTTGTTTGAGCTCGGATCATCCCCTATAAAAATGAACAGAGGGTCAGCCTTCAAACTGCCATTCTTATTGCTTGCATGACGGGAGTCCCCATCAACTTTGCGGAAATTGTTGCTCAATGGATGAAGATGAAGGCCAGGCAATCAAATACTTCAATGCCCTATGTTGTCTTAATTTCCCAGCTTTGCTCAGCAGTTGAGGTGCCTCTATTCCCAGATGAAATTCCTTCTGTTGCTTCGGGTGTAATTGATATTGAGAGGAAGAGAGATGCTGAGGCACCAGTAGTAAAGAGGAAGCGCCATTAAGCCTTTGGAGTGCAAGAAGAATCCCTCTCCCACGAGTCAGCCCAATCACCAATCGTCCCAAAATCCAATGTGCCCCAGCCTGACATGTCGATCCAAGCATCGGGTGACATGCCCCAACAAAGATTTTCTCCCCCTCCACAATCTTCTCAGTCAAGTGATCTCCACCTAATTGTGGAGATGACAAACTCGCATGAAAGCCAATTTCAACATTTGGCTAAGAGCCTCCAGACACTCATTGTGAAAACAATCAAGAAGGAGCTCAAATCACTGTACGAGAATGTCTACACTTGATGAAAGAGGGTGGATGCAGTAGAAGGAGCAGTCACTTTCCTCTGAACTGAAGTGCATGAGTGGAAGTTTAGGACTTCGATCGAAGTTCCCGACATGAGCGCCTTAGATGTTGCAATGGCTGCTCCGTCCTCTGCTCGGGGGCCAATTAATGACTTGTTTGAAGGGCTGGGAGACGATTTCACTGGGTTAGGTGATGCTAGTGGTGGTGATGGTGGTGCGGCAGAGGTTGACGACGAAGAGGAGTAAGCCACTCAGGGAGTTCCTTGTCCTTTTCCCTTGTGCATATTTACATTGGGGACATTGTATGCTTTAAAGTGGGGGAAGGATAAGCGTAATTGATGGGGGGAGGATTGTTTCTTTTGAGATTCTGATGTTTTTATTATTTGAGTTTGAGTAGGTCCAACCTTCGTCGGGTTGTTGTTGGTCAAATGATTTTCCTCGTCCGGCGTATCCTGTTTTTCTAAATTAATGAATGAATGAATTGGTTTGTTTATTTGTGTGATTGGTGCTTAGTGACCAAATGGGGTCTTTGGTTTGAATTGCAAAATATTGAAAATCTTGAATGATATGACCCCAAAGGTTTGTTCTTGTTTCGCCATTGTAAATAGTAGTGTAGAAATTAAAACTCTGAGGGTTTTCTTTTGACCATGGTTCTTTCCCAAGGAGCATTCTTTTATTTGTGTTATTTTTGTTGTCGAACCGAGTTGGTTTTTCCTGATGATTGATTGAGTGGCAACATTCTTAAGGAAAAATGTCATGTTGCTTTGAGTCTTTTGTGAAGTTTTTTTAAGAGGCACCACTAAACTTTTTGTTGTTGAAATGGAATTGCAAAACAAGGGCATGAGAATGAAGATAATGAGCAAGTGTGGACACCATAGCATAGCATTCTTTGTTATACATTGTAAATTCCCTATTTGACTTATGAGGTTTGCTTGCTTTGATGCCCTAATTTGGTGTTATGTGTGTAGAATGACTCTTGTAGACCCTTTAAGGGTCATTGCCTTGTGTGGTGAGGACATTTTTGATGAATCTCACGCATTGCATCTTGTCTAGAACTTGCCCCAAATGTGATTCAAGGAGAAATCCTAGATGTAGTTGCACCAAGAATATGAGTTTAGGCTTTCCTTTGTCTAGTCACTTCACCCATATGCTTTCCATAAGCATCAATTCTTGTTAGCCGATGTTGAGCCTTAAACCCTTTCTTTGGAAACCACATTACAAGCCTTAATACCATTCTTATTACCTCTTTTTGGCCCCATTCTCCCTGTGATGCTAGTGATAAGATGAGTAAGTAAATGAAGCTTAGAGCCTAAGAAAGAGGGAGTGATAAAAAAAATTTGTGAGAAATGAGGCAAAAGCCTAATATTGGGGGTATGCTAAACAAAGGGGGAAGATAAGAATCATAGTGTGAAGGGAGCACCACCTTTTGTCAAAAGTGCGCCAAAAGATAAATCAAAAAAAGGAAAAAGACAATTTGTGTGAATTGGTGTTCCTTCTTGATGTGATAAGGCTAATTGTGAAAGCAAGGGGTTATAAGGGGAACTGTTGAAGAAATGAAAGTCATCAACAAGAAAAAATGGGTTATGTTAGTGGAATTGATGTAAGGTATGTCACTAAAGGCATTAGGGAGAATTAGTCACTATAGCCAAATGTTCATCCCGCCATCACCTCGAGCCTACATCAGAACCTACAAGTCCTAAATGATTCTAGGTGTAGCTACTCTACATTAGTGGCGAATTACATGAAGGGAAAGCCTATGGGTCAAGTGTATGCATGAAGATATCTTTTGGGAAAATGAGTATGAGTGTCTCTTCCAATTAATCCCTTGTGTGCATTCGAATAATCGCATGACCAAAAGAATAGGGATCCTTATTGTGGTAAGTGGCATCATTTATTTTTGGGGATGCAAGAGAATTCAGAGTTAAGGTGGACATGGGGCAAGGAGTGTAAACTCTAAGGCAGGCTTTGAATTTTCAGTGATTATGACTTGATGTTGTGTGTGTTACTTGGTTGAGCAATGCCCTTGAATTGATAAATAATTCCTTTCATAAACTTTGCTTGATAGAAAGTGGTTGCCTTCTTGAAGCATCTTCATTATTTTGGTCTTTTGGGGTATTTTCTTCTCTTTTTCGGTGAGTGTGCTGAGTATTTTTGTATTTTCATAGTCCAAGTGATCGGTGAGGTCTAATTGTGAAGAGAGGTGGTACATTCCTCAATAGTTGAGTATTGCATTACTTGAGGACAAGCAATGATTTAAGTTTGGGGGTTTGATGAATCATTAATTTACCAACTCGTTAGGCTCTAAAACTTGAGTTTTTGTTTAGTTCTTGAATTGATTATTCGGATTTTATGCCCTTTTTTCTTTCATTGTGTGCAGATGGCTAAAAGTGAAGAAGAGAGCAAAAATGGAGCAAAAAGAGGGAAGTGAGGCTGAATCGGCGAGTCGCAGATGTAAATCAGTGAAACGCCAGCCAAGGGCCGAATCTCAATGCCTCAGAGGAGTAATGCCACCGGTGGTTTGCGACTTTCCAGGGGTGAGTCACCAAATGATGCTTAACAGTTCTGGAAAATAGCATGAAGACCCGGCAGTTCACGGATTTGGATTGGCGAAATGCCGGATGAACTGCCGGTGCTTATTGGAATTTAGGGGAAATGCATAAACAAAACCCGGAGGTTCACGAATTGCATCGGCAGACCATCAGTGCCTCCGCCGATTCCAGAATGGAGCTATAAGGGTATAATCGTCCATCATTGAAAAGGAGATGAAAAGTACCCTACTTTTCATGGTATAAATAGAAAAAGAAATACTTTGTACTGGGATATGCAGAGAGGAAGATAGAAATAGAGAATTTAAAGAGAGAACAAAAAGCTTACATCACATCATCTTTTCTCCTTTCAGCAAAAGAACATTCTCTTAGTTGAAAGAGGGGGATTTTGAGTGTAAATTGTAGAAAGTACTATGTTCTAGTTCCTCTTGTACTAGTAAGTTTCAGCTATTGTGAATATTATTTTGTGAAGTTGATTTATCAACTTTTGCTATTAAATTCATTGATTCTATTGATTAATGTGTTTTTGAATTTCATAACTTGAGTAGCTAAAATCATTAACTAGAGGTGTGTGATGATGAATACTTAATTGGATTGGGTATTGCTAGAGCCATCTTCATATTGTTCAATAGTGTAAATCTATTGGATTCACTTCAATCTAATAATGAAGATCCATTGATTATGATATGGGTCTATTTATTCTTTCTTGATTATTGCTTGAGAGAGAATAATTAAGTATTGAAAGAGAATCTAGTAGTGGGCATGGATAGAGATTGTGAAATTAAGCTAGGAATAGCTGAAATTGCATTCTCATTCCTTATTGGCAACTAATAGTTAGGAATAGTGCAGTTGCTAATCCAAATCTAATCGAGTTGATCTAAGTTGTGGTTAGAGTCTTAATAAAACTCTAGCAAGAGGTAATCAATAGGTTGAGAAGCTGAGATTACCCACTTCCCGAGATTATTTACTCTAATTAAACTCATAAGATGACATGGCATGTCCCGATCTAGTTAATATTTCGTCTACACCGCATCTCTAGTATTTCACATCCTTGTTGACACTCTAGCTGATCTTGCTATTTTACTTCATTAAGTCTACCAATACAATTCTCTGAAAATTTCAACTCCCGCAATTTTATTTTTTTTAATATTAAACCGACGTGGTGCAAACTAAGATCAATTTTTCAATTGACACTTGAAATTATCATTCCCTAGTCCTCATAGGATTCGACCTCGGCACTCGCCGGGTTACTTGTTTTGATACTTCGGCCATTTATGTTCTTTGTGTTAAGGAATATATTTTGGACGCTATCACCAACCAAATGCCATTTCCCTAGACTTTCATCATCATTGAAATACAATCAAGCTTACAATCACTTTTTAGTTAATTTTATATTAAAGTTTTCATAGTTTAATTTCTCAAACCAATCCCCATTTTAACTGTTTTTTAGAATAGTGAAATTAAAGTGATAACCTTATAATGATTAAATTGACAAGTCCTTGTGGATATGATATCTGGAATTAACAATCCTATATTATTTGATGACCATGTGCGTTTGCGTGCGCTTGTGTGACATCAAGTATTTAGCGCCATTGCTAGGGACTTGAATATTTTTTAATCATTTCTAGGTTAGAATTTTATTTCACTAGTCTATATTTTATGTTTGTTTCTTGTTTTTGTTGAAGTTCACGGGGTTGTTTGCCTTAGTGTTTGCTAAGTACGAGAAGTCAGAGACAACTTTGGCTTCTCTTGATCCTGAAATAGAGAGAACCTTTCAAAGGTTAGCCATGGAAAACAACGGGCAGGCAGCAGGTGAAGATAATGAGAGAGTTCCAGTGATGAATTTTGCTAGGCCTAATTTGGAGAACGCTTCTAAAGTGATCATTAAACCGGCCATCACTGAGAACTTTGAGCTGAAGGAAGGGACCGTGCGGTTGGTCCAAAACACTTGACAATATCAGGGAAAACCACACGAGGATCGCCATAGGCATCTGATGACGTTTGTGGAGCTGAGTGAAAATTTCACTACCAAAACGTGTCAGATGAATATGCCAAGCTGACTATTTGTCCATTATCACTAATTGGGGAAGCCAAGGAGTAGCTTAAAAATGAGCTTGCAGGTTCCATCACTGCTTGGGAGATCATCTCCGATAAGTTCATTAACTAGTTCTTCTCGAAGAGAATAACTACGGAACTGAGGGGGAAGATCTTCAGATTTGTGTAGAAAGATGGGGAGACGCTAGCTCAAGCATGGGAACGTTACAAAGGTTATTTGAGGGATTGTCCACACCACATAAAGCCTAAGGATATAATCGAGACAACTTCATAGAGGGTCTCAAACTCGAGTCTAAGATACTCCTTGATGCTACCCCACAAGGACAAATTCTGTTAAAAAGTTATGATTAAATTGAGGCTCTCTTGAACCTCATGTCTACGAGGAGTCAGGATTATCAAGACTCAGGTAGAGGATTCGCGACAATAAAGGTGCCAAGAAAGATTGAGGTAGATGGTGTTACTGCGATCAGCGCAGACATTAGCCAACTGGTGAATTCAATCACTAAGTTAGTAACCACACCAGCAGGAGCCCAAGTACATCAGGTGCAAACCCCACCACCATCATATGAGGCGTGTGGAGAAAGCCACGCCTGTTCAGGTTGTTCTCTGAATCCTAAATCTGTATACTCTGTGGGAAAACAAGGCTGTGGTGAAGGTTTTGCAAGTAATGGCTATAATCAGAGGTACCGAAATAGAGAAAATCCCTCATGGGGAGGGAATCAAAATTTCCAAAGGCCCCAGAACATGTACCAAAGGCCACAGGGCTAGCAGCAGGACAATCCTCTTGAGAAGACAATGAAGCAATGGATGGGATAGCAGACTCAGGTGGTTAATGAGATGCAAAAGTTCATCCATGAGCTTGAGAGGAATATTGGGAAATTGGCCCTACAGCAGAACAATAGACCACAAGAGGCACTCTCGGGTAACACCAAGAAAAACCCCAAAGAAAATGTAAGTGCAATTTTCTTGAGCAGTGGTAAGGAGCTGGGTGAGGCTATCCCCAAAAAAGAAAATGTTAATGAACAACAGGATGTAAGATCCAAGACTAAGGTATGCTATTTTAGCAACCCACAACCGAAGGTTGTAGTAAATTTCTTGAATTGTTAAAGTAGGTTCATGTGATATTCTGTTTGTGGAGCTTTTGTAAGAATTTTCATAGTACGGCCAAGTATCTCTGGGATATTGAGGCCAATAAAAGGATGCATACAGAGTTTGAAACTATGGCTCTTATAGAAGAGTGCAGGTCCCAGATCACGAACAAAATTCCCAAGAAGCTAAAGGACCCCAAGAGCTTCACTATTCCTATTGTTATTGGGAGCAAAGAAGTTGGTTCAGCCTTATGCAATTTGGGTGCGAACATCAATTTTATGCCCACATCCCTATTCAGAACTCTTGGACAAGGAGAAACATATCCTACCACAGTGATGTTGCAACTTGCAGACTGATCTTTGGCCTATCCTGAAGGAATAATTGAAGATGTCTTGATAAAGGTGGGACCTTTCATCCTATTGGTGGACTTTATAATCTTATACTATAAGGTAGATGTAGCAGTTCCCCTCATTTTGGGGAGAGAATTTTTATCCACCGTCGACGCTATCATACAGGTTAAGTCGGGCAAGATGTGTATAAGAGTATATGGTCAGGAGGTTGTGTTTGAAGCAGCACAGATCCCACCTCATTATGAGGACTTCACAGTGAAACCAGCGGGAGAAACAGGAGGCTCTCATCAGGTTGTGGAGCAGCATGTGTTGCATGAGAGTTTAGCAGATCCTCAGTATAGTTAAAAGTCCACTTGCATGAAAGAGTGACGGGGACAGTACTCATGCCGTGAAATTAAATCAGGCACTGCATGGGAGGCAACCCATGAACGTCATGCCATTACTATAACTAAGGCACTTGGTGGGAGGCAACTCATCCTTCTAACATTTTGTATATTTTTCTTTGTTTTGTAGAGACGAATAGAGGTAAGAGGCTAAATAAGTAAAAAGTGTAAGCTTGGGGTGAGATACCTAGTGTGGGGTGCAAGGTGCTAAATTCTAAAAGAAAATTTTTTCAAGTGGTGCTATGGGTGGCGCGTTGCACCAACCCCTGTCTGCGAAGAGAAAAATTTTTCTAAGTCTGTGGTGAGACAGAGGGGGCAGCGCGCCAGGGTTTTTATGACCAAAAATTTTTGGTCAATGTTGACTCAAAAGATATTAAAATTACATAAAAACCCATGTCCACTCCTTTATTTAAAATATCATTCATCCTTTTTCATTAAAAAGATGAAAAACAAAAATTAAAAATTCTCTCTCTTGTCCCCTCTTAAACCCGTAAGTCCCTCTCCATTCTCCCCTCCAATGTTGTGTTCTTTAAGATGTGGAGAATCACTCATATTCAACTCAAGTAAATATATTTCTTCTCTCTTGTTAGATAATGGTTAAAGCATGCACCCACACCTTCTTCCCAAAGTGTAGGACCCAAAAATCATCATTGTTGATGAAAGTTTGAATTTCATATTTTGGGTCTTATGAGCTTAAATTCTTAAATTCTTCCATTATACTATGTTATCCTTGTTGAGTTAATTATTGCTAGTTGAATGTAATAGTTTGAACTTGTGGGGATGAAGGGGGAAGATGAATTAAATTCTTGAATATTGGTGGGTAGATGTATTAATTGTAGAGAGAGAAAGTACATGGGTATTGAATTCTTGAATATGAATAATGCTTGAGTTGTTGAAATTCTTGATTAATTCTTGATAAATGGTAGTAAATTGCTTGTTTCTTGTTGATTGAATAGAATAGTGCTACTTCATTACATGAATTACTTGAGTTATGGATTAGAAAAGGGAAAAGTGAGAGGGACGGCCTAGTTGATGCAATCTTGAAAAAGTTAAAATTAGAGGAGAGTAGAAAAGAAGAAAAAATCCATGAACTTTGTTGTAGCTGGAGTTAGTGAATTAATGTGAATTATTGAGATTGGATGACGATAGGGGAAGTCTTGAGTACCCTATTTGACAAATTCTCACAAGTATGCTATCAAATTAAGTGTGAGGTGGATTTTGCTCCTTCAATACTTAATTAGTGAAAAATTGTTCACGAACTAATTTTGTGAAGTTCTTGATTTGTGCTTGTTAGGTACCATGGAATCAAAAGGAAAGGAGGTGGTTATTGTGGATCCAAGTCTTGAGAGGATTAGAAAAAGGCAAAAAGGGGGCTAGTTCTTCGCTTCCAAAGCCAACCCTGCGAGGAGATTTGGAGCAAAAGCGGTAGAGCCTCATGGGCTTACTTGGTTCAACTCTAAAAAAGAAGCCAATTGAGTTCTGGTCATTTGGGACAAGATGTGTGAGTTGGGAGTTGGCTACATATTTAATGAGTCAGAGAGGTACAACCTCCCATTGGCGAGGGAGTTCTATGCAAACTACACTATATCATTTGGAGAGAGCACCAAGGTAAAGATTAGAGGTCAGGCGGTACGTTTCATAGCTAAAAAGTTCAATGCCTTTCTAGTGACACCTGCAGTAGGCCCTTCGAAGTACTTCATCTTGCTAGAGAAGCCTCCATAAAGAGACATCCACCACACTCTATGTTGTGAGAACTCATCCGCTCGTTGAGCGAAGGATCATAATTGCACTCATTCTACACTTATGTTTGCCTATTTGAATAGGGAGGCAAAGGTGTGGGTGAAGTTGGTTTTTGCTGTCTTTCTCCCTGCGACACATATTGTCATAACCCGAACATAGGCCCGGATCGAAACACGGGAGAAAGAACCCTGATAGGCTCCAAGTCGACCAATGGCATGAATATAACGTCTAACTCATTCATTAAAATGGAAGATCAACATGAATAACATAGTGAATATCTAAACATAACATAACATCTTATTACATAACATAAGTCTAAAGCTGAATACATACTATGTCCAAGTAAAACCGAGTATGCAAGGAAAGTAAAACCGCTAATAAGTAAAATCATTAAACATGCATAGTATAAAACCTAATTAAGATAATATTCTGAGAGTAAGGCTCGCATGCTATTTTCTGAAATCATGATCTGTACATTATAACTGAATCGAATGACCCAAAGCTAAAAACTGATAATCATAAGTAAAACTAAACATTGGATCAAACTTGCTGAAAACATAATATCATGACTGATGTACATGTATAAATGAGACCATGAGGAACAATTGGAGACTCTTCATATAACCGACATTACCACGATAGAGCTTACGCGGTCCCGACTATCACACTCAAGTGGGCAGAGCCGTCCAAAGTTTTTTTGGTGCTAAGGGCGCTACCATTATATCAATATCAAGATCAAGGCCTCTTGGGGGTAAGGGAAGCTCCAAAGAGGTCCCAAATAATCTGATCATACCTATGTTGGCGCATAGTTCTGAGGAATAGGGTTGACTGACCCTTAGCCTACTAGGTGCTAGACACTACTCCCAAAACATGCATATGCTCTCCATTGTTTTTCAATGAAGTTGACCATCGTCTAGTGACTAAGATGACCCATAACATGCATACATAAATCTGAATCATAACATGAGGAGCCTTGGCTCAAACCATACCACAAGTTGAAAATAGTGGGAGACTAGACTCCAAAACCATGTGGTAAGCTAGTTCATGAAATCATAAAACATACTTCTAATATGGGCTTGCCTAGTACTTAACATGCTTGAAATCAACTTGATTCACTTTAAAAACATGAACATAGACATGGGTATTTCGAAATCATATTTTGTTCATAAACATCTCATCATACTTGAACACATATCTCATGGATCTCAACTTTCATGGATGGGCATCATACTTTAGAAAACTTGAAAACGTAATCTACAATTTAAAACATTTTAAAATTGTCCCATTTATCTCGTAACATGCTTAGATCATACCCATGATAGAACTTAGAGAATTCACATATTTGGGTTAAAACCCCATAGATTCATAAATAAGGATTTCATGAAATAGAGAGGGATTGAGCATGGGTGTGGACTATTACACCTATTCATAGCCTTACATACCTGAAGAATTCTGATTTCACAACTTCCTTGATTGCCCAAAGAGAATTGAGGAATAACTTTGAAGAACCAGGCTTGATCACCTTCTCAACCCCCTAAACTTGCATGCGTGAATTAGGCTAGGCTAGGCTTAGAATGACTTAACCCTTCTCAAAACACTCTATTCTGAGCTTAAAACAACGTAGTTTAGGCCTTAGGAACATAGGAATTACGGAACCTTCTTGCCCCAGAATATTCCAAAAATAGGAGGTTATTTCAAATAGATGAGAGATAGCGTAAAGCGATGGGTTGGAGTCCGGACTTCTAGATGATCATGAGCTGGCACAAAAGAAAGAAGAAAACCCTTAATAAACTTGCAGGGAAGAATAGACTGCCAACACCAATGAGGGAATGGATGACTAGTGCCCCTGACCACGACTTGTGGTCACCACTCATCATGAACACTACCAATTCTTCCTCTAGGGGTCACCATGAGGGACACCACAACTCGTGGTGTTCCCAAAGACTCGTGGTGACCAGTCGTTACCTTCACTGCCCCATTCATCAAGTCTTCGATCAACTCTTGACCATGGGACACCTGGCGACTCGTTGTGTTGACCACGACTCATGGTCACATCCGTGGTCACCTCAAATCCCAAATTTCAATCCAAGTCCAACCCTTTTCCCATGAGTCACTTAACAACTCGTGATGTTCCTGATGGGTCACTGACGACTCTTCCTGTGACCTGGAGCAGAAAATCTTGTTTTCTCCGTTTCCACTCCCGGGTCTGATCTTAAGGATTTTGGGGTATTACAATATCTCTCCCTTGGGAACATTCATTCTCAAATGTGTAAAAATATACTCAAAAGTAGAGAAATACAATCATCATACTCAAATACTGAACATACATGCTGAAAACTGATGGAGTGACTGACTCGAATTTGAACTACATGACTGAACTAAATTCCTAAATCACACATACATTAGTTGACATGAAAGAAACTAGGACACATGAGCAGAACATGAAACTGAATAGAGTATCAAGGAGGAAGTTGATATCTCAAATTGAAACTAAGCCGGAAAGGAATAGATGCGGGTATTTAGCCACCATATCTGCTTTGGCTTCCCATGTAGCTCCCTCAACATGTTGATTCCTCCACAAAACCTTGACTGAAGATACTTCTTTGTTTCTTAGATTCCAAACATGATGATCCAGTATTTCCACCGGAACCTCTTCATAACAAAGGTTGTCCTTCACACCTACACTCTCCACCGGAACAACTAGAGCCAAGTCACCGAAGCACTTCTTTAAGAGCGATACATGAAAAACTGGATGGACTGAAGCTAATTTTGAGGGAAACTCCAACTCTTATGTTACCTTGCAAACCCATTTCACAATTCGGTCGGGCCAACATAACAGGGACTTAATTTCCCTTTTTTCCCAAATCTTATCACTCCCTTCATGGGGGATACCTTCAAAAACACCCAATCATCAACTTCAAACTCAAGATCCCTCCTCACATCGGCATAGGACTTTTGGCTACTCTAAGTTGTTTTCAAACTATCCCTTATAAGCTGAACTTTCTCCATAGCCTCATGGACTGAATCTAGTCCTATCATTGCAGCTTCACCGACATCAAACTAACCAATAGGCGATCTACATCTCCGCCCATAGAGAGGCAAATGATCATCCCAACTACCCTTGAAGTCAAATACACACGCTCTCAACATATCCTCAAGAGTCTAGATAGTCTGCTCCACCTGACCATCCATTTGCGGGAGAAATGCAGTACTGAGCTTAACCTAAGTACCAAGTCCATTTTGAAACCATATCCAAAACTGTGAGGTAAATTGAGTACCTCTATCTGATATGATGGACAATATCACTCCAGGTAACCGAACTAGCTCCTGAATGTACAACTTAGCATAATCCTCTGCTAAATCAGTAGTTTTGACCGGTAGGGAATGAGCTTCTTTGGTCAACCTGTCCACAACCACCCAAATGGAGTCATATTGTTGACGAGTACAAGGCAACCCTGTAATGAAATCCACATTGATCTCCTCCCACTTCCAAGTAGGAATACAGATGTCTTAAAGAAACCTCCCAGTCTTTGATGCTCCACTTTCACCTATTGACAATTCGAACACTTAGCCACAAACTTCGCTATGACCTTCTTCATGCCATTCCATGTAATACCCCGGAAGTGCCTAAGAGTAGACCCGGGAGTTAAAAATTTAAAACTGTTAAAAACTGGAGAAAAATTGTAGGACAAGGGGTGTAATGAATTGTGGTTGGAAACCACAATCCATTGTTTCCAATCGTGGTTTTAGGAGTTCAGGTGGCAGTAGAAGTAACTACCGACATAACGACTCATTGTGAGAAACAACGAGCCATCGTTTGTAATCGTGGAGAGATTCTAAGTTGGGCTACTGTGAAGGAACGATCCATACAATGACTCGTTGGTACCTCTGATGGGTCATTGTATGTGGTCATGGGTTGGAGCCTTAGGTGTTCAAGTGGTGGCAGCGGATGGTTGTAAAGGGCTGTTGAAGCTAGCAATGACCCGTTGTGTTAATCGTGGAAAGGAAGTTAAGGGTTGGTCCAGTGTGGGTGACAAAAAGAAATAATGAGTCATTTTCTCTATAAATGACTCGTCGTGTCAATCGTTGATTGGGCTACCAGTTAAGTAACCAATGCATCTAATGGATGGGTGTGACGAGTCGTTAGAGGAACTAATGACTCGTTCTGTTGATTGTTTTTGGAGAAGCTGAAAGTTCGAAGAGAGTCCAGTGCATCCAACGGAAGGCCACCACAGTTCATGGTAAGGACCAAGGAGTCGTGGTAAGGGTCGTGGGTTCTAGTTCGGCCAGATTTTAACTTTTTCTTAGGGGCAGTTTGGTAAAATCCCACGCTTTCAGATTTAAAGTGACGTCGTTTTGGGTTCTACCTTGCATGTTTTAAGAGGTTTTTCATGCCAAAACGCTCATTCTCTCCACTCTCCTTCTTGTTTCTCTCTTCTCAAGATTTAAGGGTTTCATCAAGGTGGTCATCAAGGCTTCAAGGAAGATTTTGAGTGGGAATTTCTTATACCAGGTATATGGGTTTTTTAACAAGGATACTCTTCCATCCTTGTGCCCCAAAAATATTTTCATTAAACACCGATTTCGATAATTATAGAAAAGCATGAGATAGGATTTGTAAAAAGGGTAAATTCTTCCTTATTTTCTTATATGCAAATATCTACTATGATTATAAATTTAATTGGATTATTTATTGATGAGTTATCTTGAATTATGAATATAGGTTGAGTATGTATGTATGTAGTACGCTCTTTCTAAATTGATTTGAGTATTGGGACAGGAATTTTTCGTTTCTCCCTTGATTATGTAGAAATTCATGATCATGATGGAAGTGTGGAAATATTGTATGAGTAACCCTAATAACTTGATTCTGATATTGATGTCCATGTTGGGTTGAGTAGGAGTTCTGGGCTTGAGCAATTGAAGTAAATTTTGTCTCATCACCATGTTTTAGATTTAATTGATTGGGCATGACAAGATTGCATCTATATTGTTGAACTATGAAGCTTGGGCGGATTCTATATTGTTTTCCTCACTAAAATTATTTTTATAAAATCTTAGAATCTAAAATGCCTATGGCTAAAGAGTTCATAAAAGGAGTGATTATGACAAGTGAGTGAAATGTTTGTAAACCTAAATAAACGAAGTCATGCATCTCAATAGAGAATGAGTTGAATTTTTATAAACCATGTATGATCTTGTATTACCTATTGAATGAGGTGAGTTCGGAAGGGAAATTCCATGATAGAATAATGCTAGTACGAATTTATAGCATGCTTGTCTAGGATGAGAGGTTAAAGCTAACGAGGAAATTGGCTCTGTGATGATGTAAATCATGATGTTAAGGCCTGTGACTAATATGTCAACTTGTTGAGCCTGTGTCTATTTAGAGGTAGCTCTAATCCTTTCAACATAAGTATTGCATGATGAGAGTGGTGAATATTCTTGTCTTTGATTAGCTGTAGTAAATTAGACTAGCTTACTCGTTAGTGGAGTATGTCTTCTCTTAGTCGCTACTGGAGTATATCATCTTAGTCGTTAGTGGAGTATGTCTTCTCTTAGTCGTTAGTGGAGTATATCTTCTCTTAGTCGTTAGTGGAGTATGTCTTCTCTTAGTCGTTAGTGGAGTATGCCTTCTCTAGTACGCCAGTGACTCTCTCTATATCAGAGCTTTCTCTCCCTTCAACAGTCGGGGATTCTCTTTAGCTGAGAATGTTTCCCTTTGATAGTCAGGGATGCTCCCTTCGATAATCAAGGACTCCACCTTAGACAGTCAGGGGCCCTCATGATATCAGTCACACATTGCATCTCTGTATCATTTTTTATTACTGCTTTTGTGCATCAGTTGATCGTATAACAATGCATGTCCTTATAATGTGGTTATGATGATATGAATATATAAATCTCATATGAGGTTGTCGTATCTCATTTCAATTACATTACTATTAATATGTTTTTACATTACTTACTTCTTATATATATATATATATATATATATATCATGAGTTAGTTATTTATGCTTCCTGCATACTCAGTACATTCCAAGTATTGACCGCACGCCTCTTGTGCTATATTGTTTCATGATATAGATTCAGGTCTCCAGGTCCAGCCGCGTGGTTAGATATGTTTCTCCTCCTCTCAGCTGCTAGTGGTGAGTCCTCATCTTCCGAGGACGTGATTTATGTTCTTACTTTTAGTATGTTTCAGTTTTCACAAATTTGGGAGTTAGCTGGGGGCTTGTCCCAGCAGCTCATCAGTTAATAGAAGGCTTTCAGACTTGTTTAGACAGATTCAATGTTGTATCTAAGTGTTGTTAAGATTTCCATTATGGGTTATATTAGATTCTTGTTATCAGCTTCCGCTTATTCATGTTGTTAGTCGTCTTTTATGTTAAGTGTATGCTATGATTATTCCATAGGACGACTTGGAGCCTTTCACGGTTCCTTATCCCATGTCTACGATCTAGGTCTACTCTCGGGTCGTGACATTCCACCAATAGACTTCCCATAGGTCACAGTACATCTTGGTGGAACCTGGATAGATAGAATATCTGGAACTATGAGCCTTGTGCAACATCCGATCTCTTAAATCACCAACATTCGGTGCGCATAAATGGCCCTAATATCGGAGTACACCATCTCCCCCTTTGGAGAAAACCTCCACCTTTTGATTCTTAACAGCTTCCTTTAACTTTACCAAAATAGGATCTTCGTCTTGTCTAGCTTTTACGTCAGTCACCAAGGATGATTCTGACCCATTCTGAACAATAACACTGCCATCGATTGAGTCAACCAAACGAACTCCCAACAATGTAAGTCGATGCACATCCTTCACCAGCTCATCCTCCCTTCATCTACATGGGGCACACTCTCCATCGAAAGCCTACTAAGAGCTTCTACTACCACATTAGCCCTGCCCGGATGGTAATGGACACTCATATAAAAATTCATGAGTAACTCCAATCACCTCCTTTGACGTAGATTTAGATCCTTCTGGCTAAACACATATTGTAGGCTCTTGTGGTTCGTAAACACATCTACATGGACCCCGTATAAATAGTGTCTCCAAATCTTCAAGGCAAATACTACTACTGCCAATTCAAGATCATAAGTCAGAAAATTCTTTTTATGAACCATCAGCTACTTGGAAGCATATGCTAATAACCTTACCATGATATATCAATACACAACCAAGGTCGATCCTCAAAGTATCACAATATACCACAAACCCATCGGTACCCTCGGGTAGGGTTAACACTGGTGCTGAGGTGAGTTGAGTCTTCATCTCTTAGAAGCTCTTCTCACAAGCCTCCGACCATTGAAACTTCACTTTCTTCTGGTCAATTTGGTCAATGGTGCTGCAATAGATGAAAACCCCTCAACAAATCTCCGATCATAACTAGCTAAACCCAAGAAACTCCTGATATTCGAAAGATTCACCGGTCTAGGCCAATTCTTCACTGCTTCTATCTTTTGAGAGTCTACCTGTATACCCTCACTTGACACCACGTGACCCAAAAACACCACTGAGTTCAACCAAAACTCACATTTACTGAATTTAGGACACAATTGGTGATCCTTCAAGGTCTATAACACCACCCTCAAATGAGTGGTGCTGCTCCTTACTCCAACAGTACATGAGGATGTCATCTATGAGCACAATTACGAACATGTACAAGTATGGCGTGAACACCCTGTTCATCAAATTCATAAAACTTGTGGAAGCATTTTTTAGTCCAAAATACATAACTACAAACTCGTAATGACCATACCAAGTCTTGAAGGCTGTCTTCGGAATACACTCTCCCCAACCCTGAGCTGACGGTATCCGGATCTGAGGTCTATCTTTGAAAAGAACATAGAACCCTAAAGTTGGTTAAATAAATCATTAATCCTGAGAAGCAAATACCTATTCTTGATGGTAACTTTTTTCAATTATCGATAATCAATGCACATACGAAGAGAACCATCTTTCTTGCAGACAAAGAGAACTGGTGCATCCCATGGGGATTTTCTAGGTCTAATGAATCCCTTGTCTAAAAGGTCCTTCAGCTACTCCTTCAACTCCTTTAGCTCAACTGGAGTCATTCTTTAAGGAGGAATATATATAGGTTGTGTATTGGGAAGAAGGTCAATACAAAAATCAATCTCCCACTCGGGAGAGATTCCCGGTAAATCAAATACTTTTGGATATTCACACACTACTAGAACTGACTGGATATTTAGGGTCTCGGACGTAGCATCCTTAACCCTAACTAGATGGTACACGCAACCCTTAGAAATCATCTTTTTGGCCTTAAGGTAGGAAATGAAAGGACCTACAGGCACAACAGAACTACCCTTCCACTCTAGGACTGGCTCACTCGGAAATCTAAACTCTACTGCACAGGTTCTACAATTGACTGAGGCATAACATGCAAATAACAAATCCATGCTGAAGATAACATCAAAATCGGTCATGGCTAACTCTAATAAATTTGTTAAGGTGACTTTCTGAAGGACTGTGATAGGGCAATTTCTATATACCCGTCAAGCTATAACTGAACCACCGACTAGAGTAGAGACTGAGAAGGGTTCTGATAGGATTTCAAGACTGACTTCGAAACACCCTGCAACATAGGGCGTCACAAAAGATAAAGTAGCCCCTGGATCTAACAATGCATAAACATCAAGGTGGAATACTCGTAACATAGCAGTGATTACATCTGGGGAGACCTTCTACTCCTAATGGGATTCTAGGGCATAGAATCTGTTTTGGCGCTGTTCGCCACTTGCACTAGTAGATGCCCCTTGATGAGCGTGGAATGCGGGTGGAGCTGTTGAACTGGAAGCTAGGCCTCGGCCCCTATCATGAACCTGTCTGGCTGCTGGTAATCTCTAAGCATATGTTCGGGCTTTCCGCACCTGAAACAAGCACCTAAACCTGTGAAGCACTGGTCCATGTGTCTCCGGCCACATCTGCTACACTCAGGAGTGCTCGTCTCTACGGGTCTGCTACTTTGACCCTTTGAGCCTGATGCTCGTCCCCTCTGATCACGCCTGGATGTGGGTGGCACAATCATAGCCGAAGGCGCTGGGGCTGAAGATCTCTGATAATACTACTGATGGTGCCCACTAGGCCTCCGCTAGGAGAATCCGAAACTGTCAGTCATGGCCCTCTTAGCCTCTCTCTCCCACTCACTCATCTGCACTGCCTCCATCTACTAGGCGTACAGGACTATCCGAGCAAAATCAATGTCATGAAGCAGTATCGCGGTTCGACAATCCCTGACCAAATAATTCACTATCCCATGTACAAACCTGCTCACTCGAGCTCTCTGATCAGCCACCATCTCAGGTGCATACTTGGACAGAAGAGTGAACTCCAAGACATACTCCTGAAATGTAATCTTTCTTGCTTTAGATTCACAAACTCGACCACTTTGATCTCCCTCATCTCTCGAAGGAAGAACCGATCCAGAAAAATGGCATGGAACTCATTCCAACTGATAGGGCCTGCTCCAACTGCCCTACTCTCCTTCCATTGCTTTAACCAAATGTGCGCAACCCCCTTTAACTAGTATGAGGCTAAATCGGCGCACTCCTTCCCAATCACCCCCATGATCTGGGTGATCTTCAGAACCTCATCAATGAACACATGTGGATCCTCATCCACCTTTGATCCAAGAAACTCTGGAGGGTTCATTCTAAGAAAATCCCTAACTCTTGCTGCCTTCACATTCCCGTTCTAAGGGACAAGCGCTATCGCCTTCTTATTGACCTAGGCGGTCAAGGCCTAGGGTAACATTTGAATGGCAACCCTGAACTCCATGTGGGCAATTGGCTTGGGTACATGCTCCGCAGGGTTGGTGGGGCCTGCGGTGCCCATCTCTATTGTCATTCTCATGGCCATTCTCATTTCCATTTCTCCTTCCATTAACTCTGCAATGAGGCATGATTCAGCAAATGCGTATAGCACAAGTTAGAAGTATAGAGGGACATTTCATCACACTACTTAAATCATAAAAGAAGGGAATATTTCCTAAACGTCTCGTAGCCTCTTCGTCATAAGTGTGGCACGCTTCACACCCACAAAAAAGACTCTACTTAACGCATATTTGACACCCTAGGACACTTCAAAACCTAATGCTTTGATACAAGGTTTTTCATGACCTGAACTTAGAATCGGATCGAGACACGGGACAAAGTACCCCGAAAGGCTCTAAGTCCATCCCATGGCATGAACATAACATCTGACTCATTCATTAAAACGGAAGATCAACATGAATAACATAGAGGAAGTCTAAACATAACATAACATCTGATTACATAACATAAGTCTAAAGCTGAATACATACCATGTCCTAAAAAGCCTCTAATACTGATGAGTTGATGGGACAAGAGCCCAACTAACTCACTATAGTCTAAAAACTGAAAAGACGAAATACAACTGATAAGAAAGGCCCACGCAAGATGAGGACTCACCAACTGAGACTAAGAAGTGTTAACTCTGGAAGTCTGACTAACGACGGGATTGAGTCTAGATAGCGGGGCCTGTATCATGAAACAATACACCATATATTATGCTGTCAGTATATACAATATACCAAGTATGCCAGGTAAGTATAACCGCTAAGTAAGTAAAATCATTAAACATGCATAGTATAAAACATAATCAAGATAAGATTCTGAGAGTAGGGAACGCATGTTATTTTCTGAAATCATGATCTAAACATAACTGAACATCATAACTGAATTGAATGACCCAAAGCTAAAAATTGATAACCATAAGTAAAACTAAACATTGGGTCAAACTTGTTGAAAACATAATATCATGACTGATGTACATGCATAATTGAAATCATGAGGAACAATGGGAGAATTTTCATATAACTTACACTACCATGATAGAGCTTACATGGTCCCAACTATCACACTCAAGTGGGCAGAGCCATCCAAAGATTTTTCGGGGCTAAGGACACTACCATGATATCGATATCAAGCTTAAGGCCTCTTGGGGGCAGGGGAAGCTCCAAAGGAGGTCCCAAATAATCTGATCATACCTATGTTGGCGCGTAGTTCTGAGGCATAGGATTGACTGACCCTTAACCTACTCGACTAGACACTACTCCCAAAAACATGCATATGCTTTCCATTTATTTATCAACAAAGCTGACCATCATCTAGTGACGAAGATGACTCATAACATGCATACATAAATCTGAATAATAACATAAGGAGCCTTGGCTCAAACCATACCACAAACTTAAAATAGTGGGAGTCTAGACTCAAAAACCATGTTGTAAGATAATTCATGAAATCATAAAACATACTTGATCATATGGGCTATCCCAATACTTAACATGCTTGAAATCAACTAGATTCACTTTGAAAACATGAACATAGACATGGGTATTTTGAAATCATACTTTCTTTATAAACATCTCATCATACTTGAACACATATCTCATGGATCTCAACTTTCTTGAACTTTCATGGATGGGCATCATACTTTCAAAAACTTGAAAACGTAATTTACAATTTAAAACATTTTAAAATCAGCCCATTTATCATAATTCAACATTTGTAAAATGCTTAGATCATACCCATGATAGGACTTAGATAATTCACATATTTGGGTTAAAACCCCATAGATTCATCAATAAAGATTTCATGAAATAGAGAGGGATTGAGCATGGGTGTGTACTATTGCACCCATTCATAGCCTTACATACCTAAAGAATTCTAATTTCACAACTTCCTTGATTGCCCAAAGAGAATTGAGGAAGAACTTTGAAGAACTAGGCTTGATCACCTTCTCAACCCTCTAACTCGCATGCATGAATTAGGATAGGCTTAGAATGACTTAACCCTTCTTAAAACACTCTATTTTGAGCTTAAAATGACATAGTTTAGACCTTAGAAATATAGAAATTATGAAAATACCCTTAATAAAGTCGCAAGGAAAAATAGACTGCCAATCCCAACGAGGGACTGGATGAGTCATGCCCCTGACCATGAGCCGTGGTCACCTCTCATCATGAACACTTCTAATTCTTCCTTTGGGGGTCACCACGAGGGACACTACGACTCGTGGTGTACCCAATGACTCGTGGTGACCAGTCGTTACCTTCACTACCTCATTCATCAAGTCTTCAGCCAACTCTTGACCACGGGACACCTGACGACTCATGGTGTTGACCACGACTCATGGTCACACCTTTGGTCACCTCAAATCCAAAATTTCAATCCAATTGTAACCCTTTCCCCACAAGTCACTTAACAACTCGTGATGTTCTTGACAGGTCACTAGACGACTCGTGTGTGACCATGTGCAAAAAATCCTATTTCTCCATTTCAACTCCCTGGTCTGATCTTAGAGTTTTTGGGGTATTACACATATGACAGAGGTGACTCGAGAGCGGATTATCTTGGTGTACATGTTGATGAAGGGGATACCGATCAATTTTGGTGTTGTGCTTCATGACAACATGAGAAGATCACTAGACAATTGTAGATAGAAATATTGTCACGAAAATTTCTTGACCATGTTCTTGCAGGAGGTAGGTATTGATGAAGAGGATTCAGACCTTGTTTTACCTCTAGCAGGGCACCTGGCTGGAAAGATAGTGGACGTACGTCCAAAGGTGAAGGAGACTATCCCTTCCACAGGCCCTCTTGTTACAATAACTGATCGTTAGGATTGTGATGAGAGCTTGCAGGGTCATATATATGGGATGTTGGATCTACAACTGAGGCTAGGACATCAATCCGCCACTATAGAGGAGATGACAGCTTTAAAGGCTCGGTACCCGCTCATGGAGAGTGCGATGTGTCGAGTGGGCCCAGCCTTTTAGGAGCCGCTTGATGATGATGAGTCCATAGTCCTTATTGACGGTATTGATGACCTATATATGGATGAGGAGGAGGATGGTGTTATGGGCGCCATGCAGGTTAATGGCGATGATGATGATGCTGACGAGGATGAGGAATACAATCTCAAGGATGATTCTTAGCAACCAGGAAGTTCTTTTTTTCTAGTTTATGATATGATTGTGTGTGAACTAAGGACTGTGCATCTTTTAATTGTAGGGTGGAGGACTAAATTCCTGTTGTTCTTTGATTGATGTATTTACAGTAGGTCATAGCATTATTATGTCATTCCTCGTAATTGTAGCTTGATGATTCACAGGTCATGGGTTGTAATAGATAGTATGGTGATGCTGACTTGGATGCCTAGGATTTTTTGACTTGTTGTTCATCTTGACCTATGTTATTTTTGGTTGCTTTACTTTGGAGTCAACTTTTTTGTTTTGATTGGGTTTTGTATCGTCGTGAGTAATGATGTTTCCTTATAATAGATGAATGATGACCGTCTTAAGGGAAGATTCTTCACATTTTTATTTATTTTTAAGGATTGAGTTGTAGGTCATCTGCTTGGATTCTTGTTATTCTACTTAGTTGCTATGCTGGAGTAAATAGAGCGGTCATCTTGATTGAATGAGTGAGGTTCCATGAGAGACACAAAGATCTCTTTAATTTTACTCAACATATTCTTGGGGCTCAATTATGAATAAACTTGTCATTCTATATGATTGTGTGATGGTATAGTTGTAGAAGCCGATTAGATTCTTGTTTCCATGAGAGGTGAGCTGAATTTCTTTGTGTGTATATATTGTAGAATCTATAACTTGCCTTAGTGTATGTAGGATAACTAATTGGTAGGAAATTGAGAGATGATCAAGGTATTTCTTTATAGAAACCATGTTTTTTTCCTTACCCTCCTAATCATTTCTGGTTAACCCATTTTGAGCCTAAAGCCTTATTCTTTCTTAGCCATGAAAATAGCTTAATCCATTTTTTTGTGAAACATTAGATTTTTTATCCAAAGTAGTCTTAGTCACTTTGAGACTTGAAAGTTAAGGTCCTCCATTGTATATTGTAAGGGAAAAAGAAAAAAATTTTATCAGAAAACAAAAGTGAGAAAAAGGGGTGCCCATAAAATTATGTTGTCTACTTGCTGCTAGGTAATAAAAGAGAGCTTTAGTTGCAAAATCCTTAGTTATTCTATGAGTAGGAAACTAGCAGTCATGTATTGAAAAATAGGTCATGAAAAGAAAAGACAAGGGTCAGTAAATGAAAAGTGAACAAACAAGGAAAGAGGTGGTGGAAGAAAAGTGAAATATATCTTAAAAGTGCTAAAGGTGATAGTCACTATACCCTTATCCGACATTATAGCCAAGAAAACTCCTTGTGATCTTAATCTCTTGAAGCAATTAGGTAATCTTAATGTACATGAGGGGCGAACCTATGGGGTATGTTACATATGTGCATCACATCATTTGTGAGCATGAGTGTGTCTTACTTATTGTGTTCCATGTCTTTATGTTGACGAATTTGAGAGAGGAACATCACTAAAAGTGAGGGGTACAAGAATTATCAGCATTGACTTTGTATGGATGATATGTGTCCATACTTCTGCTTATTCATGTTTAGTTTATCAGTTCTCGTTTAATGTATGCTCTTTAGCCGTTGTGTTCATGCCATGGGTAAACTTAGAGCAATTCGTGGTTTTAGGTTCTGTGCATCGATCCGGACCTATGTTCAGTTCATGAAAAACTTGGTATTAGAGAAAAGGTTTAGACTATCTTAGGGTATCTAAAAGACGCGTTGAGTGGAGTCTTTTCCATGGGTGTGAAGCACACCACATTTATGGGGAAGAGGCTACAAAATGTTTTAGGAAATATCACTTCTTTCATGATATATGTCATGCGTTAAAGTACTTCTCTATCATTCTAACTCATGGTATATGCATTGGAGAATCATGCCTCCACGCTGAGTAAATGGTAGAAGGAATGGTAATGAAAATGGCCATGAAGATGGCAATGGAGATGGCACCAACAAGCCCCACCAGCAGTAGCAGGTCCTTTGCCTGCGCAGGTCTCTTATGCCGAGTTTAGAGCGGATTTTTAGATGTTGTCCCAGGCTTTGACTACTTAGTTCAACCAGTAGGTGGTGGCCCATGTTCCTCAGAATAGGAACGCAGCAGCGGCTTGAGCTTGGGACTTTCTCACGATGAATCCACCTGAGTTCCTTGGGTCAAGAGTGGATGAGGACCTGCATGAGTTTTTTGAGGAGGTGCGAAAGATCACCCCCATTATGGGGGTGACGGGAGAAGAGAGTACAAACTTAGCCTCCTACCAGTTGAAGAGGGTTTCTTATATTTGGTACCGTTAGTGGAGGGACGGTAAAACAGTGGGCATATTTTTGTGATCTGGGATGAGTTCATGACTGCCTTCTTATGCAGATTCTTCCCTAGGTAGTTGTGGGAGGCAAATGCAGCGGAGTTCGTCAACTTGAGGTAGAACAATATAACTGTGAAAGAGTATGCTTTGGAATTTAACCGACTGTCCAAGTATGTGTCAGAAATGGTGGTGGATTAGAGAGCACATACAAACAGATTTGTGTATGGAGTGAGATTTACTAGTCAAGGAGTGCAGGATAACAATGCTGAAAAGTGATCTAGACTTCTCTCAATTGGTTATATATGCTCAGCAAATAGAGGCGGATCAGATAAAAGAAAGGGAGAGAGAGGTTAAGAGGGCCAGAGATCAAGTGGTAGACATCATTAACAGTCCCACCAGAGATCATCAGCCCCAGCATCGTCATCAGTCAGTATGCCATCCAGATCTAGGCGTGATTAGAGGGGAAAGGCATTAGTCTCCAGAGGACAGTAGATCAGGTCAGGGGAGCTCAGCATGCCAGTTTGCAGCAAGTATTGTAGGAAGAACCCTAGGGAGTGCCTAGTGGGGTTAGGTGTATATTTCGGGTGTTGTAAGACTGAATATCTGCTCAGAGGTTGCCCTTCAGCCAAACATAGCCATAACAGAGGCCTTGATGTAGCCACCAGTTCAGTAGCTCCACCAGCACGTTCAGCTCAGCAGGGTGCATCCACTAGTGCAGGTGGTGGTCAGCGTCAGAACAAATTTTATGCCCTTTCATCTCATCAAGGGCAGGAGGTCTCTCCAGATGTGATCACTGGTATGTTGCACTTATTTCATCTTGATGTATATGCATCATTAGATCCAGGGGCTACTTTATTGTTTGTGATGCCTTATGTTCCTATTAAATTTAGAGTCAGTCCTAAAATCCTATTAGAACTCTTCTCAGTCTCTACTTCAGTCGGTGAATCATTTGTAGCTCGACGGGTATACATAAATCTCCCTATCTCAGTCCTTTAGAAAATCACCTTAACCGATTAGTAGAGTTAGTCATGACTGATTTATGTTATCTTTGGTGTGGATTGGTTGCATACATGTTATGCCTCAGTTAATTGTAGATCTCACACGGTAGAATTTCGGTTTCCGGGTGAGCCAGTTCTAGAATGGAAGAGTAGTTCAGTTGTGCCTGTAGGTCGCTTTATTTCCTACCTTAAGGCTAGAAAGTTGATTTCCAAGGGTTGTGTGTACCATATAGTTCGGTTAAGGATGCTACATCTGAGACCTTGACTCTTTAGTCTGTTCCTATTGTATGTGAATATCCAGAGGTTTTCCCAGATTATCTACCAGGAGTCTCTTTTGAGTGGGAGATTGACTTTGGTATTGACCTTCTCCCTGAAACACAACCAATATCCATTCTTTCTTACAGAATGACTCAAGCTGAGCTGAAGGAGTTGAAAGAATAGTTGAAGGATCTCTTTGATAAGGGTTTCATCAGACCTAGCAAATCCCCATAGGGTGCACCAATTCCCTTCGTTCAAAAGTAGGATGGGTCTCTTTGTATATGCATTGACTACCAGTAGTTGAACAAGGTTATAATCAAGAACAAATTTCCCTTCCCCAGAATTGATGACTTATTTGACCAACTTCAGGGTGCTAAGTGCTTCTCAAAGATAGACCTTAGATCCGTCTATCACCAGCTCGGCGTTAGGGAGAGTGACATCCCGAAGATAGCCTTCCAGACTAGGTATGGTCACTATGAGTTTGTAGTTATGCCATATGAACTAATTAATTCTCATGCAGCTTTCATGGTTCTGATGAATAGGGTATTCATTCCATATTTGGACATGTTGGTGATTGTCTTCATAGACAACATTCTCATATACTCTCAGAGGGAGGAGGAGCATGCCGCTCATTTAAGGATTATGCTACAGACTCTTAAGGATCGCCAGTTGTTTGCTAAATTCAGCATGCGTGAATTTTTTTGGATTCGGTAGCATTTTTTGTGTCATGTGAGGGTGTGAAGGTGGACTCTCAAAAGATAGAAGTTGTAAAGCATTGTCCTAGACTAGTTAATTTTTTGGATATCGGGAGTTTCTTGGTTTTAGCTGGCTATTAGAGGAGGTTTGTTGAAGGATTTTCATCCATTTCAACCCCGTTGACTAAGTTTACTAAGAAGAAAGTCAAATTTCACAGATCATATGTCTGCGAGAAGAGTTTTCAAGAGTTAAAGACTCAACTCACTTCATCCCCAATATTGACCCTACATGAGGGTACGGATGGACTTGTTGTGTAATGTGATGCTTCTAGGGTTGTCCTTGCTTGTGTGTTGATACAGCATGATAAGGTTATTTTGTATGCCTCTAGACAACTTAAGACTCATGAGAAGATTACTCGACGTATGACCTAGAATTGGCAGCGGTGGTGTTCGCGTTGAAGATTTCGAGAGACTATTTGTATGGAGTCCATATGGGTGTGTTTACAGACCACAAGAGCCCACAGTATGTGTTCCCTCAGAAGGATTTGAATCTGTGACAAAGAAGATGGTTAGAGCTGCTAAAGGACAATGACATGAGTGTCCTTTATCAACTAGGCAAGGCCAATGTAGTGGCGGATGCCCTTAGCAAACTGTCCATGGAGAGTGTTTCTCATATTGAATATGGAAGGAAAGAGTTGGTGAAGGATGTGCATCTTCTTGCACGATTTGTGGTTTCCTTATGGACTCGACAGATGGTGGTGTGATTGAGTAAAATGGTTCAGAATCTTCTTTGGTGACTGAGGTCAAGGCTAGGCAAGATGAGGATCCCATTTTGGTGAAGTTGAAAGAAATGGTTCAAAATCAGAAGGTGGAAGTCTTCTCCCAAGGGGGAGATGGTGTGCTTTGATATCTAGGTAGTTTATGCATTCCAAATGTCAATGATTTGAGAGAATGGATGTTGCATAATTCTCATGGTTCATGATAACCTATACATCTAGGTACCACCAAGATGTGTTGTGACCTATGGAAAGTCTATTGGCGGAATGGAATGAAGAGGGACAAAGCAAGGTCTATAGCTAAGTGTCTGAATTATCAATAAGTAAAAGTTGAGCATCAAAGACCAAAAGGTATGCTACAAGATATCAGTATCCCCATTTTGAAGTGGGAGTAGATCAATATGGACTTCATCACACGGTTGCCTCGCACTCACCGACAGTATGATTATATATGGGTAATGGTAGACAGATTGACCAAGGCAGCTCATTTCCTACTGGTCAAAACTATAGATTCAGCTGAGGACTATGCTAGATTATATATTCAAGAGTTAGTTAGTTGCATGGATTTCCCTTGTCCATCATTTCGGAGTACATAGTTTACCTAACAGTTTTGGAGATTTTGTCAGAAGGGACTTGGTACTCATGTCAAGCTCAGCATATCTCTTCACCCAAAGATAGATGGTTAGGCTGAGCGGACAATTTAGACTCTCAAGGATATGTGGAGAGTGTGTGTGATTGACTTCAAAGGTAGTTGGGATGATCATTTACCTCTCGTCTACTTTGCATATAACAATAATTACCACTCTAGCATTCGGATGGCTCCATTTGAGGCTCTTTATGGGCCGAAGCATAGATATCCTATTGGTTGATTTCTAGTAGGTGAAACTATGTTGATAGTGCCAGATTTGGTTCATGAGGTGATGGATAAAGTTTAGCTTATAAGGGAAAGGTTGAAAGCAGCTCAGAGTCGTCAAAAATCATATGTCGATGTTAGGCGGAGAGAACTTGAGTTTGAAATTGATGATTGGGTGTTCTTGAAGGTGTCTCCCATGAAGGGAGTGATGTAGTTCAGAAAGAAAGGGGAGCTTAGTCCCTGATATGCAGGCCCATACAGTATTTTGAGATGTATTGACAAGGTGGCCTATGAGTTAGAGCTAGCAGTGAAGTTAGCGTTAGTGCATCCAGTTTTCCATGTATCGCTATTGAAGAAGTGTAATGGTGACCCGACTTTGGTTTTTCCAGTGGAGGGAATAGGCATGAAGGATAGCCTTACCTATAAGGAGGTACCCATTGAGATCCTTGATCATCAGGTTCAGAAGTTGAGGAACAAAGAAGTAGCTTCAGTGAAAGTGTTATAGAGGAATCATCTTGTTGAGGGAGCTACGTAAGAAGTCGAAGCAGATATGATGGCTAGATACTACATTTATTCACTTCCAGTCCTGCTGCAACATAAGGTATCAGTTTCCTCTCTAATACTCTATTCAATTTCGTGTCAAGTTCACGTCTCTCCGTTCCTTTCATGTTCTAGCATGTATGTATGATTTATGGATTCAGTTTAGTCATGTGTATTACTCTAGAGTCAGTCACTCCTTCAGTTTTTAGATTTAGCTGTTCAGTTGTGGGATTTCAATTCTTTCCATAGTCTTTCAGTATGTTTAACCTACATTCGAGGATGAATATTCCCAAGGGGGAGATATTGTAATACCCCAAACGTCCTTAATATCAAATCCAAGGGTTGAAATAGAGAAAGAAGGAAAATCTGCACCAGGTCACAAAACGAGTCTCCCAGTGACACGTGGTGTGTCCTAACGTGTCGTTATGTGACCCATCAGGTGGTGCTCATTTTTAAGGAGGTTTCGTTCTTATGCAGTGGCAATGGATAGGATGATGAGTAATCGTAACTCCCAATGAATTGTGATATGACCCGTCAGGTGGATAAAGGATGATTTGGCAGTGCTGGCAATGGATAGAGGGATGAGTTGTCATGCATCTAATGACTCGTCAAGTGGTCCATGAGGGGAGAAACTTCAATGAATGGAAAATTTTCTAGTGGTGGTGACGAGGGGAGACAATGAGTTGTTACAGGACTTAGCGACTCGTCATGTCCCTCGTGGTGACAAGCAATGTCACTTTTCCAGGCGAATCAGTAAGGGCGTTTTTGTAATTCTAAAGCTCCTAAGCCCTAAATTACACAGTTTTAAGCTCTAAAAGAGGTGAATTAAGGGGGTAAAACCTATTCTAAACCATTCTCCTCCCATGCATGCAAGACTAAGACTTCTCCATTGAAGATCAAGCCTAGAATTCTTCAATTCCTTCTCACCTCTTGGACTCTCAAAGAAAAGTGTAGATTTAGTTTAGCCAAGTATGTGAGGCCATGAATGAGGTTTCCTTTCACTCTCATGCTCAAAATTATCCTCAATTCTATGAATTCAAGTTCTAGATCAAGTCCATGATCCTATGGGATTTTATCCTAATTTAATTAAATTCTCTTAGATTTATTTATAGGTCACTTCCCTTCATATTTCAAAGTATTTTTTAAGATTCATGGGCATATTTTATATCTATTTTGATAATAAAATCATGATTTCAAATTTTAAAAAAATTATACCCAATAATGCAAGTTCATGAAAAGTCATGTTTATGATTTATAATTTCAAGTATTATGAGATATCTAGTATGTATGAATGTTTATAAATGTCCCATTTATGAATCTGTGATTTTGATCAAAGAAGGCTATTTCAAGTATGCATGAACTTTATACTTGGGCAAGCCCACACAAGGCAAGCATGTTTTATGATCTAGCCAAGGCTAACAAGATCAAATGATAGATATATGTTTTTTAGTCAAGAATCCTCAAATGTATAGATTCAAGCTATATATGTTTTAGAATATGATCGTATGAGCACTACACATATTTTGGGAGTAGTGTCTAGTACCGAGTAGGCTAGGAGTTCCAAGGTTCCCCGGTCTCAAAAACTACACGCCAACATAGGTATATGTTGGGGCCTCTCAAGAGAGTGTTTCCCCTTCCCCAAGGGCACACTGTGATATCACACCTTACTTATCCTTTTCCCTGGCAAGTCTTAGGATGGCCCTCCTCCATGTGGGCAAGACTTAGGATCATCATGCGCTCATACATTGTCGTTGTTGGTTATGATGAGTCTCCCATTATTCCTCATGATTTCAGTTATGCAAGTTTATGACATATGATATTATCTTTTCAACAGGTTTGACCCAATAATCAGTTTATAATCTTTTACTTATGATTTCATTTATGGCAAGCCATAAGATTCTATTTTCAGCTTTAGGACATTCTATTCAGATATGAAATTCAGTTTAGGACTATACACGTTTTCAGATATCAACATGTAGTCCTACTCTCGTGATCTTATTATTTATGTTATGTGCATGATTTCAGTTATGCTTACATACCTTACCTAATCATTACATTCCAAGTACTGACCTCATACTCTATGTTGTATCATTTTATGATACAGGTTTAGACTAAGTCCCGCCGTTAGCCAATCTCAAGAGCTTAGTCCAGTTCTCTTATTGGTGAGTGCTCATCCTTTGAGGACCTTTAGATTGTTGAATTTTGTTCCTTTCAGTTTTAGACTTTCAGTGAGCTAGTTGGGGATGTTATCCCATCAGCTCTTCAGTTATGTTAGAGGCTTTTTCAGACAATATGTAGAATTTCATCTTGTCTGCATTGACTCTGTATGGATGATATATATGCAGAATTCCACTTATTTATGTTTAGTTTATCAGTTTCCATTTAACGTATGCTCTTTAGCTGATATGTTCATGCCATGGGTCGACTTGAAGCCATTCGTGATTCTAGATTTTGTTTCTCGGTCCGGACCTATGTTCGGGTCGTGACATAAATGTACCCCAATATAACGTAATTCAGGAGTTAGGAGCTTAGGATTTTACAATAATGCCCATGGGTAACCATTTCAAAATTTGACTGTCCAGATCCAACAGGCCTCGCAATGTGTTGTTGGCTGTGACCATGACTCATTGGTACTAGTCATTATTTCCAGAATGGAAATTTCTTTTCTCTATATTCCTTACGATGGATGATAGGACAACACTTTAGTGGGTACAACGCGTCGCTGTTTCTACTCGTTGTCACTGGAGGATGTTTTGAACAGATTCTTGATCTCCCCCAATGAACAGACATAACAACCCATTATCTGAAACAACGTGTTGTTGTTTTCATCCATTGTCACTGGGGTGACTTTAGCATTTTTTGGATTTCTTTTAACAACTCCATAAGATGGGTCGTTGCTCCTTCCAATGTCTCATTGTCTAGCTCATTGGTTCAGGGGAAGGATTTGACAAGTTTCTGAACTAGGTCACAATGGGTGACAGGACAATCCAATTTATCATACAATGAGTCGTTCTATGCCTTATTGGTGCCTGAGAGAAAATTGGCAAAGGCTAATAACGACTCTCTGACGGGTTGTTGGTCCCGACAATCACTCATTGGTTGAGTCGTTCTAAGGCAAAAGGTTTTTGGTTTCTGGTCGTAGTCTAGGGTTTATTCTTAGGAACTTTTGGGATGTTACAGTATCTCCCACTTGGGAATATTTGTCCTTGAATGAAGGCTAAATAAGTTGAAAGATTGGTTAAAAAGATGAAATCCCAGGCTGAAGACTATGAACTGAATACTGAAGGAGTGACTGACTCCAAACCGAGATAGACATACTAACTGAATTCATGCATCTAGGGTGCACACCAAGACATGAATAAAGTTGATGTACATGTCACTAAATAGAGTACTGAGGAGGAATTTAGTACCTGATGCTTAAGCTGAGCTGGAAGGGAATAGGTGAGGGTATCTAGCAATCATTTCCTCCTTAAAACTTTTACTGAAGTAACCTCTTTGTTCCTCAGCTTACGAACTTGACTATCCAGGATCTAAACTAGAACTTCTTTGTAAGAGAGACTATCCTTTAAACCAACACTCTCTAAAGGCACTATCGAATTTGGATCACTGATGCATTTCTTTAACAGAGACACATGGAAGACTGGATGCGCCGATGCTAACTCCACAGGAAATTCCAACTAATATACGTCTCAGGATCTTTTAAGGACCAACGTATATAGGACTGAGCTTTCCTTTCTTCTCGAATCTCATCATCCCTTTTATAGATGAAATTTGCAGATATACCCAATCATCCACCGCAAACTCCAATTCTCTTCTCCTGACATCTGCATATGATTTCTGTTGGCTTTGAGCTATTTTCAGTCATTCCCTGATAAGCTGAACCTTTTGCATAGCATGTTGTACTGAATCATGTCATATTATGGTGGCTTCACCATTCTCAAACCACCCTATAGGAGACCTACAACTCCTACCATATAATGCGTTGAATGGAGCTATCTGAATACTGGAGTGGTAACTATTGTTTTTTGAAAACCCAATGAGAGGTAGGGGATCATCTCAACTACCTTTGAATCGATCACGCAAGCCCACAAAATATCCTCTAGAGTCTGAATAGTCCGCTCAGTCTGGCTATCTATCTGTGGGCGAAAAGTTGTGCTGAGCTTGACCTGAGTACCAAGTCCCTTCTGAAATGACTTGTAGAAGTACGAGGTGAACTGAGTACCACTATCTGAAATGATGGACAAGGGGACTCCATGTAGTCTAATTAACTCTCGAATGTATAGTCTAGCATAATCCTCTGTTGAATCTATGGTGTTAACTGGTAGGAAATGTAATGACTTAGTTATCCGATCTACAACCACCAAAATTGAGTTATGCTGTCAACATGTACAAGGTAGACCTGTAATAAAGTCCAGGTTCACTTCTTCACACTTCTAAGTAGGAATGCTAATATCCTGGGTCATACCCCCAGGTATCTGATGAGCAACCATGACCTGTTGGAAATTTCAACACTTAGTGTAATACCCCGAAAGCCCAAAGATCAAACCAGGGAGTTGAAAAGGAGAAACCTGAAAATTTTGCACAAGGTCACAGAATGAGTCATTCTATGACCCGTGGGGAAGACCAAGATTCATGAGGTGACTTGTGGTGAAGTTCATAGGTGTGAGTTGAATTTTGGGATTTAAGTTACCACGGACGTGACCATAAGTTGTGGTCAGGCCCCATGATTCGTGGGATGGTTCGTGGTCAGTAGGATGGAAATTATTTGAAATTAAGGTAGTACATGTGGCAAGTGATGACCATGAGTCGTGGTCACCTGTAATGATTCGTGTGGTCCCTCGTGATGAACCACAAATGATTTGTTAGTCAGTGTACTTGGTGATTGATGCCACGATTCATTCCCCTTAGCGATGACTCATCCAGTCCCTCGTTGGGATTGGCAGTTAGTTATTTCCTACGAGTATAGTAAGGGCTTTTCCGTAATTTCTATGATCCTAAGGCCTAAAGTATGTCATTTTAAACTATGAATAGTGGATTTTAAGAGGGGAAAACCTATTCCAAGTCATTCTTATTCATGCACGCAAGAGTAATAGTGTAGAGAGGTGATCAAGGCAAATCCTTCAAGGTTCTTCTTCAAATCTTCCTTGGGAAATCAGAGGAGTGTAAGAATCAGCTATAATTAGGTATATAGGGCTATGAATGGGTGAATCCGTTCACACCCATGCCCAAGCTCTCTTTAAAATCGTGATAACTTCCTATGTTGATTCTATGGGATTTTAAACCCAATACATGAAATTCGTAATTTTCTACATGGGTATGATTTAAATGAGTTTCTACTATCGAATTATGATTTATGGGCAAGTTTTACGATGTTTTAAATGAAAATCATGTTTCTAGATTTATAACTTAAAATGCCCAATTATGAGAAGTTCATGAAAGTGGAGATTTATGATGAATGTTCTAGTATGATGAGATATTTTTGATGAAAAGCATGTTTTCAAAATACCCACATTTATGATCATGTTTTCAAGTGAATTATGTATTTTAGAGCATGTTAAAGTATCGGGCAATTCCCATATGTTCAAGTATGATTATGATTTTATGAAATTAGCTTACCATATGATTTTGGAGCAAAGACTCCCATTTATGTTCAGCTTGTGGTATGGTTTGAGCCAAGGCTCCTCATGTATGATTCAGTTTTATGTATTCATGATTATTCAGCTTCGTCCATAGACGATGGTCAGCTTCGTTGAAAAATGATAGAGATCATATGCATGTTTTTGGGAGTAGTGTCTAGCACCAAGTAGACTATAGGTCAGTCAACCCTATGCCTCAAAACTACACGCTGATATAGGTATGATCAAATTATATTGGGACCTCCTATGTGAGCTATCCCCTGCCCCATTGGGCCACGAGCTTGATATCGATATCATGGCATCGTTCTTAGTCCTGTCAAGGATTTAGATGGCTTTACCCACTGGAGTGGTATAATTGGGACCATGCAAGCTCTACTACATGTGTTATACAACACGTTTGACCCAATGTTTAGTTTCACTCTTAATTATCATATTTAAGTTTTGGGTCAATTGGTTCAGTTATGATGTAATGTTATGTTGAGATCATGTTTTTAGAAAGATAGCATGCAAGCCCTACTCTCAAATTTTTATCTTGTTTATGTTTTACATCATACATGTTTTAAATGATATTACTTATTTAAGAAGTTTTACTTACCTTGAATACTCGGTACATTCCACGTATTGACCGTATACTCTATGATGTATCATTTTATATTACAAGCCCCGGTACTCAGACTTAGCCCCGTTAGTAGCCAATTCCAGAGTTAGCACTCAGCTTAGTGGTGAGTCCTCATCTTCTGAGGACCATTTGCTTTCAGATATTAATGTACTTTCAGTTTCAGTGTTATAGAGTTAGTTGGGGTCTTGTTGCATCAACTCATCAGACTTAGAGACTTTTCAGATAGTAGAGTGTATTCAGCTTCAGATTTGTGTATATCTAATGTTATGCTTATTTCAAACTTCTGCTAAGATTATCATGTCAATCCTTCTGTTTAATTGATTGTGTTAGATGTATGTTCATTCCATGGGTCGACTTGTGGTCTCTCGGGGCTCCTTATCCCATGTCTCGATCTGGGCCTACGACCAGATCATGAAAAACTTGGTATTAGAGAAATAGATTTGAAGTTTCCTAGGGTGTCTGAAAGACGTATTAAGTAGAGTCTTTTTCATGGGTGTGAAGTGTGTCACACTTATGCCGAAGAGGCTATGAGATGTTTAGGAAATGCTCCCTTCTTTCATGATCTATGTTGTGTGATGAAATGCCTCTCTATCCTTCTAACTCGTGCTATTCGCGATTGAAGAGTCATGGCTCCTCGCACAGTTAACGGTAGGAGGAATGGGAATGGAAACGGCTATGAGGATGGCAACGGGAACGGGCACCAACAAGCCCCACCAGTCCAGGAGCACCATGCACTAGAGCCGGTTGCCCATGCTAAATTTACAACAGCTATTCAGATGCTAATGTAGGCCTTCACCGCTCAGGTCAACCAGCAAGCAGTGGCACATGTCCCACAAAATGGAAATTCGGCGGCAGCTCGAGTCAAGGATTTCTTGAGAATGAACCCGCCAGAGTTCCTTGGGTCAAAAATAGATGAGGACCCGCATGAGTTCATTGATAAGATTGTGCCCAGGTCGTGGGGGTGAATGGAGTTGAGTACGTGGAGTTGGCCTCATATCAGTTGAAAGGGGTCACACATATCTGGTTGTGACAATAGAAAGATAGTAGGGCCGTCGGAGCAGGCCCTATCACTTGGGAGGAGTTTCATGTTGCGTTCCTAGATTGGTTCTTCCCTCCTGAAATAAGGGAGTTGAAGGTATACGAGTTCGTGAATCTTAAGCAAGGGAAAATGATGGTGCAGGAGTATGCCCTTGAGTTTACTAGCTTCTAGTTCAGCAGCTCCAACAGCACGTCCCTCCCAGCAGGGTGCTTCGACTAGTTCAGCTGGCCATCAACGCCAAAATAGATTTTATGCTCTCGCGTCCCATCAAGAGCAGGAGACTTCCCCCGATGTGGTTACAGGTATTTTATAAGTTTTCCATCTTGATGTATATGCTTTATTAGATCTGGGGGCTACCTTGTCTTTTGTGACACCTAATGTGGCTAGTAGTTTCAGAGTCAGTCCTGAAACCTTGTCAGAACCCTTCTCAGTGTCTACTCCAATGGGTGATTCAGTCGTTGCTAGACGGGTGTATAGAGGTTGCCCGGTGATAGTCCTTTAGAATCACCTCCTTAGATTTAGTAGAGTTATCCATGACCGATTTTGATGTTATCTTCAACATGAATTGGCTATTTTCATGTTATGCCTCAGTTAATTGTAAAACCCAGGCAGTAGAGTTCAAATTTTTGGGTGAGCCAATCTTAGAGTGGAAGGGTAGTTCAGTTGTGCCTGTAGGTCGTTTCATTTCCTACCTTAAGGCTAGAAAGACAATTTCCAAAGGTTGTGTACCATTTAGTTAGGTTTTAGGATGTGAAGTATGAGACCCCGACTATCCAGTCAGTTCCAGTAGTATGTGAGTATCCAGAAGTGTTCTCTGAGGATTTACCGGGTGTACCTCCCGAGAGGGAAATCAGTTTTGGTATTGACCTTTTTCCCAACACACAAACTATATCTATTCCTCCTTACAGAATGGCTCTAGTCGAGCTAAAAAAGTTGAAGGATTTGTTGGATAAGGGTTCGATTAGACCAGGCAAGTCTCCATAGGGTGCACCAGTTCTATTTGTCCGAAAGAAAGATGGTTCTCTTCGTATGTGTATTGACTATTGGCAATTGAATAAGGTCACTGTCAAGAACACGTATCCTCTACCCAGGATTGATGAATTATTTGACCAGCTTCAGTGCCAAGTTCTTTTTGAAGATAGATCTCAAATCCGGGTACCATCAGCTTAGAGTTCAGGAGAGCGACATCCTGAAGACAGCCTTCAGGATGTGGTATGGTCATTATGAGTTTGTAGTTATGTCTTTCGGACTAACAAATGCTCCTGCAGCTTTTATGGATTTGATGAATAGGGTGTTCAAGCCATATTTGGATATGTTTGTGATTGTGTTCATTGATAACATCTTGATATACTCTAGGAGCGAAGAGGAGCATGCCGCTCATTTGAGAGTGGTGCTACAGACTCTTAGGGATCGCCAATTATATGCACCAAGTGCAAGTTTTGGTTGAACTCGGTAGCATTTTCGTACCATGTGGTATCAAGTGGAGGCATACAGGTGGACTCTCAGAAAATAGAAGTAGCAAAAATTGGCCTAGACCGGCGAATCCTTCAGAGATCAGGTGTTTCTTGGGCTTAGCAGTTTACTATCGGAGATTTATTGAGGGGTTTTCTTCTATTGCAGCACCATTGACCAAATTGACCCAAAAGAAGGTGAAATTCCAATGGTCAGACGCTTGTGAGAGGATATTCCAAGATCTGAATGCTCGACTCACCTCAGCACTAGTGTTAACCCTACCTGAGGGTACCGATGGATTCATGGTGTATTCTGATGCTTCAAGGATCGGACTTGGGTGTGTATTGATGCAGCACGGCAAAGTTATAGTGTATGCTTCTAGACAGCTAAAAGTTCATGAGAGGAATTACCCGACCCATGATCTTGAATTGGCGGCGGTGGTATTCGCCTTGAAGATATGGAGACATTATTTGTACGGGGTCCACGTGAATGTGTTTACGGATCATAAGATTTTACAATATGTTTTTACCAAGAAGGATCTTAATCATCCGCAAAGGAGGTGGTTAAAGCTACTCAAGGACTACGACATGAGTGTCCATTCCCATTAGGTCAAAGCTAATGTAGTAGTGGACGCACTTATTAGACTCTCAACGGGAAGTGTGTCCCATGTAGTTGAGGGAAAGAAGGAGCTGGTGAAAGATATGCATCGACTTGTAAGGTTGGAAGTTCGGTCAGTTGACTCGAACGATGGCGGTGTTATTGTTCAAAACGGATCCAAATCATCCTTGGTAACTGATGTGAAAGATAGACAAGACGAGGACCTGATTTTGATAAAAATAAAGGAAGTTGTTCAAAATCATAAGGTAGAAGTCTTCTCTAAAGGGGGAGATGGTGTGCTTCGATATCAGGGTCACTTATGTGTTTCGGATGCTATCTATTTGAGGAATTAGATGTTGAATGAGGCTCATGGATCTAGGTATTCTATCCATCCAGGTGACACCAAGATGTACTGTGACTTACGGGAAGTCTATTGGTGGAATGACATGAAGAAGGACATCGCGGAGTTTGTAGCTAGGTTCCCAAACTGTCAGCAAGTAAATGTTGAGTATTAGAGACCGGGAGGTGTGCTTTAGGTTATCAGTATTCCTACGTGGAAGTGGGAATAACTCAATATGGACTTCATCACAGGGTTGTCTCGCACTCGATGGCACTATGACTCCATTTAGGTTGCTGTAGAAAGGTTGACCAAAGCCGCTCATTTTCTACCAGTCAAAACCACGGATTCAGTGGAGGATTATGCCAAATTATACATCCGAGAGCTAGTTCAGTTAGATGGAGTGCCCTTGTCCATATATCAGATAGAGGTATCTAATTTATCTCTCAGTTTTGGCGGTCGTTTCAAAAAGGACTTGGTACTCAGGTTAAGCTCAGCATAGCATTTCACTCGTAAATGGATGTTCAAGTGGAGCGGACAATTCAGATTCTCGAAGACATGTTAATAGCATGCGTGTCACGATTTGAACGTACATCTGGATCGTGGACATGGGACAAGGGACCCCGAGAGACCCCAAGTCAACCCATGGCATAAGCATTTAACTAACTCATTTGATAAACATAAAGAAAACATAAATGTAAACTCAGCGGAAGTCTCACGCAACAGCACAATAGGATAATATCCAAAGCTATATAAACATAAGTCTGAAAGCCTCTACTCTGAACGAGTTGATGGTACAAGACCCCAACTAACTCAATGACACTGAAACTAAAGTACTACGTGAAACTGGGAATCTAGTCCTTGAAAGATGAGGACTCACCAATCCTGGACTGATAAAGACTCTGGAGAGCTCGCTAAGATCTGACTAAAGCTGCGAACTGGGTCATATATCATGAAACGATACAGCATAGAAAGTATGTGGTCAGTATGTGAAATGTACCGAGTATGCAAGGTAAGTAAAACTGCTCATGTATGGAAAATAAATTATTTAAAAACAATGCATAAATTAAACATGTTATCAGTATGCTAATGGTAGTGCTTGCATGCATTATTTCAGAAATCATGATCTTTTCACAATATAATGACTCTTAACTCAAAACACCAATTGTCTCGAATGACTCAAAGCTGAAGCGGAACATTTATGCAGAAGCTGAACATGAAAAAAATCTTACTTTTAGAACATGCATGTATGCAATTGAAACCATGAACAATGAGTATGCGAATCCAAAATTATATGATATGGTGGGAGACTCGTCACTTAACTGACATACCACGATAGAGCTTACATGGTCTCGACTTTCACACTCAGGTGGGTAGAGTCGTCCATAACCTTGCTAGGACTATGGACGATACCATAATATCGATATCAAGATCAGGGCCCAATCGGGGCAGGGGATAGCTCATAAGAGAGGTCCAAAAAATAATATAATAGTATCAACCTACGTTGGCACGTTGTTCTGGGGCATAGGGTGATCGACCCTTAACCCCCTCGGTGCTAGACTCTTCTCCCAAAAACATGCTGTGATCTACATCGTATATAATGAAGCTCAACATCGTCTATTGACGAAGCTCAAGATGAAATCATGCATAGACTCGACATCATGTAAAAATGAAGCTCAACATTGTCCCTTGACAAAGCTCAATAACAAAATCATGCATAGACTCGACATCATGTAAAAATGAAGATCAACATTGTGCCTTGATAAAGATCAATAACGATATCATGCATTTGCGATGCTTTATTTCAAAACATACCACAAGCTAAAGTGTAGAAGTTGGGAGGATTTGCTTCGAACAATGTGATAAGCTTGTCTCAGGAAATTCATCATTTCAGATAACCATGTGGGCATTGCCCAAAGCTTTATCATGCTTGAACCCATTCAATTCTTTTGAAAACATTATGATTTGAGAGATTTCACTCCAAAACAAGGTAATAAAGTCAATTCAAGAAAAATCGTCATTTCTACTCAACATTGGGCACCACCCAAAGCTTCATCATACTAGGGTCCATTTAATCTTCTTTTGAAAACATCATCAAAATCATGGGTAAGGTTGGAAACGTGCTTTTCATCATCACACTCTATTAGAAACTACCCACACATGGGCGTTTTAGATTCAATTTTAGAAAGGCAATTTTGTAAAAAAATTTAAGTTAGAATCCGCCCAAGCTTAGTAAATCACCAATGTCAACTCTATTTAATCATACCCATGAGTAGAAATGTAAGAATCATGCAATTAAATGAAAACCCATACTTGATCATCACAAACCAATCACAAATTAATAGGGAATGGGCCTGGGTGTGGAAGGAATCACCCACTCATAGCCTTACATACTTGGGAGAGATGATTTTAACACTTCTCTAATAGCCCAAGCTGAGATTCCAATGGAAACCTTGAGATTTTGCCTGGAATCTCCTCTTCAAACCTTCAAACTTGAATGAAGGAGAATAATGGCTTAGGATAGGTTTTACCCTACTTAAAACCCACTAAAACGAGCCTTAAACGCGTAGTTTAGGCCCTTAGAACTTAGGAATTATGGAAAAGCCCTTACTGAAATCGCTGAAAATAATTGTCAAGGGGTCCTAAAGGATGACCTAATGACTCGTCACCAGGGCATATGATCTGTTGGTTCACCCGTCAAGTACACTGCCTCATCATTCATGAAAATTCAATTGGCTTGGTAATGGCCCTCCTAACGAGGGTTAGGATTGACGACGACTCGTTAGGTACCATCCGTTAAATACACAGGATAAGCTTTACTATCTTTCTCTAGGACCTTCCCACGACTAACATGACGACTCGTGGTGACTGGCCACGAGTCGTTACATCAGCCGTGAGGATCTCGAGTCCTTCATCATCTCAGGCCTTCCCCACGAGTCACTTGATGACTCGTTAGGCCTCCTCATGAGTCGTTCAGTGACCCATTCTGCAACTGCTACAATATTTTCCATATTTCTCCCGTTAGACTCCCGAGTTTGATCCTTGGGTTCCTGGGGTATTACAATGCGTGATTGACTTCAAAGGTAGTTGGGATGATCATTTTCCTCTTATCGACTTCGCATACAATAACAGCTACAATTCTAGCATTTAGATGGCTCTGTTTGAGACTCTCTATGGGCGGAGATGTAGATCGCCTATTGGTTGGTTCGAAGTTGGTGAAGCTGCGATGATAGGACCAAATTCAATCCATGAGGCTATCGAGAAGGTTCAGCTCATACAGGATAGGTTGAAAATGGCTCAAAGTCCCCGAAAGTTCTATGCTGATGTGAGAAGGAGAGAACTCGAGTTTGAAGTGGATGATTGGGTGTTTTTAAAGGTGTCTCCCATGAAGGAGTGATTGAGGTTCGGAAAAAAAGGAAAACTCAGCCCTCATTATGTTGGCCCTTACCGGATTGTTAAACGGGTTAGCAAGGTAACATATGAATTGGAGTTACCCTCAGAATTAGCTTCCGTGCATCCTGTATTCCATGTATCTCTCTTAAAGAAGTGTTTGGGTGATCTAGCTCTAGTTGTCCCGGTGGACAATTTCGGTGTGAAAGATAGCCTTAGTTATGAAGAGGTTACGGTGGAAATACTGGATTGCCAGGTTCGAAGGCTAAGAAACAAGGAAGTAGCTTCAGTCAAGGTTTTGTAGAGGAATTAGCACATTGAGGGAGCTATGTGCGAAGCCAAAGCAGATATGATGGCTAGATACCCACATTTATTCTCTACCGGCTCAGCTCCAGCTTGAGGTATCAGTTTTTGCCCTTAAACTTTAATTAGTTTTCATGTTTGGTTCATGTATCCAAGTTTCTTTTATGTATATGGATGTATGTATGATTCATGAATTCAGTTCAGCCATGTAGTTAAGTCTGGAGGTAGTCACTCCGTCAATTTTCAGCTTAAATGATCTGTATTTGAATATGATGATTGCATTTATCTGCTTTTCTATATGTTTTCCAACATTTGAGGACGAATGTTCTCAAGGAGGAGATATTGTAATACCCTGGAAGCTCAAAGATCAGACCCGGGAGTTAATAAGGAGAAAACTAAAAATTTTGCACCAGGTCATAGAACGAGTCGTTCTGTGACCCGTGGGGAAGACCACGAGTCGTGAGTTGACTCGTGGTGAAGTTCAGGGGTGTGAGTTGAATTTTGGGATTTAAGGTTCCCATGGATGTGACCACGAGTCGTGGTCAGTCCCCACGATTCGTGGGATGGGTCGTGGTTAGCAGGATGGAAATTATTTGAAATTAAGGCAGTGCATGTGACGAGTGGTGACCACGACTCGTGGTCACCTATAACAATTTGTGTGGTCCCTCGTGACGAATACCGAATGATTGTTGGCCAGTGTACTTGACGATTGATGCCACGATTCATTCCCCTTGGCGATGACTCATCCAGTCCCTCATTGGGACTGGCAGTCAGTTATTTCCTGCGTGTTTAGTAAGGGCTTTTTGTAATTCCTATGATCGTAAGGCCTAAACTACGCCGTTTTAAGCTATAAATAGTGGGTTTTAAGAGGGGAAAACCTATTCCAAGTAATTCCTATTCATGCATGCAAGAGTAATAGTCTAGAGAGGTTATCAAGACATATCCATCAAGGTTCTTTTTCATATCTTCCTTGGGCAATCAGAGGAGTGTAAAAATCAGCTATAATCAGGTATACAGGGTTATGAATGGGTAAATCCATTCACACCTATGCCCAAGCTCTCTTTAAAATCGTGAGAACTTCATATATTGATTCTATGGGGTTTTAACCCAACACATGAAATTCCTAATTTTCTACATGGGTATGATTTAAATGAGTTTCTACTATCTAATTATGATTTATGGGCAAGTCTTACGATGTTTTCAATGGAAATCATGTTTCTAGCTTTATAACTTAAAATGCCCAATTATGAGAAGTTCATGAAAGTTGAGATTTATGATGAATGTTCTAGTATGATGTGATATTTATGATGAAAAGAATGTTTTCAAGTTACCCATATTTATGATCATGTTTTCAAGTGAATTACGTATTTTTGAGCATGTTAAAGTATCGGGCAATGCCCATATGTTCAAGTAAGATTATGATTTTACGAATTTAGCTTACCACATGGTTTTGGAGAGAAGACTCCCATTTATGTTCAACTTGTGGTATGGTTTGAACCAAGGGTCCTCATGTATAATTTAGATTTATGTATTCATGATTATTAAGCTTCGTCCATAGACGATGGTAAGCTTTGTTGAAAAACGATGGAGAGCATATGCATATTTTTGGGAGTAGTATCTAGCACCGAGTAGACTATGGGTCAGTCAACCTTATGCCTCAGAACTACACGCCAACATAGTTATGATCAAATTATATTAGAACCTCCTATATGATCTATCCCCTGCCTGATTGGGTCACGAGCTTGATATTGATATCATGGTATCGTCCTTAGCCCTGGCAAGGCTTTGGACAGCTCTACCCACTTGGGTGTGATAGTTGGGACCATGTAAGCTCTATCGTGGTATGTCGGTTAAAAGATGAGTCTCCCAGTGTTCCTCGTGATTTCAGTTATGCATGTTTATCGTTCATGATATATATATATATGTGTGTGTGTGTGTGTGTGTGTGTGTGTGTGTGTGTGTGTGTGTGTGTGTGTGTGTGTGTGTGTGTGTGTGTGTTCTATAACAGGCTTGACCCAATGTTCAGTTTTACTGATAACTATCAGATTTCAACTTTGGTTCAATCAGTTCAGTTATAATATAATGTTATGTTGAGATAATATTTTTAGAAAGATAGCATCCAAGCCCTACTCTCAGATTCTTACTTTGTTTATGTTTTACATTATACATGTTTTAAATGATTTTACTTATTTAAGCGGTTTTACTTACCTTGCATACTCGGTACATTCCACGTACCGACCGCGTACTCTATGTTGTATCATTTTATGATACAGGCCTTAGTACTCAGACTCAGCCCCGTCAATAGCCAGTTCTAGAGTTAGCACTCAGCTTAGTGGTGAGTCCTCATATTCCGAGGACCACTTGCTTTCAGATATTGAGTACTTTCAGTTTCAGTATTAGAGAGTTAGTTAGGGTCTTGTCACATCAATTCATCCAACATAGAGACTTTTCAGATAGTAGAATGTATTCGGCTTCATATTTGTGTATTTCTGATGTTATGCTTATTTCAGACTTCTACTAAGATTATTATGTCAATCCTTCTGTTTAATAGATTGAGTTAGATGTATGATCATGTCATGGGTCGACTTGGTGTCTCTCGGGGCTCTTTGTCCCGTGTCTCAATCTAGGCCTACGTTGGGGTCGTGACACAGCCATAAGTTCTGCAATGTCCTTCTTCATGCCATTCCATTAGTAGACTTTCCGTAGATCACGGTATATCTTGGTGGCACCTGGATGGGTAGAGCACCTTGTTCTATCATCTTCCAATAGTATCTGTTACCTCAAGTTACCTACATTGGGAACACATAACCTGCCCTGATAACGGAGAACACCATCTCCCCCTTTAGAGAATGCTTCCACCTCTTTCTTTAGGAATGCTTCCATCAACATGAGTAGGATTGGGTCTTTATTTTGCTTTGACTTAACCTCCACCCCAAGAGAGGATTCTGACCCACTCTGGACTACAACTCAACATTCTTCTAGGTGAATCAAATGAACTCCTAACCGACCCAATCTGTGAACATCTCTAACCAGCTCTTTCTTATCATCCCAGCATAAGCAACACTCTCGATAGACAATTTGCTGAGGGCATCAGCTGCTACATTGGCTTTGCCCCAGTGGTACAAGATGCTCATGTCATAGTCTTTTAACAACTCTAACCATCTTCTCTGACATAGATTCAAGTCCTTCTGACTAAACACATATTGTAGGCTCTTATGGTCAGTAAAAACATCCACATGAACTCTATAAAGGTAGTGCCTCCAAATCTTCAAGGCAACTACTACCATTGCTAGCTCAAGATCGTAAGTCGGATAGTTCTTCTCATGAATCTTAAGCTATCTGGAAGCATAAGATATGAATTCACCATGTTGCATCAGAATACAACCAAGACCAACTCTGGAGGTATCACAATAGATCAGGAACTCGTCTAACCCTTCTGGAAGAGCCAAAACTGGGGCCATAGTGAGTCGAGTCTTCAACTTCCAAAAACTCTTCTCACATGCTTTTGACCACTGAAACTTCTCCTTCTTTTGAGTTAGTCTGGTCAAGGGAGAGGCAATGGAGGAGAATCTTTTTATGAACTTTCTATAGTAATCGGCTAGGCCTAAGAAACTCCTGATGTCTGATGGAGAATTGGGTCTCGGCTAGTCCTTGAATGCCGCTACCTTTTGAGGAACCACCTGAATACCCTCAATGGAGGTCACATGACCTAGTAATGCTACTAATTTTAGCAAGAATTGCGTGAACAACTGGCGATCCCTGAGAGTCTGCAAAACCATTCTCAAATGGACTGCATATCCCTCCTCTGTTCTAGAGAAAACTAGGAGATCGTTTATAAAGAAATAACGAACATGTCTAGATACTTCTAAATACATTATTCATCAGATCCATAAAAGTTTCACAAGCATTTGTACATAACCATGAATTCATAGTGACCATACCGAGTCCTGAAGGCTATCTTTGGGATGTCATATTTGCTGACCCGGAGCTGATGGTATACTAATCTGAGATCTACATTGGAAAAAAAATCTAGCTCCCTAAAGTTGGTTGAACAAGTCACGAATCCTGGGTAGAGGATACCTTTTATTAACTGTGACCCTGTTCAACTGATGGTAGTTGATGCATATTCTGAGTGTACCATTTTTGTTTTGCACGAATAGGACTAGGGCACCCCATGGAGAGATGTCGGGTCTGATGAAGCCCTTATCTAAAAGGTCCTTCAGCTGCTCTTTTAACTCTTTAAACTCAGCTGGATCCATTCTATAAGGAGGAATAGAGATAGGTTGGGTATCTAGGAAAAGTTCAATGTCAAAGTCTATTTCTCGCTCGGGAGGGACTCTGGGAAAATCTTTGAGAAGAACATCGAGGAACTCATTTACAACTGAAACTGACTGAGGTGTTGGGGTTTTAGAACTAGAATCCTTAACCCTAACTAGGTGATAGAAGTACCCTTTTGAGATCATTTTCCTAGACTTAAGTTATGAGATAAACCAACCCTTAGGCGCTAAAGGATTACCCTTCCACTCTAGGACTGGTTCATTGGGAAACTGGAATATAACGAGTATGAGGTCAACTAAGGCATAACAAGAATGTAACCAGTCCATGCCAAGGATGAGGTCAAAATCGACCATATCTAACTCTACTAGATAAAATGAGGTGACTTTATGTAACATAGTGATCGGAGAATTTCGGTATACCCGACTGCTCTAATTGACTCACCAATTAGAGTAGAGATCTATAAATGGTTCATATAGAGTTTACTAATATCAAAATGGACAGCAATATAAGGAGTCACGAATAAAAGTGTTGCTCCTAGATCTAGTAAAGCATACACATATATCTGAAAGAGATGTAACATACCAGTGACTACGTCAGTTGAGTTTTCCTGATCCTGACGGGAGGATAAGGCATAGAAGCGGTTTTGGCGCTGACTGCAACCTGTACTGGAGGTAGTACCTTGCTGAGTTAAGCGATCTGACAGAGCTACTGATGTAGTGGACAAGGCCTTCCCCCATCCTACTGATGGGAAAACCCTCAACCTGTGACCTAGTTGTCCACAACAAAAAAAACCCTCCTTGCCTAGACAGCACTCACCCGTATGGTTCTTACCACACTTCGAACATACTGGAAAAGTATGGCTGCTATAGACATGACTCTGAGCCTAGGAGCCTGATGCTCCACCCTCCGATCCTTACGGGGCCCGGATACAGGATCATTGGCTGACGAGGGTGTTGGAGGTCTCTGTTGCTACTATGGGAGACTACCACCACTTGATCTCTGCTGTGAATACTCGAACTGACCTATCCGTGCTCGTTTACTCTCCCTCTCTACTTCATTCAGTTTCTTCGCCTTTATCTGTTGTGCATGGATAATAAGCCTGGAGATTTCCATCTCATTGATAAGCATAGCAGTCATACATTTCTTAACTACCAAGTCTGAGACTCCATTCATGAATTTAGGCATGCGAGCCCTTGGCTCATCAACCATTTCTGGAGCATACTTTGATAGTTGAGTGATCTTTAAGGCATACTCCTGCATTGTCATGTCGTTCTGCTTTAAATTCACAAATTCAATGGCCTTAGCTTCCCTTAACTCCCGAGTAAAGAATCTGTCAAGAAATACATTCACAAACTCATCCCATTCTACCAGACATGCACCATACCGCTTCCCTCTTTCCATTGCTTATTCCATATCTGAGCCACCCCTTTCAGCTGATAAGCAACTAAATCTGCACTTCCGATAGAGGTAACAACCATTATTTTGGTGATCTTTTGAACCTCGTCAATGAACTCCTACGGGTCCTCATCTACCATAGACCCATTAAATACTGGGGGATTCATCTGAGTAAAATCTTGACTCTGGCAGCAATTGTAGACCCATTGGTTTTGGCAGGTACGGTGACCTGTTGGTTAACCTGGTTGTTCATCGCCTGAGCCAGCATTTAAATAGCAGCCCGAAACTCCATATGTGACACCTGATCATCTTGAGGGGCTGCTAAACCTGGTGGAGATGGCTGGTGAATATTACTGTTCCTCCTTCCTTTTCCTCTTTTAGGAGGCATTCCTCTTTTGGGAGGCATCATCAACTGAAAATGATAGAGCACAAATTAGGAGGACATTTGAAAGTTTAAAACTCTACGCATGATAAGAATCATGATGAAAAGGGAATTTTCCTAAAAATGCCTCGTAGCCTCCCCGTCATAGGGTGGCACTCTTCACACCCATGAAAAGGACTCTACTTGGCGCATCTTTCAGACATCCTAGGACACTCTAAACCTGATGTGCTAATACCAAATTTGTCCCAACCTGAGTCTACACCCTGGACGTGACACGATGCTTAGAACCACGAATGGCTCCAACCTAACCCATGACGTAGCATAACTATATTATGACTGGACTATTGTAAAAGAATATTAAGCGGAAGTTTTTTATAAAAAATAACCAAATACTCTTATAAGTAGAGAACATATTATAAGATACTGCAATTTAATAAAACATTGAAACTTGAGGTGGAACTAACATACTTTGCCTAAAATCCTTATATAATAAAAATGATGAGTTTCTGGGACAACCCTCCAGCTAACTCAAATGTCTGAAAATGAAGATTCTGGTCCACAGAAGATGAGAACTTTTTCGCAATAAGTCTGAAGGAGAAGATAATCACTACGCTGAGCCTAAGAGCCTAAGCCTATATCAAAAAAATGATATAGCACAAGAAGTATGCGGTCAGTATATTGAATGTACTGAGTATATGAGATATGCATCTGGAATATATTAAACATACTCATAACCTGAACATCTATGCTAAAACTCTTAACTAAAATAAAGTACCATAACCCTTACGAAATTACATAAATATCAATGTGAAGTAGTAGTCTGACAATACGCAATAAAGTACAGTAAAAATTGATTTAAGGGTCATGTACAGGTACTAAAAACTTAGTTTGTAACTATGACTGAGATTTTAACAATACTGAATGATAGGAGAGTCTATCAATCGACATATAATCAGAGCATCAGGTTTAGGTGTGTCCTAAGGAGTCTTAAAGCTATGTTAAGTAGAGTCTTTTTCTTGGGTATGAAGTGCGCCACACCTATGAGAAAGAGGCTACGAATCATATTAGCAAATTCTCCTTCTCTCATGATCTATGTCATGCGAAGAAGTGCAACTCTCTCTATTCTTCTAACTCGTTCAATATGCATTTGCAGAATATGCCTCCCTAAAGAGTGAACAAAAAAGAAATGGCAATGGAAATGGAGATAGTCATCAACCAGCTCCAGCAAACCCTTTGAATGAGTAGGTGACTCATGTTGTATTTAGGGCTGCTTTACAGATGTTGGGCCAAGACATGGCGGCCCAGGTCAACCAGCAGCCGATTGCACCTGCAAACACCAATTGGTGTGTCGCAGCAGTGAGAGTGTGAGATTTCACCAGGATGAACCTGCCAGAGTTTCATGGTTCCAACGTGGATAAGGAACCACTAGAGTTTATTAAAGGGATCTAGAAGATTACCCAAATTATGGGGGTTTCAGGAGAGGAGAGTGAAGATTTGGCCTCCTATCATCTTAAGGGGGTAGCTCATATTTGGTTTCAGCAGTGGAAGACAAGTCGTAGGGAAAGTGAAGCTCCTATCGACTAGGATGAGTTTGTGATAGCCTTCTTGGAAAGGTTCTTTCCCTGAGAGATGAGGGAAGGCAAGGTTGTTGAGTTTATCAACCTGAAGCAGAACAGTATGACTATCCAACAATATTCTTTGAAGTTCATGAAACAGGCAAAATACGCTCTGGAGATGTTTGCCGAGCTAAGGGATCAAATGAGAAAGTTTATGTCAGGGATCTAACATTTAGTGCTCATGGAGTATAGGACCACTATTCTCATTAGTGACATGGATATCTCTCGGCTAATGATTCATGCCCAACAGATTGAGGAGGCGAAGCTAAAGAATAAAGAGAGGGATACTAAAAGGGATAGGACAGGGCACTTTAAGTACTCCTAGCAGAGGACCAGTGGCAAACACCGTTTGTAGTCACAAAAGAGTTCGTCAGCCGCAGCTCCATCTTCAGCTAGTGTTCTATCTGGGCTAAGGGGTGATTAGAAGGGTAAAGCACTAGGCTCTAAGACTCATAGGAGCATGTCAGGAGGACGCACATTCCCAACATGCAAGACGTATTATAGGAACCAGTCAGGGGAGTGCTTAGTTGGTTCAGATGCTTGCTCGAGTGTGGGAAGCCCAGACACTGGCTCAGGATTGTCCTTCAGCTTGATAGGGTTATGGTAGAGGTCGTTCCACAACTACTTCTTCTATTGCTCACCTAGCTCTGGAAGATGCATCTTCTAGTACTGGTGGTGGAATATGTTAGAACTATTTTATGCCTTATCATCCCACCAGGAGTAGGAGAGCTCATAAGATGTAGTTATGGGTATGTTACGAGTTTTTTATCTTGATGTTTATGAATTGATAGATCCAAGGGTGCACATTATCCTTCTTCAATCCCTATATTACTCTCAGTTTTTATGTCAGTACCAAAATCCTATCAGAACCCTTCTCAATCTCTACTCTTATCGGTGAGTAGGTAATAGCACAGAGGGTATACAGAAATTGCCCTATTGCAGAGTTAGACATGACAAACTTTGTTTTTATCTTTGATATGCATTGGTTGTACGCTTGCTATGCTTCAGTCAATTGTTGAACCCAATCAATAGAGTTTCAATTTCTGAGTGAACCAATCCTACAACGAAAGGGTAGTTCAGTAGTGCCTGTAGGTCACTTTGTCTCCTACCTTAAGGCCAGGAAGATGATCTCCAAGGTTTGTGTATATCATCTAGTTCAAGTTAAGAATTCTACATTTGAAACCCCCACTTTCCAATTGGTTCTAGTTGTTTGTGAGTATCTACAGGTGTTCCCAAATGATCTACTAGCAGTCTCTCCCAAGAGGGATATTGACTTTGGTATTGACCATCTCCCTGATACACAACTCAAATCCCTTCCTCCCTATAGAATGGCTCTAGTAGAACTTAAGAAATTAAAAGAGCAGTTGAAGGACCTCTTAGATAAGGGTTTCATTAGGCCTAGTAAGTCACTATGGGACACACCTTTCACTAAGTTGACCTGATCTTGGGCAGATTTATATGCCCAAGTGATACTCAAAAGTATCATTTTCGCCTTATTTATCTATCAATGTGTATACATTCTCATGTAATTGGTAATAAAATGTGAATTTATACTGACCAACATGATTAGCATTGTTTTGCAGGTAAAATGTGATTTCGAGTAGCTAAAATGCATGTTGGATGATATCGGAGTTGGACTTGGATGCGAGCAAGGGAAAAGGCATTGAACAGCATGAATTAAAGGGGCTCCGCGATGGAGCCGTGTCACGCTGCCATCGCGGAGGCATTCTGCCTGGATGGGGAAAATTCACTCAAATTCCAGTGGAGGTCCGCGTTTGCTCCGTGGCACGGAGCCAGTGCTCCGCGATGCATGTCGTGCCACGTTGAGCCTTAATTCCCGGACCCCCAGTTCCAGTGAGGGTCTGCGTTCATGGCGTGTCACGGAGGCAATGCTCCGCGATGCACTCCGTGACACGTTGCTCATTATTCCGGGAAAAATTCCCAGCAGTATAAATAGAACACTTAAGTTCATTTTTCAGAATTCTGACTTGGTGGAGCAAGGACGTGGGTTACAGGCAGTTGAGGGATGAAAAGTTCAGGGTTTTTTCTCTCTTTCTTTCTTCTTTAATTTAATTGCTTGTATGATTAACACTCATTTTATGATGATTAATCCACAAATGAGTGGCTAATTCCCCTCCTTGCTGAGGTTATGAACAATTGTGATGAAATTTGATTATTGATTCTATGGTTTTTCATCTTTTCTTCCATGTTGTTCTATTAATTCTTGTTTTTACTGCATTGGTGTGTGGCCTACATTAATGTACATCTAAAAAGTCCGGTTTCACTCGAGAGAGCACGAAATTAGAAAGTTGTGAATTTATAGGATATGTTCTTTACTTGATTTGGGAAAATTGAGTCTTGATTTGCTTTCAGGATAGAAATATACCTAAAAGTCGTATTAGTCAATTTAGGAACCGGAATAGTATAGCTAGGACATGAATTGCATTTGATCACAGAAATGTAGACGGATGGTTCATGATTCTTAAGTGAGGTTAAATACGAGAGTTTTAATCTCTTGGAAAATGTTCTTGGCTAGCAACTGGAAGAAAAGATTAACCAAAGTATGATGATAATTAATTTCATTACATGTTCATTTAACCTCAGCATGCTCTCATTCATAGTTCAGATTCAAAGTAGATAATTGTTCTTAGCTTTAGTATAAAAATTATAAAACAAACTTTCGAACTTTTGGTTACACTGTTGTCTGCATTTTTAGAAGTAAAATACAGTACACTTGAGCAAATTGCACTTCATCCAAGTCCTGTGGGATCGATACTTGGCTTACTAAATCCACTTACTACTTGTTCGAACACGTGCACTTGCGTGTCGGTTTATAACCCCAACCAACACCCGAACAAGTTTTTGGCGCCGTTGCCGGGGACTTGGCAATTGGTGAATTTGTTTTAAGTGTTAATTTACTGTATTTTTATTTTCTTAGTGTTGACAACTTGGTCTTAGCCTGTATTTTGCAGACTTAATTGCTGTGAACACTGGCAAGAGACAAGGAGCTGGTGGAATCTTATATAGAGCCAGAAAGAATATTTCACAGTAAGCAAAGAGAAGCTCTACAAAGAAAGCTGCAGTTGCTCAGACAGACGATCATGGAGCAACAACAGAATCCACCGGTAGTACGGGCAGTGTTAGTGCCCGAAGAAGCAGCAGCACGGCTGGTTCGCGAGGTGGCAATCCCACATGCCAATAATGTTACATCGAGTATCCGCAAACCAGAGCCGGGAGGGAGATTTGAACTTAAACAAAATATGGTGCAGTTGTTGCACACAAGCGAGCAATTTCCCGGTCTCCCTCATGAAGATCCACAGCAGCTTCTCCAAAACTTTTTGGAGATAAGTGACACTTACATATCTGCGGGAGTGTCACCAGACTATGTCCGGCTTACATTGTTCCCATTCTCATTATTGGGAGAAGCTAAGAGGTGGTTGAAAGCTGAGCCACCAAATTCTATTTCTACGTGGGATGATCTTGCACGGAAGTTCTTGATAAGGTTTTTTCCCTCTGGTAAAACCGCAAGACTTAAAAGTCAAATTCTAAGTTTCAAACAGAGAGAGGGAGAAAATTTATATCAGGCCTGGGAGAGATTTAAATCCATGTTGCGGGATTGTCCTCATCATCATCAGTCCAATGATGTGCTGGTGCACACATTTATTGAGGGTTTGGAACCCCACACCAAAATATTGCTAGACTCAGCAGCTGGAGGGCAAGCGCTGGAAAAGACTTATGAGGAGCTGTATACCTTGTTGAACCGGATTTCACAGGGCAATCCAGAATGGAATGCTGATTCATCAAGAGGTGGGACAAGGAAAGCAGCAGGAGTGCTTGAAGTGGATGGGCTTACAGCTATCGCTGCACAGATAGCTGCATTGCAAAATCAACTTAACAACCACTTCAGCAACATGACATTGAGCCAGCCTCCAGCCCCAGTTAATGCAGTCCAGCAGATCTGGTGTGAAGTGTGTGGAAGCAGTGAGCACTCAGCTGAGTGTTGTGGAGCCAATCCTGACTCGGTAAACTTTGTGGGTAATGCACAAAGGAACCAACAGCAGTATGGTAGTAGCTACAACTCCAATTGGAGGAATCATCCTAATTTCTCATGGGGTAGCAACAACCATCAGGGCCAAAGTTCGGGTCAGGGTGTGCAAAGGAACCAAGGAGGGAAACAGAACTACCAAGCTCAATTCAGAAACAACAATGCACCTCATCCACCACCATCACCCAGCATTGAGGAGATGTTCAAGACCATGATAGCTAACCAAGCTCAATTGCAGGCTGACTATGTGAAATTGGCAGCCGAAGTGAAAAACAACTAGTTAGCTACCAAGGCACTTGAATATCAATTTGGGCAATTTGCTAGTGCCCAAAATACAAGGCCTAGAGGAGGACTGCCGAGCAACACGGATCCCAATCCCAAGCAGGTAAATGCAGTGACCACAAGGAGTGGTTTGCAGCTAAAAGAGGTGGAACCAGAAAGACCACCTCAACAGTCGGGAGCAGCAGAAGTTGAGAGGGAGCACAGTTCTGAGACGGGGAAAACCAAGGAAGCTGAATCAGAAAGACCTCCACCCCCGTTTCCTCAACGACTAAAGAAACACAAGGAGGAGGCGTGTTTCAAGAAATTCATGGAGGTGCTGAAACAGGTACATGTTAACTTACCTCTTGTTGATGTCTTGCAGGGAGTGCCGAAATATGCGAAGTATATAAAGGACATCATGGCCAACAAAAGTTGGTTGACTGAGTATCCTACGGTGGCTCTAACGAAGGAGTGCACTTCCCGAATCCAAAATAGACTGCCCACAAAGCTAAAAGACCCTGGGAGTTTTACTATCCAGCTTACTATTGGGCAGAGCATCCGAGCTCGTGGATTGTGTGACTTGGGAGCGAGCATAAATTTGATGCCTTCATCGGTATTCAGAAAGTTGGGTCTAGGGAATCCTAGACCCACAACGGTAATCTTGCAGTTGGCGGATCGATCCTTAGCTAGGCTGGATGGCATTGTTGAGGACGTTCTGGTGCAAGTTGGCTCCCTAATTTTCCCGGTAGATTTTGTTGTGCTGGATTTTGAGCCAGACGCGGAAGTCCCATTTATTTTGGGACGTCCCTTCTTGGCAACCGGGAAAGCACTAATCGACGTAGCTGCGGGGCAACTAACAATGCGAGCACATGACAAGGTAGAGGTGCTCGATGTGTACAAGGCACCCAAGCTCCCGATGGTGCATGAAGAACTCTCGGTGATCAATGTGATTGATCAAGGTGATGATAAGCACATGAAGGATTCCCGAGAGTTAATAGAAAAACCACCGGAAAGGTGTAAGCACTACTGGGGGGAGGACAGTGATCGAGAGAAATCATCCATCACCCTAGTGGACAATTGAGCTTAAAAGACATCGTGCCGCGATGGTAAACCAGGCGCTGCACGGGAGGCAACCCGTGAAAAAAAATTTCTTTCATTTTGTAAAGTGAAAATAGATTTTTCTTTTCTTTTTCTTTTTCTTGATTTACTACAAAATTTTTCGTTTTAGTTTTTATTTTATTTGTATTTAGAGTAAAACCTCTAATTCTAACCAATTTTGTATAGTGATGAATTTCAAGTCAAACGGAGAAAAATATGCACGGAATCGCGAAGGAAAAGTTGAGGTATGAAAAATTAATAAAAAGTGGCAGACAGTGAGCTGAGGTGATAGCTCCGTGTCACGGAGGAGGACCTCTGCGTTACCCTCCGTGACACGTTGAGGTATAACCCGGAAATTTTAAAAAATTTCCAGAGTAGCCTCGTGATGGCTCCGTGTCACGGAGGCAGTGCACTGCGATGCACTCCGTCAGACGTTGCCTTATATATCGCGACGGGTCACACTGGGTCGCCGGGTGACCTGCGCGATTTTCTTCCTTTTTAACCCCGAAACCCTCCCTTTTTCCCTCATTTTCTAATCCCTCCGCAACCAAACCCCCCAAAACCCATCCCTCATCAATGTGACACGGAGTAAGGCAAGCAATTCACTGAGTTTTCTTCGATTCTTCAAAAACAAGGTATGTTCTTTGATTCCCTCTCAAATTCTTGTCGATTTTCTTCGATTTTTAGCATGGGAGGTGAGCTAAATTGCCCTAAATCAAAATTAATCGTGAATTTGATTTCATTGTTGATTGATGAATGTTCGGAATGTCGTATGATTGTTTGAACTTGTCGATTGCATGAATTGATCGAATTTGATTGATAAAATCAATTCTAGGGCTTGTTAGTTGAATTTGAAGTTGAAAAAGTATTGAACTTGTGAATTTTATGCCGGGTTGTACGTGTTGAATGAGATGAGTCGATGTACAAACTGTTAGGATGTTAATAGAACGACGAATTCTCGGGTTGGGGGAAATGTTGAAATTGGTAAGAATAGGTTGGTTGTATAGGCTCATGTAGATAAATTTTTGTTGTGGTTTTGTTTCTTTGTTTTTCTTTGCTAAATGCGATGGTTAAAATGTTAGTGATGGTAGTGATCGTGATTAGCTGTACGAAGTCTGAGTAGTACGCAAAAGTTATACCGTCGAATTTTTCGAACACACTAAGCATGATTATATAGTTGGTTGTTTTGTGTAAATAAAGATATTCTTGCCGTATTGTTGTAACTGTAGCTAAGGACTAAGTGTGGGGTAACCTAGCGTAACCCAACCTTAGCCGAAGTTAATATCTGTGAGCTTAACATTGATCTTGTTTACCTGGGTTGACAGGTGAAATGGCAAGCCGGCAAGAGAAAGGAAAAGGCGCGTCAACTTCAGGCGCCGGAAGGAAACGGATCAGACTAGGCACAGCAGTCCCAGCTGCACCAACAGTTCCACGAGGCCAATGCCGCCAGTACGGAACGAGATGGGTGACCGATAAGGGGAAAAAGTGGTATGCAAAGCACAAAGAAAATAAGTATTTCCCCGAGGAGCATATAGCACGGGAACCATTGGCACAGGAGTTCCCCAGGATGGTTCACTAGATTGAGGCAGCTGGGCTCAAGTTCATCTTTGAAGAGCCTAAAGAATGCAATCTGCACTTGGTTCGGGAGTTCTATGCCAATTGGAGCCCGACAATCAGGAGTCACACCATCAAGATCAGAGGGCAAATAGTCACTCTGGAGCCCCACCACCTCAATTCCATCATAGGAGCGTGGGACACAGACACCCACGTCCTCCGACAGCTGAACATTACCCCACCGTATGCAGACATCAGACGCACATTGTGTGGGACCCGATAAACAGCTAGATGGAGCAGACACAAAGAGAGGGGCTACCACCAGACATTGCCCTATTCCCAGATGAACAGGGAAGCCCGAATCTGGCTGAAGATAGTCTGCTCATGCCTCATCCTGGGGGTGCATATGACTGATGTAACCCGGGATCGTGTTTGCCTGGTGTACTCCCTGATGAAAGGGCTGGAGATCAATGTCGGGGCGGTTATTATATCCCCCATGAAGAGAGCCTGGTTGTACCAGGGGCACAGGTATGGTTTGGTGGACTACTGACCACCTTCCTCAGGGGCCTCGATGTTGAGGAGGAGGCCCTTGACTATATCCCGCAGTTGGAGCGGCGGGCCTTAGATGTTGCCAAAACTAAGGCTCCCGACACCACCCACGGGCCAGTGCTTACACTTGGCGAGCGACATGCTCGTGATGACCAGTATATGGCTCGGATGTATGGGATGCAGATGCTCCAGCTGAGGATAAGTGGGAGGCCGGCGACAGAGGAGGAGCTATGGCAGCTCGAGCTAGATTACCCCTTTGACGAAAACGCCAGGGCTCTATGCCGAGTGGGGCCAGTATTTGTAGAGCCCACAGATGATGATGTCCCCACGAACGAGGAGACACGTCGGGAGGACTCCGATGTGGAGTCTGATGATGACGACGGAGGCGACTCGGATATGGGAGATGAAACAACAGCACCCGACGAAGAAGTGGAATACTTTGACTGATCAGGGAGTTCCACCACCCGAATTTGTGCTATTTGAATTTTTGTGAACACTGGGGACAGTGTTCGGATTAAGTGTGGGGTGGGAGTAGTTAGGTGTTGGGCTGGGTTGTTTTGCATGTATGCTCTATTTTGCTGTCGTGTATGCGAAAATGTTGTTTGTCCCTGTGAGTGTGGATTGTTGAAATTGTTTCGTATTTGTAAATATATGTTAAATTGCTGAATGTTGCTAGCTGATTCTGATTCTGTACATATTTTTGTTATCAAAATGATCGATATTTTTAAAAATTTTAAAATATTTTGTAAATAATTTTTCTATCGAAATGATCGATATTTTCGACATTTTTTATCTTGGGTTTCTCGGCGTTTGTTTTCGGTTCTTTTATCGAGAATGGTCCCATTGAACCGACGTCTTAAGTAGTGACCGTTCCCTATGATGGATGGATGACAACCGTCTTAAGGGAAATGTAGTCGTTAGGAGTAGATTTTTTTCAATTATTTTTCAGTTTTTCGTTGGTGGATTGCATCCCGGAACCTGTAGTTACTATATGGTTGTGAAATTTTGGTTGTGTTGTACATGATAATCAAAATGCAAAGGTGATTCGTATGAAATCATGCAAATTTGTAAATATGTTGAGATACCTAGGCTGTAGAGTTCGATTCAGTGTGATTGAGGCTTAATGTTTGAATTCATGTAATTAGCTGATTGAAGAGTCTGTGAATACATCTTGAATCGAGCATGTGCAGAAAGTGTGAAGTGAGGTGTTGATATTCCATGCTATTGTGAAGTGTCTAGAACTTGCCTGGTGTTTGTACAAAACAAAATGAAGGAGGTGTATTGTAGGAAAGGATGTAGGCATTTCTTTGTTTTAACCGAGAGTTTCTAATTTTTTTCCTTGTCATACCCCCCTTTCTGGGATTGTATACCCTAGTCAGCCCTCTGAGCCTTTAGCCTATTATTTCTTTCTTTTGTCCAAAAAGTGTAAACCGAGCTTAATTCCTTCTTTTCATTAGCCGGAAAATCTATACAAAACTCTTAAGCGCTTAAGAAGAGAAAATCATTTTCCCAAAGTGTCAAAGAGTGAGAATGGTGAAAAGAAAAAGAAAAGCAGAGTGAGGGAAGAAAAGAAAAGGTTGAAGGTGCACTTGTATAAATAAACGATAATGAAGGTGCATGAACAATCTTTGTTGTTGTGTCAAGTGTGCTTAATGAAATGGGCCATACTAAAGAAAATCATCAAGAATGGGATGATGAAAAAAAAAAAGAGAAACAATGTCCATGAGTTGATGGGATGTGTTGAAAAGGCGCTTAAGGATGCTAGTGGCTATTATTGGCTAATCCAATATTTACTAGTTCCATAGCTTCCATTACAACCCATTAAAGTCCTACGTGATCTTACATCGCATTTCTTTATATTAGTGGAGTAATACACTAAGGGCAAGCTTATGGGTCATGACATGATGCATGTGAGTTCTTTTGGGAGAGAGAGTGAAATTGTGTGTACATGCCCCGGTTTGAATGTTTGTGAGTCATATGAGCAAAAAGGGGAAGATTCTCTTGTGTTGTGAGGGCACATGCTTGATGAAAGATTAATTCTCGTGTCGGATATCTTGATCAGCTGATTTGCATGAGTTTGCCGATATCGAGAGTCGATTCTTAAAGTCTAGGAGGTCTTAATGTATTGAAGGTCATTGCATTGATAAGACCATGCATGTTTTCTTGATGATTTGCTGTATTGAATAATCGGTATAACCGTAGCTTAAATTGTCGAACCGAATTAGCGAGGTTGGGATGTAAATTACATGAATTGTATGTTTGTTGTTCGAGGACGAACAAGGATTTAAGTGTGGGGTAAGTGATCTTGGGCAGATTTATATGCCCAAGTGATACTCAAAAGTATCATTTTCGCCTTGTTTATCTATCAATGTGTATACATTCTCATGTAATTGTTTATCTATCAATGTGTATACATTCTCATGTAATTGGTAATAAAATGTGAATTTATACTGACCAACATGATTAGCATTGTTTTGCAGGTAAAATGTGATTTCGGGAACCTAAAATGCATGTTGGATGATATCGGAGTTGGACTTGGATGCGAGCAAGGGAAAAGGCATTGGACAGCATGAATTAAAGGGGCTCCGTGATGGAGCCGTGTCACGCTGCCATCGCGGAGGCATTCTGCCTGGATGGGGAAAATTCACCCAAATTCCAATGGAGGTCCGCGTTTACTCCGTGGCACGGAGCCAGTGCTCCGCAATGCACGCCGTGCCACGTTGAGCCTTAATTCCCGGACCCCCAGTTCCAGTGAGGGTCCGCGTTCATGGCGTGTCATGGAGGCAGTGCTCCGCGATGCACTCCGTGACACGTTGCTCATTATTCCGGGAAAAATTCCCAGCAGTATAAATAGAACACTTAAGTTCATTTTTCAGAATTCTGACTTGGTGGAGCAAGGACGTGGGTTACAGGCAGTTGAGGGATGAAAAGTTCAGGGTTTTTTCTCTCTTTCTTTCTTCTTTAATTTAATTGCTTGTATGATTAACACTCATTTTATGATGATTAATCCACAAATGAGTGGCTAATTCCCCTCCTTGCTGAGGTTATGAACAATTGTGATGAAATTTGATTATTGATTCTATGGTTTTTCATCTTTTCTTCCATGTTGTTCTATTAATTCTTGTTTTTACTGCATTGGTGTGTGGCCTACATTAATGTACATCTAAAAAGTCCGGTTTCACTCGAGAGAGCACGAAATTGGAAAGTTGTGAATTAATAGGATATGTTCTTTACTTGATTTGGGAAAATTGAGTCTTGATTTGCTTTCAGGATAGAAATATACCTGAAAGTCGTATTAGTCAATTTAGGAACCGGAATAGTATAGCTAGGACATGAATTGCATTTGATCACAGAAATGTAGACGGGTGGTTCATGATTCTTAAGTGAGGTTAAATACGAGAGTTTTAATCTCTTGGAAAATGTTCTTGGCTAGCAACTGGAAGAAAAGATTAACCAAAGTATGATGATAATTAATTTCATTACATGTTCGTTTAACCTCAGCATGCTCTCATTCATAGTTCAGATTCAAAGTAGATAATTGTTCTTAGCTTTAGTATAAAAATTATAAAACAAACTATCGAACTTTTCGTTACATTGTTGTCTGCATTTTTAGAAGTAAAATATAGTACACTTGAGCAAATTGCACTTCATCCAAGTCTCTGTGGGATCGATACTTGGCTTACTAAAGCCACTTACTACTTGTTCGACCACGTGCACTTGCGTGTCGGTTTATAACCCCAACCAACACCCGAACATGACCCATAAGATGGTCAAATTTCAATGGTTCAATGCTTATGAGAGGAGCTTTCAGGAGCTAAAGGATCGACTCATTTCTTCTCCAATATTGACCCAGCCAAAGGGCACAGATGGCTTTGTGGTGCATTGTGATGCTTCTAGGATTGGCCTTAGGCGTGTGCTGATGCAGTGTCACGCCCTGAGTTTTCACCCTGGACAAAACACGGTACTTGAGGTCACAAGTGACCCCAAGTCAACCTTTGTCTATCATACACTGGTATACTGAGTAAAACATGCATAGTGGAAGCTTTTAAAACGATAATATAAAATGTTCATAACAGAAAGACTAAATCATAAAGTTTAAACATCATGATAAATACTGTAAATCTGAAAGAAAACCATGTCTATGTCTGAAGCCATCTAACTGAGGAGTTTCTGGGACCATCCCCCAGCTAACACGAAAATACAACTGAAAACAATGCAGAAAAAAACTGAATAATGAAATGATGCCCTCGAAGGATGAGGACTCACATTTCTGCAGTTTAGAGATATCTGAAAACGTCGGCTAACGGCGCTGGGTCTGAGAACCTGCGGGTGCATAATCAAATGATACAACATAAAAGTATGCGTCAGTACTTTGAATGTACAGAGTATGTGAGAAACGTAGATAACATGAATGATCTAGTAACTGAAATGAAGAGAAATAAAATGACCAACTGAAATACTGAAAACTCATACAAATAGGATATACTGATATGGTCAATAATGACCCTGGCAGATGGTCATAAACATGCCCTAAATCTTAAAGACTGAGTCTGTGATACAATTCTGAACTAAGAAATCTTAGAGTTAACTAATTGACTAGTGGGAGAGTCTATAACCGACATATAACCAAATGAGCTCAACATGGAGTCCGATGTATACGCCCCATCGGTAGGACCCAATATACCTTGCTAGGGTATAAAGGCATGGACTGTGAGAATCACTATCAAAGGGGCCATGAGGGCAAGAAAATAGAACCTACAGTGGCGACGTAGTTCTGGAACTTAGGTGTGCTGAAACCCCAGTCCTTTTGGTGTTAAGTCCTACTCCCACTGAATAATCCTATCACGATTGCTACTGACAAGCAGATAGCTCGATACCGGTCCCCGAGATTGTAACTGACCCAGGGATACTGACTGAGAGTTTCCTGAGTGTCTTATCGGACCGGATCTGGAAACTGAGTTCTAAGACTGGTCAGAGCTGCTTATAGGAAGCATCGTAACCGTCTAAAGAACAACTAAAAACTGATCTAGGTTCCCAAGTCTTGTCAGAATTATAAACTAGAAGGTCATGACCCCCGAATGGAACAAATAAATTATGTTCTAAGTCTGATTCTAATAACTGGGAGGTATAACTCATACCTCGAGATCAACTGAAATTGATCAGTCGACAATTTTCTGAATATCACTGAGGATTCTAACACTCTGACTGAGACTAGACTGATATGATTCTGAAGAGATTCTAAGTTATAACTGGTCTGGACTACTAGCAGCTAATAGAGAACTCAACTTACTCCAACAACACGGGAATTTCATAATGTAGAGAAATTTCAAGAATTTTAGAAATTTCATTCAACAGAGATAAAGTTATTCTCATTAATGGGATATTTACTCAACATATATATATATATAGGAAATTCTAGAAAGTTCATCCCAAAGAATTCTTCATTCATAGAGAAAATTTAATAAGCAAAATCATTACTCGAAAGTTAGGGCTTAGATTCACTTTTCTATAACCACTGACAATTTGATAAGCAATTTATGGGGATCATATCAACAATATACATGAACATCATTCTAAGTGAAATTAACGAAAATAAACATGAATCCTTTTCATACTTGAAAACTCAGGGCTTAAAACTAATAGAGGAAATTGAGGAGGATTTTGGGGACACAAGGGAAGAACAATCCCCTTGCTAAAACCCCACATACCTGATGAAGAACCCATGAAAATCTTGAGAAATTGAGGAGAAGAAGGCTTCCCTAGTTCTTGCTTTGAGAATTCCTAAGAGAACTTACGGTCTATTTTTTGAGTGCTTGAGTGAGGAATGAGTATTGGAACCATCTAACCCCACTAAAAGGTCTGAATTTATGTCTAAAACAACGTAGTTTAGGGACTAAGTAGATAGGAGATTACTAAAATAACCCTGGTAAAAATTCTGAAAACTGGTTGACAGTGTCCTAACGGGTCACTCAATGAGTTGTCCCTCGTGACCACGACTCGTCACACGATCCATTAAGTACAGTGTTCATCTGGTCACCTGGGTTCATCAAGGGAAACCCAATGATTTGTTAGTGGTGACCATGACTCATGGCCACCATCCGTCAAGTACAATGCCTCAACTTTAGAAAATACTCATCCCACTAGCAATGACTCACCTCACGACTCGTTAGGACGGACCACGAACCGTGGGGTCCATCATCAAGTACACTGGCTCAATCCTTCCTTTCCCCCACTTTTTCCCGTCCTCACGACTGACTTAATGAGTCATTAGGTCTTATAACGACTCGTTAAGTCTGTTGTTCTAAGGCATTTTCTGCAGATTTTCAAATTTCCTATTTTAAGCCCCGGAATTAGATTTTGAGTTTGCGGGGTGTTACAATATCTCCCCCTTGTAAACATTCATCCTCGGATGTTAGAAAACACACAGAAAGCAGAAAATAACAATCAAATTCTTCAAATACTGCTCATTTAACTCCAAAACTACCGAAAATGACTATCTCCGTTTCAAAATACATATTTGAACAGAGTTTAATTTTCATGCATACATTCACAACCAGAAAAAAAAACTTGAACAACTGAACTGACTTATGAATCTAAATTGAGTTCTAGGGTCAAAACTAATATCTCAAGCTGTGTTGGAGCCGGTAGGGAACAAGTGTGGGTATTTGTCCATCATATCTGCTTCGGCCTCCCACGTAGCTCCTCAACCTGCTGATTCCTCCATAATACTTTTACTGAAGCTATTTCCGTGTTCCTCAGCTTAAGCACCTAACAGTCAAGGATCTGGACTGGTACTTCCTCATATGAGAGGCTATTTTTATTTCTACACTGTCCAATGGCACAACTGAGGTTGGGTCTCTGATGCACTTCTTCAAAAGTTACACATGGAAGAATGGGTGCACAACTGCTAACTCAGAAGGTAGTTCTAGCTCATATGCCACATTGCCAATACGCCTCAGAATTCTATAAAGTCCCACGTACCTGGGGCTTAGCTTGCCTTTCTTCCCAAATCTCATCACCCCTTTCATGGGTGATATTTTCAGATAAACCCACTCATCAACTGCAAACTCCAACTCTCTTCTCTGCACATCTGCATAAGATTTCTGATGGCCCTGAGCTATTTTCAATCTTTCCCCGATTAACTGAACTTTCTGCATTGCCTCATGGACTGAGTCTGGCCCTATTAGGGTGCTTCACCAACCTCAAACCACAATCTACACCTTCTACCATACAGCGCCTCTAACGGGGCCATATGAATACTAGAGTGATAGCCGTTGTTATATCTCGATAAGAGGCAGATGGTCATTCCAACTACCCTTAAAATCGATCCCACACGCTCTTAGCATATCTTTTAGGGTTTTAATGGTCCGCTCAGCTTGCCCATCTATCTGCGGGTGAAAAGCTGTGTTGAGCTTGACTTGAGTACCAACTCCCTTTTGAAGGGACTTCTAGAAGTGAGAGGTGAACTGGGTACCTCTGTCTGAAATGATGGATACGGGCACCCCATGAAGTCTAAATAGCTCTCGATTATAAAGTATAGCATAGTCCTCAGCTATATTTGAGGTTTTGACTGGGAGGAAGTGAGCTAACTTAGTCATCTGATCTACTACCACTCAGATTGAATTATGTTGTCGGCGAGTTCGAGGTAAACTTGTAATGAAATCCATATTTATATCTTCCCACTTCCATGTGGGTATGTTGATATCTTGAGTCACCCCGTCTGGTCTCTAGTGTTCTACTTTGACTTGCTGCAGTTTGGGCACTTAGCTACAAATTCAGCAATGTCTCTTTTCATGCTGATCTTGGGCAGATTTATATGCCCAAGTGATACTCAAACGTATCATTTTCGCCTTGTTTATCTAGAAATGTGTATACATTTTCATGTAATTGGTAATAAAATGTGAATTTATACTAACCAACATGATTAGCATTGTTTTGTAGGTAAAATGTGATTTCGAAGAGCTAAAATGCATGTTGGAGGATATCGGAGTTGGACTTGGAATCGAGCACGGAAAAAGGCATTGGACTGCACAAATTAAAGGGGCTCCACGATGGAGCCGTGTCACGCTTCCATCGCGGAGGCATTCTTCCTGGAGGGTGAAAAATTCATCAATTCCAGTGGAGGCTCGTGACAGCTCCGTGGCACGGTGGCTAGCCTCCGCGTTGCACGTCGTGCCACGTTGGTGCTTTATTCCCAGACCCCTAATTTCCAGAGAGGGTCCGCGTTCACGCCGTGTCACAGAGGCAGTGCTCCGCGATGCACTCCGTGACACGTTGCTCATTATTCCGGGAAAAATTTCCACTAGTATAAATAGAACACTTAAGTGTATTTTTCATAATTCAGACTTGGTGGAGCAAGGACGTGGGTTACAGGCAGTTGAGGGACGCAAAGTTCAGGGTTTTTTCTCTTTTTCTTTCTTCTCTAATTCAATTGTTTGTATGATTAACACTCGTTTTAGGATGATTAATCCACAAATGAGTGGCTAATTCCTTTCCTTGCTGAGGTTATGAACACTTGTGATGAATTTTGAGTATTAATTATATGGTTTTTCATCTTTTTCTTCCATATTGTTCTATTAATTCTTGTTCTTACTGCATTGGTGTGTGGCCTACATTAATGTATATCTAAAAAGTCCGATTTCACTCGAGAGAGCACGAAATTGGAAAGTTGTGAATTAATAGGATATTGTTCTTTACTTGATTTGGGAAAATTGAGTTTTGATGTGCTTTCCTGATAGAAATATACTTGAAATCCGTATTAGTCAATTTAGGAACCGGAATTGTATTGCTAGGTCATGAATTGCATTTGATCACAGAAATGTAGACGGATGGTTTATGATTCTTAAGTGAGATTAAATACGAGAGTTTTAATCTCTTGGACAATGTTCTTGGCTAGCAACTGGAAGAAAAGATTAACCAATGTATGATTATAATCAGTTTCATTACATGTTCTATAACCTCGGCATGCTCATATCCATAGTTTAAATTCAAAGTAGATAATTGTTAGTAGTTGTAGTATAAAATTTATAAAACAAATTATTCACTTTTTGGTTACGTTGTTGTCAGCATATTTAGAAGTTAAATATAGTATAGTATACTTAAGCAAACTTCACTTAATCCGAGTGTCTGAGGGATCGATACTTGGCTTACTAAAGCCACTTACTACTTGTTCGACCACGTGCACTTGCGTGTCGGTTTAGATACCCATATAACACAGACCGAACATGTTATACCCCGTACGATTCCCGGCACCTAGATGGCCTATTCGCACATTGGTTAAGCATATTTGAAGGCCATACGTGCTAAAGAAAGGCCCGGGAAAAAGATCGGACGAGAAACCTACCGAACCATCGCGGAAGGAGCTGAGGCAGAGCCCCTCCGCGATGGCAGCGTGTCACGAAGGTGAAGCCTCCGCGTTGGCTCCGTGACACGTTGGCCTTGTCCAGGCCCAAGTATATAAAGCCCCACTTCGGTTTTAAATCATTAAACACTTATAATTTCCAGTGAAACAGAGAGGGATCAGCAGAGAAGGGATAAGAACGAAGGAGGTAAGATAATTTTCGTTCGATTACGCTGCTAAACGTTGTCCAAACTCAAATTAACCTCAGATACCGAGGTATTTAGCAGCATAGAGCATTCCTACAGATTTAGTTTCGCGAAATACGGCCGACGAATCGTCGAGCCACCGAGCTAAGGTAAGTAGAATTGCTCTAAACTAGTGTCTATGTGTTCCTAGCTGTGAAGTGAATATTTCTCCCTTCTGGACCTCTGGAAAATAGCGAGTTTTTGACCGTCTTTCGATAAGCCTAAGTTTAGGCTATAAACTATATCGAAAGTGACGTTGTTCTTTAAAATAAAGCTATATTTAGTATTAATTGACATATTTATGAATGCAGTTGGGAGAAAATAGTTGAAGTACTGGCCGAGCCTCGTCCGACAGACGGATAGTTCGAGGATAAGGTATGTAAAGCTAGTTTCCTCGGCAAGTTAAGTAATCTCGGTACAGTACAGTAATTTAAAGGCCAGTAGAACGTTCAGAAGTCATGTGTTATGTTTATTACGAATGTTGGTACGATATTAGAAGCATCGAGTTATAACTTGCATAAAACTTGCTAGCACGATATAGATTCTAATTCAAGTGTTAGAAACTGCACAGCATGCTCAGTATGTGATGTGACACAGAATGTTAGGATATCACTGTATTCAGTTGAAATCCAGTAAAGCAATGTAATATCTGTAAGACATCTCAGAAATAGAACGATAAGTTAAAGCAAAGTTAGAAAGCATATTAGGACTAGTAAATCATGTTACTATAGAAACTCAGTATACAGCATAGTTTCAGCAGAAAGACTATATCTTGTTCAGCATTAGCCCCAGTACAGTCTGGCAGAAGACTATATTTGTACATATATACTATTACTAGCCTCAGCATGCATTAAGTACGTACATATTACTATCGCTAGCTCAGCATATAGTATATACAAATACTTTACCACTATTAGCTTCAGTATGTGGGACATGCAGATAGTATTACTGGTTGAGACTGTTGTATGGTTTGGGGTTGGACTACCTAGCATCCATGACCACCCAGGGTTGATAGCTGTATCGACTCGTCCGCCAGAGGACGAGGATACGTCGCTCTACGGAGTGGCATGCCGTCCCATAGGGGACGAAGATGGGATGCCAGTTTTCCCCATATTTGTGCCTTGATCGGCCCTTACACACCCCTGTCGAGCGGATACGTCCGGGTGTTGATTCAGGAGTCCTCCGGACTCAGATGCAGTTACAGTCAGGGGCTCAGCGAGCCCAAGTGCATACCCAAGGGACCAGCGGGATGCTTATAGCTATTATAGGAGATGGGATGACCGGGGTAGGGGTATAGATTCTATGCTGGTTGTACCCCCCGGCTTATGGGGGTCGGGTAAGGTTTGTGTGTGCTATGTTATGTTATGATATGTTATGCCGTGTTATAGTAGATACGAGTTGATCGACAGTAGAATGATAAATCCTCAGGTATGACTCCTACTCCTTCCAGTATGATTAAGAGACGGTATGATTTACATTATCAAACAGTTAATCCATTCCTTCCTATTTCAGTTTCATCAGTTATATTGTTGTTTTCAGATATTTCTTTCAGTTATTGCTTTACATACTCAGTACCAGCGGTACTAACGCCCGGTGGGGAGCTGCATTACTTGCCTGCAGGTACTCATAGACGAGCAGGCAATACCACGTGATTCCTATCAGCGATCGAGTATTCAGCTCCTGTCATCCGGAGACTGAATTCCAGAGGTGTATTTCGTTTTCTTTTGTTGTACAGTACGGGTAGGTCGGGGCCCTGTCCCGATCATTTTTATTGTTATTCATAGAGGCTTGTAGTCTGTATATATTTCCCTGTGGTCAGATGAGCCGGTCGTGTGAGGCCGTGCAGTTGTATAGCTATTAGTACTTGTGTTTCCTTTATGTTGGCCGTGTGGGGCCATAGTTCGACAGTAGTGGTGACCTTGTCGGTCACGTAGCTATCTAGTACTTCAGGGTTGAGTTATAGATAACTAGACAGCATGGAGGCCTTGTCGGCCCGCATAGGTTCCCCTATATTGATATGTTTCTGGTCAGCTGTTAGTACAGGTACAGGAGGCTATAGGCCAATGGGCCGAGGGCTGTGTTTACAGCCGTTATATAGCCCTTTGTTTCCAGAAATGTGAGTTAGAGCCAGCCAGGCACCAGATGTGCCCAGGCTCAGCAGTCTAGCAGTTTAGGTCCTCGTAGGGCACCAGGTGCCAGTCATACTCCCCAAGGCGGGGTGTGACAAACTTGGTATCAGAGCAGGTCGTGTCCCAGGGAGTCTGCAAGCCGTGCTAAGTAGAGTCTTGTCTATGGATGTGTTGTGCACCACATACTATAGGCAGGAGGCTGCGAGGCATGATAGGATGGTTACCCTTCCTTCTCAGTTAGTCATGCTTCAGAGCGGTACAGTATAGGGTGGAGTCTCTAAGAAAGAACTTACTGTATTCTTTGATTACAGATACAAAGGCAGATCAGCATTACCCTATTACAGGCAGAAGATCAGATATAGCAACAGAAGAAGGCATCAGCCAGTTACATGATAACTACAGCAGCAGGAGGAGGTACCCGAGACCTCCCAGCATGATACCTTTATCGGTACTATCCCTAGTATACGTTGATAACGTCAGAATAGGAAGTCAGGAGTGTAATGTACATACGAGTTGATTTATTTATTAGCTATATTATATAAGATCTGATTAAGATTATAGACAAGGTCAGACCACCAGGTAAGTATAAGAAAGAGAGGGAAATGCAGGAATCCCAAATACATCTTTTTGGATATGGTACAGTTAAATGCTTTTATTTGTTGCAATAAGAAAAGGGCTATTCCTACCTTTTAATTTTGATGCTAGTATAGTAAAGGGGCATAAGACTTGAGATGGGGTTGCCAAATCAAGCAGTAAGTAAAGATGGGCTGATTGATCCTAGTAAGTATTAGAAAGTATAAAGAGCCCCTATGATTACGTAAGTTTTGCAGACCCTTATGCTAATAAGCCAGTAGAGAAAGTAAGACCGTTAGCTTACCCGAAGCAGGGGTAAAAGACCTGTTAGTGATGAATGCCAGGTAATAGTCAAAGTTCGAGTCAGAAAAAAGGCCAAGTCCGCCACATATGCTAACAGATAGCAAGACATACCTGTAAGATTGTAGTTATGATCCAGTCGTGATATCAAAAGATAGGGAGATTATATGAATAAGATGGGTCCGACTGCAAGCCAGAAGAAGTATAGGCCGAGGCTTGATCAGTAATCTCATTAACAACGAAAGGCGGGTACCTTGAACCCCATAGTTCAGCTTAAGTAAGATGAGGGAAAGAAGCAGGAATGTTAGATCTTGTGGGGAAATTAGAACTACCCCCGGATTGATAAAATATCATATTAAGGATTAAGCCTCGGGCTGACAGTAAGATTGCGGTTCAGAATACCGCAGTATGTCCGCTATGGAGAAGTTAAGAAGTTACCGATACAACAATTCTAATCTAGTGTGGCCTAGAGATAAGGCCCAGCAGGCAGTCATGGGCTCTCAATATATGCCTAGTAAGGCCACAAGATTCGAACGTTGACCCCACATCGCAAGAGTGGCCGAATTTTAAACAGCAGACAATAACTAAAGTGTTTATGTTTATTACTTTTAGAATGGGGTGACAATACAATGAAATGATAAGTTGGGGCAGGAGATATTATTAGGCCGTAGAAGCGGTGTATCATGTACGGTATGAGACTCAGCAGAGCATGTCAGAGATTATATATTACCGCAAAATTCAGTACATATTGTACGTAGCTATTGATATATATATATATATACAGATAATGGATATGTTGTGAGTAGCTGCCTATAAGGGGTACAATCATAGATGTTGATTAGTAATAGAAAGCCTGTACAAACTGCATTGCAGGACCCCCCCCCCCCTTGCCAAAAAGAAAAAGGAGAAGAAAGAAAGAAAAGGAGAGAAGAAAGGAGAAAGGGAAAGGAGAAGAGAAGGGGTAGATTAAGTGTGAATTACGTATGAAGTCATAGAAACTATCTCAGTTCTTAGTTATTAAGTTAATAGACTTATGTGTTGTTGCTAGATCTAGGCTCTAGGAGCTTACCAGAGTTAATGGCCTAAACCAGATGGCTAGATGATAAGGGCACAGTTAGACGGTCTACCGACCAGCTGGCGCCTGCATTAGAAGGGAAGCATCCCTGAAGATCGGTAACATTAGTGCATGTGCTAGAACCAGGATTAGAGGCCGAATAGGCAAATTTCAGAGATTAGCAATACCAGAATTGTTCTAGTATGTTAAGTGGTCGTACGTCATTTTCCCAGCCTTGTAGGTGAGAGTCGGCCTTAGTCAACCTAGCAGTTATTATGTGGAACACCCCATAAGTCAGCCGGCCGTCCCAGTCAGAATACCGGTGGGTACCCCGAGGAAGGGTCCACATCAGTAGTCAGCGATAGACTAGTACTTCAGCTGGTTCTTGTAAGATATTCAGATACAGAGCCCTAGCAGAAGGCTAGTATTTACAGAATAGCTCATAAGACCGAGAATTCCCTAGAATAGCAGTATAAATCCAAGTGAATACACACAAGGAGTAAGAAATTGATAGTACCCTGCTAGCACAGTGTTTATTAAGACCAGGGGATCAGTAGACTCCCCGTGAAGATCCAGAGATTGATTGTCTGGGATTAAGTTTGATTAAGCCCAGCCTTACAGTGGTTCAAGCAAAATAACAAAGCAATTAGATGCCCACAAGTCTGCAGTATGCATGAACTATAAGTACTCAAGTAGAACAGTTAGAGCACTGTTAGACTACTGCCACATTCGGGTCATTCAACCCGACTATTCAGTTATTTAAGGTAATGCAGCCAGATCATTAGAGGTCATGGTCAATATCAGGATCCTCCGATTAGATAAAGGCACAAGGTGCGCAGACGGTCGTTCAGGTTATCCCAGCAACAAGTAGCCTTAGCATGTGGCCGGAGGGCCAGATAAGCTCTAGCTACGCCTGTAAACTACCTGTCGATCTCTTCGGCAAGACAAGTCAGTATAACCATCAATTATATGTCGAGCACTCTAAGTATGAAAATGTTATATCAGCCAAGAAGAGGTAATGGAGCAACAACCGCTCTTAGCTATAGATCTATTAGAAGTGTGGTGTATTGGTAGCCCGAGCTACGGGAGTTGGTCAAAAAGATACATCAATTGGTCAATTTAGCCGTTCGTGTAATAGAAATGAAGGACAACAGAGCGGTAATCGAGAACACCGCCGAGTCGTCATCAGTTGTGAAAATAAAAAGAATGGTAGTATAAGAATCCTGACCTGGTTAGCAGGGGGAAACGCCAGATTTTCAGGTAACAAAGGATGGAGTGCTGCGTTGTAAAGGCCGTCTATATGTTCCAGATGTTTCAGGGCTCCGCCAGCAGATTATGAACGAGGTACATTACGCACGTTACTCTCTACACCCCGGGTGCGACAAAAATGTGCCATGATATCAAGGAAAACTACTGGTGGCCAGGTATGAAAAGGGAAATTGCTGAGTTTGTAGCCCAGTGTCCTACTTGCCAGTGGGTGAAAGCAGAACATCAGAAACCAGGCGGTGATTCAGGACATAGTTGTGTCTCTCTGGAAATGGGAAGCAGTGAATATGGATTTTGGTGGTAGGATTACCCCGTACCGGACACAGACATGACTCTATATGAGTAATAGTTGACAGATTGACTAAATCAGCTCATTTCCTGCCAGTTAGAACTACTTTCTCGGCTGAAGATTATGCGGAGTTGTATATCCAAGAGATAGTCAGATTGCATGGAGTGCCAATATTCGTTATTTCAGACAGAGAAGTGCAGTTCATGGCTAGATTTTGGCAATCTTTTCAAAAGGGTCTGGGAATGCAGATTAATTTGAGCACAGCTTTCCACCCTCAGACAGACGGACAGGCTGAGTGCACTATTCAGACGCTCGAGGATATGCTGCGAGCGTGTGTGCTAGACTTTGGTGGTAGCTGGGACGAGCATTTGCCGCTGATAGAATTTGCTTATAATAATAGCTATCACTCGGCTATTCAGATGGCGCCTTTTGAGGCATTATACGGGCGAAAATGCAGATCGCCGAATGGTTGGTTTGAAATCGGAGAGTCAGCGTTGATTGGCCCATACCTTGTTCAGCAGTCAAAGGAAAAGGTAAAGCTTATCCAAGAACGCTTACTGACTGCGCAGAGCCACCAGAAGTCTTATGCAGATATGCGGCGCAGAAATCTAGAATTTGCGGTAAATGACTGGGTATTTCTGAAGTATCCCCACTGAAAGAGGTAAAGAGGTTCGGCAAGAAAGGTAAGCTCAGCCCAAGGTTTGTTGGGCCTTATCAGATTCGTCGAAGGACAGGCCGAGTAGCATATGAGTTGAATTTACCTCCAGAATTAGAATCCGTTCATCCGGTCTTTCATGTGTCCATGCTGAGGAAATGCATGGGAGACCCATCCGAAGCAGTTTCAATCCAAGATATCTAGGTTACCGAAGAGCTGGCCTATGAAGAGATTCCAGTAACTATTCTAGACAGACAGATTCGTAGATTGAGAACTAAGGATATTGCATCTGTCAAGGTATTGTGACGTAACAGGAACTAAGAGAAGATGATGTGGAAGGCTGAAGAAGATATGAAAGCTAGATATCCTCACCTATTCCAGGCCTAGTCAGGCGACAGGTATGTCCGTATTATTGCTTATGTAGCACCTTATGGTTGTATATGTATAAATGAGAAAGATTGATACTTTGCCATTTAGTGAATCTTAAAGTATTGCATGCAGTACCTGTGTTGGACTTTTCTGTATTTCAGGTTTTTGGGTATAGTCCATATTACAGGGGAGACTCTGGCAAAATTTTTTCTAAACAAGTAAGTTAAGTAGTCCTCTAGATAGCAGTATACATTCGAGGATGAATGTTCTTAAGGGGGGAGAATGTTATACCCCGTACGATTCCCGGCACCTAGATGGCCTATTCGCACGTCGGTTAAGCATATTTGAAGGCCATACGTGCTAAAGAAAGGCCCGGGAAAAAGATCGGACGAGAAACCTGCCGAACCATCGCGGAAGGAGCTGAGGTAGAGCCCCTCCCCGATGGCAGCGTGTCACGGAGGTGAAGCCTCCGTGTTGGCTCCGTGACACGTTGGCCTTGTCTAGGCCCAAGTATATAAAGCCCCACTTCGGTTTTAAATCATTAAACACTTATAATTTCCAGTGAAACAGAGAGGGATCAGCAGAGAAGGGATAAGAACGAAGGAGGTAAGATAATTTTTGTCCGATTACGCTGCTAAACGTTGTCCAAACTCAAATTAACCTCAGATTCCAAGGTATTTAGCAGCAGAGAGCATTCCTACGGATTTAGTTTCACGAAATACGGCTGACGAATCGTCGAGCCACCGAGCTAAGGTAAGTAGAATTGCTCTAAACTAGTGTCTATGTGTTCCTAGCTGTGAAGTGAATATTTCTCCCTTCTGGACCTTTGGAAAATAGCGAGTTTTCGACCGTCTTTTGATAAGCCCAAGTTTAGGCTATAAACTATATCGAAAGTGACGTTGTTCTTTAAAATAAAGCTATATTTAGTATTAATTGACATATTTATGAATGCAGTTGGGAGAAAATAGTTGAAGTACTGGCCGAGCCTCGTCCGACAGACGGATAGTTCGAGGATAAGGTATGTAAAGCTAGTTTCCTCGGCAAGTTAAGTAATCTCGGTACAGTACAGTAATTTAAAGGCCAGTAGAACGTTCAGAAGTCATGTGTTATGTTTATTACGAATGTTGGTACGATATTAGAAGCATCGAGTTATAACTTGCGTAAAACTTGCTAGCACGATATAGATTCTAATTCAAGTGTTAGAAACTGCACAGCATGCTCAGTATGTGATGTGACACAGAATGTTAGGATATCACTGTATTCAGTTGAAATCCAGTAAAGCAATGTAATATTTGTAAGACATCTCAGAAATAGAACGATAAGTTAAAGCGAAGTTAGAAAGCATATTAGGACTAGTAAATCATGTTACTATAGAAACTCAGTATACAGCATAGTTTCAGCAGAAAGACTATATCTTGTTCAGCATTAGCCCCAGTACAGTCTGGCAGAAGACTATATTTGTACATATATACTATTACTAGCCTCAGCATGCATTAAGTACGTACATATTAGTATCGCTAGCTCAGCATATAGTATATACAAATACTTTACCACTATTAGCTTCAGTATGTGGGACATGCAGATAGTATTACTAGTTGAGACTGTTGTATGGTTTGGGGTTGGCCTACCTAGCATCCATGACCGCCCAGGGTTGATAGCTGTATCTACTCGTCCGCCAGAGGACGAGGATACGTCGCTCTATGGAGTGGCATGCCGTCCCACAGGGGATGAAGATGGGATGCTAGTTTTCCCCATATTTGTGCCTTGATCGGCCCTTACACACCCCTGTCGAGCGGATACGCCCGGGTGTTGATTCAGGAGTCCTCCGGACTCAGATGCAGTTACAGTCAGGGGCTCAGCGAGCCCAAGTGCATACCCAGAGGACCGGCGGGATGCTTATAGCTATTATAGGAGATGGGATAACCGGGGTAGGGGTATAGATTCTGTGTTGGTTGTACCCCCCGGCTTATGGGGGCCGGGTAAGGTTTGTGTGTGCTATGTTATGTTATGATATGTTGTGCCGTGTTATAGTAGATACGAGTTGATCGACAGTAGAATGATAAATCCTCAGGTATGACTCCTACTCCTTCCAGTATGATTAAGAGACGGTATGATTTACATTATCAAACAGTTAATCCATTCCTTCCTACTTCAGTTTCATCAGTTAAATTGTTGTTTTCAGATATTTCTTTCAGTTATTGCTTTACATACTCAGTACCAGCGGTACTGACGCCCGGTGGGGCGCTGCATTACTTGCCTGCAGGTACTCATAGATGAGCAGGCAATACCACGTGATTCCTATCAGCGATCGAGTATTCAGCTCCTGTCATCCGGAGACTGAATTCCAGAGGTGTATTTCGTTTTCTTTTGTTGTACAGTACGGGTAGGTTGGGGCCCTGTCCCGATCATTTTTATTGTTATTCCTAGAGGCTTGCAGTCTGTATATATTTCCCTGTGGTCAGATGAGCCGGTCGTGTGAGGTCGTGCAGTTGTATAGCTGTTAGTACTTGTGTTTCCTTTATGTTGGTCGTGTGGGGCCATAGTTCGACAGTAGTGGTGACCTTGCCGGTCACGTAGCTATCCAGTACTTCAGGGTTGAGTTATAGATAACTAGACAGCATGGAGGCCTTGTCGGCCCGCATAGGTTCCCCTATATTGATATGTTTCTGGTCAGCTGTTAGTACAGGTACAGGAGGCTATAGTCCAATGGGCCGAGGGCTGTGTTTACAGCCGTTATATAGCCCTTTGTTTCTAGAAATGTGAGTTAGAGCCAGCCAGGCACCAGATGTGCCCAGGCTCAGCAGTCTAGCAGTTCAGGTCCTCGTAGGGCACCAGGTGCCAGTCATACCCCCCAAGGCGGGGTGTGACAGAACAAGTTTTTGGCGCCGTTGCCGAGGACTTGGCAATTGGTGAAATTGTGTTAAGTGTAAATTTACTGCATTTTTATTTTCTTTTCTTAAGTGTTGACAACTTGGTCTTAGCCTGTACTTTGCAGACTTAATTGCTGTGAACACTAGCAAGAGACAAAGAGCTGGTGGAATCTTATATAGAGCCTGAATGTATATTTCATAGTAAACGGAGAGAAGCTCTACAAAGGAAGCTAGAGTTGCTCCTACAGACTATTATGGAGCAACAAAATCCACCGGTTGTGAGGGCAGTGTTAGTGCCCGAAGAAGCAGCAGCAAGGCCGGTTCATGAGGTGGCAATCCCACATGCCAACAATGTTACATCCAGTATCCGCAAACCAGAGCCTGGAGAGAGATTTGAACTCAAGCAAAATATGGTGCAATTGCTGCACACAAGCAGGCAATTTACCGGTCTCCCTCATGAAGACCCACAACAGCATCTCCAAAACTTCTTGGAGATAAGTGACACTTATATACCCATTGGAGTGTCACCTGATTATGTTCGGCTTACATTATTTCCGTTCTCATTACTCGGTGAAGCCAAGAGGTGGTTGAAAGCTGAGCCACCAAATTCTATTTCAACGTGGGATGATCTTGCACGAAAGTTCTTGATAAGGTTTTTTCCCTCTGGCAAAACAGCAAGACTTAGAAGTCAAATTCTAAGTTTCAAACAGAGGGAGGGAGAAAATTTGTATCAAGCCTGGGAAAGATTTAAATCCATGTTGCGGGACTGTCCTCATCATCACCAGTCCAATGACGTGTTGGTGCACACATTTATTAAGGGTTTGGAACCCCATACCAAAATTTTGCTAGATTCAGCAGCTGGAGGGCAAGCGCTGGAAAAGACTTATGAGGAGCTGTACACCTTGCTAAACCGGATTTCACAGGGCAATCCAGAATGGAATGCTGATTCATCATGAGGTGGGGCAAGGAAAGCAGCAGGAGTGCTTGAAGTGGATGGATTTACAGCTATCGCTGCACAGATAGCTGCTTTGCAGAATCAATTGAACAACCATTTCAGCAACATGACTTTGAACCAGCCTTCAGCTCCAGTTGATGCAGTCCAGCAAATGTGGTGTGAAGTGTGTGGAAGCAGTGAGCACTCAGCTGAGTGCTGTGGAGCCAACCCTGATTCGGTTAACTTTGTGGGCAATGCACAAAGAAATCATCAGCAGTATGGGAGTAGCTACAATTCAAGTTGGAGGAACCATCCAAATTTTTCATGGGGTAGCAACAACCATCAAGGCCAAGGTGCGGGTCAGGGTATGCAAAGGAATCAAGGAGGGCAACAGAACTACCAATCTCAATTCAGAAATAACAATGCCCCTCCTCCACCACCATCACCCAGAATTGAGGATATGTTCAAGACCATGATCGCTAATCAAGCGCAATTGCAGGCTGACTATGTTAAATTGGCAGCCGAAGTGAAAAATAACCAGTTAGCGACCAAGGCTCTTGAGTATCAATTTGGGCAATTTGCTAGTGCCCAAAATACAAGGCCCATAGGAGGACTGCCGAGCGACACGGATCCGAATCCAAAGCAGGTAAATGCAGTGACCATAAGGAGTGGTTTGCAGCTGAAGAAGGTGGAACCAGAAAGATCACCTCAAAATTCGGGAGCAGCAGAAGTTGAGGGGGAGCAAAGTTCGGAAAGGGGGAAGACCAAAGAAGCTGAATCAGAAAGACCTCCACCCCCGTTCCCTCAACGACTCAAGAAACACAAGGAGGAGGCGTGTTTCAAGAAATTCATGGAGGTGCTTAAACAGGTACATGTTAACTTACCTCTTGTTGATGTCTTGCAGGGAGTGCCTAAATATGCCAAATACATTAAAGACATCGTGGCCAAAAAAAGTCATTTGACTGAGTATGCCACGGTGGCTTTGACGGAGGAGTGCACTTCCCGGATCCAAAATAGACTACCCACGAAGCTAAAAGACCCTGGAAGTTTTACTATCCAGCTTACTATTGGGCAGAGCATTCGAGCTCGTGGATTGTGTGACCTGGGAGCGAGCATAAATCTGATGCCATCTTCGGTATTCAGAAAGTTGGGTCTAGGGAGTCCTAGACCTACAACCGTAATCTTGCAGTTGGCGGATCGATCCTTAGCTAGGCCGGATGGCATTGTTGAGGATGTTCTAGTGCAAGTGGGCTCCTTAATTTTCCCAGTAGATTTTATTGTTCTGGATTTTGAACCAGACGCGGAAGTCCCATTTATTTTGGGGCGACCCTTCTTGGCAACCGGGAAAGCATTAATCGACGTAGCTGCGGGTCAACTTACAATGCGAGCACATGACAAGGTAGAGGTGTTCGATGTGTACAAAGCACCCAAGCTCCCGATGGTGAATGAAGAACTCTCAGTGATCAATGTAATTGATCATGGTAATGCTAAACAGATGAATGATTCCCGAGAGTTGATGGGAAGACCACCGGATAGGTGTAAGCACTACTGGGGGGAGGACAATGATCGTAAGAAATCGTCCATCACCCTAGCGGACAATTGAGCGTAAATGACATTGAGCCGCGATGGTAAACCAGGCGCTGCACGGGAGGCAACCCGTGAAAATTTGTTTCTTTCTTTCATTTTGTAAAGTGTAAATAGATTTTTCTTTTTTTTTCGTTTTCTTGATTTAGTACAAAAAATTTTCGTTTTAGTTAGTATTTTTTTTATTTTTGTTAGGGGAAACCTATTATTCTAACCAATTTTATTTAGTGAGATGATTTTCAGGTCAACGGAGAAAAATGTGCACGGAATTATGAAGGAAAAGGCGAGGTATGACAAATTAATAAAATATAGAAGACAGTGAGCTGGGGCGATAGCTCCGTGTCACGGAGGAGGACCTCCGCGTTACCCTCTGTGACACGTTGAGTTGTAATCCAGAAATTTTAAAATTTCCAGAGGTCTATCGCGATGGCTCCGTGTCACGGAGGCAGTGCACCGCGATGCACTCCGTGACATGTTGCCGTGTAAATTGTGACGGGTCACACCGGGTTGCCGGGTGACCCGCGTGTTTTCTACATTTAAAACCCCGATTTCTCCCTTTTTTTCCCTCATTCTCATTTTCCTCCGCGACCAAACATCCCAAAATCCCTCCCCCACCAACGTGCCACGGCTTGAGGCAACGAATTACCAAGTTTTCTTCGCTTATTCAATGAAAAGGTATGTTTTCTGATTCTCTCTCAAGTTTTTGTCGATTTTATTCGATATTAAGCATGGGAGGTGAACTAAATCACCCTAAGTCGAAATTAAGCATGAATTTGAGTTATTTATTGATTGATAAAAGTTCGGAATGTTGTAATGATTGTTTGAACTTGTCGATTGCATGAATTATTCAAAGTTGATTGCGAAATTCAATTCTAGGGCTTGGTTGTTGAATTTGAAATTGGTAATGTGTTGAATTTGTGAACTCTATGTCGGGGTGTACTTGTTAAATGAGATGAATCGTTGTAAGAAGTGTTTGAATGTAATAGACGACAAATTCTCGGGTTTTGGGAAAATGTTGAAATTTGTTCGAATTTGGTTGGTTGTATAGGTTCATGTGTATAAAATTTGGTTGTTGTTTTGTTTCTTCATTTTTTTCTTGGCTAAGTGCGATGGTTAAAATGTTTGCGATGGTAGTGATTGGGATTAGCTGTACGAAGTCTGAGTAGTACACAGAAGTTATACCGTCGAATTTTCGTTTGAACGCACTTAAGCATGAGTGTATGGCTGGTATTTTGGTGTAAATAAAGTTATTCTTGCCGTAGTATCGCAACTGTAGCTAAGGACTAAGTGTGGGGTAAACTTAGCGTAACCCAACCTTAGCCGAAGTTAATATTCATTTAGCTTGACATTGAGCTTGTTTACTTGTGTTGACAGGTAATATGGCAAGCAGGCAAGATAAAGGTAAGGGTGCATCAACTTCAGGCACCGGAAGGAAAAGACTTAGACTGGGCACAGCAATCCCAGCTGCACCAGCAGTTCCACGCGGCCAGCGCCGCCAATACGGAACGAGATGGGTGACTGATGAGGGGAAGAAGTGGTATGCTAAGCACAAAGAGAACAAATATTTCCCCGAGGAGCATATAGCACGGGAGCCATTAGCATAGGAGTTCCCCCGAATAGTTCAACGGATCGAGGCTGCTGGGCTAAGTTTCATATTTCAGGAGCCCAAGGAATGCAACCTGCACTTGGTCCGGGAGTTCTATGCTAATTGGAACCCGGCAATCAGTAGCCACACCATCAAGATCAAAGGGCAGATAGTCACTCTGGAACCCCAATAGCTAAATGCCATCATCGGAGCGCGGGACACAGACGCCCACGTTCTCCGCCAGCTGAACATTACCCCACCATATGCCGACATCAGACGCACACTGTGTGGGGTTCGATCCACAGCTAGATGGAGTAGACATAAAGAAAGGGGCTACCACCAGACTCTGCCATATTCTCAAATGAACAGGGAAGCCCGAATCTGGCTGAAGATAGTCTGCTCATGCCTAATCCCGGGGGTACACATGACTGATGTGACCCAGGACCGTGTTTGCCTGGTGTATGCCCTGATGAAAGGGCTGGATATTAATGTGGGGGCGGTCATCATATCCGCCATGAAGAGAGCCTGATTACACCAGGGCCACAGGTATTGGTTCGGTGGACTACTCACCACCTTTCTCCGGGTCCTCGACGTCGAGGAAGAGGCTTTGGATTATATCCCGCAGTTGGAGCGGTGGGCCTTGGATGTGACCAAAACTAAGGCCCCCGACACCACCCACGGGCCAGTGCTGACGCTTGGCGAGCGACATGCTCGTGATGACCAGTACATGGCGCGGATGTTTGGGATGCAAATGCTCCAGCTCGAGCTAGATTACCCATTTGGCGAAAACGCCAGGGCTCTATGCCGAGTGGGGCCAGCCTTTGTAGAACCCACTGATGATGATGTCCCCACGGACGAGGAGACACGTCGGGAGGACTCCGATGTGGAGTCCGATAACGACGACGGAGGCGACTTGGACATGGGAGATGAGGCAGCAGCACCTGATGAAGAAGTGGAATACTTTGACTGATCAGGGAGTTCCACCACCCAATTTTGTGATTTTTAATTTTTGTGAACACTGGGGACAGTTTTCGGTTTAAGTGTGGGGTGGGGAGTAGTTAGGTGCTGGGCTGGGCTAGTTTTCTTGTATGCTTTACTCTGTATTTTTGTATGTATGTTTCCCTGTGTTTGTGAATTTTCAAATTGTTCTGTATCTGTACATGTTTGTGGAATTGATTTGTGTTGTGGAATGTTGATGTTGCCAGCTAAGTCTGTAAAATTTTTGTAAATATTTTTGCTTATCGAAACGATCGATAATTTTACAATTTTGCGAAAATATTTTGTTCATATTTAAAATATTTTGCAAATAATTTTTCCATCGAAATGATCGATGTTTTGCAAAATTTTTCAATTTTTATTTTTGGGTTTCTCGGCGTTTGTTTTCGGTTCTTTTACCGAGAATGGTCCCATTGAACCGACGTCATAGTTAGTGATCGTTCCCTATGATGGATGAATGACGACCGTCTTAAGGGAAATGTAATCGGTAGGAGTAGTTATTTTAATTTATTTTCAGTTTTTTTCTTTCTTTGGTGGATTGCATCACGGAACCTGTAGTTACGATATGGTTGTGAAATGTTGGTTGCGTGTTGTACCTGATATTCAAAATGCAAAAGTGATTCGTATGAAAGCATGCAATTTTGTAAATATGTTGAGATACCTAGGCTGTAGAGTTCGATTCGGTGTGATTGAGGCTTAATGTTTGAACTCATGTAATTAGCTGATTGAAGAGTCTGTGAATGCATCTTGAATCGAGCATGTGCATAAAGTGTGAAGTGAGGTATTATTATTCCATGCTATTGTGAAGTGTCTAGAACTTGCCCGGTTTGTGTACAAAACGAAATGAAGGAGGTGTAGTGTTGGAAAGGATGTAGGCATTTCTTTGTTTTAACTGAGAGTTTCTAATTTTTTCTTGTCATACTCCCCCTTTATGTGATTGTATACCCTAGTCAGCCCTTTGAGCCTTTAGCCTATTATTTCTTTCTTTTGTCCAAAAAGTATAAACTGAGCTTAATTCTTTCTTTTCATTAGCCATAAAGTCTATACAAAACTCTTAAGCGCTTAAGAAAAAAAAAATTTCCCAAAGTGTCAAAGAGTGAGAATGGTGAAAAGAAAAAGAAAAGTAGAGAGAGGGAAGAAAAGAAAAGATTGAAGGTGCACTTGCTATAATTAAATGATAATGATGGTGCATGAAAAACCTTTGTTATCATGTCAAGTGTGCTTAATGAAATGGGCCATACTAAAGTAAATCATCAAGAATGGGATGATGAAAAAAAAAGAGAAAAGAGAGAAACAATGTCCATGAGTTGATGGGAATGTGTTGCAAAGGCGCTTAAGGATGCTAGTGGCTATTATTGGCTAATCCAATATATACTAGTTCCATAGCTTCCATTACAACCCATTAAAGTCCTACGTGATCTTACGTTGCATTTCTTTATATTAGTGGAGTAATACACTAAGGGCAAGCTTATGGGTCATGACATGATGCATGTGAATTCTTTTGGGAGAAAGAGTGAAATTAATTTTTACATGCCCCTACTTGAATATTTGTGTGTCACATGAGCAAAAAAGGGAAGATTCTCTTGAGTTGTGAGGGCACATACTTGATGAAAGATTGATTTTCGTGTCGGATATCTTGATTAGCTGATTTGCATGAGTTTGCTGATATCGAGAGTCGATTCTTAAAGTTTAGGAAGTCTTAATGTATTGAAGGTCATTGCATTGTTAAGACCATGCATGTTTTCTTGATGATTCGCAATATTGAATGATCGGTATGACCGTAGCTCAAATTGTCGCACCATAGTGGCGAAGGTTGGGATGTAAATTGCATGAATTGTGTGTTTGTTGTTCGAGGACGAACAAGGATTTAAGTGTGGGGTAAGTGATCTTGGGCAGATTTATATGCCCAAGTGATACTCAAACGTATCATTTTCGCCTTGTTTATCTAGCAATGTGTATACATTTTCATGTAATTGGTAATAAAATGTGAATTTATACTAACCAACATGATTAGCATTGTTTTGTAGGTAAAAGGTGATTTTGAAGAGCTAAAATGCATGTTGGAGGATATCGGAGTTGGACTTGGAATCGAGCACGGAAAAAGGCATTGGACTGCACAAATTAAAGGGGCTCCGCGATGGAGCCGTGTCACGCTGCCATCGCGGAGGCATTCTGCCTGGAGGGTGAAAAATTCATCAATTCCAGTGGAGGCTCGCGACAGCTCCGTGGCACGGTGGCTAGCCTACGCGTTGCACGCCGTGCCACGTTGGTGCTTTATTCCCGGACCCCTAATTTCCAGTGAGGGTCCGCGTTCACGCCGTGTCACGGAGGCAGTGCTCCGCGATGCACTCCGTGACACGTTCATTATTCCGGGAAAAATTCCCACTAGTATAAATAGAACACGTAAGTGTATTTTTCATAATTCAGACTTGGTGGAGCAAGGACGTGGGTTACAGGCAGTCGAGGGACGCAAAGTTCAGGGTTTTTTCTCTTTTTCTTTCTTCTCTAATTCAATTGTTTGTATGATTAACACTCGTTTTAGGATGATTAATCCACAAATGAGTGGCTAATTCCTTTCCTTGCTGAGGTTATGAACACTTGTGATGAATTTTGAGTATTAATTATATGGTTTTTCATCTTTTTCTTCCATATTGTTCTATTAATTCTTGTTCTTACTGCATTGGTGTGTGGCCTACATTAATGTATATCTAAAAAGTCCGATTTCACTCGAGAGAGCACGAAATTAGAAAGTTGTGAATTAATAGGATATTGTTCTTTACTTGATTTGGGAAAATTGAGTTTTGATGTGCTTTCCTGATAGAAATATACTTGAAATCCGTATTAGTCAATTTAGGAACCGGAATTGTATTGCTAGGTCATGAATTGCATTTGATCACAGAAATGTAGACGGATGGTTTATGATTCTTAAGTGAGATTAAATACGAGAGTTTTAATCTCTTGGCTAATGTTCTTGGCTAGCAACTGGAAGAAAAGATTAACCAATGTATGATTATAATCAGTTTCATTGCATGTTCTATAACCTCGGCATGCTCATATCCATAGTTTAAATTCAAAGTAGATAATTGTTAGTAGTTGTAGTATAAAATTTATAAAACAAATTATTCACTTTTTGGTTACGTTGTTGTCAGCATATTTAGAAGTTAAATATAGTATAGTATACTTAAGCAAACTTCACTTAATCCAAGTCTCTGAGGGATCGATACTTGGCTTACTAAAGCCACTTACTACTTATTCAACCACGTGCACTTGCGTGTCGGTTTAGATACCCATATAACACAGACCGAACACATGCCATTCCACCAGTAATTATCCCACAGATCGCGGTACATTTTTGTAGCACTAGGGTGAATGGAATATCTCGAGCTGTGTGCCTCAGCCAGTATCTATTGTCTCAACTCACCGACATTCTGTACACACAACCTACCCTGGTAACAGAGCGCATCATCTCCCCCTCTGGAGAAAGCTTCTACCTCTTTTCTGAGCACTGCCTCTTTAAGCTTAAGAAAAATGGGATCTTCATCTTGCCTAGACTTAACTTTTAAAACTAAAGAAGATTATGACCCCCTCTACATAATAACTCCACTTTCAGCTGAATCCACCAACTTTACTCCCAACTGAGCTAGTCTGTGAATATCCTTTGCCATTTCCCTCTTTCCCTCTTCAACATGAGCTACACTTCCCATAGACCATCTGCTTAGGGCATCAGCCACCACATTGGCTTTGCCTGGGTGATATAACACGCTCATATCGTAGTCCTTCAGTAGCTCCAACCACCTTCTCTGACGAAGATTTAGGTCCTTCTGACTGAATACATACTAGAGGTTCTTGTGGTCCGTGAACACATCCACGTGAGCCCCATATAGGTAGTGCTCTATATCTTTAGCGCAAACACCACTGCTGCCAACTCCAAGTGATGAGTTGGATAATTCTTCTCATGAACTTTGAGTTGTCTAGAGGTGTAGGCTATCACTTTGCCTCACTGCATCAGAATGCAACCGAGCCCAACTCTTGAAGCATCGTAATAAACAACCAATCCCTCTGTTCCTTCTGGCAAGGTCAAAAATGGTGCGGTAGTGAGTCGAGTCTTCAACTCCTGAAAGCTCTTCTCACACGCCTCTGACCACTATAACTTCACTTTCTTTTGAGTTAACTTAGTCAGAGGGGATGCTATAGAGGAGAAACCTTCCACAAACCGTCGGTAGTAACCGGCTAGACCCAAAAAACTCCTAATTTCAGTCGGAGAGGTAGGTCTGGGCCAATCTTTCACTACTGCTATCTTATGAGAATCTACATGTATTCCCTCACCCGAGACCACATGACCCAAGAAGGTCACAGAATTCAACCAGAATTCGCATTTACTGAACTTAGCAAACAATTGGCGGTCTCTGAGTGTTTGTAACACTAATCTCAAATGGCTAGCATGCTCATCCTTATTTTCGGAGTATATTAGCATGTCGTCGATGAAAACAATGATGAACATATCCAGATACTGTTTGAATACTCTGTTCATCAAGTCCATGAAGGTTGTTGGGGCGTTTGTGAGTCCAAAGGACATCACCACAAACTCATAGTGACATACCGTGTTCTGAATGTTGTTTTCGGTATGTCACACTGTCTGACCCTTAACTGAAGTTATCCTGACCTGAGATCGATCTTGGAGAAACAACTGGCTCCCTGAAGTTGGTCAAATAGGTCATCAATTCTGGGTAGGGGATATCTATTTTTGACTGTAACTTTGTTCAGCTGACAGTAATCTATGCATATTCTGAGAGTACCATCTTTCTTATGCACGAATAATACTGGAGCACCCCAGGGAGAGATGTTGGGTCTGATAAAACCCTTGTAAAGAAGATCTTGAGTTTCTTCTTCAGCTCCTTAAGCTCAATTGGTGCCATTCTGTAAGGAGAGATGGAGATTGGCTCAGTATCTGGGAGAATTTCTATCCCGAAGTCTATTTCCCGTTTAGGGGGGACTCCGGGAAGATCCTCAGGAAATACATCTGGGTACTCGCTAACTACTGAAACTGACTAGATAGTTGGGGTCTTAGAGTTGGAATCTTTGACACGAATTAGATGGTAGATACATCCCTTTGAAATGAGTTTCTAGTCCTTAAGGTAGGAAATAAACCTACCCTTAAGCGTTGGGCTGCTACCTGACCATTCTAACACTGGCTCATTTGGAAATGAAACTTGACAACTCTAGTTCTGCCGTCAACTAAGGCATAACCGGAGTGTAACCAATCATGCCGAGGATGAGGTCAAAATCAACCATGTCTAACTCTGCTAGGTCCATTGAAATGACTTTTTTCAGGACTGAAACTAGGCAGTTTCTATACACCCGGCTAGCTTTGAGTGACTCGCCAACTGGGTGGAAACTGAGAATGGTTCTGAGAGGACCACTGGACTGATATTGATCTGGACTGATACATAGGGAGTCACAAACTAGAGAGTGGCTCCTGGATCTAATAGGGCATATACGTCTAGATTAAAGAGGCGTAACATACTCGTCACCATGTCAGGTGAGCTCTCCTGATCCTGACTGGATGACAATGCATAAAAACGATTCTGGCATTGATCGCCACCTGTACCTGATGTGTTGGCATATTTAGATGGTCAGCCTACTGGGGTTGATGATGTGGTGGATGGTGCTCTCCCCCGTCCTATTGATGGGTAATCTTTGCAATGGTGACCAAGCTGTCCACACCTAAAACAGCCCTCCCGACCCTGAAGACATTCTCCAGGATGGTTCATGCTACACTTAGGGCAAGTCAGATACCTATTTCTGGCACTGAAACTCTATGACTGAGAGCTAGATGTTCCACCCCTCCGATCTTGGTGGGACCAAAAGGTTGGGGCGCTGGTTGAGCTGTGTGTTGGGGCTCTCTGTTGCTGTTGCTATTGTTGTTTTGGGTAGCTACTACCGCCAGACTTCTGATGGCTATAGTCTAACTAACCAGTCCTCGCCCGTTCTCTCTTGCATTCCACATCCTTTAGCTTTTCAGCCTCCATCTGTTAAGCATAAACAATCAGGCTAGAAAGGTCCATGTCCTTAATCAGCAACGCGGTCCTGCACTCCTTGAGGACCAGATTTGACACTCCATTTACGAACTTAAGCATGTGAGCTCTTGGCTGGGCTACCATCTCTGGAGCATACTTAGACAGCCTAGTAAACTCTAGAAGATACTCCTCCACAGTTCTGTTGCCCTGTCTCAACTTCATAAACTCCGCCATCTTAGCCTCCCTCAGTTCCCAAGGGAAAAACCTGTCCAAGAAAGCTGTGTGGAATTCTTCCCACTCCAATGGTCCCACTCCTGTTGGCTGCCCTTCTTTTCACTGGTCATGCCAGACCTGAGCTACCCCTCTGAGCTTGTAGGTAGCTAGGTCGGCACTCTCTGAGGAGTTGACACCCATGATACGGGTAATCTTCTTAATATCGTCCACAAAATCTTGAGGGTCCTCCCCCACCTAGGATCCTTGAAATGATAGAGGGTTCATGCGGGTGAAGCCCCGCACCCTAGAAGCTACTACAGACCCGTTCATGTTGACCAGGACAACTTGTCGGGCCACCTGGTTAGTTACTATTTGAGCAAGCAGTTGGATAGCCTCCCTGAATTCAGTAGTGGATACTGTGTCATCCTGAGGGGGTACAGGAGCTGGTGGGGCAGGTCTGTTAGCATTATCGTCCCTTCTTCCGTTACCGCGTCTAGGAGGCATGGTTAATTGAAACGAAACAGAGCACGAGTGAGAAGGATGATTTTGGAATTGAACTTTAGCGCATGCTAAGGAGTATGAAATAAAGTGAGTTTTTCCTAATAACATCTTATAGCCTCCTCGTCATAAGTGTGGCACGCTTCACACCCATGAAAAGAACTCTACTCGATGCGGCTTCAAACATTCCAAGGATACTCTAAACTTGTCTTTGATACCAAGTTTGTCATGCCCCGAGTCTTCACCCTTGACAAAACACGGTACTGAGGTCGCAAGTGACCCCAAGTCAACCTTTGGTCTATCATACACTGGTATACTGAGTAAAACATGCATAGCGGAAGCTTTTAAAATGATAACATAAAACGTTCATAACAGAAAGACTGAATCATAAAGTTTAAACATCATGATAAATACTGTAAATCTGAAAGAAAACCATTTCTATTTCTGAAGTCACCTAACTGAGGAGTTACTGGGACAAGCCCCCAACTAACACGAAAATATAACTGAAAACAATGCAGAAAAAAATTGAATAATGAACTGATGCCCTCGGAGGATGATGACTCACGTTCCTGCAGCTGAGAGGTATCTGACAACGTAGGTTAATGGAACTGGGCCTGAGAACCTGCGGCTATATCATGAAACGAAACAGCATAAAAGTATGCGTCAGTACTTTGAATGTATAGAGTATGTGATAGACGTAGATAACATGAATGATCTAGTAACTGAACTGAAGAGACATAAAATACATTGGTAGGACCCAATATACCTTGCCAGGGTATAAAGGCATGGACTGTGAGAATCACTATCAAAAGGGCTATGAGGCCAACAAAATATAACCTATGGTGGCAATGTAGTTTTGCAACCTGGATGCACTGGAACCCTAGCCCTTTCGGTGCTAAGTCCTACTCCCATTGAATAATCCTATCACTATTGCTACTGACAAGTGGATAGCTCAATACTGTGGCCCAAGACTGTAACTAACCCAGCAATACTAACTAAGAGTTTCCTGAGCGTCTTATCAGACTGGATCTGGAAACTGAGTTTTAAGACTGGTCAAAACTACTTACAGGAAGCGTCATAATCGTCTAAAGAACAACTAATAACTGAACTGGGGTCCCGATGCTGGTCAGAATTATAAACTAGAAGGTCATGACCGCCGAATGGACCAAATAAATTATGTTTTGAGTTTGATTCTAATAACTTGGAGGTATCACTGACACCTCGGGAAGAAACTAAAGTCAAACTTATCAGTTGACAATTTTCTGAATATCACTGAGGATTCTAACACTCTGACTGAGACTAGACTGATATGATTCTGAAGAGATTCTAAGTTTTAACTAGTCTGGACTACTAGTAGCTAATAGAGATCTCAACTTACTCCAAGAACACGGTAATTTCATAATGTAGAGCAATTTCAAGAATTTTAGAAATTTCATTCAACAGAGCTAAAGTCATTCTCATTAATGGGATATTTATTCAACATATATATATATATAGGAAATTCTAGAAAGTTCAGCCCAAAGCATTCTGCATTCACTAGAGGAAATTTAATAAGCAAAATCATTACTCGAAAGTTAGGGCTTAGATTCACTTTTGTATAACCACTGACAATTTGATAAGGAATTTATGGGGATCATATCAACAATATACATGAACCTCGTTCTAAGTGAAATCAATGAAAATAAACATGAATCCTTTTCATACTCGAAAACTTAGGGCTTAAAACTGATAGAGGAAATTGAGGAGGATTTTGGAGACACTAGGGAAGAACAGTCCCCTTGCTAAAACCCCATATACCTGATGAAGAACCCAGAAAAATCTTGCGAAATTGAGGAGAAGAAGGCTTCCCTAGTTCTTGCTCTGAGAATTCATGAGAGAACTTACGGCCTATTTTCTGAGTGCTTGAGTGAGGAATAAGTATTGGAACCATTTAACCCCATTAAAAGATCTCAATTTATGTCTAAAACGATGTATTTTAGGGACTAAGTAGATAGGAGATTACTAAAATAACCCTGATAAAAATTCTAAAAATTGGTCGACGGGGTCCTATCCGGTCACTCAATGAGTTGTCCCTCGTGACCATGACTCATCACACAATCCGTTAAGTACACTGGTCATCTGGTCACCTGGGTTCATCATGGGCAACCCAATGATTCGTTAGTGGTGAACACGACTCGTGGCCACCATCCGTCAAGTACACTACCTCAAATTTAGAAAATTCTTATCCCACTAGCAACGACTCACCTCACGACTCGTTAGGATGGACCACGAATCGTGGGTTCCATCATTAAGTACACTACCTCAATCCTTCCATTCCCCCACTTTTTCCCCTCCTCACGACTGACTTAACAAGTCGTTAGGTCTCATAACGACTCGTTATGTCGGTCGTTCTAAGGCATTTTCTGCATATTTCCTATTTTAAGCCCCAGAATTGGATTTTGAGTTTTCGGGGTGTTATATGCAACATGAGAAAGTTTATTTCTTATGCCTTAAGACAGCTTAAGACTCAAGAGAAGAATTAACCGACACATGACCTTGAGTTAGAAGCTGCGAGTTTTCCTTGAAGATTTGGAGGGACAATTCGTATGGGGTATATGTAGATGTATTCACCGACCATAAGAGCCTTCACTATGTGTTTACTCAAAAGGACCTAAACTTGTGGCAAAGGATATGTCTTGAGCTTCTCAAGGATTATGACATGAGTGTCCTTTACCATCGGGGCAAGGCTAATGTAGTGGCTCGAGCTTCCATAGGCTTGCACCCTTTGGAGTTCATCTTATTGATTTAGCGGATAATGGTATTATCGTGCGGAATGGTGCAAAGTCTTCATTTGTGATTGAGGTTAAGGCACAGAAAGATGAGGATCCTATCTTGGTGAAGTTAAAGGAAGCAGTCTAAAATCAGAAAATGGAGGTTTTCTCCCAAGGGGGTGATGATGTACTTCGATATCAGGGCAGACTATGTGTTTCGGATATGGATGACATGAGAGAGCGGATGTTGAGAGAGGCTCATAGCTCTTGATATTCTATCCATCCAGGTTCCACCATGATGTACCATGATCAACAAGAAGTCCATTAGTGGAATGGCATGAAAAAGAACATTGTAGTGTTTGTGACTAAGTGTTTGAATTGCCAACAGTTGAAGGTTGAGCATTAGAGATTGGGGGATATGACTCAAGATATCAATATGCCTACTTGGAAGTGGGAAGAGATAAATATGGACTTCATTATAGTTTTTCCTAGTACACGCCTACAGCATGACTCTATATGGGTGATTTTGGACCGAATGACTAATTCAGCACATTTCCTACCAGTTAAGATTATAGATTCAACCAAGGACTATGCTATATTTTATATTAGTGAGTTATCAGGTTCTATGGTGTCCATTTGTCCATCATTTCAGATAGGGGTCCTCAGTTCACCTCTTAGTTTTGAAGATCATTTCAGAAGGGCCTTGGTACACTGGTGAAGCTTAGCACAACTTTCCATTCACAGACAGATGGTCAGGATGAGTGGACCATTCAAACATTAGAGGACATGTTGAGAGCTTGCGTGATTGATTTCAAGGGTAGTTGGGATGATCACTTTCCTATCATCGAGTTTGCCTACAATAACAGTTGCCACTACAACATTCAGATGGCTCTGTACGGGCAGAGATATAGATCACCTATTGGATGGTTTGAGGTAGGGTAGGCTATGTTGATAGGACCAATTTAGGTCATGAGGCTATGGAGAAAGTTTAGATCATTAGAGAAACGCTGAGAATAACTCAGAGTTACCAAAAATCATATGCCGATGTTAGGAGGATAGATTTTGAGTTTGCAGTCGATGATTAGGTATTTCTGAAGGTGTCACCCATGAAGGGGGTGATGAGGTTTGGCAAAAAAAGGATACTTAGTCCTTGATATGTTCGTCCTTACCAGATTTTGAGGTGCATTGGCAATGTGGCCTATGAGTTAGAGTTACACGCAGAGTTAGCATCAGTACATTAAATTTTCCATGTGTCCTTGCTGAAAAAAATATTGGCGATCTAGTTCTAGTTGTATTGGAATAAAACAATTTCATGACTAGGGTGGTTATTGATAATAGCTACCACACACATTTCAATCCAGCCACCCCTTCCATCAAACAAAAACCAGTTTTCTAGCAACTATTTGAACTAGATGATTGCTTTTACCTTGGTATGGTACACCGGCTAGATGGATTGTACCCCAATATGGTATACTAGCTGGGCATATTTTTATTTTACCCCAGTGTGGTACATTGGCTGGATGGTTTTATTATTAATTTTACGGTCGGCTGGTCACTGACATTATAGATATAGTTTTTCTTGTGCATTACTTGGTTGCATTTGCACTTCAGTATTGAGTTATTATCAAGTATCAATTTTTTGGACTCCAGGTTATTACTATTCCTTATTTATGGCTCAGTTATATGTTTACAGTTTTCAACCTTACATACTAGTACATTCCCTTGTACTAACATCCTTTCGCCTTGGGACCCCTATTGCGATAGTGCTGCAGGTAAAAGCAGAGGCTTAGATCAGCAGACGCAGTAGGAGCCAGATTTCAGAGGAGTACTGGTATACTGCTCTCTTTCAGGAGCCATGTCCTACTTTTTATTATTTTGAGTTTTATGCACAATATGGGATGATCGGGGCATTGTACCATGCATTTCAGTTTGTTTACTCTTTAGAGGCTGATATGGGCTAGTTTGTATAGCTTGTTTTAGTTGTGTGGCCTCGTCAGCTTTCTATTGCTCAGTTTACCTTTGTTGTAGCCTTGTCGGCTTTCCAGTCGCTTATTTGTTATCGGCGGGACTTTATGGGTCTAGTAACTATTATAGCTGATTGTAATTTGTGGTCTTTCCGGCCTTAGTGTTGTAGTTATAGATGCAATATAGTCGACTTCTCGATCAATCTTGATTCGAATGCCAATTGCATCCTATCCCAATTTTGGAGCATGAAAACTTGGTATCGGAGAGAGGTCGTGTCATAGGGAATCCAAAAAACCATGTCTAGTAGAGCCCTGTTTATGGGTATGTTGAGCACCATACTTATAATTTGGAGGCTACAGGTCATTTAGGAGTTATTTCACTTTGTTCATTAAAATATCATGCTACAGAGAACAATGGTAAGTGATTTTTGAAATCTAAATCATGCCTATGTTTCAAAATTCGCCTGCAGTAAGGTAGATGGCTACGATCGGCACAAATGTTGGAAAGAGTCCCAATTCCCCACATCTCGATTCAAGAAATAGATGAGAGGCTCGAAGCGAGTTTCCCACTCCCTGTGCAATAGTTCCTCCAAGTTCAAGTCGGAGCTACTGTCGGAAGGGAGTCAGCCTCTCATATTGTTCCAGTTTCGATAGAGCCAAGAGAAGATAGAGTGTTTGATCCTCTAGAACCTATTGTATCTTCAAGTGTATCAAATGGAGGATATTTTAAGAAAGCATTTCAGATGTTAAGCTGAGAGATGACAATTCAAAATTTGTTCTTCGAGTCAATAACGGTTCCAGGGAGAGTACTGTTGAGAGCTCTAGGGCTTGTGAGTTTTGAGCCTAAATCCCCCAACATTTGTGGATTAGTACTACCCACGAGAACTTCAATAGATTTGAGCTGATTAGTTTTTGCAGCTAGAGTAGGGCAGCATAAGTGATCGTGAATATAACCTCAGATTTTATTTTTTGGCCTGATATACTCCAGATAGGGTATGGAATATATGGGATAGAGTCTGTTGATTTGGGACCCTATCTAGTCCGAGAATGTTTGGAGGTGTCTACCCAGACAGATATGACTATTTCTTGGATACAAGCATTCGCTCAGAAGACAAAGGATCTGATACACTGTCTCCCAAGTTTCGATAGAGAAGTCGAATATAGCAAGGAGACCAGGTCAATAGGATCATTTAAGTCCCCTCGTAGTGTTTCAAAGTCACGGTTGGCTAGGCATTCAGTTTCTCCTGGAGAATCAGTCACTACTTTGTCCTTAGATCAGACTCTAATTCTTTTAGCCCCTGTTTTCAAGAACGACAATAATAGGTTATGGTAAAGGCAAGGGTAGAGAGCAGCTTCAGGTTTGAGGTATGTTTAACACTGATCCTATATCTTTAGTGGCGAATGGAAAGGTGGAATTGGAGTTAATAATCACTCCTATGGTATTGTATAAATATTCTTAAGGCTAAAAGAGTTACCAATCATATGGTGCTAAAGCATGCCAATCTCACATCTGACAAATAGATGGAGTTGAATAAGTACAGTTTGATATGAAACAACAACAGAAAAAGAATGTATTTATGAATATATAGAATGTAGGTTTATGACACAAGTCAAGGAAAACTTAAAGGTGTTATGGCTAAATGTAGGCCTACCAAGGTATAACCCTCATTTGAGGATGAATGTTTTTAAGAAGGGAGGATGTTACGCCCCATAAAACTTTTGATAATTATTTGATATTATTATGTCATATTAAGGTGAGTACGGGTTTTATGTGGGTTGTAGATGAGGAGGGAAATATGTATAATAGGAAGAGCAAAGAGTACGCGAAGTTCACAAGTAAGGATCAACTTTAAATGATCACATCTCCCAATATATAATGATTTAGGAGCCTTACAACATGTTAAATTAAAGGTATTTGAGTCTATTTTCTACAACATCAAACCGCTCGTCAGTCATAGTTCAAAAAAAAGGTTATGGGAATTTTACTGAGGCACTGTCAAGCATTGATGGTAGGCGCGCTGCCTACCACCCCACCTCTTATTTATTTCAAATCATAAGTTGCCCAATTCATTATAAACATATCTAAATGGGAGAAGATTTCTTAGGAACTTATTTTCTCTCCATTTTCCAGCAAAGTTAAAGGAAATCAAGCCATTGAAACACCTTGGAATCTTAAGACAAATTCTAGGAAGAAGACTGTAAAGCTTCTAGGATCATTTCCACTGGATTAGTTTTTTTTTGAAGTTGTATTTTGAGTTTGTTTCTGAGCACGAAGGAGGGAGTAAAACAATCCTATCTTGGTGAATATCTTCCAAGTGAAGGTATGTAATCTTACCTTTGATTTCTTTGAGTTTTGTGAAAGGAAATTTGGAGAAAAGTTGTTATATTGAGTTGTTGTTATTGTGTATTCTTGGGTGTATAGCTGCCTAGTTTTTCCAGAACATTGATGAAGTGAGCAGCTTGCTCAAACACTTATATTCTCTCCACTTTTCAGCTTATATTCCAAGAGGAAAACAATGAAAATCATCAACCAAAACACAAGTTAAGTGAAGGAGGTCATTTACCAGGTGTGTGTAGTGTGTTGGTGGTTGTTTTTGCTATGTGTTGGTAGTGTGTTTGTAGTGTTCTTTCTTCGTTTTGGAGAAGTAGTTGGCTGAGGAGAAACTCCATATTTATAGGAGTTAGAATTATGAGAAAGGTAAGTGTTTCTACTTGTTTTATCCACTCAAATTTGCAAGCTAATGTAAGGAAATGAAATGAAGTCAATATGTGTTTTGTAAGATATTTGAGTGAGGTCACTGCCCCTTTTTGGAATGTTTTTACAGCCATATAAATGCTGGATTTTGGCAAAGGTTTTGGTGGAATATACCTCAACTTTTTGGGAGTAAAACACCAAGAGAAGGTAAGTGAAGCTTTCTTGAACTCCCTCAAGTTTAAGGCACCTAAAGTATGTAGAATTGCTGAAATATTGTTGTGTGACGTGGTTGTTTTGTTATACATTTTGGGACATGAATTGTGATTAGAAACTTGGCTAAAATAGCCTCCATTTCAGGAGTTTCAATCAAGGAAGTTGAAGGTTTCGGAGTTTCTAATAAGCGGAAGAAATTGGCTAAAAGAGGCGCGATGAAGCGAGGTATGTAAAGGCACATCTATTCTTGTTTATTGTTGTTAAAAGGACTAATCCCTATGTTTTTCAAATCCTATTGAGGCATATATGATTCTTCCTACAGTGTTAAAAATACTAAATAACAATCTTTAAGAGTTGAAAGTATTGGAAATGAATGAATATAAAGTGAAAGTCGAATTATTTATGATTGTTGTCGTAGTTATAAATCGAGTCTGAAGTCCCCTTAGCGTAGGCACTATGAGCTAGTACTTTATATTATGTCATATATGTGGTATAAAACATGTTTATAATTCGGGCTACTAAATGAAATTGGTGAAAAGGTCAAGACAACGACGTACGAACTTAACGTTAGAAAATTGTGTTAAGCTAAATAAGGGTAAATGAGAATAACGAAATGAAAATACATTACAATAGCCATCCACCCTCTTATGCACATGTTTTAAGATACATAAGTCCAAGAGAAGATTCCTGGATTCCTCCCCCTTTAGCTAACCGGCTAGTTAACGACTTTTTGAACCAACCAATATGTTGAAATTAAAAAGTAGAACTTGAGTGTGAAATCTATTGATATGGGAAGTTTATACACACTTTCTTAAGGTTAACAGGTTATATGAAAATAATAATATATATATTCTTATACTTACGTTCAAGTTACACTCTAAGACAACAAGAATTGTCTTTAGAATGTCGCTGTAAGTTTACTAGAACTCTTGTGTTATCTAAACCTCCTGAGAGTCACTAAGTCATTAAGTTGACATGCTACATGCTCTTTGAAATTTATATATTTGTGGGTAAGCTAAGTGTAAATTGTAGGAGTTGAGACATTAATAACACAGAAAGATAAAGTGAACACTAGACCTTCTTAGAATAACACGTAATATAATTGATTTCAATGGACCTCAAACAATGTTTACTATAATCCAGATATGGCATGAGGGTCAAAGTTTGTAATTAATAGGGAATGAGTCACTGTGTCCCTAATGACTTGTTAAGTGGCTCTCTAGGAGAGGAAGATCAGAGTATGGGAAGAGGTGGCCAGAGCCACTGGTTCAGGGGACGACCCATCATGTTCCCCAATGAGTCGTTAGGTCGCTCATTGGGTCTGGCAGTATGTAAAAAAAAATTCCGAATCAATAAGGGTGTTTTCGTAATTCTAAATCTCCTAACTTCCTAATGACGTTGCTTTAAGCCCTAAAAGGAGTGTTTTAAGAGGATTTAGCCTATCCCAAGTCATTAGGCTCCCATACATGCAAAGTATTGAGATTCCCTTTAAAGATCAAGTTAGGATTCTCCCCAATTTCTTCCCCAATCCTCTTGGGCTTTCAAGGCTAGTTTGGAAATCAGTTTACCCAGGTATGTAGGAGCTATGAATGAGGATTTTCTTACACTCTTATGCCCAATCTTCTTCTCAAAATTCATGAATCCATGTTTTAATCAAGTGTATCGATTTCTAGAGTTTTAACCTAATTTTAGGAAATTTTCTGTGATGTATTTATGGGTCTAATCCCCTTAGTTTCTAATGTATACCTTAAGTATAATGGGAATATTTTACATCAAAATTAATTATAAATTTATGATTTCAAGTTATTGGAAATTATTCCCTATTATGCATGTTTATGAAAATTCAAGCTTATCATTCATGATTTCAAGTATGATGAGATATCTAGCAAGCATGAATATTAATGAACTTTTCATTTTTGAATCCATGATTTTAACTCATAAAGATTATTTCAAGTATGCATGATGTTATGAGTGGGGAAGGTCCATGCAAGTAAATAGGCTTATTATGAGTTTAGCCAAGGATAACAAGATCAATTATGATATATGTTGGAGTCAAGACTCCCAATGTTCAGATTCAAGATATGTTTTGAGAATATGACTATATGAGTAATATACATGTTTTGGGAGTATTGTCTAGCACCGAGTAGGCTAGGAGTTCTGAGGTCCCGCGGTCTCAAAACTACGCGCCAATGTAGGTATTTATTTGGGACCTCTTAAAAGAGTATTTCCCACGCACAAGGGCACACCATGATATCACACCTTATTCGTTCTTTTCCCTGGCAAAGAATAGGATAGCTCTCCTCCACTTGGCTAAGACGTGGTACCATCATGCCCTCATACAAGGTGGTTGTCAGTTATGATGAGTCTCCCATTATTCCTCATACTTTCAGTTATTCATGTTCCTATATTATGATAGTTATTTTACAGCAAACTTTACCCAATGATCAGTTTATGTGTTTTACTTATGATTTCAGATATGACAAGTCATATGATTTCTATATTTAAATCTTGGGTCATCACGTTCAGTTATGTTAACTAGCTTATAATTATGTTATTCAGATACAGTTTAGCATGCAGACCTTACTCTCATGATATATTTGATTTATATGTGTGATTTCAACTAACATTTTACTAAAAATGTTTTACTTACCTTGCATACTCAATACATTTCAAGTGTTGAACGCAGACTCTATGATATATTATTTCATGACATAGGTTCAGGTGATCCAGCTCAGCCTCGATGATAGCTCGCTCCCATCATAGCTTAGTTTAGCCCTATTTTAGGTGAGTCCTCATCAACCGAGGACATCTATCAATTTAATTTTGATTTGTCAGTTTGGTTTCAGTCTTGGAGATAGCTGGGGGGTTTGTCCCAGTATCTCATCAGATATTAGAGGCTCTTCAGACATAGACTAGTATGTTCAGCTTTGACATTTAACATTGTGATGTTATCATTAATATACACTTTATGATATTTAGACTTCTTCTTATTCATGTTTAAGTTTTAAGTTAAGCTTTAATTTATGCTCTTGAGTTGTTACGCATGCCATGGGTTGACTTGGATCCATCAATGGTTCCAAGTCCTGTGTCTCAATTTGGGGTCCGAGCTCAGGTCGTGACAAACTTGGTATCAGAGCAAAGGTTTAGGTGTGTCCTAGGGTGTCTAAAAGCAGTGTTAGATAGAGTCTTTTCCATGAGTGTGAAGCACGCCACACTTATAGGGAAGAGGCTACAAGATGTTCTAGGAAATTTCCCTTCTATCATGATTTATGTCATGCGATGAAGTACCTCTCTATTCCTCTAACTCAAACTATACACATTTGCAGAAATATGCCTCCATACCAAGTTAGTGGTAGAGAAAATAGCAATGGGAATGGCCACGACAATGGCAATAGAGATAGGCATCAGCAAGCCCCACCAGCACCAGCGGATCCTTTGGACGAGCAGGCCATTCATGCTGAGTTAAGAGAGGCATTTCAGATGTTGGCACAAGCCATGACCACTCAGGTCAAGCAGCAGGTGGTGGCTTATGTTCCCCAGAATGGGAGCGCAGCAGCGACAAACGTGCGAGACTTTCTCAGGATAAACCCACCTGGTTGCGGATCAGAGGGCTCATATGAGCAAGTTTGTGAATGGAGAAGCAGATCCACTGGTCAAGGAGTGCAGGATCGATATGTTGAATAGTGACCTAGATTTCTCCTAGTTGATCATATATGCCCAGTAGATAGAGGCAGAGCATATGAAAGTGAAGGAGAGAGAGGTCAAGAGGGCCAGGACAGGGAGCCATGGGCACTTCCAATAGAGGCTTGGTGGTGGACATCGACCTCCATTTCACCAGAGGAGATCAGCCCCAGCTCCCTCATTAGTTAGCATTCCATCAAGAATAATAGGACATTAGAGGGGTAGAGCATCAGGCTCTAAGGGGCAGAGGAGCATGTCGGGGCACACTTTTCTGGCTTGTAGGATGTGTGGCAGGAAGCACCCTGGGAGTGCATGGTTGCTACTGATTGTTATATCGGGTGTAAGAAGCTCAGACATATTCTTAGAGACTGTCCTTCAGCCAGACAGGGTGATAGTAGAGGTCGTGCCCCATCTACTACTTCAGTAGTTGGCCCGTCTCAGTAGGACGCCTCATCTAGTGTAGGTGACAGCAAGCGCCAAAACATGTTCTATGCATTAGTTTCTCGTTAGGAGTAAGAGGCCTCTCTGAATGTGGTCACTGGTATGTTATGAGTATTCCATCTTGATGTATATACATTGTTATATCAAAGGGCTACCTTATCTTTTGTGAGTCCTTATGTTGATGTTAGTTTCGGACTCAGTACCGAAATCCTATTAGAACCCTTCTCCGTCTCTACTCCAGTTGGTGAGTTAATTATAGCTCGATGGGTATACAGAAATTTCCCTCTCTCAATCCTTCAGAAATTCACCTCAGCTGACCTAGTAGAGTTAGAGAAAGGTCTTTGTACTCAGGTAAAGCTTAGCACAACTTTTCACACGTAGATGGATGGTCAGGGTGAGCGTACCATTCAGACGCTTGATATGTTGAGAGAGTGTGTGATTGATTTTAAGGGCAGTTGGGATGATCACTTGTCTCTCATCTAGTTTTTCTACAATAATAATTACAACTCCAACATTCTAATGGCTCCGTTTAAGACTTTTTATGGGTAGAAGTGCAGATCACCTATTGGATGGTTTGAGGTAAGTGAGGCTACATTGATATGGCCAGATTCAGTTCATGAGGCCATGGAGAAGGTTCAACATATTAGAGAAAGGTTGAAAACAGCTCAGAATCATCAGAAATCTTATGCGGATGTAAGGAGAAGAGAGCTTGAGTTCGACGTTGATGATTGGGTATTTCTAAAGGTGTCTTCCATAAAGGGAGTGATGAGGTTTGGGAAGAAAGGGAAGCTTAGTCCCTGATATGTTGGCCTTATAGGATTCTGATCCGAGTTAGAAAGGTGGCATATGAGTTGGAGCTACCAGTGGAGTTAGCTTCGCTACATCCAGTTTTCCATGTATCTCTATTAAAGAAGTGCATTGGTGACCCAACCTTAGTTGTTCCGGTGGAGAGAATATGTGTGATTGATAGTCTTACCTATGCGGAGGTTCCGGTTAAGATCCTTGATTGTCAGGTCGGGAAGTTGAGAAACAAGGAAGTAGCTTCAGTAAAGGTTTTGTAGAGGAACCAGCTTGTTGAGTGAGCTACATGGGAAGCCGAAGCAGATATGATGGCTAGATACCCACATCTTTTCCTTTTCAGCTTAGTTCCAGCATAAGATATCAGTTCCCTCATTAGTACTCTATTTAGTTTCATGGCAAGTTCATGTCTCTAAGTTCCTTTCATGTTGTAGCCTGCATGTTGTTTCGTGAATTTAGTTCAGTCATATGTATCAACCCGGAGTCAGTCACTCCATTAGTTTTCAATTTCAGTTGTTCAGTTTTGGGATTATAGTTCATTCCCAAGCCTTTCAGTATGCTCAATCTACATTCGAGGACAAATGTTCCCAATGGGAGATAATGTAACACCCCAAAAGCCCGTAAGATCAGACCCAAAGGTTGAAATAAAGAAAATAGGAAAATCAGAGCCAGGTCGTAGAATGAGTCATCCAGTGACTCGTGGTATGAACAAACGGGTCGTTAAGTGACTTATTAAGTGGTTCCAAGTTTGGGAATAATATTATCATCAGCCAGAGATTTCGGATGAGATGACGAGTCATCATGACTCCCTACGAGTCATTTACGACCCATCAAGTGTACAGTGGTGGAGTAACGGTTGATTTCCATTGTTCCCAACGAATCAAGGGAACGATTCATTGTGTCCCTAAAAACTCGTTATGTGGCTTGCTAGGCGAGGAAGATCAAAGAATGGGAAGAGGTGGTTAGAGGCAATGGGTCAAGCAATGACCCGTCATGTTCCCCAACAAGTAGTTAGGTCACTCATTTGGTCTGCCAATATGTAATTTTATACCAAATCACTAAAAGGATGTTTTCATAATTCCTAGATCCTAACTTCCTAATGACGTCGTTTGAATCCCTAAAGGAGTTTATTAAGAGGGTTTAGCCTATCCCAAGTCATTAGGCTCCCCCACATTTCAAAGTATTGAGATTCCCTTCCAAGATCAAGCTAGAATTCTCCCCAATTCTCTTAGGCTTTCAAGGCTTGTTTGAAAATTAGTATACCCAGGTATGTAGGGCTATGAATGAGGGTTTTCTTCCACTCTCATGACCACGCTTCTTCATAAAATTCATGATTTTAATCAAGTGTATTCATTTCTAGTGTTTTAATCCAATTTAATGAAATTGTCTATGATGTGTTTATGGGTCTAATCGCCTCAGGTTCTAATGTATATTTTAAGTCTAGTGGGAAGATTTTACATTCAAATTGATTATAAATTTATGATTTCAAGTTATTAGAAATTATGCCCTATTATCCATGTTTATGAAAATTCAAGCTTATGATTTCATGATTTCAAATATGATGAGATATCTACCATGCATAAACGTTGATGAACTCTTCACTTTTGAATCCATGATTTTTACCCATAAAGACTATTTCAAGTAAGCATATGTTATGATTTGCGCAAGCCCATGCAAGTAAATATGCTTAATATGATTTTAGCCAAGCTAACAAAATCAGTTATGATATATTTTGGAGTCAAGATTCACAATGTTCATATTCAAGCTATGTTTTGATAATATGACTATATGAGCAATATCCATGTTTTGGGAGTAGTATCTAGCACCGAGAAGGGTAGGGGTTATGCGCCAACGTAGGTATCTATTTGGAACCTTATAAAGGAGTGTTTCCCCGGCCTGAGGGTACACCATGATATTACACCTTATTCGTCCTTTACCCTAGCAAGGCTTAGCATGGATTTTATCTATATGGACAAGACGTCGGATCATCATGCGCTCATACATGATGGTTTTTGGTTATTACGAGTCTCTCATTATTCCTCATGCTTTCAGTTATTCATGTTTCTATATTATGAAGTATGTGTTTTATAGTAGACTTGACCAAATAATCAGTTTAAGTGTTTTACTTACGATTTCAGATATGACAAGTCATATGATATTATCTTTAAATCTTGGGTCATTATGTTAAGTTATGTTGACCAGCTTATGATTATGTTTATCTCAGATTCAGTTTAGCATGCAGACCTTACTCTCATGATCTATTTGCTTTATATGTGTGATTTCAACTAATATTTTACTAAGCATGTTTTACTTACCTTGCATACTCAGTACATTCAAAGTACTGAACCCATACTCTATGCCATATCTTTACAAGATATAGGTTCAGGTGATCAAGCTCAGTCTTGCCGATAACTCGCTCCCATCTCAGCCCAGTTCAGCCTTGTTTAGGGGAGTCCTCATAATCCGAGGACATCTATCAGTTTAATTTTTCTTTTTCAGTTTGGTTTCAGTCTTGGAGATAGCTGGGGGGCTTGTCCCAGCGTCTCATCCAATAGTAGAGGCTCGTCAGACCTAGACTAGTATGTTTAACTTTGAGATTTAGCATTGTGATGTTATCGTTGATATACGCTTTATGATATTCAGATTTCCATGAATTCATGTTTAAGTTTTAAATTTATACTTTAATTTATGCTCTTGAGTTGTTATGCATTCCATGGGTTGACTTGGTGTCATCCATGGTTCTAGATCTTATTTCTCAATCCAGGGTCCAGCTCGAGTCGTGACATAACTGAGACACAGAATCTAGAATCACGAATGACTCCAAGTTGACCTATAATATGAACATGACAACTATAGATCATACCTCAAATAGGAATCTGATACTTAAACATGAATAAGAAGAAGTTTGAATAACATAGAAATCATAAATAGAGTCAACACTCGACAAAGCTGAAAATTCTATATAATGTCTTATAAGCCTCTAAACTGTCTGATGAGCTGATGGGGAAACATTCCCAACTAGCTCGCTAAAATCCAAAACCAAATATATCATAATCGAGTGATAAATTGAATATCTTCGAAAGATGAGGACTCACCAACAATGGGAACTGGACTAAACTGAGGGGAGAGGGACTAACGGCGGAATTGAGACTGATCATCTAAACCTATATCCTGAAACGATACATCATAGAGTATGTGGTTAGTATTTGGAATGTATTAAGTATGAAAAGTAAATAGAACATGTTGAGTAAATATTAACTGAAATCATTCATATAAACATAAATCATAAGATCATTAGAGTAAGGGTTGCATGCTGAAATCTGGATCTGAAACATGTTTAGTCATAAGCTGAATATCATATCTGAATAGAATGACCCAAAGAAAAAATAGAAATCATATGACTTGTCACAACTAAAATTATAAGTAAAAGCTCATAAACGAATCATTGGGTCAAACCTGCTGAAAAACATAATTTCATAAGTCATGAATATGAATAACTGAAAACATTAGGTACAATGGGAGACTCGTCATAACCGAAACCATCATGATAGAGCTTACGTGATGCCCCAACTATTACACTCAAGTGGGCAGAGTCGTGCAAAACCTTGCCAGGCTAAGGACGCTACCATGATATCGATATCAAGCTGAATGCCCCTATGGGATAGGGAAAGCTCACAAGAGAGGTCCCAATGTATATATAGAAACCTGTGTTAGCGCGTAGTTCTGGGACCTCAGATTTACCTGAACCCCTGGCCTACTCGATACTAGACACTACTCCCAAAAACAAGCAAAGTGTTGACCATCATTTTTTAATGAAGCTGAAATCATAATTATATGCATAGTCTGAAATCTAAATATTTGGGAGTCTTGGCTCCAAACATACCATAAGCTGAAAGTGGGAGTATAGACTCCAAAACCATATGGTAAGCTAATTTTATGGAACTGAATTGAATAATGAAAACATACTTAACCTGTTTGGGCGTACCCAAAATCTTAAAATCATGCATACTTGAAATAGACTTCATAAGTCAAAATCATACATTCATACATGGGTAATTTGTAAGCATTCATTCATGCTTGATATCTCATCATACTTGAAATCATGAATCATAAACTTGACTTTTCATGAAACTTGCATAATTGGGTATAATTTTCTAAAATATGAAATCATGAATAAATATTCAAAATTGGTATAAAATTTCCCCATACATCTTAAAATATTCTTTGGAACATGAAGGGAATTGACTCATAAACAAATCATAGAAAATTTCATTAAATTGGGTTAAAATACCATAAGATCATAAACTTGAATTAAGACTTGAATTCATGAACTTGAGGAGAAATTTGGACAAAGTGAAAGAAAACTCTCATTCATAGCGCTACATACCTTGGTAAATTGAATATCAACTTGACTTTGAAAGCGCAAGAGAATTGGAGCAGAAATTGAGGGATTCAAGCTTGTTCTTCAAAAGGAATTTCTAAACACTGCATGCATGGGAGTTGAATGAATTAGAATAGGTTAAACTCCCTAAAAACACTCCTTTTATGGCTTAAAAGAACCTAGTTTCTGACTTAGGAGCTTAGGATTACAAAAATACCCTTAATAATTCACCTAAAAAAGTGGTCCTGGCAGTCCCAACGACGTACCTAACGAGTCGTTGGGTCCACTAACGACTCGTGGTCCTCATTCTTTGCCGCTACTAGAATTTTCCCTTGAATATGAGCTTCCCAACAAACGGAGGACTCGACATGTCGTCAGGTGGAATGAAGACTTGTCGCATGCACTCGTCGTCACCACTGAAAGTTCCATTCTCCTTCCTCACACCCTGACAAAGACCCACTTGATGAGTCGTGAAGTGACACCATGACTCATTCCTTCACTCGTTGAGTTTCATAGACTGCAACTTACTCAGCACACAACGGGCATACTAACAACTCATTGGGTCACATCATGAGTCGTCACACCATCCATAGTGAACCCCTAACAATGACTCTTCCCCAGTCTAACACCTCTTAACGAGTCAGTCAACGATTCGTCATGTGTCCTGACGAGTCGTTCTATGACCTAGTGCAGATTTTTCTGATTCTTCTAATTCAACCCTTGGGTCTGATCTTAGAAACTTTCGGAGTATTACAATATCTACCCCTTGGGAACATTCATCCTCGAATGTGGATTAAGCATACTGAAGGGCTAGGGAAGGAATTGCAATCCCAATTACAGAACATCTGAAGTTGAAAAGTGACGGAGTGACACATCACTAAACAGAATTCATACATCATAGATACATGCTACAATATTAAAGGAACTGAGAGACATGAACTTGACATGAAACTGAATAGAGTACTAAGGATGAAACTGATACCTCATGCTGAAACTGAGCCGAAAGGGAAAAGATGCAGGTATCTAGCCATCATATCTACTTCGGCCTCCCACGTAGCTCCCTCAACAAGATAATTCCTCCACAAAACCTTCATTGAAGCTATTTCCTTGTTCCTCAACTTCCGAACCTGACAGTCAAGGATGTCAATCGAAACCTCCTCATAGGTAAGAATATCCTTCACACCAATGCTCTCCACTGGGACAACTAAAGCCAGGTCACCAATGCACTTCTTCAATAGAGATATATGGAAAACTGGATGTAGAGAGGCTAATTCCGCTAGTAGTTCTAACTCATACGCCACATCGCCCACTCGCCTCAGAATCTTGTAAAGTCCAACATATCAGGGACTTAGCTTCCATTTCTTTCCAAACCTCATAAATTCCTTCTTGGGAGACACCTTCAAAAATACCCAATCGTCAACCTCAAACTCAAGTTCTCTTCGTCTAACATCTGCATATGATTTATGATGACTTTGAGTTATTTTCAGCCTTTTCCTAATAAACTGGACTTTCTCTATGGCCTCATGAACTGAATCTAGCCCTATTAACGTAGCCTTGCCTACCTCAAACCATTAGATAGGTGATCTACACCTTTGCCAATAAAGAGCCTCAAATAGAGCCATCTGAATGCTGGAGTGGTAATTGTTATTGTAAGCAAACTCAATGAGAGGCAAATAATCATTCCAACTACCCTTGAAGTCAAACACTCATTCTCTCAGCATGTCCTCTAGAGTCTGAATAGTTCACTCAGCCTGACCATCTGTTTATGGGTGAAAGCCGTAGTGAGCTTGATTTGAGTACCAAGTCCCTTCTAGAACGATCTCCAAAACTGTAAGGTAAACTAAGTACCTCTATATGAGATTATGCACAAGTGGATCCCGTGCAACTGAACTAACTCTAGAATATAAAATCTAGCATAGACCTCAGCTGAATCAGTAGTTTTGACAGATAAAAAATATGTTGCTTTAGTCAACTTGTCTACAACCACCCATATAAAGTCATACTGTCGACGTGTACGAGGTAGTCCTGTGATGAAGTCCTTATTTATCTCTTCCCACTTCCATGTAGGGATACTAATGTCTTCTAGCACACCTCCGCATCTCTGATGCTCAACTTTCACTTGTTGACAATTCGGACATTTAGCCACGAACTCCGTTGTGTCCTTCTTTATGCTATTCTACCAATAGACTTCCTATAGGTAACAGTACATCTTTGTTGAACCTGGGTGGATAGAATACAGAGATCCATGAGCCTCACTCAACATCCGCTCTATCAAGTCATCAACACCAGGAACACATAAACGACCTTGATAACAAAGTACACCATCTCCCCCTTAGGAGAATACCTCCACCTTCTGATTTTGGACAGATTCCTTTAGCTTTACCAAGATAGGATCCTCATCTTACCTAGCCTTGACCTCGATCACAAATAATGATTGTGACCCATTTTGAACAATGAAACCACCATCTGTTGAGTCAACAAGGTGAACCCCTAAATGAGCAAGCCCATGAACATCCTTCGCCAACTCCTTACTCCCATCCTCAACATGAGACACACTTTCCATGGACAGCCTACTAAGGGAATCTGCCACTACATTAGTCTTGACTAGATGATAATAGACACTCATGTCATAGTCTTTGATAAGCTCTAGCTACCTCCTTTGTCACAAATTCAAGTCCTTTTGTGTGAACACTTATTGAAGGCTCTTATGGTCTGTGAACACATCTACATGAACCTCATATAAGTTGTGTCTCCAAATCTTCAATGCAAACACCACTGCTGGCAACTCTAAGTCATGCATTGGGTAATTCTTCTTGTGCGTCTTAAGCTATCTAGAGGCATATGCAATGACTTTACCATGTTGCATTAACACACCACCAAGATCAACTCTAGAGGCATCACATTACAAAACAAATCTATTTGTGCCTCTAGTAGAGTCAATACTGGGGTTAAAGTGAGTCGAGTCTTTAGCTCCTAAAAACTTTTCTCGCAGGCATCCGACCACTGAAATTTAACCTTCTTAGGTCAACTTAGTCAACGGTGCTGCAATTGATGAAAATCCTTCAAAAAACCTACTGTAGTATTTTGCTAAACCCAAAAAGCTCCTGATATCCAAAGGGCTAACTAGTCTAGGCCAATTCTTCACCGCCTCTATCTTTTGAGAGTCCACCTGCACAACCTCGCTTGACAGCACATGACCTAAAAATGCTACTGAGTTCAACCAGAACTCACACTTGCTGAATTTAGGAAACAGCCGACGATCCTTGAGGGTCTGTAGCACAATCCTCAAATAAGCGACATGCTCCTCCTCGCTTTGAGAGTATATTTGTATATCATCTATGAATACAATCACGAGAATATCCAAATACGACTTGAACACTGTATTCATCAAATATATAAAAGTTGTAGGAGCATTCATTAGTCCACCTTAACGAGTCTTGAAGGCTGTCATTGGAATGTCACTCTCTCTAACTCTGAGCTGATGATAGCTAGATCTGAGGTTTATCTTTGAGAAGCACTTAGCACCCTGAGATTGGTCAAACAAGTCTCAATCCTAGGGAGGGGATACTTGTTCTTGATTTTGATATTATTTAAATGCCGATAATCAATGCACATTCTACGAGATCCATCCTTCTTCCGGACAAAGAGAACTAGTGCACCCCACACGGATTTACTAGGCCCGATGAAACCCTTATCAAGGAGATCTTTCAACTTCTCTTTCAACTCCATTAGCTCGACTGGAGCCATTTTGTAAGGAGGAATGTATATAGGTTGCGTATCAAGGAGAAGGTCGATAACAAAGGCAATGTCTCTCTCAGGAGGGACTACTAGTAGATTATCTAGAAAAACCTCTGGATACTCACACACTATAGGAACTGACTGAAGAGTCAGGGTCTCGGACATCACTGAACTATATGGTACACACAGCCTTTAGAAATCATCTTCTTATCCTTGAGATAGAACACAAAACAACTTACAAGCAGAACTGAACTACCTTTCCATTCTAGGACTGGCTCACCTAGAAATCGAAACTCTACCGTATGGGTTTTACAATTTGCTGAGGCATAACATGCATGTAACCAATCCATAGAAAATATAACATCAAAAGCAGTCATGTCTAACTCTAGTATATTAGCTAGGGAGACTTTCTGACAGACTGTGACCTGGCAATTTCTGTATACCATTGAGCTATAACTGAGCAAATTGGAATGTTGGGCTCTCCTGTCCTGTTTCCCTGACTTTAGAGCCTAATGCCACACCCCTCTAATCATTCCTAGGTCTATATGGAGCACTGGCTAATGATGGTTCTGGGGCTGATGACCCCTAGTGGGACTGCTGACGGTGTCCTCTACCGGACCTCTACTAAAACTTTCCATAACTCCCTATCCTGGCCCTCCTGGCCACTCTCTCCTTCTCCTTCATTTGATACGCCTCTATCTGCTAGGTGTATATGACCAATGGTGAGAAGTCTAGATCCCTGTTTAGCATAGCAGTCCTGCACTCTTTGAAAAGCGAGTCTAGTACTCTTTTCACAAACCTGCTCATACAAGCCTTCTGATCTACAACCATCTCCGGCGCATACTTGGACAACGGGTAAGCTCCAAGGCATAATCTTAGATAGTCCTGTGGTGCTGCTTCAACTTGACGAACTCCGCTGCCTTCACTTCCCTCAACTCTCTAGGGAAGAACCTATCCAAGAAGGCAATCATAAAATCATCCTAACTCACCGGAACAGCTCCGACTGCTCTACCATTCTTCAATTGGTGGTACCATATGTAAGCCCCCCTTTAGCTGATAGGATGCTAAATGTGCACGCTCCTCTCCAGTAAGCCCCATAATCTGGGTAATCTACTACACCTCCTCAATAAACTCATGGGGGTACTTATCCACCTTTGACCCCAAAAACTCCGGTGGATTTATCATTAGAAAGTCTCAAACTTGAGACGCTGCTATGTTTCCATTCTGAGGAACATGAGCCATTGCGTGCTAATTGAATTTAGCATTCATAGCCTGTGCCAACATCTGAAATGCCGTTCTAAACTCGACATGAGTTACCTGCTTGGGTATAGCATCTATTGGTGTTGGCAGAGCTTGCTGATGCTTGTATCCAATGCCATTGCCATGGCAATTTCCATTGCCATTCCTTCTAGCATTCATTTGGCGAGGAGGCATATTTCTGCAATAACGAATAGCATGAGTTAGAAGGATAGGAGATACTTTATTGCACGACATAGATCATGAAAGAAGGGAAATTTCCTAAAACGTCCTGTAGAGTCTCCCTATAAGTGTGGCGCGCTTCACACCCATAGAATAGACTCTACTCAATGCGGCTTTCAAACACCCTAGGACACTCTAAAACTTTGACTTTGATATAAAGTTTGCCACAACCCGAACTGGGACCCCAGATCGAGACACAAAACCTAGAACTACGAATGGCTCCAAGTTAACCCATAACATAAACATGACAAATATAGAGCATACATCAAAGCAGAATGTGGTACTTAAACATGAATAAGTAAAAGTCTAAATAATATAGCAATTATAAACAGAGTTAACACTCTATAAAGCTAAAAATTCTATAAATGTCTGATAAGCCTCTAAATTGACTGATGAGCTAAAGGGACAATATCCCCAACTAGCTCGCTAAAATATGAAACTAAATATATCATAGTTGAATGATAAACTAAATATGAAGATGAGGACTTACCACTAACGGCGGAACTGAGTTTGATTATTCCGACCTGTATTATGAAATGATACATCATAGAGTATGCGGTCAATACTGGGAGTGTACTGAGTATACAAGAAATATAGAACATGTTGAGTAAATATTAACTAAAATCATGCATATAAACATAAAACATAAGATCACGAGAGTAAGGGCTACATGCTGAAATCTGAATCTGAAACATGTATAGTCATAAGCTGAATATCATATCTGAATAGAATGACTCAAACCTAAAATACAAATCATATGACTTGTCAAAGCTGAAATCATAAGTAAAAGCTCATAACTGATCATTTGGTCAAACCTGCTGAAAAACATAGTATCATAACTCATGAACATGAATAACTGAAAACATGAGAAACAATGGGAGACTCATCATAACTGAAACCATCACGATAGAGCTTACGTGATGCCCCAACTAATTCAAGTGGGCAGAGTCATCCAAAACCTTACTAGAGCTAAGGAAGCTACCATGATATCAATATCAAGTTGAAGGCCCTTATGGGGCAGGGGAAGCTCACGAGGGAGGTCCCAATGTATATGTATAAACCTACGTTGAGGCCTTTTTTTGAGACCCCAGATTTACCTGAACTCCTGGCCTACTCGGTACTAGACACTACTCCAAAATACATGAAAGGAACTCATCATCATTTTTCAACAAAGATGAAATCAATACATGCTTAGTCTGGAATCTAAATATTTGGGATTCCTAACTCTAAACATACCATAAGATGAAAGTGGGAGTATAGACTCCAAAACCATATGGTAAGCTGATTTTATAGAGCTAAACTGAATCATGAGAACATGCTTAACCTGTGTGGGCGTACCCAAAATCATAAAATCGTGCATGCTTGAAATAGATTTTATAAGCCAAAATCATACATTCATACATGGGTAATCTGTAAACATTCATTCATGCTAGATAGCTCATCATACTTGAAATCATGAATCATAAACTTGACTTTTCATGAAACTTGCATTATTGGACATAATTTTCTAAAATATGAAATCATGAATATATATTCAAAATAGGTATAAAATCTGCCCATATATCTTAAAATATTCTTTGAAACATGAAGGAAATTGACCTACAAACAAATCACAGATAATTTCATAAATTTAGGTTAAAACACCATAAGATCATAAACTTGAATTAAGACTTGAATTCATGAACATGAGGAGAAATTTGGGCAAAGTGAAAGGAAACTCTCATTCATAGCCCTACATACCTGGGTAAATTGAATCTCAACTTGACTTTGAAACCCCAAGAGAATTGGGGCAGAAATTAAGGGATTCAAGCTTGATCTTCAAAAGGGATTTCTAAACATTGCATGTAGGGGAGTTGAATGAATTAGAATAGGTTAAAATCCCTTAAAACACTCCTTTCAGGGCTTAAAAGAATATAGTTTTGGACTTTGTAGCTTAAGAATTATGAAAATACCCTTAATAATTCACTTGAAAAAGTGTCCTGCCAATCCCAACGAGGGATCTAACGAGTCGTTGGGTCCACTGATGACTCGTGGTCCTCATTCATTGCCACTATTTGAATTTTCTCTGCAATCTGAACTTCCTAACCAGTGGAGGACTCGATGGGTCATTAGATGGAACAACGACTCGTCGCATGCACTCTTCGTCACCACTGTAAATTCCGTCCTCCTTCCTCAGCCACCCTAACAATGACCCACTTGACGAGTCGTGAAGTGACACCATGACTCATTCCTTCATCTGTTAAGTCTCCTGGACTACAACTTACTCAGCACACAACGAGCCTACTAACGACTCATTGGGTCACATCAAGAGTCGTCACACCATTGTAATTCCCCGAAAACCCTAAGATCAGACCCAAGAGTTTAAACAAAGAAAAGAAATTTTTTTTGCACCAGGTCACAGAATGAGTCATCCTATGACCCATGGGGTAGGCCACGAGTCGTGGAGTGACTCGTGGGGAAGGATCCATACTTGGTTGAAATTTTTGGAAAATTGAGTGACCACGAGTGTGATCACGAGTCGTGATCAACACCATGAGTCATGACGTCATTCGTGGTCAAGAATTGATTGGAGACCCGGGAAATATGAAGTGCACTTAATGAGTCCTCACCACGACTCATCTAGGAAACCACGAGTTGTGGTATCGCCCGTGGTGACCCCTAGGTAGTTTCTCGGCAGTGAGGATGACGGGAGGTAACCACGAGTCATGGTCACTGATAACGGGTCATTGAGTAGCTCGTGATGACTATCAGCATGCAATTTCCAGTGTAGGCGATGTGGCAAACCACGAGTCATGGTTAGTGACCAACGAATCGTCCAGTCCCTCATTGGGGCTGGCAATGTGATTTTTCTGTGACATTTTTAGGGGCTCTTCAGTAATTTTCTAAACTCTTAGACTCTAAAGTATTTTGTTTTGGGTTTTAATCAGGGGATTTTAAAGGGGTAAACGACTGGTTTTACTTTATTCCTCGCATCCCCTCAAAAGTTAGAACGTAGAATCCTCTCAAAAAGACTCAGAGCAAAAACTAGCGTAATCGAATTCTCCTTAGATTTTCAAGGGATTCTCTCAGGGATTTCCATTACCAGGTATGTGAAAATTCAACAAGGGAATAGTTCTTCCCTTGTTTCCCCAAAATCTTAGTTATTTTCCTCTTTTAGTTTAGCCCTGTGAATTAAAAATATAGAAGATTGTCAGACTTATATCCTTAAAATTTTGAGTAGTATATTTCTCATGATTTTAATTGCTTATTATTCCCTAGTTTTAGAATTTTATGAGAAATATATCTAGTGGAATAAGTTATCCCTAAGTCTCTTTTCAGTAGACTTTAGGATCTTGCATGTTGGGCTAGTTTTCCTGTAGCTTGATTTAACAGATTGAAATCCCCATATTATTAGTGTATGTGGAAATTTAGTTAGATATTTACATGTCTAGTCTCATTCAGATTATTAGACTCAGTGTTTTCAAGAAATGTCAATTGATCAGTTTGACTACAGTTAATTTTTAAGGTATCAGTGACGCCTCCCAGTTATCAATATTAGCCTCAGTATCCGATTTTAGTGGTTATTTAGGTATTCATGACACTTATAGATAAGCACCTCTTACTATCCTTAGGACCCCAGTTTCAGATTACAGTTTGTTCTTTAGACGGTTACGACACTTCCAAATAAGCAGCTCTGACCAGTCTTGAAACACTAGGTACAGAATCCGGTCCAATAAGACTCTTAGGGTATTTCCAGATAGGTACTCCTGACTTGGTCTTGGGCCCCAGTTTTGAGCTATCAGCTTAGTATTAAGTCTAGGACTATCCAGTGGGAGTAGGACTTAGCACTGAGCGGACCAAGGTTCTAGCGCACCCAGATTCCCCGAACTACGTTGGCACCGTAGGTTATATTTTATTGGCCTCATGGCCCCAGACCTGTGATCACTCGGTTCATGCCTCTATACCCTGGCAAGGTATATTGGGTCCTACTGATAGGGTGTATACATCGGACTCCACGTCTAGCTCACGTAGTTATATGTCGGTTATAGACTCTCCCACTAGTCAGTTCAGTTCAGTCTCAGATTAGCTCAGTTAGAAAATTTTTAGACTAATCAGTTCATATCAATTCAGTACAGTACTTGAGATTACTATCTCAGATTTAGGGCATGCCTTTGACCATCAGACAGGGTCATTCTGACCATTTCAGTATATTCAGTTTATTCAATTTAAACATTTTAGTTGGACATGACATGTCTTTACGGTTCAGTTATTTTATATTTCGTGTTATGCTTTCTCCTACTAACTCAGTACATTCAAATTATTGACACATACCTTTTATGCTCTACTATTTAATGATACAGCTGCAGGTTCTCAGTCTCAACATCATTAGCAGATCTCGCCCAGAAGTTTTCAGTTGCATCAGTGGTGAGTCCTCAACTTTCGAGGACGAAGATTATTTCTCTTCGCTTATATTTTCTTTCAGTTAGACTTAGAGTTAGTTGGGGACTTGTCCCAGCAACTCATTAGGTAGATGGCTTTCATAGACAAACCAGATTCAGATTCCCAGTTTTATTTCAGTTGTATTAAAACTTGATGACTTAGTTCTTATTCATAAATATTTTATTTTATTATTTTAAAGCTTCCGCTATGTTATTACTCAGAATGGCAGTGTTATGATAGACCATGGGTTGACTTGGGAATACTCGTGACTCCAAGTACCATGTTTCTTCCATGGTATAGACTCGGGGTGTGACAAACTTGATATCAGAGCACTAGGTTAAGGGTATCCTAGAATGTTTGAAAGCCGCATTGAGTAGAGTCCTTTTCATGGGTGTGAAGCGTGCCACATTTATGACGGGGAGGCTGCGAGACATTATTAGGAAAACTCTCTTTTGATCAAACTATTTATCGTGCGTCCGAGTTCAATCACAGAAACATTCTCCTAACTCGTGCCCTGTTTTGTTTTAGTGAAATCATGCCCAAACGATGTGGTAATGAAAGAAGGGTCGGCAACGCTCACTAACTTGACCCACCAGCTCCAACAGCCCCTCAAGATGACCCAGTGTCATCCGCAGAGTTTAGAGTGGCTATCCAGCTGCTCACACAGACAGTCACAAATCAGGTGAACCAGCAGGTGGTTTGTAACACCCCAAACTTTCCCTAGGTCAGACCCGAGGCTTACAACAGAAAATAGCCAGAAAAAAATACCATAACCAAACAATGAACCTCAGTACGGTTCATTGTAGGGTCCAATGGGTCGTTGGAACTGCTCATTGTTTCATTACCAGAAAGTTGTCAGAAATTTTCCCAGAACCCACGAGGGGATTGTACGGACCGTGGCTTGATTGAACCGATCATTATTTGTGGTCGTTGAAGAATATTAATAGAATTTTGAAGGAATAATGGGGGAAACCAATGAACGGACCAACGGTTCTTTGTTTGTTACCACGGCCCATTGGATGGGTCGTTGGTTTTGCAAGTTTGTTAAAAATCTCAGGCTAAGTTCGAAACTATTCTAGGTATATGGATAGACCTGAGCCGGTGAATTTATGTAAGTAAGGTGTTAAGGTCAATACCTAAGTATAAGAAGTGCATTACATGCAAATTATGGTCATAAGGAATCTCTAGCACAAAGTTGAGTTGAGAGCCCCCTTACCGATTGAGTGTTCGTATAAGTTCTCACAAAAGGTCAACTTCAAATGACCATAACTCTCATTTAAAAAAAAATTGGATGATTCAGAACGTAAAATTGAATCCCTTGAAGTCTTATTTCCAATGCATCCAACCTTGCATCAATCGGAGTTTGATGTAAAAAGTTATGAGCAGTTTACTACAGCAGCAGCAGCAGGTAACAACGGACCTCAGAACAGGCCGTTGTAGCAACCAATGACCCGTCCTGTTGGTCGTTGGAACTGCCAGTTCTAGGTCTTTCTTTTGGCAGTTTGGGGGTATTTTGGTAAACTTCTATGCTTCTAACTCCTAAATGACGTCGTTTTGGGCTTTCTTAAGGTCAGATTAAAGGGATTAACCTAGCCTAAATCCTCACCCTCTCCAAAAGATCAATAGTTGGATTTTTTCTCAAGAAAGGAGCTAGGGTTCTTCTTCAACCTCTTCAAATCTTCTTGGACTCTTCAAGTAAAGTCAAGCAATCATCAACCCAAGTATGTATGGTTACGAATGGGTGTTTACGATCACACCCATGCCCATTCTCTATTAATTCATGAAAATCTAGCAAAAATTTCATGGGGTTTTAATTCAAATCTTGTGGAATTTTAATGATTTATCAATGGGTTGTTTTAAATTGTGATTTAAATTATATTTTATGAATTTTGATCATATTTTCAGCTAATCCCAATTATAAAATTATTGATTTCAATTTCAACTAAATCAAGCCTATTTAAGCATGACCTATGATGAATCGCTTTATGATCTTCTCTTCAATTGATGATATTTACAAGCCCGGTATGATTTATGATTTTAAATATGGATTTATCCAATTAGCCATCATGATTTTATGATTTACAAGTTATATGTATGACTTACAAGTATGCATGAAATCTATGATTCATGAATTATGTTTTGGCCGACTCACAGACCTTATGTCATGGCTAATTCACGTATTTACAAGAATGCTTATGATTATCATAATTTAACTAGCCCATGAATTTATGCATGTTACACTATGAGCACTATATATGCTTTGGGAGTACTATCGAACACCGAGTAGGTTCGAGGCCTAGGTACTGCCCCGGATCTCATAAACTAACTGCCACCGTAGGTCTGATGGGGCCTTCTTTGTGACTTTCCCCCTCCCAATTGGCCATTTTCACGGTGATATCCCACTTTCATGGTTTTACCCTTTAAAGGTACGGACACCCTACCGACTAGCGTTACAACTCGGGCTTCATGTGTGCTCATATGGGGTATATCGGTTAAGAGAATCTCCCACTGTTCCTAAAGATTTATGAATGTTTATGATTATGTATATTGCTCAAGTTATGTTCAAAACAGCTTGTCTCTCATGATTATGATTATGAAGGTATTATGAATGTTTTAAAAATCTTGAGCCTTATGTTATGTTATGTTACGATATTTACGATATGAGCATGATGTCCTACTCTTATGATGTTTTATGAGTTTTTACATATTTTAAACGTCCGTTTTACTTACCATGCATACTCGGTACATTCCACGTACTGACCGTATACTTTCTATGTTGTATCTTTTCATGATACAAGACCCGGCTCTTAGGCTCATCCCCATCAGTAATCCATTCAGAGTTAGCTATCCGCCCTTTTGGTGAGTCCTCATGTTCCGAGGGCCATATGTTCAGATCTTGATGTTTTTTTTGTTTCGGTTTTTTTCGAGTTAGTTGGGGATGTTGTCCCATCAACCCATCTGATATGATAGAGGCTTTCAGACTAATTGTAGTACTCATCTATTATATATTTTAGTACATTCCGCTTATCAAGCTATGTTATGTTACGTTATGTTTCCTCTATATCGTAAGTTCAGTATTCCGCTCTAAGTAATATGAAGTTAAAGGAGTGTTCATTCCATGGGTAGACTTGGAGTCTCTCGGGACTCCTTGTCTCATGTTATGGTTCGGGTCTACGTTCAGATCGTGACAAACTTGGTATTATTGCAATAGGTTTGAAGTGTCCTAGGGTGTCTGAAAGTCGCATTAAGTAGATTCTTTTTCATGGGTGTGAAGCGAGCCACACTTATGACGAAGAGGCTACAAGACATTTAGGAAATATTTCCTTCTTTCATGATCTAAGTCGTGCGATGAAATATCTTTCTCTCCTTCTAACTCGTGTATTCACACTCCAAAGAATAATGTCAGACAGTGGAATAAGAGGATCTCTCGAGTCATTTATCCCTGTAGGAGTTAAGAAGAGCTAAGGCAGAAGAATTCGTGAACTTGAAGTAAGAAAACAAAAGAGTGGGGGAGTACAGCTGAAGAAGTATGAACCATTCCGTGATAGCCTTAGAGGCAAATAGGAAGTCAAGAGATAGTGATTTCTACCTATTCTTAAGAAAGGGACCAATCTTCAGAATGATGACCTTTACGCTAAGAGGGATATTATAAGGTGAAGGACTAGGTCATGCCTTGAGTTCAAGTGAGAAGGTCCAGGATCAGTAACTATGGGAGATCGATCCATGCTTATTCAGGTGTCCTTCCGTACTCCAGTCTATGTGATACTCTATTCATGCCATATGTGAACATGTTGTGCCCATGTCTAAGTTCCATGTACTCCTTACGTGTATTCGTACTCAGATTCATAGAATGAGAAGCAACTACTCCAGGTAGTGATTCCAGTCTTCTTCCATGATTCCATAAACCTCAGCTTCATGTCATGTCCCTTGTTATGTATGTAAACTCATGTCTCTCAGCATGCTCAGCTCTATGGACTCAGTCCTTAAGATTTGCCTCATCGGCTCATAAGATCGCGTTATATCAAGTATATGCCCAGCTTAGATTTCTTGAATGATTCATGCCCATAATTTCCTTACTCTAAGCCCTATGAATATTCCTCCATTATGGAAATGATGGTTAAAAAGTGTACATTCAGGATAATTCCCTATCCCTGCCATAAGTGTCAGGTATGTAGAACTTTAGGAAGCACAGTTATCAGCCAAGCCTTGAAGTGTAACAACCCACGTGGTCATTTTGTGAGTTTTGACCCGTTTCTCTAGTTTGAACCTTTTCGTATCTTAATTTTGCTATTTATGACTTGCGAAGATGGATGACACAATTTTCAAGATGATCTAATGAAGATTGGATAAGATTTTCGGTTTTTGAAAGATTTGAAGTTTGAGAGGTTTGACCAAAGTCAACATTTCAGGTTAAAGAGCTCGAATTTGGGTTCTGAAAGTTCTATTAGTTCTGAATGGTGATTTATGACTTAGTTGGGTAGTTTGCATGGATCCCTAGGCATTCGGGAGTGAATTGAACTTTTGGTTGGATTTATGAGCTTTAAGGAAGCTAAGTTTGACCACGGTCAACTTTCAATCAAAACAACCTCATATAGGTGATTTCAGGATTTCAACAGGTCCGGAATGTGTTTTATGATTGAATTGTATGTTTGGTTTGTGATCGCAGGATTTTGGATGAGTTCCGGTGGATTTAAACAATTTGTGTGTTTAGCATGATTTTAAGCATAAAATGTGACAACTCAGAGGTTCATTTTTAGTTTTTGAGATCGAAAAATCATTCTGAGTCTTTCAAAATTCTTAGCATGAATTATAGGAGTTATCTTAAAAGTTTGGTGCAATTTCGATAAGTCAAGATCAGGTTTTATTACAAAAGATGAAATAATTCTTGAGAGAGAAAAAATAACGTCTGACTAGGAAAACGAGCACCAAATGGAGTTTTGATTAAACGAGTAGATCCTTATCATTATTTGAGAACTATAGGAAAAAGAATCATTGCATTTCGAGTTCGTATGATGAAGTTATGACTATTTTAGTAATAATTAAAGTTGTTGGTGCAATGTTGTTGCAACCCTATATAAATACCTGAATAGTGTATTTTTGCATAGACTGTATTTATTTTGTATTTTGAGTATATTAGGAGTTCTAGAGTTCGGAATTGAGTGATTTTTGCGGCATTTTTCTCTATTTAACAAGGGGGTAAGTATCTAAACCTTAATTTGGTATTTCTCCATGATTTTTTCAGTTGGTTTTCATTTGCATCCGGGAATTTATTGGAGGAAAATTGAGGATTTTGGTCTAGAGTTAAGAGACTGTATTTTGATGAATTCAAAGTCGATTTGAGCTTCTTTTTAGATGAAATTCATATTTGAAAGTCAAAGAGTGTATGACCCGTTTGGGTGTGAGATTATCCCATATTTGTAACAGTTAGAGCTCTTATTTTGAGTTTATTAGACTCATAAATTATCTTAGCATAATATAGATATTCTAGAACGTTAAGATGACTAAGAGATGGCTTAGTGTCATGTAGCTTTTCACAGGGTCATTTATTGTTAAGCACAGTTGAAAGTATTTTATTAAATAAATGAGTTATTATTAAAATACAGTGGCCCCAAAACTTGATATGGATGTGACCCTAAAATCTTATATCTCTACACATTTCAAGAATATCCTTCTACTTCCTCTCAGATACACTATTTTGTTGAGGAATATAAGCACATAAAGTTTGATGCATAATACAAGAGTTTTGAACAAAGAGTCACACACTGAGTTTATAAACTCAGAAGCATTGTCAGTTCTAATGCATTTTACCCTTTTGTTAAATTATGTATTAATATAAACTAGAAATTATTTCAACAAAATACATACATTAGATTTAAGTTTTAATAGAACCAACCAAGTCACTCTAGAAAAATCATCAACAACTACCAAGAAGTATTTATTATTATCACAAGATGCAATTTTTATGATCCCCATACATCAAGATGTAACAGGTCAAAGCAAGCAATACTTCTTATACTACTATTGAAAAACAATAATCTACCTTGTTTTGCACAAAGGAAAACAACATAATATTTGACAACTGAAGTGCAACTATCTAAGGCAATTGATAGAAGTTTATTTAATATTTTGGTTGAAGGATATCCAAGTATAAACCATCTTTTTATCTATCATTCGCTTTCACCTTCTCATTTAAGAGATCCTGAAATATGTAGAAGTCAAGATAAAAAAAATAACTAAACAGTGTAAAGTCTGGATACCTGAGATACTATAGGAGATCAAATTTGAACTTTGAAATATGAAAAAAAATTACCAAGGGTATCTGTACCTTAGTCAAGATATTGGAACAAATATGAGTAACATAGGTCACATCTCTAGTCAATAAGAATACCTTTCTAGAGTTATCTGACTCTAGTTTTGTAGAACTTATAAGTAAATCAGGATCAGATATCATATGGTTATGTATTAATAATCCACTCATTTGGATCATTTACAGTTATAAAATCAGTATCAATACATGTTGAGTTAGCTATTGCAGTAGTTAAAACACCATTTAACATATAAATGATCTGTAAAAAAAAAAAAAAACAAGACTGAGACGTCTGATTTTCTTATCCTGGAGGTTGAGTATTTAAAGAAAATTCATGTGAAATCTGAGATACACCTTTTGAACTAACACTTTATGAATCAACCACAACATTATAAGCATTAGAAGAAGAAAACCCTCTTTTTTTCTTGAACCTGTTTGTGCTAGCCTATGATTTTAAAATAGTTTTTCTTTATGTGATTCTTCAACTTGGAAAACTCATAATACATATTATTATTTTTCTTGAATCTTGGAGCATTAGTAGGAACATTGTTGGACCTAGAAATGTATAAGACAGTAGTTTCATAGTGTCCCTCATTTTCCATATGAGGAGCCCCTAGAACACTAGTTGAAGCAGCCATAGTCTTTTGACTCTCATCACTCATAAGCATGGAATATACTTGATTCACAGTAGGTAAGAGGGTCACAACCAAGATTTGAATTTTTGCTTATATGTTAGAGTATTTTAAGATCATAAGAAATTGGTAAGACCTCTGCCATTATAAATGAGCTAAGAAGTCTTTTGATTTTTCATAGTTACAGCAAGACGCATTCCACAAATCTTTTAATTTAGAGATGTAAGTAGAAATTATAGAAGTACCTTAAACCAAAGTTATAGTTTCTCTATGAATGTTGAATAAATGAGAATCATCAACTTTGTCAAATCTTTCTTTAAAATCCACCGACACAATATAAGCATTTGTAGCATTGGATACATCACTGATCAAATTCTTTCGATACTGAGTTCATTAGTCACGAAGGTACAATTGCACGTTCACATTGAAATTTAAATTTCTCATAAAATTTCTCCTTTTTTCATGATCCATCTAGCATGCCTAACTTGTTCCAACCAAGAAGATAAATTTACATAGACATATTCCAATAGGAGTAATTATTAGTACTTCTCATCTAAAAAGAAATTAAGTAAATACATATGGTGTCTCTCGGAGCAACATATAGAGGATATGTGGCCTTGATCATAATGTCTTGTCCTAAATTTTCATCAACTGAAGAACTCATTTTAGTTAATATGGTTCCTAGCCCCAAATTTACATTTTCAGTCACTTAAAGATTCAAGATTGCAGAGAAATTCAATTTTTCATGCGAAATTTTGAGAATAGATCTGAAATTAGTAGAGTAAAGAAAAGAAGGCTCAAATCTTGAGTGGGCTATAATAGTGGGCTTAAACTCTGATTCCATATTGAATTCTTTTGATGTTATAAGAAAAGAATGAAGACCAAAAAGAGAGGAGAAAGAATATAGAAATGAAGATGAAGTTCTAAGAGAAAGAGATGAAATTACTTTATTGATCTCATAATTGCACTATTAATCTATATATCTATATAAAGAAAAAACCTAGACTAGGTGATGTGGCACTCTCTTAGATCAGAAACTCTAATTATCTTTATTCTCAAATTTTTGCATTTATCTTGTGTTTAAATTATATTTAATTAATTAATAAAAAATAAATTGATATATCTGTTTGGAATAGTTGTTTGAAAAGTCTAACATTGTGCCTGTTGTGTCTCTCTCCTAAAACGTTACTGAATTAATTTTCATAGGAATTCCACGTTCCTTTCTCCATTTTATGTCGTTCTTGGTTACTTTTATATTCATTCATTTCAATCACGTCCTATACGGAGGAGTTCAATTGTCTCTTATTCTTCCATTTTCTTTGTCATTTACTGAGATATCAATAAAAAGTTTCTTGCTCTTTGTTAAATCTAATTACTAATTTATGTTTGATTTTTAACCCTACTTTGATTTTGATTTTGATTTTTGAGTATGATTCTGTGTTTTTTAAAATATTCTTCTATTTCATGTATGATCTCAATTCAGTACTGCATTTTTAAAAATATCCTTCGGCGTCCATGTATGATCTTACTTCAGTATTTTCTTCCTCTCTTTAACTTCTTTTTATTTATTTACTTATTTATACAAATGATAAGATGAACTTTGACTTCTGTTTTTGGGTATGATTATGGGTTTTCAAAATTATCCTTGAATGTACATGTATGATCTCATTTCAGTATTTTCTTTCTCTCTTTTAACTATTTTATTATTTATTTATTTATATAAATGATACGATGAACTAATCAAGAAACAAGAAAATATTTTTTATAATTTCTTGATTTTGCAGAAGCATGAGAATTTCGCCAGAGAAAAACTAGGGATTTGACTGATTGGAAAAGGAAAGGTAAAGTAGAAAACCTTTTTTTAAAGTGGAAATACTCATCTTTTATGGTAAATGAATTGCATATTGTATTATTAGACTTATGTCTATGATTATCAATATTTTTAATATTCCCACATTATTTCCTGAAAAATAATGTTGTTTATTTTTTAGTTCTGGATGGACAATGTACCTCTCTAGCCTATGTTAGGAAATGAGAATATGATCTTTATGCAGTGCTATGGTTAGATGAAGGTGAATATAATAAAGAGATGGTGGTTCCTCAATTGAACAAGAATAAAAAAATACTGAAAAAACTCTGTCAAAGTATTATTTTATCATTTTTAGCAACTCTTTTCAATTGAATTTTTTTTCCAGTAATCTCATGAAATATATTAATTTGAAGTTTTTTGGTTTCTCCTCTCTTTCCCTGGTGTGTTTTGATTTGGTTTAAGTTCCTCAATTAGTCTTTAGTATGGTACTAATATAATTAATAATGGCATTTTTCAAAAATTGCTAATTTGACCAATAATTTGAATCAACAAATCTATATCTAATATTTTCTTGCAGTATTATTTTTCTTACCTTTTGATTTTTACCTTTAATTATTTATTAAATAATTTGCTGCATGTGGTATCTAATGTCTTGCAACATAGTCGACTTCTCCATCAATAAGTTTTATGACACTTTAACCTTGCTTACACAAAATTGATTTACTCAATACCTTCAAATAAATAAGTTTGTATTTTATTTATATAATTTTTCATCTTTCCAACATACAACTAAAAGTAATTCAAAAATAATCCATGGAACATCATCAAAGCCTCAAATGCAGCAAGTTTCGCTTAAAATGCTAGCTCTTAAATGACATGGTCCCTAAATACCCATAAAGGTGTCATAACAAATTTGATGGTGCCAATTTATCTCACTTGGAGATCCTAACTCAAACTTTAATGTAATTTTCATTTGAATAGTTGGAGAATCAAGAAGTGATAGCTATCGTGAGTGGGAATGAATATAGGAGAAGTTTGTATTTGTCTTGTAAATTATTTTGATCCTCCTTGAAAGCATGTTGATCCTGGTACAAATGGCCCCTTGCATTTAGTTTAGAAAGTCTGGGTAGCAGGCTTACAAATTTTATGGAAGAGTTTTGACAGTAAGTCCCCTCTTTTCATATATAACTGGCTGTTTTTTTATTACTAATAAAATGGTCAGAAATTAACCGTCAACAATGTAATAGGAGATAGCCATTTGTGATTTGATGGGAAAAAAGTACATTCTGAAGTATATAACCGGGGTTTAGTTGTTAACAATTCAGTGAAAAAGAATTAAAACAACCTATATTATAATATCCTTTTTTTTCTTTTCTTAATCTTTATTGTAGCTCCAAATTCTGAATTCGAATAAAAAGTTTTGGTACTGTAATATAATCAAGCCCCTCTTTCAGATTAAAATTATTTAATATTCGCTTGAAAATAAAATTCTCGTCGTAAAGGCTTGTGGTTTGTGCAGATAAGTCACTGATATTCGACATCTTTGGACAAATATTATAATACCAATATAACAAATTATATAGAGTCAAAAGAAAATAAGAAGTAATAAAAAAATAAATCGCTATTCAATATCAATATCTAAAACTACAATATAAATCTAATTTAGCATAAATTCCGTGGAACTAAACTATAATCAAAATTCATGTGTTGTTGTTGAACTTTGTTATCATTTAAAATATTTTAGTAAAATGACATTCTTGTACTCCATATTAGTCACACCCTTAGATTCTTTCATACCAGAAAAAGGTAGAAAATAAAAAGTTATATACGAGGAAGAAAAGAGAAAGGGAAAAAAATAGATAAAAATATTTCTTGAGCAAAAGAGAGGTGGCAATGATCGGTTGTCGTTCTTATCGACTTATATTTTTATACCTTTGAATGGATAATTTTGTTGTATTACCTTTCAAGCATCAAGAATATAAAGTTCAAAACTTTTAACTATTTCAAAAACTTTGAAACACCTAAAAAATCAACAAAAACTTAATTAGTTATTATCTCATCAAAAGGAAAATAAAAAACCTAATGTTCAAACTTCAGACTATTTCAATAAAGGAACAGCGGAAATAGGGTAAGGCATCTATGTAAAATAAAGACTTTAACCCGATGACATGACATGCTTCATTAATCAGAAAAATTATTTATCCTTTTCTTTTTTTTGCATTTTCTTCTCAGATTTTTGGGGTTTTAACCCTATTCTTTCTATTTAGGTGCTTTATGAAAAAGGCAAAAGTCACTTTTACTAACCCTTTTTCATTACACCCTTTCACATCCCCAACTTTTGCACTTTTCCAATAATTATAATGGTCTTTTCTTTTCCTTAATTTTTTCAACACACTGAAAGGTTGTTTCTCCTCTCTCTGAAAGTACATACATCTTTTGTTTTCAATAGGAGTTTTAAAATGATTTACCATCAATTTTATTCCCTTTTCATCTATTACATATGATCCATATTTTATGTTTTTATATTCCTGACCAAAAAAAAAAGAACTTTCAACCGTGTAAGTCAGTTTATAATAAAAATTGGGAGATTATTCATACCTTATTAGACTATCTTATTTTCAAGTGTTTTGACGAATTGGCGATAACTTGAGGATCTTAAAATGAATTTTAAGATCGAGGATGACTTGAAGATGGGAAATTAAAGAGAAGATAGCTGCATAATGTTGTCATCCAACTTTGTGTCTCGACAAGAAGCTTCATAATAGCAAGTAGGAGATTTGTGATTTTGTTATGAGCAATATTCAGCTTTACTCAACTTACATGTTTGTGATTATTTTTTTAATATTTTTCTCTGGAGTAGGAAAAGAAAATTACTGTAACATTGTTTCACGATATATGTTGTAATTGATTTAAAAATTTGCTTAATCACAATAAATAATTACCATAAAAGAGAATGTGTTTGATTTGGTAGCATATTGACTATATAGCAAAACTACAGTTGTAACATATTGACCATTTCATTTAAAAATTAAATGTAGTTGTTGAATTATTTTTGTCTTTTTATATTATAATAGGTTTTTTTTTTAATTTTGTGATGCGTCTGTGATTGATGAACTATAATTTTACGGTTACTTATTTATTGGTTATATTATTTCTTATTTGAAGAAGCATATGTGTTCTTACTGAGAAGTTTCTAAAGTTTTTATTATTTATATTGTGGTACTTTGGTTTTGATGGTTATTTTGAATGTTTTATTAGGAACATAAAAGGACAAAAGGAGAGAATTAGTCCCATAAAAATTAGTAAATTGACATAAAATTTGGACAGGGCAATGACCTTTTTGTATCCACTTTTTAGCATGACAATATATATCACTCTCTTCTTTGCTTTTCGTCTGTTATTCTTGTGATTTTTCAGTTCTTGTAGATTACCAATAACTTTAACCATGGTCATTGATCTCATCCATTGCTTTTCCTCTTTTTTTAAAAAAAAGAATATTCTTAGCATTTATGTGCTTGAAAGTATTTGATATAGATACCTGATAGTACTATTTTATAACCAACTTAGGATTATCTACTCACTACATTTCTTTCTTTTTTTTTTGTAGAAAATTTAGTGGGCATATAATATAGAAAATCATTAAATATGATAATTAAGGTGATAATTAAGATTGAACTTCTATTAATAGAAGCAGAGAAAGGAGTACAAAAAAGAGGAACAAGGATGACTCTTGTATAGGTGGTGTGGGTCTTTCAAGTGTCATGTGCCTTAAATTGGACAATGATTAAAATATTTCTACTTATGTTATTTCTAAAAATTGATTTCTAAAGGAAAAAATAGTTTCTTTTCTTAGCTTGGATAGACATAATAAAACCAAGAGTCATTTTTTCAGTCCAAGTTGGAAGAATTGGGATATCAAAAAATGCCATCACAACTTTTTATTTTTTTATTTTGTGCAAAAGTATTAAATATATGAGTTGTATCTTCCCTGTTTAATTTAATAATATTAGGATAAATTATTTTACCTCAATCAATAAAGTCTCATTACAACAAGTATAATCCCTTATCCCAAATAAACTTAAGATAGTTATACGAATCACCACTTTGTCCGTCGCTTTTTATTTATGATTACAACCTATATTGCTTGGACCCTCTATAAAATGTTTTCCCAACTGTGTTGGATTTTTTTTAAAATATATATATATTTTTTGAAGGATAATATTATCAAGATAAAAGAATATTGTTAGATTTGTTGGTTCAGTAATTGTATATTACAAACCTATGCAAGTCTTGATAAAATATTTGTCCAGTAATTGAGTTCTTTTGTATAATAGTTAATAGTCATCTGGCCAAGCATGCTCTTTTTCTTTGTAATTAATAGAGAAGCAAATTCGTTATGGCTTTATGTGCATACTTTTTCATTACATGGTACAATAATTTTACTTTTTTTCTAACACAGAATTTAATAGTTAAATATAATCTCTTCATTAATTGATTAGTCTGAAGTTGTATCCATAATTTGTATGGGTTATGAGAATTATCTTAGCGTCCTAAGTGAATATCAAGCTGCTTCATATAACTACTTTACACTAAACAGATCTTCTTTTAGCTTTAAACTTTCAATATATTGCATCCTTCGGTAATCAAGCTGATAGTAGTGGGAAGTTGAATTTCTTATCCTTCTGCAGTGTTTGTGGTAAAGCCTATCATGTAATTAATGATGCACTTTCAAAGTTTATCTTTGAAAAAAATAAATGTGATATATATCTAATTAAGGTGTTTACTATTACTTTTATTGGTAACTCCACACACTTATTTAATTGTATTTGATGGTGCCATTTTCTATGCTTAAATGGGTAAAAGATACTCGCAGGAACATCTCACTCATCAAAATGGACCTAAGGATTCATATGTAAAGTTATGCAATCCATTCAAATTATGAGATCTAATCATTCAGGGCTACATATATCTTGGAAGTGAAAATGTAATATGTATTTTATTTTGTGATATGTGAAGCATTTTTTTGTATCATTTATTGGAGAAATTTTTTCTTCCATGGTATCTTTCATAGAAAATTCCTCTTTAGTTGAAGTGGCTAGAGAATTTGAAAGTTCTAGAAATATTGTCATTTATATTTATTTTTTATGTATTTATTGGTTTAGTTGACTTTCTCTTATCGATAATATGTATTAATATTTTTTAAATTTGGCGCATGATGGCAGTGCAAAGACAATGGTATCAAAAGAAATTATAAATATTAAGGAAAAGGTTGCTATTTATATATCCTAGATACTTTCCACCCTAACGAGAAGAAAAACGATTATATTATACTTATAGATTTGCAATTAAGGATTATGGTATCTTTTTATTTATTAAAATTATTTTGAAAATAATTTTGAGGAGAGAGCACTGATGAAAAAAGTGTCTATTTTATGTTGATTTACTATAATTTTAGAAACTCTGTCATTGCGGTTATATTACTTTATAATACATTCAAGTTTAACTTAAAAAGAGATTTTATTAGTTTAAACTTTAGACATGTCTTTTATATTTTCTCCTAAGTTTGGTCAAACACCTCTTTTTCTTTTAAAATAAGCACTTTGGGATTTCCAAAAGTTTGGCCAAACAGGCTATTAGTTTAGGGAAGCTAATCCCGTAATTTTAGGATACTTTGGAGTCAAAGTCAAGTTCTAATCAACACAAATCTGCTAATCATGTCAATGGTCCAAAATTCAAAATTGATCAACTAAGCAAACTGACTTCTACTTTAAAATGACCGCGCGAAGTGCGGACAAATTGACTAGTAGGTTATATATAAGCAAATCATAAAGAAGTACCTAATTACAACTTATTAATAGACTAGTAACTAACTTTAAGAAATGATCTAATTTACTCTTCCAGTCTAAATTTCACTTCTCTGAATTATTAAATTATATGTCAAATCAAATATTATCACAGAAGATGAAAAGCCAAAAATAAAAATTTATCCAAACAATAACAAAGAAAAGAGTACCAGAGGAAAGGAAACAATAAAAGGGTAAGAAATCATTAATATGGCCAAAGTGGTTATTCAATTCATGAGTCTTTTTCTCTTGTCTTACTAACTAATTGGCAAAGACTGTTAGCAAAATAAATTTGCTCACATTATTTCACGAGTTCACATGTTAGTTCATGAACTAGAATATTAATTGTCTTAATTTTTAAAATACATATATGAATTTATCCATGTATTTTGAGAGCAGTAAAGTCTTATGGTGTTATCTACAAACTTGTGAAGAGATGAAGTGTGAACTTATTAATAATGATACATAATTGTTAGGATAGATATATTAAGGAGTTCACCTGTAAATAGTCATATAATCTAGCCATTTGGACTAAGTTAAGTTGAATAGAAAAATCTTTTTCCTCCATTTCTCTTCAAGTGAGATTTGAGGGTGTGTTTTGTTGTCTTATTATTCCAAATTTCTAATAAGGTGGCATTAGAGCGAGTATATTCAGGAGATAACTAAACTTAAAGAGAAGTTGACTAACACTAAAGAAACTTCAATCCAAGTTCCAATGCTCACTAAAACAAATTGTGAAAATTGGTGCATCCAAATGGAAGCTTTGCTTGGAGCATATGATGTTTGGAAAATGATGAAAAGTAAACTTGATGAAGCGGAAGTGCCACTGCCATAATAAGAAAAATCAAAAGGATCTCACTTTCATCCTTTAAGAATTAGATGAAATGATATTGGAGAAGGTTGACAGTGCAACCACTTCTAAGAAAGCATGAGATATGCTTCAAACTTCCTTTAAAAGTTTGGACAAAGTAAAAAAAGCTTATCTCCGAACCTTACAAGAAAAGTTTGCATTCCTGCAAATGAAGGAATCCAAAATAGTTTATGACTATATTCCAAGAGTCTTGGCGGTTGTCAATCAAATAAAAAGATATGGTGGAGTATTGAATGATAACGGGGTCTTTGTAAAATTGTTATGATCTCTAGTTTCAAAGTTTAATCATATTTTTGTTTTCATTCAAGAATTCAAGAACTTGGACACCATAACATAAAAGAACTCATGTATGCTCTACAAGCACATGAAGAAAAATTAAAGAAATCAAAACAAGAATAGGTTTCACAAGCTTTGCAAGCAAAAATATTTTCGAAGGAGAAAGATTGTCATGATCCGAGCATGGATTTCGGATCGTAACACGGGACCTAGAACCATGAATGGCTCCAAACTAACCCATGACACATGCACATGGAACATTCTTGAGGATAAATTAAGCGGAAATAGAACATGAGCATAACATAACATAAATGAAAGTCTAAGATGTCATAAAACATACGGAGCCACAAGTCAACACCGTTGAATCTAAACATAACTATCTAAAAAGCCTCTAGTCATAAGATGAGCTGATGGGACCACACCCCAATTAGCTCTACTAAAGTCTGAAAACTTGAAGGACATAAAAATAGAAGACTTGCATCGAAATAGATGTCCTCAAATAATGAGGACTCACCAAGAGCTAGATTGGACTAGATCGAGGGTAAATCTAACGGCGAGGCTGAGACTGATCACTCAAACTTAGACGATATAGCGTAAAAGTATGTGGTCAGTACTTTGAATGTGCTGAGTATGTAGCTGGTTAAGTAAAATATGAGAATAGGGATAACATGCAAAAATCATAATTATGAGATAGACATAAACGTGAGTGATTCATTAGAAGCTAAAGCATAAACATGAGTGATTCATCATGTTTATAATAGTCACATATAAATAGTCATGTCCTCTAGCCATTTGAATTAGTTAAGTTGAATAGAAAAATCATCTTCCTCCATTTATCTTCTAATGATCTTTTGAGGGTGTCCTTTGTTGTCTCACTCAACCAAATTTCTAACAAAGACATATTAAAGATTTAAATTTTATATATATCAATATTTTCAAAGGAGAGTTTCGAGGTGAGTCCCGGGATTAGGCATATCAAAAACACTTTGACGCGTAAATGAAAGACATAGATCCGCAAAGCTTAAACCTCAAAATTTGGGGTGTAACTCCCATGCGTAAAAACGTAAGTCTCAGGCGTAAAAGTATACTCCCCGAGAATTTAATTTAACTTTTATAGTTTTAAAAGTATTTTTGCTATAAATTATATTTTTTTATTACTGGTGTAATGATATTATATCATGTTTTCATAATGTAGTGATTTTTTTTTAAATATTTTAATAAAAAAAGCAACTCTAATAAAAACTAACATTGGCATAAATAATTTTTCAATGATTATGCCTAAAATTGATAGGATAGAGATTTCTATAGCATTATGTTGCTGAAATAACTTTATCTATATTTTGGCATTGCTCTTACATTGTTTATACTTCTCCTTCTTTGAAATATATAAACAATAATCAGTACAATTATTAGTTGAGGGTGGGAAGGACTAGTAGATAGAGATCGATGATCAACTGGATAATTATTCCATTTTAAAGATTATCTCAGCTATTATCATTTTTTGTGTTGTTACTTTTCTCAAATAATAATTATAATATTTTTCTATATTATTCGTGATTTATTTGAATTTATTTGCAAAATTATTAAAAGTAGCTTTTGCTTATTCTTTTAGTAATAAAATTATAAAACTGAAGATACATGAAATACACGCTCCATAAATTCATAGGAATTACGCTCCGTGTTTCAGAGCGTACACCTTGACGCATACTGCATAAAATATCTTGTCTCGCTCTCCCGCCTTTTAAAGCACTGATTTATAACTCTAAATGATAAATTCGAAGGTGGATAGAATATCAAATTATGCTTTCCAAAATAAATTTTTTTCATTGTCTCTGTTACTAATGTCTAAGGTCTAAAACGAATATTACCTAATACTGTCTGTGCATATGTATCTGAAGTTGAGGCTATACCTTTTGCCTTGTTTATAGGCTTTGAAACTGAGCTTATGTCTTGTCATGTTTAGCCTTTAATTTACCAAGTATTTTCTATATTTTCTCCCGGTTAAAATAATAATGTACAAGACTCTTTTTCTTTTTTTTTTTTAATAAAAAAATTTTGGACTTTATTTTAATAGAATTTTATAAAAATCAAAGATTTTATGATATATGTGTGTGTGTATGTTTAATTCATTGCACTTTCAAAATTATGTCTTCGAAACTTAATATTTGTTATACCTTAATAATTCATCAGATATATTTTTATATTATATCTAAAATATTGAGTTTCACTTAATTCTGATAGGACTACATTGCATTCGATTTTGCTAGTAGGTCGGAAGTTTTGAATTACATGAGGTTAATTAAATATGAAGTCTCTGTTGATCCTCGCATAACTAGTAGCGTAGTCACATATATTAGAGGTTGGCTAATCGAATATCATTTATTAAAAAATCATATTATATATATAATTTTAAATATATATATAATCTTAAATACTTTTGATAAAATTTGTGAATTTTCGCTCCACATGACTAATATAAAATAGTAGAAATGATTAATATATGATTAAAGCCACGCACATTTGGGAGTAGCAACACTGGGCAATAGTTTGTCCAGCACATGACCTGCAGATACACACCTGGTGATTGGATAGACACATGACAATTAAGCAATAATGAAAGTCACCGACTCTTTGTATGTGGCGGACCCCAATTTCCTTCATCCTTCTCATTCTCTTTCCGTTAAGGCTTGAGAGGAAGTGTTAAGAAGTATGTTCTATAATTTCTTACTCAACAAAAAATTTTAATACCCATAATGTCATAAATGCTCTATAATTTCTCAGTCAACAATTATATCACCCCTAATGTCATAATTTCATTCAATTGTTGGTTGTTGGTCCGTTATATTAAGTTTAGTGCATATTATTTAAGTTTTTATATATGTATCTATATATTGACGGTATAAGAAAATTTGTACTCTATCGGAATAGTTGATTATTATAGATAGTCTATTAAGAATATACTCCCTTCAATTCAAATTATTTGCTTTGATTCTGAGTATGAAAATTAAATTATCTAATGTTTCAGATGAATTTGGATATAGAATTTTTTTTATTTTATTACATATTTAAAAATTAATAAAAACCTACTACAAATCACAATGATTAATTGGGATTTCAATTGCGCAAGTTGTTTTTAGTACTATCAGTTCACAATACGGTGCATTGCAGTGCTTACACTTTCCTGTTGCCAATACCATGTTTTGGTGCCACCTATATTTTGCACAATCAAATGGATAGCACAATGAAGTGTGAAACAGACAAAAACAAATCTGTAAATTTGCCAAATTGGTTCTTCTTTCCTCTGGTAAGTGTAGTTTGTGATCATTATCCATAATCAAGCAGTCAAAAGATTAAAGTAGTCAGGAAAGAAAAGGAAAAAAATAAAGACTACAATAAAACCGTCATTGGTCAACGGGGTTGGATATTTTTTTAAAAAAGATACTACCTTATATTATGAAAAATAACAAAGGCACATGCAACCTAAATTAATGTTAATATACACAACAATTATTCCAATATAGGTGTTCTTCATATCATAATCTTTTTCTCCATTTTTCCTTACCATAAAAAAGTTGTGGGCTTTTTTCTCTTCCCTGTCACATCGAAAATTTGAATTTCTTTTTCATTGCTCTCGTAAACCAAACACCATAATTTCCCACCAAAAGTAGTACTACTACTTATTAAGGGATGGAGATATATGGCATGCCATGTGGCCAAACATAAATAATTCTCTACCACCACCATAGGGGGCGTATTCACAACTCACAATAAGTGTGATTTAGAACTCCAATAACCTATTAATCGATAGGTTAACGGTTCTTTAATAGTTAAATATGTTTACAAATTAATAATCGATAATTTTTAAAATCGAACCGAATCGACCGATACGCAGCCCTATTTTTAACTCCATTCTCTTTTAGGAAACCCAGTACACTAAAGCTCCCGCTATGCATGGAATCCAAGGAAAAGCTGAACCACAGGGGTCTATTTTCTAACTCCAACTTTATAAATTATTTCAAATAAAGTATTTTCTTTTCTCCTTTACAAACAAGTATAGCGAAATACAATTTTATCTTCAACTTTATAATTTTAAATGAAATATAAAATATTTAAAATCTATGTACAAACACCTATTTAGTTTAGTTTCTAGAGTTAGATAAACAATACATAGTATATGCATTGATCGGGTAGGAATAAATTAATTTTTCTCGTGTTACGAGGCAACATCCTAGTGTCAAACCATGAATTTGATTAATTGGCTGAGCTATAATGTTAGATTTAATTTGGTGTAGGCCAGTATCAGGAGGATCAATGAATCCCGCTAGAACCATTGGACCTGCAATGGCTAGCAATGACTACCGAGCAATATGGGTGTATATCATTGGACCAGTTTGTGGAACATTACTTGGGGCATGGTCCTATAATTTCATTAGGGTCACTGACCAACCAGTACAAGCAATAGCACCAGGACAGTCGTTCTCATTTAAACTTCGAAGAATGAAGAGCAATGACGACGAAGAACAAGGTGTAAACGAAGACCCTCTAAATGATTTGTTATACTTTGGCTGCATAGTAACTTCAGAGACATGTGGTTCTTCTGCTTTATTGAAGTTCTTGTAATCCAATTTCACCCTCTTCTTTTCTCCTCCTTTTTTATGTGGTAATTTCTGTATAAATTATTTATATCCGCAACAGTATTAGTTGGAAAAGTTCGGAGAAGAGGACATTCTTAATCACTCGAATTTTCTTTATTAATTTCACTCTACTTGTTTACAAACTCTCTAGAAAACAAATAAAAGAAAGTATTGTTACTAAATAATCGAGAAAGAATAAGAATATTGTAGAGAAAAATATAAGGAGAGAAAATACTTATTTCTCTTAATAGGATAAAATATAATGAAGAAGAACCCCTTTATTTATAGGGGTAATTCCTAACTTTTCTCCAAAAGATAAACTTTTCACTATAATATAAATACACATATTCACTACAATACAAATATCTATAGACAAATATATTTATAACACTCCCTATTAAATGTATATTTGATAGATAATGTATATGTAGTCCTACATTAAATATGAAACCAGAAAAGGAAAGGAAAATAAACCACAAACAGACATAGACACACACACATGGTTGAGTAACAACGTGTCTGGGTCCGAATTGAGGATAGACACTTTCCACCCAAAAACATTGAGTTCTCTCTCTATATATACGGGGGGATGAACAAATTTATTAGAGCTAAAGCTCAAGGCACCAGTTAATTGCCTTAAAACCCCCTTTCAATTCACATAATCCGTCTTACAAAGCACCATTTATAAACCAGCTTTTATTTGTCTCTCAAGTTCATCAATGGAGAGTGAACGTGGGAACTCTAGCAAAAGTATAAAACCAAATGAATTGGTGTTTGACGAAGATCCAAAGTCCGGCTTCTCCTTCCACTACCTCTTGATATTTTTCCAAGAGTATTATCCACCCGGTTTTCTCAAAAAGGTATTCGACTTGTTCATATATAGATGGATATCTATTAATCTACACGCATGCATGTGAAGTTGTTTTTCTTTTTGTTTTTAGGTTAAAGTGGTACTTCCTTTTTGCCAGAGTGTATGAGTTGTTGTCTTTCTATATATTTTTGAGCAATTCTTGCAAATAATGTTATGTCCAAGATCCAACTTCTGAAAATGACATCAGAATTAGAAAAACCATCCATATTATTCTTGATTTACTCAATGTGTCTTATGGTATATCACACACGCTCGCCAAATGTCCAAGATTTGTGCGCAGATGATGTTAGAGTCCTGCCTTGGTTGTGGAGATGAGTTATTTCCTCTGTATACGATATTGAAAATTTTTCTTTATCAGCCAGCTTTTTGGATACATTTAGGAAAAAGTTTCATTTACTTATCAGCCTGGTAAATAAAAAAACCAACTTTCGTTCTTTTGTTGTGTTAGTATAATCCGTCAGAGAAGCAGAAAAAGCAGATTATTGATCATGAGAACTCAATGAATAATTTTGCAGGTGATAGCAGAGATAATTGCAACGTATCTATTGGTGTTTGTGACTTGTGGTGCAGCAGCTATTAATGGGAGTGATGAACACAAAGTGTCGAGGCTTGGAGCCTCCGTAGCAGGTGGACTCATTGTCACTGTCATGATATATGCTGTTGGACATATTTCTGGTGCGCATATGAATCCTGCTGTTACCTTTGCTTTTGCCGCCGTTAGACATTTTCCCTGGAGACAGGTCGGATATTTATTCCTTCCTACCTAATTATTGCTTCTTTAATATTTTTTCAATTATTTTCTTTCTAGTACGTCTGTCCGCAGCATATTCCTCCAGAAATTTAAAAAATAAATATTTCATCCATTTCATTTTAGGTGGATTGATTTTTATTTTTTTTAGATAAATAACTTTGCATTCAACTGATGCTGCTAACATTCAATCTTTTTGCAGCTTAGGGTGAAACAAATAATATTATATTTATTTTAAAAATATATATAAAAAATACTTAATTTTATAAAGAAATCATGTGATCACATGCATCATCATTTGGGCCTAAATCCGCCTTTGCATGGCACTGTTTCTTTTTTTTCCCTCAAAATAGTACTAGCACCTTTTTATATTTGAAACACTTTAAATTTTCCACTATATTTTTATATTGTTCAAAACAATAAGCTGAAAAAGTTTTCATTTTTATATTATGTTGAATTCTTGTGATAGTGTAGGAAAAGAATGAAGACAGAGAAGAGAGGAGAAATAATGTAGAGAGGGAGATGAAGTGCTACGAGAAAGAGATGAAATTACGTTATTGATTTCATAATTGCACTACTAACAGTGCTTATATGCAAACTTAGCGAATAATTAACAAAGTACCTAATTATAACTTATCAACAAACTGGTAACTACCTTTAAGAAATGACTTCTTCACCCTTCTAGTCTAAGTTCCATTTCTCTCAATATTCTCCCTCAAGTTAGAGGGTGCAAATACATTGAACGTTCCTATTTTGAAACACAAGTATTCATACTGAATTTTGTTCATCCCTTTTGTCTATAGGTTAGCTTGTTGATGTGTTGTAGGTATATACTCAGTTCTGATTATTTCATTCTAAATGTTTTCTCTTATAAAGCTGCAATCTATTTTAAGGTATTTTATTCTTTGAAACAGTTGCTATTTACATTGCATCTTTACCGTCAATATTGACTTGAACTAGTAAACTGACTTGAATTCCAACTTCTCTGAATAGCCCCAGAATTCGTGTTAATTCAATCATAGTAGGTGTTGAGCTTCTGTATTCAACTTCAGCTGAACTTCTATACACTATACCTTGCTTTTTATATTTTCAAGATATTAAGGAATCACTCACATGACTAGGAATCTTGTTATAGATTTTATGAAATTTGGACATGCTGCCTAATCAGCATCATAGTAGGCTCAGATTTGTTCCTTACTGCTGCTTGGTAAGAGTATTCCTTGTTCAGGTTGTTGTTTGGCATATGTTACTATTTTCGTGGCTGCTTATAAGTGTGGCTTCTTAGATTGATACAAGAACAGGCTAAGTGTCTGCATACTGTAGGATATATCTAGTTGGTTATGGTTAGATCTAGTAGCTTTTCAATAAATTTTTAATAAGAGCCACATATATTACAGGATCAGTCTACCTTTTATTTGAACTATTCATATGATCATAAACCTCTTTGGTGGTTAACTTTATATGTGGATCAAGTGGTGTGCCTATTGGTTTTGCAGAACCTAGTCTTAACTCAGATATAAACTCCAAAAAATAAGTTGTTTGATGCATCAGTATCCCTGAATTTGATTTGGTAAATTCAATGCCCAAAAGTTATCTTAGTCCTCCTAAGTCTTTCATTATGAAAACTTGATGAATTGTTGTCTTGGTTTCTTTAATCATTTGTAGACTGCTAGTACTAATAAGCATGTCATCAACATATACTAGGATGACCACCAAATTATTTCCAAACTTCTTTAAAAACAATGAGTAATCAAATTAACTTTATTTAAATTCAAGCATCAGAATTTCTTCTAATAGTTTTGTATTTCATTGTCTTGGAGTCTGTTTCAGGCTATACAAGAATTTGAGAAGTCTGCAAACTGGTCTTGTCTTCCCCTAGCTCTTAAATCCTTGACCCAAGTCCATGTAGATCTCATCATGTAGATCTCCTTAAAGAAAGGCATTGTACACTTCATTTGATGAATGTGCCAATGTCTAATAGAAGTAATGGCTAGTAATGACCTCACCAGTAACCATCTTGACTACATAGGAGAATGTCTTTTGATAGTCAATTTCTTCTTATTGATTGTAACATTTTGCTACTAATCTAGTCTTAAACTTATCATTTCACATGTATCTTTGTATTTAATCTTGAAGACAAGCTTGCGGCCAATTGATTTCTTTTCCTCAGGCAATGCCTGACAAATATCTAGGTTTTATTGCTTTTTAGAGCAACTATTTTTATCTACATAATATCAACTCATCTAGGATCTAAGACATATTCAATATAGGATAAGCTCTATCTCAATAGAACTAGCAACTACAAATTCTTGATAGGCAGAGGAAAGATGATCGTAGCTGATATAGTTGGCAATACCACAGGGTGTAGTAGATTTTGATTTCTAAACCGTAACAAAATCCTTTAGCCAGAAAAGTATTGCCTTAGTTCTAGAAGATCTTCTGTGTTGTGATTCTGATGTGCTTTCCTTCAAATGAATGGATCACCCAATATGTTATTACCAGAAGAAGGCATAGAAGGTTGAGATAATAGTTTAGTATCAGGCAGAGCTATAGGAATTTCACTATTAAAATTCTACACTTGTAGTTTGACATAATCAGAAGTTAATATCAACTGATCAGTACAAAAATCAAGAAATGAAGCTTGTTGACCCTTCTTGAACGTTTGAAAGGGGGAAATAGTTTATCCGAATTCAAAATTTTTGTTGATAAGGATCAAATTATTAAAAAAGTCAATGAATCTATGACCCGTTTGGGTGTGAGATATCCCATATGTATAACAATTATAGCTCTTATTTTGAATTTATTAGACTAATATATTGTCTTAGCATAATATAGATATCCTAGAACTTTAAGATGACTAAGAGATGGCTTAGTGTCATGTAGTTTTTCACAGGGTCATTTATTGTTAAGTACAGTTGAAGGTATTCTATTAATTAAATGAGTTATTATTAGAATACAGTGATCCAAAAACTTGATAGGGATGTGACTCTAAAATCTTATATCTTTACACATTTCAAGAATATTCTTGCACTTCCTCTCAGATATACTATTTTGCTGAGGAGTATAAGGACATAAAGTTTGATATATAAGACCAAGAGTTTTGAACAAAAAGTCACACACTGAGTTTATAAACTCAGAAGCATTGTCAGTTCTAATGCATTTTACCCTTTTGTTAAATTATGTATTCATAAAAACTAGAAATTATTTCAACAAAATATATACATTAGATTTAAGTTTTAATAGAACCAACCAAGTCACTCTAGAAAAATCATCAACAACTGCGAAGAAGTATTTATTACCATCATAAGATGTAATCTTTATGATCCCCATACATTAAGATGTAACAGATCAAAGCAAGCAGTACTTCTTATACTGCTATGGAAAAACGATAATCTACCTTGTTTTGCACAAAAAAAAACAACATAATTTTTGACAACTGAATTGCAACTATCTAAGGCAATTGATAGAAGTTTGTTTAATATTTGGGTTGAAGGATATCCAAGTATAAACCATCTTTTTATTTACCATTCGCTTTCACCTTCTCATTTAAGAGATCCTGAAATATATAGAAGTCAAGATAAAAAAATAACTAAACAATGTAATGCTCTGGATATCTGAGATAATATAGGAGATTGAATTTGAACTTTGAAATATGGAAAAAAATTACCAAGGGTATATGTACCTTAGTCAAGATATTGGAACAAATATGAGTTTTACATAGGCCACATCTCCTATCAATAAGAATACCTTTCTAAAGTTATCTGACTCTAGTTTTGTAGAACTTGTAAGTAAATTAGGATCAAATATCATTTGATTATGTATCAATAATTCACTCATTTTGATCATTTACAGTTATAAAATTAGTATCAATACCTGTTGAGTTAGTCATAGCAGTAGTTTAAACATCATTTAACATATTATGATCTAATTATATTAATTTTTTGTAAAAAAAAAAAAAGCAAGACTGAGACATCTGATTTTCTTATCCTGGAGGTTGAGTATTTGAAGAAAACTCATGTGAAATCTGAAATGCACCTTGTGAACTAATACTTTATGCATCAACCACAACATTATAAGTATTAGAAATACAAAACCCTCTTTTTTTTTTCTTGAACCTGTCTGTGCTAGCCTATGATTTTAAAACAGTTTTCCTTTGTGTGATTCTTCAACTTGGAAAACTCATAATACAGATTGTTATTTTTCTTGAATCTTGGAGCATTGCTAGGAGAGTTGTCGGACCTAGAAATGTATAAGGCAGTAGTTTCATAGTGTCCCTCATTTTTCATATGAGGAGCCCCTAGAACACTAGTTGAAGCAGCCATAGTCTTTTGACTCTCATCTCTCATGAGCATGGAGTAGGCTTGATTCACAGTAGGTAAGGGGGTCATAACCAAGATTTGACTTTTTGCTTAGATGTTAGAGTCTTTTAAGATCATAAGAAATTGGTACAACCTCTGCCATTATAAATGAACTAAGAAGTAATTTGATTTTTCGTAGTTACAGCAAGACTCATCCCATAAATCTTTTAATTTAGAGATGTAAGTAGAAATTGTGGAAGCACCTTGAACCAAAGTTACAATTTCTCTATGAATGTTGAATAAATGAGAATCATCAACTTTTTCAAATCTTTCTTTAAAATCCACCGACACAATATAAGCATTTGTAGCATTGGCTACATCACTGATCAAATTCTTTCGATACTGAGTTCATTAGTCACGAAGGTGCAATTGCACGTTCACATTGAAATTCAAATTTCTCGTAAAATTTCTCCTTTTTCCATGATCCATCTACCATACCTAACTTGTTTCAATCAAGAAGATAAATTCACATAGACTTATTCCATAAGGAGTAATTATACTTCTTATATAAAAAGAAATTAAGTAAATACATATGGTGTCTCACGGCAGCAACATATAAAGGATGTGTGGCCTCGATCATAATGTCTTGTCCTAAATTTTCATCAACTGAAGAACTCATTTCAGTTATTATGGTTCCCAACCCCAAATATACATTTTCAGTCATCTTAAAGATTCAAGATTGCAGAGAAATTCAATTTTGCATGCAAAATTTTGAGAATAGATCTGAAATTAGTAAAGTAAAGAAAAGAAGGCCCAAATCTTGAGTGAGCTACAATAATGGGCTCTTAAACTCTGATACCATGTTGAATTCTTATGATGTTATAAGAAAAGAATGAAGACCAAAAAGAGAGGAGAAAGAATGTAGAAATGAAAATGAAGTTCTAAAAGAAAGAGATGAAATTACTTTACTGATCTCATAATTGTACTACTAATATGGCATATATAAGCAAAGCACTAAAGAAGTACCTAATTACAACTTATTTATAGACTAGTAACTAACTTTAAGAAATGATCTAATTTACCCTTTTAGTCTAAGGTTCACTTCTCTTCATTATTAAATTATATGTCAAATCAAATACTACCACAGAAGATGAAAAGCCAAAATAGAAATTTACCCAAACAATTACAAAGAAAAAGTACCGGAGGAAAGAAAACAATAAAAGTGTAAGAAATCATTAATATGGCCAAAGTGGTTGTCCAATTCATGAGTCTTTTTCTCTTGTCTTACTAACTAATAGGTAAAGACTGTTAGCAAAATAAACTTGCTCACATTATTTCACTAGTTCACATGTTAGTAATGAACTAGAATATTAATTACCTTAATTTTTAAAATACATATATGAATTTGTCTATGTAATTTGAGAGCAGTAAAGTCTTATGGTGTTATCCACAAACTTGTGAAGAGGTGAAGTGTGAACTTATTAATAGTAATACATACTTGTTAGGATAGATATATTAAGGAGTTCACCTATAAATAGACATATAATCTAGCCATTTGGATTAAGTTAAGTTGAATAGAAAAATCTTTTTCCTCCATTTCTCTTCAAGTGAGATTTGAAAGTGTGTTTTGTTGTCTTACTCTCCCAAATTTCTAATAAGGTGGCATTAGAGCAAGTATACTCGAGAGACAACTAAACTTAAAGAGAAGATGACTAACATTAAAGGACCAACACTCTTCAATTCTCACTAAAACAAATTATAAAAATTAGTGCATCCAAATGAAGGCTTTACTTAGACCATATGATGTTCGGAAAATGGTGAAAAGTAGACTTCATGAAGTGGAAGATGCCACTTTCACAATAAGAAAAATCAAAAGGATCTCACTTTCATCCATAAAGAGTTAAGTGAAAAGATGTTAGAGAAGGTTGCAAATGCAACCACTTCTAAGCAAGCATGAGATATGCTTCAGACTTCCTTTAAAAGTTTGGACAAAGTAAAAAAGGCTTGTCTCCAAACCTTACGAAAAAAGTTTGCATTCCTGCAAATGAAGGAATCCATAATAGTTTATGACTATATTTCAAGAGTGTTGGTGGTTGTCAATCAAATGAAAAGATATGGTGAAGGATTGAATGATGACGGGGTCTTTATAAAATTACTATGATCTCTAATTTCAAAGTTTAATTATATTTTTGTTTCCATTCAAGAATTTGGACACCATGATATAAAAGAACTCATGGGTGCTCTACAAGTACATGAAGAAAATTTGAATCAAAACAAGAGTAGGTTTAACAAGCTTTGCAAGCAAAAATATTTTCGAAGGAGAAAGATTGTCATGACCCGAGCATGGACGCGGATCGTAACACGGGACCTAGAATCATGAATGGCTCCAAGCTAATCCATGACACATGCACATAAAATATTCTTGAGGATAAACTAAGAGGAAATAGAACATGAGCATAACATAACATAAATGAAAGTCTAAGATGTCATAAAACATACGGAGCCACAAGTCAACACCGCTGAAATCTAAACATAACTGTCTAAAAAGACTCTAGTCATAGGATGAGCTGATGGGACCATACCCTAATTAGCTCTACTAAAGTTTGAAAACTTGAAGGACATAAAAATAGAAGACATGCATCGAAATAGATGTCCTCAGATCATGAGGACTCACCAAGAGCTGGATTGGACTAGATCAAGAGTAAATCTAACGGCGAGGCTGAGACTAATCACCCGAACCTAGATGATATAGAATAAAAGTATGTGGTTAGTACTTTGAATGTACTGAGTATGTAACTGGTAAGTAAAACATGAGAGTAGGGATAACATGCAAAAATCATAATTGTGATATAGTCATAAATATGAGTGATTCATCATAAGTTAAAGCATAAACATGAGTGATTCATCATATTTATAATAGTCATATATAAATAGCCATGTAATCTAGCCGATTGAATTAGTTAAGTTGAATAGAAAAATCATCTTCCTCCACTTCTCTTCTAGTGAGCTTTCGAGGATGTCCTTTTGTTGTCTCACTCTACCAAATTTCTAACAAAGACAAATTCAAGATTTAAATTTTATATATATTAGTATTTTCAAAGGCGAGTTTCGAGGTGAGTCCCGGGGCTAGGCATACCAAAAACACTCTGATGCGTAAACGAAAGATGTAGATCTGCAAAGCTTAAGCCCCAGAATTTGGGGTGTAAGTCTCAGGTGTAAAAGTGTACGCCCCAAATGTTTAATTTAATTTTTACAGTATTAAAAGTATTTTTTCTATAAATTATATTTTTTTTAATTATTGATGTAATGATATTTATAATTTAAATATCATGTTTTCATAAAGTAGTGATTTTTTCTAAAATATTTTAATAAAGGAAGCAACTCTAATAAAAAATAACATTGGCATAAATAATTTTTCGATGATTATGCCTAAGATTGATCGGTCGGAGATTTCTATAGCATTATGTTCCAGAAATAACTTTATTTCATATTTTGGCATTGCTCTTACATTATTTATATTTTTCCTTCTTTGAAATATATAAACAATAATCAATACAATTATTAGTTGAGGGTGGGAAGGACTAGTAGATGGAAATCGATGATCAACTAGATAATTATTCCATTTTAAAGATTATCTCAACTATTATTATTTTTTGTGTTGTTACTTTTCTCAAATAATAATTATAATATTTTCTATATTATTCGTGATTTATTTGAATTTTTTGCAAAATTATTAAAAATATTACTTTTGCTTATTCTTTTAGTAATAAAATTATAGAACTGAAGATACATGAGATATACACCCCATAGATCCATAAGACTTACACTCTGTATTTCAGAGCGTACACCTCGACTCATACTACATAAAACATCTTGTCTCGCTCTCCCACCTTTTAAAGCACTGATATATAATTCTAAATGATAAATTCGAAGGTGGATAGAATATCAAATTATATTTTCCAAAAAAAAAAATTTCCATTGTCTCTACTACTAATATCTGAGGTCTAAAACGAATATTACCTAATACTGTCTGTGCAAAATGTGTCTGAAGTTGAGACTACACCTTTCACCTCGTCTATAGGCTTTGAAACTATGCTTATGTCTTGTCATGTTTAACTTTTAATTTATCAAGTATTTCCTATATTTTCTTCCGATTAAAATAATAATGTACAGGACTTTTTTTTATGAAACATATATATATATATATATATATATATATATATATATATATATATATATATATATATATATATATATATATATATATATATGTTTTCATCAGTTAATTCATTGCACTTTCATAATTATGTCTTCGGAACTTAATAATTGTTATACTTTAATAATTCATCCGATATATTTTTATATATGTCTAAAATGTTGAGTTTCACTTAATTCTGATAGGACTACATTGCATCCGGTTTTGCTAGTAGGTAGGAAGTTTTGAATTACATGAGGTTAATTGAATATGAAGTCACTGTTGATCCTCGCATAACCAGTGGCGTAGCCATATATATTAGAGGATGGCCAGTCAAACTTATTTATTAAAAAATTATACTATATATATATAAAAAATTATATAAAATATATAAATTTAAATTTTATATATATATATATATATATATATATATATATATTAAATTTTAAATACTCTTAATAAAATTTTTGACTTTTCACCGCACACGACTATATAAAAAAAGTAGATATGATTAATATGCGCTGCTGCATAGAATTAGATCCATTCAAGCCACACACATTTGGGAGTAGCAACACTGGGCAATAGTTTGTCGAGCAGATGACCTGCAGATACACACCTGGTGATTGGATAGACACATGACAATTAATCAATTATGAAAGTCACCGACTCTTTCTATGTGGCGGACCCCAATTTCCTCCATCCTTCTCATTCTCTTTCCGTTAAGGCTTGAGTGGAAAAGTGTTAGATTACTGGTTTTGATGCTGTCAACCTCACATAGGGACCTGATCCCTTGTGCTGGTGTGACTCATTTTTTAGCTGGACGGGAAAAGACTTTACAGTTGGAAAGTTTGCTTTTTGGCTGTCAGTTGGTGAGAGCAGAAGTGCACAGCAGCACAGCATGGAATCATAGCAGCATCCTAGGCCAAGTTGGTCACATGTGCTTGACCAAAAAGAGAGCTTTCTAGTGGGTATCATTACTACTCTCTCCTTTTATCCATGTGGCTAGTGGGTATCATCAATACACTCTCCTTCTACCCATGTGGATGAAAGGAAGCTGAAAAGATATAAAGGATAGAACCCAACAACTCTTTCCATCAAGAGAAATCATTCAGAAAAATTGATCTAAAAAATAAGCTTATTCTTCTCTCAAAAGGCAGCCATTATTTCCTTGTTTCACAGCAAGAATCAAAGAAAAATAACTCAAGTTTAGAGGCTGCCATTGAAGGAGAAGAAGTGCACTGCAAAACAGAAACCTTGTATTTCGTACAAGTTTTATTTTCTTGTTTTTCATGAGTTGTTTTTCTCGTTTTGGTCTGCTAGAGCTAGTAGACATTTTGGCTAGAGTTAGCCTTGTATTTCAATTGAGTTTTAGCTGAAGTAGAGAATATTGAAGTCTTGTAATAGAGGTATTACAAGTGGGAGGTTAGGAGGTTAACCTCTTAGTTGTGTACTAGGTTTTGTAACTTTTGTTGCTCAGATCTAGTAGTGGAGTTTGAGAAATCCTACGAGGTAGGTCGTGGTTTTTTACTTCCAGTGAGCAAGGAAGTTTTCCACGTAAAACTTCGTGTGTCTTCTTCTTACTGTTGTATTTTCGTGTACATGTGTCTCTGCCTCTGTGTAACCTGATAGAGGGACCTGATCCTGAGTAAGGTGGTCGACCCATATAATTCAACAATTGGTATCAGAGCAGGTGCTTTCTAAAAGGTTAACACCTAGAAAGACTCCTGTAAAATATGGCAGCACCACCAAATTTAGAAGAAGGACAGTCTACTACCAGACCTCCCAGGTTTAATGGCCAATATTACGGATGGTGGAAAACAAGAATGCATGATTTCATCATGGCTGAAGATTGTGAGCTGTGGGATGTGGTACTAGATGGACCTTATGTGCCAATGAAAACCGTAAAGGAAGGAGAGACAACCATCTCTATTCCCAAAACCCGAAAGGAGTTTGATGATCATGACAGAAAACTCATAGAAAAGAATTACAAATCTAAGAAGCTTCTTGTTTGCGGTATTGGTCCGGATGAATATAATCGAATCTCTGCTTGTGAGACTGCAAAGGAAATATGGGACTGTCTCAGAACCGCTCATGAAGGGACCAGTCAGGTCAAGCAGTCCAAAGTGGATATGCTTACCACTCAATACGAAATGTTCTCCATGAGGGAAGGTGAATCTATTCAAGAGATGCATACCAGACTCACGTCCATCACTAACGAGCTCTATTGTTTGGGAGAAGTGATCAAGCCAAGCAGGCTGGTCAGGAAGGTACTCAGTGTCCTCCCCAAGTCTTGGGAGAGTAAAGTTGATGCGATCACTGAAGCTAGAAATCTGGAAGTCCTCACGATGGATGAACTCATAGGCAATTTAAAAACCTATGAGCTCAAGAGGCAGCAGGACCAGAGCAGGAGTGAGCTGAAGAAGGACAAAGGATTAGCTCTTAAAGGAGCTCAAGCAAGCTCCAGCGAAGAAGATGAAGATATGGCCTACCTAACAAGAAGGTTTCAGAAATTGATTAGGCGAAGTGGCAGCCTTCCTAGGAGGACAAGCTCGAACAAGGGACCTGGTTACAATGATCTGTGTCACAAATGCGGCAAACCAGGTCACTTTATCAAGGACTGTCCGATGCATAAGATGGATTACAAGGAGTATCTGAGAACCACTGCCGAAAAGGCCCAGAAGAAGGACCGAGTTCCTGACAAGTTCAGAAGAAGAGCTGCAGCCGACAATATAGTCAAGCAAGCTCTAGCTGCTTGGGGGAACTCCTCAGATGAATCTGATAAGGAGGATGCTATGAAAGATGCTTCTATGATGGCTGTGGAGGATGATGACTCACCCTTTGACTCAATGTTTGCCTTCATGGCAAATTCGGATGGAGATGAAGATGAAGAGGTAACTTTCCTTGACATTAAAAAGAATCTAAAAGACTATAATGGGAAAGAATTGAGGTCGCTAGCTTGTGTGTTAATTGACTCTTTTTATGATCTTACCAAAGAAAAGGAAAGTCTGAATCAATATATAGATAAACTTGAGCTAGAAAAGGCGAACTTGATCTCAAGTTTGGCAGAACTAGAAGAGAAATGTCAAGAGCTAGTCAATGAGCAAAATGCCTTTATTAAAAAGGGAGGGACTAGTGACATGAAAAATGCTCAAAAAGAATTCGAAGCTGAACTGAAAAGGTCACAAGATGAGCTCACTGTAATAATGAAAAGAAACACTGAGCTTGAGAAAAATGTGATCCAACTGAATGCTGAGCTTGAGAGATCGCTTAAATGGAATGCCTCTTCACAGATCTTACAAAAATTAACCGGACAAAGATCTAACTCCGGTGAAGGGTTAGGTTATAAGAAAAGTAGTCCTCCTTATAATCCTCACAGTAAATATGGATCTAATCCTGATAATTTGCTGTGCACACACTGTGGTAGGAATGGGCACCTTAAGTCTAACTGTGTATCGAGGCAAGCAGCCTTAAGAAAGACGGTGATTAGTAAAGGAGAATTAGGGACCATAAGGGGACCTGGTTCCAAAATGTCTCAGATCAGGCTGCCTGAGTGGTCCAAAAGAAAATTGATTTATCCTCTGTCTCGGTACTGGGAACTCAAGCTGAAATGGGTTCCCAAGTCTAATCTATAATCTATATGTGCAGGAAGGAGTGAGAGAAAGCAGTCGGAAATGGTATATGGATAGCGGCTGCTCAAAGCACATGACTGGAAATGTTGATAATTTTCTCTCTCTCAAGGCATATCAGGGAGGCTCAGTATCTTTTGGGGATGGCAAAAAGGGACACATTCTTGGTGTTGGGAAGATTGGAAAGACACTTGCCCATGCCATAGAAAATGTCTTCTATGTAAATGGACTGAAGTACAGCCTCCTGAGTGTCTCACAAATCTGCGACAAAGGAAATGAAGTCAAATTCATTTCAGACCAGTGTACAGTGACAGATCTTCAATCAGGAAGAGTTGTTTTGACCGCAAACAGATGCAAGAGCATGTATGTTGCTGATCTTGATTCAGCTGCTAGAAATGGGCTTAACTGCTTAAGCGTGGTGGAGGATGAAGCTACCTTGTGGCACAGAAGGTTGGGACATGTAAGTTCTGTTCTTCTCAACAAGCTAGTATCCAAGGACCTGGTTCGAGGACTCCCAAAGGTGAAATTTGCTCAGAGTCAGATCTGTGATGCTTGTGTTCAAGGGAAACACACCAGGTCTTCATTCAAGAACAAAAAGGAAGCGAGCACCTCCAGACCCCTGGAGCTACTACACATGGATCTGTGTGGACCTGTAAAGGTTGCAAGTCGTGGAGGAAAGAAGTTGATCCTTGTAATTGTTGATGACTATTCAAGATATACCTGGGTGATGTTTCTTCGCACTAAAGATGAAACATTCCCCACCTTTGAGTCATTTGCAAACCAAATTCAGGTGAAGCTGAACTGCAACATTGCAGGGATCAGGTCTGATCATGGAACTGAATTTGAAAATGCCAAATTTGAAGCTTTCTGTGCTGCCAAAGGAATCAGTCACAACTTTTCTGCTCCCAGGACTCCACAACAGAATGGAGTAGTTGAAAGGAAGAATCGAACTCTTGCAGATATTGCTAGAACATTGCTCATAGATGGAGGAGTGGCAATGTCATTCTGGGCAGAAGCTGTCAACACGGCCTGTTATGTGGTCAATCGGTGTCTAATTCGGCCATTACTTGGAAAAACCCCCTATGAGCTGCTGAATAAAAGGAAGCCGATGCTGAACTACCTTAGAGTCTTTGGATGCAAGTGTTTTGTGCTAAACAACGGCAAGGACCATCTAGGAAAATTTGATCCCAAAAGTGACGAGGGAATTTTTCTAGGATACTCATTAAATAGCAAAGCATACCGAGTCTATAATAAACGGACTCAGTGTGTTGAAGAAAGCATCCATGTCGTATTTGATGAAAATGGGAAGCTGAAGAGCAAGAAAGCACTGGGTAAGGACGAATTTGAGGAACTGTGGCTGTTCCAAAGAGATGATGTCAATCATGATTCATCTAAAAAACCTGACATCACAAAGAACTCCCTGCAGAATGGAGATCAGACCACTCATGATGAAGCAACAGAACACATCAGAGAAGAGGAGGCAGAAAAGGAAGATGATGCAGAAGGCAACCCAGAAGAGGGACCTGGTTCCAATTCTGGAGAATCTGCTGGAACTGGTTCCAATTCTGAAGAATCTGTTGTAAAGGGATCTAACTGGAAACACAAATCTTCTCATCCTCTTGACAACTTAATGTCTCCATTGGACTCAGGAATGCAGACCCGATCCAAAACTCGAAACACATTTGCCTCATCAGCCTTCATATCACAGATTGAGCCCAAGAACATCAAGGAGGCACTGAAGGATGTGGAATGGGTGAATGCTATGCAGGAGGAGCTGCATCAATTTGAAAGAAGCAAAGTCTGGCACTTGGTTCCAAAACCATCTGATAGAACTGTTATAGGAACCAGGTGGGTCTTCAGGAACAAATTAAATGAGCAAGGGGTCACAGTCAAAAACAAGGCTCGACTGGTTGTTCAAGGGTACAACCAGGAGGAAGGGATTGATTATGATGAAACATTCGCTCCAGTAGCCAGAATGGAAGCCATTCGCATGCTGATTGCCTTTGCCTCTTTCATGGATTTTAAATTGTTTCAAATGGACGTCAAAAGTGCCTTCCTAAATGGGTACTTGAAGGAAGAAGTGTATGTGAAACAACCCCCTAGTTTTGAGGATATTGATAGACCTCATCATGTATACAAGCTGGACAAGGCACTGTATGGACTGAAACAGGCTCCAAGGGCTTGGTATGAAAGTCTATCAAAATTTCTTCTTGATAATGGTTTTAAGAGAGGAAGAATTGACAACACTCTTTTTCTCAAAACAAGAGGAAGAAATTTGCTTATTGCTCAAGTCTATGTTGATGACATTATATTTGGAGCCACTCTTGATTCACTCTGTGAGGATTTTGCAACGCTCATGGGAAGTGAATTCGAGATGAGTATGATGGGAGAACTTATGTTCTTTCTGGGGTTACAGGTCAAGCAGGACAAAGCTGGAACAGCCATCAGTCAGCAGAAGTATATCAAGGACCTGCTCACAAAATTTCATATGGAAAGTGCCAAACCAATTGACACTCCCATTGGGACTGCTTCAAAACTGGATAATGATGAACCCGGTCCTCCAGTAAATGAAACTATGTACAGAGGCATTATTGGCTCCCTGCTTTACTTAACAGCCAACAGGCCAGATATTGTGTTTAGTGTGGGTATGTGTGCTCGATTCCAAGCTTGTCCTAAGGAATCTCATCTGAAGGCTGCTAAGAGAATTCTCAGATATCTTAAGGGGACCTCTGATTTAGTCCTTTTCTATCCATCTGGAGGTTCCTTTGAACTTATTGGCTATTCTGATGCTGACTATGCTGGGTACCTGGTTGATAGGAAAAGTACCTCAGGCATGGCTCATTTTCTGGGTTCTTCACTGGTCTCTTGGGGATCAAGAAAACAAAATTCAGTGGCACTCTCAACAGCTGAAGCAGAATATGTGGCTGCTGCTTCATGTTGTGCTCAATTACTGTGGATTAAGCAGCAACTGGAAGACTTTGGAGTCCTGACCGAGTGTGTCCCTTTGATGTGTGACAACACCAGTGCTCTGAATATGGCTAAGAATCCAGTACAACACAAGCGGACTAAGCATATTGACATCAGACATCATTTTCTTAGAGACCATGTTGAGAAGGGAAATATTCGTGTGGAATTTTGCAGGACAGAAGATCAGATTGCAGATATCTTTACCAAAGCCTTGAATAGGGACCAGTTTGATAAAAACAGATTAAGGCTGGGCTTAATCAAAATGAATTAAATTCTCCCTCTTCTCTGTCTAAGTGTTGACTCTCGTTTTTGGCTATGATCTGAATGCAGGTATCCTTGCTAGTTTGTTGTGGATGCGTCTAACTCAGTTCTATACCTCCCTAGGTATACACGCATGGTGGATGTAAGGAAGGCTGGACTTAGACAAGTCAGGGACTTTGGACTGCCTGTTCAACCTCATAAGGGGACCAGGTCCTATCAGGTCAGTATTACTTTGTCACTTATAAACATATCTTGAGAATATTGTAAGAACTGCCCTTCCCGCTTGTTTCTTCCGGTATCCGGTCATAAAGTAAGTGTTATATCTACATCCAGTTCAAAAGTCTCTCTGATTAGACGTGTCATAACCCCTCTTAAAACCCTTTCCACCTTCCATCTTTCCTCTCACTTTTTTAAACTGCTCTCTGCAAATAACCTCTTCAAACTTCCTATTCCTCCATCTCTTACTCACCAGATTTCTTCCAGAGATAGGACCAATGAGTCTACTGAGCTGTCTAGGGAAGCCAGGCAGCTTATCTTGCAGAACCAAAAGGTGTTACGGGGCAGGGTATTTGATCCTGAAATTTGTGACATGGAAGGCATGGCTGAGCTGGTGGAAATGGTCAATTACCAAAGTTGGCGACACTTATTTGTTCCTCCAGTTCCTGTTTTACATGAGAATGAGGTCAGGGAATTTTATCATGAGCTGGAATTTGCTGATAATGGTACTAAGATCTACAGCAAGGTGAGTGGAGTCACCTTCATGATAAATGAGCAGGTTCTCAGTTCCATTCTTAAGGTTCCTAATAGAGGGATCAGGTCTGTCGATGGAGAATGTGCGCAAAGGCATTTTATTTCCATGATTTCCAAGCTTGACAGAGTCACAGGGGAGAGAGTTCTCAAGAAACAAATGAAGGGTGTGTATCAGCTGCTGTTTGAGTTTGTAAATAAAGTACTTCTACCAAGGGCAGAGAAGAGGACTGTGGCAGGAGTTGCAGATCTATTCCTAATGGAAGCCCTCAGCACATTTCAGCCCATAAGCCTGGCTGGTGTGATGATCAATCACATACACAAAATAATGCATGTCAAAGATGGAAAGCATGGTCTAGCTTATGGATTCCCGCTGAACAAAGTCTTTGAATTTTTTGGTGTAGAATGCGGTTTGGGGATAGTAGGGTCAAAGAAGCAGATGTTTACCCTCTCGACGCTAGAAGAATGTGAATGTGTGATACGTCGCGGAGGGGCACAGAGTCAGTCAATAGTGTCGGACTTAATTGCCTCGCAAGAGAAGTCCAATATGGAGATAGAACGGCTCACTGCTCTGCTTGTCCAAAAGGAGGCTGAAATAGTTCGTCTGAGGGCGCACCCAGTAGAGGACCCTGGCACCATCTCTGCTCTCAAGGAAGAGAATGAAGCTTTAAAGGCTGAGATTAAGGATTTAAACCAAAAAACTGCTTACTGCCAATGATCCTCTCAAAGCAGAAAATGAAGCTCTGAAGGTTGAGGTCAAGGACTTGACTAGGAAATTGCTTACTGCCCATGAAACCTTCAATGATCGCCTCTCAGCCCTCTTCCACAGACCACCCGACCCAAAATGATGTTCCTATTTTTTTTATCTCCTTCCTGTTTTGCTCTCTTTCCCACGATTATGGACAGTTCTTGTATGATTCTCTTTTGGTATGTTATGCTAAGTGATAATGTAATGCTTTTCTGATTGCAGGGGTTGGCTGTTGCATTGTTCTTATTGTCTATTAGTTTTTCTGCCTTTCTTATTTCCATTAGTGTCAGTGTTGCCCCAGTGGCCATGAGTTAACTCACCTAATCATTCTTGTCTTGGTTTACTGTTCTTTTCTTTTTTATGATGCCAAAGGGGGAAGATACTAAGACAGGGGGAATTATGGGGGAATTATGCTGAATGACAGGGGGAATTATGCTGACAGGGGGAATACTGTGAAGTGTGTTAGATAAAATGTGCAAAGAAGGTTGTCAAGGTTGTCATCATCAAAAAGGGGGAAATTGTTAGATTACTGGTTTTGATGCTGTCAACCTCACATAGGGACCTGATCCCTTGTGCTGGTGTGACTCATTTTTTAGCTGGACGGGAAAAGATTTTACAGTTGGAAAGTTTGCTTTTTGGCTGTCAGTTGGTGAGAGCAGAAGTGCACAGCAGCACAGCATGGAATCATAGCAGCATCCTAGGCCAAGTTGGTCACATGTGCTTGACCAAAAAGAGAGCTTTCTAGTGGGTATCATTACTACTCTCTCCTTTTATCCATGTGGCTAGTGGGTATCATCAATACACTCTCCTTCTACCCATGTGGATGAAAGGAAGCTGAAAAGATATAAAGGATAGAACCCAACAACTCTTTCCATCAAGAGAAATCATTCAGAAAAATTGATCTAAAAAATAAGCTTATTCTTCTCTCAAAAGGCAGCCATTGTTTCCTTGTTTCACAGCAAGAATCAAAGAAAAATAACTCAAGTTTAGAGGCTGCCATTGAAGGAGAAGAAGTGCACTGCAAAACAGAAACCTTGTATTTCGTACAAGTTTTATTTTCTTGTTTTTCATGAGTTGTTTTTCTCGTTTTGGTCTGCTAGAGCTAGTAGACATTTTGGCTAGAGTTAGCCTTGTATTTCAGTTGAGTTTTAGCTGAAGTAGAGAATATTGAAGTCTTGTAATAGAGGTATTACAAGTGGGAGGTTAGGAGGTTAACCTCTTAGTTGTGTACTAGGTTTTGTAACTTTTGTTGCTCAGATCTAGTAGTGGAGTTTGAGAAATCCTACGAGGTAGGTCGTGGTTTTTTACTTCCAGTGAGCAAGGAAGTTTTCCACGTAAAACTTCGTGTGTCTTCTTCTTACTGTTGTATTTTCGTGTACATGTGTCTCTGCCTCTGTGTAACCTGATAGAGGGACCTGATCCTGAGTAAGGTGGTCGACCCATATAATTCAACAAAAAGTGTTAAGAAGTATGCTCTATAATTTCTTACTCAACAAAAAATTTTAATACCCATAATGTCATAAATGCTCTATAATTTCTCAGTCAACAATTATATCACCCCTAATGTCATAATTTCATTCAATTGTTGGTTGTTGGTCCGTCATATTCAGTTTAGTACATATTATTTAAGTTATATATATATATATATATATATATATATATATATCGATGGTATAAAAAATTTATACTCTATCGGAATAGTTAATTATTGTAGCAGCTTTATTAAGAACATACTCCTTTCAATTCAAATTATTTGCCTTAATTTTTAGTATGAGAATTAAATTAGCTAATGTTTGAGATGAATTAAACTCTTCAAATTGTAACCAGCACATAAATTGGAGGGAGCAATTTTTATTGGAGTATCAATTATGCATCATAGATTTATAACTTCTGATCAATTTAGAAGTGATTTCAATTGCGCAAGTTGTTGTTTTTAGTACTATCAGTTCACAATACGGTGCATTGCAGTGCTTACACTTTCCTGTTGCCAATACCATGTTTTGATGCCACCTATATTTTGCACAATCAAATGGATAGCACAATGAAGTGTGAAACAGACAAAAACAAATCTGTAAATTTGCCAAATTGGTTCTTCTTTCCTCTGGTAAATGTAGTTTGGGATCATTATCCATAATCAAGCAGTCAAAAGATTAAAGTAGTCAGGAAAGAAAAGCAAAAAAATAAAGACTACAATAAAACCGTCATTAGTCAACGGGGTTGGATATTTTTTAAACAAAAGCTACTACCTTATATTATGAAAAATAACAAAGGCACATGTAACCTAAATTAATGTCAATATACATAACAATTATTCCAATATAGGTGCTGTTCATATCATAATCTTTCTCTCCATTTTTCCCTTCCATAAAAAAAATTGTGGGCTTTTTTCTCTTCCCTGTCACATCGAAAATTTGAATTTCTTTTTCATTTCTTTTGGAAACCAAACACCATAATTTCCCACCAAAAGTAGCACTACTACTTATTAAGGGATGGAGATATATGGCATGCCATGTGGCCAAACATAGATAATTCTCTACCACCACCATAGGGGTCGTATTCACAACTCACAATAAGTGTGGTTTAGAACTCCAAGGCTGATATAGGATCAAGAAAGGACCCATGAATTTATCTCATTTGCTTCTTTCATCTAACTTCTAATAAACTCGAAAGCCAATCTTCAACAAACAATAGCATAATTGATAATACATCCATAGCATTAATGTACTGTGGCCATTCTGTAAATTTACGTTTGAATTCTCTTCAGTTTTTCCATTGGAAAGATCCATATATATATATATATATATGCTCCTAAAAGTTTATACACTGATATTGTAAATATTATTTTCAGTGTTTATTTATTTTAATTTCTTGTAGCAAGTAATCTATTTTACTTTAGATTACTGGTCTCATTTTATATGGAAAGTTATCTTAATATACCCTTCGTTTCAAAATAAGTGGTGTTTTAGTCTGTTGATTTTGTTTCAAAATAACAAGTGACGTAATCAAGAAGACATTAATGATGTTCTTCCAATTTTAATCTTATTTAAGTGGAGAGAGTTTTATATAATCAAAAAAATATTAAAGAGTTACATCTTTTTCAAGACATTTATTAGGGGCGAGTGGGTAAAAATACATTTTTCTGTCTAGAAATGAGTAATTTTCTTAAAGAATATGATCAAGCTAAAAGCACCACTTGTTTTGAGTATTATACAAATTGATACATTTAGTTGACCTGATGGCTGATAGTATAACAATTGTGTGAACGCATAGAAGTTAAACACTTAAAAAGAAAAAAGAACGGTAAGATTAATGCAAATTCAAGAGAGAAATATACTTACTCTTGTTAGCCCATATAATTGTTAGCAAATGGACATTAGGATTTTAGGTAGTCCTATGGGCATTAGGATTTTAGGCAGTCCTATGGGCATTAGGATTTTAGGTAGTCCTATTCCTATGCGCATTAGGATTTTAGTTTATGCCTATATATAGGCACCCCCTTCCTCATTCTAGATCATTGTATTCAGGAACGGACTGATGGTTTGTTTATATGGACTTGGGCAATCCTCCCCTCATGAGCTAGCTTTTGAGGTTGAGTTAGGCCCAGGTGTCATATCTTTACATGGTATCAGAGCCAAAATAAATCGATTCTTCCCTACTTGTAAATAATCACCAATTTTCGAGGATCGAGTTGATGTTCTCCGATGTTTGATGCTTCCGCTAAATTCGTTGTCAATGGTCTGTGTTGAAAGAATCATTATCATCGCTAAGGTGGCAGTCTAAGTCATGCTTGTCGCTGCCGCTGCTGCTGCTATTATTACAATCATTCTCATTGACTTTAAGTTCAGTTGCATGCTTACCGTCCTTGTGATCCGGGAGATCTTGCCTTTGATGTGGGAGCGCCTATTGATGCCTGGTGGAGTGATGGTTGGTGGGAAGGAATAATTGTTGACACAGACAAATCAGAAAAGGAATATCGAGTTTATGTTCCTGGTGAGAGGATGTTCTTGAATATAGATAAAAAGAATCTTAGAATCTCAAGGGATTAGGTGGGAGATCGATGGGTAGATATTGAGAAAAACAGGGATATTCTTTCAATGATGTCTTTGATCCAAGAAACCAAGGTTTCTTGTTAGCAAATTCGTTGTTGGTTTGGTTTGCTTTGGACGCGTTGTATGATTGTCGTTGTTGGTTTGGTTTGATTTGGTTAGCAAATTCGTTGTTGGTTTGGTTTGCTTTGGACGGCGTTGTATGATTGTCGTTGTTGGTTTGGTTTGATTTGGTTAGCAAATTCGTTGTTGGTTTGGTTTGCTTTGGACGGCGTTGTATGATTGTCGTTGTTGGTTTGGTTTGATTTGGACGCCGTTGTTGGTTTGTTTTGTGACTATGGTATTTTGTTTTTATCGTTGTTTTGGGGTTGCTTATCTTGTTGTATTCACTTTGCTTTTGTCAAGATTGGATTTGTTGTTGAAGGCTGAGCTTTGTATTTAATTCGTCGACAAGACAGGAAATATTCTGGGTTTAAGTTTATGTTGATCGGTTTTTTGTGTGAGTATTGAAGAATGACAGTGACTACATGTGAGATTGTTTGGTTACGCTGGCTTCTTGCAGATATGGGGGTTCACATTTCTCGGCCTACTCCTCTACATTGTGATAACAAGAGTGCGATGCAAATTGCAAAGAACTCTGTTTTCCATGAGCGGACGAAGCACATTGAGATTGATTGTCACTTCACTCGTCATCATCTCCAACTCTGAAGGATTTGTCGTTAGCCCATTAGGTTTCGTTTCTTGTGTGACAAACTCTCAATGCTTATTACTGTCGCATTATGAGTTTGAGGGGGAATGTTAGCCCATATAATTGTTAGCAAATGGGCATTAGGATTTTAGGTAGTCCTATGGGCATTAGGATTTTAGGCAGTCCTATGGGGATTAGGATTTTAGGTAGTCCTATTCCTATGCGCATTAGGATTTTAGTTTATGCCTATATATAGGCACCCCCTTCCTCATTCTAGATCATTGTATTCAGGAACGGACTGATGGTTTGTTTATATGGACTTGGGCAATCCTCCCCTCATGAGCTAGCTTTTGAGGTTGAGTAAGGCCCAGGTGCCATATCTTTACAACTCTGATGTTATACCAAAACAAACAATTTCACCAAAGGAATTACAAATTAAAGTGAATGCACGAATTACTAATCATGTTTATAAATCTGTGAAAATTCGTATACAAGACATATGTGTATTGTGTTTATTAATTTGATGAAAACATGGTAAGTTTTTTCTCATTACAAAAGGCTTTGGCTCTTTATGAAGGTACCGCTGTATGCAGCAGCACAACTTACAGGAGCAACATCTGCTGCATTTACGCTGCGAGTATTGCTTCATCCAATAAAACATGTGGGAACTACGATTCCCTTAGGCCCGGACGTTCAAGCTTTAATCATGGAAATTGTAGTCACCTTCTCTATGATGTTCATCACCTCTGCAGTTGCCACTGATACCAAAGCTGTAAGGATCCCCAGAATCACCTTCTTTGTGTTTGTTAGAACCAACTTATTTTTCCCAGAAAATATTTTTCATCATAATATTCATCATTTTCAAGTGTTTGATTCTCGAAAAATAATTTTTTTTCAAAAGGGAGAAAATAAATTTTCTCACTTATACGTGATCAATTTATATGACACCTTTTGAATTTCAAAAATAAATTAGTTTATTTTATCGTAATATTTTATATATCTTTTAAATATTTTGAATTATATTATTTTACCTCATAGTTTTCAAATACATAGATTTTATTTTTTAAAAAACTTTTCAGGATCGAACTCATGGTCAAAGCTAAGAAATTTGACTCTCATAATTAGTATTGTATCACATAAATTGAGATATAAAAATAACCTCTTAGATCTATTAATAACTTATAATATCCAATATTTTTCTGAAAATAATTTTTAATTGATTAATTTAATTATGAAATCTTTAAAATATAATTTCTCGAGAAATATCCTACACTCAGCAATCAAACACAAAAATAAATCGTGGAAATAATTTTATCTTTTTATCTTTCTCCCTCTTTGTGATAAAAATATTCTTTTTTGTTGAACCTGAGCTTAATAGATCGGTGAGCTGGCAGGCATCGCAGTTGGTTCGGCCGTATGCATTACTTCTATCTTGGCTGGGTAAGTGTGTATATTCTTTATCTCAAAAAGTATCATAAATAAAAATACAGGCACCAAACAAATAAATACATAATTTGAAAAAATTAAATATAGGTTGAAAATTATTTTCACCTCTTAATTTTTTTTTATAAATTAAATTTCCTTCTTAATTTTCAACAATAGACATTTTCCCCTCTTTATTTTAATTAATTTTTTAAAATTTCTATTTTACGCTTATTATTTTCAATCCCCCATTTATGTAATACCTTTTTATATTATATATAATATTTATTTTTTTAACTTATATATTTATAATTTTTTATTTCACTAAAGTTATAAGTAAAATAATATTTTTATAAATTTTTCACAATTTAATGTTATTTAGTATTTTTTTAATTATTATTATTAAAATATTTATATATTAAATGTGTATATATGTATGTGTATGCATGTGTGTGCATTTATGTTTCTTCTTTTTTTCTTATCCTCTATTAACTATATAAATAAATAAAATTAAACTTTCATTAATATAATATTTCATAAATTATAATCGAAAATTAATTAATATTATAAATAAATAATCATTAAATTTGTCTTTATTTTATTGACTTCTTTTGTATTTCATGCATTTAAATATATTCATAAAATTATTATTACCTTTTATTTTTCCTTATTATAAATAAATATTAGAGTTTTGATTATTATTAATAAAATTTATTCTTTTATTTTACTAATTTACTTTATTATAAAACATCATTAATTTATATACTCAATTGGTATTTTTTATTTTATTTTATTTCAAATGTTAATATTTATTTTTTTATTAAAAATTATTACATAGATTTAAAAAATATATATTATGATTTTAAAGATGTAAAAAAGAAGAAGACAAAGTTGATAATGTAAGGGTAAAATAAATATTTTTAAAAAGACAATTAGGATAAAGAGGGAAGAATGTCTGTCGTTTAAAGTTGAAGGGAGAGTTTGATTTTTAAAGCAAAGTTGGGGGGTGAAAACGATTTTCACCCATTATATATATATATATATATAATTTTTGAGATGTAACTACAATTAGTTAAAAAATAACTCATACAATTAGTACAAAAGTAAAAAAAAGGTTAAGTTGTTATGTTGTTGAAGTTGTAGAAATAACTCTTATGAGTTAAACACTCTACACAAGATAAATTTATTCAAACACAATTAGATATTGTCTAAATTATGCTTTTCTCTCAAGCTTATTCATTATACATCCATTGTTATAGTTCTATTCCTAGCTTAAGTGCTTCCTCGGATGGAAGCTAACATGGTATTAGAGCCTGCATATACGGATCTGCACTAATTGAAGGTTGCGATTGTTGTTGAAAAATTCTATTCAATAAAATCTGTTTTTGAAATATTTGCAATCAGAGGCAAAAGAGAAATTCAGTTTGAGAAACTTCCATAGCTTGAGTTAAAATATAGCTACTATGAAAGTAAATCTAGGTAATAGAAGAGTAAAGATTGACCATATTAATCCTTTTTATCTTGAACCCAAAGATACTTCAGGTAACTCTCATATCTCTCTTCAGTAAACTGGACATGAGAGTTATGCCTTGTGGAGTAGATCTATGGTGTTAGGTCTATCAGAAAAAAGCAAATTAGGTTTTTTTTATGATACGCACACCAAAGATAAATTGATGAATCACTGCATGAATAGTGAGAAAAAGGTTAATATAGTGGTATTATCGTCAAGCATGAATGTTGTTAGAAAGAAACTACTGAGCAACATAATCTATGCCTTGAATGCTCACAAAATGTGGCTAGATCATAAAAAAAGGTTCATAAGGTGAACGGATTTAGAGTCTTCTACTTGTATAGGAAGATTGCTACTCTAACTCAAGGGACTTTGTCTGTTTTTAATTACTTTTTTTAGAATGAGAAATTTATGGGATGAGTTTGCTGCACTCATGCCCCGTTCAAACTATAGTTGTCCTAAGTCAAAGAAAATATTCATATCAATTTGGGTATCAAAGGCTTTTATAATTTTTTACGGAACATAATAAAATCTACTTACAATATAGAAGTCAAATTCCGATGATGTCCCTAACTCTAACTCTTAACAAGGTTTACTCAATGATAATAGACTATGAAAGTCAGAGATCTCTTTCCAATTTTACGTAAATAAGTTAGGTTACTGAGTCCTAGAAAGGGGTAGTCTTATTTAGTAATAGAGGAAGCACAAGTTCTGGATACAAGGGAGTTACTGATAAAGGAGTAGACATGAGCTCTGGTAATAACTATGCAGGGGGAGGCATGGGTTCTGGGATCAACTATGTAGGGTGAGATATGAACTCGGGAGGTAGCATGAGCTCTAAAGTTAGTTATACAGGAAGAGTAAATTCCAATTGTAAATTAAGGATAAATATGAGCTCACAAATTTTGAGTTCTACAACTACAATGGACACACTAAGATGGCGACAATGAGATTCATTATTGCATTTGCAATATCTAGACATTGGTTGATCTATCAAATGGACGTGCACAATGCAATTTTCAATGGTGACCTTGTAGAGTAAGTATACATACATATTCCTAAAGGCTTTGCCAAACAGGGGGAGTCTTACAAGGTCTGCAAACACTACAAGTTCTTATATGGGCTGAAACAGGACCCAAGGTGGTGAAATAGGAAACTAACTAATGCGCTTATAGAAATAGACTTTACTCTTTGTTTACTAAGAAATTAGGAGTTGAATTGGTGATCACTGTGGTCTATGTAGATGACCTGCTAGTCACGAGAAACAATTCAATAATGGTGAGTCAAGTCAGGAAAAATTTGCAACACAAATTCAAAATAAAAGATCTTGGAGAGCTTAAGTTTTTTATGGGCATTGAAGTGGCCAGATCCAAGGAGGGAGTAGTAATATTTCAAATAAAATATGCTCCAGAACAAGTTCTAAAAGCTGGCTTAAATAGAGAAAAATTTGCTGGTTGCTCTACTTGAGATGAACCGAAATGAACTTCTCTGGAATATGACAAGTACATACCTAATGAAGAGCAAAAAATGATGAAATACTGAAGGAACCTGCAACCTATCATAAATTAGTGAGAAGGTTGCTATACCTTACTATGACCATACCTAATATAACCTTTGTAGTTCAAGGGTTGTGTCAATATATGCATAGTCCCAAGAACTCCCATATGAAAGTTGATCTAAGAGTGGTGAGATATATCAAGGGAACTCCTGGATTTGGGACTATTGATGCCTGCTGAAGATACAAGTCAATTGTGTGCCTATTGTGACTTAAACTAGGGTACATGCTTGAAAAGTAAGAGATCAGTCACTGGCTACCTAGTGAAGTTCGGTGGAGCTTTAATCTTTTGGAAGTCAAAGAAACAAGAGACTGAATCTAGAAGCTCTGCAGAAGCGTGTTAGAGTGGGTTAAAGTCCCACATTGGTTGGGGAATGGACTGGTAGTTTGTTTATATGAACTTGGGCAATCCTCCCCTCTTGAGCTAGCTTTTGAGGTTGAGTTAGGCCCAAGTGTCATATCTTTACATGGTATCAGAGCCAGGTCCATTCCCGTTTGGGTTCCCAGTCCACACTCCAGTCGGGCCTGGGTGTGAAAGGGAGTGTTAGAGTGGGTTAAAGTCCCATATTGGTTGGGGAATGGACTGATAGTTTGTTTATATGAACTTGGGCAATCCTCCCCTCTTGAGCTAGCTTTTGAGGTTGAGTTAGGCCCAAGTGTCATATCTTTACAAAGCGGAGTTCAGAAGCACGACTTTCTGCATGGTAGAACTCGCTTAGCTTGTAGGGATGTTCAAAGAAATTGGTGTTCAGATTAAACAAGTTGTAGACCTGATGTGTATAGCAAGACAATAATTTAAATTGCTACAGATCTGATCATATTCAATGCAAGTACTAAACATATTGATATAAATTATCACTTTGTGAGAGAAGGAATCAATCCAGAATGATTAGAACTGATCATATACCTACTGTAGAGCAACTAGAAGATCTTCTTAAAAAGGATTAGGAAAACCTCAGTATGTATAGCTTCTGAGTGAAACTGGGATTAAAAGACCTCTTCAAGCCATTAATTTGAGGGGGAATGTCGAGATACTAGTTATAAATACAAGCTGATGTAATGATAGTTAGTTACAAAGTAACTTAGGCAGTTAGTACAAGGATAAAAGACAGTTAATTTGTTATAAAGCTAGTTGTATATTATTACAATTGTATAAATAGATCATATGAGCTAAATATTATACTCAAGACAAATTCATTCATTATAATTAGATATTTTCAAAATTTTGCTTTTTTCTCAAGTTTGTTTATTAGGCTTCCTAGCTTTAGAGCTTCCTCATACGGAAGCTAACTATTATTACCTCAAAAATTGACATGATTGTGTAGAACGTTAACCTTTAATATAAACTTTTCTCAATTAATCAATTCCCTTAATGAAACGTAGATAAGAACTTTAAATATTTTTTTTTCCAATTTAGGTATTAACACTTTTTCTTTTAATTTTATTTATGCAAGAAAGAATGATAATTTTTTTTAGAAATAAGTTGACTTTGAAACTTTTATTTTATCTTTTATGAGATAATTTATAAATACATAAATATTTAAGAATTATTTCAAAACTTAATTTTTTTTAAAAAAATTTGCGCAAAGCCTACATAAAATTGGACAAAAGGAGTATGCGGTATCATTTCCGATTACATAGCGAGATTTGATAGGGAAAAGGGTGAAATTATTTACCCCTATTATATATAATATCTATTTTACCCTCAATATTTTCAGTTATGCATCTATATAATATCTTTATTATATTATATATAATGCTCTTGTTTTATAACTTTGGTATTTTGCCTATATTTTAAATAATTTTGTATCTTATAAATTTTTACTCAAGTTTATTTAAATTATAAGTGAAAGAATCTTTTTATGAATTTTTTACATGATCTAAGGCTATTTTTATGATGGTTATTTTAATATTAGTTAACTATTTGTGTATGCGTATGCGATACATTAAGCTTCATTCCTTTTATTCTCTAGTATCTATATAGATAAATATAAATTTATTTTCATTAATATAATATTATTGATAAGATTATATTTTTAAAATCATTTACAATATAAATAGGTAATCTTTAAGGAATTTAATTATTATAAAATATATTTCTATTTTTATTAATTATTTTTAATGATACCTATATTTAAATATGTTTTATAAGGTGATGAATCTCTATTATTTTCACTAGAAATTAGAGTTTTTTTTAATTATTACTATTAAAATCAATTTTTCTTATTCTGCTCTTTTGTTTCATTATCGAGCATTATTAATTTATAAGCACAATAATTAATATTTCTTACTTTTATATTCAACGGGAGAAAATATTTAGTAAATTTGTTATATGAATTTTTTAAAATATATATCATAAATTTAAAGAAGTAAAAAAGGAAAATAAAAGTTAATAATATAAAGGTAGAATAGTCATTTCAACATATCAACTAATATACTGGAGGTGGGTGGGGGGCGTGGGGGGCTGAGAGTAATTCTTAAAAATGAAGTTGAAAAGTGTAAATGATTTTAACCCAAAGGTAAAAAAGATACGGTTATCAAACCACAACCCATAAAAGGAAAGTTAACTATGGCACACTATGGGGTCGTTTGATAGGGAATGGAATAAATAAATTTATCTTATATATTAGGATATTTTATAAGATTAATTATTCTATCATATATATGAAATAATTTATTTTATTATTATAATATAAATATTGAGATAAATAATTCAAGGACTAACTAATACGTATTATCAAACGGAGGATAAAATAATTGTGCATTTTAATCTAGAATTATTATCCCTATCCCTCCAACCAAACGATCCCAAGGAAATAGACATTGCCCATGATTTGGAGTTGTTTGGCCCTGAGAGTAATTTTTTTTGTGTGTAATAGTTTCTTACTTTATTTTAAAATTAATGTTTGATAATAAATTTTCAAATTTAACTTATAGTTGGATTTCAAATTTGTAAAAGTGATCTAAAGTTATTTTCCAACTCCATTCTTTTCTGGGCATTCCGGTGCACTAAACCTCCCGCTATGCAAGGAATCCGAATAAAGGCTGGACTACAAAGATCTATTTCCTAACTCCACCTTTATAAATTATTTCAAATAAAGTATTTTCTTTTCCTTTTTACGAACAAGTATAACTAAACACAATTTCATCTTCAACTTTATATTTTTAAATAAAATAAAAAATATTTAAAACCTATGCCCAAACACCTATTTAGTTTAGTTTCTAGAGTTAGATAAACAATACATAGTATATGCATTGATCGGGTAGGAATAAATTAATTTTTTTCGTGTTACGAGGCAACGTCCTAGTGTCAAACCATGAATTTGATTAATTGGCTGAGCTATAATGTTAGATTTAATTTGGTGTAGGCCAGTATCAGGAGGATCAATGAATCCCGCTAGAACCATTGGACCTGCAATGGCTAGCAATGACTACCGAGCAATATGGGTGTATATCATTGGACCAGTTTGTGGTACATTACTTGGGGCATGGTCCTATAATTTCATTAGGGTCACTGATCAACCAGTACAAGCAATAGCACCAGGACAGTCGTTCTCATTTAAACTTCGAAGAATGAAGAGCAATGACGACGAAGAACAAGGTGTAAACAAAGACCCTCTAAATGACTTGTGATACTTTGGCTGCATGTGGTCATAGCTACAAATTATCACTTACTTTCTTCTGCTTTATTGAAGTTATTGTAATCCAATTTCACCCTCTTCTTTTGTCCTACTTTTTTATGTGGTAATTTCTGTATAAATTATTTATATCCGCAACAGTATTAGTTGGAAAAGTTCGGAGAAGAGGACGTTCTTTATCACTCGAATTTTCTTTATTAATTTCGCTCTACTTGTTTACAAACTCTCTCGAAAACAAATAAAAGAAGATATTGTTATGACATAATAAAGAAAGAACAAGAATATTGTAGAGAAATAAATGAGAGAAATTTTTATTTCTCTTGATGGGATGAAATACAATGAAGGAGAACCCCTCTATTTATAGGGATAATTCCTCCTAACTTTTTTCCAAAAGATAGGCTTTCACTATAATATAAATACACATATTCACTACAATACAAATACCTTTATAGACTTTCACTATAATATAAATACATTTATAACACTCCTCCTTGAATGTCTATTTGATAGATAATGTGTCTCGTTAAAATCTTACTAGAAAAAACCCAGTGGGAAAAAATCTAGTGAAGGAAAAAGAGTACATATATCTAATAATACGCATTTTGACCGCCTCATTGAAAACCTTACAAGAAAAACTTAGTGGGACAAAACCTCGTAAGGGAAAAAGAGTACATCGCATATTAACTCCCCCTAATTAGAACATCCTTAAATCTTTGCATCCCGATCTTGTGCCCCATCTTCTTGAAAGTTGCAGTTGGTAGAGACTTGGTGAATAAATCAGCCACATTGTCACTTGAACGAATCGTTGCACATTGATATCACCATTCTTTTGGAGTTCACGTGTGTAGAAAAACTTTGGCGAGATGTGCTTCGTTCTATCTCCTTTTATGAATCCCCCTTTAGTTGTGCTATGCATGCTGCATTATCTTCATATAAAATTGTGGGTACTTTGTCACATTTCAAACCACATTTTTCTCTAATAAGATATATCATGGACCTCAATCACACACATTCTTGGCTTGCTTCATAAATAGTTATTATCTCACCATGATTTGATGGAGTAGCTATGAGAGACTGTTTTGTAGATCTCCAAGATATGGAAGTACCTCTACATATGAACACGTAGCCAGTTTGAGATCGAACTTTGAGTGGATCAGATAAATACCCTGCATCAGCATAACCAACAAGATCGGAACTGCAATTATTAAAATAAAACAAGCCCATATCGATATTCCCTTTTAGATACCGCATTATATGTTCAATCCCATTCCAATGCCTCCTAGTAGGAGCAGAACTATATCTTGCTAACAAATTTACCGAAAAGGCAATATCAGGTCTTATAGTGTTTAGTAAGATACATTAGTGCATCAATTGCACTAAGATATGGTATTTTAGGACCAAGAATTTCCTCATTCTTTTCTTGAGGTCGGAATGAATCCTTATTCACATCACGTGATCGAGCAATCATAGGAGCACTTGAAATCACGTCTCTAAAAATTTATTTAAGTTTCAGATATTGCGGTAATGAAGGATACTTGCTGCATTTACTTTGAGTTCGTGTTGTCTCGTTAAATATGTTATATTTCACATTTTGAAAACCAAGTTTCAAGATATTGGTCAAATGTTGCTTGCAGTGCTGGTAAGTCCTAGCCATATGCAGCTGCAATTATCACGTACCCCTTTTATGTTTCTTGATCTTTTAGCTTTTAGCATTAGCATAGAAATAAGAATTGATTTTTCTACTTCTAATTCTTTCTTCCTCTTATTTCTTTATCTGAATGTGAGTCTTTTGGACTCATTTGCTCTAACATACGTGTTGTGTTAAGCCCAGCATGAATTTTGAAGCATTTGAGGTCATTCTCCTCCTATGTTTTGATGAGCAAAATCTTAGGCTAAAATCTAAGCATGATTAATAGACGTAGAAGCAGATTCAAAAACCTTGGGACCCAGAGCCTGAATATAAATAGCAGATGCAACGATACTCAGAAAAGCCATCGCGGGCCTTAGCTCACTTATCTTTCTTTTTGATTTCTATGCTTGTTATATTTAAAATTTTGTCATATTTGTCCACTAACTTTTGATTGGTTCTCTTACTTAATTAGATGAATCTCCGAAAAGAACAAAATTTGCAGTCACCTAAACTACTTTTTATTAGTTTGTGAGGTAAAAAACGATTTGAATTAATTTTAAATTACCATTTAAATCGCGAGTTCAAAAATATTTTTATACATGAATTGGTCTTTTCAATTATTTTCTAATATACCAAATGGTTAAATCTTGATTTCTGCATCAAAAATGGTTTAGATTTCTTTCAAAATTAGGTATCCCTTTCTATTTTAAAATTGGTTTGGCTCGTGCGTTTTTTGCAGGCCCAAAAATATATTTCTTTGAAGAAAGTGACATTTTTTAATGGTCAAAAAATTCAAGGCGTATTAAAGCGTCTTAAGGATTGGACAATATTTTTATATTTATTAAGTAATTTCTTCATTCATAAATTGAAAAGTTGAGCTAACACATTTAATTGAAAGACAATTTATATAGATGTCACAAGTCTTTTACATGGTCACTTTTCCTAAAACACCCAAGTGCTGGATATTTCTTCATAACATTCATTTCAAATTTCTCTTTCTACAAACGCGTGAGTTATTATTTTTAGCAACAAATATATTTTAAACTTCTTCAGTTAACTGCATTTACGAATTTGTTGAAGTGTTTAACATGTTTTTTGAAAAATAACTGAAACCTTTACCCAACTTTGTTTCTAGAAAAGGTATTCAAAATGTCTTTTAAAAATGATTTTCTAATTTTTATAATAATTAAGTGGTGACTCTATAAATAGTCAAGTTATGAATCGATTTTGAACACAAGTTTAAAAATAGATGGTGCCAATCATTATACTTTGAAAATAATTCATTTAGCACAAGTGATACAGGCATTCAACTAGATGAACTTAGGCATCTCACAATAGAGGGATATGAACATTTGTATTAGAGGAGCTTAGACATCTTGTGACAGAGGAACATGAACGCCATCAAACGGAGGAATTATGCACATCTCACTAGAGAAAACCTGGAGGTACCATGAACCTCTCATTTAGAGGAACTATGATATCTCATTTAGAGTGTTTGCACTAATATGTTTCAATGATGACAAAATTGTTGCAGGATGAATAAATCAAGGAACATATCGTGACGTTTATGGGAAGAAGATCGACTCCAAAAGGAAAGAAACTGATTAAGAGTTAGAGAAGATTTTCAAGGAATATTCCAGCTGAATATAAGGGTTAAACATGGAAGGAATCACTCCCGATATCAATCAGCCTCAAATCACTGTCGTCTGCCTCAATCTCTGTTACCTGAAAAGGAAGAAATCCTTCCCAAATCAATTAAGACTCGACATCGTCTCCAGAGGATATGACTGGAGAAAAATCTCTTGGGTTATCCCTTGATGAGCGGTAAAATAAGATCAAAAGGAACTAATCTTGTACATGAGAGCCTTTAAATACAAAGTCTGAAGACTGATTTCCCGTACAACTTCACTTAATCAAAACTGACAATTCTGTTCTTATTCAATCATTGTAATCCTAAAAGCATTACTAGTGAGATTAAAAGATAGATATAGTCAGATAGATATACAGGGAGAGACTGTATCAAGTTCATTACTATTCATCATAAATTGGTGAACTTACTCTTGTAACAATTGACAATTTGAAAGCTCAAAGGAAACCCTTGCAACCCAAGGGGACTGGACTAGGCACCACAAGGGTGATCCGAACCAAGATAAATCTTTTGTGTCTTTATTTTCATGCTTTGAGATTGATTTATTATTGTTAACATTTTTTGCAGGAATTAAGTTGACTTTTTCACTTCAACAGTCGACTATGTGTTAATTTTTAAAATTCACCCCCCTATTTGTTTATCAATTGGTATCAGAGTTGGTCTTACTAAATATTGCTTAACTGTAAAGTCAGAAAAAGATCAGATGGCGACATATCAAATTCTAAGTGCAATCCTTCAAGATGGACACTCATCATCAAGACCTCCGTATTTCAATGGACAACACTATTCTCACTGGAAGGAACGTTTCAAAAATTTTGTCCAAACAAATGATTTTCAAGCCTGGGTTGTAATCAAGAAAGGTTCCAAGCCCATTTTTGGAGTATCGGATCCCACCAAAATAGATCTGGAAACCTTCTCAGTCACTCCTGAACAACAAGAGGTAATTCAAACTAATGCTAGAGCTATTAGTCTGCTTTATTGTGCAATGAGTGGAACTGAATACGACAAGATTTCAACATGCGATACGGCAAAGGAGATGTGGGATAAGCTTGAGGTAACCTATAAAGGCACCACAAAAGTGAAGGAGGCTAGAATTAATGCACTAGTGAACGAATATGAATTGTTCAAGATGACAGATGAAGAAAATGTTGAATCCATGTTCTCGAGATTCAGCAAGATCGTTGGAGAATTGAAATCACTTGGTATGATGTACTCAAACAGTATGCAAGTTCGAAAACTCCTTAGAAGTTTGCCTAAAGCCTGGGAAACAAAAGCCACAATGCTTGAAGATGGAGATCTGGAAAAACTTTCATATGATGAACTCAGAGGAAATCTGATGGTCTATGAGCAAAACCATCTCAACAGATATTCCAAAGATGAAAAGAAAAAAATAGTAGCCTTCAACGCTATACAAAATGAGAACGAGAAGGAGGAAGAAGAAGACAACAGTGAGGGACTGACTCTAATCAACCGAGGAGTTAGACACATTCTTCGCCAAAGATGGCAGAAGCCCAAGTCTTAATATCGCAACAATGAGAAAAATGAGGACTGATGTTATCACTGCGGAAAACCTGGACACATAAGGCAAAACTGTTCTGAATTGAAGAAAAGGAACTTTCATAAAAGCAATAAATCCATGGGAGCATGGAGTGGTGAAGATGTCTCTGATGAAGAAACAGAAGAAGCTGCCAACATCTGCTTTATGGCCCTTGAAGGGTCAAGCGAGATAAGATCAAATCTCTGTAATAAGTGTCAAGAACTTCAGGACTCTCTGGATCTTGTCACAGATGAACTGCAGAAACTTATTGATGAATATAATAAACTTGCTAAAGAAAAAAAGGACTGACAAATTCTTCTTGAACCAACTCAAATTGAAGTAGACTTGCTTGAAGAAGAGCTAGGTGAAGTCAAGATGCAATTAAACAACATTAAGAAATCACCCAGTCACAGCTCAGTCAACTTGAATAAATCACATTTTTCGTCAAGATCCTCGACTAGTTTTCACTCTGCTAAATCTTTCTCTTCTCCCATATGCTATTCATGTGGGAAATATGGTCATAATACTTTTAATTGTAAATTCTATTCTCGTGGAAAATGGGCCTGGAAGAAAAAAGGAATGACCTATGAAACCCCTTCTACTAACTTACCAGGACCCAAGAAAGCTTGGGTACCTAAGAGGAATTAATCTTCTTATTTTGCAGGAGCAACGGAAAAGCAGCTATAAAAAAGGAATGGGTAATTGATAGTAGATGTTTCAGACACATGACAGGAACAAAAGAAATTTTTAGGTCTGTTAAAAGAATTGATGGAGGATATGTCAGATTTGGTGACAACGCCAAAGGTCAGGTGGTTGGCGTAGGAGTTATCACTATAAGTCCCTCATGTGACTTAATGGAAGTGTATCTTGTGAATGGACTGAAACATAACTTGCTAAGCATCAGTCAACTATGTGATGGCGGGTTCGATGTTTTATTCAATGCTATCAGATGCACTATCAATAATGCCTCCAAAAATATTTTTCTTATCGGTGATCGTGTTGAAAATATTTATGTGTTAAATAATGTTGATCTACTTACTCTAACCTGTCTTGCAGCTGTCTCAAATGATCCAGGTATCTAGCATAGAAAGATGGGCCATGCTAGCATGCACACCATTGAAAAGCTTTCTAAATTAGATCTAGTTCTTGGTTTGCCAAAATTAAATTTCTCAAATAACCCTATGTGTGAGGTATGTCAACTGGGAAAACAAATCAGATTCTCCTTTAAGTCTAAAAACATAGTAAGTACTTCTAAACCCTTTGAACTTCTTCATATAGATCTTTTTGGCCCTACCAGAACAACTAGCATTGGTGGTAAGAAATATGTCTTTTGTTATTGCTGATGATTTCTCATGATTCACTTGGGTCATGTTTTTAGCTCATAAGGATGAAGACTTTTCAAATTTTAAAATATATTGCAAAAGGGTTCAGCGAGAAAAAGGATATTTTATCTTATCTATTCACAGTGATCATGGAAGGAAATTCGAAAATCAGTCGTTCGAGGAATTCTGTAGTCAACAGGTCACTTAGACTTTCTCTTCACCTTGAACTCCTCAGCAAAATGGAGTTGTCAAAATAAAAAATCGCTCACTTCAAGATACTGCCAAGACAATGCTCATAGAGCAAAATCTTCCTGATCATTTTTGGGCTGAAACTGTAAGCACTGCATGTCATATTCTTAATCGATGTCATTCGTCTGTTACTGTGGAAAGGAAAGAAGCCAAATATAAGTTACTCTCATCCATTTGGATGCAAATGTTTAATCCACAACCATGGTAAGAATAATCTTGGTAAGTTTGATCCTAGAAGTGATGAAAGAATTTTCTTTGGATATGCACCACTGAGCTGTTCCCTTAGAGTTTCCAATAAACATACGTTAACTGTTGAAGAATCTGTTCATGTTGTTTTTAATGAATCTAACCCATCGACAAGTTTTAATGAACATGATACAGGGGAGGATGATAGAACCATCTCACAAACTTCTAAATCATCAGTAAACCAAGATTCAATCATCTCTGAGGAAGAAATCATCATTGAAGTATCCAAAACCTCTCCTTCAAAGAAACCAAACCAAGAGGAAGAAAATCAGCCGACTAAGGTCTCAAATATTCCAAGAAAATAGAGAAATGAAGCCAGCTACCCAAATGACTTTATTATTGGGAATCCAAATGTTTAGTGACAGACAAGATCTTCTCTCAAAAATCAATCATCACTAGCATTGGTTTCTCAAATTGAGCCAAAGAAAATTGATGAATCTCTTATTGATAAGCACTGGTTTAGAGCCATGCAAGATGAACTGGACCAGTTAAAGAGAAGTCGCGTTTGGACTCTCGTTCCAAGGCCAATAAATGCATCTGTTATTGGTACAAAGGGGGTCTTCAGAAACAAATTAAACGAAGAAGGTAAGGTCGTCAGAAAAAAGCCAGGTGTCGTGTCCCATTTTTCTCGCAGAAAGTGGAACTCGACATGTGACAACTCTTAAAGGATTTAACTAAAGAGGAGAGGAAGAGTCGTCACCTAACGAGTTATGGTGCGTTAGGGCACCGTACTAACCTAAGGGTCTTGTTTACTAGCCTAGGTCACCAGAGTCAGGCAAGAGATCAAATTACCTCAAAAGGAAGGTGTTAGGCACCTTTCGAGGTCCACAAATGTGGTTCTCGGCCGGATTCATTAATTATGTGGGGAATTACTAAGTAATCAAAAGGTCTACTAATTATTAAGCTTAAAACATCTCTAAATTATTTAAATACAAGATCATGCAAATAAACTAATTGCTCTTATTATTAGAATTGGAAAATCCCAAAATTAGTATAAGAAAAAGGAGAGAAACCAAATAAATAAAGAAAGAATCTTGAGATAATTAATGCAACAATCAAATAATTTCAAAAAGAAACAAAACAATATAATAAAGTATAAAACAAATAAATAGAAATATTGAGGATTGGACCGAACCTCAAAGAGGCGCCTACGTATCCCCGAAGGAAATCAGGTCAGACATAGTTCTTCTTAAAAAAAGGGGGTATTTTAACCTAACGGAATTACCCGTGCAACTAAAATAATGCTTCGCAATCAATTAAGATTGCTCGTATTTTCAGCGAGCACAAACTATCATATCTCAACTACCCGCCTAATTAATTAGTTATTAGTCTTAAATTATTCTAGGTGAAGGGACACTAATGCCCTAAATATTTGCCAACCCGTCCCGAGCTTATGTCCAAGAGGCATTGGACTTCTACTTTGGATTTTGGGTCTAAAGTTCTTAGGGTTGTTAAGGGTGACTAGCATCAAACAAGCAAATAAAAAACAGATAGCAAGTATGGGTTTAAATAGGTCTCAACAGGATTTCTAGGACACAACTTTTTTTAAACATGTAGCACATATGGTGTTTTAATGAACATAAGTGAGCATGTTGTCTAATTAACAATGAAGGTAAAAACAGGTTCAAACATAAAATTTACAAGAAATCAAATGTAAACAAATGTTGGATCTTTTAACAAGATCTCTATTAGAGTTGTCCTTATGAATGTGGCATATGACTATTGATTATCACATTGATTTAAACAACCTATTATGAATTTAATTAAACCTATAAGCATGACACCTAAAGCATGATGATGTTAAACATACTAACACCTTTACTGACAAACAAAATAAGAATAACTTCCGATAAGTCTTGATTTCTATTATTCAAACATGACATGCTTTGAATCAAATTATTTTAATTCCTACAGTCATGGTTTCTAGTAGGAACAAATAAATTCATGTATTCCCTATAGGCATGATTTCTAATGTGTGTGTTATCATATAAGCATGCTTTCTAGGTGAGGTTGACAGTTAAAGAAAACAATAAAGAAATATAAGATTTCACGCCCTCATAAACTCCTTTCCACTATTATTCAACGTTTATTACAATATTATAATACTCACGAATGAAGAGATAGAAAATAAATATAGATAACTTTATCCTAGTTGCTATTCTCAGACTTTCCTGCCTCAGGCGAACTCTTCGAAATTCTAAACGATAAGGGAGAACGTACCTGCTTAAATGACAGTTAAAGGCAAATTAAGAAGCATTGCGAGAATTAATGAATGAATGCTGAACGGTAAAGAAACTTTGAATGCTAAAGAAGAGGGAATAGTAATATTATTCGAGAGCAAGTAATGTTCGGGTGTGAAAGAAAAGATGAAGCAAAACTATGTTTCTAGAGAATTCCAATGTTCCCTCCTAGAAGAAAGGGGGAAGACATATTTGTACAGCTAGATGAATACCGTACATTAGGGAATAAAAAGGAAAGGGAATAATTTACCATGCTAGAATTTTCCTTAATAAGAAAGGCTGAATCAATTAGGCATAGAATAAATCAAAATTTACCAAAAGCAAAAAAATTATTTTCAGGCTGTCACACAATGCACAAGGAAAAAATATCTATTTACTATATTCAACACAAAGCTATCATGATTTAATTCAAGAAGAAAAGGAAATAATTTTTTATCCAATAACACCATAAATAGCAAACAACTTATAAAAATAATTCAACAAATCAACTAAGGAAACAGAAGAATGAGTATGAGTTGGTGAAGATTTTTAGCATATACAAAATCATTTAGCATGAATCAATTATAGTTTACCATATATGTAGACATGATTTTTCCTTAAACATAATAAATACACTAAAATGGTATAAAATCAGTCAATCATTCACAATTAAATCAATTAAACAATACTTGCCGTATGGAAATAATGCAGTTGCTACATGATTAAAGAACGGTTAAATAAGCATAAAATCTTGAGTTACCATGTAAATACGGAAGACTATATTCAAAAGAAAAAGGCAAGCATTTTAGTCAATAATCATCCCGTACCGTAAGTTTTCAAAGCTATCAAAAAATAAATAAAATAATAATAAAGTTTGAGCTATCACAAAATAAATAAAATAATGATAACATTCTAAAAGACATAATCAATATATTAGGAGCCGTCAAATTTGCAGTAAAGATAAATCACGCAAATAAGTAGTACCAAGAAAGGTTTTCTCATAACAATTGATTTGAACAATCCAAATTCACCACAATGAATACATAATCTATAGAATTTCAGACTATCATAAAATTATTAAAAATCAAATTATAGCGTAATGAAACTAATTCAGAGCCCGGGCTAATTGCTAGGTAAGAAAACGTACTGCCATTTAGCAAATAAAAATCAAACGCATGATTTTACATTAAAATTCAATGCAGTAAGCTATTCAGAGTCAAATATGAACACACACACAGAGAGAGAGAGAGAGAGAGCGCTCCAAATTACCACAAAAGGCGTAAATGTTAGTTTTAAGAAAAAATGCAATACCTTCACCATCAAATAGTAATCTACACATATATGGGTTTGGGAACACGAAATATATATTCAGACAATCAGAAAAAACACCAGCCTTAAAATTTAATCAAGCTTAGCGTTCGACCAAGCACATGAAAAATCAGTCTCTATTTACATTTGATAGTCAGTGAGCAAGCAAACAAGGATTTCAAACTCTTACTCTAAAAATTAATTATTTTCGACATGGATTTTGAGCTCTTCTATGCAATCAAACGCCAGAGAGCTAAAATAAACAAACAAAAAAATAAAAATAGATTTTTTTTAACAAAAAACCGCCAGGAACGGTTCCTCACGGATTCGTCCTAACTTTCAGATCTTGGTAAAAAGCACAAAAAAATGCAAATACTCAGCTTTCTTATTGAACATAGGGAAAGTATCTCCTTCGGATTCTTAGATTTTAGGCATAGGTGAAGGGAGGAGAGAAGAGAGTATGGAAGTCCGGCGGGAAGCAGCGACTTCGGTTGCTGTTTGTGGTGGATTTTTCAGTTGTTTCGCTGCAGTTGGCCGGTGTCTGTTAGAAGTGACGGAGGAGGAGATTTTTGGGAAGAAGAGAGAAGAGAGGAGGCGGCGCAGGTAGGTGGTTGGCCGGAGCCTGGCGGGTTTGGTGGCTTTCTGCGTGCGAAAGAGAGAGGGACAGAGAGGAGAGGAGGATGGTGAGGCTGAATGGTTGCGACGTAGTGGTCGTGGCAGTGAGGAGAAAAACGGAGGGATGTGGCGGTTGTGTGTTCTGCCGGAGATGGAGACCGGCGAAAGGAGGAGAAGAAAGGGTGCTCTGCGATGCTGTCCAGTGAGGGGGAATGAGAAAAATGGGAATTAGGTTTTTGGTTTGGGGTGTTTTGGATGTTAAAGGAAATATGGTGTGAATTAATCTACACCATAGACTTAGTTCTATCAACGACTGAGATTTTATCGAGTGATATGGGTGGGTTCGCGGAGTGGGTTTAGTGGGTCAGGTTAATCTGAATTAAAATTGAGTGAGAATTTGAAATATGGTCAAAATTTGATCAAAATGGCTAAAATTACATAAATTAGATAAAACGTGGCCAAATTTGGTATGAATTGGATAGAAAATGGCTAGAATTTAAATGAATTGAAGGAAAATTGAACTAACTGCTACTAAATTAATAAAAATACTACACTTGTAAAACATTTAATAAATAGATAATATAATAGTTCAATTTACGATAAAAAGATATAAATATTATTATTAATACAAATAATTTATAAAATTATACAAATATTATTATATAAAAAGTTTGTAAAATTATATATTTAAAAAAATTAAAGTCTTGTTTAATTGAAACTATGTATGCATACATATTAATACATAGTATACTGTATATGAAATAATTATATAACATTAGAAAAAAATTAATAAATTGAAACTAAATGTAAATGAACATTTTAAAAAAAAAAATTATAATTTGGAACAATTATGCAAAATATTAATTATTAAAATGTTATGAATGCGAACTAAACAATTCGTAAAAGAGGTAATTTTTAAAATACACATATATATTAATAAGCAACTTAAGACGGGGCATCGGGAGGTCAAAATTGGGGTGTCAACAACTGCCCCTTCTTTGCTTGGGAATGAAGGATGAATTGTCAAGCAAAGAACGTTGACTTAGTAGCCAATTTTGTCCGATCGAAAGAAAAATTATCGGTGGGGCCAGATGAAATAAAATGGAGTCATGCAGATATTGCGGCCGAGACTTCAGTTCCAAGTCGCCTACATATCTTGGGTTTCACGAGAATCAGGCCGTGTGTAGTTCTAGATTTAAGAACGAACGAGATCCCCAAAAGAAATCGATAGTATGAGATTTGAATGAAGAACGAAAGGAGTATGGAATCATAAGATTAGAGAGATGAAAGAGATAGACGACATTGTTAGTTCATGTCAAAATGCGAAAATATTAGAATGAAGGCTAATCTGGAAGGTAAAAGATTGAAAAGCGAGGGGAAAGTGAAAGTCGCTTCTAAGTAATATGCGATAAAAAGTGGTAGAGATTAAAGGTAAATAAATAATGACAGGCATAGATAATTAAAAATAACATATAAAAATAAACAAAGCATAGCTCGGATAACTTTAAGGTGGGTAGTGCTCCCGAAACAGTAGGATCAAGCTTAGCCTTAAAAAATCTGTAAGATAATGCTTAACCCAATTAAAAGAATGGCAATAGTAAAACAACTATAATATGTTAAGATTTAACAAACACGATAATAGCTTGAAAGTAGCTTGAAAGTTTCAAAATAACATAAGAGTGTCAAAATATCATAGGAGTTTGAAATTAGTATTATAGTAGCTTGATTCAACATCACAGGAGTAGCTTGAAATAACAAAATAGTAGCCTGCAAACTTTAAAATACTAGATAAAAATGAATAGTAAAATAGCATAAGATAATATTTTGCAAAATTAACGATTAGCTCGAATAAATTTGAAAGGATAGTGCTTAACCTGATCAAAATTTTGAAAGCAATGTTAGTCTTAAAAATTAGAGGGTAATGCTTAACCCATAGGACAATGCTTAGCCCTTAAATTTGGAGGGTGACGCTTTACCCATCCAGAAATCAAAAGAACGGCAAAAATAGTACAATAATAGTAGTTCAGCAGTAAGATAACGACTTAAAAAATGCGATAATAGCTTGGAGGTATCTTGAAAGCTTAAAAGTAGCATGGTAACGACTTGATTTATTGTCATGGGAGTAACTTCAAATAACATAATAGTAGCCTGCAAACTTTAAAATATTAAACGAAAGTGATTAGTCAATAAGCATAAGGTAATATTTCGCAAAATTAACGATTAACTTGAATAAATTTGAAAGGATAGTGCTTAACCCGTAGGACAATGCTTAGCTCTTAAAGAAATATTTACGGTAGTGCTTAACCCATAAGACAATGCTTAGCCCTATTGAGAGTAGCGCTTAACCCATAGGGCAGTGCTTAACCCTTAAAAATTGAGGGTAGTGCTTAATCCATAGGACAATGCTTAGCCCTTAAAGAAATAATTAGGGTAGTGCTTAGCCCTTAAAAATTGAGGGTAGTGTTTAATCCATAGGACAATTCTTATCCCTTAAAAATTGAGGGTAATGCTTAACCCATAGAACAATGCTTAGCCCTTAAAGAAACAATTAGGGTAGTGCTTAATCCATAGAACAATGCTTAGCCCTTAAAATTGAGGGTAGTGCTTAACCCATAGGATAATGCTTAGATCTTAAAGAAACATTTATGTTAGTGTTTAACCCATAGGATAATGCTTAGCCCTATTGAGGGTAGTGCTTAGCCCTTAAAAATTGAGGGTAGTGCTTAATCCATAGGACAATGCTTAGCCCTTAAATAAATAATTAGGATAGTGCTTAACCCATAGGGCAGTGCTTAGCCCTTAAAAAATGAGGGTAGTGCTTAATCCATTCAGAAATCAAAGTATTAATACTTAGCTTTAAATAAACAACGGTCCGCTTTGAGTAACTTACTAAGAGGGCGGCACTTAACCCCGTTCATGGACGAACTTCAAGTAGTTTAGCTTTGCACTTGATAATGAATACCTTCGTAAATCCAGATGATATGATTGCAAATTTATACCTGCGTTCCTGTGCTCAAAGAAAAATTATAAGTTTAAAAGGTAAAAAGTTGATTTGTGCCTCTATTCATTTGCTGCTACCTCGGTCTCATGAATTTGTGATCAAGCCGATGTCACATATTTCCAATAGACGTCCTTTTGAAGAATCAATCCCTTGTTTTTGACTAAGTCTTGATGAAATTTTGAGATCCTTCTCAAAATTTATGTCCCAGTGTAGAACATGACATAAACTTCCTTGCAAATGTCGTAATGTTGTGAATTTTTGAGATACCCTCAAACATTCTGCCCCAGTTATGTAGAAAAACTTGATCTATGAATTTTTGAGATCCTCTCAAAAATTCTGCCCCAATTAATACTCAGAAAGGGGGAAGAAAATTTTATTAAGATATAGATCAAACCCTATAAGGGCGCCTACGTATCCCTCTTAAACGGGAATCAGTTCCAACGTAGTTCAAAATAAAAACAGTAAAAAGCTTTCGAATAAAGGAGCAAATCGAACTGAGAGTAGCAGGCATCAACTTTCATTTCGGGTGGATCACCTTGGCATCAATCAGTGCTTGAATCTTGTCTTTCAAAGCTCGACACTTTCCTGTGGTGTGGCCTCTCATCCCTGAATGATAGTTTCAAATCTTATTATGATCGAGCTATTTCACATGTGTATCCATCAATATTGAAGGAATCAGAGTGATAGAGATGGCAACCTTTAATCTTTCATACAATTGGATTATAGGCTCACACAAAGGAGTATACTATTTGGATGAATTTGCTCGGGATCTCGCAGGATAGCGAGATTGTCGGTTTGGTGGATTCTGATAAATTGGGGGCCATTAAAGTGCAGGTGGAGGAAACTGAAAGTTTGTAGGTTGCGCTTTATGGACAAGATAAGTAGAAGGGTTATAGAATGGCATTGGGTGATTGTATGTTGGTGTAGCAACTTGAAATGGAGGCACTTGATATGGGAGTAGAGGTACTTGGTAGCCCCAAGGAGTTTTCGGCCCTTCTGTAGGCGATGCGGCATTCACCTCTTTCACGTTCTTGTTCTCAGTGGTCCTTCTAGATTGTGAAGTCTTGCTAGCTGCTTGCAATGCTCCTCAACCGATAATGGTACTATTCTTGATAATGTCCTCAATCTTTCTACCTAATTTAATGAGCTCGACGAAATTCTTCTCACTAACCAGCATCAGCCTATCATGTTCTTGCGGGACCAGACTCCGCATGAAGATATCCTTCATTTGTACCTCCTCCATTGGAGGTCATACTCTAGCAGCCTTGGACCTCCAATAGGTTGCATATTCCCTTAATGTCTCTGTAGGCTTTCTTTTCAAATTCTGAATGTAGTGCAAATCCGGTGCATTCTCTGTATTGAAACTGAAACGCTCTATGAAAGTTGTAGCCATATCAGTCCAATTAATCCATTTTCTCGGATTTTGCTCTACATACCAATTGAGAGCATCTCCAGTCAAACTTCTCATGAACAAATTCATTCTTATTTTTTCATCTATTCCCACTCTAATCAGCTTATCATAATACAATCTCAAGTGGGCCCATGGATCTCCGGCCCAGTAAACAATTCGAACTTAGGAGGTTTGTACCCCTCCGGTAGTTCGACATTAGGATGTATGCATAAGTCTTTATAATTTAGATCTTCTATTCCCTTGGCCCCTTCGATATTCTGTATACGGTCATTCATATTTTTGAGCTCCGCGACCATAGACTGTATCAAGCTGTCTTTCTTAGAGAGTCCAGATTCTCTTAGGTGCTGAGTGACCGGAACAGTCTAAATGTAAATGGGGTTTAGGGTATGATCTATCGGAGCATGGGCTTAAGACATTTTGGATATAGATGTGGGAGGTAAGTGATGAACATAAGATATGGCGGGTGGTCCTTGTGGGACAACTTGGTTTTGATATACGTTTGATGAAGTTGGGTATGCGTTATGCAGATAATTTATATGATTTTGAGGAAGCGAGTAGGTATGACTAGAATTATTTTGAGGATATGAAGCTTGATGGAATGACAGAGGAAGACTTGTAAAAGTGACGTGAGGCTTGGTAGGGGCGTGGACCTCGTCTTGTGGTTCTAATGAAGTTTCAGTTGGACCGACAGATTGGTTGCATTACGGACTTGGGATAATTCTCCTTGAAGTTCTAAAATTCTTTGTTCTATTCTTAGTACCACATCATTATATTCAGGTGGATACCTTCTCTATGAACTCTCTGCAGAATCTCTGGGAGCGGTCATATCAATTCTGTCTGCTGAGCTATTATTGTCATTCATTTTCTCTCTTACTTTGGTGAACCGACTAGGAGAAAAGTACGACGGTCGGTTATGCACAAATCAACCTTAGGAAGGGGGATAATCAAGATAAACAATAAACATGAAAATAAAATCAGTGAAGAAATTCGAGCATAACACGTTGTAGATAAAGGATTAAAGGAAATAAACACATTAATACATTTCATGTTTTAGATAAAAGATTAAACACATTAATAGGTTTTTTAATTTGGGGGCCTCGTTTGTGCTAGAGGTAGGCCTATCACATTTTGAGAGTTGAATATGCCATAATGTATCATTCCATTTGCTCCACTAAAATTTTCAAATACATAAATAAATTATTGCTTTATTTTACATAATTAAATATTACAAGAAATAAATTACAAAAAAATAAAGCTATGGAAATGCTCTTCCTTCTTTGGCTTCTTCCTAGTACACGATCTGAATTTGTGCTCAATACCTGATAAAATGTTAGTTTTACCCTTTCCACCTAAGGAGCAAATAGTCTACATTTTAGACATATTGACCTCTCAAATAAAAATGCAAATATATATGATAATGTCCTTTTCGAGATTCTAAATCTCTTTGAACTTTGGGCAAAGTTAAACTAATGGCCTCAATACACCAAGGATATCGAGACTTCCTAGGGGATAATGCATCCATGACTTAACTTAAATTTCTAAGAGTTGGGTAGAGACTAAAAAATTCTTATGCGAGAAGGCACGCGGTCACATGGTAATAAAACTATCCATTCACCCCACGTATATGCCAACTCTATAAATGGGTTTTGGAAGAATTTTGGAGAAGTGCGAAGAAAAACATCACGTGTATAGTGTGTGATAGTGAGAGGTTCTCAAGTGGGGGAAGTATGAGCAGAATGACAATTATATGCAGCAATAAAATAATTAGTACATAATTAAAGTGGTCACATGTAAGCAATTAAGAAACCACTAAATATAAATAACCGAAAAGATTAAACATGAACAAGAAAGCGAATAGGTAAATGGACTAATCATGTAAAGAAATATTTTCAATATGGAAACAAAATAAAGAAAAATAAGAAAAAGTTAAACATGGAAGAAAATAACTTATTCTAGTAAACAAATAAATAAATAGTGGAGAGAATTAAACATTAACATGAAAATATATAAATGAATTAAGTAAGAAAATTAATTATGTAAAAAAAATGTTTTAATAAGTAAACAAATAAAAGGAATAAGGAAAAAGGGTTAGACATGGGAGAAAATAACTTATTCTAAACACAAGAAAAATGCACACAAATTATACAGACATTATTTTCATTCAACTATGAGTGGGTAGACACGGTTTTCTCGAGCGGACAACTTGAGAGTGGGAAAGCTCATGGACGTCGACGCACCGCTGATCGACCAATCCACAAGACATTTCCCGACATGGGAGTTAAAAGTGAACGACCGTAAAATCACACAACCATTATCAAGTGCGTGAATGTGAAAATCAAAGTTGAAAAAAGCACGAACGGAATAACACTTATTTTAAAACGGTAACATTTAATATGTAATGAAAATCAAATATCTAACAGCGTGGTAGAATAAAACAAAGAAAAAATACTTGAGCGCAGATGAAAATAATGGCATGCATAAAATAAGAAAGGAAAATGAAGGAGAAAGATATTCATAGAAATTAACAATTTAAGTAAAGCAAATCGCTATGGAAAACAATCAAATATTTAAGGAAACAAATAAAAGAAATAAATAAGACAAGAAAGAAAATACACATATAAGGAAAGAGGGAAGAATTTGACATAAAAGAAGAGGGAAGGGATTCTCAGGGATCCTAAAAGGCAAACATAAATTAAAATAATTAAATCCCACATAAACAACAAAATCGCTATGGTTAGAAACCTAAAATTTCCAGCAGAGTCTCCATGCTGCCGCGCCCCAGTTTTCTCGCGGAAAGCGAAACTCGGCATGTGACAACTCTTAAAGGATTTAATTAAAGAGGAGGGGAAGAGTCTCCACCTAACGTGTTATGGTGCATTAGGACACTGTACTAACCTAAGGGTCTGTTTTACTAGCCTAGGTCACCAGAGTTGGGCAAGGATCCAAATTACCTCGAAAGAAAGGTGTTAGGCACCTTTCTAGGTCTACAAATGTGGTTCCCGGTCGGATTTATTAATTATGTGGGGAATTACTAAGTAATCAAAGGGCTATTAATTATTAAGCTTAAAACGTCTCTAAATTATTTAAATACAAGATCACGCAAATAAGCTAATCGCTCTTATTATTAAAATTAGAAAATTCCAAAATTAGTATAAGAAAAAGGAGGGAAACCAAATAAAAAAAGAAAGAATCTTGGGATAATTAATGCAACAATCAAATAATTTCAAAAAGAAACAAAACAAAATAATAAAGTATAAAACATATAAATAGAAATATTAAGGATTGGATCGAACCTCAAAGAGGCGCCTACGTATCTCCGAAAGAGATCAGGTCAGACGTAGTTCTCCTTAGAAGAGGGGGTATTTTAACCTAACAAGATCACCCTGTGCGACAAAAATAATACTTCATAATCGTTTAAGATTGCTCGTATTATTCAGCGAGCACAGACTATCATATCCAAACCACCCGCCTAATTAATTAGTTATTAGTCATAAATTATTCTAAGTGAAGAGACATTAATTCCCTAAACATTTGCCTCTCCATCCCTAGATTAGTGTCCAAGAGGCGTTGGACTTCTACTTTGGATTTTGGGTCGAAAGTTCTTAGGGTTGTCAAGGGTGACTAGCATCAAACAATCAAATTAAAAAACAGATAGCAAGTATGAGTTTAAATAGGCCTCAACATGATTTTTAGGACACAACTACTATATTTAAATATGTAGCACATACGGTGTTTTAATGAATACAAGCAAGCATGTTTTCTAATTAACAATGAAGGTAAAAACAGGTTCAAACATAAAATTTATAAGAAATCATATGTAAACAAATGTTGGATCTTTTAACAAGATCTCCATTAGAATTGTCCTTATGAATGTGGTATATGACTGTTGATTATCACATTGATTTAAACAACCTATTATGAATTTAATTAAACCTATAAGCATGACATCTAAAGCATGAGGATGTTAAACATACTAACACCTTTACTAACAAACAAAATAAGAATAACTTCAGATAAGTCTTGATTTCTATTATTTAAACATGACATGCTTTGAATCAAATTATTTTAATCCCTAGAGTCATGGTTTCAAGTTGGAACAAATAAATTCATGTATATAGACATGATTTCTAATGTGTGTGTTATCATATAAGCATGCTTTCTAGGTGAGGTTGAAAGTTAAAGAAAACACTAAGGAAATATAAGATACCCCGCCCCTATAAACTCCTTTCCACTATTATTCAACGTTTATTACAATATTATAATACTCACGAATGAAGAGAATAGAAAATAAATATAGATAACTTTATCCTAGTTGCTATTCTCAGACTTTCCTGCCTCAGGCGAACTCTTCGAAATTCTAAACGATAAGGGAGAACGTACCTGCTTAAATGACAGTTAAAGGCAAATTAAGAAGCATTGCGAGAATTAATGAATGAATGCTGAACGGTAAAGAAACTTTGAATGCTAAAGAAGAGGGAATAGTAATATTATTCGAGAGCAAGTAATGTTCGGGTGTGAAAGAAAAGATGAAGCAAAACTATGTTTCTAGAGAATTCCAATGTTCCCTCCTAGAAGAAAGGGGGAAGACATATTTGTACAGCTAGATGAATACCGTACATTAGGGAATAAAAAGGAAAGGGAATAATTTACCATGCTAGAATTTTTCTTAATAAGAAAGGCTGAATAAATTAGGCATAGAATAAATCAAAATTTACCAAAAGCAAAAAAATTATTTACAGGCTGTCACACAATGCACAAGGAAAAAATATCTATCTACCATATTCAACACAAAGCTATCATTATTTAATTCAAGAAGAAAAGGAAATAATTTTTATCCAATAACACCATAAATAGCAAACAACTTACCAAAAATGATTCAACAAATCAGCTAAGGAAACAAAAGAATGAGTATGAGTTGGTGAAGATTTTTAGCAGATACAAAATCATTTAGCATAGATCAATTATAGTTTACCATATGTGGACATGATTTTTCCTTAAACATAATGAATATACTAAAATGGTATAAAATCAGTTAATCATTCAAAATTAAATCAATTAAACAATACTTGTCGTATGGAAATAATGCAGTTGCTATATGATTGAAGAATGGTTAAATAAGCATAAAATCTTGGGTTACCATGTAAATACGGAAGGCTATATTCAAAAGAAAATGGCAATCATTTTAGTCAATAATCATCCCATACCGTAAGCTTTCAGAGCTATTTACAAACTAAATAAAATAATAATAAAATTTGAGCTATCACAAAATGAATAAAATAATAATAACGTTCTAAAAGACATAATCAATATATTAGGAGCCGTCAAAGTTGCAGTAAGGATAAATCACACAAATAAGTAGTACCGAGAAAGATTTTCTCAAAACAACTGATTTGAACAATCCAAATTCACCACAATAAACACATAATTTATAGAATTTCAGATTATCATAAAATTGTTAAGAATCAAATTATAGTGTAATGAAACTAATTCAGAGCCCGGGCTGATTGCCAGGTAAGAAAACGTATTGCCATTTAGCAAATAAAAATCAAACACATGATTTTACATTAAAATTCAATGCAGTAAGCTATTCAGAGTCAAATATGAACAGAGAGAGAGAGAGAGAGAGAGAGAGAGAGAGAGAGAGAGAGAACGCTCCAAATTACCACAAAAGGCGTAAATGTTAGTTTTAAGAAAAGAATGCAACACATTCACCATCACATAGTAATCTACACATATATGGGTTTGGGAACACGAAATATATATTCAGATAATCAGAACAAACACCAACCTTAAAATTTAATCAAGCTTAGTGTTCGACCAAGCACATGAAAAATCAGTCTCTATTTACATATGATAGTCAATGAGCAAACATACAACGATTTCAAACTTTTACTTTGAAAATTAACTATTTCCGACATGGATTTTGAGCTCTTCTATGCAAACAAACGCCAGGGAGCAAAAATAAAAAAACAAATAAATAAAAATAGAATTTTTTTAACAAAAAATTGCCAGGAACGGTTCCTCACGGATCCTTCCTAACTTTAAGATCTTGAAAAAAAACAAAAAATATGCAAATACTCAGCTTTGAGTCTTCTTGAACATAGGGAAAGTATCTCCTTCGGATTCTTAGATTTTAGGCATAGGTGAAGGGAGGAGAGAAGATAGTATGACGGTCTGGCGGGAAGTAGTGACTTCGGCTGCTATTGGTGGTGGGTTTTCTGATTGTTTCGCTGCATTCGGCCGGCATCTGTTAGAAGTGACGGAGGCGAAGATTGGTGGGAAGAAGAGAGAAGAGAGGAGGCGGCGTAGGTAGGTGGTTGGCCAGAGCCTGGCGGGGCTGGTGGCTTTCTACGTGCGAAAGAGAGAGAGAGACAGCGAGGAGAGGAGGATGGTGAGGCTGACTGGTTTCGACGTAGTGGTTGCGGCAGTCAGGAGAAAAACGGAGGGAGGTGGAAGTTGTGGGTTCTGCCGAAGATGGAGACCGACGAAAGGAGGAGAAGAAAGGATGCTCTGCAGTGCTGTCCAATGAGGGGGAATGGGGAAAACGGGAATTAGATTTTTGGTTTGGGGTGTTTTGGATGTTAAAGGAAATATGGTGTGAATTAATCTACACCGTAGGCTTTTGTATCAACGACTGAGATTTAATCGAGTGATATGGGTCGGGTCGCGGAGCGGGTTTAGTGGGTCGAGTTAATTTGAATTAAAATTGAGTGAGAATTTGGAATATGGTCAAAATTTGATCAAAATGGCTAAAATTACATAAATTTAATAAAAAGTGGCCAAAATTGGTATGAATTGAATAGGAAATGGCTAGAATTTAAATGAATTGGAGGAAAATTGAACTAGCTGCTACTAAATTAATAAAAATACTACACTTGTAAATAATTTAATAAATAGACAATATAATAGTATAATTTACGATAAAAAGATATAAATATTATTATTAATACAAATAATTTATAAAATTATGCGAATATTATTATATAAAAAGTTTGTAAAATTATATATTTAAAAAAATTAAAGTGTTGTTTAATTAAAACTATGTATGCATACATATTAATACATAATATTCTGTATATGATATAATTATATAACATTAGAAAAAAAATTAATAAATTGAGACTAAATGTAAATGAATACTTTTTAAAAAAAATTATAGCTTGAAACAATGATGCAAAAAATTAATTATTAAAATATGAAAAATACGAACTTAACAATTCGTAAAAGAGGTAATTTTTAAAATACACATACATAAATTAACTAGCAGCTTAAGACGGGGCATCGAGAGGTCAAAATTGGGTGTCAACACCAGGTTAGTTGCACAAGGATATTCTCAGCAAGAAGGTGTTGACTATGACAAAACTTTTGCTTCTGTTGCTAGACTGGAATCTATTCGTATTTTATTAGCCTATGAAGTCTCTAAACGATTTAAACTTTTTCAAATGGATGTTAAGCGTGCCTTCTTAAATGGACTTATAAAAGAAAAAGTTTTTGTCAAACAACCACCTGGTTTTGAAATTCTCTCTTGTCCCGACTATGTTTTTAAACTCTCTAAAGCTCTCTATGGTTTGAAACAAGCTCTAAAAGCCTGGTATGAACGTCTAAATTCCTTTCTCATTGAAAACAATTTTCATCAAGGAAATATTGATAATACTCTTTTTATTCAATGTTCTTCTACTACTATTCTGATTATTCAAATTTATGTAAATAATATTATATTTGGAAGTCCTGACGCTACTCTATGTAAGAATTTTGCAAATTTAATGACATGGGAATTTGAAACGAGCATGATGGGAGAGCGAACATTCTTTTTAAGTCTTCAAATCCGTCAGTCGACTGAAGGAACATTCATCAGTCAACCTAAGTACATGAAGGAGCTAATAAAAAAATTCAGTTTGGAAAAAGAAAAAACTGCTGGAACCCCAATGAGTCCCTCAACCTACTTGGAGAATGACTCAAATGGGAAAAGTATCGATGAAAAGCTCTATAGAGGAATGATTGGATCACTGCCGTACCTTACTACTGGTCAACCAGACATCATGTTTAGTGTGTGCAAGTGCGCCAGATTTCAATCAACTCCTAAAGAATCCCACATGACTACAGTAAAACGGATCATTTGTTATCTCATTGGAACTCAAGATTATGGTCTATGGTATCCTTATTCTAACAATTTTGACTTAATTGGTTACACAGATGCAGATTTTGCAGGTGATAAGTCCGATAGAGAAAGCACTAGTGGATCATATCAAATTCTCGGAGAAGCTCTCACCTCTTGACAAAGCAAAAAATAAAACTTTGTAGCACAATATACGACAGAGGCAGAATATATGTCCCTTGGAAGCTGTGGAGCACAATTACTATGGATGAAATATCAGTTGTTAGACTATGATCTAAATTATAAAAGCATTCCTATTTTATGTGATAACACCAGTGCAATCAGTCTTTCAAAATATACTGTGCATCATTCTAGAGCAAATCATATAGATATTAAACATTATTTTATTTGAGATCATGTTGAGAATAGAGATTTTTTATTGAAATTTGTTGACTCTGAAAATCAACTAGCTGATATTTTTACTAAACCCCTTTTAGAAAATTGTTTTTGTTTTTTAAGGAAAAGTCTCGGTGTTATTTCTTATTCTTTAATAAATTTCTCCTAAAATTATGTGTGATATTTCTTTGCCTAAATTAACTTGTTTAAAATTTATTTCCTTGCCTTAATTTACGTGCGTAATAACCTGTTTTTCCTATTTAAATCTCGCTATTTCAGTTTCCTAGGTCATCATTGCTGCGTCTGTCTGCATGCTTCATTGGTACTCTCTCTTTCTTATCAGAAATGGCGAAATCCTCTGTTAATAATGCTCATTGCTACAGCAAAAGGCTTAAGAGAGCGTCCTCTTCTCCATCCCCTGTTGAAATTTCTGACTCATCCTCTGAAGAGTCACCTAAACCCTCTTTTATTCTCATAAAAAACCCCCTAGTTCTTTCCCTAAGAAAGAAAATTCTGATTCTCCTCTTTCTTTTGACCTAGATGACATGCAAAAGTCCTGGAGCGTGTCTGAAAAAAAAAAGTTTCTGGCCTTCAAAAATCTCCCCTTCACTCGTGGTAGAGTAATCTGCCTTGCTCAACTTGAAGTCTCTCATTTCTCCATAAGCCATATCTTCTCCTTTCAAGGTCTAGATAATCTTTTCCTTCACTGTGCTAATGAAGCATTCGAAGATCCCATTCGGATGTTCTATGCAAATCTGAAACCTTCCAAAGACAACAATGATCCTGAAACCCTTGTTATGGGCACCAGAATTGTTCTGACCAAAATCCTCTTTGAAAAAGTCTTCAACTCTCACTTTTCTATAAATATTCCCTTCTTCACCGGTGGTTGGCCTGAAGATTTTGAGGTATGTCTCGATGAAGCAAAGCTATTCATTGCTTAAGATGGTACTGATCTCTCCGAATTTGGCCCTGCTTCTATTTGCTTCGGGAATCGCATTATCACACACATTGTTGCAACTACTCTGCTGCCTCAAAAAGGATCTCTCAGCACTTTGTCAAACAGAGATGTTTTTGTCATGTACTGCCTTTTGAAGAAGCGCAAAATAGAATGGTTTGAATGGTTCCTTGGATATATGTTTGAAAGCTATCAAGATACCAGTGGCAACACCAGTCTTCACTATGGAATGCTCGTGAGTCGAATCATCAAAGCTATGGGTGTGGATGTCTCTGGGTTCCCTGTGAAAGAAATCTCCTCTACTTATAATGGTCATACTTTTGCTAGTATGGGGTACATTCTTGATGAAGATCGTTGGGTCGAGAAGGCAAGTTTTAATCCCAAAGTCAAAATCTGCACTGTTGAAAGCTCTAATAATGTCTCTCCAAATGGTTCCTCCAACTCCATTTTCTCCTCTCTGTTGACTGAATTTAAGGATGTTAAGGAAAATCTTGGTGTAGTGGATGGTGACCTGCACAAGAGCAATGAATCGCTGGTTATCCTAACCTCAAATGTTGCCGATATGAAGAATCAGTTGACCCTCATCCAACGCGAAGGGGTTAAATCTTTCAACAAGGTTCTGCGCAAAGTCGACTCAGCCGCTGCTCGAGCTGAAATATCTGAAAATGAACTTGCTGTCGCCATTGAAAACTCCTTCTCCTCTCATCTACCCATATCGAGAAATCCTATCACTCCTTTTCTGAGTGTATCATCAATACGCTTAAATATTTTCTTAGTTGTGCTTGATCTTTTTGTGTTGCCTACTCTCCCCTGCCCCTGCATGGGCTTATGTTTTGACTTGTTCCCTTTTTGTGATGAAGGGGTAGAATATAACTGTTAACTGTTCTTGTTGTCTGTTTTTGTTGATGAAATGAACAACGTTAAGTGGATATTACATGTTCTATTTATATCACTATTATGTTCTTTATCACTGCTCCTCTAGTATTACTTTAAAAGTCCCTAAGTTGTGATCAATTTAAAGTTTCTTTTATAATGATCTTCTCTCCACTGGGTGTTCGATAGCGTTAAGTATAGTACTCTTCAATTCAGGGGGGGGGGGGAAGCATTAAGCCAGAGGGAGAAATCCACAAAAACTCTCTCAAACAGGGAAGTACCCCTAAACATCTCTAAATTTATGTCATCATCAAAAAGGGGGAGATTGTTGCACTAATATGTTTCAATGATGACAAAATTGTTGCAAGATGAATATATCAAGGAATATATTGTGACATTTATGAGAAGAAGATCGACTCCAAAAGGAAGGAAACTAATTAAGAGTTACGAAGATTTCCAAGGAATATTACAACTGAATATAAGGGTAAAACAAGGAAGGAATCACTCCCGATATCAATCAGCCTCAAATCACTGTCGTTTGCCTCGATCTCTGTCACCTGAAAAGGAAGAAATCCTTCCCAAATCAATCAAGGCTCGACAGCTTCTCCAGAGGATATGACTGGAGCAAAATCCCTTAGGTTATCCTTTGATGAGCAGTAAAACAAGATCAAAAGGAACTGATCTTGTACGTGAGAGCCTTTAAATACGAAGTCTAAAGACTGATTTCTCGTACAACTTCACTTGATCAAAACTGACAATTTTGTTGTTATTCAATCATTGTAATCCTAAAAGCATTACTAGTGAGATTAAAAGATCGAAATAGTCAGATTGATATATCGGGAGAGGCTATATCAAGTTCATTACTATTTAGTATAGATTGGTGAACTTACTCTTGTAACCATTGACAATTTGAAAGCTCAAAGGGAAACTCTTGCAACCCAAGGGGACTGGACTAGGCACCACAAGGGTGATCCGAACCAGGATAAATCTTTTATGTATTTATTTTCATGCTTTGAGATTGATTTATTATTGCTAACATTTTCTGCAGGAATTGAGTCGACTTATTCACTTCAACAGTCGATTAAGTGTTAATTTTTAAAATTCACCTCCTCCCCCCTCTTTGTTTATAACAGAGAAACTATGACATCTCAAAGTAGAGAAACCATGCACTCCCATTTAGAGGAACTATGCGTCATAACTATAAGGTGATCATAAGAGCTCGGATCAATAGGAGTCGATAATATTTGAAAGAAATGCATGAGCATGAAGCATATAACCCATGGAAACTTATGTCATTTGATAATCTAGGACCTCATCAACTTGTGTACAAGAAAACATGTAACTGAGAGGTCATATTATAACAAAGAAGTGGATTTATCCATTACATACCTCGATTTCTTATTTAGTATAACTAAACATACCTCGATTTCTTATTTAGTATAACTATGAAGAATCGATCCTTTATTTAAGACGTTAATCTACAAGTATGGCTAGCTATATTAGCAGCTAACCAATAAGTGTGGGCCCTATAAATAGTACATTAAATACACAATGAGTGTCGAGCTCGCAAGCCCCTTATAACAATTGTGTATCGCCACACTCTTTTTTTCATCGTATTTATAACTTCATATGACACGCTTACGAGGTGACTCAGTACTTCCCAAATTTTACAACACATAAAATATCCCCTAAACTCATTTGTAAAATTATCAAAACTTAAATTCACGGTTTTAGATCATTGTCTCTTGTGTTCTGATTGAAAACACGTCTAGAATGCTCATATGAGTTCATTAATAAAGATGGGTATAGTGCCTTACATTGTCTATCAAAACCTTAGGGCTTCTTTACTTCAGTTTGAAATAACCTTTGATTTATTATAATTGGAGAAGAATCAATATTAGCACCACTCGCTTAACGGGGAATTACCCAAGTTGAAATTTGGAGCTAACTTACCTTGAAGTTTGGAGGAGAGAAAATCAGTTTGGGAGCTTGAGGTAACTTTACTTTAACCCCAACAAGGCAACTTGTCTTCAAAATCCAAGGAATAGATTCAAGTAAGTTTCATGACCTTGAATGTAGGATTTTTCTATGTCACAATTTAATTCACTAATCTCAAGCTTTAGAGAGTGAAAGGGGAAAAGATCTTGAGAGCTAAGAGAATGGATCGGGCAGCAGTCTGAAAATTCTGTACAGCATTTTGTTCTTTTAAATAACCAAAAATAATTTGGTATTCACTTTATAATGCCTTATCTTTTAAGTGGTTGCTGCTACCCATCAACATAAGGCTTTTTTCTTGGGCATTTACCCACAATTCTTTTATGACAAAACAGTCACTAAATCTCTAATGTGTTTTCTAACAACAACAACGTGTTGCCCAAATAAAAGATATAATCACTCTCTTTAATACTCCACCTCATTTAAGACTATGAAACATCCATTATAAACACAATAAAAATTAATCAGAGTGAAGAGAGGCAAAACTTTATCACATAGGATAGTTAATGAAGCAAGTAGTAAAACCAAAATTTTCTAAGCAAGTAGTTCTAGGGGTGGCAATTGGGGCGGGGCAGGAAAGGACGGGGCTGGGCAAGTTCTTAACGGGGTAGGACAGGAAAAATTTAAATAGAACGGAGCAAGGCAGGGCAGGCAGGGTGGGTCAGAGAAAAATATTATTTCTAAAAATTTTTAATAGGTTAGGGTAGGGCAGGGTAAGACTCAAGTTATAAAAAATTGAAATTGCCGATAACAGCTTATACCCGAAAGGACGTGGCCTTCTTGCGCAATATCATGATAATTTTTTAAAAGATGGGAGGACTATCATCTTTAGACATAGACCTGAGAGAAATGAATTTCTTATTAAAGTATATTTTTGATTCTTTTATCATAAAAATATATACTCATTATTTCATTTTAATTTATTTATCTTAGTTACTATTTAAATAATTAAAAGAATATATTTTTTACTCATAATATTTTCAAATATTTTGAATAGTAAACTATTGTGACTTATAGTAGTTTTTATGTAATTTCTAAATATGTAAATTTTATTTTTTAAAAACTGAAGATTGTATGTTCATATTCACACCAAACATTAGTTAGTTTAACCTTTATATTCCGAATCAAGCTAAATAAATTATTACAAAGAGTAAATTTTACTTACCAAATTAGAATAATTTATTTTTGTCAAGTTGAAGCATGAAAAGTGAGACGTTGCAATAAATTATTTATCCAATTAACTTTCATTTATACATGATAAAGAAGTTAAAAAAATTCATGTTGCTAAACAAAAAAAAAAAGAAGATAACATAAATGGGCGAGGCAGGGCTTAGCGGGGCAGGGCAATTTTTTTGAAAAATACTAAATAGGACAGGATATGACAGGTTAAAATCTAAATCAATCAAAACTTGCCCCGCTCAATTGCCATACCTAAGTAGGTCATCCACTTAAACAAATAGATCATTAAATTTTCTTAAGCAAGTAGGTCAGTCACTTAATTAAGTAGGTCAGTATATTTCCTTAAGTAAGTAGTTCACTCCCTTTATCTAATATTTCATTTTTTCAAATCTTATTCCCTTCAACTTATACTTAACACTTTTGTACAGTTGAATCATTACTCTATGGGCTCAAATACAACATCATTCTGCCAAGTTTGAATAATTTTGTCGACATTAAATTAGTCGGGCACATGTTGAACGATATGAGATATTTTATATATATATATATATAGATTTGTATCTCTACTGTATTCAGTATATCTTTAATGACGGTTGGCTGTATATTATATGTATGTAAAATTATTCCGTAAATTTTGCGTATCCACGCGACTGTATGTGCTGATACAGATTGTTGAACGTGTGCATATAGCCTATCATGACAGTATCATGGGTTGATACAATGAAATTGAGAAAGCACATACAATTGTATTTAGTGCGATGGTAAGCATTGATACAACAAATTTGAGTGACAGGTTGATTATTGAAGGATTTCAAAAGCAGACAGGTTAATTTTCGGAACTAACTTGCGTTGTTGTCTATCCATTCTTATTTTCTAAGCATCATATTTATGAATTACTAACATTATTTTTGGTGCTTCATTATGTTTTAAAAAAAAACGTGATAATACTTGGTGCGTATACTTTCTTCTATGAATATCCCAAACAACAACACACAAAACAAGAGGAAAATTAAGTGTTATCAGTAACATAACATATATGACTTGAAGTTCCCATAAAGAAAATGAAAACTGAAAAGAAAATGATGAAGTAACTTTTCATGGCCTCTTTATTTTTTTTTATTATTTTTTTTTGTTAGCCCTTTGAGGAAAGTAATTTAGCAAAAATAATATTTTGCTCAGACCTTCCTTTGCCTTCATCAATCAAGTTTTAATAGTTGTAGTATACTTCATGAGCATTGCAATAACATCAGGAGATACTTCGGAGGCTGCTTTCTTCAGGTGCCGAATTTTTTGCTCAGTTTCTACCTCAAGCCTTTTTTCGGTTGAGTCTGAACTTCCGCTGGTCTGTACATAAATTCAATGAACAATACATTCTTGGTCCATTTGAAGACATCCAGTAAAATTAATATATTTGAACAATGAGTTATGTAATTGATCAAAGATGAAGATAAATATCTCAAGTCTTTTAAGTATGGAGTAGTTAAATATTAATTTGTAACAAGACATAATTTTTACGAAAAATAACATTTTTTTACTTGATGTTTTTTCATAAAGCACTTTTTCAAAGAACTTCTCACAATTGGTAAAGATAAGAAGGATTAACTTCCTTAGAGAAGTTACTAATTCAAAATAAAAATCTCTGACAATATGGTCTAAGAAAGAGAGGCACAATCAATAAAAGGAACAAGAATGACACTTGTTCTTTGCAACGTAAGAACAGGAAAGCAACTCTCTTTGTTCTCCATCTATACATCTTCCTCCTGTTGAATAGGGAAAGTGATTTATTTGGTTCTTTTCATTAACACACATATGAAAAGCATTTAGTTTGTGGGATGTTAAGTTCATTTCCTAGTGAATCGAAATTTTGACTTGAGGCAAATACAATGATGGTGAGCTCAACGAATATTCTGCTGCTTAACAGATACACAATTATTAACTCACCCCACGATTTATTCTAACATTGGTATCAGGTCAGGGTCTATGATTTTGTTGTTCCTATTCTTTTATTTTTTTTTGGTGAATAACATCGTTGGGAAAACAATTTCTTTTGTTTCTGCTGTTTTTGTGTAAAATCTATTCTCGCTGTAATTCCTTTTGTTTCTGTGGCCTTTGGCATGAATGACAATTCTAAAATCAAAAGAATAGTATTTTTAGAATCAGCCGCACGCAATCGACCTCTCGACGTCCAGATTGAGAATTTTTGGGTTTTAATAATGATTGTTATGGCTATAGAAAACCCACAAACTGATAGCAGTAAGGAGCAATCTCATGGGATGATGCTTTAGTTTCTTTTATTTTCACAAGATTATATCAATATTTTCTTTTGGTTGTTCCCACAGAAATAATTTGAGACAGAGTTGAGAGATGTGAATGTGATACATATATGTATATAACAAAAGCATGAATTTCCTAACTTCATAGTTAAATTATCCACATATTTTTATAACTAATTAGATCCTCCCTTCGTTTCATTTTAATTGCTAGGTATACTAAATATAGCTGTTTCAAAATACAAGAAATAATTGATCATGTTTCTTTCAATTCTACCCTTAGTACTTAAATTCATTCTAAAATATAAAAAAAAATTATTATTTTATTTTTTCAAAAAGTTAATAGGATTATATTAGTCAAATTACCATCCCTATTAATTTTTTTTAATGGGTGTGCAAATCTTATCATAGTAATTAAAATGGAACAGAGGGAGTACCTTAAACCTCTCAAATAACCTAATTAAAAGCCCCAAGTTAATTACCGGTACAAGTCATAATTCTTCATACTTAACCAAACCTATTAGGTTCTCCAAAAAGATTATGGAACAATTCTTCACAACTACGTTATATAGATAATTCAAGACAAGAAAAAATGCTTACTTTTGAGTATGCCGATATTTCCTGTCAAATGGAGTCTGAAGACGAATGGCTTGGTACAACTAAAGCTATATATGTAGTGGCTATGTGGAAGAATCAATTGGTAAAATGCTTTTTGAACTCAGGTTCAAAAGAAATGGTCCAAAAGGACAAAAAGATCGAAGGTGATTTCTTCAAAAAACAAACCTACTGAGTTCCATCAAGAAAAAGTGGCATAACAAGAACAAAGATAAAAATTAAAGGCATTGATGCAACAGTTAATGTTTGTTCTTCTTGTATTTGGTTTCTCTACAGTAATAATATTGTGAAAATTACTCTAGAGAATGTTTTCATAATTATGGATACCTTTATGATGGTTTCATAGTGCATGTGGTAATTCTTTCACTTATGACTTTTAGGTGGACTAACACATTATGGCATGTTTTAAGAGTAATAAAGATATTATTACATGACATGCATGATTGGATAGTATTGGAAAAGATTGAATTAGGTTAGTTAAGAAGGACATTTGGGTTCTTTCTCCAAAATTGAAATACCACCTTTTGAACGTCATCTTGCCGGAAAAATCACACTTAATCATTTGGAAAGTCAAAAAAGAGCTTACTTCCCCTTGCAATTAACTCATTCATATATTATGGTTCAATGAATTTGAAGTCCAATCTGGTGCCATTATTCTGTTATGTTTGTTGATAATTTTATACGCTTTGAAATTTTTTACTTGATTTCTTATAAATTTGAAGCAATTGAATGCTTTAGTCGATATATTAATGAAGTTGAGAATCAATTAGACAAAAGGAAGAAGACATTAAGAACTGATAGAAAGCATGAATATCTAGACAACTATTTCTTATACACTTCAATCAAATGGTGTGCCAAGAAGAAGGAACTTGACATTATTGGACATGACAAAGGTTCATAATGGCACAAACAAATTTACTTATCTCTTTCTAGGGTGATGCATTATTGATTGCAACCTTCATATTAAACAAAGCGTCTTCTAAATCAGGATCTTCTACTCCTAATGAGCTATAGACTGGTCATGAACCAAACTTAAATAATCTATGACCTTAAGGTTGTGCTGCAATTGTAAAAGATTCTTTTAACAAGTTTGATAAATTGAGTCCAGAAAGCAAGAAATGCATCTTTATAAGATACTGAGAACACTGTAAAAAGTATATGTTCATTAGATAATTAAAGAATAGAAGAGTCACTGAAGTTAAATCACAAAACATCATTTCTAAAAATAATTTTTCAAAGAAAACAAAAGGATGAGATAAAGAATAAAGAGCCTACCTGTGAAATGTTGAATTTAGTTAGACAGTAAATGTCTTATGAAATGTTTAATAATGAAATGGATCAAGATGTGTTTTGGGACTCTGAAGTTTTGATGATTGACAAGATGATGAAACAGGTGAACAAAGCTGGTGCATAAGAGTGCTTAAACATCCGTATGAAAAGATGAAAATATTTGGAGCAAGGATGCGAAAATCTTGGAGTTGATAAGCACTAAATCATTCATATCTACAAATGCCGATTTGTAAGAATTGGAGTTTGATTAAAACACAATGGAAGTCAACAGATAGACATGCAGAAGAAAGATTCCTACCTGAAGGAGACTTCTAATGTAGCTGCAAAGATGTGGATGAATTGTGTATATATAGAGGCATAAATCCTGAGTACAGCGAGCATGAAAAAGGAGAGAAAACAACAATTTTCTTGGTGAGGTTGTGTCAACAAACTCATCTAGTAAAGAGTCAAGCTAGAGTTAGCCATTCTTGTACTAGAAGTTTGTAATTTTGGTCGTAATTCCTGTACTCTTGTTTCAGTAAGTTATAAACTGAAGCAAGAACAATTTGTCTTCCAGTAAGCGTTGCTAGGAAGATATTGTGATTGTTGAATTAACGGTTAGGAGTTAGAGTTTATAATTCCATAGATTGCAAGAATATTGTAATCAACCGTTTGAAGAGGCTCTTTGAAGTTAGTGAAGTTGAAGGAAAATCTTGTGGAGGTACAGGTCGTGGCTTTTCACCTTTTGAGCCGGGTGTTTTCCACGCCAAATTACTGTCTCATTTATTTACTGTTTTATTCACATAAGTGGAACACGTCTGGTGACTTGTTTCATTCGTAGACAAACAGTAAAGACAAGTCCTTAGGTCGTGCAACCTAACAAGTGGTATCAGAGCAGGTTTATCTTAAAAGGCTAACACCTAAGATAGATCATGATGAATTCAGCACCACCTCTTGGACATTGTGAAGGACAGTCAATCACCCGACCACCTCTCTTCAATGGTTCTCACTTCATTTGGTGGAAAACTCGTATGGAAAACTTCATCCAGGCTGAGGATTACGAACTATGGGATAGAATCATTTTTGGACCAGTTATTCCCAAGAAGACAATGGATGGAGTAGAAGTTCTAAAAGTGAGATCTGAATTTACAGCAGATGACTTGTCGGCCCTCAAGAAAAATACTAAGGCTAAGAATATTCTTGTGTGTGGGCTAGGTTCTAACGAGTACAATCGGATTTCAAATTGCTCAACTGTAAAGCAAATTTGGGATGCCCTAATCAATGCTCATGAGAGAACAAGTCAAGTCAGGAAGTTCAGAGTAGCCATGTTGTTTACTAAATATGAAACTTTCAAGATGAAAGATGGTGAGACTCTGCAAGAGATGATAACCAGACTTACTTCGCTGGTAAATGAGCTATCTTCTCTAGGAAAAGTACGCACCATTGAAGAACAAGTCGACAAAGTTCTAAGGATACTTCCTAAGACCAAATGAGATGTCAAAGTCACTGCTATTCGAGAGGCCAAAGATATTTCTACCATGACGCTGGATGAATTGGTAGGAAATTTGAAGACATACGAAATGAATATGGATGATTCAAGGAAAGGAAAGTTAGTCAAAGATAAATCATTGGATCTTTAGGCTTGTGATACTGACGAATCTGATGGCGATGATGAACACATTGCCATCCTGGCTAAGAAGTTCAAAAAATTCCTCAAGAAGGAGAAAGCATTTGACAAAAAGGGATTCAGTAACAAACGAAGTTCTAATGAGAAGTCTTTGCCTGGTTGCTACAAGTGCAATAAGACTGATCACCTGATCAAAGATTGTCCACTCTGGGGAATTGAGTGGAGAAAGAAAAGAGCTGAGAAAGAGAAAGCTGAAAAGGAAGCCAAAGAAAAAATAAAGAAGGAAAGCTATGCAATTATGGCTGCTTGGGGGTCTAAATACGATGAGTCAGATGCTGAAGTTGATGAAACTGCTCTCATAGTAGTAGGAGATTCTGACTTTGAAGAAAATGACAAGAACTCTCAGGTATGTATCTCTAATCTAAATGAAAATATTCATCATATGTCTAAAAAGAAACTGATATTAATGATGAACGATGCAATGGAAAAACTTCAGGAAGTCACCTCTGATAGAGATCAATTGTTTAATACTCTTTCTAGCCTAAAATTTGAATTCATTGATCTAAAAAGAGGTAAAGAAGCTGCTTTAAAGAAACACATAGTTGAACTTGAGTCAATAAACAAGAGCTTAAAAAATTCCTCAGATCAAAATGAGGAAACCAATGAAAAATTGAAGAAAGTTGAGACTGAACTGAAGCAGTGTAAAACTGATTTCCTTAATGAAAAGGAAAAGGTAAGGAAGTTGAATCTGGAGGTCTCTAGTCTAAAAGGTGATCTTAAAAAAGCAAACAGGTGGACTAAATCCTCTAGGATTATAAATAATCTAAGTGGAATTAGTCATAATGAAAGAGATGGAATAGGTTTTTTTAAGAAATCTGATGTCTATGAAGATTTGTGCTACCTTTGTGGTCAACATGGTCACCCTACCACTGAATGTCCAGTTGCAGTAAAAAGCAGTAATAGGAGCATTTTGTTGGCTAAAGGAATTAAAAAGAAAAATGCTAGCTGGAACAGGTCATCTAACCTGTTGCCACACTGGGCAAGAAGAAACCTGATTGATCCCTTTTTCCATAAGAAAGAACCCAAGCTTGTCTGGGTTCTTAAAACTAACCTCTAAGCTGTTTTGCAGATAAGGGTGAAGGGAAGCAAGCATTGGTACATGGATAGTGCTTGTTCAAAACATATGATAGGAGATAAACAAAAATTCCTTTCACTCACTCCACTAAAAGGGGGGAATGTATCCTTTGGTGATGGAAAAAAAGGTATTGTTACAGGAATTGGCAGGATTGGAAGCTCAGAAAGAAGGGCATTGGAGGATGTATATCATGTTGAAGGACTGAAACACAATTTACTGAGCATATCTCAGTTGTGTGACAGAGGCAATAAAGTAACCTTTACCTCTGCAGATTGCAAAGTCAAAAGGCTAGATACAAAAGAAATTGTACTAAGTGTAAGCAGACACAAAAATGTATATAAGGCAGACATCATGGGAAATGCCTAATGCAAATATGACTTGTCTTAGTGCAATTGATTGTGATTCCCTTCTCTGGCACAAAAGACTGGGGCATGCCAGTTTGAAACAGATAAACAAACTTGCTTCAAAGGACATGGTCATAGGGCTGCCTAAGACTAAGTTCAAAAATGACAAAATCTGCAGTGCCTGTGTGAGGGGGAAGTAGGTGAGATCCTTATTCACATCAAAGAATCAAGTAAGTACAACCAAGTGTTTGGATCTATTGCATATGAATCTGTGTGGACCTATGAGAGTAAAAAGCAGAGGTGGAAAAAGGTAAATCTTTGTTATCATTGATGACTACTCCAGGTACACTTGAACTCTGTTTTTAGCCTCTAAAGATGATGTTTTTGATGTTTTCTACGTCTTTGTAAAAAGAATGGAAAAGAAATTAGGATCTTTCTTAATTTCCATAAGATTTGACCATGGAACAGAATTTAAAAATGCTAAATTTTTAGAATTTTGCTTAGAAAATGGAATAGATCATAACTTCTCTGCTCCAAGAACACCTCAGCAAAATGGAGTATTTGAAAGAAAAAACAGGACTTTAGAGGACATGGCTAGAACCATGATGATTGCAAGTCACCTTGCAAAAAATCTATGGGCTGAAGCCATAAGCACTGCTTATTATATTTTGAATAGGTTTATGAATATACCTTTATTAGAAAAGACTCCCTATGAATTACTAAAGGGAAAAAGACCCAACATAGCCCATCTTAGGGTTTTTGTATGTAAATATTTTATTCATAACAATGGGAAAGATAACTTGGGAAAATTTGATGCCTGGAGTGATGAGGGAATCTTCTTAGGTTATTCTCAGCATAGTAAAGCCTATAGAGTGTTGAACAAAAGAACAAACTGTGTTGAATAAAGTGTGCATGTTATTTTTGATGAATCTTGTGTTATTCTTCAGACTAACATGCAGGATGAAAGTGAAAATGAAGAACATACTCAGGAACTGATCACTGTACCTGTTTCATCTGTGGAACGAGATGGTGGCCTACAGACAGGGGGAACAACAAGGAATGAATCTGAGTCATCATCATTGCAATAAATCAACTCAAATACGGGAGGCTTTACAAGGACTGTAGCTGAAGAGCTACAAGTATCAGGATTCCCATCCAATTGATAATATCCTTACAGATCTCTTTTCTGGTATTACTACCAGATCAAGCTTAAAGAATCTGTGTGCCTTCAACGCCTTTCTGTCCAAAATGGAACCTAAAAAGGTGAAGGAGGCTCTCCTTGATGAAGACTGGATTATGGCTATGCAGGAGAAACTAAATCAGTTTGAAAGAAGCAAGGTTTGGCATTTGGTACCTCCACCTGAAGGAAGAACTGTAATTGACACCAAATGGGTATTCCAGAATAAGTTAGATGAATATGGAACTATAATAAGGAACAAGGACAGGCTTGTGGTCCAAGGGTATAGTCAAGAAGAAGGAATTAACTATGATGAGACATTTGCTCCTGTTGCAAGACTTGAAGCAATCAGATTACTCATAGCTTTTTCAGCCTTCAAGGAAATTACTCTTTATCAAATGGATGTGAAGAGTGCATTCCTCAATGGCTATCTGAAAGAGGAAGTTTATGCGAAGAAGCCCTCAGGGTTTGAAAGCTCTGAATTTCCAAACCATGTCTATAAACTAGATAAAGCTCTGTATGGACTAAAGCAAGCTCCAAGGGCCTGGTATGAAAGACTCTCAAAATTTCTTCTGAAGCATGGACATACAAGAGGAAAGATTGACAATACATTGTTCTTAAGAACAAAAGGTGAGGATCTGGTGATAGTGCAAATATATGTAGATGACATCATATTTGGATCTACAAGCAGTGACATGACTCAAGAGTTTCCCATGCTCATGAAAGGAGAATTTGAAATGAGTATGATGGAAGAGTTAAATTTCTTTATTGGATTACAAATCTAAGTAGACTGCTACTGGAATTATGATACATCAGCAAAAGTATGTGCAGGAGTTGCTTAAGAAATTCAAGATGGAGTCTGCCAAAGAGATTGACACTCCTATTTCTACAGCCACAAAATTAGACCTTGATGAAACAGGTCCATCCATAGATTAGACACAGTATAGAGGTATGATTGGTTCTCTGTTATATCTCTCTTCTAGTAGACCTGACATTGTTTTTAGTGTTGGCTTGTGTGCCAGATTTCAAGAAAATTCCAAGGAGTCACATCTCAAGGCTGTCAAAAGAATTCTGAGATACTTGAAGGGGACACCTGATCCTGGATTATGGTATCCTAAAGGTAGTAACTTTTCCTTAGTTGGATATTCAGATGCTGGTTATACAGGGTTTTTGGTGGATAGAAAAAACACTACAGAAATGGCTCACTTTGTTGGACCATGTCTGATCTCGTGGTCCATAAAGAAGCAAAACTCAGTCGCCTTGTCAACTGCTGAAGCTGAGTACGTAGCAGCTGGTTGATGTTGTGCTCAATTGCTATGGATCAAGCAACAACTACTGGATTTTAGTGTTGATGTGGGATGTGCTCCAATCTTATGTGACAACACTAGTGCCATCAACATTGCAAAAAATCCAGTTCAGCACAAAAGAACCAAACATATTGACATAAGACACCATTTCCTTAGAGATAATGTAGAAAAAGGTCACATCTCAATCATGTTTTGTTCCATTGAAGAACAAATAGCTGACATCTTCACCAAAGCACTAGAAAGGGATCTCTTTGAAAAGAACAGGTTACAATTGGGGATGATTAAGATTGCATAGGTCACCCTCAATGATTGGTTAGATTATGCAATTTCTTTGTGGTATTGGTATCTATGTTAATTATCCTAGCATGACACATTTAATTGTGTATCTCAAGCTTACGATAAAATTTTAATTAACAAGGGTTAGATATTAACTTGTGCAGGGTTATCAAGGTCTCTAAAGGCATTCATTTATCAGGTATGTTCTTTTCACTCAAATGCTCAACTGCTAAATGAGAAACAGCTATACTTACCTGCTTCATCCCTCCATCACCATGATAACCGTCAAATTCCTCATCTTCCCCCATAAAAAGTTGCCACTACCATCCATTAACCATCACGTCTACCACTGCCACCCTGATCAACGGTCACATCCCACGCTTCACCTTCCCACTTTTGTTCATCTATAAGATTGAAGTTGGTGTGTGTTGAACAGGCATCCTTACAAAATTACCTTTCTCACCCCTCTAAAGAAAAAAAAGGGCTTTTAAAATGGCTTCTTCCTCTTCTCTTTCTCTGACCAGTTCTTCCACAAGTAACCTTGAGAAAACTTCTTCTTCTCAAGAGCTGGTGCTTCACCCTTCTGCAAACATCTTCACCCACATTCCATTCAAGATGTCTGAATTTGCAGCATGGAATGCCTTTAAATCCCAATTCTCACCCTCCACAGTATTTCCTCCATTCTCTACTGGGGATTCTCTAAAAATCTATGATATTTCCCCTCTCAATCCCCACCCAATGAGGGCACTCCAATTTCAGACTTGATTCCACAAAGGGTACACTCTAGGTTAAGGAAGAAGTTTAATAAACCTGTGATTATTCCTGATGATGAACCTGAAAATGAGTCTGCTCATGACACACCTCCACCCACCAGTTCCACTCGTACCCCTCTTACTCGTACCCGTAAATGTCAGGAGGATGAGCAACTTGCTCAAGCCCTTCAAAAGAGTAAAAAGAAGAAGTCTTTTACCCCTGGTGCTGGTGCAAAACAATCATCCTTCTCCAAGGATGTTTTGCTTAAATCTGTTCACAAGTCTACTGTAGTCAAGAAAACCATACCCAAACCCAGAAAATTTGGGTCATCACCTCCTCCTCAACCTCCAACATCTTCAGAGCAAAATCCTACTGAACCCACTACTACATCTTCATCACCTATGCCAAAACCCTCTTCCAAACCCACCTCCAACTCTCCCTCAACATCCACCCCTAAAGCATCCTCCAAACCTATCGCAAAACCTACCTCTAAAACCTTTTCCCATCCACCCTCCAAACCAACTCCTAAAACACCCTTCAAACCCACCTCATCAACTCCTTCTTCCTCTACAAAATTCAGATCATCAGAACGGGTTACTCGACCTGGTCCATCCATTGGTTCAAATTCAGATGACTCTGATGGGGATGTGACTGGTGGTCTTGATATAGGTGACCTTAGTGACAGCCAACTATCCCACTTTATCCATTTTCAAAATTGAGCTGTTCTCAGGAGTAGAGTGATAACTGGGTTTAGTGGTCCGGCAATGGAGGTATTGCTTGAAAAACTGGAAGTCCAAGGTTGGTCATCCCTATTTCTTCAGGGCGATTGTCAAAGTAAGTTTGGAAAACCATAGGTTGTTGAGTTCTATGCGAATGGCAGTGCAAATGGTTCTCGTTTCTCTTCAACTATTAGGGGAATTTCGTTACATTTAGTTACTGAGGATCTTGCTCGCATCTTGGGAATTTCCATTGGTGGGTGGAATCATTATGTTAAACTTGAATGGACACCACTGGAAAATCTTCCTTCTGTTAGGGACATATGTAGGAAATTCTCAGGAAAACCTAGACTTGTTCAGCATAGGCGCATTCAGAAACGAGAAATGTCTCCCCTTCATCAACTCTATTTTGATGTTGTTCACAAAATGATCATTCCTAGGAAGGAAAGGAGGATTGAGGCCAATTATCTTGACCTAACATTAATGGAATTGCTTGATAGTGAGGTCAAGATCGACTTGCCCAGTCTTATGGTGAAATATATGCAACGGGTTCTTGCCAAGGATGATAACGGACATGCCCTTCCTTATGCCTTCTGCTTTAAATGATGCCAAAAGGGGGAAGAAAAATGCAAAATATTGATCATGCTTATGCAATATTTATTACCCATTTGCCTAACCTGTTTCATTTGAGAGATGTCTTCCTTGGAGGAAGAATCTGTGTAGAAATGGAATTATGTTTTTCATCATCAAAAAGGGAGAATTTTTTGGGACTCTGAAGTTTTGATGATTGACAAGATGATGAAATAGGTGAACAAAGTTGGTCGATAAAAGTGCTTAAACAACCTTGTGAAAAGATGAAAATATCTGGAGCAAGGATGCGAAAATCTTGGAGTTGATAAGCACTAAATCATTCATATCTCCAAATGTTGATTTGTAAGAATTGGAGTTTGATTAAAACACAATGGAAGTCAACATATAGAAATGAAGAAGAAAGATTCCTACCTAAAGGAGACTTCTAATGTGGCTGCAAAGATGTGGATGAATTGTGTATATATAGAGGCGTAAATCTTGAGTACGGCGGGCACGAAAAAGGAGAGGAAACAACAATTTTCTTGGTGAGGTTGTGTCAACAAACTCATCTAGTAAAGAGTCAAGTTAGAGTTAGCCATTCTTGGACTAGAAGTTTGTAATTTTGATCGTAATTCCTGTACTCTTGTTTCAGTAAGTTAGAAACTGAAGCAAGAACAATTTATCTTCCAGTAAGCGTTGCTAGGAAGATATTGTGATTGTTGAATTAACGGTTAGGAGTTAGAGTTTATAATTCCGTAAATTGCAAGAATATTGTAATCAACCGTTTGAAGAGGCTCTTTGAAGTTAGTGAAGTTGAAGGAAAATCCTGTGGAGGTAAAGGTTGTGGCTTTTCACCTTTTGAGCCAGGTGTTTTCCACGCTAAATCACTGTCTCATTTATTTACTGTTTTATTCACATAAGTGGAACACGTCTGGTGACTTGTTTCATTCGTCGGCAAACAGTAAAGACAAGTCCTTAGGTCGTGCAACCTAACAAGTGGTATCAGAGCAGGTTTTTCTTAAAAGGCTAACACCTAAGATAGATCATGATGAATTTAGTAGCACCTCTTGGATATTGTGAAGGACAGTCAACCACCCGACCACCTCTCTTCAATGGTTCTCACTTCATTTGGTGGAAAGCTCGTATGGAAAACTTCATCCAGGCTGAGGATTACGAACTATGGGATAGAATCATTTTGTGATTTAGACTTTATTGAACCCTGGAAAAGATGCATGGATGAAATGAGTAAAAAAAAGTTAAAGTCCATGAGAACCAACAAAGTTTAGGATCTGATTGACTTTTCTTCTGCGCGTGGAGCTATTGAGAACCAATGTGTTCTCAAAGATAAATATAAAATGGATGGGTCAATAGAAATATATAAGGAAATATTGGTTGCAAAAGATTTTTCTCAAGATGCTCTATTAGATTATGAGAAAATATTTTCACTAGTTGTGAAATTTACCTCAATTCGCTTACTTTTGACTATTGTTGCACGTTTGAATGTGAAATTACATCAAATTGGTGTGAAGATAGCTTTAGGATATTGAGATATAAATAATAAAATATACATGAAATAACATGTAGGTTTCCTCGTTAAAATCCAAGAAAAGAAAGTTTGTAAATTTAAAGGTCTATTTATGTTCTAAAGTAGTCTTTAATGTAGTAATAGTTGAGATTCCACGAGGAGGTGATCTCATATAATTTCACCATGATTAATGAAGACCATTGCATCTATGTGAAGAAGTCTATGAAATATTTGTAATTTCTAATGAAATATTTGTAATTCTTTCTCTCTACGTGAATGATATTTTATTGACCGAAGATAATATGGAGTATCTAAAAACTATAAGGTCATGGCTTTTGAGGTCATTTGACATGAAGGATATGGTTGTAGTTGACTACATACGTGGTGTTAAGATCAAAATATACCATTCAAAATTTTTTAAGTCTATCTCAAGAATCATATATAACGAAAATCTTAGAATGCTTCCAAATGAATAGTTGCAAACCCTTGGATACTTCTCTAGCGAGAGCTGATTCAATAACTGAAAAAAAGAAGATATTTCTCAAGTTTCACAATCATGTGTTGTCAGGAGCTTGATGTATACTACAATCTGTATTCGTCTAAATTTTTTTTATGTCATAGGTCTCGTTAGTAGGTATTGATCCAATCTTGAAAGAGATCAATGAAAAGCAGTGAAGAAGATTTTCAGATCTGAAGAAAATTACATATTATTCACTATGTTATAGTAGATCTAATTTACTCTTCAGATGTTATGCAGAGGTCGATTAGGCTGGTGATCGGAATAATATGACCTCAGAATATATTTTCTTACTTAATAATGATCTATTTTATGAGAAAAGTAAGAAAAAAACTTGCACTCGACTTTTTCTATGAAATCTGAATTTGTGGCTTGTGTATTTGTAGTACAAGGAGTTGTTGATTAAGAATTCTTAGAGAATTTTCATATTATAAAGAATTGTTAGGGATCCATAATTTCATATCGTGACAGTCAAGTAGTTATTGCATATAGAAAGGATCCAAAAACCAGTAAGATCAAAAAAATTAATATCAAATATAACTTCGTGAGACATCATGGTAAGTGGAAAAATAACATTACAATACATACCTACACAAAGACGATAGTGAATCCTTTTACAAAATCAATATCCAGAAATAAACATGATGTAGCTCTAAATTTGGGAAGGATATGCTAATATTTATGTAATGCAAAATATTTTGGTTATGATAATATACTCACCAATGAATTATTATGAGATTATGTTGATGTTCTATATGCATGTGATGATATCCTAGTGAAGGAGATAAGTGTGTCGAACAAGTTGCGAGATTGGCTCTCTCACACAAGCGATCTCCTTTGATGTCAAGGAACATGTAGAGATGAGACTGCAAGGTCATGTATATCTTTTGATAAAAAGTTTGGCCTTAACTGGAGTTTAGACTAATGGATTACAATATCCTCGTGACTTATTTTATAAGCGAGATGTGAGTTTTTCAAAAGGTTATATTTGAGGATTGTTTGAAAGAAAAACTCAAGTAAGACAATTGGAGGTGTCTAGACCAAGATCTTTACAGTGTTGAATAAGACACACATATAGCTATAAGATGAGAATACTGTAACATGTGTTTTATTCCATGTGTGCTAAGCGACTATTAGGTTAATGAAAGAATACCTACTTTTTCATTGTGTGAGACCCCACAAAGTTATATTAACTTTTCATAAAATATCCTTTGATCTTTGACTATTTATTGAAGTTTCAAGCAGTGTTGCTACTTTAACATGTCAATAATAGCCAAGAGTAATTTGGCAATGTAGTGTATGTCTAGAAAAACAATTGATTTGGAATGGATAAATTCAATAGGAAGAAAGACAATTAAAATTAATAATTTAACTTGTATCCACAGGTCAACCATTAGACTTACCATGAGGGTGTCAAGTGTAATTGTTGACCTAAAGTCAAAATATGAACTTGAGTTCGCCTCTTTTGAGGATGATAGATTGGACAATTAGCTAATGGAGTAGCGAATGATATCTGGGATATTCCAAATAATAAGATTCTCATGTTAGTAGTGAATCCTTTTTGTATTTAATTGAGTTTCTACATGGAACTTTTATGTAATCTTAATGGGTTTGAAATATTATAGCTCTTGATACTCACAAGTCATAATATTACTTGTCTGTATGAATTGGATGCGTTATTGACATGATACTAGTTTGGATTTAGCCCCATCATAAGCAAAACGAGAGATATTGGAAATTGAGTCTTAATCTTGAATCGCTCCATGAAAACTGACTCAACCTGCTTGATAAACATAAGGATGGAATTAACTTCCTTAAAGAAGTTATGGATTCATGTTGGGATCTATGTAGTTTTGATGATTTACAAAGATGATGAAATAGGTAAGCCTAGCTATTTTAAAGGAGTGCCAAATACACTGTCTAAAGGAGATGAAATTGTAACAGTATAATATTCAATTAAAGATAAGTATGCACACATCAAGAAGTGGTTAAGCCATATCACACAAGCTCAGTGAAATAAACATGTACTGATTTGAAAGAGTTGAAGTTTGATTAAAACACAAAGGAGGACAAGAGATAGACTTGAACAAGGAGTTGTATTTGAAATAGAACTCCTAAGCAAGAAGGGACTGTTGGAGTAAAGAGTCTAAAGTTGAGAAGAACTCTGTGAAGAATTATGCATAAATAAAAGTGTTTCTACTCAGAATTAGGTACACAGTTACAAAGAGGGAAAAAGGCAATTAGCATAGTGAGACAATGTGCAATATCTGAAGTGTGAAGAAACTCAATTAAAGAGCTTGGTCCTAGTAAAGTGATAGGCTAGAATAACATTCTTATACTAGGTGTTATTGATTGAGTTGTAAGTTGATGTAACATTAATTCAGTAAATTACAAACTAAATCAAGAACATTTAGTCCTCGAGTAGAGTATACTAGAAAGTGTTGAGGACACATTCCTAGGAAGGAGGGTAAGTAGCTAGAAATTAGAGTTTATAATTTTTTTAGGTTACAAGAGTTGTAATCGGCTGTTAAAGAGGCTCATTGAGTTTAATGAAGTTGGAAAAAATCTTGTGGAGGTACAGGCCATGGTTTTTCACCTTTTGAGCTGGGTGTTTCCACGCTAAAATTACTGTGTTCTTTACTTACTGCATTTAACTACTTAAGTGAAACACGTCAGGGAACCTGTTTCATTCATAGGTAAATAGTTAAGTTAAATATACAATATCTAGGTCGTATGATTATTAATTGGCATCAAATCAGGTTTATCTTATAAGGTTAACACCAAAGATAGATCATGATGAATTCCGCACTATCTATTGGGCACAGTGAAGGGCAGTCAACAACTCGATTTCCTCTCTTCAATGGATCACATTTTATTTGGTGGCATGCACATATAAAATTTTTTATTCAAGCTGAAGATTACGAATTGTAGGGTAGGATCATTACTGGACCAACCATCCCTATGAAGATGGTACATGGAGTTGAAGTAATGAAGGTAAGATCGAAATTTACTGCTGATGATCTGGTTGCTCTAAAAAAGAATGCAAAAGCCAAAAACATTTTGGTGTGTGGCCTAGGCCCTGATGAGTACAACTGAATTTCAAACTGCATTACTACCAAATAGATATGGGATGCATTGGTCAACACTTATGAAGGAACAAGTCAAGCGAGGAAATTTAGAGTTTCTATGCTATTCACTGAATACGAAACTTTCAGGATGAAGGATAGTAAATCTCTGCAAGAAATGATTACAATACTCACATCCTTATTTAATGAACTATCTTCCCTAGGAAAGGTACTTACCATTGAAGAGTAGGTTGACAAAGTTCTGAGGATCCTTGATAAAGCAAAATGGGATGTTAAAGTCACTGCTATAAGGGAAGCTAAAGATATATCTACCATGACACTTGATGAGTTGGTAGGGAACTTGAAGACTTATGAGATGAACATGAATGAACTTAAGAAGGAAGATGAAACCAAGAAAAAGTCACTGGCTCTAAAAGCATCTAACAAAGATGAGTCTGACCTTGATGATGATTAATTGGCATTTCTAGCCAAAAAATTTAAGAGTTTCTCAAGTAAGAGAAGAGTTATGACAAAAAAGGAACAAGTAGCAAAAAGGGTTCCAATGATAAATATCCAGAAGGTTGCTACAAATATAACAAAACTGATCACATGATTAAAGATTATCCACTAAAATAGAATGGAGAAAAGAAAGGGCTGAAAAGGAAAGAGCTGAAAAGAAAATGAAAGAGAAAGCAAAAAAGGAGAATAAAAATTATGCAATGATTGTTGCTTGGGGATCTGATTCTGATGAAGAAATTAGTGAGACTATATTCATGTCTATAGGAGACTCTGACCTTGATGAAGAAGATAAGAATTCTGAGGTAAGTACTTCTAACTTAAATGAAAACTTGCATACTCTTTCTAAAAGAAAACTTGTTTCCATGATGAATGCTTTAATGGATAATCTCCAAGAGGTTACCTCTGATAGGGATCAACTATTTAGTGATCTTGCTAGTTTAAAGTTTGAGCTCATTGATTTTAAAAATGGCAAGGATGTCACTGATAAAGAAAATAGTACCCTAAAAGAACAGGTTATCCAACTTGAGTCTGAAAATCAAGTCCTCAAAAATGAAAGTTTGAAAATATTTCTCTTAAAACGAAGAGATAAGTGAGAATCTAAAAATGGTTGAGTCAGAACTCAAGCATTGCAAAATTGATTATTTTTGTGAAAAAGAAAAGGTAAGAAAATTGAGTCTGGAGGTGTTCAGGTTATTATTGGATCTTGAGAAAGCAAGAAGGTGGACCAAGTCATCTAGAATCATAAATAACTTAAGTGGTAGAGTTCACAATGAAAGGGATGGAATAGGTTTTTATAAAGAAATCAATATCTCTAGTGATATCTGTTACTTGTGTGGAAAGCTTGGACATCCCACCACTGAATGTCCAGTGGATGCTAGGAGCAGAAATAGGAGCATTATGTTAGCAAACGGAAACTGGATGAAACCTGCTCATAGGAACAAGTTTAACAACCTGTTGCCAAGTTGGGTAAGAAGAATTGCCAAGTTGGGCAAGAAGAAATTTGATTCACCATTTTGATCACAAAAAAGGACCCAAGCTTGTCTAGGTTCCTAAAACTAATCCCTGAAACTGTTTTGCAGGTGAGAGTGAAAGGAAGCAAGCATTGATACATAGACAGTGCTTGTTCAGGACACATAACTGGAGATAAACAAAAATTTCTTTCACTCACTCTACTCAAAGGAGGGAATGTATCCTTTGGAGATGGAAAAAAGGGTACTGCCACTGGAATTGAAAAAATTGGAAGAACAGAAGAAAAATCTTTGGAAGATGTGTATCATGTAGATGGATTGAAGCACAATCTATTGAATATATCTCAGTTGTGTGACAAAGGAAATAAGGTAACTTTTACTTCTGCAGGTTGCAAGGTCAAAAATCTAGATACAAAGGAAATTATTTTGAGTGCCAGTAGACACAAAAATGTGTACGACGCAGATATCATGGGAATGCCTGGTATAAATCTGACATGTCTCAGTGCAATGGACTGTGATCCCCTTCTCTGGCATAAAAGACTTGGGCATGCTAGTTTAAAACATTTGAATAAGCTTGCTTCAAAGGATATGGTTATAGGCTTGTCTAAAAATAAGTTTAGAAATGAAAAAATCTGTAGTGCTTATGTAAGGGGGAAGCAAGTGAGATCCTCTTTTAAGCCAAAAAATCAAGTAAGTACAAACAGGTGTCTTAACCTATTGCATATGGATATGTGGACCCATGAGGGTAAGGAGCAGAGGTGGAAAAGATACATTTTTGTTATTGTAGATGATTATTCCAGGTTCAGCTAGACTTTGTTTTTAGCTTCTAAATAAGATGCCTTTGATGTCTTTTCTATTTTTGTTAAAAAGATGGAGAAGAAGGTAGGCACCTCCTTGATTTTCATCAGATCTGACCATGGAACAGAATTTGAAAATGCAAAATTTTTAGATTTCTGTTTATTAAATGGAACAGATCATAATTTATATGCTCCAAGAACTCCACAACAAAATAAAATAGTAGAAAGGAAAAATAGGATTTTAGAAGATATGACTAGAATAATGATGATTGCTGAAAATCTTGCAAAAAATCTTTGGGCTGAATCCATGAGTACTACATGTTATATTGTGAATAGATGCATGACCGGACCTATGTTAGAGAAGAGTCACTATGAATTACTCAGTGGTAGAAAGCCTAACATTGCTCATCTTAGAATCTTTAGGAGTAAATGCTTTATTCATAATAATGAAACAGACAATTTGGGAAAATTTGATGCCAGAAGTAATGAGGGAATCTTCTTAGGTTACTCCTAACATAATAAAGCATATAGAATGTTAAATAAAAGAATAAACTGTGTTGAAGAAAGTGTGCATGTTGTTTTTGATGAATCCAGTATTATGTTGGAGACTAACAGGTAGAATGAAAGTGAAACTGATGAACATGCTCAAGAATAGGTAGCATCACTTGTTTCAACTGCTGAACAAAAAATGGACACACTGACAGGGGGAACAACAAATAATGAACCTGAGCCAACAATAGTGCAACCACCTGACTCAAAGGTATAACATTCACAAGGAATAATGGTGAAAAGCTATAAGTATCAGGACTCACATCCTCTTGAAAATGTTCTCACAGACCTCACTTCTAGGATTACTACTAGATTGGGGTTGAAGAAATTGTGTGCCTTCAATGCTTTTTTTGTCCAAAATGGAGCCTAAGAAAGTGAATGAGGCTCTTCTGGATGAGGATTGGATACTTCCTATGTAAGAAGAGCTAAATCAGTTTGAAAGAAGCAAAGTGTGGCATCTGGTACCTCCTCCTGAGGGTAGAACTATGATTGACACCGAATGGGTATTTCAAAATAAGCTGGATGAGCATGGAACAGTTATAAGAAATAAGGAAAGATTGGTGGTTCAAGGCTACAATTAAGAAGAAGGCATTGACTATGATGAAACATTTGCTCCTGTAGCAAGACTTGAAGCAATCAGATTTGCTTATAGCTTTTGCAGCCTTTAAGGAACTTACTCTTTATCAAATGGATGTAAAGAGTTCCTTCTTGAATGGATATTTAAAAGAAGAAGTACATGCGATGCAACCACTAGGTTTTGAGAGTTCTAAATTTTCTAATCATTTCTATAAACTAGACAAAGCCTTGTATGGATTGAAGCAAGCTCGAAGAGCTTGGTATAAGAGCCTGTTAAAGTTCCTATTTAAACATGGGCACACGATAGGTACAATTAACAACATACTCTTCTTGAAAATTAAAGGAGAGAATCTATTGATTGTGCAGGTATATGTGGATGACATCATCTTTGGATCAACCAACAGTCTCATGACTCAAGAGTTTGCTAAACTTATGAATGGAGAATTTGAAATGAGCATGATGAGAGAATTGAACTTTTTTCTTGGATTGAAAATTAAGCAAACTCCTACTGGAATTTTGATTCATCAACAGAAGTATGTGAATGAGCTGCTCAAAAGATTCAATATGGAAGCTTCTAAGGAGATTGATACTCCCATTGTCATTGCCACAAAACTGGACCTTAATGAAACAGATCCATCCATAGAGTAGAAGCTCTATAGAGGTATGATTAAGCCTCTCTTATATCTCACTGCAAGTAGACCTGACATTATTTTCGATGTTGGTTTATGTGCTAGATTTCAAGAAAATCCCAAAGAATCTCATCTCAAGGTTGTCAAGAGAATTTTGAGATTCTTCAAGGGAACCACTGATTTGCGGTCGTGGTACCCAAAGGGAATCAATTTTTCCTTTGTGGGTTATGCTGATGTTGATTATGCAGATTATCTGATTGACAGGAAGAGTACAACATGTATGACACACTTCATTGGACCATGTTTTATTTCCTAATCCACGAAGAAGCAAAACTCTGTAGCTCTGTCTGTTGCTGAGGCTGAATATGTGGCAGCTGGATCATGTTGTGCATTGTTGTTATGGATTAAGCAATAATAGATAAATTTTGGCATAGATGTTGGATGTGTTCAAATTTTGTGTGATAATACTAGCGCCATTAACATTGCCAAAAATCTTATTCAACATAAGAGACCTAAATATATTGACATAAGACATCACTTTCTTAGAGATAATGTAGAAAAAGGTCATATTTCAATTATATTTTTTTCTACTGAGGAGAAAATTGCTGATATATTTACCACAACTCTAAGTAGGGAGAACTTTGAAAGGAACATGTTACACGTGGAGATGATTAATATTGCATAAGCATACTTCAATGATTGGATAGATTAGAGGTTCACAAATTTTATTGTCCAATTTTCAATTCAATTTAGTCTTGCACATTTAATTGTGTCCCCCAATTCCAGTTCTTTCATCTTCTTTTAGCATAATATTGTATTAACTTGTGTAGTGATGGAGTCTACAAATGCAGATGCAATTCTTCTTGACACTTCCAGGTATGTTCTATATTACACTAAGAAAATAGTGAATAATATGAAACGTCTGAGCTCTCATGTTCCATTCAATTATTACTTTTCTTAACATCTTTCTCAAAATGCTGAAATTGTCGTAGCATCACCCATTTTCTCTCTGCACTATGTCACATCCCCTCACATGTTCCACCTTCCCTCTCTCTCTCTCTCTCCTATAAATGGAGTAGTTGGATGAAGTTAAAATCACAAGCTTTTCTTTCCTTCTTGATATCCTTGACACAAAAGCTTTCTTTTGGTAACTGCTTTCTAACCTAGCATGGAAACTCTATCTTCCTCTACCAACAACATTCCCAATGTTACTAATACTCCCCCATCTGAGTTTCATGAAATAGTGGTGCACGAAATAGATACTCAACCCAAGAGAGTTCCTTTTCCCATTCCCTTCAAAATGGCAAATTTTGTAGCATGGAACACCTTTAAAAATCAATTCTCCACTTCATGTTCCATGCCTTCTGGTGCATTCCCTTCTTCTAGTTCTATATGTGAAGTCGCACACCTTCAATCTGTTGATAGTGAAGGCATTACCATTGCTGAACTCATTTCCAAAAAATTTCAGTCTCGATTGAGAAAGAGGTTTGGTTCATCAATTTCCATTCCTGATGATGAACCAGCCAATTAAATTCCTTCACCATCTGTTCCATCCAGGGTTTCTTATACCTGAACTCAGATGCGCCAAGAAGACTTCATTCTAGAGAAAGCTCTTCAAGAAAGTAGAAAGAAGAAACATTATACAGTGCCCTCTTCTTCAATAAAAGTCGCTTCTTCGGACAATTTGCTACTCAAAAAGGTCTGGAGGTCGAACGTAGTAAAAAGGTCCCTTCCAAAAGACCAAGAAACCTCCTCCTTCCTCCTCAAAATATGCTTCAAAATTTTCCTCTAAACCTGCTCCCCAATCTACTCCCAAACCTGCTTCAAAATCTCCTTACAAACCCTATCAAACACTGCATATAAAACTCCCTCAAAATTCCCTTCCGATCCTCTCCTCAAACTCATTCTTCAAAATGGGTTTGTCCACCTGTTCTAATCCCGGAGTCTGACTTTGAAGGAACATATGATAATGAGTCTTGTGGGGTCGATACCTTTGGGATCTCTGACCCAAAATTGCTATATATTCTACATTACCAAAAGAGGGCGATTCTTAGAGGAAGAGTTGTGACGGGCCATGGTGGACTTGAGATAACCACATTACTAGCAAAACTGGAAGTATAGGGATGGACTAACCTCTTCCTTCAGGGTGATGTGCATAGAAAATTTGGAGAACCTGTGGTGGTCGAGTTTTATACAAATGGGGTTAAGAAGGGGCTAATATTCACTTCATCTGTTAGGGAAGTCTCTTTAAATTTGGTGGCTGAAGATGTGGGAAGAATTTTGTGTTACACCCCTTAAGTTTCTATTATTTAACGGATGCGTTCGTATGTATGTCAAGAGTTTTGGAGTACGACGCATGTGGAAAAGGGTTTGGGGGATGAATACGTGAGTGTGTGATTAAGAGATCGGGAGGAAAGAGACCGGAGGCAGGCTGCAAGGGGCAGCGTGTCGCGGACCTCCCTCCTCCTTTAAGGGGTGGCGCGTCGTGCCCCTATTCTGGCGTGATGGGAGGCGCAACGCATCCCCCTGCCACCGCCTCCTATATATAGGTTTTAAGTGTGTGAAGCCCTTGTCATTTAAAACATTTATCTCAGCTGAGAGAGGAGAGGGAACAACTAGTTCTCAGTTTTTCACCGATTTACGCCGTTAAACTCCGTCTAAATGCAAATTCACCTTGGATAATGAGTTCTAGGCCTACGAGCAACATCCCTGCAGAGTTATTTCTTGAAGATTCGTTTGGTGTACAGGAACTCTGCCGAGTAAGAGTTGTTGAAATTACTTCAAATTGAGTCCCAAGCGGCTATAGGCAATAGGTAAGCATTTCTCCCTTCTAAGCTCTTGAGAAATTGTAAGTTTTCGGTCGAACGAAACAAAGTTGAAGTTATAGTTAACCCTATTGAAAGATATTGCTATTCACTGATTCCTACTATTGAAATAGCCTTGTTTTCTCAGCATAAGACTGCAATAAAGTGGAATTATTGGCTTAAAGTTGGAAACTGTCCGGATGAATAAAAGTCGGCATTCGAGGTATGTTAAGACATATCCCTTTGGCAAGTTATTCTCGTCGTATAATGATACGACCTATGTTTTTGAACAGAGATAACGACACTATATGTGGTAATTAGTTGCTTCTAGTAGATAAGTATCATGTATGTTATGATTAGCTGCTATCAGTATATCATGATTATAGATGTCGCGGTTAGCTGCTAGAAGACGTTTTAAGAGTATATTGTAGTATCCCTCATCAGGAAAGAGTATGTTAAGTGTGGCACACGCTATGAGAATCATAGAAACTCCTCTGTTCTCCTGTTCACTGTATTAGTAGAATTTTGGTGTTCTGCTGTCATGCCAAGGACTTAGAAGTTTAGAGTTAGCTGTTGGGCCTGAGTTGGTAAGTTGGACAACACAGGGCACAGTTGGATGATATAACGATCAGTTTGGCGCCTATATTATCAGTAAATCTTTCCCAGAGGTCGTTGGCATACCTTGACGCCTTCAGGGCCAGAATTTGAATAGGATGGTCATAACTTAGAGTCAGCAGCACTAGGGCTTCCTAGTGAACTGAGTGACGTCCTGCCATCTAGTTAGCTACTGCCAGTAATTGTTAGTTTCCGCCGACTTAGTGCTTATCATACAGGCCGCCCAGGAAATCATTCCAGTGTACAAGTCAGTTAGACCCGTGGGTACCCTAAGGAGAGAACCTTATCAGTACTTGGATGCAGGGCCAACGCCCCAACTTACTCTTATAGATGCTCAGGTACAAGTTGTCGTGAGAGGCTAGGTCTAGATAAACCTGCCTACGAGGCTATGAATCGCCTAGAGAAGTCATATGAATCTGAACAGACCAAGTTAGTGTGTAAGGGACTAGAACCATAGTGGAACAGTATACCTTCAGGTTAAGAATTATAGTAAGCTGCCTGTGGAAGGTTAAGGGCTGACTGCTTAGGAGCATATCCGATTAGTAGCATCCCTACAGTTGTTCCAAGTGAAGGAACTAAATAGTTGGTCGTCTGCAACCTTACGATTCTCTTATGAGCTATCATTGTCATAGCATGACATTCAACGTATCGTTTAGGCCACTCCAGACCTCTCCCTATTCTGTCTAGACCATTAGAGTTTATGATCACTGCCAGGACCCTTCGGTCAGGGTAGGCACATGGGATGTGCCTGTTGACAGCTATATAGACTATTCTAGAGGCGAGTAGCGATCACGTTAGTCCTAGAGGTTCAGATACGCCTTTTGAGTGGCTAGATCGACACTTTAGTGTAGAACATCGGTTGGGATTTCCCCCACCTAGGATAGCCTTTCGTTGACCAGGTTTAGGGTTTCTAACAGTGTCATTGCCTACTGGGCTATTGATCTCTCAGAGGAGCTATCTGATGTTGCTCATAGGAGCTATGTGATGTCCTAAGGGACTATATTCAGGACCAAGGGCCATATTACAGTCCATCCACGAATTGGCTTCTATCTTTATGTCGTATCAGCATCACTGACTCTCCGTCGAGCCTTGTATTCCCAAGGTGCAGCTACAGGAGTCCAGCGAGCTCAGATGTGTACCTAGAAGTCAGGTAGGTTGGCTATAGTACCAGTAGAATTATAAGAAACTGGATAGGGATATATATTTTGGTACATATTGTACTGACGCCCATCCTTGGGGTGCTGCATACTTGCCGGTAGGTTTAGACAGACAGATTGCGGGATCTCTTAGCAGCTATTCACAGTCAGCAGATTTGCCAGCTCCTTTCATTCGGAATTTCCTGGTTGTAGAGGATTATTTGTCTTTTATTTGTATAGCATTCAGGTAGGCTGAGGCCCTATCCCAACCAATATTTTTCACTCTTATAGGCTTGCAGACTATAGTCTTTAATTAGTTGGTTGTTGTTGGCCGTGTGGGGCCTATGTATGTCTTATTTTACATGTTGGTTGTGTGGGGCCTAGTTTAGCTAGTTAGTTAGCAGCCTTATCAGCTATAGTACGAATATGACTATTGTTTCCTTTCTGTTATAACTATACAACATGGTGGTCTCGTCGACCCGCATAGGATCCCTTTATTGTTATGTTGGCTGGGTTAGTTGTTTTCTTTTACAGTTGCTACGTGGCCTTGTTGGCCTGAGACTGTATTTACAACCGAGATATAACAGTTTATTTTCTTGATTTGAGTTGCTGGTCGTCACAAAAGGTGCATATATCCAGCTAGGTCAACCCAGATCCCAGTATGGCATCAGGTGCCCGTCATGCCTCCCAAGGCAGGGCGTGACAAACTTGGCATATCCTAGGGAGTCTGCAAGTTGTGTCAAGTAGATTTTTGTCTATGGTGTGTTGTGCACCACATTCTATAGAAAGGAGGCTATGAGGCATAATAGCGTGGTTATCCCTCCTTCTTCTCAGATCGTGCTATAGAGCCGAGTTGTACAGGGTTGAGTCCTTAAGTTAACGTTTCTATGTTCGTCTAGAATAATGTTTGATATGAGACGGACCCCAGCTAGCTGCAAGTTAGCTATAGTAGCAGGAAAGGGTACCAGTAAGATGCCATAGTTGGAGGGCATTTAGTTTGAGGGCAAAAGTAGATATCTTTTAATCTCCCCAACGCCCTTTCGAAGCACCAGGAACCTCATAAGGTAATAGATATGTCAGCATCATCCCCAGTTCTTTCTACATCCCCAGAGTAGGAGGTCAGTAATATAGTATATGTATGAGTTGACTTACTTAGTAGATATTTAGAACTAGATAGGGGTGACAGTTAATGTTGGGTTACTTGAGATATGAGAAGGACTGCGGAAGGTTTGTACCTCCAACTTCTGGAGTTTATTGAATTTCGCGCCTTAGCCCTATTATAGAATGATAGGACTATTTACTGCCTTCTAGTCTTTCTTTTCAATATAGTAGAGAGCGTAAGTATTGACGCGTTGTTTCCTAGAGTAAATAGTAAAAGAGGGCTAGATCCGTTGATTCTTGGAAAGTGTTAGAAAGTGGATAAGACCCCTAATGCTTAAAATAAGTCACCTAACCCTCACGATAGTAGATCAGGAGGGTAGGTAAGAATGCTAGCAACACCTAAGTATAGGTGAGAGTCCATAAGTAGTAGATTCCCAACAATAGTAAAGTTTAAGTCAGAAATAGGCTAACCCCCGTGGTGTGCTAATGACGGTAGTGTATACCTGAAGGATAATGGCTATGGCCCTAGTTTGTTATGTCGAAGGACAAAGAGACTATATGAGGGAAACTAGCCCAAGTGCGGGTCAGGACGATATGGGTTGATGACTTGGCCAGTAGCATCCTTTCCAGCACGGTGCATGGGGCATGAACCCCAGATCTCAGCCTATAGAAGTGAGAGGAAAGCACGAGTATCTAGCTCTAAAGGAAAACAGAATCACCTCCAGGCAGTAGCAACTTGATAGAGCCTGGAATCACCGTTGATTGTCATGAAATGAGTATCAAGCTGACATTTAAAGGGTAGTGAGGTTGTGACCTAGAATACTACCATATCACCACTAGTTGTGGAGGTAAAGGAATGATGGTATGGAGACCCTAGCCTAATGTAACTAGAAATAAGGCCCAACAGAAGGAGTAATTGGCCTTCGAGATAGTAGAGGACAAAATCTTGAAACCTAGAGGTCGACTCTATGTTCTAAATATGGCATGGCTTCATTAGTAAACTATAGCAAAGGTACACCATGTCCGCTATTTCTTCCACCCGGGTTTGATGAAAACACAGTAGGTTATAAAAAAAGATCCAATGATAGCGTAAGAAAAAGGAAGATATGGTCAAGATGTAGTACAGAGCTCCAAGGGCCAGTAGGGAGAGACTGGACATCAAAAACCGGATAGCCTAATTTAGGAGATAGTTGTTCCTACGTGGAAGTAGGAAGTAGTCAGCACAAGCTAGGTGCAATTGACCCCATTTGAGTCATTATTGAAAGGCTAATGAGATCAACTCATCTCGTGTCGGATGGAGTTATGTTTCAGCTAATAAATACTAAAGAAATCAATCGGCTACACGATGCCCCAGTGTCTATCAATTTTGACAGAAAGGCACAACTCACCATTGGTTGTTGGAAGCAGTGTCAGCACAGATTGGGATACAAATTAATTTGAGTACGACTTCTCATCCCGAGACAAATGGCCAAGCAGAGCACATACTCCCAGAGAGCTGTTATGGGTGGAAATGTAGGCCTCCTATATGATGACTTGAAGTAGGTAGATCAGGGGTAGTTGAACCGGGCATACTACATCAGTTAGATGGAAAAAGTGAACCTTATCATAAAATACGTGCCAGAAGCCTAGGGTTGTCAGAGGTCCTATTCTAATGCATGACGTAGGGAGTTAGACATTGAAGCGGCGACTGGGTATTCCTGAAAAATTTTGCCAGAGAAGGGCGTTATGAGATCTAACAAGAAGGGAAAACTCAACCTTAGATTTACTAAGAGATACCGAAATCTCCGAAAGATTGGCCAAGTAGTCCATGAGATAGAGATTCCTTCGGGGCTAGGATCTTTTCATCAATATTAAGCAAGCGCATAGAAGACTTTTTCTCAAGATTGACCTAGTCAGGAATGCTCAAGGTACAGAAGTAATGTTCCATGGAGAGACTCCAACAGTTATATTAGATTGTCAGGTTCGTAGGAACTAATTTGAGAACTAAAGTTGTAGCTTATCAAAGTATCATGGGGGAACAGAAATATAGCAGAAATGAATTGAAAAACTATGATCGATATGGAGTTAGTTTCAGTTGTTCCAGGCCCTACGACAAAAGCATACAGATTGAGCCAATTTCAGTTAAGGTATGATAGTTTTAGATGCTATATAGTTGACTTTGTTGCTATTGTTATCAGTTGGTTACATACATGTAGTACTACTGTGTTATTTAGCTACAGATAGCGTCTTGTGAGGCACCTATATTGAACTTTTCTGTGTTTCAGGTTTTCGGATCGTCCATATTATAAGGGAGAATCTGTCGGAATTTATCTGGTAATAGTTAAAGGATTTGAGTCTTTTAAGTCTAAAGGTCACATTCGAGGACGAATGTTCCTAAGGGGGGATAATATTGCACCCTGTAAGTTTCTATCATTTAACGGACACGTTCATATGTATGTCAAGAGTTTTGGAGTATGATGCATACAGAAAAGGGCTTGGGGTATGAACGCGTGAGTGTGAGATTAAGCAAGCGGGAGGAAAGAGACCGGAGGCAGGCCGCAAGGGGCGGCACGCCGCAGACCTCCCTCCTCTGCAAGGGGTGGCGCATCGCATCGCTATTCTGGCACGATGGGAGGTATGCCGCACCCCCTACCACCGCCTCCTATATATAGGTTTTAAGTGTGTGAAGCCTTTGTCATTTAGAACATTTCCCTTGGCTGAGAGAAGAGAGAGAGAAAGACTATTTCTTCGGTTTTTCGCCTATTTACGCCATTAAACTCCGTCCAAATGCAAATTCACCTTGGATAATGAGTTCGCCTATGAGGAACATCCTTATGGAGTTATTTATTGAAGATTCATTCAGTGTACCGCAACTCCGCCGATTAAGAGTTGTTGGAAATACTTCAAATTGAGTCCCAAACGGCTACAAGTGATAGCTAAGCATTTCTCCCTTTTAAACTCTCAAGAAATTGTAAGTTTTCGGCCGAATGAAATAGAGTTGAAGTTATAGTTAACCCTATTGAAAGATATTATTATTCACCGATTCCTACAATTGAAATAGCCTTATTTTCTCATCATAGAGACTGCAATCAAGTGGAATTATTGGCTTCAGGTTGGAAACTGTCCGGGTGAATGAAAGTCGACATTCGAGGTATGTTAAGACTTATCCCTTCGGCAAGTTATTCTCGTCGTATAATGATACGACCTATGTTTTTGAACGGAGATAACGACCCTATATATGGTATTAGTTGTTGCTAGTATATAAGTATCATGTATGTTGTGATTAGCTCCTATCAGTATATTATGATTATAGATGTTGCGGTTAGCTGCTGGAAGATGTATTGAGAGTATATTGAAGTATCCCTAGTCGGGAAAGAGTATGTTAAGTGTGGCACACGCTATGTGCGTCATAGGAGCTCCTTTGTTCTCCTGTTCACTATATTAGTAGAATTCTGGTATTCTGCTATCGTGCCAAGGCCTTAGAAGTTTAAGGTTAGCTGTTGGGCCTAAGTTGGTAAGTTGGACAGCACAAGGCGATGTCGGGCGATATAACTATCAATTTGGCACCTGTATTTTCAGTAAAGCTTTCTCAGAGGCCGTTGGCGTACCTTGACGCCTTTAGGGCCCGAATTTGAATAGGATGGTCATACCTTAGAGTCAGCGGCACCAGGGTTTCCTGGTGAACTGAGTGACAGCCTGCCATCTAGTTAGCTACTGCTAGTGATTTAGTTTCCACCGACTTAGTTCTTGTCATACAGATCACCTAGGAAGTCATTCCAGTGTACAAGTCAGATAGACCCGTGGGTACCCTAAGGAGGGAACTTTATCAGTTGTTGGATGTGGGGCTAACGCTCAGCCTTCTCTTATAGATACTCTGGTATAGGTTGCCGCGAGTGGCTAGGTCCAACTAAACTTGCATACGAGGATATGAATTTCCCAAAGAAGTCATATGAATCTGAACAGACCAAGTTAGTGTTTAAGGGACTAGAACCATAGTAGTACAATATACCTTCAGGTTAAGAATTAGAGTAAGCTGCCTGTGGAAGATTAGGGGCTGAATGCTCAGGAGCATATCCGGTTAGTAGCAGCCCTACAGTTATTCTAAATGAAGGAACTAAATAGTTGGTCACCTGCGACCTTACGATTCGCTTATGAGCTATCATTATCCTAGCATGACATTCAACGTATTGTTTAGGCCACTCCAGACCTCGCCCTATTCTGTCCAGACAATTAGAGATTATGATCACTGCCAGGATCTCTGGTCAGGGTAGGCACATAGGGTGTGCCTATTGACAGCTATATAGACTATTCTAGAGGTGAGTAGCGATCACGTTAGGCCTAGAGGGCCAGATATGCCTTTTGAGTGGATATATTGAGAGATCAGTGTAGCACATCGGTTGGGATTGTCCCCACCTAGGATAGCCTTCCATTGACAAACTTCAGGGTTGCTAATTGTGTCATCGTCTACGGGGCTATTAATCGCTCAGAGGAGCTGTGTGATGTCCCAAGGGACTATATTCTGGCCCAAGGGCTATATTACAGTCCATCCATGAATGGGCTTTTATCTTTATGCCATATTGGCATCACTAATCCTCCATCGAGCTTTGTGTGCTTAGGGTGCAGTTACAGGAGCCCAACAGGCTTAGAAACAGTTACAGGAGAGTGCAGTTACAGGAGCCCAACGGGCTTAGAAACAGTTACAGGAGTCCAACAGGCTCAGATGCGGACCCAGAAGCCAGGTAAGTTGGCACTAGTACCAGTAGAATCATAAGAACCCGGATAGGGGTATATAAATTAGATTGTACTTGCCAAGGGTTATGAGGGCCCCAATAGGTTATTTTTGTGATGCTTGCATCTTCCAGGCTTATGGGAGCCAGGTTGGGTTCTTGTTTATATACTTGCTTGCTAGTTATAACTTATGAATGTATAGTTGTACAACTTCAGCTCATATATGTGTAATGATTTACTAGATGCAGGTTACAAATAAGAAAGCTATAGGTTACCTTCTGCCCTTGTTGCTATTTACTTTCAGTTTTTTATCAGTTTCTATTCAGCCTTTATTACTGTCTTACATATTCGGTAATATTGTACTAACGCCCATCCTTGGGGCACTGCATGCTTTCCTACAGGTTTAGAAAGACAGATTGCGGGATCTCTTAGCAGCTATTCAGAGTCAGCAGATTGGTCAGCTCCTTTCATCCGGAGTTGCTAGGTTGCAGAGGGTTATTTGTCTTTTATGTGTATAACGTTTAGGTAGGCCGAGGCCTTGTCCCGACCAATATTTTTCACTCTTAGAGGTTTGCAGACTACAGTCTTCAGTTAGTTGGTTGTTGTTGGCTATGTGGAGCCTATATATGTCTTATTTTACGTCTTGTGGGGCCTAGTTTAGCTAGTTTGTTGGCGAATATGACTACCTGTTTCCTTTCTATTATAACTAGACAGTATGGTGGCCTCGTCGACCCACATATGATCCCTTTATTGTTATGTTAGTTGGGTTAGCTATTTTCTTTTATAGGTGTTGCATGGCCTTGTCGGCCCAAGACTGTATTTACAGCTGAGATATAGTAGTTTTTTTTCTTTATTTGAGTCACTGGTCGGCGCTAAAGGTATATATGCCTAGCCAGGTCAGTCTAGATCTCAGTATGGCATCAGGTGCCGGTCATGCCTCCCAAGGTAGGGCGTAACATTTTCTAGGTCCCAGTTGATGGTTGGGACCATTATGTGAAGTTTGAGTGGCCACCTTTGAATAACATGGCCTCAACACTTGAGATTTGCCGGAAGTTCTCTAGTAAACCTCTCTTGTTCAACATCGGAGGGTCATCAAGAGAAAGATGTCTCCTCTTCACCAGTTGTATTTTGTTGTGGTATATAAGATCACTATACCATAAAAGGAGAGATGCACTGAGGCTAAGTATCTTGATCTCACCCTAATGGAGCTGATTGATACTAAGGTCAAGATGAATCTGCCTAGTCTCATCATCAAACATATGCAGCGGGTGCTTCAAATAGATGAGAAGGGACATGCTCATCCTTATGTGTTTTGGTTGTTTTCAATTTTCGAGGATTACTCTGTGCCTGTTCAATTTTTGTCTCTCCAAACTACCAAAGATGTTTTGGATCAGTGAACCATGTTGCCTTACCTACTTTAATGAAAAAGGCAAAAAATACTTTACAGTGTATGAGACTTGCTTTGGCCGATAAGACTGCTGAATTGGAATATGCCAAAGCTAACTATGAAAGGGAGAAGAATGTCTTGCAGGAAAAAATTGATAAATTGGAACTGACACTTGCCAGAGAAAGAGCTGAACATGTGGATGCTATTCACAAGTTGACCCAGTTGATTCCCTCTGCATCTTCTCTCTAATCTTGTTATTCTTCCATTTCCAGTATACTCTTGATGTTGTCCAGTCTTGTTTGCTTTTGTTGATCTTTTGCTCAGTCGATTTATTTTCCACTGTATTATTTGTGTATTTATAGCATGGTTAATGGTAGTTGAATGAAAGGATTTTGTTATTGCTTATATTGACGCATGAATGTGCACTTTTTAATACTTCATTATCTTTTACTGAGACCAATATCTGATTGTTTTGAAGATAGCTCCAGTGGCTATAAGTTGTTTAGCTTTTCTAATTGGCCTTTTTTTTCAATGATGCCAAAAGGGCGAAGAATATAGGTCGTGCAATGTTTATCACCCATCTAACTAACCTGGTTCAATCAAGTGTTTTATCTCTTGGTTCTACAGGTAGATATCATTGACTGCACATTGACAAGGAGTTTGTCATCATCAAAGAGGGATAATTTATTGGGATCTATATAGTTTTGATGATTGACAAAGATGATGAAATAGGTAAAGCCAAGTTATTTCAAAGGAGTGCCAAATACATTGTCTAAAGGAGATGAAATTGCAACAGTATAATATTCATTTAAAGACAAGTATGCACGTATCAAGAAGTGGTTAAGCCATATCACACAAGCTTAGTGAAATAAACATGTGCTGATTTGAAAGAGTTGGATTTTGATTAAAACACAAAGGAAGACAAGAGATAGATTTGAAAAAAGAGTTGTATTTGAAATAGAACTCCTAAGCAAGAAGGGACTGTTGCAATGAAGAGTTTGAAGTTGAGAAGAACTCTGTGAAGAGTTGCACATAAATAAAAGAGTTTCTACTCAGAATTAGGTACGCACTTACAAAGAGAGAAAAAGGCAATTAGCATAGTGAGACAGTGTGCAATATCTAATATGTGAAGAATCTCAATTGAAGAATTTGGTCCTAGTAAAGTGATATGCTAGAGTTAGCATTCTTGTACTAGTTGTTATTCATTGAGTTGTAATTTGATGTAATCATAATTCAGTAAGTTATAAAGTGAATCAAGAACATTTAGTCTTCAAGTAGAGTATACTAGAAGGCGTGGGGGATACATTCCTAGAGAGGAGTGTGAGTAGCTAGAAATTAGAGTTTATAATTCCTTTAGGTTACAAGAGTTGTAATCTGTTGTTGAAGAGACTCATTGAGTTTATTGAAGTTGGAGAAAATCTTGTGGAGGTACAGATCGTGGTTTTTCACCTTTTGAGCTAGGTGTTTTTCAAGTTAAAATTATTATGTTTTTACTTACTGTATTTAACTACTTTAGTGAAATATGTTAGGGAACTTGTTTCATTCATAGACAAACAGTTAAGTTAATGATACAATATCTAAGTCGTGTAGATTATCAATTCAAAATAAAAATCTGTCACAGTTCGATTTAAAAAAGAAAAAGGTACGATGATCAGTAAAAGGAACAAGAATGACACTAGTTCTTTTCAACGCAAAAATAGAAAAGGAACTCTCTTTGTTCTCCGTCTATACATCTTCCTCTTGTTCCATAGAGAAAGTAATTTCTCTGATTCTTTTTGTTAACCCACATAAGAAAAGCATTTAGGGATCGTTTGGTTACTGGTTAGAGTTATGTAGGTATTAGTAATACATGAATTGGTTATGAGGGAATTTATATATTATTTTATGTAGGGATTAGTTATGCAGGTTTTAGTTATTCATGTATTAATTATGTAGGTATTAGTTATGCAAGTATTAGTTATGTAGGTATTAGTTATATAGGGTTTAGTTATGTAGGGTTCAGTTATGTAGAAATTACAATACATGAATAATTGATTATTGAATATTTAATTCATTGTAAAATAATATATATTATTTACAAATAAATAAGTAAAAAAAATTATAAAATTATTGTATAATTGAGTTTTTTTAAAAAGAAAAAATTGGAGGTGCAAATGTACACCGAATTAAAAAAAAGTGATCAATAATGGTTTATACACACACACATATATATATATATATATATATATATATATATATATAACATTCATATTATCCCAAAAAATAAAAAATACATTAAATAAAAAAAAGTAATACTAATCTATTTACACGGAATAAAGTACAATTTTTAAAAAAAAGTATCAAATTTAAAAAGATTTTAAAAGTAAATAGGGGTAAATGTGTAATTTTATTATTTTAATCATGTATAACTAATTCCCATATGGGACTTTCCACCTTCTACCCCGCATAAAATTATACATAGATTTCCTCATAAGTTATGTAAGTTTTAATCCTGTAAAATTACTAAAAACACAACCAAACATTGTATATCATTAATACATGAATAATTTTTATACAATATTTAAAACCCAACAACCAAACAATATATAAAATTAATACATGAATAACTATTATTCTATTTGATAACCAAACATGGTATAAAATTAATATATGAATAACTAAGTTATTCATGTATTAAATTGAGTCTTATCCCGTAACCAAACGACCCCTTAATTTATGGGATATTAAGTTCATTTCCCAGAAAATTCTATCATTTGGAGATCTCACTTAAGAAATTTTACTCTCTTTATTATTGCTGTTCTTACATACACTCGACTAGATGTTGCTCCCGTTTAACTACATCTAGTTTCCGTCACAATTTTCGCATCCGTTATGATTTTGACAACCAATTTCGAACTAAATAAGCTTATTGAACCAAAGAGAAAGCTAACCAAAATAATTAAAAGAGAAAAACCTCAGATAGTTTCTGTTTGTACTCAGCTTCCAGATGGGAACGATAATTTGTCACTTCCATCTCAGCTTCTTCTTTTGCTTGCCTCAACCTTGTCATTTTAACTGAAAAGTACCAAAATACAAAAAAATCCTTACAAATTTCACGAAGAAGAAGCAGCTTTCCAAAATACACTAAAAACTTAATTACCATTTCTAGCAGCATACACAATTTGTTGGGCTTCCTGTTCAGCAATGAGAAGCATCTGGATGCCTCCTTGTCCTCTCATTGAATCCATCGCTGCTTCTAAGCCTGAACACGACAAGGCACCCTTAGAAATAGAAGAATTTGAGTTTTAGATACAACTGAAAATATATTTACGGAGGCAGATCACTTATAAAGTAATTACGGGTTAAACTTTCTATGATAAAAGTTATAATTACCTTGGTATCAATACATATAAGTTAAATTGTTTGAAATAAGATTGGTTTTGGTAAGGACAAAAGTGATAACTAGCGAACAAGTTGTATCTGGCGAATTTTAATTGAATTAATTTCTTAAATGATCATTAAGATTATAATTTTATTAAATTAAATGAGTGATGGATGAAAAACACACTTGAAGTATGATTTTTTGAGTTTTCTACCGAAATTAAACTATCACCAAATGTTTATCAAAACACACATCAATTATTAGTTGTTCCCCTTTTTTTACCGAAAAAATGGTGATATTTTAGGTAGGAAAAGAGAACAACTCATAGTTAATGTGTATTTCAATAAACATTTAATAATAGTTCCGATAAAAAATTAATACACTTAATAATTCAGATATAAAACTCAACAAAATATAATGTTTTAAATATAATTTTTTCCGTTCACTTTTATTAAAATCACAAAACAAATTTGTATAACTATAAAATCACTCATTTTATGGATAGTCTCTTAGAAAATAAATATGGCAAGAAAACTCAACTTAAAGCCACATAATCAAGCCACATCAGCCAAAAATCATGTTGGCCTTCCATGACATTAAAAAGAGATAGATCATAACCCATAATTATCCCAAATGCGTTTCTTATTAACACCGACCACAAGGTGCAAAACAAAAATCAGGATGAATAAAGTATGATATTCTACTGGCTGTAAAGGAAGTGAATGAAGTCTAATATTTGTTCTATGCTATTTAAGAGTTTAGATTCATATCAGAAATGCAAAAGAAAAAGATAAAGTACTTCAGATTATAAACTAAACTGAACTTTTTTGTTCTTAGTCATTACTATATTGTACGTATAGCCTTTAATCCATGTTCTACAGGTTTGGATAGTTGAACAAAACAATGAATTGGTTTTGTGTTGTTTTTCAGAAACCAAACTTGCTTTTGTGATTAAATCAAATTGTTTAAAGATTTAGTTTAAAAACTATTTTGCCAAACGCGACAGAAGTTTAGCAAGTTCGTCCTGATTGCTTCACTATTTTGCAGCTTTTCGTTAATCTAAAAAATGACGAGAGAAATTCACCGAGTGAGCTAACATTTAATCCCGTTTATGTTGTTTTCCGACAAATTTTCTGGGGATAATTTTTTAGATGTTTACCCTACTTTTATTTATTGCACTAAGGTCATTAAACTATTTTTTGTGATAAAAAAATAATTTAACTTTATTAAGTATCATGATAATTGCTAAGCTATTTTTTATGGATAAAATATCACTTAACTTTGCCTAAGTATAGATATTTTATATGATACTTAGATAAAAGTTAAATAACTTTTTAATTATAAAAAAAATTATTTGGTGATTTTTTTGTAATACTTAAATAAAACATAGTGATTTTTCGTTATAAAAATATTTAGTGATCTTCAGTAATGCTTAGGTAAAATTAAATAATTTTGTGATTACACAAAATAATTTAATGACATTGGTGCAATGACATAAAAGTTGTGCGACATCACGACACCATCCTTTATTTTCTGACTTGTCCGTAAGTTGAGTGATGCTATTAGTTACAAAAATTAGTTTAGTGAATTTGGTAGGAAAAAATTGTAAGTTCAGTGATTATTCGAGAAGTTAATCCACTTAATCTATTATAGTAGATTAATTAATATTTTTTAAAAATTATTAATTAATGTTTTTCAACATATTTATATTTAATTGTATAATAAGTGATCTGATTATGTAAATATTTTTTACAGTGTAAATTTTTTATACTTTACGAAGTAGGAGTACCAATTAATTTATTTTTTTCAGTTTTTTTCATTATATAAGCAGATGAAATTCCATGCATTTGTGCTTAGCTGAAATTTTCCATTTCTTTGGGATTTTAAAAGATTCAAAATTTTCCTATACATTCGTTTAGACGATTCTCCAAAAAACTTTTTACTACTATCTCCAAGGAAAAGATTTGAAAGTGTTGGTCAACTTATTGTACGTTAAATTGTAGACTTTAAAATCTTGTGTTGTTCATTCCAATTTTAATGATCAAAATGCTACTCCACTTAGATTAGGAAAAATCTTGAAATGTATAAAATCATAAACGCATTCATTGTCAATGGGCGAAAGAGGTACATGTGTGTGTGTATATATATAAAGAGAAAGAGAGAGACCATAATTGAGGTCAATCAAATCAAAAAGAAGAGGAAGAATAATGAAGAAATATCCATGAAAGATAGATAGAAAGACCGAGTACCTACTTAAATGTGAACATAGCTGAATACATTAGAGCAATTAATTGTTTATATATGAATAAAAATTTCTATTTCTCGAATAAATTAAATTTAGGTAATATGTACCTGAAACTGTTTGAAATAGAACTGGGACCTGTGGCGAGTTCCTTTCTGAAGGGGAATAAGGACTTTTCGAATGACAAAATTTGGATGTGATTTTAATTAAACACCATGCAGTTATGGGATTCCTATTAATTATCCTTTGCCCTAGTTAGTAGGATAGTTATTGCAACAATATGAATAAACTCGGTCAACAACCGAATCTTGTGAATTATCGGGTCTATAATGCCATTATATTTCACTTTTGCAGATTATAGTTTAGTTTTCCGACCGAAAGCAAAATGGTAAATAAGCCTTGTAGACCTCGTTTTTTTTTTCTCCACTTAATTAATTAAGTGCGTTTTTATTCGATATCTAAATCTAATTATTCAAATCTCAATTATGAAGTGAGTTTCTTTTAAACCACTTAATATGTCTAAATAAATCTAAATCTTTTTCATTTCAATTTGAATATATATATATATATATATATATATATATTTCAATGTGAAGATATTGCATTAGCAACTGAATATCAAGTAATTGATAGAATTTATTTTCTCAACATCTAAATGTGTAAAGTTTATTTTTATTGAAAATTAGTAAACATGAAATTCAAATAAAATACTAATTAATCTAGTACTATAATAACATAATAGTAAAAAATAAATCTATGTGGTGGTTGTGAATGTTGACTAGTAATGATAGTTGGTGCTGGCAGTGATGATTGTGAATAGTAACATAGGAATTCTGACATTTATTTAGAAGATAATCAACTAGTGGCAACAGTAGCTATTAATATAGATTGATCAGCGGTAGTTGGTGGCAGTAACTGATATTTGTGCTGAATAATGGTGATAAATAATAGTGGTGACAATTTATAGCGATGATTTATAATGTATAATTTGAGATTAATCATGGTCATTGTGGTACTAGTGTTTGGTCAGATCCACCGGTTACACAAGTTTACGTGGTCGACAAGTTATAATACAAAAATAACTAGAGTATCATTCCCAATGAGGACATGTGACTAACTATTTATTAAATCAAACTACTATGACTTGTTTATTCAAACATTTTCAAGAAATTATTATAGATAATAAAATATACTACAACGACACCATAAAAAGATGAAAATAAAGAAAAAAATGCAAATAAAGAAAACAAAGAGAGCTCAAGGAGTTGCCAAGTCCTCATGGTCCTAGTAGCTAATAATCTTATTGAGTTATCCACAAGAATCAACTTATTATTTATCTAGTTTACTAATTACAGGGTTAATATTGCTTGTGGACTCTTTCCAACTCCCACTTTTCTATTCAAACTACCGCAACATCTATATTCCGACGATCGTCATCAATAATAAAATGACATTTGCATCTCTTGTAGTTGACTAAGAAATGTGAGTAGGTATATCTCTATCATAAATGTGAATTCATACGCAGTATATCTAAGTTGACGAACAAGCTCTATTCATTCCTGTCACAACCTAGACGAAAACCCGAATCGCAAGACGGGACAAGGAGCCCCGAGAGATTCTAAGTCGACCCATGGCATGAACATACATTTAACTCAATTAGTAAAATGAAAGAATCAACATAATACTCTTAGCGGAAGTCTGAAACAAAAATAACATCAGAATACACCATCTGAAGCTGAATACATCCCTTTGTTTGAAAAGCCTCTAAACATGAAGAGTTGATGGGACAAGACCCCAACTAACTCAAAAAAGATGAAACTGAAAATACATAAAGGAAATCCGAATAAGTCTAGTCTTCGGGAGATGAGGACGGGTCCTGTATCATGAAACAATACAACATAGAGTATGCAGTCAGTACGTAAAATGTACCGAGTATGCAGGATAAGCAAAGTCGCTTAAAAAAGTAAAATCATTTAAAGACATGCATAATGTAAAATATAAAAAATTAGAATTTGAGAGTAGGACTTGCATGCATTCTTTCTGAAATCATGATTTCATCATAACATAACATGTCATCATAACTAAATCGATTGACTCAAAGCTGAAATTTGGTAATAATGAGTAACACTGAACGTTGAGTCAAACCTGCTTTAGAACATATATAGATATATGAATCTCATGAATTAAGAACATATATAACTGAAATCATGAGGATCAATGGGAGACTCGTGTTTTAACCGACATACCACGATAGAGCTTACGTGATCCCAACTATCACACTCAAGTGGGTAGAGCCGTCCAAAGTCTTGTCAGGGCTAGGGATGATACCATGATATCAATATAAAACTCATGGCCCAATAGGGCAGGGGATAACTCACAAGGGAGGTCCCGAAGTAATATATAATAGTATAAAACTACGTTGGCGCAGTTCTGAGGCATAGGGTGATCGACCCTTAGCCTACTCGATGGTAGACACTACTCCCTAAAACATGCATATGATCTACATCATTTTTCAACGAAGCTCAACATCGTCTATTGACGAAGCTCAATAATCAAATACATCTCAAATGTGTAATCGTGCATATTAGAAGCTTTAACTCAAACCATAGCACAAGCTGAAAGATAATTGAGAGTCTTCGCTCCAAAACCATGTGGTAAGATTAATTCAGGAAACCGTAAATCATATCTGAACATGTGGACATTGCCCTATACTTTCTCATGCTTGAAAATACTCAATTCACATCGAAAACATGCTTATAAACATGGGTAACTTGAAAACGTGCTTTTCATCATAATATCTCATCATAATCATACATTCATTCCGTATCTCATCTTTCATGAACTTCTCATCAATGGGCTTTTTAATTCATAAAACTTGAAATATGATTTTAAGTGAAAACAATGTAAAACTTGCCCATGATTCATAATTCAATAGTAGAAACATATTTAAAACATACCCATGTAGAGAATTTAGAAATCTCACGCATTGTGTTAAAACTCCATAGATTATACATAGGAATTCATAATTTAGAGAGGGATTGGGCATGGGTGTGAAAGAAATAACCCATTCATAACCTTACATACCCGATTAAGGCTGATTCTTACACTTCTCTGATTGCCCAAGAGGAATTGAAAAGAAATTGAAGAAGAATAAACTTGATCACCCTCTCTAACCTTATACCTTTGCATGCATGAAAGAATATAACCGAAAATGAACTTAACCCCTTTAAAAGACATCATTCATAACTTGAAACGACATAGTATAGGCCTGAGGACCTTAGGAATTACGGAAAATCCCTTACTAAATTCATAGAAACAACTGCCAGGTAGTCCTCACGAGGGACCTAACAACTCGTCCTCAATGGCCACGACTGGTGGCATGATCCGTAAAGTACACTATTTATCAAGTCATTTGGGCCATCCCGGTTGACATCACGATTTGTTGCTGGTGACCACGACTCGTGGTCACCACCCGCACGTACACTGCCATGGATTTTTATTTTTTTTATTTTTCTTCACCATGCTGCTCACGACCCTCCCCATGAATCGTGGTGACTGACCACAACTTGTGGGGTCCTTCCGTTAAGTACACTGCCGCCTTCCTTCTCTTTTCTTACTCATCACTCCCCATGACTGAGCTAATGAGTCGTAGGGCCTGACCACGACTCGTGGTCACGTCTGTGGGGATCCTATTTCTCAAATTTCAACTCATCACCTGGGCCTCCGCACGAGTCATATCAGGAATCATGGGCTGCTCTCACGGGTCACCTCACGACCCGTTCTAATACCTAGTGTCAGTTTTAAGTTTTTCTCCATTTCAACTCTTGGGTCTGATTTTTGGGCTTTCGAGGTATAACAATATCTCCCCCTTGGGAAAATTCATCCTCGAATGTTGGAAAACATACAGAAAAGTAGAGAAATGCAATCATCATATTCAAATACCGATCCTTTAAACCAAAAACTGACGAAATGACTATCTCTGATTCAAACTACATAGCTGAACTGATTTCATGAATCACATATACATCCATATATATAAAATAAACTTGGTCACATGAACTGAACATGAAAACTGAATAGAGTTTTAGCGCAAAACTGATACCTCAAGCTGGAGCGGAGCTGGTAGAGAATAAATATAGGTATCTAGCCATCATGTCTGCTTCGGCTTCCCACGTAGCTCCTTCAACATGCTGATTCCTCCATAACACTTTCACTGAAGCTACTTCCTTGTTCCTTAGCCTTCGAATCTGATGATCCAGTATGTTCACCAGAACCTCCTCATAACTAAGGATGTCTTTCACACCAACATTGTCCACCGGGACAACTAGAGCTGGATCACCTAAACACTTCTTCAAGAGTGATACATGGAATACGGGATGCGCGAAAGCTAATTCTGAGGGCAACTCCAATTCGTATGCCACCTTACCAACCTGTTTCACTGTCCAGTAGGGGCAAACATAGTGGGGACTAAGTTTCCCCTTCTTCCCGAACCTCATCACTCCCTTCATGGGAGACACCTTCAGAAATACCCAATCATCAACTTCAAATTCTAATTCTTTTCTTCTCACATCGGCATTGGACTTTTGACGACTTTGAGCAGTTTTCAACCTGTCCCTTATCAACTGAACCTTCTCCATAGCCTCATGAACCAAATCTGGTCCTATTATTGCTGCTTCACTTACCTCAAACCAACCAACGGGCAATCTACATCTCTGCCCGTAGAGAGCCTCGAACAGTGCCATCTGGATACTAGAATGGTAGCTGTTATTGTATTCAAACTCGATGAGAGCCAAATGCTCATCCCATCTACCTTTGAAGTCAATCACGCATGCTCTCAACATGTCCTTGATAGTATGGATTGTCCATTCCGCTTGACCATCCGTTTGCGGGTGAAATGTTGTACTGAGTTTAACCTGAGTACCTGGTCCTTTTTGAAATGACCTCCAAAACTGAAAGGTAAATTGGGTACCTCTGTCTGATATGATGGACAAGGGCACTCCATGCAACCAAACTAGCTCCCCGATATATTGTTTGGCATAATCCTCTGCCGAATCTGTGGTTTTGACCGGTAGAAAATAAGCAGCCTTGTTCAACCTGTCTACCACAACCCAAATGGAGTCATACTGTCAACGAGTATGAGGTAAACCTATGACAAAGTCCATATTGATTTCTTCCCACTCTAAGTAGGAATACTGATATCCTGAAGCACACCTCTCGGTCTCTGTTGCTCGACTTTCACTTGCTGACAGTTTGAACACTTAGACATGAACTCCGCGATGTCCTTCTTCATGCCATTCCACCAATAGACTTTCCGTAAGTCACAGTACATCTTGGTGGCACCTGGATGGATAGAATACCTGGATCCATGAGCCTCGTACAACACCTGTTACTCAAATTATCAACATCCAGAACACATAAGCGACCCTGGTACCGAAGCACGCCATCTCCCCCTTTGGAGAAGACCTCTACCTTCTAATCCTGATCGGCTTCCTTTAACTTTACCAAAATTGGGTCCTCATCTTGCATAGCTTTTACATCACTCACCAGTGACGATTCTGATCCATTCTGAATAACAACACTGCCTTCGACCGAGTCAAACAACCTAACTCCCAACCTTGCGAGTCGATGCACATCCACCAGCTCCTTTTTCCCCTCATCCACATGGGACACACTCTCCATAGAGAGTCTATCAAGCGCGTCTGCTACTACATTAGCCTTGCCCAGATGGTAAAGGACACTCATATCATAGTCCTTGAGTAGCTCCAACCATCTCCTTTGCCAAAGATTGAGGTCCTTCAGGGTAAACACATGTTCTAAACTCTTATGGTCTGTAAACACATCCACATGAACCCCGTAAAAATAATGTCACCATATCTTCAGTGCAAATACCACCGCAGCTAATTCAAGATCATGGGTTAGGTAATTCTTCTCATGGACCTTTAGCTTTCTGGAGGCATATGCTATAACCTTTCCATGCTGCATCAACACACACCCAAGTCTGATCCTTGAAGCATCACAATACACCACAAACCCATCGGTACCCTTCGGTAGAGTTAACACCGGTGCTGAAGTAAGTCGAGTCTTCAACTCTTGGAAGCTCTTCTCACAAGTCTCCGACCATTGGAATTTCACCTTTTTTCAGGGTCAATTTGGTCAAAGGTTCTGCAATCGATGAGAAACCTTCCATGAATCTTCAATAGTAGCCAGCTAAACCTAAGAAGCTCCGAATATCCAAAGGAGTCACCGGTCTAGGCCAATTCTTCACCACTTCTATATTCTGAGAATCTAACTTTATACCCTCGCTTGATACCACATGGCCTAAAAATGGTATGGAATTCAACCAAAACTCGCACTTGCTGAATTTGGCATATAATTGGCGATCCTTGAGAGTCTGCAGCACTACTCTGAAATGAGTGGCATGCTCCTCTTCGCTCCCAGAGTATATCGTGATGTCATCGATAAACACAATCACAAACATATCCAGGTATGGCTTGAACACCCTGTTCATCAAGTCAATAAAAGCTGCAGGAGCATTTGTTAGTACAAAATACATAACTACAAACTTGTAATGACCATACCGTGTCCTGAAGGCTGTCTTCAGAATATAGCTCTCCCGAACTCTGACCTGATGGTGCCCGGATCTGAGATCTATCTTCGGGAAACACTTGGTATGCTGAAGCTGATCAAAAAAATTATCAATCCTGGGTAGAGGATACATGTTCTTGATGGTGACTTGGTTCAATTGCCGATATTCGAAGAGAACCATCTTTCTTTCGGACAAAGAGAACTGGTGCACCCCATGGGGACTTTCTCAGTCTAATGAAACCCTTATCTAGTAGGTCCTTCAACTTCTCTTTCAACTCTTTTAGCTCGATTGGAGCCATTCTGTAAGGAGGTATAGATATAGGTTGCATATCGAGAAGAAGGTCAATACCAAAATCACTTTCCTCTTGAGAGGTACACCCAGTAAGTCATCAGGGAACACTTCTAGATCTCGCTTAGTACTGGAACTAACTGGATAGTCGGGGTCTCAGACGTCACGTCCTTAACCCTAACTAGATGGTACACACAACCCTTGTAGATCATATTTATAGCCTTAAGGTAGGAAATGAAATGACCTACAGGCACAACTGAACTATCCTTCCACTCTAAGGCTAGCTCACCCAGAAATCTGAACTCTACTGCCCGGGTCCTACAATTAACTAAGGCATAACATGCAAATAGCCAATCCATGTCGAGGATAACATCGAAATCGGTCATGGCTAACTCTACTAGATTTGCTGAGGTGACTTTTTGAAGGACTGAGACCGGGCAACTTCTGTACAACCGTCTAGCTACAATTGACTCACCTACTAGAGTAGAAACTGAGAAGGGTTCTAACAAGACTTTGGGACTAACTCCGAAGCTACTGGCCACATAAGGTGTCACAAAAGACAAGGTATCCCCCGAATATAACAAAGCATACATATCAAGATGGAAAACTCATAACATACCAGTGACTACATCCAGGGAGACCTCCTACTCCTGACGAGATGCTAAGGCATAGAATCTATTTTGACGCTGACCGCCAGCTGAACTAGTAGATGCCCCCTGATGTGCTGAGCGTACGGGTGGGGCTGCTAAGCTAGAAGCTGGGCCTCAACCCCCATTATGATCCTGCCTCACTGCTGGAAATCTCTGAGTATGTGTTTGGTCTTTCCACACCCGAAACAAGCACGTGAACATGCTAAGCACATGTGTGCCCCCGACCACATCTGCGGCAAGTTGGGATGCTAGAATCTGTGGGTCTGCTGCTCTGACCCCTTGAGCCTGATGCTCGCCCTCTCTGATCGTGCCTGGGCCTGGATGGCATACTCAACACTGAAGATGCTAGGACTGAAAATCTATGGTGCATCTGGTGTCGGTGCTCACCACCTGAATTCAACTGAGAAAATCCATAACTATCAGTCCTAGCCCTCTTAGCCTCTCTCTCCCTTATATGTGCCGCCTCCATCTGCTGGGTGTATAAGAATATCCGAGGGAAATCCATATCCTGATGAAGATTAGCGGTCCTGCAATCCTTGTCTAAATAGCCCACCACGCCATGAACAAATCTGCTCACTCGCGCCTTCTGATCAGCCACTAACTCTGGGGCGTACTTTGGTAGGCGAGTGAACTCAAGGGCATACTCTTGCACCATCATCCTTCCTTGCTTCAAATGTACAAACTCAGCTGCCTTTAGCTTCGTCATCTCACGAGGGAAGAATCAATCTAAGAATGCAACATGGAACTCTTCCCAAGTGACAGGACCTGCTCCAGCGGCCCTACTATCTTTCCATCATCGAAACCAGATGTATGTGAGCCCTTTCAACTGGTATGAGGCCAACTCTGCACGCTCAACTCCATTTACCCCTATGACCTGGGTGATCTTGACGATCTCATCTATGAACCCATGTGGGGTCCTCATCTACTTTTGACCTGAGGAACTCTGGTGGGTCATCCTCAAGAAATCCCTGACTCAAGCCGCCGCTGCATTGCCATTTTGCAGAACATGCGCAACTGCCTGCTGATTGATCTGAGCAGTCAAGGCCTGCGCGAGAATCTAAATAGCTGCCCGAAACTCAGCATGGACAACCGGCTCTGGTGCATGGTGGTCCTGGACTGGTGGGGCCTATTGATGCCCATTTTCGTTGCCATCCTCGTGGCCGTCTCCATTCCCATTCCTCCTACCATTTACTTTTCAGGGAGCCATGATTATGCAATCGCGAATAACATGAATTAGAATGATAGGGAGACTTTTCATCGTAGGACATTGATCATGAATGAAGGGAACATTTCCTAAACGTCTCGTAGCCTCTACGTCATAAGTGTGGTGCACTTCACATCCATGAAAAAGACTCCACTTAACACGACTTTCAAACACCCTAGGACACTTAAAACCTATAGCTCTAATACCAAATTTGTCATGACCCATATGGAGACCCAGATCACAACACGAGACAAGGAGCCCCGAGAGATTCCAAGTCAACCTATGGCATGAACATACATCTAACTCAATTAGTAAAATGAAAGAATCAACATAATACTCTTAGCAGAAGTCTGAAATAAATATAACATCAGAATACACCATCTGAAGCTGAATACATCCTTTTGTATGAAAAGCCTCTAAACATGATGATTTGATGGGACAAGATCCCAACTAACTCAATAAAGCTGAAACTAAAAATACATAAAGGAAATCCAAATAAGTCTAGTCCTCGGGAGATGAGCACTCACCAACAACGTAAGATGCTAACTCTAAAGACTGACTATGAATGGGGTTGAGCCTAAGAGTCGGGTCCTGTATCATAAAATAATAAAGCATAGAGTATGCGGTCAGTACGTGAAATCTACCGAGTATGCAGGGTAAGCAAAAACTCTTAAATAAGTAAAATCATTTTAAGACATGAAAAATGTAAAACACAAACAATAAGAATCTGAGAGTAGGGCTTGCATGCATTCTTTCTAAAATCATGATCTCATCATAACATAACATGTCATCATAACTAAATTGATTGACTCAAAGCTGAAACTGATAATAATGAGTAAAATAGAACGTTGAGTCAAACCTGCTTTAGAACATATATAGATATACAAATCTCATGAATGATGAAAATGGATAACTGAAATCATGAGGAACAATGGGAGACTCATCTTTTAACCGACATACCATGATAGAGCTTACCTGATCCCAACTATCACACTCAAGTGGGTAGAGCCGTCCAAAGCCTTGTCAGGGCTATGGGCGATACCATAATATCGATATCAAGCTCATGGCCCAATAGGGCAGGGGATAGCTCACAAGGGAGGTCCCGAAGTAATATATAATAGTATAAACCTATATTGGCGCGTAGTTCTGAGGAATAGGGTGATCGACCCTTATCCTACTCGGTGCTAGACATTACTCCCAAAAACATGCATATGCACTCAACATCGTCTATTGACGAAGCTCAATAATCAAATACATCTCAAATGTGAAATCATGCATATGAGAAGCTTTAACTCAAACTATACTACAAGCTGGAAGATAATTGGGAGTCTTTGCTCCAAAACCATGTGGTAAGCTTAATTCAGAAAATCGTAAATCATATCTGAACATGTGGGCATTGCTCTATACTTTCTCATGCTTCAAAATACTAAATTCACATTGAAAACATGCTTACAAGTATGGGTAACTTGAAAATATGCTTTTCATCATAATATCTCATCATAATCATACATTCATCACGTATTTCATCTTTCATGAAATTCTCATCAATGGGCTTTTTAATTCATAAAACTTGAAATATGATTTTAAGTGAAAATAATATAAAATTTTCCCATGATTCATAATTCAATAGTAGAAATATATTTAAATCTTACCCAGGTAGAGAATTTAAAAATCTCATGCATTGGGTTAAAACCCCATAGATTAGACATAGGAATTCATGATTTAGAGAGGGATTGGGCATGGGTGTAAAGGAATAACCCATTCATAACCCTACATACCTGATTAAGGGTGATTCTTACACTTCTCCGATTGCCCAAGAGGAATTGAAAAGAAATTAAAGAAGAATAAGCTTGATCACCCTCTCTAAGCTTCTACCTTTGCATGCATGACAGAATATGACCTAAAATGAACTTAACCACTTTAAAAAACATCATTCATAACTTGAATCAACATAGTTTAGGCCTGAGGACCTTAGAAATTATGGAAAAACCCTTATTAAATTCACAGAAAAATAACTACCAGGAAGTCCCCACGAGGGACTTAACGTATCGTCCTCACTGGCCACGACTCGTGGCATGATCTGTGAAGTACACTACTTATCAAGCCATCTAGGCTCATCACGGTTGACATCATGATTCATTGCTGGTGACCATGACTTGTGGTCACCACCCTTCACGTACACTGCCATGGATTTTTATTTTTTATTTTTCTTCACCATGTTTCTCATGACCCTCCCCACGAATCATGGTGACTGACCACAACTCTTGGGGTCCTTATGTTAAGTACACTACCTCCTTCCTTCTCTTTTCTCACTCATCACTCCCCACAGCCGAACTAACGAGTAGTAGGGCCTATTCACGACTCATGGTCATGTCCATGGGGATCCCATTTCTCAAATTTCAACTCATCACCTGGGCCTCCCCACGAGTCATATCACGACTTGTGGGATGCTCTCATGTGTCACCTCACGACCCATTCTGATACCTGGTACCAGTTTTAAGTTTTTCTCCATTTCAACTACTGGGTCTGATCTTTGAGCTTCTGAGGTATAACAATTCCCTAGTGCAATCTATAGTTTCCTATCCCAAGTTTGACTCTAAATTTGTATATCTGTTTTTTAATCAAAATTTGGGTCAAGCCTATTTTATTTCTCAAATGACCAGAAAATTGCTGCCTAAATAAAACACTGATCCGACCCAACATGGGTCATATATACTTTGGTTACTTTGGTTTTATAGACCATAACTCACATTTTCTTACTAACCTCAGACAGTTTCCTAATCCTTTCCATGGTGGCACTCTACTTCAGCCTTTAACTCTTTTTTCTCCTCCTTTGGATCTTCAATCATCCTCCTTTATCAGTAGGAACTGTGCAGCTCAAAGAGGTAAGCTCTGTCATTTTCTTACTTTCTATTTCAAGTCTAATCATTTTTCCTCCGATTACAGGTACTCTTCTAGTGAAAAATATCGATTGATGGTGTCTTTCTAGCTTCTCAGTGAACACCTCGGCTCTGAGGTAGAAAAGGGGAAATTTGCGTTGCTCTAGTTTTCCTCTCGGCATGCTTGTTCTCTGGGTACGAACAAAGGCACCTGATTTTGTTGGGACAACTTTTATGAAAGGCCTTTTTGTTAGCTTCCATAGCATAGCCTAGGTGGTTACTTTCACAGTTATAACGTTGTTGATAGTCTTGTATTAACCACTATGAAGCTCTGCCCTATTTTACTCTTCTATGCTTTTGATTTGTTTTGTCCGAACTCTTATGTATAGTATGCATGCCTTTTTTGTGTTTAGTATCTGCTTGCATCTCCTCGATAGTTGACTAAAGTTATGAAACCTGTGATTTACTTGCTGATTTAGTGCTAGATTTGCCAATTCATCTGCTAATTGATTGGCCTCCCTAAATGTATGTTTTATTTCCATCCTCATCTGACTCATGATTTTGTGTATATCATCCATCAAACCAGCTATCTGCCAAGGAATTTTCCAATTCCTTTTTCAGAAACTTTTTGAGACTTAGCGAATCAGTTTCCAATATGACATCCTCCTGTAAAGTAACAGAAAACTTTTAATGCATACCATATTGCCCAAGCTTCTGCCTACATATTTGACTTTATTCCTATATGTTGAGCTTCTGCATATATCAAATTACCATATGCATTTCTAATATCAAAACCATAAGCACTCTCTCCTGGGTTTCCTCTACAAGCCCCATCTGTATTGTATTTTTGCTACTGCTTCTTTGGAAACTCCCATTTAACAGTTTTGTAGTGCAATCTAGGTTTATAATCCTTCAGATATGCAACTATCTCTCCTCATTGTATAGGAAATTTAGTCCATGGATATTTCACCTTTATGAACTAATATACATCAAGTTGACATAAGGTAAGCATCTTGTGAAAGCTCACTTCCTTTCCATATCTTCTGGCATACCTTCTTTTCTATAGCTCCCATAGAATAATGGCTGGGATAGCTTTGTATACTCCTCTCAACTTTGTAGATGCTGGGTATTCCCACTATTTGAAAATAGTATGCTGCAGTGATATCCCTCCCATGTCAATACCTGCACAAGTAGCAAACTGTGTCCACAACTTTTTTGCTACGGGAGCTGTTAGAAAAAGGTGAATCATGGATTCTTGATAATAAATGTCACAATAGTGACATCTAGAAATAATCTGCATCTTCATCCTTTTGAGGTTATCATCAGTGACAATCCTTCTTTTCCAAACTCTCCAAATAAAGAAACATATTTTGAAAGGCAGACCCTTGACCTATATGTTTGATAACAACTCCACTTCCTCTCTCTTCTGTCTCAACATTTGGAAGGCTGACTGCATTGAGAAGATTCCTTTTGAATTCCCCAGCCACCATGCTTTATCTCTGTCCTCTCCCATCACTGACGAAATATTCTCAATAATGTAGGTTGTCATCTCTTCAGTTAGCTTGTCCCTCAACATACTTCTGTCCCATCTCCCATTACTTATGAATTGTCTCACCTCCATTTCTTCCTCATCATAGTTAGCTTCTTCAGTGTATAAGAGGGCATCTTTCTATGTCCTATTGTCAAATCAAAAACTAGCAGTACCTGTTTTGATTTGCCACCATATTTCTTGTTCTATTTCTTCCTTATTCTCTAGCATTTTCCTCCATGTATGAGAAGCCCTTCTGCCATTTACAAGAATTAGATGAAGCTTTTTATAATATTTGTTTCACATGTACTCACCCCACAAGGAGCCAATAGAAACTCTGAAGTTCCACTATAATTTTCCAAATAGAGCCTTTGAAATATCGTTTTGGGATTTAAATCGCACACCCCCCTCCTCTCTTGGATAATACATTTCATCCCAAGCTATCCAATGCTTTCCTTTACTATCCCCTGATTTACTCCAAAAGAACTTAGCCATAACTTTATGAGTTTGATCAACAATGCCTTTTGGAGGACTCATTGCAAATAATAAATATACTAGTTTGCAAGACATGAGTAATTAAACTAAAATTTTCCCCATAAGAGAGAAATTTATTTTGCCACATCACTATTCTTCTAGTTATCTTCCTCACCAGCTCTTCAAAATATGCTTTTTTCCCTTCTTCCATAAAATATTGGATAACCCAGGTACATGAAAGGAAAAGATCCTTGATTGATACCTGTCCATCTCTTCAAATTGTGCCCTATCCTCATTGGTTTTTTCTCATGAATGTAGAAAAATCTTTTAGACTTGTTGATAATTTGCCTGACACCTATTCATACCCTACCAGCACCTTCACCAGTTTCTTCACTGTTGCCTTATCTCCTAATGCAAAGAGTATTGTATCATCTGCATACGAAAAATGATTGATCTCTGGACTCCACTTTGGCATCTCATATCCCCTATAATCAGTATCTCTGTGTAATTTATTGAGACCCCTTGATAACACCTGCTGCAATAGAACAACATTGGAGATAATGGATCTCCTTGTTTCAGCCCTCTTGTAGATCCAAAAAAACTATAGCTTTGCCCATTTACCAATACCGAGTACCAGTTATTCGAGATCAATCTCCATACCATGTCAATAATGATTTCCGAGAAATGAAATCTTGTAAGAACTTTTGTAAGGAAGATCCATGAGACCCTATCATATGCCTTTGTCATGTCTAACTTAGCCACCACATTGTGCCATTGTGCTCTCCTTTTAATATCTCTGACTAGCTCCTGAGCTAAGAGGACATTCTCTATTATACTCCTACCTTTAACAAAGCCAGTTTAGTTCTTGGATATGATCTAAGGCAAATACCGTGTCATCCTATCATGCAACATTCTAGATAAGATTTTGTTGGCAAAGGTTCTCAAACTAATAGGCCTTAGGTTCCAGAACCTTCTATTCTTTCTTTCTTGGAGATAAGGACAAGATTTGTATGTGTAATGAACTTGGAAATCTCACAACCACAAAAGAAAGAAGCCACCATACATCTAATATCTTCCCCTATGATATTCCAACACTTCTGAAAGAAGAGGCCTGAGAAACCATCAGGACCACTTGTATTATCTCCATTCAACTCAAACACAACCTTCTTCACTTCCTCTATTACAAGCAGCTTTGTCATCTCCTCATTTTGCTCGTGTGAAATAAGCAGGGGAATATTCTACAACATGTCAAAATTCCTGATGTTATCCTCTTCCCTAAAATGTTCTTGAAAGAAATTAACAACAGCTTCTCCGATCTCTGCTATGTTAATAGCAGTATTTCCATATGGTGTTTGAATTTCCCTGATCTGCAGCTTTCTTCTTCTCCCATTGACATTATCACGCCCCGAGTTTACACCCTGGATGGAACACGGTACTTGGAGTCACATGTAACCCCAAGTCAACCCCTGGTCTATCATACATTGGCATTCTGAGTAGACTTTGAAATATGAATATACGTATAGTGGAATCCTTAAGGCAAAAACATAAATATTAAGAGAATGAAACTGATTCATAAGGTTGAATATATCTGAACAAAACTACAAGTCTGAAAACCAAATCTGTGTCTGAAAGCCACTATAACTAATGAGTTGTTGGGACAAGCCCCTAACTAACTCCAAATATAAATAGAAGGAAAGAAAATGTGACTGAATCAAATAATCTCCGTCCTCAAAGAACTAGGACTCACCAACTAGAACAATTGAAGTCTTCGGAGAGAGAGCGGCTAGCGAGGCTGAGATTGGGATCCTGCAATTGTATCATAAAATGATACAACATAAAAGTATGCGCCAGTACTTTGAATGTACTGAGTAAGTGAGAGAAATCATGCATACGAAATAGTATTGAACTGAAAAGACATGCAATGACCAACTGGAGCTACAGAATTGAATAACTGAAATGGTCTGAAAGACCCTGTCTGATGGTCAAAGACATGCTATGGATCTGAGATACTGGTCTATAAGACTATACTAAACTTATAACTGTACTGAGTAGTCTGAAATTGTTCATAACTGAGCTAAGAGGAGACTGAGCTGAACTGGGATAAACTGATACTAAACTGAATAATGGGAGAGTCTATAACCGACATATAACCATGTGAGCTTGACGTGGAGTCTGATGTATACACCCCATTGGTAGGATTCAATATACCTTTCTAGGGTATAAAGGCATGAACTGAGTGATAACAAATATCTGGGGCCATCAGGCCAAATAAAAGTGTAACCTACAGTGGTAATGTAGTTCTAGGAACCTGGGTGCGCTAGAACCCCGGTCCGCTCGGTGCTAAGCCCTACTCCCACTAGATAGTACTAGATTGAATATTAAGCTGATAGCTCAAAATTGGGGCCCAAGACTAGTCAGGGATACATATCTAAAAACACCTTGAGAGTCTTATCGGATCGGGTTCTGGAACTGGGTTCTAAGACTGGTCAGAGCGACTTATCTGGAAGCGTCGTAACTGTCTAAAGAACAAACTGTAATATGAAGCATAGGTACTAAGGCTAGTCAGAGATGCTTATCTAAAGTGTCATGACCACCTAGTGGACCACTAAAATTGAGTTTTGAATTTGATTCTGATGATTGGGAGGTACTACTGACACCTCAGGAATTTCTGTAGTCAAACTAATCAACTGACATTTTCTAATTGACACTGAGGATTCTAACATTCTTACTAAGACTAAACTGAAAATGTTCTGATTTAATTTCAATGCCACTAACAACATGGGAGTCCACAACACTGATAAATCCAAGAAAGATTTCGATATTCAAACACTAATACAAATTTTAAGATTTTCTAGTTCAATAAATAGGGCTAAATTTCACTTCACAAGATTTAACATCATTTCAGTCACAAACTAGTGGAAAATATATGTAATTAATATGGTATAATAATCCAGATGATTTAACAAGGTATGACTAGCAATTTCTTGACATTTAGTAATTTCAGGGCTACAACTAATAGAGAGAAATAGGGAGGAATTTGGGGACACAAGGGAAGAACTATTCCCTTGTTGAATTCCCACTTACCTGGTGAAGAAGCCTGAAGAATTTCCTTGAGAAACTCAGGGGAAAATGTTGTCCTATCTCTTACTTTGAAAAGTTCTACGATGAATTCTTAGAGTCTGGATGGGGAGAACGAGGAAAGAAACCGTTTAACCCCTCTATTATGTCTAAAAATAAGCTTAAAATGATGTAGTTTAGAGTCTAGGAGGGTAGGGAAATTACTGAAAGACCCTTGAAAACTCGCAGGGGAAAACTGATCGTCAGTCCTCACGGGTGACCTAACAGGTCGAGGTCAATAACCACGATTCATGGTCACACTCGTAAGGTGCACTGCCTGGAACACACTGATGGTCACCACGAGGGAACTAACGAGTCGCGGTTAGTGACCACAACTCATGGTCACCTCCCATGAACCACACTACCTTAAAAGAACTGGAGTCCCCACGAGTGACACTACGACTCATGGTGTCCCAAAGGAGTTGTGGAGGGGACCCGTTGGGTTCACTCCCTAACATTTCTCGGTCTTAAATTATTCTTGACCGCGGGTCATATCATGCCTCGTGAGGGTTGACCACAACTCGTGGTCACCCCCGTGGTCACCCTTTTCTCCAAATTTCCAAATAAGCTCCTAGTCCTCACCACGAGTCACTTAACGACTCATGGTCACCTCCCACGGGTCATAGAACAACTCGTTCTGTGACTTGGTGTAGATTTTCCAATTTTTCTCTAATTTAAGTCCTGGGTCTAGTCTTTGAATTTTCGGTGCATTACAATATCTCCCCCTTGGGAACATTCATCCTGGAATGTTGGAAAACACATAGGAAAACAGAGAATGGCAATCTTTATACACAAATACTTATCATGAAAGCTGAAAACTAGCGGAATGACTATGCCTAAACTGAATTCACTAATCATGCACATGTTTATTTACATGAAAGAAGTTGAAACACATGAACTAAACGCAGTTTCGAGGAGGAAATTGATACCTTAAATTGAAACTGAGTCAGAAGGGAACGAATGGGGGTATCTAACCATCATATCCGTTTCAGCTTCCCACTTAGCCCCCTCAACCTACTGATTCCTCCACAAGACTTTGACTGAAGCTACTTCCTTATTCCTCAGCTTATGAACTTGACGGTCAAGGATCTGGATTGGGACCTCCTAAAATGAGAGACTATCTTTCACATCCACACTATCAAATGGCACCATTGAAGTTGGATCACCGATGCACTTCTTCAATAGTGAAACATGGCATACTGCGTGCACAGATGCCAATTCTGAAGGCAACTCTAGCTCATAAGCTACCTTGCCAATTCGCCTCAGAATTTTGTAGGGTCCCATATATCTCGGGCTGAGCTTTCCCTTCTTCCCAATTCTCATCACCCCTTTCATGGGTGAAATTTTTAGATAGACCCATTCATCCAAAGCAAACTCCAATTCTCTTCTCCTCACAACAGTATAAGAATTCTGACGGCTCTGAGCTATTTTCAATCTTTCCCTGATGAGCTGTACCTTCTGCATAGCTTCATGAACCAAGTCTGGCCCAATTATAGTAGCTTCACCAACCTCAAACCACTAATAGGAGATCTGTACCTCCTACCATACAATGCCTCAAACGGGGCCATCTGGATACTGGAGTGGTAGATGTGGTTGTACGCAAACTCGACAAGAGGCAAGTGGTCATACCAACTTCCCTTGAAATCAATTATGCACGCTCTCAACATATCTTCTAGGGTCTAGATAGTCTGCTCAACTTGTCCATCTATCTGCGGGTGAAAAGTTGTGCTGAACTTGACCTAGGTACCAAGTCCCTTCTGAATAGACTTCCAGAAATGCGAGGTGAACTGGGTACCTCTGTCTGAAATAATGGATAATGGCACACCATGAAGTCTAACCAACTCCCGGATATAAAGCCTAGCATAGTCCTTGACTAAATCAGTGGTTTTAACTGGGAGGAAATGTGCTGACTTAGTCATCCGATCTTCTACTACCCAGATATAATCATATTGCGGACGAGTTCGAGGTAGACCCATAATAAAGTCCATATTCACTTTTTCCCACTTCCACATGAGTATGCTGATATCCTAGGTCATACCTCCCGGTCTCTGATGTTCTACCTTGACTTTCTGACAGTTTGGGCACTTAGCTACGAATTTGGCGATGTCTCTCTTCATGCCGTTGCACCAGTAGATATACCACAAATTCTGGTACATTTTAGTAGCACCAGGGTGGATGGAGTATCTCGAGCTATGTGCTTCAGCCAATATCTGCTGTCTCAAGTCACCGATGTCCGGTACACACAGTCTGCCTTGGTAATGGAGCACACCATCTCCCCCTTTGGAGAAGGCCTCAACCTATTTCCTGAGAACTGCTTCCTTAAGTTTAAGTAAAATGGGATCTTCATCCTATTTGGACTTAACTTCAACAACCAAAGAGGAATCTGACCCGTTTTGAATCACCACTCCACCCTCAGCTGAGTCAACCAACTGCACCCCTAAACGAGCTAGTTTGTGAATATCCTTCGCCAATTCCTTTTTTCCTTCCTCAACATGAGCCACGCTACCCATAGACACTCTGTTTAAGGCGTCAGCCACCACATTGGCTTTGCCCGGGTGATAGAGCACGCTCATGTCATAATCCTTCAAGAGCTCTAACCACCTTATCTGATTGAAGACTCAGGCCCTTCTGATTGAATACATACTGAAGGCTCTTATGATCGGTGAAAACATCCACGTGAGCCCCTTACAGATAGTGTCTCCATATTTTCAACGCAAACACCACCGCTGCCAACTCCATGTCATGAGTTGGATAATTCTTCTCATGAACTTTGAGCTGTCTGGAGGCGTAGGCTATCACCTTACCCCATTGCATTAGAACGCAACCAAGTCTAACTCTAGAAGCGTCGCAATATACTACAAACCCATCTGATCCTTTTGGTAGGGTCAAAACTGGAGCGATAGTGAGTTGAGTTTTTAACTCCTGAAAACTCTTCTCACACGCATCTGACCATTGGAATTTCACCTTCTTCTGGGTCATCCTAGTCTGAATAGATGCTATAGAAGAAAAACCTTCCACAAAGTGTTGGTAATAACTGGCCAAACCCAAGAAACTTCTAATTTCGGTTGGGAATGTAGGTCTGGGCCAGTCTTTAATGGCAGCTATCTTTTGAGGATAAACCTGAATACCCTCACCCGAGACCACATGACCCAGGAAAGTCACAGATTTCAACCAGAATTCACACTTGATGAACTTGGCGAACAACTGGCGGTCTCTGAGGGTCTGAAGCACTATCCTCAGGTGATTAGCATGCTCTTCCTCATTTATGGAGTATACCAGAATGTCATTGAAAAATATAATGAGGAACATATCCAGATACTGCTTCAAGACTTTGTTCATTAGGTCCATAAAGGCTGCAGGGGCATTAGTTAGTCCGAAGGACATAACCACAAACTCGTAGTGACCATACCGAGTCTTAAAAGCTATTTTCGGTATATCACACTCTCTAAATCTTAGTTGGTGATACCTTGACCTGAGATCTATTTTGAAGAAACAGCTGGCTCCTTGAAGTTGGTCGAACAGGTCATCATTTTGGATAGGGGATACTTGTTCTTAAATATGAACTTGTTCAATTAATGGTAATCAATGCACATTCTGAGGGTTCAATCTTTTTTTTCACACAAAAAGCACTGGAGCACCCCACAGAGAGATGCTGGGTCTGATAAAACCCTTATCTAGAAGATCTTTTAGCTGCTCCTTCAACTCCTTATGTTCAGCCAGGGCCATTCTATAAGGAGGGATGGAGATGGGCTGAGTATCTGGAATAAGGTCTATACCAAAGTCGATTTCCCATTTAGGAGGAACTCTTGGCAGATCTTCGGGGAACACATCTGGAAATTCGCTGACAACAGGGACTGACCGGATAGTTGGGGTCTCAGAGTCAGAACCCTTGACCCAAACTAGATGGTAAATACATCCCTTAGATATGAGCTTCCCGGCTTTAAGGTAGGAAATAAACCTACCCTTAGGCGCTGAACTACTACCCGTCCATTCTAGAGCTGGCTCATTAGGGAACTGAAACCTGACGATCCTAGTTCTACAGTCGACTAAGGTATAAACCAGAGTATAACCAATCCATGCCTAGAATGAGGTCGAAGTCGACCATGTCTAACTCTACAAGGCTAGCTGGAACGACTTTATTTAAGATTGAGATTGGGCAGTTTCTATACACCCCGCTGGCTCTAACCGACTCACCAACTGGGGTGGAGACTAAAAATAGTTCTGAGAGAACCTCTAGACTGATATCAAATTGTATTGCTACGTAGGGAATCATGAATGATAGAGTGGCTCCTGGATCTAGTAGGTCATACAAGTCTAGATGAAAAAGGCGTAACATACCCGTGACCACATTAGGTGAGCTCTCCTGATCCTGACGAGAAGACAATGCATAAAAATAGTTTTGGCGCTGGCCGCCATCCATACCTGAAGGGTTAGCCTGCTAAGCTGGTCGGCCTGATGGAGCTGTTGAGGTAGTGGATTGTGACATTCCCCATCCTGTTGACGAGCATTCCTTAAGCCGATGATCAAGCTGTCCACAACCAAGACAACCCTCTCAACCCTGAAGACATTCTCCTGGGTGGTTCTTGCCGCACTTGGGGCAAGCTGGATACCTGTTACCAATACTGTAGCTCTGGGAGTGAGAGCCAGATGCTCAACTCCTCCGATCCTGGCGGGATTGAAAGGTAGGGGTGCTAACTGAGCTGGGTGTTATAGCCCTCTACTGCTGCTGCTGCTGCTGTGGGCGGCTGCTACTGGCAGACCTCTAGCGGTCATAATCTGATTGGCCAGTCCTTGCCCGCTTGTTCTTTCGCTCCGTGTTCCTTAATTTTTTGGCCTCAATTTGCTGGGCATAGACAATCAGGCTGGAGAGGTCAATATCCTTAATCAGCATCGCTGTCTTGCACTCTTTGAGGACCAGGTTTGACACCCCATTTATAAATTTTAGCATGTGATCCTTTGGCTCGGCCACCATCTCTGGAGCATATTTGGACAACCTGGTGAACTTCAGAGCATACTCTTCTACCGTATGGTTTCCCTGTCTCAAATTCATGAACTCTGCTACCTTTGCCTCCCTGAACTCCCGAGGGAAGAATCTGCGCAGGAAGACTGTAGTGAACTCCTCCCATTCCATTGGTCCTGCTTCCATTTACCTCCCCTCCTTCCACTGCTCATACAGACTTGGGCTACCCCTTTTAGCTAGTAGGCATCCAAGTCGGCACTCTCTGAGGGACTAATTGGGTGATCTTTCTAATTTCTTCCACAAATCCTTATGGGTCCTCTCCTACCTTAGATCCATGAAAATCCGGAGGGTTCATCCGGGTGAAGTCCCGCACTCAGGCAGCTGTTGCGGAATTGTTGTTGTTTATTGGAACCATCTATTGGTTTACTTGGCTGGTAACAGTTTGAGCGAGCAGTTGAATGGCTACCCTGAATTCTGCGGTAGACACCGAGTCGTCTTGAGGAGCTGTCGGGGATTGGTGGGGCAGGTCGGTGAGCATTACCGGCCGTTTTTCTGTTACCACAATTTGGAGGCATGATTCACTGAAATAAAATAGAGCACAAGTTAGGAGAATGATTCTGTAACTGAATTTTAACACACGATAAATAGTATGAAATAAAGAGAATTTTCCTAATAACATCTCGTAGCCTCCCCATCATAAGTGTGGCACGCTTCACACCCATGAACAGGACTCTACTCGATGTGACTTTCAGACATCCGAGGATACTCTAAACCTAGTGCTCTGATACCAAGTTTGTCATGCCCCGAGCTTACACCCTGGATAGAACACGGTACTTGGAGTCACATGTAACCCCAAATCAACCCCTGATCTATCATACACTGGCATTCTGAGTAATCTTTGAAATATAAATATACGTACAGCGGAAGCCTTAAAGCAAAAATATAAACATTTAAGAGAATGAAACTAATTCATAAGATTGAATACATTTGAACCAAACTACAAGTCTGAAAACCAAATTTGTGTCTGAAAGCCACTACAACTGATGAGTTGCTAGGACAAGCCCCCAGCTAACTCCAAATCTAAATAAAAGGAAAGAAAATGTGACTGAATTAAATAATTATCACGTCCTACCTTGGGAGGCATGACTGGCACCTAGTGTTATACTGGAATCTGACTGACCTGGCTAGGCTTATGCATGTCTGGTGCATGCCTACAACCCAATTCAAAAAAACAACGAGCTATATCTCGACTGTAAATACAGCTTCTGACCGAGAAGGCCATATAGCCACCTATAAAGGAAAATAGCTAACTAGTAACAAACAATAAAAGGAAGTTCTATGCGGGCCGACAAAACCACCATGCTGTCTAGTTATAACTGAAAGAAAATCAAGCAACTATAACTATACTATAAGCGACAAGCCCACTATCTAGAAGCTAAACAAGGCCCCACATGACCATCACACGAAATAAAACATATCGGGCTAACAAAAAACTAACCACTAGGAATCTATAAATCTGTAAGCTTAGAGTAGAATATTGGTCGAGACAGGGCCTCGACCTACCCATATACTGTACAATCAAAAGAGCAAATCTTCTAACTATTAGCCCCAGGAATGGAGCTAACTATACTGCTGACTAGGGCTGAAAGCTAAGGAGGACCTGATCCGCGTCTAACTGGACCTGCAGGCAAGTAATGCAGCGCACCAAGGATGGACATCAGTACAATATGTACCTAATATGTAAGGTAGTAACTGAAAATAACTGAATAAAACTTAAGATTAAACTGAAAGTAATTGAGTGGAAGAGATAGAGATAACCTGATTATCTTAACTCCCTACTGTCTAATCTATTAGTAAATAGTGCAAATAAGAACCTTACCTGGCCCCCATAAGTCGGAAGGTACAATCAACACAGAATATCCCACCGGGGACCCCCATAAGCCCTGACGAGTACACTTCAATCTATATACCCCTAACAAGGTCAAACTGGATCAACTAATAACTATAGCCAACCTACCGGTCCCTTGGGTCTACAACTGAGACCACTCGGCCCTTGAACTGTAGCTGTGTCTGGGTCCAGTGGACTCTTGATAACTGCACCCCGAGCACTAGGCTCAACGGGGGTGTGGTGCTAATATGACATAGAACTGATAGTCCAGCCATTGAATGGACTGTATAAGGCCCTTCGGCCTCATCATCGTCCCTTGGGATGGCATATTGCTCCTTGGAGTGATGTCATATAGCCCCTGACAGACAACGACACAGCTAGTAACCCTGGGGTTGGTCATGGAAGGCTACACAGGGCAAAGTCAATCCCAAACTAAACATAGAGTATTGGTCTCAACTAACAACAACAACTAATCACAATAACAACACTTCTGGCTCCATTACTGGGATTCAAACTGTACTACAATGTTATAGACACTAACTTGCCGAAGGAATTCACCTTAACATACCTCGATTGTCATTTCCCGAATAACCGACAAGTTTCAACCGCTCTTTCCAACTATAACTGTAATACTGGGAGAAGGAGACTAATTTCAATACCAAATTTGATTTAAATGATAACTTTTAATACTAATAGAAACTATAATTCAACTACGTAAAATACGGCTGAAAACCTATAATTTCCCAAGAGTTCAGGAGGGAGAAATGCTTACCTAATGTCTGTGATCTTTTAGGAATCAGTTTGGAGCAATTTTGACAACTTTTGCTCGGCAGGGTTCTGATTTTCTGCGCGAATTTTGAGAAAATAGCTCTGTAGTAATGCTCCCTGTAGGCTTAGAACTCGACACCTGAAGTTAATTTGAGTTTGGACCACGTGTGATAGCGTAATCAGGTGAAATACTATAGAAATCCTTGTTTATTTTCATGTCTGGCTGAGGGAAATAAGTTTGTGAATGATTTCAAATGAATAGAGGGGCCTTATGTACATATTATGGCGGTGGTAGGGGTGCGCCGCACTGCCCATCGCGCCAACCTCCCTGCCGCGCCGCTCTGGCTAGTGCGCTGCTGGCTGCCGTGTCGCGCTGGCCTCGTGCGCGCTGGTTCTGTCTGACCCCGCTTCCAAGGCTTTTCTACATGTGTCATACTCTCTTTATTTATCAAAAATCCACATGTACGCTTACTAATCGTTAATTTTTACGGGGTGTGACAATAATCTCCGTCGTTGAAGAATAAGGACTCACCAACTAGAACAACTGAAGTCTTCGGAGAGCAAGCGGCTGGCAAGGCTGAGACTGGGATCCTGTAGCTGTATCATAAAATAATACAACATATAAGTATGTGTCATCACTTTGAATGTACTGAGTAAGTGATAGAAACCATGCATATGAAATAGAAGTACTGAACTAAAAAGACATGCAATGACCAACTGGAGCTACTGAACTGAATAATTAAACTAGTCTGAAAGACCCTATTTGATGGTCAAACGCATGCTCTGAATCTGAGATACTGGTCTATAAGACTATACTGAACTCATAACTGTACTGAGTAGTCTGAAACTGTCCTGAACTAAGCTAAGCGGAGACTGAGCTGAATTGGGCTAAACTGATACTGAACTGACTAGTAGGAGAGTCTATAACCGACATATAACCATGTGAGCTAGATGTGGAGTCCAATGTATACACCACATCGATAGGACCCAATATACCTTGCCAAGGTATAAAGGCATGAAATGGTTGATCACAAACGTCTGGGGCCATGAGGACAAATAAAACTATAACCTACGGCAACAACGTAGTTCTGGGAACTTGGGTGCGTTGGAACCCCGGTTCTCTCGGTGCTAAGTCCACTCCTACTAGATAGTCCTAAACTAAATACTAAGCTAATAGCTCAAAGTTGGGGCGCAAGACTAGTCAGGGATACATATCTAAAAACATCCTGAGAGTCTTATCGGACCAGGTTCTGGAACTGAGTTCTAAGACTGGTCAGAGCTGCTTATCTGGAAGCGTCGTAACCGTCTAGAGAACAAACTGTAATTTGAAGCTGAGGTCCTGAGGATAGTCAGAGCTTTTTATCTAAAGTGTCATGACTGCCTAGTGGACCACTAAAACTGAGTTCTGAAGACTGGGAGGTACTACTGACACCTCGAGAATTTCTGTAGTCAAACTGATCAGCTGACATTTTCTGACTGACACTGAGAATTCTGACATTCTTACTAAACCTGAACTAACAATATTATTATTTAATTTCAATGCTACTAACAACATGGGATTTCACAAGACTGATAAATCTAAGCAAGATTTCGATATTAAAGCACTAATGCAAATTTCAAGATTTTCTAGTTCAAGAAATAGGACTAAATTTCACTTCACAAGATTTAACATCATTTCAGTCACAAACTGGTGGAAAATATATATAATTAACATTGTATAATAATCCACATGATTTAAACAAGGTATGACTAGCAATTTCTTGACATTCAGTAATTTCAGGGCTACAACTGATAGAGAGAAATAGGTAGGAATTTGGGGACACAACGGAAGAACTATTCCCTTGTTGAATTCCCACATACCTGGTGAAGAAGCCCAAAGAATTTTCTTAAGAAACTGAGGAGAAAAGGTTGCTCTAGGTCTTGGTTTGAAAACTTCTAAGAGAAGTTCTACGATTAATTCTGAGAGTTTGGATGGGGAGAATGAGGAAATAAACCGTTTAAATGCTATATTAAGTCTGAAAATAAGGTTAAAAATGCATAGTTTAGAGTCTAGGAGGGTAGGAAGATTACTAAAAGACCCTTGAAAACTCGTAGGGGAAAACTGATTGTAATTCCTCAAGGGTGACCTAACGGGTCGTGGTTAGTGACCTCGACCCATGGTCACACTCATGAGGTGCACTTCCTGGATCACATTGATGGTCACCACGAGGGACCTAACGAGTTGTGGTTAGTGACCACAACTCATGGTCACCTCCCGTGAACCACACTGCTTTAAAAAAATTAGAGTCCCCAAGGGGTACACCACGACTCATGGTGTCCCAAACGAGTCGTGGTGGGGACCTATTGGGTACACTGCCTAACATTTTCCTGTCTTAAATTATTCTTGACCACGGGTCATATCACGACTCATGGGGGTTGACCACGACTCATTGTCACACCCGTGGTCACCCTTTTCTCTAAATTTGTAAATAAGCTCCCAGTCCTCACCACGAGTCACTTAACAACTTGTGCTCACCTCCCATGGGTCATAGAATGACTTGTTCTGTAATCTGGTGCACATTTTCTAGTTTTTCTCTAATTTAAGTCTCGGGTCTAGTCTTTGAGTTTCTGGGGCATTACAGACATAGGAATGAAATTTTTTTGTGTTTCTATCCCCTTTAGTGAACTATCTCATTCCTGTAATTTGCTTCCAATACTCCTCCTCTATATGCCTATATCTCTTCAATTCAGCCTCTGCCTTATTCAAGCTCATTATGTTCTCTTGTGTTGTCTACAATTCCAACTATATTTTCTGAACTTTGATGATGTCCTCCAGCGTAGCAACTTGATGAAAGATATTCCTAAAATCCCTTTTTATACACTCTCCCAAGGTTCTCCATACTTTCTTGATTTTGAAATTTAACTCTATGAAGGGATTTCCAACAAAATCAGTCTTCCAATTATTTTTTACCACCTTAAACTGTTTATGTTTGACCCAGAAGTTTAAAAACTTAAAGGGTCTGCTGGTAGGTTCCTCATTTGACTTGCAAACAACATGCAAAGGAGAATGATCTTATCCTTGCCTAAAAAGATGTTGTACTTCACTTGATGGCAGGACATCAAGCAATTCCTGGTTTACCAAAACCCTATCCATCCTTTTAAAAATACAGTCTTCCTCAAGTTTTCCATTCCACCAAGTGAATATACTTCCAGTAAACTTTAGCTTGAGTAAAGCACAATTGTTAGTACACCAAGTCATGTATGTTGCCTTCGTTTGCAAGAAAGGTAAACCCCATTGTTTTTCTTCCTCATTTAGAGAAAGATTGAAGTCCCCTCCGACCATCGAAGGTTCATAAATCCCCTCTGCCAATTCTTCTAAGATCTCCCATAACTTCAATCTTTCTAGAGCATTACATCTTGCATACACAGTGTTAATCCTGAAATTATTTTTATTTCATTTAAAGGAAATCGTTAGCTACTTGACAGTGTCCTTGATTATTTAGCCCTCCCATTCATCTCTCCAAAACACTCATATCTTAGATAATGTATTAGTAACAACATGTTGATATCCTAACCTTCTCTTATATTGTTCTAGTTCCTCTGGACCTTGAAAAGGTTCTATCAAAGCTATAAATGAATAATGATGTCTTCTATTTAGATCTATTAATCTTTCAAAAGAGTTTTGAGTATTAACAGACCTAATATTCCAGAATAGTAGTTTATCAATCATTGATCACTACTAGATTTCCTCTCTCTACTACTCCTTGTTTGAACCTGCAAAGGTATTATAGACCCTGATTTACCATTTTTGGTTCCTGCCCTAATATCTTCCATTTTTCTTGGTGACAAATCCCCCTTTTGGATGGCATTATTAATGTTCTCTTGAATGTCTTCATCCTCTGTTATGTTCTGTGACTGTTGCTGCTCACTTGGAAGGTATTGTAAATCAAGATCTTTTTCAACTTCAAAAACAATTTTTGCATTTGTCCTTCCTTCAGAGGTACCTTTATTCCCCTCCCCTTCATGTTGTTGTTCTTATTCTGTAATCCCTTCTAGATTCCAAATCACTATTGTTGTCTTATTTACTTCTTCTATACTTTTGTTTGTCTTTTGCGCTATTACTGACCCTTGTGATACTGTGTCAGTTATGGAATGTTTCTCTCTAACTGTCACAGGTGTATGTTGTCGTCTCTCTTTCTCCTCATCAAATTCCATATTGTCTTTATTTTCCCTTTGACTTTCTTGTTCCTTCTTGCTCTCCTTCCATTTCCGGTAACACCTCAAACTGATTCCCTTTTGTGTCCCCTTTGGGTATTTGTTTCTGATTCCAGTTTTGCTGCATTGTTCCAACCCATCTTTGTCTAGCCTTTCCTTGTCTCCTATTTCCTTGTATTTGGAAATCTTCATTCTTACTAGCCACAGCCTTTTAATATGTTTCCATCTCCCTCGATTGTTTTCCTTCTGTAGTTCTTTGTGATTGATTTTGCATATTGGATCCATTGCTTCTTTTCTTCTCCTATTGATTATCCTCCTTTCTATTTAGATATAGTTTTGGATGCAAAATAAAGCACTCTTGTTCATTATGCCCCTGCATTTCGCGGTTTACACAATATTTAGGAACATGATTGTATTTGATCCTAATTCATTTTTCTACCACTTCTCCTATTTGCTTTCACATCCCAATGTTGATACGCTTGGGGAAATCTCCCAACAAATCCACTTCCATCTTGACCTGGGAACAACTAGGTCTAGTTTGATTCTTTGTTGCCATATCAACTTGAAAAGGCTTTCCAATAGCAGCAGCAAAAGAGAAAATAGCCTCCTTCATAAAGAAGTTTGGCGGTAGCGATGGGAATGAGATCCATACAATTGTAGTCATTGTTTCCTCCTCCGGATCAAGCAATGGATCTCACTTTAAAGTTCTCATTGGGAATGTCCATTGCCTATGTGATAGATACAATGCTGGTTTCAACAATAAATTGACATAGTCCTCCATCCTAGATGCTCCTATCAATACATGTCGATTACTCAGTAGGCCAATGTTACATTCCCCTTTCAATTCGAATTGTTTGGGAATAATCTTCCTCAACTCCTAAATATCCGGCCACCTATACGAAAATTTTTCAATAACAGCATATTGTAGGTTTCCTTGACTATCATTTGTCTAACTTTTTCCTCCTGCCAAATTACTCTGGGTTCTCTATGTAAATAGGTGATAGGTTTCATTGGCATGGGTTTTGTGATGATAGGATTGGGGCAAAGTGTTGAAGCAAAATCTAACGGGGCATTGCTAACAGAAAGGGGATGGGTAGCCTAAGGTGGAGGCTGTCCAGATGACGTGGTCGCCATTGCCACTGAAAAATAAGTTGCTAAGTTCAACGGCGGTAGGGTTCACAATAGGGTTTTCTGCTTCGTGACAGAGAGTTCTTTGGTACTGAGATTATTTTGCTTTGCAATAAAATATTATTACGTAAAGTGATATAGTAATAGTATAATAGTCTCTCTATGTTAGCTACTCATGATAAAGATAACTAAAGCAAGATTGAATAAATAAATTAATTTAGCAAATGGTGATAAATAATATAACAATTCAAGTATTAGAATGCAATATTCTTGAAGCACCACAATCCTAAAACTAACATATCAAGAGAAGAGAAAGAAGAACACTTAGAATTGACGATGCTTGAGAAATCATTCCTCTCATTGAGTCTCCCTCTTTAAGATGACTTTGCTCATCTAAACTATCATAATTACCTATAAAAAGAATTATGAAAACATCTATATATCTATATAAAGAAGAGACTTAGGCTCGCCTATGTGTCATATCTCACAGTCTAGGAATATCATTTATCTTTTTTCGTATATTTTCTCCTTTTTTTTTTTCAGTCTTTTCATTTTAAAAAAAAAGAAGAAAACCCAACAATCATGTTTATCATCCTGATAATTGGTGTCTCTTCCTTTAATAATTTCTGCTAAAACTGCTCCCTTCCTCCCCCTCTTCCTTTTCCTCCCTCTCTGCATCTTCTTCTGCTCCTTTCTCTATCTTGTCTTAAAAAGAATTAGAGATAAGTTGATACATCAAATTCTTCAGAATTGTTGATCAAAAAGAAATTTTATTTCCCGTAGGAAGAAGTTGAAAAAACTTGGATGTAACATTGAATTTAGTTTAAGGGATTATTGCCTAAACAGAGGATAAGGGACAAGGATTATTCTTCACGATTAGAAATTTTTCCCAAATTTAATTTACTCTTCTCTGCCAAGGTAAATCTTCTCCTTTCTCTTTTTGAGATTTTTAGTTTTTTTACATGTTTAGTTGATGTTTCATGTATCTTCTTCCAATCACTTTTACATTAATGGAGGAATATATAGTGCAGTAGAAAGAAGTTGAAATTAAACTTGATTGTAACATTGAATTTATTTTAGAAATTACTACCTCAATAGAGGATAGGGGACAGGGATTATTCTTCTCGATTAGAAATACTGCCCAAATTTACTCCTCACGACTAAGGTAAATCATCACTTTCCTCTTTTTGCAAATTTTAGTTTTTCTTTTATGTTTAGTTGATGTTTCATGTATCTTTAAATTTATATTCTCGTGTTCCTGCTTGATTAAAGTTTACTACATAATTAAAAAAATACATCTTTTGGTTAATTTGTTGCCTATTTATGAGATTCATTTAGTCTTTAATAAAATATATAAAATTTACATTCTTACACTTGAAGGATTTTCGTAACAACTGTTCTACTGGAAATTTAGGAAAATAAGACACAAAATTTCGACATATAAAAGTTTCAAGTTCTTTCATCGTTCTGTTTCTGCTAGACTGCAGTCACACAATGTGTTGGAGTCCTTTAGGAGTTTGGACAGTCCAACAATAATTATTTATTAAAGAATAAGGAGTGTTTTTTTTAGTTTGTCAAGGTACTTAGAATTAGAATAATTGGATGCTTAAAACAGTTTAATGATAAGTTCTACACTTTCTTTTAAGGGTAACAACATGAATCTCTCCCTTAAAATTAATCATATATAACATACCGACCACTACTGACCAACCACTTTCATAATAAATATTTTTATTGTCTATTATTGGAAAGACAGTCAAACTTGATTATCAATCTAGTTTCACATAATTTTTTGTTTGTAACTATATAGCACGTGACTTTTAATTTAACCTTGAAAAGAACGGGCAGTGCATTTGAGATCCCACTATGAGTATGTTTGAGGGAAGGGTTAGATTAAATTGGGTCTTATTTATGCAATATTACCTTACATTATTGCAAGATGTTGTTTCATAATCATAATTTGCTGGTATTCTTAACACTTGAAAAGTAAAAATAAATTTTCTTTAACCAAAAAATCAAGCATTTTATGATTGAATTTTGGCATTGTATTGAATTTTACAAAGGTTGAACCAGTGATCAAATTACGGCCAACATTCTGAGGGTCCCAAAGCTATTCAGCAAATTTTACATTTAAAAGTATAAGAGAATTCTTATTGTTTCTTTATTTAACCAAAGTATTAAAATCTGTTAATAATAGGTATTGAAATTTATTAATAATCTTTCTTCTTTTTATTTTATCTTACTTTATACCTCTCATGAATTACATAATTAAAAACAATACATCTTTTGGTTAATTTGTTGCCTATTTATGAGATTCATTTAGTCTTTAAAATATATAAAAATTTACATTCTTACACTTGAAGGATTTCCGTAACAACTATTCTGCTGGAAATTTAGGAAAATAAGACACAAAATTTTGACATATAAAAGTTTCAGGTTCTTCCACCGTTCTGTTTCTGCTAGACTGCAACTGCACAATGTGTTGGAGTCCTTTAGTAGTTTGGACAGTCCAACAATAATTATTTATTAAAGAATAAGGAGTGTTTTTTTAGTTTGCCAAGGTACTTAGAATTAGAATAATTAGATACCTAAAACAGTTTCATGGTAAGTTCTACACTTTCTTTAAGGGTAACAACATGAATCTCTCTCTTAAAAATTAATCAGATATAACACACTGACTACTACTTACCAACCACTTTTATAATAAATATAATAATTATTTTTATTGTCTATTATTGGAAAGACAGTCAAACTTGATTATCAATCTAGTTTCACATAATTTTTTGTTTATAACTATATAGCACGTGACTTTTGATTTAACCTTGAAAAGAACAGGCCAGTGCATTTGAGATCCCACTATGAGTATGTTTGGGGGAAGGGTTAGATTAAATTGGGTCTTATTTATGTAATATTACCTTACATTATTGCAAGATGTTGTTTCATAATCATAATTTGCTGGTATTCTTAACACTTGAAAAGTAAAAGTAAATTTTCTTTAACCAAAAAATCAAGCATTATTTGATTGAATTTTGGTATTATATTGTATTTTACAAAGGTTGAACCAGTGATCAAGTTACGGCTAACATTCTGAGGGTCCTAAAGCTATTCAACAAATTTTACATTTAAAAGTATAAGAGAATTCTTATTGTTTCTTTATTTAACCAAAGTATTAAAATCTGTTAATAATAGGTATTGAAATTTATTAATAATCTTTCTTCTTTTTATTTTATCTTACTTTATACCTCTCATGAATTACATAATTAAAAATACATCTTTTGGTTAATTTTTTGCCTATTTATGAGATTCATTTACTCATTAATAAAATATATAAAATTTTCATTCTTACACTTGAAGGATTTACGTAAAACCTATTCTGCTGGACATTTAGGAAAATAAGACACAAAATTTTGACATATAAAAGTTTCAGGTTCTTCCATCGTTCTGTTTTTGCTAGACTGCAACCACACAATGTGTTGGAGTCCTTTACGAGTTTGGACAGTCCAACAATAATTATTTATTAAAGAATAAGGAGTGGTTTTTTAGTTTATTGTCTATTATTGGAAAGACAGTCAAACTTGATTATCAATCTAATTTCACATAATTTTTTGTTTGTAACTATATAGCACGTGACTTTTGATTTAAACTCGAAAAGAATAGGCCAGTGCATTTGAGATCTCGCTGTGAGAATGTTCGGGGGAATGGTTAGATTAAATTGGGTCTTATTTATGCAATATTACCTTACATTATTGCAAGATGTTGTTTCATAATCATAATTTGCTGGTATTCATAACACTTGAAAAGTAAAAATAAATTCTCTTTAACCAAAAAATCAAGCATTTTTTGATTGAATTTTGCTATTGTATTGAATTTTATAAAGGTTGAACCAGTGATGAAGTTACGACCAACATTCTGAGGGTCCAAGAGCTACTCAACAAATTTTACATTTAAAAGTATAAGAGAATTCTTATTGTTTCTTTATTTCACCAAAGTATTAAAATATGTTAATAATAGGTATTGAAATTTATTAATAATCTTTCTTCTTTTTATTTTATCTTACTTTATACCTCTCATGAATTGTTTAATTTAATTTATAAAAATTAAAGCAAAAATCTCCAATCTAAGACTATAAAGGGGCGAAAAGATTAGAGAGGATTCTATAAAATATAAGAAAAAAGGAAGAGGAAGAAAGTTATGATGACTTTCAAAGAATTTTATTCGAGCTTTGATTATCCTCTCCCTTTTAGCTTCTGCAACCCGACTTGTAAAAATTCTCTATCCTTTATCAGTCTATTTTTGTGATTTTTTGAAAATTTTTCATTGAGCTAATTTTTTGAACCTTTAGTTGCTGAGTTAGTGAGGTTTATAAATTTCTAATTTTTTTAAGATCTGACCTCTATATATACTTTCTTTTGTTAATCTTTTTGTGTTTTATTTTTGGTAGAGATTGATCCAATTCTTTTTAAAGATCAGATATTTTTAGTCATCTATATGACTTCGCTATTGCAGTTTGCAGGAGTCACATTTCTATTAATGTAGCTAACAATTATTTACATCAACTTTTAAATGATAAGAAGTCTGTTAATGGTATAATATGAGATTGTATCTATTATTATAAAACTTTTTTAGTACAGACATGAATATTAGAAACCAATATTCCTCATTAAATAGGATTACATAATACGTGAATAGTTAAGTTTAAATTAGAAAAACCACAATGGAATGGTTTTTTCTTCTTATTTTTGAATAGTGAATGTTCCTCCTCTAATTCTATGTATACTTGCATTATTGCATGCATAAGTCTATAGTTTTTGGGTTATCTAATTTTTCTCTATAATAATTTATATTATATTTTTTTGGTGTAGGGGTGGTAAGATATACATTGAAGATCAATGTCATTTATTAGACCTATGATTGATAACTGATATTTGATAATTGAGTATTTGCGTTGTGTTTTTGCTAACGAAATTGGTGAAGGTACAATCAGAATTTCTTTTAAAGATCTATACTGGCATCTCTTGAAGAGAAATTCAAATTTGGTATGCCTATGGTAAAAACATAAAGCCCTTAAAATTCTTCAGCCTTTGATGTGCTTCGTGAACCATGACAAGAAGATGAGAAGTAACAAAATTTGACATGGCTTCAAGGATATTGTGTTGGACGACCAATTGAGGAACATGACTGGAAAGAAGCTTCTGTAATCCTAAGACATAGATTACAATACAATAAATTATTTGTTCACATTCAGCAGAGAAGTATGGATAGATTTTCAAGTTAAAACGCACGTTGTAAATGCTTCTTGAAGTAATAAATGTGTATTTCTGGACTGACATTGAAATAAAAGTGTTGCTTCAAATTGAACCCTATCAGTTTGGTATCATGATCTTTTATAAAGCACCTTAGGATCTTATTAGTTTATTGGAATATTTTTCCTCTTCAAATATATATAATTAGTTGATTTTTTGTACAATCATGACACATACTCCCTTTTATTTTTCACTTTAACAATTTCTTTTGAGAATTTTAAATGGGGGAACATTTAAATGATATATGTAATACAAAAGGGAGTGATGAACATTTTACAAGAAAATATCAAGTTAAAACTAGAATATTTATTCACCTTTTCCCCATCTTTCTATTATTCCTTTTACCAATAATTATTTTTTTTATTAAATTTAATAATTCACGTTTACATTTATTTGGTTCTTCTAAAATTTTAAATAGTAACACTTCCCGAAAGCAAAAGGCCAAATTATAAAATAAAATCAAAATTGATCGATTCAAGAATGAATGGTAATATGTTATTACCATTTTCTTTTTCACAATTAACATTTGTTATAATGTAGTTTAATATGTTATATATATATATATATATATATTATTGTAGTTTTAACAGTTGATAAATTTTCTTCATATTGTAGATGTCATATTTTTAAGACTTGATACTATAAAAAGAGAGTGTTGCTGCTAATTGAAAAAAATAAATTTATATTTGCCATTTATTTAATTTAGAAAGTAATTGTGAATGTATATTTATTATTTAATTCATTTGTTTTACTTTGATTAAATTTATAAAAGTATTATTTCATAAAGTCAGTGGATTTAAATGACCGCGCGAAGCGCGGTTACTCTTACTAGTGTATTCATAAGTAGGGCTATTAGGAATCAAATACACCTCCAAAATCAAAATGGACTCGGACAAGGAAAAAAAATGGCTTGGTACTCCACAAGGATAATGTCACGACTCAAACATAAGTCGGGATCGAGACAAGGGATAAAGAATTCTGAGAGGCTCCAAGTCGACTCATGGCATGAATATAACTTCTAAGCTCACAATTCTAAATGCGGAAATCTAACATATAACATAGAGGAAGCCTGAAAATCTATTAACATTGAATAAATGAATACATAACACATTTTGAAGCAGATTACATACTATGTTTGATAAGCCTCTACTACTGATGAGTTGATGGGACAAGAACCCAACTAACTCAATAAAGACTAAAACTGAAAATACTGAATATAACTGATAAGAAGTGCCCTTGAAAGATAAGGACTCACCAACTCTAACTGGGAGATGCTAACACTGAAGATCTGGCTAGTGGGGGGTCTAAGCCTGAATGTCTGAGCTTTCTCATGAAAGGATACATCATAGTGTATGCGGTCTGTACGTGAAATGTATAGAGTATGCAAGGTAAGTAAAACTGCTAAGTAAGTAAAATTAGAGATCATGCATATCATAAACATTTCATCATAAAAGTCTGAGAGTAGGGCTTGCATGCTAGTATCTGAAAACATGATTTAAACATAACTGAATATCATAACTGAATTGAATGACCCAAAGCTGACACTGATTATTCATAAGTAAAACTGAACATTAGGTCAAACCTGCTGAAAATATAATAACATGACTGATGAGCACACATAACTGAAATCATGAGGAACAATGGGAGACTCGTCATATAACCGACATTACCATGATAAAGCTTACGTGGTCCTGACTATTACACTGAAGTGGGCAGATCCATCCAAAGCCTTGCCAGGGCTAAGTACGCTACCATGATATCGATATCAAGCTGAAGACCCCTTGGGGGAAAGGGAAGCTCACAAGGGAGGTCCCAAATAATCTGAACATACCTACTTTAGCATGTAGTTCTGAGGCATAGGGTTGACTGACCCTTAGCCTATCCAGTGCTAGACATTAATCCCAAAAACATGCATCTGCTCTCCATCATTTTTCAACAAAGATGACCATCGTCTAGTGACGAAGTTGAATCATGACATGACATACATATTCTGAAAACATAACATGAAGAGCCTTGGCTCAAACCATACCACAAGCTGAACAAGAGTGGAGTCTAGACTCCAAAACCATGTGGTAAGCTAATAACATGAAATTTAGATAAATTATGAAACATGCTTGATCAGATGGGCTTGACCAATACTTAAACATGCTTGAAATAGACTTTAATTACTCAAAACATGAACATAGGCATGGGTAATTCAAAATCAAACTTTCATCATGAACATCTCATCATAACTAGAAGCATAGATCATAATCTCATCTTTTCATAAACTTCCATAGATGGGCATCTTATTTGTAAAACTTTAAAATCATGATTTGAAATTGAAAACATTATAAGACATACCCATGAATCATAATTCAACATTAGAAACATGCATAAAGAACACCCATGATAGATACTTAGATAATTCACAAGTTGGGTTAAAACGCCATAGATTCATCAACTTAGAAATCACATGAAATTTAAGAGAGATTAGGCATGGAATGGATGGATACACCTATTCATAACCCTACATACCTGGGAGAATCTGATTTCACAACCCTCTTGAGAGCCCAAAGAAATTTGGGGAAGAACTTGATGAATCTAAGCTTGATCACCCCTTAGAACTACTAGGCTTGCATGCATGGAGAGGAATAGGCCTAGAATGAGTTAAAACCTCTTAAGAAACACCCATATGAGCTTAAAAAGATGTAGTTTAGGTCTTAGGAACTTAGAAATTATGAAAAAGCCCTTATTAAATTCGCAGAAAAAATCATACTGCCAGTCCCAACGAGGGGCTGGACGAGTCGTGGTCTGCCTTCCGTGGCCAATACTAGAATTCATACCTCTGAAGGTCACCATGATGGATACAACAACTCATGGTCACCGAGTCATGACAAGCATTGCCTAAAATCTTCACCTTCATGCCAACCACTGACCACGAGTGACTTAATGACTCGTGATCCTGGCCACGATTCGTGGTCTCTCCTGTGGTCAACTCCTTGAACAAAAATCCAACCAACTCACCCTTCACTCCACGAGTCACCTAACGACTAGTGGTGCACCTCAAGGGTCACTGGATGACTCGTCTTGTGACCTGATGCAGAAAATCCTGTTTTCTCCGTTTCAACCTTCGGGTCTGATCTTAGGGCTTTCAGGGTATTACAATATCTCCCCCTTGGGAACATTCATCCTCAAATATGGGTAATCATACTGAAAAGCTGAGAAATGCAACTGCCATACCAAAAACTGAACATATAAAGCTGATAACTGATGGAGTGACTGACTCCGGGCTGAAATACGTAACTGAACTGAATTCATGAATCATACATACATATGTTGACATGAAAGAAATTGGGGCACATGAACTGAACATGAACCTGAATAGAGTACTAAGGAGGAAATTGATACCTCAGGTTGAAATTAAGCTGGGAGGGAAAAATGCGGGTATCTAGCCATCATATCTGCTTCGGCTTCCCACGTAGCTCCCTTAGCTTGCTAGTTCCTCCATAAAACCTTTACTATAGCTACTTCTTTGTTTCTTAGCTTTCAGACCTGACGATCAAGTATTTCCACAGGAACCTCCTCATAGTTAAGACTATCCTTCACACCCACGCTCTCCACCAGGAAAATCAAAGTTGGGTCACCCAGGCACTTCTTCAAAAGTGATACATGGAACACTAGATGTACTGACTGAGGGCAACTCCAACTCATATGCTACCTTGCCCACCCATCTCACAATCCGGTACAGGCCAACATAGCGGGGAATGAGTTTCCCTTTCTTTCTAAATATCATCACTCCCTTCATGGGAGATACCTTCAAAAACACTCAATCATCAACTTCAAACTCAAGCTCTCTCCTCCTCACATCCGTATAGGACTTTTGACGAATCTGAGCAGTTTTCAACCTTTCCCTTATAAGCTGAACCTTCTCCATAGCCTCGTGAACCCAATATGGACCTATTAATGTAGCTTCACCGACCTTAAACCAACCAATAGGTGATCTACACCTCTGCCCATAAAGAGCCTCAAATGGAGCCATCCATATATTGGGGTGGTAACTGTTATTATATGAAAACTCAATGAGAGGAAAATGATCATCCCAACTACCCTTGAAATCAATCACATATGCTCTCAACATATCCTTAAGAGTCTGGATGGTCCACACAGCCTGCCCATTTGTTTGCGCCAAGTCCCTTCTGAAATAATTCCAAAATTGGGAGGTAAACTGAGTACCTCTATCCGATATAATGGACAAGGGCACTCCATGCAACCAAACTAACTCCCGAATATACAATTTAGCATAATCCTCCACTGAATCGGTAGTTTTGATTGGTAGAAAATGAGCTGTTTTGGTCAACCTATCTACAATAACCCAAATATAATCATACTATCAACGAGTACGAGGTAACCCCGTAATGAAGTCCATATTGATTTCCTCCCACTTCCAAGTAGGAATGCTAATGTATTGATGTACACCTCCAGGTCTTTGATGCTCTACCTTCAGGTGTTGATAATTCAGACGTTTAGCCACAAACTATTCTATGTCCTTCTTCATACCATTCCACCAATAGACTTCCCGTAGGTCATGGTACATCTTGGTGGCACTTGGATGTAAGAATACCTGGAACCATGAGCCTCATGCAACATCCGATCTCTCAAATCATCAACATTCGAAACACACAGACAACCCTAATATCGAAGCACACCATCTCCCTCTTAGGAGAAGACCTCCACTTTCTGATTCTGAACAGCTTCCTTCAACTTTACCAAAATAGGATCCTCGTCTTGTCTATGTTTGACCTCGATCACCAAGGAAGATTCTGACCCATTTTGAATAATGACATCACCATCTGTCGAGTCAAAAAGATGAACTCCTAGTCGTGTAAGCCGATACACGTCCTTCACTAACTATTTCCTCTCCTCATCTACATGAGTCACGCTCTCCATAGAAAGCCTACTAAGAGCACCTGCCTCCATATTAGCATTTTCTGGGTGATAAAGGACACTCATATCATAATCTTTAAAAAGCTTTGACCACCTCCTCTGACATAGATTTAGATCATTTTTGGTAAACACGTATTATAGGCTCTTGTGGTCCGTAAACACATCCACATGGACCCCGTACAGATAGTGTCTCCAAATCTTCAAGTAAAATACTACCGCTGCCAACTCGAGGTCATGAGTCGGATAGTTCATTTCATGGACTTTCAGCTGACTGGAAGCATAGGATATAACTTTACCATGCTGCATTAATACACAACCAAGGCTGATCCTCGAAGCATCACAATATACCACAAATCCATCGGTACCCTTGGTAGGGTCAACACCAGTGCTGAAGTGAGTCAAGTCTTCAACTCTTGAAAGCTCTTCTCACAAGCCTCCGACCATTGGAACTTCACTTTCTTTTTGGTCAACTTAGTCAACGGTGCTGCAACGGATGAAAATCCTTCCACAAACCTCCTGTAATAACCGATTAAGCCCAAAAAACTCTTGATATCCGAAGGACTAACTGGTCAAGGCCAATTCTTTACCGCTTCTATCTTCTGAGAGTCCACCTGTACACCCTCGGTTGACACCACATGACCCAAAAATGCCACTGAGTGTAGCCAAAACTCGCACTTGCTGAACTTAGCATATAATTGGCGATCCTTAAGAGCTTGTAGTATTACTCTCAAATGAGCGGCATGCTCCTCCTTGCTTCGAGAGTATATGAGAATATCATCTATGAACACAATCACGAACATATTCAAATATGGCTTGAACACCTTGTTCATGAAATCCATAAAAGCTGAAGGAACATTCGTTAGTCCAAAAGCCATAACTACAAACTCATAGTGACCATACCGAGTCTTGAAGGATATCTTCTGAATGTCACTATCTCTAACTCTGAGCTGATGATATCCGCATCTGAGGTCTATCTTTGAGAAACACTTAGCAACCTGAAGTTGGTCAAACAAATCATCAATCCTGGGGAGAGGATACTTGTTCTTGATTGTAACTTTGTTCAATTGCCGATAGTCAATGCACATCCGAAGGGAACCAACCTTCTTTCAGACAAAGAGAACTGGTGCACTCCACATGGATTTTCTAGGTCTAATGAAACCCTTTTCTAATAGGTCCTTCAACTTCTCCTTCAACTCCTTTAACTCGGCTGGGGCCATTATGTAAGGAGGAATAGATATAGATTGCGTATAAGGAAGAAGGTCAATGCCAAAATCAATCTCCCGCTCGGGAGGGACTCCCGCTAAATCATTTGGAAACACTTCTGGATATTCGCACACTATAGGAACTGATTGGATAGTCGGGGTTTCGGACATAGCATCCTTAACCCTAACTACATGGTACACGTAACCATTAGAAATCATCTTTCTGGCCTTAAGGTAGGAAATAAAGCGACCTACGGGCATAACTGAATTACCCTTCCATTCCAGGACTGGCTCACCTGGAAATCGAAACTCTACCTCATGGATTCTATAATTTTACTGAGGCATAACATGCATGCAACCAATCCATGCCAAAGATAACATCAAAATCTATCATAGCTAGCTCTAACTAAATCTACCAAGGTGACTTTCTGAAGGACTGTGATAGGGCAATTTCTATATACCCGTCGAGTTATAACTGAATCACCAACTGAAGTAGAGACTGAGAAGGGTTCTGATAGGATTTTGGGACTAACTTTGAAACTACTAGCAACATAGGGCATCACAAAAGATAAAGTAACCCCTAGATCTAACAATGTATATACATCAAGGTGGAATACTCGTAACATACCAGTGACTACATCTGGGGAAACCTCTTGCTCCTGAAGAGATGTTAAGGCATAAAATCTATTCTGGCGCAAACCACCACCTGCACTAGTGGATGCACCTTGCTGAGTTGAGCGTGCTGGTGGGGCTACTGAGCTAGTGGTTGGGCCTCGGCCCCTATCATGGTCCTGCCCCGCTTTCGGACATTCTCTGAGTATATTTTCGAGCTTTCCATACCCAAAACAAGCACCTGAACCAGCTAAACACTGACTGGTGTGTCCCCAGTCACACCTGCCACACTCTGGGATGCTGGAATCTATGGTCTTCTCCCCTGACCTCGAGAGCCTGATACTCGTCCCCTCTGGACGCGCCTAGATCTAGATGACACACTTATAGTTGACAGTGTTGGGGATGATGATCTTTGGTAGGATGTTGGCAGTGCCCACTACCAGGTCTCTTCTGGGAGAATCCAAAGCTATCGGTCCTGGCACTCTTGGCCTCTCTCTCCCTCTCACTTACCTGCACCGCCTCTATCTACTAGGTGTACAAAGCTATTCAGGGGAAGTCATTCTCCTGATGAAGCATTGTGGCCCGACAATCTTTGACCAAATAGTCTGCTATCCCATGCATGAACCGACTCACTCGGGCTCTCTGATCTGTCACCATCTCAGGTGCATACTTGGACAAGTTAGTGAACTCCAAAGCATACTCCTGAACTGTCATATTACCCATCCTTAGGTTCACATACTCAGCTTCTTTAATATCCCTCATCTCATGAGGGAAGAACTGATCTAGAAATGCGGTATGGAACTCATCCCAATCAATGGGGCCTGTTCCAACTGTCCTGCTATTATTCCATTGCCAGAACCAGATGTGCGCAATCCCTTTCAGCTAATACAAGGCTAGATCGTGCACTCCTCCCTTGTCTCCCCCATGATCTGGGTGATCTTCAGAACTTCATTAATAAATTCATGTGGATCCTCTTCCACCTTTGATCCAAGGAACTCCGAAGGATTCATCCTTAGAAAATCTATGACTCTCGTTGCTGCCGCATTCCCATTTTGAGGGACATGTGCTACTGCCTGTTGGTTAACATGGGCGGTCAAATCCGAAGCTAGCATATGTATGGCTGCCCTAAACTCTGCGTTGGCAACCTTCTCGGGTACATGATCCTCGGGGGCTAGTGGGGCCTGCTGGTGCCCATCTTCGTTGCCATTCTCATGGTTATTTCTATTTTCGTTCTTCTTCCATTAACTTGGCGAGGAGGCATGATTCTGCATATGCATATAACATGAGTTAGAAGGATAGAGAGACATTTCATCGCACGATATAGATCATGAAGGAAGGGAACATTTCCTAAAATGTTTCGTAGCCTCTTCGTCATAAGTGTGGCGCGCTTCACACCCATGAAAAAGACTCTACTTAACACATCTTTCAGAAATGCTAGGACACTTCAAAACTTAATGCTCTGATACCAAGTTTGTCATGATCCGAACATAGGCCCGGATCGAGACATGGGACAAAGAACCCCGAGAGGCTCCAAGTCAACCCATGACATGAACATAACTTCTAAGCTCACAATTCTAAATGCGGAAATCTAACATATTACATAACAGAAGCCTGAAAATATGATAACAATGAATAACTGAATACATAACACATTTTGAAGCTTATTACATACTATGTCTGATAAGCCTCTACTACTGACGAGTTGATGGGACAAGACCCCAACTAACTCACTAAATACTAAAACTTAAAATAATGAATATAACTAATAAAAAGGGCCCTCGAAAGATGAGGACTTACCAACTCTTACAGGGAGATGCTGACACTGAAGATCTGGCTAGCAGCGGGACTGAGCCTGAATGTCTGAGCCTGTATCATGAAATGATACAACATAGAGTATGCGGTCAGTACGTGGAATGTACTGAGTATGTGAGGTATATAATATCGCTAAGTAAGTAAAATCAGAGATCATGCATATCATAAACATTTCATCATACGAGTCTGATAGTAGGACTTGCATTCTATTATCTGAAAACATGATTTAAACATAACTGAATCTTATAACTGAATCAAATGACCCAAAACTGAAATCTGATAATCATAAGTAAAACTGAACATTGGGTCAAACCTGCATAACTGAAATCATGAGGACTCGTCATATAACTGACATTACCACGATAGAGTTTACGTGGTCCCGACTATCATACTCAAGTGGACAGAGATGTCCAAAGCATTGCCAGGGCTAAGGACACTACGGTGATATCAATATCAAGCTGAAGGCCCCTTAGGGTAGGGGAAAGCTCCGAAGAAGGTCCCAAATAATCTGATCATACCTTTGTTGGCTCGTAGTTTTGAGGCATAGAGTTGACTGACCCTTAACCTACTCGGTGCTAGACATTTCTTCTAAAAATATGCATATGCACTCCATCATTTTTCAATAGAGCTGACTGTCACGACCCGAACATAGATCCGGATCGTAACATGGGACAAGGAGCCCCGAGAGACTCCAAGTAGACCCATGGCATGAACAAACATCTAACTCAATATAAGTAAAGCGGAATACTTAGCATAACGATATAGTAGAAGCATAAACATAACATAACATGGTAAGCGGAATGTACTACATACATAACAACTGAGTATTACATATACTCAAAAAGCCTTTAACATATCCGCTAGCTTGATGGGACAACATCCTCAACTAACCCACAAAGTCTAGAAACTGAACATGCAAAGATAGTTGGTATAAACTAGTCCTCGGAGATTGAGGACTCACCAAAGATTTGAATGCTAAACTCCGAGATGGACTACTGACAGTGCTGGATCTGAAGATCGGAGCTTGTATTACAAAACGATACAACATTGAGTATGCGGTCAGTACGTGTAATATATCCAGTATGCAAGGTAAGTAAAACATACATTTCATAATACATAAAAGCTCAAGGAGATCTTAAGAGTGGGAAAACATTCTCGTGACATAATATCATAATATAACATAAGACTCAAGGTTTTCAAATCAATCATAATCCATTCAATATCATAATCATAAGAGAAACATTATTAAAACATCACTTGAGCCAAAGTAACATAAAATAATAATGCATAAAACATGAGGAACAATGGGAGGGCTCGTCATAACCGACACCATCATGGTAGAGCCTTACATGATGCCCCAACTATCTCACTCAGGTGAGCAGAGTCATCCCTAGCTTGCCAGGCGATGGATGTGCATTATGTGATTTCAAGAAAGAGGGGATCATTAACATGGTAATGTGTCAATATAAACCTACGGTGGCACGTAGTTATGAGACATCGACGAAGTCCTTTGAACGTCGGGCTGCTCGGTGCTAGAAACTGCTCCCAAAAACATGCACATTAGGCTCGTATGTAAATCAATAACATTATTCATTGTCATTCATGGAAAAATAAACATTATCATCATTGATCCCCATTAAAATACATGATTAGCCAAGAATCAAGGACCTTGTAGTCAGCCAACATCATAAATCGATATGTCATGAGATTCATATCATAAATTATAAATCATTCTTGAAGATGTGGGCTTTTCCCAATACTTTAACATGTTTGATATTACTCAATTCACTTGAAATCATGATTATAAACATGGGTAACTTGAAAACATGTTTTTCATCATACATGAACATTCATTATAATCCTTGACTTTCATGAACTTTTCATAAATGGGAATTTTAATTTTATAAACTAGATACATGATTTTTAATGAAAAATAACATAAACTTGCCGATAATTCGTAATTAAATAATGGTAACTCAACTAGATCAAGTCCATGTAGAGAAATCAAGATTTCATGCATTGGGTAAAAAACCCCATATATACTAGATAGGAAATTTCACGATTTGAAAGAGATTGGGCATGGGCGTAAAAGAATTCACCCACTCATAACCCTACATACCTGGGGAAGATCAATTTTACCACTCCCTGAAAGCCCAAATGGAAAATTGAAGAAAACCTTGAAGAACAAGCTTTATCACCTCCTTAATTTCCTAACTTTGTATGCATGGATATGAATATGCCTAGGATAAGTTTTACCCTCAATAAACACTAAATTTCAAGCCTTAAACGACGTAGTTTAGGACCCTAGGACTTAGAAATGATGAAAATGCCCTTAATAAAATCCCTGAAATTTCTGCCTTAGGTGAAACCATGGACGGTCCCACAAGTCGATACATGATACCACGACTCGCGGTATCGATCCATTGGATCCGCTGCCCCATTTCACACTTTCAGATTCACTTCCCATGAATCGACAGAATGAGTCGTTACTTCAAGCGATGATCCATTGTGTCGTCCATTGTTTTCCACTTCAAATTCTGTATCGAGTCTTCCCACGAGCCACACCACGACTCGTCCTTCCATCCCACGAGTCGTGGTTTCCTTCCGTTACATAGACTGGATATTTTAATACTCCTTCCCACGACTGGTGACCATGACCCGTTGCTCCTCACGACGGGCCGTCCAACGACCTGTTACTCCTCCTTAGGCTGAGGACCAATTCCCACTACGACTCCACACAATTACTTGTTGTAACAAACGGGTTGTTACTTCCCTCGTCACTTCCAGCTGCCACCTGGTCATACCTCACCACGGGTCGTTGGTTGGACCAATGATCCGTTAGGTCATCCGATCTATGAGATTTTTCACAGATTCAGCCAACTCCCATTTTTAAATCCAAAATCTAATCTTAGGCACTTTCGGGGTATTACAGTGTCACACCCCACCTTGGGGGGTATGACTGGCACCTGGTGCCCTACTAGAACCTGACCTACTGAACTTGTTAAGCCTGGGCGCATCTGGCGCCTGGCTGGCTCTAACTCACATTTCTGGAAACAAAGGGCTATATAACGGCTGTAAATACAGCCCCCGGCCCATTGGCCTATAGCCTTCTGTACCTGTATTACAGCTGACCAGAAACATGTTAATTCAGGGGAACCTATGCGGGCCGACAAGGCCACCATGCTGTCTAGTTATCTGTAACTCAAACATAACATACTGAAAAGCTACGTGACCGGCAAGGTCACCACTACTGGCAAACTATGGCCCCACACGGCCATTATAAAAGAAAGAAAGGAGTAAAGGCAACTATACAACTGCAGGGCCTCACACGACCGGCTCATCTGACCACAGGGAATACATACAGACTGCAAGCCTCTAAGAAGAATAATAGAAATGATCGGGACAGGGCCTCGACCTACCCGTACTGTACAACAAAAGGAACTGAACTACACCTCTAGAAATTCAGTCTCCGGATGACAGGAGCTGAATATTCGACCGCTGATGGGGATCACGTGGTATCGCCTGCGTGTCTATGGGTACCTGCAGGCAAGTAATGTAGCGCCCCACTGGGCGTCAGTACCGCTGGTACTGAGTATGTAAAGCAACAACTGAAAGAGATATCTGAAATCAATAACATAACTGACGAAACTGGAATAAGAAGAACTAGATTAACTATCTGATGATGTAGATCGTACCTGTTCTTAATCATGCTGAAGGGAATAGGAATCATACCTGGAGACGTATCATTCTACTACTAATCTGCTCGTATCTACTGCAATATAGCATAACATACATAACATAACATGGCATACACAACCTTACCCGGCCCCCATAAGCCGGGAGGTACAATCAACACAGAATCTATACCCCTACCCCGGTCAACCCATCTCCTATACTGGCTGTAAGCATCCTGCCGGTCCCCTGGGTATGCACTTGGGCTCGCTGAGCCCCTGACTATAACTGCATCTGAGTCCGGAGGACTCCTGAATCTGCACCCGGGCGTATTCGCTCGACTGGGGTGTGTAAGGGCCGATCAAGGCACAAGTATGGGGAAAAACTGGCATCCCATCTTCGCCCCCTGACGGGACGGCTTACCACTCCGTAGAGTGACGTATCCTCGTCCTCTGGCGGATGATTCGATACAGCTATTAACCCTGGGCGGTCATGGATGCTAGGTAATCCAACCCCAAACAATACAACGGTCTCAACTGGTAATACTGTCTGGGTATCTCACATGCTGAGGCTAATAGGGATAAAGTATCATATATATTACATGCTGGGCTACTGATAGTAATCTGTACATATTTAATACGTGCTGAGGGAAGTAAAGATGTATAAATATGAATATAGTCTCCTGCCGGGTTGTACTGGGCAAATGCTATATAAGATAATGTTTCTGCTGAAAACTCTGCTGTTTGCTAAGTTTCTGTATACACTATATGCTGTACTAGTGATAGAAATATGTACACACTTGATACATGCTTAGGCTAGAAGTACTATATATATATGTACGGATATAGTCTTTCTGCTGAACTATGCTGTATACTGATTTTCTATAGTAACCTGATTTACTATTCCTGACATGCTTTCTGAACTTCATTTTAGCCTGCTATTCTATTTCTGAAGTGCTTTACGGATACTGTACTATTCCGCGGGGTTTCAGCTGAACACAACAATATCTTAACATGGCATATTACATCACACACTGAATATACTGGGCAATCTCTAACGCTTGCGTTAGAATCTATATCATACTGATAGGTTTCATACACATTACAACCCAATGTTTCTCACATCGTACCAACATTCATAATAACGCAACATTTAACTTCTGAACATTCTACTGGTCCGTAATTTGTTACACTACACTGATATTACTTAACTTGCCGAAGGAAACTAACTTTACATACCTTATCTTCTACTATTCGTCCGTCGGACGAGGCTCGGCTGGTACTTCAATTATTTTCTCCCAACTGCATTCATAAATACGTCAATCAATACTAAATACAGCTTTATTGTAAAGAGCAACGTTACTTTCGATATAGTTTACAGCCTAAACTTAGGCTTATCGAAAGACGGTCGAAAACTCGCTATTTTACAGCGGCCCAGAAGGGAGAAGTATTCACTTCTCAGCTAGGAACACATAGACATTAATTTGGAGCAATTCTACTTACTTTAGTTCGGTGGCTCGCCGATTCGTCGGCCGTATTTCGCGAAACTAATTCCGTAGAAATGCTCTCTGCTGCTAAGTACTTCGGTATCTGGGATTAATCTGAGTTTGGGCAGCGTTTGGCAGCGTAATCGGACGAAAATATTTAATTTTCTTCGTCTTCCTCAGCTTCACTGCGTTTCTCTGGAAATTTATAAGTGTAATATGATTTTCAACCAAAGTGGGGGCTTATATACTTGGGCCTGAACCTGGGCAACGTGTCACGGAGCCATCGCGGAGGCCTCACCTCCGTGACACGCTGCCATCGCGGAGGGGCTCTGCCTCGGCTCCTCCCGCGATGGTTTCGACGGGTTTCTCGTCCGATCTTTTCCCGGACCTTTCCCTAGCACGTATGGCCTTCAAATATACTTAACCAACGTGCGAATAGGTCATCTAAGTGCCGGGAATTCTACGGGGTGTAACATTCTCCCCCTCTTAAGAACATTCGTCCTCGAATGTACACTGTTATCTAAAGGACTGCTTACTTTACTTTCTAGAAAAATTTCGGCAGAGTTTCCTCTGTAATATGGACAATCGCAAAAACCTGAAATACAGAAAAGTCCAACATAGGCACTGCATATAATATTCTAAGATCCACTGAACAACTAAATATCACTTCTTTCTTTATCATTTACAACATACAACCATAAGGTATTGTATAAATAATGATACGGACATACCTGTCGTCTGACTAGGCCTGAAATAGGTGAGGGTATCTGCTTTTCATATCTTCTTCAGCCTCCCACGTCATTTCCTCCCGATTTCTGTTACGCCACAATACTTTGACAGATGCAACATCTTTAGTTCTTAGCCTGCGAACCTGTCTGTCTAAAATAGCTACGGGAACCTCTTCATATGCTAACTCTTCTGTGACCTGGACATTCTGAACTGGAACTACTGTAGAAGGGTCCCCTACGAACTTCCTTAACATAGAAACATGGAATACTGGGTGAACCGACGCTAACTCTGGAGGCAAGTTCAACTCGTATGCCACGCGGCCTATTCTTCGCCGAATCTGATACGGCCTAATGAATCTTGGGCTAAGCTTGATCTTCTTGCCAAACCTCATTACCCCTTTCATCGGGGACACTTTTAGATATACCCAATCGTTTACCGAAAATTCTAGATCGCTGCGCCGCCTATCTGCGTATGACTTCTGGCGGCTCTGAGCGGTCAGTAAACGTTCTCGGATAAGCTTTATCTTTTCCTCGGACTGCCGAACAATGTCTGGGCCAACTAATGCTGATTCTCCTATCTCAAACCAGCCCACTGGCGATCTACATTTTCGTCCGTACAATGCCTCGAAAGGCGCCATCTGAATAACTGAATGGTAGCTGTTATTATAAGCAAATTCAATTAACGAGAGATGTTCATCCCAGCTACCCCCAAAATCTAACACACACGCTCGCAACATATCTTCGAGCGTCTGAATCGTACGTTCAGCCTGCCCGTCTGTCTGAGGATGAAATGCTGTGCTCAAATTAATCTGCGTCCCCAGACCTTTCTGAAATGACTGCCAGAACCTAGCTGTAAACTGTGCCCCCCTGTCTGAAATGATAGATACCGGCACCCCATGCAATCTAACTATTTCTCTGATATATAATTCGGCATAATCCTCAGTTGAGAAGGTAGCCCTTACTGGCAGGAAATGAGCTGATTTTGTCAGCCTGTCAACTATTACCCAAATGGAATCATTTCTGCGTCTAGTACGGGGTAATCTCGTTACAAAATCCATGTTTATCAGTTCCCATTTCCACATAGGTATCATTATCTCTTGAGTCAAACCACCCGGTTTCTGGTGCTATGCTTTCACCTGTTGACAATTAGCACATCTAGATACAAATTCAGCTATCTCAGTTTTCATACTTGGCCACCAATAGATGTCTCTGATGTCGTGGTACATTTTCGTCGCCCCTGGGTGAAGGGAATAGCGAGCGTAGTGTACCTCATGCATGATCTGCCCACAAAGTCCTGCGACATTCGGGACACAAAGGCGGCCCTTACAATGTAGCACATCATCCTCGGTTATCTGAAAATCTGGCTCCTTACCTTTCTGAACTCTATCTCTGAGCTGGACTAAATCGGGATCCTCATACTGCCGTTCTTTTACCTCTGTAACTAACGATGACACTGCAGAATTCTGAATTACTGCTTCATTATTTTCTGTTTCTATTACTCGAACGGCTAGATCAGCTAACTGATGAATTTCCTTGATTAACTTCCGTTTCTCAGGCCGTAAATACGCCAAACTCCCCATCGACTTACGGCTCAGGGCATCTGCTACAACATTAGCTTTTCCGGGGTGGTATAGAATATTCACATCATAGTCTTTCAACAACTCTAACCAGCGGCGTTGCCGCAGATTCAACTCCCTCTGGGTGAAAATGTACTGTAAGCTCTTATGATCTGTATAAATGTCAACATGGACGCCGTACAGATAATGCCTCCACATCTTCAAGGCATGAATTACTGCGGCCAATTCCAGGTCATGGGTAGGGTAATTCTTTTCGTGTTTTCTCAGCTGTCTGGAGGCATATGCAATTACTCTACCATGCTGCATCAACACACAACCCAATCCGACACCTAACGCATCGCAATAAACTGAATAACCTTCTGTGCCTTCCGGCAATGCTAATACTGGGGCGGAGGTTAACCTTTCTTTCAATTCCTGGAAACTCTGCTCGCATGCCTCCGTCCACTGAAACTTTGCTGCTTTCTGTGTCAATTTAGTTAAAGGTGCTGCAATGGTTGAGAATCCCTCAACGAATCTCCGATAATACCCTGCTAACCCTAGAAAGCTACGAACTTCAGTCGGGGTGGTAGGCCTAGGCCATGACTTAACTACTTCTATCTTCTGCTTATCTACCTGTATACCGGTGTCTGAGACAATATGCCCTAAAAAGGCCACTGAGTTAAGCCAGAATTCACACTTCGAAAACTTAGCATACAACTGGCGGTCCCTGAGAATCTGGAGCACTGTCCGCAAATGAGTCCGGTGATCTGCTTCAGAGCGAGAATACACCAGAATGTCATCAATGAATACTATCACGAACAAGTCCAGGAAAGGTCTAAAAATACTGTTCATCAGGTCCATGAAGACTGCTGGGGCATTCGTTAGCCCAAAGGACATAACTAGAAATTCAAAATGTCCATATCGGGTCCTGAATGCTGTCTTAGGAATATCTCTCTCACGTACTCAGACCTGGTGATATCCGGACCGCAAGTCAATTTTGGAAAAGTATCTGGCTCCCTACAACTGATCAAATAAGTCATCAATTCTGGGGAGCGGATACTTGTTCTTTACTGTAACTTTGTTTAGCTGCCGATAATCTATGCACATTCGGAGCGAGCCATCTTTCTTTCTCACAAACAAGACTGGCGCACCCCATGGGAAAGTACTCGGCCTGATAAAACCTTTATCTAACAAGTCTTTCAACTGCTCCTTTAATTCTCTGAGTTCTGCAGGAGCCATACGATAAGGAGGTATTGATATTGGTTGAGTGCCTGGTAGCAAGTCAATAGCAAAGTCTATTTCCCTTTCTGGGGGAATACCAGGTAACTCATCAGGAAATACATCTGGGAATTCATTTACACTGGGACAGACTGGAGTGTCGGAGATTCTGCTTGGACATCCTGAACTCTGACAAGATGGTAAATACACCCCTTAGATATCAACTTTCTCGCCTGAAGGTAGGAAATAAACCTACCTTTTGGCGTCACGGTGCTGCCCTTCCACTCCCGTACTGCTTCCCCCGGGAAGTGGAATCGGACCGTTTTGGTCCAACATTCAACATTGGCAAAGCATGGCACTAACCAGTCCATACCCATTATGGCATCGAAGTCTATCATTTCTAACTCGACCAGATCTACTGTGGTCTGACGGTCAACAATCTCTACTGTACACCCGCGGTAGATTCGGCTAGCTGTGATAGAGTCACCGACGGGCGTAGATACTAAGAAGAGCTGCCGTAATGATTCTGGTACAATACTAAACTTCCGTGCCACAAATGGAGTAATATAGGACAGAGTAGACCCTGGATCAATTAACACATAAGCGGGGTGTGAACAGATAGTTAGCATACCTGTCACAACATCAGGCGACGCTTCTGAATCTTGCCTCCCTGGTAAGGCATACGTGCGGCTTGGACCCGCACCTGTACCGGAGGCCCTTGATCTGCCCCGACCCCTGCCTGCTGAAACTAAGGGCCTGCGCCCAGTCGAAGATGCTGTGGCTCGTGACCCTGCTGATGTCCTATCCTGTCTATCGCGGTCCTCTCGACCTCTGGCTGGGCAATCTTTCATCAAATGGCCTTCTTGTCCATAATTATAACATGCGGTGGAGCCATATCTGCATGCTCCAGGATGGCGTCAACTGCATATAGGGCAAAGTGGTAGGGTATACCTGCTCTGCTCTGCCCTCCTCTGTGATGGTGAATCTGCCATCTGCGAGCCTCTACCAGTCCCTGACTGCCCCCTGCGGCTGGATCTACCCCCCTGTGACTGTGACGGAGGCGGGGGCCTGGGCGGCCTGTCTGATAATCGGGGCCTGGGTCCTCCCCGGGCCCCTCCCGGTAATTCAACTGGCCTGTCCCGGCGACGCTGTTCCTGATTAACCCTTCTGACCTCTCGTTGCCGCTGTCTGATGCCCTCAATATTCTGAGCAAATGCCTGAATGCGAGTAATATCCATGTCCTCTCGCAGTGTGGCTGTAGTGCAAATCTCAACATATTCTGGATTCAATCCCGTAATGAAGCGATGAACTCTGGATGCCATAGTATCAACAAAGGCCGGTGCATATCGGGCTAAGGAATCAAACTGCAAAGAATATTCCCGAACACTCATGGCCTCCTGTTCTAGATGTAGGAACTGGTCTACCCGGGCCTGTCGAATCTCCCGAGGCAAATAATGATCCAGAAAGGCTCCTGAAAAGCTGGACCAGGTGGGAGGGGAAACATCTCTCCCTCGGGACCTCTCCCAGCTTTCATACCATAACACCGCAATATCCCATAACCGGAATGCGGCCAACTCGACTGACTCGGTAGACGTGGCGTGCATAACCCTGAAGATTCTCTGCATCTGATCCAGAAAATCCTGGGGGTCCTCTGTTCGGTCCGTGCCTGTGAACTTTGCGGGATTCAGGGCTAAAAACTCTCGGACCCTCGAACTACCGGGCCCTCCTGATGATTCTGCAACTGTAGATGGCATTGGCTGACGCTGAGCAGCCATCATCTGTGCTAACAGAACTACAGCACTCCTAACCTCCTGATCAGAAGGAGTCAATATAGGGGCTGCTGAAGGTAATGTCGCCCCAAGTGGCTCCTGACGTGGTGGGGACTGCTGAGGAGGCTGGGATGATGCCTCTGTAGTGCCCTCTGATCGGGCTGTCTCCAAATGAGGGGGAGGCATCCTGCTGGTGCCTTCTCCTGCTGCAATGTCTAAGTTCCGACCTGTAATAGGATGGCGCTGGTCTGACATTATCTGTAACCAAAGAATATGGTAAGATTTTAGGGAATCAACCCTATACTGTACCGCTCTATAGCACGACTGAATCAGAATAAAAGACAACCATCCTATCATGCCTTGCAGCCTCCTACCCATAGTATGTGGTGCACAACACATCCATGGACAGGACTCTACTTAGCACGGCTTGCAGACTCCCTGGGATACGACCTGCTCTGATACCAAGTTTGTCACACCCCACCTTGGGGGGTATGACTGGCACCTGGTGCCCTACTAGAACCTGACCTGCTGAACTTGTTAAGCCTGGGCGCATCTGGCGCCTGGCTGGCTCTAACTCACATTTCTGGAAACAAAGGGCTATATAACGGCTGTAAATACAGCCCCCGGCCCATTGGCCTATAGCCTTCTGTACCTGTATTACAGCTGACCAGAAACATGTTAATTCAGGGGAACCTATGCGGGCCGACAAGGCCACCATGCTGTCTAGTTATCTGTAACTCAAACATAACATACTGAAAAGCTACGTGACCGGCAAGGTCACCACTACTGGCAAACTATGGCCCCACACGGCCATTACAAAAGAAAGAAAGGAGTAAAGGCAACTATACAACTGCACGGCCTCACACGACCGGCTCATCTGACCACAGGGAATACATATAGATTGCAAGCCTCTAAGAAGAATAATAGAAATGATCGGGACAGGGCCCCGACCTACCCGTACTGTACAACAAAAGGAACTGAACTACACCTCTAGAAATTCAGTCTCCGGATGACAGGAGCTGAATATTCAACCGCTGATGGGGATCACGTGGTATCGCCTGCGCGTCTATGGGTACCTGCAGGCAAGTAATGCAGCGCCCCACTGGGCGTCAGTACCGCTGGTACTGAGTATGTAAAGCAACAACCGAAAGAGATATCTGAAATCAATAACATAACTGACGAAACTGGAATAAGAAGAACTAGATTAACTATCTGATGATGTAGATCGTACCTGTTCTTAATCATGCTGAAGGGAATAGGAATCATACTTGGAGACGTATCATTCTACTACTAATCTGCTCGTATCTACTGTAATATAGCATAACATACATAACATAACATGGCATACACAACCTTACCCGGCCCCCATAAGCCGGGAGGTACAATCAACACAGAATCTATACCCCTACCCCGGTCAACCCATCTCCTATACTGGCTGTAAGCATCCTGCCGGTCCCCTGGGTATGCACTTGGGCTCGCTGAGCCCCTGACTATAACTGCATCTGAGTCCGGAGGACTCCTAAATCTGCACCCGGGCGTATCCGCTCGACTGGGGTGTGTAAGGGCCGATCAAGGCACAAGTATGGGGAAAAACTGGCATCCCATCTTCGTCCCCTGGCGGGACGGCATGCCACTCCATAGAGTGACGTATCCTCGTCCTCTGGCGGACGAGTCGATATAGCTATTAACCCTGGGCGGTCATGGATGCTAGGTAATCCAACCCCAAACAATACAACGGTCTCAACTGGTAATACTGTCTGGGTATCTCACATGCTGAGGCTAATAGGGATAAAGTATCATATATATTACATGCTGGGCTACTGATAGTAATCTGTACGTATTTAATACGTGCTGAGGCAAGTAAAGATGTATAAATATGAATATAATCTCCTGCCGGGTTGTACTGGGCAAATGCTATATAAGATAATGTTTCTGCTGAAAACTCTGCTGTTTGCTAAGTTTCTGTATACACTATATGCTGGACTAGTGATAGAAATATGTACACACTTGATACATGCTTAGGCTAGAAGTACTATATATATATGTACGAATATAGTCTTTCTGCTGAACTATGCTGTATACTGATTTTCTATAGTAACCTGATTTACTATTCCTGACATGCTTTCTGAACTTCATTTTAGCCTGCTATTCTATTTCTGAAGTGCTTTACGGATACTGTACTATTCCGCGGGGTTTCAGCTGAACACAACAATATCTTAACATGGCATATTACATCACACACTGAATATACTGGGCAATCTCTAACGCTTGCGTTAGAATCTATATCATACTGATAGGTTTCATACACATTACAACCCAATGTTTCTCACATCGTACCAACATTCATAATAACGCAACATTTAACTTCTGAACATTCTACTGGTCCGTAATTTGTTACACTACACTGATATTACTTAACTTGCCGAAGGAAACTAACTTTACATACCTTATCTTCTACTATTCGTCCGTCGGACGAGGCTCGGCTGGTACTTCAACTATTTTCTCCCAACTGCATTCATAATTACGTCAATCAATACTAAATACAGCTTTATTGTAAAGAGCAACGTTACTTTCGATATAGTTTATAGCCTAAACTTAGGCTTATCGAAAGACGGTCGAAAACTCGCTATTTTTCAGCGGCCTAGAAGGGAGAAGTATTCACTTCTCAGCTAGGAACACATAGACATTAATTTAGAGCAATTCTACTTACTTTAGTTCGGTGGCTCGCCAATTCGTCGGCCGTATTTCGCGAAACTAATTCCGTAGAAATGCTCTCTGCTGCTAAGTACTCCGGTATCTGGGATTAATTTGAGTTTGGGCAGCGTTTGGCAGCGTAATCGGACGAAAATATTTAATTTTCTTCGTCTTCCTCGGCTTCACTGCGTTTCTCTGGAAATTTATAAGTGTAATATGATTTTCAACCGAAGTGGGGGCTTATATACTTGGGCCTGAACCTGGGCAACGTGTCATGGAGCCATCGAGGAGGCCTCACCTCCGTGACATGCTGCCATCGCGGAGGGGCTCTGCCTCGGCTCCTCCCGCGATGGTTTTGACGGGTTTCTCGTCCGATCTTTTCCCGGACCTTTCCCTAGCACGTATGGCCTTCAAATATATTTAACCAACGTGCGAATAGGTCATCTAAGTGCCGGGAATTCTACGGGGTGTAACATACAGTATCTCCCCCTTGGGAACATTCATCCTCGAATGTGGGGAAATATACAGAAAATAGAGAAATGCAATCATTATACTTGAATACTGATCATTTAAATCGAGAACTGACAGAATGACTATCTCCGATTCAAACTACACAGCTGAAATGAATTCATGATTCATATACACATCCATATATGTAAAATAAACTTGGACACATGAACTGAAAAGGAAAACTAAATAGAGTTTTTGTGCAAAAACTGATACCTCAAGCTGAAATTGAGTCGGTAGAGAATAAATATGGGTATCTAGCCATCATATCTGCTTCAGCTTCCCACGTAACTCCCTGAACATGTTGATTCCTCCATAACACTTTAACTGAAGCTACTTCCTTGTTCCTTAGCCTTCGAACCTGACGATCAAGTATTTCCATCGGAACCTCCTCAAAACTAAGGCTGTCTTTCACACTAACACTGTCCACCGCGACAACTAGAGCTGAATCACCCAAACACTTCTTCAAGAGTGACACATGGAAAACAAGACGCACAAAAGCTAATTCTGAGGGCAACTCCAATTCACAGGCCACCTTGCCAACACGTCTCACTATCCTCTACGGGTCCACATAGCAGGGACTAAGTTTCCCCTTCTTTCCGTACCTCATCACTCCCTTCATGGGAGACACCTTCAGAAATACCCAATCATCAACTTTAAATTCTAATTCCCTTCTCCTCACATCGGCATAGGACTTTTGGCGACTCTGAGCAGTTTTCAACCTGTCCCTTATCAACTGAACTTTCTCCATAGCCTCATGAATCAAATATGGTCCTATCATCATTGCTTCACCAACTTTGAACCAACCAATGGGCGACCTATATCTCCGCCCATAAAGAGCCTCGAACTGTGCCATCTAAATACTAGAATGATAGCTGTTATTGTATGCGAACTCGATGAGAGGAAAATGATCATCCCAACTACCTTTGAAGTCAATCACGCTCTCAACATGTCTTCAAGAGTCTGAATTGTCTACTTCACTTGGCCATCCGTTTGCGGGTGAAATGCTGTGCTGAGCTTAACCTGAGTACCTAGTCATTTTTTAAATGACCTCCAAAATTGAGAGGTAAATTGAGTACCTATGTATGATATGACAGAAAAGGGAACTCCATGTAACGAACTAGCTCCTGGATATATAGTTTGGCATACTCCTCTACCGAATCTGTGGTTTTGACCGATAGAAAATGAGCGGCCTTGGTCAACCTGTCTACCACCACCCAAATGGAGTCATATTATCAATGAGTGCGAGGCAAACCTATGATAAGACCATATTGATTTCTTTCCACTTCCAAGTAGGAATACTGATATCCTGAAGCACACCTCCCAGTATCTGATGCTCAACCTTTACTTGCTAGCAGTTTGGACACTTAGCTACAAATTTTGCGATGTCCTTCTTCATGCCATTCCACCAATAGACTTCCCATAAGTCACGATACATCTTGGTGGCACTTGGATGGATAGAATACCTGGATCCATGAGCCTTGTGCAATATCTGGCTCCTCAAATCATCCACATCTGGAACACATAAGCGACCCTGTTATCAAAGCAGACCATCTCCCCATTTGGAGAAGGCCTGTACCTTCTGATTTTGAACTATTTCCTTTAACCTTACCAAAATAGGGTCCTCATCTTGTCTAGTTTTTACATCAGTCACCAATGATGATTCTAATCCGTTCTGAACAATAACACTGCCATAAGTTGACTTGACCAACCTAACTCCCAACCTTGCGAGTCGATGCACATCCTTCACCAGTTTTTTCTTTCCCTCATCCACATGGGACATGCTCTCCATAGAGAGTCTACTAAGTGTGTCTGCCACTATATTGGCCTTACCCGTATGGTAAAGCACACTCATATCATAGTCCTTGAGCAACTCCAACCACCTCTTTTGCTGAAGATTGAGATCCTTCTGGGTAATCACATATTATAAACTCTTATGGTCTGTAAACACATCCATATGAACCCCAGACAAATAATGTCTCCAAATCTTCAAGGTGAATACCACCGCGGCTAATTCAAGATCATGGGTCAGGTAATTCTTCTCATAAACTTTCAGCTATCTATAGGCATATGCTATAACCTTTCTGTGCTGCATCAATACACACCCAAGTACGATCCTTGAAGCATCACAATACACCACGAACCCATCAGTACCCTCTGGTAGAGTTAAAACCGGTGTTGAGGTAAGTAGAGTCTTCAACTCTTGGAAGCTCTTGTCACAAACCTCCGACCATTAGAATTTCACCTTCTTTTGGGTCATTTGGTCAAAGGTGCTACAACCAATGAGAAACCTTCCACGAATCTTCGATAGTATCCAACTAAACCCAAGAAGCTTCAAATATCCGAAGGATTCACTGGTCTAGGCCAATTCTTCACCGCTTCTATTTTCTGAGAATCCACCTTTATGCCTTCGCTTGATACCACATGGCCCAAAAATGCTACGGAGTTCAACCAAAACTCGCACTTGCTTAATTTGGCATAGAATTGGCGGTCCTTGAGAGTCTGCAGCACTACTCCTAAATGAGTGGCCTGCTCCTCCTCGCTCTGAGAGTATATCAAGATATCATCAATAAATACAATCACGAACATATCCAAGTATGGCTTAAATACCCTGTTCATCAAGTCCATAAAAGATGCAGGAGCATTCGTTAGTCCAAAAGACATAACCACAAACTCGTAATGACCATACCATATCGTGGAGGCTTTTTCGGGATGTCGCTCTCCCGAACTTTGAGCTGATAGTACCCGAATCTAAGGTCTATCTTCGAGAAACATTTGGCACCCTGAAGATGGTCGAATAAATCATCAATCCTGGGTAGAGGATACCTGTTCTAGATGATGACTTTGTTCAATTACTGATAGTCAATACACATACGAAGAGAACCATCCTTCTTTCGGACATAGAGGTCTGGTGCACCCCATGGGGACTTGCTCGATCTAATAAAGCCCTTATCTAACAAGTCTTTCAATTGTTCTTTCAACTCCTTTAGCTCGGGTGGATCCATTATGTAGGGAGGAATAGATATAGGTTGCATGTTGGGAAGAAGGTTAATTCCAAAATCAATTTGCCGCTCGGGAGGGATTCCCGGTAAATCATTAGGAAATATTTCTGGGTACTCACACAGTACCAGAACTTACTGGATAGTCGGGGTCTTGGACTCAACATCCTTAACCCTAACTAGATGGTACACACAACCCTTGGAAATCATCTTCCTGGCCTTAAGATAGGAAATGAAATGACATACAGGCACAGCCAAACTACTCTTCCACTCCAAGACTTACTCACCCGGAAAGCGGAACTCCATCACACAGGTTCTACAATTAACAGAGGCATAGAACACATACAACCAATCCATGCTAAGAATAATATCAAAGTCAGTCATGGATAACTCTACAAGGTCTACGGAGGTGACTTTATGCAATACAGTGATCGGGCACATTCTATACACCCGCCTAGCTACAATCAAATCACCAATGGGAGTAGAGACTTAAAATGGTTCTAACAAAATTTTGGGACTGACTCCAAAGCTACTAGAAATATAAGGTGTCACAAAAGACAAGGTAGTCCTTGGATCTAAAAGAGCACAAGCATCAATGTAAAACACTTGTAACATAACAATAACCACATTCGGTGAAGTCTCCTACTCCTGATGTGAGGTGAGGGCATAGAATCTATTTTGGCGTTGTCCGCCACCCCCACTAATAGATGCCCCCTAAGGAGCTGAACATGTGCAATCACTTGTTGTTTGACCTGAGTGGTCAACGCCTGCGCGAGAATGTGAATAGCTGCCCTAAACACAGCATGGGCAACCGGCTCCAATGCCTGGTGCTCCTAGACTGGCGGGCCTGCTGGTGCCCATTTCCGTTGCCATCCTCGTGGCCGTCTCAATTCCCATTCCTTCTACCATTTACTCTTTGTGGAGCCATGATTCTACAATTGCAAATAGCACAAATTAGAAGGATAGGGAGACATTTCATCGCACGACAAAGATCATGAAAGAATGGAACATTTCCTAAATGTTTCGTAGCCTCTTCATCATAAGTGTGGCGCGCTTCACCCCTATGAAAAGGACTCTATTTAACACAAATTTCAGACACCATAGGACACTTCAAACCTATGGCTCTGGTACCAAGTTTGTCACGACTCGAACGTAGACCCAGATCATAACACAGGATAAGGAGCCTCGAGAGACTCCAAGTCGACCCATGGCATGAACATACATCTAACTCAATATCAATAAAGTGGAATACTTAGCATAACGATATAGTGGAAGCATAAACATAACATAACTTGGTAAGAGAAACATACTACATATATAACAGCTGAGTACTACATATAGTCTGAAAGCCTCTAACATATACGATGGGTTGATGGGACAACATCCCTAACTAACCTGGCAAGTCTGGAAACTGAACATGCAAAGATAGCTGGTATCAACTAGTCCTCAGAGAATGAGGACTCACCAAAGAGCTGAATGCTAAACTCCAAGATCGACTACTGACGGTGTTGGATCTAAAGATCGGAGCTTTTATCATAAAACGATACAAGTAAGTAAAATGGACATTTCATAATACATAAAAGCTCAAAGGAGATCTTAAGAGTGGGAAATCATTTTCGTGACATAAATATCATAATATAACATAAGACTCAAGGTTTTCAAATCAATCCTAATCCCATTCAATATCATAGTCATAAGAGAAACGTTATTAAAATATCACTTGAACCAAAGTAACATAACATAATAATTCATAAAACATGCAGAACAATGGGAGGAGTCGTCATATCCGACACCATCATGATAGAGCCTTACATGATGCCCCAACTATCTCACTCAAGTGGGCAGAGTCGCCCTTGGCTTGCCAAGCGAGGGACGTGCATTATGTGATATCACGAAAGAGGGGATCATTAACATTGTAATGTATCAATATAAACCTACGGTGGCATGTAGTTATGAGACAACAACGTAGTCCTTTGAACGTCGGGCTGCTCGGTGCTAGACACTGCTCCCAAAAACATGCACATTAGGCTCGTATGTAAATCAATGACATCATTCATTGAGATTCATAGCCAAATAAACACTATCGTCATTGATCCCCATTAAAATACATGATTAGCCAAGAATCAAGGGCCCTTTAGTTGGCCAACATCATAAATCGATAAGTCATGAGATCCATATCATAAATCGTAAATCATTCTTGAACATGTGGGCATTGCCCAATACTTTAACATGTTTGAAATTACCCAATTAACTTGAAATCATGATTATAAACATGGGTAACTTGAAAATATGCTTTTCATCATCAATAATTCATCATATATGAACATTCATTATAATTCTTGACTTTCATGAACTTTTCATAAATGGGCATTTTAATTTTAAAAACTTGAGACATGATTTTTAATGAAAAACAACATAAAATGTGTTACACCCCGAGTGTACACCCTGGATGAAACACGGTTCTTGGAGTCACAAGTAACCCCAAGTCAACCCTTTGTCTATCATACACTGGTAATCTGAGTAAAACATACATAGCGTGAGCTTTGAAATAATAATATGAAACATTTATGAAAAACAAAAAATGAACATGATGTTTAAAACATCTGAACAATCTGAAAGTCTGAAGTCAAGTCTGTGTCTGAAAGCCATCTAGCGATGAGTTGCTGGGACAAGCTCCCAGCTAACTCGAAGTCTAACTGAAAGTAATGAAATGACTGAAAGAACTGAAATAACGCCCTTGAAAGATGAGGACTCACACTTTTGCTACAGAGAAGGATCTGAACTGCGGCGACTAATGACGTTGAATCTGAGAACCTGCGGCTGTATCATGAAACGATACAACATAAAAGTATGCGTCAGTACTTTGAATATACTGAGTAAGTGAGAGAAAACATTAATGAATATAAATGACTGAACTGAAATGACATGCATTGACGAACTAATACAGTGAACTGAATCACTGAAGTAAACTGAGATGGTCAAGATGACCCTTTCTGGTGATCAGAGACATGCTCGAAGTCTAGAAGTTCTGAGTCTAAGATACTGTACTGAACTAACCTAAACTGATAGAGCTGGAGCTGAACTGAGCTGCTTATTTTGAAACTGGACTAGACTGACTAGTGGGAGAGTTTGTAACCGACATATAACCACGTGAGCTAAACATGGAGTTCGATGTATACACCCATCGGTAGGTCCTAATATACCTTGCCAGGGTATAAAGGCATGAACTGGGTGATCTCAAGAGTCTGGGGCCAATCAGGACAAATAATATTGTACCCTACGCTGGCAACGTAGTTTTGGGAACCTGGGTGCGCTGGAACCCCAGCCCGCTCGATGCTAAGTCCTACTCCAACTGGAAAACCTAGACTGAATTACTAAGCCGATAGCTCGAAACTGGGGTCCAAGACTAGTCTGGGATATAACTAAAAGTACCTTGAGAGTCTTATCGGACCAGATTCTAAAACTAGGTTCTAGACCAGTCAGAGTTGCTTATCTAGAAGTGTCGTAACCATCAAATAACAAACTGTAATCTGAACTTGGGTCCTGAGGCTAGTCAGAGCTATATATAAAATGTAAGTTTGTCATGACCACCTAAGAGACCAATAAACTGGATTCTAAATCTGATTCTGATAACTAAGAGGCACCACTGACACCTCAGGAAAAGACTGAAGTCAAACTGATCAGTTGACAAATTCTGTATAGTTCTGAAGAGATTCTACGTTCTAACTGAACTGAACTACTAAACAACTAATAGAGAACTCAACTCATCACAACAACACGGGAATTTCGTAATACGGAAAAAGTTTCAAGAATTAAGGAAATATCATCCGACAAGCAGTGTTATAGATCTCTTATTCGTGCCAGGGCTAAAATCATTCTGATCAAGGGAGTAATTACTCAACATCTCAACAATAAGAAAACTAGGAAAATCAGCCCAAATCACACTTCACAAACCAAAAGGAATTTAATACGCATATACGTTTCATTTAAAAGTTCATAAGTTAAATTCACTTTTGTAGGAACATCAACAATTTGGTTAAGAACTGATGGAGATTATATCAACAATAATCATGGATATCATTCTATGTAAAATAACGAAAAACAACATGTAATCTCTTTTCATTCGAAAGTTGAGGGCTAAAAATGATAAAGGAAATATAAGAGGGTTTTGGGGGACACAAGGGAAGAACAATTCCCTTGTTGAATTCCCACATACCTAGCTAAGAATTCCCTGGAGGAAGAAACTTTAATTTCTAAGATGGATGAAGAACCCTGGACCTTACTCTGAAAGTTGTTGAGAGAACTCTTTGATGTTTTCTGAGAATGTACGTGGGGAATGAGGGAGAGACCGTTCATTCCAACTAATAGGTCTGAAATTACATCCAAAACGACGTAGTTTAAAGTTTAGGAGAGTAGAAAATTACTAAACAACACTGGAAAAATCGTAGGGAAAAACTGTCAAATGGTCCTAAGAGGGACATAACGACTCCTTACCCTGGTGCCATGACTCATGGCATCGTCCGTTAAGTACACTGTCTATCGGTCATCTGGGGCTAGTAATAAATGACTTCACAACTCATTGCTGGTGGCCACGAGTCGTTGTCACCATTCGTTAGGTTCACTACCTCACTCTCAGAAAATTCTCCCCTTGTTGATCACGACTCATGGTGTCTGACCACGAATTGTGGGATCCTTTTGTCAAGTACACTGCCTCCACCTATTTATAGTTTTGCTTGCCACTCACCACAACTGATACCTAATGAATCGTGGGGACTGACCACGACTCATTAGGTTGTACGTGGGGTATCTTTACCCAAAGCTTAAAACTTCATCACTTGGCCTTCCCATGAGTCACCTCACGACTCGTGGGCATCTCTAACGGGTCACTTAATGACCCATTCTATGACTGGTGCCAGATTTTCCAGTTTCTCTACAAATTTTCCCTTTTTGAGTCCCGGGTCGAATCTTTGAGTTCTAGGGCATTACAATATCTGCCCCTTGGGAAAATTCGTCCCTCAAATGTTGGGAAACACCCAGAAAAGCAGAGAATAACAATCATAAAATTTCAAATATTGTTCATTAAACTCCAAAACTATCAGTATGACTACCTTCGCTTCAAAATACATAACCGAACTGAATTCACTTTTCATACATACATCCAAAGTTATAAAGGAAACTTAAACACATGAATTGAACCTAACAACTAAATTAGTTTCTAAAGCAAAACTAATATTAAGCTGTAACAGAGTCAGTAGAGAACAAGTGTGGGTATTTGGCCATCATATCCGCTTCAACCTCCCACATAGCTCCCTCAACCTGGTGATTTCTCCAAAAGACCTTAACTGAAGCTATTTCCTTGTTCCTTAGCTTACGAACTTGATGGTCAATGATCTGGACTAGGACCTCCTCATATGATAGACTATCCTTTATTTCTATACTGTCCAATGGCACAACTGAAGTTGGATCTCTGATGCACTTCTTCAAAAGTGACACATGGAATACGGGGTGCACAACTACTAATTCTGAAGGTAATTCTAGCTCATAGGATATTACCGATACGCCTCTAAATTTTATAGGGTCCCACATATCTCAGACTTAGTTTTCTCTTCTTTCCAAATCTCATCACCCATTTCATAGGTGAAATTTTCTGATAAACCCAGTCATCAACTGCAAACTCCACTCTCTTCTCCGCACATTGGCATAAAATTTCTAAGGGCTCTGAGCTGTTTTCAATTTTTCTCGGATGAGTTGAACTTTCTGCATTGCCTCGTGAACTGAGTCTGGCCCTATCAAGGTAGCTTCACCAACCTCAAACCACCCTATAGGATATCTACACCTTCTACCATATAATGCCTCAAACAGGGCCATCTAAATGCTAGAGTTGGTAGCTGTTGCTGTACGCAAACTCAATAAGAGGAAAATGGTCATCCAAACATCCCCTAAAATCGACCACGCACGCTCTCAACATATCTTCTAGGGTCTGAATAGTCCGCTCAACTTGCTCATCTATCTGCGGGTGAAAAGCTGTGTTGAGCTTGACCGAGTTCCTAGTCCTTTCTGAAAAGACTTCCATAAGTGTGAGGTGAATTAGGCACCTCTATCTGAGATAATGGATAAGGGAACCCCATGAAGTCTGTCTAACTCCTGGATATAAAGTTTAGCATAGTCCTTAGCTGAATCTGTGGTTTTAACTGGGAGGAAATGTGCTGACTTAGTCATCCGATCTATTACTACCCAATTGAGTCATGCTGCCGACGAGTTCGAGATAGACCTGTAATAAAGTCCATGTTTACTTCTTCCCACTTCCATGTGGATATGCTGATATCCTGAATACCTCCTGGTCTCTGGTGTTCCACTTTAACTTGCTAGCAGTTTGAGCACTTGGCTACAAATTCAGCAATATCTCTTTTTATGCTGTTCCACCAGTAGATATCCCATAAATCACGGTACATTTTGGTAGCACCAGGGTGGATGGAATATCTATCACTGTGTGCTTCAGACAATATCTGTTGTCTTAACTCACCGACATCCGATACATACAATCTACCCTGGTAATAGAGCACGCCATCTCCCCCTTTGGAGAAAGCCTCAAACTCCTTCCTGAGAACCGCTTCTTTAAGTTTAAGCAGGATAGGATCTTCATCCTTTCTGGACTTAACTTCAACTACCAAGAATGAATCTGACCCACTTTGCATTACCACGCCACCTTCGGATGAATGCACCAACTGCACCCCTAACCGGGCTAGTTTATGAACATCCTTCACTAACTCCTTTTTGCCATCCTCAATGTGAGCCACACTCCCCATAGACTGTCTGCTTAGGGCATCAGCCACCACATTGTCTTTTCTCTAGTGATACAGCATGCTTATGTCATAGTCCTTTAGTAGCTCCAACCACCTCTTTGACGCAGATTTAGCTCCTTCTGACTCAACATGTACTGAAGGCTCTTGTAATATGTGAACACATCCACGTGAGCTCCATTTAAGTAATGTCTCCACATTTTTAGTGCAAATACCACCGCTGCCAAGTCCAAATCATGAGTTGGATAGTTCTTTTCATGAACTTTGAGCTATCTGGAGGCATAGACTATCACCTTACCCCATTGCATCAAAACACAACTGAGTCCAACTCGGGAAGCGTCACAATAGACAACCAACCTAGTTGTTCCTTCCGGTAAGGTCAAAACTAGAGTGGTAGTGAGTCGAGTCTTCAACTCCTGGAAACTCTTCTCACATGCATCCTACCACTGAAATTTCACTTTCTTCTGAGTTAACTTAGTCAAAGGAGATGCTATAGAGGAGAAACCTTCCACAAATCATCGATAATAACCATCTAAGCCTAAGAAACTCCTAATTTCCGTCGGAGAGGTAGGTCTAGGCCAATCTTTCTGTTATACCCCGTAAGATTCTCGGCACCTAGATGGCCTATTTGTGCATTGGTTAAGCATATTTGAAAGCTATACGTGCTAGAGAAAGGCCTGGGAAAGGATCGGACGAGTACCGGTCGAACCATCGCGGAAGGAGCCGTGGCAGAGCCCCTCCGCGATGGCAATGTGTCACGGAGGTGGGGCCTCCCCGTTGGCTCCGTGACACATTGGGCCTGTCCAGGCCCAAGTATATAAAGCCCCATTTCAGTTTTAAATCAAATTATTCATTATAATTTCCAGAGAAAATGCAGCAAAGAGAGAGAGAGACGAAGAGGGTTATATGTTATCATCCGATTACGCTGCCAAACGTAGTCCAAACTTAAATTAACTCCAGATACCGAGGTATTTAGCAGTAGGGAGCATTCCTACGGATTTTGTTTCGCGAAATACGGCCGATGAATCATCGAGCTACCGAACTAAGGTAAGTAGAATTGCTCCAAACTAGTGTCTATGTGCTCCCAGCTGTGAAGTGAATACTTCTCCCTTCTGGACTTCTGGAAAATAGCGAGTTTTCGACCGTCTTTGGATAAGCCTAAGTTTAGGCTATAATTATATCGAAAGTGATGTCGTCCTTCAGAATAAAGTTGTGTTTAGTACTAATTGACGTATATATGAATGCAGTTGGGAGAAATAGCTGGAGTACTGACCGAGCCTCATCCGACAGTCGGATAACTTGAGGTTAAGGTATGTGAAGTTGTTCTTCGGCAAGTTAGTAAGCCTTAGCTTGGTAAATCATAGTAAACTCCGTATTCGAAACTCTCAGAGTTGAATGTTGAGAATTAAGTAAGTCTAATAGATTCTGAGTTGTGTTGCCATATCGTATTCAGTCCGAAAGTTAGTAAAGCATGCGCCAAAGGGCGAGTAAGCATTCCAGATCTAGTATAGCTTATTGTATGATTAGCAAGCATGTTGTAAAATAAAAAGATACAGATTTTTAGAATAAAGGTTAATAAAGTAAAATCAGATAGACAGACAGTTTTATGGCTACAGATTAGCCATTCAGACAGATAGTATCCCGACTACAGATTAGCCAAGCAGTTAAATAAAGATTTCAGAATCTGTATAATCAGTAAAGAATTAGTTCAGTATAGAAACAAATCAGAATAAGAAATCAGATTTCAGATAGTCTTTTTCAGTTATACATGCTTGCTATTTATATGTGCTATTTGTTTGTTGAGACTTGATGTGGCGTGAGGGCACCTTATTGAGCGTCCTCGCCGCCCCTGGGTTGGTAATCGTGTCGCCTACTGAGCGGGTGGGTTTTACGTCACTTCGAGGGGTGGCATGCCGTCCCCAGCTTGGACGAAGATGGGATGAAGCTTTCCCCATAGAAGTCTGATCAGCATTACAGGTGCAGCTCCGGTTTTAGATAGCCCTATTGAGTTTTATGTCCAGGGAACCAGACCCTATCTGTTACTGTCTGTACATTCAGTTATTATAGGTGTAGCTCCGGTTTCAGATAGCCCCGTTGAGTTTGTGTCCGGGGATCCAGATCCTATCTGTTACTGTCTACACAGGAGTCCTCCGGACTCAGACACGATTATTTATATCGGAGGCTATGGCCCGAGCCGGAGACCCAGGGAGCCGGTAGAGGAGCTCCGAAGTGAGAAGATGAGTGGAGTGACTTATTTTTGGTTGGTTTTGACTCGGGTAGGGGTATATAGATTGTTTGCTTGCTTGGCGCCATCCGGCTTATGGGGGTTGGTATTAGCTCTTGCTTGCTAAATGTATATGTATTTATGTGCTTTATATATATTAGTTAATAGACAATAGGCCACAGTGACTACGGACACGATCCTGCCTATCAGTGCAGAAAGGTTTGATTTAGTTCCTATCAGCTCTTCAGATTCAGTTACCTTCTACTCACAGACTTGTTAGTTATGTTATCTGTATTCAGTTGTATTATTTCAGTTGCTTTGCATACTCAGTACCAGTGGTACTGACGCCCAGAGGGGCGCTGCATTACTTGCCTGCAGGTACTCATAGACGAGGAGGCGATCCCTCGTGATCCTAGCCAGCGCAGATTGATCAGCTCCTATCATCCGTAGCTTGATATTTCAGAGGTTTATATCATTCCCTTTTGTTTTACAGTATGGGTTTGCCGGGGCCCTGTCCCGACCATCTTATCAGTATTCTTAGAGGCTTGCAGTCTTTATATATTTCCCTGTGGTCAGTTGAGCCGGTCGTGTGAGGTCGTGCAGTTTGTTATAGTTGTTTAGCATTTCAGTTTATGTTGGCCGTGTGAGGCCTTATCCGGTCAGTAGTGGTGACCTTGCCAGTCACGTACTTATTCAGTATTCCATTGTTGAGTTACAGATAACTAGACAGCATGGTGGCCTTGTCGGCCCGCATAGGCTCCCTTATATTGATATGTTTCTTGTTAGCTGTTATTATGGGTATAGGTGGCTATAGGCCTAGTTGGCCGAAGGCTGTGTTTACAGCCGTTATATAGCCCTTCATTTCCAGAAATCTCAGTTAGAGCCAGACAGGCACCAGATGTGCTCAGGCTTAGTAGTCTAGCAGTTCAGGTCCTAGTCGGGCACCAGGTGCCAGTCATACCCCCCAAGGCGGGGCGTGACAAACTTGGTATCAGAGCAGGTCGTGTCCTAGGAAGTCTACAAGCCGTGCTAAGTAGAGTCTTGTCTATGGATGTGTTGTGCACCACATACTATAGGCAGGAGGCTGCGAGGCATGATAGGATGGTTACTCTTCTTTCATACACAGTCGTGCCATAGCACAGTACAGTATAGGGTCAAGTTCCTAAAACTTATTGTATCCTTTGTCTATAGATAACAATGGCAGATCAGCGACACCCTGCCACAGGCAGAAGATTAGACACAACAGCAGGAGAAGGCATCAGCAGGATGCCTCAACTTCAGTTAGAGTCAGCCCGATCTGAGGGAGATATAGAGGCTTCATCACAGCCCTCTCAGCAGTCCCTCTCACATCAGGAGCCATTGGGCACTACACCGCCCCCGATAGCTCCTATGCCTTCTCCATCAGATCAGGAGGTTCGTAGCGCTGTAGTTATGTTGGCACAAATGATGGCCACATAGCGCCAGTCGGTGCCACCTGTGGCAGCAGAGTCTTCAGGTGGGTCAGGTAGTTCCAGGGTCAGGGAAGTTTTGGCACTAGGTCCTCCCTAGTTCACTGGGTCAGATTAGATGCAGAGAATTTTTCGGGTTATGCATGTGACCCCTTCAGAATCTGTTGAGTTGGCAGTATTCCGGTTGTGGGACGTAGCAGTACTATGGTACGAGAGTTGGGAAAGGTCCCGAGGGGGAGATGTTACCCCTCCGACCTGGACCAGCTTCTCAGAGGCCTTCCTGGACCGTTAGTTGCCACGAGAGATCTGGCAGGCCCAGATGGATCAATTTTTGCATCTGGAGCAGGGGCGAGGAGCGTACGCGAGTATGCTTTACAGTTTGACTCCTTAGCCCGTTATGCTCCAGCATTTGTTGATACTATGCCAGCTAGAGTTCACAGATTTATTATGGGTCTAAACCCGGAATATACTGAGGCATGTATGACGGCTACGTTGCGAGAGGATATGGATATCGCTCGAGTACAGGCCTTTGCTCAGACCATTGAGGGTCTTAGAAAGCAGCAACAGAATAGTAGGCAGACCAGTCAGGAACAGCGCCGCAGAGACAGATCAGACGAGATGCAAAGGGAAGTTCAGAAAGGACCTAGGCCACGACTATCAGATAGACCCCCTAGACCCCCACCTTCTCCACAGCAGCAGTGGCAAGTTGGATTTACTCGTCGAGGGTAGTCAGAGCCCAGTGGCAGTTCTGGAACAGTAGATTCCCCGCAGCAGAGAAGGGGAGAACAAAGCAGATTTGCACCCCCACCCTACCCTAATTGCGGCCGAACTCACACCGGAGCTTGTAGATATGGCTCCACTGGGTGTTATATTTGCGGACAGGAGGGGCATCGGATGAGAGATTGTCCGACCAGAGGTTAGGGGAGTAGGGACAGCCAGGACAGGGGATCCACAGAGCCACGAGCCCCAGCAGCCTCAGCGGGGCGTAGTCCTTCAGGTTCAGTAGGCAGAGGCCGAGGTAGATCAGGAGCTTCCAGTTTTGGTACGGGCTCGAACCGTACTTATGCACTACCAGGGAGACACGATTCAGAGGTGTCGCCAGATGTAGTGACAGGTATGATGACTATCTGTGCATGCCCTGCTTATGTATTGATTGATCCAGGATCCACTCTGTTGTATATTACCCCATTTGTGGCACGAAAGTTCAATATTGCACCAGAATTATTGCAGTTGCCCTTTTCAGTATCCACGCCCGTCGGTGACTCTATTATAGCTAGTAGAATTTACCGAGGGTGTACAGTGGAGGTTGCTGACCGCCAGACTACAGTAGATCTGGTAGAGCTAGAAATGATAGACTTCGATGCTATAATGGGTATGGATTGGCTAGTGTCGTGCTACGCCAATGTAGAATGTTGGACCAAGACGGTCCGATTCCACTTTCCAGGAAAGGCAGTGCGAGAGTGGAAAGGCAGCACAACTACCCCAAAAGGTAGGTTTATTTCCTACCTTCAAGTGAGGAAATTGATAACTAAGGGATGTATCTACCACCTAGTCCGAGTTCAGGATGTCCGAGCAGAATCTCCGACACTCCAGTCTGTTCTGGTGGTGAACGAGTTCCCTGACGTGTTTCCAGATGAGTTACCTGGTATTCCCCCAGAAAGGGAAATAGATTTCGCTATGGATTTATTGCCAGGCACTCAGCCTATATCAATTCCTCCCTATCGTATGGTTCCTGCAGAACTCAGAGAGTTAAAGGAGCAGCTGAAAGATTTGCTAGACAAAGGTTTCATCAGGCCGAGTACTTCACCATGGGGTGCACCAGTTTTATTTGTGAGGAAGAAAGATGGCTCGCTCCTTATGTGCATAGATTATCGGCAGTTGAACAAAGTGACGGTAAAGAATAAGTATCTGCTTCCCAGAATAGATGATTTATTTGATCAGCTACAAGGGGCCAGATACTTATCCAAGATCGACTTACGGTTCGGATATCACCAGGTTCGAGTTCGTGAAAGAGATATTCCCAAAACGGCGTTCAGGACACGATATGGACACTTTGTATTCCTAGTTATGTCCTTTGGGTTAACGAATGCCCCAGCAGTATTCATGGACATGATGAACAGTATTTTCAGACCATACCTGGACCTGTTCGTGATCGTGTTCATTGATGATATTCTGGTGTATTCTCGCTCTGAAGCAGATCACCGGACTCATTTACGGAAAGTGCTCCAGATTCTCAGGGACCGCCAGTTATATGCTAAGTTTTCCAAGTGTGAATTCTGGCTTAACTCAGTAGCCTTCCTAGGGCATATTGTGTCGGATGCTGGTATACAAGTTGACAAGCAGAAAATAGAAGCAGTCAAAGCATGGCCTAGGCCTACCACTCCGACTGAAGTCCGTAGCTTTTAGGGATTTGCGGGATATTACAGGAGATTTGTCGAGGGATTCTCTACTATAGCAGCACCTCTGACCAAACTGACATCGAAAGAAGCAAAGTTTCAGTGGACAGAGGCATGCGAGCAGAGCTTCCAGGAGTTGAAAGATAGATTAACCTCCGCCCCAGTGTTAGCATTGCCGGAAGGTATAGAAGGTTATTCAGTGTATTGCGACGCATCAGGCATTGGGTTAGGTTGTGTGTTGATGCAGCATGGTAAAGTGATTGCATATGCTTCCAGACAGCTGAGGAAACACGAAAAGAATTACCCTACCCACGACCTGGAGTTAGCCGCAGTGATCCACGCCTTGAAAATGTGGAGACATTACCTGTATGGCGTCCATGTTAATATTTTTACAGATCACAAGAGCCTACAGTATATCTTCACTCAAAGGGAGTTGAATCTGCGGCAACGTCGCTGGTTGGAGCTGTTAAAGGATTATGACGTGAATATTCTGTACCACCCGGGAAAGGCCAATGTTGTAGCAGATGCTCTCAGTCGTAAGTCCATGGGGAGTTTGGCGTATTTGCAGCCTGAGCAACGGGAATTGGTCTGGGAGATACACCAGTTAGCTAGCCTAGCCATTCGTATAGCAGAAACAGAGGACGGTAGAGCGGTAATTCAGCACACCGTCGTGTCATCATTAGTTGTGGAAGTAAAAGAACGACAATATGAGGATCCTGACCAGATCCATCTCAAAGACAGAATCCAGTAGGGTAAAGCGCCAGATTTTTAGATAACTGAGGAAGAAGTGCTGTTATGTAAAGGCCGCCTCTGTGTTCCAGATGTTTCAAGCCTCCGCCAGCAGATTATGAACGAGGTACATTGCGCCCGCTATTCTCTCCACCCTGGTGCGACAAAAATGTACCATGATATCAAAGAAAACTACTGGTGTCCAGGTATGAAAAGAGAAATTTCTGAATCTGTAGCCCAGTGTCCTAACTGCCAACAGGTGAAAGCAGAACATCAGAAACCAGGTGGGTTGACTCAGGACATAGCTGTGCCTCTCTGGAAATGGGAAGCAGTAAATATGGATTTTGTGGTAGGATTACCCCGTACTAAACACAGACATGATTCTATATGGGTTATAGTTGATAGACTGACAAAATCAGCTCATTTCCTGCCAGTAAGAACTACTTTCTTGGCTGAAGATTATGCCGAGTTGTATATCCGAGAAATAGTCAGGTTGCATGGAGTACCAGTATCCATTATTTCAGACAGAGGAGCACAGTTTACGGCTAGATTTTGGCAATCGTTTTAGAGGGGTCTGGGAACGTAGATTAATTTAAGTACAGCCTTCCACCCTCAGACAGATGGATAGGCTGAGCGCACTATTCAGACGCTCAAGGACATGCTACGAGCGTGTGTGCTAGATTTTGGGGGTAGCTGGGACGAGCATTTGCCATTAATCGAATTTGCTTATAATAACAGCTATCACTCAGCCATCCAGATGGAGCCTTTTGAAGCCTTGTATGGGCGAAAGTGCAGATCTTCGGTTGGCTGGTTTGAAGTAGGGGAATCGGCGTTAATTGGGCCAGACATTATTCAACAGTCAGAGGAAAAGATAAAGCTTATCAGAGAATGCTTACTGACTGCACAGAGCCGCCAGAAATCATATGCAGATGTGCGACGCAGAGACTTGGAATTTGATGTGAATGACTGGATATTTTTGAAAGTATCCCCAATGAAAGGGGTGATGAGATTCGGCAAGAAAGGTAAACTCAGTCCGAGGTTTGTTGGGCCTTATCAGATTCGTCGAAGGATAGACCGAGTAGCATATGAGTTGAACTTACCTCCAGAATTGGAATCCGTTCATCCGGTCTTCCATGTATCTATGCTGAGGAAATGCATAGGAGACCCATCCAGAGCAGTCCCAGTCCAGGATATCCAGGTTACAGAGGAGCTGGCCTACGAAGAGGTTCCATAGCTATCCTAGACAGACAGATTCGTAGATTGAGAACCAAGGATATTGCGTCTATCAAGGTATTGTGGCGTAACAAGAACCAAGAGGAGATGAGTGGGAGGCTGAGGAAGATATGAAAGCTAGATATCCTCACTTATTCCAGGCCTAGTCAGGCAACAGGTATGTCCGTATTATTACTTATGCAGTACCTTGTGGTTGTGTATATATAAATGAGAAAGATTGATGTTTAGCTATCCAGTGAATCTTAAAGTATTGTATACAATACCTGTATTGGACTTTTCTGCATTTCAGGTTTTTGGTATAGTCCATATTACAGGGGAAACTCTGCCAATTTTTTTTTTTAAGTAGCAAGTTGAGAAGTCCTCTAGGTAGCAGTTTCCATTCGAGGACGAATGTTCTTAAGGGGGGGAGAATGTTATACCCCATAAGATTCCCGGCACCTAGATGGCCTAATTGCGCATTGGTTAAGCATATTTGAAAGCCATACGTGCTAGAGAAAGGCCTGGGAAAGGATCGGACGAGTACCGATCGAACCATCGCGGAAGGAGCCGAGGCAGAGCCCCTCCGCGATGGCAACGTGTCACGGAGGTGGGGCCTCCCCGTTGGCTCCGTGACACGTTGGGCCTGTCCAGGCCCAAGTATATAAAGCCCCACTTCGGTTTTAAATCAAATTATTCATTATCATTTCCAGAGAAAACGCAGCAAAGAGAGAGAGAGACAAAGAGGGTTATATGTTATCGTCCGATTACGCTGCCAAACATAGTCCAAACTTAAATTAACTCCAGATACTGAGGTATTTAGCAGCAGGGAGCATTCCTACGGATTTTGTTTCGCAAAATACGGCCGACGAATCATCGAGCTACCAAACTAAGGTAAGTAGAATTGCTCCAAACTAGTGTCTATGTGCTCCTAGCTGTGAAGTGAATACTTCTCCCTTCTGGACTTCTGGAAAATAGTGAGTTTTTGACTGTCTTTTGATAAGCCTAAGTTTAGGCTATAATTATATCGAAAGTGATGTCGTCCTTCAGAATAAAGTTGTATTTAGTACTAATTGACATATATATGAATGCAGTTGGGAGAAATAGCTGGAGTACTGACCGAGCCTCGTACGACAGTCGAATAACTTGAGGTTAAGGTATGTGAAGTTATTCTTCGGCAAGTTAGTAAGCCTTAGCTTGGTAAATCATAGTAAACTCTGTATTCGAAACTCTCAGAGTTGAATGTTGAGAATTAAGTAAGTCTAAAAGATTCTGAGTTGTGTTGCCGTATCGTATTCAGTTCGAAAGTTAGTAAAGCAAGCGCCAAAGGGCGAGTTAGCATTCCAGATCCAGTATAGCTTATTGTATGATTAGCAAGCATGTTGTAGAATAAAAAGATACAGATTTTTAGAATAAAGGCTAATAAAGTAAAATCAGATAGACAAACAGTTTTAAGGCTACAGATTAGCCATTCAGACAGATAGTATCCCGACTACAGATTAGCCAAGCGGTTAAATAAAGATTTCAGAATCAGTATAATCAGTAAAGAATCAGTTCAGTATAGAAACAGATCAGAATAAGAAATCAGATTTCAGATAGTCTTTTTCAGTTATACATGCTTGCTATTTATCTGTGCTATTTGTTTGTTGAGACTTGATGTGGCGTGAGGGCACCTTATTGAGCGTCCTCGCCGCCCCTGGGTTGGTAATCGTGTCGCCCACTAAGTGGGTGGGTTTTACGTCACTCCGAGGGGTGGCATGCCGTCCCCATCTTGGACGAAGATGGGATGAAGCTTTCCCCGTAGCAGTCTGATCAACATTATAGGTGCAGCTCTGGTTTCAGATAGCCCTGTTGAGTTTTGTGTCCAGGGAACCAGACCCTATCTGTTACTGTCTGTACATTCAGTTATTATAGGTGTAGCTCCGGTTTCAGATAGCCCCGTTGAGTTTATGTCTGGGTATCGAGATCCTATCTGTTACTGTCTACACAGGAGTCCTCCGGACTCAGACACGGTTATTTATATCGGAGGCTATGGCCCGAGCCGGAGACCCAGGGGGCCGGTAGAGGAGCTCCGAAGTGAGCAGATGAGTGGAGTGACTTATTTTTGGTTGGTTTTGACCCGGGTAGGGGTATATAGATTGTTTGCTTGCTTGGCGCCATCCGGATTATGGGGGTTGGTATTGGCTCTTGCTTGCTAAATGTATATGTATTTATGTGCTTTATATATATTAGTTAATAGACAGCAGGCCGTCGTGACTACGGACACGCTCCTGCCTATCAGTGCAGAAAGGTTTAATTTAGTTCCTATCAGCTCTTCAGATTCAGTTACCTTCTGCTCACAGACTTGTTAGTTATGTTATCTGTATTCAGTTGTATTATTTCGGTTGCTTTGCATACTCAGTACCAGTGGTACTGACGCCCAGAGGGGCGCTGCATTACTTGCCTGCAAGTACTTATAGACGAGGAGGCGATCCCTCGTGATCCTAGCCAGCTCATAGTCATTAGCTCCTATCATCCGGAGCTTGATATTTCAGAGGTTTATATCATTCCCTTTTGTTGTACAGTATGGGTAGGCCGGGGCCCTGTCCCGACCATCTTATCAGTATTCTTAGAGGCTTGCAGTCTGTATATATTTCCCTGTGGTCAGTTGAGCCGATCGTGTGAGGTCGTGCAGTTTGTTATAGTTGTTTAGCATTTCAGTTTATGTTGGCCGTGTGAGGCCTTATCCGGTCAGTAGTGGTGACCTTGCCGGTCACGTAGTTATTCAATATTCCATTGTTGAGTTATAGATAACTAGACAGCATGGTGGCCTTTTCGGCCCGCATAGGCTCCCTTATATTGATATGTTTCTGGTTAGCTGTTATTACGAGTACAAGTGGCTATAGGCCCAGTTGGCCGAAGGCTGTGTTTACAGCCGTTATATAGCCCTTTGTTTCCAGAAATCTGAGTTAGAGCCAGCCAGGCACCAGATGTGCTCAGGCTCAGTAGTCTAGCAGTTCTGGTCCTAGTAGGGCACCAGGTGCCAGTCATACCCCCCAAGGCGGGGCGTGACACTTTCACTGACGCTATCTTTTTAGGATAAACTTGAATTCCTTCTCCCGAGACCATGTAACCTAAGAAAGTCACGGACTTTAACTAGAATTCACACTTGTTGAACTTGGCGAACAACTGGCAGTCTCTAATTGTTTGTAATGCTAACCTCAGGTGATTAGCATGCTCTTCCTCATTCCTGGAGTATACCAGAATGTCGTCGATAAATACAATGATAAACATATCCAGATACTTGTTTAAAACTCTATTCATCAAGTCCATGAAGGCTGCTGGGGCATTTGTTAGCCCGAAGGACATCACCACAAACTCATAGTGACCATATCGAGTCTTGAATGCTGTTATCGGTATGTCATATTCTCTGACCCTTAGTTGATGGTACCCTGACCTGAGATCGATTTTTTAGAAACAAATGGCTCCTTAAAGTTGGTCAAACAGGTCGTCAATTTTGGGTAAGGGATACCTGTTTTTTACTGTGACCTTTCTCAGCTAACGGTAATCTATGCACATTCTGAGGGTGCCGTCTTTCTTACGCACGAATAGCACTGGAGCACCCCAGGGAGAGATATTGGGTATGATAAAACCCTTGTCAATAAGATCTTTTAACTGCTCCTTCAACTCCTTAAGCTCAGCTGGAGTCATTCTGTAAGGAGGGATGGAGATGGGCTAAGTATCTGGAAGGAGGTCTATTCCGAAGTCTATTTCCCGTTTAGGGGGAACCTCGGGAAGATCCTCAGAAAATACATCTGGGAACTCACTAACCACTGGAACTGACTGGATAGTTGGGGTCTCGGAGTTGGAATCCTTGACCCTAGCTAGATGATAAACACGTCCCTTGGAGATGAGTTTCTGGGCCTTAAGGTAGGAAATAAACCTACCCTTAAGCGCTGAACTATTGCCCGTAGATGATAAACACGTCCCTTGGAGATGAGTTTCTGGGCCTTAAGGTAGGAAATAGACCTACCCTTAAGCGCTGAACTATTGCGCGTCCATTCTAACACTGGTTCATTTGGAAACTGGAACTTGACAATTCTAGTTCTGCAATCAACTAAGGCATAGTAGGAGTGTAACCAATCCATGCCAAGGATAAGATCAAAATCGACCCTATCTAACTATACAAGGTCAACTGGGATGACTTTATTTAGGACTAAGACTGGGCAGTTTCTATACACCCAACTGGATCTAACTGACTCGCCAACTGGGGTGGAGACTGAGAACGGTTCTCAGAGGACCTCTAGACTTATATTGAACTGGACTACTACGTAGGGAGTCACGAATGAAAGAGTGGCTCCTAGATCTAGGAGGTCATACACGTCCAGATGAAAGAGGCGTAAAATACTCGTGACTACGTCAGATGAGCTCTCCTGATCCTGATGGGAAGACAAAGCATAGAAACAGTTTTGGCAGTGATTGTCATCCGTACCTGATGTGTTATCCTACTGGGTTGGTCGGCCTGCTAGAGCTGATGAGGTGGTGGATTGTGATCTCTCTCACCCGATTGATGGGCACTCCCTAAGTCGATGTCCGAGCTGTCCACAACTGAAACAACCCTCTCAAACTTGAAGGCACTTTCCCTGGTGGTTCTTATCACACTTGAGGCAAGCTAGATACATGTTCCGGGTGTTGTGGGTCTGAGACTAAGTGCCAGATGACCCACCCTTACGATCCTGGCGGGATCAAAAAGTTGGGGCGTTGGTTGAACTGGGTGTTGGGGCTCTTTGCTGCTGTGGGTGGCTACTACCACTAGACCTCTGATGGCCATAATCTGACTGGCTAGTCCTTGCCCGTTTGTTCTTTTGCTCAGTATCCTTCAACTTTTCGGCCTCAATCTGATGGGCATAGACAATCAAGTTGGAGAGGTCTATATCTTTAATCAACATCGCTGTCCTACACTCCTTGAGGACCAGATTCGACACCCCGTTCACAAATTTCAACATGTGAGCCCTTGGCTCGGCTACCATCTCTGGAGCTTACTTAGACAGCCTAGTTATATTGCCCTGTCTCAAATTCATACACTCCGCCATCTTTGTCTCCCTTAGCTCTCGAGGGAAAAATCTATCTAAGAAAGATGTGTGGAACTCTTCCCACTCTACTGGTCCTGCTCCTGCTGGCCGCCCCTCTTTCCATTGGTCATACCATATCTGAGCTACCCCTTTTAGCTGGTAGGTAGCTAGGTCAGCACTCTCAGAGGAGCTAACACCCATAATGCAGGTAATCTTTCTGATATCATCCACGAACTCCTAGGGATCCTCCCCTACTTTGGATCCCTGAAAAGATGGAGGGTTTGTACGGGTGAAGTGCTGCAGCCTCGCAGTTGCTACAAACCTCTTCGTGGCTATCGGAACCACCTGTTGGTTCACCTAGTTGGTGACTATTTGGGCTAGCAATTGAATGGTCGTCCTGAATTCGGCGGTAGACACCGAATCATCTTGAGGGGCTACTGGGGATGGTGGGGAAGGTTTATTAGCGTTACTGGCCCTTCTTTCATTATCGCGTCTGGGAGGCATGATTCACTGAAACGAAATAGAACACGAGTTAGAAGGACATTTCTGGAATTGAACTTTAACGCGCAATAATGTGTATGAACAAAAGAGAGTTTTCCTAATAACATCTCGTAGCCTCCTCATCATAAGTGTAGTGAACTTCACACCCATGAAAAAGGCTCTACTCGATGCAGCTTTCAGAAATTCTAAGGATACTCTAAACCTAGTTCTCTGATACCAAGTTTGTTACGCCCCGAGTCTACATCCTAGACGGAAGACGGTACTTGGAGTCACAAGTAACCCCAAGTCAACTCTTGGTTTATCATACACTGGTAATCTGAGTAAAATTGCATAGCAGAAGCTTTGAAATAATAATATATAAAATTTATGAAAAACTAAAATTGAACATAAAGTTTAAAACATCTGAACAATCTGAAAGTTTGAAGTCAAGTCTGTGTTTGAAAGCCATCTAGCTGATGAGTTGCTAGGACAATCCCCTAGCTAACTCTAAGTCTAACTGAAAGTAACGAAATGACTAAAAGAACTGAAATAACGCCCTTGAAAGATGAGGACTCACACTTCTACTACAGGGGAGGATCTGAACTGCGGCGACTAACGACGTTGAGTGTGAGCACCTGCGGCTGTATCATGAAATGATATAGCATAAAAGTATGCGTCAGTACTTTGAATGTACTGAGTAAGTGATAGAAAACATAACTAAATATAAATGACTGAACTGAAATGACATGCAATGACCAACTAATATACTGAACTCAATCACTGAGGTAAACTGAGATGGTCAAGATCACCTTGTTTGTGGTCAGACATGCCCTAAGTCTGGAAGTTCTGAGTCTGAGATACTGTACTAAACTGAGCTAAACTAATAGAGCTGGAACTGAACTGAGCTACTTATTCTGAAACTGGACTGGACTGACTAGTGGGAGAGTCTATAACCGACATAACACCACGTGAGCTAAACGTGGAGTCCGATGTATACACCCCACTGGTATGACCCAATATATCTTGCTAGGGTATAAAGGCATGAACTGGGTAATCACAAGAGTTTGGGCCAATTAGGCCAAATAATACTGTATCCTACGCTGGCAACGTAGTTTTGGGAACTTGGGTGCGCTGGAACATTAGCCTGCTCGAAGCTAAGTCCTACTCCAACTGGAAAACCTAGAATGAATTACTAAGCTGATAGCTTGAAACTGGGGTCCAAGACTAGTCCAGGATATAACTAAAAGTACCCTAAAAGTCTTATCGGACTAGATTATGAAATTGGGTTCTAGACCGGTCAGAGCTGCTTATCTAGAAGCGTCGTAACCATCCAAGAACAAACTGTAATCTAAACTGGGGTCCTGAGGCTAGTCAGAGCTATATATAAATGTAAGTTTGTCATGACCGCCTAATGGACCAATAAACTGGATTTTGAATCTGATTCTGATAACTGGGAGGCACCACCGATACCTCAGGAAAAGATTGAAGTCAAACTGATCAGTTGAAAAATTCTGTATAGTTCTGAAGAGATTCTACGTTCTAACTGAATTGAATTACTAAACAGCTAACAGAGAACACAACTCGTCCCAACAACACAGGAATTCCATAATATGGCTGAAATTTCAAGAATTAAGGAAATCTCATCCGATAAGCAGTGTTATAGCTCTCTTAAGAAATACAAGGAAAATCATCCCAAATCACACTTGACAAACCAGACGGAATTTAATACGCAGATACATTTCATTTAAAATTTCAGAACTTAAATTCACTTTTGTAGGAATATCAACAATTTGGTTAAGAACTGATGGAGATTATATCAACAATAATCATGGATATCATTCTATGAAAAATTAACAAAAAAGAACATGTAATCTCTTTGTATTCAAAAGCTCAGGGCTAAAACTGATAGAGGAACTATAAGAGGGTTTTGGGGGACACAAAGGAAGAACAGTTCCCTTGTTGAATTCCCACATACCTGGCTAAGAATTACCTGGAGGAGGAAACTTGAATTTCTGAGATGATGAAGAACCTTGGACCTTACTCTGAAAGTTCTTGAGAGAACTCTTTGATGTTTTCTGAGAATGTACGTGGGGAATGAGGGAATAAGCCATTCATTCCCACTAATAGGTTTGAAATTACGTCCAAAAAGACATAGTTTAAAGTTTAGGAGAGTATGAAATTACTAAACAACCCTGGAAAAATCGTAGGGAAAAACTTTCAGATGGTCCTAATGAGGGACATAATGACTCGTTACCCTGGGCCATGACTCATGGCATTGTCTGTTAAGTACACTGTCTATCGGTCGTCTGGGGATGGTAACGAATGACTTCACGACTCATTGCTGGTGACCACCAGTCGTGGTCACCATTCGTTAGGTTCACTGCGTCACTCTCAGAAAATTCTCCCCTAGTTGATCACGACTCACCTCACGATTCATGGTGTCTGACCATGAATCATAGGGTCCTTTCATCAAGTACACTGCCTCCACCTCTGTATACTTTTGCTTACCACTCCCCACGACTGATACCTAACGAATCGTGGGACTGACCACGATCGTTAGGTCGTACGTGGGGTATCTTTCCTAAAACTTAAAACTTCCTCACTTGGCCTCCCCACGAGTCACTTCATGACTCGTGGGCACCTCCAACAGGTCACTTAATGATCCATTCTATGACTAGTGCCAGATTTACCAATTTTTCTGCAAATTTTTCCTTTTTGAGTCTCGGGTCTAATCTTTGAGTTTTCAGGGCATTACAAACTTGCCCATAATTCAAAATTCAATAGTGGTAACTCAATTAGATCAAGCCCATGTAGATATATCAAGATTTCATGCATTAGGTTAAAAAAACCCGTAGAATCTAGATAGAAAATTTCATGATTTAAAAGAGATTGGGCATGGCTGTGAAAGGATTCACCCACTTATAACCCTACATACCTGGGGAAGATCAAATTTCGCCACTCCCTGAAAGCCCAAATAGAAAATTGAAGAAAACCTTGAAGGACAAGCTTTATCACCTCCTTAATTTCCTAACTTTGCATGCATAGATATGAATAAGCCTAGGATAGGTTTTACCCTCAATAAATATTGAATTTTGAGCCTTAAACGACGTAGTTTAGGATCCTAGGACTTAGAAATAACGAAAATGCCCTTAATAAAATCCCTGAAATTTCTGCGCTGGGTGAAACCATGGACGGTCCCACGAGTCGTTACATGATACCACGACTTGTGGTATCGATCCATTGGATCCCCTGCCCCATTTCAAACTTTTAGATTCACTTCCCACGACTCGACAGGATGAGTCGTTGCTTCAAGTGACGATCTGTTGTGTCATCTGTTGTTTCCCACTTCAAAATCTTTATCGAGCCTTCCCACAAGCCACACCACGACTCGTCCTTCCATCCTATAAGTCGTGGTTTCCTTCCGTTACATAGACTGGAAATTTTAATACTCCTTCCCATGATTGGTGACCAAGACCCATTGCTCTTCACAGTGGGTCATCCCATGACCCGTTACTCCCCCTTAGGCTAAGGACCAGTTCCCACTACGACTCCACATAACGGCTCATTGTATCAAACAACAGGTCGTTACTTCCCTAATCACTTCCAACTGCCACCCAGTCATACCTCACCACGTGTGATCCCCACGGGTTGTTGGTTGGACCAACGATCCGTTAGGTCATCCGTTCTGAGGGATTTCTCCTAGATTCAGCTAACTCCCATTTTTAAATCCCGGGTCTAATCTTAGGTATTTTTGGGGTATTACACTAACCATTGTCTAGTGACGAAGCTGAATCATGACATGATATACATATTCTGAAAACATAACATGAAGAGCCTTGGCTTAAACCATACCACAAGTTGAACAAGAGTGGGACTCTAGACTCCAAAACCATGTGGTAAGCTAATAACATGAAATTTAGATAAATCATGAAACATACTTGATCATAAGGGCTTGCCTAATACTTAAACATGCTTGAAATAGACTTTGATTACTCAAAACATGAACATAGGCATGGTAAGTCGAAATTAAACTTTCATCACGAACATCTCATCATAACTAGAAGCATAGATCATAATCTCATCTTTTCATGAACTTCCACAGATGGACATCTTATTTATAAACTTTGAAATCATGATTTGTAATTGAAAGCATTATAAAACATGCTCATGAATCATAATTCAACATTAGAAACATGCATAAAGAACACATGATAGATAAATAGAGAATTCACAAGTTGGGTTAAAACTCCATAGATTCATCAATATAGAAATCACATGAAATTGAAGAAAGATTGGGCATGGGAGTGGATGGATACACACATTCATAACCCTACATACCTGGGAGAATCTGATTTCACAATCCTCTTGAGAGCCCAAAGAAATTTGGGGAAGAACTTGATGAATCCAAGCTTGATCACCCCTTAGAACTACTAGGCTTGCATGCATGGAGAGGAATAGGCTTAGGATGAGTTAAACCCTCTTAAAATACACCTATCTGAGCTTAAAAATTGTAGTTTAGGTCTTAGGAACTTAGGAATTATGAAAAAATCCTTACTAAATTCGCAAGAAAAATCATAGTGCTAGTCCCAACGAGGGACTGGATGACTCGTGGCCTGAGGGGATTAGTCGTGGTCTACCTTCTATTGCCAATACTAGAATTCATGCCACTGAGGGTCAAAACGAGGGACACTACGACTCGTGGTGTTCCCAATGACTCGTGGTGATTGAGTCGTGACAGGAACTGCCTAAAATCTCCATCTTCAAGCCAACCACTGACCACGAGTGACTTAACGACTCGTGATCCTGACCATAATTCATGGCCTCTCCCGTGGTCAACTCCTTGACCAAAAATCCAACCAACTCACCCTTCACTCCACCAGTCACCTAACGACTCGTGGTGAACCTCACGGGTCACTGGATGACTTGTCCTGTCACCTAGTGCACAAAATTTTGTTTTCTCTGTTTCAATCCTCAGGTCTCATCTTAGGGCTTTCGGGGTATTATAGGTCAGCATGTGGTCTCCACACTAATACCCCGATTTAGCTGGAAAAAGGCCATACATACTGGAAAAAGGTCCGGGAAAATACCGGACGAGAAACCTGTCGAACCATCGCGGAAGGAGCAAAGGCAGAGCCCCTCCGCGATGGCAAGGTGTCACAGAGGTGGAGCCTCCGCGTTGGCTCCGTGACACGTTGGCCCTGTCCAGACCCAAGTATATAAGCCTCCAACTTCGGTTTTTAATTTCATTCTCATCATTTAATTTCCAGAACATGAAGAGAAACAGAGGGTGCGAAGGTTTCTTGATAATTTCCTTCCGATTACGCCGTCAAACGCGGTCCAAACTCAAATTAACTCCAGATACCGAGATATTAAGTAGTAAGGAGCATTCCTATGGATTTAGTTTCGCGAAATTCGGCCGGCGAATCATCGTGCTACCGAACTAAGGTAAGTGGAATTACTCCAAATTAGTGTCAATATACTCCTAGCCTTAAAGTGAATATTTCTCCCTTCTGGACTTTCGAGAAATAGCGAGTTTTTGACCGTCTTTTGATAAGCCAAAGTTTAGACTATAAATATATCGAAAGTGACGTTTTCTTTCAGAATATTGGTGTATTTGGTTCTAATTGACATGTATATGAATGTAGTTGGGAGAAACAGCAGAAGTACCGACGGAAATCACATCGGTCAGTCGAGTACTCAGAAACCAGGTATGTAAAGCTATTCTTTCGGCAAGCCAGGAAGTACAGTCCAGAAAATAAATAGAATAAAGGCGATTAACAGACACCCAGCATACAGGAATGATTTTAGTACAATTTCCAGCAAGCATGCTAGTATATCATTACGTATCATGCAATAATCAGAATAACGGATAGTCAGATGATTTCAGATAGTAATGTGGTATCCGCTAGTAGCTCAGCATGTTCTTACGTAATACCCAGAATGGAAGTTGTAAAAGCAGTATAATGAATTAGCAAGATTATAGATAGTATGTATTACATTTGTTGAGACTGTATCCGGTTATAGATGGCACATTTTATACTATTGAGCTATATCCAGTTATAGATGGCATGTTCTATGTTATTGAGTTATATCCAGATATAATCAGATTAGTAATCAGATATAGAAATAGCTCCAGACACCGATATAGCTCCAGATATAGATATAGCTCTAGAAACAGATATGGCTCTAGAAACTGATATAGCTTCAGATCTTGGATAACAATAATCAGATAAACAGATAACGGCCAGGTAGCAGTTAGCCCAACAATTAGAAATATTGTAAAACAGAATATAGCATCAGTTGTTTAATACGGACTGGCCATGAGATAAAAGAAGAGAATATGATTAGTATTTTTCATTTGAGCAAACTTGCTGTGTATGTGTTTTGCATATTGAGACTTGTTATGGCATGTGGACACCTTTTAGCATCCCCGCCGCCCCTGGGTTGTAGCTGTGTCGATACCAAATTCAGATACCGCCCCCAACTGGGCGATGCCGTCCACCTAGAGAACGATGATGGCCGACCACCATAATAATACGGTCCAGATTACCCTGCTTGCAGGGGCAGTTCGGTTTACTCTGCGCAGAGCCAGATTACCCTGTCTACGGGGGCGGACTACTTTGTGTGCGCTTGTGGCCGGGGGCAGTTTCAGATACAAATTTTTATAAAATTACCCTGGTGCGTGTTTACACCCAGGGGCAGTTTCAGTCACAGATACAGCAGCAGATTACCCCATTGAGCGCTTGCGCCCAGAGGCAGGAGTCTTCGGACTCAGACACAGTTTATTGTCAGAGCCAAGGCCTGAGCTACGTACCCAAGGGGGCCGGTAGGAGGAGCTCACAATTATCAGATGAGTGGAGTGACTTATTTTTGGTTGGTTTAGACCCGGGTAGTGGTAAATAGATTGTTCTGTTGGTTGGCACCTTTCGGCTTATGGGGGTCGGTCAGGTATTGTGTGTATTTATATGTATATCTATATGTGCTATTAGATGCTGATAGACAGTAGGGCAACACATCATCAGGTATGCCCAGTTTAGTTACAGAATAGGTAAACTCTCCCCAGTTATCCTCAGCTACATAGACTCAGTTACTTCCTGCTTATATGTTATGTTATTGTTGTTACCCATTTCAGTTGTATATTTCAGTTTGCTTTACATGCTCAGTACCTGTGGTACTGACGCCCATGGGGGCGCTGCATTGCTTGCCTACAGGTACACATAGACGAGGAGTCGATCCCTCATAATCCAGTCAGCAGAATATTTAGCTCCTATCATCCGGAGCTAGACAGTCGGAGGTTGTTCCTATTTCCTTTTGATTACAGTTTGGGTAGGTCGGGGCCCTGTCCTGACCATCTTATCAGTATTCCTAGAGGCTTGCAGTCTATATATATATTTCCCTGTGGTTAGTTGTGCCAGTCATGTGAGGCTGTGTGTTTTGTTTAGTTGCTTAGCTTTGTTGATTATGTTGGTCGTGTGGGGCCATAGTCTGATGGTAGTGGTGACCTTTCCGATCACGTAGTCATTCAATATTCTATTATATTGTGTTAGAGATAACTAGACAGCATGGTGGCCTTGTCGGATCGCATAGGTTTCCCTATATGAGATGATTCTGGTTAGCTGATGTTACAGTACAGGTGGCTATAGGCCCAGTCGGCCGGAGGCTGTATTTACAGCCGTTATATAGCCCGTTGTTTCCTTGAATTTGAGTTAGAGCCAGCCAGGCACCAGATGTGCTTAGGCTCAGTAGTCTAGCAGTTCAGGTCCTAATAGGGCACCAGGTGCCAGTCATACCCCCCAAGGCGGGGTGTGACAAACTTGGTATCAGAGCAGGTCGTGTCCTAGGGAGTCTGCCAGCCGTGCTAAGTAAAGTCCTGTCTATGGATGTGTTGTGCACCACATACTATAGGCAGGAGGCTGTGAGGCATAATAGGATGGTTACCCTTCTTTCATACTCAGTCGTGCCATAGCACAATACAGTATAGGGTTGGTTCTTTTGAAACTTACCACCCTCTTTGTCTGCAGATACTATGGAAGATAAGTGACACCCTGCTACAGGCAGGAGATTAGATACAGCGACAGGCGAAGGAACCAGCATGATGCCTCACTTACAGCCAGATTCAACCTGGTCTGAGGGCGATACAGAGGTGTCATCTCGACCCTCCCAGCAGTCTCTGCCTCGCCAGACACTATTTGAGGCAGCACCGCCTCCCACAGCTCCTCCACCCACTTCATCTGACCAGGAGCTACGTAGTGTGGTGGTTATGTTAACCCAGATGCTAGCTACTCAGCGTCAGCCAGTACCACCTGCAGCAGCAGAATCCCTAGGTGGGCCAGGTAGTTCCAAGGTTAGAAATTCTTGGCATTGGGACCCCCTCAATTTACAAGGTCAGATTTAACGGAGGACCCTCAGGACTTTCTCGACCAGATGCAGAGAATCTTTAGAGTTATGCACGTAACCCCAACAGAATTAGTGGAATTAGTAGTGTTCCGATTGAGGGATATTGCTGTTTTGTGGTACGAAAGTTGGGAGAGATCTCGGGGAAGAGATGCAGCCCCTCCTACTTGGTCCAGCTTTTCAGAGGCCTTCCTGGACCACTACTTACCACAGGAGGTTAGACAGTCCCGGATGGACCAGTTCTTACACTTAGAGCAGGGGGCCAGGAGCGTCCGTGAGTATTCTTTACAGTTCGACTCCTTAGCCCGCTATGCTCCAGCATTTGTGGACACCATGTCATCCAGAGTCAATCGCTTTATTATGGGCCTGAATTCAGATTACATAGAGACGTGCATGATGACTACTTTGAGAGAGGACATGGACATAGCCAGGGTACAGGCCTTCGCTCAGACAATTGAGGGCCTGAGACAGCGGCAGCGGCGCGACAGGCAGGCGACTTCGGAGCAGCGCCGTAGAAACAGACCTGCTGAGATTCAGGGGGAAATTCCTAAGGGGCTGAGATCACGATTTTCAGATAGGCCACCCAGATCTTTACCTCCGGTACAACAGCAGAGAGGCAGATTTGATAGCTAGAGTCAGTTAGAGTCCGGTAGCAGTTTACGGACAGTAGCATCATCTCAGCAGCGGAGGGCAGAACAGAGTAGATTTGCACCTACCCCTTGTCCTATATGCCACCGACCCCATTTTGGAGCCTGCAGGAAAGGCTTCTCAGAGTGCTATTACTGCGGACAGGAAGGGCATTTAATGAGAGATTGTCAAGCTAGAGGACAGGGTGGCCGGGATAGTCTGGATAGAACATCAGCGGGGCCACGAGATCCAGCAGCCTCAGCAGGGCGCAGACCCTCAGGTTCAGCAAATAGGGGCCGAGGTAGATCAGGAGCCTCTGGCTCAGGTGCAGGCCCTAGTCGTATCTATGCATTAACAGGGAGGTAGGATTCAAAGGCATCTCCCGACGTGGTCACAGGTATATTGATTATCTGCTCATACCCTATTTATGTATTGATTGATCCAGGGTCTACCTTGTCATATATTACACCTTTTATGGCCCGAAAGTTGGGTATCAAACCAAAATTGCTTCAGCAGCCCTTTTCAGTGCTTACACCGGTCGGTGACTCGATTACAGCTAAAAGAGTTTATCGAGGGTGTACGGTAGAGGTTGTTGATCGCCAGACCACAGTAGACTTAATAGAACTTAAGATGGTCGACTTCGATGCCATTATGGGTATGGACTGGTTAGTGCCATGCTATGCCAACTTAGAATGCTAGACCAAGACGATCCGATTTCACTTTCTGGGGGAAGCAGTGCGAGAGTGGAAAGGGAGCACAGCTACGCCAAAAGGTAGGTTTATTTCCTACCTTCAAGCAAGAAAATTAATAGCAAAGGGATGTATTTACCACCTAGTTAGAGTCCAGGATGTTCGGGTGGAACCTCTGACTCTTCAGTCTGTTCCAGTGGTCAACGAATTCCCTGACGTATTTTCGGATGAGTTGCCTGGTATCCCTCCCGAAAGGGAGATAGATTTTGCGATTGACTTGTTGCCAGAGACTCAACCTATATCCATTCCCCCGTATCGCATGGCTGAACTCAGAGAATTAAAGGAGCAGCTGAAGGACCTACTAGATAAGGGTTTTATCAGGCCGAGTACTTCCCCATAGGGTGCGACTGTTTGTAAGAAAGAAAGATGGCTCACTCCGTATGTGTATAGACTACCAGCAGCTGAATAAGGTAACGGTTAAAAACAAATACCCGCTCCCTAGAATAGATTTGTTTGACCAGCTGCAGGGGGCCAGATATTTCTCTAAGATAGATCTAATGTCCGGATACCACCAGGTCCGAGTTCGTGAGAGGGACATTCCAAAGACCGCTTTCAGGACCAGATATGGTCACTTTGAATTTCTAGTCATGTCTTTTGGGCTGACGAATGCTCCCGCAGTGTTTATGGACCTGATGAACAGCATATTCAGACCGTATTTGGATCTGTTCGTGATAGTATTTATCGATGATATTCTGGTTATTCTCGTTCAGAGACAGATCACCAGAACCATTTACGAGCAGTACTCCAGATCCTTAGGGACCGTCAGCTATACGCTAAGTTTTCTAAGTGTGAGTTCTGGCTGAACTCAGTTGCCTTTATGGGGCATATCGTGTCGGATGCTGGTATACAGGTGGACACACAGAAAATAGAGGCGGTCAAGATATGGCCCAGACCTACCACTCCGACCGAGGTCCGTAGTTTCCTAGGTTTAGCAGGGTATTACCGGAGATTTGTTGAAGGATTCTCCACTATAGCAGCACCTCTGACAAAGCTGACACAAAAAGCAGCGAAATTTCAGTGGACGGAGGCATGTGAGCAGATTTTTCAAGAATTGAAAGACAGATTGACCTCCGCCCAAGTACTAGCATTGCCAGAGGGAACAGATGGGTATGTGGTGTATTGAGATGCTTCAGGCATTGGACTGGGTTGTGTGCTGATGCAGCATGGAAAGGTAATTGCTTATGCTTCTAGACAGCTGAGGAAGCACGAAAAGAACTATCCGACCCATGACCTGGAACTGGCCGCAGTGATCCACACTTTGGAAATCTGGAGGCATTATCTGTATGGCGTTCATGTAGACATTTTTACAGATCATAAAAGCCTGCAGTACATTTTCACACAGAGGGAGTTAAATTTGCCGCAGCATCGCTAGTTAGAATTGCTGAAAGATTATGACGTAAACATTCTCTACCACTTGGGGAGAGCTAATGTAGTAGCAGATGCCCTGAGCTGTAAGTCAATGGGCAGTTTAGCGTATTTGCGACCCAAGACGCGGGAGTTAGCCAAGGAAATTCATCAGCTAGCTGGTTTAGCCGTTCGAGTAGTAGAGACAGAAAATAACAGAGCGGTGATTTAGAACTCTGCTGTGTCATCGTTAGTTACAGAGGTAAAAGAACGGCAGTATGAGGACCCTGACTTAGTCCAGCTCAGAGATAGAGTTCAGAAAGGTAAGGAGCCAGATTTCCAAGTGACTGAGGATGAAGTGCTGTGTTGTAAGGGCCGCCTATGTGTCCCGAATGTTTCAGGGTTTCGCCAGCATATCATGCATGAGGTACATTACGCTCGCTATTCCCTCCATTTAGGAGCGACGAAAATGTACCATGACATCAGAGACATCTACTGGTGGCCAGGTATGAAAGCTGAAATAGCTGAATTTGTATCTAGATGTCCTAACTGCCAGCAAGTGAAAGCAGAACACCAGAAACCGGGCGGTCTGACGTAGGGTATAGCCGTGCCTTTGTGGAAATGGGAAGCGATAAATATGGATTTTGTAACAGGGTTACCCCGTACATGACGCAGAAACAATTCTATTTGGGTAATCGTTGATAGATTAACAAAATCAGCCCATTTCCTGCCAGTACGAACTACATTCTCTGCTGAGGATTATGCTAAACTGTATATCAGAGAGATAGTTAGATTGCACGGTGTTCCGGTGTCTATTATTTCAGACAGAGGAGCATAGTTTACAGCTAGACTTTGGCAGTCATTCCAGAGGGGTCTGGGAATGAAGATTAATTTGAGCACAGCATTCCACCCTCAGACAGATGGACAAGCTGAGTGCACTATTCAAACGCTCGAAGATATGCTACGAGCGTGTGTACTAGATTTTGGGGGTAGTTGGGATGAGCATCTGCCGTTGATTGAATTTGCCTATAATAACAGTTATCATTCAGCTATTCGGATGGCACCCTTTGAAGCATTATACTGGCAGAAATGTAGATCACCCGTCGGCTGGTTTGAAGTAGGGGAGACAGCGCTGATTGGGCCGGATATTATTCGTCGGTCAGAAGAGGCGATGAAGCTTATCAGAGAATGCCTACTGACTGCTCAGAGCCTCCAAAAGTCTTATGCAGATATGCGGTGCAAAAATTTAGAATTTGTAGTGGATGACTGGGTATATTTGAAAGTGTCTCCGATGAAAGGGGTGATGAGATTTGGCAAGAAAGGCAAGCTTAGCCCGAGGTTCATTGGGCCATACTAGATTCGGCGAAGAATAGGCCGAGTAGCATACGAATTGAACTTGCCCCCAGAATTTGAGTTTGTTCACCCAGTATTCCATGCATCTATGTTGAGGAAGTTCGTAGGAGAACCTTCCACAGTTGTTCCAGTTCAGGATGTCCAGGTCATAGAAGAGTTAGCTTATGAAGAGGTTCCAGTAGCTATCTTAGACAGACAGATTCGTAGATTGAGAACTAAAGATATTGCATCTGTCAAGGTATTGTGGCGTAACAGGAACCGAGAAGAGATGACTTGGGAGGCGGAGGAAGATATGAAGACTAGATACCCTCATTTATTTCAATCCTAGTCAGGCGACAGGTATGTTAATATTATTATCTTGTGTAGTACCTTATAGTATACACATAAATGAGAAGGTCTATTTTAATCTGTCATTTAAATACTATAGTATTGGCTGGAGTACCTGTATGGGACTTTTCTGCATTTCAGGTTTTTGGGATAGTCCATATTACAGGGGAAAATCTACAAAAATTTTTCTAGAAACAAGTTGAGTAAGTTGAGAAGTCCTCTAGATAGAAGTTTACATTCGAGGATGAATGTTCTTAAGGGGGGAGAATGTTACACACTGTAAAATCCCCAACACATAGATGGCCAATTCACGTGTTGGTTAAGGGTATTTGAAAGCCATACATGATGGAAAAAGGCCCGGAAAAAGATCGGACGAGAAACCTGTCGAACCATCGCGGAAGGAGCCGGGGAAGAGCCCCTCCGCGATGGCAACGTGTCACGAAGGTGGAGCCTCCGCGTTGGCTACGTGACATGTTGGCCCTGTCCAGGCCCAAGTATATAAGCCTCCAACTTCGGTTTTTAATTTCATTCTCATCATTTAATTTCCAGAACACGAAGAGAAACAGAGGGTGCGAAGGTTTCTTGATAATTTCCTTCTGATTACGCCGTCAAACGCGGTCCAAACTCAAATTAACTCCAGATACCGAGGTATTAAGCAGTAAAGAGCATTCCTATGGATTTAGTTTCATGAAATTCGGCCGGCGAATCGTCGTGATACCGAACTAAGGTAAGTGGAATTGCTCCAAATTAGTGTCAATATACTCCTAGCCTTAAAGTGAATATTTCTCCCTTCTGGACTTTTGAGAAATATATCATTACGTATCATGCAATAATCAGAATAACGGATAGTAAGATGATTTCAGATAGTAATGTGGTATCCGCTAGTAGCTCAGCATGTTCTTACGTAATACCCAGAATGGAAGTTGTAAAAGCAGTATAATGAATTAGCAAGATTATAGATAGTATGTATTACATTTGTTGAGACTGTATCCGGTTATAGATGGCACATTTTATACTATTGAGCTATATCCAGTTATAGATGGCATGTTCTATGTTATTGAGTTATATCCAGATATAATCAGATCAGTAATCAGATATAGAAATAGCTCCAGACATCGATATAGCTCCAGATATAGATATAGCTCTAGAAACAGATATGGCTCTAGAAACTGATATAGCTTCAGATCTTGGATAACAATAATCAGATAAACAGATAACGGCAAGGTAGCAGTTAGCCCAGCAATCAGAAATAGTGTAAAACAGAATATAGCATCAGTTGTTTAATACGGACTGACCATGAGATAAAAGAAGAGAATATGATTAGTATTTTTCATTTGAGCAAGCTTGCTGTGTATGTGTTTTGCATGTTGAGACTTGTTATGGCATGTGGGCACTCTTTAGCATCCCCGCCGCCCCTGGGTGTAGCTGTATCGATACCAGATTCAGATACCGCCCCCAACTGGGCGATGCCGTCCGCCTAGAGGATGATGATGGCTGACCACCATAATAATACGGTCCAGATTACCCTGCTTGCAGGGGCAGTTCGGTTTACTCTGCGTAGAGCCAGATTACCCTGTCTACGGAGGCAGACTACTCTGTGTGCGCTTGTGGCCGGGGGCAGTTTCAAATACAGATTTTTAGAAAATTACCCTGGTGCGTGTTTACACCCAGGGGCAGTTTCAGTCACAGATACAACAACAGATTACCCCGTTGAGCGCTTGCGCGCAGAGGTAGGAGTCTTCGGACTCAGACACAATTTATTGTCAGAGGCCAAGGCCTGAATTACGTACCCAAGGGGGCCGGTAGGAGGAGCTCACAGTTATCAGATGAGTGGAGTGACTTATTTTTGGTTGGTTTAGACCCGGGTAGGGGTAAATAGATTGTTCTATTGGTTGGCACCTTCCGGCTTATGGGGGTCGGTCAGGTATTGTATGTATTTATATGTATATCTATATGTGTTATTAGATGCGGATAGACAGTAGGGTGACACATAGTCAGGTACGCCCAGTTTAGTTACAGAATAGGTAAACTCTCCCCAGTTATCCTCAGCCAGATAGACTCAGCTACTTTCTGCTTATATGTCATGTTATTGTTGTTACCCATTTCAGTTGTATATTTCAGTTTGCTTTACATGCTCAATACCTGTGGTACTGACGCCCGTCGGGGCGCTGCATTGCTTACCTGCAGGTACACATAGACGAGGAGTCGATCCCTTGTGATCCAGTCAGCAGAGTTGTCAACTCCTATCCTCCGGAGCTAGACAGTCGTAGGTTGTTCCTATTTCCTTTTTATTACAGTTTAGGTAGGTCGGGGCCCTGTCCCGACCATCTTATCAATATTCCTAGAGGCTTGCAGTCTGTATATATTTTCCTATGGTTAGTTGTGCCGGTCATGTGAGGCCGTGCGTTTTGTTTAGTTTCTTAGCTTTGTTGATTATGTTGGCCGTGTGGGGCCATAGTCTGATGGTAGTGGTGACCTTGCCGGTCACGTAGTCATTCAGTATTCTATTATATTATGTTAGAGATAACTAGAAAGCATGGTGGCCTTGTTGGCCTGCATAGGTTTCCCTATATGAGATGATTCTGGTTAGCTGATGATACAGTACAGGTGGCTATAGGCCCAGTTGGCCGGAGGCTGTATTTACAGCTGTTATATAGCCCGTTGTTTCCTTGAATTTGAGTCAAAGCCAGCCAGGCACCAGATGTGCTTAGGCTCAGTAGTCTAGCAGTTCAGGTCCTAATAGGGCACCAGGTGCCAGTCATACCCCCCAAGGCGGGGCGTGACACCTAGGAACTTAATAAAGAAGATATGACAATACTCACCAAAAGGTTTTAAAGAATAATCAACAGATATAGGTTCCTAAATAGAGGAGACACTTCAAGATCAAGACCTAATAAAAGAAATCCAAAAGGTGCTACCGATGTTGAGGCTCAGACCATTTTATCAAAGATTGCATAGAAAAGAAAGATGACAGAAGGAAGAGTGATGTTGAGCGAACAGCTCCCTAGAAGCAGAATGACTAGTGCGAAAGCATATCAAATTGTAAGAAAAACATTACATACCATGGAAAAATCATCAAGTTATGATGAGGATGATGAATCAAGGAAAAGAATTAATCCCAATTATCATAAAAAGAATCTAAAATAGAAGATACATTAGTATTATTGACCGATTCAGAATCTCAAGATTATAATTGTGAGATACATAACTTTGAGATTATGTGTTAGGTTGCCTTCCATCTAAGTACTTAAAGAATTAGATTCTTTGAGTAACTATGCAAGAAAGTAAATTGTAGAATATAAATTAACATAAGTATTTTATATTAAAAACTCCTTGTTCAAGGAAGTCAAAAACAATGACCTACCTTGTGTAGGGACTTTCTCATTTTTTTCCTCTAAACTCGAACTCAAACTCCAAATAGGTTCACAACATCCCTTATAATATCTATATGAACTATTCCAAATAGTTTTTCGTCTACCCTTTTAGTATTGAATGACTCTAACCTAATCAGTGAAGTTCTTTACAATAAATAAGATAAAACTTACTATAATATATGAAAGTAATGGGAACTGAAACTTATATAGGTTTCTAAGTCCATCTTCTAACAAGATAATTTCAAAGCTAAAGGTGAAATAGGGACTCTTCTCACCGAATCTTGCAAAGGAGGAAGGGAAGAAGTGCAAAGACTTAAATAACAAATAAAGAAAAATAGAGTTGGAGAATAAACCAAAAATTATCAAAGGCTCAGTCAAAGAACATGATTCTTATGACCCATAAATATGAACTGATTCTTAGATGTATGTCAGTCATAGATTGTAACTGGTTGAAATTGCCATCACTTGGAACTCTGCAATGAACTCAACTGGCTCTACCTAGATGCATAGGTCAACTTTCCCAAATTTCCCCTTTAGGCCCTATTGAAAGCCCTCGTATTCATACAACTTTAACATACTTTCCCAATGTCATAACACAACTGAGTGAGAGTGATCATGGGGTATATTTTAAGAACAAAACTATTGATAGTTCATATTACATGAGTTTTATGATCTTGTTTGATATGAATTCGCAGCCCTACAAAAATTTATTGCTCCTTCAATCAAGTTAAGCAAACCCCAACAGAGAAAATCCTACAATAAACTCCAAATATCTCCAACTTGACCCTCCATCCCTAACTTTACCCACAACACTATCACTTTTAGTCCTCTCATAAAAATCAATATCTTGCAGAGTCTAATCACATAATATTTGAAGGAAGAAACTTACTGTTGATGGATGTCGTTGAATAATAGAAATGGTAGATGAAGAGTTTTGCTGTCAAGCCTACAAAGATTTCACCGATGGAAGATAATTTGGTAGATGAAGAGTTTTTCTGCGCCAAGCCTTCAAGGATCAATGCCACTGATCTACAAGCCTTCAAGGTTTCACAATGGATTATAATTTAGGGATTTTGGTGTTTTTGAGAGAGAAATTAAATTTAAAGTTCTTTTATGTTTTATTTATTATGTGCGCCTATGCGCTACGCCCTCCCACTGAAAATTTTCATTTGGAGACCAGATTTGTGTTTTTAGAAAATAAAATAGATAATTAGAGATCAATAAATAATGTCATCCATGAAACTATACTTTTAAGGACCATATTTAATAGTTGTCACTAAATTTTTGTCCCTAATCAGCCTTTTTCTAGTAGTGTAACAAAACGAAGGTTATCCTTTTTCTAATTATCAAAACCAAGCAACCTTAGACCTAAAGTCAGGGTCAATACCATGGAAGAAATGACTATGGTAGTTCTAAACAAGGATTGCATAATGGTAATTTTGGGAATAAGAGTTCCAACCCCTATGTTCTGATGTCACCCAAATTACACCTCGCAATTGAGATATAAAGCGGTTGACGTCAAATATAGAACCCAACTAAAGATTGAGGTCGATCCCACAGGGAATATGGAACAAACTTAAGTTAATGCGAATAGTTGTTACTCTATCGAGTTACTTATTACCTAAGGGGAAAGGAAATAGAATAATAAACAAAAGTAAAACTACTGAATGCTTAGATCAAATTCGGGTTGTACTCAATTTACGACTTGACTAGAATTCTGTTCTCCAAGACTTCATAACCACAAGGATTTTACACTAGTGATCAATTCTTGTGTTCAACATGCATTATCGGTAAGTTAGGTTCACCTAAATGGTTGGTCCCCTATCTAGATGATTATCACCACGCAACTTGGTCCATACATGAGTGTACTTTTAATTGATCCTTACCTTTAATATGGGATTAGCTATCCCCGGACAAGTTCAAGCTATTAGATGAGGGTTGATGGCCTCAAATCTCTGTTGTTAATCCCTTTTTCATTCATTACTTCCTTGGTGTGGTAAGTAAGAATAAGGCAAGTCCTAAGTTTTGCAACTGTCAAGAACCAATCAAAACGAAGGAAAAAAAATACATTCATTAAAACCCATTCAAGAATCACTAAGTATTTAACCTATGTGTGTTAATTCATCTTGGTTCCCACAACCCTAGTAATAGGTTTAGCTACTCATGTTTGTGTGATCACAATCAAAAAATATTAAATAAATCATAATTGCAGCTTACAAATTATCGTAGAAGAAAACCAAGTAATTGAATAAAACTCCAAAATTGATTAATAAATTCCAATGTTGCTTTTGATCCTCAAATTTAAGAACAAAATTGTAAACCTTGTTTCTTGACCCAAGAATAATCGTGCAACACCAAAATCCTATGTGAAAAATAATAATAGGAAACTTCCTCTCAAAAATAAACCTAAACTGTGTATTTATAGTTCCAAGAAAACTTTTCCTAACTAAAACTGGAAACCAGGTTGTTAGTGACCACGGGCTTGGTGACGATTTGTTGGGACCTTTGACGAGTCGTGCCTTGCTAAAAATCAGTCGTCCTCAGCATCATACCCAGTTGTGGCAACGAGTCACCTAATGACTAGTTGTGCCTGGGCACGAGTCGTTAGGCCCCTCATGGTCTAACTCCTTCAAAATTCCAGTGCACCTTACGGTTGGTTCCAATGATCTTCCAATGAGTTGTTTAGTCAACTAACAACTCGTTAAGTCTGCCATCATCTCCACTGGTCACTTTGGCAATAATTTCTCTCCCAGTATTCACGAATGACTTAACGACTCGTTACCAGATGTAACGAGTCGTTCCCTCAACCCATCAGGTACACTGTTTTGCATCTTCAAAACTCAATAGTTTCCCATGACTTCAGTAGCGAGTCGTGCTTCTTGCCAACGACTCATTAAGTGTTTGACAGTCACCTTTTTAGTTATTTTAAGCATAAATTTGCCCAGTTCACTTACAAACCTATTTTCTTGCAACATTAAACACAAAACACATCATACTTATATAAACACACCTGGAATGTGCATAGTTTCTTGGTTTAAAGTGTTGAAAGTGACATAAAATCACGGCACATCATGTTCCACCAAAAGCTCCTTTTTCTAGTTCACAAAATTGGCAGATGGGACCTTTACATGAGCAAGGGAGATCAAAAATTTAAATCATACTGGAGAAGGCGCTCTCCAACCAAGAGAAGTCAGACGCTTGCTTGAAGAGTTTGACTAAAATTTTTGAGTCCCACACAATTTTCATTCACAAGTTGGAGAAATAAGTTCATGATCTTTCAAGATAGCATAACCACAAGAAAAAGGGGCAACTCCCTAACGATATAGTGGTGAATCCAAAGGGACAAGAGAGTGCCTCCAATGCTCATTTTACAACCATTTTCACTAGAAGTGGCAAGTTTGTGCAGCCCGTTATTGATAGTACTTGCGGTGATATTGTTGTTGATGGAATTGAGGGAGAGTGTAAAAATGCTGAAGCTGAAGTGACAAGGCCACCTATTGAGGTGGTTGTTAATGAAGTAATGATAAGTTCCAAAAGGAATATGAAGGTAAAGAAAGTATGATTGACATTGATAAAACTTATCCTCAACCTCCTCCTCCCTTTCCTCAAAGGGCGTCTAAGCATGCTCTTGATGCAAATATTAATCAGCACATCGATACACTTATAGAGGCTACACTCTGGGTTCCGTTCATAGGTGCATTCAAGAAAATGCCCAATTTCTCCAAGTACTTGAAAATGTTGCCAACAAAGAAGATGACAAGTGAGAAAGAGCTGATCCCAATTACCCACCGATTTGGTGCATCATTGCTAGCACACATATAGAGAAAAAGGAGGATCCAGGTGAATTTACCATACCTTGCAAAATTAAGCAATATGACTGTTTGAGAGCATTGTATGATAATGGGGCATGCATTAACTTGACACCCCTAGCTATCTAGAAGTTGTGAGGGCTAACCATGTTGAAGTCCACCACTATTGGGATCAAAATAGCTAACAAATCAATCTAAAAACAAGTATGGATGGTTGAGGATATATTGGTGAAGGTCAAAAAGTTCTCACTTCCTGATTGACTTGGTGGTTTTAGATTGTACAGTGGACATGGACATAACTATCATACTTAATTGGTCGACCTTGCTTATCCATTGGTAGAGCTTTGATGGACTCAGAGAAACATGAGATCATGTTTCGAGTCAAAGATGAGTCCACGAATTTCAAGGCCGGAAGAGGGCATGAGTTGCCTAAAAGTTGCAAAGGCATAACTATGGTGGATAAAGAAGCTTGGGATATTGATGATGAAAAAGGGCAAGCCAACTACGGAGCCAAGGAGACACCCAAGAAGAAGAAAGCAAAACAAAAATGGGTGAAATAATATCTCTATGGTTCCAAAGAAAGAAAATGGGTGAGAAAGTCTCATCCTAAGAACAGGTCCCCTTTGTGCTGATTTAAGTATGTGAACGTGCCACAATATTATATCAGGCACTTCTTAGGAGGCAACCTAAGGGATGCTACACCAAGTGTAGTATCCACATTGTGCCGTGATATTGAATCAAGCACTTCTTGGGAGGCAATCCAAGTATTTTTGGACTACCTTGTGTTGATGTAAGCAGGTTAGATCTTAAGATGGTAGAGAAAATTTGAACAAGAAAAAAAAAAGGGAGTTTTAGCTTCCTAAAGACGAGTGAAAAAACAAACTACATCTTCAAGATGCGAACTATTAACCACTTCATCTTCGGGAAGCTAGGTATGGCAGTTTTTTGGATTAGTTTAGACCAATTGACGATTTGCTATGCAGACCGCACATTAAGACTACGGTCCATCTTTTGGACCGTCTTTTATATTTAATGAATTAGGACATTTGGGTAATTTTGGGTCATAACATGCACAAAAGCAGATCATCTATTCAAAAGACGACTGCCCTTGAAGCTACAATCCGACCTAGTGCCCGATCATTACTTGGAGGATACTAAATGGGATTCCCCTATACACCCTCACTCCCCATCATCTTCTTTCTTGCTCCTCTAACTAAAAACAGCCATTGATAATTATTGATTTTCTCCGAACTCACACCTCATCATCTCCACACACCCACACATCATCTCCCTACTTTCTAGCATCAATTTCTCAAACACCTAGGGTTACATTGAGATGGTGATTGAGCAACTTCACTCCGCACACACACTGTATTCCTCTCTCTGAAAAACCTAGGTATTTTTTCTCATCTTTTTACTTCATTGGATGGGTATATTCTTAAAGGTTGAATGTCATTGCTTTTGGACTTAGGGGGGGGGGGAGGAACTAGGTAATTATCATGAATTTAATGGGGTTTTGTGTTGAACTGAGTTTGATAATTGGATAAAATGGTTTGTCTACATAAAAGATGACCTTATTTTCCCCCGTTAAATTGAATGTTGAAAAATTGGTTGATAAACATCTCGCTAAGTGTTGAAATTCCTTAGCTGATCTAAAAGAATGGATCATCTTTTGAAAAGACAGACCATATTTTGCTCCGTTATTTGAAACAACAATGTCAATTTTCCCACTCAATTGACGAATGAAGATGTGGATCGTCTTTTCAAAAGACAGACCATATTCTATTCCATCAATTGAGTCAATAAGACTAGACTATGGCTTTCAAAAAAGGTACAAAATGTGATTTGCATCTTCAAGATGTGGACCGTCTTTTCCCCCTCCATTTGATTTATGTTTTTTGTGTCTAAGTTTTCCAACGCCATTGTTCTTAACGTCTTTTTACTCAATTACGGGAAATGAAACCTAAACATGCAGCACCAAAGGATGGCAGGGCCAAAGCTCCAAAGAGGTCCCGACTTTGGGACAAGGATGAACCTGAGTATCGACCCCTGACCACTAGGGCGGTCACTAGACTAGATCCATCCCTATCACCTACACTCTCAACAAAGATACCATCTCAGAGCTCTACTTCACAGTCCTTAGAAAGGAATCTTATACATAGTCTAGTGGGCGACAAATCGAGATATCTTCTAGCGAGTCCACATAAGAGGACTCCGCTAATAAGACGGCCTCCCCTCCAAATAGATTTGGCTGAGAAGATAAAGAAGCAGGGGGAGGACATGTTCAGGATCAAGAGGGATATCAAGGGTGCCCATGAGAGATATTTGGAGGGCCGAGAACTTCATTTGAACAATCCCCGATGGAGCATCACTAAGCAAAGAGTTGTTAGTACTACCGGGTTAGACGAATACCCGAATATCATAGAGAAAATCCAATTCTAAAGATGGAATTTCCTCCTTTGTCCTCCAGGTCAGTACTTCCAGACTCTCATGATAGAATTTGATGCAGTCTACGGTGACCTTCATTAGCTTACCAAACCAGGTTTAGGTTGCTAGTAGAGCCTCTGATGTCTATTACAATCCATGGAGTATCAGTCGATATCAGCCCCAAGGTAGTTAGTCAGTAGTACCTCAGCAATGATTATGGGGCCATAGACACCTTCTCTTATGATGTAGTGGTATACTTAGGGATGCGAGCTAGGCCATGGATGGCTAGTATCATAGTTTGAGCTACCCATACATGGGCTACTCTTAACACAACACATATTTTCAAGGGAGACCTGTGGCTACAAGCTAAATTCTAGTGGAACATAATGTGTAGTCGAATCTGTCGGACCAAGAGCGACAACAAACTTACACATGGCCATCCAGTGGTCATAGTAACAATCATGGATCAAAAGAGGATAGAAATCGGGTAGATATTGTATATAGAGATGAAGGACCGAGCTTTATAGTCAACCATCTCCCTCCGATTTTCATTCCTAATGATTGCTTTGTGCCAGAGAGAAGGGGTACCAATTTTGTAGAGAGAGGATATTTATACAGAGGCTCGATAGGTGACTGATATCAGTAAGATGAAATATGACTCATTAATCACAACTCCCTACCACACGAGCACATCTTTTCCAATTGAGCTTGCATCAGAGAGTAAGGGTATCCAGTCTGAGAAATCCGATAGAGCAGTCACCTCACAAGCACCAGTAGCCTTTCCCACAGATTTTGCTTCTCGAAGAGCTACTTCTCCTGCTACTATACCTATCCTAGCTCCCGCTGCCACTTCTAGGACTGTCCATCTCTTTAGAGATATATTTTCAAGCATGGCTGCTTGACTTAAAAGTGAGGAGAGGAAACAAGCCCACCTATTGAGAACATAACAGCTTTTGTGCCTAAGATTAATGAGCAAGCACTGAAACCACTGGAGGACTCTTTTCGTACCTCCCATGATCCCTTAAGTGCCCGATTAGGGGCCATTGAGCCTAGACTACTGTAGTTAGAGTAAGGCTCTATCTAGCCAGACATTGTGTGCCTATCATGGAGGAAATGAGCATAGTCATGCTAGAGTTGCAGATTAGAGAGCCTCGGGTTGAAGCTGTTGAGATTACCTTACCTTTGGTTGATTGTACTAGGTCAATTTCTATCCTAATGGAGCTGATTTTAGATGTTGCACCTACCAGCACTCCTCTAGTTAGAGACCGTTCATAGACTGCATTACCAATTGAGGCTTCAAAAATCTGGCTGTCTCTATAGGGAGCATCTCCTCCCTAAGAGTCACCTCCTAGAGCTTCATTTGTCAGAGTCGCACATGAACAGGCCTAGTCCACTATTCCATCACAGCCCATAGGTCCTACCCCTCCACTTGCTAAAGGCAAAATGCTAATGGCGGAGGCAGAGGATAGATCCGATGAGGGAATCCTCCAAAAGGAGGATGACCCAGACATGGATTATAGGGGAGGATGCAGAGTTGAGGGCAGCAAAGTTGGAGTCCCTTGCCTTTGGACATATCAGGACACATAAAGACAATGAGGCTAGCACTTCTTATACACCCAGGCCCGGTGTGCCAACTGAGGTTCCTCCCCATGTGCCACATGATCAGTAGCATGAGCTAGACATTTCAGGGAGCCCCTATAATTTTATGCTTTACTTTTATATGTATTAGGACATTGCACGATTTTTGAGTTAGGGGTGAGGGTTGCATTTTCGGCCCTTGGGGAATCTTTTGGTCTTGGGGGTGGGGGTTGCATTTTTTCCCTTGGGAATCTTTTGAGTTGGAGGTGGGGGTTGCATTTTTGGCCCTTGATTCATCTTTTTGTCTTGTATATATGATGTTAAATAGGACTCTTTAGTTTGTATTAAAAGATTGATCTTTTGTGAGTCCAATAATGGTCTGTGATGTTTGTCTATCTTTACCTCTTTCATAGCATAGAATTTTCTTGCTTTGGTAATGTAGAGTCCTCTTGGATTTTCTTAGCCATGGTTCTCTCCTAGAAGGATTTATTTTTGTTGAATCTGCCTAAATATTATTGTTAAATATTATAGTTTATGGGCCCAATGATAGATTGTTAGGCGACATTCTTATGGGTACCAGCCATGTTGAGTCATTCTTAGTTAATTAGAGTGTTTTATGAATTCGGTGGTGGCTACATATGAGATTATAACATGCTTTTATAATTATTTGATACATCTCCTCCTCAAATTTTTTACCACAACTGTTTTGAATTGACATGTGTACCTCTGTTTTTGATATCTTATAGTGTTAATTATGGCAATGATTTCCTAGTTGAGAATAGAGTTATTTAGTCCATTTGATCTCTATATGCCATTGTGTGGTGAGGAAAAATTATTTTGTTCACTTATTGTAGTTACCCTCTAGAATTTGCCTGCTTACTCATGCTTTAGCTTAGGATTGACTTTGGATTGTAGAGATGAACTTAGGCCTTCTTTGTATTGTACAAGCCACATTTGCCTAAATGAGCCTACCAAATGATTCATGTATCCTTAGTCTCTCTTTTTGAGCCTATGACCCTTTTTCCTGATCAACCACAATGAAAGTGAAATCAATTCTCAAGTTGATCCTCTTTTGAATCCATCCTCCTTGATACTATGAAATGTATTGAAAATATACAAAAGTGTAAGTTGGGGGTGATAAGGTGGAAAAAAAGAAAAGGAAAAACATGATGAGTTTGACCACTACCCAAGATATATTGAGCAAGAAAAAGAAAAAGAAATAGAAATAGAAAAAAACGAAAAGAAAAGAAAAAAGAGGAAGAAAAATAATAAATTGAGCTCCCAAAAAGTATTTTGGGTTGTGAAGAATTGCTAAGGAATGAAAGGGAAGAAATAGAAGTGAACAAAAAGTAATAAAAATTATATAATGTTCAAGGATGGTAATGGGCCACTAAAAGAGCATATTTGTATCCTACCAGCCACTTGAACCCACATTACAAGTTTAGAAAAATCCTTATGCGATTCTTAACCAAAATTTTCCAAAATAGAAGGCATTTGAGAATAAAGACAAGCATAAGGTAGTTGTGACCTATGTTGCAAACAAATTTGTGAGAACTTAGTGTTTTTCTATTCTCTCTTGATCGTATGTCCATGTATTGAGTGTGATTGTTGATTCTAAAAATGAACACTTTCCTTGGTCTTATTGTGAAGGCATGTGGATGAAAATGGCTAGCATGAATGACTTCTCAATCTAGGTGTCTTGCATGTTCAAATAATGTCATGAATAGAGATTGCATGCTTAGTTTTAATGATGTGAGAAAGTTATTTTTGCATGATAAATGTTCGGCTCGTTTGGTATATGTAAAACCGACACGCAAGTGCACGTGGTCAAACAAGTAATAAAGTGGCTAAGTAAGCCAAGTATCGATCCAAGGAGACTCAGGATAAGTAAAATTGCCTAAGTACACTATATTCTTATCTTACTTCTAATTATGCTAACAACAACGTAACCAACAGTTAAATAAGTTTTTGTTTATAAAATATATATATACTAAAACTATTAACAATTATTTACTGTGAATTTAAACTATGGATATGAGCATGCCAAGGTTAAGAACAAGTAATGAATTCGATTATAATAATAATTCGGTTAACCTCTTCTTCATGTTGCTAGCCAAGAACAGTAGCCTAGAAATTAAAACTCTCGTATTTAATTTCACTTAAGAATCATAAACCATTCGTCTACATTTCTGTAATCAAATGCAATTTACGACCTAGCAAAACAATTCCGGTACCTAAATTGACTAATACGGCTTTCAAGTATATTTCTATCAGGAAAGCACATCAAAACCCAATTTTCCCAAATCAAGTTAAGAACAATACCCTATTAATTTACAACTTTCCAATTTCTTGCTCTCTCGAGTGAAATTGGACTTTTTAGATGTACATTAATGTCGGCCCAGCACTAATGCAGTAAGAACAAGAATTAATAGAACAACATGAAAGAAGAAGAAGAAAACCATATCATTTACAATCAAAATTCACTACACATGTTCAAAACCTTAGCAAGGAAGAGAATTAGCCATTCATTTGTGGATTGATCATCCTAAAACAAGTGTAAATCATACATACAATTGATTGAAAGAAGAAAGGAAGAGAAGAAATTTCTTAGCTTTTTCGTCCCTCAACTGCTGCTAACCCACGTCCTTGCTCCACCAAGTCTGAATTTCTGAAAAATAAACCTAAGTGTGCTATTTATATTAGTAGGAATCTTTCCCGGAATAACAAGCAACGTGTCACGGAATAGGCTCAAGGCTCAATGGGGTTAACTAGGATTAATTTTTCATGGTAGGTAAAATGAGGGATAAAAAGTTTGGTTCATTCAAAGAAATGCCTACATCATCTCCTACAATTCACATCCTTCATTTCGTTTTATATACACACCAGACAAGTTTTAGACATTCCACAATAGCACGGAATACTCAAAAACCTTACACTCATGGCACATGCTCAAATCAAGACACAATCAGTAGACTCTTACTCAGCTAATCACAAGAATTCGGATTTAAGCTTCAAACATATTGAGTCAAATTCAAGAGCCTAAGTGTCTCAAACAAAGTTATACACTTGCATGCTTCATACTGAACATACTTGCATCTTACAACCATGTATAGCACATAAAAAGAACATCAAGCACCAATTAGTTATGGTTTCAAAAACCCAAAACCTATCGACTAATTTTTCCTCAAGACGGTCGTCATCCATCCATCGTCGGAAACAGTCCCTAACTATGACTAAAAACACTATATACAGACAACAGAAAGAAAGATAAAGAAAATTTTTATTCTTCGGTTCAAAGACCCCTCGTCGGAAAAGAACCGAAAAGAAAAACCAACGGGTGATAAAGTCATGCTTAATTCACAAAACATTTTCAAAATTTTCAAATTTTTCACAAGCATTACATTCACCAAAAATCGTTAAGCACAACAAAAATTTTTGAAATTTCCCTTGAAATTTCCCTCACCCCACACTTAAATCATGCTATGTCCTCATAGCATCAAATTAAAATTTACAAAGGGTGAGAAATACTCCCTGAGGCCTTTAGGCTTAGCTAACAACATGCGTTTCTTCGACTTTGCACAAGTGGGTGTTCAACCCCACACTTTTTCTCTTCCATGCTTGTTAGCTTCATCCTCCACGGGTACTCAGACTTCCCCTCCATCTGCGCTTAACTTTCCACCAAAACAACACAAGATGAAAATAAACAAAAATTAACTCAATTGCAAGAAATTAAAATGGTACCTGTGGTACCCTTGGGTTGCCTCCCAAGCAGCGCTTGATTTTACGTCGCAGCACGACGTAACAAGTTTCACCACTTTTTCCTCCACCTTGAGGATATGAATCTCACCCCTAATTTCTTCTCTAATTTCCTCTTATGCTCCAGGGGTGGTGGTGAAAAATTGTAAGGACCAAGTTGTAGATGTTGCCTTTTGCACTTATTGGCCCTCAAGTAAGAGAAGTCATTTTGTCTCTCCACGTTAGCAAATTTCAAAATATATGGGGCTTGGTCCTCCTCTAGACATTTCTCTATAAGCTTGGAAGACTCTATTTCTATGTTGTCAACCAAACTTAATGTCGAAAAATGCATCGAGTGTGGTCCAATACACCTCAACTCTTAAACCGCATTGTGCTTGACCTCCTTACTTATATACACCTTTTCAGCATTGACATCTATCTCTCCATTAATGTCAAATGGGTGATACTCTATCTCTTCTTCCATGAATGGCTTTTCCATACGTGTGAGCCCATCACGGGAACACTCAAGAGATTCTAATTGTTGGGCTTCATCCAAAAATCCACCCTTGTCTTCTACTTGTAGTTCCTCTTGAATATCGGCTAAAACTGTTACCTGCAATTTATCACAAGCTTCAACCTCAGCAATCATCTCCGTGAATTTGACGCTCATCCTTTCGAGAGCCTCTGCATTCTCTTCTTGCTGAATTCTCAATACTGCCATCGCCTCCTTCATTGCTTCTGATTGCTCCAAGAGTTGTTTCATCATGTCTTCTATTCGAGCTTGGCGTCCCAAGTCCTCATTTTCAGCATGCCTATATTCAGAAAAAACAACAGAAGGATCATAGTAGGAGCTTGGGGGAGGGGAATATGCATTCGGACAGCCATCCCAATGGCCATCTTGACCACCACATATATTACACGTGGTACAGTGTTGCCACGAGTGGTGTCCTCCGCAATTCAGACAAGATTCACTAAAATATGAGTATCCACCATTGAACCCATTTATATTCCACGATGTCATGTCAATAAGGGTATTCGCAAAAGAAAAAGTAAAATGCAAAAGAATTAAAACAAAACACTAAGACTAAGTTGTCAGCACTTAAGAAAATAAAACAAAAATACAGTAAATTTACACTTAACACAATTTCACCAATTGCCTAGTCTCCCCGGCAACGGCGCCAAAAACTTGTTCGGTTGGTTTGGTATATGTAAAACCGACACGCAAGTGCACGTGGTCAAACAAGTAATAAAGTGGCTAAGTAAGCCAAGTATCGATCCAAGGAGACTCAGGATAAGTAAAATTGCCTAAGTACACTATATTCTTATCTTACTTCTAATTATGCTAACAACAGCGTAACCAACAGTTAAATAAGTTTTTGTTTATAAAATATATATATACTAAAACTATTAACAATTATTTACTGTGAATTTAAACTATGGATATGAGCATGCCAAGGTTAAGAACAAGTAATGAATTCGATTATAATAATAATTCGGTTAACCTCTTCTTCATGTTGCTAGCCAAGAACAGTAGCCTAGAAATTAAAACTCTCGTATTTAATTTCACTTAAGAAATATAAACCATTCGTCTACATTTCTGTGATCAAATGCAATTTACGACCTAGCAATACAATTCCGGTTCCTAAATTGACTAATACGGCTTTCAAGTATATTTCTATCAGGAAAACACATCAAAACCCAATTTTCCCAAATCAAGTTAAGAACAATACCCTATTAATTCACAACTTTCCAATTTCTTGCTCTCTCGAGTGAAATTGGACTTTTTAGATGTACATTAATGTCGGCCCAGCACTAATGCAGTAAGAACAAGAATTAATAGAACAACATGAAAGAAGAAGAAGAAAACCATATCATTTACAATCAAAATTCACTACACATGTTCAAAACCTTAGCAAGGAAGAGAATTAGCCACTCATTTGTGGATTGATCATCCTAAAACAAGTGTAAATCATACATACAATTGATTGAAAGAAGAAAGGAAGAGAAGAAATCTCTTAGCTTTTTCGTCCCTCAACTGCTGCTAACCCACGTCCTTGCTCCACCAAGTCTGAATTTCTGAAAAATAAACCTAAGTGTGCTATTTATATTAATAGGAATCTTTCCCGGAATAACAAGCAACGTGTCACGGAGTGCATCGCGGAGCACGGCCTCCATGACACGCTACGGACGTGGAGGCTCTCTGGAAAATCACCCGAAATTGGCCCAGGCAACACCCTGCCGCGTTGGCAGCGTGTCACGCTGCCTGGGAAGCGCGTTGCAGCCCCTTGGTCGCGGAGGCCACCTGTCGTGGCACGTTGCCAATGCGCAGGTGGGCTGTTTTGAGCGGCCTGCCTGCCGTGGTACCTTGTCGACGCACCGGTGGGCTGTTTTGTGCCTCTTCCTTGCCGACGTTCGCGTGTTAATTCCGTTTCCAAGCTTCTACTTCACCAACTCATGGATTAGTTACTCAAACATCATCAAAACCTACAAAACAAAGGCTAATCATGTTGGTTAGCACATATCTCCACATTATATAAAATTACATGAAAATGTATACAATACTTAGATAAACAAGACTAATTTAAGTAATAAAGAGTATCTCGGGCATATATTTTTGCCCGTGATCACATCAAAAACTTGTTCGGCTGGTTCGGTATATGTAAAACCGACACGCAAGTGCATGTGGTCAAACAAGTAATAAAGTGGCTAAGTAAGCCAAGTATCGATCCAAGGAGACTCAGGATAAGTAAAATTGCCTAAGTACACTATATTCTTATCTTACTTCTAATTATGCTAACAACAGCGTAACCAACAGTTAAATAAGTTTTTGTTTATAAAATATATATATACTAAAACTATTAACAATTATTTACTGTGAATTTAAACTATGGATATGAGCATGCCAAGGTTAAGAACAAGTAATGAATTCGATTATAATAATAATTCAGTTAACCTCTTCTTCATGTTGCTAGCCAAGAACAGTAGCCTAGAAATTAAAACTCTCGTATTTAATTTCACTTAAGAATCATAAACCATTCGTCTGCATTTCTGTGATCAAATGCAATTTACGACCTAGCAATACAATTCCGGTTCCTAAATTGACTAATACGGCTTTCAAGTATATTTCTATCAGGAAAGCACATCAAAACCCAATTTTCCCAAATCAAGTTAAGAACAATACCCTATTAATTCACAACTTTCCAATTTCTTGCTCTCTCGAGTGAAATTGGACTTTTTAGATGTACATTAATGTCGGCCCAGCACTAATGCAGTAAGAACAACAATTAATAGAACAACATGAAAGAAGAAGAAGAAAACCATATCATTTACAATCAAAATTCACTACACATGTTCAAAACCTTAGCAAGGAAGAGAATTAGCCACTCATTTGTGGATTGATCTTCCTAAAACAAGTGTAAATCATACATACAATTGATTGAAAGAAGAAAGGAAGAGAAGAAATCTCTTAGCTTTTTCGTCCCTCAACTGCTGCTAACCCACGTCCTTGCTCCACCAAGTCTGAATTTCTGAAAAATAAACCTAAGTGTGCTATTTATATTAGTAGGAATCTTTCCCGGAATAACAAGCAACGTGTCACGGAGTGCATCGCGGAGCACGACCTTCGTGACACGCTACGGACGCGGAGGCTCTCTGGAAAATCACCCGAAATTGGCCCAGGCAGCACCCTGTCGCGTTGGCAGCGTGTCACGCTGCCTGGGCAGCGCGTTGCAGCCCCTTGGTCGCGGAGGCCACCTGACGTGGCACGTTGCCAACGCGCAGGTGGGCTGTTTTGAGCGGCCTGCCGGCCGTGGCACCTTGTCGACGCACCGGTGGGCTGTTTTGTGCCTCTTCCTTGCCGACGTTCGCGTGTTAATTCCGTTTCCAAGCTTCTACTTCACCAACTCATGGATTAGTTACTCAAACATCATCAAAACCTACAAAACAAAGGCTAATCATGTTGGTTAGCACATATCCCCACATTATATAAAATTACATGAAAATGTATACAATAACTCAGATAAACAAGACTAATTTAAGTAATAAAGAGTATCTCGGGCATATATTTTTGCCCGTGATCACAACCCCACACTTAAAGCCTTGTTCGTCCTCGAACAACCTTTTACATATCATGCATATGGAGACTCCCACATAACTAATTTAGCAAGATAATTCAGGTTACGGCTATAATGATTACGTAAGATACAAGCTAAAAATAGAGCATGCCTGATTTGATCATTGAAATGAAGTACAACTGTGTTAAGACTTCCTAACCTCAAGAGTCGACTCTCAATTTTAGCAAACTCATGTAAATTAACTGATTAAGAAATTCCACATGAATTTTATCCTTCATTAAACATGTGCCCCTCATGGAAAGAGAGTTACCCAATCACATGCAAAAACAATTTTTTTACATCACAACATGTGTGGGTACATGAATAGAATTACGCTCACTCTCACAAAGAATTCACATGCATTATGTAATGACCCATAAGCTTGCCCTTAGTGTTTTATTCCACTAATTTAAGGATGTATGAATGTAAGATCAAGTAGGACTTTTTAGGTTGTAATATAACTCAGGTGCGGGTAAGTACTATTATGATCAGTAATAGTGACTATCTTTCCTAAGCGCTTTTAATACATCACGCCTTCATTACAAACTTCCCTTCCCTCACTTCACCTTTTTCACTTTTCATCTTTCTTTTTCCTCTTTTGTTCCCCCATTTCATTAGGCACTTTTAGCTTATTAGTAAGGAGTTCTATAAGTAACTTTTCATTTATTTATTTTCTTACTCCCTACTAATACTCACCCATATTCAAACAAGTGCACCTTCGACCTTTCTCAACTCTTACAATTGCTACTTTCCCTTTCTTTTCATTCTTATCACTCCTTTACTCTTCCGGATTTTTCCTTTAAGCGCTTAGGAGTTTTGGTTCAATTACAAGGCTAATGAAAGAAAAAGGATTAAGCTTATGTTGTAGCTGTCAAAGAATAGGCTCAAGGCTCAATGGGGTTAACTAGGATTATTTTTCACGGTAGATAAAAAGAGGGATAAAAAGTTGGTTCATTCAAAGAAATGCCTACATCATCTCCTACAATTCACATCCTTCATTTCGTTTTATATACACACCAGGCAAGTTCTAGACATTCCACAATAGCACGGAATACTCAAAAACCTTACACTCATGGCACATGCTCAAATCAAGACACAATCAGTAGACTCTTACTCAGCTAATCACAAGAATTCGGAATTAAGCTTCAAACATATTGAGTCAAATTCAAGAGCCTAAGTGTCTCAAACAAAGTTATACACTTGCATGCTTCATACTGAACATACTTGCATCTTACAACCATGTATAGCACATAAAAAGAACATCAAGCACCAATTAGTTATGGTTTCAAAAACCCAAAACCTATTGACTAATTTTTACTCAAGACGGTCGTCATCCATCCATCGTCGGAAACAGTCCCTAACTATGACTAAAAACACTATATACAGACAACAGAAAGAAAGAAAAAGAAAATTTTTATTTTTCGGTTCAAAGACCCCCCGTCGAAAAAGAACCGAAAAGAAAAACCAACGGGTGATGAAGTCATGCTTAATTCACAAAAAATTTTCAAATTTTTCAAATTTTTCACAAGCATTACATTCACCAAAAATCGTTAAGCACAAAAAATTTTTTTGAAATTTCCCTTGAAATTTCCCTCACCCCACACTTAAATCATGCTATGTCCTCATAGCATCAAATTAAAATTTACAAAGGGTGAGAAATACTCCCTAAGGCCTTTAGGCTTAGCTAACAGCATGCGTTTCTTCGACTTTGCACAAGTGGGTGTTCAACCCCACACTTTTTCTCTTCCATGCTTGTTAGCTTCATCCTCCACGGGTACTCAGACTTCCCCTCCATCTGCGCTTAACTTTCCACCAAAACAACACAAGATGAAAATAAACAAAAATTAACTCAATTGAAAGAAATTAAAATGGTACCTGTGGTACCCTTGGGTTGCCTCCCAAGCAGCGCCTGATTTTACATCGCAGCACGACGTAACAAGTTTCACCACTTTTTCCTCCACCTTGAGGATATGAATCTCACCCCTAATTTTTTCTCTAATTTCCTCTTATGCTCCAGGGGTGGTGGTGAAAAATTGTAAGGACCAAGTTGTAGATGTTGCCTTTTGCACTTATTGGCCCTCAAGTAAGAGAAGTCATTTTGTCTCTCCACGTTAGCAAATTTCAAAATATATGGGGCTTGGTCCTCCTCTAGACATTTCTCTATAAGCTTGGAAGACTCTATTTCTATGTTGTCAACCAACCTTAATGTCGAAAAATGCGTCGAGTGTTGTCCAATACACCTCAACTCTTAAACCGCATTGTGCTTGACCTCCTTACTTATATACACCTTTTCAGCATTGACATCTATCTCTCCATTAATGTCAAATGGGTGATACTCTATCTCTTCTTCCATGAATGGCTTTTCCATACGTGTGAGCCCATTACGAGAACACTCAAGAGATTCTAATTGTTGGGCTTCATCCAAAAATCCACCCTTGTCTTCTACTTGTAGTTCCTCTTGAATATCGGCTAAAACAGTTACCTGCAATTTATCACAAGCTTCAGCCTCAGCAATCATCTCCGTGAATTTGACGCTCATCCTTTCGAGAGCCTCTGCATTCTCTTCTTGCTGAATTCTCAATACTGCCATCGCCTCCTTCATTGCTTCTGATTGCTCCAAGAGTTGTTCATCATGTCTTCTATTCGAGCTTGGCGTCCCAAGTCCTCATTTTCAGCATGCCTATATTCAGAAAAAACAACAGAAGGATCATAGTAGGTGCTTGGGGGAGGGGAATATGCATTCGGACAGCCATCCCAATGGACATCTTGACCACCACATATATTACACGTGGTACAGTGTTGCCACGAGTGGTGTCCTCCGCAATTCAGACAAGATTCACTAAAATATGAGTATCCACCATTGAACCCATTTATATTCCACGATGTCATGTCAATAAGGGTATTCGCAAAAGAAAAAGTAAAATGCAAAAGAATTAAAACAAAACACTAAGACTAAGTTGTCAGCACTTAAGAAAATAAAACAAAAATACAGAAAAATTACACTTAACACAATTTCACCAATTGCCTAGTCTCCCCGGCAACGGCGCCAAAAACTTGTTCGGCTGGTTCGGTATATGTAAAACCGACACGCAAGTGCACGTGGTCAAACAAGTAATAAAGTGGCTAAGTAAGCCAAGTATCGATCCAAGGAGACTCAGGATAAGTAAAATTGCCTAAGTACACTATATTCTTATCTTACTTCTAATTATGCTAACAACAGCGTAACCAACAGTTAAATAAGTTTTTGATTATAAAATATATATATATTAAAACTATTAAAAATTATTTACTGTGAATTTAAACTATGGATATGAGCATGCCAAGGTTAAGAACAAGTAATGAATTCGATTATAATAATAATTCGGTTAACCTCTTCTTCATGTTGCTAGCCAAGAACAGTAGCCTAGAAATTAAAACTCTCGTATTTAATTTCACTTAAGAATCATAAACCATTCGTCTACATTTCTGTGATCAAATGCAATTTACGACCTAGCAATACAATTCCGGTTCCTAAATTGACTAATACGGCTTTCAAGTATATTTCTATCAGGAAAACACATCAAAACCCAATTTTCCCAAATCAAGTTAAGAACAATACCCTATTAATTCACAACTTTCCAATTTCTTGCTCTCTCGAGTGAAATTGGACTTTTTAGATGTACATTAATGTCGGCCCAGCACTAATGCAGTAAGAACAAGAATTAATAGAACAACATGAAAGAAGAAGAAGAAAACCATATCATTTACAATCAAAATTCACTACACATGTTCAAAACCTTAGCAAGGAAGAGAATTAGCCACTCATTTGTGGATTGATCATCCTAAAACAAGTGTAAATCATACATACAATTGATTGAAAGAAGAAAGGAAGAGAAGAAATCTCTTAGCTTTTTCGTCCCTCAACTGCTGCTAACCCACGTCCTTGCTCCACCAAGTCTGAATTTCTGAAAAATAAACCTAAGTGTGCTATTTATATTAGTAGGAATCTTTCCCGGAATAACAAGCAACGTGTCACGGAGTGCATCGCGGAGCACGGCCTCCGTGACACGCTACGGACGCGGAGGCTCTCTTTAAAATCACCCGAAATTGGCCCAGGCAGCACCCTGCCGCATTGGCAGCGTGTCACGCTGCCTGGGCAGCGCGTTGCAGCCCCTTGGTCGCAGAGGCCACCTGCCGTGGCACGTTGCCAACGTGCAGGTGGGCTGTTTTGAGCGGCCTGCCTGCCATGGCACCTTGTCGACGCACCGGTGGGCTGTTTTGTGCCTCTTCCTTGCCGACGTTCGCGTGTTAATTCCGTTTCCAAGCTTCTACTTCACCAACTCATGGATTAGTTACTCAAACATCATCAAAACCTACAAAACAAAGGCTAATCATGTTGGTTAGCACATATCTCCACATTATATAAAATTACATGAAAATGTATACAATAACTTAGATAAACAAGACTAATTTAAGTAATAAAGAGTATCTCGGGCATATATTTTTGCCCGTGATCACAACAAAAACTTGTTCGGTGTTCTGCTCAGGTTGGTATTATATTAAAAACCGACACGCAAATGCACGTGGTCAAACAAGTAATAAAGTGTCTAAGTAGCCAAGTATCGATCCAAGGAGGCTCAAGATACGTAAAATTGCCTAGTTTACTATATTCCTATTTCACTTCTAATTATGCTAACAACAATGTAACCAATAGTTACTTGAGTTTTTGGTTTCTAAACTATATATACTACAACTAATAACAACTATTTACTTGTGAATTTAGACAATGGATATGAACATGCCAAGGTTAAGAACAAGTAATGACTTGATAATCATGATAATTTGGTTAATCTCTTCTTCATGTTGCTAGCCAAGAACATTTGCCAAGAAATTAAAACTCTCGTATTTAATTTCACTTTAGAATCATAAACCATCCGTCTACATTTCTGTGATCAAATGCAATTTATGACCTAGCACTACAATTTCGGTTCCTAAATTGACTAATACGGCTTTCAAGTATATTTCTATCAGGAAAGCACATCAAAACCCAATTTTCCCAAATCAAGTTAAGAACAATATCCTATTAATTCACAACTTTCCAATTTCTTGCTCTTTCGAGTGAAATTGGACTTTTTAGATATACATTAATGTTGGCCAATCACTAATGCAGTAAAAACAAGAATTAATAGAACAACATTAAAGAAGAAGAAGAAACCATATCAATTAAAATCAGAATTCATTACACATGTTCAAAACCTCAGCAAGGAAGAGAATTAGCCACTCATTCTTGGATTGATCATCCTAAAATGAGTGTAAATCATACGTACAATTGATAGAAAGAAGAAAGAAAGAGAAGAATTCCCTTAGCTTTTTCGTTCTTCAACTGCTACTAACCCACGTTCCTGCTCTCCACTTCTGAACTCAGTCTAAACACTAAAAAACTAATTAAAATAAACCTAAGTGTGCTATTTATACTAGTGGAAAATTTTTCCCGAAATAACAAGCAACGTGTCACGGAGGCCAATGCGGAGCACTGCCTCCGTGACACGGCGTGGACGCAGACCTTCACTGGAATTTCCAAGGTCCGGTAAATTAACCTCAACGTGGCACGGAGGCCATCGCGGAGGCCTCTCTCCGTGCCACGGAGCTGACGCGAAGGCACACTGGAAATTGCCATTTTAATTTATGTCCAGGCAGTGTGCTACCGCGATGGTAGCGTGGCACGGCTCCATCGCGGAGCCCCTATAAAATATGCATTCCAAGGTCTTTTCCACGCTCGCATCCAAGTCCAACTCCGACATAGTTCCAACACGCATTTTAGCTCCTAAAAATCAAATTTACCTACAAAACAAATGTTAATCATATTGGTTAGTATAAATTCGCATTTTATTACCAATTACATGATATTATATACACATTGCACAACAAACAAGGTAAAAATGATACGTTTGAGTATCACTTGGGCATATAAATCTGCCCAAGATCACTTACCCCACACTTAAATCCTTGTTCGTCCTCGAACAACATATACACAAATCATGCAAATTACATCCCAACCTTCATCACTATGGTGCAACAATTTACGCTACGGTCATACCGATTATTCAATTTTTGCAAATCATCAAGAAAACATGCTTGGTCGTACAATACAATGACCTTTAATACATCAAGGCTTCCTAGACTTTTAAGAATTGATTCTTGATAGCGGCAAACTCATGCAAATCAGCTAATCAAGAAATCCGACACGAAAATCAATCTTTCATCAAGCATGTGCCCTCACAACTCGAGAGAACTTCCCCTTTATGTTCATGCAGCACACAAACATGCAAGTAGGGGCATATAAAAATTAATTTCACTCTCTCTCCCAAAAGAATTCACATGCATCATGTCATGACCCATAGGCTTGCCCTTAGTGTATTACTCCACTAATATAAAGAAATGCAATATAGGATCACGTAGGACTTTAATGGGTTGTAACGGGGCTATGGATCTAGTATGTATATATTGGATTAGCCAATAATAGTCGCTAGCATCCTTAAGCGTCTTTTCAACACATTCCCATCAACTCATGGACATTGTTCCTCTCTTTTCTCTTTTTCTCTCATTCATGCTGGTTTAATTTCATACAGCCCATTTCATCAAACACACTTGACACAAAACAGAGGGTTTTCATGTACCCTCACTATCATTTAATTACAACAAGTGCCTCTTCAACGTCATCTTTTCTTTCCTCACTTTGCTTTTCTTTTTCTTTTCACTCTTTTCACTCTTTAACACTTTGGGAAACATTTTCTTTTCTTTGCAAGCGCTTAAGAGCTTCTTATAGACTTTAAGGCTAATGAAAAGAAGGAATAAAGCTTAGTTCATACAATTTTGGACAAAAGAAAGAAATCGGCTAAAGGCTCAACGGGCTGACTAGGGTATACAACATATAAAAAGGTAGAATTTGACAAGAAAAAAATGGAAACTATCGGTTAAAACAAAGAAATGCCTACATCCTTTCCAACACTACACCTCCTTCATTTCGTTTTGTATACACACCAGGCAAGTTCTAGACAATTCACAATGACATGGAATAGCAAAACCTCACTTCACACATCATGCACATGCTCGAATCAAGATGCATTCACAGACTCTTTAATTAGTCAATTACATGAATTCAAGATTAAGCCTCAATCATACTGAACCAAATTCTATAGCCTAGGTAACTCAACATATTTACAGAATTGCATGCTTTCAAACGAATCACTTTCACATTTTGAACATCAATTACAACACGCAACAAAATTTGAGCAACCATAAGCAACTACAGTTCATTGATGCAATCCACCAAAGAAAAACTAAAAACAAATAAAAACCCTACTCCTACCGACTACATTTCCCTTAAGACGGTCGTCATCCATCCATCATAGGGAATGGTCACTAACTATGACATCGGTTCAATGAGACTATTCTCGGTAAAAGAACTGAAAACAAACTCCGAGAAACCCAAAAATAAAAATCGAAAAAAAAATTGTGCAACACATCGATCATTTCGATAGAAAGAAAATATTTACAAGTGCAAAATATTTTCGCAAAAATTTTGAAAAATATCGATCATGTCGATAGAAAAAAAAATATTTACAAAATTTACAAAATATTTACACTAGCAACCATAACTTTCAAAAACACACATCATTAACCACACAACAAATATATACACATACATCGCAAATCAGTTCGCCACAGGGAAAGCACAAACATACATAAATATCAAGGAAAAATATACAGCAATTTAGAGCCTATGTCCCAGCACCTAACTACTCCCCACCCCACACTTAAATCGAACACTGTCCCCAGCGCGTTGCAGCCCCTTGGTCGCGGAAGCCACCTGCCGTGGCACGTTGCCAACGCGCAGGTGGGCTGTTTTGAGCGGCCTGCCTGCCGTGGCACCTTGTCGACGCACCGGTGGGCTGTTTTGTGCCTCTTCCTTGCCGACGTTCGCGTGTTAATTCCGTTTCCAAGCTTCTACTTCACCAACTCATGGATTAGTTACTCAAACATCATCAAAACCTACAAAACAAAGGCTAATCATGTTGGTTAGCACATATCCCCACATTATATAAAATTACATGAAAATGTATACAATAACTCAGATAAACAAGACTAATTTAAGTAATAAAGAGTATCTCGGGCATATATTTTTGCCCGTGATCACAACCCCACACTTAAAGCCTTGTTCGTCCTCGAACAACCTTTTACATATCATGCATATGGAGACTCCCACATAACTAATTTAGCAAGATAATTCAGGTTACGGCTATAATGATTACGTAAGATACAAGCTAAAAATAGAGCATGCCTGATTTGATCATTGAAATGAAGTACAACTGTGTTAAGACTTCCTAACCTCAAGAGTCGACTCTCAATTTTAGCAAACTCATGTAAATTAACTGATTAAGAAATTCCACATGAATTTTATCCTTCATTAAACATGTGCCCCTCACGGAAAGAGAGTTACCCAATCACATGCAAAAACAATTTTTTACATCACAACATGTGTGGGTACATGAATAGAATTACGCTCACTCTCACAAAGAATTCACATGCATTATGTAATGACCCATAAGCTTGCCCTTAGTGTTTTATTCCACTAATTTAAGGATGTATGAATGTAAGATCAAGTAGGACTTTTTAGGTTGTAATATAACTCAGGTGCGGGTAAGTACTATTATGATCAGTAATAGTGACTATCTTTCCTAAGCGCTTTTAATACATCACGCCTTCATTACAAACTTCCCTTCCCTCACTTCACCTTTTTCACTTTTCATCTTTCTTTTTCCTCTTTTGTTCCCCCATTTCATTAGGCACTTTTAGCTTATTAGTAAGGAGTTCTATAAGTAACTTTTCATTTATTTATTTTCTTACTCCCTACTAATACTCACCCATATTCAAACAAGTGCACCTTCGACCTTTCTCAACTCTTACAATTGCTACTTTCCCTTTCTTTTCATTCTTATCACTCCTTTACTCTTCCGGATTTTTCCTTTAAGCGCTTAGGAGTTTTGGTTCAATTACAAGGCTAATGAAAGAAAAAGGATTAAGCTTATGTTGTAGCTGTCAAAGAATAGGCTCAAGGCTCAATGGGGTTAACTAGGATTAATTTTTCACGGTAGATAAAAAGAGGGATAAAAAGTTGGTTCATTCAAAGAAATGCCTACATCATCTCCTACAATTCACATCCTTCATTTCGTTTTATATACACACCAGGCAAGTTCTAGACATTCCACAATAGCACGGAATACTCAAAAACCTTACACTCATGGCACATGCTCAAATCAAGACACAATCAGTAGACTCTTACTCAGCTAATCACAAGAATTCGGAATTAAGCTTCAAACATATTGAGTCAAATTCAAGAGCCTAAGTGTCTCAAACAAAGTTATACACTTGCATGCTTCATACTGAACATACTTGCATCTTACAACCATGTATAGCACATAAAAAGAACATCAAGCACCAATTAGTTATGGTTTCAAAAACCGAAAACCTATTGACTAATTTTTACTCAAGACGGTCGTCATCCATCCATCGTCGGAAACAGTCCCTAACTATGACTAAAAACACTATATACAGACAACAGAAAGAAAGAAAAAGAAAATTTTTATTTTTCGGTTCAAAGACCCCCCGTCGAAAAAGAACCGAAAAGAAAAACCAACGGGTGATGAAGTCATGCTTAATTCACAAAAAATTTTCAAATTTTTCAAATTTTTCACAAGCATTACATTCACCAAAAATCGTTAAGCACAAAAAATTTTTTTGAAATTTCCCTTGAAATTTCCCTCACCCCACACTTAAATCATGCTATGTCCTCATAGCATCAAATTAAAATTTACAAAGGGTGAGAAATACTCCCTAAGGCCTTTAGGCTTAGCTAACAGCATGCGTTTCTTCGACTTTGCACAAGTGGGTGTTCAACCCCACACTTTTTCTCTTCCATGCTTGTTAGCTTCATCCTCCACGGGTACTCAGACTTCCCCTCCATCTGCGCTTAACTTTCCACCAAAACAACACAAGATGAAAATAAACAAAAATGAACTCAATTGAAAGAAATTAAAATGGTACCTGTGGTACCCTTGGGTTACCTCCCAAGCAGCGCCTGATTTTACGTCGCAGCACGACGTAACAAGTTTCACCACTTTTTCCTCCACCTTGAGGATATGAATCTCACCCCTAATTTCTTCTCTAATTTCCTCTTATGCTCCAGGGGTGGTGGTGAAAAATTGTAAGGACCAAGTTGTAGATGTTGCCTTTTGCACTTATTGGCCCTCAAGTAAGCGAAGTCATTTTGTCTCTCCACGTTAGCAAATTTCAAAATATATGGGGTTTGGTCCTCCTCTAGACATTTCTCTATAAGCTTGGAAGACTCTATTTCTATGTTGTCAACCAAACTTAATGTCGAAAAATGCGTCGAGTGTGGTCCAATACACCTCAACTCTGAAACCGCATTGTGCTTGACCTCCTTACTTATATACACCTTTTCAGCATTGACATCTATCTCTCCATTAATGTCAAATGGGTGATACTCTATCTCTTCTTCCATGAATGGCTTTTCCATACGTGTGAGCCCATCACGGGAACACTCAAGAGATTCTAATTGTTGGGCTTCATCCAAAAATCCACCCTTGTCTTCTGCTTGTAGTTCCTCTTGAATATTGGCTAAAACTGTTACCTGCAATTTATCACAAGCTTCAGCCTCAGCAATCATCTCCGTGAATTTGACGCTCATCCTTTCGAGAGCCTCTGCATTCTCTTCTTGCTGAATTCTCAATACTACCATCGCCTCCTTCATTGCTTCTGATTGCTCCAAGAGTTGTTTCATCATGTCTTCTATTCGAGCTTGGCGTCCCAAGTCCTCATTTTCAGCATGCCTATATTCAGAAAAAACAACAGAAGGATCATAGTAGGTGCTTGGGGGAGGGGAATATGCATTCGGACAGCCATCCCAATGGACATCTTGACCACCACATATATTACACGTGGTACAGTGTTGCCACGAGTGGTGTCCTCCGCAATTCATACAAGATTCACTAAAATATGTGTATCCACCATTGAACCCATTTATATTCCACGATTTCATGTTAATAAGGGTATTCGCAAAAGAAAAGTAAAATGCAAAAGAATTAAAACAAAACACTAAGACTAAGTTGTCAGCACTTAAGAAAATAAAACAAAACAGCCCACCTGCGCGTTGGCAACGTGCCACGGCAGGTGGCCTCCGCGACCAAGGGGCTGCAACGCGCTGCCCAGGCAGCGTGACACGCTGCCAACGCGGCAGGGTGCTGCCTGGGCCAATTTCGGGTGATTTTCCAGAAAGCCTCCGCGTCCGTAGCGTGTCATGGAGGCCGTGCTCCGCGATGCACTCCGTGACACGTTGCTTGTTATTCCGGGAAAGATTCCTACTAATATAAATAGCACACTTAGGTTTATTTTTCAGAAATTCAGACTTGGTGGAGCAAGGACGTGGGTTAGCAGCAGTTGAGGGATGAAAAAGCTAAGAGATTTCTTCTCTTCCTTTCTTCTTTCAATCAATTGTATGTATGATTTACACTTGTTTTAGGATGATCAATCCACAAATGTTGTAATTGATGTTCAAAATGTGAAAGTGATTCGTTTGAAAGCATGCAATTCTGTAAATATGTTGAGTTACCTAGGCTATAGAATTTGGTTCAGTATGATTGAGGCTTAATCTTGAATTCATGTAATTGACTAATTAAAGAGTCTGTGAATGCATCTTGATTCGAGCATGTGCATGATGTGTGAAGTGAGGTTTTGCTATTACATGTCATTGTGAATTGTCTAGAACTTGCCTGGTGTGTATACAAAACGAAATGAAGGAGGTGTAGTGTTGGAAAGGATGTAGGCATTTCTTTGTTTTAACCGATAGTTTCTATTTTTTTTCTTGTCAAATTCTACCTTTTTATATGTTGTATACCCTAGTCAGCCCGTTGAGCCTTTAGCCGATTTCTTTCTTTTGTCTAAAATTGTATGAACTAAGCTTTATTCCTTCTTTTCATTAGCCTTAAAGTCTATAAGAAGCTCTTAAGCGCTTGCAAAGAAAAGAAAATGTTTCCCAAAGTGTTAAAGAGTGAAAAGAGTGAAAAGAAAAAGAAAAGCAAAGTGGAGAAAGAAAAGATGATGTTGAAAAGGCACTTGTTGTAATTAATTGATAGTGGGGGTACATGAAAACCCTTTGTTTTGTGTCAAGTGTGTTTGATGAAATGGGCTGTATGAAAGTAAACCAGCATGAATGGGAGAAAAAGAGAAAAGAGAGGAACAATGTCCATGAGTCGATGGGAATGTGTTGAAAAGGCGCTTAAGGATGCTAGCGACTATTATTGGCTAATCCAATATATACATACTAGATCCATAGCCCCGTTACAACCCATTAAAGTCCTATGTGATCCTATATTGCATTTCTTTATATTAGTGGAGTAATACACTAAGGGCAAGCCTATGGGTCATGACATGATGCATGTGAATTCTTTTGGGAGAGAGAGTGAAATTCATTTTTATATGCCCCTACTTTCATGTTTGTGTGCTGCATGAACATAAAGGCGAAATTTCTCTCGAGTTGTGAGGGCACATGCTTGATGAAAGATTGATTTTCGTGTCGGATTTCTTGATTAGCTGATTTGCATGAGTTTGCCGATATCAAGAATCAATTCTTAAAAGTCTAGGAAGCCTTGATGTATTAAAGGTCATTGTATTGTACGACCAAGCATGTTTTCTTGATGATTTGCAAAAATTGAATAATCGGTATGACCGTAGCGTAAATTGTTGCACCATAGTGATGAAGGTTGGGATGTAATTTGCATGATTTGTGTATATGTTGTTCGAGGACGAACAAGTATTTAAGTGTGGGGTAAGTGATCTTGGGCAGATTTATATGCCCAAGTGATACTCAAACGTATCATTTTTACCTTGTTTGTTGTGCAATGTGTATATAATATCATGTAATTGGTAATAAAATACGAATTTATACTAACCAACATGATTAGCATTTGTTTTGCAGGTAAATGTGATTTTTAGGAGCTAAAATGCGTGTTGGAACTATGTCGGAGTTGGACTTGGATGCGAGCGTGGAAAAGACCTTGGAATGCATTCCTTTCTTCTTTCAATCAATTGTATGTATGATTTACACTTGTTTTAGGATGATCAATCCATAAATGAGTGGCTAATTCTCTTCCTTGCTAAGGTTTTGAACATGTGTAGTGAATTTTGAATGTAAATGATATGGTTTTCTTCTTCTTCTTTCATGTTGTTCTATTAATTCTTGTTCTTACTGCATTAGTGCTGGGCCGACATTAATGTACATCTAAAAAGTCCAATTTCACTCGAGAGAGCAAGAAATTGGAAAGTTGTGAATTAATAGGGTATTGTTCTTAACTTGATTTGGGAAAATTGGGTTTTGATGTGCTTTCATGATAGAAATATACTTGAAAGCCGTATTAGTCAATTTAGGAACCTGAATTGTATTGCTAGGTCGTAAATTGCATTTGATCACAGAAATGTAGACGAATGGTTTATGATTCTTAAGTGAAATTAAATACGAGAGTTTTAATTTGTAGGCTACTGTTCTTGGCTAGCAACATGAAGAAGAGGTTAACCGAATTATTATTATAATCGAATTCATTACTTGTTCTTAAACTTGGCATGCTCATATCCATAGTTTAAATTCACAGTAAATAATTGTTAATAGTTTTAGTATATATATATTTTATAAACAAAAACTTATTTAACTGTTGGTTACGCTGTTGTTAGCATAATTAGAAGTAAGATAAGAATATAGTGTACTTAGGCAATTTTACTTATCCTGAGTCTCCTTGGATCGATACTTGGCTTACTTAGCCACTTTATTACTTGTTTGACCACGTGCACTTGCGTGTCGGTTTTATATATACCGAACCAGCCGAACAAGTTTTTGGCGCCGTTGCCGGGGAGACTAGGCAATTGGTGAAATTGTGTTAAGTGTAAATTTACTGTATTTTTGTTTTATTTTCTTAAGTGCTGACAACTTAGTCTTAGTGTTTTGTTTTAATTCTTTTGCATTTTACTTTTTCTTTTGCGAATACCCTTATTGACATGACATCGTGGAATATAAATGGGTTCAATGGTGGATACTCATATTTTAGTGAATCTTGTCTGAATTGCGGAGGACACCACTCGTGGCAACACTGTACCACGTGTAATATATGTGGTGGTCAAGATGGCTATTGGGATGGCTGTCTGAATGCATATTCCCCTCCCCCAAGCTCCTACTATGATCCTTCTGTTGTTTTTTCTGAATATAGGCATGCTGAAAATGAGGACTTGGGACGCCAAGCTCGAATAGAAGACATGATGAAACAACTCTTGGAGCAATCAGAAGCAATGAAGGAGGCGATGGCAGTATTGAGAATTCAGCAAGAAGAGAATGCAGAGGCTCTCGAAAGGATGAGCGTCAAATTCACGGAGATGATTGCTGAGGCTGAAGCTTGTGATAAATTGCAGGTAACAGTTTTAGCCGATATTCAAGAGGAACTACAAGCAGAAGACAAGGGTGGATTTTTGGATGAAGCCCAACAATTAGAATCTCTTGAGTGTTCCCGTGATGGGCTCACACGTATGGAAAAGCCATTCATGGAAGAAGAGATAGAGTATAACCCATTTGACATTAATGGAGAGATAGATGTCAATGCTGAAAAGGTGTATATAAGTAAGGAGGTCAAGCACAATGCGGTTTCAGAGTTGAGGTGTATTGGACCACACTCGACGCATTTTTCGACATTAAGTTTGGTTGACAACATAGAAATAGAGTCTTCCAAGCTTATAGAGAAATGTCTAGAGGAGGACCAAGCCCCATATATTTTGAAATTTGCTAACGTGGAGAGACAAAATGACTTCGCTTACTTGAGGGCCAATAAGTGCAAAAGGCAACATCTACAACTTGGTCCTTACAATTTTTCACCACCACCCCTGGAGCATAAGAGGAAATTAGAGAAGAAATTAGGGGTGAGATTCATATCCTCAAGGTGGAGGAAAAAGTGGTGAAACTTGTTACGTCGTGCTGCGACGTAAAATCAGGCGCTGCTTGGGAGGCAACCCAAGGGTACCATTTTAATTTCTTACAATTGAGTTAATTTTTGTTTATTTTCATCTTGTGTTGTTTTCGTGGAAAGTTAAGCGCAGATGGAGGGGAAGTCTGAGTACCCGTGGAGGATGAAGCTAACAAGCATGGAAGAGAAAAAGTGTGGGGTTGAACACCCACTTGTGCAAAGTCGAAGAAACGCATGTTGTTAGCTAAGCCTAAAGGCCTCAGAGAGTATTTCTCACCCTTTGTAAATTTTAATTTGATGCTATGAGGACATAGCATGATTTAAGTGTGGGGTGAGGGAAATTTCAAAAATTTTTGTTGTGCTTAACGATTTTTGGTGAATGTAATGCTTGTGAAAAATTTGAAAAATTTGAAAATTTTTTGTGAATTAAGCATGACTTCATCACCCGTTGGTTTTTCTTTTCGGTTCTTTTCCGACGGGGGGTCTTTGAACCGATGAATAAAAATTTTCTTTTTCTTTCTTTCTGTTGTCTGTATATAGTGTTTTTAGTCATAGTTAGGGACTGTTTCCGACGATGGATGGATGACGACCGTCTTGAGGAAAAATTAGTCGATAGGTTTTGGGTTTTTGAAACCATAACTAATTGGTGCTTGATGTTCTTTTTATGTGCTATACATGGTTGTAAGATGCAAGTATGTTCAGTATGAAGCATGCGAGTGTATAACTTTGTTTGAGACACTTAGGCTCTTGAATTTGACTCAATATGTTTGAAGCTTAATTCCGAATTCTTGTGATTAGCTGAGTAAGAGTCTACTGATTGTGTCTTGATTTGAGCATGTGCCATGAGTGTAAGGTTTTTGAGTATTCCGTGCTATTGTGGAATGTCTAAAACTTGCCTGGTGTGTATATAAAACGAAATGAAGGATGTGAATTGTAGGAGATGATGTAGGCATTTCTTTGAATGAACCAACTTTTTATCCCTCATTTTACCGACCGGGAAAAATTAATCCTAGTTAACCCCATTGAGCCTTGAGCCTATTCTTTGACAGCTGCAACATAAGCTTAATCCTTTTTCTTTCATTAGCCTTGAAATTGAACCAAAACTCCTAAGCGCTTAAAGGAAAAATCCGGAAGAGTAAAGGAGTGATAAGAATGAAAAGAAAGGGAAAGTAGCAATTGTAAGAGTTGAGAAAGGTCGAAGGTGCACTTGTTTGAATATGGGTGAGTATTAGTAGGGAGTAAGAAAATAAATAAATGAAAAGTTACTTATAGAACTCCTTACTAATAAGCTAAAAGTGCCTAAAGAAATGGGGGAACAAAAGAGGAAAAAGAAAGATGAAAAGTGAAAAAGGTGAAGTGAGGGAAGGGAAGTTTATAATGAAGGCGTGATGTATTAAAAGCGCTTAGGAAATAGGAATATAGTAAACTAGGCAATTTTACGTATCTTGAGCCTCCTTGGATCGATACTTGGCTACTTAGCCACTTTATTACTTGTTTGACCACGTGCACTTGCGTGTCAGTTTTTAATATAAATTACCACGAGCAGAGCAAGTCGAGAAAGTTTTTGGCGCCGTTGCCTGGGAGGCTAGGCGATTTGTAAAATTGTGTTTAGTGTAAATTTACTGTATTTGTATTTTTATTTTCTTAAGTGTTAACAACTTGGTCTTAGCCTGTATTTTGCAGATTTTGTTTCTGTGAACACTGGCAAGGGACAAAGAGCTGGTGGAATCTTACTTAGAGCCTGAACGTGAGTTTCATAGTCAACGTAGAGAAGCTCTTCGAAAGAAGCTGCAGTTGCTTAAACAGTCTATGATGGAGCAACAAAATCCACCAGTTGTGCGGGCAGTTTTAGTGCCCGATGAAGCAGCAGCAAGGCCGGTTCGCGAGGTGGCAATCCCACACGCTAATAATGTACATTCTAGCATCCGCAAACCAGAGCCTGGAGGGAGGTTTGAATTAAAGCAGAATATGGTGCAACTTTTGCACACAAGCGGGCAATTTACCGGTCTCCCTCACGAAGATCCACAACAACATCTCCAGAACTTTTTGGAGATAAGTGACACTTATATACCCGCTAGAGTGTCACCTGATTATGTTCGGCTCACCTTATTTCCATTTTCCTTACTTGGTGAAGCCAAGAGGTGGTTAAAAGCTGAACCACCCAATTCTATATCAACATGGGATGATCTTGCACGGAAGTTTTTGATCAGATTTTTCCCTTCTGGTAAAACAGCCAGACTTAGGAGTCAAATCCTAAGTTTTAAACAGAGGGACGGAGAAAATCTTTATCAAGCCTGGGAAAGATTTAAATCCATGTTGCGGGACTGTCCTCACCATCATCAGCCCAATGAGGTGTTGGTACACACATTTATTGAGGGTTTGAAACCCCACACTAAAATTCTGTTAGATTCAACAGCTGGAGGGCAAGCGCTGGAAAAGACCTATGAGGAGCTGTACACTTTGCTCAACCGAATTTCACAAGGCAATCCAGAATGGAATGCAGATTCTTCAAGAGGTGGAGCAAGGAAAGCAACGGGAGTGCTTGAAGTGGATGGATTCACAGCTATCGCTGCACAGATAGCTGCTTTGCAAAATCAGTTAAACACTCACTTCAGCAATATAAATTTGAACCAGCCATCAGCTTCAGTCAATGCAGTTCAACAGATGTGCTGTGAAGTGTGTGGTAGTAGTGAGCATTCAGCTGAATGCTGTGGTGCAAATCCTGATTCTGTTAACTTTGTGGGCAATGCACAGAGAAATCAACAGCAGTTTGGTAGTGGCTACAACTCAAATTGGAGGAACCATCCGAATTTTTCGTGGGGTAGCAACAATCAACAAGGCCAAAGTTCAGGGCAGGGTATGCACAGAAACCAAGGAGGGCAACAAAATTATCAAGCTCAATTTAGAAATCACAATGCCCCTCCTCCACCACCATCACCGACTATTGAGGAGATGTTCAAAACCATGATCGCTAATCAGGCACAATTGCAGGCTGACTATGTCAAATTGGCAGCCGAAGTGAAGAACAATCAATTGGCGACCAAGGCTCTTGAATATCAGTTTGGGCAGTTTGCTAGTGCCCAAAATACTAGACCCAGAGGAGGACTACCTAGCGACACGGATCCTAATCCAAAGCAGGTAAATGCAGTGACCACGAGGAGTGGTTTACAGTTGAAGGAGGTGGAACCGGAAAGACCGCCTCAAAAGTCAGGAGCAGCAGATGTTGAGGGAGAGCAAATCTCGGATAAAGGGAAGACTAAAGAAGCTGAAGCCCTCTGGAAATCACCCGAAATTGGCCCGGGCAGCACCCTACCGCGTTGGAAGCCCTTGGTCGCGGAGGCCACCTGCCGTGGCACGTTGCCAACGCGCAGGTGGGCTGTTGTGAGCGGCCTGCCTGCTGTGGCACGTTGCCAACGCGCAGGTGGGCTATTTTGTGCCTCCTCTTCGCTGACGTTCGCGTGTTAATTCCGTTTCCAAGCATCTACTTCACCAACTCATGAATTAGTTACTCAAAAGTCATCAAAACCTACAAAACAAAGGCTAATCATGTTGGTTAGCACATATCTTTACTTCATATAAATTTACATGAAAATATATACAATAACTTAGATAAACAAGACTAATTTAAGTCATAAAGCGTATCTCGGGCATATATTTTTGCCCGTGATCACAACCCCACACTTAAAGCCTTGTTCGTCCTCGAACAACCTTTTACATATCATGTATATGGAGACTCCCACATAACTAATTTAGCAAGAGAATTCAAGTTACGGCTATAATGATTACATAAGATACAAGCTAAAAATAGAGCATGCCTGATTTGATCATTCAAATGAAGTACAACTATGTTAAGACTTCTTAACCTCAAGAATCAACTCTCAATCTTAGCAAACTCATGCAAATCAACTGATTAAGAAATATCACATGAATTATATCCTTCATTCAACATGTGCCCCTCACAGGAAGAGAGTTACCCAATCACACGCACAAACAATTTTTTACATCACAACATGTGTGGGTACATGAATAGAATTACGCTCACTCTCACAAAGAATTCACATGCATTATGTAATGACCCATAATCTTGCCCTTAGTGTTTTATTCCACTAATTTAAGGATGTATGAATGTAAGATCAAGTAGGACTTTTTAGGTTGTAATGTAACTCAGGTGCGGGTAAGTACTATTATTGCCAGTAATAGTGACTATCTTTCCTAAGCGCTTTTAATACATCACGCCTTCATTACAAACTTCCCTTCCCTCACTTCACCTTTTTCTCTTTTTAGTTTTCTTTTTCCTCTTTTGTTTCCCCATTTCTTTCGGCACTTTTAGCTTATTAGTAAGGAGTACTTAAGCAATATGTTTCATTCATTTCTTTTCTTACTCCCTACTAATAATCAACCATTTTCACACAAATGCACCTTTTTCCTTTTCTCAACTATTTACAACTTGCTATTTTTCCTTCTTTCTCCCAATTCTCACTCCTTCACTCTTTCGGATTTTTCCACTTACGCGCTTCGGAGTTTTGGATCAACTTCAAGGCTAATGAAAGAAAAAGGATTAAGCTTATGTTGCAGCTGTCAAAGAATAGGCTCAAGGCTCAATGGGGTTAACTAGGATTAATTTTTCAAGGTAGGTATAATGAGGGATAAAAGTTTGGTTCATTCAAAGAAATGCCTAAATCATCTCCTACAATTCCCATCCTTCATTTCATTTTATATACACACCAGGCAAGTTCTAGACATTTCATAATAGCACAGAATACTCAAAAACCTTACACTCATGGCACATGCTCAATTCAAGACACATTCAGCAGACTCTTACTCAGATAATCACAAGAATTCAGAATTAAGCTTCCATCATATTGAGTCAAATTCAAGAGCCTAAGTGTCTCTAACAAAGTTATACACTTGCATGCTTCACACTGAACATACTTGCATCTTACAATCACGTATAGCACATAACAAGAACATCAAGCCCCAATTAGTTATGGTTTCAAAAACCCAACACCTACCGACTAATTTTTACTCAAGACGGTCGTCATCCATCCATCGTCGGAAACAGTCCCTAACTATGACTAAAAACACTATATACAGACAAAGGAAAGAAAGAAAAAGAAAATTTTTATTCTTCGGTTCAAAGACCCCCCGTCGGAAAAGAACCGAAAAGAAAACCCAACGGTTGATGAATTCATGCTTAACTCTCAAAAAAAAAAATTTTTTCAATTTTCTCACAAGCATTACATTCACCAAAAATCGTTAAGCACAACAATTTGAAATTTCCCTTGAAATTTCCCTCACCCCACACTTAAATCATGCTATGTCCTCATAGCATCAAATTAAAATTTAAAAAGGGTGAGAAATACTCCCTGAGGCCTTTAGGCTTAGCTAACAACATGCCTTGCTTCAACTTTGCACAAGTGGGTGTTCAACCCCACACTTTTTCTCTTCCATGCTTGTTAGCTTCCTCCTCCACGGGTACTCAGACTTCCCCTCCATCTGCGCTTAACTTTCCACCAAAATAACACAAGATGAAAATAAACAAAAATTAACTCAATTGCAAGAAATTAAAATGGTACCTGTGGTACCCTTGGGTTGCCTCCCAAGCAGCGCCTAATTTTACGTCGCGGCACGACGTACCAAGTTTCACCAATTTTTCCTCCACCTTGAGGATATGAATCTCACCCCTAATTTCTTTTCTAATTTCCTCTTATGCTCCAGGGGTGTTGGTGAAAAATTGTAAGGACCAAACAATAGGTGTTGCCTTTTTAACTTATTGGCCCTCAAGTAAGCGAAGTCATTTTGTCTCTTCGCGTTGGCAAATTTCAAAATATATGGTGCTTGGTCCTCCTCTAGACATTTCTCTATAAGCTTGGAAGACTCTCTTTCTATGTTGTCAGCCAAATTTAATGTCGAAAAATGCGTATAGTGTGGTCCAATACACCTCAACTCTGAAACTGCATTTTGCTTGACCTCCTTACTTGTATACTCCTGCTCAGCATCGACATCTATCTCTTCATTAATGTCAAATGGGGGATACTCTATCTCTTCTTCCCTGAATGGATTTTCTATAAGTGTGAGCCCATCACGGGGACACTCAAGAGATTCTAATTGTTGGGCTTCATCCAAAAATTCACCCTTGTCGTCCTCTTGTATTTCCTCTTGAATATCGGCTAAAGTTGTTACCTGCAATTTATCACCATCTTCAGCTTCAACGATCATCTCCGTGAATTTGATGCTCATCCTTTCTAGAGCCTCTGCATTCTCTTCTTGCTGAATTCTCAATACTGCCATCGCCTCCTTCATTGCTTCTGATTGCTCCAAGAGTTGTTTCAGCATGTCTTCTATTCGAGCTTGGCGTCCCAAGTCCTCATTCTCAGCATGCCTATATTCAGGAAAAACAACAGAAGGATCATAGTAGGGGCTTGGGGGAGGGGAATATGCATTCGGACAGCCATCCCAATGACCATCTTGACCACCACATATATTGCACGTGTTACAGTGTTGCCACGAGTGGTGTCCTCCGCAATTCAGACAAGATTCGCTAAAATATGAGTATCCACCATTTATACCATTTGTATTCCACGATGTCATGTCAATAAGGGTATCCAAAAAAGAAGAAAAATAAAATAAAATACAAAAAAGAATTAAAACAAACACTAAGACCAAGTTGTCAGCACTAAGAAAAAAAAAATATAGTAAATTTACACTTAAAACAAATTCACCAATTGCCAAGTCTCCCCGGCAACGACGCCAAAAACTTATTCAGTGCTTCGTTAGGGGTTTCTAAACCGACACGCAAGTGCACGTGGTCAAACAAGTAATAAAGTGGCTAAGTAAGCCAAGTATCGAACCAAGGAGACTCTGGATAAGTAAAAATTGCTCAAGTATACTATATTCTATCTTACTTATATATATGCTGACAACAACGTAACCAAAAGTTAAATAATTTTTGTTTATAAATTATATACTAAAACTATTAACAAATATCTACTTTGAATTGAAACTATGGATATGAGCATGCCAAGGTTAAGAACAAGTAATGAACTTGATTATAATCATAATTTGGTTAATCTTCTCTTCCTGTTGCTAGCCAAGAACATTAGCCAAGAGATTAAAACTCTCGTATTTAATCTCACTTAAGAATCATAAACCATCCGTCTACATTTCTGTGATCAAATGCAATTTATGACCTAGCAATACAATTCCGGTTCCTAAATTGACTAATACGGCTTTCAAGTATTTTTCTATCAAGAAAGCACATTAAAACCCAATTTTCCCAAATCAAGTTAAGAATAATACCCTATTAATTCACAACTTTCCAATTTCGTGCTCTCTCGAGTGAAATCGGACTTTTTAGATGTACATTAATGTCGGCCACACACCAATGCAGTAGAAACAAGAATTAATAGAACAACATGGAAGAAGAAGATGAAAAACCATATAATTCAATAATCAAAATTCATCACCATTGTTCATAACCTCAGCAAGGAAGAGAATTAGCCACTCATATGTGGATTAATCATCCTAAAACAAGTGTTAATCATACAAACAATTTATTGAAATAAGAAAGAAAGAGAGAAAAACCCTGAGCTTTTTCGTCCCTCAACTGCCTGTAACCCACGTCCTTGCTCCACCAAGTCTGAATTAATTAAAAATAAGCCTAAGTGTTCTATTTATACTAGTGGGAATTTTTTCCGGAATAACAAGCAACGTGTCACGGAGTGCATCGCGGAGCACGGCCCCCGTGACACGCTACGGACGCGGAATCCCTCTGGAAATCACCCGAAATTGGCCCGGGCAGCACCCTGCCGCGTTGGCAGTGTGTCACGCTGCTTGGGAAGCGCGTTGGAAGCCCTTGGTCGCGGAGGCCACCTGCCGTGGCACGTTGCCAACGCGCAGGTGGGCTGTTGTGAGCGGCCTGCCTACCGTGGCATGTTGCCAACGCGCAGGTGGGCTTTTTTGTGCCTCCTCTTCGCCGACGTTCGCGTGTTAATTCCGTTTCCAAGCATCTACTTCACCAACTCATGAATTAGTTACTCAAAAGTCATCAAAACCTACAAAACAAAGGCTAATCATGTTGGTTAGCACATATCTTTACTTCATATAAATTTACATGAAAATATATACAATAACTTAGATAAACAAGACTAATTTAAGTCATAAAGCGTATCTCGGGCATATATTTGTGCCCGTGATCAATGATCTCAATTGGGTGAAATTGATTATGGGCTTGACAATATTCGATTTATCTATGCTTTGTAAAGTGAGATTGGTGGTGAAACCCATCCAATCATGCCAAATTGCCTCTATATTACTTGAGAAAGCCAATTAAGATTTCAGTAGCATTAATCAAAAATGACTTAAGGATTTAAACCTTGTTTAATGGATTCACCTATATATAGGAGGAATCTAACTGACGAGTTGTAATTTGATAGAATAGAGTTCTTATCAATTTGAGAAAATTGAAATATATTGACACCGTTGGGATAGTTGAAAGACACCTTATGGTTGCCTAGATAGACTTCTTGCATATTCACCATAAACTCATTCTCAATTATCCCTTTTGAGTGATTTAAAGGGATCAACCCAAAGAGGGGTTACTTTCCTAGAATTTTCTCCATATTGAACTATAACTCATTTTAAATCTTAGTCAATTATACTTTTTACCATTAACCCGAGTAGTTTATCAATTTAAAAATCACGTTTGAATTGCTTAATAATGCTGACCTAAACAAAATCTATGCGGATACGATTTCAACTCCATGTTGAGTAATTATGCTATATCGACCGCGCACACACTCACTAGTTGAGGTGGATCAAGGGAGATATTATAAATCACCCTTCAGACCTTATGGAACCATCCAAACTCAAATTCAAACTCGTTTATTCGAAATGTTGATTTTGATCAAACATTCCAAATTCTAAACTTCCAAAAGTAGAAATGTTTTTTCCTAAATGCACCCGGTCACCTCTGGAGTTATGTCAACCATTTCTGCTAGCTATAAACTACATCATAAATCTCAAATCAGGGCCAAACTAGGAAAAAGAATTCTAACGCACAAAGTGACTATGTGGGTCGTTGCACGACATATCCAAGAAGAGGTACCTAGGTGTATTTTATTTGCAAATGACATAATATTTATTAATGAGAAACATGATAGAATTAATGGTAGGCTGAAGGTTTGGAGATAGACCTCAAAGTCTAAAGGGTTCAGTTTGAGCAAGACTAACATAGAGTATTTGAAGTGCAAGTTAAATGAAGTAACTCACAAGGAAAATATGGAATTGAAGATAGATACATTAGTCATCTCCAAGAGAGAAAGTTTCAAGTATCTTGGGTTAATCACTCAATAAAATATAGAGATTGATGATGATGATGATGCACATTGCATTGGATCGGGGTTAATAAAATAAAGGAGCTCGCATCCAACGTCCTATGTGATAAGAATGTGCCACCAAGATTTAAAAGTAATTTTTATAAAAAGTTGTTAGATAAACTATACGGTTGAGAGTTTTCAAGTCAAGAACTCGCACGTTCAGAAGATGCAAGTAATGGAGATAAGGATATTGACATGGATGTGTGAGCATACTAGGAGAGACAAGATTAAGAACAAAGATATACGGGACAAGGTGGGAGTGGCCCCAGTGGAGAACAAGCAGAGGGAGGCGAGACTGAGATGGTTTGGACATGTGATGAGAAGATGCATAGAGGCCCAATGAGAAAATGCGAGAGATTGGCTAAGGTGGATTTTAGGAGAGGAAGAGATAGGTCAAAAAAGTATCTGGAGAGGTGATTAAATAGGATATATCGCACCTACAGTTTGTTGAGAACATGACCTTAGATAGGAGGATATGCAGGTCGAGAATTTGGCTAGAAATTTAGTAGACAGTCAAGTGTTGTTTAGTTTCCCATCAGCATTATTATTAGTAACTCTCCTACTATCATATTCTTCAATTTTATTATTACCAATTATTATTTTTACTTTGTTTATCATACTATTTGTAGTTACTATCGTTGTTGACACCCAATTTATCACTGCACTATTTGATTAATTATTCAAGACTCTTAAATGTTCAAACTGTAAAATAAAATTTGTTAAGGTTGAAAATGTTTTCTAAAATTACATACAGTAATATTTTGCGATTTCATTTGAAAAATATCCTAAATATATATTATATGAATTCATATATATAATTTTGAATATTAAATATGTTTACAAAATTAATGTAATATACATACATACATACATACATAGTGTATGTGTGTGTATATATATATATATATCAATTTTCAATTTATCTAAAAATGAGTATGTTATTTAAGTACATATCAATTATAATTTCAATACTATAGTTAGTATTTTCTGCAAATAAAATTTTACTTTGTTTAAGCTTGGAAACTTGCTTAATTAATTTATAATTCATCTCAATTTTATTTCTAGAAAGTCCAATTTTAAAAGTTTGATGTAAATTTAAAGCTCAATTAATTAATTATCGTTATCTTTATTTTAAAAGTGGCTACAATTGCAATAAAATTGGTTCATTTTAAATTATAACTTTAACCTAAAATTGAGCAAAAATAATGTCATATTCCTCTTAATTCAAGTCTCTAAAATTCAGTCAAGACATGTGCGCCAGGTCAACATGCACATGAATTATGTTTTCCCTCCTTAAAATCTCAATCATTCATTTTAATTCAATGGCCTTAAATTATTAAATTTTATTACATAGGTATATTTATATATATATATATATATATATATATATATATATATGTATGTATGTATATCTTTTAATGTCCCTTTAATTACCACCATCCGATCAAATGATCGGACGATCAGATTATGCTCTATCACCCAGACACACTTTTCAGAAATTCAAAAGAACCCTACTACTTTCCTCTTTGCCATTTTTGTCCCAACAGCCCCAGACCCTAGCCTCAATTCTCTCTCTCCTTTTCTCCTCTTCTTCACCCCTAACTAGAAACTATTGGCCAACCTGACCCTAGCCCACACGCCTCCCTGGTCCTTCCTTCGCAAATTGTCAAAAGCAGGCAAAATTCTCGTCCCTCTACAAATTGCCAAAAGTAGGCAAGTTTCTCACTGCTTTTGCCAGTTTTGTTCGTCACCTTCTTCATACCAAATCTGCTTTTTAGACCATGAAAAAAATCAAGGATTCGCATGTTATGGTAAAGTCAAGCCATCAACAGTTCCTAATCATTGTCATCTTTGAAAAAGTGAGTCTTTTTCATCTTTTTTCGTTTTCATAAACCCTCGCCCCCATTTGTTTCTTTTCAAATTTTGAATTTCATTGGCTTTCCTTAGAAGCTGTTGAAGCCATTGATTCTTGGCTATAAATATTACCATTATAATGGTTGTTGAAGAAATATCTGTTGGGGGGAGGGAGGGGGAAGGGGGGAATCTCCTTCTCCTCTATCTTCTTTTGAGCTTTCTTTATGTTTTGAAAAATTACTTTAAGAGAGGGATTTGTGAAGGATCTCTCTCCTCTGTTCCTTTGAAACATCATTAATCTTTCTGTCTTCCCTTTAATGAAAAATCTGCTTGAGTCAAGTCGGAAGCAAAATTGGAGGAATCAATGAAAAATCACCCTAATTTGCTGCTTCGGACAAGGTTCGTGTTCTTCATCCTTTACTATTTTTCTTGCATTTCTTGTTTTAAGTGTAAGTTGAGGTAAAAGGCCTAAAGTTTGAATATCTTTGTCACTGATCGAGAGTCGGTTTCTCTTCATGTTTTGTTGAAAATAATAGGTAGAATGTTTTGTTACTTAACTTGATGCTATGTTTAATCTGCTTTGGTGTCTGTTTTATATGACTTCTCCTGAATCCAACATGAAGTCTATTGCATCATCCATATTTAAACATCAGCGATCATAGTCCATATATGTTTTAGATTATTTGTTCTATGAGATATAATGGTATTGCCATGAAACATCAACTAAGACGTAGTAACACTATTTAAGCTCCATTTGGCTTCTTTCACCATCAAAATATAAAAATGAATATAGTTATGATGATAACTAAGATTCCATGCCTATAAGGGTTTTAGCCTCATGGTTGGTATCATTTTTATGTTAAACTCTCTTAATAAAGGAGAACTCTAGAAGGACAAGTTCTCTTTTTTATTCCCAAAATCTACCTATCTTTTGTCTCGTTTCTGTTACTAAAGCTATTTCTTGTTAGATTGAATAAGAAATTAATAATTTGATATCAATGCTTCTGTGAAAATGTTGAAAATTCAAGGTTATGAGATGTGGAAGGGTAGGCATATGCTGAAGGAGATTGTTTTGCTCCTAAAAACGTTTTCCTAGAAACTGCTTTTATATACCCAAAATGTTCTAATACTTGATGGGATATTGTCCTTTTTTTCTAATAGAGACAATTAGTTGAGTAAAACTTTGTGAAAATGAGTAAGTGAGTTTTATCTTTCTTTTTTTGTCTACTGGATTGATCTTTTCATATATTCAAACTAATTGTATTGGCGTGGAAGCCAAGTCATGCTTTGGTGTTGGTTTAGCCTCCTCTAATAGCATTACATTCCTAAGGTTCTAGAAACCTTTTGAATCTTGTTGTGGTGTTGGAACATGGATGGTGGTAACCTTCATCATTCATCATCCACCATAAGGATCTTTCTCTAAAATATAGTTCTCGTAGGTTAAGTTCGGTTGTCAAATAAGATTGACCCAAATGTATTCAAAGCGATCCCTTTGTTGACTTTAATTCAAGGGTTGCTCACTGATTTTGAAAGCCTCTTAAGGGGTAGTTTAATACTTACTGTACCAAGTGTTGACACCCAATTTTGACCTACCTGCGCCTTAATATGCTGCTTATACATGTATATATTTATTTATTTATTTTACCCAAATATTTGACTTGTTTTTCTATTTTTTAAAATAATTTATTATCATAATGATTCTTTCAAGTTACATATATATAACTTATATTAATTTTAAGTTTTGATATTAAATAATTACGCGTATATAATATATGTTGTATTAATATGCGCCCTCATTTTGAAATATATTCTTTACTTAATAAACTATGTACCTAATTTTACTAAATTTTACAAATTTATTTGACTAATAATATTACTCGAATTTATAAATTATTTATGTTAATAATATGATTTTTGTCATATTTGATAACTTGATTTTATATTTTAGTCACTAAATTATTCGTAAATATAATAATTTAATTATGTAATTTTCACATAAGTATACTACTATTTATGATTTTATTTATTCATAATAATATTTATATGACTTTTCTATAATTTAAACTATTTTTATTATTTATTATTTATTTATCTACAAATTTAGTATATTTATTAATTTAGTAGCAGCTAAATCCAATTTCATTCAATTTATTTAAATTCTAGCCGCTTGCTATTCAATTCATTCAATTTGTTTCAAATCTAGCCATTTCCCATTCAATCTATGTCAATTCTATCCAATTTAGTCAATTTTGGGCTACAATCTTAACCCAATTTAATTTCAATTTAATTAACCCATTTATCTTAATTCGGGTGACCCACTTAAATCCGGAACCCGACCCAAACTTTTCATTTAATCTCATCCGTTCATTACTTTGATCCTACGGTCAAGATTAATTTCTACCCTATTTCTATATTTAACTACTGACCCCCCAAAACCCTACTCATTTTCCCTCATTCCCCCTCTCTCATCTACCCTAGCAGCCTCCTTTCCCCTCTTCTTCACCGAAATCGCCGCCCAACCTCCCTCTTCTCTCCCTCGGTTTCTCCGGCGACCACCAACCTAACCAGCCGCCCCATCCATTCTCTTCCTCTTCTTCCACCTCCGGCAACCCGCCGAAGAAACCCCATAATCGCCGGCGGCATTTCCACTTTCCCCTTTTCTTCTCTCCCTTCTTCCCTCACCTTTCCCCTCACCGCCGAACACCATAACAGTTGCACCTCACGTTTTCCGGCCAGACCAGAACCGGAAAACCACCTGTCGCCCCTCCTTTCTTTATTCTAACCAACAGACCCCGCCAGCCCCTCTTCTCCTTTTTCCGGCGACGCCCGAAACAGCCAGACCTCCCTCGCCTCTTCCCTTCCCTCTCTCTCTTTTCCTCCTCTCCGGCCACCACCTAAATCAGCCACTGCTGGCCGGAAACACCGACGGACAATCGCCTCTCCTCTCTGTTTCGCCACCAGCATCGTACCGTGAAACCACTACCGGCAAACCTCCATATTACCCCCCGGCCGACGGATCTGGACAGATCTACGAAGATCTGTCCGTAAATTTATTTTATTATTTATTTTATTGTCATTTATTTTTATTCTTCTCCATTGTTTTATTTATGTATATAATAAATATATAATAAGTATATATGATGATAATAATATATGATAAATATATAGGATACATATATATATGTATATAATATATATACTGTTTCATTTATATATATAATCATAGATAATATATATATATATATATATATATATATATATAATGGTTATGTATATGTAATAATATATATAATAGATATGTATATATAAATATATATATATATATATATATACTATATATATAAATAGTATTATTATTCCGCATTTTGTTTCATTTATATATGTATAATGAATATCTGTTAATTATTTAATCATGCACGTTAATATGCTTGTTCATGAACTTTGTTGTTGTCACCTCTTAATCTGGCCAAGCATTCCTGAGAAAATTGGTGTTTATCTGGTTCAACATGTTTTGTTATATCACTGCTCTTGCCGAAAGCTTTCATAGAAATCGTTTGTTGTTTATTCTGTGTTTTCCAGCATATACATGTGTATGATCACCATTTCATTATTCTTGTATCTCTGTTGATTCTCTTGCCCTCTGTTTGAATATTATATATGCCTCTAAGCCTTTCTTTTGGAAAATGATTCCTACAAATATTGCAGTCACACTTATCTTCATTGCTCTAGTTTATGGTAATTTAGAATTAATCAGTATGATAGGAAATAATTCTGCTTTCAATAATTTACTAATTTGTATATTTAACTTATTTTCCTTCTCTGACTAGTGGTATGTGCCTTATATCTTTGAAAGTATTTTATATAGTATTGTTATCATCAGATCAAGGGTTTTCCTGTTACAATCTTATTAAGATGTTCTGACATTTATTTATTATGGTAATTCAGTAATTATCGGAGTAATTTACTAATTCTTTTTTGGTTGGCTTGTTCAATTTAAGAAAATATCATGGCTGACCTATTTCTTTCCTTACTCGGCTTAGTACCTATTTTATTATGGCAAGATTGACTCATCTTTTGTGTGTTTTAATATGATTTTGCTAATTATGGTAAATATCCCTTGATTGGTTCTATTGAATATTTCTTTTCCCCTTTTTATTCCTTATTTACCTACTTTCGGCTACTATAAAATGGATACCTCTCATTTGAAAAGGGGAGGAGGCAGAGAAACAAGAAAAAATGTTTTTTTTAACTTCTAAAATACGACTAAGTTCCTCTCTAAGTTTTAATTCTTTTACCCCGCCTCCACACGAGCACTACTCGGGATCCACGAGGTCCTCATGATCTTGACGTGTAGAGGTTCGGGTCTCAATTATTGGGAAAAATCTTTCTATAATTGCAGGTTTGCTGTATCCCGGTTAGTTTATCACTTTATAATACGCACTTGCATCATGTTAAGACAAATATGAACTCTTTTAAATATTTTGTGGTCTCAAGATGTGTGATCGAATCTTCATAATTCAAATATTTTTTGTGTAAGAATTTTGCGAAAATCAAATAGCTTATAGTTTTTGGGCTCCAAAATACCAATTTGTGCATGCATATTTGTTCTATCACTTCTTGTTTAACAGGTTTAAAGGGCTGCCCAGGTCGAGAGGATTTTTAAAATTTTTATTGTAAATTAGTATTTTTTGTTATTGTGTTGTATTAATTTGTTATTTTATTTTTATTTTATTTCAATTTGTAATAATGTAAAACTATAATAATAGTGGAAGGGGTTTATGGGGGTGGGGGTTGGTATGTTTATTTATTTATTTTTCTCAAGTATTAACCTCACCTAGAAAAAAGCATATTCATAGGATTTTAATAAAATATGCAACGATAGAAATCATGCTCGTAGGATTTTTAATACAAAGCTGCATTGTGTTATGGCCTACTGTGTATCATAATACTCTGCCAGTTCAAGCGGTAGTATCTCTATGCTTTAGATGTTAGGCTCGTAGGGTCTAATTCAATTCATAAATAGGGTGTTTAAATCATTGTGGTAATAAATAGTCATACGTTGCAACTCTAATAGAGTCGTAATTAAAAGGACCAACATCTGTTTATATCTGATCTTCTTGGAAATTTTATGTTTGAACCTGTTTTACATTCATTATTAAAGACAACATGCTCGTTTGTGTTCACTAAAATGTTGTATCTGCTACATGTTTAAATATAGTAGTTGTGTCCTGAAAAATCATGTTGAGGCCTGTGTAAACCCATTTTTGTTTTGTCACGACTCGCTAAATAATTTATTTGCCAATAATCATTTATGAAAGATTGGCTAGGCTTAATTATAAAATTTATCCACCTAAGTTATTTTGCATAGTCATAGACATCATGCCCATAAATTATTTTTATAGACTTTAAATTACCTAGATCATATTTGAATATTTATCCCCTTTTGGATTATTTCAATGAGTAAATTTGCATGTTTAATTACTCAGCATTAGACATCATGCCTATAGGATAATTTCTAATATTGTTTTGTTCACCAAAAATCATGACTATAGGGTTTGATTCGGGAACGTGTATAAATGCCTATTTACTTTAGAGGCACATTTGAAAATATTTTTCTAGTTGTTTTAATTTGCTTTTTTGACGTTTAATCTTCTTTAATAAAGCCTTAGGAATTATAAATCCCAAAATCTAAAAAAGTAATCCATTGCCTCTTATACGTTAAGTTTGGGACGGGTAGGCAAAATACTAGGCCGCTAGTCTTTTCATCTAGAAGCGTTGTAGGATTAAATTAATTAGGCGGGTAGATGGGAGATGATGAAATGGACAGGCTATAGCTGACTTCTTGTATGAAGCACATATCTGCTTTGTAAATACAAAGCAACCTATTACTCCCATCTTTTTCTAATTTCATGTCATTTTTTTTAAGAAGCTCTTAAAGATTTTAAAATTTCTCTTATTATGTTGAAATATTGTTATACTTTTATTAAAAAGAATATTTTGTTAAAAATATATAATATATACATATACATATACATGATTTTCTTAAAAATGCGTTTTTATTCAAGTTATATATATATATTATTCTTTTCATACTATCTTGATTTAGAAAAAATAGAATAGATGAGAGTAATATCGCATTGGACCCATTTTCAGCCTTGTCAAAACCTGATCCCACTTTTAATTTTAGCTTTATAATCTGCTAATTTGGTATTCGTGTTAGTATTTTAATAATTCACCAACTTTACTTGATCGCTTAGCTAAATTTCCCATTTAATGAGTCCGACCGGGAACCATATTTGTGGACCTCGAAAGGTGCCTAACACCTTCCTTTCGAGGTAATTAAAGCCCTTACCCGACTTTGGTTATCTAGGAACTAAAGCTTAGGTTAGAACGGTGCCCTAACGCACCTTAATTCGTTAGGTGGCGACTCTCTTCTTTTTCGTTAGGTGGCGACTCTCTTCTTTTTAACCCTTAAGAGACGTCACATGTTGGGTCCCGCTTTTCCGCGAGGGAAAAATGGGGCGCGACACCAAGTTTTTGTCTCTTTGGATCATGTTGAAGCTTTGAAACTTATTACTGTTTGGATTCATTGTTGGTTCTCTAGTCCGATGGTGTAGGGTCTGATTTGTAAATGGTATCTTTGATTACAAAGATTCAAATTAAATGTTTGCTCATGTGCTGTTAGAATTGTTTGTTTATGTCATTAAATTAATATAAAAGTTGACCAAACTCCTTGGATTAATGTTCACATAATAGGTGTTAACCTAAGACTTATATGTTGTTTTGATAAATGTCTTTTCCTTGACTAATTGCTATTATACTAAAACGTTTAAATTTTAGAGAACTCAAACTTGTCTTTAACATACCAAATATAGTATTCCCTTATGTGATATTTGGAACTATACTACTGTTTCTCCTTCTTTTCCTTTGTATAAGCTGAAGAGTGTGGGAAGACATCAAACTAGATGTCATATTGGATGACCACTATTTCATGAGATAAATTGATCTCATACTTATATAGATTACTGCTACGTTAAAGAATAAATGTTGCACTCGCAACAACTGTATTCTGAGGTAGATAATTGTTGTACTTTGGCATTTCATTTCAATGATTTGATACTGTATCGATGCCCTTTCTTGGGATTAAACAATTTCTATCTTTAGAGTTCCAAATAGCATACTTGCTGTTATAATTTAAGTTGAATTGCTACTATGTTTTGAATTGACTTTTTATTTCCTTTTTTTAACCTAAATTGTTTTTGGATTATATAAAGTATGCTTGCTATATTTTTGGATGAAACTGTCATATTTTGATAGATCTATTACACCACGTAAGTTTCTATCGTGTAATGGATGTGTTCGTACATATGTCGAGAGTTTTGAAGTACAACGCATATGGAAAAAGGCTCGGGGGTTGAGTAACGAGCACGTCATTGAGCGAGCAGGAGGTTGGGCCCAGAGGCCAGGCGCCCTGGGCGCCGTGCCGCGCTGCCTGGTCTGGCGCTATGTCCAGTGCGTCGCGTCCCTGGCCTGGCGCTGTGGCCGACACACCGTGCCACCCCAACTGCCGCCTCACTTATATATATAAAGCTCCCTCAAGTTGGTGGATTCATTTCTAACATTTTCTCTCGATAGCAAACAGATCATAGGCATGGATTTCATCAATTTTCCATCAAGTTACACCACTAAACTCCATCCAAACGCAAATTCATCTTGAATAAGGAGTTCTAGGCCTATGAGAAGCATCTCTGCGGAGTTATTTCTTGAGAATTCGCCTAGTGCATCGGAACCCTCCCGAGTAAAGGATTTCAGAATTACTCCAAATTGAATCCTAAACGGCCATAGGCAACAGGTAAGCATTTCTCCCTTCTAAACTCTTGGAGGAATTGTGAGTTTTAGTCGAGTTAAATAGAGTTGAATTATAGTTAATAATAATATCGAAAGATATTGTTGTTTGTCGAATCCTACTATCGAAATAGCTTTATTCTCTCAGTGTAAGGGCTTCAGTTGAGTAGAACCACCAGTTACAGGTTGAAACTCTTCAGTTCAGTTAAACAAGAATCGGTATTCGGGGTATGTTAAGGCTTATTCCTTTGGCAAGTTATTCTCGTCATATAATAATACGACCTGTGTTTTGAAGATATACAAATATCCTACATGTTGTAATTAGCTGCTTCTAGTATATAAGGATCATGTATGTCGAGATTAGCTGCTATCAGTAAATTATGATTACATATGTTATGGCTAGCTACTAGAAAGCATTTTAAGAGTATATGGCAGTATCCCTTGTTGGAAAAGAAGACTTTAAGTGTGACTCCCGCTAGAAGTGTCCTAGAAACTCCTTCGTCCCCCTGTTCACTATGTTAGTAGAATTGATGTTTTGGCGTCATGCATAGGCTTCAGAAGTTTGTAGATAGTTGTTGGGCCTGAGTTAGTAAGTTGAACATTGTAGACACAGTTTGGGCGATATAACTATCAGTTTGGCACCAGTATTGCCAGCAAAGCTCACCCAGAGCCCGTTGGCGTACCTTGATGCTTCCAGGACAAGAATTATGTTAGTATGACCTTACCCTAGAGTCAGCAACATCAGGGTTGCTTGGTGAATTAGGGGTCAGTCTGCCACATAGAGGCTATTTCCACTGACAGTTTTAGTTGACATGGTGCTTATCATACAGGCCACTTTGGGTACCACCCCAGTTGTTACAAGTTTGATAGAGTAGTAGATACACTACAAAGGAAGCTTTGTTACTAGCTAGATACGAGGCCAATGCCCCAGCCTACTCTTATAAGGTACTTAGGTACAAGTTGTCGAAAATGGCTAAGTCCAGATAACATACCTACGAGGTTAGGAATCGTCCAGATAAGACATATGAAATCTGAACAGACCAAGTCAGTGTCTAAGGGACTAGAACCACAGTATTACAGTATTACCTCCAGGCTAAGAGTTATAATAAGTTGTCTATGGAAGGTAGGGCTGACTGCTTAGGAGCATATCTGATTAGTAGCAGCCCACAGTTGATCTACGCAGAGGATAAGTATTCTAGAGTAAGCCCATTAGGGTCAGCTGTTCTGAATAAAATTGAGACGACATCGATGAAATAGTATCCCTCGTCAGAGCTAACCCTAGCTTGATTATTTTTTTCTTACAACGTTTGGGTTGTTGAATGTTATGGCCTATAGGGCCATGCTTGTAGGGACAATATGATGTCTGAAAGGACCAGATAGAGGTCGTGAGGGCTGTATCCAGTTACAGTAGTAACATTATAATCCATAGTCGAGCCAAGGCTTGAGATCCAGTTATAGTAGATACATTATGGTCCAAGTCGAGCCAAGGCTTGGGATTCAGTTACAGCAGATACATTATGCTCCATACTCAGGATCCACTTACAGCAGATACATTATGATCCATAGTCGAGCCAAGGCTTGGGATCCAGTTATAGTAGATACATTATGATCCATAGTCGAGCCAAGGCTCGGGATCCAGTTACAGCAGGTACATTATGACCCTAAGTTGAGCCAAGGCTCGAGGTCCAGATGCAGTTATGGGAGCCTAGATGACTTAAATACAGCTATGAGATCCCAGATGGCTCAGATATAGTTACAGTTACTTGCAGAGTCTACGGGGTATCAATATGGGTATATAGACTAATTGGCACCTGCCGAGGCTTTGGGGCCCAGGTAGGTTATTTTGTGTTGCTTGTACCTTCCCGACTTATAGGGGCCAGGTTAGATTCTTGTTTGTATATTTGTCTACCAGCTATAGCTTATGAATGAATAGTCATACAATTTTAGCTTATATACATGTAGTGATTTACCATATGCAGGTTATGGATAAGAAAGTGCACAGGTTAACTTCTGGCCCTTATTACTGTTCACTTTTAGTTCTTTATTAGTTTTAATCATCTTCTGTTACTACCTTACATATTCGATACATATTGTACTGACACTCAACTACGAGGCACTGCATACTTGCCTGCAGGTGTAAACAGACGGAGTTCAGGACCTCCATTAGCAGTTGTTCAGGGTCAGTAGTTTGGCTAGCTCTTTTCATTCGGAGTTGCCAGGTTGTAGAGATTACAGTTTTTTATTTTTATAGCTTCCCGACCAATATTCTCGTTCTTAGAGGCTTGCAGGCTATAGTCTTCAGTCAGTTGGTTGTTGTTGGCCACGTGGGGCCCATGTATGTCTTATTTTACGTGTTGGGCGTATGAGACCTAGTATAGATGCCTGTTTTCATTCCTGTTATAACTAGACAGCATGGTGGTCTTGTTGACCCGCATAGGATCCTTTTTAGTTTTTTATTGGCTAGGTTAGCTGTTTTCTTTTACAGGTGCTACGTGGCCTTTCCGGCCTGAGACTGTGTTTACAATCGAGATATGATAGTTTGTTTTCTTGATTAAGAGTCATTGATAGGCACCAATGGTGCTTATGCCCAGACAGGTCAGCCCAGATCCCAGTGTGGCATTAGGTGTCAATCATACTTCCCAATGAGGCGTGACAAACTTGGTATGAGAGCAGGTCGTATCCTAGGGAGTTTGCAAGCCGTATCTAGTAATGTCTTGTTTATAAATGTATTGAGCACCATATTTTATAAGCAAGAGGCTACAAGGTATGATAGTATGGTTATCCTTCCTTCTTCTCAAATTGTGCTATAACGCAGAGTTATATAGAGATGAGTCCCTAAGCTTTCATTGTTATATCTGTCTAAAATAATGTTTGATAGGGGACAGACTTCAGTCAGCCGCAAGTTAGCTACAACAGCAGAAGAGGGTACCAGTAAGGTGCCACAGTTGGGAGACAGTCATCCTAAGGGCAATAGCAGACGTCTTTTAATCTCTCGAGCATTCTCCAGGGTACTAGGAATCTCATAAGGTAATAGACATGCCAGTACCGTCCCCATTTCTTTTTACAGCCTCAGAGTAAGGGGTTAGTAATACACTATATGTATGAGTTGGTTTACTTAGTAGATATTCAGAATTATACAGGAGAGACAGTTAATGTTGGATTACCTTAAAAGTATTAAAGAAGAGGGAAATTGCAGGGTTCTTACCCCCAACTCTTTGGAGGTTGTAAAGTTCCATACCTCAGCCCTATCGTAGTAAGATATGGTTACTTCCTGCCTCCTACCCTTTTCTTAGTATGACAGAAAGAATAAGTATTAACGCGATGTTGCCCATCATGAACAACAAAGAGGGGATAGAATCGTCGATCTCGGAAAAAGTTAGGACGTGATTAAGATCCCTAGTGTTCAAGTAAGCGATCTAGACCCTCATAGTAGTAAATCAGGAGGGTAGATAAGATTGTTAGTAGCACCCAAGTGCTGGTGAGAATCCATAAGCAGTAATCTCCCAGTAGTAGTAAAGTTTAAGCTAGAAATGAGCTAAACCCATCGCAGTGTGTGGATGACGGTAAGACATACCCGCAGAATAATGGATATGGCCCTAGTTTGCTATGTTGAAGGACAAAGAGATTATATGAATGAGATTGGCCAAAGTCCAGATCAGAACGATACAGGTCAATGGACCTGGCCAGTAGCATCTTTGTCAGTAGGATATAGGAGGCATGAATCCGAGATCTCAGCCCCTAGAAGTAAGGGGAAGGAATGAGTTATCTAACTTTGGAGAAGAACAGAATCACCTCCAAGCGGTAGCGGGCTGATAGAGCTTAGAATTGCCACTGAATGTCATGAAATAAGCATTAGGATGATATTTAAAGAATAGTGGGGTTGTAACCTAGAATACTGCAATATTACCACTAGTTGCGGAGGCAGAGGAGTGCCGACACAAAGTTCCTAGCCTAATGTAGCCAAAGATAAGGCCTAGTAGAAGGAGTCACTGACCTTTGATACAGTAGGGGATAGAGTCTTGAGACCCAGAGGTCGACTCTATGTTCTAAATATGGAAAAGTTTTTCCAGTAGATTGTAGCAGGGCATACCATGTTTCTCATTTCTCCCACTCGGGTCTGACGAAAGCGCTAGTTTATAAAAGAGATTTATTGCTGGCGCATGAAGAAGAAGGATATTGTCGAGTGATGACACAGAGCTCCAATGGCCAGCAAGAGCAGGCTGGGCATCAGAAATCGAGCGGGCTAATTCAGAGAATAGTTGTGCCTGCGTGAAAGTGGGAAGTAAAAAATATGAATATAGCTACGAGGTAGCTTACCTCGTACCAGGCGTAAATGTGACCCTATTGTGTCACTATTGAGAAGCTAATGAGATTAATTTATTTCTTGCCGATTAGAATGACGTTTCAGCTAAAGACTACACCAAATTGAATACGAAAGAAACATTCCGACTATATGGTATCTTAGTGTCTATTAACTTCTGACAAAGTGTCACAACTCACAGCTAAGTTTAGGAAGAACTAACAGGACAGATTGGGACACATATTAATTTAAATACAACCCCTTGTCCCCAAATAAATAGCTAATCAAAGCACACGACTCAGACACCCAGAGTTATGTTAAAGGTGGGAATGTAGGTTTCCTATATGACGACCTGAAGCAGATAAGTCAGGGATAATGAAACCGAGCATACTGTATCAGTCGAAGGGAAATAGTTAAAGTAATTTGGATATATGTACTGGTAGCCCAGGGTCGCCGAAAGTCCTAGTCTAGCATATGGAGAAGTTAGAAATTGAAGCAATGACCGAGTGTTCCTAAAAAAAACTTCGCCACTGAAGGGCGTTATGAGATCTAACAAGCAGAGCAAGTCTAGCCCTAGATCCATTAAGTTATATTGGGTCCTCCGAGAGATTGGCCAGGTGGCCTATAAGACGGAGTTGCTTTCGAGGCTAGGGTCTATTTATCAATACTATGCAAGCGCGTAGGAGACCTCTTCCCAGATCGACCCTGTTGAGAATGCTTATGCCACAGGAGAACCATCCCACGCGGAGGCTCCAACAGTTATATTAGGTCGTCGGGTCTGTAAAAAGCTACCATAAGAGACATAGAGAGGAACAGGAACATAGTAGAATTGAGAAGCTAAGGATAAAGTAAGATCTAGATATCTTCAGTTGCTCCAGGCTCTATAATGACAACATACAGAATCAGACAAATTCAGAAACGACAAGATTGTTATCAGTCACTTATATATGAAATGGCACTATATTATTCAGTTGTTTATAGCGTCCTGTGAGATGCCTATGTTGGATTTTTCTGCATTTTAGGTTTTCAGATAGTCCATAATAGAGAGGAGTCTCTGTCAAAATTTCTCTAGCAATAGTTAAATGAGTTGGGGCTTTTAAGTGTAAAGATCACATTCAATGACGAATGTTTCTAAAGTGGGATAATGTTACACCTTGTAAGTTTCTGTTGTTTAATGGATGCGTTCATACGTATATAGAGAGTTTTGGAGTAGGACGCATACGAAAAAGGGCTCGGGAGGTTGAGTATACGAGCGCGTCATTGAGCGAGTAGGAGGTCGGGCCGAGAGGCTAGGCGCCCTTGGCACTGCGCCGTGCCGCCTGGCCTGGCGCTATGGCTGGTGTGTCGTGCCCCTGCCTTGGAATTGTGGCCAGTGCGCTGCACCACCCCTGCTGCCGCCTCACTTATATATATATATATAAAGCTCCCTCAGGTTGGTGGATTCATTTCTAACATTTTCTCTCAACAGCAAACAGAGCATAGGTGTGGGTTTCATCAATTTTCTGTCAAATTACACTACTAAACTCCATCAAAACGTAATTTCATCTTGGATAACGAGTTCTAGGCCTACGAGAAGCATCCCTGTGGAGTTATTTTTTCAGAATTCGCCAGTGTACCGGAAACGCTCCAATTAAAGTTGTCGGAATTACTCCAAATTAAATCCTAAACGGCCATAGGCAATAGGTAAGCATTTTTCCCTTCTAAACTCTTGAGAAATTGTGAGTTTTTAGTGAATTAAACAGATTTGAATTATAGTTAATATTGATATCGAAAGATATCATTATTTGCCGACTCCTACTGTTAAAATAACTTTATTCTCTCTGTGCAAGGGTTGCAGTTGAGTGGAACCGTCGGTTACAGGTTTAAACTCTTCAGTTAAACAAGAATTGGCATTCGAGGTATGTTAAGACATATTATTTTGGAAAGTTATTTTCGTTGTATAATAGTATGACCTATGTTTTGAACGTAGACAACGATCCTACATGTTTTAATTAGTTGTTGCTAGTATATAAGGAGCATGTATGTTGAGATTAGTTGTTATCAGTAGATTTTGATTACATATGTTGTGGCTAGCTGCTAGAAAGCATTTTAAGAGTGTATGGCAGTATCCCTTGTCGGGAAAGAAGATGTTAAGTGTGACTCACGCTAGAAGTGTCCTTGAAACTCCTTCGTCCTCCTGTTCACTATGTTAGTAGAATTGATGTTTTGGCATCATGCCTAGGATTTAGAAGTTTTCATATAGTTGTTTGGCCTGAGTTAGTAAGTTGAACAACATAGGCGCAGCCAAGCGATATAACTATTAGCTTGGTGCCAATATTATCAGTAAAGCTCGCCCCAGAGGCCGTTGGCGTACCTTGACGCCTCTAGGGCCAGAATTATGTTAGTATGGTCTTACCCTAGAGTCAACAACATTAGGGTTGCCTAGCGAATTGGGTTTCAGTCTGCCACGTAGAGGCTATTGCCAGTGACAGTTAGTTTCAGTCGACGTGGTGCTTATCGTACAGGTCAATCAGGGCACCACCCCAGTTCTTACTAGTTTGATAGAGTAGTAGATACCCTACGAAGGAAGCTTTGTTACTAGCTAGATACAGCGTCAATATGCCAGCCTACTCTTATAAGATGCTTAGGTATAGGTTGCCGGGAACGGCTAAGTCCAAATAACATAGCTACGAGGTTAGGAATCGTCTAGAGAAGACATAAGAAATCTGAAAAGACCAAGTTAGTGGCTAAGGGACTAGAACCATAGTGTTACAGTATTACCTTCAAGCTAAGAGTTATAATAAGTTGTCTATGAAAGGTTAGGGTTAACTGCTTAGGAGCATATCCAATTAGTAGTAGCCCATAGTTGATCTATGCAGAGGCCAAGTATTCTAGAGTAAGCCCATTAAGGTCAGCTTTTATGAATAGAATTGAGACGACAACGATGATATGGTAGCCCTCATCAGAGCTAACCCTAGCTTGATTGGTTTTTCCTTATGACGTTTGGGTTGTTGAATGTTGTGGCCTATAGGGCCATGCTTGTAGGGCCAGTATGATGTCCAAAGGGACTAGATAGAGGCCGTGAGGGCCGTATCCAGTTACAACAGTTACATTATGATCCATAGTAGAGACAAGGCTCGAGATTTAGTTATAGTAGATACATTATGATCCATAGTCAAGTCAAGGCTCGAGATCCAGTTACAGCAGATACATTATGATCCATAGTCGAGCCAAGGTTCGGGATCCAATTACAACAGATACATTATGACCCTCAGTCGAGCTAAATCTCGGGGTCCAGATGCAGTTTCAAGAGCCTAAATGACTCAAATACAGCTATGAGATCCCAGATGGCTCAGATACAGTTACAGTTACTTGCAGAGTCTACGGGGTACCAATAGGGGTAAATAGACTGATTGGCACCTGCCGAGGCTTATGGGGCCCAGGTAGGTTATTCTGTGTTGCTTGTACCTTTTCGGCTTATGGGTGCTAGATTAGGTTCTTGTCTATATATTTGTCTGCCAATTATAGCTTATGAATGAATAGTCATACAGTTTCAGCTTATATACATGTAGTGATTTACCATATGTAGGTTATGGATAAGAAAGCGTACAGGTTAACTTTAGGCCCTTACTACTGTTCACTTTTATTTCTTTATGAATTTTAATCAACTTTTATTATTGCCTTACATATTGGTACATATTGTACTGACACCCAACTACGGGGTGCTACATACTTGCCTGCAGGTGTAGACAGATAGAGTTTAGGACCTCCATTAGCAGTTGTTCAAGGCCAGCAGTTTGGCCAGCTCCTTTCATTTGGAGTTTCCTGGTTGTAGATATTACAGTCTTTTATTTGTATAGCTTTTAGGTAGGTTGGGGCCTTGTCCTGACCAATATTCTCATTCTTAGAGGCTTGTAGGCTATAGTCTTCAGTCAGTTGGTTGTTGTTGGTCGTGTGGGACTCATGTATGTCTTATTTTATGTGTTGGCCATGTAAGGCCTAGTATAGCTGTCTGTTTTCATTTCTGTTATAACTAGAGAGCATAATGGTTTTGTCGGCCCGCATCGGATCCCTTTTAGTTCTGTATTGGCTAGGCTAACTATTTTCTTTTACAAGTGCTATGTGGCCTTGTCGTTCCGAGGCTGTGTTTACAGTTGAGATATAACAATTTGTTTTCTTGATAATGAGTCACTAGTAGGCACCAGTGGTGCTTATGCCCAGCCAGGTTAGCCCAGATCGCAGTGTGGCATTAGGTGCCAGTCATACCTCCCAAAGTGGGGCATGACAAGATCATAGCTATTGTATTTTGAATACAATTCTACACTAGGTCGATCAAAATGAATTTGAGACCACGTGTCTTCAAATAGTTATACCTCTATTTGGGCCCTTCGAAGAAGGTCACGATGAAAGATCTAAATAATGGTAAGGAGAGAAAATTTGTGGTAGCTTGTCAAGGAAACTAGGATGGATAACAAAAACTAGTTAGCGATCGTGGAATAACCCAAATTTCTTTCACTAAAATATTGAATTAAGGTTTGATCCATTGTAATTAAAACTTTCATCTGTTTTGATACAAAACAAAAGAGGATCACTTTATTATTTTTATATCAAGATGCTACAATTTAAGGTGACGCATTTTTTTACTAATCATTAAACAACAAGTGCATGTGGAGACCTACGCCATCAACAACGTCATCTCTTGAGCCTCACGAAGCACATGGTCCTAGTGACGGCCAACCCATAATTAATAAGGAGTTCAACCTGCCTTTACATTCAAAATTATCTCCTTTTATTCGCTACATTTGTTGTATTGAACTAACATTTCAGCTTGTGTTTTTTTTTTTGTTGATGATTTTGATATTTTGCATAAACCTAATCAGATGCCTCCCCATCCCCTCTTAGATATCAATTCTTGCCTAAATCATTTGGTTTTGTTATATTTAAAATAGTGTGATTACTAATAATTTTTAGAGCATTCTCAAGATTTAAAGGGGTTTTCATAAAGTGAAATCTGTTTGTTTGTAAATCAAATCAAAAGACATTCTGGTTGTGACACATGTTCAAATAGATTTTGGCCTTGTACCAAAATGATTCGAGAAAGGAATCCGCAAATCCAATGAGTGAAACCCAATTTAAGCTTAATGGAAAGGGAACCAAAAAAAATACTTTTAGGCTCAAGTGTTGGCCCAAGTTACTTTATGAAGACTATAAGATACATATTATTTGTCACACTATTTACATTATTTTCTGCTAACCTTTACTATTTTCACTCATCAATATACATATGGTATTTCATATACCATATATATATACCTCCTTATATACATTGATATCCGTCTTATATACATATTCTATCAATAATATATAAACTCTCCCTCTCCATATACATCTATATATGCATACAAAAGAGTGCCTTCAGCCAGGTGATGTGACACTCTCGTAGGCTAGAATTGATATTTATCTAATTTTTTAGATTTTTTTACTTCTCAATTAGTTATTTGCTGCACCTTTTAAAAAAAAGTAAATATAATTCAAACAATCACAACTTTTAGTCTATATATTTATTTTCAACAACAGTTACTTCTTGACTTTCTGTGGTTATATCAATTTAAAAAATAATAGACATGCACTCCTGGTTTTTTCTTCTCCTATTTTTGTTCTATCCTCTTCAATTTTCCTAATTACTTCCTTTAAAATGTACACAATCATTAAATATTTTCATTCTTTTCTCTTTTCATGACTTTACATATTTATGTTAAATGATGACAAAACTATTTGATTCCTTCATATTATGCCGGTATTTTTCCCTATTTAAGGAAAGATCAACATCCCATGTCAATAAAAAATGTGAAGAATTTTTTTTTGCAATTCTCATGTTAGATCACTCATTTTATTCATATTATCCCTCTACGCTAGCTTTTAAATGAAATTTTACCCTCTTAACTCAAGTTCAGAATTAAACCAAAAGAAAGTATTTTTTTTTATAATTATCAAATATTTTTAAAGATTTTTTCCTGTGCTACAAGGAATTATTTTTTAGAACAGAGGCTCCTTTCCAATTGAAGGATTGAAGTACTTGTGAGATGAATTCCTTTTTCTTCTTTTTTTTTGCTACACTGAATATATATTTTTACAGTATAATATATTAACTATTCTAAATGTGCATTCTATGCTTTAATTAATACTATTTTTTTTCTTTATGTAGTAACAATCTATTAGTATAATATTTTGGTGAACTTGGATATTGTTGGACTCATCTAGTTGCTATAAAATAAAAGCTTTCTGTAATATTATATTCATAATTGGATCATATGTTAATTTATGCTTTATGCGCTTATGCATAGTTATTCGATTATCCAGTTTGGTATTTTAAAAAAATATGGGAAATTTTTTTGGCTTTGCTAATATTAAATCACTCATTTTCTTCATATTATCCCTCTACACTAACTCTTAAACTAAATCTTACTCTCTTAACTCAAGTTTAGAATTATACCAAAAGAAAGTATTTTTATATATATAAATATTAAATATTTTTCAAGATTTTTTCTCTGCTACACTGAATTATTTTTTGAGAACTAAGGCTCCTCTCCAGTTGAAGGCTTAGAGCACTTGTGAGATGAATTCTATTCTTCTCTTTTTTTTGCAACGCTGAATATATATCTTTTACAATATGATATTAATAATTGTAAATGTGTATTCTATGTTTCTTTTTAATACTAATTTTCTTTATGTCGTAAAGAGTTTCTATTGTATAATTCATTAGTATAATATTTTGGTGAACTTGGATATTGTTAGATTCATCATGTTGCTATAAAATCAAAACTTTCTGTAATTTAAATAATTGGATCATATGTTAATTTGTACTTTATACACATATGCATAATTATTCTATTTATCCAGTTTGGTATTTTAAAAAAGATAGAATTTTTTTTTTGCATCCCTCATGTTAGTCACTCATTTTCTTCACATTATCCCTTGGCATCAACTCTTAAATTAAATATTACCCTCTAAACTCAAGTTTAGAATTAATTCAAAAGAAAACATGATTTTTCTTAATTTTATATATATCAAATATTTTTTAAGATTATTTTTCGTGCCGCAGTGAATTACTTTTTGAGAATTGAGGCTCCTTTTTAGTTGACGGCATGAAGTACTTGTGAGATAAATTCCCTTTTGTTCTTCTTTTGTTGTAGCATTGAATATGTTAATTTACAAAATAATATTAACTATTCTAAATGTGCATGTTATGTTTTTTTAGTACAGTAGTAATTTTTTTATGTGGTAATGAGTTTCTGTTTTGCAAACCATTAGTATAAAATTTTGGTGAGCTTGGAAACTGTTAGATTCATCAAGCTATAAAATGACAGTTTCTGTAATACTCATAATCGGACCACATGTTAATTTCTACTTTATGCACTTACGCGTAATTATTCTATTTATCCATATTGGTATTTATTATATAATTTAAATTCATGTTTATTAGTGTAACACCCTAAAAGTCCCTAAGATCAGAATTGAGAACTGAAACGGAGAAAATAGAAAAAACTTTACCAGATCATAGAATGAGTCGTCAAGTGACTCATTAGTCCACTTAATGACTCGTTAAGTGAGTCGTTGGGTGTAGAGAGGCCAAAAAAAGTTAAGTTTCAAAGAGCCATAACGAGAGGTGAAGTGATCCGTTAGGTGTCATGACGAATCGTTATGTGGAGGAGTCAAGAAAAGAGCAAAAGGTTGGAAAATCTCTCCAGTGGTAACGGTTCATGGGTGACGACCTGTCAAGTGTCTTAATGGGTCATTGGGTCACCTGTTAGGTCTGCCAGAGTGATTTTTTTAGTAAGGTTTTTAAGGGTGTTTTCATAATTCTTAAGTTCCTAACTCCTAAACTAAGTTGTTTTAAGATCCTAAAAGGATTTTAAGGGGTTATATTTATCCTAAACCCTCATTCTACTCCTAACACCTCTAAGTGAAGATCAAATCCCCTCAAGAGAAGCTAGGGTTCTTCATCAATTTTCCCCTTAATTTCCTTTAGGTCTCCAATCAAATTAAAAATTCTCCAAGCCTAGGTATGTAGGATTATGAATGGAGGAAATTCTTCCATTATGCCTAATTTCATCCCTATTTCATAATTTCAAGTCTTCAAGCATGATAAGTTGAAATTCTAGGTATAGACCCAATTTTCACGAAATCTATTACGATCTCTTATCAATTCAAGTCTTTTATAATTAAATTCAAGATTTATGATTATGATTACTTATTTTCTACTAGAATCTCTCATGGATCTATACTTTCGAGTTTATGGTGATTTTGTTTAATTATGCATGATTTATGAATTTCAAGCTTATGAGCACATGATTTCAAGTTATGATGAATTATCAAAGTATGCATGAATGTTTACGAATTCTTAAACTTAAGATTTTGTGATTTCAAGTTTGAAGTCTTATTCAAGTACGTATGGATTTCATGAAGAATCAAGTTTATGTATCATGGGCAATCATGATACTATCTTCATGGCTAGTTCACGTATTTCAAGTATGATTATGATTTCAAACTAGCCCATGCAAGATCAAATATATTTTTCATGATGATGATTATGAGTCAGTGCATATTTTTCAGAGTAGTGTCTAGCATCCAGTAAGATAGGGGTGCAAGCAAACCTAGAGCCTCATAACTACGTACAATTGTAGGTATATATTCATGTATGGGGCCTCACCAGAGAGTGTTTTCCCAGCCCGATGCAACTCATAAGTGATATTAAGCCTTATCGTTCTTTGCCCTGGAAAGGCTTAGGACGGCTTTGCCACTTGAGCGAGACAGTTGGGGCATCATGTAAATCATGATCGTTTCGGTTATAATGAAGCCTCCCAGTGATCCTCCTGTTTAGGTTACTCATGTTCATGACTTACAATATTACGTTTCATAGCATGGTTGACCCATTGATTAGTTTATGAGTTTTCACTTATGGTTTCAAGAATGGTACATTATATGATTTTTATTTTTAAAGCTTGGGTCATTATGTTTCAACTTATTATGTATATCTCAAGTTTATGATTACTTCAAGAATATTATTTTAGCATGTGGCCCTCACACTCATGTCCTATATGGTTTTATACTCATGATTTCATATTATCGTTTTACTAGCGTGTTTTACTTTCTCTGCATACGTAGTATATTTAAAGTACTTACCACATACTCTATGATATATCATCTCATGATATAGGTTCAGGTGACTAGTCTCAACCCTGACGTTAGCTCGCTCCTGCTTCAGTCCAATTCAGGTGACCAGTCTCAACCCTGACGTTAGCTCGCTCCCGCTTCAGTCCAATTCAGTCCCTGTGTGGGTGAGTCCTCATCTTTCGAGGATATTTATTAGTTATTGATGTTATATTCTTGTTTTTATTTTCAGACTTAGTGAGCTAGTTGTGGGTGTTGTCCCATTAGCTCATCATATATTTAAAGGCTTTTCAGAAAACTATGTATAGATGGTTCTACATTGTTAACTCATGTTTACGCTTCTGTTTTTATGATATGCAGAATTTCGCTTATGTTGTGTTCAAGTTTATTTCTGTTTTAAATATGCTCATTTTCATGCTGTCTATGTACCACGGGTTATCTTGGAGTCATTCATGGTTCTAGATCCTGTGTCTCAATCCGCGGTCCACACTTAGATTGTGATAAAATTGGTATCAGAGCATTAGGTTTAAAGTGTCCTAGGGCGTCCGAAAGCCATATTATGTTGAGTCTTTTCTATGGGTGTGAAGTATGCTACACTTATGGTGAAGAGCCTACAAAATATTTTAGGAAATTTTCCTTCTTTCATGATCTATGTCGTGCGAGGAAGTACACCTCTCTCTATTCCTCTAACTTGTGCTATACGTATTTGCAGAAATATGCCTCCCCACAGAGTCTATGCAAGAAGAAATGACAAAGGAAATGGCCATGAGAATGGTAACGGAGACGGGCACTAGCCAGCCCCACCAGCTCCAACTGATCCCTTGCTGGAGCAAGTTGCTCATGCTGAGTTCAAGGCTGCTTTTTAGATGCTAGCACAGGCCATCACAACCCAGGTCAACCAGCAGGCTGTGACTTATGTGAACCAAAATGGGAATACAATGGCGGCTAGAGTGTAAGACTTCATTAGGATGAACCCATATGAGTTTCATGGGTCAAAGGAGGACGAGGACCTATAGGAGGTTATTGAGGAGGTCCAAAAGAGTATCCAGTTTATGGGTGTTTCAAGAGAAGAAAGTGCGGACTTGGCCTCCTATCAGCTTAAAGGGGATACTCATATATGGTTTCAATAGTGGAAGGAGAGCAGGGGAGTTGGTGCATTCCCCGTTGGTTGGGATGAGTTTGTTACGGCTTTCTTGGACAGATTCTTCCCTCGAGAGTTGAGGGAAGTAAAGGTAGCAGAGTTCGTTAACTTGAAGCAAAATGGCATGACTTTTTAGGAGTATTCCCTAAAGTTTACCCAGCTTTCCATGTATGCTCCAGAGATGGTTGCTGATTCGAGGGCTTTGATGTTTCCTAAGTGCACGCAAGCGCACGTGGTCGTCAAGTAATATAGGATTTTGAAGTCCAGATCTCATACCCAAGGGACTTGTTAATTTAATCGTTATAAGGTTGTCACATTATTTTCACTAATCTACAAAACAAGTAAACTGAAGATTGGTTTGGAAAATTAAACTTCTAAAACTTCAAATATAAAATTAACTAAAACAAAGGCAAGCTTGATTATATTTTGGTGATGGAGAAAGACTAATGGAAATGGTACTTGATTGGTTTTAAGTTGAGTTTTCAAGACGTAATTAAATTGACATGATTCTTTCTATGGTTGTTAGTTGCAAGTTACTATCCCATTTATTGCCACTATCCCTAGCATCCAAGAACAAGTTCATGAACCCTAACGCCTATATCCCTATCATCACAGGAGAACAATGAAACAACGATTATGTCTACTTGTATTTCAACTAAACAGGGTTGAAGGGTATATCTTTATCCTGTTCAACAACTTCTATCCTATCACCAATGGGTTCAAAGGTCTTTGAATTCCCGTTCTGTATTTATTTTTAACTCTTTTGATTCCCTTTCCCAAGTTCAATTGAAAGCCAACAGATTACTTACAAGGTGATCAATCTTATAAATAATAAATTAACACAAATAAATACAAACAACAATAAAAGAAGAATCAAAACCAAATTTAATTAGTCTTTCAAACAATCAACTATCATCATGGACACAACACTAGAATATGAGTTTAGCCGCTCATAGACAAGCGGAAAAACAAATATAGTCATCATCATACGAAAATATGAAGTAAAGAAGAGAAAACCTAGTTGCAAAACTGTGTCTTCCTTCCAAACGGCTTACAAGATTTCATAAACGAACTACGAAATGTAAAAGTGAGTAAAGACTACTCCAAAAAATCCAAAACTGCTGAACAAATGACCTAAGGCCATTATTTATAGATGAGCCTTTAAATGAAACTTTTTCCCTTCAAAATTTTGCTTTATATTCAACATTTTTTGTCTTGGAATGACCCTGGCATGCCGCCCCATGTATCTCGCCACAGACTTAGTCAAAGTTAGAACAATTTCAGCACTAGACGAGGCTTGGAACGCCGCCCCCTCTATCTCGCCAAGGTGTTCTCAAATTTCTCTAATCTGTACACCTCTGGCACGGGGCGCCACTCATCTTGCCAAGTTTGTGAAGTGCAATTCTCTGAAGTTTAAGAGCAGACGTGGTGGGTACTCTCAGCACAGATCCAAGTGGTGGACATCGCCCTCAGTCCCACCAGAGGTAGTCCGTCCCAGCTCCATCATCAGCCAGCATTCTATTCAGACCTCGAGGTGATCACAAGAGCAGAGCATCAGGCTTTAGGGGTCAGAAGAGCATAATAGAGAGTTCATTTTCTAGCTTGCAGGAAATATGGTTAGGACTATCCAACAAAGTACTTGGTTGGATTGGATATTTGCTTCGGGTTTGGAAAGCCCAGCACATGCGCAGGGATTGTCCTATAGTAAGATAGGGTGACGATAGAGGCCACGCTCCAACCACCACTTCAGTAGCTCCAATAGCTCGCCCATCTTAGTAGGGCACCTCTTCTAGTGCAATTGGTGGACAGTGCCAAAATAGATTCTATACATCTTTATCCCGTTAGGAGCAGGAATGCTCACCCAATGTGATTACTAGTATGTTATGAGTTTTCCATCTTGATTTTTATGCATTGTTAGACCCAGGGGCTACATTATCCTTTGTGACTCCTTATATTGCTGTTTAGTCCCGAAATTTTGTTACAACCCTTTTCAGTCTCTACTTTTGTCGGTGAATCAAATTTAGCTCGACAGGTATAAAGAAATTGCCCTGTCATCACTCTCCAGAAAGTTACCTCAGCCGACTTAGTGGAGTTAGATATGATTGATTTTAATTTTATCTTTGGTATGGATTGGTTGCATGCTTGTTATGCTTCTATCAACTGTAGAACACATACAATAGAGTTCCATTTTTCTGGTGAACCAGTCCTAGAGTGGAAGGGCAGCTCAGCTGTGCTTGTAGGTTTCTTTGTTTCCTATATTAAGGCTAGAAAGATGATCTCCAAGAGTCAGTTCCTGTGGTATGTGATTATCTGGAGGTGTTCCCAGATGATCTACCAAGAGTCTCGAGCGAGCGAGATATTGACTTTGGTATTGAACTTATCCCTGGAATGTATCCCATATCTATTCCTCCTTAAAGAATGACTCCAGCTGAGATAAAGGCATTGGAAGAGCAGTTGAAGGATCATTTAGATAAGGGTTTTATCAGGCCTAGTAAATTCCCATGGGGTGCCCCAGTTTTCTTTGTTCGGGAGAAGAATAGTTCCCTCAGGATGTGCATTGATTATAGATAGTTGAACAAGGTAATAAGTATCCCCTCCCCAGGTCGATGACTTGTTTGACCAGCTTCAAGGTGCTTGGTGTTTTTCAAAGATAGACCTCAGATCCAGCTATCATCAACTTAGAGTTAGGGAGAGTGACATTCCGAAGAAAGCTTTCAGGACTCGATATGGTCACTATGAGTTTGTAGTTATGTCTTTTGGGCTAATGAATGCTCCCTCATATTTCATGGATTTGATAAACTGGGTGTTCAAGCAATATTTGAATATATTCATTATTATCTTCATAGATGATATCCTCATATACTCTCAGAGCGAGGAGGATCATGCTGCTCATTTGAAGATTGAGTTGTAGACTCTCTGATAACGTCTAAATCCCCTCCTCAAAGTGACAGAGTGTATATGGTCATATGCAATGTAATTTACCCAACTATGAGTTGGGGTCAAATCCACAAGGAATGGGGAATGATTTCTACTAAAGTTATAAATCAATTGGAACTAACCAGAATCATTGTATAACAACTTGTAAAGTAAATTTTGGAGGAAAATAAGATCTCTATATGACTCTGAAAGCAATAACAAACCACGACAATGTGAATTGAAGCAACAATGAGAGCAAGTACTAGGTATGTGCTATTGGTTGGGCGTCGATAGGATTGGGGTTAATTGATAAGTCTAAAAAATCAATTACAAGCATGAATAACCATGGACAAGGCCGTCTCCGATGTTTCTCAACCACTTGGATACATTTTACTTGAGTTATCTTGAACCTCAAGGTCATATAACAAATTATCCATATTAACTTGGAGAAGAGTTAAGTTATTTCTAACCTTAACTCTTGAATGAGTTCTGAAAATGGGTCTTAGCTATCTCTAGTCCAACCCTACACCTTCAGAACTCAATTCCCCATTATTACTTTCTCACCCAAATCCTATTTCTCTTTCCCAAGTAAAAGCAAGATAAGTAAACACAATTTATGTTTGCAACCACAAATATTTCAATTGAAACTTAGAGAAAGAAATAGATTCATGCAAAATAATTGATTCTAAGACTAAAACAAACAACACCCAATCCATTACTCGCCCCTATCAAGAGCACACCCCTAGCAATGAAATTAGCTACCCATGAATGAAGATAAAAAGATTATACCAAGAAAGGATTCATTAACATTCATCATTGAATAGAAAACTCAAGCTTCAAAATGTGCTTCAATGATATGTTTTGCTCTAAAAACTTGAAGAAGAAGAAGAAAGAAAAACTCTCACTTCTCTCTATCATTCTCTCTTTACAATATCCTATCTTCAAAAAGTTCTCTCCTCCTCTTATCAAGGGTATGTACAAATTAGGGAAGTTATTCTCCTTTTTCTTGTGCACAGATTTCTATTTTTACCCATAGAAGCATCCCAAGTATCTTTGTGCTAGAGATGGACAATTTTACCCTTTTTAGCATGGAGCTCACTTGCGCGGCACCTGCGTTTCACAGGTGCCCATCTGTGAGACGCAAGTCTCTCGTAGCTCTAGGTCAGAAAAAACTGGATGTGTCCTGCGGTTGCATCTGCATTTCAGAAGTGCTCTTTAGCTCCCAACCAGTATGACTCTGCGTGGAACTTGCGAACCACAGGTCTTTTTCTTCTAACACTTTGCTTTTTAGTTCAATTTCCCTGCTTTCACTGTTTAAGTTCAATACATGTAAAATCAAAGAGAAAGGGTATAAAACCTTTTTAAATGAGTTGAAAAAAAAGAGCAAAAGCTCATGTTTAAAAGCCTAATGAGTTGGTAAATTATCAATTCATCAAACCCACAAACTTGAACCATTGCTTGTCCTCAAGCAAGGAATTCCCTCATAACTAAGAAATTGACTTAAGCATGTCATAACACAAGACTTGCGCACAAAGGACCACTAAAACTTAGGACAACCCCAAAATTGCATATCGACTCAATACAAAGAAGAGACTCAAATATGTTGCACACACTTTAGGAGATAACCATAAACAATTGGAATATTCCATAAATATTCCTTTCATTCTAAACAAGGGCCTAGCTAATCTAAACAAGATTCAGTAGCATCTCAAGTTATTAAGAATCCACATTTATGGTTTGCCTTCAAGTTCACAGCACACTTGTCTCATTCACACTTCTCATTTTGAAACACACTTTAGCATATACCCCAAGGAAGTGATGGCACTCACACAAAGAGAGAATCCCATTCAGTTTCATGCATTTCAAATACATCGGGATTATAGAATAAAGCAAATACGCTAACTCTCACGAAGAAATTCTAGTGCATCCAAATTGGCCCATAGGCTTTCCCTTCGTGTAACTCACAACTAATATCGAGTTGCTACACCCAAAATCACTAATTATCATGAAGGCTAGGGGTAAGGGTAGGGAAAATGTTTAGCTCTAGTGACTAGAACCTTCCTAATGCCTTATTTTGAAAACTTTTAAGCACCCCACTACATGTTACCACAGTTAACGGAAGAGTCCCCAAGGACGAAGAGAGCAGAGATTATAAAGAGCACAAAGAGAGAGCTTTCGCAAATGTTAGCGACTGCATGTTACATCATAGCAGCACAACCAAAAGGAGGTGGAAAGCCCTTGTATAGGCTGGGCGCTAGATGTTTAGATCTAGTGACTAGAACCCCCTAATGCCTTGTTTTGAACACTTTTAAGCACCCCACTACTTTTAGTGAGCTCACTCCACCTTATCTCTCCTTATTCATCATTCTTATATTTCATCAAGAACCACCTTTGTAACCCCTTGGGTTCCATAATTAGTCTTATTTAAGCAAGAAGTAGTACCTTTATAGAATTCTTCTTCTTCTAATGTTAGAGGTTTGTCAACCAACCATTTCATTCGTTTCATCACAATTTGGCACTACCCCTCATTGAAACTCACATATTCTTCTCCTTTTTGTAATCCCCAAACTTAGGCTTTTGCCTCATTTCTTCCTTATCTTTCCCCAAGTTTTGGGCTTAAAGCCTCATTTTTCATTCATTCAAAACTAGCAACAAGGGAGGATGGGTGCCAAAAGAGAGATTACATAAGGATAATAGGCTTGTAATGCGGTTTCCAAAGAAAAGGGTCAAAGGCTCAAACATTGACTAGAAAAGATAGATGTTCAAGAAAGTCATTTTGGGTGAAGTGACTATCCAAAGAAAGACTAAGATCATTTTCTAAGTGCAGCCACATCTAGTCACACTTAGGGCAAGTTTTAAACAATTATGCACATACGAGAATTCAGCTAAAGATGTTATCACACAAGGCATCAAATTGTAAGGAGTTCAGAATTTTCAAGATCATATTAAGAGTATGATTTTAGACAAGCTATCATGTGAATTAAAATGTTAATCAAAGAATGTGCAACCAATGACAAGAGAATGCTCATTCGCAATTTAACTTGCCCCCCCCCCCCTTATTTTTTTCTTTCTCAAAACTCATTTGCAATGCCAGTTAAAAAATTTGGTGGTACTTCTTAAAACAAGTGCAACAACAGATACAGAAAGACACTAGACTTGGCATTTTTCCTTAAGAAAGTCATCTCTCAATCTATCATAGATAAATGCCACCCGGTTCGATAGCAAAAGAAAAGAAAGAAAATTTTTCTCTTTGGAAGAAAACCGTGGTAAAGAAAACCCTTAGAGTTTATTTGCTATCTACTACGAACAAAGACAATTATGAAACATGGGTCATGTAACATTTGCCAAATTAACATTGACCCATCAATGGCGACTAATATTATCAACAGAAGATTTTCATTTCAACACAAGCCCGACAAGGGCATTCATTTAACAAGGAAAAATAAGAACATCAACAAAGCAAAGCAAAGCAAAATAATGATTCTAGCTCACAAAAGGGGCAACAAAAGACTACAATTAACCAAAAAGAGAGAACACATCCCACCCCCAACTAAATAAAGCAAGAACAAAGATGGGTAGGAACTCCCTAAATCGGCTACTCTTCGATATCATCATCAGCCTCATCATTCTCGTCACTATCACCTCTTTGCTCGGCCCCATATTCCTCATCAAAACCACAAACAAGTCCTCAATTGCTCCTCGGGCTAGCGATGGGGAAGCCATGGCCTTGTTAAGGAAGCTCGTATTGGGGTCAGCCATAGGTGCCCTGCTCTGTAGCTCTCCCACATCAGCTCGGAGAGATGAGACCACTCCTTCAACCATGTACACCTAATGGATCACTCAATGATCCATCAAATGACTTAATGAGTCACCTGATGAGTCGTTTAACCTAGTGCAGATTTTTCTATTTTCTCTTATTTAACCCTTGGGTCTGATCTTAGATACTTTTAGAGTATTACTATATCTCCCATTTGGGAACATTTTTTCTCAAATGTGGGCTAACTAAGCTAAAGGCTAGGGAAAAAGCTGCAATCCCAAGAATTGAATGCTAAATGTTGAGTACTGATGGAGTACCTAACTCTAGGCTGAATTACGTAGCTGAACTGAATTCATGAATCATGCATGCATGATAAGACTTGAGAAGGATTGAAAGATATGAGACTGACATGGAACTAGGTAGAGTACTGAGGAGGAACTATTTCTCCAAACTAAAACTTAGCTGATAAGGATAGAGTTATAAATCCATAACTACTTTTTGATGTCTTAATTAATGACATGATAACTAATCTGACAGAGAGTAAGACTTATCTGAATCTAACTTCCCAAGTAGTCCTTTCTCTTGGTTGGTTGCTCTAAAAAACCTTCACTAACACTGCTTCCTGGTTTCCCCCAACTTATGAACCTGTTGGCACAAGATTTCAATTGGAACCTCCTTTCATTAGAGTCTTCCATTCCCATCAACACTTGACCACCCTAACATCTCATCTCCCCATATAAGAATACCATGCTAACTACACTCACTTATCGAATGCCAACACACAATGGAAGCCTGCCACTACACTCATATTTATGGCTCCGTTGTAGATCATACTATTCTGAAAGCTCCTCTAACTCCGTGACATTGCTAAACAATGCACTTCATGAACATTCTACCTACTGAGCATCTAAGGAATGAATTGGGAGTAAATTCATTACATATCCATTGCAAACATCATTTCTATTATAGAGAACATACAAATCGTAAGCATGAATCATTTACAAAATTCTAAACTGAGCATATACTTGAGGTAACATGATCTGCTGATTCATTAAGGAAAATTCTAAGGGCTGAGTTCATAGAGCTGAGCATACTGTGAGACATGCGTTTACAGACCTAACTAGTTTCATGACATAAAGTTGAAATTTATGGAGTCATGGAGGAAGACTGGGATCGCTATCTGAAGCGGTTATATATAATTCTAGGAGTCTGAACATAAGCATGAGTAGAATGCCACATTGACTGAAACATAAGGGCAAACATCTAAATTGGAAAGGATTGACATCCCCTAGCTACTATTTCTGGAACCCCTCTACTATAACATTCAGGACTTGACTCGACCTTTCAACTTGTCATCTCTCCCTTAGCTTAAAATCATCATTTTAAGGCTCTTGGATCCTTTCTCAAGACAGGGCTACATAACTAACCCTTGACTTTCCATTTTCCCTTACAGCTATTACTGAACGCTTTATACTCATAATCATTCCATACCAACCAGAGACAAATCTCATACTAGGATGCAAAAAGAGTCTTATGCCTTATACTATCACTCTTAGGTCTAATAATATGTGAGAATGAATCATGAAAAGCTTATAACATACCTGCATCTATTTCTTGCAAGCTCCCCTCATCCTGACATGACGACAGGGCGTAGAAGCGGTCCTGATGTTGTCCACTACCCACACCAGTTGATATGTTCTGCTGAGGTGGGTGGGCTATCAGAGTTACTGAAGAGGTGGATGGGATCTACCTTCACCCTGTTTGGCTGTTGGGCAATCTCTGAGTTTATGGCCCAACTTAACACACAAAAGTAAGCGCCTGAACCAACCATCTACTCTCCTAAATGGTTCTTTCCATAGTTATTGCTAGCTGGGTATGTAGTCTCCCTTACTTTGGGTCTGTATGGAACACTGGCTATCAATGGTGCTGGGACTGATGATCTCCAATGGGATTGGGAACGAGGTCCATCACTCGTCCTCTGCTGGGAATACTCTGAGTCTCCTGTCCTTGCTCTCTTTCTCTCTCTTTCTAACTCCTTTAGATTTTCCTCCTTGATATGTTTAGCATGGATCATGAGTCTAGAAATGTTTATGTCATAGATAAGCATCGTGGTCCTACACTCCTTGACCATTAAATCTAAGACTTCAGTTAGAACCTGCTCATGCGAGCCCTTGGATCAGCCACCATCTCTTGTGCATACTTAGACAACCGGATAAATTCCAAGGCATACTTTCAGATAGTTATGTTGTTCTACTTCAGGTTGAAGAACTCAACTACCTTTTCCTCCCTCAACTCTCGAGTAAAGAACCTATCCAAGAAGGCTGTCACAAACTCGTTCCAACTCACTGGAGTTGCACCTGTCTTGCGACCTTTCTTCCATTATCTGAACCATATATGTGCGACCCCTTTCAGCTGATGGGAGGCTAATTCCACACTTTCCTCACTTGTCACCCCCCATAATCTAGGTGACCTTCTAAATATCTTCTATGAACTCAAGTGGATCCTCATCACCTTCAACCTAAAGAATTTTGGTGTGTTCATTCTAATGAAATCTCACACCCTTGCCGCCCTAGCATTCCCGTTAGGGTTCATGGGTGTCACTACCTGATGGTTGGGCCCATTATGTTTCTCCTTCCATTGGTTCATCTAGGGGGTATTGTCTACGAATGTGTAAAGCATGAGTTAGAAGGGGAACTTTTATAGTTTCACACTAACACACGATAAGAACCATGAAGAAAGGAAATATTCCTAAAAACTCCTTGTAGTCTCTTCCTCATAAGTGTAGTGCGCTTTACAACAATGAAAAGGACTCTACTTGATGCAACTTTTAGATACCCTAGGGAACACCTAAGCCTTTTCTCTGAAACCAAGTTTGTCACGACTCGAGTCTACACCTTGGTCGTAACATGAGATCTAGAATAACGAATGGCTCCAAGCTAATCTATTGCATAGCATAATGCTAATATAAAAACATCTACTAGAACATAATTGAGTGGAAGCTTAACTAAAACATAACTAATAAAAAGGAAAGGATAAAAATCTGGTAACAACACTGAATTATAAGCTGAAACTAGTACTACACTGTCTGAAAGCCTCTACTAATCTGATGAGTTGCTGGGACAAGTCCCTAGCCAACTCCAAAATCTAAAAACTAGAAATAAACTGAAAAAAGGAAAACATAACTCCCATCCTTGGAGGATGAGGAATCACCACTATCAACTGATAGAGTCTAGAGCGTATCTAACCGCGGGGCTGAGTCTGAATACCTGATCTATATCATAAAATGATATAGTACATAAAGTATGCGGTCAGTATTTGAAATATACTAAGTATATGACAAATGTAACTGAAGCTAGAACATGCTAGTATGCTGAGAAAGGCAAATATGAATACATAACTAAATACGTAACTGTGATGAAGTACAATGACCCTATATGAGTTGCACAGTTACTGATATAATATGCTCGTTTGAAAACATTTAATGAAATATAAGTAAATCTAGTTTTGGGTCATGAACATGTACGGAAGATTGAATATAAAACATAAACTTCAAATTTTAACTAAAATAACTATACTAAACTGAAACTAAATTGTAATGTTGGAGAGACTATTAATCAACAAACTCCAATATGAGCCTTATAGAGCCTGACCTATAACCCCAGTTGGAAGGGTGTTCATACCTTTCCAAGGGTAAGAACTCTGACTGGCATGATATCACTCATGAACTCAGGGAGGCAATCTCTAATAATGATGACCCCTACATGCGCCCATTGAGGCAAGGGAGACACTCTCAGATAACGACGATCCCATATTCCTCGGGCTAAGGGAAATATTCTCTACTAGTGAGAAACCCTTATCCTACAGCGACACGTAGTTCTGAGACCTGGGTACGCTGGAATCCTGGCCTACTCGATGCTAAGTACTACTCCCAACTAAACATAAAGATACATGTAACTGATAAATCTGAAGATGATATCGTAAGACTAGTCGAAACTACTTTATCTAGAAAGAGTCCCGAGAGTCTAAAGGACCATGAAATACTGATACTGAGGGCTCATAACTAATGTTCTAAGACTAGTTAGGGCTACTTTCTATTAGAAAGAAGCCTGAGAGTCTAAAGAACCATAAACACGCTGATTATACTAAATTCATGAGAGCCTAGTCAGGGCAACTTTCAACTAGCAAGAGGCCTGAGAGTTTAGAAAATCATAAATTCTCTAATCATACTAAATCCATGTAAAACATAAATCCAAATTATTTTGTAAATCATATGTACTGAATTCATGGTAAAATCATCTATCTCAAATGGACCATAATTTCAAAAACAACTAATTCATGGCCTGAACATTGGTAAATCATGCTAACATCTAACCATGGGAGTTCATCATGCAATTGAGAGTGAATTTATGAACATCGTGTGCTATTTATCATGAAGACCTTGAAAATCATGGAAGACATGAGAGAAAACATTCATAGAATTGAAACCCTAAAACATGTTTTTCTAGGAAATAAAAGTAGCTAGGGTTTTGAATATAAATTAGGACACAAGGATGAAAGAAGATCCTTGTTGAAGTCCCACATACCTGGCTTGAAAATATCCCCCACTAGGACTTGGATCTTGAAGCTCTTGGACAAGAACCCTAGGTGTTCTTGAGCCTTGAGAGTAAGAGGAAAAAAGGACTTACTGATGATTTGAGACGGGATGTTGGATTAGGCTATGAAAACTGCTTTAATTTGATCCTTGGGAGTCCCAAAACAACATCATTTAGGAGTTAGAAGCATAAGATTTTACAAAAGTACCCCTGAGAATTCGCTTTAAGAATCTGCCCACTAGTAGCAACGAGTCATTGTTTTGACTTAATGACTCGTTGGATCCATTTCGTCACGACCCGAACATAGGCCCAGATCTACACACGGAACCTAGAACCATAAATGTCTCCAGGTCAACCCATGGCATGAACATGATAACTAAAACTCAAAATAAGCAAAGAAGAAAACTGAATTCTGAAATAGCGGAAGTTCGAATAGTAAAACATCTAACCAACAAAAATATTAAAAGCACTGAATCCGAAGTTGGATATACGACTCAATGTCTGAAAATACTCTAACATACTAATGAGCTGATGGAACAACACCCCAACTAGCTCACAAGAAGTTTGAAACTGAAAATAACATCACTCGACTAATTAAAGGTCCCCGATCTACCCAAAAGTTGTACAATAAAAAGAGCAAACATTTCTAACTATCAACTCTAGAGAAAAGGAGCTGACTGCACTGCTAACTTTGGCTGATAGCTAAGAAGGTCCTAAACCACGTCTATCCGCACCTGCAGGCAAGTATGCAGTGCCCCAAAAATAGGCATCAGTACAATATGTACTGAATAGTAAGATTGTAATGAAAATGACTAAATAGTACTACTAAAAGAACTGAAAGTACACAATAGAAGGGATAAGTTTTATAAACTGAATAGTATCACCACCTGAAGTATAGCTAACAAGTAAGTAATACAGACAAGAGCCTTACCTGGCCCCCATAAGCCAGGAAGGTACAATCAGCACAGAATAACCCACCTGGGCCCCCATAAGTCCTGGCGAGTACACTTCAATCTATATACCCTTAGCATGGTCAATATGAGTCAACTAATAACTATAGCCAACCTACCTGGCCTTTGGATCTGCAACTGAGCCTGCTGGGCTCCTGTAGCTGTGTTTGAGCCCGTTGAGCTCCTGTAGCCTAGGCACACAAGGCTTGACGAAGGGTCAATTATGCCGATATGGCATAAAAGTAGAAGCCCATGCATGGATGGACTGTAATATGGCCTTATAAGCCTGAATATAGTCCTGTTAGTCAACATATAGCTCCTCTGAGCGATCTATAGCCCCGTAGGTGATGACACAACTAGTAACCCTGAGGTAGATCGACGGAAGGCTATATTAGGTGGGGTCAGTCCCAACCGAACTAATCAACTTCCATTCCAAACTAACGGTAGCAGCTAATCACAACATACATGCTTATGGCTTTGTTACAAGGACATAGGTCGTATTATTATACAACAGGAATAACTTGCTGAAGAAACTAGCCTTAACATACCTCGAATGTTGATTCTCATTTATCCCCAATTAGTTCTAACGTGTAGTGGTGATTCTGCTCAATTATAGCCTTTACACTGAGTGAATAAGGCTATTTTCAATAGTATAACTCAACAAACAATGATATCTTTCAATAACATTAACTATTATTCAACTCCGTTTAATTCAGCCGAAAACTCACAATTTCCCGAGAGTACAGAAAGTAGAATTGCTTACCTCTCACTTGTAGCAACATAGAAGCTAATTAAAAGTAATTACGACAACTTCCACTCGGTGGGGTTCCGATACTCCGAGCGAATTTTTAGGGAATAACTCTGCAGGGATGTTCCTCGTCGGCCTAGAACTTGATATCCAGGATAAATTTGCATTTGGAAGGAGTTTGGAAGCGTAATTTGATGGTAAATAGATGAAACTCACATTTACTCTCTTCTCGATCGAGGGAAATATCAAGAATGATTTAAGGTGATCAAGAAAGGATTTATATATAAGTGAGGCGGTGACAGGAGGGGCGCAGCGCGCCATCCATCATGCTAGGATGGAGGTGCAGCTAGCCAGCCATGGCGCCAGGCTAGCTGGCGCGATGCGACATCCCATGTGCCTGGTCTCCAGCCCCAGCCTCCTGCTCCCTTAATGTTGTGTTCGTATACTCAACTCTCGGGCCCTTTCTCGCATGTGTCGTATTCCAAAACTCTGAACATACGCACACGTGCATCTTCTAAATGATAGAAACTTACAGTGTGTAATATCATCCCCCCCTTAGGAACATTCGTTGAGCTTAAGAGACTCAACTCCTTTAACTATTTCCAAAATAATATCGGTAGAGTCTCCTCTGTAATATGGACTCTCCGGAAAGCTAAAACGCAAAAAAATCCAACATCGGCATCTCACAGGATGCTACAAGAAGTGCTATAATATAGCTCCATATCATAAAAGCAAATAACTCAACAATACTGATAATATAAGCACATGACAATAGGTAAACAACTATCTCACTTCAACTGCATAACCTATGTCAAGTCTAAAACAAGTGAGGAAATCTAAACCTCATGTCTTTCTCAACTTCCCAAGTCATCTCCTCTATATTTCTGCTCCTCCATAAGACTTTAATGGAGGCTACATCTTTAGTTCTCAGTCTGCGAACCTGTCTATCTAGTATAGAAACTGGAGTCTCTTAGTTGGATAACTCTTCAGTAACCTGAACATCCTCAATTGGAAGAACATTGGACGGGTCCCTTTTGCACTTCCGTAGCATTTACACGTGAAAGACTGGATGAATGGTTTCTATCCCTGAAGGCAGTTCTAACTTATATGCCACTCGGCCTATCCTTCGAAGGATTTGATACGGGCCAATGAACCAAGTCTAAGCTTGCCCTTCTTTCCAAATCTCATCACGCCCTTCATCAGTGAGACTTTGAGAAACACCCAATCATCGACACTAAACTCCAAGTCTCTATGCCGCACATTGAAATAAGACTTCTGACAACTCTGGGCAGTCAGCAACCACTCTCTAATGAGTTTTACCTTTTCTTCTAATTGATATATCATATCAGGTCGGATCAATCCTGCCTCCCTTACTTCGAACCATCCTATGGGGGACCTGCATTTTCGCTCATATAAAGCCTCATAAGGCACCATCTGAATAGTAGAATGGTAACTATTATTATATGAAAATTCAATAAGGGGTAGATGCTCATCCCAACTCCCTCTAAAGTCTAGCACACACGCTTGTAGCAGATCCTCGAGCGTTTGAATGGTGCGCTCTGCCTGACCATTCATCTGGGGATGGAAAGCTGTACTCAAATTAACCTGCGTCCCCAAACCTTTTTGAAATGACCGTGAGAATCTAGCTGTGAATTGTGCCCTATGTCAAAAATAATAGATGCTGGGACACCGTGCAGTCGGACTATCTCCTTTATGTACAATTCAGCATACTCTTTAGCTGAAAATGTAGTCCTGACTGGCAAGAATGGGTTGACTTTGTTAGTCTGTCGACAATGACACAAATGGAGTCGAATTTATTCCAGGTGTGAGGTAACCCTGCTACAAAGTGCATATTAATTACTTCCCATTTCCACATAGGCACCGCTATCACCTAAGTCAGTCCGCCAAGTTTCTGATATTCAGTTTTCACCTGCTAGCAATTAGGACATTATGCCACAAATTCAGGTATACCTTTTTTCATTCCAGGCCGCCAGTATATCTCCTTTATATCATGGTTCATCTTTGTTGATCCTGGATGAAGAGAGTAATGAGAATAATGTACCTCTACCATAATCTTCTGGCGGAGCCCTGCTACAGCAAGAACGCAGAGTCGACCTCTGAATCTCAAGACCTTGTCTTCTGTTAACTCAAAGGCCGATAATTTACCCTTCTGAACCTTGTCTCAAAGCTGTACTAGACTAGGGTCCTCGTACTGTCGCTCCTTCACCTCTACAACTAGGGATGACACTACTGTATTTTGGATTACAACCCCATTATTTTCTAAATCCACTATTCGGACTGCTAAATTGGCTAACTGGTGCAGCTCTCGAGCCATTTCTCGCTGTTCTGGCCTCAAATATGCTAGGCTGCCCATGGATATGCGGCTAAGGGCATCAGCTATAGTATTAGCTTTCCTCGGGTGATATAAGATATTCACATCGTAGTCTTTCAACAACTCTAGCCAACAACGCTGCCGCACATTCAACTCTTTCTGCGTAAAGATATACTAGAGGCTTCTATGATCAGTAAAAATATCCACATGAACACCATACAAGTAATGCCTCCATATTTTCAAGGCATGAACCACTACTGCTAACTCTAAATCATGGGTGGGGTAGTTCTTTTCATGCTTCCTTAGCTGCCACGAAACATAGGCAATCACCTTGCCATGTTGCATCAGAACACACCCTAACCCAATGCCTAAAGCGTCGCCAGTATACAACATAGCCCTTTGAACCTTTCGATAAGACCAATACTGGTGCAGATGTCAATCTATTTTTTAGCTCCTGGAAACTCTATTCACAAGCCTCGGTCTAGTGAAATTTAGTTGCCTTCTAAGTTAACCTTGTCAATGGTGCTGATAAGGTAGAAAATCCTTCCATGAACCTTTGATACTACTTGGCTAACCCCAGGAAACTACGAACCTTGATTGGAGTCGTAGGTCTGGGTCATGTCTTTACTGCCTCAATTTTCTGTGAGTCAACCTGGATACCTGCATTTGACACCATATGGCCCAAGAAAGCTAGAAAATTCAAACAAAACTCACATTCTGAGAACTTCACATATAACTGGCAGTCTCTGATGATCCGTAGTACCGTTCGCAGATGATCTCTATGTTCATCTTCTGAGTAGGAGTATATCAGAATGTCATCAATGAATACTATCACAAACAGATCTAAATATGATCTAAATATGTTGTTCATCAAATCCATAAATACTACTGAGGCATTTGTCAATCTGAAGGACATGACCAAGAATTCAAAATGACCATACCTGGTCCTGAAGGCTGTCTTCAAAATGTCTCTCTCCTGAACCCACAATTGATGGTACCCTGACCTTAAGTCGATCTTGGAGAAATATTTTTCCCCCTTTAGCTGATCAAACAAATCATCTATCCTTGGAAGAGGATATTTATTCTTGATAGTAACTTTATTCAACTGCCTCTAATCTATACACATTCGTAGGGAGCCATCTTTCTTTTTTACAAACAGAACTGGTGCACCCCACGGTGAACTCGGCCTGATAAAGCCCTTGTCTAACAAATCTTTCAACTGATCTTTCAATTCCCTCAGCTCGGTAGGAGCCATTCGATATAGAGGGATGGATATAGGTTAGGTGTCTGGCGGCAAGTCGATCTCATGCTTTGGGGAATACCAGGAAACTCATCTGGAAACTCACTAACCACCGAGATCGACTGAAGAGTTGAGGATTCTGTTTGCATATCCAGAACCCTAACAATATGGTAAACACAACCCTTCGCTATCAACTTTCTCACCCAAAGATAGGATATGAACCTACCTTTTGGTGTAGCTGTATTGCCTTTCCATTCTCGCACTACCTCCCCTGGAAAGTGTAATTGAACGGTCCTGGTCCAACATTCCACATTGGCATAACATGGCGCTAGCCAATGCATACCTATAATTACACCAACATCAATTATTTCTAGCTCCACTAAATCAGCTAAGGTCTGGCAACCGACAATCTCTACTATACAACCCTGGTAAATTATCTTTGCAATAATAGAGTCATCGATGGGTGTAGACACTGAGAATGGTCGCTGAAGCAATTCTGGTGTTATATCAAACTTCCGAGCCACTAATGGAGTAACATAAGACAAAGTGGAGCCTAGGTCTATTAAAGCATAAAATGAGTGAGAGCAAACATCCAGCATACCTATCACAACATCTGGTGACGACTCTGACTGTTATCGCCTTGGTAAAGCATAAGTTCTATCCGGACCACTGCCAAAACTAGATGCCCCTGATCTACCTCGACCTCCGCCGGCTGGAGCTGAGGGTCTGTGCCCTGCTGAATATGTTAGAGCATGTGATCCTGTTGTGGACCTGTTCTGCTGGTCCCAGTCACCCTGATCTTTGGTCAGACAATCCCTCATCACATGACCCTCCCGTCCATAAGTATAACAAACAGTGGAGCTGTATCTGCACCTCCCAAAATGTCGCCGACTACAAATGGTACAACGTGGTACAGTGGGATTGCTTTGATTTGATCCTTCTGCTGTTGGGAACCTGATGCTCACGATCTCTCTCTGGGACCTAATTGTCCGCGATGATCTGATCTACTGATCTTGGGCAGAATTATATGCCCAAGTGATACTCAAATGCTTCATTTCATCTTGTTTATCTATCGTTATGTGTGCATTCTCATGTGATTTGTAGTTAAAATGTGAATTTATACTAACCAACATGATTAGTGTTGTTTTGCAGGTAAAATGTAATTTTGGGAAGCTAAGATACATGTTGGTAAAAATCGGGAATGGACTTGGAAGCAAGGAGTGGAAAAGGTCAAGGAAGAGCAACAAAAATAAGGGCTCCGCGATGGAGCCGTGTCACATTGCCATTGCAGAGGCATTCTGCCTCGGGTGATTTATTTTGGTCAATTCCAGTGAAGGTTCGCGATTGCGCCGTGACACGTTGGCCTGGCTCCGCGTTGCAGGCTGTGGCACGCCAAGGAGAAATTGCTGAGGAACCTGATTCCAGAGAGGGTCCGTATTAGCCCCGTGGCACAGAGGGAGTGCTCCGCTATACACTTCGTGCCACGTTGCTTGTTATTTTGGGAAAAATTCTCACTAGTATAAATAGCACACTTAGGTTTATTTTTAAACATGCTGACTTGGTTGAGCAAGAACATGGGTTACAGGCAATTGAGGGGACGAAAATGCTAGGGTTCTTCTCTATCTCTTTCTCTTTTATCTCAATTGTTTGTATGAATTACACTTATTGGATGATGCTTAATTCACAAATGAGTGGCTAAATTCACTTCTTGCCAAGGTTAAGAACAATTGTAGTGCAATGTAATTGTTGATCAATTTAGTTTTCATCTTTTCTTCAATGGTTGTTCTATCAATTCTTGTTCTTACTGCATTAATTTTTGGCCAATGTTAATGTATATCTAAAAAATCCAATTTTGATTTTGAAAAGAAAAGAAATTGGAAAGTGGTGAATTGGTAGGATATGATCTCTTCTTAGTTTGGGAAAATTGAGAATTGATTTACATTCAGAATAGAAATATATCTGAAAGTCTTATTAGTCAATTAAGGATTTGGTTTTGTATGGCTAGAACATGAAATTCTTTTATCACAGAAATGTAGGTTGAAGGTTCATGATTCTTAAGTTGGGTAGGATACGAAAGTTTCAATCCATAGGCAATAATTCTTTACTAGCAACCGAAGGAAAGATTAACTGAATTGAATCGATAAATTACTTCCCTGCATGTTCGTTTTAACCTCAGCATGCTCATTACTATTGTTCAGACTCACTTTAGAATTCTGTCTTAGATTCGTAGAAATTAGGAAACTCAAACTCTCCAAATATTGTTTAATTGGTTGTCTGCATTCTTAAAGTTATAGTTCATTAACACTTAAGTTACTTATTACCTTAGTTCAGTCCCTGTGGGATCGATACTTGGCTTACTTAATGCATTTTACTACTTGTTCAACCACGTGCACTTGCGTGTAGACACCACAGAAGCGCCCGAGCATCTACCGCTCTGCTGCTGCTGAGGGGAAGGTCTAGGTGGCCTACCTAATACTCACGGTCTAGGTCCGCCCTAAAATTCTGTCTGCATGTCAGTGGGTCTAGCACTTCGATGCTGCTCCTAATTCTCCCTTTCTACCTTGTCATGACCCGAACATAGACACGAATTATAACACGGGATGAGGAACCCGGAGAGGCCCCAAGTCGACTCATGACATAAGCATACATCTAACTTCATTCACTTTACGCGGAAGAATGAACATAAGATATAGCGGAAACGTAAACGTAATATAGCATGCCATAACATTAGAAAGTACTATACATACACATAAGATGAGTATTATATACGGTATGAAAGCCTCTATCATGAAAGATGTGTTGATGGGACAACATCCCTAACTAACCCGACCAAACTGAAACAAAAGAATAACATAAACGCATAGTCATGAGGCCCTCGAAACATGAGGATTCACCAATAAAGTTGATAGTAACTCCGAGATGGCCTAAGGATGAGGATGAGACTGAGAGCCGAGTCTTGTATCATGAAACGATACAGCATAGGAAGTATGCGGTCAGTACGTGGAATGTACCGAGTATGCAAGGTAATTAAAACATACATTTAAAATATATAAAACTCATAAATGATCATAAGAGTAGGACATCATGCTCATGTCAGTACACAAGTTTTTGGCGCCGTTGCTGGGGACTGGCAATTGGTAAAATTATTTTCTTAGTGTTAGTTTACAATTTCTATATAAGTGCTGACAACTTGATCTTAGCCTGTCTTTTGCAGATATTGAATTCTGTTGAACACTGGAAAGAGACAAGGAGTTGGTGGATTCATATTTAGAGCCGTAAAGACAGTTCCATCGTCATAGAAGGGAAGCTCTGGAGAGAAAGCTACAGTTGCTCAGACAGACAATCCTAGAGCAACAACATAATCCACCACTTGTGAGGGCAGTGTTAATACCCGAGGAAATGGCAGCTAGGCCGGTTCGCGAAGTGGAAATCCCACATGCTAACAATGTTACATCAAGTATTCGCAAACCTGATCCAGGAGGGAGGTTTGAGCTGAAACAGAATATGGTGCAATTGCTGCACACCAGCGGGCAATTCACAGGTCTCCCTCACGAAGATCCACAACATCTCCAAAACTTTTTGGAGATAAGTGACACTTACATCCCCACTGGAGTATCATCCGATTACGTAAGACTTACATTATTCCCATTCTCATTATTGGGAGAAGCAAAGAGGTGGTTAAAAGCTGACCCACCTAACTCTATCACCACTTGGGATGATCTTGCAAGAAAAATTTTGATATGGTTCTTTCCATTCGGGAAAACAGCAAGACTTAGAAGTCAGATTCTATGTTTTAAACAAAGAGAGGGGGAGAATCTCTATCAAGCTTGGGAAAGGTTCAAATCTATGTTACGGGATTGTCCTCACCATCACCAGTCCAATGATGTGTTGGTGCATACTTTCATAGAGGGTTTGGAACCCCACACAAAAATTTTGCTAGACTCAGCAGCTGGGGGACAAGAAATAGAAAAGACTTATGAGGAGCTGTATACTTTGTTAAATCGTATTTCGCAGGGAAATCCAGAGTGGAATGCGGACTCTTCTAGAGGAGGAACAAGGAAAGCGGCAGGAGTCTTGGAAGTGGATGGTTTTACAGCTATCATTGCACAGATAGCTACGCTGCAAAATCAACTCAACACCCAATTCGGCAATATGAGCTTGAATCAACCTCAAGCCCCAGTTAATGTAGTGCAGCAGGTTTGGTGTGAAGTATGCGGTAGTAATGAACACTCAGCTGAGTGTTGTGGTGCATATCCAGATTCAGTGAACTTTGTTGGGAATGTACAGAGAAATAATCACCAACAGTATGCCAACAACTACAACTCGAATTGGAGAAATCATCCGAATTTCTCTTGGGGTAGTAACAGCCATCAAGGGCAGAGTTCGAATCAAGGTGCGTAGAGAAATCAAGGAGGGAAGCAGAACTATCAGACTCAATACAGAGGAAACAATGCACCTCCTCCACCACCCACCAGCATTGAGGAAATGTTTAAAACAATGTTAGCTAACCAAGCTCAATTGCAGGCTGATTATGTGAAATTGGCAGCAGACGTAAAGAACAACCAGTTAGCTACAAAGGCATTGGAGTACCAGTTCGGACAACTAGCTGGAGCTCAAAACACCAGGCCAAGAGGAGAACTACCGAGCGACACTGACCCGAATCCCAAGCAGGTCAATGCAGTGACCACAAGGAGTGGTTTACAACTCAAAGAGGTGGAACCAGAAAGACCACCTCAGCAATCAGGAGCAGTGGAGAAAGATAGGGAACATGATGATGCGAGGGGGAAGGTGAAGGCAGTTGAAGAAGAAAGACCACCACCCTCGTTCCCTCAAAGATTAAAGAAACACAAGGAGGAAGCTTGTTTCAAAAAGTTCATGGAGGTGCTTAAACAAGTACACATTAATTTACCTTTGGTTGATGTTTTTCAGGGACTGCCTAAATATGCAAAGTATATCAAGGACATCATAGCTAACAAAAGCAGATTGACGGAGTATGCTACGGTGGTGCTTACTGAGGAGTGCACTTCCTGGATACAGAACAGGTTGCCAACAAAGCTCAAGGACCCTGGGAGCTTTAAAATTCAAATCACAATTGGGCAAAGTATCTGTGCTCGCGGATTATGTGACTTGGGAGTGAGTATTAACTTGATGCCGACATCGGTGTTCAAGAAGTTGGGGTTGGGCAGTCCTAGACCAACTATAGTAATCTTGCAATTAGCGGACCGTTCTTTGGCCAGACCAAATGGCATTGTGGAGGACGTGCTGGTGCAAGTGGGCTCCCTTATCTTTTCGGTAGATTTTATTGTTCTGGATTTTGAGCCGGATGCTTGGCAACCGGGAGAGCTTTGATTGATGTAGCTGCAGGGCAGCTAACCATGTGGGCGCATGACAAAGTGGAGGTATTTGATGTATATAAGGCCATGAAGCTTCCGGCCATACATGAGGAGCTTTCAGCAATCAATGTGCTAAATCAAGCAGAAATTCTTCAGATTGTTGAATCTCGAGATCCATTGGAAAGAGCAGTGATGAGCTCCGATCATTTCGGAGATAGAGATACTTATGAGATGGTGCAAATGTTGAATGAACCACAATGGTATCTCAGGAAGCATGACTTTCAGCCTTTAATGAGGTCCCTAGAACCATTGCCGAAACCATCAATTGAGGAAGCACCAAAGCTAGAGTTGAAAACATTGTCTCCCCATTTAAAATATGTCTTTCTGGGGGAAGATGACACTTTACCAGTTATCATCTCCGCAGAATTGACGGAGGCACAGGTAAAGGAAGCATTGGTGGTTCTCAAAAGAAGGAAGAAAGCAATGGGTTGGCAGATGTCAGATATTTGGGGTATCAATTCAGCTTTTTGCACACACAGAATTTTCATGGAGACAGGAGCAAAGCGGACTGTACAGCCTCAGCAGAGGTTGAATCCGATGATGAAGGATGTGGTTAGAAAAGAAGTAATTAAGTGGCTTGATGCAGGTGTGATCTATCCTATTTCGGACATCGAATGGGTCAGCCCTGTTCAGTGTGTCCCAAAGAAAGGAGGGATGACCGTGGTCACCAATGAGAAAAATGAACTGATCCCTACTCGCACCGTCACAGGCTGGCGGATTTGCATGGACTACAGAAAGCTCAATGAATCCACAAGAAAAGATCACTATCCTATCCCGTTCAATGATCAAATATTGGACATATTGGCTGGACAAGAATATTATTGTTTCCTTGATGGGTACTCTGGCTATAACCAAATAGCCATAGCACCGGAGGACCAGGAGAAGACTACTTTCACATGTTCTTATGGGACATATGCTTTTAGGCAGATACCATTTGGGTTATGCAATGCACCCGCCACATTCCAGAGATGCATGATAGCGATCTTTCACGACATGGTGGAAGATTTCATCGAGGTATTTATGGATGATTTTTCTGTTTTGTAATTCATTTTCTACTTGTTTGCAGAATCTTGGTAGGGTGCTAGCTCGCTGTGAAGAATCCAACCTTGTACTCAACTGGGAGAAATGTCATTTCTTAGTCAAGGAGGGTATCCTCCTTGGCCATAAAGTGTCTTGCAAGGGGTTAGAGGTCGATCGTGCTAAGATTGAAGTTATTGAAAAGCTACCACCACCTGTGTTAATGAAGGGTGTTCGTAGTTTTCTCGGGCATGCAGAGTTCTACAGACGGTTCATCAAGAACTTCTCTCAAATTTCTAGACCGATATGCAGGTTGCTAGAAAAAGAGGTGAAGTTTGAGTTTGATGAAGATTGTGTCAAAGCATTCGAGGAGTTGAAGCAGAAATTGATAGCAGCACCTATCCTTATTTCTCAGGACTGGGAACAACCATTTGAACTGATGTGTGATGCAAGCGATGTGGCTGTGGGAGCGGTATTGGGGCAGCGGGAGGAATAGAATTGTTACACCCCGTAAATTCTCAACATGTAGATGGCCTATTCGCATATTGGTTAAGAGTTTTTGAATGCCATACATGTTAGGAAAAGGCCCGGGGCCAGACCGGATAAGAAATCCGTCGAACCATCGCGGAAGGAGCCGGGGTAGAGCCCCTCCGTGATGGCAACGTACCACGGAGGGAGGGCCTCCGCGTTGGCTTCGTATCACGGAGGCCCTGTACAGGCCCAAGTATATAATCCTCCAACTTCGGTTTTAAAGTTATATTTCATAAATTTTCCAAAAAAGTCGAGAGAAAATAGGGGGGGGGGTGAAGGTTCTTTGATAATTTTCGTCTGATTACGCCGTCAAACGCGGTCCAAACTCAAATTAACTCCAGATACCTAGATATTAAGCAGTAGGGAGCATTCTTACGGATTTAGTTTCGTGAAATTCGGCCGGCGAATCATCGTGCTACCGAACTAAGGTAAGTGAAATTGCTCCAAATTAGTGTTAATATACCCCTATCCCTAAAGTGAGTATTTCTCCCTTCTAGACTTTCGAGAAATAGCGAGTTTTTGACTGTTTTTCGATAAGCCTAAGTTTGGGCTATATATATATTGAAAGTGATGTTTCCTTCCGGAATATTAGTGCATTTAGTTCTAATTGATATATATATGAATGCAGTTGGGAGAAATAGCAAAAGTACTGACCGAGCTACGCCAGTTAGTCGAGAAATCCGAAGCGAAGGTATGTAAAGCTAATTCCTTCGGCAAGTTAGTAATCCAGTACGGTACATAGTGTGATGTATAGTAGAAAGAACTCAGAAGTCGAGAATTGAGTCCAGTTTGAATTTAGCAAGCATGTTTTATGATTTTATGATATATATTTAGAGTAAAAGTTAGTAAAGCAATATCAGATAGTCAGATGATATCTCAGTTATAGTATAATCAGACAGTCAGATGATATCTCAGTTACAGTATAATCAGACAGTCAGATAATATCTCAGATACAACATAGTTAGTATGAGAATCAATATAACACAGAAAAGAGTTTAGAATGAGAAATCAAAGTACAGATAGTATTTTTAGTTTAGACATGCTTGCTATATGTGATTATTGTTTGTTGAGACCTGTTTGTGTTATTAGGGCACCCTTTGAGCGTCCTCGCCGCCCCTGGGTTGGTAACTGTGTCGACCCACCGCGAGGGTGGGGATACGCCACTCCAAGGAGTGGTATGCCTTCTGCAGTAGGATGAAGATGGGATGGAGAATTCCACATATCAGGCTGATCAGCATAGCATGTTATACCCCGTAAATTTTAAGTGAATAAATATCCTAAGGGCTAGTTGGTCAAGGGATTTAGAAGGCAAAAAAAAAAAAAAAAAGTCGGCTTCTTTAGCCAAAATCAATATATTTCCAGCAAAAAAACAGGGGATCTTCATATGAGAAGAAAACCCATGACAAACATATATAATTTCCTTCCAATTACGCGATGAAACGCGGTCTAAACTCCGTTCCGGCTTAGGTACAGGTGTATAAAGCTGCAGAGAGCAATCCTACAGAGTTGGTTTCGTGAAATTTGGCCGGCGAAACGTCGTGATACCGAGGTAAAGTAAATAGAATTACTTTAAATTAGTACCAATGTGTTCCTAGCGTTGCAGTGAGCATTTATCCCTTTTGGACTATCGAGAAATAACGAGTTTTTGACCGTTTTCCGAAATGTTGAAGTTGGGATAAATATATATATCAAAAGTGATAATTTCTCCCGAATATTAATGTATTTAGGTCTAATTGACGTGTATATGAATGTAGTTGGGAGAAACAGCAGAAGTACCGACGGAAATCACATTGGTCAGTCGGGTACTCAGAAACCAGGTATGTAAAGTTATTCTTTCGGCAAGCCAGGAAGTACAGGGTAGAAAATAAATAGAATAAGCACTATTAACAGATACCCAGCGTACAGGAACGATTTTAGTACAAATTCCAGCAAGCATGCTAGTATGTTATTACGTATCATGCGATAATCAGAATAATAGATATTCAGGCAATACGTATTTCATCTGTTGAGATTGTATCCAGTAGTAGATGATACATTCTATATCATTTAGCTATATCCAGTTATAGATGGCATGTACTATGTTATTGAGCTATATTCAGATATAATTAGATAGACAGATAAAGGCCAGGTAGCAGTAAGTCCAGCAGCCAGAAACAGTGTAAGACAGCATATAGCATCAGTTAATTAATACAGATTAGCCTCGAAATAAAAGAAGAGAATATGATTAGTATTTTTCATTTGAGAATGCTTGTTGTGTATGTGTTTGTATGTTGAGACTTGCTGTGGCATGTGGGCACCCTTTAGCATCCCCACCGCCCCTGGGTTATAGCTGTGTCGATACCAGATTCAGATACCGCCACCAGCTGGGCGATGCCGTCCGACTAAAGGACGATGATGGCCGACCACCATGATAATACGGTCCAGACCACCCTGCTTGCAGGGGTAGTTCAGTTTACTCTGCTCAGAACTAGCACACCCTGTTTACAGGGGCAGACCACTCTGTGTGCGCACCTGTGCCCAGAGGCAGGAGTCTTCGGACTCAGACACAGCTTATTATCATAGGCCAAGGCCTGAGCTACGTACCTAAGGGGACTGGTAGGAGGAGCTCACAGTGTCAGATGAGTGGAGTGACTTATTTTTGGTTGGTTTAGACCCGGGTAGGGGTATATAGATTTCTTGCTTGGTTGGCACCTTCCGGCTTATGGGGGTCGGTCAGATATGGTGTACTATTATGTATATTGATATGTGCTATTAGATACTGATAGACAGTAGGACGACACATCATCAGGTACGCTCAGTTAGTTACAGAATGAACAAACTCTCCCCAGTTATCCTCAGCTAGAAAGACTCAGCTATTTCTTGCTTATATGTCATGTTATTGTTGCCATTCATTTCAGTGCATATTCCAGTTTGCTTTACATGCTCAGTACCTGTGGTACTGACGCCCAGCGGGGCGCTGCATTTCTTGCCTGCAGGTACTCACGGATGAGGAGCCGATCCCTCGTGATTCCAGCCAGCCAGTGAGTCATCAGCTCCTGTCATCCGGAGTCTGATCCCCAGAGGTGTAGCTCCTTTTCTTTTGTTGTGCAGCATGGGTAGGTCGGGGCCCTGTCCCGATCATTTCTATTAATTTCATACAGTATTCGTAGAGGCTTGCAGTCTGTATATATTCCCTGTGGTTACTTGAGCCAGTCGTGTGGGGTCGTGCAGTCTGCTGTAGCTGTTTAGTATTTCAGTGTATGTTGGCCGTGTGGGGCCTTAGTTTGACAGTAGTGGTGACCTTGCCGGTCACGTAGTTTTAGAGCAGTCTTGTGTTGAGTTACAGATAACTAGACAGCATGGCGGCCTTGTCGGCCCACATAGGTTCCTTGTTACAAGTCTGTTTCTGGTTAGCTGTTGTTACAGGTACAGATGGCTATAGGCCAGTTCGCCGGAGGCTGTATTTACAGCCGTTATATAGCCGATTTGTTTCTTGAAATAGAGCCAAAGCCAGCCAAAGCACCAGATGTGCTCAGGCTGGACCATTTAGCAGTCCAGAGTCTAGCAGGCACCAGGTGCTGTCATACCCCCTAAGGTGGGGTGTGACAAACTTGGTATCAGAGCAGTTCGTGTCCCAGGGAGTCTGCAAGCCGTGCTAAGTAGAGTCTTGTCTATGGATGTGTTGTGCACCATATACTATAGGCAGGAGGCTGCGAGGCATGTTAGGATTGTCACTCTTCTTTCTTATTCAATCGTGCTATAGAGCGGTATAGTATAGAGTTGACTTTTGAAACTCACCACCCTCTTTGCTTACAGATATTATGGCAGACCAGTGGCTCCCAGCTACAGGTAGGAGATTGGATACAGCAGCGGGTGAAGGCACCAGTAGGATGCCTCAGTTACAGCCAGATTCCGCCCAGTCTGAGAGCAATACGGAGGCGTCATCTCGGCCCTCCCAGCAGTCTCCGCCTCGCCAGACACCATTTGAGGCAGCACCGCCTCCCACAGCTCCTGCACCCACTTCATCTGATCAGGAGCTACGTAGTGCGGTGGTTATGTTGACTCAGATGCTAGCTGCTCAGCGTCAGCCAGCACCACCTACAGCAGCAGAATCCCTAGGTGGGCCAGGTAGTTCCAGGGTTAGAGAATTCTTGGCGTTGGGACCCCCTCAGTTTACTGGATCGGATTCAGCGGAGGACCCTCAGGACTTTTTGGACCAGATGCAGAGGATCTTTAGAGTCATGCACGTAACCCCAGCAGAATCAGTTGAGTTAGCAGTGTTCCGGTTATGGGATATTGCTGTTTTGTGGTACGAAAGTTGGGAGAGGTCTTGGGGAAGAGATGCAGCCCCTCCTACATGGTCCAGCTTTTCAGAGGCCTTCCTGGACCACTACTTACCCCGGGAGGTCAGACAGGCCCGGATGGACCAGTTCTTACATTTAGAGCAGGGGGCTAGGAGCGTCCGTGAATATTCCTTACAATTCGACTCCTTAGCCCGCTATGCTCCAGCATTTGTGGACACCATGTCGTCCAAAGTCCACCGCTTTATTATTGGCCTGAATCCAGAGTACATAGAGACGTGCATGACAGCTACTTTGACAGAGGACATGGACATAGCCAGGGTACAGGCCTTCGCACAGACAATTGAGGGCCTGAGGCAGCAGCAGCGGGGTGACAGACAGGCGACTTCAGAGCAGCGCCGTAGAAGCAGACCCGCAGAGATTCAGAGGGAAATTCCTAGGGGGCCGAGACCATGGTTTTCAGATAGGCCACCCAGATATTCACCGCCGGTACAGTAGCAGAGGGGTAGATTTATTCGCCGGAGTCAGTCAGAGTCCGGTAGCAGTTCACGGACAGTAGCCTCACCTCAGCAGCGGAGGGTAGAATAGAGTAGATTTGCATCTACCCCTTGTCCTATATGCCACCGACTACATTCTGGAGCCTGCAGGCAGGGCTTCCCAGGGTGTTATTACTGCGGACAGGAAGGTCATTTAATGAGAGATTGTCCATCCAGGGGACAGGGTAGTCAGGATGATCTGGATAGAGCGTCAGCAGGGCCACGAGTTCCAGCAGCCTCAGCAGGGCGCAGACCCTCAGGTTCAGCAAATAGGGGCCGAGGTAGATCAGGAGCCTCTGGCTCAGGTGCAGGCCCCAGCCATACCTATGCATTACCAGGGAGACAGGATTCAGAGGCATCTCCCGACGTGGTCACAGGTATATTGATTATCTGCTCATACCCTATTTATGTATTGATTGATCCAGGGTCTACCTTGTCATATATTACACAATTTGTGGCCCGAAAGTTGGGCATCGAACCAGAATTGCTTCAGCAGCCCTTTTCAGTGCTTACACCGGTTGGCGACTCGATTACAGCCAAAAGAGTTTACCGAGGGTGTATAGTAGAGGTTGCTGATCGCCAGACCAGAGTAGACTTAATAGAACTTGAGATGGTCGACTTCGATGCCATTATGGGTATGGACTGGTTAGTGCCATGCTATGCCAACTTAGAATGCTGGACCAAGACGGTCCGATTTCACTTTCCGGGGGAAGCAGTGCGAGAGTGGAAAGGGAGTACACCTACGCCGAAAGGTAGGTTTATTTCCTACCTTCAGGCAAGAAAATTAATAGCAAAAGGATGTATTTACCACCTGGTTAGAGTCCAGGACGTTCGGGTGGAACCTCCGACTCTTCAGTCTGTTCCAGTAGTCAATGAATTCCCTGACGTGTTTCCGGATGAGTTGCCTGGTATCCCTCCCGAAAGGGAGATAGATTTTGCGATTGACTTGTTACCAGGGACTCAACCTATATCCATTCCCCCGCATCGCATGGCACCAGCTGAGCTTAGAGAATTGAAAGAGCAGTTAAAAGATTTGCTCGACAAAGGTTTTATCAGGCCTAGTACTTCCCCGTGGGGTGCGCCAGTTCTGTTTGTAAGAAAGAAAGATGGCTCACTCCATATGTGTGTGGACTACCGACAGCTGAATAAGGTAACGGTTAAAAACAAATACCCGCTCCCGAGAATAGATGATTTATTTGACCAGTTGCAGGGGGCCAAATGTTTTTCTAAGATAGATCTGATGTCCGGATACCACCAGGTCCGGGTTCGGGAGAGGGACATTCCAAAGACTGCTTTCAGGACCAGGTATGGTCACTTTGAATTTGTAGTTATGTCTTTTGGACTGACGAATGCTCCCGCAGTGTTTATGGACCTGATGAACAGCATATTCAGACTGTACTTGGATCTGTTCGTGATAGTATTTATCGATGATATTCTGGTATATTCTCGTTCAGAGACAGATCACCAGAACCATTTACGAACAGTACTCCAGATCCTTAGAGAACGTCAGCTGTACGCCAAGTTTTCTAAGTGTGAGTTCTGGCTGAACTCAGTTGCCTTTTTTGGGGCACATCGTGTCGGATGCTGGTATACAGGTAGACACACAGAAAATAGAGGCGGTCAAGACATGGCCCACACCTACCACTCCGACCGAGGTCCGCAATTTGTTGGGTTTAGCAGGATATTATCGGAGATTTGTCAAAGGATTTTCCACTATAGCAGCACCTCTGACAAAGCTAACACAGAAAGCAGCGAAATTTCAGTGGACGGAGGCCTGCGAGCAGAGTTTTCAAGAATTGAAAGACAGATTGACCTCCGCCCCAGTACTAGCATTGCCAGAGGGAACAGATGGGTATGCGGTGTATTGTGACGCTTCAGGTTTGGGACTGGGTTGTGTGTTAATGCAACATGGTAAGGTGATTGCTTATGCTTCTAGACAGTTGAGGAAACACGAAAAGAACTATCCGACCCATGACCTGGAACTGGCTGCAGTGATCCACACTCTGAAAATTTGGAGGCATTATCTGTATGGTGTCCATGTAGACATTTTTACAGATCATAAAAGTCTGCAATACATTTTCACACAGAGGGAGTTAAATCTGCGGCAACATCGCTGGTTAGAATTGTTGAAAGACTATGATATAAATATTCTCTATCACCCAGGAAAAGCTAATGTAGTAGCAGATGCCCTGAGCCGTAAGTCGATGGGGAGTTTAGCGTATTTGCGGCCCGAGAAGCGGGAATTAGCCAAGGAAATTCATCAACTAGCTGGTTTAGCCGTTCGAGTAGTGGAGACAGAAAATAACAGAGCGGTAATTCAAAATTCTGCCGAGTCATCACTAGTTACAGAGGTAAAAGAACGGCAGTACGAGGACCCTGACTTAGTCCAGCTCAGAGATAGAATTCAGAAGGGTAAGGAGTCAGATTTCCAAGTGACTGAAAATAAAGTGCTACGTTGTAAGGGCCGTTTGTGTGTCCCGAACGTACCAGGGTTTCGACAGCAGATCATGCATGAGGTACATTACGCTCGTTATTCCCTCCATCCAGGAGCAACGAAAATGTACCACGATATCAGAGACATCTACTGGTGGCCAGGTATGAAATCTGAAATAGCTGAATTTGTATCTAGATGTCCTAACTGCCAGCAGGTGAAAGCGGAGCACCAGAAACCGGGCGGTCTGACGCAGGATATAGCTGTGCCTATGTGGAAATGGGAAGCGATAAATATGGATTTTCTAACAGGATTACCCCGTACCAGACGCAGAAATGATTCTATTTGGGTAATAGTTGACAGGCTGACAAAATCAGCTCATTTCCTGCCAGTGAAGGCTACCTTCTCAGCCGAGGATTATGTTGAGTTATACATCAGAGAAATAGTTAGACTACATGGAGTGCCGGTATCTATTATTTCAGACAGGGGAGCACAATTCACAGCTAGATTTTGGCAGTCATTCCAGAGGGGTCTGGGAACGCAGATTAATTTGAGCACAGCATTCCACCCTCAGACAGATGGACAAGCTGAGCGAACTATCCAAACGCTCGAAGATATGCTACGAGCGTGCGTACTAGATTTTGGGGGTAGCTGGGATGAACATCTGTCGCTGATTTAATTTGCCTATAATAACAAGTTATCATTCATCTATCCAGATGGTGCCCTTTGAAGCATTATATGGGCGAAAATGTAGATCGCCGGTGGGCTGGTTTGAAGTGGGGGAATCAACGTTGATTGGGCCAGACATCATTCAACAGTCAGAGGAGAAGGTAAAGCTTATCAGAGAACGCCTGTTGACTGCTCAGAGCCGCCAGAAGTCGTATGCAGATATGCAGCGTAGAAATCTAGAATTTGCGGTAAATGACTGGGTATACTTGAAGGTGTCTCCGATGAAAGGGGTGATGAGATTTGGCAAGAAAGGCAAGCTTAGCCCGAGATTTATTAGGCCATATCAAATTCGGCGGAGAATAGGCCGAGTTGCATACGAATTGAACTTGCCTCCGGAATTAGCATCTGTTCACCCAGTATTCCATGTATCTATGTTGAGGAAATTTGTAGGAGACCCTTCCACAGTTGTTCCAGTTCAGGAGGTCCAGGTCACCGAAGAGTTAGCATATGAGGAGGTTCCAGTAGCTATCTTAGACAGACAGATCCGTAGATTGAGAACTAAAGATATTGCATCTGTCAAATAGTTGTGGCGTAGCAGGAACCTAGAAGAAATGACCTGGAAGACGAGGAAGACATGAAAGCCAGATATCCCCACTTATTCCAAGCATAGGCAAACGGGAGGTATGTTAGAACTGTTTTTCCTTATTAATGCTTATACTTCATATATGAAAGCAGGCGATTGATTATAGACAGTTTTAAACATGAATGTTATTATATCATGTGGAGTACCTGTATTGGGCTTTTCTGCTTTTCAGAAATTATGAGATAGTCCATAATACAAGGGAAGCTCTGGTAAAAATTTTTCTAGAAACAAGTTGAGTAAGTTGAGGAAGTCCTCGAGACAAAAGGTCATTCGAGGACGAATGTTCTTAAGGGGGAGGATGTTATACCCCGTAAATTTTAAGTGAATAAATATCCTAAGGGCTTGTTGGTCAAGGGATTTAGAAGGCAAAAAAAAAAAAAGTCGGCTTCTTCAGCCAAAATCAATATATTTCCAGCAAAAAACAGGGGATCTTCATATGAGAAGAAAACCCACGACAAACATATATAATTTCCTTCCAATTACGCGACGAAACGCGGTCTAAACTTCGTTCCGGCTTAGGTACAGGTGTATAAAGCTGCAGAGAGCAATCCTACGGAGTTGGTTTCGTGAAATTTGGCCGGCGAAACGTCGTGCTACCGAGGTAAAGTAAATAGAATTACTTTAAATTAGTACCAATGTGTTCCTAGCGTTGCAGTGAGCATTTATCCCTTCTGGACTATCGAGAAATAACGAGTTTTTGACCGTTTCCTGAAATGTTGAAGTTGGGATAAATATATATATCAAAAGTGATAATTTCTCCCGAATATTAATGTATTTAGTTCTAATTGATGTGTATATGACTGTAGTTGGGAGAAACAGCAGAAGTACCGACGGAAATCACATCGGTCAGTCGGGTACTCAGAAACCAGGTATGTAAAGTTATTCTTTCGGCAAGCCAGGAAGTACAGGGTAGAAAATAAATAGAATAAGCGCTATTAACAGATACCCAGCATACAGGAACGATTTTAGTACAAATTCCAGCAAGCATGCTAGTATGTTATTACGTATCATGCGATAATCAGAATAATAGATATTCAGGCAATACGTATTTCATCTGTTGAGATTGTATCCAGTAGTAGATGATACATTCTATATCATTTAGCTATATCCAGTTATAGATGGCATGTACTATGTTATTGAGTTATATTCAGATATAATTATAGACAGATAAAGGCCAGGTAGCAGTAAGTCCAGCAGCCAGAAACAGTGTAAGACAGCATATAGCATCAGTTAATTAATACAGATTAGCCTCGAAATAAAAGAAGAGAATATGATTAGTATTTTTCATTTGAGCATGCTTGCTGTGTATGTGTTTGTATCTTGAGACTTGTTGTGGCATGTGGGCACCCTTTAGCATCCCCACCGCCCCTGGGTTATAGCTGTGTCGATACCAGATTCAGATACCGCCACCAGCTGGGCGATGCCGTCCGACTAAAGGACGATGATGGCCGACCACCATGATAATACGGTCCAGACCACCCTGCTTGCAGGGGTAGTTCAGTTTACTCTGCGCAGAACTAGCACACCCTGTTTACAGGGGCAGACCACTCTGTGTGCGCACCTGTGCCCAGAGGCAGGAGTCTTCGGACTCAGACACAACTTATTGTCAGAGGCCAAGGCCTGAGCTACGTACCTAAGGGGACTGGTAGGAGGAGCTCACAGTGTCAGATGAGTGGAGTGACTTATTTTTGGTTGGTTTAGACCCGGGTAGGGGTATATAGATTGCTTGCTTGGTTGGCACCTTCCGGCTTATGGGGGTCCGCCAGGTATGGTGTACTATTATGTATATTGATATGTGCTATTAGATACTGACAGACAGTAGGACGACATGTCATCAGGTACGCTCAGTTAGTTACAGAATGAACAAACTCTCCCCAGTTATCCTCAGCTAGAAAGACTCAGCTATTTCTTGCTTATATGTCATGTTATTGTTGCCATTCATTTCAGTGCATATTCCAGTTTGCTTTACATGCTCAGTACCTGTGGTACTGATGCCCAGCGGGGCGCTGCATTGCTTGCCTGCAGGTACTCACGGATGAGGACCCGATCCCTCGTGATTCCAGCCAGCCAGTGAGTCATCAGCTCCTGTCATCCGGAGTCTGATCCCCAGAGGTGTAGCTCCTTTTCTTTTGTTGTGCAGCATGGGTAGGTCGGGGCCCTGTCCCGATCATTTCTATTAATTTATTACAGTATTCGTAGAGGCTTGCAGTCTGTATATATTCCCTGTGGTTACTTGAGCCGGTCGTGTGGGGCCGTGCAGTCTGCTGTAGCTGTTTAGTATTTTAGTTTATGTTGGCCGTGTGGGGCCTTTGTTTGACAGTAGTGGTGACCTTGCCGGTCACGTAGTTTTAGAGCAGTCTTGTGTTGAGTTACAGATAACTAGACAGCATGGTGGCCTTGTCGGCCCACATAGGTTCCTTGTTACAAGTTTGTTTCTGGTTAGCTGTTGTTACAGGTACAGATGACTACAGGCCAGTTGGCCGGAGGCTGTATTTACAGCCGTTATATAGCCGATTTGTTTCTTGAAATAGAGCCAAAGCCAGCCAAAGCACTAGATGTGCTCAGGCTGGACCATTTAGCATGCCAAAGTCTAGTAGGCACCAGGTGCCATCATACCCCCCAAGGTGGGGTGTGACATAGCAGTATAACTTACCCTGTTGTGCGCTTGCTCCCAGGGAGCAGAATATAGATACAGATACAGATTACAGTTTACAGTACAGGAGTCCTTCGGGCTCAAACATAGTTATTTATATCAGAGGCCATAGCCCGAGCTGGAGACCCAGGGGGCCGGTAGAGGTGCTCGTATTTAGTAGACGAGTGGAGTGATTTATTTTTGGATGGTTTTGACCCGGGTAGGGGTATATAGATTGTGTGTTGGTTGGCACCTTCCAGCTTATAGGGGCTGGTATAGGTTCTTGTGTGTTATATATATATGTATATACATGATATCTATTAGTTGACAGACAGCAGGTCGCCATGACGACAGGTATGAATCTACCTTACCTTCAGTACAGATAAACCTATTCCAGATCCTACTAGTTCAGATAGTTTTAGATACTTCCCGCTATTCAGAATTTACTAGCACTGTTGTTTATGTTCAGTCATGTTCAGTTTGCTTTGCATACTCTGTACCAGTGGTACTGACGCCCGTTTGGGGCACTGCATTACTTGCCTGCAGGTACTCATAGACGAGGAGTCGATCCCTCGTGATTCCAGCCAGCTCATTGAGTCGTCAGCTCCTGTCATCCAGAGCTAGACAGCTAGAGGTCTATTTCCTTTTCATTTGTTGTATAGTACGGGTAGGTCGGGGCCCTGTCCCGACCATCTTATCAGTATCCTTAGAGGCTTGCAGACTGTATATATTTCCCTGTGGTTAGTTGTGCCGGTCATGTGGGGTCGTGCATATGTTTAGCTTTCTAGTATTGTTGTTTATGTTGGCCGTGTGGGGCCGTATCCCGCTAGTAGTGGTGACCTTGCCGGTCACATAGTTGTTCAGCATTTGTTATATTGAGTTAGAGATAACTAGACAGCATGGTGGCCTTGTCGGCCCGAATAGGCTCCCTTATATTGACATGATTCTGGTTAGCTGTTGTTATAGTACAGGTGGCTATAGGCCTAGATGGCCGGAGGCTGTATTTACAGCTGTTGTATAGCCCGTTAATTCCATGAATCTGAGTTAGAGCCAGCCAGGCACCAGATGTGCTTAGGCTCAGTAGTCTAGCAGTTCAGGTCCTAATAGGGCACAAGGTGCCAGTCATACCCCCAAGGCGGGGCGTGACAAACTTGGTATCAGAGCAAGGTCGTGTCCCAGGGAGTCTACCGGCCGTTCTAAGTAGAGTCTTGTCTATGGATGTGTTGTGCACCACATACTATAGGCAGGAGGCTGCAAGGCATAATAGGATGGTTACTCTTTCTTCATATTCAGTCGTGCGATAGAACAGTATAATATAGGGTCGAGTTCTTAAAACTTATCATATTCTTTGTCTACAAATAACCTGTCCCTGGTAGAAGGTTGGATACCGCAGCAGGAGAAGGCACCAGCAGGAGGCCTCAGCTTCCTTTAGAATCATCCCTATCTGAGGGCGATATAGAGGCATCATCACAGCCTTCTCAGCAGTCCCCATCTCACCAGGAGCCATTCGGAACGACACCGCCTCTGATAGCTCCTGTACCTACACTATCCGACCAGGAGGTTCGCAGTGTAGTTGTTATGTTGGCACAAATGATGGCCACGCAGCGCCAGTCAGTGCCACCTATAACAGCAGAGCCATCAGGTGGATCTGGCATTTCGAGGATTAGGGAATTTTTGCATTGGGTCCCCCATAGTTCACAGGGTCAGATCAGGCAGAGGACCCCCAGGATTTCCTAGATCAGATGCAAAGAATCTTCCAGGTCATGCATGTGACACCTACAGAATCAGTTGAGTTAGCAGTATTTCAGTTGCGAGACGTAGATGTATTATGGTACGAGAGCTGGGAAAGGTCTCGAGGGAGAGATGTTGCCCCTCCGACCTGGTCCAGCTTCTCAGAGGCCTTCCTGGATCGTTATTTGCCATGGGAGATCCGGCAGGCCTGGATGGACCAGTTGTTGCACTTGGAGCAGGGGGCGAGGAGCATACGAGAATATGCCTTACAGTTTGACTCCTTAGCCCGCTATGCTCCAGCTTTTGTGGACACTATGCCATCCAAAGTCCACCAGTTTATTATTGGTTTGAACCCAGAATACATTGAGGCATGTATGAAAGCTACATTACGGGAAGATATGGACATTGCCCGGGTGCAGGCCTTTGCACAGGCTATTGAGGGCCTTAGGCAGCGGAAACAGGACAGTAGACAGATAAATCCAGAGCAGCACCGCAGGGATAGATCAGACGATATACAGAGGGAGATTCAGAGAGGACCCAGGCCTCGGTTGTCAGACAGGCCCCCTAAACCCCCACCTCCACCACAATAGCAGAGGGGTAGATTTATTCGTCGAGGGCAGTCAGAGTCTGGTGGTAGTTCTCGAACGAGGATTCACCTCAGCAGAGGAGGGTAGAGCAGAGCAGATACACACCCCCACCCTGCCCTATTTGCAGCCGACCTCACATCGGAGCTTGTAGATATGGCTCCTCAGGATGTTATATATGCGGGCAGAAGGGGCACCTGATGAGGGATTGTCCGGACAGGGGGCATGGTAGCCGAGATAGCCAGGACAGGACATCAGCCGGGCCACGAGCTCCAGCAGCCTCGGTGGGGTGTAGGCCCTCAGGATCAGCAGGTAGAGGCCGAGGTAGATCAGGAGCCTCTAGTTCAGGTACGGGCTCAAGTCGTACCTATGCATTACCAGGGAGACAGGACTCAGAGGCGTCTCCAGATGTGGTAACAGGTATGATGACTATTTGCTCATACCCTGCTTATGTATTGAGTGATCCAGGGTCTACTTTGTCCTACGTTACCCCATTTGTGGCTCGAAAGTTTAGTGTTGCACCAGAATTGATACAACAGCCCTTTTCAGTAGCTACAACCATCGGTGACTCCATTATAGCTAGCAGAATTTATCGAGGGTGTACAGTAGAGGTTGCTGATCGTCAGACTACAGTAGATCTGGTAGAATTAGAGATGATTGATTTCGATGCCATTATGGGTATGGATTAGCTGGTGCCATGCTATGCTAATGTAGAATACCAAGACGGTCCGATTCCACTTTCCAGGGGAGGCAGTGCGAGAGTGGAAGGGAAGCACAGCTACGCCAAAAGGTAGGTTTATTTCCTACCTTCAGGCGAGGAAGTTGATAGCTAAGGGATGTATTTACCACCTAGTCAGGGTTCAGGATGTTCGGGTAGAGTCTCCGACACTCTAGTCTGTTCCAGTGATGAATGAATTCCCTGATGTATTTCCAGATGAGTTACCTGGTATTCCCCCAGAAAGGGAAATAGATTTTGCAATCGACTTACTACCAGGCACTCAGCCTATATCAATTCCTCCGTATCGCATGGCTCCTGCTGAACTTAGAGAATTAAAGGAGCAGCTGAAGGATCTATTAGATAAGGGCTTTATCAGGCCGAGTACTTTACCGTGGGGTGCGCCAGTTTTATTTGTATGAAAGAAGGATGGCTTTCTCCGCATGTGTATAGATTACCGGCAGCTGAATAAAGTTACAGTAAAGAATAAGTATCCGCTTCCCAGAATAGATGATTTATTTGATCAGCTACAAGGGGCCAGATATTTCTCCTAGATAGACTTACGGTCCAGATATCATCAGGTTCGAGTTCGTGAAAGAGACATTCCTAAAACGGCCTTCAGGACCAGATATGGCCACTTTGAATTCTTAGTTATGTCATTTGGGTTGTCGAATGCCCCAACAGTATTTATGGACCTGATGAACAGCACCTTCAGACCAAACCTGGACCTGTTCGTGATAGTATTTATCGATGATATTCTGGTGTATTCTCACACAAAGGCAGACCACCAGGCCCATTTACGGACAGTGCTCCAGATTCTCAGGGACCGTCAGTTGTATGCTAAGTTATCCAAATGTGAATTTTGGCTGTACTCAGTAGCTTTCTTGGGGCATATTGTGTCGGATGCTGGCATACAGGTTGACACGCAGAAAATAGAAGCAGTCAAAACAAGGCCTAGACTTGCCACTTCGGCTGAAGTCCATAGTTTTCTGGCATTAGCCGGATATTACAGAAGATTTGTTGAGGGATTCTCCACTATAGCGGCACCTCTGACTAAGCTGACGCAGAAAGCGGTAAAGTTTCAGTGGACAGAGGAATGTGAGCAGAGTTTCCAAGAATTAAAGGACAGATTAACCTCTGCTCCAGTGTTAGCATTATCGGAAGGTACAGAGGGTTATTCAGTGTATTGTGACGCATCAGGTATTGGGTCGGGTTGTGTGTTGATGCAGCACGGTAAAGTGATTGCGTATGCTTCCAGACAGCTGAGGAAACACGAAAAGAATTACCCTAACCATGACCTGGAGTTAGCCGCAGTGATCCACGCCTTAAAGATATGGAGACATTACTTGTATGGCGTCCATGTGGATATTTTCACAGATCATAAGAGCCTACAGTATATCTTCACTCAAAGGGAGTTGAATTTGCGACAACATCGCTGGCTGGAGTTATTGAAAGATTATGATGTGGACATTCTGTATCATCCGAGAAAAGCCAATGTAGTAGAAGATGCTCTTAGCCGTAAATCAATGGGAAGTTTGGCGTATTTGCAGCCCGAGAAGCAGGAGTTGGTTAGTGAAATACATCAATTAGCCAGCCTAGCCGTTCGTGTAGCAGAAATAGAGGACAACAGAGCGGTAATTCAAAACACCGTTGTGTCGTCATTAGTTGTGGAGGTAAAAGAAAGGCAATATGAAGATCCTGACCTGGTCCAGCTTAAGGACAGAATTCAGCAAGGGAAAGCGCCAGATTTTCAGATAACTAAGGATGCAGTGTTGCGATGTAAGGGCCGTCTCTGTGTTCCTGATATTTTAGGGCTTTGTCAGCAGATTATGAATGAGGTACATTACGCCCACTATTCTCTCCACCCAGGCACGATAGAAATGTACCACGATATCAAGGAAATCTACTGGTGGCCAAGTATGAAAAGGGAAATAACATAATTTGTAGCCCAATGTCCTAACTGCCAACAGGTAAACGCAGAACACCAGAAACCAGGCGGGTTAACTCAAGACATAGCTGTGCCTCTCTGGAAATGGGAAGCAGTGAACATGGACTTTATAGCAGGATTACCCCGTACCAGACATAGACATGACTCTGTTTGGGTAATAGTTGACAGACTGACGAAATCAACCCACTTCCTGCCAGTGAAAGCTACTTTCTCTGCCGAAGATTACGCCGAATTATATATTAGAGAAACAGTTTGATTACATGGTGTTCCAGTATCTATTATCTCTGACAGAGGAGCACAATTTACAAATAGATTTTGGCAGTCATTTCAGAGAGGTCTGGGAATGCAAATTAATTTGAGCACAACATTCCACCCTCAGACAGATGGACAGGCTGAACGCACTATTCAGACGCTCGAGGATATGCTACGGGCATGTGTGCTAGATTTTGGGGGTAGATGGGACGAGCATTTTCCGCTAATTAAGTTTGCTTATAATAATAGCTATCACTCATCTATCCAGATGGCGCCTTTTGAGGCACTGTATGGGCGGAAATGTAGATCGCCAGTTGGCTGGTTTGAAGTGGGAGAGTCAGCGCTGATTGGGCCAGATATTATTCATCATTCAGAGGAGAAGGTAAATCTTATCAGAGAACGCCTACTGACTGCACAGAGCCGCCAAAAATCGTATGCTAATGTGCGGCGCAGAGACTTAGAATTTGATGTGAATGACTGGGTATTTCTGAAAGTAGCTCCAATGAAAGGGGTGATGAGATTCGGTAAGAAAGGTAAGCTCAGTCCGAGATTCATTGGGCCTTATCAGATCCGGCGGAGAGTAGGCCGAGTGGCATACGAATTGACCTTGCCTCCAGAATTAGAATCTGTTCATCCAATTTTCCACGTATCTATGCTAAGAAAGTACATAGGAGACCCATCCAGAGTAGTCCCAGTCCAGGATGTTCAGGTTACGGAGGAGCTGGCCTATGAAGAGGTTCCAGTAGCTATCTTAGACAGACAGATTCGTAGATTGAGAACCAAAGATATTACTTCTGTCAAGGTGTTGTGGCGTAATAGGAACCGAGAAGAGATGACCTGGGAAGCAGAGGAAGATATGAAAATCAATTATCCTCACTTGTTTCAAGCCTAGTTAGTCAAGAGGTATGTTAGTATTACTATTTTATATAGTGCCTTATAGTATATGTTTAAATGAGATAATCGGCTCTAGTCTTTTATAATGTGGATACTATAGTATTGTGTGGAGTACCTGTATTGGACTTTTCTGCATTTTAGGTTCTTGAGATAGTCCATAATACAGGGGAGACTCTGCCAAAATGTTTCTAGAAATAACTTGAGTAAGTCGAGAATTCTTATAAATAGAAGTTCACATTCGAGGATGAATGTTCTTAAGGGGGGAGAATGTTACACCCCGTAAATTCTCGACATGTAGATGGCCTATTCGCATGTTAGTTAAGAGTTTTTGAATGCCATACATGCTAGGAAAAGGCCCGGGGTCAGACCGGATAAGAAATCCATCAAACCATCGGGAAGGAGCCGGGGCAGAGCCCCTCCGCGATGGCAACGTGCCACGGAGGGAGGGCCTCCGTGTTGGCTCCATGTCACAGAGGCCCTGTCCAGGCCCAAGTATATAAGCCTCCAACTTCGGTTTTAAAGTTATATTTCATAAATTTTCCAGAAAAGTCGAGAGAAAACAAAGGGGGGCGAAGGTTCTTTGATAATTTTCATCCGATTACGCCGTCAAATGCGGTCCAAACTCAAATAAACTCCAGATACCGAGGTATTAAGCAGTAGGGAGCATTCCTACGGATTTAGTTTCGTGAAATTCGGCCGGCGAATCATCGTGCTATCGAACTAAGATAAGTGGAATTGCTCCAAATTAGTGTTAATATACTCCTATCCCTAAAGTGAGTATTTCTCCCTTTTGGACTTTTGAGAAATAGCGAGTTTTTGATCATTTTTCGATAAGCCTAAGTTTGGGCTATATATATATTGAAAGTGATGTTTCCTTCCGGAATATTAGTGCATTTAGTTCTAATTGATATATATATGAATGCGGTTGGGAGAAATAGCAGAAGTACTGACCGAGCTACGCCAGTTAGTCGGAAAATCTGAAGCGAAGCTATGTAAAACTAATTCCTTCAGCAAGTTAGTTATCCAATACGGTAGATAGCGTGATGTATAGAAGAAAGAACTCAGAAGTCGAGAATTGAGTCCTGTTTGAATTTAGCAAGCATGTTTTATAATATTATGATATATATTTAGAGTAAAAGTTAGTAAAGCAATATCAGACAGTCAGATGATATCTCAGTTACAGTATAATCAGACAATCAGATGATATCTCAGTTACAGTATAATCAGAAAGTCAGATACTATCTCAGATACAACATAGTCAGTATGAGAATCAGTATAACACAGAAAAGAGTTCAGAATGAGAAATCAGAGTACAAATAGTATTTTCAGTTTAAACATGCTTGCTATATGTGATTATTGTTTGTTGAGACCTGTTTGTGTTATTAGGGCACCCTTTGAGCGTCCTCGCCGCCCCTGGGTCGGTAACTGTGTCGACGTCCGCAGTAGGATGAAGATGGGATGGAGCATTCCCCATATAAGGCTGATCAGCATAGCAGTATAGCTTACCCTGTTGTGCGCTTGCGCCTAGGGGGCAGAATACAGATACAGATTTTAGTTTACAGTATAGGAGTCCTTCGGGCTCAGACACAGTTATTTATATCAGAGGCCATAGCCCGAGCTGGAGACCCAGGGGGCCAGTAGAGGTGCTCGTAGTTAGTAGACGAGTGGAGTGATTTATTTTTGGATGGTTTTGACCCGGGTAGGGGTATATAGATTGTGTGTTGGTTGGCACCTTCCGGCTTATGGGGGCTGGTATAGGTTCTTGTGTGTTATATATATATGTATATACATGATATCTATTAGTTGATAGACAGCAGGTCGCCATGACGACAGGTATGATTCTACCTTACCTTCAGTATAGATAAGCCTATTCCAGATCCTGCTAGTTCAGACAATTTTAGAACTTCCCGCTATTCAAAAATTACTAGCATTGTTGTTTATATTCAATCATGTTCAGTTTGCTTTGCATACTCGGTACTAGTGGTACTGACGCCCGTTTGGGGCGCTGCATTACTTGCATGCAGGTACTCGTAGACGATGAGTCGATCCCTTGTGATTCTAGCCAGCTCATTGAGTCGTCAGCTCCTGTCATCCGGAGCTAGACAGCTAGAGGTCTATTTCCTTTTCTTTTGTGATATAGTACGGGTAGGTCGGGGCCCTATCCTGACCATCTTAACAGTATCCTTAGAGGCTTGCAGTCTGTATATATTTCCCTGTGGTTAGTTGTGCAGGTTGTGTGGGGTCGTGCGTATGTTTAGTTGTCTAGTATTGTTGTTTATGTTGGTCGTGTGGGGCCGTATCCAGCTAGTAGTGGTGACCTTGCCGGTCACGTAGTTGTTCAGCATTTGTTATATTGAGTTAGAGATAACTAGACAGCATGGTGGCCTTGTCGGCCCGCATAGGCTCCCTTATATTGACATGATTCTGGTTAGCTGATGTTATAGTACAGGTGGCTATAAGCCTAGTCAGTCAGAGGATGTATTTACAACCGTTATATAGCCCGTTGATTCCATGAATCTGAGTTAGAGCTAGCCAGGCACCAGATGTGCTTAGGCTCAGTAGTCTAGCAGTTCAGGTCCTAATAGGGCACCAGGTGCCAGTCATACCCCTAAGGGGGGGCGTGACAAGAATCTTTCATTCCATTCATTATGCAAGCAAAATACTGGACGCTGCCCAAGTTAATTATACAGTCACAGAAAAGGAGATGCTAGCATTGGTGTTAGCGTTTGATAAATTCAGGTCCTATTTGGAGGGTTCTAGAGTAGTGGTGTGTACCAATCATGCAGCGATTCGGTATCTGTTTAACAAGAAGGATGCAAAGCCCAGGCTGATCAGATGGATCTTTTTGTTGCAAGAGTTTGACCTAGAGATTAAGGACAGAAAGGGGAGCGAGAATCAAGTGACAGATCACCTATCGTGATTGGAAAGTCGGTCGCATGTGAAGGAAGGTGACAACATCAAAGAGGAGTTCCCGGATGAGCAGCTCTTGGCAATAGGGGAAGCAGAGATCCCTTGGTATACATACATAGTGAATTTTGTAGTGAGTGGAGTCTATCCACCTGAGGCTACGACTCAGCAGAGAAAAAAATTAAGGCATGATTGCTGGTATTTTATTTGGGATGAGCCGTACTTTTTTAAATAGGGACCCGATCAGGTTATGAGAAGATGCATCCCGGAGAGCCAAATTGCAGAAGTTTTGAGGAGTTGTCACTCTTCATTGTATGGAGGGCACCACGGAGGCGAGCGGACAGCACACAAGGTGCTATACGCAGGTTTCTTTTGGCCTACACTATTCAGAGACTCTATGGTATATGTCAAAATGTGTGATAGATGTCAAAGGACTAGCACAATTGGTAGGAGGCAAGAGATGTCGCTGCAGCATATACTAGAAGTGGAGATCTTTGATGTATGGGGTATTGATTTCATGGGCCCGTTCCCACCGTCATTTGGTAATCGTTACATCCTGGTGGCTGTTGATTAAGTATCAAAGTGGGTTGAAGCAATAGCTTGCCCCAGGAATGACAACAAGGTGGTAACAAAATTTGTGAAAAAGCACATTTTCACCAGGTTCGGGACACCTCGAGCCATTATCAGTGATGGAGGGGCTCATCTTGTCAATGCAAGTTTTAAGAAGTTGCTAGTTAAGTATGGGGCGTGCCACAAGGTGGCAACAACATACCATCCCCAAACTAGTGGGCAAGTGGAGGTGTCGAACAGAGAAGTGAAGTAGATTCTCCAGAAAACATTGAATGCACAACGTAGTGATTGGTCAAGAAAACTCGACGATGCGTTGTGGGATTATAGAACTGCTTACAAGACACCAATTGGGACTTCTCCATACCGATTGGTTTATGAAAAAGCGTGTCATCTGCCGGTAGAGCTAGAACACCGAGCTTTTTAGGCCGTGAGGAAATTGAATATGGACCTAGAGCTAGCGGGCAAGAAGAGGCTGATGCAACTCAGCGAACTTGATGAGTTTTGTTGGCATGCTTATGAAAGTGCCAAGTGCTACAAAGAGAAAACAAAGAGGTGGCACGATAAGCATATGGTGCATCGTATTTTCGAGTCGGGGCAGCAAGCGTTGCTTTTCAATTCAAGATTGAAGCTGTTTCCAGGGAAATTGCGGTCCAAATGGTCAGGGCCGTTTGAGGTAGTGAGAATGACCCCGCACGGGGCAGTGGAGTTGTGGCAAGAAGATCGAAGTGCCACATTCTTTGTTAATGGGCAACGTTGTAAGTATTACTGGGGTGAGGATGTTATTCGAGAGAAGACGTCCATCACTCTAGAGGATGACTGAGCGTCAATGACATCAAGCCGCGACGGTAAACCAGGCGCTGCACGGGAGGCAACCCGTGAAATTGTTGTACTAGATGAGTAGAATTAGTTCAAAAAGAAAAGAAAAAAAATATAAAAATATAAAAAATTGTGTTTGCATTGAAACCTATGAATTCTAACCAATTTCTTGCTTGGAAATGATTTTTAGGTGAAACGGAGGGCAAAAATGCAAAGAAGCGCAAAGAAAAAAATTCGAGGCGAGAAAAATAAAAAATGGCATGACAGTGAGCCTACGCGTTGGCTCCGTGTCACGGAGGAGGGCCTCCGCGTTACCCTCCGTGACACGTTGAAGGTATTCTGGATTTTTTTAAAATTTTCAAAACACCTACGCGATGGCTCCGGATCACGGAGGGTGTGCTCCGCGTTACCCTCCGTGACACGTTGAGGTGTAATTCGCGTCGGGTCACACCGGGTCGCCGGGTAATCCGCGCGAAAAATACCCTTTAAACCCCGATTCCCCTCTATTTTTTCCCCATTTTCCATTCCCTCCGCAACCAACACCCCAAATTCCCTCCTCCCCCAACGTGACACGGACCTAGGCACAAGTTTTCTTCAACTTTTCTTCAATTTCATCGGATTAAAGGTATGTTCTTGAACTTAACCTCATTCTTGCTTGAATTTTCAATTTTTGAACATGAGAGGTGAGTAAACCTTGCCTTAAGTGAAAATTGAGCTTTAATTCATTTAAGTTATGATTGATTGATGTTCATAATAACATTGTGAGTATATGAACTTGATGAATGCATGTTTTATTGAATTTTTGCGAAATTGGTAGCTAGGGTTGGAATTTGAATAGGAAGAAACTAAATTTGGTTGAAATGTGAAAACAATTTTGAGTTGTGCATGTTGGGTGATGTGAATGATGTCATGAATATAGATGAATATGCTAAGTAGACAAGGGAATTTTCGGAAAAATGAAATTGGTGAATTGCATAGGTTGTTGAGAACAAAAATTTCGCTAAGTGCTATGTGATGTAATGGAATCGATGGTGATATTGTATTCGTTGTACGAAGTCTGAGTAGTACATAGTAATTATTCCATTGACTTATGAAAGCACTAAGAATGTTGATTGATAAGGATTGTGAAATCTTGAATGTCTTGCCGAATTGTTTTAAATAGCGGCTAAAGACTAAGTGTGGGGTGATTCAATTAAACCCAACCTTAGTCGTAGATAGTTATGATTTGAATAACATTGGGATTGTATGGTTATATGTGCAGGAACAATGTTGGGCAGACAATATAAAGGAAAAGGAGCGTCCACATCGGGCGCCGACAGAAAAAGGATAAGGTTGGTAACAGCAGTCCCAGCAGCACCAGCGGTTCCGAGAGGCCAACGCCGACAATACGGAACCCGATGGGTGACTGATGAAGGGAAGAAATGGTATGCGAAACACAAAGAAATCAAATACTTCCCGAAAGAGCATATAACAAGGGAGCCACTGGCATAGGAATTCCCGAGGATCGTACACCGGATTGACACTGTCGGGCTGAACTTCATCTTCGAAGAGCCCAAGGAGTGCAATATCCATCTAATTCGGGAGTTCTATGCCAACTGGAATGCGACCCTCCGCAGTCACACTGTCAAGATAAGGGGTCAAGTTGTCACCTTTGAGCCCCATCACCTAAATGTTATATTGGGGGCGCGGGACACAGACGCCCATGTACTCCGGCAGCTGAACATAACTCCACCTTATGCGGATATCAGATGCACTCTTTGTGGAGCCCATTCAACAGCACGGTGGAGCAGGCACAAGGAGAGGGGCTACCATCAGACACTGCCTTACTCTCAGATGAACAGGGAAGCTAGGATTTGGCTAAAAATTGTGTGTTCCTGCCTGATCCCGGGGGTACACATGGCTGATGTCACCCGGGATAGAGTATGCTTGGTGTACGCCCTGATGAAAGGGCTTGAGATAAATGTTGGGGCGGTCATCATTTTCGCCATGAAGAGAGCCCGCTTGCATCAAGGGCACAGGTATGGGTTCGGTGGGTTGCTTACCACGTTCCTGAGGGGCCACGACATCGAGGAGGAGGCCCTAGACTACATCCCATAGATTGACAGGCGCGCCTTGGATATCATAAAAACCAAGGCACCCGATACTACTCACGGGCCTGTTCTCACACTAGCCGAGCGATATGCTCGGGATGATCAGTATATGGCCCGCATGTACGGGATGCAGATGCTGCAGTTGCGCATAGGCGGGAGGCCAACAACAGAAGATGAGTTGTGGCAGCTCGAGCTAGATTACCCCTTTGGCGAGAATGCCCGGGCTCTATGCCGAGTGGGGCCAGCTTTTATGGAGCCTGTAGATGATGATGTCCCCACTAATGAGGAGACCCGCCGTGAGGACTCAGATGTTGAGTCAGATGAGGACAGCGGGGGAGATTCAGATATGGGAGACGAGGCAACGGCACCTGATGAAGAAGTGGAATACTTCGATTGATCAGGGAGTTTCACCACCCACCTATGTGATATGTTGAATTTTTTGTGAACACTGGGGACAATGTTCGGTTTAAGTGTGGGGTGGGAGTAGTTCGGTGCTGGTTGTTTCGTTGTTGTTTTTGTTTTTCGTTTATGTTTTGTGTTGTTGTGCCTGTGAAAAAAATGTGACCCTGTGACTCGTTGTGATGTGCTTTGTAATTAAGTGGTGTTGTAATGAATGTTAAGTTGTTGTGGTTGTGTGAGCTGTTGTTGAATGGTTGTTGTGTAAATATTTTTATTTTCTGATATTTTTGTTTTCTATCAAAATTATCAAAATTTTAAAATTTTTCATTAAATTTCTTTTATTTTGGATTTCTCGGCCTTTGTTTTCGATGCTTTTACCGAGAATAGTCCCATTGAACCGAAGTCGTAAATAGTGACCGTTCCCTATGATGGATGGATGACGACCGTCTTAAGGGAAATGTAGTCGATAGGAGTAGTTTTTTCTTTCTTTTATTTTCTTTCTTTTGTTTGTTTCCCGAACGTGTCGCTACTTCATGGTTCGGAATTCTTGTTACGTGTTGTACCTAATATTAAGATGCAAAGGTGATTCGTATGAAAGCATGCAAATGTGTAAACATGTTGAGATACCTAGGCCATATAGTTTGATTCGGTGTGATTGAGGCTTAATATTGAATTCTTGTAATTAGCTGATTGAAGAGTCTGTGAATATGTCTCAAGTTGAACATGTGCAATGAGTGTGAGGTGAGATTTCAATTATTCCATGCTATTGTGAAGTGTCTAGAACTTGCCTGGTGTGTGTACGAAACGAAATGAAGGATGTGTATTGTAGGAAAGGATGTAGGCATTTCTTTGATTAAGCCGAAATTTTTTCCATTATCATACCTACCTTGAATGTACATCCTAGTTAGCCCCATTTAGGCTTTAGCCTATTTTTTTCTTTCTTTGAAGAGGCACAAATCGAGCTTAATCCCATCTTTTCATTAACCTTGAATTTGATCCAAAACTCTTAAGCGCTCAAGAAAAACAATTTTTCCACAATGTCAAGGAGTGAGAATTGTGAAAAGAAAGGAAAAGCCAAAGTGGTGAAAGTAAAGAAAAGGTCAAAGGTGCACTTGCTGAAATTAAATAAAATAAAGATGTATAACTAATCGTTGTTATTAAGTCGAGTGTGCTTAAAGAAATGGGAACAAAAATAAAGAGGAAAATTCAAGAAAGAGAAGATGAAGGAAGAAACAAGGCCCATAATGATGGTGGGATGTATTGAAAAGCGCTTAAGGAAGCTAGTTGCTATTATTGGTTAGCCCAGTATTTACTAGTTCCTTAGCTTACACTACAACCCGTTAAGTCCTACGTGATCTTACATCACGCGTCCTTATATTAGTGGAGGAATACACTAGAGGCAAGCCTATGGTTCATGACATGATGCATGTGAATTCTTTGGGAGAGAGAGCGAAATCGTGTTCATATACCTCTACATGTAATGCTTTGGAAATCATATGATTGAAAAGGGGGAGATTTTCTTGTGTTGTAAGGGAACATGCTTGACGAGAGATTAAATTTCATTTCGGATGTCTTGATCAGTTGATTTGCATGAGTTTGCCGAGATCGAGAGTCAATTCTTGAGTTTAGGAGGTCTTAATATGGTGTATGTCATTATATGGATGAGACCATGCATGTTTTCTTGATGATTTGCTATATTAAATAATCGGTATAGCCATAGCTTGAATTGTCGAGCCAAAGTAGCTATGCGTGGGTGTCAATTGCATGAGATGTGAGAGTAGTGTTCGAGGACGAACAAGGTTTTAAGTGTGGGGTAAGTGATCTTGGGCAGAATTATATGCCCAAGTGATACTCAAATGCTTCATTTCGTCTTGTTTATCTATCGTTATGTGTGCATTCTCATGTGATTTGTAGTTAAAATGTGAATTTATACTAACCAACATGATTAGTGTTGTTTTGCAGGTAAAATGTAATTTTGGGGAGCTAAGATATATGTTGGTAAAAATAGGGAATGGACTTGGAAGAAAGGAGTGGAAAAGGTCAAGGAAGAGCAGCAAAAACAAGGGCTCCGCGATGGAGCCGTGTCACGTTGCCATCGCGGAGGCATTCTGCCTCGGGTGATTTATTTTGGCCAATTCTAGTGAAGGTTCGCGATTGCGCCGTGACACGTTGGCCTGGCTTCGCGTTGAAGGTCGTGGCACGCCAAGGAGAAATTGCTGAGGAACCTGATTCCAGAGAGGGTCCGCGTTAGCCCCGTGGCACGGAGGGAGTGCTCCGCGATACACTCCGTGCCACGTTGCTTGTTATTCCGGGAAAAATTCTCACTAGTATAAATAGCACACTTAGGTTTATTTTTAAGCTTGCTGACTTGGTTGAACAAGAACATAGGTTATAGGCAGTTGAGGGGACGAAAATTCTAGGGTTCTTCTCTATCTCTTTCTCTTTTATCTCAATTGTTTGTATGAATTACACTTATTGGATGATGCTTAATTCACAAATGAGTGGCTAAATTCACTTCTTGCTGAGGTTAAGAACAATTGTAGTGGAATGTAATTGTTGATCAATTTAGTTTTCATCTTTTCTTCAATGGTTGTTCTATCAATTCTTGTTCTTACTGCATTAATGTTTGGCCAATGTTAATGTATATCTAAAAAATCCAATTTTGATTTTGAAAAGAAAAGAAATTGGAAAGTTGTGAATTGGTAGGATATGATCTCTTCTTAGTTTGGGAAAATTGAGAATTGATTTACATTCAGAATAGAAATATATCTGAAACTCTTATTAGTCAATTAAGGAATCGGTTTTGTATGTCTAGAACATTGAAATTCTTTTATCACAGAAATGTAGGCTGAAGGTTCATGATTTTTAAGTTGGGTAGGATATGAAAGTTTTAATCCATAGGCAATAATTCTTGACTAGCAACCGAAGAAAAGATTAACTAAATTGTATCGATAAATTACTTCCCAGCATGTTCGTTTTAACCTCAGCATGCTCATTACTATTGTTCAGACTCACTTTAGAATTCTGTCTTAGATTCGTAGAAATTAGGAAACTGAAACTCTCCAAATGTTGTTTAATTGGTTGTCTGCATTCTTAAAGTTATAGTTCATTAACACTTAAGTTACTTATTACCTTAGTTCAGTCCCTGTGGGATCGATTCTTGGCTTACTTAATCCATTTTACTACTTGTTCGACCACGTGCACTTGCGTGTAGTCACCATAGAAACGCCCGAGTATCTACCGCTCTGCTACTGCTAAGGGGAAGGTCTAGGTGGCCTACCTAATACTCACAGTCTGGGTCCTCCCTAAAATTTTGTCTGCATGTCAGTGGGTCTAGCACTTCGATGCTGCTCCTAATTCTCCCTTTCTACCTTGTCACGACCCGAACATAGACACGAATTATAACACGGGACGAGGAACCCGTAGAGGCCCCAAGCCGACTCATGACATAAGCATACATCTAACTTCATTCACTTTAAGCGGAAGAATGAACATAAGACATAGCGGAAACGTAAACGTAATATAGCATGCCATAACATTCGAAAGTACTATACATACACATAAGATGAGTATTATATACGGTATGAAAGCCTCTATCTTGAAAGATGTGTTGATGGGACAACATCCCTAACTAACCCGACCAAACTGAAACAAAAGAATAACATAACCGCATAGTCATGCGGCCCTCGGAACATGAGGATTCACCAATAAAGCTGATAGTACCTCCGAGATGGCCTAAGGATAAGGATGAGACTGAGAGCCGAGTCTTGTATCATGAAATGATATAGAATAGGAAGCATGCGGTCAGTACGTGGAATGTACTGAGTATGCAAGGTAATTAAAACATACATTTAAAATATATCAAACTCATAAATGATCATAAGAGTAGGACATCATGCTCATATCAAAAAAATCGTAACATAACATAAGGCTCAAGGTTTTCAAAATATTCGCAATACAATCGTACTTATGATCATAAGAGAAAAGCTTTATTTAAAATGATTTGAGCCAAAATACATAATCATAAACATACTTAAATCATTAGGAACAGTGGGATATTCTCTTAACCGACATACCCTATATGAGCACACATGGAGCCCGACTAGTAAACCTAGTCGGGAGGCCGTTCGTACCTTGCCAACGGTAGAATCATGAAAGGTGTGATATTACCATGAAAAGGGCCATTTGGGACAGGGACAGTCACAAAGGAGGTTCCAACATACCTACGGTGGCATGTAGTTTATGAGATCTGGGGCAGAACCTAGGCCCCGAACCTACTCGGTGTTCAATACTACTCCCAAAACATATATAGTACTCATAGTATAATATAAATGAATTCATGGGCTAGTTAAATCATAATAATTCTAAACATTCTTGTATATACGTAAACTAGTGTTGCGGTCCAACGCACACGCAAGCTTACGCGGTCGTACAAGTAATACAGTGGCCCTTTTTAAGAGCCGGATGTCGAACCCACAGGGAATGGACCAATTTAGCAAATTATGAAGCTCAAGTGTAAGATAACCTTCACAAGTGTTGATTATAGAAGTTTTCGGTAAATTATAATTAAGTTTTGGGGTGGTCACAAAACAATCTGGAAACAATATAAGAAGCAACTAGAGCTAAGGCCGTATAATCATGCAATGCGACACTTTGTAATGGTTCACATATGAAATTATCAATTGTTGTCTCACATAGTTGGAAAATGCAATGTTCATGGTCTCTCGAGCCTCTAAACACGACAAACTAGCTTCACAACTACATCATTGAGCGGGGATGTGACATCCTAGTTCGTGGGCAATTCAACTACATGGATGTGGTTTACGGGGTTTGTGCTCTTGATTAGGGACTTTCATACCTTTAATCATTTAACCTGACTTAGCTTCACAACTACTTCTATGAGTGGTGGAGTGAAAATTCTAAGTTGGTATCTTTCTATCACCTCGTTTTATCAACCAAGCAAGGCGAATTAAGTATAATTTCTATCCTAATCGCGAATCCTATCATAAGATAAGAACTTGCTCCCTACATTCTCTTGTTCTAGCCTAGGTTTACTCTCTCAAGCTTTTACCTAGCTTAACATGTATGATTTCATGGTGATCAAGCATTAAAACAACCATAATAAAGAATGTAAGACAAAACAACAACTAACATCTCAAACCAAAACGAATTCATGCATTACAATCATATCACGTGGCCTCAACCCTAGAGGAAGGGTTTTAGCCACTCATGTTCATACAATAACTTAAAAACATTGTTAAAGTAGTGTACTTACAAGAATAGGTAAAAGAGAATGTAAAATTAGTGAACCCTAGGTGAGTTCTTCACTTCTCCCTTCGCTCCTCTACGGTTTTCAGAAAATATTTCGTGACAATTGATTTTAGAAGCTAAGGGTTTAATTTATAGTAAATAGGAAATTTGCAATTTTTGGCATGTCATGGAATGGCTCCGTGGCACGGAGGTGAATGCACCAATTTGCCTCCGTGCCACGGAGGTAACGTGGAGGCCCACTGGATTTTGCACTTAAATGTTTCTTGGCCGAGGCATGGCGCGACAGCCGACGTGGCACGACGCTTGTCCTGCGCGATGGCCAGCGTGACACGGCCTGCGGCGCGCAACAGTGCCTAGCATGGCACGGACGCTGGCGCGTAGGCGCCTTGGAAGACAGCATTTCGCGCGCATGGCCTTGGCGTGGCACGGCGCTGGGCGCGGCACAAGCACAGCGTGGCACTCTGCCTGGCGCGGCCAGCCTTGCCATGACATGTTTCCTTGCCATCTTTTGCAATTCACTTCCAACTCCATTCCTTCACTTCACCCATCATTATTTAGTCCCTCATATGCATTTTACACCTACAAAATAAGGACTAATCATGTTGGTTAGTGCATACCCAAATTTACATAAAATCACATAAGAATGTAAGTGTATAATCAGACTAACATGACTAAATTAAGTTATAAAATAGCACTTAGGCATGTAATTATGCCCAAGATCAACTAGCCATGACATGAGGCCGGTGAGTCGGTCAAAACATACTTCACAAATCATAGGGTTCATGCATACTTGTAGATCATGCATATAACTCATAAATCATCAAATCATGATGGGTAATTGAATAAATTCATATTTCAAATCATAAATCATGCTGGGTTGGTAAATATCAACAATTGAAGAGTAGATCATAAATTGATTCATCATAGATCATACATAATTAGGCTAAATTTAGTAGAAATCGAAATCAATAATTTTATAATCAAATTAGTTGTAAAATCTTGTCAAAATCCATAAAATATGATGTAAATCAAAAATCATAATAACCCATTACAAATCATTAGATTTTCACAAAAATTGAATTAAAACCCCATGATATTTTCGATAGATTTTAATAAATTAATAAAGAATGGGCATGAGTATGAAGGAAAACACCCATTCGTAACCCTACATAACTGAGTAAGATCAGATTCCAAAGTTCTTCAAATACCCAAGAGAAAATTGATGGAGAAGAGCTTGAACTAGACTTGATCTCTCTAAAATTTTCCTAACTTGCATGCATTTGAATGAGGATAATTAGAGGGTTTTATTCATATTTCAAATCATAAATCATGCTGGGTTGGTAAATATCAACAATTGAAGAGTAGATCATAAATTGATTCATCATAGATCATATATAATTAGGCTAAATTTAGTAGAAATCGAAATCAATAATTTTATAATCAAAATAGTTGTAAAATCTTATCAAAATCCATAAAATATGATGTAAATCACAAATCATAATAACCTATTAAAAAATCATTAGATTTTCACAAAAATTGAATTAAAACCCCATGAGATTTTTGACAGATTTTCATAAATTAATAGAGAATGGGAATGGGTGTGAACGGAAACACCCATTCGTAACCTTACATACCTGAGTAAGATCAGATTCCAAAGTTCTTCGAATGCCCAAGAGAAAATTGATGGAGAAGAGCTTGAACTTGGCTTGGTCTCTATAAAATTTTCCTAACTTGCATGCATGGGAATGAGGACAATTAGAGGGTATCAACCTATCTTATCATGCCCAGAAAAATACATAAAACGACATAGTTTAGGGCCCTAGAGAATTGAAAGGTCGAAAATACCCTTAATGAAATTTCCTGAAAAATAGTTCTGACTGAACAAATGGGCAATCCCACGAGTCGTTGCATAATACCACGACTCGTGTATTGGGTCATTGGATCCACTACCTCAATTCATGCTTTCAGATTATTCCCACAACTCAAAAGGATGAGTCGTTGCTTCAAATGACGGGTCGTTAGATCGACTGTTGTCAGCTCCCTGAATATCCTGAACTTCTTTTACCACGAGCCTCACCACGACTCGTGGTTTCTTCCAACGAGTTATGGTATCCATCTGTTATATCCACTAGGAAACCTGACAACCCCAAACCATGACTGGTGACCACGGGTCGTCACTTCTTACCACGAGTCATTGGATGACCCGTGGTATCCCCAACTGCCAAGGTCCAGTCTTTCCCACAATCACCAACAACTCGTTGTTCCAAGTAATGAGTCATTACTTCACCCCTTGTCTCCCCTTCTACCAGGACTAACATAACCACAACTGCATACAACGACCCATGGTTTACAACCACGAGTCGTTACGTCGCCCGTCCTGTGACATTTTTCCAGCTTTTCAACCAACTTAAAATTTTGATCCCAGGTTTAATCTTAGGCACCTTCGGGGTATTACATTATATCCCCCTTGGGAACATTCGTCCTTCAATGTAGGAAACAAGAAAAAAACAAAGACATGCAATCCTTACACCCAAATACTGATCATTCAAACCGAAAACTAACGAAGTGACTATCTCCGTTTCATACCACATAGCTGAACTGATTTCATGCTTCACATACACATCCATATACATAAAAGAAACTTGAACACATGATCTGAACATGAAAATTAAATAGAGTTATAGGGAAAAACTGATACCTCAAGTCGGAACTGAGCCAGTAGAGAATAAGTGTGGGTATTTAGCCATTATATCCACTTCAACTTTCTACGTAGCTCCTTCAACATGTTAATTCCTCCACAATATTTTAACTGAAGCTACTTCCTTTTTCCTCAGCCTTCGAACCAGAAGATCTAATAATTCCACCGGGACCTCCTAAAACTAAGACTATCTTTTACACCAACGCTGTCCACCGGGACTAGTAGAGCTGGATCTCCCAAGCATTTCTTCAAAAGTGATACATGAAACACAGGATGCACGGAAGATAACTCTAAGGGAAACTCCAACTCATCCACTACCTTACAAACTCTTCTCACGATTCGGTAGGGACCAACATAGCAGGGACTGAGTTTTCCTTTCCTTCCAAACTACATCACTCCCTTCATGGGAGATACCTTGAGAAACACCTAGTCATCAACTTCAAATTATAATTCCCTTCTTCTTATGTCCGCGTAGAACTTTTGACGACTCTGGGCATCTTTCAACCTATCTCTTATCAACTGAACCTTCTCCATTGCCTCATTAACCAAGTCCGGCCCTATCATTTCCGCCTCACCAACCTCAAACCATTCGATGGGCAACCTATACCTCCGCCCGTAAAGAGCCTCGAATGGAGCCATCTGAATACTAGAGTGATAGCTATTTTTGTAGGCAAAATCGATCAGGGGAAAGTGATCATCCCAACCACCTTTGAAGTCAATCACGCATGTCCTCAATATGTCCTCGAGCTTCTGAATTGTCTGCTCCACTTAACCATCCATTTGTGGGTGAAATGTTATGCTGAGTTTAACCTGCATACCAAGACCTTTTTGAAATGACCTCCAAAACTGAGAGGTAAATTGAGTACCTCGATCTGAAATGATTGATAAGGGCACCCCATGCAATCAGACCAACTCCCGAATATATAGCTTAGCATAGTCCTCCGCTGAATCCGTGGTTTTCACCGATGCAAAATGTGCAACCTTGGTCAATTTGTCTACCACAACCCAAATGTAATCATGGTGTCGACGAGTACAAGGTAATCCTATTATGAAATTCATATTAATTTCTTCCCACTTCCAAGTAGGAATGCTGATATCCTGAAGAACTCCTCCCTGCCATTGATGCTCAACCTTCACTTGCTGACAGTTCGGGCACTTGGCTACGAATTCTGCAATATCCTTCTTCATGTCATCCCACCAATAGATTTCTCATAAATCACGATACATATTGGTGGCACCCGGATGGATAGAATACATGGATCCATGGGGCTCATGCAATATCCGGAATCCTTACACCCAAATACTGATCATTTAAATCAAAAAGTAACGAAATGACTATCTCTGTTTCATACCGCATAGCTGACTGATTTCATGCTTCACATACACATCCATATGCATAAAAGAAACTTGAACACATGATCTGAACATGAAAACTAAATAGAGTTATAGGGAAAAACTGATACCTCAAGTCGGAACTGAGCCGATAGAGAATAAGTGTGGGTATTTAGCCATTATATCCACTTCAGCTTCCTATGTAGCTCCTTCAACATGTTAATTCCTCCATAATACTTTAACTGAAGCTACTTCCTGGTTCCTCAGCCTTCGAACCCGAAGATCTAATATTTCCACCGGGACCTCCTACAGCTAAGGTTATCTTTTACTCCAACGCTGTCCACCGGGACTACTAGAGCTGGATCTCCCAAGCATTTCTTCAGAAGCGATACATGAAACACAGGATGCACAGAAGATAACTCTAAGGGCAACTCCACCTCATACGCTACCTTACCAACTTTTCTCACGATCCGGTAAGGACCAACATAGCAGGGACTGAGTTTTCCTTTCCTTCCAAACCGCATCACTCCCTTCATGGGAGATACCTTCAGAAACACCCAGTCATCGACTTCAAATTATAATTCCCTTCTTCTCATGTCCGGATAGAACTTTTGACGACTTTGGGCAGATTTCAACCTGTCTCTTATCAACTGAACCTTCTCCATTGCCTCATGAACCGAGTCCGGCCCTATCATTTCTACCTCACTAACCTCAAACCATCCGATGGGCAACCTATACCTCCATCCGTAAAGAGCCTCGAATGGCGCCATCTGAATACTAGAGTGATAGCTATTTTTGTAGGCAAACTCGATCAGGGGAAAGTGATCATCCCCAATGATCTTGAGCAAAATAGCATGCTCGAGTGATGCTTTATAACTTAGTTTCATCTTGTTTATTGACTTAATTATATGCATTTTCATATATTTCTATGTAAATGTGAATATATATACTAACCAACATGATTAGTTCTTGTTTTTTTAGGTTTACTATGAATTTGAGGAACTAATCCATGAGTTGGTGAAGTGGAGGCATGGAATCGGAAGTAAAACGCGAACGTCGGCAAGGAGGGTGCGCAAAACAGCCCACCTGCGTGTTGGCAACGTGCCACGGCAGGCAGGCTGCGCAACAAGGGACGTAACACGCCACCTAACGCGCTGCCCAAGCAGCGTGACACGCTGCCAACGCGGACAACTTCTTCTTGGCGACTGTTTTGCTTTCCAGTGTGCCTACGCGATGCCTCTGTTTCACGGAGACATATTTGCGCGATAACCTCCGTGACACGGATTTATTCCATGTCGGGCATAAATTTATACATCTCTCATTTACTATAAATAGGTCCCTTAGCTCCTAAAATCATTTTGTCACGATTTTATTCTGAAAAACCACCTAGGAGTGAAGGAAGAAGTGGGAGAACTCACCTAGGGTTCGTCAATTTTATCTTCTCTTCTACCAATTCTTGTAAGTATGTTACTTTAACAATGTTTTCTTGTAATTTTACGAATTTTGAGTGGCTAGAACCCTTCCTCTAGGGTTGAAGCCATGAGTTATGATTGTGTTTTTACGAATTTGTTTTGGAATTAAGTTATTGATTGTTGTTTTGTCTTGCATTCTTAATTATGGTTGTTTTTATGATTGATCGCCATGAAAACACACACGTTAAGCGTAGGTAAATGTTTGAGGAAGCAAACCTAGGAAGGAACATAAGAATGTAGGAAGCAAGTTCTTGTCTTTTGATAAGATTTGTGGTTAGGATAGAAATATACCTAATTACCTTGCTTGGTTGATAAAATGGGAAGATAGAAAGACACCAACTTAGAATTGTACTCCACCACTTGTAGGAGTAGTTGTGAAGCTAAGATTGGTTAAATGGTTGGAGGTACGGAAGTACCCAAATCAATGGCATAAACCCCATAAACCACATCCACGTAGTGAATTGCCCACGAACGACAAATGACATCCTCGCTCAACGATGTAGTAGTGAGGCTAGTTTGTCGTGTTTAGAGGTTCAGAAGACCATGAACATGCAATTTTAATTATGTGAGACGACAATTGATAGTTTCATACTAAAACCATTGCAAATCATAGCATCGCATGATTATCAGGCTTTATCTCTAGTTGCTCCTTGAATGAATTCAGAGTATTTCGTTGACCACATCTCGACTTAATTGAATTTCTCGAAAAAGTCTATAATCAACACTTCCGGCATTTAATATCACACTTGAACTTGATAATTAGCTGAACACATCCTCGAGCTTCTGAATTGTCTACTCCGCTTCACCATCCATTTGTGGGTGAAATGATGTGCTGAGTTTAACCTGCGTAGCAAGACCTTTTTGAAATGATCTCCAAAACTGAGAGGTAAATTGAGTACCTCGATCTGAAATAAGAGATAAGGGAACCCCATGCAATCTGACCAACTCCCGAATATATAGCTTGGCATAGTCCTCCGCTGAATCCGTGGTTTTCACCGGTACAAATGTGCAACCTTAGTCAATCTGTCTACCACAACCCAAATGGAATCATGCTGTCAACGAGTAAAAGGTAATCCTATTATGAAATCCATATTAATTTCTTCCCACTTCCAAGTAGGAATGCTGATATCCTGAAGTACTCCTCCCGGCCATTGATGCTCAACCATCACTTGCTAACAGTTCAAGCACTTGGCTACGAATTCTGCAATATCCTTCTTCATGTCATCCCACCAATAGATTTATCATAAATCACGATATCTTGGTGGCACCCAGATGGATAGAATACCTGGATCCATGGGCCTCATGCAATATCCGGCTCCTCAAATCATCAACATCTGGAACACATAGGCGACCCTGGTACTGAAGCACACCATCTCCCCCTAGGGAGAAGACCTCCACCTTTTGACTTCGAATAGCTTCCTTCAACTTTACCAAAATGGGGTCCTAGTCTTGTCTAGCCTTTACGTCAGTTACCAAGGACGATTTGGATCTGCTTTGAACAACAACACCGCCATCGGTAGAGTCAACCAACCTAACTCCTAACCTTTTGAGACGATGCACATCTTTCACCAACTCTTTCTTTCCTTAATCCACATGGGACACATTCTCCATCGAGAGTCTACTAAGTGCGTCCGCCACCATATTAGCCTTACCCGGATGGTAAAGAAAATCATATAGTAATGTTTGAGTAGCTCTAATCACCTTATTTTCCATAGATTGAGGTCTTTCTATGTGAACACATACTGTAAGCTCTTGTGGTCCATAAAAACATCCACATGGACCCCATACAAGTAATGTCGCCATATCTTCAATGCGAATACCACTACGGCCAACTCCAAATCACGGGCCAGATAATTCTTCTCACGGACCTTCAACTGTCTCGAGGCGTACACTATCACTTTCCCACGCTGCATCAATACACATCCAAGTCTGATCCTCGAAGCATCACAATACACCACGAAACCATCCGTACCCTTGGGTAGGGTCAGTGCCGTAGTAAGTCAAGTCTTCAACTCTTGGAAGCTCTTCTCACAAGCCTCTGACCATTGAAACTTCACCTTCTTTTGAGTCAACTTGGTCAAAGGTTCTACAATTGATGAGAAACCCTCAACAAATCTCTAATAGTAGCCAGCTAGGCCCAAGAAACTCTGAATATCTAAAAGATTCACCGATCTAGGCCAATTCTTCACCGCCTCGATTTTTTGAGAATCTACTTTTATGCCCTCGCTTAACACCACATGGCCCAAAAATGCTACTGAGTTTAACCAAAACTCGCACTTGCTGAAGTTGCCATACAATTGATGATCCTTGAGAGTCTGAAGCACTACTCTCAAATGAGCAGCATGCTCCTCCTCGCTCTGAGAGTATATAAGGATATCATCAATGAATACGATCACGAACATGTTCAGGTACGACTTAAACACCATGTTCATCAGGTCCATAAAAGCTGCAGAATCATATATTAGTCCAAATGACATAACAACAAACTCATAATGACCACACCGCGTCCTGAAGGCTGTCTTCGGAATATCACACTCCTGAACTCTGAGCTGATGATACCCGGACCTGAGATCTATCTTTGAGAAACACTTGGCACCCTGAAGCTGGTCAAGCAAATCATCGATCCTGGGTAAAGGATACCTGTTCTTAATTGTTTGCTTGTCAATTCCCGATAGCCAATGCACATCCGAAGTGAACCATCCTTCTTCTGAACAAATAACACTGGTGCACCCTATGGAGACTTGCTTGGACTAATGAAGCCCTTATCTAACAGGTCTTTCAAATGATCCTTCAATCCCTTTAGCTCGACTGGAGCCATCCTGTAAGGAGGGATAGATATAGGCTGCGTGTCGGGTAGAAGTTCAATACCAAAATCAATCTCCCTCTTGGGAGGAACACTTGGAAAATCATTGGGAAAGACCTCTGGATACTCATGCACCACCAAAACTGACTGGATTGTCGGGGTCTCGGATTCAACATCCTTAGGCCTAACTAGATGATACATGCAACCCTTAGAAATCATCTTTCTAGCCTTAATATAGGAAATGAAATGACCTACAGGTATCTCCGAACTACCCTTCAACTCCAAGACTGACTCACTCGAAAAACAGAATTCCACTACACGGGTTCTATAACTAACATAAGCATAACACGCATACAACCAATCCATGCCTAGAATAATATCAAAGTCGGTCATGGCTAACTCTACAAGGTCCACGGAGGTGACTTTATGCAATATAGTGACTGGACATCCTCTATACACCCGCCTAGCTACAGTCGAATCAGCAACAGTAGTAGAAACTGCAAATGGTTCTGACAGAGTCTCGGGACTAATTCCAAAGATACTAGCAATGTAAGGAGTCACAAAAGACAAAGTAGCCCCTGGATCTCACAAAGCATAAACATCAATATGAAAAACTCGCAACATATCAGTGACAACATCCGGGGAGACCTCCTGCTCCTAGTAGGGTGCTGAAGCATAGAACCTGTTTTGGCGCTGACCACCGACTAAACTAGTCGAGGCACCCTACTGAGGGGGACGTGCTGCTGGAGCGGCTGAGCTTGCTACTGGCATACGAGCCCCACCTCCCCCTGATCTGGCTGAAGGGCAATCCCTGAGTCTGTGTCCGGGTTTACCACACCCGAAACAAGCATCCAAGCCAACTAGGCATCTACTAGGGTGATTCTTGCCGCATCCCACACAAGCTGGGAAAGTGCGCTCTATCTGCATGCTACCCTGACCCCTCAAATCTGTAGCCCTGCTCCTCGATCCCCTTGGAATCTAAACGGCGTACTAGCCGATGATAGTGTTGGAGCAATAGACCTATGTTGAGACTGCTAACACTGTCCACCTCCTGATCTTGCTTGAGAAGTCCCATAACTGTCGATCCTGGCCCTCTTGGCCTCTCTCAGCCTCTAATACACCGACTCCATTTGCTGAGCATGCAACATAATGTAGGGAAAATCTATATCCCGATGAAACATGGCAATCCTACAATCCTTATCCAGGTAGTCCACCACTCCATGAACAAATCGGCTCACCCGAGCCCTCTAATATGCCACCAAACTTGGATAGAGGGGTGAATTCCTATGCGTACACCTGAATTGACATGTCACCCTTCTTTAAGTTAACAAACTCAGCCACCTTAAGATCCCTCATCTCTCAGGGAGAACTGATCCAAGAATGTTGCGTGGAACTCTTCCCAGCCTATAGGACCTGCACCCACAACCCTAGGATCTCTCCACTGCTTGAACAATATATGTTCCACCCTTTTTAGCTGATAGGAGGCCAAATCAACACAATCTCCATCGGTCACCCCCATAACCTAGGAGATCTTTAGAATCTCATCGATGAATTCGTGTTGATCCTCATCCATCTTGGACCCAAGGAACACCAGCGGGTTCATCCTCAAGAAGTCTCTGGTCCGGGCCGCTGCCACATTGCCATTATTTGGAATATTCGCAACAGACTGCTGACTGACTTGAGTGGTCAAGGCCTGTGCTAACATCTGGATAGCTGCCCGAAACTTAGCGTGGGAAACTGGCTCTGGTTCCTGAGGCTCCTAAACAGGTGCGGCTTGTTGATGCCTATGACCATGGCCATTTTCATGGCCTTCACCGCTTCCATTTCTTCTTCCGTTCATTCTTCTGGGAGCCATGATTCTGCAATCGCGAATAGCACAAATTAGAAGAAGAGAAAGACTTTTCATCGCACGACATAGATCATGAAAGAATGGAACATTTCCTAAATGTCTCGTAGCCTCTTCGTCATAAGTGTGGTGCGCTTCACACCCATGAAAAAGACTCTACTTAATGCGGCTTTTAGACACCCTAGGAAACTTCAAAACCTATGGCTCTAATACCAAGTTTGTCACGATCCGAACATAGACCTAGATCTATACAAGGGACAAGGTACCCCAAGAGGCCCCAAGTCGACCCATGACATAAGCATACATCTAACTTCGTTCACTTTAAGCGGAAGACTGAACATAAGACATAGCAGAAATGTAAACGTAATAAAGCATTCCATAAAATTAAGAAGTACCAGATATACATATAAGTTAAGTACTATATACGGTCCGAAAGACTCAATCATGAAAGATGGGCTTGATGGGACAACATCCCCAACTAACCCAGCCAAACTAAAATAAAAGAATAACATAAACGTCTGGTCATGCGGCCCTCGGAACATAAGGACTCACCAATAAAGCTGATAGTAACTTCTAGATGACCTAAGGATGAGGATGAGCTTGAGAGCTGAGTCCTGTATCATGAAATGATACAACATAGAAAGTATGCGGTCCATACGTGGAATTTACCAAGTATGCAAGATAAGTAAAACAAACATTTAAAATATATAAAACTCATAAATGACCATAAGAGTAGGACATCATGGTCATATCATAAATATCGCAACATAATATAAGGCTCAAGGTTTTCAAAACATTTGCAATACAATCGTACTCATGATCATAAGAGAAAATATTTATTTAACCTGACTTGAGACAAAATACATAATCATAAACATTCTTAAATCATGAGGAACAGTGGGAGATTCTCTTAACCGACATACCCCATATGAGCACACATGGAGCCCGACTTGTAAACCTAGTCGGGAGGCTGTTCGTACCTTGCCAAGGGTAGAACCATGAAAGGCGTGATATCACCATGAAAAGGTCTGTTTGGGACGGCGACAGTAACAAGGGAGGTCCCAACATACTTATGGTTGTACGTAGTTTATGAGATCCAAGGCAAAACCTAGGCCCCGAACCTACTCGGTGTTCAATACTACTCCTAAAACATATATAGTGCTCATAGTATAATATGCATGAATTCATTGGCTAGTTAAATAATGATAATCATAAACGTACTTGTACATACGTAAACTAGCCATGACATGAGGCCCGTGAGTCGGCCAAAACATACTTAATAAATTGTAGGGTTCATGCATACTTGTAGATCATGCATATAACTAGTAAATCATCAAATCATGATGGGTAATTGAATAAATCCATATTTCAAATCATAAATCATGTTGGTTTGGTAAATATCATCAATTGAAGAGTAGATCATAAATCGATTCATCATAGATCTTACATAATTAGGCTAAATTTAGTAGAATTCAAAATCAATAATTTTATAATCAAAATAGTTGTAAAATCTAATCAAAATCCATAAAATATGATGTAAATCACAAATCATAATAACCCATTAACAAATCATTAGATTTTCACAAATATTGAATTAAAACCCCATGAGAGTTTTGATAGATTTCATAAATTGGTAGAGAATGAGCATGGGTGTGAACTGAAACACCCATTCATAACCCTACATACCTAGGAATGATTAGATTCCAAAGTTCTTCGAATGCCCAAGAGAAAATTGATGGAGAAGAGCTTCAACTAGGCTTGATCTCTCTAAAATTTTCCTAACTTGCATGCATGGGAATGAGGATAATTATAGGGTCTTAACTTATCTTATCATGCCCAGAAAAATACAAAAAAGGACGCAGTTTAGAGCCCTAGACCATAGAAAGGTTGAAAATACCCTTGATGAAATTTCCGTGAAAAACAATTCTGGTTGAACCAATTGGCGATCCCATGAGTCGTTGCTTGATATCACGACTCGTGGTATTGAGTTGTTGGATCCACTGCTTCAATTCATGCTTTCATATTATTCCCATGACTCGACAGGACGAGTTGTTTCTTTAAATGATGGGCCGTTAGATCGACCATTGTCAGCTCCCTAAAAATCCTGAACTTCCATTACAAGAGCCTCATGACGACTCGTGGTTTCTTCCAAGGAGTCCTGGTATCCATCTGTTATATCCACTGGAAAAACTGGCAACCCCAAACCCCGAATGGTGACCACGGGTCATCACTTCTCACCACGAGTCATTGGATGACCCGTGGTGTCCCCAACTGCCATAGTCTAGTCTTTTCCACGATCACCAACAACGACTCGTTGTTCCAAGAAATGAGTCATTACTTCACCCGTTGTCTCCCCTGCCACCAGGAATCCCATAATCACGAATGCATACAACGACTCGAGGTTTCCAACCACGAGTCGTTACATCGCCCGTCCTGTGACATTTTTCCATCTTTTCAGTCAACTTTAAATTTTGATCTCGGGTTTAATCTTAGGCACCTTCGGGGTATTACATACCTCTTACTGACGTCGTCCAATCCCTTCGATATTTTGAGCAAAAGCTTGAACATGGGCAAAGTCCATATCCTCCGGTAAGGTAGTTGTAACACAGGTCTCTACATATTCTGGAAGCAACCCCATGATAAACCGATGTACCCTTGCTAGCACGGTATCCACAAAGGCTGGTGCATATCTGGCCAAAGAGTCGAACCTCGTTGCATACTCTTGAACACTTATGTACCCTGTTCCAGTTGCAGAACCTGATCCACTCGGGACTGCCGAATTTCTTATGGAAAGTAGTGATCTATGAAGGCTTCTAAAAAACTAGACCAAGTTGGAGGGGGTATGTCTCTACCTCAGAATCTTTACCAACTCTCATACCATAACACCGCTATGTCTCGTAGTCGAAATACTTCCAATTCAACTGTCTTTGTGGGTGTAGCATGCATTACCTGGAATACTCGATGTAACTGGTCCAGAAAGTCCTGGGGATCCTCCCCGTGGTCTGTCCTTGTGAATTGTGGAGGACTCAGGGAAAGAAACTCTCAGACCCTCGAACTTCCAGGTCCTCCAGTAGATTCAGTGACAACTGATACCACGGGTTGGCGCTGGGCGGCCATCATCTGAGCCAGCATATAAACAGCGCTCCTAACCTCCTGATCTAATGGTACAGGTATAGGGATTGCTAGGGGTAGTGCTGACATATTTGCTGCCCTGGGAGGCTCCTAGAGTGGCGGAGAATTCTTGGGAGACCGCGATGAAGTCTCCCTATCGCCCTCAAATCGGGTCGACTCTAACTGAGGCACCCTGCTAGTGTCTTCTCCTGTCGCGATATCTAGTTCTCGACCAGTCGTGGTTTGTCGTGCGTTGGACATTTTCTCTGTAAATAAGAAGAATAATGTAAGCTTAGGGATTTATCCTATACGGCATAGCTCTTTAGCACAACTAGAGAAGAAAGGAGGGTAACCACGCTATCATGCCTCGTAGCCTCCTGCCTATAGAATATGGTGCACAACATATCCATAGACAAAACTCTACTAGACACGGCTTGAAGACTCCCTAGGATGAGATGTTGCTCTGATACAAAGTTTGTCACTCCCTACCTTGGGAGGCATGACTGGAACCTAATACCAAACTGGGACCTGGACTGACCTGGCTAGGTATAAGCACCTTCGGTGCCTGCCAGCAACTCAAAATCAAGAAAACTAACCGCTATATCTCAGCTGTAAATACAACCTCAGGCCGACAAGGCCACACAAAACCTGTAAAGGAAAACAGTTAACCCAATGCACATAGCAATAAAGGTATCCTACGCAGGCTGACAAGACCACCATGTTGCTAGTTATAACAAAATGAAATCAAGCGATCATATTCACACTAAAGCCGCCAAGGCTTCTAACTAACTAGATAAACTAGGCCCCACACGGCCAACACGCAAAGCATAACACACATAGGCCCCACATGGCCAACACGCAAAGCATAACACATATAGGCCCCACACGGCCAACAACAACCAATAATTGAGAATTGATAGCCTGAAGCCTCTAAGAGTGGAATAATGGTCGGGACAGGGCCCCGACCTACCCAAAAGTTGTACAACAAAAAGAGCAAACCTTTCTAACTATCAACTCCGGAGAAAAGGAGCTGACTGCACTGCTAACTCTAGCTAATAGCTAAGAAGGTCCTTAACCATGTCTATCCGCACCTACAGGAAAGTATGCAGTGCCCCAAAGATGGGCATCAGTATAATATATACTGAATATGTAAGGCAGTAATGAAAATGACTAAATAGAACTGCTAAAAGAACTGGAAGTAAATAATAGAAGGGATAAGAGTTATAACCTAAATAGCCTCACAACCTGAAGTATAGCTAACAAGTAAGTAATACAGACAAGAATCTTACCTGGCTCCCATAAGTCGAAAGGTACAATCAGCACAGAATAACCCACCTAGGCCCCTCTAAGCCCTGACGAGTACACTTCAATCTATATATCCCTAGCATGGTCAATATGAGTCAATTAGTAACTATAGCCAACCTACCTGGCCTCTGGGTCTACAACTGAGCCTACTGGGCTCCTGTAGCTATGTCTGAGCCCGTTGGGCTCTTGTACCTGCACCCTGGGCACACAAAGCTCGACGGAGGGTCAGTGATGCCGATACAGCATAAAAGTAGAAGTCCATTCGTGGATGGACTCTAATATGGCCTTATAGGCCTGAATATAGTCATGTCAAAAAAGATATAACTCCTCTAAGCGATCTATAGCCCCCTAGGTGATGACACACCTAGTAACCCTAAGCTTGGTCAATGGAAGGCTATATTAGGTGGGGTTAGTCCCAACTGAATTAATTAACTTCCATTTCTAACTAATGGTAGCAGCTAATCAGAACATACATGCTTATGACTTTCTTACAAAGACATAGGTCGTATTACTATATGTCGAGAATAACTTTCCAAAATAACTGGCCTTACCATACCTCAAATGTCGATCCTCATTTATCCAATTAGTTCCAACCTGTAGCCAGTGATTCCACTCAATTACAATCTTTAAGGGTAGAAAATAAGGCTATTTTCAATACTATAACTCGGAAAACAAAGATATCTTTCAATAACATTAACTATAATTCATCTCCATTTTCCCGAGAGTACAGAAGGTAGAAATGTTTACCTCTCACTTGTAGTCGCACAAAAGCCAATTAGAAGTGATTCTGACAACTTTCACTTGGTGGGGTTTCGATACTTCAAGCAAATTTTCAGGAAATAAATCCTCGGGGATGTTTCTTGTAGGCGTAGAACTCGATATCCAGGACGAATATGCATTTGAACGAAGTTTGACTATGTAATTTGACAGAAAATAGATGAAAATCACGTTTACTCTCTCTTCTCGGTCGAGGGAAATACCAAGAGTGATTTAAGTTGATCAAGAAAGGATTTATATATACGTGAGGCAATAGCAAGGGGAGCGGCACGCCACCCATCGTGCCAGGCTGGAGGTGCGGCGCGCCGGCCATGGCGCCAGGCTGGCTGGCACAGCACAACGTCCAGTGCACTTGGCCTCTGGCCCCAGCCTCCTGCTCGCTCAATGTCGTATTTGTATAATTAACTCTTGGGCTTTTTCTCGCATGCGTCATATTCTAAAACTCTCAACATACACACGCGCGCGCCCGCTAAATGATAGAAACTTACAGGGTGTAATAACACCATAGAGTATGCGGTCTGTACTTGGAATATACTTAGTATGCAAGGTAAGTAAAATAGGCTATGTAGGTATAAGCTGAAATCATAAACAACATAAATCATATCATTATAAGATTTTGAAAGTAAGGACTGCATGTTGATATCTAAAAACATGATTAGACATAAACTGAATCTCATAACTGACCCAAAGATGAAATTGATATTCACAAGTAAAACTGATAAATTGATCATTGGGTCAAACCTGCTGGAAAAATAACATCATAACTAATGAACATGCATAACTGAGATCATGAGGAACAATGGAAGGCTCATCATATAACCGACACTATCACGATAGAGCTTATGTGATCCCAATTATTACACTCAAGTGGGCAGAGCCATCCAAAGCTTTTCCAGGGCTAAGGGCTCCACCATTATATCGATATCAAGCTGAAGGCCCCTTGGGGGAGGGGAAAACTCACAATAGAGGTCCCAATGTGAATATATGAATATACGTTGGCGCGTAGTTCCGTTATCGAGGAATTTTGGAACCCCAAGCCTACTCGGTGCTAGACACTACTCCCAAAAAAGTGTAAAGTGCTCTCCATCATTTTTCAACAAAGCTGAAACCATCATTTCTCAACGAAGTTGATAATGTAATAACATGCATAGTCATCTGAATATGGGGAGTCTTGGATCCAAACATACCACAAGATGAAAGTGGGAGTATAGACTCCAAAACTATGTGGTAAGCTGATATTATAAAAGTGAACTGATTCATGAAAACATGCTTAGATTATATGGGCTTTCCCAAATTTTAACATACTCGAAATAGACTTGATAGTCAAATCATGGACTCATACATGGATAATCATAAATATTTTTTCATGCTATATATCTCATCATACTTGAAAACATAGATCGTAAACTTGACTTTTTATAAACTTGCATAATTGGGCATAATTCTTCTAAAACTTGAAATCATGAATTTATAATCAATTTTCACATAAAAACTGCTCGTGAATCTTAAAACATCATTTGAAACATGAAAGGAATCTACCCATGAATTAAACATAGAAAATTTCATAAGTTGGGTTAAAACCCCATAAGATCATACACTTGAATTCATGAACTTGAGAGGGGATTTGGGCATAAGAGTGAAGGAAAACTCTCATTCATGACCCTACATACCTGGGTAAGCTGAATCTATACCATTCCTTGAAAGCCAAAGAGATTTGGGAAGAACTTGGAGAATTATTAGATTTGATCTTCAATGGAACCCTCTAAACCTGCATGCATGGGAGAGAATGATTTAGAATAAGCTAAACCTTCTTAAAACCTTCCTAACAGAGCTTAAAACATCGTAGTTTAGGGCTTAGGAGCTTAGAAATTACGGAAACACCCTGACAAATTTCGCAGGAAAATCAACACTGCCAGTCCCAACGAGGGATTGGATGAGTCGTTATCCCAAAGGACGACTCATTGTCCTCTCTCGTTATCACCACTGGACACCTTCCACTCTTTACTAAATTGCTTCACCTGATGATTGACATGAAGAGTCATTAGCAGAGACGACGACTCGTTACTTCCCTTTTGTTGTCGCCATTGCCCTTCTCACACTAGCCAACCAACGATTCATTGGACGAGTTGTAAAGTGGAGGGACGACTTGTGACCCTTACTCGTGACCTTCACTAGAATTCCAACCTTCCATTCAACCATCATAACCATGACTCGCCTCACGAGTCGTGAATTGACACCATGACTCATGGCTCCATTCGTGAAGACCCCATGACCACGACTCCTCACTGGCCTGCCTTCCCTTCACAGGTCACTCCTAGACTCGTTGGGTGACCTGATGAGTCACCTGACGGGTCATTTTGTGACTTGTGCAAATTTTTCCTATTTTTTCTACTTCAACCCTTGGGTCTAATTTTAGGGACTTTCAGAGTATTATAATATCTCCTCCTCGGAAACATTCGTCCTCAAATGTAGGTAAGCATACTGAATAACTAGGGAAAGGATCTATCATCCCAAATATTGAATATATGAAGCTGAAAACTAACGCAGTGACTGACTTCAGACTGAAATGCGTGAATGAACTAAATTCATGAATCACACATACATGCTTTGACATGAAAGAAATTTGGAGACATGAACTAGACATGAAATTGAATACGGTACTAAGGAGGAAACTTGTACCTCAAGCTGAAACTAAGACGGAAAGAAAAAGATATTTAGCTATCATATCTGCCTCGGCTTCCCACTAGCTCCCTCAACAAGTTGATTTCTCCATAGAACCTTTATTGAAGCTCCTTCTTTGTTCTTCAACTTTCAAACCTGACGATCAAAGATTTCAGTTGTAACCTTTTCATAGCCAAGGTAATCCCTCACACCAATGGTCTCTACCGGAACAATCAATGCAGGATTACCAATGCACTTCTTCAAGAGCGATACATGGAAAATTGGATGTACTGAATCTAACTCCGAATACAACTCCAACTCATAGGCCACCTTGCCAACACATCTTACAATCCTGTACGGGCCAACATATCGGGGACTAAGCTTCCCTTTTTTTTTGAATCTCATCACTCCCTTCATGGGAGACACTTTCAGAAACATCCAATCATCCACTTCAAATTCAACTTCTCTCCTCCTCACATCCGCATAGGACTTTTGGCGACTTTGGGCTATTTTCATCCTTTCCCTTATAAGTTGAACTTTCTCCATAGCCTCATGAACTGAATCTGGCCCTATCAACATAGCCTCACCTACCTCAAACCAACCGGCAGGAGATCTATATCTTCGCCCATAGAGAGCCTCAAACGGAGCCATCTGAATGCTGGAGTGATAGTAATCATCCCAACTACCTTCGAAGTCAATCAGAATTGTCTCAACATATCCTCAAGAGTTTGAATGGTCCTCTTGGCCTGACCATCTATTTGTGGGTGAAAAGTTGTGCTAAGTTTGACTTGAGTACCAAGTCCCTTTTGAAACGACTTCCAAAACTACTAGGTGAACTGAGTACATCTATCTATATGATGGATAAGGGGACCCCATGCAACCAAACTAACTCTCGAATATACAACGTAGCATAGTGCTCAGCTGAATTGGTAGGAAATGAGTTTCTTTCGACAATCTGTCCACAACCACCCAAATAGAGTCATATTGTCAATGTGTGTGAGGCAACCTTGTAATGAAGTCCATATTAATCTTTTCCCACTTCCAAGTGGGGATACTAATGTCTTGTAGCACACCTCCAGGTCTTTGATGCTCAACTTTCACTTATTGACAGTTCGGACACTTAGCCACAAATTTTGCAATGTCCTTCTTCATGCCATTCCACCAATAGACTTCCAGAAGATCTCGGTACATCTTTGTGGCACCTGGATGTATAGAATATCAAAACCATGAGCCTCATGCAACGTCCTCTCTCTCAAATCATCGACATCTAGAACACACAAACAACCCTAATATCGAAGTACACCATCTCCCCCTTGTGAGAAGACCTCTACCTTTTGATTTTGAACCGCTTCTTTCAACTTTACTAAAATAGGATGCTCGTCTTGCCTAGCCTTGACCTCAGTCACCAAAGAGGATTCTTAACCATTGTGAATAATGACACCACCATTCATTGAGTCAACAAGATGAACTCCTAATTGTGCAAGCCGATGCACATCCTTCACTAACTCATTCCTTCCATCCTTCACACGAGAAACACTCTCCATGGATAGCTTGCTTAGAGCATCTGCCACTACATTGACCTTGTCCAGATGATAAAGGACACTCATGTCGTAGTCCTTGAGGATCTCTAACCACCTCCTCTATCGGAATTCAGGTCCTTCTGAGTAAACACATGTTGTAGGCTCTTATGGTCGGTGAACACATCTACATGCACCCCATACAAATAGTGCCTCCAAATCTTCAATATAAACACAATTCCAGCCAATTCTAGGTCATGCGTCGAGTAATTCTTCTCATGAGTCTTAAGCTATCTAGAGGCATACACAATAATCTTACAATGCTACATCAACACACATTCAAGACCAACCATAGAGGCTTCACAATACACAACAAATTCATTTGTTCCCTCTGGTAGGGTCAATATTGGGGCCAAAGTGAGTCGAGTCTTTAGCTCCTGAAAACTCTTCTCATAGACATCCAACCACTAAAATTTGACCTTCTTCTGGGTCAACTAAGTCAACGGTGCTGAAATAGATGAAAATCCTTGAACAAAACTTCTATAGTAGCCAGCTAAACCCAAGAAACTGTCGGTATCTGAAGGACTAAAGGGTCTAGGCCAATTCTTTACTGCTTATATCTTTTGGAAGTCCACTTGTATTGCCTCACTTGATACCACATGGCCCAAAAATGCTACTGAGTTCAAACAAAGCTCACACTTGCTAAATTTCTCAAACAGCTGGAGATCCTTAAGAGTCTGTATCACAATCCTTAAATAAGTGGCATGCTCCTCCTCACTCTGAGAGTATATGAGAATGTCATCTATGAACAGAATCAAGAACATGTCCAAATATGGCTTAAACACCCTATTCATCAAATTCATAAAAGCTACAGAAGCATTCGTTATTCTAAAAGACATTACTACAAACTCACAGTAACCATATCGAGTCCTAAGGTCGTCTTCGGAATGTCACTCTCCCTAACTCTGTACTGATGATATATGGATTTGAGTTTTATCTTTGAGAAGCACTTAGCACCCTGAAGTTGGTCAAACAAATCATCAATCCTAGGGAGGGGATACTTGTTCTTGATTGTTACCTTGTCACCTGATGAGTCGTTCTGTGACTCGGTATAGATTTTCCTATTTTCTCTGATTCAACCCTCGGGTATGATCTTAGGGACTCTTGGGGTGTGACAATAATGACAGTCCCTTAGTACCTGTCTATGACGTGGTCTATATATGGACTGTAATACCAAATCTATCCCTATCTATGTACCTTTTTGTTGTTGTCCATGATCTCCTACTCTGTGATTTTCCACTAAACGATCCCCTTATCTTTTTCTTCTTACGTAAGTCATCGGATGCACGTTCCTGATGTCCTTTGTTTTTCATCTTTCTTGCAAGGTCAACTACATCTGAGTAGGTCAAAGTCTTCATCTGTGGAGCTATTGCACAGCATAAACAACTAACCAACCCATTAACAAGCCTCTGAACCTGAGCTACTTCATTAGCCCTGAGCAAGGAGCATATCTAGCTAGCTTACAAAATTTGGTGTTATATGTTGACACATCTATATCTAGAGTCTGGACCACACTCTCGAACTCCCTAGCATATTTCTGCCTCATACTATCTAGAAGAAAATGATCCATAAATAACTTAGTGAACTCATTCCATGTCAATGTTGTTGCTCTTACATGCCTTCCTAGCAATATGGTTTCATACCGTGTATTAGCCATGTCCTCTACTTTGTACACTACAAGCTCAACAGCTCTCTCACTGGAACATCCTAGTGCTCGAAATGCCTTGAGTGTCCCATCCAAGAAACTTTGAGGATCAGCTGAACTATCAGAACCTGTGAATCATGGTGACTTCAACTTCAGGAATTCTTGCAAAGATACATCTTTATTTCCAAAAGTATAAGTCTGTGTCGTTGCCTGAGATTGTGTCTGTTGGTGTAGTGTTTTGCTGCCCAATCCTCTCCTGCCTATCCATTCTATCAACCATTCTCTCTATGACTCTCTACATGGAGGTAAGTGTCTCAACATGGGCTAGCACTTGTTTCTGGAGTAGGCTCTTTGGTAACTCTTGTTATGGTACTACGACTCCTTGTGGTGGTACTATGACCCTATCTTTCCCTTTTCTGCGGCTCCACCTCTTCCCTTAGAGGTGGAAGTCGGCTACCTACCCGAGATAGAATTAGGTTCCTGTGGTGAAGCTATCGTAGCTTTATCATTAGATGATCGAGTTTGAGCCTTCTGGTTAACAAAATAAATACTATTAGATTCATCTAGTTGGTCCTAAATGTAACATGTAAGGAGATCATTAACAAAATAAATACTATTAGATTCATCTTGTTGGTCCTAAATGCCAAACATAAGGAGGAATAAGAAAGAAAGACAAGACATGTCCTATCATGCCCTCGTAGAATCACGGTTATAGAAATAGACGGCTACAAAATTATAATTGAGATTCTATTACTGACATGTGCTCCATTAATCATAGGAATAAACTAACCTGGCATCAATACCAACTTTGTCACGATCCAATTTAGGACCGTGACCAGAACTACGGGGTAGAATCCCAAAGCACGCCTTAACAAAATATTTACAGAAAATCAGATAGAGTTTCTCCAGTTTTTGGGCCTATCCATAAATTTTCCGTATCTCAGAATCAATAGGCAACACAAGCCATAACTATCCTCACTCAACCCATTTTCAACATCATAGTCTAATTATCTCCAAAATATGGGAAAAATAAGTATTATTAGTCATAAGTCTGTAATAATGAAAGAATACTCATGGAACTAACAAAATGACTATGGAGCGACTCTAAGAGTTCAAAGGAAAAGACCATAATAGTTAAATAAGTCCTTTCCCATGCGAACAAATACGAGGCTTACCATAAATTTGTCAACTTGAATTCTTTAGTTAACGAAATCCTCACCAACATCACCTGCAGTCTCTAAAAAATAGCGTGGAGTGAGTCTCTAGCTCAGTGTGTAATAACACTTAACCACAATCGCTTTTAATGGGGACAAGCTAGAAAATATACAAGTAAGATAATCAAGAACATCATTAAATAAGTAGCCTTTTAGAAACAGTAACAATAATCAGTATTGTCTGTTTCATGTAAGCATAAATTCATTAACAATTTAATAATAAAATATGTAACTACTATCACATCAAATCTTCTGTTTTGGGAGATTTTTAAGGATGAATCATGTAATTAGTGTGGCTCCTTACCTTGATAGATAGCCAGTAACTATGAACCTTTCATAGAGGAGTCAAATATTAGGGTAGGTCCCTGTTCTAGGAAAATCAGTAACTATAAGCTAGTTCTACCTTCCCACTAGGGAGGGTTGTAAGAATAATCTCTAAATACAAGGTGCAGCAGGTCTAACAAACCCGCCTTTAGCTATGGAATCCATCAAGGTCTACTCCTATTTATACTTTTCTTTGTAAATAGTAAGTAGTCATATGAAAGCATTTTCACAATAGTATAGGGCACTAAAGTTCTTATAAAATCATGTAATTTTTTTCGGTATCATCTCAAGTAACAGTAAAACATGTTTAGTTATTGTGAGAACATCTAAAATAATGGTAAACATATCAAATAAATATTTTTATATCAAGTAAAAGACTTGTCCCACATGTAAGTTTCAAAGCATTAAGTAAACATTATATCTTCAAATTAGGTATAAATCATACAGGTAATGAAAATACAAATTGAGGTAAGGTTACTACTCATAATACACATGTCGAAATACCAAACTTGTCATCTCGAGTAATCTGTATGACTTCTTTCAATCAATCTATAATCATGTCATATCAATCTCATGTAAATTTCCATATTTAGGCTAATTCATAATAAATTTAGAATACCCAACCCTTTGGGCTTCATGTTTGACTCTCAATTCTTAGAATTATGTTTACCCATGCTATGCTTAACTCAATTAGTCCATAATATATCAATTCCAACCTATTCGTACAATTTGTTCATCCAAATTCTTTACTAGAAATTATACCTAATTTGTGCTTAAGATGAAGCAAAAGCAGCATCACTGCCTATTATTTCTCTCTGCACTAAATTAATTTAGTAACCAACGAAATTACATATACATAAGAGATGACATAAACAAAAATTTAATAAAGAGAAATTGACCTTTCTGTTGAGTGAGACCTTTATGTGAAGTAAGTACGGAGCCTAATCTCTTCTCAATTTCATGTTATGCTTGAATAATCTGATGCTTAATATATATATATATATATATATTTTTTTTTTTTTTTATTTTTTTTTTCTTGGCTGTTGCAGCTTCTTTAGCTGCTACATTTTTCCCTTCCCCAATAACTGCTATACTTAATTGTTTTTTGTTTACTGGTGTATGCGTATAGCTTTCTTGTACACCCTAAATTCCTTTTCTTTTTCTTTGCAGATCCTTTTTGGGCTTTAGCCCACTGACTTTTCCTTTTTTTGTTTTTTTTTCATTATATATATTTATTTACTTTCTCTTTTCTTTTTTACTACTTAAATACCTTTTATTTAATACCAAATATTACAACAGTTCAAATATTCCACTCACACATAACGAGTCAACCCCACCTTGTCTCTCCTTTTTCACCATCCAATTTTTTCCAAAAATGTCACCCTTTTAACACCTTATATTTCTACATCAAGCCTCTTTTATACAAGATATAGCACCACTCAATTCTTTTCTTTCTTCTTTTGATCAAAGGTTTTTCAACCAGCCATTTTGGTTTTGCATCATGCAATTGGTGCTACCACACATTGAAGTTCATTCCTCTTTTTTTTCTTTTGTGCACATCCCCAAACTTAGGCTTTTACCTACATCAAATTTCATTTTCTCATTCTTCCCCAAGTATTGGGCTTCAAGCCCCCATTTTTCTTTTCCACTAGCAATTAGAGAGGACCGGGTGAAAAAATAGAGGATTCAAAAAGGGTTTAAGGCTTCTAATGTGTTTCCAAGAAAAAGGCTTAAGGCTCAAAAATTGGTTAACTAGGATCGATGTTAAAGGAAGGTCTTGTTTTTGGTGAAATGACTATCCAAGAAGGGCGTAAGGTCATCCCTAAAGTTCAGTTACATTGAGGATTTTGCCTTAAATCATATTCGGGGAAAGTTTTAGATAATATGAATACACAAGAATCAAACAAGACCTTACCAAATAAGGCATCACACACCATGGAGTCTAGCTATTCTCAAGGTCAATTCAAAGGCATGACTTTTGAAAAGCTATTTCAAGTTTTGCACACTCATTTTATGAATCAAAAATCAAATAAAGAATGTAGAAATCATGGCAAGAGAATGCTCTATTTCAAATCCATTTGTCCTTTTTTCTTCAAAAAACACATTGTTTATGCCAAGTAAAAGAATTTGGCCGTGCCATAAAAAAACCGCAAGAAGCACTCAAAAATACAACTAAAATATGAAATTTTCCCTTAATAAGGTTTCCTTTCAATCCATCATCAGGGAATGTCACCCGGTTCGACACAAAAATAAAGATAAGAAAAATTGCTCCTTGTGAAAGAACTGTGGTATAAAGAAAACCCTTAGAGTTTATTCACTACCTACTATCTACAAAGACAATGCTACATAGCAAGCAATGATGATCTAAATAGCCAGCAATGATGATTTTTCCTTAAGAATGACGTCACTCGATCTATCAAAGGGCCAAATCATGCATCACTAATGAGTGGGTTACTCAGACTTCACCTCCAATAAAAATAATGCATTTTCCTTGATGTACAAGGTTGAACAAAATAATAGAACAATGGGTTAAATAACTACCTAGACCGATAGACACATTTGTGAGCCGCAGATTAGGAGTTGCGGTTGCGTGTGCAACACATGTGTGAAGGAAAATTTATGCACCGGGAGCTTCAATGATCTGTCCAAGAGCATGCACTAGACCTGTGTGCTGCACATTTGGATCTGTGTTTCTCAAATGAGGTGTAGATGCATCACTTTTAAGCATTTTTTTTCTAAGTATTCTGGTTGGCACATGCTCCGAATCTGTATACTGCATATTTGGATCTGTGTTTCGCAGGTCTAGCACAGTTGCATCATTTTATCTCCTTCCACTTTCTTCACACTCCACACCTTTTGCAACCCCTACATAAGCAAAAACAACACAAATGTGAAGTAAAAAGAAATTGAAAAACACTTGGATTGCCTCCCAAGATGTGTTTGATTTAACATCGCGACTCGACGTCATCAATTTTACCACTTGTCTTCTCACTTTGAACTTATGAATTGCACTCCTAAATTCTTTTCCACTTTTCTTCTAACACCCCAAAAGTATCAGATATCAGACCCATGGGTTGAAATGGAGAAAAATAGAAAAATTTACACCAAGTCATAGAATGAGCCATGAAGTCATTTGACGGGTCATTAAGTGATCCGTTAGGTGTGCAAGAGTGGGCAAAAATGTTAGTTCTAGGAGACTTAACGAATGGGATGACGAGTCATCAAGTTACCCCATAATTCGTTAGGTCATCCATAGGTTGTGCAGTGTTGGAGAAAAGTCAAATTTCAGACGTCATAATGAGTCATTGAGTTTGTTACCACTTTCTTGGACAAGTTCTTTCCTCAAGAGTTGTAGGAGACAAAAGCAGCCGAGTTTTTCAATCTAAAGTAGAATAATATGACTGTCCAGGTATGCCTTGGAGTTTACCTAGTTGTCTAAGTATGCATCGGAGATGGTGGCCGATCTGAGGGCTCATATCAGTAAACTCATGAATAGGGTGGCAAATTCATGGGTTAAGGAGTTCATGATCTCCATGTTAATTAATGATCTAGATATCTCTCGGCTGGTCATATATGCCTAGCAGATAAAGGAAGAGCAGATGAAGGAGAAGGAGAGAGAGGCCAAGAGGGCCAGGACAGGAAGTCATAGGCACTTTCAACAGAGATTCGATGGTGGACATCGCCCTCTGTTCCACCAGAGCTCGTCAACTCCATCTCCATCATCATCCAATATTCTGTCTAGACCCAAACACGACCATAGGGGTAAAGCATCAGGCTTTAGAGACCAGAGGAGCATGTCAGGAGAGTACACTTTTCCAACTTGTAGGAAGTGTGTATGAAGCACCCTAGCGAGTTCTTGGTTCGTACTGATGGTTGTTTCAGGTGTGGGAAGCCCAGAGATATGCTCAAAGATTGTCCTTTCACTAAGCAGGGCGACAGTAGAGGTCGTGCCCCAGCCATCACTTCAACAGCTCCAGCAGCTCGCCCCTATCAATAGGGTGCCTCTTCTAGTACAGTAAGCGGAATATGACAGAACAGGTTCTATGGGCTCTCGTCTCGTCAGGAGCAGGAGTTCTCATCCGATGTAGTTACTGGTATTTTGTGAGTATTTATCTTAATGTTTATACATTGTTAGATCCAAGGGCTATATTATCCTTTGTGACTCCTTATATTGCTGTTAGTTTCAGAGTCAGTCCCAAAATCTTTTCAAAACCCTTCTCAATCTCTACACCTGTCGTCAGTTTTAACACGAAGGGTATCCAAAAATTGCCTTGTCAGAATTCTTCAGAAAATCACCTCAGCTAACTTAGTAGAGTTAGATATAATCGATTCCGATGTTATATTTGATATGGATTGCTTACATGCTTGTTATGCCTCAGTCAATTGTAGAACCCGTGTAGTAGAATTTTGGTTTCCAGGTGAGCCAGTCTTAGAGTGGAAGTTTCTTCAGCCAGCTGAACTAGTTCAGCGGTGCCTGTAGGCCGCTTTGTTTTCTACCTTAAGGCTAAGAAGATGATCTCTAAGGGTTGTGTATACCATTTAGTTCGGGTTAAGGATGCTACGTTCGAGACCCAGGCTCTGCAACCAGTTCCTGTAGTGTGTGAGTATCTGGAGGTCTTTCTAAATGATCTACCAGTAGTCCCTCCCGAGTGAGAGATTGACTTTAGTATCGATTTTCTCCTTGATACGCATCCTATATCCATTCCACCTTAGAGAATGGCTCTAGCTGAGCTAAAGGAGTTGAAAGAGCAGTTGAAAGATCTCCAAGATAAGGGTTTCATCAGGCCTAGTAAGTCCCCATGGGGTGCTCCAGTTCTCTTTGTTCGGAAGAAGGATGGTTCCCTTAGTATGTAAATTGATTACCGACAGTTGAACAAGGTCATAATCAAGAATAAGTATCCTCTCCCTAGGATTGATGACTTGCTTGACCAGCTTTCAGGGTGCTAAATGCTTTTCAAAGATAGACCTCACATCCAGCTATCACCAGCTCAGAGTTAGGGAGAATGACATACCAAAGATAGCCTTCAAGACTCAGTATGGTCACTATGAGTTTGTAGTTATATCTTTTGGATTAACAAATGCCCCTGCAGCTTTCATGGACTTGATGAATACGGTGTTCAAGGTATTTAGTATGTTCGTGATTGTTTTCATAGATTATATTCTCATATACTCCCGGAGTGAGGAGGAGCATACAACTCATTTAAGGATTGTGTTGCAGACTCTCAATGATCGCCAGCTATTTGCTAAATTCAGTAAATGTGAATTTTGGCTGAACTCGGTAACATTCTTGGGTCATGTGATGTCTCGTAAGGATGTACAGATGGACTCACAAAAGATAAAAGTGGTGAAGAATCGTCCTAGACCTGTCAGTCCTATAGATATTAGAATGTTTCTTGGGTTTAGCTGGCTACTACAGGGGGTTCGTAGAGGGAATCTCATCTATTGCAGCACCAGTGACTAAGTTGATCCAGAAAAAGGTCAAATTTCAGTGGTTGGATGCTTGTCAGAAAAAGTTTTCAGGAGTTAAAGACTCAACTCACTTCAGCCCCAGTACTGACCCTATCAGATTTGGCATAGATGACTTTGTTGTGTATGTGATGCCTCTAGGGTTGGTCTTGGTTGTGTGCTGATGCAGCATGGTAAGGTCATCGTGTAAGCCTTCAGAAAGCTTAAGACTTATGAGAAGAATTATCTGATGCATGATCTAGAATTGGCAGTGGTGGCGTTTGCCTTGAAAATTTGGAGGTACTATTTGTATAGGGTGTATGTGGATGTGTTCACGGACCACAAGAGCCTTCAATACGTGTTTACTCAGAAGGACCTGAATTTGCGGTAAAGGAGATCGTTAGAGCTTCTCAAGGACTATGACATAAGTGTCCTTTATTGATGAGTTGGTAATTTACCAACTCATTAGGCTCTTAAGCATTAACTTTGCTTGGTTTTCAACTCATTTAGGAAGGTTTTATGCCCTTTCTATTTAGTTTTTGCAGGTACTCACTCTAAAAATATAAAGCAAAGGAATTGAACAAAAAGCATAATGTTGGAAGAAAAGGACCGGTTCTTCGATGGATGACACCTGCGAACCGCTGGTCAAACGGAGGAAAACACTTCTTTGAAGCTAAAGAAAGACCTGCGAAATGCGAGTCAGCAATGGCAAAAGGTAGGTGCAAATGCAGAAGTCGGTCCAAACTTTCTAGCCCAAAGTTGCGAATGACTAGCGCCTCACAGATTTGCAGGTGCCACACAAGTAAGGGTGTTGAAGAGAGTAAAACGGTCCAGTTCTAGCACAAGTACTTTTTGGATGCTTTCTCATGGAAAAATGGGAAAGCGTGCACGAAAAGAGAGAAGACTTATCCTATTTTGTACACCTTTTGTAAAAAATAGAATATTCTAATCCATTCTATTCCATTGGATAGTAGTTTTGAATTGAATTTTAGAGAGAGAGAAAGATAGAGAGAAGTGAGAGGTTTTCCCTTCATCTTTTTCATCTTTTCAAGGAAAACCTCCATTGAAGAACAAATTGAGCTTGAAGTTTCTTCTGAATAATGAATGATAGTGATTCCATTATTGATTTAATCTCCTATTCTTCGTATATGAGTAGTTAAACCTCTTGCTAAGGGTGTGTGCATGATAGAGGCTGGAATGGATTGGGTGTTGCGAGTTTAATCTTAAAGTTAGTTATTTAGCATAAATATGATGTTTTGTCTAAATTATAATTGAAATATCTATAATTGCAAGTATGGATTGTGTTTACTTATTCTATTATTGCTTGAAAAAGAGGAACAGAATATAGGTGAGAAAATAATGATGGGTATTTGGGTTTTGTTTGTTCAGGATTGGGCTAGAGATAGCCAATACCCACCTTTATACACCCATTAAAGAATTGAGGTTAATATAATTTAATTATTACCCAAATTGTTATGGTTGAAGTTTATGGAACCTTGGGGTCTAAGAAAACCCGAGGCAAAAGGCACCCAATTGGTGGAGAAATATCAGGTGCCGCCCTATCCACGATTATTTATATTCGTAAGTAATGCTTTCATTCAATAGTTAACCCCAATCCTATTAATGCCCTGTCAATAGCACACCCCTAGTATTCACTCATATTGTTACTTTGAAATTGATTGCCTTGTTTTGCTATGGTGTTTGAATTCATAGTGTGATCTTACAATCCCCTAATATTTACTTTCCTCATTTTGATACAATGATGTTATTTGATTCAATTTGACAGACAACTTTCATTGCTATCAATCTTCATTCTCGGTGGATTCGACCCCGACTCACGAGTTGGGTAAATTATATTACGAAGATCATGTACACTCTCTCCTAGTGAGGAGTAGATTTGAACGTCATCAATTTTGGCATCGCTACCGGGGAATGATATTGATAACCTTTAGTTGTTTGTTGATTTGAATTATTTAAGGAGCTTGTGCAAATTTGCAGTTGTTGTTTTTCACTGCTTGTTTAGGTTGGAGCTAATGAGCCATGACTCGCAAGTGGGTTCTATGGATGGACACATGGACCAAGACAACATGAACCCATCTTGCTTGATGTAGCGAGTGTCATTCACCTACCACCTATGATAGGGAATGTGGTGTTTCATGAGCCTGCACTATGTTACACTTGCTACAAATGAAAGAACGTTTTGCAGGGCAACCAAGAGAAGATGTTAATCAACACCTTCACAACTTCCTTGAAATTTTCCAACCCTTTAATATCACCAATATTAGCCAAGATTTGATTCGATTACGGCTTTTCCCATTCTCATTGATGAGAAAAGCCACTGTTTGTCTTGAGGAGTTGCCTTTGGGGTGTATTACTTCTTGGCAAGAGTTGACAGAGGCTTTCTTGGATAGGTTCTTCCCTCCATCGAGGATGTTGCATTTGAGGGATGACATTACCAACTTTAGACAACTCCCGAGTGAACCTTTGCATAAGGCTTAGATCCGATTCAAGAAATAGTCACAATACGTCCAAACCATAGGTTGCCTAATGGATTTTTCTCCAAAGCATCTATCGCTCACTTGACTCAATAAATAAGTTTGTGGCCAATAATCTCACTGGTGGATCCTTGATGGACCAAACATATCGATTGGCCAAAGCTCTCTTAGATCGGATGACCAAGATGAACTAAGCATGGCACACTAGCGACACCGAGGTGTCCTCAAGTGGTGCTAGCTCCAGCTTTGTGACTGCAGAGAACAGAAAATGTGATGAAGCAAGGGATGAGATCTTGGCCAAAATGATGACCCATCTCAAATTAATGACAAAGCATGTAATTGATGCGGGTGCCAAGAGTGTAAATGCAGTTGGAACCCAAGGGCACATGCAATATGAAGGAGAGGCTTCACTTCTAAGATATGAAGAAGAGTGTCAGTATATGGCTGGCCAAGTGGGGGGTTCTCGTCCAGGATATCAAGGTGCCAACAAAAGCCCTCGGCGTCCGCGTGATGAGAATCATGTTTGAGAAATCGGGATAGCTAAGAGTGGAACGATAGGAATGAGAGATGGGGAAATCATGAACCAAACCGTGTAGGGGAACGTTACCATAGAAGTTCAAACCCATATGTTCTCCCTCCAAAGGTTGAGGCACCTCATATGTAACTCGGAGTGAGTAATGTTGGCAACTCCAAGATAGAAGAAATATTGGCTAGATTTTCAAAGAAGATTGAGTCTACAGACAGTGGGGTAAGAGAGCTTAAAGGGGAGGTGTCTAACCTCGCACAAATAGTGAGTTCTCATTCGGCTTGTATTAAACATTTGGAATCTCAAATAAATCACCTTTCGTCCCAAATGAATCCCCGAATGAAGGGCACCCTTCCTAGTGACAGCGTACCAAATCCGAAGAAGGATGGTCATTGCATGGCGATTGTTACTAGGGGTGGAAAAATTTTGGCCGATGCGATGTGAAGGCCAAACAAGCTGTTGATAATCACAAATGATAGAGTGAAAGATGTGGTGCCAAAAGCACCAAGTGTTGTTGATAATGAAGAGGAACTTGAAGAGGAAGGAGTGGTTGTTACTCCTAAAGATGTTGATGTTGAGAAAAAGGGAGAGGAGGCCTCAAATGTACAAGGCCAAAAGCTTAGAATTCCACCTCCTTACCCTCAGCGGTTAGAGAAAAAGAAAAAGGACAACAAATTTAAGAAATTCATAGAGTTGTTTAGCAAGTTGTCCATAAACATACCGCTAGTGGATACATTGCTTCAAATGTCGGGCTACGTAAAGTTCATGAAGGAATTTTTAAAAAGAAGAAGATTGTGGATGCGGGCATAGGGGAGGTGACGCACCACTGTAGTGTAGTGATGCGAGCAATCTTGCTCCCAAGAGAGAGGACCCCGGAGCTCTTACTATCCCCTACACCATCGGAATGTGCATGTTCAATAAAGATTTATGTGACCTCAGTGCAAGCATCAATTTGATGCCCCTCATTATTTTCACAAAGTTAGGTTTGGTGAATCCCAAGCCTACTACAATGAGGCTACTAATGACGGACTGGTCTATCAAGAGACCCGTGGGAGTTCTAGTAGATGTCTTCATCCGAGTGGACAAATTTATCCTTCTATCTAACTTTGTCGTGTTGGATTGTGACATGGATGTCAAGGTGCCCATCATTTTGGGGTGATCATTTCTAGCCACAGGTTAAGCATTTGTTGATATGGAACTAGGGGAGCTAAAGTTTAGAGTGGGTGTGAAGAAGCAACCTTCAATGTGAGTCAACCCACGAAACCCCCAGATGAATGTAAAGTGATAGCAATCCTCAATGAAGAGGAGGAGCAAGGCAAAAATTGTGAGGATGAAGTTGATTTGGAGGATGACCCTCCGGAGAACTGATGATTAAGGAGGTATCCATCGTGACACGATAATAAATAAGGCGCTTCTTAGGAGGCAACCCAAGTGTTTTTATTTTGGTGCTTTGATGGTTTTGTTGTTTTTTTAAAAGGTTGATTGGATGAAGAACCAAGTGAAAGAAGAATAGGGCACAAGCACTGCGTGAGACCTGCAAAACATAGGTGTTCAAGCACAAGATGCAGCCCATGCGCAAAAAAGGTCCAGAAAGTTGGAAGCGAATGAGGGCTTCTGCATCTCACCTGCGAAACGCATGCGCCAACTCATGAAATGCAAGTTTGGCGCAGGCCTAAACCATAATACCTGGAAGAAAATCTAGAAAATGGAAGGTGGACTGCGAGCCACCTGCAAAACGCAGGTGGCGATTCGCGAGATGCAGGTTAGGCGCAACTCACTGGCAGAAAGCTGGGCAAGAATGGGTTCACCTGCGCCTAGAACTGCGATACGCTGGTACCCACATACGGCCGCAGGTCCAACAAAGGTGCAGGTAAATATATCATTTAAATGTTGACCAAACTCGTTGACCGACCCGACCCTTGGTCTCCCTAAACTGGTGGAAATTCTTTCCACTTCCCAAAAACCCTTTTTCTTCACATTTTCACCTTCCCCATGATCCCAACTACCACCCATTTCACCTTCCATATTCCCCACTAACACCATTTAATCCACCTCTTTAACCCACCAATCCCTTTCACTCCCTTCCATCTATAAGACCCCAATCCCTTTCCCCATTTTCTTCGTCACTTCTTAAACTCTTCTATCACTAAGACAAAAGAAAATCAAGCTTTCTGGTTGGCATTAGTCGATAAAAAAAACTTCAAAGTCTAAATTTCTCTCATTTTCTCTTCTCACTTGGTATGTATCCCTCTTACTCTTGTTCATTCCCTCTCACTCTAGTTTTCTTGATATTCGGAGACTTTAGTACAAAATAAAGCATGCTTAGTTAATAATTTTCTTGGTCCATGTTCCCTCATTACCTCTCTTGTGTTTCTCACCTTTTTGATTGGTTTTATTCGTTGTCGGTATGTGGACGGAGAGTAAAAATTGCAAAATATGGGTTTTGTTGTTCATTTTAATAGAGCCTCTATATGAGTTCTACGTTTTGAAATCTTAGTTGGGGGTGAAGTCTAAGTAACTCCATGTGATTGAAATGTACGATTTTTTCGATGATAGATAGATTGACGTCTTTCTTAAGGGAAAATCATCAATTTTGTTCTTTTGTGCTGCTTGAATCGGGTAAAATATGACGTATGAGTGAGTTGAGTAAGTTTTGAAATTGAGTTGCTAGAATTTGTTGGGTTGGGCACTCGACATTTCCCGATGATAAAACGGGTAACGTCTATCTTAAGGAAAGGCATTGAGTGATCCTAATAGTCTTTGTGGTTTTTAGTTGATAAATCAATCTTTTATGGAAGTCTGGTTACCCATTAGATGTGCAAAATTTAAGCCTAACAATTCGATGTGGCCACTGTTGATCATTTGCGAATCGCAAATCCCAATCTGAGAGACGTAGGACAAAGTGCATGTTAGACTTTAACCTTGAGATCACTATCTATAACCTTCTTTTCAACCTGTGATTCGTAGATTGGCTCCTGTGAAATGCAGGTGAAACGCCAGACCTGGAAATCTGCAAGCTCTGGTCTCTGTCACAGACCTGTGATGCACTGGTGAACCGCGGGTCCCTAGCTGCAAAACGCTGAGGCAGTACAGGTGCTGCCAATTATTGATTTTAATTCATCACATTTTTTGACATCCAATTTTTTTATTTCTTTTTCTTAGCTTAGCATTAGTTCTTGCTTGTCAATTTCAATTATCAAAAATACAAAAAGAAATTTGGTATATTGTGGCACTAACATGTTTTTGCAAAATCATGACTTCTTCCAGGCAAGCCAACAAAGGACAGGCCCCTTCCACCTCAAAGAGCAAAGGCAAAGGGAAATCCAATGCAACTCCAACCCCTACCAATACCAGGGATTCCATTATCTATTGTGTACCTGACATGAAGGCACACTATGTCATATGTGCCGGGATGGGGAATGACTTCCCAAACTTCATTGCACAATTCAACAACAGAAAATGGCACATGTTCACGAAGCCTCTCTCAAACTACTACACCAATATTGTGCCAAAATTCTATACATCCTACCAGGCACGACAAGAGGCAATAAAATACAAGGGTAAGGTTGATGAGTTCCCATCCCTCCCTTTAGTCAAGGTTCAGGGTGTAGAAATCGACATCACTCCAGATGCCATAAATGCCATATTTTGGGAGGATGAATTGAACTCAGTGATAGAGTATGAGTATGAGTGGCAAGCAAGGAAGACCAGTTCCGTTGGGTGGCTGACATTATCACCAATAGTCGTCCCTTGTGGGCCTCCATGGGTGGTGAAATTACAAGGAAGGATCTAAAACTTGAGGCCAAATTGTGGCTTGAATTTGTATATGGCCGCATTATGCCCTCTAAAAATGATCAATAAGTGAACCTCGAGGCGACCATACTTATTGCCTGCATCATGTCAGGGGTGCCCATTACTTTTGGGAAAGTGGTGGCTACACAAATGAAATGCAAGGCCAGACAGCAACAAATTTCAATGTCATACGTTGTTCTCATCACCCAACTGTATCTCAAAGTGGGAGTTCCACTATTCCCCAATGAATCCCCAGCTCCTCTACCGGTGTTATAGTTGTTGATAGGAAGAAGGATGCAGATGCACCCAAGAGCAAAAAAAAGCCGATTCAAGCATGGGAGACTCCCGAAGGCTCCACCTCTCATGGTATAGATGAGACTCCTATAGCTCCCAACCTTAATTGGGCACACCCTAAAATATCGGGCCATGTATCCGAAGAGGCACCATTCAGAGGGCCTTCAACTCTTCCCACATCGTCTAGACCAAGCGGAATCCAGAAGCTAGAAGAAATGACATAATCTCTGAGAACCAACTCCAAATATTGGCTCAAAATCTCCTAGCCCTTATCATCAAGACAGTGAAGAAAGAGATGAAGAATATATTTGATAGCTTCAACAAGCTATGCTCCCGGGTGGATGTAGTTGAGGGAGCAATCTTCTCTCTCCGGGTTGAGGTGAGAGAGTTGAGGAGTCGGGCACCAATGGAGGATCCAGACATGAGCTTACTTGATGCAGCCATGGCTGCCCCACCTATAGTTGGGGGGCCTATTGATGATTTATTTGAGGGACTAGGTGGGTATGATGAGGCAAACTTGGGAGATGAAGGCCATAATATGGAAGAGGCCAATGATATTACCGAAGAGTAGCCACATCAGGGAGTTCTTACCATCCTTTATTCTTAATATGCATATTGGGATAATGTAATTTCTTAACTGGGGGTGGAACGTCTCTCTCTTATTGGTTATTTTTGGTCTTTTTTTGCCCTTGTCGAGCTCAAATTCTAATGCTTTGAATGTATCACATTTTTATTTTTGCTTAGTTGGATGAATGCCCTTGGTCGGGCTTGTGTTGAATGAAAATTTGCTTTTTGACTTGTTAGTTCCATTGATTAGGTCATTTAAATTGTCAAATGTTTAATGTCCCATATCTTAATAATCGTCTTTGTTCATAGTAGTTAGAAAATAAACTCTAAGGGTTTTCTTTATATCATAGTTCTATCCCAAGGAGCAATTTTCTTTTCTTTTCTTTTATTATCGAACTAGGTGACATTTCCTTATGATAGATTGAGAGATGACTTTCTTAAGGGAAAATGCCGAGTTTAAGGTCTTTTTGTGTCATTCGTTGCACTTGCTTTTGAGAGGTACCACCGAAAATTTTTAAATGGCATTGAAAATGGATTTTGAGGAAAAAGGGGCATTTGAATTTAAAAATTGAGAACTCTTTGTCATGAGTTTCTCATTCCTTGTTTGGCTTTTTGATTCACGTTTTTTCTTGTCTAAAGTCATACTATTGATGTGGTTGTAAGAAGTATGTGAACTCCTTGGAGTGTGATGCCTTATGTGATATGGCATTTAGCTCAATTTTCATGCATGTATGGCTGTCTGGAACTTGACCTAAGTGTGAATCAAGGCGAAATCCTGGATGTAGCTTCACTTAGAACATGATTTTAGGCTTTCTTTTGATAGTCACTTTACCTATATGACCTCCTTGAACATCCATATTTACTAGCCAATGTTGAGCCTTTAACCTTTTCCTTTGAGAACCACATTACAAGCCTATTACCCTTTTGTAATTCCTCTTGTGGCACCCATTCTCCCTAGCGCTAGTTGTGAAAAAGAATTGAGAAATGGAGCTTGATGCCCAAAATTTTGGGAAAGATAAGGGAAAAATGAGGCGAAAATCTAAGTTTGGGGGTTTGCAAAAGAAAATGGGAAAAATATGTGAGCTTCAATGTGAGGTAGCACCAAATTGTGATGAAATGAACAAATTGGTTGGTTGAAAAACATCTAAACCGTAGAAGAAAAAGAATTGTTGAAAGGCGCTACCTCTTGCTTAGATGAGGCTAATGGTGGATATCAAGGTGGCTTTTGTAACAAAATTGAAGGTGTTGATCAAGGAGAGATAAGGTGGAGTGATCTCAATAGTAAAATGAAGTATTCAAAAGTGTTCACAAAAGGGCATTAGGGAGGTTTTAGTAACTAGAACTAAGACGTCATCCTACCTTTACCCTAGCCTTCATTATGACCCCCAAGTCCTAAATGATTTTGAGTGTAGCAACTCTACATTAGTGGCGAGTTACACGAAGGGAAAGCCTATGGGTCAAGTTGTATGCAGGAGAATTTCTTTGTGAGAATGAACTTATTTGCCTTATTTTATGATCCCTCTATGTGAATTGCTTGAAAATTAAATGGGATTCTCTCTTGATGTGTGTGGCATCACATCCTTGGGAAACATGCTTAAATGTGCTCAAACTAAAAGATGTGATTGAAACAAGAGTGCAGTGAGCTCTAAGGCAATCTTTGAATGTAAATTTTCAATGGCTTGAGATGTTACTTGAGCATGTTTTGATCAATCATGCCCCTTGTTTTGAATGAAAGAAACATTTGTGAATCATGCCAATTGTTTGTGGTTACCTCTTGAAGCATTTTCAAAATTGCTGAGTCTTTTCTTTCTGTTGAGTATGTGTGCGATTTTGGGGTTGTCTTAGTCCTAGTGGTTCTTTATGTAAAAATCATGTGGTGTGACATGCCTAATTTAATTTTAGCTGTGAAGAAATCCCTTGCTTGAGAACAAACAATGGTTCAAGTTTGGGGATTTGATGAGTTGGTAATTTACCAACTCATTAGGCTCTTAAATATGAGTTTTGCATAGTTTTCAACTTATTTAGAAAGGTTTTATGCCCTTCTTATTTAGTTTTTGTAGGTATTCACTTTAAATAGATAAAGCAAAGAAATTGAACAAAAGAAATACAGGAAAACATTGCTTTGAAGCTAAAGGAAGACATGCAAAACGTGGGTCAACACCAGGGAAATGCAGGTGCCAATGCAGAAGCCAGTCCAGACTTTTTAGCCCATAGCTGCAAACGACTTGTGCCTCGCAGATGGGCACTTGCGAAATGTAGGTGCCGCGCAAGTGAGGCTGTGGTGAAGAGGGTAAAAAGATCCAGTTCTAGCACAAAGACTTTTTGGATGCTTTTTTAGGGAAAAATGGGAATGTGTGTAGGATATGAGGAGAAGACTTACCCTATTTTATACACCATTTGTAAAGAATAGAATATTTTGTTCCATTCCATTCCATTGGATAGTTAGTTTTGAATTGAATTTTAGAGAGAGAAAAAGATAGAGAGAATGAGAGCTTTTCCCTTCATCTTCTTCATCTTTCTAAGGAAAACCTCCATTCAAGAACAAATTGAGTTTGAAGTTTCTTCTGAATGATGAATGATAGTGATTTCATTATTTTTTTAATATCTTATTCTTCATATATGAGTAGATAAACCTCTTGCTAGGGGTTTGTGTATGATAGGGGCTAAAATGGATTACGTGCTGCTAGTTTAATCTTAAAATTACTTATTTAGCATAAATCCATTATTTTCTCTAAATTATAATTGAAATATCTACAATTGCAAGTATGAATTGTGTTTACTTATTCTATTATTGCTTGAAAAAGAGGAATATAATATGGGTGAGAAAGCAATGGTGGGTATTTGGGTTTTGATTGTGTGGGATTGGACTAGAGATAGCCAATGCCCACTTTCATACACCTATCAAAGAATTGAGGTTAGATATTGTTTAATCTTTTACCCAAGTTGTAGTGGTTGAAGTGTATGGGATCTTGGGGTTTGAGAAAACCCGAGGCAAAAAGGCACCTAATTGGTTGAGAAACATCGGGTGCCGCTTTGTCCATGACTATTTATGTTCGAGAGTAATGCTTTGATTCGCTAGTTAACCCTAATCCTATCAATGACCAGTCAATAGCACACCCCTAATATTCTCTCATATTGTAACTTATAAGTTGGTTGGCTTGTTTTACTGTGGTGTTTGAATTCATAGTGTGATCTTACAATCCCCCAATATTTACTTTCCTTGTTTTAATACAATGATGCTATTTGATTTAATTTGATAGATGACTTTCATTGCTACCAATCTTCATTCCCTTTTGATTTGACTTGACTCACGAGTTGGGTAAATTATATTGCGACGATCGTGTACACTCTCTCCTAGCGAGGAATGGATTTGGACATCATCATTTATCATCCGGGTAAGGACAATATAGTGGTAAATGCTCTTAGTAAGCTATCCATGAAGAGTGTATCCCATGTCAAAAATAGGAGAAAGGAGTTGCTCAGGCGTTTTTGTGGCTACACGCAAGTGTATGTGGTCGAACAAGTAGTAAAATGGCTTAAGTAAGCCACGTATCAATCCCACAGGGATTGAACTAAGGTAATAATTAACTTAAGTGTTAATGAACTATAACTTTAAGAATGCAGACAACCAATTAAACAATATTTGGAGAGTTTGAGTTTCCTAATTTCTACGAATCTAAGACAAAATTCTAAAGTGAGTCTGAACAATAGTAATGAGCATGCTGAGGTTAAAACGAACATGCAGGGAAGTAATTTATCGATACAATTCAGTTAATATTTCCTTCGGTTGCTAGTCAAGAATAATTGCCTATGGATTAAAACTTTTGTATCCTACCCAACTTAAGAATCATGAACCTTCAACCAACATTTCTGTGATAAAAGAGTTTCATGTTCTAGCCATACAAAACCGATTTCTTAATTGACTAATAAGACTTTCAGATATATTTCTATTCTGAATGTAAATCAATTCTCGATTTTCCCAAACTAAGAAGAGATCATATCCTACCAATTCACAACTTTCCAATTTCTTTTCTTTTCAAAATCAAAATTGGATCTTTTAGATATACATTAACATTGGCCAAACATTAATGCAGTAAGAACAAGAATTGATAGAACAACCATTGAAGAAAAGATGAAAACTAAATTGTTCAACAATTACATTCCACTACAATTGTTCTTAACCTCAGCAAGAAGTGAATTTAGCCACTCATTTGTGGATTAAATGTCATCAAATAAGTGTAATTCATACAAACAATTGAGATAAAAGAGAAAGAGATAGAGAAGAACCCTAGAATTTTCGTCCCCTCAACTGCCTGTAACCCACGTTCTTGCTCAACCAAGTCAGCCTGTTTAAAAATAAACCTAAGTGTGCTATTTATACTAGTGAGAATTTTTCTCGAAATAACAAGCAACATGGAACGGAGTGTATCGCGGAGCACTCCCTCTCTGCCATGGGGAAAACGTGGACCCTCTCTGGAATCAGGTTCCCTCAGCAATTTCTCCTTGGGGTGCCATAGCCTGCAACGCGGAGCCATGCCAACGTGTCATAGCACAATCGCAAACCTTCACTAGAATTGGCCAAAATAAATCACCCGAGGCAGAATGCCTCCGCGATGGCAACGTGACACGGCTCCATCGCGGAGCCCTTATTTTTGCTGCTCTTCCTTGACCTTTTCCACTCCTTGCTTCCAAGTCCATTCCCGATTTTTACCAACATGTATCTTAGCTTCCCAAAATTACATTTTACCTGCAAAACAACACTAATCATGTTGGTTAGTATAAATTCACATTTTAACTACAAATCACATGAGAATGAACAAATAACGATAAATAAACAAGATGAAATGAAGCATTTGAGTATCACTTGGGCATATAATTCTGCCCAAGATCAGGAGTCAGTGAAGGATGTCCATAGGCTTGCTCATTTAGAGGTTCGCCTTACAGATTTGACATACGGTGGTGTTATTGTTTAAATGGGTCGGAATCTTCATTGGTGAAGGAGTTTAAAGCAAGGCAAGATAAGTATCCTATCCTAGTGAAACTAAAGGAAGCTATTCAAAATTAGAAAGTAGAGGTTTTCTCCTAAGGAGGAGATAGTGTACTTCGATATCAGGGCCGATTATGTGTGCCGGCTGTAGATGACTTGAAAGAGCAGATGTTGAGAGAGGCTTATGGTGCTCGATATTATATCCATATAGGTTCCACCAAGATGTACCATGATCTATGGGAGGTCTATTTGTGGAATGGCAAGAAGAAGGACATAGCGGAGTTTGTGGCTAAGTGTCCAAATTGCTAACAGGTGAAAGTTGAGCCTTAGAGACCTGGAGGTATACATTAAGATACTAGCATTCCTTCTTGAAATTAGGGAGATATCAATATGGAATTCATTATAGGCTTGCCTCATACACGCCGATAATATAACTCTATATGGGTGATTTTGGACAGGTTAACCAAATCATCCAATTTCCTACCGATCAAAACTATCAATTCAGCTGAGGATTATACTTGGTTGTACATTCAGGAGTTGGTTCAATTGCATGGAGAGGTACTCAGTTTACCTCTCAATTTTGGAGGTCGTTTCAAAGGTGCTTTGGTACTTAGGTGAACCTTAGCATAGCTTTTCACTCGCAGATAGATGGTCAGGTTGAGCAGACCATTCAGACTCTTGAGGATATGTTGAGAGCGTGCATGATTGGTTTCAAGGGTAGTCAGGATGATTATTTTCCTCTCATCTAGTTTGCCTACAAAAATAGTAATCACTCCAACATTCATATAGCTCCATTTGAGGCTCTTTACGGGCGGAGATGTAGGTCACCTGTTGGATAGTTTGAGGTAGGTGAGGCTACATTAATAGTTTAAGATTTAGTTCATGAGGCTATGAATAAAGTTCAACTAATTAGAGAAAGGCAAAAAACAGCTCAGAGTCGTTAGAAATCTTGTGCAGATGTTAGGAGAAGAGAGCTTGAGTTTGAAGTCAATGATTAGGTGTTTCTGAAGGTGTCTCCAATGAAGGGAGTCATGAGGTTCGGAAATAAAGGGAAGCTTAGTCCCCATTATGTTGGTCTTTATAGGATTCTAAGTTGAGTTGGCAAGGTGGAATATGAATTCGAACTACCAACAGAGTTAGTTTCAATGACTCCGGTGTTCCATATATCTCTGTTGAAAAGGTGCATTGGTGATCTAGCTTTAGTTTTTCCGATAGAAAGCATTGGGGTGAAGAATAGCCTTACCTATGAGGATGTTTCGATTGAGATTATTGATTGTTAGGCCTGGAAGCTAAGGAACAAGGAAGTAGCTTCAGTGAAGGTTTTATGGAGAAATCAGCTTGTTGAGGGAGCTATGTGGGAAGCCAAAGCAAATATGATGGCTAGATACTCGCATCTTTTCCCTTCCGGCTCAATTCCAGCATAAGGTACCAGTTTCCTCCTTAGTACTCTATTTAGATTCATATCAAGTTTGTCTCTCTCAGTTCATTTCATGTTATAGTATGCGTGCATGTTTCATGAGTTTAGTTCAGTCATGTATCTCAGTCTGGAGTAAGTCACTCCTTCATTTTTCACCTATGGTTGTTTAGTGTCAGGATTGCAGTTATTTCCTTATCTTTTCAGTATGGTTAATCTATGTTCCAGGATGAATGTTCCAAAAGGGGAGATAATGTAACTCCCAAAGAGTCCCTAAGATCTGACCCGAAGTTTGAAATGGAGAAGAACAGAAAAATCTACACCAGGTTATAGAACGAGCCATCAAGTTACCCGTTAAGTTACTTGACGGGTCATTAGGTGTACAAGAGTGAGCAAAAATGTTGGTACTAGGATACTTGACAAATGGGACGACGAGTCGTCAAGTCACCCCCAATTTTTTAGGTCATCCATTGGTTCTGCAGTATTGGAGAAAGGTCAAATTTCAGAAGTCATGAAGAATTGTCACAACGAGTCTTTAAGTCACCTAACAGTTCATTAGGTGCTCGTTAAGGGTGAACCTTGGTTGGAAACTTCAGATTTAGAGAGTCTTAATGAATGGTGAAGTGAGCCGTTAAGTTTCATGATGAATCGATAAGTGGAGGGGTCAAGTTAGGCTCAGAAAGTGGAAAGTTACTAGTGGCAACGGAAGGGACTAACGAGTCGTCCAGTGACCTAACGAGTCGCTAGGTTACTTGTTGGGACTGGCAGTGTCATTTTTGCAGTCGGATTTTTAAGGGTATTTTTGTAATTTCTAATTCCCTAACTCTTAAATTAAATCATTTTAAGCCTTATAAAGGGTTTTTTTAAGGTTTTAATCATCCTAAACCCTCATTTTACTCCTTACACCCTTAAGTGAAGATGAAATCCCCTCAAGAGAAGCTAGGGTTCTTTATCAATCTTCATCTTAATTCCCTTTGGGTCTCTAATCAAGTTGAGGATTCTTCAAGCCCAGGTATGTAGGATTATGAATAGGGGAAGTCCTTCCACCCTCATGCCCAATTTCATGCCTATTCTATATTACAAGTCTCCAACCATGTTATGTTGAAATCTAGGGTTTAACCCAATTCCATGCAATTAATCATGATATCTCTATGGGTTCAATTCACTCATGTCCTAATGGATGAAATATAGTTATTAGGGCAGGTTTTACTCTCAAATTCTTCATGAATTGATGATTTCAAGCTTATGATAATTTTTCCCTAGCATGCATGATTTTATGAATTTCAAGCTTTTGAGCCCATTATTTCTAGCATGATGAATTATCAAAGTATGCATGAATATTATAAATTTTTAAACTTATGATTTCATGATCTTGAATTATGAATCTTATTTCAAGTATGTATGATTCCATAATTTGGGCAAACCCATGTAAAGTCAAGTATGTTTTATCATGATTTTAGCCAAGGCTTATATAATCAGCTTTGAAGAAATATTTGGAGTCCAGACTCTCAAGTAAATCATTCAAGCTATGTTTTGAGAATATAATTATGAGCTATATGCATGTTTTGGGAGTAGTTTCTAGAATCAAGTAGGCCAGGGATTCCGAGGACCCCGATCACAAAACTACGTGCCACCGTAGGTATATATTTATATTTGGGACTCTCAAGAGAGTGCTTCCCTGCCCGAGGGCACATCAGTGATATGACACCTTCATTGTTCTTTGCCCTATCAAGGCCTAGGACAATGATGAGTTGGTAATTCACCAACTCATTAGACTTTTAAGCATGTATTGTTTTGTTTTCAACTCATCTAGAAAGGTTTTATGCCTTTTTCCTTTGATTTTGAAGGTATTAGGTTCAAACAAAGAAAACAAAGAAATTAAAAAAAGAGCAGTGCTGGGAAAGGGAGACTTGTATTTCGCAGGTTGGACACCGGCAAAACGCAGGTGAGACATTGAAGTGAACTGCCTTTAATCTGGACGGAAGCCGAGGAATGCAATCGGGCACCTATGAAATGCAGGTGTAGATGCAGAAGCTGAATTGGACGAGCTTTTGAGACCTATGAAGCACACGCATTTCGCAGATGGGCACCTGCGAAATGCAGGGGCCACACAAGTGACGTCGTACTAAAAAGGGCAAAGCTGTCCAAATGTGACACAAGAATGATTTAGAAGCTTCTAAGGCAAAATGGGAATTCATGCAGAATAATAAAAAGAAAAATTTCCCTATTTTTTATAGACTTTTCATTTTTTGGAAGAGAACTTTTTGGAGGAGAAAATTTTGTAGAGAGAGAATTATAGAGAGAAGCAAGAGATAGTCTTCTTCTTTTTCTTCTTCTTCAATACTTTTAGGGTAAGAAATTCTCCATTGAAGTATACATTGAAGCTCAAATTTAATATTCAATTATGAATTTGATTGAATCTCTTATTGATTTTATTATCTTATTTACATTCATGAGTAGCTAAATTGATTGCTAGGGGTGTGTGCTTGATGTGGGTTGAGATTTGATTTGGTGGTGTTAATTTAGTCTTAGAATTACTTATTATGTATGAATATAATGCTTTCTCTAAGTTTCAGTGCAAATATTTATGGTTTCAAACATTCGATTGTGTTTATTTATCTTTCTCTTGCTTGAAAAAAGGAAGTAAGGTATGGATGAGAAAGCATTAGTGGGGATTTGGGTTTTGTAAATGTGGGGTTGGGCTAGTGTTACACCCTATGAGTTTCTATCGTTTAACCAATGCGTGCGTCCGTATGATGAGAGTTTTGGAGTATGACACATGCGGGATAGGGCCCAAAGAGGGGAATGCACGAGTGCATCGTCGAGTGAGCAGGAGGCCAAAGCAGAGGCATGGCACAAGGAGCGCAACACCGCGCCCCTGCCCAGGCGGCTTGAGCGACGCATCACGCCCGACTCCTAGTATTGTGGATGGCGCGCCGTGCCCCCTGCTACCGCCTCAATATTTATATAAGTTAAGTGAGTGAAATTTTATTTCATTTTAATCAATTTCATCAAGAGAGCTACGGACTTGGGCGACTATTTCACAAAGTTTTCCTCAAATTAAGGTCGGATTACGCTATCAAACGCCGTCTAATTGCAAATTCTTCTCGGTTAATCATTCCTAGGCCTACGAGGAACGTCCTTACAGATTTATTTCTTGAAATCCCACCCGGACTACCGGAGCCCCACTGAGTAAAAGTTGTAGAAATTACTTCTAATTGAGTCCTAAGCAGCTACAAGTTATGGGTAAGTATATCTACCTTCTAGACTTTCATGAATTTGTATGTTTTCAGCTGAATTAGATGGAGTTGGAATCATAGTTGATATACTTAAAGGATATTGTTATTAGCCGATTTCTGCTATTGAAAATAGTTTTATTCTCTCAGCGTAAGGTATGTAATTTGGAGGAATCACCGGCTTTAGGTTGGAACTATTTGGGTGAACAGAAATCGTCAACTAAGGTATGTTAAGGTTTATCTCTACGGCAAGCTATTCTCGTTGTATAGTTGATACAACCTATACTTTTTAAGTAAGTTGTAAGTATGTATGTTGTGATTAGCTGCTACAAGTAAACAAGGATTATATATGTTGTAATTAGCTTCTTACAAGTAGATAAGGATTGTATATGTGGTGGTTATCTTCTACTATACGAATTGAGATTATATCATAGTATTCCCCATCGGGAAAGAATACACACAGTGTGACAAACGCTAGGAGCATTACAGAAACTTCCTTGTTCAATTGTTCACAATATTAATGGGATTCTGATTTCTCACTATCATACCAAGGCCTTAGAAGCTTGTGGACAGCTGTTGGGCCTAACTTGGTAAAGTTGGACAGCATAGGGTGCAGCTGGGCGATATAACTTTCTGTTTGATGCCTATATAGACAGTAAAGCTTGCCCATAGGCCGTTGGCGTACCTTGATACCTCTAGGGCCAGAATCTTGATAGGATGGTCTTACCTTTGAGTCGATGGCACCAGGATTGCCTAATGAACTGAGTGATAGCCTACCATATGATTGGCTACTGTTAGTGACTATTAGCTTCAGTCGACCTACTGCTGGTTGTAAAGGTCACTCAGGCAACCACCCTGGTTGTTAGGAACCTGATAGACTAAGTAACGTCTTAAGGGGAGAAACTTGTCAGGGATTAGATGCGGGGCCAATGCCCCTGGATACTTTTAAAGACACCCACGTACATGTTGCTACGAAGGGCTAGATCCAAATATACATCACCTACGGGGCTATGAATTGCTCGAGGGAGCTATATGTTGTCTGGACAGACCAATTTAACGTCTAGCGGACTAGAACCATTGTAGTAAAATATCACCCTTAGGCTAAGAATTATAGTAAGCTGCCTGTGGAAAGCCAGGGCTAACTGCTTAGGAGCATGTCTGATTAGTAGTAGCCCTATAGCCGTTCTAAGCGAAGGAACTAAATAGTTGGTCGCCTATGACCTTGCTGTTCACTTATGAGATACCATTGTCCTAGGATGACCTTCAGAGTACCGCTTAGGTCACACTAGACCTCTCCCTAGCTTGTATAATCGACAAAGGCTATAGACGCTGCAAAGACCCACTAGTCCAGTGTAGGCACATGGGGTGCATCTGTTGGCAGTTATATAGACTGTTTAGGGATGAGTAGCGGTTGTGTTAAGGCTAAAGAGATAGATACACCTAGTGAGTGAGTATATTGAGGCTATAGCATCGTACTCCTATAAGGATTGATCTACCTTAGTTGGTCTCCCATCAAACGACCTCAGGATTGTTAACTGTATTATTGCCTATGGGGCTACAGAGAGCTCAGAGGAGCTATGTGATGTCCAAATGGACTATATTCAGGCCTACAAGGCCTTATCAATGTCCATTCGTGTATGGATTTCCTCTATGCCATAACGACATTACTGACCCTCAATGGAGCCTTGTGAGCCCATGGTGCAGTTAAAGAAGACGAGAGGGCTCAGATACAGTTACAGGAGCCCATGGGCTCAGTTTTAGTCGTAGAATCCAGATAGGTTTGGTTATAGCTACGTGTGACACCATAGTGACCTGGTTAGGGGTATGTAGATTGTATTGTACTTACGGAGGCTTATGGAGGCCCAGCTAGGTTGGCTCTGTGTTGATTGTACCTTCTAGGCTCATGGGGGTCAGGTTAGTTTCTTGTTTGTATAGTTGTTTCCTAGATATTGCTTATGGATATATAATTGTACATCTTACGCTCTTATTTGTATAGTCGTCTACTAGATGCAGGCTATGGTTATAAAAGCATATAGGTTAACTTCTGCTCCTTTTCACTGATTACTTTTAGTTCTTTATCAGCTTCTATTTAGTTATTATTATTGACTTACATACTTGGTACATATTATACTGATGCCCACATATGGGGTGCTACATACTTTCCTGCAGATTTAGATAGATAGGTTTCAGGACCTCTTTAGCAGCTACTCAGAGTCAGCAGATTCATCAGCTCCTTTCATTCGGAGATGCCAAGTAGTATAGGTTTGCTTTTCCTTTATCATATAGATTTTCGGTGGGTTGGGGCCCTGTCTCTGCCAATATATTTCACTCTTAGAGGCTTGCAGACCATAGTCTTCAGTTCCTAACTAGTTGTGCGTTGTTAACCCTGTGGGGCCTATATATGTTATGCTTGTGTGTTGGTCGTTTGGGGCCTAGTTTAGCTATCTGTTAGTAGCCTTGTCGGCTATAGTTTATATATGATTTCATGTTTTCCTTTTTTTATAACTTAGACAACATTGTGTTCTTGTCAGCCCGCAAAGGATCCTTTCATTATTATGTCTACTGGGTTAGCTATTTTCTTTTACAGGTTTGCTATGTGTCCTTGTCAGCTTGAGGTTGTATTTACAATCGAGATATAGCTGTTTGTTTTCTTGATTCTGAGTTGATGGCAGGAACAAGAGGTGCATATGCGCAGCCAGGTCTGCCTAGGTCCTAGTGTGGCACTAGGTGCCAGTCATTCCTCCCAAGGTCGGGCGTGAAAGCTAGACAGCCAAACCCATTTTCGTAACTCAAATTAAGGATTAAGGCTAGAAATAGCTTAATTCTTCCCCAAGACAACACGGGTAATATGTTAATGAAGCTTGAGTTAAAAGAACTCAAGTAGTATATGCCCAAATGGTCAAAAGACACTGCGTATAGACTTGTCCATTGCTATTCATGTTAATAGTTGATTCTTAAGACTTGTTGATTAACCCCAATCCTATCGATGCTCCATCAATAGGACATCCCTAGTATTTGCTCTGATCATTGCTTGAACATGCATTAGTTCATTCGGATATTGAGTAGAGTCATATAGTGTTTTCCATTTTCCCCAACATTTACTTTATGTATTATGATACAACGATGCTAACTAGTTTAGGTTGACATACAACTCTAGTATTGATCTATCCCTGTTCCCTTTGGATTCTACCCCGACTCATAAAGTTGGATAAATTATATTGCTAACGACTATACACACTCCCTCCTAGAGAGAAGTGGATTTGGATATGATCAATTTTGGCGCCATTGCCAGGTAATAGGCATCGATAACCTAGAATTGTTAATTTGAACTATTTAAGCATCTTGTGCAAATTTACATCTGTTGTTGTTTTTCACTGCTTGTTTAGGTTAGATCTAATGAGCCAAGACACGCAGGTGGGTTCTGTGGATGGCCACATGGATTAAGATGGGGATTAGCCAATGTTGCCTAATGTAGCGGGTGTCATTCGCCTACCACCTACGGTAGGGAATGCAGTGTTTCATGTGACTAGCACTATGTTATAGTTTCTACAAATGAAAGGGCTCTTTGGAGGGAAACCAAGAGAAGATTCCAATAGACACCTTCACAACTTCCTTAAATCTGTCAGCCCTTCAATATCACTAATATTAGCCAAGAGATGATTCGACTAAGGCTTTTCCCATTCTCACTGATGGGAGAAGCCACTATTTGGCTAGAGGAGCTACCCCTTGGGTGTATAACTTCTTGGCAAGAGTTGATGGAAGCTTTCTTGGATAGGTGTCTTCCCTCCATTGAGGTTGTTTCATTTAAGGGATGAAATCACCAATTTTAGACAACTCCCAGGTGAACCTTTGCATGAGGTTTGGCTCCGATTAAAAAAGAAAGTTGCAATATGTCCAAACCATGGGTTGCTTGATAGAGTTCTTCTCCAAAGCTTCTATCGCTCACTTGACTTAATAAATAAGTTCATGGACAATAATCCGATGGTGGGTTCTTGATGGATCAAACATATGGATTGGCCAAAGCCCTCTTGATCGAATGACCAAGACAAACCGAGCATGGCACACAAGGGACACCGAGGTGTCCTCAAGTGGTACTAGTTCTAGCCTTGTGACTGCGGAGATAACAAATATGTTGAAGAAAGGGATGAGACCTTGGCTATGATGACCCATCTTGAGCAAATGACCAAGCATGTGATGGGAGATGGTGCCAAGAATGTAAACGTAGATGGAACCCAAGGCCATATGCAATATGAGGGGGAGGCTTCACCTCCAAGATATGAAGAAGAGTGTCAATATATGGCTGGCCAAGTAGGGGGTTCTTTTTCGGGATATCAAGGTGCCAACCAAGGCCCTTGGCATCCTCATGACGAGAATCATGGTTTGAGAAATCGGGATAGTCGAGGGTGGAATTATAGGTACAAGAGATGGGAAATCGTGAACCAAATCGTGAAGCGGAATGATACAATAGAAGTTCAAATCCATATGTTCCCCCTCCTAAGGTTGAGGCACCCCAAATGCAACTCGGATTGAGTGATGTTGGTAACAAAAAGATAGAGTAGATGTTGGCACGATGTTTGAAGAAGGTTGAGTCCATGGATAGTGGGATAATGGAGCTTAAAGGGGAGATGTCTAACCTCGCCGAAACGGTGAGTTCTTATTCGGCTTCTATTAAACATTTGGGAGCTCAAATGAACCACCTTTGGTCTCAAATGAATCCCCGGATGAAGGGCACCCTTCCTTGTGATATCGTACCAAATTCTAAGAAGGATAGCCATTGCATGGCGTTTGTTACTAGGGGTGGGAAAATTTCAGCCGATGTGGGTGTGAAGGCCCAAACAAGCTGTTGATCTAATCACAACTGATGGAGTGACAGATGCGGTACCAAAAGCACCAAGTTTTGTTGAGAATGAAGAGGAACTTGAAGAGGAAGGAGTGGTTGTTACTCCAAGGATGTTGATGTTGAAAAAAAGGGAGAGGAGGACTTAAATGCACCTCCTTACCCTCAGCGGTTAGAGAAAAAGAAAGAGCACAACCAGTTCAAGAAATTCATTAATATGTTTTGCAAGTTTTCCATTAACATACCGCTGGTTGATGCATTACTCCAAATGGCTGGATATGCAAAATACATAAAAGAGTTGTTGAAGAAAAAGAAGATAGTGGATGCGGGCACAGTGGAGGTGTCGCATCACTATAGTGTTGTGATGGCTAGTAACCTTACTCCAAAAAGAGAGGATCCCGGAGCATTCACTATTCCTTGCACTATTGGGATGTGTATGTTCAATAAGGCATTGTGTGATCTCGGGGCTAGAATCAATCTAATGCCATTCATAATCTTCAAGAAGTTAGGTTTGGGAATTCCCAAGCCTACAACAATAAGGTTGTTGATGGCAGATCATTCAATCAAGCATCCCATTGGTGTTCTTGAGGATGTCTTAGTGCCGGTGGACAAGTTCATTCTACCAACCGACTTTGTCGTGTTGGATTATGACTTGGATATTGAGGTGCCCATCATCTTGGGGAGACCATTGCTAGCCACGGGAAGAGCACTTGTTGATGTAGAGCTAGGAGAATTGAAATTTAGAGTTGGTGATAAAGAGGTCACTTTTAATGTATGTCAACCAACAATATCCCCTGATGAATGTAAAGTGGTTGCGGTACTTGATGAGGATGAGGAGCAATGGAGTGCAAGTGAAGATGAATTGGATGGGGAGGATGATCCTCCCAATGAATGATGTTAGAGAGGAACCCATCGAGCCACAACATTAAATAAGGTGCTTCTTGGGAGGCAACCCAAGTTCTTCTAATTTTAGTGATTTTGATTTTTGTTTTGTTTTTGGTGATTGTAGGATGATTAGGTGGAAAACCATGTGAAAGAAAAAAAGGGAAGAGCTGCGTGAGACCTGCAAAACATAGGTACGCATCCACCAAACGCAGCCCAAGTGTATCAAGGGACTAGAAAGTGGGAAGAAACTAAAGGGATCCTACGCCTCACCTGTAAAATGTTGGTGCCCACCCGTGAAATGCTGATCTAGCGCAGCCCTAGGCCAGAATACCTGGCAATAATCCGAAAAGCAAATGAGGCGACCTGCGAGCCACCTACAAAACACAGGTGTACATCCGCAGAACACAGGTCAAGCGTCGGCCGAAAGTAGAGAACTGGGCACAAAAAGAGGTAATCTTCGTTGGAACTATGTTTCACAGGTTGCTGATAACATCTAAACTACACTCCTCCTTTATGAAGGAGCATAAACGGTCATTGCTCTAAGCAAATATTCCTGACGGATGTCGGAGTTGAATCCGACAGAGAATTGATTCGATAATTCAAAAGTTATAAACTAACTCAAACTAGAGCACATCATTGTTCAACATTTGAAAAATAAATTAGGGGAAAATTAAGGCGAAAACACTATCTAATTCTAATTTAGAACAAAGTGAGGGGAATTTCAATTATTGCATTCTCAAGTGAATTAGCTAGAGGTGTGCGATACATGGTTTAAAAACTAGCATAGGCTACTTCATTTCCTTAAAGTAAAATTCAACTTAGGTAGCTGTGGATAAATCACATTCTCTTTTTTTTCTACTATAAGAATGTTTATGCCTTGGGTTTTCTCAAATCCCAAAGCTAATTCAAGTTATCAACTACAAAAGCTTGACGACGGACTAGCTATTTCTAACCTTGACCTTTAATGGAGTGAAAATGTGGGTATTGACTATCTCCAAATAAATCCACACACCAACACTTCAAATCCTTACTATTATATTCTCACCTTCCTCTCTCAAGCAAAAATAAGAAAATTAAAGAAAAATTCATATAACCATCAATTTTTACAATTAAAACTAGGGAGAAGACAATAGATCTAAGTTACAATGAGAATTTAACATCAAATCATCAATATCCATTCATACATTCAAACCCACCATGCATACACCCCTAACTAGCAAAGTAAATATACATATTTAGAGAGAGAGAAGATACCCAAATAACTTTTCTCAACATTCACAATATGGGTTCATCCAATTGCTTCACAAGGTTTGCAACGACGGTGGAATTCCCCCAAAAAGAGGATTCTTTATGAATAAGAACTTTCTATTCTATGTTGAGAGAAATCTACAATTTCTATTATTCTTTTAATAAAAAGATGATGAATGAATGAGTGGTGTACAATAGTCGACAAGGCTGCTGATTGATAGCTAAACTAGGCAATCATATATATAATATAGCCAAGAAGGTTGCTGACTGACAGCTACACTAGGCCCCAAACAGCCAACACACAAAACATAATATACATAGTCCCACACGGCCAACAATGACCAACAACTAACAATTATAGTCTGCAAGCCTCTAAGAATGGAATAGTGATCATGACAGGGCTCTGACCTACCCAAAAGTTGTACAACAAAAGAGAAAACTTTTCTAACTGTCAACTCCAGAGAAAAGGAGTTGACTGATCTACTAACCCTAGATGACTGCTAAGGAGGTCCTGAAGCACGTCTTTCCATACCTGCAGGCAAGTATGCAGCGCTCCACAAATGGGAGTCAGTACAATATGTACTTACTATGTAAGCCAATAATGAAAATGACTAAATCAAACTGATAAAAGAGCTGAAAGTAATCAATAAGAAGGATAAGAGTTATAACCTGAATATCCTCACAACCTGAAGTATAGCTAACAACTAAATATACAAACAAGAACCTTACTTGGCCCCCATAAGCCTGGAAGGTGAAATCAGCACAAAATAACCTACCTGGGCCCCCATAAGCCCTAGCAAGTACAGTTCAATCTATATACCCCTAACCGGGTCAATATGATGCAACAGGTAACTATAGCCAGCCTACCAGGCCTATGGGTCTGCAACTGAGCCCGTTGGGCTCCTGTACTTGTGTCTCCCCCCTCTGGGCTCCTGTGACTATACCCTGGGCTCACAGGGCTCAATGGAGGGTCAGTAATGTTGTTATGACATAAAATAAGTCCATTCATGGATGGACTATAATATGGCCTTATAGGCCTAAGTATAGTCCTTTCAGACGTCATATAGATCCTCAATTGATGATTTCTGTCCACCCAAACAGTTTCAAACTATAGCCGGTAATTCCACCAAATTGTAGCCCTATGCTGAGAGAATTAGGCTATTTTCATTACTAGGACTTGGAACAATAACAATAACCTTTAAGCATTTTGATCACAATTCAAACTCTATCCAATTCAGCCCAAAATTTACAATTTCCCGAGAGTTTAGAAGGTAGAAATGCTTACCTCTCACTTGTAGCCTATTAGGACTCGAATAGAAGTGATTTCTACAACTTTTACTTGGCGGGGTTCCGGTACTCTGAACGAATTATCAAGAAATAAATCTGTAGGGGCATTCCTCGTAGGCCTGAAACTCGTTATCCAAGATGAATCTGCAATTAAATGAAGTTTAACGGCGTAATTTCGCTTAAATCGGATGAAAAGTTGAGAGAAAGAGTTGTAGGGTCACGAATATGTTCTTAGGGAAGTATTTTAATGAAATAGGACTTAACTTAAAACATACATATATATAAGAGGCGGTGGCAAGGGGCCGTGGCATGCTACCCATCGCGCCAGCCACGGGCGCGATTAACCTGCCATAGCGCTTGGCTGGCAGTGTGGCATGACGCCCAGTGCGCCCAGCCTCCAGCCACGGCCTCCTACTTGCTCGACACCGTGCTCGTAGGTTCCTTTTCTGAGCCCTTCCTCGCATGCGTCGTATTCCAAAACTCTCAACATACATACACACGCGTCGTTTGAATGAAAGAAACTTACGAGGTGTAACATCCTCCCCCCCCCCCTAAGGAACATTCATCCTCAAAGGTAACTTTAAGCTTAAGAGACTCAACTATTTTAACTATGACCCGAAAAAATTTCAACAAAGCCTCCGCCGTAATATGGACTATCGAAAAACCTGAAATGTAGAAGAGTCCTACATTGGTGTCTCACAGGATGCTACAAGCAATGATACAACATAGCCCCATAACATAAAAGTGAACAACTAAACAATACTGATGATATAAGCAATAAAACAATAATTGAACAACAATCTCACCTCAACTATACAAACTGGACCAAGCCTGGAATAAGTGAGGATATTTAGACCTGATGTCGTCCTCAGCTTCCCAGGTCATCTCTTCTATATTTCTGTTCCTCCATAAGACTTTAACAGATGCTACATCTTTAGTTCTCAATCTACGAACCTACCAATATAGTATAGCAAGTGGATTCTCTTCGTAGGCCAATTCTTCAGTGACTTGAATATCCTCAACTGGGACAATCCGAGAGGGGTCTCCTATGCACTTTCGTAACATTAACACATGGAAAATTGGATGAACAGATTCTAGACCTGAAGGAAGTTTTAACTCATAAGCTACCCGGCCTATCCTTCAAAGGATTTGATGCGAGCAATGAACCTACAACAAAGCTTACCCTTCCGGCCAAATCTCATCACGCCCTTCATAGGGGAAACTTTAAGAAATACCCAATCATCAACATTGAATGCCATGTCTCTACACCAAGCATCGTAATAGGACTTCTAACGACTCTGGGTTGTTAGAAAATGCTCACTAATAACTTTCACCTCTTCTTATGATTAATGTATCATATCAAATCTGATTAAGCTTGCTTCGCCTACTTCAAACCATCCTATGGGGGACCCAAAGTTTCGCTCATATAAAGCCTCGTAAGGCATCATCTGAATTACAGATTGATAACTGTTATTGTATGCAAACTTAATAAGAGGTAAATGCTCGTCCCAACTCCCTTCAAAGTCTAGCAAGCACGCCCGTAACATATCCTCGAGCGTCTGAGTGGTGCGCTCATCCTGGCCGTCTGTTTGGGGATGAAAATTTATACTCAATTTCAAATTCTAGCACGCATGCTCGTAACATATTCTCGAGTGTCTGAATGGTGCACTCACCCAGGCCGTCTGTCTCGGATGGCAAGTTATACTCGAGTTAACTTGTATCCCCAGACCCTTCTAAAATGACTGCCAGAATCTAGCTGTGAATTGTGCCTCTTTGTCAAAAATAATAGATGTTTGGACTCCATGCAGTCTAACTATTTCCTTAATATATAACTCAGCATAATCTTCGGCCAAAAACATAGTCCTGACTGACAAGAAATGGGTCGATTTCGTCAATCTGTCGATAATGACCCAAATGGAGTCGAATTTATGCCTGGTGCAAGGTAATCCTATAACAAAATCCATATTAATTTCTTCCCATTTTCACATAGGTAAGGCTATCTCCTGAGTTAGTCCTCTAGGTTTCTGATGTTCAGCTTTCACCTGCTGGCAATTAGGGCACTGCGCTACAATCCCAGCTACACCTTTCTTCATTCCAGGCCACCAATATATCTTCTTTATATCATGGTACATCTTCGTCGAACCTGGATGAAGAGAGTAACAAGAATAGTGTACCTCTGCCATAATATTCTGGCGAAGCCCTAATACATCTAGAACACAGAGCCAACCTCTGAATCTCAGGACACCGTCTCCTGTTAACTCCAAGGCCGATAGTTCACCCTGTTGAACCTTGTCTCTATGTTGTACTAGACTAGAGTCCTCGTACTATCACTCCTTTACTTCCACAACTAGAGATGACACCATTGTATTCTGAATCACGACCCTATTATCTTCTGAATCTACTACCCAGACTGCTAAATTGGATAACTTGTGTAGTGCTCAAGCCATTTCTTGCTATTCTGGCCTCAAATATGCTAAGCTGCCCATGGGTGATATAAGATATCCACATCATAGTCTGTCAGCAACTCTAGCCAACGACGTTGCCGCAAATTCAACTCTTTCTACATGATGATATACTGGAGGCTTTTGTGATCAGTAAAGATGTCCACATGCACACCATACTATTAATGCCTCCATAGTTTCAAAGCATGAACCACTGCAGCTAACTCTAAATCATGGGTGGGATAGTTCTTTTCATGCTTCCTTAACTGCATCAAAGCATAGGCAATCACCTTGCTATGTTGCATCAAAACACACCCTAACCCCACGCCTGAAGCATCACAGTATACAACGTAGCCCTCCAAACCTTCTGGTGGCTAATACTGGTGTAGATGTCAATCTATTTTTAGGCTCCTGGAAACTCTTCTCACAAGCCTTGGTCCAGTGGAATTTAGCTGTTTTTGAGTCAATCTTGTCAATGGTGCTGATAAGGAAGAAAATCATTCCACGAACCTTCTGTAACACCCAGCTAACCCCAGGAAGCTATGAACCTCGATGGGAGTCATGGGTTTGGTCCATGTCTTTACTACCTCAATTTTCTATGAATCAACCTGGATACATGCATCTAACACAATATGCCCTAAGAAAACTACAGAATTTAACTAGAACTCACATTTCGGGAAATTCACATATAACTAGCAATCTCTGAGGATCTGGAGTACCGTTCGTAAATGATCTTTGTGTTCAGCTTCTAAGTGTGAATACACCAGAATATCATCAATAAACATGATCACAAACAAATCTAAATATGGCCTGAAGATGATGTTCATCAAATTCATAGACACTGCTGGGGCGTTCGTCAATCTGAAGGACATGAGAAAGAATTCAAAATGACCATACCTGGTCCTAAAGGCTGTCTTTGGAATATCTTTCTCCCGGACTTGCACTTGATGATACCCGAACCTTAAGTCAATTTTGGAGAAATATTTCGCCCCTTTCAGCTGATCAAATAACTCATATATCCTTGGAAGATGATATTTATTCTTAATAGTAACTTTATTCAACTGCGAATAATCTATACACATTCATAGGGATCCGTCCTTATTTCTTACAAATAGAACCAGCGTATCCCACGGTGAAGCACTATGCCTGATAAAGCCTTTTTCTATAAGATCTTTCAACTATTCTTTCAATTCCTTTAGCTCGGCAAGAGTCATTCGGTACGAAGAGATGGATATAGGTTGTGTACCTGATGGCAGGTCAATAGAGAAATTGATCTCACGCTCTGGGGAACACCAGGAAGCTCATCCAGGAATACATCCGGAAATTCATTGACCACCAGAATGGACTGAAGAGTCGGGGATTCTTCCTGTATATCCCGAACCCTAACAATATGGTAAATACAGCCCTTCACAATTAGCTCCCTCACCCGAAGATAGGATATAAACCTACCTTTTGGCGTGGCTGCATTGCCTTTCCATTCTCGCACTACCTCCCTAGAAAAGTGAAATCGGACGACCTTGGTCCAACACTCCTCATTGGCATAACATGGTGCTAGGCAATCCATGCCCATAATTACATCAAAATCAACCATTTCTAGCTCTACCAAATCTGCTAAAATTTTACGACCAACAACCTCTACTGTACAACCCTGGTAAATTTTATTAGTAATGATAGAGTCACCAACGGGTATGGATACAGAAAATGGTTGTTGAAGCAATTCTAGTGTTATACCAAATCTCTGTGCCACTAGAGGAGTAACATAAGACAAGGTAGAACCTGGGTCTATTAAAGCATAAATCGGGTGAGAACAAACATCCAGCATACCTGTCATAATATCTGGTGACGACTTTGACTCTTGTCGCCTTGGTAGGGTGTAAGTATGATCCGGACCACTGCCAGAACTGGATGCCCCTGATCTACCTCTACCTCTGCCAGCTGGAACTTAAGGTCTGCACCCTACCAAAGGTGTTGGAACGTGTGATCCTACTGAGGAAAGGTTCTGCTGGTCTCGGTCACCCTGATCCCTGGTCGGACAATCCCTCATCATATGAAACTCTTGAACCATAAGTAAAACAAGCAGTCGAGTCGTATCTACACCTCCCAAAATGTCATCGAGCTGCTCTAATCTAATCCCCTCTGTTGCTGGGAACCCGACCCTGGCGAACTCTCGTCGGGACCTGACTATCTACGATGATCTGATCTACTGCCATATTGCTGCAGTAAAGTTCTAGGTGGTCGAACCTGATATTTACATGCCTGGGTCCGCCCTGAAATTCTTCCTACATATCAGTGGGCTTGGCCCTTCGGTGCTACTCCTGATTCTCTCTTTCTACCTAAATGCTAATGTTGCCTAATCCCTTCGATGTTTTGAGCAAAAGCCTGAATGCACACAATGTCCATGTCCTCCCATAAGGTAGCTGTAACATAGGTTTCCACATATTCTGGAATAAACCCCATGATGAATCGATGTACCCTCGCTAGCATGGTGTCCACAAATGCTACGCATATCATGCCAAAGAGTCAAATCTCATCGCGTACTCTCGAACACTCATCGTACCTAGCTCCAGGTGTAGGAACTGATCCACCCAGGCCAGTCGGATTTCTCGAGGCAAATAGTGATCTATGAAGGCTTCTGAAAAACTGGACCAAGCTAGAGGGTTTACGTCTCTGCCTCGGGACCTCTCCCAACTCTCATACCACAACACTGTTATGTCTCATAGCCGAAATATTGCCAACCCGACTGACTCTGCTGGCGTAGCATGCATCACCCTAAACATTCTTTGTAACAGATCCAGGAAGTCCTGAGGATCCTCTTTGCGGTCTATCCCGGTAAACTACAGAGGACTTAGGGCAAGGAACTCTCGGACCCTCGAACTTATGGGTCATCCAATAGATTAAGTGAAAACTAGTGCCATGGCCTGGCACTGAGTGGCCAACATATAAACCACGCTCCTAAACTCCTGATCCAATGGTATAGGGATTACTGGGGGTGGTGCTGATGTATCTGCTATCCTAGGGGATCCTAGCGTGGCGGAGAATGCTGGGGAGACCTAGGTGATGTCTCCCTCTCATCCTCAGGTCGAGCTAGTTCTGATGGTGGCACTCTGCTAGTTCCATCTCCTGCAGCGGTATCCAACTCTCGACCAGCCATAGTCTGTCGTGCGTTAGATATTTTCTCTATAGATAAGTAGAATAACATAAGCTTAGGAACTCAACCCTATACAGCTTAGCTCTATAACACGATTTGAGAAGGAAGAAGGGTAACCACACTATCATGCCTCATAGCCTCCTTCCTATAGAATGTGGTCCATAACACATCCATAGACACAGCTTGCAGACTCCCTACGATTCGACATTGCTTTGATACCAAGTTTGTCACGTCGCACCTTGGTAGGCATGACTGGCACCTAACGCCACACTAGGACCTGAGCGGACCTGCCTGGGCATATGCACCTCTGGTGCCTGCCAGCAACTTAAAATCAAGAAAACAAATATCTATATCTCAGTTGTAAACATAGCCTCAGGCCGACAAATCCACACAACAAACCTGTAAAAAAATAGCTAACCTAGCATTCACAATAATAAAAGGATCCTATGCGGGCCAATAAGACCACCATGCTGTCTAAGTCATAAAAAAAAAGAAAATAGGAAATCATATATATACTATAGCCGATAAGGCTACTGACTGATAGCTAGATTAGGCCCCACACGGCCAACACATAAAACATAATATACATAGGCCCCACATGGCCAACAACAACCAACAACTAAAACTTATAGTCCGCAAGCCTCTAAGAGTAGAATAGTGTTCAGGGCAGGGACCCGACCTACCCAAAAGTTGTAAAGCAAAAGAGCAAACCTTTCTAACTGTCAACTCCATAGAAAAGGAGTTGACTAATCTGCTAACCCAGGATCACTTCTAAGAAGTTCCTAAAAAACGTTTGTTCGTACCTGCAGGCAAGTATAAAGTGCCCCACAGATGGGCGTCAGTACAATATGTACCGAATATGTAAGCCAATAATGAAAATGACTGAATAGAACTGATAAAAGAGCTGAAAGTAATCAATAAGAAGGATAAGAGTTATAACCTGAATTGCCTCACAACCTGAAGTATAGATAACAAGTAATCATACAAACAAGAACCTTACCTGGCCCTCATAATCCTAGAGTTACAATCAGCACAGAATAACCTACCTTGGCCCTCATAATCCCTGGCAAGTACAGTTCAATCTATATACCCCTGACTAGATCAATATGATGCAACAGGTAACTATAACCAACCTACCTGGCCTCTAGGTCTGCAACTAAGACCACTGGGCACCTGTAGCTGTGTTTGAGCCCTCTGGGCTCCTGTAACTGCACCTTGGGCTCACAGGGCTCGATTGAGGGTCAGTAATGCCGTTATGGCATAAAAGAAGTCCATTCATGGATGGACTGTAATATGGCCTTATAGGCCTAAGTATAGTCCTTTCAGATGTCATATAGCTCCTTTGAGCGATCTATAGCCCCGTAGGCAATGACTCAGCTAGCAACCCTGAGGTTGGTCGATAGAAGGATAAATTAGGTGGGGTCAATCTCAACCGAACTACTACACTTTAGTTTCAAATCTATCTAGTATCTAATCACAATATTCATGCTCGCAACTTACTTATAAAGGCATTGGTCGTATCACTAAATGACGAGAATAACTTGCCGAAGAGGTAAGCCTTAACATACCTCAATTAACGATTTTTGTCCACCCAAACAGTTCCAACCTGTGGTCGGTAATTCCACCAAATTGCACCCCTACGCTGAGAGAATAGGCTATTTTCAGTACTAGGACTCGAAAATTAACAATAACCTTTAAGAATTTTGATACAATTCAAACTCTATCCAATTCAACGAAAACTTACAAATTCTCGAGAATTTAGAAGGTAGAAATGTTTACCTATCACTTGTAGCCTCTTAGGATGCAATTAGAAGTGATTTCTACAACTTTTACTCGGTGGGGTTCTGGTACTTCGAGCGAGTTTTCAAGAAATAACTACGTAGGGGCATTCCTCATAGGCCTGAAACTCGTTATCCAAGATGAATTTTCATATGAACGGAGTTTAATGGCGTAATTTCTCTTAAATCAAATGAGAAGATGAGAGAAAGAGTCGTAGAGTCGTGAGTCTGTTCATGGGGAAATATTTGAATGAATAGGACTTAACTTAAAACATATATATATATATAAGAGTCAGTTGTAAGGGGGCGCAGTGTGCCGCCCATCACGCCAGGCCACGGGCGCTACACGTCCGCCATAGCACTGCGCTGGCAGCGCACCGCCCAATGCACCCAGCCTCCAGCCCCGGCCTCCTACTCGCTCGACACTCTGCTCATAGGTTTCTTCCACGAGCCCTTCCTCGCATGTGTCGTACTCCAAAACTCTCAACATACATACACACGTTTCGGTTAAATCATAGAAACTTATAGGGTGTAACACCTATCTTGGCACCCATTCTCCCTAAGTGCTAAAGTTGAAAGAATGGAAAAGGAGGCTTAAAGCCAAAATATGGGGGGATATAAGGAATAAATGAGGTAAAATCCTAAGTTTGGGGGTTTGCATAAAAGAGGAAAGAGAACGTGAGCTTCAAAGAGAGGTAGCACCAAATTGTGATAAAATGAAGGAAACGATTGGTTAAAAGACTTGAGCATAAAAGAAAAGAAGACTTGAAAGGTGTTACCTCTTGTTTATAAAAGTCTAATTGTAGATTCAAATTGGATATAAGGAGGTTCTTTGATAAAGATTGATAATGTTGAATAAAGAGAGATAAGATGGAGTGAGCTCATCAATGAGTGAGATGTTTGAAAAAGTGAGAACAAAAGACATTAAGGAGGTTCTAGTCACTAGAGCTAAATAATTATCCTACACTTGCACCTAGCCTTCTTGGTAACCTGCAAGTCCTTAGTGATTTCGAGTATAGTAACTCTACATTAGTGGCAAGATACATGAAGGGCAAGCCTATGGGTCAATTTACATACACTTGAATTTCCTTGTGAGAGTGAGTGTATTTTCATAATCCCTATGTGTGAAAAGCGAAGGGAATTTCTCTTGATGTGAGTGGCATCACTTCTTGGGGGTTACATGCTTAAATAAATTTTAAATTGAAAGGTGTGATTGAGGAAAAGGTGTTGTAAACTTCAAGGAAAACTTGAATGTGATCTATCAATGACTTGATATGCTCCTCAATTTTATTTTGATGATCTAAGCCCCTTGTTTGGAAAGAAAGAATAGATGTGTGCAAATGTGCCAATTATTTATGGTTATCTCTTGAAAATGGTGCAACATGTTTGAGTCTCTTTTTAGTATTGAATTTGTGTGAGATTTTGGGGTTATCATAGGAGTTAAATGTCCTTCATGTGTCAATCTTATGTCATGCCATGATTAATTCCATTTCTGTTTTTTGAGGAGATGCCTTGTTTGAGGAAAAGCAATGGTTCAAGTTTGCCAACTCATTAGACTTTTAAGAATGTGCTTTTGTTTTGTTTTCAACTCATCTAGGAATGTTTTATGCCTTTTTTTCATTTTGCAGGTATTAGGTTCAAACAAAGAAATTGAACAAAGAGAAGATGCTGGGAAAGGGAGACCTGTGTTTCGCAGGTTGGACATCTGTAGGTAAGACGCCGAAGTGAACTGCCCTTAATCTGGATGGAAATCGTGGAACGCAATTGCGCACCTGCAAAACGCAGGTGTAGATGCAAAAGCTGAACTGGACAAGCTATTGAGACCTGTGAAGCACCCGTTTTTTACGGATAGGCCCTGCAAAATACAGGTGTTGCGCAAGTGACGTCATACTGAAAAGCGCAAAGCTGTTCAAATATGACACAAGAATAATTTAGAAGATTCTAAGGGTAAAATGAATCGTGTAGCACAATGAAAAACACACCTTCCCTATTTTGTACAGACTTTTCATCTTTTTTAAAAAGAACTTTTTGGAGGAGAAAATTTTGTAGATAGAGAATTATCGAGAGAAGCAAGAGATAGTCTTCTTCTTTTTATTCTTCTTTAATACTTTTAGGGTGAGAAACTCTCCATTGAAGTATACATTGATGCTCAAATTTACTATTCAATTATGAATATGATTGAATTTCCTATTAATTTTATTATCTTATTTACATTCAAGAGTAGCTAAATGGATTGCTAGAAGTGTGTGCTTGATGTGGGTTGAGATTTGATTGGGTGTTGTTAATTTAGTCTTAGAATTACTTATTATGCATGAATCTAATACTTTTTCTAAATTTTAATGCAAATATTTATGGTTGCAAATATAGATTGTATTTACTTATCTTACTCTTGCTTGAATAAGGAATGTAAGGTATGGGTGAGAAAGCATTAGTGGAGATTTGAGTTTTATAAATGTGGGGTTGGGCTACATATAGCCAAAATCCATTTTCATAACTCAATTTAAGGATTAAGGCTAAAAATAGCTTAATTCATCCCCAAGCCAACGTGGGTAATGTATTAATTGAGCCTAAGGTTTGGAAGAACTCGAGTAGAATATGACCAAGTAGTCGAAAGACATTGGGTATAGACTTTTCCGTGGTTATTCATGTTAGTAGTTGATTCTTAAGATTTATTAATTAACCTTAATCCTATTGATGCCCCATCAATAGCACATCCCTAGTATTTTCTCTCATTATTACTTCAACTTGCATTATTTCATTTTGATATTGATTAGAGTCATATAGTGTTTTCATTTTTCCCCAACATTCATTTTGTTACACCCTGTAAAATGTTAATAGTTAGTAGGAATACGCGTGGGTTGTATCGAGTAAAGAGAGCATAACGTGTTCGGGAAGAGCATCGAAAGCAGGGTCAGACGGGACCAGCGCGCAAAGGGCCAGCACGACGTGCCAGTCGGCCAGCGCAAGGGGCAGCGCGGCGCGCCAACCCCCTTGGTGTGATGGGCAGCATGGGGCGCCAGGCCCATGGAGCGATGGGCCATGTATATATATAAAGCACCCTTGTTCACTTTGAATCATTCTAACATAAAACCTCATCAAGAGAAGAGAAGGAACGCCAAGTTTGATTACATTTTCATCAAATTACGCTATCAAACGCCGTCCAAATGCAAATTAACTTCGGATAACGAGTTCTAAGCCTACAGGAAGCATTCCTACGGAGTTATTTCTCAAAAATTCTCTCGGCATACTAGAACTCCGCCGAGTAAAAGTTGTCAAAATTACTCCAAATTGAATCCTAAATGGCCACAGGCATTAGGTAGGCGTTTCTCCCTTCAGAGTTGAAATATGGTTCATATTGTTATCGAAAGTTATAGTTATTTGCCAAATTTAGTATTGGAATTAGCCCTATTCTCTCAGCATAAGGGTTGAAGTTGAGCAGAACTGCCGATTACAGGTTGAAACCTACCGATTAAACGAAAGTCGGCATGCAAGGTATGTTAAGGTGAATTCCTTCAGCAAGTTATTCCTGTCGTATAGTAATACGACCTAAATCCTCATAAGAAATCTAGAAGCGTGTATATTGTGGTTAGCTACTACCGTTAGTTCGAGATTAGCATTTTCTATTTAGATTGGGACTGACCCTGCCTTATATAGCCTTCCGTTGTCCAACCTTAGGGTTACTAGTTGTGTCGTTGCCTATGGAGCTATATGGATCACTCCAAGGAGCTATATGTTTTCCCAAGGGACTATGTTGAGGCCTAAGGGCCATATTACAGTCCATTCCATGGCAAGAATTTTATATTTATGTCATATCGGCATCACTAACACTCGTCGAGCCTAGTGCCCAAGGTGCATTTACAGGAGTCACCAGACTTAGACATAGCTACAGGAACCGAGCGGGCTCAGTTGCAGACCTAGGGGACAGGCAGGCCGGCTATAGTTACCTGTTGACTTATTTTGACCTTGTTAGGGGTATATAGATTGAAGTGTAATCGCCAGAGCTTATGGGGGCCCCGGGCAGGTTATTCTATTCTGGTTTTACCTTTCGAGCTTATGGGGACTAGGTAAGGTTCTTATTTGCATTATTTATTGTTAGTTATACAGAAGGTTGTAGGGCATGCAGGTGGTATCTCTTATCCTTCCTATTGAATCTTTTTCAGTTTGATTATCAGTATTATTCAATCATTTTCATTATTTCCATACATATTCGGTACATATTGTATTGACACCCATCTTTGTGGCACTGCATTACTTGCCTGCAGGTACAGTTAGACGCAATTCAGGACTTCCTTATGGGTAGGTCGGGGCCCTATCCCAACAATTATTCCACTCCTAGAGGCTTGCAGGCTATATATTCTCAGTTGTTGGGTTTAGTTGTTGGTTGTGTGGGGCCTATGTATGTTTATTTTGTATGATGGTCGTGTGTGTCCTAGTTTAGCTTTTAGTTAGCAGCCTTGTCGGCTATAGTATAGTTATGACTACCTGTTTTCTTTCTACCATAACTAGACAGCATGGTGGTGTCTTCGGCTCGCATAAGATCTCCTTTGTTGCATGTTGTTGGTTAGTTATTTTCTTTTACAGGTGGTTATGTTGCCTTGTCAGTCGGAGGCTGTGTTTACAGCTGAGATATAGCTCATTGTTTTCTTGATTTGCAGAGCAGACATGCACCAGAAGTGCATAGGCCTAGTCATGTTAATTCAGATCCCAGTATGGCCCCACGTGCTAGTCATGCCTCCCAAGGTGGGGCATGACAAACTTGGTATTAGTGAAAGTCGTATCCTAGGGAGTCTGCAAGTTGTGTCTAGTAGATTTTTGTCTATGGGTGTGTTTTGCACCACATTCCATAGGCAGAAGGCTACGGGGCATAATAGTGTGGTTACTCTTCCTTCTTATTCAGTCGTGTTATAGAGCTATGTTGTATTGGGTTGAGTCCCTAAGATTACCTTATTCTACTTATCTACAAAGAAATATCGGACACATGACAGACTACGACCGATCGGAAGCTAGATGTTGTGGCAGGAGAAGGCACTAGCAGGGTGCCTCAGTTAGAGCCAGCCTGATCTAAGGGTAATAGGGAGACTTCATCCAGGTCATCCCAACCATCTCCGCCACGCCAGGAGTCCTCCAGGGCAGTGGACATGTCGGCACCACCTCCAGTAGTTCCTATACTTATATCATCCGATCCGGAGGTTAGGAGTGTCGTTTATATGTTAGCTCAGATGACGGGCTCAGCACTAGCCCGTGGTACCAGTGGTAGCTAAATCTTTGGGAGGACCTGAAAGTTGAAAGGTCTGAGAGTTCCTAGACCTAAGTCCCCCGTAGTTCACAGGGACGAACTGGGAAGAGGACCCTTAGGACTTCCTGGACCAGTTATAGCGGATTTTCAGGATAATGCATGCTACGCTTATGGAGTCAGTCGAGTCAGCAGTATTTCAATTGCGGGACATAGCAGTGTTGGGGTACAAGAGCTGGGAAAGGTCCCGAGGCAGAGACGCTCCCCTTCCGATTTGGTCTAGCATTTCAGAGGCCTTCCTAGATCACTACTTACCGCGGGAAATTTGACAGGCATGGGTAGATCAGTTTTTACACCTAGAGAAGGCTTGATGAGTGTCCGGGAATATGCAATGAGGTTTGATTCCTTGGCCAGATATGCGCCAGCTTTTGTAGATACCATGCCAGCCAGAGTACACCGGTTTATTATGGGGCTGCTTCTAGAGTACGTGGAAACTTGAATTACAGCTACTTTATGAGAGGACATGGAGATCACCCGCATCCAGGCTTTCGCTTAGAACATTGAGGGGATCAGGCAGCAACAGCGAGAGATAGAAAGAACAAATCAAGAGTAGAACCATAGGGCCAGACCCAGTGACATGTAGCCAAAGTTGCAGGGTGGACCTAGGCCACGAATATCAAGCAGACCACCCAGACCCCCATATCCTCAGCAACAGCAGGGTGGTAGATTAGACCGCCGAGGGCAGACAGGACCCGAAGAGAGCTCACGGGCATACGGCTCTCAGTAGCAAAAAGGGTCAGATTAGAGCAGGTCCACTGTGCCACGTTGTGTTATTTGCAGTCAACATTATTTTGGGGCGCGCAGATATGGTTCTACCACCTGTTACACCTGTGGACAAGAGGGCCACATAATGAGGGATTGTTCAGCTAGAGGTCAGGGTGATCGGGACCGACAGGACAGATCTTTAGCAGGGTCACATGCCCCAAAACCTTCAGCAGGGCTCATGCCCTTAGCTCCAGTCGGCATAGGCCGAGGTAGGTTAGGGTAGTCCAATTCAGGCAGTGGTCCGGATCGCACTTATGCTTTACCAGGGCAACAGGAGTCAGAGTTGTCGCCGAATGTTGTGACAGGTATGCTGGACATTTGCTCTCACTCAGTTTATGTTTTGATAGACCAAGTTCCACTTTGTCCTATGTTACTCCATTAGTGGCCTGAAAGTTTGGTATAACATCGGAATTGCTTCAACAACCCTTTTCGGGGTCCATGCCCATTGGTGATTCTATTATAGCTAAAAGGTTCTACCGGGGTTGTACAGTAGACGTCGTCGGTCGCCGGACATTTAGCAGATTTAGTGGAGCTAGAAATGATTGATTTTGATGTAATTATAGGTATGGATTGGCTAGCGCCATGTTATGCCAATGGAGAGTGTTGGACCAAGACTGTCCAATTTCACTTTCAAGGGGAGGTAGTGCGAGAGTGGAAGGACAGTGCAGCTACGCGAAAAGGTAGGGGTCAATCCTATCTTTGGGAGAAATAGTTGATAGCAAAGGGTTGTATTTATCATATTGTCAGGGTTCAAGATATGCAAGCACAATCCCCGACTTATCAGTCCATTCCAGTGGTTAATGAGTTTCCAGATGTGTTTCCAGACGAACTTCCTGGTATTCCCCTAGAACAGGAAACGATTTCTCTATCGACTTGCTACTAGGTACTCAGCCTATATCCATCCCTTCGTACCGAATGGCTCCTGCTGAACTAAGAGAATGAAAAGAACAATTGAAAGATTTTTTAGATAAGGGTTTTATCAGGTCGAGTACGTCCCCATGGGGTGCACCAGTTCTGTTTGTAAGAAAGAAAGATGGCTCCCTCTACACGTGTATAGATTATCGGTAGTTGAATAAGGTTATTATCAAGAACAAATACCCTCATAGATGACTTGTTTGATCAGCTGCAAGGGACGAAATATTTTTCCAAGATCGACTTTAGGTTAGGATATCACCAGGTGCCGGTTGGGAGAGAGATATCCCGAAAATAGCTTTCAGGACCAGGTACGGTCACTTCAAATTTCTAGTTATGTACTTCGGGTTGACAAATGCCCCAGAAGAGTTCATGGATCTAATGAACAATATCTTCAGGACATATTTAGATTTGTTTGTCATAATATTCATCGATGACATCCTAGTGCATTCCCTCTCAAAAGTAGAACACAGAAATCATTTGCGAACGGTACTCCAGATTCTCAGAGATCGCCAGTTATATGTAAATGTCAGTTCTGGCTGAATTCCGTAGTTTTCTTGGGCCATATTGTATCAGAGGCTAGTATTCAAGTTGATTCACAGAAAATTGAGGTAGTAAAGACCTGGCCTAGACCTACAACTCCAAAGGAAGCTCACAATTTCATGGGATTAGCTGGGTATTACAGAAGGTTTGTGGAAGAATTTTCTACCCTGTCAGTGCCTTGATGAGTTGGTAATTCACCAACTCATTAGACTCTAAAGCTTGAGCTTTTGTCTAGTTCTCGAGTTGATTGTTTGAATTTTATGCCCTTTTTGTTTTTGTTGTATGCAGATGCCTAAGTTTGAAGAAAAGAGCTAAAATGGGGTAAAAAGGAGGAAATGAGCAGAAGAGGCGAAACAAAGATGTTAACCTGTGAAACACCGATTAAAAGCTGAAGGTCACTGCCTAAAGGAAGGAATGATACCGGCGGTTCACGAGTCACCTGTGGCGAGACACCGGTTCAGTCACCGAATGACACTCATAAACTTATGCAATTGGCATTTAAGGTCCGGCGGTTAACAAATTGGCATCGATGAAATGCTGAGTGAACCGCCGAAGTTCACTGGAAATGACTGAAGAAGAGGAGCAAGTATCCGGTGGTTCACGGATTTCATCGGCAAATCATCGGTACCTTCGCCAGTTTCAGAACGATGCTATTAAGGGTATAATTGTCCATTGCTGAAAAAGGTAGGAAAAGTACCCTACTTTTCAGGGTATAAATAGAAAGAGAAGTACACTACAGAAAAGGGAGAGAGAAGAGAGAGGAAAAAGATAGAGAGTTAGAGAAAAAAAGCCAAGCAGACATCACATCATTAATTCCTCTTTTAGCTGAAGACAATTTCTTAGCTAAGAAAGGGATATTGATTGAAATTTATAGAAGATACTCTGCTCTATTTTCTTCTTGGATATTATTAAGTTTCAACTGTAGTGAAGGATAATTGTTTCTTTGATTTATCTACTCTCCTTATTAAATTCACTGATGTTATTGATGATTGTGTTTTTGAATTTCTTAACTATGAGTAGCTAAAATCATTAACTAGAAGTGTGTGATGATGAATACTTAATTGGATTGGGTATTGCTAGAGTTAACTTCATGATGTTCAATTAAGTGTAAATCTATTGGATTCCTTTCAATCTAGTAATGAAGATCCATTGATGATGATATGGGTCTATCTATAATTGCTTGATTGTTGCTTGGGAGAGAATAACTAAGTATTGGAAGGGAATCTAGTACTGGGTATGGATAAGAGGTCGTAAAATTAAGTAGTAATAGCTGAAATTACTTCCTCCTTCCTAATTAGCAGCTAATAGCTAGGAATAGTGAAGTTGATGATCCAAATCAATTCGGGTGCGCTAAATCATAGCTAGAGTTTGAGAAAACTCTAACTAGGGGTAGTCAATAGGCTGGGAAGCTAAAGCTATCTATTTCCCGAGATTATTTACACTTATTAACCTTATGAAGATAACCTGGCCCATCCCAATCTAATTAGTATTTCATCTACACCGCACCTCTAGTATTTCACAATGTTGTCTGCAACTTAGCTGGTCCTTTTTATTTTGCGTTCACTAAAGAAATTTGTGTAATTCTCTACAAAGTTTATGCCCCCCATTTCCTTGTTTTATGTTAAATCTTTATGGTGAAGGCTAATATAAAATTCTCAATCGACGCTTGAATTCATCACTTCCTAGTCCTCGTGGGATTCGACCTCGACACTTGTCGGGTTACTTGTTTTGATACAATGACCGTGTATATTCTTTGATTTAAGAATATATTTTGGATGTTATCAAAAATGTTGTCCTTGCCGGGGACTAGCGCTTGATAATCTAGTGATTGATTATTAAATTGAATTAGTTTGCACTGTAGCTACTTTATTTGATTTACTGTTGTGTTGTTGTGATCTCACCACCTCATGAGCCATCACTCACAAGCATGAGATAGGTCAGTGGAGGGGAACACAGAACTTGAAGAAGATAATCCGGTGATGCCGGAAGTTGCAGGAGCCATTCGCCTACCACCGACAATAGGGAATGCGGTGTTCCATGTTACTAGCACCATGTTGCACTTATTGCAGATGAAAGGTCTTTTCGGCGGTAAACAAAGAGAAGATGTAAACCGGCACTTGAGGAATTTCTTAGAAATTTTCCAGCCCTTCAACATCACAAACATTAGTCAAGAGTAGATCAGGTTGAGACTCTTCCCTTTCTCATTGATGAGGGAAGCAACAATGTGGTTAGAGGAACTTCCTCCGTGGTATATTACTTCATGGAAAGAGTTAACCGAGGATTTCCTAGATTGGTTTTTCCCTCCCTCAAAGATGCTACAACTGAGGGATAATATCACAAACATCCGACAAGAACAAGGAGAGCCTTTGCATGAGGAATGGTTGAGGTTCAAAAAGAGGGTTGCTCTTTGCCCAAATCATGGATTACCGGATGGAGTACTTCTCCAAAGCTTCTATCGGGCCCTCAATTCAATCAACAAATCCGTTGCCAACAACTTATGTGGGGGTTCAATTATGAACCAAACATATGGGTTAGCCAAAGCCCTCCTTGACCGAATAACAAAAACCAACAGCGCTTATCACACAAGGGACACAAGTACATTGGTGGCGGAGTTGCGAAAAATGGATGATGAGCGGGATGAGACTCTCGCTAAGATGATGACTCAATTAAATTAATGACCAAGCATGTGATGGGAGCAGGTCTGAAGGTGGTAAATATTGTGGGAATGCAAGGTCCCATGCAATATGAAAGAGATCCTTCACCACCAAGATATGATGAAGAGTGCCAATATATGGGTAACCAAATGGGAGGGCCTTGACCTGGCTTCCAAGGAGCAAACCAAGACCCATGGCACCAAAGGGATGATAACCAAGGGTGAAGAAATCGTGAACAGCAGGGATGGCCCGAAAGGAATGAGAGGTGGAGCAATAGAGAGTCAAACCAAGAAGGTGATCTTACCATCGAAGTGCAAATCCATACATTCCACCTCCTAAGGTTGGAAATCCTCAAAACCATCCAGGAGTAAGTGATGTGGGTAGCTCAAAAATTGAAGAAATGCTCTCAAGAGTTATGAAGAAGGTGGAGTCAACCGAAAGTGGGGTGAAAGAATTAAGAGGGGAGGTGTTTAACCTCACTTAAATAGTGAGTTCACACTTGGCCTCCATCAAGCATTTGGAAGCTCAAATGAATTACCTATCAGCCCAAATGAACCCTAGAATGAAGGGAACATTACCTAGCGACACAATGCCTAATCCGAAGAAAGATGGTCAATGTATGGCTATTGTCACTAGAAATGGTAAGAGAACTCGAGATGCCTCGGGAAAGCCTAGTGAGGCGGAGAACCCAAAAGTTGTTGATAAAGATGAGGTTGAAATAATTCCAATGATTCTGAAGAATGAAGAAAACGTTGAGGAAGAAACAGAGGAAAAAGATGATGAGATCCACATTCACGTTGATGATGAAGAGGTGGGCATGAAGGTCCCGGCTGATGATAAAGTGGAATCAAGAATCCCACCACCGTATCCACAATGGCTTACCAAGAAAAAGAAGGAGGAACAATTTAAGAAGTTTATTGACATGTTTAGCAAGTTGTCCATAAACATACCGTTAGTGGACGCTTGGATCCAAATGCCCGGTTATGCCAAGTTTATGAAAGAATTGTTGAAAAAAGAAGAAGGTGGTTGATGCTGAAAATGAAGTGAAAACGCACCATTATAATGCGGTAATGATGAGAAACCTTGCCCCAAAAAGGGAAGACCCCAGAGCTTTTACAATTCCATGCACGATTGGGATTTGTGTGTTTAAGAAGATTCTATGTGATCTCGGTGCAAGTATAAATCTGATGCCCTGCTCATTTTTAAGAAATTAGGCCTCAGAAGCACGAAACCAACATCGATGCGGCTATTAATGGAAGATAGGTCAATCAAAAGACCTATGGGGGTGCTAGAAGATGTACTGGTGCGAGTTAACAAGTTCATTCTCCCGGCTAATTTTGTTATTCTAGATTGTGACATGGATGTGGAAGTTCCCACTATTTTGGGAAGACCTTTGTTGGCTACCGAGAGAGTAGTGCTATATGTGGAGCTTGGAGAATTAAAATATTCGAGTTGGTGGTGAGAAAGTCACCTTCAAGGTCTGTCCGTTAGCTGGAACTCCACCCAAATGTAAGGTGATTGGAGTATTGCAAAATGATGATGAGGATGAGGGATTAAAGCTAAGGGAGATGGAAGCGGATGATGACCCGTCAGAAATGAAGTATTGAAAAAGGACTACGTCATGCCACGACAATAAATAAGGCGCTTCTTGGAAGGCAACCCAAGTGTTTATTGAATTATTTGATGTTTTTGTGGTTTTTTTTTGTGTAGGAACTAAGAAATGAGAAGCAAAGTAAGAAGCAAATCATGATGGGAGAATCGGCGAGAGACCGACGAGCCGTTGGTCCCGAAACATGGATCTCCGAAGACAAGGGAGCCCAAAGAAAAAAGCTAAGTTTTGAACTGAAGAATCGGCGAGCTATCGGCGAACCGCCGAACTAGATTCATGGGTCGTCAGTGTATTTCCAGTATGAAGCAGAGTACCTGAAGCTAGGCCACAGATTTGGCAAATAACCGGCGGGATGCAGTTTCAATTCGTGGGTCGCCGGTGCATCGCCAGATGGAACCAGATCACTAGGTACAATACAAGTTAAAATGAAGCGCAGCAGCGAATCGCCGGTCGGGCTCATACTGAGAAAATAAAGGAATTTAAAAAGGTTGGCCCATAAAATCCTAAATACTTTCCCAGCCACCCTAATTCTGCAAATATTTCCATAGCTTCCCTTTTTCCAACATTTTTCTTTCCATTCTTGTCTCTCCAATTCCCAACATTCCTTATTCCCTACAATTTTTCATTTTCACCCTCTCCACTTTTCCACCTTTTCACCTTCCAACTCTCCACCAACTCACCCACATTAAACTCCCCACCTTCCCCTCAACCTATCCCATTCCAACTTTCCACCTATAAATACCAACCTATATTTAACCATTAAAATCACTTTACTCTTACTATCTACTCTACACTCACTTGAAGCTGCTCTTGCAATCTTGAGCTATTTTCCTTTTTGAGGCTACAAGAGTGTGCAAATAGTATTCCAATTTGAAAAACAATTCATGTCATCCTCCAGGAATATCGGCAAAGGAAATTCCCCTGCTGCATCTGCTAGCAAGGGCAAAGGCAAAGCAAAGGCTGCTCCCTTACAAGCCAACACGAAGGAAGCTATTATTCTCTATTTTCCAAATATGAAGGAGCACTATGACATATGCCATGGATACTCTATCACGGTGAAGAAGAGGTTCGACTTGGCTGGGTTGAAGGGTGATTTTCCTAATATCACTTAGCAGTTCACCCACCGGCAAGGGCATGCATTTTCCAACCCTTTGCCACTATACTACCCCAGCCTTGTCACAGAGTTCTATGCCTCATACCAGACATGCCAAGATAGCATGCAACATTGGGGTAAAGTGGATGAATTTTCCTGCTTGCCTTCGGTGATGATTCGTGGGTGGAAGTTGATTTCACCCTGGCTGCCATCAATTATCTATTTTGGAAAGATGAGATAGACTCTTCTATGGAGTACATGGCACTGGTAGCCAATATGAAGGACCAATATAAGTAGGTGGCTGGCATTATTGTTGTTGATACCCCCCTATAGGCCTCCATGGGTGGCGAAATCTCACGCCACGATTTGAAGTTTGAGGCCAAGCTATAGTTGGATTTTATTTGTTCTCGCATCATCCCATCAAAGAATGAGCAGCGGGTCACTATGGAGGCAGCCATTCTGATTTCTTGCATTATTTCAGTGGTCCACATCAGCTTTGGCGAAATTGTACCTCAACAGATGAAGAAGAAGGCTCAGCAGTCCAGCACTTCCATGCCATATGCTGTGTTGATCTCCCAACTTTGTGCTGCAACAGGAGTGCCCCTTTTTCCAGACGAGACTCCTCCCTCTACTCTACGAGTGATTAACATTGACAAGAAGAGAGATGTCGAGGCATCAGCAGTGAAATGGAAGCACCTGCAAGCCTTCGACATAAAAGAAGAAGCCCTCTCCCACGGGTCAGCCCAATCTCCAACCGCCCCAGAATTCAATGTGCCCCAGCCTGACATGTCAGGCCAAGCATCGAGTGACATGCCCCAGCAAAGAGTTTCTCCACCTCCTCAATCTTCTCAGTCAAGTAATCTCCATCGCCTTGGGAGATGACAAACTCGCATGAGAGCCAGCTGCAACGCTTTCAAAAAGCTTTAGTTGATAAAAAGTTGCTGCCTTCTTGAAAAACCTTCATTGTTTTGGTCTTTTGGGGTATTTCCTTCTCCTTTCGGTGAGCATTGTGAGTATTTCTGGGTTGTCATAGTCCAAGTGGTCCGCGAAGTTTAATTGTGAAGAAATGTGACCTTTTTCTCAATGGTTGAAGTATTGCATTACTTGAGGACAAGCAATAATTCAAGTTTGGGGGTTTGATGAGTTGGTAATTCACCAACTCATTAGACTCTAAAGCTTGAGTTTTGTCTAGTTCTTGAGTTGATTATTTAGATTTTATGCCCTTTTTGCTTTTGTTGTGTGCAAATGCCTAAGTTTGAAGAAAAGAGCTAAAATGGGGTAAAAAAGGAGAAAATGAGCAGAAGCAGCGAAATGCAAGTGTTAACCGGGGAAACGCTGGTTAAAAGCTGAAGGTCATTGCCTAAAGCAAGGAATGATACTGATGGTTCACGAGTCACCTATGGCAAGACACCGGTTCAGTCACCGAATGACACTTAGAAACTTCTGGAATTGGAATTTAAGGTCTGGCAGTTCACGGATTGGCATCGGCGAAATGCCGGGTGAACCGTCGAAGTTCACTGGGAATGACTAAAGAAGAGGAGCAAGTATCCGGCGGTTCACGGATTTCATCGGTGAACCACTGGTACCTTCGCCAGTTCTAGAATGATGCTATTAAGGGTATAATTGTTCATTGCTGAAAAAGGAAGGAAAAGTACCCTACTTTTCATGGTATAAATAGAAAGATAAGTACACCGCAGAAAAGGGAGAGAGAAGAGAGAGGAAGAAGATATAGAGTTAGAGAAAAAAAAGCCAAGCACACATCACATCATTAATTTCTCTTTTAGCTGAAGACAATTTCTTAGCTGACAAAGGGATTTCGATTAAAATTTGTATCTGGCAATATAATTAGTATTTTATCTACACCGCACCTCTAGTATTTCACAATATTGTCTACAACTTAGCTGATCCTTTTTATTTTGTGTTCATTAAAGAAATTTGTGTAATTCTCTACAAACTTTATGCCCCCCATTTCCTTGTTTTTATGTTAAATCTACATGGTGCAAGCTAATATCAACTTCTCAATTAACACTTGAATTCATCACTCCCTAGTCCTCGTTGGATTCGACCCCGGCACTCGTTTGGTTACTTGTTTTGATACAACGACCATGTATATTCTTTGATTTAAGAATATATTTTGGATGTTATCATGTCATTGACTAAATTGACTCAGGAAGCAGCCAAATTTCATTGGACTAGGGCTATGAGCGGAGTTTCTAAGAATTGAAGAACAAATTGACATCGGTACCAGTGTTAGCCTTGCCGGAAGGTTCAGAGGATTATGCTACATACTGTGATGCTTCAAGCGATGGGTTAGGGTACGTCCTGATGCAACATGGTAAGGTAATTGCTTATTCTTCGAGGCAGCTCAGCAAGCATGAAAAGAACTATTTCACCCATGATCTGGAGTTAGCTGTGGTGATTCATGCCTTGAAAATATGGAGGAATTACCTGTATGGGATGCATGTGGATATTTTTATTGATCATAAGAGCCTCCAGTACATCTTCACGCAGAAGGAATTGAATTTGCAGAAGCATCCTTAGCCAGAATTACTGAAAGACTACGACGTAAACATTTTGTATCACCAAGGCTAATATTGTAGCTGATGAACTTAGCCGTAGATCTATGGGAATCTAGGCACATTCAAGGCCAGATCAGTGGGAAATGGCTCTAGAACTACACCAGTTAGTCAGCTTAGCCGTCGGGATAGTAGACTCAGAGGATAATGGGGCTGTGATTCAGAATACCACAGTATCATCCCTAGTTGTGGAGGTAAAGGAGCGGTAGTATGAGGATCCTAAACTAGTACAGCTCAAAATTAAGGTTCAGCAAGGTGAATTAACAGCCTTCGAATTGACAGAAGACAGGGTCTTGAGATTTAGGGGTCTCCTCTGCGTTCCATATGTAGCAGGACTTCTCCAGCAGATCATGGAAGAGGTACATTATTCTCGTTACTCTCTTCATCCAGGTTTGACAAAAATGTACCATGACATAAAGGAGATACATTAGTGGCCTAGAATGAAAAAGGGTGTAGTGAAATTTGTAGCACAGTGTCCTAATTGCCAGCAGGTAAAGGCCGAACATCAGAAACCCGACGAATTAACGCAGGAGATAGCAGTGCCTTTGTGGAAATGGGAAGCAATCAATATGGACTTTGTGACAGTATTACCCTGTACCAGGCATAGATTCTATTCTATTTGGGCCATTTTCAACAGATTAACGAAGTCAGCTCATTTCTTGCCGGTCAGGACTACCCTTTCCACCGAAGACTATGTTGAGTTGTATATTAAAGAGATAGTCCGACTATATGGTGTCCTTGCATCTATTATTTTTGACAGAGGGCACAATTTACAGCTAGATTTTGGCAGTCATTTCAGAAGGATCTTGGGATACATGTTAATCTAGGTACAACATTCCATCCTCAGACAGATGGTCAGGTAGAGCGCACAATTCAGACGCTCAAGGATATGTTACGAGCGTGTGTGCTATACTTTGGAGGAAGTTGGGACGAGCATCTACCCTTTATTGAATTTGCATATAATAACAGTTATCATTCTGCAATTCATGTGGCACCTTATGAGGCCTTGTATGGGTGAAAATGCAGATCCTCCATCAGATGGTTCGAAGAAGGGGAGTCAGGGTTAGTGGGACCTGATGTGATCCACCAGTCAGAAGAGAAAATAAAACTTATTAGAGAGCTCTTGCTAACAGCCTAGACTCGCCAAAAGTCATATTCTGATATGCGGCGTAGGGACTTGGAATTTGAGGTTGATGATTGGGTATTCCTCAAAGTTTCACCAATGAAGGGCATGCTGAGGTTTGGCAAGAAGGTCAAGCATAGCCCTAGATTCATTGGCCCCTATTGGATCCTCCAAAGGGTAGGCCGAGTGGCGTATGAACTAGAAATTGCCTCCAGAGCTAGAATCTGTTCATTCAGTCTTTCACGTGTCCATGTTGAGAAAGTGCATAGGGGACCCGTCCCGAGTTGTATCAGTTGAGGATGTTCATGTTACTGAGGAGTTAGCCTACGAAGAGGTTCCAGTTGCTATACTAGATAGGCAGGTTCATAGGCTGAGGACTAAAGATGTAGCCTCCGTTAAAATTTTTGTGGAGAAACAGAAATAAAGAAGATATGACTTGGGAAGCTAAGGATGACATGAGATCTAGGTATCCTCATTTTTCCAGGACTGACCCAGAATGTGCAATGAAGTCAGGTGCGTGCCAACCCCTTGGCGCGATGAGCAGCACGGGGCGCCAGGCCCTTGGCGCGATGGGCAGCGCGGGGCGCCATACCCTTGGCGCGATGGGCAGCGCGGGGCGCTAGGCCCTTGGCGCGACCGCCCATGTATATATATAAATCACCCTTGTTCACTTTGAATCATTCTAACATAAAACCTCGGCTAAAGAAGAGAAGGAACGCAACTTTGATTACATTTTCATCAAATTACGCTAACAAATGCTATCCAAACACAAATTAACTTCGAGTAACGAGTTCTAGGCCTACAGGAAGCATTCCTACGGAGTTATTTCTTGAAAATTCGCTCGGCATACCAGAATTGTACCAAGAAAAAGTTGTCAGAATTGCTCTGAATTGAATCCTAAATGGCCACAGGCACAGGTAATCGTTTCTCCCTTTTGAACTCTCGAGAAATTATAGATTTTCAACCTAGTTATTCGGAGTTGAATTATGGTTGATATTATTATCAAAAGTTATCATTATTTGTCGAATTTAGTATTGAAATTATCCTATTCTCTCAGTGTAAAAGTTGCAGTTGAGCGGAACACCGATTACAAGTTGGAACCTACCGGTTAAATGACAATCATCATTCAAGATATGTTAAGGCGAATTCCTTCGGCAAGTTATTCCTGTCGTATAGTAATATGACCTTAATCCTCATAAGAAAGCTAGAAGCATGTATATTGTGGTTAACTTCTATTGTTAGTTCGAGATTAGCATTTTTTGTTTAGATTAGGACTGACCCTGCCCTATATAGCCTTTCGTTTTCCAACCTCAGGGTTACTAGCTGTGTTATTGCCAACGGGGCTATATGGATTGCTCCAAGGAGCTATAAGTTTTCCTAAGGGATTATATTGAGGCCCAAGGGACTATGCTGAGGCCTAAGGGATATATTACAGTCCATTCCATGGCTGGACTTTTATATTTATGTCGTATCGGTATCACTAACCCTCGTCGAGCCTGGTGCCCAGGGTGTAGTTACAGGAGTCCACCGGAATCAGACACAGCTACAGGAGCTGAGCGGGCTCAGTTGCAAACCAGAGGACAAGCAGATTGGCTATAGTTACCTGTTGACTTATTTTGACCTTGTTAGGGGTATATAGATTGAAGTGTGCTCTCCAGGGCTTATGGGGGCCCCGGGCCATTTTTTTGATAATGCTCAACACAACTCTCCTTTTTAAAGGAGGTGGCAACGATCATTGGAAAAAAATAAATTTCGAACGAATGTCGAGGTTGAATCCCACAGAGATTGAGGAGAGATTGTCCAAAAGTCGTAAATCAACTCAAACTAGCTAGCGTCATATCTAAACAAAGTAATGTAAATATTGCAAAAAAAGGAAGCAAGTATCGATATCACATTTGTGAAATAAAGTCGGAGAAAACAACTTGTTGCAATTACTGAGAGAGACTAGGGGTGCGCATTTGATGGGGCGTCGACTTGATATGGGTTGATTAAAATGCCTTAAATTTGATTAGTACATGGAGAGCATTGGTTATGACTACATCCTATGTTTCTCAACCAAAAGGATGTGTTTACCTTGGGTTTTCTCAAACTCCAAAGCCAATAAACAAACAAACCAACAATGCTTGAGGAAGAGTTAAACTATCTCGAGCATTAACACTTTAATGGAGTATAAATTTGGGTCTTGACTATCTTTAACTCAAGCCCAAGAATTAAACACCCAGTTCCTCCCTATTGAATTCTCAGCTAAACCTTACTCCCCTCTTTCAAGTAAAAGAAAGATAAGAAAGCTAAATCAATATTTGCAACCATCATTATTGAATTAAAACTTGGAGGAAACAATAGATCCATGCTTATTACCCAAATTTAAAAACAATTCATCAACACCCCAATCAAATCTAGAGACCCATCATGCACACACACTCCTAGCAAGAAATTTAGCTACTCATAAGTAAAGAGGAATAAGTAATACCCATAAGAAATTTCTCCAAATTCATCATATTAAGTAAGTAATTTCAAGCTTAAGGTCCGCAACAATAGAGTTCTTGCCTAATAGAAATTAATGAAGAAAGTAAATTGTACTCTCTCTCTATCTCTATGTTGTTCTTGTCCCCACAAAATCAATCACATAATGTGTGAATGTACAAAGTGGGGTAAGATCTGCATAAATTTTATACACAACTATTCAAAAATGCCCTTGGAAACTTCTAGGTATGCGGGTGCCTTTCTGTACATTTTTACCCTTGAACAATGACACGGGTCGGTCGTTTTGGCATCTGTGTTCGCAGATGTCATTCTGTGGCTTGTAGATAAAAAGCATGTTCAAGGCAGTCTACTTTAATGTTTTCTATAACGCAGATGCCCTTCTGTGGCTAGCAGATGAAAAGCATGTCCAAGGAAGTCTACTTCTATGTTGTCTGTGTGGCATTTGAGTTTAGCAAATAAAATTATGTTGCTAGCATGTGCAAAGCATATCCAAAGCAGATAACTTTAACTTCAAATCCTCTATTATCTTTGTTTTCCATCAAATGCCTGCACAAAGGAGAGAAAAGGCATAGACTTTTTCTAAACTGTGTGAAAACAAAGCAATAACTCATGTTTAAGAGCCAAAGGAGTTGGTAAATAACCAACTCATCACTAGCTACCCTCATCCTTAACTTCTCCCCGGTCCTCCACCTCTATTAGCCTCTGTGTCCTTAGCCACTTCTAATAAATATAATTGTTTTTTGGAATTGCACTAATGACCTAGTACAAACTTCTCATCACAAAAGAAGCACAGAACCTTCTACCTTTTCTCACTCATCTTAGTAGGTGTAAGTCTTCTAGAAGTCTTTGTATTCATATTCACATAAGTATCCTTCTTGAAAGGCTGCTCTCTCTCCTATTCCCTGTATTTTTGGAGAATGAATCATATAAGCCTCTTCTTGACTGGATACCCCCTCCACTCTATAGGGATGATCTGGTCATCTTCAATTGAGTATTTACCTGAGACTCGATATTCCTAGCCAACTAATAAGCTTGGGGTAAAGAATAAGGTCAATGGCTCTTCATTATAAACCCAATCTCAGGTTTTAGTCCAGTGATGAAGGCACTTAGATCATACTCAGGTAGTATGACTAATTTGGTCATAATCTTGTCAAACTCTTTTTGATACTCTTCTACCTGAACTGCTTATTTTACTAGCTTAAGCTAAGTTATTGGGTCTGCATATTCAGTTCTAAACTTATCCGCTAATGCATATCTATACTCCTCCCAAGCAGGATAAGGCAAATGAGCTCTACTTTTTAAATAGACTAAGTGCCACTCAATAGATATATCATCAAATGAATGGAAGTTACCTTGACCTTTTGTTAAAAGCAACCTCATCCATAGAAAAGTATTTTTCCACCTTACACAGTCATACTCCCAGATCTGTTCCATTACCTTGGGAACTCCATATTAGTGAACCTAGTTATTAATTAATTTCCTAAGCTATTACTAGTTGGTGTCCCAAAGGATAATCCCCTTTGAGGTCCTTCCATAGTTTGTCCTTGAGGAATTTATTGTGAAGTCTACCCTGGAGATGTTGTTGCATCCACATTTGCTTAGAGTGGAGATGTAGAGCTAACCCCGAAGGATACATCTTAGGTGACTGATGCACACTTATACTCTGATTCACCCAAGCCCTAGGGTTCCCAAATGGTGTGTAAATTTCTCCACTTTCTTCCAGACCCTTAGTACCTTTTTTCCTGTCATATTTCCTTACTCCATCCAGAGATTCCTTGGGGATTGCAAAAGCTTTGTCATGTTGATTTTCCATTTATGATTGTTTAATAGAGAAGTTGGTCATCCATAAAGTCATCCTTTCTAATCGTGATTTGCTCATTCATAACATATGTCATTGATTCTATCCACAGAGCTCAATATGATGCTCTGAGACCAAATAGTGTAGATGCAAAGAAGGATGCAAATGCTATATAGATCAAAGCAAGAAAAAAATGATAAAGGATAGAACTAAGCTAAATTAAGGCTAAGGAGTAGTATTGATTCATAGTAATTTTCACATTGTTCGTAGTACATTATATATGACCTCATACCCTAGCTGACTCACAATAAAGGAATTTAAAGATAGATAATCCAGTACTATATCGTTACAGATTCTAATAGGGACTATTTTTCCTTTTAATAAACTATGTTATCATTTGCATAAATAACTAGACTTCTCTTATAACATAAGTAAAGAGCTAACATGAAAATAGAGGTGTTCATGGTTCGGTTTGGGTCGATTTTTGATTAAAACCAAAACCAAACCAATTTAGTCGGTTTTTAAATTTCTAAAACCAAATCAAACCAAATAAAATAAATAACCACCAGTTTGGTTCTTGTCAGTTTGATTCGATTTGGTTCGACTTTTTAATTTATAACTAGCTAATGATAAGTTAATAATAGTAAAACAACAGAGACATAAGATAATTATTTCAAGTGAATAAGGATAACAAATTTCTCTCTACTATCACGAGATGAATGTATCTGAATCTTCTATTAATATTTCAACACTATTCCAAAGTTTTAGCATGTTTAAGTTGCATAAATGTGGAGGTTTTTCCATTTCACATGTCTAATATCCATACAGAAATAATATACAACTTTAAATAGAATGGTCAACCCTTCAAAAATCAAAGAAGCAAATGATTGAAGAGTAGATGGATATCTTAGCAAAGAAAATTAAAAAAATCGGCAATATGTCATACCACATATAAACAATTAGACCTAGAGTGTTGGGTTTCGACATATTTTTTTAAGTAATAGAATTTAAAAGTGTTGTAGTGCATGTGAAATAAAATATACTAAAATCAAATTAATGATTAAAAGGTATAAAATATTTATAATTATTTATGAAAAACTAATAACATATATTCAAATAATTATAAAATTTGTGTATAAAATTATAGGTTCGTTTTGGTTATTTCTTCAATTTTTTTTAGTAAAACCAAACTCAAACCAAATCAATACATATCAAATGTCGGTTTTTTAAATCAATTTGGTTTGATTTTTCACCAAACCTTGAGCACCTCTGCATGTAAATATACTTAACTTCTAACTAAGTTAACTAACATAAAGTACTTCTCCTTCAGCATAAAGTCCTTGTCTCTTCACAGCCGCCTTCTCAGCCACTCCGAGTCTTCATTAATAATTGGAATTGAGATTGCAATGGAAGACATGATTTTGCATCAATTTCATAATTTCAGAATGAAATCAACTTTATGAACTTGACATTGTATCGAAATTTGCACGAACAGCTTTTTAGATCTATGTTTTTTTTGTGGAGCGCTATTCTGATTTTACTCCTCAGAAACCCTCCCCATTTTATTGCAAATTGAATTTTTCAGCTGTGATTTATATATTTTATAGGTTGAACTTTCGATACTCAAAGTGTGATTGCATAATTCAAAATCGTGTAGAAAATCTTTTGACTGGAAAATGTTCGCATGTTTAGTGTGAGTTTTAGCGTGCTTTAAGGTGGGCCTTTTTGTAATTATATCATATATACTATTAGTTGTATATTGATTTTCTTTCGCCATATGGTTATCAATATTTTCACATGAATGGCTATTCATATTCTTGCACATTAATAAAATAAAGTTATGTCTATCTTAGTTTAATTATAACCAAGAAATATGTAAAAATAAATAAATAAATAAATAAAATTATTTAATTTGATAAAAATACTGATACTGATAAATTTTACCATAAAATTATGGTTGTGTTTTCTTTTTTAGATCAGCTGGTCTTCAAAATTCACTTTGTTAAATTTCAGCCATTAATCATGAACATTGAAGCTAAACTTATGGCTTCCATTGAAGAGAAGAAAGCTGTACAAAAATGTTATTGATTTACAGCTTAGGGGAAGTGAAAAATTACCTCTATTCTCCTCTTGTTTCAGCTTATATATACAAATATGAAAGCACCTCATAACTAACTAACAATTACATTTACTAAACTAACCCCTAACTGACAATCACAATTACCAAACTAGCCCCTAACTAACTGCCAACTAACTATAACTAACTTTCCACACACATACAATCTCAACACCCCCCCTCAAGTTGGAGGTGGCAATCCCAGCGAAAACTTGCCAAATATGCTTGAATGTGTTGGACCAGCTAAAGCTTTGGTCAGTATATCTGCCAATTGTCCAGTGGTGGAAATATGATGGAGTGTGATGAATCCTTCTTGAAGTTTATCACATACAAAATGACAATCCACTTCTATGTGCTTGGTGCGTTCATGAAAAACTGGATTCCTTGCAATATGGATGGTTGCTGGACTATCGCAGAACACATCAATGGGAATGGAGCAAGCACCAGTCAGTTCTGCCAATAATCTGTGCATCCAGACTAGCTCTCCTACCACCATCCTTATTGCCCTGTACTCAGCTTTTGCTGAAGACAAGGAAACTGTGGTTTGCTTCTTGGATTTTCATAGGAAGGTCTCCTAGGAACACAATGTAACCACTTACTGACCTTCTAGAATCTGAGCAAGCTGCCCAATCAGAATCACAGTATGCAGTGATGTTGCAGTCGGGATTATTGGACAGAAATATGCCATGATTTAAACTCCCTTTGAGGTACCTGAGCACATGTATGGCTGCCTTTAAATGTGTGTCTCTTGGTGCTTGTAAAAACTGACTTAAATGTTGTACACTAAAGGCAATGTCAATTCTTGTATTTTTGAGAAAGTTTAACTTTCCTATAAGCTTTCTGTAATATGTTGGATCTTCAAGTAGTCGACCCTCAGCAGACTTCAATTTCACAGTGGGATCAAGGGGTGAAGTTGTTGTATTGTAGGTGGAACAATCAAATTCCTTTACTAGATTAGTGGCAAATTTCCTCTGTGAAATAAGTACTCCATTTGCCTTGTAACTGATTTCCATCCCTAAAAAACAATGGAGTTTGCCTAAATCCTTGATCTTGAACTGATTATGTAGGAAGACCTTCAGTGATTCAATCTCCACCAGATCAGTTCCTGTAACAATAATGTCATAAACATACACTGCTACAAAGACTAATGAAGCATCAACCCTCCTATAGAATAAAAAATAATTACCAGTAGAGTGTGAATAACCTCTAGAGTACAGTGATGTTGCTAGTTTTTCATATCATTGTCTGCTTGCCTGTTTTAAACCACATAGGGATTTATTCAGCTTGCACACTACCCTGTTATCTTGTACTACTAGACCCTGAGGCAAAGTCATATACACTTCTTCATACAGATCTCCATGAAGGAAAGCATTGTTGACATCTAGATGATATAAATTCCAACCTCTCTTGACTGCCAACTCAATTAATGTTCTTATAGAAGTCATTTTGACAACTGGTGAAAAAGTTTCATTGTAGTCAATTCCAGCTTGCTGTGTATATCATTTCACAACAAGTCTAGCCTTGTATCTCTCCACAGTGCCATCTGCCTTGTGCTTGACTTTATACACCCATTTACAACCTATAGCCCTCTTACCTTGTGGAAGAACAACCAAATCCCAAGTGTTGTTTGCATATAGTGCCTCAAATTCAAGATTCATTGTTGCTTGCCATGCAGGATGCAGAGCTGCTTCCTCATATGAAATAGGCTCATGATCATGTAATTGTTCCTGCTGCTGACTACTAGGAGTGAAATATGTAAGGGAAGTGTGATGTGTAGTAGGTATAGTGGAAGCTGTAGAATGTGACTGAAAAATAGGTAGTGTGTATGTGTAATCCTTTAAGTAGTTTGGAATGACATGTGTTATACTAGATATCCTAAGTTCCTGATTAGTGTTTTGGTTTGTGATGCAACTGGAAGGAGCCAAAATACCAGGTGAAGAAGCATGTGTTTCTGTTAGAGTAGTTGGTGTATCACTTTGGTGTATTATCACATAATGGCATTGTGGTGGTGATATGTGAGTGACTGTATAATGTACATTGTCATCCAGACTATGAGCATTACTAGAAGTACTATTAGTAAAGTTCAACACTTCAGAAGTGGGATCAAGTTTTTTTAAAACGGAATTGAAATCAGAATCAGGAAATGTCAAACCAAAAGGGTATACATTCTCATAAAACAAAACATCTCTGCAAATATGAATTCTTTTAGTACTCAAGTCTAGGACCTTGTAACCTTTTGTATTGAAAGGATATCCTACAAATACATGAGGTGTAGACCTTGGTTCAAATTTGTCTTTGTGAGGTTTAACATTTGTGGGGAAAAAAAGGCATCCAAAAGACCTTAGATGTGAGTATGTAGGTTGTTTTTGATATAGCTTTTCAAATGGAATACTACCATGTGTGGAAGTTGAAGGTAGTCTGTTGATCAAATAGGTGGCAGTTAAGATACATTCACCCCAATATCTCACTGGAAGTTTGGAGTGATATAACAGTGATCTGGCAGTTTCAAGTAGATGTTTGTGTTTTCTCTCTACTACACCATTTTATTGTGGTGTGTAAGGACAAGTTCTCTGGTGCAAAATTCCTCTATATTGCAGAAAATCAGAGGTTTCCTTGTTGATGAATTCTAAGCCATTGTCAGTTCTAACACATTTTACTTTTGTGTCAAACTGATTTTCCATCAAGGAAACCAGGCTTTTGATGGCTTGTAAAGCATTACTCTTGCAACTAAGAAGCTGAGTCCAAGTTGATCTGCTAAAGTCATCCACCACAGTCAGGAAATACCTATGATTTTCATGAGTTGGTGTGTGATATAGTCCCCATATATCAATCTGAAGCAAATCAAAAATCTCTGTTGATTGAGAAGTGGTTTTTGAAGGAAAAGGCAGTCTTGTTGTTGACACCCAATTTTGACCGACCTGCGTCTTAATATGCTGCTTATATATGTATATATTTATTTATTTATTTTAATGAAAATATTCGACTTACTTTTGTATTTATAAAGTAATTTATTATTATAGTATTGTGAAAATTATTTTAAGTTACATATATATAGCTCATATTAATTTTAATTTTTAATATTAAATAAGTATGTCGTATATAATATATTTCGTATTGATATGCGCCCTTATTTTGAAATATATTCTTTAGTTAATAAACTATTTACCTAAATTTACTAAATTTTACAAATTTATTTGAACTAATAATAATTTATAAATTATTTATATTAATAATATTATTTTTATTTTTAATATTTAATAACTTAATGTTGTTTTCTGGTCTTTAAATTATTTCTAAATATAATAATTTAATTATATGATATTTACATAAGTATACTTAAATTTAGGATTTATTTATATTAGTAATAATGTTTATGTGATAATTTATGTTACTTTATTACCTATTTATTAAATTATTTAAAAGTATAATATAATTTAATAGCAGCTAATTCAATTTCATTCAATTCATTTAAATTATAGTCATTTTCTATTCAATTTCATCCCAATGTATTTCAAATCTAGCCACTTCTTATTGAATTTATGTCAATTTTAGCCACTTTTGATCAATTGTGGCTACTATTTAAATTCAATTTCAGCCTAAATTAATTCCTAACCCACTTACCCATCCGGACTACCCAATTAACCCGCGACCCGACCCATCTTTCCTAGAATTTAATCTTAGTCGTCCACCTAATTTAATCCTACGATCCTTATTAAAACTTATTTATTTTTCATACCCTACTAAACCCTAAATCACTTTTTCATTTTCCATTCTCCCTTAACCTAGCAGCAGCCGCCCCTCTCCATTTTCTCTCACCCAGCAGCCGTTGCACTCCTCCTCGATCGCCGACCTCCTTCTACCTAAATCTCAGCCACCGGAAAAACAGACCTCCATAACTTCCGGTTAAAACAACAACAACCACCGTCGCGCACCACACCAAACAGCCACCACACCTTCCTTTTCTCTCACCCGAAACACCACTGCCAGCCGCCGGAACTCCCTCCCCTCCCCTTTTCCTTTTGCCCTCTCTGCTTCTTCTCCGGTAACCACCAGAAGCAGCCGCCTCTCTCTCTACCTCTTCTCCCCTCCGTCGCCCATCACCTCGGCCGGTGAAACACTACCAAAACGACCTCCAAATATTTTCCCCGCACTCAGACCTCCGCCGACATACACCATTGTACATAACAGCTTCGATCGCTTCAGTCCACTATCGGCGGACCTCCATATCTCCCAGCCGATCCGGACAGATCTCAGATTTGTCCGTAAATTTTATTTTTATTTTTTTTACTGTTTATTTTTATTTTTTGTTTTGTTTTATTTATGTATATATGTATATAATAAATATATCTATAATAATGTATATATATATATGAATAATGTATATAATAAATATATAAATATATAATAATACTATATAGTAGATATATATAATATACTGCTTTCCCTTTTATTTATATATAATATATATAATATATATAAATATAATATATATAATAAATATATATAATATAATATATATAATAAATATATATAATATAATATATATATAAGTAAGTATACTGTTTTCTTTTTTCGTCCATTTATGTATAATAATAAGTGTATATATATATATATATATATATATATCGTTTTCGTTCTGTTCATTCGTATATAATAATGCATATATATTGTTTTTCCTTTATTTCATGAATATCTGTTAATTTAGTAGTCATGCTCATTTGATTAGTATGTTTCGTCACACTATTCTAGCTAAATTTTATCATTCTCGTTAAATGTCAGTTGAAAGTCGTGTTTATGTGTTTTTCCAATATGTAATGCATATACATATGTAATTCTGTTCGGCATTTTCTTTGTTACCCTTTGTTAGAGCCCTAATATGACACTTACTTGGTATTTTTCTACTAAAATATGCTAATTATGTCGCTTCTATAAAATAACGGCTGAAGGATTTTAGTCAAATCAATATTTGTATTACGATTGAATTCCATAATTATGTAATAACATTGTCGTTTGAATGCCATGAACAGATTTTAATTAATTCAAACATGGTAGTATAGATTCCTATCCTATATGACTCTCATTTTTATTTTTTAAATTTGACAGATTTATTTTTTGATTTCTTAATTTTAAACCATGTGGCAGCCCTTCACCGTTAATTATGATAACCTTAGGATTATGTTTTTTAATAAGTAGCAACAACTCATGTTTGAATAATTTGGTGAGATTTTAATTTCATGTGATCTGCCTTAATTTAGGATAAATTTATATTATTGATTCTTGTTTCCTTTAATTAATTAGTATCAGCTTAATTATGGAAAAGTGAAATTATTTATTAGACGTTTTGATTTGATTTTAATAATTAAGGAAATGATGCTCCTTTGTTTGCTCCTCGATATTATTTTTTCTTTTTTTATTTTCTTAAACTCAAGCAATGATTGATTCCTGCTCCTTTTCATTAATGGAATGGTCTGAATGATATTTTATTTATGGGAAAAATAATTAGTCCTAAATCTTTTGATTTTGCTTATCCAATTAAGAAATTTTTCTTAAATTAATTGCTGAATTTCCTCCCTTCTCTTTACTGCTTTAACTATATAAATAACCCCTTCCTCTTCTTTATTTGTGGGTCGAACATAGGGGGGAGACTGTCATAGAAAGAAATAATTTATTTTCAGAAACATTATTCTGCTCCTTCAAAATTCTTAGTTCTTCTGCCCTGCCCCAATACGAGCACTGCTCGAGATCCACGAGGTCCTTATGATCTTGACGTGTTGGGGCATGAGTCTCAATTATTGAAAAAAAAAACCTTTTGAAATTACTGATTTGCTTTATTCCGATCTGATATGTCATTTGCTTAACAGGTTATTCCAGTCTGAAATGAAGAATCGCCCGGGACAAAGGATTCTGGATCTATTTTACCTATTTAGTTCTTTAAATATTCGCACTAATTTATTTACTTATTTATTTTCTTATTTGTAATAACTGTAAAAAAATACTCATAATAGTGGAAAAGGGTTTATGGGGGTGGGGTTTTGTGTGTTTTTACTGTTTTCCGTTTCTTGATACATAGATATAATATTATATAGAAAATATGCCTATAGGATTAACACGAATATAAATAGAAATCATGCTCATACGAACTCAATTGATGCAACAATATATATAGAGCATTAGAAATCATGCCTATAGGATTAACATTTCTCAAATTATTCCTAATAGGAACCAAAAACAATACGTCTCTAGGTCATATGTTATCTGTAAATTCGCTACTAAGTTACCCCCTATTAAATCTCACTTTATTTTTTTTAAAATCGGTTTGATAATTTAAATAAAAGGATATGAATAAGTATTAAATATTTTGCTCATATAAGATGTTTCTAATTGCAATCTAGATATCATGTATATTGGATTATGTATTCATTTGTTTAAATTGTATTTTCGTCCAAAACATTTATTATGTGTTGAATATTTAAATTTGATCATTTTTGCATTAGAAATCATATTAATAGGATTTATTTACACATGTATAGAAATCATGTTCATAGGACTTGAGGCTATATCAAGCCCTTATGTTTTTATCATTTTGTGTTTGATTATTTGGCGTTAATCACCTTTTAACAGCCAACCTTAGGAATTTTAGACCCAAAATCCAAATTTAGTAGTCCATCGCCTCTTGGACATTAGGTTGGGGCGGGTATGCATTTGTTAGGACGTTAGTCTTCTCTACTTAGATCGCTTAGGCTTAACAATATTTAAATTAATTAAGCGGGTAGACGAGAGATGATGAAACAGACAGGCTATAGCTGACTTCTTGTATGAAGCGCATATTAGCTTTGTAAATACAAAGCAACTTGTTACTCCCATCTTTTCTAATTTCATTTTTTAAAGAAGTTTTCAAAGACTTTAAAATTTCTTTTATTACGTTAAAATATTGACATACTTTCATTAAAAAAAAATGTTTAAAAATACATACATACATACATATATATATATATATATATATATATATATATATATATACACACACATGATTTTCTTAAAAGTGCATTTTTACTCAAGTTATATATATATATATATATATATATATATATATATTATTCTTTTCATACTATTTTGATTTAGAAAAAAAAATAATAGAATAGATGGGAGTAATATCGCATTGGACCCATTTTCAGCCTTGTCAAAACCTGATCCCACTTTTAATATTAGCTTCATAATTTACTAATTTAGTATTTATGTTAGTATTCTATTTATGCTTAATAACTCACCGACTTTATTTGATCACTTAGATAAATCCCCCACTTTAATGAATCCGGCCGGGAATCACATTTGTGGACCTCGAAAGGTGCCTAACACCTTCCTTTCGAGGTAATTTAAGCCCTTGCCCGACTCTGGTTACTTAGGGAATAAAGCTCAGCTTAGAACGGTGCCCTAACGCACCTTAAATTCGTTAGGTGGCGACTCTTCAATTTTCAACCCTTAAGAGTTGTTACACGTCGAATCCCGCTTTTCCGCGAGGGAAAAATGGGGCGCGACTCTTGTCTGTCTGGCCATTGGGCAAATTGTGCAGGAAAAAGGCTATCTAGGGGAAAGGTTAACTAGAATAGTAGTGATTCCTCTCATTTTAATAAAGGGTACATGGCCTAGTCTTGTGTGTCACAAGTAATTCACTATTTCCATGAGATGCATTTGTAATATGAGAATCAGTAGTAGACATGTTCTTTACAGATTTAGAAGGAAAGAGACCATTCATACAACAAGCTCTATTATTACTTGAGTGATTGGATCTTACAGATGAGATAGATGATGAAGTACAAGCTTGTTTATTTTCAGAAGAAAAAGAAGAACAACTAGGTAAAGGGTGAAGTATTGAACCAACACAATCAAATACTGTGTTGTGGAGTGATGGACAATTATGACATTTTGGACAGATGAAGTATAATCTATTCCTTGCTCTACCAATTTTCAGAGGGCTCTTCAGTGAAGGGCCCTACATAAGACAAGTAGAACTATTAAAACTGACAACTCCTTCAGGCTGTGAAGCTAGACAATGAACTGAGATTAAGTTAAACTTGAAACTAGACACAAATAGCACTTTCTGTAAAGTCAAGACTGGACTCAAATGAGCTTCTCCAATTTCAGTCACTTTAACTTTGTAACCATTTGGCAATGTGACTAGGAAAGGATAAGATAATGCTCTAATTTTGACAAGAAAAGTTCTATTATATGTCATGTGGTTTGTGGCTCCTGAATCTATGATCCATGAATCAACAGACAAAGTCACACATTTACATGATAAATCACCAATCTCAGTTATGGAAGAATGGCATGCCAGTATACCTGCAAGGCTTGCAACAGCTTGTCCATTGAAGATGTCATCTGCATGGTTTCTGATGTCACCTGTTGTGTTATCCCCTTTCACATGAATGTTTCCCAAAAACTTCATCAACTTGTCATACTGATCTCTTGTTAAGCTATGCTCATAGCTGCTACTCTTGTCACAGGATTTAGTTAACATTCCTTTAGTATTACTGAGCACATTTGCTGCTGCACCTGAGTTTCTCCCCTTTGTGAATTTGAAGTCTTGTGGAAAGCCATAAAGTCTGTAGCATTTGTCTTCAGTATGGCCTGTTCTTTTGCAATAATCACAGAAAAGGAGAGATCTGTTGTTGTTATGTGGATTACTAGATCTGTATATATTCTTCCCTCCACTTCTCTAAGTATAGTTTGTCTTGAAGCTATTACCTGCATTTGGCCTTGTCATCTGTGTCCTGTAACTGTTGCTACTGCTTGCACTTGAGTTTCTAACAGCAGTGTTAACTCCTGTGTTTGCATTCAGTGAAGTGGATTCTAAATGAATTCTATTATGAGGCTTGACTTCTCTTTGTTTCTCCTCCTGCACCAGAATAGAGAAGGCTTGAGCCATAGTTGGTAATGGATTCATCATCAAAATGTTCCCTCTCACCACTGTGTATACTTCATTCAATCCCATTAAAAATTGTATGAGTCGTCTGTCCTGCTCAGCCTTATGCATCTTAGTCTTACCACGACAAGTGCACAAGCAGATACACTGCACATTGGCATCTAAAATGCTCAACTCTTCCCAAAGTTTCCTGATAGTAGTGTAATATCCAGTAATGTCTAGGTTTCCTTGTGTTTGGTCATTGATTTCCTATTGAAGCTGATACAATTCAGCTCCATTCGTCTGATCATACGTATCTTCCAATTCAGCCCACAGCTCCTTAGCATTATTGACATTGTAAACTGTCACTTAGATCCTTCGACAGGGAGTTCAAAATCCAGCAGGTTACCATATCATCACATCTCTCCCATTGTGCAAAGGCTGGTGAATCCACAACTGGTTTTTCAATTTTTCCATTGATAAAACCTGTTTTGTTCTTCAAAGATAGTGCTCGCAGAACACCTCTCCTCCATGATCTATATCCAGATCCATCAAAAACAGTGGGAGTTATCGAAGATCCAGCATTCTCTGATGGATGCATATACAATGCACTATTTGTATCTGGTGTTTCAACTCGATTTTCTTCTGGATTGTGATCCATAATTGATAAAAAAAATGATGAAACAGAAGTAGATGAAGTAGAAGAAGATGAAAACAGAAAAAGGATGAAGCAGAGAAATCGAAACAAAATTGCAGATGAGACAGAAGAAGATGAAATCGAAGTAGATGAAACAGAACGAAAATGAAGCAGAGAGAGATCGAGAATGCAGATCTTAGATCGCAGGTGAGTTGATCGATTTCTCAGTGAATTGCAGACCTCTGTATGTGTTGATCCTCCAGGTGCCGAAGTACACTCCTTCTGACTCTGATACCATGTTAAATTTCAGCCATTAACCATGATCATTGAAGCTAAACTTATGGCTTCCATTGAAGAGAAGAAAGCTATACAAAAATGTTATTGATTTACAGCTTAGGGGAAGTGAAAAATTACCTCTATTCTCCCCTTGTTTCAGCTTATATACACAAATATGAAAGCACCTCATAACTAACTAACAATTACATTTACTAAATTAATCCCTAACTAACAATCACAATTACCAAACTAGCCCCTAGCTAACTCTAACTAACTGCCAACTAACTATAACTAACTTTCCACACATACAATCTCAACACACTTATTTCTCTATTTTCTAGCTTGAACCCAATATTATTAAAATTGACTCTTACTCTTTCACCCAGAATTTCTCCATTTTTAAACTCGGGACAAAATTCTATTAAAACATACTCTTTACTGTGTAAAAAGACCAGTATCCCAGATTGTGAATTCAATAATCCCAAAGACCAGAATGAATTTATAGAATTTCTCGAGTTAAAAGGGTGCTTTGAGGTGGTTGTGTTGGAGACTTGGCCGGTTTAATGTCATTCTAGATCTGCGTAACCAACTGGCACAACTTTGACAAATTAAAGGTGGGGTTCAGTAAATGCTCAGATGAGACAGCTCTTAATTCCTTTCCGGTAGCATCGTAAAATCTCTCTCCCAAGAAAAAAACCAACTTTGAAATTTTTACTTTTCTTTTCTTAACCTCCATTTATTCTCTTTTGTTTTTAACTCTCTATCCATATGTAATCTAAAAAAAGATAGTAACTCTTTATATTTAATAATAAATAGTGATTTTATTTCGCTTATATTTATATTTGAGATATATAAGAAATATGGAAGTGTGAAAATATTATAGTATATTTTGAGGTAATTGAGAGATAGAGCTGAGACAAAAAGAAAATATTCTAAAATTTTTATTTATTCACTGTACAAAAAGAAGTAATTTTCTGTTGAACGAAAATATTTTTTTGGTTAAATTTTGGACTCTTCAATTAATGCGGAGTAGTTTGAGTTATACAAGGTTGCTGGGTTGTTGCATCCTTGAGGGGACAAATCAAGATTATTATTGTTAGATTGATGAAGATTATACCACAGTGGACTTGAATCTCCTTTTAGAGAGCGAGATATCGGCGTCTTAATTTGAATATTAAATTATTTATTTTATTTTTAACTATAATTTATGATATATTCACCAATTATGATTTAATATTTATTTTATTTAATTTTAAGGAGCTGATCTATAACCAGATAAATATTTATGATTTGTCTAAATCACATATTTAAAAAAAAATTAAATTCGTGTCCAATCTAATATTTTTACATAAATAATAAAACATGGAGTAGTCCTTTGAAAAAGATGTATATGTGAAGCTGAGACTGCTGAGTAAACCCAGAGGTAATACCATTCTAAAGGACTCTCTAACTCGCAAAAAAGATCTAGTAGTGGCCATTAATTGATAATGCGCTTCACTGGGTTGGTTTGATCTGCTAAATTCGTTGCTTTTCTGTCAAGTATAATTTATACAATGTCTTTAAATAAAGTATGAATAAAATTAAATATAAACTTTAGAAGTAGTCTAAATTCAAGATCCGCTAATAAGATCAAGTGGTGAAATGAAGTACTACCTTTCAAGGGGTCAGGTTATCATAATAACATTGACATGTTAGACCAACTTTGCTCAAAGCATTCATTTTCAAGAAAATTATACACACTCAATATGTTTTATGTCGTTTACTGCCGACTCCTCACCAAGTTCTACCCCCCACCCCCCGAGAAGGAAAGTAAAACAACAGAATGTGAGTAGTTCAAATAAGTCTATAGCTACTAGTAGGTTTTCTGTGTCAGAGTCACCTAAAGGTTTAGTTCTGGCACTAATTAAAATAAAAGTTTTGCTGCCCATTTGACAAATAGACCATACAACCAGTTGAGAAAATTACAATCATTTTTCACTCGGCAGCTTATCATGTGAAGTAAATGGCTCATGTTGCAAAATGTACCGTAGATTCTCGACTTGTGCAGTATCGCGGCGCTTATGAGTTTTCTAAAGGAGAAGCACTTCGATAAATCTAAAGTCTGTGATTGAGAGAAGAGGACTCTTGCTTAATTAATTCCTTGCAAACAAAGATCTATTGCCTATAATGAGGAAAGGAGACGAGAATTACCATAGGTACTTATTATTACACAAAACTTGCAAACCAGCAAGTGGGTGTGGGGTCAGCAGCAGCTGCAGGTTAACCATAGATTAGATTAGAACAAAGGTCATAAAAAACACAAGTTGTTAACAAAGACAGACAGACCACAAATGTCCACCCTCATCTTCAACCCAAAACTAAAAAACAACCCTTCGTTCCTTTTCCTTTTTCTCTTTCTCCTAATGCTCTTTTTTTTTCCAATGAAATATTGGCCCTAAATCTAATCATCAAATCTTAAGAAAAAAGAAAAAAAGCTGTAAAGCTAACTAGATGTTTCTCAAACATGGAGTTGAGCAATAACAACACTATTATACCCACTAACACAACCACGGTGAAAACCCCAGAACCTGAAACTGAAGCACCTGCTCGAATCCAACAGAATAAACCTTTCTCCATCAGTAATGGTGTCCTCAAACGCCATAATCCCCATTATCATCACCATCCTGTGGTGGTATTTTACAAAGAATGCTTAAAGAATCATGCTGCCGCCATGGGCGGCCACGCTGTAGACGGCTGCGGAGAATTTATGCCATCCCCCACAGCTACCGCCACTGACCCCACCTCGCTAAAGTGCGCCGCCTGTGGTTGTCACCGGAATTTTCACCGCCGTGAGCCGGAGGAACCATTTCCACCTCCCAGCACCACCGCTGCTCTGGAATACCAACCTCACCACCGACACCACCCGCCGCCGCCGCCGCCAAATCGTGGAAGTGGGGACCACAGCTGCCCAAATTCCCCATCTCCACCACCGATCTCCTCGGCGTACTACCAATCTGCGCCTCACATGCTCCTTGCACTTAGTTCCGGTTTGTCGGGTCGACCCGTTGAAAACAACCTGCCAATGTCCACCTCTGCAAATCCCAATTCCAGTACTCCTGCGTCAAACCCAAATGGGAGGAAGCGGTTCAGAACAAAATTTACGCAAAATCAGAAGGAAAGAATGCTTGAATTTGCTGAAAGAGTTGGATGGAGAATGCAGAAGCAAGACGAAGAGCTTATCAACAAACTCTGCCAGGAAATTGGAGTGGAGATAGGGGTTTTAAAAGTATGGATGCACAATAACAAGAACAATTTTGGCAGAAAAGATCAAACTCATGTTGCCTGCAACAACGTTAATGCTAACGGTATCGATTTTGGTATTAGTAGTAGGAATGACAATAACAAAGACCAGAGTCACAGCCAAGGAGTAAATCACCCGCTTCACAACAATATTAGTGTCAGTGCTCATGTTGTTGTTACTAATGGGTCGTCTTCTTCTTCTTGAACTTAGATAAACGGATGTATAAATAAGGTTTTATCTGGAAAAAAGAATGTTGATGTGGTACGTAGTATTATTTCTTTCTTTATGGAGTATTAATCTAGATTCACCTCACATAAAATTCGCCTGAAAGACTCTGATTAATAATTCTCAATGATCTTGTTTTCGTGTGATTAGTGCTCAGCTCGATGAGAATAACCATGGAGTGTGATTGTTGTTAAGTATGGGCAATTTCTTCCCGATGTAACTTATAGGCAATTTACTTTGTTCATTTCCTTTAATTACTACCAGTCCGCACAGTTAACTCTAAATCTTCCCTTCTCAACACTCCATCCCATTTTGCTTGCTATTAGCTGATCAACTTATTCCTTTCACTTTTCATTATCTATTCTTCATTTTTCTCTTCTTTTTCTTTTTGGTTGGGTTAACTTCACAAGTACAGTTTAAAATTTGGGTGTTTAGTCTCTGGGATATTGACAATTTATTGTTCTGATGTTTGTAATATTTTATTAAAGCATATTTAACTTATAATAAATTTGAAATGTGTACTTTTGATTGCTATAATTATGAAACTTCACAAAGTTAACGCTGTATTAACTGTTGAATCATTTTTTCATTGATCTGTCTTACTATTAAATATGTAGTATTACTTTTCATTTTGAGAGTAATATAGTTCTAACCAGGGATCTACAGAGCAAACCGATAAATCGCATTAATTCGAGTCAAATCGAGAAAAAAATTCGACTAGTGATTTGGTTCGATTTGATTTGGTGTTGAAAAAGAAAGTCGATCATAATTGGTTTGATTTGATTTTAACTAAAAAAAATCAAATCGAACCAAACCAACCCAACATTATATATATAATTTTTATAAATATCTTTATGTAATTTATAAATACTTCTTAAACTTTTTCATATTTTTTGTCTTTTAACATATTGTTTCAAACCTGAACTTAGAATTTTAAATGATCCAATAAATTTTATAACTCATAGATGCATGTTATTAACACAAACAAGTTTTAAACAAAAACCAAATCCATATTGATGCTAACAAAAGAAATGATTTCAACACTAGGAATAACAATAATATTAGATACCTATTCTTTAATTTTGTATTAGTTAATTTACACAGTGCAAACACACAACTTAATTTTTTTTAAAATGTTTAGTTATGTAAATTAGCCGTACTTAGTTAATTTGACATGACTTAGTACTTTTAGAATATGATCATTTTCATTATGATTCATTAATTAGCAATATTAATTTTAGGCGTAATACATAAATAGGCACTTAAACTTGGCCTCAACTGGCAATTAAGTACTCAAACTTTGAAAGTGCACATTTAGGCACTTCAACTTGGTCTCAACTGACAACTAAGCACTCCAATTAGTCCCCACTATGTCTTGTAGGCACACGATGCCGACGTGGCACATGATGCACTGAAACCAAATTGAGGCGCCTAGATGATCATATCTTGTAAGTTGGAGTGCTCAATTGACACAGTGAAACCAAATTGGGGTGCCTAGATGTGCATTCTCAAAGTTTGAGTGCTTAATTGTCAGTTGAAGCCAAGTTTGAGTGTCTATTTATGTACTATGCCTTAATTTTATGCGAATTATCTTTTTGGTTGAATAATTTAGAACAATGTCAACACTCCTCTCATATTTAATGTTATTTTCTTAATTAATAAACACATTAGATAATTGTATGTTGCTAGAATTAAAGAAATACTTCATGTATAAGTTATATGTTTTGTATAAAGATTTTATTGGAAAAAAAAATCAAAAAAACCCGAAAATCTGAAAAAATCCGAGGTTGAAAAACCGAACTTTTATTGATTTGATTTGATTTATAGATTTTTAAAAACTAGATGCAATTGATTTGATTTGATATTTGATAAATCTGAATCAACCCGGACTATATATCCCTAGTTCTAACAATAATTTAAATTTAACATATTTAAGAGGTTCATATATATTTTGGTTAAGTTGAAAGTTAAATTACTAATAGTTAAACCTAATTAAGATCAAAATTTATTGTAATTAAGAGATAAAATGTGCAATTATACCTTAGTTTTGCACGTAGACAACATTCTAATTATTGTTTGTGTAGCAATGCGTCAAGAGTAAAGAGAAGAAGCCTCTAATTACCGTCCGAGATGAAGCAGCACAAAGTGGCGTAACATGCATTTGGTGCTCTCGCAGATAATTACTATTTCAATGCATTTATGCAGTAACTTTACATAATACTCTATTTTATTCTTTGTCAATGTTGACGATGCTTATTTTATACTATTAATAAGTGAAAGCCATTGGTACGACCAAGGGCATTTACGTCAATTACGCCACCCACCAGCACCTCTACCCAAACCCTACCCATTTTCCTCTCAAACTCACCTCAGCCGCCCTTCCCTCTCCCCATACCCGCTGCGACCGGAATCAGACGAAGAATTAGGCTTTGATGCAGAATCACCACCAGTCGCCTCCACTCTCTCCCCATCCTCTTCCCCTTTTCTCCATTTTTTTCGGCCATCTACCGGCCGCCTTCTCTCTTCCTCTCCCATTTTTCCCGGCGACAAACACTGCCGACAGCCTCCCTCTCTCCATCTCCTTCATCTACCATCTCACCATTTTTTCGGCCATCATGGCCGGAGAAAACAACACCACCAGTCGCCTCCACTCTCTCCCCATCCTCTTCCCCTTTTCTCCATTTTTCCCGACCATTTGCCGACCTCCTCTCTCTTTTTCTCTCCACTGCCGGTGACGGCAGTAGCAACACCTCGACCAACTACCCGGAAAACTCCATAACCTCCACCTCCGTCGCACCCTCTCCTCTATCTTCCTGTGCCTCTGCTCGCCGGAAAAAACTAACTCCTAGCCGCCGGATTCAGATCTGTCCGAATATTTTTACTCATCTATTTATTTTTATTATTGTTTATTTTTCTTTGTTTCCAACCAAACTGCCGCTCAGTTTCGGCCATATCCGACCGACCCATTAACTCAATTTACTGGCCTAATTTACACTATTTGTTTGTTACCATCACTTCTTTTTATTTCTCCATCAATTTTTAATATTTATATTAAAATTAGATTAAATTTATGTTTGCATCACAAAAATTTTAATTAAAGATAAAATATTTTTTAATAAAGATAATTTTGTATAGCAAGATTTAAATTGGATACATTCAGTTAAGAAGGAAAGTACTTATCGCTTTATCACTGGAGTCATAAATTGTTTGTTACCATTAATTTTCTACTTGGATATGTGATCAATCGAAAATTTAGTTATTTCACACTCTAAACGTTAGACCAATTAATTTTCTTCGTGATGAAATTGGTAGTATAAGTAGAGTATTATGAGTTGAAATAAAAGGGATTTCGTCTTGTCTCTATCGACTATGAGCTGTTAGGACACAAATTACCAGACAATAAAGTCTTTAATTAAGGTTAATTTTGCGATGGCTTTTTGTGAAAATTTTTAATCGTAGACACACGATTTTTTACCCTCAAATTTTGCATCTTTTTAGTATTTATTCAAGAAAGAGCTATTACTATGTGTCTAATTATTTTTGACCTCTTAAATTGACCATTCAACTTGTATAAAACAATACAGAGAAGATCCAGCTCATTAGTTTTTAGGATAATAGCATTTTTTTTTATTTCTCAATTATTCATAAATTTTGAGTTTTGTAATATATGACTCTAACATATTTAATATTTAATTAATTAGAATGTGTAACTTTAGTCCTTTTATGTGCAAGTATGTTATGTTTGAACTTTTTTAGAATTATGTTACCGTCGAATATGAAGTAACAATACAAGTTTAACAAAACATATAAATATGAACAATTAAGTGGTAGAACAGTTAATAATACCGAGAAAAGGAACCAAAAGTGCACATTTCAACTAATCAAAGATTAAATATATTTAATCAGATATTATAAGAATTGAAATAAAAATTTAGCAATAATTGAGGAACCAAAAATGATATTAACCCTGAATTTTTAGAGTAGCATTGGATCACTACATTAAAGTGAAATATCAGTATCTAATAGTACATTGCCTTATGATGTTTTACCATTTATAGGAAATACTTTACCTTAGCTTTATTCACAAGACAAATTGTCTTTTAAGGTTCCCTTCATCAATATCCTATACAAAATCATCTCACATTAGTCTTAATACAATGTACCCATTGATACTCTGGCAAAAAAGATCTTGCACATTTATTCCTCCTTCGGTTCCATTTTCTGTCAATTGTAGCCTAAATTAATGAAAAATGTACATTTTATTTTATTTATTATAAAGTATGTTTGCCCAAATTTTCATTTTAGTTTATTGATTTTAAGAAAATTAAATCTCAGGGAAAAGGGTTAAAATATTTCTGAACTATTCAAAATAGGTTAATTTTACCTTCTTGTTATATTTTTGGCATAAAATATCCTCGTGTTAGTTAGTTAGTTCAAAAATATCATCCAATTATTTAAGTAACTCAAAAATACCCTTCCCGCTAAGAAAATAAGATCAATTTTGTCTTAGAATTATTACAGTCAAACCTCGTTATAACAGTCATTTATTGTGCCAGCATTTCTGCCTTATTTTCTCTGGAATCAATTTTTCATGTTATATTTTACTTCTATATAACAAAATTCTACCTATAACAGCAATGACGTTCTATATTGCGGTTCACTCTTTGCAAAATTACCCCTCTATAACATCATACTCAAACATTGTGTCATAATATTCTGTAAGAAATATATTATGTATAAAAAATATTAAAATATTTATGGTAATCATGATCATTAATGTCATGCATATAGGTAAATTTCGATCATGAATATCTAAAAAAAAATTATATTAAAATAGTGACCAGCAGTTATGGTCGTAACTTTCCGATGAAAGGCTAACAATATTTGCTTTTTTTTTGTTTTGCATTCACTTTTTTTTTTAATTAAATTGGTTAGTAAATACATTCTTTCTTGGTAAACAAAATTATTAAACAAGATTTTTGCATACTTTTATTTAAGCTAAATAAGATCTAAACGTCAAATGTCAGTATATATATATATAATAGCATTTCACTATAGCAGTTGAAAATTTCAGACTAATATTGTCATTATAACGAGGTTTGACTGTATTTGAAACGAGACAATCTTGCCATAGTTTTTTTTTTTTTTAAATTTGAATTTCTTATATTGTGGATGGGAGTATTCAGGTTGGATCTTTAAGTAATTATGGCTCTTGTTATTTTAATAGATGGAAGAAAGAATGACATTATGCAACATGGTTGTGTCATCTGATAAAACGACATATGACTATCTCGAGGTTAGTGCAGAAGCTGAGGACTCAACTTCACCTCTTTGAACTTTTCCACCTCCCTTGTGAGCTTAATGTCATCTGAGACATGCTGCCAAAAAGACCTTTTAACTTTGTATTCATGGGTGACCGAATAAAGAACCGTTATTCGGCTAATGGATTTTTATTTTCTGCTATCACAGGGCAGGACTTCTGTTTTCTATGAACCTGTATATAGTGATGAAGGAGCCAGGTATTTAACACCATAGACCATTGTAGTGACACCACCAATTGAATCCATATTGCTCTAATATGCATTTGTCTTAGTGTTGGGTGTATCTAAATTTTAAACCTGATTCACGTAATTTCTAATAATTGAAATACTAGAACATGCAAAATATATTGCAAAAAGTGGATAGAAATGGCTATGCAACATGTCCAATAGTTGGAACATTCTCGTGGTTCTTAGTTATCAAAGTGTCAATTTGTTATTCTTTCTCAGCTAAAATTTCATCTAAGTTTTGAGCTACATGCGAAGATGCATTCATGTCGTAATCTGTTTTGCACATGCACAGAAAAAAAAATCTTCACACCAATGAGGTTGAAATGCATTTTTCTGTAGAACTCAAATGTTATTAAAGAAAGCTAAATAAATTGACCCATTTCATAGATCTCTATTGTAGAAACTTACTGGTATAGAATGACAGAGAAAGCAAAAGTCAGAGAATATCCGGAATCATAAGCTTTCCTTTGTTGGGACTTTAGAAGTTAAATATCAGGTACTACCTCAATATCCTTGTCAGACTTATATATTTCACAAATAATTACAATAGGCTTATAAGGAAAAAGAAATAGCAATAGGAAAGCAAATGAATTTGCCAATACATTTGAGTGAGACCAGAGCAAATAATTTGTTATGTAATAATGCATATCAAGTTACTTTTTTGATAATACACTTGTATTTTAGACTAAAAAGATTACAGTTTGATTGTCAAATCTATCTATGTTGATAACGATGAATTAAGAAGTCATTTGGTAGCTGATTTGTAACAAAAAAAGAAAGAATTTTGTACTTTATAAGGCTAAGCTTGGCTACCACCCATTCTTGGTACTTAAAGATTTGCTCGCCTGTTTTGGTTGAATGACTGAAACTATAATCATTCAATTGTTAAATATTTCGCCTTTGAGGGTTGAAACTTGAGCATATTTCTTGAAATGAACAAGTTCTAAGCTAAACATATGTTTATATAGATCTACTATGGAAACTAAGTCTATACTGCGACTCCTAAAAGAGATGAGAATCATGTACTTCTCTAGGATAACTACTAATGAACTTCTTACTTTTTATAACATTTGAAAATTGTCATTAGAGATGTATAGATATGAGAAATTGAACTCTTTGATGAAAACCCATTTGATTAGAGACTCTTTTCATCTTGTTATGAAATGCATGTTTATTACTCCATTCACATATGCACAGATTTCTTATTCAGCCATCTCAATTCATTTCTCGAAAAGGGAAATTGTAAAACATGGAAAAGTATACAGGTTTCAGAAGAGAGATGCCCTTCTTTTATTTGCTTATATTTTTTCAGTAAATTGTTTTTTTCGGATATTGTATATCTGACGTGATGACTTACTACCTTTGCTTCTCTTCTGAAATCTTGAGATACTGAAACTGCGGTGGTCCGTGGAAGGCTCTATTGTTGATACTTAGAATAAAAGAATTTATCAAGACCACGAGATTCAGTTCTTTTTGTAGACCAATTGTTTAGGTTGTTGATAAGAATACCATCTTGAGAAAAATTTGTTGTATTCTTTCTGTAGGTTTTGTTGGTTAATATTTCAAATTTTCTTTCTTGTCATTTTTCCCTTTCTTCCTTAATAACATTATGTGAATAAGGAACAGTTTATAGTCAATAGTGAACAGCTGAAGAGAACATTATGTTGGTTAAAAAAGTATTAGTTATCACACAATTCTGGTAAATTCCAATAGTGAGGAATATAGAAGGTCAACTCTCCTGCACAAGGATGTAATGGTTGATTTCCTTAAATTGTCTAACCTGTTGTTCTTATCCTTTTGCTAAAGCTGCTATAAATTTAGCCATATGCAGTGATGTCAAGAAAAAGGCGAAGAGAAATATGCTCGAGAAATAAGAACAACGGATGTGTCGTGTGCAATTATGCAGAATACGAAAAAGGATAGCAGTGTACAAATAATAAAAGCAGATATATGCAGATTACATCTATCAGTTTTGTAACTTGAGACATTCATATAAGTAAGAGAAAGGAGTAAACTAATATAATTTAGGACACTACGAAGAAGCTAGAGTTATAATTTTAGTACCTTTGCACGCTTATTTATTTATTTATTGAAAAAGTATAGGACACTGTCATTTCCTAAAATTTTTTTGATATGAGATATGGAGTTACAATTGGATTGCTACACTTGGAGAAAAGGAGCAACATTATGCTCCATCCCGGAGACACAATACAATTTACCACTTACCCAAGAATATTGGCTACACTATCCTTCTTGTAGACTTTAGAATAACAAACTAGATAGTAATAAGTTGATAGTTGAAGTTGGTGTTCTAGGATATCTTTTTTGTTGTTGCATGACTGCATCCATTTTCACTATTTGATTATCAGCATTCTATGGTAAGTGTTGTACCAAATGAAATGATTTATATGATCTGTTGGGATATCAAATGCAGTTTGATTATGGCTCATCCTGTGTATCTGTCATCGTTTTGACACGCTCTTACTAAGGAACTGATTGTATTGCAGGTGGACACCTTATGGAAATACAGAGTGCACTATTTGCAAGCAACAAGTGCATCAAGATGGCAAGTATTGTCATACCTGCGCTTATAGTAAAGGTAACCAAAACTACTTTGGAATTGCGTATGATTTTTTCAGTGGAACATTAGTTCCAGATGATTTAATATTAGGGTAACATTTCTATCTTATCTGAACTATTCTTCCCCTGCACGAGTAATTAATTTCTTGTTTTTTTTTTCTAATTTCTCTTTTTTAACAAATCATATATTATCTAACATATTATCGTTCTTTCCTTTTGTCAGTTAACACTAATATCCAGACACAACATATACTACACGCTTCACCTGTCCCGTTCAACAACTCTTGTAATAACTTATCAACGTAATACTTTACTTTGTTCCAAACAATAGAAAGCATGTATATTTATATCTTGTTGCTTAAAATTTTAATTGCTTTAATTCAACAATATTTGAAAAAAGGCCCGTGCCGTGCGCAGCACGGGCAGCCACCATCTAGTAATTGTAAATAAATAATTAGTATTGATCGTCAAATGTTTTTCTAATCCTCTTGTGCACGGGCAGCCACCATCTAGTAATTGTAAATAAATAATTAGTATTGATCGTCAAATGTTTTTCTAATCCTCTTAAAATGCTATTGGTTCAACCTTTATTTTTTTTCTGCCCATTTTGAAGGTTCTATTACACTTATTCCCACCATGCCAAGTGGGTCATATTCTAGATAGGGCTAAGACTTTATATATATATATATATATATATACATGCCAAGTGGGTCATATTCTAGATAGGGCTAAGACTTTATATATATATATATATATATATATATATATATATATATTCTCTCAAGAGATAGACAGGGGTGTGTGTAAATTTTGATTTTTTTTATTGTGAAAAATATTATATTATTATTATTATTATATTAAATTAATTTAGTATAATTTGATATTTAGCACAGTAAATTGGTTATGATAGTTTGTTTAATTTTGATTTATATATATACATATGATAAAAAATTATAATTTTTTGAAAAATATTTCAATTATATCAAAGTAATATCTAACATGTTAAAATATATAAAAATATTTAAAAAAAATAAAATAATTTTCTTCGTTAATCAACTATAAAAAAAAAATTCATTTAAATAAGATAACAAAGATTTTAAAGTCCAAACAATATTGGTCAATTCTCCGTTAGATACAAAAGAGCATTAAACGAGATATAATATATATACATATATATATAATTAAATACTTCGATATGTCATTAGTATTTTTTTTATAAATATTAAATATTATATTCAATAAAAAATAAAATACATATCAACACCGTAAAATTAAAATTATAATATCAAAAATTTCATTTTAAATTTTAACAAGATTTATTAAAATTTGCACACCCTAAAAAGAAGTGTCAAGAATAACTTTTATTATATACTTTGGGAATCAAAATTAAGGGACGAAAACTTTTCACCCGATTAGTAATATAAGTAAGATAATGAAGTTATTAATTAGGTTAGACGTAGTTAGGCATAAAGCTGATATGACTTCCCTTTTAAGGTAAGCTGTCGAGTCACTCAAACAATTATTAGAAAGGTGACAGAAAGAGTAGTGTCATATCGATTCATCGCTTCCAGTAGCCTCTAGCCCTCTAGGTGGTTTGGTTTCGTTTCCATTCTACGGATTATTGGTGAAGTCATTAATCTTGTTTTGTTGAAGGCTGCATCTTGAATCTTTCTGATTTATTTTATATATATATATTAGAAAAATTTGAGATTCAACAACCTAAATTTAAAACATGGAGTGATGGGTCGTTAGGTCCTTTCATTAATTTTGGATCTGAAGGTGGGTTATAGCTGTCTGATGACATAAACACAGACTCTATCCTCTTTTACTATCCCCTCCCTTTTATTTTACACGACGAAATTTAACTAAATTTGTCTGATTTTAAGAATTATAATTTTAATTTTAATTTTATATTTATATTTAAAATTTTATTTAATATGTAGTAATTAATCTATCAACATTCAAACAGTGAAAAAAATTATAATTCAAGATTTATAAATTAAAATTATGATTCCACTTCTGATTGAAAATACTTCAAATTTATTAGAGACCACAAAACTTGGACTTATTAAATTGGAGAAGTTATGATTTTGGTCATAATTATGATGTTAGGAAAAATATATATCGTTTAGCCTTTTATTATTACAGTTGTGAGATTTTGATCACCCCTAAACAACAAACTTTTAGAATCTAACTTTCTTCAAACTTTAAGAAAGAAGTAGAACTGCTAAAGTAACAACTCTTCGTAACATTAAGAATGATCCATCATGATTTACCAATTGAATATATTTCGTTAAATTTATAATGAATTGTCAGCGGAAGGACCAAAAAATTAATAATTTTGTTAGTACAAATTAAATACTACTTATTAATCAGATATAAAAATGACAACCATAAAAGTTTATAAAAAATTGAACGGCAAAAGTACAATTATCTCTACTGAATTTCTTTCAACTCCCTTCAGCAAGAAACTTAATTAGAATTTATTTGCAAATATTGAAATAGTGTTTGCAAATCAATGGAGTCTTTATTTTACTCTCTCGTGCATTATTTCAGTTCCAATTTGAAACACAGAATATAAAGTTGAAAAAGTCTAAAGCTAATTTTAACTTCCAAAGTACTTTTGGTTCAAATTCAACTTTAAATGGTCATTATTACAACTTTAACTAAAAATTACCCAAACAGGGGGTGATGCGGAGGTGGAGAGGGATTGTTGGGATCTGTGAAAAAATAAAGAAGAAGAAAAGTAAAGTAGTTGGTGGAGAGGAACATAATTAAGAGATGGGTTGTATTGGAAGATGTTGAAATTGATATTTGAGGGTCTTCTCAGGACAACACACATGCAGAAAGATATCACATATATGCACTGAGGTCTAAAGGAAATGGTATATCTTGTTTGGATATTTAGGTGATGATTCTGATACTTTTCTATGTACATGGTGGGGACTTCTTATTTGTCTCCAACATGCAATTAATGTTTTGGAAGATATCATGAGGTGATCGATGCATACCAATGTACCTTTCTTCCCAAAATTTGGGACTTTAATTCTTCATTCATTTGAAAATAGAAGCACAAAGATTCCATCACAACAAGCCCTTTCTAAACGTGGAATGCAGCTGGAATTTTTATTGTTAAATTCCTACCATGACTTCCAACTCTTTAGTGAAAAATAATGTAAAACTATAACAATCTACGTTACATTAGTTCTTATAGTTTTAGCTCGACATTGTGTATACATGTTAAAAGATTTACTAATTAAATATAAATAATTTATTTTAAACCTAGTAAACTAAATGAATTGTGATAACATTTCAAATTTAAATCAACAAAGTTTAAATCTTGAATCTACGTATATGCTTATTGTAATCATGCATCAAAATTGGTGTGTGACATGACCGACACTAAATGTTTGTCAAGCGAACCCTGAACTAACATGAGGGATATAATAATCACTAGAACTATCTGATTTAACTGAAAAAGGTTATCATAATCGACAAAAGTAAAACAAACCAATCTACACTAAAAGAGTAAAATTGAGACCGTAAAACCCATAATTAACCACTAAAATAATTCACGAGTCTCTAAAATTTCTTAAACATATTGTCCTCCTACTAATGTGACAACGAAAGTGAGCTGGGTTGAAGTCTGAACTTATACATTCGTGCTTGGGACATTGTTAAGCTAAAAGTGTCATGAGCTAGAGAGCTACATATATTAGGGAGAGCAATGTAAGCTAGAGAGCTATGCGCTAAGGCTAACAACATAGAGTTTTGATGATTAACAAATAATTAGAAAAATATAGCAAACATATGTAAGAACCAGGTCCTTCAAGACTCAACAAAGGATTAATATTAGTCAAAATAAGATACTACATGAAACGAGTTACGTTATAAGTCTACAACAAAGAGCTTCTATCAAGAAGTGCATTACAAATAATGAATCAGGTCCTTCACAATGGACTAGAAAAGACTATTAATCTCAACCAAGGCATATTCCAAGCGATAAAGAAGGATTTCTTGACGAATTGTAATTTTGCCAAATCCAATGATACAACAAGAAATATAATATGAAAATATTTTTATGTTTACCAACAAAGAAGAAGCTTAAAAAAATAGAAGAAAAGAAGTCAAACACGTGAAGGAAACTAAGTCAGACAAGGATAGAATCTTAGAAAGTCTTAATCCAATTTGAGTTAAATTGGGATGACAAGAAGCAGTTACTTACTTCTATATAAAGAATCTCATTGATGCTACTGAAGACATCCATACAAAGAAAGAACGGAGCACACATCGAGAAGATCTATTCCTTTGAATTGTGCACGAGAGAGTCAACTAGAAACATTGTAAATAACTTGTTCCTATCTAGTTATATCCATAACAGTTCTTGGGTGTCTAGTTGATTGATTTTGAATTTATAACTCTTTTACTTTGCTTAATTGATTTGTATTAGGTATTATTTTATGTTGTAAGGGTACCAACAACTGGGTATAGTTGTTGAGGACGAGTCTATACCTATAATTGAAGCGCGTTGTAGAGAGGAAACCGGAGTAGGTACTATAGTGGTTAGCTCTTTTGATGCTATACTATTTGCATTTAAAACTTGTAAAGACTCACATTTTAGTCGTAATTTGATAGAGAAAGAGAGAGAACATAATTTTTTGTCTCCTAGGAGAGGAGTTATTTCATGTAAAAACCTTGTGTTGATTGCTATTTGTTCCACAGTTTCTTCTTATTTAAATTGCTGAAGAACCTCATTATTCTGCGTATAAGGGGCAACATAAAATAAAAATTGGTATGGGAGCAGGTTCTTTTTAGAAAGGCTAAAACCTTGAAAGACCAAAGATGGCTACACCCTCAGGTGTACAAGAAGGACAATTGACCACAAGGCAACTATACTTTAGTGAAAAATATTATGGTTGGTAGAAATCAAAGATACAAGACTTCATAGTTGTAGAAGATCTAGAACGATAGGATATCATCCAAGATGGGCCAAAATTTCCATGAACACTGATAACAGAGGTAAGAAGACCCTTTCGGACCAAGAGAGAGCTATATTGTTGAAGATATCAAGATGGTCCAAAGAAATTCCAAGAACATTTAAAAACCTATGAGATAAGTAAGCTCCACAATTAGAAGAATGCTCCTCAATAAGAGGAGGGATCCGGGTTCTTAAAGATTGTCACGACCCAAATGGAGGCTCGGATCATAGACACGGAACAAGGGACTGCGAGAGACCCCAAGTCGACCCATGGCATAAGCATACAACTAACTCATTTAATAAATATGAAGAAAACATAAATATAAACTTAGCGAAAGTCTCATGCATCAACACATCACGACGATATCCGAAGCTACACATACATAATTCTGAAAGCCTCTAATCTGGACGAGTTGATGGGACAAGACCCCAACTAACTCAACGATACTGAAACTGAAATACGAAATGAAAACGGAGAGTCTAGTCCTCGAAAGATGAGGACTCACCAATCCTGAGCTAATAAGGACTCTGTAAAGATGACTAAGATCAGGGCTGAAGCTGCAAGCCAGGTCCTGTATCATGAACGATACAGAATAGAAAGTATGCAATCAGTACGTGGAATGTACCAGGTATGCAAGGTAAGTAAAACCGCTTAAGTAAAGTAAATCACTTTAAACATTCATAACATATCATAAGCTTTCAAGCATAAGTAGAAAGACTACATGCATTCGTTCAAAAATCGAAATCTTATCATAACATGACCATGCATAGCTTTATAACATCATGATTGACTCGAATGACTCAAAGATGAAATGTAACATTTAAATTTAAAATCTGAACAATGAGTCAAACCTTGCTTTTAGAACATGCATGCGTAAAGTAATCATCATGAGTAATGAATATGCAAATCTGAATGATATAGACAGTAGGAGACTCGTCACTTAACCGACATACCACGATAGAGCTTACGTGGTCCCAACTATCACACTCAAGGGGGTAGAGCCGTCCATAATCTTGCCAGGGTGATGGACGATATCATGATATTGATATCAAGCTGAAGGGACAATCGGACTAGGGATAGCTCACAAGGGAGGTCCCAATAATATAATAGTATCAACCTACGTTAGCGCGTAGTTCTGAGGCATAGGGTGATCAATCCTTAACCTGCTCGGTGCTAGACTCTTATCCCAAAAAAATATGCAATGGTTTACATCGTATATAATGAAGCTCAACATTATCTATTGAAGAATCTCAAGATGACATCATGCATAGCTCAACATCGTATAAAACGAAGCTCAACATTGTCTATTGACAAAGCTCATAATGAAATAATGCATAGACTAGACATTATATGAATATGAAGCTCAAAATTATCCTTTGACAAAGCTCAATAATGATATATACCTTGATTATGAATTCATGCATATGAGAGGCTTTGTTTCGAAACATACCACAAGCTCAATTATAGGTGGAAGCATCTACTCCAAATCATGTGGTAAGCTATATGAAGGAATATTTAGCTCAACATAACACAACTAGAATTTATGAAATTTAATAAGACTTTGCTCCAAACAATGTGGTAAGCTTATTTCGGGAAAATCATCAGTTTAAATCAACATGTGGGCATTGCCCAAAGCTTTATCATACTTGGATCTACTCAATTAATTTTGAAAACAACACCATAATCATGGGTAGCTTTAGAAACATACTTTTCATCATCAAGTCTCATCATCATTCTCTTCTTTTATGAATTTCTCACCCATGGACATTTAATTTCATAACTTAGAAAATATGACTTTTGCATTGAAAATACTTTAAAATTTGCCCAAGCTTCACAATTCATCAATATAAATATAATCTAATCATACCCATATATAGAGTTTGAAGAATCATGCAATTGGGTGAAAACCCCATACTTGATCATAGGCAATTATCATGATTTGATAGAAACTGCGCATGGGTGTGGAAGGAGACACCCACTCATAGCCTTACATACATGGGAATGGTGAATTCTAATACTTTCTAATTTCCCAAGCTGAGATTCGAATGGAAACCTTGAGATTTTTCCTTGAGTCACCCCTTTCAAACCTTCAAACTTGCATGCATGGGAAGAATGACCTAGAATAGGTTTTCCCCTGCTAAAAACTCACTAAAAAGAGCCTTAAACGACGTAGTATAAACCCCTAGGATTTAGGAATTACGGAAAAGCCCTTACTAAAATCACTGAAAATAACTGCCACGGGGTCCCAATGAGGGACCTAACGATTCGTCAAGAGAGGCAATGACTCGTTGAATCATTCGTCAAGTACACCGGATAACAGATCTCTTAGGGCTCGTACGGGTAACTTAATGATTCGTCGCTCGTGACCACGACTCGTGGTTACCTCCCGTCATGTACACTGTCTCATTCTGAAATAAAGTTCACCCTACTTACTCACGACTCATCCCACGAATCGTGGGGACTGACCATGACTCATGGGGTCCCTTCCGTTAGGTACACCGGTCGATTCTTCTATTTATTTCTCAACCTCACCCCACGGCTAACTTGACGACTCGTGGTGGCTGACCACGAGTCGTTCCCACACTTGTGGGGACCTCTATCCTTCATTTCCTCCAGGCCTCCCCACGAGGTACCTGAAGACTCATGGGGTCTCCTCACAAGTCGTCCAACGACTCGTCCTACAACTGAAGCACCTATTTCCAGTTTTTTCCCGTTTTGACTCCCGAGTCCGATCTTTAAATTCTCTGTGTATAACAATATCTCCCCCCTGGAACATTCATCCTAGAATTTTAGAAACAAGCAGAAAATAGAAATATACAATTATCACACTCCAATACTGATTATTTTAACCAAAATTTTCATGAAATGACTACCTCCGAAAGGAACCACATAGCTGAATTGAATTCAGACCCCACATACATATCCATACACATAAAAGAAACTTGAACACATAAACTGAACATGGAAACTAAATAGAGTCATAGAGCAGAACTGATACCTCAAGTCGAAACTGCGCCAGTAGAGAATAAATGTGAGTGTTTAGCCATCATATCCGCTTCGGCTTCCCACATAGTTCCCTCAACATGCTGATATCTTCATAAGACCTTCACTAAAGCTACTTTTTTATTCCTTAACTTCCGAACTTGACGATCCAAGATTTCAATGGGAACTTCTTCATAACTGAGGCTATCTTTTACCCCAACGTTGTCCATCGGAATTACCAAAGCTGGATCACCCAAGCTCTTTTTCAAAAGTGACACATGAAACACAGGGTGTACTGAAGATAACTCAGATGGCAAGTCCAACTCATATGTCACTTTACCAACCCTTCTCATAACCCGGTAAGGACCAACATAGCGGGGACTGAGTTTTCCTTTCTCTCCGAACCGCATGACTCCCTTAATGGGAGATACCTTTAGAAATACCCAATCGTCCACCTCAAACTCTAGATCTCTTCTCCTCACATCAGCATATGATTTCTGACGACTCTAAGCGGTCTTAAACCTGTCCCTTATCAAATGAACCTTTACATGTCCTCATGAACCGAATCAGGCCCTATCATAGCGGCTACCCCAACTTCTAACCATCCGATGGGAGATCTACACCTCCGCCCATAAAGAGCCTCGAACGGTGCCATCTGGATACTAGTGTGATAGCTGTTATTATAAGCAAACTTGATCAAGGGCAAATGATCATCCCAACTACATTTGAAGTCCATCACACATGCCCTCAACATATCCTCGAGGGTCTGGATTGTTCATTCTGCCTGGCCGTCTATTTGCGGATGAAAGGCTGTACTGAGCCTAACTTGAGTCCCAAGCCCCTTCTAAAAAGAACGCCAGAATTGGGAGGTAAACTGAGTACCTCGGTCTAAAATAATAGACAAGGGCACTCCATGAAGTCGAACCAACTCCCGAATATACAATTTGGCATAATCATCCGCTGAATTTGTGGTTTTGACCGGTAGAAAGTGTGCAGCCTTGATTAATCTGTTGACCACCACCCAAATGGAGTCATATTGTCTGTGAGTATGAGGTAGACCAGTAATGAAACCCATATTAATCTCTTCCCTCTTCCAAGTGGGAATGTCGATATCCTGAAGTACGCCTCCAGGCCTCTGGTGCTCAACTTTCACTTGCTGATAGTTCGAGACTTAGCTATAAGTTCTGCAATATCCTTCTTCATACCATCTCACCAATAAATTTCTCGCAAGTCCCAATACATCTTTGTGGATCTCGGATGGATAGAATATCTGGTACCATGTGCCTTATGCAATATCCGACTCCTCAAATAATCAATGTCTGGGACATATAGACGACCCTGGTATAGTAGCACACCATCTCCCCCTTGGGAGAAGACCTCCACCTTTTGACTCCACACCACTTCCTTCAATTTCCTCAAAGTCGGATCCTCATCTTGCCTAGATTTGACATCAACCACCAAGGACGGTTCTGATACATTCTGCACAACAACGCCGCCATCGGTCGAGTCAACCAATCTAACTCCTAATCTTGCAAGTTGATGGATATCTTTCACCAACTCCTTCTTTCCCTTATCCACGTGGGACACAATCTCCATAGAGAGATGGCTAAGTGCATCTGCAACCACATTAGCCTTGCCCCGATGGTAAAGGACACTCATGTCATAGTCCTTTAATAACTTCAACCACCTCCTTTGCCGAAGATTGAGCTCCTTCTGCGTGAACACATATTGTAATCTCTTGTGATTCATGAATACATCCACATGGACTCCATACAAGTAATATCGCCATATCTTCAAGGCGAATACCACCGCGGCCAACTCAAGATCATGGGTCGGGTAATTCTTCTCATGAACTTGCAATTGTCTTGAGGCATATGCTATTACCTTCCCATGTTACATCAACACACATCCCAGTCCGACTCGTGAAGCATCACAATACACCACAAATCCATGTGTACCCTCGACTATGCTCAACACTTGTGCTGAAGTGAGTCGGGTCTTCAACTCATGGAAGCTTTTCTAACAAGCCTCCGACCATTGGAACTTTATCTTTTTCTGAGTCAACCTGGTAAATGGGGCTGCAATGGATGAAAAGCCCTCAACGAATATCCGGTAATAACCCATTAAGCCCAAAAAGCTCTTAATATCTGATTGGTTCACCGGTCTGGGTCAATTCTTTACGGCCTCGATCTTCTGCGAATCTACCCTTATGCCCTCACTTGATACCAAATGGCTTAGAAATGCCATAGAGTCCAAGCAAAACTCACATTTTCTAAACTTTGCATACAATAGTTGATCCTTGAGGGTCTGAAGCACTATTCTCAAATGAGCGGCATGCTTCTCCTCGCTTCAAGAGTATATAAGGATATCATCGATAAACACAATCACGAATATGTCTAGATATGCCTTGAACACCCTGTTCATTAGATCCATGAAAGCTTCAGGAGCATTGGTTAGTCCAACAGACATAACAACAAATTTGTAGTGACCATACCAAGTCTTGAAAGCGGTTTTCGGGATGTCACTCTCCCGAACCCTGAGCTGGTGATATCCGGACCTGAGATCAATCTTGTAGAAACACCTGGCACCTTGAAACTGGTCAAACAAATCATCAATACTGGGTAAGGGGTACCTGTTCTTGACGGTAACCTTATTCAACTGCCGATAATCAATACACATACAAAGGGAACCGTCCTTCTTCCGAACAAACAATACTGGCGCACCCATACTCGGCCTATAAACCCCTTATCTAATAGATCCTTCAACTTTTTTAGCTAAGCTGGAGCCATTCTGTAAGACGGAATAGATATAGGCTGCATGTCGGGGAGAAGATCTATGCCAAAATCAATCTTCCACTCGGGAGGGACACCTGGCAAATCATCAAGAAAGAACTCTGGGTACTCACATACGATCGGAACTGACTGAATGGTCAGGGTCTCGGACTCCATGTCCTTATCCCTAACTAGATGGTACAAGTAACCCTTAGAAATCATCTTTCTGGCCTTAAGGTAGGAAATGAATCGACCTACAGGCACAACTTAACTACCCTTCCATTCTAAGACTGGCTCACTCGGAAATCTGAACTCTACTGCCCGGGTTCTACAATTAACTGAAGTATAGCATGAAAATTGCTGATCCATGTCGAGAATAACATCGAAATCAGTCATGACTAACTCTATCAAGTCTGCTGAGGTGAACTTATGAAGGACTGAGACTGGGCAACCTCTATACACCCATCTAGCTATAACTGAGTCACCCACTGGAGTAGAAATTGAGAAGGGCTCTAACAAGTCATCGGGACTAACTCCGAAGTTACTAGCTAAGTATGGTGTCACAAAATATAGGGTAGCCCCTGAATCTAGCAATGCATAAACATCAATATGAAAGACTCGCAACATACCAGTAACCACATCCGGGGAGACCTCCTGCTCCTAACGGGAATTTAAAGCATAAAACCTGTTCTGGAGCTGACCGCTAGCTGTTCTAGTAGATGCCTCCTGATGAGTTGAGCGTGGGGGAGGGGCTGCTAAACTAGAAACTGGGCCTCGGCACCCACCCTGATCCTATCTCATCATTGTACAATCTCTGAGCATATGTACGGGCCTACCCACAATTGAAACAAGCTCCTGAACCTGCCAAACACTAGCCTGTATGCCCTCGCCAATACCTGCGACAAGCTGGGATACTAGAATCTTCGGGTCTACTGCTCTGACCTCTCGAACCTGACACTCGCCGTCTTTGATCATGTCTGGGCATGGATGGCACACTTACTGTTGAAGATGTTGGGGCTGAGATCTCTGGTGGATTTGCTGTCGGTGTCTACCACCGGACCTCTGCTGAGAGAATCTATGATCCTCAATCCTGGCCCTCTTGTCCTCCCTCTCCCTCGAATGTGCCTCCTCCATCTGCTGGGCGTACAACACCATGCGAGGAAATTCCATATCCTGGTGAATCATAGCAATCTGACACTCCTTGTCCTAATACCCTGCTATACCATGCACAAACCTGCTCACCCGCGCCCTTTGGTCAGCCACTAACTCCCGGGGATACTTCGATAGGCGGGTGAACTCAAGGGCGTACTCCTGAACAGTCATCCTTCCTTGCTTTAAATTCACGAACTTAGCTGCTTTCAACTCCCTCATCTCTCGAGGGAAGAACCGATATAGGAATGCAACCTGAAACTCTTCCCATGTGATCGGACCTGCTCCTGCAATCTTGCTATCCTTCCACTGGCGGAACCAAATATGCGCAACCCCCTTCAACTGGTAGGAGGACAACTTTGCGCACTCAACACTACTCACCTCCATAAACTGGGTGATCTTGACAATCTCATCAATGAAATCATGTGGGTCCTCATCTACCTTGGATCCCAGAAACTCCGGCGGGTTCATTCTCAAGAAATCTCAGACTATGGCCGCTGCTGCATCACCGTTTTGAGGAACATGTGCAACGACTTGTTCATTGCCCTGAGCGGTCAAGGCCTGCACAAGCATCTGAATGGCAGCTCGGAACTTAGCATGAGCGGATGGCTTCGGTGCCCGAGGCTCCTAAACTGGTGGGGCTGGCTGATGCCCATAACCGTTTCCATCCTCGTAGACTTCACCACCTCCATTCTTCCTTCCATTCATTCTTCTAGGAGCCATGATTTCGTAATGCAAATAGCATGAATTAGAAGGATAGAAATACCTTTCATCGCATGACATAGATCAGGAAAGAAGGGAACATTTTCTAAACGTCTAGTAGCCTTTTCTTCATAAGTGTGGTGCGCTTCACACCCATGAAAAAGACTCCACTTAACAAGACTTTCAGACTCCCAAGGAAACATCAAATCTATGGCTTTGATACCAAGTTTGTCATGACCCGAACGGAGGCCTGAATTGTAGACACGAGACAAGGGACCCCGAGAGACCCCAAGTCGACCCGTGGCATCAGCATACAACTAACTCATTTAATAAATATAAAGAAAACATAAATATAAACTTAGCGGAAATCTCATACATCAGCACATTAGGACGATATTCGAAGCTACACATACATAAGTCTGAATGCCTCTAATCTGGACGAGTTAATGGGACAAGACCCCAACTAACTCAAAGATACTGAAACTGAAATATGAAATGAAAACTGAGAGTCTAGTCCTTGAAAGATGAGGACTCACCAATCCTGAGCTAATAAGGACTCTGGAAAGATGACTAAGATCAGGGCTGAAGCTGTGAGCCGGGTCCTGTATCATGAAACGATACAACATAGAAAGTATGCGGTCAATACGTGGAATGTACCAGGTATGCAAAGGTAAGAAAAATTGCTTAAGTAAAGTAAATCACTTAAAACATTCATAACATATCATAAGCTTTCAAGCATAAGTAGAAAGGCTACATGCATTCGTTCAAAAATCAAAATCTTATCATTACATAACCATGCATAGCTTTATAACATCATGACTGACTCAAATGACTCAAATATGAAATGCAACATTTATATTTAAAAGCTGAACAATGAGTCAAATCTTGCTTTTAGAACATGCATGCGTAAAGTAATCATCATGAGTAATGAATATGCAAATCTGAATGATATAGACAGTTGGAGACTCGTCACTTAACCAACATACCACGATAGAGCTTACGTGGTCCCAACTATCACACTCAAGTGGGTAGAGCCTGTTCGTGCCCGATTCGCGCGTCCGTAAGTGTACGGGTCGTGCAAGTAATATAGTGGCTCTTTTAGAGAACTGGAATGTCGAACCCACAAGGACTTGACCCATTCCTCTAACCATCCATTTCAAGTGTGATCTTAACTTTCGCAAGTGTTGGTTATAGAAGTTTTCGAGGGAGATTTAATTAAGTCTAGTTTTGGTCAATGAAATATCCTGAATTTACTCTAGGAGCAACATAGAGTAAAAACCAGATAATCATGCGATACTACGATTTACAATGGGTTAAGCATGAAACTATCGATTGTTGTTTCACATAATTAGAATTTCATGTTCATGGTCTTTCGAGCCTCTAAACACGACAAACTAGCCTCACTACATCATTGTGAGCGAGGATGCTAATTTCTAGTTCATGGACAATTAATTATGTTGTGGTTTACATGAAAATGATTAGGGACTTTCATGCGTCTAACCATTTAACTCAACTTAGCCTCACAATTACTTCTTCAAGTGGTGATGCGGTAATCCTAAGTTGGTCTTTAATAACCCTGTTTTATCAACCAAGCAAGGTGTTAGGTATATTTCTATCCTAATACGAAATTATATCATGAGATACAAACATGCTCCTCACATTCTCATGTCCTGACCTAGGTAATGCTTTCTCAAGCCAATGCCCAAGCTAACATATATGCTTTCATGGTGATCAATCATAAAAACAACCAACAATCAAGAATGCAAGATGAAAACAACAACCAATAACTTAATTTCAAAACAATTTCATAAAATCACAATCATAATTCATGGCTTCAACCCTAGAGGAAGGGTTCTAGCCATTCATGTTCGTAAAACTACAAGAAACTACAACTAAACTAATATTCTTACAAGAATTTGGTAGATGAGAAGGGAATTTTCCAAACCCTAGGTGAGTTCTCCCACTTCTCCCTTCACTCCTAGGTAGTTTTCCAGAATAAAATTGTGACAAAATGGTTTTATGAGCTAAGGGACCTATTTATAGTAAATGAAAAACGTTCCCAATTTAGCCTGTCGTGGAACGGCTTCGTGTCACGGAGTGTATCGCGGAGCACTACCTCCGTGACAAGGTAACGCGGAGGCTCTCTGGAAATTTCCTCCAGAAGCCAAAACTGCCGAGTGTCACTGCGCTGCCGGTGTGACACTCTGCTCATGCAGCGCGTTGGCAGTCCCCTATCGCGGAGCTGGCACGACGTGGCACGTTGCTGGCGCGCTGGTGCTGCCTGCCTGCCGCATCTGCTCACGTGCCTGGCCTAGGTGTGGCACGACACTAGGCGCGGCAGATGTACAACGTGGCACGCTGCCTGGCGCGACCAGCCTTGCCATGGCCTACTCCTATCCGACTTTCGCCCATTGCTTCCGACTCCATTCCTCTCCTTCACCGACTTATGAATTAGTTCCTCAAAATCGTTGAAACCTACAAAACAAGGACTAATCATGTTGGTTGGCACATATATTCACATTTATATAAAATCACATGAAAATGTATAAAATAAATTAGATAAACAAGACTAAATTAAGTTATAAAGCATCACTCGGACATGCTATTTTTGCCCGAGATCACCTACCCCACACTTAAAGCCTTGTTCGTCCTCGAACAAACTTTTACATCTCATGCATATGGATACTCACACATAACTAATTTTTGTAAGATAATTCAAGCTATGGCTACAATGATTACGTAAGATAACAAGCTACAAATAAAGCATGCACGATTTAATCAATGAAATGAAATACAACTCCGCTAAGACTTCTTAACCTCAAGAAGGGACTCTCAATCTTAGCAAACTCATGCAAATCAACTGATTAATAAATCCCACATGAATTATATCCTTCATTTAACATGTGCCCTCATGGAATGAGAGTTACCCATTTTCACATGCAAAAACTTTTTAAATCACAACATATGTGGGTACATGAATAGAATTCCGCTCACTCTCACAAAGAATTCATGTGCATTATGCAATGACCCATAAGATTACCCTTAGTGTTTTACTCCACTAATTTAAGGATGTATGAATGTAAGATCAAGTAGGACTTTTTAGGTTGTCATGTAGCTAAGGGACGGGTAGGTACTATTATGGCCAAAAATAGTGACTAACTTCCCTAAGCGCTTTTAATACATCATGCCCTCATTACAGACTTCCCTGCTCTTACTTCACCTTCATCTCCTTTCATCTTTCTTTTTCCTCTTTTGTTCCCCTTTTCTTTAGGCACTTTTGGCTTATTAGTAAGGAGTTCTATACGTAACTTTTCATTAATTTATTTTCTTACTCCTTATAATAATCAGCCATTTTCACACCAGTGCACCCTTAACCTTTCTCAACTTTTACAACCTCCACTTTTCCTTCTTTTACATTTTTCTCACTCCTTTACTCTTTCAGATTATTCACTCAAGCGCTTAGGAGTTTTGGATCAAATTCAAGGCTAATGAAAGAAAAAGGATTAAGCTTATATTGCAGCTGTCAAAGAATAGGCTCAAGGCTCAATGGGGCTAACTAGGATTAAATATTCAAGGTAGGTAAAATGAGGGATAACATTTAGGTTCCTTCAAAGAAATGCCTAAATCATTTCCTACAATTCACATCCTTCATTTCGTTTTATAAATAAACCAAACAAGTTCTAGACATTCCACAATAGCACAGAATACTCAAAAACCTTACACTCATGGCACATGCTCAAATCAAGACACATTCAACAAACTCTTACTCAGCTAATCACAAGAATTCAGAATTAAGCTTCAATCATATTGAGTCAAATTCAAGAACCTAAGTGTCTCGCATAAAGTTATACACTTGCATTCTTCAACACTGAACATACTTGCATCTTACAATCATTTATAGCCCATAACAAGAACATTAAGCATCGATTAGCTACGGGTTCACAAACCCACAACCTATCGACTAATTTTTCCTCAAGACGGTAGTCATCCATCCATCGTCGGAAACAATCCCTAGCTATGACTATAAACATTATATACAAACAAAGAAAAGAAAAAGAAAATTTTTATTCTTCTGTTCAAAGACCCTCCGTCGGAAAAGAACCGAAAAGAAAAACCAATGGGTAATGAATTCATGCTTGACTCCCAAAAATTTTCAAATTTCTCCCAAATTTCACACAAGCATCACATTCACCAAAAACTTGTTAAGCACAAAAATTTTGAAATTTCTCACCCCACACTTAAATCATGCTATGTCCTCATAGCATTAAATTAACATTTAAAGGATGAGAAATACTCCTTGAGCCTCTATGCCAAGCTAAAAGAATGCTGTCCTTTCAAGTTCCAGAGATGGGTGTTCGACCCCACACTTCTTCTATTCCATGCTCTTTAGCTTCCACCTTCTCGGTACTCAGACTTCCCTTCCATCCGTGCTTAACTTTACACCAAAAACACAAACAAAATGAAAATAACAAAACCAACACGAAATCAAAATTAACAAAGTGTACCCGAGGTACCCTTGGGTTGCCTCCCAAGCAGCGCCTTATTTTACGTCGTGGCCCGACGTGGACTGTCCTTTTCAGGACATCCTTATACCTGGGTTCTCTTTCGAGAACCATCTCCTTCTCTTTTGCTGTTTAGAGGAAACAGCCTCCACTCTTTTCCTCTCTTTCTCCAACTTCTTCTCAATTTGAAGCCCTCTATCAGACTTGGGCTGAAGACTTGACATTGCCTTTAGCCGTGCACCTGTGGAATCCTCCACCCCACACTTATCCTCTGCCAACACACTAACCTGACAAAGGTTTTTGTAGTGTGTCGATGGGTTCATTCCTTGGTAAACACGGAAGATTTCTTCTTCATCCTCAACCCTCATTTTCAGGTTCCCTGCTTTCAAGTCAATCACCGCTCCTCCGGTGGCCAAGAATGGCCTTCCCAAGATCAGGGGTACCTGGTCATCAACCTGGAAATTTAAAACAATAAAATCAGCAGGTATAATAAACCTACCTACTTTGATGAGAAGGTCCTCTATTATTCCATCAGGTGTCACTCGCGACTTGTCAGCCAGCTGCAGCATCAACCTTGTCGGCCTCGGTTTTCCCAACTCCAGGGTGTTGAATAAGGATAGGGGCATTAGATTAACTGCTTCCCCTAGATCACACAAAGCTCGTAGCACCTCAGCTTTACCAATTTGTATGGGGAGGGTAAAACTCCTTGGGTCTTCGAGCTTCTTTGACATTTTGCTCAATACCCTATGACTGCATACCTCAGTCAGTGCTACAGTCTGGACATCCACCAATCTAACTTTGTTCGCCATCACGTCCTTCAAGTATTTAGCATACTTGGGCATTCCCTGCAAGACATCAATAAGAGGCAAATTTATGTGAAGTTCTTTAAAACTTTCAAAGAACTTTTTGAAGCATTCCTCCTCCCTGCTCTTTCTGACTTTCTGAGGGAATGGTGGTGGTGGTCTTTGTGCTGCCTGCAATGCAGTTTGTGCATTTTGTTGCTCAGCACTCTGATTCGCTCCAGTGTTGGTGGATGTTCCTGGTCTAACCTGTTATACCCCGTAGGATTCTTGGCACCTAGAAGGCCTATTCGTGCGTTGGTCAAGCATATTTGGAAGCCATACGTACTAGGGAAAGGCCCGGGAAAAGACCGGACGAGTAACCTGTCGAACCATCGCGGGAGGAGCCGAGGCAGAGCCCCTCCGCTATGGCAGCGTGTCACGGAGGTGAGGCCTCCGTGTTGGCTCCGTGACACGTTGGCCTTGTATAGGCCCAAGTATATAAAACCCCACTTCGGTTTTAAGTTGGTTATTCTCATAATTTCCAGTGAAAATAGAGAGGAAAAATCAGAGGAAGGAAAGGAACGAAGAGGGTAATATAATTTTCGTCCGATTACGCTGCCAAACGTAGTCCAAACCCAAATTAACCTCAGATACCGAGGTATTTAGCAGCAGAGGGCATTCCTACGGATTTAGTTTCGTGAAATACGGCCGACGAATCATCGAGCTACCAAGCTAAGGTAAGTAGAATTGCTCCAAACTAGTGTCTATATGTTCCTAGCTGTGATGTGAATATTTCTCCCTTTTGGACTTTTGGAAAATATCGAGTTTTTGGCCGTCTTTCGATAAGCCTAAGTTTAGGCTATAATTATATCAAAAGTGACGTTGTTCTTTGGAATAAAGTTGTATTTAGTATTAATTGACACATTTATGAATGCAGTTGGGAGAAATAGTTGAAGTATTGGCCGAGCCTCATCCGACAGACGGATAGTTCAAGGATAAGGTATGTAAAGCTAGTTCCTTCGGCAAGTTAGTAGCTTTAGCCTTGTATAGTACAATAAACTCCGTAGTAGAATTCCTGAAAGTTGAATGTTAAGTATTGTGCAAGTTCAGTAAACCTAGTTCGCGTTGTGATATCATATTCAGTCTGAAAGTTAGAAAAGCATGTGCCCAAGGGCAAGTTAGTAGTTCAGATTCAGTACAACCTATTATGTGAATAGCAAGCATGTTGTAGAATAAAAGGAACATATTTTCATAATAACAGTCAGTAAAGAAAGATCTGATAGACAGATAGTTATGGCTACAGATTAGCCATTCAGACAGATAGTATCATGGCTACAGATTTGTTATACCCCGTAGAATTCCCGGCACTTAGATGACCTATTCACACGTGGGTTAAGCATATTTGAAAGCCATACGTGCTAGGGAAAGGCCCGGGAAAAGATCGGACGAGAAACCTGTCGAACCATCGCGGGAGGAGCCGAGGCAAAGCCCCTCCGCGATGGCAGCGTGTCACGGAGGTGAGGCCTCCGCGATGGCTCCGTGACACGTTGCCCAGGTCCAGGCCCAAGTATAAAAGCCTCCACTTCAGTTCAAAATCAGAAAACATCTGAAAATTTCCAGAACACGCTGCAACCAGAGAAAAAACGTAGGAAAATTAAATATTTTCGTCCGATTACGCTGCCAAACGCTGCCCAAATCCAAATTAATCCTAGATACCAAGGTATTTAGCAGTAGAGAGCATTTCTACGGAGTTAGTTTTGCGAAATACGGCCGACGAATCGGCGAGCCGCCGAACTAAAGTAAGTAGAATTGCTCCAAACTTATGTCTATGTGTTCCTAGCTGAGAAGTAAATAATTCTCCCTTCTGGGCCACTGGAAAATAGCGAGTTTTTTGACCGTCTTTCGATAAGCCTAAGTTTAGGCTATAAATTAAATCGAAAGTAACGTTGCTCTTTACAATAACGTTGTATTTAGTATTGATTGACGTATTTATGAATGCAGTTGGGAGAAAATAGTTGAAGTACCAGCCGAGCCTCGTCCGACGGACAGATATTCTAAGATAAGGTATGTAAAGTTAAGTTTCCTCGGCAAGTTGAGTAACCTCGAAGCAGTATAGTAATTTACAGACCAGTAGCATGTTTAGAAATCGATTATCGTGTTATTTTGAACATTGGTGCAATATGAGCAGTTTTGGGCCGTAACGTGTACGATACCTATCCGTATGATATAGATTCGAATATAAATGATTAAGATTGGCCGTATATTCAGTATGTGATATAATATGCCCTGCCAAGATATTGTTGTGTTTAGCTGAAACCTCGCAAGGTAGTACAACATCAGTAAAGCATTCCAGATATAGAATAGTGACTGTATATGGTTTAGAAAGCATGTTAGAAAAAGGAAATCATGTTAATACAGAAACCTAGTGAACAGCATAGCCTTCAGCAGAAACACCCGCTTGTATAGCCTTTGCCCCAGTACAGTTAGACAGGGAATTATATTCATATTTATACTTACCTGTCTCAGCATGTATCAGACACCTACAGATTGCTATTATTAGCCCAGTACATGATTTATATAATACCTTACGCCTATTAGTTTTGGCTTATGAGATACACAGACAGCATGACTAGTTGAGACCGTTGTATTGATTGGGGTTGGATTACCTAGCATCCCTGACCGCCCAGGGTTAATAGCTGTATCGACTCGTCCGCCAGAGGATGAGGATACGTCACTCTACGGAGTGATATGCCGTCCCGCAAGGGGACGAAGATGGGATGCCAGTTTCCCCATATTGTGCCTTGGTCGGCCCTTATACACCCCCGTCGAGCGGGTACGCCCGGGGTGTTGATTTTAGAGTCCTTCGGACTCAGATACAGTTATAGTCAGGGGCTCAGCGAGCCCAAGTGCATACCCAGGGACCGGCAGGATGCTTACAGCCACTATAGGAGATGGGGTGACCGGGGTAGGGGCATAGATTCTGTGATGATTGTACCTCCCGGCTTATGGGGGCCGGGTAAGGTTTGTATGTGCTGTGTTATGTTATGTATGCTATGCTATGTTATATTCGACGCGAGTGGGTTGGTAGAAGAATGATACGCCTCCAGGTATGATTCCTACTTCCTTCGGTATCAGTAAGAGCAGGTACGATCTACTTCGTCAGACAGTTAAGTTATTCCTCCTACTTCTGCTTCATCAGTCATATTATTGCTTTCAGATGTTGTTTTCAGTTATATTATTTCAGTAGCTTTACATACTCAGTACCAGCGGTACTGATGCCCAGTGGGGTGCTGCATTACTTGCCTGCAGGTACTCTTAGACGAGCAGGCGATTCTACGTGACTCCCTGTCAGCTGTTGAGTATTCAGCTCCAGTCATCCGGAGGCTGAATTTCGGAGGTGTAGTTCAGTTCCTTTTGTTGTATATGGAATGGGTAGGTCGGGGCCCTGTCCCGATCAGTTCTATTACTATTCCTAGAGGCTTGCATTCTGTATGAAATCCCTGTGGTCAGATGAGCCGGTCGTGTGGGGCCGTGTAGTTGTATAGTTGTCTTTACTCTTTCTTACTTCTGTGATGGTCGTGTGAGGCCATAGTTGTCAGTAGTGGTGACCTTGCCGGTCACGTAGCTTCTTTTTGTGCTTTTTGATTAAGCAGCAGATAACTAGACAGCATGGTGGCCTTGTCGGCCCGTATAGGTTTCCCCTGAGTTACTATATTTCTGGTTAGCTGCCAAGACAGGTACAGCAGGCGATAGGCCAATGGGCCGGGGGCTATATTTACAGCCGTTATATAGCCCTTTGTTTCCAGAAATCTAAGTTAGAGCCAGCCAGGCGCCAGACGCGCCCAGGCTTAACAGTCTAGCAGGTCAGATCTTAGTAGGGAACCAGGTGCCAGTCGTACCCCCCCAAGGCGGGGTGTGACAAACTTGGTATCAGAGCAGGTCGTATCCCAAGGAGTCTGCAAGCCGTGCTAAGTAGAGTCCTGTCCATGGATGTGTAGTGCACCACATACTATGGGTAGGAGGCTGCAAGGCATGATAGGATGGTTGTCTTTTATTCTGATTCAGTCGTGCCATAGAGCGGTACAGTATAGGGTTGAATTCCTAAGAGCTTACCATATTCTTTGGTTACAGATAATGTCAGACCAGCAACATCCTACCACAGGTCGGAGCCTAGACATTGCAGCAGGGGAAGGCACCAGCAAGATGCCTCCCCCTCATTTGGAGACAGCCCGATCAGAGGGCCCTACAGAGGCTTCATCTCAGCCTCCTCAGCAGTCTCCACCACGTCAGGAGCCGTTTGGAGCGACAGTATCTTCAGCAATCCCTATACCAACACCTTCTGACTAGGAGGTTAGGAGTGCGGTAGTTATGATAGCACAGATGATGGCTGCTCAGCGTCAGCAAATGCCATCCACAGTTCCAGAAGCATCAGATGGGGCCCGGTAGTTCGAGGGTCCGAGAGTTCTTAGCCCTGAATCCCCCACAGTTCACAGGCACGGACCGAACAGAGGACCCCCAGGATTTTCTGGATTAGATGTAGAGAATCTTCAGGGTTATGCATGCTACACCTACTGAGTCAGTTGAATTGGCCGCATTTCGGTTGCGAGATATTGCGGTGTTATGGTATGAAAGCTGGGAGAGGTCCCGAGGGAGAGATGTTCCCCCTCCTACCTGGTCCAGCTTTTCAGGAGCCTTTCTGGATCACTATTTGCCGCGGGAGATCCGACAGGCCCGGGTAGACCAGTTCCTACATCTGGAACAGGGGGCCATGAGTGTTCGGGAATATTCCTTGCGGTTTGACTCCTTGGCTCGATATGCACCGGCTTTCGTGGATACCATGGCATCCAGAGTGCACCGTTTTATTATGGGGTTGAACCCAGAGTATGTCGAGACTTGTATCACGACCACACTGTGAGAAGATATGGATATTTCCCGAATCCAGGCATTTGCCCAGAATATTGAGGGCATCAGACAGCGACATCGGGAAATCAGAAGGGTTAATCAGGAGCAGCGTCGCTGGGATAGGCCAGCTGAGTTACAAAGAGAGGCCCGGGGAGGACCCAGGCCACGATTGTCAGATAGGCCGCCCAGGCCCCTGCCTCCGCCACAGTCACAGGGAGGTAGATCCAACCACAGGGGGCAGTTAGAGGCTGGTAGAGGTTCGCAGACGGCAGACTCACCGTCACAGAGGAGGGCGGAGCAGAGTAGGTATACCCTACCACTTTGCCCTATATGTAGTCGACGTCATTCTGGAGCATGCAGGTATGGTTCCACCGCATGCTATATTTGTGGCCAAGAAGGCCATTTGATGAGAGATTGCCCAGCCAGAGGTCGTGAGGACCGGGACAGACAGGATAGGGCATCAACAGGATCACGAGCTACAACATCCTCGACTGGGCGCAGGCCCCCAGTTTCAGCAGGCAGGGGTCGAGGCAGATCAGGGGCATCCAGTACAGGTGCGGGTCCAAGCCGCACATATGCCTTACCAGGGAGGCAAGATTCAGAGGCATCGCCTGATGTTGTGACAGGTATGCTAACTATCTGTTCACACCCTGCTTATGTGTTAATTGATCCAGGGTCTACTTTGTCCTATATTACTTCATTTGTGGCACGGAAGCTTAGTATTGTACCAGAATCATTACAGCAGCCCTTCTTAGTATCTACGCCCGTCGGTGACTCCATCACAGCTAGCCGAATTTACCGCGGGTGTACAGTAGAGGTTGCTGCTCGTCAGACCACAGTAGATCTGGTCGAGTTAGAGATGATAGATTTCGATGCCATAATGGGTATGGACTGGTTAGTACCATGTTTTGCTAATGTTGAATGCTGGACCAAAATGGTCCGATTCCACTTCCCGGGGGAGGCAGTACGGGAGTGGAAGGGCAGCACCGCGACGCCAAAAGGTAGGTTTATTTCCTACCTTCGGGCGAGAAAGTTGATATCTAAGGGGTGCATTTACCATCTTGTCAGAGTTCAGGATGTCCAAGCAGAATTTCCGACACTCCAGTCTGTCCCAGTGGTAAATGAATTCCCAGATGTATTTCCTGATGAGTTACCTGGTATTCCCCCAGAAAGGGAAATAGACTTTGCTATTGACTTGCTACCAGGCACTCAGCCAATATCAATACCTCCTTATCGTGTGGCTCCCGCAGAACTCAGAGAATTAAAGGAGCAGTTAAAAGACTTGTTAGATAAAGGTTTTATCAGGCCGAGTACTTCCCCGTGTGGTGCGCCAGTCTTGTTCGTGAGAAAGAAAGATGGCTCGCTCCGAATGTGCATAGACTATCGGCAGCTCAATAAAGTTACAGTAAAGAATAAGTATCCGCTTCCTAGGATTGATGACCTATTTGATCAGTTACAGGGAGCCAGATACTTTTCTAAGATTGACTTGCGGTTCGGATATCACCAGGTCCGAGTACGTGAGAGGGACATCCCTAAGACAGCATTTAGGACCCGATATGGACATTTTGAATTTCTGGTTATGTCCTTCGGGATAACAAATGCCCCGACAGTCTTTATGGACCTGATGAACAGTATTTTCAGACCCTTTCTGGACTTGTTCGTGATAGTATTCATTGATGATATTCTGGTGTATTCTCGCTCCGAAGCAGATCACCGGACTCATTTGCGGACAGTGCTCCAGATTCTCAGGGACCGCCACTTGTATGCTAAATTTTCGAAGTGTGAATTCTGGCTTAACTCAGTAGCCTTTTTAGGGCATATTGTCTTAGACGCTGGTATACAGGTAGACAAGCAGAAGATAGAAGCAGTTAAGTCATGGCCTAGGCCTACCACCCCGACTGAAGTTCGTAGCTTTCTGGGGTCGGCAGGATACTATCGGAGGTTCGTTGAAGGGTTCTCAACCATTGCAGCACCTTTAACAAAATTGACACAGAAAGCAGCAAAGTTTCAGTGGACGGAGGCATGTGAGCAGAGTTTCCAGGAACTGAAAGATAGATTGACCTCCGCTCCCGTATTAGCACTGCCGGAAGGCACATAAGGTTATTCAGTCTATTGCGATGCGTCAGGTGTCGGACTGGGTTGTGTGTTGATGCAGCTTGGTAGAGTAATTGCATATGCTTCCAGGCAGCTGAGGAAACATGAGAAGAATTACCCCACCCATGATCTAGAGTTGGCCGCAGTAATTCATGCCTTGAAGATGTGGAGGCATTATCTGTACGGCGTTCATGTTGATATTTATACAGATCATAAGTGCCTACAGTACATTTTTACTCAGAGGGAGTTAAATCTGCGACAACGTCGCTGGTTAGAATTGTTGAAGGATTATGATGTGAACATCTTGTACCATCCGGGAAAAGCCAATGTCGTGGCAGACGCCCTGAGCCGTAAGTCAATGGGGAGTTTGGCGTATTTGCGACCTGAGAAACAGAAATTAGCTAAAGAAATTCATCAGTTAGCTGATCTGGCCGTTCGAATAATGGAAACAGAAAATAATGGAGCAGTAATTCAGAATTCTGCAGTGTCCTCATTAGTTGCAGAGATAAAAGAACGACAGTATGAGGATCCCGATTTAGTCCAGCTCAGAGATAGAATTCAGAAAGGTAAGGAGCCAGATTTTCAGATAACCGAGGATGATGTGCTACGTTGTAAGGGCCGCCTCTGTGTCCCGAATGTCTCAGGACTTCGTGGGCAGATCATGCATGAGGTACATTACGCTCGCTATCCCTTTCACCCAGGGGCGATGAAAATGTACCACGACATCAGAGACATCTATTGGTGGCCAGGTATGAAAACTGAAATAGCCGAATTCGTATCTAGATGTGCTAATTGTCAGCAGGTGAAAGCAGAGCACCAGAAACCGGGTGGTTTGAATCAAGAGATATCAATACCTATGTGGAAATGGGAAGCAATAAATATGGATTTTATGACAGGATTACCCCGTACGAGGCGCAGAAATGATTCCATTTGGGTAATAGTCGATAGGCTGACAAAATCAGCTCATTTCCTGCCAGTAAGGGCTACCTTCTCAACTGAGGATTATGCCGAATTATATATCAGAGAAATAGTTAGGTTACATGGAGTGCCGGCATCTATCATTTCAGACAGAGGGGCACAGTTTACAGCTAGGTTCTGGCAGTCATTTCAGAAAGGTCTGGGGACGCAGATTAATCTGAGTACAGCATTCCATCCTCAGACAGACGGGCAAGCTGAACGTACAATACAGACGCTCGAAGATATGCTACGAGCGTGTGTGTTAGATTTTGGGGGTAGAACATCTTTCGTTAATCGAATTTGCTTATAATAACAGCTACCATTCAGCTATTCAGATGGCGCCTTTCGAGGCATTATATGGGCGAAAGTGTAGATCTCCGGTGGGCTGGTTTGAGATAGGAGAATAAGCATTAGTTGGCCCAGATATCGTTCGGCAGTCCGAAGAAAAGATAAAGCTTATCCGGGAACGTTTACTGACCGCTCAGGGCCGTCAGAAGTCATATGCAGATAGACGGCGCAGAAATTTAGAATTTTCGGTAAACGACTGGGTATATCTGAAAGTGTCCCCGATGAAAGGGGTAATGAGGTTTGGCAAGAAAGGCAAGCTTAGCCCCAGATTTATTGGGCCGTACCAAATTCGGCGAAGAATAGGCCGCGTGGCATATGAGTTAAACTTGCCTCCAGAATTAGCGTTAGTACACCCAGTATTCCACGTTTCTATGTTAAGAAAGTTTGTAGGGGACCCTTCTACAGTAGTTCCAGTCCAGGATGTTCAGGTCACAGAGGGGTTAGCCTACGAAGAGGTTCCCGTAGCTATCCTAGACAGACAGATTCGCAGGCTGAGAACTAAAGATGTTGCATCTGTCAAGGTATTGTGGCGTAACAGAAATCGGGAAGAAATGACGTGGGAGGCTGAAGAAGACATGAAAATCAGATATCCTCACTTATTTCAGGCCTAGTCAGACGACAGGTATGTCCGTATTATTATTTACACAGTACTTTATGGTATGTATGTTGTAAATGATAAAGAAAGAAGTGGTATTTAGTTGTCCAGTGGATTGTAGAATATTATGTGCAGTGCCTGTGTTGGGCTTTTTCTGCGTTTCAGGGCGTTGCGATAGTCCATATTACAGGGGAAACTCTGCCAAAATTTTTCCCAGAAACTAGAGTGAACAGTTCTCTAGACAGCAGTATACATTCGGGGACGAATGTTCCTAAGGGGGGGAGAATGTTATACCCCATAGAATTCCCGGCACTTAGATGACCTATTCGCACGTGGGTTAAGCATATTTGAAAGCCGTACGTGCTAGGGAAAGGCCTGGGAAAAGATCGGATGAGAAACCTGTCGAACCATCGCGGGAGGAGCCGAGGCAGAGCCCCTCCGCGATGGCAGCGTGTCACGGAGGTGAGGCCTCCACGATGGCTCCGTGACACGTTGCCCAGGTCCAGGCCCAAGTATAAAAGCCTCCACTTCAGTTCAAAATCAGAAAACATCTGAAAATTTCCAGAACACGCTGCAACCAGAGAAAAAACGTAGGAAAATTAAATATTTTCGTCCGATTACGCTGCTAAACGCTGCCCAAATCCAAATTAATCCTAGATACCAAGGTATTTAGCAGTAGAGAGCATTTCTACGGAGTTAGTTTTGCGAAATACGGCCGACGAATCGGCGAGCCGCCGAACTAAAGTAAGTAGAATTGCTCCAAACTTATGTCTATGTGTTCCTAGCTGAGAAGTAAATAATTCTCCCTTCTGGGCCGCTGAAAAATAGCGAGTTTTTGACCGTCTTTCGATAAGCCTCAGTTTAGGCTATAAATTAAATCGAAAGTAACGTCGCTCTTTACAATAACGTTGTATTTAGTATTGATTGACGTATTTATGAATGCAGTTGGGAGAAAATAGTAGAAGTACCAGCCGAGCCTCGTCCGACGGACAGATATTCAAAGATAAGGTATGTAAAGTTAAGTTTCCTCGGCAAGTTAAGTAGCATTGAAGCAGTATAGTAATTTACAGACCAGTAGAATGTTCGGAAATCGATTATTGTGTTATTATGAATATGGGTGCAATATGAGCGGTTTTGGGTTGTAACGTGTACGATACCTATTCGTACGATATAGATTTGGGCGTAAGTGGTTAAGGTTGCCCAGTATATTCAGTATATAATGTAATATGCCATGTTAAGATATTGTTGTGTTTAGCTGAAACCTCGCAAGGTAGTACAGTATCAGTAAAGCATTCCCGATATAGAATAGTAACTGTATATGGTTTAGAAAGCATGTTAGAAATAGGAAATCATGTTAATACAGAAACTCAGTAAACAGTATAACTTTCAGCAGAAACACCTTCTTGTATAACCTTTGCCCCAGTACAGTTTGACAGGAGGCTATATTCATATTTATACTTACCTGTCTCAGCATGTATCAGACACTTACAGATTACTATTATTAGCTTAGTATGTGATTTATACGATACCCTACATCTGTTAACCTTAGCTTATGAGATACACAGACAGCATGATTAGTTGAGACCATTGTATTGATTGGGGTTGGATTACCTAGCATCGCTGACCGCCCAGGGTTAATAGCTGTATCGACTCGTCCGCCAGAGGACGAGGATACGTCGCTCTACGGAGTGATATGCCGTCCCGCAAGGGGACGAAGATGGGATGCCAGTTTCCCCATATTGTGCCTTGGTCGGCCCTTATACACCCCCGTCGAGCGGGTACGCCCGGGGTGTTGATTTAGAGTCCTTCGGACTCAGATACAGCTATATTCAGGGGCTCAGCGAGCCCAAGTGCATACCCAGGGACCGGCAGGATGCTTACAGCCACTACAGGAGATGGGATGACCGGGGTAGGGGCATAGATTCTGTGTTGATTGTACCTCCCGGCTTATGGGGGCCGGGTAAGGTTTGTGTGTGCTATGTTATGTTATGTATGCTATGCTATGTTGTATTAGACGCGAGTGGGTTGGTAGTAGAATGATACGCCTCCAGGTATGATTCCTACTTCCTTCGGTATCAGTAAGAACAGGTACGATCTAATTCATCAGACAGTTAAGTTATTCCTCCTACTTCTGCTTCATTGGTCATAGTATTGCTTTCAGAGGTTGTTTTCAGTTATATTATTTCAGTTTCTTTACATACTCAGTACCAGTGGTACTGACGCCCAGTGGGGCGCTGCATTACTTGCCTGCAGGTTCTCATAGACGAGCAGGCGATTCTACGTGACTCCCTGTCAGCGGTTGAGCATTCAGCTCCAGTCATCCGGAGGCTGAATTTCAGAGGTGTAGTTCAGTTTCTGTTGTTGTATATAGTACGGGTAGGTCAGGGCCCTGTCCCGGCCAGTTCTATTACTATTCCTAGAGGCTTGCAGTCTGTATGTATTCCCTGTGGTCAGATGAGCCAGTCGTGTGGGGCCGTGCAGTTGTATAGTTGCCTTTATCCTTTCTTTCTTTGTAATGGTCGTGTGGAGCCATAGTTTGCCAGTAGTGGTGACCTTGCTGGTCACGTAGCTTCTTAGTATGCTATGTTTGAGTTATAGATAACTAGACAGCATGGTGGCCTTGTCGGCCCGCATAGGTTTCCCTGAATTACTATGTTTCTGGTCAGCTGCTAGTGCAGGTACAGGAGGCTATAGGCCAATGGGCCGGGGGCTGTATTTACAGCCGTCATATAGCCCTTTGTTTCCAGAAATGTGAGTTAGCGCCAGCTAGGCACCAGATGCGCCCAGGCTTAACTGTCCAGCAGGTCAGGTCCTCGTAGGGCACCAGGTGCCAGTCATACCCCCCAAGGCGGGGTGTGACAAACTTGGTATCAGAGCAGGTCGTATCCCAGGGAGTCTGCAAGCCGTGCTAAGTAGAGTCCTGTCCATGGATGTGTTGTGCACCACATTCTATGGGTAGGAGGCTGCAAGGCATGATAGGATGGTTGTCTTTTATTCTGATTCAGTCGTGCTATAGAGCGGTACAGTATAGGGTTGAATTCCTAAGATCTTACCATATTCTTTGGCTACAGATAATGTCAGACCAGCGCCATCCCGTCACAGGTCGGAGCTTAGACATTGCAGCAGGGGAGGGCACCAGCAGGATGCCTCCCCCTCCTTTGGAGATAGCCCGATCAGAGGGCCCTACAGAGGCTTCATCTCAGCCTCCTCAGTAGTCTCCACCACGTCAGGAGCCACTTGGGGAGACATTACCTTCCGCAGCCCCTATATTGACACCCTCCGACCAGGAGGTTAGGAGTGCTGTAGTTCTGTTAGCACAGATGATGGCTGCTCAGCGTCAGCAAATGCCATCTACAGTTGTAGAACCCTCAGGAGGGCCCGGTAGTTCGAGGGTCCGAGAGTTCTTAGCCCTGAATCCCCCACAGTTCACAGGCACGGACCGAACAGAGGACCCCCAGGATTTTCTGGATCAGATGCAGAGAATCTTCAGGGTTATGCATGCTACACCTACTGAGTCAGTTGAATTGGCCGCATTCCGGTTGCGAGATATTGCGGTGTTATGGTATGAAAGCTGGGAGAGATCCCGAGGGAGAGATGTTCCCCCTCCCACCTGGTCCAGCTTTTCAGGAGCCTTTCTAGATCACTATTTGCCGCGGGAGATTCGACAAGCCCAGGTAGACCAGTTCCTACATCTAGAACAAGGGGCCATGAATGTTCGGGAATATTCCTTGCGGTTTGATTCTTTGGCTCGATATGCACCAGCTTTTGTTGATACCATGGCATCCAGAGTGCACCGTTTTATTATGGGGTTGAACCCAGAGTATGTCGAGACTTGTATCACGGCCACACTTCGAGAAGATATGGATATTTCCCGAATCCAGGCATTTGCCCAGAATATTGAGGGCATCAGACAGCGACATCGGGAAATCAGAAGGGTTAATCAGGAGCAACGTCGTCGGGATAGGCCAGTTGAGTTACAAAGAGAGGCCCGGGGAGGACCCAGGCCACGATTGTCAGACAGGCCGCCCAGGCCCCCGCCTCCGTCACAGTCATAGGGAGGTAGATCCAACCGCAGGGGGCAGTCAGAGGCTGGTATAGGTTCGCAGACGGCAGACTCACCGTCACAGAGAAGGGCGGAGCAGAGTAGGTATACCCTACCACTTTGCCCTATATACAGCCGACGCCATTCTGGAGCATGCAGGTATGGTTCCACCGCATGCTATAGTTGTGGCCAAGAAGGCCATTTGATGAGAGATTGCCCAGCCAGAGGTCGTGAGGACCGGGACAGACAGGATAGGGCATCAACAGGATCACGAGCTACAGCATCCTCAACTGGGCGTAGGCCCTCAGTTTCAGCAGGCAGGGGTCGAGGCAGATCAGGGGCCTCCGGTACAGGTGCGGGTCCAAGCCGCACATATGCCTTACCAGGGAGGCAAGATTCAGAGGCATCGCCTGATGTTGTGACAGGTATGCTAACTATCTGCTCACACCCTGCTTATGTGCTAATTGATCCAGGGTCTACTTTGTCCTATATTACTCCATTTGTGGCACGGAAGTTTAGTATTGTACCAGAATCATTACAGCAGCCCTTCTTAGTATCTACGCCCGTCGGTGACTCTATCACAGCTAGCCGAATTTACCGCGGGTGTACAGTAGAGGTTGCTGATCGTCAGACCACAGTAGATCTGGTCGAGTTAGAGATGATAGATTTCGATGCCATAATGGGTATGGACTGGTTAGTACCATGTTTTGCTAATGTTGAATGTTGGACCAAAACGGCCCGATTCCACTTCCCGGGGGAGGCAGTACGAGAGTGGAAGGGCAGCACCGTGACGCCAAAAGGTAGGTTTATTTCCTACCTTCGGGCGAGAAAGTTGATATCTAAGGGGTTCATTTACCATCTTGTCGGAGTTCAGGATGTCCAAGCAGAATCTCCGACACTCCAGTCTGTTCCAGTGGTAAATGAATTCCCAGATGTATTTCCTGATGAGTTACCTGGTATTCCCCCAGAAAGGGAAATAGACTTCGCTATTGACTTGCTACCAGGCACTCAGCCAATATCAATACCTCCTTATCGTATGGCTCCTGCAGAACTCAGAGAATTAAAGGAGCAGTTGGAAGACTTGTTAGATAAAGGTTTTATCAGGCCGAGTACTTCCCCGTGGGGTGCGCCAGTCTTGTTTGTGAGAAAGAAAGATGGCTCGCTCCGAATGTGCATAGATTATCGGCAGTTAAACAAAGTTACAGTAAAGAACAAGTATCCGCTTCCCAGAATCGATGACTTATTTGATCAGCTACAGGGAGCCAGATACTTTTCTAAAATTGACTTGCGGTTCGGATATCACCAGGTCCGAGTACGTGAGAGGGACATCCCTAAGACAGCATTCAGGACCCGATATGGACATTTTGAATTTCTGGTTATGTCCTTCGGACTAACAAATGCCCCAGCAGTCTTTATCGACCTGATGAACAGTATTTTCAGACCCTTCCTGGACTTGTTCGTGATAGTATTCATTGATGATATTCTGGTGTATTCTCGCTCTGAAGTAGATCACCGGACTCATTTGCGGACAGTGTTCCAAATTCTTAGGGACCGCCAGTTGTATGCTAAATTTTCGAAGTGTGAATTCTGGCTTAACTCAGTAGCCTTTTTAGGGCATATTGTCTCAGACGCTGGTATACAGGTAGACAAGCAGAAGATAGAAGCAGTTAAGTCATGGCCCAGGCCTACCACCCCGACTGAAGTTCGTAGCTTTCTGGGGTTGGAAGGATACTATCGGAGGTTCGTTGAGGGATTCTCAACTATTGCAGCACCTTTAACGAAATTGACACAGAAAGCAGCAAAGTTTCAGTGGACGGAGGCATGCGAGCAGAGTTTCCAGGAACTGAAAGACAGATTAACCTCCGCCCCAGTACTAGCACTGCCGGAAGGCACAAAAGGTTATTCAGTCTATTGTGACGCGTCAGGTGTCGGATTGGGTTGTGTGTTGATGCAGCATGGTAGAGTAATTGCATATGCTTCCAGACAGTTGAAGAAGCACGAAAAGAATTACCCCACCCATGATCTAGAATTGGCCGCAGTAATTCATGCCTTGAAGATGTGGAGGCATTACCTGTACGACGTCCATGTTGATATATATACAGATCATAAGAGCTTGCAGTACATTTTTACTTAGAGGGAGTTAAATCTACGGCAACGTCGCTGGTTAGAATTGTTGAAGGATTATGATGTGAACATCCTGTACCATCCGGGGAAAGCCAATATTGTGGCAGACGCCCTGAGCCGTAAGTCAATGGGGAGTTTGGTGTATCTGCGACCCGAAAAACAGAAATTAGCTAAAGAAATTCATCAGTTAGCTGGACTAGCCGTTCGGGTAATGGAAACAGGAGATAATGGGGCCGTAATTCAGAATTTTGCAGTGTCGTCATTAGTTGCAGAGGTAAAAGAACGACAGTATGAGGATCCTGATTTAGTCCAGCTCAGAGATAGAGTTCAGAAGGGTGAGGAGCCAGATTTTCAGATAAGCGAGAATGGGGTGCTACGCTGTAAGGGCCGCCTTTGTGTCCCGAATGTCTCAGGCCTTCGTGGGCAGATTATGCACGAGGTACATTACACTCGCTATTCCCTCCACCCAGGGGCGATGAAAATGTACCACGACATCAGAGACATCTACTGGTGGCCAGGTATGAAAACTGAAATAGCCGAATTTGTATCTAGATGTGCTAATTGTCAGCAGGTGAAAGCCGAGCACCAGAAACCGGGTGGTTTGACTCAAGAGATATCGATACCTATGTGGAAATGGGAAGCAATAAATATGGATTTTGTAACAGGGTTACCCCGTACCAGACGCAGAAATGATTCCATTTGGGTAATAGTTGATAGGCTGACAAAATCAGCTCATTTCTTGCCAGTAAGGGCTACCTTCTCAGCTGAGGATTATGCCGAATTGTATATCAGAGAAATAGTTAGATTACATGGAGTGCCAGCATCTATCATTTCAGACAGAGGGGACCAGTTTACAGCTAGGTTCTGGCAGTCATTTCAGAAAGGTCTGGGGACGCAGATTAATCTGAGCACAACATTCCATCCTCAGACAGACGGGCAAGCTGAACGTACAATTCAGACGCTCGAAGATATGCTACGAGCGTGTGTGTTAGATTTTGGGGGTAGCTGGGATGAACATCTTTCGTTAATTGAATTTGCTTATAATAACAGCTACCATTCAGCTATTCAGATGGCGCCTTTCGAGGCATTATACGGGCGGAAATGTAGATCGCCGGTGGGCTGGTTTGAGATAGGAGAATCAGCATTAGTTGGCCCAGATATTGTTCGGCAGTCCGAGGAAAAGATAAAGCTTATCTGAGAACGTTTACTGACCGCTCAGAGCCTTCAGAAGTCATATGCAGATAGATGGCGCAGAAATCTAGAATTTTTGGTAAACGACTGGGTATATCTGAAAGTGTCCCCGATGAAATGGGTAATGAGGTTTGGCAAGAAAGGCAAGCTTAGCCCAAGATTCATTGGGCCGTATCAGATTCGGCGAAGAATAGGCCGCGTGGCATATGAGTTAAACTTGCCTCCAGAATTAGCATCTGTTCACCCAGTATTCCACGTTTCCATGTTAAGAAAGTTCGTAGGGGACCCTTCTACAGTAGTTCCAGTCCAGGATGTTCAGGTCACAGAGGAGTTAGCCTATGAAGAGGTTCCCGTAGCCATTTTAGACAGACAGATTCGCAGGCTGAGAACTAAAGACGTTGCATCTGTCAAGGTATTGTGGCGTAATAGAAATCGGGAAGAAATGACGTGGGAGGCTGAAGAAGATATGAAAACCAGATACCCTCACTTATTTCAGGCCTAGTCAGACGACAGGTATGTCCGTATCATTACTTATACAGTACTTTATGATATGTATGTTGTAAATGATAAAGAGAGAAGTAATACTTAGTTGTCCAGTGGATTGTAGAACATTGTGTGCAGTGCCTGTGTTGGACTTTTCTGCATTTCAGGTTTTTGCGATAGTCCATGTTACAGGGGAAACTCTGCCAAAATTTTTCCAGAAAGTAAAGTAAGCAGTCCTCTAGATAGCAGTATACATTCGAGGACGAATGTTCCTAAGGGGGGGAGAATGTTATACCCCGTAGAATTCCCGGCACTTAGATGACCTATTCGCACGTTGGTTAAGCATATTTGAAGGCCATACGTGCTAGGGAAAGGCCCGGGAAAAAGATCGGACGAGAAACCCGTCAAACCATCGCGGGAGGAGCCGAGGCAGAACCCCTCCGCGATGGCAGCGTGTCACGGAGGTGAGGCCTCCGCGATGGCTCCGTGACACGTTGCCCTTGTCCAGGCCCAAGTATATAAAGCCCCCACTTCGGTTGGAAATCATTTAACACTTAGTAAAATTTCCAGAAATGCTGTGAACAGAGGGAAGACGAAGAAAATTAAATATTTTCGTCCGATTACGCTGCCAAACGCTGCCCAAACTCAAATTAATCCCAGATACCCGAGTATTTAGCAGCAGAGAGCATTTCTATGGAGTTAGTTTCGCGAAATACGGCCGACGAATCGGCGAGCCGCCGAACTAAAGTAAGTAGAATTGCTCTAAATTAATGTCTATGTGTTCCTAGCTGAGAAGTAAATAATTCTCCCTTCTGGGCCGCTGAAAAATAGCGAGTTTTTGACTGTCTTTCGATAAGCCTCAGTTTAGGCTATAAATTAAATCGAAAGTAACGTCGCTCTTTACAATAACGTTGTATTTAGTATTGATTGACGTATTTATGAATGCAGTTGGGAGAAAATAGTAGAAGTACCGGTCGAGCCTCGTCCGACGGACGAATATTCAAAGATAAGGTATGTAAAGTTAAGTTTCCTCGGCAAGTTAAGTAGCATTGAAGCAGTATAGTAATTTACAGACCAGTAGAATGTTCGGAAATCGATTATTGTGTTATTATGAATATGGGTGCAATATGAGCAGTTTTGGGTTGTAACCTGTACGATACCTATTCGTACGATATAGATTTGGGCGTAAGTGGTTAAGGTTGCCCAGTATATTCAGTATGTGATGTAATATGCCATGTTAAGATATTGTTGTGTTTAGCTGAAACCTCGCAAGGTAGTACAGTATCAGTAAAGCATTCCCGATATAGAATAGTAACTGTATATGGTTTAGAAAGCATGTTAGAAATAGGAAATCATGTTAATACAGAAACTCAGTAAACAGTATAACTTTCAGCAGAAACACCTTCTTGTATAACCTTTGCCCCAGTACAGTTTGACAGGAGGCTATATTCATATTTATACTTACCTGTCTCAGCATGTATCAGACACTTACAGATTACTATTATTAGCTTAGTATGTGATTTATACGATACCCTACATCTGTTAACCTTAGCTTATGAGATACACAGACAGCATGATTAGTTGAGACCATTGTATTGATTGGGGTTGGATTACCTAGCATCGCTGACCGCCCAGGGTTAATAGCTGTATCGACTCGTCCGCCAGAGGACGAGGATACGTTGCTCTACGGAGTGATATGCCGTCCCGCAAGGGGACGAAGATGGGATGCCAGTTTCCCCATATTGTGCCTTGGTCGGCCCTTATACACCCCCGTCGAGCGGGTACGCCCGGGGTGTTGATTTAGAGTCCTTCGGACTCAGATACAGTTATAGTCAGGGGCTCAGCGAGCCCAAGTGCATACCCAGGGACCGGCAGGATGCTTACATCCACTACAGGAGATGGGATGACCGGGGTAGGGGCATAGATTCTGTGTTGATTGTACCTCCCGGCTTATGGGGGCCGGGTAAGGTTTGTGTGTGCTTTGTTATGTTATGTATGCTATGCTATGTTGTATTAGACGCGAGTGGGTTGGTAGTAGAATGATACGCCTCCAGGTATGATTCCTACTTCCTTCAGTATCAGTAAGAACAGGTACGATCTACTTCATCAGACAGTTAAGTTATTCCTCCTACTTCTGCTTCATCGGTCATAGTATTGCTTTCAGATGTTGTTTTCAGTTATATTATTTCAGTTGCTTTACATACTCAGTAACAGTGGTACTGACGCCCAGTGGGGCGCTGCATTACTTGCCTGCAGGTACTCATAGACGAGCAGGCGATTCTACGTGACTCCCTGTCAGCGGTTGAGCATTCAGCTCCAGTCATCCGGAGGCTGAATTTCAGAGGTGTAGTTCAGTTTCTGTTGTTGTATATAGTATGGGTAGGTCGGGGCCCTGTCCCAGCCAGTTCTATTACTATTCCTAGAGGCTTGTAGTCTGTATGTATTCCCTGTGGTCAGATGAGCCGGTCGTGTGGGGCCGTGCAGTTGTATAGTTGCCTTTATCCTTTCTTTCTTGGTAATGGTCGTGTGGAGCCATAGTTTGCCAGTAGTGGTGACTTTGCCGGTCACGTAGCTTCTTAGTATGCTATGTTTGAGTTATAGATAACTAGACAAAATGGTGGCCTTGTCGGCCCGCATAGGTTTCCCTGAATTACTATGTTTCTGGTCAGCTGCTAGTGCAGGTACAGGAGGCTATAGGCCAATGGGCCGGGGACTGTATTTACAGCCGTCATATAGCCCTTTGTTTCCAGAAATTTGAGTTAGCGCCAGCTAGGCGCCAGATGCGCCAGGCTTAACTGTCCAGCAGGTCAGGTCCTCGTAGGGCACCAGGTGCCAGTCATACCCCCCAAGGCGGGGTGTGACACTGGTCTTGCTGCCATTGCTTCTGATGACAATTGTGCTTGTCCCGTGGGTGGTTTTTGTTGTACGTTTTCTTGAAGTCTCTTTAGCTTTTTCTCTAGAGCTACTCTCCTTTGCAAATGGATTTGACGTTCAGGTTCCGGCAACGGTTCCACAAGCTCTCTATTTCTAGCCAACTCGGCAGGACAACCTGTCACCAGCAAATAAACAGACTAAGACCAGGTTTCTCAATACTTTAGGAAATTTCAAAAATCACACAAAAACAGATAAATTATCAAAACTTTGTTGAGTCCCCAGCAATGGCGCCAAAAACTTGTTCGTGCCTGATTCGCGCGTCCGTAAGTGTACGGGTCGTGCAAGTAATATAGTGGCTCTTTTAGAGAACCGGAATGTCGAACCCATAAGGACTGGACCCATTCCTCTAACCATCCATTTCAAGTGTGATCTTAACTTTTGCAAGTGTTGGTTATAGAAGTTTTCGAGGGAGATTTAATTAAGTCTAGTTTTGGTCAATGAAATATCCTGAATTTACTCTAGGAGAAACATAGAGTTAAAACTAGATAATCATGCGATACTACGATTTGCAATGGGTTAAGCATGAAACTATCGATTGTTGTTTCACATAATTGGAATTGCATGATCATGGTCTTTTGAGCCTCTAAACACGACAAAATAGCCTCACTGCATCATTGTGAGCGAGGATGCTAATTTCTAGTTCGTGGGCAATTAATTATGTTGTGGTTTACGTGGAAATGATTAGGGACTTTCGTGCGTCTAACCATTTAACTCAACTTAGCCTCACAACTACTTCTTCGAGTGGTGATGCGATAATCCTAAGTTGGTCTTTAATAACCCCCGTTTTATCAACCAAGCAAGGTGTTAGGTATATTTCTATCCTAATACGAAATTATATTGTGAGATACAAACATGCTCCTCACATTCTCATGTCCTGACCTAGGTAATGCTTTCTCAAGCCAATTCCCAAGCTAACATATATTCTTTCATGGTCATCAATCATAAAAACAACCAACAATCCAGAATGCAAGACGAAAACAACAATCAATAATTTAATTCCAAAACAATTTCATAAAATCACAATCATAATTCATGGCTTCAACCCTAGAGGAAGGGTTCTAGCCATTCATGTTTGTAAAACTACAAGAAACTACAACTAAACTAATATACTTACAAGAATTTGGTAGATGAGAAGGGAATTTGCCGAACCCTAGGTGAGTTCTCCCACTTCTCCCTTCACTCCTAGGTAGTTTTCCAGAATAAAATCGTGACAAAATGGTTTTAGGAGCTAAGGGACCTATTTATAGTAAATGAAAAACGTTCCCATTTTAGCCTGTCATGGAACGACTTCGTGTCATGAAGTGTATCGCGGAGCACTACCTCCGTGACACGGAGGTAATGCAGAGGCCCTCTGGAAATTGCCTCCGGAAGCCAAAACTGCCGAGTGTCACTACGCTGCTGGTGTGACACGCTGCTCATGCAGCGCGTTGGCAGTCCCCTATCGCGGAGCTGGCACGGCATGGCACGTTGCTGGCGCACTGGTGCTGCCTGCCTGACCTAGGCATGGCACGACACTGGGCGCGGCACACACACAGCGTGGCACGCTGCTTGGCGCGACCAGCCTTGCCATGACCTACTCCTTGCCGACTTTCTCCCATTGCTTCCAACTCCATTCCTCTCCTTCACTAACTTATGAATTAGTTCCTCAAAATCATTGTAACCTACAAAATAAGGACTAATCATGTTTGTTAGCACATATATTCACATTTATATAAAATCACATGAAAATGTATAAAATAAATTAGATAAACAAGACTAAATTAAGTTATAAAGCATCACTCGGACATGCTGTTTTTGCCCGAGATCAAAGCCGTCCATAATCTTGCCAGGGCGATGGACGATACCATGATATCGATATCAAGCTGAAGGGACAATCGGACCAGGAATAGCTCACAAGGGAGGTCCCAATAATATAATAGTATCAACCTATGCTGGCACATAGTATTGGGGCATAGGGTGATCGACCCTTAACCCGCTCGGTGCTAGACTCTTCTCCCACAAAAACATGCAAAGCTTTACATCGTATATAATGAAACTCAACATCATCTATTGACGAAGCTCAAGATGACATCATGCGTAGCTCAATATCATCTAAAACGAAGCTCAACATTGTCTATTGACAAAGCTCATAATGAAATAATGCATAGACTAGACATTATATACCTTGATTATGAATTCATGCATATGAGAGGCTTTGTTTCGAAACATACCACAAGCTCAATTATAGGTGGAAGCATCTACTCCACATCATGTGGTAAGCTACATGTAGGAATATTTAACTCAACATAACACAACTAGAATTTATGAAATTTAAGGAGACTTCGCTCCAAACAATGTGGTAAGCTTATTTCGGGAAAGTCATCAGTTTAAATCAACATGTTGGAATTGCCCAAAGCTTTATCATACTTGGATATACTCAATTAATTTTGAAAACAACACCATAATCATGGGTAGCTTTAGAAACATACTTTTCATCATCATACATTCATCATCATTCTCTTCTTTTATGAATTTCTCACGCATGGACATTTAATTTCATAACTTAGAAAATATGATTTTTGCATTGAAAGTACTTTAAAATCTACCCATACTTCACAATTCATCAATATAAATATAATCTAATCATACCTATATATAGAGTTTGAAGAATCATGTAATTGGGTGAAAACCCCATACTTGATCATAGGCAATTATCATGATTTGATAGAAACTGGGCATGGGTGTGGAAGGAGACACCGACTCATAGCCTTACATACCTGGGAATGGTGAATTCTAATATCTTCTAATTGCTCAAGCTGAGATTCCAATGGAAACCTTGAGATTTTGCCTTGAGTCACCCCTTTCAAACCTTCAAACATGCATGGGAAGAATGACTTAGAATAGGTTTTCCCCAGCTAAAAACTCACTAAAACGAGCCTTAAACGACGTAGTATAGGCCCCTAAGATTTAGGAATTATGGAAAAGCCCTTACTAAAATCGCTGAAAATAACTGTCAGGGGGTCCCAACGAGGGACCTAATGATTTGTTAAGAGAGGCAACAACTCGTCGAGTCATTCGTCAAGTACACTGGATAATAGATCTCTTAGGGCTCGTAACGGGTGACTTAACGATTTGTCGCTCGTGACCACGACTTGTGGTTACCTCCCGTCATGTACAATATCTCATTCTAAAATAAAGTTCACCCTGCTTGCTCACAACTCATCCCACGAATCATGGGGACTGACCACGACTCGTGGGGTCCCTTCCGTTAGGTACATTGGTCGATTCTTCTATTTATTTCTCAACCTCACCCATGGCTAACTTGATGACTCGTGGTGGCTGATCACGAGTTGTTCCCACGTACTTGGAGACCTCTATCCTTCATTTCCTCCAGGCCTCCCCACGAGGTACCTGAAGACTCGTTGGGTCTTCTCACGAATCGTCCAACGACTCATCCTGCAACTAAAGCACCCATTTTCAATTTTTCCCCGTTTCAACTCCTGGGTTCGATCTTTGAATTCTGGGGTATAAGAAAGATACATAGGATGAAGACCTTTGTGATGAGGATATTTGCTTTGCTCACACGAAGGTTTTAAAGATTAATAAGGAGGGAGGTTCTCTAAGGAGAGGTGGCACCTCAACAAAAAAACTACCTAATCGAAGCTATTTAACGGTGTGCCATAGGTGTGAAAGTCCTGGTCATTTCATAAGAAATTATTTAGAAAAAGAGGATGAATAGAGAAGGAATGATCTCGACAAAGAAAGAAGAGATCAGGTCCCTAGGTACAAGATGACTACTAGCCAACACACCTAGATGTGAAGAAAACATTGGCAGCTATTGAAAACTCCTCAATTGATGATAAGGAAGAGGAGCATACAGAGGACAACTAATCCTTGCAGACCAAAGAATAAAAATAAAAAAAGATCCTAGCATTGATGTCTAACTCTGATTTAGAGACTGGAGAGGATAATTGTGAGATAAATTTTTCTAAAAAACAAAGAGGAAATGCAAAGTTTCTCTAGGGATAAACTGAACTGTGTGACTCACATTGTCCTCAATGTCTTTCAGGAGATTCACATTGATATAGATTAATTAATAGAAGAATACACATCCCTTCAATTGAATCACCAAAACTCGGAGAATGAAGTTGATGATATTAAGAACTAGGTTCTTAATTGAAGAATGAGAAGGTAGGATTAAGATTGAGAAGCTTCTAGCTTCACCTATTAAGGAGAAGGTCCATTCTAATGATATCCTAGAAGAACTAGAGAATGTGATAAAGTGTGCCAAGGCTGATCTTTGTGATGAATATGATAAGAACAAGTTGCTTCAAGAAAAGTTGAAGAGATCTAAGAATGAGCTAAAAAGAGTAGAACAATGGATCATGTCCTCAAAGATCGTGAAATCCTCGCATGAATTACAAAGCAGTGTTAGACAAGGGCTAAGGTATAAAGAAGTAAAGACCACAAATAAAAGCATGTGAGTCCCTATCTCTTTCAAAATTCAACATTTCAATTTTGAACTAAGGGCATACCAAGAAGATATGCTAGGTCAAGATGTTGTCAATTCGAAGAAACAAGCTTAAAATAGAGAAAAGGAGAAGAAATGAACCTAGTTCCTCACAATAGTTAGGCCAAGCAATAAGGCATCGTTATTCTCACCTAAAGATTTTATTTTTCCCACAACCTACTATCTCAAAGAACTAGGTTCTTTAATTATCTATTCAAGAAGATAAAATGCAGAATAAGTAAATCAACACAAGTATTTTCATGTGAAAAACTCCTCACTCAAGGGAGGCAAAAATCACTATCTACCTCTTGTAGGATTTTTCTAAAACTCTTCACTAAACACACGTAATTTTAAGGTTATAATTGCTTTTGTACACCACTTCTTCAATGACTCTACCCAATTAATAAAGTCTCTGATAACACAAAACAACACCTAGTAAAATCAATTAAGAATGTTATCAAGATACTGTCTTGGAGCAGAATACTCTAACTAATATAACTCAAGAATAGTTTTGATAAAACTTGATAGGAATAGGTTCTTTCATTGTAGTTGTTGACTTCCAGATGAGACTCTTTATGTAGACTTTTCTCTCACTCTAGCGTATCTCTCTTTGGTTGTGGTTCAGCTCCAAAGCTTTTTGACGTGCTATATCTATATGAGTATATAACCTCTTGTATTTCTCCAAAACTTGGTTCAAGACTTTCCAAGAATTTAATCCTTGTTTGACTTGGTTTTCTTCTTAACACACACACGATCAAATTCTCCCAATTCCAAGTTAATTCCATGGATTCAATTTATGGTAGGTTTTCACAACTTGAACTCTAGATCCTTGTAGAATTGAATTAAATTTTAATACCAATTCTATAAGTTAGGGTTAATAACTTCTTCAAAAAGTCTCCACTTCTTCAATTATTTATCTCAAAAGACCAGCTCCTTTGTAATGTTGTTTGTTGTACCAATTTTTTTTGGAGATCTATTAAAGATCTGGTTCTTATAATTCTTTCCCTGTATATAGAATTTCACTTGTACAAAATGTGTCAATCATCAAAATACTATGTGATCTTGAATGTAGATTAAGAGATCACGGTAGCTCTTGGCAGCTCAATAAGTTCCCTCTTTTTAATGATAACAAACTTATGGCATCTTTATACTTCTTAATGTACACTTTGCAGCTTAATCAATATTCATATGTTCTTTGATATGGATCTTCCTCCTTATGCATAGCTTTTATATTGACAATCTTCCCCATAAGAACCAACTCCATGTTGATTCAACACTTCTAGTTCCATGTTGATCCAATTTCTTACTTTCATTGGATATTAAGCTCATTCGCGCTAACCCATACTTTAACAAGGTCTATAAGCTTGTATCAGCATGTGTACATCTAACAATGTTCATTGCAGCTCACTAGATAGCTAGGTTTGCTCAGTGTTTCTAAAGGCATTTTTGGGAGAGTCCCTAGGCGAGGCATACTGTTATACCCCGTAAGATTCCCGACACCCAGATGGCCTATTAGCGCGTTGGTTAAGCATATTTGAAATCCATACGTGCTAGGAAAAGGCCCAGGAAAGGATCGGACGAGTAGCCTGTCGAACCATCGCGGAAGGAGCCGGGGCAGAGCCCCTCCGTGATGGCAACGTGTCACGGAGGTGGAGCCTCCGCGTTGGCTCCGTGACACGTTGGGCCTGTCCAGGCCCAAGTATATAAAGCTCCACTTCGGTTTTAAATGAAATAATTTTCATAATTTCCAGCGAAAACAGAGAGAAAAAACCAGAGAGGAAAAGGGAACGAAGGTTTCTTGATAATTTCCGTCCGATTACGCTGCCAAACCTAGTCCAAGTCTAAATTAACTCCAGATACCGAAGTATTTAGCAGCAAGGAGCATTCCTACGGATTTAGTTTCGCGATATACGGCCGACGAATCGTCGTGCTACCAGGCTAAGGTAAGTGGAATTGCTCCAAACTAGTGTCTATGTGTTCCTAGCTGTGAAGTGAATACTTCTCCCTTCTGGACTTCTGAAAAATAGCAAGTTTTCGACCGTCTTTCGATAGGCCTAAGTTTAGGCTATAATTATATCGAAAGTGACGTCGTCTTTAATAATAGTGCTATATTTAGTGCTAATTGACATGTATATGAATGCAGTTGGGAGAAATAGCGAAAATACTGACTGAGCTACGCCAGTTAGTCGGGAAATCAGAAGTGAAGGTATGTAAAGCTAGTCTCTTCGGCATGTTAGTAGTCTCGATATAGTAAGATAGTTCAAAGGCTAGTAGAATATTTTACAAGTCGTGTGTTATGTTTAGTATGAATATTAGTACGATACTGGAAGCATCATGTTATGTATAGCGTGAAACTTGCTAGCACGATATAAATTCTAATACAAAGTGTTAGGAACTGTACAACATGCCCAGTATGTGATTTAGTAAAGTATGTTAGGATATTATCGTATTCAGTCGAAACTTAGTAAAGGAATATAAGTATCTAAAGGGTATCTCAGAAGTAGAATGGTAGATTAAAATAAAGTTTAGAAAGCATGTTAGAAATAGTAAATCATGTTACTATAGAAGCTCAGTTATACAGCATGATTTCTAGCAGAAAAACTATATCTTGTTCAACATTAGACTCAGCACAGTATGACAGAAGATTATATATATATACCATTATCAGTCTCAGTATATATTGAACACATACATATCACTATCACTAGTCAGCATATAGTATGTACAGATACATTATCATCACTAGCTTCAGCATGCGGTATATGCAGATAGTATTACTAGTTGAGACCACTGTATTGTCTTGGGGTTGGATTACCTAGCATTCATGACCGCCCCAGGGTTAATAGCTGTATCGACTCGTCGCTAGAGTGCAAGGATACGTTGCTCTACAGAGTGGCATGCCGTCCCACAGGGGACGAAGATGGGATGCCAGTTTCCCCATATTATGCCTTGGTCGGCCCTTATACACCCCCGTCGAGCGGGTACGCCCGGGGTGTTGATTCAGGAGTCCTTCAGACTCAGGTACAGTTATAGTCAGGGGCTCAGTGAGCCCAAGTGCATACCCAGGGGATCAGCAGGATGCTTATAGTTATTACAGGAGATGGGACGACCGGGGTAGGGGTATAGATTACGTGTTGATTGTACCTCCCGGCTTATGGGGGCCGGGTAAGGTTTGTGTGTGCTATGCTATGTTATGTTGTGTTATGCCATGTTACACTAGATACTACGAGTAGATCGACAATAGAGCGATACATTTCCAGGTATGACTCCTACTCCTTCCAGCATAGTTGAGAGTAGGCATATATTTACGTTTTCAGTCAGTTAGTCTATTCTTTCCTATATCAGTTCCATCAGTTGTATTGTTGTTTTCAGATATTTCTTTCAGTTATTGTTTCACATACTCAGTACTAGTGGTACTGACGCCCAGTGGGGCGCTGCATTACTTGCCTGCAGGTACTCATAGACGAGGGGCCGATACCTAGTGATTCCAGTCAGCTCACAAGGTCATCAGCTCCAGTCATCCAGAGCTAGATAGCTAGAGGTTTATCCCTTTTCTTTTGTTGTACAGCATGGGTAGGCCGGGGCCCTATCCCGACCATCTTATCAGTGTTCTTAGAGGCTTGTAGTTTGTATATATTTCACTGTGGTCAGCTGAGTCAGTCGTGTGAGGCCGTGCAATTTGTTGTAGCTGTTTAGCATTTCTGTTTATGTTGGCCGTGTGAAGCCTCTGTTGACAGTAGTGGTGACCTCGCCGGTCACGTAGCTTTCCAGTATTCCATTGTTGAGTTGCAGATAACTAGACAGCATGGTGGCCTTGTCGACCCGCATAGGTTCTTTGTTACGAGTGTGTTTCTGGTTAGCTGCTATTACAGGTACAGGTGGCTATAGGCCTAGTCAGCCGGAGGCTGTATTTACAGCTGTTATATAGCCCGTTGTTTCCCTGAATCTGAGTTAGAACTAGCCAGGCACTAGATATGTGCTTAGGCTTAGTAGTCTAGCAGTTCAGGTCTTAGTAGGGCACCAGGTGCCAGTCATACCCCCCAAAGCGGGGTGTGACACATACAAAAAACGCTTCGGGCATAAATAAAAGGAGTAGATCCATAGGGAGTCTGCCTTAGAATTTAATGCATAAACTGCATGCATAAAAGCATAAGTCTATGGCGTTAAATTTAATTTTTTTATTTTAAAAGTATTTTTGCTGCGGATCATGTTTTTTATTATTGGTTTAAAGAAAGCAATTCTCGCAGAAAATGACACTACCATAAATAGCTTTTGGATGATTAATTCCTAAAATTGATTGGATAGAGATTCCATAATACTATATTTTTTTGGTAACTTTATTCATATTTTTCATTGTTCTTACACTTTTTATCCTTCTCCTTTTTTAAAGTGTATAATCAAAAATCCATAAAAATATTAGTTAAGGCTAGGAAAGACTAATAGATGTGGAGATGGATGATGAAATGGATCATAATTTTATTTTAAACATTATCTCGACTATTATCATTTTTTGTGTTATTACCTTTCTCAGATAATAATTTGTCACACCCTAAATGGGAGGGGCATGAATGACACCCTGTGTCGCACCTGATCGAGCACACCATTCCATGCATCTAATTACAATAAGCCAGAACCGATGAGATTCAGAATTAAAGTCAGATAAATGACAGACTATAATGGAAGTTGGATTATAGACCAACCAACAGATATAAAATAGGTCGTCAAGGCCATATAATAGAAATAATCTATACATTAAGGCCCACCTGACCTATAACAACGATACTACAGCTACATCAGACGTCGACGAGCCTCTATGAGTACAACAAAATCAATTGTCCAAGATAGGACCCTGAACTACTCATAATACAAATATCTGGCAACTCCAAAATACTTGGATCTTTACCGACTCAAATGAAACTCCACTCAAGGACGAAGAAGCTCGGTTTGCTTGCCGATCAGCACTTGTAGGCATGAATGCAGTACCCCCAACTAGGCGTCAGTACGAAAATGTACCGAGTATGTAAGGCGAAAACGATAACATAATTTAGAGTACAGATCAACAGACAAATCAGATAACAACAGGAAGAAAATCATGAATCAAGTAAGAAAATACAACCTACATGGCCCCCATAAGCATAACAAGTCCAACACAACAATTTAAATAGACAAGCAGACAATCAGTCAACACTTAGCTGATTTGACTTACCTGTTACCGCCTGTACCACACATGAATCCATCTAATTGGCTTACCTGAATCAACTCTAGGCCCAATGACCTTAGTTATCACTGATTCACATCTAGCATCCACACCTATAAGACAATAGAAAATACAAATAAATAACCATAATATAACACAATACAATATATACAGATATTTCAATTCCCAATCCAACTTTGCTGGGGACATGCCTCATGGTCTTACAGGTCTAACGATATGTACTGATGTAACACCCAAAAAGTTCCTAAGACTAGACCATAGGGTTGGAAGTCGGTCATGCAGTGAAACTGGAAAATTGCCTCAGGATAGGTCTCAATACGAGTCAGCGGTGCCTAGTATGATTCGTACTCAAACTCGTGGTGAGAGGCTTAGCAACTGTCAGGCCCATGGCGAGGTAAGGACAATTGATAGTCACAAGTCGTACTTGGATGGTACAAGTCATACCAAAGGGTCGTAGAAAGAGATTCAGAGCATTGATATGAGATGAAGTGAGGAACCACGAGCCTTGGTACAACCCGTATAGGGTGGTACAGATCGTGGTAGGTGCCTATGGTAGAAAGTTTAGAAAATGATTAAAGGCAGGACATGAAACCATGAGACTCAGTACGAGTCATGATAAGGTCCTACGAGTCATAGAATGAGTCGTAGCACTGGACGGGGCAGGATTTTAAGTGCAATTTTTCAGGGGTATTTTTGGAATATTTTATACTTTTAACTCCTAACTAAGGTGGTGTTGGGTTTCCTAAGGGAGTATTTTAAGAGTTTAATTTATCCTAATCCCTCATTCTACTCCTAACACTCCATTTGAAAGATCAAATCCTCTCAAGCCAAGATTAGGGTTCTTCATCAAAATCATTCAATTTCTCTTGTGTCTTCAAGTCAAGCTAGGGATTCATCAAGCCCAGCTATGTGGTTTTATGAATGGGGAAAATCCTTCCACCCTTATGCCCAATTTCATCCCTATCTCATGATTTCAAGTCTCCAAGCATGATTTATCGAAATTCTAGGGTTAGACCCAATTCTCATGAAACCTTTTATAATATCTTATGAATTCAAATCTCGTATGATTAAATTCAGGATTTTATGATTATGATTTCTTATTTTCTACTAGAATATCTCATGGATCTATACTTTCAAGTTTAAGGTGATTTTTGCCCAATTATGCATGATTTTATGAATTTCAAGCTTATGAGCCTACGATTTCAATTACGAATAATTATTCAAGTATGTATGGTTTTCATGATACTCAAGATATATATCATGGCCAAATCAATGGAATTATTCTCATGACTACTTCATGTATTCCTAGTATGATTATGATTTCATGAATTAGACAAGCCCATGCAAGATCAAGTATGTTTTCATGATGTGGATTATGAGCCATGTGCATGTTTTTGGGAGTAGTGTCTAGCACCGAGTAGGTTAGGTGTTCAAGAAAATCCCGAGTCTCAAATTACGTGTCACCATAGGTATATATTCATGTTCAGACCCTTTAGAGATTCACGAGTGATATCATACCTTAATCAATCATTGCATTAGCATGCTTGGGATGGTTCTACCCACTTGAGCGAGATAATTGGGGCATCATGTAAGCTCTATCATAACGATGTCGGTTATGAAGAGTCTCCTGTTGTTCCTTATGTTTAAAGTTATTCATGCTTATGACTTACGATATTATGTTTTATAGCATATTTGACCCGTTGATCCTTTAAGAGCTTTTACTTATGATTTCAAGTATGTTAAATCAGATTATTTGCTTTCAAAAATCTTAGGTCATTACGTTTCAGCTTATGATGAATACCTCATGTTTATGATTACTTCAATTATATGGTTTTTAGCCTGTCGTCCTTACTCTCATGCTCTATCTTGTTTTATAATCATGATTTCAGACTATCATTTTACTAGTGTGTTTTACTTACTCTATACTCAGTACATTCAAAGTACTGACTGAAGATTCTATACTATATCGTCTCATGATATAGGTTCGGGTGATAAATATCAGTCCAGGCATTAGCTCGCTCCCGCTTTAGTCCAGTACCATCCAGTTTTGGTGAGTCCTCATGATCTGAGGATGACAGTTTTGGTTCATGTCTCTTTTTCTTATATCTTTTAGTTTTAGATTTGGCGAACTAGTTGGGGGTTGTGTCCCATTAGCTCATTGTATGGATAGAGGCTTTTCAGACAGCTATGTAAAGATGGTTCAATGTTTTTGATATGTTGTCTATGCTTAAGTCTTTATGATATTCAGCCTTCCGCTCATGTTATGTTATTGATTAGATTCTACCTAGTTATGCTCTTAATCATGCTATGTGTGTGCCATGGGTTAGCTTGGAGCTATTAGTGATTCTGGGTCCTGTGTCGTGGTTCGAGGTCTGGCTCAGGTCATGAAAAACTCGGTATGAGAGCATTAGGTTTAGGTGTTTCCTAAGGTGTCTGAAGGCAACATTAAGTAGAGTCTTTTCCATGTGTCTGAAGAGCGCCACACTTAAAGGGAAGGGGTTATGAAACGTTTTAGGAAATTTCCCATTCTTTATGATCTATGTCATGCGACGATGTTCATCTATCCCTATTCCTCTAACTTATGCTATACACATTTGTAGAAATATGCCTCGCTACTAAGTCAACGGAATAAGGAATGCCAACGGTAATGGCCATGAGAATGAAAATGGATATGGATATCAGCCAGCCCCACCAGCTCCAGCTAATCCTTTGCATGAGTAGGTGACTCATGCTAAGTTCAGGGCTGCATTTCAGATGTTGGCACAAGATATGACAGACCAAGTCAACAAGTAGGCTGTGGCTCATGGGAACCAAAATAGGAATACGATGACGGCTAGGGTGCGAGACTTCATCAGGATTTACCCATCTAAGTTTCATGGGTCAAATGTGAATGAGTACTGACAGGAGTTTATTGAGGAAGTTTAGAAGATTATCCAGGATATGGGTTTTTCCAGAGAGGAGAGTGCAGACTTGGCCTCCTATCAGGTGAAGGGAGTTTCCCATATATGGTTCCGACAGTGGAAAGAGGGCCGTGAAGTTGGTGCAGTCCCCGTTGGTTGGGATAAGTTTTTATGGCTTTCTTGGATAGATTCTTCCACTGAAAGTTGGGGGAAGTAAAGGCAGCAGAGTTCGCCAATTTGAAGTAAAATGACATGAATGTTTAGGAGTATGCCCCGAAGTTTACCCAGCTTTCCAAGTATGCTCCGGAGATGGTTACTGATCCGAGGGCTCGTATGAGCAAATTTGTGTTCCCATTGCAGATTCATTGGTTAAGGAGTGCAGGACAACCATGCTAATTAGTGATATAGATGTCTCCCGATTGATGATCTATGCCCAACAGATAGAGGTAAAACAAATGAACGAAAGGGAGAAGGAAGCAAAGAGGACCAGGATACGGAGCTATGGGTACTCTCAGCAAAGACCCGGTGGTGGAAATCTCCCTCAGTCCCATCAGAGGTCGTCAGCCCCAGCTCCATCATCAGGCAGCTTTCCATCCAGACCTCGAGGTGATTAGAGAGGCAGAGTGTCGGGCTCTAAAGGTTAGAGGAGCATGGCACTTTCCCAACTTGTAGGAAGTGTGGTAAGAACCACCTAAGAGAGTGCTTGGTTGGCTCAAATGTTTGTTTTAGGTGTGGGAAGCCCATACACATGCACAGGAGTGTCCTTCAATTAGACAGGGCAACGATAGAGGCCTTGCCCTAGAAACCACTTCAGCAGCTCCAGCAACTCGCCCATCTCAGCCGGGCGCATCTTCTAGTGCAGGTTATGGGTAGTGCCAAGGCAGGTTCTATGCACTTTCATCCTGTCAAAAGTAGGAGTTCTCACCCGATGTGGTCATTGGTATGTCACGAGTCTTCCATCTTGATGTTTATGCATTATTAGACCCAGGGGCTACATTATCCTTCTTGACTCCTTATGTTGTTTTTAGTTTTAGTGTTAGTCCCAAATTTTTTCTCAAACCCTTCTCAGTCTCTATTCCTGTCAGTAAGTCAGTTATAACTCATCGAGTATATAGAAATTCCCCTGTCACGATTCTTGAGAAAGTCACCTCAACCGACCTAGTAGAGTTAGACATGACCGATTTTGATTTTATCTTCAGTATGCATTGGTTGTATGCATGACATGATTTAGTAAATTGTAGAACCCGATCAGTAGAATTTTGATTTTCAGGTGAGCCAGTCCTAGAGTGGAAGGGTAGTTCAATTTTGTCTGTAGGTCTCTTTAATTCCTACCTTAAGGCTAGGAAGATGATCTCTAAGGGTTGTGTATACCATCTAGTTCGAGTAAAGAATTCTACATCCGAGACCCCGACTCTTCAATCAGTTCCTATTGTATGTGAGTGTCCGTAGGTTTTCCCAGATAATCTACCAAGAGTCCCTCTCTAGTGAGAGAATGACTTTGGTATTGACCTTCTCCCTGATACGCAGTCCATATACATTCCTCCTTACAGAATGGCTCCGACCGAGCTATAGGAGTTAAAAGAACAATTGAAAGATCTGTTAGATAAAGGTTTTATCAGGCCTTGTAAGTCCCTATAGGATGCTCCAGTTACGGAAGGATGGTTCTCTTAGAATGTGTATTGACTATCATTGGTTGAACAAAGTCATAATCAAGAATAAGTATCCCCTTCCCAGGATTGATGACTTGTTTGACCAACTTCAGGGTGCCAAGTGCTTTTCAAAGATAGACCTCAGGTCTGGCTACCATTAGCTCAGAGCTAGGGAGAGTGACATTCCAAAGACAACTTTTAGAACTCGGTATGGTCGCTATGAGTTTGTAGTTATGTCTTTTGGACTAATGAATGCTCCTGCAGCTTTCATGAATTTGATTAATAGGGTGTTCAGGCAGTATTTGGATATGTTCATCATTGTCTTCATACATGACAGATGTGATGTGGGTTTACAACACTTTCTACCCTTAAAACTAGGAAAATAAGCATGGTCTTAGGTGTATTTTAATAGATATGATGCACTTTTGCTTTGTTTTCAGGGAAATAAGGTGTTGGAGTTGAAATCTGCAAAAGAAGAGAAAAGAGTGCAGAAAATGAGCCAAGTACAACTCTCAGTACGAGCCGCACCTTGATAGTACAAGACGTACTGAGAGTCGTGGAAAAGTCCAAAAGGTGTGCTAAGGCGAAGGCCAAGCTATGACTCTTGGTACAACCCGTACCAAGGCAGTCATGGAAAACTTCAAAAGAAGCTTCACATAGTAGTCTCCTAGTACAGGTAGCAACTACGGATTGTGATGACTACCTACGACCCGTACCAAGGATTCGTGGTAAATTTTAGAAGGATTGCAGAATGGAAGATCTCAAGGTACGCATTTCTTCGGTATACCTCAATACAAGACAAGCGCAGGAAAGGATAAACAATCAAAACTGGGCTATCCCCCTATCTAAGCAGCTTTCCCCTCTCCTCTACAGAAGGCAATCATGGGTCGTAGAATCAATGTACGAGTCGTACCAAGTTCCAATACTTAGCTAGATTCAGAGTTGCTAGACAATATACGAGCAGAAGGTACGACTCGTACAATCATGGTATGGGTCATATGTGAAGTTAGCTATAGTTATATCAGATTCCCTATTAATTTAGGAAAGGTTTCTAATTATTTGTTTAAATACTTTTCTAGGTTATTTTTGTTAGTAGGGAGATCAGTAGAGGATAGAATTAGACGAGAAAGAATATTATTCAATATTCTTGAACTAAGATTGAATTTTGGGAGATTTTCTTGGAGTTTATTCCATTGTTCTTGAAATGTTCTTCATTGATCATTTGCAATAATCAACTGGGTTTATTTCAATTATCATTGTAAGTTGATATTTTATGTTTTTTGTCTATGAATTCTAATTCTTCTCTTACAATCATGAGAGGCTAAAACTTCGACAACTAGGATTGTGGGAACCATAATGCATTAACAAATAAGGGTTTGCACAAAGTGATTCTAAATCAATTCTAATGTTTATATTGTATTCTCTTCATCTTAAACATTTCTTAACAGAGCGCAACATTAGGACTTACCCGAATTGTCTACTTTCTTGAATCTAGAGAGGTAGAGATTAGGAAAAGAGAATAATAACAAAGCCTTGAACTTTATGGTTTATTGTATAACTTGAGCTGCAGTTGTGGAATAGTTAATTTGGAACAAATTGATAATGGTTAAGGTGAAATCACTCGAGAGTCCTAATCCGGTAATTGAGTATATTCATCTAATAGGGACGAACCATCCATTTGGATGAACCTTGGTTATCAGTTCTCTAAGTCAAGTATTGGGATAGATCACAGGTGTAAAACCCAAAGTAATTATGAACCCATGGGAACACTTCCCTAGTTAATTGCATCATCTTGATAACAAATCACTTTTCAACACAATTACGTGTTAAATTCCAAACCTCCTATTAGGAAACAACAAACTTAAAAGTATAAATACTCGCATTGCTCTACATCTTGACCATATTCTATATGGGATCGACCCCAACCTAGTTGGGTTGTTTATTGACAACATTCGGATCATACATTACAGGAGTGTGATTTGAGCATTATAAAAAATGGCACCGTTGCTGGAGAATATGGCTTAGGATTAGAGTAATTGGTTGTGTTTAACTTTTAGTCCTTATTTCCTTGATTACGTTTGTCTTCTTTTTGTTTTGATCCCTTCAGGTCACAGCAGGGATACCATAACTTAAGAGCAATCTCTGTGAATATTTGGATGGAGGATAAGAGGTTGCTCGTTCCTGAGGATGATTTTGGAGTTTCTTAATAAATTTTGAGTTGTCAAAAGACTTGCGTTGTGTCAAAGCATTAAATCAGGCATTGCATGGAAGGCAACCCATGAATGGTTACTGAAATTTGAGTAGCCACAGGTATGTCCCTCTCATAGTTCTTACATTTCTACTGCTCTGGGGACAAAGTATGCATTTTAAAGGAGGGAATGTACTTGTTTTTGGTTTTTTTTATCATCCGAGGGTTTTTGTTGCTGTGTTTCTTATCTCTCGAGCATTCTATCTAGTAGAAATGACATGTTTAGGATTTTGTTTTTGCTTTTTGTTTAACTAGGAATACCTTAGGAGTACTTTACATCCAATAAATGTACTTGTTTTGAAGTTGTTGAAAAATGATCCTTTTTAAAATTTTTTGGTGTTAGCTGTGTATGTTGACTGCAAAGCATGACTTCTGTGGATCTTTTTATGTCATATAGTAGATTTTCATGTGTAATTATAGCTTAGATGTGCATGAACTAGGTAGGTAGAATCAATGCAAACCTGTACCGTGAGTAAGTGAGGATGCTTACCCAGTTCAATACTGTGTTAAGAATCTAGAACATGCCCGGTTGGTGTTTACATAGGTTGTAGGATAGTTGGTTAGGAAAGGATCTTAGGCCATTTTTCATTTAGCCTACTTTAGCTTAAATTATCCCACCAAATACAAATGATTCCCTTGATCTAGAATTTAAGCCTAAAAGTTGACCATTTTTCTTTGATTACCTATTCACCTTTCCCTATTTATAATGAACCTATTTGGCTTTGGTCCCTCCTTGGAAATTGTGAACCTCAACTCAGGCAACACGTCTAAGTTGAGGGTGGCTATAGTAGGGGTGTGTAGACCAGTTGAGGGTGAAAAATAAAGAAGAAGTCAAAGAAAAGTGAGGGGTGGTGTGAAAAGAAAAGAAAAAGTGAATAAAAAGAGCTGAAATGTAAAAACTAACAGAAAAGAAAAAGAGTTGAAAAAGGATAATATACACCACACCCACAAATGATTTTTGAACGGTGAAAAAGGAAGGAAAAAAGTTTATAGGAGAAAAAAGTGGGTAAAAAGTGTAAGGTGAAGCCGTGTGTGTAGTGCCAAGGAGGGTTAGTCACTAATATCCGTATCTATCATGCCCAACCCGAAGCCTACATTATAAGCCGAGAAAAGTCCTATAGTGATTCTAGCCTAACTGTCCAAAAAATCAAAGTAGAAAAAATAAGGGCAAGCCTAAGGAATCTGATGTGTGAGAGTGAGAGTCTTACTTGATTAGTCCAAAGTTTCATATTTCTATATATCTGTGAGTTTTGGGGACTTCATTTGCTGGGAGGGTATATGATTTGTGTTGCATTCTGCCAGTTATCTATGTGAATACCATTAGTGATAGCTTAGTTCTCTTCTAATAGTTATATGCCATATCTTGATCCCTGAATGTCATGAGTTGTAGTTGTATGTATGCATAACTGACTTGATTTGAATGAAAAAGGGGCCAAAAGCTGATAATGGTTTTTGTTCAAATTTGGTTGTGTTGGCTGTAGATCTTCTACTTTACTTTCTAGTTAAGCATCATTTTATAGTTTAGTTTAGTTTGCTTGAGGACATGCAAAAGTCTTAATTTTAGGGTGTTGATGTGCTGTGGGTTTACAACACTTTCGACGCTTAAAACTGGGAATATAAGCATGGTCTTAGGTGTGTTTATTAATGCCCCGCAAGTGTACGGGTCGTACAAGTATTATAGTGGCCCTTTTTAAGAGCCGGATGTCGAAGCCACAGGGACTGGACCTATTTAGCTAATTATCAAATTCAAGTGTGATATTAACTTTCATAAGTGTTGATTAAAGAAGTTTTTGATAAAGTCTAATTAAATTTAGGGGTGGTCACAGAAATACTCTGAAATAATTTAAGAAGCAACTAGAGCTAAGGCCGGATAATCATGCGATACTACGCTTTGTAATGGTTTAAGTATAGAATTAACAATTGTTGTCTCAAATAATTCAAATTGCATGTTCATGGTCTTTCGAGCCTCTAAACACGACAAACTAGCCTCACTACTACATCGTTGAGCGGTGATGTGACATTCTAGTTCGTGGGCAATTCAATTACGTGGATGTGGTTTACGGGATTTATGCTTTTGATTAGGGACTTTCGTACCTCTAATCATTCAACTCAACCTAGCTTCACAACTACTTCTATGAGTGGTGGAGTGACATTTCTAAGTTGTTTCATGTTATCATCCCATTTTATAAACCAAGCAAGGCAAATTAGGTATAATTTCTTATCCTAACCGAGAATCATATCAAAAGATACGAACTTGCTCCCTACATTCTCATGTTCTTGCCTAGGTTTTCTTTCTCAAGCTTTTGCCTAGGTGTAACGTGTGTGTTTTCATGGTGATCAATCATAAAAACAATCATAATCAAGAATGTAAGACAAAACAACAATTAATAACTTAAAACCAAAACAAAATCATGTATTCACAATCATACCCTGTGGTTTCAACCCTAGAGGGAGGGTTCTAGCCACTCAAGTTCGTATAATTACAAGAAAACATAATTAAAGTAACATACTTACAAGAATTGGTAGAAGAGAAGATGAAATTGATGAACCCTAGGTGAGTTCTCCCCCTTCTCCCTCACTCCTTGGCAGTTTTTCAGAATAATTTCGTGACAAAATGTTTTTAGTAGCTAAGGGACCTATTTATAGTAAATGAGAAAAAGCAACTATGCCCGAAGTGGAGTGGCGTCGTGTCACGGAGTGTATCGTGGAGCACCTCCATGACACGGAGGTATCGCGGAATCCCTCTGGAAATCACCCAATTTAAATCCTGGGGGCAGAACACGGAGCCATCGCGGCACCCTTCAGTGATCCCTCATTTTGTTCCAACTTTGGTGTTTCGCTCCCAATATCATTCCTCCACTTCACCAGATCATAGATTAATTCCTCAAATGCATTATTTACCTTCAAAAATAAGGACTAATCATGTTGGTTAATACATATTCACATTTACATAAAAACACATGAGAATATATATAAATAAATAGATAAACAAGGCAAAACTAAGTTATAAAGTATCACTTGGGCATGCTATTTTGCCCAAGATCATTTATACAGATATGATGCACTTTTAATTGGTTTTCAGTGAAATAAGGTGTTGGAGTTGAAATCTATAAAATAAGTGAAAAGAGTGCAAAAAATAGGCTAAGTACAACACTTAGTATGAGCCGCACCTTGATGGTACGAGCTATACTGAGAGTCGTGAAAACGTCCAGAAAGTGTGCTAAGGAAAAAGCCAAGTTACAACTCTTAGTACGAGCCATACCAAGGTAGTCGTGGAAAACTTTAAAAGAAGCTGCACATAGTAGTCTTCTGGTATGGGTAGCAACTACCAATCATGATGACTATCTAAGACCCGTACCAAGGAGCTGTGGTAAGGTCCGGAAGGATTGTGGAATGGCAGATCTAAAGGTATGAAAGACAATCATGGGTCGTAGGATCAGTGTCGTACCAAGTTCCAACACTTATCCAGATTCAGAGTTGCCAGACATTGTATGAGCAGAAGGTACGACTCGTACAATCATGGTACGAGTCATAGGTGAAGTCTGTGATAGTTATATTAGATTCCCTATTAATTTAGGAAAGATTTATAATTATTTGTATAAATAAAATTCTAGGTTATTTTTGTTAGTAGGGAGATCCGTAGGAGACAAAATTAGACGCGAAAGAATATTATTCGACATTTTTGAACTAAGATTGAATTTTTGGGAGAATTTCTTGGAGTTTATTCCATTGTTCTTGAAATGTTCTTCATTGATCTTTTGCAATAATCAAGTGGGTTTATTTTAATCATCATTGTAAGTTGATAATTATGGTTTTGTCTATAAATTCTAACTCTTCTCTTACAATTATAAGAGGCTAGAACCTCGACAACTAGGGTTGTGGGAATCATGGTGCATTAACAAGCTAGGGTTTGCACAAAGTGATTCTAAACCAATGCTAATGCTTGTATTGTATTCTCTTCATCTCAAATGTTTCTTAACGAAGCGCAATGTTAGGACTTGCCTGAATTCTCTACTTGCTTGAATCTAGAGAGGTAGAGATTAGGAAAAGAGAATAAGAACAAAGCCTTAAACTTTATGATTCATTGTATAACTTGAGCTACTATTGTAGGATAGTTAATTTAGAATGAATTGATAATGGTTAAGGTGATCTCACTCGAGAGACCTAATCCGATAATTAAGTATAGTCGTCTAATAGGGACGAACCAGTCGTTTGGATGAACCTATATTATCAGTTCTACAATTCAAATATTAGGAATTGGGATAGATTACAAGTGTAAAACCTGTAGTAGTTATGAACCCATGGGGAACACTTTCCTAGTTAATTGCATCATCTTGATAACAAATCACTTTTCAATACTGTTATGTGTTAAATGCCAAACCCCCATTAGGAAATAACAGACTTGAAAGCATAAATACTCACATTATTCTACATCTTGACCATATTCCCGGTAAGATCGACCCTAAGCTAGTTAGGTTCTTTGTTGATAACATCTGCATCATACTTTTACAGGAGTGTGATTTGAGTGTTATCAATGACATCCTCATATATTCTCTGAGAGAGGGGGAGCATGCCACTTATTTGAGGATTGTGTTACAGACTCTTAAGAATTGTCAACTGTTTGCTAAATTCAGCAAGTGTGAGTTTTGGTTGAACTCAGTGGAATTTTTTGTCACGTGGGGTCTTGTGAGGGTGTACAAGTAGACTCTCAAAAGATTGATACGGTGAAGAACTGGCCTAGACTTGTCACTCCCACCGATATTAGAACCTTTTTAAGTTTAGTTGGCTTCTACAGGAGGTTCATAAAGGGGTTTCCATCCATCGCAACATCATTGACTATGTTGACCCAGAAGAAGGTCAAATTTAAGTGGTTTGATGCTTGTGAGAAGAGTTTTCAGAAGTTAAAGACTCGACTCACTTCAGCCCCAGTATTAACCTTATTGGAGGGAACAAATGGTTTTGTTGTATATTGTGATGCCTCTAGGATTGGCTTTGGGTGTGTATTGATACAACATAGTAAGGTCATTGTTTATGCCTCGAGACGGCTTAAGGCTCATGAAAGGAATTACTCAATGCATGACCTAGAGTTGATAGCGGTGGTATTTGCCTTGAAGATTTGGAGGCACTATTTGTATGGGGTGCATGTGGATGCGTTCATGGACCTCAACAGCCTTCAGTTATGTTTACTCAGAAGGACCTAAAATTGCGGCAAAGGAGATGGCTAGAGCTTCTCAAAGACTATGACAAGAGTGTCCCTTATAATCCGGGCAAGGCCAATGTAGTGGTAGATGCTCTTAGTAGGCTATCCATGGAGAGTGTGTCCTATGTCGAGGATGGGAGGAAGGATTTGGAGAAGGTTGTGCATACGCCTTACGTATTTGACGGATGGTGGTGTTATTATTTAGAATAGGTCGATATCTTCATTAGTGACGGAAGTTAAACCAATGCAAGAGGAGGATCCTATCCTAGTGAAGTTGAAGGAAGCTATTTGGAATCAAAAAGTGGAGGTTTTCTCTCAAGGGGGAGATGGTGTGCTTTGATAGCAGGGTCGATTGTGTGTTCCGGCGGTGGATGACTTGATAGAGCAGATATTGAGTGAGACTTACGGCTCTCGGTACTCTATCCATTCAGGTGCCACCAAGATGTACTGTGATATACGGGAAGTCTATTGGTGGAATGACATGAAGAAGGATGTAGCAAAATTTGTAGCTAAGTGCCTAAATTTCCAACATGTGAAGGTTGAGCATCAGAGATCCAGAGGTATGCTTCAAGACATCAACATTCATACTTGGAAGTGGGAAGAGATCAACATAGACTTCTTTACAGGGTCTTCTCATACGTGCCGATAGTGTGACTTTATATTGGTGATTGTAGATAGGTTGACCAAATCAACACACTTCTTACAGGTCAAAACTATGGATTCAATCAAGGATTATGCTAGGCTCTACATTCGGGGGTTAGTTTGGTTGCATGGAGTTCCTTTGTCCATTATATCAGATAGGGGTACTCAGTTCACCTCTTAGTTTTAGAGATCATTTCAGAGGGGCCTTGGTAGTAAAGTGAAACTTAGCACAACTTTCCACCATGGATAGATGGTTAGGCCGAGCGGACCATTCAGACTCTTGAGGACATGTTGAAATCTTGCGTGATTGATTTCAAGGGAGATGGGATGATCACTTGCCTCTTATCGAGTTTGCCTACAACAAACAATTATCACTCCAGCATTCAGATGGCTCCATTTGAGGCTCTTAATGGGTAGAGATGTAGATCACCTATTGGATGGTTCGAGGTTGGTGAGGTACATTGATAGGGACAGATTCAGTTCATGAGGCTATGAAGAAAGTTCAACTTATCCGGAAGAGGTTGAAGACAGCTCTGAGTCGATGGAAATGATATGAAGATGTTAGGAGGAGAGAGCTTGAGTTTGAGGACAATGATTGGGTGTTTTTGAAGCTGTCTTCCATGAAGGGAGTTATGAGGTTTGGTAAGAAAGAAAAGCTTAGTCCCTGATATATTGGTCCTTACAGGATTTTGAGGCGAGTTGACAAGGTGACATATATGTTGGAGCTACCGGTAATGTTAGCTTCGGTCCATCTATTTTTTCATGTGTCTTTGTTGAAAAAGTGCATTGGCAACCCAAATTTAGTTGTTTCAGTAGAGAGCATTGGGGTGAAGGATAGCCATACCTATGAGGATGTTTCAGTTGAGATCCTTGGTCATCAGGTTCGAAAGTTGAGGAATAAGGAGGTAGCTTTAGTGAAGGTTTTGTGGAGAAATTATCTTGTTGAGAGAGCTACGTGGGAAGCCGAAGAAGATGTGATGGCTAGATACCCGCATCTTTTTTCTTCCGGCTCCGTTGCAGCATGAGGTACTAGTTTCCTTATTAGTATTCCATTCAATTTCATGTCACGTTCATGTCTATCAGTTCCCTTCATGTCTTAGCACGCAAGTATATTTCACGAATTCAGTTCTATTACGTTTCTCAGTCTGGAGTCCACTCCATTAGTTTTAAGTCTATAGCTTTTCAGCTTGGGATTGCAGGTCCTTCCCTATCCATTCAGTATGACTAATCAACATTTGAGGAATGAATGTTCCCAAGGGGAAGATAATGTAACAACCCAAAAGTTTCTAAGACTAGACCCGAGGGTTGGAAGTTGGTCATGCAGAGAAACTAAAAAATTGCGTCAGAACGTGTCGTAGGAGCCTGGTACAACTCATACCCGGACTCATGGTGAGAGGCTCAACAACTGTTAGGCCCTTGTCAAGGTAGGTACAACTGGTGGTCACGAGTCAAACTTTGATTGTATGAGTTGTACCAGATTGTAAGAAGTGATTCAGAGCAGTGATTTGAGATTAGGTAAAGAACCATGAGCTTTGGTATGACCTGTGGTAGGGTGGTACTGATAACGATTAAATTACACCCCTGAAGAAGTACAACGCGAATTTTATCAATAAAGAACTCAACTAAGTTTGGGGTCGATCCCACAGGGAGTATAGTCAAGATATAGACTAATACTAGTATTCATGCTTTTAGTTCAATTATTTACTAAAAGAGGGAGGGGTTTAAGTAGTCAAGTAATAGTGTTTTGAACCAGTGTTGTGATGAAAGTTATGCAATTAACTAGGGAAATGTTCCCAGTGGCTTCTTAACTAGCTCAGATTATTACACTTGTGATCTATCCCAATACTTAGCATGTAGAACTGATAAATTATGTTCTTCCCCATTAAATAACTCTACACAATCACCTGGTCAAGTCTCATGAGCGATTTCACTTTAACTTTATCAATATTTCAAAACTAACTCTCTCGTGATAGCAGCTCAAGCTATTCATTGAAACTCAATTTCAAGGCCTTGTTGTTCTTTTCTTTTCCTAATCTATACTTCTCTAGGTTCAAGCAAGAAGAGAATTTGGGCTAGTCCTAATGTTGCACTCTGTTAAGAAATATTAATCATGAAGAAATGAACAATACAATAATTTGTATTGGTTAGAATCACTTTGTGTTAACCCTTGTTTGTTATTTCACCATGTTTCCCACAACCCTAGTTGTGGAGGGTTCAGCTATTCATGATTGCAGGAATTAAATCAGATTTCATAGAAGAAAACATAATTAAACACTTACAATATTGATGGAAGATAATACCAATAATCAATTGCACAATCATACTTGTCAAGAAAAAGAACAATGATGAACTATGTCAAAGTATTCGAGTATTTTCTCTCCAAGAATTTAGAAACCCAAAAACTACGATTACAATTGAAAAGTATCAAATTCTCTTAAGGAAAATAGCCTAAAATTATTTATACAATTAATGAAATAATTTCCTAATTTAATAAGGATTCTGCTATCGAGTCGTCCTACAAGTCATAGCATACTCCTACGAGTCGTAGGAAGCTTTCGTAATACAAGTCTGTAGCTTCTGTCTTCTCAGGCACTGGAGGGTGGTACGACTCGTACATTGGTACTACGAGTCATAGGAGCTTGTTGTGGCTTGAACATCTAAAACCTATCATATCCATTATTTCTTATACGGTTCCTGGTTATAATTCGTACCATGCTGGTACAACTCATGCAATCATCTCGTACCCTGAATCTGCCTAGTATCCAACTCTCTGAATCTTACCACGAGTATATCAATATGACTCATACCTTGCCATCATAACTCGTGGCTTCCACTCATACCACTAGATTCATCAAGTGCCCATCTTCTGTATCTTATGTTACGGACCTTCAGTACGACTCATACCTAGATGGTACGGCTCGTACTGTCACTTGTAGGATGGCTCTGCACTTGTGCGCTTTCTCTGTAGTTGTGCTACGAGTGTCAGGTATGACTTGTACTGAAACCTACAAAAAACCATTTTCTGCATTATTTCGGCTCCTATTCCAAAATCCAACCCCGTACCTGATTCCCTGAAAACAAAGTAAAAGCACCTCATATCTGGATAAACACACCTAGGACCAAACATTTTCCCCATGTTTTAAGCGTCGAAAGTGCTATTAATCTGCGGCACATCAACACCTCAACTTAGAACTTTTGCATGTCCTCAAACAAACAAAAACACTAATACAACTACGATGCTTAACTAGAAAGTAAAATAGAAGACTTACAACCAACAACACCAAAATTTGCGCACATGACCATTGTCAAGTATTGACCCTATATTCTTCAAACATCCAAAATCAGGACTGCTATGTACACATGCAACTACAACTCATGACACAAAGAAATCTAGAAATGGCATCAAACTATTAACAGACAACTGAGAAATCACTAATGCTATGTACACAGACAACCGACAGAATGCAATAAAACCCATGTACCATCACAACAAACGAAATCCCAAACACTCATAATGATATGTATATATGAAACTATGAATATCAAGTAATGCTCTCACTCTCACAGAGAAGTTCCAAATACTGTACAAGTGATACCATAGGCTTGTCCTTATTTTCTATACTCTAGCTTTTCGGACAGTTATGTTAGGATCATTGTAGGACTTTCATTGTCTTGTAGTGTACGCTTAGGGACGAGTGTAGTACATATGGACAATAGTGACTAACCCTCCTTGGCACTACACAACTCTGGGCTTTAATTTTAACTTTTTCCCCATTTTTTCCTTTTCTCCCTCTCTCTATTTTATTTATCTGTCAACTGGTGGGTGTGGTGTATTTTTCACTTTTCTATTTTTTTTCTGTTGACTTTTAAATTTTTCTCTTTTTTTTTTGTTCACACAATAATCCGCCTTTTACTGACTAGCTTTTTCTTTTTTCCCCCACATCATCAATGCACCCCTACAATAGCAATCATCAACTTAGGTATTTTTCCTTAGTTGAGGTTCACAATGTCCAAGGAGGGACCAACACCAAAACAGGTTCGTCATAAACAAAACAGGGAGAATGAATGGGCTAATCAAAGAAAAGGTCAACTTTTGATTCAAACATGAGATCAAGGGATTCATTTCATTTGGTAGGATAATTTAAGCTTAAAATTGGATAAATAAAAACCAGCCTATGATCCTTTCCTAACCAACTATCCTATGACCTAAGCAAAGACTAACCAGAAAAGTTCTAGATCACCTACATATTATTGAACTAGGCAAGAATCCTCACTCACACTTGGCACAGGTTTGCATCACACTACCTATCTGGTTCATGCAGAACTACACTATAGTTAATCATGCTAATCTATCAAATGCCATAAAAAGATCCACATTGGTCATTCTTTGTAGTAAACAAACGCAACTAATCACATAATTTTTTTTAAAAAGGGTCATTTTTTCAAAAAATTTCAAACATCAAACACATGTGCATTTTTATTAGATGTCAAGTACTCCTAAGATACTTCTAGTTAAACAAATAAAAACATCTTAAATATACCAGTTCTACTAGATAGCATGTCTGAGGAAAAAGAAACACAACAACAAAAACCCTTGGACGAATAAAACAAAAGATACACCCCCTTTAAAAACCATGCTTTGTCCCCAAAGCAGTGAAATGAAAACTAGGAGGGAGATATTCCTGTGGCATACTAAGCACTCCTATCATCCTGTGTAGATGGATATGAAAGCACACTCTCTGCCTCTGCAATTGTGGCACCAGGGTGGCCAGCGACACTTAATGTTGTGGTGATGGTGGGGGTTGTGGTCGCCCCATCAGTAGTTTTGGCCGCATCAGCGACTCCTTATCGACCTGGCTGAATGTGGATTACCCCAAGGGTCCTCGCTACTCACAGGATTCCTAGGCACAGTAGTTGAGCTCCCAGCTCCTCTAGCTCTCTCATGCAGCTCAAACAAGTGCTGGTCATGAGTTTGCTGGCTAGCTACAGTCGCACACCTATGCTTCTTCTTATCTCTCATCCTTATCTTTATGGAGATCTCCTCATCAACTAACTCTGATGAGCTCCTCTTTTCTCTATCTGCATTGGTCGACTCATGAGTCCAGAATGCCCCTAAATCAAACTCCACCTTGGGCTTATCCTCAAACGATGAAATGGTAGGGGCTGGTAATATGGCCGGCTATCGAGATGACAACTCAACTACCTCATTCATGATCGAGCTTATCTTATCCCGAAAACTTCTTATGTCTGGTAGCTCCGCTAGATGCTCATTGAGCCAAAGATGAAAGATGTCAAGTCTCATTTGCAAAGCTCTAGATGCTGTATCAATCTCGACCCTCACCCATGTCTTGGCCTGCTCCATCATTATGTTTACCTTCTTCTTTGTCAAGGTCAGCCTCGTGGCCATATTTTGCATGAAATTCTATGTCACAAGGACATAGTCAGCTAGGACTTGGCCTAAATTGGCTGGTGGAGGAGCGGAGGAAGTGCTAAGGGTAGTAACTGTGTGGCCGACCTCAGTAGCTGGCATCTCACTGTAATCAACTATTGTGGGGGCATCCTCATGCTCTCCCCCTGCTATCTATGGTGGCAGAACTGCTATTGGTTCTCTAACCCAGCTCACTAGTTTCATCTAATCCCGTATAAGTCTGATATCTGCAGTTCATGTACCTCCCACTCTGGTGTCTATCTCTGCTATCACCCTGACACTTGATGTAACACCCCGAATAATTTGAGCGATAAAATCATGCTTTTGAGGTAGGAATAAGAGTACATAATAGGCTAATAAGGAAGTTTTATGAGTTATTTGAGTCACTATATGGTCATATTTAAGATTGGAAGTCGATCAAGTTGTAGAACAAAATTCGGAAAAAGTTATTGCAAAATTTCCTTCTTGAGATTCTTTGAACTTTAGGTCAAATGTCTTGAAGCTTTTCTCCCAATCTATAAGGAGTTAGGGGGTGTGAGACCTATCAAATTTAAGATCAATGAGTTTAGTTTCTAGGGCATCAAACCGTTTGTCAATTTGACTTTGAAGTAGAGACATATTTACGTTTTCGCGAGACTACGCAAGCAGGCACCTCACAAGGTCTTATGGCGGTGGAGGACTATTTAATTCCCTTTGGTCGGTTGTTGGTCATAAAAAATTCATTTTCTAGAATATATTTCATATGAAACCTCTCTCAAGTTCTCTCCATGGTTTCCTTTGGGTTTTGGGGCTAGAAGCCATGGTTCAACATGATTTTTATGTCGGGAAGTCGGGAATCATGTGTATTCCGTGGTTTGGTGTCTTTTCCGGGCTTTTGGTGGCTGTTTCGTGGTGAACCTGTTGGTAAGCCTTTTTTATTTTGTTCTCCTTAGTTTTTAAGGTTGTTTATAGGTGTTTTAACACCGATAGGGTGTTGTCGCGGAGTTTGTACCATCGAATTCCTATGAATCTTGTTGGGTAAGCTACATTTGTCTTGTTTTATTGTTGATTTGTCTTAGCTGCGTTTTGGGAGAATCTTGGACTTCCTTTAGGCATTAATTTCATGGTGTTGAAGGCTGAAGTTCGGATAGGCTTGAAGCTAAGGTATGTTAGGCTTGTCCCTCCTTTTGTCGGCAAGAATTCCATAGCCGTTGTCGTCCGTGTTGACGTGTGTGTTGTCTATTTTTTGATGGCTTATGTTTTTCTATTATTGAACTATGTTTTGATGTTTATATGGTAATAATGGTGTGTATAAGGTTCTGGTTTGGTTGGTGGCTAGGGCTTGAGTGTGGAGAATCGTAGTCATGGCAAATTGTTAGGCTCGGGTCGAGAGGTCGTGTGTGAGGTGTGTGGTTCTTGTGGAAAGTTATGGGATGTTTGAGTGAATAAGATTAGGTGATTATATTGACAAGTGAATGAGGGATTAGAGTGGTTAAGGTTGATGGTTGCGACGATCTTTTGTTTTATTTTAATCGGCGATCGTGTTGACCGTGTTGATGGTATGTGACAGCTGTGGTGACACTTGGGATGATCTGGCCGTGTCCCTTGATCTTAGTGGTAAGTAGAGTGGCTTGTGGGATGTTTTATAAAGCTTGAGGATAGATGGGTTACGAAGGTAATCCTTCGTTTGGTTAGTGGCTCATTGGTGGATAGCAAGATGTGAAAGAATAGTATTGTGTTGTTATAGTCAGGTTGTGGGGTTTAAGAGACGATTGTGGGCTGTTTGAGCATGTATTATTATTGTTGTTGATTTTTTGTGTGTTGTGTTTGAGTCCTTGTGGCTTGTGGATACCTGATGCACGAGAGTTGGTTCGGCTAGGGATCGAGCGTGAGGTGCCTTGTGGCTTGTGGATACCCGATGCACGAGAGTGTTTCCGGTTGAGGGGTTGAGCCCAAGGAGTGATTTGACCTATGGGGTTGAGAATGATGTCCTCCGTAGTGTCTAGTTGAGACATGATTCGAGAGTGGTCCTACATGTCTGAGCCTTCCCAGCATTGCGATTGGTTCTCCCAGATGGATTGAACTCCGCTAACTGTGCACAGCCGAGAGAGTGTCCGACAGTGCTTGATTGATGATGTTGATTAACTGGTGTTTACTTGTGATTTGTTTGGCATAATATTGTGGTTGCTTTACTTGCAAGGTAGGTTCTGTTTGTATGTTTGCTTTACTTGCAAGGCTTATGGGGGCCAGGTAGGTTTTATGTTTTTACTTAAGTTGAGTTCTCCTTCTGCAATATTTGGTATATATGTTGATCTCTAATCTTTGTCTTCCAGTTGTTTTTGCCTTTCATGCTCGATACATTATTGTACTAACACCCTAGTCGGGGCGCTGCATTTATGCCTGCAGGTGATGGTGGGTTGTTAGATTAGGTTCTTAGTTGCTGAGTGGGTGTGCTCCAGTTCTTTCGGAGTTGCCAGAGGTTGAGTTATAGGTAGTTCAGGGCCCTGTCCCTAGCAGTTGATTTCTATTATATTTTTAGAGGCTCGTAGACATTAGTTGTGGGTGTAGTGTCATTGTTATAGGCTAGGTGGGCCATGTTGTAGCGTTGTTCTTCCATTCAGTGGCCTCGACAGCATATTGTATTTATTTTTCTTGGTTGGTCAGGTGAGCCAACTTTCGCTATAGTCTATCATCTCATTCTGATTGTATAGTTATTGTATTGTTGAACCTCATCGGTTCTGGTATTTGTTTTATATTTTGTGCGTGGGCTATGCTTATATCAGGGGTGGCACCACGTGCCAGTCACGCCTCCCCAGGTTTAGGGTGTGACACCTAACTACTTATAGAGCCTGTATATGAGACTCGAAACTGGGATGGTTGTGCTCATTGCTGGAGCTCAATCCGAATCTCCTCTACTATAATCCGTGGGATGTTGTTAGCATAATCCAACATGATGCTCTCCACCAAACCGGATTTGTCGGTGCTCAAAGTATTATCATTAGCCGTCAGCACCAACCTGTGGTGAACTAATGTTCAGCAGGCCTTTGTAATGAAATTAATCAAGGGTTTGATGACCTGCCATCCGCTAGTCACCCAATCCGCATCCTCTTTCTCCTCGGCTATCACCCTGGCTAACCATCGCACATGTATCTGCCTCTCCTCCGCACTCAACTGCTTGACCCTTTTCAGGTCCTCAATGCGGTGATCAAACTCTATTATGGAGGTTGGGGCCTGATAATCTGGTCTATATAACATTCAGGCAATGGCCCACTCTGAGACATCTACAGTCCGCCCCTAGACTATCACGCTCTCAAGTCTAGGCTGCTCGTTCACCTTCTGCCCAGTTGAACTCTGGTGCTCAATGTTCACCAAGTAGTTAATATAGAACTCCCTAACCATATCAGGGCTATAGCTATCAAGGGTTCTTTCCATCCAACTGAATTCATACAAGTCAAATAGCTGCTTCATCTCCTCAACTTCATTCAGTTCCCCAGTCAATATCCGCAGCTCCTCCTGTATGTTTCGCCTAGGGTTCTGCTTAGAAGTGAGAGCGAGACCCTGCTTAAATATCTCCCGAGAACAAGGCACACCCTATATTATTGTATGGCTCTCTGCGTGTGGGGTCTGATCATCATCATCCTCCTGTGCCTCCTCCTCAGATTCGGCCTCACCTGACCCCTCATCTGCATTTGAGCCACTACCAGACTCATGGGACTAGGTACCATCTCCCTCCTCAGACTGGGGAGCATCTGTCGGAGCGGCTGAGGTAGCTACAGCTCAAGCCTTGGCCTGTGCCCTAGTGGTTCGTGGCTTGTCAGTCTCATCAATATCAACTTCGTACTCCTCCATTGAACCACTAGGGCAGTCTGCCTCCTGCTTAGGTGCAGAGGCTTCATCCCTCAATGCCCCTGGGTTGCAATCTCATCTCTAGCCCTCTTGTCCTATGCATCTTTGGTTGCTTGTATTTTGTGTGCCATTATTTCTATGCAGAAGAGGTTAGTACACATGATATCATAGCAAGCAAGAAAGGGTGACTGTAGTATCCTACTATGGTTCATCAATATGAGTCGTACCAAGGTGGTACGATCTGTATTGTGACTCATAGTACTTCCTTTTCACAGTCATAACTCATTGGTACGACTCGTATCAGGGTGGTATGATTCGTACTGATGGTTGTAACATAAACTTCTGAGAATGTGACTTTCTGTAATTCTGGTACAACACATTATCACGATTCGTAGTACGATTGTACGAGCTGCACCATGGGTTGTAATTTTGGTTCTGAATTTGACCTTTTTTGTTTCTTTGGTATGACTACTTGGTACGACTCGTGGTGAGATACCATGATCCGTACCTTGAATTTCCACTATAATTATCCTAGGACAGCCCCATTGAATCATTTTACGAGTTGTAGTTCAAAACCATGAGTTGTAGGATGACTCATGAAGCCTGTCCTCACCCTGTATATTACCAGCTATTCAAGCAACCATGTTTTTGGGGTAGGTACTCAGACTTCACCACTCTATTTTTTCACAAAAATATACCAACTACCCACACAATCCCTATAATGGATTTATCGCATTAACTAACTACCCACAAGAAATTAAATTCACTGAACATTTTATTCCCTAAGCCCATTAGTATATCATCACAATTAGCCCACTGTCATCTTCCTCCACTTCATATTCATAAGTGGAGGATTCAAAGTACCATTCAGCCACTACTAGGAAGAGAAAAGGGTGGAACCTTTACAACTTACTTGCTAAGTTCTCTAAGGACTCTTGCTACTTTGGGATTAGGGTGGAAATTTTACCAAATCATGAAATTTTAGTGCTTAAATTCAAGCTCAATTAAAATGGGAGGGAGTTACGAGTGAGTGGAGAGTGAGGGGATGAAATTCTGGGTTCAACTCGACAATTTTGGACCAAAATTTTCATTAAATAAAGTTTGGGCAAATTTAAAATTTTGGGTCGAGTCGAGTCTGTTCGATTCTATCATTTAATTTTTCCTGTCACAACTTATACCATGAGTCATAGGTCATACCTATCACTCGTCCTTTGCATCCGTACCTGGAGACTATGAAAACTTAGCCGAGGACCTATGAGTTTGTGGTACAATTCTTACCAAGATGGCATGACCCATACCATGACTTGTAGGTTCGAGTTTCTACTCTTTGACACTTAGGATAGTTTATCACTAAAGCAAGTACTATGGCTCATACCATTTAGGTATGGTTTGTAATGACCAATTGTAATGTGAACTTCTGCATTATGTCAAGTTTCTGCTTCTCAGTATGGACGGGACTACGAGTTGTACAAAGGTGGTATGATCCGTACTGAGGCTCATAGTCCAGACCTGCACTGCATTTTTAGACATCAGTCTTATTTTCACCTGCACACTAAACACACATCAGTCAAGATACTTGGTTTGCCTCCCAAGAAGCTCATGATTTAACGTCGCGGCACAATGCAGGTAGTTTGGTTACTTAGACTTCACCAGACCACCTCATAGGTTGCCTACCATGCAATGCCCGATTTAATGTCGCTGCACAGTGAAAGTCTCTTGATTACTCTGAATTTATCAAGAAACTCCAACTCAACATCAATAGATGAGACTACTCGAAGCTCATTTGGCTGCTTCATTGACCTACAGACATTGAAAGTGACCTCTTCTTTTTTCAGCCTAAACTTCAGCTGACCAACTTCAATGTCCACTAAAGCTCTCTCAGTGGAAAGGAATGGTCACCCAAAGATGAACTTGTCCATTTTTACTAACACATCATGGAGAATACACACAGGCTTCTTCACTACGCGGTTTGCTATCAATATCCACACTGTTGTCGGTATAGGGGCTCATAAGCCCAAATGCTTGAACACAACTAGCGGCATCAGATGGATGCTGGCTCCCAGATCACACAGTGCTCTCACAAACTCAAAGGCTCCAATAGTGCATGGGATGGTGAAGGCACTAGGGTCTTCCTTCTTCTATGCATGGACATGTGAAGCTATGGCACTACAATGGTGTAAATTTCTAACAGGATCATAGCTCACAGAACGTTTCCTGGTCACCAAGTCCTTCATAAACTTTGCATACTCAGGCATCTGCTCCAATGCCTTGACCAAAGGGATATTCACTGAAAACTACTTCAGCATGGACAAAAACTTCTGGAATTTCCTGTCACCCACCTTCTTCTTCATCCTCTGTTGGAACAGTGAAGGTGGTCGAGGGATAGGCCTAAAAATATTTCGGGCCTTTTTCACCTTCCCTTTTTCTGCCGAAAGGTCCTTTGCATCAACTAGACTCTTGGTCAAATTGGTATCACCTTCAATTACCTGCTCTATAGTCTTATCTTCTTCAATTACTAGAAAGTCTGCCCTTTTGCCTCTGGTTTAGGGATGCATACTTCTGGACCAACCGCTGTTCAATCTATTTGATCGCTGTGGCGTGTGACTCAACTCTCTATTTCATGCCAGATACATCTGTAATCTCCTTCAGGTGATCATCAGTAGATTTTTCCATTTTCAGCAACTCAGCCATCGCACTCCCCAGTTTTGAGGGTCCAACATCCCCGTCACGAGCCTATGGAGGAACATGAAGGCTGGTGTGATCATTCTGGTATCCATCATTCTTTCTCCAATCATCTTCCCTCTCTCGTCCTCTGCTCCTATCCTTGTATCTAGCCCTTTTGCATTTTTTCCTGTATTGGTTCTGAACTTGGTGTTCGGAACCTTAGTGCCAAGTGTCTTAACCAGATCCTTTGGCATTAGCTCGAAAACCTGCCATCGGATTATCCAAGAAGTTTGCCTTCTCAAAACTAGAGTGCTTAAACCCATACTCCTGACCCAGTGCTCCCACTGTATTTACCTTCTACCTTCTAGACGCCATGATATGTTTTATGAGCCGGTTTATGGATGTTCTCATCTAAGCTAATTCCTGATCACACTCCTTCTCTTTTCTCCGATGCTCTGTAATCATCCCAATAACATATGTACCTGCCGCTGTCTCATCTACTCTAGTATACCAAGCTCTATTTGTTTTGGTCACTCGGTCTAATTTGGTTGTTGCTTCCTCCCACGAGGGACTCATCAGTGCTCTACCTTCCACTGTATCTGCCACAACCTTGGTGCTGTCGTTCAGAGACCTATAAAATATCTCCAGCAAGCTCACATTGTTAATTCTGTGATTTTGGCACATGTCAACTTTATCTTAAACCTCAGCCATGTTTCATGAAGTGCCTCCGTCTTGAGCTGCCAAAAATTATAGATCTCATCCTTTAGCTGTAGCATCCTAGAAGGTGGAAAGAACCTCTCCAAAAAGGCATGTTTTAGCTCCCTCCAGTTGGTGATGGAGTCGTTTGGCAACTCTGACAATCATAAAGTAGTTTCACCAGCTAGAGAGAATGAAAACAACCTCAGCCTGATAGCATCATGTCTCACTCCTGGTAACTTGTAAGCCTTGCAGATCCCCAAAATATTCATCAAGTGGAGATTTGCATCATCAGCTGCATTACCACTAAATTCTCCCTTCATGTTGAGCAACTGAATCATTATGCTAGTGATATCGAATTTTTCCCCAGCAGGCAAAAGCGGGGGTATAATAGCTCCTATTGACCCGACTTCATCAATATTCAGGTCCTCATCATCATCAAAGTGGGGAGCATATATATACTATTGGTGTGAATGACGACCTCTGTTTCCCCTTCTATTCCGCCAGCATTGTCAACCTCTTCGTGGGCATCATCTACCTCTTGAATAGCAGCTTGTCGAGCTAAATAAGCATGATTGGCCCCATTCGCTCGATGAGCTTCAACCGCTAACCTAGCCTCTGTCTGTTCTGGGGTCTCCAAATCGGCCATTCTTCGCAGTGTTCTTTCAAGCTCTTGGTCAATTAGGACTAGAGGGTTTTCTGCTACTCCGCGTACTTGGAACTTACCAAGCGGCCACCTGTGGAAAAAAAAAAGAAAAGAAAAAGTAAATGAGGAAATAATGACTAAAAGTTAAATAAAAGCAATTAATCTAATCCTAAGCCATATTCCCCCGCAACGGCTCCATTTATTATAATGCTCAAATTACACCCATAAAGAAGTATAACACATATGTTGTCACTAAAGAATCCAACTAAGGTTGGGGTAGATCCCACTGGGAATATGGTCAAGATATAGACTCTCATAAGCGATTTCACTTTAACTTTTATGAATATTTCCAAACTAACTCTCCTACGACCGCAACTCAAGCTATTCAATGAAACTCAATTTCAAGGCTTTGATATTCTTTTCTTTTTCTAATCTCTACTTCTCTAGGTTCAAAAAAGAAGAGAATTTGGGTTAGTCCTAACACTGCACGCCGTTAAGAAACATTATCAGGAAGAAATGAATAATAAAAACATTCGTATTGGTTTAGAATCACTTTGTGTTAATCTTAGTTTGTTATTCCACCATGGTTCCCACGACTCTAGTTATGAAGGGTTTAGCTATTCATGATTGCAGGAATAAAATCAGATTTGATAGAAGAAAATATAATTAAACACTTATAATATTGATGGAAGATAAACCCAATAATCAATTGCACAATCAAACTTGTCAAGAACAAGAACAATGATGAAATATGTTAAAGTATTCGATTATTTGCTCTCCAAGAAGTTAGGAAACCCAAAAACAATGATTACAATTCAAAAGTGTTGGATTCTCCTAAGGAAAATAACCTGAAAGTATTTATACAATTAATGAAATCCTTTCCTAATTTAATAGGTATTCTACTACCAAGTCGTCCTATGAGTCATAACATGCTGCTACGAGTCGTAGGAAGCTTCCATAATACAAGTATGCATCTTCTTTCTTCTCAGGTACTGGAGGTTAGTATGACTCGTACGGTGATACCACGAGTCATAGGAGCATGTCATGGCTTGAGCTTCTGAAACATAGAATCTTTATTGTTTCTCATACGGGTCCTAGTTACGATTCATAGCATGCTGGTACGGCTCATGCTATCATCTCGTACCTTGAATCTGCCAAGTACCCAACTCTCTGAAACTTACCACGAGTTTGTTGATATGATTCGTACCTTGCCATCACGACTCTTGGCTTTCAGTCGTACCACTGAATTTAGTAAGCGCCCATCTTTTGTATCTTATGTTAAGGACCTTAGATATAGCTCGTATCTAGATGGTACGACTCGTACTGTCACTTGTAGGACGGCTCTGCACTTGTGCACTTTCTCTGAAGTTGTGCTGCGGGTGTTAGGTACAACTTGTAGAAGGATGGTCCGGCTCATATTAAGACCTGCAACAAACCATTTTCTGCACTATTTTAGCTTCTTTTCCAAAATTCAACTCCAGGACATAATTTCCCTAAAAATAAAATAAAAGCACCTCATATCTGTATAAACACACCTAAGACCAAGAATTTTTTCTATGTTTTAAGCATCGAAAGTGCCTTAAATCTGCGGCACATCAGGTATAGATACTGGTATGTTCCCGTCGAAGGAATTTCAGAGAACAATCAAAGACAGGACCTAAAACCATGAGACTTAGTACGAGTCATGGTAAGGTCCTATGAGTTGTAGGATAAGTCATCACATTGGACGGGATAGGATTTTAAGTGCGATTTTCTAGGGGTATTTTCATAACTATTTATGCTTTTAACTCCTAAATAAAGTGGTTTTGGTTTTCCCAAAGGGAGTATTTAAGGGTTTTACTTAAACTAAACCCTCATTCTATTCCTAACACTCTATTTGAAAGATCAAATCCTCTCAAACCAAGATTAGGGTTCTTTTATCAATATCATTCAATTTCTCTAGGGTCTTCAAGTCAAGCTAAGGATTCATCAAGCCCAAGTATGTGGGGTTATCAATGGGGGAAATCCTTCACTCTCATGCCGAATTTTATTCTTATCTCATGATTTTAAGTCTCCAAGCATGATTTATTGACATTCTAAGGTTAGACCCAATTCTCATGAAACCTCTTATGATCTCTCATAAATTCAAGTCTCTTATGATTAAGTTCATGATTTATGATCATGATTACTTATTTTCTACTAGAATTTCTCATGAGTCTATACTTTCAAGTTTATGGTGATTTTTGCTCAATTATGAATGATTTTATAAATTTCAAGCTTATAAGTATATGATTTCAATTATGATAATTATTCAAATATGTATGATTTTCATGACACTCAAGATATATATCATGGCCAAATCAATGGCATTATTCTCAAGACTACTTCATGTATGCCAAGTATGATTATGATTTCTTGAATTAGACAAACCCATGCAACATTAGGTATATTTTCATGATGTTGACTATGAGCCATGTGCATGTTTTTGGGAGTAGTGTCTAGAATCGAGTAGTCTAGGGGTTCAAGAAAACCCTGAGTCTCATAATTACATGCCACTATAGGTATATATTCATGTTCAAACCCTTCGGAGATTCACGAGTGATATCACGCCTTAATCGTTCCCGGCCTTGGCAAGCTTGGCCACTTGAGCGAGATAGTTGGGGCATCATGTAAGATCTATCATAATAGTGTCGGTTATGATGAGTCTCCCATTGTTCCTCATTTTTAAAGTTATTCATGCTTATGACTTACGATATTTTGTTTTATAGCATATTTGACCCATTGAATTTTTATGAGCTTTTACTTATGATTTCAAGTTGGTTAAATCAGATGATTTGCTTCCAAAAATCTTGGGTCATTATGTTTTAGCTTATGATGAATATATCATGTTATGATTACTTCAATAATATGCTTTTTATCATGTCATCTTTACTCTCATGCTCTATCTTATTTTATACTCATGAATTCAGACTATCATTTTACTAGTGCATTTATCTTACTCTACATACACAGTACATTCAAAGTACCGACTGCATACTTTATACTATATCATCTCATGATATAGGTTTGACTGATCAGTCTCAGTCCCGACGTTAGCTTGCTCCCGCTTCATTCCAATACCATCCCAGTTTTGGTGAGTCCTCATGATCCGAGGACGACAATTGTGGTTCATGTCTCTTTTTCTTATATCTTTTAGTTTTAGATTTAGCAAGCTAGTTGAGAGTGTTGTCCCATTAGCTCATCGTATGTCTAGAGAATTTTTAGGCAGCTATGTAAAGCTGGTTCAACATGTTGAAGTGTTGTCTACGCTTATTTCTTTATGATACTCAGCCTTCTACTTATGTTATGTTATTGATTAAATTCTACCTAGTTATGCTCTTAATCATGCTATGTGTGTGACATAGGTTAGCTTGGAGCCATTCATGGTTCTTGGTCCCGTGTCGTGGTCCGGGTTCTAGGCTCAAGTTGTTACAACTGAATAAGGTGCGTTGGTAATACTCAACGGCCCTACACTCATAGTACAGTCTCTAGTGCACCAAGAACACTCAACGACCATACGCTAGGCACATAACAAGATGTATCAGGACCAGGTATTCCATAAAGAATCCATGGCCAAATACCCGCAAGTACAATCCCAATACAAGCCCAACCATTATGGAGCCGACTACCATAACCACTCTGGTCGGCTACATCTCAGGCTCGATCTCTATTGGATACAGTCAAATAGTCATTGGGTATCAATGAGCCCTTAGAGGTAACCATGTCAACACACAATCACATTACAGTACTTCAACCATAAAATCACAAGCACAACATCCTTAAGTTCTATATACCTTATCGATTCTCAAAATATTACTAAACGATCGAAGGATCATAGCCTAACGATTCTATCCCCCTAAATTTACATGAAAGCTTAAGAAAATTCCAAATAATAATAATAACCTCAATATAAGTCCAGAAAATCAGCTCCCAACTCGACCAAATAAGGTCGCAACCAACGCTACAATGCAAACCACAAATAATACCTTCCAACACGTTATCGTCACATGATAACTGATTAACTAAAACCCGAATTCATGACATCCATAGTGAGGGAAGCAACACTACTCAAAAGCCCCAAAAATACAAGTTTTCAACACACATATCTGCAACAATACAACAAAAATTCGCACGACAACAACAAGAGTTCAATTACGATGGAAAATCATACTAAAAAGAGAAAATGAAAGCCTTAACATATCTTGAATTTGATGAACTTAAGCTAAGACAAATCCCAAGATGTAAACACCAAAAATATGATGCCTGAAGGCAGCTCATGCTACTACCAAGATACTGCCAACACAACGTCAGCAAAGAAATGACACTAACGGAGCCTATTCGGCTAGTTTCTTATGAATTCAATGGTAGAAATTTCAAAGTAACAATCTGTCAATACTTACGCACTCTAAATAAAACTAAACAACCTATAACCAATGAAAAGGAAAGCTTACCAACCAGCCCCATATGAGACAGCCACCAAAACACCCGAAAACAACGTCGAAACACAAGATACACGGAGAATTCCAACTTCCTGACCCCAAGAATCATGTTGGAGAATGGTTTCTAACCTTAGGATCATTATAATATAAATTGGAGATCTTGAGAGAGGGATTATGTCATGATTCTTTCTGGAAAATGGCATAAGATAATAGCAAATCGACCAAGCTTACTTTAAATAGAAGCTAGCTGACATAGGGGGAATTTGTCACGTAGCGCAATGTGCTATTTTGGTGGTGTGACATGCTGCCATCTTAGAACCCCTTGGTCCTCATCATCTTCTTGTGCAATCTACAAAAATACGAATATCTCTATACTCCAAATTTGTATTAGCGAAGGGTCTAATGCGTTGAAAACTAGACTCACAGACCTCCCCAAAGAAAATATCTACGAGCTTCTATAGAATACAGCGGCAATCAAATAATTTGGATAAGGCCCCGAACTACCCATAAACAACCCACTAGTAACTGTAGAAGACTTGGAGCTTACTAACTCAGCTTAGTGAACAAGAACTCAATCTACGTGCTGATCAACACTTGATATCACAAATGAAACACCCCAACTAGGGTGTCAGTGCAAAAATGTACCGAGTATGTAAGGCATGATATGGACTCATAACGCGATATGGACTCATGAAAGAAGGGAAGTTTCCTAAAATGTTTCGTACCCTCTTTGTAATAAGCGTGGCGCGCTTCACACCACTAAAAAAGACTCTACTTAGCATGACTTTCAGACATCCTAGGATACTTCAAAACCTAATGCTCTGATACAAAGTCTGTCATGACCCGAGCAAGGTTGGAACATAGGACCTAGTGCCATGAATGACTCCAAGCTAATCCATGGCATGTGCATAATGATTCCAAGAGCATAATTAAATAAAAAATTAAAGCAAAACACTAATAAGAGGAAGTTTGACATATGTCAAAGATCATAAACGCAGTCAACACTCGATAAGCTGAAAGTCTACATAATGTCTGATAAGCCTCTAAACTATCTAACGAGCTGATGGGACAACACCCCCAACTAGCTTGCTAAAGTCAGAAACTAAAATAGCATAATCAAAATAAATAAAATGAATGTCCTCGTGAGATGAGGACTCACCAACAATAGAGACTGAGATGGACTGATGGGAGATGGACCAACGGCGAGACTAAATCTGATCGCTCGGACCTGTATAATGAAAAGATACAACATAGAGTACACGGTCAGTACTTGGAATGTACAGAGTATACGGGGTAAGTAAAAACAGATATTTAAAATACATAAAAGTTCATGAGAATAGAACATTCCTTAAACATGATGTAATAAATCATAATTTAGACATGAGGGCTCAAGGTTTTCAAAACTGTTCATAAACTAGTCATAATCGCAATCTTAAGAGAAATCTTGTAAATCATAGTTGTAATGCCCCGAAAACCCTAAGATCAGACTCGAGAGTTGGAAGGGAGAAATTAGAAATTTTCTACACCAGGTCACGAAACGAGTCGTCCTGTGACTCGTGGGTTAGGCCACGAGTCGTGAAGTGACTTTTGGGGGAGAGCCCGGGCTTGATTGAGAAATTTGGGAATAAATGGGTGACCACGAGTGTGAACATGAGTCGTGGTCAACGCCACCAGTCATGAGGTGATCCATGGTCAGTATTTGATTGGAAGTTGGAAAAGCCAGGCAGTGTACTCAACGGGTCCTCACCACAACTCCTTTGGGACATCATGAGTCGTGGTGTTGCCCATGCTGACTCCAGGAGATTTTAGGCAGTGTTGGTGACGGGTGGGTCACCATGAATCATTGGGTACACCATAATTCATGATTTCCCTCGTGGTGACCAACAGGAGGTTCTTGTCAGTACACTTGATGGTTGTGACCACGAGTCTTAGTCACTAGACACAATCCGTGAAGTCCCTCATGGGGGACTGACAGTCAGTTTCTCCTGTGAATTTCCTAAAGGTGTTTCAGTAATTTAATAACCTCCTAGACTCAAAACTACATCCCTTTGGTCTATTTTAAGGGAATTTAGAGGGGCTAAACGGTTTCCCCCTCATTCCTCAGACTTTCAGAGAAATTAGCATAAGTTTCCTCTCAAGAACTCTCAAGCAAGACCAGGGTTTCTCATCTATTACAGTGATTCAAGTTTTTCTTCTCCAAGGAATTGATAGCCAAGTATGTGGGAATTCAACTAGGGAATAGTTTTTTCCTTTTGTCCCCAAAATCCCTCCTAGTTTCTTTATCAGTTCTAGCCTTGAACTTTTGAATGTGAAGAAATTATATGTCCGACTTCATTAAATTCATGAAGAATGTTATTCATGTTAATTTTAGATATGATTCCATCAGAATATGACTAAATTGATTCTTGTCCCTAAAACTTTCTCTAAATTTTCCTGTTAGTTATAGCCCCGTGGTTTCGAATTGTGGAAGGTTTTCAGACCGAATTCTATAAAATTCAAGTGGAATATTATTCATGATATTAGTTGCTACATTTCCCAATCCTTAGAAATTTTGTGGAAACTAGCATCTTGAAGAAAGATTTAGCCCTAACTTCTCAGTTTAGTGAATCAAATTCTTGCATATCGAACTAGTTATTTCCTATTGCTTGATTCTATCAGTGTTGTGGATTCCCATATTATTTGTATATTTTGAATTCTCAATCAGATACATGTTAGCCTAGTTGCAGTCAAAATGTTATATCTAGTGTTAGTCTAAAATGTCAAGCTGATCAGTTTGACTACAGAAATTCTCGAGGTTTCAATAGTGCCTCCTAGTTATCAGAATTAGACTCAGTGTCAAATTTTAGTGGTTAGGTAGGTGGTCATGACACTTTTAGATAAGCAGCTCTGGCCAGTCTTAGGACCCTAGCTTCAGATCACAATTTGTTCTTTAGAAGGTTAAGACGCTTCTAGATAAACAACTCTGACTAGTCTTGGAACCCAGTAACAGAATCTAGTCCGATAAGACTCTCAAGGTGCTTTCGGAGAGGTATTTCTGACTTAGTATTGGGCCCTAGTTTCGAGCTATCATCTTAGTAGTTAGTTTAGAAATATCCATTGGGAGTAGGACTTAGCACCGAGTGGACCAGGATTCCACAGCACCTAGGTTCCCAAAACTACGTCGCCACTGTACGTTACAGTTTGATTGACCTCATGGCCCTAGATTTGTGATCACCCAATTCATGCCTTTATATCCTGTCAAGGTATATTGGGTCCTACCAATGGGGTGTATACATCGGTCTCCACGTCCATCTCACGTGGTTCTATGTCGGTTATAGACTCTCCCACTAGTCAACTCAGTTCATTATCTCAGATTTAGGGCATGTCCTTGACCATCAGACAGGGTCTTTTAGACCATCTAGTTATTACAGTTATTTAGTTTAGTAGTTTCAGTTGGTCATTGCATATCTGTTCAGTTTAGTATTTTTATTCCATTGCGTTATATTTCTCTCACTTACTCAGTATATTCAAAGTACTAACGCATACCTTTCATGCTGTATCGTTTCATGATACAGCTGCAAGATCTCAATCTCAACCTCGCGAGCTGATTGCTCTCAGAAGACTCCAGTTGATCTTATGGTGAATCCTCATCTTTTGAGGAAGAAGATCGTTTATTACAATTCTATTTTCCTCTTTTTAGAATTGGAGTTAGCTGGGGGCTTGTCCCAGCAACTCATCAGTTGTAGTGACTTTCAGACATAGACTTGGTTCTTTCAGACTTATAGTTTTGTTCAGATATTTTAGAAAAATTTATGATTCAGCTCTATTTGCATAAATGTTTTATAGTTTGCTTTAAAGCTTCTGCTATATTTATATGTTTACTCAGAATGCAGTGTATGATAGACCAAGGGTTGACTTGGGGTTACTTGTGACTCCAAGTACCGTGCCCGTCCAGGGTGTAAGCTCGGGGCGTGACAAACTTTGTATTAGAGCCCTAGGTTTAGAGTATCCTCGGATGTCTGAAAGCCACATCTAGTAGAGTCCTTTTCATGGGTGTGAATTGCACCACACTTATGACAGGGAGGCTATGAGATGTTATTTGGAAAATTCCCTTTTATTCATACTCTTTATCGTGCGTTGAAATTCAATTCCAGAATCGTTCTCCTAGCTCATTCTTTGTTTTGTTTTAATGAATTATGCCTCCACGATGTGGTAACGTAAAAAGGGCTGGTAACGCTCACAGACCTGCCCCAGCAGCCTCTCAACACGACTCAGTGTTCATCGTAGAGTTCAAGGAAACTATGCAGTTGTTTGCTCAGACAGTTTCCAACCAGGTGAACCAGCAGGTGGTCCCGGTCAACAATAATAATTCTGCAGCAGCTGCCCGAGTGCAGGATTTCACTTGGATGAACCCTCAAGATTTTCAGATATCTAAGGTGGGAGAGGACCCACAAGAGTTTGTGGACAAGATTAGAAAGATCACTCGAATTATAGGTGTCATCTCCTCGGAGAGTGCTGACTTGGCTGCCTACTAGATAAAAGAGGTAGCCCAGATCTGGTACGAGCAATGGAAGGGGGGGGGGGCGGCGGGGGAGGAGGCCAGCGGGAGTTGGACCAGTGGAATGGGAGGAGTTCACTACAACCTTCCTAAACAGATTCTTCCCTCGGGAGCTCAAGGAGGAAAAAGTGGCGGAGTTCATGAATCTAATATAGGGAAGCAGGCGGTGGAGGAGTATGCACTAGAGTTCACCAGACTGTCTAAATATGCTCCTTAGATGGTAGCAGAGCCAAGGGCTTATATGCTAAAATTTGTTAATGGGGTGTCAAACCTAGTCCTCAAGGAGTGCAGGACAGCAATGCTGATTAAGGATAATGACCTCTCCAGCCTCATCGTTCATGCTCAGCAGATTGAGACGGAGAAATTGAAGGTCATGGAGCGGAAGAAAAAATAGAAAAGTACTAGCCAATTAGATTATGGCCACTAGAGGTCTGGTGGTAGCATCCACTCACAGCAGCATAGGGCTCCAACACCCAGCTCAGCCAGCGCCCTCTACCTTTCGGTCCTGCCAGGATCGGAGGGGTGGAGCATTTAGCTCTTAGTCCCAGAGATACAGTGCCAGTAACAGGTATCTAGCTTTCCTTAAGTATGGTAAGAACCACCCAGGAGAGTGTCTTCAGGGTCGAGAGGGCTGCTTTGGTTGTGGACAGCTTGATTATCGGCTTAAAGAGTGTCCATTAGCAGGACAAGGAAGGTGACAATCCACTACCTCAGCAGCTCCATCAGGCTGACCAGCTCAGCAGACTAACACTTCAGGTACGAATGGCAGCCAACGCCAAAACCATTTTTATTCATTGTCTTCTCATCAGGATAAGGAGAGCTCGCCTGACGTGGTCACTGGTGTGTTACGCCTTTTTCATCTAGATGTGTATACCCTACTAGATCCAGGAACCACACTTTCATTCCTGAATCCCTATGTAGCCGTCTAGTTCAATGTTAGTCTAGAGGTCCTCTCAGAACCATTCTCAATCTCTATCCAATTGGCGAGTCAATTAGAGCCAGCCGGGTGTATAGAAATTGCCCAGTCTCAATTCTCAATAAAGTCATTCCAGCTGACCTTGTAGAGGTAGACATGATTGATTTTGACCTCATCCTTGGCATGGATTGGTTACACTCCGGTTATGCCTCAGTCGACTTTAGAACTAGGGTCGTCATGTTTCAGTTCCCTAATGAGGCAGTGTTAGAGTGGACAGGTAGCAGTTCAGCACCTAAGGGTCAGTTTATTTCCTACCTTAAGGTCCAGAAGCTTATTTCTAAGGGATATATCTATAATCTAGTTCGGGCCAAAGATTCCAACTTTGAGACCCCAACTATCAATTTAGTCCCTGTTGTCAACGAATTTTCTGATGTGTTCCCCGAAGATCTTCCCAGAGTTCCTCCTGAGTGGGAAATCGACTTCGGTATAGATCTTCTCCTAGATACTCATCCTATCTCCATCCCTCCTTACACAATGGCTCTATCTAAGCTTAATGAGTTGAAGGAGAAACTAAAACACCTTCTTGATAAGGGTTTTATCAGACCCGACATCTCTCCCTGGGGGGCTCCAGTGTTATTCATGCGAGTGAAAAACGATACCCTCAGATGGTGCATTGATTATCGTCAGTTGAACAAGGTCAAAGTCAAGAATAGGTATCCCCTAACTAGAATTGATGACTTGTTCGACCAACTTCAAGGAGCCAACTGTTTGTCCAAAATAGACCTCAGGTCGGCATATCATCAAATAAGGGTCATAGAGTGTGACATACTGAAAACAGCTTTCAGGACTCGGTATGGTCACTACGAGTTCGTGTTTATGTCCTTTGGACTTATGAATTCCCCCGCAACTTTTATGGACCTGATGAACAGAGTCTTCAACCAGTATCTAGATATGTTTGTCATTGTATTTATTGATGACATTCTGGTATACTCCAGAAATGAGGAAGAGAATGCTAATCACCTAAGGATAGTGCTTCAGACACTCAGGACCTCCAGTTGTTCGCCAAGTTCAGCAATGCGACTTCTAGTTGAAGTCCATGACTTTTCTGGGTCATGTGGTCTTGGGTGAGGGTATTCAGATTGATACTCAGAAGATAGCAGCGGTAAAAGACTGGCCCAGACCTATCTCCCCAACCGAAATCAGAAGTTTCTTGGGTCTAACTGGGTATTACCGATGCTTTGTGGAAGGCTTTTCTTCTATTGCATCCCCTCTGACTAGGCTGACTCAGAAGAAGGTGAAATTTCAGTGTCCAGGTGCGCGTGAGAAGAGTTTTTAGGAATTAAAAACTCGACTTACGCCGCTCCAGTGCTGACACTACCAGAAGGATTAGATGGGTTAGTAGTATATTGTGACGCTTTCTGGGTTGGACTCGGTTGCGTTCTGATGCAGCGAGGCAAGGTGATAGCCTACACCTCCAGATAGCTCAAAGTTCATGAAAAGAACTATCCAACTCATGATGTGGAGTTGGCAGCGGTGGTGTTTGCATTGAAAATATGGAGACACTATCTGTACGGGGCTCACATGGATGTTTTCACTGATCACAAGAGCCTTCAACATGTATGCAATCAGAAAGATCTAAATCTTCATTAGAGAAGGTGGTTAGAGCTCCTGAAGGACTATGATATGAGCGTGCTATATCACCTGGGAAAATCCAATGTAGTGGGGATGGCCTGAGCAGAGTATCTATGGAGAGTGTGGCCCATGTTGAAGAGGGCAGAAAGGAACTGACGAAGGACATTCACCGACTAGCTCGGTTAGGGGTGTAATTGGTTGAATCAGCTAAGGGTGGTGTGGTAATGCAAAGTGGGTCAGATTCCTCTTTGGTTGTTGAAGTTAAGTCCAAACAAGATAAAGATTGCATCTTACTTAAGCTTAAGAAAGCGGCTCTCAGAAAAGAAGTCGAGGCTTTCTCCAAAGGGGGAGATGGTGTGCTCCATTACCAGGGTAGATTGTGTGTACTGGACGTTGGTGATTTGAGACAGCAGATACTGGCCGAAGCACATAGGTTGAGACACTCCATCCACCCTAGTGCTACTAAAATGTACCGCAATTTATGGGATATTTACTGGTGGAACGACATGAAGAGAGACATCGCTGAATTTGTAGCTAAGTGCTCGAACTACCAGCAAGTCAAAGTAGAGCACCAGAGATCGGGAGGTATAACTCAGGATATCAGCAGACCCATCTGAAAGTCGGAAGAAGTGAATATGGATTTTATTACAGGCCTACCTTGGATTCGTTGGCAGCATGGTCCTATCTGGGTGATAGTAGACCGGATGACTAAGTCAACACACTTTCTCCCAGTTAAAACTACAAATTTAGCTGAGGACTATGCTAGGCTTTACATCCGGGAGTTAGTTAGACTTCATGGGGTGCCCTTATCTGTTATCTCAGACAGAGGTACCCAGTTCACCTCTTATTTCTAAAAGTCCTTTCAGAAGGGACTTAGTACCCAGGTCAAGCTCAGCACAGCTTTTCATCGTAAATAGATAGAAAAGCTAAGAGAACTATTTAGACCCTAGAAGATATGTTGAGAACGTGCATGATCAATTTCAAGGGCAGTTGGGATGATCACTTGCCTCTCATCGAGTTTACATATAACAACAGCTAGCACTCCAGTATCCAGATGGCTCCGTTTGAGGCATTGTGTGATAGGTGGTGTAGACCTCCCATTGGGTGGTTTTAGGTTGGTGAAGCTACCTTAATCGGGCTAGACTTGGTTCACGAAGGTATGTAGAAAGTACAACTCATCCGAGAAAGATTGAAAACTGCTTAGAGCCATCAGAAATCCTGTGCTGATGTGAGGAGAAGAGAATTGGAGTATGCAGTGGATGACTGGGTTTATGAAAATTTCACCCATGAAATGGGTAATGAGATTTGGGAAGAAAGGAAAGCTCAGTCCGAGATATGTGGGATCCTACAGAATTCTAAGGTGAATCGGCAAGGTAGCTTATGAGCTACAATTACCTTCAGAGTTGACATCTGTGGAGCCAGTATTCCATGTGTAACTATTGAAGAAGTGCGCCGGCGATCCAATTTCAATTGTTCCATTGGATAGTGTGGGAGTGAAAGATAGTGTCTCATACAAAGAGGTCCATGTTCAGATCCTTGACCGTAAGGTTCGTAAGCTGAGGAACAAGGAGGTAGCTTCGGTCAAAGTCTTATGGAGGAATTGATAATGCTCAAACCATACCTCCTATCAAAGTATGAAGCAGACGTTGTCAATAAAGAACCCAACTAAGATGTTGGGGTCGAACCCACAGGGAATATGGAAGAGCTAGACTAAAGCCGGTAAGTGAACTTGTTAGGTAGTTACTCCAAACTAGAGGTTTTAAAGAAAAATAGTAATTAAAAGAACAATTGAAATTATGGGTGAAATCAAGATTTAAAGATAACCAGGGTTTTGTGTTCCCCATGGTTTCATAAGTTCTTTGGGAATACATACGTGATCATCACCAATGCTTATTTGTAGAACTGATAACTAGAGTTCATTCAAACGATCGACCAGTCCCTATTGAATGACTATACTCAATCACCCGACTAGGTCTCATGAGCGATTACGATTTAAACGTTATCAATATGTCCCAAATTTAACTATCCTGTGACCACATCTCAAGTTAATACAATGATCATCAAGATCAAGGCTTTGTTGTAGTTCTCTTTTCCTAATCTCTACCTCTTAGATATAAGGAATTAAAGAATTTGAGCATGTCCTAACGTTGTACGCCATTAAGAATCATTTAAGAATGAAGAGAATATGATACAATTGTTTTGCATTGGTTTTGAATCACTTTTATGTAACCCTAGCTTGTTCATCCACCATGGTTCCCACAACCCTAGCTATGGAGGTTTTAGCCTCTCATAGTTGCAAGATTGTGATTTGGTTTCATAATTTAAGACATAAACCAATACTTACAATTATGATTGAGAGAAAAACTTCCTTGAATTAATCGGCAAAATCCTTAAGAGCAATATGAAGATCAAGAAAAGGTTGATCACAAGTTGAACAACTCAATTTCCACATCTATATCTCCTTATTTTCATTGCTAATCAGTTCTAATCACTCCTAATTACTTCTCTACACCTCTCCTATGAAAATAAAACATAAAACGTATTTATACAGATATAAAAATCCTTTTCCTAAGCTAATAGGGTAAACTTCCATATCTGTTGCCGCTCGTGCCACGATCAGACCTACGACCTGTGACAGGTTTGTACGGGTCGTACCTTCCATCCGTAAGTCTGTTGCTTTTTGAAACCCAGCTGTGTTTGTGCTTTGGTACGACTTGTACCATCTTTTTACGAGGCGTACTATGCTCCCATGGTTTAAGTATGAAAACTCTAAATTTTTCTGGAGTTTGTCACAAGATTGGTACGACTCGTACCTTGCCATCACGAATCATACTGTAGTCATCCGTACTCAGAATCAGCTTTTGATTTCTCTGAATCTTTCCATGACTTAAAGTTACGACTCGTACAACGATCATATGAACGATACTGTGAGTCGTGGGTTGCTTCTTCTCATCTCATTCTTCTTAACATTTCCATGAGTCTTGGTACGATTTTTACCATTAGTGTACGACTCATACTGAGACTGTCAGTTTTGGCTCATTCACTGCTCTTTTAATCTTCTTTTGCACAATCATGTTCCAACACCTAAGTTTACCTGAATACACAAGAAAAGTACCTCATATCCATATAAACACACCTAAATCCATGCTATTTTCGTCAGTTTTGAGTATCAAAAGTGCTGTAAATCCACAACACATCAACATCCTCAACATAAGACTTTTGCATGTCCTCAGGCAAAGAAAAGAAAAACTAAAACACGACGCTCAACTAGAAAATAAACCTAAGATACTACAACCAATACTTAAACAAAATTTTCACTTTACATACAACAACTTCTGACCTTTTTACATGAACCAACATCAGCAAATGTGTTACAAGCGACCTCAAAATATAATAAACAGGGATCAAGACATGTTATCTAGCTATCAACAGGCAATCAAGTCATCATCAATGTTTTCACACAGACCAACAGTAAAAGTAAACATACTCTATGTACCCTCACAACAAGTGAAGTCCCCACTCACAGATAAAATATCAAATATGTATGGGACTAGACAAATGAAACACTCACCCTCACAAAGAAGTTCCAAGTACCATGTATCAGATACCATAGGCTTGCCCTTGTTTTCTCTGCTTCGGTTTGTCGGATGGTCAAGTTAGGATCACTATAGGACTTGATATGGCTTGTAATGTAGGCTTAGGGCTAGACATGATAAAGATGAGAGATTTTGAAGTGACTATACCTTCCTTGGCACTACATACGTTGGCTTCACCTTTCACCTGCTTCACCTTTCACCTACTTCACCCTTTATTCTTACATTTCTTTTCTTCCTTTTTCACCTCTTTTATATACATTTACATGGGTGTGGTGTATTTTCAATTTTTTTAGCTTTTTTATTTTCTTTTGAAATTTCTTTTTCAAGATTCTCAATATTTTTCATCTCTTTTATTTTTACCACACCACACCGTATTTCTCACCTTTTTTCTATTTTCTTTCCCTTTTTCTCGTTTCTACCATTTACGAACCCCTACTCTAGCCACCCTCAACTGAGGCATTTTGCCTATGCTGAGGTTCATGACATCCAAGGAAGGACCAGGGCCAAAATAGATTCATTATTAACAAATGAGTACGGTTCATTGGTTAATAAAAAAATAGGTCAATTAAGGCTCAAAATTGGGATCAAGGGATTCATGTGGTTTTGGTAGGGTTATAGAGGCTAAAAGTGAGCTAAACAAAAATCGCCTATGATCATATCCTAACCAACCATCCTTAGCCTATGCAAACACCAATTAGGTAAGTTCTAGATCTTCTACACAATACCGAACTAAGTACTTCACCTCACTCTCTCATGGCACATGAACTGTATTCACCTCACCTGTCTTGTTTACACATGGCTTAACAAGACTACTCATGCTAATAAACTAGATGACATCAAAAAATCCATAGAAATCATGCACGCAGTCACAAATACATATCTAATGCATTAAAATTTTTTAAACAAGGTCAATTTTTTTCAAACATCAAAACTTGTGCATTTTTATTGGTTGAGAACTCCTAAATTATTTTCTAACTAAACCAAAATCACAAACTAAAAATAAAAAAATAAAAATCCTAAACATGTCAATTCTATTTGATAGCATGTCTGAGGGAAAAGAAACATGGAAAGAAAAACGCTCAGACGTATCAAAAATCCCAAAAATAAAAAGTACACCCCCTTCCCTTTTTGAAAATTTAGCTTCGTCCCCAAAGCATGAGATAGAAAATCCTAGTGAAGGGAACATACCTAGGACTACTCAGACTTCGCCCTGTGGAGGAGGTATCTCAACTATAACCGCGGCTCTAGTCGTGGCTGGCGTACTCCTTGAAGTATCCATAGGGGGAGTGGTTACTCCCTCAGTAGTCTCGGTCGCTTCAACGACCTCAGTGTGAATCGGGGCTGAATCAGGCTGAGGGATGGTAGAGCTGCCTGCTCCTCTAGCTCGCTCTTGTAGCTCTGACATATATGCATCATGAATCTGTAGGCTCTTCGCTCTGGCCCTGTTACGTTCTCGCTTCTCTTTCTTCCTCTTCTTCCTCCAGCTCTCCTCTTCATCATTCTCAATAGCTCTCTTTTTTCCCTTGTCTCCAGTAGATATCGTCGGCTCCTAGTAAGCCGCCAATTCAATCTCCTCATCAAATTCTGCATTAAGGTCTGGAAAGATGGGGGTTCTATAACTATCAGTTGTCGTGATGACAAATAGACTACTTGACTCTGAAGAGCCCCCAACTCCTCACGGAGACTGTTGGTGCGTGTCTGCTCTGCCATTCATGCATTGAAACAGCTCTCAAATCTATCTAGGAAAGCATGTAGAGCCTTAGTTGTTGCATCTAACTTTGACTTGACCCATGGCTTTACGTTTTCCATCATGGCTTGAATCTTTTACTCTGCCATAGTCAACCGTTTAGCCAACTTCTGAAGGAAGTCCTGTGGCACCAAAACATGCCCTGCTGGAGTCTGAGTGTGTAAGCTAGGTGGTGGTGTAGCAGATGTGCTAGGAGTTGCCTGTGAATGACTGGCATCTGTAGCCAGTGTCTCGCTCTGCTCCTGGGTAATAAGGGCATTCACTTGTGCTCCCTCTGCTGGCTGGCTCTGTGGAATAGCTCTGGGAAGTCATGCACGACTTACCGGGTTCATCTCATCCCGGATAAGCCCTATGTCTTCTATCCTCTGGCCTCTAATCAGTAGCTCCTCACCCCGTCTTATTGGAACCTCTGCTTCTATACATAGCCTGAATACAAGACTCGGGAATGGGATGGTAGTGCTTACTCCCACTGCCCGATCTCGTACCTCATATGCAATGATCCTCGGGATGTTGATTGTATAGCGGCACATGAGGCATGCCACCAAAGCTGTTCTATCAGCACTGAGGGTATTTTCATTTACTTTGGGTGCTAGTCGGTGGCGTACTAGTGTCCAGCATGCCTTGGCAATAAAATTCAACGAACTCTTGGTAAACTACTTTTCTCCAACAACCCAGTCAACTCCCTCCTTGTCCTCAGCTGAAACACCCGCCAACCATTGTAACTGCCTTTGGCGTTCCTCAAAACCTAACTACTGGAGTTGCTTAAGCGCCTCCACTATGTACTCATACTCTGGCATAGCTCATGGATGTATGAACTGTGGCCCATACAAAACCCAGGAGATGGTGCGCTCGGATATAATGATCTCTCTTCCTCGGACCAACACACTCTCGAGTCGGGGCTGGTCTTTTATTTTCTTCCCCTCCTTCTCCTTTTTATCCATGGTAGCCAAGTAATTGGCGTAGAACACCCGGACTATTTCTACTATATATTGGGCTGGAGTCTTTTCCATCCACTCGAAACCATAGAAGCTGAAGATCTACTTCTTCTCCTCCACTTCATTCAGGGAGATAGTGAGGATCCGTGGTTCTTCCTGAATGCTCCGCCTCAGCTAGTTTTTGGTGGTGAGAGAGATGCCCTACTCATATATTTTTGTAGTTCTCGACACTCTCCACCAGACTGTACGGTTCTTTCTGGGTGGTGTATGTTCTTGTGCAGCATTTGGGGCCTCTTCCTCTAATTCATCACTGCAACTTGCTTCATCGGACCCTTCTTATGCATTTGAGTCATTTTCAAAGTCCTGATTATCTCCTCTAGCTCCCTTCTCTGGCTGGGGAGCTTGGGAAGATGTGGCAGTGGCTGCTTCAGCTTGTGATCTTGCTTTCACCCTAGTGGTTCTAGTTCCGTCTTTGTCTGAAGTGTCTATCTGGTGGTCCTCAACCGAACCACTAGGGGAGTTTCCTGCTTCCCTAGCCTCGGACTTAGATGTTTCATCAATTAATGTTCTCCAAGCTATTGCTTTTTTGATGCCTTTCGCTTCTTTGTCATTGTACATGTATAAAATGAGTTAGAATTCCATATTTGAGAAATAAGAATTAGAAAAGAAAGTTCCAAATAGTACGACTCGTATGAAGACCCAGAAAAACCTTGATGCAAGGTATGGCTCAAAGGTACGATTCGTACCATGAAGGTACGACTTGTACCCTTAGTCGTCTGATGAGGCTTCAGTTATGGTATTTTCTATAATTTTCCACGACTTGTGGTATGACCCGTAGGTCGATTCCATGAGTCGGTGGAAAGACTTTTCTATGCGACCTTGTTTAGTTCTTTGGTACAACTCAGTACAACTCGTAGTGAAAAACTACGATGTGTACCGTGCTTCATACCACTTTCAGGCCTTAGTCGATTTGTTTGTTCAGTTTGCAGGGGTTCTTGTTTTCACAATTTGGGTACTCAGATATCCCCTAGGTCTAGGCATGTTATTCATCACTTAAACACTACTCATCCCTTCCCTTTTTAATTATAACCCGTAACCAAAAAATAAAAGAATTTAAATTTATAGGCTCAACCCAACAATGAAAAAAATATGGTCTTTTCCAGTAATTCATGGTTTAGTTACATCCCTGATCATTGTGTTATTGAAAATTTTCGAACAAATTCAATACTCCTAGGGGTTCCGACAGTGGAAGCTTCAAGTAAGCTAAAATTTTTCAATATTCAATGCACTAGTTACTTGTTGCTTCTTCCTTCAAATGAAAATTCATAATTGTGGGTTGAGAGGAACTTCGGGTTAGAAAGAAATTCCCCGACAACAACGCCACTTTTTGATAATGCTTAAACCATACCTCCTACCAAAGTATGAAGCAGACGTTGTCAATAAAGAACCCAACTAAGATATTGGGGTCGAACCCACAGGGAATATGGAAGAGCTAAACTAAAGCCGGTAAGTGAACTTGTTAGGTAGTTACTCCAAACTAGAGGTTTTAAAGAAAAATAGTAATTAAAAGAACAATTGAAATTATGGGTGAAATCAAGATTTAAAGATAACTAGGGTTTTGTGTTCCCCATGGTTTCATAAGTTCTTTGGGAATACATACGTGATCATCACCAATGCTTATTTGTAGAACTGATAACTAGAGTTCATTCAAACGATCGACCAGTCCCTATTAAATGACTATACTCAATCACCCGACTAGGTCTCATGAGCGATTACAATTTAAACGTTATCAATATGTCCCAAATTTAACTATCCTGTGACCACATCTCAAGTTAATACAATGATCATCAAGATCAAGGCTTTGTTGTAGTTCTCTTTTCCTAATCTCTACCTCTTAGATATAAGGAATTAAAGAATTTGAGCATGTCCTAACGTGGTAAGCCATTAAGAATCATTTAAGAATGAAGAGAATATGATACAATTGTTTTGCATTGGTTTTGAATCACTTTTATGTAACCCTTGCTTGTTAATAAACCATGTTTCCCACAACCCTAGCTATGGAGGTTTTAGCCTCTCATAGTTGCAAGATTGTGATTTATTTTCATAATTTAAGACATAAACCAATACTTACAATTATGATTGAGAGAAAAAATTCCTTGAATTAATCAGCAAAATTCTTAAGAGAAATATGAAGATCAAGAAAAGGTTGATCACAAGTTGAACAACTCAATTCCCACATCTATATCTCCTTAATTTGTTGCTAATCAGTTCTAATCACTCCTAATTACTTATCTACTCCTCTCCTATGAAAACAAAACATAAAACATATTTATATAGACATAAAAGTCCTTTTCCTAAGCTAATAGGGTAAACTTCCATATCTGCTGCCGCTCGTGCCACGATCATACCTACGACCCGTGACAGGCTTGTACGGGTCGTACCTGCCATCCGTAAGTCTGTTGCTTGCTGAAATCCGGTTGTGTTGGTGCTTTTGTACGACTCGTACCATCTTTCTATGAGTCGTATTGTGCTTCCATGGTTTATGTTTGAAGACTCTGAATTTTTCTAAAGTTTGTCACGAGTGCCTTGGTACAACTTGTACCTTTCCATCATGACTCGTACTGTAGTCATCCGTACTCAGAATCAGCTTTGGTGCATTTTTTTTGAATCTTTCCACGACTTAAAGTTATGACTCATACAACGATCATACAACCCGTACTGTGAGTCATGGGTTGCTTCTTTCTCAGCTCATTCTTGTGAACATTTCCATGAGTCTTGGTATGATTTGTACCATCAGTGTACGACTCGTACTGAGTCTGTCAGTTTTGGATTATTTTCTACTCATTTAAGCTTCTTTTGCACAATGTTATTCCAACACCAAAGTTTACCTGAAAACACAAGAAAAGTACCTCATATCCATATAAACACATTCTAAGTCCATACTATTTTCGTCAATTTTGAGCGTCGAAAGTGTTGTAAATCCACAACAAATCAGGAATCAGCAGGTTGAGGGAGCTACGTGGGAGGCCAAAGCAGATATAATGACTAGATACCCACATTTGTTCTCTTACGACTCAATTTTAGTTTAAGGTATCAATTTCCTCCCTAAAATCCTTTTCAGTTCGTGTGTTCCAGTTTCTTTCATGTAAAGGAATATGTGCATGATTAGTGAATTCAATTCAGACTTGTAGTTCAGATCGGAGGTAGTCATTCCGTTAGTTTTTGGCTTTCATGATCTATATTTGGAGTATAATGATTAGAATTCTTTGCTTTATTGTGTTTTTTCCAACATTCGAGGAAGAATGTTCCCAAGGGGAGATATTGTAATGCCCCGAAAATTCTAAGATCAGACCCGGAAATCAGAAATTTTCTACACCAGGTCACAGAATGAGTCATCCTATGACCTATCGGGTAGGCCACGAGTGGTGAAGTGACTCGTGGGGGAGGGTCCGGGCTTGATTGAGAAATTTGGAAAAAAATGGGTGACCATGGGTGTGACCATGAGCCATAGTCAACAACATGAGTTGTGGGGTGATCTGTGGTCAGTATTGTTTGGAAGTTGGAAAATCTAGGCAGTGTACTCAACGGGTCCTCACCACGACTCGTTTGGGACACCACGAGTCATGGTGTCTCTCATGGAGACTCCAGGAGATTTTCGGCAGTGTTGACGATGGGTGGGTCACCACGAGTTGTGGTGTCCCTCCTGGTGACCAACTGGAGTTTCTTGTCAGTACACTTGACGGTTTTGACCACGAGTCGTGGTCACTGGGCACGATTCATGAAGTCCTTCACGGGGCCTGGCAGTCAATTTCTCCCGCGAGTTTCCTAAGGGTGTTTCAGTAATTTTCTAACCTCCTAGACTCTAATTCCCCCTCATTCCCATTCAAATATTCAAATAAAGTAGCGTAAGTTTCCTCTCAAGAACTCTCAAGCAAGACTAGGGCTTCAAATCTATTGAAGCGATTCAAGTTTTTCTTCTCCAAGGAATTGGTAGCCAGGTATGTGGGAATTCAACAAGGGAATAGTTGTTCCCTTATGTCCCCATAATCCCTCCTAGTTTCTCTATCAGTTCTAGCCATGAACTTTCGAATGTGAAAAAATTATATGTCAGACTTCATTAAATTCATGAAGAATGTTATTCATGTTAATTTTAGATATGATTCCATCAGAATATGACTATATTGATTCTTTTCCCCTAAACTTTCTCTAAATTTCCTATTAGTTATAGCCCTGTTGTTTCGAATTGGGGTAGGTTTTCAGAACGAATTCTATAAACTTCAAGTGGAATATTATTCATGACATTAGTTTCTACATTTCCCAATCCTTAGAAATTTTGTGGAAACTAGCATCTTGAATGAAGATTTAGCCCTAGCTTCTCAATTCAGTGAATCAGATTCTTGCATACCGGACTAGTTATTACCTGTTTCTTGATTCTATCAGTGTTGTGGATTACCATATTATTTGTATATGTTGAATTCTCAGTCAGATACATATTAGTCTAGTTTCAATCAAAATGTTAGAATATCCAATGTTAGTCAGAAATGTCAGCTGATCGGTTTGACTACAAAAATTCTCGAGGTGTCAGTAGTGCCTCCCAATTATCAGAATTAGACTCAGTGTCAGATTTTAGTGGTTCTTTAGGCTGTCATGACCCTTTTAGATAGGCAGCTTTGACCGGCCTTAGGACCCCATCTTCAGATTATAGTTTCTTCTTTAGACGGTTACGACGCTTTCAGATAAGCAGCTGACCAGTATTGGAACCCAGTTACAGAATCCGGTCTGATAAGACTCTCAGGGTGATTTCGGGTAGGTATTACTGACTTAATCTTGGGCCTCAGTTTTGAGCTACCAACTTAGTAGTCAGTTTAGAAATATCCAGTGGTTGCAGGACATAACACCGAGCGGACTAGGTTCCAGCGCACCCGGTTCCCAGAACTACGTTGCCACCGTAGGTTACAGTTTGATTGGCCTCATGGCCCCAGATTTGTGATCACCCAGTTCATGCCTTCATACCCTGGCAAGGTATATTGGGTCCTAAGATGGGGTGTATACATTGGACTCCAAGTCTAGCTCACGTGGTTATATGTTGGTTATAGACTCTCCCACTAGTCAGCTCAGTTCAGTATCTCAGATTTAGGGCATTTCCTTGACCATCGGACAGGGTCTTTTAGATCGTCTACTTATTACAGTTATTCAATTTAGCAGCTTCAGTTGGTCATTGCATTTCTATTCAGTTTAGTGTTTTTATTCCATTGCATTATATTTCTCTCACTTACTCATTACTTTCAAAGTACTGACGCATACCTTTCATGCTGTATTGTTTCATGATCTAGCTACAGCATCTCAGTCTCAGCCTTGCTAGCCGATCGCTCTCAGAAGACTCCAGCTGCACTTTTGGTGAGTCCTCATCTTTCGAGGACAAAGATCGTTTATTACAGTTCTATTTTTCCTCTTTATAGACTTGAAGTTAGCTGGGGGTTTGTCCCAGCAACTCATTAGTTGTAGTGGCTTTCAAACGCAGACTTGGTTCTTTTAGACTTGTAGTTTTGTTTAGATATTTTTAAAAAATTTATGATTCAGATCTATTTTCATAAATGTTTTATACTTTGCTTTAAAGCTTCCTCTATATTTATATGTTTACTCAGAATGCCAATGTATGATAGACCAGGGGTTGACTTGAGGTTACTTGTGACCCCAAGTACCGTATCCCGTCACAGGGTGTAAGCTCGGGGCGTAACAATAACTTGAGCCAAAATATCTAAACCTGGTCATGCATAAAACATAAGGAACAATGGGAGGACTCGTAATAACCGACACCATCATGAGAGCTCTTACATGATACGCCAACTGTCTTGCTAAAATGGGCAGAGCCGTCCTAAACTTGCCAAGGCAAGGAACGATAACATGGCTGATCACTGAAGAGACCCCGTAGGGTTAACATGAATATCATCCTACATTGGCAAGTAATTCTAAGACTCGGGGTTTGCCTAAACCCGAGCCTACTCAGTGCTAGACACTACTCCCAAAAACATGCACATGGTTCATAATGAATATCGTGAAATCATACATGAAGTTCATGGGCTAGTTTAAATCATAATAAATAGGAAGTATCTCTTGTTTTTCATTCCCATTCCCATAAGAATGAATACTATGATTCGCGTTTCGAACAGGCATGAATACAACATCTATATGATAACTTGTAATATGTGAACTAGCTATGAAATAAGGGCCCGTGAGTCGGCCATAATCATAATCCTGATAATCATGAAAATCATACATAATTTAGAAAGTCCTCATACTTGAAAATTCATAAATCCATGAAGAGTTTTTATATAATGTCATGCATCATAAATCGTAAAACATAAATTAGAACTTGAGAGAATTTCAATCAAAAGGATAATAAAACTCATAAAGAGGATTTTAGCCTAAGAGTTCATAATCATGCTTGTAACATAATAGACTATAATTTCATGAGAACTTGTAGAGATTATAAAACCTCAATCATTTAAATCATAAATTCTTATCAATTCAGCTATACCCATAAGAGAATCATGGAGGAATTTCATGACCCAACAAGAATCCCTTGAATTTCAAAATGGGACTTAGGGAAATGGGTGATCATGAATTTTCTTGAACAAGGGGCATGAAGGTGAAACAACCCCTCATTGATAAGCCCATATACCTGGGTTTACTGAATTCTAGCTTTAGCTTGAGATCCAAAGAGAATCCTTGAAATTGAAATTGATGAAGAATCCTTGATGATCTTGGAAGAGGAATTTTGAATTCAAAGTAGGAATGAGAGCATAATGATTCTATGCTGGTTAAACTCTCTAAAAAACCCATTAGGAAGTCCAAAACGACGTAGTATAGGAGTTAAAAGCAAAGAAGATTACAAAATTACCCCTGAGGGTCAGGTAGAATTTCCATGATTTGGCACCCAACAGTATCCGTGACAGGCCGTCACACTCCCGATGGTCCATCATTCGTGTCATCACCATTATCTAGAGAAGGGATCTTGATTGGCCTAAACGATGGTGGGTGTGATGGGCCATCACTATGAGGGCGGTTCATCAATCCAACCATCACCCAACGGGACACGTGGTTTCTCCCTGATGACACATGCGACGATCTGTCGCCTACCTGACGGGACTTCATCCTCACCATCAAGCTTTGATGATGCCCACGATGGTCTGTCACCACTCGACGATCGTCATTCCTACCATTAGAGCCATGATGCTAGAGCGACAAGCTGTCAAGAGGCTGACGAGCCGTCAGCTCTTCCGTCAACCTCTGCATAATCCCTGCAATTTCAGTTATTTTTCCTTAAAGATGCCATTTTGAAGCTCAAGGTGCTACACTATACAACCACGAAACAACCACTTCGCACGACAATAATCAAGAGTTTGAAACTTATGAAAGCATGTCGGAAAGGAGCAAAAGAAAAGTCATAACATACCTTGAATCCAACGAACTCGAAACAACGCATAACCCATAATAGAAAAACAAGGAAATATGCTCCAAACCAGCTCAAACACCTTAAGGGACGAATCTACAAGAGGTTCGACAAGACAAACAACACACAGAGCTTATTCGATAAGATTTTTACGAATTAGTTGATACAAATTTCATAACAATGCTCTATTGATGTCTACGTGATTCATAAATAATACATCTAACTACTAATCAAAGAAAAAAATAAGCTTACAAGTCGAAGCTATAACAAAGAGCCACCAAAATAGCGGGATGATGACAAAGAACACAACACAAGCTAGTCGGTAGATTTGACATTCTAATCGTGGACCCAAAAAACGCAGCGCAACCCTTGACCTATTAAGGTATAAACATGAAACCGAAAAATAATAAGAAAAAGAACATACCTGCTGCTACATCTAGCCATTAGTCGTCTATAGTCCTTCGGGTCACAAGCATCCTCTACACAAGTTAGCAAACATAAGTCTAGACTCGACTTCCATATAGTAGACTTACCGCATGATTTCGATTAGAAAGAAGGGTAATAATCTTAGATGTCCTGCAGCCTCTATTTATAGGTAAGCTGCGCAATGCACACATAAACAAGACTCTACTAGGCATGACTCATAGACTTCCTAGGACACGACCTGCTCTAATATCAAGTTTTCCACACCCCAAATATGGAAATGCGTGATAGGCACCCGGTGTTGCACTTGTCCAAGTAAAACCTGTAGCTAACCAACCACAACTAGTTAGAGCTGACGAGGCTCGATATCACAACGATAATATAATTAGAATACATAACAAACTATAACGGAGGAAGCTAGCTCACAAACCAACCAATAGATTAATATACAGTAGCAGGCCCCAAAAAGGAATAACAACCTATACGATAGGGCCTTCCAGGGCTACAACAATACAACCACCGTAACAAATATATGAGCCTCTCTAATACAATAGTAATCAAAAAATTGGGACAAGGCCCTGAACTACCCATAAACAAACTACTGGTATCTCTAAAAGACTTAGAGGTTATTGACTTAGTCGGAACTCTACTCCGCGAATAAGAACTCGATCTACTTGCTGATCAACACCTGTAGAAATAAATGCAGTGCACCAAATTGGGTGTCAGTATGTAAATATACCGAGTATGTAAGGTAGAAATGATAATAAGATACAAGTCATAGATCAATAGGTATAAACAATAACAACAGTAAGTGCAAAATGCATCAATAATAATATATTCAAGAAATCAAGCAAAGCAAATACAACCTACCTGGCCCCCATAAGCCTGGAAAGTCCCAAACAATAATAAACAGACAATGAAATGACACCTAGTCAATACAACTCACCTGTAACCACTTGTACCATACAATATCCATCCAACCATCTTACCCGACTAAACTCCAATCCTCTTAATGACGTCAACCATTGGCAATTCACATATAGCATCCACAACTATTCAGAAAAACAAAACCACATAAACAGTGCAATATGTATACAAATTCACAATCATAGTCTTGCCAGAAATAGTCACGGACTTGCAGAAATCACAAGTTCACAAGTACAATCTTGCCTGAAACAGTCATAGACTTGAGAGTCTTTACAAGCAACGAGCTCAACCTAGCTAGAAATCATCACGGACTGGTAGGTTGTCATAGAGCCTCCTAAGGCACCATAAAATTTAAAAAATCATAATAACTACAACAATAATACAATTAAATACAAGTTCAAAAGAGCCCACAACCAGCTATCAATTCCCACCCATGGACTATCACAACGTAGCACTAATCTCACGTATCTAGCTGTCCACAGATGTATTACGTGGAAATTAAAAGATCATAACTTAACAAATATATCCCAAAACATTATTCGTAACCCAATAACTAATATATATGAGACAACCCTTCATCGAAACTAACAAACCCTAACCTCAATTTCACAACAATTAAATATGATCACCCGAGGAAAGCCAAAGCCACTATGAGCTCACACACTCGTCTCTTCATTAATCCATCCGAACAACCACAAATATAACTTACAACTACCTTAACACAACCCCCAAAATATAGCCAAAATATCCCCTAGCTCAACCCAAAAGGTTCATGAATACACAACACATGCCAACTACTAAGGAGTTGCTAGGACATGCCCCCAACTAACTCTAAGTCTATACAAAACCATATCTATCTGAAGTAAATAAATAAGGCCCTCGAATGATGAGGACTCACACTCTGATCTGCTGAAGTGCAATGCTGTGAAACTGAAGCAACTATCTGTGCTGAATTTGAGAACCTGCAGCTATATCATAAAATGATACATCATGGAAAACATGCGTCAATGTTTTGAATGTACTAAGTAAGTGGGAGAAACATATTGAATATAAAGTCTGAACTGAAACAACATGCCATGACCAATAGGTAAATTGAACTGAAATACTGATATAATCTGAAATGGTCAAGACGACCCTGTCTGATGGTCAAGGACATGCCCTAAGTTTGAAACACTAAATCTGAGATACTTTACTGAACCAAGCTGCTTATTTTGATACTGGACTGGACTGACTAGTGGGAGAGTCTATAGCTGACATATCCACGTGAGCTAGACGTGGAGTCCGATGTATACACCCCATCGGTAGGACCCAATATACCTTGCCAGGTTATAAAGGCATGAAGTGGGTGATCACAAGAATATCTAGGGCCAATAAGGCCAGGTAATACTGTAACCTACGTTGGCAACGTAGTTCTGGAAACCTAGGTGCGCTGGAACCCCGGCCCGCTCAGTGCTAAGTTCTACTTCCACTGGAAAACCTAAACTAAACTACTAAGCTGATAGCCCGAAACTGGGGCCCAAGACTAGTCAAGGACGAATAACTGCATGTACCCTGAGAGCCTTATCGCACTAGATTCTGAAACCGGATTCTAAGACTGGTAAGAGCAGCTTATCTGGAAGTGTCGTAACCGTCTAAAGAACAACTAATAACTGAACTGGGGTCCTGGAGCTGGTCAGAGCTATAACTGAATGTCATGACCGCCTAATGGACCAAATAACTGAAATCTGAATATGAGTCTGAAAAGTGGGAGGCACCATGACACCTCAAAAATAAATTGGAGTCAAACTGATTAGTTGACATTTTCTGGACAATATTGAGGTTGCTAAAATCTGATTGAAGCTAGACTGATATGATTCTAACTGAGAGTTGACTGATAGAGTTCTGTGTTCCAACTGACTAAATGACTAAGTAGCTAATAGAGAATTTCATTCAATGTACTAAAGTCATTCTGATTCATGGGATATTTACCCAACACATACATAAAGCAAGACAATTCTAGGAATTCAACCCAAAGCATTCTTCATTCACTAGAGGGAATTTAAAAAGTAAAATCATTACGCAAAAGTTAGGGCTTAAATTCACTTTTGTAATAATACTGACAATTTGATGAGAAACTGATGAAGATTATATTAACAATAAGTATAAACATCATTTTGAGCGAAATTAACGAAAATAAAATGAATGCTTCTCATACTCGAAAACTCAATGCTTAAAACTAATAGAAGAAATTGAGGAGGACTTTGGGGATGCAAGGGAAGGTCAATCCCCTTGCTAAAACCCCACATACCTAGCAAAGAAACCTGGAGAATCTTCCTGAAAATCGAAGAGAAAAGTTCAGCCCTAGCCCTTGCTCTGAAATACTCTGACAGAGAATTCTACGATGTTTTGCTGAGGATTAGCGTGATAATGAGGGGAGGAACCTTGTTTCCCCACTAAAACATCCAAAATTAGTGCTTAAACGAAGTGGTTTAATGCTTGGTAGAATAGGCAATTGCTGGGAAAACTGTCAGGTGCCTCTAACGAGTGACCTAACGACTTGTTACCAGATCAAACGAGTCGTTGGGCCCTTGCGTCAAATTCACTGAAAAAATCTACTGACTCCTTACGGACACATGACGAGTCGTCATGGCTGGGAATGACTCTTCGTGTCGGCCTTCCGGTACACTGGTAAGAAAGCTAGAAAGGACTGGAAACAAAGGACTTGACAGGTTGTTACTGCTGATGACGACTCTAGTGACCTTCCATCATGTACATCGTAAATTCCTTGAATTTCTAAACTCCGGCTTGGCAGCGGACGACTTAACGAGTCGTAGGGCCTGTTAACGGCTCGTGGTGTCATCCGTTAGGAATACTGGTGTATATTCTTGGCATCCTTCACACGGTTGTCCTGACGAGTCGTTGGGTCCCTTAACGACCCATCAGGTTGGTTGTTCTGCAACTTTTTTGCAGTTTTCCATATTTTCTGATTTATGTCCTGGATATTGATTTTGAGCTTTCGGGGCATTACACCAACCCCTCGAGATACGAAGCTACAAGAGGTTCGACAAGGCAAACAACACAACGGAGCTTATTCAGCAAGATTTTTTTGGATTCGTCGATAGAAATTTTGTAACAATGACCTACCGATGTCTATAGATTCATAAACAACATATCTAAATAATAATCAAAGTAAGAAGAAGATTAAAAGTCCATGCTGCACCAAACAACAACAAGATGATGACAAAAAATACCACATGAGTTAGTCGGTAGATTTAATGTTTCAATCTTGAATTCAAACCTGAATAATTAAATGTGGCATCAAAAAATTATGTTCTAACTATTTTATCGTCAAACTGTATACATATATACATATAGAGAGAGATGATCTACTACTCTTAAAAGTTTTCGTTTCTAAGACAAAAAAGAACAAAATTGGTATTGGTCTTAAAATATATATTATAACCCTTTAGTGATGTAAAAAAATATAATGCTTACCTTTAATTCATTGCGGCTACTGATGTCTTTACCAAGTAATTGTTGTACTTTAATTTCTCCACTTTCACGTTGGACCAGAGGTGGTAACATTTCATTCATCTCAATCCCTTTATATTGGGATGGAGTTCATATCATTTTATTCATTCGGGTATTGGGAAGGTCCATGATAAAACATGCATAAATTTTTATTCCAAACTTAAATTGATGAGTGATTTATTTTGTAAAAAATTAGGCTCAAAATCCTTAATTTGATAGGTAGTAGGCCTCCTAACTCCTTATAAATTGGGAGATAGAATAGTTCTGTGTCATGCCAAATATATGGGTTCATTAGAAAATATACCGTCTCAAATTTCTCTACATGGCTAGATAATATTTTGGCTAAAATATAATTAGAACATAACAATATATCAAAGTTTAAAACATATATTAATATATCATAGTTTTAAAAAAAAATTCATAAATAATGAGGCATAAGATATATTTCATTAAATCTTGTTTAATCAAATATCCTCAAAAGCACAGAGTGTTACAATAGAAACAATAGAATCCTTGCGGATTCAAACTTAGGAAGTGCTCCCGTCTCCCTCTTCCACCTACTGCGGCCATCCCAAGGCCTACATGCTATTGTTGAGCTACCACCAGAGTGGTAAGCAACTGAATTTCATTTTGCATGGACCCAATATTTGCAACACTCACAACAGAACATGCCAAACTTATGGTGGCACCTGATTTCCATACCAGTCTCTTTCTCAATTTTATACGCAACAGTAATAGGTTAAATATTAAAGTTGGATGTCCGTCGGATGCTACATCAGAAGCACTAGTGTTAGCTCCGTTAGCAGCTCCTGCATGTGTCAATGCCATTTTTGCGAGGTATAAATAACAAATGTATTAGAATGATATTAAAGAAATTCAAGATCAATAGCACAATCTAAAATAAAGATGAGAAACACCTATAAAAATCTTGAGAGTCACACTCAAAAAGATGTTCAGTCTATATGATGAAGACTTCACTTGACATAGCTCTACATGAAAATCTTAGAACACAGCTAATCCTATATCTCTAACATTAATCTTTTCACGTAACAAATTTGACCTTAATATAATAGACATCCGATGCTATGAAACTACATCAAAATCACATGATAAAGATAGAATATCATACTAATACCCCATTATTATTAATTAGAACAATTATGCACACTTAAAATTAATGAAATGATTAGATGAAATAATCAACTCTAATAAATTAATATAATAAATATAAGTCGGCTAAGCATGGCAACATGACCAATAGACAAGCAATAACTATACCAAATACTACCCATAATGCAATACTACCCATAATGCAATATCTATCTGTGGAGCTTATATAAATGTGAATATATCTAATTTAGGACATCTCTTGAAATCTAATAAATCAGTAAAAGAATCAATGGAATCCAATAAGCAAGAATGTGGTCTCACCAACTCTGAATGAATAACAAGTGCTCCTAGTTCGTGTGATCAACTTGTACCTATTTTCTCTGTTACCAAACATACCATAATAAATAGTAATAATATGTCCGAGTACTGGATGTTTAGTGAGTATTTTTGTATAAAAATTATTATACATAAAGATAACATAATAATAATAATATAAACAATGTCAGTAACTCCGTTCAAAATTAATGATAGGATAAACAATGAAAGTAAGTGAAATTATCAATGAAGAAATAAATCAATTTTTATTCATTATGTGAAACCAACTAAGGACAAAATCAAGTCAAGTGATTGTCACAAGCCAATATAGGGAAAATCAGATTAATAACATTGAAGGAAAAGTCACTTTACGATCCCTTGTTACACAAAGTCTACACAACAATAATAGAAGTATAATCCATTGTAGGGTCCCTTGTCTGTTCGAAGGCTTTGAAAAAAAACCAATTTTTATATCCCTGGTCCGCACAAAGTCAACATAAGAAGAGAAACTACTCTAAGGTCCGTTATACATTTGAAGGCCATGAACGAAAGTTGATTTAAGGCCTCTTATCCGCCTATATAGGTCCAAACAAAATCAATATCACTCATGGCATATAACCGAATCAAGTTTCTAAGTCGAGAGACCATTCATATGGCAAAAGGGGTTTAAAGATCATTACTTTGAAAACACATAAAATAATTTCTTTCGTAGAAAAAATCATGTACATATACATATTTCATAATGTATAATAAAAATACGAAGGCTCAATGGGAGCTTGTCCAAACACGCAAGATAACGCTCAATACAACTCTCCCTTTTTAAGGAGGTGGATCCGGTCGCAGTCAAAAAATAAAATTCCAATGAGTGTAGGGATCGAATCCCACAAAGATTGAGAAGAGATAATTCAAAAGTCATAAATCAACTCAAACTAGCTAGCGTCATGTCTAAACAAGATAATGTAAATATTTGGGGAAAAAGGAAGAAAGTATCAATTTCAAATTATAAAATAAAGAAGGGGCAAGCTAGTTGTTGCAATTAATGAGAGCGACTAGGGGTGTGCATTTGATGGGGGTCAACTTGATAGGGGTTGATTGAAGTGCCTTAGATTCGATTAGAGCATGGAGAGCATTGATTATGGCTACACCCTATGTTTCTCTACCTAAAGGATGTGTTTACCTTGGGTTTTTCTCAAACCCCAATGGCGATCAACAAAGCTAGAAGGGTTAAGCTATTTCTAGCCTTAACTCTTTAATGGAGTATGAATATGGGTCTTGACTATCTCTAGCTCAAGCCCAAGCATCACACACCTAATTCCTCACTATTGAATCCTCACCGAAATGTCACTTTTCTCTTTCAAGCAAAAGCAAGATAAGAAAGCTAAATTGATGTTTTGAACCATTAATTATTAAATTGAAACTTGTAGGTAACAATAGATTCATGCGTTCTACTCAAAATCTAAGAATAATTTATCAACACCCATAATCTAGATACCTATCATGCACACACACCCCTAGCAAGAAATTTAGCTACTCATAATTAAAGAGAGAGAAATTATATCCATAAGGAATTCCTCTAAATTCATTAGATTAAATAATTAATTTCAAGCTTAAGGTCTACAACAATGGAGTTCTTCTCCAATGGAAATTGAAGAAGAAGAAAGTAATTGTAATCTCCTCTCCATCTCTATGAACTTCTCTCTACAAAATCAATATGATATAACGTGTAATGTACAATTGGGGTAAAATCCCTCTAAATTTTATGCATAACATTTCAAAAATTCCCTTGGAAGCTTATAGGTATGTGGGTGCCTTTCTAGACATTTTTTCCCTTAAACAGGGACACGGGTCGCTTTACATTTGCGTTTTGCAGATGAAAATCTGCCATAGAAGATGTAAAGCATGTCAAAAACAGTCTCCCTGAATGTTGTTTGTCTTGGAATCTGCATTCCATAGATGCAAATCTGCTACAACAGATGAAAAGCATGTCCACAGCAGTGTTGTCTGAGTGATATATGCATTTAGCAGATGCAATTATGTCGCAACCAAATGAAAGCATGTCTAAGGCAGTCCTGTCTGCATGGCATCTGCGAAAAGCAGATGCAAATGCATGTCAAAATTAGATTGCTTTAAGTTCAAATCCTCCATTATCTTTGTTTCTATCTAATGCCTGCACAAAGAAGAGAAAAGGTGTAAAACCTTTCTAAATTGTGTGAAAACAAAGAAATAACTCATGCTTAAGAGCCATATAAGTTTGTAAATTACCAACTCATCAATGCATAAATCCTTTTTTAAATCACCTTTATAGACAAACGGATTATTAAAAGAGACATACCTCAAATCTCTCTAAAATGCTTCTAAATAATATTTTCTATGTCCAATCACTGCTCTACCATCAATTATGGAGATAAGGATGACCATTGTAATAAAATTTCATGGATTCCCATCCTTTTTGAAGAACTAAGATTCCAGGAAAAAATTCAAGTTCTAGACATATTTGAGAATCACCTAACATCTAAAATTCCTTTTAATAAGCTATACGAATTAACCCCCTAATCACAATAAATAATCAAGGGACTTAATTCTTGAAGATTCGCCAAAACTTCCTCCTTCAATAATCTCAAATTGATCTTATGAAGTCTTGGAATTAGAATGTCAATTCTCGTGTTAATATTTGTTAAATCGATGTAATAATCATATAAATTGAGTAGGAACTCATCGTATATGATTTAGGAAAGCCCTAGGTTATTTTTTCTCTCAAAACGTTGTCCAAAACAATGTAGGTTTAAAATTCCCTCAATAAAAACACTGAAACTGTGTATTTATAGATAGGCATGACCTGTGGTCGATAGGCTGACTACGTTTCACATTTCGCGGCCGCATTTTGAATTAGTGATTGACTTCTTGGAGACTTATTCTATAGAAAGATATATGCACCGTATATCACCAGTTGATGCTGCAAACCAAATACAAATTGAAATAAAATACATAAGATTTCAACAAATTTTCACTCTATTTTGGGCTTGATATGCAGTTGACATGAGGACTGCATATGCCAATTTGCATCCGCATATTCATCCACATACTTTCTTCTCAAACCCACCCAAATCTTTTAAACTCTATATCTTTTGTACACTTAGTACTTTCTAGGATTTCAACTTTAACATACAATCACATATGATTTATCATGGTTTGGGTCATATCACATGAAATTTAGCGGTTCGAACCTAACCCAAATTTACAGAGTGTTACATGATTGTTGTCTCTATCTTCATTATTTTTATTATTACTAGAGAAGTCTTTGTAGCTACCATTGCCTTTTTCATTGCTAGAGCTGATTATTTATTAGTTATCCTACTTTGTGGGACCTATCCTTTTTTTCTTTTATCTAGATAACTCATTCACTCAAGATACAACATGTATCTTTCAATTTCTCTTCGTCTAGCTATGTACATATATTTGAAGTGTTCATTTTTTCCATAATGAGTGCATATACGATTGTATGGGATAAAGACATACACATTTGTATGATTGTATGGAATCTTTATTTTTTTTGTATCCCATTCCTTGTATATCCTTGTTGTGGTTATCATATAGGGCTGCTAGTCTTTCTAAGGGCCCGTTCCTTCTAAAAGCTCTTTTTACCTCAGGTTCGCCCTTTTTAGTTCCTTATAAAGCATCTTGTTTCTTTCCTTCTCAGTATGAAAATCTATCTTTGTACTTCCTAGTGTTTCCTCATGATTGCCTTAAATATCTTTAATCTAATCCTTTTCTTTTTTAGATTTAGCTAGGAATTTTCTTTCACTTGTTCTAACTGGTATTTTTCTTTGCTAGTATGACTATCTGGTTCTTAAGATAGTCATTCAAGTTTTTTAGGTTTTCTTTCTAAGTTCAAACTCAAGAATGGCGTATATATTTTCCACATTTTCTTTTTCCATATATAGACTCTTGAAGGAATTAATGACAATGTGAACCACAAATTCCGGTTTCTCCTTCTAATAGGTATGAAGGGCATCTTTTGTTTTAGTAAAGTTTACCTCATTGTTTTAGTCTTCATCATTAGAGTTAGATTGTTCTATCAGTGCCATAATTTTTCTAAGTTATTCTAAGTATCAAGTGTTCATCATTCCTCCTTTTATGAGTTCTTAAGGTTTCTCCCTCAAAGTATAGTGGTCTTATTTGATTTTTTGTTCTTGAATTCTAGAAGGTGCAACCATCATGAGGACTTTCGAGGTGTTATCCTTTTTTAAGAACCTACTCTGATATCAATTGTTATTTTTCCAACAACCTACTATCTTAAAGAACCATGTTCTTTAAGTAATTGTGCAAGGAGTTAAAGTCGCAGAATAAGTAAATCAACACAAGTATTTTCATGCTAAAAAATCCTCGCTCAATGAAGGAAAAAACCACTACTTTCCTCTAGTAGGATTTCCATAGAACTCTTCACCAAACTCAAGAAATTTTAAGGTCATAACTGCCATTGTACACCTAAGGAATTGTTCCTAAAATGCCCTACCTCTACCCTATCACGATCCGAACGTACATCAAGATCGTAAACATGGGACAAGGAACCCCGAGAGAACCCAAGTCGACCCATGACGTGAGCATACATCTAATTTATTCACATAAGAGGAAGACTTAACATAAGAAAATGAAATCATGACATAATAACAGAAGAAAAATAATACATGATCCATACATGATGGAAAAATACAACTTATTATCTGAAAAGCCTCTAATCATGAAAGATGGATTGATGGGACAATACTCCAACTAACCCTATAATTTTGAAACTAAAAAAGAATAATAGATTCTTAACATATGGCCCTCGGAACATGAGGACTCACCAAATAAGCTAATAGCAAACTCTGAAGAGCTATTGAGGAAGGTGAACCTAAGAGCCGGGTCCTGTATCATGAAACGATACAACATAGAAAGTATGCGGTTAGTACGTGGAATGTACCGAGTATGCAAGGTAAGTAAAATGGACATTTAAAATACATAAAACTCATAAATGATTCAAAGAGTAGGACTCATGCTCATATCGTAAACATTGTAAAATAACATAAGGTTCAAGGTTTTCAAATCATTCGTAATACAACGTAATCATAAACGTAGGAGAAAAGCTTTACTTAACATGACTTGAGCCAAAATACATAATCATAACATGCGTAAATTAGGAGGAATAGTGGGAGATTCTCTTAACCGACATACCCCGTATCAGCACACATGAAGTACGACTTGTAAATCTTGTTGGGAGGCCATTCGTACCTTGCCAAGGGTAGAACCATGAAGGGCATGATATCACCATGAAAAGGGCCATTTGGGTCGGGGATAGTCACAAAGGAGGTCCCAACATACCTACTGTGGCACGTAGTGTATGAGATCCAGGGCATAACCTAGGCCCTGAACCTACTCGGTGTTCGATACTACTCCCAAAATATATATAGTGCTCATAGTATAACATGCTTGAGTTCATGGGCTAGTTAAATCATGATAATTATAAACATACTTGTACATACGTGAACTAGCCATGAAACAAGGCTTGTGAGTAAGTCAAAACATAATTCATGAATCATAAAGTTCATACGTACTTGTTGATCATGCATATAGCTTGAAATCCATAAAATCATGATGAGTAATTGATTAAATCCATATTTTAAATCGTAATTCATGCTGGGCTTGTAAATATCATTAATGAAAAAGTAGATCATAAATCGATTCATCATGGTCATGCATAATTAGACTTAATTTCAAGAGAATTAAATAATTGATAACATTATAAATAAATTAAATTACAAAATCTGATCAAAACCCCATAGAATACGATAAGGTTCAAAAATCACAAAGCCCATTAACAATCATTAGATTTTTATATGAGTCAACTTCAAAACCCTATAAATTTTTGATAGAATTTTCTTAAAATCGTAGAGGATGGGCATGGATGTGAAAGAATACACTCATTGATAGCCTTACATTCCTAAAAATAATTGATTCTTAATCTCCCTTGAATGCCCAAGAAGGAATTGAAAGGATTTGAAGAAGGAAGCCTTGAATCACCCTTTGATCACCTCTCTATACTCTTGCATGCATGAATGAGGACTTAGAATAGATTATCCCTCTAAAAACCCATCTTTCCTAAGCTAAAACGACGTAGTTTAGGGTCTTATAGAATGAAAAAGTCGAAAATTCCCTTAATGAATCTTCCCTAAAAACTGCCCAGGTCGATCCAACGGGTCGTACCAACGAGTCGTTGGAAGAAACGATGACTCATTGTATGGCCCGTCATAAGCACTGCTGAGAACTAGCCTTCGGAGTCGAATCACGGATAGACAGGACGACTTGTCCTTTAGTCCAATGGGTCATTAAGTCGACCGTTATTTGCCCCTTTGAATTTCTGAACTCCTTCATACCGGGTCTCACAACGACTCGTTATTACCTCCAAAAGGTCGTTGTGTCCATCCGTTAAGCCCACTGGAAATTTGACCATTCAGATCATTATTCCTCATGACGGGTCGTTGGGTGGCCCGTTATGTCCCCATATGCTAAGGCCCACTCCTCACCACGACTACAGACAACAACTCATTGTTTCCTGCAATGAGTCATTACATAGGTCGTTGTTTCCACTGCCACCCAAGAACTACTGAAACCACGACTGACAACAATGGCATGTGGTTTCTAACCACGAGTCATTACACCCCTCGTTTTGAGACATTTTCCCCCAATTTCAACAGTTTTAAATTTTAACTCTTGAGTCTAATCTTATACATTTTCGGAGTATTACATACCCTCTTTCTCTTCACTTCTTTAAAGACTCTACCTGGTTAATATAGTCCCTTACAACACAAAATAACATCCTACTACAATAAACTAAGAATTGAATCAAGATCTTGTCTTAGAATCATAAGAATCTAAAAATACAACTTAGATACAGTATAGATAAAACTCGATGGAAATTTGTTCTTTCATTGTAATAGTTGACTCCTTGATGAGGCTCTTTGTAAAGACTTTGATCTCACTCTAATGTCCCTCTCCTTGGTTGTAGCTAAGCTTCAAAGCATTTTGACATACTGTATTTATATGACTAGATACCCGCTTGTAGTTCTCCAAATTCAACTAAGACTTAGTTCAAGACTTTTCAAGAATCCAATCCTTGTTTGAGTTGAATTGCTTCTTCACGCACACACAACTAACTTCTTCAAATTCTAAGCTAATTTCATATATTCATTTATGGTAATATTTTCATAAATTGAACTCCAACTCCTTGTAGAATTGAATTATGTATTAATACCAATCCTTCAAGTAGGTGTGAACAACTTTTCAGTTCCTTATCTTAAAGGACCAGTTCTTCTAAGCAATTCCTCTACAATATTTCCTGTTGTGCTAGTTCCTTTTGGAGATATGTTAAGGACTTGGTTCTTGTATTTTTTTCTTCATTATTACTTGTACATAGATTATCATTTGTATAAAGATTATCAATCATCAAAATACCATGTGATCTTAAATGTAGATTCATAGATCAACTAGCCCTTGGTTGCTCAACAAAAGGAACCCAAGCCGGTCTAGGTTCCTTGACAAGATCTAAATTGAAGGATTGTGCGGCCACCTACTCGGCTCTAGTTTGATAGGAGAACTCTTTAGAAACACATTTTCTCAATAGACTTATCTTTAACAATAAAATATTACCAAATAACTAAAACACCATTTTTACATTCAAAAATCCCAAACAACAGTTTTCCCAACGATCTATGCTAGACATGTATAAAAACTCTAATTAGAGTAATGACAACCAAAAAAAATATAGCTTCACTTGAGGGAAGAAACACAGAATTAATGCTAATTAATCCCACTTTGACATAAAGACTCCAACAACTGTAACAAACATACACCCAAAAAAAGGTGTAGCAAGAGTAGTATCAGTACACCACACTTACTAGTAAGCATCATCAGTCGATTGAGTTTAGTTCACGCAACACAGTATAAAATCAACAACCTTAAATAAATAATTTTCTTGCAACAACTTATGCCACTTTATCATATTGCACTGATTACCTTAATAAGCTCTTGACAAGCCAATACATCCTTATCACTTTTAAAAGTCTCTATCTATAAACCCTAGACGTTGGATCTTACCAACTACCGCTACAGTAGCCCTTAGAACACTACGATGGTCTCGCTCAGCAGTAATTTTAATGCTGCAATGTTGCTAGATCAACCAGTACCTTAGCCATATAACTGAACCCTCTTCTATTTCAACATAATTTGAATACGTTACAACATCAATATTAAATACTTACACCTTAATTAATCGTGTATATTTCCAGTTGCTGACAATTTACTTATTATCAAGCATAAATATTTTGATGCCTATTATTTATTAATAGCATATCACCATTAACCGGAACACCCCAAAAATATAACTATAACATACAAAACCACAAATTGCTGAATCAAATAGTCAACAATGATCGATAATCAAACTATATTGGGACATAATCATGTACATCAACATAGAACATATAATTCTCCAATAGAAATAAAATTCATCAACACAATCAATAGTGAATGCTATCATAACAAAACCATGGATCTCTATCCATACTAAAATAACAACTGTATATCATTTGTATCTCCTCATTCTCTATGTGTATCAAATCTGATCACATATCTGTACACACATGCTAGAGGGTCTTATATTTCCCATCCAGTCATGACCTCTAGGGGGAATCTACTGATCCATGTACGGTATCGGTGTTGTACTCATTCTCACTCATTTACTCATCCAGATGCTCCCATCGTACTCAAGCCACTCATATCATAACCGCTCATCTGGACACTCACTTCGGACACGAGTCTCTCATATTAGAATAATGGTGTATTATTCAGTCATCATCAACACATCTTAGCATGCTCTCTATTTAGTCGTCACATAAGACAACAACCATAAGTACCCATTGATTACCACAAGTACACATCAAAATTATGAACTATGTTCACAGACTTAAATAGCTTACAGCTTAATCACATAGCATTGTCAAGTCACAATCTCAATCACAAAATATACATATACCTATATATCTAGCAACACGATCTCAATAGTTTAACAGCTAAATCATACAAGCATGGTCATATAAGGACTTAACAATTTAACAATAACATTCACCCTGAGTTCTCACAAAACCTATACCATAATTATTCAAACCAAAATTTGGCTCTTAAATCATAATTATTTGGCAACAGTTCTTTACTAATTTATTAGTACTTGCTCACCTTTGAATCCCCTTTTTAATATATATATATATATATATATATATATATGTGTGTGTGTGTGTGTGTGTGTGTGTGTGTGTGTGTGTGTGTGTGTGTGTGTGTGTGTGTGTATGTGTGTGTATATATATATATATATGTATGTGGGTGTATGTGTGTGTGTGTGTGTATGTATATATATTCTTACTATTGATCATCCTTTCATTAAGACTAGAATAGTGATATTACTATTAGGCTTATATAAGTATTACCCAAAAAGTAGGTCTTCCACCTCCCTTATTCTTCAAAGCCTTAGCATCATTTATTCATGTTTTTATAGTTAAATTACCACATAGTACTCTGCCTCTTTTTATGTTAATTTTATTCCAATTATGATCTTGTATGTAAACACACACAGAGAGAAATATATATATATATATATCCATTAATTTCATATGCATATATATATTTTACTACTCAAAGTCTAAACTCAAAGTAAACCATAACCTACTTGAGTGCCAAGCTACTGCCATATAATTGATAGAGCTTCATTTCTCGCCCTCAATTCAAAGTTTTGGATGGAGTATCAGGGGGAAGGATGGTGGAGTCTTTTTCCTTGAGAGCTACACTTCTTAATTCTTGGATAGAATGTCTAATTTTTTACCCTAGGTGTTTTTAAGAGGAAACCCTTTTTAGAATAGGAGTTGGCTGCTGAAATAAACTTAATTATGAAATTTTGGTTCACGTCTTTTGCTAGAGCAGTCTATTCGTCACTGTAGTGGTGGACTGCCCACTATGCCGGTCTCCGTTTACCTGGGCCCACTTTAATTTAACTCCAACTTACTCATTATTTACTTAGTCCATACTTATGATCCCAAGAAATATAAAATCCATACTAATAAAAGTTTTAATTCTTACGCTAGGTTTCCAAGATTCTATAATCGGATAGGTCATTACATCAGATACCAATTAAACAACCATTTGTCTCTGAACGACCCTAGGCTGACGTGATAGTAAAAGTTTACTACGGCGTCGAGCTCTAAAATTAAATGAATTTATATCTACGATTGCCCCTTGATACTTTCGGGTTACCTTATTCACTTGTTCACATTGCTAAATGAGACAGTCTTCTTCCTCAACTATTTTATCAAGGTCCAAGGAATGCCAAGGGCATAGTATTCAATTACTACATACGAGTGATAACACTCAAATTATACTCCTGTAAAGTATAATGCGAACATTGTCAATAAAGAACCCTACAAAGTTTAGGGTCGATCCTATAGGGAATATGGTCAAGATGTAGGATAACATTAGTCTTTATGCTTTTAGTGCAATTATTTCCTAATGGGGGGTTTCAATGAAGTAATTGAGTGGGCCCGACCGGGGCTTCCACAACACCCCATTGCTAACTAGACGGGCAACGACCCATCCTTTATTGCCTTTGAAACTTAACAAATCCCCTCCTTTATTCAAATTTGGAGGAAGTATTGTGAAGTGAAGTTGTTGCCGAATTTATGCAATTAACTAAGGAGGTGTTCCCCATGGATTCATAACTACTTCGGATTTTACACTTTAGATCTATTCAATATTTAACTTGTAGAACTGATAACATAGGTTCATCCAAATGACTGATTTGTCCCTATTATATGACTAAACTCAATTACCGAATTAATCTAACATAGGTTTCTTAAGTGATTTCACTTTAACCGTTATTAATTTATTCCAAATTAATTATCCTGCGACCGCAACTCAAGTTATACAATGAACCATAAAGTACAAAGCTTTGTTGTTCTCCTCTTTTTCTAATCTCTACCTCTCTAGGTTCAAGCAAGTAGAGAATTCGACTAAGTCCTAATGTTGTGCTCTGTTAAGAAACATTTACGATGAAGAGAAGACAATACAAGCATCCATATTAGTCTAGAATCCCTTTTGTACAAACCCTATCTGGTTAATTTACCATGGTTCCCACAATCCTAGTTGTGGAGGTTTTAGTCTCTCATGGTTGTAAGAGAAGAACTAAAATTCATAGAAAAAATAATAACTAAAGATTTACAATGATGATTAAAATAAAACCCAATTGATTATTGAAAAAATTCATTGCAAACAATCCAAGAACAATGAATAAATCTCTAAGGATATTGGAAAACTCAAGAAGAATCTAAGTATTCATTCTCTATCAATAACTCTGTCTAAAAGCGTGATACCTTATAAAAATAACCTAGAAAAGTAGTTATAGAAATAACCAAAAAATCTTTCCTAAATAAATAGGAAAACTACTAAAATTGCAGCCATCATAACCTACAAGTCATAGCATGAAGCTACGAGTTGTGGCTTCCACCCATAACATGCAGCAACCTCGAAATCTTATAAGTCCTAGGAGTTGGTATGACTTGTACAATATTATTACGAGTTGTACATTCCTGTCATGGTTTGATCTTGTGAAATCTGTCATCCTCTAAATATTTTCTCGAGTGCTCTGATACGACTCGTACCTTGCTCTTATGACTCATAGTTGCCTCTCGTACAACAGAATCTGCCATTCAACATTCTTTCTAAAGTTCACCATGGCTCATTGGTATGGGTTGTAGGGAGTCATCATGACTCATAGCTGCTGCCTGTACCAGGAGACTAGACAAGTGCATTCTTCTGAAATTTTCCATGAGTACTTTGGTACGACTCGACTAGGATGGTAAGACCCGTAGCAAGAGTCGTAATTGGAAATTGCCTTAAGCAGGTCTTCTGAAGTCTGTCATGAATCATAGAATGACTTATACCATCAAGGTACGACTCATACTGAGGCCTATACTTAGCCAATTTTCTGCACTCTTTTCCCTTCTTTTACAGATTTCAACTCCAATACCTGACTTCCGTGAAAACAAAGCAAAAGTGCATCATATATGTATAAACACACCTAAGACCATGCATTTTTTCTCAATTTTAAGCATCAAAAGTGCTGTAAACCCACAACACATCAATGAGTTCAAATTATTCTTTCTATAATATCCCAACTTGGGAAGGAATTTCATTTGTGCAAATTTTTTTTTGATGATTTTCTTACTAGGACTTACGGAGCTCATTTTTTTTCTGACTAAAATTATCCAAAGCCCTTTGTATTATCCCCTTTTGTATGTTCTATTTGCTCTATATCTTCCTTAAGTGACTCTGTCACGACTCGAACGGAGGCCCGGATCGTAGATGCGGGACAAGGGACCCCGAGAGACCCCAAGTCGCCCCATGACATGAGCAATCAACAAACTCATTCAATAAACATGAAGAAAACATAATTGTAAAATCAGTGAAATTCAAACTTTATATAACAACAAAATAAATATCTGAAGCTGAATACACATATAAGTCTGATAAGCCTCTAATCTGGACGAGCTGATGGGACAACACCCACAACTAGCTCAACAATACTAAAACTGAAAGACATCTAAAACAACTAAAGATCTAGCCCTCGAAAGATGAGGACTCACCAAATAAGAAGATGCTTACTCTGAACAACAACTACGAACGGGGTTGAACCTGAGAACTGGATCCTACATAATGAAACGATGCAGCATAGAAGGTATGCGGTCAGTACGTGAAATGTACCGAGTATGCAAGGTAAGTAAAACAGACATTTAAAAGTAAAATAAACTTATAAGTACACATAGGAGGAGGACATCATGCTTGTATTATAAACTTCGTAAGAAAACATAAGGCTCAAGGCTTTCAAGTCATTCATAAAGTGTTCATGATCATAATTGTAAGAAAACTTTATCAAAACATAACTTGAGCCAATAACATGAACATAACAATGCATAACACATGCGGAACAATGGGAGGACTCGTCATAACCGACACCATCATGGGAGCCTTTCATGATGCCCTAACTATCTCACTCAAGTGGGCAAAGCTGACCCTGGCTTGCCAGGAGAGGGTCGTGCATTAGGCATAATACCACATTTGAGGGGATCGTTATCAATACTTATATCATTAGAAACCCACGGCGGCACGTGGTTATGAGACACCGACGTAGTCCTTTAAACGCCGGGCTGCTCGGTGCTAGACACGGCTCCCCAAAATATGCATATAGGCTCATACGTAAATCAATAACGTCCCATTAAGATTCATTGGCTAAAATATAACATTTATCATCATTGATCCCCTTTAAAATATGCTTAACCAAGAATCAAAGGCCTTTTTCATCGGCCGGCATCATAAATCGATAAATCATGTAATTCGATTCATAAATCGTAAATCATTCTTCAACATGTGGGCATTGCCCAATACTTTAACATACTCAATTCTTTTAAAAATATACTCATAAATATGGGTAACTTGAAATCATGCTTTTCCATCATCAATAACCTCAAAATGTTGCATATTCATCACAAATCATAACTTTCATGAACCTTCATCAATGGGCATTTTAGATTTAAAAAGCTTGAAACATGATTTTAAAGAAAATAATATAAAACCTGCGCATCATTCATAATTCAATAATTCAAACTCAATTAAATCATACTCATAAAGAGAAATCACATTTTCATGCATTTGGGTAAAACCCCATAGAGCTTGAATAGGAGAATTCATGATTTAATCGAAATTTGGGCATGGGTGTGAAAGGATTCACTCACTCTAAACCCTACATACCTGGGAATGGACTGATTTCAAAGTTCCTTGAAAACCCACAAAGAAATTGATGGAAACTTGGAGGAGAAGATCTTGAATCTCCCTAAAACCTCTCTAAAAGCTCTTGTATGGGAATGGGTATGCATTAGGGACTTAACCCATCTTATCACACTCAGAAAAATACACAAAACGATGTAGTTTAGGGCTTAGAAACTTAGGAATTACGAAAACACCCCTTATTAAAAGGCAGGAATAACACAACCAGGGCCCCTAACGAAAGACCTCACAAGTTGTTGCCAAGGGGAATGACTCGTGGCTAGCACCCGTGAAGTCCATTGCCCAAATCGCTCAGGGGGACACCACGAGGGACCCCATGAATCGTGGTCACCACTCGTGACCCCTACTACCTCGAAGCCTTGATCAACCCTCTAATGCAGACCATGGGTGACCTCATGAGTTGTGAGGTCCGACCACGACTTGTGGTCAGGCCCGTGGCCTCCTCAACTTGAGCTTGCCCAGCCTTTCGACCACGAGTCACGTAACGACTCGTGGTCACTTCTCACTACCCACCTCACAAGTCGTCCTGCAACCTGATGCGAATTTTTAGTTTTTTTTCGTTTTGACTCCCGAGTCTAATCCTTGGGTTCCTTGGGTTAACAATATTTTCCCCTTGGCAACATTCATCCTCGATTGTTAGAAACACACAAAAAACTTAGAAACAAGCAATCATCATATGCAATTACTAATCATTTAAGCTTAAAACTGATGGATTGACTACCTCCGAAATGAACTACATAACTGAATTGAACTCAGACATCTCATACATTTACCACATCATAAAACAAACTTGTATGCATGAATGGAACAGGAAAACTGATTTGAGGTTTTGGGAAAAAACTGATACCTCAAACTGAACCTGAGTCGGTAGGGAACAGGTGTGGTTATCTAGCTATCATATCCGCTTCGACTTTCCACGTAGCTCCTTCAACATGCTGATTTCTCCATAATACTTTAACTAAAGCTACTTATTTGTTCCTCAACCTCCGAACCTGATGATCCAAGATTTCCACTGGAATTTCTTCATAGCTGAGGCTATCCTTTACACCAACGCTATCCACTGGGACTACTAAAGCTGGATCGCCCAAGAACTTTATCAAAGTGACACATGAAACATAGGATGAACTGAAGATAACTCCGAGGGCAAGTCCAACTCATACGCCACCTTACCAACACTCCTTACAACCCGGTAGAGGCCAACATAGTGGGGACTAAGTTTCCCCATCTTCCCAAACCGCATGACTCCCTTCATGGGAGATATCTTTAGAAATACCCAATCATCCACCTCAAACTCCAAATCTCTTCTCCTCACATCGGCATAAGATTTCTGACGACTCTGAGCGGTTTTCAACTGGTCCCTTATCAACTGAACCTTCACCATCGCCTCGTGAATCGAATCTGGACCTATCATATCTACCTCACCAACCTCAAACTATCCGATGGGAGATCTACACCTTCGCCCGTAAAGAGCCTCAAACGGTGCCATTTGGATACTGGAGTGATAGCTGTTATTATAAGCAAACTCGATCAAGGGAAAATGATCATCCCAACTACTTTAAAAATCCATAACACATGCCCTCAACATGTCCTCAAGAGTCTGGATTGTCCGTTCCGCCTGGCCATCTGTTTGCGGATGGAATGTGGTGCTGAGCTTAACCTGATCCTAAGCCCCTTTTGGAAAGATCGCCAAAACTGAGAGGTAAACTGAGTACCCCGGTCTGAAATAATAGAGAAGGGCACTCCATGAAGTCAAACCAACTCCCAAATATACAACTTGGCATAATCATTAGCTGAATCTATGGACTTGACCGATAGAAAGTGTGCAGCCTTGGTTAACCTGTCCATAACAACCCTAATGGAGTCATACTGTCTCGGAGTGCGGGGAAAACCTGTTATAAAGTTCTGCACAATAACGCTGCCATCAGCCGAGTCGATCAGTCTAACTCCCAATCTTGCAAGTCAGTGGACATGCTTCACCAACTCCTTCCCCTCATCCACGTGGGACACACTCTCCATAGGGATCCTACTAAGTGCATCTGCAACCACATTAGCCTTGCCCGGGTGGTAAAGAACACTCATATCGTAGTCCGTTAATAATTCCAACCACCTCGTTTGCCGAAGATTGAGATCTTTCTGCTTGAACAAATATTGCATGATCTTGTGATCCGTGAATACATCCATGTGGACCCCATACAAGTAATGTAGCCATATCTTCAATGCAAACACCAGCGTGGTCAACTCAAGATCATGGGTTGCATAATTCTTTTCGTGAACCTTCAGTTGTCGAGAGACATATGCTATTACTTTCCCATGCTGTATCAACAAACATTCCAGTTTGACTCTCGATGCATCACAATGTACAACAAAGCCATCCATACCCTCAAGTAAGGTCAACACTAGTGTTGAAGTGAGTCGGGTCTTCAATTCCTGGAAGCTTTCCTCACAAGCCTCTGACCATTGGAACTTCACCTTCTTCTGAGTCAACTTGGTCAAAGGTGCCAGAATAGATGAGAAACCCTCAACAAATCTCCGGTAGTAGCCTGCTAGGCCCAAGAAACTTTGAATTTCTGAAGGATTCACCGGTCTGGGACAATTCTTCACCGCTTTGATTTTCTGGGAATCTACCTTTATGCCCTCACCTGATACCACATGGCCTAGAAATTCCACCGAGTCCAACCATAACTCACATTTGCTGAACTTTGCATACAACTAACGTTCCTTGAGGGTCTGAAGCACTATTCTCAAGTGAGCGACATGCTCCTCCTCACTCCGAGAGTATATAAGGATGTCATCAATGAACACAATAACGAACATGTCCAAATATGCCTTGAACACCGTGTCATTAGAGCCATAAAAGCTGCAGGGGCATTGGTTAGTCCGAAAGACATAACAGCAAATTCGTAGTGACCATATCGAGTCTTGAAAGCGTTCTTGGGGATGTCACTCTCTCGAACCCTGAGCTGGTGATACCTAAACCTGATATCAATCTTGGAGAAACACTTGGCACCTTAAGTTGGTCAAAAAAATCATGAATCCTAGGTAAGGGGTATCTGTTCTTAATGGTAACCTTGTTCAACTACCAATAGTCAATAAATATGCGAAGGGACCGTCCTTCTTTCGAACAAATAACACTGGTGCACCCCATGGAGACTTACTCGTCCTAATATAGCCTTTATCTAATAGGTCCTTCAACAGATCCTTCAACTCATTTAGCTCGGCTGGAGCCATTCTGTAGGGAGGAATAGAGATAGGCTGCGTATCGGGTACGAGATCAATGCCGAAGTCGATTTCCCTCTAAGGAGGGACACTTGGCAAATCATCAAGAAAAACATCCGGTCACTCACACACCACTGGAACTGATTGGATAGCCTGGGTCTCAGACTCAACATCCTTAACCCTGACTAGATGATACATGTAGCCCTTAGAAATCATCTTCCTGGCATTAAGATAGGAAATAAATCGACCTGCTGGTACTACCAAACTACCCTTCCACTCCTAAACTGACTCACCCAGAAAATGAAATTCCACCTTACGGGTCCTACAATTAATCGAAGCGTAACATGCAAAGAACCAATTCATGCCAAGAATAATGTCAAAGTTAGTCATGGGTAACTCAACAAGGTCTGCGGAGATAACCTTGCGCAACACAGTGACCGGACATTCTCTATATAATCGTCTAGCTATGACCGAATCACCACCAGGGGTCGAAACTAAAAATGATTCTGACAAGGTCTCGAGACTAACTCCAAGGCGACTAGCAATGTAAGGAGTCACTAAAGACAAGGTAGCTCCCGATCTAGCAAGGCATAAATATGTCACGCAAATTACACCTCGCAATGAAGATATAAGTGGTCGATTGTCAAATATAGAACCCAACAAAGGTTGAGGTCGATCTCAGAGGGAATATGGTAAGAACTTAAGTTAATGCGAATAACTATTACGATTGAGTTACTTATTTCCAAAGGTGGAAAAATATAGAATAATAAATAAAGTAAAATTGTTGAATGTTGAAATCAAATTCAGTTTGTATTCAATTAACGACTTGATTAGGATTGTGATCGCCAAGATTTCATAACCACAAGGCTTATACACTAGTGATCTATTCCGACGTTTAACATGCAATATTGGTAAGTTAGGTTCACCTAAATGGTTGGTCCCTTATCTAGATAATTATCACCACACAACTTGGTCCGTATATGGGTGTACTTTAGTTGATCCTTACCCTTAATATTTGATTAGCTATCCCCGGACAAGTTCAAGCTATTAGATGGTGGTTGATAGCCTCAAATCTCCGTTGTTAATCCCTTTTTCCATTCTTTACCTCCTTGGTCCGGTAAGTAAGAATAAGGCAAGTCCTAACGTTTGAAAGCATCAAGAATTAATCAAAACGAAGGATAAAACAATAGATGCATAAAACCCCATTCAAGAATCACTAAGTGTTTCTCATATGTGTGTTAATTCATCTTGGTCCCCACAAACCTAGTTATGGGCATAGCTACTCATGCTTGTATTATCACAATAACAAATTATTGAATAAATTATAATTGCAACTTACAAATTATCATAGAATAAAAACCACGTAGATTGAATAAAAACTCCAAAATTGATGAATAAACTCCAATGTTGCTTTTGTTTCTTGACTAAAGAATAATTGATCAATATAAAAATTCTAGGTGAAAACTAATAAAATCGGCTCTCTTAATTACTCTATAACTATAAAAAAGTTCGTTTCTTAAAATTAAACCTAAATTGTGTATTTATAGTTCTAAGAAATCTTTTTCCTAATTAAAACTTGAAACCAGGTCTGCAGCGGCAACGGGCTTGGTGACGATTCGTTTGGCCCTCTGACGAGTCGTGCCTTGCTTTAAAAACAGTTATCCTCATCAACGTACCCAGTCATGGCAACGGGTCACCTAATGACTCGTCGTGCCTGAGCACAAGTCGTTAGGTCCCTCGTGGTCTCATTCCTCCAAAAGTCCAGTGCACCCTACGGTTGGTCCCAATGATCTGTCAATGAGTCGTTCCTTTATGTAATGACTTGTTATGTATGTCGTCAACTACACCGGTCACTTTGTTAAGATCTCCTTTCTCAGCCTTCACGGTTGACCTCACGACTCGTTACCAGGTGTAACGAGTCATTCCTTTAACTTGTCAGGCACACTGTCTCTTCTTCTTCGAACTTCAACTTTTTCCCACGCTTACAACAACAAGTCGTGTCTCCTGCCAACGACTCGTGAAGAGCCTGGTAGTCACCTTTTTAGTTATTTTCCACATTAATTTGCCCAGTTCACTTCCAAACATTTTTCCCTACAAAATTAAGCACAAAACACATCATACCTATATAAACATACGCGGAATGTGCATAATTTCTTGGTTTTAAGCGTCGAAAGTGCCGTAAAATAACGACACATCAACATCCTCAACTTAGAACTTTTGCATGTCCTCAGGAAAAAATAAAATAAAATAAAACAAACTAAACTACTTCGATGCTTCAAACGAAAGAACTCTAGGAAACTTACGACAGTCATATTTATACATCAAAATCAAAATTTCTAACCCTTCCCTCATCGTATCAACTCAAATCACTATGCATATGAAAAATTTCCAACCATAACACAGAGGGATCAAAAATGGGAAAACACTGTCACCTGCAACCACACACATAAATCTGTAACACTGACTCAAACAATTTGCAGACGATTTTGTTGACCAAATGCTCTCACCTCAAAGAAGTCGCACACTCACACATGTATATTTGATTAACTCAATTTATTTCTCTTAGGACTAGGTAAGATCCACTCGCTCTCACAAAGAAATTCGAACTGTGTGCATGCAATTCCATAAGCTTGCCTTTACTTTCAATACCTCGATTTTTGGACAGGTACCTAGGATCACTATAGGACTTTCTAGGCTTGTAAAGTAGGCTCGGGCTTGGATATGGTACATATGGAATTAGTAGCTCAACCCTCCTTGGTACTACACATCATTTGACTCCACTTTTCACCCTTTTTTTCTTTAACTGCTTCTTTTTCTTTGCTTTTGCAACTACGGATACAGTTTCTCTTTTTTCAAATACTCATTGATGTCACACATTTTTTTATTTTCTTTTCTTGGTCTTTGAAAATAATTTTTTTATTTTTTTCTTTTCATTATGCATACTGCACCTGCTCTTTTCCTTTTTCATTACCCAATTTTCTTTCCACTCGACTCTTCTTAATTACCCCTATAATAGTCACCCTCAACTTAGGCAATTTGCTTGAGTTGAGGTTCATAATGTCCAAGGAGGGACCAGGGCCAAAACAAGTTCATTCATAATAAATTAGGTAGGTGAATTGGTGTAAACAAAAAGAAAGGTCAATTTAAGCTCAAACATTTGGATCAAGGGATTTGTATTCATTTTTGGTAGGTCTTTTAAGGCTAAAGTGGACTCATAAATCAAAATGACCTATGATCCTTTCCTAGTTTCCAATCCTTTATCTTAGTACGACTGAGCAAGAAAGTTCTAGATCGACACACACAATCGAATTCAGCTAATAAACCTCACTTCACACATAGCACAGGTCAACATCATCACTTTTACTAATCGCTAGTTCAGGTACGACCATACAATGGTAAACATGTTCACAGTTTCAATGCCATGCAAAGATTCACAAATGTCATACTTGTCAACTTTCACATACACATATACAAATTTTTCAGAGGGGTATTAAAATTATCAATCAACAGTTATTTTAAACAATTTCAGCTCTTGATTGCCTTCAGTTTTCCTAACTTTCTTTCAACTGACACAAAAAACACAACAAAAACATGAAATTAAATCCTAAACATGTCGGTTCTACTAGATATGGAACACCCGAGGGAAAAGATATCCGGCAAGAAAAACACTCGGGTTATGTTCAGCAAAAAGAATGCACAGGTATCCCTCCTCACCCCCATCAAGAAAGAATGCATCGTTATCGACGCATTTATATACCAAACAAAACTAAAAAAATAGGGAACATACCTGTGCGACCTAGGTGTCAGCTACCTGGTCGGTGGAGGGTGTAGATACGCCTCCAATGTCATCACCAATATTACCAGCTAGAACCGGTGCATTTTCATATCCAATAGAGCTCGTACCTTCTCCACGAACTCTCGCTGCCTCAGTCTCAGCTCTCTCTGTCGAGCCTCCTCTCTCAATTCATGCAGCGCTCTCTCCATCTCACTCCGCTCTCATTTTTGCTGACGGAGTAGATAAGCATCATCATCAAAACTTGCCTCCTCACGAGGCCTCTTCCCTTTATCATGTGCCACCGGCTCCTCCATGATAATGTCAAAAATCAGTGGAAATTCTTCTTCAAACTCATCCTCTATCACGGGAAGTACCGGTGGAGGTACTACAACTACCTGTCGTGCGGCCAAGTCCCGCACCTCATAATCTGAGTGCTCCTAGCTCTGAGTACCATCTAGACAACTCCAGCGCCTGTAGTTGTGTAAGGCGCTCATCCATTCACTTCTCAAAAGCATCCAGTTGGCCATGCACTGAACTGGACATTGTCTCTAACTCCTCTGACACCCACGACTTTACTTGCTCCATCAAAACTCTAACCTGTAGAGCCGTGTGTGCCTATTGCTTCTCAGCCTTAGCTAGCTGCCTAGCCATATCAATTATGAACTCCTGTGAAACCATGACTAGGCCGGCTGTGGTGGCTCGTTGTAAACTTTGAATATCGAAGTATAAGGCTGCAGGGAGCATTTCCATAGAGTTAGTTTCGTGAAATTCTCCCGGTGAATCATTGTCCCACCGAGCCAAAGTGACTGGAATTGCTCCAAACTAGTGTCAATACAATCCAAGACTTAAAGTAAGTATTTCTCTATTCTGGATTCCCAAAAAATTACAAATTTTCGATCGTTCTTCGATAAGTTGAAGAATAGTCAGTATATATATATATATATATATATATATATATATATATATATAAAGCTATTTTTTTCTTTGAATTCAGTAATGAAGATAGCTCTATTGATCCGTTAATGTGATTACAGTTGGGAAGAACAGCTGAATACCAGCCGAACCTCGCCAGTTAATCGGTAAACGACGAACGTGGTATGTAAAGCTTAACTCTCGGTATGTAACCTAGTTGTACAGTGTTACGACTGGTGTTTCTCGAAAAGAAATAATGATTTCAGATGCTGCAGACGATTTTTACCATTTGATTGTAATTCGATAAGTTGTAATTAGCTATTATTGATATACATGTATAAATATTAGATATGTGGCGATTAGCCGCTAATAGGGATTACAGTTACATAGATTCTGGTTAGTTGTTAGAACTCATATACAGATCGTACTGCAGGACCCCTCGTTAAAAGGAGAGCAGGTTAAATGTAATTCACCTATGACGCTATAAAAACTCTTTTATTCTCAGCTTTTTGGGATGGTAGACTTATATGTTTATTGCAAGGCGTAGACTTCAAAGGCTCATAAGAGTTAGTAGCCTGAATCAGTTGGTTAAACAATATGGGTGCAGTTAGGTGGTCTAGCCACCAGTTGGCACTTGTATTAGCAGGAAAGCATTCTTAGAGGTCATCAACGTTATCGCACGTTCCAGAACCAGAAATAGGGATAGAATAGGTATATTCCATAATTAGCGACACCAGGGTTCTCCAGTGTATTGAATAATCATATATCGCCCTTTTAGCCTTATCAGAGATTGTCAGTCTTAGTCGATTTAATAGTTATCATGTAGAACGCCCATCAAGCAAGCCTGTAGACCAAGTCAGATAAACCGTGGGTACCCCAAGGAGGGGTCCACATCAGTAACCAGTGACGGGCTAGTACCCTAGTCGATTCTCATAAGGTATTAAGATACAGAGTCCCAGGAGAGGGCCGGTCTATATATAGAATTGCCATAAGACTGAGAATTGTCCAGAATAGCAATATAGATCCGAGTGGATTCAGACAAGGCCTAAGGAGTTAGTAGAACTTCTCTAGTACAGTGTTTACCAAGTTAAGGAGATCGATAAGCTCCCTATGGAGAACCAGGGACCAATCGCCTAGAAGCAAGTTCGACCAAGCCCGGCTCTATAGTTGATTAATTAGAAGAATAAAGTAGTTAGCTATCTGCAATTCCACAGTTATGCATGAGCTATAGATGTCTGAGTAGGACATTCAGAATATTGTTAGACTACTTCAGACCTCACTCTATTCAGCCCAGATTATTAGAGATCATGATCACTATTAGGATCCTCTAATCAAATATGTGCACATGGTGTGCCTGCAGACAGCCATACAGATTATCCCAGAAGCGAGTAGCATTAGCATGAGGCCTAGAAGGCCAAATACGCTCTCGCTATACAGATTGATTTATTTGTCAGTTTCTCCAGTATAGTAATTCAGCATCACCCTCAGTAAAGCATGTCAGGAGTATGTGATTATGTACAGTTATTAATATTAGTTGAGACCTGTATTTGCATTGTTTGGGCTGGATTACCTATATAGCTTCCGTGACCGCCCCAGGGTTAGTAGCTACGTCGACTCGTCCGCCAGACGTCGCTCTACGAAGTGACATGCCGTCCACAAGGGACGAAGACGGGGAGCCAGCTCCTCATATTTTGCCATAGTTGGCCTATACACACCCCCACCGAGCGCCTGCGCCCGGGGTGTAGATATCAGGAGTCCTCCGGACTCAGGCACAACTATAGTCAGGGTCCAAGCGGGCCCAAGTTGCATACCCAGAGGATCGGCAGGATGCTCGTAGTTAGTAGGTGATGGGGTATGACTTGGATAGGGGTAAATAGATTGAAGTGTACTCACTAGGGCTAATGGGGGCCTGTGTGGGTTGTTATCTGTTTATTGCAACTTCCGGCTTATGGGAGCCAGGTAAGGTTTATGTTTATGTTGCTAGTTAATAGTAGTTAGATAGTAGGACGTCTCATAGTCAAGTATGACTCCTACTCCTCTCATTATAGTTATGTATAGTCCTGATTTTACTATATCAGTCAGCTTCAATACATTTTCTTTACTTCAGCTATGGTCAGCTTACTCTTTACTTTCGTTCATTTACACTATTGCTTTACATACTCGGTAAATATTATACTTACACCCTTCCCGTGGTGCCGCATTACTTATCTATAGGTACAAATAGACGAGGAGCAGATCCTTCGTAGTTCAGTTAGCCGCACAGAGCCATCAACTCCTTTCTTCCGGAGTTGTGTGTCAGAGGTTTACTTCTTTTGTTTGTACAGTATGGGTAGGCCGGGGCCCTGTCCCGACCATCTTATTACTCCTAGAGGCTTGCAGATTGTATCATTTCCCTGTGGTTAGATGTATCAGCTGTGTGGGGCCGTATGTGATTTAGACTATGTGTGTTGGCAGTGTGGGGCCTTGTTTAGCTGTTTATCTTTCACAGGTGGCTATAGGCCTTATCGGACGGGGGTTGTATTTACAGCCTCTGTATAGCCCATTGTTCTCTTGATTCTAGAGTTAGAGCCATCCTTGTACCAGAGGTGCTTAGGCTCAGACAGCTCAGCAGTTCAAGTTCTAGTAGGGCACCAGGCGCAAGTCATGCCTCTTGAGGCAGGGCGTGACAAACTTGGTATCAGAGCAGGTCGTATCCTGGGAGTCTGCAAGCCGTGCTAAGTAGAGTCTTGTCTATAAATGTGTTTTGCACCACATACTATAGGTAGGAGGCTGCTAGGCATGATAGGATGGTTGCTCTTTCTTCTTCTCAGGTCGTGCTATAGAGAAAAGTTGTATAGGGTCAAGTCCCTAAATTTTCCTTGTTATGTCTGTCTAGGGTAATGTTTAATATATGACAGACACCAGTCAGTTGCAAGTCAACTATAGCAGAAGGAGGAGGTATCATTAAGACGCCACAGTTTGGAGATAGTTAGCCTAAGGATGGGAGAGGACGTCCTTGATCTCCCCAACATCCTCCTGAGGCACCAGGAACCTCCCAATGTGATACATCTACCAGCACCGTCCCCAGTTCATTATTATAACCTCAGAGCAGAAAGTCAAGAGTATAGCGTATATACGAGTTAACTTATCTATTGGATATACAAGATCTCATTAAGACGATAGTTAATATTAGATTACCTGATGGATGTGAGGAAGAGAGGGAAATGCAGGATCACCACCTCCATCCTTTCGAATGTTGTACGGTTCCATATTCCCTTTTCATTGCGGTAAGAAAAGGATATTCCTACCTCTTAGTTTTGATTCCAGTATAGCAAAGGGCCTAAGAATTGAGTCAATGTTGCCCGGGGTAAATAGTAAGAGAAGATTGGATTTGTTAGCTCCAGAAAGTGTTTGGAAAAGGTAGAGATCCCCAATATTTACGTAAGTTGTCCAGACCTTCACAGTAATAAGTCAGAAGAGTGGATAAGAGTAGCAGCTTACTCGAAGTGTGTGTAAGAAATCCATCAGTGATAAATTCCCAGTAATAGCCAAGTTCAAGTCAGAGCAAAAGGCTGAATCCGCTGTAGCATGCTAATGACAGCAGGATATGCCTGCAAGATAACGGTTATGATCTTAGTTGTGATATCGAAAGACAGGGAGTTCATATGAATGAAATGGGTCTGACTGCAAGCCAGAAGAAGTATAGGCCGAGACCTGTCCGGTAACCTTGTTGATAGTGTAAGGCAGGTACCATTAACCCCAGAGCTCAGTCTAAGGAAGGTAAGGAGGAAAGGCACGAATATCAAACTTTGGGGAAAATTAGAATCACCTCCAGGTTGATAAGACATCGCATATTGAGGACCAATCCTCGAGCTAACAGTTAAGAGACAGTAAGGCCGTAGCCTAGGATGTTGCGGTAAGCCCGCCTAAGGGGAAGATAAGGGAGTGCCGACACGGAGACTCTAATCTAGTGCAGCTTGGAAATGAGGCCCAAGGGATAGTCACGGGCCTTCAATATAACAACAAGCAAGGTCATAAGGTCTGGATGTACCTCAAGTTCCAAGGGTGGTGGAACTTCAAATAGTAGACCGTAGCTAAGGTGCATGTGTTCATTGCTCCCATAATTTAACGAAAATGCAATGAGATGGTACGAGAGGACAAGAGATATCATTAAATCATAGAAGCAGAGCCCCAGTGACAGGCCAGAAAAGGTATAATAGTAGGGACTGAGTTATTTAATATAAGAGATGGTAATATGAATACAGTCACAGGGTTATCCCATACCAGGTGCAGTCTGACCTTATTTGAGTCAGTATAATTAGACTAGTGAGGTCAATTCATGACTCGCCAGATGAAGTTATGTTGCCATTAAGACTTATGCCAAGGTAAATACCCCAGAAGTAGATGGAGTGCGTTGAGCCTCAGTGTTTGATAAACTCCGATAGAGGGGCGCAATCTGCGACTAAATTTTGGGAAAGAATGTTAGAACGGACGGTGACATATGTTAACTTAAGCACAATTTCTCTCACCCTAATTGGTGGTTAAGTAGAATATACATCTCAGACTCTCGAGGCCCACTATAAATGGAAGTGGAAGCCTTATGGATGATAACTTCAGGCAGATAGAGCAGACCTGGACATGTTAAGGTCGGCAGAAGGAATAAGTAAAGCTTATTAGGGAACGTCTGCTGACTGCTCAGAGCCGCCAGAAATCTTATGCTGATATGCGACAAAGAAACATAGAATTTGGGTGACTAGGTATTCATGAAGGTTTCACCGATGAAGGGTGCGGCGATATTTGGTAAAAAAAGCAAGCTCATCCCAAGGTTTATTGGGCCTTATCAGATTAGCCGAAGGATAAGCCATTACAATCCGTTCACCCAGTTTTCCACATACCGATGCTGAGAAAGTGTATAGGAGATTCCTCCTAGATTGTACCAGTCCAAGACGTTCAAATCACTGAAAAGTTAGCTCATGAAGAAGCTCCAGTAGCCATACTAGACCAGCAGATCTGCAGACTGAGAACTAAAAATATTGCTTCCGTTAAAGTGTTATGGCGAAATAAGAACCGAAAGGAGATGAACTGGGAAGCAGAAGATGATATGAAAGCTATATATCCTCAGTTATTTCAGACTTAGTCAGATTGTGCAATCATAGGTATGTTGATATTATTGTTTCATAAGTTACATGATATACATGTGACTTAGTTTATTGTGAAACGAATCTCATAGTATTGTATAGAGTACCTGTATTGGACTTTTCTGCATTTTAGGGTTTGGATAGTCCATATTGTAGGGGAGACTCTGTCGAAATTTTTCCAGAATAACTAATTGCAAGTTAATGTTCTTGCAAGCAGAAGTTAACATTCGAGGACGAATGTTCTTAAGGGGGGAGGATGTTACACCCCGTAAGTTTCTAGCATATAGTTGGCCTATTCGCGTGTTGGTTGGAAGTTTTAGAATGCCTCACGTACGAGGAAAGGGCCTGGGGAAAGACCGTACAAGTGCCAAGTTGGGATTTCGCGAGAGGAGGCCGAACCGCTATCAGAGGGGCAAAGTGGCCCGGAGCCTCTACCTCTGCCTTAGCCAACGTGGCACAGAGCCAATACTGCGCATTGGCCAACATGCCACATTGCCATGTATCCAGCTTCAAGTATATATAGGAATCACCCTTAAACTTTATGTCATTTTCTATATATTTCACGACCAGAACAGAGAGAAGGACGAAGGGTTCATATAATTTTCGTTCGATTACGCCGTCAAACGCCGTCCAAATTCAAATTAACTTCGGGTATCGAAGTATAAGGCTGCATGGAGCATTTCTACAGAGTTAGTATCGTGAAATTCGCCCGGCAAATCGTTGTCCCGCCGAGCCAAAGTGATGTGAATTGCTCCAAACTAGTGTCAATACAATCCCAGACTTAAAGTAAGTATTTCTCTCTTCTAGAATCCCAAGAAATTACGAGTTTTCGATCGTTCTTTGATAAGTTTAAGAATAGTCAGTATATATATATATATATATATATATATATATATATATATATATATATATATATATAAAGCTATTGTTTTCTTTGAATTCAGTAATGAAGATAACTCTATTCATTCGTTAATGTGATTACAGTTGGGAAGAATAGCTTAATACCAGCCGAACCTCGCTAGTTAATCTGTAAACGGCGAATGAGGTATATAAAGCTTAACCATCGACAAGTATCCTAGTTGTACAGTGTTACGACTGGTGTTTCTCGAATAGAAATAATGATTTCAGACACTGCAGACGGTTTTTACCATTAGATTGTAATTTGATAAGTTGTAATTAGCTGTTATTGATATACGTGTATAAATATCAGATATGTGGCGATTAGCTGCTAACAGGGATTACAGTTACATAGATTCTGGTTAGCTGTTAGAACTCATTTACAGATCGTACTATAGGACCCCTTGTTAAAAGGGGTGTAGGTTAAATGTGATTCACGTATGACACTATAAAAACTCTTTTATTCTCAGCTTTGTGGGATGGTAGACTTATATGTTCGTTCCCAGGCCTAGACTTCAGAGGCTTGTAAGAGTTAGTAGCCTGAATCAGTTGGTTAAATAGTATGGGCGCAGTTAGGCGGTCAAACGACCAGTTGGTGCCTGTATTAGCAGGAAAGCATCCTTAGAGGTCATTAACATTATCGCACGTTCCAGAACCAGAAATACAGAACAAATAGGTATATTCTAGAGTTAGCGACACCAGGGTTCTCCAGTGTATTGAGTGATCGTATGTCGTCCCTTTAGCCTTATCAGCGATTGTCAGTCTTAGTCGATTTAACAGTTATCATGTAGAACGCCCAGCAAGCCAGCCTATTCGACCAAGTCAGATAAACCCATGGGTACCCCAAGGAGGTGTCCATATCAGTAACCAGTGACGGGGCAGTACCCTAGCCGGTTCTCGTAAGATATTCAGGTTTAGAGTCCTAGGAGAGGGCCAGTCTATATAGAATTGCCCATAAGACTGAGAATTGTCCAGAATAGCAATATAGATCTAAGTGGATTCAGAAAAGGCCTAAGGAGTCAGTATAACTCTGCTAGTATAGTGTTTACCAAGTTAAGAAGATCGGTAAGCTCCCTATGGAGAACCAGGGACCGATCGCCTAGAAGCAAGTTCGACCAAGCCCAGCTCTATAGTTGTTTAATTAGAAGTATAAAGTAGTTAGCAATCTGCAACTCCACAGTTATGCATGAGCTATAGATGTCTGAGTACGACATTCAGAATATTGTTAGGCTACTTCAAACCTCACTCTATTCAGCCCAGATTATTAGAGATCATGGTCACTATCAGGATCCTCTAGTCAAATACATGCACATGGTGTGCCTGCAGACAGCTATACAGATTATCCCAGAAGCGAGTAGCATTAGCATGAGGCCCAGAAGGCTAGATACGCTCTCGCTATACTGATAGATTTATTTGTCAGTTTCTCCAGTATAGTAATTCAGTATGACCCTCACTAAAGCATGTCAGGAGTATGTGATTGTGTGCAGATATTGTTATTAGTTGAGACCTGTAGCTGTATAGTTTGGGTTGGATTATCTGTATAGCTTCCATGACTGCCCCAGGGTTAATAGCTGTGTCGACTCGTCCGCCAGAGGGCGAGGATAAGTCGCTCTATAGAGCGGCATGCCGTCCACAAAGAACGAAGATGGGGAGCCAACTCCTCATATTTTGCCGTGGTTGGCCCATACACACCCCCACTGAGTGCTTGCGCCTGGGGTGTAGATATCAGGAGTCCTCCAGACTCAGGCACAACTATAACCAGGGGCCCAGCGGGCCCAAGTTGTATACCCAGGGGATTGGTAGGATGCTCATAGTTAGTATGTGATGGGATATGACCTGGATAGGGGTAAATAGATTGAAGTGTACCCACTAGGGCTAATGTGGCCCCGTGTGGGTTATTATGTGTTGATTGCACGTTTTGACTTATGGGAGCCAGGTAAGGTTTATGTTTATGTTGCTAGTTACAGATAGTTAGATAGTAGGACGTCTCATAGTCAGGTACGATTCCTGCTCCTCTCATTAAGTTATGTATAGTCCTGATTTTACTATATCAGTCAGCTTCAATCCGTTTCCTTTACTTCAGCTATGGTCAGCTTACTCTTTACTTTCAGTCATTTACAGTTATTGCTTTACATAGTCGGTACATATTGTACTGACACCCTTCCTGGGGCGCTACATTACTTGCCTGCAGGTACAGATAGACGAGGAGCAGATCCCTCGTAGTTTGAGTCAGCCACACAGAGCCATCAACTCCTTTCTTCCAGAGCTGTGTGTCTGAGGTTTACTTCTTTTGTTTGTACAATATGGGTAGGCTGGGGCCCTGTCCCGACCATCTTATTACTCCTAGAGGCTTGCAGATTGTATCATTTCCCTGTGGTTAGATGTATCGGCTGTGTGGGGCCGTATGTGATTTAGACTATGTGTGTTGGCAGTATGGGGCCTTGTTTAGCTGTTTATCTTTCACAGGTGGCTATAGGCCTTGTCGGACGGGGGTTGTATTTACAGCCTCTGTATAGCCCATTGTTTTCTTGATTCTAGAGTTAGAGCCATCCTTGTACCAGAGGTGCTTAGGCTAAGACAGCTCAGTAGTTCAAGTTCTAGTAGGGCACCAGGCGCAAGTTATGCCTCTCGAGGTAGGGCGTGACACTTAACCTAAACTAGATGGTACATGCAACCCTTGGAAATCATCTTTCTTGCCTTATGATAGGAAACAAAGAGACCTACAGGCACAACTGAACTACCATTCCATTCTAGGACTGTCTCGACCGAAAACCAGAATTCTACCATACGGGTTCTACAATTCACTGAGGCATAACATGCATGCAATCAATCCATACCAAGGATAACATCAAAATCAGTCATGTATAACTCTATTAAATCGGCTGAAGTGATTTTCTTAAGGATTGTGATAGGGCATTTATATATGCCCGTCGAGCTATAACTAAGTCACCGACTGGAGTAGAGAATGAGAATAGTTCTACTAGGATTTCAGGACTGACTCTGAAACTAATAGCAACATAAGGCGTCACAAAAGATAAAGTAGCCCCTGGATCTAACAATGCATACACATCAAGATGGTATATTCATAACATACTAGTTACCACATCTAGATAGACCTCCTGCTTCTGACGAGATGAGAGGGTATAAAATTTGTTTTAACACTAACCACCACCTGCGCTAGTGGATGCACTCTATTGAATCGAGCGTACTAGTGTAGCTACTAAACTAGTGACCGGGTCACGACCTCTAACATGACCCTGTCTGGCTGAAGGGCAGTCTCTAAGCATGTGTCCAGGCTTCCCTCACCCAAAACAAGCACCTAAATCTGCTAAGCACTCTTGGGTGTGCCTCCTACCATACCTACTACAAACTAGAATACTGAGCTCTACTGATATGCTCTCTTGACCTCGGGAGTCTGATGTCGTCCCCCTCTAATCACGCCTAGATCTAGATGGCATACTAGATGATGACGGTGTTGGGCTGATGATCTCTGGTGGGACTACTAACGATGTCTACCACTAGATCTCTACTAGGAAAACACAAAGCTGCCTGTCCTGACCCTCTTGGCCTCTCTCTCCCTTTCATTCATCTGATCTGCCTCTACCTGCTAGGCATATATAACCAATCGAGAGAAGTCTAGACCACCGTTCAGAGTTGCCATCCTACACTCCTTGACTAGCAAATATGACACTCCATACACAAATCTATTCATACGAGCTCTCTGATCCGCAACCATCTTCGACGCATACTTGGACAGCCGGGTGAACTCCAAGGCGTACTCTTGTACAGTTATATTATGTTGCCTCAAGTTGAAGAGCTCTGTTGCCTTTGATTCCCTCGACTCCCTAGGGAAGAATCTATCTAAGAAGACCATCATGAACACATCCTAACTCAAGGGAATGGCGCCTACTGCTTTACCATCCTTCCACTAATAGTACCAAATATAAACAACCCCCTTCAATTGATAGGAGGCCAAGTCTGTGCTCTCCTCTCCCATAACCCCCATAATTTGGGTGATCTTCTATATCTCCTCAAGTAACTCAAGCAGGACCTCTTCCAGTTTTGACCCTAGAAACTTAGGCGGATTCATCCAGAGAAAGTCCTAAGTCGCTACTGCGTTCCTATTATGAGGGACATGGGCCACCGCCTACTAGTTGACCAAGTGGTCAAATCCTGTGCCAACATCTGAAAAGCTGCTCTAAGCTCAACATGAGAGGCCTGCTCGGGTGAAGGACCTGCTAGTGCAAGTAAGGCTTGTTGGTGCCCATCTCCATTGCCATCTTCATGGCCATTTCCATTTCCGTTTCTTCAACCATTTACTCGGTGTGGAGGCATGATTCTGCAAATGTGTATAGCACAAGTTAGAAGAGTTGAGCTTCATAGCACGAGTTAGAAAAAGAAGGGAATGTTTCCTAAAACGTCTTTTAGCCTTTCCCCCATAAGTGTGGTGTACTTTACACCTATGGAAAAGACTCTACTCAATACGGCTTTCAGACGCCCTAGGACACTCTGAACCTTGACTCTAACCAAGTTTTCATAACTCAAACATAGGTCTGGACCGAGAAACAAAACCTAGAACCAAAAATGGCTCCAAGTTGACTCATGGTATGAACATGATAATTAAATCACATACTTGAAGAGAAAACCTATAACTAAAAATATGAATAAGCGGAAGTATGAACACATATCAACCATATAGAGTCAACATTGACAAAGTTGAAATTTCACATATTGTCTGATAAGCCTCTAAACTATCTGATGAGCAGATGGGACAATAACTTTAATTATCTCTCTAAAGTTTGAGACTGAAAATAACATAACGCAACAAACTGAAGTTCCTTGAAGGATGAGGACTCACCAACAAGAGAAACTGAACTAAGTTGTGGGGACTGACTAATGGCATAATTGAGTCTGATTTTCTGCACCTGTATCATGAAATGATACAACATAGAGTATGCGGTCAGTACTTGGAATGTACTAAGTATGTAAGGTAAGTAAAACATGCTGAGTAAGTATGAACTGAAATCATACATATAAACATAAATCATAAGATCATGTGAGTAAGGATTGTATGCTAATATCTGAAAAAAATGTATAGTCATAAACTGAATCTCATATATAAATCAAATGACCCAAAGCTGAAAATAGAATCATATGGATTGCCATAACTAAAAGCATTAATAAAATTTTACAAACTTATTATTTGGCCAAACTTGCTAATAGATAATATCATAAGTCATGGACATGTATAACTGAAATCATGAGGAAAAATGGGAGACTCATCACAACCAACTCCATCACGATAGAGCTTACGTGATGCCCCAACTGTCACATGCAAGTGGGCAGAGCTGTCCAACTCCTTGCCAGGGCTAAGAATGCTACCATGAATCAATATCAAGCTGAAGGCACCTTGCGGGCTGGGGAAACTCTATTGAGAGGCCCAAAATATATATAACTACGTTGGCGCGTAGTTCTGAGACTCAGGGTTTACATGAACCCATAACTTACACAGTTCTAGACACTACTCCCAAAAACATGCAAGGTGCTCACCATCGTTTTTCAACAAAGTTGAAACCATCATTTTTAAATAGAGCTGATAATGTAATTTAATGTATAGTCTGAAATCTGAATATGGGGAGTCCTGCCTCTATACATACCATAAGCTGAAAATCGAGAGTATCACTCCAAACCATATGGTAAGATGATATTATAAAAGTAATCTAAATCATGAAAACATATTTAACATGTGTGGGCTTCCCCAAATCTTAAAATCACACATACTTGAAATAGACCTTATAAGTCAAAATCATAAATTCATCATGGGTAATTTGTAAACATTGAATCATACTAGATATCTCATCATACTTGTAATCATAAATCATAAACTTGACTTCTCATGAACTTGCATAATTGGCCATAATTTTCTAAAACTTAAAATCATGAATTTATAATCAAAATAGATATAAAATCTATCCATGAATCCTAAAACATACTTGAAACATAAAGAGAATTAACCTATAAACAAATCATAAAGAATTTCATGAAAAAGATCATGAACTTGAATTCAAGAGATTGAGGAGAGATATGGGCATGATAGTGAAAGAAAACTCCCATTCATAGCTCTACATACATGGGTAAACTGAATCTACACTTGTCTTTGGAAGTGCAAATTATTTGAAGAAGAAATTGAAGGGTTTAAGCTTGATCTTCAAAGAAGAAGTCCTAATCTTGCATGCATGGGAGTTGAATGAATTAGGATAGGTTAAACTCCCGTAAACCCTCTCTTTGGAGCTTAAAATAACATAGTTTAGGGCCTAGGAGCTTACGATTTATGAAAATACCCTTATTGAATTTGCAGGAAAACTGATTCTGCCAACTGTCACGACTCATACAAAGAGTCGTACAATCCTCCTATAACTTCTACATAAGTTAGAAAACATCAGAATATTAGACTTACAACATGATTTCAATCAGAAAAAAGGGTAATAATCTTAGATGTCCTGTAGCCTCCTATTTATAGGTACGCTGCGCAATGCACGCATAAAAAAGACTCTAGTAGACACGACTCATAGACTTCCTAGGACATGACCTGCTCTGATATAAAGTTTGCCACACCCCAAATAAGGAAATGCGTGATAGGCACCCAGTGTTGCACTTGTCCGAGCAAACCCTGTAGCTAACCAACCACAACTAGCTAGAGCTGACGAGGCTCAATATAACAATGATAATATAATTAGAATACATAACAAACAATAACAGAGGAAGCTAGCTCACAAAACAACCAATAGATAAATATATAGTAGGCCATCAAGGCCACAAAAAGGATAACAACCTATACAATTGGCCCTGACAAATATATGAGCCTCTATGAATATAATAGTAATCAAATAATTGGGACAAGGCCCTGAACTACCCATAAACAAACCACTAGCAACTCTGAAAGACTTAGAGCTTATTGACTCAGCTGGAACTCTACTCCACGAACAAGAACTCGATCTACCTACTGATCAACACTTGCAGAAATAAATGCAGTGCCCCAAATTAGGTGTCAGTATGTAGATGTACCGAGTATGTAAGGTAGAAATGATAATAAGATACAGGTCATAGATCAACAGGCATACACAATAACAACAGGAAGTGCAGAAGGCATCAATAACAATATGTTCAAGAAATCAAGCAAAGCAAATATAACCTACCTAGATCCTATAAGCCTGGAAACTCCCAAACAATAATAAACAGACAACAAAAACAACACATAGTCGATACAACTCACCTGTCACCACTTGTATCATACAAGATCCATCCAACCATCTTACCCAACTCAACTCCAAGCCTCTTAATGGCGTCAACCATTGGCAATTCACATATAGCATCGACAACTATTCAAAAAAATAACAACATAAATAGTGCAATATGTATATCAATTCACAACCATAGTCTTTCTAGAAATAGTCACAGACTTGCAGGAATCACAAGTTCACAAGTACGATCTTTCCAGAAACAGTCATGGACTTACAGGTCTTCACAAGCCATGGGCTCAACCTAGCTAGAAATCATCACAGACTTGTAGGTTTTCATAGAGCCTCCCAAGGCACCATAGAATTTACAAAATCATAACAACAATAGCAATAATACAATCAAACACAAGTTCAAACAACCCACAACCGACTATCAATTCCCACCCACAGACTATCACAATGTAGCACTAATCTCACGTATCTAGCTGTCCACAGATGTATTCCATGGAAACTAAAAGATCATAACATAACAAATATATCCCCATACTTTATTCGTAACCCAATAACTAGTATATATGACACAACCCTTCATTGAAACTAACAAAACCAAACCTCAATTTCACAATAATCGAGTATGATCACCCGAGGAAAGACAAATCCACTACGAGCTCATGCACTTGTCTCTTCATTAATCCATCCGAATAGCCACACATATAACTTAAAACTAAATAAAAAAAAACCCCAAAATATAGAGAAAATATCCCCTAGATCAACCCAAAAGGGTCATGAATTGCATCACAACATGCGCCAATTTTTACGCGTGCTATCACCCCTCCTACTTATGATAACCGATTAATCAAATGCCCAAACACACGACTAAACTTCGACTATAAAGTGACAACAAATCAAATTCACAATAATAAAGGTTTAAATTTACGTGTACATCCACGAAACAACCACTTTGTACAACAATAATCAAGTGTTCGGAAATTATGAGATCATGCTACAAAGGAGCAAAAGAAAAGTCTTAACATACCTCGAATCCGACGAGCTCAAAACAAGACAGAAAACACAAAAAAACATCAAGGAAATATACTCAAAGCCAGCTCCAACCCCTCGAGTGGCGAAGCTACAAGAGGTTTGACAAGGAAAACAACACAACAGAGCTTATTCAACAAGATTTTTATGGATTAGTCGATAGAAATTTTGTAACAATGACCCACCGATGTCTACAAATTCATAAACAACATATCTAAATAATAATCTAAGTAATAAGAAGCTTAAAATTCCATGCTAAACCAAAAAGCTACCAAAATAGCAGGATGACAACAAAAAACACCACATGAGTTAGTCAGTAGATTTAATGTTTCAATCGTGAATTCAAACCCGTAATTAAATATGGCATCAAAAAAATTATTTTTTAACTATTTTATCATTAATCTGTATACATATATACATATAGAGAGATATGATCTACTGCTCTTAAAAGTTTTCATTTCTAAGACATAAAAGAACAAAAGTGGTATTAGTCTTAAAATATATATTATAACCCTTTAGTGATGTAAAAAAGATAATGCTTGCCTTTAATTCATTGCGGCTACTAATGACTTTACCAAGTAATTGTTGTAATTTAATTTCTCCACTTCAACGTCGGACTAGAGGTGGTAACATTTCATTCATCTCAATCCCTTTATATTGGGCTTAGTTCATATTATATTATTCATTCGGGTATTGGGTAGGTCCATGATAAAATATGCATAAATTTTTATTATGAACTTAAATTGATGAGTGATTTATTTTGTCAAAAACTAGACTATAAAATCTTTAATTTGATAGGTAGTAGGTCTCCAAACTCCTTATAAATTGGGAGATAGAATTGTTCTAAGTCACGCCATATGTACAGGTTTATTAGAAAATATACCGTCTCAAATTTCTCTACATGGCTAGACAATATTTTCGTTAAACTATAATTAGAACATAAAAATATATCAAAATTTAAAACATATATTAATATATAATACTTTTTTAAAAAAATTCATAAACAATGAGGCATAAGATATATTTTATTAAATCTTATCTAATCAAATATCCTCAAAAGCACGGGGTGTTAGAATAGAAACCATAGGATCCCAGTGGATTCAAACTTAGGAAGTGCTTCTGTCTCCCTCTTCCACCTACTACTTCCATCCCAAGGCCTACTGCCAGCAGAGTGGTAAACAACTAAATTTCATTTTGCATGGACCCAATTTTAGAAGCACACGCAATAGAACATGCAAAACTTATGGTGGCACCTGATTTCCGTACCAGTCTCTGCCTTAATTTTATAAGAAACGGTAATAGGGTAAATAGGTAAAGTTGGATGTCCGCTAGATGCTACATCAGAAACACCAATGTTAGCTCCATTAGCAGCTCCTGCATGTGCCAATGCCATTTCTGCGAGGTACAAATAACGAACGTATTAGAATGATCTTAAGAGAAGTTCAAGATCAATAGAACAATCTAAACTAAATATGAGAAATACCTATAAACATCTTGAGAGTCACACTCACACAGATGTTCAGTCTATATGATGAAGACTTCACTAGACAAAGCTCTACATGAAAATCTTAGCACACAGCTAATACTATATCTCTGACACCAATCTTTTCACGTAACAAACTCGACCTTAATGTAATAGACATCTAATGCTATGAAGCTACATCAAAATCACATGATAAAGATAGAATATCATACTATTACCCTATTTTTATTAATTAGACCAATTATGCACACTTTAAATTAATGAAATAATTAGATGAAATAATCAACTCTAATAATTTAATATAATAATTATAACTTGGCTAAGCATAGCAACATGAACAATAGAAAAGCAATAACTATACCAAATACTACCCATAATGCAATAACTATCCATGGCGCTTATATAAAAGCGAATATATAATTTAGGACGTTGCCTGATGTCACGCCCCAAGCCTACATCCTGGGCATAGCACGGTACTTGAAGCCATAAGTGACCTCAAGTCAACCCCTGGTCTATCAGTTACTAGCATTCTAAGCAAACATGCACCATGGAACTTTGAAATAATATCATAAAATATTCGTGAGAGACAATTCTGAAACCATAAAGTTTAAACAATAGAATAATACTGATAAATCTGGAAATCGGGTATGTCTGAAAGCCATCTAATAGAGGAGTTGCTGGGACAAGCCCCCAGCTAACTCTAAGTCTAATTGAAACTAATACATGACTGAAAGAAGGAAAATAATGCCCTCGGATGATGAGGACTCACACTTCAAATGCTGCAACCGAGAATTTGAACTGCGACAACTAACGATGCTAGGTCTGAGAACTTTCAACTGTATCATGAAACAATACAACATAAAAGTATGCATCACTACTTTCAATGTGCTGAGTAAGTGGGAGGAACATAACTGAAAATAAAGTCTGAGCTGATATGACACGTAATGACCAACAAGTAAGCTGAAATGAACTACTAGTATAATCTGAAATGGTTAAGATGACCCTTTCTGATGGTCAAAGACGTGCCCTAAGTCTGAAACACTATGGATGATATACTATACAGAACTGAATCAAACTGAGGATTAGCACTGGACCGAGCTGCTTATTCTAAAACTAAACTGGACTAACTAGTGGGAGAGGCTATAACCGACATTTAACCAGCTAGACGTAGAGTCTGATGTATACACCCCACAGGTAGGATCCAATATATCTTGCCAGGGTATAAAGGCATGAATTGAGTGATCACAAAAGTCTGGGGCCAATCAGGCCAAGTAATACTGTAACCTACGTTGGCAATGTAGTTCTAGAACCTGGGTGCGTTGCAACCCCGACCCGCTTGGTGCTAAATTCTACTCCCACTGGAAAACCTAAACTGAATTACTAAGCTGATAGCTCGAAACTAGGGTCCAAGACTAGTCAGTGACATATAACTGCATGTACCCTAAGAGTCTTATCGGACTAGATTCTGAGCTGGGTTCTAGACTGGTCAAAGCTGCTTATTTGGAAGGGTCATGACCGTCTAAGAACAAGTTGTAACTGAACTTGGGTCCTGGGGCTGGTGAGATCTATATACTAGAATGTTATGACCACTAAATGGACCAAAAACTGTAAATCTGAGTCTGGTTCTGATAACTGAGAGGCACCACTAACTCCTCGAAATAAGACTAAAGTCAAACTGATCGGTTGACAATTTTATGAATATTACTGAGGATTCTAGCATTCTTACTAGGACTAAATTGATATAATTTTGGAGAGATTCTAGTCCTAACTAGAAGCTAATAGAGAATTCAACTTATCCCAACAGTGTGGGAATTTCATAATATAGAGAAATTCAAGAATGATAGGAACTCCATTCAATGAACTAAAGTCATTCTGATTCATGGGGTATTTACCCAACATATACATATAGCAAGAAATTCTAGGAATTCAGCACAAGCATTCTTCATTCACTAGAGGGAATCTAACAAGAAAAATCTTTACTTGAACAAATAGGGCGTAAATACTTTTTGTATGAACATTTACAATTTGATAAGGAATTTATGGGGATCATATCAAAAATATACATGAACATCGTTCTAAGTGAAATCAACAAAAATAAACATGAATACTCTTCATATTCGAAAGCTAAGGGCTTAAAACTGATAGAAGAAATTGAGGAGGATTTTGGGGACACAAGGTAAGAACAATCCCCTTGCTAAAATTCCACATACCTGGTGAAGAAACTTGGAGAGTTTTCTTGAGAATCAAAGAGAAAAGTTCAGCCCTAGCCCTTGCTCGAAATGTGAAACTCTGGCTTGGCAACGAGCGACTTAACGAGTCATGCGGCCTGATAATGACTAGTGAGGTCGTTTGTTGGGAAACACTAACTCATCATCTTGGCATCCTTCTCACGGTTGACCTGACGAGTCGTTGGGTCCCCTAACAACTCGTTAGGTTGGTCATTCTGCAACATTTCTGCAGTTTTCCAGATTTCCTACTTTATGCCCCGAAATTGGATTTTGAGTTTCTGGGGTACTACAATATCTCTCCCTTGTAAACATTCATCCTCAAAAGTTAGAAAAAACACATAGGAAGCAGAAAATAACAATCAAAACCTTCAAATACTGCTCATTTAACTCCAAAACTGCCGGAATGACTATCTCCGTTTCAAAATACATATTTGAATTGAGTTTACTTATCATACTTACATTCAAAAACATAAAAGAGACTTGAATCTGAATAGAGTCAGGAAAACTAAACCGAGTTCTAGGGTCATAGCTAATATGTCAATTTGCACTAGAGCCGGTAGGGAACAAGTGCGGCTATTCGGCATTATATTTGCTTTGGCCTCCCTCGTAGCTCCCTCAACCTTCTGATTTCTCCATAAGACTTTGAATGTAACTATTTCCTTGTTCCTCAGCTTACGGAATTGACGATCAAGGATCTCTACTAGTAGTTCCTCATATGAGGGACTATCTTTTATCCCTACGTTGTCCAATGGAATAACTGAGGTTGGATCTCCGATGCACTTTTTCAAAAGTGACATACGGAAAACATGATGCACAAGTGCTCGTTCTAAAGGTAACTCTAGCTCATAGGCTATCTTGCCGATATGCCTCAAAATTCTATAAGGTCCCACATACCTCAGACTGAGCATCCCTTTCTTTCCAAACCTCATCACCCCTTTCATGGGTGATATTTTCAGGTACACCCAGTTATAAATTGCAAACTCCAACTCTTTTCTCCGCACATCAGCATAAGATTTCTGGCTGCTCTGAGCTGTTTTCAACCTCTCTCGGATGAGCTGAACTTTCTACATTGCCTCATGAACTGAGTCTGGCCCTATCAAGGTGGCTTCACCAACTTCAAACCACGCTATAGGAGATCTACATCTTCTACCATACAATGCTTCAAATGGGGCCATCTGGATATAAGAATGGTAACTGTTATTGTATGCAAACTCGATAGGAGGCAGATGGTCATCCCAATTACCCTTAAAATCGATCACGCACGCTCTTAGAATATCTTATAGAGTTTGAATGTTCCACTCAGCTTGCCCATTTGTCTGCGTGTGAAAAGTTGCACATAGCTTGACCTGAGTGCCAAGTCCCTTCTGAAAAGACTTCCAGAAATGGGAGGTGAACTGGGTACCCCTGTCTAAAATAATGGCCAATGGCACCCCATGAAGTCTAACCAGCTCCCGAGTATAAGGTTTAACATAGTCCTCAGGTGAATCTGTGGTTTTGACTAGGAGGAAATATGTTGACTTAGTCATTCGGTCTACTACTACCCAGATGGAGTCATGATGTCGACGAGTCTGAGGTAGACCCGTAATGAAGTCCATATTTACTTCTATCCACTTCCAGGTGGGTATGATGATATCCTGGGTCATACCTCCTGGTCTCTGGTGTTCTACCTTGACTTGCTGGCAGTTCGGGCACTTAGCTACAAATTCAGCAATGTCTCTCTTTATGCCATTCCACCAGTAAATATCCCACAAATCGCGATACATTTTGGTAGCACTAGTGTGAGTGGTGTATCTCGAGCTGTGTGCCTTAGCCAGTATTTGCTGTCTAAACTTACCAACATCCGGCACGCACAATCTGCCCTGGTAGCGAAGCACCCTATCTCCCCCTTTGGAGAAAGCCTCAACCTCCTTTGTCAGGACTGTTTCTTTAAGTTTAAGTAGAACTGGATCTTCATATTGTCTAGACTTAACTTCTACTACCGAGGATAAATCCGACCCGCTTTGCACTACCATGCCACCTTCAGCTGAATCCACCAACTGCACCTCTAATCAGGCTAGCCTGTGAACTTCTTTCACTATCTCCCTCTTGCCTTCCTCAATGTGAGCTAGACTTCCCATAGACCGCCTGCTTAGGGCATCAGCAACCACATTGGCCTTACTTTGGTGATATAGATCACTCATGTCATAGTCTTTTAGTAGTTCAAACCACTGTCTCTGACGGAGGTTTAAGTCCTTCTAGCTGAACACATACTGAAGGTTCTTGTGATCTGTGAACACATCCATGTGTGCTCCGTACAAGTAGTGTCTCCATATTTTTAACGTGAATACCATCGCTGCAAACTCCAAGTCATGAGTTGGATAATGTTTCTCATGGACTTTGAGATTTCTGGAGGCATAGGCTATCTCCTTGCCCCGGTGCATCAAAACGCAACCAAGTCCAACTATGGAGGCATCACAATACACAACTAACCCATCTGATCCTTCCGGTAAGGTTAACACTGGAGTGGTAGTGAGTCGAGTCTTCATCTCCTGGAAACTCTTCTCACACTCGTCTGACCACTGGAATTTCACCTTCTTCTGAGTTAACTTGGTCAGAGGAGAGGCTATGGAGGAGAAATCTTCCACGAACCATCGGTAATAACCCGCTAAGCCCAAAAAACTCCTGCTTTCAGTAGGAGAGGTAGGTCTGAGCCAATCCTTCACTGCTGCTATCTTGTTAGGATCTACTTGTATCCCTTCAACTGAGACCACATGACCCAAGAAAGTCACAGACTTCAACCAGAATTCACACTTACTGAACTTGGTGAATAACTGGCGGTCTCTGAGTGTCTGCAACACTAATCTCAGATGGTTAGCATGTTCTTCCTTATTTCTAGAGTTTACTAGGATGTCGTCGATGAATACAATGATGTACATATCTAGGTACTGCTTGAAGACCCTATTCATCAAATCCATGAAGGCTGCAGGGGCGTTTGTGAGTCCAAAGGACATCACCACAAACTTGTAGTGACCATACCGAGTTTTAAATGTTGTTTTCGATATGTCACACTCTCTGACCCTTAATTGATGGTATCCTGACTTGAGATCAATCTTGGAGAAACAACTGGCTCCCTAAATTCAGTCGAACAGGTCATCAATTCTAGGTAGAGGATATCTGTTGTTGATTGTGACTTTGTTCAACTAACGATAATCTATGCACATTCTGAGGACCGTCTTTCTTACGCACGAATAGCATTGGAGCACCCTAGGGAGAGATGCTGGGTCTGATAAAACACTTGTCAAGAAGATCTTTTAGCTGCTCCTTCAACTCCTTAAGCTCAATTGGAGACATTACGTAAGGAGGGATGGAGATGGGATTAGTATCTTGGAGGAGATCTATTTCAAAGTCTATTTCCCGTTCAGGGGGAACTCTGGGAAGATCCTCAGGAAATACATCTGGGAACTCGCTGAGAATTGGAACTAACTGAATGGTTGGGGTCTCAGAGTTGGAATCCTTGACACGAACAAGATGATATGACATCCTTTGGAAATGAGTTTCTGGGCCTTAAGGTAGGAAATAAACCTACCCTTAGGCGCTGAACTGCTACCCAATCATTCTAAAACTAACTCATTAGGAAACTGGAATTTGACAACTCTAGCTCTACAATCAACTGAGGCATAGCAGGAGTGTAACCAATCCATGCCGAGAATATGGTCGAATTCGACCATGTCTAGCTCTAGGAGATCAGCTGGAATTACTTTTTTCAGGATGGAAACTGGGCAATTTCTATACACCCGGCTGGCTCTAACTGACTTGCCAACTGCAGTAGAAATTGAGAATGGTTCCGAGAGAACCTCTAGACTTATACTGAGCTGAACTGCTATATACAGAGTTACGAGTGAAAGAGTAGCTCCTGGATCTAAGAGGGAATATATGTCTAGATGGAAGTGACGTAACATACCAGTAACTACGTCAGGTGAGCTTTCCTGATCCTGATGAGAAGATAGAGCATAGAAACAATTTTGGCGCTGACCGCCATCTGTACCTACGGTGTTAGCCTGCTGGGCTAGTCGACCTGCTGGAGCTGATGATGTGTTAGATTGTGACCTCCCTCGCCTCGCTGACGGGCAGTCCCTAAGCCTGTGTCCAAGCTGTCCACACCCAAAGCCGCCCTCTCGTCCCTAAAGGCATTCTCATGGGTGATACCTACCACACTTGGGACAAGATGGATACTTGTTGCTGGCATTGAAACTCTATGATTGAGAGCTAGATGCTCTGCCCCTCGGATCCTGGCGGGACCGAAAGGTTGGGACGCTGGCTGAGTTGTGTGCTGGGGCTCTCTTTTGTTGTTGTTGCTGCTGTTACTATTGTGGGTGACTACTACTACCAGATTTCTGATGTCCATAGTCTGAATGATTAGTTGTTGACCTCTTGTTCTTATGCTCCATATCCTTCAACTTTTTGGCATCAATCTTCTGGGCATAGACAATCAAGCTACAAAGGTCCATGTCCTTGATCAGCATCGCGGTCCTGCACTCCCTGAGGACCAAATTTCACACTCCATTTACAAACTTCAGCATGCGAGCCCTTAGCTCGGCTACAATCTCCGGAGCATACTTAAACAGCCTAATAAACTCCAGAGCATACTCCTTCACAGTCCAGTTGCCCTGCCGTAGGTTCATAAACTCTGCTATCTTAGCCTCCCTCAGCTCCCGAGGGAAAAAACTATCCAGTAAAGCTGTGTGGAACTCCTCCCACTCCACCGGTCTTGCTCTTGCTGGCTGCGCCTCCTTCCACTACTCATACCATACCTGGGCTACCCCTTTAAGCTGATAGGCAGCCAGGTCAGCACTCTCGGAGGAGCTGACACCCATAATATGGGTAATCTTTCTAATCTCATCTATAAACCCTTGTGGATCCTCTCGCACCTTCGCTCTATGAAAATCTGGAGGGTTCATCCGGGTAAAATCCTACAACTGAGTATCTGCTGCGGACTCATTTGTGGCTACTAGAACCACCTGCTGGTTTACCTGGTTGGTGACTGTTTGAGCTAGCAATTGAATGGCCGCCCTGAATATGGCGGTGGATAAGGATTCATACTGAGGTATTGCCGGAGCTGATGGGGCAGGTCTATTGACATTAGCAGCCCTTCTTCCATTACCACGTCTGAGAGGCATGGTTCACTGAAACAAAATAGAGCACTAATTATAAAGGGCATTTATGGAATTTGGACTTTAACGCACGATAAAGAATATGAACAAAAGGGAATTTTCCTTATAACATCTCGTAGCCTCCTCGTCATAAGTGTGGCGCGCTTCACACCCATGAAAAAGACTCTACTCGATGCGGCTTTTAGACATTCCGAGGATATTCTAAACCTAGGGCTATACTACCAAGTTTGTCATGCCCCGAGCCTACACCCTGGGCGTAAAACGGTACTTGAAGACACAAGTGACCCCAATTCAAGTCCTGGTCTATCAGTTACTAGCATTTTGAGTAAACATGCACAACAGAACTTTGAAATAATATCATAAAATATTCATGAGAGACAAGTCTGAAAACATAAAGTTTAAATAATAGAATAATACTGATAAATCAGAAAATCATGTCTGTCTGAAAACCATCTAATAGAGGACTTGCTGGGACAAGCCCTAGCCAACTCTAAGTCTAACCGAAACTAATACATGATTGAAAGAAGGAAAATAATGCCCTCAGATGATGAGGACTCACACTTCAACTGCTGCAACGAAGAATCTGAACTGCGGCAACTAACGGTGCTAGTTCTGAGAACCTGCAACTGTATCATGAAATGATACAACATAAAAGAATGTGTTGGTACTTTGAATGTACTGAGTAAGTGGGAGAAACATAACTGAAATTAAAGTATGAGCTTAAATGACACATAATGACCAACAGGAAAGCAGAATTGAACTACTGGTATAATCAGAAATGGTCAAGATGAACTTGTCTAATGGTCAAAAACGTTCCCTATGTCTGAAACATCGAGGTTCAGATACTGTACAGAATTGAGTTAAATTGAGGATTAGAACCGGACTGAGTTACTTATTGTGAAATTGAACTAGACTGACTAGTGGGAGAGTCTATAACCGACATTTAACCACGTGAGCTAGATGTGGAGTCGATGTATACACCCCACTGGTAGGACCCAATATACCTTGCCAGGGTATAAAGGCATGAACTGAGTTATCACAAAATTCTGGGGTCAATCAGGCAAAGTAATACTTTAACCTATGCAGGCAATGTAGTTTTGGGAACCTGGGTGCACTGGAACCCCGGCCCCCTGATGCTAAGTTCTACTCCCACTGGAAAACCTAAACTGAACTACTAAGCTGATAGCTCGAAACTGGGGTCCAAGACTAGTTAGGGACGTATAACTGCATGTACTCTGAGAGTCATATAGGAAAAGATTCTGAAACTGGGTTCTAGAATGGTCAGAGCTGCTTATCTAGAAGCATCGTGACCGTCGAAGAAAAAGTTGTAACTGAACTGGGGTCCTGCAGCTGGTCAGAGCTATATACTAGAATGTTATGACTGCCTAATGGACAAAAAAGTGTAAATCTGAGTCTGGTTCTGATAATTGAGAGGCACCACTGACACCTCGAAATAAGACAGAAGTCAAACTGATCAGTTGACAATTTTCTAAATATCACTGAGGATTCTAGCATTCTGACTAAGACTAAATTGATACAATTCTGGAGAGATTCTAGTCCTAACTGGTCTAGACTACTAGCAGCTAATAGAGAATTCAACTTATCCCAACAGTGTGGGAATTTCATAATATAGAGAAATTCAAGAATTATAGTAACTCCATTCAACGAACTAAAGTCATTCTGATTAAGGGGGTATTTACCCAAGATATACGTATAGCGAGATATTCTAGGAATTCATCCCAAGCATTCTTCATTCACTAGAGGGAATTTAACAAGAAAAATCATTACTCGAATAATTAGGGCTTAAATTCACTTTTTGTATGAACACTGACAATTTGATAAGGAATTTATGGGGATCATATCAACAATATACATGAACATCGTTCTAAGTGAAATCAACAAAAATAAACATGAATACTCTTCATATTCGAAAGCTCATGACTAAAAAATGATAGAAGAAATTGAGGAAGATTTTGGGGACACAAGGGAAGAACAATCCCCATGCTAAAACCCCACATACCTGGTGAAGAAACCTGGAGAGTTTTATTGAGAATCGAAGAGAAAAGTTCAGCCCTAGCCCTTGCTCTGAAATACTCTGAGAGAGAATTCTACAATGTTTCCTCTGAGGGTTAACGGGAGAATGAGGGGAGGAACCGTCCAAACCCCTTTAATAAGTCTTAAATTAGGTCCAAAATGACGTAGTTTAAAGCTTTGGTGAATAGAAAATTACTAAATAGTCCATAGAAGTTTGCTGGGAAAAACTGTTAGGTGTCCCTTACGGGTGACCTAACGACTCATTACCAGGTCCAACAAGTCGTTGGGTCCTCCCGCTATGTTTAGTGTAGAAAACCCATTGACTCCTAAAAGGGAAACTGACGAGTCATCGCCACTGATGACAACTCATTGTGACCTCCCGTCGAGTACACTATCAACTTCTCAAATTCTAAAACTCCGACTTGGCAACGGGCGACTTAACGAGTCATGCGGCCTGATAACGACTCGTGAGGTTGTCCGCTGGGAAACACTAACTCATCATCTTGGCATCCTTCTCATGGTTGACCTGACGAGTCATTGGGTCCCCAAACGACTCGTCAGGTTGGTCGTTCTGCAACATTTCTACAGTTTTCCAGATTTCCTGCTTTATGCCCCGAAATTGGATTTTGAGTTTCCGGGGTGTTACACCTAAAATCTAATAAATTAGTAAAAGAATCAATGGAATCCCATAAGCAAGAATGTGGTCTCACAACCTCTGAATGAACAACAAGTACTCCTAGTTCGTGTGATCAAGTTGTACCTATTTTCTTCGTTACCAAACATACCATCATAAATAGTAATAATATGTCTGAGTACTGGATGATCAGTTAGTATTTATAGATAAAAATTAATATAAATAAAGATAAACATAATAATAATAATAATATAAATAGTGTCAGTAACTCAGTTCAAAATTAATGATAGGATAAACACTGAAACTAAGTAAAATTATTAATGAAGAAATAAATCAATTTTTATTCATTATGTGAAACCAACTAAGGACAAAATCAACTCAAGTGATTGTCAACAAGCCAATATAGGGCAAATTAGATTAATAGCATTGAAGGAAAAGTCACTTTATGTTCCCTTGTCCATGCGAAGTCTACACAATAATAATAGAAGTATAATACATTGTAGGGTCCCTTGTCTGTTCGAAGGCTTTGAAGAAAAGCCAATTTTTAGATCCCTGGTCCGCACAGAGGTAACACATGAAGAGAAACTACTCTAAGGTCCCTTATACATTTGAAGGCCATGAAGGAAATTCGATTCGAGGCCTCTTATCTGCCTATACAGGTCCAAGCAAAATCAATATCAATCATGGCATATAATCAAATCAAGTTTTTAAGTCAAGAGCCTATTCATAAGGCAAAAGGCATTCAAAGATCATTTCTTTGAAAACACATAAAATAATTTCTTTCATAGAAAAAATCATGTACATATACATATTTCATAATGTATAGTAAAATTACGAAGGTTCGATGGGATCTTTTCCAAACACACATGATAAGGCTCAATACAACTCTCCCTTTTAAAGGAGGTGGATTCGGTTGCTTTCAAAAAATAAAATTCCAACGAGTGTAGGGGTCGAATCCCGCAAAGATTGAGAAGAGATAATTCAAAAGTCATAAATCAACTCAAATTAGCTAGCGTCATTCTAAACAACATAATGTAAATATTGGGGGAAAAAAGGAAGAAAGTATCAATCTCAAATTATAAAATAAAGCAGGGGAAAGCTAGTTGTTGCAATCAATGAGAGCGACTAGGAGTGTGCATTTTATGGGGGGGGGGGGGGGGTCGACTTGATAGGGGTTGACTGAAGTGCCTTAGATTCTATTAGAACAAGGAGAGCATTGATTATGGCTACACCCTATGTTTCTCAACCTAAAGGATGCATTTACCTTGGGTTTTTCTCAAACCCCAAAGCCAATCAACAAAGCTTGAGGAAGGGTTAAACTATTTCTATCCTTAACTCTTTAATGGAGTATGATTATGGGCCCCACTATTGAATCCTCACCCAAACCTCAATTTTATCTTTCAAGAAAAACCAAGATAAAAAAGCTATATTAATGTTTGGAACCATCAAATATTGAATTGAAAATTGGAGGGAACAATACATCCATGCGTACTAGTCAAAATCTAAGAATAATTCATCAACACCCATCAAATCTAGATACCCATCATGCACACACATCCCTAACAGGAAATTTAGCTACTCATAATTTAAGAGAGAGAAATTATATCCATAAGAAATTCCTATAAATTATTTAGATTAAGTAATTAACTTCATTCTTAAGGTCTGCAACAATGGAGTTCCTGTCCAATGGAAATTGAACAAGAGGAAAGCAATTGTAGTCTCCTCTCCATCTCTATGAACTTCTCTCCACAAATCAATATGATATAACGTGTGAATGTATAATTGGGGTAAAATCCCTCTAAATTTTATGCACATAAATCCAAAAATGCCCTTGGAATCTTCTAGGTACGTGGGTTCCTTTGACGCGGGTCACTTGCTTTACATTTGTGTTTTGCAGATGCAAATCTGCTGCAGCAGATGTAAAACATGTCCAAAACAGTCTCCCTGAATGTTGTTTGTCTTGGCATCTGCTACAAAAGATGAAAAGCATGTCCAAGACAGTGTTGTCTGTGTGTCATCTACATTTAGCAGATGCAATTTTGTGGCAAGTAGATGAGAGCATGTCAGGAAATCCTGTCTGCATGGCATCTGCAAAAAGCAAATGCAAAAGCATGTCAAAAGTAGATCGTTTTAAGTTCAAATCCTCCATTATCTTTGTTTCCATCTAATGCCTGCACAAAGAAGAGAAAAGGTGTAAAACCTTTCTAAATTGTGTGAAAACAAATCAATAACTCATGCTTAAGAGCCAAATGAGTTGGTAAATTACCAACTCATCAATGCATAAATCCTTGTTTAAATCACCTTTATAGACAAATGGATTATTAAAAGAGACATACCTCAAATCTCTCTAAAATGCTTCTAAACAAGAATTTATATGTCCAATCACCGCTCTACCATCAATTGTGGAGATAAGGATGAGAACTGTAATCAAATTTCATGAATTCCCACCCTTTTTGAAGAACTAGGATTCCAGGATAAAATTAAAGTTCTAAACATTTGAGAATCACCTAATATCTAAAATTCCTTTTAATAGGCTACAAGAATTAACCCCTAATCACAATATATAATCAAGGGGATTAATTCTTGAAGATTCCCCAAGAATTCCACCTTCAATGATCTCAAATGGATCTTATGAAGTCTTCGAATTAGAATGTCAATTCTCATGTTAATATTTGTTAAATCGATGTAATAATCATGTAAATTGAGTAGGAACTCATTGTATATGATTTGGGAAAGCCCTAGGTTATTTTTTCTCTCAAAAAATTGTCCAAAACAAAGTAGGATTAAAAATCCCTTAAAAAAACACTGACACTGTGTATTTATAGACAGGCATGACCTGTGGTCGATAGGCTGACTACGTTTCACATTTTGTGGCCACATTTTGAATTATTGATTGACTTCTTGGAGACTCATTCTACAGAAAGATATAGGCATTGTATATCACCAGTTGCAACTGCAAACCAAATACAAATTGAAATAAAATACATGAGATTTCGACAAATTTTCACTCTATTTTGGGCTTGATATGCAGTTGACATGAGAACTGCATATGCCAATTTGCAGCCGCATATTTGTCCACATACTTTCTTCTCAAACCCACCCAAATCTTTTAAACTCTATATCTTTTGTACACTTAGTACTTTCTAAGATTTCAACTTTAACATACAACCACATATGATTTATCATGTTCGGGTAATATCACATGAAATTTAGCAGTTCAAACCTAGCCTAAATTTACATAGTGTTACATGATTGTTGTCTCTATCTTCATTATTTTTATTATTACTAAAGAAGTCTTTGTAGCTATCGTTGCCTTTTTCATTGCTAGAGCTGATTATTTAGTAGTTATCCTACTTTGTGGGACCTATCCCATCTTTCTTTTATCTAGATAACTCATTCACTCAAGATACTGCATGTATCTTTCAATTTCTCTTAGTCTAGCTACGTACATATCTTTGAAGTGTTCATTTTTTCCATGATGAATGCATAGACGATAGTATGGGATAAGGACATACACACTTGTATAATTGTATGGAATCTTTATTTTTTTTGTATCTCATTCCTTGTATATCCTTGTTGTGGTGTTTATATAGGGTTGCTAGTGTTTCTGAGGGAAGTTCCTTCTAAAAACTCTTTTTACCTCAGGTGTCGCCCTTTTTAGTTCCTTATAAAGCATCTTGTTCTATTTCTTCTCAGTATGAAAATCTATCTTTGTACTACCTAGTGTTTGCTCATGGTTTCCTTAAATATCTTTGATATGATCCTTTTCTTTTTAGATTTAGCTAGGAATTTTATTTCATTACTTCTAACTAGTAGTTTTCTTTTCTCAATACGAGGATCTGGTTCTTAAGATAGTCATTCAAGTTTTTTAGGTTCTCTTTGTATTCTATTAATTCTCTGAGTTCAAACTTAGGAATGGCGTATATATTTTCCACCTTTTCTTCTTCCATATATAGACTCTTGAAGGCATCAATGATAATGTGAACCATACATTCCGATTTCTTCTTGTAATAGGTATGAAGGGCATCTTTTGTTTCAGTAAAGTTTACCTCATTGTTTTAGTGTTCATCTTTAGAGTCAAATTGTTCTATCAGTGCCATAATTTTTTTTGAGTTATTCTAAGTATCAAGTGTTCATCATTCCTCCTTTTATGAGTTCTTGAGGTTTCCCCCTCGAAGTATAGTGGCCTTATTATTGATTTCTTTTCTTGAATTCAAGAAGGTGCAACCATCATCAGGACTTTCGAGGTGTTATCCCTTTTTAAGAACCTACTCTGATATCAATTGTTATTTTTCCAACAACCTACTGTCTTAAATAACCAAGTTCTTTAAGTAATTGTGCAAGAAGGTAATGTGCGGAATAAGAAAACTAACACAAGTATTTCACGCAGAAAAATCCTTGCTCAATGAAGGGAAAAACCACTACCTTCCACTAGTAGGATTTCCGTAGAACTGTTTACCAAACTCGAGCAATTTTAAGGTCACAATTGCCATTGTACACCTAAGGAATTTTTTCTAAAATGCCCTACCTCTACCATCTTTCTCTTCACTTTTTTAAAGACTCTACCTTGATATAGTCCCTTAAAGCACAAAACAACATACTACTAAGATAAAATAAGAATTAAATCTAGATATTCTCTTAGAACCATAAGAATCTAAGTATACAACTTAGATACAGTATAGATAAAACTCGATAGAAATATGTTCTTTCATTGTAACTGTTGACTCCTTGATGAGGCTCTTTGTATAGACTCTGATCTTACTCTAATGTCACTCTCTTTAGTTGTAGTTAAGCTTCAAATCATTTTGACATACTGTATTTATATGACTAGATATCCGTTTGTAGTTCTCCAAATTCAACTAAGACTTAGTTCAAGACTTTTCAAGAATCCAATCCTTGTTTGAGTTGAATTGCTTCTTCATGCACACACAACTAACTTCTTGAAATTCTAAGATAATTCCATATATTCATTTATGGTAATATTTTCATAAATTGAACTCCAACTCCTTGTAGAATTGAATTATGTCTTAATACCAATCCTTCAAGTAGGCATGAACAACTTTTCAGTTCCTTATCTTAAAGGACCAATTCATCTAAGCGATTCCTCTACAGTATTGCCTGTTGTGCTAGTTCCTTTTGGAGATATGTTAAGGACTTGGTTCTTGTATTTTTTTCTTCATTATTACTTTTACATAGATTATCACTTGTATAAAGTTTATCAATCATCAAAATACTATGTGATCTTAAATGTAGATTTATAGATCAACTAGCTCCTAGTAGCTCAACAAAAAGATCTAAATTGAAGGATACTCGGCTCTAATTTGACAGGAGAACTCTTTTAGAAACACATTTTATTAATAGACTTATCCTTAATAATAAAATATTACCAAATAACCGAAACACCATTTTTACATTCAAAAATGCCAAACAAAAGTTTTCCAAGGATCTATTCTAGCCATGTATAAAAACTCTAATTAGAGTAATGACAACAAAAGAAGACATAGCTTCGCCTGAGGGAAGAAACACAGAAACTAATGCTAATTAATCCCACTTTAACCACGAAGAGTCCAACAACTATAACAAATATACACCCCAAAACAAAGGTGTAGCAAGAGTAGTATCAGTACACTACACTTACTAGTAAGCATCATCACTCGATTGAGTTTAGTTCACGCAACACAGTATAAAATTAACAACCTTAAATAAACAATTTTCTTGCAACAACTTATGCCACTTAATCATATCGCACCGATTAGCTTAATATGCTTTTGACAAGCCAAAAACATCCTTACCATTTTTAGTCTCTAGCTATAAACCCTAGACATTGGATCTTATCGACCACCGCTACAATGGCCCTTCAAACACTGTGATGGTCTCGCTCAGCAGTAATCTTACCGCTGCAATGTTGCTGGATCAACCAGTACCTCGGCCATATAACTAAGCCCTCTTCTATTTCAACATAATTTGAACACGTAACAACATCAATATTAAATACTTACACCTTAATTACCCGTGCATATTTTCAATAGCTGACAATTTACTTATCATCATGCATAAATATTTTGATGCCTATTATTTATTAATATCATCTCACCATGTATAAATATTTTGATGCCTATTATTTATTAGTAGCATATCACCACTAACCAAGAACACCCCTAAAATATAACCATAACACACATAACCACAAATTGTTGAATCAAATAGTCAACAACGATCGATAACCAAATCATATTCGGACATAATCATGTACATCAACATAGAACATATAATTCTCCAATAGACATAAAATTCATCAACACAATCAATAGTGAATTCTATCATAACAAAACCATGGATCCTTATCCATACTAAAATCACAGTTGTATATCATTTGTATCTTCTCATTCTCTCTGTAGATCAAATCTGATCACATATCTGTACACACATGCTAGAGGGTCTTATATTTCCCATCTAGTCATGACCTGTAGGGGCCTCCTAATGATCCATGTACGATATTAGTTTGGTACTCGCTCCCACTCATTTACTCATCTGGTGCTCCCATCGTACTAAAGCCACTCATATCATAACCGCTTGTTTGGATACTTACCTCGGACATGAGCCACTCATATCATAACCGCTCATCTGGATGCTCACTCCGGACGAGTCTCTCATATTAGACTAATGGTGTATTATTCATTCATCATCAACACATCTTAGCATGCTCTGTATTCAGTAGTCCATAAGAAAACAATCATAAGTACCCATTGACTACCATAAGTACACATCAAAATTATGAACTATGTTCATAGACTTAAACAGTTTATAGCTTAATCACATAGCATTGTCAAGTCACAATCTCAACCACAAAATATACATATAGCCATATATCTAGCAACATGATCTCAATAGTTTAACAACTAAATTATACAAGCATGGTCATATAAGGACTTAACAACTTGACAAGAACATTCACCCTGAGTTCTCACAAAACATATACACCAATTATTCAAACCAAAATTTGGCTCTTAATTCATAATTATTTGGCGACAGTTCTTAGCATAATTTATTCATGTTTTTATAGTTAAATTATCACATAGTACTCCGCCTCTTTTTATGTTAATTTTGTTCCAATCATGATCTTGTATGTAAACATATATATATATATATATATATATATATATATATATATATATATATATATATTACTAATCAAAGTCTAAACTCAGAGTAAACCATAACCTACTTAGCTCCAAGATGCTGCCATAGAATCTATAGAGCTTCATTTCTTGCCCTCAATTTAGAGTTCTGGATGGAGTATCAGGGGGAAGGATAGCGGAGTCTTGTTCCTTTAGAGCTACAATTCTTAATTCTTGGGTAGAATGTCTAAATCGTTTTTACCCTGGGGTGTTTTTAAGAGGGAATCCTTTTTAGAATAGGAGTTGGGCCTTGAAATAAACTTAATTTTGAAATTATGGTTCATGTCTTTTTCTAGAGCGGTCCATTCCTCACTATAATGGTGGACTGCCCACTATGCCGGTCTCTGTTTACTTGGGCCCACTTTAATTTAACTCTTGCTTACTCATTATTTATTTAGTCCATACTTATTATCCCAAGAAATATAAAATCCACACCCATATAAGTTTTAATTCTTACACTGGGTTTCCAAGATCCTATAACAATTGGATGGGTCATTACATTAGATAGCAATTAATCAACCATTTGTCTCTGAGCAACCCTGGGGTGGCGTGGTAGTAAAAGATTACGTGGCGGTGAGGTATAAAATTAAATGAAGTTATATCTATGATTGCCCCTTGATACCTTTGTGTTACCTTATTCACTTGTTCACATTGCAAAATTAGACAGTCTTCTCCCCCCTTTATTTTATCGAGGTCCAAGGAATGCCAAGGGCACAACATTCAAGCACCACACACTAGTGATAATGTGCAAATTACACTCCTGTAAAGTATGATGCAAACATTGTCAATAAAGAACCCAACAAAGTTTAGGGTTGATCCTAGTGGGAATATTGTCAAGATGTAGAATAACATTAGTATTTACGCTTTTAGTGCAATTATTTCCTAACGGGGAGGTTTCAGTGAAGTAATTGAGTAAGAGCATTGTGAATTGAAGTTGTTTCCAAATTTATCCAATTAACTAAGGAGGTGTTCCCATGGATTCATAACTACTTTGGGTTTTACACTTGTGATCTATTCCAATATTTAGCTTGTACAAATAATAACATAGGTTCATCCAAATGACTGATTCATCTCTATTAGATGAGTATACTCAATTACCGAATTAGGTCTTTTGAGTGATTTCACTTTAACCATTATGAATTTATTCCAAATTAATTATCCCACGACCGCAACTCAAGTTATATAATAAACCATAAAGTTCAAGACATTGTTTCTCTCCTCTTTTCCTATTCTCTACCTCTCTAGGTTCAAGCAAATAGAGAATTCAGGCAAAGTCCTAACGTTGTGCTCTGTTAAGAAACGTTTACAATGAAAAGAAGACAATACAAGCATCTATATTAGGCTAGAATCCCTTTTGTGCAAGCACTAGCTGGTTAATTCACTATGGTTCCCACAACCCTAGTTGTGGAGATTTTAGCCTCTCATGGTTGTAAGAGAAGAATTGGAATTCATAGAAAAAATAATAACTAAAGATTTACAATTGATGGTTGAAATAAAACTCAATTGATTATTGTAAAAATTCAATTGCAAACAATCCAAGAACAATGAATAAATCTCTAAGGATATTGGAAAACTCAAGAAGAATTTCCCAAGTATTCGGTCTCTATCAATAACTCTGTCTAAAAGTGTGGTACCTTACAAAAATAACCTACAAAAGTATTTATAGAAATAATCAAAAACCTTTCCTAAATTAATAGGGAAACTATTAAAACTGCCTCCATCATAACCTAAGTGTAATATCATGAAGCTACGAGTTGTGGCTTCCACCCATAACATGAAAAAACCCAAATTCTTATATGTCCTGGGAGTTGGTATGACTTGTACAATGATGTTACGAGTTGTACATTCCTGTCGTGGTTTGATCCTGTGAAATCTGTCATCCACTGAATATTTTCGCGAGTGCTCTAGTACGACTCGTACCTTGCTCTTACTACTCGTGGTTGCCTCTCGTACCATGGAATCTGCCATTCAAAATTCTTTCTGAAGTTCACCATAGCTCATTGGTATGGGTCATAGGTAGTTATCACGAGTCATAGCTACTGCCTATACCGGGAGACTAGGCAAGTGCATTCTTCTGAAATTTTCCATGACTACTCTGGTACGACTCGTACCAAGAGTCGTAATTGGCCATCGCCTTACGCAGGTCTTCTAAAGTCTGTCATGAATCACAGTACAACTTATACAATCAAGGTACGACTCGTACTGAGGCTTGTACTTAGCCCATTTTCTACACTCTTTTCCCTTTTTTTACAAATTTCAACTCCAACACTTGACTTCCTGAAAACAATGCAAAAGTGCATCATATATGTATAAACACACCTAGGACCATGCATATTTTCTCATTTTTAAGAACCGAAAGTGTTGTAAAACATAACACATCAATGAGTTCAAATTATTCTTTCCACAATATCCCAACTTGGGAAGGAATTTCATTTGCGCAAATTTTATTTCGATGATTTTCTAACTAGGACTTACGGAGGTGACTCTTTTCTGTCTAAAATGACCCCAATCCCTTCATATTATCCCTTTTTTTAGGTTCTAGTTGCTCCTTATCTTCCTTAAGTGAATCCTTATGCTAATACTACCACTTATAAGGCTCTCCTCATTAAGGACTCGGGACGGTTTACGACACTCATGGGATAAGACTAATCATTAGAGAAAGCGAAAGTAATTGGTAATGCTGGACACATGCTGGACCACTGCAACGATGGGGTTCTCGCCGTGGCGATGTGCCATCCGTTGTAGAAAAAACGTCTGGCGGATTAAAATGGTAGAGGGGGAGTTTCCACTTTTTTTTTTATATTTCAACTTCTTACACTTGAAATTCCTCTCCACAACTTTTCTCTGGAGATCGGTTCTTTAGGTAATCTTCACTCCCTGTTTCTTTATTATGTTATTTAGAATATTTTGGTTGCATTGTTCTTACTTATTGTGCTTACATTGATAGGCAATGGGGCTGGTGAAGGTAAGGTTGTTCCTACACTTGTAGGGTTAGATTTCCAGGCATGCTTGTTTTATTTACATTCTTAATTTCGTTGTGCCACCATCTGCATAAGATTCACTAGTTTCATGGGGGTCTATGCTTGAATCTTGTAGAGGGTGGTTAATAAAGGTTTGAAGTAATTTCGGCTCTTAGGGCTTGAATTTGAATGTAAAACTATTAAATAATGGGTGGTGGGTGTTATGTATGTTACCCTTTTTCTTGAACTATGCTAAAAATTGGGTGATATGTCGTTAAAATGCAGGATGTTGTTATTCGTGGTCGGGGATTACTGGGGAAGTAGCGAAACTCTTCTCGCTACAGTGATGTCGCCCAAGTTACACCTCACAATTGAGATATAAAGTGGTCGATGTCAAATATAGAACCCAACAAAGGTTGGGGTCGATCCCATAGGGAATATGGGAAGAACTTAAGTTAATGCGAATAGCTATTACTATTGGGTTACTTATTTCCTAAGGGGGAAGAAATAAACTACTAAATATCAGTAAAAACTACTAAATGCTTTAAACAAATTCAGTTTGTTCCCCAAGACTTCACAACCACAAGGCTTTTACACTAGTGATCTATTCCGGTGTTTAACATGCAATATCGGTAAGTTAGGTTCACCTAAATGGTTTGTCCCCTATGTTGTAGATGATTTCACCATGCAACTTGGTCCATCTACGGGTGTATGCTTAATTAACCCTTACCCCTAATATCGGATTAGCTATCCCCCGACAAGTTCAAGATATTAGATGATGGTTGATAGCCTCAAATCTCTGTTCTAAATCCCTTTTTCCCATTCACTACCCCCTTGGTACGGTAAGTAAGAATAAGGCAAGTCCTAATGTTTGCAACCGACAAGAATCAATCAAAGCGAAGGGAAAAACAATACATGCATTAAGCCCTATTCAAGAATCACTAAGTGTTTCACCTATGTGTGTTAATTCATCTTGGTTCTCACAACCCTAGTTATGGGTTTAGCTACTCACGTTTGAATGATCACAATAAAAAAATATTGAATAAATCATAATTGCAACTTACAAATTATCGTAGAAGAAAACCAAGTAAATTGAATAAAACTCCAAACTTGATGAATAAGTTCCAATGTTACTTTTGATCCTCAAATTCAAGAAAAAAATTGTAAAACTTGTTTCATGTACCAAGAATAATCGTACAACACCAAAATCTATATGAAAAAGTAAAAAAATAATCTGTACGTCAAAAATAAACCTAAATAGTGTATTTATAGTTTCAAGAAAACCTTTTCCTAAATGAAATTGGAAACCAAGTCGTCAGTGGTCACGGGCTTAGTAATGATTCATTAGGTCCTTTGAGGAGTTGTGCCTTTCTAAAAATAGTCGTCCTAAGCATCAAACCTAGTCGTGGTAACGGGTCACCTAACAACTCGTTGTGCCTAGGCACGAGTCGTTAGGCCTCTCATGGTCCAACCTCCTCAAATTTCTAGTGCACCCTATGAGTTGCTCCAGTGGTCTCCCAATAAGTCTTTTGGTCAGACAACGACTCGTTACGTCGTCCTCAACTTCACTGGCTAATTCTTCAGTAATTCCTCTCCCAGTCTTCACGACTGATTTCACAACTCGTTACTAGGTGTAACGAGTCGTTCCCTCAACCCGTTAGGTACACTGTTTCTGCATCTTCAAAACTCAATATTTGCACACGACTTCAACAACGAGTCTTACTAAGTGCCAACGAGTCGTGCTAAGTGCCAACAACTCGTTAAGTGCATGCCAGTCACTTGTTCAGTTGTTTTAAGCATTTATTTGCCCATTTCACTTCCGAACCTATTTTCCTGCAACATTAAACACAAAACGCATCGTACATACATAAACACATCCGAAATGTGCATAGTTTCTTTGTTTTAAGCATCGAAAGTTCCTTAAAATCACGACACATCAACACCCTCAACTTATAACTTTAGCATGTCCTCAGGAAAAAAGAAATAAAAATAGAATAAACTAAACTACTTCGATGCTTCAATAGAAAGAACTCTAGGAAACTTGCGGCAGTCACATTTATTCATCAAATCAAAATTTTCTAACCCCTCCTTGATCATATCAACTCAAATCACAATACATATGCAAAATTTCCAACCATGACACAGAGGAATCAAAACATGGCAAAACATTGTCACTTGAAACCACGCACATAAATCTATAACACTAACCCAGACAATTTGCAGATGATATTTTTGACCAAATGCTCTCATCTCAAAGAAGTCCCATACTCACACATGTGTATATGATTATTTCGATATATTTCTCCTGGGACTAGGTAATATTCACTCACTCTCATAAATAAATTCTAACTATGTGCATGCAATGACATAGGCTTGCCTTTACTTTCGATACCTTGATTTTCAGACAAGTAACTAGGATCACAATAGGACTTTCTATGCTTGTAACGTAGGCTCGGGTTCGGGTATGGTACATATGGAATTAGTAGCTTAACTCTCCTTGGCACTACACACGTCTTGACTCCACTTTTCACCTTTTTTACTATTTTCTCCCCTTTGTCCTTCACTTACTTCTTTTTGTATTTTCATTTGTAACTACAGATGCAGTTTCTCTTTATCCATGCATTCCTTGATGTCACATCTTTCTTGTCTTTTTTTCTTTTCTTGCTCTTTGACAATAATTTTTTATTTCTTTCTTTTCTTTTCGATATGCATACCGCATCCGCTCTTTCCTTTTTCATTACCTAATTTTCATTCCACCCTACTCTTCTTAATCACCCCTATAATACCCACCCTCAACAAGGTGATTTGCCTGAGTTGAGGTTCACAATGTCCAAGGAGGGACTAGGACAAAAACAGGTTCATTCTTAATAAAAATAGGAAGGTGAATTGATGTAAACAAAAAGAAAGGTTGATATAAGCTCAAACATTTTGATCAAGGGATTTTTATTCTCTTTTGGTAGGTATTTTAAGGCTAAATTGGGCTCATAAATCAAGAAGGACCTATGATCCTTTCCTAGTTTCCTATCCACTATCTCGGTACGACTGACCAGACAAGTTCTAGATTGACACACGTAGACGAATTTAGTTATTAAACCTCACTCACACATAGCAAAGGTCAACATCATCACTTCTATTAACTGCTAGTTCAGGTACAGCCATACAATGGTAAAGAAGTTCACAGTTTCAATGCCATGCAAAGATTCAAAAAGGTCATACTTATCTACTTTAGCATACACATAATTTTTTTTAGGAGGGGTATCAAATTCTCAATTCAACAAAATTAACAATATTTAAGCTGTTGACTGCCTTAAGTTCACCCAACTTTCTTCCGACTGACATAAACAAGCACAAAAAAACATAAAACCCTAAACGTGCCAGTTCTACTAGATAAGGAACACACGAGGGAAAAGACATATAGCAAAAAAAAACCTCAGGTTATGTTCAGCAAAAGAAATGAAGAGGTATCCCTCCCCACCCCCATCAAGAAAAGCATGCGTCGTCCTCGACGCATATATATCAGACAAAACTAGGGTAATAGGGAACATACCTGTGCGACCTAGGTGTCAACTACCTAGTCGGTGAAGGGTGTGGATACTCCTCCAATGTTATCTCCAACATTACCGGCTTGACTCAGTGCATTTTCAAATCCAAAAGAGCTCGTCCCTTCTCCATGAGCTCTCACTGCCTCAGTCTCGGCTCTCTATCAAGCCTCTTCTCTCGATACATGCAGGCTCTCTTATCTCATTCCGCTCTTGTTTTTGCTAACGGAGCATAGAAGCATCATCTTCAAAGCTGGTCTCTTCATGAGGCCTTCTTCCTTTATCATGTGCCACTGGCTCCTCAGTAATGAAATCAAAAACCGGTGGTAACTCTTCTTCACTTTCATCATCTATCACAGGAAGCACCGGTGGAGGTACTGCAGCTACTTGTCGTGAGGCCAAATCTTGCACCTCAACTCTGTGTGCTTCCATCTCTGCATACCACTTTGCTAATTTAGGTGCCTGTAACTATAGCACTCATCCATTCGTTGCTCGAAAGCATCCAACCGACCATGCATAGAACTCAATAGTACCTCCAACTCCTTCGACACCCAAGGCTTTACCTGCCCCATCAAAACTTTAACTTGTATAGTAGTGTGTTCCTACCGCTTTTCGGCCTTAGCTAGCCGCCTAGCCATATCAACCAAAATTTCCTGAGAAATTGTAACTAGGCTGGCTGTAGTGGCTCGTGGCAGAGCAACTGGTGGTCTAGGTGCTGCTGCGGTGGATGATGACTCAGGAACATCAACTAGTGCAGTGGTGTCCACTGCATCTGTATCCTCAGGCTAGCTACCCGTATCTCTACCCTTAATAGACTCAGCCGCCAAATTAGTGAACTGTGCAGCATCGGTCTGCATACCACTATTAAATGCCTCAGCTAATATGGTCACTCCAGCGAATGTGGCAGACTGACTCCTCGCCCTCGAGACTGGGTTTGTCTCATCTCTGATCAACCCAATATCCATAATCTTCTGAACCACTATCCTCTGGTGAACTGATGGCAATTCCAACACTTTTGACTCCTGACAAAGTCTATCAATCAAACATGGAAAGGGAATCATACTACCGTCATTGATAGCCCACTCTCTAATCTCTTCCGCAATGTATCACGGGAAATTGATGGCGTATCCCTCTATAATGTTGGCTACCATGCCTCTCTGTCAGGTGTGAGAATGTTATCATTGCTGGTTGGTACCAGCCTGTACCACACCAGTGTCTACCAAAACTTATCTTGAAAATTGAGTGTGGCTTTCTTGATCTGAGACTCAGTGTCGTGTAACCATTCAACCAACGAACCTCTTGTGGCGATGACCCAAGATAGCCAGGTGTATTTTCTGATGTGCTCCTCACTATTCATCTTCTTAGTCTTAACTTTCTTTAGCTCGAATAGCCTGTGGTCAAACTCGGCTATGTTCATCGGGGCATGATAGTCTGGCCCATATAGTAGCTTGGAGATCGTCCTCTCAGATATATCCACCGGATTCTCTCAAACCAACACCTAAGTTAAGGCAGGCCTCTTCTTCCAGTCTTGACCCCCTAAAGCCAAACGTTGTAGTGTGGCTGTGTAGGCCACATAGAATTCTCTAACTAAGCATGGGCTATAGCTTCTTGATGGCTCGGTCAACCACTCGAACCTGTATTTTTCAAACAAGGCTTGTAGCTCTTGAAGGTTTTTCATCCCTGTATTGACTAGCCTCGGCTCCTCGTATATACTCCTCTTTGGATTTCCGTTTTCATTAGGAGCAATATCTCTGTTATATATAGCCCTCATACAATAAACACACCATCCCCGCACATTCCTTGGTTGATTGTTTGATGTGTTCGAGGTCTCAGTCAATTCATCATCGGAGTTCCCTTACTGAGCATGAGACTCGTCAGCTATCTCTATGTTTTGCCCAGCTGTGGAGCCCTCCAGAGCAAGTGCGGCTATAGCTTTGGCATTATCATCAGTGCGGTTGGGCAGATCCCTTGCCAATGAAGTAGGAAATCGACCAAGGCTGTCGGATTTGAAGTTTGTTGAGCCCTATCCCTGGTTGATCTCCTCACTAACTGCTCCTCTGATACGTCATATTCTTCTTCCAAGATACTTGATTCCTTGGAGGAGGATGGCTCATCACGAAGTCTACAGTATGACGGTTGACTGCGCTTAGGTATTTGTTTCTTTGCCTGACCTTTCCTTGGTGTACCCTTCAGAGCCATTGTACCTGCAGAAATATTGTTAGTATACCAGATGAGATGAAACAAAAACACTTATAAACTAATGCTCAGTAAACTTGACGAGTGACTAAATGAGTCGTTGCCTCTGGCAATGACCCGTGAGGTCCCTCGTTGTGTTATCATACTTTCTTCATGTTGGGCTAGTGTACTTAATGACTGGTCCAAACGTGTCATTGCCAAAGGCAACGAGTTGTTAAGTTAGTCATTAGGTACACTCATCTCCTGATATTTTTTCCCACTCAAGATGAGCTACACAATGAGTTATTTAATGATCTAATGACTCATGATGTAGCTTGTGCTCAAGAGTTTCAATTTACCTATCCAGTCATCTTCATCCACTACCACTGTATAACTCCACAAACATAGAACATAAATTTCTCAAACCAACACATGTAAATTCAATCGTGATTTATTTGTTTAATCTACCTAGGGTTCATTATTATGATGAGGCAAAGATTGAACAAAGTACAACATTAATGTGGAAAATTTCAAGTTCATTCAAAATATGGGTCAACAAATATCTTATTTAAATGCGCAGACACTCACAATTAAGTGGGAAAAATTACTCACGAGATGCTTGAGCAGCAATGGGAGTGCGATCGTGTGTGCGTGATTACTGTTGTGAGTGCAATGTCAATAATTTTCAATGCGGTTGGAAGATGAAGAAGAGGGAATTTCGAAGTTGTAATGGTGCTTGGTTTAAACTCAAGAGGGAATTTTAAGAATAAGAGAAATCGGTTTTAATATAATTTAAGTAAAATTTCACCCTAATTTTGGAATGGGTCAAGTCGAATTACAGTTACTTAAAACACATGACGACCAATGTAACGTTTCGTTAAGTGATTAAACGAAACGTTTTTCCCTTCGTGCTGTGACTGGAGTTCAACAAACTTACCTGGGACCTAATGAGTCAAGCAATAACTCGTGGTGTCTCCTAACGAGTTGTGGCATGAGTAGTGGTTCTTGAACTATTGTAGCTGCATGACAGGTCACTTAACGACTCATTTGGTCTCCCAACGAATCGTTGAGTGAGTCGTTATCACCCTTCTCCATTTAATTCTGCCTTAGATCCAGTGTACATGATGGAGGACCTCACGATTCATTTCCAGAAGAGACGAGTCGTTAAGTCAACCGTTGCTCCCCTGTTTTCTACGATTATCTTCACGATTGGACTAAATGAGTCTTCCGGTCAAACGATGACTCATTCTGTGATATTTTGCACCAGAACTGAAATTCCAGATTTTGGTTCCAACTTCAAATTTTCATCTTAATCACCTGCACCTATTAACAAATGTAAACACTATATTTTTCTTACAATTACAACTTAGGTTGCCTCCCAAGAAGTACTTGATTTAACGTCGCGACATGACATGGGTGTTTTGGCTACTCAGACTTCACAAAAACACCTCCACGGGTTGCCTCCCATCCAGCTCCTGATTTAACGTTGTGGCACGACTCAATTCTCTTGACTACTCATAATTCATCAAGTAATTCGTATCCATCCTCCAGTGCTGAGACCATGTTGAATTCCCTTGGTTTCTTCATGGTTCGGCAAATGTTAAAGGTGACATCTTCTTTGTTTAACCTAAATTTTAACTGACCTGCCTCCACATCTACTAGGGCCCTACCGGTTGCAAGAAATGGTCGCCCCAAAATGATGGGGACCTCAGAATCCACTTTCGCAGTCCAGAATCATGAAGTCTTCTGGCAATATAAATTTGTCCACCTTCACAAACACATTAAATAGGATCACCACCATCTTCTTGACGGTTCTGTCAGCCATCAGTAGCCGTATAGTGGTCGATGTGGGGGCTCCCAAGCCCATTTTCTTAAACACTGCTAGCGGCATCAAATTTATTCTAGCTCCCAGGTCACAAAGCGCCCTTGCAAATTAGACATCCCCAATGGTGCAAGATATAGTAAAAGCACCTGGGTCTTCCTTCTTCTAAGCCAGGACCCGTGTAGTTATGGCACCACAGTGGTGCAAATTATTGGCAGGTTTAAAACATACAACCCTTTTCCTGGTAACGAGCTCCTTCATAAATTTACAATAGCCAGACATCTGCTCAAGTTCCTCAATTAATGGGATGTTCACCGATAATTGCTTAAGCATAGAAATAAATTTGTGATACTTCTCATCTTCGACCTTCTTTTTCAAATGCTGTGGATAAGGAGGAGGAGGTCTAGGGATCGATGTAAACATTTTTTGTGCCTCTTTCTCCTTCTCGTGGGCAGCTCCTTGCTCCTTTGCATTACTTGGAGAAGTTTTCACATCTGAATGTCAAACCAAAGTTGGGTTTTCGAAATTTGATGCATTGTCATCATTCATTGAGACGGGCTTTTTTGACTCCTTAATTACAACCAACCTAGGAGGATCAACTGTCGCCTTCCCACTCCTAGTAATGATCGCTATCCAATGACTGTCATTTTTTCAGATTTTGCACCATGTTGCTAGGAAGTGTGCCTTTCTGCCTCTGATTCATTGCAACAGACATCTGACTTATCTCTGATCAATCTACTTAATGGCCACGACATGTGACTCCACCTTTTGATTCAAATCAGAAATATCAGCGCGAACCTCCTTAAAATGGCTATTTGTTGTCTCCGTCTATTTAAGTACTTTAGACAACATGTCTTCAACCCTTGAACCACTGGACTCTGGATCACGGTTCCTTGGAGGAACATACAGACTGCTTCTATCATTCTTGTACTCATCACACTTCTTCCAGTCTCCATTATCTCTGTAGTGTCCTGGGTTGTAATTATTATTCTTGTAAAAATACGACCTTGGTTCCCTTGACCTTGATGCCAAAAATCTTGGTTAGACCCTTGGGTCTTGGTCCAAAAACCTTCCCTCTGATCATTTAAATAGTTAGCTTCCTCCTCAGACTCAGATTCACATCCATCATTTCTCGAGGCCTTGCCTGGAGAACCCACAACATTAATTTTCTCAGCTCCAGCTCCCATCAGATGTGTAGCAAGAAACCTCATTGTGGTCTTATCTCTGCAATATCTTGATCAAGCTCTTCATCTTTTCTTCTCTGTTCTGTAGATATACCAACCACATAAGAACCAGCCGAAATCTCAGACTCTCTAGTGTGCCAAGCGCGATTGGTTTTTTGTGATCCTGTCGAGTAATTTAAAAACTTCTACATAGGTGTGACTCATAAAGGTTCCACCAGAGATGGTATCAACCACTGCGTTGGTGTTAGCATTCAGAGACCTATAGAAGATCTCCAACAGTGTATCATCTGGAATCCTATGATTTGGCACCCTTTTGAGCTTCTTGTTAAAACGCAGTCATGTCTCATGAAGTACCTCCAAATTCAATTGTCTGAAGTTATATATTTCATCTTTCAGCTGCAAAGCTTTGGAAGATAGGAAGAATCTTTCAATAAAAGCCTTCTTAAGTTCCCCCCAAGTAGTGATGGAATCATTCAGTAGCTCAGCCAACAACATCCTTGCCTCATTCCCTAGTGAGAAGGGAAATAACCTCAGTCTGATTGTGTTCTGGCTCACTCCCGGTTGTTTGTATGCCTTACATATACCTATGAAATTTGTCAAGTGAGCATGGGCATCATCAGATGCATGACCCGCAAATATTCCCTTCATGTTGAGCAATTAGATCATAACACTGGTAATATCAAACTTTGCCCCAGCAGGCAAAGGAGCTGTGCTCCAGTGGCACCAACTTCGTCTATAATCAGCTTCATCATCATCATCAAAATACCGGTGTCTCTGGTGTTCTGGACCTCTGTGTCATCTAGCTTGCACTGCTTCTACAGCTAGACGTTGCTCTTCAAGAACTCTAGCTAACTCACGATCTCTAGCCCGAGCTTGCTCTTCAGCCAACATTCTCTCAGTAGCTTGGTCCACGGTTTCCTGCTCTTGGATGTTGGCCATTCTTCTCAGGTTTCGTAAAGTCTGCTCAAGTTCGTGATCGATTAGTATTAGGGATTTTCCTTGACTTCTAGTATCGGGCATCTATAAATCTTAGACATGATAAGCAAAAGAAAAACAATAAAATAAAAATAAAAAGGAAAATAAGAACCAATAGTAAAGAAAACACAATTAACAAAAGCCTTAGCCGTATTCCTCGACAATGGCGCCAAAATTTGATATCGCCAAAATTACACTTGGCATGTCACGCCCCGCCTTGGGAGGCATGACTGGCACCTGGTGCCCTACTAGGACCTGGACTGCTGGACTACTGAGCCTAAGCACTTCTGGTGCCAGGCTGGCTCTAATTCTGGATTTATGAAAACAACGAGCTATATAACGGCTGTAAATACAGCCTCCGGCCGACTAGGCCTATAGCTACCTGTAGGAATATAACAGCTAACCAGAACAACTGAGCATAAGGGAACCTATGCGGGCCGATGAGGCTACCATGCTGACTAGTTATCACTGAAAAGTAGAATCATGTGTTGAACTGATCTGTGACCGACAAGGTTATCAACTAACAACTGAACAAGGCCCCACACGGCCATCACATGCAAACTAAAACATACACATGGCCCCACATGACCGGTACAACTAACCATAGGGAATATACAATCCGCAAGCCTCTAAGAATAATAAGAGGGCCGGGACAGGTCCCCGACCTACCCATACTGTACAAACAAAAAGGGAAGTAAACCTTTAACTGTCAAGCTCCAGATGATAGGAGCTGAAGACTCTGTACACTGGCTGGAACTATGAAGGATATGCTCCTCGTCTATGAGTACCTGCAGTCAAGTAATGTAGTTCCCCAAAACGGGCGTCCGTACCACCGGTACTGAGTATGCAAGCAATAACTGAAAATAACTGAAAGCAAACAATAATACTGATAGATACTGAAGTAATAGGAGACGAGCTGAGACTGACTGAAAAGAGCGTAACTGTACTGAAGAGAGTAAGAGTCATACCTGATAACATGGAGGTCTACTTTCTATCTATTAATAACTAACACAACATAGCATACAAGAACCTTACCAGCCCCATAAGTCGTAAGGTACCAACCAGCACACAATTTATATACCCCTACCCAGGTCATACCATCCACCTAGTAACTATGAGCATCCTGCCGGCTCCCTGGGTATGCAACTTGGGCTCGCTGGGCCCCTGACTATAGCTGTATCTGAGTCCGGAGGACTCCTGAAATCTGAAATCCAAAATCCAAAATCTGTAATCTGAAAACTGTAATCTGCACCCCGGGCGCAAGCGCTCGATAGGGGGTGTGGTATAGTGTTGATCAGCCTGCTATGGGGAATCTGCATCCCATCTTCATCCGCTGGCGGACGGCATGCCACTCCGTAGAGCGATGTATCCTCACCCTCTGGCGGGCGAGTCGACACAGCTATTAACCCTGGGGCAGTCAAGGAAGCTCTAAGGGTGCCCAACATAGAACAATCATGTCTCCACAGATAGCAATAACCGCATGTAATATATATATATACTTAATTCGATAATAATATTTATATTCTGGTATTCTGTTATGAATTTCATACAGAAATGTACTGAATCTGATACTGAAATATGTTGAATCTGATAGTGAAATATACTGAATCTGATACTCAGATATACTGAGTCTGAAATAATATTTCTAGAATATTCTACTGGAAATTATACTGTTTTACTGAGTTTCATGCTGAACACTGTATAATAATTCTAACATGCTTACTGAACTCATACTGAATATAATATATGGCTTTTGAAACATTCTACTGGAATTTGTACTATTTTGCTGTATTGGAACTACTAGCTTGCCGAAAGAAACTGGCTTTACATACCTCAACTGCCGACTTTCTGATTAACTGGCGTAGCTCGGCTAGTATTCAGCTATTTCTCCCAACTGTATTCATATTCACGAAAGAATAGAATTAATTCTACTATTATTTTGGAAAGAAACCATATTATGGCTATACCTACTTCCTATTCTTCGACTCATCGAAGAACGGCCGAAAACTCGCTATTTCTCGGGGGTCTAGAAGGGAGAAATACTCACTTTAATGTTGAGAGTATATTAACACTAGTTTGGAGCAATTCCACTTAGCTTAGCTTGGCGTGACGACGATTCGCCGGCCGAATTTCGTGAAACTAACTGCGTAGGAATGCTCCCGGCAGCTTTATACTTCGCTACCCGAAGTTAATTCGAGTTTGGACTGTGTTTGACGGTGTAAACAGAAGGAAATTTAATCAAACCCTTCGTTCCCCACTGTTTCTGTTCATTTACTGGAAATTATATGAAGGGAAAATGATTTAAAACGAAGTGGGAGCCTTATATACTTGGGGCCTTTAAGTCGCATTTGTCGAATGCGATTTATAAGTCTCATTTTTTGAATGCGATTTATAAGTCGCATTTGCCCTGCGACGCTCTGACTTGGCGCTTGTCCGGTCTCTCCCCGGGCTCTTTTCTCGCACGTATGGCATTCTAAAACTCTTAACCAATATGTGAAAAGGCTAACTAAGTGTCAAGAACTTACGGGGTGTAACATCGCAATTAAGATATAAAGCGGTCGATGTCAAATATCGAACCTAACAAAGGTTGGGGTCGATCCCACATGGAATATGGGTAGAACATAAGTTAATGCGAATAGCTGTTACTATCGGGTTACTTATTTCCTAAGGGGTGAAGATATAAACTATTAAATATGAGTAAAAACTAGAAAATGCTTAAGTCAAATTAGGTTTGTATTCAATTAACGACTTGACTAGGAATGTGTTCCCCAAGACTTCATAACCACAAGACTTTTACACTAGTGATCTATTCCGGTGTTTAACATGCAATATTGGTAAGTCCGATTCACCTAAATGGTTGGTCCCCTATCTAGATGATTTCACCATGCAACTTGGTCCGTCTACGGGTGTATTCTTAATTAACCCTTACCCTTAATATCGGATTAGCTATCCCCGGACAAGTTCAAGATATTAGATGAGGGTTGATAGCCTCAAATCTCCGTTGTAAATCCCTTTTTCCTACTCACTACCCCCTTTGGTAAGTAAGAATAATATAAGTCCTAACGTTTGCAACCGTCAAGAATCAACTAAAGCGAAGGGAAAAACAATACATGCATTAAGCCCCGTTCAAGAATCACTAAGTGTTTCACCTATGTGTGTTAATTCATCTTGGTTCCCAAAATCCTAGTTATAGGTTCAGCTACTCATATTTGAATGATCACAATCACAAAATATTGAATAAATTATAATTGCAACTTACAAATTATCGTAGAAGAAAACCAAGTAAATTGAATAAAACTCCAAACTTGATGAATAAGTTCCAATGCTGCTTTTGATCCTCAAATTCAAGAATAAAATTGTAAACCTTATGTCTTTAACCAAGAATAATCGTACAACACTAAAATCTATATGAAAAAGTAGTAAAAATAATTTGTACGTTGAAAAAAACATAAACGGTGTATTTATAGTTCCAAGAAAACCTTTTCCTAAATAAAACTGGAAGCCAGGTCGTCAGTGGTCACGGGCTTAGTAATGATTCGTTAGGTCCTTTGACGAGTCGTTCCTTGCTAAAAGCAGTCGTCCTCAGTGTCAAACCCAGTCGTGGTAATGGATCATCTAATGACTCGTTGTTCCTGGGGCACGAGTTGTTAGGCCTCTCGTGGTCCAATCTCCTCAAATTTCCATTGCACCCTACGAGTGGCTCTAGTGGTCTCCTAGCGAGTCGTTTGGTCAGACAATGACTCGTTACATCATCCGTCAACTTCACTAGCTAAATCTTTAATAATTCCTCTCCAGTCTTCACGACTAACTTCACGACTCGTTACTAGGTGAAACGAGTCGTTCCCTCAACCCATTAGGTACACTATTTCTGCATCTTTAAAACTCAATATTGCCCATGACTTCAGCAACGAGTCGTGCTAAGTGCCAATGACTCTTTAAGTGCCTGGCAGTCACCTGTTCAGTTGTTTTAAGCATTAATTTTCCCCTTTAACTTCTGAAACTATTTTCCTGCAACATTAAACACAAAATGCATCATACCTACATAAACACACACGAAATGTGCATAGTTTCTTGCTTTTTTAAGCGTTTAAAGTGTCGTAAAATCGCGACACATCATACAACAATCTCGTCCTAGCGAACCCTTCTACTGCAGCGAAGGGTATTTAGGCAAAATGTTGTACTGTGTTTCTATGGTTTAATCATAACCTTTTGCATCCCACCTTTGAATACACCATCTAATGAGACTTCTTTTATAGGACTTACAGATACTATAGCCCAAAGTGGCACCCTTCCTAACTACATTAGGTTCGTCACTAATCAGTGTTGATAGAGGTATGTGGAGAAGGAGATTAAGAGTTTCATCTATGAGTGAGGATTTACCATGAATGATGGGGAGGAGAAGGCTCTGAAGTTCTGTGCTTGTTTGTAGGAGATGGGGTGGGGCACTTTGGTGGAGCATCCCTACTCGGGCAATAAGCAATTGGTGGGAGAGTTTTATGCTTTGATCTATACAGTAAACTAGGCTCTCCTATACCCATGAATCTATGTTCAAGGTGAGACCTTTAGTATTAGTGTTGCCACTATCAATAAGGTGCTAGGGTTGCCTAATTTCGCAGAGCTCGTGCTGAAGGCCAAGGAAGTGTACGATAACGGGTAGTAGCTCGTTAACACACTTATGAAGGAGGAAACAGGGGCCAAATCACTTGGGTCATTAGTTGCATGGAGATCAAGAGCACCCATTTTACCGTCTAGTCTCAAAGGTGGCTAAACCTAGTGTATCGGAGGATCCACCTTTACAACAATATGAGCAATGTGACCTAGCACCAGGCCTTAGTGGTGGCCTGCATCTAGAATCCGGTACCAGTCAACATGGGGTTACTAATCATGCTAGAGTAGAGGTATTTTGCTACCAAGAGGGGAGAGATCCTATTGTTCCTCTCTCTCATTACCATGTTATGTGTACGGGAAAGAGTGCTCAAGGAGTAGGGTGATGAGATTGTTATGTGCGATATGCCTTTTAATCCATTGAGGGTGAAGGATGAATCTGGGTAGGACAAGAAGAAGAGGAAAGCTGATTTGGAGGAGGAAGATGGTAAAGACTAGGGAAGTGGGGCTGGTCTTTTCCACCCTTCAAGTCCTATTAAGCACATCGAGGATGAACATGGCCACCATAAGGAGCTATTGAGGGGCTTGCCCAGGCCTCTCCCAGATGGAATATCATCGAGTTCTAATGCAAGTGGCATTAAGGTATTATAATATGCTCATGGTTCCTTGGTCTAGGCCCACATGGAGCTTTGGGCCGACTTGGAGGCAAAAAAGAAGAAAAAGCGGTCACAGGACAAGCTATTCGTGAAGATGTGGAAGAGAATGAAGAAGCTCCTGAGGATTCTCGTTCCCCGTTCAAATTTTCCCAAGGTGTTCAAGGAGGATGCCTAGTAGTTCTCCTTCCTTAACAGGTTCAATAGAGGGGAGTCTATTGGATCCGGCGCCGGTAGTGATGAGGCGACCAACTAGGCAGTGTCGTAGTGTATCTACGCCTCCCTGTTCCTCAGCTTAGGTTGTTTCTTGCCCTTGTAGTTTTGTTTGTTGAACAATATTGTTTTCTTGTATGTTCTAGTAATTTGCTTTGTTTTGGTAATTTTATTCCATTATTTTGACGTACGAGTTCCCATTAGTGGTATTCGAAGGACAACGACTATTGTTTTGGCATACTTTATTTATGGTGATTTTCTTTTCATATGGTTTAAAGCCTTTATAACTTTTAGATGAACTCTAAATTTACTCAAAATAGGGGATTGGATTCTGTTTAACATTTGTCTACTGCAGCGGATGCCTTTTCGCTGCAGTGATTACGCTATGGTGACCCATGCCTCGCTATAGAGGAATTCCGTATGTTATGTATGTGCGCTATATAAGCCACAAAAATCACTATAGGTAACCGCTATAGCGAGGCTCGCTAGGCAGAATGGTATGCATAGGGGCTGCTCACTTTATTAACAAGTCTATTCCTCGTTCACTAATATTTCACCCACAAAATTTCATTCGATACCTCAACATGGTTTATGTCGTCAAATATCTATTGAAATCTTTTAGATACCAATTGAGCCCATTGATACACCAATTGGGATCCTCCAGATACTAATTGGACTTGGTCCAGGTGAACAATAAACTACACAAGAATTCGTAGTACTCTACTTGACACTTGCTCTTATACTTGTGATACTGGACTTGACCCAGGTGAACAATAAACTACACAAGAATCCGCAGTACTCTACTTGACACTTGCTCATATACTTGTGAGACCAGTAACCTAGATGCTTTGATATCAACTTGATATGACCTAAATTGGAGGATCATGTGGGCAATTACTCGACTCTGGTCCAATAAGAGTACCCCCTTTGAAAACACAATTTTCTCTATAGACTTATCTTTACTAATAAAACATTACTAAATAAATGAAACACCATTTTTACATTAAAAAATTTCAAGTAACATTTTTTCCAAAGATCTAGTCTAGAGATGTAAAAGAGCTCCAATTAGAGTAATGAAAACATAAAAGGCCAGAGCTTCGCCTGAGTAAAGAAACGCTGAAGCTGGTGCTGAGTATTGCCAATTTAACCACGAAGACTTTAACAACATATAATGAACCTACACCCTACAAAAAAGTGTGTCATGAGTAGTACCATGACATCAGACGTACTGGTAAGCATTATCAGCCAACTATGATTAGTTCATGCAATATAGTATAAAATTGTTACACCCCGTAAGTTTCTAACATATAGTCGGCCTATTCGTATGTTGGTTAAGAGTTTTAGAGTGCTATACGTACGAGGAAAGGACCCGGGGAAAGGCCGAACGGGTGCCAAGTTGGGATTTCCTGGGAGGAGGCCGAACCAAGCACCCAGAGGGGCAAACTGGCACGGAGCAGCTCCTCCGCGTTAGCCACCATGACACGGAGCAGAATCAGCGCGATGGGCAGAGTGCCACATTTCCTTGTCTGCTGCCTCAAGTACATAAAGGCCTCAAACGTAGAAGTTAGATTAGTTTTCATATAACTTCGACCAGAACAGAGGGAAACCAAGGAAAACATTTAATAATCGTCCAATTACGCCGCTAAACTCCGTCCAAATTCAAATTAACTCCGGGTATTGAAGTATAAAGCTGCAGGGAGCATTGGTGCGGAGTTATTTTCGAAAAATATGCCCGGCAAATTGTCGTCCCGCAGAGCCTAAGTTGATGGAATTTTTTCAAACCAGTGTCAATACAATCACATTCCTAAAGTAAGTATTTCTCCCTTCTAGATTCCCGAGAAATTAAGAGTCTTCAATCATCTTTCGGTAGGTTGAAATATAGTTACTATATATATATAAAGTTATTGTTTTCTTCGAATTCAGTAACGAAGTTGGCCCTATTCTTCCATTAATATGATTACAGTTGAGAAGGGCAGTTGAATACGAGCTGATACTCATTAGTTAGTTAGAAAACGGCGAATGAGTTATGTAAGGCTTAACTCTCGGCAAGTATCCTTGTCGTATAGTGTTACGACTTATGTTCTCGAATAGAAATAACAATCTCAAATGTTACAGGCAGTTTCTACCATTAGATTGTAATTCGATATGTTTAATTAGCTGTTATTCATATACATATATAAATATCAGATATGTTGCGAGTAGCTGCTAATAGGGATTGCAGTTACATAAATTCTGGTTAGTTTCTAGAAAACATATATAGATCGTACTACAGGACCCCTCGTTAAAAGGAAGCAGGTTAAATGTGATTCGTGTTATGAACGTTATAGAAAATATTTTAGTTCTCAGTTTATTGTGATGGTAGAATTATATGTTTGCTGCCAGGCCTAGACTTCAGAAGCTCGTAAGAGTTATTGGCTTGAATTAGTTGGTTAAACAGTATGGGCGCAGTTAGGCGGTCTAACGATTAGTTGGTGCCTGTATTGGCAGGAAAGCATCCCTTGAGTTCATTGATGTTATCGTACGTTCCAGAACCAGAAATAGAGGCAAAATAGTTATATTCTGGAGTTAGCGTCACCAGGGTTCTCTAGTGTATTGAGTGATCGTTCGCCATCCCTTTAGCCTTATCAGTGATTGTCAGTCCTAGTCGACTTAACAGTTATCATGTAGGACTCCCAGCAAGCCAGCCCAGTCGTCCGAGTCAGATAAACCTGTGGGTACCCCAAGGAGCGGTCCACATTAGTAGTCAGTGATGGGCCAGCACCCTAGCCGATTCTTATAAGGTATTCAGGTACAGAGTGCCAGGAGAGGGCCAGTCTATATAGAATTGCCTATAAGATTGAGAATTGCCCAGAATAGTAATATAGATCCGAGTGGATTCAGACAAGGCTTAAGGAGTTTGTAGTACTCTGCTAGTACAGTGTTAACCACAAGTTAAGGAGATCGGTAAGCTCCCTATGAATGACCGGGGTTCCGATCGCGTAAAAGCATGTTCGATCAAGCCCAGCCCTATAGTTGTTTATTTAGAAGAATAAATTAGTTAGCTATCCGCAATCTCACAGTTATTCATGAGTTATAGATGTCCGAGTAGGGCATTCAGAGTATTGTTAGGCCACTTAGACCTTGCTCTATTCATCCCAGACTATTAGATATCATGATCACTATCAGGATCCTCTAATCAAATACAGGCACATGGCGTGCCTGCAGACAACCATAAAGATTATCCCAGAAGAGTAGCATTAGCATGGGGCCCAGAAGGCTAGATATGCTCTCTTTATATAGATAGATTGATGTGTCAGTATAGCACCTGGGTTGGGGTTGCCCTCTGTTAGAAGCCTTCCATGACCGCCCTAGGGTTAATATCTATGTTGCTCGCCTGCCAAGGGCATGGATACGTCGCTCTATGGAGCGGCATGCCGTCCGCAGGGGAAGAAGATGGGGATCCAAATCGTCACATGTCGTGGTTGGCCTTATACACACCCCCGCCGAGTATTTAAGCCTGAGATGTAGATATCAGGAGTCCTCCGGACTAAGACACAGCTACAGTTCAGGGGCCAAGCGGGCCCAATTGTAGACCTAGGGAACTGGTAGGTTGGCTATGGTACCAGTAAGTTGTAGACACCTGAGTAGGGGTATATAGATTGAGATGTGCTCGCCAGGACTTGTGGGGGCCTGAATGAGTTCTTCCATGCTGATTGCCCCTCCCGGCTTATAGGGGCTAAGTGGGGTTCTTGTATGAATTCTTGTCTGCTAGCTATAGTGCATAAATGTGTAAGTTTGCAGTCTTAGCTTATGTACATTTATTTTCAGTTAGATGCAGATTACGAATCAGTAGGCGTATAGGTTAATCTTTCATCTCTTCTTTTTATTTACTTCTAGTCTTATTCAGCTTATCTATTACCTTACATATTCAGTACATATTGTACTGACGCCCTTCCCGGGGCACTGCATTACTTGCCTGCAGGTACAGATAGACCAGGAGCAGGTCTCTCGTAGTTCCAGTTAGCCGTATAGAACCGTCAACTCCCTTCTTCAGGGGCTTGTGTGATAGAGGTTTATTCCTTTTGTTTGTACATATAGGTAGGTAGAGGCCCTATCCCAACCATCTTATTATTCCTAGAAGCTTGCAGATTGTGTTACTTCCCTATGGCTAGATAATATCGGCCGTGTGGGGACAATATGTGTTTTAGACTATGTGTGTTGGACGTGTGGGGCCCATTTTACCTATTGATTGGTGGCCTTGTCGGCCCGCATGGAACTCCCTATGATTGTTTTTCTTTGGTTAGCTGTTAACTTCCACAGGGGCTATAGGCCTTGTCGGCCAGGGGTTGTATTTACAATCACTATATAGCCCATTGTTTTCTTGATTCTAGAGTTAGAGTCAGCCCTACGCCAGAGGCGCTTAGGCTCAGTCAGCTCAGCAGTTCAGGTCCTTGTAGGGCACTAGGTGCCAGTCATGCCTCCCAAGGTGGGGGTGTGACAAACTTGGTATCAGAGGAGGTTATATCCCATGGAGTCTGCAAGCCGTGCTAAGTAGAGTCTTGTCTATGGATGTGTTGTGCACCACATACTATAGGCAGGAGGCTGCAAGGCATGATAGCATGGTTACTCTTTCTTCTTATCAGATCGTGCTATAGAGCAAAGTTGTATAGGGTTAAGTCCCTAAGTTTTCCTTGTTATGTCTGTCTAGAGTAATGTTTAATATAAGACACAGACACCAGCCAGTTGCAAGATAACTACAGTGGCAGGAGGAGGTATCACTATGACACCATAGTTGGGAGATAGTCAGCCTAAGGACGGGAGCGGACGTCCTTGATCTCCCTAATTCTCTCCCGAGGTACCAGGAACCTCACAACTATGATACATCTACCAGGCGCCATCCCAGTTCATTTTTATAACCTCAGAGTAGGAAGTTCGGAGTATAGCGTATATACGAGTTGACTTATCTGTTATATATACAAGATCTGGTCAAGATGATAGTTAATATTATATTACTTGTTGGATGTGAGAAATAGAAGGAAATGCAGGATTCCCACCTCCATCCTTTCGAATGTTGTATAGTTCCATATTCCCGTTTTATTGCGGCAAGAAAAGGCTATTCCTACCTCTTAGTTTTGTTTTCAGTATAGCAAAGGGCGTAACAATTGAGGCGATGTTGCCCGGAGTAAATAGTAAGCGAAGGTTGGATTTGTTGACTCCAGAAAGTGTTAGGAAATAGTGGGGACCCCCAATATTTATGTAAGTTGTCCAGACCTTCACGGCAATAAGTCAGAAGAGCGGGTAAGACTACCAGCTTACTCGAGGTATGTGTAAGAAATCCATTAGTGATAAACTCCCAGTAATAATCAAGTTCAAATCAGAAAAAGGCTGAATCCACCGTAGCATGCTAATGATGGCAAGATATGCCTGCAAGATAATGGTTATGATCTTAGTTTGTGATATCGAAAGACAGGGAGGTCATATGAATAAAATGGGTCTGATTGCAAGCTAGAAGAAGTATAGGACGAAACTTGGCCGATAACCTTATTGACAATGTAAGGCAGGTACCATGAATCCAAGAGCTCAGTCTTAGGAAGGTAAGGGGAAAAGCACGAATACCAGACTTTGGGGGAAATTAGAATCACCTCCAGTTTGATAGAACATCGTATATTGAGGACTAAGCCTCGGGCTAACAGTTAAGAGACAGTGAGGTTGTAGCCTAAAATGTTGCGGTACGCCTGCCTAAGGGGAAGGTAACAGAGTGCTGACATGGAGACTCTAATCTAGTGTAGCCTGGAAACAAGGCCCAGCAGACAGTTATGGGCCTACAATATAACAACAAGCAAGGTCACAAGTTCCGGATGTTGACCTCACGTTCCAAGGGTGGAGGAACTTCAAATAAAAGACCATAGATAAGGTGCATGTATTCATTGCTCCCAGAATTTAACGGAAGTTCAATGAGATGGTACGAGAGGACAGGAGATATCATTAAATCATAGAAGTAGAGCCCCAGTGACAAGCCAGAAAAGGTGAAATAGCAGGAACTGAGTTATCCAATATAAGAGATGGTCGTGTCTGCAAGGGAGTGGAGAGTAATTAATATGAATACAGTCACAGGGTTACCTCACACCAGGTGTAGCCTGACCTTATTTGAGATAGTATAATAAAACCAATGAGGTCAATTCGTGCCTCGCCAGATAAAATTATGTCGCCATTAAGACTTATGTCAGGTTGAATACCCCAGAAGTAAATGGAGTGCGTGGAGCCCTAGTGTTTGATAAACTCTGACAGAGGGGCGTAATCTAGGACTAAATTTTAGGAAAGGATGTTGGAGCATATGGTGAGATATGTTAACTTAAGCACGGTCCCTCGTACCCCAATTGGTGGCTAAGTAGAATATACAACTCAGACTCTCGAGGCCCACTATAAATTGAAGTGGAAGCCTTCTAGATGATAACTTTAGGCAGATAGAGTAAACTTGGACATGTTAAAATGGTCAGAAGGAGAAAGTAAAGCTTATCAGGGAACGTTTGCTGACTGCTCAGAGCCGCCAGAAATCTTATGTTGATGTGCGATGGAGAAACCTAGAGTTTAATGTAGGTGACTGGGTATTCCTAAAGGTTTCACAGATAAAGGGCATGACTAGATTTGGTAAGAAAGGCAAGATCAATCCGAGGTTTATTGGGCCTTATCAGATTCGCCGAAGGATAGGCCAGGTGGCTTATGACTTGGATATACCTCCAAAATTAGAATCTGTTCATCCAGTTTTTCATGTATCAATGCTGAGGAAGTGTAGGAGATCCATCCTGGGTTGTCCCAGTCAAAGACGTCCAAATCACTGAGGAGTTAGCTTATGAAGAAGCTCTAGTAGCCATACTAGATCGGTAGATCCGCAGACTAAGAACTAAAGATGTTGCTTCCGTTAAAGTATTATGGTGGAATAAGAACCGAGAGGAGATGAACTGGGAGGCAGAAGATGATATAAAAACTAGATATTCTCAGTTATTTCAGACTTAGTCAGATTGTGCAACTAGAGGTATATTGTTGTTAAAGTTTCATAAGTTGCATTATATACATGTATATGTGAGATAATTGACTTCAGTCTATTGTGAAGTACCTATAGTGGACTTTTCTGCGTTTCAGATTTTTATTTTTTGATAGCCCATATTACAGGGGAGACTCTGCTGAAGTTTTTCCAGAATAAGTAATTGCAAGGTTAAGGTTCTTGCAAGAAGAAGTTAACATTTGAGGAAGAATGTTCTTAAGGAGGGGAGGATATTAGACCTCATAAGTTTCTAATGTTTAGTCAGCCTATTCGTATGTTGTTAAGAGTTTTAGAGTGCAATACGTACGAGGAGGGGCCCGGGGAAAGGCCGATCCGGTGCCAAGTCGGGATTTCGCGGGAGGAGGCCGAACTAAGCTTCCTAGAGGGGCAAAGAGGAATGGAGCAGCTCCTCCGCATTAGCTAATGTGGCATGGAGCAGAATTAGCATGATGGGCAGAGTGCCACATTGCCTTGTCTGCTGCCTCAACTATATAAAGGCCTCACACTTAGAAGTTCGATTATTTTTCATATAACTTCGGCCAGAACAGAGGGAAACCGAGGAAAACATTTAATAATCGTCTGATTACGCCACTAAACGCCATCCAAATCTAAATTAACTCTGGGTATTGAAATATAAAGTTGCAGGGAGCATCGCTGCGAAGTTATTTTCGTAAAATACGCCTGTCAAATCGTCGTCCCGCCGAGCCTAAGTTGATGGAATTGTTTCAAACTAGTGTCAATACGATCACGTGCCTAAAGTAAGTATTTCACCCTTCTAGATTCCCGAGAAATTATGAGTTTTCAATCATCTTTCGATAGGTTGAAATATAGTTACTATTTATATTTAAAGTTATTGTTTTCTTCGAATTCAGTAACGAAGTTGGCCCTATTCTTCCATTAATATGAATACAGTTGAACAGGCAGTTGAATACGAGCTGATACTCATCAGTTAGTCAGAAAACTGTGAACGAGGTATGTAAGGTTTAACTCTCGGCAAGTATCCTTGTCGTACAGTGTTACAACTTATGTTCTCGAATAGAAATAACGATCTCAGATGCTATAGACGATTGCTTCCATTAGATTGTAATTCGATATGTTTAATTAGCTGTTATTCATATACATATATAAATATCAGATATGTTGCGAGTAGCTGCTAATAGGGATTGCAGTTACATAAATTCTGGTTAGTTTCTAGAAAACATATATAGATCGTACTACAGGACCCCTCGTTAAAAGGAAGCAGGTTAAATGTGATTCGTGTTATGAACGTTATAGAAAATCTTTTAGTTCTCAATTTATTGTGATGGTAGAATTATATGTTTGTTGCCAGGCCTAGACTTCAGAAGCTCATAAGAGTTATTGGCTTGAATTAGTTGGTTAAATAGTATGGGCGCAGTTAGGCGGTCTAACGATTAGTTGGTGCCTGTATTGGCAGGAAAGCATCCCTTGAGTTCATTGATGTTATCGTACGTTCCAGAACCAGAAATAGAGGCAAAATAGTTGTATTCTGGAGTTAGCGTCACCAGGGTTCTCTAGTGTATTGAGTGATCGTTCGCCATCCCTTTAGCCTTATCAGTGATTGTCAGTCCTAGTCGACTTAACAGTTATCATGTAGGACTCCCAGCAAGCCAGCCCAGTCGTTCAAGTCAGAAAAACCCGTGGGTACCCTAAGGAGGGGTCAACATCAGTAGTCAGTGATGGGCCAGCACCCTAGCCGGTTCCTGTAAGGTATTTAGGTACAGAGTTCCAGGAGAAGGCCAGTCTATATAGAATTGCCTATAAGATTGAGAATTGCCCAGAATAGTAATATAGATCCGAGTGGATTCAGACAAGGCTTAAGGAGTCAGTAGTACTCTGCTAGTACAGTGTTAACCACAAGTTAAGGAGATCGGTCAGCTCCCTATGAAGGACCGGGGTGCCGATCGCTTAGAAGCAAGTTCGACCAAGCCCAACCCTATAGTTGTTTAATTAGAAGAATAAAGTAGTTAGTTATCTGCAGCCCACAGTTATTCATGAGTTATAGATGTCCGAGTAAGACATTTAGAGTATTGTTAGGCCACTTCAGACCTCGCTCTATTCATCCCAGACTATTAGAGATCATGATCCTTATCAGGATCCTCTGATCAAATACAGGCACATGGCGTGCCTGCAGACAGCCATACAGATTATCCCAGAAGCGAGTAGCATTAGCACGAGGCCTAGAAGGATAGATACACTCTCTTTATACAGATAGATTGATGTGTCAGTATAGCACCTGGGTTGGGGTTGCCCTCAGTTAGAAGCCTTCTATGACCGCCCCAGGGTTAATAGCTGTGTTGCTCGCCCACCAGGGGCGAGGATACGTCGCTCTACGGAGCGACATGCCATCCGCAAGGGATGAAGATGGGGATCCAGATCCTCATATGCCGTGGTTGGCCTTATACACACCCCCGCCGAGCGTTTACACCCGAGGTATAGATATCAGGAGTCCTACGGACTCATACACAGCTACAGTTCAGGGGCCAAGCAGGCCCAGTTGTAGACCCAGGGGACTGGTAGGTTGGCTACAGTACCAGTAGAGTTGTAGACACCTGATTAGGGGTATATAGATTGAGATGTGCTCGCCAGGACTTATGGGGGCCTGAAAGAGTTATTCCATGCTGATTGTACCTCCCGACTTATGTGGGCCAGGTGGGGTGCTTGTATGAATTCTTGTCTGCTAGCTGTAGTGTATAAATGTATAAGTATGCAGTCTTTGCTTATGTACATGTAGTGCTAGTTAGATGCAGATTACGAATCACCAGGCGTACAGGTTAATCTTTTGGCTTTTCTTTTTATTTAATTCTAGTCCTATTCAGCTGATCTATTGCCTTACATATTCAGTACATATTGTACTGATGCCCTTCTCGGGGCGCTGCATCACTTACCTGCAGGTACAGATAGACGAGGAGCAGGTCCCTCGTAGTTCCAGTTAGCTGTACAAAACCGTCAGCTCCCTTCTTACGAGGCTTGTGTGATAGAGGCTTATTCCTTTTGTTTGTACATATGGGTAGGTCGTGGCCCTGTCCCGACCATCTTATTACTCCTAGAGGCTTGCAGATTTTGTTACTTCCCTGTAGCTAGATAATATCGATCGTGTGGGGCCCATATGTATTTTAGACTATGTGTGTTGGCTGTGTGGGGCCTTGTTTAGCTTTTTATTGGCGGCCTTGTCGGCCCGCATAGAACTCTCTATGATTGTTTGTCTTTGGTTAGCCATTTACTTTCACAGGGGCTATAGGCGTTGTTGGTCGGGGGTAGTATTTAGAACCGCTATATAGCCCGTTGTTTTCTTGAATCCAGAGTTAGAGTCAGCCCTGCACCAGAGGTGCTTAGGCTCAGTCAGCTTAGCAGTTCAGGTCCTAGTAGGGCACCAGGTGCCAGTCATTCCTCCCAAGGTGGGGGTGTGACAAAAATCAACAACCTTAAATAAATAATTTCCATGGAACAACTTATACCACTTAATAAAATCCCACTGATTACTTTAATAAGATATTAACAAGCTAATAATATCCTTGCCGCATTTTGTAAACCTCTAGATATAAGCCCTAGATATTGGATCTTACCAACCATTGCTACGACAATCCTCTGAACGCTACATCAATTTTGTTGCAGCGGAAATCTTACCACTACAGTGGTGCTACATCAGACAGTAGCTCGATCATATAACTGAGCCCGTTTCCATTTCAACACTATTCGAATACATAACAACACCAGTACTAAATACATACACCTTGATTACCCGTGTATATTTCCAGTTACTGACAATTTAGTTATTATCATGCATAAATATTTTGACCCCTGTTATTTATTTAATAGCACATCACCACTAACCTAGACCACCCCAATAATATAAGCATAGCACACACAGATCCACAAACCACTGGAAATCAAGTAGTCACCAATAATCAGTAATCAAACCATATCCAGACATAATCATATACATCAACATAGAACATATAATTCTCCAACAAACATAAAATTCATCAACACAATCAATAATGAAATTCTGTCATAAAAAAATCATGGATCTATATCCACACTGAAATCACAACTGTATAACCCATGTATCTCCTCAACCTCCCTTTGTATCAAATCTGATCACACATCTGTACACATATGCTAAAGGGCATTATATTTTTCTATCCAGTCATAACCTGCAAGGGACTCTAGAAATTCATGTATTATACTAGTGTGGTATCCACTCCTGCTCATCTGTTCATCTGGATGCTCCCCTTAGGCTCAAGCCACTTATTACATAACTTCTCATTTGAATGCTCACCTCAAACATGAACCACTCATATCATAACCACTCATCCGGATGCTCACTTTAGACACGAGCCTCTCATATCAAAATAATGGTGTATTATTCAATCATCATCAACACATCTTAGTATACTCTCCATTTAGTCGTTACACAAGATATTAATCATAAGTACCTAATGACTACCACAAGTACACATTAAAATCAGGAATTATTTTCAAAACTTATTCATATAGCATTGTCAAGTCAAAATCTCAATCACAAATATACGTATACCCATTTATCAAGCAACATGATCTCCACAGTTTAACAGTTAAATCATACAAACATGATTATATAAGGACTTAAGAATTTATCAATAACATTCACCCTGAGTTATAAAAAAACCCATTCCATAGTTATTCTAACCAAAATCCGGCTCTTAATTCATAATTATTTGGGGATGGTTCCTCACTAATATATTACTACTTTCTTCCCTTCAAATCCCCTTTTCCTAAGATAAATGTATCCTCACTATCATTCATCCTTTCATTAAGACTGCAATAATAAAATTACTATCAGGCTTAGACAATATCACTATCACCCACAAAATACGTCTTCCACTTCCCCCCCTTCTATAAAACCTTAGTGTAATTTATTCATGTTTTTATAGTCAAGTTACAACATAGCACTCCCCCTATTTATATTAATTTTATTCCAATTATGATCTTATACGTAAACATAGAAATATATTTGTCAATTTCATATACGTATACATTTCACTAATAAAAGTCTAAAATTAGAGTAAATCATAACCTACCGAGCTCCAAACTGTGTCACAAACTGAACATAGGTTTGGACCGAGACTCGGAACCTAGAACCACGAATGGCTCCAAGCCATCCCATGTTTTAACTAAAGCACATACTTCAAGCGAAAACTAATAATTGAAAAAATGAATAAGCGGAATTCTGAATATATATTAACCATACAGAGTCAAGACTGACAAAGCTAAAATTTCATATATTATATGATAAGCCTCTAAACTATTTGATGAGCTGATGGGACAAGACCCCCAACTAGCTCGCTAAAGTTTGAGACTAAAAATAACACAATTCAACAAACTGATGGTCCTCGAAGGATGAGGACCCACAAACAAGAGAAACTAAATTATGCTATGGGGACTGACTTACGGCGGAACTAAGTCTGATCGTCTGCACCTGTATCATGAAATGATATAGCATAGAGTAAATGGTCAGTACTTGGAATATACTGAGTATGTAAGGTAAGTAAAATATGCTGAGCAAGTATGAACTGAGATCATGCATATAAACATAAATCATATAATCATGATATTAAGGACTGCATGCTAATATATGAAAACATGTATAGTCATAAATTGTATCTCATATCTAAATCGAATTACCTGAAGCTGAACATAGAATCATATGGCTTGCCAAAACTGAAATCATTAGTAAAAGTTTATAAACTGATCATTGAGTCAAACCTGCTGAAAACATAATATCATAAGTCATGAACATGCATAACTGAAATCATGAGGAACAATGGTAGACTCGTCACAATAGACAGCACAATGATAGAGCTTACGAGATGCCCCAACTATCACACTCAAGTTGGCAGAGCCATCCATAAACTTGCTAGGGTCAAGGACGCTACCATGATATTGATATCAAGCTGAAGGCCCCTTGCGGGTGGGGGAAACTCTCTTGAGAGGCCCTAAATATATATATATATATATATAAACCCTACATTGGCGCATAATTCTGAGACTCGGGGTTTACATCAACCCGTAGCTTATTCGGTGCTAGACATTACTCCTAAAAACATGTAAGGTGCTCACCATTATTTTTCAACGAAGTTGAAACCATCATTTTTCAATGAAGCTAATAATGTAATTACATGCATAGTGTGAAATCTGAATATGGGGAGTCCTGGCTGCAAACTTACCATAAGTTGAAAATAAAGAGTATCACTCCAAACCATATGGTAAGCTAATATTATAAAACTAATCTGAATCATGAAAACATACTTAACATGCGTGGGCTTTTCCAAATATTAAAAATTATGCATACGTGATATAGACCTGATAAATCAAAATCATAAATTCATATATGGGTAATTGTAAATATTGAATCATGCTTGATATCTCACCATACTTGAAATATAAATCATAAACTTGACTTCTCATGAACTTGCATAATTGGGCATAATTTTTTAAAACTTTAAATCATGAATTTATAATCAAAATAGATATAAAATCTATCTATGAATCTTAAAACATTCTTTGAAACATGAAGAGAATTAACCCATAAACAAATCATAGAGAATTTCATGAAATTGGGCTAAAACCACATGATCACCAACTTGAATTCATGATATTGAAGAGTGACATTGACATGAGAGTGAAAGGAAACTTCCATTCATAGTTGTACATACTTGAGTAAACTGAATCTATACTTGCCTTTGGTAGCCCAAAAGATATGAAAAAGAAATTAAAGGGTTTATGCTTGATCCTCAAAGGAGAAGTCCTAATCTTGCAAGCATGGGAATTGAATGAATTAGGATAAATTAAACTACCTTAGAAATCTCTTTTCAGAGCTTAAAACGACATAGTTTACAACTTAGGAGCTTAGAATTTATGAAAATACCCTTAATGAATTCATCGGAAAACTGATTCTGCTAGCTATCACTATTCATACCACGAATCGTACAATCCTCCTATGAGTTCTGGTATCCTCCCGTGCTGACCAAGTCCAAAACCTCTAATCCTTTGAATGTTTCAACGAATCCTACTACAACCCATAGCTATCAGGAGTCGTACCAACACTCATACAACTAGTATATTAAAAAAATCCCAAGTTCTTGTAATGATCCGTACCACAAGTCATACCCACAGACTACGACTCATAGTGGGGACTCGTGGCTGGGGAAAGAAATCTCTGAACTAAGCCACAGGTCTTCGTATGACCCATACCACCAAACTACAACTCGTAGGTTGAGTCGTACTGAAGCAATTCGCTAACTTTTCCTGCTGATCACATTCCAAATCTAAGGTCTAGTCTTAGGAACTTTCGGGGCATCATCCCAACTGCCTTTGAAGTTAATCACACATGCTCTCAACATATCCTCAAGAGTCTGAATGGTCCACTTGGACTGAAAACAAAATTTCATGCAACCGAACCAACTTTTAAATGTATAATCTAGCATAGTCCTCAGCTAATTCAGTAGTCTTGACCAGTAAGAATTGAGCTGCTTTGTTCAACCTGTCTACCACTACCTATATAGAGTCATACTACCGGCGAGTATGATAATGCTCAAACTCATATATCCTGCTGAAGAATGAAACAGAAGTTGTCAATAAAGAACTCAACTAAGAGGTTGGGGTTGAACTTACAGGGAATATGTGTCACGACTCGAACATGGGCCCAGTCGAGACACGGGACAAGGAGCCCCGAGAAATGCCAAGTCGACCCATGGCATGAATATACATCTAACTCAATCAAGTAAAGCGGAATACTGAACACAAATAACACGGCAGAAATTCAAACATAACATGACAATCTAAATATACATCCCAAGTCTAAAGCTGAATATAATCAATTTTTTGAAAAGCCTCTACATCTGATGCGTTGATGCGACAAGACCCCAACTAACTCTCTAAATCTGAAATTAAAAATACGTAACGTAGCTAAATAGAAGAGGGACCCTTGAAGATGAGGACTCATCAATAGAGGCTGAATGCTAATTTCAAAAACTGGCTAGTGATGGGGCTTAGTCTGAAGATCAGAGCCTATATCATAAAATGATACAACATAAAGTATACGGTTAGTACGTGGAATGTACCGAGTATGCAAGGTAGGAAAACTGCTTAAATAAGTAAAAGTCAATTAAAGCATGCGTAATGTAAAACAATAACAAGATAAGAATCTGAGAGTAGGGCTAGCATGCTATTTGCTGAAACCATTCATAACCCTACATACCTGATAGGATCTGATTCTACCACTTTTCTGATTGCCCAATGAAGATTAAATAAAACTTGTAGGAAAATGAGCTTGATCCCCTCTCTAGACCTTAACTCTTACATGCATGGATAAGAATAGCCTAAAATTAACTTACCCCTCTTAAAACTCATCATTCATAGCTTAAAATGATGTGGTTTAGGACTTATGATCATAGGAATTACGGATAAGCCCTTACTAAGTTCACAGAAAAAAATGACTACCAGTGCCCACAATGGAGTGGACGAGTCGTTGCCCAAGTGATCGAGTCGTTGTCTACTGTTATCATGTGCACTATCACTTTTCCTCAAAGGGTCCCCCACGAGGGACCTAATGGATCATCATTGGTGACCACGACGCATGGTCACCACTCATTATATTTACTACCCAATATCTCAACTCATTCACCAATGGCTGACCACGACTCGCCTAACGAATCGTGGTGACTGACCACGATTTGTGGGGTCCAATCGTGAAGTGCACTTCCCACTCATCCTCCATCTTCCAAATACCCATGACCATGGGTGAGCCAATGACTCGTGGAGTTCACCACGACTCGTGGTCACACCCGTAGTCACCCCAACTATGAATTTTCCAGGTAAGTCAACACTCTTCTCCACGAGTCACTTAACGACTCGTGGTCAACCTGGCGGGTCACATGACGGCCCATTCTATGACCTGGTGTAGAAAATCCTATTTTCTCTATTTCAACTCCCGGGTCTAATCTTTGGGCTTTCAGGGAATAACAATATCTCCCCCTTGGGAATCTTCATCCTTGAATGTTGAGAATCACACAGAAAAGCAGAGAAATGCAATCATCATCTTCAAATACTGATCATATAAGTTGAAAACTAACAGAATGACTAACTTCGATTCAAACTACATGACTGAACAAAATTCATGAATCCTATATACATCTATATAAATGAAAGAAACTGGGGCACATGGACTAGACATGAAATTGAATAGAATTTTATGGCAAAAACTGATACCTTAAGCTGGAATTGAGCCGGTAGGGAATAAATGTGGGTGTCTAGCCATTATGTCTGCCTCAGCCTTCTATGTAGCTCCCTCAACAAGCTGATTCCTCCATAAAACTTTAACTGAAGCTACTTCCCTCTTTCTTAACCTTTGAACCTGACGATCCAGTATTTCCACAAGGACAATTAGAGCTGGATCACCCAAACACTTCTTTAAGAGTGATACATGAAAAACAGTTTGAACAGAAGCTAATTCTGAGAGCAACTCCAATTCATATGCCACCTTTTCAGCCCGTTTCACAATCCTGTAGGGGCCAACATAATGGGGACTTAGTTTCCATTTCCTTCCAAAACTCGTCACTCCCTTAATGAGAGACACCTTCATAAACATCCAATCATCAACTTCGAACTCAAGTTCCCTCCTTCTCACATCGACATAGGACTTTTCGCGACTTTGAGCTATTTTCAACCTGTCCCGTATGAGTTGAACCTTCTCCATGACCTCATGGACTGAATATGGTCCTATCATCACAAATTCACTGACTTAAAACCAACCAATATGGGATCTACATCTCTGCCCGTAGAGATCCTCAAATGGAGCCATCTGAATGCTGGAATGGTTGTGTCATTATATGCAAACTCAATAAGAGGCAAATGGTCATCCCAACTACCCTTGAAGTCAATCACATTTGTGGAGGAAATGTTGTACTGAGCTTAACATTTGTACCCAATCCTTTCTAAAGTGATTTCCAAAACTTAGAGGTAAACTGAGTACCCCTATCTGATATGATGGACAAGGGCACTCCATGAAACCGAACCAACTTCCGAATGTATAGCTTAGCATAATCCTCCACTGTATCAGTGGTTTTGACTAGTAGTAAATGAGCGGCTTTGGTAAACTGGTCCACGACCACCCAAATGGAGTCATGTCGCGGACGAATGCGAGGCAATCCTGTGATGAAGTCTATACTGATTTCTTCCCACTCCCAAGTAGGAATACTAATATCTGAAAGTACACCTTCTAGTATCTAGTGCTAGTGCTCAGCCTTCACTTGTTGACAATTCGGGCACTTAGCTACGAATTCTGCGATGTGCTTCTTCATGCCATTTCACCAATAGATTTCCTGTAGGTCATGGTACATCTTGGTGGGACCTGAATGTATTAAATATCTAGAACCATGAGCTTTATGCAACATCCGACTTCTCAAATCATCAACGACTACGACACACAATTGACTCTAATATCGAAGCACAACATCTCCCCCTTTGGAGAAAATCTCTACCTTCTGATTCTGAACGGCTTCCTTTAACTTTACCAAAATAGGGTCCTCATCTTGTCAAGCTTTCACATCAGTCACCAAGGATGATTCTGAATCGTTCTGAACTATAACACCACAGTCGATCGAGTCAACTAAACGAACTCCCAAGTTTGCAAATCAATGCACATCCTTCACCAGCTCCATCCTCCCCTTATCTACATGAGACACAAATGAGAGTCTACTAAGTGCACTGCCACCATATCTGCCTTACCCGGATGGTAAAGGACACTTATATCATAATCCTTGAGTAACTCCAACTACCTCCTTTGGTGTATATTTAGATCCTTCTGCATAAACATATATTGTAGGCACTTGTGGTCCATAAACACATCTACATAGACCCCGTACAAATAGTGCCTCCATATCTTCAAGGAAAATACCACCGCCGCCAATTCAAGATCATGGGTCGGGTACTTCTACTCATGACCTTTCATCTGTTTGGAAGCATATGCTACCACTTTACCATGCTACATCAATACGCAATCAAGGCCAATTCTAGAAGCATCAAAATACACCACAAACCCATTGGTACCCTCGGGTAGGGTTAACACCGGTGCTGAGGTAAGTCAAATCTTCCACTCCTCGAAAGCTCCTTTCACAAGAATCCGACCATTTGAACTTTACTTTCTTTTGGGTCAATTTGGTCAATGGCACTGCAATGGATGAAAAACCCTCAACAAATCTCTGATAATAGTCAGCTAAGCTCAAAAAGCTCTGGATATCTGAAGGATTCACCAGTCTAGGCCAATTATTCACCGTTTTTATTTTTTGAGAGTCCACCATTATGCCCTCACATGACACCACATGGCCCAAAACCACCGAGTTCAACCAAAACACACACTTGTTGAATTTGGCATATAGTTGATGATCCTGGAGAGTCTGTAGCTCCACTCTCAAATGAGCGGCAAGCTCTTCCTCGCTCCAAGAGTATATCAGGATGTCATCAATAAACACGATCACGAACATATACAAGTATGGCTTGAACACCCTTTTCATCAAGTCCACAAAGGTTGCAGGAGCATTCATTAGTCCAGAAGACATAACTACAAACTCATAATGACCATACTGTGTCCTGAAGGCTGTCTCCGAATGTCATTCTCCCAACCCCTCAGCTGATGGTACGAACCTTAGGTCTATCTTCGGAAAGCATTTATTACCCTAAAGTTGGTTAAACAAATAATCAATTGTAGGAATAGGATACCTATTCTTGATGGTGACTTTGTTCAATTGTCAATAATCAATACACATACAAAGAGAGCCATCTTTCTTTCGGATGAATAGAATTGGTGCACCCCATATGGATTTTCTCGGTCTGATGAACCCCTTATCTAAAAGGTCTTTCAACTACTCCTTTAGCTCAGCTAGAGCCATTTTATAAGGAGGAATAGATATAGGCTGCGTATTGGGAAGAAGGTCAATACCAAAACCAATCGCTCACTAGGGAGGAATTCCTGGTAAATCATCTGGGAAGACTTCTGGATACTCACATACTACTAGAACTGATTGGATAATCGGGGTCTTGGACGTGGCATCCTTAACCCTAATTAAATGGTACACGCATCCTTGAAGATCATCTTTCTAGCCTTAAGGTAGGAAATGAAACAACCTACATGCAAAACTAAACAACCCTTCCATTCTATGACTAGCTCAACCAGAAATTTTAACTCTACTGCCCAGGTCCTACAAATAACTGAGCCGTAACATGCAAATAGCCAATCCATGCTTGGAATAACATTAAAATCGGTCATGGCTAACTCTACTAGATCTACTGAGGTGACTTTTTGAAGGATTGTGACCGGGAAACTTCTATACAACTGTCTAGCTACAACTGAATCACCTACCGGAGTAGAGACTGAGAAGGGTTCAGACAAGGTTCTAGGACTGACTCCAAAACTACTATCCACATAAGGTGTCACAAAAGAAGAGTTAGCTCTTGGATGTAAGAAAGCATATACATCAAGATGGAAAACTCGTAACATACCAGTGACTACATCTAGGAATACCTCCTCCTCCTGGTGAGATGCTAAGGAATAGAATCTGTTTTGACGCTGACCGCCACCTGTGTTAGAAGATACCCCTTGCTGGGCTGGCCATGCGAGTGGAGCTGCTGAACTGAAAGCTGGGCCTCGGCCCCTATCATGACTCTGTCTAGCTTTTGGGAAATCTCTAAGCATATGTATGGACTTCCCACACCCGAAGTAAGACCCTGCATGATGCTCTCCCTCTATGGTCGTTCCTAGCTCTGGATGGCACACTCATCACTGAAGATGCTAGGTTGAAGATCTCTGGTGAGTCTGTTGTCGGTGCCCACCTCCTGGCCTTGGCTGGGAGAACCTATAACTGTCTTTCCTAGCCCTCTTGGCCTCTCTCTCCCTCAGATGCGCCTCCGCCATCTGCTGGGCATACAAGACTATCTAAGGGAAATGCATATCCTAATGGAGCATAGCGGTCTTGCAATCCTTGTCTAGATAGTCTGCCACCCCATGAACAAACTTTCTCACTTGCGTCCTCTAATCAACCACTAACTCTGGGGCGTACTTTGACAAATGAGTGAACTCTAGGGCATATTCCCACCTGTCATCTTCCCCTGCCTTAGTTTCATGAACTCGGCTGCCTTCAAGTCCCTCATCTCACGAGGGAAGAACTGATGTAGAAAAGTGACGTGAAACTCCTACCAACTGATAGGGCCCTCTCCGGCTGCCCTACTATCCTTCCACTGTCTAAATAAAATTTATGCTAACCCGTCAATTGATATGAGGCCAAATCAGCACACTCTCCTCCATTCACCCCCATGACCTTGGTGATCTTCAAGATCTCATCAATAAACTCATTTGGATCCTCGTCCACCTTTGACCCAAGAAACTCTAGTGGGTTCATCCTTATGAAATCTCTAAACTCATGCTGTCGTCGCATCCCCATTCTGTGGGACATGTGCCACTACCTACTGGTTGACCTGGGTGGTCAAGGCCTGCACTAGCATCTGAATGGCTGCCCTAAATTTATCTGGGGAAACCATCTCCGGTGCATGGTGCTCATGGACTGGTGGGGCTTGTTGGTGCCTGTCCCCATTGCCATCCTCATGGCCATTTCTATTTCCATTTCTTCTGCCGTTAACTCAACAAGGAGGCATGATTCTGCAATCGTGAATAGCACGAGTTAGAAGGATAGAGAGAGATATTTTACCACACGACATGGATCATGAAAGAAGGAAACATTTTCTAAACATCTTGTAGACTCTTCGTCATAAGTGTGGCGCGCTTCACACCCATGAAAAAGACTCTACTTAACGTGGCTCTCAGACACCCTAGGACACTTCAAAACCTATTGCTCTGATACCAAGTTTTTCATGACCCGAACATGGGCCCGAATCGAGACACGGGACAAGGAGCCCCAAAAGACTCCAAATCAACCCAAGGCATGAACATATATCTTACTCAATCAAGTAAAGTGGAATACTGAACATAAATAACATGGTAGAAATTCGAACATAACATGACAATCTGAATATACATCCCAAGTATGAAGATGAATACAATCTATTGTCTGAAAAGCCTCTACATCTAATGAATTGATGGGACAGGACCCCAACATACTCTCTAAATCCAAAAATGAAAATACCTAAACATAGCTAAATAGAAAAGGGGACCTCGACAGATGAGGACTCACCAATAGAGACTGAATGCTAACTCCGAAATTTGTCTAGTGACGGGGCTGAGTCTGAAGATCGAAGACTATATCATGAAATGATACAACATAGAGTATGCGGTCGGTAGGTGGAAGGTACCGAGTGTTCAAGGTAAGTAAAACCTCTTAAATAAGTAAAAATCATTTCAAGCATGCATAATGTATATCAACATCAAGATAAGAATCTAAGAATAGGGCTTCTATGTTATTTTCTGAAACCATGATATGAACATAAACTAAACATCATAACTGAATTGAATGACTAAAAGCTGAAATATGATAATCATAAGTAAAACTATACATTGGGTCAAGCCCACTATAGAACATATATGTATATATATATATATATCATGAATGATAACATGCATAACTGAAATCATGAGGAATAATGGGAGACTCGTCATATAACCAACATTACAACAATAGAGCTTACGTGGTCCTCACTATCACACTCAAGTGGGCAGAGCCATCCAAAGCCTTTCCAGGGCTAAGGACGCTACCATGATATCAATATCAAGATCAAGGCCCTATTGGGGCAGGGGAAAGCTCACCTAGGAGGTCCCAAAATAATCTGATCATATCTATGTTGGTGCGTAGTTCTGAGGCATAAGATTGACTGACCCTTAGCCTACTTGGTGCAAGACACTACTCCCAAAAACATTCTTATTCTCTCCATCATTTTTCAACGAAGCTGACCATCTTCTATTGATGAAGTTAAATAATCATGAATATATATAAATCTGAATCATACATGAGGAGCCTTGCCTCAAATCATACCACAAGCCGAACATAATTGGGAGTCTTGACTCCAAAATCATATGGTAAGCTAATTAACTTGAAATCATACACCGTACTTGAACATATGTGCTTACCCAATACTTAAACATGCTTGAAAATGCTTAATTCACTTGAAAACATGCTCATAGACATGGGTAACTTGAAAACATGCTTTTCATTATAAATATCTCATCATACTTGAACATATATCATAAATCTCATCTTTCATGAAATTCTCATGGATGGGCATTTTAATTTATAAAAATTGAAAACATGATTATAAGTGAACATAATGTAAAACTTGCTCATGAATCATGATTCAATAATAGGAACATTCTTAGATCATACCCATGGTAGAAACTTAGGAAATTCATGCATTGAGTTAAAACCCTATAGGATCAACATATATATTTTCATTAATTAGAGAGGAATTGGGAATGGGTGTGAACAAATTCACCCAATTAATAACCCTACATACCTGATAGGATCTAATTCTACCAATTTTCTGATTGCCCAGTGAGAAATTAAAGAAAACTTGAAGGAAAATAAGCTTGATCCCCTCTCTAGACCTTAACTCCTGTATGCATGGATAAGAATATCCTAAACCCCTCTTAAATCTCATCATTCATAGTCTAAAACGACATAGTTTAGACCTTAGGATCATAGGAATTATGGATAAGCCCTTACTAAATATGCAGAAAAAAACTGACTACTAGTCCCTCTAAGGGACTGGACGAGCCATCGCCCAAGGGAAGGAGTTGTTGTCTACTGTCATCGTGTGCACTATCACTTTTCCTCAAAGTGTCCCCATGATGGACCTAACAGATCGTCATTGATGACCACTACTTTTGGTCACCACTTATTACCTTCACATCCCAATATCTCAAGTCATTCACCAAAGGCTGACCACGATTCACCTAACGAATCGTAGTGACTGACCACGATTCATGGGGTCTAATCGTGAAGTACACTTCCCACTCATCCTTCATCTTCCAAATACCCTTGACAATGAGTGACCCAACGACTCGTTGGTGCTAACCACAACTCATGGTCATACCCGTGGTCACCCCAACTCTGAATTTTTCAGGTAAGTCAACACCCCTCACCATGAGTCACTTAACGAATCGTGGTCAACCTTATGGGTCACATGACGACCCGTTCTATGACTTGGTGCATAAAATCCTATTTTCTCCATTTTAACTCCTGAGTCTAATATTTGGGCTTTCAGGGTATAACAATATAGAAGATCTAGACTAATTCTGGTAAGTGATCTTGTTGGTGAGTTTTCTCTAATTTTGGTAGGGGGTTCAAAAATAATAATAATAAAACAAAGTTCTAACTGTGAATTAGATCAAGTTTTGCAAATAACTAGGGTATGTGTTCCCCATGGGTTCATGACTACTTCTGGTATAAACATGTGATCAATCCCAATCCTCACTTATAGAACTGATAACAAGGGTTCATGCAAGCGACTGCTTCATTCCTATTGGATGACTATATTCAATCACCAGATCAGGTCTCATGAGCAATATCAAACTAACCGTTATTGATATGTTCCAAATTTAACTATACTGCAACCACAACTCAAGTTAACACAATGATCATCAAGATCAAGGCTTTGTTGTAATTATCTTTTCCTAATCTCTATCTATCTAGGTTAAAGTAAGTAACGAATTCGGGCAAGTCCTAACTTTGTGCACTGTTAAAAAACTTTTAAATATGAAGAGAATACAACACAAGATTTTTGCATTTGTTTTGAATCACATTTGTGCAACCCTAGTTTGATAATCCTCCATGGTTTCCACAACCCCTAGTTGTGGAGGTTTTAGCCTCTCATGGTTGTAAAATTATGATATGTTTCATAGATAAATACATAATTAAATACTTACATCAACAACAATAGTAGAGAGAAAATATTCTTTGAATATGCAACAATAATCTCAAGAACAATTGATAAAGAAATTAAGGATTGCTCGAAAGAACTGTTAATCACACAAAAACTACTCAATTCTATGTTATCTATTGATTCTCAATTGATTCGCTACTCTATTACATAGAAATAAAAGGTATTTATAACAGTAGAGTAAGCCTTCCTTGTTCCTTCATGGAGTGGAATTGGGATTTGTAACTCCTTTTCCTAGTTGATTTAGTATTTGACTTTTTTTAAAAATAACCTAGAAAAGTATTTATACAAATAATTAGAACTTTTTTCCTAAATTAACAGGGAAACTAATTTAACTGCTTCCTCCTCATCTTACGACTCGTACCATGAACCTACGAGTCATAGCTTCCTCTCGTACAATGCTCAACAACTTTGAATCTGGTTAAGTCCTGGAAGTTTGTATGACTCGTACAATGCTCTGACGAGTCGTACAATGCATGTCATGGTCTGATCTTGTGGAGTTGGGCATCCTCTGAATATTTTCATAGGTGTTGTGGTACCACTTGTACCTTGATATCACGAATCGTGACTGCCTCGTGCACATTTTCTCTGAAGTTCACCACTGCTCTTTGGTGCAAGTCGTATGTGGTCATCACGACTCATATCTTCCATTCGTGCCATGAGCTTATACAAGTGCAATATTTCTGTAATTATACACGACTGCTATGGTACAACTCATACCAAGATGGTACAACTCTTACCAAGAGTCGTACATGGCTAGTGCCTTATGCAGTTCCTCTAAATTTTATCACGAATGCTATGTATGGCTCGTACTTCAAAGGTACGACTCGTACTGATGTCTGCAATTTCACCATTTTCAGCACTCTTTTCTCTTCTTTTGCACATTTCAACTCCAATACATAATTTATCTAAAAAAAAAGTAACACATCTAAATAAACACACCTAAGAACATGTATTTTTTCTAGGTTTTAAGTGTCGAAAGTGCTATAAATTCACAGCACATCAATATCCTCTAATTGAGACTTTTGCACGTCCTCAAGAAAAGAAAGCTAAAACTAAAAATGATGCTTAACTAGAAAATAAACATAGGATACAACAACCAACAATCAATCAAATTTTGCACCATAAATTCAAATGACTTTTGACCCTTTTTCTCATAATCCAAATCACCATATGCACATAAGGCAATAACAAATCATCATAAATAGGGATCAAAATATATCATCTAGCTATTAACAGGTAGTAAAGTCATCACCAATGCTTCTCACACAAAGAACTGGCAGAATTAAGCACAAACCATATACCCTCACAACAAATGAAGTCCCCCACTAACAAATATAGAAAAATATGAAACATGGGACTGAACAAGTAAGACTCTCGCCCTCACAAAGAAGTTTCAAAAACTGCATATTGTATACCATAGGCTAGCCTTATTTTCTCTACTTTGGTTTGTCAGATGGTCAGGCTAGGATCACTATAGGACTTTCTTTTGGCTCGTAATGTAGGCTTTCAGGTTGGGTATGGTAGAGATGGAATCTTTTGAGTGACTAAACCCCTCCTTGGAACAACATACACGTGGCTCCATTTTTACACTTTTTCACTTTTTCACCCTTTTACTCATTTTTCCATTTTCCGTCCCTTTTCCCTGTTTTATGCACTTGTATGAGTGTGGTGTGTTTCTTCAAAATTTTCATGCATCATTCTATTTTTGCATTTTCTTTTTCAATTTTTTATCTTTTTCTTTTTCTTTTGTCACACCACACCTCATTTTCACCTTTTTTTCTCTTCCTTTTTCACCTTCCCATTATTTATGCACCCCAACTCTAGCTACCCTCAACTTAGGTATTTTGCCTATGTTAAGGTTCACAATGTCCAAGGAAGGACCAGGGACAAAATAGGTTCATTATAAAAAATTAATATAGTTAATTGGTTTATCAAAGAAAAGAATGGTCTATTCAAGGCTCAAAAATTTGGATCAAGAGAATCATATGATTTTGGTAGGGTTAGTTAGGCTAAAAATTGGGATCAACAAAAATGGCCTATGATCCTTTCCTAACCAACCATACTAAAACCTATACAAAGACCAACCGGGCAAGTTCTAGATCCTCTATACAGTATTCAACTAGGTATTAGACCTCACTTACTCATGGTACATAACTTGCATTCACTCTACATGTTCGGTTTATATATGGTTTAACAAACACTATACATGCTAATATACTAAATAACATAAAAAGATCCACATAAATCATGCTTGCAATCAAGAGTACATAGCTAATCATAAAAAATATCTAAAAAACAGGGTCCTTTTTTACAAGTCCAAAACTAGTGCAATTTATTGGCTGAGTACTCCTAAGCAACTTTCTAACTAAAACAATCACAAAAATATAATCCTTATCATGCCGGTTCTACTAGATAGCATGCCTGAGAATAAAGAAACACGACAAGAAAAATCCTCGGACGAATCAAAATCCCCAAAAAATTACAAGTACACCACTCCCCTTTTTAAAAAGTATGCTTTATCCCTGAAGCATAGAATGTAAAAATAGAGGAAAGGGAGCATACCTGGGGCTACTCAGACTTCGCCATCCATGGGTTGCCTCCCATGCAGTGCCTGATTTAACGTCGCGACACAACGTAAGTATCTTGACTACTTAGACTTCGTCAAGGAAGTCGGACTCATCCTCCACTATCTTAAATGATTGTCTTTCCCAAGAGGTTCCCTGGATGAGACAAAACAAAACAAACAAAAATGTAAAAGAGGAAATAACAACCAAAAGCTAAATACAAGTAATTAATCTAATCTTAGCCGTATTCCCTGGCAATGGTGCTACTTTTGATAACGCTCAAAATCACACGTCCTGCTGAAGCATACGGCGGACGTTGTCAATAAAGAACCAACTAAGAGGTTGGGGTCGAACCCAAAGGGAATATGGAAGATCTAGTCTAATACTGTTAAGTGAACTTGTTGGTGAGTTATCTCCAATTTGGGGGGTGGGGGGGTTGAAAATAATAATAAAACAAAGTTAAAACTGTGAATCAAATAAAGTTTTGCAAATAACTAGGGTATGTGTACCACATGGGTTCATAACTACTTCGGGTATACACATGTGATCAATCCCAATGTTTACTTGTAGAACTGATAACAAGGGTTCATCCAAATGATTGATTTTTCCCAATTGGATGATTATACTCAATCACCAGATCAGGTCTCATTAGCGATTTCAAACTAACCATTATCGGTATGTTCCAAATTTGACTATCCTGCGACCAAGCTCAAGTTAATACAATGATCATCAAGATCAAAGTTTTGTTGTAATTCACTTTTCCTAACCTCTACCTCTGTAGGTTCAAGAAAGTAAAGAATTCGGGCAACTCCTAACATTGTACACTGTTAATAAACATTTATGCATAAAGAGAATACAATACAAGCTTTTTGCGTTGGTTTTGAATAACATTTGTGCAACCCTAGTTTGTTAATCCTCCATGGTTCCCACAACCTCTAGTTGTGGAGTTTTTAGCCTCTCATGGTTGTAAAATTATGATATATTTCATAGACAAACACATAATTGAATACTTAAAGCAATAGAAATAGTAGAGAGAAAAACTTCTTTGAATGTGCAAGAATAATCTCAAGAACAATTGATAAAGAAATCAAGAATTGCTCCCAAGAAGTGTTAATCACACAAAAACTACTCAATTCTATGTTCTCTATTGATTCTCTACTAATTCACTACTCTATTGCATAGAAATAAATGATATTTATAATTGTAGAGTAAGCCTTCCTTTCCTTCATGGAGTGGAATTTGTATTTGTACAAATAATTAGAAGTTTTTCCTAAATTAACAGGGAAACTAATTTAACTGCTGCCGCCTGATCCTACGACTCGTACCATGAACCTACGAGTCGTAGCTTTCTATCATATAATGCTCAGTATCCTTGAATTTGGTTAAGTCCTGGAAGTTGGTACAACTTGTACAATGCTTTTACGAGTCGTACAATGCCTGTTATGGTCTGATCTTGTGGAGTTAAGCATCCTCTGAATATCTTCATGAGTGTTGTGGTACAACTCGTACCTTGATATCACGACTCACGACTGCCTCGTGCCATAGGATCAGGCAATCACATTTTCTCAAAATTTCACCATGGCTCTTTGGTGTGAGTCGTATGTGTTCGTGACGACTCGTATCTTCCATTCGAAGGGTAAGCTCAAACAAGTGTAATATTTTTGTAATTTTCCACAACTGTTGTGGTATGGCTCTTACCAAATGTCGTACATGGCCAGTGCCTTATGCAGTTCCTCTAAATTTTATCATGGATGCTATGTTCAGCTCGTACTTCATAGGTACGAATTGTACCGATGTCTGTAATTTCACCATTTTCAACACTCTTTTCTCTTCTTTTTCACATTTCAACTCCAATACACAATTTTCTTGAAAAAAAGTAAAAGTTCATCATATATATATAAACACACCTAAGACCATGCATATTTTCTATGTTTTAAGCATAGAAAGTGCTGTAAATTCATAGCACATCAGAGTGCAAGACAACCCTGTGATGAAGTCCATATTGATCTCTTCTCACTTTCAAGTGGGATACTGATGTCATGTCACATACCTCCAGCTTCTGATGCTCCACTTTCACTTGTTGACAGTTTGGACACTTAGCCACAAACTCAGCTATGTCCCTCTTCATTCCATTCCACCAATAGACTTCTCATAGGTCATGATACATCTTGGTGGCACCTGCATGTATAAAATGATAGAGGTGGAGTTTGAGTGGTCACAGGTATGTCCCGTTTTCCCTTCATGCTTATATTTTATGCTTCGGGGATGAAGCTCATTTTTCCAAAAAGGGGGGTGTACTTGTTAATTTTCGGAGATTTTTGTTCGTCTGAGGGTTTTCCTTGCCGTGTTTCTTTTCCCTCAGGCATGCTATCTAGGAGAACTGGCCTGTGTTAGGATTTTTTTTTAATTTGTGATTTTTGTTCAATTAGAAAGTAACTTAGGAATACTCAGCCAATGGATATTGCACTATTTTTGTGGTTTTTGAAAAATTGACCCTATTTAAAAAAATTTTGCTATGTATTTATGACAACAATGCATGATTTCCATGCATCATTTTATGTCATTTAGTTATTGATAGTGTTAGTCTTGTTAATCCATGTATGAACCAGACAAGTAAAGTCAAAATTGTTCATGTACCATGTGTGAGTGAGGTCTTAGTATTTATGGCGGTATGTTGTTAAAGATCTAGAACTTGCCTGGTTGGTCTCTGCATAGGTTGAGGATGGTTGGTTAGGATATGATCATAGGCCTTTTTTTTGTTAGCTCACTTTTAGCCTATATTGCCCTACCAAATTTCATGAATCCCTTGATCCCAAGTTTGAGCCGTAATTGACCATATTTCTTTGATTTACCTGTCAACCGTACCCATTTGTTTATAATGAACCTGTTTGGCCTTGGTCCTTCCATGGATATTGTGAACCTCAACATAAGAAAAATGCTTAAGTTGAGGTTGGCTAGAGTAGGGGTGCATAAATGGTGGGAGCGAGAGAAAAGGAAAGAAAAGAAAGAGAAAAGAAAAAAATGGTGAAAAAAGGTGTGTTGAGGTGAAAAAGTAAAAAGTTGAAAATTTGAGAATATTGAAAAAAAAAGAGAGAGAGAAATTCAAAATAGCTTGAAAGTGTTGAAAAATGAGAAAAAATCACCTCACCCATGAAAATATTCTTAAAATGGGAAAAAGGGAAGAAAAGAAGACAAAAGGAGTGAAGGGTGAAATAGGAGAATGGTGTAGCCAATGAATGTAGTGCCAAGGAAGGGATAGTCACTAATAAAATCTTTCATATTTATCATGTCCAGCGCTAAGCCTACATTACAAGCCATATCAAGTCCTATAGTGATCTTAATTTGACCATCTAACAAACCAAAGCAGAGAAAATAAGGGCAAGCCTATGGTATCTGATGCATAATACTTGCAGTTTTTTGAGAGAGTGAGTGCTTCATTTGCCTAGTCCCATGTTTCAATTGATACTTCATACTAGAGTGGGTACTTCATTTTTTGTGAGGGTACATGTATTATGTTTGCTCTTACCATTGGTCTGTGTGAAACACATAGGTGATGACTTGATTGCTTGTTGATAGCTAGATGACATGTCTTGATCCCTGAATATGATGTTTTGATGTTGATTGCAATACATTAGCTGATGATGTTTCAAGAGGAAGGGTCAATAGAGTTTGTATATACAGTGCACAAATTTGTTTGAGTTTTGGTTATAGTACCTTAAGTTTATTTTCTAGTTAAACATCGTTTTTAGTTTTTCTTTTTCTTTGCCTGAGGACATGCAAAAGTCTTAAGTTGAGGGTGTTAATGTGCTATGGATTTACAACACTGTTGATGCTCAAAACTAAGAAAATAGCATGGACATAGGTGTATTTATATAGATATGAGGCACTTTTCCTTTGATTTTAGGATAAATGGGTGTTGGAACAATAAATTGCAAAAGGGAGCTAAAAGTGTGCAAAAAAGGGCAAAAAGTGCAGTCCACAGTACGATCCGTAGGATGGACCTACGAGTCGTACTAAGGGCCCTGATAAGAAGCTGAAAGTTTAACCTGAAAGACTGATTCTATGAGACTTGTCACGGATCGTACCATGGCGCTACGAGTCGTGGTAAGCTGGTCGTGATGAAATCTAGAAGAAATGCATAGAAGGCTGATTCTCAGTACAAGAGCACCCTAAGACCCGTGAGATGAAGGTACGAGTCGTACCATACTGATCGTGGTGAAGTTCAGAAAAAGATCAAGAGTACCAGGATCAAGCCACGGGTGTAATGTATGAGTCGTCGGATGTTGGTATGAATCGTACCTTGACCCAACACTTAGCCAAAATTCACCCAACACTTCAAGCCACGAGTTGATGCCATGGTCTGTGAGAAGCCCCTATGAGTTGTAGGTAGACCGTGACGAGGTCTGCTACAAATATGGAAAACAGTCCTGTTAGTTAAGGAAAAGGACTCTTGTGTCTCTATAAATACTTTTTATGTTTTATTTTTCAGGGGGAGAGAGGATGACAAATAGACTTAATTCTAGTAGGAAAACATTTTAGCAAGGAGTTTTACATCATTGGAAGAGAGAATTGAGTTGGTTCAACCTTGTGATCAACCTTTTATTGAATTCATCTTGTTCTTGCTACTTGTTATTCAAGATTTCGTGGTGTAATAGAAGGAATTGTTGTCTCTCTCAATCATCTTTGTAAGTATTGTTTTATGTTTTCAATCATGAACACAAATCACAACCATGCAAGTATGAGAGACTAGAACCTCCATAGCTAGGGTTGTGGGAACCATGGTGGATTAACAAGTTAGGGTTGCACAAAGTGAGTCTAAAATTAATACTAATTACTTATATTGTTTTCTCTTCATCTTTAATGATTCTTAACGGTGTAGAACGTTAGGAAGTTCCTAAATTCTTTACTTGCTTTGGTTGAAGAGGTAGAGATTAGGAAAAGAGAATTCCAACAGAGACTTGATCTTGATGATCATTGTATTAACTTGAGTTGTGGTCGCAGGATAGTTATATATGGAACTTAGTGATAACGGTTAGTTTGCAAAACTCATGAGACTTGGTCGAGTAATTGAGGATAGTCATTCAATAGGGATTGATCGATCGTTTGAATGAACCTAGGTTATCAGTTCTGTAAGTAAGTGTTGGTAAAGATCATGAGTGTATACCCAAAGCTGTTATGAACCCGTGTGGAACACAAACCCTAGTTATTCCTTTAATTATTGATTCACAAATATAATCTTGACCGCTGTTTATTTCTATTATTGATTTTTATTAGAATTCCCCCACTGTGAAGTAATTACCATACAAGTTCATATACCGGTTGTAATCTAGATCTTCCATATTCCCTATGGGTTCGACCCCAACCTCTTAGTTGGGTTCTTTATTGACAACGTGCGCTTCATACTTCAGTTGGAAGTGTGGTTTGAGCATTATCAACCCAAAACATACAAATGACCCTGATATCAAAGCACACCATCTGCCCCATGGGAGAAGACTTCTACCTTTTGATTTTGAACCGCCTTTTTCAAATTCACCAAGATAGGATCCTCATCTTGACTAGCCTTGACATCAGTCACCAAAGAAAAGAAGATTCTAAACCATTCTGAATAATGACACCATCATCTATCAAATCCACAAGGCAAAACCCCAATCGTTCAAACCGATGCACATCCTTTACCAACTCTTTCCTTCCCTCTTCCATACGAGAAACACTCTCCATGGATAGTCTACTAAGGGAATCCACCACTACATCGGCCTTTCCTGGATGATAAAGGACACTTATGCCATAGTCCTTGAGCAGCTCTAACCATCTCCTTTGTTGCTAATTCAAGTTCTTCTGGGTGAACACATACCGTAGGCTCTTGTGGTCCGTAAACACATACAAGTAGTGTTTCCAAATCTTCAATGCGAACACCACCGCTGCCAATTCTAGGCCATGTGTCGGGTAATTCTTCTCATGAGTCTTAAGCTGTCTAGAGGCATACGTAATGACCTTACAAGGATACATCAACACACAACCAAGACCAACCTTAGAGGAATCAAAATACATAATGAATTTATCTATGACCTCTAGTAGGATCAATAATGGGGAAGAAGTGAGTCGAGTCTTTAACTCCTGAAAGCTCTTCTCACATGCATCTTACCACTAAAATTTGACTTTCTTCTAAGTAAACTTAGTCAACAGTGTTGCAATGAATGAAAATCCTTCAACAAACCTCCTGTAATAACTAGCTAAACCCAAGAAACTCCTGATATCCGAAGCATTAACTGGTCTAGGCCAATTCTTCACCGCTTCTATCTTTTGAGAGTCCACCTACACACTCCCACTTAACACCATATGGCCCAAAATGCTATTGAGTTAAACCAAAACTCACACTAGCTGAATTTGGCACACAACTGGCAATCCTTGAGAGTCTGTAGCACAATCTTCAAATGAGCGGCATGCTCCTCCTCGCTCCGAGAGTATATGAGAATGTCATCTATGAAGACAATCACAAAAATATCCAAATACGGATTGAATACCCTGTTCATTATATCCATAAAAGCTGCAGGAGAATTGATTATTCCAAAAGGAATAACTTCGATCTCATAGCGACCATAGCAAGTCCAAAAAGCTGTCTTCGGGATGTCACTCTCCCTAACTCTGAGCTGGTGATAATCGGATCTGAGGTCTATATTTGAGAAGCACTTAGCACCCTTAAGTTGGTCAAATAAGTCATCAATCCTGGGGAGGGGATACTTGTTCTTGATTGTGACCTTGTTCAACTGTCGATAGTTAATGCACATATGAAGAGACCCATCCTTCATTCGAACAAAGAGAACTGGTGCAGCCCACGGGGACTTTCTTTGCCTAATAAAGCCCTTACTTAGAAGATCCTTCAACTTCTCATTCAACTCCTTTAGCTTTGCTAGAGCCATTTTGTAAGGAGGAATAGATATAAGTTGTGTATCGGGAAGAAGGTCAATTCACAAATTAATCTCCCTCTCGGGAGGGTCTCCTAGTAGATCACTTGGGAAAACCTCTAGATAGTCACATACTGCAGGGACAGACTAAAGAGTCAGGGTCTCATACGTAGCATCCTGAACCCAAACTAGATAGTACACACAACCCTTGGAAATCGTCTATCTTGCCTTAAGATAGGAAACAAAGCGACCGACAGGAACAACTGAACTACCATTCCATTCTAGGACTGTCTCACCCAAAAACCAGAATTCTACCATATGGATTCTACATTTCACTGAGGCATGTATGCAACCAATCCATACCAAGGATAACATCAAAATTACTCATGTCTAACTCTACCAAATCGGCTGAGGTGACTTTCTTAAGGATTATGACAGGTCAATTTCTGTATATCCATCGAGCTATATCTAAGTCACCAACTAGAGTAGAGATTGAGAAGGGTTCTTCTAGGATTTCAGGACTGCCTCCGAAACTAATAGCAACATAAGGCATCACAAAAGATAAAGTAGCCCCTAGATCTAACAATGCATACACATCAAGATGGAATACTCGTAACACAACAGTGACCACATATGTATAGACCTCATGCTCCTGACGAGATGAGGGCATAAAATTTGTTCTAACGTTGACCACCACATACAAAAAAGGATGCACCCTGCTGAGCCGAGCATACTGGTGGAGCTGTTGAACTAGTGATCAGGTCACGGCCTCTACCATGGCCCTGTCTGGCTGAAGCGCCGTCTTTGAGCATATGTCCAGGCTTCCCACACCCAAACAAGCACCTGAACTTGCTAAGCATTCTCAGGTGTGCCTCCTACAACACCTGCGACAAACTAGAATACTGAGCTCTGCTGACATGCTCCCTTGACCTCGGGAGCCTGATGTTTTTCCCTTCTGATCACGCCTAGATCAAGATGGCATATTGGCTAAGGACGATGCTGGGTGGATGATCTCTAGTGGGACTGCTAATGAAGTTCTCCATTGGATCTCTACTGGGAAAACACAAAAATGCTTGTCCTGTCCCTCTTGGCCTCTCTCTCCCTTTCCTTCATTTAATCCGCCTCTATCTGCTGGGTGTATATAACCAATCGAGAGAAGTCTAGATCACTATTCAGAATTGTCGTCCTACACTCTTTGACCAGCATATCTGACACTCCATACAAAAATCTATTCATACGAGCTCTATGATCCGCAACCATCTTTGATGCATACTTGGATAGCCGAGTGAACTCCAAGGCATACTCTTGCAGAGTTATGTTATGCTGCCTCAAGTTGACGAACTCCACCACCTTTGCTTCCCTCAACTCCCTAGGGAACAATCTATCTAAGAATAACGTTATGAACTCATCCCAACTCACGAGAATGGCGCCCACTGCTTTAGCATTCTTCCACCAACAGTACGAAATATAAGAAACCCCCTTCAGCTGATAGAAGCTCGAGTCTGTGCTCTCTTGTCCCGTCACCCCCATAATTTGTGATCTTCTATATCTCCTCAAGGAACTCATGCAGGTCCTCTTCCACTTTTGACCCCAGAAACTCAGGCAGATTCATCCTGAGAAAGTCCCGTACTCGAGCCGCTACTGCACTCCCATTCTGAGGGACATGGGCCACCGCTTGCTAGTTTACCTAAGTGGTCAAAGTTGTGCCAAGATTTGAAAAGTAGCACTAAACTCGGCATGAGATACCTCCTCGGGGAAAGGACCTGCTGGTGTTGGCGAGGCTTGCTGGTGCCCATCTCCATTGCCATCTTCATGGCCATTTCCATTTCCGTTTCTTCTACCATTTACTCGGCATGGAGGCATGATTCTGAAAATGCGTATAGCGCGAGTTAGAAGAGTAGAGGAACTGAGATTCATAGCACAAGTTAGAATCATGAAAGAAGGGAATTTTTCCTAAAACATCTTTTAGCCTCTTCCCTATAAGTGTGGCGCACTTCACACCCATGAAAAAAACTCTACTCAACGCAACTTCCTAACACCCTAAAACACTCTGAACCTTGACTCTAATACCAAGTTTGTCACAACCCGAACATAGGTTCGGACCGAGACATAAAACCTAGAGCCATGAATGGCTCCAAGTCGACTTATGGCATGAACATGATAACTAAAGCACATACTCCAAGAAAAAATTTATAACTAAAAATATGAATAAGGGGAAGTATGAACACATATCAACCATATAGATTCAACACTAACAAAGTTGAAATTTCACATATTGTCTAATAAGCCTCTAAACTATCTGATAAGTTGATGGGAAGACACCCGTAATTAGCTCGCTAAAATTTGAGATTGAAAATAACATAATGCAAACAACTGAAGTTCCTCGAAGGATGAGGACTCACCAAAAAGAGAAACGAAACTAAGCTGTGGGGACTAACTAATGGCAGAACTGAGTCTGATCGTCTGCACCTGTATCATGAAAGATACACCATAGAGTATGCATCCAATACATGGAATGTACTGAGTATGTGAGGTAAGTAAAACATGCTAAGTAAGTTTGAACTGAAATCACGCATACCAACATAAATCATAAGATTAGGAGAGTAAGGACTGGATGCTAATATCTGAAAAACATGCATATAAACTGAATCTCATATCTAAATCAAATGAACCAAAGCTAAAAATATAATCATTTTGATTGCCATATCTAAAATCACTAATAAAAGTTTACAAACTGATTATTGGATTAAACCTGCTAAAACATAATATCATAAGTCATGAACATCAATAAATGAAATCATGAGGAACAATTGGAGACTCGTCACAACCAACTCCATCACGATAGAGCTTACGTGATGCCCCAACTATCGCACTCAAGTGGGAAGATTCTTCCAACACCTTGTCAGGGCTAAGGATGCTACCATGATATCGATATAAAACTGAAGGCCGCTTGCGAGCTGGGGAAACTCTCTTGAAAGGCTCCATATATATATATATATATATATATATATATATATATATATATATATATATCCCATTTTGGTGTGTAGTTCTGAGATCCGAGGTTTACATGACCCCTAGCTTACTCAGTGCTAGACACTGCTCCCAAAAACAAGCAAGGCGCTCACCGTCGTTTTTTAATAAAACTGAAACCATCATTTTTAAATGAAGCTGATAATGTATCATGCATAGTCTGAAATATGAATATGGGGAGTCCTGACTCCATACATACCATAAGCTAAAAATAAAGAGTATCACTCCAAACCATATGGTAAGCTGATATTATAAAAGTAATCTGAATCATGAAAACATACTTAACATGTGTGGGCTTTTCCAAATCATGAAATCGCACATACTTGAAATAGACCTCATAATTCAAAATCATAAATTCATACATGGATAATTTGTAAACATTTAATCATGCTAGATATCTCATCATACTTGAAATTATAAATCATAAACTAGACTTCTTATTAACTTGCATAATTGGGAATAATTTTCTAAAACTTGAAATCATGAATTTATAACCAAAATAGATATAAAATATATCCATGAATCTTAAAACATACTAGAAATATGAAGATAATTAACCTATAAAAAATCATAGAAAATTTCATGAAAATGAGCTAGAACCCCATAAGATCATGAATTTGAATTCAGACTTGAATTCAAGAGATTGAGGAGAGATATGAGCATGAGAGTGAAAGAAAATTCTCATTCATAGCTCTACATACCTAGATAAACTGAATCTACACTTGTATTTGGAAGCATAAAATATTTGAGGAAGAAATTGAAGGGTTTAAGCTTGATCTTCAAAGAAGAAGTCCTAATCTTGCATGCATGGGAGTTGAATGAATTTGGATAGGTTTAAATCCCTTAAAACCTTATTTTTGGAGCTTAAAATGACATAGTTTAGGGTTTAGGAGCTTATGATTTACGAAAATACACTTAATGAATTCGTATAAAAATTGATTCTGCCAGCTATCACGACTCACACCAAGAGTCATAAAATCCTCCTATGACTCGTGGTATCTTTCCATAATGACGAAGTCCAAAACCTCTAATCCTCTGAATATTTCAACAAATCCTACTGCAACCTGTAATTGGCTATTCCGATTCCTACGAACACTCGTACAACCTGCATCTGAAAAATCCCAAGTTCTTGTTATGATCCATATCACGAGTCGTACCCACACACTACGACTCATAGTGGGGACTCGTGGTCTAGGAAAAGAAATCTCTGAACGGAATCACGACTCTTCCTACGTCGCATACCAACTACCTACGACTCATAGATTGAGTTGTACAAAAGCAATTCTCCAACATTTTCTATTGGTGACATTCCAAATCTTAGGTCTAGTCTTAAGAAGTTTCGAGGTATTACAAACTACTACTATGGAATTGATGGAGCTTCATTTCATGCCATCAATTCAGAGTTCTTGATAGATTATCAGCAGGAAGAATGGTGGAGTCTTGTTCCTTCATCGCTATACCTTTAATTCTTAGGTAGAATGTCTAAATTTTTACCATGGGGTATTGTTAAAAGGAAATCCTTTTTAGAATAAGAGTTGCACCCTGAAAAACACTTAATTACAGAATTTTGGTTTACGTCTTTTGCTATAGTGGTCCAATTCTCGCTGTAGTAATGGAATGCCCTCTATGGCTGTGTAAAACCCCAAAAGTCCCTAAGATCAAACCAGAGAGTTGAAACAAAGAAAGTAGGATCATCTGCACCAGGTCACAGAACGAGTCATTAAAGGACTCCCTATTGGACCTAACGAGTCATCAAGTGACTCATCATTTGGAAAGATCAAAAACTTCAGGTGAGGTTACCAGTGGAAACGGGTTAGTGGATGACCCATCATGTCTCCCAATGGATTATCCAGTCTCTCGTCGGGTATGGTAGTATGCAATTACCTGTAGATTCATTAAGGGCGTTATCATAATGTCTAAGCTCCTAAGTCCTAAATATCATTATTTTAAGCTTGGAAAAGAGTGCTTTAAGGGGAATATTCACCCTAGAACTCTCATTCTACTTCTATTACCCCAATCAGAAGATTAAAACATCTCAAGGCTAGCAAGAGCAATCCAGGGTTATTCACTCTCATCTCCTCGAATTCTCAATGGGTTTCAAGATAATTCAAGAATCAGTGAAAAGGTATGTGGGGTTTATCGAAGAGGGGTTCTTCCACCCTCATGCCCCTTTTCCAATAGAAATCATGATCCCCCATTTCCCATGCCCTAATTTTGAATTTCTAAGGCTTTATTGGGTATTATTGAATCCCTTCATGATTCCCCTATGAGTTTAGCTATCTTGATCAATTTGATAATTCTCTGATTAGTGTTTTATATTTCTATCAAGTCCTCAATGAAATTTCTATCAAGCATGATTATGAATTTTTATGGTTAAATTCCCTTCTATTGAAATCACATGATTCTCTTATGATATCAACTCTCAAGTTTTAAGTTATTATTATGATCATGATGTATGATTTTTACAAGAACCCTTCATGATTTTATATGTTTCAAGTATGATAACTTTCTCAAGTATGCATAGCTTTTACAAGTATCATGTTTTGTTTGTGGATGACTCACAAGCCCCTTTCATGGCTAGTTCACGTAATTCAAGCATGTTCATGTATCTTATGATTTTAACTAGCCCATATATTCCAAGCATGTTTCATGATTACTCTATAAGCCATGTGCATATTTTTGGGAATAGTATCTAGCATCGAGTAGGTCAGGGATTTTGGGGACTAGGGCCTCAGAACTGAGTGCCAAGTAGGACTATGCTCATATTAACCCTAGGGATCTCTTAGTGATCATGCCATGTCATCGTCCCTTGCCGGGAAAGCTTGGAGCGACTCTGTCCACTTGAGCAAGATAGTTGGGGCATCATGTAGATCTATCATGATGGTGTCAGTTATTATGAATCCTCCCACTATTTCTTATGATTTTATACACGTTCATGATTATTATATTTTTGATCAAGTAATGTTTATGAATATACTTATGACTAGTTTATGAACTATTTTGAAATCCTTGAGCCCTAATGCTTAAATTATGATTATCACTTCATGCTTGAAATTTCCTACTCTCGTGAACTCTTTATGCATTTTTATATATCCTGTTTTACTTACCCTGCATACTCAATGCATTTAAAGTACTGATTGAATACTCTATGCTATATCATTTCATGATATTGGTTCGGGCGATCATATTCAGCAACGCCATTAGTCCTGCTCCCTTTTAGTCCTGTATTGGTGAGTCCTCATATATTGAGGATATTCTTTCAGTCCTATTATTTCGGTGGTTTAGTTTTAAGACTTGGAGTTATTTGGGGGCTTGGCCCAATATATAATCAGATAGTAGAGGCTTTCCAGATACAGAGTAGTATGTTCTGCTCTTGGTTCAGTGTTGTGATGTTAACTCTTCTATTTATGTTTTTATTACTTTCAGAATTCCACATATTTATTTTTAAGTTTTAAGTTTTCCACTTTAATTGATGCTCTTGAGTTGCTACGCACATGCCATGGGTTAGCTTTAAGCCATTCATGTTTCTATATCACGTATCTTGATCCGGGGTCCCAGCTCAGGTCGTGAAAAACTTTGTATCAGAGAAAAGGTTTATGTGTTTCCTAGGGTGTATGAAAGCCACGTTAAGTAAAGTCTTTTTCATGGGTGTGAAGCATGCCACACTTATGGGGAAGAGGATACAAGACGTTTTAGGAAATTTCGCTTCTTTCATGATCTATGTCATGTGATGAAGTACCTCTCTATTCCTCTAACTTGTGCTATACATGTTTTCATAAATATGCCTCCATGCCGAGTAAATGGAAGGAAAAATGGCAATGGAAATGGTGATGGACATCAACCAGCCATACTAGCTCCAGCGGATCCCTTGTCCGAGCAGGTTACCCATGCCGTGTTTAGGGCGCATTTTAGATGTTGGTGCAGGCTATGACCGTCAGGTAAACCAGCAGGCAGTGGTCCATGCTCCTCAGAATAGGAAAGCAGTAGTGGCTAGAATATGAGATTTTCTTAGGATGAACTTGGGGTCAAAGGTGGATAAGGACCTGCATGAGTTTATTTAGGAGGTGTAGATGATCACCCAAATTATGGGAGTCATGGGAGAGGAGAGTGCAGATTTAGCCTCTTATTAGTTGAAGGGGGTTTCTTATATATGGTTCCATCAGTAGAAGGAGAGTAGAGCAGTGGAAACAGTTCCCGTGAGTTAGGATGAGTTTATGACTGTTTTCTTAGATAGTTTCTTCCCTAGGGAGCTGAGAGAGGCAAAGGCAACGGAGTTCATAAACTTGAAGTAGAACCACAGGACCATCTACGAGTACGCCATAGAGTTTCCTGGCTGTCTAAATATGCATCGTAGATGGTTGTGGATAAGAGGGCTCGTATGAGCAAGTTTATGACTGGAATAGCAAATTCACTGGTAAAGGAGTGCAGGACCACCATGCTTAAATGTGACCTAGATTTCTCCCAGTTGGTCATATACGCCCAGCAAACAGAGACGAAGCAGGTGAGGGAGAAGTAGAGAGCGGCCAAGAAGGCCAGGACAGGGAGCTATGGGCAGTTCTAGCAAAGGTCTGATGGTGGACATCACCCTCAGTCCCACTAGAGATCGTCAGCCCCAGCTCCATTGGTAGCTAGTGTTCCATCCCAACCCAAGCATGATCAGAGAGGCAAATCGTCAGGCTCTATGGGACAGAGGAGAACGACAGGGGAGCGCACCTTCCCAGCTTGTAGGAGGTGTGGTAGAACCACCCTGGAGAGTGCTTGTTTAGTTCAGATGCTTGTTTCGAGTGTAGGAAGCTCGGACATATGCTCAAAGATTTCTCTTCAGCTAGATAAGGCAACATTAGAGTGCCCAAGATCAATAATTTATTATAAGTCCCCATTCATGCATGCAAGAGTATAGAGAGGTGATCATAGGGTGATTCAACGCTTTTCTCTTCAAATTCTTCCAATTCCTTCTTGGGCATTCAAGGGAGATTAAGAATCAATTGTTTCCAGGTATGTAAGGATATCAATGGGTGTTTTCTGTTACACCCATGCCTATTCTCTACGATTTCATGAAAATTCTATCAAAACTTTATGGGATTTTGAAGTAGATCTATATAAAAATCTAATGATTGTTAATGAGCTTTGTGTTTTTGAATCTTGTCATATGCTAAGGTTTTTTGATCAACTTTTATGATTCAAATTATTTATAATGTTATCAATTTCGATTTCTTTTGAATTAGGCCTAATTATGCATGACTCATGATGTATCGATTTATGATTTACTTTTCCAATAATGATATTTACAAGCCCAGTATGAATTATGATTTAATCAATTACCCATCATGATTTCATGAATTTCAAGCTATATGCATGATCTACAAGTATGTATGAACCTTATGATTTATGAATTATATTTTGATCGACTCACGGGTCTTGTTTTATGGCTAGTTCACGTATGTACAAGTATATTTATGATTATAATGATTTAACTAGACCGTGAAAACATACATATTATACTATGAGAACTATATATGTTTTGGGAGTAGTATCGAACACCGAGTAGGTTCGGGGCTCAGGTTAAGCCTTGGATCTCCTAAACTACGTGCCACCGTAGGAATGTTGGGACCTCCTTTGTGACTTTCCCCGGCCCAAATGGCCCTTTTCATGGTGATATCACACCCTTCATGGTTCTACCCTTGGCAAGGTACGAACGGCCTCCTGACTAGGTTTACTAATCGGACTTCATGTGTGCTCATATAGGGTATGTTGGTTAAGAGAATCTCCCACTGTTCCTCATGATTTATGCATGTATATGATTATGTATTTTGGCTCAAGTCATGTTAAGTAAGGCTTTTCTCCTGTAATTATGACTATGTTTGTATTTACGAATGTTTTAAAAACCTTGAGCCCTATGTTATGTTATGATGTTTACGATACGAGCATGATGTCCTACTCTTATGATCATTTATGAGTTTTATATATTTTAAATGTCCATTTTACTTAACTTGTATACTACGTACATTTCACATACTGATCGCGTACTTTCTATGCTGTATCATTTCATGATACAGGACCCGGCTCTCAAGCTCACCCTCCTCAATAGCTTCTCAAAGTTCGCTATCAACTTATTTGGTGAGTCCTCATGTTCCGAGGGCCATATGTTCAGACTCTATTATTCACTTTCAGTTTCGGGCCCCATCCTCTACTTCCGCAGTTTTGGCAGCTCGCCCACCTTAGCAGGGCGCCTCTTCTAATGCAGGTGGTTGTTAGCGCCAAAATAGATTTTATGCACTATCTTTCTGCCAGAAGCAGGAGGTCTGTCTAAATGAGGTCACTAGTATGTTATGAGTATTACATGTTGATGTGTATGCATTGTTAGATTAGGGGCTACATTATCTTTCATGACTCCTTATGTTTCTGTTAACTTTGGAGTCAGTCCCGAAATCTTATCAGAACTCTTCTCAGTTTCTACTCTAGTCAGTGAGTCATTTTTTGCTTGACGGGTGTACAGAAATTGCCCTATCACGATTCTTCAGAAAGTCACCTCAGCTAACCTAATAGAGTTAGATATGACCAACTTTATTGTTATATTCAGTATGGATTGCTTGCATGCATGTAATGCCTCAGTCAATTGTAGAACCTGTATGGTAGAGTTCTGATTTTTGGGTGAACCAGTCCTAGAGTGGAAGGGAAGTTCAGTTGTTCCTGTAGGCCACTTTGTTTCCTATCTCAAGGCATGGAAAATGATCTCTAAGGGTGTGTGTACCATCTAGTTCAGGTTAAAGATTATACGTCTGAGACCCCAACTTTTCAGTATATCCTATCATATTGAGTATCTAGAGGTGTTCCCTGATGATCTACCAGGAGTCCCTCCCGAGTGGGAGATTGACTTTGGTATTGATCTTCTTCCTGATGCGTAGCCCATATCAATTCCTCCTTAAAGAATGGCTCCAGCCAAGCTAAAGGAGTTGAAAGAACAGTTGAAGGATCTACAAGATAAGGATTTCATCAGGCCTAGTAAATCCCCATGGGGTGCTCTAGTTCTCTTTGTTCGAAAGATGGATGGTTCCCCTAGGATGTGTATTGATTATCGGTAGTTGAACAAGGTCACAATCAAGAATAAGTATCCCTTTCCCAGGATTGATGACCTGTTTGACCAGCTTGAAGGAGCTAAGTGCTTCTCAAAGATAGACCTCAGATCTGGCTATCATCAATAAAGAGTTAGAGAGAGTGACATCCCCAAGACAGCCTTCAGGACTCTGTATGATCACTTTGAGTTTGTAGTTATGTCTTTTGGACTAACGAATGCCCCTGAAGCTTTTAAGGATTTGATAAACAGAGTGTTCAAGCAGTATATAAATATGTTTGTAATGGTATCATAGATGATATACTCTTATACTCTTGAAGCAGGGACGAGCATGCCGCTCATTTGAGGATTGTGCTGCAGACCCTCAAGGATTGCTAGCTTTTTGCTAAATTCAACAAGTGTGAGTTTTAGCTTAACTTAGTAGCATTTTTGGGCCATGTGGTGTCTAGAAAAGGGGTGCAGGTTGACTCTCAAAAGATAGAAGCGGTGAAGAATTGCTGAGACCTGTCATTCCTACGGATATTAGGAGCTTTGGGTTTAGTTGGCTACTATAGGAGGTTTGTGGAGGGTTTTTCATCCATTGCAGCATCGTGACTAAGTTGACCCAAAAGAAGGTCAAATTTTAGTGGTTGAATTCTTGTGAGAATAGTTTTCAGGAGTTAAAGACTCGACCCATTTGAGCCTCAATATTGACCCTACTGGAGGGCACAGATGGTTTTGTTGTGTTTTATGATGCATCTAAGGTTGTTCTTGGTTTTGTGTTGATGCAGCATGGTAAGGTCATTACGTATGCCTCTAGATAGATTAAGACTCATGAGAAGAATTACCCGACGCATGAATTAGAGTTGGCAGTTGTGGTGTTTGTGTTGAAGATTTGGAGGCACTACTTGTATGGTGTACAGGTGGATGTGTTCACAGACCACAATAGCCTTCAATACGTGTTTACTCAAAAGGACCTGAATTTGCGGCAAAGAAGATGGCTAGAGCTTCTCAAGGGCTATGACATTAGTGTCATTTATCATCTAGGCAAGGACAATGTAGTGGAGGATGCTCTTAGTATAATGTCCATATAGAGTGTATCTCATGTCAAGAATGGGATTAATGAGCTACCGAAGGATGTCCATAGGCTTGCTCGTTTGGGGGTTTGCCTTATTGACTTAGTGGATGGTGGTGTCATTATCCAGAATGGGTCAGAATATTCATTGGTGACTGAGATCAAGGCAAAGTAAGATGAGGATCCCATCTTGGTAAAGTTGAAGGAAGTAGTCCGCAATCAGAAAGTGGAGATTTTCTCAAAAGAGGAAAGATGGTGTGCTCTAATATCAAGGCCGATTGTGTGTGCCAACTATAAATGACTTTCGAGTGGATGTTGAGCGAGGCTCATGGCTTTCGGTATTCTATCCACCCAGGTTCCACCAAGATGTACCTTGACCTATGGGAAGTATATTGATGGAATGGCATGAAGAAGGACATAGCGGAGTTTGTGGCTACGTGTTCGAATTGCCAATAGGTGAAGGTTGATAGCATCAGAGACTTGGGGCTACGCTTTAGGATATTACCATTCCCACTTGGAAGTGGGAAAAGAATAATATGCACTTCATTACATGATTTCCTCGTACCCACCGATAGTATGACTCTATATGGATGATTGTGGACTGGTTGACCAAATCAACCCATTTCTTACCAGTCCAAACTACCGATTCAACTGAAGATGATGATAGATTGTACATTCAGGAGTTAATTCAGTTGTATGGATTCCCTTTGTCCATTATCTCAGATAGGGGTACTCAGTTCACCTCTCAGTTTTGGAGATCGTTTCAGAAGGGACTTGGTACGTAGGTGAAGCTTAGCACAACTTTTCACCCACAAACAGATGGTCAGGCCTAGCAGACCATTCAAACTCTTAAGGATATGTTGAGAGAATGTGTAATTGATTTCAAGGGTAGTTGGGATGACCACTTTCCTCTCATCAAGTTTACTTATAATAACAATTATCACTCCAGCATTCAGATGGCTCTATTTCATGCTCTTTACGGGCGGAGGTGTAGATCACCTATTGGATGGTTTGAGGTAGGTCAGGCTACGTTGATAAGTTCAGAATCAGTTCATGAGGTGATGGAGAAAGTTCAGCTTATTAGAGGAAGGATGAAAACAACTCAGAGTCATCAGAAATCTTATGCGAATGTGACGCGGACGGAGCTTGAGTTTAAGGTTGATGATTGGGTATTTTTGAAGGTGTCTCCTATGAAAGGAGTGATGAGGTTCGGAAAGAAGGGGAAGCTTAGTCCCAGTCATGTTGGTCCTTATAGGATTCTAAGGTGGGTTGGCAAGGTGGCATATTAGTTGGAGCTACCAGTATAGTTAGCTTCGGTGGTTCTAGTTTTCCATTTATCTCTGTTGAAGAAGTGCATCGGTGACCCAACCTTAGTTGTTCCAATAGAGAACATAGGTGTAAAGGATATCCTTACCTATGAGGAGGTCCTGGTTGACATCCTTAATCATCATGTTCGGAAGTTGAGGAATAAGGAAGTAGCTTCAGTGAAGGTTTTTCAGAGAAATTAGCTTGTTGAGGAGCTACATGGGAAGCCAAAGCAGATATGATGGTTAGATACCCGTATCTTTTACCTTCTAGCTTAGTTCATCAAGAGGTACTAATTTCCTCCTTATTGCTCTATTCAATTTGATGTCAAGTTCATGTCTCTAAGATCCATTTCATGTCATTGCCTGTGTATGTTTCATGAATTTAGTTTAGTCATGTATTTCAGTCCAGAGTCAGCCACTCCATCAATTTTTAGCTTTAGTTGTTAAGCTTTGAGATTGCAGTTCCTTTCCTAGCCCTTTAGTATGATTAATCTATATTTGAGGATGAATGTAAATTGGAAGATAATGTAACACCCCAAAAGTCCCTAAAATCAGACCCTATAGTTGAAACAGATAAAGTAGGAAAATTTGCAATAGGTCACAGAACGAGTCATCAAATGCCTCATTGTTTGGCCTAACGAGCTGTCAAGCGACTCATTGATTGAAAAGATTACAAATTTTAGCTAAGGTTTCCAGTGGCAACGGGACAGAGATGACCCGTCATGTCTCCCAATGGGTCGTCCAGTCTCTCATCGAGTCTGGTAGTGTACAATTTCCTGTCGGTTCATTGAGGGCGTTTTCATAATTTCTAAGCTTATAAGTCCTTAACTACATCATTTTAATATTGGAAAAGAGTGCTTCAAGGGAAAAATTCACCACTCCTATTACCCTAATTAGAAGATCAAAACCTCTCAAGACTAGAAAAAGCAATCTAAGGTTCTTCAAACTCATCGTATCCAATTCTCATTGTGTTTTAAGCTAAGTCACGAATCAGTGAATCAAGGTATGTAGGGTTTATCAAGGGGGGGGGGGTTCTTACACCCTCATTCCCCTTCTCCAAATTGAAATCATGATCTCCAATTTCTCATACCCTAATTTTTTAATTTCTAGGGCTTTATTGGGTATTAATGAATTCCTCCATGATTCCTCTATGGGTTTAGTTATCTTAATCAATTTGATGATTCTACGATTAGGGTTTTATATTTCTATCGGGTCCTCCATCCAATTTCTATCAAGCATGATTATGAATTTTTAGGGGTAAATTCCCTTCTATAGAAATCCCATGATTCTTTTATGATATCAACTCTCAAAGTTTAAGTGATGTATTATTGTCATGATGAGTGATTTTTACAAGAACTCTTCATGAATTTATTTATTTCAAGTATGATAACTTTTTCAAGTATGTATAGCTTTTACCAGTATCATGTTTATGTTTATGGATGACTCACGGGCCTCTTTCATGGCTAGTTTACGTATTTGAAGCATGTTCATGTATCTTATGATTTTAACTAGCCCATGTATTTCAAGTATGTTTCATGATTATTCTATGAGCCATGTGCATATTTTTGGGAGTAGTATCTAGTATCGAGTAGGTCGGGGGTTCTGGAGACCCAGGCCTTAGAACTAGGTGTTGATAATTCTCAAACTCACACTTCCTGACAAAGTATGAAGCGGATGTTGTCAATAAAGAACCTAACAAAGAGGTTGGGGTCGAACCCACAAGGAATAGGGTAAGATCTGGACTAATGCCTGTAATTGAACTTGCTTGTGAGTTATCTCCAAATTGGGGGGTTTCAACGAAAACAATATTAAAAAAAGATTATAGTTTATATCAAGATTTGCAAATAACTAGGGTAAGTGTTCCCCATGGGTTCATAACTACTTTGGGTATACACACATGATCAATCTCAATGTTTACTTGTATACCTAATAACTAGGGTTAATCCAAATGACTGCTTCATCCCTATTGGATGAGTACTCAATCACCAAGTTAGGTCTTATGAGCAATTGCAAACCAACCATTATCAATTCGTTCAAAATTTAACTATGCGACCACAACTCAAGTTAATACAATGATCATAATAACCAAGTCTTTGTTGTAATTCTCTTTTCCTAATCTGTACTTCTTTAGGTTCAAGACAGTAAAGAATTCAGGCAAGTCCTAACGTTGTACACTATTAAGAAATATTTAAAGATGAAAGAATACAATACAAGCATTTAGCATTGGTTTTGAATCACTTTTGTGTAATCCTATTTCGTTATTCCACCATGGTTCCCACAACCCCTAGTTGTGGAGGTGTTTGCCTCTCATGTTTGTAAGATCATAATTTGCATTCATAGAAAAACACATAATTAAATACTTACAACAACAATTGAAAAAAAAACCAGATCTGAATATCAAAGAACAATCTCAAGAATAATAGATGAAATCAAGAGTTTGATCCTAAGAATTGCTCTTCAAAACATGATAAAAATTCACAAATAATAGTCTTCACATGCCTCTACTACTTTGTTCTATGTTCTCTGACCAAAATAAAATATAAAAGCTATTTACACTGATATTAGAAACCTTTTCCTAAGCTAACAGAGAATTTTCCATATCTGGCGTCGACTGTGTCACGACTGATCCTACGACCCATAGCAGGATTGTACGGGTCATACCTGCTTCTCGTACATCCTTGGCTGCTACAGATTTGTTTGTTTGCATTCTAGTACGACTCGTACCATAATCCGATGAGTTGTACAATGCATCCGTGGTTTGGCCTTGAGAACTCAGACATCTTCTGAAGTTTTTTATGAGTGTTGTGGTATGCCTCATGCCTTACTCCTACGACTCATACTGACTGTTGTGTCTAAATTTCTCCCCAATCTTGACGAATTACATGAATCTCACCACAGATCATGGTACGAGTTGTATGTGAGTGCTATGATCCTAAGTCCACTGGTACCAAGAGACTGCCTTTGTGCGAATTTCTCTGAACAATTCCACCACTCTAGTTACGGCTCGTACTATCTTGGAACAGCTCGTACTGAGAGTCGTATGTTGCCCTCCTTGTAATCCAGCCTTTTGACTTTCACCACGGTTCTCAATACGGCTCGAAAAATCAAGGTACAACTCGTTCTGAGACTTGTACTTGGCTGATTTTCTGCATTTTTAGGCTTCTTTCTCATATTTTTGCTCCAACACTTATTTTCCCTGAAATCAAAATAAAAGTGCCTCATATCCATAAAAACATACCTAAGTCCATGCAATTTTCTCAATTTTAAGCGTCGAAAGTGTTGTAAACTCATTGCACATCACGTGTTAACATAGGATTATACTCATGTTTACTCTACGGGGTCTCATTAGTGATCACGCCATGTCATCATCGCTTTCCTGGCAAGCTTGGGGTAGTTCTGCCCACTTAAGTGAGATAGTTGGCGCATCATGTAAGCTCTATCATGATGTTGTCGATTTTGATGAATCCTCCCACTGTTCCTCATGACATTATGCATGTTCATGATTATGATATTTTGGCTCAAGTTATGTTTTACAAGTTTTTCCTAATGAATATACTTATGACTAGATTGTGAACTATCCTAAAAGCCTTGAGCCCTCATGCTTAAATTATGATTATCACTTCATGTTTGAAATGTCCTACTCTCATGAACTCTTTATGCATTTTTTTAGCTTGTTTTGCTTACCTCGCATATTCAGTACATTCAAAGTATTGACCGGATACTCTATGCTATATCATTTCGTGGTATATGTTCTGGCAATCAGACTTAGCCATGCCATTAGTGCCGCTTCTTATTAGTTCAGCTTAGCCCTGTGTTGGTGAGTGCTCATCTACTGAGGACATTCTTTCAGTCCTGTTATTTTGTCAGTTTAGTATCAGGAATGGAGTTAGCTAGGGGCTTGACCCAGTATCTCATCAGACAATAGAGGCTTTCCAGACATAGAGTAGTATGTTCAGCTCTAGCTTAGTGTTGTGATGTTGATGCTTCTATTTACGTTTTTATTACATTCAGACTTTCACGTATTTATGTTTAAGTTTCAATTTTTACTCTTTAATTAATGCTCTTGAGTTGCTATGTACATTCCATAGGTTATCTTCAAGCCATTCGTGGTTCTAGGTCCCGTGTTTCGATCGGGTGTCCCAGCTCGAGTCGTGATAGGCGGTCTTTGTCTACCTAGACCCACTTTAATTTAACTCCAACTTACTCGATATTTATTTAGCCCATACTTGTTATCCTAAAAATTAAAATTCATACCTATAAATGTTTTAATTCTTATGCCTGGGTTTCTAAGATTCTATAATGATCAGATGGGTCATTATATTCCTACAACTCCCTTCTGAGTTGAACGAAAGGGATAAGTAAGGGGAAGAAAGATCATGTGTAGATATTTTGTCACATGACAAAGAAAAAGGTAACATTTCCTCCTATTAAAGACAAATGAAGAGAGAGTGCAAGGCACATAAAAGAACAACTAAAGAATCCCACTCCCGTATGATGAAGATTTGAAGACCAATAAAAGAAAAGTGTCACGGGTATATAATAAAAGAAATAGGTTCTAGAGTACTGCAGAGCTAACAAACCTGGTTCTCTGATGAGAAGATAGAACAAAAATCATGTCTCATCTTAAGATCCAAGCTTTGAGACTTTTAAATTTCACAAAAAGTAACAAGGATTGTGGTTCAATTGACTAAAACATAAGGGCTTCGAGGTTAAAAGTTTCAACACTCAGATTCTATGAAGACAAGAAGAAATGATGAATGAGGTCTTCAAAATCTAGATAATCAAGAGAAGAAGAATCTAGTGAGAGGATTTTGATGATCAAGGCCATATATTGATGTACAACAATTGGTCAAATCCAAAAGTTCCATATCCTAGGCTAGCAAAGAAGAAAGCAGTCAAAGAAATTAGTTCTAAAAAAGTTGTGCATGGACAACAAATGCACAACAAATTGATAGAAGGAACTAGCCATGAGATAAGGATATGGACCAATTCCCCTTAGTAGATGATCAAGAGAATCCTCAACGCAATGTTTAATGAAGGGAGCTACTGGCTTTGATCAAGATGAGTTTAAGAACACTCTTGATTCCTCCTATGATTGGCTATGTTCTAGTCATAGTGATAGTGGATGAATCAAAGACAAGTATCTAGCCTAGTCTTAGAGGTTAACTAGTATGCTCTTATGGAATGATAAAAAAAGGTTAGATAAGGTCCAGTGATATTTTCCTACTCTAAGAATGATTAATCCCACTGAAAATAACAAAAATCTAGGAATCTGGTTTTTATGAAAAGTCAAGTATGCATATTTTTTCCCGATAGTTAGTTGCATAAGCTTATCTATGCTGCTTCTCCATTAGTCCAAGTTTCTAAGACTAATTTTGATATTATCATGTAAGACCTTGTATTTTCATACTACATATGTAACTACTGGGAAAGATTAAATGTGTATAAGGTGTTTGACAATGATAAGGATGTATGTTTTATACTCGACACTATATTTGTATTTGGATTCTAATGCATCTAACTGTCCTTAAATCAGAGTTCGATAACAGAAGTTATACATGTGTTACCCAAGAAGAAAAAATATTTTCTAAATATTGACAAAACTGCAGGGAGAACAATATAATGAAGTTTATCTCTATGGGCACCGCACTGCAATGAAAAGAAATAGAGGGTTATGAGGTTTTCGTCTAAGTGTTGGATGCACAATTATCCACAATTGATGCTCAACGGGGTAAGGTTCAATTAATTAGAGATTGTGTCACACCAAAAATATACAGGGAATAGGAGTTGAGAGAAGATCTACATAGTTTAGAAATGTAATAGGCATCATAATGCAGCACCCATCACAATAAATTCCACTTAAATGGCACCATGGCGCGCTGAAATTTCATCGCAATAATAAGCATGATGCATTAAAGGTTTACGCCTAGTTCAACTCTATAAATATGACTATGTCTGAACATTTCATGTCTCCTTCTATTTTGAGAGCTTCGGAAAACTCCTCTCTCCTTTCAATACCTTTCCGAATCAAAGAAAGTTGTCCTATGAAAATCTAAGGGTTTCTAACCTCGTTTCCAAATCTATAACGCATTCTAACCCATGTCATAGGATATGTTACACCCCGTAAGTTCTTGACATTTAGATGGCCTATTCGCATGTTGGTTAGAGGTTTTAGAATGCCATACATGCTAAAAAAAGGCCCAGGGGAAGACCAGACAAGCGCCACGTCAAACCATCGCAAGAGGAGGCTGGGCAGACCCCCTCCGCAATGGACAACGTGTCACAGAGGGCTCACCTCCGTGATGGCCAACGTGCCACGGAGCTGAGGTTCAGCCTCATCTATATAAAGCCCCCACTTCAGTTTTTAATGATAATTATCAAATATTTCCAGTGAATAAACCAGAGACCAACCAGAAAACAGAGGGCACGAGGGTTCCATTGAAATTTTCTTCCGATTATGCTATTAAATGCGGTCCAAATTCAAAATAACTTTGGGTAGCGCAGTATTGAGCTGCAGGGAGCATTCCTACAGAGTTAGTTTCGTGAAATTCGGCTGGCCGGCGAATCACCGTCCTACCGAACTAAGGTGAATAGAATTGCTCCAAATAGTACTCCTAGTCCTAGAGTGAGTATTTCTCCCTTCTGGACTTCCGAGAAATAGCGAGTTTTCGGCTGTTGTTCGATAAGTCAAAGTTTGGGCTATATATATGTCCAAAGTAGTGTTTTCGTCCAAAATATTGATGAATTTAGTTCTAATCTCTATAAATATGAATGCAGTTGGAAGAAATAGCTGGATATTGGTCGAGTTACACCAGTTAGTCAAGAAGTCAGTAACTGAGGTATGTAAAGCCAGTTTCTTCGGCAAGTTAGTAATTCTAGTGTAGTAAAATAAAATAAATTCCAGAAGGAAGTTCCAGAAGCCGAGTATTAAGTATGTTTGTATTACTATGCCATATTCAGAATAAAAGTCAGTAAATTTGTACCAAACAGTGAGATATCAATCTAGACTCAGTATCAGATTCAATTTAATTCAGTAAGAGGTTTAAAATAGAATGTCAGAACTGAACAGTGTCATCAGATTTAATATACATGTTATAGGTGATTATTGTTGTTTGTAGAGACCTGATTGTTTTATGTGGGCACCCTTAGAGCTTCCTTGCCGCCCCAGGGTTAATAGCTGTGTCGACTCGCCCGCCAGAGGGTGAGGAACACGTCACTCCAAGGAGTGGCATATCGTCCGCAGTAGGAAGAAGATGGGATGCAGCATTCCGCATAGCAGGCTGATCAGCATTATAGCAGACCCTGTCGAGCGCTTGCGCCCAGGGCACAGATTACAGATTGCAGATACAGATCTGAGATTACAATTACAAGAGTCCTCTGGACTCAGATATATTTATAGTCAGGGGCCCAGAGAGCCCAAGCTGCATACCCAAGGGGCCGGCGGGGTGCTCATGTTATTAGGTGAGTGGAGTGAATTTATTTTTGGATGGCGACCCGGGTAGGGTCATATAGATTGCGTGTTGATTGGCACCTTCCAGTTATGGGGGTTGGTATTGGTTCTTGTATGCTATATATATATATATATGTTACTTATTAAATATATATATATGTCACTTATTAAATTAATAGATAGCAGGACGTCGCATCGACAGGTATGACCCTTATCTTCTTTCCAGTACAGTTAAGCTCAGTACAAAATCTGCTATTCCAGACAGTTTTAGCTATCCTCTATCATTTCAATAACTACCAGTATACTGTTTATCTTTAGTTATGTTCAGTTTTGCTTTGCATACTCGGTACTAGTGCTGCTGATGCCCGTTTGGGGGCGCTGCATTACTTGCCTGCAGGTACTCATAGACGAGGAGTCAATCCCTCGTAATTTCCAGCCAGCACACAGAGTCATCAGCACCTATCATTCGGAGCTAGACAACTAGAGGTTTATTCCTTTTTTTTTGTTTGTTGTACAATATGGATAGGCCGAGGCCCTGTCTCGACCATCTTATCAGTATTCTTAGAGGCTTGCAGATTGTATATTCCTTGTGGTTAGCTGTACCGGTCGTGTGGGGACGTGTGTATGTTTTAGTTTGTTTATGATGGCCGTGTGGGGCCTTATTCAGTGGGTAGTGGTGATCTTGTTTGTCACGTAGTAGCTTAGCACTTGTTCTCTCGATTCAGAAATAACTAGACAGCATGGTGGCCTTGTCGGCCCGCATAGGTTCCCTATCGATTCAGCTTTTCTGGGTAGCTGTTGTTTTCTTATAGGTATATATAGGCCTAGTCGGTCGGAGGCTGTATTTACAACCGTTATATAGCCTGTCGTTTTCTTGAATCAGGAGTTAGTGCTAGCCTGGCAGCAGAAGTGCTTAGGCTCAACTAGTCCAGCAGTCCAGGTCCTAGTAGGGCACTAGGTGTCAATCATGCCTCCCAAGGTGGGGCGTGACAAACTTGGTACCAGAGCAGGTCGTATCCCAGGGAGTCTACAAGCCGTGCTAAGTAGATTCTTGTCTATGGATGTATTGTGCACCAGATACTATAGGCAAGAGGCTACAAGGCATGATAGGATGGTTACTCTTTCTTCCTATTCAGTCGTGTTGTAGGGCGGTACAGTATAGGATTGAGTCCCTAAAACTTATCATACTCCTTGGTTACAGATACAAAGTCAGATCAGCAACACCCTATCACAGGCAGAAGTTTGGTTATAGCAACAGGAGAGGGCACCAGTCAGTTGCAGGGTAACTACAATAGCAGGAGGAGGTATCAGGGACCTCCCAATGTGATACCTCTATCGGTACCATCCCTAGTATATTTCTATAACTTCAGAGTAGGAAGTCAAAAGCATAGCGTGTATACGAGTTGTTTTATTTGTTAGATATATAAGATCTAATTAAGATGACAGATAATATTAGATTATCGGATAGATGTGAGAAAGAGGGGGAAATGCAGGACTCCCACCTCCATCTTTTCAGATGTGGTACAGTTCCATTATTCCGTTTCGTTGCAGTGAGAAAAGGCTATTCCTCCCTCTAGGTTTTGATTCCAGTATAGCTAGGGGCATAAGGATTGAGGAAATGTTGCCCAAAGTAGGAAATAAGTGAAGATGGGTTGGTTGATTCCAGAAAGGGTTAAAAAGAGTAAGGAGCCCCTATGATTACGTAAGTTATGCAGACCCTTACAGTAATAAGTCAGAAGAGCGAGTAAAGACTACTAGCTTACTCGATGTGGGTGTAAAAGACCTATTAGTGATGAAATCCCAGTAATAGTTATGTTCGAGTCAGAAAAAAGGCCAAGTTCTCCATAACACGCTAACAACGGCAGGATATACCTGCAAGATAATAGTTATGATTTCAGTTGTGATACCCAAAGGTAGGGAGGTCATGTGAATCAGATGGGTCTGACTGCAAGCCAGAAGAAGTATAAGCTGAGACTTGACCAGTAACCTTATTAACAATGTAAGGCAGGTACCTTGAACCCCAGAGCTCAACTTAAGCAAGATAAGGGGAAGAAGCAGGAATACCAGATTTTGAGGGGAAATTAGAATCACCTCCAGATTAATAGAATATCGTGTATTAAGGACTAAGCCTCGGACTGACAGTTAAGAGACATTAAGGTTATAGTCTAGAATGTTATGGTATGTCCGCCTAGGGGGAAGTTAAGAGAGTGCCGACACAGAGACTCTAATCTAGTGCGGCCTGGAGATACGTCCCAGCAGACAGTCACGGGACCTCAATATAATGAAAAGTAAAGCCACAAGGTCCGGAGGTTGACCCCATGTTGTAAGAGTGGCGAAATTTCAAATAGCAGATCATAGCTAAAGTGCATGTGTTTGTTGCTTCCAGAATGGGACGAAAATCTAATAAAATGGTACAAGAGGACCGGAGATATCATTAGACTATAGAAGCAGTATATCACGTGCAGTATGAAATTCAGTAAAGTATGTCAGAGATTACGTATTACTACAAAAAATATTCAGTATGTATTGTACGTAGTTGTTGATATATATATATACAGATATCAGATATGCTGTGAGTAGCTGGCCATAGGGGTTACAGTCACACAGATTCTAGTTAGCTGCTAGGAAGTATATACAGATCGTACTGCAGGACCCCTCGCGAAAAGGGGGAAGGTTAAGTGTGATTCACGTATGAAGCCATAGAAACTTTCTTGGTTCTCAGTTCATTGAGTCAATGGACTTATATGCTTGTTGCCAGATCTAGACTTTAGTAGCTCACAAGAGTTAGTAGCCTAAATCAGGGGGTTAGATGATACGGGAACAGATAGACGGTCTAACGACCAGCTGGTACCTGTATTAGCAGGGAAGTATCCCTAAAGACCAGTAACATTATCACATGTGCCAGAACCAGAAATAGAGACCGAATAAGCCTATTCTAGAGGTTAGCAACACCAGAATTCTCTAGTATGTTAAGTGATCGTACATCGTTTTTCCAACCTTGTAGGTGAGGGTCAGCTTTAGTCAACCTAGCAGTTATCATGTAGAACACCCCGCAAGTCAGCCAGTCATCCTAGTCAGACAAACCCGTGGGTAGCCTAGGGAGGGGTCCACATCAGTAGTCAGTGACGGACTAGTACCTCAGCCAGTTCTCGTAAGATATTCAGATACAGAGTCCTAGAAGAAGGCCAATCTTTACAGAATTGCTTATAAGAGCAAGAATTTCCTAGAACAGCAGTATAGATCTGAGTGGATACGAACCAGGCATATGGAATTGGTACTACTCTGTTAGCACAATGTTTACTGAGACAAGGAAGTCGGTAGGTTCCCTATGAAGATCCAGGGACAGACCACCTGAGAGTAAGTCCGACTAAGCCCAGCTTTACAATTGTTCAATTAGAAGAACAAAGCAGTTAGCTGTCCACAACTCCGCAGTTATGCATGAGCTACAGATGTCCGAGTAGGACATTTAGAGCATTGTTAGACTACTTTAGCATACGGGTAATTCGGCCCAGCTATTCAGCTATTCACGGTTATTCAGCTAGATTATTAAAGATTATGATCACTATCGGGATCCTCTGATCAGATACATGCACATGGTGTGCAGACAGTCATACAGATTATCCCAGCAGTGAGTAGCACTAGCTTGTGGGCCATAAGGCTAGATGAGCTCTAGCTATACAGAGAAATTACTTGTCAGTTCTTCGGTATGATAAATCAGTATGACCGTCAATTACATGCCAATTTCTCTAAATGTGAATCTGGTTGAATTTAGTAGTCTTTTTGGTCACATCGTATCGAAGGTTGGTATACAGATAGATACACAGAAAATAGAAGCAGTGAAAACATGGCCCAAACCTACCACTCCGACCGAGGTATGCAGTTTCCTGGGGTTAGCCGGGTACTACAGAAGGTGTGTGGAAGGATTTTCCACTTTTGCAGCACCTCTGACTAAAGTGACGTAGGAAACAGCAAGGTTCCAGTAGACTGAGGTATGCGAGTAGAGTTTTCAGGTAACTGAGGATGAAGTGTTGCGATGTAAGGGCCGCCTTTGTGTTCCAGGTGTTGCAGGGCTTCACCAGCAGATTATGGGCGAGGTACACTACGCTCGTCATTCCCTCCATCCAGGTTCGACCAAAATGTACCATGATGTGAAAGAAATCCACCGGTAGCCAGGAATGAAGAAGGGAATAGCAGAATTCGTAGCTTAGTGTCCCAACTGAAAGCAGGTAAAAGCTTAACATCAAAAACCAAGCGGACTAATTCAGGATATAGCTATGCCTCTATGGAAAGGGGAAGTAGTACACATGGATTTTGTAGCAAGATTTCCCAGCACCAGGCGGAGATATGACTCGATTTAGGTAATTGTTGATAGACTGATAAAAAAATCAGCTCATTTTCTGCCAGTAAGGGCTACCTTTTCTGTCAAAGATTATGCTGAGTTGTATATCAGAAAAATAGTCAGGTTACACGGTGTTCCAGTGTCCATTAACTCCAACAGAGGGGCGCAAATTATAGCTAAATTTTGGCAGTCATTTTAGAGAGGCTTGGGGACACAAGATAACCTGAGCACACCTTTTCATCCTCAGACGGATGGGTAGGCAAAACGCACTATTCAGACACTCGAGGATATGCTGCGAGCGTGTGTGTTGGACTTTGGAGGTAGCTGGGGTGAGCACTTACCACTTATTGAGTTTGCTTATAACAATAGTTACAACTCAGCTATCTAGATGGCCCCCTATGAATCATTATATGGGCGGAAGTGTAGATCTCTAGTTGGTTTGGTTTTAGGTAGGAGAATCAGCATTAATCAGGTCGGATATCATTCATCAGTCAGAGGAAAAAAGTAAAGATTATCAGAGAACGCCTACTGACTGCTCAGAGCCACTAGAAATCATATGCTGATGTGCGGCGCAGAAACTTGGAGTTCAATGTGAATAACTGGGTATTCTTGAAAGACTCTCCAATGAAAGGGGTGATGAAATTCGGCAAGAAAGGCAAGCTCAGCCCGAGAATATTTGGGCCTTATCAGATTCATCGAAGAATAGGCCAAGTGGCATACGAGTTGAACTTGCCTCCAGAATTAGAGTCTGTCCATCTAGTTTTCCACGTGTCCATGCTAAGGAAGTATATAGGAGACCCCTCTAGAGTCGTCCCAGTTCAGGATGTCCAAGTTGCGTGGGAGCTGGCTTATAAAGAGGTTCCAGTAGCCATACTAGACCGGCAGATTCACAAATTACAAACTAAAGATGTTGCTTCTATCAAGGTGTTATGGCGTAATAGGAACCAAGAGTAAATGACTTGGGAGGCAGAAGAAGATATGAAAGCCAGATATCCCCAGTTATTCCAGACCTAGCCAGCTAGAGGGATGTTGTTATTACTGTTGCCTTATATTTATGGGTATAAGCGAGATGCTAACTTCAGTTTAGTGAAATGAATGTTTTAGCATTGTGTGGAGTACCTGTATTGGACTTTTTTGCGTTTCAGGATTTTTGAGATAGTCCATATTACAGGGGAAACTCTACCGAAATTTTTCTAGAATAAGTCAAGTAAGTTGAAATTCTTGCAAGTAGAAGTTTACATTCAAGGACGAATGTTCTTAAGGGGGGGGGGGGGGAGGATGTTACACCCTGTAAGTTCTTGACATTTAGATGGCTTATTAGCATATTGATTAAGACTTTTAGAATTCCATACATGCTAGAAAAAGGCCCGGGGGAAGACTGGACAAGCGCCATGTCAAACCATCGCAAGAGGAGGCTGGGCAGACCCCCTTCGCGATGGCCAACGTGTCACGGAGGGCTCACCTCCGCGATGGCCAACGTGCCACGGAGGTGAGGTTCAGCCTCAACTATATAAAGCCCCCACTTCGATTATTAATGATAATTATCAAATATTTCCAATGAATAAACCAGCGAGCAACCAGAAAATAGACGGCACGAGGGTTCCATTGAAATTTTCTTCCGACTACGCTTTTAAATGCGGTCCAAATTCAAAATAACTTCGGGTAGTGCAGTATTGAGCTGCAGGGAGCATTCCTACGGAGTTAGTTTTGTGAAATTCGGCCGGCGAATCCCCGTCCTACTGAACTAAGGTGAATGGAATTGCTCCAAATTAGTTTCAATATACTCCTAGTCCTAGAGTGAGTATTTCCCACTTCTGGACTTTCGAGAAATAGCGAGTTTTCTGCTATTTTTCGATAAGTCAAAGTTTGGGCTATGTATATGTCCAAAGTAGTTTTTTCGTCCAGAATATTGATGAATTTAGTTCTAATTGCTATAAATATGAACGCAGTTGGAAGAAATAGCTTGATATTAGCCAAGTTATGCCAGTTAGTCAAGAAGTCAGTAAATGAGGTATGTAAAGCCAGTTTCTTCGGCAAGTTAGTAATTCTAGTGTAGTAAAATAGAATATATTCTAGAAGGAAGTTCCAGAAGTCGAGTATTAAGTATGTTTGTATTACTATTCCATATTCAGAATAAAAGTCAGTAAATTTGTACCAAACAGCGAGATATCAATCTAGACTTAGTATTAGATTCAGTTTAATTCAGTAAGAGGTTTAAAACAGAATGTCAGAACTGAACAGTGTCATCAGATTTAATATACATATTATAGGTGATTATTGTTGTTTGTAGAGACCTGATTGTTTTATGTGGGCAGCCTTAGAGCTTCCTTGCCGCACCAGGGTTAATAGTTATGTCAACTCGCCCGCCAGAGGGTGAGGAATATGTCACTCCAAGGAGTGGCATGCCGTCCGCAGTAGGACGAAGATGGGATGCATCATTCCCTATAGCAGGCTGATCAGCATTGTAGCATACCCTGTCGAGCGTTTGCGCCCAGTGCACAGACTACAAATTACAGATACAGATCTCAGATTACAGTTATAAGAGTCCTCCAGCCTCAGATACAATTATAGTCAGGGGCCCAGAGAGCCCAAGCTGCATACCCAGGGGGCCAGTGGGGTGCTCATAGTTATTAGGTGAGTAGACTGAATTTATTTTTGGATGGCGACCCGGGTAGGGATATATGGATTGCATGTTGATTGGCACCTTCCAGCTTATGGGGGCTGGTATAGGTTCTTGTATGCTTTATATATATATTAATTATATATATATATATATATATATATATATATGTTACTTATTAAATATATATATATATATGTGTGTGTGTGTGTGTCACTTATTAAATTAATGGATAGCAGGACGCCGCATCAACAGGTATGACTCTTATCTTCTTTCTAGTACAATTAAGCTCGATACAAATTCTGCTATTCCAGACAGTTTTAGCTATCCTCTGTCATTTCAGTAACTACCAAGATACTATTTATCTTCAGTTATATTCAGTTTATCTTTGCATACTCGGTACCAGTGGTATTGACGCCCGTTTGGGGGTGCTGCATTACTTGCCTGCAGGTACTCATAGATGAGGAGTCGATCCCTCGTAATTTCCATCCAACACATAGAGTCATCAACTCCTGTCATTTGGAGCTAGACAGATAGAGGTTTATTCCTTTTTTTTGTTTGTTGTACAGTATGGGTAGGCCAGGGCCCTGTCCCGGCCATCTTATCAGTATTCTTAGAGGCTTGCAGATTGTATATTCCCTGTGGTTAGCTGTACCGGTCGTGTGAGGCCCTGTGTATGTTTTAGTTTGTTTATGATGGCCGGGTGGGGCCTCATTCAGTGGGTAGTGGTGATCTTGTTGGTCACGTAGCAGCTTAGCACTTGTTCTCTCGATTCAGAAATAACTAGACAGCATGGTGGCCTTATCGGCCCGCATAGGTTCTCCATTTATTCAGTTGTTCTGGGTAGCTGTTGTTTTCTTACAGGTGGCTATAGACCTAGTCGGATGGAGGCTGTATTTATAAGAGTTATATAGCCCGTTGTTTTCTTGAATCAGGAGTTAGAGCCAGCCTGGCACCAGAAGTGCTTAGGCTCAACTAGTCCAGCAGTCCAGATCCTAGTAGGGCACTAGGTGCCAGTCATGCCTCCCAAGGCGGGGCATGACAGGATCTTTGAAGCGATTCCTCTCAAAAGGGTAAAACATAGAGTTTTGAGCATTCTACATCAAAGATTGTATCTTTATCTGTGATTAAGAGTGATTAAAGATATGTCAGGCTATCTCATTTGTGGAAACATTATTATTCTTTCCCATGGTACAATTCTTTGGAAACCCGCATAAATTCTCTTCCATGTGGTGATAAAGTTAAATACAAAAGTTATGATTTTATTTATGTGATTTCACTACGAATATCATGAACTCCTTGAAATTTCTATACACTCTGTATGATCTTATTTTATCAGTCTTGCAATTTTTACATGGAAAGCACGAAAATACAAGAAATATGATTTTTCCTTTAAAATAATGAAAAAATAGATTTTTATGAATGAGAAAGATATGATTATGACATGACAGACATGATACGTGGCCTTTTCTCTGCAAGGGAGATACTTTATGATTTGTATGACATTAAGTTAAATATGATTTCAAGTTACATGCCATCACATAATGACGCAAGATTAATGATATAGATTGAGAATGCATAAGTCTAGAAGATAATTTACTGAAACTACTTATGCTAATGTAGAATAAGGATCATCACATAATGACACAATAGTGATTATATTGACTGAGAAGGCATAAGTCTAGATGATAATTTTCCAAAACTACTTATGTTAATGTAGAATAAGGATCACTTCATTGGTTCGGGCGAATCCTCTATTTTTCCTGATAAGGGCCTATTATGAATTTATGCTAGTAGTATATTATGAATGTCTCATACTCTAGCAAGGTATGTAATGACTTAGCTGATCAATCATAGATCCTATGTCATATGCTTTCATGATGATTTACTTCAGTTACTTTGAAAAAAAGCTCTCATAATGAACTTAATGATGATGAAATAACAAAAATGTAAAGGTCAACCTATTAATTATATGATATGATTTCTTTGGTTTTCCTTTATACTTTAGCTATATTTCATACTTCATTTATCCATTTGACATCCAATATAATTCTATATGTACTTACATTTCTTTTACTAGGGGAGCTGCATTATTTAATAATAAAGAAATCAACTACATAAACAAATTATCAGCCACATGTTAAGTTCCATACTTTCAGCTATTAGTGAGCCTCACTTACTTATTGAGGCATGTCATTTATTTCAACTTTTCTACTCTTTCTTAGAGGTATGTCAAGGGCCTTGTCCAGAAAAAATAGTTTATTCATGATATGTTGGAGGCCTCATAGATTAGTCGAGCCTAGAATATCCATTCTTGATATAAACATGGCAATTCATTCTACCAACTGGTATTTGTTTTTGTTTTTGGTTTGATGAAAACTTATGAATGGAAATTATTTCTTCTCAAAGAGCTTTGCTTACGATATGAATATATTATGTTCCCTTCTGCATATGTTATGATTTATTTTATGTAGTTGGTTAGCTCTGTCAAGTTAAGGCATCTAATGCCAATCTCGCCTAAACCCAGGGTCAAGACATATCCTACCAAAATCACATCATCGTCAAACTTGAAACCAATCACCGAGATACTTACATCTTATTTCTACAAAGTTTAACCCTTCAGAACTCTTTCTTACTTGTCTAAACTAAATTCTAAGATTCTCCTACTTCAAACTTCCAAAAGTTCCTACTAGCCAAAACCCCAAAATAAAAATACCATCATATAAGAGAGGTAGTGATTCAAAGGAGAAATTAAAAAGAAGTTGGACTATGAAGATGAAGATTGCTTGAGATTACAAGAAGAGCATATTGATCAAAATAGATGAGGTTTCTCACTGTAAAGATTATGTGCAAAAAAAGTAAAAAGAGAATGGTTGGTATTCACAAAATTCAATCTTGACTATTGATGAAGAGCTTATGAGATAAAGAGACTAACGAAGACCCCAATTCGTTGGGTATCAGACCATCAAATTCATTGTGAATGGATAAAGTAAGAAGTATGATAATGAGAACTTTACTGTTGTTGTTTCATTGGCGAAAACAAAATTAAATTCAAGTAGTAAAAATTTGATTATCCGGATGATCAAAACGCAGAAGGCATGGAGAAGAATTTGGAGAATGTCACTGCTTTCCTCCAAAAAATTATTTGGGAACACACCTATAAATCTTTCTTTTTTTAACAGAAGAACCTATTTTTCAGCCATAATTTGAAAACCAAGACTATAATCTATTTTAGTTAATGGCAGTGTTGTAAACTAAAATAATTATCTATTTCTTTTTGCCTATATAAATTAAAAGCATATATAAAAATATCTACTAGTTTGGCTTCGATGAATTTTTAAGGTGGTAATAAATATTAGTATTCTCTCATGAAGGACATGTACATGGTGGAATGCTAGAACTACTGGGGCATGTATTTTAAATATATTAGATATATGTCTAAGTAATCAAAGATTGTTGGATTTGTTCCCTACTGTTGCACCCCAGCGCACGCGGTCATACAGGTAATACAATGACTGCTAGTAAGCCGGATGTCAAATCCACAAGAACTAGACTTCAGAAGTCAAAAGTGCAAGTTTCCAAGGTTTAAATGATTTGTTTGTTACTAAAATCTCAGAGAAATCATAATTTAAATAGAAAACAATAATAAGAAAAATCCAGGGTTAAGGCCAAACAATAACGTATAGCTAGAATTCACATAGGTTCAAGTATTTACCTACATTGTTGTCTCACAAGATAAATGCTCTGTTCATGGTCTTTCGAGCCTCTAAACATATATTTGTATTAGTCTCTCAACTACATTATTGAGCGGGGATGTGACCACCTAATTCATGTGCATTAATCTAGTCGAGTGATTTACGGGGTTAACGTCCTTATTTATAGAATTTCAAACCTCTAACCATTTAACCTATACTTGAGTTCACAACAACATCTAAAAGTGGTGATGTGACAATTCAAATGCAAGTGTCTAGCTATCTTTCCATTTAATAACCAATCGAGTCAAATTATGTATATTTCTATCCTAATCACAAACCAAATCTTGAAGACTTGAACTCGCACCAAGAATTAAACTAATATGTTCATGTCATTTTGCCTCAACCCTAGGAAAAGTGTTTTAGCAACTCATGCTAGTACAAGAATCCAACATTGTGTTTGAAATCATGTATTACAAGAATGAAAAAAATATAAATACAAAGAACCCTAATATGAAGAGGTACCTCCTCCGTTTTTGCTCCAACCCATCTTTTCTCCAAGTATTTTGTGATCTTTCAATAAAAATGACCTAGTGTTTAATTTATACTTACCAAAATCTTTTTCGTGTGAAGACTACCTCTGTGTCATGCTGCTCATCACATAAAGGCAATGTCGTGACACGGGCTTGTCGCATAGGGCTATTGGAAACTGGCCATGGCATGGCATGATGGCCAACGTGGCATGGTGTTGGACTCGGACAAGGCTGGCGTGACACGCTTCTGGTCATGTTGTATCCCAGGTGTGGCATGATGCAGACGCACACAGCTATTGCCCATCATGTTCAAGAGTTGGCATTGGCAAGGCACCCATGGGCGTAACACAACGCCTAGCACTCTGCTTGCCTGTTGTGGCATATTGCATGTCCGGGCAGCCTTCATCTTTTGCCATTTTCATGTTCATTCTTTTTCATTCATTCCATGCTTCTTTCTTGCTCATACATCATCGCATTTATCCTCCTCCATTGCATTTTGCATCTAGAAAATAGGCTAATCACATTTGTTAGTTGATGCAGATATTTATAATCAGAACACATGAAAGTATGCTTAATTAAATCGAAGAATGAGACTCAAACATGGGTATACATAGGCCAATATCACTACCCCACACTTAAATCCTTGTTCATCCTCGAACAAATCCTTTACATCTCATGCACATGGAAGACTCACACATTACCAATTGAAGAAAGATTACTCAAATTAAGGCTATCATGACTGACTTAGATGGAAATTTCAAATAAATCATGCCATATGTCACCCAATTACTTATGAACAACTAAGTTAAGACCTCCTAGCCTCAAGAATCGACTCTATAACCTTAGCAAACTCATGCAAGTTAACCAATCAACATGTCCAATATGAACCCTATCTTTCCTCAAACATGTGCCCTCACAACAAGAGAATACCCATTATCACTCACAAAGATTCAATCTACAAAAAGTGTGGATATATGAATACAGTTAAGCTCACTCTCGCAAAGAATTCACATGCAACATTCAATGACCCATATTCTTGCCTTTAGTGTATTACTCCATTAACACAATATCATCTAAAATTAAGATAAAATAGGACTTTACAGGTTGTAATGTAGGCTAAGGGATAGGTAGGTACTATTCTGGCAAGAAATAGAGACTATCTTTTCTAAGCGCTTTTAATACATCACATTTTCTCATTAAGTATACTCTTTTCTTCTTTTATTTCTTTCCCTGCTCTTTTATCTATCAATTTCCTTTTTTATTCCCAATTCTTTAAGAATGTTTATACTATTGGTATTTTCACACCCCTCTTTTTCCTTCGCCCCCGCTTAAGGGGGTTTTGAAAAGAGGTTTTCTAATTAAAGTGAAATTTTGAAATGGGATTATTTATTTATATGGAGTTGCCACTTGGAATTGAGTTTTCGTGTTCCAAGTCACTTTACTAAATCCCTAATCAAAAGTAAAGTTTGACTCTAAGGTTATTGGTCAGCGAACTAGAAAATTCAGGTAAGAAATTCTGTTGACCGAGAGGAAGGTGCTAGGCATCCCTCAAGTCTTGTGGTTCTAGCACGGTGGCTTTACTAACTTGTACTCGGCTAAAAATAATTATTGAATATTGTATATATCAATTATGCCTATGATTCCATTTTAATATTGTCGAGCTTTATTTAGTGTTAATTGAGATGCAAGGTTGCGACCTCAAATCGATATACACTGATTAGGACGCATAATTGCGACCTTGACTGTCATATCACACCTAAAATTTGAATCTGCTCATCTTGATTAAACCAAAGCTTATTATTGTAATAAAAAAATAAAAAATAAAACTTAGGTCAAGATGTGTTAACTACGTTCTTAGCATTCTATTTTGTAATACCCCGGAAGTGCCTAAGACTAGACTCGGGATTTGAAATGAAAAATAGTAGAAAATTTGAGATTTCTTCTCAGAACGAGACATTGTATGGGTTGTTGGTGGGACTAACGACGCGTTGGAGGTGCTCATGGTGAGAATCTGCAAAGTAGGCTATGAAGTAACGGGTCTCAAGATGACCCGTTGGTGAAAGTAACAAATCGTTGGAAATGAGTCGTCGTTAGGGTGGTCATGGTCGGTGAGGTAGGCACGAATTGTGGAATGACTCGTTAGTATGAGTCATGGGTCGTGGTATGCTCCTGTTGGAAGGTTTCCACAAAAGGGACAGTGGTGACAATGGATTTCCTTCATGTATCAAATCATGTTTTATGATCTATGGGAAGATTCTATAACTATTTTGATTATAAATTATTAGATTTGAATTTAAAATTAAATTATTCCCATTTATGCAGCTTCATGAAAAGTGAAGTTGTCATTTCATTATGATTTTGATCTTCTTAGCCCAATTATGATTTATGATTTATGATATGATTTCTCGTAAGTACTCATCATGAATTTATGAATATCAAGTATATAAATATTTCACATGTATGCATGGATTTCATGATGTATGGATTTATGACTCTTGGCCGACTCACGGGCCCTTATTCATGGCAAATCATGTATTTCAAGTATGATCAAGTATGTTATGTTATAATTGGCCATGTACTTTATGAATGATTTGTGATGATGATATGAGCCTCATGTGCATGTTTTTGGGAGCAGTGTTTAGCACCAAGTAGCCCGGCGTTCAAAGGACTACTCCAGTTTCTCAGAACTACGTGCCACCATAGGTTTATATATCTGAATGTTAACGTTATTGGATCCCCGTGATATCACATATGCACGTCTCTTACCTGGCAAGCCTGGGACAGCTCTGCCCACTTGAATGAGATAGTTGGGGTATCATGTAAGCTCTATCATGATGGCGTCCATTATGATGAGTCCTTCCATTATTCCTCATGATTTATGCATGGTTATGTTTATGTTACTTGGCTCAACACATGTTTAATGAAGATTCTCTCCTATGACTATGATTATTACTGAACTATGAATGTTTTGAAAACCTTGAGCCCTTATGTTACATTATGATATTTATGTTATGATCATGTTGTCCTACTCTTATGAACTCTTATGTATTTTTAACTGTCTGTTTTTACTTACCTTGCATACTAGTACATTTAAAGTATTGACCGTATACTCTATGTTGTATCATTTCATGATACAGGTCTGAGGGATTAGTCTCAGCGGCATCATTAGCCCTTGCTTCCCTCTCTGACCTATCCAGCTGGTGTTGGTGAGTCCTTATCTTCGAGGATTTTTAGTCATTATATTTTTTTATGTTCCCTTCAGTTTCAGACTTTGTTGGGCTAGTTGGGGATGCTGTCCTGTAATACCCTGGGAAGCGCTAAGAATAGACCCAGGATTTTGGAAGTTAAAACTGCAGAAAACTGGAAGAAACACCACAGAACGGATGACCCAACGGATCGTGGGTCCAATCAATGGTCTATTGGAGCCAGTAGTGGTTTCAAGGGTTCGGGTGGTAGTGGATGTAACGAGCGAAGCGATGAATCATTGCTAGAAACAATGGGTCATTATTTGTACCCGTGGAAAGCCTTGACTTGAGCAAGTTTGGGAAGTAACGAGTCATCTAACAACTTGTCGTTAGTTACAACGACCCATTTATTGAAGTCGTGGTACGGGGAAATGAATTTCTAGTGCATATAACGGATGGAGACCACGACTTTTTGGAGGAAACCACGAGTCGTGGTGAGGCTCGTGGTAAGGGAAGTTCATAATTTTCAAGGACCTGACAATGGTAGATCCAATGACCTGTCGACTGGAACAACGACTCGTCCTGTCGAGTCGTGGGAAGGACCTGAAGCATGAAGTGAAGCAGTAGACTCAAAGGCTTGTTACCACGAGTTGTGGTATCGTGCAACAGCTCGTGGGATCGCTCGTTGGTCCGTCCAGACTAGTTTTTGGGAATATTTTATGAAGGGTATATTCGACTTTTCCATGCTTTGAGACCCTAAACTACGGCGTTTTGGGTATTTTCTTGAGTATGATAAGATGGGTTGGGTCCCTAATGCATATCCACTCCCGTGCAAGAGTTTTTAGAGCGGTTTAGGGAGATTCAAGGTCTTCCTCTCCAAGGTTTCCATCAATTTCTTTATGGGCATTCAAGGCAAAGTAAAATCAGTCCATTCCCAGGTATGTAGGGTTTTAGAATGGGTGAAATTCTTACCCACCCATGCCCAAATTTCAATTTAAATCATGAATTCTCCTATTCAAGTTCTATGGGGTTTTACCCAAATGCATGAAAATGTGATTTCTCTTTATGGGTATGATTTAATTGAGTTTTGATTATAGAATTATGAATGATGGGAAGGTTTTATGCTATTTTCTGCAAAATCATGTTTTAATCTTTTTAAATCTAAAATGCTCATTTGATGAAGGTACATGAAAATTATGATTTATGATGAATATTCAATATTTTGAGGTTATTGATGATGGAAAAGCATGTTTTCAAATTACCCATGTTTATGAGCATATTTTCGAAAGAATTGAGTTTGTAAAAGTTTTGGGCAATGCCCACAAGTTGAAGAATAATTTCCGATTTATGAAACAAATTACTTGATTTACCGATTTATAATGTCGGCTGATGAAAAGGGCCTTTGATTCTTGGATAAACATGTTTTATAGGGGATCAATGATGATAAATGTTATATTTTAGCCATTGAATTTTTAATGCAAGATGTTATTGATTTATATATGAGCCAATATAAATGTTTTTGGTAGTCGTCTCTAGCATGGAGTAGCCCGGCATTCAAAGGACTACGTCGGTGTCTCATAACCACGTGCCGCTGTAGGTTCTAATGTATTATATATTGTATTCATATCGATCCCATCAAATGTGATATCCCGCCTAATGCACGACTCTCACCAGATAAGCCAGGGTCAGCTCTGCCCACTTGAGTGAGATAGTTGGGGCATCATGAAAGGCTCTACCATGATGGTGTCGGTTATGACGATTCCTCACATTGTTCTGCATGTCTTATGCATTGTTATATTTATGTTAATTGGCTCAAGTTATGTTTTGATAATGTTTACTTACGAGTATGATTATTAACGCTTTACAAATGATTTGAAAGCCTTGAGCCTTGTGTTTTCCTATGAAGTTTATGATATATGCATGATGTACATCTCCTACGTTACTTATGAGCTTTACTTTACTTTTAAATATCCATTTTACTTTCCTTGCATAATCGGTACATTCCATATACTGACCGCATTCTTTCTATGTTGTATCGTTTCATGATACAGGGTCCGGATCTCAGGCTCATCCTCATCCTTAGTCCATCTCAGCTTACACTTTCAGCTTATTGGTGAGTCCTCATGTTCCGAGGGCTATTCAATAGACTTTTATGTTATGTTACGTTTCCGCATTGTTTGGGTTAGTTGGGGATGTTGTCCCATCAACCCATCTTATGCATTAGATGCTTTCAGACAAGTATGTATTGCCTAGCTATGTATATGTCCAGCATTCCCTGATGTTATGTTGTAATTATGTTTCTGCTATATCTTTATGATTATTGTTTCACTTATTTAAATGAGATTAGTTGTATGCATGAGCCATGGGTCAACGTGGGGTCCCTCGAGGTCCCTTCATGTCTATGATCCGAGTGTACGCTCGGGTCGTGAAAAACTTGGTATCAGAGCAATAGGTTTGAAGTGTCCTAGGGTGTCTAAAAGCCGGTTAAGTAGAGTCTTTTTTCATGGGTGTGAAGCGCGCCACACTTGTGACGAAGAGGCTACTAGACGTTTAGGAAATGTTCCCTTCTTTCATGATTCTACCTCGTGCCATGAGTTCAACTCTCTCCAATCCTCTAACTCGCGCTATACACGTGTGTAGAACATGTCTTCTCAAAACATCGATGGAAGTCATCCAGCACCACCAACTACGATGGACTTCATGCAAGTTACTAATGTAAAGCTCGAAGCCGCTCTTAGAGTGTTGATGTGAGCTATGATCACCCAGCCTGGCCAGCGGACTATCGCACCGATGAACCCTATCGAAGAAGTAGCAGCTATTGGGACTCAAGGACTCATGAAGGAGAGCCCACTGGAGGTTGGTAACTCGAGTGTGGTTGGGGAGAATAGAGGGTGCAAGAGGGAGAATAAGAGGCCCAGGGTCGGCGACCTTAAGCAATCCAAACAAGGGTCAAGAAAGGGGAGTCACTCTCAAGTCCGTCAGAAGTCTCAAGCCCAAGCTCGGGGATACAAGCCCCCGGGTGAGGGAGATTACTTACCCAACTTGCAGGCGTTGCGGGAAGCACCACCAAGGAGAATGCTTGGCAGGTTCAGATATTTTCTTTTATTGTGGCCAACACAGTCATAAACACAAGGATTGGATTGTAGCCAAGCGAGATCGTCAGAAAGGCCGTGCTCTGAATCCCTCTCCATCAGTTCCAACAAGTCGCCCACCTCCACACATAGGGTGTCAAGAGCAAGTGGTGGTCGACCTCAGATGTACGTATAGGTATGTTATAAGCTTTTCCATCGACCCTACCATCATCTCTAGTTCTGAGAGCCTACTGTACAAGGTAGGGGATTCATGTATGCACCTTAGTATGAGATCTATTTTTTGGGAGGTAGGAAATGGCTAAGGGTATGAAATCTTCAATGATAGCATTGGAGGTGAATGAGTAGTTTGGAGCTAGTGATATTTGTGCAACTCTAACAAAGGGTCCTAGAGCCTTAGAATGATAGCTCTAATCTAAGAGAGAGTTGGTAAGTGAAGGGTCATGTCGAGTCTTAAGTTTTAGAAAAGAAGTTCTAGAGATGGTACTTAAGGATACTCAACCCATTCTCATCTAGATGTTTCTTTCGTATGTCGCTTGATGTTACGCTCAACCCATGCTTACGTTCATAACTCTAAGATGATGGGTAACCTCGTCAGTTAGTGATTCCAACATTACTCCATGACTCCATAAATTCAGCTTCATGTCATGACCCTCATTGCGTATGTGAGCTCATATCCCTTAATACGCTCAGCTTTATAAACTCAGTCCTTAAGATCTTCCTTAATGGCTCATGAGAATCGTGTTGTATCTGGTACATGCCTAGCTTGAATTCCTTGAATAATTCGTGCTCCTGATTTCCTTACTTTAGGCTCTATGGGTGTTCCCCACGATGTAAATGATAGTTAAGATGTGTACATCCAGGATAACTCCCTACCCCTGCTATAGGTGTTAGGCATGTAGAAGTTCAAAAAGTGCAATGATTGGCCAAAACCTTGAACTGCAACAACCCGCATGGTCATTTCGTGATTTTGACCCGTTTTCTAGTTTGAACCTTTCCGTATTTTTATTTCTCTACTATGACTTGCAAGGATGGATGACATAATTTCCATGATGATACAATGAAGATTTGATAAGATTCTCGATTTTTGGGAGGTTTGAAGTCTAGAGGTTTGACCAAAGTCAACATTTCAAGTTAACGAGCTCGAATTTGGGTTCTGAAAGTTCTATTAGTACCGAATGGTGATTTATGACTTAGTTGGGTAGTTGCGTGGGTCCCGAGGTGATTCAGGAGTAATTTGAACTTTTTTGTTAGGTCGGGAGCTTTAAGGAGGTTGAGTTTGACCATGTCGACTTTTTATAAAATAACCTAATATCGGTGATTTATGATTCCAATAGGTCGGGAATGTGCTTTACGGTTGAATTGCATATTTGGGTTGTGTCTGGAGGATTCCAGATGAGCTTCAGGTGGATTTGAGCGTTTTGTTTGTTTAGAATGATTCTAAGTATAAGGTGTGATGCCATGGTTCAGGATGGATAGGGATTTTCCTGATGACCGGGGGAAAAGCTAGGTAAGGTGAGGATCCTATCCTATTAAAGTCGAAGCTGGTCGTTCAAATCAAAAAGTAGAGGTTGCTCAAAAGTTGGAGATGGGGTACTTCAATAATAGGGTAGTTGGGGTGGCTCCATTTGAGGCTCTTTACGGGCAGAGATGAAGATCGCCCATCGTATGGTTCAGGTTGGTAAGGCAACAATGATAGGGCCAATTCAGTTCATGAAGCTGCGGAGGAGGTTCAGATAATAAGGGAAGTATTGAAAAGAGCCCTATCCTCCAGAAGTCTTATGCGGATGTGAGGAGGAGGGATCTTGAGTTGAGGTTGACAATTGGGTGTTTTGAAGGTATTCTCCCATGAAGGGAGTGATGCGATTTGGAAAGAAAGGAGACTCAGCCCTCATTCTGTTGGTCACTACCGATTAGTGAAACAGGTTGGTAAGGTGGCATATGAGTTGAAGTTTTCCTCAGAGTTATCTTTCGTACCTCCTATGTTTCATGTATCGCTTTTGAAGAAGTGTTTGGGAGATCCAGCTTTAGTTGTGCCGGTGGATAGCATCAGTGTAAAAGACAGTTTTAGCTACGAGGGAATTTCGGTGGGAATATTGGACCGGTAGGTCCGGAGGCTAAAGATCAAGGAAGTGGGTTTAGTTAAAGTATTATGGAGGAATCAGCATGTTGAAGGAGCTACATGGGAAGCCGAAGCGGGTATGATGGCTAGATACCTACATTCGTTCCCTACCGGCTCAGTTTCGGCTTGGGTTATCAGTTTTGCCCTATGACTCTATTTAGATTTCATGATTCTGTCCATGTGTTCAAGTTTGACTGATGTTATGATGAATGTATCTGAGGTCTAAATTTTGTACAGCTATGTGGATCTTCTCGGAGCTAGTCATTCCGTCAATCTTCGGGTTAAAATGATTGGTATTGAATATGGTGGATTGTATGTCTCTATTGCTCCTTGTTTCCTACATTCGAGGACGAATGTTCCCAAGGGGGAGATATTGTAATACCCCAGGAAGGCCTAAGAATAGACTTGGGAGTTTGGAAGTTAAAACTACAGAAAACTGGAAGAAACACCACAGAACGGATGACCCAATGAATTGTGGGTCCAATCAACGGTCCGTTGGAGCTAGTCGTGGTTTCAAGGGCTCGGGTGGTAGTAGATGTAATGAGTGAAGTGACGACTCATTTCAAGAAACAATGGATTTTTGTTTGTACCTGTGGAAAGCCTTGACCTGAGCAAGTTTGGGAAGTAACAGGTTATCCAACGACCCGTCTTTAGTTACAACGACCCATTTCTTGAAGTCGTGGTAGGGAGAAATGAATTTCCAGTGCATATAATGGTTGGAGACCATGACTAGTTGGAAGCAACCACGAGTCGTGGTGAGGCTAGTGGTATGGGAAGTTTAGAATTATAAAGGACCTGACAACAGTCGATCCAACGACCCATCAACTGAAACAACGACTCATCCTGTTGAGTCGTGGGAAGGACCTGAAGCATGAAGTTAAGTAGGGGACTCAATGGCTCGTTACCACGAGTCATGGTATCGTGCAACGACCCGTGGGATCGCCCGTTGGTCCGTCCAGACCAACGTTCAGGGAAATTTTACTAAGGGAATATTCGACTTTTCCATGCTTTGAGACCCTAAACTACAGCGTTTTGGGTATTTTTATGAGTATGATAAGATGGGTTAGGTCCCTAATGCATACCCATTCCCATGCAAGAGTTTTAGAGAGGTTTAGAGAGATTCAAGATCTTCTTTTTAAAGGTTTCTTTCAATTTTTTTATGGGCATTCAAGGGAAAGTAAAATCAGTCCATTCCCAGGTATGTAGGGTTTTAGAAGTGAAATTCTTCCTAACCCATGCCCAAATTTTAATTTAAATCATGAATCCTCCTATTCAAGTTCTATGGGGTTTTACCCAAATGCATGAAAATGTGATTTCTCTTTATGGGTATGATTTAACTGAGTTTTAATTATTGAATTATGAATGATGGGCAGGTTTTATACCATTTTCTTCAAAATCATATTTTAATCTTTTTAAATCTAAAATGCTGAAAGTTATGATTTATGATGAATATTCAATATTTTGAGGTTACTGATGATGGAAAAGCATGATTTCAAGTTACCCTTATTTATGAGCATATTTTCCAAAGAATTGAGTATGTAAAAGTATTGGGCAATGCCCACATGTTGAAGAATGATTTACGATTTATGAAACGAATTACTTGATTTATCAATTTATGATGTCGACCGATGAAAAGGGTCTTTGATTCTTGGATAAGAATTTCTTAAAGAGGATTAATGATGATACATGTTATATTTTAGACATTGAATTTTTAATGCAAGATGTTATTGATTTATGTATGAGCCTATATGCTTATTTTTAGGAGCCGTGTCTAGCATCGAGCAGCCCGACGTTCAAAGAACTACGACGGTGTCTCATAACCACATGCCACTATGGGTTCTAATGTATTATATATTTTATTGATACTGATCCCCTCAAATGTGATATCACGCCTAATGCGTGACCCTCACCTGACAAGCCAGGGTCGGCTCTGCCCACTTGAGTAGGTAGTTCGGGCATCATGAAAAGATCTACCGTGATGGTGTCAGTTATGACGAGTCCTCCCATTGTTCCTCATGTCTTATGCATTGTTATATTTATGTTAATTGGTTCAAGTTGTGTTTTGATAATGTTTACGTACGATTATGATTATGAACGCTTTATAAATAATTTAAAAGCCTTAAGCCTTATGTTTTCTTACGAAGTTTATGATATATGTATGATGTCCTTCTCCTACATTACTTATGAGCTTTACTTTATTTTTAAATGTCCAATTTACTTACCTTGCATACTCGGTACATTCCACGTACTGACTGTATACTATCTATGTTGTATCGTTTCATGATATAGGGTCCAGATCTCTGGCTCATCCTCATCCTTAGTCCATCTCAGCTTACGCTTTCAACTTATTGGTCAGTCCTTATGTTCCGAAGGCTATTCGATAGACTTTTATGTTATCTTACGTTTTCACATTGTTTGGGTCAGTTGGGGATGTTGTCCCATCAACCCATCTTATGCATTAGAGGCTTTCAGACAAGTATGTTGTGCCTAGCTGTGTATATGTCCAGCATTCCCTAATGTTATGCTATAATTATGTTTCCTCTATATCTTTATGATTATTTTTCTATTTATTTGAATGAGATTAGTTGTATTCATGAGTCATGGGTCGACTTAGGGTCCCTCGAGGTCCCTTGTGCCGTGTCTACGATCCGGGTGTATGTTCGGGTCTTGACATGCCCCATCAGCTCATTAATTATTTTAGAGGCTTTTCAGACATTATATAGGAATCAGCTTGTCGTTGTTGATTAAGTTTTAGCTTGATACATATGCATACAGACTTCTGCTATGTTGATTATGTTGTTCTTTCATTTTATGATGTTGAGGTTAGATGTTAATGTTCATGCCATGGGTCAACTAGGAGTCTCTTAGGGTTTCTTGTCCCGTGTCTCGATTTGGGTCTACGTTTGGGTCGTGAAAAACTTGGGATTAGAACATTACGTTTTGAAGTATCCTAGGGTGCCTGGAAGCCGTGTTAAGTAGATTCTTTTTCATGGGTGTGAAGTGCACCAAACTTATGAAAAAGAGGCTATGAGACGTTTAGGAAATGTTCCCTTCTTTCATAATCTATGTCGTGTGATGAAATGTCTCTCTATCCTTCTAACTTGCACTATACACATTTACAGAATCATTCCTCCTCGCTGAGTTAATGGAAGAAGGAACGAAAATGAAAATGGCCATGTGAGATGGGCACCAGCAGGCCCCACCAGCCTGTGAGGAGCACGTACCCGAGCAGGTTGCCCACACTTAGTTCAGGGCAGCCATACAAATCCTAGCTCAGCCCTTGACCGCCCAGGTCAATCAGCAGGCAGTAGCACATGCCCCTCAGAACGGGAATGTGGTGGCGGCAAGAGTCATAGATTTTTTTAGAATGAATCCTTCGGTGTTCCATGGGTTAAAGGTGGATAAAGATCCTTACGAGTTTATTGATGAGGTTCTGAAGATCACCTAGATCATGGGGGTGATCCGAGAGGAATGCACTGATCTAGCTTCATATCAGTTGAAAGGGGTTGTGCACATCTGGTTTAAGCAATGAAAGGATAGTAGGGAAGTTGGAGCAAGACCTATTGGTTGGGAGGTGTTTCATGTCGCATTTCTGGATCAGTTCTTCCCTCGTGAGATGAGGGAGATTAAAGCCGCAGAGTTTGTGAACCTGGAGCAGGGTAACATGACATTCCAACAGTATGATTTGGAGTTCACTCATTTGTCCAAGTGTGCACCAGAGCTAGTGGCTGATTAGAGAGCTCGGGTGAGCAGGTTTGTTCATGGAGTGGCGGACTACCTGAACAAGGATTGTAGGATCACCATGCTTCATCAGGATATTGATTTCCTACGGATGGTTTTACACGCCCAGTAGATGGAGGCGGTGCATCTAAGAGAGAGAGAGGCAAAGAGGGCCAAGATAGACGATTATGGGTTCTCTCAGCAGATATTAGGAGGCGGACATCACCAGTAGTCTCATCATAGGTCATTAGCTCCAGCACCATCATCGACCAATGCCCCGTCTAGACCACAAGGTGATTAGAGGAGCAAGGCCTCCGATTCAAGGGACTAGAGGAGCATACAGATAGTGCACACCTTTTCATCCCACGGGAAGTGTGGCAAGAGTCATACAGGAGAGTGCTTGATCCGAATATCTATTTTGGGTGTGGTAGACCCGGCCACATGCGCTGGGAGTGTCCCTTGGCTAGACAGAGTGATGATAGAGGCCATACTCAGGATACCAAATCAACAGCAGCACCAGCATACTCAGCCCTGCAGGGCACATCCACTAGTGCAGGTGGCGGCCAGCGCCAGAATAGGTTTTATGCCCTTGCATCACGCCAAGAGCAGGAAACTTCACCAGATGTGGTTACTTATATGTTACGAGTATTGCACCTTGATGCATATGCATTGTTAGATGTAGGGGCTAATTTATCTTTTGTGACGCCCTATATTGCTAGTAGTTTCGAAGTCAGTATGGGAATCTTTTCAGAACCCTTCTTAGTCTCTACTCCAGTCAGTGATTCAGTTATAGCTCAACGGGTGTACAAAAGTTTCCTCATCAGAGTTCTTCAGAAAATCACCTCAACAGATCTAGTAGAGTTAGCCATGATCAATTTTGATGTAATTTTCGGCATGAATTGGTTACATGCATGTTCTTCCTCAGTCAATTGTAGAACCCGTGTAGTAGAATTCAGATTTTTGGGTGAACCAGTCTTAGAGTGGAATGGTAGTTCAGTTGTTCCTATAGGTCATTTCATTTCCTACCTTAAAGCTAGAAAGATGATTTCTAAGGATTGCATTAAGGTTAAGGATTTTATGTTCCAGTCCCTGTAGTGTGTGGGTACCAATAAGTGTTTCCAAATGATTTACCGAGAATCCCTTCTGAGCGGGAGATTGATTTTGGTATTGACCTTCTTCCCAATACGTAGCCTATATCTATCTCTCCTTACAGAATTGCTCCAGCTGAGCTAAAGGAGTTGAAGGAGCAGTTGAAGGATCTCTTAGACAAGGGTTTCATCAGACCAAGAAAATCTATGGGGTGCACAGATTCTCTTTGTCCAAAAGAAGGATGGTTCTCTTCTCATGTGCATTGATTATCAACAATTAAACAAAGTTGAAATTAAGAATAGGTATCCCTGTCCCTAGGATTGATGATTTGTTTGACCATCTTCAATGTGCCAAATGCTTTTCAAAAATAGACCTCAAATCCGGACACCATCAGCTAAGGGTTCGAGAGAGTAACATCCCGAGAACAGCCTTCAGGACTCGGTATGGTCACTATGAGTTTGTAGTTATGTCTTTTGGACGAACGAATGCTCCTACAGCTTTTACGGATTTGATGAACATGGTGTTGAAGACATACTTGGATATGTTCATGATTATATTCATATATGACATCCTTATATACACTCTGAGCAAGGAGGAGCATGTCACTCATTTGAGAGTGGTGCTACAAACTTTTAAGAATTGCTAGTTATATGCTAAATTCAGTAATTGTGAGTTTTTGGTTGAACCCAATGACATTTTTGGGCCATGTGGTGTCAAGTGAGTGTGTGCAGGTGGACTCTCAAAAGATAGAAGCGGTGAAGAATTAGCCTAGACCAGTGAGTCCATCGGATATCAGGAGCTTCTTGGGTTTAGTTGGTTATTATCAAAGATTTCTTGAGGGGTTATTCATCCATTGCAGCCCCGTTGACTAAGTTGACCTAGAAGAAGGTGAAGTTTCAATGGTTAGAGGCTTGTGAGAATAGCTTCTAAGAGTTAAAGACTCGACTCACCTCAGCACCAGTGTTAACCCTACCTGAGAGTACTGATGGGTTTGTGGAATATTGTGATGCCTCGAGGATCGACATTGGTTGTGTATTGATGCAGCACGGAAAGGTGATAGACTATGCTTCCAAGAAGCTGAAGGTCCATGAAAAGAACTACCCAATACATGATCTTGAATTGGCGGCGGTAGTATTTGCCTTGAAGATTTGGAGACACTATCTATACAGGGTCCATTTGGATGTGTTTACAGACCACAAAACTCTACAGTACGTGTTTACCCAAAAGGATTTGAATCTGCGTCAGAGAAGGTGGTTGGAGCTGTTGAAGGAATATGATATGAGTGCCCTTTATCATCCGGTCAAGGCTAATGGTGGAAGACGCTCTTACCATATTTTCCATGGCATGTGTATCTCATGTAGTTGAGGAGAGGAAGGAGTTAGTAAAGGATGTGCACCGACTTGCACGACTAGGAGTTCATCTGGTTGATTCGACAGATGATGATATCAATGTTCAGAATGAATTAGAATCATCTTTAGTGATCGACGTTAAGGCTAGGCAAGATGAGGATTTTATTTTGGAGAAGCTGAAGGAAGCAATTTAAAATCAGAAGGTCGAGGTTTTCTCCCAAGGGGGAGATAGTGTACTCCGATATCAGGGCCGTTTGTGCATACCGGATGCTGGTGATTTGAGGGAGCGGATGTTGCACGAAGCTCATGGTTCTAGATATTGTATCATCCAGGTGCCACTAAGATATACCGTGACCTACGGGAAGTCTATTGGTGGAATGGAATAAAAGACATAGCGGAGCTTGTGGATTAGTGTCCGAATTGTCAACAGGTGAAGGTTGAGCCCATAGACTAGGAGGTGTACTTCAAGACATCATTATCCCTACTTGGAAGTGGGAGAAGATCAATATGAACTTCATCACAGGGTTGCCTTGCACTCGTCGACAGTATGACTCTATTTGGGTGGTTGTGGATAGATTGACTAAAGCAACTCATTTTCTACTGGTCAAAACTACCGATTCAGTGGAGGATTATGCTAAATTATATATCTGGGAGTTATTTCGGTTGCATGGAGTGTCATTGTCCATCATATTGGATAGAGGTACTAAGTTTACCTCCCAGCTTTGGAGATCATTTCAGAAGGGACTTGGTACTCAAGTTAAGCTTAGCACAGCCTTTCACCCGCAGACAGATGGTCAGGCCGAGCGGACTATTCAGACTTTTGAGGATATGTTGAGGGCATGTGTGATTGATTCCAAGGGTAGCTGGGATGATCATTTGCCTCTTATTGAGTTTGTATACAACAACAACTACCATTCTAGCTTTCACATGGCTCCATTTGAGGCTCTCTATGGGTGGAGCTGTAGATCACCTATTGGTTGGTTTGTGGTCAGTGAAGCTACATTGATAGGCCCGAATTGAGTCCATGAGGCTATGGAAAAGGTTCATCTTATAAGTGATAGGCTAAAAACAACTCAGAGTCGTCAAAAGTCCTATGCGGATCTGAGGAGGAGGGAGCTTGAGTTTGAAATTGATGATTGGGTGTTTCTGATGGTATCCCTAATGAAGGAAGTGATGAGGTTCAGAAAGAAAGGGAAACTCAGTTCCCATTATGTTGGTTCATATCGGATCATGAAATGGGTTGGCAAGGTAGCATATGAGTTGGAGTTTCCCTCAGAATTAGCTTCAGTTCATCTAGTTTTCCATGTACCGCTCTTGAAGAAGTGTTTGGGTGATCCAGCTCTAGTTGTTCCAGTAGACAGTGCCGGTGTGAAAGACAGCCTCAGTAATAAGGAGGTTCCGCTGGAAATACTTGATCGTTAGTTTTGTAAGCTAAGAAACAAAGAAGTAGCCTCAGTCAAGGTTTTGTGGATGAACCATCATGTTGAAGGATCTATGTGGGAAGCCGAAGCAGATATGATGGCTAAATACCTACATCTATTTCCTTTCAACTCAGTTTCAGTTTGAGGTATCAGTTTTCTTCCTAGTACTCTATTCAGTTTGATGTTCAATTCATGTGTAACAGTTTTCTTTTATGTTGATGTGTGTATGCGTGATTTATGAATTCATTTCTGTCATGTATTCTAGTGTGAAGTTAGTTACTCCGTTAGTTTTCAGCTTAAATGTTCAGTATTTGGCATGGTAGTTGAATTTCCAAGCTTTTCAGTATGTTTGCCCGCATTTGAGGATGAATGTTCCCAAGGGGGAGATATTGTAATACCCTAGAAGTATGTAAGACTAGACTCGGGATTTGAAATGAAAATTAGCATAAAATATGATATTTCTTCTTAAAACGAGTCATTGTACAGGTCGTTGTTGGGATTAATGACCCATTGGAGGTGCTCGTTGTGAGAATCTGCAGAGTAGGCTGGGAAGTAACGAGTCTCAGAATGACCCATTGGTTGAAGTAACGGATCATTGGAAATGAGTTGTTGTAAGGGTGGTCGTGGTCAGGGAGCTAGGCATGATTTGTGGAACGACTCGTTAGTACGAGTCACGGGTCATGGTATGCTCCTGTTGTAAGGTTTTCGAAAAAGGGACAATGGTGACAACGGATAGTTGCCACAAGTCGTTGGAGCTAGGTACGACTCGTGGAACCTGTCGTGGTAATAGGTCTGGGACTGGAACCTGGGCTGAATTAACGGGGGAAACAATGACTCGTGGAAGCTTGTAATGACCCCATTGGATCAGTCGTGGCCACTGGCAATGCAGATTTTTCAGGTTTTTCATTAGGGGTATTTTCATCATTCCTAAGCCCTGGGGTCCTAAACTATGTTGTTTAAGCTCAGTTAGCAGGGTTTTAAAGGGGGTAAACCTAATCTAAGAATCCCCACTCCGTGAATGCAACCTAGAGTCTTCCTTGAAGATCAAGTTTGAGGAATTTCATCAAAATTCTCTCCAATTCCCTTTGGGTTTTCAAGTAGCAATGTGAATTCGAACTACCCAGGTAAATGAGTCTATGAATGGGAGTTCCTTTCATTCCCGTTCCATAGTTTCTTTTGAAATTCTATGGATTTCAATTCTGGATTCAAGTTTCATGATCTTATGTGGTTTATTCCAATTCTTATGAAATTCTCTCTGATCTATCTATGGGTTAATTTCCTTCATGTATCAAATCATGTTTTATGATATATAGGCAGATTTTATAAATATTTTACTTATAAATTATTAGATTTGAATTTTCAAATTGAATTATGCCCATTTATGTATGCTTCATGAAAAGTCAAGTTATGGTTTCATTATGATCTTTATCTTCTTAGCCCAACTATGACTTATGATTTATGATATGATTTCTCTCAAGTACTCATCATGGATTTATGAATATCAAGTATATAAATGTTTTACAAGTATACATGGATTTCATGATTTGTGGATTTATGACTCTTGGCTGACTCATGGTCCCTTATTCATGGAAACTCATGTATTTCAAGTATGATCAAGTATGTTATATTATAGTTTGCCATGTACTTTATCAATGATTTGTGATGATGATATGAGCCTCATATGCATGTTTTTGGGAGCAGTGTCTAGCACCGAGTATCCCGGCGTCCAAAGGACTACGCCAGTGTCTAAAAACTACGTGCCACCATAGGTTTATATATCCGAATGTTAATGTTATTGGATCCCCATGATATCACATATGCACACCCCTTGCCTGGTAAGCCTGGGACGGCTCTGCCCACTTGAGTGAGATAGTTGGGGCATTATGTAAGCTCTATCATGATGGTGTTGGTTATGACGAGTCCTCCCATTGTTCCTCATGATTTATGCATGGTTACGTTTACGTTACTTGGCTCAATACATGCTAAATGAAGCTTTTCTCCTATGATTATGATTATTACTGATCTATGAATGTTTTGAAAACCTTGAGCCCTTATGTTATATTATGATATTTATGTTATGATCATGTTTTCCTACTCTTATGAACTCTTATATACTTTTAACTATCCGTTTTTACTGACTTGCATACTCAGTACATTCCAAGTACTGACCGCATGCTCTATGTTTTATCGTTTCATGATACAGGTCTAAGGGATCAGTCTCAATGGCATCATTAGCCCCTACTTCCCTCTCTGACCTATCCAACTGGTGTTGGTGAGTCCTTATCCTTCGAGGACGTTCAGTCATTATATTTTATTATGTTCCTTTCAGTTTTAGACTTTGTCGAGCTAGTTGAGGGTGCTGTCCTATCAACTCATTAGTTATGTTAGAGGCTTTTCAGACATTATGTTCGAATCAGCTTGTCATCATTGATTTAATTTTATATTGATACTTATGCATGCAAACTTCCTCTATGTTGATTATGTTGATCTTCCATTTTATGATGTTGAGTTTAGATGTTATGTTCATGTCCTGGTTCGACTTGGAGCCTCTCGGGGTTTTTTGTACCGTGTTTCGATCCGTGTCTATGTTCGGGTCGTGATATATTGACATATCTTTGTAAACACGACTTTAGTTTACCAATATAGGACAAACCTAAAGTTTACCTAACATTATGTATGTCTTAAATTTGTCGGTTCTTATTATCGACTTAAAGATTCTCCTAACAACTCGAACAAATAAAATAAAATAAATAAAAATAATGAAACATTTTAAACTTGAAGTCTTTATTTTCCAATTTTCATCTATTTTGATGGCCCATATTATGTTAGTTTTCTTATATCTTGCTAGTTTGTTTAATTATCAACCAATCTCTATTAATAGTAAATAAATAGTTTGTAGTTATTATCAAAATCGGTGACAACTTAAAAATAAAAGAAATAAAATAAAAACTCAATAACATTATAATGAAACTAGAATTAGCACAGAGAGAACTTAAAAATTGTATTTCTTCATATCATAATTAAAATAATAAAAGTAAGAAATGAACCTTAATATAGAAAACTTCAATATCAACTTGAGTGTCACGACCCGAACATAGGTCCAGACCGAGATACGGAATCTAGAACCACGAATGACTCCAAGTGGACCCATGGCATGAACATGATAATTAAAGAACATATATCAAGCGAAATTTGATATCTGAAACATACATAAGCGGAAGTCTGAATACATATCAACCATACATAGTCAACACTAACAAGGCTAAAGTTCTACATATTGTCTAATAACCCTCTAGCATGTCTGAAGAGCTTATGGGAAAACACCCCCAACTAGCTTGCTAAAGTCTAAAACAGAAAATAACATGAATCAAAATTAACTGAATGTCCTCGAAGGATGAGGAGTCACCAACAAGAGAGACTGAACTAAGCTGCGGGGACTGGCTAACAACGGAACTTAGTCAGATTATCTGAGCCTGTATCATGAAATGATATAGCATAGAGTATACGGTCAGTACTTGAAATATACTGAGTATGCAAAGTAGTAAAATATTCTAAGAAAGTATAAATTGAAATTATTCACATAAACATAAATCATAAGATCATGAGAGTAAGGACTGTATGCTGATATCTGAAAAAATGTGTAATCATAAACTAAATCTCATATCTGAATCAAATGACCCAATACTAAAAATTGAATCATATGGCTTGTATTAACTAAAATCATTAGTAAAAGTTTGCAAACTGATCATTGGGTTAAGCCTGTTGAAACATAATATCATAAGTCATAAACATGCATAATTAAAATCATGAGGAACAATGGGAGACTCGTCTTAACTGAAAACCACCATTTATGAGCGCATGATGATCTCAAATCATGCCTACATGGAGGAGCTCCATCCTAAGCCTTGCCAGGCTGAAGGATAAGTAAGGTGTAATTTCACAGTGTGTCCTTGGGTGGGGAAACGCTCTCTTGAGATGTCTGAAAATATATACCTGCGTTGGCACGTAGTTTATGAGACCGAGGAACCTTGGAAGCCCATACCTACTCAGTGCTAGACATTACTCCCAATATATGTATAATTCTTATATAATAGCATTGTCAAAACATAGCTCAAATCTAAATGTTGGGGAGTCTTGACTCCAAAACATATCATAAGCTTATCTTATTAATCTTGGCTAAATCATGAAAATATATTTAACTTGTGTGTGCTTGCCCAAATCTTAAAATCACATGAAATAGACTTCATAAGTAAAAAACATAAATTCATACATGGGTAATTTGTAAACATTCAATCATGCTAGACATCTCATCACACTTGAAATCATAAATCATAAACTTGACTTTTTATGAAACTTGCACAGTTGGGCATAATTTTCTAGGACTTGAGATCATGAATGTATAATCAGAATAGGTATAAAATCTGCCCATGAATCTTAAAACTTACTTTGAAACATGAAGAAATTTGACCCATAAATAAATCATAGAGGATTTTATGAAATTGGGTTAAAACCCCATAAGATCATGAACTTAATTTAGAACTTGAATTCATTGAATTAAGGAGAATTTTGAGCATCAAAGTGAAAGGAACTCTCATTCATAGCCCTACTTACCTGGGTAAACTGAATCTACACTTGTCTTTGGAAGCACAAGAGATTCGGAGAAGAATTTAAGCTTGATCTTTCATAAACAAACCTCTAAAATTGCATGCATGGGGGTTGAATGAATTAGAATAGGATAACTCTCTTAATACGCTTATTTCACGACTTAAAACGACATAGTTTAGGGCTTAGAAGCTTGAGAATTATGAAAGCACCCTTACTAATTTCGCAGAAATTTCAACACTGCCAGGAGTAACAACTCACACCACAAGTCGTACCTCAATACCATGACTCGTGGTTACCACCCGTCGTCACCACTATTTTTCCCTGACTTCGGAAGTTTCCCACGGTTCAAACCACGACTCCCTACCACAATTCGTTGTTTTCCACAATGAGTCGTACCTTCCTAAGACTGACACATAAGTAGTTTCCCACGACTTCTAACGATGACATGTTACATGATCCCACGAGTCGTACCTTGACTCGTTGTTACTAGGCTTTCTTTAGTAGATTCTGACCATGAGCACTTCCCACGAGTCGTACCTTCTCACCACAACTCGTACCATGAGTTGTCCTGTGAAAATTTTCTCTTTTTTCTGTTGATCACCTTTTCAATTATGAGGCTAGTCTTATGAACTTTCGGAGTATCAAACTGAGTCACAGAACGAACCTCAAACAAATTCATTGAATTTTCTTGAACTTTCTATTTTTTTCTATCTCACATCTTCTCTTCTTCTTCTTTTCTTCTTTTCCTTTCTTTCTTTTCTCTTTCTTTTATTTTTCTTTCCTCCTTCATTCCCTTTCCTTTCTTTTCTTTTCTTTCTTCTCCCTTTCTGTCCTTCTCTCTCCCTTTTTTTTTTGTTTTTTTCATCTTCTCCTTCTGTGTTATCTTTTTCTTTTTGTGGTGTATTGTCTCTTATATTGTTGCTGTGTATGAATTTATGGGTAGTGATTGGGGTGTGTGGAAATGGAGAGTGGTGTGGTAATGGGGTTTAGGCTGATTATTCCCTTCTTCTTTTTTTATCATTTAAAGAGATATATAAATACAATATAGTGATAAAAATATTAGCTAAGTATTTTTAAATTAACAAACTAAATTATGTACATATATATAAATTAAAAATATTAAAATCACTATTCAATTTTAATACAAAAGAAAATAATTTTTTTATAAATATAAATTTTCTTTTCCTTTGAAAGAACAAAAAAATGAAAACAAACTTATCCTAAAATGTGACTATTTTTTGTAATTTTTCATTTTAAAAGTAAATTTACTAAAAATAAAATAAAATAAAATATTTAATTTAGACCTAAAAGTAATATTTAATGACTAAAATGGTGTAAAGACTTAGGTTCAGTCTAAAATTAGGTGTTTATAGGTATGAGGTACTCAAGCCTTATACACTTTTTTATTTTTTTATTCTTTTTACTCCCTACCGATACTTATACATTTTTGTAACTTGCACTCTCAATCTTTTCTTCAACTTCCACAACCACCTATCTCCTCACTTTTTAATATTCTTACTCCTTTAACTCTTTTGCATTTTTTCACTTAAATGCTTAGGAGTTTTGGATCAATTTTAGGTCGATTGAAAGAAAATAATTAAGCTTTTAATGTGGCTAACAAGGAATAGGCTAAAGGCTTAATGGGGTTAATTTGGATTATGCATCAATGGTAGTTAAAGCAAGGGATGAAAATAAGCTTATTCAAAGAATTGCCTAAATCATTTCCTATAATTAACATCCCTCATTTCGCTTTGGAAATACACTATGAAAGTTCTAGACATTACATGATAGCATGGAATATACAAAATCTCACAATCACTGCACATGTTCAAGTCTAGAAAGAACCATACAGACTCTCATTTCAACTAATCACATGAATTCAAAATTTAAGTGTAAAGAATACAGAGTCATATTCCTGAGTCTAGGTGTCTCAAATAAAGTCATCAAATTAACTCAACATGCTTCTCAATTAAAATATACTTGCCTCTTAGAATCATGTATAGCACTCAATAACAACATCAAGCATCCAATCAGTTAAGGGTTCAAAAGGAAATTCTAATGACTAATTTTCCCTTAAGACGGTTGTCATCCACCCATCATCGAAAAAAGTCCTTAACTAGGACTGAAAGCAGTTATTTACAGACAAATCAAAAAATTTATTCTTGGTTCAAAGTGCCCCCTTTGAAAAAGAACCAAAAAGAAAAATCAAAGGGTGGGTGAAATGTGCTCAACTCAGATTTTTGATCAAGCATTTTTCAGACCAAGCACATAATTCATCTGCAATCAATCATCACAAAATTTTAAAATTTTCCTCACCCCATATTTAATAATATGCTATTTCCCCAAAGTATCAACTAAAATCTAATAAGAGTTAGAGATACTTCCTTAGGCCTCTAGGCCTAACTAATAGCTTTTTTTATTCCACTTTTCAACACAAGGGTTGTCCATCCCATATCATAGTTTGTCATGCTTCATATTTGCTCTCTGTTGGTACTCATACTTCCTCTTAATCTCTGGTTAACTAGAGAAAAAAATAAAAGGTAAAATAAAGAAAAATAATCATACCTGTGGTACAACTTTAGTTGCCTCTCAAGTAGCGCCTCATTTTATGTCGCGGAATGACAATAGTCACACCCTTTTCGGGATGTCCTCAGCCTCTATACCTTCCCTCTTATCCTCCACCACTATCTTCACCAGCTCAACTTTCTTCTTATTAACTATAGGCTTAGGCTCTCTTTTTAAGAGATCCTTCAGATGTGGACTTTTCATCTTGCACTCCTCCACCCCATACTCATTTTCTTCTAGCACATTGATCTCACAAAGATCCCTATAGTGTGTTGGGGTGTTGAGTGGTTTATACACTCTAAAGTTCTCTTCTTTATCATTTACCCTCATCATCATGTTGCTGTCCAGGATGTTGTGGCCAAGAACAAACATCCCAAGATGAGGGGTACCGTGTCATCAACTTCAAAATCAAGGATAATAAAATCAGCAAGGATTATGAATTTACCTATTTTGATTAGCACATCCTCAATTATCCACTATATAGCTACTTTGGACATGTCAGCTAGTTGCAGCATCACTCTGGTAGGCCTTGGTTTTCCCAAACCAAGTGTATTAAACAATGATAGGGGCATCAAGTTCAAAGTTCCTCCAAATCACAAAAGGCTTGCATTAGCTCACTTCCACCAGTTTGTACCAGGAGGGTGAAACTCTCTGGGTCTTTGTGCTTCTTAGGTAGCTTGTTCATCACCCTAGGGTTGCACTCCTCAATGAGCAATACAGTTTGGACATCCACTAGCCTCCTTTTATTGGCCACCACATCTTTCAAGTACTTAGCGTACTTGGGCATTTCCTACAATATATCAATTAGAGGTAAATTAATGTGAAGTTCTTTGAAAATATCAAAGAACTTACTAAAGTAAGCATACTCCAGGCTTTTCTACAGCTTTTGTTGGAATTGTGGTGGTGGTATCATTATTGGTTGCACTACTGATTGTGAATTATTTTCTGCAGCTTTCTGTTTATTACTCTTGTCAACTAATAGACCTGGTCTGACCAGCTCTACTTGCACCTCATTGTTTTTCTTTTTTGCTGGTTCATCAGCTAACTCTCAGTCACTCCTTTGATCGATGGCCATGACCTACCTTAGGTTTGAATCTGTGTCACTAATAAACTCCCCTGCTGTCTAGTGTTTTAAACTGCTACTAGTTGTCCCATCTGCTTCTCTAAATTTCTGGTAACCAGCTGCTAGTTTTGTAACTCAGCTGCCAGTTTTGCTTGGTCAGCTGCCATTTGCGTCTGATTAGCCATGATCTTTTGCAACTTCTTCTCTATGTTGCTTGATTGGCCACTAGCCTGCCTACCCCTCTATTCGTACTGATTCTGAGGCTGCTGAAAATTCTAACTCTACCCCTGATTTTCACCCTAAGAGAAGTTAGGGTGATTCTATCAGTTCCTGTTATAGGTATTCCTATAGTTCTAATTGCCTCTTTGTACATTTCCTACAAAATTCACTGACTCTGGATTTTCTCCCTAAGATTCTGCACCATGCCCGATGTTTCCATAAATTGGAGTTGTTAAACTACATCCATTTGTGCATGTGGCTATGCCATGCTCAGCTTGTTGAACCGAGTCATTTTTTGATGTTGAAATGAGGCTAACTGATCTTCCAATACATTGATACTGTCTACCTTTATTACCCCAATAGCTCTCTTACATGCTCCCCGTGATGTATCATCGTGCCACTCTGAATTTCCCTATGCAATCCTATTCAGCAGAGTGTACAACTCATCGTAGGTTTTCTACAATGTTTTCCCACCTAATATAGAGTCTAACAAAATTTTAGTGTAGGGGTTAAGACTCTCTAAAAATGTATGGGATAGCACATTATGGACTATTGTTGATGATAGTAGTCTCTCAGAAAAGACTTGAATCTCTCCCAAGCCAAGTATAGATTCTCATCTGGTCTCTACTTGAACCATAGAATTTCACTCCTCAATTTCCCAGTTTTGCCAAATGGAAAGAATCTGATCAGGAACTTCCTTGCCAAGACATCCCATGTAGTGATGGAATTCAGTGGTTCAACCTTCAACAACCTCTTTGCTTCTCCTAAAAATGAGAATGGAAAAAGCATGAGCCTTACATAATCAGTTGACACTATAGTGGGGACGAATGTGTCACTAATTTCCAAGAAGTTCTGCAGATGCTGTTGTGGATCCTCATGAGTCATCCCTGTGAATTGTCCACTTGTGTGCAGCAACTGCACCATATTATGCTGGAGGTCAAATCTACCTGCAGGTTCTGGTCTGCAGATGTTGGAGGTAACATTGGTCACAAGTGGGATCGCCACTTCGCGAACTAGTCTGGCTTCCATCTCTGTAGTTGCAACCTCGTTCGATTGAACCTGTTGTATGGGACATAGAGTGAAACCCTCCCTTCTCAACTATCGTAACCTTCTTTCCGATTTCGGGTATGGCTCAACTAACTCTCTATCCCTAGCCATCTTGATGCGAGGACCAACCTATACCTTCAAATTTGGTGAGTAAGACCAAGTTGTTACCACTTAAGAAAATATAAAAATAATACAAAAACAAGAAATCCTCTAGTTTTGCTAGTCCCCGACAATGGTTACGCCTCCGGCGCACGCGGTTGTACAAGTAATACAGTGACTTTCACTGAGCCGAATGTCGAACCCATAGGAACTAGACTTTTAGTGAATTATCAAGTTTAAGTATTACTTCTAAATTCAAAAGTGCACGTTTGAAAGATTTAATGTTTGTTGGTTACTAAAATCTGAGAGTGATCATAATTTAAATGGAAAACAATAATGAAAAGAATCCAAGGTTAATGTCACACCCCAAACTCCTTATAGATTGTGAGAAAAGCTTCGAGACATTTGACCTAAATTTCAAGAAATCTCAAGAAGAAAATTTTGAAATAAACTTTGCTAAATTTCATTCGGTAAATTGATCAACGTCCAATCTTAAATACGACCATAGAGTGACTTAAATACCTCAAAACACTTCCTTCTTAGCATATTAGTACTCTTAGTCCTACCTCAAAAGTACGAATTTATCACTCAAATTATCTAGGGTGTAACATCCTTTTTCCATAGAAACATTCATCCTCGAATGTTGGATGACACGCACGACACTATCACAGCACCATATACCCTTACAATACACGTCTACCACAAACGACTCCAACCAACGAAACTTTGCACATTGCCAAGACGCGACATGACTATAACTATAATTAAAATAATAATCTTACTTATCGCCATGTCTAACCATTAACCGACTATAATTCATCGAGTTATAAGCATCCCTGAATAAGTCAGCAAACACGAATCAGACCTGACACCTATGAAAATTGACATCTCGCACGATTTCGATCCAGAATGATGGGTAACAATCCTAAATGTAATGTAGCCTCCTATTTCTAAGTACACTGTGCAATGCATTAATAAATAAGATTCTACTACACACGAATAATAAACTCCCTAGGACATGAAATTCTATGATACCAAGTTTGTCACACTCCAAACTCCTTATAGATTGTGAGAAAAGTTTCAAGACATTTGACCTAAATTCCAGGCAATCTCAAGAAGGAAATTTTGCAATAACTTCTGCCAAATTTCATTTTATAACTTGATCTACTTCCAATAATAAATACAACCGTAGAGTGACTCAAATACCTTAAAACACTTACTTCTTAGCATATTAAATACTCTTAGTATTACGTCGAAAGTACGAATTTATCACTCAAATTATCTTGGGCATTACAGTTAAAACCAAACAATTACGTATAGCTAGAATTCACATTGGTTCAAGTATTTATCTACATTGTTGTCTCACAAGATAAATTCCCTATTCATGGTCTTTTGAGCCTATAAACATATATTCGAATTAGTCTCACAACTACATCGTTGAGTAGGGATGTAACCACCTAATTCATGTGAATTAATCTAGTGGAGTGGTTTATAGGGTTAACGCCCTTGGTTATGTACTTTCGAACCTCTAATTATTTAACCTAGACATGACTTCACAACTACATCTAAGAGTGATGATGTGTGAATTCAAATCCAAGTGTCTAGCTATCTTCCCGTTTAATACCAAGAGAGGCAAATTATGTATATTTCTATCCTAACTGCGAATCAAATTCTGAAGACTTGATCTCACTTCTTGCATTCCTAGTTCTATCATAGGATTTGCTCTTTCAAGTTGCCTAATATTAACAAATGCATTTCAATGGTGATCAAGCATTAAAATGATAAAAACAAGAATACAAGAACAAACAACAATAAAGAACTCGAACCAAGTAAGAATTAAACTAATACGTTCATGTCATTTGGCCTTAACACTAGGAAAAGGGTTTTAGCGACTCATGCTAGTACAAGAAAATGACATTGTTTCTGAATTCATGTATTACAAGAATGAAAAGAATAGAAAGAAGAAGAACCCTAAGATGAAGATGTTCCTCCTCCGTTCTTGCTCCAGCCCTTCTTTTCTCCAAGTTTTTTGTGATCTTTCAATAAAAATGACCTAGTGTTTAATTTATATTTTCCAGATTTTTGTCATGTAAAGAACACCTTTGTGTCACGCAGCCTAACGCGGCAAGGTAGTTTCATGACACGGACCTGTCGTGTAAGGCTACTGGGCACTAGCCTTGGCATGGCAAAATGGTCAGTAAAGTACGGCGTTAGACGCAGAAAAGGTTGGTGTGATAGGCTGATGGTCGTGCTATATGCCAGGTGTGGCATGGCGCAGACGTGCACAACTAATGCCCATTGCGCGCATGAGTTGGCATTGGCAAGGCACCTTCCGGGCGTTGCACAGCACCGAGTGCATTTCTTGCCTGCCGTGGCGCGTTTCTTGTTCGGGCGGCCTTAATCTCTTACCATTTTCATGTTCATTCTTTGCCACTCATTCCATGCTTCCATCTTGCTCATGCATCATCACATTTAGCCTCCTATATAGCTTTTTGCATTTAAAAATTTGTCATGCCCCACCTTGGGAGGTATGACTGGCACCTATTGCTACACTGGGATCTAGGCTAACCTAGCTGGACATATGCATCTCAGGTGCTTACTAGCGACCTAAAATCAAGAAAAAAATGTTATATCTCGGCTGTAAATACAGCCTCGGGCCGACAAGGCCACGCAGTACCTGTAAAAGAAAACAACTAACCCAGCCAACACAATAATTAAAAGGATCCTATGCGGGTCGACAAGACCACCATACTGTATAGTTATAAAAGGAATGAAAACAGGTAGCTATACTAGGCCCCACGCGGCCAACATACAAAACATTACAAATATAGGCGCCGCAAGGCCAACACGACCCACTAACTGAAGATTGTAGTCTGCAAGCCTCTAGGAGTGAAAATATTGGTTGGGATAGGGCCCCGACCTACCTAAATTCTATACCAATAAAAGATAGATAAACCTCTACAACCTGGAAACTCTGAATGAAAGGAGCTGGTCAATCTGCTGACTCTGAATAGCTGCTAGGAGACTTGTAATCTGTCTGTCTAAATGCAGCGCCTCATAGTTGGGTGTCAATACAGTATGTACTGAATATATAAGGCAGTAAATTAATACTGAATAGAAGTTGATAAAGAACTGAAAGTGAATAGCAAGAAGGGGAAAAAGTTAACCCGTAAGCTTTCTTATCCATAACCTAAATCTAATAAAACACTACATGTATATGAGATGAAACTATACGACTATACATTCATAGACTACAACTAACAAGTAAGTATACAAACAAGAACCTAACCTATTCCCCATAAGCCAGGAAGGTTCAAGCAACACAGAAACAACCTACTGGGGCCCCCATAAGCCCTGGCAAGTACAATTCAATCTATATACCCCTATCCAGGTTCTTATGATTCTACTGGTGCTATAGCCAATCTATTTGGCTTCTGGATCCACATTTAAGCCTGCTGGACTCTTGTAACTGTGTTTGAGCCCGTTGGGCTCCTAACTACACCCTGGGTACACAAGGCTCAACGGAGGGTCAGTGATGTCGATATGACATAAAAGTAGAATCCCATTCGTGGATGGACTGTAATATGTCCCTTGGGCCTGAATATAGTCCCTTGGGACATCACATAGCTCCTCGGAGCAACATCATATAGCTCCTCTGAGCAACATCATATAGCCCCGTAGGCGCTGACACAAATAGCAACCCTGAAGTTGCTTAATGGAAGGCTTTCCTAGGTGGGGTCAATCCCAACAAAATACTATATTTTAGTCTCAATTTATCCATTCAAAGGGTGTATCTGGCCTTTAAGGCCTAACGTGACTGCTACTCGCCTCTAGAATAGTATGTATAGTTACCAATAAGCACATCTTGTGTGCCTAAATCCGGTCAGAGGATCTTGGTAGTGATCATAATCTCTACTGGTCTAGACAGGATAGGGCGAGATCTGGAGTGGCCTAAACGATATTATGAATTTCATGCTAGGACAATGATAGCTCATAAGCGAACTGTAAGGTCATAGACGGCCAACTACTTAGTTCCTTCGCTTAGAACAACTATAAGGCTGCTACTAATAGGAAATGCTCCTAAACAGTCAACCCCTAACCTTCCACAGGTAGCTTACTATAACTCTTAGCCTAAAGGTAATACTGTACTATTATGGTTCTAGACCCTTAGACCTTAACTTGGTCCATTTAGATTTCATATGTCTTCTCTGGGCGATTCCTAGCCTTGTAGGTAGGTTTACCTGGACCTGCTCACTGGCGGCAACTTACACCTGAGTATCTATACGAGCAGGCTGGGGCGTTGGCCCCACATCCAACGGCTAATAAGGTCACATCCTTAGGGTACCTATGGGTTTATCTGACTTGTACAATTAGGATGACTTCTTGGGAGACCTGTATAACTAGCACTAAGTCGATTGAAAGTAACAGTCACTAGCAGAGATTAACAAATGGCAGGCTGTCACTCAGTTCATAGGCAACCTTGGAGTCACCGAATCTAAGGTAAGACCATCCTGTCCAAATTCGGGCCCTAGAGGCATAAAGGTATGCCAATGGCCTCTGGGAAAGCTTTACTGATAATATAGGCGTCAAAGTAAAGGTTATATCGCCCAACTACGCCCTATGCTATCCAACTTACCAACTGAGGCCCAACAGCTGTCCACAAACTTCTAAGGCCTTGGCATGGCAGTAAGACATCAAAATTCTACTAATACAGTGAACAGAAGAATAGAGGAGTTTCTATGATGCACCTAGCGTGAACCTCACTTAACATATTTTTTCCCGACAAGGGATACTGCGACATACTATCGATAGGTTTTTTAACAGCTAACCCCATCATGTATAATCATAATCTACTGACAATAACTAATCACAACATAAATGATCCTTATCTACTAGCAGCAGCTAATTACAACATATAGGATCGTTATTTTCGTTCAAGAACATAGGTCGTATCACTATACGACAAGAATAACATGTCAAAGGGTTAAGCCTTAACATACCTCGAATGTCGACTTTCATTTATTCGATTAGTTCCAACCTATAGCCGGCAATTCCGTTCAATTGCATCCCTTACGCTAAGAGATTAGGGCTATTTCCAATACTAAGACTTCAGCAAAACACAATATCTTTCGGTAATAATAACTGTAATTCAAATCCATTTAATTTGGCTGAAATCTCGTAATTTCTCAAGAGTAAAGAAGGGAGAAATGCTTATCTCTTGTCTGTGGCCACTTAGGACTCAATTTAAAGTAAATTCAGCAACCTTTACTCGGCGGGGTTCTGGTACACCCTGCAAATTTTTAACAAATAACTCCGTAGATATGCTTCTCATTGTCCTAGACTCGATATCCAAGATGAATTTGCATTTGGACGGATTTTGATGGCGTAATTTGATGAAAATTGGATTAAATTTCTGTTTTCTCTATGTTTTTGGCAAAGGGAAATGTTTGCGAATGAATTCCCAATTCACACTTCACTATATATATACTTATTGAGGCGGTGGGCAGGGGGCGCTGCACTCCACCCATCGCGCTAGGAAAGGGTGTTCCACGCGCTGGCTATAGCGCCAGACAAGGGTGTATCACGCACCGGCCATAACGCCAGACCGGTTACATGGCACGGCGCCCAAGGCGCCAGGCCCCTGGCTCCGTCCTCCTGCTTGCTCGATGCCATGTTTGGGTATTCATCCCCAGGCCTTTTTCCGCATGCGTCATACTTCAAAACTCTCAACATATGCACGCATGTTTCCATTAAATGATAGAAACTTACGAGGTGTGACATCATCCCCACCTTAGGAACATTCATCCTCGAATATAATCTTTAGGCTTAAAGGACTCAACTCCTTTAACTATTGCAAGAAAAATTTTGGCAGAGTCTCCTCTGTAATATGCTCTATCTGAAAACCTGAAAAATAGAAGAGTCCAACACAGGCGCCGCATAGGACGCTATCTGCAACTGAATAATATGGTGCCACTATATATATAAGTGACTAATAACAACCACAGTAAGGGCTCTACTCAACACTTGAAAACTATCTTCTCGTTTCTGAATTTGTTTGAATCTGTATGTTTTCACTATAGAGCTTGGAAAAACTGAAGATTAATATAGTGCCACTACATATATAAGTGACTAATAACAACCACAGTAAGGGCTCTACTCAATACTTGAAAACTATCTTGTCGTTTCTGAATTTGTTTGAATATGTATGTTGTCACTATAGAGCTTGGAACAACTGAAGATATTTAGATCTTACTTTATCCTTAGCTTCTCAATTCATCTCTTCTATATTCCTGTCCCTCTCTAAGTCTCTTATAGATCACATCTTTGATCCTCACGGTAGCCCCTTACGGACCCGGCTACCTAATATAACTGTTGGATCCTCTACATGGGATGACTCCTCTATGGCATAAGCATCCTTGACTGGGTCAATATGATAAAAGGCCTCCTACATGCGTGCCTAGTGTTGATAAATGGATCCTAGCCCCGAAGGCAGTTCTATCTTATAGACCACTTGGCCAATCTCCCGAAGGATCCGATATAGTTTAATGAATCTAGGGTTTTACTTTCCATACTTGTCAGATCTCATAACGCCCTTTATTGGAAAATTTTTCAGGAACATCTAGTCATTGCTTCAATCTCTGACTTCCCCATATGATAGAATAAGACTTTCGATGACCCAGGGCAACTGGTAAATATCTCCGAATTAGCTTAACTGTTCCCTCTAACTAATGTAGGATTCTTGGTTCAGTTATCCTTGACTTACCTACTTTAGGCCGTCATATAGGGGAACTACATTTCCACCCTTAACATATCCCCGTGCGTCTGAGTCGTGTGCTATACTTGGTTATTGTCTGGGGATGGGAAGCTGTACTCAAATTAACTTGCGTTCCAATTTGTTCTGACAGCTTTTCCAAAGCCTAGCTGTAAGTTGTGGCCTTTGTTAAAATTTAATAGACACTGGGACATCATATCACCGGTATATTTCTTTAATATTCAATTCAACATAATCTTTAGCTGAAACATAATTCTGACCAGCAAGAAATGAATTAATCTCATTGGTCTTTCTACATTGACTTAAATAGGGTTGGATTTTGCACCTAGTGCGGGATAACCCTGTAGCTATATTGATACTTTCTATTTCCCACTTCCACGCAGGCACGACTATCTCCTGAATTAGCCTGCCTAGTCCAACCTCTCTTTGCTGGCCATTGGAGCTTTATGGCACAACTCGGTAATATCCTTTTTCTTCTTATGCCACCAGTAAGTCTCTTTTATAACCTGATGCATTTTCATCAAACTCTGGGCGGAGGGAATAACGAACATGGTATACCTCTGCTACAATCTGCTAATGAAGCCTGGCTATATTTGGAATGCAGAGTTGACCTCTGGTCCTTAAGACTTCACCCCCCTACTATCTAGAAGGCCGGTGAATCCTCCTGCAGAGCTTTATCCCTGGCTGCACTAGGTTAGGGTCTCCGTACCGTCACTCCTTTGCCTCCAAAACTGGTGGTGATATTGCCGTATTCTAGGTTACAAACTCAATGTCCTTTAAATGTTAGCCCGATGCTTATTTCTCAACATTCAGCGGTGTTTTTAAGCTCTGTCAACCTATTACAGCCTGGAGGTGATTCTGTTTTCCTCCAAAGTTAGATAATCATGCCTTCCCCTTACTTCTATAGGCTGAGATATGGGGTTCATGCCCCCTAAATCATACTAACAAGGATATTACTGACCAAGTCTACCAACCTGTATCATACTGACCTACACCAGAGCCAATTTCATTCATATAATCTCTCTATCCTTCGACATAACAAACTAGGGCCCTAGCCATTATTCTACAGGTATATCCTACTATCATTAGCACGATGCGGTGAAATCAACCTATTTCTGACCTGAGCTTTACTATTGCTGGGGGTTTATCACTTATGGACTCTCACAGGTACTTGAGTGTTATTGGAAATCTTATATGCCCTCCTGGTTTACTACCATGAGGGTCTAGGTAACTTTGTAAACACTAGGGGTCTTAACCACTTTCTAATCCTTCTCGGAATCAACAGTTCTATCCCTCCTTTACTATCTATTCTGGGCAACATGGCATTGATACTTACATTTTCTATTATACTAAAAGAATAAGTTGGGAGGTGGAAAATGACCCTATCATTCTATAATAGGGCTAAGGCGCGACATTCAACAAACTCTAAAAGCTGGAGGTACAAACCTCGCACAATCCTTCGCATATTTAAGGTAATCCAACATTAACTGTTGTCCCCATCTAATTCTAGATGTCTACTAAGTGAGCCAACTCATATATATACTATGCTCCTGGCCCCCTATTCCGGGGCTATAGAAAGAACTGGGGACGGTGCTGGCATATCTATTACCTTATGAGGTTCTTGGTGTCCTGGGAGGATGATGGGGAGATTAAAAGACGTCTGCTTCTTCCCTTAAGCTGATTGTCCCCCAACAGTGGCACCTAACTGGTACCCTCTCCTGTTGCTGTAGCTAACTGATGTCTATTCCATGTCAAACATTATTCTAGATAGACATAACAATGAAAGCTTAGGAAGTCAGCCCTATACAACTCAGCTCTATATCACGATCTAAGAAGAAGGCGGTTAACCATACTATCACACCTTGTAGCCTCCTGCTTATAAAATGTGGTGCAAAAATAGACACGACTTGCAGACTCCCTGGGATACGACCTGCTCTGATACTAAGTTTGTCATGCCCTACCTTTGGAGGCATGACTGGCACCTAATGACACACTAAGATCTGGACTAACCTTGCTGGGCATATGCACCTCTGGTCCTTACCAGGGACTAAAAATCAAGAAAACAAACGGCTATATCTCGGCTGTAAATACAGCCTCGGGCAGACAAAGCCACGCAGCACTTGTAAAAGAAAATAGCTGACCCATCCAACACTAATAAATGGGATCCTATGTGGGCCGACAAGACCACCATGTTGTCTAGTTATAATAGGAATGAAAACAGGTAGCTATATTAGGCCCCACGCGACCAACATACAAAACATCACAAATATAGGCCCCACATGGACAACACGACCTACTAACTGAAGACTATAGTCTTCAAGCCTATAGGAGTGAAAATATTGGTTGGGATAGGGCCTCATCCTACCCAAATGCTATACCAATAAAAGACAGATAAACCTCTACAACTTGGCAACCCCGAATGAAAGGAGCTGACCAATCTGCTGAATCAAAATAGCTACTAGGAGACCCCGCAATCTGTCTGTCTAAACCTGCAGGCAAGAATACAATGTCCCATAGTGGGGGCATCAGTAAAATATGTACCAAATACGTAAGGAAGTAAAATAAGACTGAATAGAAGATGATAAACAACTGAAAGTGAATAGGAAAAAGGAAAATAAGATAACCTATAAGCTTTCTTATCCATAACTTGCATCTAGTAAAATACTCCACGTATATGAGCTGAAAATGTACAAGTATACATTCATAGGCTACAACAAACAAGCAAGTATACAAACAAGAGCCTAACCTAGCTCCTATAAGCCTGGAAGGTGCAAGAAACACAGAAACAACCCACCATGGCCCCCATAAGCCCTGGCAAGTACAATTCAATCTATATACCCCTATCCAGATTCTTATGATTCTACTAGTGCTATAGCCAATATACATATCTTCTGGGTCCACATATGAGCCCGTTGGACTCTTTTAACTGTGTCTGAGCCCATTGGGCTCCTGTAACTACACCCTAGGCACACAAGGCCCAACAAAGGGACAGTGATCCCGATACAACATAAAAGTAGAAACCAATTCGTGGATGGACTGTAATATGGCCCTTGCGCCTAAATATAGTCCCTTGGGACATCACATAGATCTTTGGAGCAACATCATATAGCCCCATAGCTGATGACACAGTTAGCAACCCTGATGTTGGTCAAAGTAAGACTATCCTAGGTGGGGTCAATCCCAACAAATATACTATATTTTAGTCACAATATGGCCACTCAAAGGGCTAATTTTTCCCTTAATGCCTAACACGACCGGTACTTGCCCCTAGAATAATCTGTATAGCTGCCAACAAGTATACCCCATGTGCCTACATCTGGTCAGAGGATCCTGGTAGTGATCATAATCTCTACTGGTCTAAACAGGATAGGGCAAGAGCTGGAGTGGCCTAAATGATACTCTGAATGTCATGCTAGGACAATGATAGCTCATAAGCAAACTGTAAGGTCGCAAACAACCAACTACTTAGTTCCTTCGCTTAAAACAACTATAGTGCTACTAGTAATCAGATATGCTCCTGAGCATTCATCCCCTAACCTTCCACAGGCAGCTTACTATAATTCTTAGCCCGAAGGTAATACTGTACTATTATGGTTCTAGTCCCTTAGACCTTAACTTGGTCTGTTCAAATTTCATATGTCTTCTCTGGGCGATTCCTAGCCTCATAGGTAGGTTTACCTCGACATGGTCACTCACGACAACTTAGACCTGAGTATCTACACGAGTATGCTGGGGCGTTGGCCCCGCATCCAACTATTAATAAGGTCCCCTCCGTAGGGTACCCATGGGTCTATTCGACTTGTACAACTGGGATGACCTCCTAGGCGACCTATATAACAAGCACTAAGTCGATTGAAACTAACAGTCACTGGTAGTAACTAACAGATGGTAGGCTGTCACTCAGTTCACTAGGAAACCCTGGTGCCGCCAACTCAATGGTAAGACCATCTTGTCCAAATTCGGGCCCTGGAGGCATCAAGGTATGCCAACGGCCTCTAGGCAAGCTTTACTGATAATATAGGCATTAAATTGATGGTTATATCGCTCGACTTGCCAACTTACCAAATCAGGCCCAACAGCTATCCACAAACTTCTAAGGCCTTGACATGACCACAAAACATCAAAATTCTACTAATACAGTGAGTAGAAGAACAGAGGAGTTTCTATGACGCTCCTAGCGTGAACTGCACTTAACATATTCTTTCCCAAAGAGGGATACTGCAATATACTCTCGATACGTCTTTTAACAGCTAACCCCAACATGTATAATCATAATCTATTGACAACAACTAATCACAACATACATGATCCTTATCTACTAGCAGCAGCTAATTACAACATATACGATCGTTATATCCATTCAAGAACATAGGTCGTATCATTATATGATGAGAATAACTTGCCAAAGGGTTAAGCCTTAACATACCTTATGTAATGCCCCAGAAGTGCCTAAGACTAGACCCGAGACTTGCAAATGAAAAGTAGTAGGGATCTAAAAATCCTTCTCAAAACGGGTCACAGTACAGGTCATTAGTGGGACCAATGACCCGTTGGATATGTCCGTGGTGAGGTGCTGTAGACTGGAGTTATAGGTAATGGGTCTAGGAATGACCCATTTCTAGATGTAACAGGCCATTCAATGTGAGCCATTGTGAGGTTGTTCAGGTTCAGGGAGAAAGTAACGGATCACGTAACGACTCATCATTGGGAGCAACGAGTCATTGTGAGTGTCCGTTGGGAAGAATTCCAAGTTAAGGTAGTGGTGACAACGACTGGCCACAATGGGTCGTTGTAGCTTGTATTGACTCATTATGTCCAGCCGTGGTAAGGGATCTAAGACCTGATTGAGGGGTGTAGCACTGAGGGATGTAATGGACCGTTGGAGTTAGTTATGGTCTGTTGTGGCGCCCGTGGTCACTGGCAGAGCAGTTTTTCCAGGAAATTCATTAAGGGTATTTTCGTCATTCCTAAGCTCTATGGTCCTAAACTACATTGTTTTAAGCTATGAATAGTGATTTTTAAGAGAGGTAAGTTCCTTCTAAACCTATCCTAATTCATGCATGCAAGTTTAGAGGTTTTGGAGAGGTGATCAAAGCTAGTTCTTCAAGTTCTTCATCAATTCTTCATTGGCAATCAAAGGAGTTGTGGAATCAGTTCTTCTAAGGTATGTAGGGTTATGAATGGGTGAATTTTCTCATACCCATGCCCAATTTCTCTCTAATTCATGAAATTCTATTAATAATTCTATGGGGTTTTATCCTAATTCTTATGAAACCCTTATGATCTATCTATGGGTTAATTTCCTTTATGTAACAATTCATATTTTATGAATCGTGGGCAGATTTTATAACTATGGATTTACATTTTCTACAAAACTATGCCAAGTATGTATGTTTCATGATAAATCAAGTTATGATTCTACTTTGATTTTGATGTTCATTAACCCAGTATGATTTTTGACTTATGATATGATTTCTTTCAAATGCTCCTCATGAATTTATGAATATCAAGTATATACATTTTTTACAAGTATGCATGGATCTCATGATTTATTATTTATGTTATGGCTGACTCACGGGCCTTACTTTGATGACTAGTTCACGCATTTCAAGCAAGCTTATAATTATCATGATTTTAACTAGCCTATAAATCTCATGTATATTATCCTATGAGCACTACATATGTTTTGGGAGTAGTATTTAACACCGAGTAGACCCGGGGTCCAAGCATACCCCGAGTCTCAGAACTACACGCCAACGTAGCCATAATGGAACCTCCATCATACTATCCCCTTTTCCCAAATGGGCCCCATAATATGGTATCACACCTCTTTCATGGTTCTACCCTTGTTAAGGTACGAACGCCCTCCCGATTAGGGGTTTACAGGTCGGGCTCCATGTGTGCTCATATGGGGTATGTCGGTTATAAGAATCTCCCACTTTTCCTCTTGATTTATGTATGAGAATGATTATATACTTTGGCTCAAGCCATGTTTCATAAAGATTTTCTCTTATGATTATGATTATGAATGATTTACGAATTTTTTGAAAACCTTGAGCCTTATGTTTGCATCACGATATCCATGTTACGATCATTTTGTCCTACTTTTATGAACTTTTATGTATTTTAATATCCGTTTTACTTACCTTGCATACTCGGTATATTTCACGTACTAACCACATACTCTATGTTGTATCGTTTCATCATACAGGATCCGATCTTCAGACTCAGCCCTCTCACTAGTCAGTTTTCTGGAGTTAGCATTCAGCTTTAGTGGTGAGTCCTCATCTCTCGAGGACTACTCATTATCAGTTATCTTGTATTTTCAGTTTTCAGACTTGTCGGGTTAGTTGGGGGCATTGTCCCATCAACCCATCAGGTATGTTAGAAGCCTTTAGACTATATGTACTAATCAGCTTGTCGTGTATGAAATGAATTTTGGTTCTGATGTCATGTTATAATTAGACTTCCGCTATGTTATTGTGTAAGTCTTCTGCTTTTATTGATCGAGTTAGATGTATATTCATGCCATGGGTTGACTTGGAGTGTCTCGGGGCTCCTTGTCTCGTGTCTTGATTCGGGCCTAAGTTCGGGTCATGACACCTCGAATGCCGACTCTCATTTATCCGATTAGTTCCAACCTGTAGCCGGCGATTCTTTCAATTAAAGCCCTTACACTGAGAGATTAGGGATATTTTCAATACTACGACTTCAGCAAAACACAATATGTTTCGATAATAATAAATGTAATTCAACTCCGTATAATTCGGCCGAAAACTCACAATTTCTCGAGAGTAAAGAAGGGAGGAATTCTTACCTCTTGTCTGTGGCCTCTTAGGACTCAATTGAAAGTAAATTCGGCAACCTTTACTCAGCGGGGTTCTTGTACATCGAGCGAATTTTCAAGAAATAACTTCGCATAAATGCTTCTCATAGACCTAGAACTCGATATCCAAGATGAATTTGCATTTGGACAGAGTTTGACGGCGTAATTTGACAAAAATTGGATGAACTTTCCGTTTGCTCTATGTTCTTAGTCGAGGGAAATGTTTGCAAATGAATTTCAAATTCACACTTCACTATATATATACTTATTGAGGTGGTGGGTAAGGGGCCCGGTGCACCACCCATTGTTCTAGGAAAGGGTGTGCCGCACGCCGTCCATAGCGCCAGATAAGGGTGTGCCACGCGCTGGCCATAGCGCCAGACCAGCTGGCACAGCACGGCACCCAAGGCACCTGGACCTTGGCCCCGGCCTCCTGCTCACTCGATGCCATGTTCGTGTATTCATCCCCTAGGACTTTTCTCGCGTGCGTCATACTTTAGAACTCTCAACATACGCAGGCACGTTTCCATTAAACGATAGAAACTTACGAGGTGTAACAAAAATAGGCTAAACACATTTGTTAGTTGATGCAAATATTTAAAAGCAAAACATATGAAGGTATGCTTAATTAAATTGTAAACAAGACTAAAACATGGGTATACATAGCACTTGGGCATGTAAATATGCCTAAGATCACGAACTCTAAATTTTACACATCTAATTATAAAGGTATCAGGTCATGCACCACTATAATTGGGATGTCTCAGGGTTCAGAACTAGTGATAAACCCTTTTGAATTCTTGAATTTCTGGACAAAAAAAAATACTATATTTAAAATAGTGATAGAGCAAAATTGGTAGAAAAATCTATTGTGAACCCCTATTGGTATTTCAGTATAAGTTTAAAAGAGTTAAAAATGCATTAAACAATATCTTTCAAAAAAATTTCCAAAATTGGAAAATATTATTAAGATGCATGAAAAGTCATTTGAAGAAGCATCAACCCCCTCGAAACATAGAAAAATTACATTTAGTGCAGGCAATCTTGAGTAGATAAATTCATTTGAAATAAGAATTTTGTAGGTAGAAATCAATGTTGAATTGATTTCAGGATGCAAAAAGGAACACTAGAATTTTTAAACTCATATTCTAATGGTAAGAGGAAAAAAATTATATTGAACTAGAATGCAGAATGAGGAGAATTAATCATTGCCATCAAAAGAAGACATGACACAAGAAGCAATCAGGTTCTTTCAGAAATAACAGAAGATAATATTCATGAAAGCTTAGATTTGCTAAAGTATATTCTAAGATTGGTGAGTGAAGGAAAAAACAATATGTTTTAGCTTATGTACCAACAGAAGCTAAGGTTAAAAATGTGTTTGGTCTAAGTGGAGATAGTCCATATGGTTTCATTAAAAACTTCTATCAAGAATGTCGAGAACTTGTCAGAAAAGATGTCATAGATAAGGTCAGAGCTTTCTTTGAAGGACATGAAATTTCAAGGTAGATAACTTCTACTAATTTGGTCTTATTTCCCAAAAAAGATCGGGTGGAGACATATTCAGATTTGAGGCGAATAAGCTTAAATAATTTTAGTAACAAGATTATATCTAAAGTGCTTCATGAATGACTGGTTACTCCACTTTCTGACTTAATATTTGCTAATCAAGCTGAATTTTTCAGGGGAAGGAGCATAGTAAAGAATTTTTTAGAGATTCTCTCACACAGAAAATTATCAAGGATATTGTACTAACAACCAAGACTGCTAATGTGGTAATCAAACTATACATGACTAAAGCATATGATAGAATATCATGGTTATTTTTGACTAAATTCTTGAGGTAGTTTTGGGTTCTCTAAGATTTTAATAGATAAGGTCTTCACGTTTTTTTCAAACAACTGGTACTTAGTCCTTAAAAATGGTCAAGCGTATATGTTCTTTCAATCTTTAAGAGGGGTTACAAACCATTTATTACCAAATCTATTTATATGTAACGCCCCAAAAGTTACTAAGATCAGACACGCGGGTTAAACCAGAGAAAAGCAGGAAAATTTCACCAGAGTCACAGGATGACTCAAAGGACGAGTCATTGTAGGGAACAATGACCCATCATTTCCTCATGGTAAGTCCCCATTCAGGATTCCCAGCAAACAACTAGCCTAGCAATGACTCGTTAGAAGATCTAACGGGTTGTCCTGGGTGGTCATTGAATGGAGTTCAGGAAAGGCTCAGATCTGAGTCAGTGATAACGAAGGGTGCAACGACCCGTGATGGCGAGTAACGACTCATGGAAATAGTTCATTAAAAGGACTTCAAAAGCTATGAAAGGGTGACTGAGGTCATGATGAGAGGATATGACATGTTGTTGTTTCATGTAACACCTCATCCTGTCTGGTCGTTGGTTTGAGAACCAGAGTGTAACATAATTTCCCCTAGGAGCAACAAATAGAGTGATAAGTCGTCGGTTCGTATGATGACTCATCCTAATCGTCATTTTTCAAAACTTCAGCATAGTACAAGAACTTCTTCAGATACAATGGACGATTCAATGACCCGTTGTATCCTACGATGACCCACTGAAGTGGTCGTTGTAGTCGATAGAAAGTTTTTTTTTGCGAATTCCTGGGGATATTTATGTAATTTCCTGATCTCCTAACATTTTATTGATGTCATTTTAATCCCTAAAAGAAGTGTTTTAAGAGGTTTTGGACCATCCCAAGCCATTAGGCTCCCATGTATACAATGTATTGAGATTCCCTTTCAAGAACAAGCTAGAATTCTCCCCAATTCTCTTGAGCATTCAACGTTAGGTTGGAAATCAGTTTACCCAGATATATAGAGCTATGAATGGGGGATTTCTTCCACCCTCATACCTAAACTTCTTCTCAAATTCATGAATTAAAGTTCTTAATCAAGTTTATTGATTCCTAGGGTTTTAACCCAATTCTATGAAACTACCTATGCCATGTTTATGGGTCTAATCCCCTCATATTCTAAAGTATGTTTTAGTCAAAGGGGCATGTTTTATCAGCAATTTGATTATAAATTCATAATTTCATGTTATTAGAAGTTATGCTCTATTATGTAAGTTTTTAAGAAATTCAAGCTTGTGATCCATGATTTCAAGTATGATGAGATATCTAGTATAAAAGAATATTTATGAACTCTCAACTGATTTATGATGTCTATTTCAAGTATGCATGATTTTATGATTTGGGGCAAGCCCATGCATGTTAAGTATGTTTTTATGATTTAGCCAAGGATAATAAGATTAGCTTATCATATGGTTTGGAATCAAGACTTCTAATACAGCATATGATATGTTTGGAGCCAAGACTCATGATGTGTTGTGGATTTACAGCACTATTGACGCTCAATACTAAGAAAATAGCATGGACTTAGGTGTATTTATGTGGATATGAGGCACTTTTCCCTTGATTTCAGGATAAATGGGTGTTGGAGTGTAAATTTTCAAAAGGAAGCTAAAAGTGTGCAAAAAAAGGGCAAAAATGTAGTCCACAGTATGATCCGTAGAATGGACCTACGTGTTGTACTGATGGCCGTGATAAGAAGTAGAAGGTCGAAGCTAGAAGAATGAACCTACGAGTCTTGCCACGGATCATATCAAGCTTATACAAGTCATGGTAAGGCAGTCGTGATGAACTCCAGAAGAATTGCACAAGGAGGCTGATCCTCAGTACAAGAGGATACCATGACCCATGAGAGCTTGGTACAAGTCGTACCATACCGGTCATGGTGAACTTCATACAAATTGCAAAGATTTAGAATCAAGCCACAAGAGCCTGGTATGAGTCGTAGGAAGGAGGTACGAATCGTACCTTGGTCCGACATTTAGCCAAAAATCAGCCAACAATTCAAACCACGAGATGCTGCCATGGACCTTAGGATGCTCCTACGAGTCATAGGATGAGCCATGATGAGGTCGGCACTAGATATGGAAAATCGCCCTGTTAGCCTAGGAAAAGGATTCTTATGTCTATATAAATGCATTTTATGTTTTATTTTTCATAAGTGACGTTAAGTAAAATTAGATTTAGTTGGAAAACATTGGAGTAGACAATTTTACATCGTTGAAAGAAAGAATTGAGTTGGTTCAACCTTGTGATCAACCTTTTCTTGAATTCATACTGTTGTTGATACTTGTTCTTGAAGATTTTGCGGATTAATTAAAGGAAGTGTTTTTCTCAATCATATTTGTAAGTATTGTCTTTATGTCTCTAATCATGAACACACTTCACAACCTTAGAACTATGAGAGGGTAAAACCTCCATAGCTAGTGGGAACCATGGTGAATTAACAAGCTAGGGTTGCACAAAGTGAGTCTAAAACCAATACTAATTACTTATATTGTATTCTCTTCATTCTTTAATGATTCTTAGCAGTGTACAACATTAGGAAGTGCCCAAATTCTTTTCATTCTTTGGTCGAACAGGTAGAGATTAGGAAAAGAGAATTACAACGGAGCCTTGATCTTGATGATCATTGTATTAACTTGAGTTGTGGTCACAAGATAGTTATATGTAGAACTTAGTGATAATGGTTAGTTTTGAAATGCTCGTGAGACTTGGTCGAATAATTGAGTATAGTCATCCAATAGGGATTGGTCGATCGTTTGAATGAACCTAAGTTATCAGTTCTGTAAGTAAGTATTGGTGAAGATCAAGAATGTATACCTAAAGCTGTTATGAATCCATGGGCAACACAAACCCTAGTTATCATTTAATTATTGATTCACAACCATAATCTTGACAACTGCTTTGTTTTTACTATTGATTATTATTAGAATCCCCCCCCCCCCCAATTGTGAAGTAACTATCATACAAGTTCACATACCGGTTATAATCTAGATCTTCCATATTCCCTGTGGGATCAACCCCAACCTCTAAGTTGGGTTCTTTATTGAGAACGTCTGCTTCATACTTCAGTTAGAAGTGTGCTTTGAGCGTTGTCAAAAAGTGAAGCCGTTGCTGGGGAACATGGCTAAGACTAGGTTATTTTCTTGTATTTGACTTTTTGGTAGTTATTTCCTTAGTTATATTTATTTTTGTGTTTTTGATACCCACAGGCTATCCTCCGGTAAATGCCAATCACTCGGAGTAGAGGATACCCCTTGTTCCACTCAATCCCAAAATCGAACGAGCACTTCATAGGATGGAAAACCCTGAGCAAAGAGAAGCCCGCTTAGCTGAAGAAGCTAGGCAAGCTGAGCTAGCTCGGTTAGCTGCACTTCAACAGGCTGATAATGACAAAGATAAGGTGGTAAATACTGGTCAACATGGGAGGGGCAACCGAGCTCAGAGATTTGCCCATCAATTCTTTGATGATAAGGACCCAAATATTGATGAAGTTGGGTCAACTGGAGCAATTGTACCACCACCACTGCCTGTTGGGGCCAAATTTGATATTACGAGCACCATGATTCAATTGTTAAACATGAAGGGGTGTTCAGTGGCCATGCAGCGGATGAAGCCAACCTGCACTTGATGAACTTCGTGGGAATATGCAAGGCGTACAGGTTGCCCGGAGTAAGCCAGGATGCCATACGGCTCTGACTCTTCCCTTTTTCTCTATCAAGGGAAGCTGCTTTGTGGTTATTGGAGTTGCCCAATGAATCCATAACCAACTGGAGGGAGCTTAAACAAGCCTTTTTGGAGAGATTCTTTCCCCCATCAAGGATGTTACAGCTAAAAGATGAGATCTATAATTTCCAACACATTAAGACGGAGGCACTTCATGAAACTTGGCTGAGGTTCAAAAAGAAGTTGACTAAGTGCCCGAACCACAAAATTCCAGATGACAGTTTGTTGGAAATTTTTACAGGTCTCTGAATAATATCACCAAAGCTGTCGCAGATACGGTGGTTGGAGGAGCATTGACGAGTCACACTTGGAAGGAAGCAGCCACTATCCTTGACAGGGTGACTAAGACAAATAGGACCTGGCATACGAGGGAGGCTGATGCAGTGGTAGGTACATATGTTGTTGGTTTGATTGTAGACTAACGAAGGAAGGAAGAAGAACACGATCAGAAGTTTGCTCACACGCGCACGTCATTGGATTTGCTGACAAAGCATATCATGGGAACTAGAGCCAAAAAGGTAAATGTAGTGGAAACTCAAGGAAGGGAGCAAGGGGCTGATCACTCTAATTCTGAGGAGAGGAAAACTTCCTAGATGGCCAAGTGGCGGGTTTTCGAGCCAACACCCAAGCGTCTAGATAAGACAATTGGCGCCAAGGTTCTAGAAATCAAGGTCGGAACCAATTTAGAGCCAACTACAACAGGAACGGGTTTAGAGACAGGAGCCGTGGTCGTGAGCGCAAGGGAGAATGGAGAAGGAATGATGGATACTGCAATGACCGGGTTGGAGTCTATGTGCCTCCCAACGCACGAGAAGGGGAGACCAAGCAGTCAAAGTTGGAGAGCGTGATGGATGAGATGCTGGAAAAGGTAAGGTCCGCTGATGATCAATTAAAAGAAAATCGAAGTGACTTATCGAGCGTGGGTCAGAAAGTGGAATCTCACGCCACCCCCATCAAGAAGATAGGACACTAACTGGGGCAACTGTCAGCATCATTAAACCCTAGGCAAAAGGGCACACTCCGTAGCAACACTGTCCAGAATCTAAAGAACGATGCTCATTGCATGGAAGTGATGGCTAGGAGTGGTAAGACCACAGTTGACCCCCCGTTCCCAATTAAAGTTGAAAGGATGAAAGAGAGCATGATTGAGGAAGAATAGATGGGTGTTGAGACACAAAATGGTGAGCTGCAAGAGGCCCTTAAAGGTATGAAGGAAGGCGACATTGATCAAGGGGCAACCCAAGTTCATAAGGCTATTACACAACCACCGCCACCATTCCCTCAGAGTATGAAGAAAAAGGCGGACAACGATAAGTGTCAAAAATTCCTTTCAATGCTTAAACAACTATCGGTGAACGTACCGTTGGTCGAAACATTAGAGAAGATGTCAGGGTATGCAAAATTCATAAAGGACCTGGTAACAAAGAATAGACATGTGAGCTATGAGCCAGTTGACAATGTCCATTACTGCAATGCCATAGAAACGAGGGTCTTAGCTCAGAAAAAGGAAGACCCAGGTGCCTTTACGATACCTTGCACCATTGGTAATGTCGAATTCGCAAGGTCACTCTGTGATCTGGGAGCTAGCATTAATTTAATTCCCTTGGCAGTTTTCAAGAAGCTATGATTGGGAGCCCCCACATAGACTAACATACGGCTACTGATGGCCGACAGAACAACTAAGAAACTAGTGGGCATCATAGTTGATGTGCTCGTCAAGGTTGACAAGTTCATATTCCCAACAGACTTCTTGATTTTGGATTGCGAGGTCGATTATGAGGTCCCCATCATTTTGGGGAGACCATTCCTTGCCACTGGGAGAGCTCCAGTAGATGTGGAAGCGGGTCTGCTAAAGTTCATACTAAACAAAGAAGAGGTCACTTTCAACATCTGCCGGACCATGAAGCACCCGAAGGAATTTAGTGTGATCTCTGCATTGGAGGATGAGTATGAGTCACTTGACAAATTCTGAGTAGTCAAGAGACTTGCGTCGTGCCGCAATGTTAAATCAAGCTCTTCTTGGGAGGCAACCCAAGTGGTGGTTTGGTGAACTCTAAGTAACCAGATCACCTACATTGTGTTGCTATGTTAAATCAAGCGCTTATTGGGAGGCAACCCAAGTTATTGAACTAATGTGTGCTCAGTGTGCAAGGAAACAAAAACAGATGGCTGAAAAATCAGCTACTACAAACTCTCAGTACAACCCGTGATAAGGTCGTATGAGCCGTAGCAGCAAGCGTGGTGAGAACCAGAGAAAACTCAAAGCAAAAGTCAGGCCTACGGTTTATCCCACGATTCGTACCTCAATTGTATGAGTCGTAGGATTGGCTCGTAGGTCACCAGGTAAGTTATTTCTATTAAAGTCACTACGGGTCAGGGGACGAGTCGTAGGTACCTCCTACGACTCGTGGCATGAGTTGTGATGGGTCAAAAACACCATACCTAACTCGGCCCAAATTTGTTTGATTTGGCCCTAAGCTATTTAAATCAAATCCACCCCTCTCCCACGCTAAACACTCAAGATCAATGTTAAACTCACTTCCCCACAACCTGTAACTCAACAATCAACAAGGAATCGAGCAAGTGTTTTCTCAATCCAAGTTTGGCCAACCCTACACAGTGATACCCAGTCAAACAAAGCCACAATCAAGTAAGTGTTTTACATTGCAGATTCTAAATACTTTGGAAGTGAACTTAAGGGCATCAAAACCCATGAGAATCACTGATTATGCCTGAAAACAAAGCTTTGAAGCAAACACAAATGAAAAGGGTTAATGAAGTGGAGTTCGACTTGAAACCACTTGAAAAATTGTTGAACTATAGCCTTGGAACACTTAAATAAAGTTACGGGAAATGGTCGAAAAAGGGGGAGGTTTGGGTATTGCTAAAATGGAGTCTATGATATTCGTAGACCTTGGGGAAATCTGAGTACCCAAAAATGTGCAAAACAAACACCTGCACACTGACAAAGAATCGTGAATGAGGTCTGAAAAGGGTATGAAGCACAATACGGGTGGTAGGTTGATACTACAAGTCGTACTAAGTGCTCGTACCACCAAATTGAAAAGACTTGTCTGAGAAGTCCACCTTACGACTCGTGGAATCAACCTACTAGTCATACCACGAGTTGTGGTGAAAAACAGAGATTTACTAGCAATAGGACTTCATCAGATGACTCAAGGTACGGACTTTACTTTCATGATATGAGATTACCTATGAGTCGTAAGGCACCACCAGGACTTCTCACGAGTGGTACCTTCATGGTACGACTTGTAGTGAGGGCCCGTGATGAGATTCTGAACTTCTCTTATCTGATTTGTCTTTTTCAAAAAAGGACAACCAACCTCTTTCTCTTCAGATACAATGACTTTCAAACGCAAAGCTGATAAATCAAAGGCCCGTAGGAAGCTAAGAATAGTATCATCGGAGTCTTAATCTGATAAAGAAGAGCATGCACCTAGTGGTTCACTTGAGGATTATCAAGTAGACACCTCAGACACCGATGGAACCATAACTACTAGGGCAAGAGCAAAGGCCCAAGCTGAAGCAACCACTACCACATCCGTTCAAGCTCCCCAGTCTGACGAGGGAGTTAGAGAGGAACAACAAAAGTCGTGGAACGACTCGAATGCTGAAGAAGGTTTAGGGGAGACCCAAAGTGAAAAAGAAAGTGGAAGTAATGAGTCATAGGAGGAGGCTCCAAATGAAGCACAGGCACAAGAGCAGACCCCACCCATAGAAAATCGTACAATTCGGTAGAGAGTGTCGGGAGATAAACAAATATATAAGCTCTCTCTGACCACCAAAAATAACCCAAGCTGGAGCATACAAGAAGAGCCATGGATCCTCACAAACTCACTGAATGAAGTTGAGGAGATAAAATGGATTTTTAGTTTATATGGGTTCGAGTGGATGGCAAAGACTTCCGCACAGTAAACTGAAGACAATGTCCAGGAGTTCTATGCCAACTATTTGGCCAACATGGAGGTTAAAGTAAAGGAAGGGCTGAAGGTGAAGGATCGGATGTGACTGGAGAGTTTGATGGTCCGAGGTCGCGAGGTTGATGTATCCGAGTGGACCATCGCTCGAATCTTATACGAGCCACAGTTCTTGCCGACCAGAATGATGCTAGAGTATGTTACAGGTTGGAGGCAATGAAGCATATTAGAAGTCTGAGCAGGGGTGAGCGATAGAGGCAGCTGCAATGGCTGGCAGAGGTGATCGCTGAGAACAGGATGAGGCCGAGTGTGTTAGGTGGCAATCAAGTGACTAAGAATTTGCTGAACTTCATAGAAAAAGTGTGTTGGACACTAGTGTGCCATCGACTACCACCGACAGTTAATGACAATACACTAAGTGCTAATAGGGCAGCTTTGGTTTCATGTCTCATGTCTCGTTACCCCCTTAAGATTCCAAGGATCATAGCCACTGAGATACAGGATCGAGCGGTGGAAGTAAGCATTAATATCCCATTCACGAACCTTGTATTCAGTTTATGCAGGGAGGCGAGAGTTCAAAGGGGTGATGAGTGGCTGATTGGGGGATAGAGGATTGCAGACATAGGCCTTATCCGGGATGAGATGAACCTGGTAAGCAGATCTAGGATTCCTATAGCTATCCCAGCATCTCAGCCAGTAGGGGATGTACAGATGAATGTCCCTAGTACTCAGGAGCAGAGCAAGACACCGGCTACAGATGCCGGTCATTCAGAGTCAGCTCCCAGAACCACAGTTACACCACTGCCCAATGTACAAACTCAAACTCCAGCATGGTACATCTTGGTACCGCAAGACTTCCTCCAAAATCTAACTAAGAGATTGACCATGGCAAAGCATAAGATTTAGGCCATTATGGATAATGTCAAACTATGGGTCAAGTCAGAGATAGAGGCAGCAGCTCAGGCTTTACATGGCTTCCTAGACAGTTTTGAGAGCAGATTCAATCAGCGGATGGTGGAGCAGACAGACACTGGCAGTCTCTGTACAGAGTTGGGGCCTCTTTCGGAGCCAAGTAGTTGAGTTGACTTTACGGCAACCAACTATTATAGCAGCCCCCACTCTTTCAGACCTAGATGTCGAACTTGATGAGGATGTTGATTTGGCAGCATACTAGAAGCTGACTGCAGCTGGTGATAAAGGTAAGAAGAGAGCTGCTGAAGATACTAGTGAGAAGAGTTTGAGAAAAAAGAGAAAGAAGGAGAGGAAAGAGAGCAAGAGGACTAGATATGAGAGTATGCAGGCTCATGACGAATATATGTCTGAGCTGCAGGAGAGAGCCAGAGGAGAAGGCGACTCCACAGTAGCTCAGCCTGAGCTTGCTAGTGTCCATGACCCTTCAGGAGATCCACATTCAGCCCATACATTTTCAGAGGCTGATCAAGCGGCCACAATCACTGAGGGGGGAACTACTCCCCCAGTTGTTATTGCACCGCCCACTTCTAGTGCCACTACTACCATGGAGGTACCACCTCCACAAGATGACAGGAGCTCCTATAGCGCCACAGGTATGTTCTCTTCCCTACATGCTTATATCTTATGCTTCGGGCACGAAGCTCACTTTTTCAAAAGGGGGAGGGGGTGTACTTGTATTTTTGGGAATTTTGGTCGTCTGAGGGTTTTTCTTGTCATGCTTCTTTTCCCCCAGGCATGCTATCTAGTAGAACCAGCATGTGTTAGGATTTTTTTTAGTTGTGATTTTTGTTTGATTAGAAAGTAACTTATGAATAGTCAGCTAGTAGAAATGCACTAGTTTTGTTTTTTTTTTTTTGAAAAATTGACCCATTTCAAATTTTTTGCTATGTATTTGTGACAAAATGCATGATTTCTGTGGATCTTTTTATGTCATTTGGTTATTAATTGTACTTAGTCTTGTTAAGCCATGTATGAACCAGACAGGTGAAGTAAAAATAGTTCACGTACCATGTGTGAGTGAAGTTTTAGCATTCATTGCAGTATGTTGTTGAGGATCTAGAACTTGCCTAGTTGGTCTCTGCATAGGTTAAGAATGGTTGGTTAGGATATGATCATAGGCCATTTTTATTTTAGCTCACTTTTAGCCTATATTGCCATACCAAAGTTTCATGAATCCCTTGATCCCAAGTTTAAGCCTTCATACACCATATTTCTTTGATTCACTTGTTAACCGTACCCATTCGTTTATAATGAACCTGTTTTGGCCCTAGTCCTTCCTTGGATTTTGTGAACCTCACATAAGAAAAATGCTTAAGTTGAGGGTGTCTAGAGTAGGGGTACATAAATGGTGAGAGCGAGAGAAAGGAAAAGAAAAGAAAAGAAGAGAAAAGAGAAAACATGGTGAAAAATGAGGTATGGTAAGGTGAAAAAGTAAAAGAGCTGAAAATCTTGAGATTATTGAAAAAGAATAATTCAAAAGAGATTGAAAATCTTGAGATTATTGAAAAAGAATAATTCAAAAGAGCTTGAAGTTGTATGAAAAATGCAAAAACCCATGCAAATATTCTTAAAATGGGGTAAAAGGGAAGAAGGGAAAACAAAAGAGTGAAAGGTGAAATAGGTAAATGGTGTAGCCAATGTATGTAGTGCCAAGAAAGGGATAGTCACTCATAAAATCTCTCATCTTTATCATGTCCTGACCTAAGCCTACATTAAAAGTCATATCAAGTCCTATAGTGATCCTAACTTGACCATCTGACAAACCAAAGCAGAGAAAATATGGGCAAGCCTATGGTATCTGATGCATAATACTTGCAAACTTCCTTGTGAGAGTGAGTGCTTCACTTGCCTAGTCCCATGTTGTGTTTGATACTTCATATCTGAGTGGGGACTTCATTTATGTGATGGTACATGGGTTATGTTTTCTTTTACAATTGGTCTGTGGGAAAAACATTGGTGATGACTTGGTTGCTTGTTGATAGCTAGATGGCATGTCTTGATCCCTATATATGATGTTTTGATGTTTCTTGTAATGCATTAGCTGATGATATTATATGAGGAAGGGTCAATAGAGTGTAAATAGAAAGTGCAAAACTTTGTTTGAGTATTGGATATAGTATCTTAAGTGTATTTTCCAGTTGAGCGTCATGTTTAGTTTTTATTTTTTCTTTGCCTGAGGACATGCAAAAGTCTTAAGTTGAGGGTGTTAATGTGTTGTAGATTTACAGCACTATTGACACTCAAAACTAAGAAAATAGCATGGTAATGGTAATGGCAACGGAAATGGACATGGTAATGGCTATTTAGATAGGCATCAGCAAGCCCTACCAGCACTAGCGGATCCTTTTCCCAAGTAGGTCTCTCATGCCAAGTTCAGAGCGGTATTTCATATGTTGGCACAGGCCATGAATGCTCAAGTCAACCAGCAAACGGCGGCCCATGTTCCCCAGAATGGGAACACAGTGGCAGTGAGAGTGCGAGACTTTCTCAAGATGAACCCACCTGAGTTTCTTGGGTAATATGTTGTGAGTTTACAACACTTTCGATGCTTAAAATTGGGAGAATAACATGAACTTAGGTGTGTTTATATGGATATGAGGTGCTTTTACTTTGTTTTCAGGGAAAATAGGTATTGGAGTGAAAATGTGCAGAAGTTGCAGAAAAGTGCAGAAGAGAGGCCAAGTACAGATCTCAGTATGAGCCGTACTGAGACTCGTGGAAAAGTTCAAAAGATTGGTACAAGGAATAGGCAAAGTATGACTCTCAGTAGAAGTCGTAACTTGAGTCATAGAATACTTCAGAGAAATTTGCACAATTGAAGTCTCCTAATACGGGTAGAAACTACGGATCATAGCATCTACCTACGACCCGTACCAGGAGACGTGGAGAACTTCAGTGTTTTTTGGGACTTGGCAGATCTCATGTTACGATAATTTGTTACGAGTCGTACGAGCAAGGTACGAGGCTCACCAAGACACTCATAAAAATCTTCAGAAGATACTAGAGTTCTCAGAGACAAACCACGACTTAATTGTAAGACTCGTAGGGTCTTGTTATGAGTCATACCAGAGGCCAACACTTAGAAAATTCTGTAGAAGCCAAAGGATGCACGAGACAAGGCACGACCAGTACAATCCTGTTATGGGTCGTATAAGGAGTCATATGAAGTGTCGGCGCCAGATTTGGTTATTTCCCTATTAACTTAGGAAAAGAATTGTATTATCTGTAGAAATACTTTTTAGGTTTCTATTAGTGATGGGACGTTCAGAAGGAGTTAGAGGAGATTCATTATCAGTTTGTAATTAGTTTTTGACAATATTGGAGAGCAATTCTTGAGACCTTAACCTTGATTTTCTCAATTATTCTTGAATTTGTTCATCATCATTTCTTGCAATATTCAAAGAAAATTTTCTTTCAATCATCATTGTAAGTATTTAATTATGTGTTTGTCTATGAATACTAATCATAATCTTACAATCATGAGAGGCTAAAAATCTCCACAACTAGGGTTGTGGGAACCATGATGGATTAACGAACTAGGGTTACACAAAGTGATTCGAAACCAATGCTAAATGCTTATATTGTATTATCTTCATCTTTAATGTTTCTTAATAAAGTGAAATGTTAAGACTTGCCTGAATTCTTTACTTTCTTGAACCTAGAGATGTAGAGATTAAGAAAATAGAATTACAATAAAGCCTTAATATTTATAATCATTGTATAACTTGAGCTGCGATCGCAGAATAGTTAATTTGGAACAAATTGATAATGGTTAAATTGAAATCGCTCATGAGATCTAACCCGGTGATTGAGTATAGCCATTCAATAGAAACAAACCAGTCATTTAGATGAACTCTAGTTATCAGTTCTATAAGTAAGCATTGAGATTGATCACGAGAGTATACTCGAAGTAGTTATGAACCCATGTGGAACACTTACCCTAGTTAATTGCAAATTGTAATTAACAACAACTGATCTTAAATCTTGTTTTACAATTGTTTTTCTATAAACCCCCAATTTGGAGATAACATACCTAAAATCTTAAATACTGACATTAGTCTCGTTCTTACCATATTCCCTGTAGGTTCGACCCCAACCTTTGTTGGGTTCTTTATTGACAATGTCCGCTTGATACTTTATCAGGAGTGTGAATTTGAGCATTATCCAAAAGTGGCGTCATTTTTCAAAGAATATGGATAAGATTAGATTAATTACTTGTGTTTAACTTTTGGTTGTTATTTCCTCATTTACGTTTTCTTTTTGTTTTTGACACCCACATGTTTTAACTTTTGGTTGTTATTTCCTCATTTATGTTTTCTTTTTGTTTTTGACACCCACAGTTGTATCTTGGTGAATGCCAAGTACTCGACGGAGCGAAAAGTCCATGATTCCTTTGGATCTTGAAATAGAAAGAACACTGTGAAAAATGGAGAACCAAGAGCAAAGAGATGCCCGTCTTGCTGAAAAAGCTAGGCAATCCGAGCTAGCTCGACAAGTTGCATTTCAGTAAATCGATGATGCTTGGGATGATGTTGTAAACTCTAGCCACCACGGATGGGGCAACAGAGGACATAGATATGCCCTTCCATTCTTTGATGAGGATGACTAGGATATTGATGAAGTCAGGTTAACTGGAGCTATTGTACCACCACCTCTGTCTACTAGGGCAAAGTTTGACATCACTAGCACCATGATACATTTGTTGAATATGAAAAGGGTGTTTAGCAGTCTTGCAGCTGATGATGCTAACCTACACTTAATGAAATTCGTCGGAATATGCAAGGCGTACAGGTTGCCCGGTGTTGTCAAGATGTAATAAGGCTGAGACTCTTCCCGTTCTCTCTGTTTGGGACGACCACTTTATGGTTATCGGAGTTTCCCAATGACTCCATTAACAATTGGAGGGAGCTCAAATAGGCTTTCCTTGAAAGGTTCTTCCCACCCTCCAGGATGCTACAGCTTAAGAATGAGATCTACAATTTCCGACAATTGAAAATATAGGTACTTTATGAAACTTGGTTGAGATTTAAAAAGAAGTTGACCAAGTTCCCAAACCATATTAAATTTTATGAAAGTTTGTTGGAGATTTTTTACAGGTCATTGAACAACAACACAAAAGTTGTAGTAGATACTATGGCAGGAGGAGCATTGATGAGTCACACATGGGAACAAGCTACCACTATTCCTGATATAATGACTAAAACCAATAGGGCCTGGCACACCAAGGAAGTGAAAGAAGCTTTTGGTACATATGTTATTGGTATGATTGCAGACCAACGAAAGAAGGAGGAGGAGCGTGATTAGGAATTGGCTCACATGCATACATCATAAGACCTGCTGACAAAGAATATCATGAGCACTGGGGATAGAAAGGTTAATGCAATGGGGACACAGGGACAGTAACCAGGGCTGGAGTATTCAGATTTTGAGAAGAAGGAAAACTTCTTGGACAACCAGGTGGCAGGTTTACGGGCTAATACACAAGGGTCTGGACAAGACACTTGGCGCCAAGGTTCCAAAAATCAAGGTTGGAACCAATATCGAGACAATTACAATCATAATGGGTATAGAGATAAGAGCCGAGGTCATGAGAGAGAGGGATAATGGAGAAGGAATGATGGTTTTGCAACAGTCGAACAAAATTGTATGTGCCTCCTAATGCACGTGAGGGGGAGGCTGGATAGTCAAATAGAGCATGATGGATGAGATGCTTAAGAAGGTGAGATCCACTGAGGAGCAGCTGAAATACATTTGTGGAGATACATCTGGCATGGGCCAGAGATTTGAGTCGCATGCCACAACCATCAAGCAAATGGAGCAGCAACTGGGTCAACTATCTGCATCCCTAAACACTAGGAAAAAGGGAACACTACCTAGTAAAACAGTCCAAAATCTAGAGAAGGATAGTCACTGTATTGTTGTGATGACTAGGAGTGTAAAGACCATAGTTCATCCCCCTCTGCCGATTGTAGTTGAAATGCATAGGAAGAAAGAGAGCATGATTAATGATGATGGGGTGTTGAGCAAGAGCTTAACAAAGATACTAAATTAACTGAGCCTCCAGTTGGTGAAAATGAGACTGAAGCTGAAAAGGGTAAGAAACAAGGGGAGACACAAATCTATAAGGCTATCTTACGACCACCGCCACCTTTCCCTCAGAGAATGAAGAAGAAGGTGGAAGAGGGTAAGTTTCAGAAATTTCTATCCATGCTTAAACAATTATCTGTAAACATACCATTGGTTGAGGCATTAGAGCAGATGTCTGGATACACCAAATATACGAAGGACCTTGTTACCAAGAAAAAGTCAATGAGCTATGAGCCAGTGGTTAACTTGCATCATTGCAGTGTCATAGCCTCACGGGTCCTTGCTCAGAAAATGAAGGATCTAGGTGCCTTCACTATTCCATGTACTATTGGTGACGTTGAGTTTGCAAAGGTACTCTACGACTTGGGAGCAAGAATCAATGCGATGCCATTAGATGTGTTCAAGCATCTTGGGAACCCCTACACCGACCACTATGCGGCTATTAATGGCCGACTGTACTATGAAGAAGCTTGTGGGGATCCTGTTTTATGGTTTGTCAAGGTTGATAGATTCATATTTCCAGCAGACTTTGTGATCCTAGACTGCGAGATTGGCTTTGAGGTCCGCATCATTTTAGGGCGACCATTCCTTGCTAGTAGGAGAGCTTTAGTAGATGTTGAGGCTGGCCAACTAAAATTCAGGCTTTATAAAGAAGAGGTTACTTTCAATGTCTATCGGTTAATGAAGCAACCAAATGAGTTCAAGGTGGTCTCAACAATTGAGGATGATTTCGAGTTTCTTGACGAAGTCTGAGTAGTCAAGAGACTTGTGTCGTTCCATGACGTTAAATCAGGCGCTTCTTGGGAGGCATCCCATGAGGTGGTTTGGTGAATTTTGAGTAACTAAACCACCTTTGTCATGCCGCGATGTTAAATCAAGTGCTTCTTTAGAGGAACCCCAAGTATATTGATTTATTTGTGCTTAGTGTGAAGGTTAAACAAAAATAGGCTGCAGAAAAATTACAGTATAGACTTGTACTATGAGCCTCAAACCGACATGTAAGAGAATTATATGGGTCATAGTATGAGTCGTGGTGAGAAGTAAAGACATGGCCTGGTGCATGAGTTCATGGTACGATTGGTCCTACGACTCATAACTCCATTGTACGGATCGTAGTACTCACTGTAGTTATGAACTATGCAAAGTATGGAACCCCAGTCAAGGTGACATACGAATCGTGATACGGTTCGTACCTTTATGGTACGAGTCGTATGATGTGCTCGTAGGTCCATAGGTAAGTTTTCTTAAACCTCTATAACGAGTCTTAGGGACGAGTCATAGGTCCAACCTATGACTCATGATACGATTCGTGACGGCCCAGAATTTTTAAATCAACCCGAATTTTTAAAATTTGCCCTAACATATTTAAATTCCAAATCTTTAGGACCCTTCTCCCACGTAATCAAATATTGAACATAATTACCTCCCATGACTCCCTCACACCTATAACTCAAGAAAAATCATCATAAAGCTTGTATTTGTGCATAATTAACACTATGCAAGTCGAATTCCTACCTAATCACTAACTCACGCACGAAGTTGAGCAAGATTTATGAAAAAATTAAGTAGTTATGCTTTGAATTGAGTAAAAAGACTTTCGTTCTTATATGAACTTGTTTATCCACTGTGATTCCTCAAAATTCTTGAAAATAGATGAGGAAAATGATTAGTAGCTTGCAATGTGTGATGGTGTTGGCTGGGTAGAATTCGAACATGCTTAGAACTTGAGAATTAATTGTAAAGAACTGCGTTACAAGTTATGAATCATAATGGGAGAAGAGTAGTTGTAAAAGTGTGAAAAATTCATGCCTGGAATTGGGGAATTCTGAATTACCCAACAAAAAATTCATCTTACCTGCACAAATGACATGAACAAAGGCAAGGATAGGTTTTGCATGCCTTCCTATGACTCGTGGGTTCATACTACGACCCTTAGGATGGCTCGTTGGGACTTTCCTAAGCCAAATGTATGTGAATTAACTGGTACAGAACCTAGTACGACCTATAGTATCCTACTACAAGTCGTACCTGGTAATTGTACTAGAATTCTGAAAAGGTCAAAGTCTAAAGGCAACTATACGATCCTTACTACGACTAGTGGAATCAACTTATGGGTCATACCATGAATCATGGAAAAATACAAAAGAATGGTTTTCAAGCGGTATCCTCATACGTCTCGTGGTACGGATCGTACCTTTTTGGTACGAGTCCTACCTCAGAGTCGTGACTGTGATCCAAGATACTACAAGTCTTAGTACTGATTGTACCTTCTAGGTACGACTTGTACTGAAGACCCATGGAAAATTTCAGAGGGTATTTTTTTGGTTTCTTTTTCTCAGGTCTGAAGTTCTAACCGTTTTTCTCCACAGGTACAATGACTTTGAAGAAGAAAGCAACCAAAGTCGTTAGGGCAGAGATAGCTGCTCAGAGGGCATAAAGAGATGAGCCTCCAACTCTAAACATGCAGAAAACTTTCCTAGTGCTTCAGTGGAAGAGTACAGGGTGGGTACATCTGACACCGATGGGATACGAACCACTAGAGGACAAGCTAAAGCCTAGGCCAATCGGCTACTTCCATATCTGCTGACGCCCCCAAGTCCGAGGAGGGAGTTGAGGAACAAGTCCAAGAGTCCGGGAGTGGCTCTAATGCTGATGAAGAGTCCAAGGAGGACCAATCGGGAGATGGAGATTGCGAGTCTGGGTTTGAGGATGAGGCAACTGATGATGAGTGTGAGCAAACTCCACCTAAGGAGAACCGCATGATTCGGTGGAGAGTAGCTGAGGTGGAATAGATCTATGAGCAGGGTATCTCTCTCACCACCAAGAACCACCCTAGGTGGAGTATTCAAGAACAATCACGGATCCTCACCAATGCACAGAATGAGGTGAAGGAGACAAAGCAGATATTCAGCTTCTACAGATTCGACTGGATGGCTAGAACTCCAGATCGATACGCTTTAGAGATATTCTGGGAGTTTTATGCCAATTATTTGGCTACCATGGAGTAGAAAGCAAAGGATTGGAAGAAGTTGAAAGATTAGACCAATTTGGAGAGTGTGATGGTGCGAGAACGCACTATTGACATATCCAAGTGTACTATTGCTCGAGTATTATATGGGCATCTGTTCATACCACCACATACTATACCTGAGTTTGAATATCGGGTGGAAGCCATAAAGAACATAAAGAAGATAGGTTAGGAGGAGAGGAAGAATCACATAAAGTGGTTGTCTAGGGTCATTATTGAGGATAAGGAGGATGCAGAATGTGTGACTAGTGGAAAGCAGGTCATCAAAAGTTCGCTGCATTTTATAGCAAAGGCATGTTGGACACTAGTTCACCAAAGGTTGGTAATGATGGTGAATGACAACACCCACAGTGCAGATAGAGCAGCATTGGTGGCGTGAATCATGTTAAGATACGCTATCAACATTCCGAGGGTCATTGCAAAAGAGATCCGAGATGGGGCTATTAGATGGAGAACTACTATCCCATTCCTGAACCTCGTGTTCAGATTATGTATGGAGGTAGGTCTTAAGGTGTGCTCTAATGAAGAGCGATTGATTAGAGGGTAGAGGAAAGCGGACATAGGGTTGATCCGGGATGAAATGAACTCGATGACCTGAGTAATACTTCCTACTGCATTCCCGGTACCACGTGCAGTTGGGGGAAAGTAGGTTAATTCTCCTACCTCATAGGAGCAGGACGAGACACCGGCTATAGAGGTCATTCATTCAAAGGCGGCTCCCAGAACCTCTGTTGTACCGCCTATGGGCCTTTCGAGCTAGACCCTAGCAGGATATATGCTAGTGCCTTAGGACTTTTAGTAAAAGATCGCGAAGAGATTGAATATGACATAGAGAAAGGTGCATTCTATGATGGATAATATGAAGCTTTGGGTGAAGGCTGAGATTGAGGCGACCGCACGAGTCTTGAATGCTCAACACGATAGGTTTGAGCATCTCTTCAATGAGTGCATGGAAGAGCAGACGGACCAGGTAATATTTGTGAGGAGTTGGGTGGTCTTTGAAGCCAAGTGATCGAGCTATCATCTCGACAGCCGGCAATTCTAGCTGCCTACACTCTTCCTGACCTCGATATTGAGATTTATGATAAGCTTGACTAGGCGGAATATTGGGAGCCGAATGGAGTAGAGGAAGGAAAAAGGAAGAAGAGGGCCTCGGAGGATGTTGGAGATGACACCTTAATGAAGAAGAAAAATAAAGAGAAGAAAGAACGCAAACGGGCAAGATTAGAGAGTTAGCAGATTCACAACAAGCATAGGTCGGAGCTACTTGAGAGAGCTAGAGGAGCAAGTAGCTCCATCACTGCCCATGTTAAGCTTGCAGGTGGAAAGGACGCTTCGGACGAGACACATTCATCCCTAGTTGTTACCGAGGTCATAGAGGCGACCCCTACTACTGAGGGGGTGACTATTTCCCCCGTAGAGGTACCATTGAGTGCGTCGGCCACCACAAGAGGTACCAACTCCGTGGGATGACAGGAGCGCTTAGTGCACCACAGGTATGTCTCTTTCCCTTGTGATTTTATATTCTATGCTTCGGGGATGAAGCTTGCTTTTCAAAAGGGAAGGGGGTGTACTTGGTTTTTTTGGGATTTTTGATTCGTCCAAGTATTTTTCTTGTCGTGTTTCTTTTCCCTTGGGAATGCTATCTAGTAGAACTGGCATGTTTAGGATGTTTTTGTTTAATTAAAAAGTAGCTTAGGATTACTCATCTAATAAAGTGCACTAGCTTTGAAGTTTTTAAAAAAACGACCCTGTTTAAAATTTTTGGATATTAGTTGTACTTATTGATTGCAAAGCATGATTTCTGTGGATCTTTTTATGTCATTTAGTGCAGTAGCATGAGTAGTTATAGTTAGCCATGTATGAACCGGATGGGTAGAAAGAATGCAGAATATGTACCATGAGTGAGTGAGGATCAATACTTAGTTTAATACTGCGTAAAGGATCTAGGACTTGTCCTGTTGGTCTTTACATAGGTTTTAGGATGATTGATTAGGAACCGATCATAGGTTGTTCTTTTAGCCCATTTGAGCTTTAATTGCCCTACCAAAATGATATAATTCCCTTGATCCCGATTTTGAGCCTTAATGTTGACCCATTTTTCTTGATTACCTTTCACCATAACCAATGTTTATAATGAACCTATTTGTCCCTAGTCCCTCCTTGGGCATGTGAACCTCAACTCTGGCAAAATGTCTAAGTTGAGGGTGGCTATAGTAGGGGTGCATAAACCATATGGGGTGAAAAAGAAAGAAATAAAAAGAGACAAAGAACTATGAGGTGTGGTGTGAAAAAGAAAAGAATGAAAAATGAGCTTAAAATGCAATATGCAAAGAAAGAAAAGAGAGTTGAAAAAAAGACAAAAAAACCCACCACACTCACACATGCTAGAAAACGGAAGAAAAAGAAAAAAAAGGGTGAAAAAGTGAAAAGGGTGAAATAAGTGAAAAGTGAGTCCTTAAGGTTCCAAGGAGGGTTTAGTCACTAAATTCCATATTTACCATACCAGCTCGAAGCCTACAATACAAGCCGAACAAAGTCCTATAGTGATCCTAGTTTAGCTGTTCGAAAAGCCAAAGCACAGAAAATAAGGGCAAGATTATGGTATTCGTTGTACAGTATTTGGAACTTCTTTATGAGAATGAAAGTCGTACTTGTTTAGTCCCAAGTTTCATAATTTCATATATTTGTGAGTTGGGGACTTCATTTGCTGTAAGGGTACATGGTTTGTGTTTTATTCTGCCCATTGTCTATGTGAGAAGCATTGGTAATGACTTGATTCTCTTTTAATTACTATATGACATATGTAGATCCTATTTTATCATGGTGTATGGTCACTTGATGTGCATAGTTGATTTGGTTTTGCATGGAGAAGGGTCAAAAGTTGTTTGTGTTCATAGTGCAAGTTTTAATTGGTGTTGGCAGTAGTATCCTAGGTTTGTTTTCTAGTTAAGCGTCGTTTTTAGTTTTTGTTTTCTTTGCCTGATGACATGAAAAAGTCTTAAGTTGAGGGTGTTGATGTATTGTGGGTTTACAACACTTTCAAAGCTTAAAACTAGGAAAATAACAGGAAATTAGGTGTGTTTATATGGATATGAGGTGCTTTTACTTTATTTTCAGGGAAAATAGCTGTTGGAGTGAAAATACGCAAAAGTTGCAGAAATGTGCAGAAAAGAGGCCATGTACTGATCCCAGTACGAGCCATACCAAGATTGTATGAGCCGTACTGAGACTCTTGGAAAAGCATAGAAGATTGGTACAAGGCAAAGGCAAAGTACGACTCTAAGTACGAGCCGTACCATCCTAGTATGAGTCATAACTTGAGTCGTAGAATACTTCAAAGAAATTGCACAGTTAAAGTCTCCTGATACGAGTAGTAATTACAGATTGTAGCATCTACCTACGACCCGTAGCAGGAGCCGTGGAGAACTTCAGTGATTTTTGGGACTTGGCAGATCTCATGTTACGACAAGCTATTGCGAGTTATAGGAGCAAGGTACGATGCTTACTAAAATACTCGTAAAAATCATCAAAAGATGATAGAGTTCTCAAGACAAACCACTACTTGATTGTATGACTCACAGGGTCTTGCTACGAGTCATACCAGAGGCCAACACTTAGAAAATTATAAGAATCCAAGGGATGTACGAGACAAGGCGCGACCCGTACAATCCTATTACGGGTCGTATGAGGAGTCATATGAAGTGTCGGCGCTAGATTTGTCATTTCCCTATTAACTTAGGAAAAGGATTTTATTATCTATACAAATACTTTTTAGGTTTCTATTAATGAAGGGATGTTCAGAAGGAGTTAGAGGAGATTCATTATCAGTTTGTACTTAGTTTTTGACAATATTGGAGAGCAATTCTTGAGACCTTAACTTTGATTTTCTCAATTGTTCTTGAATTTGTTCATCATCCTTTCTTGCAATATTCAAAGAAGGTTTTGTTTCAATCATCGTTGTAAGTATTTGATTATGTATTTGTTTATGAATACTAATCATAATCTTACAATCATGAGAGGCTAAAAATCTCCACAACTAGGGTTGTGGAAACTACGACAGATTAACAATCTAGGGTTACACAAAGTGATTCAAAACCAACGCTAAACTCTTGTATTGTACTCTCTTCGTCTTGAATGCTTCTTAACAAAGTGCAACATTAAGACATGCCCGAATTCTTTACATTCTTGAAACTAGAGAAGTAGAGATTAGGAACAGAGAATGACAACTAAGCCTTGATTTTTATGACATTGTATAACTTGAGCTATGGTTTTAAGATAGTTAATTTGAAACAGATTGATAACGGTTAAATTGAAATCGCTTATGAGACCTAACCCGGTGATTGAGTAAAGTCATCCAATAGGAACGAACCAGTCATTTGGATGAACCCTAGTTATCAGTTTTACAAGTAAGTATTGGGATTGATCACAAGTGTAAACCCGAAGTAGTCATGAACCCATGAGGAACATTTACCCTAGCTAATTGAAATTTTTGATTAACAACAACTAATTTTAAATCTTGTTTTACAATTATCTTTCTATAAACAACAAAACTTGGAGATAACATACCTCAAAAGCTTAAATACTGGCATTAGTCTCATTCTTACCATATTTCCTATGGGTTTCACCCCAACCTTTGTTGGGTTCTTTATTGACAACATCCACTTCATACTTTATCAAAAGTGTGAGTTTGAGCGTTATCATTCGATCAAAGGTGGACGAGGACCTGCATGAGTTCGTTGAGGAGGTGTAGAAGATCACCTAGATTATTGGGTGACTGGAGAAGAGAGTGTGGACTTACCCTCCTATCAGCTGAAGGCGGTTGCTCACATTTGGTTCTGTCAATGGAAGGACAATAAGGAAGTTGGAGCAGTTTCTGTGGGATGGGATGAGTTTGTGACTACTTTCCTAGATAGGTTTTTCCCTAGGGAGCTGACAGAGGCAAAGGCGGCGGAGTTCATCAACTTGAAGTAGAACCACAGGACTGTTCAGGAGTATGCCTTGAACTTTACCCGATTGTCCAAATATGTGCTAGAGATAGTTGCGGACCAGAGGGCTCGAATGAGCAAATTTAAGAATAGAGTAGAAAATTTATTGGTCAAGGAATGCAGGACCGCCATGTTGAATAGTGACCTAGATTTCTCTCGGCTAGTCATATATGCCAAGTATATAGAGGCAAATCAACTAAAGAAGAAAGAGATAGAGGAAAAGAGGGCCAGGACAGGTAGCTATGGGCATTCCCAACACAGATCAGGTGGAGGACATCATCCCCGATTTCACCATAGGTCATCGGTCCAGCACAGTCATCAGCCGGTGTCTTGTCCGGCCTAGGCTTGATCAGAGGATTAGATCATCAGGCTCTAGAGGACAGGGGAGCATGTCAGGAGAGCCCAGCATTCCAGCTTGTGGGAGATGTGGTAATAGGCACACTGAAGAGTGTTTAGCGGGTTCTGGCACATGCTATGATTGTGGTTAGCCCGGACACATGCTTAGAGGTTTCCTTGTAGCTAGACAGGGCCATGGTAGAGGTCGTGACCCAGCCACCAGTTCAACAGCTCCACCAGCATGTTCAGCGCAATAAGGTGCATCCACTAGTACAGGTGGCGGCCAGCGCCAGAACAGGTTCTATGCACTTTTATCTTGATAGGAGCAGGAGTGCTCACCCGATATGGTTACGGGTATGTTACAAGTATTCCATCTGGATGTGTATACATTGTTAGATCCAGGGGCTACCTCATCTTTTGTAACTCCTTTTATTACTATTAGTTTTGGAGTCAGTCTCCAAATCCTATCAAAACCCTTCTCAGTCTCTACTTCTATCGGTGAGTAGGTTATAGCTCGACGGGTATACAGAAATTTCCCTGTCACAATTCTTCAAAGGTCACCTCAGTAGACCTAATAAAGTTAGATATGATCGATTTCAATGTCATTTTTAGTATGGACTGGTTACATGCATGTTACACCTCAGTCAATTATAGAACCTATACAGTAGAGTTTTGGATTTCTGGGTGAACTAGTTCTAGAGTGAAAGGATAGTGCAGTTGTGCCTGTAGGTCACTTTGTTTCCTTTCTCAAGGCCAAGAAGATAATCTCTAAGGTCCGTGTGTACCATCTATTTTGGGTTAAGGATGCTACATCTGAGACCCTGACTCTTCAGTTAGTTCCTATATTATCTGAGTATCCAGAGGTTTTTTCAGATGATCTACTAGGATTCCCTCCCAAACAGGAGATTGACTTTATTATTTACCTTTTCCCTGATACGCATCCTATATCTATTCCTCCTTACATAATGGCTCCAACTGAGCTAAAGGAGTTCAAAGAGAAGTTGAAAGATATCCTAGACAAAGGTTATCAGGCCTAGTAAATCTCAATGTGGTGCTCCAGTTCTCTTTGATTGAAAGTAGGATGGTTCCCTTAGAATGTGCATTAATTATCGGTAATTGAACAAGGTCAAAATCAAGAATAAGTATCCCCTTTCCCAAGATTGATGACCTATTTGACCAGCTTCAGGGTGCTAAGTGCTTCTCAAAGATAGACCTCAGATCCAGATATCATCAGCTCAGAGTTAGGGAGAGTGACATTTCGAAGACAGCCTTCAGGACTCGATGTGGTCACTATGAGTTCGTAGTTATGTATTTTTGACTAACAAATTCCCCTGCAGCTTTGATGGATTTGATGAACAGGGTGTTCAATAAGTATTTGGATATGTTCATGATTCTCTTCATAGATGATATTCTTATATGCTCTTAGCGCGAGGAGGAGCATGCCGCTCATTTAAGGATTATGTTGCAGACTCTCAAGGATCGCCAGTCGTTTACTAAATTCAGCAAGTGTGAGTTTTGGATGAACTCAATGGCATTTTTGGGCCATGTAGTATCTAGCGAGGGTGTGTAGGTGGACTCTCAAAAGATTGAAGTGGTGAAGAATTGTCCTAGACAAATTAGTCCTTCGGATATCAAGAGATTCTTGGGTTTAGCTGGTTACTTCAGGAGGTTTATAGAGGGATTTTCATCCATTACAGTACCATTGACTAAGTTTACCTATAAGAAGGTCAAATTATGTGATCGGACGCTTGTGAGAAGAGTTTTCAGGAGTTAAAAGACTCGACGCACTTCAGCCCCAATGTTGATCCTACAGAGGGCATGCATGGTTTTGTGGTGTATTCTGATATCTCTAGAGTTGGTATCAATAGTGTATTAATGCAATATGGTATGGTCATTGCATATGTCTCTAGACAGCTTAAAACTCATGAGAAGACCTATCACCAATGCATGACCTAGAGCTGGCATCCATGGTATTTGCTTTGAAGATTTTGAGACACTACTTGTATTGGGTTGTTATACCCCGAGAATTCAAGAATTTGACCTGGAAGATGAAAGGGAGAAAAACAGGAAAAATGTTATAGTAGTGCAAGACGAGTCATTGGGCGACTCGTCAGGGGACCCCACGAGTCGTCAAGTGACTCGTGGGAAGGCCTGGGAGAATGAGAGACTCGAGGTCCTAACGGGCGATGTAACGACTCGTGGTCAGACACCACGAGTCGTCATGCCAGTCGTGGGGTGGTTCTAGAGGAAGATTGAAAAATTGATCCAGTGCACTTGACGGGAGATGGCAACGATTCATGGTTGCTGGGGGCGAGTCGTCATGTCACTTGATAGGAGCCCCGACAGACCAGTTATCCAGTAAACTTGATGAGTGAACCAACGGATCATAAGCCCTGGTGACCAGTCATTGGGTCGTCCGTTAGAACCCTCTGACAGTTATTTTTAGAGATTTCAGTAAGGGTTTTCCTGTAATTCCTAAGTTCTAAGGGCCCACACTATGTCGTTTTAAGCTTGTATTAGAGGGTTTTTAGCAGGAAAAAACCTATCTTAGGCCATTGCTTTCATGCATGCAAGGTTGGGGGTTTGAGGGGAAGAATAAAGGTGGATTCTCAAGGTTTTCAAAGGGGAATCTCAGCTAGGCAATTAGGAAGAGTTAGAATTCTTCAATTCTAGGTATGTAAGGCTATGAGTGGGTGCTTTCTTCCACACCCATGCCCATTCCCTATCAATTTTTGATTGGTTTATAATGATCAAGTATGGGGTTATTCATTTAATTGCATGATTCTTACATATATATATTCATGGGTGACCCTTGGATGCATATTTAGTATCCTTGGATGCATTTTTAGTATCAGTATTTCTGAGCTAGTTGGGGGTGTTGTCCCATCAGCTCATCCAGATTAGAGGCTTATCAGAATTAGATATGTATTCAGCTTCAGACGTTCATTCTGTTGTTATGTTAAGTTATACTTCCGCTGAGTTATGATTATATTTCGTCATGTTTATTTATTGAGTTAGTTAAATGCTTTTGTCGTGGGTTGACTTGGGGTCTCTTGGGCACCCTTGTCCCGTGTCTATGATCCGGGTCTCCTCTCAGGTCGTGACAAACTTGGTATCACAGCCATAGGTTTGAAGTTTCCTAGGGAGTCTGAAAGCCACGTTAAGTAGAGTTTTTTTCATGGGTGTGAAGCGCACCATACCTATGACGAAGAGGCTACTAGACATTTAGGAAATGTTCCCTTCTTTCATGATCTATGTCGTGCGATGAAAAGTCTTTCTATCCCTCTAATTCGAGCTATTCGCGATTGCAAAATCATGGCTCCTCGAAGGATGAATGGAAGGAGGAATGGAGACGGTGAAGGCCACGAGGATGGCATGGGTCGTGGGCATCAGTAGGTCCCACCGGTTCAGAACGCTCAGGCACCGGAGCTAGCCACCCACGCTGAGTTTTGGGCCTCTATCCAGATGCTTGTGCAGGCCTTGACTGCTCAAGTCAAGTCAGCAGGCCGTTGCGCATGTTCCGTAGAATGGCAGTGCAGCGGTGGCTCGAGTCAGGGACTTCTTGAGGATGAACCCGCTGGAGTTTCTTGGGTCCAAGGTAGATGAGGAACCGCATGAGTTCATGGATGAGATCGTCAAGACCACCCAGGTTATGGTGGTGAGCAGTGTAGAGTGCGCAGAGTTGGCCTCCTACCAGTTGAAGGGGGTTGTGCATATTTGGTTCCTTCAATGGAAGAATAGCAGGGTCGTCGGAGCAGGTCCGGTCACTTGGGAAGAGTTCCATATTGCATTTCTGGATTAATTCTTCCCTCAGGAGATGAGGGAGCTAAAAGGCAGCTGAGTTTGTAAATCTGAAGCAAGGAAGGATGACAGTATTAGAGTATTCCCTTGAGTTCACCCGCCTATCAAAGTATACTCCTGAGTTGGTGGCCGACCAGAGGGCGCGAGTGAGCAGGTTTGTGCATGGGATAACAGGCTACTTCGATAAGGAATGCAGGATTGCTAGGCTCCATCAAGATATGGAGTTTCCTCATATGGTGTTGTACGCCCAACAGATGGAGGTGGCACATTCGAGAGAGAGAGAGAGGCTAAGAGGGCCAAGACTGATGATCACAGATTTCCTCAGTCTAGGTCAGGAGGTGGGCACCGTCAGCAGACCTACCAGAGATCATCCGCCCCAGCTTCATCAGCTTTGAGTGCCATCCCGTCCTAGCCATGATCAGAGAGGGTGAGCATCAAGCTCGAGGGGTCAGAGCAGCAGGCCCACAGATTCAGGTGTCCTAGCTTGTCGCAGATGTGGCCGAGGGCATGCAGGCCACTGCTTGGCAAGTTCGGGTGCGTGTTTCGGGTGCGGGCAACCCGGTCATATGCTTAGAGATTGTCCAGCAGTGACAGAGGATCAGGTTGGGGGTCATGGCCCAGCTTCTAGCTCAGCAGCCCCACCCCCTCGCCTAGCACATCAGGGGCCATCTACTAGCACCGCTGGCCGGCAGCGCCAGACTAGATTCTATGCCCTAGCATCCCGTCAAGAACAGGAGGTCTCCCCGGACGTGGTTACGGGTATGTTTCGAGTCTTTCATGTTGATGTTTATGCTCTGTTAGATCCAGAGGCCACCTTGTCCTTTGTGACACCTTATGTAGCTAGTAGCTTCAGAGTCAGTCCTGATGTCTTGTTAGAATCCTTCTCAGTTTCTACTCTAGTAGGTGACTCAATTACAGTTAGACGGGTGTATAGAGATTGCCTAGTATTGGTCCTCCATAAGGTCACCTCAGCAGATCTGATAGAGTTATCCATGACCGATTTTGATGTCATTCTCGGCATGGATTGGTTGTATGCTTGTTATGCTTCTATTAATTGCAGGACTTGGTTAGTAGAGTTCAGATTCCCCGGTGAGCCAGTCTTAGAATCAAAGGGTAGTTCGGTTGTGACTGTAGGTTACTTCGTTTCCTACCTCAAGGCCAGGAAGATGATTTCCAAAGGTTGCATGTATCATTTGGTTAGGGTCAAGGATGTTAAGTCTGAGACCCCGACTATCCAGTCAGTTCCAGTAGTACGTGAGTATCCAGAGGTCTTTCTGGATGATTTGCCAGGTATTCCTCCCGAGCAGGAGATTGACTTCGGTATTGACCTCCTTCTTGATATGCAACCTATATCTATTCCTCCCTACAAGATGGCTTCAGCCGAGCTAAAAGAGTTGAAGGATCAGTTAAAGGATTTACTAGATAAGGGCTTCATTAGACCGAGCCAGTCTCCATGGGACGCAGGTTATAAGCTCAGTACAGCCTTCCATCCGCAAATAGATGGCCAGGAAGAATGAACCATTTAGACCCTTGAGGATATGTTGAGGGAATGTGTTATGGATTTTAAAGGTAGTAGGGATGATCATTTTCCCTTGATCGAGTTTGCTTATAATAACAGTTACCACTCCAGTATCTGAATGGCACCGTTCGAGGCTCTTTACGGGCGGAGGTGTAGATCTCCCATTGGATGGTTCGAGGTTGGTGAGGCAGCTATGATAGGAAAAGATTTGATTCACGAGGTGATGATGAAGGTTCAGTTGATAAGAAATTGGTTGAAAATCGCTCAGAGTCGTCAGAATCTGTATGCTGATGTGAGGAGAAGAGATTTGGAGTTTGACGTGGACGATTGGGTATTTCTAAAGGTATCTCCCATGAAGGGAGTCATGCGGTTCAGAAAGAAGGGTAAACTCAGTCCCCGCTATTTTGTTCCCTACCGGGTTGTGAGAAGAGTTGGTAAGGTGGCGTATGAATTGGACTTGCCTTCAGAATTGGCTTTAGTTCATCCTGTGTTTCATGTATCGCTTTTGAAGAAGTGCTTGGGTGATCCAGCCTTGGTGGTTCCAATAGACAGTGTTGGTGTGAAAGACAGTCTCAGTTATGAAGAAATTCTAGTTGAAATTTTGGATCGACAAGTTCGGAAGTTGAGGAACAAAGAGGTAGCTTCAATTAAGGTTTTATGGAGGAATTAGCATGTTGGGGGAGCTACATGGGAGGCCGAAGCGGACATGATGGCTAGATATCCACATTTGTTCTCTACCGGCTCAGTTCCGACTTGACGTATCAGTTTTGCCCTAAGTCTCTATCTAGTTTTAATGTTCAGTTCATATGTATGAGTTTCTTTTATGTGCATGAATGTGTATGTGAGGTCTGAATTCAATTTAGCTGTATGGTTCTATTCGGAGGTGGTCATTTTGTGAAAATTTCGGTTAAAATATTTAGTTTATGGTTGTGATGAGTTGTATGATTCTGTTTCCTGCTTGTTTCTAACATTCGAGGATGAATGTTCCCAAGGGAAAGATATTTTTATACCCCGAGAATTAAAAAATCGGACTCAAAATTTGAAATGGAGAAAAATAGGAAAAATGTTGCAGCAGTGCAGGATGAGTCATTGGGCGAATCGTCAAGGGACCCCACGAGTCACTTGGCCTGGGAGAATGAGGGACTCGAGGTCCCCACGGGCGATGTAACGACTCGTGGTCAGCCACCACGAGTCGTCATGTCAGTCGTGGGGTGGTTCTAGAGGAAGATTGGAAAATTGATCTAGTGCACTTGACAGGAGGTGGCAACAAGTCGTGGTTGCTGGGGATGAGTCGTCATGTCACTCGTTAGGAGCCCTGGAAGACCAGTTATCCATTGAACTTGACGATCGAACCAACGAATCATGAGCCCTGGTGACGAGTCATCGGGTCGTCCGTTAGGACCCCTGACAGTTATTTTCAGTGATTTTAGTAAGGGCTTTTCCGTAATTCCTAAGTTCTAAGGGCCAGACTACGTTGTTTTAAGCTTGTATTAGAGGGTTTTTAGCAAGGAAAAACCTATCTTAGGCCATTACTTTCGTGCATGCAAGGTTGGGGGTTTTAGGAGAAGAATCAAGGTGAATTCTCAAGGTTTTCAAAGGGGAATCTCAGCTGGGCAATTAGGAAGAGTTAGAATTCTTTAATTCCAGGTATGTAAGGCTATGAGTGTGTGCTTCCTTCGACACTCATGCCCATTCCCTATCAATTTGTGATTGGTTTGTAATGATCAAGTATGGGGTTTTATTGAATTGAATGATTCTTACATCTCTATTCATGGGTATGATTAAATTGAGTTGATATTGATGATTTACCATGCTTGGGTTGATTCTAACTTAATTTCTTTTACAAAATTATTTTTCTAAAAATTGAATCTAAAACGCCCATGTGTGGATAGTTCATAATAGAAGTAATTGTTGAATAATGTGATGATGATGGAATAGATGATGAAAGGCATGTTTCCAACCTTACCCAGTATTTTGATGATGTTTTCAAAGCAGATTAAATAGACCCAAGTATGGTAGAGCTTTGGGTGATGCCCATATGATGTTTTCAAATTGTTATTTTCCCTGAAATGAGCTTACCACATGGTTGAGATGAAATTTTCCTTTAACCCTTATTATGAATTCTAGCTCGTGGTATGCTTCAAAGTAAAGCCTTCTCTATGTGTAAATCCTTAATTGATATGCATATTATTGTCGAGCTTTGTCAAGGACAATGTTAATCTTCATTTCACATGATGTTGAGTCTAAGTATGATTTCATTTTAAGCTTTGTCGAAATGACATTGTTGAGCTTCATATTTATATGATGTCTAGTGTATGCATGATTTCATAATGAGCTTTGTCAATAGACAATGTTGAGCTTCGTTTCATACGATGTTGAGTTTATTCATGATTTCATGTTGAGCTTCTTCACTAGACGATGTAGAGCTTCGTATTTATATGATGTAGAGCATTACATATTTTGGGAGAAGATTCTAGCACCGAGCGGGCTAAGGGTCGATAACCCTACGCCCTAGAACTACACGCCAACGTAGGTTGATTCTATTATATTATTGGGACCTCCCTTGTGAGCTATCCCCGTCCCGATTGGCCCTTCATCTTGATATCGATAACATGGTAGCGTCTTTATCCCTAGCATGGTTTTGGACGGCTCTGCCCATTTGAGTGTAATAGTCGGGACCACGTAAGCTCTATCATGGTATGTCGATTAATTCATGAGTCTCCCACTGTCTATATCATTCGATTTGCTTATCCATTACTCATGATAATTATCTTATGTATACATGTTCAAAAATCAAGGTTTGACTCATTGTTCAGCTTTTGATATAAATGTTATGTTTTAGCTTTGAGTCATTCGGGTCAGTTATGAGGTTCTAAAGCCATGCATGAACAATTTATGATAAAAGCGTGATTTCAAAATGAATGAATGTAGTCTTCTACTTACTCTTAAAAGCTTATTACATGTGTGAATGGTTTTACATGATTTATGTTATCAAATCGGTTTCACTTACCTTGCATACTTGGTACATTCCACGTACAGACCGAATACCTTCTATGTTGCATCGTTTCATGATGCAGGATCCGTATCACAGGTTCAGCCCCGTTTGTAGTCGCTTATCAGAGTTAGCACCTACTAAATTGGTGAGTCATCATCTTTAGAGGACTGGACTTTCAGTTACCTTGGATGTATTTTCAGTTTCAATATTTCTGAGCTAGTTGGGGATGTTGTCCAATCAGCTCGTCCAGATTAGAGGCTTATCAGACTTAGATATGCATTTAGCTTCAGATGTTCATTCTATTGTTATGTTAAGTTAGACTTCCGCTGAGTTATGATTATGTGTCTTCATGTTTATTGACTGAGTTAGTTAAATGCTTATGTCGTGGGTTGACTTGGTGTCTCTTGGGGTCCCTTGTCCCCTGTCTACAATCCAGGTCTCCTCTCTGGTAGTGACAGGGGTGCATGTGGATGTGTTCACAGACCACAAGAGCCTTTAGTATGTGTTCACTTTGAAGAACATGAATTTGCGTCAAAGGAGATGGCTAGAGCTTCTCAAGGACTATGACATGAGTGTCCTTTATCATCCGGGTTAAGGCCAATGTAGTGGAAGATGCTCTTAGTAGGCTGTCCATGGAGAGTTTGTCTCATGTGGAGGACAGGAGGAAGGAGTTGGTAAAGGATGTTCATAGGCTTGCTCGTTTGGGGGTTTGCCTTACAGATCAGCGGATGGTGATGTGATGGTTCAGAATGGGTCAGAATCTTCTTTGGTGATGGAAGTTAAAGCTAGGAAAGATGAGGATCCTATTCTAATGAAACTAAAGAAAGCTATCCAGAATCAGAAGGTGGAGGTTTTCTCCCAAGGAGGAGATGGTGTACTCCGATTTTAAAGTTGATTATGTGTGCCAGCTGTTGATGACTTGAGAGACCAGATGTTGAGCGAGGCTCATGGCTCTAGATACTCTAACCATCCAGGTGACACCAAGATGTACCATGATCTACGAAAAATCTATTGGTGAAATGGCATGAAGAAGGACATAGCGGAGTTTGTGACCAATTGTCTGAATTGCCAGCAGATGAAGGTTGAGCATTAAAGACCTGGAGGTATGCTTTAGAGTATTAGCATCCCCACTTAGAAGTGGGAAGAGATAAATGTGTACTTCATTATAGGTTTGCCTCGTACACGTCGATAGTATGACTCTATATTGGTGATTATGGACAGATTAAACAAATCATCCCATTTCTTACCAGTCAAAACTATCGATTCAGCTGAGGATTATGCTAGATTATGCATTTGGGAGTTAGTTCAGTTGCATGTAGTTCCTTTGTCCATCATCTCAAATAGAGGTACTCAGTTCACCTCTCAGTTTTGGAGATCATTTCAGAAAGGACTTGGTACTCAGGTAAAGCTTAGCATAGCTTTTCACCCACAAACAGATGGTAAGGCTAAACAGACCATTCAGACTCTTAAGGATATGTTGAGATCACTTGTGATTGATTTCAAGGGTAGTTGGAATGATCACTTTCCTGTCATCGAGTTTTCCTACAACAACAGTTACCATTCCAGTATTTAGATGGCTCCGTTTGAGGCTCTTTACAAGCGAAGGTGTAGATTGCCTATTGGATGGTTTGAGGTAGGTGAGGCTTTGAATAGGGCCAGATTCAGTTGATAAGACCATGGAGAAGGTTTAACTTATTAGAGAAAGGCTGAAAATAGCTCAAAGTCATCAAAAATCGTATGTGGATGTTAGAAGGAGAGAGTTGGAGTTTGAGGTTGATGATTCGGTATTTCTGGAGGTCTCTCACATGAAGGGAGTGATGAGGTTTGGGAAGAAAGGAAAGCTTAGTACTCGATATGTTGGTCCTTATGGGGTTTCGAGATGACTTGTCAAGGTGACATATGAGTTGGAACTACTAGCAGAGTTAGCTTCGGTGCATCCAGTTTTCCATGTATCTCTGTTGAAGAAGTGCATCAGTGGCCTAGCCTTAGGTATTTTGATGGAGAGCGTAGGTGGAAAGGATAGCCTTTCCTATGAGGAGGACTTGGCTGAGATCCTTGATCGTCAAGTCCGAAAATTAAGAAACAAGAAAGTAGCTTAGTGAAGAGAAATCAGCTTGTTGAGGGAGCAATGTGGGAAGACGAAGCAGAAATGATGGCTAGATACCCGCATCTTTTCCCTTCCAACGCAGTTCCAGTATGAGGTATTAGTTTCCTTATTAATACTCTATTTAGTTTCATGTCAAGTTCATGTCTCTAAGTTTCCTTCATGTCATAGCATGAATGTATGTTTCATGAATTCAGTTCACTTATATGTATCAATCCGGAGTTAGTCACTCCGTCAGTTTTTAGCTTCAGTTGTTCAGTTTTCAGATTGCAGTTCCTTCCCTAGGCTTTTAGTATATTTAATCTACATTTGAGGATGAATGTTGCCAAGGGGGAGATCATGTAATACCCCAAAAGTCCCTAAGATCAGATTCGAGGGTTGAACCAAAGAAAAGCAGGAAAATTTCACCAGAGTCATAGGACGACTTAAGGGACGATTCATTGTAGGGAACAATGACCCGTTGTGTCCCTCATCCTAAGTCCCCATTCAGGATTTCCAGAAAACAATGAGCCTAGCAACGACTCGTTGGAAGATCCCACAGGTCGTCCTGGGTGGTGGCTGAATGGAGTTCAGGAAAGGCTAAGATCTGAGCCAGTGACAACAAAGGGTGCAATGACCCATGGTGGCGAGTAACAACTCATGGTAATGGTCCATTGCAAGGACTTCAAAAGCTATGATAGGGTGGCTGAGGTGACAATGAGAGGATATGACGAGTCATTTCCTGTAACGACTCATCCTGTCTAGTCATTAGTTGGAGAACTAGAAAAGTAACATAATTACCCCTGGAGAAGCGCATGGAGTGACGAGTCATTATTTCGTACAATGACTCGTCCTAGTCGATCATTGGTTAGAACTTCAGTAGAGTACCAAAAGTGCTTCAGATACAATGGACGATTCAACAACTTGTCGTATCCTACGACTGTTACACCCCGTAAAATGTTAACGATTAGTAGGCGTACATGTGGATTGTGACGAGTAAAACAAGCTTGATGCATGTCATAAGAGCCTCGGAAGCAGGGTCGGGCAAGGCTAGCCTCAAGGGGCCAGCGCGACGCGCCAGCCTGCCAGTGTTTTGGGCAGCGCGTGTGCCAGGAGGACCAGCACCTTGGGGGGCACAGAGCGGCACCATCCCTGCCGCATTGTCCGGTGCGAGGCGCCTCTAAGGCCACCGCCCTATGCCTATATAAACCCCTTTTGTTTGATTTTAATTCATTTTATCATATTCCCTTGGCCATAGAAGATAAAACCGCAACTTTCATCAAAATTCCATCATATTGTGCTATCAAACACCATTCAAACAAAAATTAACTTCGTGTAACGAGTTCTAAACCTACGGAAAGCATTTATACGGAGTTATTTCTTGAAAATTCACTCGGCATACCGAAACCCCGCTGAGTAAAAGTTGTCAGAAATACTCCAAATTGAATCCTAAAAGGCCACAGGCATTAGGTAAGCACTTCTTCCTTCTGAACTCTCGAGAAATTATAGGTTTTCGGCCGAGTTATTTGGAGTTGAATTATAGTCGATATTATTATCGAATGTTATCATCATTTTCCTAATCTAGTATTGAAATTAGTCCTATTCTCTCAGTATAAGGGCTGCAGTTGGGTAGAATCGCTGGTTGCAAGTTGGAACTCGCTAGTTAATCGGAAATCAGCATTTGAGGTATATTAAGGAGAATTCTTTCGGCAAGTTATTCCTGTCATATAGTAATACGACCTAAATCCTCATAATAAATATAGAAGCAAGTATATTGTTGTTAGCTTCTACTGTTTGTTTGAGATTAGCATTTTCTGTTTAGATTGGGATTGACCCTGCCCTATATAGCCTTTTGTTGTCCAACCTCAGGGTTACTAGCTGTATCTTTTCCTATGGCGCTATACGGATCGCTCCAAGGAGCTATATGTTGTCCAAGGGACTATGTTGAGGCCCAAGGGCCATATTACAGTCCATTCCATGGCTGGACTTTTATATTTATACCATATAGGCATCACTGACCCTCGTCGAGCCTGGTGCCCAGGGTGCTATTACAGGAGTCCACCAGACTCAAACACAGCTAAAGGAGTCGAGCGGGCTCAATTGCAGACCCAGGGGATAGGTAGGTTGGCTATAGTTACCTGTTGACTTATTTTTTGACCTAGTTAGAGGTATATAGATTAAAATGTTCTCGCCAGGGCTTAGGGGGGGCCCAGACAGGTTATTATGTTATACCCCGTAGGATTCCCGGCACCTAGATGACCTATTCGCACGTTTGTTAAGCATATTTGAAGGCCATACGTGCTAGAGAAAGGCCCGGGAAAAGATCGGACGAGAAACCTGTCGAACCATAGCAGAAGGAGCCGAGGCAGAGCCCCTCCGTGATGGCAGCGTGTCACGGAGGTGAGGCCTCCGCGTTGGCTCCATGAAACATTGGCCTTGTCCAGGCCCAAGTATATAAAGCCCCACTTCGGTTTAATTTCATTAAAACCTCTTAAAATTTCCAGAAAACGCAGGAGAACAGGGAGAGAACGAAGAAGTAATATAATTTTCGTCCGATTACGCTGCTAAACGTTGTCCAAACTCAAATTAACCCCAGATACTGAGGTATTTAGCAGCAGAGAGCATTCCTACGGATTTAGTTTCGTGAAATACGGCCGACGAATCGTCGAGTCACCGAGCTAAGGTAAGTATAATTGCTCCAAACTAGTGTCTATGTGTTCCTAGCTGAGAAGTGAATAGTTCTCCCTTCTGGACCTCTGAAAAATAGCGAGTTTTTGACCGTCTTTTGATAAGCCTAAGTTTAGGCTATAAACTATATCGAAAGTGACGTTGCTCTTTAAAATAAAGTTGTATTTAGTATTAATTGACATGTTTATGAATGCAGTTGGGAGAAAATAGTTGAAGTACTGGCCGAGCCTCGTCCGACAAACGGATAGTTCGAGGATAAGGTATGTAAAGTTAGTTTTCCTCGGTAAGTTAGTAATCTCGGTATAGTAAAGTAATTTAAAGGCCAGTAGAATGTTCAGAAGTCATGTATTATGTTTGTTACAAATGTTGGTGCGATATTAGAAGCATCAGGTTATGATTAGCACGAAACTTGATAGCACGATATAGATTCTAATACACGTGTTAGGAACTGCACAGCATGCTCAGTACGTGATGTTGTACAGAATGTTAGGATATTACCGTATTCAGCTGAAACCCAGTAAAACAATGTAATATCTGTAAGGCATCTCAGAAGTAGAATGATAGGTTAAAATGAAGTTTAGGAAGCATGTTAGAGATAGTAAATCATGTTACTATAGAAACTCGGTATACAGCATGGTTTTCAGTAGAAAAACTATATCTTGTTCAGTGTTAGACTCAGTACAGCATGGCAGAAGATTATATTTATACATATATACTATTATCAGTCTCAGCATGTATTAAGTACGTACACATTACCATTACTAGTTCAGCGCACAGTAGACACAGATACATTATAATTATTAGCTTCCGCATGTGATATATGCAGATAGTATTACTAGTTGACACCATTGTATTGTCTTGGGGTTGGATTACCTAGCGTCCATGACCGCCCCAGGGTTAATAGCTGTATCAACTCGTCCGCCAGAGGACGAGGATACGTCGCTCTACGGAGTGGCATGCCGTCCCACAGGGGACGAAGATGGGATGCCAGTTTTCCCCATATTGTGCCTTGGTCGGCCCTTATACACCCCTGTCGAGTGGATACGCCCGAGTGTTGATTCAGGAGTCCTCCGGACTCAGATGCAGTTATAGTCATGGGCTCAGCGAGCCCAAGTGCATACCCAGGGGACCGGCGAGATGCTTATAGTTATTACAGGAGATGGGATGACCGGGGTAGGGTATAGATTCTGTGCTGGTTGTACCCCCCGGCTTATGGGGGCCGGGTAAGGTTTGTGTGTGCTATGTGATGTTATGATATGTTATGCCATGTACAGTAGATACGAGTAGATCGATAGTAGGACGATAAATCTCCAGGTATGACTCATACTCCTTCCAGAATAATTAAAAGAAGGTATGATTTACATTATCAGACAGTTAATCCATTCCTTTCTACTTCAGTTTCATCAGTTGTATTGTTATTTTCAGATATTTCTTTTGGTTATTGCTTTACATACTCAGTACCAGCGGTACTGACGCCCGGTGGGGCGCTGCATTACTTGCCTGCAGGTACTCATAGACGAGCAGGCGATACCACGTGATTCCTGTCAGCGATCGAGCATTCAGCTCCTGTCATCCGGAGACTGAATCCCAGAGGTGTATTCCGTTTTCTTTTGTTGTACAGTACGGGTAGGTCGGGGCCCTGTCCCGATCATTTTGATTGCTATTCCTAGAGGCTTGCAGTCTGTATGTATATTACCCTGTGGTCAGATGAGCCGGTCGTGTGAGGCTGTGCAGTTATATAGCTGTTAGTACTTTTGTTTCCTTTATGTTGGCCGTGTGGGGCCATAGTTCGACAGTAGTGGTGACCATGCCGGTCACGTAGCTATCCAGTACTTCAGGGTTGAGTTATAGATAACTAGACAACATGGTGGCCTTGTCGGCCCGCATAGGTTTCCTTATAGTTGATTGTTTCTGGTTAGCTGTTATTACGGGTACAGGAGGCTATAGGCCCATGGGCCGGGGGCTGTGTTTACAGCCGTTATATAGCCCTTTGTTTCCAGAAATGTGAGTTAGAGCTAGCCAGGCACCAGATGTGCCCAGGCTCAGCAGTCTAGTAGTTCAGATCCTAGTAGGGCACCAGGTGCCAGTCATACCCCCCAAGGTAGGGTGTGACAAACTTGGTATCAGAGCAGGTCGTGTCCCAGGGAGTCTGCAACCCGTGCTAAGTAGAGTCTTGTCTATGGATGTGTTGTGCACCACATATTATAGGCAGGAGGCTGCGAGGCATGATAGGATGGTTACCCTTCCTTCTCAGTCAGTTGTGCTTTAGAGCGGTACAGTACAGGGTGGAGTCTCTAAAAACTTACCGTATTCTTTGATTACAGATACAAAGGGAGATCAGCATTACCCTATTACAGGCAGAAGATCAGATATAGCAACAGAAGAAGGCATCAGCCAGTTACATGATAACTACGGTAGCAGGAGGAGGTACCCGAGACCTCCCAGCATGATACCTTTATCGGTACTATCCCCAGTATACGTTGATAACGTCAGAATAGGAAGTCAGGAGTGTAATGTGCATATGAGTTGATTTATTTATTAGCTATATAAGATCTGATTAAGATTACAGACAAGGTCAGACCACCAGGTAAGTATAAGAAAGAGAGGGAAATGCAGGAATCCCAAATACATCTTTTGGATATGGTACAGTTAAATGCTTTTACTTGTTGCAATAAGAAAAGGGCTATTCCTACCTCTTGATTTTGATGCCAGTATAGTAAAGGGGCATAAGACTTGAGATGGGGCTGCCAAATCAAGCAGTAAGTAAATACGGGCTGATTGATCCTAGTAAGTATTGGAAAGTATAAAGAGCCCCTATGATTCCGTAAGTTGTGCAGACCCTTATGATAATAAGCCAGTTGAGGAAGTAAGACCGTTAGCTTACTCGAAGCAGGGGTAAAAGACCTGTTAGTGATGAATGTCGGGTAATAGTCAAGTTCGAGTCAGAAAAAGGCCAAGTCCGCCACATATGCTAACAGATAGCAAGACATACCTGTAAGATTATGGTTATGATCCAGTTGTGATATCAAAAGGGTGAGGGGTCATGTGAATCAGATAGGTCTGACTGCAAGTCAGGGGAAGTATGAACTGATACAGGACCAACAATCTTGTTAACAATGAAGAGCAGGTACCTTGAACCCCAGAGTTCAGCTTAAGTAAGATGAGGGAAAGAAGCAGGAATGTCAGATCTTATGGAGAAATTAGAATTACCCCCGGATTGATAAAATATCGTATTAAGGACTAAGCCTCGGGCTGACAGTAAGATTGCGGTTCAGAATACCGCAGTATGTCCGCTATGGAAAAGTTAAGAAGTTACCGATACAGCAATTCTAATCTAGTGTAGCCTAGAGATAAGGCCCAGCAGACAGTCATGGGCTCTCAATATATGCCTAGTAAGGCTACAAGATTCGAACGTCAACCCCACATCGCAAGAGTGGCGGAATTTCAAACAGCAGACAATAACTAAAGTGTTTATGTTTGTTACTTTCAGAATGGGGTGACAATGCAATGAAATGATAAGTCAGGGTAGGAGATATTATTAGGCCATAGAAGCGGTGTATCATGTACGGTATGAGACTCAGCAGAGCATGTCAGAGATTATGTATTACCGCAGAATTCAGTACATATTGTACGTAGCTATTGATATATATATATATATATATATATATATATATATATATATATATATATATATATATATATATATATATATATATATATACAGATAATAGATATGCTGTGAGTAGCTGCCTATAAGGGGTGCAATCACAGATGCTGATTAGTAATAGAAAGCATGTACAGATTGCATTGCAGGACCCCCCCCCCTTGCCAAAAAAAAAAGGGGGAGAAGAAAGAAAGAAAAGGAGAGAAGATAGGAGAAAGGGAAAGGAGAAGAGAAAGGGCGGATTAAGTGTGAATTACGTTTGAAGTCATAGAAACTATCTCAGTTTTCAGTTATTAGGTTAATAGACTTATGTGTTGTTGTCAGATCTAGGCTCTAGGAGCTTACCAGAGTTAATGGCCTAAAACAGATGGCTAGATGATAAGGGCGCAGTTAGACGGTCTACCGACCAGCTGGCGTCTGCATTAGCAGGGAGGCATCCCTAAAGATCGGTAACAGTAGTGCATGTGCTAGAACCAGGATTAGAGGCCGAATAGGCAAATTTCAGAGATTAGCAATACCAGAATTGTTCTAGTATGTTAAGTGGTCGTACGTCATTTTCGCAGCCTTGTAGGTGAGAGTCGGCCTTAGCCAACCTAGCAGTTATTATGTGGAACACCCCATAAGTCAGCCGGCCGTCCCAGTCAGAATACCCGTGGGTACCCCAAGGAAGGGTCCACATCAGTAGTCAGCGACAGACTAGTACTTCAGCTGGTTTTCGTAAGATATTCAGATACAGAGCCCTAGCAAAAGGCCAATATTTACAGAATAGCTCATAAGACCGAGAATTCCCCAGAATAGCAGTATAAATCCAAGTGGATACACACAAGGCGTAAGAAATTGATAGTACCCTGCTAGCACAGTGTTTATTAAGACCAGGGGATCAGTAGACTCCCCATGAAGATCCAGAGATTGATCGTATGGGAGTAAGTTTGATAAAGCCCATCCTTACAGTGGTTTAAGCAAAATAACAGAGCAATTATATGCCCACAAGTCTGCGGTTATGCACGAACTATAAGCACTCAAGTAGAACAGTTAGAGCATTGTTAGACTACTGCCACATTCGGGTCATTCAACCCGACTATTCAGTTATTTAAGGTTATGCAGCCAGATCATTGGAGGTCATGGTCGATATCAGGACCCTCTGATCAAAAAAAGGCACAAGGTGCGCAGACGGTCGTTCAGGTTATCCCAGCAACAAGTAGCCTTAGCATGTGGCCGGAGGGCCAGATAAGCTTTAGTTACGCCTGTAAACTACCTGTCGATCTCTTCGGCAAGACAAGTCAGTATAACCGTCAATTATATGTCGAGCTCTCTAAGTATGAAAATGTTACATCAGCCAAGAAGAGGTAATGGAGCAACAACCGCTCTTAGTTATAGATCTATTAGAAGTGTGGTGTATGGGCAGCCCGAGCAATGGGAGTTGGTCAGAAAGATACATCAATTGGTCAATTTAGCCGTTCGTGTAATAGAAATGAAGGACAACAGAGCTGTAATATAGAACACCGCTGTGTCGTCATCAGTTGTGAAAATAAAAAGAACGGTAGTATAAGAATCCTGACCTGGTTAGCAGGGGAAAACGCCAGGTTTTCTGGTAACAGAGGATGGAGTGTTGCGTTGTAAAAGGCCGTCTATATGTTCCAGATGTTTCAGGGCCCCACCAGCAGATTCTAAACGAGGTACATTACGCCCGTTATTCTCTTCACCCCAGTACGACAAAAATGTACCATGACATCAAAGAAAACTACTGGTGGCCAAGTATGAAAAGGGAAATTGCTGAGTTTGTAGCCCAGTATCCTAACTGCCAGCGGGTGAAAGCAGAACATCAGAAACCAGGCGGTGATTCAGGACATAACTGTACCTCTCTGAAAATGGGTAGCAGTAAATATGGATTTTGTGGCAGGATCACCCCGTACTAAACATGGATATGATTCCATTTGGGTAATAGTTGACAGGCTGACAAAATTAGCTCATTTCCTGCCAGTGAGGGCTACCTTCTCGGCTGAGGATTATGCCGAATTATATATCAGAGAAATAGTTAGATTGCATGGAGTGCCGGTATCCATTATTTCAGATAGGGGAGCACAGTTTACAGCTAGATTCTGGCAGTTGTTCCAGAGGGGTCTGGAAACGCAGATTAATTTAAGTACAGCATTCTATCCTCAGACAGATGAGCAGGCTGAGCGCACAATTCAGATGCTCGAAGACATGTTGCGAGCGTGTGTGCTAGATTTCGGTAGTAGCCAAAGTGAGCATTTACCGTTAATTGAATTTGCCTACAATAATAGCTATCATTCAGCCATCCAGATGGCGCCTTTTGAGGCATTATACGAGCGAAAATGCAGATCGCCGAATGGTTGGTTTGAAATCGGAGAGTCAGTGTTGGTTGGCCCAGACATTGTTCAGCAGTCAAAGGAAAAGTTAAAGCTTATCCGAAGAATGCTTACTGACTGCACAGAGCCGCCAGAAATCATATGCAGATGTGCAGTGCAGAAAATTGGAGTTCGATGTGTATGACTGGGTATTTCTGAAGTATCCCCAATGAAAGAGGTAATGAGGTCCGGCAAGAAAGGTAAGCTCAGCCCGAGGTTTGTTGGGCCTTATCGGATTCGTCGAAGGACAGGCCGAGTAGCATATGAGTTGAATTTGCCTCCAGAATTAGAATCCGTTCATCCGGTCTTTCATGTATCTATGCTGAGGAAATGCATAGGAGACCCGTCCAGAGCAGTCCCAGTCCAGAATATCCAGGTTACGAAAAAGCTGGCCTATGAAGATGTTCCAATAACTATCTTAAACAGACAGATTCGCAGATTGAGGACTAAAGATATTACGTCTATCAAGGTATTGAGGCGTAACAGGAACCGAGAGGAGATGACTTGGGAAGTGGAGGAAGATATGAGGACCAGATATCCTCACCTATTCCAGGCCTAGTCAGGCGACAGGTATGTCCGTATTATTGCTTATGTAGTATCTTATGGTTGTATATGTATAAGTGAGGAAAACTGATACGTATCCATCCAGTGAATCCTACAGTATTGTGTACAGTACCTGTATTGGACTTTTCTGCATTTCAGGTTTTTGGTATAGTCCATATTACAGGGGAAACTCTGCCGAAATTTTTCTAAACAAGTAAGTTAAGTAGTCCTCTAGATGGCAGTATACATTTGAGGACAAATGTTCTTAAGGGGGGAGAATGTTATACCCCGTAGGATTCCCGGCACCTAGATGACCTATTCGCACGTTGGTTAAGCATATTTGAAGGCCATACGTGCTAGAGAAAGGCCTGGTAAAAGATCAGATGAGAAACCTGTCGAACAATCGCGGAAGGAGCCGAAGCAGAGCCCCTCCACGATAGCAGCGTGTCACGGAGGTGAGGCCTCCGCGTTGGCTCCGTGACACGTTGGCCTTGTCCAGGCCCAAGTATATAAAGCCCCACTTCGGTTTAATTTCATTAAAACCTCTTAAAATTTCTAGAAAACGCAGGAGAACAGGGAGAGAATGAAGAAGTAATATAATTTTCATCCGATTACGCTGCTAAACATTGTCCAAACTCAAATTAACCCCAGATATTGAGGTATTTAGCAGCAGAGAGCATTCCTACGGATTTAGTTTCGTGAAATACGGCCGACGAATCGTCGAGCCACCGAGCTAAGGTAAGTAGAATTGCTCCAAACTAGTGTCTATGTGTTCCTAGCTGAGAAGTGAATAGTTCTCCCTTCTGGACCTCTGAAAAATAGCGAGTTTTTGACCGTCTTTCGATAAGCCTAAGTTTAGGCTATAAACTATATCGAAAGTGACGTTGCTCTTTAAAATAAAGTTGTATTTAGTATTAATTGACATGTTTATGAATGCAGTTGGGAGAAAATAGTTGAAGTACCGGCCGAGCCTCGTCCGACAGACGGATAGTTCGAGGATAAGGTATGTAAAGTTAGTTTTCCTCGGCAAGTTAGTAATCTCGGTATAGTAAAGTAATTTAAAGGCCAGTAGAATGTTCAGAAGTCATGTATTATGTTTGTTACAAATGTTGGTACGATATTAGAAGCATCAGGTTATGATTAGCACGAAACTTGATAGCACGATATAGATTCTAATACACGTGTTAGGAACTGCACAGCATGCTCAGTACGTGATGTAGTACAGAATGTTAGGATATTACCATATTCAGCTGAAACCCAGTAAAACAATGTAATATCTGTAAGGCATCTCAGAAGTAGAATGATAGGTTAAAATGAAGTTTAGGAAGCATGTTAGAGATAGTAAATCATGTTACTATAGAAACTCGATATACAGCATGGTTTTCAGTAGAAAAACTATATCTTGTTCAGTGTTAGACTCAGTACAGCATGGCAGAAGATTATATTTATACATATATACTATTATCAGTCTCAGCATGTATTAAGTATGTACACATCACCATTACTAGTTCAGCGCACAGTAGACACAGATACATTATAATTATTAGCTTCAGCATGTGATATATGCAGATAGTATTACTAGTTGAGACCATTGTATTGTCTTGGGGTTGGATTACCTCGCATCCATGACCGCCCCAGGGTTAATAGCTGTATCGACTCGTCCGCTAGAGGACGAGGATACGTCGCTCTACGGAGTGGCATGCCGTCCCACAGGGGACGAAGATGGGATGCCAGTTTTCCCCATATTGTGCCTTGGTCGGCCCTTATACACCCCTGTCGAGCGGATACGCCCGGGTGTTGATTCAGGAGTCCTCCGGACTCAGATGCAGTTATAGTCAGGGGCTCAGCGAGCCCAAGTGCATACCCAGGGGACCGGCGAGATGCTTATAGTTATTACAGGAGATGGGATGACCGGGGTAGGGGTATAGATTCTGTGCTGGTTGTACCCCCCGGCTTATGGGGGCCGGGTAAGGTTTGTGTGTGCTATGTGATGTTATGATATGTTATGCCATGTACAGTAGATACGAGTAGATCGATAGTAGGACTATAAATCTCCAGGTATGACTCATACTCCTTCCAGTATAATTAAAATAAGGTATGATTTACATTATCAGACAGTTAATCCATTCCTTTCTACTTCAGTTTCATCAGTTGTATTGTTATTTTCAGATATTTCTTTTGGTTATTGCTTTACATACTCAGTACCAGCGGTACTGACGCCCGGTGGGGCGCTGCATTACTTGCCTGTAGGTACTCATAGACGAGCAGGCGATACCACGTGATTCCTGTCAGCGATCGAGCATTCAGCTCCTGTCATCCGGAGACTGAATCCCAGAGGTGTATTCCGTTTTCTTTTGTTGTACAGTACAGGTAGGTCGGGGCACTGTCCCGATCATTTCGATTGCTATTCCTAGAGGCTTGAAGTCTGTATGTATATTACCATGTGGTCAGATGAGCCGGTCGTGTGAGGTCGTACAGTTGTATAGCTGTTAGTACTTTTGTTTCCTTTATGTTGGCCGTGTGGGGCCATAGTTCGACAGTAGTGGTGACCTTGCCGGTCACGTAGCTATCCAGTACTTCAGGGTTGAGTTATAGATAACTAGAAAGCATGGTGGCCTTGTCGGCCCGCATAGGTTTCTTATAGTTGCTTGTTTCTGGTTAGTTGTTATTACGGGTACAGGAGGCTATAGGCCAATGGGCCGGGGGCTGTGTTTACAGCCGTTATATAGCCCTTTGTTTCCAGAAATGTGAGTTAGAGCCAGCCAGGCACCAGATGTGCCCAGGCTCAGCAGTCTAGTAGTTCAGGTCCTAGTAGGGCACCAGGTGCCAGTCATACCCCCCAAGGCGGGGTGTGACATATTATGTGCTGGTTGTATCTTCCAGGTTTATGGGGGCTAGCTAAGGTCCTTGTTTGCGTTATTTATAGTTAGTTACACAGCAAGTTGTAGGGCATGCAAGTGGTATCTCTTATTCTTCATATAGAATTTGTTTCAGTTTATTTATCAGTATTACTTGGTCATTTTCATTACTGCTGTACATATTAGGTACATATTATACTGATTCCCATCTTTGGGGCACTGTATTACTTGCCTGCAGGTATGGTTTGACACAATTCAGGACCTCCCTAGTCATCAGCCAAGGTCAGTAGTCTAATTAGCTCCTTTGCACCGAGGTTGTTAGTTAGAAGGTTTGCTCTTTTGTTGTATAGTTTATGGGTAGGTCGGGGCCTTGTCCCAACCATTATTCCACCTTAGAGGCTTGCAGGCTACGTATTTTCAGTTGTCGGTTTTGGTTGTTGGTTGTATGGGGCCTATGTATGTTTCTTTTGCAAGATGGTCGTGTGAGGCCTAGTTTAGCTTCTAGTTAATAGCCTTGTGGGCTATAGTATAGTTATCACTACCTGTTTTCTTTTTGTCATAACAAGACAGCATGTTGGTCTTGTCGGCCTGCATAGGATCCCCTCATTGTGTGTTGTTGGTTAGCTGTTCTCTTTTTACAGGTGGCTATGCAGCTTTGTCGGCCGAAGGCTATGTTTACAGCCGAGATATAGCTCATTGTTTTCTTGATTTGCAAAGAAGACATGCACCAGAAGTGCATAAGCCCAATCAGATCAATTCAAATCCCAGTATGGCATCAGCTGCCAGTCATGCCTCCCAAGGTGGGGCATGACAAACTTGGTATCAGAGCAGGTTGTATCCTAGGGAGTGTGCAAGTCGTGTCTAGTAAATTCTTGTCTATGGGTGTGTTGTGCACCACATTCCGTAGGTAGGAGGCTACGAGGCATAATAGCGTGGTTACCCTTCCTCCTTCTTCAGTCGTGCTGTAGAGTTATATTGTATAGGGTTGAGTCCCTAAGCTTACCTTATTCTGCTTATCTACAGAGAAATGTCGGATACACGACAGACTACCACATGCCGGAAGTTAGATGTTGTGGTAGGAGAGGGCACTAGCAGGGTGCTCCAATCAGAGCCAGCCCGATCTGAGGGCAATAGAGAGACTTTATCCCTATCTCCCCAAAAGTCTCCATCACGCCAAAAATTATCCAGGGCAGCAAATATGTTGGCACCACCTCTAGCAGTTCTCATACCTATACCATCAGATCAGGAGGTTAGGAGCTCTATCTATATGTTAGCTCAGATAATGGCTATTCAGCGCCAGCCCATGGTACTAGTGGTTGCTGGCTCTTCAGTCTCTATATCTTATTGGTGAAATTGAATACTTGAAATTCAATAGATCCTCTCTTTTCTTCTTGAGAAATAACCGAAATGACAGAATTTTTTACCATAAATGAATTTCCCCAGATGACCCCGAAGTTCGAGGGTCCAAGAGTTCCTTCCCCTGAGTCCCGCCCAGTTCACAGGGGTAGACCGGGAAGAGGACCCTCAGGACTTTCTGGACTAGTTATAGTGGATTTTTAGGGTGACGCATGCTGGGCCCTTGAAGTCAGTTGAGTTAGCGGTGTTTTAATTACGGGACATAGTAGTGTTATGGTACGAGAGCTGGGAGAATTCTCGAGGTAGAGGTGGTCCCCTCTGACTCGGTCTAGTTTCTTAGAAGCCTTTTTGGATCATTACTTGCTGCGAGAAATATGATAGGCCCGGGTAGATCATTTTTTGCACCTGGAGCAAGGCTCGATGAGTGTTCGGAAATATTCTATGAGATTTGAATCCATGGTCAGATATGCGCCAGCTTTTGTAGACATTATGCCAGCCAGAGTACATCAGTTTATTATGAGGCTGCTTCCAAAGTACGTGGAAAATTGTGTTACAGCTACTCTGTGGGAGGACATGGACATTGCCCGCATTCAGACTTTCACTCAGAATATTGAGGGGATCAGGTAGTGACAGCAGGAGATAGAAAGAAAAAATCAAGAGCAACGCCATAGGGCTAGACCCAGTGACATGCAGGCAGAATTGTAAGGAGGACCTGGGCCACAAATAATAGGCAGGCCACCCAGACCCCTACCTCCTCAGCAACAGCAGGGTGGTAGATCAGACCACCAAGGGCAGTCAATACCCGGCGAGAGTTCACGGGCATCAGGATCTCAGCAGTAGAGGGGGTCAGATCAGAGTAAGTCCACTATGCCATGTTGTGTTATTTGCAGTCGAAGCCATTTTGGGGCGTACAGATATTGTTCTATTGCTTGTTACACCTATTGACAAGAGGGTTACATAATGAGGGATTGTCCAGCTAGAGGTGAGGGTGATCGGGATAGACAAGACAGATCTTCAGCAGGGTTACATGCCCCAGCACCTTCAGTAGGGCGTAGGCCCTCAGCTCCAGCTGGCACAGGCCAAGGCAGGTTAGGGGCATCCAGTTCAGGTAGCGGTCTGGATTGCACTTATGCTATACCGAGGCGACAAGAGTCAGAGTGATTGTAGGATGTTGTGATAGGTATTCTAGACATTTTCTCTCACTCATTTTATGTTTTGATAGACCCAGGTTCCACTCTGTCCTATGTTACTCCATTAATGGTTCGGAAGTTTGGTATAATGCCGGAATTGCTTTTTTTATTGACTCAAAATCAAAATGGGAGCAGGTTTGGAAAAGGATCTTAGAGTGTCTATGGTTGGTCTAGGAGTATCTCGATCCTTTTCGGTGTCTATGCCCATCGACGATTCTATTATAGCTAAAAGGATATACCAACTTTTTACAGTAGAGGTCGTTGGTCGCTAGACTTTAGCAGATTTAGTAGAGCTAGAAATGATCGATTTTGATGCAATTATGGGTATGAATTAGGTAGCACCATGTTATGACAATGTAGAGTGTTAGACCAATACTGTCCAATTCCACTTTCTAGGGGAGGTAGTGCGAGAGTGGAAGGGCAGTGCAGCTACGCCAAAAGGTAGATTCATATCCTATCTTTGGGCGAAAAGTTGATAGAAAAGGGTTGTATTTATCATATTGTTAGGGTTCGGGATATGCAAGCAGAATCCCTGACTCTTTAGTCCATTCCAGTGGCTAATGAGTTCTCATACGTGTTTCCAGATGAACTTACTCGTATTTCCCCAAAACAGGAAATCAATTTCTCGATCGACTTGCTACCAGGTACTCAGCCTATATCCATCCCTCCGTACCGAATGGCTCCTTCTAAATTGAGAAAATGAAAGAATAGATGAATGATCTGTTAGATAAGGGCTTTATCAGGTCGAGTACGACATCGTGGGGTGCGCCAATTTTGTTTGTGAGAAAGAAGGATAGCTCCCTCTGCATGTGCATAGATTATCGGCAGTTGAACAAGATTACTATCAAGAACAAATACCCTCTTTCCAGGATAGATGACTTCTTTAATCAGTTGCAAGGGGAGAAACATTTTTTCAAGATTGACTTATGGTCAGGATATCATCAGGTGCGGGTTTAGGAGAAAGATATCCCGAAGACAGCTTCCAGGACCAGGTACGGTCATTTTGGATTTCTAGTTACATCCTTTTAGTTGACAAATGCCCCAGTAATGGTCATGGATCTGATGAACAGCATCTTCAGGCCACATTTAAATCTATTTTTGATAGTATTCATCGATGGCATCCTGGTGTATTCCCATTCAAAAGTATAACATAGAAATCATTTGCGAACGGTACTCCAGATTCTCAGGTATCGCCAATTATATGCAAAATTTTCTAAATGTGAGTTCTGGCTAAATTTCGTAGCTTTCTTGGGCCATATTGTATCAAAGGCTGGTATTCAAGTCGATTCATAGAAAATTGAGGTAGTAAATACATGGCCTAGACCTACAACTCCAACAGAACTTCGCAGTTTCCTAGGATTAGTCAGGTATTACAAAAGGTTTGTGGATGGATTTTCTATCCTGTCAGCTCCTTTGACTAAATTGACTCAGAAAGCAGCCAAATTTCATTGCACTGAGGCCTGTGAGTAGAGTTTCCAGGAATTGAAAAATAGATTGACATTGGTACCAGTGCTAGCCTTGCCAAAAGGTTCAGAGGGTTATGTTGTATACTGTGACGCTTTAGGCGTTGGCTTAGGGTGCGTCCTAATGCAGCATGGTAAGTTAATTGCTTATGCTTCAAGGCAACTCAGGAAGCACGAAAAGAACTATCCCACCCATCATCTGGAGTTAACTGTAGTGGTTCAGGCCTTGAAAATATGGAGGCATTACTTATATGGGGTGCATGTGGATATTTTCACTGATCAGAAGAGCCTCCAGTATATTTTCACGCAAAAGGAATTGAATTTGCGCAGCGTCGTTTGCTAGAGTTACTAAAAGACTATGGCATAAACATTTTGTATCACCTAGGGAAAGCTAACATTGTATCAGATGCACTTAGCCGCAGATCTATGGGAAGCTTAGCACACCTAAGGCCAGAATGACGGGAAATGGCTCGGGAACTGTACCGGTTAGCCAGTTTAGCATCCGGATAGTAGACTCAGAGGATAATGGGGCTATGCTTCAGAATACCGCAGTATCATCCTTCGTTGTGGAGGTAAAAAAGCGGCAGTATGAGGATCCTAACCTTGTACAGCTTAGAAGTAAGATTCAGCAAAGAGAATTAACGACCTTCGAATTCATAGAAGATGGGGTCTTGAGATTTAGGGGTCGCCTCTACATTCCAGATGTGGAAGGAATTCGCCAGCAGATCATGGAAGAGGTATATTATTCTCGTTACTCTCTTCATCCAGGATCGACGAAGATGTATCATGACATAAAGGAGATATACTTGTGGCTTGAAATGAAGAAGGGTGTAGCAAAATTTGTAGCACAATGTCCTAACTGTTAGCAGGTAAAGGCCGAACTTCAGAAACCCGATGGATTAGCGTAGGAGATAGCGGTGCCTATGTGGAAATGAAAAGCAATCAATATGGACTTTTTGACAATATTACCCCGTACCAGCGTTAGATTCAATTCTATTTGGGTAATTATCGATAGATTAACGAACTCAGCTCATTTCTTTCCAGTCAGGACTACCTTCTCAGCCAAAGATTATGTTGAGTTGTATATTAAAGAAATAGTCTAAATACATGGTGTCCCCGCATCTATTATTTTTGACAGAGAAGCACAATTTATAGGTAGATTATGGAAGTCATTTCAGAAAGGCTTGGGGACACAAGTTAACTTGAGTACAACATTCCACCCTTAGACGGATGGTCAGGAAAAGCGCAGAATTAGACGCTTGAGGATATGTTACGAGCGTGTGTGCTAGATTTCAAAGGAAATTGGGATGAGCATTTAGCCCTTACAGAATTTGCATATAATAACAGTTATCATTCTGCAATTCAAATGGCACCTTATGAGGCCTTGTATGGGCGGAAATATAGGTCCCCCATCGGATGGTTTGAGGTAGGGGAGTTAGAGTTAATTGGACCTGATATAATCCACCAGTCGGAAGAGAAAGTAAAACTTATAAGAGAACGCTTGCTGACAGCCCAGAGTCATCAAAAGTCCTATTGCGATATGCGGCGTAGAGATTTGGAATTCAATGTTTGTGATTGGTTATTCCTCAAAGTTTTGCCGATGAAGGGTGTGATGAGATTTGGTAAGAAGGGCATGCTTAGACCTAGATTCATTGGCCCGTATCAGATCCACCGGAGAATAGGCCAAGTGGCATATGAGTTGAAATTGCCTCCAGAGCTGGAATCGGTCCATCCAGTATTTCACATGTTAATATTGTGGAAATGTATAAGGGACCCGTCCCGAGTTGTGCCAGTTGAGGACATTCAAGTTACTTAGGAGTTAGCTTATGAAGAGGTTCCAGTTTCCATACTAGATCGGCATGTTCGTAGGCTAAGGACTAAAGATGTAGCCTCCGTTAAAGTTTTGTGAAGAAACATAAATAAAGAAAAGATGACTTGGGAAGTTGAGGATGACATGAGATCTAGGTATCGGTCACTTATTCCAGGAGTCACACAGAATATGCAATGAGGTGAGGTGGTTGTTCAGTTGTTATTTATCTGTTTATATTATTAGCACTGTCTAGTTGGTTATCTTTATATGGTGGAGTAGCTATTTATAGCGTCCTGTGAGACGCCCATGTTGGGTTTTTCTGGGTTTCAAGTTTCCGGATAGTCCATAATACACAGGAGACTCTGCCAAAATTTTTCTAAGGATTATCCAAAAGAGTTAACTCCATTAATCCTGAAGATGACATTTGAGGACGAATGTTTCTATAGGGGGAGGATGTTACACCCCGTAAAATGTTTACGGTTAGTAGGCATACAAGTGGATTGTGACGAGTAAAGAGACCTTGACGCGTGTGGGAAGAGCCTCGAAAGTAGAGTCGGGTGAGGCTAGGCTGCAAAAGGGGCTAGCGCGCTAGTTCTTTCGGCAGCGCAGTGCACCTGGAGGACCAGCGCCCTGGGAGGCACGGTGCGGCACCCTCCCTGGCGCGTTGGCCGGCACGAGGCGCCTCTAAGGCCACCGCCCTATTCCTATATAAACCCCCTTTGTTTGATTTTAACTCATTTTATCACATTCCCTCGACCAGAGAAGAGGAAAAATCACAACTTTCATCGAAATTCCATTAAAGTATGCTACCAAATGTCGTCCAAACACAAATTAACTTCGCGTAACGAGTTCTAGGACTATGAAGTTATTTATTGAAAATTTGCTCAGCATACCAAAACCCCAATGAGTAAAAGTTGTAAGAATTACTCCAAATTGAATTCTAAATGGCCACAAGCATTAGGTGAGCACTTCTCCCTTCTGAACTCTTGAGAAATTATAGGTTTTCGGCTGAGTTATCTGGAGTTGAATTATAGTCGACATTATTATCGAAAGTTATTATTATTTTTCGAATCTAGTATTGAAATTATACCTATTCTCTAAGTATAGGGGTTGCAATTGGGTAGAACCATCGGTTTCAAGTTGGAACTCACCAGTTAATCAGAAATCAGCATTTGAGGTATGTTAAGCCAAATTCTTTCGGCAAGTTATTCCTGTCATATAGCAATACAACCTAAATCCTCATAATAAATCCAGAAGAATGTATATTATGGTTATCTTTTATTGTTAGTTTGAGATTAGCATTTTCTATTTAGATTTGAACTGACCTTGCCATATATAGCCTTCTGTTGTCCAACATCAGGGTTACTAGCTATATCGTTGCCTATGGGGCTATATAACTCGCTCCAAGGTGCTATATGTTGTCCCAAGGGACTATGATGAGACCCAAGGGCCATATTATAGTCCATTCCATGGCTAAACTTTTATATATATGTCGTATCGGCATCACTGACCCTCATCGAGCCTGGTGTCCACGGTGCTATTACAAGAGTCCACCAGACTCAGACACACCTACAGGAGTTGAGTGGGCTTAGTTGTATACCCAGGGGATAGGCATGTTGGCTATAGTTACCTGTTGACTTATTTTTTAACCTTGTTAGGGGTATATAGATTGAAGTGTGCTTGCCAGGGCTTATGGGGGCCCCCGGCGGGTTATTCTGTGCTGGTTGTATCTTCTGGGATTATGGGAGCTAAGTAAGGTTCTTGTTTACGTTATTTATTGTTAGTTACACATCATGTTGTAGGGCATGCAGATGGTATCTCTTATCCTTCATATAGAATCATTTTCAGTTTAGTTATCAGTATTATTCAGTCATTTTTATTACTGCCTTACATATTAGGTACATATTATACTGACGCCCTTCTTTGGGGAACTGCATTACTTGCCTGCAGGTACAATTAGATGCAATTCAAGAGCTCCCTAGTCATCAGCCAGGGTCAGCAGTCTAATCAGCGTCTTTACTCTAGGGTTGTTAGTAAGAAGGTTTGCTCTTTTGTTGTACAGTGTATGGGTAGGTCGGGGCCCTGTCCCGACCATTATCCCACTCTTAGAGGCTTGCAGGCTACATATTTTCAGTTGTTGGTTTTGGTTGTTAGTCGTGTGGGGCCTATGTATGTTTATTTTGCGTGATGGCTATGTGGGACCTAGTTTAGCTTCTAATTAGCAGCCTTGTCGGTTATAGTATAGATATGACTACCTGTTTTCTTTCTTCTATAACTAGACAACATGGTGGTCTTGTCGGCCCGCATAGGATCCCCTTTATTGCGTGTTGCTAGTTAGCTATTTTCTTTTTACAGGTGGCTATGCGGCCTTGTCGGCCGGAGGCTGTGTTTACAGCCGAGATATAGCTCATTATTTTATTGATTTGTAGAGAAGGCATGCACCGAAAGTGCATAAGCCCAATCAAGTCAGTTCAGATTCCAGTATGGCACCAAGTGCCAGTCATGCCTCCCAAGGTGGGGAGTGACAACGAAAACCCATTTGGGTGGTCGTTGTAGCCGGCATATAGTTTTTTTATGTTAATTATGGGGGATAGTTTTATAATTTCTCGAGCTCCTAACTTCCTAATGATGTCCCTTTATGTCTTAAAAGGAGTGTTTTAAGAGGGTTTAGCCTATCCTAAGTCATTAGGCTCCCATGCATGCAATGTATTGAGATTCCCTTTCAAGATCAAGCTAGAATTCTCTCCAATTCTCTTGGGCTTTCAAGGCTAGTTAGGAAATCAGTTCACCCAGGTATGTAGACTATGAATGGGGATTTCTTCTACCCTCATGACCAAGCTTCTTCTCAAATTCATGAATTCAAGTTCTTAATCAAGTGTATTGATTCCTAGGGTGTTAACCCAATTCTGTGAAACTACCTATGCCATGTTTAAGGATCTAATCCCCTCATGTTCTAAAGTATGTTTTAAGTCAAAGGGGTAGATTTTATCCACAATTTGATTATAATTTATGCTTTCAAGTTATTAGAAATTATGTCATATTATGCATATTTTTATGAAATTCAAGCTTACGATCCATGATTTCAAATATGATGAGATATCTAGTATGCATGAATGTTTATGAACTCTCAACTTATGATTCCATGTCTATGATTTATGAAGTCTATTTTAAGTATGAACAATTTTATGATTTGAGGCAAGCCTATTCAAGTTAAGTATGTTTTTATGATCTATCTAAGGCTAATAAGATCTGCTTATCATATGGTTTGGAGTCAAGACTCCTAATACAACTTATAATATGTTTGGAGCCAAAACTCCCAATGTTCGGATTTCAAGTTATGTATGAGATTATGATTTTAGCTTTGTTGAAAAATGATGTGAGAACTATACATGTTTCTTAGAGTAGTGTCTAGCATCGAGTAAGCTTGGGGTCTCGAGGGTCCCCGGTCTCAAAACTACACGCCAATGTAGGTATGTATATATGTTTGGGACCTCTCAAGAGATTTTTTCCCCCACCCTAAGGGGCTCAGCTTGATATTGATATCATGGTTTTGCGTCCTTAGCCTTAGCAAGATTTTGGACGGCTCTTCCCACTTGAGTGTGATAGTTGGGGCATCACGTAAGCTCTATCATGATGGTGTCGGTTATGACGAGTCTCCCATTATTCCTTATGATTTCAGTTACTCATATTCATGACTTATGATATTATGTTTTACAGCAAAGTTGACCCAATGATCAGTTTATGAGCTTTTACTTACGATTTCAACCATGACAAGTCATATGATTTCTGTTTTTATATCTTGGATCATTACGTTCAATTATGATAACCAGCTTAAGATTATGTACATCCCAGATATAGCTTTTAGCATGCAGTCCTTACTCTCATGATCTTTTGATTTATATGCATATTTTTAACTAATGATATATTAAGCATGTTTACTTGCCTTACATACTCGGTCATTTCAGGTACTGATCATATATTTTATGTTATCTCGTCTCATGATATAGGTTCGGGTGATCCAGCTCAGTCTCGTTGATAGCTTGTTTCCTCTTCAGTTTGGTTCAGTCCTGCTTTGGGTGAGTCCTCATTATTCGAGGACATCTATCAGTTTAGATTTGTTGTATTAGTTTAGTTCCAGACTTGGAGATAGCTGGGGGCTTGTCCCAGTATCTCATCAGTTAGTAGAGGCTTTTTTGAATATAGACTATTATGATCATCTTTGAGATTCAGTATTGTGATATATTCGTTTGATTTATGTTCTATGGTATTCAGTCTTCCGCTTATTAATGCTCATGTCGTTTTCCACCTGATTATGTTATTAAGTCATGCTATGTATGTACCATGGGTTAGCTTGGAGCCATTCCTGGTTTTACATCCCATGTCTCGATCCGGGGTCCCAGCTCAAGTTGTGAAATTATATTAGCAACTAGGGTATTAATAAGAGGGCTTAATTCTTTACATGATAAAAATGTTTACAATGGATTTGAAATGTCAAAGTGGAGTTCTCCCGTCAATCTCCTAGTTTATGGAGCTGATACAATATTATTTGTCAGTATTGAGGTCAGACTATTAAATATGTTGATAGAGATTTTAAGGAGGTATGAATTAATTTCTGGACAGCTGATTAACCTGAATAAGATTGTGTTCTATATACACGAGAAAACTGCTCCTAATCTAATAGTTAGGATAAAGCATATTCCAAATATCAGGCAAGGTAGATTTCCTTTCATATACCTTGGATGTCCCATGTTTTATAGCAAAAATAATACCACCTATTATGACTCAGTGGTTAAGAAAATGAGTAGTAGAATACAATCATGGCTAGGAAAGTTGTTATGTTTTGGTGGTAGGGCAATCCTCATTGCCAATTTACTACAAAGAATGCCTCTCCATTTACTATAAATTCCAAATCCTCCTGAGGGAGTAATCAATCAATTGCATAGACTTTGCAACAGATTATGGGTGTAGTGTAGAAAGCAAAAAAGAGGCATTGGGTTAAATGATAAGATATGTGTTTATCAAAGAATGAAGGGGGAATAGGATTTAGATCCTTGTTTGATATGTCTAGTCCCCTCTTATGTATGTTGTGGTGGAACTTCAAGACTAGACCCTCTTAATAGAGTACATATATGGCCAATAAATATTTAAAGAAGCTTCATCCAGTCATTATTACTGCCAGAGGAGCTTCACTAGCATAAAAAAGGATGTTAATAATTAGAGAATTGGTGGCATATTAAGTATCACGGCGAGTAAGAAAAGGAGATTCAAGCTTTTGATTTCACAAGTAAACAATATTAGGTTCTTTATACTATGTGTTATTACATATATTGGAAGATGAAGAAATAGAAATTCAGCAATTTTCCAATGATACTAGCTAGAAGAGGGACCAGTTATCACAATATTTGCCAAATGACCTGGTGCAACATATCATCAACACAATAGCACCTCCACATAGCAGTAAGGATCTTGACAAGCCAATATGGATACTGAAACAAAGGAGAAATTCTCAGTTAAGTGTTCATGTAAATATATAAGACATAGGGAGGACCAGAAGGAGATATATATAAACATATGTATCAAAAATCAGAATGTCCTTTCTTCTATGGAGAGCTTGGAAAATTACCTTACCAATTTATGAGGTGGTGATAAATATGAACATTAGTATGTTATCCAAATATTGATGTTGCACAGCCTCAAAACTAATATCTCATATTTTTCTAAACATCTCCTACAATTGAAAAGCTGTGTAGAATGTTTGTTACTTGTCCTGGTATCAATTGTTAAGGAATCCAGTTATCTCAACTCATAATAAAATGGTGGAAAACATCATATTCTACAAATCTAAGACCAATACTTGCTGCAATTCCTGCTAATATTGTGTGAAGAATCTGGAAGAGAAGAAACACTATTAAATGTGAAGGGCAGGTCAGTTTCAACAGATTGGTACATCAGGTAATAACAAGCATTTGGCAACCAAGACTACAGTATCTAAGGTTAAGGAAACTACCAATCCAATGGATAACAATGGTGGAGTGTTTGAAAAAAAATTATAAACCAGTTCTTCACTACAAACTAATTCATTTGAGGCCAACAGCTCAAGGATCACTCAAGTGTAACACTGATAGGGATAGCAGGAGCAACCTGAAAGAAGTTCATATGAATCATTAGTAAGAAACCATACAAGTGATTTGGTATTTGCATAGGAAAAGAAGAATCAGGATACCATAAATACTGATACAGAGGCAGTAGCAATCAAATAGGCTTTGGCATATTGTGTGTCTCAAGGAATAATAAAATATATTCTAGAAACAGATTCAATGTTAATGGGAACATCCTGGAAGAAAGATAAGAAATACCTTGGCATATACTGATAGTGGTAGAAGATACTAAAGCACTAATACAATTCTGCAAGGTACAAGTAAAAAACACTTTCAGAGAAGGAAATACAATAGCTAATTATCTTGCTAATCTAGCTCTGAAGGGATCTGGCATACAGGAATTTAAAAGTTTTAAATAGCTACCAAAACGGGAAAAGTTATTGATCAACATAGACAAAGCTCAATGTTTAAGATTTAGCACCAGGAGGATAATTGACAAATGAAGACAAGAGGTCCCTACAGAGGCAAACAACAGATAATATGAATATGAATTGCTATTTGTTTAAGTTACAAATGCATTGAAGCTAAAATTATAGCAAGTACATACCAGGTAGATAGACATACAACACACGATGTAAAGCATAATTTAGTATTAGCGTTTCTAATTTTGAACATTGTGTAGTTAGATTCATTCTTTTGCTTGATTAAACTAATAAAATCAACCATTAGGCACTGTCTAATGATTATAACAGATTCTACTGTTGCGATTGCATATTATTGAAGCGTAACTGAGTTATTTTTTACATTTGGCCAGTTTCCAGACTGCTTTGTAGTCACGTAGTGGATGTAAACAAGTTGTTTCCTACACTTGGCATCCAGCACTTTTCTTCTATATTTTTTATATTTTTTGGCAAATATATTCACATAACTTAACTTTGAATCCTCCTCTTAACATCTATATAAGCAATCTTATTATTTAGAACTTAGAAATCAATTTTACCATGTATTTTTTTCATAGGAGTGTTAACTCAAGTCTCTAGGAAGCTTCGTTAAGATAGTCAGGGCTCAAATATGTCATGACTAGTATAAAATGAAAAGAAAGCACGATGTGAGATCTGAATGTCTTATAGCATGTTTGGTAAAGTTTTTGGGATATCAAAAATGCTTATTTTAAAATAGTGAGGTATTTAGCCAAGCTTTTGAGAGAAAATAAGGGGTCTTCTGGTTGTAGGTTAGACTTATACAGGTATTAGTAATGCATGAATTAGTCAAACTTTTGAAAGGTCAAAAGTATTTTTTTTTTTAAAAAGTGCTTATTTTTAAAAAATGAGATGTTTGGCCAGACTTTTGGAAGAAAATAAGTGTTTTTAGAGAATAGCTGAAGTTGTTTTTTAGAAGCAGAAAAAAAAATTTCTCCCCAAAAGAACTTATTTGAAAAATACACTTAGAAACACTTTTAAAAATCTTGGTCAAACACTAATTGCTGCTCAAAATTTTTTTCTAAATTTATTAATCAACCACAAACTCTTTCTCACTAAAAGTACTTTTTTCATAAGTACTTTTGAAAAGAACACTTCTCAAAATAAGTTAATTTTAGAAAGTTGGTCAAACAGGCTATTAAAGTCACTGTTAAAAAGTTTGGTCAAATAATAATTGCTGCTTAAAAGCATTTTTAGATTTTATTGATCAAATACAAACTGTTTCTCATCAAAAAAACTTTTCTGAAAAACACTTTTAAAAAAAAATAATTTAAAATAAGCTTAAGTTTAAAATTTTAGCCAAATGGACTATTTCTCTTCCTATTTCCTCATACATAACAACCTAATTTCGCATAACAAAATTAGATTTAATGCCTGTTATAAATAAGGAAAGAAATAGCATAAGGCCACTGACGAAAGAAAGAAAGAAAGGCGGAAAAATAAAAGGACCGCCTCTTCATTTATTGTGTGCGTAAAGGGAAGTGCACTTTCTTTCATTGTCAATGTTGTCTAACTACTTTTGTGGCTTATGTTTTTCTATTAGTGTCTCTCGATTAAGAGACCACTTGAGGGTCTAAAGATCGCATGAGAATATATATATATATATATGAGGAATTTAATTTCTATATATTGATAATGTCAAAGAATTCTTATACAATTAGTGATAGTTTAATTGTTGATTAGGAAGCTAATTTGTGATATATTACAATTAGTATAACTGTTATCATATTTGATAGTATTTTAATTTGTGTATAAAAATTTAGCACATTAAGTAGGATTCTTGATTATTAATTTATAATCTCACATAATTAAAATTAAAGGTGTTCACGATTTGATTAAAAATCGATTCAAACCAATTGAATAAATCGATATTTGAATTTAGCATGGTTTGATTTTAAATTTTAAAAAATTTAATAATATTTGATCTGTGTTTGATTTTATTAGAAACAAATTAAAGAAAATCGAATTGAACCAATAAATTATGTACATAATTTTTATAATTATATATTTATACAATATATTATTCTTTATAAATAATTTTAAATATTTTGATTACTTTTTTCATAAATTTTATTTATTTATTTTTCTTTTAACAACAAACAACCTTACTATATTAACGCATAAACGGTCGCAACGAGTTAAATGATGCAGCAACATTATTTACAATTCAATTTGGAAAACTAGAAAACAAAAAAAGCTTATGTAAGAATGATATAGAAAAATTAGCTAAATTGTATGCAAGAATATTCCAAGGTCTAGAATATGTGATAATGTTCAATACATCTCTCCCGATTAAGGAAGGTGGCAGCAGCCTTTATCAAAAATAAAAATATCAAACGAGTGTCGGAGTCGAATCCCATAAGAAATTGAGATAGATCAACCAAGAGTTGTAAAATACATAGCATGTATCATTTTTTATTATGTAAAAAGGGAAAATTGGGGAAAAAAGTGATTATAAAATTCTAATTTTAGAACAAAACAAGGTAAGTTTGATTGTTGCAAATAATGAGAATGAACTAGGGATGTGCTTTTGACAGGACATCGATTGAGTTGGGGTTAATAAAATAGTCTCAAACATCAATTATAGCATGATTAGCAATGGTTGAGGCTACACCCAATGTTTCTCAACCACTTGGGTGAATTTCCCTTAGGTTTTCTTAAACCCCAAGGTCAGAACAATCAATCAACCACCAAAAACTTGAGGAAGAGCTGAGCTATCTCTAGCCTCAGTCCTTTAATAGATTGTGAAAACGGGTTTTGAATATCTCTAGCTCAACCCCATATATCTCGTGTAACAGCCCAAGCCACCACTTGCATAAATTGTCCGATTTGGACCCTTCACCCCTCACGATTTTTAAAATGCGACTGCAAGGGAAAGATGGGATTCGTCTAAACCAATGTGGGATTCACTTATGGCAAGACTTACACTCGCCCTCCCTTGGGACTCAGCGTCCTCGCTAAGGTTTTGCCCCACCATCGGGTTTGCCCCACAGCACCGGCTATAATACCAACTGTAACAGCCTAGGCCACCACTTGTAAAAATTGTCCGCTTTGGAGCCTTCACCCCTCACAATTTTTAAAACGGGTCTACAACGGAAAGGTATCCAAGCACTTATAAAGCACTCTTCGTTCTCCTCCCCAACCAATGCGGGATTCACCTAGACTAATGTAGGATTCGCCTAAGGAAATCCTAACATCTACCATCCAAGTTATCACTAGTGCTTCCTCACCCCGATCTTACTTCTCTCTTTTAAGTAAAAGTAAGATAAGAAGAGTACATCAATATTTACAACCATTAATTTTACCTTTCAAACTTGGAGGAAATACCAGATTCATGCATTATAATTGAATCTAAGACTAAATCAACAATAGGCAATCCATTCTAAACCCCTATCATGCACACACCCCTAGAAACTAAATTAACCGCTCATGGATGGAGTTAAAGAGAATATACCCATGGGTAACTCATTAACATTCATTATATTGAATAGAAATTCAAGCTTTCAACAATCTGCTACAGTGTTGTACTTAACCCAAAGTAGTAAAGAAGAAGAAGAAGAAGAAGAACAATTTACTCTACTCTTTCTCTCTCTACTTCTCTCTGCATATTCAATGCTAAGATGTTATAATATGACAGGGGTGAGTAAAATTTTGGGCAAATTCTGCAAATTCCCTTGGGCTCAGCTTTTCAAAATTTTCCTTAGAAGTTTCTCTGATGTACTTGTACCTTAGCTGGATGATTTTACCATTTTTAGTGTTTTGGTCACTTGCGAGGCACCTGTATTTCACAGGTGCTAACCTGCGCTTCATCAGTGTTGACTGCATTTGTGCCTATATTTCATAGGTTCCCTTCCGCGGAATGCATGTTCCTTGCTTTCAGCAAAGTGCTTTTTATTCAATTTCTCTATTTTCCTTATCTAAATTCAATACTTGTAAAATCAAAGAGAAAAGGTATAAAACCTTCCTAATTGATGTGAAAACAAGAAAAAAGCTCATGCTTAAAAGCCTAATAAGTTGGTAAATTAATGATTTTCTGTGGTTTTATGATATTTTCAATGCTTAAACCATAGAAAAGACGCTAGAACTTGGGTGTGTTTGTACGGATATCAGGTTCTTTTTTTGTATTTTCAGAGAAATCAAGTTTGGAAGTTGAATTTCGAAAAAGGAGTGTAAAAGTGCAGAAAATGGTCTGCTACAGGTTTTAGTATGAGCATACCATCTAGGTATGAGTCGTACCTAGTGCGCATAGCAGTGATGTAGAGAATGCATGTGTAGAGCCCAATGTACGACTAGAAATTATGAGTCGTGCCACCTAGGTACGAGCTATACTGAGTGCTTATATTAGAGAATAAGAAGATATTCACTGGCAGATCCCATTGTATGAGCAGATGTTAGGAGTCATCACACCATTGTATAAGTTGTACCACAGACTCGTGGTGAGATTCAGAGAGTCAAATACTTGACATCATCAGGGCACGATTTGGTTGCACGGATCGTACCAGTATGGTACGAGTCGTAGGAAGGACTTGTAAGAGGATCATCAGAGACACCATTTTTGAGAAGTCCAGACCACGACTGAGACCTACAACTTGTACTTAGAATGTACTAGTCGTACTAGCCTCCCATACTTGAGAGATCCAGAAGCTGAAGAAACATACCACGAGTGTAGACCACGACTCATAGCAGCATACTACAATTTGTAGGTCATCCTGACGGTAGCAGTCCCTGTTAATTTAGAAAATAATTTCATTAATTGTATAAATACTTTTCTTTTATTTTTCATTAGGAGATCCAATACATTTCATTGTATTCGTGTTTTTGGAGTTTTCCAACACTACTTGGAGAACAATATACGCGAAAACCTTGAGAAAAGTTCATCATTGTATTCTTAATTTTCAAGTTTTATTGTGCAATTGATTTGTGGGTTTTATTCCTTCAACATTGTAAGTTGTTAATTATGATTTATTCTATGATTTTTTATTTCTTTCTTGCAATTATGAGTAGCTAAAATCTGCATAACTAGGATTGTGGGAACTATGGTGAAATAACAAATTAGGGTTCACACAGCGCGATTCTAAACCAGTACGGATTCTTGTATTGCTCTTCTCTTCATGTTAATTATTTCTTAACGGTGTGCAATATTAGGATTAGCCCGTATTCTCTTCTTTCTTGAACCTAGAGAAGTAGAGATTAGAAAAAGAGAAAAACAACAAAGCCTTGAAATTAATTTTCATTGAATAACTTGAGCTGCAGTCGCAAAAAAGTTAATTTAAAATTATTGATAAAGTTTAGTTGAAATCTCTCATGAGACCTAACCCGATAATTGAGTATAGTCATCTAATAGGGGCGAATCAGCTGTTTGGATAAATGTAGTTTGTCAATTCTATAGCCTAGATATTGGAATAGATTACAAGTGTTATAACCCTACCTAGTTAATAAGCCATGGGAAACACTTCCCTAGTTAATTGCATATCTTTATTAACAACACCATTTCATGACACTGTTACTTGATTATTTCTCTTAACCCCCCCCCAGGAAATAATTGAACTAAAAGCGTAAATACTAACATTAGTCAATATCTTGACCATATTCCCTGTGGGATTGACCTCAACCTTAGTTGGGTTCTTTATTAACAACAATAACATTATACTTCTTCAGAGGTGTAATTTGAGAATTTTCAAAAATGAAATTGTTGTCGAGGAATACAGCTTAGGATTACACTAATTGCTTTTACTTAACTTTTAGTTTTTATTTCCTTGTTTATGTTTTCTTTTGTTTCTATTTTCTGCAGGCTACTGGATGGCAATGTCCAAGCACTCAGAATAGTAGAAATCTCCTAATCTAAGAGCAATCTCCGTAACCAGCCCTGTGGATGATAAGAGGTCGCTAGTGCCCCTGGAGGAGAGGCTGGGGGCTAAGACACTAGCAATTGCAATTATGAACTTTGAGGAGGATGATATCCAGGGGTACGGGGAGATGGTAAATGCACTGGATGGAATGGGGTCCTACAATTTCAGGCCTAAAAAGTTGGACCTTGATCTAAAAAGTCGTGTGACCCCTCTAGCAAAACCTTCAGTCAAAGTACCACCAGTTTTGAACTCAAAGCTCTGCCGCCACATCTAAGATATGCATTCCTGGGGGAGAATAACACTTTGCCAGTAATTATTGTTGCTAACCTTATAGAGTGGTAAGTTGAGGCCCTGGTATCAGTTCTAAGAAGGTTCAAGAAGCCAATTGGTTGGACCATTGTTGACATCATTGGAATCCCGTCAGGCATATCCACCCACAAAATTCATCTTGAGCCAAACTATGTACAACAGCAAAGACTGAATCCACCCATGCAAGAGGTGGTGAAGAAATAGATTATCAAATGGCTGGACACTAGTGTTGTCTACCCCATTACTGATAGTAAGTGGGTGAGTCTGGTACAATGTGTACCAAAAAAGGATGGAATCACTGTGGTGCCAAATGAGAAGAATGAGCTGGTTCTGGTGAGGCCGGTCACAAGCTGGCGTGTTTGCATGGACATACCGAAAACTCAACCATTGGATATAGAAGGACCATTTTTCAAGGTCCTTCATGGACTATATGCTTGATATATTAGAGGGAAAGAATGGTATTGCTTTCTTGATGGTTATTCGGGGTACAGTTAGATCTTCATAGCCCTGGAAAACCAAGAGAAAACCACCTTTACCCACCCTTATGGGACTTTTGCTTTCAGGAGAATGTCATTCAAATTGTTTAACGCACCTGCCACATTCCAGTGATGTATGATATCCACCTTTCCGGACATGGTGGAGGACACCATTGAAGTATTTATGGATGATTTGTCTATCGTGGGTGATTCCTTTGAAAATTGTGTTGAGCATTTGAGCAACGTGCTTAGCAGTTGTGAAGAAACCAATCTGGCACTCAACTAGGAGAAGTACAATTTCATGGTGAAAAGAGGGGATTATGCTAGACCACAGGATTTCAAAAAAAGGCATAGAGGTGGACAAAGCAAAAATTGAGGTTATAGCCAGATTACCATTCTGCCAAAGGTATACGGAGCTTTTTGGGTCATACAGTTTTCTATAGGAAGTTCATCAAATACTTCTCAAAGATTGCACAACCCTTATGCAAGTTACTTGAGAAGGAGGTGAAATTCATGTTTGATGATGCATGTCTGCAAGCTTTCAAATTCCTAAAAGAAAGATTTACCTCAGTCCCCATCATCATGGCACCAGATTGATCTCTTCTATTTGAGGTGATGTGCGATGCTAGTGGAGTTTTCCTAGGTTCTATCTTGGACCAAAGGAGCGCAAAAGTATTTCATTCTATTTATTATGCCAGTAAGACACTCAATGTAGCTCAAAAGAACTACAGAGTGACTTAACAAGAGTTACTGGCAGTGGAGTTTCCATTCGAAAAGTTTCGAGCATACTTGCTTGGAACTAAGGTGATTATCCATACTGACCATGCAACTCTACGGTATTTAATTTCAAAGAATAATGCTAAACCAAGACTCCTCAGATGGGTGTTTCTCCTACAAGAGTTTAAGTTCAAGATGAAGGATCGAAAGGGGATAAAAAGTCAGGTGGTTGATTACTTATCTAGATATGAGGTAGAGGCAAGACCAAAGGATGAGGTTGACATTGATGATACTTTTCCAAATGAGTAAGTGTTGGTTGCATCATAAGATCTGATCCCATGGTTCACTGATTATGAAATTATTTGGTGAGTGACATGACTCCTGCAGATCTGACCTCCCAGCAAAGGAATAAGTTCTTGTTCGGTGTAAGAAGATTCTATTGGGACAAGAAATACTTATTCCGTATCTATGCAAATGGGCTAATAAACATATGTGTCCCGGAAGTTGAAATGCTGAGTATTCTTGAGGCATGCCACTCATCCCTAGTTGGGCATCATCATAGCAGTATCTGAACTGTACATAGAATTTTTGTAGTGCGGGTATTATTATCCTACAATCCATCTGAATGTTTATGGTTTTGCCAAAGCCTGTGATCAAGGTCAAAGACAAGGGAGTATCACTCATAAGTATGAGCTACCATTAACCCTAATCTTAAAGGTGGATTTATTTGATGTATGGGGTATTGATTTCATGGGACCATTTGTAAGCTCATACAGGATGAACTATATCCTGGTGATTGTGGATTATGTATTAAAGTGGGTGGAGGCTATTCTTCCCTAACAATAAAGGAAAGATTATCACAGCATTCCTGAGAAAGCACATATTTGCAAGGTTCGGTACCCGTAGAGCTATCATCAGCGACAGTGAGTCTCGCTTTTGTAATCGCCTCTTCAGAGCTCTACTTGAAAAATATGGTATGAAGCATAAGTTCAAAACACCTAATCATCCTCAATAAAATGGACAAGTAGAGGTCTCCAATAGGGAGATTAAGACTATCTTGGCCAATACAGTGATCACCAACTGAACAGACTGGTCTAGAAAGCTGGATGATGCACTCTGGGCATACTGGACAACTTTTAAAACCCTTATTGGTACCTCACCATATCAACTGGTGTTTGGCAAATCATTTAATTTACCTTTATAGCTTGAGCACAAGGCATTATTAGAACTCAAGAAATTGAATCTGGACTGGAATAAAGCTTTCAAGTTGAGGCTGGATCAGTTGAATGAGTTTCGACATCACGCTTATGAGAGTGCAGCCATATACAAGGAAAGAATAAAGATATACCATGAAAGGAAGATTGCAAAGAGAGATTTCAATGCCGATGACCTAGTCCATCTGTTTAACTCTAGACTCCATTTGCATCCAGGCAAATTGAAGTCCAGATGGATAGGGCCATATAGGGTGTGGAAGTGTTTCTATATGGTGTCATTGAACTGGAGAACAAAGATGGAAAGAGGTTCAAAGTGAACAGCCAGAAGGTGAAGCAGTATTTAGGAACCACTGATGAGGTGAAAATAATTGAGTCAGTTTATCTTGACGAAGCTTCAATAGTAAGAGACCCGCGTCGTGCCGCGACAACAAATCAGGCGTTGTATGGGAGGCAACCCATGGGGTGGTTGCTGAAGTCTGAGTAGTCTGCTAAGAATCACAGGAGCGCCTAGAGCACCATAGGTTATCCCTTCCTTAGTTTTTATTTTACTTCTTTGGGAACGAAGCATGACTTTTATAGGGAAGGGGTGTATCTATTTTTTCACACGAGGGTTTTTGTTGTCATGTTTCTTTTTCCTCTAGCATGCTATCTAGTAGAACCGACATGTTTAGGATGTGTTTGTTTGTTTATTTAGAAGTAATTTAGGAGTACTTAATAGCCAATAAAAAGAACATCTGTTTGATTTTTATAGTTTTTGAAAAATGACCCCTTTTAATAAATTTTGTGATTAGTTGTGTGTGTTGACTGCAAAGCATGACCAATGTGGATATTTCTATGGAATTTGATAGATTGGAATGATTAATCGTAGTGTAGTTGTTCATGAACCAAATAGGTAGTGTAATATAACCCTATACTAAGTGTGAGTGAGGTTCTTTTTTAGTTCAACACTATGTAGGTGATCTAGAACTTGTCTGGTTAGTCTTTTCTTAGGTCGGAGGATAGTTAGTTAGGAAAGGATCATAGGCCATTTTTGAGTTATCCCACTTTTAGCCTAAATTTCCTGACCAAATGAAATAAGTATCCCTTGAGCCCATATTTGAGCCTAAATTGACCTTTTCTTTATTTGCCCATTCACCTTTTCACTTGTTTATAATGAACTTGTTTTGGCCCTGGTCCCTCCTTGGGCATTGTGAATCTCAACTTAGGCAAAATGCCTAAGTTGAGGGTGGCTATTGTAGGGGTGTGTAGGTTGTGTGGAGTAAATAAAGGAGAAAGCTAGTCAGTGAAAAATTTGGTGTGGTGTGAAAGAAAAAAAGAAAAAAAAAGAAGAAAAATCTGAAAGTCAAAGAAAGTAATTAAAAAAAGAGAGAAAAAGTAAAAAATAAATCACACCTACAAGTTGAAAGATGAAGAAAATGGAAAAAAGGGAGAAAAAGAAGGGAAAAGGTATAAGTGGAGACAGAGTCTACGTAGATCCAAGGAGGGTAAGTCACTTTGTCCATATTTACCATACTGGTCTCTAAGACTACATTACAAGCCAATAAAAGCCCTATAGTGATCCTAACCTGACGGTTCGAAGAATCAGAGTATAGAAAATAAGGGCAAGCCTATTGTATCACATGTACAATGTTTGAACTTTTTTGTGAGGGTGAGAGCTTTGCTAGTTTCAGTTTCTTATATGCATATCATTGTGAGTGTCTGGGACTTCATTTGTTGTGAAGGTACATGGTTGTATTACACATTGCTAGTTATTTGTGTAAATAGCATTAGTGATTGCTCAGTTGTCTGCTAATAGTTTAATGACATTTCTAGATCCCTTTAGGTAATGAGTTGTAGTTGCATGTGTACACAACAGTCTTGGTTTTGAGTGTTTAAAAGAAAAGGGGTTTGATAATTTTCATGACCCGAACATAGGCCCGGATCGAGACACGGAACCTAGAACCATAAATGGCTCTAAGTTGACCCATGGCATGAACATGATAACTAAGGCTCAACATAAACAAAACGAATAATTGAGTTCTGAAATAGCGGAAGTCTGAACATTAAAGCATCTGAACAATGAAATGTCAAAACACTAAATTTGAAGTTGAATACAACACAATGTTTGGAAAGCCTCTAACATACTGACGAGCTGATGGGACGACACCCCAACTAGCTCACTACTAGCCTGAAATTGAAAGATGATAATAAAAAATCTAACTGAAGGTCCTCAAAGGATGAGGACTCACCAACTGGAGCACTGGACAAGCTCAGGAGACTGGCTAGTGGTGGGTCTGAATCTGAACATCTGAGCCTGTATCATGAAATAATACAGCATAGAGTATGCAATCAGTACTTTGAATGTACCAAATATGTAGGGTAAGTAAAACAGGCTAAGTAAGTATAATTGAAAACATGCATAACATAAATCGTATCATTATAAGATTCTGAGAGTAATTATTGCATGCTAATATCTTGAAACATGATTAAACATAAGCTGAACTTCATAACTGAATCGAATGACCCAAAGTTAAAACTGATATTCATAAATAAAACTAATAGACTGAACCGTGGGTCCAACCTATTAAAAACATCATATCATAACTGATAAACATGCATAAGTGAAATCATGAGGAACAATGGGAGACTCATCATGTAACTAACATAATCATGATAGAGCTTATGTTATCCCAACTATTACACTCAAGTGGGCAGAGCCGTCCAAAGCCTTGCTAAGGCTAAGGGCGCTACTATGATATCGATATCAAGCTGAAGACCCCTTGGGGGTAGGAAAAGCTCACAAGAGAGGTCTCAATGAATCTGAATAACCTACGTTGGCGCATAGTTCTAAAGCCCGGGATTTACCTAAACCCCTAGCCTACTCAGTGCTAGACACTACTCTCAAAAACATGCATATGCTCTCCATCATTTTTCAACGAAGCTGAACCATCATCTTTCGACAAAGCTAATTATGAAATTACATACATAGTCTGAAATCTGAATATAAGGAGCCTTGGCTCAAAATATATCACAAGCTAAAAAGTGAGAGTCTAGACTCCAAAACCATGTGGTAAGCTAATATCATAAAATAGAGCTAATTCATGAAACATGCTTAGATGTTGTGGGCTTGCTCAAACTTAAAAATGCTTGAACTAGACTTGATAGTAAAAATAATAAATACATGCATGGGCATATCATACTTTCATACTAGACATCTCGTCATGCTTGAAAACATAGATCAAAATCTCATGTTTTCATGAAACTTGCATAATTGAGCATCATATTTTAAATTGTAATCAAAATAATTATAAAACATATCCATTAATGCTTTATTAGAAACATGAAGAGAATTGACATATGATTGAAACATAGAGAATTTCATAGCTTGGGTTAAAACCCCATGGAACCATACACTTTGGATTCATGAATTCAGAAGGGATTTGGGCATGAGAGTGAAGAGAGACTCACATTCATAACCCTACATACCCGGCTAAATCTAATTTCACACCCTTCCTTGACTTCCCAAGAGATTTGGGGAAGAATTAAGGGAATTCTCAAGCTTGATCTCCAATGGAACACTTTAATCTTGCATGCATGGAATAGAATGTCTTAGGATAGGTTAAGAACTCCAAAAACCCTCTTAACAGAGCTAAAAATGACATAGTTTAGGACTTAGGAGCTTAGGAATTATGAAAACACCCTTATTAAAATACAAAAAATTTGGACCCTACCAGTCCTCACGAGTTACCTCACGACTCATAAGGTATTGGAAAACTTGTAGAGTCCCATCCGTGAACTCCATTGGAAAATCAAGTCTCCAACTCAGCCTCCTGGTCATGACCAACTTCATGAATCATGAGGTACTCCACGACTTGTAACTGCCACTCGTGGTCACCCCCTGGCCACGACTTCCCACCAATCAACCTCCACTTCATGAATCACTTCACGACTTGTGAAGTCTCCTCACAGGTCACTGGATGACTCGTCTTGTGACCTGGGAAATATTTTCCTACTTTCACCGGTTGAACCCTCGGGTCTGATCTTAGAACTTTTGGGGGTATTACAATAATTGATGGTGGCCATGTGTGCAAAGTACGACATTGTTAGTTGTGAGTCTTCTATTCACTTTCTAGTTAAGCATCGTATTTGTAGTAGTGTTTTTGTTTGTCTGAGGACATGTAAAACTTCTAAGTTGAGGGTGTTGATGTGTCGTGGTTTTATGGCATTTTTGACACTTAAAACATAAAACAGATTCTAGAACTTGGGTGTGTTTATATGGATATGAGGTTCTTTTTCTGTATTTTCAGTAAAATCAAGTCTAGGAGTTGGATTTTGAAAAAGTAGTGCAAAAGTGCAGAAAATGGTCTGCTACAAGTCATAGTACGAGTTGTACCATCTGGGTATGAGCCCGTACCTGGTGACCATAGCAGAGATACAGAGAATGCACAAGTGTAGAGCTTAATATACGAATGGACATTATGAGTTGTACCACCTAGGTATATGCCGTACTGAAGTAGAGATTAGAAAAAGAGAAAAACAGCAAAGCCTTGAAATTAATTTTCATTGAATAACTTGATTTGCGGTCAAAGAAAAGTTAATTTTTAATAATTGATTAAGGTTAGTCAATAGGTTTTGGTTTTTGAACCCGTAGCTAATTGATGGCTTGATGTTCTTGTTATGTGCTATACATGATTGTAAGACACAAGTGTGGTTAGGGTTGAAGCATGTAAGAATTATATAACTTTGTTTGAGAAACTTAGGCTCTTGAATTTGACTCGATGTGATTGAAGCTTAATTTTGAATTCTTGTGATTAGCTGAGTAAGAGTCTGCTGAATGTGTCTTGAATTGAGCATGTGTTGTGAGGGTCAGTTTTTTGAATATTCCGTGTTATTGTGGAATGTATAGAACTTGCCTGGTGTGTATATAAAACAAAATGAAAGATGTGGACTGTAGGAGATGATTTAGGCATTCCTTTGAATGAACCTAATTGTTATCCCTCACTTTACCTACCTTGAATGTTGAATCCTAGTGAGCCCCATTGAGCCTTAAGCCTATTCTTTGATAGCTACAACATAAGCTTAATCCTTTTTCTTTCATTAGCCTTGAATTTGATCCAAAACTCCTAAGCTCTTAAGGGAAAAATCCAAAAGAGTGAAGGAGTGAGAAGCATGAAAAGAAGGAAAAGTAGCAGTTGTAAAAGTTGAGAGAGGTCAAGGGTGCACTTGTTTGAAAATGCCTGAGTATTGGTAGGGAGTAAGAAATAAATGAATGAAAAAGTTGCTTAAGTACCCCTTACTAATAAGCTGAGTGTGCTTAAAGAAATAGAAACAAGAAGAGAAAATTCAAGAGTGAAAAGAATGAGGAGGAAGTAAGAAAAGAGATGTCCTTAATGAAGGTTGGAGTTATTAAAAGCGCTTGGGGAAGATAGCCATTGTTATTATCCATAATATTACCTACCCGTCCCTTGGCTTACATTACAACCCATTAAGTCCTACTTGATCTTACATTCATACATCCTTAAATTAGTGGAGTAAAACACTAAGGGCAAGCTTATGGGTCACTACATGATGCATGTGAATTCCATGAGAGAGCGAGCGTAATTCTATTCATATACCCATACATGTTGTGATTTGAAAATTTGTGAGTAAAAATGGGTAACTCTATTGTTGTGAGGGCACATGTTTAATGAGAGATAACATTCATGTCGGATGTCCTGATCGATTGATTTGCATGAGTTTGCTAAGATTGAGAGTCGATTCCTGAGGTTAGGAAGTCTTAACTTAGTTGTATTTCATTTCAATGATTAAACCGTGCATGCTCTATTTTTAACTTGCTATCTCAAACAATCATTGTAGTCGTAGCTTGAATTGTCTTGCTAAATTAGTTATGTGTGAGTCGTCATTTACATGAGATATAAAGGGTTGTTCGAGGAGGAACAAGGCTTTAAGTGTGGGGTAGGTTGATCTTGGGCAAAATGGCATGCCTAAGTGATACTTTATAACTTAGTTTTCGTCTCGTTTATCTACTTATTTATATACATTCTCATGTAATTTTATGTAAATGTAAATATATATATATATATATATATATATATATATATATATATATATATATATATATACTAACCAACATGATTAGTCTTGTTTTTATAGGTTTAAAATGAATTTGAGGAACTAATCTACGATTTGGTGAAGTGGAGGAATGGAATCGGAAGCAAAATGCGAAAGTCGGAAAGGAGGACACGCGAAACAGCCCACCTGCGTGGCAGCAATGTGCCACAGCAGGCCAGGCTGCGCGACAAGGGCGTGTCACGGCCCCTAACGCGCTTCACAAGCAGCGTTCTACGCTGCCATCGTGGCAAGGGGCTGCCTGGCGTGTATTTTATGCAAATTCCAGATTGCTTCCACGATTCCTCCATGTCACAGGGGTAAATTAGCGCGTTCACCTCCGTGCCACGGAGCTATTCAATACCGGGCATAATTTTAATACACCTCTCATTTACTATAAATAGGTCCCTTAGCTCCTAAAAACATTTTGTCACGTAATATTTCTGAAAAACTACCAAGGAGTGAAGGGAGAAGTGGGAGAACTCACCTAGGGTTCTTAAATTTCGTCTTCTCTTCTACCAATTCTTGTAAGTATGTTACTCTAATTATGTTTTCTTGTAATTATATGAACTTGAGTGGCTAGAACCCTTCCTCTAGGGTTGAAGACACAAGGTATGATTGTGACTATGTGAAATTGTTTTGGTTTTAAGTTATTAATTGTTGTTTTATCTTACGTTCTTAATTATGGTTGTTTTTATGATTGATCACGTTGAAAACACACACGTTACACCTAGGTAAAAGCTTGAGAAAGTAAACCTAGGCAAGAACCAAGAATGTAGGGAGAAAGTTTGTATCTTACGATATAATTCACGGTTAGGATAAGAAATTATACCTAATTTGCTTTGCTTGGTTATTAAAACGGGATGAGATAGACACCAACTTAGAATTATCACATCACCACTCGTAGAAGTAGTTGTGAAGCTAAGTTGAGTTAAATGATTAGAGGTACGAAAGTCCCTAATCAAGAGCATAAACCCCGTAAACCACATTCCCATAATTGAATTGCCCACGAACTAGAATGTCACATCCCCGCTCAATGATGTAGTTGTGAGGATAGTTTGTCGTGTTTAGAGGCTCGAAAGACCATGAACATGCAATTGTAATTATGTGAGACGACAATTGATAATTCCATACTTAAACCATTACAAAGCGTAGTATCGCATGATTATCTGGCCTTAGCTCTAGTTGCTCCTTGAGTTACTTCAGAGTATTTCTGTGACCACCCCTAGATTTAAATAGAATTTATCGAAAACTTTTATAATCAACACTTGCGAAAGTTAATATCACACTTGAACTTGATAATTAGCTAAATTGGTCCAGTCCCTGTGGGTTCGACATCCAGCTCTTAAAAAGGGCCACTGTATTACTTGTAAGACCATGTACACTTGCGTGTGCGCTTGGGCGCGGTCGTCAACATACTTGGACTGAAAGAAGATTTGGGAACTTATCCACCTTCTATGGTGTTCATCGAGTCTTACCTCGCTTGATATGAGGCATAGAACTCGATCACCAAATTGGGGTAGTATCCTTATAGAGCGTTTAAGATTGGGTGCCACTGGCACTCAGTGAACTGCTTGTTGATGTTGGGGAAGTCTTGCCCCAACACCTCTAGATTGAATCACTTATCTGGAGTCATCATTCGTTCCTCATACTTTATGTAGTAGTCTTTCATTCCCTCGACATAGAACCGGATGGCATCTTGGTTGTTGATAGGGGTCGGGGTTTCCTTTGCCTTGCCTTTTCTCCTTCTTTTGGAGGAGGCTGAGGCCTTCCCCTTTTATTATTGCCTAGATACAATCATGTTCCTGCAAGATCATATGAGTACCATAACCAAACCAAAATCTTTTTGTATTTTTCAATATGGATATTAAAATACAACAACTATACTAGGCTACTGAAAGGAATAGAAGGAGATTGGATATCAACAAAATAAAACAACAATTTCAAACCACTAGCAGCACTGGTGGGTGCACCTACATTTTGCAGGTGCGAGGCAGTAATCTAGTAAAAATGTCTCAATACCTGTGTTTAACCTGTGTTTCGTAGGTGATAATCCATGGGCCATAGGTGTAAAGCAGGAGGTGGGCAGTGAACCTGAAGCCCAGCACAACACCTGTGTTACAACCTACATTTCATAGGTCAAACCTACAACTCCCAAGTACTCTATAGTGCCTAGTCCTCATCTATTTGACCATATCTCACCAGTATAAAACAAAATCAACATCTAATGGGTACTAAGACTTTCTCGTAAGATCTATCAACAATACCAACAACAATTTCTATCATTTGGACCACTCAATGATTTTTCTTAAGATAGGCGTTATACCGTCTATCATCGGAAAATGTCAAGTGATTAGTCTAACCCACATTTATCAAAGAAATTTAACATTCCACCCTACTCACCCACATTATCACATTTTCATCTATATTATCAAGCATATAAGAAGAAATGTTTATTTTCCCTTAAGAAAGACGTCACTTTATATATCTTCAGGAAAAATCATGCATTTCAAGCAAATGGGTTACTCAGATATCACCCCCAACTAATATTCCAAAGTACAAGAGCATATCCAATAGATCTAGCATTATAAATAAGACTTTCTGCCCACATAATTTCGAATCCCCCCACAATACCCATGAAAATCACTTCTACCAAGAGCATGAAGAATATGTAATGGGAAATGGGGGAAACATTGGTCAAGAAAAAAATGAGATACTAGCATGCTTTTTGTGTTACATCCATCATTAAACTTCAAAGAACAAAGATGAAAAGCTAAAACATACCAAATAAGGTGAAAAAAGGAATGAAATTTTGAAACATGAACTTTTTTTTTCAAAGGTGACTGACCCAAACTCTAGCTTTTTGTTTTATGATTAAATGGTGAGTGTAGGTAGAAAGTGGTGAAGAAGGATGGAATTTATAGAAGGGGAGAATGTGAAGAGATTGGTGGAATTAAAGGTGGGTTTAATGATGGAGTGTGGGAAGTTGGAATGGTAGTTGAGGGGATATGGAAATGGGAAAATGGTGTAGAAAATAGGGGGTTTTGAGAAGTGGGAGAAATTTAAAATACATGGGTAGGACTTGGGTCGGGTTTGTTAAATGGGTCAATCAATATTATAAAATGTCAATTATACCCGCGTCTGTGCCAGACCTATGGCCTCCAGTTTGAAGTTGTGAACCACAGTTCAGGCATAGGTATCGTTCAATTTGCCCAATGTACTACCTCAAACCTACGGGATACATGAATTTCGTGGATTTTCACCTGTGTTTCGAGAGTGAGACATAGGTCACTTCAATTTTTCATGATTTTTTCCAGGCGTACTGGTTAGGACCTGCGACTGACCTGCGTTTCACAGGTGTGGTGCTGACCTGCTTTAATTTGCTAGGCTTTCTGGATCAAGGTTGCACCTAACCTGTGCTTTACACATTGATACCTGCGTTTCATAGGTCTTGTGCAGGTGTTCTTCCCATATTTTTCTCCACTTTATCTTAAATCAAATCAACCTACACGCCAAAGACAATAAAAATATAAAGTAAAAATAAATCAAAAGACACTTGGGATGCCTCTCAAGAAGCACTTGAAGGTTGCGACACGATGATTTCTCCCCCAATTCATCATTCATCTGGAGGTTTGTCCTTCTTCTCAAGATCAACTCCATGCTCCCCTTTGTCATTCATTATTGCTATCACATTGCATTCATCAAGTGGTTCTGTTAGTTGACATACATTTAGGGTTACTTCACCATCAACCCGAAACTTCTGCTCTCAAGCTCCACATCAACTAAAGTCCACCTTGTGGCTAAGAGTAGTCACCCCAAGATAATGGACATCTCAATATCAACATTGCAATCCAACATGACAAAGTCAACTGGAAGGATAAACTTGTCTACCTTGACCAACACATATACAAGAATTCCTACTGGGCATTTTATAGAATAATCTACCATTAGCAATCTCATTGTTGTAGTCTTGGGACTTCCCAACCCTAAACTCTTGAAGATCATGAGAGGCATCAAGTTTATGCTCACCCCTAGATCACAAAGAGCTTTATTGAACATGTAAACCCCAATTATGCATGAAATAGTGAATGCGCTGGGGTCCTCTCTTTTTGGAGAAAGGTTACTTGCCATCGCAGCGCTGCAATCATGTGACACCTACACTATGCCCACATCAACTACTCTTTTCTTTTTTCAGAAGCTCCTTCATGAACTTTGCATATCTGAGCATTTGGAGCAAGGCATCAACAAGCGGGCTATTGACAAACAACTTGCTGAACATGTCAATGAACTTTCTAAATTGATTATCTTTGTTTTATTTTCTAACCACTGAGGTAAGGAGTTGGGACTCTAGACATTTGGCCTTTAGCATTAGGGGCTTCCTCGCCCTCTTCACCAACATTCTCAATTTGAGGAGGAGCATCAACTCCTTCATCCTCTAACATTACTTCATTATCCACATAAGTAGGTGCTTTTGGCACCTCCTCATTCACTTCATCTTCATTTATTTTTGAATCAACAACCATCTTGGTCTTATCACCCTCATTAGTAACAACTTTCCCACTCCTTATGACAATAGTTATGCTATGATTATCTTTCTTTGGTTTGACATCGTATCATTCGAAAGGGTTTCTTTCATTCTTGGGTTCATTTGGGTGGAAAGGTGAGTCATTTGGGCTTCCAAATGTGTGATTGAAGCTGAATGGGAGCTCACTATTTGGGAAAGGTTACACACCCCTTCTTTTAATTCTTTAACACCACTATCGATGGACTCTACTTTCTTTAATACCCGAGCAAGCATCTCCTCAATTTTGAAACTCCCCACATCACTCACACCCGACTGCATTGGGGCTACATCAGCTTTAGGAGGGGGGATATACAGGTTTTCACTTTTATGGTATCTATCCCTATCTCGTTCAGGCTTTCGATTCCTCCACCTATTGTCTCTATCACCCCATCTTTGGTTATCTTGATCTCTCTAACCTTGATTTCCATCACGAGGACGCCAAAGGCCTTGATTGGCACCTTGATGAGAACCTATCATCTGGCCTGCCATGAACTGGCACTCCTCATCACATCTGGCTTATGAAACATCTTCCTCATATGCATTAGGACCTTGGGTCCCAATAGCCTTGACGCCTTTGGTTCTAGACTCCAAAATGTGTTTGTCCATCAACTCAACCTGGGTCATCATCTTAGATAAAGTTTCATCTCTCTCTTTATCGCACCTCCTTAACTTGGCTTCTAGATGGCTAAAAGATGCACCACTTGCGGACACCTCGGTGTCCCTCGTGTGCCAAGCTCTATTCGATTTGGTCATCCTATCAAGAAGTGACTTAGCCTTGCCAAATGTTTGGTCCATGATTGAACCCCCTTCAAGATTGTTGGCCACTAATTTGTTGATAGAGACAAGAGACCTACAGAAACTTTGGAAAAACACCCCATCAGGCAGACCATGGTTGGGGCAAATGGTGACCTTCTTTTTTAATCAAACTCCTACTTTATGAATCAGATCTCCTGGAAGTTTCCTAAAATTTGTAATCTTATTTATCAATTGGAGCATTTGGGAAGGTGGAAAGAATCTGTCAAGGAATGCTTCAGTTAGCTCATTCTATGATGTGATGGACCCAGGAGGCAACTCCTCCAACCAAATCGTGTCTCCAATCAAAGAGAACAGAGATAATCTCAAATGGATGGATTCTTGGCTGATATTGGTAATATTGAATGATTGGCATAGTTTAATAAAGTTCAGGAGGTGTCGATTAGCATCCGCATTATCTTTCCCCCCAAATAGCCCCTTCATTTGCAATAAATGCAACATGATACTTGTAACGTGAAATACTGCATTCCCTACCGTAGGTGGTAGGTGAATAGCACTAGCTACATCATTAATCACGGGATCAACCTCTCTCTCTATTAAACCATCCATTCTACTCGCATTACTTGTGTAACTCATTTTCACACACCTAAACAAATAGTAAAACCCAATAACAACATAAAAACAACATGAGATGCAAAAATAAAATTGAATTACTAAACAACATGAGATGCAACGGAAATTTTTGCAACAGTGCGGAAACCATTGCAATAGACCCTTAATTGCAACAACTACAATTGTTGCTATAATTTTTGGCGCTATGATGCTATTTTAGCGGTACAACCATTGCTATTGTGATATAACCGTTGCGGTAGAGTATCTATGGCAACGATTTCTGAACCATTACCATAGAGTTATCTATGGTAACACCTTATAAGAATAAATTATCTATTAGAAGGGGTATTAAATCCCTCCATAATTTTCCCTCTTATTTTCATATACCCACCAAAGCTAAAAGAATCCACTTTTATTTTCTCATAAGTCTCCACCAGTGCTAAAATACTCTCACATGTCACCTATAGAACCAAAATTTTTTTCTCAGATTTCTCAGAAGTGTCTACTCTCATCGATAGACTACAAAGAACCCTACAAGTCTCAATTCTCGTAACTTTACCAGCAGTAGTGTTTGATAGACTATGATTACTTTCTTTCACTATTCCTCAATCACTTCTTCAAACTTGTGAATTGAAGAACTGTCTCTCGCACTAGTTGTAGTCTACGGAGGACTTGGCTAGAAGAGAGGAATAAATCTAGTTGGGGTATCTCAGAATTTGGACCTGTGAAGTACCGATTATGAATTGAAGTACTTGGGCTTTCTTTGGGTTTCTCAAAATCTGCAAAATTTGAAGAATCTAGGGTTTCTCCTTCTTCATTTTAGCTAGAGGTTAGTATATTTGATGAATCTGCGAAGTGCTTTTTCTTAAGCATTTAATTTCTCTGGTAGTATGTTGGATTTTCTGGTTTCTTTGGTTTCCTGATTTTCCTTAAGCATTTAATTTCTCACTGGGATATTTAATCTCTTCTTTGTGTGTTAGTGGTTGTTTAAATGTTAATATCTACTTAAAGGGCACCAGGGAGCTGTAAGTTGTTAGATTGGTTGTAAACTCGTATTTGTACAATGTGAAGAAGGGTAGATGTATATGTTGTGCTAGAGCTATGATCTTTCTGGTTATATAGATTAAGACTATATAATAGCTTATGTATATGCCTAGTTAGAACATATAGGAAAAATAAATTAAGATTCCACAAATTTAATAGGAAAAATGTGTGTTCAACCGAACAAACATATATGAGTTTTTGTACTTGCTGTGATCTTTGTCATCTTAAAGTTGAGATATTTATATGGGTGTGCAGTTCATTCTTATACCTATTCTTCGAACAATTTTCTATGATTTGGGTTGTAATTTTTTGGAACAACTCCTTATTCTACAAAAATTTGCCGTACAATTTGTCTAATAGTGGAGATTTACGAGTTCTCTTAACTTATGTAGTACTAACTTATGATAGTAACTGGGTATGTAATTGGTTGTACAGGGAATCACATAATTATACAATACTGAATTGACTTCTAAACTTGAATATTTTAAATTTGAGTGGTATATATTGTCATTGCTATTGGTTCAAAGTGTATCAAACATTTTTCGACATCTATATATATTGCACAAAAATAATCTGAACATTATTCCCTCACTGGACATCCAATGAATTGTAAAACTACAATATAATATGAACATCAAGTTATTTGGAGATTTTTTCTTGCTCATGTCATAGGGTCTACTAATCCTACAATTTTGCAACTTATTTATGTTTTTCAAAGAAAAGAACCATGTCTCTGCAACTGGAACTTAGTTTATGGAACAAACTTATTTTTTCTTTCTACTTTATAACTTGCATATGTGGTGGCTAACATTATGGATTCATTGTATTCTTATTTTTAGACCTTGATTTGCGAAGAAATTTCTAGGGTAGAGGAAAGGAGGAATATGAGATGAAGGTCTTATGAATACTAGAAATATTAGTAGTACTCCATTCATTTCATGTTATATGGTGATGTTTGACTGAAATTGGAGTTTAAGATGTTAATTGACATGTCTATGATATTACTGGTAGTGGATGAAAGTATTGAAGTATGGTTAAAATTTTAGTATGATAGATTAAATATTCGTAGAACATGTTTCTAAAGTGATCAAAATCTTGACTTCACTCAAATATGTATAGAACATTTTCTTTATTTTGGGTCACTTATTGCTAAAGGTATCTTAATCTTGACTTCAGTTAAACATGTCTAGAACTTTATTTATTGGATCACTCGTTGCAAAAGGAATCTGAATCTTGAATTCAGTTTTTTAGCTTAGAATGAACCTTAATTTTAGTGATTTTCTTATGTTATATAGGATTTTAATGGATAATAAAGATAAAAGTTAGATGATTTTCTTGAGATGGACAGATGAATATACTCAAGGAGTGAATACTTTTTTTGATAAGGCATTTGAACGAGCTTCTCAAGGAAATGAGATATTATGCCCTTGCAAAAAGTGCATTAATCGATATTGGGATTATGGAAATGTGGTGGAGGATCACTTGGTTGTTGATGGATGTGTTGATAGTTACACCAAATGGGTTTTTCATGGAGAAGGGTTTTCCTCGAGAAATACACCTCATTCAATCGATGATGATGATGAAGGTTCTAATTTGCGTAATGATATTGATGGACTACGTCACAATATATTTAGAAATGTAGAGGTTGGGTTAGGGCATGGAGAAGAAGTGGGGGGGATTATCTGAAGATGTAAAGAAATTTTTTAAAATACTGGAGCAAGGAAAACAACAGTTATATCTAGGGTGTGAAAAGTTTACTAAACTGAGTTTCAAATCCAGTTGTACTTATTTAAATCCTTGCATGGGTTGAGTAATGTAGCATTTTCAGACTTGTTAGAGTTGATAAAAGAGGCATTTCCCTTTGCCCGGATACTCGAGTCTTTCAATATAGCTAGAAAGGTGATAAGATTTGGTTCTTCATTATGAAAAAACACATGCATGCCCTTATTATTGCATGTTATTCTAGAAGGACAATGAGAAAGCCGATAACTGCTCTATCTGTGGGTCTTCTAGATGGAAGAGTGTTGGTGGTGCTTCAACTAATGCAAGCTCTAAAATTCCTGAAAAGATTTTAAGGTACTTCCCCTTAAAGCCTAGGCTTCAGAGGATATTCATGTGTCCTGAAACAGCTGTTGCAATAAGATGGCATGCTAATGAACGACCCAATGATGGGAATTTAAGGAATCCCGTTGATGGGCAACCATGAAGGATTTTGATCGCTAGCATCCAGACTTTTCTAGAGATCCTCGTAATGTTAGGCTCGGTCTCTCAAGTGATGGTTTTACCCATTTCGAAGCATGAGTATTTCTCATAGCACGTGGCCTATTTTGTTGATGAACTATAATTTATCACCATGGATTTGCATGAAGCCAGAGTATATTATATTGTCAATGATCATCCCAGGTCCATCATCTCCAGGAAATGATAGAGTTGAGTACCTACAACCACTAATTGCTGAATTGAAGGAACTATGGGAACCTGGGATAGAAACATATGATGCTAAAAACAACCAAACATTTCAAATGCGTGCAACCTTATTGTGGATAGTTAGTGATTTTTTAGCACTAGAAATGCTTTCAGGATGGAACACTAAGGGAAAATTGGTATACCCCACTTGTAATTTAACACATGCTTTCAATATCTTAATCATAGTCGTAAGATGTATTACTTGGGACATCGGAGATTTTTGCCTCTTGATCATCTATTGCAAAAATATGAGGAGTCCTTTGATGGTAAGGAGGAGCATAGACCTGCACCTACTCCTTTGTCAGAATACAAGTGCTTAAGGAGCTGCAGGAATTCAACAATGTCTTTGGAAAGGGAAAAAAAAGAGGTCTCAGGATAATAAGGGTCTGTGAAAAAAAAGATCTATATTTTTTTTGAATTGTCATATTGGTCACGTAATAAATTGAGGCATAATCTTGATGTTATGCATATAGAAAAGAATATATGTGACAATTTGCTCAGGACTTTATTGGAGATAGATTTAAAAGTCAAAAAATCATGTAAATTCTCACTATGACTTACAAGAAATGGAAATTCGAAAGGACCTACAGCTAATAGAAGATAATAATGGAAATTTAAGTTTTGGCTCAATCTTGCTTCTTCATGAAACCAGAATAGAAAAGGTAGTTTTGCACCATCTTGAAAAATGCCAAATTATCTAAAGGGTGTGGTTCGAATATATCACATCGTGTGCATGTGAATGAGATGAAAATATCAGGTTATAAGAGTCCTGATGCTCATTTTATACCTACTCCAGGTTGTCGTAGAAATGTGTTGCCTAAGAAGGTTTCGTTGACACTAATTAGGTTAGGCAATTTCTTTTGAGCCATATATAGTAAGGTAATAAGGCAAAGAGATCTTCAAAAATTGGAGTCTGAAATTGGTGAAATAATGTGTGACCTTGAGATGAATTTTCATCCAACATTTTTTGATATAATGCCACATTTACCTGTTCATTTAGTGAATGAAATTAAGCTTGAGGGTCCAACTCATCTTCGCTGGATGTATTCCATTGAGAGAGACCTATGTAAATTGAAGGCATTTGTTCATAATGGATCTTGTCCAGAAATATCAATAGCAGAGAGTTTTTTGGTTGAAGAGTGCTTGACTTTTTGTTCGAGATACCTATATGATGGAGTGAAGACAAGATTCAATAGGTACCAACCGAGGAGGAGGAATGCGTTCAGAGTTTTTCATCAATATCCCCTAAGATAGGTCATCTGGAAGTGAGAAGAAAAAGAAGTGCACTTTTTTGATGGATTCACAGTTACGTTATGAAGCACTTCAGTATGCCCTATTCAACACTAGAGATGAACAAGTGGAAAGGTTTATCGAGTAAGATGAGTTATATAATAATTATAATATTTTTTATTATAAGGTATGTTAAGATCCATTTATAAAGGCCTACTAATTAAATTTAAAATATTCATGATTGCAGGGAACATAAGAATTTAATGAGTAATCATACTAGATCAAATGCATGGGTTAGAGCAAGGAATCAGAGCCGTGAATTCAGCAATTGGTTTGAAGAGAAAGTTAAAAATATTGAAGTACCTCATCATTTAAAATGGCTAGCTAGAGGGCCTAATGTGGTGGAAAAAAATATACTACATATTTCATTAATGGATACTGATTTCATACGAAAAGTTGGGAAACTCCACACAAGACTCAAAATAGTGGAGTGACTTTATCAGTAACAACTGATAGTTTTGCTAGTGCTGGGGACCAGAATCCCATAGATGGAGAGATTATTTATTATGGAGTTATTCAATATATCATTGAGATTGATTATTATGGTTGTTTTAGTATTGTGTTTTTTAGATGTGATTGATTTTAAAATGAAGTAGATAAATATGGGTTAAGTCGGGTATACTTTAACAAGTTATGCAGTAAAGATGATCTTTTTGTGTTGGCATCACAAGTTCATCAATTTTTTATGTGGCATATCTGGTTGAGAAAGATGTTTATTACATAAAGAATAAATTCCTTGTTGATTTGTATGATCTAGAGGAAGAGAATTGTCCTAATATAGGAGACACATTTTGGAGGGAGCCTAATGATGACATTGGTCCCTCAGCTAGATTAGATGGTGGTGACTTTAGATAGTCAATAGAAGATGTGCTCATTTATATCGTTGATAATTCATCTAATGCACAACATTCAAAAGATACAATTATAGAAATATCAGAAGAAGAGGTCAGGTTTGATGATACAGATTGGGATTGGATGGAGTCAGAAGATTAGACAAGAAAGTTCTAATTTTTTTTAAATATTTATGCATAGCTGTTTTATTTTGTGAGTGATAAATACCCTTTTGTATACATATTTTATATTCGCACATGTTTATATCTTTTAATCATTTTGATTTGTTACTCTATTTAATTTTATCCTAATATGCACCAATCTTGCAGAATTTGATTTGAGTGGATCAAGATCTGTTACACAGTGCCCTTTTATCTCTTTGGAAAGTAGCAACAACAATATAATAAGGTAATCATTTCTAAGGAACTCAAGACATATAGGTCCAAATTTATTGGTCATGAGAACAATAATTGTAATATTTATGTGGCAGGTTATGTGCTTGTTTTTCCTAGTTACAATGGTTTTTTTGAGAAGCCTAATTTATTTTTAGACCAAATATTTGTGAGAAAGTGTTATAGGGGTGAGGCTTGGGAAATTATTATTTTCTGTTGTTACATTGCAGGTTGTGAAAATGGAAATAGGGATGGTTGATTGGCTTGTGGCTGATTGGAATGAAGAGAGTATTAATTTCTATGTGAAAATGGGGGCTCATTATATTCCTGAATATAGGCTTTGTAAATTGTATGGAGACCATGAACAATCATGTCTATGCTTTGTGTGTACTTACCAGTTAGATACTGTGCATTCTTGTATCTCACATGTCACATGAACATCTAGGTTATGTACTCCTTTTAGTCGCAACTTTTATTTTCTGAAATGACACAATATGTATGGGGAGATTCTTACCAGGAAAGAGGGAGAATTGCATAATTGATTTTTATCCTTTCCTTGACTTGACTAGCTAAAAGTTCTTACTATTTAGATTCTTCGTTGATGAGGTCAGTACTACCCTTAAATAGAAGAGTAAAAAGAAAAATAGATACACGATATGTAGCTTTTCAACGAGGGAAAACTCTCAACATATAGTGATTTTTTAGAGGAGTCAGGGCCTAGTGCAAGTTTTCTGTACCCCAGGAAACCTAAGCGTGCAGACTCTATTCTTTCTGATTACAAAAGATAATGTACCAAAAGTCAGAGAAACTTATTTCCTTGTTTTGAAGCTGAGTAGTAGTAGATGATGGAATGTGCATTCTCAATCTTCTAAAAAGGAAATGGTTAAGTACATTCTCAATCTTCAGAAAAGAAAATGGTATAAGTATTTCTCTTTTTTCTTTTTGCCTTGTATGTTTGGCTTCCCCTTCAAAAGTTTTCATTTTCTTGACAAATCAGGTTCTAAATGTAGAGTTTCATGGATTACTTCCTAGATCTGACCTTCTTTGCTTCTTTTCATAAGGGCATTAGCTGCTGTCTGATTTAACCTGACTTGTTGTTTAGACACAACACTCCTACAAATCATATAAACCAGCAGAGTAAGAGCATATAATCAAATACACTATATCAAAAAGTAAAGTCCATATGAACTTCTATTTTTTTAGTTTACATGTTTTTTAGTGGTCTTACTGGTGCATGACCTATCGAATCATATTTTCTCGCATACCTTTATAAGAAGATTGTTCCTCAGTTTGTCGTCGACACTTCTCTCCTCTCCTTCTTTTCTTCATTAGGATTATCTCCAAATCGTGTACATCTGCATTCTCATACTCAGTCTTCTGCTTCAATTCACCCACTTCATCATCTAATTTCTGTATTTCTGCCTGCATCTTTGTTGTCTCTTCTCTTTGTCTCAAACAATCTCTAGCTATCACAAGAGCCTGGTATGGATTGGTTACCATGCTTGGGTCTTCATTTTCTTTCGGATCCGTTTTTGATATTTTTCAAGAGCCTGGTATGGATTGGTTACCATGCCATTGATCAGTGTCGAGAGTCGAGACATAATATAATTAATTAAATAAAACTGAATTAGGTCTCAATTTTAGTAACTTGCAGAACATCAATCTCATACTCAGGACATTAGCCTCGTCCCAAAGAAATGGAACTTTCCTAAAGCTGTAACTAAAGAAATGGACTTGCAGCTCGAGTATAGTGACTTAGATAAACTGTAACAAGCATTTTTTTTCTTTCCTAAAGATAAATGTCCCCTACTCTTTTTTATTTTTTTTGTTTAGCAAGGACTTAACCTTACCCCTGTTTGTGTAAAATGACATCTTCTTTAATATAGAAAGAATGCAACTGAGTAAGAGGTTGTTACAACATAATAAAACATTTCATCTCCTGATTGAGTTCTTTTCCTTGTGCAGAGGTAGTTTTTATTCTTAATATCCTTGTACCATGTGAAATTCTTCTGAAAAAGTAGTGATCTATCATTTCTTGCAACTTGTATTACTTAGTTGTTACATTGACTTAGTCGGTATTGTTGCAAAATAGTTTTCATCCTTAGTCTTGACTTGAGATTTGAGCCTATCTTGAATGGAGCTTTAGAGCAATGGAAAATACTTAGTTGCTCATAGGAAGTTCCAAATACTAAGCTAAGCTGCTATATTTAGTACCACCAGTACCTTTCTTAAAATAACATGAAAACAATTACCGGGATCCTTTTTCATTTAAATTGGACTAAACACTAACATGTAAGAGTGCTTAACATATTGTGATGTTTTCTATTTTCTGCCCAGTTTAAGTTTACTTGTATACTAATTAATACATTAATTGACATTTAGAATATTTTCTGCTAACCAATTTTATTTTCATTTCCTGAACTTGCAGAGAAATAGTCATGAATCCAGAAGGGTGTTCAAGAAAAAACAAGAAAGTTAAGAACTTAAACTATGTGTCAGCTGGATCACTTGCATATTTGGTAAAGCAAAAGGTTTTGAATCGCAATGCCAAGTAGAACTCAGAGATCATTCCATCTAATCAAGCTATAAAGTCAATTAAAAAGCATCACAAGCCCAAGCAAAACTCAATCTAGCTAACAGATGCATCCTAGTTGGAATAAAGGCAGCATGTGTCTTTGGATTCTACCTTTCCAGCAACACAAACAACATATCAATAAGAGCAACAAGTGTTGCTGAATTCCACCACTCCTGCATCACAAGCAGCATATGAACAAGTGTAACAAGTATTGTTAAATTCTACCACTCCCACATCATAAGAAGCACATCAATAAGTGCAACAAGTACTGTTGAATTCCACCACTCCCACATCACAAGCAGCACATCAACAAGTGCAACAATAGTCACAATATCCCACCACTCCTGCATCACAAGCAGTTCAGGAACAAATATGACGTGATCCACAGGATTCTTCCAATTTTGAAGCAAATAACCAATCTGACGAACAAGGTAAGAATATGTCGATTTCAACTAGTTTTATAATTTTTTTTAAATTCACACAAACAATACATGAGAAACCAGCACATGTTCTAGAATTGCTCAATTAGAAGATTGTCCAATTTATTATCTGCATAAGTGTAAACTCTTTGGTTCATATTATTGTAGGCCCTTCCACTAACAAAAGAAAAAGAGGTGGAACACAAATGCAAAGTATACATGGAAGGGGTGAGTGCAAATTTATCATGCTAAATGAGTTGAACCAGCCCATTGGTCCTACTGAATCAATTGTTAAAGAGTTGAGTAGCTTTCTTGGAACATTGGCAAGGAATGGGACATTTTGTCCTGTTAATGTATTTGATTGGAGGAAGTTGAAGACATTCGATGATATGTTGAACTATATCAAGGTTTAAAGTTCTCAATGTTTTGATTTTTAGATGAAAATATTTCACGTATTTTACACTAATATAATTACACAAAATTATAGGATAAATATGACATTCCTGAAGTTGGAAAAGATAATGTTTGAGAATAATTCAAGGAGCTTTAAAAGGGTATAAAAATTGGTTGAAGGAACATCACTTTTATGAATATGCTAATGACGAAATTCGAATGACAAAAAGGCCTCAAAATGTTCCAAAAATTGTATTCAAGATATTCTTGAATATTGGAAATCTGAGGTAGCTCAAGCTAGATATAAATTACGGATAATTTTTTTTAAAATAGTGCCTTATTCACATTTGATAGAAAGAAGAAAGATTTAAAGTTCAATATTTCCAAATTTCAAAATAAATAATAATTCAATATGTCCAAAACTAATATACAGTAATAGAAACTAACTCATTTATTTGCAGGATATTTCTAAAACTAATACAAAGAATCGGAAAAAGTTGAAGTATCCATACACTGTTGGCAAAACAAGTTTTGCTATCATCTGTGAGGTTTAGTGTTTTCTCGTATTGTTAATTTATTTTGAACTTGTTGACGTAGAAAGATTTTAATACCTACTTGTATGTAAATAGAGAAAAAAGAAGGGAAGTCCTGATACTTTGTCAAGTAAGGAGTTTTTTGTGGCCACTAGAAGAAGGAAACCTGACTGAGAATATAAGGACTCATATGAAGATACGACTAGAAAATTAGTACGAAATTTTCTAATTCAAAGTTTGTTATGATCATTTGTTTGTTCTTATATATTAGATCAATGTGATTTACTTTAACTCTTTATGTTATATCTGATTTATAGGTTGAAATGGAGAGAATAGAAATTCAAGAAAGTGAAGATGGTAGTGAATCATCAATTGATGCATTTGAAGCAGTTATGGGGCCTGATCACCCAGGTCGAGTAAGATTGTATGGATGTGGAGTTACCAAGACTCTCTTAAAATAGAAAATGGGAGATTCTAGACCCTCTTCAAATGAGACTAATGAAATGATGCAGAAGAAAATAGAGGAAATGAAAGAGAGAATGCAACAAAGAATGCAGGAAAAATTCAATGCACAGAGGGACTCCATGGAACAAGATATTACAATGAACATCATTGCACAACTTCAGCGTCTAAATCCAGGATTAATGGTTGATCCTAACATGCTACGATCACTCAGTGTTCGTTCGCCGGGAGAAGGGGCTGCTAGCCAACTAACCAATCATCCATCTACCGGTAGTAACAACCAAGGTCAGTACTACTTCTTCTTCTTTTTCTTCTTTCTCCTCCTTATGCTGCTTCTCGTCCTTCTTCCTTCTACTTCTTCTTTGACCACTATTTTCTACTCTCTATGTTGAAGATTTTTTTGTTCTTCTTATTCTCTATCTCAAGCAACTGCATGATTTTTATTCGTGCACGCTACCTATTAGTAGATTTTTCTTAAGCTTCCCAAACATCACTGCTCAGATGAGGTTAGAGGGGTTCATTTTTCGAAAGGTCTGAAATCATCGATTGTGTCATTAATTGTGTCATCCCAAAACTCGACCCTTCGAAGGTTCTCCCATCATTTCTCATTAGATTATTACTTGTGAGATTTATGGATACTTAATTTGTAGTAAAATAGAAATTATCTATTATTAGAAGAATTAAATGAGCCGGATTTGAGCAAATTTCTATTTGATTGGTTGATTGATTTTAGTTTCTTGTTGTTGGGTTTTTGTTCATATCTATATTTGAGATGAGACTGATTAGAACAAACGCTATTGTGAGTTTGCTACATTGATTAGAACGATATTAGCATTTTGTTGGTTAAATCAATTTTAGGCATGGGGAATTCTTGTTTTAGATTTCTGTTGTGACTTTGTTGTATTGGTTTAGAAAGATATGAGCTTTATTTTTGTGGTTTTTTGTTAAATCAGTTTTAGGTACGGGGGAAGGGCTTGTTCTAGACTTTTTGTTTAGAGTCTGCTCTATTTGTGTTCTTCCTGGTTCTTTATATTTCTGGCCAGCTGATGTTTCCTTTTGAGGTAGAAATGAATAAAATCTATGCAGTTTTTTTTCCTTTGGATTTCTCATTTTTTGTAGTATTAGTCCCCTAAGTTCGAGTGTTTTTTCCCTATTAAATACCTGTATGCATGTGCGATTGTGATAGTTGTAATTTAAAATATTGACTCTCTTGTCTGTCTAGGTTTCATATTATATGCTACTACTTTGTATTGTGTACATGCGCCCGAAGGGTAATAATATTATTTATCCTCTTTTGTAGGCATCGAAAATGAAGAAAAGGAAGAAGAAAGAAATGACGACCTTGACCTTGCTTAAGATTTTTGGATGGCTAATAGATGTTAATATTCTTTAAGTTGTAAAATATTTTGAATATACTCCTAACTCTTAAGATCATGTAAAAATTAAATATTGATCACTTGGAGTTTGAATATATTTCATATTTTGGATAATGAATATTTATGAAAAAAAATTTTGTGATTTATATAATTTGTGGTGTATATAGTTTATTATATATGTAACCAGGGCTGCAATTTCATCTAAACCATTATAATAGGTCCAATAAGCCGTTAGAACCATTGCAATAGGTCATTGGAACCGTTGCAGTAGGTCACACAAACCGTTGCAGTAGGTCATACAAACTGTTACAGTAGGTCACACAACCCATTGCAATGGGTTTTGCCAATAGTTTCTAATCCAAAATAACTATTTCTTTAGATACAACCTGTTGTAGCAAAGGAAAACCTTTGTAATAGCCTTAACAAACCATTGCAATAGATACACACAATGTTGCAATAAAGTTCTATGGGGACGGTTTGGTACCATTCCAATTTCAAGAAATTTTTGTCACACTAGAAAGAAGAATAACCATTGCTATAGAAACATCTATGGAAAAACAGTTTTTCCTAACCATTGCAAAAACCGTTTTTAAAGATCAATGGCCACGCGAATAGATGAGATTCACAGTAAACTGTTGCGATAGATCTATGGAAATGGATTTCCTGTCTATGGCAACGGTTTTATTGTGTTGCCATAGGCCCAATTTCCAATAGTGTCACACTCAATTCCTTGGCAATGGCGCCATTTTTTGATATCTCTCAATACATCTCTCTCAAATTAGAGAGGTGGCAGTGATCGTTGTTAAAAAAAATACCCGATAAGTGTCGGGTCAAATCTATTACACCCCATAAGTTTCTATCATTTAACCGATGTGTGTGTACATATGTTGAGATTTTTGGAGTATGATGCATGTGGGAAAAGGAAAGGAGAGGAGAGCGCACGATTGCATCGTCGAGCAAGCAGGACGTCGAAGTAGAGGCAGGGCGCAAGGAGCGTTGTGGGAGGCACGACACCGCCTCCCTATATATATGTTAAGTTTGAAATGTTTGCTCATTAAAATATTTCCCAATTGAGAGCTCCGGTTAGGGGAGATTTCCTCTCGAGGATTTCATCATATTTAAGCCAAATCACGCCATCAAATCACCTCCAAACATCAATTCTTTTCAGGTAATGATTCCTAGGCCTATGAAGAACATCTCTACGGAGTTATTTTTTGAAATCTCGCCCAGATTTCCAGAACCCCACCGAATAAAAATTGTAGAAATCACTTCTAATTGAGTCTTAAGAGACTATAAGTTACGAGTAAGCATTTCTACCTTCTAGATTCTCGTGAATTTGTAAGTTCTTGATTGAATTGGACAGGGTTTGAATTACGGTTGCTATGCTTACAGGGATATTATTATTATTCATTCCTATTATTAAAAATAGTCTTATTATTTCAACGTAATTACTGCAATTTGGTGGAATTACTGACTACAGGTCGAACGGTTTTAGGTGAATGAAAATAAGCATTTTAAGTATGTTAAGGCTTATCTATTTGGAAAGTTATTCTCATTGTATAGTGATACGACCTATGCCATAGAAGGTAGATAATGATATTGTATGTTGTCGTTAGATGCTATCAGACGCATTGAGATTATACCATAGTATCTCTCGTCGGAAAAAGGTATGTGAAGTGTGGCTAACACTGAGCGTGCCATAGAGAGTTTCCTATTCACCTATTTACTATTTAGAGTTATTTTGATGTTTTGCTGTCGTGCCAAGGCCTTAGATGCTTAGGGTTAGCTGTTGGGCCTGAGTTGGTTAGTTGGACAGCATAGGGCATAGCCGGGCAATATAACTTTCAGTTTGATGCATATATTGTCAGTAAAGCTCGCCCAGAGGTCGTTAGCATACCTTGGTGCCTCTAGGGACGGAATCTGGATAAGATGGTTGTCTCGTTGACTTGATGGCACCAAGGTTTCCTAATGAATTTAGCGACAGTTTTCCATATGATTGGCTACTGTCAGTGACCGTTAGCTTCAACCGACCTAGTGCATATTGTATAGGTCGCTCAGGAAAGTCATCCTAGTTGTTACAAGTCTGATGAACTAGTTGATACCCTAAGGAGGGAACCTTATTAGTAGTTAGATGTGAGGAAAAGGTCCCAGGCTACTCTTATAGATGACCAGGTACGGGTTGGCGTAAAGGACTAGGTCTAGATATACCTGCCTACGAGGCTATGAATCGCCCAGAGGAACCATATGAAATTTGGACAAACTAAGTTAAGGTCTAAAGGGACTAGGACCAGAGTATCACAGTGTTACTTCTAGGCTAAGTGTTATAGTAAGCTGCCTGTAGAGAGTTAGGGCTGACTGCTTAGGAGTATGTCCAATAAGAAGCAGTCCCTCAATTGTTCTAAGCGGAGAAACTAAATAGTTGGTCGTCTACGACCTTACTGTTCACTTATGAGCTATCATTATCCTAGGATGACCTTCAAAGTATCGCTTAGGCCACTCTGGACCTCGCCCTATTCTGTCTGGGCCGTTAGGGATTATAAACACTGCCAGGACACACTCGTTGGCAGCTATACAGACTATTCTAGGGGCGAGTAATGTTCGCGTTAGGTATAAGGGGTCAGATATGCCTTTTAAGCGGCTAGATTGGGACTAAAATGTAGTACTTTAGTCAGGATTGACCCCACCTAGGATAGCCTTCCGTTGACCAACTTTAGGGTTGCTAACTTTGTCGTTGCCTATGGGGCTATGGATCGCTCAAAGGAGCTATATGATATCTCTCAAATGAGCTATGTGATGTCGCTCAGAGGAGCTATTTGATGTCTGAAAGGACTATATTTTGGCCTATAAAGCCATATTTACGTCTAACCATGCATGGACCTCTTCTTATGTCATACTGGCATTACTAACCCTCCATCGATCCTTGTGTGCCTAGGGTGCAGTTATAGGAGCCCAACGGGCTCAGACACAATTACAGGAGTCCAGCAGGCTCATTTGCAGACCCAGAGGCCAAGTAGGTTGACTATAGTTACCAGTAGAATAATAAGGACCTGGTTTGGGGTATATAGATTGAATTGTACATGCCAAAATTTATGGGGGCCGGTAGGTTATTTCTGTGTTGCTTGCACCTTCCAGACTTATGGGGGCCAGGTTAGATTCTTGATTGCATACTTGCTTATTAGATATATGTTATACTTCGTAGAATTTCCGGCACCTAGACGACCTATTCGCACGTTGGTTAGGCATATTAGAAGGCCATACGTGCTAGAGAAAGGCCGGGAAAAAGATCGGACGAGAAACCCGTCGAACCATCACGGGAGGAGCCGAGGCAGAGCCCCTCCGCGATAGCAGCGTGTCACGGAGGTGAGGCCTCCGCGATGGCTCCGTGACACGTTGCCCAAGTTCAGGCTCAAGTATATAAAGCCCCCACTTCGGTTTAATATCATTTAACTCATTTTAATTTCCAGAACACGCAGCAAAACAGAGGAAGACGAAGGAGGGATTATCATTTTCGTCCGATTACGCTGCTAAACGCTGCCCAAATTCAAATTAACCCCAGATACTGAGGTATTTAGCAGCAGAGAGCATTCCTACGGATTTAGTTTCGTGAAATACGGCCGACGAATCGGCGAGCCACCGAACTAAGGTAAGTAGAATTGCTCTAAATTAATGTCTATGTGTTCCTAGCTGAGAAGTGAATATTTCTCCCTTCTGGACCGCTGAAAAATAACGAGTTTTTTTGACCGTTTTCCGAAAGGTTAAAGTTAGGATAAATATATATATCTAAAGTGACAATTTTTCCCGAATATTAATGTATTTAGTTCTAATTGACGTCTATATGAATGTAGTTGGGAGAAACAGCAGAAGTACCGACGGAAATCACACCGGTCAGTCGGGTACTCAGAAACCAGGTATGTAAAGTTATTCTTTCGGCAAGCCAGGAAGTATAGGGTAGAAAATAAATAGAATAAACGCTATTAGCAGATACCCAGCGTACAGGAACGATTTTAGTACAAATTCCAGCAAGCATGCTGGTATATTATTACGTATCATGCGATAATCAGAATCATAGATATTTAGGAAATACGTATTTTATCTGTTGAGATTGTATCCAGTAGTAGATGGTACATTTTATATCATTAAGCTATATTCCATTATAGATGGCATGTACTATGTTATTGAGCTATATCCAGATATAATCAGATAGACAGATAAAGGCCAGGTAGCAGTTAGTCCAGCAATCAGAAATAGTGTAAAACAGAATATAGTATCAGTTATTTAATACAAACTGGCCTTGAGATACAAGAGAATATGGTTAGTATTTTTCATTTAAGCATGCTTGCTGTGTATGTGTTTTGTATGTTGAGACTTGTTGTGGCATGTGGGCACCCTCTAGCATCCCCACCGCCCCTGGGTTATAGCTGTGTCGATACCAGATTCAGATACCGCCACCAGCTGGGCGATGCCGTCCGACTAAAGGACGATGATGGCCGACCACCATGAAAATACGGTCCAGACCACCCTGCTTGCAGGGGTAGTTCAGTTTACTCTGCGCAGAGCTAGCACACCCTGTTTACAGGGGCAGACCACTCTGTGTGCACACCTGTGCCCAGAGGCAGGAGTCTTCGGACTCAGACACAGTTTATTGTCAGAGGCCAAGGCCTGAGTTACGTACCCAAGGGGGCCGGTAGGAGGAGCTCACAGTTATCAGATGAGTGGAGTGACTTGTTTTTGGTTGGTTTAGACCTGGGTAGGGGTAAATAGATGCTTGCTTGGTTGGCACCTTCCGGCTTATGGGGGTCGGTCAGGTATTGTGTGTATTATTATGTATATTGATATGTGCTATTAGATACTGATAGACAGAAGGACGACACGTCGTCAGGTACGTTCAGTTAGTTACAAAATGTACAAACTCTCCCCAGTTATCCTCAGCTAGATAGACTCAGCTACTTCTTGCTTAAATGTCATGTTATTGTTGCTATTTGTTTCAGTTGCATATTTCAGTTTTCTTTACATGCTCAGTACCTGTGGTACTGACGCCCAACGGGGCGCTGTATTGCTTGCCTACAGGTACTCACGGACGAGGAGCCGATCCCTCGTGATTCCAGCCAGCCAGTGAGTCATCAGCTCCTGTTATCCGGAGTCTGATTCCCAGAGGTGTAGCTCCTTTTCTTTTGTTGTGCAGTATGGGTAGGTCGGGGCCCTGTCCCGATCATTTCTATTAGTTTCTTACAGTATTCGAAGAGGCTTGCAGTCTGTATATATATTCCCTGTGGTTAGTTGAGTCGGTCGTGTGGGGCCGTGCAGTCTGCTGTAGTTGTTTTGTATTCCAGTTTATGTTGGCCGTGTGGGGCCTTAGTTTGACAGTAATGGTGACCTTGCCGGTCACGTAGTTTTACAGCAGTCTTGTGTTGAGTTACAGATAACTAGACAGCATGGTGGCCTTGTCGGCCCGCATAGGTTCCTTGTTACAAGTCTGTTTCTGGTTAGCTGTTGTTACAGGTACAGATGGCTACAGGCCAGTTGGCCGCAGGCTGTAGTTACAGCCGTTATATAGCCGATTTGTTTCTTGAAATAGAGCCAAAGCCAGCCAAAGCACCAGATGTGCTCAGGCTGGATCATTTAGCAGTCCAGAGTCTAGCAGGCACCAGGTGCCGTCATATCCCCCAAGGTGGGGTGTGACAAACTTGGTATCAGAGCAGATCGTATCCCAGGGAGTCTGCAAGCCGTGCTAAGTAGAGTCTTGTCTATGGATGTGTTGTGCACCACATACTATAGGCAGGAGGCTGCGAGGCATGTTAGGATTGCCACTTTTCTTTCTTATTCAATCGTGCTATAGAGCGGTACAGTATAGAGTTGACTTTTGAAACTCACCACACTCTTTGCTCACAGATATTATGGCAGACCAGTGGCACCCAGCTACAGGTAGGAGAGTGGATACAGCAGCGGGCGAAGGCACCAGTAGGATGCCTCAGTTACAGCCAGATTCCGCCCGGTCTGAGAGCAATACGGAGGCGTCATCTCGGCCCTCCCAGCAGTCTCCGCCTCGCCAGGCACCATTTGAGGCAGCACCGCCTCCCACAGCTCCTGCACCCATTTCGTCTGATCAGGAGCTACGTAGTGCGGTGGTTATGTTGACTCAGATGCTAGCTGCTCAGCGTCAGCCAGCACCACCTACAGCAGCAGAATCCCTAGGGGGGCCAGGTAGTTCCAGGGTTAGAGAATTCTTGGCGTTGGGACCCCCTCAGTTTACTGGATCGGATGCAGCGGAGGACCCTCAGGACTTTTTGGATCAGATGCAGAGGATCTTTAGAGTCATGCACATAACCCCAGCAGAATCAGTTGAGTTAGCAGTGTTCTGGTTACGGGATATTGTTGTTTTGTGGTACGAAAGTTGGGAGAGGTCTCGGGGAAGAGATGCAGCCCCTCCTACTTGGTCCAGCTTTTCAGAGGCCTTCCTGGACCACTACTTCCCCCGGGAGGTCAGACAGGCCCGGATGGACCAGTTCTTACATTTGGAGCAGGGGGCTAGGAGCGTCCGTGAATATTCCTTACAATTCGACTCCTTAGCCCGCTATGCTCCAGCATTTGTGGACACCATGTCGTCCAGAGTCCACCGCTTTATTATGGGCCTAAATCCAGAGTACATAGAGACGTGCATGACGGCTACTTTAAGGGAGGACATGGACATAGCCACGGTACAGGCCTTCGCACAGACAATTGAGGGCCTGAGGCAGCGGCAGCGGGGTGACAGACAGGCGACTTCAGAGCAGCGCCGTAGAAGCAGACCCGCCGAGGTTCAGAGGGAAATTCCTAGGGGGCCGAGACCACGGTTTTCAGATAGGCCACCCAGATCTTTACCGTCGGTACAACAGCAGAGGGGCAGGTTTATTCGCCGGAGTCAGTCAGAGTCCAGTAGCAGTTCACGGACAGTAGCCTCACCTCAGCAGCGGAGGGTAGAACAGAGTAGATTTGCATCTACCCCTTGTCCTATATGCCACCGACTACATTCTGGAACCTGCAGGCAAGGCTTCCCAGGGTGCTATTACTGCGGACAGGAAGGGCATTTAATGAGAGATTGTCCAGCCAGGGGACAGGGTAGTCAGGATGATCTGGATAGAGCGTCAGCAGGGCCACGAGTTCCAGCAGCCTCATCAGGGCGCAGACCCCCAGGGTCAGGAAATAGGGGCCGAGGTAGACCAGGAGCCTCTGGCTCAGGTGCAGGCCCCAGCCGTACCTATGCATTACCAGGGAGGCAGGATTCAGAGGCATCTCCCGACGTGGTCACAGGTATATTGACTATCTGCTCATACCCTATTTATGTATTGATTGATCCAGGGTCTGCCTTGTCATATATTACACCATTTGTGGCTCGAAAGTTGGGCATCGAACCAGAATTGCTTCAGCAGCCCTTTTTAGTGCTTACACCAGTCGGTGACTCGATTACAGCTAAAAGAGTTTACCGAGGGTGTACGGTAGAGGTTGCTGATCGCCAGACCACAGTAGACTTAATAGAACTTGAGATGGTCGACTTCGATGCCATTATGGGTATGGACTGGTTAGTGCCATGCTACGCCGACTTAGAATGCTGGACCAAGATGGTCCGATTTCACTTTCCGAGGGAAGCAGTGCGAGAGTGGAAAGGGAGTACACCTACGCCGAAAGGTAGGTTTATTTCCTACCTTCAGGCAAGAAACTTAATAGCAAAAGGGTGTATTTACCACCTGGTTAGAGTCCAGGACGTTCGGGTGGAACCTCCGACTCTTCAGTCTGTTCCAGTAGTCAATGAATTCCCTGATGTATTTCCGGATGAGTTGCCTGGTATCCCTCCCGAAAGAGAGATAGATTTTGCGATTGATTTGTTGCCAGGGACTCAACCTATATCCATTCCCCCGTATCGCATGGCACCAGATGAGCTTAGAGAGTTGAAAGAGCAGTTAAAAGATTTGCTCGACAAAGGTTTTATCAGGCCTAGTACTTCCCCGTGGGGAGCGCCAGTTCTGTTTGTAAGGAAGAAAGATGGCTCACTTCTTATGTGTGTGGACTACCGGCAGCTGAATAAGGTAACGGTTAAAAACAAATACCCGCTCCCGAGAATAGATGATTTGTTTGACCAGTTTCAGGGGGCCGAATGTTTCTCTAAGATAGATTTGAGGTCCGGATATCACCAAGTCCGGGTTCGTGAGAGGGACATCCCAAAGACTGCTTTCAGGACCAGGTATGGTCACTTTGAATTCCTAGTTATGTCTTTCGGGCTGACGAATGCTCCCGCGGTGTTTATGGACCTGATGAATAGCATATTCAGACCGTATTTGGATCTGTTCGTGATAGTATTTATCGATGATATTCTGGTATATTCTCGTTCAGAGACAGATCATCAGAACCATTTACGAACAGTACTCCAGATCCTTAGAGAACGTCAGTTGTACGCCAAGTTTTCTAAGTGCGAGTTCTGGCTGAACTCAGTTGCCTTTTTGGGGCACATCGTGTCGGATGCTGGTATACAGGTAGACACACAGAAAATAGAGGCGGTCAAGACATGGCCCAGACCTACCACTCCGACCGAGGTTCGCAGTTTCTTGGGTTTAGCAGGATATTATCGGAGATTTGTTGAAGGATTCTCCACTATAGCAGCACATCTGACAAAGCTAACACAGAAAGTAGCAAAATTTCAGTGGACGGAGGCCTGCGAGTAGAGTTTTCAAGAATTGAAAGACAGATTGACCTCCGCCCCAATACTAGCATTGCCAGAGGGAACAGATGGGTATGCGGTGTATTGCGACGCTTCAGGTTTGGGACTGGGTTGTGTGTTGATGCAGCATGGTAAGGTGATTGCTTATGCTTCCAGACAGCTGAGGAAACACGAAAAGAACTATCCGACCCATGACCTGGAACTGGCCACAGTGATGCACGCTCTGAAAATTTGGAGGCATTATCTGTATGGCGTCCATGTAGACATTTTTACAGATCACAAAAGTCTGCAATACATTTTCACACAGAGGGAGTTAAATCTGCGGCAACGTCGCTGGTTAGAATTGTTGAAAGACTATGATGTAAATATTCTCTATCACCCAGGAAAAGCTAATGTAGTAGCAGATGCCCTGAGCCGTAAGTCAATGGGGAGTTTGGTGTATTTGCGGCCCGAGAAGCGGGAATTAGCCAAGGAAATTCATCAACTAGCTGGTTTAGCCATTCTAGTAGTGGAGACAGAAAATAACAGAGCGGTAATTCAAAATTCTGCCGAGTCATCACTAGTTACAGAGGTAAAAGAACGGCAGTACGAGGACCCTGACTTAGTCCAGCTCAGAGATAGAATTCAGAATGGTAAAGAGTCAGATTTCCAAGTGACTGAAAATGAAGTACTACGTTGTGAGGGCCGTCTATGTGTCCCAAATGTTTCAGGGCTTCGCCAGCATATCATGCATGAGGTACATTACGCTTGTTATTCCCTCCATCCAGGAGCAACGAAAATGTACCACGATATCAGAGACATTTACTGGTGGCCAGGTATGAAATCTAAAATAGCTGAATTTGTATCTAGATGTCCTAACTGCCAGCAGGTGAAAGCGGAGCACCAGAAACCAGGCGGTCTGACGCAGGATATAGCTGTGCCTATGTGGAAATGGGAAGCGATAAATATGGATTTCGTAACAGGATTACCCCGTACCAGACGCAAAAATGATTCCATTTGGGTAATAGTAGACAGGCTAACAAAATCAGCTCATTTCCTCCCAGTGAAGGCTACCTTCTCAGCTGAGGATTATGCCGAATTATATATCAGAGAAATAGTTAGATTACATGGAGTGCCGGTATCTATTATTTCAGACAGGGGAGCACAATTCACAGCTAGATTTTGGCAGTCGTTCCAGAGGGGTCTGGGAACGCAGATCAATTTGAGCACAGCATTCCACCCTCAGACAGATGGGCAGGCTGAGTGGACTATCCAAACGCTCGAAGACATGCTACGAGCGTGTGTGCTAGATTTTGGGGGTAGCTGGGATGACCATCTGTCGCTGATTGAATTTGCTTATAATAACAGCTACCATTCAACTATCCAGATGGCACCTTTCGAGGCATTATACGGGCGAAAATGTAGATCGCCGGTGGGCTGGTTTGAAATAGGAGAATCAGCATTAGTTGGCCCAGACATTGTTCGGCAGTCCGAGGAAAAGATAAAGCTAATCCGAGAACGTTCACTGACTGCTCAGAGCCGCCAGAAGTCGTATGCAGATATGCGGCGTAGAAATCTAGAATTTGCGGTAAGTGACTGGGTATACCTGAAGGTGTCTCCGATGAAAGGGGTGATGAGGTTTGGCAAGAAAGGCAAGCTTAGCCCAAGATTCATTGGGCCATATCAGATTTGGCGAAGAATAGGCCGAGTTGCATACGAGTTGAACTTGCCTCCAGAGTTAGCATCTGTTCACCCAGTGTTCCATGTTTCTATGTTAAGGAAGTTCGTAGGGGACCCTTCTACAGTAGTTCCAGTTCAAGATGTCCAGGTCACAGAAGAGTTAGCATATGAAGAGGTTCCCGTAGCTATCTTAGACAGACAGATTCGCAGGTTAAGAACTAAAGATATTGCATCTGTCAAAGTATTGTGGCGTAACAGGAATCGTGAGGAAATGACGTGGGAAGCAGAAGAAGATATGAAAGTCAGATACCCTCACCTATTTCAGGCCTAGTCAGGCGACAGGTATGTTCATATTATTACTTATGCAGTACCTTATGATTGTATGTCTGTGAATGATAAAGAGTGATATTTAGTTATCCAGTGAATCCTAGAATATTATGTGCAGTGCCTGTGTTGGACTTTTCTGCATTTCAGGTTTTTGTTATAGTCCATATTACAGGGGAAACTCTGCCGAAATTTTTCTGGGAAATAAAGTAAGTAGTCCTCTAGATAACAGTGTACATTCGAGGACGAATGTTCTTAAGGGGGGGAGAATGTTATACCCCGTAGAATTCCCGGCACCTAGACGACCTATTCGCACGTTGGTTAGGCATATTAGAAGGCCATACGTGCTAGAGAAAGGCCGGGAAAAAGATCGGACGAGAAACCCGTCGAACCATCGCGGGAGGAGCCGAGGCAGAGCCCCTCCGCGATGGCAGCGTGTCACGGAGGTGAGGCCTCCGCGATGGCTCCGTGACACGTTGCCCAAGTTCAGGCTCAAGTATATAAAGCCCCCACTTCGGTTTAATATCATTTAACTCATTTTAATTTCCAGAACACGCAGCAAAACAGAGGAAGACGAAGGAGGGATTATCATTTTCGTCCGATGACGCTGCTAAACACTGCCCAAATTCAAATTAACCCCAGATACTGAGGTATTTAGCAGTAGAGAGCATTCCTACGGATTTAGTTTCGTGAAATACGGCTGACGAATCGGCGAGCCACCGAACTAAGGTAAGTAGAATTGCTCTAAATTAATGTCTATGTGTTCCTAGCTGAGAAGTGAATATTTCTCCCTTCTGGACCGCTGAAAAATAACGAGTTTTCGACCGTTTTCCGAAAGGTTAAAGTTAGGATAAATATATATATCTAAAGTGACAATTTCTCCCGAATATTAATGTATTTAGTTCTAATTGACGTCTATATGAATGTAGTTGGGAGAAACAGCAGAAGTACCGACGGAAATCACACCGGTCAGTCGGGTACTCAGAAACCAGGTATGTAAAGTTATTCTTTCGGCAAGCCAGGAAGTACAGGGTAGAAAATAAATAGAATAAACACTATTAGCAGATACCCAGCGTACAGGAACGATTTTAGTACAAATTCCAGCAAGCATGCTGGTATATTATTACGTATCATGCGATAATCGGAATAATAGATATTTAGGCAATACGTATTTTATCTGTTGAGATTGTATCCAGTAGTAGATGGTACATTTTATATCATTAAGCTATATTCCGTTATAGATGGCATGTACTATATTATTGAGCTATATCCAGATATAATCAGATAGACAGATAAAGGCCAGGTAGCAGTTAGTCCAGCAATCAGAAATAGTGTAAAACAGAATATAGTATCAGTTATTTAATACAAACTGGCCTTGAGATACAAGAAGAGAATATGGTTAGTATTTTTTATTTAAGCATGCTTGTTGTGTATGTGTTTTGTATGTTGAGACTTGTTGTGGCATGTGGGCACCCTCTAGCATCCCCACCGCCCCTGGGTTATAGCTGTGTCGATACCAGATTCAGATACTGCCACCAGGTGGGCGATGCCGTCCGACTAAAGGACGATGATGGCCGACCACCATGATAATACGGTCCAGACCACCCTGCTTGCAGGGGTAGTTCAGTTTACTCTGTGCAGAGCTAGCACACCCTGTTTATAGGGGCAGACCACTCTGTGTGCACACCTGTGCCCAGAGGCAGGAGTCTTCGGACTCAGACACAGTTTATTGTCAGAGGCCAAGGCCTGAGTTACGTACCCAAGGGGGCCGGTAGGATGAGCTCACAGTTATCAGATGAGTGGAGTGACTTGTTTTTGGTTGGTTTAGACCCGGGTAGGGGTAAATAGATTGCTTGCTTGGTTGGCACCTTCCGGCTTATGGGGGTCGGTCAGGTATTGTGTGTATTATTATGTATATTGATATGTGCTATTAGATACTGATAGACAGAAGGACGACACGTCGTCAGGTACGTTCAGTTAGTTACAAAATGTACAAACTCTCCCCAGTTATCCTCAGCTAGATAGACTCAGCTACTTCTTGCTTAAATGTCATGTTATTGTTGCTATTTGTTTCAGTTGCATATTTCAGTTTGCTTTACATGCTCAGTACTTGTGGTACCGACGCCCAACGGGGCGCTGTATTGCTTGCCTACAGGTACTCACAGACGAGGAGCCGATCCCTCGTGATTCCAGCCAGCTAGTGAGTCATCAGCTCCTGTTATCCGGAGTCTGATTCCCAGAGGTGTAGCTCCTTTTCTTTTGTTGTGCAGTATGGGTAGGTCGGGGCCCTGTCCCGATCATTTCTATTAGTTTCTTAAAGTATTCGTAGAGACTTGCAGTCTGTATATATATTCCCTGTGGTTAGTTGAGCCGGTCGTGTGGGGCCGTGCAGTCTGCTATAGTTGTTTTGTATTCCAGTTTATGTTGGCCATGTGGGGCCTTAGTTTGACAGTAATGGTGACCTTGCCGGTCACGTAGTTTTACAGCAGTCTTGTGTTGAGTTACAGATAACTAGACAGCATGGAGGCCTTGTCGGCCCGCACAGGTTCCTTGTTACAAGTCTGTTTCTGGTTAGCTGTTGTTACAGGTACAGATGGCTACAGGCCAGTTGGCCGGAGGCTGTAGTTACAGCCGTTATATAGCCGATTTGTTTCTTGAAATAGAGCCAAAGCCAGCCAAAGCACCAGATGTGCTCAGGCTGGATCATTTAGCAGTCCAGAGTCTAGCAGGCACCAGGTGCCGTCATACCCCCCAAGGTCGGGTGTGACAATATAGTTTATGAATGTATAGCCGTGCAACTTCAGTTCTTATTTGTGTATTGGTTTACAAGATACATGTTATGGATAAGAAAGCTTACAGGTTAACTTCTGTTCTTTGTCGCTGATTACTTTTAGTTCTTCATCAACTTTTATTCAGCTTTTATTACTGCCTTACATATTCAATACATATCATACTAACGCCCACGTGTGGGGCGCTGCATACTTGCCTGCAAGTTTAAACAGATAGGTTTCAAGACCTATATTAGCAGTTATTCGAAGTCAGCAGATTGGTCAGCTCCTTTTATTCAGAGTTGCCAGGTAGTGGAAGTTTGCTCTTTTGTTGTACAGTTTTGGGTAGGTCGGTGCCCTGTCCCGACCACTATTCCACTCTTAGAGGCTTGCAGACTACAGTCTTCAGTTAGTTGGTTGTTGTTGGCCGTGTGGGGCCTATGTATGTTATATTTTGCATGTTGGTTGTGTGAGGTTTAGTGTAGCTTTTAGGTAGCATTCTTTTCGGTTATAATACGAGTATGACTGCCTTCTTTTCTTCAATTATGACTAGACAGAATGATGGTCTTGTCAGCCCGCATAGGATCCCTTTATTATTGTGTTTGTTGGGTTAGCTATTTTCTTTTACAAGTTTCTATGTGGCCTTATTGGCCTGAGGCTGTGTTTACAGCCGAAATTTAACAGTTTGTTTTCTTGATTTTGAGTCGCTGGCAGGCACCAGAGGTGCATATACCAAACCAGGTTAGCCCAAGTATCAGTGTGGCATTAGGTGTCAGTCATGCATCCCAAGGTGGGGCATCACAAAATCCCATAAGATATTGAGATAGATTAACCAAGAGTTGTGAAAAAGATCAATTTAGCATGCATCATAATTTAATGTAAAAAAAAGGAAAATTGGGGGAAAAGAGTGAATTATAAAATTCTAATTTCAAAACAAAACAAGGTAAGTTTAATTATTGCAAGTAACGAGAATGAACTAGGGATGTGCTTTTGATAGGACATTGATTGGATTGAGATTAATTAACTAGTCTCAAACATCTACATCATGAATAGAAATGGCGGAGGCTAAACTCGATGTTTCTCAACCACTTGGGTGAATTCGCCTTGGATTTTATCAAACCTCAAGGAAACAACAATCAATCAGCCACCAAAAACTTGAGGAAGATCTGAGCTATCTCTAGCCTCAGTCCTTTAATGGATTGTTAAAATGCATTTTGACTATTTCTAGCTTAATCCCACATATCCACCATCTAAGTCCTCACTAATGCTTCCTCACCCAGATCTTACTTCTCTCTTTCAAGCAAAAGTAAGATAAGAAGAGTACATCAATGTTTGCAACCATTAATTTTAGCATTCAAACTTGGAGGAAAAGTAGATTCATGAATTATAATTGAATCTAAGACTAAATCAACAACACCAATTCATTCTAAACCCCTATCATGCGCACATCCATAGCAACTAAATTAGGTGTTCGTGGATGAAGTTAAAGAGAAGATACCCATGGGTAACTCATTAACATTCATCATATTGAATAAAAATTTAAGCTTTCAACAATATGCTACAATGGTGTACTTAGCTCAAAATAGTAAAGAAGAAGAAGAAGAACCGTGTACTCTACTCTTTCACTCTCTACTTCTCTCTACAAATTCAATACTAAGATGTTATGATATGATGTGGGTGAGTAAAATGTTGGGTAAATTCTGCACATTCCCTTGGGCTCAACTTTCCAAATCTTCCCTTGGAAGTTTCTCTAATATACTTGTGCCTTAGCTAGACGATTTCACCTTTTTCAGTGTTTTGATCACTTGCGAGGTACCTGCGTTTTGTAGGTGCCCATCTGCAAACTACAAGTTCTTTGCAGGTCCCAATAGTAATGCCTGACATCCTTCTACAGTTGCACCTACGACCTGCGCTTCACAGGTTCCTTTCTGCTCATCATCTGTGCTGACTATAAAGGCAGGTGCCCTTCTGCGAAATGCATGTTCCCTGCTTCGCTTTTTTTTCAATTTCTCTATTTTTCTTGTTTAAGTTCAATACCTGTAAAATCAAAGAGAAAAGGCATAAAACTTTCCTAATTGAGAAACAAGGCAAAAGCTCATGCTTAAAAGCCTGATGAGTTGGTAAATTACCAACTTATCAATATGTATAGCATGTACATCACCAAAGAAACCCATAAACGTCCAAATATCTTGACAAGTAGTCTTTATCTCCCATGAAACTTCACTTTTCTTAAGTATCATATCCACCATAATTTTGTCATCAAATAATATTTTCTTTATCTCTACTAGGCTAATAAACTTTGCATCTTAAGTTCATTCTTCAAAATAAATTCATGAATTCAGACTCATCTATACCAAAAAAATTATATTTTATATATTTTATTCATTTGATTAAATCTTATAAATTTTATGATATTGTCCTCCATAATCTAAATAATTTATAGTTCCCGCAATTAAAAAAAATTAATTACGAATCATAAGGGGAAAAAGGACGGAATGAAAAGTTTTTTCTAATCATAGTAAGAAAAATAAAAGAGAGAAATATCATTAGGTTTTTTAAAAATCAAAATATCGAATCAAATCGATAACAACCAAAACAATGGATATATTTTATATTTTGATTTTATTTAGTTTAATTAAAAATTTTGTTAAATTGATTTGATTTTCGTTTTAACCAAAAACCGACCCATGAAGGACCTTATGCGTAAATTATGAGTCAATTCATGTATAATTTTGTCACTACCCGGACATAGGCCCGGATCAATACATGGGACAAGGAACCCGGAGGGACTTCGAGTCGACCCATGGAATGAACATTCAACTAACTCAATCAAAAAAAGTGGAAGACTTAACATACATAATATACCGGAAGTCCAAATATGGCATAAGATCTGAAATACATCACATGCGTTTAAAACTGAGTAAACACTATATCTGAGAAAGCCTCTATCATAGAAGAGTTGATGGGACAAGACCCAAACTAACTCTCTAAACTGAAACTGAAAATACACCAACATAACTGAAATAAGGAAGAGCCCTCAACAGATGAGGTATCATCCACAGAGACTGATGCTACTCTGAAAGCTAGCTAGGGTCGAGGTTGAATCTAGGTACCGGGGCCTGTATCATAAAATAATACAACATAGAGTATGCGGTCAGTATGTGGAATGTACCGAGTGTGCAAGGTAAGTAAAACGGACGTTAAAATATATAAAAGTTCATAAGAGTAGGACAACATGATCATAACATAAACATCATAATGTAGCACAAGGCTCAAAGTTTCAAAACATTCATAATCATACTCTCAAGAGAAAAGCTTTGGTAAACATGAATTGAGTCAAAGTACATAATCATAATCATACATAAATCATTAGGAATAGTGGGAGATTCTTATAACTGACATACCCCATATGAACACACATGGAGCCCGACCTGTAAACCTCTAGTCGGGAGGGTATTCGTACCTTGCCAAGGGTAGAACCATGAAAGGCGTGATATCACTCATTAAAGGCCCATTTGGGGCAAAAGGGTACAATCTCAAGGGAGGTCCCATCATGACCTACGGTGGTACGTAGTTCTGAGATTCGGGGCAAAACCTGAGCCCCGAACCTACTCGGTGTTAAATACTACTACCAAAACATATATAATGCTTATAGGATAATATATATGATATTCATAGGCTAGTTAAATCATGATAATCATAAACATTCTTATAAATACATAAACTAGCCATGAAGATAAGGCCCGTGAGTCGGCCATAATCATAAATCGTAAATCATGAAGTTCATGCATACTTGTAAAACATGTATATACTTAGTAACCATAAATTCATGATGAACATTTGAGTAAATCCATATCATAAATAATAAATCATGATGGATTAAAGAGAAACAAAATCAAGGTAAAATCATCACTCGATTTATCATAGAACATGCATGATTGGGCATAACTTTTATAGAAATTTAAATCAATAAATCTATAATCGAGTTAGTTGTAAAATATTCCCATGATTCGTAAAATCCCCATGATTCATGAAGTAAAACATGAGAGGTAGTAGCCTATAGATAGATCATTAGGATTTCATAATTTTTAGGATAAAATCCTATAAGATTTTCAAATAAAATTTCATGAATTAGGAGAGATTGGACATGGGTGTGAACGAATTCACCCACTCATAACCCTACATACCTGAGAGACTTGGATTCTATCACTTTCTTACTTGCTCAAGAGGAATTGAAGAACAATTGATGAAGAACCTTGGGGTTTTATGCTTGATCACCCACTACACTCCTAAACTTAGCAAGCATGAGTTTTAAATAGGCTAGAATGACTTAACCTATCTTAATACACCCTAAAAGTAGCTTAAAAAGATGTAGTACAGGACTCTAGGGCTTAAGAATGACGATAATACCCTTAATAAATTCGCAATTAAAAACTGATTGCTAGTCCCAACGAGGGACTGGACGAGTCGTCGTCCAAGGTCACGAGTCATGGCATCATTCATCGTGTGCACTGTCCAATTTCCTCCATGGGTCCCCATGAGGTACCAAATGAATCGTGGTTTATGACCACGACTCGTGGTCGACTCGTGGCCTCCACTGTCCAAAATCCCACTGACCTTTGACTGATCTTGACCATGGCTGACTCAACGAGTCGTGGGGTCTGACCACGAGTTGTGGGGTCTGACCACGACTCGTGGTCATGCCCATGGTGTCTTCCCATCACAAATTTCAGAATTTGAGGCCAACCCCTCACCACAAGTCACCCAATAACTCGTGGTCACCTCCCACGGGTCAAAGAACGACTCGTTCAATGACCTGGTGTAGATTTTTTGGGTTTCTCCATTTTAAACTCTTGGGTCTGATCTAGGACTTCCGGGATACTACAAATTTGATGCAAAATAAAATGTGAGATCACTAATATAGAAATAATTGAACCTTACGTCGATAAGTAATATCTACATGACTCTAACTAATCTAACGTGTTAGCAGATTATTTGTGTTATTTCTCCGGTTATTATAATTCCACTTATCATAGATAATTACTTATACTGTACAAAAATTATCTTATATAAGCAACATTAAAGGAAATAGAAATATCCATCGGAATAATATAGACACAAGTTAAAGACCCAACAATGACTATGTAGAAGAAATTTATCAAACTAGAGAGAAAATGTAGGAGGCTTTATCCAATAACTCATAAACTCTTCAATTTCACTATAATAAAATATGTGATAGAGAATCCTTATTTGTAATACTAGAGAATCAAATTAAACTAGGACTAGAAAATTTATTCCTGTATGACTTTGATAAATAAATTCTAACTAGACATGAATTAAATAAAGTACCAAATATCAAATCCTAAACAACTTAGGTTTCCTGCTCTTGATTTATTTCCTACATAGCCTCCCTTAAATCAAGATCTTCAAACTTGAGCATTCCATAAACAATGTCATGTCTCATGAAAGTGAAGTACCTTAGACTCTTTATCGATTTTCTAAAATATGTAGTATCAATAAAATCGCGAGTATCATCTTTGTCAGCTTTAGTTTCACTTCAGCAGGGGTCAAAGTTTATTTTGCTTTGTCCATTTTAATTTTCTTAAAATTATCACCAGAATATTTTCTCTGAGAAATAAAAATTCCATCTTTCAAATGAGAAACTGTCTTCTGCTTGTATATTTTAACAACTAATTGTGTCTTAAAGCAATCTACTTCTCTAATTGGTTTGTATTTGATCTTGTATACCCGCTTGACTCCAAGTAATTTTTTTGAAGGTGGTAAATTAGTCAACTTTCATATGTTGTTTTTTCCAATAACATGAATTTCTTGATTCATTGCATCTACCCAATAATCATCTTTAGTAGCTTCCTAAAAAATAATTGGATCACTGTTCACAAATAATGCAAAACTCACAATACTTTCATCGGATAAATCATTGTCATTATCAACAACATAATCTTGCAAATGGGCTGATAAATGATGATGTCCTTACGGGTGACTAAATATTTCTATGTTTAACCAATGTGTTACTTGTTCCTCTTAATGTCTGCTAGAACTTCCTTCCTCCATAGTTGGAATTATTGGTTGAGGTTCAGAATTTTTGTTTGGCCAATTCCAATTACTTTGTTCATCAAAACTAACATATTTACTCATAATCACATTTCCTATATCTATATTAAATAACTTGTAACCCTTAGTCTCATGACTATAGCTAATAAAAATATATTTTTCTACCTTATCATTCACTTTCTTTCTCAAAGCATCGGGAACATGAGCATATGCAAGACAACCAATTATTAGATGAGAAATATTTGGTTTCTTGTCTGTCCAAATCGCTTATGGAGTTTTTCCAAAATTATATGAGTAGAATGTTGGGATGAGGAAGCGCCACAACTAAAGTTTGATATGATAATAAATAATAAAAATACGTTGGACACAATATTTTACGTGGAAAACCCTCAAATAAATATAGGGAAAAACCACGGGGTAGAAGGATTCACTATATAAATATGGGAGTACACTACTCTCAATTACAAGGCGAAAACACTTGTAAAAGGAATAACTCACTAAAGACACTCAAGACTATAATATTTGTCTTGGTGTATAACTCTCTTTATGTTCTTACTCTTTTGGATTGTAATTTTTGTGGGTATTTGTGGATCTGTGTATGTAAAATAATGAAAGAAAAACGTTCTATTTATAATAGAACTAAACCATGTAGAAGGGTGTAAAGCAGAGATCAATTTGGACAAGGTTTGTCCTCTTTTTCCTTTTTCCATTTGGACAAGGTTTGTCCTCTTTTTTTCTTTTCCTTGTTTGACTAACTTTGTTGACATTCTCCCACTTGAAGATTTAATTGAGAATCAATTATGTCTTCACACTATCCTTTCTACCCAATCACTGCAATGTTACGTTTCTACTAGGCCAATAGAAGATCGACACCATATAAACTTGTTACTGTTGATCGGCTTCGTAAACATATCTGCTAGGTTGTCATTAGTGTGAATTTTCTGGATAGCCACACTTCCTTCTTCCACCTTCTCACGAACAAAGTGATACTGAACTCGTATGTGCTTTGTCCTTGAATGAAATGCCGGATTCTTTGCAAGATGCAAAGCGCTCTGACTGTCACAAAACAGAGCAACCTTCTCTTGCTTATGCCCGAGCTCCTCCAGTAACATCTGCATCCATATTGCCTCTTTGCTAGCTTTTGTAGCTGATACATATTCTGCTTCCATCATAGATGTAGCCACGATAGACTACAGTTTTAAAACCCAGCTTACAGCTCTCTAGCAAGAGTAAACACATAACCTGTGGTGGACTTGCTTTTATCAAGATCACCTGCATAATCTGAATCAACATAACCTTTAACAGTAAAGTCTGATCCTCCATAACACATTGCAACATCTGAGGTACCCTTGCTATATCTCCGGATCCTCTTAACAGCATTCCAATGCTCTCTACCAGGATTAGCCATGTATCGACTAACCACTCCCACTACTTGTGCAATGTATGGTCTTGTACTTACCATGGCGAACATTAAACTTCCCACTGCTGATGCATACGGTACTCGAGACATCTCCATCCTATGTTCTTCATTGCTAGGATTCATACTTGAGGATAACTTGAAATTAATAGGAAGTAGGGTAGAAATTGACTTACAATCTTACATCTTGAAGCGTCGCAAGATTTTCTTCAAGTAGTTCTCTTGAGAAAGCCAAATCTTCCTATTATTTCTGTCTCGGTGAATTTGCATCCCTAGAATCTTGTTTGCTGGTCCAAAGTCCTTTATTTCAAACTCACTAGCCAACTGTGCTTTTAAATTTGTGAGATGATCTTTTTTGGGGCCTGCTACCAACATGTCGTCAACATACAACAGCAAAATAATGAAATCACCATCACCAAATCTCTTGTAATAAACACAAGGATCTAAACTATGTCTGTTGTATCCAAGGCTTATAATGAAGGAATCAAATCTCTTATACCAACACCTCGGCGCCTGTTTGAGACCGTATAGAGATTTGTTCAACCTGCAAACCAAGTTCTTTTTTCTCTGTTCTTCAAAACCTTCTGGTTGGAGCATATATATTTCTTCTTCAAGTTCTCCATGAAGAAATGCAGTTTTGACATCTAACTGCTCCAAGTGCATGTCAAATGTAGCACACATCGCCAGGACCACTCGAATTGTTGTGAGTCGAACCACTAGATAAAATATCTCGTTGAAGTCTATACCTTCTTTCTAAGCGAATCCTTTCACCACCAATCTTGCACGATACCTCTCCACTTGATCATTACCATTGCGTTTGATCTTGTAGACCCATTTGTTTCCAATGGCATTCCTTCCTTGTGGTAATTGAACAAGATCCCATGTTTTATTCTTATGAAGAGCTTCAATTTCTTCTTGCATTGCTGCCATCCACAGAGATGATTCTTGGCCTTTCATAGCCTCATGAAAAGTTGAAGGCTCTCCATCTTCTGTTAATAGATAGTATACAAAATTGCTCTCTATAGAATAATCTGAGTGCCAAGCTGGTTCTCTTCTCTCCCGAGTTGACCGTCAAACTTGTGGAGTTTCAATCTCAGCTTGCTCTTGTTCTTCATGCTTTGGTGCTGCTTCAGAAGAAACAAGGACTTCTTCTATCTTTTCAACTTCAACTATAGTAGTCTCTGATTTTTCTGTTGAAGTGCTACCTTCTTTTGCTTGTATCTTGTTTTTAAGAAATACAACATCCCTACTGATTACCACCTTGCGAGCAGTGGGATCCCACAAATGATACCCCTTGACTCCATCAGCATACCCTAAGAAAATGCATTCCCTGGATTTCGGATCCAATTTCGATTTTTCTTGGGCGTTGTACATAACATAAGCGGGACTTTGGAATATATGTAAGCGAGAATAATCAGTTGGTTTTCCTGTCCACATCTCCATTGGCATTTTCAGATCAATTGCAGTTGATGGTGACTGATTGATCACATAACAGGCGGTTTTGACTGCTTCTGCCCAGAATGGTTTTTCCAATCCTACAGTTGCCAACATAGCTCTTATCCGTTCCAACAAGATTTTGTTCATTCGCTCTGCTACTCCATTTTGTCGTGGAGTATATGCCACTGTGAACTGCCTTTTGATACCTTCTTGTTTACAGAAGTTATCAAATTCATCACCAGTGTATTCTCCTCCATTATTCATCCTCAAACACTTGATCCTTTTCTCAGATTCAAGTTCCACCCGCGCTTTGAACTCTTTAAAAAATGGAAAAACATCTACCTTTCTCTTGATTGGATACACCCAACATCTCCTGGAGTAGTTGTCGATAAATGACACGAAATATTTTGCTCCTCCTAGTGACTCCACCGGTTCTTGGCAGACATCGGAGTGGACCAGATCTAATATTTCCTTGCTTTTAGCAGAGGAACTGCTAAACTTCAGTCTATGTTTTTTACTGGTAACACAATGCTCACAAAAGGGTAGTGGATCCTTTTTGAGCCCTGGAAAAAGCTTTTGCTCAGCAAGAATCTTCAAACCTCGTTCCAACATATGGCTAAGTTTGCGATGCCACATCATCGTCGATTCTTCAAATGAACTTGCTGACGCGGTTGATGCTTCTCCTTCTTGGTGGGTTTCACCCTTAAGCACATATAAATTTGCAGCATGTTTTTTCGCTTTCATCACTACAAGCGCTCCTTTCAATATTTTCATGACTCTACCATGAGTCTTATATAAACATCCATTATCATCTAATTGCCCCAAAAACAATAGATTCTTCCTCAAGCCTTTCACATGTCGTACCTCCTGAATAGTGCGTTTCGTGCCATCATACATCTTTTTTTTTGATGGACCTAATACTAATAACATTCAAAGAATGATCATCTCCTATGAACACAGATCCTCCTAAGATAGGTTTATATTGATGGAACCATTCTCTCTGGGAAGTCATGTGCCATGTTGCTCCTGTGTCCATGATCCAGACATCAATGAACGTTTTCTGCCTTCACTATTTGATATTGCTTCACTACATGAAATATCACCATTATCCGAGGTATTTGCAACATTCCCTTGAGCATTTGATGACTCAGGGTATTCACTCTTCTTCTTGAACTAACAATCTTTCTTGACGTGCCCTTTCTTGCCACAGTTGTGGCACTTGATATTCTTCTTACTTCTTGATTTAGATCTACCATGATTGTGACTCCCATTGGGGCCACGTTCCATTGGTCTTCCTCTCACCATTGTCAAAGCTTCAGATTGCTGCGAACTTGCTTGTCTGTCTTCCTTATTTTTGCGTCGATTTTCTTCTTCTAGGTCAGCGCCTGCAATTTCATCGAAAACTAGACTATTTATATTGTTCGTCAGGTTGATGATGAGTTGATCATACGAGTCAGAAAAACTTTGAAGTAGAAGCTCCGCACGTTCAGTCCCCTCTATTTTGCAACCCATTGTTGTAAGTTGCGAAAATAGAGTATTCAAAGTATTGATGTGTTCAGTAACCAACATGGACTCTGCCATTCGAAGAGTATACAATCTTCTTTTTAAGAAGATTTTATTATGCAAAGACTTGGCCTCATACAATCCCGTAAGAGTATCCCATATTTCCTTTACTGTCCGTTTTTCAGCCACACTAGACAACACTTGATCAGCTAGTGCCAAGTGTAGATCAGCAACTGCGTTGCTGTCTACGTCGTTCCACTTGCTGTCATCAGTAAAGTCTATGAGCCTGCCTTCAATTGCAACTAGGCAATTTTCTTTTCTCAATATTGCCCTTATTTTCATTTTTCAAAATGAGAAATTAGTCCCATTGAATTTCTCAAAGTCAAACTTTGTTGTACTCGACATTGTTATTTGCTTCACACCCTTCTAGATCGTTTCTGAATATTTTTGCGAACAATCGTGACAAACTGTATTGTCACCAAATTTTACTATTCACGTGAATAGTATTTTCACCGGATTTTACTATTCATGAAAATTTACTATTCACGGATAGTACCTTCGCATAAAACAGACAGAATAACCGAAGCTTTGATACCACTGTTGGGATGAGGAAGCACCACAACTAAAGTTTGATATGATAATAAATAATGAAAATACGTTGAACACAATATTTTACGTGGAAAACCCTCAAATAAATAAAGGGAAAAAACTAAGGAGTAGAAGGATTCACTATATAAATATGGGAATACACTACTCTCAATTACAAGGCGAAAATACTTGTAAAAGGAATAACTCACTAAAGACACTCAAGACTACAATATTTGTCTTGATGTATAACTCTCTTTATGTTCTTACTCTTTTGGATTGTAATTTTTGTGGGGATTTGTGGATCTGTGTATGTAAAATAATGAAAGCAAAACGTTCTATTTATAATAGAAATAAACCGTGTAGAAGGGTGTAAAGCAGAGATCCATTTGGACAAGGTTTGTCCTCTTTTCCTTTTTCCATTTGGACAAGGTTTGTCCTCTTTTTTTCTTTTCCTTGTTTGACTAACTTTGTTGACATAGAACACCTATTTAGAACATAAATTGCATAAAAAATAGCTTCTATCCCAAAACTTTTAGGAATACTTTTATAATGCATCATAGATCTCACTATGTCCATCACTATTCTATTTTCTCTTTCGGCCACATCATTTTGTTGAGGAGTATATCTAGCTGTCAGTTGATGTCTAGTACTACACTTAATCAAATAAACAACACAAACAAGAAACTCAGTGCCTCTATCAGTTCTCAATGTCTTAACAAAATATTTATTTTGCTTTTCTACATAAACTTTGAAGCTCTTAAATACTTCACATGCATCAGATTTATTTTTCAGAAAATATACCCAAGACTTCCGCCTAAAATCATCAATAAAAGTAATAAAGTACTTACTACCTCTATTGAAAAAAACTTCAATTGAGCACAAGTCTGAGTGGATTAACTCCAATAGTGCATTTGCCCTCCAAACCTTGCATTTTTTAAAAGGTTCTCTCTATTTCTTTTTCAAAATACAAGACTACATTTTGTATCAAAAAAATTAATACAAGGCAAATCATGAATGAATTTCTTTCTTGCAAAAAGTTTCACACTCTCAGAATTCAGATGTCCAAATCGTACATGTCACAATAAAATATCATCAAAATTCATAAAACTAAAGCAAGATAGATCAACTGTAAAGAGGCTATAAATGACTTTGATTCATTTTTATCTTTGCAATTAGTCCTATTTAATCATCTAGTGTCACTTTCGTTTTTAAAATGCAAATCATATCTTTTCTCTGTTAGTTGCCAAAAACTCAATAAATTATGATGAAAATTTGAAACATAATATACATCAAATATAAAATAAGGAAATTCATCTTTTGAGTAATTAAAATTTTACTCGTTCCAACAACATGCACCTTTGCATTATTAATAGAGATTTAATCATAATAATAAGGAATAAGTCAAATTACATTTCACTCATTAAAATTTACAAAGACACATATCAGTAATCCTAGCCCGTATTAACAATTAATTGGAGAACGTGTTTAGTGAAGCTGAACCGCTCTTTATAGACTTATATATATAGATGTACAAATGAAAAAATACTTTCTCCGTTTTATTTAGTTGCTAGTTATATTAAAAATAATTATTTTAAAATAATTACTAATTTTAAATTTCAAAAAATAATTGATCATCTTTTTTAACTTTACCTTTAGTATTTTAAGTCACTTTAAAATGTAAAAAGAATAATTATTATATGTTTCTAAAAATATATCTATCAATTAATAAAATTATATTAATTAAATTATAATTTTTATTAATTTTTTTTTAATAGGTGTTCAAAATTTATTTTAATAATTAAAAAGAAATGGAAGGAGTAATTATTTAGACAGTAATCGTACAAAGAGGGAGAAAAAGAGAAAGAAAAGGCAATATAGAGTATATATAGAGGATGATTGTGACTTGAGGGGGAGATCACTAACAATAAAAGACAGAAAAAAGCAATGAAAGAATTAATTTAAAAGGGGGAAATTAGAAAAAAAATAATTACATAACAAAAGTCCATGGATAAATAAACTATGCAAATGCTGGCGTTGCCACTTATTCATTCTTCTTTCTTTCTTTCTTTCTTTTTGTTAGTTTTCGAATTATTTACTTTTAGTTCCATCTTCTCGTTATTTGAATATAAAAAGTTTTAAAAAATAAAACATTTACTCTACTATCTTATGAAACAATAAAAATTAATTGATTATTTATATAGTTAAATTAATATACTTATGTATTACTGTTGAAATACAAGCATATGCAGCGAAAGTAAATAATCAGGATCATACTTGCATGTAACATAGATAATACATAAATTCAGATTTTAATCAAACATAAAATTGATATTTATCTATTGAAGCGGACCGCGAATCAATCCTCTTGAAGCTATTGCACAAATCATCCAAAGCGTTCTCCAAATCTGCAATCTTCTTCTATAGCTTCAAAAATCTCTGAGTAGGGAATGCTTGTATGGGCAAGTACTGCTTCTTAGAAAGGTCAAAAGTTATGTCTTCTATTGCATAGAAGAAGAGAATCCTATTTATAATCACATTTTAGGGTGTAAAAATCTAGTCCCAAAACGTATAGGATTCTTTCTCTCCAAGTAATTGTAGAACTTTCCTTCTAGAAAATTAGTTTATTTTAACCAAAATCTTGTAGGATTTTACTTCTTCTAGAAAACTGATTTCTTCCTTTTCAAATTCATTAATTAATCAGGCATAGCAAGGATCATACATTTAATTTGTGAGGCTTCCAATTGTGGTATTAATTCGCAAAATGCATGAATTCACTTACCATAATAAATTACAGATTGTTCTACTAAAAATCCGTAATTGCACTCCTCGTGTAATTTCAAAATAATTCATCAAATCTTATTTAATTCCCCTCGTTAAGATTATAGATACCAATCAATAGAATTAAATTTCTAACTATTTAATATATTGAGTAATCTAATCCTTTATTCAAAAGATTAATTTATTTCATGTGATAGATACAAAATCTACCTGTAGAGTTTTCACATGAAAACTTATAAGCAATCATAAAGGGTTATCATCAATCTCAAAGTCGAGACATGGATTCTATCAACTAATTATTATTTTACAAATAATGTCATATGTCATCATCTACCCTATCAGGAACATTTTAACTCAAGCAAGAGTTTCACCCCTTGATAGATCAAAACAACAAATAAATTACATTGATCATAATAATTATATCAAGATTAAGAGTATAAGTACATTTAATGATCTAGAGAATTTATTTTGTTAAGTCAGATAAAATACTTATATCTACTTGGTCCATTCAATACATACAAAATGTACTAGCACAAGAAGTTGGAATTATACCATTTCCATAATTAAGATAAATTACTTTTAAACTTGTGCTAATCGTACCGATGAATTTGTCCAATTTTCATCTTAGGTTGTGAATATATATAAACTTTATACTTATAAGAACCAACGATTTAATCTTCCGTGTATAAGTTAAACTCTATACACTAAATCATCTAATATATAAGTAAAAGAACACATCAACAAATATATGATCTATTTAAATCTTTATTAAAATTGAATAGACAATTGTCCATAATAAATATTATATCTAAACACATAATTAGTATATTACTCATGGTTCCTGTATTCCGAGAATCACCCCGTCAGCCACGTGTATAAAAGTGAAAAGTTTCTTTAGAAATTGCTCTAATTCAAATAAGATGTTTATATTTGTGACTTTATTAATATATTATAAATTTTATATTTATATATTTGAAAATTTTATAAAGATATTATTTTAAAATTTTTATTTATGTTTTTGTGTGAACTATTTTGCTAATCTCTTAATATAATTAAAAAAAATTCGAAAATTCTTTCACAAAATTAAAATATTATCGTCAATGTAACGAGAGTTAGAGAGAAGCAGAAAAGTATTGCGTCCAGTGTGTATTCCCAGGGTTAAACTTTGAATATTAGTCTTCCCTATTGTCAAAGGATGCATTTCGACATCAAGGTGTTGACATTATGTGACATGGAGATTGTGATGCTTCCAATTTGATTTTATAACTTCTTATTTTAAAAAACATATTATATATCCATGCCGATGACATTAATTTTTAGGAATGTAAATAGACGGGTTGCTCTAAATTTGAGAAAATACACTATATATGTACGTCCTAACGTGTTCAACGTGAGTTAGAATGAAATTATACGTAGGCATTCGGTTTATAAATTTTAAATATTTTTTATTTTATTTAAAATTTAAAAGTTGAAGATGAAATTATGTTAGGTTATATATATATATATATATATATATATATATATTTTAAAAAGAGTGTTTTATTTGAAATTTAAGAGGATGAGGTAGGAAACTGTGTTTTGGAGAACTTTTTCAAATTTAGAACCCAACTTCAAGTTTAATTTGAAAATTTTAATAATCAAATACTGAGTTTGAGATAAAGTGAAAAATTATTTCAGGAATACTTTCTAATAGCATGTTTGGTTTAACTTCTAATCAACTTATTTTAAAAAATATTTTTTAAAAAAAATACTTTTTGGAGAGAAACAATTTGTATTTGACCAATCAATTTTAAAAGTTACTTTTAAACATCAATTATTATTTGACCAGACATTAAAAATATACTTTTAAATGTATTTTTCTCAAAAGTGTTTTTTTAAAAAGTGTTTTTGGAAAAAACTATTTCTTTTAGCTTTTAAGAAACTACTTCAATTACTCCCTTAAAAATACTTATTTTCTCTCAAAAGTTTGGTCATACACCCCACTTTTAAAAATAAGTACTTTTTAAAGGATATTTTGGTATCATCTACATATCTTTAATTTAAAATCACAAGATTTAAAATTTCTTCTTATTTTTCTAAATTTCATGTCAAAGAAAAATCAAATAAATAAATTAAAATCAATCGTGATTGCACCATTTTACCCAATTTAATTTAGACTTAAAAATTTAATTATGTCACTCGCCCAACATGTCAACTACTTGTTGGACTGATTACGTAAAGATGTGCTTATTTTCCTACCTCTTATATTCGTCGTACATTTTTTTCCCTGGCATGAAATCAACTATCTCAATCTCTTACTAATTAGTCACCCTAGATGGATTTAGAAATAGAATTTAATTTATATATATTAATATCGTATAAAAATTTATATGTTCCACTGTATTTTTATAATTCATTACAGCAGATAATATATCTAGAATTTTAAATTTATACCTGTATTTATTTTTTGGGCAATTTGACAATGTAAAATTCTTTTACCCAGTCAACTTCCTTAGGGGTAAAAGTGACATTATTTGAGGAGGGCAACTGAGTATGCTTCACTTCGGAACAGTGTTAGCAAAAGTACTTCGATCTCTCTGTTTGGATGGTTGTTACCAATTGTTTCATAACATGACATATTCGATTGTATTATATTATATTAATAAATATAATATTTAAATAAATAATATTATTTTTTATTGTTATATAATATCACATATCAATAATTTAAAAGTAAATTTTTAAGAAACGTAGGATGCTGAATAGAGCTACGACAAAATGGTAAGATAACATATAGAATAAGATTATTAAATAAAAAGTAAAGAGAAAATTAAAAAAAAACTAACGAAGTAATCACATCAAATCGATCGTTACACAAAATGAGAATTTTTATCGACCTAACGATGAATCTAACGATATAATATAATAGGAAACAAGCAAAATAAATATTACATCTAAACTTAAAAAAATGATATGATACAGTAGGTAACCACCGTCCAAACAAGAGATAGAAGCATTTAGCCGTTATTCTTCCTTTTCTTTTCTCCCCGTCGATAAAAGCTGATGAACAATATTTATGAATAAATCAGATAATTTTACTTTAGTTGTCACTCAAAAGTAAAACCCAAAACATATAAGATTAAAACTTATACTAGTGAAAAGGAAAAAAGGTACCGTACCGAAATCCCATGTGCTAAAATAAGATTGATGTAAAACACGTTTGTTTAGCTAAAAGTGGAAGCTGGGCCTGGGGGGCAAGCTTTGTCAGGCTTCAACTATCTATTATATATTGGTGGCCATGTGATGTGGGAATTTCATTTACGTGCATCATCAATCCACCCCACTTCTAAGTTAAAACAATCAAGGTTGCAAACCACCAGCTGTCCCTTCCCAATTTTAGCTTAATTGGGCACAATTTTTTGCATCACTTAGACAAGTTCATACGTAGCTCAAATGGAAGAGATGACTCTCATAGATGTTCGAGTCTAAGGACATATAAATCTAGAAAAAGAAAAAAAGATGTATCTAAGTCTTGAACTTGGACTCCTTTTGGAAAAGAAAAAGGGATATCAAGTTGGTACACTATTAGAAATAGAGGTTTTTTTCACCGTGAATTAATGAAAAAGTTATGTTATAAAACGTGATTTTCCCGCTTATTTCTCGACCTTATTTAAGAATTCATTGATAAAATCTCAAGTAGATAATGAACATTAAAAGTGATTTTGATATTAATCAGCTAACCAAATCAAGCTCTTGCTCAAATTAAAATACTTTGTACTTAGAAATTTTTTGTTCTTTCCTCAGGTTACCACAAACCTAAACCTAATTTCACTGAAATTTTCCTATGGCCATCATGGGGCTGGTCAACCTACATCCACAGCCTCGGTACTCCCACCTGAACCCCCATAACCTCTAAACTATGCAAATATTCTTAAACCTCAAGTCATTAACCAATCGATGAAGAAAGATTTTTCACTGATACCTATGATATCTATCACTTTATTACATGAAGAACCATATATAAAGTGGATAGGAATGGAAGTGAATAAGATGAATGTAATCGAGAACCTCCAACACACTGTTGTTGGAAAGTTTTCATATAGATGGTCTAAATTGGGAGGAGCTTTGTCAGTCTATTTCAATGTAGTATAATATTAAAGAAGATTGTCAAATAGGTTTTTATAGAAGTTGACATGTCATGATAAGATTATTGATGTGTCGTGGTTCTATGGTATTTTCGACGCTTAAAACTAAGAAAAGATGCTAATCCTAGGTATATTTATATGGATATGAGGTGTTTCTATTCAGTGTTGTAGGGAAACAGGTTCGGAAAGTGAACAGGGTAAAATGTGCAAAAAATGGGTCAAGTCTGGAATATGAGGCAGGTAACGAATCGTCACCAATGGCAACGACTCATCCTATGAACTGTTATGTGAAGAGGGCCTAAAATCAAAAAGTAGAGTTTAGAAGTACTAGGAATGGATGGACACAACGACTCATTAAGAATGACAATGACTCATCATGTGTGTCGTTGGAACTAGAAGCAAAGTTAGGCCAAAGTACTGAGAGTCTTAACGAGAGGAGCAATGAGTCTTCATACGACTTCACGATTCATCAGGTACAATCATCAGCAGAAGTCCAGAATCTAAGCAAAGTACTAAGAGTTGTGATGGAAGGAACAATGTGTCGTCAAACCATTTAACGACTCGTCAAGAGCAATCGGGGTCAAGCATTCAGAATATTGGAAACTCAAGTCCCAGAGGCAACGAAAGACTTAACGACTCGTTACATCACTTAACAAGTCATTAGTTGAGCCATCAACAAGAAGGAAGATCTGCTGAGTCTGGACGCGCCATGACACATAACGACTTCTTAGGTCCATTAACGAGTCATCAGCACTGCCGACCTGATTTCCTTGTCTATATTGGACAGAATTTATTTTATTTCTATAAATACTTTATTTAGTTTTGTTTTACAAGTTCCGAATTTTTAACACACTTTTAGGGTTGTTGTTCGATATTGAGGTTCAAGAAACAATTTTCCTAATTTTTTTTCTTGCTTTTTGGAGATTCAAACAATATTTGATTATTGATTTGTGATGCTTATTAATTAATTCAAGAAGTGCAATTTCATCTACCAATTCTTGTAAGTTTATTTGATTTCTTCATATACAATTGTTAATCATAATTCTTCAAGCATGAGTAGCTAAATTCCATAACTAGGGTTATGGGAACCATGATGAATTAGCAAATGCAGGCAAATTACTTAGTGATTCTTGAATGGGGTTTATGCATGTATTGCTCTTCCCTTCATTTTAATTACTTCTTAACGGTCGCGAACATTAGAATTCTCCTTATTCATACTCACCGGACCAAAGGGGGTAATGAATGGCAAAAGGGATTAACAACAGAGATTTGAGGCTGTCAACCCTCATCTAATAGCTTGACCTTGTCCAGAAATAGCTAATCCGATGTCCAAGGTAAAGGTTAATCAAGTACACATCCGCATACGGATTAAGTTATGTGGTTATAATTATCTATTTAGGGGACCAACTATTTAGGTGAAATTAACTTACCGATATTACATGCTAAGAACCAGAATAGATCATTAATATAATTAAGTATGCGTTGTTATGAAATCATGGGGAGCATAATCCTAGTCAACTCACTCATTTAACACAATCAATTTTAGTTAAGAATCTTACGCTCTGCTACATATTATTTTTATAGTATTTCTTGTTACAAACCTCCCCCCTAGAAAATAAGTAAACTAATAGTAATAGTACATGTGTTAACCGAGGTCCTCGCCATATTTCTTGTGGGATTCAACCCCAACCCTGTTGGGTTCTATATTTAAACATAAACCGCTTTATATCTCATCTAATGGTATAATTTGGGCGACACCAAATTTTGGTGCCGTTGCTGAAGAATATAGCTTAGACTTTACTTAATTGTGTTTTCTTTGTTTTTCATCCTTATTTTCATTTTATTTTTCTTTGTTGTTTTTTTCTTTCTAGGATTCAAGTTCGTGTATGCCTAGTACCCAGATCCAAGGGAAACCCTTGATTCCAATTGATCATGAACTTGAGCAAACTCTGAAAAATAGAAGAAAAATGGCTAACGCCCGCAGGCAAGAGATAGTGGAAGAAGCAATAGCCCGGATGTTGGCTGAAGAACAGGCTCATGCACGGGAACAAGAGGTAGCTAGGCTTGCTGAAGAGCAACGCCAAGTTTCCGAAGTTGAGAAAGTTAGAAGGAATAGAGGTCCAGACCAGCAGAGGCACCGGTACTTTGATGACGATGATGATGTTGATATTATGAGGCTGGTGCAACTGGTGCTATTGTTCTGCCCCTTTACCTGCTAGGGAAAAGTTTGATATTACTAATGCAATGATCCAATTGATAAATATGAAGGGTGTATTCGCTGGTCATGTTATTGATGATGCATATACACACTTGACTAATTTTGTGGGTATTTGCAAGACATACAAACAATCGGGGGTGAACCAGGATGCAATTTGTCTGAGGTTATTTCCCTTTTTATTAGAGAGTGAGGCAACTCTTGGTTGGCTGAGTTGCCAAATAATTATATTACTACTTGGAGGGAACTCAAAAGGGCTTTCCTGGAGAGATTCTTTCCACCTTCCAGAGCATTGCAGCTAAAGGAGGAGATATATAACTTCAGAAAATTAAATTCTGAAGAACTCCATGAGACTTGGTTGTGGTTCAACAAAAAGCTAAAACAAGTGCCCAACCATAAGATATTGGAGGATACATTGTTGGAGATCTCCTATAGGTCTCTGGATGGTAATACAAAAGTGGTGGCTGATACTATTTCTGGAGGGACATTCATGAGTTACACTTATGTTGAGGCTGCTAAGGTACCTGACCGGATCACTAAAACCAACCTCCATGGAACACACGAGAGGCAAAGGTTCCTGCCGGTACTTATGTGGTAGGTATGTTTGCGGAGCAGAGAAGGAAGAATGAAGAGAGAGATCAGGATATTACTGAGATTAAAACCATGCTTCTTTCCAAGAATATTATGGGAGCCAGGATAGAAAAGGTAAATGCAGTTGGTTCTCAAGGCAAAGCCCAAAGGAATGATGGTGGAGAGTCAGAGTTTGAGGAAGAAGAAAATTATTTGAATGATCACGTGACGGGTTTCTGGAACATCGCACAAGGGTCTAACCAAGACTCTTAGTGCCAAGTTCAAGGGAACCAAGGTCGGAGCTAAGACAGAGAAAATAACTCTAATCAAGGCTAATATAGGGAGAGGAGTAGAGGCAGAGACAATGGTGATTAGAAGAAGCATAAGGATTACAAAAATGACAGAAGTGTGTTATATGTTCCCCCAAGAAATCAAGAAGCAGAATCTAGTGGCTCTAGGGTGGAGGATATGTTATCCAAAGTCTTAAAATAGATGGAGGCGAATGATAGCCATTTTAAGGAGCTTCATGTAGATATCTTTGGGATGAACCAAAAGGTAGAGTCGCATGCCATTGCTATCAAGAAGATTGAGTATTGTAATACCCCAAAACTTTCTAATACTAGATTCGGGATTTGAAGGATGTTCAATAGAAAAAGTCTGGAAATTTTCTCATAGTACGACTGAAGGTAGAGTCGTGGTCAGGTGGCATGGGTCGTAAGAAGACCCGTGGTTCAGTTCAGAGGTTTTTTCCCCATACCACGAGTCCACACTATAAGTCACAGTTTAGTGGTACGACTCGTGGTCACAGAGTCGTAGTATGCTATGGGGTTATCAGGTGCTGATCCTACGAGCGATTGTACGACTTGTAGTTCCTAACTACAAATCGTGGTAGGAGTCATGGAAATAATCAGAGAGTTGGAGAAAATTGGACTGGCTAGCTATGGGAGGAACCCATGAGTCATAGGTCGATTGTACGACTTGTGATACGAGTCGTATGATTGGCAGTGCTCATTTTTCTTGTGAAATTATTAAGAGTATTTTCGTAAGTCCTAAATTACATCATTTTAAGCCCTGAAAAGAGTTTTTTTTAAAGAGGTTTTAACCTATATCAATTCATTAGGCTTTCCCATGCATGCAAAGCTTTGAATTCTCTAAGAAGATCAATCTAGAAATTATCTCAATTCCTCCTCAATTCTCTTGGGCTTTAAAGGATTTGAGAATCAGCTTACCCGGGTATGTAGGGATATGAATGAGAGTTTCTTTTCACTCTCATACCCAAATTTCTTCTCAAGTTCATGAATTCAACTTCTAATTCAAGTATATGATTTTATAGGGTTTTAACCCATTTTTAGGTAATTCTCTATGATATGTCTATGGTTCGATTCCCCTCATATTTCAAAGCATGTTTTAAGATTTATGGGCAGATTTTGTATACAAATTGATTATAAATTCATGATTTTAAGTTTTAAAAAATTATGCCTTATCATGCAAGTTTTATAAAAAGTCAAGTTTATGATTCATGACTTCAAGTATGATAAGATATCTAGCATGATTGATTGTTTATAAATTACCCATGTATGAATCCATGATTTTGACTTATGAGGTCTACTTCAAGTATGCATGATTTTAAGATTTGGGCAAGCCCGCACAAGTTAAGTATGTTTTTATGATTCAGCTCAGTTTTATAAGATCAGCTTACGATATGGTTGGTGTCTATACTCCCTATTTAGCTTATGGTATGTTTTAAGCTAGGATTCCCCATATTCAGATTTCATACTATGCATGTACTTATGATTTCAGCTTCTTTGAAATTCGATAGGAGCACTATACATGTTTTTGGGAGTAGTGTCTAGCATGAAGTAGGCCAGGGGTTCAGGTAAACCCCGGGTCTCAGAACCACATGCCAACATAGGTATATATATATATATATATAGGGACCTCACTTGAGAGTTTTCCCCGCCTACCAGGGGCCTTCAACTTGATATCGATATCATGGAAGTGTCCTTAGTCCTAACAAGGTTTTGGACGACTTTGCCTACTTGAGCGTGATAGTTGGGGCATCACGTAAGCTCTATCGTGATGGTGTCGGTTATGACGAGTCTCCAATTGATCCTCATGATTTAAGTTATTCATGTTCATGACTTATGATATTCCGTTTTACAGCAGGTTTGATCCAATGATCAGTTTATGAGCTTTTACTTATGATTTCAGCTATGAAAAGTCATATGATTTTGATTTTTATCTTTAGGTCATTTTATTCAGATATGATATACAGTTTATGAATATATATATGTCTCAGATTCATATTTTAACATGCAATCCTTACTCTTATGATTTACTAATTTATATTTATATGCATGATTTCAGTTAACAGTTACTCAGCATGTATTACTTACCTTGCATACTCAGTACATTCCAAGTACTGACCGCATACTCTATGTTATATCATTTCATGATACAGGTCCAAGCGATCAAACTCATCCTCGTCGCTACTCTAGCTTTCCTTGAAACTCAGCTCAATTCCCATTATTGGTGAGTCGTCATCTTCTGAGGACATTCGGTTTGGTGTTTGATTATGTTATTTCAGTTTCAAAATTTAGCGAGCTAGTTGGGGGTGTTGTCTCATCAGCTCATCAAGCAGTGTAGAGGCTTATTAGACATTATGTAAATTTTTCAGCTTTGTCGAGTGTTGGCTCTGTTTATTATTGTTATGTTATTCAGATTTCACTTAAATATATGCTCTTTAGTTGTTATATTCATGCCATGGGTTGACTTAGAGCCGTTTGTGGTTCTAGGTCCCCTGTCTCGGTCCAAGGTCCCAGCTCAGGCCATGACAGACTTGGTATGAGAGCAAATGTTAAGAGTGTCCTAGGGTGTCTGAAAGCCATATTGAGTAGAGTCTTTTCCATGGGTGTGAAGCGCCCCACTCTTATGGGGAAGAGGCTTCAAGATATTTTAGGAAATTTTCCTTCTTTCATGATCTATGTCGTGCGATGAAGTATCTCTCTATCCTTCTAACTCGTACTATATGCGTTTATAGAGACATGCCTTCACGCTGAGTGAATAGAAGAATGAATGACAATGAAAATGGCCATGACAATAATAATGGAGATGGGAATTAGCAAGCCCCGCCAGCACCAGCAGATCCTATGCCTGAGAAGGTCACTCATGTCGAGTTTAGAGCGGCATTTCATATGTTGGCATAGGCGATGACCGCTTAGGTCAATCAGCAGGTAGTGGCTAATGTTCCTCACAATAGAAATGCAACAACGGCTAGTGTCGAGACTTTCTCAGGATGAACCCACCTGAGTTTTTACGGTCGAAAATGGGTGAGGACCCTTATGAGTTTATTGAAGAGGTGCATAAGGTCACCTAGATTACGGGAGTGACTGGAGAGTAGAGTGAGAATTTACCCTCCTATCAGCTGAAGAGGGTAGCTTACATATGGTACCGCCAGTTGAAGGATGGTAGAGTTGTGGGAGTAGTTCCTGTGAAGTAGGATGAGTTCATGACTGCCTTCTTAGATAGATTCTTCTATAGAGAGTTAAGGGAGGCGAAGGCGGCGGAGTTCGTCAACTTAAAGCAGCACCACCATACTGTCCAAGAGTATGCCTTAGAGTTCACCCGGCTGTCCAAGTATGCGCCGGAGATGGTTGCAGACCAGAGGGCTCGTATGAGAAGATTTTTGAACGAAGTATCAAACACACTAGTCAAGGAGTGCAGAACCACTATGCTGAACACTGATCTAGACATCTCATAATTAGTTATATATGCCCAGCAAATAGAGGTAGATCAGATGAAGGAGAAGGAGAGAGAGAGGCCAAGAGGGCCAGGATAGGGAGTTATGGGTAGTTCCAATAGAAGTTCGATGGAGGGCATCATAAACAGTCCCCCCAGAGGTCATCATCCCCAGCGCCATCATCAGCCAGTGTTCTGTCTAGACCTAGGCATGATTAGAGGAGTGGGGCATCAGGATCCAAGGGTCAGGGGAGCAAGTCAGGAGAGCACATCATTTCATTTTGTGGTAGGTGTGGTAGGAGGGTTTAGGCGCGTGTTACAGGTGTGGGAAGCCCAGACATATGCTTAGAGACCGCCTTTAAGCCAGAGAGGACCATAGTAGAGGCCATGACCCAACCACTAGTTCAACAGCTCCACCAGCACGCTCAGCTCAACAGGGTGCATCCACTAGTGTTGGTGGTGGTTAACATTAGAACAAATTTTATGCCCTTTCATCTCGTCAGAAGTAGGAAGTTTCTCCAGATGTGACCACTAGTATATTACGAGTATATCATCTTGATGCGTATGCATTATTAGATCCAGGGGCTACCTTATCATTTGTGACTCCTTATGTTGCTATTAGTTTTAGAGCCAGTCCCAAAATCCTATCAGAACCCTTTTTAGTCTTTACTCCAGTCAATGACTCTGTCACACCCTGAGTCTACACCCTGGACGGAACACGACACTTAGATTCACAAGTAACCCCAAGTCAACCCTGGTCTATCATACACTAGCAATTCAAGTAAAACATAGCGGAAGCATTAAACAATGGAATTGTTTAATAAAACTGAATTTAATAACAAACTCATACATCTGAAAGAAACATCAATGCTGAACGTTTGAAATTCTATCTAAAAGCCAATCTATAAGGGATGAGTTGCTGGGACAAGCCCTCAACTAACTCTAAATCTAAAAAAATGAAAATAAAATAATGTAACTAAATCAATAATTTCCCGTCCTTGAACGATGAGTACTCACCAATCTGTATAGCTGAGATCATCGGTGGGAGGTAAGCCAATGGAGCTGAGACTGAAATCCTGCAGCTGTATCATAAGACAATACAGCATAAAAGTATGCATCATTACTTTGAATGTACTGAGTAAGTGGAAAATATAACGCAATAAGATAAGTAAAATAAATGATAAACTGAGGAAACATGCAATAACCAACTTAAGCTACTGAGCTGAATAACTTATATAACTGGGAAGGTGTGAAGGACCCTGACTATTAGTCAATCATGTCCTAAGTCTAATTCTGATCTAAACTAAACTGAACTGATCTGGACTGTACTGAACTGACTAGTGGGAGAGTCTATAACTGACATATAACTATGTGAGCTAGACGTGGAGTCCAATATATACGCCCCATGGGTAGGACCCAATAACTTGCCAGGGTATAGAGGCATGAACTGGGTGATCAAAAAAGTCTAGGGCCAATCAGGCCAATAAATACTGTTACCTATGCTGGCAACGTAGCCCTGTAGTCAGACTGATCATCTGACATTGTTTTGGTCAACCCGGAGGTTGCTAAAATCTGACTGAGACTAGGATGACGTTCTGAGTAACACAGAGTATATAAACTTTCTGACTGAAACTGACTAACATACATGTGACTGAGTTTTTAACACATACAACTATTATAGAAACCCCTAACTCTGAAAGATTCAAGCAATTTTCGAGAATTCAATACTTAAGCAGGATTCTAGTTTTGAATTTTCAAGAGCTAGGGCTAAAATTCACATTCAACAGAACAGACATCATTCTAATTACAAATTGGTGGAAAACATCAAAATTAGCATAGAATAATATTCCTCAAGAAATAAACAAGGTCTGATAGCAATATCTTCACAATCAAAAATTCAGGGTTAGAACTGATAGTGCACTGAGGAAGAGTTTTAGGGGACACCAGGGAAGGACAATTCCCTTGTTGAATTCCCACATACCTGGATAAGAATTCCCTTGAGAAGGAAACTTGAATTTCTGAGATGGATGAAGAACCCTGGACCTTACTCTCAAAGTTCTTAAGAGAAACTCTTCGATGTTTTCTGAGAGTCTACGTGGGGAATGAGGGAAGAGGCCATTCATTCCCACTAATAGGTCTGAAATTATGTCTAAAATGACGTAGTTTAAAGTTTATGAGAGTAGGAAATTACTAAACGACCCTTGGGAAATTGCAGGGAAAAACTAGTCGTCAGTCCTCACGGGTGACCTAACAGATCGTGGTCACACTCGTGTACACTGCCCAGAAATCACTGATGATCACCACGAGGGACCTAACAAGTTGTGATGAGTGATCAAGACTCGTGGTCACCTATCGTGGACCACATTACCCAAAATGCTTGAAGTTCCCCACGGGTGACACCACGACTCGTAATGACCCATAACGAGTCGTGGTGAGGACTCATGGGGTACACTACCTAACTCCTTAATTTCCTGACCCAGGCCTACCTAATAGTCACCTAACGTGTCATGGTGGAGGACCACGACTCGTCATGACACTCGTTAGGTACACTGACTTCTCCCTTCCATTACCCTATCACCCTTCCCACGACTGACCTAACGAGTCATTAGGTCTTATAACGACTCGTTAGGTGAGTTGTTATGAGAAGTTTCTACAGATTTTTCCAGTTTTTTTCTATTTTAAGTCCCGGATCTATTCTTTGAGTTTCTGGGGAATTACAATATCTCCCCCTTAGAAACATTTGTCCTCGAATGTTGAAAAACACCCAAAAAAGCAGAGAATTTCAATTACTATGCTCAAATACTGACCGTAAAGGATGAAACTAACGGAATGACTACCTCCGAACTGAAGTACAAGCCTGAATTGAATTCACTAATCGTACTCATTATCAATCATATAAAAGAAATTGGAACACACGAATTGAATAGAGTTTTAGGGAGGAATTTGGTACCTTAAACTGAAACTGAGCCGGAAGGGAACAAGTGTGGGTATCTGGCCATCATATCTGCTTCAGCCTCCCAGGTAGCTCCCTCCACCTGTTGATTCCTCCACAAGACCTTGACTGAAGCTACTTCTTTCTTCCTCAACTTATGAACCTGACGGTCAAGAATTTGGACTGGGACTTCCTCATAAGAGAGACTATCTTTCATACTCACACTTTCTAATGGGACAACTGAAGTCGGATCACCAATACACTTCTTCAGTAAGGACACATGGAATACTGGGTGCACCGCTGCTAATTCTGAAGGTAATTCTAGCTCATAGGCTACATTGCCAATACGCCTCAAAATTCTATAGGGTCCCACATATCTCGGACTGAGCTTTCCCTTCTTTCCAAACCTCATCACCCCTTTCATGGGAGAAATTTTCAGATAAACCCAGTCATTAACTACAAACTCCACTCCCTCCTCCGCACATCGACATAAGATTTCTGATGGCTCTGAGCTATTTCCAATCTTTCTTGGATGAGTTGAACCTTCTGCATTGCCTCGTGCACCGAGTCTGGCCCTATCAAGGTAGCTTCACCAACTTCAAACCACCCAATGGGAGATATCCACCTCCTACCATACAATTCCTTAAACGGGGCCATCTGGATACTGGTGTGGTAGTTGTTATTGTATACAAACTCGATAAGAGGCAAATGGTCATCCCAACTGCCCTTGAAATCGATCACGCACGCTCTCAACATATCTTCTAGGGTATGAATAGTCCGCTCAGCTTGCCCACCTGTCTGCGGGTGAAAAGCTGTGCTAAGATTGACCTGGGTGCCAAGTCCTTTCTGAATAGACTTCCAAAAATGCGAGGTGAACTGAGTACCTCTGTCTGAGATAGTGGATAATGGAACCCCATGAAGTCTGACCAACTCTCAGATGTACAGCCTAGCATAGTCCTCAGCTGAATCCGTCGTTTTGACTAGGAGAAAATGTGTTGACTTAGTCATCCGGTCTATTACTACCCAGATGGAGTCACGTTACCGACGTGTCTGAGGTAAAACCGTAATAAAATCCATGTTTACTTCTTCGCACTTCCATGTAGGTATACTGATATCCTGAGTCATACCTCCTGGTCTCTGGTGTTCTACTTTAACTTGTTGGTGGTTCGGGCACTTGGCTACAAATTCAGCAATATCTCTTTTCATGCCGTTCCACCAGTAGATATACCGTAAATCACGGTACATCTTTGTAGCACCAAAGTGAATGGAATATCTAGAACTGTGTGCTTCAGCTAGTATCTTCTGTCTCAACTCAAAAACATTTGGTACACACAATCTTCCCTGGTAATGGAGCACACCATCACCCCCTTTAGAGAAAGCTTCTATTTCTTTTCTGGGAACTGCTTCCTTAAGCTTGAGTAAGATGGGATCTTTGTCCTGTCTGGACTTCACTTCAACTACCAAGGAGGAATCTAACCCACTTTGCATTACTACTCCACCCTCGGCTGAATCCACCAACTATACTACCAATCGAGCTAACCTTTGAATATCCTTTACCATTTCCTTCTTACCTTCTTCAACATGATCTAAGCTTCCCGTAGACAACCTTCTTAGTGCATCATCCACCATATTGGCTTTGCCCGAGTGATACAACACACTCATGTCGTAGTCTTTTAGTATCTCTAACCACCTTCTCTGATGAAGATTTAGGTCCTTATGACTGAACACATACTGAAGGCTCTTGTGATCTGTGAACACATCCACATGAGCCCCATATAGGCAATGTCTCTATATTTTCAGTGCAAACACCACCGCTGCCAACTCCAAGTCATGAGTTGGATAATTCTTCTCATGACTTTGAGTTGTCTAGAGGCGTAGGCTATCACTTTACCCCGCTGCATCAGAACGCAACCGAGTCCAACTTTGGAAGCGTCGCAATAGACAAGCAACCCCTCTGTTCCTTCTGGCAAGGTCAAACTAGAGCAGTAGTGAGTTGAGTCTTCAACTCCTGAAAACTCTTCTCACACGCATCCGACCACTAGAATTTCACTTTCTTCTAAGTTAACCTAGTCAGAGGAGATGATATAGAGGAGAATCCTCAAACCGTTAGTAATAACCAGCTAAGCCCAGGAAACTCCTGATTCCCATCGGAGAGATAGGTTTGGGCCAATCTTTCACTGCTTCTATCTTTTGAGGATCATCCTGAATACCTTCGCCCATGACCACGTGACCCAGGAAATTCATGGACTTCAACCAAAATTCACACTTGCTGAAGTTGGCAAACAACTGGCGATCTCTGAGCGTCTGAAGCACTATCCTCAGGTGACTAGCATGTTCTTCCTCATTTCTAGACTATACCAGAATGTCGTCGATAAACATAATGATGAACATATCCAGATACTGCTTGAAGACTCTATTCATCAAGTCCATGAAGGTTGTGGGGGCGTTTGTTAGTCCAAAGGACATAACCACAAACTCATAGTGACCATACCGAGTTCTAAATGTTGTTTTTAGTATGTGACACTCTCTGACCCTTAACTGATGATACCCCAACCTGAGACCAATTTTTGAGAAACAACTGGCTCCCTGAAGTTGGTCAAACAGGTCGTCAATTCTGGGTAGGGGATACCTGTTCTTCATTGTGACTTTTTTCAGCTGATGGTAATCTATGCACATTCTGAGGGTACCATCTTTCTTACGCACGAGTTATACTGGAGCACCCCAGGAAGAGATGTTGGGTCTAATAAAACCCTTGTCAAGAAGATCTTTTAGCTGCTCCTTCAACCACTTAAGCTCAGCTGGAGCCATTCTGGGGTGGAGATGTCCTGAGTATCTGGGAGAAGGTCTATTTTGAAGTCTATTTCCCGTTCAGGGGAAACTCCGGGAAGATCCTCGGGAAATACATCTGAGAACTTGTTGATCACTGGAACTGACTGGATGGTTGGGGTCTCAGAGTTGGAATCTTTGACCCGAGCCAGATGATAAATACATCCCTTGGAAATGAGCTTCTAGGCCTTAAGGTAGGAAATAAACTGACCCTTAGGCGCTTAACTACTGCCCATCCATTCTAACACTGGCTCATTAGGAAATTGAAACTTGATAACTCTAGTTCTGCAATCGACTGAGGCATAACTAGAGTGTAACCAATCCACACCGAGGATCAAGTGAAAATCGACCATGTCTAACTCTACGAGATCAGCTGGAATGACTTTATTCAGGACTGAGACTGGGCAATTTCTATACACCCGGCTGGCTTTAACTGACTCACCAATAGGGGTAGGGACTGAGAATGGTTCTGAGAGGACCTCTAGACTGATATTGAACTGGACTGCTACATAAGGAGTCACGAACAAAAGGGTGGCTCCTGGATCTAGGAGGGCATACACATCTAGATGAAAGAGGCGTAACATACCCGTGACTTCGTCAGGTGAGCTCTCCTGATCCTGACGGAAAGACAATGCATAAAAATGGTTTTGGCGTTGACCGCCATCCATACCTGACGTGTTAGTCTGTTGAGCTGGTCAGCCTACTGGAGTTGCTGAGGTGGTGGATTGTGATCTCCCTCACCCGACTGACGGGCACTCCTTAAGTCGATGTCCGAGCTGTCCACAACTAAAACAGCCCTCTCGACCCTGAAGACACTCTCCTGGGTGGTTCTTGTTGCACTTAGGGCAAGCTGGATATCTATTCCCGGCACTGTAGCTCTGAGACTGAGAGCCAGATGCTCCACCCCTCCGATCCTGAAGGGACCAAAAGGTTGGGGCGCTCACGTAGCTGGGCGTTGGAGCCCTCTAATGCTGAGGTTGCTGCTGCTGTGGGCAGTTGGTACCGCCTGACCTCTGGTGGCCATGATCTAACTGGCCAGTTCTAGCCCGCTTGTTCTTCCTTTCCATGTCCCTTATTTTTCTCAGCTTCAATATGTTGGCCACAGATAATCAAACTGGAGAGGTCAATATCCTTATTCAGCATCGCTGTTCTGCACTACTTGAGGACCAAGTTTGACACCCCATTCACAAACTTCAGCATGCGAGCTCTTGGCTCGGCCACCATCTCTGGAGCATATTTGGACAACCTAGTAAACTCCAGAGCATACTCTTCCACGGTTCTTCTCCCTTGCCTTAGGTTCATAAACTCCTGTATCTTTGCTTCCTTGAGCTCCCTCTGGAAAAATCTTTCTAGAAAAGCGGTGTTGAACTCCTCCCACTCCACTAGTCTTGCTTCTATGGGTCTTCCCTCCTTCCACTGTTCATACCAGACCTAGGACACTCCTTTTAGCTAGTAGGCAGCTAGGTCAGCACTTTCGGAGGAGCTGACACCCATTATATGGGTAATCTTCTGAATCTCGTCTACGAACTCTTAGGGGTCCTCCCTCACTTTGGATCCCTGAAAAGATGGAGGGTTCATACGGGTGAAGTCCCACACCCTAGCAGCAGTTATGGATCCATTGTAGTTAACTAGTACAACTTGTTGGTTCACCTGATTAGTGACGGTTTGGGCAAGCAACTGAATGGTCGCCCTGAATTCAGTGGTTGACACCGAATCATCCTGTGGGCCGCCGGTGCTGGTGGAGTAGTCCGTTGGCCATTTCAGACCCTCCCTCCATTTCTGCATCGTGGAGGCATATTTCACTTAAACGAAGAAAATCACGAGTTAGGAGAATGATTTTTGAAACTAAATTTCAATGCACGACAAGGAGTATGAAATAAAGGAAAATTTCCTAATGAAATCTCATAGCCTTGCTATCATAATTGTGGCGCGCTTCACACCCATGAAGCAGACTCTACTTGATGCGGCTTTCAGACAACCAAGGACACTCTGAACCTAGTGCTCTGATACCAAGTTTGTCACTCCCCGAGTCTACACCCTGGATGGAACACGACACTTGGAGTCACAAGTAACCCCAAGTCAACCCCTAGTCTATCATACACTAGCAATTTGAGTAAAACATAGCGGAAGCATTAAACAATGGAATCGTTTAATAAAACTGAATTTAATGACAAACTCATACATCTGAAAGAAACATCAATGCTGAACGTCTGAAATTCTATCTAAAAGCCAATCTATAAGGGATGAGTTGCTGGGACAAGCCCCCAGCTAACTCTAAATCTAAATAAAATGAAAAGAAAAGAAATGTAACTAAACCAACAATTTCTTGTCCTCAAAGAATGAGGACTCACCAATTGGTATAGCTGAGATCTTTGGTGGGCGGTAAGCTAATGGAGTTAAGACTGAAATCCTGCAGCTATATCATAAGATGATACAACATAAAAGTATGCATTAGTACTTTGAATATACTGAGTAAGCGAGAAAAACATAATTCAATAAGATAAGTAAAATAAATGATAAACTGAGGAGACATGCAATAACCAATTAAAGCTATTGAGTTGAATAACTGATATAACTGGGAAGGTCTGAAGGACCCTGACTGTTAGTCAAGCATGCCCTAAGTCTAATTCTGATTTAAACTGAACTGAACTGGTCTAGACTAGACTAAAATGATTAGTGGGAGAGTCTATAACCGACATGTAACTATGTGAGCTAGACGTGGAGTCTGATGTATACGCCCCATCAGTAGGACCCAATATACCTTTCCAGGGTATAGAGTCATGAACTGGGTGATCATAAAATTCTAAGGCCAATCAGGCCAATAAATACTGTAACCTACGCTGGCAACGTAGTTCTGGGAACCTGGGTGTGTTGGAACCCCGATCCACTCGGTGCTAAGTCCTGCTCCCACTAGAATACCTAAACTGAATACTAAGCTGATAACTCAAAACTGGGGTCCAAGACTAGTCAAGGATATATAATTGAAGGTACCCTGAGAATCTTATCAGACCAGATTCTGAAACTGGGTTCTACACTGGTCAGAGCTTCTTATCTAGAAGCATCGTAACCGTCTAAGAACAAACTGTAATTGACTAGGGTCCTAGGGCTAGTCAGAGCTATATGTATAAGATTCATGACCACCTTGTGGACTTATACACTGAGCTCTGGATTTGATTTTGATAACTGGGAGGTGATACAGGCACCTCAATGATTTCTGTAGTCAAACTGGTCAGCTGACATTGTTCTGGTCAACCCAGAGGTTGCTAAAATCTGACAGAGACTAAGCTAACATTCTGAGTAATATAGAGTATGTAAACTTTCTGACTGAAACTAAATAACATACAAGTGACTAAGTTTATAACACATACAAATATTATAGAAACCCCTAACTCTGAAAGATTGAAGCAATTTTCGAGAATTCAATACCTAAGCAGGATTCTAGTTTCGAATTTTCAAGTGCTAAGGCTAAAATTCACATTCAACAAAACAGACATCATTCTAATTATAGATTGGTGGAAAAAATCAAAAAATTAGCATAGAATAATATTCCTCAAGAAATAAACAATGTCTGATAGTAATATCTTCACAATCGAAAATTCAGGGCTAGAACTAATAGTTTACTAAGAAAGAGTTTTAGGGGACACAAGGGAAGAACAATTCCCTTGTTGAATTTCCACATACCTGGCTTAGAATTCCCTTGAGGAGGAAACTATAATTTATGAGATGGATGAAGAACCCTAGACCTTACTCTGAATGTTCTTGAGAGAAACTCTTCAATGTTTTCTGAGAGTCTACGTGTAGAATGAGGGAAGAGGTCGTTCATTCCCACTAATAGGTCTGAAATTATGTCTAAAATGATGTAGTTTCAAGTTTAGGAGAGTAGGAAATTACTAAACGACCCTTGAAAAATCGCAGGGAAAAACTAGTCGTCAGTCCTCAGGGGTGACCTAATACTGACCACGACTCGTGGTCACACTCGTTGAGTACACTGCCCAGAAATCACTGATGATCACCACAAGGGACCTAACAAGTTGTGGTCACCTGTCGTAGACCACACTGCCCAAAATGCCTGAAGTTCCCCACGGGTGACACCATGACTCTTGGTAACCCATAACGAGTCATGGTTAGGACTCGTGGGGTACACTGCCTAACTCCATAATTTCCTGACCCAGGCCTTCCCACGAGTCACCTAACGGGTTGTGGTGGAGGACCAGGACTCATTGTGACACCGTTAGGTACACTGACTTCTCCCTTCCATTACTTAATCACCTTTCCCACAATTGACCTAACGAGTCGTTAGGTCTCATAACGACTCGTTAGGTTAGCGTTCTGAGGCATTTCTATAGATTTCCAATTTTTTTTGTTTTAAGTCCTGAATCTTTGAGTTTTCAGAGCATTATAGACTCCGTTATAGCTCGACAGGTATACAAAAATTGCCCTATCATAGTCCTTCAGAAAGTCACCCAGCCGATCTAGTAGAGTTAGACATGACAATTTTAATGTTACCTTCGGTATGGATTGGTTGCATGTATATTATGCCTCAGTATATTGTAGGACCCATACGTTAGAGTTTAGATTTCTGTGTGAGCCAGTCCTATAGTGGAAAGGTAGTTCAGTTGTACTTGTAGGTCATTTTGTTTCCTATCTCAAGGCCAGGAAGATGATTTCTAAACGCTGTGTGTACCATTTTGTTCGAATTAAGGATGCGGCGTTCGATACCCTGGCTCTTCAGTCATTTCCTATAGTATGTGCGTAGAGGTGTTTTCCGATGATCTACCAAGAGTCCCACCCGAGCGGAAGATTGACTTTGGTATCGACCTTCTCCCTAATACATAGCCTATATCCATTCCTCATTATAGAATGGCTCCAGCCGAGCTGAAGGAGTTTAAAGATCTCCTTGATAAGGCTTTTATTAGGCCTAGTGAATTCCCATGGGTGCACCTGTTCTCTTTTTTCGAAAAAAGGATTGTTCCCTTAAAATGTGCATTGATTATCAGTAGTTGAACAAGGTCACAATCAAGAATAAGTATTCCCTCCCTAGGATCAATGACTTGTTTGACCAGCTTCAAGGTGCTAAGTTCTTCTCAAAGATAGACCTCAGATCCGGCTATCATCAGCTCAGAGTTAGGGAGAGTGACATTTCGAAGACAACCTTTAGGACTCGGTATTATCACTATGAGTTCGTAGTTATGTCTTTTTGACTAACGAATGCTCCTGCAGCTTTTATGGATTTAATGAACAGGGTATTCAAGCTGTATTTGGATATGTTTGTGATTGTCTTCGTGGATGATATTCTCATATACTAACAGAGCGAGGAGGATCATGCCACTCATTTGACGAATATGCTACGGACTCTCAAGGATCGCCAGTCATTTTGTAAATTCAGCAAGTATGAGATTTGATTAAACTCAGTAGCATTTTTGGGTCATGTCAGATGAGGGTGTGCAGGTGGACTCTCAAAAGATAGAGGCAGTGAAGAATTGTCCTAGACAAGTTAGCCCTTCAGATATTAGGAGCTTTTTGGGTTTAGCTTGCTATTACAAGAGGTTTGTTGAGAGATTCTTATCCATTGCAACACCATTGACTAAGTTAACAAAAAAGAAGGTCAAATTTTAGTGGTCGGACGCCTGTGAGAAGAGTTTTCAGGAGCTAAAGATTCGACTCACTTCATCCCCAATAGTGACTCTACCAGAGGGCACAAATGGATTTGTTGTGTATTATGATACCTCTAGAGTTGGTCTTAGTTGTATGTTGATGCATCATGGTAAGGTCATTGTGTATGCCTCTAGACAACTTAAGACTCATGAGAAGAATTACTCGACGCATGACCTAGAGTTGGAAACGGTGGTGTTTGTATTGAAGATTTGGAGGCACTACTTGTATGGGGTGCATGTGGATGTGTTCACGGACCACAAGATCCTTCAGTATGTGTTCACTCAAAAGGACCTAAACTTGTGATAAAGGAGGTGGCTAGTCTAAAGACTATGACATGAGTTTCCTTTATCATCTGAGCAAGGCCAATGTAGTGGCAGATGCCCTCAGCAAGATGTCGATGGAGAGTGTGTCCCACATTGAGGATGGAAGGAAGGAGTTGGTGAAGGATGTGCAACGGCTTGCTCGTTTAGGGGTTTGCCTTGTTGACTCGACAGATGGTGTGTCATTGTTCAGAATAGGTCAGAATCTTCATTGGTGATCGAGGTCAAGGCTAAGCAAGATGAGGATCCTATCTTGGTAAAGCTAAAGGAATTTGTCCAGAATCATAGGGTGGAGGTCTTTTCCCAAGGAGGAGATGGTGTACTTCATTATCAGGGTCGTTTATGTGTTCCGGGTGTTGATGATTTATGAGAACAAATATTGCACGAGGCTCATAGCTCTCATTATTCTATCCACCCAGGTGCCATCAAGATGAACCCTGACCTACGGGAGAGCTATTGGTGGAATGGCATGAAGAAGGACATAGCAGAGTTTGTGGCTAAGTGTCCAAATTGTCAACAAGTGAAGTTGAGCATCAGAAACCTGGAGGTATGCTACAAGATGTTAGTATCCCTACTTGGAAGTGGGAAGAGATCTATATGGACTTTATCATAGGGTTGCCTCGCACACGCTAATAGTATGACTCTATTTGGGTGGTTGTAGATAGGTTGACCAAAGCAGCACAGTTTCGATCAGTCAAAACTACCAATTCAACTGAGGACTATGCTAGATTGTACATTCGGGAGTTAGTTCGACTGCACGAATTTCCCTTGTCCATCATCTCAGATAGAGGTACTCCTTTTACCTCACAGTTTTGGAGATTGTTTCAGAAGGGACTTGGTACTCAGGTTAAGCTTAGCACGACTTTTTACCCACAGACACATGGTCAGGCTGAGAAAACCATTCAGACTCTTGAGGACATGTTAAGAGCGTGTTTGACTAACTTCAAGGGTATTTTGGATGATCATTTGCCTCTCATTGAGTTTGCCTACAATAACAGTTACCACTCCACCATTTAGATGGCTCTGTTTAAGAATTTTTAGGGGTAAAACTATAGATCACCTATCGGGTGATTTGAAGAAGGCAAGACTACGTTGATACGACCAGATTCAATTCATGTGTCACGACCCGAACATAGGCCTGGATCGAGATACGGGACATGAAACCCCAAGAGGCTTCAAGTCAACCCATGGCATGAACATACATCTAACTCAATCATACATAAGTGGAAGATCATCATAATTAACATAGAGGAATTCTAATCAACATTACATCTAAATACATACATGAGTCTAGAGCTGAATACAACTATGTCCAAAAAAAACCTCTAATACTAATGATTTGATAGGAAAAGAACCCATCTAACTCTCTATGGTATGAAAACTAAAAAGACGAAATACAACTGATAAGAAGGGCCCTCGCAAGATGATGACTCACCAACTGAGGCTGACGAAAGCTAACTCCGTGAACCTGACTATCAGTGGGATTGAGCCTGGATGTTGGAGCCTGTATCATAAAAAGATACAACATAGAGTATTCGTTCAGTACTTGGAATATACTGATTATGCAAGGTAAGTAAAAACGGGAGAGTTAAAATACATAAAAGTTCATAAGAGTAGGACAACATGATCATAACGTAAATACCGTAATGTAAACATAAGAGCTCAAGGTATTCAAAATATTTATAATTCAACCATGTTCATAATCATCAGAGAAAAGCTTTATTAAACATGACTTGAACCAAAGTACATAATCATAACCATGCATAAATCATTGGAAACAGTGGGAGATTCTTATAATTGGCATACCTCACATGAGCACACATGGAGCCCAACCTATAAACCCCTAGTCGGGAGGGTGTTCGTACCTTGCCAATTGTAGAACCATAAGAAGAGGTGTGATGTCACAACGCGAGGCCCATTCAGGCAAAAGGAGGGACTATCTCAAGGGAAGTCCCAACATAGCTACGTTGGCGCGTAGTTCTTAGACTCAAGGGTATGCTTAGACCCCGGGTCTACTCGGTGTTAAATACTACTCCAAAAATATATATAGTGCTCATATTATAATAGGGAAAACATACATGAGATTCATGGTCTAGTTAAATCATAATAATCATAACATGCTTGAAATACATAAACTAGTAATGAAATAAGGCCCATGAGTCGGCCATAATCATAAATCCATAAATCATGAAATTCATGTATACTAGTAAAACATGTATATACTTGATATTTCATAAATCAGTGATGAGTACTTGAGAGAAGTCAAATCATAAAGTATACATCATAATTGGGCTAATTAAGATCAAGATCATAGTGAAATCATCATAACTTTGAGCTAATTAAGATCAAGATCATAGTGAAATCATAACTTGACTTTTCATAAGAACAATAAATAATTGGGCATAATTTAATTAAAATATGAAACTATAATTAATAATCAAAATAGTTATAGATTCTGCCCATAGATCATAAAACATGATTTAATACATGAAAGAGATTGACCCATCGATAGATCATGTCGAATTTCACAAGAATTGGCTTAAACCTCATGGATCACGAAACTTGACTTTTAGAATTTGAATTCATGAAATTTGAGAAGAGTTTTGGAAATAAGAGTGAAAAGGACTCTCATTCATAGCCTCACATACCTGGGTAAGTTGATTCTATCCTCTTCCTTGAACACCTAAAGGAAATTGAAGAAGAATTGAGGAAGAACCTTGAAGAACTATGCTTGATCACTCTCTAAACCCTTAAACTTGCATTCATGAGTTTTGAATAGGCTAGAATGACTTAACCCATATTAATACACTCTACTCTGGGCTTAAAATGACATAGTTTAGGCTTTAGGAACATAGAGATTACGAAAAACCCTTTAATAAACTTGCAGAGAAAAATAGACTGCTAGTCCCAGCGAGAGACTAGACGAGTCGTCGTCCCTGGCCACGACTTGTGGCCTGCCTTCGTCAAGAACCCTGCCAGAATTCCTCTGAATGTCACCACGGGGGACACCACAACTCATGGTGGACCTAACGAGTCTTGGTGATGACTCGTCGCCAACACTGCCAGCTTCTCTTCTTCCTTCGACCATCCTTGACCACAGGTGTCCTAACGGATCATGGGATTGACCACGACTCATGGTAACACCCGTGGTCACCCCAAACTTGAAAATTTTCAACTAAGTCAAACTCCTCACCATAAGTCACTTAACGACTCGTGGTCATCCTGACGGGTCACTGGACGACTTGTCCTGTGACCTGGTGCAGAAAATAGTCGTCCAGTGACCTGGTGTAGAAAATTCTGTTTTCTCCATTTCAACTCCCGGGTCTGATCTTAGGGTTTTCGAGGCATTACAATATCTCCCCCTTGGAAGCATTCATCCTCAAATGTTAGAAAACATACTGAAACGCAGAGAAATGCAACATCATACTCAAATAATGATCATATAAGATGAAAATTGATGGAATGGCTGCCTCCGAACTAAACTACATGACTGAATTGAATTCCCAAACAACACATACAACCATTTACATGAAAGAAACTGAGATACAAGAGATTAACATGAAACTTGAATAGAGTACTAAAAAGGAAACTGATACCTCAAGCCGAAACTGAGCAGGAAGGGAATAAATGCGGGTATTTAGCCATTATATCTGCTTCGGCTTCCCATGTAGCTCCCTCAATATGTTGCTTCCTCCATAAAACCTTAACTAAAGCTACTGCTTAGCTGGCTGTCTTTAACATCGACACTGTCCACCAGAACAACTAGAGTTGGATCACCCAAACACTTCTTTAAGAGCGATACATGGAAAACTAGATGGACTGAGGCTAGTTCTGACAACTCCAACTCATATGCTACCTTGCTAACCCGTTTCACAATCCGGTACATGCCAACATAACGGGAACTGAGTTTTCCTTTCTTTTCGAACCTCATGACTCCCTTGATGGAAGACACATTTAGGAACACCCTATTATCGACTTCAAACTCAAGTTCTCTCCTTCTCATATCCACATAGGACTTTTGGCGACTCTGAGTTGTTTTTAACCTATCCCTTATAAGCTAAACTTTCTCCATGTCCTCATGGACTAAATCCGGCCCTATCATCGTAGCTTCACCGATATCAAATCAACCAATAGGCGATCTACACCTCTGCCTATAGAGAGCCTCAAACGGAACCATCTGAATACTAGAATGGTAGTTGTTGTTATACGCAAACTCAATGAAAGGAAAATGATCATCCCAACTACTGTTGAAGTCAATCACACACGCTCTCAACACGTCCTCGAGAGTCTGAATAGTCCGCTCAGCCTGACCATTGGTTTGAGAATGAAATGCTATGCTAAGCTTGACTTGAGTATCAAGTTGTTTTTGAAATGATCTCCAAAACTAGAAGGTAAATTGGGTACCTCTATCCGATTTGATGGACAATTTCATTCCATGCAACCGAAATAACTCCCAAATGTAAAATTTAGCATAATCCTCCACCTAATCAGTAGTTTTGACTGGTAGGAAGTGAGCTGCATTGGTCAACCTGTCCATGATCACCCAAATGAAATCATAATGTCGACGAGTATGAGGAAACCCGGTGATGAAGTCCATATTAATCTCAACCCATTTCTAAGAAGGAATACTGATGTCTTGAAGCACAGCTCCCGGTCGTTGATGCTCCACTTTCACCTATTGACAATTCGGGCACTTAGCCACAAACTCTGCTCTGTCCTTCTTCATGCCATTCCACCAATAGACTTCACGGTACATCTTGGTGGAACCTAGATATATGGAATATCTGTAACCATGAGCCTCGGGAAACATCCAATCTCTCAAATCATTAACATCCGAAATGCACAAATGACCCTGATATCAAGTCACACCATCTCGCCCTTTGGAGAAGACCTCCACCTTCTGATTTTGAACGTCTTCCTTCAACTTCACCAAGACAGGATCCTCATTTTGTCTAGCCTTTACATCAGTCACCAAGGATGATTCTGATCCGTTCTGAATAATAACACCACCATCGGTCGAGTCAACCAAATAAATTCCCAACCGGGCAAGCCGATGCACATCTTTCACCAGCTCCTTTCTCCCCTCATCTACATGAGACACATTCTCCATAGAAATCCTACTAAGGGTGTCTGCTACCACATTAGCCTTGTCTGAATGGTAAATGACACTCATATCATAATCTTTAAGTAACTCCAACCACCTCCTCTGGCGTAGATTTAGATCCTTATGGGTAAACACATATTTTAGGCTCTTGTGGTCCATAAACACATCCACATGGACCCCATACAAATAGTGTCTCCAAATCTTCAAGGAAAAAAATACCTTCGCCAATTCGAGATCATGAGTCGGGTAATTCTTTTCATGAATCTTTAGCTTCCTGGAAGCATATGCTATAACCTTGTCATGATGCATCAATATACAACAAAGGCCGATCCTTGAAGCATCATAATATACCACAAACCCATTAGTACCCTCAGGTAGGGTTAACACCGGTGCTGAGGTGAGTCGAGTGTTCAGCTCTTAGAAGCTCTTCTCACAAGCCTCTGACCATTTCTTTTGGGTCAGATTAGTCAACAGGACTGCAATAGATGAAAACCCCTTAATGAATCTCTGATAATACCCAGCTAAACCCAAGAAACTCCTGATATCCGAAGGATTCACCGGTCTAGGCCAATTCTTCATCGTTTTTATCTTTTGAGAGTCTACCTGAACACCCTCACTTGACACCACATGACCCAAGAATGCCACCGAGTTCAACCAGAACTCATATTTACTGATTAGCATACAACTGACGAGCCTTCAAGGTATGTAGCACCACCCTCAAATGAGCGGCATGCTCCTCCTCGCTCCAAGAGTATATAAGGATATAATCTATGAACTCAATCACAAACATGTCCAGATATGGCTTGAACACCCTGTTCATCAAATCCATAAAAGATGCAGGAGCATTTTTTTAGTCCAAAATACATAACTACAACCTCATATGACCATACCACGTCCTAAAGGCTGTTTTCAGGATGTCACTCTCCCGAACCCTGAGCGGATGGTATTCGGACCTGAGATCTATCTTCAAAAAGCACTTAGCACCTTGAAGCTAGTCAAACAAATTATTAATCCTGGGGAGAGGATACCTTTTCTTGATGGTGACCTTGTTTAATTGCCCATAATTAATACACCTTCGAAGAGATCCATCTTTCTTTCAGACAAAGAGTACTGGTGCACCCCATGTGGATTTGCTCAGTTTGATGAAACCCTTGTCTAAAAGGCCCTTCAACTGCTTCTTCAACTCCTTTAACTAGACTGGGGCCATTCTGTAAGGAGGAATAGATATAGGTTATGTATTGGGAAGAAGGTAAATACCAAAATCGATCTCCCGCTCGGGAGAAATTCCCGGTAGATCATCTGGGAAGACTTCTGGATACTCACAAACTACCGAAACTGACTGGATAGTTAGGGTATCATTCATAGAATCCTTAAACTTAACTATATGGTACATACAACCTTTAGAGATCATCTTTCTGGCCTTAAGGTAGGAAATAAAATGACCTGCAAGCATAGCCGAACTACCCTTCCACTCTAGGACTGGCTCTTTCGAAAAAATAAACACTACTGATGTGTTGTGGATTTACAAAACTTTCAACGCTCAAAAATATGAAAATAGCATGAACTTAGGTGTATTTATGTGGATATAAGACATTTTTTCTTTGGTTACAGGATAAATTGGTGTTGGAGCTAAAAAATGCAAAAGATAGCCTGAAGTGTGCAAAATAGGCTTAGATTGTAGTCCACAGTACGAACCGTAGGAAGGTCCTACTAGTCATACTGATGGCCTTGAAAAGTTGCAGAAGGCTAATGTTGAAGAGATGCAATACATGAGTCTCAATATGAGTCGCACCAAGCTTGTACAAGTCGTGGTGATGAAGTTGTGAAAAGATTCATAAGATTTGCATAAGAGGCTGACTCCTACTACGGAAAGTAAGTACGAACAGTGGAATGGAGGTACAATTCGTACCAGGATCCAACACTTAGCAAAAATCTAGCTAGTCATGCAATGTACAAAAGGATGCTATGGGCCGTATGATGGTGCTATGGATCGTAGGAGGACTCGTGATGTAGGAGGAATCATATATGGAAATTTACCCTATTAGCCTAGAAAAAGGATTCTTGTGTCTGTATAAATAAGTTTTAGGTTTTATTTATTCTTGTGTCTGTATAAATAAGTTTTAGGTTTTATTTTTAAGGGAGATAGATCAGAGAAGAGATTTTGAGGAGAGAAAGGAGAATTTAGTTGATTTGACTTGTGATCAACTTTTTCTTGAATTCTTCATGTTCTTGTTAATTGTTCTTCAAGATTTTGCTGATTAATTAAAGAAAGTGTTTGTCTCATTCATATTTGTAAGTATTGATTTATGTTTTTTTATCATGAATGCAATTCACAACCTTATAACTATGAGAGTCTAAAACCTCCATAGCTAGGGTTGTGGACCATGGTGGATTAACAAGCCAGGGTTGCACAAAGTGATTCTAAAACCAATATTAACACTTATCTTGTATTCTCTTCATGCTTAAACGTTTCTTAACGGTGCGCAATGTTAGGACATGCTCGAATTCTTTACTTGCTTAAGTCTAAGAGGTAGAGATTAGGAAAAGGAAAATACAATGGAGCCTTGATCTTAATGATCATTGTATTAACTTGAGTTGTGGTCGCAGGATAGTTAAATTTGGAATTTAGTGATAAAGGATAGTTTGAAACCGCTCATGAGACTTGGTCGAGTAATTGAGTATAGTCATTCAATAGAGACTGGTTGGTCGTTTGAATGAACCTAAGTTATCAGTTCTATAAGTGAGTATTGGTGATGATCACAAGTGTGTACCCAAAGAAGTTATGAACCCACGGGGAACACAAACCCTAGTTATCCTTTAATCTGATTCAAAACTGAACTTTTGATAATTGTTTTTATTATTGCTTTTCTTTAGAACCCCCGAATCTTGAAGTAACTACCTTACAAGTTCACTTACCGTCTGTAATCTAGAACTTCCATATTCCCTTGGGATCGACCCCAACCTCTAGTTGGGTTCTTATTAACAACGTCCGCTTTATACTTCAGTAAAAGGTGTGGTTTTAGCATTATCAAAAAGTGGCGTCGTTTCCGGGGAATACGGCTAAGACTAGGTTATTTGCTTGTATTTGACTTTTTGGTAGTTATTTCATTAATTATGTTTATTTTTGTGTTTTCTTTTTTTTTTCGTTGATACCCACAGGTTGTTCTTCGGTGAATGCCAATCAATCGGAGTAGTGGAGATCCCCTTGTTCCACTAAATCCAAAAATCGAAAGAGCATTGCACAGAATGGAGAACCACGAGCAAAGAGAAGCCCGCATAGCTAAAAAAGCTAGGCAAGCTGAGCTAGCTTCGCAAGCTGCACTACAACATGCAGAAGATGACAGAGAAGAGGTAGTAGATGTTGGCCGACATGGAAGGGGCAACAGAGCTCATAGATTTTCCCCTCAGTTCTTCGATGATAAGGACCCAGATATTGATGAAGTTTGGTTGAATGGAGCAATTGTGCCACCACCCTTTCCCACTGGGGCCAAATTTGACATTACGAGCACCATGATTCAATTGTTAAACATGAAAGGGGTGTTCAGTGGTCATGCAGCGGATGACGTCAACCTGCACTTAATGAACTTCGTAGGAATATGCAAGGCATACAGGTTGCCTGGAGTAAGCCAGGATGCCATACAGCTCAAACTCTTCCCTTTTTCTCTATTAAGGGAAGCTACTTTATGGTTATCGGAGTTGCCCAATGACTCCATAACTAACTGGAGAGAGCTCAAACAGGCCTTTTTAATTTCCCCCTTCCAGGATGTTGCAGCTAAAGGATGAGATCTATAATTTTCAACAAATTAAGACTGAGGCACTTCATGAAACTTGGTTGAGATTCACAAAGAAGTTGAAAAATGCCCTAACCACAAAATTCTAGATGACAAATTTGTTGGAAATTTTTTACAGGTCTCTGAATAATAGCTCAAAATCTGTAGCAGACACGGTGGTTGGAGGAGCATTGATGAGTCACACCTGGGAGCAAGCTGCCACTATCCTTGACAGGGTGACTAAGACAAACAGGGCTTAGCATACGAGGGAGGCTGATGCAGTGGAAGGCACATATGTTGTTGGTTTGACAGCAAACCAATGAAGAAAAGAAGAAGAACGCGACAAGGAGTTGGCTCATATGCGCACATCATTGGACTTGCTGACAAAGCATATTATGGGAGCTGGAGTCAAATAGGTTAATACAGTGGGAACTCAAGGAAGAAAGCAAGGAGATGACCACTCTGATTCTGAGGAAGAGGCAAACTTCCTGGATAGCCAAGTGGCAGGTTTCCGAACAAACGCCCAAGCGTCTGCATAAGACAATTGGCGCCAAGGTTCTGGAAATCAAGGTCGGAACCAGTATAGAGACAACTATAACAGAAATGGGTTCAGATACGGGAGCAGGGGATGTGAGCGCGAAGGAGATTGGAGACGAAACAATGGATACCGCTATTACCGGGCTGGAGTCTATGTTCCTCCCAATGCACTAGAAGGGGAGTATGGGCAATCAAAGTTGGGGAGCATGATGGCCGAGATGTTAAAGAAGGTAAGGTCCACTGATGATTAGATGAAGGAGATCCGAAATGACTTATCAAGTATGGGATAGAAAGTGGAATCCCATGCTACCTCCATCAAGCAAATTGAACATCAACTTGGGCAACTGTCAGCATCAATGAACCCTAGACAAAAGGGTACACTACCTAGCAACACTGTCCAAAATCCAAAGAACAATGCACATTGTATGGCGGTGATGACTAGGAGTGGTAAAACCACAATTGACTCCCTGTTTCTAGTTGAAGTTGAGCGGATAAAAGAGAGCATAATTGAGAAAGATGATACGAGTGCTGAGAGAGAGAATGGTGAAGTGCAAGAGGGCCCGAGAGGTGAGAAAGAACTTGACATGGATCAAGGAGCAACTGAAGTACATAAAGTTATCCCACGACCACTGTCACCATTCCCCAAAGGATGAAGAAGAAGGCGGAGAATGGTAAGTTTCAGAAAATTCTTTCAATGCTTAAGCAACTATCTGTGAACATACCATTGGTTGAAGCATTAGAGAAGATGCCGAGATATGCAAAGTTCATGAAGGACTTGGTGACTAAGAAGAGATTTGTGAGTTATGAGCCCATTGACAATACATATTTATAGTGCCATAGCTAAAAGGTTCCTAGCTTAGAAAAAGGAAGACCTGGGTGCCTTCACTATACCATGTATGATTGGAAACGTTGAGTTCACAAGGACACTCTGTGATCTGGGAGCTAGCATTAATTTGATGCCCTTGGCACTATTCAAGAAATTGGGATTGGGAGCCCCCACACCGACCAACATGCAGCTACTGATGGCCGACAGAATGGTTAAAAAGCCAGTGGGCATCCTAGTCGATGTGCATGTCAAGGTAGACAAATTCATATTCCCAAAAGACTTTGTGATTTTGGATTGCAAGGTTGATTATGAGGTCTCCATTATTTTGGGGAGACCATTCCTTGCAACGATGAGGGCTCTAGTAGATGTGGAAGCTGGTCTGCTAAAGTTTAGATTAAACCAAGAAGAGGTCACTTTCAACATCTGCAGGACAATGAAGCAACCAAAGGAATTTAGTGTAATCTCAGCAATAGAGGATGAGTATGAATCACTTGACGAATTCTGAGTAGTCAAGTTATTCACGTCGTGCTGCGATGTTAAATCAGGCGCTTCTCGGGAGGCAACCCAAGTGGTAGTTTGGTGAAGTCTGAGTAACCAGGCTACCTACATTGTGTCGTAATGTTAAATCAAGCGCTTCTTGGGAGGCAACCCAAGTTATTGAACTAATGTGTGCTCAGTATGCAGGGAAATGAAAACACAGGAGGTTGAAATATCAGCTACTACGGCTCTCAGTACGACTCGTGATGGGATCCTACGAGCCGTAGCAACAATTGTAGTGAGGATCAGAAAAAAATAACTACAAGCTTTGACCTACAATCCATCCTACGGATCGTACTTTAGTTGTACGAGTCGTAGGATTTATTCATAGGTCTCCAGGTAAGTTTTCTTTAACAGGGTCACTTACAAGTCCAAGGGACGAGTCGTAGGTACTTTCTTCGACTAGTGGTACGAGTCGTGACAGGTCAACAATGGCAATAATACCTGACTCGGCCCAAATTCTTTTAAAATTTTCCCTTACCTATTTAAACCCCACAAAAACCCACTCCCACGCTAATATCACTCAAAATCATGACTTGAACTCACCTCCCCACACTCGTAACCTGAAATCACCAAAAAATCGAGCAAAATTTTTACTCAACCCAAGTTCTGAAAACCCTAAACGGTGATTTCCAGTTGATGAAGCATCAATCAAGTAAGTATGTTGTATTAAACATTGCTAACATTCATATACTGAGAATGACAGGTGCTAAAACCCCTATGATTCAGTCACTATGCTTGAAAATTGATTTTGAAAAAAAAAGAGACAATTATCAGGGTGTGGTAAAATGGTTTTTCGACTGGAGAGATGCTAAAATTTTGATGAACTGAGGTCTTGAAACACACAATGAGTTACGGGTAGTGGGTTAAAAAAGGAAGGATTGAGCATGGTTGAATTGAGTTAATGATGTGCCTAGACCTGGGGGGAAATCTAAGTACCTTAAAAATGTGAAAAGAGAACCCTTGCAAACTGAGAAAAGAAAATCTGGAAGTGGTATGAGGCACAGTACGGATAGTAGGTTGCTACTACGAGTCGTATTGAGTAGTCGTACCACCAAGCTGAACAAGGTTGCAGAAAAAGCCTTTCCTACAACTCGTGGAATCGACCTATGGGTCGTACCATGAGTCGTGGAAAATTCAAAAAAATATTAACACAGGGACTTCATCAGACGACTCAAGGTACGGATCGTACCTTTTTGGTACAACTCATACCTGCGAGTCGTACAAAAAATTGGCTATAATTCTGGGACTTCTCATGAGTCGTACATTCATAGTACGACCCATAGTGATGACCCGTGATGAGAATCTGAACATTGCCTATATAATTCATTTTTTTTCAAAAACAGAATGCTAACTTCTTTCTCTACAGGTACAATGAAATTCAAACGCAGAGCCGATAAATCAAAAGCCCGAAGGACACTAATTGATGAAACAACTGAGTCGGAGTCTAAAAAGGGAGGAGATTCACCTAGTGGTTCAGTCGAAGAGTATCAAGTAGATACCTTTGACACTAATGGAACCAGAACCACTAGGGCAAAATCAAAGGCCCAAGCTTAAACAACCACTACCACATCCGCTCGAGCTCTCCAGTCTGAGGAGAGAGTTAGAGAGGTACAACAGAAGTTGGGAAATGACTCCAATGCACAACAGAAGTTGGGAAATGACTCCAATGCTGAAGAAGGGTTAGGGGAGACCCAAAGTGGAGAAGAGAGCGGCAATGAAGAATCAGAGGAGGAGGCTCCTAATGTTGCACAAGAACAGACCCCCCCCCTCCCCCCAGAGAAAGCTGTACAATTTAGTGGAGAGTGCCGGGAGCTAGAAATATCTATGAGCAAGGCATATCTCTCACCACCAAGAATAAACCAAGGAGGAGCATCCAAGAAGAACTGCAGATCCTCACAAACTCACTTAATGAAGTTGAGGAAATGAAGCGGATTTTTAGCTTTTATGGTTTTGAGTGGATGGCCAAGACTCCAGAACAGTATACAGAAGACATAGGTTGGGAGTTCTATGCCAACTATTTTGCCACCATGGAGGTCAGGGCAAAGGAAGGGCAGAAGAAAAAAGACCATCCTCGTCTGGAGAGAGTGTTATGGTCCAAGGTCAAGAGATTGATATATCTGAGCGGACCATCGCTCGAATGTTGTACGAACCAAAGTTCATGACTACAAGGATGATGCCAGAGTACGATTACAGCGTGGAGGCAATGAAGCAGATTAGAAAGCTGACTGTGCAGGAGCGACAGAGGCAGCTGCAATGGCTAGCAGGGGTGATTGCTGAGAACAAGGAAGAAACTGAGTGGGTTACAGGTGGAAAGCAGGTGACCAAGAACTCATTAAATTTCATAGAAAAAGCCTGTTGGACACTAGTGTGCCATCGGTTAGCACCTACGGTCAACGACAACACATTGAGTGCTGACATAGCAGCTTTGATGGCATGCCTCATGTCTCGTTACCCCATCAATATCCCGAGGATCATAACAGATGAGACACGAGATTGGGCGGTGGGAGTGAGTACTACTATCCCATTCCCGAGTCTTGTATTCAGATTATGTATGGAGGTAGAAGTTCCACAAAGTGACGAGTGGTTGATTGGAGGCCAGAGGATTGCAGACATAGGTCTTATCCGGGATGAGATGAACCCAGTAAGCAGATCCAGGATTCCCACAGCAATTCAGCAGCTCAGCTAGTAGGGGACACACATGTGAATGTCCCCAGTACATAGGAGGAAAGCGAGACACCGTCTACAGTTTTAGCATCCCCCACTCTTCCGGACCTAGATGTCGAGCCTGACGAGGAGATTGATTTGGCGGCATATTGGGAGTCGACTACAGTTATTGACAAGGTTAATAAAAGAGTTGTTGAGGACGTTAGAGAGGAGAGCCCAAAAAAGAGGAGAAAAAAGGAAAGGAAAGAGCGCAAGCGGGTCAGAGAGAAGAGAGCATGCAGACTCACGACACACATATGTCTGAGCTACATGAGAGAGCTAGAGGAGCAGGTAGCTCCACCATAGCTCAGCCCGAGCTTGCCAGTGGCTGTGACCCTTCAGGAAAGCCACATTCAGCCCCGATAGTTGCAGAGGTCGTCGAAGCGGCCACAATTACTGGGGGGGAGGGGACCACTCCCCCTATTGACACACCATTGAGCGCGCCAGCCACCACTAGTGCCACTATTACAATGGAGGTACCACCTCTACAAGATGACAGGAGCGCCTAGTGCGCCACAGGTATGTTCTGTTCGCTATGTTCTTATAGTTCATGCTTTGGGGACGAAGCTTATTTTTCAAAAGGGGAGGGGGTGTACTTATGATTTTTTGGGGGGATTTTTGATTCGTCTGAGGATTTTTCTTTTCGTGTTTATTTTCCCTCAAGCATTCTATCTAGTAGAATTGGCATGTGTAGGATTTTTATCTTTTTTTATCTTGTGATTTTTGTTTAATTAGAAAGTAACTTAGGAATCTCAGCCAATAAAAATACACTAGTTTTGGTTTTTGAAAAATTGATCTTGTTTAAATTTTTTGATGCATTAGCTATGTATTGGTGACAACATATGACTTATGTGGATCTTTCGATGTCATTTAGTTTATTAATATGAGTAGTCTTGTAAATCCATGTATAAACCAGACAGGTGAGGTGAAAATAGTTCATGTACCATGTGTGAGTGAGGTATAGTACTCAGTTCGGTATTGTGTTGAAGATCTAGAACTTGCCTGGTTGGTCTTTTCATAAGCTAAGGATGGTTGGTTAAGATATGATCATAGGCCATTTTTTTAGCTCACTGTTAGCCTATATTACCCTACCAAAGTTTCATGAATCCCTCGATCCCAAGTTTGAGCCTTAATAGACCATGTTTTTTTGATTTACTGATTAACCATATCCATTTGTTTTTAATGAACCTGTTTTGTCCCTGGTCCTTCCTTGGATATTTTGAACCTCAACATAAGCAAAATGATTAAGTTGAGGGTGACTAGAGTAGGGGTGCGTACATGGTGGGAATGGAAGAAAGAAAAAGAAAAGAGAAAAGAAATGGTGAAAAATGATGTATGCTGTGGTGAAAAGAAAAGAGATGAAAAATATTGAGAATCTTGAAAAAGAAATTTCAAAAGAAAATAAAAATGACGAAAAAGTTGAAAACTTACCACACCCATGCAAATGTGTATAAAGAGAAGTGAGAAGGGAAGAAAAAGGGAATGAAAGAATAAAGGGTGAAATAGGTGAATGGTGTAGCTAATGTATGTAGTGCCAAGGAAGGGATAGTTACTTATAAAATCTTCCATCTTTATCATGTCCAGCCTTAAGCCTATATTACAAGCCATACCAAAGTCCTATAGTGATCCTAATTCGACCATCTAACAAACCACAGTAGAGAAAATAAGGGCAAGCCTATGGTATCTGACACATAATACTTGTAACTTCTTTGTGAGAGTGAGCGTCTTACTTGTTTAGTCCCATGTTATGTTTGACATTTCATATCTGAGTGGGAACTTCATTTGTGTGAGGGTACATGGATTGTGTTTTCTTTTACCATTGGTCTGTGTGAAAAATATTGGTGATGACTTGATTGCCTTTTGATAGCTAGATGACATATCTTGATCCCTATTTATGATGTTTTGAGGTTGCTTGTCATGCATTAGCTGATGTTGTTCCATGAGAAAGGGTCAAGAGAGTTTGTATAGAAAGTGCAAGTTTTGGTGAAGTAATGGATGTAGTATCTTAAGTCTATCTTCTAGTTAAGCGTCATGTTTAGTTTTTCTTTTCTTTGCCTAAGGGCATGCAAAAGTCTTAAATTGAGGGTGTTGATGTGCTATGGATTTACAGCACTTTCGACGCTCAAAACTATTAAAATAACATGGACTTAGGTGTATTTATGTGGATATAATGCATTTTTTCTTTGGTTACAGGATAAATTGGTGTTGGAGCTGAAAAATGCAAAAGATAGCCTGAAGTGTGAAAAATAGGCTCAGATTGCAGTCCACAGTACGAACCGTAGGAAGGTCCTACTAGTCATACTGATGGCCGTGAAAAGTTGTAGAAGGCTAATGTTGAAGAGATGCAATACATGAGTATCAATATGAGTCGTACCAAGCTTGTACGATTCATGGTGATGAAGTCGTGAAAAGATTCATAAGATTTGCATAAGAGGCTGACTCCTACTACGAAAAGTAAGTACGAACAGTGGAATGGAGGTACGATTCGTACCAGGATCCAACACTTAGAAAAAATCTAGCCAGTCATGCAATGTACGAAAGGATTCTATGGGTCGTGTGATGGTGCTACGGATTGTAGGAGGACTCGTGATGTAGGCAAAATCAGATATGGAAATTTACCCTATTAGCCTAGGAAAATGATTCTTGTGTCTGTATAAATAAGTTTTAGGTTTTATTTTTAAGGGAGATAGATCAGAGAAGAGATTTTGAGGAGAGAAAGAGAGAATTGAGTTGATTTGACTTGTGATCAACTTTTTCCTGAATTCTTCTTGTTCTTGTTAATTGTTCTTCAAGATTTTGCTGATTAATTAAAGAAAGTGTTTGTCTCATTCATATCTGTAAGTATTGATTTATGTTTTTATCATGAACGCAATTCACAACCTTACAACTATGAGAGGATAAAACCTCTATACTAAGGTTGTGGGAACCATGGTGGATTAACAAACTAGGGTTGCATAAAGTGATTTTAAAACCAATACAAACACTTATATTGTATTATCTTCATGCATAAACTTTTCTTAACGGTGCGCAACGTTAGTACATGCCCGAATTCTTTACTTGCTTAGGTCTAAGAGGTAGATATTAGGAAAAGAGAAATACAACGGAGCCTTGATCTTAATGATTATTGTATTAACTTGAGTTGTGTTCGCATGATAGTTAAATCTGGAAATTAGTGATAATGGATAGTTTGAAACCGCTCATGAGACTTGGTTGACTAATTGAGCATAGTCATTAGATAGGGACTGGTCGGTCATTTGAATGAACCTAAGTTATCAGTTCTACAAGTGAGTATTTGTGATGATCACGAGTGTATACCCAAAGAAGTTATGAACCCATGTGGAACACAAACCCTAGTTATCCTTTAATATTGATTCAAAATCGAACTTTTGATAATTGTTTTTATTATTTCTTTTCTTTAGAACCCCCTAATTTCTAAGTAACTACCTTACAAGTTCACTTACCGGCTGTAATCTAGCTCTTCCATAGATCTTCCATATTCCCTGTGGGATCGACCCCAACCTCTAGCTGGGTTCTTTATTGACAACATCCGGCTCATACTTCAGTAAGAGGTGTGGTTTTAGCATTATCATCTATCGCACGGGTTCTACAATTTACTGAAGCATAACATGCATGTAGCCAATCCATGCCAAATATAACGTCAAAATCTGTCATGGCTATAACTACTAAATCTGCCGAGGTAACTTTCTGAAGGATTGAGACGGGGCAATTTTTATACACCCGTCTAGCTATAACTGAATCACCAACTATAGTAGAGACTGAGAAGGGTTCTAATAAGATCTCGGGACTGACTCTAAAACTACTAGCAACATAGGGTGTCACTAGCAACATAGGGCGTCACAAAATACAAAGTAGCCCCTGGATCTAACAATGCATAAACATCAATGTAAAATACTTATAACGTATCAGTGACCACATATGGTGAAGTCTCCTGCTCCTATCGAGGTGCAAGGGCAAAGAACTTGTTCTGACACTGGCCGCCAGCTGAACTAATAGAAGCACCCTGTTGGAATAGACGTGCTGTCAGAGCTACTGAACTAGCAGCTGGGGTACGGACTCCACCATCGCTTGATCTAGCTGAAGGGCAATCCATGAGCATGTGTCTGGATTTTCCACACCCGAAACAAGCATCTGATCGAACTAAACACCTCCTTGGGTGGTTCTTGCCATACTTCGCACAGGCTAAAAATGTCCAATCTCCTGAAATGCTCCACTGTCCCCTCGAGCCTGACGCTCTACCCCTCTAATCACGTCTAGGTTAGGACAGGACACTAGCTAATGATGGTGCTGGGGCTAATAAGCTTTGCTGAAACTGAGGGCGGTGAACACCACCGGATCTCTACTGAGTGAACCCAACACTATCTGTCCTGGCCCTCTTGGCCTCTCTCTCCCTCAGATGCACCACCTCCATCTGTTGGGCGTGAAAAACTATCCAAGGAAAATCAATATCCTAATAAATCATGTAAATCCTACAATCCTTGTCTAGGTAGTCTGCCACTCCATGCACAAACCTGCTTACCCGAGCTCTCCAATCATCCACTAGCTCTGGGGAATACTTAGACAAACGAGTGAACTCCAAAGCATACTCTTGGACTGTCATGTTATCCTGCTTCAGGTTCACAAACTCCACTACTTTAATATCCCTCATCTCAAGAGGGAAGAATCGCTCCAGAAATGCGGTGGAAACTCCTCCCAATCGATAGGACTTGCTCCCACTATCCGGCTATATTTCCACTGCCTGAACTAGATGTACGCGACCCCCTTCAACTAATATGAAGCTAGATCAACGCACTCCTCCCCAGTCACCCCCATAATATGGGTGATCCCAAAATCTCCTCAATGAACTCATGTGGATCCTCGTCCACCTTCAATCCAAGGAACTCGGGAGGGTTCATCCTCAGAAAGTTTCTAACTATCATCGCCGCCACATTCCCATTCTGAGGGACATGCACTATCGCCTGCTGATTGACCTTGTACGTCAAGGCCTGGGCTAACATCTGGATGTCTTCCTTGAAATCTGCGTGGGCAACCGGCTTGGGTATATGCTCCTCATGAACTGGTGGGGCCTGCTGATGCCCTTCTCCATTGCTACCCTCATGGCCATTTCCGTTTCCATTTCTCCTTCCGTTAACTCTGCGGGGAGGCATGATTTTGTAAATGTGTATAGCATGAATTAGAAGGATAGAGAGACATTTCACCACGCGACATAGATCACGAAAGAAGGAAACATTTTCTAAACGTCTCGTAGCCTCTTCGTCATAAGTGTGGCGCGCTTCGCACCCATGAAAAAGACTCTATTTAACGTGGATTTCGAATACCCTAGGACACTTCAAAACCTAATGTTCTGATACTAAGTTTTTCACGACCCAAACATAAGCCCGGATCGAGACACGGGACATGAAACCCCGAGAGGCTCCAAGTCGACCATAGCATGAATATACATCTAACTCAATCATAGATAAGCGGAAGATCATCATAACTAATATAACGGAACTCTAATCAACATAATATCTGCATACGTACATGAGTCTAGAGCTAAATGCAACTATGTCCGAAAAGAACCTCTAATACTGATGAGTTGATAGGACAAGACTCCAACTAACTCTCTATGGTCTGAAAACTGAAAAGACGAGATACAATTGATAAGAAGGGTCCTCGCAAGATGAGGACTCACCAACTAATGCTGAGGAAAGATAACTCCAAGAACCTGACTATCAGCGGAACTGAGCCTGGATGTCGGAGCCTATATCATAAAAAGATACAGCATAGAGTATGCGGTCAGTACTTGAAATATACTGAGTATGCAAGGTAAGTAAAAATGGATAATTAAAATACATAAAATTTCATAAAAGTAGGACAACATGATCATAACGTAAATATCGAAATGTAAATATAAGGGCTTAAGATTTTCAAAACATTTATAACTCAACCATGTTCATAATCATAAGATAAAAGATTTACTAAACATGACTTGAGCCAAAGTACATAATCATAACCATACATAAATCATGAAGAATAGAGGGAGATTCTTATAACCGACATACCCCACATAAGCACACATGGAGCCTGACCTGTAACGGGTGTTCGTACCTTGCCAAGGGTAGAACCATGAGAAGAGGTGTGATATCACAACGTGAGGCCCATTCGGGAAAAAGGGGGACAAGTCTCAAGGGATGTCCCAACATGGCTACGTTGGCCCGTAGTTTTGAGACTCAGATATGTTTGGACCCCGGGTATACTCAGTGTTAAATACTACTCCAAAAACATATATAGTGCTCATATGATAATAGGGAAAACATACATGAGATTCATGGTCTAGTTAAATCATAATAATCATAACATGCTTGAAATACGTGAACTAGCCATGAAATAAGGCAAGTGAGTCGGCCATAATCATAAATTCATAAATCATGAAATTCATGCATACTTGTAAAATATGTATATGCTTGATATTAAATAAATCCGTGATGAGTACTTGAGAGAAATCAAATCATAAAGTATAAATTATAATTGGGCTAATTAAGATCAAGATCATAGTGAAATCATAACTTGACTTTTCATAAGAATAATACATAATTGGGCATAATTTAATTAAAATATGAAACTATAATTAATAATAAAAATAGTTATAAATTCTCTTCATAGATCATAAAACATGATTTAATACATGAAAGAGATTGACCCATCAATAGATCATTTCGAATTTCACAAGAATTGGCTTAAACCTTATGGATCATGAAACTTGACTTTTAGAATTGGAATTCATGAAATTTGAGAAGAATTTAGGGCATGATAGTGGAAGGGACTCTCATTCATAGTCTCACATACCTGGGTAAGTTGATACTACCCTCTTCCTTGAACACCCAAAGGAAATTGAAGAAGAATTGAGGAAGAACCTTGAAGAACTATGCTTGATCACTCTCTAAACCCTTAAAATTGTATGCATGAGTTTTGAATAGGCTAGAATGACTTAGCCCATCTTAATAAACTTTATTCTGGGCTTAAAACAACGTAGTTTAGGCTTTAGGAACATAAGAATTATGAAAAATCTCTTAATAAACTCGCAGGGAATAATAGACTGCCAGTCCCAATGAGGGACTGGATGAATCATCATCTATGGCCACACTCGTTGCCTGCCTTCATCAAGAACACTGCCAAAATACCTCTAAGAGTCACCACGGGGGACACCATGACTCTTGGTGTACCCAACAAGTCATGGTGATGACCCGTTGCCAATACTAGCAGCTTCTCTTCTTCCTTCGGCCATCCTTGACCATGGGTGACCTAACTGATCGTGGGGTTGACCATGACTCATGGTCACACCCATGGTCACCCCGAACTTGAAAATTTTCAACTAAGTCAAACTCCTCACCACGAGTCACTTAATGACTCGTGGTTATCCTGACGGTTCACTAGACGACTCGTCCTGTGACCTGGTGCAGAAAATCCTATTTTCTCCATTTCAACTCCAATCTGATCTTAGGGTTTCTGGGCCATTACATTATGAGGCCATGTAGAAAGTCCAGCTTATTACGGAAATGATGAAAATAGATCATAGTTGTCAAAAATTTTATGCGGATGTTACACAGAAAGAACTTAAGTTTGAACTTGATGATTGGGTGTTTTTGAAGGTGTCTCCCATGAAGGGAGTGATGAGGTTTGGGAAGAAAGAGAAGCTATTTTCCCTATATATTGGTCCTTATGGGATTCTAAGGCGAGTTGGCAAAGTGGCATATGTGTTTGAGCTACCAACAAAATTAGCTTCGGTACATTCAGTTTTCCATGTATCTCTATTGAAGAAGTGTATTAGTGACCCGACCTTAGTTGTTCTGGTGGAAAGAGTAGGTGTGAAGGATAGTCTTACCTTTGAGGAAGTTTCAATTAAGATACTTGATCGTTAGGTTCAGAAGTTGAGAAATTAAGAAGTAGCTTCAGTGAAGGTTTTTTGGAGAAATCAGCTTGTTGAGGGAGCTACGTGGGAAGTCGAAGCAGATATCATGGCTAGATATTCCCATCTGTTCCCTTCTGGATCAGTTTCAGCATGAGGTATCAATTTTTTCCTTATTACTCTATTCAGTTTCATGTCAAGTTCATGTCTCTAAGTTCCTTTCATGATTTAGCATGCATGTATGATTCATGAATTCAGTTCAGTCATGTATTTAAGTCCGGAGTCACTCACTCCATCAGTTTCCAGCTTTAGATGTTCAATATTTGGGATTGCAGTTCCTTTCCCCAACCTTTCAATATGCTTAATCCATATTCAAGGATGAATGTTCCCAAGGGGTAGATATTGTAATACCCCAAAGATCCTAAGACTAGATTCTAGATTTGAAGTATATTCAACAGAAAAAGTCTGGAAATTTTCTCACCTTATGACTGAAGGTACGAGTCATGGTCTGGTAGTACGGGTCATAGGAAGACCCATGGTACAATTCAGAGGTTTCTTTCCCCAGACCACGAGTCCACACTACGAGTCATAGTTTAGTGGTATGACTCATGGTCATAGAGTCATACTATGCTATGGGGTTATCAAGTTTTGATCCTATGAGTGATTGTTTGACTCGCAGTAAGGAACTACGAGTCGTGGAAATAATCAGTGAGTTGGAGAAAATTGGACTGTCTAGCTACGGGAGGAACCCACGAGTCATGAGTCAATTGTACGACTCGTGGTACGAGTTGTATGACTGGAAATGCTCATTTTTCTTGTGAAATCATTAAGGATATTTTCGTAAATCCTAAGCTCCTAAGTCCTAAACTATGTCATTTTAAGCCTTGAAAGGATTATTTTAAGAGGGTTTAGCCTATATCAAGTCATTAGGATTTCCCATGCATGCAAAGCCTTGAATTCTCTTGGAAGATCAATCTAGAAATTCTTTCAGTTCTTTTTCAAGTCTCTTGGGCTTTCAAGGACAAGTTGAGAATCAGTTTACCCAAGTATATTAGGCTATGAATGAGAGTTTCCTTCCACTCTCGTGCACAAATTTCTCCTTGGGTTCTAATTCAAGTATATGATCTTATAGGGTTTTAACCCGATTTTATGAAATTCTCTATGATATGTCTATGGTTCAATTCCCCTCATTTTCCAAAGAATGTTTTAAGGTTTATGGGAAAATTTTATACACAAATTGATTATAAAATTTATGATTTCTAGTTTCATAAAATTATTCCCTATCATGCAAGTTTTATGAAAAGTCAAGTTTATAATTCATGATTGCAAGTATAATGAGATATCTAGCATGATTGAATGTTTATAAATTACCCATGTATGAATCTATGATTTTGACTTATGAGGTCTACTTCAAGTATGCACGATTTTAAGATTCGGGCAAGCCCGCACATGTTAAGTATGTTTTCATGGTTCAGCTTAGTTTTATAAGATCATCTTACCATATGGTTTGGAGTGTATACTCCCTACTCAACTTATGGTATGCTTTGAGCCAAAACTCCCCATGTTCATATTTTAGACTATGCATGTAATTATGATTTCAGCTTCGTTGAAAAACGATGGAAGCACTATGTATGTTTTTGGGAGTAATGTCTAGCACCGAGTAGGCCTGGGGTTCAGGTAAATCTCGGGTCTCAGAACTATGCACCAATGAAGGTGTATATATATATATATATATATATTGGGACCGCCCTTGAGAGTTTTCCCGTCCGCACGGGGTCTCCAACTTGATACTGATATCATGGTAGCATCTTTAGCCCTAACAAGGTTTTGGACAGCTCTGCCCACTTGAGTATGATAGTTAGGGTATCACGTAAGCTCTATCGTGATGGTGTCGGTTGTAACGAGTCTCCCATTGTTCCTCATAATTTTAGTTATTCATGTTCATGACTTATGATATTATGCTTTACAACAGGTTTGACCTAATGATCAGTTTATGAACTTTTACTTATCATTTCAACTATGACAATTCATATGATTTCTATTTTTAGCTTTGGGCCATTCTATTCAAATATGATACTCAGTTTATGACTATATATATGTCTCAGATTCAAATTTCATGCAGTTCTTACTCTCACGATCTATTTATTTATATTTATATGCATGATTTCAGTTAATAGTTACTCAACATATTTTACTTACCTTGCATACTTAGTGCATTTCAAGTACTGACCGCATACTCTATGTTGTATTATTTTATGATACCGGTCTGAGTGATTAGATTCAATCTCGTTTTTAGTCCAGCTTTCCTCAAAATTCAGCTCATTTTTCATTGTTGGTGAGTCCTCATCTTCCGAAGATATTCAGCTTGGCATTTGATTATGTTATTTCAGTTTCAAACTTTAGCGAGCTAGTTGGGGGTGTTATCCATCAACTCATCAGACAGTATAGAGGCTTATCAGACATTATTGTTGACTCCATTTATGATTGTTATGTTATTCAAATTCTGCTTTAATATATGCTCTTTAGTTGCTATATTCATGCCATGGGTCGACTTGGAGCCATTCGTGGTTTTAGGTCTTATGTCTCGATCTGAGGTCCCAGCTAGGGTCGTGACAAGCAGCATCTTGGTCAGATGTCTGTTGCTATGAATAGATGCAAAAGGGCACACTTCCTAGTAACACAGTACAGAACCCTAAAAATAAAAGTCATTATATGGACATTACTGCTAGAAGTGGAAAGACGATAGTTGATCCTCCTATGCTGATTGTGGTTGATGAGACAATTGAGCCCGAGTTGATTGATGATGATAAGGTGTCAGATTCTTAGGATCGGATTATGGTTGATGATGCAGCTAAAAAGACAACTCCTAGTATTGAAAAAAAGTGTGTGCCTGAAAAAGGGAAGGAGAAGGATGTCTCTCAAAAGTTGACTCCCATTCCTAGACCTCCTCCACCTTTCCCACAAGGTTGAAGAAAAAGGACGAAGAAGGGAAGTATCACAAATTTATTTCGATGTTGAAACAATTATCTGTGAATATCTCTTTAGTAGAGGCACTTGAGAAGATGCCTAGCTATCTAAAGTTTATGAAGGATCTTGTCACTAAGAAGAGGACTGTGAGCTTTGAGCCTGAGGACAATTTGCACCATTGTAATGCAATAGCATCTCGGTCTCTCTTGTAGAAAATGAAAGGCCCTGGAGCATTCACCATACCATGCACTATTGGAGCCTTCAATTTTTGGTAAGGCTCTATGTGATCTGGGGGCTAGTATTAATCTTATGTCAAACAGTGTTTAGATACTTGGGCTTGGAAGCCCCCAAGCCGAATACAATGCGACTTCTGATGGTAGATCACATGGTGAAAAATTCTATGGGGATATTTTATGATGTTCTAATGAAGGTTGAGTCATTTATATTTCTGGCCAATTTTGTTATTCTTGACTATGAGGTGGATTTTGAGGTCTTCATTATATTGGGGTGGCCATTCCTTACCACCAATCATGCTCTTGTGTCATGGAAATCGGGCAACTAAAGTTCTTGTTGAATAATGAAGAAGTGACTTTAATATGTGTCGGTTTATGAAGCAGTCGAATAATATACGGGTGGTCTCAGTGGTTGATATTGTGGAGGCTGAGCTTCTAATGATGCCTATTAAGGAGAGGTTGAGTATTGAGGACTTAGCAGCAGTGTTGGTGAATGTTGATGCTGCTGAGATAAATGGGGGTGATGAGATAGTTAATGCACTTACCAGTATGTGGTTGTACACTTATGCTCTACAAAATATTGGTCTTGATTTGAAGAATTGTGTAGCCCCACCGGCCAAGCCATCTATTGAGGAGCCTCCAATCTTAGAGCTCAAAGAACTCCCATCTCATTTACGATATGTATTTCTGGGAGCCAAAAATGCATTATCGGTCATGTAGCAGCAGACTTAGTAGAATGGCAAGTGAAGGCTTTGGTCTCCATTCTGAGGAGGTACCATAAGGCCATTGGATGGTCCATAGCATAGATTATTGAGATCCCACCGGGTATTTGCACAGATAAGGTGCAGCTTGAGCCAGATTGTATTCTGATATTGAGCATCAACATAGGTTGGATCCATCTATGCGTGAGGTGGTCAAGAAGGGGATTATTAAGTGGTTGGATGCAGGTTTACCCTATTGCAGAAAGCAAATGGGTGAGCCCAGTCCAATGTGTGCCAAATAAGGGTGGAATCACTATGGTTCCAAATGCTAATAATGAGCTCATTCCACTGAGGCCAATCATGGGTTGGAGAGTAAGCATGGACTATCGGAAGCTAAATAATTGGATGCATAAAATTACTTTCCAATGTATTTATGGATCAGATGCTAGGCCGACTTATAAGCAAGAGGTAGTATTTCTTTCTTGATGGTTATTTAGGGTACAATTAGATCTCCATCTCCCCCGAAGACAAAGATAAAACCACCTTCACCTGCCCCTATGGGATGTTCGCCTTTATGAGAATATCGTTCAGGTTATGTAATGCACCCACCACTTTTCATTACTGCATGATGTCCATATTCTCAAACATGGTGGAGGACACCATTGAAGTTTTTTTGGATGATTATTTAGTGGTGGATGACTTAAATCATTGGCTCATTTGAGCAAGGTGCTACAGAGGTGTGAAGAGACCAACTTGTTGATTAATTAGAAAATGTGTCATTTCATGGTCAATGAAGGTATTGTGCTCGGCCATAAGATTTCAGGTAAGGGCATTGAGGTGGACAAAGAAAAGATTAATGTAATATCTAGTTTTCACCTTCAGTTTCTCTAAAAGGTGTTCGGAGCTTTTTAGGTCATGTGGGGTTCTATCGAAGATTCATTAAGGACTTCTTAAAGATTGCACATCCCTTATGCAAGATACTTGAGAAAGAGGTGAAGTTTGTATTTGATGATGCATGCTTGAAGGCTTTGTTGTACTTGAAGGAGAGATTGATTACTGCTCCTATCATAGTTGCACCTGACTGGTCCTTACCATTTGAGGTGACGCGATGCTAGCGAAGTGGCCCTAGGTGCTATTTTCGGCCGAAGGTGTGAAAATATCTTTCATCCAATTTATTATGCTAGCAAGGTACTTAATGCATCTCAGAAAAATTACACTATGACTGAGCAAGACTTGTTGGCGGTGGTGTTTGCATTTGAGAAGTTTCAGGCTTACTTGCTTGGAACTAAAGTGATAGTTCATACAAACCATATAACTCTATAATATTTGATAGCAAAGAAGGATGCCAAACCATGGTTGATTAGATGGATACTGTTGCTGCAAGAGTTTGAGTTTGAGATTAAGGACCGAAAGGGAACTAAAAATTAGGTGGCGGATCACTTGTCGAAATTGGAGTCATATGCAGCACTTAGAGATGAGCTTGATATAGATGACACATTCCTCGACGAGTAGGTTTTGGTTGCATCAAAGGATCTCATTCCATGGTTTGCGGACATTGCTAATTATTTGGTGAGTGATGTACTACCTGAACATTCATTCTTTCACCAGAGAAAGAAGTTCATGTCTGATGTGCGGAAGTTTTTCTAGGATGAGCCATACTTATTCCTCATTTATGCTGATGGGGTAATCCGAAGGTGTGTATCCGAGGCTGAGATGTTAAGCATATTGGAGGCTTGTCGGTCATCCCTTGTTGGGGGTCATCACAGTAGGATCCGCACAACCCAAAAAATTCTGCAATGTGGGTGCTATTGGCCAACTATTCACCAGGATGTACATGATTTCGCAAAGGCATTTCCTGCATGTCTAAGTCAAGGAGGTATATCACGAAGTCATGAGCTCCCCCTCACCTCCATTCTTGTTATTGAACTATTCGATGTGTGGGGCATTGGATTCATGGGCCTGCTTGTGAGCTCGAATGGGATGAAGTACATACTTGTACCTGTGGACTATGTATCAAAATAGGTGGAGGCAGTTGCACTTCCCAATAATGAAGGCAAGAGTGTCACAGCATTCTTGAAGCGGAACATTTTCTCCATGGTTGGGACTCCTAGGGCAATCATCAGTGATGAGGGTTCACACTTTTGCAACAGGTTGTTTCAGACTTCGCTTTAAAATTTGCGGTGAAGCATAGGGTGGCAACACATTACCACCCACAATCTAGTGGGCAAGTTGAGGTCTCCAACCAGGAGATAAAGACCATCATGGCGAATTTTTATGAATGCTAATAGGATAGATTGGTCTAGAAAGTTAGATGATGCCTTGTGGGAATACTGGACTGCCTTCAAGACCCCTATAGGTATGTCTCTTTATCAACTTGTGTATGGGAAAGCATGTCATCTGTAGGTCGAACTGGAGCACAAGGCCATGTGGACACTCAAGAAGTTGAATTTGAATTGGAGTGATGCTACGAACTTAAGGCTTGATCAACTTGAATGAGTTAGATGGATTTAGTTTGAGAATCTATGAAAGTTTAGCAATTTATAAAGAAATAATGAAAAACAACATGATCGAAAAATTGAGCGAAGAGAATTTAGCCCTGGGGATCTGGTTTTACTACTCAATTCTAGGCATCGCTTGTTTCTTGGCAAGTTGTAGTCTAAGTGGTTGGGGCCATTCCAAGAGGTGAAAGTATTTCCATATGGTGCAGTAGAGATGGAGAACCATGAAGGAAAAAGATTCAAGGTGAACGGTCCGTGGGTCAGAGCATATCTAGGAACGAGCGAAGAAATCAAATTGGTTGACCTTTGGGCTATGGTGAAGTCTGAATAACCCGGGGACTTGCGTCGTGCTGCAACATTAAATCAGGCGCTGCTTGGGAGGCAACCCATTGAGGTATCTTAGTGAAGTCTGAGTAACTAACCTGTATCATGTCGCGACGTTAAATTAGGCACTACTTAGGAGGCAACCCAAGATGTAATTGTAGATTGAATATAGTGTTCACGTGTGTTAAGATATGCAGGTGTGAGTAAGATGGGGAACCTGGAGTTGGAGAAAAATTTGTGTGCTGAAGTCTGGTGCCAAAAAGCACAGAATGAGTCATTACAAGACTTAATGACTCATCATCACCAGTCGTTGTCACTGAAGTTAAAACATGGTGATCTGAAGTTCACTTGACGGATGACCTAACGAGTCATGGGTCGTGACAAAGGCTAAAAGTCCATTGTGGGTATAGGGCCAATGACTCAAGACACGAATCGTTAGGTCACCTAACGAGTCGTTTCATGATTCTTAGGTCCCAGGTAAGTTTTCATGTGGGAAGAATGTAACGAGGGACATAACGAGTCATGTTCTCGTCCAACGACTCGTTATAAGGGGTCGTGGTCTATAGGTTCAATGAATATTCACCCGACCCTACCCGCGATTGATATGTTTAAAATTGATTTTTTTTCCTTAATTGCACATATTCTCCCCTATTTACTCCATTAATGTTTCTTCCCCCCATCACTACCCATCACCTTCACTCTCACACAAGCGCACCGACTCATCACTGTCATAGCTACACCACATCACATAATCTTCCCATCACTATTCGAAATTCGTGAAGCATAAGAAATTGATTTTTCATCTACATCGTTCAGATTACTCACCGAAAAAAGTGAGTATTTACTTGCTTTATGTATCCAACTTACCTCCTGTGCTTCAAATTGATAATTAAATATCAAATTTCATTCATGATTAAACCCTTGATGCTGTGAATTTAACTTCCCAAATTCGTGAACAAAAATAGTAAATTGAGTGGATGGATTTTGAATGGACGAATTTGTGATTAGTATTGAACATTGGTTGGTTTGGGTTATCTATACCCATTGAGTCGATGGGCATTATGATCTGTAATCACTTTGGTAATGAAGCTTGGATTGTTTTGCCCACCCAACTCCCACCAAAAATTAGTTGTCAAACTGTGAAATGGGTAAACTCTGAGTAACCCGGTATGAACAAAATGCTAAACTTGAGCAAATAGCCTATTACAGTGATGACGTTTCATGTAACGACTCATCGAGGTACTTGACGAGTCGTTATATGAGTCTTTACCACTGACTTAAAATAGATAGAATACTGTACTCTTAAGAACGAGTCACTTAACGAGTCGTTGTGTGACTTAATGACTCACTGGGTGATTCGTACTGAGTGGGAAAAAGTTGATAAATTCTGAAGATCACTTAACGGTTGACCTAATGACTCGTTACCATAAATAATGACTCATTAAGTCAACTCATCAAGTTTACTAGAAAACATGATAAAATCCTGAAGTGCACATGACGGATGACTTAACGAGCCGTTGCCACTGGTGACGACTTGTCAAGTCTCTCATTCTGACTGAGATCGGACTTTTTTTTGTAGATTTATACCAAGATTTTGGGTACTAACCTTGCTTCCACATATACAATGGCATCAAAAGAAAATTCTAAGAAGGGCCAGGCCAAGAAGCAGAGACCGAAAAAAGGACAGCCCTCAACTTATAAGCTGGTAGATGAACCAACATCTTTAGAAGAGTCAAGTGGCTCTACGGAGGAATATGAGATCGAGCAGGAGAAATTGGAGCGGTGATCAACCAGGGCTAGGACTAAAAATCCCAGAAAAATCCGACAGTCATGGTCCCATCTCCAACTCTACTTGCACGGGACCCACCCAACAACGAAAGGGAGGAAGATGGAGACTCATCCCCAGAGGAACAAGGGGGTGATTCCAATTCTAGACAGGAAAATGAGTCCCCAATAAGGACTCAAGGGTTGCCAACAATGAGACCGAGACTTTGACACCTCTCCACATTCTGCCGAAAGAGCACAGACACAGAGGCTTATAAATAGATGGTCTGTTCCAGGCATGAGGGTGATTTATAATCGATACATTACTGCTAATGACAGGGGCACCTAAAGAGGAGCATTTATGAGAAGCTAAGATTGGTCACCATAGAGATCAAAGACCTCCTAGGTTCAGACTTTATTTGAGAGGTACAGGTTCAGCTGGTAGAGTGAACCTTCTGGTAGTTATAGCCCAGCATTGGTCCATAAATTTTATGCAACATATGCGGCCACCCTAAAAAATCAGGCCTTGGGAGGCCAAGATTGGAGAAAGTTGTCAGCCCTGGCTAGAGTGATGATGCGGGAGACACCGGTAGACATATCAGAGCACACCATCTCAACCATGTCATATGGGCTAGATTTTGAGCCTCTGACCAACACGATTGAGTTTAATCATCGACTGAGTGAACTGCAAAAGATAAAGACCAAGAGATTAAGTGTTGAGGAAAAAAAGAGGCAGTACACATTGTTGGCACGAGTCATTGCTGCTAAGGGTATGGCCATGGAGTGGCTTACCGGTCAGGAGGTATAGATAAAAAGGCGACTCTATACTTTCAGGAAAAATTTTGGTGGTCACTAGTGCGACATCTCCTAGTGCCAACCACTAGTGATAATATTGTGTCGTTGGATAGAGCTGCATTGGTGGCCAGCATAATAGAGGGGCATGAGATAAATTTCCCGAGGTACATTACGGAGTAAATTCGGGAGAGAGCCATCCTTGAAAGCACGAGCATTCCATTTTCGTGCTTGGTGGCCAGGCTGTGTAGGGAGTTCAGGTCCCTGAGTTGCCCACGGTTGATCATATGATAGATGTGCTCAAAATCACCGATACTGGGCTGATTAGAGATGACACAAACTTGGTCTCTAAGGCCAAGAGTCAGATTGCCATATCTACTAGTGCTGCCATTCTAGCTGAGGTATTGAGTAGGGGGCCATAGATTGAGACTCCAGGGTTCACCGAATTAGAGACAGAGCCTCCACTTTCTCATGAGGCAAGTAGTCATCCTGAGGCCACTACGCAGTAATTATTCTAATGACTACCTAGGCCCAGCATCATCCTTCATTACACTAGCAGTCAGACCCACCATTTTCATCTCCACGATTCTCACCAACTGGCCTAGTCATGATTTCACAGGATTTTACCACTGACATGGCTAGACGGCTAGCTAAAGCAGAAAAGTCGCAGGCAAACACAGCACTTCAGGTGAAAGTGCTAATGGAGTAGGTAAATCCTTGGGTGACCAAGAAGTTGAAGGTGTAATCTCTAACATGGTATGGATAGTTGGATGCATTTGAGAGATGGATGGGTGAGCACCTCGCAGAGCTACAAGTACCAGAGTTGATGCGGTGGTATGCCGAGGTCGATGGCCTTTGAGCAAAGCTGAAAGAGTTATCAGTACGGTAGATCTCTGCTATACCATCGCTGGTGATTCCAGTTACTAAGGAAAAGAGTGAGGAGGAGCTGCATCTATTTGTCAAATTCATCACCAAGCAACCTGTGGTAGAGGAAAGAGGCCTTGAGATGAGGTTAGTGAGGATGACGATGTTGATATGTTGTGAAAGCATAAGAGAGAGAAGCATGATATGGAGGCAGCGATGAGGTTGTCTACATATAAGGCCCGAAATAGAGTGGAGATTGAGACTGCTAGAGCTCGTTGAAAGGGTACGAGCTCTATTGGTTTAGAGAGTGCACCGAAAAATACCGATGCCACAGGAGTGGAGACTGAGGGTGCATCTACATCCCCCATTGACCAGACTAATATAGGTCTCTAGGATGCCACAGGTATTCCCTCATCCCTTGATCTATATTTTGTAATGTAAGAGGGCATTGCATGTCTTTTTGTTGGGGGGAGGAGTGTACCAACCCGAGGGTTTTTCTTGTCGCATGTCTTTCCCTTCGGTTGTTTCTATCTAGTAGAACTGACATGTTTAGGTTTTGTTTGTTTTTTTCTTTATTTAATTTAAAGAATAGGAGAACTTAGGGTAGTTGAATAAAATGGCAAGTTTTGCAAATTTTGACATGATGAATCCATTGAATGACACCTCTCCTAAAAATTTTATATGTTATGTGCTCAGTGTTAATATCATGACCTTTGTGGATCTTTGCATGGCATTGATATTGTGAATGTGATAGCCAGTGTATGATTGTACATGAACTAGCAATTGGTAGTAATAGTGATATCTTGTGCAATGTGAGTATAAGATGCTTACTTAGTTCAACTATTGTATGTATAATCTAGAACTTGCCCGGCTGGTTAGTCATACCAAGGTTGTAATATAGTTATATATGAAATGATGATAAGCCATTGTTCAAATCAGTCCACTTTAGCCTAAATGACCTACCAAAAGGAAATAAATATCCCTTGATCCTAGTTTTGAGTCTTCAATGAACCGTTTGTTTGGTTACCCAAGTCATTTTATATATTTGGTTATCGTGCACCTATTTTGGACCTAGTCCCTCCTTGGACACTGCATACCTCAACTCAGGAAAATTACTTAAATTGAGGATGGCTAGTATAGGGGTGCATGAGAAAAGTTGGTTGTGAAATGGGAGAATCATGAAATTGAAAGGCGGGTGTGGTGTGCTTAAGTGAGAAAAATAAAAAAATGAAAAATTCGAACAAAAGAAAAGAGAAAAGAAAAAAAGAGAATAAATAGACGAAAAGAAAATGTCGCACCCGTAGTCTTAAAAGATGAAGAAAAAGAAGGAAAAAGGGAGAAAAGTGAGAAGAGATTAAAAGTGGAGCCCAATATAGTGTAGTGTCAAGGAGGGTCAAGTCACTATCCCCATATGTATCATACCCATCCCCGAGCCTACATTACTAGCCTAAGAAAGTCCTATAGTTATCCTAATCCAACCATCTGACCAGCTAAGGTATAGAAAATAAAGGCAAGTCTATAATTTTATATGCACACTATATGAGCTTCTTTGTGAGAATGAACACATTTGATACAGTCCCTAATTGGAATCGTATATACGTATACCTATGAGTGATGGGGACCTCTTTGTAGTGAGAGAACATGGGTGACATCATTGACTGCTAGTTATCTAGGTAAGTGTCATAGATTTGCATGAATGGTTGTAGGTGAATAACAGAATGTCATTCCTTGATTCCTTCGTTTCATGGTAGAAAACTTTGCGTAAGCACAGTAACTTTTTGTATGAAAATATAGGAGGGGTTCAAAAGTTTGATTTGTTTATGCAAAGTGTCCTGTGACTGCCATAGGTCTCCTAAGTCTCTTTTAGTTGAAGTGTCGGCTTAGTTTTTGTTTTTTCCTGAGGACATGCAAAAGTTCTAAGTTGAGGGTGTTGATGTGTCATGGTTTTATAGAACTTTCGATGCTTAAAACTAAGAAAAGATGACAATCCTAGGTATATTTATATGGATATAAGGTATTTTTATTTAGTTTTATAGGGAAATATGTTAGAAAGTGAACAGTGTAAAATGAGCAGAAAATGGGTCAAGTATGGAATATGAGGCAGGTAACGAGTCGTCACCAGCAGCAATGACTCATTTGTGAATCGTTATGTGAAGAGGGCCTGAAATCAAAAAGTGGACTTTCAGAAGTACTGGGAACAGATGGACATGACAACTAGTTAATATTGATAACGACTCATCAATGTGCGTCGTTGGAACTGGAAGCAAAGTTAGACCAAAGTACTGAGAGTCTTAACGAAAGGAGCAACGAGTCATCATATGACTTCATGATTCATCAGGCACAATCGTCAATAGAAGTCCAAACTCTATGCAGAGTATTGAGAGTTGTGACGGAAGAAACAACGGGTCGTCAAACCACTAAACGACTCGTCAAGAGCAGTTGGGGTCAAACATTCAGAATACTGGAAACTCAAGTCCCAGAGGCAATGGAAGACTTAATGACTTGGTACATCACTTAATTGTTAGTTGAGCCTTCAACAAGAAGGAACATTTGTTGAGTCTAGACCTGTCATGACACATAACGACTCGTTAGGTCTACTAACGAGTCATCACCACTGCCGACTTGATTTCCTTGTCTATATAGGACAGGATTTATTTTATTTCTATAAATACTTTATTTAGTTTTTTTACAAGTTTCAAAATTTTAATGCACATTTAAGGTTGTTGTTCGATATTGAAGTTCAAGAAATAATTCTTCTAATTTTGTTCTTGGGTTTTGGAGTTTTAAACAATCATTGATTATTGATTTGTGGTTCATTATTTATTAATTCAAGAAGTGCAATTTCATCTGCCAATTCTTATATTTTTATAATTATGATTTCTTCATATACAATTGTTAATCATAATTCTTCAAGCATGAGAAGCTAAATTTCATAATTAGGGTTGTGGAAACCATGATGATAATAAATGTAGGCAAAATACTTAGTGATTCTTGAATGGAGTTTATACATGTATTGTTCTTCCCTTCATTTTAATTGCTTCTTAACAGTCGCGAAAGTTAGAATTCACCTTATTCTTACTCATCGTACCAAATGGGGCAATTAGTGGGAAAAGATTAACAACGGAGATTTGAAGCTATCAACCCTCATTAATTATTTAACCTTGTCAGGGAATAACTAATCTGATATCTAAGGTAAGGATTAATCAAGTACACATCCACATAAGGATCAAGTTGCGTGGTGATAATCATCTATTTAGGGGATCAACCATTTAGGTGAAATTAACTTACTGATATTGCATGCTAAGCACCAGAATAAATCACTAGTATAATTAAGCTTGCAGTTGTTATGAGATCTTGGAGAACACAATCCTAGTCAACTCACTCATTGAATACAATCAATTTTAGCAAAGAATCTATGCACTACTACATATTATTTTTATATTATTTCTTGTTACAAACCTCCCCCTAGGAAATAAGTAAACTAATAGTAATAGTAAATGCGTTAACCGAGGTCCTCACCATATTTCTCGTGGGATTTGACCCCAAACCTTGTTGGATTCTATATTTGAACATCAACCACTTTATATCTCATCTACAGGTGTAATTTAGGCGATATCAATTATCACTTAAAGAGGACTTCATAAACCAACATCTAAAGCCTCATATTACATCAAGTCAAATGATGGGAGCTCATATCAGATAAGATCATTCATATATGACTCCAAATTTAAAGTGAAAGAAGAAACATTGAAGGCCATGACCTGGATATGTTTCCAAATCTATTGCCTACATACTATATAAAGAATCCTTTTTTTTTAATTGGCAACTTTTGTGGGTACACTAATATATTTAAACATGGCCACAATTAACAAGACAAGATCAAAGTTCTTATAGACCTTACATCTAACTTACTAGATCATATGTGAACGGATATTGAAGACGAACAGATAGGAGCCACTCAAACTGTAAAGTAGATATATAGTATGACTATTTACCCAAGTACTGAGAGAATGTAAGTTACAAGGTCATGCTATATATGAATGTCACATACTATATCCAGAAACAAATCAGAGAAAGATTGATATACCAAGCAATAATAAGGAGGTTTCAGGAAAAGCTAATAAAGGAACTCAAGGACAAGGAAATACAAGAGTAAAGAAAAATGCACATAATAGCCATGTAAGCAGTCAACCTCCATGATCATTCCCTAGGAGATTGTCTAGTGGAAAAATTGTAGAAAAACCTAATTACTGAAATGTTGTCACAAAAAGGAAAGGAAGCAATAAGGGAGACTTGAATAATGATCAACAGAAAATTAAGAAGGATGGGAATACAGAGAAAGGCAAAAAGGTTCAGAATCATAGTTAGAAAGCTATCATAGTTCAAAATAGATATGAAGCTTTAAACGAAGAGAACAATCCAGATAAATATGCAGAAGAAGAGGTAAAGAATGTCGCATCAAAGGAAAGTACTATTCAAACCATAATATATAGAAAGTTATCAAGAGTATGCATATCAATGGAGGAAGAAAGATGCTAGAATTATACCTCCAATGATGAAGAATCAAATCATTGATGTTTCTATCCAAACTCAAGAACCTGAATACTATGAACGAATATTGCCATTAATTGAGGAAAGATTTGCTGAATTAGTCAAGATAAGAGAGAAAATTGAGGATGGCCTCAAAAAGGAAAAGATTGCAAGCAAGGGAGCACTAACTAGCTCCACCGGAAGCAAGGCAGCACCAACTAGCTCTGCAAAATTTCTACCGAAGAAGAAAGAAATGTGTGCTCTATATCGTACAACCCCAGTTCAAGGACAAAAAGATATTTTCTTATTTGATTCTTCCACCAAAAATTCACCCTTTTCTCCATTAAAATACTACACTCTAACTCTATATAATCTCTATACCATTTCTATGCACAATCAAATTATCAAGCACCACCGACCTATCAAAATCCCTTACAAACATATCAAAACTTCCAGGCCAATATTCAAATACTAGCAACCATCCTTCAAAATCCTCCAGTATATAATCAAGCGCTCCCTCCGTCTATCAGCATACTCCTTAGACTTACCCAAACAACTACAATTTACCCAGATCAAACCTAGAAAGAAAACCTCCCTTTACCTTTACCTCATTAGCCGAGAGTTGGAATCAATTGTTTGAATAGTTGAAAAATAATGGATTAATACAGACTTTGGATCTAAAGTCTATTAGCATAATAACAAGATTTTATGGGTTTGACAAAAGATGTGCCTATCACTCGGGGGAGGAGTTGGCATGCCACTGAAGATTGTATTAATATGAAACACAAGATTTAGAAATCCTAATGTCAATAACAACCCTTTTCCAAACCATGGAGGAGTGACTATTAATATGATTGGAGCTGATCAAATTTGGTGTATAAATAAGACATTGATCAAAGCTGAAGACGATGGGCTAAATAAAGAGAAAAAAGGCTTATTTGATGATTTTGTTGTGATCTTAAAGGAATATGTCGAGATGCCAACTATTCGGGATGTCGAACCCAAAGAATCTTTTCAACATTAGAAGCCCACTCCATACTTGATCCACCAAATGTCTTGATAGAAAAAGATAAATTCTTATAAAATTTTAAAATCGATTGCTCGGATGAGGCCCAAGAGCTACCCTTTATGCTTTTTTACTTTTCTCGTCATGTTTTTATTTTCCTTCGTAATGTTTCAACATAACAAATGACTTGTATTAATTTGAGCCAGAGCCAAAATTTGTATGATTTTAATGAAAGTCTCTCCCCCTATTTGAAATTCAAGTACGATTTATTTACTTCTATTTATGCTTTAAACTCTTATTATCTAATTCTGATTGTCTTTTCTTTGTTTTTAAGTAAAAACTAATCAAAACTTGCTAAAGTCATGACATTTCACGAGCTTAGTGAACAAAGTGAACTTGATAATGACAAATTCAAAGAGTACAACGAAGAGTCTATGGCGCCAGAACAGCTCATAAAAGATTTGAAATAGTTCAAAGACAAGAAAAAACCTAATCTTGATGAAACTAAAATTGTGAACTCAGGAGATGATTATCAAGTCAAACTGAAGTTTGTTATTTGCTTTTCATTTCCTTCCTTGTAATTACATATTTGCTTATAAATGTTATATCTTTTTGTAAGAGCTTTAAATAATTGAATTCCCAAAATGGGATATGTACCCCTTTTTTTAGTGTCATACATACATACATACATACATACATACATACATACATATATATGGGGAAAAGGCCAAAATACTCCTAACTTGTGAGAAATGACTCATAAATACCCTCCTTCCACCTTTTGATCTAAAAACATCCTTAACCCTTATTTTTGGCTCAAGAATACCCCCTCCCCTTCCACCTTTTGGTCTAAAAATATCTTCAATCTTAAAACTTTAATATTTAAAGGTTTAAAATTTTATTTCTTTTACTTTTTATTTTAAAAATTAATAAAATTGATATAATTTACATATATAATTAAAATATTAAAAATTTAAAGAAAAAATAAAAATTAAAAATACATATATTATAATGAGTACCTTTTTAGATCACCTTGATTAGAAATTGAGAAATTATTTTTTTAAAATTTTAAATATTTATTTTGTCAAACTTAACAAATACCGGGTATGCTTGTCTGTAAAATAAAAATGCCTGATTGAATTATTAATATATTAAACACATTAACATTTGAATATGCAAAATAACATTTGTATTTTATATTTTTGATTGTATGAGTAAACTATATTGATTTTATTAATTTCTAAAATAAATAATAAAAAAAAATAAAATTTGAAATCTCTAATTAAAATTTTCGATGTTAGGGGTATTTCTAGACACTTTATATAAAAAAATGATAACCTCTTATATATAATTCATTCCCCTTTCTAAGAGGAGAAGGATCTTTGGTTCATAATTGAAAATTTTAATGTTTAGAGATTTTAATATGATTGTAAATAATATTGAGAAACTTTCATAAGCAGTACTATTAGCGTCCGTTTTTGCAAAATATAGTGAGGCTTTACTTCTTCTTCTTTTTTCACATGTAGAAAAATATATTATATCTATGCGCATACCAGATTCAATCCTAACCGAAATCGCACGGGTACAGTTTTAATTTTAACTGTATGTGCATGTACGTGTGACCAACTGTATATGTATATACATATTTTCAAAGTATAAGGTGGATGTACGTGTGACCAACTATATGTGTACGTACGTGTTTTCAAAGCAAAACCTGAATATATATATATATATATATATATATATATATATATATATATATATATATGCATGTGTAGTTAATGGATTCAATATATGTATTTTCAAATTGTATGTACACAATATTGACCAACTATATGGGAGATCAACCGTATGTGAATGGTATACAAAGTGTATGAATTCGTCTGGATTGACTTATTTTAAGTGTTTTTAAGCCACAATAGCTTTTAAGCAATTTATAGTGTTTGGATAAATTAAAAAAATGCTTTTAAACACTTATTTTTAAGGTAAAAGAACAAAAATAAGTCAAAAATCAAGTTAGAAATTCTAACTTATGGATTTTGACTTATGAGCCATAAGTAAAAAGCTATCCAAATAGGTTCTATATTGTATGTATGACACCAACTGTATGTATGTATATATATAGAATCCAACATCTAAAATATATGTTATATGTATGTGAAATATTTATTCTTACATACTGTCATATACATAAAACATATAATTTCCATAGATATGACATACAATTGTACATAAAGAATAGAAATTGAAGAAGTCATGGAGAAACTTTGACAGAAATTCGGCAAAGCTCAGTGAAACGTTGACAACTTCGACCACGATGAATGGGTGAGATTGGGGTAGATAATGACATCTAAATTTTTAGAAATATAATTATATGTATAAATGTATATGATATAAAGTTACATAATTTCATTATATTATATAATTTTTTAAAAATACCACTATAAAGAGTAATAAGTGAAATGCTAATTTAGGTAATTTTTATATTAATAAATTAGCTAATGGGTATGATAACTTTTTCGGCTGTAAGTAGTTTGTTCTCCAATGGAGTTGGAGTGCACCACATTGAAAACCTCATACTTTGGGCCCAATTTCAGCAATTTCAATCTAAGTAATCATGTTTTTGCTAGAAGGCCCAAATTTTTTATCAAAGTCAGATGTTCGTTCGGCCTGACACATCAGATCAATCATGAAAATCTTGTTTATAGGACTCGTTGATCGATCAAAAGAGGATCGAATCATTCAGAATTTCAAATAAGTAAATTGACCATCCAAAAAAAACAACATTTATAATTGGGCAAAGAACTTTCTCATAAAAATAAAATAGTTATATAAAACTATTTCTTCTTTTTACTTTAGTGTCTTTATTTTTTCAAAATAAATGGAGAGATTTTCATAAATATCACTACATAATAAATAGTTATATAAAATAATATGATTTATTAAAATTATAGAAAATAACATATTTTACTGTTTTCTGATATAATTTATTGCAACCATTATGACTGTATATGAATTTCAGATCCTACAATTTCTCTTTAATAGGCGTTGTTTTTATTTTTTTAAAGAAAGTTGCATATTTAATAGGAGTAAATCACTCTTTTTATGATCTCGGAGTTTTTTTTCATATCTAAAATTTTAAACCAAAATTTTACATCTGTGTAATTTCTAAATCGGAAATCGCAGATTTTGGAGAAAATTTTTTTTCTTTAGGTGTATCATCGTTGTAGATTTGGCAAAATTTTTCAAATTTGTACTGATATATCTATTAAAAACTCATTTATCTAAATGAAAATTATGTGTTTCACTGGAAATATTGATACATTAGCATTAAAAATTTTGATAAATATACAAATGTAATACATAAACACAGTATCATCAGTTTCATTAGTCAACTTTTAAAAAAAAATAGATACATAATCAAAGAATATATAATTTACAAAATTTTATAACATTAAATATTTTATAAAAAATGATACAGTTGTCATACATTGATGAAATTAAATGGGGTAATTTTCAATTTATAATTTATCCAAGATAATATTGAGACATGGGCAACAAAGCAAATAATTGGTAAAAATCTCCTAAATTGATACATAAAGTAGTATGGGTATTCTATATTCATGTATTGCTGAAAATATTGATATATACTAATAACAAATTGATACAGTATATTGATAACAAAAAGCAATACATTGATACATAACAATTCTGCAATTATCAAAATCCGATACTAATATATGTATCACTTCTGCCATTGATACACAAAAATAAAAGTTTGAAAAAATTTCAATATATCAATTCTGTCATTGATACACAAAGACAAAACCTTGAGAAATCCGGCAATAATAGATTGCTAATAAAATCTTCTACTTCAATTTCTTTGACATTGGTGAAGCAGAGGCTTCTATGATCCATTAGAAAGATTGTTAATCAAATATGAAGTTTTGATTTCTCCAGCAATGGTATCTCTGGAGGAGTTAAAGAAGAAATAAGGAGCATCCCACCCATCGACCCGGTACAGATTAGAGAATAAATTCGGTAGACCAATAGGAACTGGCGGTGTGAGCGGCGACGTTTGTCGACGGAGGTATGTCAGAGGAGAAGAACTCCGGCGCGAGAAGAGAGTTATCCCAAGAGAAGGCATATCCAAGAGGAGGGAAACATCAACGTCTACTCAACAACCTAAGGCCGACATCTCTTCCCCAATCTGTTTGATTTCTTACTAAAAAGAAAGAATAAAAGAATACAAAGAGAGAAGGTGAAAATCGGATGAAAATCGTGAGAGTGAAAAACAGCGAAAATATTGAGAGATTTTGGAAGATGAAAAAGCGGTGCACATTTGAATTGGAGCAAAATACGGTAATGGAATTGGAGGGAGAAGGTTGAAAGTTTAATACATGGTAACTGTACGGTAAAAAATTATTTGTATAATTATTTTACTATTTTTTTATAAATTTTTAAAAGTGTTGTTATATAGTGTAAATATATAGGAGGATTTGTTTAATTATGAAAATTTTCCAAATAAATATTCAAATGACTCATTTCTTATTTTCTGAGCTGACATCAACATCATACCAGCACAACAATCAACTTTTCTTTACCCTGTTTCTTTGGCTTTGATTGTCATTGCCTTTATTTTGTTTCTTTGGCTTTGATTGTCATTGCCTGTATTTTGTTTCTTTCTTATCTTTCTTTTTTTAATTTTTTTTAATTCTTTGTTTGGTTATTTTAACTTTATGTTATTATTTTTTAAAAATAAAATTAAGAGATAAAAATAATATAATAGCTAATTATTTTTGTACTTATAAAAATATATAAAAAATTAAACTATAAAAAAAATACAAAAAAATTAATTAAAAAAAAATAAAATCACCGACTTATTCATTAAAACCTAAATTAATAGAAAAAAATATTTTTTTATAGTTTATTTTTCTTTCTTTTGATAATTTCATTTATAATTATTATTTCCTTCATTTCCTTTTTTTATTGCATAATCAAACTCTACACAATTTTTAACTTTCTTATTTTTTATTTTTTTTCTAATTGAATTTCATTCACTTTTTTTTTTTAGCTTTTTTTCTTTATTCTTCTTTTTTAATTTCTGGTAATTTTCTTTGAGGTCCGCTTCAGTCCTTCAGCGAGACACTCCTCAGTTCCTCCATGATACCATCACAATATATCAATATACTGGCTGGAAGACTGCTTCAATCTTTCAGTGAGACACTCCTCAATCCTCCATAATACCATCAAAGTATATCTATATAATGACATGATATTATGGAGGACTGGTTCTATCCTTCAATGAGACACTCCTCAGTCTTCCTAATACCATCACAATATATTTATATATTGAGATGGTACCATGGAAGACTGCTTCAGTCCTTCAATGAGATACTCAGTCCTCCATGATACCATCACAATATATCTATATACTGACATGGTATCATGGAGAACTGCTTCAGTCATTCAACGAAATATTTCTCAGTCACTTTTAATTATTTATTATTGTGGTTTATTTATTAATTTTTAAATATTTTTATTAGTCGAAAAGTAGAAAGAAATATCTTATATTTTATTTTATCTTTAAAAAAGATGAATAAAAGAAGAAGAGAATCTAATCAAATTTTTTAAAAAATAAAACAAAATAAAATAAAAAGAGCTAACAAGAGAAAATCAAAAAAAAGATGCCAGCAGTAAAATAATAGAGTAAGAGAAAAAAAGAATAAAAGAAGAATAGGAATCTAAAGGGAAGAAACAAAAACTAAAGGAGAATAACATTAATTATCGAAAAGAAATGAACTAAAATAGTTTTATCAATATGCATTAATTGATATTATTATAAAGATACATTAATTGCTAATATTATAAGAGCGCCATTAATTGTTACTAGAGATTAAAAAAAGACAATTTAAAAAAGAGAAAGAATTAGTGCAATAAAAAAATGAGCGTTCAGATAATATTTTATGTCAAATAAAAATTAATAAAATTAATAAGTAAATTAAGATAATTAGTTTGCTATTTTGTCTACTTTTCCCTCTATAATTCTAAATGGATTTCACTCAAGATCAAAATTCCACAATGAAGTTGGAAAAGGAAATTTGTTTTTTCCCTTTTCGGTTGGCATCTTTTTGTGATGATGAATATCGGTGAGAGATATATTATGACGAAACTGGGCTTTGATTATAAAACTAGACATTTTACAAATAAAATTCCAAGATTTATATTTCCTTATTGTTAATTTTTTAATGTATGAGAGTTTTTTTTTTTTTTTTTTTTTTTTTTTTTTTTGCGTTTTCAGCTCTTTATAAATTTTTTTTAGTTTTATGATTTTTTTTAATAAAAGATTTTCATTTTAACACATAAAGATTTTCATTTTTATACATAAGAGATATGAAAATGTCATTTTCTTCTATTCAAATTATAAAAAAAAGGAGATCTCAATTCCTCTTAATTTTTTGCTCTTAATTAATGTACTTACGATGTAGCATTTGGCAAATTATTAACTAATATGTATCATCTTACGAGAAAAAAGAAGGTGTGGATCAACTAGAAGAGATATAGATAAAAGTATTTGCCTTGAGGATTTCCTTACTTAGGGTCCATTTGGTTACGGGTATTAGAAATTGTTAAGATGAAGTTTTGATGACTGATAAAGTCAATCAAATTCACTACCCAGTTGGATGTATTCCCCATGTTACGCAAGTACATGGAGAAGAGGACATAGACTCAGACTCAAATAAGGAAAGGAGAAGTGCAACGCATACTGTACAAGCATAATCTACGTGCAAATATGATAGGAGAAAATTGGTTAACTAGTTTCCTTCTAGGTCACCAAAACTTAAAAGGAACATGCGAAACAACAAATAATTGAATCAGAGTTGAACATGGATTATACCACGTGAAGCAGCAAGTTAAACTAGAGGAGGACATGGATTACTCAAGGAGCTGGACAACCTATATATGATCCACGATGGAGAAGAAGAAAACTTCATGATTGCTAGAGATAAATATACTTAGTTCTTAAAGCAATTGTCGAGGGAAAGTGAGAATTAGCTTTGTGAGTAAGATGATTCATTGAGAGTGTTGTGTTTGTTTCTAACTCAGAGTGTTGAGTTAGAAATGTTTCACTAGTTAGAGTTAATTAGAGAGGTTTAAGTACTAGAGTTAGTCACTTTGATTCTAGTGTTGTTATCTAAAATCTACTCGTGGAAGTCAATAAAAGCCTATTAGATAAGTTGTGTTTTTTCTACTCCCTTGCGGAAGGAGGTTTTTTCAAGAAATTTTCTATGTGTTCATATATGTAATCGTTTCATTATAAGCTTATTAAATATACCTAATTCAGTTGCATTGGCTTTACTATTAGTGACGATTTCAGAAATTATTCTAGTATAAAATTTAGGACTAAGTTTGTCTAATATTTAATTATAACCCGAGATATATTAGCTAAAACTAGAATAACGTTCATATCAAAATCATGAAATTATTTATCTTATTTTATTTCAGAAGAAGCGAAAATATAAATATCTTTTTTCACCTATCTAAATTTTGGTGGACAAAACTTTTTAATACTTACGTTGATGAGAGATAGCAACCAAATACTTTATAAAATTAATTCCACGCAAATTTTCTCAAACATAATAATTATATATATTAAAAATAAAATTATGTATCGCAATTATAATTTGTGGATTATAATCCTGCGATATCGTGATTTTGAACCAAACGATCTTAGAGACATAATTCCACTTCCACCAAAGGCCTTCTCTTCTTGGACTTATACAGTTCAAGCCCGCCCAAAAATATTAGGAAAAACAAAATTATTAAGTTAGTCTCTCGATTAACTAATAAATCGATCTCCGACGCATCGAGTACTAGCAAGACCTTTATAAACTACTTCGAAGATCCTATATATATATTTTATTATATCGAACTTTCAAATTTTCTTTTTCAGTTCTCAATTTAAAAAAAAATTTAATGAAAAAGTCTTATCCAAAAATATTGTATAAGATTACTATTTCTATTCAACATGTGGAGGAGGTATTATTTTTCAATCATGGGGTCATTTGATATGATACTGGGATATTCTGGGGTGAAATATTTTATGGGACTGATTATCTCTTTTTTTTTTATATGTCATAGTTAATTTTATTATTTTAATATAAAAATTATTTTAAAATTAACTAATATTTTAAATTAAATATAAAAGAAAATCAATTTCAAATGCTATGTCGAGCTTATTATCTTTATTCACGTGTCAAACAACCCTTTAACGTTAAGATGGTAAAGGGTAGTAATTGATTCAAAATCAAAAAACAAATTCCACATTTGAGGCTTTTATTTTTTTATCTTCTAAATTTCGCCCTACTAAAAATATATATTCTTTTCATTCAATTTTAGGATTATATTTACCCTTATACTCTAAAAAATAATATTATATTTATCTTTACAGTGTTAAACTCTCATGTCTTCAATATATTTGTTCTTATCATCCAACTTTAGGATCATATTTACCTTTATACACTTTAAAAAGTCATATTTACATTTAATGTATTAAATTCCCATGTTCCACCTTAATTTTCCTATGTGGTGCCTGCATGACGCTTTTTTTTTTTCTATTAAATCTACTAACTCATGTAAACTCTTCTAACCTACCCGCTCGGTCCACCTGACCCACTAAAAAATTACATAATATAGCAACCATCTGATAGTATTTACTAAACATAGCTGTAGTTTCAAATAATTTTGATTATTAGCTATACTTTCAATTTTTAGCTTTTTTTTTGTATTTACTAGTAAATAAAGAAGAAATCTCATAATCTCTCTTCAATCTCACTCATCTCTCTACTCTCTCTCCCTTGCCTCTCTCCTCCCACTCTCCCTCACCTCTCTCCACCATCTCTCTCTTGCTGCCTCTCTCTCCCCTCTCTCCTTCTTTGTTATATCTCTCTTTCTCCTCTTTCCCTCTTTTTCTCTTTCTCTTTATCCCTCTCTCTTTTCTGTGTTATTTTTTTGATATTTCTGTATCACGAATTATACAATAGATATAAGAATGAATAAATATACGTGATACAAGAGAGAATAAATACAAGCTAAATTAGAGTGAATAGATACAATCTAGGTGTATGTATTAATACAACAAATATAATCTCCCGACATCTCAAAAAATATAAAAATTGAAAGAGAGATGTGAAAATACACCATACAGAGAGATAGAGGATACAACCTAAATACATATGTAAATACAATAAATACAATTGTCCAATATATCAGAAAATATAGAAACACAAATAGAGAAGGGTGAAAATACAAATACAGAGAGTGGTGAAAATATAGTTTACAAAGAGGGAGAGAGAGAGAGAAGAGAAGAGAAAGAGAGAGAGAGAGAGAGGGGCGAGAGAGGGTGGGTGGGGGTGGGGGTGGGGGGTGGGGGGAGGGGGGGAGAAAGAGAGAGGGGGAGAGACATAGAGAGAAAGAAAGAGAGACGTGGAAGATTACGTATTAATTCTAGCATGATTTTTGGTAATTTACCATTTTAAAAAGATGGGATCCCATATTTCACTCTACATATTAATTAGTGTATTTGTATCTTAATATAAAATACTCTAACTTTTTAAATGAATACATCTCACATTGATCATAAATTGTAATTAATGAAGATGTAGCTATAAAAACCTATTTTCAATCAAAAGTATGCTATTTATGTAAATTTCTCTAAATTAAAATCCAAAAACTCCAATTTTCATTTATGATGAATATGATTTCAACGCTCAAATTTCGTCCAAATTAAAACTTAACTTCTATTATTACAATATGGTAATGGTTATTTCAATAATTCTTATTTATTGCATATGACTATCCTCTTGATTTCTATCACTTTCCATTCCTTTATGTTTTTGTGAAATTAAGTTGACATTTGATAATTTTGTAAGTGAAGCTAATTAAAAAAAATATTTTACATTAAAATTAATTATAAATATGTTATACAAGTCAAGTTGTATTTAGACTTAGAATCTCACTGGGAAAAAGAATTTGCAAGTTGAAAATTTTGTATGTGAAGATAAGGATATCACTTGGGTACAAATTCAAATAGATATTTTAATAATTTAATGTAGGCGTATTAGTTGGTTCAGTTGGATTTTGAAAGTTATCAGTTTTTTTACTTATCGGTTATCGGTTTGTAGACATGCTAAACTATTAGAGAATCATTAAGGTATCGGTTAATTGATTATTGGTTAATCGGTTATTGATCTTTATCGGTTACATTATCGGGTTAACCCTTTGAATCATATTTATTGCATATGACTATCCTTTTGATTTCTATCACTTTCCATTCCTTTATGTTTTTGTGAAATTAAGTTGACATTTGATAATTTTGTAAGTGAAGCTAATTAAAAAAATATTTTACATTAAAATTAAATATAAATATGTTATACAAGTCAAGTTGTATTTAGACTTAGAATCTCACTGGGAAAAAGAATTTGCAAGTTGAAAATTTTGTATGTGAAGACAAGGATATCACTTGGATACAAATTCAAACAGATATTTCAATAATTTACTGTATGCGTATTAGTTGGTTCAGTTGAGTTTTGAAAATTATTATTTTTTTACTTATCGGTTATCGGTTTGTAGTCATGCTAAACTGTTAGAGAATCATTAAGGTATTGATTAATTGGTTATTGGTTAATCAGTTATTGATCTTTATCGATTAGATTATCGGGTTAACTGTTGGATCTTATTTATTGCATATGACTATCCTTTTGATTTCTATCACTTTCCGTTCCTTTATGTTTTTGTGAAATTAAGTTGACATTTCATAATTTTGTAAGTGAAGCTAATTAAAAAAAAAATTTTTACATTAAAATTAATTATAAATATGTTATACAAGTCAAGTTGTATTTAGACTTAGAATCTCACTGGGAAAAATAATTTGCAAGTTGAAAATTTTGTACGTGAAGATAAGGATATCACTTGGATACAAATTCAAACAGATATTTTAATAATTTACTGTAGGCGTATTAGTTTGTTCAGTTGGGTTTTGAAAGTTATCATGTTTTTAACTTATCGGTTATCGGTTTCTAAACATGCTAAACTGTTAAAGAATCATTAAGGTATCGGTTAATTGGTTATTGGTTAATCGGTTATTGATGTTTATCAGTTACGTTATCGGGTTAACTGTTGGATCTCACATAAAAAATTTCATAAGTCATAAGTGTGTTTAGCTAGAAAAAAATGGGTGAAAAGAGAAAGAGCATATAGAACTAACACAATAAGACAATCAACTTTAATTTAGATTTGAATAACATCCCCTTCACTTTTCATCAACACCTGATTCATCTTCTTGCTAGAATACTTTATATATTAAAAGGTAAAATTGTAATTTAATAAGTTATTATCGAGTTATCAGTTCACCCATTAAGAAAAGTGATCAAATGGATAACCGAACCAATAAACCAATAACTTGGGATAGTAAATCAATAATCAAAAGCGTTAAACCAATAACCAGAATTGTTAATCCAATAACTCAACTATCGGTTCGGGTTATTGATTTAACTGTTAATTTGCACAACCCTAATTTACTGAGTTTCAAGTACTGAAATTTATTAGGCCATTGAATAATGTTTATAAATATTACCAGTCTAATTAACATTTGCAAATATTGAAAATTCAGTATTTAAAAATAGTGAAATTGTTATTTATGTCTAAACTGGTTTATAAAGGTTCGTTTCATCAAAATAACAAAGATGATAAAATTCTGAACTAATTCTATTTCTTAATATATAAAAATCACCACAATTTTTCAGTAGGTTGGATTTGTAATGTACATCTGCACTAACATATGACTAGTCAAATAACGGAAATAGGCGTGAAATGGGATATTAAGGATACAAATGGATAATTATATTAAGTTATATATATATATATGTGTGCGCATGTGTGTGTGGTTGGAAAGTTAAATAAAGTTTTAGGCCAAAGGAAGCCTTACAACAAAAGTTCAAGTCAAAAGGATGTCTTGTGGAGAGTTAGCTCAAGTGATCCAGCATAATGCATGACTTTAAGTGATCATATATACCAATATATAGATATAAAGGATGTATTACCTATCAAATAAAAGATCTTTGAGTCTAGTTTCTAGAGAAAAAAATCACTCATCGTGAATACTACATCGCTAAAAGCAGTTATGCACATTTTACTACAGAGTGCTTAGGACCAAAGTTGGTCGCGATGGACCTTCACTTATGTGCTTCACCTACTTATTTAGACGTTATACTTACTTGACATATTACATTTTTTAGCTATGTTCTTTGACTAATTGCTTAATGTCCTACTTGGTTGAGATACTTGCATGGCCATCCTACTTGTTTAAGTTGCTTACTTGACGTTCTAGTTATTTGAGCTACTTGTTCTACGTCCTACTTACTTAACGAGGATGACCTAGGTGCTTAAGAAAATAAATGACCTATAGTATAAGTAGGTGACAAGTATGTGATGACCTACTTAAGCAAGTAGATGACAAGTAGGTGATCCACTTACTATATTTATATGGACTATATTAAAAAAATAGATAAAGATAAAAGGCAAGAAGTGGATTTTTTTGGATTAGCCAAGACAAATATGCCGAGGACCATTAAGAAATACACACACATCTATGGCTTATTTTCACATTTTTCAATTAGAAAATCAGATCATAAAGTTCTCTCTCCTTGCTCCTTCAAACACCCGTCCTAAATTTCTCCTTAGGGTTCTTGCGGTGTTCTTCAACTTCTTTCCCAAAATAGCCTATAAAATCGTCTTCTCTCCTCTTAAACATCAAGTATATTATAGAGTTATACAAGGTTAAGTGAGTAGAACAAGTACTAGGTGTTTGCAACCAAGGTTCCACCTCCCTTCTCCAAGGGTTAGGGTAGGTAATTTAAGACTTACTCGATTTTCTCCTCCTTGTTATCATGTGATACGTATGCTGATTTTCTTTTATCCAGTTTGAGTTGTTGAAGGGGACTTTCAAGGGCTTCCTAAGGATGAAAAGTTTGTGGTTGGGACATCCAAAGTAAGATACTGCCCCCATATTTAATTATAAGCTCATTTGAGCATTTTAGACATATTTATTGTTAAAACTCATGGAACAGTGATTGAAAATGTGATTTCATATTTTTCTTATTGAATTGTTAAGTTAGAAGCTATTTTATGTGTTGTGAAGTGAGGAGGATATGATGACCATGTGGAGAAGTTGTGTGAACTTGTTATGGGACAAAATTAAAGGGTGTGACGATATACCATTTAGTTGAACACTATGCACACTTGCTGTTCGTCCCATGTTTATGTACTATTTTAATGTACATTGCGTCTCCCGGAGAGTTCTAGGAGACCTCCGGAGGAGATCATTTCATGTGAATAGCAATACCGGGCAGAAAGTGTGCATAAGCACTATTAAATTGGAAACTTTATGAGCTCTTTGCTCGGCTTCTATTTGGTAGGTTACGTATGTAAACATGAGCTTCTTGGTTATCTGCTTACATAATTTCATGATTTTCATTTGATGTAAATAAATGTGATCTCTTTAAAGGAAAAGTCGATACGTTATAATTAGCCGAATTGAGGTAATATAAAAGTAAAATCTCTTTTTCCGTTAAGGAACGATCCCATCACATGTTTCTCTTATATGAGTTAATAAAAATTTAAATTAAGAGTCTTCGGATATCATATGATTTAATGGGAAGCTTGCTGCCCGCGTTTTAAGTTAATCATTCAAGTCACGTAATATGGTCTTATAAACTTTATTTGAGCTATCCAAGTAGCTAAATTAAGATATTACATGTCCCTCTATTATGAGATTTCTAATTTTTCTAAATGTGACAATTATAATGTAATAAGTTGAACAAACCAATCCCAACCTAATGAACTTAAAGAATTAGTTCCTAGCATAACCTGTTTAAAGAATCAGCTTCTAGCATAACTAGCTTAAAGAATTAGTTCCTAGCATAACTAGATTAAAGAAATAATTATGATAGTGACAAACTTAACAGATTGATTCCTAGTGTAACAAGATAAATAGATTAGTTCCTAACGTAGTAAGTTTAGGATGTGCATTTAAAGTGTTAAAGAATATAAGATAAGGTAAATCAAGATTTTTATAACTAGTTTACATATCGTGTTACCAAGGGTTACACACTTTACGTGTACAGGTCTGCCTAGTTGGCGTCGCTCCTATTAAGTTGATCCCTTACCATCGCTTATATTTTAGTATTTTTCTTACTTAGATATAGCTATATCAGCATATAAATAGTTCCTAATATGATAAGAATAAATGAATCAAATTTAAGGAGTTATAGAAGATAGGACAAGATGTCCCAGGATTTACTAATGTGTTACTTATATGTTATTTGCCCCACTTGCTTGCATGTATCTGTTGATTATGTGCATAAAGCCCCCTGAGTGCTCCTAAGAGCTCATATGAATTAGTTCCTAGTGTTCCAACTACAATAAACCAGGTTAATGTATTCCTGAAGTTATTATAAGATTTCTAGAGTTGTCACTTTCAATTTATGTGTTTTATGCTTCTTGTGGCTCTATTACATTACATATTGTGTGTATTTAAGCCTCCAGAGTAGCCCCGATATATTACTTTTCATGTATGATGTTACACTCCAAAATTTTTTTGGTGATTATTTGATGTGTGTATGCTATGTTAAGAAAAGTTCGGGCTATATATTGGTCTTAGTTGAGTAGGAAAACATGTATGAAGGAAAAAACAAAAAGTATGTAAAGTTCCTAAGTAAGGGTCAATTTTAGATGACTATATCTCCCAATATATAATAGGTTAAAAGCCCCATTATCTATCAAATTAGAGATCTTTGAATCTAGTTTTCAGAACATCAAACCGCTCATCAATTGGAGTTCGGAGTAAGAAGTTATGGGTATTTTACCGAAGCACTTCCGAGCAGTGGTTGAGCATGAGGCTCTAGCGCCTCCACCGTCCTGCTTATTTAAAAATCAGATTTGTACTTATGGAAAATATTTCCATCCTAACCCAATTCGACCTGCTTGTTAAGCACTCTATTTCTCTCTCATTTTCAGTAGCTAGAACAGGTAAAATTGAAGAGGAAACATCAATATAAACTCCATCTAAACACAAGACAACTTGAGAGTTAGTTCTAAGTACGCAAGGTGAGTTAGGGCTGTTTTTGAGCTCGTTTTGGGCAGTGACTTGGAGATAATTTGCTGTGTTTTAACAACTGGTTATACTGCCTATATGTACACCTTTGAATAAGGCTTGAATCCAAGAAGAAATATAATAATTTTATCCTCTTTAAACCCCCCAACTTGCAAGCCAAAAGCTGGAATTTGGCAACTAAAGTGAGCTGTCGTTTGACTGTTTTTGAGCTGAGTTCTTTCTCAATTTGTAAAGTATTTTTGGTAGTTTATTTGTCTTTAAATATACCTCATATTATGGGGAAGAATTTAAGACGAAGTTAGGTAAATTTCCCTCTTAGTTTCCCCCTCAAAAGCTAGTGAAAACAAGTAGCGAAAATGGCTAAAGTTGTTGGTGTTGCCGTGAGTTATTATTGCTGTTGTGACTGCCATTTGGTGAATTATTTTGACTGCATTTTATAATACAGATTAGACTTGTTGTTTGTCTATGAATTCAAGAGACTAAGAAGGTTAAAGACTGGTCATTGAAGTAGGAAATCAGCTACAGAAAATTCATCGAAAAAGGTATATAAGGCGTCCCATCCGTTATTTTTTCAAGCACGATTCATACGTTGTGAGTTGAATCAGCCAGCTAACTTCTTATACGTGTTGAGGCAGTATGTCAAGCTATATTTAAGCTTTAGGGGTAGTATGTTCAGTTGGTCCTCCAAGTTAGACTCGTTATCTGAGTTAGTTATATTGTATTATTCAGTTGCTGGTCTAGGTATCAGTTTCCTCATTTGCATGATTTGCATTATATATGATATGTCCTCTCTGGTTCGAGTATCAAATGGTTGATTGTGTTATGCCGCATTCCCTCTCTGGTCTGAGTATCAGATTGATGAATGTGCGAAGGAATATGTATGAAAATCCTGGTCCAAGTATCAGGTTGGCCGTATAAAGTCGTGGTCCAAGTATCAAGTAATTCTTAAAGTCCTGGTCCGAGTATCGAGCAACCATATTTAAATCATGATCCAAGTATCAAATAGCCACCGAGTCGATTCTCATAAACTCTGATCCATGTATCGGAAGTATTGGCATATGGGTCAGTTATGTTGTACTCACCCACAGAGTCTACATATACGGTAGTCAGTTGTAGACTTATAGAGTATCTCTCTCTACCCTATCTTCTGAGTTATGTTCAGCTGTTGTTTGCCATTTTTTATGTTGACAGGTTGAGAGTGTTAGGTTGTTGCTATTCCCTTCTTTGCTTTAATTATCTTTGGCATTGCATTATTTATACCTTTCAGTCTTACATACCAGTGTATTTTTCTGTATTGATGTCCCTTCGCCTGGGGACTCCTGCAATCGTACTGCAGGTGCAATCAGGAGCTCAGATCGACCGTTATAGTAGGAGCCCAGATCCAATGAATAGTTGGTATGCTCCTTTTTTTTCCAGGAGCCCTATGTTTGGTTTGGTCATTTTGAATTTACATATGGGTAGGCCGTGTCCTCATCCCGTGCATTCAGTATTATTTACTTTTTTAGAGGCTTTTGTGGACTAGTTATATAGTTGCATAGTTTCAGTTCAGCTTGTGGCCTACCTGGCCTATCGCAGTTCCTTTCAGTTGTTATCATGACCTTGTTAGCATTCTATCTTGTCATGTTTGTTAAGACCTAGCCGGTCCATTTTCATGTTATAGTTAACTATGATAGGCGGCCCAAATGGCCTAAAGGTTATAGTTTAGACGCTATATAGCCGACTTCTCGATCTCTTCGGAATTGAGTGCCAGTCGCATCCTACCCTAGTTTTGGGGCGTGATTGTCCGGTCCATTTCCATGTTATAGTTGACAGTGATTGGTGGCCCAAATTGCCTAAGGATTACAATTCAGACGCTATATAACCGGCTTCTTGATCTCTTTGGAATCGAGTGCCAGTCGCGCCCTAGCCTAGTTTTTAGGCGTGACATATGACAGTCATGAATCCCTAGAGTGTCCAAGATGCTGTAACACCTCAAAAGTCCTAGGATCAGACCCCAAACATGGAGTAGAAACCAGCATAAAAATCTACAACTTGCCTCAAAATGATTCATGGTATGACTGGTTATGTGGCACCACGAGTCGTGATCAGACTCATGGTGAGCAACAGTGAATCTTCAGGTGCCAGATGTTACAACCCATGTGATGAGTTATTGTATCTAATAACGACCTGTCATGTGAGTCGTCATGAGCTAGCAGTCCAGAAATGTATTAAGATTTTCAGAACCAATGAGACAAGAGACGACTCATGAGATCATGTAAAGGGTTGTGGTGTGGAGCTGTAGGATGGAGAATTAGAGAAAATGCAAGATTTATCCGCTGAGCATGAGTCATAGGAAGACTCGTGGTATCTAGTGAAGATTCATGATTAGTGATCATTACGCGAAGATTAGAGAAGTAAATTTTGGGCCTGACAAGTGATGGATGGTCACCACGAGTCGTGGTGAGAACCAACGACTCGTGGTCGCTGGCAGACAAAAATTTTAGTGCGATATTTCAGGGGTATTTTCATAACTAACTAAGATTTTAACTCCTAAGTGAGGTTATTTTTAATTTTTAAGGGGTTTTACTTAGCCCTAATCCTCATTGTCTTCAATCACTGTAAGTTGGAAATCACCTCTCAAAGAAAAGCTAGGGTTCTTCATCTTCTTCTTCTCAAATTCTCTTGGGTCTCCAACTCAAGTTAAGGAACTCTTCAAGCCAGGCATGTAGGGTCATGAATGGGGGAATCCTTCAACCTCATGCGTAATTTCAAATCAATTTCATGAATTCGAGTCTCCAATTATGAATTTCTTATAGATTTAGGGTTAGATCTAATTTTGATGAAAGCTTCATAATCTCCTTAATTATGATTCCCTCATGTTCTAAATCATGTTTTATGATTGTAATTATATGCTTTCTACTAAAATCTATTATGAAATCTATATTTTCAAGCTATGAGAAATTACCCCTATTACGCATCAGTTTCAAGATTATGTATCATAGCTGATATTTGGTATTATTTTTATGACTAGTTCACGTATGTTATGCTATTTATGAATTTCATGATTTTTAACTAGCCCATGTAAAATCAAGTATGTTTTCATGATTATGATATGAGTGCTATGTATATTTTAGGAGTAATATTTAACATTGAGCGAATAAGGATTCTAGAAAACCCAAGTCCCACAAGTACATGCAATCGTAGAATGACGGGTCCTCACTGATAACGCTCAATACATCTCTCCCGATTAAGGAAAGTGGTAGCGGTCATTGTCAAAAATAAAATACTCGATGGGTGTTGCTGTCAAATCCCACAAGGAATCGAGATTGATAAATCAAAAGTTGTAAACTAACTCAAACTAGAATGCATTATTGTCAACATGTAGAATAGAAAGATTTGGGGGGAAAAAGGGAAGGCAATATTGAATACAAATTTATAAAACTAGATTGAACAACGGATTTGTTGCAAGCAATAGAAAAGGGCTAAGGATGTGCAATAGATAAAGTGTTAACTAGACTAGAATTTATTCAATTTCCTTAACTTAAATTTCAAGCATGGATAGCATGGATCAAAGCACATTCTCTTATTTTTCAACCACAAGGATGTTTTTGCCCAATCAAAAATCAGCCACACCAAGCTTGAGGAAGGATCAAGCTATCTCTAGCTTTAACCCTTTAATGGAGTGAGGATTTGGGTTTTGACTATCTCTAGGTCAACCCCACACATTCACACTCCAAATCCCTACTATGTTTCCTCACCCATATCTCAATATTCTTTCTCAAGCTCAAGCAAGATAAGTAAATTAAACTAGTGCTTGTAACCACTAATTTTCAATTAAAATTAAGAGGAAACAATAGATCCATGCATTTAGATTAATGTTAAGAACAATTGATCAATATCCAATCAAATTAAACACTCATCAAGCACACACCCCTAGCTAACAAATTAGCTACTCATAAATGAAGATAGATAAAAATACTCATAGATAAATCACTAATAATCATCATCATGAATAGTAGATTTGAATTTTTAAACCTACAACAATGGTGTATTTTCCAACGTAATTGAAGAAGATGGAAAAAAGGGAAAGTGTACTCTCTATTCTCTCTCTACTTCTCTCTACAATTCTATGCTAAGATGTGATGTGATTTGGGTATGTACAATTTTTGGGTGAAAAAAACTGATCTTGTGTATAACTTTCCATAATTGCTCTTGGAAGCTTCTAAATACTTTGGAGCCTTTCTGGATGTTTTTACCCTTGAATTATCGAAATGGGTCACTTGCTTTACACCTGTGGTTTGCAGATGAAAATCCACTACAATAGATGCAAAAGAAGGTGCAAGGCAGTCCCATCTGCTTTACACTTACGTTTAACAGATGCAAATCCCCTACAAAAGATGCAAAAGCAGGTGCAAGGCAGTCCCATCTACTTTACACTTGCATTTAGCAGGTGCAAGGCAGTCCCATCTACTTTACACTTGCATTTAGCAGGTGCAAGGTAGTCCCATCTACTTTACACTTGCATTTAGCAGGTGCAAATCCGTTACAACAGATGCAAAAGCATGTCCAAAGTAAATTGCTTTAAGTTTAAATCCTCCATTATCTTTGTTTCCTTCAAATGCTTACATAAATAAGAAAAAAGGCATAAAACCTTTCTAAATTGTATGGAAATAAAGCAATAACTCATGCTTAGAAGCCAAATGAGTTGGTGAATTTCCAACGCATCACTCACCAGTTGAGAGTGTCCCCCTCACCCCTAGCCTAAGGAGTCCTTGCTAGTTGAGAGTGTCTACCTTATGCTACTAGGCTTATCAGTGATGTCACACTTTCTTGGTTCATACCCTTGGCAAGGTATGTATACTCTCCTGACTAGGGATACAGGTCGGGCTCCATGTATGCTTACTTGGAGAATGTCGGTTATAAGGAGCTCCCCACTGTTCCATGACTTTCTATGCATGTTCATATTCAAAACTTATGATATTTTAGTTCCACATATGCTTTATGAGATTTTATTATAGATTTCAGTTATGCTTAGCCTCATGATTCAGTATGAACACCTTAAGCCTTTATACCCAGCTTACGATTTGAAACTCATGTTTTGATTTACTTTAACCCCATGACTTTTGTTTATTGTTTTTCTACCATTTTTTACTTAACCTACATACTCAATATATTCCATATACTGCCCGCATATTTTTGTGCTATATCATCTCATGATATAGATTAGGATGATCCATCTAGCCCTGATGTTAGATTTGCTCCCCCTCCAGTTCATCCAGCCTTACCTTTGGGGTGAGTCCTCATCATCCGAGGATATCATTTAATCTTATGTTTTTTTCAAGACCCGAGCTGGGACCCCAGACCGAGACACGGGACCTAGAACCACCAATGACTCCAAGCTAACCCATGGTACATACATAGCATGACTTAAGAGAATAATCAAGAAGAGATTAAACATATGCATGGATAAGAGGAAGTCTGTATACATAAAGAATAAGTAAAGCGACAATATCACAATGCTAAGTTGCAAAGCTGAACATACTAACTCTATGTATGAAAGCCTCTACTAACTGATGAGTTGTTGGGACATGCCCCCAGCTAACTCCAAGTTTGAAACTAAAACAAGGCATAAAAAAATAAATGGATAGACGTCCTCAGATGATAAGGACTCACTAATATTGGGGAAAAACTGGCTAGTCTGAGTAGAAGCGAGCTAATGGCGAGGCTGAGATGGATCACCCAAACTTATATCATGAGACTATATAGCTTAGAGTATATGGTCAGTACTTTGAATGTACTGAGTATGCAGGAAAAGAAAATATGCTAGTAAAATGTTAGTCTAAAATCAGGAGTATAAATCAAGAAAGATCATGAGAGTAATGACAACATGCTAAAAGCCATAAATCCGAATATACTCATTCATAAGCTATTACTTGTAATCTGAACATAATGACCCAAGGTTTAGAAATAGAAATCATATAACTTGTCATGCTTGAAATCATAAGTGTAAGCTCATAAATTGATCAATAGGTCAAATATGCTATAAAACATAATATCATAAGTCATGAAAATGAGTAACTGAAAACATGAGGAACAATGGGAGATTCTTATAACCGACATACTCCACGTGAGGATACATGGAGCCCGACCTGTAAATCCCTAGTCGGGAGTGTGTTCGTACCTTGCCAAGAGTAGAACCATGAAAAAGGCGTGATATCACTCATGGGTGGCCTATACGGGCATGGGAGATACTCTTGTAGAGGACCCCATCATGGCTGCGTCGGTACATAGTTCTGAGACCTGGGTGCGCTGGAACCCCGGTCTACTCGGTGTTAAATACTACTCACAAAATATATGTAGTGCTCATATCATAAAACATATTTGAACTACATGGGCTTGTTGAAATCATGAGATCATAAACATGCTTGAGATACGTGAACTAGCCATAAAATAGGTCCGTGAGTCGGCCATGATCATAAATTTGATACATATAAAAGCCATGCATATTGAAGAAATCATCATACTCTAAAATTCATAAATTCAAGAAAGTTTCTTGAGAAAATCATACATTATGATCATAAAACATAATTTAATTCATCATACTTGAAATTATGGACTCATAAGCTTAGGTTTCATAAATCATGCATAATAGGGCATAATCTTCAAAAACTTAAAATCATAAATTAGTAAGTAAATTAAGAGTAAAATCTGCCTTAATAGCCTTAAATCATTAATAGAAACATAAGAGAATTGAACCCATGGAGATAGCATGGATAATTGCATGGAATTGGGTTAAACCCTAAAACATTCAATAAACTTGGTTGGAGACTTGATTCATGAGTTCGAGAAGAAATTGGGGCATGATGGTGCAAGAAATCTCCCATTAATGGCCCTACATACCTGGGTAAATTGATTTCTAAGCTTTCCTTGAACACCCAAGAAGATTGGGAGAGAATTTGTTGAGGAACCCTAACTTGATCTTGGAAGAGGATTTCAAATCTAATGAAATTATGAGAGCATGATGACTTAGGCTAGGTTAAACCCCTTAAAACACTATTTAATAAGCCCAAAAAAGTCATGCCCCACCTTGGGAGGCATGACTAGCACCTGGTGCCATACTAGGACCTGAACAGTTGAGCTGACTGAGCCTAAGCACCTCTGGTGCAGGGCTGATTCTAACTCTAGAATCAAGAAAACAACGGGCTATATAGTGGCTGTAAATACAACCCCCGACCGACAAGGCTTATAGCCACCTGTGAAAATAAATAGCTAACCAGAGACAAACAATCATAGGGAGTCCTATGCGGGCTGACAAGGCCACCATGATATCTAGTTATAACTGAAAAGTAAAATCAGATGCTAAACTGAACTATGACCGACAATGCCACCAATCAACAACTAAACAGGGACCCACACGGCCAACACACATAATCTAAAATATATATAGGCCCCACACGGCCGATATTATCTAACCATAGGGAAGTAACACAATCTGCAAGCCTCTAGGAGTAATAAGATGGTCGGGACAGGGCTCCGACCTACCCATACTGTACAACCAAAAGAAGTAAACCTCTAATACACAAGCCCCGGAAGAAAGGAGCTGATGGCTCTGTACGACTGATAGGAACTACGAGGGACCTGGTCCTCGTCTATCTACACCTGCAGGAAAGTAATGCAGCACCCCAGAAGAGGGCGTCAGTACCACAGGTACTGAAAATGTAAGGCAGTAACTTTAACTAATTGAAAGTAAGGAAATAGAACTGACAATGACTGAAGTAAAGGAACCGGACTGAAGATGACTGAAGTAGTGAAATCAGGGCTAAACATAACTGTAATAAGGAGGGTAGTGGTCATACCTGACAAGCGAGGCGTCTTACTGTCTAACTATCAGTAGCTAAAGCAAGCATAAACCTTACTTGGCTCCCATAAGCCGGAAGGTACAATCAACATAGAATAACCCACCTGGGCCCCCATTAGCCCTAGTGAGTACACCTTAATCTATATACCCCTATCCAGATCATACTGAGTCAACCACCAGCTATAAGCGTCCTACCGATCCCCTGGGTCTACAACTGGGCCCGCTCGGCTCCTGAGTGTAGCTGTATCTGAGTCTGGAGGACTCCTGATATCTACACCCCGGGCGTAAGTGCTTGGCGGGGGTGTGTATAAGGCCAACCACGGCATATGAGGATCTGCATCCCCATCTTCGTCCCTTACGGACGGCATGCCGCTCCGTAGAGTGACGTATCCTCGCCCCTGGCGGGCGGCGACATAACTATTAACCCTGGGGTGGTCACGGAAGCTATATATGTGTAATCCAGCCCAAAACAATACAAATTACGAGCCTCGACTGATAACAACAACTAGACATGATAACATACTCCTGATATGATTTACTGGAATTCATACTGGATTACTATGCTTAAGAAACTAACTTGCCGAAAAAAAATTCCTTAACATAACACGTTCGCTGTTTATCGATTAACTGGCGAGTTTCGGCTTATGTTCAACTGCCCTCCTCAACTGTAATCATATTAACGGTAGAATAGGACTACTTTATCACTATAGTCAAGGAAAACAATAACTTATATATATATATATATATATATATACTGACTATACTTCAACTTATCAAAAGACGATCAAAAACTCATAATTTCTCGAAAATTTAGAAGGGAGAAATACTTACTTTAGGCACGTGATCGTATTGACACTAGTTTGGAAAAATTCCATCAACTTAAGCTCGGCTGGACGACGATTTGCTGGACGTATTTTACAAAAATAACTCCGTAGCGATGCTCCCTACAGTGTTATACTTCAATACCCGGAGTTAATTTGGATTTGGATGGCGTTTAGCGGCGTAATCGGATGATTTCCAAATGTTTTCCTCGGTTTCCCTCTATTCTGGCCGTGATTTGTATGGAAATAACATAACATCTAAGTGTGAGGCCTTTATATACTTGAGGCAGCAGACAAGGCAACGTGGCACTCTGCCGGTCGCACTGATTCTGCTCCATGCCACTTTGGGTAACGCGGATGGGGCAACTCCATGCCACTTTTCCCCTCTGGGCAAATTGGTTTAGCCTCTTCCAGTGAAATCCCAACTTTGCACTCGTTCAGCCTTTCCCCAGGCCCTTTCCTCGTACATATGACACTCTAAAACTCTCAACCAACATACGAATAGGCCGACTAAACGTTAGAAACTTACGGGGTGTAACATCCTCCCCCCCTTAAGAACATTCATCCTTGAATGTTAACTTCTACTTGCAAGAACCTTAACCTTGCAATTACTTATTCTGGAAAAATTTCAGTAGAGTCTCCCCTGTAATATGGACTATCCAAAAACCCTGAAACACAGAAAAATCCAATACAGGCACTCCACACAACACTATGGCATTCATTTCACAATAGACTGAAATCAATTATCTAACATATACATGTATATAATGCAACTTATGAAACAACAACAACAATATACCTCTAGCTGCACTATCTGACTAAGTATGAAATAACTGAGGATATCTAGTTTTCATATCATCTTCTGCTTCCCAGGTCATCTCCTCTCAGTTCTTATTCCGCCATAACACTTTAACGGAAACAACATCTTTAGTTCTTAGTCTGCGGTTCTGCCGATCTAGTATGGCTACTAGAGCCTCTTCATAAGATAACACCTCAGTGATTTGGACGTCTTTGACTGGGATAATCCGGGAGAGATCTCCTATGCACTTCGTCAGCATTGATACGTGAAAAAACTGGGTGAACGGATTCTAATTCTGGGGGTAAATCAAATTCATAAGCCACCTGGCCTATCTTCGGCGAATCTGATAAGGCCCAATAAACCTTAGGCTGAGCTTGCCTTTCTTACCAAATCTCGTCACACCCTTCATTGGTAAAACCTTCAGGAATACCCAGTCACCTACATTAAACTCTAGGTTTCTTTGCCGCACATCAACATAAGATTTCTGGCAGCTCTGAGCAGTCAGCAGATGTTCCCTGATAAGCTTTACTTTCTCTTCTGACTGATGAATAATATCTGGCCCAATCAATGCCGATTCTCCTACCTCAAACCAACCAGCTGGAGACCTACACTTCCGCCCATATAACGCTTCATAAAGCGCCATCTGAATTGCTGAATGATAACTGTTATTATAGGCAAATTCAATAAGCGGTAGATGTTCATCCCAGCTGCCTCCAAAATCTAGCACATATGCCCGTAACATATCCTTGAGCATCTGGATTGTACGTTCTTCTTGCTCGTCTGTCTAAGGATGGAAGGCTATGCTCAGGTTAACCTGCATCTCCAGGCCCCTCTGAAAAGATTGCCAAAATATAGCTGTAAACTGCGCCCCTCTGTCAGAGATAATTAACTACGGAACACCATGCAATCGGACTATTTCTCTAGTATATAACTCAGTATAATATTCGGATGAAAAGGTAGCCCTTACTGACAGAAAGTGAGCTGATTTTGTCAACCTATCAACAATTACCCAGATAGAATCATATTTACGCCTGGTAAGAGGTAACCCCACTACGAAATCCATGTTAACTGCCTCCCATTTCCATAAAGGCACGACTATATCCTGTGTCAGTCCGCCTGGTTTTTGATGTTTAGCTTTCACCTGTTGGCAATTGGTACATTGAGCTACGAATTCTGCTATCCCCTTTTTCATTCCCGGCCACCAGTAAATCTCTTTTACGTCATGGTACATTTTTGTCGAACCTGGATGGAGAGAGTAACGGGCATGGTGTACCTCGCCATAATTTGCTGGCGAAGCCCTGCCACATCTGGAACACAGAGGGGATACCTATATCTCAAGACTCCATTCTCAGTTACCTGGAAATATGTCACTTCCCCTCGCTGGACCCTATTTCTGAGTTGAACCAAACTAGGATCTTCATACTGCCGTTCTTTCACTTCCACAACTAATGATGAAACTGCAGTATTCTAGATTACCGCTCCATTGTCTCCTGATTCTACTATACGAACGGCTAGACTGGCTAGCTGATGCAATTCTCGCGCCAATTCCTGCCGCTCTCGATGTAAATATGCCAGGCTTTCCATAGATTTGCGACTAAGGGCATCTGCTATAACATTTGCCCTTCTTGGGTGATATAAAATATTCACATCATAATCCTTTAACATCTCCAACCAGCGACGCTGCCACAGATTCAACTCTTTCTGGGTGAAAATATACTGCAGGCTTTTATGATCAGTGAAACTATCTACGTGGACGCCATACAGGTAATGCCTCCATATTTTCAAGGCATGAATCACTGCGGCTAACTCCAAGTCAAGGGTAGGGTAGTTCTTCTCATGCTTCCTCAGCTGCCTGGAAGCATAGGCAATCACCTTACCATGTTGCATCAAAACACATCCTAACCCAACACCTGAAGCTTCACAATAGACTGCATAACCCTCTATTCCTTTTGGCAACACTAGCACCGGTGCTGATGTTAATCTGTCTTTCAGTTTCTGAATGCTCTGCTCACATGCCTCAGTCCAATAAAATTTTGCTGCCTTCTCCATCAATTTGGTTAAAGGTGCTTCTAAAGTGGAGAATCCTTCCACGAACCTTCTGTAATACCTGGCTAACCCCAGGAAACTACGTACCTCGGTTGGAGTGGTAGGTCTAGGCCATGTTTTCACTACATCTATCTTCTGCGTATCTACCTGTATACCAGCATCTGACACAATATGACCCAAGAAGGCTACTGAATTCAGCCAAAATTCACATTTAGAAAATTTTGCATATAGTTGGTGATCTCTGAGAATTTGGAGCACTGTTTGTAGATGATCCTGGTGATCTGCCTCTAAGCAGGAATACACCAGAATATCATCGATAAATACTATCACGAACAAGTCAAGGTATGGTCTGAAAATGGTGTTCATCAGGTCCATGAACACTGCTGGGGCATTTGTCAATCTGAAGGACATGACTAGAAATTCAAAGTGGCCATATCTGGTCCTGAAGGCAGTCTTTAGAATATCTCTTTCACGAACCCGAACCTGATGATATCCTGACCTTAAGTCAATCTATGAAAAATACCTCGCTCCTTGTAACTGATCAAATAGGTCGTCAATTCTGGGAAGGGGGTACTTATTCTTGATAGTGACTTTGTTCAGCTGCCGATAATTTACACACATATGGAGGGAGCCGTCCTTCTTCCTCACGAACAGAACTGGCGCACCCCATGGTGAGGTACTTGGCCTGATAAAGCCCTTGTCTAGAAAATCCTTCAATTGTTCCTTTAGTTCTCTGAGTTTAGTAGGAGCCATCCAATATGGAGGAATACATATAGGATGAGTGCCTGGTAATAGATCGATTGCAAAATCAATTTCCCTTTTTGGGGGAATACCAGGAAGCTCATTTAGAAATACGTCGGGAAATTCATTAACCACTGGGATAGACTGAAGGGTTGGAGGCTCTACTCGAACATCCTGAACTCTAACAATATGATAATTGCACCCTTTTGCTATCAATTTTCTCGCCCAAAGATAGGAAATAAACCTACCTTTTGGTGTTGTTGTACTACCTTTCCACTCCCGTACTTCCTCCCTTGGAAAGTGCAATCAGACAATCTTGGTCCAACATTCGAACATTGGCATAGCATGGAGCTAGCCAATCCATACCCATAATGGCATCAAAATCGATCATTTCTAGTTTTATCAAGTCTTTGTAGTCTGACGACTGGCAACCTCTACTGTACACCCCCGATAGACAATTCTGGCTATAATAGAGTCACCAACGGGTGTAGACACTGAGAAAGGTCGCTGAAGAAATTCTGTCATAATACTAAACTTCCGAGCCACTAACCGTGTAATATAGGACAAGGTGGATCCTGGATCTATCAACACATAAGCAGGATGAGAGCAAATGTTCAGCATACCTGTCACAACATCTGGTGACGACTTTGACTCCTGTCGCCCTGGTAGTGCATAAGTACGGTCTGGAGCGGCACCTGATCTGCCCCGGCCTATTCCTGCTGAAACTGAGGGCCTATGCCCTGCCGAGGATGCTGGAGCTCGTGATCTTGCCGAGGACCTATCCTGTCGATCCCTGTCACCCTGACCGCTAGCTAGATAATTCCTCATCTTGTGACCCTCCTATCCACAAATGTAGCATGCTGTGGAACCATACCTGCATGCTCCAAAGTGGCATCGACTGCAAATAGGGCAAAGTGGTATTGTAAACCCACTCTGCTCCACTCCCCTATGCTGTTGTGAACCTACTGCTCGTGAACCTTTGCCGTGCTCTAGCTTCCCTCGGCAACTATACCTGTTCCTCTGCCGTTGTGGTGGAGGCGGGGGTCTAGGTGGCCTATCTAACAACCGTGGCCTAGATCCTCCTCGGGACTCCTCCTGTAATTCACTCGGTTTGTCCCTGTGGCGCTGCTCCTGACTTGTTCTCCCAATCTCCCGTTGCCGCTGTCTGATACCCTCGATATTCTGAGCAAAAGCCTGCACATGAACGATATCCATATCCTCTCGCAGTGTGGCTATGATGCAGGTCTTAACATATTTCGGGTTCAGCCCCATAATAAAGCGGTATACCCTGGCTGCATTGTGTCCACAAAAGCTGGTGCATAACGAGCCAAGGAATCAAACCGCATGGCATATTCCCAAACACTCATCGACCCCTGCTCCAAGTGTAGGAACTGATCAACTCGGGCCTGTCGAATCTCCTGCGGTAGGTAATGATCCATGAAAGCCTCTAAGAAGCTGGGACAGGTAGGAGGGTCATCTCTCCCCCGAGACCTTTACCAACTCTCATACCACAGCACGACGATGTCCCGTATCCGGAATACCGCCAACTCAATCGACTCTGTGGGTGTAGCATGCAAAAATTCTCTGCATATGGTCTAAGAAGTCCTGAGGGCCCTCGGTCCGATCTGTCCCTGTGAATTGCGGGGGACTTAGTGCTATGAACTCTCGGACCCTCGAGCTACCAGGCTGGTGCTGAGCAGCCATCATCTGGGCTAGCATAACCACCATGCTCCTGACCTCCTGGTCAGATGGTACAGGTATAGAAACTGCCGTAGGCGATGCCGTCACACCGACTGTCCCGAGCGGCTCCTGAGTGGTGGAGACTGCTGGGGAGGTCGAGATGATACCTCCGTATCGTCCTCAGATTAGGCTGATTCTGACCGAGGCTGAGGCACCCTGCTGGTGCCCTCTCCTGCTGCTACATATAGCTTCCTGCCTGTCGTAGGGTGTCGCTGGTCTGACATTTCTCTGTAAGCAAAAGAGTATAATGATCTTAGGGACTCAACCCTATACTGTATCGCTCTATAGCATGACTGAATAAGAATAAAGAGTAACCATCCTATCATGCCTTGCAGCCTCCTGCCTATAGTTTGTGGTGCACAACACATCCATAGATAAGACTCTACTTAGCACAGCTTGCAGACTCCCTGGGACATGACCTGCTCTGATACCAAGTTTGTCACGCCCCACCTTGGGAGGCATGACTGGCACCTGGTGCCCTACTAGGACCTGAATTGCTGAGCTAACTGAGCCTAAGAACCTCTGGTGCATGGCTGACTCTAACTATAGAATCAAGAAAACAATGGGCTATATAGCGGCTGTAAATACAACCCCCGGCCGACAAGGCCTATTGCCACCTGTGAAAATAAACAGCTAACCAGAGACAAACAATCATAGGGAGTCCTATGCGGGCCGACAAGGCCACCATGATATCTAGTTATAACTAGAAAGTAAAATCACATGCTAAACTGAACTATGACCGACAAGGCCACCAATCAACAGCTAAACAGGGGCCCATACGGCCAATACACATAATCTAAAAAACATATGGGCCCCACACGACCGATATCATCTAACCACAGGGAAGTAACACAATATACATGCCTCTAAGAGTAATAAGATGGTTGGTACAGGTCCTCGACCAACCCATACTGCACAACCAAAATAAGTAAACCTCTATGACACAAGCCCCGGAAGAAAGGAGTTGACAGCTCTGTGTGGCTGACTGGAACTATGAGGGACCTGCTCCTTGTCTATCTACACCTGCAGAAAAGTAATGCAGTGCCCCAGAAGAGGGCTTCAGTACCATAGGTACTGATAATGACAGAAGTAAAGGAACCGGACGGAAGATGACTGAAGTAGTGAAATCAGGGCTAAACATAACTATAATAAGGAGGATAGAGGTCATACCTGACAAGCGAGGCATCTTACTGTCTAACTATCAGTAACTAAAGCAAGAATAAACCTTACCTGGCTCCTATAAGCCGGAAGGTACAATCACCCCTGAATAACCCACCTGGGCCCCCATTAGCCCTAGTGAGTACACCTCAATCTATATACCCCTATCCAGGTCATACTGGGTCAACTACCAGCTATAAGCGTCCTGCCGATCCCCTAGGTCTGCAACTGGGCCCGCTTGGCCCTTGACTGTAGCTGTGTCTTAGTCTGGAAGACTCCTGATATCTACACCCCGGGTGTAAGCGCTCAGCAGGGGTGTCTATTAGGCTAACCACGACATATGAGGATCTGGATCCCCATCTTCGTCCCTTGCGGACGGCATGCCGCTCCGTAGAGCGACGTATCCTCGCCCCTGGCGGGCGGTGACATAGCTATTAACCCTGGGATGGTCACGGAAACTATACTGGTGTAATCAAGCCCAAAACAATACAATTTACGAGCCTCAACTGACAACAACAACTAGACTGATAACTACTCCTTACATGCTTTACTGGGATTCATACTGGACTACTATGCAAAAAAAACTAACTTGCCTAAAGAAAATGCCTTAACATACCTCGTTTGCTGTTTACTGATTAACTGGCGAGTTTCGGCTCGTGTTCAACTGCCCTCCTCATCTGTAATCATATTAACGTAAAAATAGGGCTACTTTTTTACTATAGTTGAAGAAAACAATAACTTATACATATATACTGACTATACTTTAACTTATCCAAAGATGATCAAAAACTCGTAATTTCTCAGGAATCTAGAAGGGAGAAATACTTACTTTAGGAATGCAATTGTATTGACACTAGTTTGGAACAATTCCATCAACTTAAGCTTGGTGGGACGACGATTTGCCGGGCATATTTTACGAAAATAACTTTGTACCGATGCTCCCTATAGCGTTATACTTCAATTCCCGAAGTTAATTTGGATTTGGACGGCGTTTAGCGGCGTAATCGAATGATCTCCAAATGTTTTCCTTGGTTTCCCTCTGTTCTGGCCGTGATTTGTATGGAAATAACATAATATCTAAGTGTGAGGCCTTTATATACATGAGGCAGCAGACAAGGCAACGTGGCACTATGCCGATCACTCTGATTCTGCTCCGTGCTACTTTGGGTAACACGGAGGGGGCTGCTCTATGCCACTTTGCCCCTCTAGGCAACTTTGTTCAGCCTCCTCCCATGAAATCCCGACTTTGCACTCGTTCGGCCTTTTCCCGGGCCCTTTCCTCGTACGTATGACACTCTAAAACTCTCAATCAACATATGAATAGGCCGACTAAATGTTAGAAACTTACGGAGTGTAACAAATACAATGTCATTAGGGGTTAGAGTCTTAGGAATTTACAAAAGTACCCCTGGGAACACTAATTAAAATCTATCTGCCAGGAACCCTGGGTCGTACCATGATTCATATCCAAAAAATGACTCGTGGTTTCCTTCCGTCGTTAGCTAACCAAATTTTCTAGGTTCACTGTTTCTTAAACCATGGGCCTCACAATGACTCATTGTTTTCTACAATGAGTCGTACCATGACTCGTGACATCGGACTTTCCTTCAGCTGATCCAAACCATGATTGCCTCCTAGGACTCGTAGTTTCCTACAATGTATCATACCTGGACTCATCATTGCTTCCTACGACTCGTACCACAATTCATCATTACTGGGCCCAGGAGAACTGCTGCATTCCATGACTACTCTAACGATCTGTACCATGGAACAATGACTCATTTTGAGAGAAAATTGCAGATTTTTCTGCTGAATCTGCCACAAGTCCAGGCTTGATCATAGGGACTTTTGGGGTGTTGCAGTTTTACTTTCACGTCTTTTCATTTCAGACTTTAGCCAAGATAGTTGGGGTCTTGTCCCAACAGCTCATCATATCACTAGAGGCTTTTCAAATACTTATGTATAGATTCTTAGCGGTGTTGACTTGTAGTCATATTTACATTTTATGGCATCTTAGACATCTGCCATACTTTGTATTATGATTTATTCCGCTTAGTGTATGCTTAAGTTATGCATGTGTCATGGCTTAGCTTAGGGCCATTTGTAGTTCTAGGTCCCGTGTTACCTCTGGGGTCTATGCTCGGGTCGTGACAAACTTGGTATCAAAGCCTCAGGTTTAGATGGGTCCTAGGGAGTCTGAAAGTCGTGTTAAATAAAGTCTTTTTCATGGGTGTGAAGTGCGCCACACTTATGAGGAAGAGGCTACAAGATGATACTTTCTTTCTTTCATGATCTATGTCATGTGATGAAGTTCAATTCTCTCTATTCTTCTAACTCGTCCCATTCACGTTTTCAAAATATGCCTCCTTGCCAAGTCAGCGGAAGAAAGAACAGAAATGGCACTGGCAATGGAGACAAAAATGAGCACCAGCTAGCCCTACCATCCCCAACGAATCCTATACATGAGCAGGTGATTCATGCTGAGCTTAGGGCTGCCTTTCAGATGTTGGCGTAGGCTATGATGACATAGGTCAATAGGTAGGCAATGGCACTTCTGAACCCCAATAGGGGTGTTGCTACTTCAAGGGTACAGGACTTTACTCGGATGTACCCTTCCGAGTTCCATAGTTCCAAGGTGGACGAGGATCAACATGAGTTTATTAAGGAGATTTAGAAGATCACCCAAATTATGGGTGTCTCGGGAGTGGAGAGTGCAGGTTTGGCCTCCTATGAGCTTAAGGGGCAGCATACATTTGGTTTTGATAGTGGATGGAGGGTCGAATAGTAGGTGTCATTCCTATCAAATGGGATGATTCTATGACAACTTTCCTAGATAGGTTCTTTCCTCGGGAGTTGAGGGAAGCTAAAGTGGAAGAGTTCGTCAATTTGAGGCAGGTCAGGATGTCAATATGGGAGTATGCTTTGAGGTTCACTCAGTTGTCAAAGTATGCTCCGGAGATGGTTGTCGATCCAAGGGATTGCATGAGCAAGTTTGTGACGAGAGTCTCTAATTTGGTGCTCAAGGAGTGTCGGACTTCTATGCACATTGGTGAAATGGATATCTCCCGATTAATGATATATTCCTAGCAGATTGAGGAGGATAAGCTAAAGAAGAGAGATACGGAGACCAAGAGGGCCAGAATAGGGCACTTTGGGTTTTCCCAGTAGAGGATCGGTGGTGGACACCGTACACAGTCTCAGTAGAGATCGTCATCCCCCGCTCCATCATCAACAGTGTTCCATCTGGGCCGAGGGGTGATCAAAGAGGTAGAGCGTCAGGCTCTTAGATTTATATAAGCATGTAAGGGGAGTGCACTTTCCCAACTTGCAAGAAGTGTGGCAGGAGCCACCCAAGGGTGTGCTTAGTTGGTGTAGATGCTTTCTTTGGGTGTGGGATGCCTAGGAACAGACAAGGGATTGCCTATTAACCAGACAGGGTAACGGTAGAGGCGGTGCCCCAGTTACCACTTATTTAGCAGCTCTAGCCGCTTGCCTATCTTAGCAAAGCACATCTTCTAGTGCCGGTGGCGGACAATGCCAAAATAGTTTCTATGCACTATCATCATACCAGGAGTAGGAGAACTCACTTGATATGGTTACTGTTACGTTACGAGTTTTTCATATTAATGTGTATGTATTGCTAGATCCAGGGGCCACAATATCCTTCGTGACTCCTTATGTTGCTATCATATTCGATGTCATTTCCAAAATCCTCTCAGAACCCTTCTTGGTCTCTACTCCTACCCGTGAGTCAGTCTTGGCACGGAGGGTATACATAGATTTCCCTGTTATAGTTCTTCATAAAGTTACCTCAAACGACTTACTAGAGTTAGACATGATATACTTTGATCCTATTTTCGGTATGGATTAGTTGTATTCATGTTATGCATCGATTAATTATAGAACTCGATCAGTAGAGTTGAAATTTCCAAGCGAGCCAGTCCTAGAGTGGAAGGGTAGTTCAACTGTGCCTGTAGGTTGCTTTATTTCCTATCTTAAGGTTAGGAAGATGATATCCAAGGGTTTTTTATATTATTTAGTTCAGGTTAAAGATTCTAAGTTTGAAATCCTGACTATTCAGTCAATTCTAATTGTATGTGAGTACCCTGAGGTGTTCCAAGATGATCTACCAGGAGTCCCTCCTCAGCGGGAGATTGTCTTTGGTATTGACCTTCTCCTTGATACACAACCCATATTTATATCTCCTTACAGAATGGCTCCATCCAAGCTTAAGGAGTTGAAAGAACAGTTGAAGGATCTCCTAGAGAAGGGTTTTATTTGACCTAATAAGTCCCCATAGGGTGCTCCAGTCCTTTTCATGTGGAAGAAAGATGGTTCCCTCAAGATGTGCATCGACTATCATCAGTTGAACAAAGTTACAATCAAGAATAAGTATCCTCTCCCCAGGATTGATGACTTTTTTGATCAACTTCTGGGTTCCAGGTGCTTCTCAAAGATAGACCTCAAATCCAGCTATCACTAGCTTAGGGTTAGGGAAATTGACATTCCGAAAACAACCTTTAAGACTCGATATTGTGACTTTGAGTTTATGGTTATGTCTTTTGGACAAACATATGCTCCTCCATCTTTTATAGATTAGATGAACAGAGTGTTTAAGTAGTATTTGGATATGTTCATTATTGTCTTTATAGATGACATCCTCGTGTATTCTCGGAGCGAGAAGGATCATGGCGTTTATTTGAGGATTATATTGCAGACTCTTAAGGATTGTCAGCTGTTTGCTAAGTTTAGCAAGTGTGAGTTTTGGCTGAGATCAGTTGATTTTTTGGTCATGTGGTGTCTAGTGAGGGTGTACAATTAAACTCTCAGAAGATTGAGGTGGTGAACAACTGACCTAGACCTATTAACCCTACTAATATTAGGAGCTATTTGGGTTTAACTAGCTAATACTAGAGGGTTGTAGAGGGATTTTCATCAGTGCTGCACCTTTGACTAAGTTGACCCAGAAGAAGGTCAAATTTTAGTGGTCTGATTCTTGTGAGAGGAGCTTTTAGGAATTAAAGGCCCGACTTATCTATGCTCCGATCTTGACCCTTCTAGAGCGCACAGATGGCTTCATGGTGTATTGTGATGCCTCTAGGATTGGCCTTGAGTGTGTGTTGATGTAGCATGGTAAGGTGATAGCTAGCTTAAGACTCATGAGAAGAATTACCCGACACATGACCTTGAGTTAGCAGCGATAGTGTTTTCCTTGAAGATTTGGAGGCACTATTGGTATGGGATGCATGTGGATGTGTTCATGGACCACAAGAGTCTTCACTATGTGTTTACTCAGAAGGACTTGAATTTGCGACAAAGGAGATGACTTGAGCTTCTCAAAGACTATGACATGAGTGTCCTTTAAAATCTAGGTAAGGCCAATATAGTGCAGGATGCTCTTAGTAGGTTGTCCATGGAGAGTGTGTCCCATGTTGATGATGGGAGGAAAGAATTGGTGAAGGATGTCCACTGGCTTGCATGCTTGGGGGTTTGCCTTACCGAATCAGTAGATGGTGGTGTCATTGTTCAAAATGGTTCAGAATCTTCACTGGTAACGGATGTTAAGTAAAGGCAAGATGAGGACCCTATCCTAGCGAAGTTGAAGGAAGCTGTACAGAGTCAGAAAGTAGAGGTTTTCTCCAAAGGGGGAGATGGTGTACTCCAATATCAGGGCCGACTATGTGTTTCGGATGTGGGTGACTTGAGAGAGGCTTACAACTCTCAATATTCTATCCATCTACGTGCCACCAAGATGTATCGTGATCTACGAGAAGTCTATTGGTGGAATGACATAAAGAAGGACATTGCAGGGTTTGTGGCTAAGTGTCCAAATTGCCAGCAGGTGAATGTTGAGCACCAGAGATCGGGAGGTATATTTTAGGATATCAGTATTCCTACTTGAAAGTGGGAAGATATCAATATGAACTTCATTATAGGGTTGCCACAGACACGCCGACGATATGATTCTATATAGGTAATTGTAGACAGGATGACCAAGTCAGCATATTTTCTGCCTGTTAATACTACAGATTCAGATGAGGATTTTGCTAGACTTTACATTAAGGAGTTGGTCAGGTTGCATGGAGTCCCTTTTTCTATCATTTCTTATAGGGATACTCAGTTCACTTTGCAGTTTTGGAGATTATTTCAGAAGGGCCTTGGTACCCAGGTGAAGCTTAGCATAACTTTTTACCTACAAATAGATGGTCAAGATGAGCGGACCATTCAGACCTTGAAGGACATGTTGAGAGCTTGCGTGGTTGATGTCAAAGGTAGTTGGGATGATCACTTTCCTCTCATTGAGTTTGCCTACAATAACAATTATCACTCCAGCATTCAGATGGCTCCGTTTGAGGCTCTTTTTGGGTGGAGATGTAGATCACCTATGGATGGTTTGAGGTAGGCGAGGCTACGTTGATAGGGCCAAATTCAGTTCACGAGGCCATGAAGAATGTTTAGCTTATCAGATAGAGGCTAAAAACATACCCAGTCATCAAAAATCATATGCAGATATTAGGAGGAGAGAGAAGATATGAGAAGCTAGAAGCTACATCTAGTAGTGTGCTTCAATGAGCCAAGTAGTGATCCAAATAACTCCCACAACACAACATCTATCTATGGAGCCTTTATGAAAAGAATAACTAACTCAAGTTTTAGCTAAAAATCTATAAGCAAGTAAAATAGCTAATGGCACCCACGAGCAAGAATGTAGGCTTACCAAAAGTCTAATGAATAGAAAATTCCTCCTAAACGCTTTGTAAAGCTGGAATTTGCTCCTCCTCATTACCTAACATACTATCAAAAACAATGATGATATGCTTGAGTATTGGTACCCAGTGAATGTCTTTGAGGCAAGAGTTCATATAAATAAAATCAACATCATAATAATAATTAGAAAAAAAAGAAAATAAAATAGTCCAAATCTAGTGATAGACTAATCATGAAACTTAGCATAATTTTCAATAATGAAAAATTAATAAACTTCAAGTCATTTTTATTCAAAAAATCATGTCAGACTGTTTAAGACTAAAATCAGTATAATCTCATTATTTCACCAGCAGCGAGCAAATCAAAAATAGACACATGCCAACTCAGGGGCAATCCAAACAAAAGAAATAGGAGAGCCGTAAATAGGGCCTTATAGCTCGAAAGTGTTTCACCGGAGAATATCATCTCTTGGAGGTCAATCATTCTCCGGAATGACACATTATTTCACCGGGGTATCATCCCTTGAAGGGAAATTGTCCTCTAGACTAACATAATTTTTTCTTAGGATCTATAATGGCTATTCATTCTTTGAAAAAATACAGTTTGCTTGTACATGCCCAAACACAAATAATAGCAATTGTTAGTCAAATATCTTTCAAAATCATCATCTCAGTAATAGAGGTATATCAAAATCTTTACTCAAGTTTAGAAATCATATTTAATCCATTAAATCATATTTCAAATTAATAATTCATTCACAGAGCAAAAGTATTTCATTGCTTTAAATATTATTCAACAAATCCTGTTCATAGGGAAAACACATTTTTATACATATATAAGAAAATAAATATAAATATGAAGACTCAATGCGAGTTTGTCCCACACACGCATAAAGTCCTATTCGAAGCCTCTTTTTAAAATGTATTCAAAAAGAGACATATGTAGAAAGTAAACATACCTCGAAAGAAGGTTTTCAAAATAGACATACTTGAAAAGTAGTCAATACCTTTCACTAAAAATTCTCTAAATGTGTTCAACAATGTCTAACAATGACTCTAAAATAAATTTCGATAATAAAGTTTAGAATTTTGAAACAGTGACTCTACAATCAATTTCGACAATAAAGTTTAGAATTTTGAAAAGATCTCATGAATTTCCACCCATTTTGAAAAACTAGGGTCCTATGGCAAAATTCAAGTTTATGGCCAATTGAATCACCTATTATTAATAAAGCCCTTCAATCGGCCACAGAAAACTCAACTAACCCTCTAAGCACAATAACTAATCAAGAGACTTACCTATGAATATTTCCAAAAAATTCCCTTCAATCTCTCTTGAATACGAATCTTGAAATTTAAGGACCAGGATGCTGATTATAGTATTAATCCTTGTTAATTTGATATAATAATCATGGGATATTGAGGTAGGATCTCATCTTATATGGTTATAGGAAGTTTTAGAGTGTTTTCTCTCTCAAAAGTTGGCCAAAAATGAAGTGAAATGAAAAATATGGCTAATTAGGTATGTGCAAGTTTTTTGCAAAATTTTAACCCACTCCCACCACATACAGTTTGTAAATTTAAGATATGGTCTCTATGACAACTCTGGAGGCGTAAATACTTGAAATATTCATTCCATATATAATTGATATACACCTGATATATGAATGATATATGGTTTGTATATCTTATATATGGTCTGTATGTCACCTAGACCATCAAATATAGACCATACATTCGATATAGGGTCAGAATGTGGACTCTGAAAGTTGATTCCATGGGCGAAGGTTTTTCTTCTTCCCATTTATGGTTCGATATATGACTGTATATTGGTATACAACCCATATATCAGATTTGTGGCTATTAGGACAGCTTTTAGTAAATCGTTCATAACCTTTTGATCACAATTTGGATTGACTTGATCTTTATATGATTGAAAATATATTTCAAAGGGCTGCAACTTTCACGCATAGAGCTCTCAAATATTCCCAACCAATTAAGGTTTATACGTGCTCGAATTGAGATCTTGTGAAAATTCAATTGAAATTTCTAATTCTTTTTATACTTTTCAACTAGCCTTAGCCTTAGGAAAATTCTTACATCCTAAATAGATTTTAAAGAACTATTTATGGTTAATGTATCACATTTGTTATATCATTTAGGACTAACCACAAGCATTTAATGAGTTCAAACCTAACTCGAAAATACAGGGTGTTACATTATTTTCCGTTGGGAACATTCATCCTCAAATATGGATCACAGCCTCAGTAATCCTCCAAATTTACAAAATTTTCGCCAGAGTTTTATTTATAAATAGAGAAAATTCCAATATTTAAAACTTAGCTAACAAAAAAATAATTAATAACATTCTCACAGGGACTCCCACAATCAAAATCACTAACACACACACAAGATAAGGAATTTGATACTCTAACCGACATTTTCGAAAATGCAACAATTGAAGGGTTAAACACATACCTGAAATGGGGAACAACTAAGGATATTTCTTTTCATATCCCCCTCCTCTTTCCAACTTTCTTCCTCAGTGTCATGATTTCGCCATAATACTTTAATCGATTCTACATATTTAGTTCACAACCTTCTAACTTGATGATCTAGGATCTACACAGGTTCCTCTTCATAAGACAATCTCTCATTTATTTCATTTTCCTCACGAGACAAGATATAAGACGGGTCAGATCTATACAACTTCAACATAGGCACATAAAAGACAAGATGCACCATAAACATCTTCGATGGTAATTTCAACTTATAGGCCACTTTCCCAATTTTTTTTTACAATATCATAGGGGACAAGAAATCAAGGACCAAAATTTCCCTTTCTAACAAAATTCATGACACCCTTCATAGGTGAAACCTTCAAAAATGCTCGATCACCCACAAAACATTCCAGCTCACAATGCCTTATGTCAGTGTAAGACTTTTGACAACTTTGAGCTATTTTGGGTCGACTCACAATAAGATTCACTTCCTTAATAGAATCATGAACTGAATCAGGACCCAATAATTCTACCTCTGTTAATTTAAACCAACCAATTGGAGATCTACAATGTCGTTCACAAAGAGCTTCATAGGGAGTCATCTGGATGCCCGACTGATAATTATTATTGTATGCGAATTAGACAAGAGGCAAGTGTTTATCCCAATTTCTCCAAGATCAATTACATACGCCCTCAACATGTCCTCATGAGCCTAGATAATTCATTCTTCTTGCTCATCTGTTTGAGGGTGGAAAGCAGTGTGATGAGTTGATAATTTACCAACTCAAATGGCTCTTAAGCATGAGTTATTACTTTGTTTTAACACAATTTAGAAAGATTTTGTACCTTTTCTCTTCTTTTGTGCAGGCATTGGATTGAAATTGAGAATATGAGGGAATTGAGCTGAAAGAAATCTGCTGGAAGAGAATCAAGTACATGCATGGCGCACATCTGTATTTGTGTCTAGCAGATACCACATAGAAGGAACTGGAGATTTGCTGGAACATGATATGCATGCCGTAGATTGAGATCTGCGAGCCACAAATGTCATGCAGAAGATGTTTAAAGATCACTGCATAAGCTAAATTAGGCATTTGGGAGCCGTACTTAGGCACCTGCGAAACGCAGGTGCCAGCACAAATGACCCGTGTCACTGTGAAGGGAAAAATCATTCAAAAAGGCACAAGTGTTCCTGAGAAGCTTCTAAGGAAATTTTAGGATAGCTGCGTATAGAATATATGATGATTTTATCCCAATATACAGATCATAAAATCACAATAGAGAGAATATTATAAAAAGTGATAGACATAGTACATTCTACTTTCTTCATCACTTTCATTGGGAGAAAAACTCCATTATTGCACACCTTGAGCTGAGAATTGAATTTTATTTGCTGATGATGAATGGAATTAATGAATTTTCCATTGGTATAATTTCTCTTTCATCAATCATGAGTAGCTAAATTCTTTTCTAGGGGTGTGTTGATGATGGGTGTGCAGAACTAAGTGGGTATTAATTAATTGATCTCATATTTAAGTAGAAAGCATGGATCTATTGAATTGTTCAAGTTTTAATGTAATAATTGATGATTTCAAATATTGATTGAGCTCTCTAACTTCAATTTTTCTTGAGAAAGGAAATTGAGGTTAGGTAAGACTTCAATAGTGAGGAATTAGAGTTTGATTCATGGGTTGGAGCTAGAGATAGTTCATACCCAAATCAAAATTCTATGCAAGGGTTAAAGATAGAGATAGTCCACACCCTTCCTCAAGCATTGTTTGGTTAATTTGTGATTTGGCTTTGGGGTTTGAGAAAATTCATAATAAACACACTCTATTGGTTGAGAAACTTAGAGTGTAGCTCAAGTACAAGGCTATCCATGCACTAATTAAATCTAAAGTTCTTAGTCAATACCCACCAAGTTGAAGCCCCATCAAAGGCACACCTCTAGTCTCTCCTTTTGATTGAAACAATCGTTTTCCCCTTGGTTGATTTTACATTTTGAATTGCTACTTGTTAAACCTGTTTCCCTCACCATTTACTTTATGTTCATATTTGATGTAGGACTCTTCTGAATTGATTTATGACACTTGGTAAATTCAATCTTCAATCTTAGTGGGATTCGACCCCAACACTCGTTGGGAAAGTTTTTGTCAACGACTTAAGCCACATCCTTAATCAAAAAAGTGTTTTTGGAGGTTAGCAAAAAAAATGCATCATAATCAAGTGGGTTAGAGACTTGTGATTTGAAAATTAGGGCACTGTGAAGCACTTGTGTGCTGCAGAAGTTGCTTTACAGAATGCAGGTCTAACGCAGGTTGTGGTTAGGAGTTTTAGGCTCGTTGTCTCCCACATGCACTCCACTTGCATGCCATAGATTCTCATTTGCGAAATGCGTATGCCTAGTTCAAGTGTCTATATTCTGCTTAGAATTTGCGCCTTCATCTGTGTGCCGCAAGTCTTCACCTGTAGAATGAAGATGACTCACAGATACAAGCAGTCTACACCTAGCTACTTCTTCCTTTTTTCAATCCAATTCTTTTTATTTTGTTAGATTATTTTGGATGTTTTACTTTTATTCTAAAATAGAAAAATAAAAAAAGATTTTGGGTTCTGTTTTAGTGGCACTCATATTATTTTTTAGGAGTATGTCTTTATACAGGAGACAGGCAAAATAAAAGGATATGGTGGTGGACACTGCCCAAGAGTCCTCCCTAGATGAGAAACAGAGGATCGTACAACTCCAGTTTGGGCTTAAGGGATTGGAGGATCATTATCTCTCCTTTCGGGAGAAGCAGCGAATCACAAGAGAGGTTGAATTTGATGTCGACTCTTTCAAAGTCGACACCCTAATATAAAACTGCAATTTCAGCTGTGGTACTGGGCCTTATTAATTGATTCTTTGAGCCCTTATTTTTCAGAGTTAGTGTGAGCATTCTATGCCTCTTATCGGGCTAGACAGGATTTTATGAAGCACAAGGGCGAAATGGGCAAGATACCCCGTTTATCATATGTGCTGGTGTGGGGAAAAGAGGTAGACCTCACCCCTGAAGTAATCAATTCCATTTATTGGGCTTATCCAATCCATTTTGGCATGGGTTTTGCAAGGCGTATGGAAGATAGATATGATCAATATGCATGGGTGGCGAGTATTATTGTTGAGGTTCAGCCCATTTGGGTGGTTATAAAGGGTGATATTCATCACCAAGATATTAAATTTAAAGCTAGTGTGTGGCTTGACCTGGTGTGACCACGCCTCATTCCCTTTAAGAGCACCACACATGTCTCCATTGAGGTAGCCACTCCCATTGCCTGCATCATGAAAAGCGTACATATTAATGTGGGAGAGATTATAGCGGAGAAACTCTAAAGGAAGGCCTGATAGCAGGTGACCTTTATGCCATTCCCAATTCTTATTTGTTTTCTATGTCATAGGCCGAATGCTTCTGTTTTCGATTGCTGGACAAAATGCGTCAGGCAGAGAAAATCGAGGATTTGGAAACAAAGGGAGACATGGATGCTTTATCCATCAAGAGGAAGAAGTTAAATATGGGCCCAAGTGCTTCTCCAATCTCTGACAGATCGGAGGATATGCTGCTCCACCTGTGCCTTCTAGACCTATCTCTTCAATATCTATTGGACTTCTCAAATTGGCATAAAATGGACCGCGATCAATGCCCAATAAGTCAAGCTTGCCAACTCCTTTTCTCCCATGATACAACATTCCATAAAAATGACTATGAAGACAGTGGTGGAGAAGTTGGGAAGCTTTTGTGCTTGGGTGGATGTGCTTGAAAATAAGGTAGCTAGTTTGAGGGAAGAGATAGAAAGTCAAAAGGCAATGGTTTTTCCCATGGGCATTGACTTAAACATCCTGACATTGGGTTCTGACTCATCTAGTAAGGATAGAAGTCCCCCAAATGATTGGTGTATAGGCGTCCGTTAAGCAGAAATACACGAGGACGAGCAGCCTCATAATGAGGCGAGTCATAGCATGGATGACGCCCACCAAGATGACCCCTATTGGTTCCTCTAATATATTCTTACCACCAGGTAAGGACTCTTCCAGATACATGGGTGGTTGATTCCCCACACAACCCTTTTGCACCCCCACCAGATCCATTGATGCCTGCTGTGGTGACATTATTTTGCAGCATTTCTCATGATGGGCCTGTTTCAATCCTTCATTTGTACAGGGAGTCCTCCTACTCTCTCTTGTTATTAGTATAGAGGACAATGCATTATTTTGTGAGGGGTGGATGCCCTTACGGGGCCTGTTGTGTAAAAGAATTAATTTGGATGAATTTATGCCTTTATGGATTTTAATTTGTCATATGATGTGTGTTGCCATTGCTGGATCGATCTTACACTTAAATTTTCTTACTACTAGCGCATTACAATCGCCTTTGTAGATAGTATCCAATGAGTAAAATTAGAGGATTTTCTTCATACCACGGTTCTTTCCCAAGGAAAAAAAATTATTTTTTCTTATTTTACTTTTTGTGTCGAACTGTGTAATATTTTTTGATGATGGATTGAAATGTGACTTTTTTAGGGGAAAATCCAAGTTTTAATGTCATTTTGAGTCTTGTGTGCATTTATTTTGAGAGAAACCACCAAAGTATTTTTCTTTCTTCGCAATAAAATTGAGATTTTGAGAAATGAGGGGTAATTGAGCTTGAAAAGCACTCTTATCATGATGCCTATATTTTTTGTTTGGCTTTTTGATTCACAAATGAGTTGTGTGGAACTCAGAATAACTTGTTAAAAGTCATACTTTTCAATTTATTTTGAGAATAACTAGCCTCTTTGGAATTGTGATGCCTTGTATGGTAAGGTTATTGTTTGATTCTTGTGCATGCATATCAAGTAGGACTTGCCCCGAGTATGATTTAAGGACAAATCCTAGATGTGGATGAACTTGGAAAATGACCTTAGGCCCTTTTTTTGGATAGTCACTTCACAGAAAACAAGACCCTTCTTTAACATAAATCCTAGTTAACCAATCTTTGAGCCTTAAGCCTTTTTCTTGAAAAACTCATTATAAGACTTAAAAACTTTTTGAGTCCTCTCTTTTAGAACCCGTTCCTCGCTAATTGGTAGTGATAGAAGAAAAATAGGGGCTTAATGCCCAAGGTTTAAGGGAGAATGAGAGAATGAAATATGGATGGAAGCAAACGCCTAAGTTTGGGGGTGTGCAAAAAAAAGAGGAATGAGCTTCAATGTGAGGTAGCACCAATTTCTTAATGTAAAAACAAATTGGCTGCATGAAAACCTTTGATCAAAAGAATAAAGAAAAGAATTAAGTAGTGCCATCTTTTATATAGAGGAGGCTTGATATAGAAATCTAAGGTTTAAAAAGGATGGCCCTTTGGGAAACTTGGGATTGTGAAAAGGAGAGATAAGGTGAAGTTGAATGCATATTTTAAGCATGATGTTGCTCTATGTCACAAAAGTGTTAGGGAGATTCTAGTTACTTGAACTAAATGATGTCCTACCCTTACCCCTAGCTTACATTATGACCCTCAAGTCTTTAGTGATTCTAAGCTTGGCGACTCTACATTAGTGGCGAGTTATATGAAGGGCAACCCTATGGATCAATGTGTGTTCACTTGAATATATTTGAGAGAGTGAGAATTTGTAGATTATCTTATAATTCCTATTGTGTGAATTTCATAATTTTGAATGACATTCTCTCTTTTAGTGAGTGGCATTGCATCCTTGGAATACATGTAAAAGTCTTGATCTCAATTGAAAGGTATGAATGCAAAAAGTTGTGTAGTGAACTTTTAGGAAAACCTTTGTTATACCCTGGGAACCCAAGGATCAGACCGGGGAGTCAAAATGGTGAAAAACTGAAATTCCTCACTAGGTCACAGGACGAACCGTGAAGTGGCTCGTGAGGAGTGACCACGAGTCGTGAGGTGACTCGTGGTCCAGCAGGGTTGGCAGGATTGGTAGAGGAGACATGGGCATGACCACGAGTCATGGTTAGACCTTAGGACTTGTGAAGTCACCCGTGGCCTAGACTGGAAGATGGACAAGGATTTTTGGGCAGTGTTGACCACGGATAGTAACCACGAGTCATGGTCACCCACCACGATTTGTGGTGTCCTCCGTGGGGTCTTAGGGTGAAATTTTGGCAGTGTACCTCACGACTTAGGCCACAAGTTGTGGCACCTCATGACGAGTCGTTGGATCCCTCGTTGGGACCCCCTGACAGTTATTTTTCTTCGAATTAGTAAGGGATTTTTCGTAAATTTTTAAGATCCTAAGACCTAAACTATGATGTTTTGGGTTATGAATAGGGAAATTTAAAGGGGTTAATTTCATTTTTCATTTAATTCATTCATGCATGCATGGTAGGGGAATCGGGAGAGTGATTCTAGCTTAGAACTCATCAATTCATTGCAATTTCTTACTGGGCAATCTAGGGAAGTTAAGAACCTGCTATGCTCAGGTATGTAAGGTTATCAATGGGTGATTTCTTCCACACCCATGCCCCTCCTCTATGATTTTACAAAAGTTTCATTGAAAACTCGTGGGGTTTTGAATTTGATTTACTTAAAATCTAATGATTTGGTTATGGGTTTTGTGAATTTAAAATCTTATCATAATCTATGGGTTTTAATCATCTTTTGTGATTTAAAATAATTATGATACTATTGATTTGGAAGTTCTATCTATTTAAGCCTAATTATGCATGCCCCAGGATGGATTGATTTATGATGTAATTACCCATTGATGATACTTATAAGCACAACCTGAATTATGATTTAAATCATGAATTTATTATGTTACCCATTATAATTTTATGCAATTCAAGCTATATGCATGATTTTACGAGTATGTATGAGCCTTATGAATCATGAATTATGTTTTGGCTGACTCACAGGACTTATGTCATGGCTAGTTTAAGTATGTACAAGCATGTTTATGATTATCATGATTTAACTAGCCCATGAATTCATGTATGTTATACTATGAGCACTATATATGTTTTGGGAGTAGTATCGAACACCGAGTAGGTTCAGGGCCTAGGTTCTGCCCCGGATCTCACAAACTATGTGCCATCGTAGGTATGTTGGGACTTCCTATGGGACTGTACCCGGCCCAAATGGCCCTTTTCATGGTGACGTCAAACTTTCATGGTTCGAACCTTGGCAAGGTACGGACACCCTCCCAACTAGGGTTACAAGTCGGGCTTCATGTGTGCTCGTATGGGGTATGTCGGTTAAGAGAATCTCCCACTGTTCCTCATGATTTATGCATGTTAATGATTATGTATATTGGCTCAAGTTATGTTAAATAAAGTTTTTCTCTTACGATTATGACTATGATTGTATTACAAAAATTTTGAAAACCTTGAGCCTTATTTATGTTACGATGTTTATGGTATGAGCATGAGGTCCTACTCTTTTGATCATTTATGAGATTTTATATATTTTAAATGTACGTTTTACGTACCTTGCATAGCCAGTACATTCCAAGTACTAACCGCATACTTTCTATGCTGTATCGTTTTGTGATACAAGACCCGACTCTCAGGCTCACCCTCCTCAGTAATGTTTTAGAGATTGCCATCAGTGTACTTGGTGAGTCCTCATGTTCCGAGGGCCATATGCTTAGAGTCTATGCTTTTCTTTCAGTTTCAAAAATGTTGGGTTAGTTGGGGAGTTGTCCCATCAACCCATCTTTCATGATTAGAGGCTTTTCAGACTACCAGTTGTATTCAGCCATCGTGTATGGATTATGTGTTGTCCTTTCTCCGATTTATGACAAATTTGCATTTTTTCATGTTAAGTCTTCCGCTTATGTGATGGTATTATATGTATCCTCATTCCATGGGTTGACTTGGGATCTCTCGGGGCTCCTTGTCCCATGTCTACGATCCGGGTGTACGTTCGGGTCATGAAAACCTTGAAGGTTGGATGTCAATGACTTGAGATATTTTTGGATTTTGATTGAAATGAAAATTCCCCTGATTTGAATGGAAAGAATGATGATGATATTTGCCAAGTACTTTTTGTGGTACCAATTGAAATTTGTGCACTTACTTGAGTTTTTTGAAATTTTTGGAGTCTGTTTGTGATTTTGGGGTTGTATTGAGTCTTACGAGTCCAGTGGAAGCTTTCTTTATATTATAAGTTTAAGTCAATTCTACTTGTGAGTGAAATGCTTTGTTTGAGGACAAGTAGTAGCTCAAGTTTGGAGGTTTGATGAGTTGGTAATTTACCAACTCAATTGGCTCTTAAGCATGAGTTATTGCTTTGTTTTCACAACATAGAAAGGTTTTATGCCTTTTCTCTTCTTTTGTTCAGGCATTAGATTGAAATTGAGAAGATGAGGGAATTGAGCTGAAAGCAATCTACTAGAAGAGAATCAAGTACATGCGTGCCGCATACATGCATTTGCGTCTAGCAGATACCACACAGAAAGAACTGGAGATTCGATGGAACATGACATACATGCCATAGATTGGGATCTAAGAGACATAAATGTCACACAAAAGAGGTAAAAATATCACAGCCTAAGCCGAATTAGGCATTTTCAAGCCGCACTTGACCTGTGTCAATGTGAGGGAAAAATCATCCAAAAAGGCACAAGTGTACCTAAGAAGCTTCTAGGAGAATTTTAGGATAGCTGTCTATAGAATATATGCTGATTTTATCCCAAATGTTCAAATCATAAAATCACAATAGAGAGAATATTGTAGAAAGTGATAGACATAGTACATTCTACTTTCTTCTTCACTTTCATTGGGATAAAAAATCCATTATTGCAGACCTTGAGCTGAGAATTGAATTTTATTTGCTGCTGATGAATGGAATTAATGAATTTTTCCTTTGTATAATTTCTCTTTCCTCAATCACGAGTAGCTAAATTCTCTTCTAGGGGTGTGTGTGGATGATGGGTGTGTAGACCTAAGTGGGTATTAATTAAGTGATCTTAGATTTAAGTAGAAAGCATGGATCTATTGAATTCTTCAAGTTTTAATGTAATAATTGATGGTTGCAAACATTGATTAAGCTTTCTAACTTTAATTTTGCTTGAGAAATGAAATTGAAGTTTGGGTAAGACTTTAATAGTGAGGAATTGGAGTATGATTCATGGGTTGGAGCTAGAGATAGTTCATACCGAAATAAAAATTCTATGAAAGGGTTAAAGATGGAGATTGCCCACACCCTTCGTCAAGAATTGTTTGGTTGATTTGTGATTTGGCTTTGGGGTTTGATAAAATCTAAGGTAAGCACAATCTATTGGTTGAGAAACTTAGAGTGTAGCTCAATGACAAGGCTATCCATGCAATAATTAAGCTAAAGCTCTTAGTCAATACCCACTAAGTTGAAGCCCCATCAAATGCACACCCCTAGTCTCTCGTCTTGATTGAAACAATCATTTTCCCCTTGCTTGATTCTACATACTGAATTGCTACTTGTTGCATCTGTTTCCCCTACCATTTACTTTATGTTCATACTTGATGCAGGACACTTGTGAATTTTACGACACTTGGTAAATTCAATCTTCAATCTTGGTAGAATTCGACCCCGACACTCGTTGGAAAAGTTTTTGTCAATGATTGCAACCACATCCTTAATCGAAAAGTGTTTCTGTATGTTATAAAAAAATGCATCACAAACAAGTGGGTCATAAACTTGTGATTTGAAAATTAGGGCACTGTGAAGCAATTGCGTGCTGCATAAGTTGGTTTACGGAATGCAGGTCCAACGCAAGTTGTGGTTAGGAGTTTTAGGCTCACTGTCTCATACATGCGCTCCAATTGCATGCCAAAGATCTTCATCTCCAAAATGCAGATGCAAATGTAGATGCCTAGTTTAAGTGCCTATGTTCTTCTTTCAATCTACGCCTCATCTACGTCCTACAAGTCTTCTTCTGCGGAACACAGATGACTTGCAAAAACAGGCAGTCTACACCTTGCTGCTTCTTCCTTTTTTCTATCCTATTCTTTTTCTTTTCTTAGATTATTATAGGTTTTTTTCTTTTATTTTATAATAGAAAGAGACAAGAAGATTTTGGGTTCTGTTTTTGTGGCACTCACAATATTTTTAGGAGTATGTATTTATCCAGGAGACAGACAAAAGAAAAGGATCCAATGATTGTGGACACTGCCCAAGAGTCCTCCCAAGATAAGAAATGGAAGATCGCACAAATCCAGTTTGGGCTTGAGGGAATGGAGGCTCATTATCTCTCCTTTTGGGAGAAGCGGCGACTCACAGGAGAGACCGAATTTGATGTCGATTCTCTTAAAGTCGACATCCTTAATATAGAAATGCAATTTTAGATGTGGGTCTGGGCCTCATTCATTGATTCTCTGGGACCTTATTTTTTGGGGTTAGTGCAAGCGTTCTATGCCTCTTATCGGGCTGGACTAGATCTTATAAAGCACAAGGGCAAAGTGGACTAGATTCCCTATTTAACATCTGTATTGGTGTTGAGCAAAGAGGTAGTCTTTACCCTTGAAATAATCAATTCCATTTATTGGGCTGATCCAATCCATTTTGGCACAGGTTTTGCAAGGTGTATGGCAGATAGAGATGATCAATATGCATGGGTGGAGAGTATTATCGCTGAGGGTCAACCTCTTTGGGCGGTTATGAAGGGCAATATTCATCACCAAGATCTTAAATTTGAAGCTAGAATGTGGCTTGACTTGATATATACCTGCCTCATTCCCTTTAAGAGCATCAGACATGTCTCCATTGAGGTGTCCACTCTCATCGCCTGCATCATGAACAGTGTCCATATTAATATGGGAGTGATTATAGTGGAGCAACTCAAAAGGAAGTCCTGACAGCAGGTGACCTCTATGCTATTCCTTGTTCATATTAGTTTTCTATGTCTCAGGGCCGAGTGCCTTTGTTTTCGACTGCTCGACAAAATACAGCGGCCAGATGGAAGAGTGCCTTTCTTTTCGACCGCTGGACAAAATACGCTAGGCAGAAGGCATCATAGATTTGACAACAAAGAGAGACACGAATGCTTCAACCATCAAGTGGAAGAAGTTAAATATGTGCCAAGTGCTTCTCCAATCTTTGAAGGATCGGAGGATGCCCCTGCTCCACCTGTGCCTTCTAGACCTATCTTTCCAACATTTAGTGGCCTTATCAAATTAGAACAAATGGCCCATGATCAATGCCCAATCAATCAAGCTTGCCAAGGCTATTCCTCCCATGATACAACATGCCATCGGGGCGGCTATGAAGCCAGTGGTGGAGAAGTTGGGAAGCCTTTGTACTTGGGTGGATGTGCTAGACAATATGGTAGTTACTTTAAGGGAAGAGATGGAAAGTCAGAAGGCAATGGTTCTGCCCATGGGCATTGACTTAACCATCCCGATAGTGGGTTCTGACTCACCTGTTGAGGAGAGAATTCCCCCGAATGATTGGTGTGTTGGGGTCCCTCAGGTGGTGCAGTAGTTGTAGAAATGAGTGAGGACGAGCAGTCTCATGATGAGGTGAGTCATATCTTGGATGACGCCCACCAAGATAACCCCTTTTATGTACCTCCAATATATTCTTACCACAAGGGTAGGACTCTTCTAGACAGATGGGTGGTTGCTTCCCCACACAGCCCTTTTGCACCCCCACTAGACCCATTGATGCCTTCTGTGGTTGACATTGTTTCACAACATTTCTCATGATGGGCCCATCCCAATCCTTCATTTGTACATGGAGTCCTCCTACTCTCTCTTTTTATTAGTATGCCTTGAGGATAATGCATTGTTTTGTTGTGGGGTGGATTCCCTTACGGGGTCTATTGTGTAAAAGAATTAATTTGGATAAATGGATGCCCTTGTCAGGCTTGTTTTGTATTGATTTTAATTTGTCATATGATGTGAGTTGCCATTTACGGATCGGTCTTACACTCTAAGTTTCTTACTACCCATGCATTACAATTGCCTTTGTAGATAGTAGCTAGTAAATAAACTCCGAGAGTTTTCTTCATACCACGATTCTTTTCCAAGGAGAAAAATAATTTTTTCTTATCTTACTTTTTGTGTCGAACCGGGTAACATTTTTTGATGATGGACTGAAAGGCGACTTTTTAAGGGAAAATGCCAAGTATTAGTGTCATTTTGAGTCTTGTGTGCATTTATTTTGAGAGACACCACCAAATATGTTTTCTTTCTTGGCAATAAAATTGAGATTTTGAGAAATGAGGGGTAATTGAGCTTGAAAAGCATTCTCTTGTCATGATTCCTATATTTTTTGTTTGACTTTTTGATTCACAAATGGGTTGTGTGGAACTCAGAATAACTTGTTAAAGTTCATGCTTTTCAATTTATTTTGAGAATAACTAGACTCCTTGGAATTGTGATGCCTTATATGGTAAGGTTGTTGTTTGATTCTTGTGTATGCATATTATCTAGAACTTGCCCCGAATATGATTCAAGGACAAATTCTAGATGTGGCTGAACTTGAAAAATGACCTTAGGCCCTTTTTTTTGGATAGTCACTTCACAGAAAACAAGGCCGTTCTTTAACATAAATCCTAGTTAACCAATCTTTGAGCCTTAAGCCTTTTTCTTGAAAACCTCATTACACGCCTTAAAACCTTTTTTGAATCCTCTGTTTTGGCATCCGTTCCTCCCTAATGGGTATTGATAGAAGAAAAATAGGGGCTTAAAGCCCAAGGTTTAAAAGAGAATGAGAAAATGAAATGTTGAGGCAAGCAAAAGCCTATGTTTGGGGTGTGAAAAAAAAAAGAAAAAGAGGAATGAGCTTCAATGTGAGGTAACACCGATCGCTTAATGTAAAAAAAAATTGGTTGGGTGAAAACCTTTGATCAAAAGAAGAAAAAAAGAATTAAGTGGTGCTATCTCTTGTATAGAGGAGTCTTGATGTGAATTTCATAATTGTGAATTGGATTCTCTCTTGTGGTGAGTGGCATTGCATCCTTGGAGTAAATGTGAAAGTTTTGATCTCAATTGAGAGGTATGAATGCAACAAGTTGTGTAGTGAACTTCTAGACAAGCCTTGAAGGTTGGATGTCCATAAATTGAGATGTTTGTGTATTTTCATCGAAATGAATATGCCCCAGATGCGAATGGAAAGAATGATGGTAATATTTGCGAAGTACTTGTGGTGGTACCAATTGAAATTTCTGCACTTATTTGAGTCTTCTTTAATTTTGGAGTTTGTTTGTGATTTTGGGGTTGTCTTGAGTCTTAGGAGTCCTATGGTATCTCTCATGATATGATATGTTTAAGTCAATTACACTTGTGAGTGAATGCTTGGCTTGAGGAGAAATAATAGTTTAAGTTTTGGGGGTTCGATGAGTTGGTAATTTACCAACTCAATTGGCTCTTAAGCATGAGTTATTGCTTTGTTTCATACATAGAAAGGTTTTATGACTTTTCTCTTCTTTTTGTGCGGGCATTGGATTGAAATTAAGAAGATGAGGGAATTGAGCTGAAAGCAATCTGCTTGAAGAGAATCAAGTACATATGTGCCGCATATCTGTATTTCTGTCTAGCAGATTCCACTGAGAAGGAGCTGGAGATTCGGTGGAACATGAGATGTCTGTGAGCCACAAATGTCACACAGAAGAGGTAAAAATATCACTGCCTAAGCCGAATTAGGCATTTGCGAGACGTACTTGACCCGTGTCATTGTGAACGGCAAAATCATCCAAAAAGGTATAAGTGTACCTGGGATGCTTCTAAGGGCATTTTTGGATAGCTGTGCATAGAATACATATTGATTTTACTCCAATTGTACAGATCATGAAATCACAGTAGGGAGAATATTGTTAAAAGTGATAGACATAGGACATTCTACTTTCTTCATCACTTTCATTGGGGGAAAAACTCTATTGTTGCAGACTTTGAGTTGAGAATTGAATTTTATTTGCTGCTGATGAATGGAATTGATGAATTTTCCCTTGGTATAATTTCTCTTTCCTCAATCATGAGTAGCTAAATTATCTTCTAAGGGTGTGTGTGGATGATGGGTGTGTATACCCAAGTGGGTATCGTCTAACTGATCTTAGATTTAAGTAGAAAACATGGATTTATTGAATTCTTCATGTTTTGATGTTATAATTGATGGAAAACTTGATTAAGCTCTCTAACTTCAATTTTGATTGAGAAAGAAAATTGAAGTTGGGTAAGACTTCAATAGTGAGGAATTGGAGTTTGATTCATGGGTTGGAGCTAGAGATGGTTTATACCCAAGTCAAAATTCCATGAAAGGGTTAAAGCTAGAGATAGTCCTCACCCTTGCTTAAGCATTGTTTGGTTGATTTGTGATTTGTATTTAGGGTTTGAGAAAATCCAAAGTAAACACACTCTATTGGTTGACAAACTTAGAGTGCAGCTCAAGGCCAAGGCTATCTATGGACTAATTAAATCTAAAGCTCTTAGTCAATACCTACCAAGTTGATTCCTCATCAAATGCACACTCCTAGTCTCTCCTCTTGATTGGAATAATCGTTTTCCCCTTGTGTGATTTTATATTTTGAATTGCTACTTGTTACACCTATTTCCCTCATCATTTAATTTTTGTTCATACTTGATGCATGAATCTTGTGAATTGATTGACGACACTTTGTGAATCCAATTTTTAATCTTTATGGGATTCGACCTCGACACTCGTTGGAAAAAATTATTTTTGTCAACGACCGTAGCCACCTCCTTAATCGGAGAAGTCTTTTTGGATGTTGTCACAGTTATCAAATTAAAATGAGTTCCTAGACACTCTTTCAATGACTTCCAAAAATGAGCAGTAAATTGCGTATCTTTATCTGAAATAATGGATGTCATAATAACAAGTAGCCTCACAATATCCATCAAATATAGCTTAGCATAGTGAGTCCCAGTATTAGTTGTCTTTATAGGAAGGAAATGTGCAAATTTCGTAAGCCTATCCATAATCACCAAAATCTAGTAGTGCTTGGTCCTTGTGGGGGATAAAACTCACAATAAAGTCTATATTGATCATCTCCCGTTTTTGTTGTAGAATTTCAATATTCTGTGCCAGACCACTAATGCTCAACCTTCACTTGTTGACAATTCAAAAACTTAGCCACAAAATTGAGTATATCGACTTTCATGCTCTTCAACCAATAGTGTTGTTTCAAATCTTTATACATCTTGGTGGATCCCAGATGCATGGAATATATGGAACTTTGAGCTTCCACCATCAATTCTTGTTGAAGACCATCAACATTTGAAACACATAAGCAACCTGACAGTTTTAAAATATTATCAACTGGATCGATCGTAAATGAAGTGTATTCACCATTTTGCATTTTGTTTCTTATCTTTAGTAAGATTTCATCTTCATATTGTTTGGAATTGATTCTCTCCATGATATTGAATCGCGATTGAGTGATTCCAACCAACTCATCACCATCAGTCTCATCAACCCAAACTCCAAGACTAACAGGTCTTCAAATCTCTTTGCCCACTGACATTTCATGGGGTCAGATATACGCTAAGATACCCATAGAAATACAACTTAAGGCATCAACAACAACATTAGCCTTACTAGGATGATGCAAAATATTCAAGTCGTAATGTTTCAACAACTCTAGCCACCTTCTCTATTTGAGATTCAGCTCCCGCTGCTGATGTCACTCAAATTACACCTCTTAGTGAGATATAAAGCGGTTGGTGTTCAAATATAGAATCTAACAAGGTTGCGATTGAATCCCATCAAGAATATATTGAGGACCTTGTTTAACGTGCTTACTTATACTTTTAGTCGGTTTACTTCCGAAAGGGGGAGTTTGTAGAAAGTAATAATTTAAAATAATAAGTAACCAAGAGTTGAATATTAGTTAATATTGTTTGTATTCAGTGATAGACTTGACTAGGATTGTGTTTCCCATGACTGCATAACGTAGTAAGTGTATCATACTAGTGATTTATCCTGGTGCTTAGCATGTAAGATCGGTAAGTTAAATTCATCTAAGTGGTTGGTCCCATAAATAGATGAGAATCACCATGCAACTTGATCCGTTTATAGGTGTATGCTTTACTAACCCTTAGCTTTTGATCCTAGATTAGCTATTCCCGGACAAGGTCAAGCTATTAGATGAGGGTGGATAACCTCAAATCTTTGTTGTTAATCCCTTTTTTCATTCATTATCCCTTTTATCCGGTGAGCAATAATAAGTCAAGTTCTAACATCCACGACGTTAAAAAGCAATCAAAACAAAGGGAAGAACAATACATGCATAAACACCATTCAAGAATCACTAAGTACTTTGCATTGTTAATTCATCATGGTTTCCACACCCTAGTTGCAGGATTTAGCTACTCATGCTTGAAGAATCACAATTAGAAAATGTAGATGAATTCATATTTGTGCACTTACGAGAATTAATTAGAAGAAATCTAAATACTTGAATTATCAACAAGAACTTAATATTCAAGAATCAATGAATGAATAATCCTTATGCCAAGAACAAAACCACATGTATGTTTGTTGGACTTCAAAACCAGTAACAAGTGCATAACTTGTAAAAGAAACCTAAAGAAAGTATTTATAGACAATAAGCAAAACCTATCCTAACTAAAAAAGGATTGCAGGTTCAGCATTGGTAACGACTTGTTAGGGTTATTCGGTGTGCCCACGAGTCATCTTGTTAACTGTCTTCAGATTTGGTAATGCCTTAAGGAACGATTTGCTGACTGAGGCAACGAGTAGTTAGGTGGCTCGAGACCCCTGGAAATTAATTTGCATCTTTTCAATACTTCTACCAATGAGTCTTTAGGACGGGTCATTACCACTCGTTAAGTCTCATGATGACTCATTGAGTCCCTTATTGTTACTGACCAATTTTTTGCAACTTTCAGCTTTTAGACTTCATGGCTCATCAGAACGGATGACTGTGATCCCTTGTCACACCTAATGATTCGTTACATGACTCATGGTCTACCCTGGTCGCCCCTCCTTCCACTGCTCATACCAAACCTGGGCTACCCCTTTAAGCTGGTAGGCAGCCAGGTCGACACTCTTGGAGGAGCTGACACCCATAATGTGGGTAATCTTTCTGATTTCATCCATGAACTCTAGGGTTTCCTCCCCTATTTTGGATCCATGAAAAGATGGAGGGTTCATACGAGTGAAGTACCGCGCCCTCGCAGCTGCTGCAGTCCCATTTGTGGCTACTAAAACCACCTGCTGGTTCACCTGGTTGGTGACTGTTTGGGGCAACAATTGGATGGCCGCCCAGAATTCGGCGGTAGATATTGAATCATCTTGGGAAGCTGCAAGGGCTAGTGGAGCAGATCTATTGGAGTTACCAAGCCTTCTTTCATTTCTGCATCTGGGAGGCATGGTTCACTGAAATGAAACAGAGCATGATTTAGAAGGGCGTTTCTGGAATTGAACTTTAACGCACTATAAGAAGTATGAACAAAAGAGAGTTTTTCTAATAACATCTCGCAGCCTTCTCGTTGTAAGTGTGGCGCGCTTCACACCCATGAAAAGGACTCTACTCGATGTAGCTTTCAGACTTTTCCAAGGATACTCTAAACCTAGTTCTCTGATACCAAGTTTGTCTCGCCCCGAGTCTACACCCTGGATGGAACACGGTACTTGGAGTCACAAGTAAACCCAAGTCAACCCTTGGTCTATCATACACTGGTATTCTAAGTAAAACATTCATAGCAAAATCTTTAAATAATACGTAATAACACTTATGAAAATTAAAAACTTAACATAGAGATTTAAAATATCTGAGAATTTGAAAGCAAGTCTATGTCTGAAAGCCATCTAACTGAGGAGTTGCTGGGATAAGCCCCCAGCTAACTCTAAGTCTAACTGAAAATGATAAAGAAAACTAAAATGAATGAAATAATGCCCTTGGAATATGAGGACTCACACTGTTGTTGCTGATAGAGAGATCTGAACAAATTGGCAAACAACGCTAGGTCTGAGAACCTGCGGCTGTATCATGAAACAATACAACATAAAAGTATGCGTCAATACTTTGAATGTACTGAGTAAGTGAGAGAAGCATAATGATAAATATATAGATGACAGAACTGAAATGACATGTAATGACCAACTGATAAACTGAACTGAACAATCTGAAGTAAACTGAGATGGTTAAGATGACCCTGTCTGGTAGTCAGACACATGCCCTAAGTCTGAAAGTTCTGAGTCTGATATACTGCACAAAACTGAGCTAAGCTGATAGAGCTGAAACTAAACTGAGTTGCTTTTTCTGAAACAGGACTGGACTGACTAGTGGGAGAGTCTATAGCCGACATATAACCACGTGAGCTAGATGTGGAGTTCGATGTATACACCGGACTGATAGGACCCAATATACTTGCCAGGGTATAAAGGCATGAACTAGGTGATCACAAAAGTCTGGGCCAATTAGGCTAATAATTTATAACTGTAACCTACGCTGGCAACGTAGTTCTGGGAACCTGGGTGCACTGGAACCCCGGTTTGCTCGGTGTTAAGTTCTACTCCCACTGGAAACCTATACTAGACTACTTGGATGATAGCTCGAAACTGGGGTTCAAGATTAGTTAGGGACATATAACTGAAAGTACCCTGAGTCTTATTGGACCAGATTCTAAAACTGGGTTCTAGACTGGCCAGAGCTGCTTATTCGGAAGCTTCGTAACCGTCTAAGAAAAAACTGTAAACTGAACTGGAGTCTTGGGACTGGTCAGAGCGATAAATGTATATAAATGAAATGTCATGACCTCCTAATGGACCAATAAACTATAATCTGAGTCTGATTTTTATACTAAGAGGCACCACTGACACCTCGAGAAACTCTATAGTCAAACTGATCAGCTGACATTTCTGACTAACACTGGATATTCTAGTATTTTGACTGAAACTGAACTGACAATTCTGAGTAATACAGAGTATATAGACTTTCTGACTGAATCTGACTAACATACCTATAATTTAGTTTCTAACACATACAATTATTATACGAGCCCCTAACTCTGACAGATGCAAGCAATTCTCAAGAATTCAATGCCTAAACGGTATGCTAGTTTCCGACTTTTCAAGAGCTAGGGCTAAATTTCTAATTCGCTGGAACAAGCATCATTTTAGTTACAAATTGGTGGAAAATAGGAACAATTAGGATAGGGTAGGATTCCACATGAATTAATCAAAGAATGACAATAATATCTTCAAATTCGCAATCTCAGGGATAGGACTGAAAGTGGAGAGAGAGAGTTTTTGGGGAAGCAAGGGCAGAACAATCTCCTCGCTAGATTTCCAAATACCTGTAGAAGAAACCTTAGTGAAAAATCCCTAAGAAAAATTGAGAAGAATATCAAACCCTTGCTCCTGCTCTGTGCTTTCGAAGAACTCATTATGTTTTGTTCTTGAGATAGTTGAGATAAATGAATGGAAAGGATCGTTCTAACCCTTTAATTCCCTCCTATACGAACCCAAAATGATGTGGTTTCAAGTTTAAAATGGGAAAAATGCTAAAATACCCTGGTAGAAAGAACTGAAAACTGCCCGACCTTGAACAACGAATCTCAGAATGGGTCGTTGCTTCAAACAACGGCCCATTGAAAGCTGTTGTTGGTTCTGGATTCTGAAGCTGACTTCACTGGAAAGACCCAAGGGAGGATACAACGTTTCGTTGGAACAAATAATGGACCATTGACACCTTCCGTTAGAACAGGTAGGAAAACTGGGCATGGAGACAATGAGTCATCACAACGACTTGTTGGAAGAACCAATGGGTCATTGTATCCACTTGTGGTCCACACTGCTGGGGTCTAGAACTAAATGAAGGGAAGTAGAAATTGCTTGTTGGTAGTAACCACGGGCCGTTGTTCCCTCTCGTTGTCTCAGGGAAAGATCCAGAAATCCTTTGAACTCGAGATTCAACGAACGATAGGATGACTCGTTATTAGTTTCAACGGGTCATCCTATGTCTCGTTGTTTCCCCTTGAAGAAACCTGCTGCAACCCACGACCCTCTACAAAAATTTGTTGGTTCCACCAACGGTCTGTTGTGTGGGTCGTCTGAGACAGAAAAGTTTTCGAGTTTTCCTATGGTTTTTCATACAACGTCTGAATTTGGTCTAAGATAGTTTCTGGGCTTTACAATATCTCCCTCTTGGGATTATTCGTCCTCGAATGAAGACCAAAACTAGGAAAAGAGCTGCGATTTTCAAAATTGAGACTATGAACTGATTTCTAAAGGAGTAACTGACTCTAAACTAACTTAACCATACTAACTAAGCTGATGCAACTAGGATGCACATAGGAGATGAGTATGGAATTGAGTGGAGTATTGAGAAGGGATTTAGTACCTGATTCTGGAACTGAACTGGGAGAGAACAAATGAGGGTATATGGCTATCATATATGCTTCTACTTCCCATGTGGCTCCCTCAATTAGCTGATTCCTTCACAAAACTTTCACCGAAGCGATTTATTTGTATCTCAGCTTACGAACCTGACAGTCAAGGATATGAACTAGAACTTCTTCATAAGAGAGACTATCCTTTATCTCCACACTGTCCAATGGAACCGCTGAAATTGTATCACCGATGCAGTTTTTCAGTAGTGACACATGGAAGACTGGGTGCACGACTGCTAATTCTGAAGGTAGTTCTAATTCGTAGGCCACATTGTTGATTCGCCTCAGTAATCTGCAGGGTCCCACATACCTGGGACTGAGCTTTCCCTTTTTCCAAACCTCATCAGCCCTTTCATGGGAGAAATTTTCAGGTATACCCAGTCATCAACTGCAAACTCCAACTCTCTTCTCTGCACATCAACATAAGATTTCTGACGGCTTTGAGCTATTTTCAACCTTTCTAGGATGAGCGGAACTTTCTGCATTGCCTCATGAACTGAGTCTGGTCCTATTAGAGTAGCTTCACCAACCTCAAAACACCCTATGAGAGATCTGCACCTCCTACCATATAATTCCTCAAATGGGGCCATCTAAATGTTAGAGCGGTAGCTGTTGTTGTATGCGAACTCAATGAGAGGCAAGTGGTCATCCAACTGCCCTTGAAATTGATCATGAAAGCCCTCAAAATATCTTCTAGGGTCTGAATGGTACGCTCAACTTGTCCATCAGTCTATGGGTGAAACGCTGTGAGCTTGACCTGGGTACCTAGCCCTTTCTGAAAAGACTTCCAGAAGTGAGAGGTGAATTGGGTACCTCTGTTGGAAATAATGGATAATGGCACCCCATGAAGTATAACCAGTTCCTGGATATAAAGCCTAGCATAGTCCTTAGCTGAATCTGTGATTTTGACTGGGAGGAAATGTGCTGACTTAGTCATCCGATCTACTATTACCCAGATTGAATCATGTTGCTGACGAGTCTGATGTAGACCCTTAATGAAGTCCATGTTTAATTCTTCCCACTTCCATGTGGGTATACCGATATCCTGAGTCACACCTCCTGTTCTCTGGTGTTCCACCTTAACTTGTTGGCAGTTTGGGCTCTCGGCTACAAATTCAGCAATGTCTCTTTTCATGCCGTTCCACTAGTAAATATCCCGCAGATCGCGGTACATTTTTATAGCACTGGGGTGAATGGAGTATCTCAAGCTGCGTTCCTCGGCTTGCATCTGCTATCTAAACTCACCAACATCCGGTACACACAACCTTCCTTGGTAACATAGCATACCATCTCCCCCTTTGGAGAAAGCCTCAACCTCCTTTCTGAGAACTACTTCTTTAAGTTTAAGCAGGACTGGATCTTCATCTTGTCTGGACTTAACTTCAACTACCAAGGATGAATCCGACCCACTCTGCATTACCACCCCACCTTCGGCTGAATCCACCAGCTGCAGCCCTAACCAGGCTAGCATTGAATATCCGTCGCCAGCTCCTTTTGGCCTTCTTCTACATGAGCCATGCTACCCATAGATATTCTGCTTAGGGATCAACCACCATATTGGCTTTGCCCAGGTGAAATAGCACACTCATGTCGTAGTCTTTCAGTAGTTCCAACCACCTTCTCTGACGAAGATTTAGGTCCTTTTGAATGAACACATACTAAAGACTCTTGCAATCCGTGAACACATCCACGTGATCCCCATATAGGTAATATCTCCATATTTTCAATGCGAACACTACCGCTGCCAACTCCAAGTCATGAGTTGGATAATTCTTCTCATGAACTTTGAGCTATCTAGAGGCGTAGGATATCACTTTGCCCCGCTGCATCAAAATGCAACTAAGTCCAACTCTGGAAGCATCACAATAAACAACTAACCTATATGTTCCTTCCGGCAAGGTTAAAATTGGAGCAATGGTGAATCGAGTTTTTAACTCATGGAAACTCTTCTCACACTCATCCGACCACTGAAATTTTACCTTATTTTTAGTTAACTTAGTCAGAGGAGATGCTATAGAGGAGAAGCCTTCCATAAACCATCGGTAATAACCTGCTCAGCCTAGGAAACTCCTGATTTCTGTAGGAGAGGTAGGTCTGGGCCAATCCTTCACTGCTGCTATCTTGTGAGGGTCTGCTTGTATTTCTTCACCTGAGACCACATGACCTAAGAAAGTCATGGACTTACTAAACTTGGCGAATAATTGGCGGTCCCTGAGTGTCTATAATGCTAATCTTAGGTGATTGGCATGCTCTTCCTCATTTCTAGAGTATACTAGAATGTCGTCGATAAAAACAATAGCAAACATATCTTGATACTTCTTGAAGACCCTGTTCATTAAATCCATGAAGGTTGCTTGGGTGTTTGTGAGTCTAGAGGACATCACCACAAACTCGTAGTGACCATACTGAGTTTTGAAAGCTATTTTAGGTATGTCACACTCTCTAACTCTTAGCTGATGGTACCCTGACCTGAGATTGATCTTGGAGAAACAAATGGATCCCTGAAGTTGATCAAACATATCTTCAATTCTGGGTAGGGGATACTTGCACTTGATTGTGACTTTGTCCAATTGACGGTAATCTATGCACATTCCGAGGGTACCGTCTTTCTTACGCAAGAATAGCACTAGAGCACCCCAGGGAGAGATGCTGGGTCTTCTTATACCCTTGTGAAGAAGATCTTTTAACTTCTCCTTCAACTCCTTAAGATCAGCTAGAGACATTCTATAAGAAGGGATGGAGATGGACTGAGTATCTGAGAGGATATTTATTCCGAAGTCTATTTCCCATTCAGGGGGAACTCCAGAATGATCTTAAGGAAAAACATCTGGGAACTCACTGACCAAGGGAACTGACTGAAGGGTTGGTGTCTTAGAGTTGGAATCCTTAATTTGAACCAGATGATAAATACATCCCTTGGAAATGATTTTCTGGGACTTAAGGTAGGAAATAATCCTACCCCTAGGCGCTGAACCGCTTCCCGTCCATTCTAACACTGGCTCTTTCAGAAATTGGAACTTGACAACTCTAGTTCTGCAATCAACCGAGGCATAGCAGGAGTGTAGCCAATCTATGCCGAGAATAAGGCCAAATTCGACCATGTCTAAATCTACAAGATCAGCTGGAATAAGTTTATTCAGGACTAAGACAGGGCAGTTTCTATACACCCGGCTGGCTCTAACTGACTCGCCAACTAGGGTTGAGACTGAGAATGGTTTTGAGAGGACCTCTGGACTGATGTTGAACTGGACTTCTATATAGGGAGTCATGAATGAAAGAGTGGCTCCTGGATCTAAGAGGACATACACGTCTAGATGGAAGAGACGTAACATACCAGTAGCTACGTCAAGTGAGTTTCCTTGATCCTGAAGGGAAGATAGAGCATAGAAACGATTCTAGTGCTGACCGCTATCTGTACCTGATGTGTTGGCCTACTAGAGCTGATGAGGTGGTAGATTGTGATCTTCCTCGCCCTACTGACGGGCACTCCCTAAGCCTGTGTCCAAGCTATCCACACCCAAAACAACCCTCCCGTCCCTGAAGGCATTCTCCTAGGTGATTCCTACCACACTTGGGGCAAGCTGGATACCTGTTCCCTGTACTGTGAGTCTGAGAGTGAGTGCCAGATGACCCATCCCTTCAATACTGGTGGGACCGAAAGGTTGGGGCACTAGGTGCTGGGGCTCTCTATTGTTGTTGTTGTTGTTGTTGCTGCTGTGGGCGGATACTATCGCTAGACCTCTGATGGCCAAAATCTGACTGGCCAGTCCTTGTCTGTTTGTTCTTACACTCCGTATCTTTCAGCTTTTCAGCCTCAATTTGCTGGCATAAACAATCAAGCTAGAGAGGTCCATATCCTTAATTAGCATCACTGTCCTGCACTCCTTGAGGACCAGGTTTGACACTCCATTTACAAACTTTAGCATGCGAGCCCTTGGCTCGGCTATAATCTCTGGAGCGTACTTAGAGAGCCTAGTAAAATCTAGAGCATACTCTTCCACAGTTCTGTTGCCTTGTCGCAAATTCATAAACTTCGCCATCTTAGCCTCCCTCAGCTCTCGAGGGAAAAACCTTTCTAGAAAGGCTATGTTGAACTCCTCCCACTCCACAGGTCCTGCTCCCGCTGGTAGCCTCTCCATCCACTACTCATACCAAACCTGGGCTACCCCTTTAAGCTGGTAGGCAGCCAGGTCGGCACTCTCGGAGGAGCTGACACCCATAATACGGGTAATCTTTCTGATCTCATCCACGAACTCTTAGGGGTCCTCCCCTACTTTGGATCCCTAAAAAGATGGAGGGTTCATATGGGTGAAGTCTCGCATCCTCGAAGCTACTGCGTTCCCATTCGTGGCTACTGGAACCACCTGCTAGTTCACCTGGTTGGTGACTGTTTGGGCCAGTAATTGGATGGCTGCCGGAATTCGGTGGTAGATATTGAATCATCTTAGGGAGCTGCTGGGGCTGGGGGAAGGTCTGTTGGCATTACCAGCCCTTCTTCAGTTTCTGCGTCTGGGAGGCATGGTTCACTGAAACAAAACAGAGCACGAGTTAGAAGGGCATTTCTAGAATTGAACTTTAACGCACAATAAGGAGTATGAACAAAAGGGAGTTTTCCTAATAACATCTCGCAACCTCCTCGTCATAAGTTTGGCACACTTCACACCCATGAAAAGGACTCTACTCAATGCGGCTTTCAGAATTTTCCAAGGATACTCTAAACTTAGTGCTCTGATACCAAGTTTGTCATGCCTCGAGACTACACCTTGGATGGAACACGATACTTGGAGTCACAAGTAACCCCAAGTCAACCCTTGGTGTATCATACACTGGTATTCTGAGTAAAACATGGATAGCGGAAGCTTTAAATAATAAGTAATAACACTTATGAAAATTAAAACTGAACATAGAGATTTAAAATATCTGAGAATTTGAAATCAAGTCTATGTCTGAAGGCCATCTAACTGAGGAGATGCTGGGACAAGCCCCCAGCTAACTCTAAGTCTAACTGAAAATGATAAAGAAAACTAAAATGAATGAAATAACACCCTCCAAATATGAGGACTCACACTACTGCTGCTGATAGAGAGATCCGAATGAATCGGCTAACGGTGCTGGGTTTGAGAACTTGCGGCTGCATCATCAAATGATACAGCATAAAAGTAAGCGTCAGTACTTTGAATGTACTGAGTAAGTGAGAGAATCATAGTGATAAATATATAGATGACTAAACTGAAATGACATGTAGTGAACAACTGATAAACTGCGATGAACAATCTGGAGTAAACTGAGATGGTCAAGATGACCCTTTCTAGTGGTTAGAGACATGCCCTAGGTCTAAACGTTCTAAGTCTGAGATACTGTACTAAACTAAGCTAAGCTGATAGAGCTAAAACTGAACTAAGCTGCTTTTTCTGAAATTGGACTAGACTGACTAGTGGGAGAGTCTATAACCGACATATAACCACATGAGCTAGACGTGGAGTCTGATGTATACACCCTACTGATAGGACCCAATATACCTTTCTAGGGTATAAAGGCATGAACTGGGTGATGACAAAAGTCTGGGGCCAATTAGGCCAATAATCTATAACTATAACCTATGTTGGCAACGTAGTTCTGGAAACCTGGGTGCGTTGGAACCCCGGTCCACTCGGTGCTAAGTTTTACTCCCACTGGAAACCTATACTGGATTGCTAGGGTAATAGCTCAAAACTGGGGTCCAAGACTAGTCAGGGACATATAATTGGAAGTACCCTGAGAGTCTTATGGGACCAGATTCTGAAATTGGGTTCTTGGCTGGTCAGAGTTGCTTATCTGGAAGCGTCATAATCGTCTAAAAAAATTTGTAAATTGAATTGGGGTCCTGGCCTGGTCAGAACTATAAATGTATATAAATGAAATGTCATGACTGCCTAATGGACCAATAAACTATAACCTGAGTCTGATTCTGATACTGAGGGCACCACTGACACCTCGAGAAACTCTATAGTGAAATTGATCAGCTGACATTTCTGACTAACACTGGATATTCTAGTACTTTGACTGAAACTGAACTGACAATTCTGAGTAATACAGAGTATATATACTTTCTGACTGAATCTAACTAACATACCTATTACTGAGTTTCTAACACATACAATTATTATAGGAGCCCCTAACTCTGACAGATGCAAGCAATTATCAAGAATTCAATGCTTAAACGACATTCTAGTTTATGACTTTTCAAGAGCTAGGGCTAAATTTCTAATTCACTGGAACAAGCATCATTTTAGTTACAAACTGGTGGAAAATAGCTACAATTAACATAGGGTAGGATTCCACATGAATTAATCAAAGAATGATAACAATATCTTCAAATTAGCAATCTCAAGGCTAGGACTGAAAGTGGAGAGAGAGAGTTTTTGGGGATGCAAGGGTAGAACATCTCTTTGATGGATTCCCACATATCTGTAGAAGAAACCCTGGTGAAAAATCCCTGAGCAAAACTGAGAAGAATATCAAACCCTTGCTCCTGCTCTATGCTTTCAAAGAATTCCTTACATTTTGTTCTTGAGAGAGTTGAGAGAAATGAATGGAAAGGGTCATTCTAACCCTTTAATTCCCTCCTATACAAACCCAAAATGACGTGGTTTCAAGTTTAAAATGGGAAAAATGCTAAAATACCTCGGTAGAGAGAACTAAAAACCGACAGACCCTGAACAACGGATCTCAGAACGGGTCATTGCTTCAAACAATGCCCATTGAAAGTAGTCATTGGTTCTGGATTCTAAAGCTGACTTCATTGGAAAGACCCACGGGAGGATAGAACGACCCGTTGGAACAAAGAATGGGCCGTTGACGCCTTTCGTTAGAACAGGTAGGAAAACTGGGCATGGAGACAACGAGTCATCACAATGACTTGTTGGAAGAACTAACGGGTCAATGTATCCATGCGTGGTCCACACTGCTGGGGTCTAGAACTGGACGACGGGTGGTAGAAATGGCTCGTTGGTGGTAACCATGGGCCTTTGTTCCCTCTCATTGTCTTAGGGAAAGATCCAAAAATCCCCTGAACTCGAGATTCAACGGACAACAAGATGGCTTGTTGTTAGTTTCAATGGGTCTTCCTATGTCTCGTTGTTTCCCCCTGTAAGAAACCTGCTGCAACCCATGACCCTCTATAACGGTCCATTGGTTCCACCAACGGTCCGTTGTGTAGGTCGTCAGAGACAGAAAAATTTTCTGGTTTTCCTATGGTTTTTCATGCAACGTTTGAATTTTGTCTAGAAAAGTTTTGGGGTGTTACAGTCCCCCACTCATAGATATATAAAACTATGCAATGTGGGACTGAAAAAGTAAGACTCTCACTCTCACAAGGAAGTTTCAAATACTGCACATTGAATACCATAGGCTTGTCCTTATTTTCTCTACTTCGGCTCTTCAGACAGTCATGCTAGGATCACTTAGGAATTTATTTTGCTTGCAATGCAGGCTTTCAGACTGGGTATGGTAGATATGGAATCTTTAGTGACTAAATCCTCCTTGGCGCTACATACACGTGGCTCCACTTTTCACTTATTTAACCTTTTTCACTTTTTCAGCTTTTTCCTCCCTTTTCTCTATTTTTGATGCAATTGTATAGGTGTGGTGTGTTTTCAACTTTCCATTCATTTTTTCTCTTTTGTATATTTTTTTCAATTCTTCTTTTTTTGTTCTTTTTTTTTCTCTTTTCTTTACTCACATCATACCTCATTTTAACCCTTTTTTGTTTCTTTTCCTTTTTGACCTCCCCGAGATCTATGCACCCCTACTTTAGCCACCCTCAACTTAGACATTTTTCCTAGCTTGAGATTCACAATTTCCAAAGAGGGACTTGGGCCAAAACAAGTTCATTATAAAAAATAGGTAAGGTTAATTAGTTAATCAAGGAAAAATGGTTCAATTAAGGCTCAAAATCGAGATCAAGGGAATCATATCATTCTGGTAGGGTAATTTAAGCTAAAATGGGCTAAACAAAAATGACCTATGATCCTTTACTAACCAACCATCCTAAAATCTATGTAAAGACCAACCAGGCAAGTTCTAGATCCTTTATGTAGTATTGAACTAGGTATAGACCTCACTCACACATGGTACATACTTTGCATTCATTCTACCTGTCCGATTCATACATGGATAACTATAACTACTCATGCTAATATACTAAATGATACAAAAAGATCCACAGAAATCATGTTTTGCAATCAACAAGTACATAGCAACCATCAAAATTTTTTAAACAGGGTCAATTTTTTTCAAAAGTCAAAACTAGTGCAATTTATTGGCTGAGTAATCCTAAGCTAATTTTTAATTAAACAAAACATCCTAAACATGCCAGTTCTACTAGATATCATTCCCGAGAGAAAACAAACACGGTAAGAAAAACCCTCGGACGAATCCAATAATCTCAGAAAATAAAAGTACACCCCCTCCCCTTTTGAAAATCATGCTTCGTCCCCGAAGTATAGAATATAAAATAGAAGGAAGGGAAAATACCTGTGTGCACTAAGCACTTATGTGATCCTGCGTAGGTGGTACCTCTGCTGCAGTTGTGGCGCTGGAGGTGGCCGACGCACTCAATGGTGTATCAATGGGGGGAATGGTCACCCCTTGAGCATTAGCGATCGCTTTTACGACCTATGGAATCAGTGGGGCTGAATGTGGCTATCCCGAAGGGTCCTTTCCACATGCAAGCTCGGCATGGGCAGTGGTGGAGCTACCCGCTCCTCTTGCTCTCTTAAGAAGCTCTGACCTATGCTCGTCGTGAGTCTGCTGGCTCTCCAATCTTGCTCCCTCTTTTCTTTCTCTCTTCTTCTTTAGGATCTTGTCTCCAATATCCTCAGAGACCCTCATTTTCCCTTTTTCTCTCTCAGCTCCTGTCGGCTCCCAATACGCTGTCAAATCAAGCTCCTCATCTATACCAATGTCGAGGTCAAAAAGAGTAGGGGATGCTAGAATTGCCGGTTGTCGAGATGACAACTTGGTCACTTGGATCTGAAGAGCACTAAACTCCTCACAGAGGCTGCCAATGTTAGTCTGCTCGGCCATATGCTTATTGAAGTGGCTCTCAAAGCTATCTAGTTTGGCGTGTAGGAATCATGTAGCTACCTCAATTTCAGCTTTTACCCAAGGCTTCATATTCTCCATTATATACTGTACCTTTTTATCAGCTACGTTCAGTCTCTTGGCCATCTTTTGGAGAAATTCCTGATGCACTAGCATGCATCCGACTGGAGTATGGCTCAGAAGACCCATAGGTAGTGCGACAGAGGTGCTGGGAGTTGCCTTTGAATGATCGATATCTGTAGCCAGTGTCCCATCCTGCTCCTTTGAGGTGGGAGCATTCACCTACACGGCCCCAACTGCCTGTGATACTGGTACTGTGGTAGAATGTCGTGCTTGGCTTACTAGGTTCATTTTATCCCGGATTAAGCCAATATCTGTTGTTCCCTATCCTCCAATGAACCGCTCCTTACCATGATGCACCTTGATACCTTCCTTCGTACACAGCCTGAATACGAGACTCGAGAATGGGATGTTCCATAGCCGATCCTGGATCTCCTCCGCAATGACCCTCATGATGTTGATAGTGTATCCAGACATGATACATGCCACCAATGCTTCTTTGTATGCATTGAGGGTTTTTTCATTCACGATCGGGGCCAACTAGGGGAGAAGTAATGTCCATCAGGCTTTTTCTATGAAGTTTAATGAGTTCTTGGTGACCTGCTTTCTGCTAGTGATCCATTCTACTTCCTCCTTGTCCTCAGCTATCACCCTAGACCACCACTAAATCTGCCTTCTCCTCTCATCAATGCCCAACTGCTTGATCTTTTTCATGGCATCCACCCAACAGTCATACTATGGTGTAGTGTGTGGTGGTACGAACTGGGGCCTATATAATACTCGAGCAATAGCGTGCTTAGATATGTCAACAGTGCGGCCTCATACCATCATGCTCTCCAATTTGGGTTGATCTTTCAACTTTTTCCCTTCCTTTGCTTTCTGCTACATGGTCACCAAATAATTGGCATAGAACTCCCAAACGATCTTTGAAGTGTATGGATCCGGGGTTCTAGCCATCCAATCGAACCCATAGTAGCTGAATATCCGCTTCATCTCCTCCATCTCATTTAGTGCATTGGTGTGGATCCACGACTCTTATTGAATACTCCGCCTGGGTTTGTTCTTCCCGGTAAGAGCGAGACCTTGTTCATATATCTCTTGTGCACCTAGTACTCTCCATCGAATGGTACGATTCTCTCTAGGCGGAGTTTGCTCTTTCTCGGCACTGGCTGCCTCCTCCTTGGATTTGGAATCACTGCCTCCATCGCTGGATTGGGCCTCCTCAGACCCCTCATCATCATTAGAGCCACTACCAGACTCTTGGACTCTTTTCTCAGCCCCCTCCTCAGACTGGGGAGCACCAGCAGATGTGGTAGTGGCCGCCTCGTCCGGGTTTTAGCTTTTTCCCTAGTGGTTAGGGTCCCATCGGTATTAGATGTATTAACCCTGTATTCCTCCAATGAACCACTAGGTGTGTTGCCAATAAGTTTTGGTTCAGAGGTTTCATCTATCAATGCCCTTTGAGCAGTTACATTGGATGCCTTCCTCTTCTTAGTCTTTGTACTTGTGGAGAAAAAGGGTTAGAATTCCAAATTTGAGGAAAAAAAAGTAAGAAAAATTCCTCTATAATTTTTCACGGGTCTACAATACGAGTCTTATCTTGAAGGTACGATCCATACTGAGACTCGTAATGTCTCAGATCAAAGTCACGACTCTGAGGTATGACCAAAATATGAGTCGTATGAGGATGCCCCTTGAAAATCCATGTTATGTGTTTTTCCACGACTCATGGTACAACCCGTAAATTGATTCCACAAGTCGTAGAAAGGATCGTACTATCAATTTTGGACTTAACCCTTTTCAGACTCCTGATACAATTACAAAGTATGACTCGTAGAAGGATACTACAGGCCATACTAGGTTTCGTACCTCTTACTTTTTACATATTTGGCTTTGGATAACCCTAACGAGCCATCCTACAAGTCGTAGTGTGAAACCATGAGTCGTAGGAAGGCTTGTAAAGCTTGTCCTTGCCTTAGTTCATGTCAGTTTTGCAGGTGATTTCAATTTATGCTGGGTACTCAGAATTCCCCAGGTCCAGGTATGCATTTTTCATGTATTAACCGTTACCCATTCCTCCCCTTTTTATTCACAACCCGTAACTCAATTTATAGCAGTTCACATTTAATTTTTTATTATATTAGAATCCTACTCAGTCACACATTTAATTTGCATATCACTGGTCATTTTCCTTATCTATTTTTCATGCATTTTGAGGACTCACAGTTGTCGAACAGGTTCACATAAGCACATAGGTCTTTTTGCCCAACTCAAAGCATAACCACTTGAATTTTTTTGTAAATATGGCTCAGCTTCAAGTGTGGATCAGTGAATAGAGTTGGAACTTGATTTTAGTAGTGTTAATTGAGCACAAAGTTTTCTCAATCAATTGTGATCTTGTGTTACGAGTGTGAGGGAGTCGTGGGTGTATTTGTAATTTTCAGGTTTTGATTGCGTGGGAGACTGGTGTGTCGATTTTGAAGTTTAAACAGCTTTTAGGGAAGATTTTAAAAAATCTGGGTCGATTTAGGTCATTTTAAGTGATTTGGCCTATCACAACTCATACCACAAGTCGTAGGAAGGTCCTACAACTCATCCCTAAGTCTTGTAGTAGAGTTGTTAAGAAGACTTACCTGTGGACCTACAAGCACATCATATGACTCATACCATGAAGGTACGACCCATACCACGAATCGTAGGTCACCCTTAATTGGAGGCCCATGCTTTGCATAGTTCATGACTACAGTGAGTACTATGACCCATAAAATGAAGTTACAAGTCATAGGACCAACCATACCCTGAACTTATGCACTAAGATACATCTATGCTTCTTATCATGACTCGTATTACGGCCCTTACAATCCTCTTACTAGTCGCATTGAGACTCATAGTACTAGTATGTATGCAATTTTTCTGCCATCTATATTTGTTTCACCTGCACACTGAGCACACATAAGTTAATAAACTTGGGTTGCTTCCAAAAAAGCACTTGATTTAATGTCGCGGCATGACACAGGTGGTTCAGTTACTCATAATTCACGAAACCACCTCATGGGTTACCTCCCAAGAAGCACCTGATTTAATATCGCGGCACGATGCAAGTCTCTTGACTACTCAGACTTCATCAAGAAACTCAGACTCATCCTCTATTACTGAGACCACTCTATACTCCTTTGGTTGCTTTATTGACCATTAGACATTGAAGGTGACCTCTTCTTTATAGAGTTTGAAATTTAGCTGGCTAGCCTCCACATAAACTAAAGCTCTCCCATCTGTAAGGAATGGTCACCCTAAAATGACAGGGACCTAAAAATCAACCTCGCAATCAAGGATCACGAAGTCCATTGGTAATATGAATCTGTCCACCTTAACAAGCACATCAAACAGGATCCCCACAGGCTTTTTCGCAGTCCGGTCGACCATCAGCAGGCGAATAGTAGTCGGTGTGCGGGCTTCCAAGCCTAGATACTTAAGCATAACTAATGGTATTAGATTGATGCTTGCTCTCAATTTGTAGAGTGCCCTCGCGAACTCAATATCACCAATAGTACATGGAATGGTGAAGGAACCTGGATCCTCCTTTTTCTAGCAATGACCAGTGAGGCTATACCGCTACAATGATGCATGTTATCCATGGGCTTATAGCTCATAGACCTTTTTTTGGTAGCAAGGTCCTTCAAAAACTTGGCGTATCTCGGCATCTTCTCTAATGCCTCAACCAATGGTATGTTTACAGATAATTGTTTTAGCATTGACAGGAATATCTAAAACTTACCATTCTCTGCCATCTTCTTCATTCTTTGAGGGAACAGTGACGGTTGTCATGGGATAGCCTTATAAATATGTGTGGCCCCTCGTTTCTCTCCCTGTTCAGCTTCAGGCTCCTTCTCAACAACTGGAGCCTCAGTCAACCCAGCATCCTCCGCATGCTCATGCTCAGCAACCTCTTCCTCATCATCAATTATGCTCTCTTTCTTCCTTTGAAGCTCAACTACAACAGATAGAAGGGGATCAGCTGTAGTCTTTCCGCTCCCAGTAATCACAGCCATGCAGTGACCATCATTCTTCGAATTTCGGACTATGTTTCTAGGTAGTGTACCCTTTTTCCTAGGGTTCATGGATGTTGACAGTTTCCCCAGCTGCTGTTCAATCTGCTTGATAGCCATGGCATGTGACTAAACTCTCTAACCCATGCTAGATATATCTCCACGGATGTCTTTCAACTGCTCATACGTGGATCTAACCTACTTGAGAATCTTAGCCATCATTCTCTCCAACTTTGACTATCCAGCCTCCCCCTCACATGCATTAGGAGGCACGTATAATCCTGCTTGGTCGTTGCGGTAACCGTCATTCCTTCCCCATTCTCCCTCATGCTCAGGGCCTAGGCTTCTATCTTTGTAGCCATTCTGATTATTGTTTTCTCTATATTTGTTCCGACCTTAGTTTCTATTACCTTGGTGCCAAGTGTCTTGTCCTGACCCTTGGGTGTTGGCTTGGAAACTCGCCACTTGGTTGTCCAAGAAGTTTGCCTCCTCCTGGGAATCTGAGTGCTCTGGCCCTAGTTCCTATCCCTGAGTTCCCACTGCATTAACTTTTCTAGCTCCAACAACAATGATATGCTTCGTGAGCAGGTCCAATGATGTGCGCTTATGGGCCAATTCCTAGTCATGTTCTTCCTCCTTCTTTTGTTAGTCTGTAGTCAAACCAACAACATATGTACCAGCAGCTGCTTCCGCTTCCTGGGTGTGCCATGCCCTGTTCATTTTCGTCACTCTGTCTAGAATAGTGGCAACAAACTGTCAATCAGAAATTTTGTTGTTTGGGCACTTGGTCAGCTTCTTCTTGAATCTCAACCAGGTTTCATAAAGTGTCTCTATCTTCAGTTTTTGGAAATTATATATTTCATCCTTGAGGGTGGAAAGAATCTCTCTAGAAAATCTTATTTGAGCTCCCTCCATTTGGTAATGGAGTCATTGGGCAACCCCGATAACTATAAAGTGGCTTCCCCAAACAGCGAGAATGGGAAGAGTCTTAGCCTTATTGCGTCCTGGCTGGCTCCGGGAAACCTGTGCGCCTTGCACATTCCAACGAAGTTCATTAAGTGCAGGTTGGCATCTTTGGCTGCGTGACCACTAAACACCCCTTCATGTTCAACAATTGAATCATGGTGCTAGTGAAATCAAAATTTTGCCCCAACAGGCAAAGGTGGTGGTCCAATAGCTCCGGTTGACTCGACTTCATCAATTTCCAGGTCATCCTCATCAAAGAATTGAGGGGCATATCTCTAGCCTCTGTTGACCGTTCCATGGCGACCAACATTGGCAACCTCATCTCAAGCATCATCGGCTTCCTAATGTGCAGCTTGCCAAGCTAGCTCGACTTTCCTAGCTTCTTCAGCAACACGGGCATCTCTCTGCTCTTGGTTCTCCATCCTTCATAGTGTTCTTTCAAGGTCGAGATCCAAAGCAATCAAAGGGTTTCCACTTCGTCGAGTACTTGACATTCACTAAGAGAAAACATGTGGGTGTCCAAAAATAAAAAGAAAACATAATTAAGGAAATAACAACCAAAAGTTAAATATAAGAAATTAAACTAATCTTAGCCGTATTCCCGGCAATGATGTTACTTTTTGATAAAGCTCAAACTCACAATTCCTGGCAAAGTATAAAGCGGACGTTGTCAATAAAGAACCCAACAAAGAGGTTGGGGCCGAACCTACAGGGAATAAGGTAAGAACTAGACTAATGCCGGTACTTAAACTTGTTGGTGAGTTATCTCCAACTTAGGGGTTTAAAGAAAAACAATAATAAAACAAGATTTCAATTGTGGTTGTTATCAAGATTTGCAAATAACTAAGGTAAGTCTTCCCCATGGGTTCATAACTACTTCGAGTATACATGTGTGATCAATCCCAATGTTTACTTGTAGAATTAATAACTAGGGTTAATCCAAACGACTGGTTCGTCCCTATTGGATGACTATAGTCAATTACCGAGTCAGGTCTCATTAGCGATTTCAAACTAACCGTTATCAATATATTTCAAATTAAATTTTCTACGACCGCAACTCAAGTCATACAATGATCATAAAATATGAAGGCTTTCTTGTAATTCTCTTTTTCTAGTCTCTACTTCTTCAGCGTCAAGAAAGTAAAGAATTCGGGCAAGTCCTAATTTTGCGCACCGTTAAGAAACGTATAATGATTAAGAGAATACAATAAGGAATTTAGCATTGTTTTTTTAATCACTTTGTGTAACCCTATTTGGTTAATCCACCATGGTTCCCACAACCCCAGTTGTGGAGGTTTTTGCCTCTCATGATTGTAAGATTGTAATTAGCATTCATAGACAAACACATAATTAAATACTTACAAAAATAATTGAAAGAAAACCTGCTTTGAATATTGATGAACAAAATCAAGAACAATTCATTCGTGGCTTGGCTTTGAGAAATTTGATATCTTCTGAAGTTTTCTACGGGTGTTGTGGTACGCCTTGTAACTTGCTCCTACGACTTGTAATTGCTTATTGCATCTTGAGTTCTGCCGAGTCTTTAAGAATCACTGAATCTCTCCATGACTCTTGGTATAGGTTGTAGGTAGATGCTATGATTTGTAGGTTCCACACATACCATGAGACTTCTTGTGCAAAATTTCTATGATGTTTTCCACGACTCTAGTTGTGGCTCGTACCATCTTGGTATAGCTCGTACTAAGATTCATACTTTGCCTTTGGATTGTTCCATCCTTCTGAGCTCTTCCACGAGTCTCAGTATGGCTTGTACAATCTAGGTACGGCTCATACTGAGATCCGTACTTGGCTGATTTTCTACAGTTTACTACATCTTTTGCACATCTTTGCTCCAACACCTATGTTTCTTGAAAACAAAGTGAAAAAACCTCATATCCATATAAATATACCTAAGTTCATGCTATTTTATCAGTTTTAAGCATCAAAAGTATTGTAAACTCACATCACATCATCAAGTTTATGCAAATAACTAGGGAAGTGTTCCCCATGGATTCATAACTACATCATATTATTGCACTAGTGATCTATCCCAATACTTAGCCTATAGAACTAATAAAATAGGTTCACCCAAATGACTGATTCATCCCTGTTTGATAACTAATACTGAATTGCCAGATTAGGTCTCTTGAGTCATTTCACTTTGACCTTTATCAATTTTTTCAAAATAAACTATCTTGCGACCGCAGCTCAAGTTATTCAATGAAACTGAAGTTCAAGGCTTTGTTGTTCTTCTCTTTATCTAATCACTACTTCTCTAGGTTCAAGTAAGTAGAGAATACGGGCAAGTCCTAACGTTGCGCACCGTTAATAAACATTTATGATGAAGAGATGAATAATATAGGCATTTGTATTAGTTTAAAATCACTTTGTGTTAACCCTAGTTAGTTATTCTACCATGGTTCCCACAACCCTAGTTGTGGAAGGTTTAACTACTCATATTTGCAAGAAAGAAATTTGATTCATAAAAGAAAACATAATTAACAACATACAATGATGATGAAAGAAAAATCCAATTGATAATTGCATAATCAAACTATGAACAAGTCAAGAACAATGTTGACTTCTCCCAAGTAATTTATGTATTTGATCTCCAGGGGATGTTAGGAGGATCACAAATCACATTTATAGAGAAAAGTATCTGCTTCCCAAGGCCTAGCTCTATGGAAGGAGAGTCGTGCCACCCTTGCAACCACCTCGATATCTATATAAGGCCATTTGTGAATTTTTTGAATCACTCTAAACATTTCCTTCGGCTGAGAAATGAGAGTGAGCGGCAATTTCTTTTGTTTTTCATCAAAATACGCTGTCAATCTCCATCCAAACACTAATTCGTCCTGGATAATGAGTTTTATGCCTAGGAGTGTCCCTACGGAGTTATTTATTGAAAATTCATGGATTACTGAAACCCCGCCAAGTAAAAGTTGTCGAAATCATTTCTAATTGACTTCTATGCAGCTACAAGTGATAAGTAAGGATTTCTACGTTTTAAACTCTCGGAAAAATGTGAGTTTTCAGCAGAATTAAACGAAGTTGAATTATAGTTAATATTATCAGAAGATATCATTGTTTGTCAAGTCTTAGTATTTAAAATAACCTTATTCTCATAGTGTAAAGGTTGTAATTGAGTGGAATCTCCGGCTACGGGTTGGAACCAATTGGATAAACGAGAATCGGCATTCGAGGTATGTTAAGGATAATTTCTTTGGCAAGTTATTCCTATCGTATAGTAATAGGACCTACGTCCTTGTAAGAAATCCATAAGCATGTATGTTGTGATTAGATGATACCATTAGTTTGAGATTATCGTTTACTATCTCGTTGGGACTAAACCCACCTATTATAGCCTTTTGTTGACCAACCTCAGGGTTATTAGCTGTGTCATCTCCTACAAGGCTATAGATCACCCAGAAGAGCTATATGTTGTCTAACAGGACTACGTTTTGGCCTAAAAAGACATATTACAATCCATCCATAAATGAGCTTTTAGTTTTATGTTGTATCGGTATCACTAACCCTCCATTGAGCCTTGTGTGCCAGGGTGCAGTTACAGGAGCCCAATGGGCTCAGACATATCTACAGGAGCCTAGCAGGCTCAATTGCAGACCCAGAGGCTGGGTAGGTTGGATATAGTTACCCGTTGATTCATACTGACCATGCTAGGGGTATATAGATTGAAGTGTACTTTCCAGGGCTTATGGGGGCCCAGGTGGGTTGTTCTGTGCTGATTGTACCTTCCAGGCTTATGGGGGCCAGGTAAGGTTCTTGTTTGTATTACTTTCTAGTCAGTTGTACTTTAGGTTGTGAGGCTATTCAGGTTATAATTATTATCCTTTCTATTATTACTTCCAGTTCTTTTATTAGTCTATTCAGTTATTTTCATTATTGCCTTACATAATCGGTAAATATTGTACTGACGCCCATCTTTAGGGCGCTTCTTACTTGCCTACAGGTGCGGATAGACGTGGTTCAGGATCTTCTTAGCTATCAACCAGAGTTAGCAGTGCAGTAGCTCCTTTTCTCCGGATTTGATAGTTAGAAAGGTTTTCTCTTTTGCTGTATGACTTTTGGGTAGGTCGGGTTCCTGTCCCGATCATTATTTCACTCATAGAGGCTTGTAGACTATAGTTTTTCAGTTGTTGGTTATTGTCGGTCGTGTGGGGCCTATGTATGCTATATCTTGCGTGTGGGTCATGTGAGGCCTAGTTTAGCTAGTTCGTCAGTAGCCTTGCTGGCTATAGTATGAGTATGACTACCTATTTTCATCATGTTGTCTAGTCGACTACCTATTTTCATTATGTTTTGACTAGACAACATGATGGTCTTATCGGCCCACATTGGATCCCTTTATTTTTATGTTGTTGGGTTAGCTATTTTCTTTTACAAGTTTACTGCATGGCCTTGTTGGTCCGTGGCTGTATTTACACTCGAGATATAACAGTTTGTTTTCTTGATTTTGAGTTGCTGGCAGGTATTAGAGGTGCTTATACCCTACCAAGTCAGCCTAGATCTCAGTATGACATTAGGTGCCAGTCATGCCATCCAAGGTGGGCCATGACATCATTAATTCTATTTACATAGAATATTGGAAGAATGCAATGCAACCTATGTACCCTCACAACAAATGAGTCTCAAACATTCACAATGATTGCTATATATATATATATATATATAAGAAACCAGGACTATCAAGACAAGCTCTCACCCTCGCAAAGAAGTTCCAAGTACTGATACATAGGCTTGCCCTTATCTTTTTTACTCTGGCTTTTTGGACAGTTAGGTTAGGATCACTATAGGACTTTTACTTGGCTTGTAATATAGGCTTAGGGATGGGTGTGGTACATATGGACAATACTGAGTAACCCTCCTTGATGCTACACAACTCTTGGCTTCAGTTTTAACTTTTTCCCCCATTTCTTCTTTTACCCCCTTTCTCCATTTTATTCAGCTCTTACTTGGTGGGTGCGGTGTATTTTTCACTTTTCTCTATGTTTTTATTTTGACTTTAGAATTTCATCTTTTTATTTTTTTTGTTCACAGCCCACCCCACCTTTTATTGACTAGCTTTTTTTTCTTTTCTCCCTTACCTCATCTACGCACCCCTACAATAGCCACCCTCAACTTAGGCATTTTGCTTGAGTTGAGGTTCACAATGTCCAAGAAGAGACCAGGGCCAAAAAAGGTTTATTATAAAGAAAACAGGAAAGGTGAATGGGCTAATCAACAAAAAGGTCAATTTTAGGCTCAAACATAGGATCAAGGGATTCATTTAATTTGGTGGGCTAAATAAAAAACAGCCTTTGATCCTTTCCTAACTATCTATCCTACTACTTAAGCAAAGACTAAATGGGCAAGTTTTAGATTACCTACACAGTATTAAACTAAGTAAGAACCTCACTCCCACATGGTACAAGTTTGTCATGACCCGAGCTGGGATCCCCGATCGAGACACAGGATTTAGAACCATGAATGGCTCCAAGCTAACCCCTTACATATTCATAGCATAACTTAATAGTATTAACAAGCAAAAATTTAATTATAATCATGGATAAGTAGAAGTCTATATAGCATGAGGGGTAAGTAAAACGACAATGTCACAACATTGAGTCGCAAAGATGAATACACTAACTCTATGTCTGAAAGCCTCTACTAACAGATAAGCTGCAGGGACAAACCCCCAGCTAGCTCCAAAGTCTAAAACTAAAAAAAAGTTAAAGAACTTAAATGAAGTATATAACTCTAGTCCTCGAGAGATGAGGACTCACCCCTGCAAGCTGATCCAGTTTGAAACGTTTCTAACTACGAGCTGAGTCTGAGAACCTGGATCTATATCATGCAATGATATGCAGTCAGTACTATGAATGCACTAAGTATGTGCAGTAAGTAAAACATGCTAGTAAAATAGTATGACAGAGATCATGAGAGTAAAATAGTTTAAAATGTGAGTTGATCATATAAAGGACATGAGGGCCCAAGGCATTTCAAAACTATAATATAAAGCCGATCATGATTTAATTCAAAAGTAAAAGCCTCATAAGGCATATTTTTGTATCAAATCATTGTAAGTTGTCAAATCATGAATTGTGAACATGAATATATACATACATACATATATATGTGTGTGTCTGTATTTATATATATATATATATAAAAACTAAGGAACAATGTGAGATTCTTATAACTGACATACCCCATATGAGCATACATGGAGCCCGACCTGTAAACCCCTAGTCGGGAGGGTGCTCATACCTTGCCAAGGGTAAAACCATGAAAAAAGGCGTGATATCACTTATAAAAGGCCCATACAAACAAAGGGGGACATTCTCAAGGAAGATCCCATCGTGGCTACGTTAGCACATAGTTCTGAGACTCGAGGTATGCTTTGACCCCGGTCTACTCGGTGTTAAATACTACTCCCAAAACATATATAGTACTCATATCATAATCATGAAACATGGGTATATACGGATATTTTAAATCATGAAAATCATAACATGTTAATATACATGATCTAGCGATGAAAATAGTGCCAAAGATCGGCCATGATATGCACTTGAATTTCACAAAAATCATGCATAATGGAGTAAAATCATCATATCTTGTAAATCATGGGTTCATGAGAAATTCTTATAGAAATCATGAATCATAATAAAAATTCCTGTATTTAAACATAAGAGAATCGAATTCGTAGAAACTCATGGCGAATTTAATCAAAGATGAAGTAGAGACAATTGAAACTTGAAAACATCAGTTCATGAGGGGTTTTGGTATAAATCATGTAGAATAATCATAAGGATATGAATTGAATCACGAGGGGACTGATTTCATAGGAGAATATTAAAGATTTCATCCAAATTAAACCTAACCCTAGATTTTTGAAATTTGAAACTTGAAGATCGGAAATCATGAAATTCGAACTTAAAGAGGCATGAGGGTGGAAGCTATCCCCCATTCATGACCCCACATACCTGGGTTGATGATCCCTTGACTTGTCTTGAAGATCCAAGAGGAATTTAGAAGTTGGAGGTAATGAAACATAGCTCCTTCTTGAGAGAAAATCTAATCTATGGATGTTTGAAGAGAGTGAGGATTTAGGCTTTGTTAAATCCTTTAATATGACCTTAAGAAAGCCCAAAACGACGTCATTTAAGAGTTAGAAACATAGGGGTTTACTAAAATTCCCCAAACTATTGAAGTAAGACCTGCAACTAGTAGTTACTACGACCAACAGTACGGGTCATTATTAGATAGTACGACCCATATTGAGGTTCGTATAATGTCTGGTGCTGCTTCACTAATCCACTCATTACTTTTTACTCCGAACTCTGATTGATGCAAGGTTGAATGTGTTGGAAAGAAGACTCAAAGGGATTCTATTTAAAATGATGAATCACCCAAAAACAATTTATAAAAGGGAGCTATGGTCGTTTGAAGTTGACCCTTATAAGAACTCATATGAAAAATCAATCAGTAAGAAAACTCTCATCTCAACTTTGTGTTAGAGGTTCTTTGACATTAATTTTCATCCAATGCACTTCTTACACTTAGAAGTTGATAATAACACCCTGTTTCCATAAATTTCATCGGGTTAGGGTCTATCGACATACCTAGAAGTGTTCCAAACTTAACTAGAAAGTCTGAGGCATTATAGTATATCAACTCATGACTGAAACGATGATTCCTACCATCATATTATGACTCGTACCATGAGTCGTACCACCAACCTATGACTCGTGGTTTCCTCCTATGAGTAATGAGTCCATCTTCCCTAACTCTCTGAATATTTCCATGGACGCATATCATGGTCCGTCATTCCCTATACGAGCCGTACCATGACTTATACACCAACACTTGGAAACCCATAGGTAAGCTACAACTCTTGACCAAGAGTCGTACCTACACATTATGACCCGTGACGTGGACTCGTGGTCTTAAGGATCATTCTCTAAAATTTTCCACGGGTCATCCTACGACCCATACAACCAAGATACAACCCGTATAATGAGCCGTGCTAAGAAAAAACTGCAGACTTTCAGCTGAACACACTCAGAATCCTGATTCTAAATCTTGAGGAACTTTGGGGTGTTACATTATCTTCCCCTTGGGAACGTTCATCCTCGCATGGAGACTACATATTGTAGAAACATAGGGAGAGAGCTAAAATCCCAAATTTAAGAGCTATAGACTAAAAACTAATGGAGTGACTGACTTCGGACTAAGATACATGACTGAACTGAATCCATGAAACATTCATACACGCTAAGACATGAATGGAAGTGATATGGACAAACTTGACATGAAACTGAATAGAGTTCTAAGGATGAAATTTATACCCCAAGCTGGATTGGAACTGGAAAAGAGTAGGTACAAATATCTAGTTATTATATCTGCTTTGGCTTCCCATGTAACTCCCTTAGTAAGATAATTCCTCCAAAAAACCTTCACCGAGGTTGCTTCCTTGTTCCTCAACTTACGAACCTGACGATCAAGGAACTCAACTAGTACCTCCTCATAGGTAAGGTTGTCCTTCACCCCAATGTCCTCTATCAGAACTACTAGATATGGATCTCTAATATATTTCTTCAACATGGATACATGAATCACCAAATGCACTAAAGCTAACTCCGCTGGTAGCTCCAACTCATAGGTCGTCTTGCCAACATGTCTCATAATCCTGTATTTCCCAATACTCTAGGGACTAAGCTTCCCCTTCTTTCAGAACCTCATAACTCCCTTCATGGGAGGTGCCTCGAATAATACTCGATCTTTAGCGGCAAACTCAGGATCCCTCCTCCTAACATCCACACAAGATTTTTGCCGATTCCTAGCTGTTTTCATCCTATGTCTGATAAGCTAGACTTCCTCCATAGCTTCATGGACCGAATATGACCCTATTAATGTAGCCTCACCTACCTTAAATAATCCAATAGGTAGTCTACACCTCCGCCCATATAGAGTCTCAAATAGAGTCATCTGAATGATGGAGTGATAACTGTTATTATAGGCAAACCCGATAAGAGGTAAGTGATCATTCCAACTAGCCTTGTAATTAATCATACAACCTTAACATATCCTCAAGAGTCTAAATAGTCAGTTTGGCCTAACTATATGCATGTGGGTGAAACATTATGCTAAGCTTCACCTAAGTACGAAGGCCCTTCTGAATTGATCTTCAAACTGAGAGGTGAATTGTGGTGGAGAAAGGAACTCCATGCAACCAAACTAAATCCCGAATGTAAAATCTAGAATTGTCCTAGTGCTGACTTAGTCATCTTGGTCTAAAATCACTCAGATAGAATCATCCTATAAGCGTGTACGAGGAGACCCTTTGATGCAACCCATATCTCTCTCTTTCCACTTCCAAACAGGAATACTGATACCCTATCGCATACCTCCCGATCTCTGATGCTCAATCTTTCTAGCCTACACTCCTTACCCAGACTCCTATTTGTACGAACATCAAAGTCCAATGGCATACCTCATCCACATTTAAGCCTAACTCGACCAAACCTCCTGCAACCTAGAGTTACCCACTAAGAACGTTACTTCCTCCTTTGCAAGAAGGTCACACATGTTTGAGCTCTAATTAAGAGGTCATTAGTCACACCATACTATAGTCTACTTGCACATCACCTCCTCATTCGAGCCTATAACTCATGATTATCCCATGGCTCCTTGTAGCTAACTCTATAAACGAATTCCCCTATCTTCTTGGCTTGGCTAATAACTACACTTCTGAACTTCTACATACCTGGCACCTATGGCAGGAATAGGGACTTATCCTGAACGTACACATTTCAACCATCATTCCCATCATGGGGGAACATTCGTAGAGCTTAGAGTAAGGAAATCATGAGCGCGAATCATTCAAGAAATTTAAGATGGGCACATACCTGATATAGCACGCTCTTATGAGCCACTGAGGCAAATGTTAAGGACTGAGTTCATAGAGCTGAGCATGCTGAGAGACATTTGTTTAAATACATAATGAGTTTCATGACATGAAGCTGAGTTTTATAGAGTCATGGAGTAATATTGAGATCGCTAATTGAAGCGGTTACCTATCATCCTAGGATTCTGAACATAAGCATGAATAAACCATGACATCGACCGAAACATAAAGGAAACATCTGAATAAGAATGGTTCGACTACCCTAGATATTATTTATAGAACTTCCTTACTAGAAAATGCAATAATTGACTTGGCCCTTCACTTACCATCTCCCCATTGTTTAAAGCTATCATTTTAAGGCTCTTGGATCCTTTATTAGGGCTAGACTAATGTTCGGTGCTTTTGCTTTGAGTATAAAGCTACACGCAAGTGCACGTGGTTGAACAAGTAGTAAAGTGGCTTAAGTAAGCCAAGTATCGATCCCACAGGGACTGGGATGAAGTGCAATCTGCTCAAGTGTACTATATTTTAATTCTAAAAATGCAGACAACAGCGTAACCAAAAGTTTGATATTTTGATTTATAGTTTTTATACTAAATCTAAAACAACTATCTAATGTGAGTCTGAACTATGAATGAGAGCATGCTGAGGTTAAACGAACATGTAATGAAATTAATTATCGACGTAATTTGGTTAGTCTTTTCCTCCGGTTGCTAGCCAAGAACATTTGCCAAGAGATTAAAACTCTCGTATTTAACCTCACTTAAGAATAATGAACCATCCACCTACATTTCTGTGATTAAATGCAATTCATGTTCTAGCCATACAAACCCGGCTCCTAAATTGACTAATATAACTTTCAGGTATATTTCTATCCTAAAAGTAAATCAATTCTCAATTTTCCCAAACTAAGAAAAGATCATATCCTATTAATTCACAACTTTCCAATTTCTTGCTCTCTCGAGTGAAACCAAACTTTTTATATGTACATTAACGTAGGCCACACATTAATGCAGTAAGAACAAGAATTAATAGAAAAACCATGGAAGAAAAGATGAAAAACCAAAGAATCAATAATCACATTTCATTACAAGTGTTCTTAACCTCAGCAAGAAGATGAATTAGCCACTCATTTGTGGATTAAACATCATTAAATGAGCGTTAAACATACAAGCAATTAAATACAAGGAGAAGGAAAGAGAGAAAAACCCTGATAATTTCGTCCCCTCAACTGCCTGTAACCCACGTTCTTGCTCCACCAAGTCAGAATATTGAAAAATGAACCTAAGTGTTCTATTTATACTGCTGGGAATTTTTTCCAGAATAACGAGCAACGTGTCACGGAGTGCATCGCGGAGCACTGCCTCCGTGACACGCTACGGACGCAGACCCTCACTGGAATTGGGGGTCTAGGAATTAAGGCCCAATGTGGCACAACGTGCAACGCGGAGCCAAGCCACCGTGCCACGGACTAGACGCGGACCCTCTCTGGAATTTGGGCGAAATTTCCCTACCAGGCAGAAGGCCTCCGCGATGGCAGCGTGTCATGGCTCCATTGCGGAGCCCCTTTAATTCATGCTGTCCAATGCCTTGTTCCTTGCTCGCATCCATGTCCAACCCCGATATCCTCCAACATGCATTTTAGCTTCCCAAAATTACATTTTACCTGCAAAACAATGGTAATCATGTTGGTTAGTATAAATTCACATTTTATTACCAATTACATGAGAATGTATACACATTGGTAGATAAACAAGGCTAAAATGGTACTTTTGAGTATCACTTGGGCATATAAATTTGCCCAAGATCACTTACCCCACACTTAAATCCTTGTTCGTCCTCGAACAACAATCCTACACTTCATGCAATTTACATCCTTTACTTGCTTTGGTCGAAGAGGTAGAGATTAGGAAAAGAGAATTACAACAGAGCCTTGATCTTGATGATCATTGTATTAACTTGAGCTGTGGTCACAGGATAGTTATATCTTGAACTTAGTGATAAAGGTTAGTTTGCAAAACTCATGAGACTTGGTCGAGTAATTGTGGATAGTCATTCAATAGGGATTGGTCGATCGTTTGAATGAAGCTAAGTTATCAGTTCTGTAAGTAAGTATTGGTGAAGATCACGAGTGTATACCCAAAGTTGTATTCAATCCATGGGGAACAAAAACCCTAGTTATCCTTTAATTATTGATTCACAAATATAATCTTAACTGCTGTTTATTTCTATTATTGATTTTTATTAGAATCCCCCCATTGTGAAGTAATTACCATACGAGTTCATCTACCGGATGTAATCTAGATCTTTCATATTCCCTGTGGGATCGATCCCAACCTCTATGTTGGGTTCTTTATTGACAATGTCCACTTCATACTTCAGTTGGAAGTGTGGTTTGAGTGTTATCAAAAAGTGGCTCCGTTGCCGGAGAATATGGCTAAGACTAGGTTATTTGCTTGTATTTGACTTGTTGGTAATTATTTCATTATTTACGTTTATTTTTGTGTTTCTCTTTGATACCCACGGGCAGTCCTCCAGTGAATGCCAAGCATTCGGAGCAGAGGAGACCCCCTTGTTCCACTAAATCCCGAAATCTAACGAGCACTGCATAGAATGGAGAACCCTAAGCAAAGAGAAGCCCGCTTAGCTGAAGAAGCTAGGCAAGCCGAGCTAGCTCAGTTAGCTGAACTTTAGCAGGCTGGTGATGATAGAGATGAGTTGGTAAATGCTGGTCGACATGGGAGGGGCAATCGAGCTCAGAGATTTTTCCCTCAGTTCTTCGATGATGATGACCAAGATATAGACGAGGTTGGGTCAACTGGAGAAATTGTGCCACCACCACTGACGGCTGGGGACAAATTTGACATTACGAGCACCATGATTCAATTTCTAAACATGAAGGGATGTTCAGTAGTCACGCAGTGTATGACGCCAACCTACACTTGATGAATTTTGTAGGAATATGCAAGGCATACAGGTTGCCCGAAGTAAGCCAGGATGCAATAAGACTCCGACTCATCCCTTTCTCTGTATTAGGGAAAGCTACTTTGTGGTTATCGGAGTTGCCCAATGACTCCATAACCCATTGGAGGGAGCTTAAACAAGCTTTCTTGGAGAGATTCTTTCCCCCATCAAGGATGTTACAATTTAAAGATGAGATGTACAACTTATGGCAAATTAAGATGGAGGCACTTCATGAAACCTGGTTGAGGTTCAAAAAGAAGTTGACTAAGTGCCCGAACCATAAAATCCCAGATGATAGTTTGTTGGAAATTTTTTATAGGTCTCTTAATAATAGCACTAAGGTTGTAGCAGGCATAGTGGCTGGAGGGGCATTGATGACTCACACCTGGGAGGAAGCAGCCACTATCCTTTACAGGGTGACTAAGATAAACAGGGCCTGACATACGAGGGAGGCTAATGTAGTGGCAGGTACATATGTTGTTGGTTTGACTGCAGACCAATGAAGGAAGGAGGAAAACGCGATCAGGAGTTGCCTCACATGTGCACATCATTGGATTTGCCAACAAAGCATATCATAGGAGCAGGAGCCAAAAAATTAAATATTGTGGGAACTCAAGGAAGGGAGCAAGGAGCAGATCACTCTGATTTTGAGGAAGAGGCAAACTTCCTAGATATCCAAGTGGCGGGTTTTCGAGCCAACGCCTAAGCGTCTGGAAAAGACAATTGGCGCCAAGGTTCTAGAAATCAAGGTCGGAACCAATACAGAGACATCTACATCAAGAACGGGTTCAGAGATAGGAGTCGTGGTCATGAGCGAGAGGGAGAATGGAGAAGAAATGATGGATATCACAATGACGGGGCAGGAGTCTATGTGCCTCCCAACGCATGAGAAGGGGAGGCCGGACAATCAAAGTTGGAGAGTATGATGGCTGAAATGCTGAAAAAGGTGAGGTCCACGGATGATCAGTTAAAAGAAATTCGAAGTGAATTATCTAGCATGGGTTAGAAAGTGGAATCTCATGCCACCGCTATCAAGCAGATAGAACACCAATTTGGGCAACTGTCAGCATCAATGAACCTTAGGCAAAAGGGTACACGTCCTAGAAACACTGTCCAGAATCCAAAGAATGATGCTCATTGCATGGTAGTGATGACTAGGAGTGGTAAAACCACAGTTGACCCCTCGTTCCCTGTTGAAGTCAAAAGGAGGAAAGAGAGTGCGATTGAGGAATTAGAGACTGGTGATGAGACATGACATGATGAGTTGCAAGAGGCCCCTAGGGGTGAGAAGGAATGCGACATTGATCAAGGGGAAACTCTAGTGCAAAAGGCTATCCCAAGACCACCGTCACCATTCCCACAAAGGATGAAGAAAAATGCTAACAACGGTAAGTTCCAAAAATTTCTTTTAATGCTTAAAAAACATTCTGTTAATATACCGTTGGTCGAAGCACTAGCGCAGATGCCAGGATATGAAAAGTTCATGAAGGACCTGGTAACGAAGAAAAGATCTGTAAGCTATGAGCCAGTTGACAATGTCCATCACTATAGTACCATAGGAACAAGGGTCTTAGCTCAGAAAAAGGAAGACCCAGCCTTCAGGATACCTTGCACCATTGGTAAAGTCGAGTTCGCAAGGGCACTCTTTGATCTGGGAGCGAGCATTAATCTAATGCCCTTGGCGGTCTTCAAGAAGCTAGGGTTGGGAGCCTCCACACCAACCAACATGCGGCTACTAATGGCCGACAGAATAGTAAATAGACCAGTGGGCATCCTAGTTGATGTGCTCGTCAAGGTTGATAAGTTTATATTCCCAGCGGACTTCGTGATCTTGGATTGAAAGGTCGATTATGAGGTCCCCATCATTCCAGGGAGACCATTCCTCGCTACTGGGAGAGCTCTAGTAGATGTGGAAGCTAGCTTGTTAAAGTTTAGGCTAAACAAAGAAGAGGTCACTTTCAACATCTGTCGGACCATGAAGCAACCAAAGGAATTTAGTGTGATCTCAGCACTTAAGGATGAGTATGAGTCACTTGACGAATTCTGAGTATTCAAGAGACTTGCATCATGTAACGACATTAAATCAGGTGCTTCTAGGGAGGCAACCCAAGTGGTGGTTTGGTGAAACCTAAGTAACCAGACCACCTGCGTCATGCCGCAACATTAAATCAAGCACTTCTTGGGAGGAAACCCAAATTAGTGAACTGATGTGTGCTAAGTGTGTAGGGAAACAAAAATGGGTTGCTGAAAATTCTGCTGCTACAAGATCTCAGTACGACTCGTGGTGAGATCCTATGAGCCGTGGCAGCAGTGGTGGTGAAAAGCAGAGAAAATTCAAAACAAAGTCCAACCTACGACTCATCCTACGATTCATACCTTAATGGTACATGTCGTAGGATGCAATCGTAGGTCACCAGGTAAGTTCTCTTTTGTTAAAGTCACTACGGGTTAGGGGACGAGTCATAGGTTGCTCTTACGATTCGTGGTACGACTCGTGATGGGTCAAAATTACCCGATTTAGCCCAACTTTTTAAATCTTCCCTTACCTACTTAAACTTCAAAATTCACCATTCTCCCACGCTAACACCTCACAAACCCACAACCCACGACTCGAGCATCCTCTTCCCAGCACCCGTAACTTCTCATCATCAAGAAAGTAAGCACAACATTCTTGTTTCAACTAAGTGTGCAAAGCCCTAGAAGTTGATTCCCATTCTATGAATCGACCATCAAGTAAGTTATTTACATTGCAAGCTCTAAATGTTTGAAAGTGACCTTAAGGAAATCGAAAACCCATAAGAATCACTGGGTATGCTTGAAAAATCAATAGGTATGTTCGAAAACACCAACTCGACTGGAAACCCACTTGCAATTTACTAAATTTTGGCCCTCGAACACCTAAAGGGAGTTACAGGTAGGGGAGGATTGAGTAGTGTAAAAAGGGAGTTTATCGTATGCTAGACCTGGGGGAAATCAGAGTACCCAAAAATGTGCAAAACAAACACTTACAAACTGAGAAAAAGAATCATGAATATGGTCTAAAAAAGGGTACGCATCATACTATGGGTCGTAGGTTGATAGTACGAGTCGTACTAAGTGCTCGTACCAATTATCTTAAAAAATTGTCTTGGAAGCCTACTCTACGACTCGTGGAATCAACCTACGGGTCGTAACATGAGTCGTGGTGAAAAATAGAGATTTATTAAAAATGGGACTTCATCAGACGACTCAAGGTACGGATCGTACCTTCGTGGTACGAGTCGTACTTGCGAGTCCTGGGGCATCATCAGGGCTTCTCATGAGTCGTACCTTCGAGGTACGACTCGTAGTGAGGACCCGTGATGAGATACTGAACTTCTCTGATCTAATTTTTGTTTTTCAAAAATGGAATGCTAACCTCTTTCTCTACAGGTACAATGACATACAAATGCATGGCAGACAAAACACAAGCCTGTCGGACATTGATAGATGAAATAACTGACTCAGAGTCTGATAAGGCTAGAGATTCAACTAGTGGTTCACTTGAGGATTATTAAGTAGATACCTTAGACACCGAAGGAACCAGAACCACTAGGGAAAGAGCAAAGGCCCAAGCCGAAGCAACCACTACCATATCCGCTCAAGCTCCCCAGTCTGAAGAAGGAGGTAGAGAGGAACAACAAAGGCCGGAAACTGACTCCAACACTGAGGAAAGGATAGAAGAGACCTAGAATGATGCAGAAATCAGTGATGAAGAAGTGGAGGAGGAGACCCCTGCCAGAGAAAACAGAACAATGCGGTGGAGAGTGTCGGGCGCTAATGAAATATATGAACAAGGCATCGCTCTCACCGCCAAGAACAAACCAAAAAGAAGAATCCAAGAAGAACTGCAGATCCTCACTAATTCCTTGAATGAAGTTGAGGAGATGAAGTGTATTTTTAGCTTCTATGGGTTAGAATGGATGGCCAAGACCCCTACTCAATACACAGAAGAGATCGTCAGGGAGTTCTATGCCAACTATCTAGCCACAATGGAGGAGAAAGCAAATGAGGGGTAAAAGATAAAGGATCAACACTATTTGGAGAGTGTTCTAGTCCAAGGGAGAGTAGTAGATGTATCTGATCGGACTATTGCATGAATGTTGTATGGACCTCAGTTCGGACCAACAAGGATAACACCAGAGTATGATTACAGGGTGGAGGCAATGAAGCAGATCAGGAGTCTGAGCAGGGGTGAGCGACAGAGGCAGCTGGAATGGCTAGTAGAGGTGATCGCTGAGAACAAGGAAGAGGCTGAGTGGGTTACGGGTGGCAAGCAGGTGACAAAGAATTCATTAAACTTCATAGCAAAGGCCTGCTAGACACTGGTGAGACATCGATTAGTACCCATAGTCAATGAGAACACGTTGAGTGCTGATAAAGCGGCTTTGGTGGTATGACTCATGTCTCGCTACCCTCTTAACATCCCGAGGATCATAGCTACAGAGATACGAGACCGACCAGTGGAAGTAAGCACTACTATCCCATTCCCGAGCCTTGTATACAATTTGTGCAGGGAGGCCAGAGTTCAACGGGGTGATAAGAGATTGATTGGAGGCCAAAGAATTGTAGACATAGGCCTTATCCGGGATGAGATGAACCCGGTAAGCAGATCTAGGATGCCTACAACTATCCCAGCAGCTCATCCAATAGGGGATGTACAGGTGAATGTCCCTAGTATTGAGGAGCAAAGCTAGACATTGGCTACAGATGCCGGTCATCCAGAGTCAGCTCCCAGCACCTCAGCTACACCACTGCCCAGTGTACAGACTCAAACTCTAGCAGGGTACATCTTGGTACCACAGGATTTCCTACAGAAGCTAGCAAAGAGATTTACCATGGCTGAGCATAAAATTCAGGCAATGATGGAGAATGTAAAGCCATGGGTCAAATCTGAGATAGATGCAGTAGCTCAGGCTCTTCATTCCCTCCTGGATAGTTTTGAGAGCAGATGTAACATGAGGATGGTAGAGTAGTCAGACACCGACAGTCTCCATGCAGAGTTGGGGGCTCTTCGGAGTCAAGTGGTTGAGTTGTCTTTACGACAACCAACTGTTATAGCAACCCCCACTCTTATGGACCTAGATGTAGAGCTTGATGAGGATATTGATTTGGTGGCATATTGGGGGCCAACTGAAGCTGGTGATAAAGGCAAGAAGAGAGATGCTGAAGATGTTGGTGAGGAGAGTTTAAGAGACAAGAGAAAGAAGGAGAAGAAAGAGTGCAAGCGGGCTAGAGCGGAAAGTATGCGGGCTCATCAGGAGCATATGATTGAGCTGCATGAGAGAGTTAGAGGAGCAGAAAGCTCCACCACAGCTCAGCCTGAGCTTGCTAGTGGCCATGTCCCTTCGGGTGAGCCACATTCAGCCCCAGTTGCCACAAATGTCTTTCAAGCGGCAACATCCACTGAAGGGGGGACCACTACCCCCATTGTTACACCATTGAGTGTGCCGGACACCACTAGCACCACAACTACCACGAAGGTACCACCTTCATAAGATGATAGAGGTGAAGTCTGAGTAGCCACAGGTATGTCCTTCTCCCTAAATGCTTATATTTTATGCTTCGGGGACGAAGCTCATTTTTTTTAAAGGGGGGGGGGGTGTACTTGTACTTTTGGGATATTTTTTGTTCACCTGAGGGTTTTTCTTGCTGTGTTTCATTTCCCTCAGGCATGCGAGCTAGTAGAACCAACATGTGTTAATATTTTTGGTTTTAGTTGATATATTTGTTTGATTAGAAAGTAACTTAGGAATACTCAGCCAATGGATATGCACTAGTTTTGTTGTTTTTGAAAAAAAAATTGAACCTGCTAAAAATTTTTGCTATGTATTTGCGACAACAATGCATGATTTCCGTGGATTGTTTTATGTCATTTAGTTATTAATAGTGCTAGTCTTGTTAATCCATGTATAAACCAGATAGGTAAAGTAAAAATAGTTCATGTACCATGTGTGAGTGAGGTGTTAGTATTTATTGTGGTATGATGTTGAAGATCTAGAACTTGCCTAGTTAGTCTCTGCATAGGTTAAGGATGGTTGATTAGGATATGATCATAGGACATTTTTGTTTTAGCTCACTTTTTAGCCTATATTTCCCTACTAAAGTTTCATGAATCCCTTGATCCCAAGTTTGAGCCTTAATAGACCATATTTCTTTGATTAACCTGTTAACCGTACCCATTTGTTTATAATGAACCTGTTTGGCCCTGGTCCTTCCTTGGATATTGTGAACCTCAACATAAGAAAAATGATTAAGTTGAGGGTAGCTAGAGTAGGGGTGCATAAATAGTGGGAGGGGGAGAAAAGGAAAGAAAAGAAAAAGAAGAGAAAAAAAAATTGTGAAAAGTAAGGTGTGGTGAGGTGAAAAAGTAAAAAGCTGAAAGCTTGAGAATATTGAAAATGAAAAATTCAAAAAAGCTATAAATTTTTGAAAAAAAGTGAAAAATCAGCTCATCCAGGCAAATATCCTTAAAATGGGAAAAATGTAAGAAAAGAAGACAAAAAGAATGAAGGGTGAAATAGGAAAATGGTGTAGACAATGGATGTAGTGCCAAGGAAATGATAGTCACTCATAAAATCTTTCATCTTTATCATGTCAAGTGCTAAGACTACATTACAAGATATATCAAGTCCAATAGTGATCTTAATTTGACCATCTAACAAAACAAAGCAGAGAAAATAAGGGCAACCCTATGGTATCTAATGCATAATACTTGCATTTCTTTGAGAGAGTGAGTGCTTCATTTGCCTAGTCCCATGTTTCATTTGATACTTCATATTAGAGTGGGGACTTCATTTATGTGAGGGTGCATGGATTATGTTTGCTTTTACCATTGGTCTGTGTGAAACACATAGGTGATGACTTGATTGCTTGTTGATAGTTAGATGACATGTCTTGATCCCTGTATATGATGTTTTGATGTTGCTGGCAATACAATAGCTGATGATGTTTCAGGAGGAAGGGTCAATAGAGTTGTATATAGAGTGAACAAATTTGTTTGAGTTTTGGCTGTAGTATCTTAAGTTTATTTTATAGTTGAGCATCGTATTTAGTTTTTCTTTTTCTTTGCCTGAGGACATGCAAAAGTTTTAAGTTGAGGGTGTTGATATGATGTGGATTTATAGCACCATTGACACTCAAAACTAAGAAAATAACATGGACTTAGGTGTATTTATGTGGATATGAGGCACTTTTCCTTTGATTTCAGGATAAATGGGTGTTGGAATAATAAATTGCAAAAGGAAGCTAAAAGTGTGCAGAAAAGGGCAAAAAGTGCAGTCCACAGTACAATCCATAGGATGGACCTACGAGTCGTACCGAGGGCTTTGATAAGAAGCTGAAAGTTTAACCTGGAAGATTGATTTCATGAGACTTGTCATGGATCGTACCATGATGGTACGAGTCGTAGTAAGCTAGTCGTGATGAAATATAGAATAATTGCACAGGAGGCTGATTCTTAATACCAGAGTACCCTACGACCCATGAGATGAAGGTACGAGTTGTGCCATACCGATCGTGGTGAAGTTCATACAAAGTTCAAAGTATCAGGATCAATCCACGAGTGCAATGATTGAGTTGTAGGAAGTAGGTACGAATCGTACCTTGGCCCAATACTTAGCCAAAATTCAGCAATTACTTCAAGACACGAGTTAATGCCACAGTCCGTGAGAAGCCCCTACGAGTCGTAGGTGGATCCATGACGAGTTCGGTGACAGATACGGAAAGCAGCCTGTTAGTTTAGGAAAAGGATTTTTATATCTCTATAAATACTTTTTATGTTTTATTTTTCAAAGAGGACGACGAATAGACTTAATTGTAGTAGGAAACATTGTAGTAAGTAATTTTACATCATTGGAAGAGAGAATTGAGTTGGTTCAACCTTTTCTTGAATTCTTATTGTTCTTGCTACTTGTTACTCGAGATTTCTTCGATTAATTGAAGGAATCGTCTTTCTCAATCATCATTGTAAGTATTGTTTTATGTCTTCAATCATGAACACAATTCACAACCTTGCAACTATGAGAGGCTAAAACCTCCATAGCTAGGGTTTTGGAAACCATGTTGGATTAACAAGCTACGGTTGCACAAAGTGATTCTAAAACCAATACTAATTACTTATATTGTAGTCTCTTCATCTTTAATGATTCTTAGCGGTGCGCAACGTTAGGAAGTGCCTGAATTCTTTACTTGCTTTGGTCGAAGAGGTAGAGATTAGGAAAAGAGAATTACAACAGAGCCTTGATCTTGATGATCATTGTATTAACTTGAGCTGTGGTCACAGGATAGTTATATCTTGAACTTAGTGATAAAGGTTAGTTTGCAAAACTCATGAGACTTGATCGAGTAATTGTGGATAGTCATTCAATAGGGATTGGTCGATCGTTTGAATGAAGCTAAGTTATCAGTTCTGTAAGTAAGTATTGGTGAAGATCACGAGTGTATACCCAAAGTTGTATTGAACCCATGGGGAACACAAACCCTAGTTATCCTTTAATTATTGATTCAAAAATATAATCTTGACTGCTGTTTTTGTCTATTATTTATTTTTATTAGAATCCCCCCATTGTGAAGTAATTACCATACGAGTTCATCTACCGGCTGTAATCTAGACCTTCCATATTACCGTGGGATCAACCCTAACCTCTAAGTTGGGTTCTTTATTGACAACGTCCGCTTCATACTTCAGTTGGAAGTGTGGTTTGAGCATTATCAGAGAGTCTATTAATCGACATATAACCATGGCAACTAACCATGAGTTCGATGTATTTTCCCCATCAATAGGACTCAATATACCTTGCCAGGGTATAAAGGCATGGCTGATGTGATCACTAAAATTGATGTCCATTCGGGCTAATAACCTAAGGTGACACGTAGTTCTAGGTCTTGGGTATGCTGAACCCTGGACTAGCTCGGTTGTAAGAACTTCTGCCAATGGATATGTTTACTGATAATTTATAGATAGCTCGAAAACTAATGTTCTAAAAGATAAGTCAAAAACTTTATCTGATAGTATTCTGAAATCCTAAAGAACTTGAAAATACCGATTGTGCTGTCAACATTTCTTTACTGAAATCATGATAAGATCACAAAGACTGAAATATGATTTCATGCTTACTCAAAGCCATGTAGAAGCAAAATACATCTTTATACAACTTAACTTAAATCATGTGGAAATTTTTCATAAAAGTATCATTTGTAACTGAATTTGTAAAACCATGAAAATCAAACACTAGAAATCACAGGAGATTTGAGAATATTAAAGATATAAGGGAATTCATAACTGAACAAAAATCCTAAGACATGATTTTCTATGGGATTGAGATATCAATATTTTTCTGAAAGCTTTTCGAACACAAGGGTGAAAGGATAACCCTTGTTGAAATCCCATATACCTATAGAAGAATTTCTCTGAGGAAGCTCTTGGAAATCTGGAGAAGAAGCAGAACCCTAACTCTTGCCTTGAGAAGCCTCGTCTGAGTTTTTACGTACTGGTCTTGAGAGCTAAGTGAGAAATAAGGGAGGAGGATCGACTAACCCCCTTAATCCCCTGATAATATACCCCCAAAATGATATAGCTCAGGATATAAAATAATGGGAAGTTACAGAAATTCCCTTGAGAAAAGGTCTGAAAAACTGGTCGTTTTGACTCAACAGGTCACACAATGAGTCATTGGTGGTAACCATGACTCGTTGGAACCAGTTGTTGGTCCTGGACCTTGAAAATATTGTTTTTGGACTTGACCATTGGACGGAAATAATGATTCATTAGATAAATCAATGTGTCGTAGAATATAGTCATAGTCACTAGAATGGTTTTGAACAAATTCTTGATATCCCCTAATGGATGGTTAGGAAAGTCATTATCGGTGACTAGGGTGACTTTAGAATTTTATATATTTCATTCATTGACTTCATACGATGAGTCATTATATCAAACAATGACTCATCGTATGGCTCATTATTTGAAATAAAGATTTGACAGGTTTCTGGACTGGGTTACGAGTGACAGGGTGACTCTTTACTTTATATAGTGAGTCATTCTACGTCTCGTTGGTACCTGGGAGGAAATTTGCAGGAGCTTACAATGACTCTTCTGATGGGTCATTGTTCCTGACAATGACTCGTTGGTTGAGTCGCTCTAAGGTAAGATTTTCTAGTTTCTTTCTATTTTTCCATTTCATGTCTGGGGTTTAGCCTTAGGAACTTAGGGTGTTACAATATCTCCCCCTTGGGAACATTCATCCTATAATGAAGTCTAAGTATGTTGAAATACTGGGGAAAGAGCTGCAATCCCAAACCTAAGACTATAAACTGAATACTGAAGGAGTGACTGACTCTGAACTGAGATAGACATACTAACTGAATGCATGCAACTAGGGTGCACACTAAAAACATGAATAGAGCTGATGAGTTTGGAACTAAATAGAGTACTGAGGAGGAATTTTGTACTGATGCTGAAGTTGAGCTGGAAGGGAACAGGTGAGGGTATTTAGCCATCATATATGCTTTTGCTTCCCATGTAGCTCCCTCAACTAGTTGGTTCCTCCATAAAACTTTTATTGAAATGAACTCCTTATTCCTCAGATTACGAACCTGATGGTCTAAAATCTAAATTGGAACCTCTTCTTAAGAGAGACTGTCCTTTACACCAACACTCTCTAAAGGCACTACTGAAGTCGGATAACCGATGCATTTCTTCAATTGAGACACATGAAAGACTAGATGCACTGATGCTAATTCCGTAGGCAATTCCAACTCATAAGCCACATTGCCAATGCGTCTCAGGATTCTGTAAGGACCAACATATCTAGGATTGAGCTTTCTGCTCTTCCCGAACCTCATCACCCCTTTCATATGTGAAATTTTCAGATATACCCAATCATCCACTGCAAACTCAAATTCTCTTCTCCTTACATCTGCATATGATTTATGTTGTCTTTGAGCTATTTTCAGCTGTTCCCTGATAAGATGAACCTTCTTTATGGTGTCATGCACATAATCAGGTCCTATTAAGGTGGCTTCACCAACCTCAAACCACCCTATAGGCGACCTACACCTCCTACCATATAATGCCTCAAATAGGGCCATCTGAATTCTGGAGTGGTAGCTATTATTATACGCACACTCAATAAGAGGTAGGTGATTGTCCCAATTGCCCTTAAAATTGATCACACAAGTCCTCAATATATCTTCTAGAGTTTGAATAATTCACTTAGCCTAGCCATCTGTCTATGGGTGAAAAGTAGTGCTGAGCTTGACCTGACTACCAAGTGCTTTCTGAAATGACTTCCAGAAGTGCGAGGTGAACTAAGTACCCCTATTTGAAATAATGGATAAGGGAACTCCATGCATTTTGATGAACACCTGGATGTATAGTCTAGCGTAATCCTCTATTGTGTCTATGGTCTTAACTGGTAGGAAATGTGCTAACTTAGTCATCTGGTCTACGACAACCCAAATTGTGTCATGCTGTTGGCTCATATGAGGTAAACCTGTAATGAAATCCATGTTAACTTCTTCCCACTTTCAAGTAGGAATACTAATATCCTAAGTCATACCCTAGGTCTCTAATTTTCAATAACCTATTGTCAATTTGGACACTTAGCCACAAATGTTACAATGTCCATCTTCATGCCATTCCACCAGTAGATTTCCTGTAGATCATGGTACATCTTGGTGGCACCTGGGTGGATAGAGTACCTGGTGCTGTGATCTTCTGTTAATATCCGTTGCGTCAAATCGTCTACATCGGGAACAAACAACCTGCCCTAATAATGGAGCACACCATCTTCCCCTTTGGAGAATGCTTCCACATCTTTCTTTTCGACTGCTTCCTTCAACTTAAATAGAATTGGTTCTTCATCCTGATTTGACTTAACCTCCACCACAGAGGAGGATTCCGACCTACTCTAGACCACAACTCCTCCTTCTACCGAATCAACCAACTGGACCCCTAACTTAGCCCGTCTGTGAATATCCTTCGCCAGCTTTTTTAATCCTCCTCTACATGAGCAATACTCCCCATAGACATTCTACTGAGGGCGTCAGCCACCACATTGGTGTTGCTCAGGTGATACAACACACTCATATCATAATCTTTTAATAGCTTCAACCACCTTCTCTGATGCAGATTCAGGTCCTTCTAACTGAAGACATACTATAGGCTCTTGTGTTCAGTAAAAACATCCACATGAACCCATAAAGTTAGTGCCTCCAAATGTTCAAGGAAAATACTACTGCTGCAAGCTTAAGATCATGAGTAGGATAGTTCTTTGACAACGTCCAAATCTATTCATCGATAGGAGAAAGTGTACACGATCATCGCAATATAATTTACCCAACTCCTGAGTCGGGGTCAAATCCACAGGGAATGAAGATTGATAGCAATGAAAGTCGTCTATCAAATTGAATCGAATGGCATCATTGTATCAAAAATAGAAAAGTAAATATTGGGGGTTGTATGATCACACTATGAATTTGAATTCAATCAACAAAACAAGGAAACCAACTTCGAAGTAACAGTATGAGAGAATACTAGGGGTGTTCTATTGATGGGGCCTTGATAGGATTGGGGCTAACTAGCAAATAAATGCATTACTTTTGAACATAAATAGCCTTGGACAAGGCATCACCCGATGTTTTTCAACCACTTGGATGTCTTTTTCCTTAGAGTTTCTCAAACCCCAAGGTCCCATACACTTCAACCACTACAACTTGGGTAAGAATTAAACTATCTCTAGCCTCAATTCTTTAATGGGTGTATGAAAATGGGTATTGGCTATCTCTATGCCACTATTATTTTCTCACCCATATTCTATTCCTCTTTTTCAAGAAAAAAATAGAATAAGTAAATACAATCCACATTTCAATTATAACATAGAGAAAATAATAAAATTATGCTAAATAAGCAATTCTAAGATTAAACTAGAAACACCCAATCCATTTTAGGTCCTATCATGCACATATCCCTAGCAAGGTGTTTAAATACTCATAGATGAAGAACAAGAGATAAAGCTAATAATGGAATCACTATCATTCATCATTAGTAAGAAACTTCAAGATCAATTTGTTCTTCAATGGAGTTTTTACCTTAGAATGATGAAGAAGATGAAGGAAAGCTCTCACTTCTCTCTATCTTTTTTCTCTCTCTAAAATTCAATTCAAAAACTATGAAATGGAATATCCCATTTTTCACAAAAGATGTACAAAAATAGGGCAAAGCTACTCCTCTTTTCTTGTGCTGTATGATTTTACCCTTATAGAACGGCCTCACTTGCAATGTAGGTGCCCATCTGCAAGACGCATGTTGATCGCAGCTGTGGGCCAGGGAATCCTGTCATAGTCCTGTGTTGGCACCTGGATTTTGCCGGTATTAACCGACATTCCACTGGTGTGGCTTCAACTTCCAAGCAATGCTCTTCTATGATTGGACTGCGTTTCATAGGTGTCATCCAGTGAAATGCGTGTCCTCTTCTTCTAGAACAACCATGCTTTTTTGTTCAATTTCTTTGCTTTGTCTGTTTAAATTTTATACCTACAAAAATCAAAGAGAAAGGGCATAAAACCTTCCTAAATGACTTTAAAATCAAGCAAAATCTCATGTTTAAAAGCGTAATGAGTTGGTAAATTACAAATTATCATTCTTCTCATGAACCTTGAGTTGTATGGAAGCATAAGCTATCACCTTACCATGCTGCATCCGAACATAACCAAGGCCAGCTTTGGAGGCATCAGAATAGATCACAAACCCGTATGAACCTTCTGGCAGAGACAAAACTGGGGTTGTAGTGAGCCGAGTCTTCAACTCCTGAAAACTCTTCTTTCATGCATCAGATCACTGAAACTTCACCTTCTCTTGAGTTAGTCTAGTTAAAGGAGAGGAAATGGAGGAGAATCTTTCTATGAACCATTCGTAGTAACGGATTGAGACAAAGAAACTCCTAATGTCTGACGGAGAAGTGGGTCTTGGCCAATCCTTGACTGCCCCTATCTTTTAAGGATCCACCTAAATACCCTCATTGGAGACCACATAACTGAGGAATGCAACTGATTTCAGCCAGACTTCACACTTTCTAAATTTAGCAAACAACTGGTAGTCCCTGAGAGTCTGCAAAACTATTCTTAGATGGTTTGCATGCTCCTCCTTTGTTCTGGAGTAAATCAGAATATTGTCTATAAAGACAATAACGAATATGTTTAGGTAATACTTGAATACTCTGTTCATCAGATCCATAAAAGCTATAGGAGTATTAGTTATTCCAAAAGACACAACTACAAATTCGTAGTGATAATACCAAGTTTTGAAGGCTATTTTCGAAATGTAACATTCTCTGACTCTAAGTTGGTGGTATCCTAATATGACATCTATTTTAGAAAAATAGCTAGCTCTCTGGAGTTGGTCGAACAAGTAATCAATTCTGGGTTGAGGATACCTATTCTTGACTGTGACCTTATTCAGCTGACGGTAATCGATTCATATTTTGAGTGTACCATCTTTCTTTCGCACGAATAGAATTGGGGCACCCCATGGAGAGATGTTGGGTCTACTGAAGCCATTATCTATAAGGTCTTTCAACTATTCCTTTAACTCCTTAAGCTCAGTTGGAGCCATTATGTAAGGAGGAATTGAGATTGGCTGGGTATCTAGGAGAAGGTCTATGCTGAAGTCTATTTTTTGCTTGGGAGGGACTCTGGGAAGATCTTTGGAAAACACATCGAGGAACTCATTTACCATTGGAACTGACTGAAATGTTGAGGTCTCAAAACTAGAATCCTTAACCCTAACTAGGTGATAGATGTACCCCTTTAAGATCATTTTCCTAGTCTTAAGGTATGAGATGAACCAACCCTTAGGCACTGAAGTACTATCCTTCCACTCTAGGACTGGTTCATTAGGAAACTAGAATCTAACAGCCCTGGTTCTGCAGTCAACTGAGACATAGAAAGAATGTAACTATTCCATACCGAGGATGAGGTCAAAATTGACCATATTTAACACTACTAGATCAACTGAGGTGACTTTATGTAACACTGTGACTGGAAAATCCCTATACACCCAACTAGATCTAACTAACTCACCAACCGGAGTAGAGACTAAAAATGACTCTGAGAGAATTTCTGGACTAATATCAACCTGGATTGCAATATAAGGAGTCACGAAAGAAAGTGTGGCTCCTGGAGCTAGTAACACATACACATCTATCTGGAAGAGACATGACATATCAATGACTACGTCAGGTGAGTTCTTCTGGTCCTAATAGGAGGATAGGGCATAAAAGTGGTTCTAGCTCTGGTCGCCACCTGTACCTGAGGTAGTACACTACTGAGTTGCACGACTTGGTGGAGCTTTCGATATGGTGGATTGGGCCTTCCCCCGTCTTGCTGACGGGAAATCTCTCAACCCATGACCCAGTTGGCCATAACCAAAACAACCTTCCTTGCCCAGACGACACTCACCCAGATGTTTCTTACCACACTTAGAACATACTGGAAAGGTGCGGCTATAGGAGACATGGCTCTGAGACTGGGAGCCTGATACTTGACCCTCTGATCATTGTAGAGCCTGTAAGAAGGAGCACAAGCTGATGAGGGTGTTGGAGGTCTCTGTTGCTGCTGGGGGCAATTACCACTACCTAACTTCTACTAGGAGTACTCAAATTGGCCTGTCCGTGCCCATTTACTCTCCCTCTCTATGTCCTTCAGTTTCTTCACCTCTATCTATTGTGCATGGTTAATAAGCCTGGAGATGTCCATCTTATTGATAAGAATGGTAGTCCTACACTCCTTGACTACCAAGTTTGAGACCCCATTAACGAATTTGAGTATGCGAGCCCTTAGCTCAGCAACCATTTTCGGAGCATACTTTGACAGTTGGGTTAACTTCAAGGAATACTCCTGCAATGTCATGTCATCTTGCTTCAAATTCACAAAATTAGTGGACTTAGCTTTCCTCAACTCCCAGGGAAAGAATCTATCTAGGAACGCAGTCACAAACTCATCCTACACCACTATACCTGCACCATTCCGCCTTCTCTCTTTCCACTGCTTATACCATATCTGAGCCACCCCATTCAACTAATAAGAAGCCAAATCTACACTTTCGACAGAAGTAACACCCATGATTTGGGTGATCTTCTGAACTTCATCAATTAACTCCTAGGGGTCCTCATCTACCTAGACCCATGAAATTCTTAAGGATTCATTAGAGTAAAATCTAAGACCCTAACAACAGTTGTAGACCCATTGGGATTGGAAGGTACGATGACCTGCTGGTTGACCTGGTTGGTCATTACCTGAGCCAAAATTTGAATGGTAGTTTGAAACTCTGCATGGTATACTTGATCATCCAGAGGGGCCACTAGAGTTGGTGGGACTGGATGGTTTGTATTTACCATTCCACCTTCTGTTTCCTCTTTTAGGTGGCAATGTCAACGGAAAAGGATAGAGCACGATTTAGATGAATATTTTAGAGACTAAAACTCTATGCATGATAAGAGTCATGAAGAAAGGGAATTTTCCTAAGAGGACTTGTAGTCTCCCCTTCATAAGTGTGGTGCACTTCACACCCATGAAAATTACTCTACTTGAAATGGTGTTTTGACATCCTAGGACACTTTAAAACTAATTCTCTAATACCAAGTTTGTTACAACCCGAGTCTGCACTCTGGATGCGAGACAGTAGTTAGGATCACAAGTGACCCCAAGAAAACTCATGGCATAGCATAATTTTATAATGACTGAACTACTGAAAAAAATCTTAAACAGAAGCTGAATGCAAATAAATAACCAAATATTGAATAAATAAAGAGCATTTGATATATTACTGATATTTGCTCAAACACTAAAACTCAAGCTAAAACTAACATATTCTATCTAAAAGCCTTTTAAAATAAATAGGTGAGTTGCTGGGACAAACCCCCAGCTAACTCTAGTATCCGAAAAAATAAAGGGACAATAATTGAAGTCAAGAATGCAGTCCTCGGAAGATGAGGACTCACACTGTTAACTGTTGGAAATTTCTGGAAGAAACTAGCTCTGATGCTAAGGCTGTGTACCTGAGCCTATATTATAAAAGATATAGCACATATAAATATGCGGTCAGTACTTTGAATATTTGAGTATATGAGATATGTAACTGCAATACAAATAAAACATACTGATAGTCTAAAAAGTTGTGCTAAAATGCATAAATATTGATATGAAGTAGTAGTCAGACAATACATAATAAAATACAGTAAAAACAGATTTAAGAGTCATGTGCATGTACTAAAAACTGAGTCTGTAATTGTAATAAATAATAGAAGAGTTGATTAAATGACATATAACCACGAGAGCTAACCATGAAGTTCGATGTATATACCCCCTCAATAGGACCCAATATATCTTGCCGAGGTATAAAGGCATGGCTGATGTGATCACTAAAATTGATGTCCATTCAGGATAATAACCTACGGTGACACATAGTTCTGGATCTTGGGTACGCTAAATGCTGGACCAACTTGGTGCTAAGAACTACTCCCAATGGATAAGTTTACTGATAATTTATAGAAAGCTTGAGAACTCGTGTTCTTAAAGCTAAGTCAAAAACTTTATCTGATAGTATTCTGAGAGCCTATAGATCCGAAAAATACTGATTATGCTGTTAACATCTATATACTAAAATCATGATAGGATCACAAAGACTGAAATATGAATTCATGTTTACTCAAAGCCATATAGAAGCAAAATACATGTTTATATAATTGAAATATAACCATGTGGAAATCTGTCATAAAAGTATCATTTGTAACTGAATTTGTAAAAACTTGAAAATCACATACTAGGAATCATAGGAGACTTGAGAGCATTGAAGTAATAAGGAAATTCATAACTGAACAAAAACCATAAGACATGATTTTCTATGGGACTGAGATATCAATGTTTTTCTGAAAGCTTTTGGGACACAAGGGTGAAGGGATAACCCTTGTTGAAATTCCACATACCTGTAGAAGAATTTCTCTGAGGAAGCTCTTAAAATATGGAAAAGAAGAAGAACCCTAGCTCTTGCCCTGAGAAGCCTTGTCTGAGTTTTTACATACTGGTCGTGAGAGCTAAGTGAGAAATGAGGGTGGAGGATCGACTAACCCCTTTAATCCCCTAACAATACACCCCAAAATAATGTATCTTAGGATATAAAATAATGGGAAGTTACAAAAGTTCCCCTGAGAAAAGGTCTACTAACTGCCCATACTAACTCAATGGGTCATATAACGAGTCGTTGGTAGTGACCATGACTCGTTGGGACTAGTTATTGGTCTTGGTCTTGAAAATCTAGTTTCTGGACTTTACCAACAAAAGGGAACAATGACTCATTAGATAAGCAATGGGGCATTAAATCTACTCGTGGTCATTGGAAAGGTTTTGAACAAATTCTGGATATCCCCTAAGCGGACGGATAGAACGACCCATTATTTAAAACAATGGGTCATTAGTTCTATCCATTGTCACTGGGGTGAATTTAGCATTTTCTGGATTTCATTCAACAACTTCATAGGATGAGTCATTACATCAAACAATGACTCATCATCTAGCTCACTGTTTGAAAGAAAGATTTGATAGGTTTCTAGACTGGGTCACAACGAGTGATAGGGACACTCATCACTTCATAGAATGAGCCATTATATGGCTCATTGGTACCTGGGAGGAAATTTTCAGGAACTAATAATGACTTTTCTGATGGGTCATAGTTCCTGGCAACAACTCATTGGTTGAGTCATTCTGAGGCAAGATTTTCTGGTTTCTTTTTGATTTTTCATTTCAAGTCTGGGTTTTAGCCTTAGGAAATTTTGGAGTGTTAAACTAAGGATGAGACAGAGGAGGATCTTGATGTCTCCCAAATTACACCTTGCAATTGAGATATAAATCGGTCAATGTCAAATATAGAATCCAACTGAGAGGTTGAGGTTGATCTCATAGGGAATATGAAAAGAACTTAAGTTAATGTGAATAGCTATTACTATAAGCTTACTTATTTCCTAAAGGGGAAGTTTTGAAAAATAAAATAATGCTAAAAGATGATTACGTCAATTTTGGTTGTATTCAATTAACAAGGTGGCTAGTATTGGGTTCCCCATGACTTCATAACCACAAGGTTTTATACTAGTGATCTATTCCGGTGTTTAGCATGCAATATTGGTAAGTTAAATTCACCTAAATGGTTGGTCCCCTGTCTAGATGATTATCAGCACGCAACTTGGTCCGTATACAGGTGTATGCTTAACTAACCCTTACCTTTAATATCGGATTAGCTATTACCGGACAAGGTCTAGCTATTAGATGAGGGTTGATAGTATCAAATCTCCGTTGTTAAACACTTTTCCCCATTCATTATCCCCTTGTTCCGGTGAATAAGAATAAGACAATATCTAACGTTTGCAACCATTAAGAATCACATAAAACAAAGAGAGAAATAATACATGCATAAACTCTATTCAAGAATCACTACGTATTTTTACCTATGTGTGTTAATTCATCATGGTTCCCAAAACCCGAGTTATAGGTTTAGCTACTTATGTTTGTATGATCAGAATCACAAAATAAATAATAATTCATAATTGCAACTTATAGAGATTCATAGAAGAAAACCAAGTGAATTAAATATAAATCCAAAATAGATGAACAAATTCCAATGTTGCTTTTGATCCTCAAACTCAATATCAAAATTGTAAACTTTGTGTCTTCAACCAACAATAGTAGTACACAACACCAAAATATACATAAAAACTAGAATAATAAACTATTTTAAAAAATGAACCTAAAATAAGATATTTATAGTTTTAGAGAAACCTTTTCCTAATTAAAATCGAAACTCAGGTCGTTAGTGGTCACGGGATAGGTAAAGACTCGTTAGGACCTCAAACGAGTCGTGATCAGTCAAGCACAATTATCCTCAGCATTAGGCCGACTCATGGCAATGTGTCACCAAACGACTCGTTGTGTCTGGGCATGAGTTGTTAGGCCTCTCGTGGTCTAGCTTCTTCAATTTTCAAGCGCACCCTACGATTCCTTCCAGTGATCAGCCAATGATTCATTCAGTCAGCCAACAACTCATGATGTCATCCATTAACTTCACTAGTTATTTCTTCAGGCATCTTTCTCCCAGTCTTCACGACTCGTTACCAATTGTAATGAGTCATGCCTTCAATCCGTGAAGTGCACTATTCTTTTATCTTCAAAAGTTTAACCTATCCCATGGCCTTGGCAATGAGTCGTGCACAGTGATGACGACTCGTGACATGACTAGCAGCCTCCCTTTCAGTTGTTTTAAGCCTTACTTCATCCATTTCACTTCCGAACCTGTTCTCCTGCAATATTCAACACAAAATGCATCATACATACATAAACATACCCAAAATGTGCATAGTTTCTTGGTTTTAAGCGTCGAAAGATCCATAAAATCATGGCACATCAGAGCTTGATCTAGGGGCATTCTGCGCTCCTAAGCCTGTGGGTGGAGAGAAAGGAAAGATGAGATCCGCGAAGGTAGTTGATGAGAATACCTCCAGAAAGAGGAAAAGAAGTGAACGAAAGGAGCAAAAGTGAGTAGTAGTAGCCAGCCTGCAGACTCATGACAGCACATGTCTGAGCTATAAGAGAGAGCTAGAGAAGTTGAGAGCTCAGCTGATGCGCCTGGAGAGCTTGCAAGTGGTAAGGACCCTTCGGGTGAGCCACATTCAACCCAGATAGATAGATAGGTTGTTGAGGCAGCCAAGACTACTGAAGGGGTAACCAAAGACCCCGACACCATATCATTGAGTATCCCAGCCACCGCTGGCACCACGATTGCAGCGGAGGAGAGTGTGCCTTCACACCTGCCTCCACATGATGATAGGAGGGCTTAGAGCACTACAAGTTATTACTTCCTTAGTTTTTATTTCCTTTCTTCGGGGACAAAGTGTGTTTTTCAAAAAGGGGGGTTGTATCTTGTCTTTTGGTTTTTGATTCGTTCAAGAGTTTTTGTTGCCATGTTTCTTTTCCCTCAAATATGATATCTAGTAGAACCAACATGTTTAGGATGTTTTGTTTAACTAGAAGTAGCTGAGGAGCACTTTACAGCCAATAAATGCACATGTGTGTGATGTTTTGAAATTGTTAAAAAATGACCCTTTTTAAAAATTTTAATTGTATTGTTAGTTGTGTTTGTTGACGCATGACCGATGTGGATCTTTTGGTGGCATTTAAATGATTAGCATGATTAACTATAGCTTAGTTGTGCATAAACTAGATAGGTAGTGTGTGATTCGAACTTGTACAATGTGTGAGTGAGGTTCTTTGTTAGTTCAATGCTGAGTAGGTAATCTTGAACTTGACCGGTTGGTCTTTGCTTAGGTTATAAGATAGTTAGGATAGGATCATAGGCCATATTTGAACTAGCTCACTTTAGCCTAAATTGACCTACCAAATTTTAATAAGTATCCCTTGATCCGAATGTTTGAGCTTTAATTTAGCATTTTTCTTTATTTATCCCATTCACCTTCATACTTGTTTATAATGAACCTATTTTGGCCTTGATCTCTCCTTAGACTTTGTAAACCTCAACTCAGGCAAAATGCCTAAGTTGAGGGTGAATATTATAGGGATGCGTAAGCTATGTGGAGGAAATAAAAAGAGAAAAAGTTAGTCAACTAAAAGTGGGTGTGGTGGGAAGGAATAAAAAAGAAAAAGAAAAGGAATAAATCTTGAAAATAAAAAAAGAGAAATAAGAGAAAAGTGAAAATGAAACCACACCCACTAGTTGAAAGAGGAATAAAATGGAGAAAAGGGAGGAAAAACATGAAAAGGGGAAATATATATATATATATATATATATATATATATATATCATTTTGAATGTGTTTGGGTCTTCTTTTGTTGTGAGGGAACATAAGTTGCATTGCATTTTGCCAACATTCTATGTAAACAACATTAGTGATAGCTCAGTTGTCTATTAATAATTTAATGCCATCTCTAGATCCCTCAGTGTCATAGTTTATGGTTGTATATATGCATAGCTAGCGTGGTTTTGAATGGAAAATGATCAATATTTGATAAGTGGTCATGTGTGCAATTTTGATGTTTTGGCTGTAGCTCTTCTGGTTTTCTTTCTAGTTAGGCGTCATGTTAGAGTTGTGTTTTTGTTTGCTTGGGGACATTCATAAGTTTTAAGTTGAGGGTGTTGATGTGTTGTGGGTTTACAACACTTTCAACGCTTAAAAATTTGGAAAAATGCTTGGTCTTAGGTATGTTTATATAAATATGAGGTATTTTTACTTTGTTTTCAGGGAAATCATGTTTTGGAGTTGAATTATTGAAAAAAAGAGGAAAAAGTGTAGAAAATAGGCCAAGTACAATTCTCAGTACAGCCATACCTTGCATGCATGATGAAATCTAGAGGATATGCACAAGTGTTAGGGCCAAGTACAACACTTGGTAGACGTACCAAGGAGTCGTAGAAAAGGTCAGAATCAATGCACTTGCTCGAGTTCTTGGTATGAATGGAATGCACGAGTTGTGAGAGAATAATACACCAATACCAAGGAGTTGTGGTGAATTCAGAGAGTATGTCAAGTTGGCAGGTCCCAGAGTACGAATAAAGACCGCGAGTCATAACATCAATATATGAACTATACCATGGACTCGTGACAAACATCAGAGAATGCAAGACTTCACAAGATCAGACGCCGAAAAGAAACATACGACTATTAGTATCATTGTACGAGTCATACCTACTATTAGGAATTAACCAATTTTCAAGACTGCAGTGTATGTCACAGACGGAGACCACGACTAGTAGCTTCATGCTACGACTCGTATGGTAGGTCAGTGGTAGTTCCTGTTAATTTAGGAAAGGTTTCTAATTATCTGTATAAATACTTTTTAGGTTATTTTGTTTAGGGAACTGATTCATTATTTTGTAAGAATGATTTTTGGTTTCCTTACACTATTTGGAGATAAAATACATCAATTACTCTTGAGATTTCTTTCATTGTTTTTGAATTTATCATACTCTGATTGTGCAATAATCAATTGGGTTTTCATCAATCATCATTTTAAGTTGTTAATTATTGTTTCTTCAATGAAATCTAATTCTTTTCTTGCAAACATGAATAGCTAAAACTGCCACAACTAGGGTTGTGGAACCATAATGAATTAACTAACTGGGGTTAACATAAAGTGATTCTAAACCAATACGAATGATTGTATTATTCATCTTTTCATCATAAACATATCTTAATGATGCGCAATGTTAGGACTTACCAGAATTTCCTTCTTGCTTGAACCTAGAGAAATGGATATTTAGAAAAGAGAAGAACAACAAACCCTTAAAATTTAAGCTTCACTCAATAACTTGAGCTTCGATCACAAGATAGTTAATTTGGAATAATTGATATCGATTAAAGTGAAAACACTCAAGAGACCTAATCTAGTAATTGAGTATAGTCATCCAATAGGGATGAATCAATCATTTGGATGAACCTATGTTATCAGCTCTGCAGGCTAAGTATTGGGAAAGATCACTAGTTTAATAACCCGAAGTCGTGATGAATCCATAGGGAACACTTCCCTAGTTAATTGCATAAACTTGATGACAACAAAAATTTACTACTCTCTTACTTATTTCTATCTTTAAGCCCCCTATTAGGAAATAACTGTGCTAAAAACAAAAATACTAGCGTATTCTACTTCCTGATCATATTTCCTATGGTATCGACCCCAACCTAGTTCGATCTTTTTATTGACAATGTACACGTCATACTTTTATAGGGGAGTGATTTGAGCATTATTTAACCTTTCCCCCTAATTAAAAAAACATGCTTTGTCCCCAAAGCAAAGAAATAAAACCTAGGAGAGGGACATACCTGTGGCGCTTTAAGCACTCATGTCAACTACTCTGACTTTCTTGACCATCCATGGGTTTTCTCCCATGCAGCACCTGATTTAACATCGCAGCGCAGTGCAAACCTCTTGACTATTTAAGCGTCATTAAGATACACCGACTTGACACCTTTTACTTCATCAGTGTTTCCTAGATACAACTTTACTCAGATTGTTAACTTTAAACATTTTTCCATCTTTGTTCTCTAGTTTGATGGCAGCATATGGGAATACTTCCACCACCCTATACGGTCCCATCCATCTGGATTTTATTTTGCCTAGATAAAAATGGAGCCTAGAGTTATATAGCAGTACCAAGTAACCAGCACTTAACTCCCTCTTTTCAATCTTTCGATCATGGTATATCTTTATTCTCTCCTATATATGGCTGGACTCTTATAAGTTCGATGTCGGAATTCATCCAACTCATTCAACTGATCCAGCCCTAACTTGGATGCTTCATTCCAGTCTAGATTCAACTTTTTAAATTCCCACATTGCCTTATGCTCCATCTCCACCAGTAAATGGAAGGACTTGCCATAAAATAGCTGATATGGTAAGGTTCCAATAGGGGTTTTATAGGATGTCTGATATGCACAGAGTGCATCATCCAGCTTCTATACAAGTCTATTCGGTTGGTGTTCATTGTTTTAGCTAAGATTATCTTAATCTCCCTGTTGGAGATCTCCACTTGTCCTCTTTACTGAGGATCGTAAGGTGTTTCCACCTTATGCTTTACACCATATTTTTTAATTAAAGCTATGAAGAGGATATTTCAAAAGGGAGATCCACTATCACTGATGGTGGCTCTAGGAGTATCGAATCTGGAAAAAATATGCTTCCACAATAATATTGTGAACACTTTTCACTTCATTGTTAGGGAGTGTAATGGCTTCCACCCACTTTGATACGTAATCTAAAGCCACCAAAATATACTTCACTTCATACGAGCACACAAATGGGCCCACAAAATAAATGGCCCATATGTCAAACAACTCTACCTCTAAGATTGGGGTCAATGGTAGCTCATGCTTATGAGTGATGCCTCCTTGTCTTTGGCATTTATCAAAGGACATGGCAAAATCGTAAGCATCCTGATGGATTATGGGAAATAATACCCTCACTGTAGAATTTTATATGTAGTCTGAATACTGCTGTGATTACCCCCAACCGGAGATGATGGCAGTACTTAAGTATACTCAGCATCTCAACATCAAGCCATTTTTAATCTCTTTCTTCACCACCTTTTGCATAGGTGGATTCAGTCGTCCCTGATGCTCTATACTCCAGTTGAATTTTGTGGGTGCATATGCCTAGAGGGATACCGATGATGTCAGTAATGATCTAACCAATTCCCGTTTTGAACCTTCTTAACACTGACACTAGGGCTGCAATTAGCCACTCTACAAGATCTGCAACAATAATTACTGGTAAGGTACTGTTCTCCCCCAAAAATACATATTTCAGATGTGGAGGTAGAGCTTTAAGCTCCAAGACTAGTGGTACTTCAGCTGATGGTTTTGCTGGAGGGGTTTCACAGTTCTTTAAAGCAAGGTCCAACTTCTTCGGCCTAAAGTTGTAGGATCCAATTTCTTCCATTGCATTTACCATCTCGGTGTACCCCTGGACATCATCCCCATCAAAGTTTATAAGTACGCTTGCTTGTGTCTCAACACGCAGCCTTTCCCCCTGAGGCATGAGCGACCTCCTATCCTCCATATTGATGGTCGCATATGTTTCTCTAAAGTTAGGGCATCTGTACGGTAGCCTGAAAAAAAAAAAAAAGAAAAATCTAAACATGAAATAACAACTAAAAGTTAAACACAAGCAATTAATCTAATCCTAAGCCGTATTCCCCAACATTGGCACCATTTTTGATAACTCTCAAATTACACCCATGAAGAAGTATAACACAGATATTGTCAATAAAGAACCCAACTAGATTAGGGTATATCCCACAGGGAATATGTTCAATATATATACCAATGCTAGTATTTACACTTTTAGTTCAATTATTTCCAAAAAGGGTGTTTTGAAAAGTAAACAAGTAACAATGTTGTAAATTGATGTTGTGATCACGTTTATGTAAATAACTAGGGAAGTGTTACCCATGTATTCATAACTACGTCGGGTTATTATAGTAGTGATCTATCCAAATACTTAGCCTACAAAACTAATAAAATAGGTTCACCTAAATGATTGATTCGTCCCTTTGGATGACTATACTCAATTACTAGATTTGGTCTCTTGAGTGATTTCACCTTGACCTTTATCAACTTTTTCTAAATTAACTATCCTGTGATCGAAGCTCAAGATATTCAATGATACTGAAGTTCAAGGCTTTGTTATTCTTCTCATTTCCTAATCACTACTTCTCTAGGTTCAAGCAAGTAGATAATACAGGAAAGTCCTAATGTTGCACATCGTTAATAATATTTATGATGAATAGATGAACAATATAGGAATTCATATTGGTTTAGAATCACTTTGTATTAACCCTAGTTAGTTATTCCATCATGGTTCCTACTATCCTAATTGTAAAAGGTTTAGCTACTCATATTTTCCAGAAAGAAATTAGATTTCATAAAAGAAAACATAATTAACAACTTACAATGATGATGAAAGAAAACCCCAATTGATAATTCCACAATCAAACTATGAACAAGTTAAGAATAATGATGAATTCTCCCAAGTAATTCATGTATTTGATATCCAAGTTATGTCAGGAGGCTCACAAATCACATTTACAGAGAAAAGTATCTGCTTCCCTAAGAAAAATAACCTAAAAAGTATTTATACAAATATTAAAACTCTTTCCTAAACTAAAAGAGAATCTTCTGCCGACAATACCAAGTGTTGTAGTCCAAAACCACGAGTCATAGGAGGCTTCCATGATGTGAATCTACAAGCACATGTCTAAGCTGTAGGAGAGAGCTAGAATACTTTGACCTTCAATCAAAAGAACTCTAGGAACTTATGGCAGTGACAATTATTCATCAAATCAAATTTTCTAACCCCTCATTCATCTTACCAACTCAAATCACGATTCATATGCAAAACTTTCGAACATGACACAGGGGAATCAAAACATGGAAAGACACTATCACCTGCAACCATGCACATAAATCTATAACACTAACCCAGACAACTTGCAGATGATTTTGTTGACTAAATGCTCTCACCTCAAAGAAGTCCCATACTCGCTCATGTGTTTATGATTATTTCGATGTATTTCTTTTAGGACTAGGTAAGATCACACTCACTCTCATAAAGAAATTCTAATTATCTGCATGCAATGCCATAGGCTTGCTTTTACTTTCAATACCTCGATTTTCAGACAGGTAACTAGAATCACCATAGGAATTTTTAAGCTTGTAATGTAGGCTCAGTTTCGGGTATGGTACATATGGAATTAGTAGCTTAACCCTCCTTGGCACTACATACATCTTGACTCCACTTTTAGCCTTTTTTCCTATGTTCTCCCTTTTTTTGCTTTACTTTCTTCTTCTTTTATTTTCATTTGTAATGACGAGTGCGATTTCTCTTCCTTCAAGTATTCATTGATTTCACATTTTTCTTTTCTTCCTCTTTGACAACATTTTTATTTCTTTCTTTCCTTTCATTATGCACACCACACCCGCTCTTTCATTTTCATTGCCCAATTTCCTTCCACCATACTCTTCTTAATCACCCCCATCATAGCCACCCTCAACTTAGGCGATTTGCCTGAGTTGAGGTTAACAGTATCAAAGGAGGGACCAGGGCCAAAATAGGTTCATTCTTAATCAAAGCAGGAAGGTGAATTTGTGTAGACAAAAAGAAAGGTCAAATTTAATCTCAAACATTTAGATCAAGGGATATTTATTTTCTTTTGGTAGGTCTTTAAGGCTAAAGTGGGCTCATTAATAAAAAATGGTCTATGATCCTTTCCTAGTTTCCCATCCTCTATCTCAGTATGACTGACCAGGCAAGTTCTAGACTGACACATATAGCCGAATTTAACTACTAAATCTCACTCACACCTAGAATAGGTCAACATTATCACTTCTACTAACTGTTAGTTCAGGCACAACCATACAATGGTAAACATGTTCACAACTTCAAGGCCATGCAAAGAATCACAAAGGTCATACTTGTCGATTTTTACACACACATAAAAAAATTTAGGAGGGGTATCAAATTATCAGTTCAACAAAAATAAAAAATTTAAGCTCTTGATTTCCTTAAGTTCACCTAATTTCTTTCAACTGACACAAACAAACATAAAATCCTAAACATGTCGGTTCTACTAGATAAGAAACACCCGAGGGAAAAGATACATGGCAAGAAAAACCCTCGGTTTATGTTCAGCAAAAAATACATAGGTATCCCTCCCCACCCCATCAATAAAAGCATGCGTCTTCCTCGACACATATATATATAAATAAAAACAATGGAAATAGGGAACATAACTGTATGACCTAGGGGTGTCTGCTATCTGGACAGTGGAGGGTGCAGATACTCCTCTAGCATCCTCTCCAATGTCACCGGCTTGACCCAGTGTATTTTCAGAACCAAAGGAGCTCGTCCCTTCTCATGAGCTCTTGCTGCCTTAATTTCGCTCTCTGTCGAGCCTCCTCTCTCGATATCTGCAGCACTGTCTCCATCTCTCTCTGCTCCCATTTCTGAGCACGAAGCAGAGAATCATCCTCCTCAAAACTGGCCTCCGCACGCGGCTTGTTACCCCTATCCTTCTCCACAAGCTCCTCAGTGATGAAATTGAGTATAGGTGGTAATTCTTCTTCGCTATCATCATCTATCACTAGAAGCACAAGTGGAGGTACTACAGGTAGCTGTCGTGTGGCCAAATCCCGAACCTCAGCTCTGAGTTCTCCTAGCTCTACAGACCAGTTTTCTAATTTAGGTGCTTGTAACTGCGCAAGGCACTCATCCATGCATCTCTCAAAAGCGTCCAACCGGCCATGCACAGAACTAGATAATGCCTCCAACTCATTTGAAACCCAAAGCTTTACCTGCTTCATCAAAACTTTAATTTGTAGAGTCGCGTGTGCCTGCTTCTTTTCGGCCTTAGCCAGCCGCTTAGCCATGTCAACCAAAAATTCCTGAGAAATAGTAACTAGGCCGGCTGTAGGGGCTCGTGGAGGAGCAACAAGTGGTCTAGGTGCTGCTGTTGTGGATAATGACTTAGGAACATCAACAAGTGCGGAGGTATCAAATGCATTTGTAGCCTTAGGCTGCCTACCCGACTCTCTGCCCTCAGTAAGCTCAGCCGCCAAATCAGTGAACTGTGCAGCATCGGTCTGCATACCACTGCCAAATGCCTCTGCTAATATAGTCTCTCCAGTGGATGCGGCGAACTGACTCCTCGCCCTTGATACTGGGTTTGTCACATCTTTGATCAACCCAATATCTGTAATCTTCTTTACCACTATCCTTTGGTCAACTGATGCAACTCCGACACCTTTGACTCCTAACAAAGTTTATCAATAAGACATGGTAAGGGAATTGTATTACTATCATTTATCGTCTGCTCTCTAATCTCCTCAGCATTGTACCACGAGCAATTGATGGCATATCCCTCCATAATGCTGGCTACCAATGCTGCTCTGTCAGGTGAGAGAATATTGTCATTGATGGTTGAGACCAGCCTATGCCACACTGGTGACCACCAAAATTTAGCTTGAAATTTTAGTGTGGCCTTCTTGATCTGAGACTCGGTGTCGTGCAACCATTCAACCAACGGACCTCTTGTGGAAATAACCCGATGTAGCTAAGTGTATTTCCTGATTCACTCTTCACTATTCAGCTTTTTCATCTTGACTTTCTTTAGCTCGAATAGTCTATGATCGAACTCGGCTGTGTTCATCGGGGTATGATAGTCTGGCCCATAGAATAGACTGGAGATGGTCCTCTCAGATATATCCACAGGTGTCACCCAATCCAACACCTGAGTCAAAGCCGACCTCTTCTTCCAGTCCTGACCACCTAATGCCAAAAGTTGTAGTGTGGCTACGTAGGTTGCATAGAATTCTCTGACTAGGAAGGGGCTATATCTACCTGATGGCTCGAACAACCACCCGAACCTGTACTTGTCGAACAAAGCTTGCAGCTCTGGATGGTCCTTAAGCTCTGTGGTGACTAGCCTGGGTTCCTCATAGATGCTCCTCATTGGATGTATTTTATTGTTTGAAGCAATGTCTCTTTTATAGATATCCCTCATACCATGAACACACCATCTCCTCACATTCCTTGGTTGATCATTAGATGTGTTCGAGGTCTCAGTCAGTTCATCATCTGAGTTCCCTTGCTGAGCATGTGATTCATCAGTTACCTCTGCGATTTGCCCAGCTGTGGTGCCCTCGGGAGAAATTGCAGCTGTAGCCCTGGCATTTTCATCAGTACGGCTCGGCGGATCCCTTGCTAGTGGAGTAGGAGCATCAAATAGGGTTGTCGGATTTGTAGTTCATGGAGCCCTAATCCTGGTTGATCTCCGCACCAGCTGCTCTTTTGACACTTTATATTCCTCCTCTGAGCCACTTGACTCTTCGAAGGAGGATGGCTCGTCTCGATGTTTTCGGTATGACGGTTGACTCCTCTCTGGCACTTGTTTCTTTGTCGGACCTTTCTTCAGTGTACCCCTTGGAGCCATTGTACCTGTGGAAGAGTTGTTAGTATACCTGATGAGATGAAACATAATCACTTTTAAACTAGGTTTCAATGGACATTACGAGTGACTAAATGAGTCATTCCCACTAGCAACGACTCATGAGGTCATTCGTTGCCTCAGGATTTGGTTTCTTCATGTTGGGCCAGTGTACATAAGGACTGGTCACAATGAGTCATTGCTCGGGGCGACGACTCGTTATGTCGATCGTTAGGTACACTGGTCACCAGGTTTAATTCCACTCAGGATGAGCCATATGACGAGTCGTGAGATGATACCATAACTCATTACATGGATCGTGCTCAAGAGTTTTAGGTAATCCACCCTCATCTTGTATTTTTGCTTTCTATTTTCAATCCCACCATCACACAATGACTCAGTTACATGTCACTATATTCTAGTTAAATCAAATTTTTGATATCTCCTGCTACATAGGGTTTACTATCAAATTTAAGAAAAAATAAAAAGTTGTACAACATTAATCAGGCAAATTTCACAATTGATTACTGAAGATTACAACAATATTATCTAAACGTAAAGATACTCGCAATTGATTACTGAAGATTACACACTGGATGCTTGAGAAGAGTGTAGAGTGTGATCGTGTGTGCATGTGAATGTTGTGAGTGCAATTCGAGGAATTATCAGTGAGGTTGGGAGACGAAGAAGAGGGAAGTTTTAAGTTGTAGTGGTGCTGGGTTTTAATGGGTGAGGGTTTTAAATGGGAAATTTGATGTTTTTTCCATGCAAACTTAAGTATATTCCCTATTTGAGTGTGGGTCGAGTCGGGTCAATGCTATTTAAAAACACATAACGACCCACTAAACGAGTCGTTACATGCTGAGATGACTCATTTGGCCCTTCTTACATTTACTTGAGCTTAAAAAACTTACCTGGGATCTAACGAGTCAATAAATGACTCGTGGTGTCACCCAATGAGTCCTGAACTGAGTCGTGGTCCTTGAACTGTTGTAACTTCATCACGAGTCACTAACGAATCGTTTGGTCTCCCAACGATTCGTTGAGTGAGTCTTTATCACCTTTCTCAATTCAATTCCTCCTTTGATCCAGTAGATATGACGGAGGACCTCTGGATTCGTTGCCAGTGGCAACGACTCATTTGGTCAACCGTTTTCTACATTGTTTTATGCAGCTTTGATGATGATCCAGTTAGCGAGTCGTTTGGTCTGGTGATGACTTGTCCTGTGCTTTTTTGCACCAGCAACTGAAGTTCAGATTTTTGGTTTTAACTTCAAATTTCCCATCTTAATCACCTGCACACATCAACACACATAAATAGTATATTTTTATTACATCTACAACTTGGTTTGCCTCCCAAGAAGCACTTGATTGAACATCGCGGTATGGCACGGTTATTTTGATTACTCAAACTTCACCAAAATACCACCGTGGGTTGCATCCCATGCAACACCTGATTTAACGTTTGCAGCATGACACAATTCCCCCAAGTTACTCAGACTTAACTCAGGGTCCAGACGTCTACCAGTTTGAGTTCTTCACTTTTTCTCAAATAAGCTTTCACCCGCTGACCATTCACTTTAAACCGCTTTCCTTCATGGTTTTCTAGTTTGATTGCCCCATGGGAGAATACTTGGACCACTCAAAAAGGTCCCAGCCATTTATACTTTAACTTACCAAGAAAAAAAATGAAGTCTAGAATTGAATAGTAGCACCATATCACCCGGACTGAATAATCTTTCTCAATCTTCTGGTCACGCTGAATTTTCATCCTTAATTTGTAAATTTCCGAATTCTCATATGCTTTCAACCGAAATTCATCAAGCTCATTTAATTGATCAAGACTCAAGTTTGCAGCTTCGTTCCAGTCCAAATTCAACTTCTTGAGTGCCCACATAGCTTTGTGCTCAAGTTCAACTGGAAGATGACATGCTTTTCCATACACAAGATGATACAGAGACATACCTATAGGAGTCTTGAATGCGGTACGATAAGCCTATAAAGCATCATCTAGCTTTCTTGCCTAATCTGTCCGGTTTGCATTCACATGCAAAGATAGTCTTTATCTCCCAGTTTGTGACTTCAACCTGCCCACTAGACTACGGATGATAGGGTGTTGCCACCCTGTGTTTTACCTATATTTCTCCAATAAAGAGCGAAACAACTGGTTACAGAACTGCAAACCCCCATCACTAATGATGGCTCTGGGAGTCCTGAATCTAGCAAATATATTCCACTTGAAGAATGCTGTGACACCCTTCCCTTGATTATTTGGAAGTGGAACAGCTTCCACCCATTTTGAAAGATAGTCAACAGCAACAAGTATGTACTTCATACCATTTGAGCTTACAAATAGGCCCAAGAAATCAATGCCCCATACATCAAATAGCTCAATGACCAGGATGGGAGTAAGAGGAAGCTCATGCCTCGGTGATATGCCTCCTTGCCTTTGACATGCATCACTTGCCTTTGCGAAATGATGCACATCCTGGTGAATGTTGGCCAATAATACCCACATTGCAGAATTTTGTGGGCTGTACGAATCCTGCTATGGTGGCCTCCAATAGGGGAAGAGTGGCAGGCCTCCAATATACTCAGCATCTCTATCTTGGGTACACATCTCACCCCATCAGCACATATGCAAAATAAGTAGGGCTCATCCCAGAAAAATTTCTACACGTCAGCCATGAACTTCTTCCTCTGGTGAAAAGATAAGTGCTCCGGTATAACATCGCTCACCAGATAATTAGCAAAGTCTGTTGTTCGGCGTTTGTTATATGGGTGTATAACTACACGCAAGTGCACGTGGTCGAACAATTAGTAAAGTGGCTTAAGTAAGCCAAGTATCGATCCCACAGGGAGTAGGATGAGGTAACAAATTACTTAAGTGTTACTATATTGATTCTAAAAATGAAGACAACCGTGCAATGAAGAGTTTGATATATTTTAATTTCTAATTTTATCCTAAGTCTACAAAGTGTATATAATTTGAGTCTGAACTATGAATGTGAGCATGCTGAGGTTAAACGAACATGTAAGGAAATAAATTATCGATATAATTTGGTTAAGTTTTCCTCTGGTTGCTAGTAAAGAACTATTGCCAATGGATTAAAATTCTCGTATTTAACCCAACTTAAGAATCGTGAACCGTCTACCTACATTTCTATGATTAAACAATATTCATGTTCTAGCCATACAAAACTGGTTCCTTAATTGACTATACGACCTTCAGGTATATTTCTATCCTGAAGGCAAATCAATTCTCAATTTTCCCAAACCAAGAAAAGATCATATCCTATTGATTCACAACTTTCCAATTTCTTGCTCTCTCGAGTGAAACCGTACTTTTTAGATATACATTAATATAGGCCACACATTAATGCAGTAAGAACAAGAATCAATAGAACAACCATGGAAGAAAAGATTAAAAACCAAATTGATCAACAATCACATTTCAATACAATTGTTCTTAACCTCAGCAAGAAGAGGAATTAGCCACTCATTTGTGGATTAAACATCATTAAATGAGTGTTAAACATACAAGCAATTGAATTAAAGAAGAAGGAGATAGAGAAAAACCCTGATAATTTCATCCCCTCAACTGCCTGTAACCCACGTTCTTGCTCCACCAAGTCAGAATATTGAAAAATGAACCTAAGTGTTCTATTTATACTAGTGGGAATTTTTCTCGGAATACAAGCAACGTGTCACGGAGTGCATCGCGGAGCACTGCCTCCGTGACACGCCACAGACGCGGAGGCTCACTGGAAATGGATTGTCTAGGTAATAAAGCCCAACATGGCATGGGGTGCAACGCGGGGCTAGGCCAACGTGCCACAGCCCCAACGCGCACCCACACTGGAATTTCGCCAAAAATTCCTTAGCCAGGCAGAAGGCCTCCGCGATGGCAGCGTGACATGGCTCCATCGCGGAGCCTCTTTAATTCTTGCCGTCCAATGCTTTGTCCTTTGCTAATCATCCGAGTCCATCCCTGATCTTTCCCAACATTCATTTTAGTTTCACAAAATTACATTTCACCAGCAAAATAACGTTAATCATGTTGGTTAGTATAAATTCACATTTTATTATAAATCACATGAGAATGTATAATCATTGATAGATAAACAAGGTTAAAATGACACATTTGAGTATCACTTGGGCATATAAATTTTCCCAAGATCACTTACCCCACACTTAAATCCTTGTTCATCCCCGAACAACAATCTGACACCTCATGCAATTTACACCCCATCCTGGCTACTTTGGTTCGACAATTCAGGCTACGGTCATCCCGATTATTCAATACAGCAAATCATCAAGAAAACACACATGGCCTTGTCAATGCAATGACCTTCAACACATCAAGACCTCCTAGACTTAAGAATCGACTCTCGATATTGGCAAACTCATGCAAATAAGCTGATCAAGATATCCACCACGAAAATTAATCTATCATCAAGCATGTGCCCTCACATTGCAAGAGAATTTTCCCTTTTTAATCACATGAACTCTAACGGTTACATGCAGGGGCATATAAAGACAATGTCACTCGCTCTCCCAACAAAATTCACATGCATCATGTCATGAACCATAGGCTTGCCCTTAGTGTATTACTCCACTAATATAAGGAAATGTGATGTAGGATCACGTAGGACTTTAATGGGTTGTAATGTAAGCTACGAAACTAGTAAATATTGGGCTAGCCAATAATAGCCACTAGCATCCTTAAGCGCCTTTTCGATACATCCCATCAAACTCATAGGCATTGTTTCTTCCTTCATCCTCCCATTCTTGAAGTCTGTCTTTAGTTTGGCCCATATCTTATTAAGCACACTTGACTCGATAACAAAGATTATTCAGACACCTTCATTATATTTTATTTATAACAAGTGCACCTTCAACTTTTTCTTTTCTTTCGTCACTCTGCTTTTCTTTTCTTTTCATCATTCTCACTCTTTGACACTTTGGGAAAATTATTTTCTCTTCTTAAGCGCTTAAGAGTTTTTGGATCAATTTATGGCTAATGAAAAGAAGGGGTAAAGCTCGGTTTAAACATTTTCGACACAAGAAAAAAATAATAGCCTAAAGGCTCAACGGGCTAACTAGGGTGTACATTCAAGGTGGGTGCAATAATGAAACAGAGAAACTTTCGGTTAGCACAAAGAAATGCCTACATCCTTTCCTACAATACACCTCCTTCATTTCGTTTCGCACACACACCAGGCAAGTTCTGGACACTTCATAATAGCATGGAATAAACAAAACCTCACTTCACACTTATTGCACATGCTCAATTCAAGACGTGTTCACAGACTCTTCAATCAGCGAATTACAAGAATTCAAACATTAAGCCTCAATCACACTGAATCAACTCTATGGCCTAGGTATCTCAACATATTTACAAAGTTGCATGCTTTCATATGAATCACCTTTGCATTTCGAATATCATGTACGACACGCAACCAGGATTCCGCAACCATAAAGTAACTACAGGTTTTGGGATGCAACCCACACAAGAAAACAACTGAAAAATAAATGAAAAATCTACTCCTAATGACTACATTTCCCTTAAGACGGTCATCATCCATCCATCATAGGGAACGGTCACTAACTAGGACTTCGGTTTAATGGGACCATTCTCGGTAAAAGAACCGAAAACCAACGCTGAGAAACCCAAGAATAAAAAAAATTAATTTAAAAATATCGATCATTTCGATAAAAACATAAAATATGTACAAAATCAGCTAGCAAAATATTCAGCAGCACACGACAGTTTCACATTTAATTATAATACAGAACAAGAACTTCATAATCACAAATCACAGGGTCACAAAAGTTTTTCATCAGGCACAACAACAGAACAGAGCATACATCACAACACAACCAGCACCTAACTACTCCCACCCCACATTTATATCGAACACTGTCCCCAGTGTTCATAGAAATTAAAATAGCACAAAAATTGGGTGGTGGAACTCCCTGATCAATCAAAATACTCCACTTCTTCATCAGGTGCTGTTGCCTCGTCTCCCATGTCTGAATCACCCCCATCGTCATCATCGGACTCCACATCGGAGTCCTCACGATGTGTCTCCTCATCTGTGGGACATCATCATCCGTGGGCTCTACAAAAGCTGGCCCCACTCGGCATAGAGCCCTGGCTTTTTCACCAAAAGGGTAGTCTAGCTCGAGCTGCCATAGCTCCTCCTCTGTTGCCGGCCTGCCGCCTATCCGTAGCTGGAGCATCTACATCCCGTATATGCGAGCCATGTACTGATCATCCCGAGCATGTCGCTCGACTAGTGTAAGCACTGGCACGTGGGTGGTGTCGGGAGCCTTAGTTTTGGTGACATCTAAGGCCGGCTGCTCCATCTGCGGGATATAGTCAAGGGCCTCTTCCTCAATGTCCAGGACCCTCAGGAATATGGTGAGTAATCCACCAGATCAGTATCTGTTCCCCTGATGCAACCGGGCTCTCTTCATGGCGGAGATAATCACCGCCCCCACGTTGATCTCCAGCCCTTTCATTAGGGCGTACACCAAGCATACACGATCCCGGGTTACATCCATCATATGCACCCCCGGGATTAGGCAGGAACACACGATCTTAATCCATATCCTAGCTTCCCTATTCATTTGTGAGTAGGGCAACGTCTGATGGTAGCCCCTCTCCTTATGTCTGCTCCACCTAGCCGTCGATCGGTTTCCACACAAAGTGCATCTGATGTCCGCATATGGTGGACTGATATTCAGCTGTCGAAGCACGTGGGCGTCTGTGTCCCGCGCCCCTAAGATAGAATTGAGGTGGTGGGGATCTAAAGTGACTATTTGCCCCCTTAATTTGATGGTGTGACTTCTGAGAGTCGGGTTCCAGTTGGCGTAGAATTCCCGAATCAAGTGCAAATTGCATTCTTTGGGCTCTTCAAAAATGAAGTTCAGCCCGGCTGCCTCGATCCTCTGGACAATCCTGGGGAACTCCTGTGCCAACGGTTCCCTTGCTATGTGTTCCTCGGGGAAGTACTTGCTCTCTTTGTGCTTTGCGTACCACTTCTTCCCCTCCTCAGTCACCCACCTGGTTCCATATTGACGGCGTTGGCCGCGTGGAACCACTGGTGCTGCTGGGACTGCTGTGCCCAGTCTGATTCTTTTTCTGCCGGCGCTAGATGTTGATGTGCTTTTCCCTTGTCCTGCCTGCTTGCCATTTTCCTATCAACCCAAATAGACAAAGATCCATGTTAAGCCAACTAAAATTTGCTTCGACTAAGGTTGGGTTAAGCTAGACTACCCCACACTTAGTCCTTAGCCAAAATTACAACATTAAGGCAAGATGATGCTTATTTACACAAACAACCAACAAAACATAACAAATATGCTTAGTGCATTTGGAGAATTCGACAGTATATATTCTGTGTACTACTCAGACTTCATACAACTAACCACAATCATTACCATCGATAACATTTTATCCCATCGCACTTAGAAAAGAGAAACAAAGAAACGAAAACAAAAAGAATTTATCTACATGAACCTATACAATTCACCCAACTCTTGCAAATTCCAATATTTCCTTCACCCGAGAATCCGTCGGTCTTTTAGCATAGTAACAGTTAGCACATCGACTCATCTCACTCAACATGTACAACCCAGCATGAATTTCACTAGTTCACTAAATTTTTCCAATTCGAACTCAAAAGCAATCCCTAGCTATGATTGTATCAAAAATTCGATTAAATTATGCCATTAACGAGTTCAAGCAATCACAATGATACTCCGAAGATCCATCAACAATAATTCAATTGAATTTATGCTTAATTCCTACTTAGGGCAAGTTAAGCTCATATCACATGTTCAATATCGAAGAAAATTGACAAGAAATGAGATGGAATTGAAGAACATACCTTGAATTCGAAGAATTGAAGAAAACTCGATGAAATTCTTAGCCTAAGTCCGTGTCACGTTGAGAGGGGAGGGGTTTTTGGGAGGTTGGTCGCAGAGTGTGTGAGAAATAAGGAAAATTGAGGGGGAATCAGGGTTTAAAAGTGGGAAAATCGCGCGGGTCACTCGGCGACCCGGTGTGACCCGTCGCGATATACACTGCAACGTGTCACGGAGGGTAACGCTGAGCATGCCCTCCGTGACATGGAGCTGTCGCGAGGGTGTTCTGGAGTTTTTTTAAAATTCCAGATTTACACCTCAACATATCACAGAGGGTAACGCGGAGGCCCTCCTCCGTGACACGGAGCCATCGCCCTAGCTCACAGTTTCGCCACTTTTTATTATTTTTCATACCTCAAATTTTCCTTTGCGATCACTTGCACATTTATCCTCTGATCAACTTGAAATTCATCTTACGACAAGAAATTTGTTAGAATTATAGGTTTCACTCGAAATAAAAAATAAAAACAAAAATAAAACTAAAAATTTTGTTGTTAATCAAGAAAAAAAAAGAAATCTATTCACAATCTACAAAAAAATTTCACGGGTTGCCTCCCGTGCAGCACCTGGTTTACCGTCGCAGCTCGACGTCATTCAGCTCAGTCATTTTCTCTCGACCACTGTCCTCACCCCAATAGTGCTTACATCTCTCCGGTGGTTTTCCCATTAACTCTCATGAATCAACTATTTGAGCATCATCACCTCGATCAATCACGTTGATCACCGAGAGTTCCTCGTACACAGTCGGAAGCTTGGGGGCCTTATATACATCGAACACTTCCACCTTGTCATGTGCCCGCATGGTTAGCTGCCCTGCAGCTATATCAATTAGTGTTTTCCCGGTCGCCATGAAAGGACGTCCCAAAATAAATGGGACTTCCGCGTCTGGTTCAAAATCCAGCTCGACGAAATCTACCGGGAAGATAAGGGAGCCCACTTGCACCAGCACATCCTCCACAATGCCATCAGGTCTGGCTAAGGACCGATCTGCTAGTTGCAAGATCACTGTTGTTGGTCTAGGACTCCCTAAACCCAACTTCTTGAATACCGATGATGGAATCAAATTAATACTCGCTCCCAAATCACATAATCCGCGAGCTCGGATACTCTGCCCAATTGTAATTTGTATAGTAAAGCTTCCATGATCTTTGAGCTTTGTGGGCAGTCAGTTTTGTATCCGAGAAGTGCACTCCTCTGTGAGAGCTACCGTAGCATACTCAGTCAACCGACTTTTGTTTGCCACAATGTCCTTTATGTACTATGCATATTTTGGCACTCCCTGCAAAACATCAACAAGAGGTAAGTTAATATGTGCCTGTTTCAGCACCTCCATGAATTTCTTGAAACACGCCTCCTCCTTGTGTTTCTTTAATCTTTGAGGGAACGAGGGTGGTGGTCTTTCTGATTCAGCTTCCTTTTTCTTCCCCCTCTCATCGCTTTGCTCCCTCTCAACTTTTGCTACTCCCGATTGTTGAGGTGGTCTTTCTGGTTCAACCTCTTTCAGCTGCAACCCACTCCTTGTCGTCACCGCATTCACCTGCTTGGGATTGGGATCTGTGTCGCTCGAAAGTCCTCCTCTAGGCCTGGTATTTTGGGCTCCAGCAAATTACCCAAATTGATATTCAAGTGCCTTAGTAGCTAACTGGTTGTTCTTCACCTCGGCTGCCAATTTCACATAGTCAGCCTGCAATTGAGCTTGGTTAGCTATCATTGTCTTGAACATCTCCTCAATGCTGGGTGATGGTGGTGGAGGAGGTGCATTGTTGTTTCTATATTGTGCCTGATAGTTCTGATGCCCTCCTTGATTCCTCTGCGCCCCCTGACTCAAACTTTGCCCCTGATGGTTGTTGCTACCCCAAGAAAAATTCGGGTGATTCCTCCAGTTGGAATTGTAGCTGTTGCCATACTGTTGGTGGTTGTTCCTCTGTACATTTCCCACAAAGTTCACCGAGTCAGGATTTGCTCCACAACACTCAGCTGAGTGCTCACTGCTCCCGCACACTTCACACCAAATCTGCTGTACTGCATTCACTGGGGCTTAAGGCTGGTTCATTGTCATGTTACTGAAGTGGGTGTTGAGTTGATTCTCTAAAGCTGCTATCTGTGCAGCAATAGCTGTAAAACCATCCACTTCTAGAACTCCTGCTGCTTTCCTTGTTCCTCCTCTTGATGAATCAGCATTCCACTCCGGATTGCCCTGCGAAATACGGTTTAACAAGGTATACAACTCCTCATAAGTTTTCTCCAATGCTTGTCCCCCAGCTGCTGAGTCTAGCAAGATTTTTGTGTGGGATTCCAAACCCTCTATAAAAGTGTGCACCAGCACATCATTGGATTGATGATGATGAGGACAATCACGTAACATGGACATGAATCTCTACCAAGCTTGATATAGATTCTCTCCCTCTCTCTGTTTGAAACTTAGAATTTGACTTCTAAGTCTTGCTGTTTTACCGGATGGAAAAAATCGTATCAAGAATTTCCTTGTAAGATCATCCCAAGTAGTAATAGAATTTGGTGGCTCAACTTTCAACCACCTCTTGGCTTCTCCCAATAGTGAAAATTGGAACAATGTAAGCCCGACATAATCTGATAACACTCTAGCGGGGATGTAAGTGTCACTTATCTCCAAAAAATTTTGGAGATGCTTCTGTGGATCTTCATGAGGGAGACCTGTGAACTGCCCGCTGGTGTGCAGCAATTGCACCATGTTTTGCTTGAGCTCGAACCTCCCTCCTGGCTCAGGTTTGCGGATGCTAGATGTGACATTGTTAGCATGTGGGATTGCCACCTCGCAAACCGGCCTAGCTGCTACTTCCTCGGGTACTAACATTGCCCGTACTACTGGCGGATTCTGTTGTTGCTCCATGATTGTTTGTTGGAGCAACTACAGCTTTTTCTCTAGAGCTTCTCTACGCTGACGATGAAATAATCTTTCAGGCTCTAAATATGAGTCCACCAGCTCCTTGTCCCTTGCCAGTGTTCAACAGAGATTATATCTGCAAAATACAGGCTAAGACCAAGTTGTCAACACTAAGAAAAAAAAATATAGTAAATTAACACTTAGGAAAAATTCACCTATTGCCAGTCCCCGGCAACGGCGCCAAAAACTTATTCAGCGTTTGTTATATGGGTGTATAACTACACGCAAGTGCACGTGGTCGAACAAGTAGTAAAGTGGCTTAAGTAAACCAAGTATCGATCCCACAGGGACTGGGATGAGGTAACAAATTACTTAAATGTTACTATATTGATTATAAAAATGAAGACAACAGTGCAACGAAGAGTTTGATATATTTTGATTTCTAATTTTATCCTAAGTCTACAAAGAGTAAATAATTTGAGTCTGAACTATGAATGTGAGCATGCTGAGGTTAAACAAACATGTAAGGAAATAAATTATCGATATAATTTGGTTAACTTTTCCTCCGGTTTCTAGTCAAGAACTATTGCCAATGGATTAAAACTCTCGTATCTAACCCAACTTAAGAATCGTGAACCGTCCACCCACATTTCTGTGATTAAATGATATTCATGTTCTAGCCATACAAAACTGGTTCCTTAATTGACTAATACGACCTTCAGGTATATTTCTATCCTGAAGGTAAATCAATTCTCAATTTTCCCAAACCAAGAAAAGATCATATCCTATTGATTCACAACTTTCCAATTTCTTGCTCTCTCGAGTGAAACCGGACTTTTTAAATGTACATTAATATAGGCCACACATTAATGCAGTAAGAACAAGAATCAATAGAACAACCATGGAAGAAAAGATTAAAAACCAAATTGATCAACAATCACATTTCAATACAATTGTTCTTAACCTCAGCAAAAAGAGGAATTAGCCACTCATTTGTGGATTAAACATCATTAAATGAGTGTTAAACATACAAGCAATTGAATTAAAGAAGAAGGAGATGGAGAAAAACCCTGATAATTCCGTCCCCTCAACTGCCTGTAACCCACGTTCTTGCTCCACCAAGTTAGAATATTGAAAAATGAACCTAAGTGTTCTATTTATACTAGTGGGAATTTTTCCCAGAATAACAAGCAACGTGTCACGGAGTGCATCGCGGAGCACTGCCTCCGTGACACGCCACAAATGCGGAGGCTCACTGGAAATGGACTGTCCAGGTAATAAAGCCCAACGTGGCACTGCGTGCAATGCGGGGCTAGGCCAACGTGCCACGGCCCTAACGCACACCCATATTGGAATTTGGCCAAAAATTCCTTAGCCAGGCAGAAGGCCTCCGCGATGGCAGCGTGACACGGCTCCAACGCGGAGCCCCTTTAATTCTTGTCGTCCAATGCTTTGTCCTTTGCTAATCATCCGAGTCCATCCCCGATCTTTCCCAACACACATTTTAGCTTCACAAAATTACATTTCACCTGCAAAATAACGCTAATCATGTTGGTTAGTATAAATTCACATTTTATTATAAATCACATGAGAATGTATAATCATTGATAGATAAACAAGGTTAAAATGACACATTTGAGTATCACTTGGGCATATAAATTTGCCCAAGATCATCTGCAAACCATGGTATAAGATCTTGTGAGGCCGCTAGAACCTGCTCATCTGGGAATGCATCATATATGTCATGTTCCTATCGAAGTGTTGCATCAGGTTCTAATCTTTATAAGTGATCCGCCACCTGATTTTTAGTCCCTTTCCTATCTTTGACTTCAAACTCAAATTCTTGTAGCAGCAGAATGCATCGAATCAACTGTGGCTTGGCATCCTTCTTTGCTATCAGATATCTCAGAGCTGCATGGTTTGTGTGGACTATCACCTTAGTTCCAAGAAAGTATGCCTGAAACTTCTCAAATGCAAATACTACAACCAATAGCTCCTGTTTTGTCACGGCATAATTTTTTTGAGTTGCATTTAGAGCCTTGCTAGCATAATAAATCGGATGGAAAATCTTTTCACGCCCTTGACCCAACACAGCTCCTAGGGCCACACCGCTAACATCACACATAATCTCAAAAGGAAAAGACCAGTCAGGTGCCACTATAATGGGGGCAGTGGTGAATCTCTCTTTATGGAATTCAAAATCCTTCAGACATTCCTCATCAAAAACAAACTTCACCTCTCAAGCAGTTTATACAAAGGATGTGCAATCTTGGAGAAGTCCTTGATGAATTTTCTATAAAATCTTGCATGACCTAGAAAACTTCGAAAACCTTTGATAGAGATTCAGGGTGGTAAACTGGCAATAACATCCGTCTTAGCTCTATCCACCTCAATACCCTTACCAGAAATCCTGTGGCCGAGCACTATACCTTCCTTGACCATGAAATGGCACTTTTCCCAGTTAAGCACCAAGTTGGTCTCTTCACATCTCTACAGCACCTTGCTCAGATGAGCCAAACAATCTTCGAATGAATCTCGCACCACCTAAAAGTCATCCATAAATACTTCAATGATGTTTTCCACCATGTTAGAAAATATGCACATCATGCAACGCTGAAAAGTGGTAGGTGCATTACATAACCCAAACGACATCCTCTTAAAAGCAAATGTACCATAAGGGCATGTGAACGTGGTCTTCTCTTGGTCTTCAAGGGCTATAGAAATCTTATTGTACCTCGAATAACCATCAAGGAAACAGTACCATCCTCTGCCTGCAAGTCTATCTAACATCTAGTCCATGAATGGCATCGAAAAGTGATCTTTTTACATCCAACGGGTCATCTTCCTGTAATCCATGCATACTCTCTAATCAGTGATTGCTCTTAGAGGAATGAGCTCATTGTTAGCATTTGGGACCATCGTGATTCCTCCCTTTTCGGTACACATTGGACTGGGCTCACCCATTTGCTATCTGCAATAAGATAAACCACACATGTATCGAACCACTTCATGATTTCCTTCTTAACCACCTCTTGCATAGGTGGTTTAACCTATGCTGATGCTCAGTACTCCGAATACAATCTAGCTTTAACTGGATCCAGTGAGTGAAAATTCTAACTGGGATGTCAATAATATTTGCAATTTCCACCCGATAGCTTTTTTATATCTCTTCAAAATGGAGACCAAAGCCTCCACTTGCCATTCCTCCAAGTCAGTTGCAACAATGACCAGTAAAGTGTTACCGGCTCCCAAAAAAACATACTACAAATGAGACGGGAGTGCGTTGAGCTCCAACACTGGAGGCTCCTCAATAGATGTCTTGGATGGTGTTGTCACCCAATTCTTCAAGTCTAGATCAAGCTTCTTTGGAGCATAAGTTTAGACCCCATGCTAGCAAGTGCTTTAACAATCTCCTCACCCTCATGGATCTCCTCAACACCAATATCCATCAAAACTGCTACTAGGTCTTCAAGAATCAATAACTCTTCCATAGGCAGCATTGGGAACTCAGGTTGCACTACATCAATTATGGAGACCACTCTCATATCATTTGGTTAGTTCATGGATCTACATACATTGAATGTCACTTCCTCATTGTTCAATCGGAATATAAGTTGTTCAGTCTCCATATCTACAACAGCACGTCTAGTGGGGAGCAATTGTCACCCCAAGATAATGGGGACCTCAAAATCAACTTCACAGTCTAGGATGACAAAATCGGCCATAAATATGAAGGACTCCACCTTCACTAGAACATCATATAGAATTCCCACCGGATTCTTCAGCTATGATCTGCCATCAAAAGTCGTATTATAGTCAGTTTGGGGGATCCCAAGTCCAACTGTCTGAAAACTGCTAATGACATCAAATTAAAACTAGCACCAAGATCACATAATGCCTTAGCAAAATTAAAGGCTCCAAAGTGCATGGTATGGTGAATGCCCCAAGGTCCTCCTTTTTTTGAACAAGAGAACAAGATTCTATTGCACTATAATGGTGCAAATTGTGTGTAGGTTCAAAACTCACAGTCCTCTTTCTAGTGACAAGGTCCTTCATGAATTTGGTATAGCCAGGTGTGTGCTCAAGTGCCTTAACTAATCGGATGTTCATGGACAATTGCTTCAACATGGAGATGAACTTGTGATACATCCCATCTTCGACCTTTTTCTTCAACCACTGTGGAAAAGGAGGAGGAGGTCTAGGGATCGGTGTGAACTTTTGTTGTGTCTCCTTCTCCTTCTCATTGCCAAATCCATGCTCCTTTGCATTACTAGGAGCTGTCTTTATCACTAAATCTCCAACCAACGTTGGATCCTCAGAATCCGCTATCCTGTCATCATTAATCGATGCAAGCTCTTCTATTTCATCAATCACAACCAGCCAAGGAGGATCAACTGTCGCCTTCCCGCTCCTAGTAGTGACTGCCATGTAGTGGCTGTTGTTTTTTGATTTTTGCACTGTGTTATTGGGAAGTGTGCCTTTTTTTCTCTGATTCATTACAAGAGGCATCTGACTTATCTGCTGCTCAATTTTCTTAATGTCCATGGCATGTGATTCCACCTTTTGATTCATATCAGAAATATCAGCGCGGAGCTCCTGAAAATGGCTATCTATTTTCTCCATCTACTTAAGTACCTTGAACAACATGTCATCAACCCTTGAACCACTAGACTATGGCTCACGGTTCCTTAGAGGAACATACAGACCGCTTCTATCATTTTTGTGCTCCTCGCTCTTCTTCCAATCTCCATTGTCTCTGTACTGGCCTTGGTTGTAATTTTTATCCTTGTAAATGTTCCAAACTTGGTTCCCTTGACCTTGATGCCACGAGTCTTGGTTAGACCCTTGGGTGTTGGTTAGGAAACCCACCCTTTGATCATTTTGGTAGTTAGCTTCCTACTCAGATTCGAATTCACCTCCATCATTTCTCGGGGCTTTGCCCTGAGAACCCATAACATTAACTTTCTCAGCTCCAGCGCCCATCAGATGCTTAGAAAGCAAGCCCATTGTGGTTTTTATCTAAGAAATGTCTTGATCTCTTTCTTCATCCTTTATTCTCTATTCTGCAGGCATACATGCCGCATAAGAACCACTCAAAATCTCCGACTCTCTTGTGTGCCAAGCGCGGTTGGTTTTGGTGATTCTGTCAAGTAACTCAGTAGCTTCCGCATAGGTGTGACTCATAAAGGTTCCACCAGAGATGGTATATACCACTACCTTGGAGTTGGCATTCAGAGACCTATAGAAGATCTCCAACAATGTATCATCTGGAATCCTGTAGTTGGGCACCCTTTTGAGCTTCTTGTTGGAATGCAGCCATGTCTCGTGAAGTGCCTCTAAATTCAATTTCCTGAAGTTATATATCTCATCTTTCAACTGCAATGCTTTGGAAGGTTGGAAGGATCTTTCTAGAAAAGCTCTGTTAAGCTCTCCCCAAGTAGTGATAGAATCATTTGGCAGCTCAGCCAACCATATCGTTGCCTCACTCCCTAGTGAAAAGGGAATTAACCTCAGTCTGATTGCATCCTGGCTCACTCCCGGTTATTTGTATGCCCTGCAGATGCCCACTAAATTTGTCAAGTGAGTATGAGAATCATCAGTTGCATGACCCGAAAATATTCTCTTCATGTTGAGCAGTTGGATCATAACATTGGTAATATCAAACTTTGCCCTAGCAGGCAAAGGGCGAGCGACAATAGCTCCAATGACACCGACTTCATCTATATTAGCTTCATCCTCCTCATCTAAATACCAATTTCTCTGTTGTTCTGGACCTCTGTGCCTTCTAGCTCGTTCTACTTCGGCAGCTAGACGTTGCTCTTCAGCAAACCTAGCTAACTCACGATCTCTAGCCCAAGCTTTCTCCTCAGCCAACATTCTTGTTGTGGCTTGTTCAAATGTCTCTTGTTCTTATATGTTGGCCATTCTTCTTAGAGTCCTTAGTGTCTCATCAAATTAGTGATCGATTGGAACTAGGAATTTTCCGTGGCTCCTAGTATTGGGCATGCATGAACCTAAAACCTGTTAAAATAAAAACAGAAAAAGAAAAATGAAAAGAAAATAAGAACCAACAGTAAAGCAAACACAATTAAGAAAAGCCTTATCCGTATTCCCCAGTAACGACGCCAAACTTTGATGTCTCCCAAATTACACCTTGCAATTGAGATATAAAGCGGTCGATGTTGAATATAGAACCCAACTGAGAGGTTGAGGTTGATCCCATAGGGAATATGGAAAGAACTTAAGTTAATGTGAATAGCTATTACTATCGGCTTACTTATTTCCTATGGGGGATGTTTTGAAAAATAAAATAATGAACAAAAGTAGAAACTAAAAGATGATTACGTCAATTTTGGTTGTATTCAATTAACGAGGTGGCTAGGATTGCGTTCCCAATGACTTCATAACCACATGGTTTTATACTAGTGATCTATTCCAGTGTTTAGCATGCAATATTGGTAAGTTAAATTCACCTAAATGGTTGGTCCCCTATCTAGATGATTATCACCCCACAACTTGTTCTGTATACGGGTGTATGCTTAACTAACCCTTACCCTTAACATTGGATTAGCTATTCCCCGACAAGTTCTAGCTATCAGATGAGGGTTGATAGCCTCAAATCTCCATTGTTAAACTCGTTTTCCCATTCATTATCCCCTTGGTCCGGTAAATAAGAATAAGACAATGTCTAACATTTGCAACTGTTAAGAATCAATTAAAACTTATGACGAAACCTAGAAATCGATCACTAATCCAATTTGAGTACCTCTGCAGGTTAGACCTTAATAGAAAACTGAAGAGTAACGGCAGCAAGTGATTGAGTTCAGTAGTCCCTCATATAAAATTATTGACTCTAGAGATATAGTAATATGGAGAAGACAAATTTGTTTCAAGCACCGAAAGAACTGGAAGTGCCCCTTCTTTCAAAGAGACGAGGACAGGTTATTCACATTTCATTTGATTGTCAGAGGCGAATTAAAAGTTAAGCAGTGGGAATTCTAAAGATTCCCGGGGGAAAAATAGAGATGTCTCCTACGTTACCCATAATATTTCCGTTCAAGAATAGCTAAGTATTTTTACCTATGTGTGTTAATTCATCAAGATTCCCACAACCCTAGTTATAGGTTTAGCTACTCATATTTGTATGATCACAATCACAAAATAAATAATAATTCATAATTGCAACTTACGGAGATTCGTACAAGAAAACCAAATGAATTAAATATAACTCCAAAACTGATGAACAAATTCCAATGTTGCTTTTGATTCTCAAACTCAAGAACAAAATTGTAAACTTTGTGTATTGAACTAAGTAATAATAGTGCAGAATACCAAAATATACGTGAAAACTAGAATAATAAACTATTCTCGAAAATAAACCTAAAATAAGGTATTTATAGTTTCAAAGAAACCTTTTCCTAATTAAAACCGGAACTCAAGTCGTCAGTGGTCACGGGCTAGGTGATGACTCGCTAGGACCTCAAACGTGTTGTGATCAGTCAAGCACAATCGTCCTCAGCATTAGGCCCAGTCATGGTAACGAGTCATCTAACGACTCGTGTTTAGGCACGAGTCTTTAGGCCTCTCGTGATCTAGCTTCTTCAATTTTCCAGTGCACCCTACGATTCCATCCAGTGATCTGCCAATGAGTCATTCAGTTAGCCAACGACTCATGATGTCATCCGTTAACTTCACTAGTTATTTCTTCAGGCATGCTTCTCCCAGTCTTCATGACTGGCTTCATGACTCATTACCAGATGTAACAAGTCGTGCCTTCAATTTGTCAAGTGCATTGTTCTTTTAGATTCAAAAGTTTAACTTATCCCATGGCCTTGGCAACGAGTTGTGCACAGTGACGATGACTTATGACATGACTACCAGCCTCCCTTTCAGTTGTTTTAAGCCTTACTTTGACCATTTCACTTCCGAACCTATTCTTCTGCAATATTCAACACAAAATGCATCATACCTACATAAACATACCCGAAATGTGCATATTTTCTTGGTTTTAAGCATTGTAAGTATTGTAAAATCACGTCACATCAGAGCTTGACCTAGCGGCATTCTGGGCTCCAAAGCCGGCGGGTGTAGAGAAGGGAAAGAAGAGAGCCACGGAGGTAGTTGATGAGGATACCTCCAGAAAGAGGAAAAGAAGTGAAAGAAAGGAGAAAAATCGAGTAGTAGTAGCTAGCTTGTAGACTCATGACAAGCACATGTCTGAGCTGCAGGAGAGAGCTAGAGAAGCCGAGAGCTAGGCTGATGCACCCGGAGAGCTTGCGAGTGGCAAGGACCCTTCGGGTGAGCCATATTCAGCCTAGATATATAGAGAGGTTGCTGAGGTAGCCAAGATTGCTTAGGGGGCAACCACAGACCCCGAGACCACATCATTGAGTGTGTCGGCCACCGCTAGCGCCACGATTGCAGCGGAGGAGAGTGTGCCTTCACACACACCTCCACAGGATGATAGGAGGGCTTAGAGAATCACAAGTTATTCATCCCTTAGTTTTTATTTGCTTGCTTTTGGACAAAGCATGTTTTTCAAAAAGGGGGTGTTGTATCTTGTCTTTTCGCTTTTGATTCGTACAAGGGTTTTTGGTGCCGTATTTATTTTCCCTCGGATATGATATCTAGTAGAACTAGCATGTTTAGGATGTTTAATTTAACTAGAAGTAGCTTAGGATCACTTTACAACCAATAAATGCACGTGTGTGATGTTTTGAAATTGTTAAAAAATGACCCTTTTTTAAAATTTTTATTCTGTAGATAGCTGTGTTTGTTGACTATGAAGCATGACCGATGTGGATCTTTTGGTGGCATTTAAATGATTAGCATGATTAACTATAACTTAGTGTTGCATGAACTAGATAGGTAGTGTGTGATTCGAACCTGTACCATGTGTGAGTGAGGTTCTTAGTTAGTTCAATACTGAGTAGGTGATCTAGAAATTGCCCGCTTGGTCTTTGCTTAGGTTATAAGATAGTTAGGAAAGGATCATAGGCTATTTTTGAACTAGTTCACTTTTAGGCTAAATTATCCTACCAAATTAATAATTATCCCTTGATCCAAATGTTTGAGCCTTAATTTACCATTTTTCTATATTTACCCCATTCACCTTCTCACTTGTTTATAAAGAACCTGTTTTGACCCTGGTCCTTCCTTAGACATTGTGAACCTCAACTCAGGAAAAATTCCTAAGTTGAGGGTGGCTATTGTGGGGGTGCAAAAGCTATGTGGGGGAAATAAAAAGAGAAAAGGTTAGTCAACTAAAAGTGGGTGTGGTGGGAAAGAATAAAAAAGAAAAAAACAGAATAAATCTTGAAAATAAAAAAAGAGAAATAAGAGAAAAGTGAAAATGAAACCACACCCACTAGTTGAAAGAGGAATAAAATGGAGAAAAGGGAGAAAAAACATGAAAAAGGGAAAGGTCAGAAAGTGGAGCCAAAGTTTTATAGTGCCAAGGAGGTTAGACACAATTTCCATATCTATCATACCCAACATGAAGCCTACATTCCAAGATGATAAAATGCCTATATTGATCCTAGCTTAACTACCCGAGAAGCCAGAGTAGAGAAAATAACGGCAAGCCTATGGTATCACCTGTGTAGTATTTAGAATTCTCTGGGAGAATGAAATCTTTGATTGATTGTACCGGTATTATATTTGTATGTATGTATATATATATATATATATATATATATATATATATATATATATATATATATATATACACACACACACGGGTTGCGTTGCATTCTGCCAACATTCTATGTAAACAACATTAGTGATAACTCAGTTGTCTGTTAATAATTGAATGCCATCTCTAGATCCCTCAGTGTCATGGTTTATGGTTGTATGTATGCATAGTAGCTTGGTTTTGAATGGAAAAGGATCAGTATTTGATAAGTGCTCATGTGTGCAACTTTGATGTTCTGGCTGTAGCTCTTCTTTTTTACTTTCTAGTTAGGCATTGTGTTAGAGTTATGTTTTGTTTGCATGTGGACAAGCATAAGTTTTAAATTAAGGGTGTTGATGTGTTGTGGGTTTACAACACTTTCAATGCTTAAAAATTTGGAATAATGCTTGGTCTTAGGTATGTTTATACACATATGAGGTGTTTTTACTTTGTTTTCAGGGAAATCACATTTCGGAGTTTAATTATGGAAAAGATGAGGAAAAATTTGCAGAAAATAGGCCAAGTGCAGTTCTTAGTACGAGCCATACCTTTCATTCGTGATGAAATTCAGACTATATGCACAAGTGTTGGGGCCAAGTACGACTCTTTCTACGAGCCGTACGACGGAGTCGTGGAAAAAGTCAGAAGCAATGCACTTGCCCGAGTTCTTGGTATGAATGGGATGCACGAGTTGTGAGAGAATCATACACCAGTACCAAGGAGCCGTGGTGAATTCAGAGAGTATGTCAAGTTGGCAGTTCCCAGACTACGAATAAAGACCACAAGTCATAACATCAATGTACGAACTATACCATGGACTCGTGACAAACATCATAGTATGGTAGACTTCACAAGATCAGAAGCCAAAAAGAAACATACGACTCATAGTATCATTGTACGAGTCGTACCTACTACTAGGAATTAACCAATTTTCAAGACTGCAGTGCATGTCACGGATGGAAACCACGACTAGTAGCTTCATGCTACGACTCGTATGTTAGGTCAGTGGCAATTCCCTGTTAATTTAGGAAAGGTTTCTAATAATCTGTATAAATAATTTTTAAGTTATTTTCTTTAGGGAACTAATTCATTATTGTGTAATCGTGATTTTTGGTTTCCTAACACTACTTGACGATAAAATACATGAATTACTCTTGAGATTTCTTTCATTGTTATTGAATTGATCATACTTTGATTGTGCAATAATCAAATGGGTTTTCATCAATTAGCATTGTAAGTTGTTAATTATGTTTTCTTCCATGAAATATAATTCTTTTCTTGCAATCATGAATAGCTAAAACCTCCACTACTAGGGTTGTGGAACCAGGGTTAATTAACTAACTGGGGTTAACATAAAGTGATTTTAAACTAATACGAATGCTTGTATTGTTCATATCTTTATCATAAACATTTTTTAATGATGCGCAATCTTAGGACTTGCCCGAATTCCCTTCCTGCTTGAACCTAGAGAAGTGGAGATTAAGAAAAGAGAAGAACAAGAAAGACTTAAACTTTAGGCTTCATTGAATAACTTGAGATTCAATCACAAGATAGTCAATTTGGAATAATTGATAACGATTAAAGTGAAAAAACTCAAGAGACCTAATCCGGTAATTGAGTATAGTCATCCAATAGGGATGAATCAGTTGTTTGGATGAACCTATGTTATCAGCTCTGCAGGCTAAGTATTGGGATAGATCACTAGTTTAATAACCCGAAGTTATGATGAATCCATGGGGAGCACTTCCCTAGTTAATTGCATAAACTTGATCACAACAACAATTTACTACTCTCTTACTTGATTCTTTCATTAAACCCCCTATATGGAAATAACTGTGCTAAAAACATAAATAATAGCATTATTATACATCCTGATGATATCCCCTATGGTATAGAACCCAACCTAGTTGGGTTTTTTTATTGACAACCTAAGTGTCATACTTTTACAGGGGTGTGATTTGAGCATTACCAACCTCACCCCCATATCAGAAAAACATGCTTCGTCCCCAAAGGAAAGAAGTAAAAACTAGGAGAGGGATATACTTGTGGCGATTTAAGCACTCATGTCAACTACTCTGGCTTCCCTGACAATCCATGGGTTGCCTCCCATGCAGCGCCTGATTTATCATCGCGGCACGATGAAAACCTCTTGACTATTCAGGCATTGTCAAGATACACCGACTCGACACCTTTCACTTTATCAGTGTTTCCGAGATACAACTTTACTCTGATTGTTAACATTAAACTTTTTTCCATCTTTGTTCTCCAGTTTGATTGCACCATATAGGAATACTTCCACCACCCTATACGGTCCTATCCATTTGGATTTCATTTTTCCTGGATACAAACGGAGCCTAGAGTTAAATAGCAGTACTAGGTCACCAGCACTAAACTCCCTCTTTGCAATCTTCCGATCGCGATATATCTTTATTCTCTCCTTATATATGGCTGCACTCTCATAAGTTCGATGTCGAAATTCATCCAACTCATTCAACTAATCTATCCCTAACTTGGATGCTTCATTCTAGTCCAGATTCAACTTCTTAAGTGCCCACATTACCTTATGCTCCAGCTCCATCGGTAAATGACACGACTTTCCATAAAATAGCTGATATGGTGAGGTTCCAATAGGGGTTTTATATCCTGTCCGATATGCCCGGAGTGCATCATCCAGCTTCGTAGACCAGTCTATCTGGTTGGTGTTCACTGTTTTAGCTAAGATTATCTTAATCTCCCTATTGGAGACCTCCACTTATCCTCTTTACTAAGGATGATAAGGTATTTCCACCTTATGCATTACACCATATTTTTCAAGTAGAGCTATGAAGAGGCTATTACAAAAGTGAGATCCACTATCGCTGATGGTGGCTCTAGGAGTACCAAATCTGGGAAAGATGTGCTTACGCAACAATATTGTGAACACTTTTCCCTTCATTGTCATGGAGTGTAATGGCTTCCACCCACTTTGATACGTAATCCACAACCACCAAAATATACTTCATTCCATACGAGCACACAAATGGGCCTACGAAATGAATGCCCCATACGCCAAACAACTCTACCTCCAAGATTGTGGTCAATGGTAGCTCATGCTTACGAGTAATGCCTCTTTGTCTTTTGCATTGATCAAAGGACTTGGCAAAATCGTAAGCATCCTGATGGATTGTGGGAAATAATACCCGCACTTTAGAATTTTATATGCAGTCCGAATACTGCTATGATGACCCCCAATCGGAGATGATGGCAGGCCTCAAGTATACTCATCATTTCAACTTTGGGACACATCTACAAATCAGGCTATCTGCATAAATACGGAACAAATACAGATCATCCCAATAGAATCTCCATACATTAACCATGAACTTCTTTCTTAGTTGTGAGGCCAGATCTGCCTGAATCATGTCACTAATAAAAAATTTGCATGGTCATCAAACAATGGGACAAAATCCTATGATGCAGCCAACACCTGCTCATCTGGAAAAACATAATCAATTTTGATCTCATCCTTCAATCTTGCCCCTGCCTCTAGTATGGATAAGTGATCAGCCACCTGGTTTTAGATCCCCTTATGGTCCTTTACCACGAACTCAAATTCTTATAAGAGCAACAACCATCTGGTTAGCCTTGGTTTAGCATCCTTTTTTGACATCAAATACCACAATACTGCATGGTCAGTATGGAAAATCACTTTAATCCCAAGCAAGTATGCTTGAAACTTTTTGAATGCAAAGACTACTGCTAGCAGCTCCTGTTCAGTCACAGTATAATTGTTTTGAGCTGCATTGAGTGTCATATTGGCTTAATAGATGGGTTGAAATATCCTTGCTCTCCTTTGGCCCAAGACAGCAGCTAGGGCAACTCCACTGGCATCACACATTACCTCAAATGGAAGATACCAATCTGGTGCTATTATAATAGGAGCAGAGGTGAGTCTCTCCTTCAGGCATTCAAATGTTTTTAGACATGTGTCATTACAAATGAACTTTACCTCATTCTTAAGTAGTTTGCATAATGGTTTTTCAATTTCTAAGAAGTCTTTAATGAACCTCCTATAGAACCCTGCATGCCCCAAAAAGTTTCGAATACCTTCGACAGAAATAGGTGGTGGAAACATGGCTATCACCTCGATTTTAGCTTTATACACCTCTATCCCTTTTCCTAATTCTATGGCCTAGCGTAATCTCTTCTTTGACCATTAAATGTCACTTTTCCCAGTTGAGTACCAAATTGGTTTTTTTACATCTGCTCAACACTTTTCTCAAATGTTCAAGGCAATCTTCAAAGGATTCACCCATAATCAAGAAGTCATCCACGAATACTTCGATGGTGTCCTTCACCATTTCTAAAAAGATGGACATCATACAACACTGGAATGTGGCCAGTGCATTGCACAACTCGAAGGGCATCCTCTTGAAAGAAAAATTCTAATAAGGGCAGGTAAAGATGGTTTTCTCTTGGTACTCCAGGGCTATGAAGATCTGATTATACCCTGAAAAACCATCAAGAAAGTAGTACCATCCTATGGCTGCCAACCTGTCAAGAATCTAGTCCATGAAAGGCATTGAGAAGTGGTCCTTCTGTGTCCAATGATTGAGTTTCCGATTGTCCATTCAAACATGCCAACCAGTAACAGGCCTTGTCTGTACTAGATCATTTTTCTCGTCTGGCACCACTGTGATTCCACCTTTCTTTGTTACACACTAAACCAAACTCACCTACTTACTATCAATAATGGTATAGACTACACAAACATCAAGACATTGATAATCTCTTTCTTCACCACTTTTTGCATAGGTAGATTCAGTCGTCCCTGATGCACTATACTTGGTACACAGTTTTGCTCCAGTTGAATTTTGTGGGTGCATATGCCTAGAGAGATACTAATGATGTCAGTACTGATCTAACCAATTCCCTTTCTAAACCTTCTTAGCACCGACACTAGGGCCTCAATTAACCACTCTACAAGTTCCGCAGCAATAATTACTGGTAAGGTACTGTTCTCCCCCAAAAATGTATATTTCAGATGTGAAGGTAGAGTTTTAATCTCCAAGACTGGTGGTACTTCAGTTGATGGTTTAGCTGGAGGGGTTTCATAGTTCTTTAGACCAAGGTTCAACTTCTTCAGCCTAAAGTTTTAGGAACCCATTCCTTCCTGTGCATTTACCATCTTGGTGTACCCCTGGACATCATCCCCATCAAAGTTTATAAGTACGGCTGCTAGTGTCTCAACACTCGGCCTTTCCCCCAGAGGCATGAGCGACCTCCTATCTTCCATATTGCAGATCGTAGAGGTTGCTATCAAGTTAGGGTATCTGTACGGTATCCTTAAAAAAACAAAAGAAAAATGTAAACATGAAAATAATGACTAAAAGTTAAACACAAGCAATTAATCTAATCCGAAGTCGTATTCCCCAACAATGATTCCATTTTTGATAACGCTCAAATTACATCAATGAAGAAGTATAACACGGAAATTGTCAATAAAGAACCTAACTAGATTAGGGTATATCCCATAGGGAAAATGTTCAAGATATAGACTAATGCTAGTATTTACACTTTTAGTTCAATTATTTCCAAAAAAGGGGTTTTGAAAAGTAAACAAGTAACAATGTTGTAAATTGATATTGTGATCACGTTTATGTGAATAACTAGGGAAGTGTTACCCATGGATTCATAATTACGTCGGGTTATTACAGTAGTGATATATCCCAATACTTAGCCTACAGAACTAATAAAATAGGTTCACCCAAATGACTGATTCGTCCCTATTGGATGACTATACTCAATTACCAGATTAGGTCTTTTGAGTGATTTCGCTTTGACCTTCATCAATTTTTTCTAAATTAACCATCCTATGATCGTAGATCAAGTTATTTAATGAAACTGAAGTTCAAGGCTTTGTTGTTCTTCTCTTTTCCTAATTACTACTTCTGTAGGTTCAAGTAAGTAGATAATACAGAAAAGTCCTAATGTTGCACATTGTTAAAAACATTTATGATGAAGAGATGAACAATACAAGCATTCATATTGGTTTAGAATCACTTTGTATTAACCCTAGTTAGTTATTCTACCATGGTTCCCACAATCCTAGTTGTGGAAGGTTTAGCTACTCATATTTGCAAGAAAGAAACTAGATTTCATAAAAGAAAACATAGTTAACAACTAACAATAATGATGAAAGAAAAACCCAATTGATAATTGCACAATCAAACTATGAACAAGTCAAGCACAATGATGAATTCTCCCAAGTAATTCATGTATTTGATATCCAAGTTATGTTAGGAGGCTCACAAATCACATTTACAGAGAAAAGTATCTGCTTCACTAAGAAAAATAACCTAAGAAGTATTTATACAAATATTAAAACTCTTTCCTAAATTGACAGAGAATCTTTTGCTGACACTACCTCTGAGTCATAGTCCAAAACCACGAGTCATAGGAGGCTTCCATGATGTGAATCTACAACTTATGCCTTTTTAGGTACGTAAAGTTGGTAAAATTCATACAATATTTCTACGAGTAGTAAGTGCCTATCATGGTCTGGGCTTCTAAAATCTGGCATCCTCTGAATCTCACCACGAGTCCTTGGTACGACTAGTATGTTAGTGTTATGACTCATGAAATCTGTTTGTACGTTGGGATCTACTAGTTGACAGTCTCTGAAATTTTTCACGACTCCTTATTACTGTTAGAATGTAGTCATTACTGTTCGTAACTTCCACTCACACTTGGATTTTCTACATGTGCACCTCCTCTGAAGTTTTTCATGACTCCTTGGTACGACTCATAGCAAGATGGTATGACTCATATCACGAGTCATAGTTTGCTCAAGCACTTGTCTAGTTTCTTTGAATTTCCATCTATGGGTGCTAGGTATGGCTCATGCCAGAATGGTATAGCTCGTAGTAAAACCTGCACTAGACCATTTTCTGCAACTTTATCTCACTTTTTCAAGAATCCAACTCTCGAACCTGATTTTCCTGAAAACAAAGTAAACGTACCTTATACCTCTATAAACATAACTAAGAGACAACATATTTTCTATGTTTTAAGTATCAAAAGTGCCGTAAATCCGCGGCATATCAGTATCCATAATACTAATTCCATGCAAAGATCCATAATTGGCATGATGTTGATTTACGACACATCAGTATCCATAATACTAATTCCATGTGAAGATCCATAATATTCATGATATCAGTACTCAGCACACAACATAAATAAAATTAGGAGGGGTTTCATACATTAAACTTTTCATTCTAGCACAATAAAAGTAGTTAAGTATCATAGTGCATGGGCCCAATGATGGATTGCTAGGAGACATTCTTATGAGTACAAGACTACTTTGTGAGTCATCCTAGGGTAAACAAATTGTTTTTGACTTAGGAGGTGGTGGTAATTTACCTATTTGCATACTTGAGCTAATTTTTCAAAATAATGCCCCCCTCAAAATTTTTTCCGCTGTTGTTTGATGTATATCTCCTTTTGTGACATTGTTGGTATTGTGATTTTATTTGAAAGTGGTGTGTTAGTCATTCTTATATTCATGTGCTAATGTATGAAGAGAAAAATTGCACTTGATTTGATCACACTCTAGAATTTTCCTTACTACTTATGCCTGAATCTAGGATTGACTATGGGTTGTAGATATGAACTTAGGTTTTCTTTGTACTTCAGAAGCCATTTATGCCAAAAGAGACCTATAAAGTGATGGATGAATCCCTAATCTCCTTCTTTGAGCCTTTTGACCTTTTTCTTGATCAACTGCAATAAAAGCCAAAGACAATTATGAAGTCGACCTTCTTTTGAACCCATCCTCCTTAGTACTTGAAAAGAAATGAAAAAGAAGTAAAAATATTGTAAGTTGGGGGTGATAAGGGGGTAAATAAAGAAATAGGCCAAGAAGATGTAGTTGAGAATATTCCAAGGTGTGATGGAGTAATGTGCTATAAAGAAGAAAAAGAAAAGATAGAAAAAGAGAAAAAGAGAAAAATGAAGTTGAGCTCATAAAAATTCCTTGGGGTATAAAAATGTTATACCCCGTAAGATTCCCAGCACCTAGATGGCCTATTCACGCGTTGGTTAAGCATATGTGAAAGCCATACATGCTAGGAAAAGGCCCGGGAAAGGATCGGACGAGTAGCTTGTCGAACCATCGCGGAAGGAGTCGGGGCAGAGCCCCTCTGCGATGGCAACGTGTCACGGAGGTGGAGCCTCTGCGTTGGCTCCGTGACACGTTGGGCCTGTCCAGGCCCAAGTATATAAAGCTCCACTTCGGTTTTAAATGAAATAATTTTCATAATTTCCAGCGAAAACAGAGAGAAAAACCAGAGAGGAAAAGGGAACGAAGGTTTCTTGATAATTTCCATCCGATTACGCTGCCAAACGTAGTCCAAATCTAAATTAACTCCAGATACCGAAGTATTTAGCAGCAGGGAGCATTCCTACAGATTTAGTTTCACGAAATACGGCCGACGAATCGTCATGCTACCAGGCTAAGGTAAGTGGAATTGCTCCAAACTAGTGTCTATGTGTTCCTAGCTGTGAAGTGAATACTTCTCCCTTTTGGACTTCTGAAAAATAGCAAGTTTTCGACCATCTTTCGATAGGCCTAAGTTTAGGCTATAATTATATCAAAAGTGACGTCGTCTTTCATAATAGTGCTGTATTTAGTGCTAATTGACATGTATACGAATGCAGTTGGGAGAAATAGCGAAAATACCGACCGAGCTACGCCAGTTAGTCGGGAAATCAGAAGCGAAGGTATGTAAAACTAGTTTCCTCGGCAAGTTAGTAGTCTCGGTGTAGTAAAATGGTTCAAAGGCCAGTAGAATGTTTCGGAGGTCATGTGTTACGTTTAGTACGAATATTAGTACGATATTGGAAGCATCATGTTATATATAGAGTGAAACTTGCTAGCATAGTATAAATTCTAATACAAAGTGATAGAAACTATACAACATGCCCAGTATGTGATTTAGTAAAGAATGTTAGGATATTATTGTATTCAGTAGAAACTTAGTAAAGCAATATAAGTATCTGTAAGGTATCTCAAAAGTAGAATGGTAAATTAAAATGAAGTTTAGAAAGCATGTTAGAAATAGTAACACATGTTACTATGAGACTCAGTTATACGGCATGATTTCCAGCAAAAAAACTATATCTTGTTCAACATTAGACTCAGGACAGTATGACAGCATGATTATATATATACCATTATCAGTCTCAGTATGTATTAAATACATACATATCACTATCACTAGTCAGCATATAGTATGTACATATACATTATCATCACTAGCTTCAGCATGTGGTATATGCAGATAGTATTACTAGTTGAGACCACTGTATTGTCTTGGGGTTGGATTACCTAGCATTCATGACCGCCCCAGGGTTAATAGCTGTATCGACTCGTCCGCCAGAGGGCGAGGATACGTCGCTCTACGGAGTGGCATGCCGTCCCACAGGGGACGAAGATGGGATGCCGGTTTCCCCATATTGTGCCTTGGTCGGCCTTTATACACCCCCGTCGAGCGGGTATGCCCGGGGTGTTGATTCAGGAGTCCTCCGGACTCAGGTACAGTTATAGTCAGGGGCTTAGCGAGCCCAAGTGCATACCCAGGGGATCGGCAAGATGCTTGTAGTTATTATAGGAGATGGGACGACCGGGGTAGGGGTATAGATTGCGTGTTGATTGTACCTCCTGGCTTATGGGGGCCGGGTAAGGTTTGTGTGGGCTATGCTATGTTATATTGTGTTATGCCATGTTACAATAGATACGAGTAGATCGACAATAGAGAGATACATTTCCAGGTAATACTCCTACTCCTTCCAGCATAATTGAGAGTAGGCATATCTTTACATTTTCAGTCAGTTTAGTCTATTCCTTCCTATTTCAGTTCCATCAGTTGTATTGTTGTTTTCAGATATTTCTCCCAGTTATTGTTTTACATACTCAGTACCAGTGGTACTGACGCCCAGTGGGGCGCTGCATTACTTGCCTGCAGGTACTCATAGACGAGGGGTCGATACCTCGTGATTCAAGTCAGCTCAAAGGGTCATCAGCTCCAGTCATCCGGAGCTAGACAGCTAGAGGTTTATCCCTTTTCTTTTGTTGTACAGCATGGGTAGGCCGGGGCCTTGTCCTGACCATTTTATCAGTGTTCTTAGAGGCTTGCAGTCTGTATATATTTCCCTGTGGTCAGCTGAGCCGATCGTGTGAGGCCGTGCAATTTTTTGCAGCTGTTTAGCATTTCTGTTTATGTTGGCCGTGTGAGGCCTCTGTTGACAGTAGTGGTGACCTCGCCGGTCACGTAGCTTTCCAGTATTCCATTGTTGAGTTGCAGATAACTAGACAGCATGGTGGCCTTTTCGGCCCGCATAGGTTCTTTGTTACGAGTATGTTTCTGGTTAGCTGCTATTACAGGTACAGGTGGCTATAGGCCTAGTCGTTCGGAGGCTGTATTTACAGCCGTTATATAGCCCGTTGTTTTCCTGAATCTGAGTTAGAGCCAGCGAGGCACCAGATGTGCTTAGGCTCAGTAGTCTAGCAGTTCAGGTCCTAGTAGGGCACCAGGTGCCAGTCATACCCCCCAAAGTGGGGTGTGACAAAAAAATACCAAAACAAAGATGCAATGAAAAGAAGGGATCTAAAAGGTGAAAAGGTTGTGTAAAAGTGATGAAGTGTTCAAGGATGGTAAGTGAGTGAATAAAAGATTAAATTGTACCCTACCAGTCTTTTAACCTTCATTACAAGTTAGAAAAGCCCTTATGTGATCATAACTCAGATATCTGAAAAGAAAGGCACTTGAGTATATGGGCAATCATATGACAACTGTGACTTATCTTCTGAAATTCTTTGTGTGAGTGAGTACATTACTCTTCTCTCTTGATCTTGTGTGTCCTTGTTGTGTGTGTGTGTTGTCATTACTTTAGAAAAAGGATAGTTTCCTTGGTCTAATTGTGAGGACATGTGGATTTAAATGGCTAGCATATTTCACTTCTCTAATTTGGGTTCGTGCATGTTATGATAATGTCATATGTGGAGGTTGCATGCTTAGTTCAAATGGTTGTGATAAAACTATTTTTTGATTGATGGAGGGGGTGGCTAATTGAATTTTGTGTGTTTGTAGCTAATGTTCATAACCACCCTAGTGATGATAATTTTTAAATCCGGGAAATTAGTTAGGTGTAGGGTAGTTTCTTTTCTTATTTTTCTTCAGGAAAAGCAAATGCTTTAAGTTGGGGGTGTTGATGTTTCGGGGAGTAGCGATACATTTTTACTTCTTTTCATTGCATTTTGCATGTCTTTAGGAGTTAAATTAAGTAGAAACTAACCTTATTGTGCTATGTTTCAGGAACCCAAGAAATGGAAAGAAGAAAGGAGTTTAGGCCAGAAAACTACTCAAAAGATGAGGCAACATACGGATCGTCTGTCTAAAAGAGGATCCACACCTCAATCTGTCCCTTCCCAGCTGCAAATTTCAGAATCCCAGCAAAATGGGTCTGTGAAGTATGGTTGGATGGATGGACCGTCTTCCAAAAGGATGGTCTGTGAATTGAAGATTTGACCTAAGCTTAACAAAATGAGATTTCTAAAATACGTGGCATTGTACGGACCATCTTTCCAAAGAATTTTCCATATTTCAAAGGATGACAAGCCAAGGGACAAAAGTAGAAAAGTAAAGGATAGTCCATATTTCTTGTAATTAAATGGGATTTTTAGGACATAGCATAAATATATATTTTTCTTGTAATTTTTAGGAGCTTTTTCATTATTCAGTTCATACTTAGTGTGGAAAGTAAAGTTTAGATAGAATAGCCTAGTTTCATATTAGATGATAGATCTAGATTGTAATTTGAAGAATTCCTTTCATCCATTTGAAGATTTCAAGTTCTCTTGGTAAGAATGTGTAATTACTTCTCTCTTCTTCTTCTTCTTCTTCTTGATATGGGTAACTAAACCCAAATCTATTTGTGAACCTAATGGGTTGTGAACCCTACTGTAATACCCCGAATGCCCTAATATCAGACCCGAGGGTTCAAACGGAGAAAACATGAATTTCTGCACCAGGTCATAGGACAAGTCGTCCAGTGACCCGTGATGTACTTCGCGAGTCATTAAGTGACTCGAGAAATGGAAGGGAGTATTGTCAATAATTTTGGTTTTGGGGTTGACCACAAGAGAGCCACGAATCGTGGTTAGGGCAATGAGTCATGGAGTTGGTCGTGGTGAGGAGCTGGCATAGAGGTTAAATTATTGGCAGTGTTCATCACGACTTGTCACCATGAGTCGTTAGGTACACCACGAGTCATGGTATCCCTCGTGGTAATTAGCAGAGTTAAGGTCACCAATGTTGGCAACAAGAGAAATTGACGAGTTTTCCCCTCAGGCAATGAATCATCCAGCCTTCGTTGGGACTGGCCATGTAATTTTGCTGCGAATTTATTAAGGGCTTTTCTGTAATTTCTAAGAACCTAAGACCTAAACTACATTGTTTTAAACTTATATAGGTGTGTTTTAAGAGGGTTTAACTCATTCTAAAGGAATCCCGCTACATGAATGCAATACTAGAAATTCCTAAGAGTGATCAAGCCTAGAATTCATCAAGTTCTTCCTCAATTCCTTTAGGCATTCAAGAAGGGTGTGAAATTAGAAGTACTCAGGTATGTAGGGTTATGAATAGGTATATTCATCCACTCCCTATGCCCAATTCCTTCTCAAATTCATGGAAATTCTAAGTTGACGAATCTATGGGGTTTTAACCCAGCTTGTGATTTCTCTAAGTATCTATCATAAGTACACTCTATTCGTTTTTCTAATGTTGAATTCAGATTCATGGGCATGTTTTGTAATGTCTTCAATTACATTTCATGTTTTCAAAGTCCTACAAAGTATAGTGCCCAATTTTCAAAGTTCATGAAAGGTTGAGATTATGATCTATGTATTCATGTATATTGATATGTATATGATGAAAGTATGATTTCGAATTTACCCATGTTTATATACATGATTTTGACTATCTAAAGTATGTTTAAGTTTGGGCAAGCCTATATGATCAAGTATGTTCATGATTAACTTCAATTTCATGTTATTAGCTTACTACATGATTTTGGAGTCTCAAGTATGTTCATGATTTACTTCAATTTCATGTTATTAGCTTACTACATGATTTTGGAGTCTAGACTCCCACTTCTCATCTTGTGATATGGTTTGAGCCAAGGCTCCTCATGTATGTTTTCTTATTATGTATATTACGTTATGACGTTATGATCTAGATTCATTGCAAGATATGGTTCAGCTTCGTTGGAAAATGACAACGAGCATATGCATGTTTTTGGGAGTAGTGTCTAGCACTAAGTAGGTTAATGGTTCAGTCAACCCTGTGTATCAGAACTACGTGCCAACGTAGGTATGTTCAGATTATCTGGGACCTCCCTTGAGCATTCCACACCCTCGAGGGGCCTTCAACTTGATATCAATTTCATGGTAGCACACTTAGCCCTGCTAAGGCTTTGGATGGCTCTATCGTGTAATTGTCAGGACCACATAAGCTCTATCGTGGTAATGTCAGTTAGATGATGAGTCTCCCATTGTTCCTCATGTTTTAGTAATGCATGTTAATCAGTCATGATAGTATATTTAAGCATGTTTGACCCAATGTTCATTTTGACTTATGATTATCAGTTTTTCAGCTTTGGGTCATTCGATTCAATTATGTTTAAGTCATGTTTTCAGCTATAGCATGAAAGCCCTACTCTTAGAATCTTATGATGAAATATTTTATGATATGAATGATTTCTGATTTTTACTTACTTAGCGGTTTTACTTACCTTATATACTTAGTATATTTCAAGTACTAACCGCATACTCTATGCTGTATCATTTCATGATACGGCTCGGACATTCAGGTTCAATCCTGTCGTTAGCGAGATCCTCAGAGTTAGCATCTCCCAGCCAGAGTTGGTGAATCCTCATCCTTCAAGGACACTTTTAACAACTTATGTTCACTATTTTCAGTTTCGATCATTAGTGAGTTAGTTGGGGTCTTGTCCCATTAACTCGTCAGTATGTAGAGGCTTATCAGACATAGTATGTGTTCGGCTTCAACTCAGTGTTATGTATTTAGATGTTTAGATGTTATTGTATTCTCAGATTTCTGCTATTTCATATGTTGGACTTTCCGCATTTATTATGTTGAGCTTTAGAAGCCATGTTCATTCCATGGATCGACTTGGATCCTCTCGGGGTTCTTTGTCCCGTGTCTCGATCCGGGCCTATGTTCGGGTCATGACAAACTTTGTATTAGAGGATTAGGTTTTAAAGTGTCCTAGGATGTCTAAAAGCCGCGTTAAATAGAGTCTTTTTCACGAGTATGAAGTGCACCACACTTATGACGAAGAGGCTACGAAACGTTTTAGGAAACTTTCCTTCTTTCATGATCTATGTCGTGCAATGAAATGTCTCTCTATCCTTGTAACTCATTCTATAGGCATTTGTAGAATCATGCTTCCTCGCCGAGTTTACGAAAGAAAAAACAAAATGGAAATGTCCATGAGAATGGCAATGGAGATGGGCACAAGCAGGCCCCACTAGCCCCCGAGGATCGTGTGCCCGAGCAGGTGGCCCATGCAGAGTTTAGGGCTGCCATCCAGATATTGGCACAAGCATTTGTCACTCAAGTCAACCAAGAGGCGGTAGTGCATGTTCCTAGAATTGGAATGCGACAGCGACCAGAGTCAGGGAATTCCTTAGGATGAATCCTCCGGAGTTTCTCGCATCGAACGTGGACGAGGACCCACGCGAGTTTATTGACGAGATTCAAAAAATCATCCAGATCATGGGGGTGATAGGGGAGGAGTGTGCAAACTTAGTCTGTTATTAGTTGAAAGGGGTTGCACATATTTGGTTCAGACAGTGGAAGGATGGCAGAGCAGTCGGAGTGGGTCCCACTGGCTAGGATGAGTTTCATACCATATTTTTGGATTGGTTCTTTCCTCGAGAGATGAGGGAAAATAAAGAAGCTGAATTGATGAACATGAGACAGAACAATATTATGGTCCAAGAGTATGCTTTATAGTTCACCCGCTTGTCCAAATATGCACCAGAGATTATGGCTGACCAGAGGGCTGGAGTGAGTCAGTTTGTCCATGGGATAACAGACTATTTGGTCAAAGATTGTTGGATCGTGATGCTTCATCAGGACATTGACTTCTCATGGATAGTTTTGTATGCTCAGTAGATAGAGGAGGTATAGGCAAGTGAGTAGGAGAGAGAGGCCAAGAGGGCCAGGATGGATAGCTTTGGATTCTGCTAGCAAAAACTTATTGGTGGACACCGTCAGCAGTCCCACTAGAGATCATCAACCCTCGCGCCATCGACAGCGAGTGTGCCATCTAGATCTTTGTGCGACCAGAGCGGACGAGCATTAGGCTCTCAAGGTCCGGGAAGCAGGCTCGCAGGGCCCAACATTCTAGGGTGTGATAGGTGTGGTTAGAGACACACTGGTCAGTGCTTAGTATGTTCGGGTGCTTGTTTCAGTGTGGGAATCCTGGACATATGCTTAAAGATTGTCCAGCAGCTAGACAGGGCCATGGTAGAGGCCGAGACCCAACTACTAACTCAGCAGCCCCACTAGCACGCTCAGCTCAACAAGATGCATCCACCAGTGTGTTAATGGTTAGTGCCAGGACAGGATTTATGCCCTTGCATCACTTCACGAGCAGGAGGTCTCCCCAGATGTAGTCACTGGTATGTTATGAGTATTCCACCTTGATGTATATTCTTTGTTAGGTCCACAGGCTACATTATCTTTTGTGATGCCGTATGTTGCTAGTAGTTTTAGAGTTAGTCCTGAAATCCTATCAGAACCCTTCTCAGTCTCTACTCCAGTAATTGATTTAGTTATAGCTTGACGGGTATATGGAAATTACCCTGTCACTGTCCTTCAAAGAGTCACCTCAGTAGATTTAGTAGAGCTAGCCATGACAAATTTTGATGTTATCTTTGGCATGGATTGACGACATGCATGTTATGCCTCAGTATATTGTGAAACCTATGCGGTAGAGTTCCAGTTTCTGAGTGAGCTAGTCCTAGAGTGGAAGGGTAGTTCGCAATGCCTGTAGGTCATTTCATGTCTTACCTTAAGGCTAGAAAGATGATTTCTAAGGGTTGCGTTTACCATCTAGTTAGGTTTAAGGATGATACATTTGAAACCCCGACTATCCAATCAGTTCCTGTAGTGTGTGAGTATCTAGAAGTGTTTCCAGATGATTTGCCAGGAATTTCTCTCAAGCGGGAGATAGATTTTGTTATTGACTTTTTTCCCGATACGCAACCTATATCTATTCCTCCTTAAAGAATGGCTCCAACTGAGCTCAATGAGTTGAAGGAGCAGTTGAAGGATCTTTTAGATAAGGGTTTCATTAGACCAAGCAAATCCCCATGGGGTGCACTAGTTCTCTTTGTCCATAAGAAGGATGGTTTCCTTCGGATGTTCATTGGTTGCCAGCAGTTGAGCAAGGTCACCGTCAAGAACAGGTATCCTTTCCCTAGAATTGATGACTTGTTTGACCAGCTTCAGGGTTCCAAGTGTTTCCCTAAAATAGATCTCAGATCCGGATATAAATCAGCTCAGGGTTAGAGAGAATGACAGACCAAAGACAGCCTTCAAGACTCAGTATGGTCACATGAGTTTGTAGTTATGTCTTTTGGACTAACGAATGCTCCTGCAACTTTTATAGATTTGATGAACAGGGTGTTCAAGCCGTAATTAGATATATTTATGATCATGTTCATATATGATATTCTCATATATTCTCAAAGCGAAGAGGAGCATGTCGTTTATTTCAAGATAGTGCTACGGACTCTTAAGCACTGCCGTATTTATGCTAAATTCAGCAAGTGTGAGTTTTGGTTAAATTCAGTAGCATTTTTGGGTCATGTGGTGTCAAGCGAGGGTGTGCAGGTGCACTCTCAAAAGATAAAAGCTATGAAGAACTAGCATAGAATAATTAGTCCCTTGGATATTAGGAGTTTGCTTAGCTGGTTACTACTGGAGATTTGTTGAAGGATTTTCATCCATTGCAGCACCATTGACTAAGTTGACCCAGAAGAAAGTGAAGTTTCAATGGTCGGAAACCTGTGAGAAGAGCTTCTAAGAACTGAAGACTCAACTCACATTAGCACCAGTGTCGACTCTAAATGAGCGTACCGATGGGTTTGTCATATATTGTGACGCCTTAAGGATCGTCCTTGGTTGTGTATTAATGCAGCATGGTAAGGTTATATCCGACGCTTCCAAGCAGCTGAAAGTCCATGAAAAGAACTGCCCGACTCACGACCTTGAGTTGGCAGCAGTAGTATTTTCCTTGAATATTTGGAGACACTATCTGTTCGGGGTCCATGTGGATGAGTTTGGGGACCATGAAAGCCTACAGTACGTGTTCACCTATAAGGATCTAAATCTATGTCATAGGAGGTAGTTGGAGCTTCTGAAGGATTAAGATATGTGTGGGCTTTGTCATCTGAGCAAGGCTAATGTGGTGGCAGACACTCTTAGCAGGCTTTCTATGGAGAGTATGAACCATGTAGATGAGGAGAAGAAAGAGTTGGCGAAGGATATGCATCGCCTTGGACGACTAGGAGTTCATCTTATTGACTCGACATATGGTGGTGTCATTATTCAGAATGGATTGTAATCCTCCTTGGTGACTGAATAAAGGCTAGGAAAGACGAGGATCCTATCTTGGTAAAGTTGAAGGAAGCTGCTCAAAATTAGAAAGTGGAGATCTTCTCCCAAGGGGAGATGATGTGTTTCGATATCAGGGTCCTTTGTGTGTTTCGTGTGTTGATGACTTGAGGGAGCGGATGTTGCATGAAGCTCATGGTTACAGATATTCTATACATCCAGGCGCCACCAAAATGTACCGTGACCTACGGGAAGTTTATTGCTGGAATGGTATAACGAAGGACATAACAGAGTTTGTGGTTAAGTGTCTGAATTGTCAACAGATGAAAGTTGAGCATTAAAGACTTGGAGGTGTTCTTCAAGACATTAGTATCCCTACTTGGAAGTGGGAGGAAACCAATATGGACCTAATTATAGGGTTGCCTCATACTCGTCGATAGTATGACTCTATATGGGTGGTTGTAAACATGTTGACTAAAGCAACTCATTTTCTTCTAGTTAAGACTACCAACTCAGTGGAGGATTATGCTAAATTGTATATTCGAGAGTTAGTTCAGTTGGATGGAGTACCCTTGTCCATCATATCATATAGTGGTACTCAGTTTACCTCCCATTTTTGGAGATATTTTCAGAAGGGACTAGGTACTCAGGTTAAGCTTAGTACAACTTCTCACCCTCAAAAAGATGGTCAAGTTGAGTGGACCACTAAGAATCTTGAGGATATGTTGAGAGCTTGTGTGACTAATTTCAAAGGTAGTTGATATGGCCATTTGTTCAGTGCTTTTATTTGTATAACTACACGCAAGTGCACGTGGTCGAACAAGTAGTAAAGTGGCTCAAGTAAGCCAAGTATCGATCCCACAGGAACTGGGATAGGGTAACAATCTACTCAAGTTTTAATAAACTTTAACTCTAAAAATGCAAACAACAGTGTGAAGAAGAGTTTGATATTTTGTTTCCTAATTTTATTCTAAGTCTAAAACGAATATATAAATTGAGTCTGAACTATAAGTATGAGCATGGTGAGATTAAATGAACATGTAGAGAAATAAATTATCCATAAACTTTGATTAATCTTTCCTCTGGATTGCTAGTCAAGAATTATTGCCTATGGATTAAAACTCTCGTATTTAACCCTACTTAAGAATCATGAACCTTCCACCTACATCTCTGTGATAAAAAGAAATTTGTGTTCTAGCCATACAAAATCGATTCCTTAATTGACTAATACGACTTTCAGGTGTATCTCTATCCTGAAGGTAAATCAATTCTCAATTTTCCCAAACTAAGAAAAGATCATATCCTATCAATTCACAACTTTCCAATTTCTTGCTCTCTCGAGTGAAACGGGACTTTTTAGATATACATTAACGTTGGCCACACATTAATGCAGTAAGAACAAGAATCAATAGAACAACCATGGAAGAAAAGATGAAAAACCAATTTATCAATAATTACATTTCAATACAATTGTTCTTAACCTCAGCAAGAAGAGGATTTAGCCACTCATTTGTGGATTAAACATCGTCAAATGAGTGTAAATCATACAAGCAATTGAAATAAAGAAGAAGGAAATAGAGAAAAATCCTGAGATTTTCGTCCCCTCAACTTCCTGTAACCCACGTTCTTGCTCCACCAAGTCAGAATTCTTAAACATAAAACCTAAGTGTTCTATTTATACTAGTGGGAAGTTTTCCCGAAATAACAAGCAACGTGTCACGGAGTGCATCGCGGAGCACTTCCTCCGTGACATGCCACCGACGCGGACCCTTACTGAAATTTGGTCGTCCAGGTATTAAGGCCCAATGTGGCACGACGTGCAACGTGGGGCTAGGCCAACGTGCCACGGCCCCAACGCGCACCTCCACGGAAATAGGCATAATTTCCCCATCCAGGAAGAATGCATCCGCGATGGCAGCATTACAAGGCTCCATCGCGGAGCCCCTTTAATTCGTGCCTTCAAGTGCTTTTTTCCCTTGCTAGCGTCCGAGTCCAATCCCGATCTCTCCCAACATGCATCTTAGCTCCATAACTTTATATTTTTTTTCTGCAAAACAACACTAATCATGTTGGTTAGTATAAATTCACATTTTATTACAAATCACATGAGAATGTATAAACATCGATAGATAAACAAGGCAAAATGACACATTTGAGTATCACTTGGGCATATAAATTTGCCCAAGATCACTTACCCCACACTTAAATCCTTGTTCGTCCCCGAACAATAATCTTACACCTCATGCAACTTACACCCCATCCTGGCTACTTTGGTTCGACAATCCAAGCTACGGTCATACCGATTATTTAATACAGCAAATCATCAAGAAAACATGCATAGTCTTATCAATACGATGACCTTCAACACATTAAGACCTCCTAGACTCAAGAATCGACTCTCGATATCGGCAAACTCATGCAAATCAGCTGATCAAGATGTCCGACACGAATTTAATCTCTCATCGAGCATGTACCCTCACAACACAAGAGAATTTTCCCCTTTTTAATCACATGAACTCAAAAGATTACATGCAGGGGCATATAAACACAATTTCGCTCTCTCTCTCAAAAGAATTCACATGCATCATGTCATGAACCATAGGCTTTCCCTTAGTGTATTACTCCACTAATATAAGGAAGTGTGATGTAAGATCACGTAGGACTTAACGGGTTGTAATGTAAACTATGGAACTTGTGAATACTGGGCTAACCAATAATAACAACTAGCATCCTTAAGCGCCTTTTCAATACATCCCATCAACCTTATGGGCATTTTTTCTTCTTTCATCCTCCCATTCTTGAAGTCTATCTTTATTTTTGACCCCATATTCTTAAGCACACTTGACTCAATAACAAAGATTATTTATACATCTTTATTATATTTAATTTATAACGAGTGCACCTTCGACCTTTTCTTTCCTTTCATCACTCTGCTTTTTCTTTTCTTTTCACCATTCTCACTCCTTGACACTATGGGAAAATTATTTTCTTTTCTTGAGCGCTTAAGAGTTTTGGATCAAATTCACGGATAATGAAAAGAAGGGGTTAAGCTCGGTTTACACCTTTTTGACAAAGGAAAAATAATACGCTAAAGGCTCAATGGGCTAACTAGGGTGTACATTCAAGGTAGGTACAATAATGAAAAAGAGAAACTTTCGGTTAAAACAAAGAAATGCCTACATCCTTTCCTACACTACACATCCTTCATTTCGTTTTGTACACACACCAGGCAAGTTCTAGACACTTCACAATAGCATGGAATAAACAAAACCTCACCATACACTTATTGCACATGCTCAACTCAAGACATATTCACAGACTCTTCAATCAGCTAATTACAAGAATTCAATCATTAAGCCTCAATCACACTGAGTCGAACTCTATGGCCTAGGTATCTCAACATATTTATAAAGTTGCATGCTTTCATACGAATCACCTTTGCATTTCAAATATCATTTACAACACGCAACCAAAATTTTACAACCATAACGTAACTACAGGTTTTGGGATGCAAACCCACAAAAGAAAAAAACTGAAAAATAAATGAAAAGGAAAAAAAATCTACTCCTAACGACTACATTTCCCTTAAGACGGTCATCATCCATCCATCATAGGGAATGGTCACTAACTAAGACTTCGGTTCAATGGGACTATTCTCGGTAAAAGAACCGAAAACAAACGCCGAGAAACCCAAAAATTTGAAAATTCATGAAATTTTTTCTTTTTGTTAAAAAATATCGATCATTTCAATAAAACCAAAAATATGTACAAAACTAGCTAACAACATTTAACAACACACAACAACTTCACCTTAATTGCAATACAAACCTACACAAAAATTCACAGGGCCACAAGTTTATCCAAGCACAACAACAGACAGAGGCATTAAAAATAACAAGATCAACAAACACCTAACTGCTCCCACCCCACACTTAAATCCAACACTGTCCCCAGTGTTCATAAAATTCAGCATAGCACAAAAATGGGTGGTGAAACTCCCTGATCAATCAAAATATTCCACTTCTTCATCAGGTGCTGCTGCCTCGTCTCCCATGTCTGAATCGCCCCCCATCATCATCATCTAACTCCACATCTGAGTCATCACGACGTGTCTCCTCATCTGTGGGGACATCATCATTGATGGGCTCCACAAAAGCTGGCCCCACTCGGCATAGAGCCCTGGCATTTTCGCTAAAAGGGTAGTCCAGCTCGAGCTGCCACAGCTCCTCTTCTGTTGCCGACCACCCGCCTATGCTCAGTTGGAGCATCTGCATCCCAAACATGCGAGCCATGTACTGATCATCCCGAGCATGTCGCTCGGCTAGTGTTAGAACTAGCCCATGGGTGGTGTCGGGTGCCTTAGTTTTGGTGACATCTAAGGCCCGCCTGTCCATCTGTGGGATGTAGTCAAGGGCCTCCTCCTCAACATCTATGCCCCTCAGGAACGTGGTCAGTAAGCCACCAAACCCGTACCAGTGCCCCTGATGCAAACGGGCTCTCTTCAATTCTCAATTTTCCCAAACTAAGAAAAGATCATATCCTATCAATTCACAACTTTCCAATTTCTTGCTCTCTCGAGTGAAACAGGACTTTTTAGATATACATTAACGTTGGCCACACATTAATGCAGTAAGAACAAGAATCAATAGAACAACCATGGAAGAAAAGATGAAAAACCAATTTATCAATAATTACATTTCAATACAATTGTTCTTAACCTCAACAAGAAGAGGATTTAGCCACTTATTTGTGGATTAAACTTCGTCAAATGAGTGTAAATCATACAAGCAATTGAAATAAAGAAGAAGGAGATAGAGAAAAACCCTGAGATTTTCGTCCCCTCAACTGCTTGTAACCCACGTTCTTGCTCCACCAAGTCAGAATTCTTAAAAATAAAACCTAAGTGTTCTATTTATACTAGTGGAAATTTTTCCCGGAATAACAAGCAACGTGTCACGGAGTGCATCGCGGAGCACTACCTCCGTGACACTCCACCGATACGGACCCTTACGGGAATTTGGTCGTCCAGGTATTAAGGCCCAACGTGCCACGGCATGCAATGCGGGGCTAGGCCAGCGTGCCACGGCCCCAACGCACACCTCCACTGGAAATAGGCATAATTTCACCATCCAGGCAGAATGCATCCGCGATGGAAGCGTGACACTGCTCCATCGCGGAGCCCCTTTAATTCGTGCCTTCAAGTGATTTTTTCCCTTGCTAGCGTCTGAGTCCAATCCCGATCTCTCCCAATATGCATCTTAGCTCCATAACTTTATAATTTTTTCTGCAAAACAACTCTAATCATGTTGGTTAGTATAAATTCACATTTTATTACAAATCACATGAGAATGTATAAACATCGATAGATAAACAAGGCAAAATGACACATTTGAGTATCACTTGGGCATATAAATTTGCCCAAGATCACCATTTACCTCTCAACGAGTTTTCATATATCAACAACTACCATTCCAACATTCAAATGGCTCCATTTGAGGCTCTTTATGGGCCGGTGTGTAGATCACCTATTGGTTGGTTTGAAGTCGATGAAGTTACATTGATAGGACCAGATTCAGTCCATGAGACTATGGGGAAAGTTCATATTATAAGGGAAAGGTTGAAAATAGCTCAGAGTCGTCAAAAGTCTTATGTGGATGTGAGGATGAGAGAGGTTGAGTTCGAAGTTGATGATTGAGTGTTTTTGAAGGTGTCCCCCATGAAGGGATTGATAAGGTTCGAAAAGAAGGGGAACTTAGTCCCTGTTATTTTGGCCCATACCAGATTGTGAGACGTGTTGGCAAGGTGGCTGATCTTGGGCAGATTTATATGCCCAAGTGATATACAATTGTGTCATTTTATCTTATTTATATATCGATGTTTGCATATTCTCATGTGAATTGTAATAAAATGTGAATTTATACTAACCAACATGAAATTAGCATGATTTTGCAGGAAAAATATAATTTTACGAAGCTAAGATGCATGTTGGGAGAAATTGGGATTGGACTCGGAAGAGAGCAAGGAAAAAGCACAATGAAAGCACGAAGTAAAGGGGCTCCGCGATGGAGCCATGTCACGCTGCCATTGCGGATGCATTCTGCCTGGAGGCGGAAATTTAGCCAAATTCCAGTGAAGGTGCGCCTTGGGGCCATGGCACGTTGTCCTAGCCCCGCGTTGCACGCCGTGCCACGTTGGGTGTGAATACTTGGATGTACGGATTCCAATGAGGGTCCGCGTTGGTGGCGTGTCACGGAGGCAGTGCTCCGCAATGCACTCCGTGACACGTTGCTTGTTATTCTGGGAAAAATTCCCACTAGTATAAATAGCACACTTAGGTTTTATTTTAGAATTCTGACTGGGTTGAGCAAGAACGTGGGTTACAGGCAGTTGAGGGGACGAAAATCTCAGGGTTTTTCTCTATCTCCTTCTTCTTGATTTCAATTGCTTGTATGATTAACACTCATTTAACGATGTTTAATCCACAAATGAGTGGCTAAATTTCCTTCTTGCTGAGGTTAAGAACATTTGTATTGAAATGTGATCATTGATATTGGTTTTTCATCTTTTCTTCCATGGTTGTTCTATTGATTCTTGTTCTTACTGCATTAATGTGTGACCAACGTTAACGTATATCTAAAAAGTCCGGTTTCACTCGAGAGAGCAAGAAATTGGAAAGTTGTGAATTGATAGGATATGATCTTTTCTTAGTTTGGGAAAATTGAGAATTGATTTACCTTCAGGATAGAGGTATACCTGAAAGATGTATCAGTCAATTAAGGAATCGGCTTTGTATGGCTAGAACATGAATTTCTTTTTATCACAGAGATGTAGGTGGAAGGTTCATGATTCTTAAGTTGGGTTAAATACGAGAGTTTTAATCCATAGGCAATAGTTCTTGACTAGCAACCAGAGGAAAGATTAATCAAATTGTATCGATAATTTATTTCTCTACATGTTCATTTAGCCTCAGCATTCTCATACTTATAGTTCAGACTCAAATTATATATTAGTTTTAGACTTAGTATAAAATTAGGAAACAAAACATAAAAATTCTCTTCACACTGTTGTCTGCAATTTAGTATTAAAGTTTATTGACACTTGAGTAGATTGTTACCTTAGTCCAGTCCCTGTGGCATCGATACTTGGCTTACTTGAGCCACTTTACTACTTGTTCGACCACGTGCACTTGCGTGTAGTTATACCAAACAAGCCGAACAAGTTTTTGGCGCCGTTGCCGGGGACTGGCAATTGGTAAATTTTTCTTAAGTGTTAGTTTACTATTTCTTCTTAGTGTTGACAACTTGGTCTTAGCCTGTATTTTGCATGCATGGGAGAGAATAACTTATAGGTTAACCCTTCTCAAAACTCTCCTAACAAAACTTAAAACAACGTAGTTTAGGGCTTAGGAGCTTAGGAAAAAGGAAAACGCCCTTACTAAATCTACTGAAAAATGACTCTACCAGTCCTAGTGAGGGACTTCATAAGTTGTTAGGTGGGTCATGACTCATGGCCCTCACTCGTGAAGTTTACTGGAAAATAAAAACCTCCAACTCTTCATCCTGACCAAGACCAACTTCACAGTTCATGGCTGCACCTGTGAAGACCCTCTGTTCACCACTCATGGGGTAAGTGACTAGACGAGTTGTTGCCCACTGGACGACTCATCGTCCCACTCGTTGTCAAGTCCCTAGAACAACTTCCAACCTCCAATATTATGCCTGCCTAACTAGCTACATGACCACCCGTGAGGTTACTTCACGGTTCACTGGATGAGTCATCCTGTGACCTGGTGCAATATATTTCCTTCTTTCTCCACTTAAACCCTTGGGTTTGATCTTAGGGACTTTTCAGGTATTATAATATCTCCCTCTTGGGAATATTCATCCTCGAATATGGGTAAACATACTGAATATCTGGGGAAAGGGACTGCCACCCCAAATATTGAATATCTGAAGATGAAAACTGACAAAGTGACTAACTCCGATTAAAATACATGACTGAACTGAATTCATGAATCACACATACATGCTTTGACATGAAAGAATCTAGGAGACATGAGCTAGACATGAAACTGAATAGAGTATTAAGGAAAAAATTGGTACCTCAAGCTTGAACTAAGCCGGTAGGGAAAAACTGTGGGTATTTAGCCATCATATCTGCTTCAGCTTCCTACGTAACTCCTTCAACCAGATGATTTCTCCATAGAACCTTTATTGAATCTAAGTCTTTGTTCCTCCACTTATGAACCTGAAGATCAAGGATTTCAATTGAAACCACATAGCTAAGGCTATCCTTCACACCAATGCTCTCTTTCGTAACAACCAACATCGGATCACCAATGCATTTCTTCAATAGTGATACATGGAAAACTGGATGTACTGATGCTAACTCCACGGGCAACTCCAACTCATATGCCACCTTGCCAATGCATCTCATAATCTTGTATGGGTCAACATATTGGGGATTAAGCATCCCTTTCTTTTCGAACCTTATCACCCCCTTCATGGGAGACACTTTCAGAAAACACCTGATCATCAACTTCAAATTCAAGTTCTCTCCTTCTCACATCCGCATAGGAATTTTGACAACTCTGAGTTATTTTCAGCTTTTCCTTTATAAGTTGAACATTCTCCATAGCCTCATGAACTAAATTTGTCCCTATTAACGTAGCTTCACCTACTTCAAACCAACCAATAGGAGATCTACACCTCTGCCCATAGAGAGCCTCAAACGGGGCCATCTGAATGATGGAGTGATAGCTGTTGTTATATGCAAACTCGATAAGAGGTAAATGATCATCCCAACTATCTTTGAAGCCAATCACACATGCCCTCAACATATCCTTGATAGTCTGAATGGTAGGCTCGGCCTGACCATCTGTCTGTGGGTGACAAGTTATGCTAAGCTTGACCTGAATATCAAGTCCCTTTTGAAATGACTTATAAAATTGTGAAGTGAACTGAGTACCTCTATTTGATATAATGGAAAAGGGAACACCATGCAATCGAACAAACTCCCTAATATACAATTTATCATAATCCTCCGCTGAGTCAGTTGTTTGACCTTTAGAAAATAGTCTACTTTAGTCAACCTGTCCACAACCACCCAAATAGAAACATACTGTCAATGTGTACGAGAAAACCCTGTAATGAAGTCCATATTGATCTCTTCCCACTTATAAGCGGGGATACTAATGTCCTGTAGCACACCTCTAGGTCTTTGATGCTCCACTTTCACTTGTTTGCAATTCAAACACTTAGCCACAAACTCTGTTATATCCTTCTTCAAAGCATTCCACGAATAGACTTATCTTAGGTCATGGGACATCTTGGTGTCACTTAGATGTATAGAATATTGGGAAATAGGAGCGGCATGCAACATCCACTTCCTCAAGTCATCGACATCCGAAACACACAAATGGCAAGCACACCATCTCCCCCTTGGGATAAGACCTCTACCTTATGATTCTAAACCACTTCCTTCTACTTTACCAAATTAGGATCCTCATCTTTCCTAGCCATGACCTCTGACTCCAAAGAGGATTTTGAACCATTCTGAATAATGACACCACCATATGTCGAGTCGACAATACAAACTCCTAATCGTGCAAGCCGGTGCACATCCTTCACCAACTCTTTTATTTCATCTTCCTCATGAGAAACACTCTAGCCTGCTAAGGGCATCCACCACTACACTGGCGTTGCTTGGATGATAAAAGACACTCATGTCATATTCTTTTAGAAGCTCTAACCACATTCTTTATTGCAAATTCAGGTCCTTCTGGGTAAACACATACTGAAGACTCTTATGGTTCATGAAGACATCTACATGCACTCCATACAAATAGTGTCTCTAAATCACTGATGCAAGCACCACTGCTGACAATTCTCGGTCATGTGTCCGGTAATTCGTTTCACGAGTCTTAGGCTGTCTAGAGGCATATACAATGACCTTGCCATGTTGCATCAATATACAACCAAGACCAACCCTAGAGGCATTAGAATACACCACATATCCATCTATACCCTCGAGTAGGGTCAATACTGGGGATGAAATGAGCCAATTCTTTAGCTCTTAAAAACTCTTCTCACATGCATCCGATAATTGGAATTTGACTTTCTTCTGAGTCAACTTAGTCAACAGTGCTGCAATGGATGAAAATCCCTCAACAAACCTTCTGTAGTAACCAGCTAAACCAAAGAAACTCCTGATATCTGAAGGACTAACTGGTTTAGGCCAATTCATTACAGCTTCTATCTTTTGAGAGTCTACTTGTACACCCTCACTTGACACCACCACATGGCCCAAAAATCCTACTGAATTCAGCGAAAACTCACACTTGGTGAATTTACCAAACAACTAGTGATCCTTAAAAGTCTGTAGTATAATCCTCAAATGAGCGGCATGCTCCTCCTCGCTCCGAGAGTATATGAGAATGTCATCTATGAACACAATCACAAACATGTCAAAATATGACTTGAACACCCTGTTCATCAAATCCATAAAAGTTGCAAGAGCATTCGTTAGTCCAAAAGATATAACTACAAACTCATAGTGACTATACCAAGTCCTAAAAGCTGTCTTTGAAATGTCACTCTCCCTAACTCTAAGATGATGATATCTTGATCAGAGGTCTATCTTTGAGAAACACTTGGCACCCTATAGTTGGTCAAACAAGTCATCAATTCTAGGGAGGGGATACTTATTCTTGATTGTAACCTTGTTCATCTACTGGTAGTCAATGCACATGCAAAGAGATCCATCCTTCTTTCGAACAAAGAGAACTGGTGCACCCCATGGGGACTTTCTAGGTCTGATGAAACCCTTGTCTAATAGATCCTTCATATTCTCTTTCAACTCCTTTAGCTCAGATAGAGCCATACTATAAGGAGGAATGGATATAGGTTGCATATCAAGAAGAAGCTCACTACAAAAGTCGATCTCCCGCTTGGGAGGGACTACGAGTAGATCATCTAGGAGAACCTTCGAGTACTCACACACTATAGGAACTGACTAGAGAGTTAGGGTCTTGACCGTAGCATCATTAACCCAAACTAGATGGTAAACACAACCCTTAGAAATCATCTTTCTAGCCTTAAGGTAGGAAATAAAGCGACCTACAGGCACAACTGAACTACACTTCCATTTTAGGATTGGCTCACCCGGAAATCGGAACTCTACCTCACAGGTTCTACAATTCACTGAGGCATAACATGCATGTAGCATATCCATGCCAAAGATAACATCAAAATCAATCATGTCTAACTCTACTAGATCTGCTGAGGTGACTGCTCAGACTTCATCAAGAAACTCAAACTCATCCTCAATTGTTGAGACCACCCTAAATTCATTTGGCTGCTTCATTGACCGGCAGACATTGAAAGTGACCTCCTTTTTATTAAGCCTGAATTTCAATTAGTCAGCCTCAACATCTACTAAAGCCCTCCGAGTAGTAAGGAATAGTCGCCCCAAAATGATGGGGACCTCAAAGTCAACCTCGAAATCTAGAATCACAAAGTCCGCTGAGAATACGAATCTATCCACTTTGCCAAGCATATCAGATAGGATCCCCACAGGCTTCTTAACAGTTCGGTTGGCCATTAGTAGCCGCATAGTAGTCGGGGTAGGGGCTCCCAAGCCCAGATGCTTGAACACAGCTAATGTCATCAGATTGATGCTTGAACACAAATCTATATTTGTGTGGCCCCTTGTTTCTTTCCTTATTCACCTTCAGGATCCTTCTCAACAACTGTGGTCTCCCCACTCCTAGTCATCACAGCCATAGTGACTCTCATTCTGTGGATTTTGGACTATGTTTCTAGGTAGTGTTCCCTTTTGCCTAGGGTTCATGGATGCCAACAGTTGCCCCAGCTGCTGCTCTATTTGCTTGATGGTTGCGGCATACGACTCAACTCTCTGGCCCATGCCAGATATATCTCCACAAATTTCTTTCTGCTGCTCCTCCGCAGATCTCACCTTCTTGAGCATCTCAGCCATCATGCTCTCCAATAACGTTTGTCCAGCCTTGTCATGACCTGAGTTCACACCCTAGTTGTAACATAAGGCCTAGGACAATGAATGGCCCCAAGTCAACCCATGGCATAATCATAGCATGATACTAATAGAATAATAGCTAAAAGAATCATATATGAGCGGAAGCTAACTGAAAAAGTCTAATCAACACCATAAAAACATTGAATCAAAAGTTGAATCTGTCTATACATTTCTGAAAGCCTCTACTAAAGTGATGAACTGCTGGGACAAGTCCCCAGCTAACTCCTAATGTTTGAAACTGAAATAGGAAAATCATAAATCTTGTCCTCGGTAGATGAGGACTCACCATTGACAGTTGAGGAAGGAATAGAGCATGTCTAACAGCGAGGATGAATCTATAAACTTGGATCTATATAAAAAATGATATAGCACATAAAGTATACGGTCAGTACTTTGAATGTACCGAGCATATGGGAAATGTAAAAGAACTGAAACATGCAAGTATACTAAAAGAAATTAAACTGTATACATAATTGAACATATAATTGAGCTGAAATGCAATGACCATGTATGAGATGTATATATACTGGCATGATACACTTATTTGAAAATATTTAGCTAAAATACAAGTAAAGTTGATTCATAAGGGTCATGTACATGCACTGAGAGCTGAGCCTATAACTGAAATTATAAACTAAGGGAAAACCTCCTCTACTAATGAGCGTCCTATCTTGGCTAAGGGAAACATTCTCTACTATTGAGAGTCCCTAACTTAGCTAAGGGAAACATTCTCTACTATTGAGAATCATTGACTAAGCTAAGGTAAATATTCTCTACTATTGGAATCCCTGACTGAGCTAATGGAAACATTCTTTACTATTGAGAATCCCTTAATAGCGTGACACGTGGTTCTAAGAGCTGGGTATGTTGGGACCATGGCCTGATCGGTGCTAGGTTCTACTCTCAACTGAACACAAGGGTACATGTAATTGATGAATCTAAAGATGATGTCCTGAGACTACTCAGAACCACTTTCTCTAGCAAAGATTCCTCGAGTCTAGAGGACCAAGACTATACTAACATGGAAAGATCCAAATTGATATCATTCGTCTAGTCAGGGCTACTTTCTACTAGAAAGAGGCCTAAGAGTCTGGGGACTATACTAAAATCGAAGGCTTAATATAAATCATGGATCATAAGCTTGACTTGTCATAAAACTTGCATAATAGGGCATATTTTCCTAATAGCTTGAAAACATGAATTTAATATCAAATTTTGAGTGTATAATCTTCCTATTAGACTTAAATTATACATTTGAACACGAGGGACTTCGACCCATAGACATAACATAGATAATTCCATAGAATTGGGTTAAAACCCTAGAAGTTCTTTAAAAGCATACTTGAAACATGGAATTCGATTCATGAGGGATTTGACAAGGGACATGCATCCATAATCATAGGAACATAAATTTGATCATGATGAAACTCATATCATATAGGAACATGAGAGAATTTATCTATATTTTCACAAAACTATAGAATTTTGAAATTGGGGCATGAGAGGTAAGAATCATGAATACAACTTTAAAGGGGCATGAGGGTGGAAGAAACCCGTGACTCATAGCTCCACATACCTTGGTTAATGAACCCTTGACTTGATATGAAGAGTCCAAGAAGATTTAAAGAGGTTTGAAGAAGAACCCTAGCTCCTTTCTTAAGAGAAAATCCAACATCGATCTTTTTGAAGAGGGTGAGCATCTAGGCTAGGTTTATCCCTTTAATCTGACCTTAAGGAAGCCCAAAGTGATGTCATTTAGGCATTAGAAGTGTAGGAGTTTACTAAAATGCCCCCAAACTATTAAATTAAACATGCAACTGGCACTTACTACGACTCACAGTATAGGTCGTGGTTTGACTATAAGAACAGTACCTAGATTCATACAATTTCTTGTGCATCTTCACTAAACTGCTCACAACCTTTTACTCCAAACTCTGCTTGATGCAAGGTCAGATGCTTTGGAAAGAAGATTCAATGGGATTCTATTTGTTATGCTAAATCATCCAAACACACTTTGTAAAATGGGATCTATGGTCGCTTGAAGTTGACCCTTGTAAGAACTGATACAAAAACCCAATCAGTAAAAAGGCTCTCAACTCAACTTTATGCTAAAGGTTACTTATGACCTTAGTTTGTATCCAATGCCCTTCTCACACTTTAGAATTGGTCTAAAATGTAGTTCCTATAAAATTCATTGGGTTTGGGCCTATCCACATACCTAAAAGGGTTCCAAACATTTCCTGAAAGTCTGAGGCATTATAATATACCAACTCACGACTGTAATAGTGATTCGTACCATCATATTATAACTCGTACCATGAGTCATACCACCAACCTACAAATCGTGGTTTCGTCTAATGAAAAGTGAGTCCGTCTTTTACCCAATTCTCTGAATATTTCCACGAACGCATACCATGACCCCTCATTACTTGCTATAAGTTGTACCATGACCCCTACAACAAACACTTCAAAATCTTTAGGTAAGCTATGACTCTTGACCATGAGTTGTACCTACACATTACTACCTACGACGTGGACTTGTGGTCTGAAGGATTATTCTCTGAACTTTTCCACGAGTCATCATATGACCTGCACAACTAAGCTACGACCGTATGACCAGTCGTACTGAGATAAAGTTGCAGATTTTTTTACTGAACGTACTCCAAATCCTAATTTGGATTGTGGGAACTTTTGGGATGTTACATTATCTCCCCCTTAGAAATATTTGACCTCGAATATAGAATAAGCATACTGAAAGCTGGGGAATAGATCTGTCATCCCATATACTGAATATGTGAAGCTGAAAACTAATGGAGTGACTGAGTTGAAAGGCTAGGGAAAGAGCTTCAATATCGAGAACCGAATACTAAAAGTTGAATGCTAATGGAGTATCTAACTCCAACCTAAACTACATATCTGAACTGAATCTCTGAGTCATACATGTATGCTTGGATATGAGAGGGATTAAGGGACATGAAACTGACATGAAACTAGATAGAGTATTGGGGAGTATTCATTCCTCTAACTGGAAATGAGCTTGAATGGATTGATTTATTGATAATGCTCAAACCACACTTCCAGCTGAAGTATGAAGCGGACGTTGTCAATAAAGAACCCAAACTTATAGGTTGGGGTAGAACCGACAGGAAATATGGAAGATCTAGATTATATCTAGTAGATGAACTTGTATGGTAATTACTTCACAAAGGGGGAATTCTAATAAAAAGAGATAATAAAAATAAGAAGTAGTCAAGATTATAGTTGTGAATCAGTAATTAATGGATAACTAGGGTTTATGTTCCCCATGGGTTCATAATAGCTTTTGGTATACACTTGTGATCTTTACCAATACTTACAGAACTGATAACTTAGGTTCATTCAAACGATCGACCAATCCCTATTGAATGACTATCATCAATTATTCGACCAAGTCTCATGAGTTTTGCAAACTAACCGTTATCACTAAGTTCCAGATATAACTATCCTGCGACCACAACTCATGTTAATACAATGATCATCAAGATCAAGGCTCCGTTGTAATTCTCTTTTCCTAATCTCTACCTCTTCGACCAAAGCAAGTAAAGAATTCAGGCAGTTCCTAATGGTGTACACCGCTAAGATTCATTAAAGATGAAGAGAAGACAATGTAAGTAATTGGTATTGGTTTTATAATCACTTTGTGCAACCCTAGCTAGTTAATTCACCATGGTTCCCACAACCCTAGTTATGGAGGTTTTAGCCTCTCATAGTTACAAGGTTGTGATTTGTGTTCATTGTTGAAAACATATAACAATACTTACAAAGATGATTGAGAAAAATAATTCCTTTAATTAAACCACGAAATCTTGAATAACGAGTAGCAAGAGCAAGATGAATTCAAGAAAAGGTTGATTACAAGGTTGAACCAACTCAATTCTATCTCTCAATGATATCAAAATCTCTTACTACAATGTTTTACTCCTAGAATGAAGTCTATTCGTCCTCCTCTCTATGAAAAATAAACATAAAAAGTATTTATAGAGACACAAGAATCCTTTACCTAAACTAACTGGACTGCTTTCCATATCTGGTGCCGAACTTATCACGGGTCCACCTACGACTCATAGGGGCTTCTCATGGATCATGACATCAACTCGTGGCTTGAAATGTTGGCTAAGTGTTGGGCCAAGGTACGATTTGTTCCAACTTGCTACGACTCGTACATTCAGACCCATGGCTTGATCTTGAACTTTTGAACCTTTTTCTGAACTTCACTATGACCGGTATGGTACAACTCGTTCCTTCATCTCACGAGTCATAGGTGCTCTCGTACTTAGAATCAGCCTTTAGTGCAATTCTTCTGGATTGTGTCACGACTGGCTTACCACGACTCGTACCACCATGGTACAATCCGTGACAAGTCTCATAAATTTATTCTTCCAGGTTATCTTTCAGCTTCTTATCAAAGCCCTCTGTACGACTTGTAAGTCCATCCTACGGATCATACTGTGGTCTGCACTTTTTTCACCTTTTTGCACACTTTTAGCTTCCTTTTGCAATTTATTGTTCCAACACCCATTTATCCTGAAATAAAAGCAAAAGTGCCTCATATCCACATAAAGACACCTAAGTCCATGCTATTTTCTTAGTTTTGAGTTTCAATAGTATTGTAAATTCACAGAACATCAACACCCTCAACTTAAGACTTTTGCATGTCCTCAGGCAAAGAAAAATAAAAACTAAGCACAATGCTCAACTAGAAAATAAACTCAAGATACTACAACCAAAACTCAAACAAATTTGTGCACTCTATATACAAACTCTATTGAACCTTCCTCTTGAAACATCATCAGCTAATGAATTGCAAGCAACCTCAAAATATCATATTCAGGGATAAAGACAAGTCATTTAGCTATCAACAAGCAATCAAATCATCACCTATGTGTTTCACACAGATCAATGGTAAAAGCAAACATAATCCATGTACCCTCACAAAAAATGAAGTCCCCTCTCTAGTGTGAAGTACCAACTGAAACATGGGACTAGGCAAATGAAGCACTCACTCTCTAAAAGAACTGCAAGTATTATGCATCAGATACCATAGGCTTGCCCTTATTTTCTCTGCTTCGGTTTGTTAGATGGTCAAATTAAGATCACTATAGGACTTTATATGTCTTGTAATGTAGGATTAGGGATGTACATGATAAAAATGAAAGATTTTATTAGTGACTATCCCTTCCTTGGCACTACATTCGTTGGCTACACCGTTCTCCTATTTCACCCTTCATTCTTTTTGTCTCCTTTTCTTCCCTTTTTCCCATTTTATGAACATTCACATGGGTGAGGTGATTTTTTTTCACATTCTTCAACACTTCTCTTCTTTTTTCAATATTCTCAAATTTTCAGCTTTTTACTTTTTCACCTCACCACACCTTACTTTTCACCATTTTTCTTCTTTTTCTTTTTCTTTTCTTTCCTCCCGCTCCCACCATTTATGCACCCCTACTTTAGCCACCCTCAACTTAAGCATTTTTCTTATGCTGAGGTTCACACTATCCAAGGAAGGACCAGGGCCAAATAGGTTCATTATAAACAAATGGGTACGGTTGGTAGGCAAATAGAAGAAATATGGTCAATTAAGGCTCAAACTTGGGGTCAAGGGATTCATGAAACTTTGGTAGGGCAATATAGGAAAAAAGTGGTCTAACACAACAATGTCCTATGATCATCTACTAACTACCCATCATCAACCTATGCAGAGACCAACCAGGCAAGTTCTAGATCTTCAACAACATACCGCAACAAATACTAAGACCTCACTCACACATGGTACATTAACTATTTTTGCTTTACCTTTCTGGTTCATACATGGCTTAACAAGACTATCACTATCAGTAACTAAATGACATAAAATGATCCACAAAATTCATGCATTGTTTTCACAAATACATAGATAAATTTTTTAAACAGGGTTAATTTTGTAAAAAACAACAAAAGTAGTGCATATTCAATGGCTGAGTATTCCTAAGTTACTTTCTAATCAAACAAAAATCACAACTATAAAGAAAAAAAATCCTAACACATGCTGATTCTACTAGATCGCATGTTTGAGGGAAAACAAACACGGCAAGAAAAACCCCCAGGTGAACCAAAAATATCCCAAAAATAAAAGTACACCCCCCGTTTTTAAAGAATGAGCTTTGTCCCCGAAGCACAAAATATAAGCTTGAAAGGGAAAAGGACATACCTGTGGTTACTCAGACTTCACCTTCCATGGGTTGCCTCCCATGCAGCGCCTGATTTAATGTCGTGGCACAACGCAAGTCTCTTGACTACTCAAAATTTGTCAAGTGACTTATACTCATTTTTAAGTGTTGAGATCACACTAAATTCCTTTGGTTGCTTCGTACTCCAACAGATGTTGAACGTGACCTCTTCTTTGTTTAGCCTGAATTTCAACAGGACAGCTTCCACATCCATTAGAGCTCTCCCACTAGCGAGGAATGGTCGCCCCAAAATGATGGGGACCTCATAACTGACCTCGAATCCAAGATCACAAAGTCTGCTGGGAATATAAACTTATCAACCTTGAAAACCGCCAAGGGCATTAGATTAATGCTAGCTCCCAGACCTTAGAGTGCCCTTGTGAACTCGACAATACCAATGGTGCAAAGGATCATGAATGCACCTAGGTCTTCCTTTTTCTAAGCTAAGACCCTTGTTGCTATGGCACTGTAGTGATGGACATTGTCAACCGGCTCATAACTTACAGATCTTTTCTTTGTCACCAGGTCCTTCATGAATTTTGCATATCCCCGCATCTTCTCTAGTGCTTCGACCAATAGTATATTCACAGAAAGTTGTTTAAGCATTGAAAGAAATTTTTGGAACATTCGTTGTCCGCCTTTTTCTTCATCCTCTATGGGAATGGTGGCGGTGGTCTTGGGATAGCTTTTTGCACTAGAGTTGCCCCCTGATCAATGTCGCATTCCTTAGGGGCCTCTTGAAACTGATCTTGTTGTTTCTCATCACCGATCTCTTCTTCCTCAATCACGCTCTCTTTCCTCCTTTCAACCTCAACAGGAAATGGGGGGTCAACTGTTGTTTTACCACTCCTAGTCATCACTGCCATTCAATGAGCATCATTCTTTGGATTCTGGGTAGTGTTTCTAGGAAGTGTACCCTTTTGCCTAGGGTTCATTGATGCCGACAATTGCCCAAGTTGGTGCTCTATCTGCTTGATAGCGGTGGCGTGAGATTCTACTTTCTAACCCATGCTAGATAAGTCACTTAGAATTTCTTTTAACTGATCATCCATGGACCTCACCTTTTTTAGCATTTCATCCATCATACTTTCAAACTTTGATTGTCCGGCTTCCCTTCTCGTGCGTTAGGAGGCATATAGACCCCAACTCGGTGGTTGCGGTATTCGTCAGTCCTTCTCCATTCTCCCTCTCACTTACGACCAAGACTCCTATCTCTGAACCTATTCCTATTGTAGTTGTCCTTGTATTGGTTCTGACCTTAATTTCCAGAACCTTGGCGCCAATTGTCTTGTCCAGACGCTTGGGCATTGGCTCGGAAACCTGCTACTTGGTTGTCTAGGAAGTTTGCCTTTTCCTCAGAATTAGAGTGTTTTGCTCCCTGCTCCCTTCCTTGTGTTCCCACTACATTTACCTTTTTGGCTCCTGCTCCCCTGATATGCTTTGTCAGCAAATCCAATGATATGCGCATGTGAGCAAACTCCTGATCGCGTTCTTCCTCCTTCCTTCGTTGGTCTGCAGTCAAACCAACAACATATGTACCTGCCACTGCATCAGCCTCCCTCGTATGCCAGGCCCTGTTCATCTTTGTCACCCTATCAAGGATAGTGGTTGCTTCCTCCCAGGTGTGACTCATTAATGCTCCACCCGCCACCGTGTCTACTACAACCTTATGCTATTATTAAGAGACCTGCAAAATATTTCCAACAAACTATCATATGGGATTTTATGGTTCGAGCACTTAGTCAACTTCTTCTTGAACCTCAACCAGGTCTCGTGAAGTGCCTCCATCTTAATCTACCAGAAATATAGATATCAGATTTTAAATGTAACATCCTTGATGGGGGGAAAATCTTTCCAAGAAGGCTTGTTTCATCTCCCTCCAGTTGGTTATGTAGTCATTGGGCAACTCCGTTAACCGCAAAGTAGCTTCCCCTGATAGAGAGAAAGGGAAGAGTCAGAGTCTTATTGCATCCTGGCTTACTCCGGGAAACCTGTATGCTTGGCCTACAAAATTCATTAAGTTCAGGTTGGTGTCATCCGCTGCATGGCCGCTAAACACCCCTTTCATGTTTAGCAATTGAATCATGGTGCTCATAATGTCGAATTTGGACCCAGCGAGCAGTGGTGGTGGCACAGTTGCTCCAGTTGATCCAACCTCATCAACATCTGGGTCATCATCACTGAAGAACTGAGGGGCAAATCTTTGAGCTCGATTGCCCCTCCCATGTCGACCAGCATTCACCACTTCATCTCTATCATCATTAGCTTGCTGAAGTGCAGCTAACCGAGCTCGGCTTGCCTAGCTTCTTCAACTAAGCGGGCTTCTCTCTTCTCAGGGTTTTCCATTCTATGCAAGGTTCGTTCAATTTTGGGATTGAGTGGAACGCAGAGGTCTCCTCTAATCCGAGTGCTTGGCATCCACTGGATGACAGCCTGTGGGTATCAAAGAAAAAGACAAAAAAAAAATAATAAACGTAATTAAAGAAATAAATACCAAAAAGTAAAATACAAGCTGATAACCTAGTCTTAACCATATTCCGCGGCAACGGCGCCACTTTTTGATAACACTCAAACCACACTTCCAACTGAAGTATGAAGCTGACGTTGACAATAAAGAACCCAAACTTATAGGTTGAGGTCGAACCCACAGGGAATATGGAAGATCTAGATTATAGCCAGTAGATGAACTTGTATGGTAATTACTTCACAAAGGGGGATTCTAATAGAAAGAAATATAAAAATAAGCAGCAGTCAAGATTATAGTTGTGAATCAATAATTAAAGGATAACTAGGGTTTATATTCCCCATGGGTTCATAACAGCTTTGGGTATACACTTGTGATCTTTACCAATACTTACTTATAGAACTAATAACTTATGTTCATTCATATGATCGACCAATCCCTATTGAATGACTATCCTCAATTACTCTACCAATTCTCATGACTTTTGCAAACTAACCGTTATCACTAAGTTCTAGATATAACTATCCTGCGACCAAAACTCAAGTTAATACAATGATCATCAAGATCAAGGCTCCATTGTAATTCTCTTTTCCTAATATCTACCTCTCGAACAAACAAAGTAAAGAATTCAGGCACTTCCTAACATTGTACACCGCTAAGAATCATTAAATATGAAGAGAAGACAATGTAAGAAATTGGTATTGATTTTAGAATCACTTTGTGCAACCCTAGCTAGTTAATCCACCATGGTTCCCACAATCCTAGTTATGGAGGTTTTAGCCTCTCATAGTTGCAAGGTTGTGATTTGTGTTCATTATTGAGAACATAAAACAATACTTACAAAGATGATTGAGAAAAATAATGCTTTCAATTAAACCACGAAATCTTGAATAACGAGTAGCAAGAGCAAGATAAATTTAAGAAAAGATTGATTACAAGGTTGAACCAATTCAATTCTATCTCTTAATGATATAAAAATCGCATACTACAATGTTTTCCTCCTAAAATTAAGTCTATTCGTCCTCCTCTCTGTGAAAAATAAACATAAAAAGTATTTATAGAGACACAAGAATCCTTTTCCTAAACTAACAGGATTGCTTTCCATATCTGGTGCCGACCTCCTCACGGGTCCACCAACGACTCATAGGGGCTTCTCTCGGATCGTGACATCAACTCGTGGCTAGGAATGTTGGCTGAATTTTGGCTAAGTGTTGGGCCAAGGTACGATTCGTACCAACTTGCTACGACTCATACATTGACACCCATGGCTTAATCCTAAACTTTTGAACCTTTTTCTAAACTTCACTATGACTAGTATGGTACGACTCGTACCTTCATTTCACGGGTTGTATGTGCTCTCGTACTGAGAATCAGCCTTCAGTGCAATTCTTATGGATTTCTTTATGAGTGGCTTACCACGACTCGTAACACCATGGTACAATCCGTGACAAGTCTCATAAATTCAGTCTTCCAGTTTATCTTTCAGCTTCTCATCAAAGCCCTCAGTACGACTCATAGGTCCATCCTACGGATCATACTGTGGTCTGCACTTTTTTCACCTTTTTGCACACTTTTAGCTTACTTTTGCAATTTATTGTTCCAACACCCATTTATCCTGATATCAAAGGAAAAGTGCCTCATATCCACATAAATACACCTAAGTCCATGTTATTTTCTTAGTTTTGAGCGTCAATAGTGTTGTAAGTTAACAACACATCAGTTACCACTCTCGAAATGCTTTCTAATACTAAAATAACTATCATGGTATCTAGTTTAACTACAAGTAAGGGACTCATAAGAATGAATCATTCATGACACCTAAAACTAGTTACATACATGATGTAGCCAGATCTGCTAGGCCACTGACGCAGTTTCTAAAGACTGAGTTCGAGGGCTGAGTATGCTGGAAGACATGAGTTAACACACATAGCTAGTTTATAACATAAAGCTGAGACCTATGGATTTGCAGAGTAAGACAGGGATCATTGTCTGAAGTGGTCATCTAGAATCCTGGGAGGCTATACATAAGAGTGGATAAAGCATAACTACAACTGAGCATAGTAGAAATCATATAAACTTGAAGGGATTGGCATCCCATAGCTATTAGTGTTGGGATTCCCCTACTAGCACACTCAATATTTGACTTGTCTCATTGACTTATCACATCCCCCTTAGAATAAAGCCATCATTATAAGGCTCCTGGATCTTTTCTTAAGGTTAGGCTAAACCTCTAACTCTTAACTCCTCCTTCACATCTAAAATTCTCTGATAGCTTCATACTCATAGCTATTTCATACCATGTACCGACAATCTCCTCTCAACATACATCAAAGGACTTTCTATTCCATACTGGGTTTCTGGGGTGTAACAACATACAAAGAGTAACATTTTTAGCTAATAACATACCTGCTACTACTTCTTGCAATTTGCCCAGATCTTGATGTGTTGATAAGGCGTAAGAGCAGTTTTGACATTGTCCTCCACCTATACTAGAATATGCGCCCTGCTAAAATGGGCGGGTTGTTGGAGCTACTGAAAAGGCAGTTGGGGCCCTACTCTTGCCCGCTTAGCTGCTGGGCAATCTCAAAGCTTATGACCTGACCTGCCGCACCAAAATCCAGTGCCTAAGCCAATCATGCACTCCCCCAAATGGTTCTTCCCATAGTTCTTACAATATGGATATGTAATCTCCATTACCCTATGTATGTATGGTACACTGGTGTTAAAGGTGTTGGGGCTAATGATCTCTGTTGGGAGCATGAGCGGTGTCCACCACTCTTCTCCTGATGGGAGAACTCTGAATCTCTTGTCCTTACACTCTTGGCCTCTCTCTCATTTTCTTTCACCTACTCCGTCTCTATTTGTTGGGTATATATTACCAATCATGAGAAGTTTATGTTCTTGTGCAACATGGTAGTCCTGAACTCCTTGACCAAGGAGTCTACCACTTCGTTCACAAACCTGCTCACATGAGCCCTCTAGTTGGCTACCATTTCCGATGCTTACTTGGATAACTGGGTAAACTCTAATGCATACAGCTGGACAGTCATGCTGTTTTGCCTCAAGTTGATGAACTCTGTCGCCATTGCCTCCCTTAACTCTCTAGGGAACAACCTATACAAGAACGCAGTCATAAACTCATCCCAACTCACGGGGACTGCTCTAACTCCTCGATAATCTTTCCACTGACAGAACAATATATGAGCAACCCCCTTCAGTTGGTAGGAGGCTAAGTCTGCGCTCTCTTTTCCCATCACCCCTATAATCTGGGTGATCTTCTGGATCTTCTCTAAGAACTCATATGGGTCTTTATCCACCGTTAACCCTATGAATTCGAGTGGGTTCATATAAAGGAAGTCTCTTACTCTAGTTGCCGCTATGTTCCCATTCTAGGGAACATGAGCCACCACCCGCTGATTAACCTTAGCGGTCATGGCTTGCGCCAACATGTGAAAGGCTACTGTAAACTCAACACGAGTAACATGCTAATTCATCAGTTTCATTGGGGATGGTAGGGCTGGTTGTTTCCCATTACCATTTCTTATTCCGCTTGCTTTTCTGGGAGGCATTATCTGTGAGTGCATAAAGCACGAGTTAGGAGAGGAACTATTAGAGTCTCAAACTCTACGCACGATAAGAATCATGAAGAAATGGAAACTTTCCTAAAACGTCTGGTAGCCTATTCGTCATAAGTGTGGCGCACTTTAAAACAATGAAAAACACTCTACTTAATTCAGCTTTCAAAAACCCTAGGACACTGTAAACCTTTGGTCGGATATAAAGTTTGTCACAACCCAAGTTTACACCCTAGCCGTAACATAGGCCTAGGAGAACGAGTGGCCCTAAGTCGACCCACGACATAATCATAGCGTGATGCTAACAGAATGATAGCTAACAAAATCATATATGAATGGAAGCTAACTAAAAGAGTCTAATCAACACCATAAGAACATAGTCTATTAAATATACCGAATCAAAAGTTGAATCTGTCTATACATGTGTGAAAGGCTCTATTAAACGGATGAGCTATTGGGACAAGTCCCCAGTTAACTCCTACATTCAGAAAATGAAATAAAACTAAAATAGGAAAATCATAAATCTTTTCCTCGTTAGATGAGGACTCACCACTAACAGATGAGGTAGGAATTGAACATGTCTAACTACAAGGCTGAATTTGGAAAGCTGGATCTATATCATAAAATGATATAGCACATAAAGTATGTGGTTAGTACTTAGAATGTACTCAGTATATGGGAGATGTAAAAGAATTTAAACATGGAAGTATACTAAAAGAAAGTAAACGGAATACATAACTGAACATATAAGTGAGCTGAAATGCAACAACCCTATCTGAAATGTATAAATACCAGCATGATACACTTATTTGAGAACATTTAGTTAAAATACAAGTAAAGCTGATGCATAAGGGTCATGTACATGCACTAAGTTGAGGCTATAACTGAAATCATAAACTAAGGGAAAACCTCATCTACTAATGAGCGTCCTTGGCTAAGCAAAGGGAAACATTCTCTACTATTTAGAGTCCCTGACTAAGCTAGGAGAAACATTCTCTACTATTAAGAATCCTTGATTGAGCTAAGGGAAACATTCTCTACAATTTAGAATCCCTGACTGAGCTAAGGGAAACATTCTCTACTATTGAGAATCCCTGACAAAGCTAAGGGAAACATTCTCTACTCTTGAGAATCCCTGACTGAGCTAAGGGAAACATTCTCTACTAATAAAAATCCCTAACTGGACTAAGGGAAACATTTTATACTATTGAGAATCCTTGACTTAATTATGGGAAACATTCTCTACTATTGAGAAACCCTAACTGGATTAAGAGAAACATGCTCTACTATTAAGAATCCTTGACTAGCGTGACACGTGGTTTTGAGACTTGGGTATGCTGGGACCCTGGACTGGTCGATGGTAGGTGCTACTCTCAACCGAACACAAGGGTATGTGTAATTGATGAATCTGAAGCAAATGTCCTAAGACCAGTCAGAACCACTTTCTCTAGCAAGGATTCCGAGATTCTAGAGGACTAGGACTATACTAACATGGAGGGCTCAAAACCAATATCATATGCCTAGTTACGGCTACGTTCTACTAGCAAGAGGCCCGAGAGACTAGGGAATCATAAACATCCTCATCATACAAAATTCATGAAAAACCATAGGTCCAATTCTCAACATAAATCATTGATCATAAGCTTGACTTGTCATAAAACTTGCATAATAGGGCATACTTTCCTAATAGCTTGAAAACATGAATTTAATATCAAATTTTGAGTGTACAATCTTCCCATTAGATATATATTATACATTTGAACATGAGGGACTTGGACCCATAGACATTACATAGATAATTCCGTAGAATTGGATTAAAACCCTAAAAGTTCTTAAAAGCATACTTGAATCATAGAATTCATAGATTAATGAGGTATTTGATAAGGGACATGCATACATAATCATAAGAACATAAATTGGATCACGAGGAAACGGATATCATAGAGAAAGATGAGAGAATTCAACTACATTTCACAAAACTCTAGAATTCAAAAATTAGGGCATGGGAGGTAAGAATCATAAGTACACCTTGAAAAGGGCATGAGGGCGGAAGAAAACCCTCTCTCATAGCCCCATATACCTGGGTTGATGATCCCTTGACTTGTCTTGAAGAGTCCAGGAAGATTTAAAGAGGTTTGAAGAGGAACCCTAGCACCTTTCTTGAGAGAAAATCCAACATCGATCTTTTTGTCGAAGGTGAGGATATAGGGAAGGTTAATCCCTTTAATATGACCTTAAGGAAGCCCAAAACAACATCATGAAAGAGTTAGAAGTATAGGAATTTACTAAAATTCCCCCAAACTATTAAATTAAGACCTGCAACTGGCACTTACTACGACTCACAGCACGGGTCATTGTTTGATTGTACGCCCCGTACCTAGATTCGTACAATGTCTGGTGCAGCTTCATTAAACCGCTCATAACATTTTACTCCAAACTCCGATTGATGCAAGGTTAGATGCATTGGAAAGAAGACTCAAAGGGATTGTATATGATATGTTGAATCATGAAGAAACACTTTGTAAAATGGGATCTACGGTCTTTTGAAGTTGACTATAGTATGAACTTATACAAAAATTGAATTGGTAAGAAGGATCTCAACTCAACTTTGTGCTAGAGGTTCCTTATGACCATAGTTTGTATCCAATGAACTTCTCACACTTAATAATTTGTCTAACATGTAGTTCCCATAAAATTCATCGGGTTTGGGCCTATCCACATACCCAGAAGCGTTCCAAACATAGCCTAAAATTCCCAAGAATTGCAATACACCAACTCACGAATGTAACAACGATTCATACCATCATATTATGACTTGTACCACGAGTTGAACCACCAACCTACAACTCGTGGCTTCCTCCCGTGACTAGTGAGTCCATTTTATTCCTAACTCACTGAATATTTCCACGGATGCATACCATCACCCGTCATTCCCTGCTATGAGTTGTCCCATAGCTCGTATAACCAACACTTTGAAATCCATAAGTACGTTGTGACTCTTGACCACGAGTCATTCCTACACATTATTATGACTCATGATATGGACTCATGATCTGAAGGATCAATCTCTAAACTTTTCCATAGGTCATCATGTGACCTGTACAACTAGGCTACGACCTGTATGACCAGTTATACTGAGATACAGCTGTAGATTTTTCTGCTGAACACATTCCAAATTCTAATTTTAATGTTGGGAACTTTTGGAGTGTTACATTATCTCCCCCTTGGAAATGTTTGTGCTCGAATGTAGAATAAGCATACTAAAAAGCTGCAGAATAGATCTGTCATCCCAAATATTGAACATCTGAAGCTGAAAGCTAACGGAGTGACTGAGCTAAAAGGCTAGGGAAAGAGTTGCAATCCCAAGAACCGAATACTAAAAGCTAAATGCTAATGGAGTATTTAACTCCGAGCTGAACTACAAATCAAAACTAAATCTCTGAGTCATTCATGCATGTTGAGACATGAGAGGGACTGAGGGATATGAAACTAACATGGAACTAGATAGAGCATTGAAGAGGATTCATTTCATCACACTAGAACTGAGATGGTACGGATTGAGTTATCACTCTCGAACTTTTTTTTGATAATGAACTAGCGATCATGGCATCTGGTTTGACTGCAAGTAAGTGACTTATAAGCATGAATCATTCATGACATCTAAAACTACATACACATATGAGGTAGCCTGATCTGTTGGGCCACTGAAGCAATTTCTAAAGATTGAGTTCGAGGGCTGAGCATACTAGAAGACATGAGTTAACACACATAGCTAGTTTATGACATGAAGCTAAGACCTCTGGATTCGCAGAGTAAGACTGGGATCATTTTTTTTGAAGTTGTCATCTAGAATCCTAAGAGGCTACACATAAAAGAGGATAAAACGTAACTTCAACTGAACATAGGAAAAATCAGCTGAGCCTAAAGGGATTGGCATCCCATAACTATTAGTGTTGGGACTCCCCTACTAGCACACTCAAGATTTGACTTGTCTCATTAACTTATCATCTCCCCCTAAGCTTAAATCCATCATTCTAAGGCTCCTGGATCTTTCTTCAGGTTGGGATAAACCTCTAACTCTTAACTCTTCCTTCACCTCTAAAATTAACTGATAGCTTCATACTCATAGATATTTCATGCCAAGTATCGACAATCTCCTCTCAACATACATCAAAGGACTTTCTATTCCATACCGGGGTTCTGGATCTATCAACATGCAAAAGTAACACTATTAGCTAATAACATACCTGCGACTATTTCTAGCGATTTTCCCTGATCTTGATGTGCTGACAAGGTGTAAGAGCGGTTTTGACAATGTCCGCCACCTATATTAGAAGATGCGCCCTACTAAAATGGATGGGCTGTCGGAGCTGCTAAAGAGGCGGTTGGGGCCCTACTCTTGCCCCACTTGGCTGTTGGGAAATCTTAGATCTTATGACCTGACCTACCACACCAAAGGCAAGCGCCTGAACCAATCATGCACTCCCCCAAATGGTTTTTCCCACAGCTCTTACAAGCTAGATATGTAATCTCCCTTACCTTAGGTTTGTATGGTACATTGGCTGTCGAAGGTGTTGGGGATGATGACCTCTACTGGGAGCGTGAGCAGTGTCCACCACCTGTAGGAGGCTAAGTCTGCGCTCTCCTTTGCCATCACCCTCATTATTTGGGTGATCCTTTGGATCTCCTCTAAGAACTCATACGTGTCTGTGTCCACCTGTGACCCCAAGAATTCGAATTGGTTGATCCTGAGGAAGTCTCTTACTCCATTCACCATTACGTTCCCATTCAGGGGAACATGAGCCACCGCCGCTAATTAACCTGAGCGTTCATAGCCTACGCCAACATGTAAAAGGTTGTAACTCGGAATGAGTAACATGCTCATTCATTAGGTTCTTTGTGGCTAGTGGGGCTTGTTGGTGCCCATTACCGTTTCTCCTTCCATTTGCTTGTCTGGGAGGCATTATCTGCGAGCACGTAAAGCATGACTTAGGAGAGAAACAATTAGAGCCTCAAACTCTACGCACGATAAGAATCTTGAAGAAAGGATAACTTTCTTAAAACGTCTCGTAGCCTCTTGTCATAAGTGGGGCGTGCTTCATACCTATGAAAAATACTCTACTTAATGCGGCTTTCGGACACCCTAGGACACTCTAAACCTTTGCTCGGATACCAAGTTTGTCACGATTTGAGTTCACAGCCTAGCCGTAATACGTGACCTAGGACAACAAATGGCCCTAAGTCGACCCATGTCATAATCATAGCATGATACTAACAGAATAATAACTAATAGAATCATATCTGAGCGGAAGCTAACTGAAAGAGTCTAATCAACACCATAAGAACATATTTTATTAAAAACACCAAATCAAAAGTTGAATCTGTCTATACATGTATGAAAGCCTCTACTAAACTGATGAGCTACTGGGACAAGTCCCCGACTAACTCCTAAAGTCTTAAACTTAAATAAAACTAAAATAGGAAAATCATATATCTTGTCCTCGGTAGACAAGGACTCACTAATGACAGATGAGTTAAGAATAGTGTGTCTAACCGTGAGGCTAAGTATGAAAACCTGGATCTTTATCATAAAATGATATATCACATAAAGTATGCGGTCAGTACTTGAAATGTAATGAGTATATGGGAAATGTAAAAGAATTGGAACATGCAAGTATACTTAAAAAAATTAAACTGAATACATAACTCAACATATAACTGAGCTGAAATGCAATGACGCTGTCTGAAATGTATAAATATAGGAATGATACACTTATTTGAATACATTTAGTTAAAATACAAGTAAAGCAAATGCATAAGGGTCATGTACATGCACTGAGAGCTGAGGCTATAATTGAAATCATAAACTAAGGGAAAACCTCCTCTAATAATGAGCGTCCCTGGCTAGGCTAAGGAAAACATTCTCTACTATTGAAAGTCTCTAAATAATCTTAGGGAAACATTCTTTACTATTGAGAATCCCTAACTAAGCTAAGGGTAACATTCTCTACTATTGAGAATCCCATACTGAGCTAAGGGAAAATATTCTCTACTTTTGAGAATCCCTGACCGAGCTAAGGGAAACATTCTCTACTATTGAGAATCCCTTATTGGACTAAGGGAAACATTCACCACTATTGAGAATCCCTGACTGGATTAAGGGAAATATTCTGTACTATTGAGAATCCCTAACTAGCATGGCATGTGGTTCTGAGATCTGGGTATGTTTGGACCTTGGCCTAATCGATTCTAGGTGCTACTCTCAACTGACAACAAGGGTACATGTAATTGATGAATCTGAAGTTGATGTCCTAAGACCAGTCGGAACCACTTTCTCTTGCAAGGATTTTGAGAGTCTAGAGTACTAGGACTATACTAACATTGAAGGATCAAAACTGAAAATCATGTCAAATCATGGCTACTTTCTACTAGAAAGAGGCCCAAGAGTCTAGGAAATCATAAACATGCTCATCATACCAATTTCATGAAAAGCCATAGGTCCAATTCTCTATATTAATCATGGATCATGAGCTTGACTTTTCATAAAACTTGCATAATAGGGAATACTTTCCTAATAGCTTAAAAATATGAATTTAATATGAAATTTTGAGTGTAAAATCTTTCCACTAGACTTAAATTATACGTTTGAAAATGAGGGACTTGGACCCATAGACATAACATAGATAATTTCATAGAATTGGGTTAAAACCCTAGAAGTTCTTAAAAGCATACTTGAAACTTTGAATTCATAGAATCATGAGGGATTTGATAAAGAACATGCATCTATAATCATTTGAACATAAATTGGATCATGATAAAACTGATCTCATAAAGGAACATGAGAGAATTCAACCACAGCTGAACAAAACTCTAGAATTTCAAAATTAGGGCATGGGAGGTAAGAATCATGAATACAAGTTGAAAAGGGCATTAGGGTGGAAGAAACCCCTCATTCATAGCCCCACTTACCTGGGTTGATGATTCCTTGACTTTTCTTGAAGAGTACAAGAATAAAGAGGTTTGAAGAAGAACCTTAGCTCCTTTCTTGAGAGAAATCCAATAATGATCTTTTTGGAGAGGGTGAGGATCTAGGCTAGGTTAATCCCTTTAATTTGACTTTAAGGATGCCCAAAATGACGTCATTTAGGAGTTATAAGCATATAGTTTTACTAAAATGCCCCCAAACTATCTAGTTATGACCTGCAATTGGCACTTACTATGATTCACAATACGGGTCGTTGTTTGACTGTACGACCCGTACCTAGATTCATACAATGTTTGGCGTAGCTTCACTAAACCGCTATAACCTTTTACTCCAAACTCCAATTGATGCAAGGTCAGATGTGTTGGAAAGAATACTCAAAGCGCTTCTGTTTAATATGCTGAATCATCCAAAAAGACTTTGTAAAAGGGGATATATGGTCCCTTGAAGTTGACCCTTATAATAACTGATACGAAAACCCAATCGATAAGAGGGCTCTCAACTCAATTTTGTGCTAGAGGTTCTTTATCACATTAGTTTGTATCCAATGCACTTCTCACACTTAAGAATTGGTCTAACACGTATTTCTCATAAAATTCATCAGATTCGGGCCTATCCACATATATAGAAGGGTTCAAAACTTAGCTTAAAAGTGTGAGGCATTACAATATACCAACTCACAACTATAACAATGATTCGTACCATCATATTATGACTCGTATCATGGGTCATACCACCAACCTACAACTGTGGTTTCCTCCCATGAATGGTGAGTCCATTTTTTCCCCAACTCTCTGAATATTTCCATGGACGCATACCATGACCAGTCATTCCCTGCTATGAGCCGTACCATGACTCATACAAACAACACTTGGAAATCCAGAGGTAAGCAATGACTCATGACCATGAGTCGTACCTACACATTATGACCCGTGACGTGGACTCGTGGTCTGAAGGATCATTCTATAAACTTTTCTACAAGTCATCCTACGCCGCGTACAACTAAGCTACAACCTGTATGACCAGTCATACTGAGATAAAGTTGCTGATTTTTCTGCTGAACACATTCCAAATCCTGATTTTAATCTTGAGAACTTTTGGGGTGTTACAAGCCTCCCCCTCACGTGTATTAGGAGGCACATATAATCTTGTTTGGTCGTTGTGGTAACCATCATTCCTTCTCCATTCTCCCTCTCGCTCACGACTTTGACTTCTATCTTTGTACTCATTTCAGTTGTAGTTGCCTCAGTATTGGTTCTGACCGTGATTTTGGAACCTTGGTGCCAAGCGTCCTACCCAAACCCTTAGGTGTTAGCCCGAAAATTTCTATCATGTGTAGTTCAATTTCTCCGTCCCTGGTTCATGTCCCTGTGTCCCCACTACATTAACTTTTTTGGCCCCAGCGCCCATGACATGCTTTATGAGCAGGTCTAATGATGTACGCAAGTGGGCCAATTCCTGATCACATTCCTCTTCCATCTTTTGTTAGTCTGCATCATACCAACAGTATATGTACCAGCAACTACTTCAGCTTCCGGGCGTGCTAGGCCCTATTGATTTTACTCACTCTGTCAAGAATAGTGGCAGCTTGTTCCCACGTGTGACTCATTAATGCTCCTCCCACCACAGTATCTGCCACAACTTTTGTACTATTATTTAATGACCTGCAAAAAATCTCTAACAAACTGTCAATAGGAATTTTGTGGTTTGAGCACTTGGTCAACTTCTTCTTAAATCTCAACTAGGTTTTATGAAGTTCCTCCATTTTCAGTTGTCAGAAATAGTAGATCTCATCCTTAAGCTATAGCATCATAGAGGGTTGGAAGAGTTTCTTTAGAAAAGATTTTTTAAGCTCCCTCTAGTTGGTAATGGAGTCATTGAGAAACTCCGATAACCATAAAGTGGCCTCCCCAGATAGAGAGAATGGGAAGAGTGTCAGCCTTATTTCATCCTAACTAAATTCGAGAAACCTGTACGCCTTGAATATTTCGAAAAAGTTCATTAGGTGCAGGTTGGCATCATCAGCAGCATCACCACATAACACCCCTTTCATATTAAGCAACTATATCATGGTGCTAGTGATGTCAAAATTATCCCAAGAAGGCAAAGGCAGTGGTACGATAGCTCCAGTTTCCCCGACTTCATCAATATCTGGGTCATCCTCATCAAAGAACTGAGGGGCATATCTAGCCTCTGTTTCCCCTTCCATGGCAATCAGCATTCACAACTTCATCCAAAACATCATCAGCTTCCTAAAGTGCAGCTTGTCGAGATAGCTCGGCTTGCCTAGCTTCTTTAGCAAGACGGGCCTCCCTTTGCTCTTGGTTCTCCATTCTTCGCAGTGTTCATTCTATTTCAAGATCCAAAAGAATTAGGGTCACCAAGAGAAAACCTGTGGGTGTCAAAAATAAAAATAAAACATAAATGAGGAAATAACAACCATAAGTTAAACACAAGAAATTAATCTAATCTTAGTCGTATTTCCCAAGCCACTTTTTGATAATGCTCAAACTCACACTCTTGACAAAGTATGAAACAGACGTTTTCAATAAGGAACCCAATAAAGAGGTTGGGGTCAAACCCACAAGGAATATGGTAAGAACTAGACTAATTTCGGCATTTAAGATTTTTGGTATGTTATCTCCAAATTAGGGGGAATTACAGAAAAACAATCGTAAAAGAAGAGTGAATTGTTGTTTATCAAGATTTTCAATTAACTAAGGTAAGTGTTCCCTCTGGGTTTATAACTACTTCGGGTTTACACTTGTGATTAATCCTAATGCTTACTTGTAGAACAGATAACTACGATACATTCAACCAACTGTTCGTCCCAATCGGATGACTATACTCAACCATCGGGTTAGGTCTCATGTGCGATTCCATGTTAACTTTTACCAATTTATTCCAAATTAACTATCCTGCGACCACAGCTCAAGTTATACAATGATCATAGAAATAAAGGCTTTGTGGTAATTCTCTTTTCCTAATCTCTATTTCTCTAGGTTCAAGAAGGTAAAGAATTTGGATAAGTCCTAACATTGCACTTTGTTAAGAAATATTAAGGATGAAGAGAATACAATACAAGCGTTTAGCATTAGTTTCGAATCACTTTATGTAACCCTAGTTCATTCATCCACCATGGTTCCCACAATCCTAGTTGTGGAGGTTTTATTCTCTCGTGATTGTAAGATTATGATTATTATTCATAGACAAACACATAATTAAATACTTACAATGATGATTGAAAGAAAACCTGCTTTGAATATTGCACGAAAATACTTACACCCTTTTCGCTTTTTGAACTTTTTCCTCCCTTTTCTCCATTTTTATACAATATGCGGGTGTGGTGTGTTTTCAACTTTTTCTTTCTTGTCACACCATACCTCATTTTAAACCTGTTTTCTTTTCTTTTCCTTTTTCACCTCCCTATGATCTATGCACCCCTACTCTAGCCACCCTCAACTTAGGCATTTTATTTGGATTGAGGTTCACAATTTTCAAGGTGAGACTAGGTCCAAAATAGGTTCATTATAAAAATGGGTAAGGTTAATCAGTGAATCAAAGCAAAATGATCCATTTAAGGCTCAAAATTGGGATCAAGTGAATCATATCATTTTTCTAGGGAAATTTAAGATAAAATGGGCTAAAAAAAGGGCCTATGATCCTTTTCTAACTAACCATCTAAAACCTATGTAAAGACCAACGGGGCAAGTTCTAGATCCTATACACAATATAGAACTAGGTAAATGACCTTACTCACTCATGGTACATGTTTTGCATTCATTCTACCTATCTAGTTCAAACATGGACAACTATAACTAATCATGTTAATACACTAAATGACACAAAAAGATCCATAAAATCACGCTTTGCAATCAATAAGTACACAACTAACATCCAAAAAATTTTAACAGGGTCATTTTTATACAGGGTCATTTTTTTCAAAACTTCACATAATTAACCTTTGTTTGTTAATCCACCATGGTTCTCATAACCCTAGTTGTGGAGGTTTTAGCCTTTCATGATTGTAAGATTATGATTAGTATTCATAGAAAAACACATAATTAAATACTTACAACAACGATTGAACAAAAACCTACTTTGAATATTGCAAGAAAAGATGTTTTACAAATTCAAGAACAATTGAGAAATCCAAGTTATGATCTCAAGAATTGTTCTCCAATATTGTCAAAAACTAATTACAACTTGATAATCAACTTCTCTAACTAATTTACACAATATCTGACCTGTTCTAAACTAAAAGAACCATAAAAAGTATTTATACAGATAATAAAATTCTTTTCCTATGTTAACAGGGAAATAACCAAATCTGGCATCGCCATATCCTACAACTCCTCATATGACCCGTAACAGGATTGTATAGGTCGTGCCTTGACTCAAACATCCCTTGGCTTATGTAGAATTTTCTAAGTGTTGGCATCTGGTATGACTCGTAACATGATCCTAAGAATTGTACAATCCAGTCATGGTTTGGCTCGGAGAACTTTTGCATTTTCTGAAGATTTCTACGAATGTCTTGGTACACCTCGTCCCTTGATCCTACGGCTCGCAACAACTTGTTTTATCATGAGATCTACCATGTCCCAAAAATCACTGAAGCTTCCCACGACTCCTGGTACGGGTCATAAGTAGATGCTACAATCCGTAGGTGCTACTCGTATCAGGAGACTTTAATTGTGCAAATTTCTTTAAAGCATTCGATGACTCATGTTACGGCTCATACCAGGATGGTATGACTCGTACTGAGAGTCGTACTTTGCCTTTTCCTTGTACCAATCATCTGATCTTTTCCATGAGTCTTAGTACATCTCGTATAATCTTGGTACAACTCGTACTAAGATCAGTACCTGGCTTCTTTTCTGCACTTTTTTGCAACTTTTGCACATTTTCGTTCCAACACCTATTTTCCCTAAAAACAAAATAAAAACACCTCATATCCGTATAAACATACCTAAGTCCATGCTATTTTTCTAGTTTTACATGTCGAAAGTGTTGTAAACTCACACCACATCAACACCCTCAACTTAATACTTTTGCATGTCCTCAGGCAAAGAAAATAAAAACTAAAAATGATGTTTAACTAAAAAATAAACCTAGGATACTATAGCCAACTACAACCAAAACTTGCACTGTGAACACAAACAGCTTTTGATCCTTTTTCATGTAAACCAAATCAGCTATGCACATCAAGTGATCACAAACCATGATAAACAGGGATCAATATATGTCATCTAGTTATTAGTAGAGAATCAACTTAATTACCAATGTTTTTCACATAGACAACTGGAAAAATAAAACACAAACCATGTACCCTCATAGCAAGTGAAGTCCCCAACTCACAAATACATGAAAATGTGAAACTTGAGACTAAACAAGTAAGAATCTCACCCTCGCAAGGAAGTTTCAAATACTGCACATCGGATACCATATGCTTACCCTTATTTTCTCAACTTTGGCTCTTCAGACAGTCAAGCTAGGATCACTATAGGACTTTGTTCGTCTTGTATGTAGGCCTTGGGTTGGGTATGGTAAATAAGAAATTTTAGTGACTATACCCTCCTTGGCACTACATCCTTATGGCTCCACTTTTCACTTATTTTACCCTTTTCTCTTTTTCAATATTTTCCTCCCTTTTCTCCATTTTTATGCAATATGTGGGTGTGGTGTGTTTTCAACGTTTTCATTCATTTTCTTCTTTTGTATTTTCTTTTCAATTTTTCTTCTTCAGCTTCTTTTTCTTTTCTTGTCACACCATACCTCATTTTAAACCCTTTTTCCTTTCTTTTCCATTTTCACCTCCCCATGATTTATGCACCCCTACTTTGGCCACCCTCAACTTAGGCATTTTTCCTGGGTTGAGGTTCACAATGTCCAAGGAGGGACCAGGGCCAAAACAAGTTTATTATAAAAAAAATGGGTAAGGTTAATCAATTAATCAAAGAAAAATTGTCCATTTAAGGCTCAAAATCAGAATCAAAGGAATCATATCATTTTGATAGGGTAATTTAAGATAAAACGGGCTAAACAAAAATAACCTATGATCCTTTCCTAACCAACCATACTAAAACCTATCTAAAGACCAACTGACCAAGTTCTAGATCCTCTACGCAGTATTGAACTAGGAATATGTCCTAACTTACTAATGGCACATGTTCTACATTCATTCTACCTATCTAGTTCATACATGGCTAACTATAAATACTCATGCTAATACACTAAATGACATAAAAAGATCCATAGAAATCATGCTTTACAATCAACAAATACACTGCTAACATCCAAAAATTTTAAACAAGGTCATTTTTTCAAAACTTCAAAACTAGTGCATTATATTGGCTAAGAAATCCTAAGATACTTTCTAATTCAATAAAAATATCCTAAACATTTTGATTCTACTAGATAGAATCTCCAAGGGAAAAGAAATATCGAAAGAAAAACCCTCAGACGAATCAAATATCCCAAAAATACAGGTACACCCCTTCCCATTTTTGAAAAGCATGCTTCATCCCTGAAGCATAGAATATAAAAAAACATAAGGGTAAGAGACATACCTGTGGCACACTACATGCTCCTGTCATCCCGTGGAGGTGGTACCTCCGCTGCAATCGTGGTGCTAGAGGTGGCCAGCTCACTCAATGGTACCTCTACGGAGGAAATGGTCAGCCCCTCAACAGTAGCGGTCTCTTCTGTGACCTCAGTAATTATTGGGGCTGAATGTGGCTCACCCGAAGAGTACTTGCCACCTGCAAGCTCGGCATGGGTAGTTTTGGAGCTACCTCCTCCTCTAGCACTCTCAAGCAGCTCGACCTATGCTCATCGTGAATCTGCTGATTCTCCACTCTTACCCGCTTGCTTTCTTTCTTATCCTTATTTTTCTTCTTTTTTAGGGTATCATCTCCAATATCCTCCGATACCCACTTCTTCCCTTTTCCTCCACTACTCTGGTCGGCTCCCAATATGCTTCCAAGTCAAGATCATCATCCATCTCGATATCAAGGTCAGGAAGAGTGGGGGCTGTTAGAATTATCAGTTGTTGAGATAATAGCTCAGTCACTTGGCTTCGAAGAGGCCCCAACTCCTCACGGAGGCTACCAGTGTCTGTCTGCTCTGCCATGTGCTCATTAAAGTGGCGCTCAAAGCTATCAAGTTCACATGCAAGATCGTGCGGCTGCCTCAATCTCAGCCTTCACATAAGGCTTCACATTCTCCATCATAGACTGCACCTTTCTCTTAGTCACGGTCAATCTCTTTGCCATCTTTTACAGAAAGTCCTGAGGAACCAACATGTATCCTACTAGATCTAGCTCGAAAGGCCATAGGTGGTGCAGCAGAGGTGATGGGAGCTGCCTCCAAATGACCAGCCTCTGTAGCCGGTGTCTCATCCTGCTTTTGTGAGATGGGGGCATTAACCTTCTTGCTTCTAACTGCCCGTAGTACCGGTATTGCGGGAGGAAGTCGTGCTCGGCTCAACAGGTTTATTTTATCTTGGATCAACCCTAGGACCACTATCCACTGTCCTCCAGTCATCCTCTTTTCATTAGGACACACCTTGAGACCAGCCTCCATACACAATTTAGACACAAGACTCGTGAATGGGATAGTAGTGCTCAATCCCATAGTCAGATCTTGAATCTTCTCCAAAATGAACCTTGAAATATTGATGGAGTATCTTGACATGATACTTGCCACCAATGCTGCTCTATCTTCAAAGAGGGTGTTGTCGTTCACCATCGGTGCCAACCTATGGCGAACTAGCGTCCAGCAGGTATTCGATATGAAATTCAGCGAATTTTTGGTGACCTTCTTTCCACTAGTCACCCATTCTGCATCCTTCTTATCCTCAGCAATGACCCCAAGTAGCCACTTAATCTGACTCTTCCTCTCTTTGATACCTAACTGCTTGATCTTCTTCACGGTGTCCACCCGGTAGTCAAACTCTGGTGTAGTATGTGGTGGTATGAATTGAGGCCCATATAACACCCGAGCAATAATATGCTCAGATATGTCAATAGTGCGGACTTGCACCATTGCACTCTCCAACTTGCGCTAATCCTTCAACTTTTGCCCATCATTTTCTATCCTTTCCCTGGTATCCAAATAGTTAGCATAGAACTCTCGAACTATCTCTAAAGTGTATCGCTACGGGGTTCTATCCATCCACTCAAATTTGTAGAAGTTTAATATTCTCTTCATCTCCTCCACCTCATTCATGCATTGGTGAGGATCTGTGTCTCTTCTTGTATACTCTGCCTAAGGTGGTTCTTGGTGGTAAAAGAGAGAACCTGCTCATAGATCTCTTGCACACCGGTTACTCTCCACCGAATAGTATGATTCTCCCTAGAAGGAGTTTGCTATCCCTCATCATTGGCTGCCTCATCCTCTGACCCAGACTCTCCATGTCCACCACCGGATTGGTCCTCCTCGGAACCCTCATCATCATTAGAGCCACCCCGAACTCTTGGACTTGCTCCTCAGCTCCCTCCTCAGACTGGGGAGAATCAGTAGATGTGGCAGTGGCCACCTTGGCGTGGGTTTTAGCTTTTTCCCTAGTGGTTTGTGTCCCATTGGTGTCAAATGTATCGAACCTATACTCTTCCACTGAACAACTAAGATAGGTTTCTGCATGTTCAGAGTTGGAGGGCTCATTTCTCAATGCCCTCCGAGTAGCTATCTTCGCTCTGGCGGCTTGTCTTTGGCGGCTTTGGTTGCTTTCTTCTTCAAAGTCATGGTACCTGTGGAGAAAAAGGGCTAGAACATCATATCTGAGAAAAAGAAAAAAAGAAAAAATCCTATTAATTCTTTCACGTGTCTTTAGTACGAGTCGTACCTAGAAGGTACAGTCTGTACAAAGACTCGTAAAATCTCAGGTCACATTCACGACTTTGAGGTATGACTCACACCATGAAGGTACGATCTGTACCATGAGTCGTATGAGGATGCTCCCTGAAGACCATTATTCTGTATATTTCCACGACTCATGGTACAATCTGTAAGTCGATTCCATGAGTCATGGTAAGGATCATATAGTTGCCTTTGCACTTGACCCTTTTCAGATTCCTGGTACGATTGCCAAGTACGACTCGTAGTAGTATACCATGGTTCTTACTAGGTTCCATACCAATTAATTGTTATACATTTGGCTTAGGACAGTCCCAACGAGCCATCCTACAAGTCGTAGTATGAAACCACGAGTCGAAGGAAGGCTTGTGAAGCCTTTCCTTGCCTTTGTTCAAGTCAGTTATGCAGGTAAGTTTAATTTGTGTTGGTTACTCAGAATTCCCCAATTCTAAGCATGCATTTTTCACATTTTTACAACTACCCAGTTCTCCCTTTTTTATTCACAACCCGTAACTCAGTTCTTTACAATTTAATTTCCAGTCTAAGCATGTTCAAATCCTACCCAGTCAACACAATCATATTGCAACTTACTGATCATTATCCTTATCTATTTTCATGCATTTTGAGGTCTCCCAGTTGTTAAAAACGTTTATATAAGCACCTATTTCTTTTTACCCAACTCAAACAATAACCACTTACTTGAATGTTTTAAAATCTTGCTCAACTTCATGCGTGAGTCAGTGATTAGGGATGGAATTTGATTTGAGCAGTGTTAATCGAGCAAAAATATTTCTCTATCAATTATTTTTTTTTTTGAGATACGGTTGTGAAGGAGTCGTGGAAGTTAATCACTAGTTCAAGGTTTGATTGCGTGGGGGAAGAGTTTGAAAGATTTTGAATTTAAATATGTTAGGGAATATTTTAAAATTTTGGGTCAAGTCGGGCCGATTTAAACAATTTGGCCCGTCACGACTTGTACCACGAGTCGTAGGTTGGATCTAAGACTCGTCCCTCGGATTCATAGCTGAGGTTTAAGAAAATTTACCTATGGACCTACGAGCACATCATACGACTCGTACCATAGAGGTACGAGACGTACCACAACTTGTAGGTCACTCTGAACTAGAGTTCAATACTTTGCATAGTTTATAACTATAGTGAGTACTACGACCCATACAATGGAGTTACGAGTCGTAGGACCAACCATACCATAAAATAATGCACTAGGATCTCACCACAACTCATACTACGGCTCGTACAATGCTCTTACGAGTTGTACTGAGGCCATAGTACCAATCTGTACTGCAATTCTTTTTGCATCCTATTTTTATTTCACCCGCACACTGAGAACACATAAGTCAATAAACTTGTGTTTCCTTCCAAGAAGCGCTTGATTTAACGTTGCAACACGATGTAGGTGGTTCAGTTGCTCAAACTTTACCAAACCACCTTATGGGTTGTCTCCCAAGAAGTGCCTGATTTAATGTTGCGGCTCGACGCAAGTCTCCTAACTACTCAAACTTTGTCAAAAAACTCAGACTCATCCTCGATTTTTGAGACCACCCTAAAATCATTTGGCTTCTTCATTGACCGGCAGACATTGGAAGTGACCTCCTCTTTATTAAGCCTGAATTTCAGTTAGCCAACCTCAACATCTACTAAATCCCTCACAATAGCAACGAATAGTCACCCCAAAAAGGATGGAACCTCAAAGTAGACCTTGCAATCTAAGATCACGAAGTCCACTGGGAATATTAATTTGTCCACCTTGACAAACACATCAAATAGGATCCCTACTGGCTTCTTCACAATTCGATCGACTATCAGTAGCCACATAGTAGTCGGTGTGGGGGGCCCCAAGCCCAGCTACTTGAACATAGCTAATGGCATCAGATTGATGTTTTCTTCAAAGCCGCAAAGTGCCTTCACGAACTCAACATCACCAATAGTAAATAGAATGGTGAAGGTACCTGGATCCTCTTTTTTCTGGGCAAGGACCTGTGAGGCTATAGCGCTACAATGATGCAAGTTACCCACAGGCTTATAGCTCATGGACCTTTTCTTTGTAACAAGGTCCTTCATAAACTTGGCGTATCCAGGTGATAATGCTCAAACTCACACTTCCTGACAAAGTATGAAGTGGTCGTTGTCAATAAAGAACCCAATTAAGAGGTTGGGGTCGAAGCCACAGGAAATAGAGTAAGATCCAGACTAATGCGAGTAATTGAACTTGTTGGTGAGTTATCTCCAAATTGGGGGGTTTCAAAGAAAACAATATTAAAGAAAGATTATATTTGTGATTTAAATAAAGATTCACAATTAACTAGGGTAAGTGTTCCCAACAGGTTCATAACTACTTTGGGTATACACACGTGATCAATCCCAATGCTTATTTGTGAAACAGATAACTAGGGTCTATCAAAATGAAAGGTTCGTCGCAATTAGATGAATTTACTCAATCATCGGGTTAGGTCTCATGAGCGATTTCCAACTAACCATTATCAATATGTTTCAGATTTAACTATCATGCGGTTACAGCTCAAGTTAATACAATGATCATAAAGACCAAGGCTTTGTTGTAATTCTCTTTTCCAAATCTGTACTTCTCTAGGTTCAAGCAAGTAATGAATTCGGGAAAGTCCTAATGTTTTACACCATTAAGAAATGTTTAAAGATGAAGAGATTACAATACAAGCTTTTCGCATTAATTTTGAATCACTTTTGTGCAGCCCTAGTTTGTTAATCCACCATGGTTCCCACAATACCTAGTTGTGGAGGATTTATCCTCTCATGATAGTAAGATTACAATCACCATTCATAGAAAAACACATAATTAAATACTTACAATAATAATTGGAAGAAAACCTGCTCTGAATTTCAATGAACAAACTCAAGAACAATTGATAAAATCAAGTGTTGACCTAAAGAATTGCTCTCCAAAACTTGATAAAAATATACAAAAATAATTCTTCACATGACTACTAACTTGATTCTGTCCTTATCTAACTAAAATAAAACGTAAAGGCTACTTATACAGAAATTAGAAACCTTTTCCTAAGCTAACAGGGAGTTTTCTATATCTGGTGCTGACTGTGTCACCACTGGACCTACGACCTGTAGCAAGATTGTACGGATCGTACTTGCTTATCGTAAGTCCTTGGAAGCTGTAGATTTCACTAAGTGTTGGCAGGCTGGTACAACTTGTATCTTCATCCTACGAGTCGTATAATGCTTCCGTTGTTTGTCCCTGAGAGCTCTGAAATATTTTGATATTCTCCACGAGTGTTGATGTAGGAATTGTATATTCTTCCTATGACTCGTAATGTTGGTAGTGTCTGAAGTTCTTCCAAGTATCAAAGAATCTTCTAATGTTCAGCACAACTCATGGTATGGTTCGTATATTGATACTAAGATTCATGAGTCCATACATACCAAGAGTCTGCCTTTGTGCAATTTCCTCTGAATAATTTCACGACTCCAGTTACGGCTTGTACCATTTTTGCACGGCTCGTATTGAGAGTCGTATATTGCCTTCTTCTCACTTTAGCCTTTTGATTTTCATCACGGTTCTCAGTACAGCTTGTACAATCAAGGTATGGCTCGTAGTGAGACTTGTACTTTGGCTGATTTTCTGCATTTTAAGGATTGTTTTGCACATCTTTGCTCCAACACTTATTTTTCCTTAAATCAATGTAAAAGTGCCTCATATCCATATAAACATACCTAAGTCCATGCTATTTTCTCAATTTTAAGCGTCAAAAGTGTTGTAAACTCAAAGCACATCAAAACCCTCAACTTAATACTTTTGCATATCCTCGGGGAAAGAAAACAAAAAAAAACTAAACACGACGCTTAACTAGAAAATAAACCTAGGATATTGTAGCCAAAATCAAACAAAATTTGCACTATTAAATCAAAAAGCTTTTAACCCTTTTCCCTTGAACCAAATCAACACATGAACTACAAGAAACAACAAAACACAATAAACAGGGATCAAGATTATGTCATCTAGCTACAGTTAGTCAAGTCATCACCAATGTTTTTTACATAGACCACTGGTAGAGTTAAACACAAACCATTACCCTCACAACAAATGAAGTCCCCCACTTACAAATATAGGAAAATATACAACATGTGACTGAACAAGAGAGACTCTCACTCTCACAAAGAAGTCCCAAATACTGCATGTCAGATACCATAGGCTTGCCCTTATTTTTTCTACTTCGGCTTGTTAGATGGTCAGGTTAGGATCACTATAGGACTTTCTTTGGTTTGTAATGTAGACTTTCGGCCTTGATATGGTAGATATGGGATCCTTTTGAGTGACTAAACCCTTCCTTGGAACTACATGCATGTGGCTCCATTTTTTCACTTTTTCACCCTTTTTCCTTTTTCAACTTTTTCCTCCCTTTTCACTATTTTTATACAATTGTATGGGTGTGGTTTGTTTCTTCAAGTTTTTCATGGATTATTCTCTTTTTGAATTTTCTTTTTCAAATTTTCTCTTTTCTTTTTCTTTGATCACACCACAACTCATTTTCACCTTTTTTTCTTATCTCTCCCTTTTTCACCTTCCCATCAATTATGCACCCCTAGTCTAGTGACCCTCAATTTAGGAATTTTGCCTATATTGAGGTTCAAAATATCCAAGGAGGTACCAAGGCCAAAACAGATTTATTATTAAAAAAAATGGTTACGGTTAATTGGTTAATCAAAGAAAATGGTCTATTTAAGGCTCAAGAATTTAGATCAAGGGAATCATATCAATTTGGTAGGGTTATTTAAGCTAAAAATTAAATGGGCTAAATAAGAATGGATTATAATCCTTTCCTAGCCAACCATCATAAAACCTATGCGAAGACCAACCGAGCAAGTTTTAGATTACGCAGTATTAAACTAAGTATTAGACCTCACTCACTCATCGTACATGACTTGCATTCACTCTACCTATCCAATTTTTTAATGGATTGACGAAAACTACACATGCTAATATACTAAATTACATAAAAATATCCACAAGAAATCACACATGCAATCACAAGTACAAAGATAATCATAAAAACTTTTTAAACAGGGTCAATTTTTAAAAATATCAAAACTAGTATAATTTATTGGCTGAGTACTCCTAAGCTATTTTCTAATTAAACAAAAATCACAAAAATAAAATCCTAAATATGTCGGTTCTACTATATAGCATGCCCGAGGGAAAAGAAACACCACAAGAAAAACCCTCGGACGAATCAGAAATCCAAAATACAAGTACACCCCCTCCCCTTTTTTAAAAGTATGCTTCATCCCCAAAGCATAGAATGTAAAAACTGAGGGAAGGGAACATACATGCGGCTACTAAGACTTCGATATTCATGGCTTGCCTCCCATGCAGCGCCTAATTTAACGTTGCGCAACAAAATAACTTTTGCAATTCTTCAGGCATCATCAAGGTACACTGCCTCGATTCCTCTTAATTCCTCCATACATCCCAGATATAGCTTTATTCTTTGCCCGTTTACTTTGAACATTTTTCCATCTTTGTTCTCAAGTTCCACTACACGATATGGGGATAAATGCACCACTCTGTAAGGTCTCATCCATCTAGATTTTAACTTTTTAGGGTGCAAATGAAGCCTTGAGTTGAACAGTAAGACCAGATCACATGTGTTAAACTCCCTCTTTGCAATCTCCTTGTCATGATAAATCATCATTGTTTCTTTATAAATGAACGCACTCTCATAGGCACTAAGTCGGAATTTTTCCAACTCATTAGCTGGTGAAGTCTCAACTTGGCTACTTCATTCCAGTTCAAATCCAGCTTTTTCAGAGCCCATAGTGCCTTATTCTCTAATTCGAACTGCATATGACATGATTTTCCATAGATTAGCTAATATGGAGAAGAACCAATAGGGGTCTTATAAGTTGTTCGATAAGCCCACAACGCATCATCAAGCTTCCTAGACCAATCGTTCCAATTAGTATTCACTGTTTTGCAAGAATGGTTTTTATCTCCTTGTTTGAAACCTCCACCTATCCACTTGACAGAGGATGGTAAGGTGTTTCCACCTTATGCTTGACACCAAAATTTTCAAATAGGGTTCTAAAGAGGCGATTACAAAAGTGTGATCCACCATCAATGATGATTGATCTGGGAGTGCCAAATCTAGCGAATATGTGCTTCCGCAAAAATGTTGTGACACTTTTGCCTTTTTTATTAAGTAGTGCGATAGCCTCCACCCATTTGGAGACATAATCCACTGCCAAATAGATATATTTCATCCCATATGATCTAAAAAAATGGGCCCATAAAATCTATATCCCAAACAACAAATAACTCAACTTTCAGAATAGGGGTTAATGGTAACTCATGCTTATGGGTAATGCCGCCCTGCCTTTGACATTAATCACATGCCTTAGCGTAATCATAGGCATCTTTGTGAATAGAAGACTAGTAATACCCGCATTGCAGGATTTTATGTACAATTCAAATACCACTATGATGACCCCCAACTGGAGCTGAACGATTGGCCTCCAGGATACACAACATTTCTACCTCTGGCATACACCTTTGAATGATCCCATCTGCACAAATGCGAAATAAGTATGGTTCATCCCAATAATATCTTTCGACATGAAATAAGAACTTCCTCTTTTTCTGGGGATTCATGTCTGCTGGGATCATGTCGCTAACAAAATAATTTGCAAAGTCATGGAACTAGGGAATCATTTTCTGAGATGCAGCTTGTATCTTTTCGTCTAGGAAAGCGTCATCAATATCAATATCCTCTCTTGCCCTAGCCTCAGACTCTAGTCTGGATAATCGATCAGCTACCAGCCTCTGTGTCCCCTTTGGATCTTTAACCTCTGATGTGCCGTGATTTTTACGGCTCTTTCGAAGCTTAAAACAAAAAGATTATGCACATTCTGGGTACGTTTATATAGGTATGATGTGTTTTGTTTTTAATGTTGCCGGAAAACAGGTTCGGAAGTGAACTGGGCAAATTAATGCTTAAAATAACTGAACAGGTGACTGCCAGGCACTTCACAAGCACGACTCATTATTGACAACGTGGGCAACAATTGAGTTTTGAAGATGCAGAAACAGTGTACCAGACGGGTTGAGTGAACAACTCGCTACATCTAGTAATGAGTCATGAAGTCAGTCGTAAAGACTGGAGAGGAATAAGTGAAGAACTAGCCAGTGAAGTTGACGAATGACTAAATGAGTCATTAGTTGACTAAACGACTCGTTGGCAGAGCACTGGAATCAACCATAAGGTACACTAGAAAGTTGAAGAAGTTAGACCACGAGGGGCCTAACGACTCGTGCCAGGCACAACGAGTCATTAGGTGACCCATTGCCATAACTGGGTTCAATGCTGAAGACGACTGATTTTTAGCAAGGCACGACTCCTCAAAGGCCCCAACGAATCGTCAGCAAGCCAATGATCACTGACGACCTGGTTTCCAATTTTAGTTTGGAAAAGGTTTTCTTGGAACTATAAATATACTGTTTAAGTTTGTTTTCAAGAGGAATCTTATTATTACTATTTTTAAGAAGGATTTTGGTGTTGTACGATTATTCTTAGGTCAAGAAACAAGGTTTAAAATTGTGTTCTTGAATCTGAGGATCAAAAGCAACATTGGAATTTATCCATCAATTTTGGAGTTTTACTCAATGTCTTGGTTTTCTTATATGATAATTTATAAGTTGCAATTATGATTTATTCAATATTATGTGATTGTAATCATACAAGCATGAGTAGCTAAACCCATAACTAGGGTTGTGGGAACCAAGATGAATTAACACACATAGGTTAAATACTTAGTGATTCTTGAATGGGGTTTAATGCATGTATTGTTTTCCCTTCGTTTTTATTGATTCTTGACAGTTGCAAATGTTAGGACTTGCCTTATTCTTACTTACTGGACCAAGGAGGTAGTGAATGGGAAAATGGATTAACAAAGGAGATTTGAGGCTATCAACCCACATCTAATAGCTTGAACTTGTCCAGGGACAACTAATCTGATATTAAAGGTAAGGGTTAATTAAAAGTACACCCATATACGGGCCAAGTTGTGTGGTGATAATCATCTAGATAGGGGACCAACCATTTAGGTGAACCTAACTTTCTGATATTGCATGTTAAACACCGAAATAGATTACTAGTGTACAAGCTTTGTGGTCATGAAGTCTTGGGGAACACAATCCTAGTCAAGTCATTAATTGAATACAAACCAAATTTGATCTAAGCATTCAGTAAATTTACTTTTGTTCATTATTATATTTCTTTCCCCCTTAGGAAATAAGTAATTCGATAGTAACAACTATTCACATTAACTTAAGTTCTTTCCATATTCCCTATGGGATCGACCTCAACCTCTTGTTGGGTTCTATATTTGACATCAACTGCTTTATATCTCAATTGCGAGGTGTAAATTGGGTGACATCAAATTTTGGCGTCATTGCCGGGGAATACGGATAAGGCTTTTGTTAATTGTGTTTGATTTACTATTGGTTCTTATTTATTTTTTTTATTTTTCTTTTGCTGTTTTGGTTGCTTAACAGGTCTTAGGTTTGTGCATGCCCGATACTAGGAGCCAAGGAAATCCCCTGGTTCTAATTGATCATGAACTTGAGCAGACGTTAAGAAACCTGAGAAGAATGGCTAACATCCAAGAGCAAGAAACCGTGGACCAAGCCACAGTGAGAATGTTGGCTGAGGAGCAAGCTCCGGCAAGAGATCGTGAGTTAGCTAAAGTTGCTGAAGAGCAACGTCTAGCTGCAAAAGTTGAGGGAGCTAGACGACACAGAGGTCCATAACACCAGAGACACCGGTATTTTGATGAGGTGGATGATGTCGATATAGACGAAGTCGGTGCCACTGGAGCTATAGTCTCTCCTCCTTTGCCTGCTGGGGAGAAGTTTTATATTACCGGTGAAATGATCCAACTACTCAATATGAAGAGAATATTTGCGGGTCATGCATCTGATGATGCTCACGCTCACTTGAAAAATTTTGTGGGTATATGTAAGACATACAAACAACCGGGAGTGAGCCAGGACGCAATCAAACTGAAGTTATTTCCATTCTCACTAGGGAGTGAAGCAAAGATGTGGTTGGATGAGCTGCCGAATGATTCAATCATTACTTGGGGGCAACTTAAAAGAGCTTTTCTTGAAAGATTCTTCCCACCATTCAAAGCATTGCAATTGAAAGATGAAATATATAACTTCAGACAACTAAGTTCGGAGGCACATCACGGGACCTGGCTGCGTTTCAACAAAAAGCTCAAAAGGGTGCAAAATCACAGGATTCTAGATGATACATTGTTGAGATCTTTTATAGGTCTCTGAATGCCAACACCAAGGCGGTGGTTGATACTGTCTCTGGAGGAACCTTTATAAGCCACACTTGTGCAAAGGCTGTTGAGCTACTAGACAGGATCACTAAAACTAACCGCGCTTGGCACACTAGAGAGTCGGAGATTCCGATTGGCTCTTATGCGGTTGGTATGTCTGCAGAATAGAGGAGAAAAGATAAGGAGCGCGATAAAGATATTGCAGAAATAAAGACCACTATGGGGTTGCTAGCCAAGAACTTGATGGGAGTCGTAGCGGAGAAAGTAAATGATGTGGGTTCTCAGGGAAAGGCCCCGAGAAATGATGGATGTGAATCCGAGTCTAAAGAGGAAGCTAACTATTCAAATGATCAGAGGGCGGGTTTTCGGACCAACACCCAAGGGTCTAACCAAGAATCTTGGCGTCAAGGTCAAGGGAACCAAGGTCGGAACTTTTACAAGGATAATAATTACAACCAAGGCCAATACCGAGATAATGGACACTGGATGAAGCGTGAGGAGTTAAAAAATGATAGAAGCGGTTTGAATGTTCCTCCAAGAAACCGTGAGCTAGAGTCTAGTGGTTCAAGGGTTGAAGACATGTTGTCCAAAGTACTCAGGCATAGGGAGACAACAGATGGCCACTTTAAGGAGCTTCGCACTGATATTTCTGGTTTAAATCAAAAGGTGGAGTCACATGTTGTGGCTATCAGGAAGATTGAGCAGCAGATGAGTCAGATGTCTGTATCAATGAATCAGAGGCAGAAAGGCGCACTTCCCAGCAACACAGTGCAAAATTCAAAAAATAATAGTCATTGCATGACGGTCACTACTAGGAGCGGGAAGGCAACAGTTGATCCTCCGAAGTCGGTTGTAATATGGAGTCAGAAAAGCCTGTCTTGATGAATGATGACAGTGTAGAAGATTTCGAAAACCCAACTTTGGTTGGATATTCAGATGTGAAAATTTCTCCATATAATGCAAAGGAGCAAGGAGCTTCCCATAGGAAGGAGAAGGAGGCACAACAAAAACTTACATCAATCCCTAGACCTCCTCCTCCTTAACCACAGTGTTTGAAGAAGAAAGCCGAAGATGGAAAGTATCACAAATTTATCTCTATGCTTAAGCAGTTGTCGGTGAGCATCCCATTAGTTGAGGCACTTGAGCAGATACCCCAATATGCCAAATTCATGAAGGACCTCATCACAAGAAAAAGGACTATAAGTTTTAAACCTGCTGATAATCTACACCACTGTGGTGCTATAACTACACGGGTCCTAGCTCAAAAGAAGGAAGACCCAGGTGCTTTTACTATACCTTGCACCATTGGGGATGCTGAGTTTGTGAGGGATCTTTGTGACCTAGGAGCTAGCATAAATTTGATGCCGCTAGCAGTGTTTAAGGCTTGGGAGTCCCCACAACGACCACTATGCGGCTACTGATGGCTGACAGAACCGTTAAAAAGCTGGTGGGGATCCTATTTGATATGCTTGTCAAGGTGGAAAAATTTATATTCCCAGCAGACTTCGTGATTCTAGACTGCGAAGTTGATTCTGAGGTCCCATCATTTTGGGGTGATCATTCCTTGCAACAGGTAGGGCCCTAGTAGATGTGGAGGCAGGCCAGCTAAAATTTAGGTTAAGAAAAGAAGAGGTCACCTTCAACATTTGTCGGACCATAAAACAGCCAATGGAATTTAGCATAGTCTCGGCACTGGAGGACGGAGACAAATTACTTGATGAATTCTAAGTAGTCAAGAGACTTGCATCGTGTCGCGACATTAAATTAGGTGCTACATGGTAGGCAACCCATGGAAGTGTTTTGGTGAAGTGAATAGCAAAAAACATCCACGTCACGACGCGACGTTAAATCAAGCACTTCTAGGGAGGCAACCCAAGTTGTAAATGTAAGAAAAATATAGTTTTTACATTTGTTGATGGGTGCAGGTGATTAATATGGAAAATTTGAAGTTGAAAAAAAAATCTGGAACTTTAGTTGTGGTGCAAAATGTCACAGAACGAGTCATCATTTGACCTGACGACTCGTTCAGTCAAATCGTGAAGAGAATTGCAGAAAACAGGGGAGTAACGGGTGGCTCAGTGATTCGTCTCTTCAAGAAACAAATTGTGAGGTCCTACGTAAATACACTGGCCCAACATGAAGAAAGACTAGTTTGTGACAACGAGCGACCTCACGAGTCATTGCCAATGGCAACGACTCATTTAGTCACTCGTCAGGTCCACTGAGCAGCAGTTTAAAAATGTTTTTGTTCCATCTCCTCTCATATACTAACAATGTTTCCACAAGTATAATGGCTCCAAAAGAGACACCAAGGAAAGGTCAGGAAAAGAAACAAGCACCTAGGCGCAGTTAACCTTCATACCGTAGACTGCGTGATGAGCCATCCTCCTCTGAAGAATCAAGTAGCACGGAGGAAGAATATGACGTATCAGAGGAGAATTTAGTGAGGAGGTCAACCAGGGCTAGGGCTCAACAAACTTCAAATCCGACAGCCCTGGTCGATACTCCTACTACACTGGCGAGGGATCCGCCCAGCCACACTGATGATAATGCTAGGGATGCAGCTGCACTTTCTCCCGAGGCCCCCATAGCTAGGCAAAACATAGAGATAGCTGACGAGTCACATGCTCAGTGAGGGGACTCTGATGATGAACTGACTGAGACTTCAAACACATCAAACGAGCAACCAAGGAACGTGCGGAGATGGTGTGTTCATGGTATCAGGGCCATCTATAACAGAGATATTGCTTCAAATGGTAAAGGAAATCCAAAGAGGAGCATATACGAGGAGCCGAGGCCGGTCACTATGGGGCTGAAAGACCTTCTAGAGCTACAAGATGTGTTCGACAATTACAGGTTTAGGTGGTTGACTGAACCATCAGGAAGCTACAGCCCATGCTTAGTCAGAGTGTTCTATGCAGCCTCCATAGCCATACTACATCGTTTGGAATTAGGGGGCCAGGACTGGAAAAAGAGGCCTTCCTTAACGCAGGTTGTGGTTCGAGAGACTCCCGTAGATATATTTGAGAGGACAATCTCAAAGATGTTGTATGGGCCATATTATCATGCTCAGATAAACAGGGCCGAGTTCGACCACAGACTATATGAGTTCAAGAAAGTCAAGTCCAAAAAGCTGAATAGCCAGGAGTGCATAAGACAATATACGTGGTTGTCTCGGATCATTTCTACAAGAGGTCCACTAGTTGAATGGTTGCACGACATAGAGTCTTAGATAAAGAAGGCCACACTCAACTTTCAAGCTCAATTTTGGTGGTCACTGGTGCGGCACAGGCTGGTTCCAACCATAAATGATAACATCCTCTTACCTAATAGAGCGGCATTAGTAGCAAGTATTATAAGGGATATGCCATCAATTTCTCGCGGTAAATTGCTGAGGAGACTAGAAAGCAGGAAATCAATGATGGTATTACAATTCCTTTCCCCTGTCTGATTGATAGACTCTGTCAGGAGTCAAAGGTGCTGGACTTTCCAGCTGTTGACCAGAGAATAATGGTCCAGAAGATAACAGATATTGGGTTGATTCGAGATGACATAAACCCGGTATCAAGAGTAAGGACTCAAGTAGCTGCATCCACTAGAGAGACCATATTAGTAGAGGCATTTGCAGTGGTATGCATACCGATGCCGCATAGTTCACTGAGTTAGCGACTGAGCCTATTGAGGGAAGAGAGACAAGTAGCCAACCTGAGGCTACAGATGCAGCGGACACCTCCACACCTGCTGATGTTCCCAAGTCATCATCCACAGTAGCAGCTCCTAGACCACTAGTTGCTCCTCCACGAGCCGCCACAGTCGACCTGGTTAGGATTTCTCAGGAGTTTTTAGTTAATATGGATATGCGACTAACTAAGGCTAATATGCAGCAAGTAAAGTCGTGGGTGACAAAAGAGTTGGAGGCATTGTCTAGTTCTGTGCATGGTCAGTTGGACGCTTTCTAGAAAAGAATGGATGAGGGTCTTGCACAATTACAGATGCCTGAATTGTCAAAATGGTATGCAAATCTAGGAGTGCTCAGAGCCGAGGTGTGTGATGTGGCCGCACAACAGGTAGCTACAATACCTCCACTGGTACTTCCTGTGATAGATGATGAGTTTGAAGAAGAGTTACCACCAATTTTTGATTTTATCACTGAGGAGCCGGTGGCACATGATAAAGGAAAGAGGCCTCGTAAGGAGGCAAGTTTTGTTGGAGATAACATTGGAGGAGTATCTGCACCCTCCACCGACCAGGTAGATGACACCTAGGTCACACAGTTGTGTTCCCTATTTCCCTAGTTGTGTTTGATACATATATGCATTGAGGACAACACATGCTTTTCTTGATGGGGGTGGGGAGGGATACCTGTGCATTCTTTTGCTGAACATAACCCGAGGGCTTTTTTTGGCGGATATCTTTTCCCACGGGTGTTCTATATCTAGTAGAATTGGCACATTTAGGGTTTTATGTTTTTTTGTGTTTGTTTGTGTCATTCAGAAGAAAGTTAGGTGAACTGAAGGTAGTCAAGAGCTTAAATTGTTGATTTTTGTTGATTTATAAGTTGATACCCCTCCGAAATTTTTAAGTGTGTTAAACTTGACAAGTATGACCTTTGTGAATCTTTGCATGGCATTGAAACTATAAACATGTTTACCATTGTATGGTTGTACCTGAACTAGCAGTTAGTAGAAGTGATGATGTTGACCTATGTTATGTGTGAGTGAGGTTTAATAGATAAATTCAGTTGTGTGTGTCAATCTAGAACTTGTCTGGTCAGTCGTACCGAGATAGAGGATAGGAAACTAGAAAAGGATCATAGGTAATTTCTGATTTATGAGCCCACTTTAGCCTTAAAATACCTACCAAAAGAGAATAAAAATCCCTTGATCCAAATGTTTGAGGTTAAATCGATCTTTCTTTTTGTTTACCCCAATTCACCTTCCAGCTTTTATTAAGAATGAACCTGTTTTGGCCCTGGTCCCTTCTTGGAAATTGTGAACCTCAACTCAGACAAGTTGCCTAAGTTGAGGGTGGCTATTATAGGGGTGATTAAGAAGTGTCGGGTGGAATGAAAATTGGGTAATGAAAAAGGAAAGATAGGGTGCGGTATGCATGACAAAAAGAAAGAAAGAAAGAAAAATTGTTGTCAAAGAGAAAGAAAAGAAAAGAAAAGAAAAAGAAAGATGTGACATCAATGAATGCTTGAATAAAGAGAAACCGCATCCGTAGTTGCAAATGCAAATAAAATAAGAATCAAGTAAAGCTAAAATGGGAGAAAATTGGAAAAAAAGGGTGAAAAGTGGAGTCAAGACGTGTGTAGTTTCAAGGAGGGTTAAGCTACTAATTCCTTATGTACCATACCCGAGCTTGAGCCTACGTTACAAGCCTAGAGATTCCTATAGTGATCCTGGTTACTTGTCTGAAAATCGAGATATTGAAAGTATAGACAAGCCTACGGTATTGTATGCACACAGTTAGAATTTTTTTGTGAGAGCGAGTTAATCTAACCTAGTCCCAAGAAGAATATATTGAAATAATCATATACATATGTGTGAAGATGGGACTTCTTTGAGGTGAGAGCATTTGGTCAACAAAATCATTTGCAAATTATTTGGGTCACTGTTATAGAATTATGTGTGTTGTTACAAGTGACAGTTTTTTTCCATGTTTTGATTCCTCTGTTTCGTGGTTTGAAATTTTGCCTATGCATTGTGATTTGAGTTGATATGATGAGGGAGGGGTTAGAAAATTCAATTTGATGAACAAATGTGACTACCGTAAGTTTTCTAGTGTTCTTTCAATTGAAGCATCGAAGTAGTTTATTTTATTTTATTTTTGCCTGAAGACTGCAAAAGTTCAAAGTTGAGGGTTTTGATGTGCCATGATTTTACGGAATTTTCGACGCTTAAAACCAAGAGATTATGCATATTATGGGTATGTTTATATAGGTATGATGTGTTTTGTGTTTAATGCTGCAGGAAAATAGGTTTGGAAGTGAATTGGGCGAATTAATGCTTAAAATAACTGAATAAATGACTGCCAGGCACTTCACGAGTCGTTGGCACTAAGCATGACTCGTTGTTGACAGCGTGGGATACTATTGAGTTTTGAAGATGTAGAAATAGTGTAAAAGACGGGTTGAGGGAACGACTCATTACATCTGGTAACGAGTTGTGAAGTCAGTCATGAAGACTAGAGAGGAATAAGTGAAGAAGTAGCCAGTGAAGCTGATGGACGACTTAACGAGTCATTAGTTGACTAAACGACTCATTGGCAGAGCACTAGAATAAACCATAAGGTGCACTGGAAAGTTGAAGGAGTTAGACCACGAGGGGCCTAACGACTCGTGCCCAGGCACAACGAGTCATTAGGTGACCCGTTTCCACAACTGGGTTCGATGCTGAAGACGTCTGATTTTTAGCAAGGCACGACTCGTCAAAGGTCCCAATGAATCGTCACCAAGACCATGATCATTGATGACCTAGTTTCCAGTTTTAGTTAGGAAAAGGTTTTCTTGGAACTATAAATACACTGTTTAGGTTTGTTTCGAGAGGAAGATAATTATTACTATTTTTATGGAGGATTTTTGGGGTTGTATGATTATTATTGGGTCAAGAAACTAGGTTTACAATTGTGTTCTTGAATTTGAGGATCAAAAGCAACATTGGAATTTATTCATCAATTTTGGAGTTTTATTCAATTCACTTGGTTTTCTTCTACGATAATTTATAAGTTGCAATTATGATTTATTCAATATTTTGTGATTGTGATCATACAAGCATGAGTACCTAAACCCATAACTAGGGTTGTGAGAACAAAAATGAATTAACACACATAGTTTAAATACTTAGTGATGCTCGGAAGGGGTTTAATGCATGTATTGCTTTTCCCTTCGTTTTAATTGATTCTTGACGGTTGCAAACGTTAGGACTTTCCTTATTCATACTTACAGGACCAACGAGATAGTGAATGGGAAAAGGGATTAACAATGGAGATTTGAGGCTATCAACCCTTATCTAATAGCTTCAACTTGTCCGGGGATAGCTATTCTGATATTATGGGTAAGGGTTAATTAAAAGTAAACCCGTATACGGACCAAGTTGTATGGTGATAATCGTCTAGATAGGGGACCAACCAATTAGGTGAACCTAACTTTACGATATTGCATGTTAAACACTAGAATAGATCACTAGTGTACAAGCCTTGTGGTTATGAAGTCTTGGGGAACACAATCCTAGTCAAGTCATTAATTGAATACAAATCGAATTTGATCTAAGAATTTAGTAGTTTTACTTTTGTTCATTATTCCATTTCTTTCCCCCTTAGGAAATAAGTAACTCGGTAGTAACAACTATTTGAATTAACTTAAGTTCTTTCAATATTCCCTGTGGGATCGACCTCAACCTCTAGTTGGGTTCTATATTTGACATTGACTGCTTTATATCTCAATTGCGAGGTGTAATTTGGTCGACATCAACCTCAAACTCAAATTCTTGAAGCAACAACACCCACCTGATCTACCTGGGTTTAGCATCCTTTTTAGACATCAGGTATCTCAAAGTTGCATGGTCTATATGGATGATAACCTTAGTTCCAAGTAGGTATGCTCAAAATTTCTCGAACACAAAGACCACTTCTAGCAGCTCCTATTATGTGACCATGTAGCTCTTTTCATCTATGTTGAGTGTTTTACTAGCGTAATAGATAGGATGAAAAATCTTTTCTCTCTGTTGGCCCAAGACAGCACCGAGAGCAACCCCGCTAGCATCACACATTACTTCAAATTGAAGAGACCAATCTGGAGCTATGATAATAGGAGCAATGGTGAGCTTCTATTTCAAGCACTCAAAAAGATTTATACATGCCTCATCAATTATAAACTTTACCTCCTTCTCAAGCAATTTGCAAAATGGATGTGCAATATTTGAAAAGTCCTTGATAAACCGCCTATAGAATCATGCATGCCCTAAAAAGCTTCTTATCCTTTTTACGGAAATAGGGGGTGGTAAACCTGCTATAACTTCAATTTTCTTCTTGTCCACCTCAATCCCTTTTCCAGAGATTTTGTGACCCAGCACTATTCCTTCCTTGATCATAAAATGACATTTTTCCCAATTTAGGACCAGATAGTTTCTTCACATATGTTCAACACTTTGCCCAAGTATTTGAGGCAAGATTTGAATGAGTCACCCACAACTGAGAATTCGTTTGTGCATACTTCGATGGTGTCCTCAACCATATCTGAGGATATCGACATCATGCAGCGCTGGAATGTGTTCGGTGCATTGAAAAATCCAAACGGTATTCTTCTGAAAGAAAATGTTCCATACGGGCAGGTGAAGGTAGTCTTTACTTGATCTTCTGCGGCCATAGTGATCTGATTATACCCTGAGTAGCCATCAAGAAAATAGTACCAACCTCTACCTTCCAATCTGTCAAGCATCTGATCCATTAATGGCATTGGAAAATGGTCCTTCTAGGTCCAGTGGTTGAGCTTCCTGTAATCCATGTATACACTCCATCCTGTGACTGGTTGTGTGAGTATCATCTCATTCTTCTCATTCGGTAGCACTGTGTTCCCACCTTTCTTTGTCACATACTGTTCCAGACTTACCCATTTGTTGTCTGCAATGGGGTAGACTACACCAGCGTCTAACCACTTGATAATCTCCTTTTCACTACTTCTTGCATTGGTGGGTTCAGGCGCATTGATGCTCTATACTTGATGTGCAATTATGCTCGAGCTGTATCTTATGAGTACATATGCCTGGAAGGATCCCAATGATATTAGCTATGGTCCCGCCAATTGCCTTTTTATGCCTTTTTAATACTGTGACCAAAGCTTCTACTTTCTAGTCCATCAAATTTGCTGCAATAATCACTGGTAAAGTGCCCAAGAATGCATATTTGACATGGGGAGGCTGTGCCTTCAATTCAAGCACTGGCGGTACCTCTACTATGGCTTTGTTGGTGGCATTGAACAGTTCTTCAAATAATGGTCTAACTTCTTTGGTCTGAAGTTGTATGGCCCCATTCCATCTAGGATTCACCAGCTCTGTGTACCCCGGTAGCCCATCTCCTTCATAATTCATCAAGACGGCTGCTAGTGTGTCAATATTCATTATCTCTTCCACAAGCACTAGCAGCTTCTTGTGTTCCATCTGGGTGCTTGCAAAGGTCATTCCCTTAGTGTTGGCCTGAATGAATCACAAAAGAAAAACAAAGAAAACATAAATGGGGAAATAACAACCACAAGTCAAATGCAAGCAATTAATCTAATCTTAGTCGTATTCCCCGACAATGGTGCCACTTTTTTATAGCGCTCAAAGTCACACTTCCTAACGAAGTATGAAGCGGTCGTTGTCAACAAAATAACCCAACTAGGAGGCTGGGGTCGAACCCACAGGGAATAGAGTAAGATCTAGACTAATGTCGATAATTGAACTTGTTGGTGAGTTATCTCCAATTTGGGGGGTTTCAAAGAAAACAATATTAAAGAAAGATTATATTTGTAATTTAAATCAATATTCGCAAACAACTAGGGCCCATGGGTTCATAACTACTTTCAGGTATACACACATGATCAATGTAAATGCTTACTTGTAAAACTGATAACTAGGGTTCATTCCTATTGGATGACTTTACTAAATCACCGGTTAGGTCATGAGCAATTTCAAACTAACCGTTATCAATATGTTCCAAATTTAACTATCCTGCAACCACAGCTTAAGTTAATATAATGATCATGAAGATCAAAGCTTTGCTGTAATTCTCTTCCTAATCTCTACTTCTCTAGGTTCAAGTAAGTAAAGAATTCAGACAAGTCCTAATGTTGTACACGGTTATGAAACCTTTAAAGATGAAGAGATTATAATGCAAGCTTTTTTCATTGGTTTTGAATCACTTTTGTGCAACCCTAGTGTGTTAATCCACCATGGTTTCCACAACCCTTAGTTGTGGAGGTTTTAGCCTCTCATGGTTGTAAGATTATATTTTGCTTCATAGACAAATACATAATTAAATACTTACAGAACAATTGGAAGAAAATCATATTTTAATATTAAAGAACAATCTCAAGAACTATATAGGAAATTAAGATTTTTTATCCCAAGAATTGCTCCTCAAAATTGATAAAAATTCACAAAAATAATTCTTCACACGTCTACTAACTTGATCATGTCCTTCTCTAACTAAATTAAAACATAAAGGTTGTTTATACAAATATTAGAAACCTTTTCATAAGCTAACAGAAAGTTTTCCAAATCTGGTGCTGACTGTGTCACCACTGGACCTACGACCTGTAGCAGGATTGTACGGGTCGTACCTGGTTCTCGTAAGTCCTTGGCTACTGCAAATTTGGCTAAGTGTTGGCAGGCTGGTATGACTCGTACCTTTATCCTATGAGTCATACAATGCTTTCCTGATTTGGCCCTGAGACCTTTGACATCTTCTGAAATTCTCCACGAGTGCTGAGGTACGACTTGCACCTTCTTCCTACGACTCGTGTTGTCTGTAGTGTCTAAAGTTCTTCCAAGTATTAAAGAATCTTATGACATTCACCAAGGCTCATGGAATGGTTCGTACATTGATGCTACGATTCATGAGTCCATTCGTACCAAGAGTCTGTCTTTGTGCAATTTTCTCTGAATAATTTCACGACTCCAGTTACGACTTGTACCATTTTGGTATGGCTCGTACTGAGAGTCATATATTTCCTTCTTCTCACTTCAGCCTTCTTACTTTCATCATGGTTCTCAGTACGACTTGTACAATCAAGGTACAACTCATATTGAGCCTTGTACTTTGGCTGATTTTCTACATTTTAAGGCTTCTTTTGCACATCTTTGCTCCAACACTTATTTTCCACGAAATCAAAGTAAAAGTGCCTCATATCCATATAAACATACCTAAGTCCATGTTATTTTCTCAATTTTAAGCGTTGAAAGTGTTGTGAATTCATAGTACATCACCAGGCATCTGCTCCAATGCCTCGACCAATAGTATGTTTATAGAAAATTGTTTAAGCATGGAAAGAAATATATAAAACTTACCATCTTACGCCTTCTTCTTCATTATTTGAGGGAACAGTGCTGGTGGTCGTGAGATAGCCCTATTGATCTGTGTGGCCCCTTATTTCTTTCCTTGTTCAGCTTCAGACTCCTTCTCAACAATTGGAGCCTTAGTCAACTCAGCCTCTTCCTTAAGCTCTTGCGCAGCAACCTCTTCATCATCATCAATTATGATCTCTTTCTTCCTTTACAATTCAACTATAACTAGCAGAGGGGAATCAACCGTGGTCTTTGCACTCCAAGTCATCACAGTCATACAATGACTCTCATTCTTCAGATTTTGGACTGTGTTGCTAGGTAGTGTTCCCTTTTTCCTAGGGTTCAGGGATGTCGAAAATTGAACCAATTGCTATTCTATTTGCTTGAAGGTTGTGACATTTGACTCAACTCTCTGGCCCATGCCAGATATAACTCCAAGAATGTCTTTCGGCTGCTCCTCTGTGGATCTCACCTTCTTTGCATCTCAGCATCACGCTCTCCAATTTTGATTGTCGAGCCTCCCCCTCACGTTCATTAGGAGGCACATATAATCCTGCTCGATCATTGCAGTAACCATCATTCTTTCTCCTTCTCCCTCTCGCTCATGACCTTGGCTTCAGTCTTTGTACCTATTCCGATTGTAGTTGTCTCAGTATTGGTTCTGACCTTGATTTCTGAAACCTTGGCGCCAAGCATCCGGTCCAGACCCTTTGGCGTTGGCCTGAAAACTTGCCACCTAGTTGTCAAGAAAGTTTGCCTCCTCCTCGAAATCTAAATACTCCGACCCTGGTTTTTGTCCCTGTGTCTCCACTGAATTAACTTTTCTGGCCCCAGCTCCCATGATATACTTTTTAAGCAGGTCTAATGATGTATGCATATGGGACAATTCCTGATCATGTTCCTCCTCTTTCTTTCGTTGGTCTGCAGTCATACCAACAACATATGTACCATCAGTTGCTTCCGCTTCCCGGATGTGCTGGGCCCTGTTGGTTTTAGTCACATTGTCAATAATAGTGGTAGCTTGTTCCCACATGTGACTCATCAGTGCTCCTCCTACCATAATATCTGCCACAACTTTTATACTATTGTTCAATGACCTGTAAAATATCTCCAACAAACTGTCATTAGGAATTTTGTGGTTTGGGCACTTGGTCAACTTTTTCTTGAATCTCAACTAGGTTTTATGAAGTTCCTCCATTTTCAATTGTCAGAAATTGTAGATCTCATCCTTAAGTTGTAGCATCCTAGAGGGTAGGAAGAATCTCTCTAGAAAAGATTGTTTAAGCTCCCTTCAGTTGGTAATGGAGTCATTGGGAAACTCTGATAACCATAAAGTTACCTCCCTAGATGGAGAGAATGGGAAGAGTCTCAGCCTTATTGCATCCTGACTAACTCCGGGAAACCTATACACATTTCATATTTCCACGAAGTTCATTAGGTACAGGTTGGCATCATCAGCTGCATGACCTCAAAACACCCCTTTCATATACAACAACTGTATCATGGTGCTAGTGATGTAAAACTTTTCCCTAGAAGGCAAAGGTTGTTGTATGATAACTCCAGTTGAACTGACTTCATTAATATCCAGGTATTCCTAATCAAAGAACTGAGGGGCATATCTCTGTCCTCTATTTCCCCTTCCATGGCTACCAGCATTCACAACTTCATCTCAAGTATCATCGGCTTCCTGAAGTGCAGCTTATCGATCTAGCTCAGCTTGCCTAGCTTCTTCAGCAAGACGGGCATCTGTTTGCTCTTGGTTCTCCATTCTTTGCAGTGTCCTTTATATTTCAAGATCCAAATGAATCAGGGGGTTTCCGCTCCGTTGACTACTTGGAATTCACCAAGAGACAACCTATGGGTGTCAAAAACAAAAAGAAAATGTAAATGAGGAAATAACAACCAAAAGTTAAACACAAGCAATTAATCTAATCTCTGTCGTATTCTCCTACAACGGCGTCACTTTTTGATAACGCTCAAACTCACACTCCTGACAAAGTATAAAGTAGACGTTGTCAATAAAGATCCCAACAAATAGGTTGTGGTCGAACCCACAAGGAATATGGTGAGAACTAGACTAATGCCGGTATTTAAACTTTTTGGTATGTTATCTCCAAATTGGGTGAATTATAGAAAAACAATCATACAAGAAGAATGAAAATCATTTGTTGTTTATCAAGATTTGAAATTAACCAGGGTAAATGTTCCCTATGGGTTCATAGCTACTTCGGTTTACACTCGTGATCAATCCCAATACTTACTTGTAGAACTGATAACTAGGGTTCATCCAAACGACTAGTTCGTACCTTTTCGATGACTATACTCAATCACCGGTTTAGGTCTCATGAGCGATTCCATGTTAACCATTACCAATTTGTTCAAAGTTAACTACTCTGCGACCGCGGCTCAAGTTATACAATGATCATAAAAGTCAAGACTTTGTTATAATTCTCTTTTCCTAATCTCTACTTCTCTAGGTTCAAGCAAGTAAAGAATTTGGGCAAGTCCTAACGTTGCGCTTCATTAAGAAACATTAAAGATGAAGAGAATACAATACAAGCGTTTAGCATTGGTTTCAAATCACTTTATGTAACCCTAGTTCGTTAATCCCCATGGTTCCTACAATACTAGTTATGGAGGTTTTAGCCTCTCATTCTTGTACGAGTATAATTAGTATTCATTTACAAAACACATTAAGTAAATACTTATAATGATAATTGAAGAAAACCCTACATTGAATATTGCAAGGAAATACTTACACTCTTTTCACTTTTTCAACTTTTTCCTCCCTTTTCTCAATTTTTATGCAATATGCGGGTGTGGTGTGCTTCCTTATTCATTCATTTTCTTCTTTTGTATTTTACTTTCAATTTGTCTTCTTCATCTTATTTTTTTCTTGTGACACCACACTTCATTTTTAACCTTTTTTCCTTTCTTTTCCTTTTTCACCTTCCTACGATCTACGCACCCCTAATCTAGCCACCCTCAACTTAGGCATTTTACCTGGGTTGAGGTTCACAATGTCCAAGGAGAGACCAGGGCCAAAATAGGTTTATTATAAAAAATAGGTAAGGTTAATTGGTTAATCAAATAAAAAATAGTCCATTTAAGGCTTAAAATCAGGATCAAGTGAATTATATCATTTTGGTAGGGAAATATAAGCTAAAATGGGCTAAACAAAAATGGCCTATGATCCTTTCCTAACCAACCATCCTAAAACCAAGGTAATGACCAACCGGACAAGTTCTAAATCCTCTATACAGTATTGAACTATGTATATGACTTCACTCACTCATGGTACATATTTTTCATTCATTCTACCTATCCGATTCATACATGGCTAACTATAACTACTCATTCTAATACACTAAATGACACAAAGTGATCCACAAAAATCATGCTTTGCAATCAATAAGTACACCGCTAACATCCAAAAATTTTAAACAAGGTCATTTTTACATAGGGTCGTTAAGTTCAAAACTTCACATAATTAACCCTAGTTCGTTAATCCACCATGGGTCCTGCAACCCTAGTTGTGGAGGTTTTAGCCTCTCATGATTATAAGATTATGATTAATATTCATAGACAAACACATAACTAAATACTTACAATGACAATTGAAAGAAAACCTGCTTTGAATATTGCAAGAACAGATGTTGAACAAATTCAAGAACAATTGAGAAATTCAAGTTATGCTCTCAAGAATTGCTCTCCAATATTGTCAAAAACTAATTACAACTTGATAATAAACTTCTCTAACTAATCCTAACCGTATCTAACCTCTTCTAAGCTAAACGAAACATAAAATCCTTTTCCCAAGTTAACAGGAAAAAAACCAAATCTGGCGCCGACACATCCTATGACTCCTTATACGACCCGTAATAGGATTGTAAGGGTCATGCCCTGTCTCATACATCCCTTGGCTTTTGCAAAATTTGCTAACTGTTGGCATCTAGTACGACTTGTAACATGATCCCACAAGTCATACAATCCAGTCATGGTATGGCTCTAAGAATGTTGGCATTTTTTGAAGATTTCTATTAGTGTCTTGGTACACCTCGTACCTTGCCCCTACAGCTCGTAACAAATTGTCATATCATGACATCTGCCAAGTCCCAAAAAACACTGAATCTTTTCACGGCTCCTGGTAAGGGTCGTAAGTAGATGCTATGATCCATAAGTGCTACACATATCAGGAGACTTCAATTGTGCAAACTTCCCTGAAGAATTTTATGACTTGAGTTACGGCTCATACTGAGAGTCGTACTTTTCCTTTACCTTGTACCAATCTTCTTCTGAGAATTTTCCACGAGTCTCAGTTCGGCTCGTACAATCTCGGTACGGCTCATACTGAGATCAGTACTTGACCTCTTTTCTGCACTTTTCTACAACTTTTGCACATTTTCGCTCCAACACCTATTTTTCCTGAAAGCAAATTAATAACACCTCATATCCGTATAAACATACCTAAGTACATGATATTTTCCTAGTTTTAAGTGTTGAAATTTTTGGAAACTCACAACACATCAGTCACCGACTAGAGTGGAGACTGAGAAGGGTTTTGACATGATTTCGAAACAGAGTTCGAAACAACTAGCAACATAGGGTGGCACAAAAGATAACATAGGCCCTGGATCTAACAATGCATAAACATTAAGATAAAATACTTGTAACATACCAGTGAAAACTTCTGGAGAGACCTCCTGCTCCTAATGAGGCGAGAGGGCATAAAACCTATTGTGACACTGACTACCACTTGCACTTAAACAAAAAATGACAATAACTCAACTAACTAAAAGTCCTCAAAGGATGAGGACTCACCAACAAGTTGTCTGGGCTGAACTCTGGAAACTGACTAGCGATGGTAAGGACTCTGAATGTCTAAGCCTGTATCATAGAATAATACAACATATGGTATGCGATCAGTACTTGAAATGTACTGAGTATACAAGGTAAGTAAAACAGGGTGAGTAAGTAACATTGAAATCATGCATATCTTAAATCATAAAATCATGAGATTCTGAGAGTAAAAACTACATGATGATATTTGAAAACATGAATAAACATAACTGGATCTCATAACGGAAATAAATGCATATGGCTTTCCATATCTGAAATTATAAGTAAATGTTGATAGACTGATCCCTGGATCAAACTTACTGAAAACAATGTATAATGTCTTATAATATATACATTACCGAAATCATGAGGAACAATGGGAGACTCGTCTTCACCGGCAACCACCATGTATGAGCTCATGATTATCCCACTTCTTTCCTATGTGGAGGAGGGCCATCCTAAGTCAGTCGAACAGTAAATTTCATCATAGACATAAAAGAATTTTCTTACAAAAGGGTGAGCTTCCAGAATCCTGCACATGTCATCAACCATTGTCCGGTGGGACAACATTTAGAGGTGTTGCCTTGCCAGGGCAAAGGATTAAGTAAGCTGTGATATCATGTTATGCCCTTGGGCTGGGAAACGCTCTCTTGAGAGGACCCAAAGTGTACCTATATTGGCGCGTAGTTTATGAGACTGGAGAACCTTGGAACCCCTAGCCTACTCGATTCTAAACGCTACTCCCAAAACATATATAAGCCTCATACAACCATATATCAAAACATAACTTAAATCATAGCATATGAGGAGTCTTGACTCCAAAACTTGAGATAACTGAACTTTTTAGCCTTGGCTAGATTATAAGATCATTCTTAAATTGGGAGGGGTTGCCCAATTCTTAACATCATGCTTGCATGAAATAGATATCATAAGTAAAATCATAAACACATACTTGAGTAAATAATAAACATTCTTTCATGCTAAATATAATATTATACTTGCAAACACAGATCATAAACTCAACTTTTCATGGAACTTGCATAATTGGGCATAATGTTCTTAAATTTTAAAATTATGAATTTGTAACCAAAATAGGTATAAAACATGCACATGAATCTTAAAACATTATTTGAAACATGAAGGGGATTGGACCATAAATAAAATATAGAGAATTTCATAGAATTGGGTTAAACCCCCATAGAATAATACAATTGAATTCATGAACTTGAGAAGTAATTTGGGAATAAGAGTGAAGATAAACTCTCATTCATGACCCTACATACCTAGGTAAGCTGATTCTACACCCTTCCTTGAGAACCTAAGAGATTTGGGGAAGAACATGGATAGTTTCTAGGCTTGATCTTCAATGGAACTCTCTAATATTGAATGCATGGGAGAGAATGACTTAGGATAGGTTAACCCTTCTTAAAACTCTCCAAACAGAGCATAAAATAATGTAGTTGAGGGCTTAGGAGCTTTGAAATTATAAAAACACCCTTACTAAATTCACTGGAAAATGACTTTGCTAGTCCTCACGAGGGACTTCACGAGTCGTTAGGTGGGTCATGACTCGTGGCCCTCACTCGTGAAGTCTACTAGAAAATTTTAACCTCCAACTCTTCATCCTGACCACGACCAACTTCACATCTCGTGGCTGCACCCGTGAAGACCCCCTGTCCACGACTCATGGGGTAAGTCACTGGATGAGTCGTTGCCCACTAGATGACTCATCACCTCACTCGTTGTTAAGCCCCCAGAACAACTTCCAACCTCCAATCTTCTGCCTTCCTAAGGAGCCACATGACGACTCGTGAGGTGACTTCATAGGTCACTAGATGAGTCGTCCTATGACCTGGATCAATATTTTTTGTACTTTCTCTGCATAAACCCTCGCGCTTGATCTTAGGGACTTTTGGGGCATTTCACTCATATCATAGTCTTTGAGAAGTTGCAGCCATCTCCTTTGCTACAAATTCAAGTCCTTCTAAGTGAGCACATACTGAAGACTCTGGTGGTCCATGAACACATCCACATGTAATCCATACAAGTAATGACTCCAAATCTTCAATGCAAATACCACCGCTGCCAACTCTAGGTCATACGTCAGGTAGTTCTTGTCATGAGTCTTAAGCTATCTAGATGCATGAACAATGACCTTACCATACTGCATCAATACACAACCAAGACGAACCCTAGAGGTATCATAATACACAACAAAGTTATCCGTGCCCTCAGGTAGGGTTAATATTTGAGCCGAAGTGAGTCGAATCTTTAACTCCTGAAAACTCTTCTCATAATTTTCCGACCAATGAAATTTGACCTTTTTCTGGGTCAACTTAGTCAATGGTGCTATAGTGGATGAAAATCCCTCAATGAATCTCCTATAGTAACCAGCTAAACTCGAAAAGCTCCTAATATCTGAAGGTCTAACTAGTCTAAGAAAATTCTTCACTGCTTCTATCTTTTGAGAGTGCACCTGCACACCCTTGCTAGACACCACATGGCCCAAAAATACTACTGAGTTCAGCAAAAAATCACACTTGATGAACTTAGAAAATAACTGGCGATCCTTCAGAGTTTGTAATACAATCCTCAAATGAGTGGCATGCTCCTCCTTACATCAAAAGTATATGAGAATATCATCTATGAAGAAAATCACGAACTAATCCAAATACTGCTTGAACACCCTGTTCAACAAATCCATAAAAGTTGCAGGATCATTTGTTAGTTCAAAAGACATAACTACGAACTCAGAGTGACAATACTGAGTCATGAAGGTTGTCTTCGGGATGTCACTCTCTCTGACTCTGAGCTGATGATAGCCAGATCTGAAGTCTTATCTTCGAGAAGCACTTAGAACCCTGAAGCTGGTCAACCAAGTCATCAATCCTGCAAAGGGGATACTTATTCTTGATTGTGAGCTTATTCAACTGTCGATAATCAATGCGCATTCCAAGGGGCTATCCTTGTTTGGACAAAGAGAACTGGAGCACCGCATAGGGATTTATTAGGCCTGATGAAACCCCTACCTAGGAGATCTTTCAACTCCTTTAGCTCGGTTGGAGCCATTCTATAAGGAGGATCGGATGTAGGTTGCGTATCAGAGAGAAGGTCAATACCAAAGTCAGTCTCCCCCTTAAGAGGGACTGTTGGTAGATCATCTAGAAACACCTCTGAATAGTCACATACTATAGGAGCTGACTGAAGAGTCGGGGTCTCGGACATATCATACTTAACCCTAACTAAATGATACACATAGCCCATAGAGATCATCTTCCTAGCCTTGAGATAGGAAACAAAGTGACCTATAGGCAAAGCTGAACTACCTTTTATTCTAAGACTGGCTCACCCGGAAATTGGAACTCTACTGTACGGGTTCTACAATTGATTAAGGCATAACATGCATGTAACCAGTCCATACCAAAAATAACATCAAAATCGGTGATATCTAAGTCCACTAGGTCAGCTAAGGCAACTTTCTGAAGGACTATAATAGGGCAGCTTCTATATACCCGTCGAGCTATAACTGAGTCATCGATTGGAGGAGAAACTGAGAAGGGTTCTAATAGGATTTTGGGACTGACTCCGAAACTAATTGTAACATAAGGAGTCACAAAATATAAGGTAGACCTTGGATCTAACAATGAATACATATTAAGATGGAATACTCGTAACATACCAGTGGCCATATCAGGAGAGAACTCCTGCTCCTGACGAGATAATAGTGCATAAAATTTGTTTTGACACTGGCCACCACTTGCACTAATAAATGCACCTTGCTGAGCTGAACGTGCTGGTGGAGCTGCTGAACTAGTGGTTGGGTCATGACCTCTACCATAGCCCTATCTGGCTGAAGGGCAATCTCTAAGTATCTGTCCGGGATTCCCACACCCAAAGGATGCGCCTGAACCCACTAAGCACTCTCTGGCCTCTTACCATATCACCCACAAGCTAGAATGTTAGGCTCTCTTTACATGCTTCCCTGACCTCTAGATCCTGATGCTCTATGCCTCTGATCATTCCTATATCTGGACGAAACACTGGCTGATGACGGAGCTGGGGCTGATGACCTCTGGGGGGACTGAGGGTGATGTCCACCACCGGACCTCTGCTAGAATAGTCCATAACTCCTTATTTATAAGATTGACGGCGTATCTACACTACACCTAAGGTAGAAGTTTAGTTTCACAACTTTATGGACGATGATCCCCATCAACAATTAAGAATTTCTTGGATGTGTGCAACCTTCATATGTAAAATAACATTTTGGATGATGTTATTCGACTATGAGTGTTCAAATACTCATTGGCCGGTGAGGTAAGAGATTGGTTGCATAGACTCCTTCCAAACTCAATTCATACTTAGTAAGAGTTGGTGAGTGTCTTCCTGCAGAAATGGTTTCCACCTACAAAAAAGGTAGAGAAACGGGATAGGATATTTTATTTTCGGCAGCCATTGAAAGAACAGTTGTTCAAAACATGGGAGAGATTCCAACAATATATCCTTTAGGCGCCCAACCATAAGTTCATCGATCATATCTTGTTAGATAATATTTTCACTGGTTTAGATACCTTGACATAGTCTGATGCATCGGTATTTGATGATGCATGGGATGCTTTTCACTATGAATTGATGCAAATTCTTGAGAAACTTTTAGTTATTTTGATGGTTTTTGTGTGTGTTGTACAGGAACATAAAGCAAAGCAAAGAAATGGTGTGAAACATGCTGAAATAGTAATGTGATGGCCTACTCTGACGAGTCGTCACCAGCGTGACGGACCATAACATCCACCATTGGGCCCAAACAATAGTAGAAGAAAAAGAAGTGAAAATGATGGTCCAGGTGACAAACCATCACCTCTCCGATGAACTGTCACGATCACCGTAACAGAGATGAGAAATTAAGGGCACACTGGCTACAGAGTGATGGATCAGGTGACGGACTGTCACCTCCGCGATGGACCATCAAGCACACCATCAACAAAGTGAAGATTTGTTGATACACTGGATAAGAGTGACGACCCAAATGACAGACCATCACCTGGCCGATACGACATCATCTTGCGTGTTACGTGAAAAGAGAGACTCCAATTTTAATATAGTTTTTAGATTATTTTAGGCTATAAATAGAACTTTCTAGGTTTATTTTTGGCATCCGATATTTTTGGAAAGAAGGAACTACTGGAGAAGTATTTTTGAAGTAGGAAAAACACAACTTTGACATTGCTTTTGGAATGTCTTAGGAGAAATATTATTGTGCTTTTGGAATCACAATCATGTTTTCATCTCTTCTTTGTAAGTTAAACCTTCTTTGATGAATGTAATTGTTTTTTGCGAATGTAATGACCATGTGTGGCTAAGTGTGATTACTAGGGTTGTGTGATTCATGGTAGAAGGACATACTTGTGGTGAGTGATGCAGTGGCTAATTGAATGCAAATGTGTGTATTACTAGTGTCTTCATTTTGAATGATTTCTAATGGTTGAAAAAATTAGAACAAACCCTAGATTTGACATGCTTGAGTAAGGTGTATTAATCTGGAAGAAAGGGGATTATTAATAGGGATTCAAGGTGTTAACCCTTGACTGATGATTAATGTTGTAATAATATTAATCAACCTAGGTTAAATCTTATAACTCTTTTTTTTATCACTCTTAGTTTGAGAAGCTAAGTGTGATACTTGTATGAATAGGTTGAGAAGCATTTGGATTGGATAATCGAGTTAGCAACCTACACGCTTAGCATTAAATGAGTCCCCTGTGGTCATTCACCAAATATTATCAGGAAAACCATGATGATCACAACCCTAGCTTATTTCCTCTTGAGTTCAATACTAACCAATCGTAATTGGTACTTCTTGTATTTGACAAATAGTGGAGCGAAACTTCATTCCCGAACTCCCAATGTTACGAAATTATTTGATTAAAAGAAAATAATCGCATAATACTTAATTTCACCATATTCCCTATAGAATTCGACCCCAACCTTGTTGGATTCTATATTTGACAATGACCATGTTATACTTCTTATTATAGATATTTCGTTTGGGTGTATCAAATTTTGGCACCGTTGTCGGGGAGTACGGTTTTGGATTAAGTATGATTATTTGACTTTTAGTCTTATTTCCATATTTTACTTTAATTTGTTGTTTTTTTGTATACAGGGTACAGGTAGTTCATGTTGAATATCTGAAGCCAGGGTGAACCATTAACTCCTTATAATTTTGAGTTAGAGAGAACTTTGAAGAGAGCTATGAATGCATAAGAGCGTGAAGCAGAAAGGTTACAACAACTTACTAATGCTCAAGGTAGGGGCAATAACCAACGTGCTGCTAATAATGAGAATGATGATGTCATTAAGAATGAGCTGAATGAGCAAGATATAGAGGATGTGGCCCCTAGAAATCATTGCCAGCCTCAGAGAGATAGGGGTATCGTCGTCCGACAATTCCATTTGATTATGAAGACAATGATAATGTTGATTTGGATGGAGTTAGTGCCACTAGGGCCATCATCCCTCCCCCATTAGCTCTAGGAGAGAAGTTAAACATCACAAGAACTATGATCCAATTGTTGAACTTGAAAGGCTTGTTTAGAGGAGTAGCTAGTGATGACCCAAATCTGCATCTGATGAACTTTATGGACATCTGCAAATCATTTAAATTGCTAGAGGTTAGTCAGAATGCTATTTGATTGAGGTTGTTTCCATTTTTTTCTATCTGGGGAGGCAACAATGTGGCTGAATGAGTTGCCATATAATTCAATTATGAACTTGAGAGAGTTGAAAGCTGCATTTGTGGAGAGATTCTTTCCACCTTAAAAGTGTCGCAACTGAGAAATGAGATAAACAATTTCAGGCGGTTGCCGGCAAGGCATTGAATGAGGCATGGCTGTTATTCAACAAGAAACTCAAGAAGTGCCCCAAACATAAATTGTCTGATGAGCATCTAATGGAGAATTTTTACATGTCCCTAAATTTGGCAACTAAGTCGATTGTTGATACTGTGACTGGAGGGTCATTCATGTCTCGAACATACATTAAGGCGGCAACTATATCGGCGGCAACTATATCGGACAGAGTCACTAAGACCAATAGAGCTTGGCACATTAGATATTTTGAAGTCTCTAGTAACTCCTACGCAGTGGGGTCAACTATGAGCAACGTCGGAAAGAAGAAAAGAGAGATTAATATATAACACATATGAAAACTCAGTTGGAGTTGATTATTAAGCATTTGCTTGCAGAGGGTGCCAAGAAAGGGAATGTTGTGGGTAAAGCTACAAGACAAGACGAACATGGATCAGACTCAAAAGAAGAGGCTAAGTACTTGAACAACATGGAGGGCTTTCGGGCCAACGACCAAGGAAACCAAGGTGGGAACCATCCAAAGGACAACTATTATGACAGAGCTGGTTACAGAGATAGGGTACAGGGCAACTAGAAGAACAAAGAAAGCTACAAAAATGAGCATAGTGGAGTATATATTCCTCTTTGAAATTGAGAATGGAGCAGTAATAATGCAGGAAGTTTGAAGGTGGAGGAAATGTTAGCCAATGTACTGCAATGAGTCGGATTTACTGACTCGAGAGTTAAAGAGATGAAGAATGACCTCTCCAATATGAGTCAGCTTGTAGACTCACACTCAACTATTATTAAATAGTTGGAGTACCAAATGGGGAAAATGTCAGCAGCCCTTAATCAGAGGAAGAGTGAAACTCTTCCAAGTGATATAGTGTAGAACCCAAGAAATGACGATCATTGCATTGCTATTATAACTAGAAGTAGTAGGAAATTGTTTGAGACTACTCCTATATGCGTAGAGCTAGTTGAGGAGTTAGTTTCAGACACAAAACTTAGAATTGGGAGTAAGGGGGAGAAGCTAAATCCAGTTGATCCTATACGACCATAAGTCACAGAGAACAACCATAGAAATAAAGGCCAAGCAAAAGGAAATGAGGTGTTTAAGCCTTTGATTCAAATTCTAAGACCTCCACCTCCATTCCCTCAGAGGTTGAAAAAAAAGGTTGAAGATGGAAAATTCCACAAGTTCATCTCCATGTTGAAGAAATTATTAGTAAACATCCCATTGGTAGAAGCCCTTGAGCAGATGCCGGTTATGCTAATTCCATGAAGGACTTGGTTCCAAAGAAGAGAACTATCAGCTATAAACCAATGGACAACATTCATCTTGTTGTGTGAAATCGCAATAATTGGTTCAAAAGAAAAAGGATCTAGGTGCATTCACAATTCCATGCACAATTGGAGCCTTCAACTTCACCAAAGCTCTATATTATTTGGGTGCCAGCACCAACTTGATGTTGCTGGCCATATACAGACAGTTGCACTTAGGTGCCCCCAAACTTACTATTATGAGGTTGTTAATGGCAGATCGGTCAGTAAAGAATATAGTTGGTATTTTGTATGATGTGCTGATTAAGGTGGAATATTTTATATTTCTTGTAGATTTTGTAATCTTGAACTATGATGTGGGCTTTAAAGTTCCTATCATTTTGGGTAGGCCATTCTTGGAAACTAGAAGAGAATTGGTGGATATAAAGAGTGGTTATTGAAGTTCCGACTAAACAGCGAAGAGATAAGGTTCACTATCTGAAAGTCCATGAAACAGCCGAGAGACACGAATGTGGTCTCCGTTATTGATGTTAACCAAGAACGCATGGTTGAAGCACCCGGAGAAGAGAACTATGCGGTTGACATTTTAGCTACAGTAATGATGTATTTTGCTGATGATTATATTCAGGAGTATGAAGAGGTACTGAATGCATTAGCAGGGATGGGGTCATATTCTTATGCTCGAAAGAAGTTGGATTTGGATTTAGCAAATAGACCCACTCCTCTAGTGAAACCCTCTATTGAAGAACCACCAGTATTGGAGTTGAAAGAATTACCTAGTCATCTGATTATGTGTTCTTGGGAGATAACAACACACTCCCAATCATCAAGGCAGCCGATCTAGTCGAATGCTAGGTTAAGGCTCTAGTTGCTATGCTAAAAAAATTATAAGAGGATAATCGGATGGACAATTGCTGACATTATCAGGATTCCCCTGGGATTATGTACTCACAAAATTTAGCTGGAGGAAAATTGTGTCCCAAGGAGAAAACATCAGCGCAGGCTCAATCCACCAATGCAAGAGGTGGTAAAACTGAGATAATTAAATGGTAGGACATAGGTGTCATACATCCAATCTCTGACAGCAGGTGGGTGAGTCTGGTGTAATGTGTCCCCAAAAAGAGAGGCATGACTGTGGTAGCAAATGAACAGAACGAGTTGATTCCATGGAGACCATTCATGGGATGGCGTGTTTGTATAGACTATCAAAAGTTGAACATATGTACACTCAAAGATCATTTCCCAATGTCGTTCATAGATCAAATGTTGGATATATTGGCAGGTATAGGGTGGTTTTTCTTCTTAGATGGTTATTCTAGGTATAACCAAATACCAATTGTACTAGAGGATTAGGAGAAGACAACTTTCACTTGTCCTTATGGGACTTTTGCCTTCAGACACGTGCCATTCGGATTATGTAATGCACCTGCAACTTTTTAGAGGTGTATTATGTCAATATTCTCTGATATAGTGGAGGATACCTCAAAAGTTTTTATGGACAACTTTTTAGTCATTGGTGACACCTGTGGAGACTTCTTGGCCAATCTTCGCAAAGCCTTAGAGCGATGTGAGGATGCAACTTTGGTGATGAATTGGTGAAAATGCCATTTTATGGTGAAAGAAGGCAATGTGCTAGGACACAAAATAACAGAAAAGGGCTTAGAAATGGACAATACAAAGATTAAGGTGATTGAGAAGTTGCGTCCACCAATTTCTGTGAAGAGAGTGAGAAGTTTTTTGGGCCATGTAGGATTTTACCGAAGATTCGTCAAGGACTTCTCAAAAATAGCTAACCCATTGTGCAAGCTGTTGGAGAAAGATACCAAATTTGTGTTTGAGAAGGAATGCTTGAAGGATTTGAAAACATAAAGGCTAAATTAGTGGTTTCTCCAATATAGTTGCACCAGATTGGTCGCAATCCTTTAAAGTAATGTGTGATGCTAGTGGACTTGCACTCGAAGATGTATTTGGGCGGAAGAAAGACAAGATGTTCAACCCCATCTATTATGCTAGTAAAGCATTGAATGGGGCACAAAAGAACTACACAGTGACTGAACAGGAGTTACTGGCGGTGGTATATGCCTTTGAGAGATTCAGGGCGTATTTGCTTTGGAACTAGAGTTATTGTGCACACTGCTCATGCTGCCTTGAGATATCTCATAGCAAAGAAAGATGCCAAACCAAGGAAAATAAGATGGGTCCTTCTGCTGCAAGAATTTGACTTTGAAGTCAAGGACTGTAAGGAATGTGAAAATCAAGTAGCGGATCACTTGTCCTGACTTGAAGTTGAGGGAAGAGTAACGAATGATGACGAGATTGATGACTCCTTCCGTGATGAACAAGTTTTAGAAGCAACATTCGATCTTATTCCATGGTTTGCTGACTTTGCCAATTACATTGTCAGCGGTATGATGCCGGAAGTCTTTCTTTCCACTAATGAAAAAAGTTCCTTCATGATATGAACAAATACTTCTAGGATGAGTCTTGCTTATTTCGAGTTTGTGCTGATAACCTAATAAGGAGGTGTGTTCCAGAAGTAGAAATATTATGTATCTTGGAGGCATGCCTTTCATCTCTAGTTGGAGGACATCATAGGGTTGCTCGGACAGCCCAGAAAATTTTGCAATGTGGATACTACTGGCCTTCATTACATTGGGATGCCCATGATTTTGTGAAGTCTTGTGATCAATACCAAAGACATGGTGATATATCTAGAAGGCATAAGTTACCTATGACCCCTATTCTGGAAGTGGAACTATTTGATGTATGGGGTGTAGACTTCATGGGTCCGTTTGTGAGCTCATATGGTCTAAAGTACATCTTAGTAACAGTTGATTATATCTCAAAGTGGGTAGATAATATGGCATTCACAGATAATAATGGCAAAAGTGTTGCAGCTTTCCTAAAGAAGAACATTTTCTCAAGGTTTGGAACTCCAAGAACTATTATCAACTAAGGGGGGTCTCATTTTTTCAACAAAGTTTTCAGTGTTTTTCTGGAAAATTATGGAGTTAAGCAGCACAAAATAGCTACTCCATGCCACCCACAGCCGAGTGGGAAAGTGGAGGTGTCAAACTGGGAGATTAAGGCCATTCTGGCCAAAACAGTGAATGTTAACTGAACAGATTCGTCTAAAAAATTTAATGATGCATTATGGACGTATCAAATAGCATTCAAAATGCCTATTGGGATGTCTCCATATCAGTTAGTGTTCGGGAAAACTTGTCATTTACCAGTTGAGCTGGAACATAAAGCCCTATGGGCGCTAAAGAAGCTCAACATGAGTAGAAGCGAGGCTACACACTTGAGGCTAGATCAGATTAATGAGATGGATGAGTTCCATATAAGGGCATATGAGAGAGTCGTTCTGTACAAGGAAAAGATGAAGATGTATCATGACCGAAGGATTGAAAAAATGGAGTTTAGCCCTAGAGACATTATGTTGTTGTTCAACTCTAAATTTCGATTGTTTTCGGGCAAACTTTGATCAAAATGGTCTGGCCCGTTCAATGTGACATAGGTATTTCCATCTAGATCTATCGAGCTTGAAAACCAAAAAGGGGAACGCTCAAAGTGAATGGACAATGTGTGAAGCAGTACTATGGAGTACCGGAGGAGGTAAAGGTGTTGGAATTGGTGTACCTTGATGGAGTCTGAGTAATCAAGGTATCTAAGTGGAGCCACAATGTTAAACCAGGCGTTGCTTGGGAGGCAACCCAATATTTGTTATATTTTTTATATAATATTTGTTTAATTTTGATATTGTGTTTGTTTGAAAGGGTTGTTAAGTGTGCAGATACATATCCTTCTAAAGCTGGTGATGATCATCATTGACGGACCATCAGAAGCTTGACAAATCGTCACTATGAGCCATCAAAATAAAAGAAAACAATAGGTGTTCTAGATAAGCTCGACGGCTGACTTGATGAGCCATCATATTTCTGATAAGTCATCTGTTAGATCGTCAAAAGGCACAAAAACATGGATTCCGGATAAGGGCAATGATGCATGTGATAGGACGTCATGCCTGCAACAGACCATCAATACCTTAGTCACTCACAAATAACTGAATGCATCGGTAATGTTATCATGACAGGTAAGTTGACGGAACATTGTATGATCGACCGACCATCACTTGCTCCTTCATCTAACTCGGTAAGTAAATTCCTAAAAAGCCCTACCCGACCCAACCTAACCTTGATAACCCAGATCCGACCCACTGTCCCTCTTCTTTACCTAGATGGTTTGAAATTTTTTATTCTTTTGATTTTATTTTCTCTCCCTTCGCACTTTTTCATATACCCATGATCAAACCCAACACCCACCTTGCTTAAAATCTCTTCTAGTCCCAGTCGATCCTCACTCGAATTGTGGTGTCCGGTGAATTATAGTGCACGAAACCTAGTGTGAATTTTGTGATTATTTTGTCCGAAGTTCGGAGGTATGTCATTCGTATTTCATTCTTATTCATAGTGTATAAGGTGAGTAATCAAGTGGATGATGTGAATACAACCGAGCATATCCTTCGCGATCAGTCAGTCAATTGGAATATCTATGAAACGTGTGTAATCGTAAGAATTTTATTTTGAATATATGCTATGTTTTGTGTAGGATGGAACCTCGAGTATATGTTTAATGGTTGTGCCCTGTGATTGAATGAATGACAACATTCCTAAGGGTAATAGTCCGTTTTTATGTTTTCTGTTGGATTTTTTTGGTCTGGGGATGCACTGTGTTGGGAAGACTAAGTATCCGTCATTGTTGTGCACAATAGTTGCTTGACAGGATAATTGATGGGCCGTCAATTGACCGACAAACCATCATTAGTATTTTCAGCCTTGAATAGAACAAATATCCTATTTGACGTAAGAAGTGACAGACTATCATCTTAATGACGGACCATCACATTCACCGTCGCTTGTGGATTCCAATTGGGTGCTGCTGGATTAGGAGTGACGGAGCTAGTCATGGACTGTCACCATGGTGACGGATCGTCATCTCACTCCGTAAACTTTTTGTGAACTTGTGCAAGCACTAGATACGCATGATGATGGAAATGACGAGTTGTCATTTATATGATAAACCGTTAACCAAATTGTCATATGCTTATTACTTTCAGTTAAATGCCATAGTTGTCACATGTTTTTCTCAGATTAACTTAGACACTAATAGCTCGACTTTTACACGAAATCATGCCACCTAAGTTTCAACCTACCATAGGTGGTGCAAGAAAGAGGAGTGGAAGAGGTGACAATACGCGCCACCTCTGTGAGAAAAACACTGACTGAAGAGAAAGTGCAAGAGGTTGAAATTAATGCATTTTTACCGGGTTACCAAACTAGATTCGCTGCTACACAACAAGTTGCAACTCCCCAGTCTGATAGGGAAATGATTCTTCAGTAGATGGATCTAGTTCAAGTAGTGACGCCTTGATTCATATGAAGGGAGTGACAATGAAGCCTCTAGCAGCCCGGTAGAAGACACTGAGCCAATGAGAGGATACATAATAAAGGGAAAAATGCCAGGGCTTAGAGATAGTCTATGCTGGCAAGTAAAGGGGCTAGAAAACACTTTCAAGAGGGTCTCACTACCACAGCAAGAGGACATCTCAAATGTAGCATTGCGAAGGAAGTAAGGATTAACGAATCTGAGTTGCTTGAGTATCCGGATATTAAGGCCAAGTACAAGTTCTATGGCCTGGGATGGATGAGTGAAGCATCAGGTCATTATTACCCTACCATGGCTCACAAATTTTATGTGAATTACATAGCTGTTCTGGAGGGTCTTTGAAAAAAAGGGTAGAAACCATTAAAAATGCAGATGAAGAAATGCGTACCAATCTAAAGAGAGATGGTAGATATCTCACTGGAGACCATAAATAGAATGCTCTATGGTCCTAACTTTACGCCACCAGTTACATTGTTGAATTTGAATATCGAATGAGAGAGCGGCATAATCAGCATGGCTGGTTTGCAGAGGTCTTAAGGATGGACAACCCTCATGACTAGTGAACACCGAAGAGAGAATAGTGAAGTCCACGCTAATATTTGCAGCAAAGTTTTGGTGGCCTGTGGTTCAACTACGACTATTCCCAATAGGGGGAGATAACACTTTTGCTAAAGATATAGCGGTGCTAGGAGCGAACCTGGTGTTGGGGTTCCTATTGAACATGGGAGCGATTATCGCTGAGGAGATCAATTGTAGAGTAGTGAAGTTATCCGCATCACTTCCCTTTCCATGCTTAATCACCCGGCTATGTAGAGAAGCCCATGTCCCTATATAGGCCGAAATTGATGTGGAGACCCATGCTACAAAGAAGTATGATATCGAGAAATAAAAGTAAGAATCCAGATATAAATTGAAGCTTCAAAAACCAATTCCGGAGGTGTTTGGGCCCAGTGGTCAAAATGCAAGGGCAATAGAAACATCCACTAAGCTAGCTAGAAAAGCCACAAAAGGAGAGTTAGTTTGTTAGGCCACCCCACATGGATGACATGGAGAGTTATACTCACATGGAATACATGGAAGTGAGGGTGAATGATAGGAAAAGGACCTCATAGTACTATAGTTGGCAAGGGTTGCAGCTGAGCTGAAAAAAGGCACAAAATGACATTCTAAAGTTAAAACAAGAGCGGCAACCCCTAGAGTTCTCACTTATTGAATATGAGGAGTCAGAGGATGATGCACCCTTCATCGATTTGCTGGGTGAATAGCCTAAGGAAACTAGAAAACATTCGAGAGATGATGTTAGAAATGAGGGCAGATCCCACAAAAAGAAAAAGCATAAGTTGTGCAAACAGGAGAAGGCTGAGTTGAAGGAGACTCTAAAACAATCAAGGGTAGAAGAGGAGATGCGCATTAAGGAGATGTGATCCAGGGTTGGTGGAGCCTCTTCCATTTCGGCACCCCTAGTTGAGAGGCATGTTACATGGGCCACAATTCATTCACAGTCAACGACTCTCGCCACACCACCTATAGCTACGGAGGCTTCCCCACATGATCCTGTTAGCATGATAACCTCCACTGAAGCCACTATTGATGGCTCTGGGGTAATTTTACCACAGACAGCTGTTCCAGACTCTGTACTATAGAGCTTCACAGTTTTACCCTATTTCCAGATTGGGAGCTTTACATATATGCATTGGGGCAATGTCATTTTCTTTGTTGGGGGGGGGGGGTACCTATGAGACTGTCACACTAGTTGAGTGTTATTTGATCTGTAAAAGAAAATTTGGGAAAAATTAAAGTAGTGTGGAAATGAACATCTTTTTGTTAAAATTTGTTGGAAAATGGAAATGGCATGTGTGTATTTTTGTAACATATAGACTTTGAAGGACGTATGCTTGACATTCTTTGTATATTGATGTAGCAATCGTGCTTCACCTAAGGCATATGTTGATAATCAGTAACTGATAGTGCAAATTAGTTCTAAGTGTGTGTGAGATTAATTGCTGTTGTTCTGGCATTGTGCATGCATCTAGAACTTGTCTGGTTTATCTTGCTAAGGTTGTAGGATAACTGACTACGAAAGGATCATAGGTCATCTTTTTTAATTAGTCCACTAAGCCTATATGACCATCCAAACAATGTCAATAATCCCTTGATCATTGATTTTGAGCCTGATTAATCTGTTCATTTCATTAGCCTATTAACCTGCCTATGTTTTTTATAATGAACCTGTTTTGTCCTTGGTCCCTCCATGGATGTTGTGTACCTCAACTCAGGCACGCCTAAGTTAAGGGTGGCTATAGTAGGGATGTATAAAAAGTTGGGTATGGAAGGTAGAATCTGCTAATTAAAAATATATGAATGTGGTGTGGTTGATGTAGAAAAGAGAAAAAAAATCCCAACAAAAACCACACCCATGAGTTGATAACCATAATCCCAAAAGGGTGTGATGTTTTGATAAGGAAAAGAGAAATCCAAATGAAAACCGCACCCATGAGTTGGGATGGGAAATGAATAAAAGAGGATAAGGGAGATTAAATAAGAACTGAGCAAGAGAAATAGTGTAGCACCAAGGAGGGTCAAGTCACTTTACCTATATGTACCATACGGATCCCCAAGCCTATGCTACAAGCCAAGGAAGTCCTATAGTGATCCTAATCAAGTTTCTGAAGAACCTGAAAAAATGATGATAAAGGCAAGCTTACGGTTTCGCATGTGCATTGCTATGAATTTTTTTTTTTGTGAGAGTGAGTGTCTTGTTCTAGTCCCCAGGCAAATATCTTTGGATGTGAGAGTAGACTTCTTTTTTGTAAGGGCACTGCAAAAGAATTAGTGACGGCTAGTTTTTGGGATAGTTGTCGTTGGCATATGTAAGGTACTATATTGATATCATCATGTCAATTGTGGATCCTCATAAATCAGTATGTTTATTGAATGTCATTTCCTCATGTCCTGTTTAGAAAGAAAGGGAGTGTTAAATGCGAAATAATCTACTTTGAGTATGACAAATGTTGTGGTTATCCAAAATTTTCTTTTGCTTTGATGAGGTGTCTAGTGTGTTTTTTTAGGACAAGCAAATATTCTAAGTTGAGGGCGTTGATGCGCCGACATTTGACGATGCATGGGATTCTTTTAACTATGAATTGATGCAAGTTCTTGAAAACCTTTTGGTTTTTTTGATGGTTTTGTATGTGTTATATGGGACATAAAGCAAAGCAAAGAAATGGTGTGAAACAAGCTGAACAACAACTTAACGGCTTATCTGACGGGCCGCACAAGCGTGACAGACCATCACCTCCATTGTCGGGCCCAAACAACAGTAGAACAAAAATAAGTGAAAATGACAATCCAGGTAACGGATCGTCACCTCTCCAATGGACTGTCGCGATCACAATCACAGAGATGAGATATCAAGGGGTCACTGCTATGGAGCGACGGATCAGGTAATGGGTTGTCACCTCTGCGATGGACCATCAAGCACACCATCAACAAAGTGAAGATTTTATTATACAACTAGTTAAGAGTGATGGCCCAAATGACAGACCGTCACCTGGCCAACAAGACGTCAATTTGGGCATCACATAGACTTCTTTTTTGTAAGGTTTTTGCTTCAAAAGAATTACTGACGGCTAGTTTTTGGGATAGTTGTTGTTGGCATATGTAAGGTACTATATTGATATCATCATGTCAATTGTGGATCCTCATAAATTAGTATGTTTATTGAATGTCATTTCCTCATGTCCTGTTTAGAAAGAAAGGGAGTGTTAAATGTGAAATAATCTACTTTGAGTATGACAAATGTTGTGGTTATCCCAATTTTTCTTTTGCTTTGATGAGGTGTCTAGTGTGTGTTTTGAGGACAAGCAAATATTCTAAGTTGAGGGCGTTGATGCGCCGACATTTGACGATGCATGGGATTCTTTTAACTATGAATTGATGCAAGTTCTTGAACAACTTTTGGTTATTTTGATGGTTTTGTATGTGTTATATAGGACATAAAGCAAAGCAAAGAAATGGTGTGAAACAACCTGAAACAACAACTTAACGGCTTATCTGACGGGCCGCACCAGCATGACAGATCATCACCTCCATCGTCGAGCCCAAACAACAGTAGAACAAAAATAAGGGAAAATGACGATCCAGGTAACGGATCGTCACCTCTCCAACGGACTGTCACGATCACAATCACAGAGATGAGATATCAAGGGGTCACTGCTATAGAGCGATGGATCAGGTAATGGGTTGTCACCTCTGTGATGGACCGTCAAGCACACCATCAACAAAGTGAAGATTTTCTGATACAACTAGTTAAGAGTGATGGCCCAAATGACAGACCGTCAACCTGGCCAACAAGACGTCAACTTGGGCATCACATGAAAAATGGGACTCTCATTTTTAGTATAGTTTTTGGATTATTTTAGGCTATAAATAGCAGTTGCTAGGTTTATTTTTTGAATTTGATAGTTTTGGAAAAAAGGAATGATTGGAGCGGTATTCTTGAATTAGGAAAAACTCGACTTGGACATTACTTTTTGGAGTGTCTTAGGAGGAATATTATTGAGTTTTTTGGAATCACAATCAAGTTTTCATCTCTTCTTTGTAAGTTAAACCTTCTTTGTTGAATGTAATTATTGTTGTGAACGCAATGACCATGTGTGGCTAAGTGTCATTACTAGAGTTGTGTGATTCATGGTAGAAGGACATACTTGTGCTGAGTGATGCAGGGGCTAATTGAATGCAAATGTGTGTATTACTAGTGTCTTTGGTTTGAATGATTTCTGATGATTGCAAACATTATAAAAATCCTAGATTTGACATGCTTGAGTAAGGTGCATTGATTTGGAAGAAAGGGGATTAGTAATAGGGATTCAAGGTGTTAATACTTGACTGATGATTAATGTTGTAGTAAGATTAATCAATCTAGGTTAAATCTTATAAATCTTTTGTTATCACTCTTAGATTGAGAAGGTAAGTGTGATACCTCTCTGAATAGGTTGAGAAATGTTTGGAAAGGATAATCAAGTTAGAGACCTACATAATTAGCATTAAATGAGTCCCCTGTGGTCATTCACCAAATATTGTCAGGAAAACCATGATGATCACAAACCTAGCTTATTTCTTCTTGAGTTCAATAGTAATCAATCATAATTGGTACTTCTTATATTTAACAAACAGTGGAGTGGAACTTAATAGCCAAACCCCCAATGTTACGAAAATATTTGATTAAAAGCAAATAATCGCGTAAGACTTAATTTCACCATATTCCCTATGGGATTCGACCCCAACCTTGTTAAATTCTATATTTGACAACAACCGTATTATACTTCTTATCATAGAGGTGTAATTTGGGTGTATCACAGTCCGTTGCCAACAACACCACAGGTGGGTGATGAACAAGACCTTCAACAGAACTGTCATCATCTTTGACAAGATAGAAAGCATAACCATGCTTGGAATGGTGGGGACCAAGCAGAGGAATCAATGTGTGTACTCCTTCCCTATCTCATTTGATGAAGGTTAATCGGGAGTGAGATCAGATGATAGCCACTATAGTAACCAACATAGCCCTCCTTACTAAGAAGTTGATCGAGTCTAAGGTCAAGAAGGGGCATGTTATTGATGAGACCTTGAACAGTGTTCAGTACGAGCATGGATTCCCTCTTCCTCCGTACCAATATCATCCATCACAAGAGTTATCGCTAATGCAAGTGGAAGACGCTAACTATGTTGAAAACTCATTCAGTGGTTATAGACCGCCTATTGACCACCCCTCTTCTTTGTACCAAGGACAATGGAGACCTAAAATGCAAGTTCAAGGTCAATATTACCGCAGGAATGATTATGGTGGTTAAATTCAGGGTTGGCAAAATGATGGGAATTGTCAGAACGGAGGCTTATCTTTTTATGTTCCGCCTAGAGGTCACCCCCCTCTAACCCCCAAAACTCGAGGGAGGGTCTTTCACATTATCATGGAGGCTCAAAGCTTGAAGGGATATTGGAAAAGATTCTTGCCAACCAGGAGAGAATGAATGCTTGTCTCAAGAGTCTCACAAAGATTATAGGCTCTCAAACAGCTTCCATTCAGAAATTAGAGCAGCAGGTGCAGGACCTTTCCCTTGATCAAAATCCTAAACAAAAAGGCCATCTAGCAGTAACATAGTGGTGAATCCAAAAGGACATATAGGAACTTCCAATTCTCAATCTAAGGCCATTATCATGAGGAGTGCAAGTTTGTGCACCCTGTTGATATCAAGGTTGAATATGGTATGGTAGAGAATGAGACTGAGATGGTGATTAAGTTTGATGACCAAAAAGAGAGGCCTAAAAAGTATTGTTTTGATGAGGTAGTTGAGGGTGGATCCAAAAATCCACCATGTGAGGAAATTCAAAAAGATGTGTCAATTTTCCATAAAGACAGAGGGAAGGCTAAGGAAGGAGTGGAAGATTTTGCAAAATATACTTCCATCTATCCCTCTATTTCAACAAAGAATTGCTCAACAAGCCCTTTATGTGAAAGTGGCAAAGCATGTTGAGAGGCTTAAAGAGGAAATGCTCGGAGTATCGTTCATTGATGTCATCAAAGAGATGTTCGGGTTTTCTAAGTACTTGAAAAATATTGTTGACTAGAAAGCTGCCATGTGAAAAAGAGAAGCTTATGCCTATGACCCATAGAGTGACTGTCATCATAGCAGGTACAAGTGTTGCAAAGAAAGGAGACCAAGGAGAATTTACTGTGCTTTATCGGATCAGTAGATATGATTGCTTGACGCCTTTTGTGATAATGAGGCAAGTATTAATCAGATGACTCTCACCATTTACAAGTAGTCTGGGTTGTTCATGATAAAACCCATCACCATTCAGCTCCAAATGGTCGACATGACCATTAAGACTCTGGTGGGGATGGTGGAGGATATGCTTGTCAAAGTTGGCAAATTCATACTACCAGCAGACTTTGTAGTTCATGACTGTGATGTGGATAAAGATATTTCCATCATTCTTGGGAGACCATTCCTGGCTACTAGGAGAGCCTTGATGGATTTAAAAAAGCATGAAATAATATTCTGAGTCAGGGATGAGAGCATTACTTTCAAAGTCAGGAGAGGTCACTTTTTGCCTATAGGAGTTGGGGACATCTGTATGGTCAATGTTTAGCAAGGAGTTGGTAAGGTAGTTATGCATGCTATTGTTGTATCAACCAAGAGAAAGAAGATTAAATCAGCATAGGTGAAGAAGTACCTCTATGGCACCAAAGGCAGGAAGTAGGTAAGGAAGTCCCAACCCAAGGACGGCTCATCAAATCCGTGATCAGGTATCTTGCGGTGTATCGCGATGTTAAATCAGGATTTTCTTGGAGGTAACCAAAGGGATGATACACCATGTGTAATGTCCGCATTGTGCGGTGAAATTAAAGAAAATGCTTCTTCGGAGGCAACCCAAGATATTTTGGACTAATGGGTGTTAGTGCATGCAGGTACACTTAAAAAATTGGAGGAAAGTGGTTTAAAATCCAAAGGGAGAAATATGGTGCACAAACGATGGTGGAACAGATGAATCGTCCTTCCAAAGGACGGACCACATGTCAAATCTGTCTTCTACTTTTGGTTCACTAGTATGGAATGGGCAAGAGATGGTCCAATGTGTGGACCGTACTCTGCCCAGATGGTCCACTTTTTGGATCATCTCTGGTTATTAATTAAGAAACCAACAGGCCCACGTGGAGAATGAAATCTTGGGTTAGATATTATTTTAATGGGTCGGGCTAACCTTTAATTAGCCATCCATGGGTTTGACTGACCCAACCCATTTGATTTTAAAAAGGGATCGCGTATGCGAACAAAAGGGTATTCAGCCGGACGAAATGCAAGACCTCATCCTTCACTTCTTCTCTATTTTCCACTTTTTCCTTACTTCAAAATTCCTCCATTGCTGCTCATTTTCTCTTCAAGAACTTGATTCACCTCACTCTTTTCTCACAAGCACACACACCGACACAAATTTTAGGGTTTTTCACCCTTCAAGTCGTGTTTCTTCACTACACAAGTACACATGCACATAGGTATTGTTCTTCACCTTGAGCTCTAAATTTCATGCGTAAGGTGATGTTGCGCCATGTATTGAAGTGGTGTTATAGAATACCTTTGCTTAGAATATGAAATTGGGGTGGGGGGAGAACTTAGGTTTAAATTGCTAGATTGATTGGACGGGGCTTAGGATATTGTATGAATATGTTTCAATGCTTGATAATTGCTTATTAAACCTGAATTTAGAATGGCACCATCCCTTGTCTGAGATTTGTTCAAAATGGAAAATTCCAATGTGTTGGAAAAATAATGAACTCCAATCGAGGAAAGAATAGATGGACCATATGTTAATTTGTCAATTGAACCCATAATTCCTAACCCTCTTAAGTCAAAGTATGACTCAAGGGATGACCGTCTTTTGGAAGGGATAGCCCGCACTTTGAACTGTACATTGAAGCAGTAAGTTGGAATTCTCAAATTCAATTAATGGTATAGCGTACGTCCGTCCTTTGAAGGTACAAACTGTCCCTTTAGTCATCCTGTACTTACTTTATATTGATTCCATGATACCTCGATTCTATGTTCTGACGAATTTGTGCATGATCACAAGTACATAGTATGCAAGAGAGCATTACCCCGAGGAGGCAAGTCAAGTATACCCAAGAGGTCCCGCCTAGTGGACGAGAATGAGGAGGAGTACTTACCTCCGAGTAGCAATAGAGTAGAGGTTTCACCAATCCCATCGACTCGAGTGCCATATGTCAAGACACCGGCTCTGGAATCTTCATCCAGTTCAATGGTGACCATGACCAGGCCCAATTATGTGAGCCCCAGATAGAGATTTTCTCCAGCGAAGCCACTGAGGAGGAATCATCTAGTTAGACCTCCTCTCCCTCAGCAGCAGAGCTAAGATACAAATAGGGAGAAGAGATGTACAAACTCAAGTAGGCTGTCCAGGGCACCAGGGAGCGCTATTTGTAGGGATGCAGTACAGTGAATGATAGGGTTCATCAGGGGATATTGAGGAGAGGACTATTAGCTCTACTAGTTTGGAGTCATACCCCATCATCATGGAGAAGCTCAAGTTTCAGGACGGGAGTTCTTGTTTCGGCTAGTGGGTTAGTATATTCAAACATTGGTACGAGAATTCTATGCAGTTTATGGGGAGATCTTCTTGAGGTCGAACCTAGTGTTGAAAATGCAGATAGAGCCATTGAATTTAGTAGTAATCAGTAAAGTACCGATTGACATCAACCGAAAGGCTATCAATCAATATTATTTGGGTGATGATTATGAGGTGGAAGACACCTCAACTTATGATGAGGTTACTAACCAGGGTCGTCTAGCTAGAGGTTGGATAGCTAGTGTGTTAAGTAGAGGTATGCCAATTTGGGTTGTGTCTGATACAGCTAACATATTCAAGAGAGACCTCCATCTTTCTGCCAAGTTTTGGTAGAATGTAGTTTGTAGTACAGTGTGCCCAACGAAGAGCGACAACAAATTACCACTTGGGAAGGCTCTTATTATGGCATCCATCATGGACAAGAAGAACATAGATATTGGTCAAATGGTTAGTATGGAGCTAGAGGATAGGGCAGTTGAGACTGCCACCTCTCTCATTTTGTCTTGCCTTATCACATCCCCGAAGAGGTCCCAATCCTACCCAGGGAAGTCATATTCACAGATGCTCGCCAAGTGATGGATATCACCAAGATGAGGGATGAGACCATAGTCATGCGGTGAGCCAACCTAGCTCCATCTTACCAGGCAAGCCCACTACTGAGGGCCAAGGCATCCAGCCTGAGGTGCCCACATCACAGCCAACCGATGAAGTAGACCTAGAAACAGCAGCAGCTTCAGCCACCATGACATCTATGCAGGTGCACCACCAAGTCCACCACTTATATCCAAAGATTAATCTACTAGGTTGGCCTTAAGATTGGATAGAGATGAGAGACAGTTGGCTCAATTAATTGAGGATATGCCACTCTTTGTGTCCATGATTGTTGAGTGATCTCTTCATCAACTCCAGGACACTATTAAGACCTCACATAAGGCCTTGAGCTCACGGTGGCAGCCATGGATGCCAAGCTGCACCAGCTCGGAGGAGGTTCCAGTGCTTCTGATATAGCAAGACTCCGAGTAGACTTAAAAATGATCAGAATTGTCATACTTAATATGAAGATACGCGAGCAGCAGCCAGATGAGGTACAAATACCATTGATGGATAGGACACCGCCTATTGCCAGCATATGTACTTTATTCTATGAGAGGTGCCTGTTCCACTAGCTCAGGCTCAATCCATACCACCAGCAATTCCAGTCACCAGGGCCAGTACTACATAAGAGCACGTTCCTGCTTAGACTCTGGCCCAGATAAATGTTTATGCACGACTAGAAGATAAGGGCAAGGCTCCAACCTTGGAGACTCCACCAGCAGAGTTAAAGTTATCCATCGTAGAAGAAGAGGCCCTCATGATGTGGAGGCCAGCACTTCTTTTCTACAAGATGATGAGCAATAACGCAATCTGAGCTCTATAGGAAGTTTTGTGTATGCATTGAGGACCCTGTTGGGGATGGATATTTTTGATGTATAATGTGTTTGTATAATGCTTAATTTTGTAAAAACTCTAACTTGTATGACAGCATGCATTTGATGAGTTATTGATGTGTGTGTGTGATTTAGTTAGTCCATTATTTTTATATCCTTCCTAGGATAGCTTTTTCTTTTTCTTTCTTAGATTAACTTCTTTTTGCTTTCATAGTATAGACCCCTCCTTGGTTTTTTTAGTCATGATTCTTTCCCGGGAGGCTTACTTTCAGTTGAATCTAGCAAAATAAAAGTAGTTTAGTGCCGTAGTGCATGGGCCCGATGATGGATTGCTAAGCAATATTCTTAAGGGTATCAGCCTACTTTGTCAAGTCATCTTAAGATAAATAAATTTGTTTTGACTTAGGTGGTGGTATCTATTTAGCTATTTTCATACTTGTGCTGGTTTTTGAAAATAATAACCCCGCCCAAAATTTTTGTCGTAACTGTTTGATATTGAGTTGTATATCTCTATTTGTGACATGAATTATTGGAAATGTGTTCTTAGTTGAGAGTGATGTTTTGGTCATTTTTATATCCATGTGCTAATGTGCCCCAAGGAAAACTGTTTGTTCAATTGTTTTGATCACACTCTAGAACTTTCCTTGCAACTTGTTCCTAAATCTAGGACTGACTATGGGTTTGTAGAGATGAGCTTAGGCCTTCTTTGTGCTTCACAAGTCACATATGCCTAAAGAGACCTAAAAAATGATGCATGAATCCCTAGTCTCCTTCTTTGAGTCTTTTGACCTTTTTCTTGGTCAACCGCAATAAAAGCCAAAGCGAATTCTCAAGTTGATCCTCGTTAGAGTCCATCCTCGTTGACACTTGAAAAGAAATAAAAAATAAGAAAAAACTTGTAAGTTAGGGGTGATAAGGAAGGTAAGAAAGAAATAGGCCAAAAAGATGTGGTATGAGCATATCCCAAAGTGTGAGTGAGAAATGAGCTAAAATAAGAAAAAGAAAAGAAAGCAAAAGAAGGGATCAAAAGGTGAAAATATTGTAGAAAAGTGATGAAGTGGTCAAGGATGGTAAATGAGTCACTAAAAGCCAAAATTGTACCCTACTAGCCCTTTTACCTTCATTACAAACTTAGAAAAGTCCTTCTATGATCTCCACCCAGATATCCGTAAACAAAGGCATTTGAGTAAATGGGAAAGCATATGGAAGTTATGACCTGTCTTGTGAAGTTCTTTGCGAGAGTGAGTGTGTTTCTCATCTCTCTTGATCTTGTGTGTCCTTATTGTGTGTTGTCACTACTTCAGAAAAAGGACACTTTCATTGGTGTGAGTGTGAGGGCATGTAGATTTGAATGGCTAGGATGTTTCACTTCTTTAATTTGGGTTTGTACATGTTAAGATAATGTCGTAAGTAGAGGTTGCATGCTCAGTGATCTGCTCTGAGTTTGCAGCACTTTCGATGCTCAAAAGTAAGAAACTAGCATGGACTTAGGTGTGTTTATATGGATAAAGAGACTTTTTCTTTGGTTACAGGTTAAATAGGTGTTGGAGCAAGACTGTGCAAAAGATAGCCAGAAAGTGTAGAAAATAGGATAAAATCAAAATATCAGTATGAGCCATAGGATAATGCTACGAGTGGTACTGAGGACCGTGAAAAGTTTCAGATGGTTGATTTATAAAGAGTGCATCCTACAACTCTCGGTACAAGTCATACAACACTTGTACGAGCAGTAGCATTGAGTCATGGAAATATTCAGAAGAATTACACAAGAGGCTAACTCCTGACACGAATAGACAGTACGAGTAGTGGCATCAAGGTAAGAGTCGTACCATCACACTCGTGAAAAACTTCAGAAAAATTGAGAATTCTCAAAGTCAAGCCACCAAAGAATAGTACAACTCATAGGAAGAATGTACGAGTCGTACCAAGGCCCAACACTTAGCCAAATTTTAGCAAGCCAAGGACATACGAAAAGCAGGTACGACCCATACAATCCTGCTATGGGTCGTAGGATCTTTCGTGGTTTAGGCGGCACCAGTTATGGAAAATCACCTTGTTACCTTAGGAAAAGGATTCTTATATCTGTATAAATACCTTTTATATTTTGTTTTCAATAGAGAACGTTGGAAGAAGTTAGAGGAGGTTAGAAGTTGCTAGAGGACGTGAAAGAACATCAAGACAACATAGAATTGAGTTGATTGGCTTGTGATCAACCTTTTCTTGATTGCTTCTTGATCTTTGTGAATTTTTCTTGAGTTATTTTAGATATAATCACAAAAGTTTTTCTTTCATCTACAATTGTAAGTATTGATTTATGGGTTTAGTTATGAATGCATACCACAACCTTGCAACTATGATAGGCTAAAACCTCCGTAGCTAAGGTTGTGGGAACCATGGTGGATTAATAAGCTAGGGTTGCACAAAAGTGATTCAAAACCAATGCAAAATGCTTCTATTGTATTCTCTTCATGCTTAAATATTTATTGATGGTGTACAACTTTAGGACTTTCCTGAATTCTTTACTTACTTGATCCTAGAGAGGTAAATATTTGGAAAAGAGAATTACAGCAAAACCTTGATCTTGATGATCATTGTATTAACTTGAGCTACGGTCGCAGGATAGTTATATTGGAAAAAATTGATAACGGTTAATTTGAAATCACTCATGAGACCTGACCTGGTGATTGAGTATAGTCATTCAATAGGGACGAACTAGTCGTTTGAATGGACCCTAGTTATCAGTTCTATAAGTAAGCATTGGTATTGATCGCATGTGTATATCAGAAGCAGTTATGAACCCATGGGGAACACAAACCCTAGTTATTCTTAACTCTTGATTTTACATCACAATTTCAATCATTGTTTTTAGAGGGTGTTTGGTTTAGCTCATAAGATGGTCAAACCAGCTTATAAGCACTTTTAACTTTTTGTAGTGTTTGGTTTAATCAAAAAGTGCTTAAAAAAATTTAAAAGAGCTTTAAAAAAGTCAAAAGCCAAAAATTTGTAGATAACAACTTTTTATTTTTTGGCTTATAAGCCATTTATGTTTGACCAAACTATTTACCTTTTTATACCATAATATTTTTCTAATTTCAATAATACCCTCACTCAAATCTTTGATAAAATTTTTTTTTTGTGCATATTAAAAATAATTAAAAATCTGAAAATAAAAGACGTCGAGGCAATATTAATTCATTTAAATTATTATATTTCACTTTTACAAATAAAAAATAGAGCTATAGTCCAAATACAAAGTAAAGAAGAGCCTAATTTTATTTAAAATTATATATTTTAAAAATAAAAAATAACTTAAATAATTAGTTTATATTAAAAATATAAATTAATTTAAATTTTAAATATTTTATAAATTAAAATATTATTGTAGTTCATTTTTTATAGTGTTAACAGCCTTAAGGGCATCCCAGTCATTTGACCCAAAATAAGTGTTTAACAGCACTTATGTACCAAACATATCAAGAACTTTTTTTTAGCTTCAAATCTTTTATCCAAACACATAACTGCTTATTTATAAAATAAGTTTCAGCACTTAAAAAGTGCTTTAAGCACTTATATTTAAAAGCCACTTTTTCAGCTAAACCAAACAGGCTCTTAATTATTATTTTTCTTAAACCCCCCAATTGGAGTAACTAACCAACAAGTTCACTTACCTGCATTAGTCTAGATCTTCCATATTCCTTGTGGGTTCGACCCCAACCTCTTTGTTGGGTTCTTTATTGACAACTTCCGCTTCATACTTCAGTATGAGGTGTGGTTTGAGTGTTATCAAAAAGTGGTGCCATTTCCAGGGAATACGGTTAAGACTAGATTAATTTCTTGTATTTGACTTTTGGTAGTTATTTCCTTAATTACGTTTTTTTGTTTGTGATACCCACAGGTTGTTTTCATTGGATGTCAAGCACTCAGAGTAGTGGAAATCCCCCAATTCCATTGAACCCCAAAACTGAACGGACACTGCGCAGAATAGAAAACTAGGAACAGAGAGATGTCCGCATAGATGAAGAAGCTAGGCAATCCGAGCTAGCTCGGAAAGTTACACTTCAGGATGCGGAAGATTTCAGAGAAGAGGTTGTTAATGCTGGACGACATGGGTGGGACAACAGAGGTTATAGAATTGCCCCTCAGTTCTTCGATGATGAGGACCCATACATTGATGAAATTGGGTCATCTGGAGTAATTGTACCACCACCACTGCTCACTTGGGCCAAATTTGACATCACGAGCACCATGATTCAATTGTTAAACATGAAAGGGGTGTTCAATGGTCACGCAACGGACGACGCTAACCTGCACCTAATGAACTTTGTCAGAATATGCAAGGCATACAGGTTTCCTGGAGTTAGCTAATCTGCCATCAGGCTCAGGATTTTCCCCTTTTCTCTTTCAAGGGAAGCCACCTTATGGTTATCGGAGTTGCCCAACGACTCCATAACCAACTGGAGGGAACTCAAGAAAGACTTCTTGGAGAGATTCTCCCCCCCCCCACCTCCAGAATATTGCAGCTTAAGGATGAGATTTACAATTTTTGACAGCTCAAAACTGAGGCACTTCATGAGACCTGGTTGAGGTTCAAGAAGAGGTTAACAAAGTGCCCAAACCATAGATCCCAGAGATAGTTTGTTGGAAATTTTTTTATAGGTCTTTAAATAATAGCACAAAGGCTATGGAAAACATGGTGGTAGGAGGAGCATTGATGAGTCACACCTGGGAGCAAGCTGCTACCATCCTTGATAAGTTGACTAAAACAAATAGGGCATGGCATACTAGGGAGGAAGATGCGCCGGCCGGTACATATGTTGTTGGTTTGACTGCAGACCAATGTAGGAAGGAAGAAGAACGTAACCAGGAGTTGGCTCACATGTGCACATCATTGGAATTGCTTACAAAGCACCTTATGGGAGCAAGATCCAAAACGATAAATGTAGTAAGGACACAGGGACTGGAACTGGGGGCAGATCACTCTGATTCCGAGGAGGAGGCAAACTTCCTGGACAGCCAGGTGGCGGGTTTTCGAGCCAATGCCCAAGCATCTAGACAAGATAATTGGTACCAAGGTTTTGGAAACCAAGGTCAGAACCAATATAGAGATAATTACAACCGAAATGGGTACAGAGATAGGAGTCGAGGCCATGAGCGCGATGGACAATGGAGAAGGAATAATAGCTACTGCAATGACCAAGCTGGAATATATGTTCCTCCCAGTGCACGAGAAGGAGAGGCTGGGCAATCAAAGTTAGAGAGCATGATGGCCGAGATGCTGAAAAAGGTGAGGTCAACTGATGATCGATTGAAGGAAATCTGTGGTGACATATCAAGTATGGATCAGAGAGAGGACTCTCATGCGACAGCCATCAAGCAGATTGAACAGCAGCTTGGGCAACTATCAACATCACTAAACCCTAGACAAAAGGATACACTACCTAGAAAAACCGTCTAGAACCCAAAGAATGATGGCCACTGTATGGCGGTGATGACTAGGAGTGGTAAGAACACAGTTGACCCCCCTTTTCCAATTGTAGTTGAACGGAAGAAAGAGAGCATAACTGAGATAAAATGAGTAGAGTGTTGAGATGCAGGGCTTTGAAAATTCTGAGTTGCCAAAGGCCCCAATAGGTGAGAAAGAACCCGACATTGATCAAGGAAAAACTCAAATATACAATGCTATCCCACGACCATCGCCACCATTTCCCCAAAGAATGAAGAAAAAGGCAGAAAATGTTAAGTTCCAGAAATTCCTGCTAATTCTTAAACAATTATCTGTGAACATACAGTTGGTTGAGGCATTGGAACAAATGTTTGGATATGCTAAGTTTATGAAGGACCTGGTGAGAAAGAAGAGGTCCATAAGTTATGAGCCGATAGACAATGTACATCACTTTAGTGCCATAGCTACACGGGTTCTAGCTCAAAAGAAGGAAGATCCAGGTGCTTTCACTATACCCTGCAGAGTTCACAAGAGCACTTTGTGATCTAGGAGAAAGCATCAACCTGATGCCCTTGGCAATGTTCAAGAAATTGGGCTTAGGAGCCCCTACACTGATTACTATGCCGCTATTAATGGCCGATAGAACTGTAAATAAGCCAGTGGGGGTCCTGTTCAATGTGCTTGTTAAGGTAGACAGATTCATATTCCCAACAGACTTCATGATTATGGATTTCCAGGTTAATTATGAGGTCCCCATCATCTTGGAGCGACCATTTATTGCAACTAGGAGGGCCTTAGTAGATGTGGAGGCAAGCCAATTGAAGTTCAGATTAAACAAAGAAGAGGCCACCTTCAACAACTTTCAGGCAATGCAACAACCAAAGGAATTTAGTGTAGTCTCAGCACTTGATGATGAATCCGAGTCACTTGATGAATTCTAAGTAGTCAAGAGACTTGCGTCGTGTCGCGACGTTAAATCATGCGCTTCTTGGGAGGCAACCCAAGTGGTAGCTTGGGGAATTCTGCGTAACCGGGCCACTTGCATCGTAATGCGACATTAAATCAAGTGCTTCTTGGGAGGAAACGCAAGTGATTAAACTAATATGTGTTTAGTGTGCAGGAAAATCAAAAATAGGAGGTAGAAAGACTACTGAAAAAAGCAGTGGCTACGACTCTCAGTACGACTTATGAAAGGGATGTACGAGTCATAGTATGAGGCGTGGAGAGGTTTAGAGATTTATTCCAAAGAAAAGACCTATTAGTCATCATACGGACCGTACCCACCTTGTACGAATCGTAGGATGTACTCATAGGTCCTCAGGAACAATAACGATGAAGCCTAAAGCATCCAAAGAAACTGCTTTGAGGATATTACATGATTAAACATCTGAGTCTGAGCCTGAGCAAGTAGGCCACTCCCCTAGTGATTCAGTTGAGGAGTATTGGGTTGATACATCAGACACTGACGAAACACGAACCACTAAGGTGAAGGCCAAAGCACAAGTCGTTGCAGCTACTGCCACATCTACCGAAGCTCCCCAATCTGAGGAGGGAGCTAAAGAAGGTAATCAGGAGTCGAGAAGTGGCTCAAATGCAGACAAAGGGTCTGAGGAGACCCAATCCATAGAGGCAAGTGGCAATTCTAAGTCTGAGGAGGAGGCTCTGAATGCTAAGCAGCAGCAAACCCCGCCTAGGGAGAGTCGTACCATCTGGTGGAGAGTGCCAAGAGAACAGGAAATCTATGAACAAAACATTGCTCTCACCACCAAAATAAACCTAGGCAGAGCATCCAAGAAGAACTGTGGATCCTTACTAACACATTGAATGAAGTAGAGGAGATAAAGTGGATATTCAGCTTTTATGGGGCTCAAATGGATGGCTAGGACTCCGGACAAGTACACCTCAAAGATAGTCCGAGAGTTCTATGCCAACTACTTGGCGACTATGGAGGAAAAGGAGAAGAAGGGGCAGAAAGTGAAAGATCAGCCTAGATTGGAGAGTATCATGGTCAGAGGGCGAGAGGTAGACATCTCTGGGCAGTGTATCTCTCTGATACTATACGGGCCCCAGTTCATACCACACCAGAATATGAGTTCTGAGTGGAGGCACTGAAGCAACATAGGTAGCTGGGATTTGAGGAGAGACAGAGGCAGCTACAATGGTTGGAAGGTGTTATAGATGATGAAAAAGAGGAAGCAGAATGTATCTCAAGTGGAAAGGAAGTTACCAAAAACTAACTCAACTTCATAGCTAAAGCCTGCTGGACACTAATGCACCACCGATTAGCACCTACGGTCAATGGCAACACTCTGAGTGCAGACAGAGCATCTCTGGTGGTATGGCTCATGTGCAGATACCCCATTAACATCCCTAGGATCATTGCAGAGGAAATACGATATTGGGCTATGGGATTGAGCACTACCATCCCCTTCCCAAGCCTCATTTTCAGATTATGCAGAGAGGCAGGAGTACCAGTGTGACGGGGTGAGGAGCGCTTGATTAGAGGGCAGAGGATAGCATACATTGGCTTATCTGGGATGAAATGAACCCGGTGAGCAGGGCCCGACTTCCCACAATAGTTCTATAGAACCAACCAGTAGTTGGCGCACGGGTGAATGCCCCACCTCACAGGAGTAGAGAAAGACACCGGCTATAGATGTCGTTCATTCAGAGGCAACTCCTAGCACTTTTGCCGCAGCACTGCCTAGCCTACCAACTCAGACACCAGTAGGGTAAATCCTAGTGCCCCATGATTTTATTCAGCAACTAGCCAAGAGGTTGACCATGGCCAAAAGAAAAATTTAGGCTATGATGAAAAATGTGAAGCCATGGGTCAAAGCAGAGATTAACACAGCAGCACAGGCCTTACATGATCACCTGGATAGATTTGAGAGCAGGTTAAACATGTGTATGGCGGAGTAGACGGACACCAGCAGTCTCTGTGAGGAGTTGGGGGCTCTTCGGAGCCAAGTACTTTAGTTTTCATCACAACAACCGGCATTCATATCAGTTCCCACTCTTCCGGACCTTGATGAAAAGCCTGATGAGGAGATTTACTTGGTGTCTTATTGGGAGCTGATGATAGCCGCTACAGAAAAAGGGAAGAAAAGAGTCTCCGGGGATGTTAGAGAAGAAAGTTTGAGGAAGAAAAGGAAGAGAGAAAGGAGAGTACGCAAACGGGAATGAGCAGAGAGCCTGCAGACTCATGACTCACATATGTCAGAGCTGCAGGAGCGAGCTAGAGGAGCAGGCAGCTTTACCATAGCTCAGCCCAAGCTTGCTAGTGGTAAGGACCCTTCGGGCTAGCCATATTCAGCCCCAATCACCATAAAGGCCGTAGAGGCGGCCGAGACTATAGAGGGGGTAACCACTCCCCCTGTTAATACACCATTGAGTCCGGCCACTGCTAGCGCCACAACTCCAGCGGAGGTACATCCTCCGTAGGATGACAGGAGCGCTTAATGTGCCACAGGTATGTTCCCTTCACTCTGTTCTTGTAGTTTATGCTTCGAGGATGAAGCTCGAATTTCAGAAAGGGGAGGTGATGTATTTGTGATTTTTGGGATTTTTAGATTTGTCCGAGGGTTTTTCTTGCGTGTTTCTTTTTCCTCGGGCATGCTAACTAGTAGAACCAGCATGTGTAGGATTTTATTTTCTTATTTTGTGATTTTTTAAATTGGAAAATAACTTAGGAGTACTCAGCCAATGAAAATGCACTAGTTTTGAATTTTTTTAAAAAATTTACCCTGTTTAAAATTCTTGATGCATTAGCTATGTATTAGTGATTGCATGCATGATTTCTGTGGATATTTTTATGTCATTTAGTTTATTAGCATGAGGAGTCTTGCTAAGCCATGTGTAAACCAGACAGGTATAGGGAATATAATTCATGTTCCATGAGCGACTGAGGGTGGATACTTAGTTCAGTACTATGTTGAAGATCTAGAACTTTCCGGGTTGATCTTTGCATAGGCCTATGGTTGGTTAGGATATGATCATAGGCCATTTTTGTTAAACTAACTGTTAGCCTAAATGACCCTACCAAAATCATATGACTCCCTTGATCCCGATTTTGAGCCTTTAATAGACCATTTTTCTTTGACTAACTGATGAACCGTACCCATTTTTTTAATAATGAACCTATTTTGGCCCTGGTACTTCCTTAGATATTGTGAACCTCAACATAGGAAAAATTCCAAAGTTGAGGGTGGCTAGAGTAGGGGTGCATAAATGTTGGGAACGAGGAACAAGGAAATAAAAGAGAAAAGGTTAAAAATGAGATGTGGTGTAACAGAAAAAAAGAGATGAAAAAGTTGAAATTCTTGAAAAAGAAAATTCAAAAGAAAAAAAAATAAATACATTCTTGAAAAGGTTGAAAAGACACCACACCCATACAAATGCATAAAAAAGAGGTGAAAAGGGAGGAAAAGGAATGAAAAGAAAAGAGGGTGAAATAGGTGAACGGTAAAGCCAATGTATGTAGTGCTAAGGAAGGGATAGTCACTCAAAAATCTCTCATATTTATCATTTCCAGCCCTAAAGCTTGCACTACAAGCCACAGCAGGTCCTATAGTGATTCTAACCTGACCATCTAACAGACTGAAGCAGAGAAAATAAGGGCAAGCTTATGGTATCTGATACACAGTACTTGAAACTTCGTTGTGAGAGTGAGAGTCTCGCTTGTTTAGTCCCATGCAATATCTTACACTATATCTGTGAGTGGGGACCTCATTTGTTGTGAGGGTACATGGGTTATGTTTACTTTTACCATTGATCTGTGTGAAAAGCATTGGCGATGACTTGATTTCCTGTTGATAGCTAGATGACATGTCTTGATCCCTACTTTGCATGTTTTACGGTTGCTTGTGGTACATTAGCTTATCATGGTTTATGGAAGAAGGGTCAAAAGTTATTGAATGGATAGTGCAAACTTTGTTTGGTATTGGTTGTAGTATACTAGGTTTATTTTCTAGTTGATCGTCGTGTTTAGTATTTCTTTTCTTTGCCTGAGGACATGAAAAACTCTTAAGTTGAGGGTGTCAATGTGCTGTGAGTTTACAACACTTTCAACGCTCAAAACTAAGAAAATAACATGGATTTAGGTGTTTATATCGATATAAGGCACTTTTCTTTGGTTACAGGACAAATAGGTGTTGGAGCAAGAATGTGCAAAAGATAGCCTGAAAGTGTAGAAAATGGGCTAAAGTAAAAGTCTCAGTATGAGCCCTAGGATGATGATACGAGTCGTACTGAGGACCGTGAAAAGTTTTTGATGGCTGAGTTATGAAGAGTGCATCCTACGACTCTCAATATGAGTCGTATAACGTTTGTGCGTGCCTTAACACTGAGTCATGAAAATATTCAGAAGAATTGCACAAGAGGCTGACTCCTGAGATGGATAGACAGTACGAGTCGTGGCGTCAAGGTATGAGTCATACCATCACACTTGTGAAGAACTTCAGAAAAATTGAGAATTCTCAGAGTTAAACCACAGAAGAACAGTACGACTCGTAGGAAGCATGTACAAGTCATACCAAAGCCCAACACTTAGCCAAATTTCAGCTATTCAAGGACATACGGATAGCAGATACGACCCGTACAATCCTACAATGGGTCGTAGGATCTGTCGTAGGTCACGCGACACCAGTTATGGAAAATTACCCTATTAGCTTAGCAAAAGGATTCTTATATCTATATAAATACCTTTCATGTTTTATTTTCAGTAGACAACATTGGAAGTAGTTAGAGGAGGTTAGAAGTTGTTAGAGGAGGTGAGAGAACATCGAGACAACATAAAATTGAGTTTATTGGCTTGTGATCAACCTTTTCTTGATTGCTTCTTGATCTTTGTGAATTGTTCTTGAGTTATTTTTGATATAATCACAGAAGTTTTTCTCTCATCTACCATTGTAAGTATTGATTTATGGGTTTAATTATGAATGCATACCACAACCTTGCAACTATGAGAGGCTAAAACCTCCATAGTTAGAGTTGTGGGAACCATGGTAGATTAATGAGCTAGGATTGCACAAAAGTGGTTCAAAAACAATGCAAAACGCTTGTATTGTATTTTCTTCATGCTTAAACATTTCTTAATGGTGTACAACGTTAGGACTTGCCTGAATATTTTACTTGCTTGAGCCTAGAGAGGTAGAGATTAGGAAAAGAGAATTACACAAAGCCTTGATCTTGATGATCATTGTATTAACTTGAGTTCTGGTCGCAGGATAGTTATATTTGGAACAAATTGGTAACTGTTAATTTGAATTCTCTCATGAGACCTGACCTAGTGATTGAGTATAGCCATTCAATAGGACGAACTATTCTCTTGAATAGACCCTAGTTATCAGTTCTACAAGTAAGCATTGATATTGATCGCATGTGTATACCAGAAGCAGTTATGAACCCATGGGGAACACAAACCCTAGTTATTCTTAATTCTTGATTTTACATCACAATTTCAATCATTGTTTTTAATTATTATTTTTCTTAAACCCTCCAATTCAAGTAACTAACCAACAAGTTCACTTACCGGCATTAGTCTAGATCTTCCATATTCTTTGTTGGGTTCTTTATTGAAAACGTCTGCTTCATACTTCAGTAGGAGGTGTGGTTTGAAAGTTATCACTTAGTTCAAATAATTGTGAGAAAACTGTGTTTTGATTGATGGAGGGGGTGGCTAGATTGAATTTTATGTGTTGGTAGCTACTGTTGACAACCACCTAGTCATGATAATTTGTGATTTCGGGACATTAGTTAGGTGTAGGGTAGTTTCTCTTCTTAGTTTGCTTGAGGACAAGCAAATGCTTTAAGTTGTGGGTGTTAATATGTTGGGATTAGCGACTATCTTTACTTCATTTCATAGGATTTTGCATGCCTTTAGGAGGTAAATTAAGCAGAAACTAACCTTATTATGCTAGATTTCAGGAGCTCAAGCAATTGAAAGATGAAAGGAGTTTAGGCCAAAAACCTGCTCAAAAGACGAGGCAACATACGGACCGTCTATTTGAAAGACAGTCCGTACCTCCGTCTATCCCTACCCAGTAGTAGATTCCAGAAATCCAGAAAAAAGAGTCTTTAAAGTACGGTTGAAAGGATGCACCGTCTTCAAAAAGGACAGTCCATCAACTGAAGATTAGACCCAAGCTTAGAAAAATAGAAGTTCTAAAATGCGGAGCAAGGTATGGAAATTATTTCCAAAGGATGGTCCATCTTTAAAAGGATGACAAGCTGAGGAAAAAAAGTTGAAAAGTAAAGTACGATCCAAAGGATGGTCCATCCATGCGCACCTGGCACTCCGATGTTCTAAATAGGCTTTTTGGGACATAGTATTAATAGATTTTCCTTGTAATTTTTATGGAGCTTTTTCATTATTCGATTCATACTTAGAATAGAGAGTAATATTTAGCCAGTTTAGCCTTAGTTATCATAGTATATTGTAGATCCATCTTGTAACTTGAAGATTTTCATTCATCTATTGAATATTTCAATTTCTCTTGGTAATAATATCTAATTACTTTGCTCTTCTTATTCTTGTTGCTATGAGTAGCTAAACCCAGATCTAGGGTTATGAACCCTAATTATCTCAATTTATTAAAATTGAGTTTGGGCTTATGAACAATTAGTTGATCTTTGTTTTGTAGTGTGTGATTCATGATGAGAGTCACCCAATCCTGCCCAATTACCTTTATGAGTCTTGAAAGAGCAAATTCAGGTTGGATTAGCATCAATCAACAATAACTCAAAGCATAACACTTGCTTAATGAATTCTCGAAGACATAAGTTGAATTCTAAATTGGCAACAAGAAATTGAGTAGAAGGTATTTCTCTTCAATATGACAAAATTGAAGTAGATTGACACCTATGGTGCTATTTAAAGATACCCATGGGTTGCTTAAATAAATTTCTTGCATGCTTAGACTTAGCACACTCTCAATTCTTCCACATTGGGTGATTTAGGGGGATCAATTTATAATTGGGGTCACTTCCCTAGAATTATCTTTAATTGATTACAAGTGCCCTAGATTATTACACTTTGTAGTCCTAGTTAAATTACATTACTCTTAATTCGAATAGATTCTAATCATGCAATACTTTACCATTTAGTACTAGATAGTCTGGGCTTCGAGTAGCCTCTGTGGGATTCGATCCCAACTCCTTGTTAGGTTATATATTCGTTGCGATCACTTACACTACCCGATATTAGGAGTGGATTTGAAAGACATCATTGAATGATCAAATGGTCCATTGTTCAAAGGGAAGAACCGTCCTATCAACCGTGGAATAAGTTCAGAGAAATAGCACAATTTTAGAGAATATTCCACAGCTCAGTCGATGGATTGTCATCCAAAAGGACGGCTTATCCTTCCAGCCTTAGAATAACTTCAAAAAGTTGGTGTGGCTTTAGGGGAAAAGAACGAGCCAGTCAACGGCCCATTATCCTAGTTGACGACTCGAATATCTACCTATCAAAGCCAGATAGAAATCCCTCCATGTTTTCCATGGACGAGTCCATAGACCATCGTTCTTGTTGATGGTCCATCCTGTCAACTGTAGGAAAAGTTTATAAAGTTTATTCAAAACCTCAGAGAAAAAGATGGTCTAGTAGACAGTCTATCCAGAAGGACAGCTTGTCAACCTGGCTATCAAAGTCAGAAATTTCCCACTAAAAAATTTGAAGATCCAATTGATGGCCCGTTATCCAAAAGGATGTACCATCCTCCCAACTGTGGACTTATATTTTCAGTGAGTATAAAAGGAACCCTAGTCGATTTTCTAATATTTTTCCAAGTCCAAATTGTTTCTCTCAACCCTAGGTGACGTGAAATGATCCCCCCAAGACTAGGTAAGTCTTCCCTTTCATTCCTAAGGGTGAATAATGAATTCTAACCCTAAGTTATGGGTTCTAATGCACTCTTGATGCAAAACCCTAGGAATCATTGAAGGGACTAGTTTGTAAGGTCTCAGAGTTAGTTTTTCATATTCTCCATTGAAGATTGGAGCATTTGAGGTGTGTAAGGCTATTAATAGTGAGGAACTACGTTCCTCTTCACACCCTACATCTCCAGTTTAGTTTTACAATAAGATAAGAGCTAGGGTTTTGCCAATTCTGTAAATTTGGTCTTTTCCCCTATAACCTGAGTTATACATTGTTCTTCCCTTATTACAGATGTTGCATCTCTATCTCTTATGATTATTGATTTATGGTTCATATCATTCTATTCCATGGACCCCTATTTTATTAAAAGTATTATTTTAAAAATATTGTGATATTTAACATATGAATTATCTTCATATTTTTCATAGCATCAGATTTTAGAGAGAGTTTTTCAAAAAAGAGATTTAGTCAGTTAGCTTTAGTTTCAGCATATGATTTTCAAAATAAAGTAATGACTTGTTTTTGAAATACAGTTTTGAGCATAGAAGCTCACCAGCATAATATAGTTTTGAACACAGAGGCTCACCATCATAGTTCAAGTTTGAGTATAGAGGCTCACCAAAGTAATCTCATCTATCTTTATTTTTGAGCTAGAAAGGCTCTACAGAGATGTTTCAGTTGTCTCAGATAGGCATATATTTATGAGCACAATTTTGGGAGGATTATTTAGCACCAAGATGGGTGACGAGTTCATACAATCTGAAACCCCAAAACTACATAGCCACCATAAATAAGGATTGTGCTATTGGTTCGATTTATTCCTTAGACAGCCCCTGGTAAGGGCATAGTATGATCCATAGTTCATTTTTGTCCTCTTTCCCAGAGAGACATTGGACAGCTCTCCTAATTGGCCCAAAAGTTGTACATCATGCACATTCATGGTGTATGTTGATTAAGTGAAACTTCCAACTAAAATAACATATTTTTAGAACTTATTTTGATGTATAGTTTTCAGTTGCATGATTATTTTACAGAATATTATACTTGTGTTTTATTACATCTTTCAAAGCATTCAGTTGAAATTTCATTTACTCTTTGAGCTCAGTATTTCAGTTTAGTCTATTATTTCATTCAGCTATATTATATATCATACATTCACACATATTGAAACCATTTGGTGCTGCTTCTTTGTATTATGCAGATTCAGGTATTCAAGGTCGCCAGTAGACGCATCAGTAGGATCTTCTCCATTTAGCATTGGTGAGGCCTTCTACTCTCTAGAGGGCTCTAATCTATCCCTTTTCTTGTAGTAGTTCATTAAGCTATCCGAGGGCCTTGTCCCGATACTCTCTTTTTAGTTGATGTTAGGCATATTTCTATGCCTATTTTCCAAGTTTTTACCCATATTTGAACATGTTTTGAGTTCATAATTGTTAATTAATGCTTATATTCATGTGTATGTGTTTTATGTGCTAACAAATGATTTGCATTGATTTGAGTAGGAAACTAATCAAAATGGACTCAAAATAATCCAAGAAGTGAAGATTTGAGGAGCTGAAGGGCCTGGTGCTATGGCTGGCGCCCCACACCAAGTCTTGAACATTAGAAAAAGAAACTTTAGGTTAGTGCTATCACTAGAGTGCCACACCAGCTCTTGAACTTCAGAAGAATTGCATTTCACAAACCTTAGCGAGATGAGTGGCACCCCGCGCCAGAGGACTTAGAGATATTTGACAAACACCTTGGCGAGATAGAGAAGGCAGCACGCCCAAGCCTAAACTTCAAAAGAAACTTAAGCAAAACCTGGTGAGATGCATGGGGCGGCGCTAGGGCCTTTCTAGAGCTGAAATTGTTGGAAATTTGACTAAATATATGGTGAGTTAAGTGGGGTGGCATGCCAGGATCATTCCAAGGCAAAAAATGTTGATTTTAAAAGTTAAGTATAGGAGGGAAGAAGCGTCATTTGAATTCTCATCTATAAATACATGCCTTAGGTCATTTGTTACATAGCTTTGATCAAATTTTACATTTTGTAGTTCGTTTATGGAGGCTTGTAAGCCGTTTGGAAGGAAAACAAAGTTCTACACTAGGTTTTTCTCTTCTTTACTTGTATTTTCGTATGATGATGACTAAGTATTTATTTTTCCGCTTGTCTATAAGAGGCTAAACTTATATTCCAGGGTTTTGGCCATGATGGATGGTTAAATGTTTGAAAGACTAATTTAATCTAGTTTTGATTCTTTCAATTATAGATGTTTGTATTTATTTGTGTTAATTTATTATTTATGAGATTGATCACCTTGTAAGTAATCCGTTGGCTTTCAATTGAACTTGGGAAAGGAAATCGATAGGGTTAAATATAAATACAGAACGGGAATTTAAAGAAACTCGAACCCATTAGTGATAGGATAGAAGTTGTTGTTGAGGATAGAGAAATACCCTTCAACCCCGTTTTGTTGAAATACAAGTAGGCGCATAATCATTGTTTCATTGTTCTCCTGCAACCATAGGGATATAGGCATTAGGGTTCATAAAATAGTTCTTGGATGCTAGGGATAGTGGCAAGGAATGGGATAGTAACATGAAATTAACAACCATAGGAAGAATCGTACTAGTGTAATTATGTCTTGAAAACTCAACTTGATACCAACCAAGTGCAATTGCCCTAGACTCTTATCATCATCGAAATACAACCAAGCTCACAATCATTTTTAGTTAGTTTTATATTCAAAGTTTTGATAGTTTAATTTCTCAAACCAATCCCCATTTTAACTATTTTGTAGAATAGTGCAATTAAAGTGAATACCATATAACAATTATATTGACAAGTCCTTCTGGGTACAATATCTAGATTTAACAATCCTATATTACTTGGCAACCACATGTGTTTGCATGTGCTTGAGCGACATCAAGTTTTTGGCGCTGCTGCCGGGACTTGAATATTGTTTAACTATTTGTAGGTTAGAATTTTATTTCAATAGTCTATATTTTACATTTGTTTCTTATTTTTGTTTAAGTTCACAGGATTGTTTGCCTCAGTATATGCCAAGTACAAATAATTAGGGATCACTTTTGGCTTCTCTTGATCTTCAAACAGAGAGAACCTTTCAAAGGTTAGCTATGGAAAACAACGGGCAGACAGCAGGTGAAGATAATGAAAGAGTTCTGGTGATGAATTTTTCTAGGCCTAATTTGGAGAACGCTTCTAAAGAGATCTTTAAATTGTCCATCACTGGGAACTTTGAGCTGCAGGAAGGGACCGTGTGGTTGGTCCAAAATACTTTTCAATATTAGGAAAACTCACGAGGATCCCCATAGGCATCTGATGACATTCATGGAGCTGAGTGAAAATTCCACTACCAGAACGTGTCAGATGAATATGTCAAGTTGACTCTTTTTCCATTCTCAGTGATTGGGGAAGCAAAAGAGTGGATTCAAATAAGCCGGCAGGTTCCATCACTACTTGAGAGATCCTCTCCAATAAGTTCATCAACAGGTCTTCTCTTTAAGAAGAACTAAGGAACTAAAGGGGAAGATCTCCAAATTTATACAGAAAGATGGGGAGACGCTAGCTCAAGCATGGGAACGTTATAAGGGTTACTTGAGGGATTTTCCACACCACATGATGCCTAAGGAGATAATCAGGCACAACTTCATAGAGGGTCTGAAGCCCGAGTCTAAGATACACTTTGACTCTAACGTACATGTACAGATTCTATCCAAATGTTATGATGAAATTAAGGCTCTCTTGAACCTCATGTTTGCGGGGAGTCAGGATTATCAAGACTCAGGTAGGGATTTACAGCACCAAAGTTGTTAGGAAAGCTTGAGGTGGATGGTGTTGTGGCAATTATGGTATGTTAGATATGTGTATCACATCATTTGTGAGCGTCAGTGTGCCTTGCTTATTATGTTCCATTTCTTTACATTAATGAATTTGAGAGACTAACATCACTAAAAGTGGGGGTAGAAGAGATTTACTTCGGTGTACTATTTGTTGCATGTGTCACATTTAATCATATTGGCGCTTTGTGTTGAAAAGATGAGTCACTTATAGAGGTTGTGTGATCTTGATTGTGAAACTTTTATATGTGGTTAATGAAATTGTGTTGCTTATGATGATCCACTTAATGTATGCTCCATGCTAGTTGGTTGAGTATGAGTTAATAGAGGTGTCAAGTGTGATGGTGAAACATGAGATTAGGTATGTTTTGAGGATTGTTCGAGGACTAATAATGCTTTAAGTGTGGGTGGTGATATTGGACATACTTTTATGCCAGTTTGACATGTTTTCACACATATTTGATCATGTATGTTTTTACCCATATTTGATCATGTTTTGAGTTCATAATCCTTACTTAATGCTTAGATTCATGTGTGTGTGTGTGTTTTATGTTCTAACAAATAATTTGAGTTGATTTGAGCAAGAAACTAACAAAAATGGACTCAAAATGATCCAATGAGTGAAGATAAGAAGCTGAAGTGCTTCGTGCTATGGCTAGCGCCCTTCACCAAGTCCCAAACTTTAGAAAACAAAACTTTAGGTTGGTGTTATGGCTGGCGTGGGAACTTCAAAAGAATTGCACTTCACACACCTTGGCAAGATGAGTGGTGCCCCACGTCAGAGATGTCCAAACTTAGAGAAATTTGATGAACACCTTGGCAAGATAGAGAGGGCGGAACCCAAGCCTAAACATTAGAAGAAACTTGAGCAAAACCTGGTGAGATGCATGGGGCGGCATGCTAGGGCCTCTCTAGAGCTAAAATTATTGGAAATTTGACTTTGTAGTGAGATAAGTGGGATGGCGTGCCATGGTCATTCCGGGCAGAACATGTTGATTTTAAAAGCTAAGTATTGGAGGGAAGAAGTGACATTTAAAGGCTCATATGTAAAGACATTCCTTAGGTCGTTTGTTACATAGCTTTATTCATTTTTTACATTTAGTAGTTCTTTTGTCGAGGCTTGTAAGCCACTCGGAACTAAGACAAAGTTCTACACTAGGTTTTTTCTCTTCTTTATTTGTATTTTCATATGATGATGACTAAGTATTCATTTTTTCACTTGTCTATGAGTGGCTAAACTTATATTCTAGGGTTTTGGCCATGGTGAATGGTTGAATGTTTGAAATACTAATTTAATCTAGTTTCAATTCTTTAATTATGGTTGTTTGTATTTATTTGTGTTAGTTTATTATTAATAAGATTGATCACCTTGTAAGTAATCTGTTGGCTTTCTGTTGAACTTGGGAAAGGGAATCGATACTGTTAAAGATAAATACAAAACGGGAATTCAAAGACACTTGAACTCATTTGTGATAGGATAGAGGTTGTTGTTGAGGATAAGGATACACCCTTCAACCTTGTTTAGTTGAAATACAAGTAGGCATAATCGTCATTTCATTGTTCTCCTGCGACCATAGGGATATAGGCGTTAGGGTTCATGAAATAGTTCTTAGATGCTTGGGATAGTGGTAAGGAATGGGATAGTAACTTGCAATTAACAACCATAGGAAGAATCATACTAGTGTGATTATGTCTTGAAAACTCAACTTGAAACCAGCCAAGTGCCATTGCCCTAGACTCTCATCATCACTCAAATACAATAAAGCTCACAATCATTTTTATTTAGTTTTATATTCAAAATTTGATAGTTTAATTTCTCAAAACAATCCCCATTTTAACTATTTTTTAGAATAATGAAATTAAAGTGACAATCTTATAATGATTAAAGTCCCTGTGGGTACGATATCTAGACTTACCAATCTTATATTACTTGATGACTGATCTTGGGCAGAATTATATGCCCAAGTGATACTCAAATGCTTCATTTCGTCTTGTTTATCCATTGATATTTGTACATTTTCATGTGATTTGTAGTTAAAAGGTGAATTTATACTAACCAACATGATTAGTGTTGTTTTGCAGGAAAAATGTAATTTTAGGAAGCTAAGATGCATGTTGGGAGAAATCGGGAATGGACTCGGAAGCGAGCAGTGGAAAAGGCCAAGGAAATGCAGCAAATTAAGGGGCTCCGCGATGGAGTCGTGTCACGCTGCCATCGCGGAGGCATTCTGCCCCGGATGATTAAAATAGGACAAATTCCAGTGAAGGTGCGCTTTGGTGTCGTGGCACGTTGGTTAAGCCACGCGTTGCACGCCGTGGCACATTGGGCGTAATTAACTGGACGACCGGATTCCAGTAAGGGTCCGCGTTTGTGGCGTGTCACGGAGGCAGTGCTCCGCGATGCACTCCGTGACCCGTTGCTTGTTATTCCGGAAAAAATTCCCACTAGTATAAATAGCACACTTAGGTTTATTTTTAATTATTATGAATTGGTTGAGCAAGAACGTGGGTTACAGGCAGTTGAGGGGATGAAATTCTTAGGGTTCTTCTCTAACTCTTTCTTCTTTATTTCAATTGTTTGTATGATTTACACTCATTTAACGATGTTTAGTCCACAAATGAGTGGCTAAATTAACTTCTTGCTGAGGTTAAGAACATTTGTAGTGGAATGTAATTATTGATCATTTTGGTTTTTCATCTTTTCTTCTATGGTTGTTCTATTAATTCTTGTTCTTACGGCATTAATGTTTGGCCAATATTAATGTATATCTAAAAAATCCGGTTTGCGCTCGAAAGAGAAAGAAATTGGAAAGTTGTGAATTGATAGGATATGATCTCTTCTTCGTTTGGGAAAATTAATAATTGATTTACCTTCAGAATAGAAATATATCGGAAAGTCATATTAGTCAATTAAGGAATCGGTTTCGTATGGCTAGAACATGAATTTCTTCTTATCACAGAAATGTAGGTGGAAGGTTCATGATTCTTAAGTTGGGTTAAATACGAGAGTTTTAATCTATAGGCAGTAATTCTTGACTAGAAACCGAAGGAAAAATTAACCAATTTGTGTCAATAAATTGCTTCCCTGCATGTTCGTTTTAGCCTCAGCATGCTCATTACTATAGTTCAGACTCAATTTGTACATTTGTTTTAGATTAGTATAAATTAGGAAACAAACTCCCAAAAAATCTTCTTGAAACTGTTGTCTGCATTATTAGAGTTAGAATGTATTAACACTTGGTTCGATTATTACCTTGGTCCAGTCCCTATGGGATCGATACTTGGCTACTCTAGCCATTTTACTACTTTTTCGACCACGTGCACTTGCGTGTAGGCATTCCAAACCACCGAACAAGTTTTTGGCACCGTTGTCGGGGACTAGCAATTGGTAAAATTGTTGTCTTAAGTGTTAGTTTACGATTTCTTATTAGTGCTGACAACTTGGTCTTAGCTTGTCTTTTGCAGATATTGAATTTTGTTGAACACTGGCAAGGGACAAGGAGTTGGTGGATTCACACTTAGAGCCGGAAAGACAATTCCATCGTCAAAGGAGAGAAGCTCTAGAGAGAAAGTTGCAGTTGCTCAGACAAACAATCCTGGAGCAACAACAGAATCCACCAATTATAGGGGCAGTGTTAGTGCCCGAGGAAATGGCAGCTAGGCCGGTTCGCGAAGTGGCAATCCCACAGGCCAACAACGTCATCTAACATTCACAAACCTGAGCCAGGAGGGAGGTTCGAGCTTAAACAGAATATGGTGCAATTGATGCACACCAGCGGGCAATTCACAGGTCTCCCTCACGAGGATCCACAACAACATCTCCAAAACTTTTTGGAGATAAGTGACACTTACATCCCCGCTGGAGTGTCATCTGATTACGTCAGGCTTACATTGTTCCATTTTCACTTTTGGGAGAAGCAAAGAGGTGGCTAAAAGCTGAACCACCTAGTTCCATCACTATTTGGGATGATCTTGCACGAAAATTTTTGATACGGTTCTTTCCATCTTGTAAAACAGCAAGACTTAGAAGTCAAATTCTAAGTTTTAAACAAAGAGAGGGGGAGAATCTGTTTCAAGCTTGGGAACGATTCAAATCTATGTTGTGGGATTGTCCTCGTCATCACCAATCCAATGATGTGCTGGTGCATACTTTCATAGAGGGTTTGGAACCCCACACAAAAATCTTGCTAGACTCAGTAGCTGGGGGACAAGCTTTAGAAAAAACTTATGAGGAGCTGTATACTTTGTTGAACTGTATTTCGCAGGGAAATCCAGAGTGGAATGCAGACTCTTCTAGAGGAAGAACAAGGAAAGCGGCAGGAGTCTTGGAAGTGGATGTTTTACAACTATCGCTGCACAGATAGTTGCGTTACAGAATCAACTCAATACCCACTTCAGCAATATGAGCATGAATCAGTCTCAAGCCCCAGTGAATGTAGTGCAACAGATTTGGTGTGAAGTGTGCGGCAGTAATGAACACTCAGCTGAGTGTTGTGGTGCGAATCCTGATTCAGTGAACTTTGTTGGTAATGTATAGAGAAATAATCACCAACAGTATGGCAACAACTACAACTCTAATTGGAGGAGTCACCCGAATTTCTCTTGGGGTAGTAACAGCCATCAAGGGCAGAGTTCGAGTCAGGGAGCGTAGAGAAATCAAGGAGGGAAGCAGAACTATCAGTCGCAATACAGAAGCAACAATGCACCTCCTCCACCACCATCACCCAGCATCGAGGAAATATTCAAAACGATGATAGCTAACCAAGCTCAATTGTAGGCTGACTATGTGAAATTGGCCGCCGATGTAAAGAACAATCAGTTAGCTACAAAGGCATTGGCGTACCAATTTGGGAAACTAGTTGGAGCTCAAAACACCAGGCTGAGAGGAGGACTTCCGAGTGACACTGACCCCAACCCCAAGCAAGTGAATGCAGTGACCACAAGGAGTGGTTTACAACTCAAGGAGGTGGAACCAGAAAGACCACCACAGTAGTCAGGAACAGTGGAGAATGAGAGGGAACACAATGATGATAGGGGGAAGGAGAAGGAAGCTGAACCAGAAAGACCACCACCCCCGTTCCCTCAAAGATTAAAGAAACACAAGGAGGAAGCGTGTTTCAAAATGTTCATGGAGGTGCTTAAATAGGTGCACATTAATTTAACTCTTGTCGATTATTTTGCAGGGAGTGACGAAGTATGCAAAATATATCAAGGACATCGTGGCGAACAAAAGCAAGTTGACGGAGTACGCTACGGTGGTGCTTACGGAGGAGTGCACTTCTCGGGTACAAAATAGATTGCCCATAATGCTCAAAGACCCTGGGAGCTTTACAATTCAACTTACAATTGGGCAGAGTATCCGAGCTCGTGGATTATGTGATTTGGGAGAGTGCATTAACTTGATGCCGACATCGGTATTCAAGAAATTGGGGCTAGGCAGTCCTAGACCAATGACAGTGATCTTGCAACTAGCGGATCATTCTTTGGCCAGACCAAATGGCATTGTGGAGGACGTGTTGGTGCAAGTGGGCTCCCTTATCTTCCCGGTAGACTTCGTTGTGATGGATTTTGAGCCGGATGCGGAAGTCCCATTTATTTTGGGACGTCCTTTCTTGGCGACCGGGAAAGCACTAATTGATGTAGCTGCAGGGCAGCTAACCATGCGGGCACACGACAAGGTGGAGGTATTTGATGTGTACAAGGCCACGAAGCTTCCGGTCGTGTATGAGGAACTCTTAGTGATCAACGTGCTTGATCGAGCGAATATTGCTCAAAGTGTTGATTCGCAAGAGCCAGTGGGAAAACCACCGGTGAAGGACCCCCCAAAATTGGAATCGTGGAAAGAAGATCGAAGTGCCACGTTCTTAGTCAATGGGCAGCGATGTAAGCATTACTTGGGTGAGGAAGGTAGTCGAGAGAAGACGTCCGTCACCCTAGAGGATGACTAAGCTTCAATGACGTCGAGCCGCGACGGTAAACCAGGCGCTGCACGGGAGGCAACCCATGAAATTGTTTTAATAATTAAGTCGAATTAGTAGAAAAGAAAGAAAAAAAATAGAAAAATAAAAATAAAAACAAAAATTGTGTTTTATGTTGAAACTTATGAATTCTAGCCAATTTCTTGTTGTGAGATGAATTCCAGGTTGAACGGAGGTCAAAAATGCAAAGGATAGCAAAGGGAAAATTGAGGTGAGAAAAATAATGAAAAGTGGCAAAACAGTGAGCCTGCGCAATGGCTCCGTGTCACGGAGGAGGGCCTCCGCGTTGACCTCCGTGACACATTGAGGTGTAACTCTGGAATTTTTAAAATTCCAGAATACCTATGCGTTTGCTCCGTGTCACGGAGGGGGTGCTCCGCGTTACCCTCTGTGACACGTTGAGGCTTTAATCGCGACGGGTCACAACGGGTCGCCGGGTGACCCACGTGAAAATCCCCCTTTTTAACCCCGAATTCCCTCAATTTTCCCTCATTTCTCACCCTCTCTGCCACAAACACCCAAAAACTCCCCCTTCCCCAATGTGACATGGACCTAGGCACAAGTTTTCTTCAACTTTTCATCGATTTCATCTAATTAGAGGTATGTTCTTTAACTTCATCTCAATTCTTGTCGAATTTTTCGATTTTGAGCATGTGAAGTGAGTAAACCTTGCCCTAATTGTAAATTGAGCTTGAATTCATTTAAGTTATTGTTGATTGATGTTCGTAGTATCATTTTGATTGTATGAACTCTATAAATACATGCTTGATCGAATTTTGGTGAAATATGTAGCTAGGGTTAGAATTTGATTGCAAAGAAACTAAATGTGATTGAAAATGTGGAAATTATGGGTTGGGCATGTTGGGTAAGGTGAATTGTGTTGTGCTTGATGTGAATATGCTAAATAAATGATGGATTTGGGAGAATGAAATTGTTGAATTGCATAGAAATTGGTGAATTGCATAGGTTGTGTTGAGAGAAGTTTTTGCTAAGTGTTATGTGATGAAATGATATCGATGGTGATATTTTGATTAGCTATACGAAGTCTGAGTAGTACGTAGAATTTATTCCATCGAATTCTCTGAATGCACGAGGCATGTTGTTGTTTCTTTTTTGTAAATTGGAAAGTGAGAATTGTCTTATCGTAATGTCGTAATTGTGGCTAAAGACTAAGTGTGGGGTGGCCTAGCTTAAACCAACCTTAGTCAAAGATAATTTTGATTTAAATAACATTGGGACTGTCTTTTTGATTTGACAGGAACAATGGCAAGCGGGCAAGACAAAGGAAAGGGTGCATCTACATTAGGCGTCGGAAGGAAAAGAATTAGACTGGGAACAGCAGTCCCAGTAGCACCAGCGGTTCCGCGCGGCCAACGCTGTCAATACGGAACCCGATGGGTGACAGACGAAGGGAAGAAATGGTACACTAAGCATACGGAGAACAAATACTTCCCCGAGGAGCAAATTGAAAGGGAGCCATTGGCACAGGAATTCCCCAGAATTATACACCGGATTGACGCTGCCGAGCTAAACTTCATCTTTGAAGAGCCCAAGGAGTTCAATCTTCACCTGATTCGGGAGTTCTACGCCAACTGGAACCCGACACTCCGCAGTCACACGGTCAAGATAAGGGGGCAGGTAGTCACCTTTGAGCCCCATCACCTTAATGCCATTTTGGGGGCGCGGGACATAGACGCCCATGTACTCCGGCAGCTGAACATCACTCCACCATATGCGGAAATCAGACGCACTCTGTGTGGAGCCCGTTCTACAGCACGGTGGAGCAGGCATAAGGAGAGGGGCTACCATCAGACGCTGCCCTACTCTCAAATGAACAGGGAAGCCAGAATTTTGCTTAAGATCGTGTGTTCCTGCCTGATCTCGGGGGTGCACATGATAGATGTCACCCCAGATTGTGTGTGCTTGGTCTACGCCCTGATGAAAGGGCTGGAGATTAATGTTGGGGCGGTGATTATCTCCGCCATGAAGAGAGCCTATTTGCATCAAGGGCACAGGTACGGGTTTGGTGGCTTGCTGATATTGAGGAAGAGTCCCTGGACTACATCCCGCAGATGGAGAGGCGTGCCTTGGACGTCACCAAAACTAAGGCACTCGACACCACTGACGGGCCAGTTCTCACATTAGCCGAGTGATATGCTCGGGATGATCAGTATATGGCCCGCATGTTTGGGATGCAGATGCTACATTTGCGCATAGGCGGGAGGCCAGATCAGAAGATGAGCTATGGCAGCTCGAGTTGGACTACCCCTTCGGCGAAAATGCCAGGGCTCTATGTCGAGTGGGGCCAGCTTTTGTGGAGCCCATTGATGATGATGTCCCCATAGACGAGGAGACACGCCGCGATGACTCAGATGTTGAGTCAGATGAGGATAGCGGGGGTGATTCGGATATGGGGGACGAGGCAACCGCACCTGACGAAGAAGTGGAATACTTCGATTGATCAGGGAGTTTCACCACCTACTCTTGTGCTATGCTAAATTTTGTGAACACTGGGGACAGTGTTCAATTTAAGTGTGGGGTGGGACTAGTTAGGTGCTGGTTGTTTTGTTGATGTTTATGTTTTGTTGTGATGCCTGAAAAAAAAATTGTGACCCTATGATTTTGGTGTTTATGTTTTGTATTGTAATTCGGTGTTGTAATTAATGTGAATCTATTGTGTGCCGTATGGAGTTGTTGTTAGCTGGTTATGTAAATATTTTTGTTTTATCAAAATTATCGATATTTTTAAAATTTTTCATTGAAATATTTTTATGATTGGGTTTCTTGGAGTTTGTTTTCGGTGCTTTTACCGAGAATAGTCCCATTGAACCGAAGTCGTAAATAGTGACCGTTCCCTATGATGGATGGATGACGACCGTCTTAAGGGAAATGTAGTCGATAGGAGTAGATTTTTTTTGTTGTTCTTTTTAATTAATTTTTTTTCTTTTGTTTGTTTGTATCCCAAACGTGTCATTACTTTATGGTTCGGAATTCTTGTTGCGTGTTGTACATGATATTTAGAATGCAAAGGTGATTCATATGAAAGCATGCAAATTTGTAAACATGTTGAGATACCTAGACCATAGAGTTCGATTCGGTGTGATCGAGGCTTAATGTTTGAATTCTTGTAATTAGCTGATTGAAGAGTCTGTGAATATGTCTTGAGTTGAGCATGTGCAATGAGTGTGTGGTGAGGTTTCGATTCTTCCATGTTATTGTGAAGTGTCTAGAACTTGCCTAGTGTGTGTACGAAATGAAATGAAGGATGTGTATTGTAGGAAAGGATGTAGGCATTTCTTTGATTTAACCAAAAGTTTTTTTTCATTATCGTGCCTACCTTGAATGTACATCCTAGTTAGCCCATTGAGCCTTTAGCCTTTTTTTTTCTTTTGTCGAAAAGGTACAAACCGAGCTTAACCCCTTCTTTTCATTATCTGTGAATTTGATCCAAAACTCTTAAGCGCTCAAGAAAAGAAATTTTCCCACAGTGTCAAGGAGTGGTAATTGTGAAAAGAAAGGAAAAGCGGAAGTGGTGAAAGTAAAGAAAAGGTCAAAGGTGCACTTGCCGAATTTAATAAAATGAAGATGTATAACTAATCTTTGTTATTAAGTCGAATGTGCTTAAAGAAATGGGAACAAAAATAAAGAAAGGCTTCAAGAGAGGGGAGGATGAAGGAAGAAACAATGCCCATAATGTGGTGGGATGTATTGAAAAGCGCTTAAGGGTGCTAGTTTCTATTATTGGTTAGCCCAGTATGTACTAGTTCCTTAGCTTACATTACAACCCGTTAAGTACTACATGATCTTACATCACTCGTACTTATATTAGTGGAGTTATACACTAGAGGCAAGCTTATGGGTCATGACATGATGCGTGTGAATTCTTTGGGAGAGAGAGCAAAATCGTGTTCATATGCCCCTGCATATAATGTTTTTAAGATCATATGATTAAAAAGGGAGAAATTCTCTTGTGTTGTGAGGGCACATGCTTGACGAGAGATCTTATTTTGTGGCGGATGTCTTGATCAGCTAATTTGCATGAGTTTGCCGAGATTGAGAGTCGACTCTTGAGTCTAGGAGGTCTTAATGTGTTGAATGGCATTATATTGATGAGACTATGCATGTTTTCTTGATGATTTGCTATGTAAATAATCAGTATAATTGTAGCTTGAATTGTCGAGCCAAAGTAGCTATGATTGGGTGTCAATTGCATGAGATGTGAGATTTTTGTTCGAGGACGAACAAGTTTTTAAGTGTGGGGTAACTGATCTTGGGCAGAATTATATGCCCAAGTGATACTCAAATGCTTCATTTCGTCTTGTTTATCCATTGATATTTGTACATTTTCATGTGATTTGTAGTTAAAAGGTGAATTTATACTAACCAACATGATTAGTATTGTTTTACAGGAAAAATGTAATTTTAGGAAGCTAAGATGCATGTTGGGAGAAATCGGGAATGGACTCGAAAGCTAGCAGTGGAAAAGGCCAAGGAAATGCAGCAAATTAAGGGGTTCCGTGATGGAGCCGTGTCACACTGCCATCGCGGAGGCATTCTTCCCCGGATGATTAAAATAGGCAAAGTTCCAGTGAAGGTGCGCGTTGGTGCCGTGGAACGTTGGTTAAGCCACGCGTTGCACGCCGTGGAACGTTGGGCGTAATTAACTGGACGATCGGATTCCAGTAAGGGTCCGCGTTTGTGGCTTTTCACGGAGGCAGTGCTACGCGATGCACTCCGTGACACGTTGCTTGTTATTCCGGGAAAAATTCCCACTAGTATAAATAGCACACTTAGGTTTATTTTTATTTTGAATTGGTTGAGCAAGAACGTGGGTTACAGGCAGTTGAGGGGGCGAAATTCTTAGGGTTCTTCTCTAACTCTTTCTTCTTTATTTCAATTGTTTGTATGATTTACACTCATTTAACGATGTTTAATCCACAAATGAGTGGCTAAATTAACTTCTTGCTGAGGTTAAGAACATTTGTAGTGGAATGTAATTATTGATCATTTTGGTTTTTCATCTTTTCTTCTATGGTTGTTCTATTAATTCTTGTTCTTACGGCATTAATGTTTGGCCAATATTAATGTATATCTAAAAAATCCGATTTGCGCTCGAAAGAGATAGAAATTGGAAAGTTGTGAATTAGGATATGATCTCTTCTTGGTTTGGGAAAATTGAGAATTGATTTACCTTCAGAATAGAAATATATCTTAAAGTCGTATTAGTCAATTAAGGAATCGGTTTTGTGTGGCTAGAACATGAATTTCTTCTTATCACAGAAATGTAGGTGGAAGGTTCATGATTCTTAAGTTGGGTTAAATACGAGAGTTTTAATCCATAGGCAATAATTCTTGACTAGAAACCGAAGGAAATATTAACCAATTTGTGTCAATAAATTGCTTCCCTGCATGTTCGTTTTAGCCTCAGCATGCTCATTACTATAGTTCAGACTCAATTTGTACATTTGTTTTAGATTAGTATAAATTAGGAAACAAACTCCCAAAAAATCTTCTTGAAATTGTTGTTTGCATTGTTAGAGTTAGAGTGTATTAACACTTGGTTCGATTATTACCTTGGTCCAGTCCCTGTGGAATCGATACTTAGCTACTCTAGCCATGTTACTACTTGTTCGACCACGTGCACTTGCGTGTAGGCATTCCAAACCACCGAAAAATGACCACGTACACTTGGGCAACATCATCAGTGTTAGAGGCTTCGTAGACTAGTCATTTGAGATATATTTCTCGATGTTTTCTAAATATTTATACTTTAGATATTTTAGCTATAAAGTATACAGCTTGAAAGCGTTGAGTTTTCTTTTCTGAAGAGTTTTGCATGCCCATTGCTCTTTCAGCTTCCACATTGTTATCTCCGTTTAGTAGCAAGCTAGGCTAAGGTTTTACTTGGGTCATTAGTGGACCCAAGTGCCAGCCACACCCAGTGTGTAGGCTTAGGGTGCAATAAGTGAGTTCTTGGAAAAAGATAATTCTAATGAAACGGAGATAGTGAGTCAATGTTAGTCCGAGGAACAAGCTCAACAAATAAAAGTTTATAAGTTTCTCCATGATGGTCTTAGGAACTTGGCTAATCAACTAATGAAAGGGAGAGTAGAACGCAGATATGATATAGACCAATTTGGCTCAGATATTCATAACTTGCAGAGACTCATTTGAATAAAAAGGTTGAGATGTTTGAGGCCCAACGACAAATTATTGTGGATATTAGCCAACATATGGAATAGAAAGAAAAATTTCAACCATTCAAATATTTGGTTTATACTGATGTTGAGGAGATGGAAAAAAGTGAGGATGTCAAAAATAATATAGTTTTAGAGTTGGGATGTATTGGCCCTCATTCTAAATATTTTTTGACATTGTATTTGATCGATGGAATGAAAATAGGTCCTTATGAACCTACGGAGAGATGTGTAGATGAGGAACAATGCCCTTATATTCTAAAATTTGCAATGCCAAATAGACAAAATGGCATCCCTCACTTAAGGACTTGATATGTCATGATTTTACGGCACTTTCGACACTTAAAACATAGAAAATAAGTTTGGACTTGGCTATGTTTATGTTGATATGAGGGTTGTTTGTTGATGTTGCAGGGAAAATCAATTCCGGGAGTTGGATTGGTGAAAAGAGAGGAAAAAAGGAAGAAATGGAATCCTATGAGTCTCAGTATAAATCATACCACCTTGGTATGAGTTTTTATGAGTGCTCGTGAGAAAGGATCAGAGAATTGATAAGTCCAGAATCTCAGTGCACAACAGGGTGTCATGGATCGTACCAGCATAGTATGACTTGTACTGACGATTCGTGATATAATTATTTGACAAGTTGAAGTTCAGGAAGCTAAGCTACGAGTGGTAGTTACGACTCATAGTGCCATACTACGATTCTTAATGATGAAGGATCAGATGAGTCAACTTTCAAAGGTTCAGACCATGACTGCTAACTATGACTCATATTGTCATACTATGAGTCATACTGAACATCCGTACTTGAGGAGATTAGAAGCTTCCATCTGTGCTATAATTACAGCCTACGATTCATGGTATCTTACTACAACTGGTAGGTCATCCCGATGTTGCATTTCTTGTCAATTTAGGAAAGGATTTTAATGATTGTATAAAAAATTTTCTTATATTTTTATTTGGAGAACTATGGTATTATGGCATACTTTGAGTTTCCTAACGAGTATTGGAGACCCTTGTTGCTACGTGATATATGATAAACATACTTTTTCATCTTTGTGTTCTTGACTTTAAAGATCAAATTTGCAATTGATACTTGGGGTGTAATTCATTCAAGATTGTAAATTCTTAATTAAGATTTTTCCACTGATTTCTTCTTTCATTCTTGCAATTATGAATAGCTAATTCCCACAACTAGGGTTGTAGTAACCATGATGGAATAACAAATTAGGGTTTAATACAAAGTGATTCTAAACCGATACGAATGCATGTATTGTCTTTTCCTTCATTATAATTTCTTTTTAACATTGTGAAACATTTAGAACTCATCTATATTCTCTACTTTCTTGAACCTAGAGAAGTGGATATTAGGAAAAGGAAAAGGAAATTATAACAAAGACTTAAAACTATCAACTTTCAATTAATAACATAAGCCACAGTCGTGGAAAATTTAATTTTGAATCATTGATAAGGGTTAATTGGAAACACTCATGAGACCTAACCCGGTGAATGAGGATAGTCATCTAATAGGGGAGAATCAGCCGTTTAAATGAATGCAACTTATCGATTCTGCAGGCTAAGTATTAGAATAAATCACAAATATAATGACCCTATATAGTTACGAAGTCATGGAGAACACTTCCCTAGTCAATTGCATACATTTGATAACAATACATGTTCATAACACTATTACTTGTTCTGCTTAAAACCCCTATTTGGAAATAATTACACTAAAAGCAAAAATAATAACATTAATCGGGATTCTAACCATATTCCTCATGGGATCGACCCCAGTCCTGGTTGGGTTCTTTACTTGATAAACAACTGCTTTATACTTTTCTTGAGGTGTAGTTTTGGCATTATTAGGGCCAAGAAGTGTAAGATGCAACATCTATTGCTTGGTGCCTCTATTTCTATACCACCATCCCTTGAGCATAGTATAAAATTAAAAAATAATTAGGGGTGCAATTCATAAGTTCTAAGTGGAAGGAAAAGTGGTGAAATTGATGGCATCGTGCCGCCATATTAAATTAGGTGCTTGTTGGGAGGCAACCCAATTTTATGCTTTTTTCATTCATTTGTTTTTATATTATTTTTGTAGGAGTTTGAGCATTGAAGAAAAATGACAGGAAGTTGCAAAGAAAGTTGCCGAGTTGGGACAAAGTGTGTGGTGCCCACATGAAGAGTCAAGTTTTGTTGGGAGAAGTCTGAGTATTGCATAATTTTTTAATGCTACGTTTTTTGGCCTTTCAAGGACTTCCTTTCACCCTTGTACTATTTTTATGTGCATTGAAAATAGTGTAAAATTTTAAGTGTGGAGTGGAGAAATTACTTGGGTGCTCTTATGTTCGAATATTTTTAGGTAGTTAATAATCCCTCTCATTTTTTTTGTGCATCGGTTCTTTTTCGAGGGATGTAGCTTGAACTGGATAAATTTTTATCTTTTAGGAGTAAATTTTTTTCCTTTATTCATAGATAGAGACTTTTTCCTACTGTAGATGGATGACAATCGTCTTAAGTGAATTAAGTCGTTAGCCTTTTTTATTTTTTAGGAATCATAAGGAGAGAAACAAAAGACCATTTTTGACTTTTTTGATACTAGCAATTTAGGCCTGAGCTTTAGTGCTTTCCCTTGATTACTCCGTAACTAAGATAAGATAGTAAAGTTTTTAACACCTAGGCTCATGGTTGTAACTCTGTATATGGATTTACTTCTTTTATTTGGTAGAGCAAATTGATCCATTTCTATTGAGACTTGTACTATGTGAGGTGAGAATTTCTTACATATATATCATATGTTGGATCTTAGTCTAGAACTTACCCTGCATATTCTAGCTGCGAAATAATAAGTGTTGATTTATTTAGAAGATGATAATAGGATTTCTTTGATTTTTCATGTGAAATTTAGCCTATTCAGATATTATTACCACTAGTTAGCCCTTTGAGCCTGTAGCCTTTCATTTGTTAATCGTATATATACCTTAATCCTTTTTATTAAATTTGTAATTTTTGTATCCTGCTTCCTTAAGCATTATATCAAAAACTGTAATGAACTTATTAAATCTGAAGAAAAGAGATAGTCAAGTGTAAATGATGGCCAATAAAAATTACTTATGATGAAAAGACCCTCGTATAAGGATATGACATGAAAAAAAAAAGAGAGAATAAAAATGATATATATATATATATATATATATAGTATGATTGTTATATTCTTGATATGATGAGAAGTACTTGTGAAAACAATTGATGAAAGAGGGCTGAAAATTAAAGTGAAGATAATAATAGGTGATAAGTCTAAAAATTTCAAAATCCTTAAGAAAGTGTAAGTCACTATTAAATAGTTTTTCTCCCTGTTTTAACCTAATATTACAACCTACTAAAGTTCTATTTGATTTTATTCAAACACACTTAATTAGTGAAAGTGTATGTAATGGGCAAGTCTATGGTACTTTGTACATACATGTGAATTCTTTTATGAGTGCGAGAGTTGTTCTTTGATGCTAAGTCTTTAAATTACATTTGCTTTTTAATTTGTGTGTATGGACTATTTTTTCATGACCCGAACATAGGTCCGGACCGAGACACGAAACCTAGAACACGAATGGATCCAAGTCGACCTATGACATAAAACATTGTGGCTAAAGAGCAAAAATTAATGGAAACTGATAAACTTAACATGAATAAGAGGAAGTCTACAAACATAATAGCAATAAACCGAGACAACACTAACAAACTGAGGTTCTACATATTGTCTAAAAAGCCTCTAACATAACTAAAGAGCTAATGGGACAACATCCCCAACTAGCTTGATAAAAGTCTATAACTAAATAACAAAATAACAAATTAAACTAAATGTCCTCGGAAGATGAGAACTCACCAACACTGGCTAAATTAGACTGATACGGAAACAGGACTAATGGTGCAGCTGAGTCTGATCGTCAGGACCTGTATCATGAAACGATACCGCATAGAGTATGTGGTCAGTACTTTGAATGTACTGAGTATGCCAGGTAAGTAAAAACGGACTAATAAAATATATAAGAGTTTGTCAGAGTTGGACAATTCAAAACATGAAGTGATAATCATAACATAAACATGAGGCTCAAGGTTTTCAAAACTATTCATAAAGTAGTCATAATCATAATCATAAGAGGAACCCTGTAAATCATAACTTGAACCAAAGTATCGTAAACATGGTAATGCCTAAACATTAAGGGAACAATGGGAGGACTCGTCTTAACCGACACCATCATGATAGAGCTTACATGATGCCCCAGCTATCTCACCCAAGTGGGTAGAGCTGTCCCAAGCTTTCCATGCAAGGGATGTAAATGGCATGATATCACAAATAGGGACCCCTTAGGGTTAACCATGAATATACACCTAAGGTGGCACATAGTTTTGAGCCCATGGAGTTTACCTAAATGCAGGGCCTACTTGGTGCCAGAACTACTCCCAAAAACAGGCACATGAGAGCTCATATAACTATCATGAAATCATACGTGAAGTTCATGGATAGCTAAATCATAACATACTTGATCATACTTGAAACACATGATTAGCCATGAAATAAGGACCCGTGAGTCGGCCAAAATCATAAACTCATAAATCATGAAGAACATACATGCTTGAGAAAAATCAGCATAATTGATTTCATAAATTCATGAAAGGTATTTGTAGAAAATCATATCTTCAATCATAAACCATAAATTAGCGCTTAGGAGAATCAAAAATCATAATAGAATCATAAACTTGACTTTTCATTAAATTTACATAATTGGGCATAATTTTTGAAAATTTGAAATCATGAATTTGTAATCAAAACATGCTCAAAATCTTCCCATGAATCTTCAAATATACTTTAATACATGCAGGGTATTGACCTATGAATAAATCATAGAGAATTTCATTAAATTAGGATAAAACCCCATAGGATCATGAATTTGATCTAGAACTTGAATTCATAGAATTTAGGAGAAATTTTGAGCATGAGAGTGAAAACAACTCTCATTCATATCCCTACATACCTAGGTAAATCGAATTTATAGATTTGGAGGAGAATGGGAGGGCTTAAGCTTGATCTTCAATGGATAACCTCTAAACTTGCATGCATGGGAGTTGAATGAATTAGAATAGGTTAAACTCCCTTAATACACTTCTTTCAGATCTTGAAATGATATAGTTTAGGATCTAGGAGATTAGGATTTATGAAAATACCCTTCATGAGTTCGCAGAAAAACTGTTCTGTCAGTTGTCACGAATCATACCACGATTCGTACAATCCTGTTAAGACTCGTGGTATCCTCCCATACTGACTAAGTCCAAAACCTCCAATCCTCTTAATATTTTCACGAATCTTACTACGATTCATAACACCATCCTACGAGTCGTACCATCACCTTTACAATCAATCACTGGATAACTCCAAAGACTTGCTACAACTCCTAATTACGGGTCGTACCCACATACTACGACTTATAATGGGGACTCTTGGTCTGGGGAATGATGTGTTGTGAGTTTACAACACTTCCGGCGCTCAAAACTAAGAAAATAGTATGAACATAGGTGTGTTTATATGGATATAAGGCACTTTTACTTTGATTTCAGGAAAAATAAGTGTTTGAGCAAGAATGTGCAAAAGAAGCCTGAAAGTGCAAAAAATTAGCAAAAGTGTCCATCTCAGTATGAGTCGTTCGTTGATGGTACAAGCCGTATTGAGAACCGTGACAAGTTTCAGATGGCTGAACTGGGAAGAATTCAACCTACGACTCTCAGTACGAGCCATACCAAAATGGTACAAACCCTAATTGGAGTCGTGGAAATATTCATAAGGAATTGCACAAAGGCAAACTCCTGGTATGGATGGATTTACGAATTGTGGCAAAAATGTACAAATCATAGCAGGAGCAGTGGTGAACTTTAGAGGATTTTCAGTTCTAAGCAGAACTTCAGACAATATGAGTCGTAGCTAGGAGGTACGAGTCCTACCACGTCACTCGTGAATAATTTCAGAAGATGTCAGATTTCTCAGAGCCAGACCACAGAAGAAAAGCATGACTCGTAGGAAGCAGGTACGAGTTGTACCAGTGCCCAACACTTAGCCAAAATTTTAGTAAGACAAGGACTTATAGATAGCAGGTACAACCCGTACAATCCTGTTACGGGTCATATGATCAGTCGTGGCTCAGGCGGTGCCAGTTATAGAAAATCACCCTGTTAGCTTAGGAAAAGGATTCTTATGTCTGTATAAATACCTTTTATGTTTTATTTTCAGAGAAAAAGCGTGAAATCAATAGGGATTCGAGAGAAAAATATAGAATTTAGGTTATTAACTTGTGATCAACCTTTTCTTGGATTCTTTCTTGATCTTTAACAATTGTTCTTGAGATTTTTCTTACATATTAAAAGAAACTTTTCTCTCAACTACCATTGTAAGAATTGAATTATGTGTTTAATTATGAATGCATATCACAACCTTGCAACTATAAGAGGCTAAAACCTCCATATCTAGAGTTATGGGAACCATGTTGGATTAACAAGCTAGAGTTACACAAAAGTGATTCAAAACCAATGCAAAATGCTTGTGTTGTATTCTCTTCATCTTCAAACATCTCTTGACTGTGTACAATGTTAGGACTTGCCCAAATTCTTTACTGGCTCGAGCCTAGAGAGATAGAGATTAGGAAAAGAAAATTACAACAAAGCCTTGATCTTGATGATCATTGTATTAACTTCAGATGTGATTGCAAGATAGTTAAATTTGGAACATATTAATAACGGTTAGTCTGAAACCACTCATGAGACCTGACCCGATGATTGAGTATAGTCATTCAATAGGGATGAACCAGTCGTTCGGATGAACCCTAATTATCAGTTCTACGAGTAGGCATTGGTATTGACCACGTGTGTATACCCGAAGTAGTTATGAATCCATGGGAAACACAAACCCTAGTTATTCTTAAATATTGATTTAAATCATAATTTTAGTCGTTGTTTTAATCATCGTTTTCTTGATACCCCCAAATTGGAGTAACTAACCAATAAGTTCACTTACTGGCATTAGTCTAGATCTTCCATATTCCCTATGGGTTCGACCCCAACCTCTTTGTTAGGTTCTTTTTTGACAACCTCTGCTTCATACTTCAGCAGGAGGTGTGAGTTTGAGCACTATCAAAAAGTGGCATCGTTGCCGAGGAATACGGCTAAGACTAGATTAACTTCTTGTATTTGACTTTTGGTAGTTATTTTCTGAATTATGGTTTTCTTTTTGTTTGTGGCATCCACTGCTCGGTGAATGCCAAACACTTGGAGTAGTGGAAATTCCCTAATTCCGTTGAATCCTGAACTTGAGCGAACACTACGTAGAATGGAGAACCAGGAGTAAAGAGATGCCCGTACAGCTGAAGAAGCTACGCAAGACAAGCTATCTCAGAAAGCTGCACTTTAGGATGTGGAGTATGCTAGATACGAGGTTGTTAACGCTAGTCGACCTGGGTGGGGCAACAGAGGTATTAGATTTGCCCCTCGGTTCTTCGATGATGAAGACCCAGACATTGATGAAATTGGGTCAACAGGAGCAATTTTACCACCACCACTACCCATTGGGGCCAAATTTGACATCACGAGCACATGATTCAACTATTAAATATGAAAGGAGTGTTCAGTGGTCAAGCAGTGGATGACGCCAACCTGCACCTGATGAACTTTGTGGGAATATGCAAGGCATACAGGTTGCCTAGAGTTAGCCAAGATGCCATTAGACTCAGACTTTTACGTTTTTCTCAGTCAGGGGAAGCCACTTTATGGTTATCGGAGTTGCCCAATGACTCCATAACCAACTGGAGAGAGCTCAAGCAAGCTTTATTAGAGAGATTCTCCCCCCCCCCCCCCTCTCCAGAATGCTGTAACTCCAGGATGAAATTTATAATTTTCGACAACTTAAAACTGACGCACTTCATGAAACCTAGCTGAGGTTCAAGAAGAAGTTGACAAAGTGCCCAAATCATAAAATTCTAGATGACAATTTGTTGGAAATTTTCTATAGGTCTTTGAACAATAGCAACAAAGCTGTAGTAGACACAATGGCGGTAGGAGTATTAATGAGAACACTTGGGAGCAATCTGCTACTATTTTTGACTGGGTGACAAAAACAAATAGGGCATGGCATACCCGGGAGGCAGACGCAGTGGCCAGTACCTATGTTGCTGGTTTGATTGCAGACCAACGTAGGAAAGAAGAAAAATGTGACCAGGAGTTTGCTCATATGCGCACATCATTGGATTTGCTTACTAAGCACATTATGGAAGCTGGAGCCAAAAAGGTGAACGCAGTGGGGACATAAGGACAAGAGCCGGGGGTAGACCATTTTGATTCCTATGAGGAGGCAAACTTTTTAAACAGCTAGGTGGCGGGTTTCTAAGCCAACGCCCAAGCATCTTAACAAGACACTTGGCACCAAGGTTCTGGAAACCAAGGTCAAAACCAATATAGAGATAACTACAATCGGAATGGGTACAAAGACAAAGTCGAGGTCGTGAGCGCGAAGGAGACTGGAGAAGGACTGATGGCTACCGCAACAACCGAGCTGGAGTGTATGTTCCTCCTAATGCACGAGAGGGGAGGCTGGATGGTCAAAGTTAGAGAGAATGATGGTTGAGATGCTGAAAAAGGTGAGGTCCACTAATGATCAATTTAAGGAAATCCGTGGTGATATATCGAGAATGGGCTAGAGAGTGGAGTCCCATGCGAAAGCAATCAAGCAAATTGAATAGTAGCTAAGACAACTATCATCATCACTGAACCCTAGACAAAAGTGTACACTACCTAGCAACACAGTCCAGAATCCAAAGAATGATGGCCACTGCATGGTTGTGATGACTAGGAGTGGTAAGACCATAGTTGACCCCCCTCTATCGGTTGTAGTTGAACAGAAGAAAAAGAGCATGATTGAAGATGATGACAATAGTGCTGAGACGGAATGTGCTGAGAATGCTGAGTTGCTTGAGGCCCCAATTGGTGAAAAAAGGTCTGATGTTGAACAAGGCGCAACACAAATTTACAAGGCTATCTCGTGACCACCGCCACTATTCCCCCAAAGAATGAAGAAGAAGTCGGAGAATGGTAAGTTCCGAAAATTCCTATCAATGCTCAAACAATTATCTGTGAACATACCATTGGTTGAGGTGTTGGAAAAAATGTCGGGATAAGCTAAGTTCATAAAGGACCTTGTGACAAAGAAGAGGTCTGTGAGTTATGAGCCTATAAATAATGTACATCATTGTAATTCCATAGCTACATGGGTCCTGGCCCAGAAAAAGAAAGATCCAGGTGCTTTCACTATCCCTTGCACAATTGGCGATGTTGAGTACACAAGGGCACTCTGTGATCTGGGAGTAAGCATCAATCTGATTCCATTGTCTATGTTTAAGTAGTTGGTCTTGGGATCCCCCACATCGACTACCATGTGGGCTACCGATGGCTGACAAAACTGTGAAGAAGCCAGTGAGGATCGTGCTTGATATGCTTGTCAAAGTAGATAGATTCATATTCCTAATAGACTTGATGATCCTGGATTGCGAGGTTTATTATGAGGTCCCCATCATTTTGGGGCGACCATTCCTTGCTATTGGAAGGGCCTTAGTAGATGTGGAGGCTGTCCAACTAAAGTTCAGACTGAATAAAGAAGAAGTGACCTTCAACATCTGCCGGTCAATGCAGCAACCAAAGGAATATAGTGTAGTCTCAGCGATAAATGATGAATCTGAGTTCCTTAACGAAGTATGAGTAGTCAAGAGACTTGTGTCATGAAGCGAAGTTAAATCAGGCGCTTCTTGGGAGGCAACCCAAGTGGTGGCTTGGTGAATTCTGAGTAACCGGGCCACCTGCATCGTGCTGCGATATTAAATCAAGCGCTTCTTGGGAGGCAACCCAAGTGACTTAACTAATGTTTTTTTAGTGTGCATAGAAAACAAAACAAAAAAACAGGTGGCAGGAGGTTGTAATACCCCGGAAGGGACTAAGATAGACGCGGAAAGTATAATTGGAAAAATGCAGAAAAAAACTGGCAAAAATATCTCAGCACTGGGAGACTTAATGATTCGTGGTGGGATACCACAAGTCTTCATGTGCATTCATGGGGTGGAGGTCAGGAGGCAGTGGCGACGGATGACCTGACAAGTCGTTAGGAGTGGCAATGACTCGTCTAGTCAGCCGTTAGGAGGGAGAAGCTTTGGTTCTAAGGAAATGTCTAGTGAACTTAACGAAAGGGAAGGACGAATCGTTGGGGGTGGTGACGAGTCGTGATGTTGGTCGTGACCTAAAGGGTTGAGAAATTCCAGTAGACCTAACGAATGGACCTAATGAGTCATTGGGTGGGACAACAACTCGTTAGGTGAGTCGTGGCATCAGTTTGGGAAATTTTTCAGATTTTCTCAAAGGCGGGTTGGTAAAATCCCACGCTCCCATATTTAAAGTGATGTCGTTTTGGGTATGTTTGGGGATGTTTTTAAGGGTTTTCCTAAGCCTAAACCCTCTTTTTCTCAATACCCTTCTTCCTCCTTTCTTCTCCAAAGATTTTAGGAAATTCCAAAGGTGTTCTCAAGCTTCAAGGAAGATAATCAAGTGGGATTTCATCGAAAAGGTATGTGGAACTTCAACAAGGATATCTTTTCATCCTTTTACCCCAAAATGTTTTCAATAAGAACCCGACTTAAATTATGTAGAATATCAGGAGCTAGGGTTTTGAATAATGAATAATTTCTTCCTCATCCTTTTCTAAAATGTTAATATTTACTGCAATTATGGAATTTGTTTCAAATGTTGATGTGATGGGTTGTTGGGATGTGGATTATATGTTGGGAATGCATGAGGGTAACATGTTGATCGGAAATTGGCTTGAGTAACAAATGGGTGTTTCTTATCGTTCGATTAATTCGCGTATTCAGGTATGAGAATGATGAATGGTGGAAATATGGGTTGAATATATATATGTGTGTAGTATGTTCTTCCTAAGTAAACTTGAGAAATGAATGTGAATTGGTTATGCCTTCCTTGATTATCGTAGAAATTCTTGACCATGATGAAAGTGTGGGAATGTTGCTTAATTAACCCTAATTATGTGATTATGAAGTAGATGATCATGCTAAATTGAGCAAGAGTTGTGGGCTTGAGTAATTGAAGTAAACTATGTGTCATCACCATGATTTAGATTAAATCGATTGGGTATGAATAGATTGCATCTCCATTGTTGAACTATGAAGCTTGGGCGGATTTTATATTGTTTTCCTTATTAAAATTGTTTTTATAAAATCCTAGAATCTAAAACGCCCGTGGCTAGAGAGTTCATAAATGGAGTGATTGAGACAAGTATGTGAAACGGGTTGTGACCTAATTACATGAAGTTATGCATCCTTGATAGATTATGAGTCGAGTTCTATAAATCATGTTGGATCTTAAATTACCTACTGAATGAGGTGAATACGAAATCAAGATGCCATAATAGAATAATGCTAGTACGAATTTATAGCATGCTAATAACGTGATGTTAAAGCTAATGAGTAAGTTGGTTTTGTAATAATGTGAATCACGATGATAGAGCTTGTTATTAACATGTCGAGTTATGAATCCATGCTTATTTGAGAGATAGCATTAACTGACGATAGTGGAGAATAGCTTACCTAGATGCTGGTGGAAAATAGCTTACCTAGACGATAGTGGAGAATGTTTTACCTAGACGATAGTGGAGAATTTCTTACCTAGAAGATAGTGGAGAATTTCTTACCTAGACTCTAGTGGAGAATGTCTTACCTAGACGCTAGTAGAGAATGTCTTACCTCGACGATAGTGGAGAATGTCTTCATGTAGTCAGTGGGGACTCACATCCATAGTCAGTTGAGCATTTTATTTTCCCTGTGTTGTTCGGGATCTTCTTTTAGTCAGTGAATCTCCATATCAGAGCCTTCTCTCTCCCTCTGACAGTCAGGGATTCTCTCTAGTTGAGAATGTTTCCCCTTTGATAGTCATGGACGCTCCCTTCGACCGTCAGGGACTCCCCCGTAGACGTCAGGGACCCTCTTGAAATCAGTCACGGCATCACACTCTATATTATTCCCGATTATTACTTTTTGCACATCAGTAGTTGCTACAGTAATGCATGTCTTTATAATGTGGTTATGCTAATTGAATCCGTGAACCTCGTGTAAGATAGTTGTACTTCACTTCTATTACGTTGCTATTCATATGTTTTATATTACTTCTCTCTTGCTAATATTATGAGTTAGTTTACTTACGCTTCCTGCATACTCAATACATTCCAAGTACTTACCGCACGCCTCTTGTGCTATATCATTTCATGATATAGATTCAGGTCTCCAAGCTCCGTGGTGTGGTTAGATACGCTACCCCATTCTCCCAGCTGTCAGTTGTGAGTCCTCATCCTCCGAGGATGTGAGTAACATTCTTGTTTTATTTTGCTTCAGCTTTCAGTCTTTTGGAGTTAGCTGGGCCTGTCCCAACAACTCATCAATTTATTAGAAGGCTTTCAGACTTGTTAGACAGGATCAGCATTGTATTTAAATGTTACTAAGTTGTCGGTTTGATTTATATCAGTTTCTTGTCATTTCTTCCATTTATTCATGATTTTAGATGTTCCTTATGTTAATTGTATTCTATGATTAAGCCATGGGTTGACTTGGGGCCTTTCGGGCTTCCTTGGATCAGAGTCTATGATCCGGGTCTACTCTCAGTTCATGACAAACTTGGGTATCATAGAAATAGATTTAGAGTGTCCTAGGGTGTCTAAAAGTCGCGTTACGTAGAATCTTCTTCATGGGTGTAAAGCGCGTCACACTTATGATGGAGAGGCTATGAGATGTTTTAGGAATGTTCCCTTCTCTTAATGATTCTTATGGTGCGCAGAGTATGAAACTCTAAGTATTTCTTCCCCTGAATCGTGCTTTACGTGCTCGGAGATAATGTCGCCCCGATGAGCAAATGAAAGAGGACGCGGTAACGGCCGTCAGCAGGTACCACCAGCCCAAGTAGGCCCAAAGATGATCATGTTACACACACTGAGTTATGGCAGCCTTTCAAATGTTGGCGCTGGCCCTGACTGCTCAGATTAACAAGAAAGTGGTGGCTCGTACCCCTCAGAATCGAAATGAGGCAGAAGCAAGGATAAGGGATTTTCTCGATATGAACCCACTCGAATTCTTGGGATCAAAGGTGGATGAGGACCCATATGAATTTTTTGAGGAGATTCAAAAGAGTACTCGCATTATGGGAGTGACAGGGAATGAGAGTGTTGACTTAGCCTCCTATCAGTTAAGAGGAGTTGCTTCTATCTAGTACTGTCGGTGGAGAGATAGTCGGGGAGTTGGAGCAGGTCCCATAGGTTGGGATGAATTTATGGTCACATTCTTGGACAGGTTTTTCCCTCAGGAGCTGAAGGAGGCAAAAGCAGCAGATTTTATTAATTTGAAACAAAATGACATGATGGTTCAGAAGTATGCACTGGAGTTCACTCGGTTATCTAAGTATGCGCCAGAAATGGTAGCTGACCAGCGGGCCCGAGTAAGCCGGTTTATGAATGAAATGTCAGACTCCTTGGTTAAGGAATGTAGGACTGCCATGTTGCACAGGGACATAGACTTCCCACGCTTGGTGATATTTTCTCAATAAATGGAAGTGGAGCAGGTGAAAGAAAAGTAGAGAGGCCAAGAGGGCTAGGATTGGAGACCTAGATTTCTCCCAGCAGAGGTCGAGTACTAGATATCGCTCACACTACCAGCAGAAATCATCAACCCCAGTACCTTCGGCAGCTAGTGCTTCATATCAGCCTAGAGTCAAGGAGATTACGTACCCATTGTGTATGAGCTGCGGAAAGCACCATTTGGGAATATGAATGGCCGGCTCAAATGTTTGTTTCTAGTGCGGCAAGGTGGGCCATAAATATCGGGATTGCGCAGCGGCTAAGCGAGGCGAGGGTAGATTCTCGACCACCTCTTTAGCAGCTCTGATAGCCCGCTCGTTCAACAGGGGACATCCTCTAACCCAGGAGATGGACAACGTCAAAAGCACTCTTATGCAGTAGTAGCCTATCAGGATAAGGGCAAGGCACAGTAGTGTCCACAGGTATGTTGTGGATCTTGTGATATTCCTTACATGATGTCAACCTCTATATTGAATGAGAAGTTCAGTTGTGATTGTGGGAAAAGGTTGTTAGGGTGTGATTGAAATAGTTGTAGTATAGGGATTGTGGTGAAGGTTAGAAGTGAAAGAGGAGTTAAGGGTTAGTATCTTAGCCTGACTTGAAAAAGGATTCGGGAGCCTTAGAATGATCACTTTAAGCTAAGGGGGAGATAGTAAGTATGTGAAGTAAGTCAGACCTTGAGAATGTTCATAAAGGGATTTCAACCTTAGCAATTGCAGTATGTCAATCTCTACTGAGTTCAGATAACTTTTCTTGCACCTCGGTTATAGTTATGTTATGTCTATACCTATGTGCAGATTTACGAGGTTAGAGATAACCGTTTCAGTCAGTAAAGCCAGTTTTGCTCTATAATGTCCTTATTGCTTATTTTCATGTTATGAATCAGTTATGTGTGTGAATTTATATTTTTCCAGTGTGGTCAGCTCGAACTCAGTCTATAGAAGTTGCTTAATAAGTTCAGTAGAACCAGGCTATCCCGCGTATGTGCTCATTTTAGATGTCGAGATAACTTGTGCTCATAAATTCCTTGCTCTCAGTTAGATTAGATATTGTGAATTCTGGCTTAGTATCGAAAGGCAATTTGAGAACGAAGGTCTAGTTTGTGTCAGTTTTGTGCCAGATAAAAAGGGGAAAGAACTTTCTTTTAGTGTTTTCTTAATACTATGTAGGTATCATGTTATCCGGTCTTCCTTGAGTCATGGTGTGCATGTTAGATGTGAATTTCCAGGTTTGGTATGAGAGGTTGGTCCAGAGTCAGATGCTCCGTTGATGTTAGTTGTGATTGATTGATATCTATGTATCGGTTTCGTCTCTATCTTTTCAGTATTCAGCCAACATTCGAGGAAGAATATTCCCAAGGGGGAGATATTGTAATACCACATAAGGGACTAAGAATAGACATGAAAAGTACAATTGGAAAAGTGCAGGAAAAAACTAGCAAAAACATCTCAGGACGGGAGACTTAACGACTCATGGTGGGATACCACGAGTCATAATGTGCATTCGTGGGGTGGAAGTCAGGAGGCAATGGTGACGGATGACCTGACGAGTCGTTAGGAGTGGCAACAACTCATCTAGTCAGTCATTAGGAGGGAGAATCTTTGGTTCTAAGGAAATTTCTAGTGAACTTAATGAAAGGGTAGGATGAATCGTTTGGTATGGTGAAGAGTCGTGATGTTGATCGTGACCTGAAGGTAGAGAAATTCCAGTAGACCTGACGAATGGACCTAACGAGTCGTTGGGTGGGACAACGACTCTTCTGGTGAGTCGTGGCATCAGTTCGGGAAATTTTTCAGATTTTCTCATGGGCAGGTAGGTAAAATCCCACGCTCCTAGATTTAAAGTGATGTCGTTTTGGGTATGTTTGGGGACATTTTTAAGGGTTTACCTAAGCCTAAACCCTCATTCTCTCAATCCCCTTCTTCCTCCTCTCTTCTCCAAAGATTTTAGGAAATTCCCAAGGTGTTCTTCAAGCTTCAAGGAAGATAATCAAGTGGGGTTTTCATCTACTAGGTTGTGGGACTTCAACAAGAATATCTTTTCATCCTTGTGCCCCAAAATATTTTTAATAAGAACCCGACTTAAATTATTTAGAATATCATGAGCTAGGGTTTTGAATAATGAATAATTTCTTCCTCATCCTTTTCTAAAATGTTAATATTTACTGCAATTATGGAATTTGTTTCAAATGTTGATGTGATGGGTTGTTGGGATATGTATTATATGTTGGGAATGCATGAGGGTAACATGTCGATCGGAAATTGGCTTGAATAATGAATGGGAGTTTCTTATTGTTTGATTAATTTGCGTATTCACATATGAGAATGATGAAATGGTGGAAATATGGGTTGAATATATATGTGTGTAGCATGTTCTTCCTAAGTCAACTTGATAAATGAATGTGAATTGGTTATGCCTTCCTTAATTATCGTTGAAATTCTTGACCATGATGAAAGTGTGGGAATGTTTCTTAATTAACCCTAATGATGTGATTATGATGTAGATGACCATGCTAAATTGAGTAAGAGTTGTGGGCTTGAGTAATTGAAGTAAACTATGTGCCATCACCATGTTTTACATTAAATCGATTGAGTTTGAATAGATTGCATCTCCACTGTTGAACTATGAAGCTTGGGCGGATTCCATATTGTTTTCCTTATTAAAATTGTTTTTATAAAATCCTAGAATTGAAAATGCCCGTGGCTAGAGAGTTCACAAATGGAGTGATTGAGACAAGTGTGTGAAAAGGGTTGTGACCTAATTACATGTAGTTATGCATCCTTGATAGATTATGATTCGAGTTCTATAAATTGTGTTGGATCTTAAATTACCTATTGAATAAGGTGAATACGGAATCAAGATGCCATGATAGAATAATGCTAGTACAAATGTATAGCATGCTAATAACGTGATGTTAAAGCTAATGAGTAAGTTGGTTTTGTAATAATGTGAATCACGACGATTGAGCTTGTTATTAACATGTCGAGTTGTGAATCCATGCTTATTTGAGAGATAGCATTAATAGGCGAAAGTGGAGAATGTCTTACCTAGACACTAGTGGAGAATGTCTTACCTAGACGATAGTGGAGAATGTCTTACCTAGACGATAGTGGAGAATGTCTTACCTAGACGCTAGTGGAGAATGTCTTACCTAGATGCTAGTGGAGAATGTCTTACCTAGACGATATTGGAGAATGTCTTGATGTAGTCAGTCATGACTCACATCCCTAGTCAGTTGAGCATTATATTTTCCCTGCGTTGTTTGGGATCTTCTTTTAGTCAGTGACTCTCTAAATCAGAGCCTTCTATCTCCCTATGACAGTCAGGGATTCTCTCTAGTTGAGAATGTTTCCCCTTTGATAGTCAGGGACGCTCCCTTAGACCGTCAGGGACTCCCCCTTATACGTCAGGGACCCTCTTGATATCAGTCACGACATCGCACTCTATATTATTCCCGATTATTACTTTTTTCACATTAGCGGTTGCTATAGTAATGCATGTCTTTATAATGTGGTTATGTTAATTGAATCCGTGAACCTCATGTAAGATAGTTGTACTTCACTTCTATTATGTTGCTATTAATATGTTTTATATTACTTCTCTCTTGGTAATTTTATGAGTTTGTTTACTTACGCTTCCTGCATACTTAGTACATTCCAAGTACTGACCGCACGACTCTTGTGCTATGTCGTTTCAAGATATAGATTCAGGTCTCCAGGCTCCGCCGCGTGGTTAGATACGTTAACCCATTCTCCCAGCTGTCAGTGGTGAGTCCTTATACTCCGAGGAAGTGAGTCATTCTTGTTTTATTTTGCTTCAGCTTTTAGTCTTTTGGAGTTAGCTGGGGGCCTGTCCCAGCAACTCATCAATTTAGTAGAAGGCTTTTAGACTTGTTAGACAGGATCAGCGTTGTATTTAGATGTTATTAAGTTGTCATTTTGATTTATATCAGTTTCTTGTCATTTCTTCCGCTTATTCATGATGTTAGGTGTTCCTTATGATAAGTGTATGATATGATTAAGCCATGGGTCGACTTGGGGCCTTTCGGGGTTCCTTGTCTCGTATCTACGATCCAGGTCTATTCTCGAATCGTGACAGAGGTGCTATGGTTCTCAGTACGACTCATAAGAGGGTTGTACGAGTTGTGGTGAGGATCATAGATGTACTTCAGTGTAGGAGTTCAGGATACGGTTGGTCCTACGACTCGTAACGTCAGTGTACGGATCATAGTACTTACTGTGCCTCTGAACTATGCAAGGCATGGACCACAATGAATAGCAAAGACCTACAAGTCATAGTACAAACCATACCCACATGGTACGAGTCTTAAGATGTACTCGTAGGCCCACAGGTAAATCTTTCAAATCTCTGCATTACAGGTCCAAGGGACGAGTCGTGGGGCCTTCCTACGACTCGTGGTACGAAGTTTTCATGAGTCAAAATTCATAAAAATACCCGACTAGGCCCAAATTTTTAAAATCTTCCCTGTAACCTATTTAAACTCAAACCCAAGGGTACCTTTCCCCCACACACTCAAAACCCAACTCACGAAAAAACTCCCTCACAACCGTAACTCAAAAATCAAAGAAGAAATCAAGAAACGTTTTGCTCAAATCAGTTTTTTCCAACCCTAAGTTCTGATTCCCAGTCGAAGTAAGCAACATCAAGTAAGTATATTGCTTTGAAATAGATTAAACTTGTGTGCTTGATGTGATAATGCAAAACTCCCTGCGAGTCTGATTTGTTTCTTGAAAAATTCGAAATAGACAATGACCAGGGATGTGATTAAACTATGAATGACTAGGAAAGAAAATTGAAATCGACAAACTTGCACATTGCACTAGCAAACTGAGGTAGGGGTAGTGATTAAGAAGGGGAGGAATGAGTAGCTCTAAAAATCGGTTAAAACATATGCCTAGACCTGGGGAAATTTGAGTACCCAAAAACTTAAAATGGAAATCCCTGTAACCGAACAAAAATCAAGGCAAGGACAGGCTTCGCAAGCCTTCTTACTACTCAGAGTTTGATACTACGACTCGTAGGATGGCTCGTTGGGACTGTCACTAGCTCAACTAGAAAAGACCATAGGTACGAATTCTAGTACGGCTCGTGGTTTATTACTATGAGTCATACCAGGAATTCGTACCAAATACCTAGAAAGGATCAAGTCCATAAGTGATAGTACGATCCTTCCTACGACTCGTGGAATTGACCTACTGGTAATACCACGAGTCGTGGAAAAATACAGAGAAATTATTGTTAAAGGGGCACCCTCATACAACTCATGGTACGGATTATACCTTCATGGTACGAGTTGTTCTTAGGAGTCGTAACGTTCTCCAAAGATATCACGGGTTTCTATACGAGTCGTACCTCCAAGGTATGACCCATACTATTGACTCATGGTAATTTACAGAGGAACTTAATTCTTGATTTTCTTTCTCAGATATGGAATTCTAACTCTCTTTCTCTACAAGTACAATGACAGACAAGCGCAAGGCAACCAAAGTAACTGCCTGGATAACACTACATGATGAAACCTTTGAGTCTGATCAAGAAAGTAGCTCCCCTGGTGGTTCAGTAGAGGAGTATAGGGTCGATACATCAGACATCGATGGGACCCAAACCACTAGGGAAAAGGCCAAAGCCCAAGCCATTGCATTTATTGCCACATCAACTGAAGCTCCCCAGCCTGAGAAGGGAGCTAAGGAAGGAACTCAGGAGTTGGGAAGCGGATCTAATGCAGAAACAGGGTTTGAGGAGGCCCAATCTGGAGAGACAAGTGGCTGTGCTGAGTCAGAGGAGGAGGCTTCTAACATTGTGTAGGAGAAGATTCCACCTAGGGAGAATCGCACTATCCGGTGGAGAGTGCCAGGAGCTTAGGAGATTGAGCAAGGCATTACTCTCACCACCAAAAACAAACCTAGGCGGACTATCCAGAAAGAACCGCGGATCCTCACGAACTCATTGAATGAAGAAGAGAAGATGAAGCGGATATTCAGTTTCTACGGCTTTGAATGGATGGCTAGGACTCCGGACCAGTACACTTCAGAGATAGTCCATGTGTTCTACACCAACTACTTGGCGACCATGGAGGAGAAGGCCAAAGATGGGGAGAAAGTGAAAGACCAGCCCAAACTGGAGAGTTTCATGGTCATAGGTCGAGAGGTCGACATATCCGAGCACACCATCTCTCGGATTCTATATGGGCAACAGTTCATGCCTCCACATATCATGCCAGAATATGAGTATTAGGTGGAGGCAATGAAATAAATTAGGCATCTGGGTTTTGAGGAAAGAAAGAAGCAGCTAAAATGGTTGGCAGGGGTTATTGCTGAGGATAAAGAGGAAGTATAGTGGGTCACTGGTGGAAAGCAGGTTACCAAAAATTCACTCAGCTTCATAGCAGAAGCCTGTCGGACATTAGTGCACGATTGATTAGAACCAACAGTCAATGACAACACCCTGAGTGCAGATAGAGCAGCTCTGGTGGCATGTATCATGTCCAGATACCCCATCAACATCCGAGGATCATAACAGAGGAGATGCGAGATCGAGCTATGGGATTGAGCACTACCATCCCATTTCCGAGCCTTATCGTTTCAGATTATGCAAAGAGGCAGGAGTTTTGGTGCAACGGGGTGAGGAGAGCTTCATTGTAGGGCAGAGGATAGCAGCCATTGGCCTGATTTGGGATGAGATGAACCTGGTGAGTCGAGCCTGATTTCCCTACATAGTTCCACTGACCCGGTTAGTAGGGGGCACACAGGTGAATGCCCCTACCTCAAAGGAGCAGAGCGAGACACCAGCTACAAATACCGATAATCCAGAGACAGCTTCCAACACTTCTGCTACACCTACCCAGCCAGACCCCAGCAGGGTACGTCCTAGTTCCCCAGGACATTCTCCAGAAATTGTCCCAAAGATTGATGATGGCCGAAAAAGAAATCTAGGCAATGATGGAGAATGTGAAGCCCTGGGTGAAAGCAGAGATAGATACAAACGCACAGGCCTTGCACACCAGGCTCGATGGATTCGAGAGCTGATTTAATAGACATATGGTAGAGAAGACAGACACAAGCAGCCTCTGAGAGGAGTTGCGAGCTCTTCAGAGCAACTGACCGAGCTAGCATCACGATAGTCAGTAGTGATAGCATCTCCCACTCTTCAAGACCTGGATGACGAACTACATGAGGAGATTGACTTGGTGGCTTATTGGGAGCCCATGACCACTAAAAAGGAGAAAGGAAAGAAGAGGTTCTCTGAGGATGTTGGAGAAGAGATTCTGAGGAAGAGAAAGAAGAAAGAAAAAAGAGAACGCAAGCAGGAACGAGTGGATAGCCTGCAAATTCATGACTCACACATGTCAGAGCTGCAGGAGCAGGTAGCTCTACCATGACTTAGCCCGAGCTTGCTAGTGGCAGGGACCCTTCAGGTGAGCCATATTCAACCCAGATCATCACAAAGAGCGTAGATATGGCCAAGCCTACTGAGGGGGTAACCACTCCCCCTGTTGACACACCATTGAGTGCGTCGGCCACCGCTAGTGCCACGATTGCAGCGGAGATACCTCCTCCGCAAGATGACACGTGCGCTTAGAGAGCCATGGGTATGTTCCCTTCCCTCTTCTCTTGTAGTTCATGCTTCAGGGATGAAGCACAATTTTCAAAACGGGAGGGGGTGTACTTGTATTTTGAGTTTTTGGATTCGTCCAAGGATTTTTCTTGTCATGTTTCTTTTCCCTTGGGCATGCTATCTAGTAGAAATGGCATGTTTAGGATTTTATACTTCTTTGTGATTATTGTTTAAGTAGAAAGTAACTTAGGAGTACTCAGCCAGTAAAATTGTACTAGTTTTTGATCTTTAAAAAAAATTGACCCTGTCTAAAAAATTTTGACGAATTAGTTGTGTACTTGTGACTGCGTGCATGATCTGTGGATCTTCTGATATCATTTAGTGTATTAGCATGAGTAGTTTTGTTAATCCATGAATAAACCAGACAGGTAGAGTGAATAAAAGTCATGTTCCATGAGTGAGTGAGTTTTGATACTTAGTTCTGTACTGTGTTGAAGATCTAGAACTTGCCTGGTTGGTCTTTGCATAGGTTAAGGATGGCTGGTTAGATTAGGATCATAGGCCATTTTTTAGCCTAAATGACCCTACCAAAATCATATGATGCCCTTCATCCCAATTTTGAGCCTTTAATAAACTATTTTTCATTGATTAACTGATTAACCATACCCATTTTTTATAATGACCCTCTTTTGGCCTTGGTCCCTCCTTGGACGCTATGAACCTCTACATAGATAAAATGTCTAAGTTGAGGGTGGCTAGAGTAGGGGTGCATAAATAGAGGAAAGGAGAAAAAGGGAGAGAAAAGAGAAAGGGTGAAAAATGAGGTGTGGTGTGACAAAAGAAAAAGAAAAAAAAACAGAAGAAAAATTGATAAAGAAAATTCAAAAATAAAATAATGCTTGAAAAAAGTTGAAAACACACCACACTCGTACAAGAGCATAAAAAGGGGTGAAAGGGGAGGAAGAAGAAGGAAAAGCAAAAAAGGGTGAAATAGGTCAAAGATGGAGCCAGATGTATATAGTGCCAAGGAAGGGTTAGTCACTTAAAAATATCTCATATTTATCATGTCTAGTCCTAAAGCCTACGTTACAAGTTGAATCAAGTTCTACAGTGATCCTAATCTAACCATCTGACAGACCGAAGTAGAGAAAATAAGGGCGAGCCTATGCTATCTGATACATAGTATTTGTAACTTCTTTGTGAGAGTGAGAGCCTTGATTGTTCAGTCCCATGCTATATTTATTACTATATCTGTGAGTGGGGACTTCGTTTGCTGTGAGTACATGGTTTATGTTAATTTTACTAGTGGTCTGTGTGAAAAGCATCGGTAATGACTTGATTGTTTGTTAATAGCTAGATGACATGTCTTGATCCCTACTTATCATGTTTTATGGTTGCTTGTAGTGCATGTGCTGATATTGATTAACAAAAGAAGGGTCAAAAGTTGTTTGATTTATAGTGCAAATTTTGTTTGGTTTTGGTTGTAGTATCCTAGGTTTAGTTTCTAGTTAAGCGTCGTGTTTAATTTTTATTTTATTTTCCTGAGGACATGCACAAGTCTTAAGTTGAGGGTGTTGATGTGCTGTGAGTTTACATTACTTCTAACGCTTAAAGCTAAGAAAATAGCATGAAATTAGGTGTGTTTATATGGATATGTCATGCCCCGAGTCTATACCTTGTATGGGACACAGTACTTGGAATCACAAGTAACCCCAAGTCATAACACTGGCATCCTGAGTAAATCATAGAAGAAGCTTTAAAGTAATAATATAACACATTTATGAAAATAAAGCTGAATAATAAAGTTTAAAAAAACTGAAACAAAGCCGAAGGTCCGAAACTATGTCTGTGTCTGAAAGCCAACTACAATTAATGAGTTGCTGGGACAAGCCCGCCAGCTAACTTCAAGCCTAAATAAAGTAAATATAACTAAATGAAATAATCCTTGTCCTCGAAAGATGAGGACTCACCAATGATGCGGCTGAAAAGTTTGAGCGAGGTCGGCTAACGGTGCTCTGACTGAGAACTGCAGTTGTATCATAAAACGATACAGCATAAAAGGTATGCATCAGTACTTTGAATGTACTGAGTAAGTGAGAGAAACCACACACAAGTAATAAACTACAGTACTTTGAACATACTAAGTAAGTGAGAGAAACCATACATAAGGAATAAAATACTGAACTGGAAAGACATGCAATGACCAACTGAAAATACTAAAACTGAATAACTGTGATATACGGAGGTGGTCAACATGACCCTGTCTGATGGTCAAGGACATTCCCTAAATCTAATATACTAATCTAAAATATTGTACTGAACTGAACTGACTAGTGGGAGAGTCTATAACCAACATATAACCACGTGAGCTAGACGTGGAGTCCGATGTATACACCCCATCAGTAGGACCCAATATACCTTGCCAGGGTATAAACGCATGAACTGAGTGATCACAGGTCTAGGGCCATGAGGCCAATAATATATGTCCTACAGTGGCAACGTAGTTCTGGGAACCTGAGTTTGCTGGAACTCCGGTTTGCTCGGTGATAAGTCCTACTCCCACTGGATAGTCCTAAACTGACTGCTAAGCTGATAGCTTGAAACTGGGGGCCAAGACTAAGTCAGGAATACCTATCTGGAAGTACCCTGAGAGTCTTATCGGATCAGATTCTATAACTGGGTTATATGACTGGTCATAGCTGCTTATCTGGAAACGTCATAACCGTCTAAAGAAAAAACTGTAATATGAAGTTGGGGTCTTAAGGCTGGTCAGAGTTGATTATCTGAAAGTTTCATGACTGCCTAAAGAACCATTAAAATCTGATACTGGGTCTAATACTGATAACTGAGAGGTATCACGGACACCTCAAGGTCTAACTGTAGTCAAACTGATCAGCTAGCATTTTTCTGGACAACACTGAGGCTGCTAAAAATCTGAATGAGACTAGACTGACATGATTCTGACTAAGATTTTAACATAAATTAAATATATGTGCTTCCCAAAACTGATGGAACCACACTACAGGAAAAACTAGTTCAACTCACAAGTTTCTAATTTCTATTGAGCTGAGACTAGGGCTGAATTATGCTACTAGCTGCAATCTTTCACAATTTGTAGAAATAGGGAATAAATACGAAATCTAAAATCATGAAAAATATTCCCTTTGAATCCACAAAGAAATCTATTTGAAAACTTTTCACATTTCGAAACTATAGGGTTATAACTGATAGAGAAGAAATTAGACAAGGGTATTAGGGACACAAGGGAAGAACTATTCCCTTGTTGAATTCTCACATACCTAATAAAGAAATCCAATGAAATTCCTTGAGAATTTGAGGAGAAGTAGACTTCCCTAGTTCTTTCTCTGAGAGTTCTTGAGAGAATTTTACAATTTGTTTTCTAAAGGTCTGAGTGGGGAATGAGGGGGAAAACCATTCCATACCCCTATTACCTCTGAAATAATGCTTAAAAAATGTAGTTTTGGGACTAAATAGGTGGGAAATTACAAAAGTAACCCTGAAAATTAAATCTAAAAACTGGCCGACAGGGTCCCAACGGGTCACTCAATGAGTCGTTGGTTGTGACCACGACTCATTGGGACCTCTCATTGGTCCTACTGTCTGGGACTAAAATAAACTGGTTTTGGCAATGAGGGTCACCACGACTCATTGGATGAACCAACGGGTCGTTGGTACCTCCCGTGGTCACTGCAAGAGGAAACCTAGAGGGCTGACGACGGGTGACACAACAACTCGTTGGTGTACCAAACGGGTCATTGTTTCCAGTCATTATGTTCACTGGAAGAATTCCTAAGAACCTCAAACTTGACATGACAGGTGACTACGACTCATTTTAGAACACAACATGTCATTCTTTTGCACTCATCATCACTGGAATTGATTTCTAGTGTCTCACCCAACGACTCAAACAACGGGTCATTGTTTCTCACAATAACTCGTTGGTTGAGTCGTGGGGTCATAGAAAGAAATCCTAAGTTTGGGAACCAATGAGTGACAGGACGACTTGTTGTTTCTCACAATGGGTCATTCCTTGTCCCATGGGTTCTTGGTTGATCAAGAAAGGCTAACCACGATTGGAGCTGACCATGACTCGTTGTCTCAGTCGTTCTGAGGCACTTTTTCTAGTTTTTCTTCAGGTTTTTTCTTGCAAGGACTATGATTGGTCTAGGAAAGTGTCGGGGTGTTACAGGATATAAGGCACTTTTACTTTGATTTCAGAAAAAATAAGTGTTGGAGCAAGAATGTGCAAAAGAAACCTGAAAGTGCAGAAAATGAGTTAAAGTGTTAGTATCAGTATGAGTCATACGTTGATGGTTTGAGTCGTATTGAGAATCGTGGAAAGTTTCAAATGGCTGAATCGGGAAGAATGCAACCTATGACTCTCAGCACGAGCAGTACCATGATTGTACGAACCGTAATTGGAATCGTGAAAATATTCAGAAGGAAGTGCACAAAAGCATACTCCTAGTACGGAATTTATGAATTGTGGCAACAATGTACCAATCATACCAGGAGCAGTGGTGAACTTCAGAGGATTTTTAGTGCTAAGCAAAACTTCAGACAGTATGAGTCGTGGCTAGGAGGTACAAGTCGTACCACAACACTCGTGAATAATTTTAGAAGATGTCAGAGTTCTCAGAGCCAGACAACAGAAGCAAAGCACGTCTCGCAGGAAACATGTATGAGTTGTACTAGTGACCAACACTTAACCAAAATTTCAGCAAGCCAAGGACTTACGTACAGCAGGTACGACCCATACAATCCTACTACAGGGCGTATGATCAGTCGTGGCTCAGGCGACTCCAGTTATAGAAAATCACCCTGTTAGCTTAGGAAAAGGGTTCTATGTCTGTATAAATACCTTTTATGTTTTATTTTCAGAGAAAAAGCATGAAATCGATAGGTATTCGAGAGAAAAACATAGAATTGAGTTGATTAACTTTTGATCAACCTTTTTTTGAATTCTTTCTTGATCTTTATCAACTGTTCTTGAGATTTTTCTTATATATTCAAAGAAGCTTTTCTCTCAACTACCATTGTAGGTATTGAATTATGCGTATTCCTAATCATAAATGGAATGTAACGATATTGGTAGAGCTGGGAAGGTAGGAACCTATGATGGTGGTTTTTAACCCTCTATTTCAACCCTCATAAAAAAAAGTGACCCCCTTTGTTTAATTAGTCAGTTTTCAAGAGGGGTAGCCTATGCTTTGCAAGCCTACATAGGGTACAAGATCGAAAAGAATGCATTGGATGGATGCCCGGGCATTGAGAAGGAAGGATGCTTGAAGAGGCATTGTTTAATTATGAATGCATATCACAACCTTGCAACTATAAGAGGCTAAAACCTCCATAACTAGCGTTTTGGGAACCAGGGTAGATTAACAAGCTAGGGTTACAGAAAAGTTATTCAAAACCAATACAAAACACTTATATTGTATTCTCTTCATCTTCAAACGTTTCTTAACGGTGTAAAATGTTAGGAGTTGCCCGAATTCTTTACTTTTGATCCTAGAGAGGTAGAGATTAGGAAAAGAGAATTACAACAAAGCCTTGATCTTGATTATCATTGTATTAACTTGAGTTGTGGTCGTAGGATAATTAAATTTGAAACATATTAATAATAATTAGTTTTAAATTGCTCATGAGACCTGACTCGGTGATTGAGTATAGTCATCCAATAAGGACGAACCAGTCGTTTGGATAAACCCTAGTTATCAGTTCTACGAGTAAGCATTGGTATTAATCACGTGTGTATACCCGAAGTAGTTATGAATCCATGGGGAACAACCCTAGTTATTCTTAAATATTGATTTAAATCATAATTTCAATCATTGTTTTAATCATCATTTTCTTAAGACCCCCAAATTGGAGTGACTAACCAATAAGTTCACTTACCGGTATTAGTCTAGATCTTCCATATTCGCTATGGGTTTGACCCCAACCTCTTTGTTGGATTCTTTATTGATAATGTCTGCTTCATAATTCAGCAGGAGGTGTGAGTTTAAGCATTATCAGAGAACAAAATCTCTGACCTGATCCACGGGTGTTCCTACGACCCACACTACTAACATATAACTCGTAGGTTGAGTCATACTGAGGAAAATTTTCCAACTTTTCCTGCAGATCAAATTTAAAAATCGCGGGTCTAATCTTTTGAACTTTTAGGATATTACATGTTTATTATTATGAGGAAACTTATTTTATGATATATAGGTGATATGATCAACCTTCTTTGGCAGGGTAGGTGAGTGAGGTTAAATTTGAAAAACTAGAGCCCGTCTTTAAGGTTAGGAGGTTAGATATTTGTTGTTTTGTATATCTTGTATAATGAGCGGGAAGTGCACTTGTTGTTGTGAATTGCTACATGGTCAAATTATTTATATCAATCAAAGTAGATGTGTTCCTAGGCTAACTAATTAAGATGAGCTTAAACGTGTTGTTCGACAACGAACAAAGGTTTAAGCGTGGGGTGGTGATCTTGGGCGTATTTATATACCCGCTTTCCATATTTTATCCATGTTTATCCTTGTTTTGAGAATGATATTTACTTATATTTCATACTTTAATTTAAAACTCTTGATAGTGAGTTAACACATATGATTAGATATTTTGTAGGATAACATGGTGGATATCAACCCAAAATGAGCTAATAAGGAAGTTTCTGAGTTTTGAAGCACTTTTACAAGGTTTCCGAGCAAAACTAAGTTGGTGCCATGATGTATCCTAGCCATAGAGCCCAAACATCAAAACAAGTCAAGTGGAGCAGGTTAGGGATATGGCTGACTCCCCATACTAGAGGCCAAACTTCAGAAGAAATCAAAAGAGTACAGGCTGGCATTAAGGGAGGCAAAATGCACCAGGGGTTATCCAGACCTGAATTTTTATCTTCCAATTCATTTTGGACTCAATCATTGTGTGAAATTTTTCTATAATTATAAATAGTCCTTAAAAATATTTTGGAAAAGAACTTTTGACCTATGAACGGCTAGGAGCCGCTGTGGAGACTAGAGAATTTATGTTTTATCTTTTTTTCTCTTTGTTATTTATTTTTACGTAGTTCGTTGAACGAATTATTGTAGTTACTCTATGTCTACCTGGAGATAAACTTCTCATTCCAGTATTATGGTTGCAACATAATTATTGTGGTATGAACTTGAGTTAAATTGCATAATTATCATAGTAGTTGTTCTTATATTCTTGTGCTTCCAATTTTTATGCTTTTCGATCATTAAAATACATCTACAATCTTGTTGTGTAGCCAAAAGAAGGATCAACAATATAGAACAAAGCATATAGGGAGTAAGATCTTTTTTTGAAGTAAAACTGAGAATTGATTTACAGTTAGAATAAAAATACACCTAGAACACCTTGCTTGGTTATTTAATTGGAGAAGCTAATTTCGTTAACATGACTATTCTTGATCATAGGAATATAAACATAGAATTGCATGTGTATAGATGATTGGAAGCTCGAAATACCATAAACATACAATTAACCTCTGTAAATTAATAACTCGATAATTAATACAAGATAACGAAGATGCATACGCAGCATGATTGCTAGCAATCATTAGTCCTAGATCGATTTATCTCATCGATTATGTAAGATAAAATATTCTCTTTGTTTGGTTAATTGTTCATTAGTATTTTCCTTTATTTTTATTTTAGCTAGTTATAAATATATCTTTAGATTCTATCACGAGAATAAATAAATTAGAATTATTTAATTTAGTAAATGATTAATCGACAAGTCCCTGTGGGTACAATATCTTGACTTCAAATCATATATTACTTGTACGAGTACGTACACTCACTTCCATGTGAGTTAGACCTGAAGAGTTGCTTATGTATCTCAGATGTCGATGGTCTTCAACAAGAATTGATGATAAAAACTCATAGTTCCAAATATTTTATGCATCTAGGATCCACCAAGATGTATAAAGATTTGAAACAATAATACTGGTAGAAGAATGTGAAAATTGATATATCCAATTTTGTGGTTAAGTGTTTGAATTGTTAGCAAGTAAAGGCTGAGCATCATCGACATGGTGATATGACTCAGAATATTGACATTCCGCAATGAAAATAAGAGGTGATCAATATGGACTTTGTTTTGGGTTTACCCGCACAAGGATCAAGCACAATTCGATTTGGCTGATTGTGGATAGGCTAACGAAATCCGCAGATTTCCTTCTCGTGAAGAAGATTGATACTGACTCACTATTATAAGTTATATTTAATAGAGATAGTAAGGTTATGTGTTATTTCAACATTCATTATTTTAGATAGGGGTAAACAATTTACTGCTTATTTTTTTGAAAATTGTTCCAAGAGGACCTGAGAACTCGTGGAAATTTAAGCACTACTTTCAATCCTTAGACAAACGGGCAAGTAGAATGAACTATTTAGACTCTCAAGGACATGTTGAGAGCATGTGTGATTTATTTTAGAGGTAGTTAGTATGAACACCTACCTTTTATATAATTTGCATACAATAATAGTTATCAGGCGAGCATCCAAATGACTCCTTATAAAGCTCCTTGTGGGAGACATTATAGATCTACTATTGGTTGGTTCAAATAGATAGAGGTAGAATTGTTGGGTCCTTAAATAAGTTCATGAAGCAATCAAGAAAGTGAACCTTATTGCGGGTCGACTCAAAACAGCTCAAAGTCGACAAAAGTCTTATAATGATATGAGGCATCACGAGCTAGAATTTGTTGTGGGTGATCAAGTATTTTTGAAGATTTCATCTATGAAGGGTGTCATGCATTTTGTTAGAAAGGTCAAGCTTAGTTTGAAATCAATTTGGTGCATAAAGTCCCTGGCAAATTCAATTGAAATTTTTTATATTTCTTGCGCATTTCAACTTGTCTTTTCCTTAGGAAAAACTTTATGCCCCAAATTGATTTCAAATAACTATTTATGTTTGAAATCAATTTGGGGCATAAAGTTTTTCCTAAGGAAAAGACAAGTTGAAATGCGCAAGAAAAATCAAAAATTTCAATTGAATTTGCATAAGGTCTCCATTCCAACGCGTGTAATTCCTAATTGGTTAGGAATCTTGGAGAAGTCTGTGCGTGAAAGTTGTATCCCTTTGAAACAGAATCAAACCATATAAAGATCATGTCAATCTGAGTTGTGAGCAAAATATTATGAACGATTTACTAAAGGCTTTGCTGGTGGCCATAAATCTAATATACGGATCGTATATCATATATATGGTCATATATTGGACCGTAAGTGAGAAGCTAAAATCTTTAGCCACAGAAATCAACTAGTAAAGTCTATGTATGGAACATATGTCAAATAAAAGGACCTTATACAGTTGCATACATGACATATGGACCATATATCAGACATGTAGACCATATATCTATATCAAGTGTATACTAGTATATATCAAAAGTGTTTATGCCTCCAAGTTGACATATGGATCATAGGTCAAAATTACGTCTCATATGTGGCAGCCGCAGGTTCAAATTCTACATAAACCTATATATACCTAATTTCGACAGATTTTTTCAATTCACTTCATTTTTTGATGATTTTTGGAGAGAGAAAACACCATAAAACTTCCTCTAATAATCTAAAGTGCGTTTCTACAAAATTTTCATGATTATTACATCAAATTAACAGGGATTAATTCTAGAATCACCATCCTAATTCTTATATTTAAAGAATCAAATTCAAGAGTGGGGGAATTTTTGGGGAATCTTCATGAGGTAAGTTTATTGATTAATTATTTTGATTAGAGGGTTAATTGGGTTTTGTGGATCCAATTAAAAGGACTTATTAATAATGGATGATCCTTAAATTAGTCATAAACATGAATTTTTTCCTAAAACCCTAGTTTTTCAAAAGTGTGAAAATTCATGAGATTTGATCAAAGTTCTAAACTTTATCATCGAAATTAATTGTAGAGTTATCATGGGACATTGTTGAATACATTTAGAGCATTTTTAGTGGAATTTGAGGTATGTTACTTTTTGAACATACTTTTTACTATAAAGAGGCTTTGAGTAGGACTTTTGCGCATGGGGGACAAACTCCATCGAGTCTTTATATTTTGATTTATATTATGATATATGTATAAAAATATATTTTTCCTTATGAATGAAATTTGTTGAATGGTATTTAAAGTAATGATTTGCGGTATAATTTTTCTCTATGAATGAGTTATATATTTAAAATATGATTTTTAAATTTGAGTAAAGATTCTGATATACCTCTATTACTAAGATGATGATTTATTAGAAAAGATTTTTGGATTATATGTCATGATTGCTATTACTTATGTTTGAGCCTGTATGGGAAGCTGTGGTTATTCAGAGGAAAAATATCCCTTATGGATCCTAATGAAATGCTTTGTCAATCCAAAGGATGATTGACCTTCGAGGAACCATATTCCTTGGTAAAACAAAAAGTTGTGTCAGTCTAGAAAATGATTGACCTATGAGGGACGATATCCCCCAGTGAAACACTTTTGAGAAATGGGTCTCTACTTAAGGCTCTCCTATTTTTTTAGAATTTACCCATGAGATGACATGTGTTTACTTTCTGGTTTGCTCCCTGTTGGTGAAATAATGAGATTTTGAGAATTTTGTCCTTGAACGGTGTGAAATGAGTTTTTGAATGAATTGGTTTTATGTCTATTAATTCTTCATCATTAAAAATTGTGCTAAGTTTCATGATTTACTCTATCACTGAATTTGAACTGTTTCATTATAACTGTATTATCCATATTTTTATATTATGACTATTCTGTTCATATGAACTCTTTCCTCAGAGACATTCGTTAAGTATCTTGTCATGCCCCGAGCATATACCTTGGACGAGAAACGATACTTGGAGTCACAAGTAACTCCAAGTCAACCCATGGTCTATCACAATACTGGCATTCTACTAGCTGCAATCTTTCACAATTTCTAGAAATATGGAATAAATACGAAATCTAAAATCATGAAAAATATTCTCTTTGAATCCACAAAGAAAATTGTCTGAAAACATTTCACATTTTGAAACTACTGGGCTATAACTGATAAAGAAGAAATTTGACAAGGGTTTTAGGGACACAAGGGAAGAAGTATTCCCTTGTTGGATTCCCACAAACTCGATAACGAAATTCAAATAAATTCCTTGAGAATCTGAGAGGAAGTGAACTGCCCTAGTTCTTGCTCTGAGAGCTCCTGGGAGAATTTACGACTGCTTTCTGAAGGTTTGAGTGGGGAATGAGGGACAAAAACCATTTAATCCCTCTAAATCCCCTTAAATTTAAACTTAAACAGCGTAGTTTAGGGACTAAATAGTTGAAAAATTACATAAATAACCTTATGAATTAAATCTGAAAACTAACAGATAGGGTCCCAACAGGTCACTCAATGAGTCGTTGGTTGTGACCACGACTCATTGGGACCTCTCGTTGGTCCCACCGCCTGGGACTAGAACACAGTGGATTTGGCAATGTGGGTTACCAAAACTCGTTGGATGAACCAACAGGTCGTTGGTTCCTCACCTGGCCACTGCAAGAGGAATCCTAGAGGGGCTGACGATGGGTGACACAATGACTTATTGGTGGACCCAACGGGTCGTTGTGTCTAGTCGTTATGTTCATTGGAAGAATTCCTAAAAAACTCAAACTTGACGAGACAATTGGTGACCACGACTCATTGTGGAACACAACGAGTCATTGTTTCCACTCATCATCACTGGAATAGATTTTTGGGGTCTCACCCAATGACTCACACAACGGGTCGTTGTTTATGAAAATGACTCATTGGTTGAGTTTTGGGGTCCTAGAAACAAGTCCTGAGTTCGGGAACCAACAAGTGACAGGACGACTCGTTGTTTCTCACAATGGGTCATTCCTTGTCCCATGGGTTCTTAGCTGATCAAGAAGGGGTAACCACGACTGACACAATGAGTCATTGGAGCTGACCACGAATCGTTGTCTCAGTCGTTTTGAGGCATTTTTCTATTTTTTCTTCTGTATTTTTCTTGCAAGGCCTGAGCCTTGTCTAGGAAAGTTTCGGGGTGTTACAATATCTCCCCCTTGGGATAATTCATCCTCGAATGAAGACTAAAGCTACAGGAAAACTAGGAAAAGAGCTGAAATTTCTAGACTGAGACTATGAGCTGGTTTCTAAAGGAGTGATTGACTCCGAGCTGACTTAACCATACTAACAGGGCTGATACAACTAGAATGCAGATAGAAAATCTAAATAGAGCTTATCAGTATGGAAATGAACAGAGTACTGAGGAGGAATTTAGTACCTGATACCGGATCTGAACTGGAAGGGACTAAGTGAGGGTATCTGGCCATCATGTCTGTTTCTTTTTCCCATGTGTCTCCCTCACCTAGCTGGTTCCTCCACAAAACTTTCACCGAAGTGACTTCTTTGTTTCTCAACTTACGAACTTAAAGGTCAAGGATCTGAACTGGGACCTCTTCGTAAGAGAGACTATCTTTTATTCCCACGCTGTCTAAAGGCACAATCGAGAATGGATCACCGATGCACTTCTTCAATAGTGACACATGAAAGACTAGGTGCACCGATGCTAACTCTGGAGGTAGTTCTAATTCATATGCCACACTACCAAATCGCTTCAAAATTCTGTAGGGTCCAACATATCTCGAACTGAGTTTTCCTTTCTTCCTAAATCTCATCACCCCTTTCATGGGTGAAACTTTTAGATAAACCCAATCATCCACTGCAAAATCTAATTCTCTCTTTCTCACATCAGCATAAGATTTATGATGTCTCTGGGTTGTTTTTAATCTCTCTCGGATGAGCTGAACTTTCTGCATTGCCTCATGTACTGAGTTTGTCCCTATCATAGTAGCTTCACCAACTTTAAACCACCCTATAGGAGATCTACACCTTCTACCATACAATGCTTCAAATGGGGCCATCTGAATGCTGGAATGGTAGTTGTTGTTGTATGCAAACTCGATAATAGGCAAATGGTCATCCCAATTACTCTTAAAATCAATCACGCACCCTCTTAGCATATCTTCTATGGTCTGAATGGTCCGTTCAGCTTGTCCGTCTTTTTGCAGGTGAAAAGTTTTGCTGAGCTTGACCTGGTACCAAGTCCCCTCTGAAAGGACTTGCAGAAGTGGGAGGTGAACTGGGTACCTCTGTATTATATAATGGACAAGGGCACCCTATGAAGTCTGACCAACTCCCGGATATAAAGCCTAGCATAGTCCTCAATTGAGTTTGTAGTTTTAACTGGGAGGAAGTGTGCTGACTTAGTTATCCAGTCTATTATCACCCAGATTGAATCATGTTGCTGACGAGTCCGAGGTAGACCCATAATAAAATCCTCATATTTACTTCTTTGCACTTCCATGTGGGTATGCTGATATCCTGAGTCATACCTCCCAGTCTCTGGTGTTCTACTTTAACTTGCTGGAAGTTCAAGCACTAAGCTACAAATTCTACAATATATCTCTTCATGTCGTTCCACTAGTAAATATCCCGTAAATCACGGTACATCTTAATAGCACCTTGGTGAATGGAATATCTCAAACTGTATGCTTCATCTAGTATCTTCTATCTCAAATCACCCACATCCGGTACGCACAACCTACCCTAGTAATGGACTACACCATCTCCCCCTTGGGAGAAAGCCTCCACTTCTTTTCTGAGAACTGCCTCCTTCAGATTAAGCAATATGGGATCTTCATCCTGCCTTGACTTAACTTCAATTACTAATGAGAAATCTGATCCACTCTGCACCACTACTCCTCCCTCAGTGGTATCAACCAACTATACTCCCAACCGAGCTAATTTGTGGATATCCTTTGCCTATTCCATTTTGCCCTCTTCATCATGAGCCATGCTCCCCATAGATAGGGGTAGGCATTCGGTTTTTCGGTTTGGCTTTTTCGGTTTTCGATTTTTCATTTAGTGTACCAAACACCGAATCAAACTAATTCGGTTTGGTTCGATTTTTTTCAAATTCGGTTCGGTTTGGTTCAGTTTTTCTAATTCGGTTTTTCGGTTATGGGCCTAATTAATGGACTATTTTTTTACTTACAAATGAGCTACTATTTTAATTAAAAATGAGTTGTTTTATCTTTTTAAATTCAAAATAAATTATTTTAAGTTTGAGTTCTAAAGTTTAATTCAACTAAGCTTAATTTTAACTTTTTAAATAAAGAAAAAAGCGGGATCAATTGATTTACATTTAGTAGTACATACATAGCATTTGAATTTTTTATGATAATTTTTCTCATATGCTTAATATCCTTATAACAAAACCAATAAAAAATTAAGGGTCTTTTAAGATTTCAATAATCTATAGTCCCTAATTTATTGTTAAATAAATATTATATATTTCATTTTTCTTTCAAAGCATATTAATAATAGTAAAAATTTTCTTAACATGCTAAAACTATTATAAAACTTGTTATTTGTAAAAAAAACTTAAGCAGCTGTGTCAATTATATAAATAATTCTCTAAATGGGCTTTGAGATTTGGGTTGGGTGTATTATTTTTATTTTTTTGAAATTAAGTTATAATTTTATTTTTTATTTTTTATTTTTTAAAAAAAAAATATATATATATATATATATATATATATATATATAAAATTTTAGTTAAATCGAAATTCTGAAATTTTAAAACCGAATAACTGAAATTTTAAGAAAAAAGAGCCGAAACCGAAAAATCGAATTAGTTCAGTTCGGTCCGATTTTTCGGTTTTTCGGTATTTATGCCCACCCCTACCCATAGACATCCTGCTTAGGGAATTAGCCACCATATTGACTTTTCCTGGGTGATATAGCACGCTCATGTCATAGTCCTTTAGTAGGTCCAACCATCTTCTCTGACGAAGATTTAGATCTTTTTGACTGAACACATAATGAAGGCTCTTGTGATCGGTGAAAGCATCCATGTGAGCCCCGTAAAGGTAGTACCTCCATATTTTCAACGCAACACCACCGCAGCTAACTTCAAGTCATGAGTCGGATAGTTCTTTTCATGAACCTTGAGTTGTTTGAGGCATAGGCTATCACCTTACCCCGCTACATCAGAACGCAACCTAGTCCAACTCTGGAAGCGTCACAATATACCAGGAACCCATCTATTGCTTTCGGCAAGGTCAACACTAGAGCGGTAGTGAGTTGAGCTTTTAACTCCTGAAAACTCTTCTCACACGCATCTGACCACTGAAATTTCACCTTTTTCTGAGTCATCCTAGTCAAAGGGGATGCTATAGAGGAAAACCCTTCCACAAAATGTTGGTAATAATCGGTTAGACCCAAGAAACTTTTGATTTCGGTTGGGGAGGTAGGTCTGGTCCAGTCTTTCGCTGCTGCTATCTTCTGAGGATCTACCTGAATACCCTCACCCGAGACCATGTGACTAAGGAAATCACGGACTTCAACCAGAATTCGCATTTGCTGAACTTGGCGAACAACTGGAGGTCTCTGAGTGTTTGAAGCACTATTCTCAGGTGATTAGCATGTTCTTTCTCATTTTTGGAGTATACTAGAATGTTGTCGATAAATACAATAACGAACAAATCTAGATACTGCTTGAATACTCTGTTCATCAGGTCCATGAAAGTTGTAGGGGCATTAGTCAGTTTGAAGGACATAACCATGAATTCGTAGTGACCATACCGAGTTCTAAAAGTTGTTTTTGATATGTCACATTTCTGACTCTCAGCTGATGATACCCCGACCTGAGATCTATCTTTGAGAAACAACTGGCTCCCTAAAGCTGATCGAACAAGTCATTAATCCTCGGTAGGGGATACCTATTCTTGACTGTAACCCTATTCAATTGACGATAACTAATGCATATTCTAAGGGTACCATCTTTCTTTCGCACGAATAGTAATGGAGCACCCCAGGGAGAGATGCTGGATTTGATAAAACCTTTTTCAAGAAATTCTTTTAGCTACTCCTTTAACTCCTTAAGCTCAGTTGGAGCCATTCTGTATGGAGTGATGGAGATGGGTTGAGTATCTAGGAGAATGTCTATACCGAAGTCTATTTCCCACTCAAGAGGAACTCCGAAAAGATCTTCAGGAAACACATCAGGGAACCCACTAACAACTGGAACTGACTGTATAGTCGGGGTCTCAGAGTTGGAATATTTAACCCAAACTAGATGATAAATATACCCTTTGGAAATAAGCTTTCTGTCCTTAAGGTAGGAAATAAACCAACCCTTAGGCGCTGAACTACTGCCCATCCACTCTAAAGCAAGCTCATTAGGGAACTGAAAGCTGACGACCCTAGTTCTGCAGTTGACTAAGTCATAATCGGATTGTAACCAATCCATGCCAAGAATGGGGTCAAAGTTAACCATGTCTAACTCTACAAGATCAGCTGGGATAACCTTACTAAGGATTGAAACTAGGCAATTTCTATACACCTGGCTGGCTCTAACTGACTCGCCAACTGGGGTAAAGACTGAAAATGGTTCGAAGAGAACTTTTGGATTGAACTGAACAGCTACATAGGGAGTCACGAACAAAAGTGTGGCTCCTGGATCTAGTAGGGCATACACGTCTAGATGAAAAAGGCGTAACATACTCATGACCATGTCAGGTAAGCTCTCCTAATCCTGATGAGAGGACAAAGCATAAAAATGGTTTTGGCGCTAACCGCCATCCATACCTTAAGTGTTGGCCTGCTGAGTTGGTCGGCCTGCTGGAGCTGGTGAAGCAGTGGATTGTGATCTCCCCCGTCCTACCGACGGGCATTCTTTGAGATGATGACCAAGTTGTCCACAACCAAACAACCCTCTCGAACCTGAAGGCATTCTCCTGGATGATTCTTGCCATATTTAGGGCAAGCTGGGTAGCTATAGCGGTTGTTGGCACTATGACTCTGGAATTGTGAGCCAGATGCTCCACCCCTCCGATCCTTGTAGGACCGCAAAGTAGGGGCACTGGCTGAAGTGGGTGCGGGAGCCCTCCGCTGCTGCTGCTGCTGTGGGTGGCTACTACCATCAGATCTCTAGTGGCCATAATCTGACTGGCCAGTTCTTGCCCGTTTGTTCTCCCGCTCTAAGTCTTTTAATTTTTCTACTTCAATTTGCTGAGCATGGACTATGAGGCTGGAGAGATCGATTTCCTTTATAAGCATTGTAGTCCTACACTCCTTGAGGACTAGTTGGACAGCCTATTAACAAATTTCAGCATACGGTCCCTTGGCTCGGCTACCATCTCTGGAGCATATTTAGACGACCTAGTGAACTCCAGTTCATACTCTTATACCGTCCAATTTCCTTGTTTTTGATTCATGAATTCTGCTACTTTTTCCTCCTTGAGTTCTCGGGGAAAAAATCTGACTAAGAAGGTTGTAGTGAACTCCTCCCATTCCACCGGTCCTGCTCCCGCTGGTCTCCCCTCCTTTCACTGTTCGTACCAGATCTGGGCTACCCCTTTTAGCTAGTAGGCAGCCAAGTCGGCACTCTTTGAAGAAATGAAACCCATAATTCGGGTGATCTTTCTAATCTCATCCACGAACTCCTGTGGGTCCTCTCTCACCTTAGATCAACGGAAAACTAGAGGGTTCATCCGAGTGAAGTCTCAAACTCGGGCAGTTGCTAAAGACCAATTGTTGTTGATCAAAACCACCTACTGGTTCACCTGATTAGTAACTGTCTGTGCGAGCAGCTAGATAGCCGCGCTGAACTCTGCGGTGGACACTGAGTCATCCTGAGGGGCTGCTGGAGCTAGTGGGGCAGGTCGGTGAGCGTTACCAGCCCTTTTTCCGTTACCACATTGTGAAGGCATGATTTCATTGAAATGAAACAGAGCACGAGTTAGGAGAGCGTTTCTGGAATTGAACTACAACGCACGATAAAGAGTATGAAAAAAAGGGAGTTTTCCTAATAACATCTCGTAGCCTCCTCATCATAAGTGTGGCACGCTTCACACCCATGAAAAGGACTCTACTCGACGCAGCTTTCTGACATCCTAGGATACTCTAAACCTAATACCCTGATACCAAGTTTTTCACTCCCCAAGCCTATACCCTGGATGAGACACGGTACTTGGAGTCATAAGTAACCCCTAGTCAACCCATGGTCTATCACAACACTAGCATTTTGAGTAAAATATATAGAGGAATCTTTGAAATAATAAAATAAAATAACTTATGAAAAATAACTAAATCATAAGTTTAATACAATTGAAAACAAACTGAAAATCTGAAAACTTTGTCTGTGTCTAAAAGCCATCTATCTGATGAGTTGTTGGGACAAGCCCCCAACTAACTCTAATTCTAATTGAAAGAAAATAAATTTGAAAGAAAATAATCCTCATCCCCAAAAAAGGAGGACTCACTAGTGATGCAGTTGAGAAATCCTGAAGGCGATGTGCTAACGGGGCTGAGACTGAGATCCTGCAGTTGTATCATAAAATGATACAGCATAAAAGGTATGCATCAGTACTTTGAATGTACTGAGTAAGTAGGAGAAACCATACAAAAGGAGTAAGATAACTGAACTGGAAAGACATGCAATGACCAACTGAAAATGTTGAAGCTGAATAACTGCGATAAACTGAGATGGTCAAAATAACCTTGTCTGATGGCTAATGACATGCCCTAAATCTGAGATACTAATCTGAAATACTGTACTGAATTGATCTGAGCTGACTAATCTGAGTCTGAACTGAGATGACTAGTGGGAGAGTCTATAACCGACATATAACCACGTGAAGTCCAATGTATACACCCCATCGGTAGGACCCAATATACCTTGCCAGGATATAAAGGCATGAACTGAGTGATCACAGGTCTGGGTCTATAAGGCCAATAAGCTATGTCCTACAGTGGCAACGTAGTTTTAGGAACTTGAGTGCGTTGTAACTCCGATCCGCTTGGTGTTATGTCCTACTCCTATTGGATAGTCCTAACAGACTACTAAGTTGATAGCTCAAAACTGAGGCCCAAGAATAAGTCAATAATACCTATCTGGAAGTATCCTGAGAGTCTTATCAGACCGGATTTTGTAACTGGGTTCTAAGACTGGTCAGAGCTACTTATCTGGAAGCGTCGTAATCGTCTAAACAACAAACTATAATCTGAAGCTGGGTTCCTAAGGCTAGTAAGAGTTGCTTATTTGAAAGTGTCATGACCACCTAAATAACCACTAAAATCTGATACTGAGTATAATACTAATAACTGGGAGGTATCACGGACACCTCAAAGATTAACCATAGTCAAACTGATCAATTGACATTTTTCTGGACAACACTGAGGTTGCTAAAAATCTGACTGAGACTAGACTGACATGATTCTAACTGATATTTTAACATAAATTGAATACATGTGCTTCCCAAAACTGATGGAACCACGCTACAGGGAAAACTAGTTCAACTCACAACTTTTAATTTCTACTGAGCTGAGATTAGGGCAGATTTATGCTACTAGCTGCAATGTTTCACAATTTCTAGAAATATGGAATAAATATGAAATCTAAAATCATGAAAAAATATTCCCTTTGAATCAGCAAAGAAATCTGTCTGAAACTTTTCACATTTCAAAACTACAGGGCTATAACTAATAGAGAAGAAATTAGACAAGGGTTTTAGGGACACAAGGGAAGAACTATTCCCTTGTAGAATTTCCTCATACCTGATAACGAAATTCAAAGAAATTCCTTGAGAATCTACAAGGAAGTGAACTACCCTAGTTCTTGCTCTAAGAGCTCTTGAGAATATTTACGATTGCTTCCTGAAGGTTTGAGTGGAGAATGAGGGAGAAGAACCGCTTATGTTATACCCCGTAGAATTCCCGGCACCTAAATGACCTATTCACACGTTGGTTAAGCATATTTGAAGGCCATACGTGCTGGAGAAAAGCCCGGGAAAAGATCGGATGAGAAACATGTCAAACCATCGCGGAAGGAGCCGAGGCAGAGCCCCTCCGCGATGGCAGCGTGTCACGGAGGAGAGGCCTCCGCGTTGGCTCCGTGACACGTTGGCCTTGTCCAGGCCCAAGTATATAAATCCCACTTCGGGTTTAAATCATTTAAACACTTAAGAAATTTTCAGGAAACAGAGAGAGAAATCAGAGAAAGGAGAAGAACGAAGGAGGGATTATAATTTTCGACCGATTACACTGCTAAACGTTGTCCAAACGCAAATTAACTCCAGATACTGAGGTATTTAGCAGCAGAGAGCATTCCTACGGATTCAATTTCGTGAAATACGGCCGACAAATCGTCGAGCCACCGACCTAAGGTAAGTGGAATTGCTCTAAATTAGTGTCTATGTGTTCCTAGCTGTGAAGTGAATATTTCTCCCTTCTGGACCTCTGAAAAATAGCGAGTTTTTGGCCGTCTTTCGATAAGCCTAAGTTTAGGCTATAAACTATATCGAAAGTGACGTTGCCTTTTAAAATAAAGTTGCATTTAGTATTAATTGTCATATTTATGAATGCAGTTGGGAGAAAATAGTTGAAGTACCGGCCGAGTCTCGTCCGACAGACGAATAATTCAAGGATAAGGTATGTAAAGCTAGTTTCCTCGGCAAGTTAGTAATCTTGGTACAGTATAGTAATTTAAAGGCCAGTAGAATGTTCAGAAGTCATGTGTTATGCTTATTATGAATGTTGGTACGGTATTAGAAGTATCGAGTTATAATTTGCGCAAAACTTGCTAGCCCGATATAGATCCTAATACAAGTATTAGAATCTGCGCAGTATGCTCAGTATGTGATGTGACACAGAATGTTAGAATATCATTGTATTCAGTTGAAACCCAATAAAGCAATGTAATATCTATAAGACATCTCAGAAATAGAACGATAAGTTAAAGTGAAGCTAGAAAGTATATTAGAACTAGTAAATCATGTTACTATAGAAACTCAGTATACAGCATAGTTTCAGCAGAAAGACTATATCATGTCCAGCACCAGACCCAGTGTAGTCTGGCAGAAGACTATATTTATACATATATATATTTACCAGCCTCAGCATGTATTGAATACGTACATACTACTATTACTAGTTCAGCATGTGATATATACAATATTTTACCACCATTAGCCTCATCATGTGAGACATGCAGATAGTATTACTAGTTGAGACCGTTATATTGTTTGGGGTTGGACTACCTAGCATCCATGACCGCCCCAGGGTTGATAGCTGTATCGACTCGTCCGCCAGAGGATGAGGATACGTCGCTCTACGGAGTGGCATGCCGTCCCATAGGGGACGAAGATGGGATGCCAGTTTTCCCCATATTATGCCTTGGTCGGCTTTTACACACCCCTGTCGAGCGGATACGCTCGGGTGTTGATTCAGGAGTCCTCCGGACTCAGATGCAGTTATAGTCAGGGGCTCAGCGAGCCCAAATGCATACCTAGGGGACCGGCAGGATGCTTACGGGGTTTATAGGAGATGGGATGACCGGGGTAGGGGTGTAGATTCTGTGCTGGTTGTACCTCTCGGCTTATGGGGGCCGGGTAAGGTTTGTGTGTGCTATACTATGTTATGTTATGTTATGTCATGTCACGTTAGATACGAGTAGATCAGCAGTTGAGTGATACGTCTCCAGGTACGACCCCTATTTCCTTTCAGTATAAATGAGAGAAGGTATGACTTACATTATCAGACAGTTAATCTAATTCTTCTTACTTCAGTATTATCAGTTACATTGTTGTTTTTAGATTTTGCTTTCAGTTATTGCTTTGCATACTCAGTACCAGCGGTACTGACGCCCGGTGGGGCGCTGCATTACTTGCCTGCAGGTACTCGTAAACGATCAGGCGATACTACATGATTCCTGTCAGCGATTATTCAGCTCCTGTCATCCGGAGACTGAATTCCAGAGGTGTATTTCATTTCCTTTTTGCTGTATAATAAGGGTAGGTCGGGGCCCTGTCCCGATCATTTCTATTGCTATTCCTAGAGGCTTGCAGTCTATATATATTTCCCTATGGTCAGGTGAGCCGGTCGTGTGGGGCCGTGCAGTTGTTTAGTTGTTGGTACTTCTGTTTCTTTCATGTTGGCCGTGTGGGGCCATAGTTTGACAGTAGTGGTGACCTTGCCGGTCACATAGCTTCCTAATATTCTATGATTAAGTTACAGATAACTAGACAGCATGGTGGCCTTGTCGGCCCGCATAGGTTTCCCTGAATTGATACGTTTCTGGTCAGCTGTTAGTACAGGTACAGGAGGCTATAGGCCAATGGGCCGGGGGCTGTGTTTACAGCCGTTATATAGCCCTTTGTTTCCAGAAATATGAGTTAGAGCCAGCCAGGCACCAGATGTGCCCAGGCGTAGCAGTCCAGCAGTTCAGGTCCCAGTAGGGCACCAGGTGCCAATCATACCCCCCAAGGCGGGGTGTGACAGCTTAATCCCTCTAAATCTCATTAATTTAAACTTAAATGACATAGTTTAGGGACTAAATAGGTGAAAATTATAGAAATAACCCTAAAAATTAAATCTGAAAACTAGCTGATAGGGTCCCAACGGGTCACTCAATGCGTCATTGGTTGTGACCACGACTCATTGGGACCTCTCATTGGTTTCACTGCCTGGGACTAGAACATACTGGATTTGGCAACGGGGGTGACCATGACTCATTGGATGAACTAACGAATCATTGGTTCCTCTCTTGTCCACTGAAAGAGAAAACCTGGAGGGGCCGACGACACAACGACTCATTGATGGACCCAATGGGTCGTTGTGTCCAGTCGTTATGTTCACTGGAAGAATTCCTAAAAACGTCAAACTTGACACAATGGGTGGTGACCACGACTCTTTGTGGAACAAAATGAGTCGTTGTTTCTACTCTTCATCACTAAAATAGATTTCTAGGGTCTCACCCAACGACTCACACGATGGGTCGTTGTTTCTAACAACGACTCACACGATGGGTCGTTGTTTCTAACAACGACTCATTGGTTGAGTCTTGGGGTCCTGGAAAGAAGTCCTAAGCAGGGGAACCAACGAGTGACAGGACGGCTCGTCATTTCTCACAACGAGTCATTCCTTGTCCCATGGTTTCTTGGTTGATCAAGAAGGCTAACCATGACTGACATAACGAGTCGCTAGAGCTGACCACGACTCGTTGTCTTAGTCATTCTGAGGCATTTCTCTGATTTTTCTTCTAGATTTTTGTTGAAAGGTTTGAGTCTGGTCTAGGAGATATTTAGGGTTTTACATATCTAGGACTCAGGCATACCATCTTTATTATTGAAGGTGTTTTAGGGAACTAGGAGAAGCAGGTTCCAGCTTTATGAGATGCTTAGAAAGGACTTGTTATTCATCAAACTTTTGGTGAGCTCACATTCTTGTTCGTGGTGTCATTGACTATTTTACTTGTTTCATTAAATTTTTGAGTTGCGTCTCTAGTTATTCTTTTTATAGAAGCTCTATAGACAGATATTATGTCATGGGAGTTACTTGACTCATTGCTTGGCTTATTGGGGGAACACTGCTATGTTTAGCGGTTATGTAACGATTAATGATATTAATATTTATTTTAGTTAATTAATTTATATTAATTATATATATATATATATATATATATATATATATATAAGCAAAAATAATAATAATGAGAAACCGTGTGAACTATCATATCCATAAGGTGCTTCTGATGCATCGGATGCCTGTTGAGTCTGATTCAGATTTGAGGTATGATACAAATATAAACCTTTTCTGAATTTTTTCCCATTGTGTTAGATCTCTTTCCCGTTACCTAGATCTTCTAGTTTTTCATATTAATTTATTATCATAACAAGCAAAAAGGATCTAATTCATTAACTATACCTACTATGATAATAGAAAAAAATAGTAACATGCAAGAGTTATGATTCGATGAATAGGATCCCTCCACTCATAATTAGAGTTTTTAGGTTCTATTTTTGAGTTCTATATATGAAAACAAAATCTTGTTAGCAATGCTTTCCTATTAAATGAGCCTTATGAGGCGCAAATTTGGGATCCCAATATGAATACTAGTCATCAGGTTAAAAAAATAGTAGTAGCATGTTGACTTTAACTAGCCTTTCCTTATGTCTAAAGTAAGGGTGTCAAACGAGACGGGACGATCCAGAATAGCCTGGTTCTTCTTGGGGGGAGGGGGGACAGGGGATGAGAAGGGTTGGGGGGTTTTTGTCCTACTGGTTCTTGGTACATTCCAATTGGACTCAATCCTGATCCACTGATTAATATAAATTTTTTCAAATAACCATTAGGGAACGACTAGTGGGCCCTCTAAATGACTATTTTTGGATTCTCACATCCTAAAACATTTCCTAACCCTCAAATTTTTATTTTAACTTTATCAATTTATACTTTGGTTCTACTTTATAGCTATAAATACCCCTTCTTTCCTTTAGTTTCTCACAAATTCATCCATCCTTCAATCTTTTTTATCTCATTCTCTCTTCCATCATTATCTCTCTTTATATGCTAAATATTATTGTTATCAAGTATCAACCTTGGTGAATTTTTTGGAGCAAGTAGCAAGCTTCAAATTTCAACTTTCAACATTTATTTACGGCTTTTGCTATAATTATCTGCTTTTACACTGACTTTTGGTACATTTATTCAATCTCCTAATTTCTTTAATTTTGCATATAATTTTCATCTTAATATATTTTGATTAGTTTTGATATTTAATTTATTCATTGATGTTCAGGAAAAAATACATATATTTAGTTATTATTCATCTCACATTTTAGTACTTTTAATTGTTTTTTGAGTATTAATTATATTACTTTATGCTTAATATTATATTTTATTATGCAGGAATAAAGCATGACAAAAATGAAGAAATATGGAGTAAAAAAGGACTAAAAATAAAAAATCATATAAGAAAATTAAACAGGCAGCTCAATGGAAAAAAATTATTATAATAAGAATATTTTTGGCAAAGAATTGAAAAAGCAAAACAAATTGAGAAAACTTAGCTGGGTGACGTTAGCAGCAAGGGAAATGCAAACTAAGTAGCAATGTGGTGCGAGGTGCTAAATTCATATCCGGATAGAATTTCCAATTTTTTTTTATTCAATTTATTTTATGTGAAATTTTTTATACACTTATAAAGTCCGTAAAAAATATTTTGAAACAATAACTTATGACCGGGGAAGAGCTAGGAGCCGCCATGGAGGCTAGACATTTTAGGTTTTATCTTTTTTTCTTTGTTATTTATTTTTACGTAGTTCTTTGAATGAATTATTGTGTTTACTCCATGACTATATGGAGTTAAACTTCTCGTTCAAGAATTATGTTGGCAGCATGATTATTGCTGTATGAACTTGAGTTAAATTGCATATTTATCATAATAGTTGTTCATATATTCTTGTACTTACTATTTTAATGCTTCGCGACCATTCAAATACATCTATAATTTTATTGTGAACCCGGAAGAAGGATCAATAAGATAAAATGAAGAATATAGTGAGTAAGATCTTTTCTTGAAGTAAAACTGAAAATTGATTAGGATAGAAATATACCTAGAACGCCTTGCTTGGTTATTAAATGAGAGAACTAATTTCGTTCGCATGATTTATTTTGGATCATAGGAATATAGACATAGAATTGCATGTGAATATATGATTAGAGGCTCAGAAGACCATAATCATATAATTAACCTCGTAAATCAATAACTCGATAATTATTGTAAGATAATGAAGGTGCATATGCAACATGACTGCTAGCAATCCATAGTTGTAGATCGATTCATCTCATTGATTACATAAAATAAAATATTACTCTTTATTTTGTTGCTTGTTTATTAGTATTTTCTTTTATTTTCTTTTATTTTTAGTTCAGATAATTATAAATATATCTTTAAATTCTATCGTCTGAATAAATAAATTAGCATTAGTTCAATTCAATAAATAATTAATCGACAAGTCCCTGTGGCGATATCTGGACTTCAAATCTTATATTACTTGTACGACCACGTACACTTGCGTGTGAGTTAGACTCAAATAAATTTTTGATGTCATTGTTCGGACTAGAAAATTAATTATTTCATTAAGTTAGATTTTTATTTTCTTTATATATTCAAGTTTTTTTAATATTACTTTTTTAAATACATTATACAAATTTTTATTTTTTATTTTTTAGCATTTACTATCCTTCTTGACATGACATCATGGAATATAAATTGGTCGAATGATGAATATTCACATTTTGGTGACCCTTATTTGATTTGCTGAGAACCCCACTTGTGGCAACACTGTCATAATTTTTCTAGGACGGGGTTATGTGCACCTTATCAATACTTTATGAGAAATATCTATATCTATATATCTATATAAAAGAGGATCCTAGGCTAACTGATGTGGCGCGACTACAACACGGAATTGGTATTTATCTATTTTTATAATTTTCTTATAATTTTTGGGCAATAAAACCTAAGCAGCGACAATCCAAACAGCCACTTCACCGAAAATGTGTGATCAAATCCCTCTTCTATTGTTCCCTTAATTCTTCATTCTATATTCCCTCTTCTTGAATTGAAATTGACTAACTATACATAATTAAAGAATCCCTGTTCTATCACTTTGCCTGTTCTTTTTCAAGGCGCACCAAATTTCAGATTTGCTACTTTCCCATTCTTAGACATTTTTTAACAAATTGTCTCATCAAAGATTCCTGAACATCACCATTTCCAAAATAAATTCTTATATTTGCAGTTTCTCTATAAAAGAAGATCCTAGGCTCGCTGATGTGGCGCAACTACAACACAGGATTGGTAGTTATCTATTTTTATAATTTTTTGACAATTTTTAGGCAATAAAACCTAAGTCGCACTTACATAAAAATAAGTTGCTTAAGAAGCGACAATCCAGACCACCACTTCACCGAAAAGGTGCAATCAAATCCATCTTCTATTGTTCCCTTAAATCTTCATCCTATATTCCCTCTTCTTGAATTGAATTTGACTAACTATACAGAATTAAAGAATTTATGTTCTATCGCTCTTCCTGTTCTTCTTCAAAGCGCACCAAATTCCAGATTTGCTACTTTCCCATTCTCAACCATTTTCTAACAAGTTGTCTCATCAAAGAACCCCGAACATCACCATTTTAAAAAAAGATTCTTACGTTTGCAGTTCCTCCAAACAATTAAAGGCTCTTTTGTGGTTTATGTTTAATCCTCATTCCCCTTAATGCTTTCATTTTTCGATCAAATGTTCTTTGCTATATTATATGGGACTTTCAAGGTTATCAATTTTGAGTGCTTTGTGATTTTCTAATTTAAATTATCCCCTGGTCTCGCCAGCATCTCTTTCCATCAGTTTTTCCTTTCAGAGACCTTTGAAATTCTCCTTCGCGATGCACAAAATTCCTGGGGAAAATCTCCGACTGGCCCACTGAATGCTACTTTTCCTTTTTCTACCAATTTATTTTACTCTTTCAGCAATAAATATTTGCATGAACATTTCATTAACTTTGTTTTGTTCCTTACAGTTTGACTCCCATATGTTTTGGGTAAAAAAAATATATTTCATAAGCACTTTAATATATTCATGATTCTTACGGTATATGAATTTTTCCAAATTTCAACCTGACCAACATTAGTACATATTAAGCATAACAATACCACGAATCTCTTAAAGCATAAGTGTTATTGAGAGAAAGTTTGTTTTCTCTCAAGAAGTAAATTTTACTTTTCTCTATTAAAGCGGAAATTTCTCTGTCTTATAAACTATTTTAACTTGTAATCTTCACCAAGATTTATCACATTCAATGTCATTGCACCAATTCATTTAAATCAAAACTGATATACTTTATAAACCCGTTGCTATTGTCGTCACCTTTGATTTTTATATATTGCATTTTTGTGTAGACATCCACTACAATAATCATCATCCATCACACTAGAAAATGCAAACCACCATTACTGAGTTACATGGAGCAATGGCTGTTAAATGGCATTTGTGATGCATGTTTTATGTTTCGAGATAATAGATAAATATGTTTCAGAGAAGCTTTAAGAAAAATAACACTTATTGAAACAAATCAATTTTTAGGAATGATATGACTGTTTCATTAGGAATGATTCATTTAATTTTTTTTCTCAGTGATTGTTTTAACAACATCTGTGATTCAAATATATATATATAAGTAGTGAAGTTAAGGTACGTTTCAAAAATACTAAACTACTAATAATAAGATACATTAGAAGAAGAGACTTTTACACTGATGAAAAATATGAAATTTTTAGTTGTATGTTTGAGATAACATGCTAAAAGTAGTTACGACATAATGTTAATTTATAAATCTGGATTGCATTATTTGGTTAGCAACAATAATGGGCTTGCACTAATGTTTCTAAACTTACTAAATTTAATTCAATGTTGAATTAATTTTATGAATTCATACCCTCGACATAGTATAAGGAAAAAGGATTAGTCTTCACAGTTAAGGATTCTGCTCAAATTTACTCCTCGCCATCGAGGTAAATCTCATTTTTCTCTTTTTGAGTATTTAAGATTTTTTTTATATTTAGTTGATGTTTCATGTATCTTGATACTTTATATTCTCAATTTCCTACTTTATTTATGTTTATTGTAGAATTAAAATTGCACTGTTTTATTTAATTTGTGTCCTATTTATGAGACTCAATTAATACTGAGCTGAATATACAAAAGAATTACATTCTTACACTTAAAGGATTGTAGTGATACCGATTTTTTTGGAGTTTTAGAAAAATAAGACGCAAAATTCGAAGATATAAAAGTTTCAGGCTCTTCCACCCTTCCATTTTTTCTACCATACAATGAGTTGGAGTCCTTTTGCAGTTTGATGATAAGTTCAAGTTACTTAGAATTAGAATAATTAGATGCTTAAAATAATTTCATAATAATTTCTACATTTTGTTCTAAGATCCACACCATGGGTCTCACCCTTGAAAATTAATGAAATATTGCATACCAATACTCACCAAACACTTTTATAACAAATATAATATTTTTTTAAAGCTAATTATCTGATGGAGTATTAATTTCTATCACCGAAAAGACAATCAGACTTGACTATCAATCTTATTCCACGTAATGTGTTGTTGGTAATTATATAGAACACAACTTTGATTTAAACTTGATAAGAATGTGTCAGTGTACTAAGCTCGTGCTATGACTTTGTTCAAGAGAAGGAGCGACAAAACAGGGTCTTATTTATGCACATTTATTTGTATTTTTACAAGAGGTTATTTTGTAGCTTGAACATGTAACCTGGTCATATGAAGATAACTTTTATAATTGCGTGAGGCTCGCTCAATGTTGGTTTAAGCTTGACAACCAACATAAATTTTTGAATTTCAAAAATATTAATAATTTATGTATAAACAAGTAAAAATTTTAATTATAACGTTGAGCCTCCTCCATTTTCAAGAAGAAACAAAAAAGACTAAGAATAGAAAATTCTATAGTGCATCCCATTTTGATACATTAATGGCATGATAAAATTCCATAACATTCACTACAACTACAATCACATCTCTTTTTTCTTGATCAGCTACACAAAATAAAATAAACCGTGAAATTAAATACTTGGTGTATTATATCGAACCAATCAGTCATCACTATACATGAGATTTATTTTTCCCCTCTTACTAGACAAACTACAAGAGTAAGCTAAGTCATTTTTATCCTAACTATTCTATAAGAAAATTCAAAAGCGACTTTTATCAATCCCAATAATCGTGTCTTCCTCTAATTTTTGGAAATCTTATTTAATTCAAAATTCCAAATACTTATATAACTTTATTGTGCATTTGTATACTTGATCTTCAATTGAATTTATCAAAGAAGAAAAGAAATAATAATTTTGTGTGAACTTTGCTATTGAGGTTGTTCTGATGCGAGATGTCATGTCCTGAAATTTTGATGTTGAACAACAACATATATGATAGAGAAGTTCTAGCCTTACTTTACAATATAACTAACTTGCATTTGGTGAAAATACAAAGACGTCACCTGAATTATACGTGCTAATGTTTTTATTGATAATATTATCTGGAGTGAATGCTTGGTATTTTCTTATATCATTGGTCACCAAGTTCCTATTATCTATTTACATTAAATTTCAACTAGCAGTTCAATTTTAGTTCACTTCTTGATGTGTAAATTCAAGATATCTTGATACTGACATCTATGTGAAAAAAAAGTTTTACATGTATGGATAACATGTTTTACCCTAGAAATAAACACGTCACAAAATTATTATGTTGTTTCTCTTTTCTTGACTTTAACAAACTTAATTTAACCTTATGTCCAGGTTACGTGACATATCCCAAACACGGTGATTGTATTTCTCTATACGTACAGGTTTTATACAAATTACTCTACCTTCTAGAATAAAACAAAACTACCAAACTATATATGACACAAGACTTTTGAAATTCTTTCTACTCCCTTATTTCTCTCTCTCATTATTCTTCATCATTCCGAATTCCATCTTCCCCTGGTAGACATACTTGTGAATTCCTTTCTTTCTTCCCTCTCTGTATTCTTCCTTCATTCTCAGTTTCATTTTTCCTCCTACACTAACATGTGATAAGCTCTATTTATATTATTACAACTTTCAATCATTCTCATCTTTATATTCTTCCTTCAATTAATTACAACAATAACTTAATATAATCCCAATCCGGCTAATATATGTAACTAAAATTCAAAATTAATCATGGGGATGCAGAAAAACCCCAATTTAGTAGATTGTATGCAATTTTTTATTTTCAATCACTATATTTCTTTTGTGGCATTAGTATCTTGGTCACTCAGCTATTTTTTGGGACATTTTCTCACACTTTTTTGTTTTGCTAAAAGATAGCTCTTTAATTCCAATATCACGGATAAAGCAGTATTTTATGGGGGAAAATTTTGAATCTCCATACTACTTTAATATTTTATGGAATTCTCTCCTTATTCTGTGATACTACTTATAAACTTTAGACTGTTGGAAAAATTATCCTTACCAATAAGTTGAAATTTTTCAAGAATTAACATTTTCACTATTGGTAAATTTTCTCTTTCCAATGGGAATGATGTTTTTCAAGAATTATTATGGGGGTGTAGAAAATTACTCCAATTGGCACAAATATGCAACTTCTCATATTACAACGACTTTATGTTACTTTTTCACATTGGTATTCCCTTGTAGATTTTCTCAGACTTTTTACTTTTACTGAAAGTCATGTCTCATCTGTTCAAATTCTCTGTTTGGTGCAAATGAATTCAGTTCCCTTCTCCATTGGAACCCACATTCCTGCAAAGCAAAATACATTAAAATCCCTATTACTCTATTGTGAAAAATTTCAAACAACAACTCACTCAATTTCACATTTTATGAAATCCTTAATACCCTTCACCTTCTTAATCCGTAAATAAACATAAAGAGAAAAGTCATTTTCCTTTTTTGTTCCAAAAAATAAAATACATCGATAATCACCATCAAAGTCCTTCGTCTATCTGATAGTAACAATTATCATAGATGACCATATGAATTAACGACTGGGATTTGGAGAAAACTCTTTGCAAAGAAATTATTTTAACTACATTATTATTATAGTAAAGAGTTCGAATTTCTGGAAAATGAAGAGAAATAAATTTGGTTGATGTATAATATCTAAAAACTAAATGAATATTTGCAAATGATGATCCTAAGTAAATTTAATAAGGTTGTTCACCATCGCGTAAAGCGCGGAAAATTTATCTAGTTTTTAGTATATATGATGGTAAGGATGGCCATTGGAATGATTGTGTTAACTCTTATTTTCCTCCCTCAAGCCCTGATTATGATTCTTTTGTCGTTTGTGATGTTGACAGAAATTATAAAGAGGAGGATTTAGAATGTCATGCTCAGATAAGTGATATAATAAAATAAGCACTTGAGCATATGGAAATAATTAGGGAGCAGTATACTGAACAAGGAAAATCCATAGAAAGAATTAGTGCAAAACTTACAAAGATGCGGGCTAAGGCTGAAACTTGTAATGATCTACAAGTCATGGTCTTTGACATTACTCAAGAAGAACCTCAAACAGAAGAAAATAGTGAGTTCTTGGAAGAAGATAATTTTTATGAAATAATCTTGGCTTGAAGAACAAGCTCAACAAGTAAAATTTTATGGGTTTCTCCATGATGGTCTTACTAACATGGCTAAACAAATAATGGAAAGGAGAATGGAGTTTAGATAAGAGATAGACCAATTTTCTTAGATATCCATGACCTATAGGCTCTTATGAATAAAAAGGTTGAGGCATCTGAGGCCCGACCACAAATTATTGTGGATACTAGCCAACGTATGAAACAAAAAGAAGAGATTCCAACCATTCGACTAATCTTTTCTAGTTGATATTGATGTTGAAGAGATGGACAATAGTGATGATGTTAGAATTAATGCAGTTTTAGAGTTGGGACGTATTGTCCCTCATTCTAAATATTTTTCAATATTGTATGTGGTAGGCAAAAAAAAATAAAGCTTTTCAAGCCTATAGAAAGATGTGTAGATAAGGAACAATGTCCTTAATTCTAATATTTATTATACCAAAAAGACAAAGAGACATCCCTCACTTAAGGGCCAAGAAGTGCAAAATGCGACATCTATTACTTAGTTCCTTTATTTTTACACAACCTCCCTTTGAGCATAGTAGAAAATTAAAAAGAAACTATAGGGGTGCAATTGTCACATACCACCTTGGGAGACATGACTGGCACTTAATGTCACACAGGGACCTGGGCTGACCTGGCTGGGTATAAGCACCTCTGGTGCTTTCCAGCAACTCAAAATCAAGAAAAAAACGAGCTATATCTCAGTTGTAAATACAACCTCGGGACAATAAGGCCACATAGCAACTTGTAAAAAAAAATCTAACCTAACCAACAAGACAATAAAAGGAATCCTATGTGAGCCGATAAGACCACCATGTTCTCTAGTCATAACAGAAGGAAAATGGGTGGTTATATTCATAGTATAGCCGACAAGGCTGCTAACTAACTAGATAAATTAGACCCGACACGACCAATACGTAAAATACAGCATACATAGGCCTCACACGACCAATAACTGAAAACTGTAGTCCGCAAGCCTCTAAGAGTGGAATAGCTGGTCGAGATAGGGCCCCAACCTACCCAAAAGTTGTACAACAAAAAGAGCAAATCTTTCTAACTATCAACTCCGGAGAAAAAGAGCTGACTGAACTGCTACCTCTGGTTGACGGCTAAGAAGGTCCTAAACCACGTCTATCCGCACATGCAAGAAAGTATGTAGTGCCCCATAGATGGGCGTTAGTATAATATGTACCGAATATGTAAGGCAGTAATGAAAATGACTGAATAAAACTGATAAAAGAACTGAAAGTAATCAATACGAAGGATAAGAGTTATAACCTGAATAGCCTTACAACCAGAAGTATAGCTAACAAGAAGTAATACAAACAAGAACCCTACCAGGCCCCCATAAGCTTGGAAGCTACAATCAGCATAGAATAACCCACTTGAGCCCCCATAAGCCCTGGCAAGTATAATTCAATCTATATACCCCTAGCATGGTCAATATGAGTCAACGGGTAACTATAACCAACCTACCTAGCCTCTGGGTCTGCAACTGAGCCCCTAGGCTCCTGTAGTTGTGTCTAAGCCCTCTGGACTCCTATAACTGCACCTTGGGAATACAAGGCTCGACGGAGGGTTAGTGATGCCAATACGGTATAAAAGTAGAAGTCTATTCATGGATGGACTGTAGTATAGCCTTATAGGCCTGAATATAGTCCTGTCAGACATCATATAGCTCCTCTGAGTGATCTATAGCCCCGTAGGCAATGACATAGCTAGTAATCCTGAGGTTGGTCGACGGAAGGCTATGTAGAGTGGGGTCAGTCCCAACTGAAATAGTAAATGTTAGTCTCAAAACTATTTGAAGCAGCTAATCACAATACACATGCTTACGACTTGAATATAAGGACATAGGTCGTATTACTATACGATAGGAATAACTTACCGAAGATATTAGCCTTAACATACCTCGAATGCTGATTCTCATTTATCCAAATAGTTCCAACTTGTAGCTGGCAATTCCACTCAATTGCAGCCTCTACACTGAGAGAATAACGCTATTTCAATACTAGGACTCATCAAACAATGATATCCTTCAATAATATTAACTATAACTCAACTCCGTTTAATTCAGTCATAAACTCACAAATTTCAAAAAGACTAGAAGGTAGAAATGCTTACTTATCACTTGTAGTCGCTTCGGACTCAATTAGAAGTGATTCCGACGATTTTTACTCGGCAGGGTTCTGGTACTCTGAGCGAATTTTTAAGAAATAACTCTGAAGGGATATTCCTAATAGGACTAGAACTCATTATCCAGGACAAATTTACATTTGAATGGAGTTTAGTGGCGTAATTTGATGAGAAATGGATGAAAAGTAGAGAGAATTCGTCGTAGGGTCGCATTCTAGACTTTGGGGAAATATTTTATGATCTGAACTTGAACTTTTAACATATATATAGGTGGGTCGGTGGCCTAGTGAGCGCGGCGCGCCGCCAATCGCGCCAGGCAAGAGGAGCGATGCGCTGGGCTGGCAAGCGCGGTGCGGCGCCATTGCACCTGGCCTCCAACCCCTGCCTCCTGCTCACTCGATGTTGTACTCGTATACTCACCCCCTCGAGCCCTTTCTCACATGCGTCGTACTCTAAAACTCTCAACATACATAAGCACGCGTCAGTTAAATGATAAACTTGCTGAGTGTAACAGCAATTCATAAGTTTGAAGTAGAAGAAAAAGTGGTGAAATTGATGATGTTGTGCCACGATGTTAAATTAGGCTCTTTTTAGGAGGCAACTCAATTTTATTGCTTTCTTTTATTTATTTATTTATATATTATTTTTATAATTTTATTTTTTGTAGGAGTTTTAGTATTGAAGTAAAGTCACAGGAAGTTGCAAAAGCAAGCTACCAAGTAAGGACTAAGTGCGGGGTACCCGCATGAAGAATCAAATATTGTTGGGAGAAGTCTGAATATCCCATGAGTTGCTAATGCTTCCGCCTTCGGCCTACCAGGGAGTTTTTTTACCCTCTTGTTAGTTATTGTGTGACCGAGGACACTGCACAATTTTAAGTGTGGGGCGAAAAATTACTTGGGAGCTTTTATTGTTCTACTTTATTATTTTAGTTAATAATCTCTCTCAATTTTTCTTCATGCATTGTCTCTTTTTCTACTAGGCATGTAGCTTGAACAGAATTTTTCTTATTTTCTTAGAAGTAAATTTTTATTTTTTCTTTAGTCATAGATTGAAATTTTTTCCTATGATGGATGGATGACGACTTTCTCGAGAGAATTAAGTTGTTAGATTTAATTTTTTTAGGAATAATAGGGAGAGAAAAGAAAATACCATTTTTGATTTATTTGATACTAGCAATTTAAGCCTGAGCTTGAGTAGTGCTTTCTTGTGAGTGTTTGACAATTAAAATAAAATAGCAAATTTTTTGACACCTAGGCTCAGGGTAGTGATTCTGTATATATATATTTTCTTATTTTTCCCATGTTTGCGATGACCCTATCTATATTAGAGCATATTAATCTGTTCTGATTGAGATTTGTGCCACATGAGGTGAGTATTTCTTGCATATATTTACTTTTTTTGCATCTTAGTCTCGAACTTGCCTTGCATCTTATTGAAGCAAAATAATATGTGAAATTTAGCCTATTTAGATGTTGTTACCACTAGTTAGCCCTTTAAACCTATAATCTATTTCATTTTTTAGCCGTATATTTACCTTGATCTTTTTTATAAAATATCTAGTTTTTGCATCTTACTTCCTTGAGTATTGTAGTATAGAGATGAAATTGTTAAATCTGAAGAAAATGGATAGTTAAGTGTAAATAGTAATCAATGATATGAAAAGGCCCTTTATGTGACATGAACTAAAAAAAAAGGGAATAAAAATTCTTAAAATAAAAAAAAATTAAATATAATGGGTGATATGTCTTGATATGATGAGAATCATTGGTGGAAATAATTGATGAAGAGAGAGCTGAAAATTAAAGTAAAGAAAATAATGGGTGATAAGTCTAAAAATTGCAAAGTACTTTAAAAAGTGTTAGTCACTATTATATAGTTTTCCTGTCCATTCCTTAGCCAACATTACAACTCGTTAAAGTCCTATTTGATTTTATTCGAGCGTACTAAATTAGTGAAGATTTACATAATGGGTAAGTCTATAGTACTTTATGCGTATATATGAATTCTTTTGTGAGTGCGAGAGATGTGCTTTGATGCTAAGTCATTAAATTGCATTCACTTCTTTGATTTGAGTGTATGGACTATTTATTCTTGTGAGGGCACTTGTTTCATGGTAGATAGATGATATGATTAACTTTCTTTAACAAGTACGTGAGCAAGATTACATTTGAAATACTAGAATCCATCTTTGAAGTTGGGAGGTTAGATATTTGTTGTATTATATATCTTGCATGATGAGCGGGAAGTGCACTTGATGTTGTGCATTACTACATGGTCAAATTATTTGTATCAACCAAAGTAGATTTGTTCCTAGGCCTGACTTATTAAGACGAGCTTAAGATTTGCTTGAGGATGAGAAAAAGTCTAAGTGTGGGGTGGTATGTGTGTGTGTGCGCGCGCGTGCGTGTGTGTGTATTTTTATGATAAATATTGTATTCTATTGTGTAGGAATAAAGCCTGACAAAAATAAAGAAATCTAAAGCAAAAATATATTAAAAATAAAACAACCATTATAAGAAAATTAAGCAGGTAGCTCAATAAAAAAATTTATAATAATAATACTTTCCTACGAAAAATTAAAAAGGCAAAACAAATTGAGAAAACTTTCCTTGGTGATGTCAGAAGCAAGTGGCGGTGGCAACGCAAACTAAGCAGCAACGCGATGTGAGGTGCCAAATTCGAATTCGAATTGAATTCTCAATTTTTTTTGGACTCGGTTTATTTTGTGTGAATTTTTTATAAACTTATAAATAGTCCTTATAAATATTTTGAAACAACAACTTTTTATTGGAGAAGAGCTAGGAGTTGCCATAGGAGCTAGAGAATTTAGCTTTTTTATCTTTTCTTGTCTTTGTTATTTATATTTGCATAGTTCTTTGGATAAATTATTGTATTTACTCCATGTCTATTTGGAGCTATATAAAGTTTTCATTCTATAATTATGATAGTGGCATGATTATTGTTGTATGAACTTGAGTTAAATTGCATAATTATCATCGTAGTTGTTCATATATTCTTGTGCACTATTTTAATGTTTCACGATCATTGAAATACATCTAGAATCTTGATGTGAATCTGAAAGAAGGATCAATAAGATAAAACATTGAATATAAGGAGTAAGATCTTTTCTTGAAGTAAAACTGAGAATTGATTTGCGGCTAGGACAGGAATATACCTAGAACACCTTACTTGGTTATTAAACGGGAGAAGCTAATTTTTTTCCACATGATTTATTCTTGATCATAGGAATAAAGATATAGAATTACATGTGAATAGATGATTTGTTATACCCAGGAACCCAATCATCAGACCCAAGAGTCAAAATGGAAAAAACTAACAATTCGCACCAGATCTCAAGACGGCCCGTGAGGTAGGTCGTGAGGAGTGACCACGAGTCATGAGGTGACTCGTGGTCAGCAAGGTTGGCAGGCTCAGGTTGAGGAGGCCACGGGCATGACCTCGAGTCTTGGTCAGACCCCATGACTCGTGAGGTCCCTCGTGGTCTACCTTGGAGGTTGCAAAAGGTTGGGAAGGGCAGTGAAGGCCACGGATGGTGACCACGAGTCGTTGTCTAACCTCACAACTCGTGAGGTGACCTGTGGGTTGGAGTGTATGGTTGGTCAAGGTTTTGGGCAGTGAGGGTCACAGGTGGTGACCATAAGTCGTGGTAAGCCACCACGATTCGTGGGGCACCTCATGGGGGCCCCTGAGTGATTTTAGGCAGTGAGCATGACGGATCCAGGCCACGAGTCGTGCCCTGGAAACGACTTGTGAGATCCCCCGTGGGGACTAGCAACCAAAAATTTTTGCGTTTTTAGTAAGGATGCTTTCGTAATTTCTAAACTCCTAAGGCCTAAACTACATCTTTTTAAGGTCTGAATGGGGTCTTTTAAGGGGGTTAAGTTCATGTTAAGCTTCATTAATGCATGCAAGGGTACAGAGAGGAAATTAGAAGGTGACGCAAAGTGTTCTTTATCAATTCCTCTAAATTCCATCTTGGGCTAGCAAGGGAAGTTAAGAACTAGATAATCCCAGGTATGTTAGATCATCAATGGGTGAATTCTTCCACACCCATGCTCCCATACTATGATTTTATTTAAAATTTATCAAAAACTCATGGGGTTTTGTATTTGATTATATAAAATCTAATGATTTAATTATGGGTTTTGTGATTTTGAAATATTATCATAATCTATGGATTTTGATCATCTTTTGAGATTTAAATTGAGTATAATATTATTGCTTTTAATTTTTTTAAGCAATTAAGCTTAATTATGCATGCCCCATGATGAATCGATTTATGATTTATTTCTTATTGATGCTCTTTACAAGCCCCTCATGAATTATGTTTCAAATTATGAATTTATTATGTTACCCATTATAATTTTAAGAAAATCAAGTTATATGCATGATCTACAAGTATGTATGAATCTTATTAATCATGAATTATATTTTTGGCCGACTTACGGGCCTCATGTCATGGCTAGATCACATATGTTCAAGCATGTTTACGATTATCATGATTTAACTACCCCATGAACTCACGTATGTATTATTATGAGCACTATATATGTTTTGGAAGTATTATCGAACACCGAGTAGGTTCGGGGCTTAGGTTAAGCCCCGGATCTCATGAACTACATGCCACCATAGGTATATCGGGACCCTTTCATGTTAGTCCCTGGCCCAAATGGCCATTTTTCATGGTGATATCACACTTTCATGGTTCTACCCTTGGCAAGGTACGAACACCCTCCTGACTAGTGTTACAAGTCGAGCTTCATGTGTACTCATATGGGGTATGTCGATTAAGAGAATCTCCCATTATTCCTCATGATTTATGCAAGTTATGATTATATATATTGGCTCAAGTCATATGTAAATATGTTCTATTATGATTATGATTATTTTATGTTACGAATGTTTTGAAAACCTTAAGTCATATGATATATCATTATGATTCATGATATGAGCATGACGTCCTACTCTTATGATATTTTATGAACTTCATATATGTTTTAAACGTCCGTTTTACTTACCCTGCATACTCAGTACATTCTACGTACTGAACGCATACCTTCTATGTTGTATTGTTTCATGATACAGGTTTCAGTTCTCAAGCTCATCCTCACCCATAGATAGTTTTAGATTCGCTCTCAGCGCTCTTGGTGAGGCCTCATGTTTCGAGGGTTGTATGTTCATCCTTTATGTTGTTCTTTCAGTTTCTGGATGTTGGATTAGTTGGGGAGTTGTCCCATCAATCCATCCTTCATGTTTAGAGGCTTATCAGGCTGCAAGTTTTATTCATCCATATTGTATAAGTCTTGTACTAATATTTCCCTTTGGCTATGTTATGATTACGTTCTTATATTTTAAGTCTTCCGCTCATGTTATTGGATTAGAAGTATACTCATGCCATGGTTCGACATGGGGTCTCTCGGGGATCCTTGTCCCGTGTCTACGATCCAGGTGTATGTTTGGGTCGTGACAAACTTGGTATCAGAGTTATAGGTTGATGCATCCAAGGGAGCCTGAAAGCCGCGTTAAGTAGAGACTTTTTCATGGGTGTGAAGCGCGACACGCTTATGAAGAAGAGGCTACTAAACTTTTATAAAATTTTCCCTTCTTTCATGATCTATGTCATGCGATGAACGTCCTTTACTCTTCTAATTTGTGTTATTCGCGTTAGTAGAATCATGCCTCCATATCGAGTAAACGCCAGGAGTAACGACAATGGTAATGATCATGAGGGTGCCCATGATGGCGAGCATCAACCAGCTCCACCCATTCATGAGGAGCACGTACCAGAGCCAATCGCCTATGCTGAGTTTAGGGCAGTGATTCAGATGCTGGCATAGGCCATGACTGCCCAGGTCCAGAATCAGACAATGGCACATTTCCCTCGAAATGGGAATGCAGCGGAAGCTAGGGTGAGGGATTTCTTGAGGATGAGCCCTCCGGAGTTCACGGGGTCAAGGGTGGACGAGGATCCACATGATTTCATTGAGGAGATTTTGAAGACCCAGGTTATGCGGGTGAATAATGGGGAATGCGTTGACTTGACCTCCTATCAGCTAATGGAGGTAGCACATATATGGTTTAAGCAATGGAGAGATGCTAGGGTGGCGGGTGCAGGCCCAATAGTTTGGGATGAGTTTCACACTGCATTCATAGATCGGTTCTTTCCTCGGGAGATGAAGGAGCTCAAGGAGGCCGAGTTCGCGAATCTGAAGCAAGGTAACATGTCTATATAGGAGTATGAATTGGAATTCACCCAGTTATCTAAATATGCTTTGGAGTTGGTAGTGGATCAGCGGGCTCGGGTGAGCCTTTTTGTGCATGGAGTAGCAGGTTATTTGGACAAGGATTACCGGATTGCCATGCTTCACTAAGACATTGATTTTCCCTGTATTGTATTGCATGCACAGAAGATGGAGTCAGTCATAGAAGGCAGAGAGAGGCCAAGAGGGCCAGGACCGACAACTACGGGGTTTCTCAGGCCAGGACAGGGGGTGGACCACGTCAGTAGTCTCAGCACTGGTCCATTGCTCCAGCTCCATCATCTTCTAGCACGCCATCCAGGTTCAGGGGAGACCAGAGGAGCAGGGCTATAGGCTCGAGGGATCATAGTAGTATGCAGGTGGAGCGCACTTTTCCAGTTTGTGCGAAATGCGGCAAGAATCATCCCGGGAGGTGCCTGGTCGGCGCAGATGCTTGTTTTGAGTGTGGAAAACCCGGACACATGATCAGAGATTTCCCTGTAGACAGTTCTACCACTCCAGAAGCACGACCCCCTCAGCAGGGTGCCTCAGCTAGTTCAGCAGGCGGTCAGCGCCAAAATAGGTTTTATGCCCTAGTGCCTCGCCAGGAGCAGGAGGCTTCGCTAGATGTAGTCACGGGTATGTTGCAAGTCTTCCATATTGATGCTTATGTTTTTTTATATCTAGGAGCTACTTTGTCTTTTGTGACCCCTTACATTGCTAGTAGTTTTGGAGTTAGTCCTGAAATTCTGTCAGAACTGTTCTCCGTATCTACTCCAGTTGGTGAATCAGTGGTAGCTAGGCGGGTGTATAGAGGTTGCCCCATCACATTGTTGCATAAGGTTACCTCTGCAGACTTAGTAGAGTTGGCCATGAGTGACTTTGATATCATCTTGGGTGTGGATTGGTTATTTGCATGTTCTACTTCGATTAACTATAGGACCCGTGCGGTGGAATTTTGATTTTCGGGTGAGTCAGTTCTGGAATGGAAGGATAATTCCGTTGTACCAGCCGGTCGGTATATTTCATACCTTAAGGCCAGGAAAATGATGTCTAAGGGTTTCATGTACTACCTAGTTAGAGTTAAGGATATAGAGTCTGAGACCCCGACTATTCAGTCAGTTCTAGTGGTGTGTGAGTATCCGGAGGTTTTCCCTGATGATTTTTCAGGTGTTCCTTCGGAGAGGGAAATTGATTTCGGTATTGATCTATTGCCCAATACGCATCCTATCTCTATTCCTCCTTATAGGATGGCTCCAGCCGAGCTAAAAGAGTTAAAAGAACAGTTGAAGGACTTGTTGGATAAGGATTTCATTAGATCGAGCACTCCATGGGGTGTACCTATTCTATTTGTTCAAAAGAAGGATGGGTCCCTTCGAATGTGTATTGATCATCGGCAGCTGAATAAGGTCATTGTCAAGAACAGGTACCCCTTGCCCAGGATTGATGATTTATTTGACCAGCTCCAGGGTGCCAGGTATTTCTCGAAGATTGATCTCAGATCCGGTTATCACTAGCTCAGGGTTCGGGAGAGTGACATCCCGCAAACTGCTTTCAGAACTCGGTATGGTCACTATGAATTTATTGTTATGTCTTTTAGACTAACCAATGCCCCTGCAGCTTTCATGGACTTGACGAACAGGGTGTTCAAGCAATATCTAGACATGTTCGTGGTCGTGTTCATCGATGATATCCTTATATACTCTCGGAGCTGGGAGGAGCATGTCGCTCACTTGAGAGTAGTGCTTCATACCCTTAAGGATCGTCAGTTGTATGCGAAGTTCAGCAAATGTGAGTTTTGGTTAGACTCTGTAGCATTCTTGGGCCATGTGGTATCGAGTGAGGGCATAAAGGTAGATTCTCATAAAATCTAGGTGGTAAAGAATTGGCCCAGACCGGTGAGCCCATTAGATATCAGGAGCTTTTTGGGATTAGCGGGTTACTACCGGAAATTTGTTGGGGGTTTCTCATCTATTACGACACCTTTTACCAAGTTGACTCAGAAGAAGGAGAAGTTTCCATGGTCGGAGGCTTGTGAGAAAAGCTTCCAAGAGTTGAAGACCCGACTCACTTCAGCACCAGTGTTGACTTTATCCGAGGGTACGGATGGCTTTGTTGTATATTGTGATGCTTCGGTAGTCGGACTGGGATGTTTGTTGATGCATCATGGGAAAGTAATAGCATATTCCTCTCAACAGCTGAAAGTTCACGAAAAGAATTACCCAACCCATGATCTCGAGTTCGCCACGGTGGTGTTCGCATTGAAGATATGGCGGCATTACTTGTATGGTGTCCACGTGGACGTGTTCACGGATCACAAGAGCTTGCAATATGTGTTCACACAGAAGGATCTCAATCTTCGGCAAAGGAGGTGGTTGGAGTTATTAAAATACTACGATATAAGTGTTCTTTACCACCCGGGCAAGGCTAATGTGGTGGCGGATGCACTTAACAGGATCTCTATGGAGAGTGTGTCCCACGTGAATGAGGGAAAGAAGGAGTTGGTGAAGGATGTCAACCGGCTTGCAATATTGGGAGTTAGATTGATGGACTCGACCGATGGCGGTGTTATTGTGCAGAATGGGTCAGAAAATCATCCTTGGTGGTCGATGTCAAATCTAAGAAAGATGAGGATCCGATTTTGAGGAAGCTGAAGGAAGCAGTGCGGAGTCAAAAGGTGGAGGTTTTCTCCCAATGGGGAGATGGTGTGCTATGATACCAGGGTTGACTATGTGTTGCCGACATTGATAATTTAAGAGTTCGGATATTGCATAAGGAACATGGTACCAGATATTCTATCCATCCGGGATCCACGAAGATGTATCGGGACTTGCAAGAAATCTATTGGTGGGATGGTATGAAGAAGGATATTGCAGAGTTTGTAGTCAAATGTCCAAACTTTCAGCAAGTGAAAGTCGAGCATCAAAGGTCGGGAGACGTACTTCAGGGTATTAGCATTCCCACATGGAAGTGGGAAGAGATTAACATGGATTTCATTACAGGCCTACCTCGTACTCCACAACACTATGATTCCATTTGGGTAGTGGTAGACAAGTTAACCAAGGCTACACACTTTCTACCGATCAAGAGCACGGATTCGGCGAATGATTATGCCAAGTTGTATATTCGGGAGTTGGTTCCACTTCATGGAGTGCCCTTGTCTATTATTTCAGACTGAGGTACTCGATTTACCTCCCAGTTCTGGCGGTCTTTTCAGAAGGGACTTGGGACTCAAGTCAAGCTCAGCACAACCTTTCATTCGCAAATGGATGGCCAAGCCGAACGAACAATCCAGACTCTTGAGGACATATTGATGGCATGTGTAATGGATTTTAAGGGTAGTTGGGATGATCATTTGCCCTTAATCGAGTTTGCTTATAATAACAGTTATCACTCCAGTATCCAAATGGCACCGTTCGAGGCTCTCTATGGGCGGAGGTGTAGATCTCCCATTGGATGGTTTGAGGTTGGTAAGGTAGCTATGATAGGGCCGGATTCGGTTCACGAGGTGATGGTAAAGGTTCAGTTTATAAGGGACCGGTTGAAAACCGCTCAAAGTCGTCAGAAATTATATGCCAATGTGAGGAGAAGAGATTTGGAGTTTAAGGTGGGCGATTAGGTATCTCTAAAGGTATCTCCAATGAAGGGAGTCATGCGGTTCAGAATGAAAGGAAAACTCAGTCCCGCTATATTGGCCTCTACAGGGTTGTGAGGAGAGTTGGCAAGGTAGCGTATGAGTTGGACTTGCCCTCGGAGTTATTTTCAGTTCATCCAGTGTTTCATGTGTCACTTTTGAAAAAGTGTTTGGGTGATCCAGCTTTATTATCCTGGTGACAGCGTTGGTGTAAAAGACAACCTCGGTTATGAAGAAGTATCCGTGGAAATATTAGATCGTCAAATCTGTAAGCTAAGGAACAAAGAAGTAGCTTCAGTTAAAGTATTATGGAGAAATCAACATGTTGAAGGAGCTACGTGGGAAGCCAAAGCGGATATGATGGCTAGATACCGACACCTGTTCTCTACCGGCTCAGTTTCAGTTTGAGGTATCAGTTTTTGCCCTAAACCTCTAATTAGTTTTTATGTTCAGTTCATGCGTATAAGTTTGTTTTTGATATGGTAAATGTATGTGATGTCTGAATTCAGTTCGGTTATGTAGTTTTTTTCGGAGGTAGTCAAACCATCAGTTTTCAGCTTAAATGATCAGTATTCTTATATGGTGATAGCTTGTTTCTGAGTTTTCTGCATGTTTCTAATATTCGAGGACGAATGCTCCCAAGGGGGAAATATTGTTATACCCCGGGAACCCAAGGATCAAACCCCGAATTCAAAACAGAGAAAAACTAAAAATTCGCATCAGATCGCAGGACCACCCGTGAGGTAGGTCGTTTGGAGTGACCACGAGTCGTGAGTTGACTCATGATCAGCAAGGTTGGCAGGCTCAGGTTGAGGAGGCCACGGGCATGATCACGAGTCGTGGTCTGCCTTGGAGGTTGGCAAGGTTGGGAAGGTCAGTGAAGGCCAGGGATGGTGACCACGAGTCATGGTCTAACCTCACGACTCGTGAAGTCACCCATGGGTTGGAGTGTATGGTTGGTCAAGGTTTTGGGCAGTGGGGGCCACGGGTGGTGAACATGAATCGTGGTCAGCCACTATGATTCGTGGGGTCCCCTGAGTGACTTTGGGCAATGAGCATGACGGATCCAGGGCACAAGTCGTGCCCCTGGAAACGACTCATGAGGTCCCTCGTGGGGATTGGCAACCAGAAATTTCTACATTTTTAGTAAGGGTGTTTTCATAATACCTAAACTCCTAAGGCCTAAACTACGTCGTTTTAAGGTTTGAATGGGGTCTTTTAAGGGGGTTAAGTTCATGTTAAGTCTGATTCATGCATGTAAGGGTATAGAGAGGAGATCAGAAGGTGATTCAAGGTGTTCTTTCTCAATTCCTCTAAATTTCATCTTGGGCTAGCAAGCAAAGTTAAGAACCAGATAATCCTAGGTATGTAAGATCATCAATGGGTGAATTCTTCAACACCCATACTCCTACACTATGATTTTATTTAAAATTTATCAAAAACTCATGGGGTTTTTTATTTGATTATATAAAATCTAATGACTTAATTATGGGTTTTGTGATTTTGAAATATTATCATAATCTATGAATTTTGATCATCTTTTGGATTTAAATTGAGTATAATATTGTTGATTTTTAATTTTTCTAAGAAATTAAGCTTAATTATGCATGCCCCATAATGAATCAATTTATGATTTATTTCTCATTGATGCTCTTTACAAGCCCATCATGAATTATGTTTTAAATTATGAATTTATTATGTTACTCATTATGATTTTAAGAAAATCAAGTTATATGCATGATCTACAAGTATGTATGAATCTTATTAATCATGAATTATGTTTTTGGCCAACTTACGGGCCTCGTGTCATGGCTAGATCACATATGTTCAAGCATGTTTACTATTATCATGATTTAACTAGCCCATGAACTCACGTATGTATTATTATGAGCACTATATATATTTTGAGAGTAGTATCAAACATCGAGTAGGTTCGGGGCTTAGGTTAAGTCCCTGATCTCATGAACTATGTGTCACCGTAGGTATGTCGTGACCCTTTCATGTTAGTCCCTGGCTCAAATGGCCCTTTTTCATGGTGATATCACACTTTCATGGTTCTACCCTTGGTAAGTTACGAACACCCTCCCGACTAGGGTTACAAGTTGGGCTTCATGTGTGCTCATATGAGATATGTTGGTCAAGAGAATCTCCCACTATTCCTCATGATTTATGCAAGTTATGATTATATATGTTGGCTCAATTCATGTTAAGTAAATCTGTTCTATTATGATTATGATTATGTTATGTTACGAATGTTTTGAAAACCTTAAGTCATATGATATTTCATTATGATTCACGATACGAGAATGAAGTCCTACTCTTATGATCATTTACGAATTTCATATATATTTTAAACGTCCATTTCACTTACATTGCATACTCAGTACATTCCACATACTGACCGCATACTTTCTATGTTGTATCGTTTCATGATACAGGTCCCAGTTCTCAAGCTCATCCTCACCCATAGATAGTTTCAGATTCGCTCTCAGCGCTCTTAGTGAGTCCTCATGTTTCGAGGGTTGTATGTTTAGCCTTTATGTTGTTCTTTCAGTTTCTGGATGTTGGATTAGTTGGGAGTTGTCCCATCAATCCATCCTTCATGTTTAGAGGCTTATCAAGCTGCAATTGTATTCAGCCGTATTGTATAAGTCTTGTACTGATATTTTCCTTTTGGCTATGTTATGATTACGTTCTTATATATTAATTCTTCCGCTCATGTGATTGGATTAGAAGTATGCTCATGCCATGGGTCGACATGGGGTCTCTCGGGGCTGCTTGTCCCGTGTCTCCCTTCCAGGTGTACGTTTGGGTCATGACATAATTCGAGGATCAAAAGACTATAATAATACAATTAACCCCGTAAATCAATAACTCAATAATTATTGGAAGATAACGAAGGTGCATACGCAGCATGATTGCTAACAATCCATAGTCCTAGATCGATTCATCTCATTAATTACGTAAAATAAAATTTGTTCTTTCTTTGGTTACTTGTTCATTAGCATTTTATTTTGTTTTTAGTTTAGATAATTATAAATATATCTTTAGATTCAATCGTCTGAATAAACAAATTAGCATTAGTTCAATTTAGTAAATAATTAACCAACAAGTCCATGTGGATTCGATATCTGAACTTCAAATCCTATGTTACTCATATGACCATGTACACTTGCATGTTAGGTAGACTCGAACAATCACATTTTTAAAATTATGTCTCATAAAAAAGTATTTGGCATCACCTTTCCTTCATTTTCGGTGATTTTCAAAAAATGTAATAAAGGTGTCAGTTCTAGTAGGGATAAATCTAAGGTCAAAATTAGGATAAATATGAAAGATTTTACACATGTTGATGAAAATTTTCCTCCCTCCATTTTTCATGATATAAATTCGGATACTGTTTTAGATAATAAAACCTTCGAAAGACAATATGAGAAATTTGAAGAGGAAATAGAAAAACAAGTAGAAGAAAATGAATTTGATGACATACCAACTAGTCCAGTTATCAAAACTCCAATTCAGACTCATAATCAGTCTGGAGCTAACCTTCCCTTTGTACCTCCTATAAAGGGTAAGGCCAATGTGCAATGTCCCAGAGTAACAACACGGTTATTAGCACTTGAATTTTTAAAGCTAATAAGAGTAGTAGAATTATATCTGCCATTTAGAAAAATTTTAAAAGAAGTTTGTACTAGGTGAAAATCTTTATATGAAATGCTGAAGTTGCTTATGTTTTTCAAAAACCTGTACAAATGGTGTTTAATGCCCACAATGCTGACTCCTTTGAACAAATTATTCAAATTGATTGGGATAAAAATTTCTGAGCTTATTAAAATTTTAAAAGTGTTTTATGCTGCTAGAAAATAATTTTCTGAAATTTATTTTTCTACTATTTAACAAATTTTATATTATATTTGTGCTATTTCAGATTAATTTACTAAACATAAAAAAATAGAAAAGTTTAAGTCTGTCATCATAAAAAAGATTGAAAAATTCAAAAAAAAATTTCATATTCCTCAAATTTATTTGAATGCTTCTTTATTAAACTCGTGTTTAAAATTACAAGGTGCAAAAGAAATGGTTGCTAAAATTTATAAAAATTTAGAAATTGTTGAAACTAAATGCCCAACTCTAGAATAATGTCAGAATAATATATATGTAAATGCTATATTTATTTTTGACAAGTATAAATTCATGAATATAAATGGCGATATAGACGCTCTTGAAACTAAGCTAGAATAGATGATACTTTTTATTTTGTGATAAAATATATTGGTTTTGATTCTTTTGGTAGTGAATATGATCTTGATTCTTAGTTTAATATGAGAATGGAATAAATTAAGGATGAAGATGGCAATGACCAACTTTTAGCACGACGGGCAGCGCGCGTCAGCTCAAGATTTCAATCAAGTTTAGTAGTTTTGGAGGCCGCTTCAATGCAACAAGATTTCAACTCAGAGACCACATACACTCATTAGCAAAGGACAACTTGGAGATATCTGTTTTATTCAAATATTGGATCAATGATGAACGAAGAAATTTCAGACAACCAGAGTTAACCACCCAGAAAAAGAAGAATATAATAAAATACTTAGTAATAATAGTTATGACTGACATGAAAGTTATGGGCCGTCAATCAATATTGTCAATTCTAGAGAAAAATTTTGAACAAATTATACGAGGCTTATAAAAATGCTATATAAGAGCATATAAATATTAATATGATAATTTGATTCCTAGTTCAAAACAGAATCCTTCCAGAAGGTGACAATGTAAATTAGGTACTCTTTTAATATTTATAATATAAATTTTGTATTATTGTATTTGCAATTTGAATAAAATTAAAAGCATTAGCGTTTATTTTTTCAGTAATAATTATCTTACTTGATTTATTATATATTATATTTAATATGTGTCTTAATTATTAATGAATTAAATTAAGAGAAACTTTAATAAACTTATAATTTTCATGACTTTAAATTAATCATTTCTTATTTCTTAGTATTCTAGATTTTTAATACTTTACTTTATCATTTTTAGTTAGATATATTTTTTAGTCATACTTGAAATTATTTTTTAAATATTTACAAATACTAAGAAAAAGGTTTTTAAATTTTTTTTATAGATAGTAAAAAATTATATTCAATATTAAGTTTGAGTTTTTATTTAAATTTTGTATCAACTTTATTAAATTAATATATATATATATATATATATATATATATATATATATATATATATATATATATATATATATATATATATATATAATTTAAATATTTTTTTTTTTGAAAAAGCTTCTGATCATCACCCGACCCATCTCGTCCCGTCCCCTTTCGTGGCAGATGGGATGGGACAAATGGTTCATCCCGCCATGGCTCTGCCGGACGGTTTAGGTCCCCCCTCCATCCCAAATTCTGTCCTGTCCTGTTTGGTGAAAAAAATTCCGCCCAAGCCCGTTTCGTCCCGGTCTTTTTGACACCGTCAGTCTAAAGGAGCCCCGGAGATTTGTTTTTGTCTCAACGCGTGTTTAATCATCACAACTTAATGATTTTTCTGTCATGTATCCTTCATCTTACAACATTTTGATTGGCAAGTTATATATCTAGTTGTAGAAGTGCAGAATCATTAATACTGAAACTGTTTTTATAATCAAATTGTTTAACTCTGCACCATTTCTCATGATAGATCAGCCAATAATGTAACTGAAACCATCAGTGTTATAGTTGGTAAAAAGATCATATATAAAAGATAAATAAACAAAATGCTTGTCTATATTTAGATAATGGAGAACATGGGTTTTTAATAGTCACCACAGAGTGGTTTGAGGCATTGAAAGATTTTCCCAATTTGGGTACAGAAAGAAATTGCTGAAAATCCAAAAAACATGCGCCTGCGAGGCTGTGTCATTTATAGGTTTGACACATACCTGATTAGAATTAACACTTACCCAATGCTTTGCTCCCCTACCATAATACCTAACATTCAAAGAGCTCACCAATTTTGTGCTTATCCAGCTCACATGTTCTTTTTATTAGTCTTTTAGAACATATTGATCCAATCAATTCAAATTTATAACATTAGACTCACTAAGAGCATTACAATGCTAACTATCAAAAGGTTTATTTTTATTACTTAAATCTGAGATTTCTAATTAAAGGTAGAGTTGTATCAATCATTCAATCACTGTACCCTTGGCTGTCACAGGCCACATTTTTGCTGATGATGGATTTTACCAGGAATTGTTTTTCCATTTTCTTTTATACCATTTAGTTGTTACCTTTTCCGTATTAAGTTTTGATGCGGTTCACTTAGTGCCATTATATTAGCCATGAAACAACACGATAGTTACAAGTATTCTAGGGATGTTGAAAAGTTTAATGAATTTTCCCTATGGGAAGGACACCTTAAGGCAATAAGGATAGAAATGTAAAGCAGTAAAGTAATTACAATATTTTTCCCAATATATTCCATTCATAGTACTTCAGTTAGCAATCCATCTACATCGACTGACCAAAATAACTGGAAGACACGACAGAATAGCACAACAGCAACATTTTCTTTGTCACATATCAAGTCTCAAAACCCTGACATATATGTACTGAATCAATGAGATGAAAAATAGAAGCACAAACACCAATAATGGTTTTTTATATACCAATAAGGCTAATGGTACCATAATCATCTTGAAGTTAAGGACGATTATTTCCCTTAAATTTTAAAATTAAACGTACGGCAGCTAATAAATCATTTCTCTAATAAACTGTTATCAGGCTTGCCTACCATTTTTTGGGAAATAACTTACCTACCCTCGGTGTTTACCAAAATCACATAATTTACATAGTTAACTGCTATTTTCTTTGTCTCAATTTATGTGACATACTTTTCTTTTTAGTCAGTCCCGAAAAGAATGACATATTTATACATTTAGTGATCATTTGGTAGAGTGTATTAGAAAAAATAATGCAAGCATTAACTTTATGTATTACTAATACCTTGTTTGGTATATTTTTTCAACATATATATAGCTAATACAAACATTAGCTATACACTATTTGGTATTAAGCTATGTATAACTAATGCATTAAAAACCATGGTATTAGTATTGCAATGGTTGTTAATGCATGCATTAGCATGGTTAAAAACATAATTGTCCCTCAAAACTTTTTCCACATCCTTTCTATATTATTTGTGGAGGGTATTTTTATGAATAAATAGTTTTTTAACATAAATCATTCAATAAATATTATTTTAAACACACTAAATCAAATACTGCATAAAAAATAACCTCAGCATAACTAATGGAAGCATAACTAATACCAACATTACCAATGGAAGCATTACTAATACACATTATTCAGCATTACTCTTATACACTCTACAAAACGATCGCTTAGTAATAATGTAACTTTGAAATACCTATTTCACCCTTAATGAAATGATTTATAGCCACACAAATATTTATGACTTGTTTTAAACCACAAGTTTCAAAAGTTTTTTTATATTTCTTAAAATCCATGTTCGATAAACTACATCACATAAATTGGGATAGGGGGAGTAGATATAAAACACAGTAATTTAAATGAGAAAGTGTATGTTGACTCTTCCTTGTCTTGACTGGTTAGCCTAGGCCTTTTCAGCAACATTGCTTCTCTGACTGATTTCTTTAGTGTTTAGCACAGGTTTAATTACGAACTCCTTAGGTTCAATACATGAGGTTTTCACTAATATTAGCTAGGTGGTAAAATAAATATGTGAAAATGCTAAAGCAAGCAACAAGAATAAAATTCATACGGTCGGAAAAAAGAAAAGAAGAAAAAAATTAGACCATAATGTCTTGTCAGAGAGCACCACTTATGTAATTATCAAACATAATATGGTTTACTCTTGACATTAATCAACCATGCAAATCATTACAAACATTCTCATCTTCACTTATATAAACACTCCTAAAAATTGAACATCAAAGACTAAAAAGAAACAAGCTTTCCCTTTGGTTCCTAAACAACCTTCACTCTTAACACGTACAACCCCAAATATAGTATGTAATTGCAAAGAAGTTTTAAACTTACTTTTAACAAGAACGGTCTGAGGCAACTTCAGTTTCCACTTCCCTTCTATGGAAATTACGGTGACAGCCACAGGCTGCACAAGTAAGGGCACCGGGAATTCCTTCCTCACCACATGGCATGAATTCCCGGCACCCATCAACCGCGTAACCACCAATACTTGCAGCATGGTTCTTCTGGCACTCTCTGTATCTCACTATCCGAATAGTAAAAGATGAGTTCGCCGAGTCATCCTCTGACAAGTCCTCCTTTTTCAGAATCAATTCATGACGTTTTCTCATCTCTCTACTTTAGTTGGTCCAAAAAAAAAATATTCTCAGCTAAAACATACAACAGAGAGCATATGTATGGGAGAGAAAATTCTCAGCTAGCTACACTCATAATCTTTTTCCATTAACAAACCCTAACCCTAGAAGGCATATTTATATAGCAGCCTTGGTAGTAGTATAATTTTTTTCTTTTTTTTGTTTTTTGGGTGGGTTTGTCCTGGCTAACTGTACCAAGTAAAAGTTGACACATTAATTACACATTTCTTTCGTCTCTTCAGCGCTATCAATGTATATTTATTTATTCGTGTCAGTCTCACTAGGTAAATTCTCGAACGATCGTTGTGAATTGATTGCTCAACTTCCAATTTCGTATCAAATTTTCTCTGCTTAAAAGGGATTTAACGCTCAATAATTTTTGAAAATCAAACTAAATACAGATCATTATTACTTAGTGTTTCCATAATTAGGCCTGTAATAGTGACTGGTTTCTTATAAAGCGACATGATAAGCTTGCTTTTATTTAGAATAAAATGAATGTGGTCTATACAAGTCCTTGGGGCATTATTTATAATTAATCATATTCCAGCTTCGGAAAGAAATTTCTACAGTCTAATCGAAAATATAAACTTGGTCACGATACCTAAAAAAGGAGTTCATTATACCGACAATGTAAATATTTTTTTTAATTATATTAAATCACCTAAGATAACTAGATATGTAAAAATATATTCGCAATGTAAAAGTTCTCTAAACTATTAGCATATAGATCCACTGCAACAATTCTGTGGACAATTTTGTTCTCGATCGATTCTAGTCTACTTGCGCATTGGTTAAGTGAAGTGTTTCATAATGAAAATTACTGACGGAGTTACGTAGGACCTATTGAAAATATAGGCAGACTCATAATAATATCATAGGGTACAAAGAGGATGAAAGAGGGAGAAAGACATTAATCTCACTTTATTTCATATTAGAAACTCCACTCTTATCAAAATCAGTGGAGGAAAAGCACTCTCAATCATTCAAATTCTCTCTTAAAGACAAGTGGAAGAAATGATTCTTCTTTATGTCACTCTGCTTGCTTATATAATCAATCATTCTCTTTAAAGGCAAGTGGACGATATATTCTTCCCACAACTTAACTTACATCTTGGCTTATCAGTCATATATATATATATAGAGGACTATCCTAACATGTACCTAGTCTAGTATATGTATATCATTTAATTCTATTTATTCTCTTTTTTTCAAACACATTTATTCAATCATACATGTGCCCTTACATTAATATCCTAAATACGTGAACTAACTAAATTCATATATTGCTCAAATTAAAAAAACTCTTTTCTTCTTCCGAGACAAGGTTAATATTTCAACATTATCCTTTAGACTTTATAGTTGGCATTCAAATTGTTTTCATCATTTTCTTCAGAAACACCTCATCATCTCAAAATATGTGTCGTTCTTGAGATTGAGGTTTTCATTTTAATGATTGTACTTTAGAAGGCACATTATTAGTTTCATCAAAATATTTCTCTTCATCTTCGCTCTCCCTTTTTGGAGATTTTTCAGTAGCAAGAGTAGTTCTACTATGTTCTTTTCTCAATTATCATATTTATTGTTTAACCTTTTTTAGGTTCTACAATAATAGATAGTATTTTAGAAACGTTTATTTCTTTAGGAATCACTTTTTTAAATATTCGTAAAAGTTATTGTAGTTAGACTCGACAATTTTGCTTTTTAAGGATTACAATCATAATCGTCTTCAACTTCTCTCGAGTTTCACAAAAGGAAACCTTCTGCGATATCTCTTTATCAATCATTTGATAGATAAGAGTGTGAATTTTCTCATTCATCTTTCTCATATACAACAATATCATTTGCTACCTGTCTATTCAAAACTCTTCGTTGTGCAGCTACTTCATCAAAATTGACACCCTTGTTGCTCTCCTTTCTTCAAAAACATCCTTCAAAAGTTTTTTAACTTTTAAAATCTTGATAGTTTCGTCTACCAATACAATTTCTTCAAGCTGGTACTTGTCGAACACAACATTTTCATAGTTGTAATAGCTAATCTCTCGAATGCTTCAAACAAATTAAGATTCTCCACAAGTGCCGCGGGACAAGTGGCTCTTAAATCAAATATTGAAAAATCAGGGGAGGAGGAGCATTCTCAATATTCAAATTCTCTCTTTCTTCTTTACTTCATTCTACTTGCTTAAAAACTAATCATTTTCTTTGAAGACAACTGGGGAATATATTCGTCTACCAACTTCATTTATATTTTGGCTTATCATATCTAGGTATTTATAGTACTATCCGAGCTTGTACCTAGTCTAGTACATGTATCAATCATTTAATTCTAGTCATTCACTTTTTTCAAATACATATATTCATCTATACACGTATCCTTACATTGATATCTTAAAAACACGAACTAACTAAACTCATGTATCACATAAATCAAAAAACTCTTTTCTTCTTCCAAGACAGGATTCACATTTCAACAAGGTTAAGAGGGTTTATTACCGAAAACTTACACTGTTTATATGTGGTTATAATTATTTTATATATATTGAAAATTCTGACTCCACCACTCATGAAAATGATGAAAATTGTTTCCTATTTTTCGTGAGACATTGGCCTGCAGTTTATAATAGTCATTCCACGTCCATAAATATTATTATCTGCACTAATTTAGGTGCAATTCAGATTTGAAAAAAGAAGTGAACATTTCAGTATTCATTAGTTTTGGGAACTTTCTTATTTTGTTGTTTACATACTTTCCACTAGCCTATGGACTTTGGGTATATGTAGAAGCCTAAACGTTGCTCTACGTGCAAGATATTTAATCTAAACTAAATCCTGTAACAACAATTATTTAAACACTGCTGTTTGGCAAAACATAATAATAATAATAAAAAATACCCAATATTCCCCACCTTAACATAATTAATTATAGGAATGATTTTAGTGATATACAATAACAGCTGAAAAAAAGGTTGACCCTATACGTGTATGGTAACATGTTCTAGGCGATGACTAATCTTTCAGAAGAGATAACTAATCCACACTTATCATACGTGGGTGGTTACATGTAATAAATTATCCCTTATTTGGGCTGATAGTCTAAAGAGTTCTCTACACTATCCATATATAAAAATTTAGTTAATCTTATTTTCTTTTAAAAGAAACTAAGCCTGAATCTAGAGACCGTACCGCAGGCAAACTCCAAAATAAGATAGTATTTTTTCTGTCTTAATTTATATAATATTTTTTTAAATTTTTTTTTAAAAATAATATATTTTTATATTTAGTAATAATTTAATTTTAAAATACTTATTTCATTCTTAATGAGATAATTTATAAACATATAAACATTTATGATTTGTTTTAAACCACAAATTTCAAAAGTCTTCTCATATTTCTTAAATTTTATGTCCAAACAAAGTAAATCATATAAATTGAGAAAGAAAAAATAAAAAATTGTGAACCAAACATCTCAATCTAGTTTACAATCGAAGTGTTCACAATTAATGGTGACAGATGCATTAAAAAGATTACTTCAACTTGAGAAGCCAGAAGCAGTACTTTTTTCTTTCCCCATCTTTAGACATACAGAAAATTAGGCCTCCTTTTTTTCTCTTTTGATTTGACGAGACAATATGTTTGGTAATGGTGGAGAACTAACTAAATGGACCTAAATGTTTTTCACCCATTTCTGCTACATATAGTTTGATCGACTATCGTCTTTCCTATGCTTCTCTCCCAAAATTGAATTTGGCTTCGAAAGAGCTCCTATTTTCCACAAATTTGGAAAGTTGGTAACCTGGTTATCAACTTTTTCAAACTTTAGGCACGAGTATGAAACAGCTAATCCTTCCAGCAACACTTTTTCTTTTATATTTATATATAAAGAAAATCCTCTTACGTCATTTTGTTAGGTGTGCAAGAAATGTTCCAAATTTAAAGTTTTCTGAGAAAAAACATATAATTATAAAATGGAATTAATACTCTTAATGGGGTGATGCATTTTCAGAAACACCTAATAGATTTGGGTCAAAGTGATCATTATAATATTATATTAATGGTTGGAGCTATTAGAGCACTTTCTGCACCTGTTTATCCATAAGAAAAGAGGTCATAATAACCGGCAAAGTTTCCTTCGGCCCCAAGAATTTATAGCACAAATGGCGCAATGAATTTAGCTCCAACTTTGGGAGCTCTTCAATGGTAGGTTTAGCCAGAGGGATTGACTGATTTTCAAGGTCAAATGATAATTTTCTTGACTTGTGGGAATAATATACAAGCCCTTCAAGAAAGTTCACTATTTTCTCATATCCTTCAACATCATCAGTTGGATCCTAAGCTTCCATAATAGTAGCCAAGATTTTTATCCAAGTTGCCTTCCTCCATACTTAGGTCTTGTGCTTCCTCCATATCTTCTAGCATATCAAGTACAGATATACATGCCAACTCCCTAGACAATTTTATTCCTCTATCAACTTTAAATATGACTTTATCATCATTCACTTGGAAATTGATCTCATTTCATTTTGAATCAATAACAGCTCTGCAGATAGCAAAGAATGGTCGCCCAATATGATAGGGACCTCAACATCAATGGCACAGTTGAGAGTCACAAAGTCAGCTGGGATCATGAATCTTCCTACATGCACCAAAACATCGTCAATAATCCCTACTGGTTATTTGATTGAACGGTCAGCCTCATGCTAGTAAGTCGAGGAAAGCTTAGTCCGGTGCTTTTGAAGATAGAAGGAGGCATTAGATTGATGCTTGCCCTATTGCCACATAAAGCTTTGGTGAAATTTTTACATCCTACCATGCATGGGATAGTGAAAGCTCCGGGATCACCTTTCTTCTTTACTAATGTGTCTAAAATAATGGCACTAACTCTGTGTGTAATGGTGACTACTTCATCTTTGAGTGTTCTCTTCTTTGTCACTAGCTCCTTGAGATATTTTGCAAATCCTATCATTTCTTTGGAAGCTTCCATAAAGAAAATACTCAAGGACACTTGCCTCAACATGTCAATGTACTTAGCCATTCTTGTGTCGTCATGATTCTTTACCAACCAGTGAGATAAAGAAGGAGGAGGAATGGGGAGTTCTGGTAAGGTATAGAAGCTTCCACCTTTTGTTCCTTATCCTCTTCCTTAGTAGAAGTATCAAACACCACCTCCTCATGTGCTTCTTCATGGTCGGAGTGATGAGTTGGTAATTACTAAATCATTCAGCTTTTTAAGCATGAATTATTGTTTTGTTTCCACAAAAATTAGGAAGGTTTTATGTCTTTTCACTTTATTTGTGCAGGTATTTGCTTAAACAAGGAAAATGGAGAAATTGAACTAAAAGCACCTGCTGGAGGTAAAAAGGATATGCGTGCCGTACATTTGCACCTGCGTTCACATTGCACAGGTGCCACATAGATGGCACTGGAAGATAAGCTAAGCTAAACTTGTAGAGCGCAGGTTGGAACCTGCGAAACACAGGTGCTAACGTAGATGGTGTCATGATCCGAGTTGGGACCCCGCTAGAATCACGAATGGCTCCAAGTCAATTCATGGCATGTGCATAGTAACTCAAGTACATAAATTAAAATGGAAACTTAAAACTTAAATACGAATAAGCAGAAGTCTGTCATAAAGCATATATCAAAAGAACTATCACAATGCTAAATCTCAAAGCTGAACATACTAGTCTATGTCTGAAAAGCCTCTACTATCTGATGAGATGCTGGGATAAACCCCTAACTATCTCCAAGTTTGAAACTAAGCTACAATGATCAACATAGCTAAATGAATGTCCCTGGTAGATGAGGACTCACCCAACAGGGGCTAACTGGATTGATAGAGAATCGAGCTATCGGTGAGACTGAGTTGGATCACCGGAACCTATATCATGAAACGATATAGCATAGAGTATGCAGTCAGTACTTTGAATGTACTGAGTATGTAAGGTACGTAAAACATGTTTAGTAAATGTTAACTGAAATCATGCATATAAATATAAAGAAAATAGATCATGAGAATAAGGACTGCATGCTGAAAACTGTATTTGAGACATACATAGTCATAAGCTGATGATTATCATAACTGAACATAGTGACCTAAGATTTAGGAATAGAAATTATATGACTTGTCATAGCTAAAATTATAAGTAAAAGCTCATAAACTAATCATTGGGTCAAATCTGCTACAAAACATAATATCATAAGTCATGAACATGAGTAACTGAAATCATGAGAAACAATGGAAGACTCGTTATAACTGACACCATTACAATAGAGCTTACTTGATGCCCCAACTATCAACTTAATTGGGTGAAGCAATCCAAAATATTTCCAGGGCTAAGGACGCTAAACCATGATATCGATATCAAGTTGAGGCCCCTTAGGGAGGGGAAAGACTCTCTTGAGAGGTCCCAAACATGTACACATATATTTAGGTTGGCGCATAGTTCTGAGATCGGGAAACATCGGACCCCAAGCCTGTTGGGTTCTAGACACTACTCCCAAAAATATGCATAGTGCTCATATCATTTTTTAACAAAGATGAAATCATAATCACATGCATAGTTCTCACATCAATTTTCAATGAAGTTGAAATCGTAATTACATGCATAGCTTGAAATCTGAATATTGGGAGTCTTGACTCCAAACATATCATAAGATGTATTAGGAGTATTGACTCCAAACCATATGATAAGCTGATCTTATTAACCTTGGATAAATCATAAAAACATACTTAACTTGTATGGGCTTGCCCAAATCATAAAATCTTGCATACTTAAAATAGACTTCATAAATCATAATCATGAAACTATAAGCGGGGAGTTCATAAACATTAATTCATGCTAGATGTCTCATCATACTTGAAATCATGAACCACAAGCTTGACTTTTTCATAAAACTTTCATAATAGGCATAATTTTTGATAACTTGAAATCATGAATTTATAACCAAATTAATGATTAAATCTGCTCATCAGACTTTAAAACATACTTTAGAACATAAGGGAATTAGACCCATAAACATATCATAGAGAATTTCAGAAAATTGGGTTAAAACCCTAGAAATTAATTCACTTGATTAAGAACTTGAATTCATGAACTTGAGGAGAAATTTGGGCATGAGGGTATAAGGAAACGCTTATTCGAAGCCCTATATACCTGGGTAAGCTGATTTCCAAACTAGCCTTGGAAGCCCAAGAGAGTTGGGGAAGAAATTGGGGAAATTCTAGCTTGATCTTGAAAGAAAGTCTCAATATCTTGCATGCATAGGAGTCTAATGACTTAGAATAGGAAAAACCCTCTTAAAAAACTCCTTTCAAGGCTTAAAATTATTAGGAAGTTAGGAGCTCAAGAATTACGAAAATGCCCTTAATAATTCATTTGGAAAAATACCCATTACTAGTCATGTGACCTGTACCATGAGTCATACCACCAACCTATGACTTGTGATTTCCTCCTGTAGCTAGCCAGTCCAATTTCTCCAACTCTCTGATAATTTCCACGGATGCCTACTACGACTAGTAGTTCCCTACTACGAGTCGTACAATCACTCGTATGACCAGCACCTCGTAACCTAGTAGTATGCTACGATTCCGTGACCACGAGTCGTACAACTAAACCACGACTCATGGTGTGGACTCGTATTCTGGGGGATGAGCCTCTAAACCTTCCCACGAGTCTTCCTACAACCCATACCAGCTGACCACGACCCGTACCATTAGTTGTACTGCGAGAAAAATTGCACACTCCTCTACTGAACATATTCAACTTTCTGAACCTAGTCTTAGAAAATTTTGGGGTGTTACATTATCTCCCTTTGGGAACATTCATCTTCGAATGTAGATTAAGCGTACTGAAGGGCTAGCGAAAGAAATGTAATCCAAAAACTGAACAACTGAAGCTAAAAACTGATGGAGTGACTGACTCCAAACTAATACACATGACTGAACTGAATTCATGAAACATACATACATGCAAGGATATGAAAGAAACTTAGAGACATAAACTTGACATGAAACTGAATAGAGTACTAAGGAGGAAACTGATACCTCATGCTACTGAGCCAGAAGGGAAAAGATGCGGGTATCTAGCCATCATATATGCTTCAACTTCCCACATAGCCCCCTCAACAAGCTGATTTCTCCACAATACCTTCACTGAAGCTATTTCTTCATTTCTCAACTTCCGGACCTAGCAATCGAGGATCTCAACCGAAACCTACTTGCAGGTAAGGCTATATTTCACACCTATGATCTCCACTGGAACAGCTAAGGCTAGGTCACCAATGCACTTCTTCAATAGAGATATATGAAAAACTAGATGTACCGAAGCTAACTCCGCCGGTAGCTCCAACTCATATGCCATTTTGCCGACTCGCCTCAGAATCCTATAAAGACCAACATATCGGGGACTAAGCTTCCCCTTCTTTCTGAACGTCATCATTACCTTCATGGGAGACACCTTCAAAAATACCCAATCATCAACCTCAAACTTAAGATCTCTCCTCCTTATATCTGCATACGATTTCTGACGACTTTGAGTCATTTTCAGCCTTTTCCTAATAAGCTGAATTTTCTCTGTGGCCTCATGAACTGAATCTGGCCCTATCAACGTAGCTTCACCTACCTCAAAACATCCAATAGGTGATCTACACCTCTGCCTATAAAGAGCCTCGAATGGATCCATCTAAATGCTGGAGTGATAACTGTTATTGTAAGCAAACTTAATGAGAGGCAAGTGGTCATCCCAACTATCCTTGAAATTGATCTCACACGCTCTCAACATATCCTCAAGAGTCTGAATGGTCTGCTCGACCTGACCATCTGTCTGCGGATGAAAAGTTGTGTTAAATTTGACCTGAGTACCAAGGCACCTCTGAAATGACCTCCAAAATTGAGAGTTAAACTGAGTACCCCTATTTGAGATGATGGACAAATAAACTCCATGAAATCAAACCAACTCCCGAATATACAATATAGCATAATTCTCAGCTGAATCGATAGTTTTGTCTAATAAGAAATGAGTTGATTTGGTCAACTTGTCCATAGTCACCCATATAGAGTCATAATATCGGCGGCTACAAGGGAAAGCCTGTGATAAAGTCCATATTGATCTCTTCATACTTTCAAGTAGGAATACTAATATCTTGTAGCATACCTCCAGGTCTTTAATGTTCAACCTTCACCTGTTGGCAATTCGGACACTTAGCCAAAAACTTCGCTATATCTTTCTTCATACCATTCCACCAATAGACTTCTAGTAGGTCACTGTATATCTTGGTGGCATCTGGGTGGATAGAATACTGAGAGCTATGGGCATCGCTCAATATCTGCTCTCTCGAGTCATCAATAACTGGCACATATAATCGGCCCTGATATCAGAGTACACCATCTCTCCTTGGGAGAAAACCTCAAATTTTGACTCCGGACTGCTTCCTTAACTTTACCAAGATAGGATCCTCATCTTGCCTAGCCTTGACCTCGATCACCGCTGAAGATTCTGACCCATTCTGAAGAATGAAACCACCATCTATCGAGTCAACAAGCCAAACCCTCCTAAACGAATAAGCCTATGGACATCCTTTGCTAACTCCTTCCTCCATCCTCAACATGAGACACACTCTCCATGGAAAGCCTGCTAAGAGCATCCGCCACTACATTAGCCTTGCCCGGATGATAAAGGACACTCATGTCATATTCTTTGAGAAGTTCTATCCATCTCCTTTATCGTAAGTTCAGGTCCTTCTGAGTGAACACATACTGAAGGCTTTTGTGGTTCCTGATGTGATGTGGGTTTACAACACTTTCGACACTTAAAATTGAGAAAATATGCATAATCTTAGGTGTGTTTATACGGATTGATACACTTTTGCTTTATTTCAAGAAAATAAGGTGTTGGAGTTGAAAGTTATGAAAGAAGGAAAAACAGTGAAAAATTGGGCCAAGTACAGACTTCACTACGAGCCGTACCTTGGTGGTATGAGCTGTACTGTAAATCATGGTAAACTTCAAAAAGATTTCTCAAGGTACTGTCCAGTTATGACTCTTGGTACAAGCCACACCATCCTGGTATAAGTCGTACTGTGAGTTGTGGAAAATATTAGAAGAATGCACTTTGATAAGTCTCCTGGTATGGATGGAAACTATGAGTCATGATGACTACCTACGACCTGTACCAAGGAGCCGTGATGAAGTTTAGGACAAAGTTGAATGGAAGATCTCATGGTACATGAGGCAACCACAAGTCGTAGGAGCAAGGTACATGGTGTACCAAGACACTCATAAAAATATTCACAGGATGCTAGATATCTTAGATCCAAACCACGATAGGATTGTACGACTCGTAAGGAGAAATGTTAGGAGTAGTACCAGCTCCTAACACTTAGCCAAATTTGGAGCTGCTAGGCATTGTATGAGTGAAGCTACGACTTGTATAATCAAGTTACGAGTTGTAGGAGAAGGGGGCGATAGTTAATTAGTTTTCCCTGTTAATTTAGGAAAGGTTTCTAACTATTTATATAAATACTTTTCTAGGTTATTTTTGATTGCAGATAAGAGATTGGAGAGGACAAACACTTTGAAGGATAATTTGAATTTTTGGGAGATTTTCTTGAGTTTTCCAATATTCTTAGGTTTTATTTCATTGATCTTGAATTGATCAAAGTTGAATATTGCAATAAACAAGTGAGTGTTATTTCAATCTTCATTGTAAGTTCTTTAATTATGTTTTCTTCAATGAATGCTAATTCTTTTCTTACAATCATGAGAGGCTAAAACCTCCATAATTAGGATTGTGGAAACCATGGAGAATTAACAAATTAGGGTTTGCACAAAGTGATTCTAAATCAATATGGATGCTTATATTATCTTCTCTCATCTTTAATGTTTCTTAATGCAGAGCAATGTTAGGACATGCCTAAGTTCTCTATTTTCATGAACCTAGAGAAGTAAAGATTCGGTAATGAGAAGAACAACAAAGCCTTGAATTCTATGGTTCATTGTATAACTTGAGCTGCGATCGCAGAATAGTTAATTTGGAACAAATTAATAATGGTAAAAGTAAAATCACTCAAGAGACCTAATCCAATAATTGAATATAGTCATTCGATAGGGACGGACTAGTCATTTGGATGAACTTAAGTTATCAATTCTACAAGCTAAGTATTAGGAAAGATCACGAGTGTAAAACTCGAAGTAGTCAATGAATTTATGGGGAAAACCTCCCTAGTAAATTGCATTAACTTGATAATAATTTAAATTTTCAATATTGTTATATGTGTACTTCTTTAAAAAAAACCCAGTAGGAGATAATCGAACTAAAAGTCTAACTACTAATATTATTCTACATCCTGACCATATTCCTTGTGGGATTGACCCCAACCTTTGTTGGGTTCTTTATTGACAATGTACCCGTCATATTCTTTTAGAGGTATGATTTGAGTGTTATCAGTCCGTGAACACATCCACATGCACCCCATACAAGTAGTGCCTCCAAATCTTCAATGCAAACACCACAGCTGCCAACTCAAGGTCATGCGTCGGGTAATTCTTCTCATGAGTCTTAAGATGTCTAGAGGCACATGCAATGACCTTACTATGCTGCATCAAAACACAATCAAGACCAATCATAGAGGCATTGCAATACACAACAAAGCCCTCCATGCCCTCTGATAGGGTTACTACTGGAGCCAAAGTGAGTCGAGTCTTTAACTCCTGAAAACTCTTCTTGTAAGCGTCTGACCACTAGAATTTAACTTTGTTCTAGGTCAACTTAGTCAATAGTGCTGCAATGGATGAAAATCCCTCGATGAATCTCCTGTAGTAGCCAGCTAAACCCAAAAAGCTCCTAATATTAAAGGACTAACTGGTCTAGGCCAATTCATCACCACTTCTATCTTTTGAGAATCCACCTGCATGCCCTCGCTAGACACCACATGACTCAAAAATGCTACTGAGTTCATCCAAAACTCACACTTACTGAACTTAGAAAATAACTGGGAATCCTTGAGGATCTGTAACACAATCCTCAAATGAGCAGCATGTTCAAGAGTATATGAGAATATCATCTATGAAGACAATCATGAACTTATCCAAATACTTCTTGAACATCCTATTCATCAAGTCCATAAAAGCCGCAGGAGCATTCGTTAGTCCAAAAGACATAACTATGAATTCATAGTGACCATACCAAGTCCTAAAGGCTATCTTTGAAATGTCACTCTCTCTAACTCTAAGCTGATGATAGCCGGATCTGAGGTCTATCTTTGAGAATCTCTTAGTACCCTGAAGCTAGTTAAACAAGTCATCAGTCTTGGGGAGGGAATACGTATTCTTGATTGTGACCTTGTTCAACTATCGATAGTCAATGCATGTTCTAAGGGAACCATCCTTCTTTTAAACAAAGAGAACAAAAGCATCCCATGGGGATTTACTCGGCCTGATGAAACCCATATCTAGGATATCTTTCAACTTCTCTTTCAACTCCTTTAGCTCAGCTGGAGCCATTTTGTAAGGAGGAATGGATATAGGCTGCGTATCAGGGAGAAGGTCAATACCAAAGTCAATCTCCCGCTCGGGAGGGACTCCTGGTAGATCATCTAGAAAGATCTCCCGATAATCGCATACAACAAGAGCTGACTGAAGAGTTGGGGTCTCAAATGTAGCATCTTTAATCTGAACTAGATGATACATATAGCCCTTAGAGATCATCTTCCTATCCTTGAGATAGGAAACAAAGCGACCTATAGGTACAACTGAGCTACCTTTTCATTCTAGGACTGGCTCACCTAGAAATCGAAACTCTACTATACAGGTTCTACAATTGAATGAGGCATAACATGCATGTAAATAGTCCATATCGAAATAACATCAAAATCAGTCATGTCTAACTCTATTAAGCCAGCTGAGGTGACTTTCTAAAGGACTGTGATAGGGCAGTTTCTGTATACTCATTGAGCTATAATTGACTCATCGACTGGATTAGAGACTGAGAAGGGTTCTGATAAGATTTTGGGACTAACTCCAAAACTAACAACAACATAAGGAGTCATAAAAGATAAGGTATCCCCTAGATCTAACAATGTATACACATCAAGATGGAATAGTCATAACATTCCAGTGACCATATCGGGAGAGACCTCCTGCTCCTGATGAGATAATAATACATAAAATATGTTATAACGCTGGCCATCACCTACACTAGTGATGCACCCTACTGAGCTGAATGAGCTGGTGGAGTTGCTGAACTGGTGGCTGAGTCACGACCTCTACTATGGCCCTATCTGGCTGAAAGACAGTCTCTAAGCATGTGTCCAGGCTTTCCACACTCAAAGCATGTGCCTGAACCCATTAAACACTCTCTGATGTGCCTCCTACCATATCTCCTGCAAGCTGGAATGCTGGGCTCTCTTGACATGCTCCCCTGACCTCTAGAGCCTGATGCCCTAACCCTCTAATCACACCTAGGTCTGGACGGAACATTGGCTGATGATAGAGCTGCGGCTGATGACCTCTGGTGGAACTGAAGGCAATATCCACCAGCAAACCTCTACTGGAACTGTCCATAACTCTTTGTGTCCTAGCCCTCTTGGCCTCTCTCTCCTTCTCTTTCATCTGCTCTGCCTCTACTACTGGGTGTATATGACTTCACGGCTACACTCCTTGACCAAGGAATGTTCCACTCTATTCATAAACCTACTCACACGAGCCCTATGATCAACGACCATATCCGATGCACACTTGGACAACTGGGTAAACTCCAAGGCATACTCTTGGACAGTTCTGTTGTTCTTCTTCAAGTTGACGAACTACGCCACCTTTGCCTCCCTCAGTTCCCTAGGAAGAACCTATCCAAGAAAGCATTCACAAACTCATCCCAACCCATGGGAACTGCTCCAACTCCTCTACCATCTTTCCACTGATGGAACCATATGTGAGCAACCCCTTCAGTTGATAGGAGGCTAAATCTGCACTTTCCTCTCCCATCAAACCCATAATATGGGTGATCTTCTACACCTCCTCAAGGAACTCATGCGGGTCCTCATCCACTTTCGGCCCAAGAAACTCACGTAGGTTCATCCTGAGAAAGTCTCACACTCTCGCCGCTACTGAGTTCATATTCTGGGGAACATACGCCACTGCCTGCTGGTTGATTTGAGCGGTCATGTCCTGTGCAAACATCTGAAATACCGCTCTGAATTCGGCATGAGTGACCTACTTGGGCAAAAGATCTGCTGGTGCTGGTGGGGCTTGCTGATGCCTATCTCCATTGTTATTATCATGGCCACTCCGGTTGCCATTTGTTCTACCATTAACTCGGCTTAGAGGCATATTTCTGCAAACACATATAGCACGAGTTAGAGGAATAGAGAGGTACTTCATAGCATGACATAGATTATGAAAGAAGGAAAATTTCCTAAAACGTTATGTAGCCTCTTCCCCATAAGCGTGAGCCGCTTTACACCCATGAAAAAGAGTCTACTTAATGCGGCTTTCAAACACCCTAGGACACTTTAAACCTTTTCTCTGATACCAAGTTTGTCATGATCCGAGCTGGGACCCCGGATCGAGGCATAGGACCTAGAACCACGAATGGCTCTAAGTAACCCATGGAATGTGCATAGCAACTCAAGAGCATAAATTAAAACGGAAACTTAAAACTTAAACATGAATAAATGGAAGTCTAAATATCATAAAACATATATCAAATGATACCATCACAACGCTAAATCTCAGAGCTGAACATACTAGTCTCTGTCTGAAAAGCCTCTACTATCTGATGAAATGTTGAGACAAGCCCTGAACTATCTCCAAGTCTGAAACTAAACTGACATATCAACATAACTAAATGAATGTCATCGAGAGATGAGGACTCACCCAATAGGGGCTAACTGGACTAATAGGGAAGCGAGCTATCGGTGAGACTAAGCTGGATCACCTGAACCTATATCATGAAATGATATAGCATAGAGTATGCAGTCAATACTTTGAATGTACTGAGTATGTAAGGTACGTAAAACATGCTTAGTAAATGTTAACTAAAATAATGCACATAAATATAAATCAAATAGATCATGAGAGTAAGGACTGCATGCTGAAAATTGTATTTGAGACATACATAGTCATAAGCTGGTTATCAAAATTGAACATAGTGACCCAAGGTTTAGGAATAGAAATCATATGATTTGTCATAGCTAAAATCGTAAGTAAAAGCTCATAAATTAATAATTGGGTCAAATCTGATGTAAAACATAGTATCATAAGTCATGAACATGAGTAATTGAAATCATGAAGAACAATCGGAGACTTATCATAATGGACACCATCACAATAGATCTTACGTGATGCCCCAACTATCACACTTAAGTGGGAAGACCGTCCAAAACCTTGCCTGGGCTAAGGATGCTAAACCATGATATTGATATTAAGCTGAGGCCCCATGGGGTGGGGAAAAACTCTATTGAGAGGTCCCAAGCATGTATATATATACCTCTGTTGGTGCGTAGTTTTGAGACCGAGGAACATCGGACCCCAAGCTTGCTCGGTGCTAGACACTACTCTAAAAAACATCCATAATGCTCACATCATTGTTCAACGAAGCTAAAATGATAATCACATGCATAGTGCTCACATTGTTTTCTGAAGAAGCTGAAATCATAATTTCATGCATAGCTTGAAATCTGAATATTGGGAGTCTCGGCTCCAAACATATCATAAGTTGTATTAGGAGTATTGACTCCAAACCATATGATAAGCTGATCTTATTAGCCTTGGCTAAATCATAATAATATACTTAACTTGTATGGGCTTGCCCAAATCATAAAATCATGTATACTTGAAATAGACTTTATAATCATAATCATGGAATCATAAGTGGGGAGTTCATGAATATTTATTTTTGCTAGATGTCTCATCATACTTGAAATCATGAACTATAAGCTTGACTTTTTCATAAAACTTTCATAATAGGCATAATTTTTGATAACTTGAAATCATGAATTTATAACCAAATTAATGATTAAATCTGCTCATCAAACTTTAAAACGTACTTTAGAACATGAGAGAATTAGACCCATAAACATATCATAGAGAATTTCAGAAAATTGGGTTAAAACCCTAGAAATTAATTCACTTGATTAAGAACTTGAATTCATGAACTTGAGGAGAAATTTGGGCATGAGGGTATAAGAAAACTCTCATTCGAAGCCCTACATACCTGGGTAAGCTTATTTTCAAACTAGACTTGAAAGCCCAAGAGAAGTGGGATAGAAATTGGGGAGAATTCTATTTTGTTCTTGAAAGGAAGTCTAAATATATTGCATGCATGGGAGTCTGATGACTTAGAATAGGCTAAACCCTCTTTAAAAACTCCTTTCAGGGCTTAAAATGATGTCATTAGGAAGTTAGGAGCTCATAAATTATGAAAATGCCCTTAATAATTCGTTTGGAAAAATACCCACTGCCAGTCATACGACCCGTACCATGAGTCGTACCCCCAACCTACGAATCGTGGTTTCCTCCTGTAGCTAGCTAGTCCAATTTCTCTAACTCTCTAATTATTTCCACGAATGCCTACCACGATTCATAGTTCCCTACTATGAATCATATAATCACTCGTATGACCAACACCTGATACCCAGCAGCATGCTACAACTCCATGACCACGAGTCGTATAACTAAACCACGACTCATGGTGTGGCCTCGTGGTCTGAGGTATGAGCCTCTAAACTTTACCACAGTCTTCCTATGACCCGTACCAACTGACTGCAACATGTACCATCAGGCATACTAAGAGAAAAATTGCAGACTCCTCTGCGAAACATATTCAACTTTTCGAACCTAATCTTAGGAAACTTTAGGGTGTTACAGATGGCTCCAGGCAACACTGCCTCAACCTGTGAAGCACTTGTGAGACTTGCGTAGGATCCTGAAAAGGGAAAAATCATCCAATAGTGGCACAAAATGTACCTTAGAAACTTTTACGGGCAATTTTAGAAAGTTGTGCAATAGGAATTTGCAGATTTTTACCCCAATTGTACATACACACACTAGGTTACTAGTGTCATACGTTGAATATTGCATAGAGAAGTTTTAGAAATAGAGAGTAGAGTACAATTATTTTTTCTTCAATTACCATTGGGAAAGAACCCCCATTGTTGCAAATTATGAGCTTAATTTTAGTACTTAATATGATGAAGTTAGAGAAATTCCTTATGGATATAATTTCTCTAAATTATTAGCTAGGGGTGTGTGCATGATGGGTATTTAAACCTAATTGGGGGTTGATAATTGTTCTTAAATTTGATTAATATTCATAGATCTATTATTTCCTCTAAGTTTTAATTAAAAAATTAATAATTGCAAACATTGATTTAGTTTTCTTATCTTTTTTTTGCTTGAGAAAAAGAAGTGAGATTTGGGTGAGGAATCAATAGTAAGGATTTAGAGTGTAGATGTGCGGGCTTAAGCTAGAGATAGTCAAGACTCATATCCAAAACTCCATTCAAAGGTTGAGGCTAGAGATAACTTAACCCTTCCTCACGCTTTGTGGCTGATTTTTTACTATAGTTTTGGGGTTTGAGAAAATCCAAAGCAATTACATCCTTGTGGTTTACAAACAAGAGCGTGTAGCTTTATCCATTACTATCGACGCTTTAATTGAGTTTAAGACATTTCAATTAACTCTAATCTAGTTGATACCCCATCACTTGCACATCCCTAGTTCTCTCCCATTGATTGCAACAAGTGATTTTCCTTTGCTTTAGTTTATAATTAAAATTTGATTATTGTTTTCTTTTTTTTTCCAAAATTTACATTATGTTGTTTAGAAATGATGCTAGCTAGTTTGAGTTGATTTAAAATTCTTGGATCATCCTTTTCCAATCTTTGTGAGATTTGACCCTGACAGCCGTTGAAAAATTTATTTTTGACAACGACCGCTGCCACCACCTTTAAAAGGGAGAGGTGTATTGAGAGTTATCAAAAAATAGCGTCGTTGCATGATAATATTGGTGAAATAGGATGATGCTAGTGAGTAGTGTGGTTGTTGATAATAATTTGATGAATATTGATTGGATTGGTCATTTGATATTTCTTGATGATAGATGGGGTAATGTCCTTCTTAAGGGAAGCCATTAAGTAGTCGTCATAGTCAAAATTATTGCTTATATTGTTGGTAGATCTATTAGGGAAGTCTGAGTATCCGTTAGATAATTATATTGTTCATACTTTCTTGAAAATGTAAATGAAAGGATGTGGGTTGATTTTTATACACTATTGAGCATCTGCGTGCCGCAGATCTTGCTTTGCGTAACACAGGTTCAATGCAGGATTGACACTGGGCTTCCGGATCACTATTACAATTTGTATTTTGATCGTATTAGCTTTATATATTACAATCTAGCATGAATTGTGTTATCATATATAAGCTATTCGAGATACTTCAATTTATTTTTCACGATAAGATATTGTCTAGACACTACTAGTTTCATGATTCTTGTAGACAAACAATTAGGCTCTTCTCGAGACCTTAATCACTAATTTTATATTACCAAATATTTCTTAGAATGGTATCATACAAGCAAATTTAGACACTGTGGTGTCATGAAATAAAAGTAAATATTAAGTTCTAAGCTTTATTATTTCAAGTTTTTACTACTTCGGGAGTAGGTTGTAAGTTTTATTACTTTAAAAGTAAATTACAAGATTTACTATTGCAGAGTACTACTTCATGTATAAAATATAGAATATTTAGAATATTTCTTCTCAATTATTCTACCTCTTCTAAATGTGAGTCGTGATATATTTACAACCAAGAGTATGCTTTGTTTATGCATTTTACTAAATACTGTCACATTCACTTTAGGGAATGAATTTATAGTTGTAAGATTTATTAAAAGTTTTCATTCTTCAGGAATGGAATAAAATCATCTTGACATGTATTAAGCATATCAAACCATGATAACTTAGTAGCCCTTTTAAGATATTTCTACTTTAGGAGTAAATCGAGACATGTTTAATAATATAGATTTATTTTTTATCGACCACGACCACGACTGGGGTCATAATTTTTTTCTCCACATAATTGGTGGAATTTATCTTTTCGGTTTCTCTTTTGCATCATATAATTTCATGCCTTTCATCATTTATTTTTTACCTGTGATCGTGAAGAATATTATTTGGTGGAAGGCAATCATCATGATTAAAGTTCTTTCCTCGATCACGTTCATTATCCAGACTAGGGCCATGACTATGATCAGGGCCACGATCTTTCTCACACATAGTTTGGTAGAAGTTTATCTTATTCACTTCAGGGAATGGACTAATATCAGTAGGTCGACTTTCATGATTTTTCAATAATCTATTATTTTTCTCGGTCACATGAAGATGCAAAATTAGTTCAGAATACTTTATAAGCCCTATCTCTCGAATATACTGCTTTAGGAGCATATTCGAGACATCAAAGATTGTAAAGGTTTTCTCCAGCATATCACTAGATCAAAGATATTTTTACCACATAATTTCAGTGGAGAAATAATTTTAATCATAGAATTATACATACATATAGATTTAAAATCTTGTAGTCTAAAAATAGATAAGTGCTTGTGGAAGAGCGACCATCTTCAGGTATATTTATATTTCAAATTATTCCACAACATAAGAAGATCTTTAACAACATGATATTCCAATATCAAGCCCTCCTCAAGGGGCGAAGGAATATCATTGCCTTAGCATAGTCTTGAATTGATGCCTGACTTTTATTTTTAATGGTGTTTGTCAGTTCAATCGCATCAAGATGAATTTCATTATCATGCACCAAGACAGATAGCTTTTGCCTAATATATCTAGGGCTACAAATTCAAGTTTACTATTTCAGAAGTAAATTTCAGATTTATCGCTATAGGAATAAATTTCAGATTTATTATTATGGAGATAGATTTCAAATTTACCACTATATGGGTAAACTTCATATTTATCACTTGGGGATAAATTTCATATTTATCACTTGGGGGATAAATTTCAGGATACATATAATGTAGAGAATTTTTCTCTAATGTATCTTTCAGAGTATATCAGGCTTCAAAGCAATTGTTGCTTTAAAAGTTATGAAGCACTGTGAAACTTAATCATTTTTGGTGGTTATAGTCGTAAATTAATTTAATCATTATGAGATATATGAAATACAATAAGTGTAAATTCATACCTTCGATGTTTTCAAACATTTGCTCAAGATGGCAGAGTCTTGTGCTGATAACATGTTATATAATAATAAAACAAGAGGAAGAATATTGTAGAGAAAGAAAAGAGAGAAGAGAGAAAAATTGTTATTTCTCTTGATGGATGAAATACAATGAGGGAGAATCCCTTTATTTATAGAGGAAGACTAACCTTAACTTAGACATTCACTATAATATAAATATACATTAAAAACTTATCTGATTGCAAGCTTATCCAATCGTAAGTTTATCCAGTTGCAAGATTATTCAACGAATATCCACATAATATAATATATTTGTAACAATTATGATATATTGTGAAAAAAAGGCTAGTAGGATGTTATTTACGAAAACCACCCCATTAAATACAGATTGAGATTCAGTCAAGTATATTCCATCAAATATTGTTCAATGGATATCTAAGATCATGCCACATCTTGAAGATAAAATCTGATGGCTCCAAATTTATTTCTATTAAATTATAAAAGATAATAACTACTGGCTTTCCTACTAACACTAAATTATGCTAATTTATCCTGGTGGAATAGAAGAAAAAAAGATTATAATGGCAGTCCCTCTTCTCAATAATCTCAAGTACATATTCATAATTAATAAATTAGAATAGTTAATTTCAAGAGAGAAAAAAAAATCAAAGCTATTAATAACTCAACCCAAGTTGTGAGCACAATAGTCCCACCAACCTCTATACTATGCTTCTCAATACAAAGCAATCTTACTGGTTTCTAAAAGAAGAAGATGTTGGGGGGATAGTTTAAAATCCTTTGATTTTTTGAAAAAAAAAAGTGGAGAGAGATAAGAAAGAGAAAACGACTATGAATTATCTTTTGTAATTTAATGCAAATAAATTTGGAACCATCAGATTTTATCTTAATGATGTAATATGATCTTAAATATCTATTGAACAATACTTGATAGAATAGAACTTGACTGAATCTCAATCCATTAAATACTAATTGATATTTCTTGGTTATGTTTATTTGTTTGTTTTTTTTTCTTTTCTTTTTGGTTAAAAAAACTAACTCCATTATTACATTTCTATATCATTCAATTACATCCGATGTTATCTTATATCAATTATTGTATTTAAGTTTTTATTGAAATAAATCATTGTCATGTCAAAAATTCAAAGGAAACAAAAAAAAAAATTTGTAGTAATAAATAATGTTTGGAAAAATCTTTATCTTAGTTTGATTTTGCTAGAACTTTCTAATTTCTTAAATTTTTAAAAATGATTATTTTTATTGAAATCAGTTACTGATAATGAGTATATATGAGTTCTTGTCTCTTACCAACTCAAATTTAAAAAGAAAAGAAAAATGAAACGGAAGAAGTGGAGTACGTTTGTTACGTTACTTGATATTGATTACAATTTAGGATTTTAGTTTTTTAGTTGAATTTGAAGTCCCAGATGTTAGGGGAAAAAATTAATATTACAATTTCATCCCATACTTTTAGAATAAATTTCAATCTAAAAAGATATAAATGCCGTTTAATATTTGAAGAATATTTTAATCAATCAACATTTATATTCATATTTTTATAATTATATAAAATAGATAAATAAATAAATTATAAATATAGAAAAATATAAATAAAAATACAAATATAAAAATAGGGAGTTGTCTGAGGGACATATTCACCATCAAATTCTACATTGGACTTTGAAAACATGACGAATCATATACACACTTATATTGTAATAATTTTCAATACTATCATCAATATATTTTAATTTACTCGATTATACCATCTTTTTATACCTTATCTTAGAATTATTATAGAGTTATCTGTCGTCGTATGTCATCTTAATATAATGGTATAAAAAATTATATATTGTGTGTGAAAAAAGGTTAAAACTCATTTATGCAGTAATTTCATACATTAATAGATAATTTCAATTAATGCTACTATCAGATGAAGTACAAGAATTATTATATATATATTTTGACGGTGTTTGTAATACAAATGGAATATGCAAAAACTTCTATGATATGATTTAACAAAACCACAAAAATTTGTTACATGTATTAGTATAGGCATATTCAAAAATCAGTTTTCATTGGTTTGTCTAAGTTGATATAAAAAGTGTTCGATTATGATGTTTTCACGAGATTAATCAACAAAACAGAAAGGTCAAAAAAGGTAGTTAACGAATATGAAGTATGACTCATTTTGAAGTTGATAGATGGTTAATTAAAGAAAAGCATGATTTTGCTTTAAAGAAGACTAATCAATTATGACTCATTTTGTATGGTGTGCTTCTCACCTACCCAAAACCCATGTTCTCAGTTTCATTAGCTTTTGATACCATTAAGAAAAAAGCATCTTAGCTTTTTTCCTCTTTTTGTTTGTGAAAAAATTAAAATTACATTAACTAATTAAGTAGAACAAACAAGACACGTAGCACGGTTTCAATTATTGAAATAAAGCATGCAAATGTTTGCCTGAATTAGGAAGCTTTTAGTGAGCATCGCACTGCAAAAAAAGCCAAAATAACGGGGGTTACTTTATATATTGCAGGGGTGATAAATCCCCGCAAATTTGGTATCCCAGCGGTTTAAGAAACTCCAGCAAAAACGTGTGCCGTAATTAAATTACAATGGCTTTTTACTAAGCACTGTTACAATTAGCAGGGGTTATATTAGCGGCGGTTTAACCCCCATAATTTGAAATATAATTTTACATAAACAAACAGCGACAGTTGAAACCCCGCAATTCGTGAAATATAATTTTTTTTACTGCACTTTCGTGTGAAATATTTAATTTTAAATATCATTTACTAATTAACATGTATATCATAATAAATCTTAAAGGTATATTAATATTAAAAAATAACAACATATTTTAACACAAAAATATTATCATAAAGTAGTATCATTAGTTTTACAAACAAAATTTAAACATATCATTCACTCCAACTATTCTAATATTCGGTACAATTACACAAGACTTCAACAATTGTTACTATGATTACTATCGCTAGTTGATCTTCTTGTGTCTAGGGGTGAACGAGGTTCACTAGTCGCACCAGTTGGCTGCAAAAAGAGATACAGTGGTTAGCTAATGTTTTTAGTCTAGACTTATCATCCAAAAATTTAATTATCAAAGCAAATAGGATAGTACCAACCTACCAAAGAAACAAAGAAAACAACCATTAATGACTAGGGACTATAACAGAAACCTATAAGGCTCTTCCCTCTTCTTTCAGCTATAACGAAATTCACCAGTAACATTTGCTCCACAGGTATACAAGCATTTTGTATGAAGATGAACTACTTTGGTTATGCAAATGAGATGTGAGAACTAAGTACTACTCTGTAATGTTTAACCCTTGGTTCATATCCATAAAATGTTGTTGTGATAAGACACTCCCATTTGGGTATGACAAACTACACCAGTTCAGTCATGTATATGGACAAAAAGCATTAAACTTTAGATGATAAGTTGGAAAAAGAAGTTATTAAACTTGCCTTGCTGGACCTATTTTTAACGAGGAATACATCAACACTTATTCAAAGGCAAATTGATGTTAGTTTTTACACTACATGAACATTTTTTTCAAAGGCATATTGCACCAGTAAGCAAGTGATAACAAAGATAGCCAACTTTGGAGAATATTTTGTCAATTTGATTCCATTAAGATAGCTGGAGTTTTAAATTTTCAAGTTGATGATAATAAAAAAGAGTGCTTAAAAATCAGTATAAATCTACAATTATATGTTCAGAACTTGTTGAATTCAATTTCGAAGTTAAAAGAACCCAATACTTTTAAGCTTGGAGCTAAACTAGATCACTAAAGGTTCACAAATAAAATTTAGTTAACTACTAACATCCATAAATCTTTGAGCAACCAATAACAAATTATATCAAACATACACATACAAGTGAAACAGAGACAACTTATATTGAAGCTAATTACCTTTAATGTGTAGGACACTGAGATTAAAGATTACAAAAGTTTAAGGGAACTTCATATTACCTTCTTGTATTAGGAAATGCAGAGGCTACTCAGATAATTTTGTCCTTAACTTTAACAACTGATCAATGAAGACAAGAAGTTATAATAAAAATAATATAATTGATGAGAAATTTTAACATGAAGAATAATGTCACAACATACAAAACAGAAATGATCCTATGATTTTCAAACAATTTGCTAACTTGGAATTTATTTTATAGCCCCTGATCCACTCATTAGTTTTAGCAGTTTTCAACATGTCATTTAAATCCTCTATTAAAAGGATGAAAGGAAGACATATGATCTACCTCTCTTAATCCTCTTTGAGATGAAAAGAACCCACAAGTAGATTCCTTAATCAGGACTTAGAACTTCATTGAGCTAATGTCTAATTTAATCCAGTTGATCCATCTATTGTCAAATTCCCATATTCTATAAAATTCCTAGTAGGAAGTTCCAATTTACATAGTATTTATGGTTCCTTGCACTTCAACAATTGGTATTCACGCATTCATTAGCTATTAGAATGACATTCATAATCTGTTTGCTTTTAATAAATGCCATTTGTTGAACATTCACCTGTTTGAAAAACTAATATGGAGAATAGGTAGATGAATTAACTTTATAAAAATGATACTATGATTTCAAGATTTGAATGTGTCCATTATGTATGTTTTCTGAGTATCTCAGATTAGTGGATTTGGATAGATCTGTCAGCTAAACAGAAATAATCTTTTATTTTACGGAAAATCGCATGTATATTTATCCCTTTTCCCTTTATTTTATAGGAAACCTCAGTATCTACATTAAAGAATGTTAGCCATTAAATACTAGATTTAGTCTAACTTCCTACAACTTACTGCAGTATAAATTTTAGGGTCCAAGCAAACTGATATATCAGTGTGAGGATAATTGCTTCAGAGATTTAAATAAAGAAATACAACAAAAAAGGTGAAATACACTGGCAGAAAGAAAATTACTCACTGTGTTGATATCACTACAAAAATCTTGAAGAGGACAGGTGAGTGACAAGGCAAAATTTTTTCACCAGAAGAAAAAGCAGTGATCATTCAACAAGTTTTTCAATCTTGAAAAGAAAACTCCCCCTTGATGAAGCTTTAACTAAGTTTGGCTATCAAATAATGGCTAATTCTTTCACTTGTAACTTTTTGCTAAGTACTGTGAGAAATACCTTCAACTTGATTTAATATGTTGATCATCATTTATACTCCCGAGTACTGATTCTCACATAATATTTACACCAAATAGTTTCAAACTTATATATCATAGTAACTTAATATACATAGGTGTACGGAGTTTATAATAAAAATGGAGTCATTTGAAGCCCTGCGTTAATAGGGATGATACACTGTTACTTCCATCTAACCTCACGATATGTTTATCTACACAAATAAACTATAAGCTATCTAATTAGATAACACATAAACAGAGTCATGAACATACAAGAGAGTGATTAATCAAGTGAGTGATTTTATGAGGTGAGTATGTGTGTTAATTGATCATATTTAAGCAAAAAAAGGTGTGGAACAAGATAGATGCAACGCCAGATTTGAGAATACGAAAATGTCTCATTATAGAATTATTTCACAGATAATTCAAGTCCTTAATCTCTCTGTTCATAATCAGTTCCCTCAAGTACCTCCTTTTATGAGAGGTAATAGTTTATTTGACCTTATTGACAATGCCAAGACCTCATATACTATTTTAACTGTGAAATGGATACCAAATGAGTCTGATTGGCATAAACTTAACTCGGATGGCTGCTCTAAAGGCAATCCCAGACCTTGTTTGTTATGACCCAAGCTGGGATCCCAGGTCGAGACACGGGACCTAGAACCACGAATTGCTCCAAGCTATCTCATGACATAGCATAATTCTAACATAACAATAACTAATAGAACATATCAGAGCTTAAGTTTAACTGAAACCTAACTAATAAAAAGGAAAGACTAAAAATCTGATTACAACACTGAGTCATAAGCTGAAACTAGTATTACACTGTCTAAAAGCCTCTACTAGTCTGATAAGTTGTTAGGACAAGCCCCCAGCTAACTCCAACTTCTGAAACTAGGAATAAACTGAAATAAAAAAAAAACAAAACTCCCATCCTCGAAATGAGGACTTACCACTGTCAGCTGATAGAGTCTGGAGAGTGTCTAACTGCGGGGCTGAGCCTAAATACCTGGATCTATATCATAAAATGATATAACACATAATGTATGCGGTCAGTACTTAGAATGTGCTGAATATATGACAAAAGTAAGTGAAGCTAGAAACATGCCAGTAAACTGAGAAGGACTAAATTGAATGCATAACTGAGGTGAAGTACAATGACCCTATCTGAGATGCATAAATACTGACATGATATGCTTATTTAAAAACATTTAATGAAATTACAAGCAAATCTAGTTTTTGGATGATGTACATGTACTGAAGAACTGAATCTGAAACCATAAACTGAAATAACTGTACTGAAACAAAAACTGGACTTTACTACGGGAGAGACTATTAACTGACAAACTCCAATATGAGCCTTATGGAGCCCGACCTGTAACTCCGGTTGGAAGGGTGTTTATACGTTGCTAAGGGTAAGAACTCTGACTGGTGTGATATCACCCGTGAACTCTGGGAGACAATATCTAATAACGATAACCCCTGCATGTGCCTATTGAGGCAAGGGAGACACTCTCAAATAATGAGGATCCCATATTTCTCGGCCTAAGAAAAACATTCTCTACTATTGAGAATTTCTTATACTACGATGACACTTAGTTCTAAGACCTGGATACGCTGGAACCCTGGCCTACTCTGTGCTAAGTACTACTCCAAACTGAATATAAGGATACATGTAACTGATAAATCTAAAGCTGATATCCTAAGACTAGTCGGAACCACTTTATCTAGCAAGAGTCCCGAGATCCTAAAGGACCATGAAATACTAATACTGAAGGCTCATAACTAATTTTTTAAGACTAGTCAAGGATACTTTCTACTAGCAAGAGACCTGAGAATCTAAAGAACTATAAACATTTTGATCATACTAAATTCATGAGAGTCTAGTCAAGGCTACATTCAACTAGCAAGAGGTCTGAGAGTCTAGGGAATCATAAACATGCTAATCATACTAAATCCATGAAAAATATAAATTCAAATTATAGTGTAAATCATATGTACTAAACTCATGGTAAAATCATATATCTCAAATGGACCATATTCTCGAAAACAACTATTTCATGGGATGAACTTTTGGAAATGATGCTAACCTCAAATCATGGGAGTTCATCATGCGATTGAGAGTGAATTCATGAACATCATGTGCTATTTATCATGAGGACCTTGAAAACCATGGAAGACATGACAGAAAAATTCATGGAATGGAAACCCTAAGATATGCTTTTCTAGGAAATCAAAGTAGTTAGGGTTTTGAGCATTAATTGGGACAGAAGAATGAAACACGATACTTGTTGAAGTTTCACATACCTAGTTGAAGAATTCCCAACAATAACTTGAAGCTTGTAGCACCTTGGAGGGAAACCCTAGTTCTTGAGCCTTGAGAGTAGAAGGGAAAAGATGACTTATGGATGGCTTTGAGTAGAATGAGTGATTGGGCTAGGGAAATCCTTTTAATTCATCCCATAGAAAGCCTAAAATGACCTATTTTAGGAGTTAAAAGTATAGAAAATTCTAAACATACCCCTGAGAAAACGTTCTAAAAAATATGCTCGTCTAGTGCTATGGGTCGTACCATGACTCGTGGTAACATACCACGGATCGTGGTAGGCCATTCGTGGCTTTTGGGAGGCTTAAATAACTTGCTGAAACTCTTAGTACGGGTGCTTGGTACTAGTCGTACCTACATACCATGAGTAGTACCATGATTTGTGGTGACAGGCTGGTCTTGTCTGTCAAACTTGGCAGTGCTTCACTAAACTAGTCATAACATTTTACTCCGAACTTCGATTGATGCAAGGTCAGATGCGTTGGAAAGAAGACTCAAAGGGATTCAATTTGATATGATGGATCATCCAAAAACACTTCATAAAATGGTAGTTATGGTAGTCTAATGTCGACCCTTATAAGAACTTTTGTGAAAAACTCAATCGGTTGGAAAGCTCTCAACTCAACTTTATGCTAGAGGTCCCTTACAACCTTAGCTTGCATCCAATGTGATAACGTCCAAATTCACTTATCTTAACGAGAGAGTGTAAATGGTCATTGGCAAAACAAATATACATGACGAGTGTCGGGGTTGAATCCCACAAGGAATAATAGTTAATCACGCAAAAGTTGTCTATTAAATTGAAGTAACTTGCATCAATGTATCAATAACAATAGAGTAAAAATTGGGAAAATCAAAACTTGTCAATTGAACTACAAAGTTCTCTCACGAAAACAAGGACAAAATGTAGAAAATACCAAAAGAGAGACTACTAGAGGTGTGATATTATTGGGGCATCATTGGGTTGGGATTATTAACATCTCCTAGCATTACTCAATAGTATAATCAGTTGTGGACAAGTTGACACCTCACATTTTTCAATCAATTAGGTTCCTTACACCTCAGATTTTCTCAAACTCCAAAGTCTATTACAGAACAACTACATCAACTTGGCTAAGAATCAACTATTTCTAGCTTTGATTCTTAATGGGTGTTTGACAATGGATTTTGGCTATCTCTAGCCCAATCCAATATGATCAACACCCAATTACCAACTAATGTTTATCACCCATACTCTAAATTGCTTTTTCAAGCAAAATTAGAGTAAGTAAATACAACCCACATTTGCAACTATGAGTATTTAGATTAAAACTTAGATGAAACACTAGAATTATACTAATTGAGTAAATCTAAGATCAATTGAACAATACCCAATCTAAATCAACCTCAATCATTCACACACCCCTAGCAAGAAATTTAGCTACTTATATAAGTAGAAGAAGACATTGCATTAAAGAATAATTCAATATCCATTCAACAAAATAAGTAAGAAAATTCAAGCACAAAGTTCTAATCTCCAATGGAGTTTTTCTACCTTTTCAAAGAAGAAGATGAAACTTTCTCTCTTTACAATTCAATTCTCCAACTTGTCTCTTCTCTCTTCTCACTATTTAATACTCAATACAATGCCAATCATAATGGAAAAGAAGGTTCAGTTCTTTTTTGAGATGTACAAAAGTAGGGTACAAAAATGCTCCTTCTTTTCTGAGCTGGACACTTTTTCCCTTTTTCTAGACGAGCTGCGAGTCACCAGCGATTTGCTCTGTGATCCGTCGGTCGATCATAGTTGATGGCTAGTGGGTTCCAGAGCACTTAGGCGTTGGCACCAACAGTTCACCGGTGCTGATCCGTGATCCGTTGGTAGCCATTTTTCTTTAGCACAGCAGGCATCTGCGGTCAGCCGACATTTCGCCAGTGTCCTCTCGTAGAGCGCTGGTCCTCATCTCCATTTTTCATGTTTTTTGCTTAATTTCATGCTTTTTGTACTCAAGTTGAGTACCTATAAAGATCAAGGACAAAGGGCATAAAATCCACGTAAATGACTTAAAAATTAAGCAAAAACTCATGTTTAAGAGCCTATTGAGTTGGTAAATTACAAACTCATCAAACCCCCAAACTTGAACCATTGCTTGTCCTCAAGCAATGCAATTCTTTATAGCTGAGCATATGGAATAGCATTATACCACATGAGATTATGCACCAAGGACTTCTGAACCTATGATAACCCAAAAATTACTCACCGACTCAAGGAAAAGAGGAGAGACTCCCCAAAACATATTGCAAAAGTTTCAAGAGGTAACCACAATGAATAGGCATGGTTCATAAATGTTTTCAATCTTCAAAACAAGGGCATTGTTTATCAAAACAAGCACACACAACATCTCAAATCATTACAAATTCACATTCAAAGCTTGTCTTGAAGCTCACAACACTAATGTCCGAATCACTTCTTCGCATCAATGAAAGTATGCTCTCCAAGGGGGTGATGCCACTCATAAGAAGAGAGAATCCCTTTTTATCATTAATCAATGCACACACAAGGGATTATAAAATAGGACAATAACACTCACTCTCATAAACAAATTCTCCATGCACACAACTTGTCCCATAGGCTTGCCCTTCGTGTAACTCGCCACTAATGTAGAGTTGCTACACTCAAAATCAATTAGGACTTGGGGATCATGATGAACACTAGGGGTTAATGTAGGATAAACAATGAGTTTTAGTGGTTAGAACCTCCCTAATGCCTATGTGTGAACATTTTTAACATTCCATCACACTATTGAGATCATTCCACCTTATCTCTCTGTGCTCATCATCTTCATCTTTTATTTACCAAGAGCCATCCTTATAACACTTTTGGATTCCACATTCTGCCTCATCTAAGAAAGAGGTAATACCTTTCACTATTCTTTCTCTTTTCAATGATTCACGGTTTTTCAACCAGCCAATTCATTCATTTTTATCACAATTTGGTGATACCTCACATTACAATTATCACATTTCTGCATTTTCTTGTGAATCCCCAAACCTAGGTGTCACACCCCGCTTTGGGGGGTATGACTGGCACCTGGTGCCCTACTGGGACCTGAACTGCTGGACTGCTAAGCCTGGGCACATCTGGTGCCTGGCTGGCTCTAACTCATATTTCTGGAAACAAAGGGCTATATAACGGTTGGCCTATAGCCTCCTATACCTGTACTAACAGCTGACCGGAAACATATCTATTCAGGGAAACCTATGCGGGCCGACAAGGCCACCATGCTGTCTAATTATCTGTAACTCAGCAATAACATACTAGAAGGCTACGTGACCGGCAAGGTCACCACTACTGTCAAACTTATGGCCCCACACGACCAACATAAAAGAAGCAAAAGTACTAATAGCCAACAACTGCACGGCCTCACACGACCGGCTCATCTGACCACAGGGAAATATATACAGACTGCAAGCCTCTAGGAATAGCAATAGAAATGATCGGGACAGGGCCCCGACCTACCCGTACTATACAACAAAAGAAACTGAAATACACCTCTGGAATTCAGTCTCCGGATGACAGGAGCTGAATACTCGATCGCTGATAGGAATCACGTGGTATCGCCTGCCCGTCTACGAGTACCTGCAGGCAAGTAATGCAGCGCCCCACCGGGCGTCAGTACCGCTGGTACTGAGTATGTAAAGCAATAACTGAAAGAAATATCTGAAACAATAATATAACTGATAAAACTGAAGTAGAAGGAATAGATTAATTGTCTGATAATGTAAATCATACCTTTTCTCAATCTTTACTGGAAGGGATAAGAGTCATACCTGGGGATGTATCGTGCTACTGCTGATCTACTCGTATCTATCGTAACATGGCATAACATGAAATAACATAACATGGCACACACAAACCTTACCTGGCCCCCATAAGCCGGGAGGTAGAACCAGCACAGAATCTACACCCCTACCCTGGTCATCCCATCTCCTATAACAGCTATAAGCATCCTGCCGGTCCCCTGGGTATGCACTTGGGCTCGCTGAGCCCCTGACTATAACTGTACCTGAGTCCGAAGGACTCCTGAATCAACACCCGGGCGTAACCGCTCGACGGGGGTGTATAAAAGCCGACCAAGGGAAAATATGGGGAAAAATGGCATCCCATCTTCGTCCCCTGGGGGACGGCATGCCACTCCGTAGAGCGACGTATCCTCGTCCTCTGGCGGACGAGTCGATACAGCTATTAACCCTGGGGCGGTAATGGATGCTAGGTAGTCCAACCCCAAACAATACAACAGTCTCAACTAGTAATACTGTCTGTATATCTCACATGCTGAGGCTAATAAGGGTAAAGTATCGTATTTATTACATGCTGAACTAATGATAGTAATCTGTACGTATTTAATATGTGCTGAGGCTGATAAATATGTATATATGAATATAGTCTCCTGCCAGACTGTACTGGGGCAAATGCTATACGAAATATAGTATTTCTGCTGCAGTCTATGCTATATACTGAGTTTCTGTATTAACATGATTTCCTATTCCTAACATGCTTTCTAAACTTCATTTTAGCCTGCCATTCTATTTCTGAGGTGCTTTACGGATATTGCATCGCTTTACGGGGTTTCAACTGAATAAAATAATATCTTAACATTTCGTATTACATCACACACTGAACATGCTGGACGGTTTCTAACACTTGTGTTAGGATCTATGTCATACTAGTAAGTTTCACGCAAGTTACAACTTGATGCTTCTAGTACCGTATCAACGTTCACAATAAACGTAACACTTGATTTCTGAACATTCTACTGGCCTGTAAATTACTATACTGTACCGATATTACTTAACTTGCCGAGGGAACTGGCTTTACATACCTTATTCTTGAACTATTCGTCCGTCGGACGAGGCTCGGCCGGTACTTCAACTATTTTCTCCCAACTGCATTCATAAATACGTCAATTAATACTAAATACAGCTTTATTGTAAAGAACAACGTTACTTTCGATATAATTTATAACCTAAACTTAGGCTTATCGAAAGACGGTCGAAAACTCGCTATTTTTCAGCGGTCCAGAAGGGAGAAATATTCACTTCACGGCTAGGAACACATAGACACTAATTTAGAGCAATTCCACTTACCTTAGCTCGGTGGCTCGACGATTCGTCGGCCGTATTTTACGAAACTGAATCCGTAGGAATGCTCTCTGCTGCTAAATACCTCCGTATCTGGAGTTAATTTGAGTTTGGGTAACGTTTAACAACGTAATCGGACGAAAATTACTTAATTTCCTTCGTTCCCCCTTTCTCTCTGCGTGTAACCTCAGTTTTTTGAAATTTCCTTTGATTAAAATGAAATTAAACCGAAGTGGGGCTTATATACTTGAGCCTGAACCTGGGCAACGTGTCACGGATCCATCGCGGAGGCCCCACCTCCGTGACACGCTGCCATCGCGGAGGGGCTCTGCCTCGGCTCCTCCCGCGATGGTTCGACAGGTTTCTCGTCCGATCTTTTTCCCGGCCTTTCTCTAGCACGTATGGCCTTCAAATATACTTAACCAACGTGCGAATAGGTCGTCTAGGTGCCGGGAATTCTACGGGGTATAACATTCTCCCCCCTTAAGAACATTCGTCCTCGAATGTACACTTTTATCTAGAGGACTACTTACTTATTTTCTAGAAAACTTTCGGCAGAGTTTCCCCTGTAATATGGACTATAGCAAAAAACTTGAAATGCAGAAAAGGCCAACACAGGTACTCGCATAGTAGTCTAGGATCCACTGGATAACTAAATATCAATCTTTCTTTATCATTTACAGACATACAACCATAAGGTACTGCATAAGTAATAATATGGACATACTTGTCGCCTGACTAGGCCTGAAATAGGTGAGGGTATCTGGTTTTCATATCTTCTTCAGCTTCCGACGTCATTTCTTCCCGGCTCCTGTTACGCCACAATACTTTGACAGATGCAACATCTTTAGTTCTCAGCCTGCGAATCTGTCTGTCTAAGATAGCTACGGGAACCTCTTCATATGCTAACTCTTCTGTTACTTGAACATCTTGAACTGGAACCACTGTAGAAGGGTCCCCTACGAACTTCCTCAACATCAAGACATGGAATACTGGGTGAACAGATGCTAACTCTGGAGGCAAGTTCAATTCATATGCAACTCGGCCTATTCTTCGTCGAATCTGATATGGCCCAATGAATCTCGGGCTAAGCTTGCCTTTCTTGCCAAACCTCATTACTCCTTTCATTGGAGACACCTTCAGATATACCCAGTCATTTACCGCAAATTCTAGATTTCTGCGCCGCATATCTGCATATGATTTTTGGCGGCTCTGTGCAGTCAGTAAGCATTCTTCGGATAAGCTTTACCTTTTCCTTTGACTGCTGAACAATGTCTGGGCCAACCAATACTAATTCTCCGATTTCAAACACCGTTCGGCGATCCGCATTTTCTCTCGTATAATGCCTCAAAAGGCGCTATCTGGATGGCTGAATGATAGCTATTATTGTAGGCAAATTCAACTAACGGTAAATGCTCACTTTGGCTACTACCGAAATCTAGCACACACGCTCGCAACATGTCTTCGAGCATCTGAATTGTGCGCTCAGCCTACTCATCTGTCTAAGGATGGAATGCTGTGCTCAAGTTAATCTACATTTCCAGACCTCTGCCAAAATCTAGCTGTAAACTATGCTCCCCTATCTGAAATAATGGATACCGGCATTCCACGCAATTTAACTATTTCTCTGATATACAATTCGGCATAATCCTCAGCCGAGAAGGTAGCCCTTACTGGTAGGAAATGAGCTGATTTTGTCAGCCTGTCAACTATTACCCAAATGGAATCATATCCATGTTCAGTACGGGGTGATTCTGCCACAAAATCCATATTTACTGCTTCCCATTTTCAGAGAGGTACAGTTATGTGCTGAATTACCGCCTGGTTTCTGATATTCTGCTTTCACCCGCTGGCAGTTAGGATGTTGGGCTAGAAACTCAGCAATTTCCCTTTTCATACTTGGCCATCAGTAGCTTTCTGTGATATCATGGCACATTTTCGTCGCGCCTGGGTAAAGAGAATAGCGGGCGTAATGCGCCTCGCTCATAAGCTGCTAGTGATGCCCTAAAATATCTGGAACACAAATGCGGCCTTTATATCGTAACACTTCATCCCTGGTTATCTGAAAATATGTCACCTTTCCTTACTGAACCTTGTTTTCAAGTTGGACCTAGCTAGGGTCTCCATACCGCCATTCCTTTACTTCCACCACTAACGACAACACTGCGACATTCTGTATTATCGCTCCTTAAGGCATAAACTACTGCGGCTAACTCCAGGTCATGGGTAAAATAATTCTTTTCACGTTTCTTCAACTGCCTGAAAGCATAAGCTATTACTTTACCATGCTGCATCAACCCTCTGTACCTTCTGGCGATACTAACACTGGAGCTAATGTTAACCTGACTTTTAACTCTTGGAAGTTCTGCTCACACGCCTCAGCCTACTGGAACTTTACGGCCTTCTGTGTCAATTTAGTCAGAGGTGCTGCTAAGGTGGAAAATCCTTCCACAAACCCTCTGTAATACCCGGCTAACCGCAGGGATTGCATACTTCGATCGGAGTGGTAGGTCTAGGCTATGTCTTCACTGTTTCGATTTTTCTGTGTATCTATCTGTACACCAGCCTCCGACACAATGTGACCAAAAAGGCTACTAAACTCAACTAAAGTTCACATTTACAAAAATTGACATACAACTGACAGTCATACTGGTTTATTATACCGGAGAATCTGACAAGTAGGCTACCGGTATAACTAGAGCTTATCTGGCCTTCTGGCCGCATGCTAAGGCTACTTGTTGCTAAAGTAACCTTGAACGACTATCTGCACACCATGCGCCCGTATCTGATCAGGGGGTCCTGATATTGACCATGACCTCTAATGATCTGGCTGCATAACCTTAAATAACTAAATAGTCGAGTTGAATGACCCGAATGTGGCAGTAGTCTAACAATGCTCTAATCGTTCTACTTGAGTGCTTATAGTTCGTGCATAACCGCAGACTTATGGGCATCTAATTGCTCTGTTATTTTACTTAAGCCACTGTAAGGCTGGGCTTAATCAAACTTGCTCCCAGGTGATTGATCTCTGGATCTTCACGGGGAGTCTACTGATCCCCTAGTCTTAATAAACACTGTGCTAGCAGGGTACTATCAATTTCTTACGCCTTGTGTATATCCACTTGGATTTATACTGCTATTTTGGGGAATTCTCGGTCTTATGAGCTATTCTGTAAATACTGGCCTTCTGCTAGGGCTCTGTATCTAAATATCTTACGAAAACCAGCTGAATTACTAGTCTGTCGCTGACTACTGATGTGGACCCTTCCTTGGGGTACCCACGGGTATTCTGACTGGGGCGGCCGGCTGACTTATGGGGTGTTTCACATAATAACTGCTAGGTTGACTAAGGCTGACTCTCACTTACAAGGCTGGGAAAATGATGTACGACCACTTAACATACTAGAAAAATTCTGGTTCCGGCATATACGATAATGCTATTGATTTTTAAAGATGCTTCCCTGCTAATATAAGCGCCAGCTAGTCATTAGACCATCTAACTGTGCTCTTATCATCTAGCCATCTGATTCAGGCCATTAACTCTAGTAAGCTTCCAGAGCCTAGATCTGGCAGCAACACATGAATCCATTAACTTATTAACTAAGAACTGAGACAGTTCCTATGACTTCATACGTAATTCACACTTAATCTGCCCTTTCTCTTTTCCTTTCCCTTTCTCCTTTCTTCTCTCCTTTCTTTCTTTCTTCTCTCTTCTCTCTCTTTTTTTTTTTGCAAGGGGATTCTGCAATGCAATTTGTACATGCTTTCTATTACTAATCAGTATCCGTGATTATACCCCTTGGGTAGCTACTCACAGCATACCTATTATCTGTATATATATATATCGCTAGTTACGTACAATATGTACTGAATTCTGCGGTAATACATAATCTCTGACATGCTCTGCTGAGTCTCATACCGTACATGATGCACCGCTTCTACGGCCTAATACTATCTCTTGCCCTGACTTATCATTTCATTGCATTGTCACCCCATTCTGAAAGTAACAAACATAAACACTTTAGTTATTGTCTGCTGTTTGAAATTCCGCCACTCCTGCGATGTGGGGTCGATGTTCGAATCTTGTAGCCTTACTAGGCATATATTGAGAGCCCATGACTGTCTGTTGGGCCTTATCTCTAGGCTACACTAGATTAGAATTGCTGTATCGGTAACTTCTTAACTTTTCCATAGCGGACATACTGCGGTATTCTGAACCGCAATCCTACTGTCAGCCCGAGGCTTAATCCTTAATACGATATTTTATCAATCCGGGGGTGATTCTAATTTCCCCACAAGATTTGACATTCCTGCTTCTTTCCCTCATCTTGCTTAAGTTGAACTCTGGGGTTCAAGGTACCCGCTCTTCATTGTTAACAAGATTGTTGGTCCTGTATCAGTTCATACTTCCCCTGACTTGCAGTCAGACCTATCTGATTCACATGATCCCTCACCCTTTTGATATCACAACTGGATCATAACCACAATCTTACAGGTATGTCTTTGTCTTGCTATCTGTTAACATATGTAATGGACCTGGCCTTTTTCTGACCCGAACTTGACTATTACCCGGCATTTATCACTAACAGGTTTTTTACCCCTGCTTCGGGTAAGCTAACGGTCTTACTTTCTCTACTGGCTTATTGTCATAAGGGTCTGCACAACTTACGTAATCCTAGGGGCTCTTTACACTTTCTAATACTTACTAGGATCAATCAGCCCATCTTTACTTACCGCTGGATTTGGCAACCCCATCTCAAGTCTTATGCCCCTTTACTATACTGGCATCAAAATCAAGAGGTAGGAATAACCCTTTTCTTATTGCAACAAATAAAAGCATTTAACTGTACCATATCCAAAAAGATGTATTTGGGATTCCTGCATTTCCCTCTCTTTCTTATACTTACCTTGTGGTCTGACCTTGTCTGTAATCTTAATTAGATCCTATATGGCTAATAAATAAATCAACTCATATGCACATTACATTCCTGACTTCCTATTCTAACGTTATTGACATATACTGGGGATGATACCAATAAAAGAGATAACATTGGGAGGTCCCAGTTACCTCCTCCTGCTGCTGTAGTTACCTTGTAACTGGCTAATGCCTTCTTCTATTGTTATATCTGATCTTCTGCCTGTAGTAGGGAAATGCTGATCTACCTTTGTATATGTAATCAAAGAATACGGTAAGTTTTTAGGGACTCAACCCTATACTGTACTGCTCTAAAGCACGACTGACTGAGAAGGAAGGGTAACCATCCTATCATGCCTCGCAGCCTCCTGCCTATAGTATGTGGTGCACAACACATCCATAGACAAGACTCTACTTAGCACGGCTTGCAGACTCCCTGGGATATGACCTGCTCTGATACCAAGTTTGTCACACCCCGCTTTGGGGGGTGTGACTGGCACCTGGTGCCCTACTGGGACCTGAACTGCTGGACTGCTAAGCCTGGGCACATCTGGTGCCTGGCTGGCTCTAACTCATATTTCTGGAAACAAAGGGCTATATAACGGCTGTAAACACAGCCCCCGGCCCATTGGCCTATAGCCTCCTGTACCTATACTAACAGCTGACCGGAAACATATCTATTCAGGGAAACCTATGCGGGCCGACAAGGCCACCATGCTGTCTAGTTATCTGTAACTCAGCAATAACATACTAGAAGGCTACGTGACCGGCAAGGTCACCACTACTGTCAAACTTATGGCCCCACACGGCCAACATAAAAGAAGCAAAAGTACTAATAGCCAACAACTGCACGGCCTCACACGACCGGCACATCTGACCACAAGGAGATATATACAGACTGCAAGCCTCTAGGAATAGCAATAGAAATGATCGGGACAGGGCCCCGACCTACCCGTACTATACAACAAAAGAAACTGAAATACACCTCTGGAATTCAGTCTCCGGATGACAGGAGCTGAATACTCGATCGCTGATAGGAATCACGTGGTATCGCCTGCCCGTCTACGAGTACCTGCAGGCAAGTAATGCAGCGCCCCACCGGGCGTCAGTACCGCTGGTACTGAGTATGGAAAGCAATAACTGAAAGAAATATCTGAAACAATAATATAACTGATAAAACTGAAGTAGAAGGAATAAATTAACTGTCTGATAATGTAAATCATACCTTCTCTCAATCTTTACTGGAAGGGATAGGAGTCATACCTGGGGATGTATCGTGCTACTGCTGATCTACTTGTATCTATCGTAACATGGCATAACATGAAATAACATAACATGGCACACACAAACCTTACCCGGCCCCCATAAGCCGGGAGGTAGAACCAGCACAGAATCTACACCCCTACCCTGGTCATCCCATCTCCTATAACAGCTATAAGCATCCTGACGGTCCCCTGGGTATGCACTTGGGCTCGCTGAGCCCCTGACTATAACTGTACCTGAGTCCGAAGGACTCCTAAATCAACACCCGGGTGTAACCGCTCGACGGGGGTGTATAAAAGCCGACCAAGGCAAAATATTGGGAAAGCTGGCATCCCATCTTCGTCCCCTGGGGGACGGCATGCCACTCCGTAGAGCGACGTATCCTCATCCTCTGGCGGACGAGTCGATACAGCTATTAACCCTGGGGCGGTCATGGATGCTAGGTAGTCCAACCCCAAACAATACAACAGTCTCAACTAGTAATACTGTCTGTATATCTCACATGCTGAGGCTAATAAGGGTAAAGTATCGTATTTATTACATGCTGAACTAATGATAGTAATCTGTACGTATTTAATACGTGCTGAGGCTGATAAATATGTATATATGAATATAGTCTCCTGCCAGACTGTACTGGGGCAAATGCTATACGAAATATAGTATTTCTGCTGCAATCTATGCTATATACTGAGTTTCTGTATTAACATGATTTCCTATTCCTAACATGCTTTCTAAACTTCATTTTAGCCTGCCATTCTATTTCTGAGGTGCTTTACGGATATTGCATCGCTTTACGGGGTTTCAACTGAATAAAATAATATCTTAACATTTCATATTACATCACATACTGAACATGCTGGACGGTTTCTAACACTTGTTTTAGGATCTATGTCATACTAGTAAGTTTCACGCAAGTTACAACTTGATGCTTCTAGTACTGTATCAACGTTCACAATAAACGTAACACTTGATTTCTGAACATTCTACTGGCCTGTAAATTACTATACTGTACCGATATTACTTAACTTGCCGAGGGAACTGGCTTTACATACCTTATTCTTGAACTATTCGTCCGTCGGACGAGGCTCGGCCGGTACTTCAACTATTTTCTCCCAACTGCATTCATAAATACGTCAATTAATACTAAATACAGCTTTATTGTAAAGAGCAACGTTACTTTCGATATAATTTATAACCTAAACTTAGGCTTATCGAAAGACGGTCGAAAACTCGCTATTTTTCACTTCACAGCTAGGAACACATAGACACTAATTTAGAGCAATTCCACTTACCTTAGCTCGGTGGCTCGACGATTCGTCGGCCGTATTTTACGAAACTGAATCCGTAGGAATGCTCTCTGCTGCTAAATACCTCCGTATCTGGAGTTAATTTGAGTTTGGGTAACGTTTAGCAGCGTAATCAGATGAAAATTACTTAATTTCCTTCGTTCCCCCTTTCTCTCTGCGTGTAACCTCTGTTTTCTGAAATTTCCTTTGATTAAAATGAAATTAAACCGAAGTGGGGCTTATATACTTGAGCCTGAACCTGGGGAACGTGTCACGGAGCCATCGTGGAGGCCCCACCTCCGTGACACGCTGCCATCGCGGAGGGGCTCTGCCTCGGCTTCTCCCGCGATGGTTCGACGGGCTTCTCGTCCGATCTTTTTCCCGGCCTTTCTCTAGCACCTATGGCCTTCAGATATACTTAACCAACGTGCGAATAGGTCGTCTAGGTGCCGGAAATTCTACGGGGTATAACACTAGGCTTTTGCCTCATTTTCACATTTCCTTATTTCTCCCTATTATTGGGCTTTTTAATTCTTTTACCACTAGAAACTAGGTAGGATGGGTACCAAAGACGAGGATTAAAAAGGGTCATTAGGCTTGTAATGTGGTTTTCAATAAAAAGGGTCAAAGGCTCAACATTGGCTATCAAAGGTAGATGTTTAAGGAGGTCATTTTGGGTGAAGTGACTAGAAAAAGAAAGCCTAAGATCATGTTCTAAGTGCAACTACCTCTAGGATTTCACCTTGAATCACACTTAAGGCAAGTTCTAGACAAATGTATATGCATGGGAATCATTCAATTAGCCTTACAAGGCATCACACTCCAAGGAGTTGACACAATACATCGCCATAGCCAGATTATGATTTTAAGACAATTGAGCATGTGAATAAACAAACCAAGAAAGGAATGTGCAATATAGACAAGAGAGTGCTACATTTTTCTTTTCAAATGCCCCATTTCTTCAAAATTCATTTTTTCATGCCACAAAAAATTTTTTGGTGGTACCCCTAAAAAATAATTTCAACAAGACTCAAAACATGACATTTTTCCTTAAGAAAGTCACCTTACAATCTATAATTAGGAAATGTCACTAGGTTCGATAATAGAAAAAGAAACGAAAAAGAAATTGCTCATCAGAAAAAAATCGTGGTATAAAAAAAATCCTCGGAGTTTATTCACTAGCTACTATTTACAAAGGCGAAAGTCAAACTTGGGTCATGAAACATTTGGCAATTTAAACAAGGACCCAATCATATGCACTAACAACTCAAGACAAAATTTTCATATCATCCATCACGAGCCTGACAAGGGCTCAACATTGATTCAACAATTATCAAAACAACAGCCTAACACGGGCAATATCAATCATCATCAATAACTACCCGACAAGGGCATCCCAAGCCCGATAAAGGCTCACAAATCATCACAATTCAAAAATAAAATCCCAACAAGGGCAACATCAATATCAATAACAATGACCACAAAAAAGATACGCTCATCCCACCCCCAACTAAAATAATACATTGTCCCTATACATATACAAAACAAATAAGGGTAAGAATTCCCTGGAGTGGTCACTCATCATCATCATCATCGACCTCAACATCCCCATCATTGCCTTCATCTCCCAAATCCTCCTCATCATCCCCCAACCCCTCAAACAAGTCGTCTATGGAGCCTTAGAATGTAGAAGGGGAAACTATAACTGTGTTAAGCGCGCTCATATCGGGCACCGCCATTAACGCTCGACCTTTCCATTCCCTTAATTCAATCGAAGAGATGTGACAACCCCCTCCACAACATCCACACGTGAGCATAACTTGCTCAAGCTATCATACACTGACTTTATCTCCTTTTTCACGGTCTTGGCAATTAGGGTAGGGAGACTTTTAGCCAATTTTTGAAGCTGGCTATCATAGGAGTGTGTCATCTCCACAAGTTTATAGAGGCTACTTGGCTGAGAAGATGGGGGAGGAGGTAAGGTCCCCTAGTAGGTGCTTCTCCGGAAGCCTGGACCAATGCCTCAGGATGTGGAATATTAAGATCGGGGTCCATGGGGGCTTGCTCTAATCCATGAGAGATGGATTCTTTGGGGACTTTGAAGGCTTGCATACACTTCCGCTTGCTCTTGGGAGCATCCATGTCCCTTTTTATATCCACTATGATCATACCAGTAGCGGAGCTGGGGACCTCATTTGGGAAAAGTGGAACTCCTGCTCAGAGGCAAACCTGTGATATGAGCATAACGTAGGGAATTGAGGTGCCAGATTGCCTTGTCTTTCTCTTCATATGAATCTCCACCTATTTCCCTAAAGTTTATAGGGACCCCTCTCATGATGCAAGTGATAAGGATGGCCGCGTCTAAATTGACCCTCTGCTCATACTTTGAGGGCATTATGCGGCCGCAAATAAAATCAAACCATAACTTGGCTTCAAACTTTAAATCATGCAGGAAGATATCGCTGCCCATAGAAGCCCAGAATGGTGTGTCAACTGAAATGGTAGGTGCAATCCAACTGAACGGATCCTCTTTGTTGGCAATTCAGGTTGAATACTCACTTTCGGGGTCAATCTTGTCCTCCCAAAATAAAGAATTGATGGCTACTGGTGTGATGTCAACTTCTACACGCCTCACCATAGCTGAGGGGAGGAAGGGGAATTCATCAATCTTACCTCTATGATGCATTATACCTTTCCTAGCTTGGTATGATGTATAAAACTCAGGCACTAGGCTATAGTAGAAGTTTGGTAGAGGATTGGCAAAGACGTGTCATTTGCAATTAGTAAATTATGCTGTGATATTGGGGAAGTCACCCCCCAGCCCCACCAAGTCAAAGTGCTTCTCTACCATGATAGAACGCCTCTTGCAAATAGCATAGTGCCCCTCCATGTTGGGCACGTAAAATATAATAGCTTCTCTCGTGTTGGGGGTCGGGGTCTCCCTTGCTTTCCCCTTTCCTTTGCTTTTAGATGAGGCCAGGGCATTGACTTTGTTTGGTTGCCTGGATGAAGACATAATCTACAGGACCATATTAGTGCCATACAATAATATTTCTTTTTGTATTTTCTTTGACAATGGAAAAAAATTACATCGATTCTAAGCTAAGGAAGGAAATTGTGAAGATTGGATGACAAACAAATTGAATGGTTTAGAGTTAAGTGCTGGTAGTACAGGCGGGACACTGGCGAAACGCAGGTGGAGACCTGTGAAGTGCTGGTTAACCGCTGGTCATGTACAGTGGATTGGGGAAATACATGGTTCATCCAGTACCACATCGATGTTTCGCCAGTCTTGACTCGCGGAGCGCCGGTGAAACGCAGGTTTGGGATAGTGGTATGAAGCCTTGTACCCTAACCTGTGCTTTATCTGGCATTTTACCGATTAACCGGTGGTTCTCCGGTAAATGCCATTCAATGTATTTCATCCCCAAACTCAGTGAAACAACAAATCTTTCATATACAAGATTCACTCACCCACACCAAAACAACCAAAACAAAGTAAAAATGACAATTCACCCTTAAGAAAAACATTACTCCATCTATCATCGGTCAAATCGTGCATTCGAAGCACACACGGGGCTACTCAGACTTCACCCCCAACTAAAATCAAGCACATTAAGAATCAAGAATTTCAGCGTAGAGGCTACCCACATTAACATTCAACATTTTATCAACATCCCCACATACCCATAACATGAAAAATATACTAGCAACGAAAAGTATAAGAATAGGGTAATGGGGAGACATGAGTAGGGAAAACTTCAACTTTAGCATTCTCAAAATTCTTCACATCTTCAAAAAATAATCAAAATAAAAGTAGAATACACATATCGAATGAATTTGAGAACAAAGAGCAAAGAGAGATAGAAGCTTGGTGTTACCAACAATGGAGTTTCCACATGACTCTTGCTTTATCTTAGTGAAAAGATGAGGAGAGTGGGAATGTGGAATTTATAGGAGAGAAGGAGTCGATAGGAGTGGTAGGTGAGGAGGTGGGTTTCATGGTGGAAAGGTGGTGTATGGGGAAGTTAAAAAGCGTAAATAGGAAAACAGAAAGGTAGATAAAAAGGTTTATGGAGAGTTGGAGAGGTTTTGACTAGTTTTTTAAATCCTTGGATCGAGTTTGGTCAATGGGTTGTTTAATATTTTAATTACATTACATACCTTGGCCTACGTCTAACCGACTCTTGCTGGTGAGTACCGACATTTCACCACCTTAACACAGGTGACCAATGACCTGTTCAGTTCACTGCTTTGTACGTGGCAGTTGACCGATAGTTCGCGGGTTCGCACCTACATTTCTCCGGTTTGGTCACCATTTGTGCTTCAACTCCTAGGTGTTCTATTTAGAACCGACATTGCAGCTGGCGGTATGTGGTTTGGCACCGACGTTCCACCAGCTGATCGCCAGATTTCCTGCTTCTTCTCCAGCTTTCTACCCCTAACTCTTATTCCAGCGGTGCTTCGTGCACATGGACCGGCGGTTTTCCGATCAAACACAGTACCTGACCTGTTCTTATATTCTCTTTGTTGCACCTCCACTCAATCTTACAAAACAAAAATAACAAAAACATCAAAGTGCTCAAAGTAAAAATGCTGGGGTTGCCTCCCAAGAAGCGCCTTAATCAACGTCGTGGCACGACGAATATCTTCTCAATCTTCAACACTCCGGAGGGTCATCCTCAGATTCAATTGCAACACCAAATGGTTCATAATGCTCCACTTTACCATCAAGCACTGCCATGACCTTACACTCATCTAGAGGCTTGATAGGCTGACACAAATTGAAGTTGACTGATAAAGCTCAAACTCACACTTCTTGGAAAAGTATGAAATGGATGTTGTCAATAAAGAACCCAACTGAGAGGTTGGGGTCGAACTCACAGGGAATAAGGTAAGAACTAGACTAATTCCAGTACTTAAACTTGTTCGTAATTTATCTCCAAATTGGGGGTTTAAAGAAAAACAATAATAAAATAAGATAGCAATTGTGGTTGTTATTAAGATTTATAAATAACTAGGATCAGTGTTCCCTATGGGTTCATAACTACTTGGGGTATAGACGCGTGGCCAATCCCAATGCTTACTTGTAGAACTGATAACTAGGGTTCATCCAAACGACTGGTTCGTCCTTATTGGATGACTATACTCATTCATCAGGTCAGGTCTCATGAGCAATTTCAAACTAACCATTATAATATGTTCCAAATTAACTTTCCCGCAACCACATCTCAAGTCATACAATGATCATAAAATATCAAGGCTTTGTTGTAATTCTCTTTTCCTAATCTCTACTTTTCTAGGTTCAAACAAGTAAAGAATTCGGGCAAGTCCTTACATTGCACACCATTAAGAAACATTTAAAGATGAAGAGAATACAATACAAACATTTAGCATTGGTTTTGAGTTACTTTGTGTAACCCTATTTTGTAAATTCACCATGGTTCACACAATCCTAGTTATGGAGGTTTTAGCCTCTCATGATTGTAAGATTGCATTTAGTATTCATAGACAAATACATAATTGAATACTTACAACAATAATTAAAAGAAAACCTGCTTTGAATATTGATGAACAAAATGAAGAACAATTAGTAAAACCAAGTGTTGATCTTACGAATTGCTCTCATACACTTCATAATAATTTATGAAAAAAACTTCTCTCAATGTAATCACATGTCCAGTAGTCTCTATCTCTACTAGGAAAAACATAGAAGGTATTTATACAGACATCAGAAATCTTTTTCTAAGCTAACAGGGAAATTTCCATAATCTGGCGTCGACTCGTCCTACGACTGGTCAAACGACCTGTAACAGAATTGTACAGGTCATACCTTGCTCTCGTACGTTCCTTGGATACTGCAGAATTGACTAAGTGTTGGCAAATGGTATGCCTCATACCATGATCCTACAAGTTGTACAATCCATCTATGGCTTGGCTCTAAGAACTTTAACATCTTTTAAAGTTTTCTACAAGTGTTGTTGTACGCCTCGTACCTTGCTCCTACGACTCATATTTGCTTATTGCATATGGAGTTCTACCAAGTCTTTAAGAATCATTGAAGCTTCCCATGGCTCATGGTACGAGTCATAAGTAGATGTTACATTCGTCGGTTCCACCCATACTAAGAGACCTCTTGTGCAATTTTTCTCTGAAATTCTCCACGACTCTAGTTACGACTAGTACTGAGAGTCGTACTATGCCTTCACATTATTTCAACCTTTTGAGTTGTTCCACGAGTCTCAGTACGACTCGTACAATCTAGGTACGGTTCGTACTGAGATTAGTACTTGGCTGATTTTCTGTATTTTTATGCATCTTTTACACATTTTTGCTCCAACACCTATTTTCTCTGAAAACAAAGTAAAAACACCTCATATCCATACAAACATACCTAAATCCATGCTATTTTTTCAGTTTTAAGCATCGAAAGTGCTGTAAACTCACAGCATATCAACACCCTCAACTTAAGACTTTTGCATGTCCTTAGGCAAAGAAAACAAAAAAAACTAAAAGCGACACTTAACTAGAAAATAAAGCTAGGATACTACAGCCAACACCAATCAAAATTTGCACCATAAACCCAAATAGCTTTTGACCTTTTTTCCCCGTAAACCAAATCAACATATGCACATCAAGTAACCACAAACCATGATAAATAGGGATCGAGATATGTCATCTAGGTATTAGTATCGTCAAGTCATCATCAATGCTTTTCACATGGACAACTGGCAGAATAAAACACAAACCAAGTACCCTCACAGCAAATGAAGTCCTCCACTCACAGATATATAGAAATATGAAACATGGGACTGAACAACTAAGACTCTCACCCTCACAAGGAAGTTCCAAATACTGCATATCGGATACCATAGGCTTCTCCTTATTTTCTTTACTTTGACTCTTCGGATGGTCAATCTAGGATCACTATAGGACTTGATTCAGCTTGTAATGTAGGCTTTCGGGATGGGTATGGTAGATATGGAATCTTTTTAATGACTAAACGCTCCTTGGAACTCCATACACGTGGCTTCACTTTACATGTTTTTTCACCTTTTTTGCTTTTAAAAATTTTTCCTCCCTTTTCACCATTCTTATGTAATTGTATGGGTGTGGTATGTTTTAAAATTTTCATTCATTTTTCTCTTTTTGTATCTTCTTTTTAATTTTTTCTTTTTCTTCTTTTTTCTTGTCACACCGGACCTCATTTTTAACCCTTTATTTTAAAATTCCTTTTTCACCTCCCCAAGATCTATTCACCCCTACTATAGCCACCCTCAACTTAGGCATTTTGCCTAGGTTGAGATTCATAATGTCCAAGGAGGGACCAGGGCTATTCATTATAAAAAATGGGTATGGTTAATCGATTAATCAAAGAAAAATGGTTCATTTAAGACTCAAAATCGGGATCAAGGGAATCATATTATTCTGGTAGGGTACTTTAAACTAGAATGGTCTAAACAAAAATGAACTATGATCCTTTCCTAACCAACAATCCTAAAACTTATGTAAAGACCAACGGGCAAGTTCTAGATCCTTTACACAGTATTGAACTAGGTATAGACCTCACTCACTCATGGTACATGTTTTGCATTCATTCTACCTATCTGATTTATACATGGCTAATTAGAACTACTCATGCTAATAAACTAAATGACATAAAAAGATCCACAGAAATCATGCTTTGCAATCAACAAGTATATAGCTAACTATCAAAAATTTTTAAACAGGGTCAATTTTCAAAACATCAAAACTAGTACAATTTATTGGCTGAGTAATCCTAAGCTACTTTCTAATTAAACAAGAACATCCTAAACATGCCAATTCTACTAGATAGAATTCCCAAGGGAAAAGAAACCCAACAAGAGAAACCCTTGGACGAATCCAAAAATCCCAAATTTACAAGTACACCCCCTCCCCTTTTAAAAAACATTCTTCGTCCCTGAATCATAGAATATAAAATAGAAGGAAGGGAACATACCTATGGCATACTAAGTGTTTGTGTCATCCTGCAGAGGTGGTACCTCTGGTGTAGTCGTGGCGCTGACGGTGGCCGGCGCACTCAATGGTGTATCAATAGGGGGAATGGTTACTCCCTCAGCAGTAGCGATCGCTTCTACGATCTCTGGAATCACTGGGGCTGAATGTGGCTCACCCTAATGGTCCTTGCCACCCACAAGCTAGGCATGGGCAGTGGTGGAGCTACCCCCTCCTCTAGCTCTCTCAAGTAGCTCCGACCTATGCTCGTCGTGAGTCTACTGGCTCTCCAATCTCACACGCTTGCGCTCTTTATTTTCTTTCTTTATCTTCTTCTTTAGGGTCTTGTCTTCAACATCCTCATAAAAACTCTTTTTCCCTTTTTCTCTCTCAGCTCCTGTGGGATACTAATATGCCTCTAAATAAAGCTCCTCATCTATATCAATGTCCAGGTCAGGAAGAGTGGGACTGCTAGAGTTACTGGCTGTCGTGATGATAGCTCGACCACTTGGCTCCGAAGAGCCCTCAACTCCTCACGGAGACTTCCAGTGTCAGTCTACTTGGCCATGCGGTCATTGCAGCAACTCTCAAAGCTATCTAGCTTGGAGTGTAGGACCTGTGCAGTCGCCTCAATCTTAGCCTTTACCCAAGGCTTCACATTCTCCATCATATATTGTACCTTCTTTTCAGCTACAGTCAGTCTCTTAGCCATCTTCTAGAGAAATTCCTGAGGCACTAGCATGTATACATCTTGAGTCTGGCTCGGAAGGCCTATAGTTGGCGCGACGGAGGTGCTGGGAGCTGCCTCTAGATGACCGACATTTGTAGCAGTGTCTCGTCTTGCTCCTGTGAGGTGGGGAAATTCTTCTGCTTGCCCCCAATTATCCGTGGTACTGGGACTGCGGTAAAAATTCATGCTTGGGTTACCGGGTTCGTTTCATCCCGAGTTAAGCCAGTATATGTTACTCGTTATCCTCCGATCAACCGCTCCTCACCACGATACACCTTGATACCTACCTCTGTGCACAACCTGAATATGAGACTCGGGAATGGGATGGTAGTGCTCAATCCCATACCCAATCTCAGATCTTCTCTACAATGACCCTCGGGATGTTGATGGGGTATCTGGACATGATACACGCCACCAATGCTACTCTATCTGCATTGAGGACATTGTCATTCATGATCAGGGCCAACCGGTGGCGAACTAACATCCAACAAGCTTTTTCTATGAAGTTTAATGAATTCTTATTGACCAGCTTTCCGCTAGTGACCCATTCTGCTTCCTCTTTTTCCTCAGCAATAACCCCAGACAACCACTGGATCTGTCTCTACCTCTCATCAGTTCCTAACTGCTTGATCATTTCATGGCATCCACCCGGTAGTCATACTCTGGTGTAGTGTGTGGTGGTACGAATTGGGGCCCATGTAACACCCGAGAAATAGTGCACTTGGATATATCAATAGTGCGGCCTTGTACCATGACGCTCTCCAATTTGGAGTGATCTTTCAACTTTTTGCCTTCCTTTGCTTTTTGCCCCATGGTTGCCAAATAATTGGCATAGAACTCCTAGATGATCTCTGAAGTGCATTGATCCGGGGTTATAGCCATCCAATAAAACCCATAATAGCTGAATATTCGCTTCATCTCCTCCACCTCATTCAGTGTATTGGTAAGGATCCACAACTCTTTTTGAATACTCCGCCTGGGTTTGTTATTGGCAGTGAGAGCAATACCCTGTTTATAGATCTCCTATGCTCCTAGTACTCTCCATTAAATGGTATGGTTATCCCTAGGTGGAGTCTGCTCCTGCTCGGCATTGCTTGCCTCCTCCTCAGATCCGAACTCACTATCTCCATTGCTGGATTGGCCCTCCTTGGACTCCTCATCATTATTAGAGCCACTTCTGGAATCTTGGGCTCTTTCCTTTGCACCCTCCTCAGAATGGGGACCACCAACATATGTGGCAGTGGCCGCCTTGTCTTGGCTTTAGCTTTTTCCCTAGTGGTTCGGGTCCCATCAGTGTCAGATATATCAACCCTGTATTCCTCTAATGAACCACTAGGTGTGTTTCCTGCTTGTTTAATTCAGAGGTTTCATCTATAAATGCCCTTCGAGCAGTTGCTTTGGATGATTTCCTATTTCGAGTCATTGTACCTATGGACCTACGAGCATATCATATGCCTCATACCATGAAGGTATGACCCGTACTTTGACTTGTAGGTCACTCTTAATTGGAGGTCCATGCCTTGCATAGTTCTTAACTACAGTGAGTAGTACGACCCATACAATGAAGTTATGAGTCGTAGGACCAACCGTACCCTGAACTCATGCACTAAGATACATCTCTGCTTCACAACACAACTCGTACTATGGCCCATACAATCTTCTTATGAGTCGTGCTGAAATCCATAGCACTAGTCTGTTCTGCAATATTTATGCCACCTATTTTTGTTTCTCCTGCACATTAAGCACATATAAGTCAATAAACTTAGGTTGCCTTCCAAGAATCACTTGATTTAACATTTCGGCACGATGCAGGTGGTTCAGTTAGTCAGAATTCACCAAACCACCTCATGTTTGCCTCCTAATAAGCGCCTATATAATGTTGCAACACGATGCAAGTCTCTTGACTACTCAAACTTCATCAAGGAACTCTGACTCATCCTCGATTCCTGAGACCACTCTATACTCCTTCGGTTGTTTCATTGACCGACAGACATTGAAGGTGACCTCTTATTTATTGAGTCTTAATTTTAACTGGCCAGCTTCCATATCTGCTAAAGCCCTCCCAGTGGCAAGGAATGGTCTCCCCAAAATGATGGGGGCCTCAAAATCAACCTCAAAATCAAGGATCACAAAGTCCGTTGGGAATATGAATCTGTCCACTTTAACGAGCACATCAAACAAGTTCCCCACAAGCTTTTTCATAGTTCAGTTAGCCATTAGTAGCCGCATAGTAGTTGGTGTGGGGGACTTCCAATCCCAACTGCTTAAACACAACTAAAGGCATCAGATTGATGCTTTCTCCCAAGTTACAGAGTGCCCTCACGAACTCAATATCACCAATAGTACATGGAATGGTGAAGGCACCTAGATCCTCTTTTTTCTAGGAAAAATGATGCACATTATCCATGGGCTCATAGCTCCCAAGCCTTTTCTTAGTAATAAGGTTCAACATAAACTTGGCATATCCCAGCATCTGTTCTAATGCCTCGACCAATGGTATGTTTACAAATAATTATTTTAGCATTGACAGTAATTTCTGAAACTTACCACTCTTCGCCTTCTTCTTGATTCTTTGAGGGAACAGTGGTGGTGTTCATGGGATAGCCTTATAAATCTGTGTGGCCCCTTGTTTCTCTCCTTGTTCAGCCTGAGGCTCCTTCTCAACAACTGGAGCCTCAGTTAACTCAACATCCTCATCATGCTTATTCTCAACAACCGCTTCCTCATCATCAATTATGTATTCTTTCTTCCTTTAAAGCTCAACTAAAACCGGTAAAGGGGGATCAACTGTGGTCTTTCCACTCCTAGTCATCACAGCCATGCAGTGACCATCATTCTTCAGATTTTGGACTATTTCGTTAGGTAGTGTATCCTTTTTCCTAGGGTTCATGGATGATGACAGTTGACCCAACTGCTATTCAATCTACTTGATAGCCGTGACATGTGACTCAACTCTCTGACCCATGCTAGATATATCTTCACGGATGTCTTTCAGCTGATCGTTTATGGATCTAACCTTCTTAAGGATCTCAGTCATCATGCTCTCTAACTTTGACTGTCCAATCTCCCTCTCATGTGCATTACAAGGCACGTACAACTCTACTCGATCATTGAAATAATCGTTATTCCTTCTCCATTCTCCCTCTCGCTCACAACCTCGGCTTCTGTCTCTGTAGCCATTCCAGTTGTAATTGTCTATGTATTGGTTTCGACCTTGGTTTCTAGAACCTTGGCGCCAAGTGTCTTGTCCAAATCCTTGGGCGTTGGCTCGGAAACCTGCCACCTAGTTATCTAAGAAGTTTGCCTCCTCCTCGGAATCTGAGTGCTCAGGCCCTGGTTCCTGTCCCTCTTTTCCCACTAGATTAACTTTTTTGGCTCTAGCGCCCATGATATGCTTCGTGAGTAGGTCCAATAATATGCGGATATGGGTCACTCCTCGTCGCGTTCTTCCTCCTTCCTTCGTTGGTCTGCAGTCAAACCAATAGCATATGTACCAGCAGTTGCTTCTACTTTTCGGGTTTTCCATGCTTTGTTTGTTTTCGTCACTCTATCTAAAATAATGGTAGCTTGCTCCCAAGTGTGGCTCATCAATGCTCCCCCCACCACTATGTCTACTACAACTTTAGTACTATTATCCAGTGATCTATAGAAAATCTCCAACAAACTGTTATTAGGATTTTGTGGTTTAGGCACTTGGTCAACTTCATCTTGAATCTCAACCAGGTTTTATGAAGTGCCTTTATCTTCAGTTGTCGAAAATTACAAATTTCATCCTTAAGCTGTAGCATCCTGGAGAATGGAAAGAATCTATCTAAAAAGCTTGTTTGAGCTCCCTCCAGTTGGTTGTGGAGTCATTGGGCAACTCCAATAACCATAAAGTAGCTTCCCCAAACAGAGAGAATGGGAAAAGTCTTAGCCTTATTGCGTCATGGCAAAGGTGGTGGTACAATAGCCTTGGTTGACCTAACTTTATCAATGTATGGGTCATCCTCATCAAAGAATTGAGGGGCATATCTCTGGCCTCTATTTCCCCATCCATGGCGACCAGTGTTGACAACCTCATCTCGAGCATCATCGGCTTTCTGAAGTGCAACTTGTCGAGCTAGATCGGCTTGCCTAGCTTCTTAAGCAAGATGGGCATCTCTATGCTCTTGGTTCTCCATCCTTCGCAGTGTTCTTTCAAGTACGAGATCTAAAGGAATCAGGGGGTTTTCACTCCATCGAGTATTGGCATTCACCAAGCGATAACCTGTTGTGTCCAAAAATAAAAAGAAAACATAATTAAGGAAATAACCACCAAAAGTTAAATACAAGCAATTAATCCAATCTTAGCCGTCGATGCCACTTTTTGATAATGCTCAAACTCACACTACCTGGCAAAGTATGAAGTGGACGTTGTTAATAATGAACCCAACATAGAGGTTGGGGTCGAACCTACAGGGAGTAAGGTGAGAACTAGACTAATGCCGGTACTTAAACTGTTGGTGAGTTATCTCCAAATTCGGGGGTTTAAAGAAAAATAATCATAAAACAAGATCACAATTGTGGTTGTTATCATGATTTGCAAATAATTAGGGTAAGTATTCCCCGTGGGTTCATAACTACTTTGGGTATACACGCGTGACCTATTCCAATACTTACTTGTAGAACTGATAACTAGGATTTATCCAAACGACTGGTTCATCCCTATTGGATGACTATACTCAATCACCAGGTCAGGTCCCATGAGCGATTTCAAACTAACTGTTATCAATATGTTCCAAATTAACTTTCCTGTGGCTGCAACTCAAGTCATACAATGATCATAAAAAATCAAGGCTTTGTTGTAATACTCTTTTCCTAATCTCTACTTATCTAGATTCAAGGAATTAAATAATTCAGGCAAGTCCTAACATTGTGCACCGTTAAGAAACATTTAAAGATGAAGAGAATACAATATAAGTATTTAGCATTTGTTTTGAGTTACTTTGTGTAACCCTATTTTGTTCATTCATCATGGTTCCCACAATCCTAGTTATAGAGGTTTCAGCTTCTCATGATTGTACTATTGCAATTAGTATTCATAGACAAACACATAATTAAATACTTACAATAATAATTTGAAGAAAATCTGCTTTGAATATTGATGAACAAAATCAAGAACAATTGATAAAACCAAGTGTTTTGACCTCAAGAATTGCTCTCCTACACTTGATAATAATTCACAAAAAAAACTTCTCTTTATGTAATCACATGTCTACTTATCTCTCTCTCTACTAGGAAAAACATAAAAGGTATTTATACAGACGTCAGAAACCTTTTCCCAAGCTAATAGGGAAATTTCCATATCTAGCGCTGCCTCGTCCTACGACTGGTCATACGACCTGTAACAGGATTGTACGGGTCATACCATGCTCTTGTATGTTCCTTGGTTGCTGCAAAATTGACTAGGTGTTGGCAATTGGTACGACTTGTACCATGATCCTGCAAGTCATACAATCCATCCGTAGCTTGGCTTTGAGAACTTTAACATCTTCTGAAGTTTTCTACGAGTGTTGTGGTATGCCGCGTACCTTGACCCTATGACTCTATACTTGCTTGTTGTTTCTAGATTTATACCAAGTCCATAAGAATCATTGAAGCTCCCCATGGTTCATGGTATGGGTCGTAAGTAGATTTTACGATTTGTGGGTTCCACCTGTACCAAGAGACTGCTTGTGCAAAATTTCTCTAAAGTTTTCCACGAAGCTCGTACCGTCTTGGTACGGCTTATACTGAGAGTCATACTTTGCATTCACATTGTTTCAACCTTCTGAGTTTTTCCATGAGTCTCAGTACGACTCATACAATCTAGGTACGACTCGTACTGAGATTGGTACTTGGCTGATTATCTGCATTTTTATACATATTTTGCATATTTTTGCCCCAACACCTATTTTCCTTGAAAACAAAGTAAAAATATCTCTATCCATATAAACATACGTAAGTCCATGTTATTTTTGTTAGTTTTATGTGTCGAAAGTGCTGTAAACTCAGAACACATCAGTGACCTCATCACCACCTACTCAGAACTTAAGCTCCACAAGCTCTACATCAATCAAAGCTCTTCCCGTTGCTAGAAGTTGGTGCCCCAAGATAATTTACTCCTTGATGTCCATCTCACAATCTAGCACAACAAGATCATCTGGGAGTATGAATTTGTCCACTCTCACAAGGACATAAACTAACACTCCAATGGGTCATTTAATCAACCTATTTGCCATCAAGAGCCTCATGGATGTGGGTTTGGGACTCCCCAACCTTAGTTTCTTGAAAATTACCAGAGGTGTGAAGTTAATACTAGAACCGAGGTCACAAAGAGCTTTATTGAATATGTACAAGCCAATTGTGCAAGAAATGATAAATGCCCCAAGATCTTCACATTTTGGAGCAAGGTTGCTGTACATGACAACACTACAATAATGGGTCACCTAATCGGTGCCCGTATCCACCATCTTATTTTTATTCAAGAGCTCCTTCATAAACTTCGTGTAGCCTGGCATTTGAATCAGAGCATCCACAAGTGGTATATTGGTGGATAATTTACTGGACATGTCTATAAACTTGCAAAACTGAGTATCTTCCTTTTTCTTGGTCAGCCGCTGTGGATATGGAGGTGGAACTCTTATTTTTTTATCTTTGTCATTATATGCCTTCTTGCCCCCATTTACCTTCATATCATTCGAGGGAGTCAAATCAACTTCTCCCTCATCCTTCCCTTCTTCATCATTATAAACAGTTAGTGTCTTTGGCATTTCTTCCACAGCATCGTCATCCTTTGCCTTTGGGGCAACAACATCTTTAGGCTTCACTCCCACATCCTTCAATATCTTGCCACTCCTAGTCAAGATTGCCATGCAATGACCATCTTTCTTTGGATTGGGAACAATGTCACTAGGGAGTGCTTTCATGCGGGGGTTCATTTGTGAAGACAAATGGTTCATTTGGGCTTCGAGGTTCTTGATCGATGCTGAGTGGGAACTTACTATTTTGGTGAGGTTAGACACCTCCCCTTTTAATTCTTTAACCCCACTGTTGATGGATTCTACCTTATTCTAACACCTTTGGCTACCCTTGGCTATTCCATAGGGCTGATCCATGATGGAAACCCCCACCAAATTATTTTCCACAAAATTATTGATAGATATAATGAATGATAGAAGCTCTGAAGTATAACCCCATTGGGAAACCCATGGTTCGGGCAAATGACAATTTTTTTCTTGAACCTCAACCATGCTTCATGAAGTTATTCCCCAGCAAGTTGTCTGAAGCTGGTAATGTCATCCCTCAGCTGTAGCATCCTCGAGGGAGGGAAGAACCTATCCAAAAATGCTTTCGTGAGTTAATTTCAAGAGGTAATAGACCCGGAGGCAACTCCTCCAATCAAGCGGTTGCTTCCTTAGTTAGTGAAAATGGGAAGAGCCTCAATCTGATCGACTCTTCACTTATATTTGCGATGTTGAAGGGTTGGCAAATCTAAAGAAAACTTTGGAGATGCCTATTTGCATCCTCACTTGGCATTCCTACGAAGAGCCCCTTCATTTGGAGTAGGTGCAACATTGTACTCGTCACATGAAATATTGCATTTCCTATCATAAGAGGTAGGCGAATGGAACTTGCTAGATTGGGCATCACGAGATCATTATCCTCATGATCCATATGCCTATCTATTGAACCTTCTCCTTCTTGTGAGTGTTGACTCATATCAAGATCTACCTAGATGACACCAGTAACAAGAGTAAAGTCAAACCAACCAAGATGCAACAAATCAATTCAAAATAACAAACAACTAAATGTTATCAAACTATAATTCCACGTCAACGAAACCATTTTTTATAACGTCCAAATTCACTCCTCTTAATGAGAGAGTGTAAATGATCGTTGGCAAAACAAGTATAACTAACGAGTGTCAGGGTCAAATCCCACAGGGAATAGTAGTTGATCACACAAAAGTTGTCTATCAAATTGAAGTAACTTGCATCAATATCTCAACAAAAATATAGTAAAAATTGGGGAGATCATAACTTGTCAATTGTACTATAAAATTCGCTCACGAAAGCAGGGACAAAGCGTAAAATACCAAAGGGGAGCCTACTAGGGGTGTGATATTATCGGGGCATCATTGGATTGGGATTATTAACAACTCCTAGCATTACTCAATAGTATAATTAGTTGTGGACAAGTTAGCACCTTACTTTTTTCAACCAATTAGGTGCCTTATACCTTAGGTTTTCTCAAACCTCAAAGTCTATTACACAACAACCACATCAACTTGGGTAAGAATAAACTATTTCTAGCTTTGATTCTCAATGAGTGTTTGACAATGGGTTTTGGCTATCTCTAGCCCAATCCCACATGATCAACACCCAATTACCCACTAATGTTTCATCACCCATACTCTAAATTCCTTTTTCAAGAAAAATTAGTGTAAGTAAATACAATCTACATTTGCAACTATGAGTATTTAGATTAAAACTTTGATGAAACACTAGAATTATACTAATTGAGTAAATCTACGATCAATTGAACAATACCCAATCTAAATGAACCCCAATTATTCATACACTTCTAGCAAGGAATTTAGCTACTCATATAAGTAGAATAAGACATTGCATTAAGGGATAATTCAATATCCATTCAACAAACTAAGTAAGAAAATTCAAGCACAAGGTTCTAATCTCCAATGGAGTTTTTCTACCTTTTCAAAGAAGAAGATGAAGCTTTCTCTCTCTACCATTCAATTCTCCAACTTCTCTCTTCGCTCTATTCAATATTCAATATTATACCAATCATAATGGAATAGAAGGTTTAGTTCCTTTTTGAGATGTAAAAAAGAAGGATACAAAAGTGCTCTTCTTGTTCTGAGCTAGACACTTTTTCCCTTTTCTGACAAGAGTCACTTGCAAGTCACCGGCGGTTCACCGGTGCTAGTCCGTGATCCGCCGATCGGTCACAGGTGATGGCCAGTGGGTTCCAGAGAAATTCGGCATTGGCATCGATGGCTCGCTGGTGCTGATTAGCGGTCCATTGGTAGCCATTCTTCCTCAGCACAGTAGGCATCACGGTCAACCAACATTTCGCCGGTGTCCTCTGGTGGAGCCCCGGTCCTCATCTCCATTTTTCATGAATTTTGCTCAATTTCATACTTTTTCTACTCTAGTTAAGTACCTACAAAGATCAAGGAAAAAGGGAACAAGAACCACCTGAATGACTTGAAAATAAGCAAAAACTCATGTTTAAGAGCCTAGTGAGTTGGTAAATTACCAACTCATCAATGCACTTATCACACTTAAGAATTGATCTTATCACTTTTTTTCCATTAAATTCATTGGGTTCAGGTCTATCTATATACGTAGAAGTGTTCCAAACTTAGCCCGAAAGTCCAAGGCATATAATATCTCAACTCACGATTGAAATAATGATTCAACACCTTCTTAACAATAGCAGTAATGACAAAGTGATATCTCATTCTATATGAGTGGTGAGTATCTGATGATGAAGCATGAAAATGTGTTGTCGTGCTACAAGTTATAATCTTAATATATTGTGCTCAACCACATATATTGCGAGTTCATGTAACTATACAAATGGAAGTCTAAAAACCAAAAACAAAATATGCACCAACTGAGCACCAACTAATTTGGCTACTAAGACCATATAGTTAATAGAAGGAGCAAATAAACAAAAGGTGAACAACATCTTTCAAAAGCAATATAGCGTAAAAGACATATCCTACTTCAGTTTTCGTCATATATACATATATAAATTTATCTCTGAGTAGTTTAAAGCAAAATGAAACCTCTAACCAAATAGTGAACTGAAAAGAATAAGGATGTGTTTGATTTAAGAAAATGGTGGGATAAAATTCTGATTTTTTTCTAGTTTTTCAAACTAACAATTCCATGCATTTGGACAAAAAACTCCCTCATATGTACAATAAATCCAATACTTATATGAATACATCCAATATCTTCTTGAAAAATAACCAAATAATAGAATAAAATCTAAATCCAATGCGAAAGCTTGAAACAATCAGATAAACCCCAAAATAATTACCGAAACCTCAAATTAATAGACAAAACTCAAATCCAATCGAGAGTCTTCGTAATGATAGAGAAAAGAAAAGAAAAATTCAAATACGATTGAAGAGAAAATTGATTCTATATTATAGTAGATCAGGCAAAATCAAAAGATGATGGAGAAGAGGAAGCTGGAGAAGTGGGGAAAAATTACTTGGTAGAAGTGGAAGCTTAAGAAGATGGAGACGATGGAGTACCACAACCTTTTGCTTGAAGGAGATGGAGACAATGGAGGTGATGGAACACCATCACCTGTTTTCTTGGAGGCAATGGAGATGATGGAGGTGGAGAATCTGAAGTTTGGGGAAAAATGGCATATGTTAGCACCACCTATTTATTTATATATTTAAGCTTAAAATATTTAAGTTGTCCTATTAAATATTTAATTACTAATTACACCAGTTAAATATTTAAGTCCATAAAGGAACTTCAAAATAGCGAGGTATTGAACAAGGCGGTGCTCACGATAGCAAGGCTTGCCGTCGTGATGGGCCGATGCCGGAAAATGCAACCATTGACAAAACTAGTCACCCCTCCTACTGGAATACAATAGGAGCTGCCACCACTGACATTTGGTAGCTCTCTACCACTAAAATATCATTCAATAGAGGAAGACCATGAGGAATCTAGCCCTGAGGAGGACATACATTGTAGATCCATACCAGCTGTGGGAACAGAGGCACGTGCTATGCGGCAACTTCAATTTTCTGAAGCGAAAACTTCCACACATCCGACACCAACTGCTGTTGAAGTTATGAGAGGGAATCGAAGTTGACAAATGGGGAAAACCCTAAAATTTGTACCTCCAACTAAGTGGGATGGGAAATTGGTTGTTAAAATTGATGAAGAGGATGTCAAAGAACAATCTGAGCAGTGGAAGATGACTCTTGTTGGGTATGTTATTGGGGATAAACCTAATGAAAGCTTGATGGACAACTAAGTTACTAATGTATGAAATTCTGTTGCAAAACCCCATATTCTAGTGCATGATGAAGGGTACTATATTTTCAAATTCAGTTCAATGGAGGACAGAGATCAGATTTTCCAATCGGGGCCATATACGTACAATAATAGACCACTAATCTTAAAAGCATGGGAAATGAATTTCACCTTCCGTCAAGACTTGTTGAGCATCATTTCGCTCTAGGTTAAATTCCCTGGGCTGCCTGTTGGGTACTGGTCGACTGAAGCACTTAGTAAGGTGGCAAGTGTGGTAGGTAAGTCCTCTATACTGATAAGTTTACTGCTCAATCTGAGAAGATATCCTATGCTAGAGTACTAGTTGAAGTGGATGTTGCCCAGATATTACCTAAATTTTTTGATATTGAGACACCCTATGGGCTTATTATGCAACAGATTGATTATGATTGGAGGCCATGCTTCTGTAATAATTGTCTCAAATTTAGCCGTGATACTATTGATTCCTAGTATTTAGAGTAAGAGAATGCATGGACACGAAAGGAAGAGGGTGGATATCAAAACCGTAGTAGGAGCAGACCTAAGTGGAGGAAGGTAGCACCTAAAGTTAGAAAAGTGTGGGTTGCTAAGCTTAACCATCCAGAGCTGGGAGATATTGAGCCAATGAATGTGACTGAAGAGGAAGTTCCTGCACAAATGGATCTTATAACTGATCATGATTCTAGGCCCATGGAAAGTGGAGGGGCACACTCTGTGCTAGATGATTGTCCTCACAATAACTCCATGGATTTGGAGAATACGGCGCCCTGTGAAGCTTATCACCCACCATGATCATTTCCACTTGGAATGTAAGGGTCCTGAATCAGGCCCATAAACAGAAAGAGTTGCATCTCTTTCTTTCTAAAAATAAAGTTGATGTGTTTGCTTATTTAGAGACGAGTTAAGGAGCATAGAGGAAAGAAAATATAAAAAAGGCACTGAGGGATTGGAATGTTTGCTTAAATTATCCTATTGCTCAAAATGAGAGGATTTGGTTATGTTGGAAAGATCATATATCAGTCCAAATTCAACTAATCACTAATTAGTTTATTCATTGTTTGGTAGAGGACCAAGACTCTTAGTTCACAAGTCATCTCACAGTTGTTTATGCTCATAATACAACTCAACAAAGAGAAGGATTATGGAGGGACATTATACAACTGAACAACCAGGTGCAAATTCCTTGGGTACTTAGTAGAGATTCAACTCAGTGCTTACCACAGATGATAGAATTGGATCACCAGTTACCTAAATGAAACAAAAGGTTTTCAAGAGATGATTGATGCTATCTAGCTCACTCTAATCAGATCCACTGGATGTTATTTCACTTGGTGTAGCAAACAGGAGGAAAATAATAGAGTATAGAGTAAAATAGATTGGGCATTTGGTAACTTGAACTGGTTGCAGTAGTTTGGGAATGTGGAGGTAAATTTCTTGAATCCATTATCCTTAGATCATTCCCCAATTCTGATAAAATGTAGTAAGCAAATTACTCTTCATCCTAGGCCTTTTAGATTATTCCAAAATGTGTTGGAACACATTAAGTTTACTGAAGTTTTATGTTCAGTTTGGCAACAACAACATTCTAGCAATCCTATTCACAGGGTGTGGGGAAAACTAATCGCACAAAAGGTGCACTTAAGGGACTTGAATACTTATATGGCAGCTTATAAATAGAAATTAATATTGGAGAGATAAAAATTGGAGTATATTCAAGCTATGATACATGATGATCCCTTCAACTAAACACTATTTGAGCAAGAAAAGACTGCATTGCAGGCAATTGAGAAATGGAGTAACATTGAGGAGTAGGTACTAAGACAAAAGTTTAGAGCTTCTTGGATTAGCTGTGGGGACTCTAATACCAAATACTTTAATGCTCAATGGAAGATTAGAACCAACAGGAATGTTATAACCTCTGTTTATACTGAGGATGGTACTAAACTGACTGATCCTATGCTGGTTGAGCAGGAGTTTATTAGTGTGTTCACATCACTAATGGAAGACTATGATAAGGAGCTTCCTTGTGCAAACATTGAGGTCATTAGAACAGGGCCCTGTCTCTCAATAATCCAATAGAGTCGCTTAATTCAGGAGGTTTCAGAAGCAGAGATATTGGAAGCAGTGAAGTCTATGCCACAGGATAAAGCACTAGGATAGATGGATTCCTAATAGAATTCTTCACAAAGAATTGTTTTATGGTAGGCTCTGATGTGATTGAAGTTGTTTAGCAATTTTTCATAAATGGGATCATTCCTCCTATGGTCATTACAACTGCCATCACTCTAATTCCAAAAATTCCTAATCACTCTGAGGTGAAAGACTATTGGCCTATAACATGTTGTACTACCTTATATAAGATGATTTCTAAAGTACTCACAAATAGGTTCAAAGTGGTTATTGACATCATTGTTGGTAAATCTCAATCTGCATTCATTGAAGGTAGGAGTATTATTGACAATATTTTGTTTAGCCATGAACTCTTTAAAGTGTATGCTAGGAAGAGGATATCCCTCATATGTGTGCTCAAAGTTTATCTTAGAAAAGCTTATGACACTATTGAGTGGGATTACCTCACGGATGTGCTGGCAGCTTTGGGCGTCCCTGTGAAGTTTGTAAAACTGGATAATGGAGTGTGTTAATATTGTCTCATATTCCCTGCTTATTAACGGAGGTTTGACTAAACCTTTTAGAGGGAAAATAGGTATAAGACAGGGAGATCCAATGTCCCCCTACCTGTTTGTCCTTGCAATGAAATATCTAGGCAGGGAACTTCACCAGTTTCACAGTGTGGGTTATTTCAGTTATCATCCTAGATGTAGGAAGCTTAGGAGTACCTATATTTTTTTCTGATGATTTGTTGATGTATTGTAGGGCTGATATGGTGTTTGTTAGACTACTTCATGAGGCATTGCAGAGGTTTTCTAATACATCTGACCTCCAGGCAAATACTGAAAAGAGTGCCATTTATATGGCTGGAGTACCAGACCACATTAGGCAGGATATCCCGGATAATTTGGGCTTTACTGTAGGAAATTTTCCCTTCAAATACCTAGGGTACCACTGGAGTCCAAAAAACTTGCTGTTCACCAATATCTGCCCCTTGTTGAGAAGATTACTGCAAAAATTACATGTTGGTCTAAAACGCTCTTATCTTATGTTGGGAGAATGCAAATAATAAAGTCAGTCCTATTTGGAATTCAATCCTACGGGGTACAAATTTTCTTATTCCCAAAGAAGGTATTGAATCTTATTGAGAGTACGCTCAGGTCTTTCCTATGGACCGGTAATGTTACCGTGTCTAGGAAGGCCCTAGTATCATGGGAAAGAGTGTGTCTTCCAAAGGCAGCTGGTGGTGTGAATGTTATGAACCTAGAAATTTGGAATAAAACAACTAATTTTAAGTTGCTTTGGGATGTGGCTAGGAAGAAGGACTGCCTGTGGATCCAATGGGTACACAGTTACTACATCAAGAGGAATGATCTTAATACTTTTCCTACACCTAAACCTGCCTCTTGGGTGGTGAGAAAAATATTTGATATTAGGGGAAAATAGATGCAGGATCAAAGATTTTAAGGTGACTTAATGGCCAGGCTATCTGCAGTGAAGGATGCCACTAGTTATTCTATCAGGAAAATGTACCTTAAGTTGTTGCCATAGTACACCAAAGTAAATTGGAAAGAATTGTTTCTACACTCTCATATTCATCCTAGATATAAATTTACTCTTTGGTTAGCTATTCAATAATGACTAGAAACAATGGAAAGATTACATAAATTTGGCATTCAAGTATCCCAGGATTGTGTCTTTTGTGGCCTTGAAGTGGAGACTTTTACTCATCTATTCTTTGGTTGTAGGGTTAAAAATCATTTGTGGACAAATATTTGTATATGGATGGGGCATAGTAGAGCAATTGGACAGTAGAAAGTCGAGATCAGTTGGGCTTGTCAACAAGCAAAGAAGAAAACTGGGAAGGGGGCCATTACTAGCTGTGCATTTTCCACGGTGATTGCATTGATATGGAGAGGAAGAAACGACGTCGGATTTAAAAATATCAACTTCAGTGAGGAGAAAATTTGCAGAGAAATAATTTTACACATCCACACTAGAGGAGACAATAATCCAAGTTGGAAGCAGGCCTTACATGACTTCAATTTTTTTTCCTTAAATGAATGTATAGCTCTTTAGTTTAGCTGTATAGTGGAAGAGTAAATTGTAGGAGAGTGTGTAGTCAACATACACTCATAATCTTATTATACAAACTTTTGGCATGAAATGAAAGCTTGTGATTTGAACCAAAAAAGAAAAATTTAAGTCATAAAATTTGCTTATAAATAAGTAGAAAATAAAATCCATTGTGTATTTATATAGATTTGTTAAGTCCACCTGTTAAATATTCAATTTCCCTATTTATATTTAAGTTGTCTGTTGGGGAAAGGCCATCCTGTTTGATATAATTTGCGAGGGTTGTTGCTAACCCCCTCTATTAAACCCCTTTTTCTTGACCTTTTCTTTAGTGATGTTAGGCAAAGTTAGGAATTTGACGAAGGATGTGTAATTTTTTTTATTTGTGTTAAAAATATACAAAATTAAATATGCATTTACAGTTACTAACACTTAACCTTTGAACATCATATAATTTTCTGATGATACATGTGCACCAAACTATCCTTCACATAAGATGGCTCCGCCTTCAGGACCTAACTGTATCGAACGCACCAACTTCATTTCCAAAGTTCAACCATCACAGAAGTAGGCATTTCACTGGTTAAAAAAAATACAGTTTAGCAATGAAAAAAATCTATAGCTAAATATTAAGATTCTTCCCATTTAATAGGTTACTAACGGACCATCAAAAAATTATGTTAGCGAGTATTAATTTTAGCAACGAATTTTATGTCTAACTGTAATTTTTCTTTTTGTAATGTTAGGACATGAACATGAAATAATAATTTAAAATTATTGATTTAGGTAGAGGTTGATTTACAATTGAAACTTTACATGGACATGTAATTTTAAATTCAATCATTGTGCTTTTTCTTATAAACATGAAAATCTCTTAATATGTGAAAACTATCAAGACTTTCCCAACTCTCATACAATTTACTAAATAAACAAATCATAGTTTACAAATAAAATAGAAAAATATCATAAATGTGTCGCATTAATAAATTGCATATCTTCATATTCTTTTTAAAAGTAAATGCTTGCGATAACGTGTTATTAGAAAATTTTACATACACATAATTTTACAAAGATTTGGTGGTCAAATAAATCAATAATAGTAGTAACTATTGTTTTTACATAATTTTACCACATGGTACGAATAATCTTTTCACGTTGAGCATGAGCTTTTTTTTTTAAAAAAAAAATAAAATTGTGGTTCTTTTTTTTGGCAAAATATAAGTGTATGAGTCATTTAACACTCCATAAATTTGGGTTAGATTTGAGCTTGTTAAAATTTATATGGTTGGACCCGAACCATGACAATCTTATTTGTACATGTTGAAAGTGAATATTTAAGCATGCATCAAGTGTATAAAAAGACTAGAATTTAAAAGAATTAAAGTTGGAAAAACTGTGTCAGGATATGACCAGCATGCAGACTAGATAATCGACATGCAGGCATGTTGGGTAATCTTGGGAGTATTTATACGTCCACTTTCCATATTATACCCATGTTTTACCTTGTTTTAAGGGCATAATTCATATATATCCTTATGATTTTGTGTTTTTCATGATGGTTAGCTAATATATGTGATTAGATGTGTTGCATGCTAAAATGTCATTCTCTGAGTCTATACTCTGGACGTTGACCTTCACTCAGATCAATTTTATGATCCAAGCGAATCCTTGACCTAGCTTATATTAGTTTAGATCTCAATAAAAAATATAGCAGAAGTAATAACTGTATGGGCTCAATAAAATGAACTAAGATTTATTAACTGAAATCAAAATCAATGTTATAAAGTAACATTATTGACTCAACTCTAACTCTATCTATGAAGCCTCTAAAACTAATGATAGGTTCCAAGACATAGCCTCCATGGCTACCTCAAGCTCTATAAATAAAATACTCAATAATATTTGGACTCTTCAAAAGTAGGAGGCCTCACCAACAACTGAATGATAGCAACGTCCTAGTGCTGCGTCTGCTACTGATCCTATCTACATGAGTCCACATCATAATAAAATACAGCGTCGAATGGCGTCAGTACGTGAAATGAAAGATATGTAATAAGGTTGAATGAAACAATAGTTAAGCAAGAGTATATGAACTAAAAGAGTAAACTGACTGAAACTGAAGCTCTAAATGATGCATAAAACACAATATGATCAATGTGTAAAATAGTTATGCAATAAAACTGTGCATCAAAGTAATCTATAAAGATACATTAATAAATGTATAAGTTTAACTTGGGAGGGAGCTTTTCATAACCGACACAATTATGAATGAGTACATGATGCCCAACTTTCTCGCTCAAGTTGGAAGAGCCGCTAAAAGCCTTGCCAGGGTAGATTGTGATCTTGGATACATAATATCGAGTCCTTACCGGGGACTTATCTTTGAGGAGTCACCCGAACCAACGACATGATCCGATCCTACGCTGTTACGTAGTTCTGGGGCTTTAGAGTTATCTGAACTCTTCACCCACTCGGTGCTAAACAATTCTCCTAAAATATATGCTCATATACTTATGCCTATTTGAGGCATCTTGAAAACATTATTATAAAGCACTTTAGCTATAAACATAATGAATGTTTGAAATCTCTTTGGATCCTTTTACTCAAACATCATTTAAACTTTGGGAGACCTCATGCTCCAAATATCTCTTTGAAAACTTGAGAGCTCTGTGCTTAAAATCATCTCATGAGTTTCGAAAACAAGACTTCACTTTAGCTTTGAAAATAATTCTCAAAATCATACTTTCTTTGTCAAAATCTCTTTATTCATACTCTCTTTAAAATATGCTCAACTTTGTAAAAATAATGCATTTACTTCAAAACACAAAGCTTTCAAAACAATGCCTTTCAATATCATGACTTTATACAATTAGGTGCATGGGGTAAGAGTCATGAACCGACTATCAATCAACAATTAATAATCAAGGGAGGATTATCAACAATTCAGTAGAATAAAATTATAATCAATAATGGCAATTCAACATATGTAGATAGGAAAGAAGACATGTCAAGAATCTAGTCAAACCCTAACTTTAATCTCAATGAACTCTTGAATAGATTTAGGGCATAAGGATAATTAGATATTCTCACTTTAGTTAGCCTTACACACCTGGAAAATCAAGCTTGAAAAACCTTAGGTTGGAGAAGATGACTTCCTGGATTTCTTAATGAACTTGAGAGCTAATGATTTTGAATTCACATTGTAATGGGAAGGAAATAAAATTTAAACAAATTAAACTCTTAAATATACCCTTTAAAAATATCAAAACATTCTGGTTTAGGAGATAAAAATATGAAAAGTTACTAAAATACCCCTAAGAACTCGCTTGGAAATTCTCCCACCTACTGACGATGGTTCGTACTGTGAGTCGTCGTGTGTCACCATGACTCGGGGTGACCTATTGTGGTCACTAAGGCCTCTTGGTGATTTCCTGATCTTCAACTGACGGACGGGTAGGATAGCTTGTTAGTTGATGCCATGAGTCATCCCATGACTCGTGGTCACTGAACCAATTTTGCTCACTTTTTGATTCTCCTTGTCACGAATGGACATTATGAGCCATTGTTCCTTACCAAGACTTGTCACATGAGTCATTGCACCAGGAACATAAAATCTCAGGCTGCTCACCATAGTTCTAGAACCACAAGTAGTCCTAAGACTTGTTTTGTGACAAGTTGCAGATTTTTATACTGGTTTCTACTTCAAGTCTAGGGACTAATCTTAGGGACTTTTGAGGGTTGTTACATAAAAGTGCAAGGAACTAAATAAAAGTGATGTAAGAAGCCAATATGGAGCATTGCAGGATAGAAAGGGACCTATGGTAGTGAAGAAATGATGTTTGCGACATCGGCAGAGAAAACTATTATTTGAAGGTCGCGTCACACCTGTTGTTGAACTATAAAAAAAAATTAAAATATGCCCACCCTGCGAGATGAAGAGAGGGACGTGAAGGCCTTGCTCTGATGAGTCTCGCATCGCACGTGTTGCTGAACTTCACAGTAGTTGCAAAGCATCTTAAGTTCATGAGATGTCCTACAAAGAAAAGTCAGGAATGTGCCGTGAGGTCCACGACTTGGAGAAAGAATCTTGTTGAAGAATATTTTCAAAAGTCAAATCCAAATTAAAGAAGAAAAGAGGGTGTCACGAACCCAAGAGGAGACCCGGATCATAGACACGGGACAAGGGACCCCGAAAGACCCCAAGTCAACCCATGGCATAAGCATTCACTAACTCATTCAATAAACATGAAGAAAACTTAATTATAAACTCAGTGGAAGTCTAACTTAACATAAAAACAAAATAAACATCTGAAGCTGAACACATGACTAAGTCTGATAAGCCTCTAATCTGGACGAGCTGATGGGACAACGCCCCCAACTAGCTCAAAAATACTGGAACTGAAAACACAACCAAGATAACTGAAAGTCTAGTCCTCGAAAGATGAGGACTCACCAACCAAGCAGGTACTGACTCTGATAAGCAACTACGAACGGGTCTGGACCTGAGAACCGGATCCTGCATCATGAAACAATGCAGCATAGAAAGTATGCAGTCAGTACGTGGAATGTACCAAGTATGTAAGGTAAGTAAAACCACTTAAGTAAATAAATCATTTAAAACATTCCATGACATGTCATAAGCTCTTAAATGAAAATAGAAGGTTATGTGCAATCATTCTAGAATCGTACCCTTATCATAACATGACCATTCATAGCTTTAGAACACCATGATTGACTCGAATGACTCAAAGCTGACACATAACATTTATATTAAAAGCTGAACAATGAGTCAAACCTTGACTTATGAGCACACATGCATAAGTAATGAAAATCTGAATAATATAGACAGTGGGAGACTCTTCGCTTAACCGACATACCACGATAGAGCTTACATGATCCCGACTATTACACTCAAGTGGGAAGAGCCGTCCAAAACCTTGCCAGGGCTAGGGACGCTACCATGACATCGATATCAAGCTGAAAGGACAATCGGGCCGGGGATCGCTCACTAGGGAGGTCCCAATAATATAATAGAATCAACCTATGTTGGCGGGTATTTCTAGGGCGTAGGGTTATTAACCCTTAGCCCACTCGATGCTAGACTCTTCTCCCAAAACATGCAATGCTCTACATCGTATAAATATGAAGCTCAACATCGTCTAGTGACGAAGCTCAACATGAAGTCATGCATAAACTCAACATCGTATGAACGAAGCTCAACATTGTCTATTCACAAAGCTCATTATGAAGTCATACATACACATAGACATCATATAAATATGAAGCTCAGCAAAGTCGTTTCGACAAAGCTTAGAATGGAATCATGCTTAGACTCAAAATTATGAGAAATGAAGCTTAATGACAACATACATCTCAATTACGAAGTTCATGCATATGAGAAGCTTTACTATATCACATACCACAAGCTCAAGAATAGTGGGAGCCTTTACTCCAAAATCATGTGGTAAGCCTACTCTAGAAATATCACTTCATCATCATCAATATAAGGGCCTTGACCAAAACCTTATCATGTTTGAACCCATACAATCCATTTGAAAACATTATAATTTGGGAGATTTCACTCCAAAACAAGTAATAAAGTCAATTGAAGAGAAGTCATCATCCATACTCAACATTCGACACTACGCAAAGCTTCATTATATTTGGGTCTATTTAATCTTCTTTGAAAACATCATCAAAATCATGGGTGAGGTTGGAAACATGTTTTACATCATATATTCCATCATCATCACATTTTTCCACAATCACTTCTACTATGAACTATCCACACATGGGCGTTTTAGATTCAATTTTTAGAAAAACAATTTTGTAAATGAAATTAAGGTAGAATCCGTCCAAGCTCAGCAAATCACCAATATCAACTCAATTTAATCAAACCCATGACTAGAAATGTAAGAATCATGCAATTAAATGAAAACCCATACTTGATCATCACACACCAATCATAAATTGATAGGGAACAAGCATTGGTGTGAAAGGAGGCACCCACTCATAGCCTTACATACCTGGGATTGAAGAATCCTAACTCTTCCTATTTGCCTAGCTAAGATTCCAATTGGAAACCTTGTGAATTCACCTTGGTTCTTCTCCTCAAACCCCCAACCTTGCATGCATGGAAGTAATGGCCTAAGATGTGTTTTTCTCTGCTAAAACCCTCTATTACAAGCTTAAAACAATGTAGTATAGGCTTTTAGAACTTAGGAATTACGAAAAAGACCTTACTGAAATCGCTGAAAGTAACTGTCAAGGGGTCCTAACGGACGACCTAACGACTCGTCACATGGGCATATGATCCGTTGGTTCACCCATCAAGTACACTACCTCATCACTCATAAGAATTCATTTTGCTCAACAACGGCCTTGCTAACGACTCGTTGGATACCATTCGTCAAATACACTGGATAAGTTTTACCATTTTCTGTAGAACCACCCCACGACTGTCATGACGACTCGTGGTGGATGACCACGAGTCATTACATCGGTCGTGGGGACCTCGAGTCCATCATCATCTCAGGCCTTCCCCATGAGTCACTTGACGACTCGTTAGGCCTCCTCACGAGTCGTTCAATGACTCGTTCTGCAACTAGTACAATATTTTCCAGTTTTTCTCCTTATTCACTTCCAAGTCCGATTCTTGAATTCTCGAGGTATAACAATATCTCCTCCTTGGGAACATTCATCCTCGAATGTTACATCCTCGAATGTTAGAAACAAGCAGGAAACAGAAACAAGCAATTATCATACTCCAATACTGAATTTTTTAACTGAAATTTCACGGAATGACTACCTCCGAAAAGAACCACATAGCTAAACTAAATTCAGGCATCACATATGTTTATCATACCATAATTCAAACTTGCGCACATGAAATGAACATGGAAACTGATTAGAGAATTAGGGAAAAAACTGATACGTCAAGTCGGAACTGAGTTGGTAGAGAATAAATGTGGGTATTTAGCCATCATGTCCGCTTTGGCCTCCCACATAGCTCCTTTAACATGCCAATTCCTCCATAAAACCTTAACTGAAGCCACCTCTTTGTTTCTCCGCCTTCGAACTTGTTGATCCAAACTTTCAACTGAAATTTCTTCATAACTGAGGCTTCCTTTTAAACCAACGTCGTCTACCGAAACTACCAAGGCTGGATCACCCAAACACTTCTTCAAAAGAGATACGTGGAACACGACATGAACTGAAGACAATTATGAAGGCAAGTCCAACTCATATGCCAGCCTACCAACCCTTCTTACAACTCGGTAGAGGCCAACATAGTGGGGACTGAGTTTACTTTCTTTCCGAATGCATGAATCCCTTCATGGGAGATACCTTTAGAAACACCCAGTCGTCTACATCAAACTCCAATTCTCTTCTCCTCACATCGGCATACGATTTTTGATGACTCTAAGCAGTTTTCAACCGGTGCCTTATCAACTGAACCTTCACCATCGCCTTATGAACCGAATCTGGTCCTACCACAGCTGTCTCACCAACCTCGAACCATCTGATAGGGGATCTGCACCTTCGCCCGTAGAGAGCTTCGAATGATGCCATCTGGATACTAGAGTAGTAACTATTATTATAAGCAAACTCGATCAAGGGCAAATGATCATCCCAACTACCTTTGAAATCCATAACACATGCCCTTAACATATCCTGAAGAGTCTAAATGGTTTGTTCTGCTTGTCCGTCCATCTGGGGATGAAAAGCTGTGCTTAGCTTAACGTGAGTCCCGAGCCCCTTTTGAAACGAATGCCAAAATTAAGATATAAACTGAGTACCTCGGTTCGAAATAATAGACGAGGGCACTCCATGAAGCCAAACCAACTCCCAAATATACAACTTAGCATAATCGTCTACTGAATCCGTGGTCTTGACCAGTAGGAAGTGTGCAACCTTGGTTAACCTGTCCACCACAACCCAAATGGAGTCGTATTGGCGGCCAGTAGGAGGTAGACCTGTAATGAAGTCCATATTGATTTATTCCCACTTCCAAGTGGGAAAGGCAATATCCTGAAGTACACCTCTAGGTCTTTGATGCTCGACCTTCACTTGCTGTCAGTTTGGAAATTTTGCTACGAACTCCGCAATATCCTTCTTCATACCATCCCACTAATAGATTTCTCGTAAATCCCGATACATTTTCATGGATCCTGGATGAATAAAATATCTGGTACCATGTGCCTCCTACAATATCTGAACTCTTAAATTATCAACGTCCGGAATGCATAGTTGACCCTGGTATCGTAGCACACCATCTCCCCCTTGGGAGAAAATCTCCACTTTATAACTCCGTATCGCCTCCTTCAGCTTCCTCAATATTGGATCCTTATCTTGCCTAGGTTTAACATCAACTACCAAGGACGATTCCGACCCGTTATGCACCACAACACCGCCATCAGTCGAATCGATCAATCTAACTCCTAGCCTTGCAAGCCGGTGGAACTCTTTCACCAATTCCTTCTTTTCCTCATCCTTATAGGACACACTCTCCATTGAGAGTCTACTAAGCGCATCCGCAACCGCATTAACCTTGCCCCAGTGGTAAAGACACTCATATCATAATCCTTCAGTAACTTCAACCACCTCTTTTGTCGAAGATTTAGATCTTTCTGTGTGAACACATGTTGCAAGCTCTTGCGATTCATCAATACATCCACGTGGACCCTATACAAATAATGCCGCCATATCTTCAATGCGAGCACCACCGCGGCCAATTCAAGATCGTGGGTCGGGTAATTCTTTTCATGTATATTCAGCTGTCGAGAGGCATAAGCTATCACCCTTCCACGCTGCAACAACACACACCCAAGTCCAACTTTAGAAGCATCACAATACACCACGAACCCATCGGTACCCTCGAGTAGGGTCAACACTGGTGCTGAAGTAAGTTGAGTTTTCAACTCTTGGAAGCTTTTCTCACAAGCCTCCGACCATTGAAACTTCACCTTCTTCTGAGTCAACTTAGTCAAAGGCGCTGCAATGGATCAGAAACCCTCCACAAACCTCTGATTTAGTAGCCAGCTAAGCCCAAGAAGCTCTGAATATTCAAAGGATTCACCGGTCTGGGCCAACTCTTCACCGCCTCAATCTTCTGTGAGTCTATTTTTATGCCTTCGCTAGACACCACATGGCCCAAGAATGCCACGGAGTCCAACCAAAACTCACACTTGCTAAACTTTTCATACAATTGGCAGTCCTTGAGGGTCTGTAGCACTACTCTCAAGTGAGTGGCATGCTCCTCCTCGCTCCGAGAGTATACAAAGATGTCATCAATCAACACGATCATGAACATGTCCAAATATGGCTCGAACACTCTGTTCATTAGGTCCATAAAAGCTGTAGGAGCATTCGTTAGTCCAAAGAACATAGCTACAATATACCATGTCATGAATGTCATCTTTGGGATATCACTCTCCCGAACTCTGAGCCGATGATACCTAGATCTGAGATCTATCTCGAGAAACACTTAGCACCCTGAAGCTGATCGAACAAATCATCGATCCTGGGTAAGGGATACCTGTTCTTGACATGACTTGGTTAAACTATCGATAATCAATGCACATACGAAGGGAACCATCTTTCTTCCCAACAAATAATACCGGTGCGCCCCATGGAGACTGGCTCGGTTTAATAAAGCCCTTGTCTAATAAATCCTTTAACTGATCCTTCAACTCTTTTAGCTTGGAAAGAGCCATCCTGTAGGGAGGAATAGATATAGGCTGCGTACCGAGAAGACAGTCAATATCGAAATCAATCTCCCGCTCGGGAGGAATACCTGGAAATTCATCAAGAAAGACCTCTAGATACTTACGTACTACTGGAACTAACTGGATAGTCGGGATCTCAGACTCAACATCCTTTACCCTAACCAAATGATACATGAAACCCTTAGAAATCATCTTTCTGGCCTCGAGGTAGGAAACAAAGCGACCTACAGGCACAATTGAACTACTCTTCCATTCTAAGACTGGCTTACCCGGGAATCTAAACTCTACTAACCAGGTCCTGTAATTAATAGAAGCATAACAAGCATACAACCAATCCATGCCGAGAATAACATTGAAATTGGTCACGGCTAACTCTATCAGATCTGTTGAGCTGACCTTATGGAGAACCAACTTTGGGAAATTTCGATACACCCGTCTAGCTATAACTGAGTCACCTACTAGAGTAGAAACAAGAAGGATTCTGACAAGACATCGGGACTGACTCCGAAGCTACTGGCTACATAAGGTGTCACAAAGGATAAGGTGTCCCCTGGATCTAACAATGCATAAACATCAACATGGAAGACTCGTAACATACCAGTAACCATGTTCGGGGAGACCTCCTACTCCTGACGGGATGTGATCTTGGGAAAATTTATATGCCCAAGTGATACGTAAATGTGTCATTTTTGCCTTGTTTATCTATCGATGTTTATACATTCTCATGTGATTTGTAATAAAATGTGAATTTATACTAACCAACATGATTAGCGTTGTTTTGCAGGTGAAATATAATTTTGGGAAGCTAAAATGCATGTTGGGAGAAATCGGGGTTGGACTCGGACGCTAGCAAGGGAAAAAGCACTTGAAGGCACGAATTAAAGGGGATCCGCGATGGAGCCGTGTCACACTACCATCGCGGATGCCTTCTGCCTAGATATGGAATTTTTGCCAAATTCCAGTGAAGGTGCGCGTTGGGGTCGTGGCACGTTGGCCTAGCCCCACGTTGCACGCCGTGCCACGTTGGGCCTTAATACCTGGACGATCAAATTCCAGTAAGGGTCCGCGTCAGTGGCATGTCACGAAGGCAGTGCTCCGCGATACACACCGTGTCACGGAGGCAGTGCTCCGCGATACACAATGTGTCACGGAGGCAGTGCTCTGCGATACACAACGTGTCACGGAGGCAGTGGTCCCCGATACACTCCATGACATGTTGCTTGTTATTGCAAAAATTCCCACTAGTATAAATAGAACACTTAGGTTCATTTTTAATAATTCTAACTTGGTGGAGCAAGAACGTGGGTTACAGGCAGTTGAGGGGACAAAAATATCAGGTTTTTTCTCTATCTCCTTCTTCTTGATTTGAATTGCTTGTATGATTTACACTCATTTAACTATGTTTAATCCACAAATGAGTGGCTAAATCCTCTTCTTGCTGAGGTTAAGAACAATTGTATTGAAATGTGATTATTGATAAATTGGTTTTTTCATCTTCTCTTTCATGGTTGTTCTATTGATTCTTGTTCTTACTGCATTAATGTGTGGCCAACGTTAATGTATATCTAAAAAGTCCGGTTTCACTCGAGAGAGCAAGAAATTGGAAAGTTGTGAATTGATAGGATATGATCTTTTCTTAGTTTGGGAAAATTGAGAATTGATTTACCTTCAGGATAAAGATATACCTGAAAGTCGTATTAGTCAAGGAAGGAATCAGTTTTGTATGGCTAGAACATGAATTTCGTTTTATCACAGAAATGTAGGTGGAAGGTTCATGATTCTTAAGTTGGGTTAAATACGAGAGTTTTAATCCATAGGCAATAATTCTTGACTAGCAACCGGAAGAAAGTTTAACCAAATTGTATCGATAATTTATTTCTCTATATGTTCGTTTAACCTCAGCATGCTCATACTTATAGTTCAGACTCAAATTGTATATTCGTTTTATAATTAGTATAAAATTAGAAACCAAAATATCAAACTTTTCTTAACACTGTTGTCTGCATTTTTAGAGTTAAGGTTTATTGACACTTGAGTAGATTGTTACCCTAGCCCAGTCCCTGTGGGATTGATACTTAGCTTACTTGAGCCACTTTATTACTTCTTCGACCACGTGCACTTGCGTGTTGTTTTGAAAAACACCGAACAAGTTTTTGGTGCCGTTGTTGGGGACTGGCAATCGGTAAATTTTTCTTAAGTGTTGGTTTGCTATTTCATCTTAGTGTTGACAATTTGGTCTTAGCCTGTATTTTGCAGACACTAATTTCTGTTGAACATTGGAAAGAGACAAGGAGCTGGTGGATTCATATTTAGAGCCGGAAAGACAATTTCATCGTCAAAAGAGAGAAGCTCTAGAGAAAAAGCTGCAGTTGCTCAGACAAACAATTATGGAGCAACAACAGAATCCACTAGTTGTACGGGCAATGTTAGTGCCCGATGACATGGCAGCCACGTCGGTTCGCGAGGTGGAAATCCCATATGCTAATAATGTCACATCTAGCATCCGCAAACCTGAGCCAGGAGGGAGGTTCGAGCTTAAGCAGAACATGGTGCAATTGATGCACACCAGCGGGCAGTTCACAGGTCTCCCTCATGAGGATCCACAACATCTCCAAAATTTTTTAGAGATAAGTGACACTTACATCCCCGCGGGAGTGTCATCAGATTATGTCAGGCTTACATTGTTCCCATTTTCACTTTTGGGAGAAGCCAAGATGTGGTTGAAAGCTGAGCCACCTAATTCTATCACTACGTGGGATGATGTTGCAAGGAAATTCTTGATACATTTTTTCCATCCGGTAAAACAGCAAGACTTAGAAGTCAAATTCTAAGTTTTAAACAGAGAGAGGGAGAGAATCTGTATCAAGCATGGGAGAGATTCAAATCTATGTTACGGGATTGTCCTCGTCATCACCAATCCAATGAAGTGCTGGTGCATACTTTCATAGAGGGTTTGGAACCCCACATAAAATTCTTTCTAGACTCAGCAGTTGGGGGGCAAACATTGGAGAAAACTTATGAGGAGCTGTATACCTTGTTGAATCGTATTTCGCAGGGAAATCCGGAGTGGAATGCGGACTCGTCAAGAGGAGGAACGAGGAAAGCAGCGGGAGTGTTAGAAGTGGATGGTTTCACAGCTATTGCTGCACAGATGGCTGCTTTACAGAATCAACTCAACACCCACTTCAGTAACATGAGCATGAACCAATCTCAAGCCCCAGTGAATGTAGTGCAACAGATTTGGTGTGAAGTATGCGGGAGTAGTGAACACTCAGCTGAGTGTTGTGGAGCAAATCCTGATTCGGTGAACTTTGTGGGAAATGTACAGAGAAACAACCATCTACAGTATGGAAACGGCTACAATTCCAATTGGAGGAATCACCCAAATTTCTGTTGGGGTAGCAATAACCATCAAGGGAAAAGTTCGAGTTAGGGGGCGCAGAGGAATCAAGGAGGATAGCAGAACTATCAGGCACAATATAGAAGCAACAATGCACCTCCTCCACCACCATCACCCAGCATTGAGGAGATGTTCAAGACAATGATAGCTAACCAAGCTCAATTGCAGGCTGACTATGTGAAATTGGCAGCCGAGGTAAAGAACAACCAGTTAGCTACCAAGGCACTGGAGTATCAATTTGGGCAATTTGCTGGAGCCCAAAACACCAGGCCTAGAGGACTCCCGAGCGACACGGATCCCAACCCCAAGCAGGTGAATGCAGTGACCACAAGGAGTGGCTTGCAGTTTAAAGAGGTGGAACCAGAAAGACCACCTCAATAGTCGAGAGCAGCAGAAAGTGAGAGGGAGCAAAGTGAAGAGAGGGGGAAGAAAAAGGAGGCTGAACCAGAGAGACCACCACCCCCGTTCCCTCAAAGATTAAAGAAACACAAGGAGGAGGCGTGTTTTAAGAAATTCATGGAGGTGTTGAAACAGGTACATATTAACTTACCTCTGGTTGATGTTTTGCAGGGAGTGCCGAAGTACGCAAAGTATATTAAGGACATCGTGGCTAACAAAAGTCGGTTGACTGAGTATGCTACGGTGGCTCTTACGGAGGAATGCACTTCCCGGATACAAAATAGGTTGCCCACAAAGCTCAAGGACCCTGGGAGCTTTACAATACAAATTACAATTGGGCAGAGTATTCGAGCTCGCGGATTATGTGATTTGGGAGCGAGCATTAACTTGATGCCGACATCGGTATTCAAGAAGTTGGGTCTAGGGATTCCTAGACCAACAACAGTGATATTGCAACTAGCTGATCGTTCCTTAGCCAGACCTGAAGGCATTGTGGAGGATGTTGCTGGTGCAAGTGGGATCCCTTATCTTCCTGGTAGATTTCGTCGTGCTGGATTTTGAGCCAGATGCGGAAGTCCCATTTATTTTGGGACGTCCTTTCTTGGCAACTGGGAAAGCGCTGATTGATGTAGCTGCAGGGCAGCTAACTATGCGAGCACACGATAAGGTGGAGGTTTTTGATGTATACAAGGCCACCAAGCTCCCGGCTGTGTATGAGGAACTCTCGGTGATCAATGTGATTAAGCAAGCTGATGTTGTCTAGAGAGTTGAGTCACGGGAGTTACTGGGGAAACCACCGGAAAGATGTAAGCATTACTAGGGTGAGGAAGGTGGTCGAGACAAAATGTCTGTCACCCTAGAAGATGACTGAACTGAATGATATCGAGCCGCGATGGTAAACCAGGCGCTGCACGGGAGGAAACCCGTGAAATTTTTGTTGTAATATTTTATTAGATTTCGTAAAAATGAAAAAAAAAGAGAAAAATAAAAATAAAAACAACATTTGTATTTTAATTGAAACCTATAATTCTAACCAATTTCTTGTTGTGAGATGAATTTTAGGTTGAATGGAGGATAAATACGCAGAGGATCGCAAAGGAAAAATCGAGGTATGAAAAATAATAAAATGTGGCAAAACAGTGAGCCCACGCGATGGCTCCGTGTCACGGAGGAGGGCCTCCGCGTTACCCTCCGTGACACGTTGAAGGTGATTCTAGAATTTTTTCAAATTCCAGAACACCTGCGCGATGGCTCCGTGTCACGAAGGGCATGCTCCGCGTTACCCTCCATGACACGTTGAGGTGTATATCGCGATGGGTCACACCGGGTCGCCGGGTGACCCGCGCGAAATCTTCAATTTTTAACCCCGATTTCCCCTCATTTTTCCTCATTTTTCATTCCCTCCGCGATAAACATCCCAAAAACCCCTTCTCCCTCAACGTGACACGGACCTAGGCACACATTTTCATCAAGTTTTCTTCATTTCATCGAATTCAAGGTATGTTCTTCAACTCTATCTCAATTCTTGTCGAATTTTTCGATGTTGAACATGTGATATGAGCAAAACTTGCCCTAAGTAGAAATTGAGCTTAAATTCAATTGAGTTATTGTTGATTGATGTTCGTAGAATCATTGTGATTGCATGAACTCGATAATTACATAGCTTGATAGAATTTTTGATAAAATCATAGCTAGGGCTTGAATTTGAGTGTGAAAAAGGAAAAAAAAATTTAGTTGAACTTTGGAATTCTTGCTGGGTCATTTATGTTGGGTGAGATGAGTCGGTTGTGCTAACTGTTAATATGCTAAAAGACCGACGGATTTTCGGGTGAAGGAAATTGTGGAAATTGCAAGAAATGGGTAAATTATATGGCTTCATGTAGATAACTTTTCTTTGTTTCTCCTTGCTAAGTGCTATGGGATGAAAAGTGATTGATGGTAATGTTGTGGTTAGCTGTACGAAGTCTGAGTAATACAAAAGAATTTATACTGTCGAATTCTCTGAATGCGCTAAGCATACTTGTTATGTTTTGTTGTTTGTTTTTGGAAATGAGTATGATCTTGCCGTAACGTGGTGATTGGGGCTAAAGACTAAGTGTGGGGTAGCCTAGCTTAACCCAACCTTAGTCGAAGCTAATTTTAATTGGAATAACATTGGGACTGTCTTTTGGGTTTGACAGGAACAATTGCAAGCAGACAAGACAAGGGAAAGGGCGCATCAATATCAGGCGCCGGAAGGAAAAGAATCAGACTGGGAACAGCAGTCCCAGCAGCACAATGGTTCCACGTGGCTAACGCCGTCAATATGGAACCAGATGGGTGATAGAGGAGGGGAAGAAATGGTACGCGAAGAATAAGGAAAGAAAGTACTTCCCCGAAGAACACATTGCTAGGGAACCGTTGGCACAGGAGTTCCCCAGGATTGTCCACAGAATTGAGGTAGCGGGGCTAAACTTCATCTTTGAAGAGCCAAAGGAATGCAACCTGCACTTGATTCGGGAATTCTAGGCCAACTGGAACCCGACTCTCAGAAGTCACACCATCAAGATAAGGGGGAAAATAGTCACTTTTGAGCCCTACCACCTTAATGCTATCTTAGGGTCGTGGGACACAGACGTCCATGTGCTTCGACAGCTGAATATCACTCCACCATACGCGGATATTCGACGCACTTTGTGCGAAACCCGGTCGACAGCTCGGTGGAGCAGGCATAAGGAGAGGGGCTACCATCAGACATTGCCATACTCACAGATGAACAGGGAAGCCAGGATATGGCTTAAGATTGTATGTTCCTACCTGATCCCGGGGGTGCATATGACAGATGTCACCCGGGATCGTGTATGCTTGGTATATGCCCTGATGAAAGGGATGGAGATCAACATGGGGGCGGTGATTATCTCCGGCATAAAGAGAGCCCGTTTGCATCAGGGATATAGGTATGGGTTTGGTGGATTACTCACCACGTTCCTGAGAGGCCTGGATATCGAGGAAGAGGCCCTTGACTACATCCCGCAGATGGAGTGGCGGGACTTAGATGTCACCAAAACTAAGGCACTCGACACCACTCACGGGCCAGTTCTTACACTAGCCGAGTGACATGCTCAGGATGATCAGTACATGGCTCGCATGTTCGGGGTGCAGATGCTCCAGCTGCGAATAGGCGGGAGGCCAGCAACAGAAGAGGAGCTGTGGCAGCTCGAGCTAGACTACCCTTTTGGCGAAAATGCCAGGGCTCTATGCTGAGTGGGGCCAGCTTTTATGGAGCCCATGGATGATGATTTCCCCACAGATGAGGAGACACATCGTGACGACTTCGATGTGGAGTCAGATGATAACGATGGGGGCGATTCAGACATGCGAGACGAGGCAGCAGCACCTGATGAAGAAGTGGAATACTTTGATTGATCAGGGAGTTTCACCATCCACTCTTGTACTATGCTAATTTTTGTGAACACTGGGGACAGTGTTCGATTTAAGTGTGGGGTGGGAGTAGTTAGGTGTTGGTTGCTGTTGTTTTTAATGTATGTTTCTGTTCTGTTGTCATGCCTGTGGAAAATTGTGACCCTGTGATTGTGATGTTTATGTTTGGTATTGTAATTAATGTGAAGCTGTTGTGTGCTGTTGAATGTTGTTAGCTTCCTTTGTACATATTTTTGTTTTATCGAAATGATCGATATTTTAAAATTTTTTTGTTATGAATTTTTAAATTTTTGGGTTTCTCGGCGTTTGTTTTCGGTTTTTTTACTGAGAATAGTCCCATTGAACCGAAGTCGTAATTAGTGACTGTTCCCTATGATGGATGGATAAAGACCGTCTTAAGGGAAAGGTAGTTGGTAGGAGTAGTTTTTGTCTTTTAATTGTTTTCTTTTGTTGATTGTATCCCAAAACCTGTAGTTACTTTATGGTTGCGGAATTCTGGTTGAGTGTTGTACATGATGTTTGAAATGCAAAGGTGATTCGTGTGAAAGAAGGTAACTTTGTAAATATGTTGAGATACCTAGTCCATAGAGTTGATTCAGTGTGATTGAGGCTTAATGTTTGAATTCTTGTAATTAGCTGATTGAAGAGTCTGTGAATATGTCTTGAATTGAGCATGTGCAATGAGTGTATAGTGAGGTTTCGTTTCTTCCATGCTATTGTGAAATGTCTAGAACTTGCCTGGTGTGTGTACGAAACGAAATGAAGGATGTGTATTGTAGGAAAGGATGTAGGCATTTCTTTGTTTTAACCGAAAGTTTCTCTTTTTCATTATCTTACCTACCTTGAATGTACACCCTAGTTAGCCCATTGAGCCTTTAGCCTATTATTTTTCTTTTGTCAAAAAGGTGTAAACCGAGCTTAACCCCTTCTTTTCATTATCCGTGAATTTAATCCAAAACTCTTAAGCGCTTAAGAAAAGAAAATAATTTTCCCACAGCGTCAAAGAGTGAGAATGGTGAAAAGAAAAGAAAAATAGAGTGATGAAAGGAAAGAAAAGGTCGAAGGTGCACTTGTTATAAATTAAATATAATGAAGATGTATAAATAATCTTTGTTATTGAGTCAAGTGTGCTTAAAGATATGGGTCAACATAAAGACAGACTTTAAGAATGGGAGGATGAAGGAAGAAACAATGCCCATGAGGTTGATGGGATGTATTGAAAAAGCGCTTAAGGATGCTAGTGGCTATTATTGGTTAGCCCAATATTTACTAGTTCCGTAGCTTACATTACAACCAGTTAAGTCCTATGTGATCCTACATCACACTTCCTTATATTCGTGGAGTAATACACTAAGGGCAAGCCTATGGTTCATGACATGATGCATGTGAATTCTTTTGGGAGAGAGAGCGAAAATGTGTTTATATGCCCCTGCATGTAATCTTTTGAGTTCATGTGATTAAAAAGGGGAAAATTCTCTTGTGTTGTGAGGGCACATGCTTGACGAGAGATTAAAATTTGTGTCGGATATCTTGATCAGCTGATTTGCATGAGTTTGCCGATATCGAGAGTCGATTCTTGAGTCTAGGAAGTCTTAATGTGTTGAAGGCCATCGTATTGATAGGACCATACATGTTTTCTTGATGATTTGCTGTATTAAATAATCGGTATGACCGTAGCTTGAATTGTCGAGCCAAAGTAGCCAGGTTGGGGTGTCAATTGCATGAGGTGTAAGATTATTGTTCGGGGACGAACAAGGATTTAAGTGTGGGGTAAGTGATCTTGGGCAAATTTATATGCCCAAGTGATACTCAAATGTGTCATTTTTGCCTTGTTTATCTATCGATGTTTATACATTCTCATGTGATTTGTAATAAAATGTGAATTTATACTAACCAACATGATTAGCATTGTTTTCAGGTGAAATATAATTTTGGGAAGCTAAAATGCATGTTGGGAGAAATCGGGGTTGGACTCGGACGCTAGCAAGGGAAAAAGCACTTGAAGGCACGAATTAAAGGGGCTCCGCGATGGAGCCGTGTCACACTGCCATCGCGGATGCCTTCTGCCTAGATATGGAATCTTTGCCAAATTCCAGTGAAGGTGCGCATTGGGGCCGTGGCACATTGGCCTAGCCCCGCGTTGCACGCTGTGCCACGTTGGGCCTTAATACCTGGACAACCAAATTCCAGTAAGGGTCCGCGTCAGTGGTGTGTCACGGAGGCAGTGCTCCGCGATACACACCATGTCACGGAGGCAGTGCTCCGCGATACACAACGTGTCATGGAGGCAGTGCTCCGCGATACACAACGTGTCACGGAGGCAGTGCTCCGCGATACACTTCGTGACACGTTGCTTGTTATTCTGGGAAAAATTCCCACTAGTATAAATAGAACACTTAGGTTCATTTTTAATAATTCTGACTTGGTGGAGCAAGAACGTGGGTTACAGGCAGTTGAGGGGACGAAAATATCAGGTTTTTTCTCTATCTCCTTCTTTTTGATTTGAATTGCTTGTATGATTTACACTCATTTAACGATGTTTAATCCACAAATGAGTGGCTAAATCCTCTTCTTGCTGAGGTTAAGAACAATTGTATTGAAATGTGATTATTGATAAATTGGTTTTTTCATCTTCTCTTTCATGGTTGTTCTATTGATTCTTGTTCTTACTGCATTAATGTGTGGCCAACGTTAATGTATATCTAAAAAGTCCGGTTTCACTCGAGAGAGCAAGAAATTGGAAAGTTGTGAATTGATAGGATATGATCTTTTCTTAGTTTGGGAAAATTGAGAATTGATTTACCTTCAGGATAGAGATATACCTGAAAGTCGTATTAGTCAATTAAGGAATCAGTTTTGTATGGCTAGAACATGAATTTTGTTTTATCACAGAAATGTAGGTGGAAGGTTCATGATTCTTAAGTTGGGTTAAATACGAGAGTTTTAATCCATAGGCAATAATTCTTTACTAGCAACCGGAAGAAAGATTAACCATATTGTATCGATAATTTATTTCTCTACATGTTCGTTTAACCTCAGCATGCTCATACTTATAGTTCAGACTCAAATTGTATATTCGTTTTATAATTAGTATAAAATTAGAAACCAAAATATCAAACTTTTCTTAACACTGTTGTCTGCATTTTTAGAGTTAAGGTTTATTGACACTTGAGTAGATTGTTACCCTAGCCCAGTCCCTGTGGGATCGATACTTGGCTTACTTGAGCCACTTTATTACTTGTTCGACCATGTGCACTTGCGTGTTGTTGTGAAAAACACCGAGCAGGATGCTAGGGAATAGAATCTGTTCTGGCGTTGACCGCCAACTACACCGGTAGATGCCCCCTGATGTGCTGAGCGAGGGGTGGGGCTGCTGAGCTAGAAGCTGGCCCATGGCCCCCAACCTGATCCTGTTTCACTGCTAGACAATCTCTAAGCATGTTCCCGAGTTTCCCACACACGAAACATGCACCCGATCCTGTCAAGCATTGGCTTTTATGCCTTCGGCCATATCTGCGACAAGCTGGAACACCTGAATCTACGGGCTTGCTGCTCTGACCCCTCGAGCCTGATGCTCTCCTTCTATGATCATGCCTAGGTCGAGATCGCACACTCAAGGCTGACGAAGCTGGGGCGGATGATCTCTAGTGGGTCTCCTGACGGTGCCCACCACGGGACCCCTGCAGGGAGAATTTGTGGCCCTCCGTCTTGGCCCTCTTGGCCTCTCTATCTCTCGAGTGTGCCGCCTCCATATGGTGGGCATACCACACCATCCGAGGGAAGTCCACATCCTGATAGAGCATAGCAATCCTGCATTCCTTATCCAAGTAACCTGCTATCCCATGAACAAACCTGCTCACTCGCGCCCTCTGGTCAGCCACTAACTCAGGAGCATACTTCGATAGGTGGGTGAAATCAAGGGAATACTCTAGTACTATCATCCTTCCTTGCTTTAGATTTACAAACTCGCTGCCTTTAGCTCCCTCATCTCCCGAGGGAAAAATCGATCCAGGAATGCAACATGGAACTCTTCCTAGTGACTGGACCTGCTCAGATGGCCCTACTATCCTTCCATTGACAGAACCAGATATGTACAACCCCTTTCAACTGATAGGAGGCCAACTCTGTGCACTCAACACTACTCACCCCCATGACTTGGGTGATCTTGATAACCTCATCCACGAACTCATGTTGGTCCTCATCAACCTTGGACCCAAGAAACTCCGGCGGGTTCATCCTCAAGAAGTCCCTGACTCGAGCCGCCGCTGAACTGCCATTCTGCGGAACATGTGTAACAGCCTGTTGATTGACCTGAGCGGTCAAGGCTTGCGCAAGCATCTGGATAGCGGCTTAAAACTCAGCATGGGCGGCTGGCTCCAGTGGCTGAGGCTCCTGAACCGGTGGGACCTGCTTATGCCCACGACCCATGCCATCCTCGTGGCCTTCACCATCTCCATTCCTCCTTCCATTCATCCTTTGAGGAGCCATGATTCTGCAATCGTGAATAATATGAATTAGAGAGATAGAAAGACTCTTCATCGCACGACATAGATCATGAAAGATGGGAACATTTCTTAGAACTTTTTGTAGCCTCTTCTTCATAAGTGTGGCGCACTTCACACTCATGAAAAAGACTCTACTTAAAGCGGCTTTCAGACTCCCTAGGACCCTTCAAACCTATGGATCTGATACCAAGTTTGTCATGACCTGAGAGGAGACTCGGATTGTAGACACGGGACAAGGGATCCCGAAAGACCCTTAGTCAACCCATGGCATAAGCATTCACTAACTCATTCAATAAACATGAAAAAAACATAATTATCAACTCAGTGGAAGTCTAACTTAACATAACGACAAAATAAACATCTAAGGCTGAATACATGACTAAGTCTGATAAGCCTCTAATCTGGACGAGCTGATGGGACAATGCCCCCAACTAGCTCAACAATACTGGAACTGAAAACACAACCAAGATAACTGAAAGTCTGGTCCTCGAAAGATGAGGAATTACCAACCAAGCAGGTACTAACTTTGATAAGCGACTACGAACGGGGGTGGACCTAAGAACCGGATCCTGCATCATGAAACGATGCACCATAGAAAGTATGCAGTCAGTATGTGGAATGTACCGAGTATGTAAGGTAAGTAAAATTGCTTAAGTAAATAAATCATTTAAAACATTCCATGACATATCATAAGCTCTTAAATGAAAATAGAAGGCTATGTGCAATCATTCTAGAATCATACCCTTATCATAACATGACCATGCATAGCTTTAGAACATCATGATTGATTCGAATGACTCAAAGCTGACACATAAATTTTATATTAAAAGCTGAACAATGAGTCAAACCTTGCCTTATGAGCACACATGCATAAGTAATCATCATCAGTAATGAATATGAAAATCTGAATAATATAGACAGTGGGAGACTTGTCACTTAACCGACATACACGATAGAGCTAATGTGGTCTCGACTATTACACTCAAGTGGGCAGAGCCGTCCAAAACCTTGCCAGGGCTAGGGACGCTACCATGATATCGATATCAAGCTGAAGAGCCAATCTAGCCTGGGATAGCTCACTAGGGAGGTCCCAATAATATAATAGAATCAACCTATATTGGCGTGTAGTTCTGGGGCATAGGGTTATTGACCCTTAGCCCGCTCAGTGCTAGACTCTTCTCCCAAAACATGCAATGCTCTACATTGTATAAATACGAAGTTCAACATCATCTAGTGACGAAGCTCAACATGAAGTCATGCATAAGCTCAACATCGTATGAACGAAGCTCAACATTACCAATTGACAAAGCTCATTATGAAGTCATACATACACTTAGACATCACATAAATATGAAGCACAACAATGTCGTTTCGACAAAGCTTAGAATGGAATCATTCTTAGACTCAAAATCATGAGAAATGAAGCTTAATGACAACATACATCTCAATTACAAAGTTCATGCATATGAGAAGATTTACTATGTAACATACCACAATTTCAAGAATAGTGGGAGCCTTTACTAAAAAATCATGTGGTAAGCCTACTCTAGAAATATCACTTAATCATCATCAATATAAGGGCCTTGCCCAAAACCTTATCCAAAACCTTATCATGCTTGAACCCATACAATCCATTTGAAAACATTATAATTTGGGAGATCTCACTCCAAAACAAGTAATAAAGTGAATTCAAGAGAAGTCATCATCCATACTCAACATTGGGCACTACCCAAAGCTTCATTATACTTGGATCTATTTAATCTTCTTTGAAAACATCATCAAAATCATGGGTGAGGTTGGAAACATGTTTTTCATCATATATTCCATCATCATCACATTTTTCCACAATTATTTCTACTATGAACTATCCATACATGGGCGTTTTAGATTCAATTTTTAGAAAAATAATTTTGTAAAGGAAATTAAGGTAGAATCCGCCCAAGCTCAGCAAATCACCAATATCAACTCAATTTAATCAAACCCATGAGTAGAAATATAAGAATCATGCAATTAAAAGAAAACCCATACTTGATCATCACAAACCAATCACAAATTGATAGGGAACGGGCATGGGTGTGGAAGGAAGCACCCACTCAAAGCCTTACATACCTGGGATTGAAGAATCCTGACTCTTCCTATTTGCCCAGCTGAGATTCCAATTGGAAACCTTGTGAATTCACCGTGGTTCTTCTCCTCAAACCCCCAACCTAGCATGCATGGAAGTAATGGCCTAATATGGGTTTTTCTCTGCTAAAACCCTTTATTACAAGCTTAAAACGACGTAGTATAGGCCCTTAGAACTTAGAAATTACAGAAAAGCCCTTACTGAAATCACTGAAAATAACTGTCAGGGGGTCCTAACGGATGAGCTGACGACTCGACACTTGGGCATACTATCCATTGGTTCACCCGTCGAGTACACTACCTCATAACTCATAAAAATTCATTTTGCTCAACAATGGCCCTCCTAACAAGTTGTTAAGACTGGATACGACTCGTTGGATACCATCTGTCAAATACACTGGATAAGTTTTACCATTTTCTCTAGAACCACCCCACGACTCGTGATGGCTGACCATGAGTCGTTACATCGCCCAGGGGACCTCGAGTCCATCATCATCTCAGGACTTCCCCACGAGTCACTTGACGACTCGTTAGGCCTCCTCATGAGTCGTTTAGTGACTCGTTCTGCAACTGCTACAATATTTTTCAGTTTTTCTCTTGATTCACTTTCAGGTCCGATTCTTGAATTATAGGGGTATAATAGAGGGTTAATTCCCACCATTATAAATATATATTATAGGCATCCTTATGAGGGAGGATCTCTTTTTAGAAAGCCACATGATGGAGAAAATAACACATAATTAGGATTCTTACTTTTCTACTCTTCTATACTTCAATTGTGCATGAAAAACATAGATTGTTGCAATTTTTGCTTAGAACTTGAGTAACTAAACACCCTTGTTCTAGGGTTACGACTAGAAGCATGTCATGCACCGAGTCTACACCTTGGATGTGGGTTGCACTCAAACCACCTATTGATCCAAGTGAACCCTTGTCCTTACTTACTACTAGTTGAGAATACAATAAAGTAATGCGGAAACAGGAGTTAATTGAGCTCAAGATAATAAAATAGACTTTATTAACTGCAACTGAAAAGAATGTTATAAAGTAATATTATTGACTCAACTCTAACTCTATCAGTGAAGCCTCTATAGCTGAAGAATAGGTGTGGGGACAAAGCTCCCACGGCTACCTTAAGATATAATAAAATAAAACAACTCAATAAAATTGGGACTCTCCGAATGTAGGAGGCCTCACCAACAACTGAATAATGAGAGATCCTAATGAAGCGTCTGCTGCTGATCTTATCTACCTGAATCTGCATATTAATAAGATGCAGCGCTAGAAGGCATCAGTACATGGAATATATGTCATGTAAAATGGCTAAATGAAACATGGTAAGAAAGAATATCTAAACTAAAACAACTAACTGAGTATAACAACTGACTAAATAAATATGACTGAAACAAAAACTCTGTAAGATGCATAGAACACAATAAGATCAATGTGTGAAATAGTTTATGCAATAAAACTCATGCATAAAAGTCATATCTATAAAATACATGTACAATAAATGTATATCTTAGTTGGGGAATTTCTTATAACCAACACCATCATAAATGAACACATGATTCTTAACTATCTCGCTCAAGTTGGCAAAGCCGTCCAAAGCTTTGCCAAGGTAGAGGACGATTACTATTCGTGGATCCATAATTGAGCCCTTACCAAGGGATATCTAAGGATTCACCCAAATCAACGACACGATCCTATCTTACTACATAGTTCTAGAGCTTTCGGGTTATCTAACCCTTCACCCAACTCGATGCTAAATAGTCCTTCCAAATTTTTTCTCATATAAATATGCCTATATGAGGTAGATGAAAACAACTTTTATAAAAAACTTTAGCTATAGTTATAATAGATGTTTTAAAACTCTTGTTGAGCCTTCGCTCAAAAGCTCTGTGATTTACTCATGAGCCTTGGCTCAAAACTATACATTGAAAACATGTGAGCTTCTATTCTCAAAACCTTGGATTTCAAAAAAACAAATAAAACTTTACTTTATCTTTTGAAAATAATGCTAGAAGCTGTACTTTCTTCCTCAAATTCTTTTTATGAAAACTCTCTTAAACTCTGCTCAACTTTTATGAAAACAATGTGTTTATCTCCAAAAATACAAAGCTTTCAAAACAATGACTTTTATGCAATTGAGTTCATGAGAATAGAGACATGAACCACTACCAGTCAATAAAGAAACAATAGATAACACCAATAAACATCAAGAAAGTGATGATCAACAATCAAGATATATAATTGTCACAACCGAGTTTACACCCTAGGTGTAACACGGTACTTGGTACCACAAGTGACTCGAAGCTAATGACAACGTTCAAACTACACTCCTCTTAATGAGAAAGCATACATGATCGTTTCTCAAAATGAATATTTTCGACGGATGTCAGGGTCGAAACCCACCGAGACTAGTGAATGATTTGCACAAGCATTGTTTTAGGAAATTTGAATTAACTCGCACCAATCAAGACAAATAAAATAGTAAATTTTTATGGAAAAATGAAGTTAACAATATTGTGGATTCTAAACCAGCTGGCCAAAATAGCAAAATAACCATAATTGATAGAAAATAATGAGTGAAGACTGGAGGTGTGGTATAGATGGGATGCTAATCAAATAAGGATATGCTAGCTCATAAAATCATTGCGAAGAAGTGTAAATAACTTTCGACGAGATGGAACCCTATGTTTTTCAGCCTCATGCATGCCTTTTTCTTAAGTCCTTTTGAACCTCAAGACACAATACAATTAGCCCAATAGAGTTTGGGTAAATAGCTAAGCTATATCTAGTCATCAACTACTGATTAGGATCATGAATATGGGTTTTGGCTATTTCTAGCCAAACTCCACACAATCACATCCATTTCCACCATCAATTTTTCTCCCAATAATTGAATTCTTCTCTGTCAAGCTGAAATCAAGTAAAAAAAATAGACCCACATTTGCAACTGTGGATAATCAATTATAAATTGAAGAGAATTCAATAGATTTACACTAATTAAGCAATATTGAGATGAATCTAGCAATACCCAATCTAATTAATTATCCATCATTACACACCTCTAGTTGTTGATTTAGCTACTCATGATTAAGAAACTAAAGAGGATATTCATCAATAAACTCAATGATTTCATTACTAAGAACAAGAAAAATCAAAATCAAGATATATCTGCAACAAGGGTTATATCTTGCTAAGTAAGAAGATGAAAATAGAAAAAGCAATATTCAATAATCTCTTCCAATGGGGTTTTCTCTCTTCAAAGGAAAAGGAATATTCAAAATGTTAAAAAGTATATACAGAGTACTTTCTTCTAGACTATATACAAAAATAGGGCAACCAATCTCCTCTTTTTCAGTGCTAGACGTAATTGACCTTGTTTAGGCGTTTTGTCACTGGGGGGGGGGGGGACCGACAGTTCGCCGGTTGCATTCTGTGAACCACCGTTCATTTTATTCTGTACTTCCAGTGATGTTCTAGGCCCATTAAGCGACACCTTCGATGGTTCACTGGCCTTCAGCGGATCGCTTCATCCGCGATCCGCTGATTACTTTACTCTTCAGTCCAACACGATCCAACACATGTAGGCGATTTAACCGGTGAGTCACCGGTTGATGTCTGCAGCTGCTGGTTGCATTTTCTCCTCAAATCAGTGGTTATCTACATTTGACAAGCATGTCACCCGTGTCCTCTAGTGGAGCGCCGATTTTCACCTGAATCTTACTTTTTACTCCACTTCTTGCTCTTACTCTTCAACTCATATACCTACACATAAAAAGGAAAAAAGGGCATTAAATTCATCTAAATGACTTGAAGACTAAGATAAAGCTCATGCTTAAGAGCCTAATGAGTTGGTAAATTACCAACTCATCAAACCCCCAAATTTGAACCATTGTTTGTCCTCAAGTAATGCAATTCTTATCAGTTGAGAAATATGCCACTCAACAAGAGTTTAGACATCAATGACCACTTAATCCATGGCAAGACAAAAATGCTCACCAACTCACCGAAAAAGAGAAGAAAATTCCCTCAAACAAATGCATGGAAAAGTTTCAAAAGGCCACCATAATTCAAAGGTATGATTCACAAATGTGTTCATTTTGCAAGACAAGGGCATAGCTTATCCGACGAAATACACATATCATTTCAATTCATAATCACTGCATATTCAAAGTTTGCTTTAGAGTTCGCACTACTTATACCTCAATCACACCTTTACCTTAATGCAGGTGTGTCCTCAAAAGGAATGATGCCACTCACCAAAGAGAAAATCCTTTTTCTTTATCATGAATTGATGCACACACAAGGGATTATATTAAAAAAATGATCACACTCACTCTCCCAAAATAAATCTTCATGCACATAACTTAAACCATAGGCTTGCCCTTCGTGTAATTCGCCACTAATGTAGAGCAACTACACTCAAAATCAGTTAGGACTTACGGGTCATGATGAAGGCTAGGGATAATGATAAGATAATTATTCATCTCTAGTGACTAGATCCTCCCGAATTCCTTTATGTGAACACTTTAACCCTTCCCATCTAACTTTTATATCACTCCACCTTATTCCTCCTTTTGCAACCATTTTCCTCTTTTATTGTTCAAAAGATCTTCCTTGTAGCTCCTTTGACTATCACATTAAGCCTTGTCTAATTAAGAGGTAACACCATTTCACATTTCTTTTCTCTTTTGGTACCTTAAGGTTCCTTAGCTCATCATTCCATTCCTTTTTTTTTCACAATTTGGTGCTACCCCATATTTAGGCTTCTTATATACCCTACTTTCTTGAAAAATCCGCAAACTTAGGCTCTTTGCCTCTTACTCACTGCTTTCCTTTTCTCTCCCTATGCCTTTGGGTTTTCATCCCTCATTTTTCTCATTCGCTCACCACTAGCAATTAGGGCATCGCGTGCCAAGAAGAGGGGATCAAAAAGGGACATTGACTTGTAATATGGTTTCCAAAAATAGATAGTTCAAAAGGTTCAACATTAGCTAGCAACGGAAGACATTTTCGGAGGTCATTTTGAGTAGAGTGACTAGACAAATGAAAACCTAAAATAATGTTCTAAGTGCAACTACTTCTAGAATTTCTCCTTGATTCACACTTAGGGCAAGTTCTAGACAAGAAGCTATGCATGAGATTCACAAAAATCCGTACTACACAAGGCATCACACCCAAAGAGTCCACAGAAGTCATTATCATCACAAGATTTTGATTCAAGACATTAGAGCATGCGAATTCATAAGACAAACAAGGAATCTACAATGTATGTCAAAAGAGTGCTATATTTCTCATTTCAAATGCCCATTTTTTATTTCTCATTTTCATGCCACATCTCAGAATTTTTGGTGGTACCTCTCAAAACAGCTCCACAGAAGACTCAATAATTACATGGCATTTTTCCTTAAGAGATTCGCCTCACAATCTATCATTGGAAAGTGCCAACCCGGTTCGACAAAAAAAAAAGAAAAGAAAAAAAAATGCTCCTTGGGAAAGAACCCTGGGATGAAGAAAACCCTTGGAGTTTGTTACTATTCTACTATTTACACAGACGAACAAAAGATTTTGGGTCACAATGCAACATTTGACAATTCAAAGAAAGGACCTATTTTTTAGCACTACCATCCAAAAATCATTCATTTCATTCATTCACAATTTTATCCACACAACTAGCTCGGGAAGGGAAACCATCAACAATACTAAAATGAGCCCAACAAAGGCTCACAACTCTTCGTCAGATAAAAGAAAAAGCCCGACAAGGGCTACATCAAGCCATAAATAAAATAGGACACAATTGACCACCCAAAAGAACACTCATCCCACCCCCAACTTAAAGATTACATTGTCCCTAATGTAGGCATGCAAAATAAAGGGGGCGAGAGACTCCCGGAGAGGGTCACTCCTCCTCATCAACATCATCATCTGCACCTGCTCCTTCCTCACCATCAAAGCTTTCATCCCAGCTCTTCAGTGTCATCTCCCAAGCCCTCAAACAAATCATCTATGGGGCCTCAAACGGTAGAAGGGGCAGCCATTACGACATAAAGAGCACTAAAATCAGGCACCTCCATGGATGTCTGACCTTTCCACTTATTTACTTCAGTCCGGAGAGAGGTGATAGCCCCTTCCATAACATCTACCCGTTTGCACAATGTGGAAAGACTCTCATACATGGACTTGATTTCCCTTTTACCATTTGGGCGATGAGGAAGGGAGGTTCCTAGATAACTTTTGAAGCTGACTCTCATGAGAGTTGTTCATTTCCACTAGCTTATGGAGATTGCTTGATTGGATGGATTTTAGAGTGGGTGATGCTCCCCGAATAGGTATGTCACTGGAGGTATGGCCCAAAGCTTCTGGGTGAGGCATATTCAAATTCAAGGCTTGTGGAGACTGCTTAGAACCATGAGATAGAGAACCCTCTGGCAAATCAAAGGCATGGATCCGCTTCTTCTTAAACTTGGGTGCCTCAACATCCCTTTTTTGATCTATTGTGATTACACCCGAAGAAGGACTAGGGGTCTCATATGGGAACAATGGCACTCCAGCTTGCAAGCATAGTTGAGAAATGAGCACGGCATATGGCATGGAGGTGCTGGCCTGCCTTGCTTTTCTTTTTATTCGCTGGCCTGCCTTGCTTTTTCTTTTCATTTGTAGATCCAAAATCTCCCCAAAGTTTATGGGGACCCCTGTCATGATGCAAGCGATAAGGATAACTACTTCTAAGCTGGCCCGTTGTTCATTCTTCGAAGGTATGATGTGGCCACAGATGAGGTCTAGCCACAACTTAGCTTCAAATTTCAGATCATGGCGAGAAATTTTTCCGCTCATAGTAGCCCAGAAAGGTGTGTCTGCAACAATGATAGGAGCTATCCATGAGAATTGGTTCTCTTTATCAGCAATCTTGGCCATGTATTCTGAGCCAGTGTCAATCTCGTCCTCCCAGAACAGATAATTGATGGCTGCTGGAGTAATGTAGACATCTACCCCTCGCACCATAACTGAAGGTAGGAAGGGAAATTCATCGACCTTACCTCTGTGGTTCATACTCTCCTGCCTAGCCTAGTAGGAAGCGTAGAACTCCGGCACCAAGCTTGACTAGTAATCTAGGAGTAGATTGGAGAAAGCATACCATTTTCTATTAATTAAATATGCTGTTATGTTGGGAAGATCATCACACAGCACCACCAAATCAAATCTCTTTTCAATGGTGATTGATCGACCTTTGCAAATGGCGTAGTGTCCCTTCATATCGGGCACACAAAACATGATGACCTCTCGAGAGTTGGTGGGTGCTGCGGATGCCTTTGCCTTTCCTTTGCCCTTTGTGGATGAGGAGACTGGGGCTTTTCCACTGCTAGGATTCCTAGATGAAGCCATTTTCTACAAACACGATGTTAGTGGCACCCATAATGTATTTTTTTGTATTTTCCCAATGAAAAAATGAAACAACTAACAACTAATCTAAAATTTAAATGAGAAACAAAATGAGTAAATAGAAATAATGAACTGGAAGCACCGATGAAATGCCGACGAACCACAGGAAGTTATTTACGGACCTTCGAAGAACCGTCAGTGATAGGCAGAGAATAGGGTTAGCAAGTTTTATATCGGCAACAGATCGGCGAATTGCCGTTCTCGATATGCAAAGAGCCGATGTGACACAGGGTCAAGGTAGTGTCCTAAAGCCAATATTAGCCGAACCAGCATTGCATCGGTGTTTCGCCAGACCTGACCGGCGATAGCCGATGGTCCGTCATCCCCAATGCTTCACAATGTAATCCAATATCAAAACTCTCAAACACTCACTCACAGCATATCAAAGCATTACCTACACATATGAAAAAGGATAAAATAATGATTTACCCTTAAGAATAGCATCACCCGATCTATCATAGACAAAATTGGGTCTTTTTAATCCCTTGGGGTTACTCAGACTTCACCCACTCAACTACACAGGAACAACCATTTCCCCTGTACCCATTTAAGCATCAAGCCTCTATCACCACACTAATTTCACATTGTATCAACTAACTTCATTCAATAAGTATGGTATTAATAATGAAAATGTTGTGGAAAAAGGCAGTAAAAAGAAGGGAGATATATGTCATAGCAACATCCATATGCAACAAGAGTAACATTGATGAGGTAATCAGGAAGTTAAGAGTACATTACCAAAGCATGTGAATGAGTGCAGAGAATAGATGTGGAAGCTCGAGATTTCTCAACAATGGTGAAATTTCGGAGCTTTGCTAGTAGAGTGGGAGAGTGTAGTGAGAGGTAAGTAAAAGGGTTGGGGGATTTTATAGGCGAGAAGGTGTAATTGGTGTTGGTTGAGGAAGAGGTGGATGGTTAGTGGTACTTTAAATGTATAGGAAGTGGGAGAGAGGGAGTTTTTGGAATATGGAAAGGTTGGATGTTGGGAAAATAAAAAGGAGAGTCGGGAAGTGTTAAAATGTGGGAAAAGGGGAAGTCTAGGAGAATAAAAAGGGAATTTTAGCAGGTTAGAGTGGCTACAAAAAGATTCTGGGTTGGGTAGGTCCATGATTTGGTTATGATTTTAAAACAAGGCACGTACCTTCATCGGCGTTACATCGGTGGTTGCTGATTAGAACCAGCGGTTCGCTGCCTTACCATCACAATCCTGAATTTATGCCCAGTTCATTGTGTTGTAACTGGAAATTGACCAGCGTTTCGCAGATTGGGTTTTGCATTTCTCTAGTGGATCGCCATTTGTGCATCCACTGCTCATTTATTCTAACTGGCACCGACATTCAAGCGGCGGTTCGCGACTTTGTATCGACGTTCGACCGGTGACTTTTTCGATTTGACTATTTTACTCCTAGGTTTATGCTTTCATGATCAAAGGTACGGCGGTTCATGCAGTTGGATTGGCGATTCATCGATCTTAGCACGGTGCCTACCTTATTTTTTGCTTCTTCTCCTTGATTCTTACCTACTTAGTCCTAGAAAATAAAAAACAACAATGACATTAAAAACATTCAAAAGAAGACATTTGGGTTGCCTCCCAAGAAGCGTCTTAGTTAATGTCATGGCATGACGTATCCCTCATTTAAAATTCATTCTTCGAAGGATCATCCTTCGAATTAGCATTCTCCATATCAACTCCTCCATACTCATTCACCTCATGCAACACTCCAATTACTTTGCATTCTTCAGGAGGTTCAATGGATTGGCACACCTTAAAGGTAACCTCTTCACCTCATGCCCGAAACTTGAGCTCACCTAGCTCCACATCTACCAAAGCTCTATCCTTGGTGAGCAATGGTCTCACGAAAATGATTGGAACTTCTACATCGATCTCAAAATCAAGAACCACAAAATCAACTGGTAGAATAAACTTATCTACCCTCACCAATACATCCTCTAAAACACCCACAGGTTTCTTGATAGAACGATCAACCATTAACAATCTCATTGATGTAGGTTTGGTGTTCCCAAGCCCCAATTTCTTGAAGATTATGAGAGGCATCATATTTATACTTGCCCCAAGATCACAGAGGGCTTTATTGAACACACACAATCCAATAGTTCAAGGGATTGTGAAGGCTCCCGAATCCTCTCATTTTGGGGCAAGGTTGATAATCATCATAGACTAAAATGATGTGTTGTCTCTCCGATGCCCACATATACAACCTTCTTCTTCTTTAGCAGCTCTTTCATGAACTTTACAGATCCGAGCATTTGAAGTAAAACATCCACCAATGGTATATTTTTAGACAATTTGCTGAACATGTCGATAAACTTACTGAACTATCATCCTTTTTTTTTCTTGGCTAACCACTATGGATAAGGAGGTGGAACTCTTGGTTCTTGTTCTTTCTCACTTGAGGCCTTCATGCCTGCCTCTTCCCCATCAGCATTTGAGGGAACTTCACCACCATCTCCTTCACCTTCATCCTCAACATTATCACAACCATTTGTTGCTTTTGGTACCACCTGAGATACTTTTTCATCATTTGTCTTAGGAGCAACAACTTCCTTGGGCTTAACACCTTCATCTCCAAGTATTTTATCACTCCTCATGACAATGGCCATGCATTGACTATCTTTCTTTAGGTTTGGTATTGTATCACTTAGAAGTGTTCCCTTTATTTGGGGGTTCATTTGAGAAGATAAGTGGTTCATTTGAGCTTCCAGATGCTTGATGGAAGCTGAGTGTGAACTCATGGTTTAGGCAAGGCTAGATACCTCCCCTTTCAATTCCTTGACCTCGCTGTCGGTTGATTTCACTTTCTTGAGAACCCTTGCTAACATCTCTTCAATATTCAGCTGCTTATATCGCTCACACCTGGTTGAACTTGGGTGTTCTCAGCTTTAGGAGGGGGAACATATGGATTCAAACTTTGATGATATCGGTCCCCCTCATAATTTTGCTCTCTATTTCCCCATCTCTCATTTCTATCGAGCCATTCCTATGCATCGCGGTTTCTCCAACCTAGGTTCTCTTCCCATGGGCGTCAAGGGCCTTGATTAGCCCCTTGATACCCGGATCGAGAACCCCTCATCTGATTTTCCATGTATTGACACTCCTCTTTGTATCCTAGTGGCGATGATTCTCCTTCAAAAAGCATTGGACCTTGAATTCCTACAACATTCACAACTTTAGGATCGACCCCATAACATGTTTAGTCATTAACTCTAGCTGAGTCATCATTTTAGCAAGATTTTCATCTCGCTCTTCATCTCTTTTTCGAATTTTAGCTGTTAAGGCACTAGAACCAGCATCATGTGACAATACATTAGTCTCCCTCATATGCCATGCTTGATTCTTCTTTCTCATTCTATCCAAGAGGGCCTTAGCTAACCCATATGTCTGATCCATAATTGATCCTCCGACTAAATTATTGGCACTAGATTTATTGATGGAGTCTAGGGCTCGGTAAAAGCTTTGAAGGAGCACTCCATCAGGGAGACCATGGTTAGGGAAAAGGGACACTTTCTTCTTAAACCTTAGCCATGCTTCATGCAAAGGCTCCCCTGGCTCTTGCCTAAAGTTAGTAATATAATCCCTCAGCTGCAACATTTTTTAGGAAGGGAAGAAAATATCCAAAAAAGCTTCAGTCAGTTCTTGTCACGAGGTGGTACAACCTGGAAGGAGCTCCTCCAACCACATAGTCGCCTCTCCCGTTAGGGAGAATGGAAAGAGCCTTAACCTGATAGACTCTTGACCTATATTTTTTATTTTAAAGGATTGGAAAATCTCCAAGAAATTCCTCAAGTGACGATTTGCATCCTCACTCGGTTTACCTCCGAAGAGCCCTTTCATCTGTAACAAGTGTAACATTATACTCATAACATGAAACACTGCATTCCCTACCGTGGATGGTAGACGAATAGCTCCTGCAACTTTAGGCATAGCCGGCTTACCCTCTTCATGTTCTATGTGACCTTCAACCGAACTATCTCCTGCTTGCGAATGTTGGCTCATATGAATTCACCCTAATAACCAACAGCAAGATCAACGTCAACAGCTAAGATGCAAGACTAACTCAAATTAACAAACAACACAAGGATATCAAGTGAAAGTTCCCTGCAACAATGCCATTTTCAGTAACATCCAAAGTACACTCCTCTTAACAAGAAAGCATACATGGTCATTGCTCAAAATAAATATTTCTGACGGATTTGGTGCTACCTAACAACAATATTGTGGATTCTAAACCAGTTGGCCAAAATAGCAAAATAAGTAAAGCTGATAGACAATAATGAGTGAAGACTAGAGTTGTGTTGTAGATGGGGTGCTAATCAAATAAGGATATGATAACTCATCAAATTATTTGAATAAGTGTAAATAACTTTGGACGGGAAGGCGCCCTATGTTTTTCAACCTCATGGATGCCTTTTTCTCGATTCCTTTCAAACCTCAAGACACAATTCAATTAGCCCAATAGAGTTTGGGCTAATATATGAGATATCTCTAGTCATCAACTACTAATTATGATTATGAATATGAATTTTGGCTATTTCTAGCCCAACTCCACACAATCACATCCATTTCCACCATCAATTTTACTCCCAATACTTGAATTCTTCTTTTTCAAGATGAAATCAAGTAAGAAAAGTAGACCCACGTTTGCAACTATGGATCGTCAATTATAAATTGGAGAGGACTTAGATTTACACTAATTAAGCAATATTTAGATAAATGTAGAAATATCCAATCTAATTAAGCACCTATCATCACACACCTCTAGTTGATGATTTAGCTACTCATGATTAAGAAACTAAAGAGTATATTCATCAATAAACTCAATGATTTCATTAATAAGAGCAAGCAAAATCAAACTCAAAATATGTCTGCAATAATGGTTATACCTTGCTAAGGAAGAAGATGAAAATAAAAAAAATATTCAATAGTCTCTTCCAATGGGGTTCTTCTTTCTTCAAAGTAAAAAGAATGTTCAAAAAGCTAAAAAGTATATACTGAGTACTTTCTTCTAGACTATATACAAAAATAGGGCAACCAATCTCCTCTTTTCCAGTGCTAGACGTAATTGCCCTTGTTCAGGCATTTTTTCACTTGCGGGGTAACCGACAGTTCACCGGTTGCATTCCATGAACCGCCGTTCGTTTTCTTCTGTACTTCTAGTGATGTACCAGGCCCATTCAGTGACACCTTCAGCAGTTCGCCAGCCTTCATCCGTGATCTGTCGATTACTTTACTCCTCAGTCCAGCACGATGCAACACCTGTAGGCGATTTAACCGGCGAGTCGCTGGTTGATGTTTACAGCCGCTGGTTGCATTTTCTCTTCAAAATAGTGGTTATATGCATTTGACTGGCATTTCACCAGTGTCCTTCGGTGGAGTGCCGAATTTCACCCGATTTCTTCCTTTTTACTCCACTTCTTGCTCTTTCTCTTCAACTTAGATACCTATACATAAAAAGGCAAAAAGGGCATATAATTAATCTAAATGGCTTGAAAACTAAGCTAAAGCTCATGCTTAAGAGCCTAATGAGTTGGTAAATTACCAACTCATCAGCTAACCCATGGATTAACATCACACTGGTATACTGAATTAAATAGAAGTAGAAGCTGAGAAAAACATAACTATATAACTTTCTCAAAATAAGAAATGTTTGATAAGGTACTGAAAATCTATGCAAAAACTGCAAATTATTCTAAAATGAGACTTTGTCTGAAAGCCATCTAAGAACTGAAAAGTTGCTGGGACAAGTCCCCAGCTAACTCTAAAAATCTAAAAGCAAGAAACTGAAATAGAACTAAATCCTCATCCCTAAAAGATGAGGACACATGATAGATAATGCTGCTGAAATCATCTGCAGGGAACTACTGACGATGCTGTGTCTGAGAATTTGTACTTGTATCATAATACAATACAACATGGAAAATATGGATCAGTACTTTGAATGTAATGAGTATGCAAGATGTAAGTATGAACAGTAGAAATACATGACTAGATTAATAAATACTGAATATAACTGTAACACAAGTTCTGTCTGAGGTTCATAACTACATACTGAAATCTGAATAACTTAGCTGAACTGAAAATTGTAACTGAGCAGTATGGTAGTATACTCTGGGAGAGACTATAACCAACATGTAACCACGTGAGCTAAATGTGGAGTCTGATGTATACCTCCCATCGGAGAAGGCCTACTATACCTTGCCAGGGTATAGTAGCTGAATTGAGTGATCACTGTTTGATGCCCATTTGGGCTAAAAACCTAAGGTGGCAACGTAGTTCTTGGAATCTAGGCGTACTGAACCGCGGCCCACTCGGTGCTAAGTCCTACTCCCACTGAAATTTCTAACTGTGACTACTAGGCTGATAGCTCGAACCTGATGTCCCAATACTTAAGTCAGGAATACTTATCTAGAAGTAACCTGAGATTCCGAAGGACCTGATAACTAAAACTACGGGTTCTAAGATTGGCTAGAGCTACTTTAGCTGAAAGCTTCGTAACCGTCTAAAGAACAACTTAACAAGTGATAACTTAGACAACAGATTTTTACTGAACTCCTCAAGAGACTGAGTATAGTCAAACTGATCAACTGACATTTCTATAAGATACTAAAAAGGCTAAATACTGACTGGGACTAAATAATCAATAATTCAAATTGTTGGATAATCTAACTATACTATTATGTGGATTACAAGAACTATCAGAATCAAGTAAGATTTGTATCTGGACAATTATGCAAGACTCTTCAAATCACATTTATAGACTAGGACTAAACACATATTTCAAGGAAAGAGATATTAACATAAAGTATAACTTACTACAACCTTCAAGAATTATGAAAATTATAACAAGAAGGATATTGTATTCTAACTGATAGACAACCCTAACATTGATACAAAAAGGCCTAGAATTGATAAATATTTTAGGAAGGTTTTTGGGAACAAGGAAAGAAAAATTTCCTCATTGAAATCTCACATACATGGAGTCAAATTCCTTGGTAGAAATCTTGAGAATTTGAGAAGGAAACCTGAAAGCCCAAGCTTGCTTTGAGAGTACTGTCTAAGTTCTTCATGCTTTGTCTATCTGATTTTTTAGGAAAGAATAAGGTAGAGGGTCAACTATTCATCTAAAATCCCTCCTAAATAATCCTAATATGATATAGTTTAGGAGTTAAGATGATAGAATTTTACAAAAATTCCCTTGGAACCTTTAATAAAAATTTCTGCCTGTCAGGTAGTACAACTCAACCTACGAGCCGTACTCGGATCCCACGATGCATACCACCACTTGCGGTTAGCGACTATGCCTAAATTCAACTCTCTAAAGTTTTCCATGGATACATACTATGACTTGTACTATTATCCATAGTTCAGTCTTGAGTTCTTCCTCTGACCCCACTAACGACTCATCCTACGAGTTGTACCATCATATCATGACTCGTACCATGAATCGTGGTTACCCAGAGTTTCCTTGACTATTTCTCTAAACTTTTCTATGACTGGTCATCACGATCCGTACCAAGGTAGCACGATTCGTGAAATGTAGTCGTGGTTTCTCCAACCTCATTCACTAAGCTTCTCCATTTTCCAGTTACGAGTGCAGGTTCGATCCGTACCTTGATTGTACAAGTGGTTCTATGACTCGTACTGATATCGTTTTCCTAGATTTTTTCATAATCAAATTTTAAATCTCAAGGCTAGTCTTAGGAAGTTCTGGGGTGTCACAATATCTCCCCCTTGGGAACATTCATCCTCAAATGTAGAATAAGCATACCGGAAGTCTGAGTAAAGAACTAGAATCCCAAAATAAAGACTAATAACTGATTTTTTTTGAGGAGTGACTGAATTTGAACTATGATAGGCATACTAATTGAGTCGATGCAACTAGGGTGCACATTAAAAACATGAACATAGTTAACGAGTACAAAACTGAATAGAGTATTGTGAAGGGATTTAGTACCTGATACTGAAGTTGAGTTGGAAGGAAATAAGTGAGGATATCAGGCCATCTTGTTTGATTCTTCTTCCCACATATCCCCTTCAACTATCTAGTTCCTCCTTAACACTGTTACTGATGCGACGTCCTTATTCCTCAGCTTATGAACCTGACGATCTAGGATCTCAACTACAACTTCCTCATAAGAGAGGTTGTCCCTTACACCAACACTTATAGAGGCACTACCAAGGTTGGATCACCGATGCACTTCTTCAAAAATGGCACACAAAAGACTGGATACACCGATGCTAACTCTGCGGGTAACTCTAACTCATAGGCTACATTGCCAATGCGTCTCAGGATTCTGTAAGGTATTACATATTTCAGACTGGGGTTTCCTTTCTATCAAGACCTCATCACCCCTTTCATAGGTGATGTGACACCCCGGAAAAATTTTGGTGATTATTTGATGTTTGTATGCTATGTTAAGGGAAGTATGGGTTGTATATTGATTGTAGATGACAAGGGAAATGTGTACAAATGGAAAAACAAAAAGTATGTAAAGTTTATAAATTAGGGTCAGTTTTAAATAATCATATCTCCCAATATATAATGAGCTATAAGCCCCACAACCTATCAAAATTAAGATCTTCGAGTATAGTTTTCATAACATCAAACGGCTCATCAATCGGAGTTCGTAATAAAAAGTTATAGGTATTTTACGGTGGCACTATCGGGCAGTGACATGGCCACCGCCCAAACACCTTTATATTTTAAGTTTTTGGTTATGAAATCATTTTCAAATTTTCCAGGTTTGAGGTGCTTGATTACCCTCTGAAATCCTCTCTCTTTTACAGTAGCAAAGCCTTAGAAACCAAGAGGAAATCCCGCAAGAATACACCATCAAAAGTCAAGAAAAACTTGATGGAAGTGAAGACAACATTGTGGTGAAGTTGTTGCTGCCTAGTAGCTTCGTTTTGGCAGTGTTGTTTCTGCGTGTTTGGGACTATTTTGAGATAATGTTATACTCCATCTCAGTAGGAATTGTTCATAAGAAATAGTAAGTCACTTCCCTCTTTTGAAATCTCTAATAAGTGTATGAATTTTTGAAGGAAAACTAGAAGAAAGTTATGGTTTGTATGTTGACTTGTTGTAGTTGTTGTACTGTTATTTTGCTGCGTTTTGGGCAGCAAGATCGCTGCTTTATTGGGAAGTGATTTGGAGGAAAATACTCCTATTATATCCAACAATATTCTTATTCCAAGGGTAAGTGTTTCTAATTGTTTACCTTGCCGAAAAATCCTAGCTAAAGCTAGAAGTTGGAGGTTATGTTGGGCTGCCGTTGTTGGTATTTTGTTGTTGAAATTCTGCTCGTTTCTGAAGGTTTGAATAGCTGTGTTTTGCTGAGAATATAATCTATATTTATGGTACTTTTTCATGAGAAAATTGAGGTAATTTCCTACCTCTATTTCCCCCCAAAGTTGTAGAAACAAGTTGAAATAAGAAATGCTAAGTGTTGCCTTATTTGTTTGCGTTGTGACTGCCTATTGATGTAACATTTTGGGTGCATAAATTGTCTTGAAACAGATTTGTCCCTTGGTGATAAACTCAAGTAATTTAAGGGCTAAGGTTCTGGTTGTTCAAAGAAAGAAACGACATAAGAAAGCTCGCCGAAAAAAAAAGATATGTAAGGCGCTCTTTGTCTCTTGATTATCAAGCCTGACTTCATGCTGAGGATTAATCTGACATTCCCATGTACTTGAGCTTCTGTAATAGCATATTATGGTTCTTCCCAGTTGTTAAAATTACTTGGTATTAAGTTGTTTATTTTCTGAAGAATGTAAAGCGGAGAGGGCAATTGCATTCGGTTATGGTCATAGTTGTAAATTGAGTCTGAAGTCCCCTCGGTGTGGGCACTGTGAGCTGGTCCTTTACATTACATTATGTGTTTGTGGTTTCAAAGTTGTTTCACATTATGGTTGATAAGGAAATTGTTAAACATGGCAAGACCACGACGTGCGGGCAAACCTAATAGTTGAAATCGATTTTAACTCAATAAGGGTTAACAAGGGTAACAAAATGGAATTTTCCTACAATAGTTACCTACCCTTTTATATTCATGTTTTAAGGTGACTAGGTCCATGAGAAGATTCCTCGATCCCTCTCCCTTAAGCTAAGAGACTAATTAATACGTTTCTTAATTAACCGATACGTTAAACTTGGCAGATAGAACCCGAATGGGTAAACTATTGATATTTCTATGGGAACATCTTTATTGGAAGGTTATGCAAAATATATTGATGTTAACATGTTAGATGAAAGTCATAATATATATATGTTTATGCTTACATTCAAATTACGCGCTAAAGCGACAAGGATTGCCTTTAGAAAGTCGCTATATGCTTATTAGAGATCTTGAGTTATGTAGGCCTCCTGAGAATTGTAGGTTTTAAGTGGACACGTCGCATGTTCTTTGAAAGTTGTAGATGCGTAAGGAAATTAACCTAAGTGTAAAAGTTGAGGCGCTAATAGAAAAGGAGAGATAAGAGTAAATGTTAGACCTTTTAAGGTAATATGTGAGGTATATGCCTTCTGTCCATAGTTGATTTCAAGAACCTTTGAGAGACGTTAAAATATGAGCAAGATGAGTTTAAGAGACAAGGTTGGCAATGAGGTAAGAAGGTAAGTGCGTACAAGAATTGCAGGAATAGTGAACATGAGAGTAAATAATTAGGTAGGGAATGATGAATCCTATTTGGAAAAGAATTTAAGATGAATATGAAAAGTAGAGCTAAAGGTTGTTAAATTTGATGACAAGTGTTACGATTGTTAATGAATTAGGCAAATAGATAGCAAGATTTACCCTGTTCTAAAGACGTTTAGCAAAAGAGTTATAAATAAAGTTGTTTATGGTCAATTGTGTTAAGCTAATGAAAGGACAGTAAAGTGTTAACTCCTTAAGAAATAATTAGAATCGAATATTTTTAGATAGTGACTCAATTCAAAGAGAAGTTCTTCATTATACTTTTAAACAATTATCTTTGATTATTTGTTCTAAGAGTTGGATTAACTTTTTCAAGTTTTAAAGGATTTTATTTTTCTTGAAAGTTGCTAAACTGTTTATAATGCTGCTAAGCTTTTCTAAGCTCCTCATATATTGCAAAGTTTCACACGAGCCTTTCCTATATTGTCTAAAGCATGCCAATAAGTCTTTATTTATCTTAAGGCAGCCCCTAGATAGTTGACTAGCATTTTTATATTAAAGAGCTGCAGGTTTGAGATACAGAAGTTATGTCTTCCTATTCATAAGTTACCTCTAGATGTGATATGATGTGCAATGAATGAGGTATGCTCACAATTCTTGATATGAAAGTAGGAAAGTTGAATGTGTATAAGCACGAAATGAATGCTAAGATTGTTAATAGAAAATGTTAGGTTAGGTTATTCCTCTCTGCTCCTCGTGTTAGAGTTTCTAGGAGATGTTTAAAATCATGAATGTGAGTCTACACATGTTTTTATGATATTCAAGTTCTAGGAACTTCCCTTGAATTAATTCACAACATATGTATGTATTTAAATGCTAAATGAAAGACCTATATGTGTATGGCATAATTGTAGTATCAGGGGTCGTGGTAAGATCCTACACATGTTATAGTTATTGATCGACATATTTTATGGTTTTTAGTATTTAGATAGTTTGTATGAGCTCTGTCAGCTCCATTTATGATTGTGATAAAGATTTGTTTTTATTTTTCCCCGGTGTGGTACATCGGCCGGAGATATTTTTGTTTTACCCCGGTGTGGTACATCGGCTGGAGATATTTTTATTTTACCCCTGTGTGGTACATCGGTCGGAGAAATTTTTATTTTACCCTGGTGTGATACACTGGCTGGAGATCTTTTTATTTTACCCCGGTGTGGTGCACTGGTTGGACGAATTTTACATATGGATTTATGATTGGCTGGTCGCTGGCATTACTGTTATAGTTTCTTTCTTGTGCATTCCTTAATTGCATTTTCATCTCATCATAGAGTTATTATCAGGCTTCAGTTTCCAGAATTCCAGGTTGTTACCATTCCTTATTCATGGTTCAGTTATTTTGAGTTCAGTTATGTTATAGTAAGTTGTTATCAATTATAGGTTGTGGAGTTCCAGGTTATATTTATCCTTTATATGTTTATATGCTAAGTCAGTTATTATAGGATTGTTATCTCATGGTTACAGTTTCAGCCTTACATACCAGCACATTTCATTCATACTGACGTCCCCTTGCTTGGAGACCTGCATTTGTGCCGGAGCTGCAGGAAGAGGTCAGGATGGCCAGTTGAGTAGCAGTTCGTGAGATCAACAGATTGTTGGTATGCTCCTTTCTTCCTGGAGCTAGGGCTTAGTTATTTATGCTTGAGTTTTGAGATGCAGGTATGGGTAGGTCGGAGCCCTGTTTTGACCATCAGTCAGTTTACTCTTTAGAGGCTTCGTGGACTTAGTGTGTATAGTGTTATTCAGTTTGTGTCCTCGTTGGTTTATCATTACTTGGTTTAGCAAACTAATTACCTTGGTTGCATTTCGATTGTTTACCCCATATTGTTGAGACCTTATGGGTCCAATTTATTCTTCAGTTGATTGTGGCAGTTGGCCTAGATGGCCTAAGTGTTACGTTTATAGATGTCATATAGCCGGCTTCTAGATCAATCATGAATCGCGTGCCAGTTGCGCCCTACCCCAGTTTTGGGACGTGAAAGACTTGGTATTAGAGCGACGTCATATCCTAGGGAGTCCACAAGCCGTGTCTAGTAGAGTCTTGATTATGGGTATGATGTGCACCATACTTATAATCAGGAGGCTACAGGGCACTTAGGAGTTATTTCACTTTGTTCATTAAAGATCGTGTTATAAAGCAAAGATGCAAGGGATGTTTAAAGTCTAAATCGTGCTTATGTTTTAGAATTAACCTGGAGTAAGGAAAATGGCTATGAGATTTATAAACACTGATGCTTTAAAGGGTCCAAATCTCCCTCCTGTCGATTCAAGAAATAGATTATATGCTCGAAGTGAGTTTTGTTTTACTCCCCGTGTTACAGTTCTTCTAGTTTCAGTCAGAGATACCATGGGAAGGGATTCAGTCCCTCATACTGTCCCAATTTTTTAGAGCCAGGAGGAGGTATAATTGTTGATCCTCCAACACCTTTCGGTATATCAAAGGGACGAGATTTTGCGAAATCATTTCAGATGTTAACCTGAATAGTGACGTTTCAAGAATTAGCTGCTGAAATTAATGGAAGGTTCTAGGGAAATACTTTTGAGTGCTTTAGTGCCTGTGGATTTTGAGCCTAAATCCCCTAGCCTTTTACAGATTAGTGCTTACCACGGGAACTTCAACGAGTTCGAGTTAGTATATTTTTGTACCTAAAGCACGGAAGCATGAGTATTCATGAATACAGTCTCAACTTTAATTCTTTGGCCAATATGCTTCAGATAGGGTGCGGAATACGAGAAATAGAGTATATAAATTGTATTAGGTTTGAGATCCCATCTAGTTCGAGAGTGTTCGAAAATGTCTACCTAGACAGATATGACTATTGCTCGGATACAAGCCTTTTCTCTGAAGATAGAGGAATCTGATTCACCATCTCCAAGTACCGACAGAGAAGTAGAATAAAGTGGGGAGACCAGGTCAACAGGGTTATTTAAGGCCCCATGTAGTGTTTCGAGGCCCTGGGTGGCCAGAAATTCAGTTTCTCCTAGAGATTTAGTTCCTTCTTTATCCCTAGATCAGGCTTTAGTTTTTGTTATTAGGACCATCACTAACGAGCCATGGTAAAAGCAAAGGTAAAAGTGCAGCTTCAGATTTAACATTGATCTTGTATCTTAAGTAGTGAATGGAAAGTGGTATTGGAGTTAATCATCTGCCGTGGTAGTGTATAAATATGCTTATGGTTAGAAAAGTTCATCGATTATGTGGTGTTAAAGCATGCCTGTCTTAGATTAGATAAATAGATTGAGTTGAATAGGTATAGTTTGATACGAAGTAATGACTGGAAATAATATGTTTACGAATATATGGAATGTATGTTTATGACTGAATATAAGGATGAGTTAAAGGTGTTATGACGGATGAATGTTTCTTACCTGGGGGGGGGGGGGGAGGATGTGACACCCCAAAAATTTTTTGGTGATTATTTGATGTCTGTATGCTATGTTAAGGGAAGTACGGGTTGTATATTGATCGTAGATGACAAGGGAAATGTGTACGAATGGAAAAACAATGAGTATGTGAAGTTTATAAATTAGGGTAATTTTAAATGACCATATCTCCCAATATATAATGAAATAGAAGCCCCACAACCTATCAAATTAAAAATATCCGAGTTTAGTTTTCATAACATCAAATGGCTCGTCAATTGGACTTTGAAATATAACTTTATAGGCATTTTACGATAGCACTATTGGGCAGTGACATGGCCACCGCCCTAAAAACGGCCACCGCCCAAACACCTTTATATTTTAAGTTTTTGGTTATGAAATCATTTTCAAATTTTCCAGATTTGAGGTGCTTGCTTAACCTATGAAATCTACTCTCTTTTCCAGTAGCAAAGCCTTAGAAACCAAGAGAAAATTCTTCAAGAAAACACCATCCAAAGTCAAGCAAAAGTTGATGGAAGTGAAGGCAACATCGTGGTGAAGTCGTTGCTTCCTTGTAGCTTGGTTTTGGCAGTGTTGTTGCTGCGTGTTTGGGACTATTTTGAGATAATGTTATACTCCATCTTAGTAGGGATTGTTCATAATAAATAGTAAGTCACTTCCCTCTTTTGAAATCTCTAATAAGTGTATGAACTTTTGAAGGAAAACTAGAAGAAAGTTATGGTTTGTATGTTGACTTGTTGTAGTTGTTGTGTTGTTATTTTGCTGCGTTTTAGGCAGCAAGATCGCTGCGTTATTGGGAAGTGATTTGGAGTAAAATAATCCTATTATATCCAACAATATTCTCATGCCAAGGGCAAGTGTTTCTAATTACTTAACTTGCCTAAAAATCCTAGCTAAAGCTAGAAATTGGAGGTTATGTTGGGCTGCCGTTTTTGGTATTTTGTTGTTGAAGTTCTGCTCGTTTCTGATGGTTGGAATAGCTGTGTTTTTCTGAGAACATAATCTATATTTGTGGGAGTTTTTCATGAGAAAATTGAGGTAATTTCCTACCTCTATTTTCCCCCAAATTTGTAGAAACAAGTTGAAAGAAGAAATTCTAAGTATTGCCTTGTTTGTTTGTGTTGTGACTGCCTATTGATGTAACATTTTGGCTGCATAAATTGGCTTGAAAAAGCCTTGTCACTTGGTGATAAACTCAAGTAATTTAAGGGGCTAAAGTTCTGGTTGTTGAATGAAAGAAACGACATAAGAAAGCTTGCCGGAAAAAAAAGATATGTAAGGAGCTCTTTGTCTCTTGATTTTCAAGCCCAAATTCATGCCGAGGATTAATCCAGCATTATCCTGTACGTGAGCTTCTGTAGTAGCATATTATGGTTCTTCCTAGTTGTTAGAATTACTTGGTATTAAGTTGTGTATTTTCTAAAGAGTTGGAACACATGAATGTAAAGCGGAGAGGGCAATTGCATCCGATTATGGTCATAGTTGTAAATTGAGTCTGAAGTCCCCTTGGCGTGGGAACTGTGAGATGGTCCTTTACATTACATTATGTTTTTGTGGTTTCAAAGTTGTTTCACATTATGGTTGCTAAGGAAATTGGTAAACATGACAAGACGACGACGCGCGGGCAAACGTAATAGTTGAAATCGGTTTTAACTCAATAAGGGTTAACGAGGGTAACAAAATGGAATTTCCCCACAACAATTACCTACCCTCTTATATTCGTGTTTTAATGTTCCTAGGGCCATGAGAAGCTTCCTCGATCCCTCTCCCTCTCCCGCAAGCTAAGAGACTAATTAATACGTTTCTTAATTAACCAATACTTTAAACTTGGAAGATAGAACCTGGATGGGTAAACTTTTGATATTTCTATGGGAACATATTTATTGGTAGGTTATGCACAATATCTTGATGTTAACATGTTAGACGAAAATCATAATATATATATATGTTTATGCTCACATTCAAATTACGCGCTAAAGCGGCAAGGATTGCCTTTAGAAAGTCGCTATATGTTTATTAGAGCTATTGAGTTATCTAGGCCTCCTGAGAATTGCGGGCTTTAAGTAGACACGTTGCATGTTCTTTGAAAGTTGTAGATGCGTAAGGAAATTAACCTAAGTGTAAAAGTTGAGGCGCTAATAGAAAAGGAGCCATAAGAGTAAATGTTAGACCTTTTAAGGTAATATGGGAGGTATATGCCTTCTGTCCATAGTTGATTTCAAGAACCTTTGAAAGACGTTAAAATATGAGCAAGACGAGTTTAAGAGACAAGGTTGGCAATTAGGTAAGAAGGTAAGTGCGTACAAGAATTGCAGGAATAGTGAACATGAGAGTAAATAATTAGGTAGGGAATGACGAATCCTGTTTGGAAAAGAATTTAAGATGAATATGAAAAGTAGAGCTAAAGGTTGTTAAATTTGATGATAAGTGTTACGATTGTTAATGAATTAGGCAAATAGATAGTAAGATTTACCCTATTCTAAAGACGTTTAGCAAAAGAGTTATAAATAAAGTTGTTTATGTTCAATTGAGTTAAGCTAATGAAAAGCCAGTAATGTGTTAACTCCTTCAGAAATAATTAGAATCGAATGTTTTGAGATAGTGACTCAAGTTAAAGAGAGTTCTTCATTGTACTTTTAAACAATTATTTTTGATTATTTTTTCTAAGAGTTGGATTAACTTTTTCAAGTTTTAAAGGATTTTATTTTTCTTGGAAGTTTCTATATTATTATAATGCTGCTAAGCTTTTCTAAGCTCCTCATATATTGCAAAGTTTCGCACGAGCCTTTCCTATATTGTCTAAAGCACGCCAATAAGTCTTTATTTATCTTAAGGTAGCCCCTAGATAGTTTCCTAGCATTTTTATATTAAAGAGCTGCAGGTTTGAGATACACAAGTTATGTCTTCTTGTTCATAAGTTACCTTGAGATATAATATGATGTGCAATGAATGAGGTATGCTCAAAATTCTTGATATGAAAGTATGAAAGTCAAAAGAGTATAGGCACGAAATGAATGCTAAGATTATTAATAGAAAATGTTAGGTTAAGTTATTCCTCTCTGCTCCTCGTGTTAGAATTGCTAGGAGATGTTTAAAATCATGAACGTGAGTCTACACATTTTTTTTATGATATTCCAGTTCTGGGAACTTCCCTAGAATTCATTCACAACATATGTATGTATCTAAATGCTATATGAAAGACCTATATGTGTATGACATAATTTTAGTATTAGGGGTCGTGGTAAGATCCTACATGTTATAGTTACTGATCGACAAATTTTATTGTTTTCAGTATTCAGATAGTTTGTATGAGCTTTGTCAGCTCCATTTATGATTGTGATTAAGATTTATTTTTATTTTACCTCGGTGTGGTACATCTGCCGGAGATATTTTTATTTTACCTTGGTGTGGTACATCGACTGGAGATATTTTTATTTCACCCCGGTGTGGTATGTCGGCCGGAGATATTTTTATTTTACTCCAGTGTGGTACATCAGCCGGAGATATTTTTATTTTATCCGGTGTGGTACACCGACTGGAGATCTTTTTAGTTTACCCCGATGTGGTACACCAGTAGGACGAATTTTATATATGGATTTACGGTTGACTAGTTGCTGGCATTACAGTTATAGTTTCTTTCTTGTGCATTTCTTAATTGCATTTTCATCTCATTATAGAGCTTTTATTAGGTTTTAGTTTCCAGGATTCCAGGTTGTTACCATTCTTTATTCCTGGTTCAGTTATCTTACGTTCAGTTATGTTATAGTAAGTTGTTATCAATTACAGGTTGTGGAGTTCCAGGTTATATTTATCCTTTATAAGTTTATGTGCTGAGTTAGTTATTACGGGATTGTTATCTTATGGTTACAGTTTCAGCCTAACATGCCAGTACATTTCATTCTTACTGACGTCCCCTTACTTGGGGACCTGCGTTCGTGTCACACGTGTAGGTAGAGGTCAGCATGGCCAGTTGAGTAGCACTTCGTGAGATCAACAGATTGTTGGTATGCTCCTTTCTTCCTGGAGCTAGGGCTTAGTTATTCATGCTTGAGTTTTGAGATGCAGGTATGGGTAGGTCGAAGCCCTGTTCCGTCCATTAATCAGTTTACTCTTTAGAGTCTTTATGGACTTAGTGTATACAATGTTATTTTTAGTTTGTGGCCTCGTCGGCTTATTGTTGCTGGTTTAGCACACTAATTGCCTTGGTTGCATTTCAATTGTTTACCCTGTATTGTTGAGACCTTATGGGTCCAATTTATTCTTCCGTTGATTATGACAGGTGGCGTAGATGGCCTAAGTGTTACAGTTACAGATGTCATATAGCCGGCTTCTCAATCAATCATGAATCGAGTGCCAGTTGCGCCCTACCCCAATTTTGGGACGTGACAGGTGATATCTTTAGATAAACCCAATCATCTTCAACAAACTCTAACTCTCTTCTCCTCACATCTGCATACGATTTCTGTTGGCTATGGGCTGTTTTCGACCTTTCTCTATAAGATAAAGATTTTGCATAGCCTCATGAACTAAGTCTGGTGCTATCATGGTAGCTTCACCAACTTTGAACCTTCCTATAGGAGATCTACAGCTCCTACCATGTAATGCCTCAAATGGGGAAATCTGGATGCTGCAGTGGTAGTTGTTTTTGTATGAAAATTCAATGAGAGGAAGGTGATCATCCCAACTGCCCCTGAAATCAATCACATATGCCGTCAACATGTCTTCCAAGGTCTGAATAGTCCGCTCAGCTTGTCCATCTTTTGTGGGTGAAAAGTTGTCAGGACCCAAAAATACACATGGATCATAGACATGGGACAAGGGACCCCGAGAGACCCCAAGAGACCCCAAGTCGACCCATGGCACATGCATACAACTAATCTCATTTAAATAAACGGGATGCTAAACATAAAATATAGTGGAAATGTATCCACAGCATAACATCAGAAAATACTAGGCGTACACATAGGGTGAGTACTACATACTTTTCTGAAAGCCTCTACTACATACTATGTGTTGATGGGACAACATCCCCAAATAACCTGAACAATAATGAAAACACAAGATAACATAAAAGTCTGACAAATGGCCCTTGGAACATGAGGACTCACCAATAAGTTGAGAGTGTAAGCTGAGATGGACTAAGGATGAGGATGAGCCTAGGATCCGAACCCCGTATCATGAAATGATATAACATAGAAAGTATGCGATCAATACATGGAATGTACCGAGTATGCAAGGTAAGTAAAATGGATATTTAAAATTGAAATAAACTCATAAATAAGCATAGGAGAAGGACATCATGCTTGTATCATAATCTTCGTAAGAAAATATAAGGCTCAAGACTTTAAAATCATTCATAAATCATTCATTATCATAATCATAAGTAAACTTTATCAAAACATAATTTGAGCCAATAACATAAACATCACAATGCATAAGACATTCGAAACAATCGGAGAAATCTTCATAACCGACACCATCATGGTAGAGCCTTTCATGATGCCCCAACTATCTCGCTCAAGTGGGCAGAGTCGACGCTAGCTTGCTAGGCGGGGGTTGTGCATTAGGCGTATTATCACATTTGAGGGGATCATTGTCAATACATCATATCATTAGAAACCCATAGTGGCACATGGTTATGAGACACCGGAATAGTCCTTTGAACACTGGGCTGCTCAATGCATGCATTAAGATTCATTGGCAAAAATATAACATTTATCATCATTGATCCCCTTTAAAACATTCTTACCCAAGAATCAAAGGCCCTTTTCATTGGCCGACATCATAAATCGATAAATCATGTAATTCGTTCATAAATTGTAAATCATTCTTCAACATGTGGGCATTGCCCAATACTTTGGCATACTCAATTCTTTCAAAGATGTGCTCATAAACATGGGTAACTTGAAATCATGATTTTCCATCATCAATAAACTCAAATATTGAGGAAGAACATTTGAATCACCTTCTACTCCCCTCTCTAACTCTTGCATGCATAAATGAGGCTTATCATGGACTAATTCCCCCTTAAAAGACCCTATCCCGACCTTAAAATGACATAGTTTAGGCCTTAGGAGTTTAGAAAATTACTAGAAGGTCCTTACTAATTCGTAGAAAATAACTGCCAGGTGACCCTAACGGGTGACCTGACGACTCGCCAGGATGGGCAATGACTCGTCGTGTTGCCCGTGAAGTACACTGCCTCACCCTCGCCCCTTGGGAACATTCATCCTCGAATGTTAGAAACCTGTAGAAAACTTAGCAACAAGCAATCACCTTATACAAATACTGATCATTTAAGCTGAAAACTAACGGATTGACTACCTCCAAAAAGAACTACATAACTGAATTGAATTCTGACACCACATACATATTCCATATCATAAAACAAACTTGTACGCATGAACTGAACATGAAAAACTGATTAGAGATTTAGGGAAAAAGTAATACTTCAGGCGGAAACTGAGCCGGTAGAGAACAGGTGTGGGTATCTAGCCATCATATCCGCTTCGGCTTCCCACGTAGCTCCTTCCACATGGTGATTTCTCCATAATACTTTAACTGAATCTACTTCTTTGTTCCTCAGCCTCCAAACCTGATGATCCAAGATCTCCACCGGAGTTTCTTCATAGTTTAGGCTATGCTTTACACCAACGTTGTCCACCGGGACTACTAAAGCTGGATCGCCCAAGCACTTTTTTAAAAGTGACATGTGAAACACAAGATGAACTAAAGATAACTCCGAGGGCAAGTCCAACTCATATGCTACCTTACCAACTCTTGCCACAACCCGGTAGGGACCAACATAGCGTGGACTGAGTTTCCCTTTCTTTCCGAACCACATGACTCCCTTCATAGAAGATACCTTTAGAAATACCCAGTCAACCACATCAAACTCCAGATCCCTTCTCCTCACATTAGCATATGATTTCTGATGACTCTGAGAGGTCTTCAACTTTTTCCTTATCAACTGGACCTTTACCATGGCCTCATGAACCAAATCAGGTCCTATCATGGCTGCCTCACCAACCTCAAACCAACCGATGGGCGATCTATACCTTCGCCCATAAAGAGCCTCCTACGGTGCCATATGGATACTAGAGTGATAACTATAATTATAGGCAAACTTGATCAAGGGCAAATGATCATACCAACTATTTTTGAAATCCATAACACATGCCCTCAACATATCCTCAAGGGTCTGAATAGTTCATTCTTCCTGGCCGTCTATTTGCGGATGGAAGGCTGTACTGAGCTTAACTTGCGTCCCAAGTCCCTTTTGAAAAGAACATCAGAATTGAGAGGTAAACTTAGTACCTCGGTCTGTAATAATAGACAAGGGTACTTCATGAAGTCGAACAAACTCCTGAATATACAACTTAGCATAATCATCCGCAGAATCCTTGGTCTTGACCGATAGAAAGTGTGCAACCTTGGTTAACCTGTCGACCACCACCCAAATGGAGTCGTATTGCCGACGAATACGAGGTAGGCCTATAAAGAAATCCATATTTATCTCCTCCCACTTCCAAGTGGGAATGCTAATATCCTGAAGTACACCTCCTAACATTTGATGCTTGACTCTCACTGGCTGATAGTTTGGACATTTCGCTACGAACACTGCAATATCCCTCTTCATACCATCCCACCAACAAATTTCCCTCAAATCCCGATACATCTTCGTAGATCCCGAATGTATGGAATATCTGGTCCCATGTGCCTCGTGCAATATCCGAACCCTCAAATTATCAACGTCCGGGACACATAGCCGACGTTGATACCATAGGACATCATCTCCCTCTTGGGAGAAAATCTCCACTTTCTGACTCCGCACTGCCTCCTTCAACTTCCTCAAAATGGGATCCTAATCTTTCTTAGACTTGACATTTGCCACCAAGGATGATTCTTCCCTATTCTGCACCACAACACCGCCATCGGTCGAGTCGACCAATCTAATCCCCAGTCTTGCAAGTTGGTGGACATCCTTCACCAACTCCTTCTTTCTCTCATCCACGTGGGACATACTCTCCATCGAGAGCCTACTAAGCGCATCCGTAACCACATTAGCTTTGCCCGGGTGGTAATGGACAGTCATGTCAATAGTCCTTTAGTAACTCCAACCACCTCCTTTGCTGAAGATTTAGATCTTTCTGCGTGAACACATATTGCAAACTCTTGTGATCCGTGAATACATCCACATGGATCCCATACAAGTAATGCCACCATATCTTCAATGCAAGCACCACCGCGACCAACTCAAGATCATGGGTCGGGTAATTCTTTTCATGAACTTTCAACTGTCTCGAGGCATATGCCATTACCCTCCCACGCTGCATCAACACACATCCCAGTACGACTCTCAAAGTATCACAATATACAACAAAGAAATCAGTATCCTTGAGTAAAGTCAACACTAGTGCTGAAGTGAGTCGGTTCTTCAACTCCTGGAAGATTTTCTCACAAGCATCCGACCACTAGAACTTCACCTTTTTCTGAGTCAACTTAGTCAAAGGTGCTGCAATAGATGAGAAACCCTCAACAAACCTCCGGTAGTAGCCAGCTAAACCCAAGAAACTCCGAATTTCTGAAGGATATACCGGTCTGGGCCAACTCTTCCCCATCTCAATCTTCTGGGAATCTACCTTATGCCTTTGCTTAATACTACATGACCCAGAAATGCCACCGAGTCCAACAAAAGTTCACACTTACTGAACTTTGCATATAGTTGACGATCCTTGAGGGTCTGAAGTACTACTCTCAGTTGAGCGACATGCTCCTCCTCATTCCGTTAGTATATCAAGATGTCATCAATGAACACAATCACGAAGATGTCTAAATTTTCCTTGAACACCCTGTTCATTAGATCCATAAAAACTGCAGGGGCATTGGTTTGTCCAAAAGACATAATATCAAATTTGTAGTGACCATACCGAGTCCTAAAAGCGGTCTTCGGGATGTCACTCTCCCAAACCCTGAGCTGGTGATACCCAGACTTGAGATCAATCTTGGAGAAGTACTTGGCACCCTGAAGCTTGTCAAACAAATCATTGATCCTGGAAAAGGGGTACCTATTCTTGACAGTGACCTTATTCAGCTGTCGATAATCAATACACATTCGAAGGAACCCATCCTTCTTTTGAACAAAGAGAATCGATGCACCCCATGGAGACTGGCTCGGTCTAATGAAGCCCTTATCCAACAGATCCTTTAATTGATCCTTCAACTCCTTTAGCTAGGCTAGAGCCATCTTGTAGGGAGGAATAGAGATAGGTTGCATATTGGGTAAGAGATCAATGCCGAAGTCAATTTCCCTCTTAGGAGGAACACCTGGGAATTCATCAGGAAAAACATCTGGATACTCACATACCACCAAAACTAATTGGATAGTCGGGGTCTCGGACTCAACATCCTTAACCCTAACTAGATGATACATGCAGCCCTTAGAAATCATCTTCCTGGCCTTAAGATAGGAAATAAATCGACTTGCTGGTACCGCCGTACTACCCTTCCACTCCAACACTGACTCACCCAAAAAACAAAATTCCACCGTACGGGTTCTATAATTAATCGAAGCATAACATGCAAACAACCAATCCATGCCAAGAATAACATCAAAGTTAGTCATGGCTAACTCTACAAGGTCTGCGGAGGTAACCTTATGCAACACAGTGACCGTGCATTCTCTATATACTCATCTAGCTATGACTGAATCACCAATAGGGGTTTGAAACTAAAAATGGTTCTGAAAGGGTCTCGGGACTAACTCCAAGGCTACTAGCAATGTAAAGAGTCACGAAAGACAAGGTAGCTCCCGGATCTAGCAAGGCATAAACATCAATATGAAAGACATGCAACATACCAGTGACCACGTCTGGCGAAATTTTTGGCTCCTGGTGTGAGGCAAGGGCGTAGAAGCGGTTTTGACGTTGTCCGCCACCTCCACTAGTTGATGCTCCCTGTGGATCGGAATGGGCTAGGGCTACTGCTATCCTAGTGGTTTGTACATGTCCCCTATCATTACCCTGTCTAGCATATGGGCACGCTCAGCACATGTGCCCGGATCTACCACACCTATAGAAAATATCTGAACCGAGCAGGCACTCCTCGGCATGACTCTTTCCGCACTTCCCGCAGGCTGGAGAGGTATACTCTAACTAGGTGCCCCTCTGATCCCTCGAGCTTGAAGACCTGCCCCTATGATCACTCCTGGGTCTGGACGGAACACTAGCTAATGATGGTGCTTGGGCTAGTGACCTCTGCTGAAACTGTGGATGGTAGCCACCGGCCAACCTCTGATGCGAAAACCCACGATTATCCATCCGAGCCCTCTTTGCCTCCCTCTCCCTCGCATGAGGCGCCTCCATCTGCTGAGCGTACAACACTATGCAAGGAAAGTCGATATCCTGGTGAAGCATGGCAGTCCTATAATTCTTGTCTAAATAACCAGCCACCCCATGAACGAATCAACTCACCCGCGCCCTCTGATCCATCACTAACTCTAGGGCATAATTTGACAAACGAGTGAACTCAAGTAAATACTCCAACACTGTCATCTTTCGCTGTTTGAGGTTCACAAACTCTGCTGCTTTCAACTCCCTCATTTCCCGAGGGAAGAACCTATCGAGAAAAGCCATGTGGAACTCATCCCAACTAATAGGGCCCGCTCCCACTGCCCTGCCGTCCTTCCATTGCTTGTCACAAATGTGAGCAAACTCTTTTAGCTGATAAGAGGCAAGGTCAACAAACTCCCCATTTGTCACCCCCATAACCTGAGTGACCTTCAAGATCCCTTCAATGAACTCGTGTGGATCCTCGTCCACCTTTGATCCCATGAATTCAGGAGGGTTCATCCTCAAGATGTCTCTAATCCAAGATGCCGTTGCATTGCCATTCTGTGGGACCTGCGCAACAGCCTGCTGGTTGACCTGAGCGGTCAAAGCCTACGCCAACATTTGAATAGCCACCCGAAACTCAAGGTGGGTAGCTTGCTCTAGTGCCTGGGGCTCCTAAACAGGTGGGTCTTGCTGATGCCCATGGTCATTGCCGCCTTCGTAGCCTTCATCATTTCCATTCCTCCTTCCGTTCATTCTTCTATGAGACATAATTTTGCAATCACGAATCGCACGAATTAGAAGGATGGAGAGACTTTTCATCGCACGAGTAGAACATGAAAGAAGAGAATATTTCCTAAACGTCTAGTAGCCTCTTCATGATAAGTGTGGCACACTTCACATCCATGAAAAAGACTCTACTTAACGTGGATTTCAGACACCCTAGTTTGTCACAACCCGAACATACACCCAGATCATTGACACGGGACAAGGGACACGAGAGACCTCAAGTCGACCCATGGCGCATGCATAAAACTAATCTCATTTAAATAAACGAGATGCTAAACATAAAAAATAGCAAAAATGTAACCATAGTATAACATCAGAAAATACTAGGCGTACACATAGGGTGAGTACTACATACTTGTCTGAAAGCCTCTACTACATACGATGGGTTGATGGGACAACATCACCAACGAACCCGAACAATACTGAAAACACAAGATAATATAAAAGTATGAAAAAAGGCCCTCAGAACATGAGGACTCACCAATAAGCTGAGAGCGCAAGCTCAGATGGAGTAAGGATGAGGATGAGCCTAGGATTCGATCCGTGTATCATGAAACGATAAAGAATAGAAAGTATGCGGTCAGTATGTGGAATGTACAAAGTATGAAAAGTAAGTAAAACAGAAATTTAAAATTAAAATAAACTCATAAATAAGCATAGGAGAAGGACATCATGCTTGTATCATAAACTTCATAAGAAAACATAAGGCTCAAGACTTTCAAATCATTCATAAATCATTCATTATCATAATCATAAGTAAACTTTATCAAAATATAACTTGAGACAATAACATAAACATTACAATGCATAAGACACGCAGAATAATGGAAGAACTCATCATAACCGACACCATCATGGTACAACCTTTCATGATGCCTGAACTATCTTGCTCAAGCGGGCAGAGCCGACCCTAGCTCTCTAGGAGGGGGTCGTGCATTAGGAGTAAATCACATTTGAGGGGATCATTATTAATACATCATATCATTAGAAACCCACAGTGGTACGTGGTTATAAGACACTAGCATAGTCCTTTGAATGCCGGGCTGCTCGGTGCTTGACATGACTCCCAAAAACAGGCATATAGGCCCATACATAAATCAATAACATCACGCATTAAGATTCATTGGCTAAAATTATAACATTTATCATCATTAATCCCCTTTGAAACATGATTAGCCAAGTATCAAAGGCCTTTTTCATCGGCCGACATCATAAATCGATAAATCATGTAATTCGTTCATAAATCATAAATCATTCTTCAACATGTGGGCATTGCCGAATACTTTGACATACTCAATTCTTTCAAAGATGTGTTCATAAACATGGGTAACTTGAAATCATGCTTTTCCATCATCAATAAACTCAAATATTGAATATTCATCATAAATTATAACTTTCATGAACTCTCATCAGTGGGCATTTTAGATTTAAAAAGATGGAAACATGATTTTAAAGAAAATAATATAAAACATGCCAATCATTCATAATTCAAAATTTAAAACTCAATTACATCATACCCATAAAGAGAAATAACATTTTCATGCATTTGGGTAAAATCCCATAGAACTTGAATAGGAGAATAAATAATTTAAAACGGAATTTGGGCATGGGTATGAAAGGATTCACCCATTCTAAACCCTACATACTTGGGAACACTTGGTTCTTAATTTCCCCTTGGAAGTCAAAGATGGAATTTGGAGAATTTTGAGGAAGAACACTTGATTCACCTTCTACTTCCCTCTCTAACTCTTGCATGCATAAATGAGGCTTATCATGGACTAATTCCCCCTTAAAAGACCCTATCCCGACCTTAAAACACATAGTTTAGGCCTTAGGAGTTTAGGAAATTACGAGAAGGTCCCTACTTATTCGCAGAAAATAACTGCCAGGTGACCCTAACGGGTGACCTGACAACTCGTCAGGACGGGAAATGACTCATCATGTCTCCTGTCAAGTAGACTGTCTCACCCTCAATTAAAATTCCATATTCTTTCTCATGACCAACCTCACGAGTCGTTGGGAATGACCACGACTCGTGGGGTCCCATCCGTTATGTACACTGGTTAGACCTCCTATTTAATCCTCCACCTCGTCCCACGGTTGATCTGACGATTCGTGGTAGCTAACCACGTGTCGTTCCCATGCCCATGGGGACCTTTCATGACCCAAGAGTACACCCGAATCGTAAAAACGGGACAAGGAGCCCCGAAAGACCCCAAATCAACCTATGACATGAGCATATAACTAAACCGTTCACATAAGGCGGAAGAATGTGCTTAATGATTATGAACTGAAAGAAAACCGAGACTTGAAATATAAGAAACAACAATACATGATCCAAGAATAAACAACTGAATACTACAAATACATATGAAAGTCTAATCATAAATGAAAGGTTGAAGGAAGAAGACCTTAACTAACCCCAACATTCTGAATACAAAAGATAGCCAAAATCTGAACAGAAAGCCCTCGAATCATGAGGACTCACCACTGAGAACTTAGAGCAGAACTGAGAGTGAGCTAGGAGCGATGCTGAACCTGAAATATGGATCCTGTATCATGAAACAATACAACATCGAAATATACGGGTCAGTTCTTGGAATTTACCGAGTATGCAATGTGTGTAAAACAATATTTAAAAACATAAGAGTTATAGGAGTGGGACATCATCATTGTAAAGACTGAAATCATAAATATATCATAAGGCTTAAGGTTTCCCAAAAGCATTCGTAAACCTGTCATAGTCACATTATGAGAGAAAAACATTTCATAAAACATGACTTGATCCAAAAGAACATAATCATACATGCCGTAAAACAATGATGAACAGTTGGAGATTTCTATAACTGGCATACCCTATATGAGCACGAATGGAGCCCGACCTGTAAGCCTAGTTGGGAGGCCGTTCATACCTTGCCACGGGTAGAACCATGAAAGGCGTGATATCACTCATGAAGGCCCCGTAGGGCATAGAGGATGGTCACTGAGGAGGTCCCAAACATAACCTACGATGGCACGTAGTTCTGAGATTCAGGTTGTAACCTAGGCCCTGACCCTGCTCGGTGTTAAGTACTACTCCCAAAACATGTAACGTGCTCATAGAAATTCATACATGACATGCATGTCTAGTTAAATTGTGGTAATCATAACATGCTTGAGAATTCGTAATACTAGCCATGAAATCGGGCTCGTGGGTCGGCAAAATCATAGTTCATGAATCATAAGAGACATGTGGGCATTGCCCATATTTTCAACATACTTGAAATGCTTAAGTTTATAGGAAACATGATCACAAAAACATGAGTAATTGAAAACATGCTTAAAGTTCAAAAATTGATATAATGCTTGAGGGATCACCATAACTATGAACATCACTAAAAAACAAACCTCATGATTTGGGAACCTATGCTTTTAGGGATTAGATCATCAAATATTGAGTAGAACAAGTGAAAACAGCCCAATAATTCGAAACCCATGATTTTAGACATACTACAACCAGCTCTCAATTTTTCAGGAATCATGCAATTGGGTTAGGACCCAGAAGATTTAGTAACTTTAAACAAAGCATTTAGGAAGAACTGGGTATGGGTAGGGACTAAACCACCCATTTAAAACCTTACATACCTAGAATTACTTGATTCTTAACTCCCCTGTAAAGCCCAAGATGAAAATTCAAAGAATTTGAAGAACCCTAGGATCACCTCCTACTCCCATCTCCAACTCTTGCAAGCATAAAATGAGACTTAACATGAATTATTTCCCCTTAAAAGACCCTGTCCCGATCTCAAAATGACTTAGTTTATGCCTTAGGGGTGTAGGAAATTATGAGAAGGCCCTTAGTAATTCGCAGGAAATAACTGCTAGGTGACCCTAACGGGTGACCTAATGACACGTTAGGAAGGGCAACGACTTGTTGTGTCGCCCGCCAAGTACACTGGATACCAGTTCGGTTGGGCTCATAACTGGTGATTCAACGACTCGTCACAAGTGACCATGAGTCGTGGTCACCTTCAGTCAAGTACACTGCTTCATCCTTGATAAATTTCCACAGTCTTGCTCATGACCCACCTCATGAGTCATTGGGACTGGTCACGACTCGTGAGGTCCCATCCGTTAGATGCACTAGTTAGATCTCCCAGGTAACCCTCCATCTCACCCCATGGGGGACCTGACGACTCTTGGTAACTGGCCACAGTTGTTCCCATGACCGTGGGGACCTCAGCTCATCAGCCCATTCTATCCTCCCCACAAGCCACCTGACCACTCGTAGGGTCTCCTCACGAGTCATATAGTGACTCGTCCTGCACTACTGCAACATTATCCCAAATTTTCCCCGTTTGACTCCCGGGTCTAATCCTTGGGTTTCCGGGGTATAACAATATCTCCCCCTTGGGAACATTCATCCTCAAACGTTAGAAACATGTAAAAAACTCAAGAACAACTAATCACCATATGAAAATACTGATCATTTAAGCTGAAAACCGGCGGAATGACTATCCCTGTAAAGAACTACATAGCTGGACTGAATTCAGACATCACATACATATATCATATCATAAAAAAAAATGCCCGCATGAACGGAACATGAAAAACTGATACCTCAAACTGAAACTGAGCCGATAGGGAACAAATGGGGGTATTTAGCCATCATATTTGCTTCAGCTTCCCAAGTAGTTCCCTCAACATGCTGATTTCTCCATAACATCTTTAGTGAAGCTACTTCCTTGTTCCTCAGCCTACGAACCTGACGATCCAAGATTGTAATGGGAATTTCCTCATAACTGAGGCTATCCTTCACACCAACACTTTTCACCGGAACCACTAATGCTGGATCTCTAAAGAATTTTTTCAAGAGCGATACATGAAATATGGGATGAACTGAAGCTAACTTCGAAGGTAACTCTAACTCATAAGCTACCTTACCCACCCATCTCACAATCCGGTATGGGCCAATATAGTGGGGGCTGAGTTTCCCTTTCTTTCCAAATCTAATTACTCCCTTCATGGGAGATACCTTGAAAAACACCCAATCATCGATCTCGAACTCAAGCTCTCTTCTCCTTACATCCGCATAAGACTTTTGGCAACTTTGAGCCATTTTTAGCCTTTCTCTTGTTAACTGAACTTTCTCTATAGCCTCATGGATTGAATCTGGACCCACCAATGAAGCCTCACCGACTTCAAACCACCCAATGTGCGATCTACACCTTCGCCCATAAAGAGCCTCTAACGACGCCATTTGGATGCTAGTGTGATAGCTGTTGTTGTAGGCAAACTCAATAAGAGGCAAATACTCATCCCAACTACACTTGAAGTCAATAATGCAAGCTCTCAACATGTCCTCGAGAGTCTGGAAAGTCCACTCCGCCTGACCATCTGTTTGCGGATGAAATGCCTTTCTAAGCTTGACCTGGGTACCAAGTCCCTTTTGAAAAGATCTCCAAAACTGAGAGGTGAACTGAGTACCTCTATCCAATATGATGGATACGGGAAGTCCATGCAACCTAACCAGCTCTCGGATGTATAATTTTGTATAATCTTCCACTGAATTGGTGGTTTTGATTGGTAGAAAATGAGCAGCTTTGGTTAGCCTGTCCACCACAACCTAAATGGAGTCGTACTGCCTACGAGTCCGGGGTAAACCTGTTATGAAGTCCATGTTGATTTTGTCCCACTTCCAAGTAGGAATGCTGATATCCTAAAGTACACCTCTCGGTCTCTGATGCTCAACTTTCACTTGTTGGCAATTTGGACACTTGGCTACAAATTTCACAATATTCCTCTTCATGCCATTCCACCAGTAGATTTCCCGAAAGGAATGTGATACATCTTGGTGGCACCTGGATGGATAGAATATCTGGATTCCTAAGTCTCATGCAATATTCGGCCGCTCAGATCACCCATGTTCGGAACACATAAGCTACCCTGCTACCGAAGCACACCATCTGCCCCTTTGGAGAAGACTTCTATCTTCTGATTTTGAATAGCTTCTTTCAACTTTACCAATTTTGGATCTTCATCGTGTTTAGCCTTCACCTCCATTACCAAAGATAATTCTGATCCATTCTGAACAACTACACCACCATCTGTCGAGCCAACTAATCTAACTCCCAACCGTGCAAGTTGATATACCTCCTTCACCAGCTCCTTCTTGTCTTCACTCACATGTGACACACTATCCATAGAAAGTCTACTAAGGGCATCCGCTACCACGTTGGCCTTACCCGGGTGGTAAAGGACATTCATGTCATAGTCCTTAAGTAGCTCCAACCACCTCCGCTGTCGAAGATTGAGATCCTTATGCGTGAACACATATTGTAAGCTCTTGTGGTTAGTGAATACATCTACCTGAACCCCATACAAGTAGTGTCACCATATCTTCAAAGAAAACACCACCACAGCCAACTCAAGATCATGGGTCGGGTAATCCTTCTCATGAATTTTTAGCTGTCTGAAAGCATATGCTACGACTTTCCCATGCTGCATTAATACACATCCTAGTCCGATTCTCGAAGCATCACAATATACAACAAAGCCATAAGTGCCCTCCGATAAAGTCAACACCAGTGCTGAAGTGAGTCGGGCCTTCAATTCTTGGAAGCTCTTCTCACAAGTCTCCGACCATTGGAACTTCACCTTTTTCTGAGTCAATCTAGTCAATGGGGATGCAATGGATGAAAAACCTTCCACGAACCTCTGATAATAACTCGCTAAGCCCAAAAACCTCCTGATCTTCGAAGGGTTTATCGGTCTGGGCCAGTTCTTTATCGCTTCTATTTTCTGGTAATCCACCCTTATACCTTTGCTTGACACTACATGTCCCAAGAATGCAACTGAATTCAGCTAGAACCCACATTTGTTGAACTTGGCGTATAGCTGGTTACCCTTGAGGGTCTGGAGTGCTACCTTTAGGTGTGCGACATGCTCCTCTTTGCTCCTGGAGTATATCAATACGTCATCAATGAACACTATCATGAACATGTCCAGATATGCCTTGAATACCAATTCATTAGATCCATAAACTGGTGGGGCATTGGTTATTCCAAAAGACATAACAACAAATTCATAATGGCCGTACCGAGTCCTGAAAGCTGTCTTCGGGATGTCCGCTCTCCCGAACCCTGAGTTGGTAATACTCGGACCTGAGATCTATCTTGGAGAAACATTTGGCACCCTGAAGCTGATCAAATAGGTCATCTATCCTAGGTAAAGGGTATCTATTCTTGATGGTGACCTTGTTCAACTGCCTATAGTCAATACACATCTGAAGAGAACCATCTTTCTTCTGGACGAACAACACTGGGGCACCCCATGGAGACTTACTCGATCTTATGAAACCCTTATCCAGAAAATCCTTCAACTGCTCCTTTAACTATTTTATCTCGGTTGGGGCCATTCGGTAGGGAGGAATCGATATGGGCTGCGCATCAGGTAAAAGATCAATCTCAAAATCAATCTCCCGTTTGGGGAGGAGCACCTAGTAGGTCATCTAGGAATAGCTCGGGATACTCACATACCATGGGAACTAATTGAATGGTCGGGGTCTCAAACGTGGCATCCTTAACCCTAACCAAATGGTAAATACAATCCTTAGAAATCATTTTCCTGGCTTTGATATAGGAGATAAAGCGGCCCATAGGTGCCACTGAACTACGCCTCCATTCTAAAATTGGTTCACCTGGAAATCGAAACTCCACTGCTCGGGTTCTACGGTTAACAGAAGCATAACATCCGAACAACCAATCCATGCCTAAAATAATGTCAAAATTAGTCATAGCCAACTCTAGTAAGTCTGCAGAGGTATCCTTTTGCAATATTGTAATGGGGAAACCTCTATATACCCACCTTGCTATTACTGAATCACCAACCGGAGTAGATACATAAAATGGTTCTGACAAAATTTCAAGATTGACCCCAAAGTTACTAGCAATATAAGGTGTCAAAAAAGATAGTGTAGCTCCTGGATCTAACAAAGCATAAGAATCAATATGAAAGATTTGCAACATACCTATAACCACATCGGGAGAAGTCTCCTGTTCCTATCGAGAGCGAAGTGAATAAAATCGATTCTAGCGCTGACTGCCAGCTAGACTAGTCGAAGCACCCTGCTGAGTAGGACGTGCCACTGGATCTGCGAAACTAGTTACTGGAGTGTGGGCTCCACCACCCCCTTACCTAGTTGCGGGGAAATTCCTGATATGTCGAGTTTTCCACACCCGAAACAAGCATCTGATTCCACCAAACACCTCCCAGGGTGGTTCTTTCCACAATTAGCACAAGATGGGAATGTTCGGTCTGTACGCATGCTACTTTGACCCCTCGATCCCGAGGCCCTGCTCCTCTGATCGTCTCGAAGACTAGATAGGGTACTGGCTGAAGATGGTGCTAGTGTAATAGACCTGTGTTGGGACTACTGGTGAGGCCCACCTCCTGGCCTCAAATGGGAGAACCTGTAGCTATCAGTTCTGGCCCTCTTGGCCTCTCTTTACCTCATATGAGCTGCCTCCATCTACTGGGCATAAAGAACTACCCGTGGGTAGTCCATATCCTGATGAAGGATGACTGTTCTGCGTCCTTGTCCAGATACTCGACTACTCCCTGCAAGAATCTGCTCACCCGCACCCTCTGGTCCATCAGTAACTCCGAGGCATACTTTGACAGGCGAGTGAACTCAAGAGAATATTCTAACGCCGTTATCTTTCCCTGCTTGAGGTTAACAAACTCAGCTTCGTTCAATTCCCTCATCTCCCGAGGGAAGAACCTGTCGAGAAAGGCCATATGGAACTCATCCCAGCTAATAGGACCCACTCCCGCTGCCTTGCTGTCCTTCCATTGCTTGTACAAAATATAAGCGACCTCCTTTAGCAGATAAGAGGCCAAATCAATGAACTCCTCATTTGTCACCCCCATAACCTAAGGTACCTTCAATATCCCTTCAATGAACTCGTGTGGATCCTCGTCCACCTTTGATCCCGTGAACTCGGGAGGGTTCATCCTCAAAAAGTCTCTAATCTGAGCCGTCGCGGCGTTGCCATTATGTGGGATAATGCGCAACAGCCTGCTGGTTGATCTAAGTGGTCAAGGCCTGCGCCAACATCTGAATAGCCGTCGAAACTCAGCGTGGGCAGCTGATTCTAGTGCCTAGGCTCCTGGACAGGTGGGGCATGCTGACCCCCATGATCATCACCACCTCCGTGGCCTTCATCATTTCTGTTCCTCCTTCCATTTATTCTTCTGGGAGCCATAGTTTTCTACAGTCGTGAATAACACGAATTAGAAGGATGGACAGATTTTTCATCGCACGACATGGATCATGAATGAAGGGAACATTTCCTAAAATGTTTAGTGACCTTTTCGTCATAAGTGTGGAACACTTCACACCCATGAAAAAGAATCTACCTAACACGGCTTTCAGACTACCTAGGAGATATCTTGACCTATTGCTCTGATACCAAGTTTTTCACAACTCAAGAGTACACCAGGATGGTAAACACGGGACAAGGAGCCCCGAGGGACCCCAAGTCAACCCATGGCATGAGCATATAACTAAACCATTCATATAAGGCAGAAGAATGTGCTTAATGATTATGAACTAAAAGAAAACCGAGATATGAAACATAAGAAACAACAATACATGATCCAAGCATAAACAGTTGAATACTACAAATATGTCTGAAAGCCTCTAATCATAAGTGACGGGTTGAAGGGACAAGACCCCAACTAACCCCAACATTCTGAATACAATAGATAGCCAAAATCTGAACATAAAGCCATCAAATCATGAGGACTCACCACTGAGAACTTAGAGCAGAACTGAGAGCGAGCTAGAAGAGATGTTGAACTTGAAATTCGGATCCTGCATCATGAAATGATACAACATAGAAACATGTGAGTCATTACTTGGAATATACCGAGTATGCAAGGTGTGTAAAATAATACTTAAAAACATAAGATTTATAGGAGTGGGACATCATGATCGTAAAGACTAAAATCATAAATATATTGTAAAATTCAAGGTTTCCCAAAAGCATTCATAAACCTATCATAGTCACATCATGAGAGAAAAACATTTCATAAAACATGACTTGAGCCAAAAGAACATAATCATACATGCATTAAAACAATGAGGAGCAGTGGGAGATTTCTATAACCGACTTACCCCATACGAGCACACATGGAGCCTGACCTGTAATCCTAGTTGGGAGGCCGTTCGTACCTTTCCAAGGATAGAACCATGAAAGGCGTGATATCACTCATGAAGGCCCTGTACGGCATAGGGGACGATCACTAAGGAGGTCCCAAACATAACCTACGGTGGCACGTAGTTTTGAGATTCGGGGCGTAACCTATTCCCCGAACCTGCTCGGTGTTAAGTACTACTCCCAAAACATGCAACGTGCTCATAGAAATTCATACATGACATGCATCGCTAGTTAAATTGTGGTAATCATAACGTTCTTTAGAATTCGTAATACTAGCCAAGAAATCGGGCCCGTGGGTCGGCCAAAATCATAGTTCATGAATCATAAGCGAAATATGGGCATTGCAAATATTTTAAACATACTTGAAATGCTTAAGTTTATAGGAAACATGATCATAATAACATGAGTAATTGAAAACATGCTTGAAGTTCAAAAATTCATATCATGCTTGAGGGATCACCATAACTATGAACTTCACTAAAAAAAACCTCATGATTTGGGAACCTATGCTTTTAGGGATTAGATTATTAAATATTGAGTAGAACAAGGGAAAAAAGCGCAATAATTTGAAACCGATGATTTTAGACATACTACAACAAGATCATATCAATTTTTGAGGAATCATGCAATTGGGTTAGGAACCATGATATTTAGTAACTTTAAACATAGTTTTTAGGAAGAATTGGGCATGTGTAGGGACTAAACCACCCATTCAAAACCTGACATACCTGGAATTACTTGATTCTTAACTCCCTCGAAAAGCCCGGGATGAAAATTCGGCGAATTTGAAGAAGAACCATAGGATCACCTCCTACTCCCTTCTCTAACTCTTGAAAGCATCAAATGAGACTTACATGAATTTTTTCCCCTTAACAGACCCTGTCCTAACCTCAAAATGACATAGTTTAGGCCTTAGGGTTGTAGGAAATTACGAAAAAGCCCTTACTAATTTGTAGGAAATAACTGCCAAGTGACCCTAACGGGTGACCTGACGACACGTTAGGATGGGAAATGACTTGTCGTGTCGCTAGTCAAGTACACTGGATACCAGGTCGGTTGGGGTCGTAACTGGTGACTCAACGACTCATCACAAGTGACCACTAGTCATGGTCACTTTCTATCAAGTACACTGCTTCATCCTTAATACATTTCCATACGCTTGCTCATGACCCACCTCACAAGTCATTGGGACTAGACACGACTCGTGGAGTCCCATCTGTTAGGTGTCATACCTCCCAGGTAACCCTTTATCTCACCCCATGGGAGACCTGACGACTCGTTTTGCTCTCCATGAGTCGCTCCCACGCCCGCGGGGACCTCAGCTCCTCAGCCCACTCTAGCCTTCCCACAAGCCACCTGACGGCTCATGGAGTCTCCTCACGAGTCGTCTAGTGACCCGTCCTGCACTACTGTACATTATCCTAAATTTTCCCTGTTTTACTCCTAGGTGTGTTCCTTGGGTTTCCGGGGTAAACGGGACCTCAATTCCTCAACCTATTCCAGCCTTTCCATGAGCCACCTGACAACTCGTGGGGTGTCCTCACGAGTTTTCTAATGACTTTTCCTGCTCTGCTACAACATTTTTCCAGATTTTTCCCCGTTTGACTCCCGAGTCTGATCCTTGGGTTCCCAGGGTATAACTAAAGTTGTGTTGAGCTTGACCTGGGTGCCAAGTCCCTCCTGAAATGATTTCCAGAAATGCAAGGTGAACTGAGTACCTCTATCTGAAGTGATGGACTAGGAAACTACCTATAGTCTGACTAACTCTCAGATGTATAGTCTGCCATTATCCTCAGATGAGTCTATAGTCTTAACTGGTAGGAAATGAGCTGACTTAGTCATCCAGTCTACAACCACTCAAATGGAATCATGCTATCGGTGAGTACGAGATAAACCTATGATTTAGTCCATATTCGCTTCCTCCCACTTCCAAGTAGGAATACTGATATCCTGAGTCATACCCTCAATTCTCTGATGTTTAACCATAACCTGTTGGTAGTTCGGACATTTAGCTACAAATTCTGCAATGTCCTTTGTCATGCCATTCCACCAATAGATTTCTCGTAGGTCATGATACATCTCAGTGGCACCCGAATGAATAGAATACCTAGAGCTATGTGCTTCTACCAGTATTCACTGTCTCAAGTTGTCTACCTCTGGAACACACAATTTGCCCTGGTTTTCGAAGTACACCATCTCCCCCTTTGGAGAAAGCCTCCATCTCCTTTCTTAGAACTGCTTCCTTTAACTTGAGTAAGATGGGGTCTTCGTCCTGCTTTGACTTAAGCTCTACCACCGGTGAGGATTCTAACCTACTCTGAATTAAAACTATGCCCTTAGTTGAATCAACTAACTTCACTCCCAATCGAGCTAACCTATGGATATCCTTTGTCAGCTCTTTTCTGCCCTCTTCAACATGAGCAATGCTTCCCATAAACTTCATGCTTAAGGCATCATCCACCACATTAGCCTTGCCTGGGTGGTATAGCACACTCATGTCATAATCTTTCAGTAATTCCAGCCACCTCCTCTGATGAAGGTTCAAGCTCTTCTAATTGATCACATATTGAAGGCTCCTATGGTTAGTGAAAACATCCACGTGAACTCCATAGAGGTAATGCCTCCATATCTTCAAAGAAAATACCACTTCCACCAGTTCGAGATCATGAGTTGGATAGTTCTTCTAATGAACCTTGAGCTGTTTAGAGGCATAAGCTATCACCTTACCCCGCTGCATCAGGATGAAACCTAGGCCAACTTAGGAAGCATCACAATAAACTATGAACCCATCTGTTCCTTCTAGGAAGGTCAAAATCGGAGTTGTAGTGAGTCAAGTATTCAACTCTTGGAAACTCTTCTCACAAGAATCTGACCACTGAAACTTCACCTTTTTTGAGTAAGTTTGGTTAATGGGGATGCAATGGAAGAAAATCCTTCTACAAACCATCGGTAATAACTGACTTAACCCAAGAAACTCCTGATATCTGATGGGGAAGTGGGTCTTGACCAATCTTTTACTGTTGTTATCTTTTGAGGATCTACCTGAGACCACATGATCGAGGAAAGCTACTGACTTCTGCTAGAATTCACACTTATTAAATTTATCAAACAACTGATGGTCTCTGAGAGTTTGCAACACTATTCTTAAGTGGTTAGCATGATCCTCCTCATCCCTGGAGTATACCAAGATGTTATCTATGAATACAATGACGAACATGTCCAGGTACGACTTGAATACCCTGTTCATCAGATCCACAAATGCTACAGAAGCAATGGTTAGTCCAAAACACATAACTAAAAATTCATAGTGACCATATTGAGTTCTGCAAGCTGTTTTCGAAATGTCACATTCTTTGACCCTGAGCTGGTGGTATCTCGATCTGAGGTCTATCTTAGAGAAGCAACTAGCTCCCTAAAGAGAATTGAACAAGTCATCAATCCTGGGTAGAGGATATCTATTTTTGACTGTAACCTTTTTCATTTAACGGTAGTCGATGCATATTCTGAGTGTATCGTCTTTCTTTTGCATGAAAAACACTGGAGAACCCTATGGAGAGATGTTGGGTCTGATAAAGCCCTTATCTAGAAGGTCTTTCAGCTGTTCCTTCAACTCCTTAAGATCAACTGGAATCATTATATAAGGAGGAATAGAGATGGGCTAGGTGTCTAGAAGAAAGTCTATGCCGAAGTCTATCTCCCTCTCGGGAGGGACTCCGGGAAGATCCTTGGAAAAGATGTCAGGAAATTCACTAACAACTAGAACTGACTGTATAGTCAGGGTCTTGGAACTGGAATCCCTGACCCTAACCAAGTGATAGATGAAACCCTTTGAAATTATTTTCCAGGATTTAAGGTAGGAAATAAACCGACCCTTAGGCGCTAAAACACTACCCTTCTATTCTAATACTGGCTCGTTAGGAAACTGAAACCTGATGACTCTAGTTCTGCAGATGACTGAGGCATAACAGGAATGTAACCAATCAATTCCCAAAATGAGATCGAAGTTGACCATGTCTACCTCTACTAAATCAACTGGGATAACTTTACTCAACACTGAGATTAAGCAACTTGTATATACCCAGCTGGCTCTAACTGATTCACCAACCGGAGTAGAAATTGAAAATGGTTCTGAGAAGACCTCTAGACTAACATCAGAATAAACAACATTATATGGAGTCATAAAGGAATGTGTGGCTCTTGATCTAACAAGGCATATACATCAATGTGGAAAAGGAGCAACATACCCGTAACCAAATCAGGTGCGTTCTCCTGATCCTGACGAGAAAACAAAGCATAATAATGGTTTTGGCACTGCCCGCCACCCGTACTTAAAATAGTGCCCTTCTGAGATGGACTACCTATTGGGGATGCTGAGGTAGTTGACTGGGTCTTCCCCCGTCCTACTGATAGACAATCCCTCAATCTATGATCCAGCTGGCCAAAGCCGTAACAACCCTCCTTGCCTATGCGGCACTCCCCAAGGTGATTCTTACCACACTTAGGGAAGGCTAGAAATGTGGGGCTACTGGAGATGTGACCGAAAAGAAGGGGCACTAGCTGATGGGGGTACTGGAGGTTCTGCTACTGCTACTGCTTCTGTGACCAACTACCCCCTCCTAACCTCTATGGGCCATACTCAAACTGGCCTATTCTGGCCTGCTTGTTCTCCCTCTCTACATTCTTCAGTTTTTCTGCCTCTATCTGCTGGGCATGAATGATGAGATTGGAGAGGTTAATGTCTTTGATTAGCGTTGCCATTCTGCATTCCTTAAGCACCACGTCTGAAACTCCGTTAATGAACTTGAGCATACAATCCCTTGGCTCAGGGACCATTTCAAGAGCATATCTCGATAGTTGAGTAAACTTTAATGCATACTCCTTCATTGTCATATTATCCTGCCTCAAGTTCATGAATTTTGTAGCCTTAGCTTCCCTCAGCTCTCGAGGAAAGAACCTATCTAAAATGTCATTATGAACTCATCCCATTCTATAGGGCCTGCTCCATTTAGCCTTCCATCCTTCTACTGCTTGTACTAGATAAGAGCCACCCCTTTTAGATGGTAGGCAACCAATTCATCTCTCTCTATAGTAGTGACATCCATGATTTGGGTAATTTTTTGGATATCACATGAATTCTTATGGGTCTTCTTCTACCTTAGATCTGTGAAAAGTTGGGGGATTCATTTGTGTGAAATCTCGGACACTAGTAAAGGCTATAGACCCATTGGTGTTGATGGGCACTACGTGCTGGTTCATTGGTTGGCCATAGCCAGAGCCAACATCTGAATTGCCTCCCAAAATTCTGCAGAGGACACCTGATCGTCCTGAGGGGCTGCTAGAGCTGGTGGGGCTGGGTGATTAACATTGTCAGTCCTTCTTCTATTTCCTTGTTTTAGAGGCATCGTTATCTAAAAAGAGTAGAGTACGAGTTAGAATAAGAACTTTTAGAGTTTCACACTCTACGCACGATTAGAATTATGAAATAAGGGAATTTTTCTAATAACGTCTTGTAGCCTCCCTCTCATAAGTGTGGCGCGCTTCATACTCATGACTCTACGTGATGCTGGCTTTCAGACATCCTAGGATACTCTAAACCTATTTATCTAATACCAAGTTTGTCATGAACCGAGTTTATACCCGGGCTGCAACACGGTACTTGGTGCCACAAGTGACTCCAACCAAACCCATGGCTTAACATCACACTGGTATACTAAATTAAATAGAAGCGGAAGCTGAGAAAAATAACTATATAACATTCTCAAAATAAGAAATGTCTGATAAGGTACTGAAAATCTATGCAACAACTGCAAAAAACGAGACTTTTTTTGAAAGCTATCTAAGAACTGATGATTTGCTGGGACAAGCCCCCAGCTAACTCTAAAAATCTGAAAGCAAGAAACTGAAATAGAACTAAATCCTCATCCTCGAAAGATGAGGACTCACCAATAGAAAATATTGCTGAATTTTCTGATGGGAACTACTGATAATGTTGTGTTTGAGAACCTGTACCTGTATCATAATATGATACAACATGAAAAATATACATAAGTACTTTGAATATACTGAGTATGCAAGATGTAAGTAAGAACAGTAGAAATACATGATTGAACTGATAAACACTGAATATAACTATAACACAGGTTTTGTCAGAGGATCATAACTACATACTAAAATCTGAATAACTGTCACTATGTAGTACAATACTATACGGTGGGAGAGAATATAACCGACATGTAACCACGTGAGCTAAATGTGGAGTCTGATGTATACCCCCTATCAGAGAAGGCCCACTATACCTTGCCAAGGTATAGTAGCTGAACTAGGTGATCACTGTCTGATGCTCATTCGGGCTAAAAACCTATGGTGTCAATGTAGTTCTGTGAACCTATCACGACCCGAATGGAGGCCTAGATCATAACACAGGACAAGGAGCCCCGAGAGACCCCAACTCGACCCATGGCATAAGCATACATCTAACTCAATCAAGAAACTGAATAATCAACAATATACTCATAGCAGAACTCTAAATTTAAACATAACATCAAAATATGAAATTTCAAAACTGAATACATACATATGTCTGAAAAGCCTCAAACAGGATGGGTTGATGGGAAAAGACCACAACTAACTCAACAAAACAAAAACTAAAATACACATAAGAAATCTGAATAGTATAGTCCTTGAGAGATGAGGACTCACCAATGATGCAAATGCTAATTCTGATAAGCTGACTACGAGCGGGGCTGAACCTGAGAGCTGGGTGCTATATCATGAAAGGATACAACATAGAGTATGTGGTCAGTACGTGAAATGTGCCGAGTATGTAAGGTAAGTAAAACCACTAAGTAAGTAAAATCATTTAAAGACAATGTGTAATGTAAACATAAACGTTAAGACTATAAGAGTAGGGCTTGCGCGCATTCTTTTTGAAATTTTGATCTTTTCATAACATACCATAACATAACATCATTAAATCTTAAGTAAATCGATTGACTCAAAGCTAAATTGTGATATTTATATGTAAACCTGAACATTAAGTCAATGCTGCTTTAGTACATGCATATATATAGAAATCTCATGAGTAATGAATATGCATATCTGAAATTATGAGGAACAATGGGAGACTCATCTTTTAACCTACATACCAAGATAGAGCTTATGTGGTCCTAATATTACACTCAAGTGGGTAGAGACGTCCAAATACTTGCTAGGGCTAGGGACGAAACCATGATATTGATATCAAGCTGAAGGCCCATTCGGGCAGGAGAAGCTGACAAGGGATGTCCCAAAGTAATATATATAATAGTATCAAGCTACGTTGGCACGTAGTTCTGAGGCACAGGGTGATCGACCCTTAGCCTGCTCCGTGCTAGACATTACTCCCAAAAACAAGCATATGCTCTACATCATTTTATAACGAAGTTCAACATCGTCTACTGACGAGGCTCAATACTCAAATACATCTCAAATGTGAAATCATGCATATGAGAAGCATTGGCTCAAAACATACCACAAGATGAATAATATAATTGGGAGCCTTCGCTCCAAAACCATGTGGTAAGCTATACATAAGAAAACTTCAACTCAAAACATACCACAAGCTGAAAGTACAATTGAGAGTCTTCGCTCCAAAAAAATGTGGTAAGCTTAACTCGGGAAAATCATCATTCATAATTAACATGTGGGCATTGGCCAAAACATTATTATACTTAGAAATACTCAATTTTCATCGATAACATAATTGTAAACATGGGTAGATTCAAAACATGCTTTTCATCATACTATCTCATCATCATCTATTCATCACAAATCTCATCTCGAAAACATAATTGTAAACATGGGTAGCTTCAAAACATGCTTTTCATCATACTATCTCATCATCATTATATAATTATCACAAATATCATATTTCATGAACATCTATTAATGGGCTTTTAAATTTATACAACTAGAAACATGATTTTAAACTAAAAACATTATAAAAATTGCCCATGCTTTATAATTTAATAGTAGAATCATAATTAAATCATACCCATGTATAGAAATAGGAGATTCATGCATTTGGGTAAAACCCCATAGAGTAGACGTAGGAATTTAACACTTCAGAGAGGGATTAGTCATGAGTGTGAAAGGAATCACCCATTCATAACCCTACATAATTGTTGGTAGCTAATTCTTACACTTCCTTATATACCCAACAAGAAATTAAAGAGAAATTGAAGAATGCTAGGCTTGATCACCCTCTCAAGTCTTCTACATTGCATGCATGAATGAATAAGGCCTAAAATGAACTTAACCCCTTTAAAAGTCACTATTCATAACTCAAAATGGTGTAGTTTAGGCCTTAGGATCTTAGAAATTACGAAAAAGCCCTTACTAAATTCGCAAAAAAATAACTTCAGGTGGTCCCAACGAGGGACCTAATGACTCGTCAACAAGGGTCATGACTCGTGGCTTGATCTGTCTAGTACATTGCTCATTCGATAACATAGGCTTGTCACGGGCAACCTCATGACTCATTACTGGTGACCATGGCTCATGGTCACCACCCGTTATGTACACTGCCTTCATGCCGACTATTTTATCAATCAGCTGACCACGACCCTCCCCATGAATATTGGGGATTGGCTACAACTCGTGGGGTCCTTCCATCGAGTGCACTGCCTCCCTTCTTCTCTTTTCTTTTCTTACCCACCCCACCACTGACCTAAGGACTTGTGGGGTCTGACCATTAGACCATGAGTCATCCTTTGGCTCATGGTACCTGGAAATCATGAAACCTTGGCTTCTCACCATGAGTCATGTCATGAGTTGTGGTATCTCACTGTGGCTCGTGGTATGATCAGTTTGAGAAAAGTTGTCCATTTGTGCTAGTTTTTTGCTTCATGTCTAGGATCTAATCTTAAGGAGTTTTGGGGGTCGTTACATTGTCTTCCACTTGGGATCATTCGTCCTCAAATGAATACTTAACTAGATTGATAGGTGATCTAACTTAGAGTAACTAGTCTGGACTTAACTAAGTTCACAGATTATGTAACCATATTAAAGATTCCAACAACAACTAATGGAATCGGAAACTGATAAGAGTATTACGAGAGAAAATTGTTACCTCAAGACAATTATCGACTAGGAGGGAATAGATGGGATACTTGTCCATTATATCTACTTCAGCTTCCCAAGTAGCTCCATCAACTTGTCTATTCCTCTATAACACCTTCACATAAGCATCTTCTTTGTTCCTTAGCTTGTGAACCTTGATGATCTAGAATATCAATTGAAACTTCCTCATATGAAAGGTTGTCCTTAATTCGAACACACTCTATAAGGATAATGAGTGAGGGGTCTCCTACACACTTATTGAGCCTAGAGATGTGCAGAACTGGATGGACTAATGTTAATTCAGTTGTCAACTCTAACTCATAAGCTACCTTGCCAACTTTCTTCGAAATCTGAATGAACCAATATAACGGGGACTAACCTTTCTTTCTTTCCAAATATCAACCTTCAAGTAAACCTAATTATCTATCGAAAATTCCAAGTCTCTATGCCTCACATCTGTGTAAGACTTTCCGCAACTCTGTGTAGACTTCAACCTTTCCTGAATGATCTTAACCTTCTCCATATCTTGTTCTACTAAGTCTGGTCCTATCAACTCTCTTTACCAACTTCAAACCAACCAATCGGAGATCCACACCTTTACCTATAAAGTGCCTCATAGAGAGTCATCTGAATACTGGAGTGATAACTATTGTTATATGCAAACTCTATAAGAGATAAATAGTCATCCCAATTTCCCTTGAATCAATAACGAATGACCTCAACATATCCTCAAGAGTCCAAATAGTCCACTTTGCATGACCATCTGTCTGTAGAAGAAAAGTTGCACTAAAGTTCACCTTTGAGCATAAACCTCTCTAAAAAGACTTCCAAAATTAAGCAGTATACTATGTGACCCTTTCTGATATGATGGATAAAGGAACTCCATGAAGTATAAAATTTGCATAGTCCTCGGCTGAATCTGTAGTTTTAACTGTCACGCCCCACCTTGGGAGGCATGACTGGCACCTGGTTCCCTACTAGGACCTGAACTGCTGAGCTGACTGAGCCTAAGCACCTCTGGTGCAGGGATGACTCTAATTGTAGAATCAAGAAAACAACGGGCTATATAGCATATGTAAGTACAACCCCTAACCGACAAGGCCTATAGCCACCTATGAAAATAAACAGCTAACCACAGACAAGAAAACATAAGGAGTCCTATACGGGCCGACAAGGCCACCATGATATCTAGTTGTAACTGAAAAGTAAAATCAAATGCTAAATAGAGCTCTGACCGACAAGGCCACCAATCAAAAGCTAAACAAGGCCCCACACAGCCAACATACATAATCTGAAACACATATGGGCCCCACACAGTCGATATCATCTAACCATAGGGAAGTAATGCAATCTGCAAGCCTCTAGGAGTAATAAGATGGTTGGGAAAGGGCCCCGACCTACCCATACTGTACAAACAAAAGAAGTAAACCTCTATCACTCAAGCTCTGGAAGAAGGGAGCTGACGACTCTGTACGGCTGACTGGAACTACGAGGGACCTGCTCCTCGTCTATCTGTACCTGCAGGCAAGTAATGCAGCGCCCTAAAAGAGGGCGTCAGTACCACAGGTACTGAGTATGTAAAGTAGTAACTTTAAATAACTAAAAGTAAGGAAATAGAACTAACAATGACTGATGTAAAGAAAACGGACTGAAGATGACTAAAGTAGTGAAATAAGGGATAAACATAACTGTAATAAGGAGGGTAGCAGTCATACCTAACAAGCGAGGCATCTTACTGTCTAACTATCAATAACTAAAGCAAGCATAAACCTTACCTGGCTCCCATAAGCCAGAAGGTACAATCAACACAGAATAACCCACCTGGGCTCCCATTAGCCCTAGCGAGTACACCTCAATCTATGTACCCCTATCTAGGTCATACTGAATCAACTACCAGCTATAACCGTCCTGCCGATTCCTTGGGAGTGGAGCTGGGCCTACTCAACCCCTGACTGTAGTTGTGTTTGAGTCCGGAGGACTCCTGATATCTACACCCCAGGCGTAAATGCTCGACAGGGGTGTGTATAAGGCCAACCATGGAAATATGAGGATCTAGATCCCTATCTTTGTCTCTTGCGGACGGCATGCCGCTCTGTAGAGCGATGTATCCTCTCCCCTGGCTGGCGGCGACACAGCTATTAACCCTGGGGTGGTCATGGAAGCTATATAGGTATAATCCAGCCCAAAACAATACAATTTACAAGTCTCAACTGAAAATAACAACTAAACATGGTAACATACTCCTGACATGCTTTACTAGGATTCATACTGGACTACTATGCTGGAGAAACTAACTTGCCGAAAGAAAATGCCTTAACATACCTTGATTTACAATTTACTGATTTAACTGGCGAGTTTCGGCTTGTGTTCAACTGCCGAGCTGACTGAGCCTAAGCACCTCTGGTGCAGGGCTAACTCTAATTGTAGAATCAAGAAAACAACGGGCTATATAGCGGTTGTAAGTACAACCCCCGACCGACAAGGCCTATAGCCACCTATGAAAATAAACAACTAACCAGAGACAAGAAAACATATGGAGTCCTATGCGGGCCGACAAGGCCACCATGATATCTAGTTATAACTGGAAAGTAAAATCAGATGCTAAACAGAGCTATGACCGACAAGGCCACCAATCAAAAGCTAAACAGCGCCCCACACGACCAACATACATAATCTAAAATAAATATGGGCCCCACACAGCCGATATCAGGTTACCACAGGGAAGTAATGCAATCTGCAAGCCTCTGGGAGTAATAAGATGGTCGGGATAGGGCCCCGACCTACCCATACTGTACAAACAAAAGAAGTAAGCCTCTATCACTCAAGCTCTAGAAGAAGGGAGTTGACGGCTCTGTACGACTTACTAGAACTATGAGGGACCTGCTCCTTGTCTATGGTACCTGCAGGCAAGTAATGCAGCACCCTAAAAGAGGGCGTCAGTACCACAGGTACTGAGTATGTAAAGAAGTAACTTTAAATAACTAAAAGTAAGGAAATAGAACTAACAACTACTGATGTAAAGAAAACGGACTGAAGATGACTAAAGTAGTGAAATCAGGGCTAAACATAACTCTAATAAGGAGGGTAGGGGTCATACATAACAAGCGAGGCGTCTTACTGTCTAACTATCAATAACTAAAGCAAGCATAAACCTTACTTGGCTCCCATAAGCCGGAAGGTACAATCAACACAGAATAACCCACCTGTGCTCCCATTAGCCCTAGTGTGTACAACTCAATCTATATACCCCTATCCAGGTCATACTGAGTCATCTACCAGCTATAAGCGTCCTGCCGATCCCTTGGGTCTGCAACTGGGCCCACTCAACCCCTGACTGTTGCTGTGTCTAAGATCGGAGGGCTCCTGATATCTACACCCCGGGCGTAAACGCTCGGCGGGGGTGTGTATAAGGCCAACCATGGCAATATGAGGATCTGGATCCCCATCTTCGTCCCTTGCGGATGGCATGCCGCTCTGTAGAGTGATGTATCCTCTCCCCTGGCGGGCGGTGACACAACTATTAACCCTGGGGTGGTCATGAAAGCTATACATGTATAATCTAGCCCAAAACAATACAATTTACAAGTCTCAATTGATAACAACAACTAAACATGGTAACATACTCCTGACATGCTTTACTGGGATTCATACTGGACTGCTATGCTGGAGGAACTAACTTGCCAAAAGAAAATGCCTTAACATACCTTGATTGCCGATTTACTGATTAACTGGCGAGTTTCGGCTTGTGTTCAACTGCCCTTATCAACTGTAATCATATTAACGGAAGAATAGGGCTACTTTATTACTATGTTCAAAGAAAACCATAACTTATATATGTATATACTCACTATACTTCAATTTATCGAAAGACGATCAAGAACTTGTAATTTCTTGAGAATCTAGAAGGGAGAAATAATTAATTTAGTCAAGTAATTGAATTGACACTAGTTTGGGACAATTCCATCAACTTAGGCTCGGCGGGACGACGATTCGCCGGGCGTATTTTACGAAAATAACTTCGCAGCGATGCTCTCTGCATCCTTATACTTCACTACCCGGAGTTAATTTTGATTTGGACGGCGTTTAGTGGCATAATCGGACAATTATTAAATGTTTTCCTTCGTTCTCCCTCTGTTCTGGCCGTTATTTGTGAATTATAATCAAACTTCTAAGTGTGAGACCCTTATATACTTGAGGCAATAGACAAGGCAATCTGGCACTCTGCCCATCGCACTAATTCCTCTCCGTTCCATGTTGGCTAATGTAGAGGAGCTGCTCTGTGCCACTTTGACCCTCTTGGCAGCTTGGTTTGGCCTCCTCCCGCGAAATCCAAACTTGGCACTCGTTTGGCCTTTCCCTGGGCCCTTTCCTCATACGTATGACACTTTAGAACTCTTAAGCAACATACGAATAGGCTGACTAAATGCTAGAAACTTATGGGGTGTAACATCCTCCCCCCTTAAGAACATTCATCCTCGAATGTTAACTTCTATTTACAAGAACCTTAACCTTGTAATTATTTATTATGAAAAAATTTCGGTAGAGTCTCCCCTGTAATATGGACTATCCAAAAACCTGAAACACAGAAAAGTCCAATACAGGTACTCCACACAATACTATGACATTCATTTCATAATAGATTGAAATCAACTACTCTACATATACATGTATATAATGCAACTTATGAAACAACAACAACAACAACATACCTCTAGCTGCACAATCTGACTAAGTCTGAAATAACTGAGGATATCTGGTTTTCATATCGTTTTCTGCTTCCCAGGTCATCTCCTTTCGGTTCTTATTTCGCCATAAAACTTTAACGGAAGCAACATCTTTAGTTCTTAGTGTACGAATCTGCCGATCTAGTATGGCTACTGGAGCTTGATCATACGTTAACTCCTCAGTGATTTGGACGTCTTTGACTGGGACAATCCGGGAGGGATCTCCTATGCACTTCCTCAGCATTGATACGTGAAAAACTAGATGAACAGATTCCAATTCTGGAGGTAAATCCAATTCATAAGCCACCTGGCCTATCCTTCGGCGAATCTGATAAGGCCCAATAGACCTCGGGCTGAGCTTACCTTTCTTACCAATTCTCGTCACACCTTTCATCGGTGAAACCTTCAGGAATACCCAGTCACCCACAGTAAATTCTACGTTTCTTCGCCGCACATCAGCATAAGATTTCTGGCGGCTCTGAGAAGTCAGCAGACGTTCCCTAATAAGCTTTACTTTCTCTTCTGACTGATGAATAATATCTGGCCCAGTCAATGCTGATTCTCCGACCTCAAACCAACCAGCTGGAGACCTACACTTCCGTCCATTTAACGCTTCATAAGGCGCCATCTGAATTGCTGAATGATAACTATTCTTATAGGCAAATTCAATAAGCAGTAGATGTTCATCCCATCTACCTCCAAAATCTAACATACATGCCCGTAACATATCCTCGAGCATATTGATGGTACGTTATGCCTGCCCGTCTATCTGAGGATGGAAGGCTGTGCTCAGGTTAACCTGCGTCCCCAGGCCCCTCTGAAAAGATCGCCAAAACTTAGTTGTAAATTGTGCCCCTCTATCGGAGATAATTGACAACAAAACACCATGCAATCTGACTATTTCTCTAATATATAGCTCAGCATAATCTTTGGCTGAAAAGGTAGCCCTTACTGGCAGAAAGTGAGCTGATTTTGTCAACCTGTCGAGAATTACCCAGATCAAATCATATTTATGCCTGGTACAAGGTAAACCTACTGCGAAATCCATATTAATTGCCTCCCATTTCCATAAAGGCACAACTATATCCTGTGTCAGTCCGCCTGGTTTCTGATGTTCAGCTTTCACCTTCATCCCCTTTTTCATTCCCGGCCACCAGTAAATCTCTTTTACGTCAAGGTACATTTTTGTCAAACTTGGATGGAGAGAGTAATGGGCATAGTGTACCTCGACCATAATCTTCTGGGAAGCCCTGCCACGTCTCAAACACAGAGGCGATACCTATATATCAAAACTCTGTCCTCGGTTAGCTGGAAATCTGTCACTTCCCCTCGCTGGACCATATTTCTGAGCTGAACCAGGCTAGGATCTTCACACTACCGTTCTTTCACTTCCACTACCAATGATGACACTGAGGTATTCTGATTAGCGCTCCATTGTCTCCTGATTCTACTATACGAACGACTAAATTGGCTAGCTGATGCAATTCTCGGGCCAATTCCTACCGCTCGGGCTGTAAATATGCCAGGCTTCCCATGGATTTGCAGCTAAGGGCATCCGCTACAACATTGGCCCTTCCTGGGTGATATAAAATATTCACATCATAATCCTTTAACAACTCCAACTAGCGACGCTGCCGCAAATTCAACTCTTTCTGGGTGAAAATATACTACAGGCTTTTGTGATCAGTGAAAATATCTACGTGGACGTCATACAGGTAGTATCTCCATATTTTCAAGGTATGAATCACTGCGGCTAACTCCAGGTCATGGGCAGGGTAGTTCTTCTCATGCTTCCTCAGCTGCCCGGAAGCATAGGCAATCACCTTACCATGTTGCATCAAAACACATCCTAACCCAACACCCGAAGCGTCACAATAGACTACATAGCCCTCTGTTCCTGCTTGCAATGCTAGCACCGGTGCAAATGTCAATTTGTCTTCAGTTCTTGAAAGCTCTGCTCACATGCCTCAGTCCAATGGAATTTTTCTGCCTTCTGCGTCAATTTGGTTAAAGGTACTGCTAAAGTGGAAAATCCTTCCACGAACCTTCTGTAATACCCGGCTAACCTCAGGAAACTACGTACCTCGGTCGGAGTGGTAGTTATAGACCATGTTTTCACTGCCTCTATCTTCTGCGTATCTACCTATATACCAACATCTGACACAATATGGCCCAAGAAGACTACTAAATTCCGCGAAAATTCACATTTAGAAAATTTTGCATATAGCTGGCGATCTCTGAGAATTTGGAGCACTGTCCGTAGATGATCCTGGTGATCTGCCTCTGAGCGGGAACAAGTCTAGGTATGGTCTGAAAACGTTGTTCATCAGGTCCATAAACACTGCTGGGGCATTTGTCAGTTCGAAGGATATGACTAGAAATTCAAAGTGGCCATATCTGGTCCTGAAGGCAGTCTTTGGAATATCTCTTTCACGAACCCCGGCCTGATGATATCCTGACCTTAAGTCAATCTTTGAAAAATACCTCGCTTACTGTAACTGATCAAATAGGTCGTCTATTCTGGGAAGCGGGTACTTATTCTTAATAGTGACTTTATTCAGTTGTCGATAATCTATACACATATGGAGGGAGCCATCCTTCTTCCTCACGAACAGAACTGGCGCACCCCATGGTGAGGTACTCGTCCTGATAAAGCCCTTGTCTAGCATATCCATCAATTGTTCCTTTAGTTCTCTGAGTTTAGCAGGAGTCATCCGATATGGAGGAATAGATATAGGCTGAGTGTATGGTAATAGATCGATTGAAAAACCAATTTCCCTTTATGTCGGAATACCAGGAAGCTTATATGGAAATATGTCGGGAAATTCATTAACCACTGGAATAGACTGAAGGGTTGAAGGCTCTGCCCGAATATCCTGAACTCTGACAATATGATAAATGCACCCTTTTGCTATCAATTTACTCGCCCGAAGATAGAAAATAAACCTACCTTTTGGCATGGCTGTACTACCTTTCCACTCCCGTACTGCTTCCCCTAGAAAGTGGAATCAGACAATCTTGGTCCAACATTCGACATTGGCATAACATGGAGCTAGCCAGTCCATACCCATAATAGCATCAAACTCAACCGTTTCTAGTTCTATCAAACCTGTCGTAGTCTGACGACTGACAACCTCTACTGTACAGCCCCGATAGACCCTTCTGGCTATAATAGAGTCACCAACGGGTGTAGACACTGAGAAAGGTTGCCGAAGCAATTCCAGCATAATACTAAACTTCCGAGACACTAATGGTGTAACATAGGAGAAGGTGGATCCTAGATCAATCAACACATAAGTAGGATGAGAGCAACATGTCACAACATCTGGTGACAACTCTGACTCCTGTCGCCTTGGTAGGGCATAAGTACGGTCTGGGCCGGCACCTGAACTAGAAGCCCCTGATCTGCCTCCGCCTCTGCTGGCTGAAAATGAGGTCCTACACTCTGCCAGGGATACTGGAGCTACTGATCCTACCGAGGACCTATCCTGTTGATCCCGGTCACCCTGACCCCTAGCTGGACAATTCCTCATCTGGTGACCCTCTTGTCCATAAATGTAGCATGTGATGGAACCATACCTGTACGCTCCAGAGTGGCGTCGACTGCAAATAGGGAAAAGTGGTATTGTAAACCCACTCTGCTCCACTCCCCTCTGCTGCTGTGAACCTACTGCTTGCGAACCTTCGCCGGGCTATGGCTGCCCTTGGAGACTAGACCTACTCCTCTGTCGTTGTGGTGGAGGCGGGGGTCTAGGCAGCCTATCTAATAACTGTGGCTCAGGTCCTCCCCGGGACTCCTCTTGTAATTCACCCGGTCTGTCCCTGTGGTGCTTCTCCTGACTTGTCCTCCTAATCTCCCATTGCCGCTGTCTGATACCCTCAATATTCTGAGCAAAAGCCTGCACACGGGCGATATCCATATCCTCTCGTAGCGTGGCTATGATGCAGGTCTCAACATATTACGGGTTCAATCCTATAATAAAGCGGTGTACCCTAGATGACATTGTGTCCACAAAAGCTGGCGCATAATGAGCCAAAGAATCAAACCGCATGGCATATTCCCAAACACTCATCGACCCCTACTCCAAGTGTAGGAACTGATCAACCCGGGCCTGTCGAATCTCCCACGGTAGGTAATGATCCAAGAAAGCCTCTGAGAAGCTAGGCTAGGTCGAAAGGGAAACATCTCTCCCTCGGGATCTCTCCCAACTCTCATACCATAGTACAATAATGTCCCGTAGCAGGAATACCGCCAACTCAACTGACTCTGTGGGTGTAGCATGCATCACCCTGAAAACCCTCTGCATCTGGTCTAAGAAGTCTTGAGGGTCCTCGGTCCCATCTGTCCCTGTGAATTGCGGGGGACTTAGTGCTAGGAACTCTTCGGACCCTTGAACTACCAGGCCCTCCTAAGGATTCTGCAACTATAGGTGGCACTGGCTGGCGCTAAGAAGCCATCATCTGGGCTAGCATAACCACCATGCTCCTGACCTCCTGGTCAGATGTTACGGGTATAGAAATCATCGGAGGCGGTGCCGTCACACCGGCCGTCCCAAGCGGCTCCTGACATGGTGGAGACTGCTGGGGAGGTCGAGATGATACCTCCGTATCGTCCTCAGATTGGGCCGATTCTGACCGAGGCTGAGGTACCCTGCTGGTGCCCTTTCCTGCTGCTACATCTAGCCTCCCGCCTATCATAGGGTGTCGCTGGTACAACCTTTCTCTGTAAACAAAAGAGTATAATGAGCTTAGGGATTCAACCCTATAATGTACCGCTCTAGAGCACAACTGATTAAGAAGAAAGAGCAACCATCTATCATGGCTTGCAGCCTCCTGCCTATAGTATGTGGTGCACAACACATCCATAGACAAGACTCTACTTATCACGGTTTGCAGACTCCCTGGGATACGACCTACTTAGAAACAAGTTTATCACGCCCCACCTTGGGAGACATGACTGGCACCTGGTGCCCTACTAGGACTTGAACTGCTGAGCTGACTAAGCCTAAGCACCTCTAGTGTAGGGCTGACTCTAATTCTAAAATCAAGAAAACAACGGGCTATATAGCGGCTGTAAATACAACCCCCGGCGACAAGGCCTATAGCCACCTGTGAAAATAAATAGCTAACGAGAGACAAGCAAACATAGGTAGTCCAATGTGGGCCGACAAGGCCACCATGATATCTAGTTATAACTGGAAAGTAAAATCAGATGCTAAACTGAGCTATAACCGACAAGGCCACCAATCAAAAGCTAAACAGGGCCCCACACGACCAACATACATAATCTAAAACACATATGGGCTCCACACGACTGATATCATCTAACCACAAGGAAGTAATGCAATCTGCAAGCCTCTAGGAGTAATAAGATGGTTACACATACTGTACAAACAAAAGATGTAAACCTCTATCACTCAAGCTCTGGAAGAAGGGAGCTGATGGCTTTGTATGGCTGACTGGAACTACGAGGGACCTGATCCTTGTCTATCTACACCTGTAGGCAAGTAATGCAGTGCCTTAGAAGAGGGCGTCAGTGCCACAGGTACTGAGTATGTAAAGTAGTAACTCTAAATAACTGAAAGTAAGGAAATAGAACTAACAATGAATGAAGTAAAGAAAACGGACTGAAGATGACTGAAGTAGTGATATCAGGGCTAAACATAACTGTAATAAGGAGGGTAGGGGTCATACCTGACAAGCGAGGCGTCTTACAGTCTAACTATCAATAACTAAAGCAAGCATAAACCTTACCTGGCTCCCATAAGCCGAAAGCTACAATCAGCACAAAATAACCCACCTGGGCCCCCATTAGCCCTAGTGAGTACACCTCAATCTGTATACCCCTATCATATTGAGTCAACTACCATCTATAAGCATCCTGCTGATCTCCTGGGTCTACTACTAGGCCCGCTCGGGCCCTGACTGTAGTTGTGTTTGAGTCCGGAGGACTCCTGATATCTACAACCCGGGCGTAAACGCTCGGCAGGGGTGTGTATAAGGCTAACCACTGCAATATGAGGATCTGGATCCCCATCTTCGTCCCTTGCAGATGGCATGCCGCTCCGTAGAGCGATGTATCCTCTCCCCTGGCGGGCAGCGACACAGCTATTAACCTTGGGGTGATCACGGAAGCTACACAGGTATAATCCAGCCTAAAATAATATAATTTACAAGTCTCAACTGACAACAACAACTAAACATGGTAACATACTCCTGACATGCTTTACTGGGATTCATACTGGACTACTATGTTGAAGAAACTAACTTGCCAAAAGAAAATGCCTTAACATACCTCGATTGGCGATTTACTGATTAACTGGCGAGTTTCAGCTCGTGTTCAACTGCCCTTCTCAACTGTAATCATATTAACAGAAGAATAGGGCTACTTTATTACTATATTCGAAGAAAAGCATAACTTATATATGTATATACTGACTATACTTCAATTTATCGAAAGACATTCAAGAACTCGTAATTTCTCGGGAATATAGAAGGGAGAAATACTTACTTTTGGCACATGATCATATTGACACTAGTTTGGGACAATTCCATCAACTTAGGCTCAGTGAGACGACGATTCGCCGGGCACATTTTATGAAAATAACTCCGCAGCGATGCTCTCTGCAGCCTTATACTTCACTACACAGAGTTAATTTGGATTTGGACGGCGTTTAGTGGCGTAATCGGACGATTATTAAATGTTCTCCTTCGTTCTCCCACTGTTCTGGCCGGATTTGTGAGTTATCATCTAACTTATAAGTGTGAGACCCTCATATACTTGAGGCAGCAGACAAGGCAACGTGGCACTCTTCCCATCGCGCTGATTCTACTCCGTGACACTTTCCCCCTCTGGGCAGCTTGGTTTGGCCTCCTTCCGCGAAATCCCGACTTGGCACTCGTTCGGCCTTTCCCCGGGCCCTTTCCTCGTACGTATGGCACTCTAAAACTCGTAACAAACATACTAATAGGCCAGCTAAACACTAGAAACTTATGGGGTGTAACATTAACTGATAAGAAATAAGATGACTTAGTCATCAAAATCATGAAAACATGAAGAAAGGGCTTAAACAATCTGTTCATCAGATCCGTAAAGGTAGTTGAGTCATTAGTAAGTCCATAGGACATAGCCAAGAACTCGTAGTGACTGTATCTAGTCTTGAAGGCCGTCTTAGGAAATCAGGTTCCCTAGCCCACAACTAGTGGTATCCGGACCTCAAGTTTATCTTAGATAAATATTTAGCACCCTGTAACTTGTAAAAAAATTATCAATTCTGGGGAGGGGATACTTGTTCTTAATTGTCACTTTGTTCAACTGTCTGTAGTCGATGCACATTTGCAATGATCTATCTTTCTTCCACACAAATACAACGATACATTAGGCCAGATAAGGCCTTTCTAGAAAAGATCTTTCAACTGCTCCTTCAACCCTCTTAACTCTGAAAGATCCATTATATAAGGAGGTATTGATATAGACTAAGTTCCAATAAGTAAATCAATAACAAAGCCTATCTCCCTTTTTGGAGGAACTTCAGGTAAGTGTTCCGAAAAGACTGTTTGAAACTCATTTACCACTAATACTGACTAAAGGGTCACACATTCACAATTTAGTTCTCTGAATAATACTAAATGAGAGTTACAATCCTTTGATATCATCTTCTAGACCTTAATGTATGAAATAAACTTAACCTTAGGCGTAACAACATTCCCCTTCCATTCCAGGACTGGCGCGTTTGGAAAGTGAAATCAAACAATCTTGGCTCGACAACCAACATTAGAATAACATGCTACCAGCCAATCAAAATAGAGTCAAAATCAACCATCTCAAGATCTACTAGATAAAAATCAGCCATCTGAATATCTACAAGATCAGCCAGTGTAGATCTAACATATATCAACACTGCACAGTTCTAATAAACCCTTATAGCTAAAATAGAGTCACTAATCAGCATAGAAAAAACAAATGGTTTAGACAACAATTCAGGAACTACTTCAAACTAACTTACAATAATGGAGTAATATAGGAGAGAGTAGAAATTGAATCAAGCAAAGCATACACTACACAGGACAAGATAATCAATGTACCTATGACTATATCAGATGATGCCTTCTGGTCCTGACAACTACCAATGGCATAAAATCGATTATGTATGTCTCCAGAACTGGATGTTTCTCCCTCTCCATCCCTACCACGACCTAAAATGGACTGAGTACTGGATCTTAGAGGGTGAATTGGAGGTAAAGAAGCCTTTAATAATCCTGATCGCTGGGTAGGATAACCTCTCTCTCTTCTAGGATTGTACCGCCTAATATGTCCTAAATGCCCACAATCATAACATACATTCTTCCTTTGATGGCATGGACCTGAATATTCCCTTCCTAACCGAGAATAATGAGGCAATGGTGGCCTTTCTTACTCTGAACACTCCTATTGCTATAATGGAACAGAGCTTTAATCCCTTCTCTACCCCTGTAACTGAGGTGCAACACTCTATGTATGTTGAACTGACTTCCTGGATGACTGAGCTCTGGGGTCCCCTCGCAATTCTTTGTCTTGATCCCTATGAGTGTCACGCAGATGATGAGTCAAATCCTTCACCCTTTGGGTGAAAGACTGGATCCGTGCTATATCCATATCTTCCTGGGTAGATGCCCCCAAGTAATCACAAGCCAGATTAGGCCCCAAACCTACCACAAATCTGTGGACTCTGTCCCTCATCATTTGCATCATATGTGGAGCATATGTATCCAAGTAGTTTAACATGAGGCTATACTCACATATACTTATGTTGCGCTGCTGCAAATGTAAGAACTACTCAACTCAAGCCCGTCAAAATTCATGTGGTAGGTACTTGTAACACCCCAAAGTTTCCTAAGACTAGACCCTAGATTTGAAGTTTGACCATATAGAGAAAACTGGAATATTCCCTCAGAATGAGCCTCAATACGACTCATAGGAGGATTTTTCGAGTCGTATAAAGGACCTATAGTGTGAAGTCCTTAAAGTTCAACAGAATTTTGGTAAGAACCACAAGTAGATCCTATGATTAGTATCTAAATTGTATGAGTCGTGGTGACGGTAATACTAGGGGCAAATCAATGAAATGCTTTGGAAATCTTGGGTAACCATGATCCATAGTACGACCTGTAGTAAGGTGGTATGAGCCGTTGTTGGTGTTCAATGTAGTAGGTCCAAACAATGAACAATTTGGCTTGGGAGGTATGAGCAGCATGTAACGGATCGTAGGATCATAGTACGGTTCGTACCATATAAATGTGACTTAAAATATTATAACGCCTCAGACTTTTGGGTTAAGTTTGGAATCTGTCTACATATGTGATGGATCCGAACCCGACAAATTTTATCAAGACAAGGTGTTAATATGAATCAATAGGTGTAAGAAGTGCATTGAACTCAAGTTAAGGTCATAAGGAATCTCTAGCACTAAGTTGAGTTGAGAGCCTTCTTACCAATTGAGTTTTTTCTGTAAGTTCTTACAAGGGTCAACTTTAAATGATCATAACTCCTATTTTATGAATTTTTTTACCTGATGCGACTTTCAGACACCGTAGGGCACTCTAAACCTTTGTTCTGATACCAACTTTGTCACGACATGAGCTGGGACCCTGGATCGAGACACAGGACCTAAAACAATGAATGGCTCTAAGCTAACCCATGGCATAGCATAATTCTGATATAACAACAACTAATAGAATATATCTGAGTGGAAGCTTAATTGAAACATAACTAATTAAAAGGAAAGGATAAAAATCTAATTACAACATTGAGTCATAAGGTGAAACTAGTACTACACTGTCTGAAAGCCGCTACTAGTCTGATGAGTTATTAGGACAAGCCCCCAACTAAGTCAAACTTCTAAAACTAGAAATAAATTGAAATAAAGAAAACAAAAGTCCCGCCCTCAGAAGATGAGGACTCACCACTGTCAGTTGATAGAGTCTAGATCGTGTCTAACTGCGTGGCTGAGTCTGAATACCTAGATCTATATCATAAAATGATATAGCACATAAAGTATGCAGTTAGTAATTAGAATATATTAAGTATGCGAGAAAAGTAAGTGAAGCTAGAAACATGCTAGTAAAGTGAGAAGGACTGAACTGAATACATAACTGAGGTGAACTACGATGACCCTATCTGAGAAGACAGAGTCTAGATCGTGTCTAACTGCGTGAATGAGTCTGAATACCTAGATCTATATCATAAAATGATATAGAATATAAAGTGTGCAGTTAATAATTAGAATGTACTAAGTATGTGAGAAAAGTAAGTGAAGCTAGAAACATACTAGTAAAGTGAGAAGGACTGAACTGAATACATAGTTGAGGTGAACTACAGTGACCCTATCTGAGATGCATAGATACTGACATGATATGCCTATTTGAAAACATTTAGTGAAATATAAGTAAATCTAGTTTTTGGGTCATATACATGTACTAAAGACTAAATTCGAAATCATAAACTAAAAACTATGAATAAAATGACTGTACTGAAATTGAAAATGAACCGTGCTGTGGAAGAGACTATTAACCGACAAACTCTAATATGATCCTTATAAAGCCCAACATGTAACCCTGATTAGAAGGATGTTCATACCTTGCCAAGGGTAATAACTCTAACTGGCAAGATATCACCTGTGAACTCAGGGAGATAATCTCTAACAATGATGACCCCTGCATGCGCCCATTGAGGCAAGGGAGACACTCTCAAATAATGAGGATCCCATATTCCTTTGGCAAAGAGAATATTCTCTACTATTAAGAATCCCTTATCTTATGGTGGCACATAGTTATGAGATCAGGGTACCCTGGAAACCTATCATGACCCGAACATAGGCTCGGATCGAGACACGGGACAAGGAGCTTAGAGGGACTCTAAGTCGACCCATGGCATGAACATACATCTAACTCAATTAAGAAAAAGCAGAAGACTTAACATAATAAGCAAAGAAGAAGTCTAAGCATAACATATAATCCAAAATATAAAACGCAAGTCTGAAACTTAATACAATCTATTGTCTAAAAAGTCTCTAAGTCTGATAAGTTGATGGGACAAGACCTCAACTAACTCTCTAAGTCTGAAACTGAAAACACGCCAACATAACTAAATAGAAGAGGGCCCTCGACAGTTGAGGACTCACCAACAGAGACTGTTTAATAAGTAAAATCATTTAAACTATGCATGATATAAAATATAATCAAATCAAGAATTTGAGAGTAAGGCTTGCATGCTATTTTCTGAAATCATGATCTAAACAAAACATAACATCATAACCAAATTGAATGACCCAAAGCTGAAATTTGATAATCACAAGTAAAATTGAACATTGTGTCAGACCTACTTTAGAATATATATATATATATATATATATATATATATATATATATATATATATATATATATATATATATATATATATATATATATATCATGAATGATAAACATGCATAACTTAAATCATGAGGAACAATGGGAGACACTTCTTATAATCGACATACCACTATAGAGCTTACGTGGTCCCAACTTTCAGACTCAAGTGGGTAGAGCCGTCCCAAGCCTTGCCAGGGGCAAGGGACGAAACCATGATATCGATATCAAGCTCAAGGCCCAATTGGGGTAGGGGATAGCTCACAAGGGAGGTCCCAAAGTATATATATAATATGTAAACCTACATTGGTGCGTAGTTCTGAGGCATAGGGTTGATCGACCCTTAGCCCACTTGGTGCTAGATACTACTCCAAGAAACATGCATATGCTCTCCATCATTTTTCAATGAAGCTGACCATTGTTTTTCAATGAAGTTGACCATCATTTAGTGACGAAGCTGAATAATCAAATACATATCAAATTTGAAATTATATATATGGAGCTTTTTCTCAAACCATAGCACAAGTTGAACGTAAAAGAGGAGTCTTAACTCCAAACCATGGGGTAAGCTAAATCGTGAAATCATAAATCATACTTGAACGTATGGGCATTGCCCAATACTTAATCATGCTAGAAAACATTTAATTAACTTGAAAATATTATCATAAACACGGGTAACTTGAAAACATGCTTTTCATCAATAATATCTCATCATACTTGAACATTTATCATAAATCTCAACTTTTATGCACTTCTCATAAATGGGCATTTTAATTTATAAAGCTTGAAAACATGATTATAATTAAGAACAATGTAAAAGTTGCCCATGAATCATAATTCAACAATAGGAACATATTTAAATCATACCCTTATAGAAAATTAGGAATTTCATGCATTGGGTTAAAACCCCATAGAATCAACCTATGAATTTTCATGATTAAGAGAGGGATTGGGCATGGGCATGAATGAATTCATCCATTCATTACCCTACATACTTGGGTTGATGATCCTTGGACTTTCCTTGAAGATTCCAAGAAGATTTGAAGAGTTTGAAGAAGAATCCTAGCTCCTTTCTTGAGAGAAAATCTAATCTAAGCATGTTTGAAGAGAGTAAGGATTTAGGCTTGGTCAATCCCTTTAATCTGACCTTAGGGAAGCCCAAAACGATGTTATTTAAAAGTTAGAAGCATAGGAGTTTACCAAAATACCCCCAAACTGCCCGAAAAAAATACTGGAACTGGCAGTTCCAACGACCAAAAAGATAGGTCATTGGTTGCTACAACGGCCCGTTCTGAGGTTCGTTGTTGCCTGTTGCTACTTCACTAAGCTTCCCATGACTTTTTACTTCGAACTCCGATTGATGCAAGGGCGGATGCGTTGGAAAGAAGACTCTAAGGGATTCAATTTGAGGTGTTTAATCAAACAAAAACATTTTGTAAAGTGGGAGTTATGTTCTTTTGAAGTTGACCCTAGTAAGAACTTATACTAACACTCAATTGGTAAGGAGGCTCTCAACTCAACTTTGTGCTAGAGGTTCCTTAAGACCTTAATTTGCATCTAATGCACTTCTTATACTAAGGAATTCATCGTAACACCTTATTTCCATAAATTCACCGGTATCGGGTCTATTCATGTACCTGGAAGGGTTCCAAACATAGCTTGAGATTTTCAACAAACTAGCAGAACCAATGACCCATCCAATGGGTCATGGTAATAAACAACGGACTGTTGGTACGTCCATTGGTTTCGCCCATTCTTCCTTCATAATTCTCTTAATCTACTTCAACGGCCACAAATAACGACTAGTTCAATAAAGCCATGGTCCGTACAATCCCCTCTTGGGTTTTGGGTAAATTTCTAACAGCTCTCTGGTCACGAAACAACGAGCACTTCAAACGACCCATTGGACACTATAGCGAATTGTACTGAGGTTCGTTGTTTGGTTCTGGTACTATTTTCTTGCTGTTTTCTATTATAAGCCTTGGGTCTAAGCTAGGGAACTTTTTGGGTGTTACATTATCTCCCTTTTGGGAACATTCATCCTCGAATGTAGATCAACCATATTGAAAGTCTAGGGAAGGAACTACAATCCCAAAACTAAAAAATTGGGGCCAAAAACTAATGGAGTGACTGACTCCGGACTGATATTCCCAACTGAACTGAATTCATGAAACATACGTGCATGCTAAGACATGAAAGGAACTGAGAGACATGAACTTGACATGAAACTGAATAGAGTACTAAGGAGGAAACTGATACCGCAAGCTGGAACCGAGCCGGTAGGGAACAGATACGGGTTCTTAGCCATTATATCTACTTCGGCCTCCCACGTAGCTCCTTCAATAAGATGATTTCTCCATAGAACCTTCACCGAGGCTAATTCCTTATTTCTCAACTTATGAACCTGATAATCAAGGACGTTGACTGGTATCTCCTCCTAGGTAAGGCTGTCCTTCACTCCAATGTCTTTCACCAGAATCATTAAAGATGGATCTCCGATATATTTCTTCAACAAGGACACATGAAACACTGGATGCACCGAAGCTAACTCCACTAGTGGCTCCAACTCATAGGCCACCTTCCCAACACGTCACACCATCTTATTTGACCCAACATACTGGGGACTAAGCTTCCCCTTCCTTTCGATCCTCAAAGAGTCAAGAAATCTCCACTTGTCTCAAAACGATGCTCAAGCATCAAATTATGAATTTTCCCTTCCATAACCCTTTTGAATGATCAAAATATGGTCAAATACGTATTTGATATAAGAAAATAAAATTATGGACACCTATATTGATATACTTCCATTCTGGGTCCAAAAGTCAACCCCGACCCGCAAGGGAAAAACTGAAATTTTATATGTAAGAATAATCATGTTATGCATAACGTAAAGAACTCAAATATGAAATTTCATAAAAAACGGAGCTTAAATCGACTTTGCATTCATAAAAAATAGTTTTTTAATTTTAGACCGAAATCGCCAATTTTCCTCCAATAAATTCAAGGATAAAAATGAAAACCAACTAAAGAAATCATGGAGAAATACCAATTTAAGGATTATATACTTACCCCCTTGATAAATGGAGAAGAATGCCGCAAAAATCACTCAATTCCGAACTCCAGAACTCCAAATATACATAAAATACCAAATAAACGCAATTTGTGCAAAAATACAATATTCAAGTATTTATATAGGGTTGCACCAACGCCGCACCAACAACTTTAATTTCTACTAAAATGCTCATAACTTCATCATACAAACTCAAAATGCGACGATTCTTTTTCCTACAATTCCTAAATAATAATAAGGACCGAATAGTTCAATCAGAACTCCATTTGGGGCTCATTTGCCCAGTCCAACATATTTTTTTCTCCTTTAAGAATTATTTCATTTGTTGCAATAAAAACCCAATCTTTACTTAGTGAAATTGTACCAAACTTTTCAGATAACTCCTATAATTAATGCTAAGACTTTTCAAAGTCTTGAAATATATTTTCGATCTAAGAAACTAAAAAGAACCTCTGAGTTATCACATTTTATGCTTAAAATTATGCTAAAACACAAAAAACGTTCAAATCCACCCGAAACTCATAAGGAATCCTCCGATCACACACCAAACAAGAAATTCCATAATAAAACACATTCTGGACCTGTTGGGATCATCAAATCACCGATACGACATTGTTTTGATCAAATGTTGACCATGGTCAAACTTAGCTTCCTCAAAGCTCATAAATTCAACTAAAGGTTCAAATAACACCCGAACACCTTGGGGTCCATGCAAACTACCCAACTATGTCATAGATCACCATCAGGAACTAACAGAGCTTTCAGAATCCAAATTCAAGCTTGTTAACCTGAAATGTTGAGTTTGGTCAAACCTCTCAAACTTTAAACATTCCAAAAACCGAAAATCTTATCCAATCTTCATTGGATCATCTTGGAAATTGTATCATCAATCTCTGCAAGTCATAAGTAACAAAATAAGGATACGGAAAGGTTCAACCTAGGTAAATGAATCAAAAATCACAAAATGACCATGTGGGTTGTTACACTTCCAGTCTTGGCTAATAACTGCACTTCCTGAACTTCTACATACTCGACATTTATGGCAGGGATAGGGAGTTATCCTGAATGTACACATTTTAACCAATATTTCCATCATGGGGGAACATTCATAGGGCTTAGAGTAAGGAATTATGAGCACAAATCATTCAAGAAATCTAAGTTGGGCATATACATGATATAATACGATCTTGTGAGTCGATAAGGCAAATCTTAAAGACTGAGTCCATAGAGCTGAGGAGATACATGAGTTTACATACATAACAAGGGTCATGACATGATGTAGAGAGTTATGGAATCATGGAAGAAGACTGGAATCACCATCTGAAGTAGTTACTTCTCATTCTACGAATCTGAGTAATGGGCATAATGTGTTCAGATACGCAAAAGTAGAGCATCTCATAGACTGAAGTACGCAGGAACAACTGAATAAGCGTGGATCGATCTCCCATAGTTACTGATCTTGGACCTTCACACTTAAAACACAAGGCTTGACCTGGTCTTTCACTTTATGATCTCCCCCTTAGCTTAAAGGTCATCACTCTGAGGATTGGATAACTTCTTAAGGCTTGACTTCCCATTCGCCTCTAAGACTATCATGGAAGGCTTCATAGTTCTCCTGTCGTACTCGCCCACTCTTTTGGTTTCTTACTTCAAGTTCACAAATTCTTCTACCTTAGCTTCTCTTCACTCCTGTAGAGAGAAATAATTCGCGAGCGCCTCTTATTCCACTGACTATCATTATGCTTTGGAGTGTGTGAATACATGAGTTATAAGGACAGAAAGATATTTCATCACATGACATAGATCATGAAAGAAGGAAACATTTCCTAAATGTCTCGTGGCCTCTTCTACATAAGTGTGGCGCGCTTCACACCCATGAAAAAGACTCTACTTAATGCAACTTTCAGACACCCTAGGACACTTCAAAACCTAATGATTTGATATCAAGTTTGTCATGACCCGAATTTAGGCTCGGGTCGAGACACGGGACAAGGAGCCCCGAGAGACTCTAAGTTGACCCATTGCATGAACATGCATTTAACTCAATCTAACAAAGTGGAAGACTTAACATAATAATCAAAGTAGAAGTCTAAGCATAACATATAATCCAAAATATACAATGCGAGCCTTAAACTGAATACAATCTATTGTCTGAAAAGCGTCTAAGTCTGATAAGTTGATGGGACAAGACCCCGACTAACTCTCTAAGTCTGAAACTGAAAATACGCCAACATAACTGAATAGAAGAGGGGCACTCGACAGATGAGGAATCACCAACAGAGACTGGTGCTAACTCCGAAAGCTAGCTAGTGGCGGGGCTAAGTTTGAAGCTCGGAGCCTATATCATGATACGATACAACATAGAGTGTGCGGTAAATACGTGGAATGTACCAAGTATGCAAGGTAAGTAAAACTAATTAATAAGTAAAATCATTTAAAACATGTATGATATAAAACATAATCAAATCAAGAATCTGATAGTAAGGCTTGCATGCTATTTTCTGAAATCATGATCTGAACATAACATAACATCATAACCGAATCGAATGACCCAAAGCTGAAATCTGATAATCACAAGTAAAACTGAACATTTGGTCAAACTTTCTTTAGAACACACACACACACACATATATATAATGAATGATAAACATGCATAACTGAAATCATGAGGAACAATGGGGGACTCATCTTATTACCGATATTCCACAATAGAGCTTACGTGGTCCCAACTATCAGACTCAAGTAGGTAGAGCCGTCCCAAGCCTTACCAGGGCTAGGAATGAAACCATTATATCGATATCAAGCTCAAGGCCTAATCGGGGCATGGGATACCTTACAAGGGAGGTCCCAAAGTATATATATAATATGTAAACCTACGTTGGCGTGTAGTTTTGAGGCATAGGGTTGATCGACCCATAGTCCACTCGGTGCTAGACAAAACTCCAAAAAACATCCATATACTCTCCGTCATTTTTATGAAGCTGAGCATCATCTAGTGAAAAAGCTGAGCATCATTTTTATGAGGAGATTTTACTCAAATCATACCACAAGCTGAACGTAAAAGAGGAGTATTAACTCCAAAACCATGTGGTAAGCTTGATCGTGAAATCATAAATCATACTTGAACATATGGGCATTGCCCAATACTTTAGTCATTCTTGAAAACATTTTATTCACTTGAAAATATGATCATAAACATGGGTATCTTGAAAACATGCTTTTCATCAATAATATCTTATCATACTTGAGCATTCATCATAAATCTCAACTTTCATGCACTTCTCATAAATGGGCATTTTCATTTATAAAGCTTGAAAACGTGATTATAATTAAAAACAACATGAAACTTGCCCATGAATCATAATTCAATAATAGGAACATATTTAAATCATACCCATGTAGAAAATTAGGAATTTCATGCATTGGGTTAAACCCTATAGAATCAACATCTGAATTTTCATGACTGAGAGAGGGATTAGGCATGGGTGTGAGTGAATTCATCCGTTCATGACCCTACATACCTGAGTTGATGATCCCTTGACTTTCCTTGAAGAGTCCAAGAAGATTTGAAGAGATGAAGAAGAACCCTGGCTCCTTTCTTGAGAGAAAATCTAATCTAAGTATGCTTGAAGAGAGTAAGGATTTAGGCTAGGTTAATTCCTTCAATCTGACCTTAAGGAAGCCCAAAATGACGTTATTTACTAAAATACCGCCAAACTACCCAAAAAGTACCTGGAACTAGCAGTTCCAATGACCAATAGGATGGGTCGTTGGTTGCTACAACGGCCCATTCTGAGGTTCATTGTAGCCTACTGTTGCTTCACTAAGCTACCTATAACGTTTTACTCAAAACTCCGATTGATGCAAGGTTGGATGCGTTGGAAAAAAGACTCCAAGGGATTCCATTTGAGGTGTTGAATCACCAAAAACATATTTGTAAAATGGGAGCTATGATCTTTTGAAGTTGACCCTAGTAAGAACTTATATGAACACTCAATCGGTAAGGAGGCTCTCAACTCAACTTTGTTCTAGAGATTCCATATGATCTTACGTAGCATCTAATGCACTTCTTATACTTAGAGTTGAACTTAACACCTTATTTCCATAAATTCACTGGTATCAGGTCTATCCGTGTACTTAGAAGGGTTCAAAACATAGCCCGAGATATTCAAAAAGTAGCAGAACGGACGACCCATCCAACAGGCTATGGTAACAAACAACTGACCGTTGGTTTCCCCCATTCTTCCTTTAAAATTCTCTTAATCTACTTCAACAACCACACATAATGACTGGTTCAATCAAGCCACGGTCCGTACAATCCCCTTGTGGGTTCTGGGCAAATTTCATACAGCTCTCTGGTCACGAAACAACAAGCACTTCCAACGACCCGTTGGACCCTACAACGAACCGTACTGAGGTTTGTTGTTTGGTTCTGGTACTGTTTTCTTGCCATTTTCTATTGTAAGCCTCGGGTGTTACCTAGAGAACTTTTGGGTGTTAGATTATCTACTCCTTAGGAACATTCGTCCTCGAATGTAGATCAAGCATGCTAAAAGGCTAGGGAAGGAACTACAATCCCAAAACTAAACAATTAGGGCTGAAAACTGATGGAGTGACTGACTGCGGACTGATATTCTTGACTGAACTGAATTCATGAAACATACGTGCATGCTAAGACATGAAAGGAACTGAGAGACATGAACTTGACATGAAACTAAATAGAGTACTAAGGAGGAAATTGATACCTCAAGCCAGAACCGAGCCAGAAGGGAAAAGATACGGGTTCTTAGCCATTATATCTACTCCGACCTCCCACGTAGCTCCCTTAATAAGATGATTTCTCCACAAAACCTTCACTGAGGCTACTTCCTTATTTCTCAACTTATGGACCTAATGATCAAGGACCTCGATTGGTACCTCCTCCTAGGTAAGATTGTCCTTCACCCCAATGTCCTCTACTGGAATCACTAAAGATGGACCTCCGATGCATTTCTTCATCAAGGACAGATGAAACACCGGATGCACCGAAGCTAACTCCGCTAGTAGCTCCAACTCATAGGCCTCCTTCCCAACACATCACAAAATCCTATATGGCCCAACATACTGGGACTAAACTTCCCCTTTCTTCCGATCCTCAAAGAGTCAAGAAATCTCCACTTTCCTCAAAAAGAAGCTCAAGCATCAAATTAAAAATTTTTCCATTCGTAACCCTTCCACAATGATAAAAATCTGGTCAAATACATATTCTACATAAGAAAATAAAATCATGGACACCCATATTGATATACTTCCATTCCGGGTCCAAAAGTCAATCAAAAGTCAACCCCGGGCTACAAGGTCAAAAATGAAATTTTATTTCAAAGAACAATCATGTTATCCATAACGCAAAGAAATCAAATATGAAATTTCATTCAAAACGGAGCTCAAATCAACTTTTCATTCATAAAAAAATGGTTTCTTAACTTCAGACTCAAATCTCCAATTTTCCTCCACTAAATTCATGGATAAAAATGAAAACCAATTGAAGAAATCATGTAAAAATACCAATTTAAAGGATTAGATACTTAACCCCTTGATAAATAGAGAAGAATTCATCCAAAATCACTTAATTCCAAACTCCAGAACTCCAAATATACTCAAAAAACCAAATAAACATAGTATGTGCAAAAATACATTGTTCAAGTATTTATATATGGCTGCACTAGCAACTTTAATTTCTACTAAAATGCTTATAACATAATCATACAAACTCAAAATGCAACCATTCTTTTTTATACAATTCCTAAATAATGATAAAGACCTACTCGTTCAATAAAAACTCCATTTAGTGCTCATTTGCCTAGTCAAACATCATTTTTGATTGGTTAAGAATTTTTTCATCTTTTGCAATAAAAACTCGATTCTGACTTATCAAAATTGCACCAAACTTTTCATATAACTCCCATAATTCATGCTAAGAATTTTTAAAAGTATCGTAATACTTTTTCGATCTCAAAAACTAAAGAGAATCTCTGAGTTGTCACATTTTATGCTTAAAATCATGCTAAAACACACAAAACGTTCAAATCTACCTAAAACTCATCTAGAATCCTTTGATCACACACCAAACCAGAAATTCAATAATAAAACACATTTTGGACCTGTTGGAATCATCAAATCAACAACATGATTTCGTTTTGATCAAAAGTTGACCGTGGTCAAACTTAGCTTCCTCAAAGCTCATAAATTCAACCAAAGGTTCAAATTACTCGCGAACACCTTGGGATCCATGCAAACTACCCAACTAAGTAATAAATCACCATCCAGAGCTAACAAAGCTTTCAGAAACCCAAATTCGAGCTTGTTAACCTGAAATGTTGACTTTGGTCAAACCTCTTAAACATCAAACCTTCCAAAAACCGAATATCTTATCCAATCTTCATTAGATCATCTTGGAAATTATGTCATCCATCTCTGCAAGTCATAAGTAACAAAATAAGGATACGAAAAGGTTCAACCTAGGGAAACAGATCATTAATCACAAAATGACCATGTGGGATGTTACACTTCCAGGCTTGGCTAATAACTACGCTTCCTGAACATCTACATACTCGACATCTATGGTAGGGATAGGGAGTTATCCTGAATGTAAAAATTTTAACCATTATTTCCATCATGGGGGAACATTTATAGGCCTTAATGTAAGAAATTATGAGTACGAATAATTCAAGAAATCTAAGTTGGATATATACTTGATATAAAATGATCTTATTAGTCGATAAGGAAAATCTTATAGACTAAGTCCATAGAGCTGAGCATGCTTAGAGATATGAGTTTACATACATAACGAAGGTCATGAAATAAAACTGAGATTTATGGAATTGTGGAAGAAGACTGGAATAACCATCTGAAGTAGTTACTTCTCATTTTACGAATCTGAGTAATGGGCATAACATGTTCACATACGACGTGAGTAGAGTATCGCATACACTAAAGTATGCAAGGACACCTGAATAAGAGTGGATCGATCTCCCATAGTTATTGATCCTGGACCTTCACACTTGAAACACGAGGCTTGACCTGGTCCTTCACTTTATGATCTCCCCCTTAGCTTAAAGGTCATCACTCTGAGGATTGGATAACTTTTTAAGGCTAGGAAGAAATCACTATCTCTTGACTTCCCATTCGCCTATTAGACTATCATGGAAGGGTTCATACTTCTCCTGTCGTACTCCCCTACTTTTTTGGTTCCTTAATTCAAGTTCACGAATTCTTCTGCCTTAGCTTGTCTTAACTCCTGTAGGCAGAATTTATATGATAGGTTCTCTTATTCCACTGATTACCTATGCTTTGGAGTGTGTGAATACACGAGTTAAAATGAAAAAGATATTTATCGCATGACATAGATCATGAAAGAAGGGAACATTTTCTAGACGTCTCATAGCCTCTTCTTCATAAGTGTGGTGCGCTTAACACCCATGAAAAAGACTCTACTTAACACAATTTTTAGACACCCTAGGACACTTCAAAACCTAATGCTCTAATACCAAGTTTGTCATGACCCGAACATAGGCCCGAATCGAGACACGGGACAAGGAGCCCCGAAAGACTCCAAGTCGACCCATGGCATGAACATACATATAACTCAATCAAACAAAGTGGAAGACTTAACATAATAAGCAAAGCATAAGTACAAGCATAACATATAATCCAAAATATACAACACGAGTCTTAAACCGAATACAATCAATTGTCTAAAAAGCCACTAAGTCTGGTGAGTTGATGGGACAAGACCCCAACGAACTCTCTAAGTCTGAAACTGAAAATACGCCAACATAACTAAATAGAAGAGGGGCACTCAACAGATGAGGACTCACCAACAAGGACTATTGCTAACTCCGAAAGCTGGCTAGTGGCAGGGTTGAGTCTGAAGATCGGAGCCTGTATTATGGAACGATACAACATAGAATATGCGGTCAGTATGTGGAATGTATCGAGTATGCAAGTTAAGTAAAACCGCTTAATAAGTAAAATCATTTAAAACATGCATGATATAAAACATAATCAAATCAAGAATCTCAGAGTAGGGCTTGCATGCTAATTTCTGAAATCATGATTTGAACATAACATAACATTATAATCGAATCGAATGACCCAAAGCTGAAATCTTATAATCACAAGTAAAACTGAACATTGGGTCAAACCTGCTTTAGAACATATATATATATATATATATCATGAATGATAAACATGCATAACTGAAATCATGAGGAACAATGGGAGACTCATCTTATAACCGACATACCATGATAGAGAATGAATCTTAATGCATGACGTTATTGATTTACGTATGTGCCTATATGCATGTTTTTGGGAGTCGTGTCTAGCACTGAGCATCCTGACATTCAAAGGACTACGACGGTGTCTCATAACCACGTATCGCCGTGGGTTTCTAATGATGTATTGTACTGATAATTATCCCCTCAAATGTTATATCACGCCTAACGTACGACCCTCACCTGGCAAGCCAGGGTCGGCTCTGCCCACTTGAGTGAGATAATTGGGGCCTCATGATGCTCTACCTTGATGGTGTGGGTTATGACCAGTCCTCCCATTGTTTCGTATGTCATATAGATTTTTAGGTTTTTGTTATTTTATCAAGTTATGTTTTGATAAAGTTTACTTACGATTATGATCAGGAACGCTTTATGAATGATTTGAAAGCCTTGAGCCTCATGTTTTCTTACGAAGTTTATGATACAAGCATTATATACTTCTCCTATGTTTATTTATGAGTTATTTTACTTTTAATGTCCTTTCTACATACCTTGCATACTCGGTACATTCCACGTACTGACCACATAGTTTCTATGTTGTATCATGACATGATACAGGGTCCGTATCTCAGGCTCATCATCATCCTTAGTCCATCTCAGCTCAGACTCTCAAATTATTGGTGAGTCCTCATGTTTCGAGGGCTTTATGTTCAGATTTAGTCTATCATTTAGTTTTAGTATATTAGGGTTAGTTGGGGTCTTGTCCCTTCAAACCATCTATTATGACTAGAGGCTTTTCAAACTATATGTAGTATTCCGCTATTATGTTTGGATCATGTATCGTCGTCTTTTATATTTCATGTCATGGTTTCATTCATTTCATGATTATAAAGATAAGTCTTCCGCTTTATTAAATGAGATTAGTTGTATGCATGTGGCATGGGACGACTTGGGGTCTCTCGGGGTCCCTTATCCCGTGTCTATAATCCAGGTGTACATTTGGGTCGTGAAAAACTTGGTATCAGAGCCATAGGTTTAAAGTGTCATAGGGTGTCTGAAAACCGTGTTAAGTAGAGTCTTTTCCATGGGTGTGAAGTGCGCCACACTTATGACGAAGAGGCTACTAGAAGTTTAGGAAATGGTCCCTTCTTTCATGTTCTATGTTGTGCGATGAAAAGTCTCTCCATCCTTATAATAGTATGATTCGCGATTGTAGAATTATGGCTCCTAAAAGAATGAATGGAAGGAGGAATGGAAATGATGAAGGCCACGAAGGTGGAAATGACCATGGGAATCAACAATCCCCACCTGTTCAGGAGCCCCTAGCACAAGAGCCAGCTGCCCATGCTGAGTTTCGGGCGGTTATTCAGATGTTGGCGCAGGCCTTGACCTCTCAGGTCAACCAACAGGCTATTGCGCAGGTCCCATAGAATGGCAATGTAGCGGTGGCTCAGATTAGAGACTTCTTGAGGATGAACCCTCCTGAGTTCATGGGATCAAAGGTGGATGAGGATCCACATGAGTTCATTGAAGGGATCTCGAAGGTCACTCAGGTTTTGTGGGTGGCCAATGGGAAGTGTGTTGACTTTGCCTCTTATCAACTAAAAGAGGTCGCTCATATTTGGTACAAGCAATGGAAGGACAGCAGGGCAGCAGGAGCGAGCCCTATTAGCTGGGATGAGTTCCACATGGCCTTTCTTGACAGGTTTTTCCCTCAGGAGATGAGGGAGTTGAAAGAAGCTGAGTTTGTGAACCTCAAGCATGGAAAGATGACAGTGTTGGAGTATTTGCTTGAGTTCACTCATTTGTCAAAGTACGCCCCAGAGTTAATGATGGATTAAAAGGCGCGAATGAGCCGATTCGTTCATGGTGTGGCTGGTTATTTAGACAAAGATTGCATGACTACCATGCTTCACCAGGATATGGACTTTCCTCGCATAGTGTTGTATGCCCAGTAGATGGAGGCGCCAGAATTGGGAGGTAAACTGAGTACCTCGGTCTGAAATAATAGACAAGGGCATTCCATAAAGCCGAACCAACTCCCGAATATACAATTTAGCATAATCATCCACTGAATCGTGGTTTTGACTGGTAAGATGTGTGCAGCCTTGGTTAACCTGTCGACCACCACCCAAATGGAGTCGTATTGCTTGTGAGTACGAGGTAGCCCTATAATGAAGTCCATATTAACCTCTTCCAACTTCCACGTGGGGAAGCTAATATCCTGAAGTGCGCCTCCTGGCCTTTGATGCTCGACCATCACTTGCTGATAGTTGGGACATCTGACCACAAATTCTGCAATATCCTTCTTCACACCATCCCACCAATAGATTTCTCGCAAGTCCCGATACATCTTTGTGGATCCTGGGTAGATAGAATATCGGGTACCATATGCATCATGCAATATCCGAACTCTCAAATCATCAACATCTGGGACACATAGACGACCCTAGTATCTTACCACACCATATCCCCCTTGGGAGAAAACCTCCACCTTTTGACTCCACACCGCCTCCTTCAACTTCCTCAAAATTGGTTCCTCATCTTGCCTGGATTTAATATCAACCAACAAGGACGATTCTGTTCTGTTATGCACAGCAACGCCGCCGTCGGTCGAGTCGATCAATCTAACCCCCAACCTTGCAAGTCGATGTACCTCTCTCACAAACTCCTTATTTCCCTCATCCATGTGGGACACACTCTCCATAGAGAGCTTACTAAGCATATCCTTAACCACATTAGCCTTTCCTTGGTGGTAGAGAACACTCATGTCGTAGTCCTTTAGTAATTCCAACCACCTCCTTTGCTGAAGATTTAGGTCTTTCTGTGTGAAAATGTATTGCACGCTCTTGTGGTCCGTGAATATGTCCACGTGGATCCCATACAAGTACTGCCGCCATATCTTCATTGAAAACACCACTGTGGCCAACTCAAGATCATGGGTCGGATAATTCTTTTCATGAACTTTCAGCTGTCTCGAGGCATATGCTATTACCTTTCCATGCTATATCAACACACATCCCAATCTGACTCTTGAAGCATCACAATAAACTACAAAGCCATCAGTACCCTCAGGTAGAGTTAACACTGGTGCTGACATGAATCAGGTCTTCAACTCTTGGAAGCTTTTCTCACAAGAATCCGACCATTTGAACTTCACCTTTTTCTTAGTCACCTTAGTCAAAGGTGTCGCAATAGATGAGAAACCCTCAACAAATCTCCGGTAGTAACCTGCCAGGCCCAAGAAACTCCGAATTTCTGAAGGATTCACCGGTCTGGGCCAATTCTTCACCACTTCGATTTTCTAGGAATCTACCTTGATGCCTTAACCTGAAACCACATGTCCTAGAAATGCCACCAGTCCAACCAAAACTCACATTTGCTGAACTTTGCTTACAACTAATGATCCTTGAGGTTATGAAGTACTGTTCTCAAGTGAGTATCATGCTCCTCCTCGCTACGAGATTATATAAGGATGTTATCAATGAACACAATCACGAACATGTCCAAATATGTCTTGAACACCCTCATTAGATCCATAAAAGTTTTGGGGGCATTGGTTAGTCCAAAGGACATAACAACAAATTCGTAGTGACCATATCGAGTCCTAAAAGTGGTCTTCAGGATGTCACTCTCCCGAGCCCTGAGCTGGTGATACCCGTACTTGAGATCAATCTTAGAGAAGCACTTGGAAACCTGAAGCTGGTCAAACAAATCATCGATCCTGGGTAAGGGGTACCTGTTCTTGACGGTGACCTTGTTCAACTGCCGATAGTTAATACACATGCGAAGTGAACCGTCCTTCTTTCGAACAAAGAGCACCGGTGCACCCTATGGAGACTTGCTCGGTCTAATGAAACCCTTATCCAACAAGTCCTCCAACTGTTCTTTTAGCTCTTATAGCTCAACTAGAGCCATCTTGTAAGGAGGAATAGGTATAGGCTGCGTGTCAGGAAGAAGGTCTATACCAAAATCAATCTCCCGCTCGTGAGGGACACCTGGCAAATTTGGGGAATACCTCTGGATACTCACACACCACTAGAACTAACTGAATAGTCGGGGTCTCGGACTCAACATCCATAACCCTAACTAGAAGATACATGCAACCCTTAGAAATCATCTTGTTGGCCTTAAGATAGGAAATAAATCAACCTACTGGTACCGCCGAACTACCCTTCCACTTCAACACTAACTCATCCAGAAAACAAAATTCCACTATACGGGTCCCACAATTAATTGAAGCATAACATGCAAACAACCAATCCATGCCAAGAATGACATCAAAGTCAGTCATTGCTAACTCTACAAGGTCTATAGCAATAGTTGTCATTCTCTGTGTTAGTGGTTGGCATGTGATTGATTAATCATTGGTCTATAATAGTTAGTATTGTGGACGACTATGAACACTAATGCTTTGTATGTGACATGATGTGATTATTCATCTCTAGTTAAGTTTTGTTTTGTCAATTGAGTGTCGATTTTTTTATTTTAGTGTCTTTGTGGAGGTAGTGACCCTTCCGTTGATAGATGGATAAAGACCTTCTTAAGGGAAATTAGTCACAATATTTTTATTTTTTAGTATGGAGACGAAAAACCACAGTTGTGTACTCCTGATATTCCATATAGAAGCTAAGCTAGAAATAATGAAATGGTCATCTTAATGCATAAGAAGTGAGAATTCCATAAGAGACACATAGGTTCTTTAACTTGACTCAAATTTTTTTTTTTAAAGCTTGATAATGAAAGAATTAATTCAACTTGATAGTCTGGCTTTGTAGCCATAGGAAACTAACTAAGATCATGATTCCATGAGAGGTGAGCTTGATATTTTGTATGTTGTACATAATGTAACATCTAGAACTTGCCTAACTATGTATAGGATAGCTAGTGGCTAAAGAGGTGAGATATGATAACATGTAAATACCTTGACTTGAGAAGTGAAACATGACAGTCATTCACATCCACATGTCCTCACAATCAAACAAAAGAAAATGTCCTTTTTTGAAGTAATGTCAACACGCCATATAAGGACACACAAGATCAAAAGAGAAGAGAAATGCATGCAACTCTCACAAAGACATTTATAAGATAGGTCACAACAAACATATGATTTCTTGTATACTCAAGTTCCATTCCTTTTGAATGCAGGGTTGAGATCACAGAAGGGCTTTTCTAAGTTTGTAATAAGGGTCAAAGGGCTAGTAAGATATAAATATGGCTTTTAGTGATTCATTTACAATCCTTGAACAACTTCATCATTTTTTCAAAACCTTTTACCATTTTGATTCCTTATTTTCACCCCTTCTCTTGTTTTAAAACCTTTTCACACCCCAATGTATTTTGTGAGCTCAAATCTCATTTTTCTCTTTTTCTCTTTTGTTTTAATTTCTTTTTCTTCTTTTTAGCTCATTGCTCTATTACACCTTGCGATATGATCAAGCCTCCATATTTAGACCTAATTCTTTCTTTCCCACCTTATCATCCCCAACTTACAACTTTTTTCTCACTTTATATCACTTTTCAAAGTGTTAAGGAGGATAGACTCAAAAGAGGGTCAACTTGAGAATTGGTCTTGGCTATTATTGCGATCGATAATAAAAAGGTCAAAGGCTCAAAATGGAGACTAGGGATACATGCTTCATTAGGTAGGTCTAATTAGGAACATGTGTCTTGTGAAGCATAAGGAAGGCCTAAGGTCATCCACAACCCATAGTCGATTCTAAGTTCCAATACAAATCGCAAGGCAAGTTCTAGAGTGTGACCAAATCAAGTGAATGATGTGTTTTCGTTTTACAGAACTTTCAATGCTTAAAACATAGAAAAGATGCTTGGTCATAGGTATATTTATACTGATATGAGGTATTTTTACCTTACATTCAGGGAAATCAGGTTTTGGAGTTGGATTTTGGAAAACAAGAAGAAAAAGTGCATAAAATGGGCCATGTACAGACCACAGTACGAGCCGTACCATGGTGGTACGAGCTTTACCTACCAATCATGAGAAAATGCATAGGAGATGCATAAGTTCTTGGGCCAAGTAAGACTCTTGGAATGAAACGTACCAAGGAGTTGTGAAAAAGTTTAGAAGTTGTCCACTTGCCTGAGTTCCTGGTATGATTGGAAGATATGGGTGATGATGATAACATAAGATTCATGCCAAAGAGCCTTGGTTAATTTCATAGAACATGTCAAGTTGGCAGATTCCAAAGTACAAGTAGATACCATGATCCGTAACATTCAAGTACGAACCATACCATGGACTCGTAGAAAGATTCAGAGGATGCTAGACTTCATATATGTTGACCATGACAGGCAACGTTTAACTCCTGCTAGAATTGTACGACTCATACCAACTTCTAGGACTTGACAAATTTTAAGGCTGCATTGTGAACTACGGATGGAAGCCATGACTCATAGCTTCATGCTACGACTCGTAGGACATGTCGGCAGCAGTTCCCTGTTAATTTAGAAAAGGTTTCCAATTATTTGTATAAATACTTTTTAGGTTATTTTCTTTAGGGAGACAAAATCTTTAATTTGTAATTATGATTTTTGGGTTCCTAACACTACTTGGAGATCAACTACACGAATTGCTTAGAGATTTTATTTATTGTTCTTGAATTGTTCATGGTTTGAGTGTGCCACAATCAATTGGGTTTTTTATTCATTCATCATCGTAAGTTGTTAATTATATTTTCATCCATGAAATCTAGTTCTTTTATTTCAATCATGAATAGGTAAAACCTCCACAACTAGGATTGTGGGAACAATGGTGGATTAGCTAACTACGGTTAACATAAAGTGATTCTAAACCAATACGCATGCTTTTATTGTTCCTCTCTTCATCCTAAATGTTCCTTAATGGTGCACAATGTATGGTCTTGCGTGTATTCGCTACTTGCTTGAGCCTAGAGAAGTAGAGATTAGGAAAAGAGAAGGACAACAAAGCCTTGAACTTTAGTTTGATTGAATAACTTGAGCTGCGGTAGCAGGATGGTTAATTTTGCAAAATGGATAATAGTTAAAATGAAATTACGCAAGTGACCCAATCTAGTAATTGAGTATAGTCATCCAAGAGGGATGAATCAGTCATTTAGATAATCCTATGTATCAGTTCTGCAGGTGTTATATCCCGAAAGCCCAAAGATCATACCCAAGAGTTGAAATTGAAAAAAATAGGATTTTATGTACCAAGTCACAGAATGAGTCATCTTGTGACCTGTAAGGATTACTGTGAGTCGTTAAGTGACTTGTGAATACTATGACTTAAGTTGCAATTTCTAGTTTTGGGTCACCATGGACATGAGCACAAGTCGTGGTTTGCCCCATGACTCATTGAGTCAGTCGTGGTCAGGGATGAAATGAAGGTAGGATGAGTTGGGAAGTGCACCTAACTAGTGGATCACCATGAATCATTGGGTACACCATGAATCATTGTGTGCCCTAGGTAAGAATTGGCATTGAAGGGAATGGAAAGTGACCACGAGTCGTGGTCACCAGTGATGAACCATTAGGTCCCTCGTGACGACTCTTTGAGGAAAATTTGCAGTGCACTTGATGAAAGGAGATCATGACTCGTGCCCAGTGGTAATGATTCGTCCAGTCCCTCATTGGGGCTAGCAGTCAGTTTTTCTCTGTTAATTTAGTAAGGGCTTATCTGTAATTGCTATGACCCTAAGGCCTAAACTACATCATTGTAGCTATTAATAATGAGTTTTAAGAGGAGTAAGTTCATTCTAAGCTATTCCTATTCAGGCATGCAAGCTTAGAGGTCTAGAGAGGTGATCAAGCTTAATTCCTGCAAAATTCTTCTCAATTCTTCCTTAGGCAATCAGAGAAGTTCTAGAATTAGTTTCTCTCAGGTATGTAAGGTTATAAATGGGTGAATTTGTTCAAACCCATGCCTAATCCCTCTCTAATTCATGAAAATCTATATATTGATCCTACGGGGTTTAACCCAATGCTTGAATTTCCTAAGTTTCTACCACGGGTATGATCTAAGTATGTTTCTATTATTGATTTATTATTCATGGGAAAGGTTTACAATGTTTACAACTATGAATCATTTTTTAAAGTTTTGTAAATTATGATTCCCATCCATGAAAAGTTCATGAAAGTTGAGATCTATAATGCATGTTCAAGTATGATGAGATATTTATGACGAAAAGCATGTTTTCAAGTATTTTCAAGCATGTTTAAGTATTGGGAAAGCCCATACGTGCAGGTATGATTTATGATTTCATGTCAATTAGCTTACCATATGGTTTTGGAGTCAAGACACTCAATTATGTTCAGCTTGTGGTATGGTTTGATTTAAGGCTCCTCATGTATGATTTTTGATTTTATATCTACATGATTATTCCACTTCGTCAGTAGACAATGGTCAGCTTCATTGAAAAATGATGGAGAATATATGCATGTTTTAGGGAGTAGTGTCTAGCACCGAGTAGGCTAAGGGTCAGTCAACCCTATGCCTCAGAACAACGAGCCAAAGACAGAGGAGGGGGACTAGTTTAGGAGTCTAATTTTTTTGATTCATTCATTCATTTGATCAGATTATTCGGGACCTCCTTTGGAGCTTTTCCCTGCCCCAAGGGTCCTTAAGCTTGATATTGATATCATGATAGCATCCTTATCCTTGGAAAGACTTTGGACGGCTCTAACTACTTGAGTGTGATAGTCGGGACCATGTAAGCTCTATCGTGGTAATGTCGGTTATATGCCGAGTCTCCCATTGTTCCTCATGATTTCAGCTATGCATGATTAATAATCATGACATGTGTATATGTATATATATGTTCTAAAACAGGTTTGACCCAATATTCAGTTTTAGTCATGATTAACAGATTTTAGCTTTGCATCATTCAATTCAGTTAGGATGTTAAGTTATGTTTAGTCATGATTTTAGAAAATAGCATACAATCCCTACTCTCAGATTCTTATCTTGATTATTTTTTATATTGTGCATGTTTTAATGATTTTACTTACTTAAGCAGTTTTACTTACCTTACATTCTTTGTACATTTCACGTACAACTCTATGTTGTATCATTTTATGATACATTGTCCGATCTTTAGACTCAGCCCCATCACTAGCCAACTTCCAGAGCTAGCATCCAGTCTCAGTTGGTGAGTCCTCATCTCGTGAGGACCCTTCCTTTTTAGTTGTTTCTTTACATTTTTAGTGTCAAACTTAGAGAGTTAGTTGGCGTCTTGTCACATCAACTCATCAGATATAGAGGCCTTTTAAACATAGATTGTATTTAACTTCAGACTCGCGTTTTATGTTTTGATGATATGTCATGCTTAGAATTCCCTATGATTATTATAATTGATCTTCCATTTTATTAATTGAGTTAGATGTATGTTCATGCCATGGTCAAGTTGGAGTCTCTCAGGGCTCCTTGTCCCATGTCTCGATCTAGGCCCATGTTTGGGTCGTGACAAACTTGCTATCAGAGCCATAGGTTTTGAAGTGTCCTAAGATGATTGAAAGCCGCGTTAAGTAGAGTCTTTTACATGTGTTTGAAGCATGCCACACTTATGACGAAGAGGCTACGAGACATTCAGAAAATGTTCCCTTCTTTCATGATCTTTGTCGTGCGGTGAAATGTCGCTCCATCCTTCTAACTCAAGTTGTACGCATTTGCAGAATCACGTCTCCCCGTAGAGTTAATGGTAGAAGAAATGAAAAATGGAAAAGGCCACGAGGATGGCAATGGAGACGGGCACCAATAGGCCCCACCAGCCCATGAGCACCATGCACTAGAGCCAGTTGCCCACACTGAATTCCGGACAGCCATTCAGATGCTAGCACAAGCCTTGACCGCCCAAGTCAATCAATAGGTGATAGCGCATGTCCCTCAGAACGGGAATGCAATGGTAGCGTTAGTCATATATTTTGAGGATTAACGCTCCAAATTTCCTTGGGTCAAGAGTTGATAAGGATCCACATGATTTTATCGATGAGATTCTAAAAATCACCCAGGTCATGGGGGTGAATGGAGAGGAGTGCGCCGACATAGCATCTTATCAGCTAAAAGGGGTGGCGCATATATGGTTCAAGCAATGGAAAGATTGTATGGTAGTAGGAGTAGGCCCTATCAGTTAGGATGAGTTCCATATCGCTTTCCTAGATCGGTTCTTCCCTCGTAAGATGAGGGAGCTGAAGGGCCGAGTTTGTGAAATTGAAATAAGGAAAGATGACAGTGTAGGAATATGCTCTAGAATTCACTCGTCTGTCCATGTACTCCCCTGAGTTAATGGTTGGCTAGAGGGCTCGAGTCAGCAAGTTTGTTCATGGGGTGGCGGACTATCTAGATAAGGATCGTAGGACCTCCATGCTCCATCAGGGTATGGATTTTTCTCAGATAGTTTTGTACGCCCAGTAGATGAAGGTTGAGCATCTGAGGGAGAGAGAGGCCAAGAGGGGAAGGACGAACAGCTATAGGTTCTCTCAGTCGAGGCCAGGTGGTGGGAACCGATAGCAGTCCCACCAGAGATCTTCAGCCCCAATGTCTTCTGCTATGAGTGTGCCATCCTGACCTAGGCACGACCAGAGGGGATGAGCATCAGGCTCTATGTGTTGGAGCAGCAGGCCCACAGATTCCAATATTCCAGTTTGCAACAAGTGTGGCCGGAGACACACGGGTCAATGTGTGGCAGGTACAGGTGCTTTCTTCGAGTGTGGAAAGCCTAGACATATGCTTAGAGATTTCCCAATAGCTAGACAGGGCCATGATGGGGTCCAAGGCCCAGCTTCTAGTTCAGCAGCTACACCATCACATCCATCTCAACAGGGTGCATCTACTAGTGTGGGTGGCGGACAACACAAGAACAAATTCTACACCTTTGCATCCTGCCAGGAACAAAAGGTCTCCCCAGATGTAGTAACTGGTATGTTATGAGTTTTCCACCTTGATGTATATACTTTGTTAGATCCAAGGGCTACTTTGTCTATTGTGACACCCTATGTTGCTATTACTTTCGGAGTCAGTCTCGAAATCCTATCAGAACCCTTCTTAGTGACTACTCTAGTCAGTGATTCAGTTATATCTACACGGGTGTATAGAGATTTCCCTATCACAGTTCTTTAGAAGATAACCTCAGCAGATCTTGTAGAGTTATCCATGACCGATTTTGATGTTATCCTCGGTATGTCTTGGCTATTTACATGCTATGCCTCAGTTAATTATAGAACTCGGGCAGTAGAGTTTAGATTTTCGAATGAGCCAGTCTTAGAGTGGAAGGGTAGTTCAGCTGTGCCTATAGGTCGATTCATTTCCTACCTTAAGGCCAGAAAGATGATCTCAAAGGGTTGTGTGTACCTTCTATTAGGGTTAAGGATGCTACATCCAAGACCTTGACTATCCAGTCAGTTCCATTAGTATGCGAGTATCCAAAAGTCTTCCCAGATTATTTACCGGAAATCCTCCTGAGTGGGAGATTGATTTTGGTATTGACCTTCTTCCCGATATGCATCCTATTTTTATTCCTCCTTACATCATGGCCCCAGCCAAGTTGAAGAAGTTGAAGGAGCAATTGAAAGACCTTTTAGATAAGGGTTTCATTAGACCGAGAAGGACCCCATGGGGTGCACTAGTTATATTTATCCGCAAGAAATATAGCTCTCTTCGTATGTGTATTAATTATCGACAATTGGAAAGGTCACCATTAAGAACCAGTATCCTCTCCCTAGAATTGATGATTTGTTTGACCAGCTTTAGGGTGCTAAGTGCTTTTCAAAGATTGACCTCATATACAAATACCATCTGCTCAGGGTTCGGGAGAGTGATATCCTAAAAATAGCTTTTAGAATATGATATGGTCATTACGAGGTTGTAGTTATATATTTTGGACTATCGAATGCTCTTGCAGCTTTTACGAATTTGATGAACAGGGTGTTCAAGCCATACTGGGATATGTTCATGATCATGTTTATTGATTACATCCTGATATACTCTTAGAGCAAGGAGGAGCATGCCGCTCATTTGAGGGAGGTGCTATAGACTCTCAAGGAACGCCAATTGTATGCTAAATTCAGTAAGTGCAAGTTTTGGTTGAACTCGGTGACATTTTTGGGTCATCTGGTGTCAAGTGAAGGTATAAAGGTAGACTCTCAAAAGATAGAAGCGGTGAAGAATTGGCCTATACCAATGAATCCTTCAGACATCAAGAGTTTCTTGGGTTTAGCTTGGTACTTTCGGATATTTGTTGAGGGATTTTCATCTATTAGAGCGCCATTGAGCAAATTGACCCAAAAGAAAGGGAAATTCCAATGGTCGGAGGCTTGTGACAGGAGCTTTCAGGAGTTGAAAACTCGCCTTACCTCAGCACGAATGTTAACTCTACTTGAGTGTACCGATGGGTTCATGGTGTATTGTGATTCTTTGAGGATCGGCGTTGGTTGTGTATTGATGCAACATGGTAAGTTTGTAGCATATGCTTCCAAGCAACTGAAAGTTCATGAGAATAATTACCGGATCCATGATCTTGAATTGGCGGCAGTGGTATTTGCCTTGAAGATTTGGAGACACTATTTTTAGAGGGTCTCTGTGGGTGTGTTTATGGACCATAAAATCCTACAATATGTGTTTACTCAATAGGATCTAAATCTGCATCAAAGGAGGTATTGGAGCTACTCAAGGATTATGATACGAGTGTCCTTTACCATCTGGGTAAGGCCAATGTAGTAGCAGATGCACTTAGTAGACTCTCTAGGGAGAGTGTGTCCCATATGGATGAAGGGAGGAAGGAGCTAGTGAAAAATGTGCATTGACTTGCAAGGTGTGCTTTAAGATATCAGTATCCCTACTTAGAAGTGGGACAAAATCAATATGGACTTCATCACAGGATTGCTTCGCACTCATCGACAATATAACTACATTTGGGTGGTCGTGGACAGGTTGACCAAAGACGCTCATTTTCTACCGGTCAAAACTATAGATTCAGTGGAAGATTATGCCAAACTGTACATCTGAGTGCTAGTTTGGTTGCATGGATTTCCCTTGTCCATCATATCAGACAGAGATACTCAATTCACCTCCCAGTTTTGGAGATCTTTCAAAAGGGACTTGGTACTCAGGTCAAGCTTAGTAATGCATTTCATATGCAAACTGATGGTCAGGCGGAGCGGACTATTCACACTCTCGAGACATGTTAACAGCATGTGTGATTGACTTCAAAGGTAGTTGGGATGACCATTTGCCTCCCATTGAGTTCGCGTACAATAACAGTTATTATTCCAGCATTCAGATGGCTCCGTTTGAGGCTCTCTATGGGTGGAGATGTAGATTGCCTATTGGTTGGTTTGAAGTCAGTGAAGCTGCAATGATAGGACTGCATTCAGTCTATGAGGCCATGGAGAAAGTTCACCTCATATGGGACAGGTTGAAAAAATCTGAAAGTCGCCAAAAGTCTTATGGGGATGTGAGAAGGAGAGATCTTGAGTTCGAAGTTGATGATTGGGTGTTTCTGAAGGTGTCTCCCATGAAGGGAGTGATGAGATTCCCAAATAAAGGAAACTCAGTCCCTATTATGTGGCCCCATACCATATAATGAAACGGGTTGGCAAGGTAGCATATGAATTGGAGTTGCCCTCAGAATTAGCTTCAGTCCATCTAGTTTTCCATGTATCGCTCCTAAAGAAGTGTATGCGTGATCCAGCTCTAGTCATTCTGGTGGATAGTGTCGGTGTGAATGACAACCTTAGTTATGAGGAGGTTCCGGTGTAAATACTGGATCGTTAGGTTCAAAAGCTAAGAAACAAGGAAGTAGCTTTAGTTAAGGTTTTTTGGAGAAATCAGCATGTTGAGGGAGCTATATGGGAAGCCAAAGCAGATATGATGGCTAGATACCCACATTTATTCTCTACCAGCTCAGTTCCAGCTCGAGGTATCAGTTTTTGCCCTAAAACACTATTCAGTTTCACGTTAAATTCATGTGCCCCAGTTTTTTTCTTGTCTATGAATGTATGTATGATTGATGAATTCAGTTCAGTTATGTAGTTCAGTTCAGAGGTAGTCAATTTGTCGGTTTTCAGCTTATATGATCAATGTATGAGTATGATAATCACATTTCACTGCTTTTCTATGTGATTTTCAATATTCGAGGGAGAATGTTCCCAATGGGGAGATATTTTTATACCCCAAAAGCCCAAAGATAAGACCCGGGAGTTGAAATTGAGAAAAACAGAATTTTTTGCACGAGGTCAAAGAACGAGTCATCCCATGACCGGTCAGGATGACCACGAGTAGTTAAGTGACTAGTGGTGAGGAGTATGACTTGAGTTGGAATTTCTGGTTTTGGGTCACCACGGACTTGACCATGAGTCGTGGTCAGCCCCACGACTCATTGGGTCAGTAGTTGTTAGGGATGAAGTGAAGGTAGGAGGAGTTGGGCAGTGCACCTAACAGGTGGGTCACAACGACTTATTAGGTACACCACGAGTCGTGGTGTGCCCCATGTGAGAATTGGCAGTGAAGGCAACGGAAGGTGACCGCTGTTCGCGGTCTGCTGCTCAGGTTGGTATTATATATTATAAACCGACACGCAAGTGCACGTGGTCAAACAAGTAATAAAGTGGCTAAGTAGCCAAGTATCGATCCAAGGAGGCTCAAGATACGTAAAATTGCCTAGTTTACTATATTCCTATTTCACTTCTAATTATGCTCACAACAATGTAACCAATAGTTACTTGAGTTTTTGTTTCTAAGCTATATATACTACAATTAATAACAACTATTTACTTGTGAATTTAGACAATGGATATGAACATGCCAAGGTTAAGAACAAGTAATGAACTTGATAATCATGATAATTTGGTTAATCTCTTCTTCATGTTGCTAGCCAAGAACAGTAGCCTAGAAATTAAAACTCTCGTATTTAATTTCACTTAAGAATCATAAACCATTCGTCTACATTTCTGTGATCAAATGCAATTTATGACCTAGCAATACAATTCCGGTTCCTAAATTGACTAATACGGCTTTCAAGTATATTTCTATCAGGAAAGCACATCAAAACCCAATTTTCCCAAATCAAGTTAAGAACAATATCCTATTAATTCACAACTTTCCAATTTCTTGCTCTCTCGAGTGAAATTGGACTTTTTAGATGTACATTAAAGTAGGCCAAGCACTAATGCAGTAGAAACAAGAATTAATAGAACAACATGAAAGAAGATGAAGAAAACCATATCAATTACAATCAAAATTCATTACAAGTGTTCAAAACCTTAGCAAGGAAGAGAATTAGCCACTCATTTGTGGATTGATCATCCTAAAACGAGTGTAAATCATACGTACAATTGGTAGAAAGAAGAAAGGAAGAGAAGAAATCTCTTAGCTTTTTCGTCCCTCAACTGCTGCTAACCCACGTCCTAGCTCCACCAAGTCTTCATCCTGAAAAATAAACCTAAGTGTGCTATTTATATTAGTAGGAATCTTTCCCGGAATAACAAGCAACGTGTCACGGAGTGCATCGCGGAGCACGGCCTCCGTGACACGCTACGGACGCGGAGGCTCTCTGGAAAATCACCCGAAATTGGCCCAGGCAGCACCCTGCCGCATTGGCAGCGTGTCACGCTGCCTGGGCAGCGCGTTGCAGCCCCTTGGTCGCGGAGGACACCTGCCGTGGCACGTTGCCAACGCGCAGGTGGGCTGTTTTGAGCGGCCTGCCTGCCGTGGCACCTTGTTGACGCGCCGGTGGGCTGTTTTGTGCCTCTTCCTTGCCGACGTTCGCGTGTTAATTCCGTTTCCAAGGTTCTACTTCACCAACTCATGGATTAGTTACTCAAACATCATCAAAACCTACAAAACAAAGGCTAATCATGTTGGTTAGCACATATCTCCACATTATATAAAATTACATGAAAATGTATACAATAACTTAGATAAACAAGACTAATTTAAGTAATAAAGAGTATCTCGGGCATATATTTTTGCCCGTGATCAACCGCGAGTCATGATCACCAGTTATGAACCATTAGGTCCCTCGTGAGGACCCTTTGAGGAAAATTTGTAGTTCACTTGACGACAGGAGATCACGACTCGTGCCCAATGGTAACAATTCGTCCAGTCCCTCGTTAGGACTGGCAGTTACCTTTTCTCTGCGAATTTAGTAAGGGCTTATCCATAATACCTATGATACTAAGGCCTAAACTACATCGTTTTAAACTATGAATAATGAGTTTTAAGAGTGCTAAGTTCATTCTATGATATTCTTATTCATGCATGCAATCTTAGAAGGCTAGAGAGGTGATCAAGCTTAATTCTTCCAAATTTTTCTCAATTCTTCCTTGGGCAATCAGAGAAGTTGTAGAATCAGATTCTCTCAGGTATGTAATATTATGAATGAGTGAATTTGTTCACACCCATGCCCAATCCCTCTCTAATTCATGAAAATCTATATGTTGATCCTATGGGGTTTTAAACCAATGCATAATTTTTCTATGTTTCTACCATGGGTATGATCTAAGTATGTTTCTATTACTGATTTATGATTCATGCGCAAGTTTTACAATGTTTTCAATTATAAATCATATTTTTAAGTTTTATAAACTATGATGCCCATCCATGAGAAGTTCATGAAAGTTGAGATCTATGATTACGTTCAAGTTTGATGAGATATTTATTAAGAAAAGCATGTTTTCAAGTTACTCATGTTCATGATCATTTTTCTAAGTGAATCAAGTATTTTCAAGCATGTTTAAGTATTGGGCAAGCCCATATGTTCAAGTATGATTTATGATTTCATGTTAATTAGCTTACCACATGGTATTGGAGTCAAGACTCCCAATTATGTTCAGCTCGTGGTATGCTTTGAGCCAAGGCTCCTCATGTATATTTTTATATTTTATATGTACATGATTACCCGGCTTCGTCACTAGACGATGGTCAACTTCGTTGAAAAATGATGGAGAGCATATGCATATTTTTGGGAGTAGTGTCTAGCACCGAGTAGGCTAAGTGTTAGTCAAACCTATTCCTCAGAACAACGAGCCAACGGAGGTATTATCTGATAATTTTGGACCTCCTGTTGGATCTTTCCCCTGCCCAAGGGGCCTTCAGCATGATATCGATATCATGGAAGAGCCCTTAGCCCTAACAAGGCTTTGGATAGCTTTGCCCACTTGAGTGTGATAGTCAGGACCCTGTAAGCTATATTATGGTAATGTCAGTTATATGATGAGTCTCCCATTATTCCTCATGATTTTAGTTATGCATGTTTACTAATCATGACATATTTATATATATATGTTCTAAAGTAGGTTTGACCCAATGTTCAGTTTTACTCATGATTATCAGATTTTAGCTTTGGGTCATTCGATTCGGTTATGATGTTCAGTTATGTTCAATCATGATTTCAGAAAATAGCATGCAAGCCCTACTCTCAGATTTTTATCCTGATTATGATTTATATTGTGCATGTTTTAATGATTTTACTTACTTAAGAGGTTTTACTTATCTTGCATACTCGATATGTTCCACATACTAACTGTATACTCTATGTTGTATCGTTTTATGATACAGGCTCTGATCTTCCGTCACTAGACAGGTTGCGGAGTTAGCATCCAGTCTCTGTTGGTGAATCCTCATCTCCCTAGGACCCTCCCTTATCGGTTGTTTCTTTAAATTTTTCAGTTTCAGACATAGAGAGTTCGTTGGGGTCTTGTCCCATCAACTCATCAAGCCTAGAGGCCTTTCAAACATAGATTGTATTCAGCTTCAGACTGGGATTGTATGTTCTAATGTTATTTCATTCTTAGACTTTCGCTATGATTATTATGATTCATCTTCTGTATTATTGATTAAGTTAGATGTATGTTCATGCCATGGGTCGACTTTGAGTCTCTCGGGGCTGTTTGTCCCATGTCTCGATCCGAGCCCATATTTGGGTCATGATAATAAACTAAGTATTGAGATAGATCACTAGTGTAATAAATTGAAGTTTTTATGAATTCATGGGGAACACTTCCCATGTAAATTGCATAAACTTGATCACAACACCAATTGTCCACATTGTATCTTGATTATTTCTTTAAACCTCCCATTAGGAAATAATTAAAATAAAAGCATAAATACTAGCAGTATTTTACATCCTGATCATATTCCCTGTAAGATCGACCCCAACCACAGTTGGGTTCTTTATTGACAATGTCTGTATTATACTTCTTCAGGGATGTAATTTGAGCATTACCAAAAATGGCATCGTTGTCGAGGAGTGGCTCAAATATGGAAGATAGGTCTGATAAAGCTGAATCTGAGGAGGGGGAACAAGAGAATGATGATGATCAGTCCCCACCTCCAGAGAGCCACACCATCAGGTGGAGTGCGCCCAGTTCTAGAGATATTTTTGAGCAGGGTCTCATCCTCACATCCAAATAGAATATGAGGCGGAGCATTCAGGAGAAGTCGCAGATCTTGACAATTGCCCTGAATGAGGTTGAAGAGATGAAGCGGCTATTTCACTTATATAGGTATGAGTGGATTCCAAGAACCCCTGACAACTTCAGTGTTGACATGGTCAGGGAGTTCTATTCCAACTAATTGTACACCTTAGAGTAGCGGACTCTTGCAGGGCAGAAACTGAAGGAGTACCCTAGAATGGATAGTGTAAGGGTCCGGGGGCACACTGTGTCACGCCCCAAAATTGGGGGAGGGAACGACTGGCTCTTGATACCTGACTGACCGGGAAGCCAGCTGTATGACATCTTTAACTATAACACACAGGTCATCCAGGCCACCTGTCACTATCAAATGGAGTACAAACTGGACCCATAAGGTCTCAACAATATAGGGTAAACAACTTAATTACAAACAAGGCTATAAGTATTCTAAACCAAACAACAAAACTCTGACAAGGCCACAAACTTGATAACATTGTACACACTAAGTCCACAAAGTATCTAAAGAGTAAACTAGCTGATAGTCGGAACAAGGCTCCGACCGACCCATAACTACATCTCAAAACTCTAACTGAAACAAAACTAGTATCTTAGCCCCAAAAAGAAAGGAGCATACCAAAACATCCATTGATCTTACGGACCTACTACTGCAACTGGATATCCCGACCGCTACCTATACTCGCGGCATGAACACAGGTCCCCAAGTGAAGGGACATCTGTACGAATGAAATGTATTGGTATGTAAGGCTAAAAAACTATAATCATATAAGATAGTAGTGATAACTGAGCCATAAATAAATAATAGTAACAACCTAGAATCTTGGAAACTGAAACCTGACAATAACTAAATGTTGAAGTGCAATGCAACCAAGTAATGCACAAGCAAAGTTATAACTGTAATACCGGCGGCCAGCCGACCATAAAATTCATGTAAAAATGCTTCCAGGCGATGTACCACACCGGGGTAAATTAAAAATATCTCTAGCCGATGTACCATGCTAGGGTAAAATAAAAATATCTCCAACTGGTGTACCATATCGAGGTAAAATAAAAATATCTTCAGCCGGTGTACCATACCGGGGTAAAATAAAAATATCTCTAGTGGGTATATCATATTGGGGTAAAAGAAAAACAACTCCAACTGGTGTACCATACCGGGGTCAAATAAAAATATCTCAATCACAATCATGAACATAGCCGGTAGAGCTTATACTGAGTCAATTTATCACATATGACATAGAGATGACAAATGTTAAATCTGTAGCCTTAATAGGTCTCTTTCATGACATATAAATGCAAGTGAGCACATATACCATGTAAAATTAGCAAATATGCACATATATCACATAAAGCTGTCAAATTACATACAAATTGTCGACTTAGTGACTCGCCGGAATTTCAGGAGGTTTAGACAACGAAAGAACTTTAGTAGTCTTACAAGAAATGTCCTACAAATAATCTTACCAATTTAACATATCACTTGAGCAGAAGAATAAAGATTATTATTCCTATACAATCCTCTAACATTTGGGAACTACATATATATATACCGCCCACAGGGTGGTTCCTTTACATGTATCGATAACTATACACTAGAACTTCAACGAGAACATATATTTATTAATTCATTTGTCTTATTTGCAGGAAAACATGGAACTTATAGCTTGGAACTCGGAGTTATTTTTCATAATTCTTAACGTATACATAGAGCGAAGAGCTGAACTATAGACATACAATGTATGAGACTTCTGTGTAACGTATAAACTCATATTTAGTTAACTGAGTGACCTCTAGGAGACTTCCTGAGATTAGAATTTTTAAGTTTAACTGATCATTATCATAGATTGTGCTTATACTTACTTAGATATTAGGAAAATTGGTACGTGGGAGAATCTCTCCTCTGAATTTAGGAAATTCAAATGTTAACTCAAAAAAAGCTAAACATATAGAAGTAAGACTTGAATATAACTAAAAGAATTCAACTATATGTTATGACATGAAAATCATATACATTAAGACTTCTTAATAGAAATTCTTATAATGACTTGTATGCAACTTCAATTACTTGACTAAGATATTAGCATGATTCTCAAAATATGATTTTGAAAATATTGTAGATTAGCATAGCACATTTGAACATAACATAGGGAAGTAAAGACATAACTTAAGGATCTGAGACTTGGAGCTCTGTAATTAAGGAACTCGTGAGCAAATCTCTAAGTGTTGCCTTATAGGCAAATAAGGACATATAGCCATAATTCAGACGACGTTGGATTGACTTACACAAATGTGCAATTATCTGAGGAGCTTAAGAAAACATACATAATTATAAGTGGCTTAGAATCTCCTAGAATTACCCTTTTCAAACATGGAAAATAATTTCTACACATAGAATGGATAACTTAGCATAATTTCTTTGGGGTATAGTGGAGAGCTTCCCTTTAACTTAAGTTACTATTTTAAAGACGTTCAACTCTAATTGATTCACAGGTCGTAGTTACATAATTTTCATTATATCATTTTAATACATAACGTATTTACACAACTTATTTAACTTAATGCCTTGGCGACTCCCAGGAGGTTCAGATAGCACAAGAGTTCCATTAAACTTGCAGCAATATTCTGAAGACAATTCTTGTTACCTTAGCATGTAACTTGAACATAAGCATAAGCGTAAATATATTCTTATTTACGTATAACCAAATAACATTAATATATTGCGTATAACCTACCCATAAAGATGGTTGCGCATAAATATCAGTAATTTACACATTTGAGTTCTATCTTTCAAGTTCAACGTATTGGTTTGTTCGGAAACTCGTTAAATAGTCAGTTAGTTAAGGGGAGAGAAATCAACGAATCTCCTCTTGGCATTATATACCTTAGAAAATGTTCATAAGAGGGTGAATGACTATTGTAAGGCATTTCCATTTTCTTAATCTCATTTACCCTTATCTAGCTTAAAATCATTTTCTAGCATTATGTTTGTTCGTGCGTCGCCGTCTTTCCCTTTTTACCAATTTCAGTTAGAATCCAGCGTCTAAGACATTTGGCAACACATATATATGACAAAAACAAAAGGAACAGCTCATAGTGCTCATGCTGAGGGGTCTCTAGACTCGATCTATAGCTACGACGACAATAGTACGACAACAAGCATACAAATAACACTCTTTTGCTTTACCTTCACAAGCTTCAACCCTTTTACCAATGGCTTCTATTAAGCAACATAAGCCCTTGGAAAGAATCATAATATTCTTCCAACATGAACTTAGATACATAGGAATGCCGGACTTGTCAACGGCATGAACATGTGCTTGAAAACAAGAGATAACGGGCGCCTTACATACCTTTCTCTGATGAACTTTTCTTTAGACGATTTCCTATTTCAATGATAAGCCTTCAACCTCCTTAATCCAGTGTTTTTATAGGATAACAAGAATATTAATTTGTATCACAAAATTCATCCCAAAATTACGTGCCAAAGGCAGTCACAACAGCAACAATAACACACGCAACATCAACAACATTTAGTCATTTTCTCAACTAGTTTTCACTAAGTTTTGAGGGAGAACAAAGAGGAAATTTTACCCCAGTTCTGCTTTAATTCGTCCCCTCAATATGAAGTATAATTCCAGAAAAAGAAACAACCAAAAGGCCTAAGTAAAATGAGAAAACCTCAGCTCACAAACAGTCCATCGGCAGCTCACTTAGCTACCAATCTCCAGCTCTTCGCTTTGCAATTTGAGAGGTTTAAAAGGAGATAAATCCTTACCTTTTTCTGGGGGGTTGTTCTTGGTTAAAAAAGTAAGTAATTGAACTCAACTTCTTGTCTAAAAATGCATCAACCTTTCTGTACAAAATGTTGAAATAATAGTTCACCAACACACCGAATACACCTTCAACTTCTAGTCTTTTAATCAAGAATTCAAGAAAGGTTAGTAGTAGAATTCTTATCTTTTATACTTTTTGTTAATCCCTACCAAGAGTTAACGTATATGTAGCTTAGAACAACTTTAAAAATACAGCAAATTCCCCACAACAACACTGCTCAAGTGCAGCTAAAATAGCCACCAACACACCGCCTTCACCTTATGATAGATCCCCTTCACTTAGCTTTAGTTTTGACGGAGTTTAGCTTGGTGTTTTCATTAGTTGTTTGCTGAAAATTTGAGAGGATTTCAGAGGATAAGTAATATCTCAATTCTAGAAAAGTTGAAAATGATCTCTTAGAACAACACTTAAAATATAAAGGTATTTGGGCGGGTGGTCATTTTTTAGGGTGGTGGCCACATCACTGCCCGATTGTGCCACCATAAAATGTCCATAACTTTTTACTCAACTCTAATTGATGGGTGGTTTGATGTTCTGAAAACTAGACTAAAAGACCTTTAATTTGATAAGTTGTTGGGCTTTTAATTCATTATGTATTGGGAGATACGATCATTTAATGTTGACCCTTACTTTTGAACTTCACATACTCTCTGCTTTTCCGTTCGTACACATTTCCCTTGTCATCTACAATCAATATACAACTCGTAATTACCTTAACATAGCATACAAACATCAAATAATCTCCAAAAGAATTTCAGGGTGTAACATCCCCTCTTCTTAGAAACATTCGTCCTCGAAAGTCATAGCACATTTAACTCATCCTTGTCTTCTGTCATAAATATATATTCCATATATTCGTAAACATATCCTTTCCTGTCTTTGCTTTATTTCAACTATACTTATTCGACTCATTCAATTTATCTAACATTAGACAAACGTGCCTTAACACAAAATAATCGATGAAATTTTCTAACCATAAGCAAATTTATACGCTACCACGGCAGATGATTAACTCCAATACCACTTTCCATTCACTACTTAAGATATAAAATCAATGTTAAAGCTGAAGCTGCGCTTTTACACTTTCTTTTACCACGACCCATCCTTTGCAGTTCTAATAATAGAAACTAAATGTTGTTCTGGGGACAAAGAAGGGACTAAATCTCCAGGAGAAATTGAATGTCTGGCCACCCGGGGCCTTGAAACACTATATAGGCCCTTAAATAATCCTGTTGACCTAGTCTCCCCTCTCTATTGTAATTCTCTATCTATACTTGGAGACGATGAATCAAATCCTCTATCTTCTGAGCAAATGCTTGTATCCAAGCAATAGCCATATCTGTCTGGGTAGACATTCCTAAACATTCTTGGACCAGATGGAGTCCCAAACCTAATACAATTGATATACTCTATTCCTCGTATTCTGCACCATATATGAAGCATATCGGACCAAAGAATTAAACCTGAGACTATATTCGCGAATACTCATGCTTCCCTGCTCTAGGTACAAAAACTGATTAGCTCAAACCCATCAAAGTTCCCGTCGTAAGTACTGATTCGTGAATGCTTGGGGATTTAGGCTCAAAACTCCCAGGCACTAGTGCTCTCAAAAGTGTTTCTCTTGGACCCTGCCATTAATTTCAACTATTGATTTTGAAATGTCACTACTCGGGTTAATATCTAAAAATGCTTCCTCAAAATCTCGTCCTTTTGATATACTAAATGGTGTTGGAGGATCAACAAATCTACCTCCTCCTGGCTCTACAGGAACTGGGACAAGATGAGGGGTTAATCCCTTCCCACAGTAGCTCTGATTGGAACTAGAGTAACTGTAACACGGGGAGTAAAAAAACTCACTTCGAGCCTATAATCTATTTCTAGAATCAGTAGGAGGGTGACTAGGACCCTTTCAAACATCAGTGCTGATAAATATCGAAGCCATCTACCTTACTCCAAGCGAATTAAAAAATATAATCACTATTTAGATTTCAAACACCTCTACATCTTTGCTCTATAGCACGATCTATTAATGAACAAAGTGAAACAACTCCTTAATGCCATGTAGCCTCCAGATTATAAGTATGGTGCACAACATACCCATAAGAAAGATTCTACTAGACACGGCTTGTGGACTCCCTGGGATACGACTTCGCTCTGATACCAAGTTTGTCACGCCCCAAAACTAGGGGAGGACGTAACTTGCACTTGATACCTAACTGACTGGGAAGCCGGCTATATGACATCTATAACTGTAATACTTAGGCCATCCAGGCCCCCTGTCACAATCAACTGGAGTACAAACTGGACCCATAAGGTCTCAACAACATAGGGTAAACAACTGAAATGAAAACAAGGATATAAGTATACTAAACCTAACAATAAAAAGCCGATAAGGCCACAAACTAAATAACACTGTACACACTAAGTCCACAAAGCCTCTAAAGGGTAAACTGACTGATGGTCGGAACAAGGCTCCGACCAACCCATGACTGCATCTCAAAACTCTAACTGAAACAAAACTAGATTTTAGCTCCAGAAGGAAAGAAGCATACCAATACATCTGCTAATCTCAAGGACCATTACTGCAACTGGCAATCCTGACCACTACCTGTACCTATGGCACAAATGCAAGTCCCCAAGCGAAGGGACATCAGTACGAATGAAATGTACTAGTATGTATGGCTGAAAACTATAATCATAAAAGATACCAATGATAACTAAGCCAGAAATAAGGAATAGTAACAAACCTAAAATCCTGAAAACTGAAGCCTGACAATAACTAAATATTGAAGTGCAAATGCAACCTAATAATGCACAAAAAAAGTTACAACTATAATGCCGACGACCAGCCAACCATAAAATTCAAGTAAAAATGCCTCCAGCTGATGTACCACACTAGGGTAAATTAAAAATATCTACCAACTGGTGTACCACACTAGGGTAAAATAAAAAAATCTCCAGTTGATGTATCATAAGGGGGTAAAATAAAAATATCTCTAGCCAGGGGTAAAATAAAAATATCTCTAGCCAGTGTATCATACTGGGATAAAATAAAAATTTCTCTAGTTGGTATACCATATCGGGGTAAAAGAAAAATATCTCAATCACAATCATGAATAGAGCCGGTAGAGCTTATACTGAGTCAATTTAACACATATGACATAGAGATGACAAATGTTAAATCTGTATCCTTAATTGGTCTCTTTCGTGACATATAAATGCAAGTGAGCACATATACCATGTAAAATTAGAAAATATGCACATATATCACATAAAGCTATCAAATTACATACAAATTGTCGACTCAGTGACACGACGGACCTTCAGGAGGTTTAGAGAATGAAAGAACTTTAGTAGGCTTACAAGCAATGTCCTACAAATAACCTTACAAATTTGACGATCGCTTGAGTAAACGAACATAGATTCTCATTCCTATACAATCCTTTAACATCTGGGAACTACACATATATATACTGCCCACAAGGTGGTTCCTTTACATATATCGATAATTATTCACTGGAATTCTGTTATCAAACTTATCACTTCAATGAGCACATATATTTCTTAATTCATTTGTCTTATTTTCAGGAAAACATGGAACTTATAGCTTGGAACTTGGACTTATTTTTCATAATGCTTAACGTATGCATAGAGCTGAGAGTTGAACTATAGACATACAATGTATGAGACTTCTTTATAATGTATAAAACTCATATTTAGTTAACTGAGTGACCTATAGGAGACCTCCTGAGATTGGAAGTTTTATGCTTAACTAATCATTATCATAGTTTATGCTTATACTTACTTAGACATTAGGAAAATTGGTACGTGGGAGAATCTCTCCTCTGAATTTAGGAAATTCAAATGTTAACTCACCAAAAGCTAAACATATAGATGTATGAATTGAATATCAATAAATTAATTCAACTATATGCTATGACATGAAAATCATATACATTAAGACTTCTTACTAGAAATTCTTATAATGACTTGTATGCAACTTCAAATACTTGACTGAGACTTTAGCATGATTCTCAAAATATGATTTCTTGAAAACTTCTTAGATTAGCATTGCACATTTCAACATAACATAGGGAAGTGAAGACATAACTTAAGGATCTGAGACATGGAGCTCTATTACTTGGGAACTCGTGAGCAACTCTCTAAGTGCTTCCTTATAGGCAAATAAGGACTTAGAGTCGTAATTCGGATGATGCTGGATTGACATACACAAATGTTCAATTATATAAGGATCTTAAGAAAACTTACATAATTTTAAGTGGCTTAGAATATCCTAGGATTACCCTTTTCAAACTAGGAAAATAATTTCAACACATAGAATGGATAACTTAACAAAGTCCCATGGGGATATAGTGGAGAGCTTTTCTTTAACTAACTTTACTATTTTACAAACGTTCAACTCTAATTGATTCATAGAAGGCCGTTACATAATTTTTATTATATCATTTTACCACATAACATATTTACACCACTTATTTAACTTAATGCCTTGGCGAATCCCAGGAGGTTCAGACAGAACAAGAGTTCCACTAAACTTATGATGACATTCTTAAGGAAATTCATGTTGCTTTAGCATGTAACTTGAACGTAAGCATAAGAGTAAATATATTCTTATTTTTGAATAACTTACTAACATTAAGATAATGTCTATAACCTTCCCATAAACATAGTTGTGCAGAAATATTGATAATTTACACATTCAAGTTCTATCTTCCAAGTTCAACGTATCGGTTTGTCGTAAACTCGTTAACTAGTCGGTTTGTTAAGGGGAGAGAAATCAGGGAATCTCCTCAACGCCTTATATACCTTAGAACATGTTCATAAGAGGGTGGAGGAATATTGTAAGGCATTTCCATTTCGTTATTCTAACTTTCCCTTATCTAGCTTAAAATTGTTTTCCAGCGTTATGTTCATTCATGCATTGCCGTCTTTCCCTTTTTACCAATTTCACTTAGAATACAACATCTAACACATTTGGCACCACATATATATAACATAACATAAAGGACCTGCTCACATTTCCCAAGATGAGGGGTCTCCAAACACAATCTATAGCTACGACAACAATAATACGACAACAAGCGTATAAATTACACTCTTTTGCTTTACCTTCAAAAGCTTCAACCCTTTTACCAATGGCTTCTATTAATAAACCTAAACCCTTGGACAGAATCATAATATGATTCCAAAATTAACTTATATACATAGGAATGCCGGACTCATCAATGGCATGAAAACATGCTTGAAAAAAAGAGATAACGGGCGCCTTACATACCTTTCTCCGATGAACTTCTCTTTAGCCAATTTCCTACTTCAATGATAAGCCTTCAACCTCCTTAATCCAGTGGTTTTATAGAATAACAACAAGCTTAATCTGTAGCACTTAATGCATCCCAAAATAACTAACTAATGGCAGTTACAATAGCAACAACAACAAACAGCAACATCCACAACATTTAGCCGTTTTCTTAACTAGTTTTAACTAACTTTTGAGGGAGAAACAAGAGGAAATTTTACATTAGTGCTTATGTAATTCTTCCCCTCGATATGAAGTATAACTACAGAAAATGAAACAGCCAAAAAGCCTAAGGCCAAATCAATGAACTCCTCATTTGTCACCCCCATAACCTAAGGTACCTTCAATATCCCTTCAATGAATTCGTGTGGATCCTCGTCCACCTTTGATCCCGTGAACTCGGGAGGGTTCATCCTCAAAAAGTCTCTAATCTGAGCCGCCGCGGCGTTGCCATTATGTGGGATATGCGCAACAGCCTGCTGGTTGATCTAAGTGGTCAAGGCCTACGCCAACATCTGAATAGCCGTCGAAACTCAGCGTGGGCAGCTGATTCTGGTGCCTAGGCTCCTGGACAGGTGGGGCATGCTGACCCCCATGATCATCACCACCTCCGTGGCCTTCATCATTTTTGTTCCTCCTTCCATTTATTCTTCTGGGAGCCATAGTTTTCTACAGTCGTGAATAGCACGAATTAGAAGGATGGACAGATTTTTCATCGCACTACATGGATCATGAATGAAGGGAACATTTCCTAAAATGTCTAGTGACCTTTTCGTCATAAGTGTGGAACGCTTCACACCCATGAAAAAGAATCTACCTAACACGGCTTTCAGACTACCTAGGAGATATCTTGACCTATTGCTCTGATACCAAGTTTTTCACGACTCAAGAGTACACCCGGATGGTAAACACGGGACAAGGAGCCCCGAGGGACCCAAAGTCAACCCATGGCATGAGCATATAACTAAACCATTCATATAAGGTAGAAGAATGTGCTTAATGATTATGAACTAAAAGAAAACCGAGATATGAAACATAAGAAACAACAATACATGATCCAAGCATAAACAACTGAATACTACAAATATGTCTGAAAGCCTCTAATCATAAGTGACGGGTTGAAGGGACAAGACCCCAACTAACCCCAACATTCTGAATACAATAGATAGCCAAAATCTGAACATAAAGCCATCAAATCATGAGGACTCACCACTGAGAACTTAGAGCAGAACTGAGAGCGAGCTAGAAGAGATGTTGAACTTGAAATTCGGATCCTGCATCATGAAATGATACACCATAGAAACATGTGAGTCATTACTTGGAATATACCGAGTATGCAAGGTGTGTAAAATAATACTTAAAAACATAAGATTTATAGGAGTGGGACATCATGATCGTAAAGACTAAAATCATAAATATATTGTAAAATTCAAGGTTTCCCAAAAGCATTCATAAACCTTTCATAGTCACATCATGAGAGAAAAACATTTCATAAAACATGACTTGAGCCAAAAGAACATAATCATACATGCATTAAAACAATGAGGAGCAGTGGGAGATTTCTATAACCGACTTACCCCATACGAGCACACATGGAGCCTGACCTGTAATCCTAGTTGGGAGGTCATTCGTACCTTTCCAAGGATAGAACCATGAAAGGGGTGATATCACTCATGAAGGCCCTGTACGGCATAGGGGACGATCACTAAGGAGGTCCCAAACATAACCTACGGTGGCACGTAGTTTTGAGATTCGGGGCGTAACCTATTCCCCCAACCTTCTCGGTGTTAAGTACTACTCCCAAAACATGCAACGTGCTCATAGAAATTCATACATGACATGCATCGCTAGTTAAATTGTGGTAATCATAACGTTCTTTAGAATTCGTAATACTAGCCATGAAATCAGGCCCATGGGTCGGCCAAAATCATTGTTCATGAATCATAAGCGAAATATGGGCATTGCAAATATTTTAAACATACTTGAAATGCTTAAGTTTATAGGAAACATGATCATAATAACATGAGTAATTGAAAACATGCTTGAAGTTCAAAAATTCATATCATGCTTGAGGGATCACCATAACTATGAACTTCACTAAAAAAATCCTCATGATTTGGGAACCTATGCTTTTAGGGATTAGATTATTAAATATTGAGTAGAACAAGGGAAAAAAGCGCAATAATTTGAAATCGATGATTTTAGACATACTACAACAAGATCATATCAATTTTTGAGGAATCATGCAATTGGGTTAGGACCCATGATATTTAGTAACTTTAAACATAGTATTTAGGAAGAATTGGGCATGTGTAGGGACTAAACCACCCATTCAAAACCTGACATACCTGGAATTACTTGATTCTTAACTCCCTCGAAAAGCCCGGGATGAAAATTCGGTGAATTTGAAGAAGAACCATAGGATCACCTCCTACTCCCTTCTCTAACTCTTGAAAGCATCAAATGAGACTTAACATGAATTTTTCCCCCTTAAAGACCCTGTCCTAACCTCAAAATGACATAGTTTAGGCCTTAGGGTTGTAGGAAATTACGAAAAAGCCCTTACTAATTCGTAGGAAATAACTGCCAATTGACCCTAACGGGTGACCTGGCGACACGTTAGGATGGGAAATGACTTGTCGTGTCGCTAGTCAAGTACACTAGATACCAGGTCGGTTGGGGTCGTAACTGGTGACTCAACGACTCATCACAAGTGACCACTAGTCATGGTCACTTTCTATCAAGTACACTGCTTCATCCTTAATACATTTCCATACGCTTGCTCATGACCCACCTCACAAGTCATTGGGACTAGACACGACTCGTGGAGTCCCATCTGTTAGGTGTCATACCTCCCAGGTAACCCTCAATCTCACCCCATGGGAGACCTGATGACTCGTGTTGCTCTCCATGAGTCGTTCCCACGCCCACGGGGACCTCAGCTCCTCAGCCCATTCTAGCCTTCCCACAAGCCACCTGACGGCTCATGGAGTCTCCTCATGAGTCGTCTAGTGACCCGTCCTGCACTACTGTACATTATCCTAAATTTTCCCTGTTTTACTCCTAGGTGTGTTCCTTGGGTTTCCGGGGTAAACGGGACCTCAATTCCTCAACCTATTCCAGCCTTCCCCTGAGCCACCTGACAACTCGTGGGGTGTCCTCACGAGTTTTCTAATGACTTTTCCTGCTCTGCTACAACATTTTTCCAGATTTTTCCCCGTTTGACTCCCGAGTCTAATCCTTGGGTTCCCAGGGTATAACTAAAGTTGTGTTGAGCTTGACCTGGGTGCCAAGTTCCTCCTGAAATGATTTCCAGAAATGCAAGGTGAACTGAGTACCTCTATATGAAGTGATGGACAAGGAAACTACCTATAGTCTGACTAACTCTCAGATGTATAGTCTACCATTATCCTCAGATGAGTCTATAGTCTTAACTGGTAGGAAATGAGCTGACTTAGTCATCCAGTCTACAACCACTCAAATGGAATCATGCTATCGGCGAGTATGAGATAAACCTATGATTAAGTCCATATTCGCTTCCTCCCACTTCCAAGTAGGAATACTGATATCCTGAGTCATACCCTCAGTTCTCTGATGTTTAACCATAACCTGTTGGTAGTTCGGACACTTAACTACAAATTCTGCAATGTCCTTTGTCATGCCATTCCACCAATAGATTTCTCGTAGGTCATGATACATCTCAGTGGCACCCGAATGAATAGAATACCTAGAGCTATGTGCTTCTACCAGTATTCACTGTCTCAAGTTGTCTACCTCTGGAACACACAATTTGCCCTGGTATCGAAGTACACCATCTCCCCCTTTGGAGAAAGCCTCCATCTCCTTTCTTAGAACTGCTTCCTTTAACTTGAGTAAGATGGTGTCTTCGTCCTGCTTTGACTTAACCTCTACCACAGGTGAGGATTCTAACCTACTCTGAATTAAAACTATGCCCTTAGTTGAATCAACTAACTTCACTCCCAATCGAGCTAAACTATGGATATCCTTTGTCAGCTCTTTTCTGCCCTCTTCAACATGAGCAATGCTTCCCATAAACTTCATGCTTAAGGCATCATCCACCACATTAGCCTTGCCTGGGTGGTATAGCACACTCATGTCATAATCTTTCAGTAATTCCAGCCACCTCCTCTGATGAAGGTTCAAGCTCTTCTAATTGATCACATATTGAAGGCTCCTATGGTTAGTGAAAACATCCACGTGAACTCCATAGAGGTAATGCCTCCATATCTTTAAAGAAAATACCACTTCCGCCAGTTCGAGATCATGAGTTGGATAGTTCTTCTAATGAACCTTGAGTTGTTTATTGGCATAAGTTATCACCTTACCCCGCTGCATCAGGATGAAACCTAGGCCAACTTAGGAAGCATCACAATAAACTATGAACCCATCTGTTCCTTCTGGGAAGGTCAAAATCGGAGTTGTAGTGAGTCAAGTATTCAACTCTTGGAAACTCTTCTCACAACAATCTGACCACTGAAACTTCACCTTTTTTGAGTAAGTTTGGTTAATGGGGATGCAATGGAAGAAAATCCTTCTACAAACCATCGGTAATAACTGACTTAACCCAAGAAACTCCTGATATCTGATGGGGAAGTGGGTCTTGACCAATCTTTTACTGTTGTTATCTTTTGAGGATCTACCTGAGACCACATGATCGAGGAAAGCTACTGACTTCTGCTATAATTCACACTTATTAAATTTAGCAAACAACTGATGGTCTCTGAGAGTTTGCAACACTATTCTTAGGTGGTTAGCATGATCCTCCTCATCCCTGGAGTATATCAAGATGTTATCTATGAATACAATGACGAACATGTCCAGGTACGACTTGAATACCCTGTTCATCAGATCCATAAATGCTACAGAAGAAATGGTTAGTCCAAAATACATAACTAAAAATTCATAGTGACCATATTGAGTTCTGCAAGCTGTTTTCGAAATGTCACATTCTTTGACCCTGAGCTGGTGGTATCTCGATCTGAGGTCTATCTTAGAGAAGCAACTAGCTCCCTAAAGCTAATTGAACAAGTCATCAATCCTGGGTAGAGGATATCTATTTTTGACTGTAACTTTTTTCAGTTAACGGTAGTCGATGCATATTCTGAGTGTATCGTCTTTCTTTTGCATGAAAAACACTGGAGAACCCTATGGAGAGATGCTGGGTCTGATAAAGCCCTTATCTAGAAGGTCTTTCAGCTGTTCCTTCAACTCCTTAAGATCAGCTGGAATCATTATATAAGGAGGAATAGAGATGGGCTAGGTGTCTAGAAGAAAGTCTATGCCGAAGTCTATCTCCCTCTCGGGAGGGACTCCGGGAAGATCCTTGGAAAAGATGTCAGGAAATTCACTAACAACAAGAACTGACTGTATAGTCAGGGTCTTGGAACTGGAATCCCTGACCCTAACCAAGTGATAGATGAAACCCTTTGAAATTATTTTCCAGGATTTTAGGTAGGAAATAAACCGACCCTTACGTGCTAAAACACTACCCTTCTATTCTAATACTGGCTCGTTAAGAAACTGAAACCTGATGACTCTAGTTCTGCAGATGACTGAGGCATAACAGGAATGTAACCAATCAATTCCCAAAATGAGATCGAAGTTGACCATGTCTACCTCTACTAAATCAACTGGGATAACTTTACTCAACACTGAGATTAAGCAACTTGTATATACCCAGCTGGCTCTAACTGATTCACCAACCGGAGTAGAAATTGAAAATGGTTCTGAGAAGACCTCTAGACTAACATCAGAATAAACAACATTATATGGAGTCATAAAGGAATGTGTGGCTCTTGATCTAACAAGGCATATACATCAATGTGGAAAAGGAGCAACATACCCGTAACCAAATCAGGTGCGTTCTCCTGATCCTGACGAGAAAACAAAGCATAATAATGGTTTTGGCACTGCCCGCCACCCGTACCTAAAATAGTGCCCTTCTGAGATGGACTACCTGTTGGGGATGCTGAGGTAGTTGACTGGGTCTTCCCCCGTCCTACTGATAGACAATCCCTCAATCTATGATCCAGCTGGCCAAAGCCGTAACAACCCTCATTGCCTATGCGGCACTCCCCAAGGTGATTCTTACCACACTTAGGGAAGGCTAGAAATGTGGGGCTACTGGAGATGTGACCGAAAAGAAGGGGCACTGGCTGATGTGGGTACTGGAGGTTCTACTACTGCTACTGCTTCTGTGACCAACTACCCCCTCCTAACCTCTATGGGCCATACTCAAACTGGCCTATTCTGGCCTGCTTGTTCTCCCTCTCTACATTCTTCAATTTTTCTACCTCTATCTGCTGGGCATGAATGATGAGATTGGAGAGGTTAATGTCTTTGATTAGCGTTGCCATTCTGCATTCCTTAAGCACCACGTCTGAAACTCCGTTAATGAACTTGAGCATACAATCCCTTGGCTCAGCGACCATTTCAAGAGCATATCTCGATAGTTGAGTAAACTTTAATGCATACTCCTTCATCGTCATATTATCCTGCCTCAAGTTCATGAATTTTGTAGCCTTAGCTTCCCTCAGCTCTCGAGGAAAGAACCTATCTAAAATGTCGTTATGAACTCATCCCCTTCTATAGGGCCTGCTCCATTTAGCCTTCCATCCTTCTACTACTTGTACTAGATAAGAGCCACCCCTTTTAGATGGTAGGCAACCAATTCATCTCTCTCTATAGTAGTGACATCCATGATTTGGGTAATTTTTTGGATATCATCCATGAATTCTTATTGGTCTTCTTCTACCTTAGATCTGTGAAAAGTTGGGGGATTCATTTGTGTGAAATCTCGGACACTAGTAAAGGCTATAGACCCATTGGTGTTGATGGGCACTACGTGCAGGTTCATTGGTTGGCCATAGCCAGAGCCAACATCTGAATTGCCTCCCAAAATTCTGCAGAGGACACCTGATCGTCCTGAGGGGCTGCTAGAGCTGGTGGGGCTGGCTGATTAACATTGTCAGTCCTTATTCTATTTCCTTGTTTTAGAGGCATCGTTATCTAAAAAGAGTAGAGTACGAGTTAGAATAAGAACTTTTAGAGTTTCACACTCTACGCACGATTAGAATTAGAAATAAGGGAATTTTTCTAATAACGTCTTGTAGCCTCCCTCTCATAAGTGCGGCGCGCTTCATACTCATGACTCTACGTGATGCTGGCTTTCAGACATCCTAGGATACTCTAAACCTATTTATCTAATACCAAGTTTGTCATGAACTGAGTTTATACCCGGGCTGCAACACGGTACTTGGTGCCACAAGTGACTCCAACCTAACCCATGGCTTAACATCACACTGGTATACTAAATTAAATAGAAGCGGAAGCTGAGAAAAATAACTATATAACATTCTCAAAATAAGAAATGCTTGATAAGGTACTGAAAATCTATGCAACAACTGCAAAAAACGAGACTTTTTTTGAAAGCTATCTAAGAACTGATGATTTGCTGGGACAAGCCCCCAGCTAACTCTAAAAATCTGAAAGCAAGAAACTGAAATAGAACTAAATCCTCATCCTCGAAAGATGAGGACTCACCAATAGAAAATATTGCTGAATTGTCTAATGGGAACTACTGATAATGTTGTGTTTGAGAACCTGTACCTGTATCATAATATGATACAACATGAAAAATATGCATAAGTACTTTGAATATACTGAGTATGCAAGATGTAAGTAAGAACAGTAGAAATACATGATTGAACTGATAAACACTGAATATAACTATAACACAGGTTTTGTCAGAGGATCATAACTACATACTAAAATCTGAATAACTGTCACTATGTAGTACAATACTATACGGTGGGAGAGAATATAACCGACATGTAACCACGTGAGCTAAATGTGGAGTCTGATGTATACCCCCTATCAGAGAAGGCCCACTATACCTTGCCAAGGTATAGTAGCTGAACTAGGTGATCACTGTCTGATGCTCATTCGGGCTAAAAACCTATGGTGTCAATGTAGTTCTGTGAACCTATCATGACCCGAATGGAGGCCTAGATCATAACACAGGACAAGGAGCCCCGAGAGACCCCAACTCGACCCATGGCATAAGCATACATCTAACTCAATCAAGAAACTGAATAATCAACAATATACTCATAGCAGAACTCTAAATTTAAACATAACATCAAAACATGAAATTTCAAAACTGAATACATACATATGTCTGAAAAGCCTCCAAACAGGATGGGTTGATGGGAAAAGACCATAACTAACTCAACAAAACAAAAACTACAATACACATAAGAAATCTGAATAGTATAGTCCTTGAGAGATGAGGACTCACCAATGATGCAAATGCTAATTCTGATAAGCTGACTACGAGCGGGGCTGAACCTGAGAGCTGGGTGCTATATCATGAAAGGATACAACATAGAGTATGTGGTCAGTACGTGAAAAGTGCCGAGTATGTAAGGTAAGTAAAACCGCTAAGTAAGTAAAATCATTTAAAGACAATGTGTAATGTAAACATAAACATTAAGACTATAAGAATAGGGCTTGCGCGCATTCTTTTTGAAATTTTGATCTTTTCATAACATACCATAGCATAACATCATTAAATCATAAGTAAATCGATTGACTCAAAGCTAAATTGTGATATTTATATGTAAACCTGAACATTAAGTCAATGCTGCTTTAGTACATGCATATATATAGAAATCTCATGAGTAATGAATATGCATATCTAAAATTATGAGGAACAATGGGAGACTCATCTTTTAACCTACATACCAAGATAGAGCTTATGTGGTCCTAATATTACACTCAAGTGGGTAGAGACGTCCAAATCCTTGCTAGGTCTAGGGACGAAACCATGATATTGATATCAAGCTGAAGGCCCATTCGGGCAGGAGAAGCTGACAAGGGATGTCCCAAAGTAATATATATAATAGTATCAAGCTATGTTGGCACGTAGTTCTGAGGCACAGGGTGATCGATCCTTAGCCTGCTCCGTGCTAGACATTACTCCCAAAAACAAGCATATGCTCTACATCATTTTATAACGAAGTTCAACATCGTCTACTGACGAGGCGCAATACTCAAATACATCTCAAATGTGAAATCATGCATATGAGAAGCATTGGCTCAAAGCATACCACAAGATGAATAATATAATTGGGAGCCTTCGCTCCAAAACCATGTGGTAAGCTATACATAAGAAAACTTCAACTCAAAACATACCACAAGCTGAAAGTACAATTGAGAGTCTTCGCTCCAAAAAAATGTGGTAAGCTTAACTCGGGAAAATCATCATTCATAATTAACATGTGGGCATTGCCCAAAACATTATTATACTTAGAAATACTCAATTTTCATCGATAACATAATTGTAAACATGGGTAGATTCAAAACATGCTTTTCATCATACTATCTCATCATCATCTATTCATCACAAATCTCATCTCGAAAACATAATTGTAAACATGGGTAGCTTCAAAACATGCTTTTCATCATACTATCTCATCATCATTATATAATTATCACAAATATCATATTTCATGAACATCTATTAATGGGCTTTTAAATTTATACAACTAGAAACATGATTTTAAACTAAAAACATTATGCTTTTCATCATACTATCTCATCATCATTATATAATTATCACAAATATCATATTTCATGAACATCTATTAATGGGCTTTTAAATTTATACAACTAGAAACATGATTTTAAACTAAAAACATTATAAAAATTGTCCATGCTTTATAATTTAACAGTAGAATCATAATTAAATCATACCCATGTATAGAAATAGGAGATTCATGCATTTGGGTAAAACCCCATAGAGTAGACGTAGGAATTTAACACTTCAGAGAGGGATTGGTCATGAGTGTGAAAGGAATCACCCATTCATAACCCTACATAATTGTTGGTAGCTAATTCTTACACTTCATTATATACCCAACAAGAAATTAAAGAGAAATTGAAGAATGCTAGGTTTGATCACCCTCTCAAGTCTTCTACGTTGCATGCATGAATGAATAAGGCCTAAAATGAACTTAACCCCTTTAAAAGTCACTATTCATAACTCAAAATGGTGTAGTTTAGGCCTTAGGATCTTAGAAATTACGAAAAAGCCCTTACTAAATTCGCAAAAAAATAACTTCAGGTGGTCCCAACGAGGGACCTAATGACTCGTCAACAAGGGTTATGACTCGTGGCTTGATCTGTCTAGTACATTGCTCATTCGATAACATAGGCTTGTCACGGGCAACCTCATGACTCATTACTGGTGACCATGGCTCATGGTCACCACCCGTTATGTACACTACCTCCATGCCGACTATTTTATCAATCAGCTGACCACGACCCTCCCCATGAATATTGGGGATTGGCCACAACTCGTGGGGTCCTTCCATCGAGTGCACTGCCTCCCTTCTTCTCTTTTCTTTTCTTACCCACCCCACAACTGACCTAACGACTTGTGGGGTCTGACCACGAGTCGTTGTCACGCCCATGGGGATCCTTTTCCTCAAACTTCCAAACTTCTCACTAGCCTCCCCACGAGTCATATCACGGCTTGTGTGCTGCACCAACGAGTCATCCCACGACTCATTCTGTGTCTGGTGCCCGTTTTAAGCTTTTCTCTATTTCGACTCCTAGGTCTGATCTTTGGGCTTTTGGTGTATAACAATATCTCCCTCTTGGGAACATTCATGCTCAAATATTTGAAAACACATAGAAAAGTAGAGAGATGCAATTATCATATTTAAATACTGATCATTTAAACCGAAAATTGACAGAATGACTACCTCCGATTCAAACTATACAACTGAACTTAATTCACGAATCATACATCCATTCTCACACATAAAAGAAACTTGCACACATGAATTGAACATCAAAACTAAATTGAGTTTGAGTGCAAAATTGATACCTCAAGCTGAAACTGAGCCAGTAGAGAATAAATGTGGGTACCTAGCCATCATATCCGTTTCGGCCGCCTATGTATCTCTTTCAACGTGATGATTTCTCCACAAAATTTTAACTGAAGCTACTTCCTTATTCGTTAGCCTTCGAACCCGTCCGTCCAATATTTCCACTGGAACCTCCTCATAGCTAAGGCTGTATTTCACACCAACACTTTCCATCGAGACAACTAGAGTTGGATCACCCAAACACTTCTTCAAGAGTGATACATGAAACACAAGATGCCCAGACGCTAACTCCGAGGGCAACTCCAACTCATATACCACCTTACCAACCCGTCTAACAATCTGGTAGGGGACAACATAATGAGGGATGAGTTTTTCTTTCCTTCCAAACCGCATCACTCCCTTCATGCGAGATACCTTCAGAAACACCCAGTCATCCACCTCGAACTCAAGTTCCTTCCTCCTCATATTAGCATAGGAATTTTGACGACTCTGAGCAGTCCTCAACTTGACCCTTATTAAATAAACCTTCTCCATTGCCTCATGAACCGAATATGGCCCAATCCTCACCATCTCACCCAGCTCGAACCAACCGATGGGTGACCTACACCTCCGCCCAAAAAGAGCCTCGAACGGCGCCATCTGGATACTAGAGTGATAGCTATTATTTTAGGCAAACACGATCAGAGGAAAGTGATCATCCCAACCACCTTTGACGTCAATCACGCATTCCCTCAACATGTCCTCAAGGTTCTTCTTGACCATTCGTTTGTGGGTGAAATGTTATGCTAAGCTTAACCTATGTACCAAGCCCCTTTTGGAAAGACTTCCAAAACTGAGAGGTGAATTGAGTATCTCTGTCAGAAATGATGGATAAGGGCACTCCATGCAGTAGGACTAGCTTTCGGATATATAGTTTGGCAAAATCCTCTGTTGAATTAGTGGTTTTGACTGGTAGAAAGTGAGCAGCTGTGGTCAACCTATCTACCACAACCCAAAAGGAGTTGTATTGTCGACGAGTACGAGGTAAACCTGTAATGAAATCCATATTAATTTCTTCCCACTTTTAAGTAGGAATGCTGATATCCTAAAGTACACCTCTGGCCTCTGGTGCTCAACTTTTACTTACTGACAGTTCAGACACTTGGCTACAAATTCTGCAATATCCCTCTTCATGCCATTCCACCAATAGATTTCTCGTAAGTCACGGTACATCTTGGTGGAACCCGGATGGATAAAATATCTGGATCCATGAGCCTCGTGCAACATCCGACTCCTTAAATCATTAACATCCGGAACACATAAGAGACCCTGGTACCAAAGCACATAATCTTCCCCTTGGGAGAAGACCTCCACCTTCTGACTTTGAACGACTTCCTTCAACTTTACCAAAATCAGGTCCTCATCTTGTTTAGATTTCACCTCAGTGACCAAGGATGATTTTGACCCGTTCTACATAACAACACCGCCATCGGCCGATTCGACCAACCTAACTCTCAACCTTGCGAGTCGATCTACATATTTCACCAGCTCCTTCTTCCCCTCATCCACATGGGACACACTCTCCATAGAGTGTCTACTATGTGCGTCCGCGACCACATTAGCCTTACCCGAATGGTAAAGGACACTCATATCATAGTCCTTGAGTAGCTCCAACCACCTCCTTTGAAAAAAGATTGATATCTTTCTGTGTGAACACATATTGTAAGCTCTTCTGGTCCGTAAATAAATCCACGTGGTCTCCATACAAATAACGCTGCCATATCTTCAAGGCGAATACCATTGCTGCCAATTCAAGATCATGGGTTAGATAATTCTTCTCAGGAACTTTCAACTATCCAGTGGCGTAGGCTACGACTTTCCTGTGCTGCATCAATAAACACCCAAGTCTGATCCTTGAAGCATCGCAACACACCACGAATCCATCGGTACCCTCAGGTAGGGTCAACGCCGGTGTTGAAGTAAGTCGAGTCTTCAACTCTTGGAAGTTCTTCTCACAAGCCTCCGACCATTGGAATTTCACCTTCTTCTGAGCCAACTTGGTCAAATGTGCTGTAATAGATGAGAAACCCTCAATAAATCTCTGATAATAACTACTTAAACCCAAGAAACTCCAAATATCTGAAGGACTCACCAGTCTAGGCCAATTCTTCACCGCCTTGATTTTCTGAGAATCCACCTTTATACCCTCACTTGATACCACATGTCCCAAAAATGCTATGAAGTTTAACCAAAACTCACACTTACTGAATTTGGAATATAACTGATGATCCTTGAGAGTTTGAAGCACTACTCTCAAATGAGTGGCATGCTCCTCCTCGCTCCGAGAGTATATAAGGATGTCATCAATAAAAACAATCATGAATATGTCCAGGTATGGCTTTAACACCCTATTCATCAAGTCCATAAAAGCTGCAGGAGCATTCATTTGTCAAAAAGAAATAACTACAAACTCATAATGACCATACCACATCCTGAAGGCTATCTTCGGGATGTGGCTCTCCCGAACTCTAAGCTGAAGGTACTCGGATCTGAGATCTATCTTCGAGAAATGGTTGGCACCCTGAAGCTGGTCGAATAAATCATCAGTCCTGGGTAGAGGATACCTATTCTTGATGGTGACTTTGTTGAATTGACGATAATCAATACACATGCAAAGAGAACCATCTTTCTTTCAGACAAAGAGAACTGGTGCACCCTATGAGGACTTGCTCGATCTAATGAAACCCTTATCTAACAAGTCCTTCAACTGCTCTTTCAACTCTTTTAGTTCGGTCGGAGAAATTTTATAGGGAGGAATAGATGTAGGCTGCGTGTCAGGAAGAAGATCAATACCAAAATCGATCTCCCGCTCGGGAGGGATTCCTGGTAAATCATCTGGAAAGACCTCTGGATTCTCACGTACTATTGGAACTGACTGGATAGTTGGGGTCTCGAACTCAACATACTTAATCCTAATTAGATCATACACACAACCCTTCGATATCATCTTTCTGACCTTAAGCTAGGAAATGAAACGACCTACCAGCACAACTAAACTACCCTTCCATTCTAAAATTGGCTTACCCAAAAATATGAACTCTATTGCCCGGGTTCTACAATTAACTGAAGCACATCATGCAAATAACCAATCCATGTCGAGAATAACATCAAATTCTGTCATGGCTAATTCTACCAAATCTGCTGAGGTGACCTTTTGAAGGACTGAGACTGCGCAACCTCTGTATAACCCGTCTAGTTATAATTAAGTCACCTACTGGAGTAGAAACTAAGAAGGGTTCTAACAAGACTTCAGGACTGACTTCGAAGCTACTGGCCACATAAGGTGTTACAAAAGAAAAGGTAGCCCCCAGATCTAACAAAGCATAAACATCAATGTGGAAAACTCGTAACATACCAGTGACCACATCTGGGGAGACCTCCTGCTCCTGACAGGATGCTAAGACATAGAATCTGTTCTGACGCTAACCGCCAACTATACTGGTAGATGCCCCCTAATGTGCTGAGCGTGTGGGAGGGGCTACTGAACTAGAAGCTAGGCATCAGCCCCCAACTTGTTCCTGTCCCGCTGATGGGCAATCTATAAGAATGTGTCAGGGCTTCCCATACCTAATATAAGCACCTGAACCTGCCAAGCACTGGCCCGTGTGCCCCCGAGCATATCTGCGATTAGATGGGATGCTAGAATCTGTCGTTCTACTGATCTGACCCCTCGAGCCTGATGCTCGTCCCATCTGATCGTGCCTCAGTCTGGATGGCACACTCAATGATAATGATGCTGGGGCTGATGATCTCTGGTGGGTCTACTGTCGGTGCCCATCTCCTGACTCAGCTGTGAGAATCTGTGGTCATCGGTCCTAGCCCTCTTGGCCTCCCTCTCTCTCAGATGTGCCGCCTCCATCTACTGGGCGTACAACACTATCTGAGGGAAATCCATATCCTGATGGAGCAAAGCTGTCCTGCAATCCTTGTCCAAATAGCCCACTACTCCATGAATGAGTCTACTCACTCGCAGCCTCTGACCAACCACTAACTCTGGGGCGTACTTTAATAGGCGAGTGAACTCAAGGGCATACTCTTATACTATCATTCTCCCTTGATTCAGATTAACAAACTCCGCTGCCTTCAACTCCCTCATCTCATGAGGGAAAAACCGATCTAAGAATGCAATATGAAACTCTTCCCAAGTGACAGGACCTGCTTCCGTGACCTTTTATCCTATCATTGGAGAAATCAGATATGCGTGACCCCTTTTAACTGGTAAGAGGCCAACTCCGCGCACTCAACCCCATTCACACCCGTGACTATGGTGATCTTGACAATCACATCTATGAACTCATATGGGTCCTCATCTACATTGGACCCAAGGAACTCTGGCGGTTTCATCCTCAAAAAGTCTTTGACTCGAGCTGCCGCTACATTGCCATTTTGTGGAATATGTGCAACATCACGTTGATTGACCTGTGCAGTCAAGGTCCATACAAGAATCTAAATAGTGGCCCAGAACTCAGCATGGGAAACTAGCTCCGGTGCCAGGTGCTCTTGAACTGGTGGGGCTTGCTGGTGCCCATTACCATTTCCATCCTCATGCCCTTCACCATTCCCATTTCTCCTACCATTCATTCTTCTGGGAGCCATGATTCTTCAATCATGAATAGCATGAATTAGAAGGATAGAAAGACTTTTCATTGCATGACATAAATCATGAAAGAAGGGAACATTTCCTAAACGTCTCGTAGCCTCTTCGTCATAAGTGTGACGCGATTCACACCCATGAAAAATACTCTACTTAATGCGGCTTTCAGACACCCTAGGACACTAAAACCTATTGCTCTGATACCAATTTTGTCACGACCTGAACGGAGGCTCAGATTATAACACGGGACAAAGAGCCCCGAGAGACTCTAAGTCGACCCATGGCATAAGCATACATCTAACTCAATCAAGAAACTAAATAATCAACAATATACTCATAGTGGAAGTCTAAACTTAAGCATAACATCAGAATACGAATTCTGAAGCTGAATACATATATATGTGTGAAAAGCCTCTAAACATGACGAGTTGATGGGACAAGACCCCAACTAACTCAACAAAACTAAAACTGAAATACATATAAGAAATTTGAATAGTCTAGTCCTTGAGAGATGAGGACTCACCAATGATGCAAATGCTAACTCTGATAAGCTGACTACGAGCGAGGCTGAACCTGAGAGCCGGGTCCTATATCATGAAACGATACAACATAGATTATGCGGTCAGTACGTGGAATGTACTGAGTATGTAAGGTAAATAAAACCGCTAAAGTAAATAAAATCATTTAAAGACAATGCATAATGTAAAATAAACATTAAGAATCTGAGAGTAGGGGTTGCATGCATTCTTTTTGAAATCATGATCTCTTCATAACATAACATAACATAACTTCATTACATCATAACTGAATTCATTGACTCAAAGCTGCATTATGACATTTATAAGTAAAGCTGAACATTGAGTCAAACCTGCTTTAGTGCATGCATATATATATATATATATATATATATATATATATATATATATATATATATATATTTAAATCTCATGAGTAATGAATATGCATATGTGAAATCATGAGGAATAATGGGAGACTCATCTTTTAACTGACATACCACGATAGAGCTTACATGGTCCCAACTATCACACTCAAGTGGGTAGAGCCTTCCAAAGAATTTCCAGGGCTAGGGACGATACCATGTTATCGATATCAAGGTGAAGGCCCATTAGGGCAGGGGAATCTCACAAGGGAGGTCCAAAAATAATATATATAATAGTATCAACCTACGTTGGCGCGTAGTTCTGAGGCACAGGGTGATCGACCCTTAGCCTGCTCCGTGCTAGACATTACTCCCAAAAACATGCATATGCTCTACATCATTTTATAATGAAGCTCAACATCATCTATTGAAAAAGCTCAATACTCAAATACATCTCAAATGCGAAATCATGCATATAAGAAGCTTTGGCTCAGAACATACCACAAGATGAAAAATATAATTGGGAGCCTTCGCTCCGAAACCATGTGGTAAGCTACGAATAGAAAAACTTTAACTCAGAACATACAACAAGCTGAACGTATTATTAGGAGCATTCACTCCAAAATAATGTGGTAAGCTTAACTCGGTAAAATCATCATTCGTAATTAACATGTGGGCATTGCCCAAAGCTTTATCATACTTAGAAATACTCAATTTTTATTGTAAACATAATTGTAAACATGGATAGCTTCATAACATGCTTTTCATCATACTGTTTCATTATCATCATATATTCATCACAAATCTCATCTTTCATGAACATCTCATCATTGGGCTTTTAAATTTATACTACTATAAACATGATTTTAGATTGAAAACATTACAAAAATTGTCCATGCTTTATAATTCAACAATAGAATCATAATTAAATCATACCCATGTATGGAAATAGGAGATTCATGCATTTGGGTAAAACCCTATAGAGTAGACATAGGAATTTCATACTTTAGAGAGGGATTGGGCATGAGTATAAAAGGAATCGCCCTTTCATAATCCTACATACCTATTGGTAGCTGATTCTTACACTTTCTTATATGCCCAATAAAATATTGAAGAGAAATTGATGAATGCTAGGCTTGATCACCCTTTCAAGTCTTCTACCTTTCATGCATGAATAGATAAGGCCTAAAATGAACTTAACCCCTTTAAAAGTCACTATTCATAACTCAAAACGATGTAGTTTAGGCCTTAGGATCTTAGAAATTACGGAAAAGCCCTTACTAAATTCGTAGAAAAATAACAGTTAGGTGGTCCCAACGAGGGACCTAATGACTCGTCATTAAGGGTCACGACTCGTGGCTTGATCCATCTAGTACACTACTTATCTGATCACCTGGGCTCGTCATGGGCAACCTCACAACTCGTTACTGGTGACCACGACTCGTGGTCACCACCTGTTATGTACACAGCCTCCATGCCCACTATTTTCTTAATCAGTTGACCACGATCCTCTCCATAAATCCTTAGAATTGACAAAGACTCGTGGGGTGTTGAATGCACTGCGTCCCTTCTTCTCTTTTCTTTCCTTACCCACCCCACGACTGACCTAATGACTCGTGGGGTCTAACCACGAGTCGTTTTCACGCCTGTGGGGATCCTTTTCCTCAAACTTCCAAACACCTCACTGGCCTCCGCACGAGTCACATGATGACACGTGGGCTACACCAATGAGTCATCCCAGGAATCGTTCTGTGCCTGGTGCCAATTTTTAATCTATTCTCCATTTCAACTCCCGGATCTGATCTTTGGGCTTTTGGGGTATTACAGAACTTGGGTGCGCTAAACCCCAATCCACTCGGTGCTAAGTCCTACTTCCATTGAAATTTCTAACTGTGACTACTAGGCTGATAGTTCGAACTTGATGTCCCAAGACTTAAGTTAGGAATACTTATTTGGAAGTAACATGAGAGTCTGAAGGACCTGATTACTGAAACTAAGGGTTCAAAGATTGGCTAGAGCTTCTTTAGCTGAAAGCGTCGTAATCATCTAAAGCACAACCTGACAACTGATAACTGACACTACGGAGTTTTACTAAACTCCTCAAGACACTGAGTATAGTCAAACTAATTAGCTGACATTTCTGTAAGATACTAAAGAGGCTAAATCTTGATTGGGACTAAATAATCTATATTTCAACTTTTTGGAAAATCTAACTGTACTATTATGTTGATTACAATAACTATTAGAATCAAGCAAGGTTTGTATTTCGAAAATTATGCAAGATTACTCAAATCACTTTCACCAACTAGGGCTAAACACATATTTCAAGGAAAGAGATATCAACATAGAGTATAACTAACTACCACCTTCATGAATCATGAAAATTTTAACGAGAAGAAAATTTGTATTCTAACTGTCAGACAATCTTAATATTGATACAAAAAGGGCTACAAATGATAAAGATTTTAGAAAGGTTTTGGGGCACAAGGGAAGAACAATTCCCTCGTTGAAATCCCATATACCTGGAGTAGAATTCCTTGGGAGGAATCTTGAGAATCTGAGAAGGAAACCTGAAAGCCCTAGCTTGATTTGAGAGAACTTTCTGAGTTCTTCATGCTTCTTCTATGTGATTTTTGGGGAAAGAACGAGTGAAAGGGTCGAACATTTCTCTAAAATCCCTCTTAAATAATCCTAATACAACAAAGTTTATGTCACGACCCGAAAATAGGCCCGGATCGAGACATGAGACAAGAAACCCCGAGAGGCTCTAAGTCGACCCATGACATGAAAATACATCTAACTCATTCATAGATAAGCGGAAGGTCATCATAGATAACATATAGGAAGTATAGACAATCCTAACATCCGGGTACATACATGAATTAAAAGCGGAAACACAAACTATGTTCGAATAAGCCTCTAATACTGACGAGTTGATGGGACAAGACCCCAACTAACTCACTATAGTCTGAAAACTGAAAATACGACATACAACTGATAAGAAGGGCCCTCGCAAGATGAGGACTCACCAATTGATAGTGAGAAGTGCTTACTCTGGAAGTCTAACTAGCGGCGAGACTGAGTCTGAATATCGGATCCTGTATCATAAAATGATACAACATAGAGTATGCGGTCACTACATGGAACATACCGAGTATGCAAGGTAATTAAAACCGCTAAGTAAAATCATTAAACATGCATAGTATAAAACATAATTAAGATAATATCCTGAGAGTAGGGATTACATGCTATTTTCTGAAATTATGATCTGAACATAATTAAACATCATAACTGGATTGAATGACCAAAGCTGAAAATTGGTAATCATATATAAGACTGAAGATTGGGACAAACCTGCTGAAAACATAATATCATGGATGATGTACACGCATAAATGAAATCATGAGGAACAACAGGAGACTCATCATATAACTGACATTATCACGATAGAGCTTATGTGGTCCCAACTATCACAATCAAGTGGGCAGAGCCGTCCAAAGCCTTGCAAGGGCTAAGGGCGCTAATATAATATCGATAAGCTCAAGGCCCCTTGGGGGCAGGGGAAGGTCACAAGGGAGATGCCAAATGATCTAAACATACCTACGTTGGCGCGTAGTTCTAAGGAATAGGGTTGACTGACCCTTAGCCTACTCGGTGCTAGATACTACTCCCAAAAACATGCATATGCTCCCATTATTTTTCAATGAAGCTGGACATCATGTAATGACGAAGCTGAATAATAACATACATGCAATATCTTAAATCATAACATGAGGATCCTTGAATCAAACCATACCACAAGCTTAAAATAACGGGAGTCTTAACTCCAAAACCATGTGGTAAGCTAATTCATGAAATCATAAAACATACTTGATCATATGGGCTTGCCCAATACTTAAAAATGCTTGAAATCAACTTGATTCACATTGAAATTATGAACATAAACATGGGTATTTCAAAATCATACTTTCTTCATAAACATCTCATCATGCTTGAACACATATCTTATAGATCTCAACCTTCATGAACATTCATGGATGGGCCTCATAATTTAGAAAATTTGAAAAAACATAATTTATAATTTAAAACACTGTAAAATCTTCCCATTAATCATAATTCATCATTCAAAACATGCTTAGATAATACCCATGATTGAAACTTAGGAATTCATGTATTGGGTGAAAACTCCATGGAATCATCAATTAGAACATCATGAATTGAGAGGGAATTGAGCATGAGTGTAGACAATTGCACCCATTCATAGCCTTACATACCTGAAGAGACCTTAATTCACCACTTCCTTGATTGCCCAAAGAGGATTGAGGAAGAACTTTGAAGAACTAGCGTTGATCAAACTCTCAAACTTCTCACTTGCATGCATGAATTAGGACAGATTGAGAATGACTTAACCCTTATTAGAACACCCTATTCTGAGCTTAAAATGATGTAGTTTAGGCTTTAGGAAGATAGAAATTATGGAAAATCCCTTAATAAACTCAAAGAAAAATAAAGACTACCAGTCCCAACGAGGGATTGGATGGGTCGTTACTAGTGACCATGACTCGTGGTCACCAATCGTCATGAACACTACCCATTCTTCCTCTGAGGGTCACTACAACTTGTGATGTACCCAATGACTCGTTGTGACCAGTCGTTACCTTCACTTCCCCATTCATTAAGTCTCCAATCAAACCCTTAACCATGGGACACCCAACAACTCGTGGTGTTGACCACGACTCATGGTCACACCCGTGGTCACCTCAAATCCCATATTTCAATCCAACTACCAGCCTCTCACCAAGAGTCACTTAATGACTCATGGGGTTCTTCACGAGTTACTATGACGACTCATCTTGTGACTTGGTGCAGAAATTTCTGTTTTCTTCATTTCAACTCCCGAGTCTAATCGTAGGGCATTCGAGGCATTTTAGTTTAGGAGTTAAGATGATAGAATTTTAAAAAAATGACCCTATAACCTTTAGTAAGAATTTCTGCCCGTCAGGTGGTACGACTCAACCTACGAGTCATACTCAGATCTTATGATCCGCACCACCACTCATGGTTAACGACTCAACTTCAATCCAACTCTCGAAAATTTTCCACAGATACATACTAGGACTCATACTAGCATCCTACAACTTGTACTATGATCTGTAGTTCAGTCTTGAGGTTTTCCTCTAACCCCACTCACGACTCATCCTACGAGTCATACCATCATATCACGAATCATACCACGACTCGTGGTTATGCAGAGTTTCCCTGACCATTTCTCTGAACTTTTCTATGACTGGATAGCATGATTCATGATATGGATTCATGGTTTCTCCAACCTCATTCACTAAGCTTCTTCATTCTCCAATTATGAGTCTAGGTACGATCCGTACCTTGATTATATGAGTTGTAATGTGACTCGTATTGAGATCCTTTTTCTATATTTCTATAGAATCAAATTATAAATATCAAAGCTAGTCTTAGGAAGTTCTGGGGTTCCCCAATAATAGATACTATCCAATATGAATGCACAATTCAACATATAGGAAAGAAGACTAATTAAAGAATTAGGTAATAACCCTAGCTTCAATCTCAATGAACTTTTACATAGGTGTAGCACATGATGAAGAAAAGAAATCCTCACTTAAGTTAGCGTTATATACCTGGAACGAAGAGCTTACACTCAAGTTTGAAGAACCTTGGGTTGAAAGTAACGAATCCCTAGCTTGCTTGATGACTTGACACTTAATGATCTTGAACTTACATTATTATGAGAGGGAATAAGAGTTCAGACTAATAAAACCCTTAAATATACCCAGTAGGAATTCCAAAATTTCTGGTTTAGGTACTTAAAATATGAAAAGTTACTAAAATACCTTCGGGATCTCGTCTGTGAGATTTGCTCGTCCAGTGATGATAAGTTGTACCACAACTCGTGATAACTGACCATGACTCCTGTTGACCCCTTGTGTTTACTGGAGTCAAGTTGGTCGATCTCTAATTGTCTTCGTATGATTACACAACATGAATCGTACCATTAGACCATGAGTCATCCTTTGGCTCATGGTACCTGGAAATCATGAAACCTTGGCTTCTCACCATGAGTCATGTCATGAGTTGTGGTATCTCACTGTGGCTCGTGGTATGATCAGTTTGACAAAAGTTGTCCATTTGTGCTAGTTTTTTGCTTCATGTCTAGGATCTAATCTTAAGGAGTTTTGGGGGTCGTTACATTGTCTTCCACTTGGGATCATTCGTCCTCAAATGAATACTTAACTAGATTGATAGGTGATCTAACTTAGAGTAACTAGTCTAGACTTAACTAAGTTCACAGATTATGTAACCATATTAAAGATTCCAACAACAACTAATGGAATCGGAAACTGATAAGAGTATTACGAGAGAAAATTGTTACCTCAAGACAATTATCGACTAGGAGGGAATAGATGGGATACTTGTCCATTATATCTACTTCAGCTTCCCAAGTAGCTCCCTCAACTTGTCTATTCCTCTATAACACCTTCACATAAGCATCTTCTTTGTTCCTTAGCTTATGAACCTTGATGATCTAGAATCTCAATTGAAACTTCCTCATATCAAAGGTTGTCCTTAATTCGCACACACTCTATAAGGATAATGAGTGAGGGGTCTCCTACACACTTATTGAGCCTAGAGATGTGCAGAACTGGATGGACTAATGTTAATTCAGTTGTCAACTCTAACTCATAAGCTACCTTGCCAACTTTCTTCGAAATCTGGATGAACCAATATAACGGGGACTAAGCTTTCTTTCTTTCCAAATCTCAACCTTCAAGTAAACCTGATTATCTATCGAAAATTCCAAGTCTCTATGCCTCACATCTGTGTAAGACTTTTCCTAACTCTGTGTAGACTTCAACCTTTCCTGAATGATCTTAACCTTCTCCATATCTTGTTCTACTAAGTCTGGTCCTATCAACTCTCTTTACCAACTTCAAACCAACCAATCGGAGATCCACACCTTTACCTATAAAGTGCCTCATAGAGAGCCATCTGAATACTGGAGTGATAACTATTGTTATATGCAAACTCTATAAGAGATAAATAGTCATCCCAATTTCCCTTGAATCAATAACGAATGACCTCAACATATCCTCAAGAGTCCAAATAGTCCACTTTGCATGACCATCTGTCTGTAGAAGAAAAGTTGCACTAAAGTTCACCTTTGAGCATAAACCTCTCTAAAAAGACTTCCAAAATTAAGCAGTATACTATGTGACCCTTTCTGATATGATGGATAAAGGAACTCCATGAAGTATAAAATTTACATAGTCCTCGGCTGAATCTGTAGTTTTAACTGTCACGCCCCACCTTGGGAGGCAAGACTGGCACCTGGTGCCCTACTAGGACCTGAACTGCTGAGCTGACTGAGCCTAAGCACCTCTGGTGCAGGGATGACTCTAATTGTAGAATCAAGAAAACAACGGGCTATATAGCATATGTAAGTACAACCCCCGACCGACAAGGCCTATAGCCACCTATGAAAATAAACAGCTAACCACAGACAAGAAAACATAGGGAGTCCTATGCGGGCTGATAAGGCCACCATGATCTCTAGTTGTAACTGGAAAGTAAAATCAAATGCTAAACAGAGCTATGACTGACAAGGCCACCAATCAAAAGCTAAACAAGGCCCCACACAGCCAACATACATAATCTAAAACACATATGGGCCCCACACAGTCCATATCATCTAACCATAGGGAAGTAATGCAATCTGCAAGCCTCTAGGAGCAATAAGATGGTTGGGACAGGGCCCCGACCTACCCATACTGTACAAACAAAAGAAGTAAACCTCTACCACTCAAGCTCTGGAAGAAGGGAGCTGACGGCTCTGTACGGCTGACTGGAACTACGAGGGACCTGCTCCTCATCTATCTGTACCTGCAGGAAAGTAATGCAGCGCCCTAAAAGAGGGCGTCAGTACCACAGGTACTGAGTATGTAAAGTAGTAACTTTAAATAACTAAAAGTAAGGAAATAGAACTAACAATGACTGATGTAAAGAAAATGGACTGAAGATGACTAAAGTAGTGAAATAAGGGATAAACATAACTGTAATAAGGAGGGTAGCAGTCATATCTAACAAGCGAGGCATCTTACTGTCTAACTATCAATAACTAAAGCAAGCATAAACCTTACCTGGCTCCCATAAGCCAGAAGGTACAATCAGCACAGAATAACCCACCTGGGCTCCCATTAGCCCTAGCGAGTACACCTCAATCTATATACCCCTATCCAGGTCATACTGAATCAACTACCAGCTATAACCGTCCTGTCGATCCCTTGGGTGTGGAGCTGGGCCTACTCGACCCCTGATTGTAGTTGTGTCTGAGTCCGGAGGACTCCTGATATCTACACCCCGGACGTAAATGCTCGACAGGGGTGTGTATAAGGCCAACCATGGAAATATGAGGATCTAGATCCCTATCTTTGTCTCTTGCGGATGGCATGCCGCTCTGTAGAGCGATGTATCCTCTCCCCTGGCGGGTGGCGACACAGCTATTAACCCTGGGGTGGTCATGGAAGCTATATAGGTATAATCCAGCCCAAAACAATACAATTTAAAAGTCTCAACTGAAAATAACAACTAAACATGGTAACATACTCCTGACATGCTTTACTAGGATTCATACTGGACTACTATGCTGGAGAAACTAACTTTCCAAAAGAAAATGCCTTAACATACCTTGATTTACGATTTACTGATTAACTGGCGAGTTTCGGCTTGTGTTCAACTGCTGAGCTGACTGAGCCTAAGCACCTCTGGTGTAGGGCTAACTCTAATTGTAGAATCAAGAAAACAACGGGCTATATGGCGGTTGTAAGTACAACCCCCGACTGACAAGGCCTATAGCCACCTATGAAAATAAACAACTAACCAGAGAAAAGAAAACATATGGAGTCCTATGCGGGCCGATAAGGCCACCATGATATCTAGTTATAACTGGAAAGTAAAATCAGATGCTAAACAGAGCTATGACCGACAAGGCATCCAATCAAAAGCTAAACAGCGCCCCACACGACCAACATACATAATCTAAAATAAATATGGGCCCCACACGGCCGATATCAGCTTACCACAGGGAAGTAATGCAATCTGCAAGCCTCTGGGAGTAATAAGATGGTCGGGATAGGGCCCCGACCTACCCATACTGTACAAACAAAAGAAGTAAACCTCTATCACTCAAGCTCTAGAAGAAGGGAGTTGACGGATCTGTACGGCTTACTGGAACTATGAGGGACCTGCTCCTTGTCTATGGTACCTGCAGGCAAGTAATGCAGCACCCTAAAAGAGGGCGTCAGTACCACAGGTACTGAGTATGTAAAGAAGTAACTTTAAATAACTAAAAGTAAGGAAATAGAACTAACAACTACTGATGTAAAGAAAACGGACTGAAGATGACTAAAGTAGTGAAATCAGGGCTAAACATAACTCTAATAAGGAGGGTAGGGGTCATACATAACAAGCGAGGCGTCTTACTGTCTAACTATCAATAACTAAAGCAAGCATAAACCTTACTTGGCTCCCATAAGCCGAAAGGTACAATCAACACAGAATAACCCACCTGTGCTCCCATTAGCCCTAGTGTGTACAGCTCAATCTATATACCCCTTTCCAGGTCATACTGAGTCATCTACCAGCTATAAGCGTCCTGCCGATCCCTTGGGTCTGCAACTGGGCCCACTCAACCCCTGACTGTAGCTGTGTCTGAGATCGGAGGGCTCCTGATATCTACACCCCGAGCGTAAACGCTCGGCGGGGGTGTGTATAAGGCCAACCATGGCAATATGAGGATCTGGATCCCCATCTTCGTCCCTTGCGGATGGCATGCCGCTCTGTAGAGTGATGTATCCTCTCCCCTGGCGGGCTGTGACACAACTATTAACCCTGGGGTGGTCATGAAAGCTATACATGTATAATCTAGCCCAAAACAATACAATTTACAAGTCTCAATTGACAACAACAACTAAACATGGTAACATACTCCTGACATGCTTTACTGGGATTCATACTGGACTGCTATGCTGGAGGAACTAACTTGCCGAAATAAAATGCCTTAACATACCTTGATTGCCGATTTACTAATTAACTGGCGAGTTTCGGCTTGTGTTCAACTGCCCTTCTCAATTGTAATCATATTAACGGAAGAATAGGGCTTCTTTATTACTATGTTCAAAGAAAACCATAACTTATATATGTATATACTCACTATACTTCAATTTATCGAAAGACGATCAAGAACTCGAAATTTCTTGAGAATCTAGAAGGGAGAAATAATTAATTTAGTCAAGTAATTGAATTGACACTAGTTTGGGACAATTCCATCAACTTAGGCTCAGCGGGACGACGATTCACCGGGCTTATTTTACAAAAATAACTCCGCAGCGATGCTCTCTGCATCATTATACTTCACTACCCGGAGTTAATTTTGATTTGGATGGCGTTTAGTGGCATAATCAGACAATTATTAAATGTTTTCCTTCGTTCTCCCTCTGTTCTGGCCGTTATTTGTGAATTATAATCTAACTTCTAAGTGTGAGACCCTTATATACTTGAGGCAATAGACAAGGCAATGTGGCACTCTGCCCATCGCACTAATTCCTCTCCGTTCCATGTTGGCTAATGTAGAGGAGATGCTCTTTGCCACTTTGACCCTCTTGGCATCTTGGTTCGGCCTCCTCCCGTGAAATCCAAACTTGGCACTCGTTTGGCCTTTCCCTGGGCCCTTTCCTCATACGTATGACACTTTAGAACTCTTAAGCAACATACGAATAGGCTGACTAAATGCTAGAAACTTATGGGGTGTAACAACCTCCCCCCTTAAGAACATTCATCCTCGAATGTTAACTTCTATTTCAAGAACCTTAACCTTGTAATTATTTATTATGGAAAAATTTCGGTAGAGTCTCCCTTGTAATATGGACTATCCAAAAACCTGAAACACAGAAAAGTCCAATACAGGTACTCCACACAATACTATGGCATTCATTTCATAATAGATTGAAATCAACTACTCTACATATACATGTATATAATGCAACTTATGAAACAACAACAACAACAACATACCTCTAGCTGCACAATCTGACTAAGTCTGAAATAACTGAGGATATCTGGTTTTCATATCATTTTCTGCTTCCCAGGTCATCTCCTTTCGGTTCTTATTTCGCCATAAAACTTTAACGGAAGCAACATCTTTAGTTCTCAGTGTACGGATCTGCCGATCTAGTATGGCTACTGGAGCTTGATCATAAGCTAACTCCTCAGTGATTTGGACGTCTTTGACTGGGTCAATCCGGGAGGGATCTCCTATGCACTTCCTCAGCATTGATACGTGAAAAACTGGATGAACAGATTCCAATTCTGGAGGTAAATCCAATTCATAAGCCACCTGGCCTATCCTTCGGCGAATCTGATAAGGCCCAATAGACCTCGGGCTGAGCTTACCTTTCTTACCAATTCTCGTCACACCCTTTATCGGTGAAACCTTCAGGAATACCCAGTCACCCACAGTAAATTCTAGGTTTCTTCGCCGCACATCAGCATAAGATTTCTGGCGGCTCTGAGCAGTCAGCAGACGTTCCCTAATAAGCTTTACTTTCTCTTCTGACTGATGAATAATATCTGGCCCAGTCAATGCTGATTCTCCTACCTCAAACCAACCATCTGGAGACCTACACTTCCGTCCATTTAATGCTTCATAAGGCGCCATCTGAATTGCTGAATGATAACTATTCTTATAGGCAAATTCAATAAGCAGTAGATGTTCATCCCATCTACCTCCAAAATCTAACATACATGCCCGTAACATATCCTCGAGCATCTTGATGGTATGTTATACCTGCCCGTCTATCTGAGGATGGAAGGCTGTGCTCAAGTTAACCTGCGTCCCCAGGCCCCTCTGAAAAGATCGCCAAAACTTAGTTGTAAACTGTGCCCCTCTATCGGAGATAATTGACAACAAAACACCATGCAATCTGACTATTTCTCTAATTTATAGCTCAGCATGATCTTTGGCTAAAAAGGTAGCTCTTACTGGCAGAAAGTGAGCTGATTTTGTCAACCTGTCGAGAATTACCCAGATCAAATCATATTTATGCCTGGTACAAGGTAAACCTACCACGAAATCCATATTAATTGCCTCCCATTTCCATAAAGGCACAACTATATCCTGTGTCAGTCCGCCTGGTTTCTGATGTTCAGCTTTCACCTTCATCCCCTTTTTCATTCCCGGCCACCAGTAAATCTCTTTTACGTCAAGGTACATTTTTGTCAAACTTTGATGGAGAGAGTAATGGGCATAGTGTACCTCGACCATAATCTGCTGGGAAGCCCTGCCACGTCTCAAACACAGAGGCGATCCCTATATCTCAAAACTCTGTCCTCGGTTAGCTGGAAATCTGTCACTTCCCCTCGCTGGACCATATTTCTGAGCTGAACCAGGCTAGGATCTTCACACTACCGTTTTTTCACTTCCACTACCAATGATGACACTGAGGTATTCTAATTAGCGCTCCATTGTCTCCTGATTCTACTATACGAACGACTAAATTGGCTAGCTGATGCAATTCTCGGGCCAATTCCTACCGCTCGGGCTGTAAATATGCCAGGCTTCCCATGGATTTGCGGCTAAGGGCATCCGCTACAACATTGGCCCTTCCTGGGTGATATAAAATATTCACATCATAATCCTTTAACAACTCCAACTAGCGACGCTGCCGCAAATTCAACTCTTTTTGGGTGAAAATATACTAAAGGCTTTTGTGATCAATGAAAATATCTACGTGGACGTCATACAGGTAGTATCTCCATATTTTCAAGGTATGAATCACTGCGGCTAACTCCAGGTCATGGGCAGGGTAGTTCTTCTCATGCTTCCTCAGCTGCCCGGAAGCATAGGCAATCACCTTACCATGTTGCATCAAAACACATCCTAACCCAACACTCGAAGCGTCACAATAGACTACATAGCCCTCTGTTCCTGCTTGCAATGCTAGCACCGGTGCAAATGTCAATTTGTCTTCAGTTCTTGAAAGCTCTGCTCACATGCCTCAGTCCAATGGAATTTTTCTGCCTTCTGCGTCAATTTGGTTAAAGGTACTGCTAAAGTGGAAAATCCTTCCACGAACCTTCTGTAATACCCGGCTAACCCCAGGAAACTACGTACCTCGGTCGGAGTGGTAGTTATAGACCATGTTTTCACTGCCTCTATCTTCTGCGTATCTACCTATATACCAGCATCTGACACAATATGGCCCAAGAAGACTACTAAATTCCGTGAAAATTCACATTTAGAAAATTTTGCATATAGCTGGCGATCTCTGAGAATTTGGAGCACTGTCCGTAGATGATCCTGGTGATCTGCCTCTGAGCGGGAACAAGTCTAGGTATGGTCTGAAAACGTTGTTCATCAGGTCCATAAACACTGCTGGGGCATTTGTCAGTTCGAAGGATATGACTAGAAATTCAAAGTGGCCATATCTGGTCCTGAAGGCAGTCTTTGGAATATCTCTTTCACGAACCCCGGCCTGATGATATCCTGACCTTAAGTCAATCTTTGAAAAATACCTCGCTTACTGTAACAGATCAAATAGGTCGTCTATTCTGGGAAGCGGGTACTTATTCTTAATAGCGACTTTATTCAGTTGTCGATAATCTATACACATATGGAGGGAGCCATCCTTCTTCCTCACGAACAGAACTGGCGCACCCCATGGTGAGGTACTCGGCCTGATAAAGCCCTTGTCTGGCATATCCATCAATTATCCTTTAGTTCTCTGAGTTCAGTAGGAGTCATCCGATATGGAGGAATAGATATAGGCTGAGTGTATGGTAATAGATCGATTGCAAAACCAATTTCCCTTTATGTCGGAATACCAGGAAGCTCATCTGGAAATATGTCGGGAAATTCATTAACCACTGGAATAGACTGAAGGGTTGTAGGCTCTGCCCGAATATCTTGAACTCTGACAATATGATAAATGCACCCTTTTGCTATCAATTTACTCGCCCGAAGATAGAAAACAAACCTACCTTTTGGCATGGCTGTACTACCTTTCCACTCCCGTACTGCTTCCCCTAGAAAGTGGAATCAGACAATCTTGGTCCAACATTCAACATTGGCATAGCATGGAGCTAGCCAGTCCATACCCATAATAGCATCAAACTCAACCGTTTCTAGTTCTATCAAACCCGTCGTAGTCTGACGACTGGCAACCTCTACTGTACAGCCCCGATATACCCTTCTGGCTATAATAGAGTCACCAACGAGTGTAGACACTGAGAAAGGTTGCCGAAGCAATTCCAGCATAATACTAAACTTCCGAGACACTAATGGTGTAACATAGGACAAGGTGTATCCTGGATCAATCAACACATAAGTAGGATGAGAGCAAATGTTCAACATACCTGTCACAACATTTGGTGACAACTCTGACTCCTATCGCCTCGGTAGGGCATAAGTACGGTCTGGGCCGGCACCTGAACTAGAAGCCCCTGATCTGCCTCCGCCTCTGCTGGCTGAAAATGAGGTCCTACGCCCTGCCAGGGATACTGGAGCTACTGATCCTACCGAGGGCCTATCCTGTTGATCCCGGTCACCCTGACCCCTAGCTGGACAATTCCTCATCTGGTGACCCTCTTGTCCATAAATGTAGCATGTGATGGAACCATACTTGTACGCTCCAGAGTGGCGTCGACTGCAAATAGGGCAAAGTGGTATTGTAAACCCACTCTGCTCCACTCCCCTCTGCTGCTGTGAACCTACTGCTTGTGAACCTTTGCCGGGCTATGGCTGCCCTTGGAGACTAGACCTACTCCTCTGTTGTTGTGGTGGAGGCGGGGGTCTAGGAAGCCTATCTAATAACTGTGGCTCAGGTCCTCCCCGGGACTCCTCCTGTAATTCACCCGGTCTGTCCCTGTGGTGCTTCTCCTGACTTGTCCTCCTAATCTCCTATTGCCGCTGTCTAATACCCTCAATATTCTGAGCAAAAGCCTGCACATGGGCGATATCCATATCCTCTCGCAGCGTGGCTATGATGCAGGTCTCAACATATTACGGGTTCAATCCTATAATAAAGCGGTGTACCCTAGATGACATTGTGTCCACAAAAGCTGGCGCATAAAGAGCCAAAGAATCAAACCGCATGGCATATTCCCAAACACTCATCGACCCCTACTCCAAGTGTAGGAACTGATCAACCCGGGCCTGTCGAATCTCCCACGGTAGGTAATGATCCAAGAAAGCCTCTGAGAAGCTGGGCTAGGTCGAAAGGGAAACATCTCTCCCTCAGGATCTCTCCCAACTCTCATACCATAGTACAATAATGTCCCGTAGTAGGAATACCGCCAACTCAACTGACTCTGTGGGTGTAGCATGCATCACCCTGAAAACCCTCTGCATCTGGTCTAAGAAGTCTTGAGGGTCCTCGGTCCCATCTGTCCCTGTGAATTGCGGAGGACTTAGTGTTAGGAACTCTTCGGACCCTTGAACTACCAGGCCTTCCTAAGGATTCTGCAACTATAGGTGGCACTGGCTGGCGCTGAGAAGCCATCATCTGGGCTAGCATAACCACCATGCTCCTGACCTCCTGGTCAGATGTTACGGGTATAGAAATCATCGGAGGCGGTGCCGTCACACCGGCCGTCCCAAGCGGCTCCTGACATGGTGGAGACTGCTGGGGAGGTCGAGATGATACCTCCGTATCGTCCTCAGATTGGGCCGATTCTGACCGAGGCTGAGGCACCCTGCTGGTGCCCTTTCCTGCTGCTACATCTAGCCTCCCACCTATCATAGGGTGTCGCTGGTACAACCTTTCTCTGTAAACAAAAGAGTATAATAAGCTTAGGGATTCAACCCTATAATGTACCGCTCTAGAGCACAACTGATTAAGAAGAAAGAGCAACCATCCCTATCATGGCTTGCAGCCTCCTGCCTATAGTATGTGGTGCACAACACATCCATAGACAAGACTCTACTTATCACGGTTTGCAGACTCCCTGGGATACGACCTACTCAGAAACAAGTTTATCACGCCCCACCTTGGGAGACATGACTGGCACCTGGTGCCCTACTAGGACTTGAACTGCTGAGCTGACTAAGCCTAAGCACCTCTAGTGTAGGGCTGACTCTAATTCTAGAATCAAGAAAACAACGGGCTATATAGCGGCTGTAAATACAACCCCCGGCGACAAGGCCTATAGCCACCTGTGAAAATAAATAGCTAACGATAGACAAGCAAACATAGGTAGTCCATTGCGCGCCGACAAGGCCACCATGATATCTAGTTATAACTGGAAAGTAAAATCAGATGCTAAACTGAGCTATGACCGACAAGGCCACCAATCAAAAGCTAAACAGGGCCCCACACGACCAACATACATAATCTAAAACACATATGGGCTCCACACGACTGATATCATCTAACCACGAGGAAGTAATGCAATCTGCAAGCCTCTAGGAGTAATAAGATGGTTACACATACTGTACAAACAAAAGATGTAAACCTCTATCACTCAAGCTCCGGAAGAAGGGAGCTGATGGCTTTGTATGGCTGACTGGAACTATGAGGGACCTGCTCCTTGTCTATCTGCACCTGTAGGCAAGTAATGCAGTGCCCTAGAAGAGGGCGTCAGTGCCACAGGTACTGAGTATGTAAAGTAGTAACTTTAAATAACTGAAAGTAAGGAAATAGAACTAACAATGAATGAAGTAAAGAAAACGGACTGAAGATGACTGAAGTAGTGAAATCAGGGCTAAACATAACTGTAATAAGGAGGGTAGGGGTCATGCCTGACAAGAGAGGCGTCTTACAGTCTAACTATCAATAACTAAAGCAAGCATAAACCTTACCTGGCTCCCATAAGCCAAAAGGTACAATCAGCACAGAATAACCCACTTGGGCCCCCATTAGACCTAGTGAGTACACCTCAATCTGTATACCCCTATCATACTGAGTCAACTACCAGCTATAAGCGTCCTGCTGATCCCCTGGGTCTACAACTAGGCCCGCTCGGGCCCTGACTGTAGTTGTGTTTGAGTCCGGAGGACTCCTGATATCTACAACCTGGGCATAAACGCTCGGCGGGGGTGTGTATAAGGCTAACCACTGCAATATGAGGATCTGGATCCCCATCTTCATCCCTTGCAGATGGTATGCCACTCCGTAGAGCGATGTATCCTCTCCCCTGGTGGGCAGCGACACAGCTATTAACCTTGGGGTGATCACAGAAGCTACACAGGTATAATCCAGCCTAAAACAATATAATTTACAAGTCTCAATTGACAACAACAACTAAACATGGTAACATACTCCTGACATGCTTTACTGGGATTCATACTGGACTACTATGTTGAAGAAATTAACTTGCCAAAAGCAAATGCCTTAACATACCTCGATTGGCGATTTACTGATTAACTGGCGAGTTTCAGCTCGTGTTCAACTGCCCTTCTCAACTGTAATCATATTAACGGAAGAATAGGGCTACTTTATTACTATATTCGAAGAAAAGCATAACTTATATATGTATATACTGACTATACTTCAATTTATCGAAAGATGTTCAAGAACTCATAATTTCTCGGGAATATAGAAGGGAGAAATACTTACTTTTGGCACATGATCATATTGACACTAGTTTGGGACAATTCCATCAACTTAGGCTCAGTGAGACGACGATTCGCCGGGCGTATTTTATGAAAATAACTCCGCAGCGATGCTCTCTGCAGCCTTATACTTCACTACACAGAGTTAATTTGGATTTGGACGGCGTTTAGTCGCGTAATCGGACGATTATTAAATGTTCTCCTTCGTTCTCCCACTGTTCTGGCCGGATTTGTGAGTTATCATCTAACTTATAAGTGTGAGACCCTCATATACTTGAGGCAGCAGACAAGGCAACGTGGCACTCTTCCCATCGCGCTGATTATACTCCGTGACACTTTCCCCCTCTGGGCAGCTTGGTTTGGCCTCCTTCCGCGAAATCCCGACTTGGCACTCGTTCGGCCTTTCCCCGGGCCCTTTCCTTGTACGTATGGCACTCTAAAACTCTTAACAAACATACTAATAGGCCGGCTAAATTCTAGAAACTTATGGGGTGTAACATTAACTGATAAGAAATAAGATGACTTAGTCATCAAAATCACAAAAACATTAAGAAAGGGCTTAAACAATCTGTTCATCAGATCCGTAAAGGTAGTTGAGTCATTAGTAAGTCCATAGGACATAGCCAAGAACTCGTAGTGACTGTATCTAGTCTTGAAGGTCGTCTTAGGAAATCAGGTTCCCTAGCCCACAACTAGTAGTATCCGGACCTCAAGTTTATCTTAGGTAAATATTTAGCACCCTGTAACTTGTAAAAAAATTATCAATTCTAGGGAGGGGATACTTATTCTTAATTGTCACTTTGTTCAACTGTCTGTAGTCGATGCACATTTGCAATGATCTATCTTTCTTCCACACAAATACAATGATACATTAAGCCAGATAAGGCCTTTCTAGAGAAGATCTTTCAACTGCTCCTTCAACCCTCTTAACTCTGCAAGATCCATTATATAAGGAGGTATTGATATAGACTAAGTTCCAATAAGTAAATCAATAACAAAGCCTATCTCCCTTTTTGGAGGAACTTCAGGTAAGTGTTCCGAAAAGACTGTTTGAAACTCATTTACCACTAATACTGACTAAAGGGTCGCACATTCACTATTTAGTTCTCTGAATAATACTAAATGAGAGTTACAATCCTTTGATATCATCTTCTAGACCTTAATGTATGAAATAAACTTAACCTTAGGCGTAACAACATTCCCCTTCCATTCCAGGACTGGCGCGTTTGGAAAGTGAAATCAAACAATCTTGGCTCGACAACCAACATTAGAATAACATGCTACCAGCCAATCAAAATAGAGTCAAAATCAACCATCTCAAGATCTACTAGATAAAAATCAGCCATCTGAATATCTACAAGATCAGCCAGTGTATATCTAACATATATCAACACTGCACAGTTCTAATAAACCCTTATAGCTAAAATAGAGTCACTAATCAGCATAGAAAAAACAAATGGTTTAGACAACAATTCAGGAACTACTTCAAACTAACTTACAATAATGGAGTAATATAGGAGAGAGTAGAAATTGAATCAAGCAAAGCATACACTACACATGACAAGATAATCAATGTATCTATGACTATATCAGATGATGCCTTCTGGTCCTGACAACTACCAATGGCATAAAATCGGTTATGTATGTCTCCGGAACTGGATGTTTCTCCCTCTCCATCCCTACCACGACCTAAAATGGACTGAGTACTGGATCTTAGAGGGTGAATTGGAGGTAAAGAAGCCTTTAATAATCCTGATCGCTGGGTAGTATAACCTTTCTCTCTTCTAGGATTGTATCGCCTAATGTGTCCTAAATGCCCACAATCATAACATACATTCTTCCTTTGATGGCATGGACCTGAATATTCCCTTCCTAACCGAGAATAATGAGGCAATGGTGGCCTTTCTTACTCTGAACACTCCTATCGCTATAATGGAACAGAGCTTTAATCCCTTCTCTACCCCTGTAACTGAGGTGCAACACTCTGTGTATGTTGAACTGACTTCCTGGATGACTGAGCTCTGGGGTCCCCTCGCAATTCTTTGTCTTGATCCCTATGAGTGTCACGCAGATGATGAGTCAAATCCTTCACCCTTTGGGTGAAAGACTGGATCCGTGCTATATCCATATCTTCCTAGGTAGATGCCCCCAAGTAATCACAAGCCAGATTAGGCCCCAAACCTACCACATATTTGTAGACTCTGGCCCTCATCATTTGCATCATATGTGGAGCATATGTATCCAAGTAGTTTAACATGAGTCTATACTCACATATACTTATGTTGCGCTGCTGCAAATGTAAGAACTACTCAACTCAAGCCCGTCAAAATTCATGTGGTAGGTACTTGTAACACCCCAAAGTTTCCTAAGACTAGACCCTAGATTTGAAGTTTGACCATATAGAGAAAACTGGAATATTCCCTCAGAATGAGCCTCAATACGACTCATAGGAGGATTTTTCGAGTCGTATAAAGGACCTATAGTGTGAAGTCCTTAAAGTTCAACAGAATTTTGGTAAGAACCACAAGTAGATCCTATGATTAGTATCTAAATTGTATGAGTCGTGGTGACGGTCATACTAGGGGCAAATCAATGAAATGCTTTGGAAATCTTGGGTAACCATGATCCATAGTACGACCTGTAGTAAGGTGGTATGAGCCGTTGTTGGTGTTCAATGTAGTAGGTCCAAAGAATGAACAATTTGGCTTGGGAGGTATGAGCAGCATGTAATGGATCGTAGGATCATAGTACGGTTCGTACCATATAACTGTGACTTAAAATATTATAACGCCTCAGACTTTTGGGTTAACTTTGGAATCTTTCTACATATGTGATGGATCCGAACACGACAAATTTTATCAAAACAAGGTGTTAATATGAATCAATAGGTGTAAGAAGTGCATTGGACTCAAGTTAAGGTCATAAGGAATCTCTAGCACTAAGTTGAGTTGAAAGCCTTCTTACCAATTGAGTTTTTTCTGTAAGTTCTTACAAGGGTCAACTTTAAATGATCATAACTCCTATTTTATGAATTTTTTTACCTGATGCGACTTTCAGACACCGTAGGGCACTCTAAACCTTTGTTCTGATACCAAGTTTGTCACGACATGAGCTGGGACCCCGGATCGAGACACAGGACCTAAAACAATGAATGGCTCTAAGCTAACCCATGGCATAGCATAATTCTGATATAACAACAACTAATAGAATATATCTGAGTGGAAGCTTAATTGAAACATAACTAATTAAAAGGAAAGGATAAAAATCTAATTACAACATTGAGTCATAAGGTGAAACTAGTACTACACTGTCTGAAAGCCGCTACTAGTCTGATGAGTTATTAGGAAAAGCCCCCAACTAAGTCAAACTTCTAAAACTAGAAATAAATTGAAATAAAGAAAACAAAAGTCCCGCCCTCAGAAGATGAGGACTCACCACTGTCAGTTGAAAGAGTCTAGATCGTGTCTAACTGCGTGGCTGAGTCTGAATACCTAGATCTATATCATAAAATGATATAGCACATAAAGTATGCAGTTAGTAATTAGAATATATTAAGTATGCGAGAAAAGTAAGTGAAGCTAGAAACATGCTAGTAAAGTGAGAAGGACTGAACTGAATACATAACTGAGGTGAACTACGATGACCCTATCTGAGAAGACAGAGTCTAGATCGTGTCTAACTGCGTAAATGAGTCTGAATACCTAGATCTATATCATAAAACGATATAGAATATAAAGTGTGCAGTTAATAATTAGAATGTACTAAGTATGTGAGAAAAGTAAGTGAAGCTAGAAACATACTAGTAAAGTGAGAAGGACTGAACTGAATACATAGTTGAGGTGAACTACAGTGACCCTATCTTAGATGCATAGATACTGACATGATATGCCTATTTGAAAACATTTAGTGAAATATAAGTAAATCTAGTTTTTGGGTCATATACATGTACTAAAGACTAAATTCGAAATCATAAACTAAAAACTATGAATAAAATGACTGTACTGAAATTGAAAATGAACCGTGCTGTGGAAGAGACTATTAACCGACAAACTCTAATATGAGCCTTATAAAGCCCAACCTGTAACCCTTATTAGAAGGATGTTCATACCTTGCCAAGGGTAATAACTCTAACTGGCAAGATATCACCTGTGAACTCAGGGAGATAATCTCTAACAATGATGACCCCTGCATGCGCCCATTGAGGCAAGGGAGACACTCTCTAATAATGAGGATCCCATATTCCTTTGGCAAAGAGAATATTCTCTACTATTAAGAATCCCTTATCTTATGGTGGCACATAGTTATGAGATCAGGGTACCCTGGAAACCTATCATGACCCGAACATAGGCTCGGATCGAGACACGGGACAAGGAGCCCAGAGGGACTCTAAGTCGACCCATGGCATGAACATACATCTAACTCAATTAAGAAAAAGCAGAAGACTTAACATAATAAGCAAAGAAGAAGTCTAAGCATAACATATAATCCAAAATATAAAACGCAAGTCTGAAACTTAATACAATCTATTGTCTAAAAAGTCTCTAAGTCTGATAAGTTGATGGGACAAGACCTCAACTAACTCTCTAAGTCTGAAACTGAAAACACGCCAACATAACTAAATAGAAGAGGGCCCTCGACAGTTGAGGACTCACCAACAGAGACTGCTTAATAAGTAAAATCATTTAAAATATGCATGATATAAAATATAATCAAATCAAGAATTTGAGAGTAAGGCTTGCATGCTATTTTCTGAAATCATGATCTAAACAAAACATAACATCATAACCAAATTGAATGACCCAAAGCTGAAATTTGATAATCACAAGTAAAATTGAACATTGTGTCAGACCTACTTTAGAATATATATATATATATATATATATATATATATATATATATATATATATATATATATATATATATATATATATCATGAATGATAAACATGCATAACTGAAATAATGAGGAACAATGGGAGACACTTCTTATAATCGACATACCACTATAGAGCTTACGTGGTCCCAACTTTCAGACTCAAGTGGGTAGAGCCGTCCCAAGCCTTGCCAGGGGCAAGGGACGAAACCATGATATCGATATCAAGCTCAAGGCCCAATCGGGGCAGGGGATAGCTCACAAAGGAGGTCCCAAAGTATATATATAATATGTAAACCTACATTGGTGCATAGTTCTGAGGCATAGGGTTGATCGACTCTTAGCCCACTTGGTGCTAGATACTACTCCAAGAAACATGCATATGCTCTCCATCATTTTTCAATGAAGCTGACCATTGTTTTTCAATGAAGTTGACCATCATTTAGTGACGAAGCTGAATAATCAAATACATATCAAATTTGAAATTATATATATGGAGCTTTTTCTCAAACCATAGCACAAGTTGAACGTAAAAGAGGAGTCTTAACTCCAAAACCATGGGGTAAGCTAAATCGTGAAATCATAAATCATACTTGAACATATGGGCATTGCCCAATACTTAATCATGCTAGAAAACATTTAATTAACTTGAAAATATTATCATAAACACGGGTAACTTGAAAACATGCTTTTCATCAATAATATCTCATCATACTTGAACATTTATCATAAATCTCAACTTTCATGCACTTCTCATAAATGGGCATTTTAATTTATAAAGCTTGAAAACATGATTATAATTAAGAACAATGTAAAACTTGCCCATGAATCATAATTCAACAATAGGAACATATTTAAATCATACCCTTATAGAAAATTAGGAATTTCATGCATTGGGTTAAAACCCCATAGAATCAACCTATGAATTTTCATGATTGAGAGAGGGATTGGGCATGGGCATGAATGAATTCATCCATTCATTACCCTACATACTTGGGTTGATGATCCTTGGACTTTCCTTGAAGATTCCAAGAAGATTTGAAGAGTTTGAAGAAGAATCCTAGCTCCTTTCTTGAGAGAAAATCTAATCTAAGCATGTTTGAAGAGAGTAAGGATTTAGGCTTGGTCAATCCCTTTAATCTGACCTTAGGGAAGCCCAAAACGATGTTATTTAAAAGTTAGAAGCATAGGAGTTTACCAAAATACCCCCAAACTGCCCGAAAAAAATACTGGAACTGGCAGTTCCAACGACCAACAAGATAGGTCATTGGTTGCTACAACGGCCCGTTCTGAGGTTCGTTGTTGCCTGTTGCTACTTCACTAAGCTTCCCATGACTTTTTACTTCGAACTCCGATTGATGCAAGGGCGGATGCGTTGGAAAGAAGACTCTAAGGGATTCAATTTGAGGTGTTTAATCAAACAAAAACATTTTGTAAAGTGGGAGTTATATTCTTTTGAAGTTGACCCTAGTAAGAACTTATACTAACACTCAATCGGTAAGGAGGCTCTCAACTCAACTTTGTGCTAGAGGTTCCTTAAGACCTTAATTTGCATCTAATGCACTTCTTATACTAAGGAATTCATCTTAACACCTTATTTCCATAAATTCACCGGTATCGGGTCTATTCATGTACCTGGAAGGGTTCCAAACATAGCTTGAGATTTTCAACAAACTAGCAGAACCAATGACCCATCCAATGGGTCATGATAATAAACAACGGACTGTTGGTACGTCCATTGGTTTCGCCCATTCTTCCTTCATAATTCTCTTAATCTGCTTCAACAACCACAAATAACGACTAGTTCAATAAAGCCATGGTCCGTACAATCCCCTCTTGGGTTTTGGGTAAATTTCTAACAGCTCTCTGGTCACGAAACAACGAGCACTTCAAACGACCCATTGGACCCTATAGAGAACTGTACTGAGGTTCGTTGTTTGGTTCTGGTACTATTTTCTTGTTGTTTTCTATTATAAGCCTTGGGTCTAAGCTAGGGAACTTTTTGGGTGTTACATTATCTCCCTTTTGGGAACATTCATCCTCGAATGTAGATCAACCATATTGAAATTCTAGGGAAGGAACTACAATCCCAAAACTAAAAAATTGGGGCCAAAAACTAATGGAGTGACTGACTCCGGACTGATATTCCCAACTGAACTGAATTCATGAAACATACGTGCATGCTAAGACATGAAAGGAACTGAGAGACATGAACTTGATATGAAACTGAATAGAGTACTAAGGAGGAAACTGATACCGCAAGCTGGAACCGAGCCGGTAGGGAACAGATACGGGTTCTTAGCCATTATATCTACTTTGGCCTCCCACGTAGCTCCTTCAATAAGATGATTTCTCCATAGAACCTTCACCGAGGCTAATTCCTTATTTCTCAACTTATGAACCTGATAATCAAGGACCTTGACTGGTATCTCCTCCTAGGTAAGGCTGTCCTTCACTCCAATGTCTTTTACCGGAATCATTAAAGATGGATCTCCGATATATTTCTTCAACAAGGACACACGAAACACTGGATGCCTTCCCAACACATCACACCATCTTATTTGACCCAACATACTGGGGACTAAGCTTCCCCTTCCTTTCGATCCTCAAAGAGTCAAGAAATCTCCACTTGTCTCAAAACGATGCTCAAGCATCAAATTATGAATTTTCCCTTCCTTAACCCTTTTGAATGATCAAAATATGGTCAAATACGTATTTGATATAAGAAAATAAAATTATGGACACCTATATTGATATACTTCCATTCTGGGTCCAAAAGTCAACCCCAGCCCGCAAGGGAAAAACTGAAATTTTATATGTAAGAATAATCATGTTATGCATAACGTAAAGAACTCAAATATGAAATTTCATCAAAAACGGAGCTTAAATCGACTTTGCATTCATAAAAAATGGTTTCTTAATTTTAGACCGAAATCGCCAATTTTCCTCCAATAAATTCAAGGATAAAAATGAAAACCAACTGAAGAAATCATGGAGAAATACCAATTTAAGGATTAGATACTTACCCCCTTGATAAATGGAGAAGAATGCTGCAAAAATCACTCAATTCCGAACTCCAGAACTCCAAATATACTTAAAATACCAAATAAACGCAATTTGTGCAAAAATACAATATTCAAGTATTTATATAGGGTTGCACCAACGCCGCACCAACAACTTTAATTTCTACTATAATGCTCATAACTTCATCATACAAACTCAAAATGCGACGATTCTTTTTCCTACAATTCCTAAATAATAATAAGGACCGAATAGTTCAATCAGAACTCCATTTGGGGCTCGTTTGCCCAGTCCAATATATTTTTTTCTCCTTTAAGAATTATTTCATTTGTTGCAATAAAAACCCAATCTTTACTTAGTGAAATTGTACCAAACTTTTCAGATAACTCCTATAATTAATGCTAAGACTTTTCAAAGTCTTGAAATATATTTTCGATCTAAGAAACTAAAAAGAACCTCTGAGTTATCACATTTTATGCTTAAAATTATGCTAAAACACAAAAAAACGTTCAAATCCACCCGAAACTCATACGGAATCCTCCGATCACACACCAAACAAGAAATTCCATAATAAAACACATTCTGGACCTGTTGGAATCATCAAATCACCGATACGACATTGTTTTGATCAAATGTTGACCATGGTCAAACTTAGCTTCCTCAAAGCTCATAAATTCAACTAAAGGTTCAAATAACTCCCGAACACCTTGGGGTCCATGCAAACTACCCAACTATGTCATAGATCACCATCAGGAACTAACAGAGCTTTCTGAATCCAAATTCAAGCTTGTTAACCTGAAATGTTGAGTTTGGTCAAACCTCTCAAACTTTAAACATTCCAAAAACCGAAAATCTTATCCAATCTTCATTGGATCATCTTGGAAATTGTATCATCAATCTCTGCAAGTCATAAGTAACAAAATAAGGATACAGAAAGGTTCAACCTATGTAAATGAATCAAAAATCACAAAATGACCATGTGGGTTGTTACACTTCCAGTCTTGGCTAATAACTGCACTTCCTGAACTTCTACATACTCGACATTTATGGCAGGGATAGGGAGTTATCCTGAATGTACACATTTTAACCAATATTTCCGTCATGGGGGAACATTCATAGGGCTTAGAGTAAGGAATTATGAGCACAAATCATTCAAGAAATCTAAGCTGGGCATATACATGATATAGTACGATCTTGTGAGTCGCTAAGGCAAATCTTAAAGATTGAGTCCATAGAGCTGAGGAGATACATGAGTTTACATACATAACAAGGGTCATGACATGACGTAGAGAGTTATGGAATCATGGAAGAAGACTGGAATCACCATCTGAAGTAGTTACTTCTCATTCTACGAATCTGAGTAATGGGCATAATATGTTCAGATACGCAAAAGTAGAGCATCTCATAGACTGAAGTACGCAGGAACAACTGAATAAGTGTGGATCGATCTCCCATAGTTACTGATCTTGGACCTTCACACTTAAAACACAAGGCTTGACCTGGTCTTTCACTTTATGATCTCCCCCTTAGCTTAAAGGTCATCACTCTGAGGATTGGATAACTTCTTAAGGCTTGACTTCCCATTCGCCTCTAAGACTATCATGGAAGGCTTCATACTTCTCCTGTCATACTCGCCCACTCTTTTGGTTTCTTACTTCAAGTTCACGAATTATTCTACCTTAGCTTCTCTTCACTCCTGTAGAGAGAAATAATTCGCGAGCGCCTCTTATTCCACTAACTATCATTATGCTTTGGAGTGTGTGAATACACGAGTTATAAGGACAGAAAGATATTTCATCACATGACATAGATCATGAAAGAAGGAAACATTTCCTAAATGTCTCGTGGCCTCTTCTACATAAGTGTGGCGCGCTTCACACACATGAAAAAGACTCTACTTAATGCAACTTTCAGACACCCTAGGACACTTCAAAACCTAATGATTTGATACCAAGTTTGTCATGACCCGAATATAGGCTCGGGTCGAGACACGGGACAAGGAGCCCCGAGAGACTCTAAGTTGACCCATTGCATGAACATGCATTTAACTCAATCTAACAAAGCGGAAGACTTAACATTATAATCAAAGTAGAAGTCTAAGCATAACATATAATCCAAAATATACAATGCGAGCCTTAAACTGAATACAATCTATTGTCTGAAAAGCGTCTAAGTCTGATAAGTTGATGGGACAAGACCCCGACTAACTCTCTAAGTCTGAAACTGAAAATATGCCAACATAACTGAATAGAAGAGGGGCACACGACAGATGACGAATCACCAATAGAGACTGGTGCTAACTCCGAAAGCTGGCTAGTGGCGGGGCTAAGTTTGAAGCTCGGAGCCTATATCATGATACGATACAACATAGAGTGTGCGGTAAATACGTGGAATGTACCAAGTATGCAAGGTAAGTAAAACTATTTAATAAGTAAAATCATTTAAAACATGTATGATATTAAACATAATCAAATCAAGAATCTGATAGTAAGACTTGCATGCTATTTTCTGAAATCATGATCTGAACATAACATAACATCATAACCGAATCGAATGACCCAAAGCTGAAATCTGATAATCACAAGTAAAACTGAACATTTGGTCAAACTTGCTTTAGAACACACACACACACATATATATAATGAATGATAAACATGCATAACTGAAATCATGAGGAACAATGGGGGACTCATCTTATTACCGATATTCCACAATAGAGCTTACATGGTCCCAACAATCAGACTCAAGTAGGTAGAGCCGTCCCAAGCCTTACCAGGGCTAGGAATGAAACCATTATATCGATATCAAGCTCAAGGCCTAATCGGGGCATGGGATACCTTACAAGGGAGGTCCCAAAGTATATATATATATAATATGTAAACCTACGTTGGCGTGTAGTTTTGAGGCATAGGGTTGATCGACCCATAGTCCACTCGGTGCTAGACAAAACTCCAAAAAACATCCATATACTCTCCGACATTTTTATGAAGCTGAGCATCATTTTTATGAGGAGATTTTACTCAAATCATACCACAAGTTGAACGTAAAAGAGGAGTATTAACTCCAAAACCATGTGGTAAGCTTGATCGTGAAATCATAAATCATACTTGAACATATGGGCATTGCCCAATACTTTAGTCATTCTTGAAAACATTTTATTCACTTGAAAATATGATCATAAACATGGGTATCTTGAAAACATGCTTTTCATCAATAATATCTCATCATACTTGAGCATTCATCATAAATCTCAACTTTCATGCACTTCTCATAAATGGGCATTTTAATTTATAAAGCTTGAAAACGTGATTATAATTAAAAACAACATAAAACTTGCCCATGAATCATAATTCAATAATAGGAACATATTTAAATCATACCCATGTAGAAAATTAGGAATTTCATGCATTGGGTTAAACCCTATAGAATCAACATCTGAATTTTCATGACTGAGAGAGGGATTAGGCATGGGTGTGAGTGAATTCATCCGTTCATGACCCTACATACCTGAGTTGATGATCCCTTGACTTTCCTTGAAGAGTCCAAGAAGATTTGAAGAGATGAAGAAGAACCCTGGCTCCTTTCTTGAGAGAAAATCTAATCTAAGTATGCTTGAAGAGAGTAAGGATTTAGGCTAGGTTAATCCCTTCAATCTGACCTTAAGGAAGCCAAAATGACGTTATTTACTAAAATACCGCCAAACTACCCAAAAAATACCTGGAACTAGCAGTTCCAATGACCAATAGGATGGGTCGTTGGTTGCTACAACGGCCCATTCTGAGGTTCATTGTAGCCTACTGCTGCTTCACTAAGCTACCTATAACGTTTTACTCAAAACTCCGATTGATGCAAGGTTGGATGCGTTGGAAAAAAGACTCCAAGGGATTCCATTTGAGGTGTTGAATCACCAAAAACATATTTGTAAAATGGGAGCTATGATCTTTTGAAGTTGACCCTAGTAAGAACTTATATGAACACTCAATCGGTAAGGAGGCTCTCAACTCAACTTTGTTCTAGAGATTCCATATGATCTTACGTAGCATCTAATGCACTTCTTATACTTAGAATTGAACTTAACACCTTATTTCCATAAATTCACTGGTATCAGGTCTATCTGTGTACTTAGAAGGGTTCAAAACTTAGCCCGAGATATTCAAAAAGTAGCAGAACGGACGACCCATCCAACAGGCTATGGTAACAAACAGCTGACCGTTGGTTTCCCCCATTCTTCCTTCAAAATTCTCTTAATCTACTTCAACAACCACACATAATGACTGGTTCAATCAAGCCACGGTTCGTACAATCCCCTTGTGGGTTCTGGGCAAATTTCATACAGCTCTCTGGTCACGAAACAACAAGCACTTCCAACGACCCGTTGGACCCTACAACGAACCGTACTGAGGTTTGTTGTTTGGTTCTGGTACTGTTTTCTTGCCATTTTCTATTGTAAGCCTCGGGTGTTACCTAGAGAACTTTTGGGTGTTAGATTATCTACTCCTTAGGAACATTCGTCCTCGAATGTAGATCAAGCATGCTAAAAGGCTAGGGAAGGAACTACAATCCCAAAACTAAACAATTGGGGCTGAAAACTGATGGAGTGACTGACTGCGGACTGATATTCTTGACTGAACTGAATTCATGAAACATACGTGCATGCTAAGACATGAAAGGAACTGAGAGACATGAACTTGACATGAAACTAAATAGAGTACTAAGGAGGAAACTGATACCTCAAGCCAGAATCGAGCCAGAAGGGAAAAGATATGGGTTCTTAGCCATTATATCTACTCCGACCTCCCACGTAGCTCCCTCAATAAGATGATTTCTCCACAAAACCTTCACTGAGGCTACTTCCTTATTTCTCAACTTATGGACCTAATGATCAAGGACCTCGATTGGTACCTCCTCCTAGGTAAGATTGTCCTTCACCCCAATGTCCTCTCTGGAATCACTAAAGATGGACCTCCGATGCATTTCTTCATCAAGGACAGATGAAACACCGGATGCACCGAAGCTAACTCCGCTAGTAGCTCCAACTCATAGGCCTCCTTCCCAACACATCACAAAATCCTATATGGTCCAACATACTGGCACTAAGCTTCCCCTTTCTTCCGATCCTCAAAGAGTCAAGAAATCTCCACTTTCCTCAAAAAGAAGCTCAAGCATCAAATTACAAATTTTTCCATTCGTAACCCTTCCACAATGATAAAAATCTGGTCAAATACATATTCTACATAAGAAAATAAAATCATGGACACCCATATTGATATACTTCCATTCCGGGTCCAAAAGTCAATCCAAAAGTCAACCCCGGGCTACAAGGTCAAAAATGAAATTTTATTTCAAAGAACAATCATGTTATCCATAACGCAAAGAAATCAAATATGAAATTTCATTCAAAACGGAGCTCAAATCAACTTTGCATTCATAAAAAAATGGTTTCTTAACTTCAGACTCAAGTCTCCAATTTTCCTCTAATAAATTCATGGATAAAAATGAAAACCAATTGAAGAAATCATGTAAAAATACCAATTTAAGGATTAGATACTTAACCCATTTATAAATAGAGAAGAATTCATCCAAAATCACTTAATTCCAAACTCCAGAACTCCAAATATACTCAAAAAACCAAATAAACACAGTATGTGCAAAAATACATTATTCAAGTATTTATATATGGCTGCACTAGCAACTTTAATTTCTACTAAAATGCTTATAACATAATCATACAAACTCAAAATGCAACCATTCTTTTTTATACAATTCCTAAATAAGGATAAAGACCTACTCGTTCAATAAAAACTCCATTTAGTGCTCATTTGCCTAGTCAAACATCATTTTTGATTGCTTAAGAATTTTTTCATCTTTTGCAATAAAAACCCGATTCTGACTTATCAAAATTGCACCAAACTTTTCATATAACTCCCATAATTCATGCTAAGAATTTTTAAAAGTATCGGAATACTTTTTTCGATCTCAAAAACTAAAGAGAATCTCTGAGTTGTCACATTTTATGCTTAAAATCATGCTAAAACACACAAAACGTTCAAATCTACCTAAAACTCATCTAGAATCCTCTGATCACACACCAAACAAGAAATTCAATAATAAAACACATTTCGGACCTGTTGGAATCATCAAATCAACAACATGATTTCGTTTTGATCAAAAGTTGACCGTGGTCAAACTTAGCTTCCTCAAAGCTCATAAATTCAACCAAAGGTTCAAATTACTCGCGAACACCTTGGGATCCATGCAAACTACCCAACTAAGTCATAAATCACCATCCAGAGCTAACAAAGCTTTCAGAACCCAAATTCGAGCTCGTTAACCTGAAATGTTGACTTTGGTCAAACCTCTTAAACATCAAACCTTCCAAAAACCGAATATCTTATCCAATCTTCATTAGATCATCTTGGAAATTCTGTCATCCATCTCTGCAAGTCATAAGTAACAAAATAAGGATACGAAAAGGTTCAACCTAGGGAAACAGATCATTAATCACAAAATGACCATGTGGGATGTTACACTTCTAGGCTTGGCTAATAACTACGCTTCCTGAACATCTACATACTCGACATCTATGGTAGGGATAGGGAGTTATCCTGAATGTAAACATTTTAACCATTATTTCCATCATGGGGGAACATTTATAGGCCTTAATGTAAGAAATTATGAGTACGAATAATTCAAGAAATCTAAGTTGGATATATACTTGATATAAAATGATCTTATGAGTCGATAAGGAAAATCTTATAGACTAAGTCCATAGAGCTGAGCATGCTTAGAGATATGAGTTTACATACATAACGAAGGTCATGAAATAAAACTGAGATTTATGGAATTGTGGAAGAAGACTGGAATAACCATCTGAAGTAGTTACTTCTCATTTTACGAATCTGAGTAATGGGCATAACATGTTCACATACGACATGAGTAGAGTATCGCATACACTAAAGTATGCAAGGACACCTGAATAAGAGTGGATCGATCTCCCATAGTTATTGATCCTGGACCTTCACACTTGAAACACGAGGCTTGACCTGGTCCTTCACTTTATGATCTCCCCCTTAGCTTAAAGGTCATCACTCTGAGGATTGGATAACTTTTTAAGTCTAGGAAGAAATCACTATCTCTTGACTTCCCATTCGCCTATCAGACTATCATGGAAGGGTTCATACTTCTCCTGTCGTACTCCCCTACTTTTTTGGTTCCTTAATTCAAGTTCACGAATTCTTCTGCCATAGCTTGTCTTAACTCCTGTAGGAAGAATTTATATGATAGGTTCTCTTATTCCACTGATTACCTATGCTTTGGAGTGTGTGAATACACGAGTTAAAATGACAAAGATATTTATCGCATGACATAGATCATGAAAGAAGGGAACATTTTCTAGACGTCTCATAGCCTCTTCTTCATAAGTGTGGTGCGCTTAACACCCATGAAAAAGACTCTACTTAACACAATTTTTAGACACCCTAGGACACTTCAAAACCTAATGCTCTGATACCAAGTTTGTCATGACCCGAACATAGGCCCGAATCGAGACACGGGACAAGGAGCCCCGAAAGACTCCAAGTCGACCCATGGCATGAACATACATATAACTCAATCAAACAAAGTGGAAGACTTAACATAATAAGCAAAGCATAAGTACAAGCATAACATATAATCCAAAATATACAACACGAGTCTTAAACCGAATACAATCAATTGTCTAAAAAGCCACTAAGTCTGGTGAGTTGATGGGACAAGACCCCAACGAACTCTCTAAGTCTGAAACTGAAAATACGCCAACATAACTAAATAGAAGAGAGGCACTCAACAGATGAGGACTCACCAACAAAGACTATTGCTAACTCCGAAAGCTGGCAGTGGCAGGGTTGAGTCTGAAGATCGGAGCCTGTATTATGGAACGATACAACATAGAATATGCGGTCAGTATGTGGAATGTATCGAGTATGCAAGGTAAGTAAAACCGCTTAATAAGTAAAATCATTTAAAACATGCATGATATAAAACATAATCAAATCAAGAATCTCAGAGTAGGGCTTGCATGCTAATTTCTGAAATCATGATTTGAACATAACATAACATTATAATCGAATCGAATGACCCAAAGCTGAAATCTTATAATCACAAGTAAAACTGAACATTGGGTCAAACCTGCTTTAGAACATATATATATATATATATATATCATGAATGATAAACATGCATAACTGTGATCATGAGGAACAATGGGAGACTCATCTTATAACTGACATACCATGATAGAGAATGAATCTTAATGCATGACGTTATTGATTTACGTATGTGCCTATATGCATGTTTTTGGGAGTCGTGTCTAGCACTGAGCAGCCTGACGTTCAAAGGACTACGACGGTGTCTCATAACCACGTATCGCCGTGGGTTTCTAATGATATATTGTACTGACAATTATTCCCTCAAATGTTATATCACGCCTAACGCACGACCCTCACCTGGCAAGCCAGGGTCGGCTCTGTCCACTTGAGTGAGATAATTGGGGCATCATAATGCTCTACCTTGATGGTGTGGGTTATGACCAGTCCTCCCATTGTTTCGTATGTCATATAGATTTTTAGGTTTTTGTTATTTTCTCAAGTTATGTTTTGATAAAGTTTACTTACGATTATGATCAGGAACGCTTTATGAATGATTTGAAAGCCTTGAGCCTCATGTTTTCTTACGAAGTTTATGATACAAGCATTATATACTTCTCCTATGTTTATTTATGAGTTATTTTACTTTTAATGTCCTTTCTACATACCTTGCATACTCGGTACATTCCACGTACTGACCACATAGTTTCTATGTTGTATCATGACATGATATAGGGTCCGTATCTCAGGCTCATCATCATCCTTAGTCCATCTCAGCTCAGACTCTCAAATTATTGGTGAGTCCTCATGTTTCGAGGGCTTTATGTTCAGATTTAGTCTATCATTTAGTTTTAGTATATTAGGGTTAGTTGGGGTCTTGTCCCTTCAACCCATCTATTATGACTAGAGGCTTTTCAAACTATATGTAGTATTCCGCTATTATGTTTGGATCATGTATCGTCATCTTTTATATTTCATGTCATGGTTTCATTCATTTCATGATTATAAAGATAAGTCTTCCGCTTTATTAAATGAGATTAGTTGTATGCATGTGGCATGGGACGACTTGGGGTCTCTTGGGGTCCCTTATCCCGTGTCTATAATCCAGGTGTACGTTTGGGTCGTGAAAAACTTGGTATCAGAGCCATAGGTTTAAAGTGTCATAGGGTGTCTGAAAACCGTGTTAAGTAGAGTCTTTTTCATGGGTGTGAAGTGCGCCACACTTATGACGAAGAGGCTACTAGAAGTTTAGGAAACGTTCCCTTCTTTCATGTTCTATGTTGTGCGATGAAAAGTCTCTCCATCCTTATAATAGTATGATTCGAGATTGTAGAATTATGGCTCCTAAAAGAATGAATGAAAGGAGGAATGGAAATGATGAAGGCCACGAAGGTGGAAATGACCATGGGAATCAACAATCCCCACCTATTCAGGAGCCCCTAGCACAAGAGCCAGCTGCCCATGCTGAGTTTCGGGCGGTTATTCAGATGTTGGCGCAGGGCTTGACCTCTCAGGTCAACCAACAGGCTATTGCGCAGGTCCCATAGAATGACAATGTAGCGGCGGCTCAGATTAGAGACTTCTTGAGGATGAACCCTCCTGAGTTCATGGGATCAAAGGTGGATGAGGATCACCATGAGTTCATTGAAGGGATATCGAAGGTCACTCAGGTTTTGTGGGTGACAAATGGGAAGTGTGTTGACTTGGCCTCTTATCAGCTAAAAGAGGTCGCTCATATTTGGTACAAGCAATGGAAGGACAGCAGGGCAGCAGGAGCGAGCCCTATTAGCTGGGATGAGTTCCACATGGCCTTTCTTGACAGGTTTTTCCCTCAGGAGATGAGGGAGTTGAAAGTAGCTGAGTTTGTGAACCTCAAGCATGGAAAGATGACAGTGTTGGAGTATTTGCTTGAGTTCACTCATTTGTCAAAGTACGCCCCAGAGTTAATGATGGATTAAAAGGCGCGAATGAGCCGATTCGTTCATGGTGTGGCTGGTTATTTAGACAAGGATTGCATGACTACCATGCTTCACCAGGATATGGACTTTCCTCGCATAGTGTTGTATGCCCAGTAGATGGAGGCGGCTCATTCGAGGTTGAGGGAGGCAAATAGGGATCGAACAGATAGCCTTGGGTTTTCGCATTAGAGGTCCGGTTGTGGCTACCCTCCATAGTTTCAGCAGAGATCACTAGCCCCAGCACCTTCATCACCTAGTGTTCCATCCAGACGTAGGGGTGATCAAAGGAGTAGCGCTTCAGGGTCAAGGGATCAGAGGGGTACCCAGTTAGAGCATATCTCTCTGGTTTGCGGGAAGTGCGACAAGAGTCATGTCGGGGAGTGCCTGCTCAGTTCAGATGTTTTCTATGGGTGCAGTAGATCTGTGCACATGCGCCGAGCGTGCCCATATACTAGACAGGGTGAAGATAAAGGAAATGCACAGACCACTAGGACAACAGCAGCTCCATTCCGTTCTTTTCTGTAGGGAGTATCGACTAGTGGAGGTGGCGGACAGCGCCAAAACCGATCCTATGCTCTTGCGTCGCGCCAGGAGTAGTAGACTTCGCCAGACGTGGTCACTGGTATGTTGCGTGTATTTCATATTTATGTTTATACCTTGCTAGATCTGGGAGTTACCTTGTCTTTCATGACTCCTTACATTGCTAGTAGTCTAGTTAGTCCCGAGACCTTATCAGAACCATTTTCAGTTTTGACCCCTATTGGTGATTCAGTCATATCTAGATGAGTATAGAGAGAATGCCCGGTCACTGTGTTGCATAAGGTTACCTCTGTCTGATCCTTGGGTTTTTGAGGTATAAAAATATATCCCCCTTGGGAACATTCATCCTCGAATGTTAGAAACGTGCAAAAAACTCAGAAACAAGCTATCACCATATACAAATACTGATGATTTAAGCCGAAAATTGACAGAATGACTACCTCCGAAAAGAACTACATAGCTGAACTAAGTTCAGACATCACATACATATACCATATCATAAAACAAACTTGTTCGCATGAACTGAACATGAGAAACTGATTAGAGGCTTAGGGAAAAACTAATACCTCAAACTGAAACTGAGCCCGTAGATAATAGGTGTGGGTATTTAGCCATCATATCCGCTTCGACTACCCACATAGCTCCTTCAACATGCTGGTTTCTCAAAAACACTTTAATTGAAGCTACTTCTTTGTTCCTTATCTTACGGACTTGACGATCTAAGATTTTCACTGGAATTTCTTCATAGCTGAGGCTATCCTTTACGCCAATGTTGTCCATCGACACTACTAAAGCTGGATCACCCAAGCACTTTTTCAAAAGTGACACATGAAACACAGGATGAAGTGAAGATAACTCTGAGGGCAAGTCCAACTCATACGCTACCTTACAAATTCTCCTCACAACTCGGTAGGGACCAGCATAGTGGGGACTGAGTTTCCCTTTCTTTCTGAACCGCATGACTCCTTTCATGGGAGATACCTTTAGAAATACCCAGTCGTCCACATCAAACTCCAGATCCCTTCTCCTCACATTAGCTTACGATTTTTGACGACTCTGAGCGGTTTTTATCCGGTCCCTTATTAAATGAACCTTTACCAAGGCCAAATGAACCGAATAAGGCCCTTCATGGCTGCCTCACCAAACTCAAACCATCTGATGGGCGATCTACCCCTTCTCTTGTAAAGAGCCTCAAACGGTGTCATATAAATAGTAGAGTGATAACTATTATTATAGGCAAACCCGATCAAGGGAAAATGATCATCCCAACTACCCTTTATATCCATAACACATGCCCTCTACATATCCTTGAGGTTTTGAAATGTTCGTTCTACCTAGCCGTCCATTTGCGGATGGAAAGTTTTGTTGAGTTTAACTTGAGTCCCAAGTCCCTTTTGAAAAGAATGCCAGAATTGGGAGGTAAACTGAGTACCTCGGTCTGAAATAATAGACAAGGGCATTCCATAAAGCCAAACCAACTCCCGAATATACAATTTAGCATAATCATCCACTGAATCGTGGTTTTGACTAGTAAGATGTGTGCAGCCTTGGTTAACCTGTCGACCACCACCCAAATGGAGTCGTATTGCCGGTGAGTACGAGGTAGCCCTATAATGAAGTCCATATTAACCTCTTCCAACTTCCACGTGGGGAAGCTAATATCCTGAAGTGCGCCTCTTGGCCTTTGATGGTCGACCATCACTTGCTGATAGTTGGGACATCTGACCACAAATTCTGCAATATCCTTCTTCACACCATCCCACCAATAGATTTCTCACAAGTCCCGATACATCTTTGTGGATCCTGGGTGGATAGAATATCGGGTACCATATGCATCATGCAATATCCGAACTCTCAAATCATTAACATCTGGGACACATAGACGACCCTAGTATCTTACCACACCATATCCCCCTTGGGAGAAAACCTCCACCTTTTGACTCCACACCGCCTCCTTCAACTTCCTCAAAATTGGACCCTCATCTTGCCTGGATTTAATATCAACCAACAAGGACGATTCTGTTCTGTTATGCACAGCAACGCCGCCATCGGTCGAGTCGATCAATCTAACCCCCAACCTTGCAAGTCGATGTACCTCTCTCACAAACTCCTTCTTTCCCTCATCCATGTGGGACACACTCTCCATAGAGAGCTTACTAAGCATATCCTTAACCACATTAGCCTTTCCTTGGTGGTAGAGAACACTCATGTCGTAGTCCTTTAGTAACTCCAACCACCTCCTTTGCTGAAGATTTAGGTCTTTCTGTGTGAAAACGTATTGCACGCTCTTGTGGTCCGTGAATATGTCCACGTGGACCCCATACAAGTACTACCGCCATATCTTCATTGAAAACACCACTGTGGCCAACTCAAGATCATGGGTCGGATAATTCTTTTCATGAACTTTCAGCAGTCTCGAGGCATATGCTATTACCTTTCCATGCTATATCAACACACATCCCAATCTGACTCTTGAAGCATCACAATAAACTACAAAGCCATCAGTGCCCTCAGGTAGAGTTAACACTGGTGCTGACATGAATCAGGTCTTCAACTCTTGGAAGCTTTTCTCACAAGAATCCGACCATTAGAACTTCACCTTTTTCTGAGTCACCTTACTCAAAGGTGTCGCAATAGATGAGAAACCCTCAACAAATCTCCGGTAGTAACCTGCCAGGCCCAAGAAACTCCGAATTTTTGAAGGATTCACCGGTCTGGGCCAATTCTTCACCACTTCGATTTTCTAGGAATCTACCTTGATGCCTTCACCTGAAACCACATGTCCTAGAAATGCCACCAGTCCAACCAAAACTCACATTTGCTGAACTTTGCATACAACTAATGATCCTTGAGGTTATGAAGTACTGTTCTCAAGTGAGTATCATGCTCCTCCTCGCTACGAGATTATATAAGGATGTTATCAATGAACACAATCACGAACATGTCCAAATATGTCTTGAACACCCTCATTAGATCCATAAAAGTTTTGGGGGCATTGGTTAGTCCAAAGGACATAACAACAAATTCGTAGTGACCATATCGAGTCCTAAAAGTGGTCTTCGGGATGTCACTCTCCCGAGCCCTGAGCTGGTGATACCCGTACTTGAGATCAATCTTAGAGAAGCACTTGGAAACCTGAAGCTGGTCAAACAAATCATCGATCCTGGGTAAGGGGTACCTGTTCTTGACGGTGACCTTGTTCAACTGCCGATAGTTAATACACATGCGAAGGGAACCGTCCTTCTTTCGAACAAAGAGAACCGGTGCACCCTATGGAGACTTGCTCGGTCTAATGAAACCCTTATCCAACAAGTCCTCCAACTGTTCTTTTAGCTCTTATAGCTCGACTAGAGCCATCTTGTAAGGAGGAATAGGTATAGGCTGCGTGTCAGGAAGAAGGTCTATACCAAAATCAATCTCCCGCTCGTGAGGGACACATGGCAAATTTGGGGAATACCTCTGGATACTCACACACCACTAGAACTAACTGAATAGTCGGGGTCTCGGACTCAACATCCATAACCCTAACTAGAAGATACATGCAACCCTTAGAAATCATCTTGTTGGCCTTATGATAGGAAATAAATCAACCTGCTGGTACCGCCGAACTACCCTTCCACTTCAACACTAACTCATCCAGAAAAAAAAATTCCACTATACGGGTCCCACAATTAATTGAAGCATAACATGCAAACAACCAATCCATGCCAAGAATGACATCAAAGTCAGTCATTGCTAACTCTACAAGGTCTATAGCAATAGTTGTCATTCTTTGTGTTAGTGGTTGGCATGTGATTGATTAATCATTGGTCTATAATAGTTAGTATTGTGGATGACTATGAACACTAATGCTTTGTATGTGACATGATGTGATTATTCATCTCTAGTTAAGTTTTGTTTTGTCAATTGAGCGTCAATTTTTTTATTTTAGTGTCTTTGTGGAGGTAGTGACCCTTCCGTTGATAGATGGATAAAGACCTTCTTAAGGGAAATTAGTCACAATATTTTTATTTTTTAGTATGGAGACGAAAAACCACAGTTGTGTACTCCTGATATTCCATATAGAAGCTAAGCTAGAAATAATGAAGTGGTCATCTTAATGCATAAGAAGTGAGAATTCCATAAGAGACACATAGGTTCTTTAACTTGACTCAAAAAAAAATTTTTTAAAGCTTCATAATGAAAGAATTAATTCAACTTGATAGTCTGGCTTTGTAGCCATAGGAAACTAACTAAGATCATGATTCCATGAGAGGTGAGCTTGATATTTTGTATGTTGTACATAATGTAACATCTAGAACTTGCCTAACTATGTATAGGATAGCTAGTGGCTAAAGAGGTGAGATATGATAACATGTAAATACCTTGACTTGAGAAGTGAAACATGACAGTCATTCACATCCACATGTCCTCACAATCAAACAAAAAAAATGTCCTTTTTTGAAGTAATGTCAACACGCCATATAAGGACACACAAGATCAAAAGAGAAGAGAAATGCACGCAACTCTCACAAAGACATTTATAAGATAGGTCACAACAAACATATGATTTCTTGTATACTCAAGTTCCATTCCTTTTGAATGCAGGGTTGAGATCACAGAAGGGCTTTTCTAAGTTTGTAATAAGGGTCAAAGGGCTGGTAAGATATAAATATGGCTTTTAGTGACTCATTTACAATCCTTGAACAACTTCATCATTTTTTCAAAACCTTTTACCATTTTTATTCCTTCTTTTCACCCCTTCTCTTGTTTTAAAACCTTTTCACACCCCAATGTATTTTGTGAGCTCAAATCTCATTTTTCTCTGTTTCTCTTTTGTTTTAATTTCTTTTTCTTCTTTTTAGCTCATTGCTCTATTACACCTTGCGATATGATCAAGCCTCCATATTTAGACCTAATTCTTTATTTCCCACCTTATCATCCCCAACTTACAACTTTTTTCTCACTTTATATCACTTTTCAAAGTGTTAAGGAGGATAGACTCAAAAGAGGGTCAACTTGAGAATTGGTCTTGGCTATTATTGCGATCGATAATAAAAAGGTCAAAGGCTCAAAATTGAGACTAGGGATACATGCATCATTAGGTAGGTCTAATTAGGAACATGTGTCTTGTGAAGCATAAGGAAGGCCTAAGGTCATCCACAACCCATAGTCGATTCTAAGTTCCAATACAAATCGCAAGGCAAGTTCTAGAGTGTGACCAAATCAAGTGAATGATGTGTTGTCGTTTTACAGAACTTTCAATGCTTAAAACATAGAAAAGATGCTTGGTCATAGGTATATTTATACTGATATGAGGTATTTTTACCTTACATTCAGGGAAATCAGGTTTTGGAGTTGGATTTTGGAAAACAAGAAGAAAAAGTGCATAAAATGGGCCATGTACAGACCACAGTACGAGCCGTACCATGGTGGTACGAGCTTTACCTACCAATCATGAGAAAATGCATAGGAGATGCATAAGTTCTTGGGCCAAGTAAGACTCTTGGAATGAAACGTACCAAGGAGTTGTGAAAAAGTTTAGAAGTTGTCCACTTGCCTGAGTTCCTGGTATGATTGGAAGATACGGGTCATGATGATAACATAAGACTCATGCCAAAGAGCCTTGGTGAATTTCATAGAACATGTCAAGTTGGCAGATTCCAAAGTACAAGTAGATACCATGATCCGTAACATTCAAGTACGAACCATACCATGGACTCGTAGAAAAATTCAGAGGATGCTAGACTTCACATATGTTGACCACGACAGGCAACGTTTAACTCCTGCTAGAATTGTACGACTCATACCAACTTCCAGGACTTGACAAATTTTAAGGCTACATTGTGAACTACGGATGGAAGCCATGACTCATAGCTTCAGGCTACGACTCGTAGGACATGTCGGCAGCAGTTCCCTGTTAATTTAGAAAAGGTTTCCAATTATTTGTATAAATACTTTTTAGGTTATTTTCTTTAGGGAGACAAAATCTTTAATTTGTAATTATGATTTTTGGGTTCCTAACACTACTTGGAGATCAACTACACGAATTACTTAGAGATTTTATTTATTGTTCTTGAATTGTTCATGGTTTGAGTGTGCCACAATCAATTGGGTTTTTTATTCATTCATCATCGTAAGTTGTTAATTATATTTTCATCCATGAAATCTAATTCTTTTATTTCAATCATGAATAGGTAAAACCTCCACAACTAGGATTGTGGGAACAATGGTGGATTAGCTAACTACGGTTAACATAAAGTGATTCTAAACCAATACGCATGCTTTTATTGTTCCTCTCTTCATCCTAAACGTTCCTTAATGGTGCACAATGTATGGTCTTGCGTGTATTCGCTACTTGCTTGAGCCTAGAGAAGTAGAGATTAGGAAAAGAGAAGGAAAACAAAGCCTTGAACTTTAGTTTGATTGAATAACTTGAGTTGCGGTAGCAGGATGGTTAATTTTGCAAAATGGATAATAGTTAAAATGAAATTACTCAAGTGACCCAATCTAGTAATTGAGTATAGTCATCCAAGAGGGATGAATCAGTCATTTAGATAATCCTATGTTATCAGTTATGCAGGTGTTATATCCCGAAAGCCCAAAGATCATACCCAAGAGTTGAAATGGAAAAAAATAGGATTTTCTGTACCAAGTCACAGAATGAGTCATCTTGTGACCTGTAAGGATTACTGTGAGTCGTTAAGTGACTTGTAAATACTATGACTTAAGTTGCAATTTCTAGTTTTGGGTCACCATGGACATGAGCACAAGTCGTGGTCAGGGATGAAGTGAAGGTAGGACGAGTTGGGAAGTGCACCTAACTGGTGGATCACCATGAATCATTGGGTACACCATGAATCATGGTGTGCCCTAGGTGAGAATTGGCATTGAAGGGAACGGAAAGTGACCACGAGTCGTGGTCACCAGTGATGAACCATTAGGTCCCTCGTGAGGACTCTTTGAGGAAAATTTGCAGTGCACTTGATGAAAGGAGATCATGACTCGTGCCCAGTGGTAACGATTCGTCCAGTCCCTCATTGGGGCAAGCAGTCAGTTTTTCTCTGTTAATTTAGTAAGGGCTTATCTGTAATTGCTATGATCCTAAGGCCTAAACTACATCATTGTAGCTATTAATAATGAGTTTTAAGAGGGGTAAGTTCATTCTAAGCTATTCCTATTCAGGCATGCAAGCTTAGAGGTCTAGAGAGGTGATCAAGCTTAATTCCTGCAAAATTCTTCTCAATTCTTCCTTAGGCAATCAGGGAAGTTCTAGAATCAGTTTCTCTCAGGTATGTAAGGTTATGAATGGGTGAATTTGTTCAAACCCATGCCTAATCCCTCTCTAATTCATGAAAATCTATATATTGATCCTACGGGGTTTAACCCAATGCTTGAATTTCCTAAGTTTCTACCACGGGTATGATCTAAGTATGTTTCTATTATTGATTTATTATTCATGGGAAAGGTTTACAATGTTTACAACTATGAATCATTTTTTAAAGTTTTGTAAATTATGATTCCCATCCATGAAAAGTTCATGAAAGTTGAGTTCTATAATGCATGTTCAAGTATGATGAGATATTTATGACGAAAAGCATGTTTTCAAGTATTTTCAAGCATGTTTAAGTATTGGGAAAGCCCATACGTGCAGGTATGATTTATGATTTCATGTCAATTAGCTTACCATATGGTTTTGGAGTCAAGACACTCAATTATGTTCAGCTTGTGGTATGGTTTGATTCAAGGCTCCTCATGTATAATTTTTGATTTTATATCTACATGATTATTCCACTTCGTCACTAGACAATGGTCAGCTTCATTGAAAAATGATGGAGAATATATGCATGTTTTAGGGAGTAGTGTCTAGCACCGAGTAGGCTAAGGGTCAGTCAACCCTATGCCTCAGAACAACGAGCCAACGTAGGTTTGATCAGATTATTCGGGACCTCCTTTGGAGCTTTTCCCTGCCCCAAGGGTCCTTAAGCTTGATATTGATATCATGATAGCATCCTTATCCTTGGAAAGACTTTGGACGGCTCTAACTACTTGAGTGTGATAGTCGGGACCATGTAAGCTCTATCGTGGTAATGTCGGTTATATGCCGAGTCTCCCATTGTTCCTCATGATTTCAACTATGCATGATTAATAATCATGACATATGTGTATATGTATATAAATGTTCTAAAACATGTTTGACCCAATATTCAGTTTTAGTCATGATTAACAGATTTTAGCTTTGCGTCATTCAATTCAGTTAGGATGTTAAGTTATGTTTAGTCATGATTTTAGAAAATAGCATACAAGCCCTACTCTCAGATTCTTATCTTGATTATTTTTTATATTGTGCATGTTTTAATGATTTTACTTACTTAAGCAGTTTTACTTACCTTACATTCTTTGTACATTTCACGTACAACTCTATGTTGTATCATTTTATGATACATTGTCCGATCTTCAGACTCAGCCCCATCACTAGCCAACATCCAGAGCTAGCATCCAGTCTCAGTTGGTGAGTCCTCATCTCGTGAGGACCCTTCCTTTTTAGTTGTTTCTTTACATTTTTAGTGTCAAACTTAGAGAGTTAGTTGGCGTCTTGTCACATCAACTCATCAGATATAGAGGCCTTTTAAACATAGATTGTATTTAGCTTCAGAATCACGTTTTATGTTTTGATGATATGTCATGCTTACAATTCCCTATGATTATTATAATTGATCTTCCATTTTATTAATTGAGTTAGATGTATGTTCATGCCATGGGTCAAGTTGGAGTCTCTCAGGGCTCTTTGTCCCATGTCTCGATCTAGGCCCATGTTTGGGTCGTGACAAACTTGCTATCAGAGCCATAGGTTTTGAAGTGTCCTAAGATGATTGAAAGCCGCGTTAAGTAGAGTCTTTTACATGGGTTTGAAGCGTGCCACACTTATGACGAAGAGGCTACGAGACATTCAGAAAATGTTCCCTTCTTTCATGATCTTTGTCGTGCGGTGAAATGTCGCTCCATCCTTCTAACTCATGTTGTACGCATTTGCAGAATCATGTCTCCCCATAGAGTTAATGGTAGAAGAAATGAAAAATGGAAAAGGCCACGAGGATGGCAATGGAGACGGGCACCAATAGGCCCCACCAGCCCATGAGCACCATGCACTAGAGCCAGTTGCCCACACTGAATTCCGGACAGCCATTCAGATGTTAGCACAAGCCTTGACCGCCCAAGTCAATCAATAGGTGATAGCGCATGTCCCTTAGAATGGGAATGCAATGGTAGCGCTAGTCAGAGATTTTGAGGATGAACGCTCCAAATTTCCTTGGTTCAAAAGTTGATAAGGATACACATGAGTTTATCGATGAGATTCTAAAGATCACCCAGGTCATGGGGGTGAATGGAGAGGAGTGCGCCGACATAGCATCTTATCAGCTAAAAGGGGTGGCGCATATATGGTTCAAGCAATGGAAAGATTGTATGGTAGTAGGAGTAGGCCCTATCTGTTAGGATGAGTTCCATATCGCTTTCCTAGATCGGTTCTTCCCTCGTAAGATGAGGGAGCTGAAGAGCCGAGTTTGTGAAATTGAAATAAGGAAAGATGACAATGTAGGAATATGTTCTAGAATTCACTCGTCTGTCCATGTACTCCCCTGAGTTAATGGTTGGCCAGAGGGCTCGAGTCAACAAGTTTGTTCATGGGGTGGCGGACTATCTAGATAAGGATCGTAGGACCTCCATGCTCCACAGGGTATGGATTTTTCTCAGATAGTTTTGTACGCCCAATAGATGAAGGTTGAGCATCTAAGGGAGAGAGAGGCAAAGAGGGGAAGGACGAACAACTATAGGTTCTCTCAGTCGAGGCCAGGTGGTGGGAACCGACAGCAGTCCCACCAGAGATCTTCAGCCCCAATGTCTTCTGCTATGAGTGTGCCATCCTGACCTAGGCACGACCAGAGGGGATGAGCATCAGGCTCTATGTGTCGGAGCAGCAGGCCCACAGATTCCAATATTCCAGTTTGTAACAAGTGTGGTCGGAGACACACGGGTCAATGTGTTGCAGGTACAGGTGCTTTCTTCGAGTGTGGAAAGCCTAGACATATGCTTAGAGATTTCCCAATAGCTAGACAGGGCCATGATGGGGTCCAAGGCCCAACTTCTAGTTCAGCAGCTGCACCATCACATCCATCTTAACCGGGTGCATCTACTAGTGTGGGTGGCAGACAACACATGAACAAATTCTACACCTTTGCATCCTGCCAGGAACAAAAGGTCTCCCCAGATATAGTAACCGGTATGTTACGAGTTTTCCACCTTGATGTATATACTTTGTTAGATCCAAGGGCTACTTTGTCTATTGTGACACCCTATGTTGCTATTACTTTCGGAGTCAGTCTCGAAATCCTATCAGAACCCTTCTTAGTGACTACTCTAGTCGGTGATTCAGTTATATCTACACGGGTGTATAGAGATTTCCCTATCACAGTTCTTTAGAAGATAACCTCAGCAGATCTTGTAGAGTTATCCAGGACCGATTTTGATGTTATCCTCGGTATGTCTTGGCTATTTGCATGCTATGCCTCAGTTAATTATAGAACTCAGGCAGTAGAGTTTAGATTTTCGAATGAGCCAGTCTTAGAGTGGAAGGGTAGTTCAGCTGTGCCTATAGGTCGATTCATTTCCTACCTTAAGGCCAGAAAGATGATCTCAAAGGGTTGTGTGTACCTTCTATTAGGGTTAAGGATGCTACATCCAAGACCTTGACTATCCAGTCAGTTCCATTAGTATGCGAGTATCCAGAAGTCTTCCCAGATTATTGACCGGAAATCCTCCCGAGCGGGAGATTGATTTTGGTATTGACCTTCTTCCCGATATGCAACCTATGTCTATTCCTCCTTACATCATGGCCCCAGCCAAGTTAAAGGAGTTGAAGGATCAATTGAAGGACCTTTTAGATAAGGGTTTCATTAGACCGAGAAGGTCCCCATGGGGTGCACTAGTTATATTTATCCGCAAGAAATATAGCTCTCTTCGTATGTGTATTAATTATCGACAATTGGAAAGGTCACCATTAAGAACCAGTATCCTCTCCCTAGAATTGATGATTTGTTTGACCAGCTTTAGGGTGCTAAGTGCTTTTCAAAGATTGACCTCATATACAAATACCATCTGCTCAGGGTTCGGGAGAGTGATATCCTAAAAATAGCTTTTAGAATACGATATGGTCATTACGAGGTTGTAGTTATATATTTTGGACTATCAAATGCTCTTGCAGCTTTTACGAATTTGATGAACAGGGTGTTCAAGCCATAGGGATATGTTCATGATCATGTTTATTGATTACATCCTGATATACTCTCAGAGCAAGGAGGAGCATGCCGCTCATTTGAGGGAGGTGCTACAGACTCTCAAGGAATGCCAATTGTATGCTAAATTCAGTAAGTGCAAGTTTTGGTTGAACTCGGTGACATTTTTGGGTCATCTGGTGTCAAGTGAAGGTATAAAGGTAGACTCTCAAAAGATAGAAGCGGTGAAGAATTGGCCTATACCAATGAATCCTTCAGACATCAAGAGTTTCTTGGGTTTAGCTTGGTACTTTCGGATATTTGTTGAGGGATTTTCATCTATTACAGTGCCATTGAGCAAATTGACCCAAAAGAAAGGGAAATTCCAATGGTCGGAGGCTTGTGACAAGAGCTTTCAGGAGTTGAAGACTCGCCTTACCTCAGCACGAATGTTAACTCTACTTGAGGGTACCGATGAGTTCATGGTGTATTGTGATACTTTGAGGATCGGCGTTGGTTGTGTATTGATGCAACATGGTAAGTTTGTAGCATATGCTTGCAAGCAACTGAAAGTTCATGAGAATAATTACCCGATCCATGATCTTGAATTGGCGGCAGTGGTATTTACCTTGAAGATTTGGAGACACTATTTTTAGGGGGTCTATGTGGGTGTGTTTATGGACCATAAAAGCCTACAATATGTGTTTACTCAATAGGATCTAAATCTGCATCAAAGGAGGTATTGGAGCTACTCAAGGATTATGATACGAGTGTCCTTTACCATCTGGGTAAGGCCAATGTAGTAGCAGATGCACTTAGTAGACTCTCTAGGGAGAGTGTGTCCCATATGGATGAAGGGAGGAAGGAGCTAGTGAAAAATGTGCATTGACTTGCAAGGTGTGCTTTAAGATATCAGTATCCCTACTTAGAAGTGGGACAAAATCAATATGGACTTCATCACAGGATTGCTTCGCACTCATCGACAATATAACTACATTTGGGTGGTCGTGGACAGGTTGACCAAAGACGCTCATTTTCTACCGGTCAAAACTACAGATTCAGTGGAAGATTATGCCAAAATGTACATCTGAGAGCTTGTTTGGTTGCATGGATTTCCCTTGTCCATCATATCAGACAGAGATACTCAATTCACCTCCCAGTTTTGGAGATCTTTCAAAAGGGACTTGGTACTCAGGTCAAGCTTAGTAATGCATTTCATATGCAAACTGATGGTCAGGCGGAGCGGACTATTCACACTCTCGAGGACATGTTAACAGCATGTGTGATTGACTTCAAAGGTAGTTGGGATGACCATTTGCCTCCCATTGAGTTCGCGTACAATAACAGTTATTATTCCAGCATTCAGATGGCTCCGTTTGAGGCTCTCTATGGGTGGAGATGTAGATTGCCTATTGGTTGGTTTGAAGTCAGTGAAGCTGCAATGATAGGACTGCATTCAGTCTATGAGGCCATGGAGAAAGTTCACCTCATATGGGACAGGTTGAAAAAATCTGAAAGTCACCAAAAGTCTTATGCGGATGTGAGAAGGAGAGATCTTGAGTTCGAAGTTGATGATTGGGTGTTTCTGAAGGTGTCTCCCATGAAGGGAGTGATGAGATTCCCAAATAAAGGAAACTCAGTCCCTATTATGTGGCCCCATACCATATAATGAAACGGGTTGGCAAGGTAGCATATGAATTGGGGTTGCCCTCAGAATTAGCTTCAGTCCATCTAGTTTTCCATGTATCGCTCCTAAAGAAGTGTATGCGTGATCCAGCTCTAGTCATTCTGGTGGATAGTGTCGGTGTGAATGACAACCTTAGTTATGAGGAGGTTCCGGTGTAAATACTGCATCGTTAGGTTCAAAAGCTAAGAAACAAGGAAGTAGCTTCAGTTAAGGTTTTTTGGAGAAATCAGCATGTTGAGGGAGATACATGGGAAGCCAAAGCAGATATGATGGCTAGATACCCACATTTATTCTCTACCGGCTCAGTTCCAGCTCGAGGTATCAATTTTTGCCCTAAAACTCTATTCAGTTTCACGTTAAATTCATGTGCCCCAGTTTTTTTCTTGTCTATGAATGTATGTATGATTGATGAATTCAGTTCAGTTATGTAGTTCAGTTCAGAGGTAGTCAATCTGTCGGTTTTCAGCTTATATGATCAATGTATGAGTATGACAATCACATTTCACTGCTTTTCTATGTGATTTTCAATATTCGAGGGAGAATGTTCCCAATGGGGAGATATTTTTATACCCCAAAAGCCCAAAGATAAGACCCGGGAGTTGAAATTGAGAAAAACAGAATTTTTTGCACCAGGTCACAGAACGAGTCATCCCATAACCGGTCAGGATGACCACGAGTAGTTAAGTGACTCGTGGTGAGGAGTATGACTTGAGTTGGAATTTCTGGTTTTGTGTCACCACGGACTTGAACATGAGTCGTGGTCAGCCCCACGACTCATTGGGTCAGTAGTTGTTAGGGATGAAGTGAAGGTAGGAGGAGTTGGGCAGTGCACCTAACAGGTGGGTCACAATGACTTATTAGGTACACCACGAGTCGCGGTGTGCCCCATGGTGAGCCCCATGTGAGAATTGGCAGTGAAGGCAACGGAAGGTGACCGCGAGTCGTGATCACCAGTTATGAACCATTAGGTCCCTCGTGAGGACCCTTTGAGGAAAATTTGCAGTGCACTTGACGACAGGAGATCACGACTCGTGCCCAGTGGTAACGATTCGTCCAGTCCCTCGTTGGGACTGGCAGTTACCTTTTCTCTGCGAATTTAGTAAGGCCTTATCCATAATACCTATGATACTAAGGCCTAAACTACATCGTTTTAAACTATGAATAATGAGTTTTAAGAGTGCTAAGTTCATTGTATGATATTCTTATTCATGCATGCAATCTTAGAAGGCTAGAGAGGTGATCAAGCTTAATTCTTCAAAATTTTTCTCAATTCTTCCTTGGGCAATCAGAGAAGTTGTAGAATCAGATTCTCTCAGGTATGTAATATTATGAATGAGTGAATTTGTTCACACCCATGCCCAATCCCTCTCTAATTCATGAAAATCTATATGTTGATCCTATGGGGTTTTAAACACTTGCATAATTTTTCTATGTTTCTACCATGGGTATGATCTAAGTATGTTTCTATTATTGATTTATGATTCATGCGCAAGTTTTACAATGTTTTCAATTATAAATCATATTTTAAGTTTTATAAATTATGATGCCCATCCATGAGAAGTTCATGAAAGTTGAGATCTATGATTACGTTCAAGTTTGATGAGATATTTATTAAGAAAAGCATGTTTTCAAGTTACTCATGTTCATGATCATTTTTCTAAGTGAATCAAGTATTTTCAAGCATGTTTAAGTATTGGGCAAGCCCATATGTTCAAGTATGATTTATGATTTCATGTTAATTAGCTTACCACATGGTATTGGAGTCAAGACTCCCAATTATGTTCAGCTCGTGGTATGCTTTGAGCCAAGGCTCCTCATGTATATTTTTATATTTTATATGTACATGATTATTCAGCTTCGTCACTAGACGATGGTCAACTTCGTTGAAAAATGATGGAGAGCATATGCATATTTTTGGAAGTAGTGTCTAGCACCGAGTAGGCTAAGTGTTAGTCAAACCTATTCCTCAGAACTACGAGCCAACGGAGGTATTATCTGATAATTTTGGACCTCCTGTTGGATCTTTCCCCTGCCCAAGGGGCCTTCAGCATGATATCGATATCATGGCAGAGTCCTTAGCCCTAACAAGGCTTTGGATAGCTTTGCCCACTTGAGTGTGATAGTCAGGACCCTGTAAGCTATATTATGGTAATGTCGGTTATATGACGAGTCTCCCATTATTCCTCATGATTTTAGTTATGCATGTTTACTAATCATGACATATATATATATATATATATATATATATATATATATATATATATATATATATATATATATATATATATATATATATATATATATATATATATGTGTGTGTGTGTGTTCTAAAGTAGGTTTGACCCAATGTTCAGTTTTACTCATGATTATCAGATTTTAGCTTTGGGTCATTCGATTCGGTTATGATGTTTATGTTCAATCATGATTTCAGAAAATAGCATGCAAGCCCTACTCTCAGATTTTTATCCTGATTATGATTTATATTGTGCATGTTTTAATGATTTTACTTACTTAAGAGGTTTTACTTATCTGCATACTCGATATGTTCCACATACTAACTGTATACTCTATGTTGTATCGTTTTATGATACAGGCTCTGATCTTCCGTCACTAGACAGCTTGCGGAGTTAGCATCCAGTCTCTGTTGGTGAATCCTCATCTCCCTAGGACCCTCCCTTCTCGGTTGTTTCTTTAAATTTTTCAGTTTCAGACATAGAGAGTTCGTTGGGGTCTTGTCCCATCAACTCATAAGGCCTAGAGGCCTTTCAAACATAGATTGTATTCAGCTTCAGACTGGGATTGTATGTTCTAATGTTATTTCATTCTTAGACTTCCGCTATGATTATTATGATTCATCTTCTGTATTATTGATTATGTTAGATGTATGTTCATGCCATGGGTCGACTTTGAGTCTCTCGGGGCTGTTTGTCCCGTGTCTCGATCCGAGCCCATATTTGGGTCATGATAATAAACTAAGTATTGAGATAGATCACTAGTGTAATAAATTGAAGTTTTTATGAATTCATGGGGAACACTTCCCATGTAAATTGCATAAACTTGATCACAACACCAATTGTCCACATTGTATCTTGATTATTTCTTTAAACCTCCCATTAGGAAATAATTAAAATAAAAGCATAAATACTAGCAGTATTTTACATCCTGATCATATTCCCTGTAAGATCGACCCCAACCACAGTTGGGTTCTTTATTGACAACGTCTGTATTATACTTCTTCAGGGATGTAATTTGAGCATTACCAAAAATGGCATCGTTGTCGAGGAGTGGCTCAAATATGGAAGATAGGTCTGATAAAGCTGAATCTGAGGAGGGGGAACAAGAGAATGATGATGATCAGTCCCCACCTCCAGAGAGCCACACCATCAGGTGGAGTGCGCCCAGTGCTAGAGATATTTTTGAGCAGGGTCTCACCCTCACATCCAAATAGAAAATGAGGCGAAGCATTCAGGAGAAGTCGCGGATCTTGACAATTGCCCTGAATGAGGTTGAAGAGATGAAGCAGCTATTTCACTTATATAGGTATGAGTGGATTCCAAGAACCCCTGACAACTTCAGTGTTGACATGGTCAGGGAGTTCTATTCCAACTACTTGTACACCTTAGAGTAGCGGACTCTAGCAGGGCAGAAAGTGAAGGAGTACCCTAGAATGGATAGTGTAAGGGTCCGGGGGCACACTGTGTCACGCCCCAAAATAGGGGGAGGGAACGACTGGCTCTTGATACCTGACTGACCGGGAAGCCAGCTGTATGACATCTTTAACTATAACACACAGGTCATCCAGGCCACCTGTCACTATCAAATGGAGTACAAACTGGACCCATAAGGTCTCAACAATATAGGGTAAACAACTTAATTACAAACAAGGCTATAAGTATTCTAAACCAAACAACAAAACTCCGACAAGGCCACAAACTTGATAAAATTGTACACACTAAGTCCACAAAGTATCTAAAGAGTAAACTAGCTGATGGTCGGAACAAGGCTCCGACCGACCCATAACTACATCTCAAAACTCTAACTGAAACAAAACTAGTATCTTAGCCCCAGAAAGAAAGGAGCATACCAAAACATCCATTGATCTTACGGATCTACTGCTGCAACTGGATATCCCGACCGCTACCTATACTCGCGGCATGAACACAGGTCCCCAAGTGAAGGGACATCAGTACGAATGAAATGTATTGGTATGTAAGGCTAAAAAACTATAATCATATAAGATAGCAGTGATAACTGAGCCATAAATAAATAATAGTAACAACCTGGAATCTTGGAAACTGAAACCTGACAATAACTAAATGTTGAAGTGCAAATGCAACCAAGTAATGCACAAGCAAAGCTATAACTGTAATACCTGCGGCCAGCCGACCATAAAATTCATGTAAAAATGCTTCCAGGCGATGTACCACACCGGGGTAAATTAAAAATATCTCTAGCCGATGTACCATGCTAGGGTAAAATAAAAATATCTCCAGCTGGTGTACCATATCGAGGTAAAATAAAAATATCTCCAGCCGGTGTACCATACCGGGGTAAAATAAAAATATCTCTAGTGGGTATATCATATTGGGGTAAAAGAAAAACAACTCCAACTGGTGTACCATACCGGGGTCAAATAAAAATATCTCAATCACAATCATGAACATAGCCGATAGAGCTTATACTGAGTCAATTTAACACATATGACATAGAGATGACAAATGTTAAATCTGTAGCCTTAATAGGTCTCTTTCATGACATATAAATGCAAGTGAGCACATATACCATGTAAAATTAGCAAATATGCACATATATCACATAAAGCTATCAAATTACATACAAATTGTCGACTTAGTGACTCGCCGGAATTTCAGGAGGTTTAGACAACGAAAGAACTTTAGTAGTCTTACAAGAAATGTCCTACAAATAATCTTACCAATTTAACATATCACTTGAGCAGAAGAATAAAGATTATTATTCCTATACAATCCTCTAACATTTGGGAACTACATATATATATACCGCCCACAGGGTGGTTCCTTTACATGTATCGATAACTATACACTAGAACTTCAATGAGAACATATATTTATTAATTCATTTGTCTTATTTGCAGGAAAACATGGAACTTATAGCTTGGAACTCGGAGTTATTTTTCATAATTCTTAACGTATACATAGAGCGAAGAGCTGAACTATAGACATACAATGTATGAGACTTTTGTGTAACGTATAAACTCGTATTTAGTTAACTGAGTGACCTCTAGGAGACTTCCTGAGATTAGAACTTTTAAGTTTAACTGATCATTATCATAGATTTTGCTTATACTTACTTAGATATTAGGAAAATTGGTACGTGGGAGAATCTCTCCTCTGAATTTAGGAAATTCAAATGTTAACACAAAAAAAAGCTAAACATATAGAAGTAAGACTTGAATATAACTAAAAGAATTCAACTATATGTTATGACATGAAAATCATATACATTAAGACTTCTTAATAGAAATTCTTATAATGACTTGTATGCAACTTTAATTACTTGACTAAGATATTAGCATGATTCTCAAAATATGATTTTGAAAACATTGTAGATTAGCATAGCACATTTGAACATAACATAGGGAAGTAAAGACATAACTTAAGGATCTGAGACTTGGAGCTCTGTAATTAAGGAACTCGTGAGCAAATCTCTAAGTGTTGCCTTATAGGCAAATAAGGACTTATAGCCATAATTCAGACGACGTTGGATTGACTTACACAAATGTGCAATTATCTGAGGAGCTTAAGAAAACATACATAATTATAAGTGGCTTAGAATCTCCTAGAATTACCCTTTTCAAACATGGAAAATAATTTCTACACATAGAATGGATAACTTAGCATAATTTCTTTGGGGTATAGTGGAGAGCTTCCCTTTAACTTAAGTTACTATTTTAAAGACGTTCAACTCTAATTGATTCACAGGACGTAGTTACATAATTTTCATTATATCATTTTAAAACATAACGTAGTTACACAACTTATTTAACTTAATGCCTTGGAGACTCCCAGGAGGTTCAGATAGCACAAGAGTTCCATTAAACTTGCAGCAATATTCTGAAGACAATTCTTGTTACCATAGCATGTAACTTGAACATAAGCATAAGCGTAAATATATTCTTATTTACGTATAACCAACTAACATTAATATATTGCGTATAACCTACCCATAAAGATGGTTGTGCATAAATATCAGTAATTTACACATTTGAGTTCTATCTTTCAAGTTTAACGTATTGGTTTGTTCGGAAACTCGTTAAATAGTCAGTTAGTTAAGGGGAGAGAAATCAACGAATATCCTCTTGGCATTATATACCTTAGAAAATGTTCATAAGAGGGTGAATGACTATTGTAAGGCATTTCCATTTTCTTAATCTCATTTACCCTTATCTAGCTTAAAATCGTTTTCTAGCATTATGTTTGTTCGTGCGTCGCCGTCTTGCCCTTTTTACCAATTTCAATTAGAATCCAGCGTCTAAGACATTTGGAAACACATATATATGACAAAAACAAAAGGAACAGCTCATAGTGATCATGCTGAGGGGTCTCTAGACTCGATCTATAGCTACGACAACAATAGTACGACAACAAGCATACAAATAACACTCTTTTGCTTTACCTTCACAAGCTTCAACCCTTTTACCAATGGCTTCTATTAAGCAACATAAGCCCTTGGACAGAATCATAATATTCTTCCAACATGAACTTAGATACATAGGAATGCCGTACTTGTCAACGGCATGAACATGTGCTTGAAAACAAGAGATAACGGGCGCCTTACATACCTTTCTCTGATGAACTTTTCTTTAGACGATTTCCTATTTCAATGATAAGCCTTCAACCTCCTTAATCCAGTGTTTTTATAGGATAACAAGAAGATTAATTTGTATCACAAAATTCATCCCAAAATTACGTGCCAAAGGCAGTCACAACAGCAACAACAACACACGCAACATCAACAACATTTAGTCATTTTCTCAACTAGTTTTCACTAAGTTTTGAGGGAGAACAAAGAGGAAATTTTACCCCAGTTCTGCTTTAATTCGTCCCCTCAATATGAAGTATAATTCCAGAAAGAGAAACAACCAAAAGGCCTAAGTAAAATGAGAAAACCTCAGCTCACAAACAGTCCATCGGCAACTCACTTAGCTACCAATCTCCAGCTCTTCGCTTTGCAATTTGAGAGGTTTAAAAGGAGATAAATCCTTACCTTTTTCCGGGGGGGGGGGGTTGTTCTTGGTTAAAAAAATAAGTAATTGAACTCAACTTCTTGTCTAAAAATGCATCAACCTTTCTGTACAAAACGTTGAAATAACAGTTCACCAACACACCAAATACACCTTCAACTTCTAGTCTTTTAATCAAGAATTATAGAAAGGTTAGTAGTAGAATTCTTATCTTTTATACTTTTTTTTAATCCCTACCAAGAGTTAACGTATATGTAGCTTAGAACAACTTTAAAAATACAGCAAATTCCCACAACAACACTGCTCAAGTGCAGCTAAAATAGCCACCAACACACAATCTTCACCTTATGATAGATCCCCTTCACTTAGCTTTAGTTTTGACGGAGTTTAGCTTGGTGTTTTCATTAGTTGTTTGCTGAAAATTTGAGAGGATTTCAGAGGATAAGTAATATCTCAATTCTAGAAAAGTTGAAAATGATCTCTTAGAACAACACTTACAATATAAAGGTATTTGGGCGGGTGGTCGTTTTTTAGGGCGGTGGCCACATCACTGCCCGATTGTGCCACTATAAAATGTCCATAACTTTTTACTCAACTCTAATTGATGGGTGGTTTGATGTTCTGAAAACTAGACTAAAAGACCTTTAATTTGATATGTTGTTGGGCTTTTAATTCATTATGTATTGGGAGATACAATCATTTAATGTTGACCCTTACTTTTGAACTTCACATACTCTTTGCTTTTCCGTTCGTACACATTTCCCTTGTCATCTACAATCAATATACAACTCGTAATTACCTTAACATAGCATACAAACATTAAATAATCTCCAAAAGAATTTTAGGGTGTAACATCCCCTCTCCTTAGAAACATTCGTCCTCGAATGTCATAGCACCTTTAACTCATCCTTGTCTTCTGTCATAAATATATATTCCATATATTCGTAAACATATCCTTTCCTGTCTTTGCTTTATTTCAACTATACTTATTCGACTCATTCAATTTATCTAACATTAGACAAACGTGCCTTAACACCAAATAATCGATGAAATTTTCTAACCATAAGCAAATTTATACGCTACCACGGCAGATGATTAACTCCAATACCACTTTCCATTCACTACTTAAGATATAAAATCAATGTTAAAGCTGAAGCTGCGCTTTTACACTTTCTTTTACCACGACCCATCCTTTGCAGTTCTAATAATAGAAACTAAATGTTGTTCTGGGGACAAAGAAGGGACTAAATCTCCAGGAGAAATTGAATGTCTGGCCACCCGGGGCCTTGAAACACTATATAGGCCCTTAAATAATCCTGTTGACCTGGTCTCCCCTCTCTACTGTAATTCTCTATCTGTACTTGGAGACGATGAATCAAATCCTCTATCTTCTGAGCAAATGCTTGTATCCGAGCAATAGTCATATCTGTCTGGGTAGACATTCCTAAACATTCTTGGACCAGATGGAGTCCCAAACCTAATACAATTGATATACTCTATTCCTCGTATTCTGCACCATATATGAAGCATATCGGACCAAAGAATTAAACCTGAGACTATATTCGCGAATACTCATGCTTCCCTGCTCTAGGTACAAAAACTGATTAGCTCAAACCCATCAAAGTTCCCGTCGTAAGTACTAATTCGTGAATGCTTGGGGATTTAGGCTCAAAACTCCCAGGCACTAGTGCTCTCAAAAGTGTTTCTCTTGGACCCTGCCATTAATTTCAACTATTGATTTTGAAATGTCACTACTCGGGTTAATATCTAAAAATGCTTCCTCAAAATCTCGTCCCTTTGATATACCAAAAGGTGTTGGAGGATCAACTGATTCACCAACCGGAGTAGAAATTGAAAATGGTTCTGAGAAGACCTCTAGACTAACATCAGAATAAACAACATTATATGGAGTCATAAAGGAATGTGTGGCTCTTGATCTAACAAGGCATATACATCAATGTGGAAAAGGAGCAACATACCCGTAACCAAATCAGTTGCGTGTTCTCCTGATCCTGACGAGAAAACAAAGCATAATAATGGTTTTGGCACTGCCCGCCACCCGTACCTAAAATAGTGCCCTTCTGAGATGGACTACCTGTTGGGGATGCTGAGGTAGTTGACTGGGTCTTCCCCCGTCCTACTGATAGACAATCCCTCAATCTATGATCCAGCTGGCCAAAGCCGTAACAACCCTCCTTGCCTATGCGGCACTCCCCAAGGTGATTCTTACCACACTTAGGGAAGGCTAGAAATGTGGGGCTACTGGAGATGTGACCGAAAAGAAGGGGCACTGGCTGATGGGGGTACTGGAGGTTCTGCTACTGCTACTGCTTCTGTGACCAACTACCCCCTCCTAACCTCTATGGGCCATACTCAAACTGGCCTATTCTGGCCTGCTTGTTCTCCCTCTCTACATTCTTCAATTTTTCTGCCTCTATCTGCTGGGCATGAATGATGAGATTGGAGAGGTTAATGTCTTTGATTAGCGTTGCCATTCTGCATTCCTTAAGCACCACATCTGAAACTCCGTTAATGAACTTGAGCATACAATCCCTTGGCTCAGCGACCATTTCAAGAGCATATCTCGATAGTTGAGTAAACTTTAATGCATACTCCTTCATCGTCATATTATCCTGCCTCAAGTTCATGAATTTTGTAGCCTTAGCTTCCCTCAGCTCTCGAGGAAAGAACCTATCTAAAATGTCGTTATGAACTCATCCCATTCTATAGGGCCAGCTCCATTTAGCCTTCCATCCTTCTACTGCTTGTACTAGATAAGAGCCACCCCTTTTAGATGGTAGGCAACCAATTCATCTCTTTCTATAGTAGTGACATCCATGATTTGGGTAATTTTTTGGATATCATCCATGAATTCTTATGGGTCTTCTTCTACCTTAGATCTGTGAAAAGTTGGGGGATTCATTTGTGTGAAATCTCGGACACTAGTAAAGGCTATAGACCTATTGGTGTTGATGGGCACTACATGCTGGTTCATTGGTTGGCCATAGCCGGAGCCAACATCTGAATTGCCTCCCAAAATTCTGCAGAGGACACCTGATCGTCCTGAGGGGCTTCTAGAGCTGGTGGGGCTGGTTGATTAACATTGTCAGTCCTTCTTCTATTTCCTTGTTTTAGAGGTATCGTTATCTAAAAAGAGTAGAGTACGAGTTAGAATAAGAACTTTTAGAGTTTCACAGTCTACGCACGATTAGAATTATGAAATAAGGGAATTTTTCTAATAACGTCTTGTAGCTTCCCTCTCATAAGTGTGGCGCGCTTCATACTCATGACTCTACGTGATGCTGGCTTTCAGACATCCTAGGATACTCTAAACCTATTTATCTAATACCAAGTTTGTCATGAACCGAGTTTATACCCGGGCTGCAACACGGTACTTGGTGCCACAAGTGACTCCAACCTAACCCATGGCTTAACATCACACTGGTATACTAAATTAAATAGAAGCGGAAGCTGAGAAAAATAACTATATAACATTCTCAAAATAAGAAATGCCTGATAAGGTACTGAAAATCTATGCAACAACTGCAAAAAACGAGACTTTTTTTGAAAGCTATCTAAGAACTGATGATTTGCTGGGACAAGCCCCCAACTAACTCTAAAAATCTGAAAGCAAGAAACTGAAATAGAACTAAATCCTCATCCTCGAAAGATGAGGACTCACCAATAGAAAATATTGCTGAATTGTCTGATGGGAACTACTGATAATGTTGTGTTTGAGAACCTGTACTTGTATCATAATATGATACAACATTAAAAATATGCATAAGTACTTTGAATATACTGAGTATGCAAGATGTAAGTAAGAACAGTAGAAATACATGATTGAACTGATAAACACTGAATATAACTATAACACAGGTTTTGTCAGAGGATCATAACTACATACTAAAATCTGAATAACTGTCACTATGTAGTACAATACTATACGGTGGGAGAGAATATAACCGACATGTAACCACGTGAGCTAAATGTGGAGTCTGATGTATACCCCCTATCAGAGAAGGCCCACTATACCTTGCCAAGGTATAGTAGCTGAACTAGGTGATCACTGTCTGATGCTCATTCGGGCTAAAAACCTATGGTGTCAATGTAGTTCTGTGAACCTATCACGACCCGAATGGAGGCCTAGATCATAACACAGGACAAGGAGCCCCGAGAGACCCCAACTCGACCCATGGCATAAACATACATCTAACTCAATCAAGAAACTGAATAATCAACAATATATTCATAGCAGAACTCTAAATTTAAACATAACATCAAAATATGAAATTTCAATACTGAATACATACATATGTCTGAAAAGCCTCCAAATAGGATGGGTTGATGGGAAAATACCACAACTAACTCAACAAAACAAAAACTAAAATACACATAAGAAATCTGAATAGTATAGTCCTTGAGAGATGAGGACTCACCAATGATGCAAATGCTAATTCTGATAAGCTGACTATGAGCGGGGCTGAACCTGAGAGCTGGGTGCTATATCATGAAAGGATACAACATAGAGTATGTGGTCAGTACGTGAAATGTGCCGAGTATGTAAGGTAAGTAAAACCGCTAAGTAAGTAAAATCATTTAAAGACAATGTGTAATGTAAACATATACGTTAAGACTATAAGAGTAGGGCTTGCGCGCATTCTTTTTGAAATTTTGATCTTTTCATAACATACCATAACATAACATCATTAAATCATAAGTAAATCGATTGACTCAAAGCTAAATTGTGATATTTATATGTAAACCTGAACATTAAGTCAATGCTGCTTTAGTACATGCATATATATAGAAATCTAATGAGTAATGAATATGCATATCTGAAATTATGAGGAACAATGGGAGACTCATCTTTTAACCTACATACCAAGATAGAGCTTATGTGGTCCTAATATTACACTCAAGTGGGTAGAGATGTCCAAATCCTTGCTAGGGCTAGGGACGAAACCATGATATTGATATCAAGGTGAAGGCCCATTCGGGCAGGAGAAGCTGACAAGGGATGTCCCAAAGTAATATATATAATAGTATCAAGCTACGTTGGCACGTAGTTCTGAGGCACAGGGTGATCGACCCTTAGCCTGCTCCGTGCTAGACATTACTCCCAAAAACAAGCATATGCTCTACATCATTTTATAATGAAGTTCAACATCGTCTACTGACGAGGCTCAATACTCAAATACATCTCAAATGTGAAATCATGCATATGAGAAGCATTGGCTCAAAACATACCACAAGATGAATAATATAATTGGGAGCCTTCGCTCCAAAACCATGTGGTAAGCTATACATAAGAAAACTTCAACTCAAAACATACCACAAGCTGAAAGTACAATTGAGAGTCTTCGCTCCAAAAAAATGTGGTAAGCTTAACTCGGGAAAATCATCATTCATAATTAACATGTGGGCATTGCCCAAAACATTATTATACTTAGAAATACTCAATTTTCATCGATAACATAATTGTAAACATGGGTAGATTCAAAACATGCTTTTCATCATACTATCTCATCATCATCTATTCATCACAAATCTCATCTCGAAAACATAATTGTAAACATGGGTAGCTTCAAAACATGCTTTTCATCATACTATCTCATCATCATTATATAATTATCACAAATATCATATTTCATGAACATCTATTAATGGGCTTTTAAATTTATACAACTAGAAACATGATTTTAAACTAAAAACATTATAAAAATTGCCCATGCTTTATAATTTAATAGTAGAATTATAATTAAATCATACCCATGTATAGAAATAGGAGATTCATGCATTTGGGTAAAACCCCATAGAGTTGACGTAGGAATTTAACACTTCAGAGAGGGATTAGTCATGAGTGTGAAAGTAATCACCCATTCATAACCCTACATAATTGTTGGTAGCTAATTCTTACACTTCCTTATATACCCAACAAGAAATTACAGAGAAATTGAAGAATGCTAGGTTTGTCACCCTCTCAAGTCTTCTACGTTGCATGCATGAATGAATAAGGCCTAAAATGAACTTAACCCCTTTAAAAGTCACTATTCATAACTCAAAATGGTGTAGTTTAGGCCTTAGGATCTTAGAAATTATGAAAAAGCCCTTACTAAATTCGCAAAAAAATAACTTCAGGTGGTCCCAACGAGGGACCTAATGACTCGTCAACAAGGGTCATGACTCGTGGCTTGATCTGTCTAGTACATTGCTCATTCGATAACATAGGCTTGTCACGGGCAACCTCATGACTCATTATTGGTGACCATGGCTCATGGTCACCACCCGTTATGTACACTGCCTCCATGCCGACTATTTTATCAATCAGCTGACCACGATCCTCCCCATGAATATTGGGGATTGGCCACAACTCGTGGGGTCCTTCCATCGAGTGCACTGCCTCCCTTCTTCTCTTTTCTTTTCTTACCCACCCCACAACTGACCTAACGACTTGTGGGGTCTGACCACGAGTCGTTGTCACGCCCATGGGGATCCTTTTCCTCAAACTTCCAAACTCCTCACTAGCCTCCCCACGAGTCATATCACGGCTTGTGGGCTGCACCAACGAGTCTTCCCACGACTCATTCTGTGCCTGGTGCCTATTTTAAGCTTTTCTCTATTTCGACTCCCAGGTCTGATCTTTGGGCTTTTGGTGTATAACAATATCTCCCTCTTGGGAACATTCATGCTCAAATATTTGAAAACACATAGAAAAGTAGAGAGATGCAATTATCATATTTAAATACTGATCATTTAAATAGAAAATTGACAGAATGACTACCTCCGATTCAAACTATACAACTGAACTTAATTCACGAATCATACATCCATTCTCACACATAAAAGAAACTTGCACACATGAACTGAACATCAAAACTAAATAGAGTTTGAGTGCAAAACTGATACCTCAAGCTGAAACTGAGCCAGTAGAGAATAAATGTGGGTACCTAGCCATCATATCCGTTTCGGCCGCCTATGTAGCTCTTTCAACATGATGATTTCTCCACAAAATTTTAACTGAAGCTACTTCCTTATTCGTTAGCCTTCGAACCCGTCCGTCCAATATTTCCACTGGAACCTCCTCATAGCTAAGGCTGTATTTCACACCAACACTTTCCATCGAGACAACTAGAGTTGGATCACCCAAACACTTCTTCAAGAGTGATACATGAAACACAAGATGCCCAGACGCTAACTCCGAGGGCAACTCCAACTCATATACCACCTTACCAACCCGTCTAACAATCTGGTAGGGGACAACATAATGAGGGATGAGTTTTTCTTTCCTTCCAAACCGCATCACTCCCTTCATGCGAGATACCTTCAGAAACACCCAGTCATCCACCTCGAACTCAAGTTCCTTCCTCCTCATATTAGCATAGGAATTTTGACGACTCTGAGCAGTCCTCAACCTGTCCCTTATTAAATAAACCTTCTCCATTACCTCATGAACCGAATATGGCCCAATCCTCACCATCTCACCCAGCTCAAACCAACCGATGGGTGACCTACACCTCCGCCCAAAAAGAGCCTCGAACGGCGCCATCTAGATACTAGAGTGATAGCTATTATTTTAGGCAAACACGATCAGAGGAAAGTGATCATCCCAACTACCTTTGACGTCAATCACGCATTCCCTCAACATGTCCTCAAGGTTCTTCTTGACCATTCGTTTGTGGGTGAAATGTTGTGCTAAGCTTAACCTATGTACCAAGCCCCTTTTGGAAAGACTTCCAAAACTGAGAGGTGAATTGAGTATCTCTGTCAGAAATGATGGATAAGGGCACTCCATGCAGTAGGACTAGCTTTCGGATATATAGTTTGGCAAAATCCTCTGTTGAATTAGTGGTTTTGACTGGTAGAAAGTGAGCAGCTGTGGTCAACCTATCTACCACAACCCAAATGGAGTTGTATTGTCGACGAGTACGAGGTAAACCTGTAATGAAATCCATATTAATTTCTTCCCACTTTTAAGTAGGAATGCTGATATCCTAAAGTACACCTCTGGCCTCTGGTGCTCAACTTTTACTTCATGACAGTTCAGACACTTGGCTACGAATTCTACAATATCCCTCTTCATGCCATTCCACCAATAGATTTCTTGTAAGTCACGGTACATCTTGGTGGAACCCGGATGGATAAAATATCTGGATCCATGAGCCTCGTGAAACATCCGACTCCTTAAATCATTAACATCCGGAACACATAAGAGACCCTGGTACCAAAGCACACAATCTTCCCCTTGGGAGAAGACCTCCACCTTCTGACTTCGAACGGCTTCCTTCAACTTTACCAAAATCAGGTCCTCATCTTGTCTAGCTTTCACCTCAGTGACCAAGGATGATTTTGACCCGTTCTACATAACAACACCGCCATCGGCCGATTCGACCAACCTAACTCTCAACCTTGAGAGTCAATCTACATATTTCACCAGCTCCTTCTTCCCCTCATCCACATGGGACACACTCTCCATAGAGTGTCTACTATGTGCGTCCGCGACCACATTAGCCTTACCCGAATGGTAAAGGACACTCATATCATAGTCCTTGAGTAGCTCCAAACACCTCCTTTGAAAAAAGATTGATATCTTTCTGTGTGAACACATATTGTAAGCTCTTCTAGTCCGTAAATAAATCCACGTGGTCTCCATACAAATAACGCTGCCATATCTTCAAGGCGAATACCATTGCTGCCAATTCAAGATCATGGGTTGGATAATTCTTCTCATGAACTTTCAACTATCCAGTGGCGTAGGCTATGACATTCCTGTGCTGCATCAATAAACACCCAAGTCTGATCCTTGAAGCATCGCAACACACCACAAATCCATCGGTACCCTCAGGTAGGGTCAACACCGGTGTTGAAGTAAGTCGAGTCTTCAACTCTTGGAAGTTCTTCTCACAAGCCTCCGACCATTGGAATTTCACCTTCTTCTGAGCCAACTTGGTCAAATGTGTTGTAATAGATGAGAAACCCTCAATAAATCTCTGATAGTAACTACTTAAACCCAAGAAACTCCAAATATCTGAAGGACTCACCAGTCTAGGCCAATTCTTCACCGCCTTGATTTTTTGAGAATACACCTTTATACCCTCACTTGATACCACATGTCCCAAAAATGCTATGAAGTTTAACCAAAACTCACACTTACTGAATTTAGAATATAACTGATGATCCTTGAGAGTTTGAAGCACTACTCTCAAATGAGTGGCATGCTCCTCCTCGCTCCGAGAGTATATAAAGATGTCATCAATAAAAACAATCATGAATATGTCCAGGTATGGCTTTAACACCCTATTCATCAAGTCCATAAAAGCTGCAGGAGCATTCATTTGTCAAAAAGAAATAACTACAAACTCATAATGACCATACCACGTCCTGAAGGCTATCTTCGGGATGTTGCTCTCCCGAACTCTAAGCTGAAGGTACCCGGATCTGAGATCTATCTTCGAGAAATGGTTGGCACCCTGAAGCTGGTCGAATAAATCATCAGTCCTGGGTATAGGATACCTATTCTTGATGGTGACTTTGTTGAATTGACGATAATCAATACACATGCAAAGAGAACCATCTTTCTTTCAGACAAAGAGAACTGGTGCACCCTATGAGGACTTGCTCGATCTAATGAAACCCTTATCTAACAAGTCCTTCAACTACGCTTTCAGCTCTTTTAGTTCGGTCGGAGAAATTCTATAGGGAGGAATAGATGTAGGCTGCGTGTCAGGAAGAAGATCAATACCAAAATCGATCTCCCGCTCGGGAGGGATTCCTGGTAAATCATCTGGAAAGACCTCTGGATTCTCACGTACTATTGGAACTGACTGGATAGTTGGGGTCTCGAACTCAACATACTTAATCCTAACTAGATGGTACACACAACCCTTCGATATCATCTTTCTGACCTTAAGCTAGGAAATCAAACGACCTACCAGCACAACTAAACTACCCTTCCATTCTAAAATTGGCTTACACAAAAATATGAACTCTATTGCCCGGGTTCTACAATTAACTGAAGCACATCATGCAAATAACCAATCCATGTCGAGAATAACATCAAATTCTGTCATGGCTAATTCTACCAAATCTGCTGAGGTGACCTTTTGAAGGACTGAGACTGGGCAACCTCTGTATACCCGTCTAGTTATAATTAAGTCACCTACTGGAGTAGAAACTGAGAAGGGTTCTAACAAGACTTCAGGACTGACTTCGAAGCTACTAGCCACATAAGGTGTTACAAAAGAAAAGGTAGCCCCCAAATCTAACAAAGCATAAACATCAATGTGGAAAACTCGTAACATACCAGTGACCACATCTGGGGAGACCTCCTGCTCCTGACAGGATGCTAAGACATAGAATCTGTTCTGACGCTAACCGCCAACTATACTGGTAGATGCCCCCTAATGTGCTGAGCGTGTGGGAGGGGCTACTAAACTAGAAGCTAGGCATCAGCCCCCAACTTGTTCCTATCCCGCTGATGGGCAATCTATAAGAATGTGTCAGGGCTTCCCACACCTAATATAAGCACCTGAACCTGCCAAGCACTGGCCCGTGTGCCCCCGAGCATATCTGCGATTAGATGGGATGCTAGAATCTGTCGTTCTACTGATCTGACCCCTCGAGCCTGATGCTCGTCCCATCTGATCGTGCCTCGGTCTGGATGGCACACTCAATGATAATGATGCTGGGGCTGATGATCTCTGGTGTATCTACTGTCGGTGCCCATCTCCTGACTCAGCTGTGAGAATCTGTGGTCATCGGTCCTAGCCCTCTTGGCCTCCCTCTCTCTCAGATGTGCCGCCTCCATCTACTGGGCGTACAAGACTATCTGAGGGAAATCCATATCCTGATGGAGCAAAGCTGTCCTGCAATCCTTGTCCAAATAGCCCACTACTCCATGAATGAGTCTACTCACTCGCAGCCTCTGACCAACCACTAACTCTGGGGCGTACTTTAATAGGCGAGTGAACTCAAGGGCATACTCTTATACTATCATTCTCCCTTGATTCATATTAACGAACTCCGTTGCCTTCAACTCCCTCATCTCATGAGGGAAAAACCGATCTAAGAATGCAATATGAAACTCTTCCCAAGTGACAGGACCTGCTTCCGTGACCTTTTATCCTATCATTGGAGAAATCAGATATGCGTGACCCCTTTTAACTGGTAAGAGGCCAACTTCGCGCACTCAACCCCATTCACACCCGTGACTATGGTGATCTTGACAATCACATCTATGAACTCATATGGGTCCTCATCTACTTTGGACCCAAGGAACTCTGGCGGTTTCATCCTCAAAAAGTCTTTGACTCGAGCTGCCGCTACATTGCCATTTTGTGGAATATGTGCAACATCATGTTGATTGACCTGTGCAGTCAAGGGCCATACAAGAATCTAAATAGCGGCCCAGAACTCAGCATGGGAAACTAGCTCCGGTGCCAGGTGCTCTTGAACTGGTGGGGCTTGCTGGTGCCCATTACCATTTCCATCCTCATGCCCTTCACCATTCCCATTTCTCCTACCATTCATTCTTCTGGGAGCCATGATTCTTCAATCATGAATAGCATGAATTAGAAGGATAGAAAGACTTTTCATTGCATGACATAAATCATGAAAGAAGGGAACATTTCCTAAACGTCTCGTAGCCTCTTCGTCATAAGTGTGACGCGATTCACACCCATGAAAAATACTCTACTTAATGCGGCTTTCGGACACCATAGGACACTTAAAACCTATTGCTCTGATACCAAGTTTGTCACGACCCAAACGGAGGCTCAGATTATAACACGGGACAAAGAGCCCCGAGAGACTCTAAGTCGACCCATGGCATAAGCATACATCTAACTCAATCAAGAAACTAAATAATCAACAATATACTCATAGTGGAAGTCTAAACTTAAGCATAACATCAGAATATGAATTCTGAAGCAGAATACATATATATGTTTGAAAAGCCTCTAAACATGACGAGTTGATGGGACAAGACCCCAACTAACTCAACAAAACTAAAACTGAAATACATATAAGAAATTTGAATAGTCTAGTCCTTGAGAGATGAGGACTCACCACTGATACAAATGCTAACTCTGATATGCTGACTACGAGCGAGGCTGAACCTGAGAGCCGGGTCCTATATCATGAAACGATACAACATAGATTATGCGGTCAGTACGTGGAATGTACTGAGTATGTAAGGTAAGTAAAACCGCTAAAGTAAATAAAATCATTTAAAGACAATGCATAATGTAAAATAAACATTAAGAATCTGAGAGTAGGGGTTGCATGCATTCTTTTTGAAATCATGATCTCTTCATAACATAACATAACATAACTTCATTACATCATAACTGAATTCATTGACTCAAAGCTGCATTATGACATTTATAAGTAAAGCTAAACATTGAGTCAAACCTGCTTTAGTGCATGCATATATATATATATATATATATTTAAATCTCATGAGTAATGAATATGCATATGTGAAATCATGAGGAATAATGGGAGACTCATCTTTTAACTGACATACCACGATAGAGCTTACATGGTCCCAATTATCACACTCAAGTGGGTAGAGCCTTCCAAAGAATTTCCAGGGCTAGGGACGATACCATGTTATCGATATCAAGGTGAAGGCCCATTAGGGCAGGGGAATCTCACAAGGGAGGTCCAAAAGTAATATATATAATAGTATCAGCCTACGTTGGCGCGTAGTTCTGAGGCACAGGGTGATCGACCCTTAGCCTGCTCCGTGCTAGACATTACTCCCAAAAATATGCATATGCTCTACATCATTTTATAATGAAGCTCAACATCATCTATTGACAAAGCTCAATACTCAAATACATCTCAAATGCGAAATCATGCATATAAGAAGCTTTGGCGCAGAACATACCAAAAGCTGAAAAATATAATTGGGAGCCTTCGCTCCAAAACCATGTGGTAAGCTACGAATAGAAAAACTTTAACTCAAAACATACAACAAGCTGAACGTATTATTTAGAGCATTCACTCCAAAATAATGTGGTAAGCTTAACTCGGTAAAATCATCATTCGTAATTAACATGTGGGCATTTCCCAAAGCTTTATCATACTTAGAAATACTCAATTTTCATTGTAAACATAATTGTAAACATGGATAGCTTCATAACATGCTTTTCATCATACTGTTTCATTATCATCATATATTCATCACAAATCTCATCTTTCATGAACATCTCATCATTGGGCTTTTAAATTTATACTACTATAAACATGATTTTAGATTGAAAACATTACAAAAATTGTCCATGCTTTATAATTCAACAATAGAATCATAATTAAATCATACCCATGTATGGAAATAGGAGATTCATGCATTTGGGTAAAACCCCATAGAGTAGACATAGGAATTTCATACATTAGAGAGGGATTGGGCATGGGTATAAAAGGAATCGCCCTTTCATAATCCTACATACCTATTGGTAGCTGATTCTTACACTTTCTTATATGCCCAATAAAATATTGAAGAGAAATTGATGAATGCTAGGCTTGATCACCCTCTCAAGTCTTCTACCTTTCATTCATGAATAGATAAGGCCTAAAATGAACTTAACCCCTTTAAAAGTCACTATTCATAACTCAAAACGATGTAGTTTAGGCCTTAGGATCTTAGGAATTATGGAAAAGCCCTTACTAAATTCGTAGAAAAATAACAGTTAGGTGGTCCCAACGAGGGACCTAATGACTCGTCATTAAGGGTCACGACTCGTGGCTTGATCCATCTAGTACACTACTTATCTGATCACCTGGGCTCGTCATGGGCAACCTCACAACTCATTACTGGTGACCACGACTCATGGTCACCACCTGTTATGTACACAGCCTCCATGCCCACTATTTTCTTAATCAGTTGACCACGATCCTCCCCACGAATCCTTAGGACTGACAAAGACTCGTGGGGTGTCGAATGCACTACCTCCCTTCTTCTCTTTTCTTTCCTTACCCACCCCACGACTGACCTAATGACTCGTGGGGTCTAACCACGAGTCGTTTTCACGCCTGTGGGGATCCTTTTCCTCAAACTTCCAAACACCTCACTGGCCTCCGCACGAGTCACATGATGACACGTGGGCTACACCAATGAGTCATCCCAGGACTCGTTCTGTGCCTGGTGCCAGTTTTTAATCTATTCTCCATTTCAACTCCCGGATCTGATCTTTGGGCTTTTGGGGTATTACAGAACTTGGGTGCGCTAAACCCCAATCCACTCGGTGCTAAGTCCTACTTCCATTGAAATTTTTAACTGTGACTACTAGGCTGATAGTTCGAACTTGATGTCCCAAGACTTAAGTTAGGAATACTTATTTGGAAGTAACATGAGAGTCTGAAGGACCTGATTACTGAAACTAAGGGTTCAAAGATTGGCTAGAGCTTCTTTAGCTGAAAGCGTCGTAATCATCTAAAGCACAACCTGACAACTGATAACTGACACTACGGAGTTTTACTAAACTCCTCAAGACACTGAGTATAGTCAAACTAATTAGCTGACATTTCTGTAAGATACTAAAAAGGCTAAATCTTGATTGGGACTAAATAATCTATATTTCAACTTTTTGGAAAATCTAACTGTACTATTATGTTGATTACAATAACTATTAGAATCAAGCAAGGTTTGTATTTCGAAAATTATGCAAGATTACTCGAATCACTTTCACCAACTAGGGCTAAACACATATTTCAAGGAAAGAGATATCAACATAGAGTATAACTAACTACCACCTTCATGAATCATGAAAATTATAACGAGAAGAAAATTTGTATTCTAACTGTCAGACAATCTTAATATTGATACAAAAAGGGCTAGAAATGATAAAGATTTTAGAAAGGTTTTGGGGCACAAGGGAAGAACAATTCCCTCGTTGAAATCCCATATACCTGGAGTAGAATTCCTTGGGAGGAATCTTGAGAATCTGAGAAGGAAACCTGAAAGCCCTAGCTTGATTTGAGAGAACTTTCTGAGTTCTTCATGCTTCTTCTATGTGATTTTTGGGGAAAGAACGAGTGAAAGGGTCGAACATTTCTCTAAAATCCCTCTTAAATAATCCTAATACGACAAAGTTTATGTCACGACCCGAAAATAGGCCCGAATCGAGACATGAGACAAGAAACCCCGAGAGGCTCCAAGTCAACCCATGACATGAAAATACATCTAACTCATTCATAGATAAGCGGAAGGTCATCATAGATAACATATAGGAAGTATAGACAATCCTAACATCTGGGTACATACATGAATTAAAAGCTGAAACACAAACTATGTTCGAATAAGCCTCTAATACTGACGAGTTGATGGGACAAGACCCCAACTAACTCACTATAGTCTGAAAACTGAAAATACGACATACAACTGATAAGAAGGGCCCTCGCAAGATGAGGACTCACCAATTGATAGTGAGAAGTGCTTACTCCGGAAGTCTAACTAGCGGCGGGACTGAGTCTGAATATCGGATCCTGTATCATAAAATGATACAACATAGAGTATGCGGTCACTACATGGAACATACCGAGTATGCAAGGTAATTAAAACCGCTAAGTAAAATCATTAAACATGCATAGTATAAAACATAATTAAGATAGTATCCTGAGAGTAGGGATTGCATGCTATTTTCTGAAATTATGATCTGAACATAATTAAACATCATACCTGGATTGAATGACCAAAGCCGAAAATTGGTAATCATATATAAAACTGAAGATTGGGACAAACCTGCTGAAAACATAATATCATGGATGATGTACACGCATAAATGAAATCATGAGGAACAATAGGAGACTCGTCATATAACTAACATTATCACGATAGAGCTTATGTGGTCCCAACTATCACAATCAAGTAGGCAGAGCCGTCCAAAGCCTTGCAAGGGCTAAGGGCGCTAATATAATATCGATAAGCTCAAGGCCCCTTGGGGGCAGGTGAAGCTCACAAGGGAGATGCCAAATGATCTAAACATACCTACGTTGGCGCGTAGTTCTAAGGAATAGGGTTGACTGACCCTTAGCCTACTCGGTGCTAGATACTACTCCCAAAAACATGCATATGCTCCCATTATTTTTCAATGAAGCTGGACATCATGTAATGATGAAGCTGAATAATAACATACATGCAATATCTTAAATCATAACATGAGGAGCCTTGAATCAAACCATACCACAAGCTTAAAATAACGGGAGTCTTAACTCCAAAACCATGTGGTAAGCTAATTCATGAAATCATAAAACATACTTGATCATATGGGCTTGCCCAATACTTAAAAATGCTTGAAATCAACTTGATTCACATTGAAATTATGAACATAAACATGGGTATTTCAAAATAATACTTTCTTCATAAACATCTCATCATGCTTGAACACATATCTTATAGATCTCAACCTTCATGAACATTCATGGATGGGCCTCATAATTTAGAAAATTTGAAAAAACATAATTTATAATTTAAAACACTGTAAAATCTTCCCATTAATCGTAATTCTTCATTCAAAACATGCTTAGATAATACCCATGATTGAAACTTAGGAATTCATGTATTGGGTGAAAACTCCATGGAATCATCAATTAGAACATCATGAATTGAGAGGGAATTGAGCATGAGTGTAGACAATTGCACCCATTCATAGCCTTACATACCTGAAGAGACCTTAATTCACCACTTCCTTGATTGCCCAAAGAGGATTGAGGAAGAACTTTGAAGAACTAGCGTTGATCAAACTCTCAAACTTCTCACTTGCATGCATGAATTAGGACAGATTGAGAATGACTTAACCCTTATTAGAACACCCTATTCTGAGCTTAAAATGATGTAGTTTAGGCTTTAGGAAGATAGAAATTATGGAAAATCCGTTAATAAACTCAAAGAAAAATAAAGACTACCAGTCCCAACGAGGGATTGGATGGGTCGTTACTAGTGACCCCGACTCGTGGTCACCAATCGTCATGAACACTACCCATTCTTCCTCTGAGGGTCACTACAACTTGTGATGTACCCAATGACTCGTTGTGACCAGTCGTTACCTTCACTTCCACATTCATTAAGTCTCCAATCAAACCCTTAACCATGGGACACCCGACAACTCGTGGCGTTGACCACGACTCATGGTCACACCCGTGGTCACCTCAAATCCCATATTTCAATCCAACTACCATCCTCTCACCAAGAGTCACTTAATGACTCATGGGGTTCTTCACGAGTTACTATGACGACTCATCTTGTGACTTGGTGCAGAAATTTCTGTTTTCTTGGTTTCAACTCCCGAGTCTAATCGTAGGGCATTCGAGGTATTTTAGTTTAGGAGTTAAGATGATAGAATTTTACAAAAATGACCCTATAACCTTTAGTAAGAATTTCTGCCCGTCAGGTGGTATGACTCAACCTACGAGTCATACTCAGATCTTATGATCCGCACCACCACTCGTGGTTAACGACTCAACTTCAATCCAACTCTCGAAAATTTTCCACAGATACATACTAGGACTCATACTAGCATCCTACAACTCGTACTATGATCTATAGTTCAGTCTTGAGTTTTTCCTCTAACCCCACTCACGACTCATCCTATGAGTCATACCATCATATCACGAATCATACCACGACTCGTGGTTACGCAGAGTTTCCCTGACCATTTCTCTGAACTTTTCTATGACTGGATAGCATGATTCATGATATGGATTCATGGTTTCTCCAACCTCATTCACTAAGCTTCTCCATTCTCCAATTATGAGTCTAGGTACGATCCGTACCTTGATTATATGAGTTGTAATGTGACTCGTATTGAGATCCTTTTTCTATATTTCTATAGAATCAAATTATAAATATCAAAGCTAGTCTTAGGAAGTTCTGGGGTTCCCCAATAATAGATACTATCCAATATGAATGCACAATTCAACATATAGGAAAGAAGACTAATTAAAGAATTAGGTAATAACCCTAGCTTCAATCTCAATGAACTTTTACATAGGTGTAGCACATGATGAAGAAAAGAAATCCTCACTTAAGTTAGCGTTATATACCTGGAACGAAGAGCTTACACTCAAGCTTGAAGAACCTTGGGTTGAAAGTAACGAATCCCTAGCTTGCTTGATGACTTGACACTTAATGATCTTGAACTTACATTTTTATGAGAGGGAATAAGAGTTCAGACTAATAAAACCCTTAAATATACCCAGTAGGAATTCCAAAATTTCTGGTTTAGGTACTTAAAATATGAAAAGTTACTAAAATACCTTCGGGATCTCGTCTGTGAGATTTGCTCGTCCAGTGATGATAAGTTGTACCACAACTCGTGATAACTGACCATGACTCCTGTTGACCCCTTGTGTTTACTGGAGTCAAGTTGGTCGATCTCTAATTGTCTTCTTATGATTACACAACATGAATCATACCATTAGACCATGAGTCATCCTTTGGCTCATGGTACCTGGAAATCATGAAACCTTGGCTTCTCACCATGAGTCATGTCATGATTTGTGGTATCTCACTGTGGCTCATGGTATTATCAGTTTGAGAAAAGTTGTACATTTGTGCTATTTTTTTGCTTCATGTCTAGGATCTAATCTTAAGGAGTTTTGGGGGTCGTTACATTGTCTTCCACTTGGGATCATTCGTCCTCAAATGAATACTTAACTAGATTGATAGGTGATCTAACTTAGAGTAACTAGTCAGGACTTAACTAAGTTCACAGATTATGTAACCATATTAAAGATTCCAATAACAACTAATGGAATCGGAAACTGATAAGAGTATTACGAGAGAAAATTGTTACCTCAAGACAATTATCGACTAGGAGGGAATAGATGGGATACTTGTCCATTATATCTACTTCAGCTTCCCAAGTAGCTCCCTCAACTTGTCTATTCCTCTATAACACCTTCACATAAGCATCTTCTTTGTTCCTTAGCTTATGAACCTTGATGATCTAGAATCTCAATTGAAACTTCCTCATATGAAAGGTTGTCCTTAATTCGCACACACTCTATAAGGATAATGAGTGAGGGGTCTCCTACACACTTATTGAGCCTAGAGATGTGCAGAACTGGATGGACTAATGTTAATTCAGTTGTCAACTCTAACTCATAAGCTACCTTGCCAACTTTCTTCAATCTGAATGAACCAATATAACGGGGACTAAGCTTTCTTTCTTTCCAAATCTCAACCTTCAAGTAAACCTAATTATCTATCGAAAATTCCAAGTCTCTATGCCTCACATCTGTGTAAGACTTTTCGCAACTCTGTGTAGACTTCAACCTTTCCTGAATGATCTTAACCTTCTCCATATCTTGTTCTACTAAGTCTGGTCCTATCAACTCTCTTTACCAACTTCAAACCAACCAATCGGAGATCCACACCTTTACCTATAAAGTGCCTTATAGAGAGCCATCTGAATACTGGAGTGATAACTATTGTTATATGCAAACTCTATAAGAGATAAATAGTCATCCCAATTTCCCTTGAATCAATAACGAATGACCTCAACATATCCTCAAGAGTCCAAATAGTCCACTTTGCATGACCATCTATCTGTAGAAGAAAAGTTGCACTAAAGTTCACCTTTGAGCATAAACCTCTCTAAAAAGACTTCCAAAATTAAGCAGTATACTATGTGACCCTTTCTGATATGATAGATAAAGGAACTCCATGAAGTATAAAATTTGCATAGTCCTCGGCTGAATCTGTAGTTTTAACTGTCACGCCCCACCTTGGGAGGCATGACTGGCACCTGGTGCCCTACTAGGACCTGAACTGCTGAGCTGACTGAGCCTAAGCACCTCTGGTGCAGGGATGACTCTAATTTTAGAATCAAGAAAACAATGGGCTATATAGCATATGTCAGTACAACCCCCGACCGACAAAGCCTATAGCCACCTATGAAAATAAACAGCTAACCACAGACAAGAAAACATAGGGAGTCCTATGTGGGCCGACAAGGCCACCATGATATCTAGTTGTAACTGGAAAGTAAAATCAAATGCTAAATAGAGCTATGACCGAGAAGGCCACCAATCAAAAGCTAAACAAGGCCCCACACAGCCAACATACATAATCTAAAACACATATGGGCCCCACACAGTCAATATCATCTAACCATAGGGAAGTAATGCAATCTGCAAGCCTTTAGGAGTAATAAGATGGTTGGGACAGGGCCCCGACCTACCCATACTATACAAACAAAAGAAGTAAACCTCTATCACTCAAGCTCTGGAAGAAGGGAGCTGACGGCTCTGTACGGCTGACTGGAACTACGAGGGACCTGCTCCTCGTCTAGCTGTACCTGCAGGCAAGTAATGCAGCGCCCTAAAAGAGGGCGTCAGTACCACAGGTACTGAGTATGTAAAGTAGTAACTTTAAATAAGTAAAAGTAAGGAAATAGAACTAACAATGACTGATGTAAAGAAAATGGGCTGAAGATGACTAAAGTAGTGAAATAAGGGATAAACATAACTGTAATAAGGAGGGTAGCAGTCATACCTAACAAGCGAGGCATCTTACTGTCTAACTATCAATAACTAAAGCAAGCATAAACCTTACCTGGCTCCCATAAGCCAGAAGGTACAATCAGCACAGAATAACCCACCTGGGCTCCCATTAGCCCTAGTGAGTACACCTCAATCTATATACCCCTATCCAGGTCATACTGAATCAACTACCACCTATAACCGTCCTGCCGATCCCTTGGGTGTGGAGCTGGGCCTACTCGACCCCTGACTGTAGCTGTGCCTGAGTCCGGAGGACTCCTGATATCTACACCCCGGGCGTAAATGCTCGACAGGGGTGTGTATAAGGCCAACCATGGAAATATGAGGATCTAGATCCCTATCTTTGTCTCTTGCGGACGGCATGCCGCTCTGTAGATCGATGTATCCTCTCCCCTGGCGGGCGGCGACACAGCTATTAACCCTGGGGTGGTCATGGAAGCTATATAGGTATAATCCATCCCAAAACAATACAATTTACAAGTCTCAACTGAAAATAACAACTAAACATGGTAACATACTCCTGACATGCTTTACTAGGATTCATACTGGACTACTATGCTGGAGAAACTAACTTGCCGAAAGAAAATGCCTTAACATACCTTGATTTACAATTTACTGATTAACTGGTGAGTTTCGGCTTGTGTTCAACTGCCGAGCTAACTGAGCCTAAGCACCTCTGGTGCAGGGCTAACTCTAATTGTAGAATCAAGAAAACAACGGGCTATATAGCGGTTGTATGTACAACCCCCGACCGACAAGGCCTATAGCCACCTATGAAAATAAACAACTAACCAGAGACAAGAAAACATATGGAGTCCTATGCGGGCCGACAAGGCCACCATGATATCTAGTTATAACTGGAAAGTAAAATCAGATGCTAAATAGAGCTATGACCGACAAGGCCACCAATCAAAAGCTAAACAGCGCCCCACACGACCAACATACATAATCTAAAATAAATATGGGGCCCACACGGCCGATATCAGCTTACCACAGGGAAGTAATGCAATCTGCAAGCCTCTGGGAGTAATAAGATGGTCGGGATAGGGCCCCGACCTACCCATACTGTACAAACAAAAGAAGTAAACCTCTATCACTCAAGCTCTAGAAGAAGGGAGTTGACGGCTCTGTACGGCTTACTGGAACTATGAGGGACCTGCTCCTTGTCTATGGTACCTGCAGGCAAGTAATGCAGCACCCTAAAAGAGGGCGTCAGTACAACAGGTACTGAGTATGTAAAGAAGTAACTTTAAATAACTAAAAGTAAGGAAATAGAACTAACAACTACTAATGTAAAGAAAACGGACTGAAGATGACTAAAGTAGTGAAATCAGGGCTAAACATAACTCTAATAAGGAGGGTAGGGGTCATACATAACAAGCGAGGCGTCTTACTGTCTAACTATCAATAACTAAAGCAAGCATAAACCTTACTTGGCTCCCATAAGCCGGAAGGTACAATCAACACAGAATAACCCACCTGTGCTCCCATTAGCCCTAGTGTGTACATCTCAATCTATATACCCCTATCCAGGTCATACTGAGTCATCTACCAGCTATAAGCGTCCTGCCGATCCCTTGGGTCTGCAACTGGGCCCACTCAACCCCTGACTGTAGCTGTGTCTGAGATCGGAGGGCTCCTGATATCTACACCCCGGGTGTAAACGCTCGGCGGGGGTGTGTATAAGGCCAACCATGGCAATATGAGGATCTGGATCCCCATCTTCGTCCCTTGCGGATGGCATGCCGCTCTGTAGAGTGATGTATCCTCTCCCCTGGTGGGCGGTGACACAACTATTAACCCTGGGGTGGTCATGAAAGCTATACATGTATAATCTAGCCCAAAACAATACAATTTACAAGTCTCAATTGACAACAACAACTAAACATGGTAACATACTCCTGACATGCTTTACTGGGATTCATACTGGACTGCTATGCTGGAGGAACTAACTTGCCGAAAGAAAATGCCTTAACATACCTTGATTGCCGGTTTACTGATTAACTGGCGAGTTTCGGCTTCTGTTCAACTGCCCTTCTCAACTGTAATCATATTAACGGAAGAATAGGGCTACTTTATTACTATGTTCAAAGAAAACCATAACTTATATATGTATATACTCACTATACTTCAATTTATCGAAAGACGATCAAGAACTCGTAATTTCTTGAGAATCTAGAAGGTAGAAATAATTAATTTAGTCAAGTAATTGAATTGACACTAGTTTGGGACAATTCCATCAACTTAGGCTCGGCGGGACGACGATTCGCCGGGCGTATTTTACGAAAATAACATCGCAGTGATGCTCTCTGCATCCTTATACTTCACTACCCGGAGTTAATTTTGATTTGGACGGCGTTTAGTGGCATAATCGGACAATTATTAAATGTTTTCCTTCATTCTCCCTCTGTTCTGGCTGTGATTTGTGAATTATAATCTAACTTCTAAGTGTGAGACCCTTATATACTTGAGGCAATAGACAAGGCAATGTGGCACTCTGCCCATCACACTAATTCCTCTCCGTGCCATGTTGGCTAATGTAGAGGAGCTGCTCTGTGCCACTTTGACCCTCTTGGCAGCTTGGTTCGGCCTCCTCCCGCGAAATCCAAACTTGGCACTCGTTTGGCCTTTCCCTGGGCCCTTTCCTCATACGTATGACACTTTAGAACTCTTAAGCAACATACGAATAGGCTGACTAAATGCTAGAAACTTATGGGGTGTAACATCCTCCCCCCTTAAGAACATTCATCCTCGAATGTTAACTTCTATTTACAAGAACCTTAACCTTGTAATTATTTATTATGGAAAAATTTCGGTAGAGTCTCCCCTGTAATATGGACTATCCAAAAACCTGAAACACAGAAAATTCCAATACAGGTACTCCACACAATACTATGGCATTCATTTCATAATAGATTGAAATCAACTACTCTACATATACATGTATATAATGCAACTTATGAAACAACAACAACAACAACATACCTCTAGCTGCACAATCTGACTAAGTCTGAAATAACTGAGGATATCTGGTTTTCATATCATTTTCTGCTTCCCAGGTCATCTCCTTTCGGTTCTTATTTCGCCATAAAACTTTAATGGAAGCAACATCTTTAGTTCTCAGTGTACGGATCTGCCGATCTAGTATGGCTACTGGAGCTTGATCATAAGCTAACTCCTCAGTGATTTGGACGTCTTTCACTGGGACAATCCGGGAGGGATCTCCTATCCACTTCCTCAGCATTGATACGTGAAAAACTGGATGAACAGATTCCAATTCTAGAGGTAAATCCGATTCATAAGCCACCTGGCCTATCCTTCGGTGAATCTGATAAGGCCCAATAAACCTCGGGCTGAGCTTACCTTTCTTACCAATTCTCGTCACACCCTTCATCGGTGAAACCTTCAGGAATACCCAGTCACCCACAGTAAATTCTAGGTTTCTCCGCACATCAGCATAAGATTTCTGGCGGCTCTGAGTAGTCAGCAGACGTTCCCTAATAAGCTTTACTTTCTCTTCTGACTGATGAATAATATCTGGCCCAGTAAATGCTGATTCTCCTACCTCAAACCAACCAGCTGGAGACCTACACTTCCGTCCATTTAACGCTTCATAAGGCGCCATCTGAATTGCTGAATGATAACTATTCTTATAGGCAAATTCAATAAGCAGTAGATGTTCATCCCATCTACCTCCAAAATCTAACATACATGCCCGTAACATATCCTCGAGCATCTTGATGGTACGTTATGCCTGCCCGTCTATCTGAGGATGGAAGGTTGTGCTCAGGTTAACCTGCGTCCCCAGGCCCCTCTGAAAAGATCGCCAAAACTTAGTTGTAAACTGTGCCCCTCTATTGGATATAATTGACAACAAAACACCATGCAATCTGACTATTTCTCTAATATATAGCTCAGCATAATCTTTGGCTGAAAAGGTAGCCCTTACTGGCAGAAAGTGAGCTGATTTTGTCAACCTGTCGAGAATTACCCAGATCAAATCATATTTATGCCTGGTACAAGGTAAACCTACTACGAAATCCATATTAATTGCCTCCCATTTCCATAAAGGCACAACTATATCCTGTGTCAGTCCGCCTGGTTTCTGATGTTCAGCTTTCACCTTCATCCCCTTTTTCATTCCCGGCCACCAGTAAATCTCTTTTACGTCAAGGTACATTTTTGTCAAACTTGGATGGAGAGAGTAATGGGCATAGTGTACCTCGACCATAATCTGCTGGGAAGCCCTGCCACGTCTCAAACACAGAGGCGATCCCTATATCTCAAAACTCTGTCCTCGGTTAGCTGGAAATCTGTCACTTCCCCTCGCTGGACCATATTTCTGAGCTGAACCAGGCTAGGATCTTCACACTACCGTTCTTTCACTTCCACTACCAATGATGACACTGAGGTATTCTGATTAGCGCTCCATTGTCTCCTGATTCTACTATACGAACGACTAAATTGGCTAGCTTATGCAATTCTCGGGCCAATTCCTACCGTTCGGGCTGTAAATATGCCAGGCTTCCCATGGATTTGCGGCTAAGGGCATCCGCTACAACATTGGCCCTTCCTGGGTGATATAAAATATTCACATCATAATCCTTTAACAACTCCAAATAGCGACGCTGCTGCAAATTCAACTCTTTCTGGGTGAAAATATACTACAGGCTTTTGTGATCAGTGAAAATATCTACGTGTACGTCATACAGGTAGTATCTCCATATTTTCAAGGTATGAATCACTGCGGCTAACTCCAGGTCATGGGCAGGGTAGTTCTTCTCATGCTTCCTCAGCTGCCCGGAAGCATAGGCAATCACCTTACAATGTTGCATCAAAACACATCCTAACCCAACACCCGAAGCGTCACAATAGACTACATAGCCCTCTGTTCCTGCTTGTAATGCTAGCACCGGTGCAAATGTCAATTTGTCTTCAGTTCTTAAAAGCTCTACTCACATGCCTCAGTCCAATGGAATTTTTCTGCCTTCTGCATCAATTTGGTTAAAGGTACTGCTAAAGTGGAAAATCCTTCCACGAACCTTCTGTAATACCCGGCTAACCCCAGGAAACTACGTACCTCGATCGGAGTGGTAGTTATAGACCATGTTTTCACTGCCTCTATCTTCTGCGTATCTACCTATATACCAGCATCTGACACAATATGGCCCAAGAAGACTACTAAATTCCGCGAAAATTCACATTTAGAAAATTTTGCATATAGCTGGCGATCTCTGAGAATTTGGAGCACTGTCCGTAGATGATCCTGGTGATCTGCCTCTGAGTGGGAACAAGTCTAGGTATGGTCTGAAAACATTGTTCATCAGGTCCATAAACACTGCTGGGGCATTTGTCAGTTCGAAGGATATGACTAGAAATTCAAAGTGGCCATATCTGGTCCTGAAGGCAGTCTTTGGAATATCTCTTTCACGAACCCCGACCTGATGATATCCTGACCTTAAGTCAATCTTTGAAAAATGCCTCGCTTACTGTAACTGATCAAATAGGTCGCCTATTCTGGGAAGCGGGTACTTATTCTTGATAGTGACTTTATTCAGTTGTCGATAATCTATACACATATGGAGGGAGCCATCCTTCTTCCTCACGAATAGAACTGGCGCACCCCATGGTGAGGTACTCGGCCTGATAAAGCCCTTGTCTAGCATATCCATCAATTGTTCCTTTAGTTCTCTGAGTTCAGCAGGAGTCATCCGATATGGAGGAATAGATATAGGCTGAGTGTATGGTAATAGATCGATTGCAAAACCAATTTCCCTTTATGTCGGAATACCAGGAAGCTCATCTGGAAATATGTCAGGAAATTCATTAACCACTGCAATAGATTGAAGGGTTGGAGGCTCTGCCTGAATATCCTGAACTCTGACAATATGATAAATGCACCCTTTTGCTATCAATTTACTCACCCGAAGATAGAAAATAAACCTACCTTTTGGCATGGCTGTACTACCTTTCCACTCCCGTACTGCTTCCCCTAGAAAGTGGAATCAGACAATCTTGGTCCAACATTCGACATTGGCATAGCATGGAGCTAGCCAGTCCATACCCATAATAGCATCAAACTCAACCGTTTCTAGTTCTATCAAACCTGTCGTAGTCTGACGACTGGCAAGCTCTACTGTACAGCCCCGATAGACCCTTCTGGCTATAATAGAGTCACCAACGGGTGTAGACACTGAGAAAGGTTGCCGAAGCAATTCCAGCATAATACTAAACTTCCGAGACACTAACGGTGTAACATAGGACAAGGTGGATCCTGGATCAATCAACACATAAGTAGGATGAGAGCAAATGTTCAACACACCTGTCACAACATCTGGTGACAACTCTGACTCCTGTCGCCTCGGTAGGGCATAAGTACGGTCTGGGCCGGCACCTGAACTAGAAGCCCCTGATCTGCCTCCGCCTCTGCTGGCTGAAAATGAGGTCCTACGCCCTGTCGGGGATACTGGAGCTACTGATCCTACCGAGGACCTATCCTGTTGATCCCGGTCACCCTGACCCCTAGTTGGACAATTCCTCATCTGGTGACCCTCTTGTCCATAAATGTAGCATGTGATGGAACCATCCGTGTACGCTCCAGAGTGGCGTCGACTGCAAATAGGGCAAAGTGGTATTGTAAACCCACTCTGCTCCACTCCCCTCTGCTGCTGTGAACCTACTGCTTGCGAACCTTCGCCGGGCTATGGCTGCCCTTGGCGACTAGACCTACTCCTATGTCGTTGTGGTGGAGGCGGGGGTCTAGGCAGCCTAACTAATAACTGTGGCTCAGGTCCTCCCCGGGACTCCTCCTGTAATTCACCCGGTCTGTCCCTGTGGTGCTTCTCCTGACTTGTCCTCCTAATCTCCCATTGCCGCTGTCTGATGCCCTCAATATTCTGAGCAAAAGCCTGCACACGGGCGATATCCATATCCTCTCGCAGCGTGGCTATGATGCAGGTCTCAACATATTACGGGTTCAATCCTATAATAAAGCGGTGTACCCTAGATGACATTGTGTCCACAAAAGCTGGCGCATAATGAGCCAAAGAATCAAACCGCATGGCATATTCCAAAACACTCATCGACCCCTACTCCAAGTGTAGGAACTGATAAACCCGGGCCTGTCGAATCTCCCACAGTAGGTAATGATCCAAGAAAGCCTCTGAGAAGCTGGGCTAGGTCGAAAGGGAAACATCTCTCCCTCGGGATCTCTCCCAACTCTCATACCATAGTACAATAATGTCCCGTAGCAGGAATACCGCCAACTCAACTGACTCTGTGGGTGTAGCATGCATCACCCTGAAAACCCTCTGCATCTGGTCTAAGAAGTCTTGAGGGTCCTCGGTCCCATCTGTCCCTCTGAATTACGGGGGACTTAGTGCTAGGAACTCTTCGGACCCTTGAACTACCAGGCCCTCCTAAGGATTCTGCAACTATAGGTGGCACTGGATGGCGCTGAGAAGCCATCATCTGGGCTAGCATAACCACCATGCTCCTGACCTCCTGGTCAGATGTTACGGGTATAGAAATCATCGGAGGCGGTGCCGTCACACCGGCCGTCCCAAGCGGCTCCTGACATGGTGGAGACTGCTGGGGAGGTCGAGATGATACCTCCGTATCGTCCTCAGATTGGGCCAATTCTGACCGAGGCTGAGGCACCCTGCTGGTGCCCTTTCCTGCTGCTACATCTAGCCTCCCGCCTATCATAGGGTGTCGCTGGTACAACCTTTCTCTGTAAACAAAAGATTATAATGAGCTTAGGGATTCAACCCTATAATGTACCGCTCTAGAGCACAACTGATTAAGAAGAAAGAGCAACCATCCCTATCATGGCTTGCAGCCTCCTGCCTATAGTATGTGGTGCACAACACATCCATAGACAAGACTCTACTTATCACGGTTTTCAGACTCCCTGGGATACGACCTACTCAGAAACAAGTTTATCGCGCCCCACCTTGGGAGACATGACTGGCACCTGGTGCCCTACTAGGACTTGAACTGCTGAGCTGACTAAGCCTAAGCACCTCTAGTGTAGGGCTGACTCTAATTCTAGAATCAAGAAAACAACGGGCTATATAGCGGCTGTAAATACAACCCCCGGCGACAAGGCCTATAGCCACCTGTGAAAATAAATAGCTAACGAGAGACAAGCAAACATAGGTAGTCCAATGCGGGCCGCAAGGCCACCATGATATCTAGTTATAACTGGAAAGTAAAATCAGATGCTAAACTGAGCTATGACCGACAAGGCCACCAATCAAAAGCTAAACAGGGCCCCACACGACTAACATACATAATCTAAAACACATATCGGCTCCACACGACTGATATCATCTAACCACAAGGAAGTATGCAATCTGCAAGCCTCTAGGAGTAATAAGATGGTTACACATACTGTACAAACAAAAGATGTAAACCTCTATCACTCAAGCTCCGAAAGAAGGGAGCTGATGGCTTTGTATGGCTGACTAGAACTACGAGGGACCTGCTCCTTGTCTATCTGCACCTGTAGGCAAGTAATGCAGTGCCCTAGAAGAGGGCGTCAGTGCCACAGGTACTGAGTATGTAAAGTAGTAACTTTAAATAACTGAAAGTAAGGAAATAGAACTAACAATGAATGAAGTAAAGAAAACAGACTGAAGATGACTGAAGTAGTGAAATCAGGGCTAAACATAACTGTAATAAGGAGGGTAGGGGTCATACCTGACAAGCGAGGCGTCTTACAGGGTAACTATCAATAACTAAAGCAAGCATAAACCTTACCTGGCTCCCATAAGCCGGAAGGTACAATCAGCACAGAATAACCCACCTGGGCCCCCATTAGCCCTAGTGAGTACACCTCAATCTGTATACCCCTATCATACTGAGTCAACTACCAGCTATAAGCGTCCTGTTGATCCCCTGGGTCTACAACTAGGCCCGCTCGGGCCCTGACTGTAGCTGTTTTTGAGTCCGGAGGACTCCTGATATCTACAACCCGGGCGTAAACGCTCGGCGGGGGTGTGTATAAGGCTAACCACTGCAATATGAGGATCTGGATCCCCATCTTCATCCCTTGCAGATGGCATGCTGCTCCGTAGAGTGATGTATCCTCTCCCATGGCGGGCAGCGACACAGCTATTAACCTTGGGGTGATCACGGAAGCTACACAGGTATAATCCAGCCTAAAACAATATAATTTACAAGTCTCAACTGACAACAACAACTAAACATGGTAACATACTCCTGACATGCTTTACTGGGATTCATACTGGACTACTATGTTGAAGAAACTAACTTGCCAAAAGAAAATGCCTTAACATACCTCGATTGGCGATTTACTGATTAACTGGCGAGTTTCAGCTCGTGTTCAACTGCCCTTCTCAACTGTAATCATATTAACAGAAGAATAGGGATACTTTATTACTATATTCGAAGAAAAGCATAACTTATATATGTATATACTGACTATACTTCAATTTATCGAAAGACGTTCAAGAACTCGTAATTTCTCGGGAATATAGAAGGGAGAAATACTTACTTTTGGCACATGATCATATTGACACTAGTTTGGGACAATTCCATCAACTTAGGCTCAGTGAGACGACGATTCGCCGGGCGTATTTTATGAAAATAACTCCGCAGCGATGTTGTCTGCAGCCTTATACTTCACTACATAGAGTTAATTTGTATTTGGACGGCATTTAGTGGCGTAATCGGACGATTTTTAAATGTTCTCCTTCGTTCTCCCACTGTTCTGGCCGGATTTGTGAGTTATCATCTAACTTATAAGTGTGAGACCCTCATATACTTGAGGCAGCAGACAAGGCAACGTGGCACTCTTCCCATCGCGCTGATTCTACTCCGTGACACTTTCCCCCTCTGGGCAGCTTGGTTTGGCCTTCTTCCGCGAAATCCCGACTTGGCACTCGTTCGGCCTTTCCCCGGGCCCTTTCCTCGTACGTATGGCACTCTAAAACTCTTAACAAACATACTAATAGGCCAGCTAAATGCTAGAAACTTATGGGGTGTAACATTAACTGATAAGAAATAAGATGACTTAGTCATCAAAATCATGAAAACATGAAGAAAGGGCTTAAACAATCTGTTCATCAGATCCGTAAAGGTAGTTGAGTCATTAGTAAGTCCATAGGACATAGCCAAGAACTCATAGTGACTGTATCTAGTCTTGAAGGCCGTCTTAGGAAATCAGGTTCCCTAGCCCACAACTAGTGGTATCCGGACCTCAAGTTTATCTTAGATAAATATTTAGCACCCTGTAACTTGTAAAAAAATTATCAATTCTGGGGAGGGGATACTTGTTCTTAATTGTCACTTTGTTCATCTGTCTGTAGTCGATGCACATTTGCAATGATCTATCTTTCTTCCACACAAATACAACGATACATTAGGCCAGATAAGGCCTTTCTAGAGAAGATCTTTCAACTGCTCCTTCAACCCTCTTAACTCTGCAAGATCCATTATATAAGGAGGTATTGATATAGACTAAGTTCCAATAAGTAAATCAATAACAAAGCCTATCTCCCTTTTTGGAGGAACTTCAGGTAAGTGTTCCGAAAAGACTGTTTGAAACTCATTTACCACTAATACTGACTAAAGGGTCGCACATTCACTATTTAGTTCTCTGAATAATACTAAATGAGAGTTACAATCCTTTGATATCATCTTCTAGACCTTAATGTATGAAATAAACTTAACCTTAGGCGTAACAACATTCCCCTTCCATTCCAGGATTGGCGCATTTGGAAAGTGAAATCAAACAATCTTGGCTCGACAACCAACATTAGAATAACATGCTACCAGCCAATCAAAATAGAGTCAAAATCAACCATCTCAAGATCTACTAGATAAAAATCAGCCATCTGAATATCTACAAGATCAGCCAGTGTAGATCTAACATATATCAACACTGCACAGTTCTAATAAACCCTTATAGCTAAAATAGAGTCACTAATCAGCATAGAAAAAACAAATGGTTTAGACAACAATTCAGGAACTACTTCAAACTAACTTACAATAATGGAGTAATATAGGAGAGAGTAGAAATTGAATCAAGCAAAGCATACACTACACAGGACAAGATAATCAATGTACCTATGACTATATCAGATGATGCCTTCTGGTCCTGACAACTACCAATGGCATAAAATCGGTTATGTATGTCTCCGGAACTGGATGTTTCTCCCTCTCCATCCCTACCACGACCTAAAATGGACTGAGTACTGGATCTTAGAGGGTGAATTGGAGGTAAAGAAGCCTTTAATAATCCTGATCGCTTGGTAGGATAACCTCTCTCTCTTCTAGGATTGTACCGCCTAATATGTCCTAAATGCCCACAATCATAACATGCATTCTTCCTTTGATGGCATGGACCTGAATATTCCCTTCCTAACCGAGAATAATGAGGCAATGGTGGCCTTTCTTACTCTGAACACTCCTATCGCTATAATGGAATAGAGCTTTAATCCCTTCTCTACCGCTGTAACTGAGGTGCAACACTCTATGTATGTTGAACTGACTTCCTGGATGACTGAGCTCTGGGGTCCCCTCGCAATTCTTTGTCTTGATCCCTATGAGTGTCACGCAGATGATGAGTCAAATCCTTCACCATTTGGGTGAAAGACTGGATCCGTGCTATATCCATATCTTCCTGGGTAGATGCCCCCAAGTAATCACAAGCCAGATTAGGCCCCAAACCTACCACAAATCTGTGGACTCTGTCCCTCATCATTTGCATCATATGTGGAGCATATGTATCCAAGTAGTTTAACATGAGGCTATACTCACATATACTTATGTTGCGCTGCTGCAAATGTAAGAACTACTCAACTCAAGCCCGTCAAAATTCATGTGGTAGGTACTTGTAACACCCCAAAGTTTCCTAAGACTAGACCCTAGATTTGAAGTTTGACCATATAGAGAAAACTGGAATATTCCCTCAGAATGAGCCTCAATACGACTCATAGGAGGATTTTTCGAGTCGTATAAAGGACCTATAGTGTGAAATCCTTAAAGTTCAACAGAATTTTGGTAAGAACCACAAGTAGATCCTATGATTCGTATCTAAATTGTATGAGTCGTGGTGACAGTCATACTAGGGGCAAACCAATGAAATGCTTTGGAAATCTTGGGTAACCATGATCCATAGTACGACCTGTAGTAAGGTGGTATGAGCCGTTGTTGGTGTTCAATGTAGTAGGTCGAAAGAATGAACAATTTGGCTTGGGAGGTATGAGCTGCATGTAATGGATCGTAGGATCATAGTACGGTTCGTACCATATAACTGTGACTTAAAATATTATAACACCTCAGATTTTTGGGTTAAGTTTGGAATCTTTCTACATATGTGATGGATCCGAACCCGACAAATTTTATCAAAACAAGGTGTTAATATGAATCAATAGGTGTAAGAAGTGCATTGGACTCAAGTTAAGGTCATAAGGAATCTCTAGCACTAAGTTGAGTTGAGAGCCTTCTTACCAATTGAGTTTTTTCTGTAAGTTCTTACAAGGGTCAACTTTAAATGATCATAACTCCTATTTTATGAATTTTTTTACCGGATGCGACTTTCAGACACCGTAGGGCACTCTAAACCTTTGTTCTGATACCAACTTTGTCACGACATGAGCTGGGACCCCGGATCGAGACACAGGACCTAAAATAATGAATGGCTCTAAGCTAACCCATGGCATAGCATAATTCTGATATAACAACAACTAATATAATATATCTGAGTGGAAGCTTAATTGAAACATAACTAATTAAAAGGAAAGGATAAAAATCTAATTACAACATTGAGTCATAAGGTGAAACTAGTACTACACTATCTGAAAGCCGCTACTAGTCTGATGAGTTATTAGGACAAGCCCCCAACTAAGTCAAACTTCTAAAACTAGAAATAAATTGAAATAAAGAAAACAAAAGTCCCGCCCTCAGAAGATGAGGACTCACCACTGTCAGTTGATAGAGTCTAGATCGTGTCTAACTGCGTGGCTGAGTCTGAATACCTAGATCTATATCATAAAATGATATAGCACATAAAGTATGCAGTTAGTAATTAGAATATATTAAGTATGCGAGAAAAGTAAGTGAAGCTAGAAACATGCTAGTAAAGTGAGAAGGACTGAACTGAATACATAACTGAGGTGAACTACGATGACCCTATCTGAGAAGACAGAGTCTAGATCGTGTCTAACTGCGTGAATGAGTATGAATACCTAGATCTATATCATAAAACGATATAGAATATAAAGTGTGCAGTTAATAATTAGAATGTACTAAGTATGTGAGAAAAGTAAGTGAAGCTAGAAACATGCTAGTAAAGTGAGAAGGACTGAACTGAATACATAGTTGAGGTGAACTACAGTGACCCTATCTGAGATGCATAGATACTGACATGATATGCCTATTTGAAAACATTTAGTGAAATATAAGTAAATCTAGTTTTTGGGTCATGTACATGCACTAAAGACTAAATTCGAAATCATAAACTAAAAACTATGAATAAAATGACTGTACTGAAATTGAAAATGAACTGTGCTATGGAAGAGACTATTAACCGACAAACTCTAATATGAGCCTTATAAAGCCCAACCTGTAACCCTGATTAGAAGGATGTTCATACCTTGCCAAGGGTGATAACTCTAACTGGCAAGATATCACCTGTGAACTCAGGGAGATAATCTCTAACAATGATGACCCCTGCATGCGCCCATTGAGGCAAGGGAGACACTCTCAAATAATGAGGATCCCATATTCCTTTGGCAAAGAGAATATTCTTTACTATTAAGAATCCCTTATCTTATGGTGGCACATAGTTATGAGATCAGGGTACCTTGGAAACCTATCATGACCCGAACATAGGCTCGGATCGAGACACGGGACAAGGAGCCCAGAGGGACTCTAAGTCGACCCATGGCATGAACATACATCTAACTCAATTAAGAAAAAGCAGAAGACTTAACATAATAAGCAAAGAAGAAGTCTAAGCATAACATATAATCCAAAATATAAAACGCAAGTCTGAAACTTAATACAATCTATTGTCTAAAAAGTCTCTAAGTCTGATAAGTTGATGGGACAAGACCTCAACTAACTCTCTAAGTCTGAAACTGAAAACACGCCAACATAACTAAATAGAAGAGGGCCCTCGACAGTTGAGGACTCACCAACAGAGAATGTTTAACAAGTAAAATCATTTAAAATATGCATGATATAAAATATAATCAAATCAAGAATTTGAGAGTAAGGCTTGCATGCTATTTTCTGAAATCATGATCTAAACAAAACATAACATCATAACCAAATTGAATGACCCAAAGCTGAAATTTGATAATCACAAGTAAAATTGAACATTGTGTCAAACCTACTTTAGAATATATATATATATATATCATGAATGATAAACATGCATAACTGAAATCATGAGGAACAATGGAGACACTTCTTATAATCGACATACCACTATAGAGCTTACGTGGTCCCAACTTTCAGACTCTAGTGGGTAGAGCCGTCCCAAGCCTTGCCAGGGGCAAGGGACGAAACCATGATATTGATATCAAGCTCAAGGCCCAATCGGGGTAGGGGATAGCTCACAAGGGAGGTCCCAAAGTATATATATAATATGTAAACCTACATTGGTGCGTAGTTCTGAGGCATAGGGTTGATCGACTCTTAGCCCACTTGGTGCTAGATACTACTCCAAGAAACATGCATATGCTCTCCATCATTTTTCAATGAAGCTGACCATTGTTTTTCAATCAAGTTGACCATCATTTAGTGACGAAGCTGAATAATCAAATACATATCAAATTTGAAATTATATATATGGAGCTTTTTCTCAAACCATAGCACAAGTTGAACGTAAAAGAGGAGTCTTAACTCCAAAACCATGGGGTAAGCTAAATCGTGAAATCATAAATCATACTTGAACATATGGGCATTTCCCAATACTTAATCATGCTAGAAAACATTTAATTAACTTGAAAATATTATCATAAACACGGGTAACTTGAAAACATGCTTTTCATCAATAATATCTCATCATACTTGAACATTTATCATAAATCTCAACTTTCATGCACTTCTCATAAATGGGCATTTTAATTTATAAAGCTTGAAAACGTGATTATAATTAAAAACAATGTAAAACTTGCCCATGAATCATAATTCAACAACAGGAACATATTTAAATCATACCCTTATAGAAAATTAGGAATTTCATGCATTGGGTTAAAACCCCATAGAATCAACTTATGAATTTTCATGATTGAGAGAGGGATTGGGCATGGGCATGAATGAATTCATCCATTCATTACCCTACATACTTGGGTTGATGGTCCTTGGACTTTCCTTGAAGATTCCAAGAAGATTTGAAGAGTTTGAAGAAGAATCCTAGCTCCGTTCTTGAGAGAAAATCTAATCTAAGCATGTTTGAAGAGAGTAAGGATTTAGGCTTGGTCAATCCCTTTAATCTGACCTTAGGGAAGCCCAAAACGATGTTATTTAAAAGTTAGAAGCATAGGAGTTTACCAAAATACCCCCAAACTGCCCGAAAAAATTACTGGAACTGGCAGTTCCAACGACCAACAAGATAGGACATTGGTTGCTACAACGGCCCGTTCTGAGGTTCGTTGTTGCCTGTTGCTACTTCACTAAGCTTCCCATGACTTTTTACTTCAACTCCGATTGATGCAAGGGCGGATGCGTTGGAAAGAAGACTCTAAGGGATTCAATTTGAGGTGTTTAATCAAACAAAAACATTTTGTAAAGTGGGAATTATGTTCTTTTGAAGTTGACCCTAGTAAGAACTTATACTAACACTCAATCGGTAAGGAGGCTCTCAACTCAACTTTGTGCTAGAGGTTCCTTAAGACCTTAATTTGCATCTAATGCACTTCTTATACTAAGGAATTCATCTTAACACCTTATTTCCATAAATTCACCGGTATCGGGTCTATTCATGTACCTGGAAGGGTTCCAAACATAGCTTGAGATTTTCAACAAACTAGCAGAACCAATGACCCATCCAATGGGTCATGGTAATAAACAACAGACTGTTGGTACGTCCATTGGTTTCGCCCATTCTTCCTTTATAATTCTCTTAATCTGCTTCAACGGCCACAAATAACGACTAGTTCAATAAAGCCATGGTCCGTACAATCCCCTCTTGGGTTTTGGGTAAATTTCTAACAGCTCTCTGGTCACGAAACAACGAGCACTTCAAACGACCCATTGGACCCTATAGCGAACTGTACTGAGGTTCGTTGTTTGGTTCTGGTACTATTTTCTTGCTGTTTTCTATTATAAGCCTTGGGTCTAAGCTAGGGAACTTTTTGGGTGTTACATTATCTCCCTTTTGGGAACATTCATCCTCGAATGTAGATCAACCATATTGAAATTCTAGGGAAGGAACTACAATCCCAAAACTAAAAAATTGGGGCCAAAAATTAATGGAGTGACTGACTCCGGACTGATATTCCCAACTGAACTGAATTCATGAAACATACGTGCATGCTAAGACATGAAAGGAACTGAGAGACATGAACTTGACATGAAACTGAATAGAGTACTAAGGAGGAAACTGATACCGCAAGCTGGAACCGAGCCGGTAGGGAACAGATACGGGTTCTTAGCCATTATATCTACTTCGGCCTCCCATGTAGCTCCTTCAATAAGATGATTTCTCCATAGAACCTTCACCGAGGCTAATTCCTTATTTCTTAACTTATGAACCTGATAATCAAGGACCTTGACTGGTATCTCCTCCTAGGTAAGGCTGTCCTTCACTCCAATGTCTTTTACCGGAATCATTAAAGATGGATCTCCGATATATTTCTTCAACAAGGACACATGAAACACTGGATGCACCGAAGTTAACTCCACTAGTGGCTCCAACTCATAGGCCACCTTCCCAACACGTCACACCATCTTATTTGACCCAACATACTGGGGACTAAGCTTCCCCTTCCTTTCGATCCTCAAAGAGTCAAGAAATCTCCACTTGTCTCAAAACGATGCTCAAGCATCAAATTATGAATTTTCCCTTCCATAACCCTTTTGAATGATCAAAATAATGTCAAATACGTATTTGATATAAGAAAATAAAATTATGGACACCTATATTGATATACTTCCATTCTGGGTCCAAAAGTCAACCCCGGCCCGCAAGGGAAAAACTGAAATTTTATATGTAAGAATAATCATGTTAAGCATAACGTAAAGAACTCAAATATGAAATTTCATCAAAAACGGAGCTTAAATCGACTTTGCATTCATAAAAAATGGTTTCTTAATTTTAGACCGAAATCGCCAATTTTCCTCCAATAAATTCAAGGATAAAAATGAAAACCAACTGAAGAAATCATGGAGAAATACCAATTTAAGGATTAGATACTTACCCCCTTGATAAATGGAGAAGAATGCCGCAAAAATCACTCAATTCCGAACTCCAGAACTCCAAATATACTTAAAATACCAAATAAACGCAATTTGTGCAAAAATACAATATTCAAGTATTTATATAGGGTTGCACCAACGCCGCACCAACAACTTTAATTTCTACTAAAATGCTCATAACTTCATCATACAAACTCAAAATGCGACGATTCTTTTTCCTACAATTCCTAAATAATAATAAGGACCGAATAGTTCAATCAGAACTCCATTTGGGGCTCGTTTGCCCAGTCCAACATATTTTTTTCTCCTTTAAGAATTATTTCATTTGTTGCAATAAAAACCCAATCTTTACTTAGTGAAATTGTACCAAACTTTTCAGATAACTCCTATAATTAATGCTAAGACTTTTCAAAGTCTCGAAATATATTTTCGATCTAAGAAACTAAAAAGAACCTCTGAGTTATCACATTTTATGCTTAAAATTATGCTAAAACACAAAAAAACGTTCAAATCCACCCGAAACTCATACGGAATCCTCCGATCACACACCAAACAAGAAATTCCATAATAAAACACATTCTGGACCTGTTGGAATCATCAAATCACCGATACGACATTGTTTTGATCAAAAGTTGGCCATGGTCAAACTTAGCTTCCTCAAAGCTCATAAATTCAACTAAAGGTTCAAATAACTCCCGAACACCTTGGGGTCCATGCAAACTGCCCAACTATGTCATAGATCACCATCAGGAACTAACAGAGCTTTCAGAATCCAAATTCAAGCTTGTTAACCTGAAATGTTGAGTTTGGTCAAACCTCTCAAACTTTAAACATTCCAAAAACCAAAAATCTTATCCAATCTTCATTGGATCATCTTGGAAATTGTATCATCAATCTCTGCAAGTCATAAGTAACAAAATAAGGATACGAAAAGGTTCAACCTAGGTAAATGAATCAAAAATCACAAAATAACCATGTGGGTTGTTACACTTCCAGTCTTGGCTAATAACTGCACTTCCTGAAATTCTACATACTCGACATTTATGGCAGGGATAGGGAGTTATCCTGAATGTACACATTTTAACCAATATTTCCATCATGGGGGAACATTCATAGGGCTTAGAGTAAGGAATTATGAGCACAAATCATTCAAGAAATCTAAGCTGGGCATATACATGATATAATACGATCTTGTGAGTCGATAAGGCAAATCTTAAAGACTGAGTCCATAGAGCTGAGGAGATACATGAGTTTACATACATAACAAGGGTCATGACATGACGTAGAGAGTTATGGAATCATGGAAGAAGACTGGAATCACCATCTGAAGTAGTTACTTCTCATTCTACGAATCTGAGTAATGGGCATAATATGTCAGATACGCAAAAGTAGAGCATCTCATAGACTGAAGTACGCAGGAACAACTGAATAAGCATGGATCGATCTCCCATAGTTACTGATCTTGGACCTTCACACTTAAAACACAAGGCTTGACCTGGTCTTTCACTTTATGATCTCCCCCTTAGCTTAAAGGTCATCACTCTGAGGATTGGATAACTTCTTAAGGCTTGACTTCCCATTCACCTCTAAGACTATCATGGAAGGCTTCATACTTCTCCTGTCGTACTCGCCCACTCTTTTGGTTTATTACTTTAAGTTCACGAATTCTTCTACCTTAGCTTCTCTTCACTCCTGTCGAGAGAAATAATTCGCGAGCGCCTCTTATTCCACTGACTATCATTATGCTTTAGAGTGTGTGAATACATGAGTTATAAGGACAGAAAGATATTTCATCACATGACATAGATCATGAAAGAAGGAAACATTTCCTAAACATCTCGTGGCCTCTTCTACATAAGTGTGGCGCGCTTCACACCCATGAAAAAGACTCTACTTAATGCAACTTTCAGACACCCTAGGACACTTCAAAACCTAATGATTTGATACCAAGTTTGTCATGACCCGAATATAGGCTCGAGTCGAGACACGGGACAAGGAGCCCCGAGAGACTCTAAGTTGACCCATTGCATGAACATGCATTTAACTCAATCAAACAAAGCGGAAGACTTAACATAATAATCAAAGTAGAAGTCTAAGCATAACATATAATCAAAAATATACAATGCGAGCCTTAAACTGAATACAATCTATTGTCTGAAAAGCGTCTAAGTCTGATAAGTTGATGGGACAAGACCCCGACTAACTCTCTAAGTCTGAAACTGAAAATACGCCAACATAACTGAATAGAAGAGGGGCACTCGACAGATGAGGAATCACCAACAGAGACTGGTGCTAACTCCGAAAGCTGGCTAGTGGCGGGGCTAAGTTTGAAGCTCGGAGCCTATATCATGATACGATACAAAATAGAGTGTGCGGTAAATACGTGGAATGTACCAAGTATGCAAGGTAAGTAAAACTAATTAATAAGTAAAATCATTTAAAACATGTATGATATAAAACATAATCAAATCAAGAATCTGATAGTAAGGCTTGCATGCTATTTTCTGAAATCATGATCTGAACATAACATAACATCATAACCGAATTGAATGACCCAAAGCTGAAATCTGATAATCACAAGTAAAACTGAACATTTAGTCAAACTTGCTTTAGAACACACACACACACATATATATATAATGAATGATAAACATGCATAACTGAAATCATGAGGAACAATGGGGGACTCATCTTATTACCGATATTCCACAATAGACCTTACGTGGTCCCAACTATCAGACTCAAGTAGGTAGAGCCGTCCCAAGCCTTACTAGGGCTAGGAATGAAACCATTATATCAATATCAAGCTCAAGGCCTAATCGGGGCATGGGATACCTTACAAGGGAGGTCCCAAAGTATATATATAATATGTAAACCTACGTTGGCGTGTAGTTTTGAGGCATAGGGTTGATCGACCCATAGTCCACTCGGTGCTAGACAAAACTCCAAAAAACATCCATATACTCTCCATCATTTTTATGAAGCTGAGCATCATCTAGTGAAAAAGTTGAGCATCATTTTTATGAGGAGATTTTACTCAAATCATACCACAAGCTGAACGTAAAAGAGGAGTACTAACTCCAAAACCATGTGGTAAGCTTGATCGTGAAATCATAAATCATACTTGAACATATGGGCATTGCCCAATACTTTAGTCATTCTTGAAAACATTTTATTCACTTGAAAATATGACCATAAACATGGGTATCTTGAAAACATGCTTTTCATCAATAATATCTCATCATACTTGAGCATTCATCATAAATCTCAACTTTCATGCACTTCTCATAAATGGGCATTTTAATTTATAAAGCTTGAAAACGTGATTATAATTAAAAACAACATAAAACTTGCCCATGAATCATAATTCAATAATAGGAACATATTTAAATCATACCCATGTAGAAAATTAGGAATTTCATGCATTGGGTTAAACCCTATAGAATCAACATCTGAATTTTCATGACTGAGAGAGGGATTAGGCATGGGTGTGAGTGAATTCATCCGTTCATGATCCTACATACCTGAGTTGATGATCCCTTGACTTTCCTTGAAGAGTCCAAGAAGATTTGAAGAGATGAAGAAGAACCCTGGCTCCTTTCTTGAGAGAAAATCTAATCTAAGTATGCTTGAAGAGAGTAAGGATTTAGGCTAGGTTAATCCCTTCAATCTAACCTTAAGGAAGCCCAAAATGACGTTATTTACTAAAATACCGCCAAACTACCCAAAAAATACCTGGAGCTAGCAGTTCCAATGACCAATAGGATGGGTCGTTGGTTGCTACAACGGCCCATTCTGAGGTTCATTGTAGCCTACTCCTGCTTCACTAAGCTACCTATAACGTTTTACTCAAAACTCCGATTGATGCAAGGTTGGATGTGTTGGAAAAAAGACTCTAAGGGATTCCATTTGAGGTGTTGAATCACCAAAAATATATTTGTAAAATGGGAGCTATTATCTTTTGAAGTTGACCCTAGTAAGAACTTATATGAACACTCAATCGGTAAGGAGGCTCTCAACTCAACTTTGTTCTAGAGATTCCATATGATCTTACGTAGCATCTAATGCACTTCTTATACTTAGAATTGAACTTAACACCTTATTTCCATAAATTCACTGGTATCAGGTCTATCCGTGTACTTAGAAGGGTTCAAAACTTAGCCCGAGATATTCAAAAAGTAGCAGAACGGACGACCCATCCAACAGGCTATGGTAACAAACAACTGACCGTTGGTTTCCCCCATTCTTCCTTCAAAATTCTCTTAATCTACTTCAACAACCACACATAATGACTGGTTCAATCAAGCCACGGTCCGTACAATCCCCTTGTGGGTTCTGGACAAATTTCATACAGCTCTCTGGTCACGAAACAACAAGCACTTCCAACGACCCGTTGGACCCTACAACGAACCGTACTGAGGTTTGTTGTTTGGTTCTGGTACTGTTTTCTTTCCATTTTCTATTGTAAGCCTCGGGTGTTACCTAGAGAACTTTTGGGTGTTATATTATCTCCTCCTTAGGAACATTCGTCCTCGAATGTAGATCAAGCATGCTAAAAGGCTAGGGAAGGAACTACAATCCCAAAACTAAACAATTGGGGCTGAAAACTGATGGAGTGACTGACTGCGGACTGATATTCTTGACAGAACTGAATTCATGAAACATACGTGCATGCTAAGACATAAAAGGAACTGACAGACATGAACTTGACATGAAACTAAATAGAGTACTAAGGAGGAAACTGATACCTCAAGCCAGAACCGAGCCAGAAGGGAAAAGATACGGGTTCTTAGCCATTATATCTACTCCGACCTCCCACGTAGCTTCCTCAATAAGATGATTTCTCCACAAAACCTTCACTGAGGCTACTTCCTTATTTCTCAACTTATGGACCTAATGATCAAGGACCTCGATTGGTACCTCCTCCTAGGTAAGATTGTCCTTCACCCCAATGTCCTCTACTAGAATCACTAAAGATGGACCTCCGATGAATTTCTTCATCAAGGACAGATGAAACACCGGATGCACCGAAGCTAACTCCGCTAGTAGCTCCAACTCATAGGCCTCCTTCCCAACACATCACAAAATCCTATATGGCCCAACATACTGGGACTAAGCTTCCCCTTTCTTCCGATCCTCAAAGAGTCAAGAAATCTCCACTTTCCTCAAAAAGAAGCTCAAGCATCAAATTACAAATTTTTCCATTCGTAACCCTTCCACAATGATAAAAATCTGGTCAAATACATATTCTACATAAGAAAATAAAATCATGGACACCCATATTGATATACTTCCATTCCGGGTCCAAAAGTCAATCCAAAAGTCAACCCCGGGCTACAAGGTCAAAAATGAAATTTTATTTCAAAGAACAATCATGTTATCCATAACGCAAAGAAATCAAATATGAAATTTCATTCAAAACGGAGCTCAAATCAACTTTGCATTCATAAAAAAATGGTTTCTTAACTTCAGACTCAAATCTCCAATTTTCCTCCAATAAATTCATGGATAAAAATGAAAACCAATTGAAGAAATCATGTAAAAATACCAATTTAAGGATTAGATACTTAACCCCTTGATAAATAGAGAAGAATTCATCCAAAATCACTTAATTCCAAACTCCAGAACTCCAAATATACTCAAAAAACCAAATAAACACAGTATGTGCAAAAATACATTGTTCAAGTATTTATATATGGCTGCACTAGCAACTTTAATTTCTACTAAAATGCTTATAACATAATCATACAAACTCAAAATGCAACCATTCTTTTTTATACAATTCCTAAATAATGATAAAGACCTACTCGTTCAATAAAAACTCCATTTAGTGCTCATTTGCCTAGTCAAACATCATTTTTGATTGCTTAAGAATTTTTTCATCTTTTGCAATAAAAACCCGATTCTGACTTGTCGAAATTGCACCAAAATTTTCATATAACTCCCATAATTCATGCTATGAATTTTTAAAAGTATCGGAATACTTTTTTGATCTCAAAAACTAAAGAGAATCTCTGAGTTGTCACATTTTATGCTTAAAATCATGCTAAAACACACAAAACGTTCAAATCTACCTAAAACTCATCTAGAATTCTCTGATCACACACCAAACAAGAAATTCAATAATAAAACACATTTCGGACCTGTTGGAATCATCAAATCAACAACATGATTTCGTTTTGATCAAAAGTTGACCGTGGTCAAACTTAGCTTCCTCAAAGCTCATAAATTCAACCAAAGGTTCAAATTACTCGCGAACACCTTGGGATCCATGCAAACTACCCAACTAAGTCATAAATCACCATCCAGAGCTAACAAAGCTTTCAGAACCCAAATTCGAGCTCGTTAACCTGAAATGTTGACTTTGGTCAAACCTCTTAAACATCAAACCTTCCAAAAATCGAATATCTTATCCAATCTTCACTAGATCATCTTGGAAATTCTGTCATCCATCTCTGCAAGTCATAAGTAACAAAATAAGGATACGAAAAGGTTCAACCTAGGGAAACAGATCATTAATCACAAAATGAACATGTGGGATGTTACACTTCCAGGCTTGGCTAATAACTACGCTTCCTGAACATCTACATACTCGACATCTATGGTAGGGATAGGGAGTTATCCTGAATGTAAACATTTTAACCATTATTTCCATCATGGGGGAACATTTATAGGCCTTAATGTAAGAAATTATGATTACGAATAATTCAAGAAATCTAAGTTGGATATATACTTGATATAAAATGTTCTTATGAGTCGATAAGGAAAATCTTATAGACTAAGTCCATAGAGCTGAGCATGCTTAGAGATATGAGTTTACATACATAACGAAGGTCATGAAATAAAACTGAGATTTATGGAATTGTGGAAAAAGACTGGAATAACCATCTGAAGTAGTTACTTCTCATTTTACGAATCTGAGTAATGGGCATAACATGTTCACATACGACGTGAGTAGAGTATCGCATACACTAAAGTATGCAAGGACACCTGAATAAGAGTGTATCGATCTCCCATAGTTATTGATCCTGGACCTTCACACTTGAAACACGAGGCTTGACCTGGTCCTTCACTTTATGATCTGCCCCTTAGCTTAAAGGTCATCACTCTGAGGATTGGATAACTTTTTAAGGCTAGGAAGAAATCACTATCTCTTGACTTCCCATTCGCCTATCAGACTATCATTGAAGGGTTCATACTTCTCCTATCGTACTCCCCTACTTTTTTGGTTCCTTAATTCAAGTTTACGAATTCTTCTGCCTTAGCTTGTCTTAACTCCTGTAGGCAGAATTTATATGATAGGTTCTCTTATTCCACTGATTACCTATGCTTTGGAGTGTGTGAATACACGAGTTAAAATGACAAAGATATTTATCGCATGACATAGATCATGAAAGAAGGGAACATTTTCTAGACGTCTCATAGCCTCTTCTTCATAAGTGTGGTGCGCTTAATACCCATGAAAAAGACTCTACTTAACACAATTTTTAGACACCCTAGGATACTTCAAAACCTAATGCTCTGATACCAAGTTTGTCATGACCCGAACATAGGCCCGAATCGAGACACGGGACAAGGAGCCCCGAAAGACTCCTAGTCGACCCATGGCATGAACATACATATAACTCAATCAAACAAAGTGGAAGACTTAACATAATAAGCAAAGCATAAGTACAAGCATAACATATAATCCAAAATATACAACACGAGTCTTAAACCGAATACAATCAATTGTCTAAAAAGCCACTAAGTCTGGTGAGTTGATGGGACAAGACCCCAACGAACTCTCTAAGTATGAAACTGAAAATACGCCAACATAACTAAATAGAAGAGGGGCACTCAACAGATGAGGACTCACCAACAAAGACTATTGCTAACTCCGAAAGCTGGCTAGTGGCAGGGTTGAGTCTGAAGATCGGAGCCTATATTATGGAACGATACAACATAGAATATGCGGTCAGTATGTGGAATGTATCGAGTATGCAAGGTAAGTAAAACCGCTTAATAAGTAAAATCATTTAAAACATGCATGATATAAAACATAATCAAATCAAGAATTTCAGAGTAGGGCTTGCATGCTAATTTCTGAAATCATGATTTGAACATAACATAACATTATAATCGAATCGAATGACCCAAAGCTGAAATCTTATAATCACAAGTAAAACTGAACATTGGGTCAAACCTGCTTTAGAACATATATATATATATATATATATATATATCATGAATGATAGACATGCATAACTGAAATCATGAGGAACAACGGGAGACTCATCTTATAACCGACATACCATGATAGAGAATGAATCTTAATGCATGACGTTATTGATTTACGTATGTGCCTATATGCATGTTTTTGGGAGTCGTGTCTAGCACTGAGCAGCCTGACGTTCAAAGGACTACGACGGTGTCTCATAACCACGTATCGCCGTGGGTTTCTAATGATATATTGTACTGATAATTATCCCCTCAAATGTTATATCACGCCTAACGCACGACCCTCACCTGGCAAGCCAAGGTCGGCTCTGTCCACTTGAGTGAGATAATTGGGGCATCATGATGCTCTACCTTGATGGTGTGGGTTATGACCAGTCCTCCCATTGTTTCGTATGTCATATAGATTTTTAGGTTTTTGTTATTTTCTCAAGTTATGTTTTGATAAAGTTTACTTACGATTATGATCAGGAACGCTTTATGAATGATTTGAAAGCCTTGAGCCTCATGTTTTCTTACGAAGTTTATGATACAAGCATTATATACTTCTTTTATGTTTATTTATGAGTTATTTTACTTTTAATGTCCTTTCTACATACCTTGCATACTCGGTACATTCCACGTACTGACCACATAGTTTCTATGTTGTATCATGACATGATACAGGGTCCGTATCTCAGGCTCATCATCATCCTTAGTCCATCTCAGCTCAGACTCTCAAATTATTGGTGATTCCTCATGTTTTGAGGGCTTTATGTTCAGATTTAGTCTATCATTTAGTTTTAGTATATTAGGGTTAGTTGGGGTCTTGTCCCTTCAACCCATCTATTATGACTAGAGGCTTTTCAAACTATATGTAGTATTCCTCTATTATCTTTGGATCATGTATCGTCATCTTTTATATTTCATGTCATGGTTTCATTCATTTCATGATTATAAAGATAAGTCTTCCGCTTTATTAAATGAGATTAGTTGTATGCATGTGGCATGGGACGACTTGGGGTCTCTCGGGGTCCCTTATCCCGTTTCTATAATCCAGGTGTACGTTTGGGTCGTGAAAAACTTGGTATCAGAGCCATAGGTTTAAAGTGTCATAGGGTGTCTGAAAACCGTGTTAAGTAGAGTCTTTTCCATGGGTGTGAAGTTCACCACACTTATGACGAAGAGGCTACTAGACGTTTAGGAAATGTTCCCTTCTTTCATGTTCTATGTTGTGCGATGAAAAGTCTCTCCATCCTTATAATAGTATGATTCGCGATTGTAGAATTATGGCTCCTAAAAGAATGAATGGAAGGAGGAATGGAAATGATGAAGGCCACGAAGGTGGAAATGACCATGAGAATTAACAATCCCCACCTGTTCAGGAGCCCCTAGCACAAGAGCCAGCTGCCCATGCTGCGTTTCGGGCGGTTATTCAGATGTTGGCGCAGGCCTTGACCTCTCAGGTCAACCAACAGGCTATTGCGCAGGTCCCATAGAATGGCAATGTAGCGGCGGCTCAAATTAGAGACTTCTTGAGGATGAACCCTCCTGAGTTCATGGGATCAAAGGTGGATGAGGATCCACATGAGTTCATTGAAGGGATCTCGAAGGTCACTCAGGTTTTGACGGTGACAAATGGGAAGTGTTGACTTGGCCTCTTATCAGCTAAAAGAGGTCGCTCATATTTGGTACAAGCAATGGAAGGACAGCAGGGCAGCAGGAGCGAGCCCTATTAGCTGGGATGAGTTCCACATGGCCTTTCTTGACAGGTTTTTCCCTCAGGAGATGAGGGAGTTGAAAGAAGCTGAGTTTGTGAACCTCAAGTATGGAAAGATGACAGTGTTGGAGTATTTTCTTGAGTTCACTCATTTGTCAAAGTACGCCCCAGAGTTAATGATGGATTAAAAGGCGCGAATGAGCCGATTCGTTCATGGGGTGGCTAGTTATTTAGACAAGGATTGCATGACTACCATGCTTCACTAGGATATGGACTTTCCTCGCATAGTGTTGTATGCCCAGTAGATGGAGGCGGCTCATTCGAGGTTGAGGGAGGCAAATAGGGATCGAACAGATAGCCTTGGGTTTTCGCATTAGAGGTCCGGTGGTGGCTACCCTCCATAGTTTCAGCAGAGATCACTAGCCCCAACACCTTCATCACCTAGTGTTCCATCCAGACGTAGGGGTGATCAGAGAAGTAGCGCTTCAGGGTCAAGGGATCAGGGGGGTACCCAGTTAGAGCATACCTCTCTGGTTTGCGGGAAGTGCTACAAGAGTCATGTCGGGGAGTGCCTGCTCAGTTCAGATGTTTTCTATGGGTGTAGTAGATCTGTGCACATGTGTCGAGCGTGCCCATATACTAGACAGGGTGAAGATAGAGGAAATGCACAGACCACTAGGACAACAGCAGCTCCATTCCGTTCTTCTCTGTAGGGAGTATCGACTAGTGGAGGTGGCGGACAGCGCCAAAACCGATCCTATGCTCTTGCCTCGCGCCAGGAGTAGTAGACTTCGCCAGACGTGGTCACCGGTATGTTGCATGTATTTCATATTTATGTTTATACCTTGCTAGATCTGGGAGTTACCTTGTCTTTCATGACTCCTTACATTGCTAGTAGTCTAGTTAGTCCCGAGACCTTATCAGAACCATTTTCAGTTTTGACCCCTATTGGTGATTCAGTCATATCAAGATGAGTATAGAGAGAATGCCCGGTCACTGTGTTGCATAAGGTTACCTCTGTCTGATCCTTGGGTTTTTGAGGTATAAAAATATATCCCCCTTGGGAACATTCATCCTCGAATGTTAGAAACGTGCAAAAAACTCAGAAACAAGTTATCACCATATACAAATACTAATGATTTAAGCCGAAAACTGACAGAATGACTACCTCCGAAAAGAACTACATAGTTGAACTAAGTTCAGACATCACATACATATAGCATATCATAAAACAAACTTGTTCGCATGAACTGAACATGGGAAACTGATTAGAGGCATAGGGAAAAACTAATACCTCAAACTGAAACTGAGCCCGTAGAGAATAGGTGTGGGTATATAGCCATCATATCCGCTTTGACTACCCACATAGCTCCTTCAACATGCTGGTTTCTCAAAAACACTTTAATTGAAGCTACTTCTTTGTTCCTTATCTTACGGACTTGACGATCTAAGATTTTCACTGGAATTTCTTCATAGCTGAGGCTATCCTTTACGCCAATGTTGTCCATCGACACTATTAAAGCTGGATGACCCAAGCACTTTTTCAAAAGTGACACATGAAACACAGGATGAAGTGAAGATAACTCTGAGGGCAAGTCCAACTCATACGCTACCTTACAAATTCTCCTCACAACTCGGTAGGGACCAGCATAGTGGGGATTGAGTTTCCCTTTCTTTCTGAACCGCATGACTCCTTTCATGGGAGATACCTTTAGAAATACCCAGTCGTCCACATCAAACTCCAGATCCCTTCTCCTCACATTAGCTTATGATTTTTGACGACTCTGAGCGGTTTTTATCCGGTCCCTTATCAAATGAACCTTTACCAAGGCCTAATGAACCGAATAAGGCCCTTCATGGCTGCCTCACCAAACTCAAACCATCTGATGGGCGATCTACCCCTTCTCTTGTAAAGAGCCTTAAACGGTGTCATATAAATAGTAGAGTGATAACTGTTATTATAGGCAAACCCGATCAATGGAAAATGATCATCCCAACTACCCTTTATATCCCTAACACATGCCCTATACATATCCTTGAGGTTTTGAATTGTTCGTTCTACCTAGCTGTCCATTTGCGGATGGAAAGTTTTGTTGAGTTTAACTTGAGTCCCAAGTCCCTTTTGAAAAGAATGCCAGAATTGGGAGGTAAACTAAGTACCTCGGTCTGAAATAATAGACAAGGGCATTCCATAAAGCCGAACCAACTCCTGAATATACAATTTAGCATAATCATCCACTGAATCGTGGTTTTGACTGGTAAGATGTGTGCAGCCTTGGTTAACCTGTCGACCACCACCCAAATGGAGTCGTATTGCCGGTGAGTACGAGGTAGCCCTATAATGAAGTCCATATTAACCTCTTCCAACTTCCACGTGGGGAAGCTAATATCCTGAAGTGCACCTCCTGGCCTTTGATGCTCGACCATCACTTGCTGATAGTTGGGACATCTGACCACAAATTCTGCAATATCCTTCTTCACACCATCCCACCAATAGATTTCTCACAAGTCCCGATACATCTTTGTGGATCCTGGGTGGATAGAATATCGGGTACCATATGCATCATGCAATATCCGAACTCTCAAATCATCAACATCTGGGACACATAGACGACCCTAGTATCTTACCACACCATATCCCCCTTGGGAGAAAACCTCCACCTTTTGACTCCACACTGCCTCCTTCAACTTCCTCAAAACTGGATCCTCATCTTGCCTGGATTTAATATCAACCACCAAGGACGATTCTGTTCTGTTATGCACAGCAACGCCGCCGTCGGTCGAGTCGATCAATCTAACCCCCAACCTTGCAAGTCGATGTACCTCTCTCACAAACTCCTTCTTTCCCTCATCCATGTGGGACACACTCTCCATAGAGAGCTTACTAAGCATATCCTTAACCACATTAGCCTTTCCTTGGTGGTAGAGAACACTCATGTCGTAGTCCTTTAGTAACTCCAACCACCTCCTTTGCTGAAGATTTAGGTCTTTCTGTGTGAAAACGTATTGCACGCTCTTGTGGTCCGTGAATATGTCCACGTGGACCCCATACAAGTACTACCGCCATATCTTTATTGAAAACACCACTGTGGCCAACTCAAGATCATGGGTCGAATAATTCTTTTCATGAACTTTCAGCTATCTCGAGGCATATGCTATTACCTTTCCATGCTATATCAACACACATCCCAATCTGACTCTTGAAGCATCACAATAAACTACAAAGCCATCAGTACCCTCAGGTAGAGTTAACACTGGTGCTGACATGAATCAGGTCTTCAACTCTTGGAAGCTTTTCTCACAAGAATCCGACCATTAGACAATAGATGAGAAACCCTCAACAAATCTCCGGTAGTAACCTGCCAGGCACAAGAAACTCCAAATTTCTGAAGGATTCACCGGTCTGGGCCAATTCTTCACCACTTCGATTTTCTAGGAATCTACCTTGATGCCTTCACCTGAAACCACATGTCCTAGAAATGCCACCAATCCAACCAAAACTCACATTTGCTGAACTTTGCATACAACTAATGATCCTTGAGGTTATGAAGTACTGTTCTCAAGTGAGTATCATGCTCCTCCTCGCTACGAGATTATATAAGGATGTTATCAATGAACACAATCACGAACATGTCCAAATATGTCTTGAACACCCTCATTAGATCCATAAAAGTTTCGGGGGCATTGGTTAGTCCAAAGGACATAACAACAAATTCGTAGTGACCATATCGAGTCCTAAAAGTGGTCTTCGGGATGTCACTCTCCCGAGCCCTGAGCTGGTGATACCCGTACTTGAGATCAATCTTAGAGAAGCACTTGGAAACCTGAAGCTGGTCAAACAAATCATCGATCCTGGGTAAGGGGTACCTGTTCTTGACGGTGACCTTGTTCAACTGCCGATAGTTAATACACATGCGAAGGGAACCGTCCTTCTTTCGAACAAAGAGAACCGGTGCACCCTATGGAGACTTGCTCGGTCTAATGAAACCCTTATCCAACAAGTCCTCCAACTGTTCTTTTAGCTCTTATAGCTCGACTAGAGCCATCTTGTAAGGAGGAATAGGTATAGGCTGCGTGTCAGGAAGAAGGTCTATACCAAAATCAATCTCCCGCTCGTGAGGGACACCTGGCAAATTTGGGGAATACCTCTGGATACTCACACACCACTAGAACTAACTGAATAGTCGGGGTCTCGGACTCAACATCCATAACCCTAACTAGAAGATACATGCAACCCTTAGAAATCATCTTGTTGGCCTTAAGATAGGAAATAAATCAACCTGCTGGTACCGCCGAACTACCCTTCCACTTCAACACTAACTCATCCAGAAAACAAAATTCCACTATACGGGTCTCACAATTAATTGAAGCATAACATGCAAACAACCAATCCATGCCAAGAATGACATCAAAGTCAGTCATTGCTAACTCTACAAGGTCTATAGCAATAGTTGTCATTCTCTGTGTTAGTGGTTGGCATGTGATTGATTAATCATTCGTCTATAATAGTTAGTATTGTGGATGACTATGAACACTAATGCTTTGTATGTGACATGATGTGATTATTCATCTCTAGTTAAGTTTTGTTTTGTCAATTGAGTGTCGATTTTTTTATTTTAGTGTCTTTGTGGAGGTAGTGACCCTTCCGTTGATAGATGGATAAAGACCTTCTTAAGGGAAATTAGTCACAATATTTTTATTTTTTAGTATGGAGGCGAAAAACCATAGTTGTGTACTCCTGATATTCCATATAGAAGCTAAGCTAGAAATAATGAAGTGGTCATCTTAATGCATAAGAAGTGAGAATTCCATAAGAGACACATAGGTTCTTTAACTTGACTAAAAAAAAAATTTTAAAGCTTCATAATGAAAGAATTAATTCAACTTGATAGTCTGGCTTTGTAGCCATAGGAAACTAACTAAGATCATGATTCCATGAAAGGTGAGCTTGATATTTTGTATGTTGTACATAATGTAACATCTAGAACTTGCCTAACTATGTATAGGATAGCTAGTGGCTAAAGAGGTGAGATATGATAACATGTAAATACCTTGACTTGAGAAGTGAAACATGACAGTCATTCACATCCACATGTACTCACAATCAAACAAAAGAAAATGTCCTTTTTTGAAGTAATGTCAACACGCCATATAAGGACACACAAGATCAAAAGAGAAGAGAAATGCAGGCAACTCTCACAAAGACATTTATAAGATAGGTCACAACAAACATATGATTTCTTGTATACTCAAGTTCCATTCCTTTTGAATGCAGGGTTGAGATCACAGAAGGGCTTTTCTAAGTTTGTAATAAGGGTCAAAGGGCTGGTAAGATATAAATATGGCTTTTAGTGACTCATTTACAATCCTTGAACAACTTCATCATTTTTTCAAAACCTTTTACCATTTTGATTCCTTATTTTCACCCCTTCTCTTGTTTTAAAACCTTTTCACACCCCAATGTATTTTGTGAGCTCAAATCTCATTTTTCTCTTTTTCTCTTTTGTTTTAATTTCTTTTTCTTCTTTTTAGCTCATTGCTCTATTACACCTTGCGATATGATCAAGCCTCCATATTTAGACCTAATTCTTTCTTTCCCACCTTATCATCCCCAACTTACAACTTTTTTCTCACTTTATATCACTTTTCAAAGTGTTAAGGAGGATAGACTCAAAAGAGGGTCAACTTGAGAATTGGTCTTGGCTATTATTGCGATCGATAATAAAAAGGTCAAAGGCTCAAAATGGAGACTAGGGATACATGCATCATTAGGTAGGTCTAATTAGGAACATGTGTCTTGTGAAGCATAAGGAAGGCCTAAGGTCATCCACAACCCATAGTCGATTCTAAGTTCCAATACAAATCACAAGGCAAGTTCTAGAGTGTGACCAAATCAAGTGAATGATGTGTTGTCATTTTATAGAACTTTCAATGCTTAAAACATAGAAAAGATGCTTGGTCATAGGTATATTTATATTGATATGAGGTATTTTTACCTTACATTCAGGGAAATCAGGTTTTTGAGTTGGATTTCGGAAAACAAGAAGGAAAAGTGCATAAAATGGGCCATATACACACCACAGTACGAGCCGTACCATGGTGGCACGAGCTTTACCTACCAATCATGAGAAAATGCATAGGAGATGCATAAGTTCTTGGGCCAAGTAAGACTCTTGGAACGAAACGTACCAAGGAGTTGTGAAAAAGTTTAGAAGTTGTCCACTTGCCTGAGTTCCTGGTATGATTGGAAGATACGGGTCATGATGATAACATAAGACTCATGCCAAAGAGCCTTGGTGAATTTCATAGAACATGTCAAGTTGGCAGATTCCAAAGTACAAGTAGATACCATGATCCGTAACATTCAAGTACGAACCATACCATGGACTCGTAGAAAGATTCAGAGGATGCTAGACTTCATATATGTTGACCACGACAGACAACGTTTAACTCCTGCTAGAATTGTACGACTCATACCAACTTCCAGGACTTGACAAATTTTAAGGCTGCATTGTGAACTACGGATGGAAGCCATGACTCATAGCTTCAGGCTACGACTCGTAGGACATGTCGGCAGCAGTTCCCTGTTAATTTAGAAAAGGTTTCCAATTATTTGTATAAATACTTTTTAGGTTATTTTCTTTAGGGAGACAAAATCTTTAATTTGTAATTATGATTTTTGGGTTCCTAACACTACTTGGATATCAACTACACGAATTACTTAGAGATTTTATTTATTGTTCTTGAATTGTTCATGGTTTGAGTGTGCCACAATCAATTGGGTTTTTTATTCATTCATCATCGTAAGTTGTTAATTATATTTTCATCCATGAAATCTAATTCTTTTATTTGAATCATGAATAGGTAAAACCTCCACAACTAGGATTGTGAGAACAATGGTGGATTAGCTAACTACGGTTAACATAAAGTGATTCTAAACCAATACGCATGTTTTTATTGTTCCTCTCTTCATCCTAAAAATTCCTTAATGGTGCACAATGTATGGTCTTGCGTGTATTCGCTACTTGCTTGAGCCTAGAGAAGTAGAGATTAGGAAAAGAGAAGGACAACAAAGCCTTGAACTTTAGTTTGATTGAATAACTTGAGCTGCGGTAGCAGGATGGTTAATTTTGCAAAATGGATAATAGTTAAAATGAAATTACTCAAGTGACCCAATCTAGTAATTGAGTATAGTCATCCAAGAGGGATGAATCAGTCATTTAGATAATCCTATGTTATCAGTTCTGCAGGTGTTATATCCCGAAAGCCCAAAGATCATACCCAAGAGTTGAAATGGAAAAAATAGGATTTTCTGTACCAAGTCACAGAATGAGTCATCTTGTGACCTGTAAGGATTACTGTGAGTCGTTAAGTGACTTGTGAATACTATGACTTAAGTTGCAATTTCTAGTTTTGGTTCACCATGGACATGAGCACAAGTCGTGGTTTGCCCCATGACTCATTGAGTTAGTCGTGGTCAGGGATGAAGTGAAGGTAGGATGAGTTGGGAAGTGCACCTAACTAGTGGATCACCATGAATCATTGGGTACACCATGAATCATGCTGTGCCCTAGGTGAGAATTGGCATTGAAGGGAACGGAAAGTGACCACGAGTCGTGGTCACCACTGATGAACCATTAGGTCCCTCGTGAGGACTCTTTGAGGAAAATTTGCAGTGCACTTGATGAAAGGAGATCATGACTCGTGCCCAGTGGTAACGATTCGTCCAGTCCCTCATTGGGGCTAGCAGTCAGTTTTTCTCTGTTAATTTAGTAAGGGCTTATCCGTAATTGCTATGATCCTAAGGCCTAAACTACATCATTGTAGCTATTAATAATGAGTTTTAAGAGGGGTAAGTTCATTCTAAGCAATTCCTATTCAGGCATGCAAGCTTAGAGGTCTAGAGAGGTGATCAAGCTTAATTCCTGCAAAATTCTTCTCAATTCTTCCTTAGGCAATCAGAGAAGTTCTAGAATCAGTTTCTCTCAGGTATGTAAGGTTATGAATGGGTGAATTTTTTCAAACCCATGCCTAATCCCTCTCTAATTTATGAAAATATATATATTGATCCTACGGGGTTTAACCCAATGCTTGAATTTCCTAAGTTTCTACCACGGGTATGATCTAAGTATGTTTCTATTATTGATTTATTATTCATGGGAAAGGTTTACAATGTTTACAACTATGAGTCATTTTTTAAAGTTTTGTAAATTATGATTCCCATCCATGAGAAGTTCATGAAAGTTGAGATCTATAATGCATGTTCAAGTATGATGAGATATTATGAAGAAAAGCATGTTTTCAAGTATTTTCAAGCATGTTTAAGTATTGGGAAAGCCCATACGTGCAGGTATGATTTATGATTTCATGTCAATTAGCTTACCATATGGTTTTGGAGTCAAGACACTCAATTATGTTCAGCTTGTGGTATGGTTTGATTCAAGGCTCCTCATGTATGATTTTTTATTTTATATCTACATGATTATTCCACTTCGTCACTAGACAATGGTCAGCTTCATTGAAAAATGAGGGAGAATATATGCATGTTTTAGGGAGTAGTGTCTAGCACCGAGTAGGCTAAGGGTCAGTCAACCCTATGCCTCAGAACAACGAGCCAACGTAGGTTTGATCAGATTATTCGGGACCTCCTTTGGAGCTTTTCCCTGCCCCAAGGGTCCTTAAGCTTGATATTGATATCATGATAGCATCCTTATCCTTGGAAAGTCTTTGGACGGCTCTAACTACTTGAGTGTGATAGTCGGGACCATGTAAGCTCTATCGTGGTAATGTCGGTTATATGCTGAGTCTCCCATTGTTCCTCATGATTTCAGCTATGCATGATTAATAATCATGACATATGTGTATATGTATATATATGTTCTAAAACAGGTTTGACCCAATATTCAGTTTTAGTCATGATTAACAGATTTTAGCTTTGCGTCATTCAATTCAGTTAGGATGTTAAGTTATGTTTAGTCATGATTTTAGAAAATAGCATACAAGCCCTACTCTCAGATTCTTATCTTGATTATGTTTTATATTGTGCATGTTTTAATGATTTTACTTACTTAAGCAGTTTTACTTACCTTACATTCTTTGTACATTTCACGTACAACTCTATGTTGTATCATTTTATGATACATTGTCCGATCTTCAGACTCAGCCCCATCACTAGCCAACTTCCAGAGCTAGCATCCAGTCTCAGTTGGTGAGTCCTCATCTCGTGAGGGCCCTTCCTTTTTAGTTGTTTCTTTACATTTTTAGTGTCAAACTTAGAGAGTTAGTTGGCGTCTTGTCACATCAACTCATCAGATATAGAGGCCTTTTAAACATAGATTGTATTTAGCTTCAGACTCGCGTTTTATGTTTTGATGATATGTCATGCTTAGAATTACCTATGATTATTATAATTGATCTTCCATTTTATTAATTGAGTTAGATGTATGTTCATGCCATGGGTCAAGTTGGAGTCTCTCAGGGCTCATTGTCCCATGTCTCGATCTAGGCCCATGTTTGGGTCGTGACAAACTTGCTACCAGAGCCATAGGTTTTGAAGTGTCCTAAGATGATTGAAAGCCGCGTTAAGTAGAGTCTTTTACATGGGTTTGAAGCGTGCCACACTTATGACGAAGAGGCTACGAGACATTCAGAAAATGTTCCCTTCTTTCATGATCTTTGTCGTGCGGTGAAATGTCGCTCCATCCTTCTAACTCATGTTGTACGCATTTGCAGAATCATGTCTCCCCATAGAGTTAATGGTAGAAGAAATGAAAAATGGAAAAGGCCACGAGGATGGCAATGGAGACGGGCACCAATAGGCCCCACCAGCCCATGAGCACCATGCACTAGAGCCAGTTGCGCACACTGAATTCCGGACAGCCATTCAGATGCTAGCACAAGCCTTGACCGCCCAAGTCAATCAACAGGTGATAGCGCATGTCCCTCAGAACGGGAATGCAATGGTAGCGCTAGTAAGAGATTTTGAGGATGAACGCTCCAAATTTCCTTGGGTCAAAAGTTGATAAGGATCCACATGAGTTTATCAATGAGATTCTAAAGATCACCCAGGTCATAGGGGTGAATGGAGAGGAGTGCGCCGACATAGCATCTTATCAGCTAAAAGGGGTGGCGCATATATGGTTCAAGCAATGGAAAGATTGTATGGCAGTAGGAGTAGGCCCTATCAGTTAGGATGAGTTCCATATCGCTTTCCTAGATCGGTTCTTCCCTCATAAGATGAGGGAGCTGAAGGGCCGAGTTTGTGAAATTGAAATAAGGAAAGATGACAGTGTAGGAATATGCTCTAGAATTCACTCGTCTATCCATGTACTCCCCTGAGTTAATGGTTGGCCAGAGGGCTCGAGTCAGCAAGTTTGTTCATGGGGTGGCGGACTATCTAGATAAGGATCGTAGGACCTCCATGCTCCATCAGGGTATGGATTTTTCTCAGATAGTTTTGTACGCCCAGTAGATGAAGGTTGAACATCTAAGGGAGAGAGAGGCCAAGAGGGGAAGGACGAACAGCTATAGGTTCTCTCAATCGAGGCCAGGTGGTGGGAACCGACAGCAGTCCCACCAGAGGTCTTCAGCCCCAATGTCTTCTGCTATGAGTGTGCCATCCTGACCTAGGCACGACCAGAGGGGATGAGCATCATGCTCTATGTGTCGGAGCAGCAGGCCCACAGATTCCAATATTCCAGTTTGCAACAAGTGTGGCTGGAGACACACGGGTCAATGTGTGGCAGGTACAGGTGCTTTCTTCGAGTGTGGAAAGCCTAGACATATGCTTAGAGATTTCCCAATAGCTAGACAGGGCCATGATGGGGTCCAAGGCCCAGCTTCTAGTTCAGCAGCTACACCATCACATCCATCTCAACAGGGTGCATCTACTAGTGTGGGTGGCGGACAACACAAGAACAAATTCTACACCTTTGCATCCTGCCAGGAACAAAAGGTCTCCCAAGATGTAGTAACTGGTATGTTACGAGTTTTCCACCTTGATGTATATACTTTGTTAGATCCAAGGGCTACTTTGTCTATTGTGACACCCTATGTTGCTATTACTTTCGGAGTCAGTCTCAAAATCCTATCAGAACCCTTCTTAGTGACTACTCTAGTCGGTGATTCAGTTATATCTACACGGGTGTATGGAGATTTCCCTATCACAGTTCTTTAAAAGATAACCTCAGCAGATCTTGTAGAGTTATCCATGACCGATTTTGATGTTATCCTTGGTATGTCTTGGCTATTTGCATGCTATGCCTCAGTTAATTATAGAACTCGGGCAGTAGAGTTTAGATTTTCGAATGAGCCAGTCTTAGAGTGGAAGGGTAGTTCAGCTGTGCCTATAGGTCGATTCATTTCCTACCTTAAGGCCAGAAAGATGATCTCAAAGGGTTGTGTGTACCTTCTATTAGGGTTAAGGATGCTACATCCAAGACCTTGACTATCCAGTCAGTTCCATTAGTATGCGAGTATCCAGAAGTCTTCCCAGATTATTTACCGGAAATCCTCCCGAGCGGGAGATTGATTTTGGTATTGACCTTCTTCCCGATATGCAGCCTATTTCTATTCCTCCTTACATCATGGCCCCAACCAAGTTAAAGGAGTTGAAGGAGCAATTGAAGGACCTTTTAGATAAGGGTTTCATTAGACCGAGAAGGTCCCCATGGGGTGCACTAGTTATATTTATCCGCAAGAAATATAGCTCTCTTCGTATGTGTATTAATTATCGACAATTGGAAAGGTCACCATTAAGAACCAGTATCCTCTCCCTAGAATTGATGATTTGTTTGACCAGCTTTAGGGTGCTAAGTGCTTTTCAAAGATTGACCTCATATACAAATACCATCTGCTCAGGGTTCGGGAGACTGATATCCTAAAAATAGCTTTTAGAATACGATATGGTCATTACGAGGTTGTAGTTATATATTTTGGACTATCGAATGCTCTTGCAGCTCTTACGAATTTGATGAACAGGGTGTTCAAGCCATACTGGGATATGTTCATGATCATGTTTATTGATTACATCCTGATATACTCTCAGAGCAAGGAGGAGCATGCCGCTCATTTGAGGGAGGTGCTACAGACTCTCAAGGAACGCCAATTGTATACTAAATTCAGTAAGTGCAAGTTTTGGTTGAACTCGGTGACATTTTTGGGTCATCTGGTGTCAAGTGAAGGTATAAAGGTAGACTCTCAAAAGATAGAAGCGGTGAAGAATTGGCCTATACCAATGAATCCTTCAGACATCAAGAGTTTCTTGGGTTTAGCTTGGTACTTTCGGATATTTGTTGAGGGATTTTCATCTATTACAGCGCCATTGAGCAAATTGACCCAAAAGAAAGGGAAATTCCAATGGTCGGAGGCTTGTGACAGGAGCTTTCAGGAGTTGAAGACTCGCCTTACCTCAGCACGAATGTTAACTCTACTTGAGGGTACCGATGGGTTCATGGTGTATTGTGATACTTTGAGGATCGGCGTTGGTTGTGTATTGATGCAACATGGTAAGTTTGTAGCATATGCTTCCAAGCAACTGAAAGTTCATGAGAATAATTACCCGATCCATGATCTTGAATTGGCGGCAGTGGTATTTTCCTTGAAGATTTGGAGACACTATTTTTAGGGGGTCTATGTGGGTGTGTTTATGGACCATAAAAGCCTACAATATGTGTTTACTCAATAGGATCTAAATCTGCATCAAAGGAGGTATTGGAGCTACTCAAGGATTTTGATACTAGTGTCCTTTACCATCTGGGTAAGGCCAATGTAGTAGCAGATGCACTTAGTAGACTCTCTAGGGAGAGTATGTCCCATATGGATGAAGGGAGGAAGGAGCTAGTGAAAAATGTGCATTGACTTGCAAGGTGTGCTTTAAGATATCAGTATCCCTACTTAGAAGTGGGACAAAATCAATATGGACTTCATCACAAGATTGCTTCGCACTCATCGACAATATAACTACATTTGGGTGGTCGTGGACAGGTTGACCAAAGACGCTCATTTTCTACCGGTCAAAACTACAGATTCAGTGGAAGATTATTCCAAACTGTACATTTGAGAGCTAGTTTGGTTGCATGGATTTCCCTTGTCCATCATATCAGACAGAGATACTCAATTCACCTCCCAGTTTTGGAGATCTTTCAAAAGGGACTTGGTACTCAGGTCAAGCTTAGTAATGCATTTCATATGCAAACTGATGGTCAGGCGGAGCGGACTATTCACACTCACGAGGACATGTTAACAGCATGTGTGATTGACTTCAAAGGTAGTTGGGATGACCATTTGCCTCCCATTGAGTTCGCGTACAATAACAGTTATTATTCCAGCATTCAGATGGCTCCGTTTGAGGCTCTCTATGGGTGGAGATGTAGATTGCCTATTGGTTGGTTTGAAGTCAGTGAAGTTGCAATGATAGTACTGCATTCAGTCTATGAGGCCATGGAGAAAGTTCACCTCATATGGGACAAGTTGAAATAATCTGAAAGTCGCCAAAAGTCTTATGCGGATGTGAGAAGGAGAGATCTTGAGTTCGAAGTTGATGATTGCGTGTTTCTGAAGGTGTCTCCCATGAAGGGAGTGATGAGATTCCCAAATAAAGGAAACTCAGTCCCTATTATGTGGCCCCATACCATATAATGAAACGGGTTGGCAAGGTAGCATATGAATTGGAGTTGCCCTCAGAATTAGCTTCAGTCCATCTAGTGTTCCATGTATCGCTCCTAAAGAAGTGTATGCGTGATCCAACTCTAGTCATTCTGGTGGATAGTGTCGGTGTGAATGACAACCTTAGTTATGAGGAGGTTCCGGTGTAAATACTGGATCATTAGGTTCAAAAGCTAAGAAACAAGGAAGTAGCTTCAGTTAAGGTTTTTTGGAGAAATCAGCATGTTGAGGGAGCTACATGGGAAGCCAAAGCAGATATGATGGCTAGATACCCACATTTATTCTCTACCGGCTCAGTTCCAGCTCGAGGTATCAGTTTTTGCCCTAAAACTCTATTCAGTTTCACGTTAAATTCATGTGCCCCAGTTTTTTTCTTGTCTATGAATGTATGTATGATTCATGAATTCAGTTCAGTTATGTAGTTCAGTTCAGAGGTAGTCAATCTGTCGGTTTTCAGCTTATATGATCAATGTATGAGTATGATAATCACATTTCACTGCTTTTCTATGTGATTTTCAATATTCGAGGGAGAATGTTCCCAATGGGGAGATATTTTTATACCCCAAAAGCCCAAAGATAAGACCCGGGAGTTAAAATTGAGAAAAACAGAATTTTTTGCACCAGGTCACAGAACGAGTCATCCCATGACCGGTCAGGATGACCACGAGTAGTTAAGTGACTCGTGGTGAGGAGTATGACTTGAGTTGGAATTTCTGGTTTTGGGTCACCACAGACTTGACCATGAGTCGTGGTCATCCCCACGACTCATTGGGTCAGTAGTTGTTAGGGATGAAGTGAAGGTAGGAGGAGTTGGGCAGTGCACCTAACAGGTGGGTCACAACGACTTATTAGGTACACCACGAGTCGTGGTGTGCCCCATGGTGAGCCCCATGTGAGAATTGGCAGTGAAGGCAACCGAAGGTGACCGCGAGTCGTGATCACCAGTTATGAACCATTAGGTCCCTCGTGAGGACCCTTTGAGGAAAATTTGCAGTGCACTTGACGACAGGAGATCACGACTCGTGCCCAGTGGTAACGATTCGTCCAGTCCCTCGTTGGGACTGGCAATTACCTTTTCTCTGCGAATTTAGTAAGGGCTTATCCATAATACCTATGATACTAAGGCCTAAACTACATCGTTTTAAACTATGAATAATGAGTTTTGAGAGTGCTAAGTTCATTCTATGATATTCTTATTCATGCATGCAATCTTAGAAGGCTAGAGAGGTGATCAAGCTTAATTCTTCCAAATTTTTCTCAATTCTTCCTTGGGCAATCAGAGAAGTTGTAGAATCAGATTCTCTCAGGTATGTAATATTATGAATGAGTGAATTTGTTCACACCCATGCCCAATCCCTCTCTAATTCATGAAAATCTATATGTTGATCCTATGGGGTTTTAAACCAATGCATAATTTTTCTATGTTTCTACCATGGGTATGATCTAAGTATGTTTCTATTATTGATTTATGATTCATGCCCAAGTTTTACAATGTTTTCAATTATAAATCATATTTTTAAGTTTTATAAATTATGATGCCCATCCATGAGAAGTTCATGAAAGTTGAGATCTATGATTACGTTCAAGTTTGATGAGATATTTATTAAGAAAAGCATGTTTTCAATTTACTCATGTTCATGATCATTTTTCTAAGTGAATCAAGTATTTTCAAGCATGTTTAAGTATTGGGCAAGCCCATATGTTCATGTATGATTTATGATTTCATGTTAATTAGCTTACCACATGGTATTGGAGTCAAGACTCCCAATTATGTTCAGCTCGTGGTATGCTTTGAGCCAAGGCTCCTCATGTATATTTTTATATTTTATATGTACATGATTATTCAGCTTGGTCACTAGACGATGGTCAACTTCGTTGAAAAATGATGGAGAGCATATGCATATTTTTGGAAGTAGTGTCTAGCACCGAGTAGGCTAAGTGTTAGTCAAACCTATTCCTCAGAACTACGAGCCAACGGAGGTATTATCTGATAATTTTGGACCTCCTGTTGGATCTTTCCCCTGCCCAAGGGGCCTTCAGCATGATATCGATATCATGGCAGAGTCCTTAGCCCTAACAAGGCTTTGGATAGCTTTGCCCACTTAAGTGTGATAGTCAGGACCCTGTAAGCTATATTATGGTAATGTCGGTTATATGACGAGTCTCCCATTATTCCTCATGATTTTAGTTATGCATGTTTACTAATCATGACATATATATATATATATGTATTTTCTAAAGTAGGTTTGACCCAATGTTCAGTTTTACTCATGATTATCAGATTTTAGCTTTGGGTCATTCGATTCGGTTATGATGTTCAGTTATGTTCATCATGATTTCAGAAAATAGCATGCAAGCCCTACTCTCAGATTTTTATCCTGATTATGATTTATATTGTGCATGTTTTAATGATTTTACTTACTTAAGAGGTTTTACTTATCTTGCATACTCGATATGTTCCACATACTAACTGTATACTCTATGTTGTATCGTTTTATGATACAGGCTCTGATCTTCCGTCACTAGACAGCTTGCGGAGTTAGCATCCAGTCTCTGTTGGTGAATCCTCATCTCCCTAGGACCCTCCCTTATCGGTTGTTTCTTTAAATTTTTCAGTTTCAGACATAGAGAGTTCGTTGGGGTCTTGTCCCATCAACTCATCAAGCCTAGAGGCCTTTCAAACATAGATTGTATTCAGCTTCAGAATGGGATTGTATGTTCTAATGTTAGTTCATTCTTAGACTTCCACTATGATTATTATGATTCATCTTCTGTATTATTGATTAAGTTAGATGTATGTTCATGCCATGGGTCGACTTTGAGTCTCTCGGGGCTGTTTGTCCCGTGGCTCGATCTGAGCCCATATTTGGGTCATGATAATAAACTAAGTATTGAGATAGATCACTAGTGTAATAAATTGAAGTTTTTATGAATTCATGGGGAACACTTCCCATGTAAATTGCATAAACTTGATCACAACACCAATTGTCCACATTGTATCTTGATTATTTCTTTAAACCTCCCATTAGGAAATAATTAAAATAAAAGCATAAATACTAGCAGTATTTTACATCCTGATCATATTCCCTGTAAGATCGACCCCAACCACAGTTGGGTTCTTTATTGACAACGTCTGTATTATACTTCTTCAGGGATGTAATTTGAGCATTACCAAAAATGGCATCGTTGTCGAGGAGTGGCTCAAATAAGGAAGATAGGTCTGATAAAGCTGAATCTGAGGAGGGGGAACAAGAGAATGATGATGATCAGTCCTCACCTCCAGAGAGCCACACCATCAGGTGGAGTGCGCCCAGTGCTAGAGATATTTTTGAGCAGGGTCTCACCCTCACATCCAAATAGAATATGAGGCGGAGCATTCAGGAGAAGTCGCGGATCTTGACAATTGCCCTGAATGAGGTTGAAGAGATGAAGCGGCTATTTCACTTATATAGGTATGAGTGGATTCCAAGAACCCCTGACAACTTCATTGTTGACATGGTTAGGGAGTTCTATTCCAACTACTTGTACACCTTAGAGTAGCGGACTCTAGCAGGGCAGAAAGTGAAGGAGTACCCTAGAATGGATAGTGTAAGGGTCCGGGGGCACACTGTGTCACGCCCCAAAATTGGGGGAGGGAACGACTGGCTCTTGATACCTGACTGACCGGGAAGCCAGCTATATGACATCTTTAACTATAACACACAGGTCATCCAGGCCACCTGTCACTATCAAATGGAGTACAAACTGGACCCATAAGGTCTCAACAATATAGGGTAAACAACTTAATTACAAACAAGGCTATAAGTATTCTAAACCAAACAACAAAACTCCGACAAGGCCACAAACTTAATAACATTGTACACACTAAGTCCACAAAGTATCTAAAGAGTAAACTAGCTGATGGTCGGAACAAGGCTCCGACCGACCCATAACTACATCTCAAAACTCTAACTGAAACAAAACTAGTATCTTAGCCCCAGAAAGAAAGGAGCATACCAAAACATCCATTGATCTTACGGACCTACTACTGCAACTGGATATCCCGACCGCTACCTATACTCGCGGCATGAACACAGGTCCCCAAGTGAAGGGACATCAGTACGAATAAAATGTATTGGTATGTATGGCTAAAAAACTATAATCATATAAGATAGCAGTGATAACTGTGCCATAAATAAATAATACTAACAACCTGGAATCTTGGAAACTGAAACCTGACAATAACTAAATGTTGAAGTGCAAATGCAACCAAGTAATGCACAAGCAAAGTTATAACTGTAATACCGGCGGCCAGCCGACCATAAAATTCATGTAAAAATGCTTCCAGACGATGTACCACATCAGGGTAAATTAAAAATATCTCTAGCCGATGTACCATGCTAGGGTAAAATAAAAATATCTCCAGCTGGTGTACCATATCGAGGTAAAATAAAAATATCTCCAGCCGGTGTACCATACCGGGGTAAAATAAAAATATCTCTAGTGGGTATATCATATTGGGGTAAAAGAAAAACAACTCCAATTGGTGTACCATACCGGGGTCAAATAAAAATATCTCAATCACAATCATGAACATAGCCGGTAGAGCTTATACTGAGTAAATTTAACACATATGACATACAGATGACAAATGTTAAATCTGCAGCCTTAATAGGTCTCTTTCATGACATATAAATGCAAGTGAGCATATATACCATGTAAAATTAGCAAATATGCACATATATCACATAAAGCTGTCAAATTACATACAAATTGTCGACTTAGTGACTCGCCGGAATTTCAGGAGGTTTAGACAACGAAAGAACTTTAGTAGTCTTACAAGAAATGTCCTACAAATAATCTTACCAATTTAACATATCACTTGAGCAGAAGAATAAAGATTATTATTCCTATACAATCCTCTAACATTTGGGAACTACATATATATATACCGTCCACAGGGTGGTTCCTTTACATGTATCGATAACTATACACTAGAAATTCAACGAGAACATATATTTATTAATTCATTTGTCCTATTTGCAGGAAAACATGGAACTTATATCTTGGAACTCGGAGTTATTTTTCATAATTCTTAACGTATACATAGAGCTAAGAGCTGAACTATAGACATACAATGTATGAGACTTCTGTGTAACGTATAAACTCGTATTTAGTTAACTGAGTGACCTCTAGGAGACTTCCTGAGATTAGAATTTTTAAGTTTAACTGATCATTATCATAGATTGTGCTTATACTTACTTAGATATTAGGAAAATTGGTACGTGGGAGAATCTCTCCTCTGAATTTAGGAAATTCAAATGTTAACTCAAAAAAAGCTAAACATATAGAAGTAAGACTTGAATATAACTAAAAGAATTCAACTATATGTTATGACATGAAAATCATATACATTAAGACTTCTTAATAGAAATTCTTATAATGACTTGTATGCAACTTCAATTACTTGACTAAGATATTAGCATGATTCTCAAAATATGATTTTGAAAACATTGTAGATTAGCATAGCACATTTTAACATAACATAGGGAAGTAAAGACATAACTTAAGGATCTGAGACTTGGAGCTCTGTAATTAAGGAACTCGTGAGCAAATCTCTAAGTGTTGCCTTATAGGCAAATAAGGACTTATAGCCATAATTCAGACGACGTTGGATTGACTTAAACAAATGTGCAATTATCTGAGGAGCTTAAGAAAACATACATAATTATAGGTGGCTTAGAATCTCCTAGAATTACCCTTTTCAAACATGGAAAATAATTTCTACACATAGAATGGATAACTTAGCATAATTTCTTTGGGGTATAGTGGAGAGCTTCCCTTTAACTTCAGTTACTATTTTAAAGACGTTCAACTCTAATTGATTCACAGGACGTAGTTACATAATTTTCATTATATCATTTTAAAACATAACGTATTTACACAACTTATTTAACTTAATGCCTTGGCGACTCCCAGGAGGTTCAGATAGCACAAGAGTTCCATTAAACTTGCAGCAATATTCTGAAGACAATTCTTGTTACCTTAGCATGTAACTTGAACATAAGCATAAGCGTAAATATATTCTTATTTACGTATAACCAACTAACATAAATATATTGCGTATAACCTACCCATAAAGATGGTTGCGCATAAATATCAGTAATTTACACATTTGAGTTCTATCTTTCAAGTTCAACGTATTGGTTTGTTCGGAAACTCGCTAAATAGTCAGTTAGTTAAGGGGAGAGAAATCAACGAATCTCCTCTTGGCTTTATATACCTTAGAAAATGTTCATAAGAGGGTGAATGACTATTGTAAGGCATTTCCATTTTCTTAATCTCATTTACCCTTATCTAGCTTAAAATCGTTTTCTAGCATTATGTTTGTTCGTGCGTCGCCGTCTTGTCCTTTTTACCAATTTCAGTTAGAATCCAGCGTCTAAGACATTTGGCAACACATATATATGACAAAAACAAAAGGAACAGCTCATAGTGCTCATGCTGAGGGGTCTCTAGACTCGATCTATAGCTACGACAACAATAGTACGACAACAAGCATACAAATAACACTCTTTTGCTTTACCTTCACAAGCTTCAACCCTTTTACCAATGGCTTCTATTAAGCAACATAAGCCCTTGGACAGAATCATAATATTCTTCCAACATGAACTTAGATACATAGGAATGCCGGACTTGTCAACGGCATGAACATGTGCTTGAAAACAAGAGATAACGGGCGCCTTACATACCTTTCTCTGATGAACTTTTCTTTAGACGATTTCCTATTTCAATGATAAGCCTTCAACCTCCTTAATCCAGTGTTTTTATAGGATAACAAGAAGATTAATTTGTATCACAAAATTCATCCCAAAATTACATGCCAAAGGCAGTCACAACAGCAACAACAACACACGCAACATCAACAGCATTTAGTCATTTTCTCAACTAGTTTTCACTAAGTTTTGAGGGAGAACAAAGAGGAAATTTTACCCCAGTTCTGCTTTAATTCGTCCCCTCAATATGAAGTATAATTCCAGAAAAAGAAACAACCAAAAGGCCTAAGTAAAATGAGAAAACCTCAGCTCACAAACAGTCTATCCGCAGCTCACTTAGCTACCAATCTCCAGCTTTTCGCTTTGCAATTTGAGAGGTTTAAAAGGAGATAAATCCTTACCTTTTTCTGGGGGGTTGTTCTTGGTTAAAAAAATATGTAATTGAACTCAACTTCTTGTCTAAAAATGCATCAACCTTTCTGTACAAAATGTTGAAATAACAGTTCACCAACACACCAAATACACCTTCAACTTCTAGTCTTTTAATCAAGAATTCAAGAAAGGTTAGTAGTAGAATTCTTACCTTTTATACTTTTTTTTAATCCCTACCAAGAGTTAACGTATATGTAGCTTAGAACAACTTTAAAAATACAGCAAATTCCCCACAACAACACTGCTCAAGTGCAGCTAAAATAGCCACCAACACACCGCCTTCACCTTATGATAGATCCCCTTCACTTAGCTTTAGTTTTGACGGAGTTTAGCTTGGTGTTTTCATTAGTTGTTTGCTGAAAATTTGAGAGGATTTCAGAGGATAAGTAATATCTCAATTTTAGAAAAGTTGAAAATGATCTCTTAGAACAACACTTAAAATATAAAGGTATTTGGGCGGGTGGTCGTTTTTTAGGGCGGTGGCCATATCACTGCCCGATTGTGCCACCATAAAATGTCCATAACTTTTTACTCAACTCTAATTGATGGGTGGTTTGATGTTCTGAAAACTAGACTAAAAGACATTTAATTTGATATGTTGTTGGGCTTTTAATTCATTATGTATTGGGAGATACGATCATTTAATGTTGACCCTTACTTTTGAACTTCACATACTCTTTGCTTTTCCGTTCGTACACATTTCCCTTGTCATCTACAATCAATATACAACTCGTAATTACCTTAACATAGCATACAAACATCAAATAATCTCCAAAAGAATTTCAGGGTGTAACATCCCCTCTCCTTAGAAACATTCCTCCTCGAATGTCATAGCACCTTTAACTCATCCTTGTCTTCTGTCATAAATATATATTCCATATATTCGTAAACATATCCTTTCCTGTCTTTGCTTTATTTCAACTATACTTATTCGACTCATTCAATTTATCTAACATTAGACAAACGTGCCTTAACACCAAATAATCGATGAAATTTTCTAACCATAAGCAAATTTATACGCTACCACGGCAGATAATTAACTCCAATACCATTTTCCATTCCCTACTTAAGATATAAAATCAATGTTAAAGCTGAAGCTGCGCTTTTACACTTTCTTTTACCACGACCCATCCTTTGCAGTTCTAATAATAGAAACTAAATGTTGTTCTGGGCACAAAGAAGGGACTAAATCTCCAGGAGAAATTGAATGTCTGGCCACCCGGGGCCTTGAAACACTATATAGGCCCTTAAATAATCCTGTTGACCTGGTCTCCCCTCTCTATTGTAATTCTCTATCTGTACTTGGAGACGATGAATCAAATCCTCTATCTTCTGAGCAAATTCTTGTATCCGAGCAATAGTCATATCTGTCTGGGTAGACATTCCTAAACATTCTTGGACCAGATGGAGTCCCAAACCTAATACAATTGATATACTCTATTCCTCGTATTCTGCACCATATATGAAGCATATCGGACCAAAGAATTAAACCTGAGACTATATTCGCGAATACTCATGCTTCCCTGCTCTAGGTACAAAAAATGATTAGCTCAAACCCATCAAAGTTCCCGTCGTAAGTACTGATTTGTGAATGCTTGGGGATTTAGGCTCAAAACTCCCAGGCACTAGTGCTCTCAAAAGTGTTTCTCTTGGACCCTGCCATTAATTTCAACTATTGATTTTGAAATGTCACTACTCGGGTTAATATCTAAAAATGATTCCTCAAAATCTCGTCCCTTTGATATACCAAAAGGTGTTGGAGGATCAACAAATCTACCTCCTCCTGGCTCTACAGGAACTGGGACAAGATGAGGGGTTAATCCCTTCCCACGGTAGCTCTGATTGGAACTAGAGTAACTGTAACACGGGGAGTAAAAAAACTCACTTCGAGCCTATAATCTATTTCTAGAATCAGTAGGAGGGTGACTAGGACCCTTTCAAACATCAGTGTTGATAAATATTGAAGCCATTTACCTTACTCCAAGCGAATTAAAAAATATAATCACTATTTAGATTTCAAACACCTCTACATCTTTGCTCTATAGCACGATCTATTAATGAACAAAGTGAAACAACTCCTTAATGCCATGTAGCCTCCTGATTATAAGTATGGTGCACAACATACCCATAAGAAAGATTCTACTAGACACGGCTTGTGGACTCCCTGGGATACGACTTCGCTTTGATACCAAGTTTGTCACGCCCCAAAACTAGGGGAGGACGTGACTTGCTCTTGATACCTAACTGACTGGGAAGCCGGCTATATGACATCTATAACTGTAATACTTAGGCCATCCAGGCCCCCTGTCACAATCAACTGGAGTACAAATTGGACCCATAAGGTCTCAACAACATAGGGTAAACAATTGAAATGCAAACAAGGATATAAGTATGCTAAACCTAACAACAAAAAGCCGATAAGGCCACAAACTAAATAACACTGTACACACTAAGTCCACAAAGCCTCTAAAGGGTAAACTGACTGATGGTCGGAACAAGGCTCCGACCTACCCATGACTGCATCTCAAAACTCTAACTGAAACAAAACTAGATCTTAGCTCCAGAAGGAAAGAAGCATACCAATACATCTGCTAATCTCAAGGACCATTACTGCAACTGGCAATCCTGACCACTACCTGTACCTATGGCACGAACGCAAGTCCCCAAGCGAAGGGACATCAGTACGAATGAAATGTTCTAGTATGTATGGCTGAAAACTATAATCATAAAAGATATCAATGATAACTAAGCCAGAAATAAGGAATAGTAATAAACCTAAAATCCTGAAAACTGAAGCCTGACAATAACTAAATATTGAAGTACAAATGCAACCAAATAATGCACAAAAAAAGTTACAACTATAATGCCGACGACCAGCCAACCATAAAATTCAAGTAAAAATGCCTCCAGCTGATGTACCACACTAGGGTAAATTAAAAATATCTACCAACTGGTGTACCACACTAGGGTAAAATAAAAAAATCTCCAGTTGATGTATCATAAGGGGGTAAAATAAAAATATCTCTAGCCAGGGGTAAAATAAAAATATCTCTAGCCAGTGTATCATACTGGGATAAAATAAAAATTTCTCTAGTTGGTATACCATATCGGGGTAAAAGAAAAATATCTCAATAACAATCATGAATAGAGCCGGTAGAGCTTATACTGAGTCAATTTAACACATATGACATAGAGATCACAAATGTTAAATCTGTATCCTTAATAGGTCTCTTTCGTGACATATAAATGCAAGTGAGCACATATACCATGTAAAATTAGCAAATATGCACATATATCACATAAAGCTATCAAATTACATACAAATTGTCGACTCAGTGACACGACGGACCTTCAGGAGGTTTAGAGAATGAAAGAACTTTAGTAGGCTTACAAGCAATGTCCTACAAATAACCTTACAAATTTGACGTATCGCTTGAGTAAACGAACATAGATTCTCATTCCTATACAATCCTTTAACATCTGGGAACTACACATATATATACTGCCCACAAGGTGGTTCCTTTACATATATCGATAATTATTCACTGGAATTCTGTTATCAAACTTATCACTTCAATGAGCACATATATTTCTTAATTCATTTGTCTTATTTTCAGGAAAACATGGAACTTATAGCTTGGAACTTGGAGTTATTTTTCATAATGCTTAACGTATGCATAGAGCTGAGAGTTGAACTATAGACATACAATGTATGAGACTTCTTTATAATGTATAAAACTCATATTTAGTTAACTGAGTGACCTATAGGAGACCTCCTGAGATTGGAAGTTTTATGCTTAACTAATCATTATCATAGTTTATGCTTATACTTACTTAGACATTAGGAAAATTGGTACGTGGGAGAATCTCTCCTCTGAATTTAGGAAATTCAAATGTTAACTCACCAAAAGCTAAACATATAGATGTATGAATTGAATATCAATAAATTAATTCAACTATATGCTATGACATGAAAATCATATACATTAAGACTTCTTACTAGAAATTCTTATAATGACTTGTATGCAACTTCAAATACTTCACTGAGACTTTAGCATGATTCTCAAAATATGATTTCTTGAAAACTTCTTAGATTAGCATTGCACATTTCAACATAACATAGGTAAGTGAAGACATAACTTAAGGATCTGAGACATGGAGCTCTATTACTTGGGAACTCGTGAGCAACTCTCTAAGTGCTTCCTTATAGGCAAATAAGGACTAAGAGTCGTAATTCGGATGATGCTGGATTGACATACACAAATGTTCAATTATATAAGGATCTTAAGAAAACTTACATAATTTTAAGTGGCTTAGAATATCCTAGGATTACCCTTTTCAAACTAGGAAAATAAATTCAACACATAGAATGGATAACTTAACAAAGTCCCATGGGGATATAGTGGAGAGCTTTTCTTTAACTAACTTTACTATTTTACAAACGTTCAACTCTAATTGATTCATAGAAGGCCGTTACATAATTTTTATTATATCATTTTACCACATAACATATTTACACCACTTATTTAACTTAATGCCTTGGCGAATCCCAGGAGGTTCAGACAGAACAAGAGTTCCACTAAACTTATGATGACATTCTTAAGGAAATTCATGTTGCTTTAGCATGTAACTTGAACGTAAGCATAAGAGTAAATATATTCTTATTTTTGAATAACTTACTAACATTAAGATAATGTCTATAACCTTCCCATAAATATAGTTGTGCAGAAATATTGATAATTTACACATTCAAGTTCTATCTTTCAAGTTCAACGTATCGGTTTGTCGTAAACTCGTTAACTAGTCGGTTTGTTAAGGGGAGAGAAATCAGGGAATCTCCTCATCGCCTTATATACCTTAGAACATGTTCATAAGAGGGTGGATGAATATTATAAGGCATTTCCATTTCGTTATTCTAACTTTCCCTTATCTAGCTTAAAATTGTTTTCTAGCGTTATGTTCATTCATTCATTGCCGTCTTTCCCTTTTTACCAATTTCACTTAGAATACAACATCTAACACATTTGGCACCACATATATATAACATAACATAAAGTACCTGCTCACATTTCCGAAGATGAGGGGTCTCCAAACACAATCTATAGCTACGACAACAATAATACGACAACAAGCGTATAAATTACACTCTTTTGCTTTACCTTCAAAAGCTTCAACCCTTTTACCAATGGCTTCTATTAATAAACCTAAACCCTTGGACAGAATCATAATATGATTCCAAAATTAACTTATATACATAGGAATGCCGGACTCATCAATGGCATGAAAACATGCTTGAAAAAAAGAGATAACGGGCGCCTTACATACCTTTCTCCGATGAACTTCTCTTTAGCCAATTTCCTACTTCAATGATAAGCCTTCAACCTCCTTAATCCAGTGGTTTTATAGAATAACAACAAGCTTAATCTGTAGCACTTAATGCATCCCAAAATAACTAACTAATGGCAGTTACAATAGCAACAACAACAAACGGCAACATCCACAACATTTAGCCATTTTCTTAACTAGTTTTAACTAACTTTTGAGGGAGAAACAAGAGGAAATTTTACATTAGTGCTTATGTAATTCTTCCCCTCAATATGAAGTATAACTACAGAAAATGAAACAGCCAAAAAGCCTAAGGAAAACGAGCAAATTTCAGCTCACAAACAGTCCATTGGCAGCTCACTTAGCTGCCAATTTCCAGCATTTCGCTTTGCAATTTGTGAGGTGTAAAAGGGGAGAAATTCTTACCTTTTTCTAGGGGGTTGTTCTTGTTTAAAAATAAGAGTAATTCACCTCAACTTCTTGTCCAAAAATGCAGCAACCGTTCCGTACAAAATGCAGCAAAAACAGTTCACCAACACACCAGACCCACCTCCAATTTCTAGTCTTTTAATCAAGAATTCAAGCAAGGTTAGTAGTCAAATTCTAACCTTTTATACTTGTGTTTAATCTCTACAAAGAGGGAACGTATATGTATCTTATAAAAGCTTCAAAAATTCAGCAAATTCCCCACAGCGACACAACCCAAGTGCAGCCAAAACAGCCACCAAAACACCACCTTTACGTTATGATAGATCCCCTTCACTTTGCTTTTGATTTTGTGGAGTTTATCTTGGTGTTTTACTTAGTTGTTTTATGGAAATTTGAGAGTATTTCAGAGGATAAGAAAACACCTCAATTCTGGAAAAATTGAAAATGATCTCTTTGCGCAAGACTTAAATTATAAAGGTATTTGGGTGGTGGCCACATCACTGCCCGATAGTGTCACCGTAAAAAATTCATAACGTTTTACTCCAAACACCAATTGATGAGTGGTTTGATGTTTTGAAAACTAGACTCAAAGACCTTTAATTTTAGAGGTTGTGAGGCTTCTAATTCATTATATATTAGGAGATATGATCATTTAAAATTGACCCTTACTTATGAACTTCACATACTCTTTGTTTTTCCGTTTGTACACATTTCTCCTGTCATCTATAACCAATATACAACCCGTACTTCCCTTAACATAGCATAAAAATATAAAATAATCATCAAAAAATCTTCTGAGGTGTAACACATAGTTGATATCTCAGAGCGGGCCATTGCCTGCATGTTATATGGGCCAGAGTATCGGGTTTGAGCCTCCACAGTAGATTTGTGTATTGTGTTAAGGCCCTAAAAAGGGTCAAATAGCTAAGATTGGATAAGAAATAAAGATGGGTGAGGTGTTTGGTTGGTGTGATATCTAAGGAGAAAGATAAGGTAGACTGGGTGACTAGTGGACGGCAAGTCACCGAGCCTCGCTTAATTTAATAGCGAAGGCCTATTGGACAGTGGATTGCCAAAGGTTGGCACCGATAGTGACTAATTATACCTTTAGAACCTACATAGAAGCGTTACTGGCATGAATCATGTTCATATATGCCATTAACATCCCAAGGGTCATAATAGAGGAGATTCGAGATCATGCTCTAGCCTTGAGCACAACGATTTCATTCTCGAGTTTCATATATAAGCTCTGTAGAGAGTTTGGTGTTCGGGTGATAACTGAGATTGATTCCATGATTGGAGAAATTCATATAACTGACATTAGCCTGATTCGAGATGAGATGAATTCCCCGAAAGCCCTAAGATCAGACCCTGGAGTTAAAACAAAAAAAATAGGATTTTCTGCACCAGGTCATAGAACGAGTCATACTATGACCCGTAAGGATGACCACGTGTCATTAAGTGACTTATAATAAGGTGTAGGACTTAAGTTTGAAATACATGTTTTTGGGTCACCACAAACATGATCATGAGTCATGGTCAGCACCATGACTCATTGAATCAATCGTGATCAAGGTTGGTGGAAGAAAAAAGAATTTTGGCCAGTAAAGGTAACGAGAGGTGACCATGAGTCGTGTTCACCAGTAATGACTCATTGAGTCCCTTGTGTTGAGCCCCAGTTAAAGTTTTAGAAATGTACTTGAAGACCAGTGGTAACGACTCGTCCAGTCCCTCGTTGGAACTAGTAGTCTGTTTTTCTCTGCGAGCTTATTAAGGGCTTTTCCATAATTGCTACTATCATAAGGCCTAAGATACTTTGTTTTAAGCTATGAATAGTGAGTTTTAAGAAGGGTAAGTTCATTCTAAGCTATTCCCAATTCGTGCAGGCAAGCTTAGAAGTCTAGTGAGGTGATCAAGCTTAATTTCTTCCATGTTCTTCTCAAATTTTCTTTGGACAATCAGAGAAGTTGTAGAATCAGATTCTCTCAGGTATGTAGGGACATGAATAGGTGATATTGTCACACTCATTCCCAATCCCTCTCTAATTCATGAAAATCTATATGTTGATTATATAGGGTTTCAATTCAATGCATGAATTCCCTAAGTTTCTACCATGGGTATGATCTAAGTATGTTTTTATTGTTGAATTATGATTCATGGGTAAGTTTTACAGTGTTTTCAATTATAAATCATATTTTAAAGTTTTATAAATTATGATGCCTATTCATGAAAGTTAATGAAAGTTCGTGAAAGTTGAGATCCGTGATGTATGTTCAAGTATGTTTAGATATTTATGAGAAAAGCACGTTTTCAAGTTACCCATGTCTATGATCATGTTTTCAAGTGAATCAAGTACTTTCATTAATTTTTAAGTATTGGGCAAGCCCATATGTTCAATTATGATTTATGATTTCATGAATTATCTTACCACATGATTTTGGAGTCAAGACTCCCAATTATGTTTATCTTGTAATACGGTTTGAGCCAGCTTCTCATGTTATGGTTTCAAATTATGTATGTATATGATTATTCAGCTTCGTCACTAGACAATGGTCAGCTTCGTTGAAAAATGATGGAGAGCATATGCATGTCTTTGGGAGTAGTGTCTAGCACCGAGTAGGCTAAGGGTCAGTCAATCCTATGCCTTAGAACTATGCACAAACGTAGGTATGGTCAGATTGTTTGGGACCTCCTTTGGAGCTTTCCCCTGCCCCAAGGGGTCTTCAACTTGATATCTATATCATGGTAGTGTCTTTAGCCCTGGCAAGGCTTTAGAAAGCTCTGCCCACTTGAGTGTAATAGTTAGGACCATGTAAGCTCTATCGTGGTAATGTCGGTTATATGACTAGTATCCCATTGTTCCTTATGATTTCAGTTATGCATGTTTATCATTCATGATACATACATATATATATATATATATATATATATATGTTTTTAAGCAAGTTTGACCCAATGTCCAGTTTTACTTATGATTATCAGTTTTCAGCTTTGGGTCATCCAAATCAGTAATGATAATCAGTTATGTTCAGATCATGGTTTTAGAAAATAGCATGCAAGCCCTACTCTTGGATTCTTATCCTGATTATGTTTATTATTATGCATTTTTAAACGATTTTACTTACTTAAGAGGTTTTACTTACCTTGGATACTCGGTACATTCCACATACTGAACGCATAACCTATGTTGTGTCATTTCATGATATACGCTCTGATCTTCAGACTTAGACCCGTCATTAGCCAGATTCTGGAGTTAACATCTAGCTTTAGTTGTGAGTCCTCATCTCTCGAGGTCAATTCCTTACCAGTTATCCTTACGTTTTCAGTTTCAGACTTAGGGAGTTAGTTGGGGTCTTGTTCCATCAACTCATAGAAAATACAGGCATTTCAGACATAGATTGTATTCAGCTTCAGACTCGTGTTGTATTCTGATGTTTTGTTAGGTTTAAACTTCCACTATGTTTATTATATTGATCTTCTACTTTTATTGATTGAGTTAAAGGTTATATTCATGCCATGGGTCGACTTGGAGTCTCTCGGGGTTCCTTGTCCCGTGTCTCAATTTGGGCTTATGTTCGGGTCATGACAATGAACCCGATGAGCTGGTTGGATTACCAACAGCAGTTCCACCACCATATCCTGTCGGTGGCGGGCGGGTTGGTGCCGTCACCTCCAATGAGCAATGTTAGATGTCGGCCACTAAATACGGCCCCACAACAGCTACCCCCAGCACTTCCTCTGCACCTCCACTAGCCATATTGGGCCACGTTTCCATCTGGATGTATTCTTATGGCCCATGAATTCCTATAGAATCTAGACAAAAGGGTGACCTTGATCGAGAAAAAGGTCATTGTGATGATTGAGCAGGACAAGCCTTAGGTCAAGGCTGAGATTTGAGGAAGTAGCTAGAGGTCTACATAGCAGACTAGATAGTTTGGACCTATGGCTCAACGAGGCGACTAGCTGAGCAACAAGATCTGAGGAGTTTGAGAGAGGAGACTAGGTCATTGTGAAGTAAGATAGTTAAGTTGTCATCTCAATAGCCTACTTATTATTAGCCTCCACTATCTCATTTTTCGAGGATGAGCCGGAGAAGGATCTTGATAGAGGGGCATTCTGGGCTCCTAAGATGACTGGTGGAGAGAATGCAAAGAAGAAAGAAAAGGAGGTAGTTGATGAGGAAAACTCCAGGAAAAGAAATAGAAGAGAGAGGAAGGAGTGTAAGCGGGCAATAGTAGATAGCCTACAGTCTCATCATTAGCATATGCTAGAGATGCAGGAGAGAGCTAGAGGAGGTGGGAGCACAACTATTGTGCCTGGTGAGCTTGTGGGTGGTGAGGACCCTTCAGTGAGCCACATTCAGCCCAGATGGTTAGACAGGTCATTCAGGAAGCCAAGACTATTGAGGGGGTGACCACAGCCCCCACTACCGCATTATTGAGTACGCCAGCCACCGCTGGTGCCACTATTGCTGAGGTGGAAAGTGTGCCTTCACACTCGCCTCTACAGGATGATAGGATCGCTTAGAGCACCATAGGTATGTCCCTCTCTTAGTTTCTATTTCCTTTCTTTCAGGAAAAAGAAAGTTTTTCAAAAGGGGGTGTATCTGTCTTTTTATTTTTTGTTCATTCGAGGGTTTTTATTGTCGTGTTTCTTTTCCTTTAGGCATGCTATCTAGTCGAACGAAAATGTTTTTGATGTTTTTTTGTGTTTAACTAGAAGTGGCTTAGAAGTACTTAACGGCCAATAAATGCACATGCGTTTGATGTTTTGAAATTGTTAAAAAATGACCCTTTTTTTAAAATTTTTGTTATATAATTAGTTGTGCATGTGACCATGAATCATGACTATTGTGGATCTTTTAAAGATATTTAACTGATTAGCATGATTGACTATAGATTAGTTATGCATGAACCGAATAGGAAGTGTGTGATGCGAACATGTACCATGTGTGAGTGAGTTCTTACCTAGTTCGATATTGTGTGGGTGATCTAGAACTTGCTCGGCTAGTCTCTTATTAGGTTATAGGATAGTTAGTTAGGAAAGAATCACAGGCCATTTTCAAATTATTTCACTTTTAGCCTAAGTTGCCCTAACAAATGAATAAGTATTCCTTGATCCAAATGTTTGAGCCTTAATTAACCATTTTTCTTTGATTAGCCCATTCACCTTCCCACTTATTCATAATGAACCTATTTTGTCCCTGGTCTCTCCTTGGATATTGTGAAACTCAACTTAGGCAAAACACCTAAGTTGAAGGTGGCTATTGTAGGGGTGCATAAGTTTTGTGGGGCAAATAAAAGGAGGAAAAGTTAATTAATGAAAAACGAGTAATGTGAAAGAAAAGAAAAATCTTGAATAAAAAGAGAATAAGATAAAAGTGAAAAAAGAAACCACACCTTCTAGTGTAAAGATGAATGAAATGGAGAAAAGGGAGGAAAAAAGTGAAGAAAAAGGGAAAGGCTAAAAAGTTAAGTCATAAGTTGTGTAGTGCCAAGGAGGGTTAGTCACTATTATCCATATCTACCAAACCCGTCCTTAAGCCTACATTACAAGACAATAAAAGTCCTATAGTAATCCTACTTTAAATATCTGAAATGCCAAAGTAGAGAAAATCAAGGCAAGCTTGTTGTATCACCTTTGCAGTACTTGAACTGCTTTGTGAGAGTGATAGTTTACTTGATAGTCCCTCTTTCATGTGTATATATATCATTTTGAGTGTTTGAGTACTTCATTTGTTGTGAGGGTACATGGGTTGCATTGCATTCTGCTAATATTTTTTGTAAACAACACTAGTGATGACTCGGTTGTCTATTAACGATTGAATGCCATCTATAGATCCCTACGTATCATGAGCTGTAGTTGCATGTATGCATAGGTAGCGGGGTTTTGAATGAAAAAAGGGGTCAATACTTGATAATGATCATGAGTGCAAATTTTGATGTTGTTGGCTGTAGGTCTTCTATTTTACTTCCTAATTAAGTGTCATGTTGTAGCAGTGTTTTTGTTTGCCTGAGGACATGCAAATTTTTTATGTTGAGTGTGTTGAATGTTGTGGTTTTACAACGCTTAAAACTTAGAAAAACTGCTTGGTCTTAGTTATGTTTATATAGAAATGATGTGTTTTTTCCTTATTTTCAAGGAAATCAGGTTTTGGAGTTGGATTCTGGAAAAAAGAAGAAAAAGTGCAGAAAATGGGCCAAGTCTAGACTTCAGTAACAGTCGTACCTAGCAATCATGAGAAAATGCAAAGGAGATGCATAAGTGTTGGGGCCAAGTACGACTCTTGGTACGAGTCGTACCAAGGAGTCGTGGAAAAGTTCAGAAGTTGTGCAGTTGCTTGAGTTCCTAGTACAATTGGAAGATACTGGTCGTTGATGAAAACATATGACTCGTACCAAGGGGTCGTGGTGAATTTCAAAGAACAAGTCAAGTTGGCAGATCACAGGGTACGAGTAGATACCACGAGTCATAACATTCAAGTACGAATGGTACCATGGACTCGTGGAAAGATTTAGAGGATGCCAGACATCATATATCCAGACCACGACAGGAAACGTACGACTCGTAGTGGCATTGTACTAGTTATACCAACTCCCAAGTCTTGATAGATTTTAAGGCTGCATTGTGTACTACGGATGGAATCCATGACTTGTAGCTTTATTCTACGACTCATAGGACATGTCGGCAGCAATTACCTGTTAATTTAGGAAAGGTTTTCAATTATTTGTATAAATACTTTTTAGGTTATTTTCTTTAGGTAGACAGAATCTTTACTTTGGAATCGTGATTTTTGGGTTCCTAACACTACATGGAGATAAACTACACGAATTACTTGGAGATTTTATTTATTGTTCATAGTTTGAGTGTGCATAATCAATTGGGTTTTGTCTTCATTCATCATTGTAAGTGTTAATTATCTTTTCTTCCATGAAATATAATTCTTTTCTTGCAAACATGAATTGCTAAAACCTTCACAATTAGGGTTGTGGAAACCATGATAGAATAACTAACTAGGGTTAACATAAAGTGATTCTAAACTAATTCGCATGCTTTTATTGTTTATTTCTTCATCATAAACATTTCTTAATGGTGCACAACATTAGGACTTGCTCATATTCCATACTTGCTTAAGCCTAGAGAAGTAGAGATAGGAAAAAAGAAGAACAACAAAACCTTGAACTTTAGTTTCATTTGAATAACTTGACCTATGGTCGCAGAAATAGTTAATTTGGAATAACTGATAATGGTTAAAGTGAAATCACTCAAGAGATTCAATTCGATAATTGAGTATAGTCATCCAACAGGGACGAATCAGTCATTTGGATGAACCTATGTTATTAGTTCTGTAGGCTAAGTATTGGGATAGATAACTAGTGTAATAACCCAAAGTTGTTACGAATCCACGGAGAACACTTATCTAGTAAATTCCATAAACTTGATCACAACACCAGTTGTCCACATTTTTACTTGATTATATCTTTAAACCCCCTATTAGGAAATAACTTAACCAAAAGCATAAATACTTGCATTATTCTACATCCTGACCATATTCCCTGTGGGATTGACCCCAACCCTAGTTGGGTACTTTATTGACAACGCCTACATTCTACTTCTTCAAGGGTGTAAGTTGAGCATTATCAAAAATGGAGTCGTTGTTGAGGAGTGGTTGAAATGAGGATGATAGTTCAGATAAGGCCGAATCTGAGGAGGGGCAACAAGAGGATGATGATGATCATACCCCACCTCCACAGAGCCGCACCATTAGGTAGAGTGAGCCCGGTGCTGGAGAGATTTATGAGCTAAGTCTAACCCTCACTTCAAAACAAAATCTGAGGTTGAGCATTCCGAAGGAGACATGAATCTTTCCTAGTTACCTGAATGAGGTTTAAGATATGTGTGGGTACAACTCGTGGTATGAGTCGTAACAGGTCCTTGGGATTTTCAGGTATTGGTTGTACGAGCATTAGTATGACTCATATGATGGAGTTACATATCGTAGTACATGTTTGTGGTAATATTCAGAGGATTTGAGATTTTGGACCTTATCCAGTACAGGAGGTCTCCACGAGTCGTAGGAGGATTGTACGACTCGTGGTACGAATTGTGGTGACTGCCAGTGAGTATTTTTCCTGCAAAATCATTTAGTCCATTTTTGTAATCCTAAGCTCCTAAGCCCTAAATTATGTCGTTTTAAGCTTTGAAAAGAGGGTTTTGAGGGAGTTTAACCTATTCTAAACCATTCCTCTCCCATGCATGCAAGACCAAGAAATCTCTGTTGAAGATCAAGCCTAGAATTCGTCTAGTTCATCTCTAAATCTCTTTGGCTTTCAAAGACAAGTGTAGGTTCTGTTTATCTAGGTATGTGAGGCCATGAATGAGAGTCCATTTCACTCTTATGCTCAAAAATTCTCCTTGATTTCATGAATCATGTCTCAGTCCAAGTTATGATCTAAAAAGGTTTTAATCCAATTTTATAGAATTCTCTATCAATTGTTTATGAGTGAATTCCCTTTATGTTTTAAAGTATATTTGAAGATTCATGGGAATATTTTAAGCATGTTTTGATTATAAATTCAGTATTTCAAATCTTAGAAAAATTATGCCCAATTATACAAGTTCATAAAAAGTCAAGTTTATGATTTATGATTTCAAGTATGATGAGATATGTAGCATAGTTGAATGTTTACAAATTACCCATGTATAATTCATGATTTTACTTATTAAATCTATTTCAAGTATGCATGATTTTTAGATTTGGGCAAGCCCATACATGTTAAGTATGTTTTCATGACTTTGCTTAGTTTTACAATATCAGCTCACCATATAGTTTGGAGTGAATCTCCCTATTTTCAGCTTATGGTAAGTTTGGAGCTAGGACTCCCCATATTCATATTTTAGAATATGCATGTAATTACATTATCATCTTCATTGAAAAATGATAGTTTCAACTTTATTGAAAATTGATGGAGAGAACCTTGCATGTTTTTAGGAATAGTGTGTAGCACCGAGAAGGCTAGGGGTTCATGAAAACCCTAGTTATCAGAATAATGCGCCAATGTAGGTTTAGATAAATTTATTTGGGGTCTCTCAAGAGAGTTTCCACAACCCGCAAGGGGCCTTCAACTTGATATCGATATCATGGTAGCGTCCTTAGTCCTGGCAAGGTGTTGAACACCTCTTCCCACTTGAGTGTAATAGTTAGGGCATCACGTAAGCTCTATCGTGATGGTGTCAATTAAGATGAGTCTCCCATTATTCCTCATGATTTTAGTTACACATGTTTATGACTTATGATGGTGTTTTTTTAGCAGATTAACCCAATGATCAGTTTATAAGCTCTTACTTATGATTTCAGTTATGGTAAGCCATATGATTCTATTATCAGCTTTGGGTCATTCGATTTAGATATGCGATTCAGTTTACGAGTAATCATGTTTTCAGATATTAGCATGCAGTCCTTACTCTCACGATCTTATGATATATGTTATGTGCATGATTTCTTTTATACTTACTCATCATGTTTTACTTACCTTGCATACTCAGTACATTCCAAGTACTAACCGTATACTCTATGTTGTATTATTTTAGATATAGGTTCTAGTAATCAGACTCAGGCACGCCGCTAGTCCTGCTCTCTTTCCAGTTCTAATCCTGCTTTGGGTGAGTCCTCATCCTCCAAGGGCATTTATCTTTTAGTGTCATTATGTTAGTTTGTTTCAGACTTAGAGATAGCTGGGGGCTTATCCTAATATCTCATCGGGTAGTAAAAGCTTTTCAAACATTGATTTGTATATTCAGCTTTAGACTTAGTGTTATAATACTACCATTGGCTAGACGTTATGTTATTTAGACTTCCACTTATTTATGTTTAAGTATCAGACTCCGTTTAATGTATGTTCTATAGCTATCATGTTCATGCCATGGGTCAACTCGGGGCCATTCGTGATTTTAGATTTTGTGTCTCGATCCGGAGTCTTAGCTCGGGTCATGACAAACTTGGTATCAGAGCAATAGGTTTTGAAGTATCCTAGGGTGTCTAAAAGACGCATTAAGTAGAGTCTTTTTCATGGGTGTAAAGCACGCCACACTTATGACAAAGGAGCTATGAAACGTTTTAGGAAATTTCCCCTCTTTTATAATTCTATCTCATGCTATGAGTTCAACTCTCCCTCTATTCCTCTAAATCAAGATTTACACATTTGAAGAATCATGCCTCCTCATTGAGTTAATGGTAGAAGACATTGCAATGGAAATGGCCATGGAAATGGCAACGGGGATGAGCATCAGCAGGCTCCACCATCCCTAGCAGATTCGGAGCCTAAGCAGGTTGTGCATGTTGAGTTTAGGGAAGTCATTCAGATGTTGGCACATGCTATGATCGCTCAGGTCAACTAGCAGACAGTGGCTCATGTCCCTCAAAATAGGAATGAGTTTCTAGGGTCGAAAGTGGATGAGGACCCGCATGAGTTCATTAAGGAGGTGTAGAAGATCACCCAGATTATGGGGATGATTGGGGAAGAGAGTGGGGATTTAGCCTCCTATCAGCTAAAGGGGGTTGCCTACATATGGTACCACCAGTGGAAGGATGGTAAAGCGGGTAGAGCAGTTCCCGTGAGTTGGGATGAGTTCGTGACTGCCCTTTTGTATAGGTTCTTCCCTAGAGAGTAAAGGGAAGTGAAGGCGGTGGAATTCCTCAACTTGAAGCACTACCATAGGATTGTCCAAGATTATCCCTTGAAGTTTATCCGGTTGTCCAAGTATGCACTAGAGATGGTTGCGGATCAAAGGGCTCATATGAGCAGGTTCATGAACGGAGTATCAGATTCGCTAGTTAAGGAGTGTAGGACTGCTATGCTGACCAGTGATCTAGATTTCTCATGATTGGTTATATAAACCCAATAGATAGAGCGGATCAGATGACGGAGAAGGAGAGAGAGGGCTAAGAGGACCAGGACAAGGAGTTATGGATAATTTCAATAGAGGTTCGGTGGAGGAAATCATCAGTAGTCCAACCTGAGGCCATCGGCCCCAACACCATCATCATTCAGTGTTCTATTCAAACCTAGATGTGACCAGCGGGTTAGAGCATCAGCCTCCAAAGGTGAGGGGAGAATGGCAGGAGAGCCCAGCATTCCAGTTCATGGGCGATGTGGTAGGAGGCATACCGGAGATTGTTTGACAGGTTCAGGTGCATGTTTCGGGTGTCGTAAGCCAGGACACAAGCTCAAAGACTACCCTTCAGCCAGACAGGGTCCTAGTAGAGGTCGTCACCTAGCCACTAGTTTAGCACATCCACCAGTACGCTCAGCTTAGTAGGGTGCATCTACTAGTGCAGGTGGTTGTCTGCGTTAGAATAGATTTTATGCCCTCTCATCTCATCAGGAGTAGGAGGTCTCTCCAGATGTGATCACTTGTACGTTATGAGTATTTCATCTTGATTTTTATGCATTGCTATATCCAAGGTCTACCTTGTCTTTTGTGGCTCCATATGTTGCTGTCAGTTTCAGTGTCAGTCCCGAAATCTTATCAGAACCCTTCTCAATCTATACTCCAGTCGATGAGTCAGTTGTAGCTTGACGGGTATATAGAAACTTCCCTATCATGATTCTTTAGAAAGTCACCTCAACTAGCCTAGCAAGTTAGATATGACCGACTTTATTGTTATCTCCAGTGTGGATTGGCTATATGCATGTTATGCCTCAGTTGACTGTAGAACCTATATAATAGAGTTTTAGTTTTCAGGTGAACCAGTTCTAGAGTGGAAAGGTAGTCTAGTTGTGCCTGTAGGTCACTTCATATCCTACCTTAAGGCTAGAAAAATGATCTCCAAGGGTTGTGTTTACCATCTAGTCTTGGTTAAGGATTCTATGTACGAGGCCCTGACTCTTCAGTCAGTTCCATTCATGCATGAGTATCTGGAGGTTTTCCCACATGATCTACCAGGAGTCCCTCCCGAGCGAGAGATTGACTTTGGTATCTACCTTCTTTTCTATACGTAGTATATATCCATTCCTCCTTATATAATGGCTCCAGCTGAGCTAAAGGAGTTGAAGGAGCAGTTGCAAGATATCTTAGATAAGGGGTTTATTAGGCCTAGCAAGTCACATGGGATGAACTAGTTCTCTTTGTTCAGAAGAAGGATGGTTCTTTTCATATGTGCATTGACTATCGATAGTTGAACAAGGTCACAATCAAGAATAAGTATCCTCTCCCTAGGATTCATGAATTGTTTGACCATCTTTATGGTGGCAAATGCTTCTCTAAGATTGATCTTAGATTCGGTTACCATCAACTCAGAGTCAAAGACAGTGACGTTCTGAAGATAACCTTCAGGACTCGGTATGGTCACTATAAGTCCGTAGATATGTCTTTTAGACTATGAAGTCTTCTGTAGCTTTTATAAACTTGATGAACAAGGTGTTCGAACAGTATTTACACATGTTTGTGATTATCTTTGTAGATGATATTCTCATATACTCTTGGAGCGAGGAGGAGAACGCCGCTCATTGACGGTTACATTGAAGACTCTTAAGTACCATCATTTATTTGCTAAGTTCAGCAAGTGTGAGTTTTGGTTAGATTCAGTAGCATTTGTAGGTCATGTGGTGTCAAGTTAGGGTGTGCAGGTGGACTCTCAAAAGATAGAGGCGGTGAAGAATTGGCCTAGACCAGTTAATCCTTCGAATATCAGGAGTTTCTTGGGTTTAGCTGGCTACTACAGGAGGTTTGTTTAGGGACTCTCATCCATCACCGCACCATTGACTAAATTGACCTAGAAGAAGGCCAAATTTCAGTGGTCGGATGCCTGTGAGAAGAGTTTTCAAGAGATAAAGTGTCACACCCATCTTGGGAGGCACAATTGGAACTTAATGCCACACTAGAGTCTGGGTTGACATAGCTGGGCACAGGCACCTCTGGTACCTACCAATAACCTAAACTCATGGAAACAAACTGCTATATCTCGGCTATAAACACAACCTCAGGGCCGACAAGGCCACGCAACACCTCTAAAAGAAAATAGCTAACCCAGCCAACATACATCATAAGATCCTATGCAGGCCGACAAGACCACCAATATTGTCTAGTTATAATAGAAAGGAAAATAAGCAACTACACTAGGCCCCACACAGCCAACACATAAAGACATACACGGGCTCCACATGGCCAACCACAACTATCTAACTAAATACTGTACTCTGCAAGCCTCTAAGAATAGAAATAAATGTCAGGACAAGGTCCCGACCTACCAAAATTCTATATAAATAAAAGACTGTAATCTCTATAACTTGGCAACTCCAAATGAAAGGAGCTGGCCAATCTGCTGATGCTGAACAACTGCTAATGTAGATCCTGAGCTCTTTCTGTCTAACCTGTAGGCAAGCATGCAGCACCCCGTAGTTGGGCGTTAGTACAATATGTAATGAATATGTAAGAAATAGTAAAAAGCTGAGTAGAAGCTATTAAAGACTGAAAATAAGTAGACAGAAGGGGTAGAAGTTAACCTAGAAGTCTGCTTATTCATAACCTACATCTAGTAAAACACTACACGTATATGAGCTACGACAGTACAATCATATATTTATAAGCTATAGCTAGCAGACAATAATGCAAAAAAGAACCTAACTTGGCCCCCATAAGCCTAGAAGGTACAATCAATACAGAATAACCTACTGAGACCCCCATAGGACCTGACAAGTAACTTCAATCTATATACCCGTATCCAGGTTCATATGACTCTACTGGTGCTACAGCCAACCTACCTATCCCTTGGATCTGCAACTGAACCAGCTTGCCTCCTGATCTGTAGTTGGGTTTGAGCCCGGTGGACTCCTGATAACTGCACCCTAAGAACCAGTTTCGATGAGGGTCAGTGATGTTGATACGTCATAAAAATAATAGTCCATCCATGGAATGGACTGTGATATGGCCCTTGGGCCTCTGCATCATCCCTTGGGATGGCATATCGCTCCTTAGAGCAACGTCATATAGCCCCTGTAGGTGACGACACAACTAGTAACCTTGGGGTGATCACGGAAGGCTCTTGGATGAAGGCAACTCCAACAAATGTGCAATACTGAAGTCTCAATCTAGCCACTCAAAAGGCGTATCTAGCCTTCTGGGCCTAATGCAACCGCTGCTCAACCCTAGAATAATCTGTATAGATGCTAGTAGGAATACCCCATGTACCTGTATCTAATTAGAGGATCGTGATAGTGGACATAATCTCCAATGGTCTAGACCGGATAGGGCGAGGTCTTAAGTGGCCTAAAAATACTCTGAATGTCCTGCTTCGACAACTATAACTCGTAAGCAATTGTAGGGTTGTAGACGACCGATTAGTTCCTTTACTTCGAACAATTGTAGGGCTGCTACTGACCGGACATGCTTTTGAGCGATCAGCCCCTAATTCTCCGCAGGTAGCCTACTGAAAACTCTTAGCCTGAGGGTAATATTGTGCTAACATGGTTCTATTCCTTTAGACCTTAACTTGGTCTATTCGTATCTTATATGACTCTTTTTGACAATTCCTAACCTTGTAGGTAAGTTTACATGGACTTAGCCACTCAGGGTAACCTATACCTGAGTATCTTATAGGAGAAGGCTGGGGCGTTGGCCCCTTCTCTAGCTTCTAATAAGGTCCCCTTCCTTAGGGTACCTAGGGGTCTATTTGACCTGAATGACCGGGATGGCTTCCTGGACGACCTGTATGACAAATACTAAGTCAACTAGAACTGACATTCACTGGTAGTAGCTAACTAGATGATAGGCTACCACTCAGTTCACTAGACAACCCTAGTGCTGCTGACTCTAAAGTATGGCCATCCTATAAATTTTTGGCCCTGGGGCTTGAGGGTACGCCAATGGCCTCTAGGCGTGCTCCATTGAAAATACAAGAGCCAAACTGATTGTTATATCACCTAGCTGCACCTATGCTATTCAACTTACTAACTTAGGCCCAATAACTATCCACAAGCTTCTAAGGTCTAGGCCTTACAATAAACATCCAATTCTATTAACACAATGAACTAAAGAATAGAGGAGTTCCTACGATGCTTCCAACATGTGTCACACTTCTCATGTTCTTTCCTGACAAGGGATACTTCAATATAGTCTTTATACATTTTCTAGTAGCTAACCACAACATATGCAACTGTAATCTACTAACAGCAGCTAATCACGACATACCTGATCCTTATACACTAGCAATAGCTAATTACAACATATAAGATAATTATCTACATTTAAAACATAGGTTGTATCACTATATGATGAGAATAACTTGCCAAAGGAATAAGCCTTAACATATCTCGAATGAAGACTTTCGTTTAGCTGACGAGTTTCAACTTGCAATCAGTAGTTCTTTCGAACTGTAACCTCTATGTTGAGAGAATAGGACTAATTTCAATACTAAATTTGGAAATTTACAATAACTTTCAATAATAATATCAACTATAATTCAACTTTGAATAACTCGGCCAAAAACCTATAATTTCCCGAGAGTTCAGAAGGGAGAAGTGATTACCTAATGCATGTGGCCGGGTAGGAATCAATTTGGAGCAATTCTGACAATGTTTACTCGGTAGAGTTCTTGTTTGTCGAGCTAATTTTTGAGAAACAACAATGTATTAATGCTTCCCATAGGCCTAGAACTTGTTTCCCAAAGTTAATTTGCAATTTGACGGCATTTGGTAGCGTAATCGATGAAAAATTGATGAAAAGTTGTGGTTTCTCTCTTCTCTGGCCGAGGACATCTTTTCAATGAATTAAAATGAAGTGAGGGGAGTATATATATGTGTAGGGCTATGGACGGGGTGTGCCTCGTGCTGCTCAATGCTCTACAAGCCCCCCCCCCCCCACGCCTCCCATAGTGGTAGTGGCCTAGTGCACCGCGCTAGCCAAGGGACTGCAGGCTGGCGCATCGCGCTGGCCCCCCGTGGCCTAGCCTTTCCCGACCCTGCTTTCGGGCTCTTTCTACACTTGTCGAGCTCTCCAAACTCTTCACAAATCCACGCGTATGCCTTCTAACTGATAACATTTTGCAGGGCGTAACATAAAGATTGAACTCAATTCAGCCCCAGTTTTTACTTTACCCGAGGGTACTGATGGCTTTGTAGTGTATTGTGATGCTTTGAGGATTGGCCTTGGGTGTGGGTTAATACAACATAGTAAGGTGATTTTCTATGGTTCTAGGTAGCATAAGACCCATGAGAATAAATATCCAACTCACGATCTCGAGTTAGTGGCGATGGTCTTTTCCTTGAACATTTGGAGGCATTATTTGTATGGGGTGCATATGGATGTGTTCACGAATCACAAGAGACTTTAGTATGTTCACTCAGAGAGATTTGAATTTACGACAAATAAGATCGCTAGAGCATCTCAAGGATTATGACATGAGTTTCCTTTATCATTCGGGCAAGGCTAATGTAGTGGCAGATGCCCTTAGTAGATTGACCATGGATAGTGTGTCCCACATTGGGGACGGAGGAAGGAGTTGGTGTTATACCTCGAGAATTTAAGAATCAGACCTGAAAGTGAATCAGAGAAAAACTAGAAAATATTGCACAAGTCGCAGAATGAGTCACTAGACGACTCATGAGGAGACCCCACGAGTTGTCAGGTGACTTGTGCGAAGGCCTGGAAGGATGAGGGACTCGAGGTCCCCATGGATGATATAACGAATAGTGTTCAGACACAACGAGTCGTCATGTTAGTCGCGGGGTGGTTCTGGAGGAAGATTGGAAAATTGATCCAGTGCACTTGAAGGGAGGTGGAAAGGAGTCGTGGCTGCTGGGGACGAGTCGTCATGTCACTCATTAGGAGCCCCAGAAAACCAATCATCCAGTGAACCTGATGAGCAAACCAATGGATCGTGTGCCTTGGTAATGAGTCATCGGGTTGTCCGTTAGGACCCCCTGACAGTTATTTTCAGCGATTTCAGTAAGGGATTTTCCGTAATTCCTAAGTTCTAAGGGCCTATAATATGTCGTTCTAAGCTCATAATAGGGGGTTTTTAGTAGAGAAAACCCATCTTAGGCCATTACCTTCATGATGCAAGGTTAGGGGTTTGAGGAAAAGAAATCAAGGTGAATTCTCAAGGTTTCCAATTGGAATCTCAGCTAGGCAATTAGGAAGGGTTAGAATTCTTCAATCCTAGGTATGTAAGGCTATGAGTGGGTGCTTCCTTCCACACCCATGCCCATTCCCTATCAATTTGTGATTGGTGTGTGATGATCAAGTATGGGTTTTCATTCAATTGTATGATTCTTGCATCTCTACTTATAGGTATGATTAAATTGAGTTGATATTGGGGATTTACTGAGCTTGGGTGGATTCTAACTTAATTTCTTTTACAAAATTGTCTTTCTAAAATTGAATCTAAAATGCCCATGTGTGGATAGTTCATATAGAATGTGATGATGACAGAGTTGATGATGAAAGGCATGTTTCCAACCTTACCCATGACTTTGATGATGTTTTCAAAGAAGATTAAATAGACCCAAGTATGGTAGAGCGTTGGGTTATGCCCAAATGATGATTTCAAATTGTGATTTTCCCCGACATGAGCTTACCACATGGTTGAGATGAAATTTTCCTTTAACCCTTATTATGAATTCTAGCTTGTGCTATGTTTCAAAGTAAAGCCTTCTCTATGCGTAAATCCTTAATTGTTATGCATGTTATTGTCGAGCATTGTCAAGGACAATGTTAAGCTTCATTTCACATGATGTTGAATCTAAGCATGATTCCATTCTAAGCTTTGTTGAAATGACATTGTTGAGCTTCATATTTATATGATGTCTAGTTTATGCATGATTTCATACTGAGCTTTGTCAATGGTCAATGTTGAGTTGCATTTCATATGATGTTGATTTTATGCATGATTTCATATTGAGATTTGTCACTGGACAATGTTGAGCTTCGTATTTATACGATGTAGAGCATTGCATGTTTTGGGAGAAGAGTCTAGCACCGAGCGGGCTAAGGGTCGATAACCCTATGCCCCAGAACTACGCGCCAACGTAGGTTGATTCTATTATATTATTGGACCTCCCTTGTGAGCTATACTCAGCCCGATGGCCCCTTTTAGCTTGATATTGATATCATGGTAGCGTCCCTAGCCCTGACAAGGTTTTGGACGGATCTCCCCACTTAAGTCTAATAGTCAGGACAACGTAAGCTCTATCATGGTATGTCAGTTAAGTGACGAGTCTCCCGCTGTCTATATCATTCGAATGTGCATATCTATTATTCATGATAATTATCTTATGAATGAATGTTCAGAGAAGCAAGGTTGGACTCATTGTTCAGCTTTTGATATAAATGTTATGATAGGAATATGATTCCAGAATGAATGCATGTAGTCTTCTACTTACTCTTAAAAGCTTGTTATATGTATGAATGGTTTTAAATAATTTATGTTATCAACGCGTTTTTACTTACCTTGCATACTCGATGCATTTCACGTACTAACCGCATACCTTCTATGTTGCATTGTTTTATGATGCAGGATCCGGTTATCAGGTCTAGCCCCGTTCGTAGTCGCTTATTAGAGATAATACCTTCCTTGTTGGTGAGTCCTCATCTTTCGAGGACTAGACTTTTAGTTGTCTTGGTTGTATTTTCAGTTTCAATATTGTTGAGCTAGTTGGGGGCGTTGTTCCATCAGCTCATCCAGATTAGAGGTTTATCAGACTTAGGCATGCATTCAACTTCAGATATTCTTTCTGTTGTTATGCCAAGTTAGATTTTTGCTGAGTTTATGATTATGTTTCTTCATATTTATTGAATGAGTTAGTGAATGCTTATTCCATCCCTTGACTTGGAGTCTCTCGGGGTCCCTTGTCCCATGTTTACGATCCGGGTCTATGCTCGGATCGTGACAGTTGGTGAAGGATGTGCATCGAATTTCACTATTAGGGGTTTGCCTTGTTGACTCAATAGATGGTAGTACCATTGTTCAGAATGTGTCTGAATCTTCTCTGGTGATTGAAGTCTAGGCTAGGAAAAATGAGGATCCTATCTTGGTGAAATTGAAGGAAGCGGTTCGAAATCAAAAGGTGGATGTCTTCTCCTAAGGGAGAGATAGTGTACTTTGTTATCAGGGTCATTTATGTGTTCCAGGTGTTGATGATTTAAGAGAGTGGATGTTGGGGGAGGCTCATGGCTCTCGGTATTCTATCTACCCAGGTGCTACTAAGATGTACTGTGACCTACTAGAAGTCAATTGGTGGAATGAAATGAAGAAGGACATAGAGGAGTTTATGGCTAAGTGTCCAAATTGTCAACAAGTGAAAGTTGAACATCAAATACCTAGAGGTATGTTGCAAGACATTTGTATCCCTACTTGGAAGTGGGAAGAGATCAACATGGATTTCATTACAGGGTTACTTCGCACTTGTCAACAGTATGGCTCTATATAGGTGGTCGGGGATAGATTGACCGAAGCAGCTCATTTCTTAACGTTCAAGACTACTGATTCAGCTGAGGACTATGCTAGATTGTACATTCACGAGTTGGTCTGGTTACATGGGGTACCCTTATCCATCATTTCAGATAGAGGTACTCAATTTGCCTCTTAGTTTTGGAGGTTGTTTTAGAAGGGACTTGGTACTCAGGTGAAGCTTAACACAACTTTTCACCCGCAAATAGATGGTCAGGATGATCAGACCATTAAGACCCTTGAGGATATATTGAGAGCGTGTGTGATCGATTTCAAAGGCAGTTGGGATGATCACTTGACTCTTATTGAGTTCACTTACAACAACAATTATCACTCCAGGATTCAGATAGTCCTATTTGAGGTTTTTTATAGCCGGAGGTGTAGATCATCCATTCATTGGTTCGAGGTAGGTGAGGCCACATTTATAGGGCCAAATTTAGTTCATAAGGACATGGAGAAAGTTCAGCTTATTAGAGAAAGGCTGAAAATAGCTCCAAATCGACAGAAATCCTATGCGGATGTTAGGGGAAGAGACCTAGAGTTTGAAATTGATGATTGGGTTTTTCTAAAGGTGTCTCCCATGAAGGGAGTCATGAGGTTCAGAAGGAAGGAGAAACTTAGTCCCTGGTATGTTGGGCCATACAGGATTGTGAAACGTGTTGGTAAGGTGGCTTATAAGTTGGAGCTACCAGCAGAGTTACCTTCAGTGAATCCGGTGTTTTATGTGCCCTTGTTGAAGAAATGCATCGTGATCTAGCCTTGGTTGTTCTGGTGGAAAATGTTGGGGTGTGGGATATCCTTACCTATGAGGAGATGCTAATTGAGATCCTTGATCGTTGGGTTTGAAATTTGATAAACAAGGAAGTAGCCTCGGTGAAAGTTTTATGGAGAAATCAACTTGTGAAGGAGCTACGTGGGAAGCCGAAGCAGATATGATGGCTAGATACCCACACTTATTCCCTTCCAATTTCATTCCATCTTAAGGTATCGGTTTTCCTCCCTATTACAATATTCATTTCCATGTCAAGTTCATGCCTTTAAGTTCCTTTCATGTCATTTCATATATGTATGTTTCATGAATTCGGTTCAGTCATGTATTCTAGTATGGAGTCAGCCACCTCATCAATTTTCAGTTGTAGTGGTTCAGTTTTTTGACTGCAGTTCCTTTTGTGTCCCTTCAGTATACTTAGTTTAAATTCAAGGACGAGTATTACCAAGGGGGGAGATATTTTAATATGCTAGAAGTTCCTAAGACTTGATGCAGGATGGGAAATGTGTTCAGTAGAAAATTTGAATTTTTTCTCATTAGGACCAAAGTTACGGATCGTAGGAAGGTGGTACAGGTCATATGATGACTCGTTTAGAAAATTTCAGAATTATGTCATTTAAACCACGAGTCCTCACCATGGGTCGTGATTGAGCACGAGTCGTAACAGGTTATAGGTATTTTTAGGTATTGGTTATACAAGCATTGGTATGACTCGTAGGATGGAGTTACAAATCTTAGTACGTATATATGGTAATATTAAGAGGATTTTAGACTTTGGACCTTATCCAGTACGTGAAGACACCACTAGGTCATAGGAGGAATGTATGACTCATGGTACAAATCGTGGTGACTGCAGTGAGTATTTTTCCTGCGAAATCATTAAGGGCATTTTCATAAATTCTAAGCTCCAAAACCCAAAACTATATCTTTTTAAGCTCTAAAAGGAGGGTTTCAAGGAAGTTTAATCAATTCTAAATCATTCCCCTCAATGCAAGACCGAGAATTCTCCATTGAAGATCAAGCCTAGAATTCTTCAAGTTCTTCTCCAAATCTGTTGGTCTTTCAAAGAAAAGTGTAGATTCCATTTACCCAGGTATATGAGGCCATGAATGAGAGTCCCTTTCACTCTCATTCTCAAAAATTCTCCTAAATTTCATGAATCCAGTCTCAATCCAAGTTATGATCTGAAAAGGGTTTTAATCCAATTTTATAGAATTCTCTACTAGTTGTTTATGGGTCAATTCCCTTTATGTTTTAAAGTATATTTGAAGATTCATGGGCAGATTTTAAGCATGTTTGATTACAAATTCACGATTTCAAATCTTCGAAAAATTATTCCCAATTATGCAAGTTCATGAAAAGTCAAGTTTATGATTTATGATTTCAAGTATGATGAGATATCTAGCATGATTGAATATTTATAAATTACCCATGAATAATTCATGATTTTACTTATGAAGTCTATTTCAAGAATGCATGAATTTAAGATTTGGGAAAGCCCGTACATGTTAAGTACTCTTTCATGACTTCGTTCAGTTTTACAATATCAGCTCACCATACGATTTGGAGTAGTACTCCCTATTTTCAGCTTATGGTATGTTTGAAGCCAGGACTCCCCATATTGATATTTTAAACTATGCATGTAATTACATTATTAGCTTTGTTGAAAAATGATGGTTTCAGCTTCATTTAAAAATGTCGGATAGCGCCTTGCATTTATTTTGGAGTAGTATTTAGCACCGAGCAGGCTAGGGGTTCATGAAAACCCTGGGCCTCAGAACTACACACAACCGTAGGTTTAGATATATTTATTTGGGGTCTCTCAAGAGAGTTTTCCCTACCTGCAAGAGGTCTTCAACTTGATATCGATATCATGGTAGTGTCCATAGCCCTGACAATAAATTGGACGGCTCTGCCAACTTGAGTGTAATAGTTGGGACATTATGTAAGCTCTATCGTAATGGTATCGATTAAGAAGAGTCTTGATGTGCCGTGAATTTATGGCTCTAGCGATGCTTAAAGCTGTGTGAATGTGCATGACTTTAGGTATATTATGTATATATGACACGTTTTGGTAGTTTTGCAGGTAAAACGGGCCATAAGAATAGAAGCTGAGAAAAAGAAATGAACACAGAAAAAGATGCCTCAGAAGAGCTGCACTATGGAACATTGGTCCTTACCATGGGCTGTCCTATTCAGCTATTACATGTAATTTAGAGAAGTTCTTAAGCGGTGTGCTAAGTAATGGTTGAAACCCATGGACCATACTAGCTTACAACGGGTCGTTCTAATCGATCGTGGGAAGATACAGAAAAGAATATTAAACTTAAGCCTCCTACAACGGATGGTTCCTACGGGTTGTGTGAACTTACTATGGACCGTCCTGTCCGGTCGTGGAAAGAATCAGAGAAATTGACTAATATCGGGCTGCTTAAAACGGACAAACAGGATGGACCATACTTTCTAAGGATGATTCGTTTTGAGTTCTCTTACATTTAGGTTCAGAAACAATGATCAAGAGGCCAGGAAATAACAAACAGGAGCAACGACTCGTAGGATCTTACAACGAGCCATTGTTTGAGGCCATATGCTAAAAGGAGTAAAGTCTGAGGGAAGCTACAACTGGAACAACGGACACTCTAACGATCCATTGAAGCTACCATCCGACCGTGGTACCTTCCAACACTAGAATCCTAGTTGATTTAGGAAAGGATTTGTTTCATGTCTATAAATAATATTTTTAGGTTTATTTTACAAGTTATGAAATCTTACAAAATTGAACAGTAATTTTAGTTGGTGTTAATGATATTTCTTGGCTCAAGAAACAAAGTTTATAATTTTGTTCTTGATTTTTAGAATTAAACAACATTGAAGTTTTGTTCGTTTTTAGAGTTATATTCAATTCAAGTGGTTTTCTTCTACGAATTCTTGTAAGTTGCAATTATGATTTCTTCTATATTTTGTGATTATGATATTTCAACTATGAGTAGCTAAATTCATAACTAGGATTGTGGGAACCATGATGAATTAAGACACATAGGTATAACACTTAGTGATTCTTTAACGGGGTTTAATGCATGTATTGTTTTTCCCTTCATTTTAATTATTTCGTAACGGTTGCAAACATCGGAACTTGCCTTATTCTTATTTACTGGACCAAGGATGCAGTGAATCGGAAAAGGGATTAACAACGGAGATTTGAGGCTATCAACCCTTATCTAATAGCTTGAACCTATCCGGGAATATCTAATCTGATATTAAGGGTAAGGGTTAATTAAGCATACACCCGTATATGGACCAAGTTGTGTGGTGATAATCATCTAGATAGGAGACCAACCATTTAGGTGAATATAACTTATCAATATTGCATGCTAAGCACCGGAATAGATCTCTAGTGTAAAATCCTTGTGGTTATGAAGTCTCGGGGAACACAATCCTAGTCAACTTGTTGATTGAATACAACCAGAATTGATTTAAGCATTTACTAGTCTTTACTCTTATTTATTATTTTATTTTTTAATTCTTTACCCCTAGGAAATAAGTAAGCCGATAGTAATAGTAAATCACATTAACTCGAGTTTTTTCCATATTGCCTGTGGAATCGACCTCAACCTTTGTTTGGTTCTATATTTGACATCAGTCGTTTTATACCTCATTACAAGGTGTAATTTGGGTGATATCAAATTTTCGCACCGTTGTCAAGGAATATAGCTAAGGCTATAGTTAATTGTGTTTGCTTTAATGTTTGTTCTTATTTTCCTTTTTATTTTTCTTTTGTTGTTTTTGTTTTTAACAGATCTTAGGTTTGTGCATGCCCTGTACTAGGAGCCAAGGAAAATCCCTGGTTCAAATCGATCACGAACTTGAGCAAACACTGAGAAATATGAGTAGAATGGCCAACATACAAGAGAAAGAGACAGTGGATCAAGCTACAGCCAGAATGTTGGTCGAGGAACAAGTTCAGGTAAGAGATAGAGAACTAGCAAGGGTTGTTGAAGAGAAACGCCTAGCTGCTGAAGCAGAGCGAGCTAGAAGGAACAGAGGTCCAGAGAAGCAAAGGCGCCGGTATTTCGATGAGGATGATGATGTTGGTATTGATGAAGCCAGTGCCACTGGAGCTATTGTCCCTCCCCCTTTGCCTGCTGGGGCAAAGTTTGATATTATCAGTGCTATGATCCAACTGTTCCACATGAAGGGGATATTTGCGGGTCATGCAATTGATGATACACATACTCACTTGACATATTTCATAGGTATCTGCAAAGCATATAAACAACCGGGAGTGAGTTAGGATGCAATTCGGCTGAGGTTATTTCCCTTTTCATTAGGGAGTGAGGCAACGCTCTGGTTGGCTGAACTGCCCAATGATTTTATCACTACATGGAGGGAGTTGAAAAGAGCTTTTCTTGAAAGATTTTTCCCACCTTCCAGAGCCTTGTAGCTGAAAGATAAGATTTACAACTTTAGGCAGTTAAATTTTGAGGCACTTCATGAGACATGGCTGAGATTCAACAAGAAGCTTAAAAGGGTGCCCAAACCACAGGATCCCAGAAGATACATTGCTAGAAATTTTCTATAGATCTTTAAATGCTAACACTAAGGCGGTGGCAGATACCGTGTCTGGCGGATCATTCATGAGTCACACTTATGCTGAAGATGCTGAACTACTTGAGAGAATCACAAAAACTAACCGTATATGGAACACAAGAGAGTCAGAGATTCCGTTTGGTTCTTATGCGATAGGTATTTCTGCGGAGCAGAGAAGGAAGGATGAAGAGCCCGTATTGATTGATGATGATAGGGTGGTTGATTCCGAGGATCGAATGCTGGTTGATGATTTAGTGATGAAGATTGCTCCTAGTAATGCAAAAGAGTATGGATCTGGCAGTGAGAAGGAGAAGGAGGCACAACAAAAGTTCACACCGATCCCTAGACCTCCTCCCCCTTTCCATAGTGGTTGAAGAAAAAGGTCGAAGATGGGAAGTATCATAAGTTCATATCCATGTTGAAACAATTATCTGTGAACATTCCATTAGTCGAAGCACTTGAGCAGATGCCTTGCTATTTTAAATTCATGAAGGACCTTGTCACTAGAAAGGGGACAATAAGCTTTGAAACTGCAGATAATTTGCACCACTGTAGTGCAATAGCATCCCATTCTCTTGTTCAGAAAAAGGAAGACCCTAGAGTGTTCACCATACCATGCACTATTGGAGCCTTTAATTTTGCTAAGGTGCTATGTGATCTTGGAGCTAGTATTAACTCCATGCCACTAGTAGTGTTCATACAATTGGGCTTGGGAGCCCCCAAACCAACTATAATTTGGTTTTTGATGGAAGATCGTACGGTGAAGATTATGGTGGGAATTCTCTATGATGTTCTAGTGAAAGTGGAGTCCTTTATATTTCTGGCTGATTTTGTTATCCTGGACTGTGAAGTTGATTTTGAGGTCCCCATTATCTTGGGGCGACCATTCCTCGCCACCGGACGTGCTCTTGTAGATATGGAGATTGGACAGTTGAAATTCCAGTTGAATAATAAGGAAGTGACATTCAATGTATGCAGATCCATGAAGCAGCCAAATGACATGAGGGTGGTCTCAGTAATTGATGTTGTGGAACTTGAGTTCTCATTTATGCCTATGGAGGAGTTATTGATTCTTGATGACTTAGTAGTATCCTTGATTAATGTTGGTGCTGAGGAGATCCATGGGGGGGGGGAGGAGATAGTTAATGCACTTGCTGGTATGGGGTCATAAACTTATGCTCCAAAGATGATTGATCTTGACTTGAATAATCGTGTGACACCACCAACCAAGACATCTATTGAGGAGCCTCTAAAATTGGAGCTCAAAACACATCCATCTCACTTGCAGTATGTATTTTTGGGAACCTATAACACTTTACGGATCATTGTTGCAGCTGACTTAGAGGAATCGCAAGTGGAGGCTTTGTTCTCCATTTTAAGGAGATATAAAAAAGCCATGGCGTGGACCATTGCATACATTATTGGAATCCTAGCCAGTATTTGCACTCATAAGATCCAGCTAGAGCCAGATTGTATTCCGAGCATTGAGCATCAGCGTAGGTTAAATCCACCTATGCAAGAGGTGGTCAAGAAGGAGATCATCATGTGGTTGGATATGGGTGTGGTTTACCCTATTGCTGATAGAAAATGGATGAGCCCAATTCATTGTGTACCAAAGAAGGGAGGAATCACAGTGGTCCCAAATGCTAACAATGAGCTCATTCCAATAAGGCCAGTCACCGGTTGGAGAGTATGCATAGACTACAGGAAGTTGAACCATTGGACTCAGAAGGATCACTTTCCTATGCCATTCATGGATCAAATGCTAGACCGACTTGTAGGCAGAGGATGGTACTGTTTCCTTGATGGTTATTAAGGGTACAATCAGATTTCTATAGCCCCCGAAGACCAAGGGAAAACTATGTTCACTTGTCCATATGGTACATTTGTTTTAAGAGGATGCCATTTGGGTTATGTAATGCACACACAACTTTTCAGTATTGCATGATGTCCATATTTTCTGACATGGTGGAAGGCATCATTAAAGTCTTTATGGATGACTTTTTGGTGGTGGGTGATTCATTCGAAGATTATTTGGCTCATTTGAGCAAGGTGCTGCAGCGATGTGAAGAGCCCAACTTGGTGCTTAACTGGGAAAGGTGTCATTTCATGGTCAAAGAAGGTATAGTGCTAGGCCATAAGATTTTAGGTAAGGGTATTGAGGTGGATGATCTTGGGCAGATTTATATGCCCAAGTGATACTCAAACGTATCATTTTCGCCTTGTTTATCTAGCAATGTGTATACATTTTCATGTAATTGGTAATAAAATGTGAATTTATACTAACCAACATGATTAGCATTGTTTTGTAGGTAAAATGTGATTTTGAGGAGCTAAAAAGCATGTTGGAACAATATCGGAATTGGACTTGGATTCGAGCACGAAAAAAGCATTGGACTGCACCAATTAAAGGGGCTCCGCGATGGAGCCGTGTCACGCTACCATCGCGGAGGCATTCTGCCTGGAGGATGAATAATTAGTCAAATTCCAGTAGAGCCTCGCGACAGCTCCGTGGCACGGAGGCAAGCCTCCGCGTTGCATGCCGTGCCACGTTGAAGCTTTATTCCCAGACCCTAAATTTCCAGAAAGGGTCCGCGTCCACGCCGTGTCACGGAGGCAGTGCTCTGCGATGCACTCCGTGACACGTTGCTTGTTATTCCGAGAAAAATTCCCACTAGTATAAATAGAACACTTAGGCTTATTTTTAAGGAACTGAGACTTGGTGGAGCAAGGACGTGGGTTACAGACAGTTGAGGGACGAAAAAGCTCAGGGTTTTTCTCTCTTTCTTTCTTCTTTCAATCAATTATTTGTATGATTAACACTTGTTTTAGGATGATTAATCCACAAATGAGTGGCTAATTCCCTTCCTTGCTGAGGTTATGAACATTTGTGATGAATTTTGATTATTAAATTATATGATTTTTCATCTTCTTCTTCCATGTTGTTCTATTAATTCTTGTTTCTACTGCATTGGTGTGTGGCCGACATTAATGTACATCTAAAAAGTCCGATTTCACTCGAGAGAGCACGAAATTGGAAAGTTGTGAATTAATAGGGTATTGTTCTTAACTTGATTTGGGAAAATTGGGTTTTGATGTGCTTTCCTGATAGAAATATACTTGAAAGCCGTATTAGTCAATTTAGGAACTGGAATTGTATTGCTAGGTCATAAATTGCATTTGATCACAGAAATGTAGACGGATGGTTTATGATTCTTAAGTGAGATTAAATACGAGAGTTTTAATCTCTAGGCTAATGTTCTTGGCTAGCAACAGGAAGACAAGATTAACCAAATTATGATTATAATCAAGTTCATTACATGTTCTTAACCTTGGCATGCTCATATCCATAGTTTCAATTCAAAGTAGATAGTTGTTAATAGTTTTAGTATATAATTTATAAACAAATTATTTAACTTTTGGTTACTTTGTTGTCAGCATATTTAGACGTAAGATAGAATATAGTATACTTGAGTAATTTTTACTTATCCAGAGTCTCCTTGGTTCTATAGTTGGCTTACTTAAGCCACTTACTACTTGTTTGACCACGTGCACTTGCGTGTCGGTTTTTAACCCTATAGAAAACACCCGAACAAGTTTTTGGCGCCGTTGCCGGGGAGACTAGGCAATTGGTGAAATTTTGTTAAGTGTAAATTTACTGTATTTTTATTTTATTTTCTTAAGTGTTGACAACTTGGTCTTAGCCTGTATTTTGCAGACTTGATTTCTGTGAACACTGGCAAGAGACAAAGAGCTGGTGGAATCTTATATAGAGCCTGAACGTATATTTCATAGTAAACGCAGAGAAGCTCTACAAAAGAAGCTGCAGTTGCTCAGACAGACTATTATGGAGCAACAAAATCCACCGGTTGTGAGGGCAGTGTTAGTGCCCGAAGAAGCAGTAGCAAGGCCGGTTCGCGAGGTGGCAATCCCACATGCCAACAATGTACATTCAAGTATCCGCAAACCAGAGCCTGGAGGGAGATTTGAACTCAAGCAGAATATGGTGCAACTGTTGCACACAAGCGGGCAATTTACCGGTCTCCCTCATGAAGACCCACAACAACATCTCCAAAACTTTTTGGAGATAAGTGACACTTATATACCCGCTGGAGTGTCACCTGATTATATTCGGCTCACACTATTCCCGTTCTCATTACTTGGTGAAGCCAAGAGGTGGTTAAAAGCTGAGCCACCAAATTCTATCTCAACATGGGATGATCTAGCACGAAAGTTCTTGATAAGATTTTTTCCCTCTGGTAAAACAGCCAGACTTAGAAGTCAAATTCTAAGTTTCAAACAGAGAGAGGGAGAAAATTTGTATCAAGCCTGGGAAAGATTTAAATCCATGTTGCGGGACTGTCCTCATCATCATCAGTCCAATGAGGTGTTGGTGCACACATTTATTGAGGGTTTGGAACCCCATACTAAAATTTTGTTAGACTCAGCAGCTGGAGGGCAAGCGCTGGAAAAGACTTATGAGGAGCTGTACACTTTGCTAAACCGGATTTCACAGGGCAATCCAGAATGGAATGCTGATTCATCACGAGGTGGAGCAAGGAAAGCAGCAGGAGTGCTTGAAGTGAATGGATTTACAGCTATCGCTGCACAGATAGCTGCCTTGCAGAATCAATTGAACAACCACTTCAGCAACATGAATTTGAACCAGCCTTCAGCTTCAGTCAATGCGGTCCAGCAAATGTGGTGTGAAGTGTGTGGTAGCAGTGAGCACTCAGCTGAGTGCTGTGGAGCAAATCCTGATTCTGTTAACTTTGTGGGCAATGCACAAAGAAATCAGCAACAGTTTGGTAGTGGCTACAACTCAAATTGGAGGAACCATCCAAATTTTTCATGGGGTAGCAACAACCAACAAGGCCAAAGTTCGGGTCAGGGTATGCAAAGAAATCAAGGAGGGCAATAGAACTACCAATCCCAATGCAGAAATCACAATGCCCCTCCTCCACCACCATCACCTAGCATTGAGGAGATGTTCAAGACCATGATCGCTAATCAGGCGCAATTGCAGGCTGACTATGTTAAATTGGCAGCCGAAGTGAAAAATAATCAGTTAGTGACCAAGGCTCTTGAGTATCAATTTGGGTAATTTGCTAGTGCCCAAAATACAAGGCCCAGAGGAGGACTGCCTAGCGACACGGATCCTAATCCGAAGCAGGTCAATGCAGTGACCACAAGGAGTGGTTTGCAGCTGAAGGAGGTGGAACCAGAATGACCACCTCAAAAGTCAGGAGCATCAGAAGTTGAGGGAGAACAAAGTTCGAAAAGGGGGAAGACCAAAGAAGCTAAATCAAAAAGACCTCCACCCCCGTTCCCTCAACGACTAAAGAAACACAAAGAGGAGGCGTGTTTCAAGAAATTTATGGAGGTGCTTAAACAGGTACATGTTAATTTACCTCTTGTTGATGTCTTGCAGGGAGTGCCTAAATATGCAAAATACATTAAAGACATCGTGGCCAACAAAAGTCATTTGACCGAGTATGCCACGGTGGCTTTGACGGTTCCCGGATCCAAAATAGACTGCCCACGAAGCTAAAGGACCCTGGAAGTTTTACTATCCAGCTTACTATTGGGCAGAGCATCCGAGCTCGTGGATTGTGTGACTTGGGGGCGAGCATAAATCTGATGCCATCTTCGGTATTCAGAAAGTTAGGTCTAGGGAGTCCTAGACCTACAACCGTAATCTTGCAGTTGGCAGACAGATCCTTAGCTAGGCCGGATGGCATTGTTGAGGATGTGCTTGTCCAAGTGGGATCCCTCATTTTCCCGGTAGATTTTATTGTTCTGGATTTTGAACCAGACGCGAAAGTCCCATTTATTTTGGGACGACCCTTCTTGGCAACCGGGAAAGCATTAATCGACGTGGCTGCGGGTCAACTTACAATGCCAGAACATGACAAAGTAGAGGTGTTCGATGTGTACAAAGCACCCAAGCTCCCGATGGTGAATGAAGAACTCTCGGTGATCAATGTAATTGATCATGGGAATGCTAAACAAATGAATGATTCCCGAGAGTTGATGGGAAGACCACCAGATAGGGGTGAGCACTACTGGGGGGAGGACAATGATCGTGAGAAATCGTCCATCACCCTAGCGGACAATTGAGCATAAAGGACGTCGAGCCGCGACGGTAAACCAGGCGCTGCACGGGAGGCAACCCGTGAAAAATATTTTTTTCTTTTATTTTGTAAAGGTGTAAATAGATTTTATTTTAATTTTCTTTTTCTTGATTTAGTACAAATTTTTAGTTTTAGTAGTATTTTTTTCATTTTAGTTAGTGAAACTTATTAATCTAACCAATTTTGTTTAGTGAGGTGATTTTCAGGTCAAACGGAGAAAAATGTGCACGGAATCGTGAAGGAAAAGGCGAGGTATGAAAAAATTAATAAAATGCAGAGACAGTGAGCTGGGGCGATAGCTCCGTGTCACGGAGGAGGACCTCCGCGTTACCCTCCCTGACACGTTGAGGTTTAATCTGGAATTTTTAAAAAATTCTAGAGGGCTATCGTGATGGCTCCATGTCACAGAGGCAGTGCACCGCGATGCACTCCGTGACACGTTGCCATATAAATGGTGATGGGTCACACCGGGTTGCCGGGTGACCCGCGTGTTTTCTTCATTTTAAACCCCGATTTTACCCCTTTTCCCCTCATTTTTACACTTCTCCGCGACCAAACGTCCCAAAACCCCTCTCCCACCAACGTGCCACGGTATAAAGCAAAGAATTATCAAGTTTTCTTCGGTTCTTCAACTACGAGGTATGTTTTCCGATTATCTCTCAAGTTTTTGTTGATTTTATTCGAATTTAAACATGGGAGGTGATCTAAATCACCCCAAGTTGAAATTTAGCATGAAATTGAGTTATTCCTTGATTGATAACTGTTCGGAATGTTGTAATGAGCGTTTGAACTTGTCGATTGTGTGAATGATTCGAATTTGATTGCGAAATCAAATTCTAGGGCTTGGTTGTTGGAATCGAAAGGGGTAACTTGGTAAATTTGTGAATTATATGCCGGGTTGTATGTATTGAATGAGATAAGTCATTGTAGAATATTGTTTGAATGTAATAGACGATGAATTCTCGGGTTTTTGGGAAAATGTTGAAAATTGTTCAAATTGGGTTGATTATATAGGTTCATGTATATATAGAATTTTTGTTGTTGTTTTTGTTTTGTTGTTTTTCCTTGCTAAGTGCGATGGTTGAATTTCTAGCGATGGTAGTGATTGGGATTAGCTGTATGAAGTCTGAGTAGTACGCTAAAGTTATACCGTTGAATTGTTCTTTGCGAACGCACAAAGCATGAATTGTATAGTTGTTAATTTTTAGTGTAAATAAAGTGATTCTTGCCGTAGTATCATAACCGTAGCTAAGGACTAAGTGTGGGGTAAACTTAACTTAACCCGACCTTAGCCGAAGTTAATATTCATTTAACTTGACATTTTGCTTGTTTATTTGTGTTGAAAGGTACAATGGCAAGTAGGCAGGAAAAGGGTAAAGGTGCATCTACTTCAGGCACCGGGAGAAAATGACTTAGACTGGGCACAGCAGTCCCAGCTGCACCAGCAGTTCCGCACGGCCAACGCCGCCAATACGGAACGAGGTGGGTAACCGATGAAGGGAAGAAGTGGTACACAAAACACAAGGAGAATAAATACTTCCCCGAGGAGCATATTGCACGGGAACCACTAGCACAAGAGTTCCCCCGCATAGTGCAAAGGATCGAGGCAGCTGGGCTCAGCTTCATATTTCAGGAGCCCAAGGAATGCAACCTACATCTAGTCCGGGAGTTCTATGCAAATTGGAACCCGGCAATGAGAAGCCACACAATCAAGATCAGAGGGCAAATTGTCACTCTGGAACCCCAGCAATTAAATGCCATCATCGGAGCGCGGGACACAGACGCCCACGTTCTCCGCCAGCTGAACATCACCCCACCATATGCCGATATCAGACGCACTCTGTGTGGGGCTCGATCCATAGCCAGATGGAGCAGACATAAGGAGAGGGGTTACCACCAGACTCTGCCGTATTCTCAAATTAACAGGGAGGCCAGAATATGGCTGAAGATAGTTTGCTCGTGCCTAATCCTGGGGGTGCACATGACTGATGTGACCCGGGACCGGGTTTGCCTGGTGTACGCCCTGATGAAAGGGCTGGAGATTAATGTTGGGGCGGTCATCATATCTGCCATGAAGAGAGCCCGACTACACCAGGGCTACATGTATGGGTTCGGGGGACTAATTACCACCTTTCTCCGGGGCCTCGACGTTGAGGAAGAGGCTTTGGATTACATCACGCAGTTGGAGCGGAGGGCCCTTGACGTGACCAAAACTAAGGCCCCTGACACCACACACGGGCCAGTGCTGACGCTTGGCGAGCGACATGCTCGTGACGACCGCTACATGGCACGGATGTTCGGAATGCAAATGCTCCAGCTTCGGATTGGTGGGAGACCAGCCACGGAAGAGGAGCTATGGCAGCTCGAGCTGGATTACCCATTTGGCGAAAACGCCAGGGCTCTATGTCGAGTGGGGCTAGCCTTTGTAGAGCCCACTGACGATGATGTCCCCACGGACGAGGAGACACGTCGGGAGGACTCCGATGTGGAGTCCGAGAACGACGATGGAGGTGACTCGGACATGGGCGATGAGGCAGCAGCACCGGATGAAGAAGTCGAATATTTTGACTGATCAGGGAGTTCCACCACCCAAAAATTTTGTGCTTTTTAATTTTTGTGAACACTGGGGACAGTGTTCGATTTAAGTGTAGGGTGGGGAGTAGTTAGGTGCTGGGGTTGGGCTGGTGTGCTTGTATGCTTTCCTCAATTTTGTATGTATGTTTCCCTTTGTTTGTGAATTGCAAACTGGTCTGTATCTGTACATATTTGTGGTAATTGATGTGTGTTGTGTGAAATGTTGTGGTTGCCAGCTAAGTCTGTAAATATTTTTGTAAATATTTTCTTCATTTAATTTTTTTTCTCCATCGAAATGATCGATGTTTTGCAAAATTTTTCAATTTTTATTTTTGGGTTTCTCGGAGTTTATTTTCGGTTCTATTACCGAGAATAGTCCCATTGAACCGAAGTCATAGTTAGTGACCGTTCCCTATGATGGATGGATGACGACCGTCTTAAGGGAAATGTAGTCGGTAGGAGTAGTGATTTTAATTTGTTTTCAGTTTTTTTTTCTTTGGTGGATTGCATCACGGAACATGTAGTTACTATATGGTTGTGAAATGTTGGTTATGTATTGTAACTGATATTCAAAATGCAAAAGTGATTCGTATGAAAGCATGCAATTTTGTAAATATGTTGAGATACCTAGGTTGTAGAGTTTGATTCGGTGTGATTGAGGCTTAATTTTTGAATTCATGTAATTAGCTAATTTAAGAGTCTGTGAATGCATCTTGAATCAAGCATGTGCACGAAGTGTGAAGTGAGGTATTGTTATTCCATGCTATTGTGAAGTGTCTAGAACTTGCCTGGTGTGTGTACAAAACGAAATGAAGAAGGTGTAGTGTTGGAAAGGACGTAGGCATTTCTTTCTTAACCGAGAGTTTCTATTTTTTTCTTGTCATACTCTCCTTTTTATGTGATTGTATACCCTAGTCAGCCCGTTGAGCCTTAGCCTATTATTTCTTTCTTTTGTCCAAAAAAAGTATAAACTGAGCTTGATTCTTTCTTTTCATTAGCCGTAAAGCCTATACAAAACTCTTAAGCGCTTAAGAAGAACAAAAATTTTCCGAAAGTGTCAAAGAGTGAGAATGGTGAAAAGAAAAAGAAAAGCAGAGTGAGGAAAGAAAAGAAAAAGGTGGAGGGTGCACTTGTTATAATTAAATGATAATGAAGGTGCATGAAAAATCGTTGTTGTTGTGTCAAGTGTGTTTGATGAAATGGGTCATACGAAGGTAAATCATCATGAATGGGATGATGAGAAAAAAAAAGAAAAGAGAGAAACAATGTCCATACGTTGATGGGAATGTGTTGAAATGGAGCTTAATGATGCTAGTGGCTATTATTGGCTAATCCAATATGTACTAGTTCCATAGCTTCCATTACAACCCATTAAAGTCCTACGTGATCTTACATTGCATTTCTTTATATTAGTGGAGTGATACACTAAGGGCAAGATTATGGGTCATGACATGATGCATGTGAATTCTTTTAGGAGAGAGAGTGAAATTAATTTTTACATGCCCCTACTTGAATGTTTGTGTGTCACATGAACATAAAGGGGAAGATTCTCTTGAGTTGTGAGGGCACATGCTTGATGAAAGATTGATTTTCGTGTCGGATATCTTGGTTAGCTAATTTGCATGAGTTTGCCGATATCGAGAGTCGATTCTTAAATCTAGGAAGTCTTAATGTATTAAAGGTCATTGCATTGTAAGACCATGCATGTTTTCTTGATGATTTACAATATTGAATGATCGGTATGACCGTAGCTCAAATTGTCGCACCATAGTGGCGAAGGTTGTGATGTAATTTGCATGAATTGTGTATTTGTTGTTTGAGGACGAACAAGGATTTAAGTGTGGGGTAAGTGATCTTGGGCAGATTTATATGCCCAAGTGATACTCAAACGTATCATTTTCGCCTTGTTTATCTAGCAATGTGTATACATTTTTATGTAATTGGTAACAAAATGTGAATTTATACTAACCAACATGATTAGCATTGTTTTGTAGGTAAAATGTGATTTTGAGGAGCTAAAAAGCATGTTGGAACAATATCGGAATTGGACTTGGATTCGAGCACGAAAAAGGCATTGGACTGCACCAATTAAAGGGGCTCCGCGATGGAGCCGTGTCACGCTACCATCGCGAAAGCATTCTGCCTGGAGGATGAATAATTAGTCAAATTCCAGTGGAGCCTCGCGACAGCTCCGTGGCACGGAGGCAAGCCTCCGCGTTGCATGCCGTGCCACATTGAAGCTTTATTCCCGGACCCTAAATTTCCAGAAAGGGTCCGCGTCCACACCGTGTCACGGAGGCAGTGCTCTGCGATGCACTCCGTGACACATTGCTTGTTATTCCGGGAAAAATTCCCACTAGTATAAATAGAACACTTAGGCTTATTTTTAAGGAATTGAGACTTGGTGGAGCAAGGACGTGGGTTACAGGCAGTTGAGGGACGAAAAAGCTCAGGGTTTTTCTCTCTTTCTTTCTTCTTTCAATCAATCGTTTGTATGATTAACACTTGAGGATGATTAATCCACAAATGAGTGGCTAATTCCCTTCCTTGCTGAGGTTATGAACATTTGTGATGAATTTTGATTATTAAATTATATGGTTTTTCATCTTCTTCTTCCATGTTGTTCTATTAATTCTTGTTTCTACTGCATTGGTGTGTGGCCGACATTAATGTACATCTAAAAAGTCTGATTTCACTCGAGAGAGCACGAAATTGGAAAGTTGTGAATTAATAGGGTATTATTCTTAACTTGATTTGGGAAAATTGGGTTTTGATGTGCTTTCCTGATAGAAATATACTTGAAAGACGTATTAGTCAATTTAGGAACCGGAATTGTATTGCTAGGTCATAAATTGCATTTGATCACAGAAATGTAGACGGATGGTTTATGATTCTTAAGTGAGATTAAATACGAGAGTTTTAATCTCTAGGCTAATGTTCTTGGCTAGCAACAGGAAGACAAGATTAACCAAATTATGATTATAATCAAGTTCATTACATGTTCTTAACCTTGGCATGCTCATATCCATAGTTTCAATTCAAAGAAGATAGTTGTTAATAGTTTTAGTATATAATTTATAAACAAATTATTTAACTTTTGGTTACTTTGTTGTCAGCATATTTAGACGTAAGATAGAATATAGTATACTTGAGCAATTTTTACTTATCCAAAGTCTCCTTGGTTCGATACTTGGCTTACTTAAGCCACTTACTACTTGTTTGACCACGTGCACTTGCGTGTCGGTTTTTAACCCTATAGCAAACACCCGAACAGTGGACCGGTCCAAGATCGAGGTAATTTCTAGTCTACCACCTCCAATTTATGTGAAAGGTGTTCGAAGTTTTTTGGGTCATGTAGGGTTTTACAGAAGAATCATTAAGGAATTCTCCAAATTGCACATCCTTTGTGTAAACTACTTGAGAAAGAGGTGAAGTTTATTTTTGATGAGGCATGTCTGAAGGCGTTTGAAGGCCGAAGAGAGAGATTGACCACTACCCCGATTATAGTAGCACCTGACTGGTGTTTACCATTCGAGGTTATGTGTGATGCTAGCGGAGTGGCCCTGGGAGTTGTGTTGGGTCAAGGCATGAAAAGATTTTCCATCCTATTTATTATGCTAGCAAGGCTCTAAATGCAGCTCAGAAAAATTACATCGTGACAGAATAGGAGTTGTTGGCTGTAGTTTTCGAATTTGAGAAGTTTCGGGAATACTTGCTTGGAACTAAGGTGATAGACCATACATACCATGCGGCTTTGAGATATCTGATGGCAAAGAAGGATGCCAATCCACGCTGATTCGATGGGTTCTGCTATTACAAGAGTTTGAGTTCGAGGTAAGTGATCCGAAAGGAACCGAAAACCAGGTGTCGGATCACTTATAAAGATTGGAACCTGATGCATCACTTCGAGATGAGCATGACATAGATGATGCATTTCCCAACGTGTAGGTTTTAGAGGCCTCACAGGATATCATCCTATGGTTTACAAACTTTGCTAACTATCTAGTGAGTGATTTTGTATGGGAGAACTTATCTTTTCACTAGCGAAAGAAGTTGACATCTGATGTGTGGGTATTATTTTGGGTATGAGCCCTACTTATTTCGCATATGTGCTGATGGGGTGATTCGGAGATGTGTGCCCGAGGTAGAGATGTTGAGTATATTGGAGTCCTGTCACTCATCCCTTGTTGGAGGTCACTACAACGGGATTCACACAGCCCACAAGATTCTGTAATGTGGGTATTATCGACCAAACATTCACCAGGATGCGCATGATTTTTCAAAGGCATGTGATGCATACCAAAGACAAGAAGGCATATCACGGAGGTATCAGCTTCCTCTTACTCCCATCCTGGTCATTGAGATATTTGATGTGGGGGGCATTGATTTCATGAGCCCATTTGTGAGCTTAAACGAGATGAAGTACATACTTGTTGCTGTGGACTATGTTTCGAAATGGGTGGAGGCAGTTGCACTTCCAAATAATGAAGGGAAGAGTGTCACAACATTCTTGATGCGGAATATATTTTCTATATTCGGGACTCCCAGAGCCATCATTAGTGATGGGTATTCACACTTCTGTAACCGGTTGTTCCGTAATTTATTGGAAAAATTGGGTTAAAACACAGGGCGGCAACACCCTATCATCCACAGTCAAGTGGGTAGGTTGAATTCACAAATAGGGAGATAAAGACCATTTTGGTGAAGACTGTGAATGCTAATCGGATAGATTGGGCAGGAAGCTTGATGATGCTCTGTGGGCTCAGCGGACCGCATTCAAGACTCCTAAACGTATGTCTCCATATCAGCTTGTATATGGGAAAGCATGCCATCTCCAGTTGAACTTGAGCACAAAGCTATATAGGCGCTCAAGAAGCTGAATTTGAATTGGAGCAAAGCTGCAAACTTGAGGCTTGATCAGTTAAATGAGCTAGATGAATTTCGTTTGAAAGCCTATGAGAGTTCAGAAATTTATAAATTAAGAATGAAAATTCAGCATGACCGGAGAATCGAGAAGAGAGAGTTCAAACTAGGCTTCGCTTGTTTCCTGGCAAGTTGAAGTCCAAATGGTTGGGGCCTTTTCAAGTGGTTCAAGTATTCTCCCATGGGGAAATTGATCTGGAAAACCATGAAGGAAAGCTGTTTAAAGTTAATGGTCAACGAGTGAAAGCATATCTGGGGAAGAGAGAAGAAATAAAGCTGGTAGATCCCTAGGCTCTAGGTGAAAACTGAGTAACCCAAGGACTTGCGCCGTGCCGCGACTTTAAATCCGGCACTGCATAGGAGGTAACACATAGAGGTGTTTGGGTGAAGTCTTAGTAGTCAAAATACACGCGTCGTGTCGTGAAGTTAAATTAGGCGCTTCTTGGGAGGCAACCCAATTTGTAAATTTTTATATAAATATAGTGTTCATTGTTGTTGATGTGTGCAATTCCAAGGAAAAGGAAAACTTGAATGATTCAGCTCAAGGCTTAAACCACGACTCTCAAAACGGACCGTTGTAAGAAGGAATTACTCCTGGTTCATAGTCGTTGTTACTATCTAGAGTGCCTTGTTTTTGAGTCTAATCAATGGGCACTCAGAACGGGCCATCATTTGTTCACACGGGTCACGGTTTCGCCCATTCGAACAAAGTCTTGCCGACTTGAAAATTAATGAACGAACCTACGGACGAACAGTATGGGTCACTGAGGAGGACAAACGGCTCATGCTATTAGCCTGTAGGTTCCACAGGTAAGTTCCTAAAACTTTAAACTACTACACATAGGTACGGGTCGTTGTATCTTAATCTGACTCGTTGGATGAATCATGGTCAAAAAAGAATTTCCATACCCAACCCGACTCGCCAAGACCTAACCTATTTAAACCCCTCACACCCGATTTTTTTTGCACACTTCCCATTCAAAATCAAATCAAAGACTAAACTTTCACTCCCTCTCGGCTTGAACAACGACACCAACACCGCTGCACCATATTTCTCCAACTATTCATAAAAAAATTCTAGTGATTTTCTTGCTAAAGTTAGTATTTATTTGATATGAAAAGCTAGCCTTATATTTTTTTTTCTTTCTTTTTTTTTCTTCTAGTTGTTCTGTCATCATGGTAACTTTTTGAATTACAATTACCTTGTGGAAAATTGTTCACTGGAAACTTATGCATAGGGAAGTCATACTATTTGAAATTAATGAATTGAGTAGCTCTATGCAATCGGGGAAATAATTTGCATTACTGAAAAAGTGAAAATTAACCTAAAAGGGATGTTATGAAATTTTGATGGGGGTAGAGGGTTAGTAAATCTTCACATGTTTGATTCAATGTCTAAACTAATACTTGTTGGGTTGACTGAAGCTTGACGAGTGAGGTTAGGTTGCATGAATTAATCAATGACCCGTTGTTTTTCACAACAGCTTGTTGTTCGAGTGATTGAACTGCCTCAGACATAAATCATGAACCCCTCCCACAGACCAATAAGAAAAGTCATTGTATCTCACAATAGACCGTTGTATTGGCTCGTTGGTAAGTACAGAAGACCTCACTTTCAAAAGTTCATTAAACGATCGCAACAATAGGTCATTATTAATTACAACGACCCGTACTGCTGGTTGTCTATTGTGATTAAACAATGTGCAAAATGGGTTTATTTTTTGTGAATTTAACAATATGTCTCATAGGTACAATGACTTCACCAGTAAACAAGATGCAATAGGAATCTGTTGCACGAAAGAAAATTGCAAAAAGGTAGTAGCTCCTCGATGAGTCAGAATTGGACAGTTCTAGTGGTTTGGAGGTGCACTACAACATCACAAGCTCTGACGTATCTCCAGTGGTGACCACTAGGACAAAGTCCAAAGTCGAAGAAGCTGCAGCAACTACTACCTCACCTCCCCATTCTGATGAGGATAGTGATGAGGCCAATCTGATGGTGACAACCCTCATACGGATAATGCAGAAAAGGGCAATGATGATGTTGAGGAGTCAGGGGATGATGATACTAATGCAGAGAATTCCACTGACAAGGATAGTGCTGCTGAAGAGTCTAATGAGCGGGTAGAGGACTTTGTACCTACTACCACACCAGAAGAAAGGTCCAAGAGATGGTTTCTATAGGGATCCAAAGATGTGTATTTTGCAGGGCTCAATCTCAATGAAAAAGGAAATCCTAGCTGTAGTATTCAGGAGGAGCGAAAGATTCAAAATAATGCTCTAAATGAAGTTCCAGGACTTAAAAGGCTCTTCGAGGGCTACAACATGTATTGGATGGCAAAAACTCTGGGCAAATATAGCATGGAGATGGTGCATGAGTTCTACGCAAACTACTACTTCACCTTGGAAAAAAAGGATTCCTCAAAGAAGGCCATTAAGAAGGAACCCGTGCTAGACTTTTCCAGGGTAAGAGCTTTCCCAGTTGATATATCAGAGAGGACCATCACCAGAGTCTTGAAGGGTGGTGACTTTACATTGCCGACTAGAACTACTGAATATGATTACCGAATGGAGGCAATGAAAAGGATCAGAAAGTTGAGAACTGAGGACAAGGTGTTGCACTTTCAATGGATGGACAATGTTATTGATTAAGACAAGGAGGGAGCAGAATGGGTCACAGGCAGAAAACCGATCTACAAGGCTTTCCTGAATTTTTTGGCCAAGTCAGGTGGTCCATCGTTCGACATCGCCTCACGCCTATAGTGAACAATAATGTTTTAAGAGTAGATAGGGCAGCGTTGGTGGCATGCATTATGTATGAGTACCTGCTGAACATTCCCCGTATTATTGCCACAGAAATTTAGGAGCGGTTGGTCAAAGAAAACACTACACTTCCGTTTCCGAGCCTTATCTATCAGCTATGCATGGATTCTGGAGTGTATTTCTTCACAGATACCTATCATATGATTAAAGATGACCTAAATTCGGTGGCCAAGGTCCGAGTTCCATTTGGTGGACCCAGATTGATGAGAGTACACCGAGAGGAGGTGAGCAAGGTGACACTTCCAGCCAGGATGAGCATACCATGGAGCTTCCTTCCACTCGAGCAGATGAAGTTGCAGCAATGACTTCTATTCCATCAGGATGCTCAGCCCAGTCCATTCCCACTGGATACAGGTTGGTCCCAGAAAGTGACTTGAGAAAAATGGCCAAGAGACTGAATTATAGAACGTAAGATTGACATGCTGCTTGAGCAAGTTAAGTCATGGGTTAAAAAAGAAATAAAATATGCAACACGTGGGTTACATATATGGCTGGATGGTTTTGAGGTACGCCTCAACTAGTTTCGGTCTGATGCACAAACTCGGGATTGGGACACTATGGAGAAAGAGCTAGCAACGTTAAGAGCCTCAGTGCTAGAGTTTTCATCCAGATCTACTCCACTTTTGCCACCACAAACATTATCAGCAATAGATGAGGACTTGGATGTGGAGATTCCTTAGTTCTTTGACCTTGAGGCAGCCCCGCGTGGAAAAGGCAAATTGAAGCGAGCCACTGAGGGTGTGGAGGATGAGGAAACATGAAAACAGAAGAAGGAGAAGACGGCATTGAAAGCTATCGTCAAGGAAAGTCGATAGACTGTCGATATGCATGAGAGAGACATAATAAAGCGGGTTAAAGGTGCCAGCAGCTCTAGTATGCAGGATGAGCTTGAGGAAAGTGGGTACACAATTAATTTTCCTGTGTGGATGACGTTGGAGAACGCACAGTCCACAACTGATACCACTGCTACACAGGCTGGAGTCTTGACTGAGAGTCCAGCAGCTGAGGATTTTAGGGTTGCATCTGCAGCTGTAACACACCGAAAAATCAAAATCAAATTTCGGGGCATAAAGTAGGAAATCTGGAAAATTGCAGAAATGTCGCAGGACGGCCCACATGTTGAGTCATCAAGTAACCTTATGACTCGTTAGGTGAGCCGTGAGGAGAAGGATGATTAATGTAAAGGAGGGAGGTAGTGTACCTAACGAAGGACGTCACGAGTCATGGTCACTGACCACGACCATTAAGTCACTCGTGGTCAGACCTGAGTTGGAAATGTTTTAGTTGACCAGTGTACTCGATGTGGGTGAAATGAGTCGTCACCTCTGGCAACAACTAGTTAAGTGACTTGTTGTGGGACTTAGCATAAAATATCCAGAATGAGACAGCGTGGTCCATGACTGATGACCACTAGTCATGGTCATAGATAATGAATTGTTGGGTCCCTCGTGGTGACCTGCTAAGGATCCCAGGCAGTGTACTTGATAGGAGTGACCATGAGTCATGGTCAGTCACCACGACTCGTTAGGTCACCCATTAGGGGCACCTGACAGTTTTTCCCGGCGAACTTCTAAGGACTATTTAGTAAATTCCTATTCACATAAGCTTTAAAGTATGTCATTTTGGACCTAATTTAAGACTTATTAGAGAGATTGGATGGTTCCTCCCCTCATTCTCACATTAACCCTCAGAGAAATATCATAGAATTCTCTCTCAGAGTATTCCAGAGCAAGGGCTAGGGCTAAACATTTCTCTTCGATTCTCAAGAAAATTCTTCAGGTTTCTTCACCAGTTATATGGGGTTTTAGTAAGGGGATTGTTATTCCCTTGTATCCCAAAAATCCTCCTCAATTTCTTCTAGTAGTTTTAAGCCCTGAGCTTTCGGATATGAAGAGTATTCATGTTTATTTTCATTGATTTCACTTAGAACGATGATCATGTATATTGTTGACATGATCCCTATAAATTCCTTATCAAATTGACGGTGTTCATACAAAAAGTGAGTTTAAGCCCTAATTTTACGAGTAATGATTTTGCTTGTTAAATTCCCTCTAGTGAATGAAGAATGCTTTAGGTTGAATTCCTAGAACTTCTTGCTATACATATATGTTGGGTAAATACCTAGAATGACTTTAGTTCGTTGAATGGAGTTCCTATAATTCTTGAATATCTCTATATTATGAAATTCTCATACTGTTGGGATAAGTTGAATTCTCTATTAGCTGGTAGTAGTCTAGACAAGTTAGAACTAGAATCTCTCCAGAATCATATCAGTTAGTCTCAGTCAGAATGCTAGAATCCTCAATGATATTCAGAAAATTGTTAATTGATCAGTTTGACTTCAGTATTATTTTGAGGTATCAGTGGAGCCTCTCAGTTATTAGAACAAGACTCAGATTTACAGTTTTTGGTCCATTAGGCGGTCATGACATTCTAGTATATAGATCTGACCAGCCCCAAGACCCCAGTTCAGTTACAACTTGTTCTTAGACGGTCACGAAGCTTACAGATAAGAAGCTCTGACCAGTCTAGAACCCAGTTTCAGAATCTAGTCCGATAAGACTCTATGGGTACATGCAGTTATACGTCCCTGACTAGTCTTGGACCCCAATTTTGAGCTATCAGCTTAGTAGTTCAATTTAGGTTTTCCAGTGGGAGTAGAACTTAGCACCGAGTGGGCTGGGGTTCCAGCGCACCAAAGTTCCTAGCACTATGTTGCCAGCGTAGGTTACAGTGTTACTTGTCCTGATTGGCCCCAAACTTTTGTGATCACTCAGTTCATGCCTTTATGCCCTTGCAAGGTATATTCGGTCCTATCAGTGGGGTGTACATATTGGACTCCACGTCTAGCTCACGTGGTTAAATATCGGTTATAGACTCTCCCACTAGTCAGTCTAGTCCAGTTACAGAATAAGCAGCTCAGTTTAATTCTAGTCCTCAGTTTAAGTCAGTTTTGTACAGTATCTCAGCCTCAGGGTTACAAACTTAGGGCACGTCCTTGACCATCAGACAGGATCATCTTGACCATTTCAGATTATATCAGTAGTTCAGTTCATCTTACCTATTGGTCATTGCGTGTCATTCCATCTCATACTTTATTTTCAGTTATGGTTCTCCCACCTACTCAGTACATTCCAAGTACTGACGCATACTTTTATGTTGTATCGTTTCATGATACAGTTGGAGGTTCTCAGACCCAGCACCGTTAGTTGCCAAAATTTAGATTCTTCGTTGCAACAGTTGAAGTGTGAGTCCTCATCATTCGAGGGCACTATTTTCCCTCTTTCAGTCATGTATTAGTTTCAGTTAGCCTTAGACTTAGCTGGGGGCTTATCCCCGTAACTCCTCTATTAGATGGATTTCAGACAGACATGATTTTCAGATTTATCAGTATTATTCTATGTTTGAACTTTATGTTTTCATACTTGCCTCTCATGAATATTTTAAGATATTATTTCAAAGTTTGATTGTGCATGTTTATCAGAATGCTAGTAACTGATAGACTAGGGGTTGACTTGGGTCACTTGTGGCGTCCAGTACCGTGTTACACCCAGGGGTAGGCTCGGGGCATGACAAACTCGGTATCAGAGCCCTAGGTTTTGAGTATCCTTGGAATGTCTGAAAGCTGCATCGAGTAGATTCCTTTTCATGCGTGTGAAATGTGCCACACTTATGACGAGAAGGCTACGGGATGTTATTAGGAAAATTATCTTTTATTTGTATTATTTATCCTGCATTAAAGTACAAATTACAGAAATGCCCTTCTAATTCGTGCGTTGACCATGCCTCCCAGACGTGGTAATGGAAGAAGGGATGCTAATGTCAACAGAACTGCTCCATCAGCTCCAGCAGCACCTCAGGATGAATTCATATCCATCGCCGAATTCAGGGCAACCTTTCAATTGGTAGCTCAAACAGTCACCAACCAGGTGAACCAATAGGTGGTTCCAGTAGCCATAAATGGGTCTGAAGTTGCTGCTCATGTGTGGGATTTTACTCGGATGAACCCTCCAGATTTTCATGGAGCAAATATGTGAGAGGACCCATAAGGGTATATAGATGACATTAGAAAGATTACCCGTATTATGGGTGTCAACTCCTCCGAGAGTGCTGACCTGGCTGCCTATTAGCTTAAAGGGGTAGCCCAGGTTTGGTATGAGCAGTGGAAGGAGGGGCGGCTAGTAGGAGGAGTTCCACACAGCTTTCCTCAATAGGTTTTTCCCTCGGGAGCTGAGGGAGGCTAAGATGGCTGAGTTTATGAACCTTCAGCTGGGCAACCGGATAGTGGAGGAGTATGCTATGGAGTTTACTGGACTATCAAAGTATTCTCTAGAGATGGTGGCTGAGCCAAGGGCTCGTAGTCTTAAATTCGTTAATGGAGTATCTAATCTGGTCCTCAAGGAATTCAGGACCGCCATGTTGATCAAGGACATGGACCTCTCTAGCCTAATTATTTATGCCCAGCAGATTAAGGCAGAGAAGCTAAAAGATATGGAGCAAAATAACAAGAGGGCAAGAACTGGTCATTCAGACTATGGCCAACAGAAATCTGGCAGTAGTAGCGGCCCACGATAGCCACAACAGCAGTAGAAACAATAGAGAGCCCTAGCACACAGCTCAGCCAGTGCCCCAAACTTTCGGTCACGCTAGGATCGGAGGGGTGGGGCATCTGGATCTCAGTCATAGAGTTTCAGTGCCAGCAACAAGTATCCAGCTTGTCCCAAGTGTTGTAGGAATTACCTAGGAGAATGCCTTCAGGGACGAGAGGGTTTCTTTGGGTGTGGACAGCTTGGACATAGGCTTAGGGAGTGCCCGTCAGTGGGGCGAGGGAGATCATAATCTAACACATCATTAGCTACAGCAGGTCGACCAGCCCAGCAAGCTAACACAGCAGGTACAGACGGTAGTTAGCGCCAAAATCGTTTCTATGCTCTATCTTCTCGTTAGGATCAGGAAAGCTCACCTGATGTAGTTACTGGTATGTTCTGTCTCTTCCATCTAGACATATATTCCCTCTTAGATCCAGGAGCTACTTTTTCATTTGTAACTCCGTATATAGCAGTTCAGCTCAGTATAAGTCCAGAGGTTCTCTCAGAACCATTCTCAGTCTCTACCATAATTGGCGAGTCAGTTAGAGCCAGCCGGGTGTATAGAAATTGCCCAGTTTCCGTCCTGAACAAAGTAATTCCAGCTGATCTCGTAGATCTAGACATGGTTGACTTCAACCTTATTCTCGGCATGGATTGGTTACATTCGTACTATGCCTCAGTTGATTTCAGAACTAGAGTGATCAAATTCCAGTTTCCTAATGAACCAGTTTTAGAATGGTCGGGCAGCAGTTCAGCGCCTAAGGGTAGGTTTATTTCCTACCTTAAGGCCCAGAAACTCATTTACAAAGGATGTCTATATCATCTGGTTCAGGTCAAGGATTCCAACTCTGAGACCCTAACCATTCAATCAATTCCAGTTGTCAGCGAGTTCCTCGAAGTATTTCCTGAGGATCTTCCCGGAGTTCCCCTGAACAGGAAATAGACTTCGAAATAGATCTCCTCCCAGATACTCAGCCCATCTCCATATCTCTTTACAAAATGGCTCCAGCTGAGCTTAAGGAGTTGAAGGAGTAGCTAAAAGATCTTCTTGACAAGGGTTTTATCATACCCAGCATCTCTCCCTGGGGCTCTCCAGTGCTATTCGTGCGTAAGAAACATGGTACCCTCAGAATATGCATAGATTACCGTTAGCTAAACAAAGTCACAGTCAAGAACAAATATCCCTTACCTAGAACTGGTGACCTGCTCGACCAGCTTCAGGGAGCCAGTTTTTTCTCCAAGATCGATCTCAGGTCATGATACCATCAGTTAAGGGTCCGAGAGTGTGACATACCAAAAATAGCATTCAGAACTCGGTATGGTCACTATGAGTTTGTGGCGATATAGGACTCACAAATACCCTTTCAATCTTCATGGATTTGATGAATAGGGTCTTTAAGCAATACCTATATATGTTTGTCATCGTATTTATTGACGCAATTTTGGTATACTCTAGAAATGAGGAAGAGCATGCAAATTACCTAAGGATAGTGATTCAAACACTCAGGGACCGCCAGTTGTTTGCCAAGTTCAGCAAGTGCGAATTCTGGTTGAGGGTTGTGACATTCTTAGGTCATGTGGTCTCAGGCGAAGGGAGACAAGTAGATCCTCACAAGATAGCATCGGTGAAGGATTGGCCCAGACCTACCTCTCCTACTGAAATCGGGAGTTTTTTGGGCTTAGCAGGTTATTACCAATGGTTTGTGGAAGGTTTCTCCTCCATATCCTCTCCTCTGACCAAGTTAACTTAGAAGAAGGTGAAATTCTAGAGGTCAGATGAGTGTGAGAAGAGTTTCCAGGAGTTGAAAACTCAAATCACTATCGCTCCAGTGTTAACTTTACCGAAAGTATCAGATGGGTTAGTTGTGTATTGTGATGCCTCCAGAGTTGTATTTGGTTGCATTTTGATGCAGCGGGGTAAAGTGATAGCCTATGCCTCCAGAAAGCTCAAAGTCCATGAGAAGAATTACTCAACTCACGACTTGGAGTTGGAAGCGGTGGTATTCACGTTATAAATATGGAGATACTACTTGTACAGGGCTCACATGGATGTGTTCACAGATCACAAGAGCCTTCAGTATGTGTTTAGCCAGAAGGAATTAAACTTGCATCAGAGACGGTGGTTGGAACTACTAAAGGATTACGACATGAGTGTGCTGTATCACCAAGGTAAGGCTAATGTGGTGGCTGATGCCCTAAGCAGGCATTCTATGGGAAGTGTAGCTCACATTGAGGAAGGAAAGAGGGAGCTACCGAAATAAGTTCACAGGCTAGCCCGTTTAGGGGTGCAGTTGGTGGATTCAGCTGAAGGTGGCGTGGTAATGCAAAGTGGGTTGGATTCATCCTTGGTAGTAGAAGTTAAGTCCATAAAAGATGAAGATCCACTTCTACTTAATCTTAAAGAAGTAGTCCTCAAAAAGGAGGTTGAGGTTTTCTCCCAAGAGGGAGATGTGATGCTTCGTTACCAGGGCAAATTGTGCGTGCCAGATGTTGGTGAGTTGAGATAGAAGATACTGGCTGAGGTACACAGCTCAAGATACACCATTCACCTCGGTGCTACCAAAATGTACCGTGATTTGCGGGATATTTACTTGTGGAATGGCATGAACAGAGACATAACTGAATTTGTAGCTAAGTGCCCAAACTGCCAGCGGGTTAAAGTAGAACACCAGAGACCAGGAGGTATGACCTAGGATATCAAAATACCCACCTGGAAGTGGGAAGAAGTAAATATGGACTTCATTACGAGCCTACCTTTGACTCCTCAACAACATGACTCAATCTGTGTAATAGTAGACCGAATGACTAAGTCAACACATTTCCTCCCAGTCAAAACGAAAGATTCAGCTAAGGATTATGCTAAACTTTATATTCGAGAGCTGGTTAGACCTCATGGGGTGCCATTGGCTATTATTTCAGACAGGGATACCCAGTTCACCTCCCATTTCTGGAAGTATTTTTAGAAAGGACTTGTCATAGGTCAAGCTCAATACAACTTCTCACCCGCAAATAGATGAGCAAGTTGAGTCTACTATTTAGACTCTAGAAGATATGCTAAGAGCGTGCGCGATCGATTTTAAGGGTAATTGGGATGACCATCTTCCTCTTATCGAGTTGGCATACAACAACAACTACAATTCTATCACCTACATGGACCCATTTGAAGCATTGTATGGTAGAAGATGTAGATCTCCTATAGGGCGGTTTGAAGTTGGTGCAGCCACATTGATAGGGCCAGACTCGGTTCATGAGACAATGCAGAAAGTTCAACTCATCCAAGAGAGGTTGGAAACAGCTTAGAGCCACAAGAAATCTTATGTCGATGTGCGAAGAAGAGAGTGGGAGTTTGTAGTTGATGACTGGATGTACCTGAAATTTCACCCATGAAAGAGGTGATGAGGTTTGGAAAGAAAGGGAAGCTCAGTCCGTGGTATATGGCACCTTATAGAATTTTGAGGCGTATTGGAAAGGTAGCCTATGAGCTAGAGTTACCTTCATAACTAGCAGTTGTGCATCCAATTTTCCATGTGTCACTTTTGAAGAAGTGCATCGGAGATCCAACCTCAATTGTGCCATTGGACCGTGTAGGGATAAAAGATAGTCTCCCACATGAGGAAGTACCAGTCCAGATCCTTGACCGTCAGGTGTGTGAGGTGAGAAACAAGGAAATAGTTTCAGTCAAAGTCTTATGCAGAAAATTAGCAGGTTGAAGGAGCTACGTGGGAGGCCGAAGCAGATATGATGGCCAAATACTGGCACTTGTTCCCTACCGGCTCCAGTGCAGCTTGACATCTTAGCTATGACCCTAGGACTCAATTTAGTTTTCATGATTCAGTTTAGATGTTCAATTCTCTTTTATGTTTTTAAATGTATGTATGATAAGTAAACTCAGTTCAGATATGTATTTTGAAATGGAGCTAGTCATTCCGGCAGTTTTGGAGTTAAATGAGCAGTATTTGAAGGTTTTAATTGTTATTTTCTACTTCTTGTTTGTTTTCTAACATTCGAGGATGAATGTTTACAAGGGGGAGATATTTTAACACCCCGAAAACTCAAAATCCAATCCCGGGGCATAAAGCAATAAATTTGGAAAATTGCAGAAATGTTGCAGGATGGCCCATCGGACGAGTCGTCAAGAAACCTTATGACTCATTAGGTGAGCCATGAGGAGAAGGCTGATTAATGTAAAGGAGGGAGGCAGTGTACCTAATGAGGGACGTCATGAGTCGTGGTCCCTAAACCTGACCCATTAAGTCACTCATGCTCAAGCCTGAGTTGGGAATGTTTTAGTTGACCAGTGTACTAGATGAGTGGGTGAAACGAGTCGTCACCTCTGGCAATGACTCATTAAATGACTCGTTATGGGACTTAGCATAAAATCTCCAGAATGAGACAATGTGGTCCACGACTGGTGACCACGAGTCGTGGTCATAGAAAACGACTCGTTGGGCCCCTTGTGATGACCTACTAAGGATCCCAGGCATTGTACCTAACGAGAGTGACCATGAGTCATGGTCAGTCACCACGACTCGTTAGGTCACCAGTTAGGTGCACCTGACAGTTTTTCCCTGTGAACTTCTAAGGACTATTTAGTAAATTGTTGTTCACCTAAGCTTCAAACTACGTCGTTTTGGACCTAATTTCAGACTTATTAGAGGGTTTGGATGGTTCCTCCCCTCATTCTAACGTTAACCCTCAGAGAAACATCGTAGAATTCTCTCTCAGTGTATTTCAGAGCAAGGGCTAGGGCTGAACTTTTCTCTTCGATTCTCAAGAAAATTCTTCAGGTTTCTTCACCAGGTATGTGGGGTTTTAGCAAGGGGATTGTTCTTCCCTTGTATTCCCAAAATCCTCAATTTCTTCTATCAGTTTTAAGCCCTAAGTTTTCGAATATGAAGAGTATTCATGTTTATTTTCATTGATTTCACTTAGAACGATGTTCATGTATATTGTTGACATGATCCCCATAAAATTCCTTATCAAATTGTTGATGTTCATACAAAAAGTGGTTTAAGTCCTAATTTTTCGAGTAATGATTTTGCTTGTTAAATTCCCTCTCGTGAATGAAGAATGCTTTGGGCTAAATTCCTAGAATTTCTTGCTATATGTATATGTTGGGTAAATACCCCATGAATTAGAATGACTTTAGTTCATTGAATGGAGTTCCTATAATTCTTGAATTTCTCTATATTATGAAATTCCCATACTGTTGGGATAAGTTGAATTCTCTATTAACTGCTAGTAGTCCAAACCAGTTAGAACTAGAATATCTCCAGAATCATATCAGTTTAGTCTCAATCAAATGCTAGAATCCTCAATGATATTCAGAAAATTCTCAACTGATCAGTTTGACTTCAGTATTATATCGAGGTGTCAGTGGTGCCTCTCAGTTATCAGAACTAGACTTAGATTTATAGTTCTTGGTCCATTAGGCGGTCATGAAATTCTATTATATAGCTCTGACCAGCCCTAGGACCCCAATTCAGTTACAACTTGTTCTTAGACGGTTACGACGCTTCTAGATAAGCAACTCTGAGCAGTCTAGAACCCAATTTCAGAATCTGGTCCGCTAAGACTCTCAGGGTACATGCAATTATACATCCATGACTAGTCTTGGACCCTAGTTTCAAGCTATCTACTTAGTAGTTCAATTAAGGTTTTCCAGTGGGAGTAGAACTCAGCACCGAGAAGGCCGGGGTTCTAGCGCACCCAAGTTCCCAACACTACGTTGCCAGCGTGGGTTACAATATTTCTTGGCCTTATTGGCCCCAGACTTTTGTGATCACTCAGTTCATGCCTTTATGCCCCGGAAAGGTATATTGGGTCCTACATGTGGGGTGTATACTTCAGACTCCACGTCTAGCTCACGTGGTTAAATGTTGGTTATAGACTCTCCCACTAGTCAGTCTAGTCCAGTTACAAATTAAGCAGCTCAATTCAGTTCTAGTCCTCAGTTTAACTCAGTTTAGTACAATATTTCAGCCTTAGGGTTTTAAACTTAGGGCATGTCCTTGACCATCAGACAGGGTCATCTTGACCATATCAGATTATAGCAATAGTTCAGTTCAGCTTACCTATTGGTCATCGCATTTCAGCCTAGACTTTATTTTCAGTTATGTTTCTCCCACCTACTTAGTACATTCCAAGTACTGATGCATACTTTTATGTTGTATCGATTCATGATATAGTTGTAGGTTCTTAGACACAGCACTGTTAGTTGCTGCGGTTTAGATTCTTCGTTGCAAAAGTTGAAATGTGAGTCCTCATCATCTGAGGGTACTATTTTCCCTCTTTCAGTCATGTATTAGTTTCAGTTAGACTTAGAGTTAGCTGGGGGCTTATCCCAGCAACTCCTCTATTAGATGGCTTTCATGCAGACATGATTTTCAGATTTATCAGTATTATTCTATTATTTGAACTTTATGTTTTTCAGTCTTTCCTCTCTTGAATATTTTATGATATTATTCCAAAGCTCCGCTGTGCATGTTTACTTACAATGCTAGTAACTGATAGACCAGGGGTTGACTTGGGGTCACTTCTGGTGTCAAGTATCGTGTTACGCCCAGGGTTTAGGCTCGGGGCGTGACAGCAGCCCTCAGTGACCAGACTACTAGAATCTAGGATGCCCAGGTACGTCCCTATTCTCATTCTTTACTTTTTGAATGCGCCAGGGACGTCGCATGATTTTTTTTAATGGGGGTAGGGTAGTACTTGATTTTGATTTTTGTGAACATAACTCGAGGGTTTTTCTTGCCGGATATTTTTTTCCTCGGGTTTTCTTTATTTAGTAGAATCGGCATGTTTAGGTTTTTTATTTCATCTTTTTTTATTAGTTAATTAGAAGAAAATCGGAGGTGTATGAGCAGTCAAACAAAGCATGTGATGAACTGATTTTGTGAAGTATGTGAAAATGACACCCCTCCTAAATGCTTTTTTGTGCATATACTTGTGTTGGAGGCCTGACCAGTATAGATCTTTTTATGGCATCATAGGTATCACTAGGATAATTAATGTCAACACTTTACATGTACCTGGTAGTTGGAACTTAGCTGTGTAATCAAGTGCTTGTGTGAGTAAGGTTCAATAGTCGAATTTTGTTATGTGTGTCAATCTAGAACTTGTTTGTTCAGTCGTACCAAGGTAGAAGATGGGAAACTAGGAAAGGACCATAGGCCATTTTTGATGAATGAGTCCACTTTAGCCTTAAAAGACCAACCAAAAGAAAATAAATATCCCTTGATCCAAAATTTGAGCTTAAATTGACCTTTCTTTTTCTTTACATAAATTCACCTTCCTGCTTGGATTAAAAATGAACCTATTTTGGCCATGGTCCCTCCTTGGAAACTGTGAACCTCAACTCAGGCAAATCGCCTAAGTTGAGGGTGGCTATTATACGGGTGATTAAGAAGAGTAGGGTGGAATGAGATTGGGTAAGGAAACTGAAAGCGCGGGTGTAGTGTGCGTAATTAAAGAAAAGAAGAAAAAAAATATTGTTAATGTGAAAGTAATGATTACTTGGAAAAAAAGAAGAAAAACCGCATTCGTAGTTGCAAAAGAAAAAAATAAAAATAAAGAAGAAGAAAGCAAAGGAAAAAGGGAGTGAAGTGAAAAATAGGTTAAGTGGAGGAAAATTTAGTGTAGTCTAAACCACGAGTCCTCACCATGGGTCGTGATGTGTGGGCACGAGTCGTAACAGGTCCTAGGGATTTATAGGTATTGGTCGTACGAGCATTGGTATGACTCGTAGGATGGAGTTACAAATCGTAGTACGTGTCTATGGTAATATTAAGAGGATTTGAGAATTTGGACCTTATCTAGTACGTGAGGACACTACCAGGTCATAGGAGGATTGTATGACGCATGGTACAAATCGTGGTGACTGCAGTGAGTATTTTTCCTGCGAAATCATTAAGGGCATTTTCATAAATTCTAAGCTCCTAAGCCCTAAACTATATCGTTTTAAGATCTAAAAGGAGGGTTTCAAGGGAGTTTAACCTATTCTAAATCATTCCCCTCATAAAAGAAGAAGAAAGCAAAGGAAAATGGGAGCGAAGTGAAAATAGGCCAAGGAGGGTTAAGTTACTATTCCTATATTTACCATATCCAGCTCTGAGCCTACATTACAAGCTAAAAAATTCCTATAGTGATCCTAGTTCAACAGTCTTAAAATTGTGATATTGAAAGTAAAGGCAAGCTTATGGTATTGTATTCGCACAGTTAGAATTTCTTTGTGAGCATGAGTGAGTTCTTTCCCAGTCCCAAGATAAACATTAGCATGATCATGTGTAGACATGTGTGTATGGGACTTCTTTGTGGTGAGAGCGCGTGATTACATGGGTTGATTTCTAGGTGTCTAGGGGAAATGCCAGTTGTGTGTGCTTGATTATGTAATGATAATATGGTGCCATCCTTTGATCCTATTGTGTCATGTTGAGTAGTGTTGAGTTGTCAAATCGTGTTCTGTTTTAACCCGGCAGGAGGGATGTTGATTGAGTGAACATTTTGTCTGTTTTATGAGTTTGGACTACTATGTATCTCCTAAGTTTCCTCTAGTTAAGCGTCACCATGGGTTAATTTTATTTTGTTTACCTGAGGACATGCAAACATGCTAAGTTGAGCGCGTTGATGTGCCTCGAATTTACGGCACTAGCGACGCTTAAAACATTGTGAATGTGCATGATTTTAGGTACATTTATGTGGATATGACGCATTTTGGTAGTTTTGCAGGTAAATGGGTCGTAGGAATAAAAGTTGAGAAAATGAACTGAACACAGAAAAAGATGACTCAGGCGAGCTGCACTACGAACCGTTGGTCCTTACCACGGGCCGTCCTATTCAGTCATTGCATGTAATTCAGAGAAGCTGTTAAGAAAAGTGCTAAGCAACGATTGAAACCCACAGATTGTACTAGCTTACAACAAGTCGTTCTGATCGATCGTGGGAAGATACAGAAAAGAATGTTAAACTGAAGCCTCATACGACGGATAGTTTCTATGGGTCGTGTGAACTTACAATGGACTTCCTGTCCGGCTGTGGAAAGAATTAGAGAAATTGACCAATATCAGGCTGCATACGACAGACAAATAGGATGGACTGTACTTTTTAAGGACGATTCATTCTGAGTGCTTGTACCTTTAGGTTCAAAAACAAGGATAAAGAGGCCAGGATACAACAAACAGGACCAATGGCACGTAGGATCTTACAACGAGCCATTGTTTGAGGCCATATGCTGAAAGGAGACAAGTCTGAGGGAAGCAATGACTAGAACAACGGACACTCTAACGATTCGTTGAGGCTACCAATGGACCATGGTACCTGCCGACACCAGTATCCTAGTTGATTTAGGAAAGGATTTGTTTCATGTCTATAAATAATTTGTTTTGGTCTAATTTACAAGTTATGAAATTTTACAGCTTTGAACAGTAATTTTGGTTGTTGTTAACAATCTTTCTTGGTTCAACAAACAAAGTTTATAATTTTGTTCTTGATTTTGAGAATTAAACAACATTAAAGTTTTGTTTGTCGAATTTGCAGTTATATTCAATTCAAGTGGTTTTCTTCTACGAATTTTTATAAGTTACAATTCTGATTTCTTCTATATTTTGTGATTATGATATTTCAACTATGAGTAGCTAAAACCATAACTAGGGTTGTGGGAACCGTGATGAATTAACACATATAGGTAAAACACTTAGTGATTCTTGAACGGGGTTTAATGCATGTATAGTTTTTCCCTTCATTTTAATTATTTCCTAACAATTGCAGATGTTGGAAATCGCCTTATTCTTACTTACTGGACCAAGGGGGTAGTGAAAGGGAAAAGAGATTAACAACAGAGATTTGGGGCTATCAAGTCTCATCTAATAGCTTGAACATGTCCGGGAATAACTAATCTGATATTAAGGGTAAGTGTTAATTAAGCATACACCGACATACAGACCAAGTTGCATGGTGATAATCATCTAGATAGGAGACCAACCATTTAGGTGAATCTAACATACCAATTTGCATGCTAAACACCAGAATAGATCACTATTGTAAAAGCCTTGTGGTTATGATGTCTTGGGGAACACAATCCTAGTCAACTTGTTGATTGAATACAACCAGAATTGATTTAAGCATTTACTAGTCTTTACTCTTGTTTATTACTTTATTTTTCAATTCTTTCCCCCCAGGAAATAAGTAAATTGATAGTAATATTAAATCACATTAACTCGAGTTCTTTCCATATTCCCTGCAGAATTGGCATCAAACTTTGTTGGGTTCTATATTTGATATCGATCGCTTTATACCTCATACGAGGTGTAATTTGGGAGACATCAAGTCTCCCATTGTTCCTCATGATTTCAGTTATGCATGTTTATGACTTCTGATGGTATGTTTTTAGCATCTTTGATCCAATGATCAGTTTATAAGCTCTTACTTATGATTTCAATTATGGAAAGCCATATGATTCTATTTTCAACTTTGGTTCATTCGATTCAGATATGAGATTCAATATGAGTAATCATGTTTTCAGATATTAGCATGCAGTCCTTACTCTATCTTATAATATATGTTATATGCACGATTTCATTTATACTTACTCAGCATGTTTTACTTACCTTGCATGCTTAGTACATTCCAAGTATTGATCACACACTCTATGTTGTATCGCTTCATTATACAGGTCCTAACAATCAGACTTAACAACACCGTTAGTCCTACTCTCATTCCAGTGCAAACCTTGCTTTAGGTGAGTCCTCATTCTCCAAGGGCATCTATCTTTCAATGTCATTATGTCAGTTTGTTTCAGACATAGAGATAGTTAGGGGCTTGTCCCAACATCTCATCAGTTAGTAGAGGCTTTTCAGACATAGATTTGTATATTCAACTTTAGACTTAGTGTTATGATATTACCATTGGCTCGACGTTATGTATTATTCAGACTTCCAGTTATTTATGTTTAAGTATCATACTCCATTTGATGTATGTTCTATAGCTGTCATGTTCATGCATGGGTCGACTCGGGGCCATTCGTTGTTCTAGGTTTCGTATCTCAATCTGGGGTCTTAGCTCAAGTCATGAAAACAATGACTCCATTCTCGAGTCTCGTATATAGGCTCTGTAGAGAGTCTGGTTTTTGGGTGATAGCTGAGATTGATGTCAGGATTTGAGGCAACTGAATTATTGATATTGGGCTAATTCAAAATGAGATGAACCCAATGAGCCGGGTTAGATTACAAGCAGTAGTTCCACTACCAAAGCCAGCAGGGGGCAAGCAGGTTGATGCCCTCACCTCCGTTGAGCAGAGTGAGATGCTATCCACTGAAGTCGGCCACATAGTAGTTTCCCTAAGCACTTCCTCCGCACCTCTACTAGCAATATTTGGTCAGGCTCCCTCTACATGCATTCTTGTGGCCCGTGAATTCCTATAAAAGCTGGCCAAAAGGCAGACCTTGACCAAAAAAAAGGTCAATGTGATGATAAGAGCAAGTCAAGCCTTGGGTCAAGGCTGAGATTAATGAGGCAGCTACAGGGATACATAGTAGACTAGACATTTTTGAGCTATGGCTCAACGAGTGACTAGTTGAGCAGCCATATATGATATGTTTGAGAGAGGAGATTCGGTTGCTACGAATTTAGGTAGCCGATTTGTCGTCTTGATAGCTAGACATATTATCATGTCCCTTTATCTCACTATTTGAGGATGATCAAAAGAAGGAGCTTGATCTAGGGGCATTTGGGGTCCTAAGTCGGCCGGTGGTGAGATAGGAAAGAAGAGAGCAACGGAGGTAGTTGATGAGGATACCTCCAAGAAAAGGAAGAGAAGAGAGAGGAAGGAGTGCAAGAGGGCAATAGTAGATAGCCTGTGGTCTCATCACCACCATATGTCAGAGATGTAGGAGAGAGATGGAGGAGTCAGGAGCTCAACTACGATGCCCGGTAAACTTACATGTGACAAGGACCCTTTGGGGGTGACACATTTAACCCTAATGGTTAGAGAGGCCACTGAGGAAGCCAAAACTATTGATGGGGAGACCACAGCCCCCACTACCACATCATTGAGTGCACTAGCCACCGCTGGCAGCATAATTGCTGAGGCGGAAAGTGTGCCTTCACACCCGCCTCCACTGGATAACAGGAGTGCTTAGAGTGCCACAGGTATGTCCCTCTCTTAGTTTTTATTTTCTTTCTTTGGAGACAATGCATGTTTTTCAAAAAAAGGGGTTTATCTATATTTTTATTTTTGGTTTGTTCGAGGGTTTTTATTGTCGTGTTTCTTTTCCCTTGGACATGCTATCTAGTAGAACTAGCATGTTTAGGATGTTTTGTTTTTGTTTAACTAGAAGTAGCTTAGAATCACTTAATAGCCAATAAATGCACATGTGTTTGATGTTTTGAAATTGTTAAAAAGTGACCCTTTTTAAAATTGTTGTTGTATAGTTAGTTGTGTATATGACAGTGAAATATGATTATTGTTGATCTTTTTATTACATTTAAGTGATTAGCATGATTTACTGTAGCTTAACTGTGCATGAACCAGATAGGTAGTGTGTTGTGCAAATCAGTACCGTGTGTGATGCAAACCTGTACTGGATAGGTGTTGTGTGAGTCCTTACCTAGTTTGATGTTGTGTGAGTGATCTAGAACTTTCCAGGTTAATCTTTTCTTAGATTATAGGATAGTTAGGTAGGAAAGAATCATAGGCCGTCTTTGAAGTAGCTCACTTTTATCCTAAATTGCCCTACCAAATGAATAAGGATCCCTTGATCCAAATGTTTGAGCCTTAATTGACAATTTTTCATTGGTTAGCCCATTCACCTTCCCACTTGTTTATAATAAACTTTCTTTGGCTCCTGGTCCCTCCTTGGACAATGTGAAACTCAACTTAAGAAAATTGCCCAAGTTGAGGGTGGTATTTGTAGGGGTGCATAAGCTCTGTGGGAGAAATAACAGGAGTAAAATTTAATCAATGTAAAGCAGGTGTGGTGTAAAAAAAAGAATATAAGATAAAAGTGAAAAAAGAAACCACATCCACTAGTGGAAAGATGAATGAAATGGAGAAAGGGAGAAAAAAAGGCAAAGAAATGGGGAAAGGCTAGAAAGTTGATTCACAAGTTTTGTAGTACCAAGGAGGATTAGTCACTATTACCCATATTTACCATATCCATCCCTAAGCCTAAATTACAAGCCAATAAAAGTCCTATAATGATCCTAGTCTAACAGTCCAAAAAGCCAGAGTAGAGAATATAAGGGCAAGCTTATGGTATCACCTGTGCAGTATCTAAACATCTTTGTGAGAGTGAGAGAATTGCTTGATAGTCCTTGTTTCTTGTGTATATATATCATTTTGAGTGTTTGGGGACTTTGCTTGTTGTTAGGGTACATGGTTTGCATTGCATTCTACCAATATTCTATGTAAACAACATTAGTAATAACTCGGTTGTCTGTTAATGATTGAATGCCATCTCTAGATCCCTACATATCATGAGATGTAGTTGCATGTATGCATAGCTAGCAGGGTTTTGAATGAAAAAAAGGATCAATGCTTGATAATGATCATGAGTGCAAATTATGATGTTGTTGGCAATAGATCTTCAATTTTACTTTCTAGTTAAGTGTCGTAGTAATGTTTTTGTTTACCTAAGGACATGAAAATGTTTTAAGTTGAGGATGTTGATATTTTGTGGTTTTACAACACTTTCGACGCTTCATACAGATAGGAGGTGTCTTTACCTTATTTTCTGGGAAATCAGGTTTTGGAGTTGAATTCTAGAAAAGAAGAAAAAGTGCTGAAAATGGACCAAGTGTAGACCTCAGTACAAGACATACCTTGGTGGTACAAGTCGTACCTAGAAATCATGAGAAAATGTGTACGAGATGCATAAGTTCTGCGCCAAGTAAAACTCTTTATACGAGCTATACTATCTTGGTAGTCGTACCAAGGAGTCTTGGAAAAGTTCGGAAGCTATGCACTTGCTTGAGTTCCTGGTACGATTGGAAGAGACTGTTTGTGATGACAACATACACTCGTACCAAGAAGCCATGGTGTATTTCAAAGAACATATCAAATTGGCAGATCCCAGGGTACAAGCAGATACCACGAGTCATAACATTCAAGTACAAACCTTAGTATAGACTCATGGAAAGATTCAGAGGATGCCAAACTTCATATATCCAGACCACGACAGGCAACATCCAACTCATAGCGGCATTGTATGAGTCGTACCAACTCTCAGGACTTGACAGATGTTAAGGCTGCATTGCATACTATAAATGGAAGCCACGACTCGTTGCTTCATGGTACGATTCTTAGGACATGTCGGCAGCAGTTCCCTGTTAATTTAGGAAAGGTTTTGAATTATTTGCATAAATACTTTTTCATTAGGGAGACAGAATCTTTACTTTGTTATCGTGATTTTTAGGTTCCAAACACTACTTTGAGATCAACTACATGAATTACTTGGAGATTTCATTTATTGTTCTTGAATTGTTCATAGTTTGAGTGTGCAATAATCAATTAGGTTATTTCTTCATTCATCATTGTAAGTCATTAATTATGTTTCTTCCATGAAATCTAATTCTTTTCTTGCAATCATAAATAGCTAAAACCTCCACAACTAGGGTTGTGGGAACCATGATGGAATAACTAACTAAGGTTAACATAAAGTGATTCTAAACTAATACCTTTCTTCTATTATTCATCTCTTCATCATAAACATTTCTTAACAGTGTGTAACATTAGGACTTGCCTGTATTTCCTACTTTCTTAAGCTTAGAGAAGTAGAAATTAGGAAAAGAGAAGAACAACAAAGCCTTGACCTTTAGTTTCATTGAATAACTTGAGCTGCAATTGCAAGATAGTTAATTTGGAATAATTTATAACGGTTAAAATGAAATCACTCAAGTGATCCAATCCGGTAATTGAGAATAGTCATCCAAGAAGGACGAATCAGTCATTTGAATGAACCTATATTGTCAGTTCTACAAGCTAAGTATTAGCATAGATCACTATTGTAATAACCCGAAGTTGTTATGAATCCATGGGGAACACTTCCCTAGTAAATTGTATAAACTTAATCATAACACTAATTTTCGACATTTTTACTTGTTTATTTATTTAAACCCCCATTAGGAATTAAGTGAACTAAAAGCATAATTACTAATGTCATTCTACATCCTGACCATATTCCCTGTGGGATCAATCCCCGCCTTAGTTGGGTTCTTTATTGACAGCGTCCGTGTTATACTTCTTCAAGGGTGTAATTTGAGTGTTATCAGTGAACAAACAACATTCCTTTCCACACATTGGCACATGGATATCAAAATGACTAAATATATCACTCTCAACTAGGGGCACATTGCCAAATTTTTCATGTCACAAATGGAGGTATAAAAGTCAATACTGAATAGATACGACAAAAATTTTGAGGGGGAGCATTATTTTCAAAAATCAACATAAGCATGTAAGTAATTGAATTTCCACTGCCACCTAAGTCAAAAACATTTTATTCAACCAAAGATGACTCAACAAGTAGGCTGGTACACTTAAGAATGTCGGCTAACAATCTACCATTAAGCCCACACACTTTAACACTTCACTACATTATTGCGTCAGATTCAACAAAAAGTAAGCTCTCGAGAAAGAATCATGTCTAAGAAAATCAAGGAGGACTCTATAAGACAATGAAAAAAGAATCTATACTATGAAAGTGATAAAAATGGACTAGAATGGATTACCAATCACACACTACGAAGCGATAATCAATCTAATGTTCTTAAGCCTATAATCAATTTTACCAAATTTGGATCATTAGGATTCACAACCCTAGATCAGAGTATAGTTACCCATAACAAGAATAAGAAGAGAAAGTAAGTAATTAGACATTCTCACCAATCCATTGGAGCTAATGGTGCACTCTTTAGTAATACCCCTATGAGGATTTTGATTTAGGGCCTGTCGCCCCTGTAAGAATCAGTCCCTAAGACCTAAATAGTCTATCTCAGCCTGTACATATCCCCCTTGGTTTTGTATTAACTCTGCGCAGCTGCTGGGGGAGAGCATGTTTGGCTCGAAGATTCCTCCTCGGCAAACTCACCAGATGAAATGTCATTTTGGCCCCACTAGATTGGGTCTGACCATGGTCCGCACTGGACTGGGATGCAGATCTGAGAGACGGTGACTCTATAGATGCCACTTGAGTAAAGGGGATGGGTGACACCTCTGCTGCCTGAGCTATGGTCCTCCGATTGACTAAAGGAAAGTACTCGTCCCTATCCTCATCCCTAAGTTGGGACCTCTTTGGTGTGTTGTGATAACGCCCAAATAACACTTCGCGATGAAGTATAAAGTAGATGCTGTCAAATATAGTAACCCAACTAGGTTGAGGTCGATCCTAAGGGGAATAGGAAAAAAATAATATTTTAATGATGATTAAGTTAACCCGTAGTCAATTTCCGTAAGGGGGAATGCAAATAAGAGAAAGTAATTCTAAACAATGATTGAGTGTTATCAAATTAATGAGACAAAAATAGGATTGTTTTGCCCATAATTTCATAATGTAGTAGGCTTATTTTATTAGTAATCTATATTGGGGAATTTTGTGTAAGAATGAGGATTAAGTTCATCTAACATCTTTCGACCTATATAGATGAATTTCACCTAAATCCTCTGTGATGCTTCGTACTGTCGTAATATGATTTGAACCATTTTACGTATATGGGTAAAAATCAACCCAGAAATTTTTTTGATCAATCTTAAGTGTTTGGAGAAGCCAATCATAAGCTAGAATGTGTTAAGAAAGTTTGGAGTTTGTTAGAAACTAAAGGGGTTGATTGTTGTGACTTTTGCCAAGAGTTTGTAAGAGCACGTACCGTACCTAGCACCGTAAATGAGATATGAGATTTGGGAACTAGTATTTCTAGACATGAATCCATATACATAGTGTACATGGAAAGTACGAGACAAATGTTGTCCATATATGAGAAGGGAAACATGTATAAAGAGAAGAGTAAAGAGTATGTGAAATTTATAAATAAGGCTCAACTTTTAATGACAATAACTCCCAAATTACGAAGTATTTTCGGGTGACTCAACCTGTTAAATTGAAGTCCTTTGAGTCTTATATCCAATGCTTCTGACCTTGTATCAATTGAAGTTCAAAGTAAAAAGTTATAGGTATTTTACTGAGGCGATGTCAAGCTGTTGTGAACCGTGGACCAAGACGTGCAAGCGCCGTAAAAGTGCGGCCTGTGGATGGAAATTTTTGGCTGCGAATCACTAAATAGAGACTAGTCAATGGAGGGTCCAAATGCGAACTAAAATTCTGCCCTTCTGCCCACACCTTGGGAAGTGCAGCCTGCAGATTGCAAATTTTAGCTACGGAATGCAAATTTTTTTCGTAAAACATGATTTTAGCCCCTATTTAAAATATGATTTCAGATTCACTTCCTTAATTCTTCACCCCAACTCGATCCCAATAGCCCTCTCTTAAACACCCTTCTATCCATGGAGGAACATCTCCTATAATCTTACAAGATAAAACCATGAACCTCTCAAAATTTTGATATCAAATCCACTCTCTCCTCTAGCAAGGTGAAGAACGAATTTTGGGTTCAAGACTTGGTAAATGTAGCACAGATTCTTCCTCCAAGGTAAGTAACTTTCTTAAAATCCTGCATGAGTATTACTTTCTACTCTTTAGGGATTTGTTTAAGGTCAGGACTCATCGGACGGTGCTAGGAATCCATGAGTTCACATGATGACCATGGGTTATGGTTTATGGGACAGTTTGTCCTTGAGAATGGATGTGGTTATTTTGGTTGGACTTGAAATGGTTATGCATGTGGTTAATGGATGGTAGAAGGTGGGTGTTATTACACCCAATACATTGGAGACTCGAATATCCTATGTCCTCCAGGTGTTCGATGAAATGCCTCTTTGGCTTGAAATTCATCGTTAAGGTGTTGATGTAGTTCTTATCCATATAACTACTATCGATTGACATCATAAAGGGATTATTTCTTCTCGCTGTTTATTGTGAGGACAAGGATAACATATGTAAGGCTATCTCTACATGTGGGAACCTCATTATTCTTCCTCCATGCTACATTATTCATGCATATGAGCTATTCCTCCATTTATATGTTAGAGTTATGAAAAAAATATTATTCCTTGATCTTATTAGTTCTTTTAAAATCTAAGACTTGCCTATGAAGTTGCTCATTCTTTATATTACCTCTTTTTCAACAATTTTATGAATTTCTACCCAAAAAATTACGAGAGCGTGGAAGATACGAAATTCCTTCAAAGTTAGAGTTTGATGATTCCTCATAGGATTTACTTATGAAATTCTTCTTAAGTTGTTAGGGTCTAGGGTCAAGGTGAAGAACTTTATGTTTATGATGAATTGCTTTCAAAAAATCTATGATTTCCTATGTATGTTTTATGATCATTCTTGATTACTCCATGAGTTCCTATATATATCTTTGATCCTTCTGATGCTTCTATGAATTCTATGACTCCACTTATGAAAAGTTTCAATCTTACAACTATGATTTCTCCTCTAAAAGAGAAGTTTCAATGATTTTAAGTATTAAGATTGTTCCTGTACAAGAGCAGTTTTAGTGACTTTATAGACTATGATTTTTCCTCTAAAAGAAAAGTTCCAATGATTTTTATGAACAATGATTACGACAAGATGATTTATGAATTTAAAGGTCTTATGACATGGATGAACTATGATCATCATACGATGATGACTTATGAATTTAAAGGTCTTATGATTATGAAGAACTATAATTATCATACTATGATGACTTTTGAAGATAAGCTTGAATTCTTAAATATGTTTTCAAGTGAATCTTGCTATCAAATAAAAAGGGAAGTAGTATTATTAATCGAACAGCCTTCGTTCCTAAAACTACGTATGTCATCATAGGATGATGGATCATTTATGTTGGTTCGGGAAACTCCTATATGCCCTTGTACGGGCTGTTATGGATCCTTGCTAGCAAACTATGCTATAATGTCTCATACCCTGGTAAGGTATGAGATGGCTTAGCTGATCGGACTGAGATCAGACTCCATATTTACATGGTGGTTCATGTCGGTTAAGTTACGAACCTCTCTCAATGAAGTAATGAAATGATATAAAATTTGATATTTCAAAACAAAAGTCAATCTATTGATTTCATATTGTTGACTTCCTTCATATTATGTCTATACTTTTGTTGTATTTTCTATTATTAATACTATACAAATTCACTCCTTGTAAAGAGAGAGTGTAAATGATCATTGGCAAAACAAGTATACCTGACGAGTGACTAGGTCGAATCTCATGGGGAATAGTACTTAGATGATACGAAAGTTGTCTATCAAGTCAAACTAAGAAGCATCATTGTATTGAAAACAAACAAATAAAACTTTTGGGGTTCAAAAGATTACAATTAAAATGTAAAAACAATTATTGATCAATCAACAAGATAACAAACTTGAATTAACAAAAGTGAGTGAGACTAGGGTATGCTTTTGAATGGGGCTTCAATTGGATTAGAATTGACTATGCAATCGAATTGTTATTTACAAATATAAATATCCATGGACGAGGTGGAACTCGATATTTTACAACCACTAGGGTGCCTTTTTCCTTGGGTTTTCTTAAACCCCAAGGTCCCAAACAATATATCCATTAAACTTGGGCCAGATTTTAGCTCTTTCTAGCCTCAAATATCTCATGGGTGAATGATTATGGGTTTTAGCTATCTCTAGCATAAACACACTCAATCAACACCCAATTACCCTCCATTGCTTTCTCTACTATACTCAATTTTGTTTTTAAAGAAAAAATAAAGTGAGTAAACATAACCCACATTTGCAACTATAAGTAATTTAATTATAAATTGGGAAAAAACAATAGATTTATATTAAATAAGTAACTCTAAGACTAATCTAGCAACACCCAATCCAATTTAACCCTAATTCATGCATACACCCCTAGCAAAGATATTTAGCTACTCATTGATGAGAAATACGAAATTAAATCAACAATTAAAATCATGACATTCATCATCAAGAGTTAAATTAAAGCTCACAATTGTTTTCAATTGAGGTTGTTTACCTTGAAGAAGAAGAAGAAAAATCTACTCAGAATTTCTCTCTCTAAGTTTCTACATATCAGGAATGGAATCATATGGTACTTTCTAAAGAATATACAGAAATAGGTCAAAATGCTCCTAAAATCCTGTGCTGGATGATTTTGCCCTTCCTGCAGGTGGTGTCACTTGCAAGTCACCGGTGTTCCATCGGTTCCCATCTGCGGAACGCCTCTGCGTCATAGGTGCGGGGGTAATGAACCTGAGCCTAACCGACGGTTTGCAAGTGCTAACCCGCATTCCATCATTGCACCTTCCACTCTGGGCCAGTAAGCTCCTAAGTTTCAGCTGGCGTTTCGCCAGCTCCATCTGGTGGAGTGTTGGTCCCATCCAGTCAAGCTTTAGTCGTCTTCTTTAATTCTATGCTTTTGCCCAAATTCTTACTTTCACTCCTTAAATTAAATACCTGAAAAAGCTAAAGAGAAAGGGCATAAAATCTTCTCAAATGACTTCAAAACTAAGAAAAATTTCATGTTTAAAAGTTGTAATGAGTTGGTAATTTACCAACTTATCAAATCCCCAAACTTGAACCATTGATTGTCCTCAAGTAAAGAAATTCTTTACATCAAAACTTTAAGAATAAGCATGTCATATGAAATTATGCACAAGGGACCATTACGACCTAGAAAACCCATTGATCTCTCACCAACACAAAAGATAAGAGGAGACTCAACACTTCATGCAAATGCCTCAAGAGATAACCAAAATCAATTTGGCATGATTCACATTTGATTTCTTCATTCAAAATAAGGGGACTTGATGGTCAAAACAATCTTATAGAGCATTTCAAGTTATTAAAAATTCACATTCAAAGTTTTCCTTCAAGCTCACCATAACCTTGTATCAATCATATCTTTTGGCATGTGCAAGCATATCCCACAAGGAGGTGATGCTACTCATAACAAGAGAGAATCCCATTTAGTTATCAAGCAATTCACACACAAGAGGCAGCACATTTTTACAATTTAGTTTTTTTCACTCAAGCATTTCATTTATTCTTTTCATGATGTGGTGCTACCTCACATTGAAGTTCACATCGTTTTTCCCATTTTCCTTCTTGCAACCCCCAAACTTAGGCTTTCGCCTCATCTTTCCCTTTTCTATTCCCAAACTTTTGGGACTTCGAGCATCATTTGTGCATTTCTTCTCACAACTAGCACTAGGGAGGATGGGTTCCAAAGAGGGATTACAAAAGGGGTATTGGGCTTGTAATGTGGTTTCCAAGGAAAAGGCTTAAAGGCTCAACATTGGCTAACAAGGATTCATGTTCAAGGAGGTCATAGGGTAAAGTAGCTATCCAAAACAAAGCCTAAAATCATCTTCCAAGTGCAACCACATCTAGTATTTATCCTTGAGACATGAGGCAAGTTCTAGACAATCGTTCATGCAAGAGAATTAAACTAAAACCTTTCCCAAGAGGCATCACTCTCCTAGGGTTCTACACCATTTTCATCACCACATCAAGCATCATAAAACAAGATAACTTGAGAATCAAAAAGCCAAACAAACAATTTGTAATTTATGACAAAAGAGTACTCAACTCTCAAATTAAAATACTCTTTTCTTCTCAAAATTCATTTTTTACAATAGTGATGCCATTTAAGAAAAATTTTCTAGTGGTACCTCTCGGAAGCCATTGCAACCATTAACTCAAAAGAACTTAAACTTAGCATTTTCTCTTAAGAAAGTCACCTCTCAATTCATCATTGGAAAATGCCACCCGGTTCGACAATAGAAGAAAAGAAAAGAAAATCACTCTTTGGGAAAGAACCATGGTATAAAGAAACCCTATAAGAATTTATTCACTACCTACTACAAACAAAAGGTGACAATCAAAACATGGGTCAAAAACATTTTGCAATTTAAAATAACCCATCATTGGCACTACCACTTTAAGAATATTCTTTTTTCATTATTTTTTTTCATCACATGCCTAACAAGGGCAACAACCAAACAAAAATTAAAAACTACCAACCATCTACAACATCAGAAATTTTGCCTAACAATGGAAACACAAATATCAATAATAAACCCGATAAGGGAACAAAAATTCAAAAATAATAACCACAAGAGAGACACTCATCCCATCCCCATCTATAACAATACATTATTCCCAATGTATGCATGAAAAATAGAAAGGGTGGTGGGAACTCCCTAAAATGGATACTCCTCCTCATCATCATCAAATTCGGCCACATGTGGCTCCTCCTCCTCGCCCAAGCCCTCGAATAGATCATCAATAGGGCCCCTTGCTGTGGATGGGGCAGCCATTATTGCATCAAAAGCACTCAAATTCAGGTCTACCAGTGGCGCCCATTCCTGCCATTCTTCCACTTTAGCCCGAATAGATGTTACGGCGCCCTCCAATACATCTACTCGAGAGCAGAGTTTGGTTAGGCTATCATAAACATTCTTCAACTCCCATTTCACAGTTTTGGCGAGAAGTCCCAAGAGGTTTTGGGCTAACTTTTACAGCTAGCTCTCATGAGAAACAGTTATTTCAGACATCTTTTGTATGCCGCTTGGGAGAGTGGATGTGGGGGAGGTGAAGGCCCTCGAAATGGTGCTTCCCCCAATGCATGATTCGATGTCTTGGGGTGTGGCATATTAAGGTTGGAAGCAACGAGGTTCTCTTCTATTTCATTGGAGGTGGAGCCTTCGGGCACCTCAAAAGCCTGCAACCTTTTTCTCTTCACATTGGGTGCCTCAGCATCCCTTTTTCTCTCCACATTGATCACACCGGTGGCACAGCTAGTAAAGTCATCTGAAAACAATGGCACCCCCATATTGAGGCATAGTTAAGAGATCAATACTGCATATGGCGTCGACGTTCTCTACTGCTTGGCCTTTCTTTTCATTTGAGTGGCCACAATCTCCCTGAAGTTGATTGGCACCACTTTCATGATACACGCGATGAGGATAGTAGCTTTCAGGTTCACTCTTTGGTCAATCATTGATGGCATGATCCAGCCACACACAAACTCTAATCATAATATTGCCTCGAACTTGATGTTGTGCCTTGAAATCTCTACACCTGTAGAAGCCCATAGTGGTTGACCACTGGCAATAATCAAAGCTATCCATCCGAACTGAGCTTCTTTGTTGGCCACTCTTTTGGTATACTCAATTCCTAGGCCAATCTCATTAGCCTAAAATAATGCATTCATGGCATCTGGGGTGATATCAACCTCCATACCCATGATCCAGACTGAAGGCAGGCAAGGGAATTCATCAACTTTCCCTTTATGCTTTATAGCCTCTTGTCGTGCCTGGTATGAAGCATAAAAATCTGGCACCAAGTTGGTGTAGTTCTTCGGAAGAGGCTCAGCAAATACATGCCATTGATGGTGGTCAAATTTGGCAATGAAGTTGGGAAACTCATTTCTCATCCCCGTCAGATGAAATCTCTTCTTTATTGTGAAGGATCAGCCCTCAAAAATGGTATAGTTTTCCTTCATGTCGGGCACGCAAAATATGATTGCCTCTCTTGTGTTAGTGGGGACTAACTTTGACTTGGCCCGCCCTTTGCTCTTTCTTTTTGAGGTAGAAGGAGCCTTGCCTTTGTTGGGCTTCCTAGATGAAGTCATAATTCTACAAAGCAATGTTAGTGTCGCAACAAACAACATTTCTCTTTGTATTTTTAATGATACAAAAGAAAACTCAATCACTATCTTAAGCTAAGGAAAGAAATTATAAATATTTGGTGACGAACAATTTAAAGTATAAGAATCAAATACTGGTGGTACCGGTGAGAGACAGGTAAAATGAAGGTAGGGACTCGCGAATCGCCACCGAACTTCTGGTACATTATAGAAGACTGGGTGAAACATTATTAATTTGGAGTAACATCGGTGTTTTGCAGGTCCTGACCTGTGAAATCCAGGCTACTCAGATTCACCTCCAACTAGTATATCAAGCACACCATACATGAAGCATTTTTACCACATAAGATACCCACATCAATGTTTAGCATTTTATCACCACCCCCAACATACCCATAATATGAAAAACATTCAATCTATGAAAAAGCACAATATAGGACAGGGGGAACATGAGTGGGTATAATTTCTCATCTATCATGCTTGATTATAGATTCACATTTGCAAACATAAGCAACATTAAAGTTGGGTTACACATACCAATTTGAGAATTTGAGAAGAATTATAGAAATTAAAGCTTTGAGTTTGCCCAACAATGGTGATCCAAAGAGTGGAATGTTTAAGTTTCTAAGAGGGAGTTTGAGTTAGTAGAAGTGAGAATAAGAGAATGACAATGGTGGTTTATATCGATTGATAAGAGGCATTGTGATTGGGTAGTAAAGAGATGGGTGTTAATGGTAGGTGTTAATAGAGGGAAGCTGGAAAGGTAAAAAGGGTGTGGTTAGGTGAAAAGGTGGAGAGAGGATGTTTTGGGAAGGTAAAAAGGGGTGTTTGACCGATTTGGGTAATTTTTAAAGTTTTATGGGTCGGTTAAGTCAATGGGTCGGTAAAGATTTAACCTACACATACTTACCTCTAACAGCGCTAGACCTGCGAACGCCGGTGGGTATCGGTGTTTCGCTGGTTCAAGTGCTAGTGACCTGCCCCTGCGCCCAATTCACTGTGTTCAGGCTGCGCTCACCATGGCATTTCGCAGAGACACTTCACGGGTCTCCACCTATATTTCATTGATGAGTCGTAGCTCACCCTTAAATTTCCAAAATTTCTCCAGGTGCACTGGTTCCCACCCATGCCAGACCGATATTTCATGGACTTCTTCCAGCGTTTCGCCAATGACCCGCCGGTTCTTGCTTCTTCTCCCTCATATTTTAGACTCCACCTGCGTGTGGAAGGCGACTCATGCTCGAGCATTGGCGTTTTACTGGTCTAGTGCAGTGGGCCCCCTATTTTCCTTCTCCTTATTTCTCATCCTATCATCCTGTAAAAACAAAATCAACAAAGCATTAATGTATCAAAACATAAAAACACTTGGTTTTCCTCCAAAGAAGCACCTTATTCAATATTGTGGCATGACGGATACTTCCTCAAATGTTAGTTTTTTGGAGGGACATCCTCTGAATTAGCCTCGTCAACACAACCTTTTTCTTCTGCTGCCTCATCATTCAAAACCTCTATTACCTTGCATTCATCCGGGGGCTTAGTGGTTTGACAAACTTTGAAGGTGACTTCCTCACCTCCCACTCGAAATTTTAGCTTACGAAGCTCCAATTCTACTAAAGCTCTGCCCGTGGAAAGAAATGGTTTCCCCAAGATTATAGGTACTTCAACGTCCATATCACAATCAATCACGAAAAAGTCAGCTGGAAGGATGGACTTGTCAACCCGAACGAAGATGCCCTCCAACACTCCCACTGGTTTCTTTATGGATCGATTAGCCATCAACAGCCTCATTGAGGTGGGTTTGGGACTCCCAAACCTTAACTTCTTGAAAATAATGAGAGGCATCAAGTTTATGCTTTCCCTGATATCATATAAGGCCTTTTTGAACACACAGAACCCAATGGTGCAGGCAATAGTGAAGGCTCCCGTATCCTCTCTTTTGGGAGCAAGGTTGCTTTCCATCATGGAACTGCAATGGTATGTCACTTCCCCTACACCAGTATCAACAATCCTCTTGTTCTTCAACAAATCATTCATAAATTTGGCATAATTGGGCATTTGAAGCAAAGCATCCACTAGAGGTATATTGATGGACAATTTACTAAACATCTCAATGAATTGTTTGAACTGATTTTCCTCCTTTTCTAGGCTAACCTCTGAGGATTCAGAAATGGAATCCTAGGCTCTTGGTGTATGTCAGGTAAAGCCTCTTTGCTCGTTTCCTCTTCAACAACATCATTCACTGGAGTTACCTCAACTTCTCCCTCATCTAATTCTTCTTCATCAATCACAATCTTGGATGCTTTTGGCACCACATCCTTTACTTCATCACTACTTGTTTTTGGGTGAAAAACCTATTTGGACTTCACACTCATATCTTCCAACACTTTGCCACTTCTAGTCACAATTGCCATACAATGGCTATCCATCTTTTGGTTGGGTATGGTGTCATTAATAAGTGTCCCTTTCATTTGGGGATTCATTTGGGTAGAAAAATAATTATCTTTCGCTTCCAAGTACTTTTTTTATGTCGAGTGGGAGTTCACTATTTGGGCGAGGTTCGACACTCTCCTTTCAATTCCTTGACTCCACTATCAATGGATTCCACTCTCTTGAGTACTCTAGCCAGCATCTCTTCAATCTTGGAGCTTTCCACATCATTCACACCAGGTTGTAATTAGGGGTTTTCAGCATTTGGAGGGGGAACATATGGGTTTGAGCTTCGGTGATAATGTTTCCCATCATGATTTTGATCTTGGTTACCCCATATTTCATTACAATCAACCCATCCCAATTGTTGCGGCTCCTCCAACCTTGGTTCTCTTCCCTTAGGCTCCAAGGGCCTTGATTGGCACCTTGATACCATGGGCGAGAGCTCCCCATTTGATTTGCCGTGAATTTGCATTCTTCTTCATACCTCGGTGGTGAGGTTTCCCTTTCAAACTGCATTGGACCTTGAGTCCCCACATCATTAACACTCTTTGACCTAGTTCCCATGACATGCTTAGCCATCAACTCGATATGGGTCATCATTTTTTCCAAAGTCTTATCTCGCTCCTCGTCCCCCTTTCTCATCTCGATGGTCACAAAACTTGAACCTGCACCACTCGGAGGTACTTTAGTTTCCCTCGTATGCAAGATCGGTTTAGTTTAGTCATCCGATCCAACAAAGCTCTATCTATTCCATAGGTATGGTCCATGAGATCCACCCGCTAAGTTATTTTCCACAAACTTATTTATGGAGTCCAAGGAACGATAAAAACTTTGAAGGAGCACTCCATCTGGAAAGCCCGTTGTTGGGACATAAGGCCACTTTCTTCTTGAGCCTCAGCCAAGCCTCATGTAAAGGTTCCTCAGGATTTTCCTGAAGTTAGTAATATTATCTCGTACCTGCAACATCCTCGATGGAGGGAAGAACCTATCTAGGAAGGCTTCAGTCAACTCTTGCCATGAAGTGATACATCCCGGAGGGAGTTCCTCAAGCCACATGGTTTCTTCCCTAGTCAAAGAAAATGGGAAGAGCCTCAATTTGATCAACTCTTGACTTATATTTGTGATGTTGAGAGGTTGGCATATCTCAAGAAAATTCCGAAGATGGAAATTTGCATCTTCACTTGGCTAACCTCCGAAGAATCATTTTACTTGTAGCAAGTGTAACATTGTAATGGTCACATGGAGCATTGCGTTCCTTACCGTGGGTGATAGGCGAATAGCACCTGCTATGTCTGGCATCATGGGATAATCATCCTCGTGGTCCATGCCACTAAAGCTTCTTGAGATTGTTGTCGAATATCAATCATCCTATAAAGGTACCCAAAAACAACAATAATTGTAAAAACAAAACACAAGATGCTAAATTAATTTAACTCAACAATCAACTAGAAGCTATCTAACATCATTCCCTGGCAATGCGGCATTTTTGATAACGTCCAAATTTACTCCTCGTAAAGAGAGAGTATAAACAGTCATTGCCAAAACAAATATACCCAATGAGTATTTGGATCGAATCCCACAGGGAATAATACTTAGATGGCACGAAAGTTGCCTATTAAGTCAAATAAAGAAGCATCATTGTATTTAAAAAACAAATAAATATTTGGGGGTTCAAAAGATTACAATTAAATGTAAAAACAACTATTGATCAATCAACAAGATAACCAACTTGAATTAACAAAAGTGAGCGAGAGCTAGGGGTATGCTTTTGAATGGGGCTTCAATTAGATTAGAATTGATTAGGCTATCAAATTGTTACTCATAAATATAAATAACTATAGATGAGGTAGCACCCAATGTTTTTCAACCACTAGTGTGCCTTTTGCCTCGTGTTTTTTCAAACCCCGAAGTCACAAAAAATATATCCATTAAGAATTGGGTAAGATTTGAGCTATTTCTATCCTCAAATATCTCATGGGTGAATGATTATAGGTTTTAGCTATCTCTAGTCTAACCCCACACAATTAACACCCAATAACCCACCATTGCTTTCTCACCCACACTCACTTTCTCTTTTTCAAGCAACAATAAAGTAAGTAAACATAACCCACATTTGCAACTATGAGTAATTTATTTATAAATTGGGAGAAAACAATAGATTTATATAAAATGAGTAACTCTAAGATTAATCTAGCAATACCCAATCCAATTTAACCCCAATTCATGCACACACACCTAGCAAAGAGATTTAGCTAATCATTGATGAGAAATATGAAATTAAATCAACAATTAAAATCATGACATTCATCATCAAGAGTTCAATTCAAGCTCACAATTGTCTTCAATGCAGATTGTTTACCTTGAAGAAGAAGAAAAAGCTACTCAAAATTTCTCTCTCTAACTTTCAACAAATAAGGAATGGAATGATATGGTACTTTCTAAGGAATGTATAGAAATAGGTCTAAAATGCTCCTAAAATCCGTTGTTAGATGATTTTGCCCTTCCTGCAGGCAGTGTCACTTGCGAGTCACCGACGTTCTATCGATGCCCATCTGTGGAACGTCACTGCATCGCAGGTGCGAGGGCAATGAACCTAGGTCTAACCGACACTGGCACCGGTGGTTCACAGGTTATGACCTGCGTTCTTCCGGTGCACCTCCCACTCTAGGCCTGTAAGGTCCTGCATTTCAGCCAGCATTTCGCTGTCTCCATCTGGTGTAGCACTGGTCCCATCCAGTTAAGCTTCAATCTTCTTCTTTAATTCCATGCTTTTGCTCAAATTCTTGCTTTCTCTCCTTAAATTAAATATTTTCAAAAACATAAGAGAAAAAGCATAAAATCCTCTCAAATGACATGAAAACTAAGCAAAGCTCATGTTTAAAAGCCTAATGAGTTGGTAAATTACCAACTCGTCAATTATCAGTTATACTATGTTTTATTCAACCATTTTACATGCAGTATGATCCTATATACTCACATCCCTTTTGTCAGGGGCACTGCATTATTTTATAATGCCTCAGGTACTCAGATCGACAATTGAGCTGCAAAGATAGGATTCTCTCTATCTCGCTATTGGTGAGCCCCACTTATTTTGGGATTAGTTACTTCACTCAGCTTTAGTAGCTTTTGACTATATGTTATGTCGAGTGCCTTGTCCCAGTAAAATTAGTTATTCGAATTATGATAGAGGCTTCATAGACTATTTCTCATGTTATGTAAACTGGGCAAGTCTCTCTTAAATTTATTTCTTTTATATTTTTTTAAAGCTTAAGTCTAATGATTATTCTACCTGTGTTAGATGAATGCTCATGATGTATGCCATTTATGTGGTTTTCTTGAGCTAGAAATGGCATCAGGTGCTGGCCACGCCTAGGCCTTGAGTCCAGGCATGACAAACTTTGTATCAGAGCACCAGGTTAAACTGTCCTAGGGAGTCTACGAATCCATGTTGGTAGAGACTCGTTTATCATTGTGAGGGACCCACATTTATAGACGAGGGACTATGAACATTTAAGAAAAGTTTCCTATTCTTTCTTACTTTCCTGTTTTTTCTTATTCTTGTTCGTGCAAGAGGGCTACATTGTGAGAAACTATTTTGATTCTTATGTTACTCCATTTCTACCGACTACGCCTTACCTTCAAACTGATAGAAGTAATAAAGCTAAATCTCTTGTTTGTCTGTTACTTTTGGATAGCGTCAGCAAAGGTGGAAGAGATTGCACAAGGCTTGGGGTAAGCCCATTAATGCACTAAAATCTCTTATTTCAAGGGATATACTCTAGTTTAAATAAATCATGCTTTTTAGTCTAAGGTAAGATGTGCATTCAAATACTTATTGAAATATCGACATGAATAATACCCTCTAATGGAAAGTATGTATCTCAAGGCTTGGGTAAAGTTGTCATTTGAGGGATGATATGAGTTGTTGTAATCCATAAGTAGTAGAATATATGCTAGAGCCAAGATATGAAGTCATGAATGTAGTAGCCAAGAAGTGGAGATAGTGATTGATTGAAATATGCAACTAGAGTCATATACGTTTTAGGTAAATAGTGGGATGAAAGTGTTCTTAGGCGCTCACAAAAGAGTTAGTGAGATTGGCGTAGATTTAGAATATGCTTGGAGGATACAATTTGATGTGCCGAGTGATTAGAATAAACTACTTTATCATGGATTCTCAATGGGCTAGCATTTGGTTGATCTCACTTCTGTTAGCTATATTTCTATATTGTATAAAGGATTCAGGTTGCTACCTATTTTTGTAGTAAAACACTAGGCTAAAAATCTGAAGAATCATTATGGTGAAAGAATTAAAATATAGGGGTGATAATATTATTTTTGAGATTGGATCTAGTAGATTTCATATAGGTAATGCAAGAACATACGACATCTGTGAAGGCTTATACATGATATATGTGAGCTCTAGATGTATAAGTGAATGGAGGCTAAGGCATAACATAAGATAAAACCCTAAGAATTATGAAGGGAGATGGTGTGACTTGATAAGGAATATTATTATATGAGATACTAAGCTTCTAAACTCCATGTGTGCCTAATGTAGTATCCTTAAGTCATGAAAAATGGAGAAATACTGGATGTATCATCACAGTGTTCCCATCCAATGAGTTGAAGTGAGAACATAATAGAAAGACGATGTTAAGCCTCTTATTATAATTTTAAACTCATCCCAATTAGGTGGATAAAAATTTGATGATGTAATGTGAGTAAACTTCTATGAGGAAATCATATTGTTAAGGTGATAAAGGAAGTGGATAAGAAAGAAAATAAGAGTATAAATTATACTGTGATAGCCTTAGAGGCAGGAAAAAATTAAGAGATATTTTGGATGAAGATCCTACCATGACTTGTAGTACCATGAATGTATCCCATCAGAGAAGTGCGACATGAATGAATATATTGATACCACTACTATGCAGAGTAATACAACCATAGACCAGTAAGGGAGATTTGTCTTTTTATCAAGTAAACATGTAAGAAGGTTGCTAACTTTGCTCAGTGCAAGAGTTGCATGAAGTAAAGGAAAAATAAGAAAATGATCACCTGGGACACTATTTAGAGAAGGGGTTCACAGGCTTAAAACGATAACTTTTGGACTAAGGGGGAGATGGTACGGTGAAGAATCCAAACATGTCAAATATCCCAAGTAGTGAAGGACTCCTAGGAGAAATGTAATGATAACAAACTATCCTCATTCTAATGAAATCCCAAAACTTTGTCAAGATGACACTCTATTGATGTTTTATGTATTCATGTCACGTCTATTCCTACGTACTCTGAATCATATTCATGCTCCTGATGCCCATGAAAACACCAGAATGTGAATCTTAGACGAAGAGGAGGGTGTTCTGGTGATGTACATTCTTTCGGGGGAATGTACAAACCCATATTAAAATTATGAACACGGTGTTAATTTTCCTTTTCCTTGCTATGTCATACCTATGCTCAAAGTGATTCCCTATTCATACCTCATACAATTAATGTACAAAGTGCACGTGCAATGGTTTTTTTAGTAATGAGTTCCAATTAGGATGATGATGCTATCATAAGATTCAGGGTGTTGGAAAATATTCCATTCATTCCTTATGATTATTCCCTAAAAGGTGGAACTCTATTCATGACCTATGCTTATGATCAAGACTTATACCTTTAGTTGTATTCCATGAGATTCATGCTAATGCTCTATTCCTCTATTGACTCTCGCTTATAATGCAATATATGGTAGACTGGAGAGGGTAGACATTCCCTTTTTGTTGGCAATAATAGGTGCACTTGTTCCATAAAAAGGTTAAAGAATGTGGGAAGTGAAGGAAGTTAGGCTTTAACTATGTATAGTTATTGGATGGAAGTATTGCTCGTCTCCTCATATGGTTTGGTATGGTTGTTAATAGTAAGGAAGATCTAGAAGACGGGGATGTCTTTTGATGGTCGTAGCAACAAGGGAGTAATGAAATGTATATGGCAATAAGCTTGAATGTTGTATTGATGAATGTGTGGATTCTCGCATTTACAGCTACTTCTCGATGTTTGAGGTAGTTTGATCATTGTAATAAGGATGGATAATGTTCTTCGGGATGACCTTAGATGCAAAAGAAATCTTGTTGAACATTGGAAACACCTAATAACCTGATCAATTATTGATGGACCCAAGTAGTATCCGTGAAAGTTCTAGAGGGGAATCAGGGTGTTGAAGAGGCTACCTGGAAAACCAAGAAAGAAATGAAAGTGAATTATCGCCATTTGTTACTTGATCTAGAAGAAAATTCTTAATGAAGATGTGCCATTCTATCCTATGTGTAGCACAGTCATGATCCATAATTATGTCATTCAGCCGAAATAAAGCTTATGAACAATGCTATGTCGTTCAAGTTCCACAAATCCATAAGCAATGGTTAATATGCTCTGACTATGTTAATGTTCCATATTGAACGTCTCTTATAATTCATGCCTATAGTCCTTTCGTTAACGTCATGTGTTACAAGTATATGATGATGATAGTGGTGAGAGGTATTACTTTTTATGATCCCACAAACTTATGTCCCACGTTATGCTACTCATGATCCACAAACTCATGTCTTGTGCTATGCACTCCATGTTCGAGAGAACCCCTACTGCAACACGTCTATTCTAAACCTAAAATGCCCCATATGACTCGTGCCTACTACTTCTTCCTCGAAATGTTATGGAATTCCTTACGATGATGATGCCTACAATGATGCACGAAGGTACAGGTAAGTTTTAGGGTGAATTTCCTTTTGATTCTTTAAAATGGGCCATAAGGAGCCATCTGTATATTACATATATATTCTTTCATGTTAAGCATTATGTGATGCCCAGTGAGGCTTATGATAATGTTTCTAGTTAGCTGGCACAGGTTTGAGAATTTGGGATAACTCTATTTACAAAGGAAACTCTGCCAACATTTTTGGAAAATTCCAGAGTTAGAGTTTGTTAGTGCCGTAACCATCACTCGAGGACGAATGATCCCAAGGGGAAGATATTGCAACACCTCGCACTATCATACTAAGATCCAAACCATTTTATGTATATAGGTAAAAACTGACCTAAATTTTTCTTGATGAATCTTAAGTATTTGCAGGAGTCAATCATGAGCTACAATGTGTTAAGGAAGTTTGGAGTTGGTTAGAAATTCAAATGGGTCGATTTTTGTGACTTTTTCCAAGAGTGGGTAAGAGCGCATACTGTACCCGACATTGTAAATGAGATATGAGATTTGGGAACTACTATTCTAGCCGTTGAATCAATATACATAGCGTTCATGGAAAGTACGGGCCGAATGTTGGCCGTATGTGAGAAGGGAAACATGTACAAATAGAAACTAAAGATTATATGAAGTTTATGAATAAGGGTCAACTTTTATTGACCATAACTCCCAAATTACAAAGTATATTTTTCATGATTCAACCCGTTAAATTGAATTTCTTTTAGTCTTATTTCAAACACATCTGATCTTGCATCAATCGGAGTTTGAAATAAAAACTTATGGGCATTTAACTCAGGTGTTGTCAAGCTATTGCGAAGCACGGACCAAGACGCGGCCAGCGCCTTGAAAGTGCGGACCACAGATGGAAAATTTTGGCCACGAATCCCTAAACAGTGACTGGTCAGTTGAGATTCCAAATACGAACTAAAATGAAGCCCACACCTTGGGAAGTGCGGCCCGCGGATTGCAAATTTTGGCCGCAGAATGCAAATTTTTTTTCGTAAAACATGATTTCAGCCCCTATTAAAAACATGATTTCGTATTTGCTTCCTTATTTATTCACCCTAACTTGACCCCAACAGCCCCAAAAGCTCTCAAAAACCCTTATAAGAATGGAAAGCCAGCTCCCATGATATTACAACATAAAACCACGAATCTCTCAAGATTTTGACATCAAATCCTATCTCTCTCGTCTAGTAAGGTCAAGAACGACTTTTGGGTTCAAGACTTGGAATCTTTAGCACGAATTTTTTCCTCCAAGGTAAGTAACTTTCCTAAAATCTTACATGAGAATTATTTTCCACTCCTTAGGGATGTTTTAAGGTCAGGACTCGTAGGACGATGCTAGGAAGCCATGAGTTCACGTGATGACCATTGGTCTGGGTTTATGGGACGATTTCGGTATTGAGGACAGAAGTGGTTATTTTGGTTGGACTTGAAATGATTATTCATATTGTTAATGGGCGGTAGAAAGAGGCAGGTACTAGCACACCCAACCCATAGGAGGCTCGAATATCCTATGCCTTCCAGGTGTTCGATGAAATGTCTCTATGACTTAAAATTCATCATTAAGGTGTTGATTGTAGTTCCTATCCATATAAATATTGTAGATTGATGTCATAAAGGAAATGTTTATTTGCAGTGGTTATTGTGAGGCCAAGGATAACATATGTAAGGCTATATGTACTTGTGGGAACCTCATTGTTATTCGCCCACACTACGTTATTCATGCCTATGAGATTTTCCTCCATGTATATGTTAGAGTTATGACGAAAATATTATTTCTTCATCTTATTAATTCTTATGAAATCCAAGACTTGCCTATGATGTTGCTCATCCTTTATATTACCTCTTTTTCAAGATTTTTATGAACTTTTACAAAAAATTACAAAAGCATGAAAGATACGAAATTCCTTCGATGATAGAGTTTGATGATTCCTCTTAAGGATTTACTTATGAAATTCGTCTTCTTCTTATGTTTTTAGGATTAAGGTCCGGAACTTTCTATCTATGATGAATTGCTTTCAAAAACTCTATGAGTTCCTATGTATGTTTTATGATCATTCTTGATTACTCCATGAGTCCCTATATATGTCTATGATCCTTCTGATGCTTCTATGAGTACTACGACTCCTCTTACGAAAAGTTCAATCTTACAACTTTGATTTTTCCTCTAAAAGAATAATTTCAATGATTTTAAGAATTATGATTTTTCCTCCATAAGAGTAGTTTTATTGACTTTATGAGCTATGATTTTTCCTCTAAAAGAGAAGTTTCAATATTTTTTGTGAACAATGATTATGATATGATGATCTATGAATTTAAAGGTCTTATGACATGGATGAACTATGATCATGATACAATGATGACTTATGAATTTAAAGTTCATTTGATGAAGAACTATAATTATGATATGATAATGACTTATGGTGATTCGCTTGATTGCTTAAATAAGTTTTCGAGTGAATCTCGCTATGAAATAAATGTGGAATAGTATTATTAATCGAGAAGTCTTCTTGCCTAAAAATACGTATGCCCACGTAGGATGATGGATCGTTTTTGTTGGTTCAGGAGACTCATATATGCCCCTGGTATCGGCTGTTATGGATCCTTACTAGCAAACTATGTTATGATGTCTCATACCTCGGTAAGGTATGAGATGGCATAGCTGATCAAGCTAAGATCAGACTCCATGTCTACATGGTGGTTCATGTCGGTTAAGTTAAAAACCTCCCACAATAAATTAATGAATGATGATGTAAATTTTTATTTTCAAAACAAAAGTCAATCTATTTATCTCATATTCTTGACGTCCCTCCTATTATGTCTATACTTTTGGTTGTCCTGCCTATTATCAGCTATATTATGTTTCATTCATCCATTTTACATATAGTATGATCATTTGTACTCATGTCTCTTTTGTCGGGGGCACTGCATTATTTTATCATGCAGACTCAGGTACTGAGATTGACAATCGAGCCGCAAAGCTAGGATTCTCTCTATTCTGCTATTGGTGAGCACCACTTGTTTTGGGCTTAGTTACTTCACTCAGCTTTATTTGTTTTTGACTTTAAGGTATGTTGGGTGCCTTTTTCCGGTAAAATCAGTTATTCCAATTATGATAGAGGATTCATAGACTATTTTTCATGCTATGTAAACTTGGAAAGTCTCTCTATAAATTGATTTCTTTTATCTTTTTTAAAGCTTAAGTCTAATGAATATTCCTCTGTATTAAATGAATGCTCATGATGTATGAAATGTTATGTGGTTCGCTCGGGCTAGAAATGGCATCGGGTGCCGAGCAAGCCCAGGCCCTAAGTCGGGGCGTGACATCCTCTCGGACTTTAGGTGTTTTTATTTTACTCTCGCCATAAGACTTAGATTAACTATCCTCGATTAAAGCTCAAGTTAATTATATGTGGATTGGTAGCCTCAAATTTCCCTTGTTATTCTCTTTTCCTAACTTCGACCTCTTTGGACAAGGAAGTTGATGATTCAGGAAATTTTCAACATTTGCAATCGCTAAAACTTATTAAAACAAAGAGAATAACAATCTACTTAATTCACCATTCAAGAACCACTTTTTATTTTGCCTACTTCTGCTAATCCATTAATGAAGGGCGTACTCACGCACTTCATAGACATATTCTGCTCGTACTTTACTATGTTTTGAGAATAAATTTATGTGTGTTTGCATGTGTTTATGTTATATATTTGTGAAATTAGCTAACACCTGTGATTAGATGTTTTTAGGTCTAAAAGTAATGGATTTGAATGTATTTGAGGCTTATGGAATAAAGATGAAAAAAAGCTGAAGTCGTGGGCAAAGGTTGAGTTTGGAAGATGCAGAAACAGTGTACCTGACGAGTTGAGGGAACGACTTGTTACATCTGGTAACGAGTCGTGAAGACTGTGAAAAAAATTATTGACAAAGTAACCAGTCGAGATGACGTAAGATATAATTAGTTGACTAAATAACTCATTGGCAGATCACTGGAACCAACCGTAAGGTACACTAAACATTTGAAGGAGTTAGACCACGAGGGGCCTAATGACTCGTGCCTGTGCACAACGAGTCGTTAGGTGACTGATTGCCACAACTGGCAATGCGACAGTGGTTAGGGTGATGCGCAAGGCTCCCAAAAAGGCAAAATTGGCTTTCCTACTTCAACTAGGAAAAGGAAATTTATCTCCCAAGTCAAATTCATCAAGGAACAAGGAAAGCATAAATGTACTACTATAAATATCCCTTTATTTTCATGTAATAGCAATCAAGTTTTCAGTTGGAATGTCTTCAAGAGTTGAAGTTTTATGTTTGAAATTAGAGTCTAAAGTTTTAGAGAACAATTAGAAGCCAAGTTTTAGACAAGTCTAAAAACGTTTTGAAGACATACTTCGTGATACGATTGTAAAGTTGTTCTTTTTTTATTTTTGCAAAATTCATGTGAGTTTCTTCCTACCCTCATTGTAAGTATTAATTCATACTTTTGTATATGAATTTTATGAATTTATTTATAAACATGATAGGCTAAAACCACGACAACTAGGATTGTGGAAACCATGACAAATTCACACACATAGGTAAAATACTTAGTGATTCTTGAACGGAGTTTATGCATGTATTGTTTCTTCTTTCATTTTAATTGATTTTTAAAGGTTGCAAACATTACAAAATTCCTTATTCTTACTTACCGGACCAAGGAGGTAGTGAATGGGAAAAAGGATTAACAATGGAGATTTGAGGCTATCAACCCTCATCTAATAGCTTGACCTTGTCGGGAAATAGCTAATCCGATATCAAGAGTAAGGGTTAGTAAAGCATACACTCATAGACAGACAAAGTTTGATGGTGATAAACATCTAAATAGGGGACCAACCATTTAGGTGAAATTAACTTACCGATATTGCATGCTAAGCACCGAAATAGATCACTAGTATAAAACGCCTTATGGTTATGAAGTCATAGGGAACACTTACCCTAGTTAGTTGCATTAATTTGGAAACAACAAATAATTTCTCAACATTGTTATTTATTACTTTTACAATTTTTTCCATCTTAGGAAATAATTAACTAAAAAGCTTAAGCACTAGCGTTCTTCTACATCCTCCCGTATTCTCTGTGGGATCGACCCCAACCTGTAGTTGGGTTCTTATTGACAATGTATGCTTCGTACTTCGTAAGGAGGTGTGGTTTGAGCATTATCAAAAATTGGTGCCATTGCCAGGGAATACGGTTTAGGATTAGATTAATTGCTTGTGTTTAACTTTTACTCTTTATTTCCTATTTTTTGTTATTCTTTTATTTTCTAATTTGTCACAGGTTAGCATGGTGAAACAAGCGGCCAAGATGAACGATCTTAATAGGTATCTTGATAAAGTCTGAGTAATCAAGATACCTGTGTCGTGCCGTGATGTTAAATCAGGCGCTACTTGGGAGGCAACCCAAGATAAATATTTTGTTCTTTTTTACGTGTTTGTTCAAGTGTGCAGGTGATAGGTCATAATTTTCGATAAAGATTGAGCTTAAATTTTGAAGATAAGGAGTAGAGGCCCAGAAAGTTCTTCTTGCACTCTATTACTTTATGCTTATTTGTTTTAGCACTAGGGATAGTGTAATCAATTAAGTGTGGGGTGGGAGATGTGAATTTCATATTACCATGCATGCCTTAATTGCTAAATTTGCTCATGGTAGGCCTAGTTTTTTTGAGATTTATGATTTGTCTTACATGCTTGTTTGTGTGTAGTAGTTTACTTTATTTTATTTTGGGTTCCTCCTATTTTTGTTTTCGCTACTTTTCCGGTGGATAGTCCCTTAGAACTGACTAGAGAATCTACATTATTTATTTATTTATTTATTTATTTATTCATTGAGTCATGACTTTGCCCGATGATGGATGAATGACGACCGTATTAAGGGTAAATTAGTCATTAGAAAGAACAAGACTTGAGCCTTACGAATGCTAGGTTCTTCACTTTAGGTATCATAAAGACTTTATTAAATTCACTCAAAATGCATGAAAAAGGTAGAAGCACTAAGTCTTTGGAAACTTGACTCTTGTAGTTGAAAAAATGGGCTTAATTATGTTATGCATGCAATATGGATATATGTGTTTATGTGATCTTGCTTTCTATTGTTAAACCATCTTGTGCCAATGTTTGAGGAATTTTTTTGATATAGTCCATGCTTGTAAATTGACTTCTACAACTTGCCCGTTGTGTGTGAAAAGTGAAATAAGAATGATGAATTTAGGAAGTGATATAGAAATTTCTTTGATAATCATATTTTTATCCTATTTTACCTACCTTGATTGTAATTATCCTAGTTAGCTATGTTTGATCCTTTGCCTACTCTTTTGATAGCCATATTACAAGCTTAATCCCTTTTGTTCTATTGACTTGTATTTGATCCAAATGACTCCTAGAGCACTTTAATGAAAAAAATTTGTAGGAAAGGAGCATAATTGGAAAAGTGAAGGGAAAAAGCTAAAAGGTAAAATTTTTCTAAACAAGCAGGGTGATTTTTAGTGGGAAAAAAAGAAGAAATAGCTTTAAAAAAGTTGAAGATGAAAAAAATCAAGATTTACCGATTAACTGTACCCATTTGTTTAATGAACCTGTTTTGGCCCTAGTCCTTCCTTGGATATTGTGAACCTCAACATAAGAAAAATGCTTAAGTTGAGGGTGGCTAGAGTAGGGGTGCGTAAAGGGTGGGAACGGAAGAAAGGAAAAGAAAAGAGAAAAAAAATGTGTGTGAATAAGCTCAATGATGAAAAGAAAGATCCCAACTAGTCACCTAAGTTGAAAAATCAATATATTTATACAAAGGAAAGACTTTAACCTGATGAAGTGACATACTTCATTGATTAGAAAAGCTATTTATCTTTTTTCCTATTTTTTTGCATTTTTCTCTGACTTTTAGAGTTTTAATTCTATTTTTTCTTACAAGGTGTTTTCTTGAAAAAATCAAAAGTCACTTTCATGAACTCCTATTCATTACACCATACCACTCTACCATCGTCTGCACTTTCTCAATAGTTATAATATTTTTTCCCTGTAATTTTTTTCTCATAAGTTTTTTTCTCTTTCTACGAAAATATATGTATTCTCTATTTTCAATGGGACTTTTTAAATGAATACCAGGAACTTAATGCCTTTTCATCTATCACTCATGATCTAGATTTTAATATCCCCAACAAACAAACAATCAAAAAAAAACTTTCAATCGTATATGTCAATTTATAATAGAAGTTGAGAGATTTTTCATACATAACTAGAGTGTCTCATGGAGCAAATGTCAAAGGTATGTTTGGGTCTTTGTAAATTTCTGTCTATTTCTTAGATGACACTTCAACTCTTAAAGGATCAAATCTATTTTTTGATTTGTTAGATTTTAAATTTTGTGAACTAATTTGTCAATCATTACTATTTATTTGTTATGCAATTTGTGGTATTATTATGGACTTCTCATTTTACTATTTTTTTGTAGTATTACCTTCATTTTTTGATCATATAAATAATTTATGGATTTGCGTTAACTTGAGGATCTCAAAAATTAATTTTTAAATTGAGGGATGACTTGAAGATGAAAAAAAGAAGAAGATAATTTTGTTTCTCTACCAAAAGCTTCAAGTTACATGTATATTTGGCCCAAAATATAATAAACAAGTCAGAGATTTGTAATTTTGTTGTCAGATACATGTATTCTCTTTTGTCTATGGGAGTTTTTAAATGATTTACCATCAATTTCATGCCCTTTTCATCTATTACTCATGATTCAAATTTTATGCTTTTATATCCCCAATAAACAAACAAACAAAAAAAACTTTTTATGGTATATGTTAGTTTATAATAGAAGTTGAGAGATTTTTCATATATGACTAGAATGTCTTGTGGAGCAAATGAGAAAGGTGTGTTTAGGTCTTTGCAGATTTTTGTATATTTTTTAGATCACACTTCAACTCCTAAAGGAGCAAATCTACTTTTCGTTTTGTAGTTTTAAATTTTGTGAACTAATTTTTCGATCATTACAATTTATTTGTTAGGCAGTTTATGGTATTATGATGTGCTTCTCATTTTACTATTTTCTATAGAATTACTTTCAAGTTTTGATTATATAAGTAATTTACACATTGACGACAACTTTGTTCCTCTACCAGAAGATTCAAGTTACATGTATAAATGGCCCAAAAAACTTCAAACAAGTCAGAGATTTGTAATTTTTTATGAGATACATGTCTTCTCAATTTTCTATGGGAGTTATTAAATGATTTACCATCAATTTCATGCCTTTTTTTATATATTACTAATGATTCATGTTTTATGCTTTTTTATCCCCAACAAACAAATAAATAAATAAAATCTTTCAATTGTATATGTCAATTTATAATAGAAATCAGGAGATTTTTCATACATGACTAGAGTGTCTTGTGGAGAAAATAAGAAAGGTGTGTTCGGATCTTTGCACATTTTTGTCTATTTCTTTGATAAACACTTCAACTCTTACAGGATCAAATTTACTTTTCTATTTGTTAGGTTTTAAATTTTGTGTACTAATTTGTCAATCATTATGTTATTATAATGAACTTCTTATTTTACTATTTTTTGTATAATTACCTTCATGTTTTGATCATATAAGTAAATGGGTGTTTAGGTCTTTGCAGATTTCTGTATATTTCTTTGATCACACTTTAACTCTTAAAAGAGCAAATCTACTTTTCGTTTTGTAGTATTAAATTTTGTGAACTAATTTGTCAATCATTACAATTTTTTTGTTAGGCAGTTCATGGTATTATGATTGGCTTCTCATTTTACTATTTTTTGTAGAATTACTTTCAAGTTTTGATCATATAAGTAATTTACAGATTGACGACTACTTGAGGATCTCAAAATAAATTTTGGGGTTGAGGGATGACTTGAAGATGAGAAAAAGGAAGATATCTGTGTAATTTTTAATCCAACTTTGTTTCTCTACCAGAAGCTTTAAGTTACATGTATATAGGAAAAACTTCAAACAAGTCAGAGATTTGTAATTTTGTTATGAGATACATGTATTCTCTATTTTTTATGGGAGTTTTTAAATAATTTACCATCAATTTAATTCCTTTTTCATATGTTACAGATGATCCAAATTTTATGTTTTTTTATCTCCAACAAACAAATAAGAAAAAATCTTTCAATTGTATATGTCATTTTATAATAGAAGTCGAGAGATTTTTCATATATGACTAGAGTGTCTTGTGTATTAAATGAGAAAGGTGTGTTCGAATCATTGTAAATATGTGTCTATTCCTTTGATGACACTTCAACTATTAAAATATCAAATCTACTTTTTAATTTGTTAAGTTTTAAATTTTGTGAATTAATTTATCAATCATTATAATTTATTTATTATGCAGTACGTGGTATTATGGTGGACTTCTCATTTACTATTTTTTTTATATAATTACCTACCAGCTTTGATCATATAAGTAATTTATGGGTTGACAAGAATTTGAGGATCTCAAAGTGAATTTTGAGATTGAGGGATGACTCGAAGATGAGAATAAAGAAGACATCTGCGTAATTTTTTCTTCCAACTTTGTGTCTCTACCAGAAGATTCAAGTTACATATGTATAGGTCCAAAAAAACATTAAACAAGTAGGAGATTTGTGATTTTATTGTGAGCAATATTCTCCTTCACTCAAGTTACATGTATATATTTTAGGTGATTATGCCAAGCTAAAGATGAAATACATGTCAATACTTTTTCTTTCGATTATAAAAAGGGAGAACCATTTCAATCCTGAATATGATTTTCCTCTTGCTTTTATGTTTTGTGCGTCTTTTTTCAACACTTTTATCTGAAGTAGGAAAATAAAATTACTGCAAAATTATTTAAGACATACCTGAATTGATTTATAGATTTACTTAATCCAAATAAAATGATATATTTTTCCAAAAGACAATCTGTTTGATTTGGTATCTTATCAACTATATATTCTAAGAGTAAATTTGGAGATGTAACTTTTGATAGTTTCATTTAAAGAATCGAATGTAATTATTGAATTGTTGTTGTCTTTTTATTTTATAATAGGTTATGTCTTTTGTTTTATGATGCGTGCGTGGTTGATGGACAATAACTTTCTTGGTTACTTATTTATTGGTAATATTAGTCCTTATTTTAAGAAGCATGTATGTTCTTATTATTTATGTTGTGATATTTGATTTTGATGGTGTTTTTGAATGTTTGATTAGGAACTTGAAAGGACAATGGAGAGAATTAGTCCCACAAAAATTAGTAATTACTTAAAATCTGGACAAGGTAATGATCTTTATGTATTTACTTTTAGCATGATAATATATATCATTCCTTTATTTTGTTTTTTGTATGTTATTCCTGTGGTTTTTTAATTCTTCTAGATCACCAATAATTGTAACGATGACCATTAATTTCATCCATTATTTTTCCTCGATGTCTCTCTCTCTTATATATATATATATATATATATATATATATATATATATATATATATATTCTTAGCACTTATATGCTTGAAAATATTTGATGTAATTAAATACTTAATCGAACTTTTCTATAACCAACTTTGGGGTCACCTACTCACTATCTTACTTGGATACTTTTTTTTGCAGGAAATTTAGGAGTCATATAATATACTCATTAACTATGATAATTAAGGTGATCAATAAGATTTGAACTTCTACTAATAGAAACAAAGGAACGAGTACAAAAAAGAGGAATAAGAACGGCTCTTATATAGGAGGTGTGGGCTTTTCATGTATTACGTGCCTTAAATTAGATATTGATGAAATATTGCTACTTATATCATTTCTAAATGTTGGTTTCCAAAGAAAAGATTAGTTTTGTTTATCAACTTGAATAGACATAATTGAATCAAGAATCAGTTTCAAAATTCAAGTTGGAAGAACTGGGATACTAATAAAGTCTATCATAACTTTTTATTTTTCTGTTTTGTGTAAAGTATGAAATATATTAGTTGTATCTTCCCAGTTTAACCTAATTATGTTAGGATAAATTATTGTACCTCGATAAATAATGTCTCATTATAATAACTATAAGCCCTTATCCCAAACATACATAAGTTAGTACTACATATAGTCATCATGCCTATCACTTTTCATTTATGATTATAACCTATGTTGCTCAGATCCTCCACAAATGCTATCACAATCGTGTTGGATCTTCCAAAAATACATAGATTTTGGAGGAGAATATTATCAAGATAAAAGAATATAGTTAGATTTATTGGTTCAGTAATTATATCTTACAAATCTATGCAAGTCCTGGTAAAAAGTTTATCCAGCAGTTTCTTTTGTGTAATAGTTAATGGTTGTCCTACCAATCATGCATTTTTTCTTTGTAATTAGTAGATAATAGATCCTTTGCAAATTATTTATGACATTAGTATGTGTATAATTTTTTTAACTTTGTAAAGTAACTCTACTTTTTTGCCAACATAAAATTTAATAGTCAAGTATAATCTCTTCGTTAATTGATTAGTTTGAAGTTGTATGTATGGTTTGTTATGGGATATCGAAATTATCTTAAAGTCCTGAGTTGATATTGAGTTGCTTCACATAACTTCTTTACATTAAACAATTTTTATTTTAATTTTAAGTTCCAAGATATTTCATCCTATATTTATCTAATTAAGATGTTTAAATGTTCACTTTAATTGATAAATTCACATGCTTATTAATTGTATTTGATGATGTCATTTTTCATGTATAAATAGTTAAAAGATATTCGTAGGAACATCTCACTCACCAAAATGAATCCAAGCATGCATAAGTAAGGCTATGCAATCCATTCAAGTTATCTGATCTAATCATTTAGGGTTGCATATCTTTAAAGTAGAAAATGAAATGTAGCAGGTATTTTATTGGCATGGTACCATCTTTCATAGAAAATCCCTTTTTGCTTGAAGTGGATAGAGAATTCAGAAGTTCTAGCAGCACTGTCATTTATATTTATTTTTCATGTATTTATTTGTTTTGGCTTTCTCCTAACGATAATATATAGTAATATTTATCACATTTGGTGCATCAATGCCAGTGCAAAAACAATAATATTAAAAAAATATTATAAGTATTACGGAGAAGATTGCTATTCATATATGATATATCATACATACTTTCCACTCTAATGAGAAGAAAGACAATTATATTTATGCTTGTGGATTTGCAATTCATAATTGTTGTATCTTTTTATTTATTTATTAAGATTATTTTGGACACTATTTTGATGAGGGAGCAACAATGGAAAAAGTGCCTATTTTGTGTTGATTTACTATAATTTTGGAAGCTTTATTTATTCGATATTACTTTATAAATCTTTCAAATTTTACTTCAAAATAGATTTGATTAGTTTAGGCTTTAGACATGTCTTTTATAAATAAAAATTAGTTGAAGTATTTTTCATATTTATTATTTTTCTATGAATTAATTTATATTAAATGATCGCCTTAGCAAGTTCACTTTTATTTTTAAATGATCGCGCGAAGCGCCAACAAATTAACTAGTTAAAAAATAAAAGGAGGTATAAGGAGAAAATTTTGAAAATTGAAGAATGTGCTTAAAAATCAAAGTGTTGAGAAGTATTAAAGTGCTTAGGGAGATTAGTCACTATCTTGGCCAAATAGTTCCTACCCGTCCTTTAGCCTACATTACAACATAATTTAAGTCCTAATTGATCCTTGATTCAAAATTCTATATTAGCAGAGTATTACACTAAGGCAAGCTTCTTTTGCATATATGTTGAGTTCTTTTGTGAGAGTGAGCATAAATTATTTTATTTATGCCCAAGTAATCTTATTATATATCTTCTGTGAAAATGGACATCTCTCCAAATTGTGAGGGGCACAATGGTAAGAATTTGGTTTAATCTTGATTGCTAAATTACATATAATTCATGTTGTCCCAAAATATGTCTTGATGAGTTATATTTCAAAAGGTAAGAGATTTCGAACTTTGACATCTTAATGTTGAACCTATATGCACGCGAGTGAGTTATTTGAGCTTCATTGATTTGTTTCATGATCCTAAGTGTAAGTACACCTATTCATAGGATGAATATTATGCTTAATTGTTGGAAGGGAAGTATTAGATTGTTCAAGGACGAACAATAGTTTTAAGTTTGGGGTTTTGATGAAGGGCGTACTCACGTACTTCATAGACATATTTTGCTCGTACTTTACTATGTTTTGAGAACAAATTTATATGTGTTTGCATGTGTTTATGTTATATATTTGTGAAATTAGCTAACACATGTGATTAGATGTTTTCAGGGCTAAAAGTAATGGATTTGAATGTAGTTGAGGCTTATGGAATGAAGATGGAAAAAAGCTGAAGTCGTGGATAAAGGTTGAGTTTGGAAGATGCAGAAACAGTGTATCTGACGGGTTGAGGGAATGACTCATTACATCTGGTAACGAGTCGTGAAGTCAGTCATGAAGACTTTGAGAGAAATTATTGACAAAGTAACCAGTGGAGATGACAAAAGACATAACGAGTCGTTAGTTGACTAAATGACTCGTTGCCAGATCACTGGAACCAACTGTAAGGTACACTGAAAATTTGAAGGAGTTAGACTACGAGGAGCCTAACGACTCGTGTCCATGCACAACGAGTCGTTAGGTGACCCGTTGCCACAACTGGAAATGCGGCAGTAGTTGGGGTGTTGCGCAAGGCTCCAAAAGTGGCAAAAATTGGCTTTCCTACTTCAACTAGGAAAAGGAAATTTAAATCCCAAGTCAAATTCATCAAGGTACAAGGAAAGCATAAATCTACTACTATAATTCCTTTATTTTCATGTAATAGCAATCAAGTTTTAAGTTGGAATGACTTCAAGAGTTGAAGTTTTAAGTTTGAAATTAGAGTCTAAAGTTTTAGAGAACAATTAGAAGCCAAGTTTTAGACAAGTCTTAACACATTTTGAAGACATACTTCGGGATACGATTGTAAAGTTGTTCTTTTTTATTTTTGCAAAAATCATGTGAGTTTATTCCTACCATCATTGTAAGTATTGATTTATACTTTTGAATATGAATGTTATGAATTTATTTATAAACATGATAGGCTAAAACCACCACAACTAGGATTGTGAAAACCATGATAAATTAACACACATAGGTAAAATACTTAGTGATTCTTGAACGGAGTTTATGCATGTATTGTTTCTTCTTTCGTTTTAATTGATTTTTAAAGGTTGCAAACATTAGAACATTCCTTATTCTTACTTACCGGACCAAGGAGGTAGTGAATGGCAAAAAGGATTAACAATGGAGATTTGGGGCTATCAACCCTCATCTAATAGCTTGACCTTGTCGGGGAATAGCTAATCCGATATCAAGAGTAAGGGTTAGTAAAGCATACACTCGTAGACGGACAAAGTTTGATGGTGATAAACATCTAAATAGGGGACCAACCATTTAGGTGAAATTAACTTATCGATATTGCATGCTAAGCACCGAAATAAATCACTAGTATAAAACATCTTGTGGGTATGAAGTCATGGGGAACACTTACCCTAGTTAGTTGCATTAATTTGGAAACAACAAACAATTTCTCAACATGTTATTTATTACTTTTACAAATTCCCACCTCTTAGGAAATAATTGACTAAAAAGCTTAAGCACTAGCGTTCTTCTACATCCTTTCGTATTATCTGTGGGTTCAACCCCAACCTCTAGTTGGGTTCTTTATTGACAATGTCCGCTTCATACTTCGTAAGGAGGTATGGTTCGAGCATTATCATAATCATACTCATAATGAAATACTTATGAGTTGGTAATTTACCAACTCATTAGGCTTTTAAACATGAGCTTTTGCTTGATTTTCAAGTCATTTAGGAGGATTTCATGATCTTTCTCTTTTGTTTTTGCAGGCATGAAATTTAAAGAGAGAAAGCAAAACAATTGAATAAAAGTATGACGTCAGAAGAAAGGGACCTACGCTCCACCGGATGAACAGGCAAAACGCAGGAGCACATTGGTGTGAAGTGGAAGGTACACCGGTGGAATGCGGATCAGCACCTACAACTCACCGGTGCTAACACCGTCGAGATCCCAAAGTCACTAGCCCCAGATACAACAGAGCGACGCCCCGCGGATGTGCATTGGCAAAACGCCTGTGACTCAGAAGTGAGGCCATCTTCTGTAGTGCAAAATTGTCCAGCATGGGATTTGAGGAGAAATTTTTAACCTATTTTTGTACATTCCCTAAGAAGTACCGCATATTCCATTCCAAATTTGTAGAGTTAGAGAGAGAAATATTAAATAGTTTTTCTTCTTCTTCTTCTTCAAGGTACAAACCGCCATTAAAGACCATTTTGTGCTTGATATTAACTCTTGATGATGACTGTTATAAGTTTATTTGTTAATATAATCTTATATTTCTCATCAATGAGTGGCTAAATACTCTGCTAGGTGTGTATGCATGATTAGAGTTAAAATGGATTGGGTGTTTCTAGGTTGATCTTATAATTACTCATTTAGTATAAATCTATTATTTTCTCCCAATTTAAAATTGCATTACCCATTGTTGCAAATGTGGGTTATGTCTACTTAGTTCATTTTTTTTCTTGAAAAAGGGAAATTGAATATGTGTGAGAAATCAACGATGGGTAATTGGGTCTTGATTGTGTGGTGTTGGGCTAGAGATAGCCAAAACCCGTTGTCATCCACCTATTAGAGCTTTGAGGCTAGAAATAGCTAAAATTTGACCCAAGTCATTGTGGGTGAATTGTTGGGACCTTGAGGTTTAAGAAAACCTGAGGCAAAAGGCACCCAAGTGGTTGAAAAATATCGAGTGCCACCTTGTCCATGACTATTTATGCTTATGAATAATAATTTAATTTCCTAGTTAATTCCAATCCAATTGAAGCCCCATCAATAGCACACCCCTGGGTTTTTCTCATATTTGTTCATTCAATTTGGTTGCTTTATTTTAATTGGTAGTTGATTTTAATTCAAAGTCCGATCTCCCTTTCCCCCAACATTTATTTTTTCATTTTTGATACAGTGATGCAATATTAGTTTAATTCAATAAACTACTTTCGTGTCATCCAATAACTATGCCCTGTGGATTCGACCCCGAATCTTAGTTGGGTATTTATATTGTAACGAGCGTTTACACTTTCTCCTTGTGAGGAGTGGATTTGAATGTCATGAATTTTGGCGTCGTTGCCAAGGAATAGGATTAGATAGCCCCTAGTTGATTATTTATTTGAATCAATTAAGCATCTTGTGTTTTGTTTTTACAATTGGAGTTGTTTTTAGGTGTCTCTTAGGATGATCGATATTAGCCAACACTCGCAAGAAGGTTCAGTGGATGGTCACATGTACCACGAGGATGATGATTCCATGATGCCATAAATAATAGGTGCCATTCGCCTACCAACCATGGTAGGGAATGCGGTGTTTCACGTGACCAGCACAATGTTACACCTTCTACAAATGAAAGGACTCTTCAGAGGTCAGCCGAGTGAAGATGCAAATCGACATCTTCTAAATTTCTTTGAGATATGCCAACCTTTCAACATAACAAATATAAATCAAGAGTCCATTAGATAGAGGCTCTTCCCATTTTCTTTGACTGGGGAAGCTACCATGTGGCTAGAGGAGCTACCTCTGGGGTGTATCACGTGCAAGCTTCAACCTCAGTCATCAACTCCGTGGACTTGGCATTTAACATTTCTAGGTCCTCTCCCTTTTCATTAGTCTGAACTCCCAATACTTCCATCTGCTCCCTCATCGCTTCTGTCTGCTCAAGGACCTATTTTAACATGTTTTCTATCTAAGCTTGATGTTCTAAGTCCTCCTCTTCATCATTCCTATACTCATCAAAACCAACAGAACGAGCATAGTAGGGGTTTAGGGGAGGGGAATATGTATTTGGACAACCATTCCAATAGCCATCCTGACCACCACACATACTGCAAGTCAGGCCTTATTACCACAAGTACGGTTCTCTAGAATTCAGACGTGACTCATTTACATAGTAGTATCCACCATTCAACCCATTTGTACTCCATCATGTCATGTCAAGAAAGCTAATAAGCGAAAAAACTAAAAGAAATCTAAAAATAATTTTTTTTCAACACTTAGAAAATTCTACATCAACACAAAAGCATGAAATTCACCAATTTTGCCAGTCCACGGCAACAGCGCCAAAAACTAATCGCACTCCAGCACACACACAAACATACGCGATCGTAAAAGTAACACAATGAATCTTTTACGAGCCGAATGTCGAACCCACGAGACATATAGGTATCGCGCACAACTATTGGAATTGGAATGTTGTTGTTGATGGTCGTGCGCGTTGCCTATTGTGTCATACTGCTACATGTGGAGAAGCTTGGGCATGGTACAGGCCTATCGCACGACTTCACTAGAATGTCATGCCTCTCGTGCGCAAATGCTGGGCGTGGCACGCTACCTGTCACGCAACTGCCTTTCCATGGCTCGATGCTCATCGCGCTTCCCGTGCTGCGTGGCACATTGTGTGGCTCTGCATGTGCATACACTTGTGTGACATCATGCGAATCTTTTGCCTTTTATTTTGAGCTTCTTCCTTAAGCTTTAACCATCATATTTAATTCCTTATAAGAATTTTACACCTACAAAACAAGGGTTAATCATGTTTGTTAGTTCCGGAACATAATTAAACATAAATACATGTAATCACATAATTTGACAAACATGGAAAAACTAAGATATAAAATAGCTCTTGGGCATGTAAATATGCCCAAGATCACTACCCCATACTTAAAGTCTTTTTCATCCTCGAACAACTCCATTACATCTCAAATACATGAAGGACTCACCAATAACCAACTAAAGCAAGACGACTCAAGCTAAGGCTACACCGATTGTTTCAGATAGCAAGTTTAAAATATAGCATGCAATATATAACCACTAAAATCACATACAACTAGGTCAATACTTCCTAACCTCCAGAATAGACTCTCAAACTCAGCAAACTCATGCAGATTAACCAATCAAGGAATCTAATATGAATTTTATCTTTCATCAAACATGTGCCCTCACAACAAGAGAGATACCCATTTTTACTCGCAAGTTTTCAAATTATAACAAGTATGGGTATATGAATAAGAATTCACCTCACTCTCACAAACACTTCTCATGCATATGTAATGGCCCATAAGCTTGTCCGTAGTGTTCTACTTCACTAAATCAGGAATGTTTGAAAGTAAGATCAAGTAGGACTTATTGGGTTGTAATGTAAGCTAAGGGAAGGGTAGGTACTATTCTGGCCAACAATAGTAACTATCTTCCCTACGCGCTTTTAATACATCACATTCTCATTACGGACATTTATCCTCTTACTTCACCTTTATTCTTTTCAACTCCCAATTTCCTCTTTGTATCCCCATTTGAACAGGTGCACTTAGGCTATTGGTAAGGAGTACTTAAGCAATATTTCACTCTTTTTTCTTTTACTCCCTACCAACACTTATGCATTTTTAAACAAGTGCACCTCTAGTCTTTTCTTCAACTGCCACAACCACTATTTTCCTTCTCTTTCCATCTTCTCACTCTTAACTCTCTTGCATTTTTCACTTAAGAGCTTAGGAGTTGTGGATCAAATTCAAGGCTTATTGAAAGAAGGAGATTGGCTTTTATTGTGGCTAGCAAAGAATAAGCTAAAGGCTCAATGGGGCAAACTAGGATCATATATCATGTGTAGGTATAACAAAAGGATAAAATTAAGATCATTCAAAGAAATGTATCAATTATCTCCTACAATTAACATCCCTCATTTCGTTTAGTATACACACCAGACAAGTTCTAGACACTACACAATAGCATGGAATATACAATATCCTTACACTCAGTCACACTCAATTCAAGACAGATTCAGTAGACTCTTAACTGAGCTAATCATAAGAATTCAGAATTAAGCTTTAAAGCATACAAAGTCCCATTAAAGAGCCTAGGTGTCTCAAACAAAGTTACACAACTGCTAAACATGCTTCAAAATTAACTTAACTTGCATCTCTCAATCATGTGCAATACATAACAAGAACATCAAGCTATCAATCAGCTAAGAGTTCAAACTTACACCTATTGACTAATATTCCCTCAAGACGGTCGTTAGTCATCCATCGTCGGGAAAAGTCCCTAACTATGGCTAAACATCTATTTACAGACACATAAAAATTTTACTATACTTGGTTCAGAGAGCCCCCTTCATAAATGCACCGCACAGAAAACCAAAAGGTGGGTGAATTGTGCTCAACTAACAACTTCTTTAACAACAACATCATACGTAGCACCGCATTCACCCAAACACTAAGTACAAAATTTTGAAATTTTATTCACCCCACACTTGAAATATGCTATGTCCCCAAATAATCAATTACAATTAACATAAGGGTTAGAGATACTTCCTGAGGCCTTTAGGCCTACCTAGAATCATGTTTTCCTCCAATTTTGAACACACGGGTCATTGACCCCATACTTGCAATTTTTCATGCTCCTCAGCTTCCTCTTCTAATGGTACTCAGACTTCCCCTCAATCAGTGCTTAAGTCACCAGTAACAATAGAAAAAAGTAAAAATAAACAAAATAAAAATAAAAAAAATAATTTTTACCAGTGGTACTCTTGGGTTGCCTCCCAAGAAGCGCCTGATTTTACGTCGCAGCACGACGCATCAAGTTTCACCACTTCTCCTTCCACTTTGAAGATATGAATATCACCCCTCATTTCTTCTCCAATTTCCTCTTATGCTCCAGGGGTGCCGGTGAAAAAATGAAAGGACCACGCAATAGATGTCACCTCTTACGCTTATTGGCCCTGAAGTAAGTGAAGTCATTATGTCCCTTAGATTCAGCAAATTTTAGGATATACAAAGCTTGTTCCTCCTCTAAACCTTTCTCAATAAGCTTGGAAGACTCTATTTCTAGGTTGTCAACCAAACTTAATGTCGAGAAAAGCTTAGTGTGGGGTACAATACACCTCAACTCTGAAACTGCATTGTGGTTGACCTCCTTACTTTTGTACATCTTCTCCACATCAACATCTGACCCCACAGAAATGTCAAATGGTTGGAACTCCATCTCCCTTTTCATGACTTTTTCTTCTCCTTGCAGTCCTTCTTGAGTATTGGTTAAGATCGTTACTTGCAATTCAGTGCAAGCTTTAGCCTCTGTCATTAACTCCATGAACTTGGCGCTTATCAATTTTAGAGCCTCTCCATTTTCCTTTTTCTGAACTCCCAATACTTCCATCTGCTCCCTCATTGCTTCTGTCTACTCAAGGACCTATATTAACATGTTTTCTATATGAGCTTGATGTTCTACGTCCTCCTCTTCATCATTCCTATACTCATCAAAACCAACAGAAAAATCATAGTAGGGGTTTGGTGGAGGGGAATATCATTTGGACAACCATTCCAATAGCCATCCTGACCACCACATATACTGCAAGTCGGGAATTATTGCCATAAGTAGGGTCCTCCACAATTTAGATAGGACTCATTGACATAGGAGTATCCACCATTTAACCCATTTGTTTTCCATGATGTCATGTCAAGAAGGATATCAATCTAAAAAAATAAAATAAATCTAAAAATAATTTTTTTCAACAATTAGAAAATTCTACATCAACACAAAAATAAGAAATTCACCAATTTTTTCAATCCTCGACAACGGCGCCAGAAATTTGTCGCACTCCAGTGCACGCCCAAGCGTATGCGGTCATACAAGTAATATAGTGGCTCATTTAAGAACCAGATATCGAACCCACAGGGTTGGACCTATTTCAGCAAATTATGAAGTTCTAGTTCTATATTCAATTTCACAAGTGTTGATTGTAGATATTTTGAAAATTGGTATTTAAATCTATTGGTGATCACACAATAATTGGGAGACAATAAGAAGAAGAATCTAGAGTTAAGGCCTGACAGTCATGTAATGCTACAGTTCACAATGGTTCAAGTATATGAAATTCAGTTGTTGTCTCACAGAGTTAATATGTAGTGTTCATGGTCTTTCGAGCCTCTAAACACAACAAACTAGTCTCACACCTACATTATTGAGTGGGGATGTGACAATCTAAGTCGGTTTCTAGCTATCATCCCCTCTAATTATCCAAACAAGGAAAATTAGGTATAATATCTCTCCTAACCGCAAATCCTATCATAAAGACAAGAACTTGCTCCCTGCATTCTTCCGTTCTAACATAGGGTTAGTCTTTTGAGCTTTTGTCTATGCTTAACAAGTTTATTTTCTTGGTGATCAAGCATAAAAACAACAATAGTTAAGAATCCAAGACAAAACAACAACAAAAACTCAAACCAAAGATGAATTCAAGCATTTACATTCATATCATATGGCCTCAACCCTAGAAGAAGGGTTTTAACCACTCATGTTCATACAATTACTCCAAAGCATGTTTGAAGTAAAGTACTTACAAGAATGGTTAAAGAGAATGAAAGTTTATGAAGCCTAGGTAGAGTTTCCTTCATTCTCCCTTTGCTCCTTTTCATTCTTCCCAAAATATTTTGTGATAAATGAAAAATATAACCAAGTTTTCAATTTATAGTAAGTGGGAATTTTGCAAAAATTGGCCGAGGAGGAACTGCCTTTATGTCACACTGCCCATCGCGGCAGATTATCTTTGTGACACGAAGGTATCGCACGCAGCTACTGGAATTGGCATGTTGTTAGTGATGGCCTTGCGCGTTGCCTACCGTGGCACACTGCTAAACGCGGAGCATCTTGGCTGTGGCATGGGTCTATCGTGTGACTTCAATGGAATGGCATGTCTCTCGCACGCAGACGCGGGGCATGGCACGCTACCTATCGCGCAGCTGCCTTGTCGTGGCACAGTGCTCAGCGCGCTGCCCATGTTGTGTGGCTCGGCATGTGCATACACTTGTGTGACATCATGCGACTCTTTTTCCTTTTATTCTGAGCTTCTTCCTTAAGCTTTAACCATCATAATTAGTCCCTTCTATGAATTTTACACCTACAATACAAGGGCTAATCATGTTGGTTAGTTCTGACACATAATTAAGCATAAATACATGGGAATGGGAAAACTAAGATATAAAATAGCACTTGGGCATGTAAATATGTCCAAGATTAGTCAGGCAACCTTGGGTCGCGCCACACCTGTGTATGCATCAGAATGGCACCGCTCCGCACCTCTCCATGCTTGGTTCTTCCTTTGTGTCGCACAGGCCCTTGCACTAGTGTGCTTGTGCAATGCCATCTTCTAAATTCTTTCTTTTGAGTTTGTCTTGGCAATTCTTGCTCTTTTAAGCCTCAAATAAGTCCAAGTCCATCACTTTAATCCCTAAAATTATCTAATCATGTGAGTTAGCTCTTTTTCACAAATATCATATAAAACCAACGAAAATATACATAATTTGTTCTTAAAACATAGTTAAGTATGGTCAAAATATGGCAAATAAGTGCGTAAATACGCCCTATATCATTTTGGTCTTACTTTCTCTAGGTATAGCTCGTTTGGGTGCCATTACCGGTGATCATGCAATAATTTTTTAGAACATGGAATCGGTTTAACATTAAATAAGAAAATTTAAAGCATTAGACGATAAGATACGGACCGTACCTTGTTCCAGCTATTGAACCCTGAACTTCAACTTTTTTTGTTTCAACGGGTGGTTAAAGGTGTGGATCGTCCTTCTAAATGACGGTCTGTCCCTTGAGTCGTCAATTGACTTAGTGAACTTGAGTGCTCTGGTTCAACAGATGGAGAAAAGGATGATTAGTCTTTAGGAAGGAAAGTTCATCATATTCCTTATTCTTTGGGGGTTTCACACAGTTATGACTTTTTGGGCAATTCATTTTTTGAATAAACACAAACATGGAACAGGGCTATTCCAATTTTAAGTTCATTTAGAAATTATCATCAACAATCAAGATCAAATATACATTCACCTAAGCCCCTTCCTATTTTCTAAAGAATATAAACCAAGTTCTCCCCCAAGTCACAATCCAAGCATAGGTTCAACATTTCCGCAAGTCAAAGCATCATGCACATCACATTAGGCATTTAAAGTAATGATCAAACAATATATTAAGTGCCGAAATAAGTTCTAAAGTGCTCTTATGCTTGAATGATGTTAGACACAAGAAGAGGGCTTTAACTTCAACATTCATGGGCTACATAATCTTGCCACTCCTTGTGACATTGGCCATGCATTAAGCATTGGAAGGTCTCACACTCCGTTCAAATTAGCAATGGTGTCATTAGAAAGATGGAATTTTTTCTTAGGATTTTAGTCAAGGAAAAGGTCCTGCACCTATTGCTCTAGATTCTAGATGGACGCGATGTGAGAACCTACAATCTCCATAAGGCTCTTTAGGCAAACATTTGATCTCTCTTGACTGGCAAGCACCTTCTCCAATATTCCTTCAAGTTGTGATCCTCCATGATCTTGAGAAGGACCCTCCCTCTAATATTGAGAGTTACAAGGGGGATCTCTCGACAAATAATAAGAAAATAAGCTTCAATTATGATAATTTGCACTATTGTGTCAACCCCTATTTAGGACACCATAATTATTTTTTGGGTAGTATTAACCTTGACCTTGCAGTTGAGGTCTCCAGTGCCCTTTATATGATGAAGATGGGTGGCCTTGTTGATAATGCGGTCTATAACCACCGGATGAGTTGCCAGAATAGTTTGCATCTTCAACTTGCATAGGAGGTGGCCCCTAGAATGGTTGATATTCATATGGAGGAGGGGGAATCCATGACTATATTGAGAACCACTTACAATCTCTTCAATTGTATGTACCTTTTTGACCATAGCCTCGATCAACTTCTAGGTAAGAAGGGTTATGTTGGTTGCCATGGCAGCCATTATTTGATAACGGTCCTGGTTTATCTTCATCAAGTGAGACAGCCAAGGAGTACCCACATTTATCCCTCTACTTTGATCCCTCCATGCCATGCATGATTGTACTTTCCAATTCAATCCAATATGATGGCAATCCGATTAAATATCTTATCCATGAAACATCCTACCGCGACATTATTTGTAACTGATTGCATCAATGGGTCAAAACCTGTATAGAACTTCTAAAGAAAAATATGCTTAGGGAATTCCTGGTTGGGCACCTTAAGTATATATTTCTTGAACCTTTCCCAAGCTTCAAACAATTGCTCTCCAGGGAGATGTCAGAAGTAGAAGGTCTTGTCCCATTGTTCTGTCTTCTTACTATGCAGGAACCACTTTTGGAGAAATACATTCACAAGATCTTGCCATGTATAGATAGAATATGGAGGTAACCTATGCAACCATTATCCCGCTTCACCGGTCAAAGAGTATTTGAATACTCTAAGCCGAATGGCATCATCAGAAATATTATTCTGCTTGTAGAGATTGCACATCTCTAAAAACTTCTTCAATTGCCAATGAGGGTCATTATCCGTGGAGTTTTGAAATTTCCCCTCCACCTTTAGCATTTTGTAAATGCTACCATCTATCTTTAAGAATAAGGTATTCACCCTTGGTGGAATAATGGTGCTTGTGTATTCAACTCTATCATTGAATTTCAAAAACATATACTCCAATTCTCCTAGTGGAACGGCCATGATCTTGTCCGAAATAGCAAAAAAGAAGGTTAAAATATAGTTCTAATCAAGCAAACTAAACTACGTCGTAGTCCCTAGAAATAGAGCCAACATATTTGAACCCGCTCAAATCTACTCCAATTTCTGGTAGTGTAAACTATCAAAGAAAGTATAAAACTCAACTTGGAGTTGGGGTCGAATCCCACATAGACTATGTTAAGCCCAATCTATCTAGTACCAATCAATATTGTTTTGTAAGTTTAGAGACAATTCAAATTAAGATTGGATAAAATTTAACTATAATTATTGAATGCAAAATGCAAGGGTTGAAATTAACTTATGGAAACTCTAGGAAAGCGACTCTAATTATGAGTCGATCCCTCTAAATCACCGAATATGGGTAAATTAAAAATGGGCTATGGTTGAACTTGCAAGCAAAGACTTAGGCAACCCATGAGTATCTATTAATAGCACTATAGGTGTCAATCTACTCCAATTTTCCCAAAGTGAACTCCCTTCTACCAAATTGCTTGTTCCCAATTGGAATTCAACCTATGTCTAGGAGAATCCATTAAACAAGAGTTATATATTGAGTTATTGTTATTTGATGCTAAACCAACCTAAATTTTCTCTTTCAATCCTCATAAAGGTAATCGGGTAGGATTGGATGACTTTCATCACTAATCACACACTACAAAGCAATAACCAATCAAATATTTTTAAGCCCATAATCAATTTTACCAAATTGGAATCATTAGGGTTCACAACGCTAGATCTGGGTTTAGTTATCCACAACGAGAAGAAGAAGAGAAAATAAGTAATTAGATATTCTCACCAATGAAATTTCAAATTCTAGAAGAGATCTTGAATTGATTAAACTTGGATATTTAAAATTACAAACTAAATCTAAGATCTGCTATGAAAAGTAATGTGTTCTATCTATTTCTACTCTCTACTCAAAATCTTAGCTGAAAGCTCCTTAGAAAAATAAGAAAAATATATTTATACTATGTCACAAAAACCCCAAAATAATTTAAACTCAGAGGTATCAGATGTGCAAGGACGAACTATTCTTTGGAAAGACAGACTATCATTTACCCGTCGATTAAAATTAGCCTCTGTCAATCAACTTTCTGTCCTTTTATCAGCAAACTGATTTCTAGAAAGATAGCCCGTCTTTGGCTTTGTCGATTAAAGTTGCCTTCTTCCTTCTCAAGGGTCCATCCTTCAATCTATTGATTAAGGACCTCTTCAAGATGGTTTCTGGAAATATTGTCTTGGGCTAGATGGCTAAACATGCGGATCGTCTTTTGTCCATCCTTTTGTTCTTCTCTTGGAAAGATTTCTAGATTTAGCTCCTCTCTTCTTCATTTTTCTTGGGTTCCTAAAACATGATATAATGAGGTTAGCTTTCACTTAATCTAGCTCATAAATATATTTAAAATTCTATGAAATGAAGCAAATATGTGTCCAAACTTAAGCTACCTTCATCCATTTGTATACAGGTTCTTAATCCACAATAGTAAACGCAACCTGGTTAAATTAGATCCACAAAGTGATAAAGGTATTTTTCTAGGTTATTCTCCTTACTACAAATCTTTCAGAGCTTTTAACAAAAGAAACTTATTGATAGAAGAATCTGTTCATGTTGTGTTTAATGATTCTAACCCTGTAAGCCTAGCTCTAGTTGTTTCTAAGAATGATGCAAGAGAAAACACAAATGTATTCATAAAATCTACTGACACACCTCAAATTGAGTCGACTACTAGCTAGGATCCATCTCAGTAAATTATTCATGACTAAGAAGATATACATAGTTGGATAAACTAACGAACATTCCACATGAATGGAAAAGTGAAGCCAGCTTCTCAAATGACTTCATTATTGGGAATCCTGATGCCAAAATGTAGACTAGATCCTCCTTCAAGCATCAATCATCTCTGACCCTCATATATCAACTTGAGCCAAAATGCATTAATGAAGCATTGAATGATGAATCATAGATAAAGGCTATGCAAGAAGAACTAGATCAATTTGAAAGAAGTCAAGTATGATTATTAGTACAATTACCAAAGAATGCTTTCATGATTGGCACCAATGAATTTTCAAAAATAAGCTGAATGAGGAAGGTAAAGTCATTAGTATTTGTGGCAAATGGGTGGGTTGGATCAAATTTGGGTGGGTTGAAAATGGGTTACAGGGTAATATTTCAACCCATCCTTATTTCATATGGGTAAAAATAGGTTGGGTAAAAGACATGTTTACCCATATTTATCATATTTTCATGAACAAATGGTAATCTACTTTAAAATTCAATATCCAAAAAATACTTTATTTTTTTTAAATTGAGAAATATTGAAAATACTTTATTTAGTTTATTCTATCATAAAATTTATAAAGGCTTTTCTATAACTTTTCAATATAAAAATTACGTAATAATAAGGGAAAAAATATTATCACTGGATTTCAAAGTAAAGAAAATTTATAATTTAGGAATAAAACGTGTTTAGTGCACTTTAAGAAATATCACTTCTAATACATGATTTGAAATATTTATAATTCACTTATAAGGGTGTGTTTGGTATGAAAATTATATTTTTGAAAAATATTTTTAATTTTCTCATGTTTAGTTAGTTTAAATATTTTAAATTTTTGTTTTTGCAAATTGACTTATTTTACTTGAATTGACTTTCATACATAAAGTTAGAAAAATATTTTTTAAATTTTCGGCTCTCAACTCCTAATATCGACCTCGACCCTGACACCCAACCCAAGACCCAAGTCTCGGCCTTGACCTGGAACCTAACTCCTAATCCTGATCTTGACTCTTGACCTATATGGAACCCCGACCTAGGACCCAAATCTCGACCTTGACCCGAGAATTGACTCTCGACCCCGATCTTTACTCCTGACCTCTACGACGACCCTGACCCAGGACCCAAGTCTTAGCCTCGACTGGAGACCAGACTCATGACCCCAATATCAACTTCTGACCCTAATACTCGACCCTAACCTTGAACCTAACTTAATCCTCGACCCTCGGTCCTATATCCTGACCTCAACCCTGATCTTGACCCTAACCTTGATCCCAACCTTGAACCTCGATCCCTGACCTCAACTATTGACCTCGACCCTGACCCTGACCTTCCACCCCAACCCCCTTCCCCAACCTTGATCTCTATTTCTTAACCCATACCCCGACCCCAGACTCCGACTCCCGACCTCAACCTCAACCTTCAAACCTAACCCCAACCCCAACCTTTGACCCCGACCTCAACTCCCGACCTCAAATCTAACATTCATCCTGATATGGACCCCTCCTTCTGACCCTAAATTGGGACCCAACCTCGACTCTAGATTAGAATCCGAACACCTTATCCTGAATTTCTACACTTGACCATAACCCTAATATCCAATCGAAATTTTGACCTCAAATCTCGACACCGTCTCAAGATTCAACTTCCGACCCTAATTCGAGACCCAGCTCTTAACACCAACTCGAGACCCGATTCCCAATCTCGTCCCGACCATGACTTTCAACCCTAAATTTCAAAACCAACCTCAGACCCAAATCTCGATCCCTATTCAAGATACTATTCTTAACATCGACCTAAAATTCAAGATCTGACTTTCAACTCCAACCTCGATACAAAACTTGATAGTTATATATTTATTATTATTGCAATTGATATTTAAGTATGCAACAAAATGAAGATACTTTTAAAAAAATGCTAAACTATACTTAAAATATTTAGAGGAAAAGAAATTTCAAATGATCAACTATTAAGAGAGAAAAAAACATAAAAAGGAAGGGAAATTATAGCAGTTTTGTGATATCACAAATTTTGAATGAATAAATGTTGGAAACTTAACCAATTAAGCTAACCCATATTTTACCCATGAATACCTATATTTCTATGAGTTGAATATAGGCTTAAACCTAAATTTTACCCATCTAAAAAGTCACTAACCCAACCTAATAAATATGGGCAGGTTGGGTGGGTTCTCAATATATGGGCTTATTTTGCCGCACTAGTCATTAACAATAAGATGAGATTTGTTGCCCAAGGTAATTCTCAACAAAAAGGTATTGATTAAGATAAATCCTTTGCTCCAACAGCAAGATTAGAATCTATTTAGATTTTATTAGCATAGGCTTCTTTTGAACATTTCAAACTATTTCAAATAGATGTCAAAAGCTCTTTATAAAATGGTTTCTTAAAAGAAGTTTTGTAAAATAACCTCTGGGTTTTGAAAATCCTTCCTTTCCTGATCATGTTTTTAAGCTCATGAAAGCTCTCAATTGTAACAACCCAAATGTACACCCGGATCGAGACACGAGACAAGGAGACTTGAGAGAGCCCAAGTCAACCTACGGCATGAACATACTTCTAACTCAATCAAATAAAGTAGAAGACTTGACATAATAAACATAGCGGAAGTCTAAGAATAACATAACATCGAAATTGGAATCCATATAGTACATGACGAGTTGATTGCTATATATAGTCTGAAAGCCTCTACATAACTGATGGATTGATGGGACAACACCCTCAACTAACCCGACAAGTCTGAACACTAAAAGTAAAAAGATATCGGATAGCAAATGGTCCTCAGGAGATGAGCACTCATTACTAAGCTGGATGCTAACTCTGGAACTGGCTAATGGAGGGGCTGAGTCTGAAGATCAGAGCCTGTATCATAAAATGATACAACATAGAGTATGCGGTCAGTACGTGGAATATACCGAGTATGCAAGGTAAGTAAAACCGCTTAAATAAGTAAAATCATTTAAAACATACATAATATGAAACGTAATCAATCAAGAATCTGAGAGTAGGGCTTGCATGCTATTTTCTGAAATCATGATCTGAGCATAATTGGATATCATAACTAAATCGAATGACCCAAAGCAGAAATCTGATAATCATAAGTAAAATTGAACATTGGGTCGATCCTTCTTTAGAACATATATATATCATGAATGATAAACATGCATAACCGAAATCATGAGGAACAATGGGAGACTCATCTTATAACCGACATTACCAGGATAGAGCTTACGTGGTCCCAACTATCACACTCAAGTGGGCAAAGCCGTCCAAAATGTTGTCAGGGCTAAGGACGCTACCATGATATCAATATCAAGCTCAAGGGCTATTCGGGGCATGGGATAACTCACAAGGGAGGTCCCAAAGTAATCTGATCATACCTACGTTGGCGCGTAGTTCTGAGGCATAGGGTTGACTAACCCTTAGCCTACTCGGTGCTAGACACTACTTCTAAAAACATGCATATGCTCTCCATCATTTTTAAACAAAGTTGACCATCGTCTATTGATGAAGCTAAGAAATCATGAATATATAAATCTGAATCATACATGAGGAGCCTTGGCTCAAACCATACCACAAGCTGAACATAATTGGGAGTCTTGACTCCTAAATCATGTAGTAAGCTAATAAAATTGAAATTATAATCATACTTGAACATATGGGCTTTCGCAATACTTAAACATGCTAGAAGATACTTGATTCAGTTGAAAGCATGATCGTAGACATGGGTATGTTGAAAACATGCTTTTCAGCATAAATATCTCATCATACTTGAACATTCATCATAAATCTCAACTTTCATGAACTTCTTATGGATGGGCATTTTAATTCATAAAGCTTGGAAACATAATTATAATGGAAAACAATGAAAAACTTGCCCTTGAATCATAATTCAATAGTAGAAAAATACTTGGATCATATCCATGTAGAAAATTAGGACATTCATGCATTGGGTTAAAACCCCATAGGATTAACATATATATTTTCATGAATTAGAGAGGGATTGGGCATGGGTATGAACAAATTCATCCATTCATAACCCTACACACTTGATAGGTTCTGATTCTACCACTTTTCTGATTGTCCAATGAAGAATTGAAGAAAACTTCTAGAAAACCTAAGCTTGATCACCTTCTAAGCCCTCAACTTGCATACATGAGTAGGAATAGCCTAAAATGAATTTACCCCTCTTAATATTCACAATTCATAGCTTAAAACTATGTAGTTGAGGCCTTAGGATCATGAGAATTACGGATAAGTCCTTACTAAATTCGCAGAAAATAACTTACTGCCAGTCCCCACGAGGGACTGGACGAGTCGTCATACAAAAGAACAAGTCGTTGTCCTCTGTCATTATGTGCACTGTCACTTTCCCTTAAAGGGTCCCCATGAGGGACCTAACAGATCATCATTGGCGACCACGACTCATGGTCACGACTCGTTACCTTCACTGTCCAACATCTCAAGTAATTCATCAAAGGCTGACCACGACTCACCTAATGAATCGTGGTGACTGACCACGATTCGTGGGGTCCAATCATGAAGTACACTACCCACTCATCCTTCATCTTCCAAATACCCTTGACCACTGGTGACCCAACCACTCATGGGGCTGACCACGACTCGTGGTTACACCCATGGTCACCCCAACACTAAATTTTCTAGGTAACTCAACACCCCTCACCTCGAGTCACTTAACGACTTATGGTCAATCTGACGGGTCACATGATAACTAGTTTTGTGACCTGGTGTAGAAAATCCTGTTTTCTTTGTTTAAAATCTTGGGTCTGATCTTTGGGCTTTCGGGGTATAACAATATCTCCCTCGTGGGAACATTTGTCCTCGAATGTTGAAAATCATATAGAAAAGCAGAGAAATGCAATCATTATATTCAAATACTTATCATATAATGTAACAATCCGAAACTTTCCTAGACCAAATTCAAACGTTGCATGAAAAAACTATAGGAAACCAAAAAAAAAATTTCTGTCTCAGACGACCCCCATAACGGACCGTTGGTGGAACCAACAGACAGTTATAAGTGGTCATGGGTAGAAGCAACCTTTCTTCGAGGGGAAACAATGAGTCATAGGATGACTCGTTGATTCCAACAACTGGTCGTCCTGTCGTCCGTTGAATCCTAAATTCAGAGGTCTACCGGACCCTTTCCCCGAGATAACAGGAGGGAACAACGGCCCGTTGTAGCCTCCAACAAGCCATTGTGACCACCCGTCGTTCAGTTCCACAACCCAGCCATGTGAACCACAAGTGAATACAATGGCCCATTGGTCCTACCAATGAGTCGTTGTTATCCCCCGTTGTTGTCGTGCCTCATTTTCTTTGCAGATTCAACGGGAGGTATCAACCACCCGTTGTTGCTTTCAATGGACCGTTGTACCTGACCGTGGGTCACCAGTGTGAATCTAGGTTTTGAACTTAGAAACCACAGCCAGATTCCACGGGCTGTCATTTCTTCTAACGACCCGTTTTGAGGCCCGTTGGTTCCTATCGGCCATATTTTAGATTTAAATCCCAGGGTTATTTTTGTAAAACTCCACCTACCTAGTCCCTAAACTACGTCATTTGGAATTCATTCATAGGTTTTAGAAGGGGTAACCAATGGTTTCTCCCCATATTCCTTCTCTCATCCTCAAGAATAGAGCGTAGGGTTTCTATGGAAGCACATAATAGAAGCTAGGGAAGACATCAATCATCTCAGTTTTTCTCAGAGATTTCCACCAGAGTTTCTTCTGCATGTATGTGGGAATTCAACAAGGAGATTTCTCTCCCCTTGCATCCCCCCAAAACTCTCTCTCTCTCTTTTAACTTTCAGTCCTATCCCTGAACTTACGAAATTGAAGATATTATTATTGTTCTTGATAATTTTTTATGGAATACTATCCCATGTTAATTGTAACTATTTTCCACCATCTTGTAATTAAAATGATGCTTGTTCCATTAATTTAGAGATTCATCCCTAACTGTTGAAAAGTCAGAAATTAGAATCCTGCTTAATTTTGAATTCTTGAGAATTGGTTGCATCTTTTAGAGTTAGGTACTTTTATAATGCTTGTATGTGTATATCCTATATATTTTCTCAGAATTGTCAATTCATATTCAGTCAAAGTACTAGGATATTCAGTGTTAGTCAGAAATGTCAGCTAATCAGTTTGACTATAGCCTTTTCCCGAGGTGTCAGTGGTGCCTCTTAGTTATCAGACTTAGATTTAGATTATAGTTATTTGGTCCATTAGGCGGTCATGGTATTCCATTTATAGCTCTGACCAGCCCCTGGAGCCCAGTTCAGTTATCAATTGTTCTCAAGACGGTTACGACGCTTCCAAATAAGTAGCTCTGACATGTCTTAGAACTCAGTTTCAAAATCTGGTCCTATAAGATGCTCAGGGAACTCTCTGACAGTATCCCCGGGTTAGTATAGTCTTGGGCCCCAGTATTGAGCGATCCTCTTGTTAGTAGTAGTAGTAATAGGATTTTCCAATGGGAGTAGGACTTAGCACCTAAAGGGCCGAGGTTCCAGCGCACCCAGGTTCTAGAACTACATTGCCACCGTATGTTTTATTTACTTGGCCTAACGACCCCCTTTTGACAGTGATTTTCACAGTCCATGCCTTTATACCCTGGCAAGGTATATTGGGTGCTACCAACGGGGTGTGTACATTGGACTGCATGTCTAGCTCATGTAGTTATATGTCGGTTATAGCCTCTCCCACTAGTCAGTTCAGTTTGCTCTCAAATTTATCAGTTCAGATCAGTTCAGTGCAGTATCTCAAACTCAGTATCTCAAACTTAGGACATGTTTATGACCATTAGCTAAGGTCATTTTTTACCATATCAGTTCTACACCGGTTGTATCAGTTTTCAGCATTTCAGTTGGCCATTTCATGTCGTATCAGTTCAGTTACTAGTTCTGTTATGTTATTCATTTCTCTCACTTACTCAGTATATTCGAAGTACTGACATATAATTTTATGTGGTATCGTTTCATGATACAGCTATAGGTTTCCAGACTCAGCATTGTTAGCGTTGCGATCTAGATCCTCCTCCGTTGCAGCCGAAGTGTGAGTCCTCATCATTCAAGGACCTTGCTTTACTTTTTTTCAGTTGAGATTTTATTTAGTTAGACTTAAAGTTAGATGGGGGCTTGTCCCAGAAACTCCTCAGTTAGATGGATTTCAGACCAAACTTGGTTTTAGATTTGTTTTCAGATATTTTAGATTCTCTATTTTCAGTCTTTAAAATTTCTCTAAAATGCTTTCATGTTATTATTTAGAATTTTTGTTGTGCATGTTTACTCAGAATACTAGTGAATGATAGACCAAGGGATGACTTGGGTTAATTGTGGCTTCAAGTACCATTTTACGTCCAGGGTGTAGGCTCTGGGCATGACAAACTTGGTATCAGAGCACTAGGTTTAGAGTATCCTCGAAAAGTCTGAAAGCCGAATCGAGTAGAGTCCTTTTCATGGGTGTGAAGCACGCCACAATTATGAAAAAGAGGCTACGGGATGTTATTAGGAAAATTCTATTCTGTTCATATTCCTTATAGCGCATCAAAGTTCAATTCCAAAAATGTTCTTTTAACTCATGCTCTACTTCATTTCAATGAACCATGCCTCCCAGACACGGTAACGGAAGAAGGGCCAAAAATGCCAACAGACCTACCCCACCAGCTTCAGCAGCTCCTCAAGATGATTTTTTTTATACCACAGAGTTTAGAGTGGCCATTCAGTTACTGGCCCAAACCATGACCAACCAAGTGACTCAGCAGGTTGTGCCGGTGAACACGAACGAGTCTGCAGAAGCGGCAAGGGTGCGGGATTTCACCCGTATGAACGATCCATTGTTCTAGGGGTCTAATGTGGGGGAGGACCCCCAAGAGTTTGTAGATGAGGCCAGGAAGATTACCCGCACTATGGGTGTCAGCTCCTCCGAGAGTGCTGACCTAGTTGCCTATTAGCTTAAAAGGGTAGCCCAGGTTTGGTATGAGCAGTGGAAGGAGGGACGGCCAGCGGGAGAAGGATCGGTGGAGCAGGAGGAGTTCCACAAGGCTTTCATGAATAGGTTTTTCCCCGGGAGCTGAGGGAGGCTAAGATGGCAGATTTTATGAACCTACGACAGGGCAACCGGACAGTGGAGGAGTATGCTCTGGAGTTTACCAGAATATAAAAGTATGCTGCAGAGATGGTAGCTGAGCCAAGGGCTCGCATGCTAAAGTTCGTCAATGGAGTGTCTAATCTGGTCCTCAAGGAGTGCAGGACCGTGATGCTGATCAAGGAGATGGACCTCTCTTGCCTAATTGTTTATTCCCAGCAGATTGAGGCCCGGAAGTTAAAAGATATGGAGACTAAGAACAAACGAGCAAGAACTGGTCATTCAAATTTTGGCCACCAAAGATCTGACGGTGGTAGCCGCCCACAGCAGAAGCAATAGCGGAGGGCCCCAGCACCTAGCTCAGCCAGCGCCCCAAACTTTTGGTCCCGCTAGGATCGGAGGGGTGGGTCATCTGGCACTCAGTCTCAGGCCCACAATATAGGGAACATGTATCTAGTTTTCCCCAAATGTGGCAAGAATCATCCTGGAGAGTGTCTACAGGGCAGAGAGGGTTGTTTTGGATGTGAACAGCTTGGGCTCCGACTCAGAGAGTGCCCGTCAGCAGGGCGAGGGAGATCACAATCCACTACCTCAGTAGCTCTAGTAAGACGACCAACTCAGCAAGCCAACTCATCAAGTATAGATGGCGGTCAGTGCAAGAATCATTTGTATGCTCTAGCTTCTCGTCAGGATCAACAAAGCTCACCTGACATAGTTACTGGTATGTTATGTCTCTTCCATCTAGACGTATATGCCCTCTTAGATCCCAGAGATACTCTTTAGTTCGTGACTCCATATGTAGCGGTTTAGTTCAATATAAGTCTATAGGTCCTCTCAGAACCATTCTCAGTCTCCACCCCTGTTGGCGAGTCAGTTAGAGCCATCCGGGTGTATAGAAACTGCCCAATCTCCGTCCTCAATAAAGTAATTGCATCTGATCTCGTAGAGATATACATGGTCGATTCAACCTTATTCTCGGCATGGATTGGTTGCACTCCTACTACGTCTCAGTTGGTAGCAGAACTAGAGTTGTCAAGTTTCAATTTTTGAATGAACCAGTGTTAGAATGGTCGGGCAGCAATTCAGCGCCTAAGGGTAGGTTTATTTCATTCCTTAAGGCCTAGAAACTAATTTCCAAAGGATGTCTATATCATCTGGTTTGGCTCAAGGATTCCAACTTTGAGACCCTAGCCATACAGTCAATTCAAGTTGTCAGCGAGTTCCCAGATATATTTCCTGAAGATCTTCCCGGAGTTCCCCCTGAACGGGAGATAGACTTCAGAATAGATCTCCTCCCAGACACTCAGCCCATCTCCATCCCTCCTTACAAAATGGCTCCACCTGAGCTTAAGGAGCTGAAGGAGAAGTTAAAGGATCCTCTTGATAAGGGTTTTATCAGACCCAGCATCTCTCCCTAGGGTGCTCCAGTGCTATTCGTGCGTAAGAAAGACGGTACCCTCAGAATGTGCAGAGATTACCCTTAGCTGAACAAGGTCACAGTTAAGAACAAGTACCCTATGCCCAAAATTGACGATCTGTTTGACCAACTTCAAGGAGCCAGCTATTTCTCCAAGATCGATCTCAGATTAGGGTACCATCAGTAAGGGTTAGGGAGTGTGACATACTGATAACAAAATTCAGAACTCGGTATGGTCATTACGAGTTTGTGGTGATGTCCTTTGGGTTAACAAACGCCCCAACAGCCTTCATGGATTTGATGAATAGGGTCTTCAAGCAGTACCTGGATATGTTCGTCATTGTATTTATCGAAGACATTCTAGTGTACTCCAGAAATGAGGAAGATCATGCCAATCTCCTAAGGTTAGCATTACAGACCCTCAGAAATCACCAGTTATTCGCCAAGTTCAGCAAGTGTGAATTTTGGTTGAAGTCTGTGACTTTCTTTGGGCATATGGTCTCAGGTGAGGGGATACAAGTAGATCCTCATAAGATAGCAGCAGTGAAGGATTGGCCCAGACCTACTTCTCCTACTAAAATTCGAGATTCCTGGGCTTAGCAGGTTATTACCGACGGTTTGTGGAAGGTTTCTCCTCCATACCATCTCCTCTGACCCATTTAACCTATAAGAAGAAGAAATTTCAGTGGTCGGATGAGTGTGACAAGAGTTTTCAAGAGTTAAAGACTCGACTCACTACCGCTGCAGTTTTGACCCTTCCATAAGGAACATATGCGTTTGTTGTATATTTTGATGCCTCCAGAGTTGGATTTGGTTGTGTTTTGATGCAGCGGGGAAAAGTGATAGTGTCACGCCCCTCTTTGGGAGGCATGACTGGCACTTGTGCCCTACTACGACCTGGACTGCTAGACTAGCTGAGCCTAAGCACTTCTGGTGCCAGGCTGGCTCTAACTCTGGATTCAAGAAAATGACGGGCTATATAACGGCTGTAAATATAGCCTCCGGCCGACTAGGCCTATAGCCACCTGTAAGAAAACAACAACTACCCAGAACAGTTGAATCAATAGGTAACCTATGCAGGCCGACAAGGCCACCATGCTGTCTAGTTATTTCTGAGTCAAGAAAACAAGTGCTAAACTGCTACGTGACCAACAAGATCACCACTACCCACTGAATAAGGCCCCACACGGCCATCATAAACAAACTAAAACATACACCCGACCTCACACGACCGATACAGCTAACCACAGGGAGTATACAATCTGCAAGCCTCTAAGAATACTGATAAGATGGTTGGGACAGGGCCCCGGCCTACCCATACTGTACAACAAAATAACAGGAATAAACCTCTAGCTGTCTAGCTCTGGATGACAGGAGCTGATGACTCTGTGTGTTTGATGGAATTACGAGGGATCGGTTCTTCGTCTTTGAGTACCTATAGGCAAGTAATGCAGCGCCCCCAAAACGGGTGTCAGTACCACTTGTACTGAGTATGCAAAGCAAAAACCAAACATATCTGAAGATAAGCAGTAATACTGATAGTTACTAAAATGACAGAGGATAGCTAAAACTGTCTGGAATAGCAGAATCTATACTGAGCTTAACTGTACTGGAAAGAAGATAAGAATCATACCTGTCGATGCGGCATCCTGCTATTTATCAATTTAATAAGTAACATATATATATATATAGCATACAAGAACCTATACCAGTCCCCATAAGCCGGAAGGTGCCAATCAACACGCAATCTATATACCCCTACCCGGGTCGCCATCCGAAAATAAATTCACTCCACTCACCTAATAACTACGAGCACCCCGCCGGCCCCCTAGGTATGCAACTTGAGCTCTCTAGGCCCCTGACTATAACTGTATTTGAGTCCGGGGACTCCTGTAACTGTAATTTGAGATTTGTATTTGTAATCTATAATCTGTGCCCTGGGCACAAGCGCTCGACAGGGTATGCTATAATGCTGATCAGCCTACTATGGGGAATGCTGCATCCCATCTTCGTCCTACTGCGGATGGCATGCCACTCCTTGGAGTGACGTATCCTTACCCTCTGGCGGGCGAGTCGACACAGCTATTAACCCTGGGACGGCAAGGAAGCTCTAGGGGTGCCCGCATAAAACAATCAGGTCTCTACAAACAACAATAATCACATATAAGATGTACGATAAATATGATAATACTGTTCATATTCTGATATTCTATTCTGAATCCCTGGCTGAATTACACTGAATTTGATACTGAGTCTAAAATAATATCTCACTGTTTGATACTAATTTACTGACTTTTATTGTGAATATGACAGAATAATGCAAAACCTATTTACTAAATTCACACTGAGCTTAATACTCGACTTCTGGAACTTTCTTCTATAATTTATTCTATTTTACTATACTAGAATTACTAACTTGCCGAAGAAACTGGCTTTACATACCTCTATTGTTGGCTTTCCGGCTAACTGGTTTAACTCGGCCAATATTCAGCTATTTCTTCCAACTGTATTCACATTCATAGCAATTAGAACTAAATTCATCAATATTCCGAAAGAAAATGCTACTTTGAATATATATATAGCCCAAACTTTGACTTATCGGAAAACAGCCTAAAACTCGCTATTTCTCAGAAGTCCAAAAGAGAGAAATATTCACCTTAGGGCTAAGAGTATATTAACACTAGTTTGGAGTAATTCCACTTACCTTGACTCAGCAGGTCACCGCTTTGCCGGACGAATTTCACGAAACTAATTACTCAGGAATATTCTCTGCAGCTTTATACTTCGGTATCCGAGGTTAATTTGAGTTTGGACTGCATTTGAAGGCGTAATCGGATGAATATTTATAAGGAACCCTCATTCTCCCCTGTTCCCCTTCGTTTCTGCTGGAAATTATATGTTGAAATGAAATAAAACCGAAATGGGGGGGGGGGGGTTTATATACTTGAGCCTGGAGAGCCCCTCCGTGGCACGTTGGTCATCGCGGAGGGACGGCCTCCGTGGCACGTTGCCATCGCGGAGGGGGTCTACCCTGCCTCCTCTTGCAATGGTTCGATACGGCGCTTGTCCGGTCTTCCCCTGGGCCTTTTTCTAGCATGTACGGTATTCTAAAACTCTTAACCAACATGCGAATAGGCCATCTAAATGTCAAGAATTTACGGGGTGTAACATCCTCCCCCCCTTAACAACATTCGTCCTCGAATATAAACTTCTACTTGCAAGAATTTCAACTTACTTGACTTATTCTAGGAACATTTCAACAGAGTTTCCCCTGTAATATGGACTATCTCAAAAAAATCCTGAAATGCAGAAAAGCCCAATACAGGTACTCCACACAATACTAGTATTCATCACGCAATAGACTAAAGCCAACTATTTCATTTATACACATAATATAAGGAAATTCATAAAACAACATACTAACGCACCTCAAGTTTGAAACAACTGAGGATATCTGACTTTCATATCTTCCTCTGCTTCCTAAGTCATTTCCTCTCGGTTCCTATTACGCCATAACACCTTGATAGAAGCAACATCTGTAGTTCTTAATCTGCGAATCTGCCGTTCTAGTATGGCTACTAGAACCTCTTCATAAGCCAGCTCCTTCGTAATTTGGACATCCTGAACTGGGACAAATCTAGAGGGGTCTCCTATATACTTCCTTAGCATGGACACGTGGAAAGCTGGATGGACAAACTCTAATTCCGGAGGCAAGTTCAACTTGTATACCACTTGGCCTATTCTTCGACGAATCTGATAAGGCCCAAAAAATCTCGGGTTGAGCTTACCTTTCTTGCCGAATCTCATCACCCCTTTCATAGGAGAAACTTTCAAAAACACCCAGTCATTCACATTAAATTCCAGGTTTCTGCGCCGCACATCAGTATACGATTTCTGGCGGCTCTGAGCAGTCAGTAGGCGTTCTCTATAAGCTTTACCTTTTCTTCTGACTGATGAATAATATCCGGCCCAATCAGCGCAGACTCTCCTACTTCAAACCAGTCAACTGGCGATCTGCATTTTCGCCCATACAAAGACTCATAGGGCGCCATCTGGATAGCTCAGTGGTAACTATTGTTATAAGCAAACTTAATAAGTGGTAGGTGCTCATCCCAGCTACCTCCAAAGTCCAATACACACGCTCGTAACATATCCTCGAGTGTTTGAATAGTGTGTTCTGCCTGTCCATCCGTCTGAGGGTGTAAAGCTGTACTCAGGTTAATCTGTGTTCCCAGGCCTCTCTGAAATGATTGCCAAAATTTAGCTGTAAATTGCGCCCCTCTATCAGAGATAATGGATATGGGAACACCGTGCAGTCTGACTATTTCTTTGATATACAACTCAGCATAATCTTCGGTAGAAAAAGTATCCCTTACTGGCAGAAAATGGGTTGATTTTGTTAGTCTGTCAACAATTACCCAAATCGAGTCATTTCTATGCCTGGTACGGGGTAATCCTGCTACAAAATCCATATTTACTGCTTCCCACTTCCAAAGAGGCACAATTATGTCTTGAGTCAATCCGCCTGGTTTCTGGTGTTCTGCTTTTACTTGCTAGCAGTTAGGACACTGGACTACGAATTCTGCTATTTCCCTCTTCATACCTGGCCACCAGTAGATTTCTTTAATATCGTGGTACATTTTCGTCGCGTCTGGTGGAGAGAATAGCAGGCGTAATGCACCTCGCTCATAATCTGCTGGCGAAGCCTTGAAATATCTAGAACACAAAGGCGGACTTTACATCGCAACACTTCATCCTCAGTTACCTGAAAATCCGACGCTTTTCCTTGCCGAACTCTGTCTTTAAGCTGAACCAGGTCAGAATCTTCATACTGCCGTTCCTTTACATCCACCACTAACGACGACACTGTGGTATTCTGAATTACCGCTCTGTTATCCTCTATTTCTGCTACACAAATGGCTAAATTGGCTAACTGGTGTATTTCTCTAGCTAACTCTTGCTGCTCAAGTTGCAAGTACGCCAAACTCCCCATAGATTTGCGGCTGAGGGCATCTGCTACTACGTTGGCTCTTCCTGGGTGGTACAGAATATTTACATCATAATATTTCAGCAATTCCAACCAGTGGCGCTACCGCAAATTCAACTCTCTCTGAGTGAAGATATACTGTAGGCTGTTATGATTAGTGAAAATATCCACATGGACTCCATACAAGTAATGTCTCCATATCTTTAGAGCGTGGACCAATGCGGATAGTTCCAGGCCATGGGTAGGATAATTCTTTTCGTGTTTCCTCAGATGTCTGGAAGCATAAGAAATTACATTACCATGCTGCATCAGCACACATCCTAACCCAACACCCGAAGCATCAGAATAAACTGCATAACCCTCTATACCTTCTGGCAGTGCTAACACTGGGGCGGAGGTTAACCTGTCTTTCAATTCCTGGAAACTCTGCTCACATGCCTCCATCTATTGAAACTTTACTGCTTTTTGCATCAGCTTAGTCAGAGGTGCCGCTATGGTGGAGAATCCCTCAACAAATCTTCTATGGTACCCTGCTAATCCCAGAAAACTACGGACTTCAGTCAGAGTGGTAGGTCTGGGCCACGTTTTTACTGCTTCTATTTTCTGCGTGTCTACCTGTATACCAGCATCCGACACAATATTCCCCAAGAAAGCTACTGAGTTTAGCCAAAATTCACACTTAGAGAACTTGGCATACAACTGACAGTCCCTGAGAATCTGGAGCACTGTCCGCAAATGATCTTGGTGGTCTACCTCTGAGCGAGAATACACCAGAATATCATTAATAAACACTATCACGAACAGGTCTAGGTATGCTCTGAAGATGTTGTTCATCAGGTCCATGAATATTGCGGGAGCATTCGTCAGCCCAAAGGACATAACTAGGAATTCAAAATGGTTGTATCTGGTCCTGAAGGCAGTCTTTGGAATGTCCCTTCCATGAACTCGAACCTGATGATATCCGAACCTTAAGTCAATCTTGGAGAAATATATTGCACCCTGTAACTGATCAAACAAATCATCTTTTCTGGGAAGCGGATACTTATTCTTGACTCTAACCTTATTCATTTGTCGGTAATCTATACACATGCGGAGTGAGCCATCCTTCTTTCTCACAAATAGAACTGGCGTACACCAAGGTGAAGTACTCAGCCTGATAAAGCCCTTATCTAACAGATCTTTTAGCTGCTCCTTTAATTCTCTGAGTTCAGCAGGAGCCATACGATACGGAGGAATTGATATGGGTTGAGTGCCTGGTAGAAAATCAATTGAAAAATCTATTTCTCTCTAGGGGAATACCAGGTAGCTCGTCTAGGAATACGTCGGGGAATTCATTAACCACTGGAACAGACTGGAGAGTCGGAGGCTCTACCCGAACATCATGGACTCTGACTATGTGGTAAATGCATCCCTTAGCTATCAACTTCCTCGCTTGAAGGTAGGAAATAAACCTACCTTTTGGCGTAGCTGTACTGCCCTTCCACTCTCATACTACCTCCCCTAGAAAGTGGAATCGGACCATCTTGGTCCAGCATTCTACATTGGCATAGCACGACACTAACCAATCCATACCCATAATGGCATCGAAGTCAATCATCTCTAATTCTACCAGATCTACTATAGTCTGACAATCAGCAACCTCTACTGTACACCCTCGATACACCCTTCTGGCTATGATGGAGTCACCGATGGGTGTAGATACTGAAAAGGGTTGCTGAAGCAACTCTGGTACAATACTAAACTTTCGAGCCACAAATGGGGTAACGTAGGACAAAGTAGATCCTGGATCAATCAATACATAAGCAGGGTGTGAGCAGATAGTCATCATACTTGTTACCACATCTGGAGATGCCTCTGAGTCTTGCCTACCTGGTAATGCATAGGTACGGCTTGAGCCCGTACCTGAACTAGAGGCCCCTGATCTACCTCGGCCTCTACCTGCTGGACCTGAGGGCCTACGCCCTACCGAGGCTGCTGGAGCTCGCAGCCCTGCTGACGCCCTGTCCTGACTATATTGGCTACCCTGACCCCTTGCTGGACAGTCTCTCATCTCATGACCCTCCCGCCCGCATATATAACACCCTGTGGAGCCATATCTGCAAGCTCCAGTATGGGGTCGGCTGCAAATAGGGCAAGGTGGGGGTGTGTGCCTTCTCTGCTCTGCCCTCCTCTGCTGAGGTGAATCTACCGTTCGACAACTGGCGCCGGACTCTGACTGTCCTCTGTAACTGAATCTACCCCTCGGCTGCTGCGATGGAGGTGGGGGTCTAGGTGGCCTATCTGACAACCGTGGCCTAGGTCCTCTTTGAATCTCCCTCTGTATTTCATCTGATCTATCCCTGCGGCACTACTCCTAATTTATTCGCCTGCTATCCTATTGCCGCTGTCTAAGACCCTCAATAGTCTGGGCAAAGGCCTGCACCCGAGCAATATCCATATCTTCCCGCAGCGTAGCTGTCATGCATGCCTCAATATACTCTGGGTTCAGACCCATAATAAACCGGTGAACTCTAAATGGCATGGTGTCCACAAACGCTAGAGCATAGAGGGCCAAGGAATCAAATAGCAGGGCGTATTCTCGTACACTCATTGTCCCCTGCTCCGGGTGTAAAAACTGGTCCATCTGGGCCTGTCGGATTTCCTGTGGTAAATAACGATCCAGGAAAGCCTCTGAAAAGCTGGACTAGGTCGAAGTGGCAACATCTCTCCCTTGAGACCTTTCCCAACTCTCGTACCATAACACAGCAATATCCCGCAGCCGGAATACTGCCAACTCAACCAACTTTATAGATGTCACATGCATGACCCGGAAGATTCTCTGCATCTAATCCAGGAAGTCCTGGGGGTCCTCTGCCTGATCCGACCCTGTGAACTGCGGGGGACCTAGTGCCAAGAATTCCCAGATCCTCAAACTGCCAGGCCCTCCTAACGATTCTGCCACTGTAGGCGGTACTGACTGGCGCTAGATAGCCATCATTTGTTCCAGCATAACTATTGCACTTCGAATCTCCTGATCAGATAGTGTAAGTATAGGGACTGTCAGAGGTGGTGCCGTCCTGAGTGGCTCCTGATGAGGTGGAGACTGCTGAGAAGGTCGAGATGATGCCTCTGTATCGCCCTCAGATCGGGCTGATTCTAAATGAGGCTGAGGCATCCTGCTGGGGCCTTCTCCTGCTGCGGTATCCAGTCTTCTACCTGTGGCAGGGTGTCGCTGGTCTGCCATTTTAATTTGTAAACAAAGAGTATGATATGTTTTAGGGATTCAACCCTATATTGTACTACTCTATGGCACGACAGAATATGAAGAAAGAGTAACCATCCTATCATGTCTTACATCCTCCTATCTATGGTATGTGGTGCACAACACATCCATAGACAAGACTCTACTTAGCACGACTTGCAGACTTGATCTTGGGCAGATTTATATGCCCTAGTGATACTCAAATGTGTCATTTTGTCTTGTTTATCTATCGATGTTTGTACATTCTCATGTGAATTGTAATAAAATGTGAATTTATACTAACCAACATGATTAGCGTTGTTTTACAGGAAAAATATAATTTTACGAAGCTAAGATGCATGTTGGGAGAAATCGGGATTGGACTCGGAAGCTAGAAAGGAGAAAGCACAAGGAAAGCACGAATTAAAGGGGCTCCGCAATGGAGCCGTGTCACGCTGCCATCACGGATGCATTCTGCCCGGATGCTAAAAATAAGCCAAATTCCAGTGAAGGTGCACGTTGGGGCCGTGGCACATTGGCCTAGCCCCGTGTTGCACGCCGTGCCACGTTGGGCTTTAATACCTGGACGACCGGATTCCAGTGAGGGTTCGTGTTGGTGGCGTGTCACGGAGGCAGTGCTCCGCGATGCACTCCGTGACACGTTGCTTGTTATTCTGGGCAGCGATGTAAGCATTACTGGGATGAGGACGGTAGTCGAGAGAAAACGTCTGTCACCCTAGAGGATGACTGAGGTTAATGACGTCGAGCCGCGATGGTAAACCAGGCGCTGCATGGGAGGCAAGCTGTGAAATTATTGTAATACTTGAGTAGATTTAGTAAAATAAATAAATAAAATAAAAATAAAAATAAAAATAAAAATAAATATATATGTATATAGAAAAATAAAAATAAAAACAAAAATTGTGTTTTATGTTGAAACCTAGGAATTCTAACCAATTTCTTGTTGTGAGATAAATTTCAGGTTGAACGGAGGGCAAAAATGCAAAGGATCGCAAAGGAAAAATCGAGGTGAGAAAAATAATAAAAAGTGGCAATACAGTGAGCCTACGCGATGGCTCCGTGTCCCGGAGGGCATGCTTTGCGTTACCCTCCGTGACACGTTGAAGTGTAATCTGGAATTTCTGAAAAATTCTAGAGTACTGGCGCGATGGCTCCGTGTCACGGAGGGTATGCTCTGTGTTACCCTCTGTGACACGTTGAAGGCAATTTCGCGTCGGGTCACACCGGGTTGCCGGGTGACCCGCACAAAAATACCCCTTTTAACCCATTTTTCCCTTATTTTTTTCCATTTCTTGTCTCCTACGCGTCAAACACCCAAGAATCCCCCCCCCCTTCCCCAACGTGACACGGACCTAGGAGCTAAAATTCTTCAACTTTTCTTCGATACCGTCGAATTAAAGGTATGTTCTTTAACTTCATCTCATTTCTTGACTAATTTTTTCGATTTTAAGCATGGGAGGTGAAGAAAACTTGCCCTAATTGTAAATTGAGCTTGAATTCATGTAAGTTATTGTTGATTGATGTTCGTAGTATCGTTGTGATTATATGAACTCGATAAATACATAGGTGATCAAAATTCTTGTGAAATTTGTAGCTAGGTTAGAATTTGAATATGAAGAAGTTAAAATTGAGTTAAAATGTGAAATTCTTGTTGGGTTGTGCATGTTGGTTGAGGTAAATTACATTGTGCTTAACGTTAATATGCTAAAGGCGCGATGGATTTTCGGGATAATGAAATTGTTGGAATTGCATAGAAATTGGGGAAATTGCATCGGTTTTGTTGATAGAAATTTTTGCTAAGTGCTATGTGATGAAATGTTATCGATGGTAATAGTGGATTAGTTGTACAAAGTCTGAGTAGTACATAGAATTTATACCGTCGAACCCTCTGAATGCACGAGGCATTTTTGTTATTGTCTTTTTTTTATTTGAAAGTTAGAAAAAGAGGATTGTCTTGCTGTAATGTTATGATTGTGGCTAAAGACTAAGTGTGGGGTGGCGTAGCTCAACCCAACCTTAGTCGAAGCTAATTTTAATTTGAATAACATTGGGACTGTCTGTTTGATTTGATAGGAACAATGGCAAACAGACAAGACAAAGGAAAGGGCACATCTACATCAGACGCCGGAAGGAAAAGAATCAGACTCGAAACAGCAGTCCCAGCAGCACCAGCGGTTCCGTGCGGCCAACGTCGTCAATAAGGAACCTGATGGGTGACAGAGAAAGGGAATAAATGGTACACAAAGCATAAGGAAAGCAAATACTTCCCCGAGGAGCACATTGCTAAGGAATCATTGGCACAAGAGTTCCCCAGAATTGTCCACAGGATTGATGCAGCCGGGCTGAACTTTATCTTTGAAGAGCCCAAGGAGTGCAATCTTCACCTGATACGGGAGTTCTACGCCAACTGAAACCCGACACTCAGAAGTCACACCATAAAGATAAGGGGGTAGGTAGTCACTTTTGAGCCCCATCACCTTAATGCCATCTTGAGGGCGCGGGACACAGACGCCCATGTACTTCGGCAGCTGAATATCACTCCACCATATGCGGACATCAGACGCACTCTGTGTGGAGCCCGATCTATAGCACGGTGTAGAAACATAAGGAGAGGGGCTACCATCAGACATTGCCCTACTCACAGATGAACAGGGAAGCCAAGATATGGCTTAAAATTGTTTGTTCCTGCCTGATCCCGGGGGTGCATATGACAGATGTCACCCGAGATCGTGTGTTCTTGGTCTATGCCTTGATGAAAGGGCTGGAGATCAATGTTGGGGCGGTGATTATCTCCGCCATGAAGAGAGCCCGGTTGCATCAAGGGCACAGGTGCGGGTTTGGTGGCTTACTGACCACGTTCCTGAGGGGCCTGGATATTGAGGAGGAGGCCCTTGACTACATCCTACAGATGGAGAGGTGGGCCTTAGACGTCACCAAAACTAAGGCACCCGACACCACTTACAAGCCAGTTCTTACACTAGCCGAGCGATATGCTCGGGATGATCAGTATATGGCCCGCATGTTCGGGATGCAAATGCTCCAGCTGCGCATAGGCGGGAGGCCGGCAACAGAAGATGAGCTGTGGAAGCTCGAGCTGGACTACCCTTTTGGCAAAAATGCCAGGGCTCTATGTCGAGTGGGGTCAGTTTTTGTGGATCCCACTGATGATGATGTCCCTACAGATGAGGAGACACGTCACAACGACTCCGATATTGAGTCATAGGAGGACGACGGGGGCGATTCAGACATGGGAGATGAGGCAGCAGCACCTGACAAAGAAGTTGAATACTTCGATTGATCAGGGAGTTTCACCAACCACTTTTGTGCTATGCTAAATTTTATGAACACTGGGGACAGTGTTCGATTTAAGTGTGGGGTGGGAGTAGTTAGGTGTTGGTTGTTTTGTTGTTATTTATGTTTTTGTTCTGTTGTTGTGCTAAATTTGTGACCCTGTGATTTTTGTGTATGTTCTGTATTGTAGTTAATGTGAAGCTGTTGTGTGAAGCTGTTGTGTGCTGTTGAATGTTGTTAGCTGGTTGTGTAAATTTTTTTTTTAATCGAAATCATCGATATTTAAAAAAAAATATTTTTCTTTCTTTTTCGTTTAATTATTTTTATGATTGGGTTTCTCGGCGTTTGTTTTTGGTTCTTTTACCGAGAATAGTCCCATTGAACCGAAGTTGTAATTAGTGACCATTCCCTATGATGGATGGATGACGACCGTCTTAAGGGAAATGTAGTCGATAGGAGTAGTTTTTGTCTTTTAATTTTTCCTTTGTTTGCTTGTATCCCAAACGTGTTGTTACTTTATGGTTGCGAAATTCTTGTTGTGTGTTGTACATGATATTTAAAATGCAAAGGTGATTCATATGAAAGCATGCAACTTTGTAAATATGTTGAGATACCTAGGTCATAGAGTTCGATTCGGTGTGATTGAGGCTTAATGTTTGAATTCTTGTAATTAGCTGATTGATGAGTCTGTGAATATGTCTTGAGTTGAGCATGTGCAATGAGTGTGTGGTGAGGTTTCGATTATTCCATGCTATTGTGAAGTGTTATAACTTGACTGGTGTGTGTACGAAATGAAATGAAGGATGTGTGTTGTAGGAAAGGATGTAGGCATTTCTTCAATTTAACCGAAAGTTTTTTTTTCATTATCGTACCTACCTTGAATGTACATCCTAGTTAGCCAACCTATTCTTTTCTTTTGTCAAAAACGTGTAAACCGAGCTTAACCCCTTCTTTTCATTATCCGTGAATTTGATCCAAAACTCTTAAGTGCTCAAGAAAAAAATAATTTTCCCACAATGTCAAGGAGTGAGAATTGTGAAAAGAAAAGAAAAAGCAAAGTGATGAAAGGAAAGAAAAGGTCAAAGGTGCACTCGCTATAAATTAAATATAATGAAGATGTATAACTAATCTTTGTTATTAAGTCGAGTGTGCTTAAAGATATGGGAACAAAAATAAAGATAGACTTCAAGAATGGGAGGATGAAGGAAGAAACAATGCCCATAAGGTTGATGGGATGTACTGAAAAAAGTGCTTAAGGAGGCTAGCTGTTATTATTGGTTAGCCCAGTATTTGCTAGTTCCGTAGCTTACATTACAACCCATTAAGTCCTACGTGATCTTACATCACGCGTCCTTATATTAGTGGAGTAATACACTAAAGGCAAGCCTATGGTTCATGACATGATGCATGTGAATTCTTTTGGGAGAGAGAGCGAAATCGTGTTTATATGCCCCTGCATGTAATGTCTTTGAGTTCATGTGATTAAAAAAGGGAAAATTCTCTTGTGTCGAATATCTTGATCAGCTGATTTGCACGAGTTTGCCGATATCGAGAGTCGATTCTTGAGTCTAGGAGGTCTTAATGTGTTGAAGGTCATTGTATTGATAAGACTATGCATGTTTTCTTGATGATTTGCTATATTAAATAATCGGTATAACCGTAGCTTGAATTGTCGAGCCAAAGTAGCCAGGATTGGGTGTCAATCACATGAGGTGTAAGATTATTGTTCGGGGACGAACAAGGATTTAAGTGTGGGGTAAGTGATCTTGGGCAGATTTATATGCCCAAGTGATACTCAAAAGTGTCATTTTGTCTTGTTTATCTATCGATGTTTGTACATTCTCATGTGAATTGTAATAAAATGTGAATTTATACTAACCAACATGATTAGAGTTGTTTTGCAAGAAAAATATAATTTTACGAAGCTAAGATGCATGTTGGGAGAAATCGGGATTGGACTCGGAAGCTAGCAAGGAAAAGGCACAAGGAAAGCACGAATTAAAGGGGCTCCGCGATGGAGCCGTGTCACGCTGCCATCGCGGATGCATTCTTCCCGGATGCTGAAAATAAGCCAAATTCCAGTGAAGGTGCACGTTGGGGCCGTGGCACGTTGGCCTAGCCTCGCGTTGCACGCCGTGCCATATTAGGTTTTAATACCTGGACGACCGGATTCCAGTGAGGGTCCGCGTTGGTGGCGTGTCAAGGAGGCAGTGCTCCGCGATGCACTCCATGACACGTTGCTTGTTATTCCGGAAAAAATTCCCACTAGTATAAATAGAACACTTAGGTTCATTTTTTATAATTCTGACTTGGTGGAGCAAGAACGTGGGTTACAGACAGTTGAGGGGACGAAAATCTCAGGGTTCTTCTCTATCTCCTTCTTCTTTATTTCAATTATTTGTATGATTAACACTCATTTAACGATGTTTAATCCAAAAATGAGTGGCTAAATTCCTTTCTTGCTGAGGTTAAGAACATTTGTATTGAAATGTAATTATTGATAAATTGGTTCTTCATCTTTTCTTCCATGGTTGTTCTATTGATTCTTGTTCTTACTGCACTAATGTGTGGCCAACGTTAATGTATATCTAAAAAGTCCGGTTTCACTCGAGAGAGAAAGAAATTGGAAAGTTGTGAATTGATAGGATATGATCTTTTCTTAGTTTGGGAAAATTGAGAATTGATTTACCTTCAGGATAGAGATATACCTGAAAGTTGTATTAGTCAATTAAGGAATCGGTTTTGTATGGCTAGAACATGAATTTCTTTTTATCACAGAGATGTAGGTGGAAGGTTCATGATTCTCAAGTTGGGTTAAATACGAGAGTTTTAATCCATAGACAATAATTCTTGACTAGCAACCGGAGAAAAGATTAATCAAATTTTATCGATAATTTATTTCTCTACATGTTCATTTTAGCCTCAGCATGCTCATACTTATAGTTCAGACTCAAATTGTATATTCGTTTTAGACTTAGTATAAAATTAGGAAACAAAATATCAAAATCTTCTTCACACTGTTGTCTGCAGTTTAGAGTTAAAGCTTATTGACACTTGATTAGATTGATACCTTAGTCCAGTCCCTGTGGGATCGATACTTGGCTTACTTGAGCCACTTTACTACTTGTTCGACCACGTGCACTTGCATGTAGTTATTCCAAACAACCGAACAAGACTCCCTGGGATACGACCTGCTCTGATACCAAGTTCGTCATGACCTCCTTGGGAGGCATGACTGGCACATGTGCCCTACTAGGACCTGGACTGCTGGACTAGCTGAGCCTAAGCACTTCTGGTGCTAGGCTGGCTCTAAGTCTTGATTCAAGAAAACGACGGGCTATATAACGACTGTAAATACAGCCTCCGGCCGACTAGGCCTATAGCCACCTGTAAGAAAACAACAACTACCCAGAACAGTTGAATCAATAGGGAACCTATGCGGGCCGACAAGGCCACCATGCTGTCCAGTTATTTCTGAGTCAAGAAAACAAGTGCTAAACTGCTACGTGACCAACAAGATCACCACTACCCGCTGAATAAGGCCCCCCACGACCATCATAAACAAACTAAAACATACACCCGACCTCACACGACTGATACAGCTAAACACAGGGAGTATACAATCTGCAAGCCTCTAAGAATACTGATAAGATGGTCGGGACAGGGCCCCGGCCTACCCATACTGTACAACAAAAGAACAAGAATAAACCTCTAGCTGTCTAGCTCCGGATGATAGGAGCTAATGACTCTATGTGCTGGCTAGAATTACGAGGGATCGGCTCCTCGTCTATGAGTACCTCCAGGCAAGTAATGCAGCGCCCCCAAACGGGCGTCAGTACCACTGGTACCGAGTATGCAAAGCAAAAACCAAACATATCTAAAGATAAGTAGTAATACTGATAGTTACTGAAATGACAGAGGATAGCTAAAACTATCTGGAATAGCAGAATCTGTACTAAGCTTAACTGTACTGGAAAGAAGATAAGAATCATACCTGTCGATGCGGCGTCCTGCTATTTATCAATTTAATAAGTAATATATATATATATATATATATATCATACAAGAACCTATACCATCCCCCATAAGCCGGAAGGTGCCAATCAACACACAATCTATATACCCCTACCCCGGTCGCCATCAGAAAATAAATTCACTCCACTCACCTAATAACTGAGAGCACCCCGCCGGCCCCCTGGGTATGCAGCTTGGGCTATCTGGGCCCCTTACTATGACTGTATCTGAGTCCGGGGGACTCCTGTAACTATAATCTGAGATCTATATCTGTAATCTGTAATCTGTGTTATGGGGGCAAGCGCTAGACAGGGTATGCCATAATGCTGATCAGCCTACTATGGGGAGTGTTGCATCCCATCTTCGTCCTACTGCAGATGGCATGCCACTCCTTGGAGTGACGTATCCTCACCCTCTGGCGGGCGAGTTGACACAGCTATTAACCCTGGGGCGGCAAGGAAGCTCTAAGGGTGCCCACATAAAACAATCAGGTCTCTACAAAAAACAATAATCACATAAAACATGTATGATAAATTGATAATACTGTTCATATTCTGATATTCTATTCTTAATCCCTGGCTTAATTACACTGAATGTGATACTGATTCTGAAATAATATCTCATTGTTTGATACTAATTTACTGACTTTTACTGTGAATACGAAAGAATAATGCAAAACATATTTACTGAATTCACACTGATCTTAATACTCGACTTCTAGAACTTTCTTCTAGAATTTAGTCTATTTTACTATGCTAGAATTACTAACTTGCCGAAGAAACTGGCTTTACATACCTCAGTTGTCGGCATTCCGGCTAACTGGCGTAACTCAGCCAATATTCATCTATTTCTTCCTACTGTATTCACATTCATAGCAATTAGAACTAAATTCATCAATATTCCGAAAGAAAATGCTACTTTGAATATATATATATAGCCAAAACTTTGACTTATCAGAAAATAACCGAAAACTCGCTATTTCTTGGAAGTCCAGAAGGGAGAAATACTCACTTTAGGGCTAAGAGTATATTAACACTAGTTTGGAGTAATTCCACTTACCTTGACTCGACGGGTCGCCGCTTCGCCGGACGAATTTCACAAAACTAACTCCGCAGGAATGTTCTCTGCAGCTTTATACTTTGGTATCCGAGGTTAATTTGAGTTTGGACTGCATTTGATGGTTAATCTGATGAATATTTATAAGGAACCCTCATTCTCCCTTGTCCCCCTTTGTTTCTGCTGGAAATTATATGTTGAAATGAAATAAAACCGAAGTGGGGGGGGGGTTTATATACTTGAGCCTAGACAGCCCCTCCGTGGCATGTTGGCCATCATGGAAGGACGGCCTCTGTGGCATGTTGCCATCGCGGAGGGGGTCTGCCTGGCCTCCTCTTGCGACGGTTCGATGCGGCGCTTGTCCGGTCTTCCCCCGGGCCTTTTTCTAGCATGTACGGTATTCTAAAACTCTTAACCAACAAATAGGCCATCTAAATGTCAAGAATTTACGGGGTGTAACAGATAGCCTATGCCTCCAGATAGTTCAAAGTCCATGAGAAGAACTATCCGACTCAGGACTTGGAGTTGGCAGCGTTGGTATTTGCGTTAAAAATATGGAGGCACTACTTATATGGAGCTCACATAGACGTATTTACAGATCATAAGAATCTGCAATATGTTTTTAGTCAGAAGGACCTAAATCTTTGTCAGAGAAGGTGGTTTGAACTACTGAAAGACTATGACATGAGCGTGCTATATCACCCGGGCAAGGCCAATGTGGTGGTTGATGCCCTAAGTAGAGTGTCTATGGGTAGTTTGGCTAACATTGAGGAAGACAAGAGAGAGCTAGCGAAAGAACTTCACAGGCTAGCCCGGTTAGGGGTGCAATTGGTGGATTTAGCTGAAGATGGCGTGGTAATTTTAAAGCGGGTCAAATTCATCCTTGGTAGTTGAAGTCAAATCCAGACAGGATGAGGATCCCATTTTACTTAAGCTTAAGGAAGCAGTCTCAGAAAAGAGATAGAAGCTTTCTCCCAAGAAGGAGATGGGGTGCTCCATTACCAGGGCAAGTTGTGTGCGTTGAATATGGGTAAGTTGAGATAGCAAATACTGGCCGAGCACACAGATCAAGATACTCTATTAACCCTGGTGCTACCAAAATGTACCATGACTTGTGTGATATTTACTGGTTAAACGGGATGAAAATGGATATTGTCGAATTTGTAGCACAGTTCCCGAACTGCCAGCAAGTCAAGGTAGAACACCAGAGACCAGGAAGCATGACTCAAGATATCAGTATACCCACATGGAAGTGGGAAGAAGTAAATATGGAATTCATTACGTGTCTACCTCAGACTCGTCAACAACATGACTCTATCTGGGTAGTAGTGGACCAGATGACTAAGTCAGCACATCTCCTTCCAGTTAAAACCAAAGATTCAGCTGAAGACTATGCTAGACTTTATATTCGAGAACTAGTCAGACTTCATGGGGTGCCGTTGTCCATTATTTCAGACAGAGGTACCCAAGTCACCTCTCACTTCTAGAAGTCTTTTCAGAAAGGACTTGGTACCCAGGTCAAGCTCAGCACAGCCTTTCACCTTTAGAACGATGGACAAGCTGAGTGGACTATTCAGACCCTAGAAGATATGCTAAGATCGTGCGTGATTAATTTTAAGGGTAATTGGGATGACCATTTGCCTCTTATCGAGTTTGCATATAACAACAACTACCATTCCAGCATCCAGATAGCCCCATTTGAAGCATTGTATGGTAGTATGTGAAGATCTCCTATAGGGTGGTTTGAAGTTGGTGAAGCTACCCTGATAGGGACAGACTCAGTACATTAGGCAATGCAGAAAGTTCAGCTCATCCGAGAGAGATTGAAAACAGCTCAAAGCCGTTAGAAATCTTATGCTGATGTGCGGAGAAGAGAATTGGAGTTTGCAATTGATGACTAGGTATACTTGAAAATTTCACCCATGAAAGGGGTGATGAGGTTTGGAAAGAAGGGAAAGCTTAGTCCAAGATGTGACCCTATAAGATTCTGAGGTGGATTGGTAAGGTGGCCTATAAGCTAGAGTTACCTTCAGAACTAGTAGCAGTACACCCAGTTTTCCATGTGTCACTTCTGAAGAAGTGCATTGGTGATCTAACTTTAGTAGTTCCATTGCACAGTGTGGAGATAAAAGATAGTCTCTCATATGAGGAGGTACTAGTCCAGATCCTTGACAGTCAGGTTCGTAAGCTAAGGAATAAGGACATAGCGTCAGTCAAAGTCCTTTGGAGAAACCAGCAAGTTGACAGAGCCATATGGGAAGAAGAAGTAGACATGATGGCCAGATAACCTCACTTTTTCTCTTCCAATTAAGTTCCAGAATCAGGTACTAAATCCCTTCTCAGTACTCTAATCAGTTTCGTACTCATCAGCTCTATTTAGATTTCCTATGAGCATCTTAGTTGCATCAGCTTAGGTAGTACGTTAAGTTAGTTCGTAGTCATTTACTCCTTTAGAAATTAGTCATAAGCCTCAATTTTAGAAATCTCAGCGTTTTTCCAAATTTTGGTCTTCATTCGGGGACGAATGATCCCAAGGGGGAGATATTGTAACACCCCAAAACTTTACTAGACCAAATTCAAAGGTTGCATGAAAAAACCACAGGAAACCAGAAAAAAAATTTCTGTCTCAGACGACCCCCCACAACGGACCATTGGTGGAACCAACGGGCCATTGTAAGTGGTCGTGGTTAGAAGCAGCCTTTCTTCGAGGGAAATAACGAGTCATAGGAAGATCCGTTGATTCCAACAATGGGTCGTCCTGTTGTCCGTTGAATCCCAAATTCAAAGGTCTACGGGACCCTTTCCCTGAGATAATGGGAGGGAACAATGGCCCGTGGTATCATCCAACAAGCCATTTTGACCACCCGTCGTTCAGTTCCAGAACCCAACCGTGTGAAACACGAGGGGATACAATGGCTTGTTGTTCCTACCAACGAGTCATTGTTATCACCCACTGTCCCCGTGCCCAATTTTCTTTCTAGATTCAATGGGAGGTATCAATGGCCTGTTGTTGCTTTCAAAGGACCATTGTACCTAACCGTGGGTCACCAGTGTGAATCTAGTTTCTGAACCTAGAAACCACGGCCAGATTCCATGGGCCATCATTTCTTCGAACGACACGTTCTTAGGCTCGTTGGATCTTGTCGGCCAGATTTTAGATTTAAATCCCAGGGTTATTTTGTAAAATTCCACCTACCTATTGCCTAAACTACATCATTTGGGATTCATTTAGAGGTTTTAGAAGGGGTAACCAATGATTTCTCCCCATATTCCTTCTCTCATCCTCAAGAACAGACGTAGAGTATCTCTGGAAGCACAAATAGAAGCTAGGGCAGACATCAATCATCTCGGCTTTTCTCAGAGATTTCCACCAGAGTTTCTTCTATAGGTATATGGAAATTCATCAAGGAGATTTCTCTCCTCTTGCGTTCCCCAAAAACACACTCTCTCTCTGTTAACTTTCAGTCCTAGCCTTGAACTTACAAAATTGAAGATATTGTTATTGTTCTTGATAAATTCTTGTGGAATCCCATTCCATGTTAATTGTAACTATTTTCCACCAGCTTGTAATTAAAATGATGCTTGTTGCATCAATTTAGAGATTCAACCCTAACTGTTGAAAAGTTAGAAATTAGAATCCTGCTTAATTTTGAGTTACATCTTTTAGAGTTAGGTACTTTATAATGCTTGTATATATATATCCTATATATTTTCTCAAAATTGTCAGTTCATCTTCAGTCAAAGTAATAGGATATTTAATGTTAGTCAGAAATGTCAGCTGATCAGTTTGACTATAGCGTTTTCCTGAGGTATCAGTGGTGTCTCTCAGTTATCAGACTCATATTCAGATTACAGTTTTGGTCCATTAGGCGGTCATGACATTGCTGTTATAGCTCTGACCAGCCCCCGGACCCCAGTTCAATTATCAGTTGTTCTCAAAACGGTTATGACGCTTTCAGATAAGCAGCTCTGACCAGTCTTAGAACTCAGTTTCCAAATCTGATCATATAAGACGCTCAGGGAACTCTCTGACAGTATCCCTGGGTCAGTATAGTCTTGGGCCCTAATATCGAGCTATCCACTTGTTATTAGTAGTAGTAATAGGATTTTCCAATGGGAGTAGGACTTAGAACCGAAAGGGTCGGGGTTCCAGCGCACCTAGGTTCCAAAACTACGTTGCCACTGTAGGTTTTATTTACTTGGCATAACGTTCCCCTTTTGATAGTGATTTTCACAGTCCATGCCTTTATACCCCAGCAAGGTATATTGGGTCCTACTGACGGGGTGTGTACATTGGACTCCACGTCTAGCTCACGTGGTTATATGTCGGTTATAGCCTCTCCCACTAGTCAGTTCAGTTTATTCTCAAATTTCTCAATTCAGATCAGTTAAGTGTAGTATCTTAGACTCAGTATCTCAGACTTAGGACATGTTTATGACCATCATCTAGGGTCATTTTTGATCATATCAGTTCTACACCAGTTGTATCAGTTTTCAGCGTTTCAGTTGGTCATTTCATGTCATATCAGTTTAGTTACTAGTTCTGCCATGTTATTCATGTTTCTCTCATTTACTTAGTACATTCAAAGTACTGACGCATACTTTTATGATGTATCATTTCATTATATAGCTGCAGGTTCCCAGACTCAGCATCGTTAGCCATTGCGATCACATCCTCCTTCGCTGCAACTGAAGTGTGAGTCCTCATCATTCGAAGGCCTTTCTTTACTTTTTTTCAGTTGAAATTTTATTTTAGTTAGACTTAGAGTTAGTTGGGGGCTTGTCCCAGCAACTCCTCAGTTAGATAGCTTTCAGACTGAACTTGGTTTCAGATTTGTTTTTATATATTTTAGATTCTCTATTTTCAATCTTTAAATTTTCTTAAAAATGCTTTGATGTTATTATTTAGAATTTCCACTGTGCATGTTTACTCAGAATACTAGTGAATGATAGACCGAGGGTTGACTTGGGGTCAATTGTGGCTTCAAGTACCATGTTACGTCCAGGGTGTAGGCTCGGGGCATGACAAACTTGGTATCAGCGCACTACATTTAGAGTATCCTCGGAAAGTCTAAAAGCCGCATCAAGTAGAGCTCTTTTCATGGATGTGAAGCGCGCCACATTTAAGACAAGGAGGCTATGGGATGTTATTAGGAAAATTCCCTTCTGTTCATATTCTTTATCGTGCATCAAAGTTCAATTTGAAAAGTGTTCTTCTAACTCGTGCTCTACTTCATTTTAGTGAACCACCCCTCCCAGACGCGGTAATGGAAGGAGGAACGAAAATGCAACCAGGCCTGCCCCACCATCCCCGGCAGCTCCTCAAGATTATTCAGTTTCTACCGCAGAGTTTAGAGCGGCCATGCAGTTACTAGCCCAAACCGCTGACCAACCAGGTGAATCAGCAGGTTGGGCTAGTGAACATGAACGGGTCTGCAGTAGCGGCAAGGGTGCGGGACTTCACCTGTATGAACCCTCCATCGTTCTAGGGGTCTAAAGTAGGGGAGGACCCTTAAGAGTTTGTAGATGAGGTCAGGAAGATTACCCATATTATGGGTGTCAGCTCCTCTGAGAGTGCTGGCCTGGCTGCCTATCAGCTTAAAGGGGTAGCCCAGGTTTGGAAGGAGCAGTAGAAGGAGGGGCGGCCAGCAGGAGCAGGAACAGTGGACTGGGTGGAGTTCTACACAGCTTTCTTGGATAGGTTTTTCCCCCCGAATCTGAGGGAGGCTAAGATGGCAGGGTTTATGAACCTATGGAATGGAAACCGGACAGCAGAGGAGTATGCTCAGGAGTTTACCAGACTATCAAAGTATGCTCCAAAGATGGTAGCCGAGACAAGGGCTCGCATGTTGAAGTGTGTCAACGGATTGTCTAATCTGGTCCTCAAGGAGTGCAGGACCGTGATGCTGATCAAGGACATGGACCTCTCTAGCGTAATTGTTTATGCGCAGCAGATTGAGGTCGATAAGTTGAAAGATATGGAGCGTAAGAACAAGCGGGAAAGAACTGGTCATTCAGATTTTGGCCACTAGAGATATGGCGGTGGTAGCCGCCCACAGCAGCAGCAACATCAGAGGGCCCTAACACCTAGCTCAGCCAGCGCCCCAACCTTTCGGTCCCGCCAGGATCGAAGGGGTGGGTCATCTAGCACTCAGTCTTAGGCCCACAGTACAGGGAACAAGTATCCAGTTTACCCCAAGTGTAGCAAGAATCATCTTGGAGAGTGTCTACAGGGAAGAGAGGGCCATTTTTGATGTGGACAGCTTGGGCACCGACTCAGAGAGTGCCCGTCAGTAGGGCGAGCGAGATCACAATCCACTACCTTTGCAGCTCCAGCATGCCGACCAGCTCAGCAAGCCAACTCATCAGGTATAGATGGCGGTTATCACCGGAATCTTTTCCATGCTCTATCTTCTCATTAGATCAAGAGAGCTCACCTTACGTAGTTACTAGTGTCTTCCATCTCTTCCATCGAGACGTATATTCCCTCTTAGATATAGGAGCTATCTTTCATTTGTGACTCCAAATATAGCATTTCAGTTCAATATAAGTCCAGAGGTCCTCTCAGAACCATTCTCAGTATCCACCCCATTGGCAAGTCAGTTAGAGCCAGCCGGGTGTATAGAAACATCCCAGTCTCCATCCTGAATAAAGTAATTCCAGCTGATCTCGAAGAGCTAGACATGGTCGACTTCGAGCTTATTATCGGCATGGAATCGTTGCACTCCTGCTATGCCTCAATTGGTAGCAGAACTAGAGTTGTCAAGTTTCAGTTTTTGAATGAACCAGTGTTAGAATGGTCGGGCAGCAATTCAGCGCCTAAGGGTAGGTTTATTTCCTTCCTTAAGGCCCAGAAACTCATTTCCAAAGGATTTCTATATCATCTGATTTGGGTCAAGAATTCCAACTCTGAGACCCTAGCCATACAGTCAGTTAAAGTTGTCAGCGAGTTCCCAGATGTATTTCCTGAAGATCTTCCCGGAGTTCCCCCTGAATGGGAGATACACTTCGGAATAGATCTCGACCCAGACACTCATTCCATCTCCATCCGTCCTTACAAAATGGCTCCAGCTGAGCTTAAGGAGCTGAAGGAGCATTAAAAGGATCCTCTTGATAATGGTTTTATCAGACCCATCATCTCACCCTAGGGTGCTCCAGTGCTATTCGTGCGTAAGAAAGACGGTACCCTCAGAATGTGCATAGATTACCCTCAGCTGAACAAGGTCATAGTTAAGAACAAGTACCCCATGCCCAGAATTGATGATCTATTTGACCAACTTTAAGGAGCCAACTATTTCTCCAAGATCGCTCTTCAGGGTACCATCAGCTAAGGGTTAGGGAGTGTGACATACGGATAACAACATTCAAAACTCGGTATGGTCACTATGAGTTTGTAGTGATGTCCTTTGGGTTAACAAATGCCCCCGCAGCCTTCATGGATTTTATGAATAGGATCTTCAAGCAGTACCTGAATATGTTCATCATTGTATTTATCAACGACATTCTGGTGTACTCCAGAAATGAGGAAGAGCATGCCAATCTCCTAAGGTTATGATAACAGACCCTCAGAGATTGCCAATTATTCACCAAGTTCAGCAAGTGTGAATTTTGGTTGAAGTTGTGCCTTTTTGAGGCATATGGTCTCAGGTTAGGGGATACAAGTAGATCCTCATAAGGTAGCAGTAGTGAAGGATTGGCCCAGACCTACTTCTCCTACTAAAATCAGGAGATTCCTGGGCTTAGCAGGTTATTACTGAGGTTTGTGGAAGGTTTCTCCTCTATAGCATTGCCTCTAACCAATTTAACCCAGAAGGAGGAGAAATTTTACTGGTCGGATCAGTGTGAGAAGAGTTTTCAAAAGTTTTGACCCTGCCAGAAGAAACAGATGGGTTTGTTGTATATTTGATGTCTCCAGAGTTGGATTTGGTTGCGTTTTGATGCAGCGGGGAAAAGTGATATCCTATGCCTCTAGATAGTTCAAATTCCATGAGAAGAACTATCCGACTCATGACTTGGAGTTGGCAGTGGTGGTATTTGCATTAAAAATATAGAGGCACTACTTATATGGAGCTCACGTAGACGTATTTACAGATCATAAGAGTCTTCAATATGTTTTCAGTCAGAAGGACCTAAATCTTCGTCAGAGAAGGTGGTTAGAACTACTGAAAGACTATGACATGAGCGTGCTATATCACCCGGGCAAGGCCAATGTGGTGGCTGATTCCCTAAGTAGAGTGTCTATGGGTAGTGTGGCTAACATTGAGGAAGACAAGAGAGAGCTAGCAAAAGAAGTTCACAAGCTAGCCCAGTTAGGGGTGCAGTTGGTGGATTTAGCTGAAGATGGCGTAGTAATGCAAAGCGGGTCAGCTTCATCCTTGGTAGTTGAAGTCAAATCCAGATAGGATGAGGATCCCATTTGACTTAAGCTTAAGGAAGCAGTCCAAAGAAAAGAGATAGAATCTTTCTCCCAAGGAGGAGATGGGGTGCTCCGTTACCGGGGCAGGTTGTGTGTGCCGGATGTTGGTAAGTTGAGATAGAAGATATTGGCCAAGGCACACATCTCAAGATACTCCATTCACCCTGGTTCTACCAAAATGTACCGTGACTTATGGGATATTTACTGGTTGAACGGCATGAAAAGGGATATCGCTGAATTTGTAGCATAGTGCCCGAACTGCCAACAAGTCAAGGTAGAACACCAGAGACCAGGAGGCATGACTCAAGATATCAGTATACCCACATGGAAGTGGGAATAAGTAAATATTGAATTCATTATGTGTCTACCTCGGACTCGTCAGCAACATGACTCTATCTGGGTAGGAGTGGACCAGATGACTAAGTCAACACATCTCCTTCTAGTTAAAACCAAAGATTCAGCTGAGGACTATGCTAGACATTATATTCGAGAACTAGTAAGACTTCATGGGCTGCCCTTGTCCATTATTTCAGACAGAGGTACCCAATTCACCTCTCACTTCTAGAAGTCTTTTCAGAAAGGACTTGGTACGCAGGTCAAGCTCAGCACAGCCTTTCACCTGTAGAATGATGGACAAGCTAAGCGGACCATTCAGACCTTAGAATATATTCTAAGAGTGTGTGCGATTGATTTTAAGGGTGATTGGGATGACCATTTGCCTCTTATCGAGTTTACATACAACAACAACTTCCATTCCAGCATCCAGATGGCCCCAGTTCAAGCATTGATGGTAGAAGGTGTAGATCTCCTATAGGGTGGTTTGAAGTTGGTGAAGCTACCCTGATAGGGACAAACTCAGTACATGAGGCAATGTAGAAAGTTGAGCTCATCCGAGAGATATAAAATAGCTCAGAGCCATCAGAAATCTTATGCTGATGTGCGGAGAAGAGAATTGGAGTTTGCAGTTGATGATTGGGTATACTTGAAAATTCCCCCATTAAAGGGGTGATGAGGTTTGGAAATAAGGGAAAGCTCAGTCCAAGATATGTGGGACCCTATAAGATTCTTAGGCGGACTGGTAAGGTGGCCTAGGAGCCAGACTTAACTTCAGAATTAGCAGCAGTACACCTAGCTTTCCATGTGTCACTTCTGAAGAAATGCATTGGTGATCCAACTTCATTAGTGCCATTGGACAGTGTGGAGATAAAAGATAGTCTCTTATATGAGGAGGTACAAGTCCAAATCCTTGACCGTCAGGTTCGTAGGCTAAGGATTAAGGAGATAGCGTCAGTCAAGGTCCTTTGGAGAAACCAGCAAGTTGAGGGAGCCACATAGGAAGCAGAACCAGACATGATGGCCAGATAACCTAACTTGTTCTCTTCCAATTCAGTTCCATAATTAGGTACTAAATCCCTTCTTAGTACTCTAATCAGTTCCGTACTCATCAGCTCTATTTAGATTTCCTATGAGCATCCTAGTTGTATCAGCTCAAGTAGTACGGTTAAGTCAGTTCGGAGTCAGTTACTCCTTCAAAAATCAGTCATAGCCTCAATTTTAGAAATATCAGCTTTTTTCCTAATTTTGGTATTCACTCGGGGACGTATGATCCCAAGGGGGAGATATTGTAACACCTCGAAACTTTCCTAGACCAAATTCAGACGTTGTATGAAAAACCACAAGGAACCAAAAAAAAAATTATGTCTCACATGACCCCCACAACGGCCATTAGTGGAACCAATGGACTGGTTTAAGTGGTCATGGTTAGAAGAAACCTTTCTTTGAGGGGAAACAACGATTCATAGGATGACCCGTTGATTCCAACAACGAGCTGTCTTGTCGTCTATTGAATCCCAAAATTTAGAGGTATACCTGACCCTTTCCCCAAGACAACGGGAGGGAAAATTGGCCCGTGGTAGCCTCCAACGAGCCATTGTAACCACCCGTCATTCAGTTCTAGAACCCAGCCGTGTGAACCACGAAGGGATACAACGGCCCGTTGGTCCTACCAACGAGTCGTTGTTATCACCCGTTGTCCCCGTGCCCAGTTTTCTTTCTAGATTCAACGGAAGGTATCAATGGCCCGTTGTTTCTTCCAACGGACCTTTGTACCTAATTGTGGGTCACCAATGTAAATCTAGTTTCTGAACCTAAAAACCAAGGCTAGATTCCACGGACCGTCGATTCTTCCAACGACCCGTTCTGAGGCCCGTTGGTTCCTGTCGGCCAAATTTCAGATTTAAATTCCAGGGTTATTTTTGTAAAATTCCATCTACCTAGTCCCTAGACTACGTCGTTTGTGATTCGTTTAGAGGTTTTAGAAGGGGTAACCTACGGTTTCTCCCCATATTCCTTCTCTCATCCTCAAGAATAGAGCGTAGAGTTTCTCTGGAAGCACAAAATAGAAGCTAGGGCAGACGTCAATCTTCTCAGTTTTTCTCAGAGATTTCCACCAGAGTTTCTTCTGCAGGTATGTGGGAATTCAGTAAGGATATTTCTCTCACCTTGCGTTCCCCAAAAACTCTCTCTCTCTGTTAACTTTCAGACCTAGCCTTGAACTTACGAAATTGAATATATTGTTATTGTTCTTGATAAATTCTTGTGGAATCCTATTCCATGTTAATTGTAAATATTTTCCACCATCTTGTAATTAAAAGATGCTTGTTCCATCAATTCAAAGATTCAGCCCCAACTGTTGAAAAGTCAGAAATTAGAATCCTGCTTAATTTTGAATTCTTGAGAATTGGTTGCATCTTTCAAAGTTAGGTAATTTTATAATGCTTGTATGTGTATATTCTATATATATTCTCAGAATTTTCAGTTTAGCTTCAGTCAAAGTACTAGGATATTCAGTGTTAGTTAGAAATGTCAGCTGATCAGTTTGACTATAGCCTTTTCCCGAGGTGTCAGTGGTGCCTCTCAGTTATTAGACTCAGATTCTGATTACAATTATTTGGTCCATTAGGCGGTCATGACATTCGAGTTATAGCTCTGACCAGCCCCCGTACCCCAATTCAGTTATTAGTTGTTCTCAAGATGGTTACGACGCTTCCAGATTAGCAGCTCTGACCAGTATTAAAACTCAGTTTCAGAATCTAGTTCTATAAGACGCTCAAGGAACTCTCTGACAGTATCCCTGGGTCAGTATAGTCTTGGACCCCAGTATCGAGCTATCTTCTTGTTAGTAGTAGCAGTAATAGGATTTTCCAATGGGAGTAGGACTTAGTATCGAAAGGGCTGAGGTTCCAGCGCACCCAGGTTCCAGAACTACGTTGCCATCTAGGTTTTATTTACTTTGCCTAACGGCCCCCTTTTGACAGTGATTTTCACAGTCCATGCCTTTATATCCTAGCAAGGTATATTGGGTCCTACCAACGGGGTGTGTACATCGGACTCCATGTCTAACTCACGTGGTTATATGTCAGTTAAAGCCTCTCCCACTAGTCAGTTCAGTTTATTCTCAGATTTCTCAGTTCAGATCAATTCAGTGCAGTATCTCAGACTTAGGACATGTTTATGACCATCATCCAGGGTCATTTTTGACCATATCAGTTCTATACCAGTTGTATCAGTTTTCAGTGTTTCAGTTGGTCATTTCATGTAGTATCAACTCAGATACTAGTTTTGTCATGTTATTCATGTTTCTCTCACTTACTCAGTACATTCAAAGTACTGACACATACTTTTATGTTGTATCATTTCATGATACAGTTGCAGGTTCCCAGACTTAGCATCGTTAGTTGTTGCGATCCAGATCCTCCTCCGCTGCAGCCGAAGTGTGAGTCCTCATCATTCGAGGGCCTTGCTATACTTTATTTTAGTTGAGATTTTCGTTTAGTTAGACTTAGAGTTAGCTGGGGGCTTGTCCCAGCAATTCCTTAGATGGTTTTCAGACCAGACTTGGTTTCAGATATGTTTTCAGATATTTTAGATTCTCTATTTTCAGTCTTTAAATTTTCTTTAAAATGCTTTGATGTTATTATTTAGAATTTTCGTTGTGCATGTTTACTCATAATACTAGTGAATGATAGACCAAGGGTTGACTTGGGGTCCCTTGTGGCTTCAAGTACCATGTTAAGTCCAGGGTGTAGGCTAGGAGCAAGACATATTAGCTGAAAACTAACGGAATGACTAACTCCATTTTAAACTATAAGACAGAACTGAATTCACGAATCGTACATACGTCCATATACATGAAAGAAACTAGGGCACATAAACTGATCATGAAACTGAATAGAGTTTTAGGGCAAAACTGATACCTCAAGTTGGAACTGAGCCGGTAGAGAATAAATGTGGGTATCTAGCCATCGTATCTGCTTCAGCTTCCCACATAGCTCCCTCAACATGCTGATTCCTCCATAAAATCTTGAATGAAGCTACTTCCTTATTCCTTAACTTCAGAACCTAACGATCCAATATCTCCACTGGAATCTCCTCATAACTAAGGTTGTCTTTCACTCCTACACTCTCCACTGGAACAACTAAAGATGGATCACCCAAGAACTTCATTAAGAGCGATACATGGAAAATGGGATGAACTGAAGCTAAATCTGAGGGTAACTCTAACCCATAGGCCACATTACCCACGCGTCTCACAATCCGGTACGGGCCTACATATCGGGGACTGAGTTTTCCTTTCTTTCTTAACCTCATCACTCCCTTCATGGGAGACACATTTAGAAACACCCAATGATCAACTTCGAACTCAAGTTCCCTCCTTCTCACATCAGCATAGGACTTTTGGAGATTTTGAGCTATTTTGAACTTGTCTTGTATGAGTTGAACTTTCTCCATGGCCTCATGGACTGAATCTGGTCCTATCATTGTCACTTCACCGACTTCAAACCAACCAATAGGCGATCTACACCTCTTCCCATAGAGAGCCTCAAACGGAGCCATCTGAATATTGGATAATAGTTGTTATTATACGCAAACTCAATAAGAGGCATATGGTCATCCCAACTACCCTTGAAGTCAATCACACATGCTCTTAACATGTCCTCGAGAGTCGGAATTGTTCACTCCGCTTGACCATCCGTTTGCGGGTGAAATGTTGTACTGATCTTAACCTGAGTACCAAGTTCCTTTTGAAACGATCTCCGAAACTGAGAGCTAAACTGAGTACTCCTGTCTGATATGATGGACAAGGGCAGTCCATGCAACTGACTAGCTCTCAGATGTAGATTTTGGCATAATCCTCCACTGAATCCATGGTTTTGACAGGTAGAAAATGAGCGGCTTTGGTCAACCTGTCCACAACCTCCCAAATGGATTCATACTGTGACAAGTGTGAGGCAACCCAATGATGAAGTCCATATTGATTTCTTCCCACTTCCAAGTAGAAATACTAATATCTTGAAGCACACCCCTTGGTCCCTGATGCTTAACCTTCACTTGCTGACGGTTTGGACACTTAGCTACAAATTCTGTGATGTCTTTCTTCATGACATTCCACCAATAGACTTCCCGTAGGTCGCGGTACATCTTGGTGGCACCAGGATGTATCGAATACCTAGAACCATGAGCCTCATGCAACATCCGATTTCTCAAATCATCAACATTCGGGACACACAAGCGACCTTGATATCGAAGCACCCCATCTCCCCCTTTGGAGAAGACCTCTACCTTCTAATTCTGAATGGCTTCCTTTTTAACTTTACAAAAATAGGGTCCTCGTCTTGCCTAGCTTTTACATTAGTCACCAAGGACGATTCTGAGCCGCTCTGAATAATAACACCACCATCGGTCGAGTCAACCAAACAAACTCCCAACCTTGCAAGTCGATGCACATCCTTCACCAGCTCCTTTCTCCCCTTATCCACATGGGAGACACTCTCCATGGAGAGTCTACTAAGTGCATCTTCTGCTATATTAGCCTTGCTCGGATGGTCAAGGACACTCATGTCGTAATCCTTGAGTAGCTCAAACAACCTCCTTTTGTGCAAATTTAGACCCTTTTGTGTAAACACATACTATAGGCTCTTGTGTTCAGTATACATATCTACATAGACCCCGTACAAATAGTGCCTCATATCTTTAAGGCAAATACCACCTCCGCCAATTCAACATAATGGGTCGGGTAATTTTTCTCTAGAACTTTCAGTTGTCTAGAAGTGTATGCTATCACTTTACCATGCTGCATCAATATGCAACCAAGGTCAATTCTAGAAGTGTCACAATACACAAAAAACCCATTGGTACCCTTGGGTAGGGTTAAAACCGCTGCTGAGGTGAGTGGAGTCTTCAACTCCTGAAAGCTTCTTTTCACAAGCATCCGACCATTGAAATTTCACTTTCGTTTGGGTCAATTTGGTCAATGGCACTGCGGCAGATGAAAAACCCTCAAAAAATCTTCAATAGTAGCTAGCTAAGCCAAAAAAGCTCTGAATGTCTGAAGGATTCACGGGTCCAGGCCAATTCTTTACCGCTTCTATTTTTTGAGAGTCCACCTTTATGCCCTCACTTGATACCACGTGGCCCAAAAATGCCTTTGAGTTCAACCAAAACTCGCACTAGCTAAATTTAGCATATAGTTGATGATTCTTGAGAGTCTGTAGCACCACCCTCAAATGAGCGGCATGCTCCTCCTTGCTCCGTGAGTACATTAGGATGTCATCAATAAACACGATCACGATCATACCCAAGAATGGCTTGAACACCTGTTCATCAAATTCATAAAAGCTACAGGAGCATTTGTTAGTCCAAAAGACATAAATACAAACTCATAATGACCATACCGCATCCTAAAGGTTGTCTTCGGGATGTCACTCTCCCGAACCTTGAGCTGATGGTATCCGAATCTAAGGTCTTTCTTCGAAAAGCACTTGGCACCCTAAAGCTGGTCAAACAAATTATCAATCCTGGGTAGAGGATACCTATTCTTGATGATGACCTTGTTCAATTGTCGATAATCAAAACACATACGAAGTGAACCATCTTTTTTTAGGACAAAGAGAACTGGTGCACCCCATGGGGATTTTCTCGGTCTAATGAACCCTTTATCTAAAAGGTCTTTAGACTATCCCTTCAACTCGGCTGGAGCCATTCTGTAAGGAGAAATAGATATAGGCTGCATACTGGGAAGAAGGTTAATGCCAAAATCAATCTCCCGATTCCCGGTAAATCATTTGGGAAGACTTCTGGATACTCACATACTACTGGAACTGACTGGATAGTCGGGGTCTCACACGTAGCATCCTTAACCCTAACTAAATGGTATACATAACCTTTGGAGATCATCTTTCTGGCCTTGAGGTAGGAAATGAAACGACCTACAGGCACAGCTAGACTACCCTTCCACTCTATGATTGGCTCACCCAAAAATCTGAACTCTACTGCCTGGGTTCTACAATTAACTGAGGCATACCATGCAAAAAGCCAATCCATGTCGAGGATAACATCAAAATCAGTCATGGCTAACTCTACTAGATCTGCTGAGTTGACTTCTTGAAGGACTGTGATCGGGCATCCTCTATACACCTGTCTAGCTACAACTGAATCACCCACTAGATTAGAAAATGAGAAGGGTTCTGGAAAGATTTCAGGACTGACTGCGAAACTACTAGCCATGAAGTTTCACAAAAGACAAGGTAGCCCATGGATCTAACAAAGAATATACAACAAGATGGAAAACTCATAACATACCAGTGACTACGTACAGGGAGACCTCCCGCTCATGGAGAGATGCTAAGGCATAGAATCTATTTTGGCGCTGACCGCCACTTGTGCTAGTAGATTCCCCCTACTAGACTGGGCGTGTGGGTGGAGCTGCTAAACTGGAAGCTGGGCCTCGGCCCCTATCATGGAGCGATCTAGCTGCTAGGTAATCTCTGTGCATATGTCCGAGCTTCCCGCACCTGAAGAAAGCACCTGTACCTGCCAAACACTGGCCCATGTGCCCCTGACCACACCTGCCACAAACTGGGATACTAGAATCTGCGGGCTTCTGCTCTGACCTGTAGAGCCTGATGATCTCCCTCTCTGATCGTGCCTAGGTCTAGATGGCACACTCATCGCTGAAGATACTTGGGCTGAAGATCTCTAATGGGTCTGTTGTCGGTGCCCACCACCTAGCCTCGGCTAAGAGAACCTATAGCTATCCATCCTGACCCTCTTAGCCTCTCTCTCCCTCAGATGTGCTGCCCCCATCTGTTGTGCGTACAAGACTATCCGAGGGAAATCCATATCCTGATGGAGCATAGCGGTCTTGTACTCCTTATCTAGATACTCTGCCACTCCATGAAAAAACCTGCTCACTCACGCCCTTTGATCAACCACTAACTTTGGGGTGTAATTTGACAAATGAGTGAACTCTAGGGCATATTCCTGCACTGTCATTTTCCCCTGCTTAAGATTCATGAACTCGACTACCTTCAACTCCTTCATCGCACGAGGAAGAACGGATCCAAAAATGAAACGTGAAACTCCTCCTAAATGATATGGCCTGCCCTGGCTGCCGTGCTATCCTTCCACTGTCTAAACCAAATGTGTGTGACCCCCTTCAACTGATATGAGGACAAATCAGCACACTCTACTCTATTCACCCCCATGATCTGGGTGATCTTCACAATCTCATTGATAAACTCATGTGGATCATTGTCCACCTTGGACCCAAGAAACTCTGGCAGGTTCATCCTTAGGAAATCTCTAACTCGTGTTGTTGCCGCATTTCCATTTTGTGGGACATGCATCACTACCTACTGGTTGACCTGGGCGATCAAAGCCTGTGCTAGCATCTGAATGGCTTCCCTGAATTCAGCATGGGCAACCAGATCCGGTGCATTGTGCTCATGGACTGGTGGGGCTTGTTGGTGCCCGTCTCCATTGCCATCCTCGTAGCCATTGCCATTTCCATTTCTATTTATTCTACCGTTAACTCTAGGGGGACGCATGATTCTACAATCGCGAATCGCATGAGTTAGGAGTATTGAAAGACATTTCATCGCATGTCATAGATCATGAAAGAAGGAAACATTTTGTAAACGTCTCATAGCCTCTTCATCATAATTGTGGCACGCTTCACACCCTCGAGAAAGGCTCTACTTAAAATGTGGCTTTCAGACACCCTAGGACACTTCAAACCTATTTCTCTGATATCAAGTTTGTCATGACCAGAACGTAGGCCCGGATCTCGACACGGGAAAAAGAGCACTGAGAGACCCCAAGTCGGCCCATGGCATGAACATACTTCTAACTTAATCAAATAAAGCAGAAGACTTAACATAATAAACATAGAAAAAGTCTAATCATAACATAACATAGAAATCAGAATCCACATAGTACATGAAGAACTGATTACTAAATATAGTCTGAAAGCTTCTACGTAATTGATGGGTTGATGGGACAACACCCCCAACTAACCCGACGAGTCTGATAACTGAAAGTACGAAGATATCGGATAGAAAATGGTCCTCAAGAGATGAGGACTCACCACTAAGCTGGATCCTAACTCCGAAACTGGCTAATGGCGGGGTTGAGTCTGAAGATCAGAGCTTGTATCATAAAAGATACAACATAGAGTATGCAGTTAGTGCGTGGAATGTACCGAGTATGCAAGGTAAGCAAAACCACTTAAATAAGTGAAATTATTTAAAACATGCATAATATGAAACGTAATCAATCAAGAATCTGAGAGTAGGGCTTGCATGCTATTTTCTGAAATCATGATCTGAACATAACTGAACATCATAACTAAATCGAATTACCCAAAGCTGAAATCTGATAATCATAAGTAAAATTGAGCATTGCGCCAATCATGCTTCAGAATATATATATATATATATATATATATATATATATATATATGATAAACATGCATAACTGAAATCATGAGGAATAATGGGAAACTCGTCTTATAACCAACATTACCATGATAGAGCTTACGTGGTCTCGACTATCACACTCAAGTGGGCAGAGCCGTCCAAAACCTTACCAGGGCTAAGGACACTACCATGATATCGATATCAAGCTCAAGGTACATTCGGGGCAGGGGATAGCTCACAAGGGAGGTCCCAAAGTAATCTGATCTTACCTATATTGGCGCATAGTTCTGAGGCATAGGGTTGACTGACCCTTAGCCTACTCGGTACGAGACACTACTCCCAAAAACATGCATATGCTCTCCATCATTTTTCAATGAAGCTGACCATCGTCTATTGATGAAGCTAAATAATCATGAATATATAAATCTGAATCATACATGAGGAGCATTGGCTCGAACTCATACCACAAGCTGAACATAATTGGGAGTCTTGACTCCTAAACCATGTGGTAAGCTAATCAAATTGAAATCATAATCATACTTGAATATATGGGCTTTCCCAATACTTAAACATGCTAGAAGATACTTGATTCACTTGAAAACATGATCGTAGATATGGGTATCTTTAAAACATGTTTCTCATTATAAATATCTTATCATACTTGAACATTCATCATAAATCTCAACTTTCATGAACTTCTCATGGATGGGCATTTTAATTTCATAAAGCTTGAAAACATAATTATAATCAAAAAAATGTAAATCTTGCCCATGAATCATAATTCAATAGTAGAAACATACTTGGATCATACCAATGTAGAAAATTAGTACATTCATGCATTGGGTTAAAACCCCATAGGATTAACATATAGGTTTTCATGAATTAGAGAGGGATTGGGCATGGGTGTGAACAAATTAACCCATCTATAACCCTACATACTTGATAGGATCTGATTCTACCACTTTTCTGATTGCCCAATGAAGAATTGAAGAGAACTTGTAGAAAACCTAAGCTTGATCACCTTCTAAGCCCTCAACTTGCATGCATGAGTAGGAATAGCCTAAAATGAATTTACCCCTTTTAATATTCACTATTCATAGATTAAAATGACTTATTTTAGGCATTAAGATCATAGGAATTACAGATAAGCCCTTACCAAATTTGCAAAAATAATTGACTTCCATTCCCCGTGAGGGAATGGACGAGTTGTCGTCCAAGGGAACGAGTCGTTGTCTGCTGTCGCCATGTGCACTGTCACTTTTCCTCAAAGGGTACCCACGAGGGACCTAACGGATCATCATTGGTGACCATGACTCGTGGTCACCACTCATTACCTTCACTTCCTAACATCTAAAGTCATTCACCAAAGGCTGACCACGATTCACCTGACGAATCGCGGTGACTGACCATGATTCGTGGGGTCCAATTATGAAGTACACTGCCCACTCATTCTTCATCTTTCAAATATCCTTGACCATGGGTGACCCAACGACTCGTGGGGCTGACCACGACTCGTGGTCACACCCGTGGTCACCCCAACTCTGAATTTTCCAGGTAAGTCAACACCCCTCACCACAAGTCACTTAACAACTCGTGGTCAACTTGACGGGTCACATGACAACCCATTTTGTGACCTAGTGTATAAAATCTTACTTTCTCTATTTCAATTCCTGGGTCTGATCTTTGGGCTTTTGGGGTATAACATTAATAGTCTCAAACAGGCCCCTAAACCCTGGTATGACCCCTTTTTTACTTGAAAATAATTTTCAAAGAGGAAAAATTGATACTACTCATTTCATTCAAAGATCTTCATCAAACGTTTTGATTATTCAAATTTTGTAAGAATTTTGATGATTTGATGAATGGAAAATTCAAGATTAGCATGATGGGAGAACTAATATTCTTCCTAGGTTTGAAAATCAAGAAGTCGACTAAAGGAACCTTCATTAGTCAATCAAAGTATACTAAAGAACTCATAAAGAAATTCAATTTGAAAAATAAAGGAATTTTGTATTCCTATGAGTCTCTCAACTTGTCTTGAAACTAACACTCTGTAAAGGATGTAGATGAAAAACTATACTATAGGATGATAAGATCTTTCCTCTATCTTGCAGCTAGTTGACCAAATTTCATGTTTAGTGTATACAAATGTGTCAGATTTCAGTTGACTCCTAAAAAATTTTATCTAACTGTTGTCAAGAGAATTACTCACTATCTTATTAGAACGCAGAACTTTGGCCTCTGGTATCCTTATACTAACAATTTTGATTTAGTTGGTTACTCAAATGCTGATATTATGGGTGATAAATCAGATCAAAAAGTACAAGTGGAACCTATCAAATCCTTGGACAACCACTTATTTTGTGTCATAGCAAGAAACAAAGCTCTGTGGCTCTTTCCACCACAAGGGCTAAATATTTGACCCTTAGTAGTTATGGTACTCAATTAGTTTGATGAAATATCAGTTGCTTTGTTATTATTGCATGCCTATTTTATGTGACAATACGAGGTCTATTAGTATTTCAAAATACACTATGCATTATTCCATAGCTAAATATATAGACATCAAGCATCATTTTATAAGATATCATGTTGAAAATGGTAATTTCTCTTTGGAATTCATTGACTCTAAAAATCAACTAGCAGATATTTTTGCTAAACTTTTATTGGAAGAAAGATTCTAGTTTTGACAAAATTCTTAGGTGTTACCCCATTTCTTTAATTAACATGTACCGTTTAATTTACCTCTCTCTCTCTTTTTCCTCATCATTATCACATCTTTCCATAACCAATGATATTTCGTCCTTTCACTTCTCAAACAACTATTTCTTTCTCTTTTTGATTTTCCTTATATTTCTCCTCTCTCAAACCTTCTTCTTCACTTCATTTCTTTGGTTTTCCATGACAAAGTAACCTTTAAAACAACTTTGTTGGTTGAGCAAAAGGCTCAAAAGCCCTGCTCATGCTTCATCTCCCGTGGAACTCTCTGACTCCTCTATGGATGGAGAACTGGAATCCTCTGTTACAAAGCAAAGATTCTCTCATCCTGGATCTATCCACAAATAGGTCAAGATAGACTGTATGTAATCTTCAATCCTAAACATATGAAAATGTTTTGGAACTCTACCAAAAAAACTAAGTTCAATGCTTTCAAAGACATACCTTTCGCTCCTAGATGAGCCATTAGCATTGAAACAACGGAAAACTCTCATTGTCCGATAAGTATGTACTTCAATTTTTAGAAATTAGATACCTAATTTATGTTATTTGACAATGAAGTGTTTAAAGACTGTGAGTTTTTCGTTGCAAATCTGTGTGTTCCTAAATATAGTGGGAAACAAGAAATCCTAGTGTTGGAAAATCAGATTGTTCTTAGTCAATTTCTACTTGGAAAAGCCTTTGGTACAAACTTTTAGGGTAGAATCCCTTTCTTTTCCAGAAACTAGCTAGAGGACTTTAAAGTTTCTCTCAATGAAGCCAAGGTGTTTATTACTGAAAAAGGGTCAAATTTTTCTGATTTTGGACCTTCCTCTATTTGTTTAGAGAATAGAATCCTTCCACAAATGTTGGCTATAAGTTGTTCCCTTGCAAAGGCTCTTTGAGCTCTCTCTCCAACAAGGATGTCTTCATAGTGTATTTTTTGCTTAAGAAGAATTGAATTAATTGGGATAAATGGTTCCTCGATTATATAGTGGAAAGCAGTCAAGACACTAAACAGTATGCAAGCTTGCCTTATGAAATGACGATTTCTTGGATCTTAAAGGACATTGGGGTAGATTTATCAAGTTATCCTGCAATAGGAATTTCCTCTACTTAAGATAATCGAACTTTTCCTAGAATGGAATGCATTTTTTCAAATGGAAGATGGTCCAAGAAAGCTCTTTTAAAACATAAGTCAAAATTAGTCGTTGAAGACAATTCATCCCTTGCAAAATAGAGGTTTGCTCTGAAAACCACAGTGGAAAATCTAATGAAGAAAACCTCGGAAATCAAGGTCACTCTAAGTGTAGTAGTTGAAGGACGATAAAAATTTGAGAAACGTTAGCTAAGGTTGGTTCTATGATAAAGAACACTGGTACAGATATTGGTAATCTGAATATCTTGGTTGATCATCTTAAGTGTGAAGGGGTAAAGTCTTTTAACAAAGTCCTCAGACAAGTCGACTCTGTTGCTGCTAGGTCAAAACTAACCTTATTATCCTATGTTTTAGGAACCCAATTGAAATGAATAAAGGATGAATCAAAGTCAGTAATCTATCCAAAAACATAGCAAAGGATGGACTGTCTCTTAAAAGGACATTCCATACTTCCAAAAGTCCAATCGTGCTTGTGCGATCCAAAAACCACTTCCAGATGGTTGACAACCGATGAGGCAAAGGATGGACCATCTTTCCAAAAGATGGCTCATCTTTCAACAAATGGATCAAAAGACTGAAAACTATTAGAGTCAAAGCATGATGCAAAGAACAGTCTGCCTTTCATAAGGACACTCCGTCAACCAAGCGACGACAGAGGCCAGATAAAAGGCAAATTGAAGTGACGACTCAAAGATGGTCCGTCTTTACACACCCGGGACCCTCCTATTTTAAATGAATTGGGTGTCTTGAGGCTTAATATAAATAATATTTTTTTCATTATTTTTCAAATAGAGTTCAATATAGTTCACAATAGATTATTGATAGAGATAGAGAAATAGATAGTTTTCAATAGCATAGTAGATCAATATTGTAATTGATAATTGAAGAACAAAATTATCAATTCAAGTTTTCTTCTCCTAATTGTGATTTCATTGGTAAGAATGTCCAGTTACTTGTTTTCTTCTTCTCTTCTTCCTATGGGTAACTAAACCCAGATCTAGGATTATAAACCCAATAGGTTGTGATCCCTAATAATCTCAATTAGGTAAAATTGATATGGACTTAAGAATATATGATTGATTTGGGGTTTGTAAGGTGAAATTGACGATGAAAGTCATTTAATCCTACCCAATTAACTTTATTGTACTTGAAAGACCCAATTTAGGTTGGATTAGCATCAATCAACAACAATTTAAGGTGCTAACCATTGTTTAATGGGTTCACCTAGACATAGGTTGAATTCAATTGGCAAAATGCAATTGATGTGTCCTGGTTTTATGTAATTTCAACGCTTAAAACATAGGGAAAATTCTTGGTCTTAGGTGTGTTTATACATATATGAGGTTCTTTTACTTTGATTTTAGGAAAATCAGATCCGGGAGTTGAATTTTGGAAAAGGAGATGAAAATACAAAAAATTGACTATTGCAGATCTCAGTACAAGCCGTACCTAACACCCATAACTGAACTTCAAAGAAAATGCAAAATTGTTGATCCATCATACGACTGACAGTACGAGTCATACCATCTCGGTACGAGTTGTACTGAATGTACGTAACATGAGATATAGAAGATGTGAATTTGTAGAATCTAGTTGTACAAGCAGAGGCCGCGAGTCGTGATGGCAAGGTGTGAGTCATACTGACAGACTCGTGGGGTAATATTCAAAGAATTTGAATACTTGGCTGATCTAGGACACGAAAGGATTGGATATGTCGTGCCAGTATGGTATGAGTCGTATGAAGGACCCATAGGATGATGATCAGAGATGCCAGGTTAAAAAAGTTCAAGCCAGGACATGCTCCTATGACTCGTAGTAACATTGTATGATTCATACCAACCTCCAGTACCTAGGAAGACCAGAAGCTGCAGACTCATACTACAAAATCATACCACAACTCATACGTTGTCTTGACAGTAGAATCCCTGTTAATTTAGAAAAGAATTTCATTAATTGTATTAATACTTCTAGGTTATTTTCCTTAATAAGAACATATACTTTTGATTGCAATTCGTGGTGTTGGGTTTCCTAACACTTCTTGGAGCAAAACACACCAAAACTTTGAGAGGATTCATCATTGTTCTTTATTTTCAAAAGTGTGATTGTGCAATTAATTATCAGGGTTTTCTTCCATATTGTAAGTGTTTAATTATGTTTTCTTCCATGAATTTTAATTTCTTTCTATTAATCATTAATAGCTAAACCCTCCACAACTAGGGTTGTGGGAACCATGACGGAATAACAAACTAGGGTTAACACAAAGTGATTCAAAACCAATATGAATACCATTATTGTACTTTTATTCATGATTAATACTTTTTAACGGTGTGCAATGTTTGGACTAGCCCGAATTCTCTTCTTTCTTGAACCAAGAGAAGTAGAGATTAGGAAAAGAGAAGAAACAAAAAGCCTTGAAACTAAGTTTTATTGAATATCTTGAGCTACAGTCGCAGAAAGTTAAGTTGGAACTATTGATAGAAGTCAATTTAAAATCGTTCATGAGATCTAACTGGGTGATTGAGTTGAGTCATCTAATAGGGACGAATTCGTCATTTGGATGAACATAGTTTATCATTTATATAGGCTAAGTATTGGGATAGATCACGCATGTACTAATCTAACCTAGTTAAGAAGCCATGGGGAACACTTTCCTAGTAAATTGCACAACTTTGATAACAACAACAATTCAACATTGTCACCAGATTATTTTTTATTAAAATCCCCATTTCAGAAATTATTGATCTAAAAGCATGAATACTAGAACTAGTCTATATCTTAACCATATTAGTGTGGGATCCACCGCAACCTCAGGTTCTTTATTAACAACATTCGCGTTATACTTCTTCAGAGGTATAATTTGAGCAATATCAAAAATGACACCAATGCCGGGGATCATCATCATCATCAAAGTGAGGAGCATATCTATGGAACTGGTGTGCTTTAGTAGCATGATGATTCAGCTTCTTAACATGAAGGGAGTGTTTAGTGATAGTGCAGTTGATGATGAAAATCTTCACTTGATGAATTTTTTGGGGATTTGCAAGGGTTACAGGTTGCCAAGCATGAGCCAGGCTGCTATCAGGCTGAGGCTCTTTCCATTCTCTCTAGCTGGTGAGGCTACTCTATGATTTTTGGAGTTTCCAAATGACTCCATCACCAATTGGAAGGAGTTAAAACATGCCTTTCTGGAGAGGTTCTTCCCACCTTCTAGGATGCTTCAGCTCAAAGATGAGATCGATAACTTTTAACAGCTCAAGACTGCGGCACTGCATGAGACATGGCTGAGGTTTAAGAAAAAGTTGATTAAGTGACCGAATCACAACATTCCAATGAGAGCTTTTTGGTAAGTCTCTAAACGACAGCATTAAAGTCGTGGAAGATACAGTAGAAGGTGGAGTATTAATGAGTCACTCGTGAGAGGAAGCAACAACAATACTAGACCAATTGACCAAAACAAACAGAGCTTGGCATACTAGAGAGGCTAAGATAGCTGCAAGTATATATAATATTGGGATGACTACGGAGCAACACAGGAAAGAAGAGGAGCGTGATCAGGAATTAGCTCATATGAGAATATCCATAGACCTTCTCACAAAACATATTATCGGGTCCAAAGCATAGAAGGTGAATGCAGTGGGAGCACAGGGTCAAGAGCAGGGGTTTGAGCACTCTGATTCTGAGGGGAAGTAAAACTTCTTGGATAGCTAATGTCCAAGAGTTTGTTCAAGACACTTAGCGCCAAGGCTCTAAAAATCAAGGTCGGAACCAATATAGGGACAACTACAATAGGACTAGATACAGGGATCGAAGCAAAGGATGAGATTGGGAAGGTGATTGGAGGAAAAATAATGGATATCAGAATGATCACACTGGCCTATATTTTCCTCCAAAGGCTCGTGAGGGGATGCTAGACCCTAAAAGATGGAGTGCATGATGGTTGAGTTGTTGAAAAAGGCAAAATCCACTGATGATCACCTGAAGGATATCCGCAGAGATATATATATCTGGCATGAACTAGGGAGTTGAATCACATGCCACAGCGATCAAGAAGATTGAACATCAATTAGGCCAGATATCTGCATCCCTGAACTAGAGGAAGAAGGGCATACTTCCTAGTTACATTGTGAAAAATTCAAAGAATGACAGCCACTGCATGGCTGTAAAGTTAATCCGCTCATGCCAGTTGTGACTGAAATGGGAAAATAGAAGGAGATTGATATAGATGAGAAGGATGAGACTGCAGATAAGGTAATTAAAGGTGATGTTGATTTGACCAAGACTCCAATTAATTTAAAGGATCTTGCTGCAGAAAAATGGAAGGTGAATGAGCCCAATATAACTTTTGGCCTTATCCCTCGATCACTTTCATCGTTCTCTCAAAGGATGAAGAAGAAGGTGGATGATGGGAAAGTTCAGGAGTTTGTGTCCATGTTAAAGTAGTTGTTAATGAATATTCCCTTGGTTGAGGCATTGGAGCATATGCCTAGGTATGAAAAGTTTATGAAGGATCTGGTTACCAGGAAATGATCTGTGAGTAATAAGCCTATCAAAAATTTGCACCATTGTAGTGCCATATCTTCATCGGTCCTTAGACAAAAAAAGGAAGACCCAGGTGCCTTCACTGTCCCATGCACTATTGGACACTTTGAGTTTGCTAGAGAATTGTGTGATCTGGGAACTAGCATCAATCTGATGCCACCAGTTGTGTTCAAACAGTTGGGTTTGGGAGCCCTAACACCAACGACAATGCAGCTATTGATGGTGGACCACACAGTGAAAAAGTTAGTGGTATTCTCCATGATGTTTTAGTGAAAGTGGACAAGTTCATCTTTTTGACTAACTTCATGATCCTAGATTGCAAAGTGGATTTTGAGGTCCCCATCATATTAGGGAAACCATTCCTTACCACTAGGAGAGCTTTGGTGGACATTGAAGCTGGACAACTAAAGTTTAGGCTAAATAAAGAAGAGGTCACTTTCAACGTCTGTAGGTTAATGAAGTAGTCGAATGGGTTTCGAGTAGTCTCAGTTATTGATGTTGAGTTGGAGTTTGTTGAAGAATTCTAAGTAGTCAAGACACTCGCATCGTGCCACGACATGAAATTAAGTGTTGCATGGGAGGAAACCCATGAGGTGGTTTGGTAAAGACTAAGTAAACAAACTATCTGTGTCATGTTGTGATGTTAAATCAGGCACTTTTTGGGAGGCAACCCAAGTATCTTGACTAATGTGTGTTTAGTGTGAAAGTGAAACAGAGACTGATGTCTGAAAAATGTAGTGCAGGTTTAGACCATGAGCCTCAGTATGAACCGTAGCTTGATGATATGGCTCGTAGTCCTGTCCATACGGAGAAGAAAAGGCTTGACAATATTCAGAAGTTCACACTACATTGGTCATTATGAACCATACCTACATGGTATGAGTCATAGTACCCACTGCCGTGATGAACTATCTTAAGTGTCGAAGTACAGAAACTTCAACCTACGAGTCATGGTACGGGCTGTGGCATCTTGGTATGAACTGTACCACACACTTGTAGGTTCCCAGGTAAGACTTCCAAGTCTCCGGGTATGGATGCAAGGGATGAATCATAGGTATGATCTATGACTCGTGGTACAAGTCGTGATGGAAAAAATTAATGAAAGAACCTAGTCGACCTGACTCAAACTGAATTTTCTTAAATCTACCCAAAAATGATTTAAACATAAAAATGGTAGGAAATTTTCTACTTCTACCCACCATTTCCTCTCCTCACTCTCCACTCACTTGCAACTCAGTCCCATTCCAATGAGCTTGAAATTGTGCAATAAATTTGCACGATTTTCTTGAATTCCTACTTTAAACCGAAAGTAAGCAAGAACCATCCAAGAACATAGAAAGTAAGCTGAAAATTTTCATCCTCCTCCCTTGCTAGTAAAGGCCAAACAGTCACTATGAATCCTCCACTCATGGAAATGAAATGGAGGAATGTGGTCAGAAGCTACAGGTGCTCTTGTATTATGGGTTTGTGAAATTAAATTGCTCAATAAATTTAATTGCTTGTGGGTAGTGAGTTAATGGGAAAAAATTATTGTGGGGATTGAATGGGTAATGAAATTGTATGCTTTTGTGAATAAAAGGGGGTGGTGAAGTATGAGTATCTACCACAAAAATATTTATTGCTTGCACACTTGTTAATGCACTGAGTGAGGATAGGCTTCATGAGCTATCCTACAACTCGTAGTTTCCTACTAAGACTCGTTGGATGATTCGTTGGGACTGTCCCATAATTAGTAAATTTGAAACTCATGGTACAAGACAGTGCAAACCATGGTATCCCACCAAGAGTCGTACCAAGTGGTCATACCAGAAAAGTAGAGAGGGTCAAATTCAGAATTAAAATTACGACCCCTGGTATAACTCATAGAATCCCATTAGGAGTTGTGATATTGAGTCGTATCAAAATTATAGAAAGTCACATTCTCAAAAGTGTATAATACAAGCATCAGTAAAAATCATGCCACCCTATTACATTTCGTACCAATGAGTCGTGACTATGAAAAAGAGGTACTATGATTCTCAATATGGATCATACAACCTTGGTACGACTCGTACTGATGAGCCATAGGGGGATACTGCAGTCACTCTTTCTTGCTTTCATTCTGTGATATCATGAGTACTAATTCCTTCTACACAGGTACAATGGCACGCAAAGAACAAACCAATAAGAATGCTCAGGACAAGATGTCTAGAGATGAGATTGTAGTTCAGAGGACATTGAGGGATAAAGCCTCTACATCTGAGCATGAGGTAGACTCCCCTGGTAGTTCAGTGGAGGAATACGATATAGACACTGATGAGACAGATGAGCCATGAACCACTAGGACCCAGGCCAAGTCTCGGGTTGTAGTTACCTCAGCTACTTTGGCAGATGCTCCCCACTCTGAGGAGGGAGATGATACGCAGTCATAGGAGTACGGTAGTGGCTCGAATGTAGAGGAAGGGTCAACAGAGGCCCAATCTAGAGAGAGTTCGATCAAGGTCAAATCTGAGGATGAGCTCAAGGAGAAGCTTGATTTAGGGGCATTCTGGACGCATGAGCCTGCTGCGGGAGATAAAGGAAAGAGGAGGTCATCTGAGGTAGTTGATGAGGATACCTCTAGGAATAGGAGGAAGAGAGATAATAAGGAGCGTAGGTGGGCAACAGTAGCTAGCCAGCAGACTCATGAACAGCATATGTCTGAGCTGGGAGCTCAGTTACTGCGCTGAGTGAGCCTGTGAGTAGTAAGGACCCTTCGAGTAAGCCATATTAAGCCCATATTGATACTGAGGTCACTGAGGTGGCCAAGACAGCAAAGGGGTTAGTGATAACCCCCACCACTATCATCACACCGTTGAGTGCATCGACTATCGCTGGTCCTACGATTGCTGAAGCGGAGAGTATGCCTTCACACCCATCTACACAGGATTATAGGAGTTCTTAGAGCACCACAAATATGTTCCTCTCCCAATTTTTATTTCACTGCTTTGGGGACAAAGCATGATTTTTTAGGAGGGTGTATCTATTTTTTTTGTTCGTTTGAGGATTTTTGTTACCATGTTTCTTTTCCCTCAGACATGTTATTTAGTAGAATCGGCATGTTTAGGATGTTTTTATTTTGTTTAATTAGAAGTAGCTTAGGAGTACTTAACAGCTAATAAAATCTATATGTATCTAATGTTTTGTAGTTTTTGAAAAAATGGCCCCTTTTTTTAAAAAAAATTATGTGGTTAGCTTTTTGTGTTCACTGCAAAGCATGACAAATGTGGATACCTTTATGGAATTGATAGATTAGCATGACTAACTGCAGCATAGCTATGCATGAACCAGATAGGTAGTGCGATGCAACCCTATACCATGTGTGAGTGAGGTTCTTACCTAGTTCAATTTTGTGTACGTGATCTAGAACTTTCCCAGTTAGTCTTTGCTTAGGTCATAAGATAGTTGGTTAGAAAAGGATCATAGGCTATTTCTTATTTAGCCCACTTTTAGCTTAAATTGTCTTACTAATTAAAATGAATACCTTGATCCCATGTTTGAGCCTAAAGTTGACCCTTTTCTTTGATTAGCCCATTCATCTTCCCTGTTTTGTTTATAATGAACCTGTTTTGACCATAATCCCTCATTGGACATTGTGAACCTCAACTCAAGCAAAATGCCTCAGTTGAGAGTGGTTATTATGGGGGTGCATAGACGATGTGGGGGAGAAAGGAAAAAGCTAATCAATAAAAGGTGGGGTATGGTGTGAAAGAAAGAGAACAAAAAGAAAAAGAAAAGAAATTTGAAAGTCAATGAGATGAAGTGAAAAGATAAACCACACCCACCAGTTGAAAGCTGAATAAAATGGAGAAAGGAATTAGAAAAAAGGGGGGAGTTAGAAGTGGATCTAGATTCTATGTAGTGCTAAAGAGGGTGAGTCACTATGTCCATATTTACCATACCCGTCCCCAAGCCTACATTACAAGTCAATAACAGTCCTATAGTGATTCTAACATGACTGTTTGAAAAGCCAGAGTAGAGAAAATAATGGCAAGTCTATGGTATCACTTGTGCAATATTTGAAACTTCTTTGTGAAAGTGAGAGCTTTGCTTGATAGTCCCGATTTCAAATATACATATCACTGTGAGTGTTTGGGACTTTGTTTGTTTTGAGGGTCATGGGTTGTATTGCATCCTCCCAGTTGTCTATGTAAATAACATTATTGTTAACTCAGTTGTCTGTTAATAGTTTAATTCAATTTCTATATCCCTTTGTGTCATGAGTTATAGTTACATGGGTGCACAATAGTACTGGTTCTGAGTGTTTGAAAGAAAAGAGGGTTAGTACTTGATAATGGTCATATTTGCAAATTTTGATATTGTTGGTTGTAGGTCTTCTGTTTTACTTTCTAGTGAAGCATCGTGTTTGTAGTAGTGTTTTTTTGCCTGAGGACATGCAAAATTTATAAGTTGAGGGTGTTGATGTGTTGGGGTTTTACAGAACTTTCGACACTTAAAACATAGGAAATATTCTTAACTTTAGGTGTGTTTATACAAATATGAGGTTCTTTTACTTTGTTTTCAAGGAAATCAGGTTCTAGGAGTTGGATTTTGGAAAAGGAGATGAAAATGTAGAAATAGCTTGTTGCAGACCTCGGTACGAGCCGTACCATCCTAGTATAAGTTGTACTTGACACCCGTAGCTGAACTTCAGAGGAAATGCAAAATTGCAAATCCATCATACGATGGACAGTACGAGTCGTACTGAGTGTCTATAACATAAGATCTAGAAGATGTGCATTTGAAGAATCCAGTGGTACAAGCAGAGGACATGAGTTGTGATGGCAAGGTATGAATCGTACTAACAGACTCGTGGTGAGATTCATAGAATTGGACACTTGGCAGATTCATGGCACGAAATGATTTCATGAGTCGTGCCACGTGGTACGAGTCGTACGAAGGACCCGTAGGATGATGATCAAAGATTCAAGGTTTCAGAAATTCAAGCCACGAAAATCTCCTACGCGTCATAGTAACATTATATGAGTCTTGCCAACCTCCAGTACCTGAGAATACCAAAATCTACAGATTCATACTACGGAAGCATACCACAACTTATAGGTTGTATAGGCAGCAAAATCCCTATTAAGTTAGGAAGGGATTTTATTAATTGTATAAATACTTATAAGTTATTTTCCTTAAGAAACACCGATGCTTTTGATTGTAATTCATGGCTTTGGGTTTCCTAAAACTTCTTGGAGCAAAACACACGAAAACCTTGAGAGGATTCATCATTGTTCCTAATTTTCAAAAGTGTGATTGTGCAATTGATTATTGGGTTTTCTTCCATCAATATTGCAGGTGTTTAATTATTTTCTTCCATGAATTCTGATTTCTTTCTCGAAATAATGAATAACTAAATCCACCACAACTAGATTTGTGGGAAACATGGTGAAATAACAAACTAGGGTTCACACAAAGTGATTCTAAACCAATACGAATGCCTGTATTGTTCTTTCTTCATGATTAATGTTTTTTAAGGGTGCACAATGTTTGGACTAACCCTAATTCTCTTCTTGATTGAACCTAGAAAAGTAGAGATTAGAAAAAGAAAACAACAACAAAGCCTTGAACTTATGCTTGAGTTGCTGACGCAGAAAAGTTATATTGGAACTATTGGTAAAAGTCAAAGTGAAATCGCTCATGAGACCTAACTAGGTGATTGAGCAGAGTCATCTAATAGGGTAAATTGGTCATTTGGATGAACATAGTTTATCAGTTCTACAGGCTAAGTATTAGGATAGATCATGAGTGTACTAATCTGACCTAGTTAAGAAGTCATGGGGAACACTTCCTTAGTAAATTGCGTTTGATAACAACAACATTTTCAACATTTTATCACCAGATCATTTTCTATTAAAACCCCCCTTTAGGAAATAATTGAACTAAAAGTGTGAATACTAGCATTAGTCTATATCTTAAACATATTTGTCGACCCCAGCCTTATTTGGGTTCTTTATTGACAACGTCCGCATTGTACTTCTTCAGAGGTGTAATTTGAGCGTTATCAGCAATCTGATAGAAGGGAATTCTCTTCAATTTGATAAAATTAAGGTAGATTGATATCATTGGTGTTATTGAAAGATACATATTGGTTTCCGAAGAGATTACTTGCAAATTCATCAAAGGTCATTTTCAATTTGCTCATATTGAGTGATTTAGGGGGATCGATCTAAATATAAGGTAACTTACCTACTGTTTCTCATTATTTATTACAATATCAAGAATTTATTCTTAGTTGTAGCTATATTTTTCCTAACCCTAATTTGAATAACATCTAAAATCTCAAATCTGAATGGAAAATTGCTAGATAATTTTGGTGTACCAAAGTCACTATGAATTCAACCCCGATTATTAGTTAGGTATTATATTTGCATCGTCTATTTACACTTACATATAAGAGTGGATTTGGGTGACAGTCTAATTTATAGAGTTTTTGCTGGGGATTTTGGTATAGGCCCTATCTGAAATTTTTAATTTAGTTTGTTTGATTAGATCTATTCTTTCACTTTTTCTTTGTTTTGTTGTTTGGAGCAGGAGTATATCTCTATCGCAAGAAGAGGTCACAATATGTTTACGGAGGTCAATGACGAGGTTGACTACACAAGCGCAATTGTGCCACCTCGGGTCAAAGCTATGTCTTTCAAAATAGATGGTAGCACATACACTATGCTCTAAGTGAAAGGACAATTTAATAGCTCTAGAGACAATGATCCTCATCAACACCTAAAGAACTTCTTGGAGGTTTGCAATCTCCACGAACATAACAACGTCTCCACTGATGTCATTCGGCTAAGGGTTTCTAAATACTCTTTGGCTAAGGAATCTAGAGAGTGGTTGCACAAGTTGCCTTTAAATTCGATGCACGGCAAGAACTTGCAAATGTATTTCTCAAGAAGTGGTTCCTGCCAAGTAATAAGGCGGAGTAGCGGGATAAGATCTTTTACTTCCAACATCTCCCTAGGGAGCAACTCTTTGAAGCTTGGGAATGATTCAAGCAGTATATACTTAGGGAGCCCAACCACAGGTTCCCCAAACATATTTCTTGATAATTTCTACATAGGCTTAGACCCGTTGATGTAGTTTGTAGCAAACAATGCAGCTGGGGGATGCTTCATGGAAAAAACTTTTAATTGGATTATCGTTGTTTTGGATCAAATTACAAAGCACAACCATGCATGGCATGGTGGAGACCAGAGTAGAGGTTTGAATGTGGGTACTCCTTCATTATCTCACTTGATGAAGGAGAACCAAGATCGTGATCAGATGATGCCGGCCATGGCCACCAACATAGCCTTACTAACCAAGAAGTTTACCGATTTTAAGGTCAAAAAGGTGCATGCTATTGAAGAAGCCCCAAATGGTTCTCAATATCGGAATGGATGCCTCCTTCCTCCATATCAATATCAATCATACCAAGATCCACCTCCCATACAATTAGACGATGCTAACTATGTTGGCAACATATCTGGTGGTTATAGACTACACTACCTGCAATAACATCAAGGCCATCCACCTTCCTCATATAAAGGACAATGGTGACCTCAACTAAAAGGTCAAGGTTAATTCTACTGGAGGAATGATTATGGTGGTCTAAGTCAAGGGTGGCAAAACAATGGTAACTATCAAAATAGGAGTTCAAATCACTATGCCCCACTAAGGGGCCCTTCTTCTATTTCTTAAAACTAGAGGGATGGACTTTCACAAGAGCAGGGGGGTTCTAATCTCAAAGGGATGTTAGAAATGATATTGCAAATCAAGAAAGGTCTGATGCATGTGTAAAGAGCATGATAGAAATTGTTGGATCCCATATATCATCCATTAAAAAATTGGAACACCAGGTAAGGGACCTTTCTCGTCAATGCAACTCTAAGAAAAAGGGACATCTCCCTAATGACACTGCAGTCAACCCTAAGGGGCATGTCGGCACGTCTAATGCTCAGTGTACAGCCATTGTCACTAGGAGTTGAAACATTATGCAACCCATGAGTGGTGAGGTTATTTATGGTGTGTTTGGTAAAATACTAAGAATGTGCATGAGGATGATGATAAAACTAAGGGGTTGATGAAGCCACAAATTTGTGAGATTGTTAATGATGGAGTGAAGAAGCCACCAATAGAAGTGGTTGATGAAGGTGGTACAGTTGCTTTTAAAAGGAAGTGGAAGGAAAAAGGAGGCATTAATGACATTGCTAAAACTTTTCCTCTGCCTATTCCCCCCTTTCCACAAAGGCTGGCCAAACAAGCTCTTGACGCAAAGGTTGAGAAATACATTGAGCGACTAAAAAAAGCCACACTTCGGGTCCCATTTATTTATGCAATCAAGAAGATACTAGGTTTTGCAAAGTACCAAAAGATGTTTCTGACTAGAAAGTTTCCAAGTGATAATGAAAAGTTGGTTCTTCTGACATATTGTGTGAATGCCACTTTTCCGGCACTAGTGTTAAGAAAAGGGTGATCTGGGTGAGTTCACCAAGCCCAACTCATTTAGCTCTAAAGCATGAGTTATTTCTTTGTTTTAACATCATTTTGAAAGGTTTTATGCCTTTTCTCTTCTTTTGTATAGGAATTTGATTTAAGCCAAGAAGAAATTAAACTGAAAGCAATCCGTTGGAAGACAAACAGGGACATGCGTGCCACACAATTGCATCTGCGTTTAGCACTTGCCATGCAAGAAGATTTAGATATTTTCTGAGTCAGACCTGTAAGCCGTAGATTATCATCTATGGACCACATATTCCACCACAAATGGTGTAGATGGAACATTGTTTAGGCCTAAAAGGTGATCTGTGAGCCGCACAAGGGCACCTGCTAAATGCAGGTGCTAGTGCAAGTGACCCGTGTCACTACTGAAGGGATAAATGGTCTAGGAAGGCACAAGTGTACTTGAGAATCTTCCAAGGGAATTTTTGGATAGCTTTACATGGAATATATGCTAAATTTTTATCCTAATTGTAAAAGAGGAGGAGAGAATAGACATTCTATTGAAAAGAGAGTACAACAGAGAGAATGTCGCAGAGATAGTATAATTTTTTTATCTTCTTCTTCATTATCTTTGGTAAAACACCATTGTTGAAAGCTCAAAAGCTGAGAATTGATTTTATTTGCTGATGATATGGAATTGAGATATTTCCTCTTGGTATAATTTCTCTTTCCATAATTATAAGTAGCTAAATTCCTTTATAGGGGTGTGTGTATATGATAGGTGTTTAGATCTAAGTAGGTATTGACTAATTGATCTTAGATTTAAGTAGAAAGCATGGACCTATTAAGTTCCTCAAGTTTTAACTTAATAATTGATGGTTCCAAACATTGATTGAGCTCTCTAACATTGCTTTTGCTTGAAAAGGGAAAGTGAGGTTGGGTAGGAATTCAATAGTGAGTATTTGGAGCTTTGATTTATGGGTTGGAGCTAGAAATGGTCTACACCCAAGAATTCAAACTCCATTAAAGAGCTAGAGCTAGAAATAGTCTAAACTCTTCATCAAGCATTGTTTGGATGATTTGTTGAGATTGGCTTTGGTGTTTGAGAAAACCCAAGGTAAACACACTCTTTTGGTTGAGAAACTTAGAGTGTAGTTCAAAACCAAGGTTATCCATGCACTAATTGAATCTAAGGCTCTTAGTTAATACCAATTACGTTAATACCCCGTCTAATTCACACCCTAGTCTTTCATCTTGCTATCAACAATCGTTTCTCCCTTTTCTTTGATTAAATTTTACATTTAAAGTTGTTCAACCTACTCCCACAAATTTTATTTTATTGTCTAGACATGATTCATACTTGTGAGAATTAATTTACAACGTTTGGTGAATCTAACATCCAATCATTGTGGATTCGACCCCAACTCTTTGTTGGGTTTTGCGACGATCATAGCTACCTCCCTAATGGGAGAGTTGTTTTTAACTTTATCACTTATCCAATGGGAAGATATAATTGCTTGTATGCCTTTGTGTGATAATGGGGCTAGTATAAATTTAATGCTTCTAGCTATATACAAGCAATCCAATTATCCATTCTAAAGCCCACCTCTATTCAACGCTAAATGGCTGATAAGTCTATCAAAACAATAGTAGGGGCGGTGGAGGATGTGTTGGTTAAGGTTGGAAAATTTGTGCTTCCTGTTGATTTTGTGGTAGGATACCTTTTTCTGGCTATCAAAAGGGAAATTATGGAATTGGGAAGCATGAGATCATATTTTGGATCAAGAATGAAAGCATCACCTTCAAAGGCGGAAAGGGCCACTTATTGTCAATATATGTTGGCAATATTTGTGTGGATAGCATTGCTGAAAATAAAGTGGGAGAACCTAAGCATATATCCAAGGCATCGCCCAAGAAAATAAAGGCCAAAAGCAAATGGGAAGCAATACCTCTGTGGCTCTAAAGAAAGGAAATAGGTGAGGAAGTCCCATGCTAAGGACAACTCACCAGTTGGTTGATTCAGGTATTTTGCATCGTATCGCAAAGTTAAATCAGGAGCTACTTGGGAGGCGACCCAAGTATTTTTAGACTAATGTATATTGATATGTGGAGGTAAACTTATAAGGGTGGAGAAAATTGATTCAAATAAGAAAGGGAAAATTCGGCATCCAAGAGACGGTGGAAAAGGCAGACCACATCTTCAAGAAACGGATCTCCATCCTTTTGTCACTTGGAACTAGGTTTGGATACATTCTGTTTTTCAGAAAAGTTAAGGGACGGTCCAATGTGCGAATCGTACTCTGGATTGAAGGTCCATCTATTGGACTTTTTTTGCGCTTAAATTTTATGGTACTTGGGTCTTTTTGGTGTATTTTGGGTCAAAGATTTTTGTGAAGAGTGGGTCGTCTTTTAATAAAGACACCTAGCTGATGGAAACCAATTTGATCCAAGTCCTTTTTCAAATTAAAAGGGTTTGAATGGGCATGAAGCCTACACTTTCTCCTTGAAACTCCCCGGTCCTACTTCCCTCTTCTTCTCAAAACTAAAAACTACCATTGTTGTCATCATACTCGAGCTTCAACATCAGCCCTCACAACGTACACACACAGACTTACATCTCTATCTTTAAGCATTGTTCCTTGAAACTATAGGGTTCATCATCATCTCGGTATCGTCCCTCACTGACAGCACACATGAGCACATTTTGGCTAACCTAGTATTTTTGCTCGTCTTTTACCTTACATTGCCTATGATTTTTGCATCTTTAATTTGGATAATCGAACACCTATGCTTGGATATTGAATTTGGGGGGAGAACTTAGGGATTATTTTAATGAATGGATGTGCGTAAATTTGAAATTGTTTGCATATGCTGTATTGGGTCCATCTATATGAATTACAACTGTAAATGCCACATCCCATGGTTGAAAATTGCAGAAAAATATGCTCAAAATAACAAAAATCATGTTTTCTGCAGTTGACAAAGGAGATGGCAAACCGTCATCTTGAAAACAGGTCGTCCCTTGCTCCATCTTCTAAACCAGAAGGACCAAATGATCTGAGTCAAAGGATGACTCGAGAGATAGACCATCTTTTCAAAAGACGGTCCGCACTATGTTCCGTCCTTCAAAAAATAATATTAGATTTTTTAAGTTCAAGGGGCGGTGAAAGGTACAGTTTATCTCTTCAATATACGGACCATCTTCCTCCTGTCCCTTTCACAAAAATTTCTAATTCCAAGTTATTCAATACCCATGTACTAACCAACTATTGCATGATCATAGGTAATGGCACCCAAATGAGCAACACCCCGATGTGGCAAGGGTAGTACTCCATAAAGGTCCCAGCTCAGGGACAAAGATGAAGATGAGTACCAACCTCTGACCACCAGGAGTTCAACCGCACTTGCCCTAGTATTTTTACTTACTCAGAATGAGTGGAATCGACAAAGACACTATCTCTGGAATCTTTATCTCAGTTCAGTGATGAGTATTCACAGGCCCAGTTACGTAGGCCATAGATTAAGATCTCCTCTGAGGAGTCCACATGAAAGGAATCCATTATCCATACCCCTTCTCCCGAAGCAGATTCAATCAAGCGAAGACAAAAATAAGGGAAAGACATGTTTAGGAGGAGATGGGTATTGCAGGTTTTCAGGGAGAGATACCTAGAATGGAAGATGGCTCATAAAGGAAAGCCCCGCCAGAGTATCACAGAGGAGCGTACCATCAATTCCTATGGGTTAGACCAATACTTAGATATCATAGAGTAGCTACAATTTCATTACTTGGACCTTCTTCGTCCCCCAGGCCAGTACATCGAGACACTGGTCTAAGAGTTCTTTGAAGTGTATGGGGTGATTCTCCAGTGGACTAACCTGCGATTGCAATCTCAAGTTGAACCACTCATATATATGGTTATTGGAGGGATATCAATTATCAGTCCCAAGGCGATCAATCGGTACTACCTAGGGGAGGGATATGAGATAGTAGGTATGGTAGAGTATGATGATTTGATAGCTCCTGGAGGATGAGCTAGAGAATGGATTGTAGGAGTCATTGCTAGAGGTACTTCTACCTGGGTCACTCTTGAGACAGCCAAGATCTATAAGAAAGACCTACAACTCTAGGCCAAAATTTTGGTAGAATATATTATGCAGTAGAATATGCCCGAACAAGAGTGATAACAGACTTCCTCTTGTACAAGCTTTGGTTGTGGTTGCTATTGTGGTGAAGAAGAGGATTGACATTTTCCAAATTCTATGCATGGAGCTCAAAGGGTAAGCTCTACAAGCAGCTACCTCTCAACCCTTCCTATGCTTAGTGGCAGCACTGTGCCAAAAAGTAGGTGTCTTGATCCTTCCTAGAGAGGACTTATTTATAGAGGCTCATCTGGTGACGGACATCACCTAGATGAGAGACGACATTTTGGTCACACCCTCCGCCACCCTAGCTCAATATTACCGGTTAGTGATGAGTTGGTAATTTACCAACTCATTAGGCTCTTAAACATGAATTTTGGCTTAGTTTTCAAGTCATTTAGATGAATTTTATGCCCTTTTTGACTTTTGTGTGCGGATATCTGATTTGAAAAAAAGATCAAGATGTGGAGTAAAAAAAAGGAATCAGGTGAAAACCGGCGCTTCACCGGAGAAGACTGGTGAAACTTCGGCCAAACGCAAAAGATCACTGCCTTGGGGGACTAAAGAAATCGGCGATTGCGGACATCAACCAGCGGCTCGCCGGTTAACTCACCTATTGACCGCTGAACGTGCTGGATCAAAGAGAAAAAATTTGGTGGAGCAAAATTAGAGGACGGTGAATTGTCGAAGGACATTGGATATCACTGAAGGAGAATTCAATTATAGCTGGCGATTCACGGAATGTAATCGGCGAAGCGCCGGTACTCTCGCAAGTGCCATAATGCCTAAGCAGGGGCAAATGTGTCCAACACTTAAAAAGAGAGTCTTGGGTACCCTACTTTTAGATATATTCTAGAGAGAAGTACTCTATACCTATCAGATCTTAACTTTTATCTTTTTGGGGAACATTCTCTTTGTAGAGGAAGAAAGTAGAATTCAATTGGTGGAAATTGTAAAAAATTATTTTTTTTTTCTTCTTCTTCCTTTATAGCAAGGTACCACCATTGTGGAAGACTTATTGTTGAATTTGATTTTGCTACTCTTATTATTGAAATCAATGAGTTTATTGTTAAATATGCTCTTTAGTTTCTTAACCATGAGTAGCTAAATTATTAGCTAGAGGTGTATAGTGATGAGTGCTTAATTAGATTGGATATTGCTACATTCTTCTCGATATTATTTAATTACTGTAAATTTGTTAAGTTCTTTCTAATTTATAATTGAGGATTCATAGTTGCAGATGTGGGTTTACTTTTCGTACTTGATTTTTGATTGAAAGAGAAGAATTGAGTATTGGGAGAGAATTTAATGGTGAAAATGGATGTGATGTTGCGGAGTTGGGATAAACATAGCCAAACCCACATTTTCATTCCTAATTAATAGCTAATAGCTAGAAATTTGTGCAGCGATTAATCCAAACTTGATTGGGTTGATTTAATTGTGTCTAGTAGTTTGAAAGAACTCTAGCAAGAGGCATTTATGAGGTTAAAAACATAGAATGCCCACCTGCCCAAGGATATTTACACAATTTGAACTAATGAGATGATCTAGCATAGCCTTGTTTAATTAGAACATCATCTACACTACACCTCTAGTCCTTCTCATTATTATCGACAACTTTGATTATTTTTCCATTCTATTTAGCCAAGTTAGAATCTATACCATTTTCTTAACATTAAATCTTCCCTAAAATAATATTTGCTTTATTCTTTGAGTGGTACGAACTAATTTCAATTTCAAAACAACACTAGTGCATATCATTTGTTAGTCTCTGTGGGATTCAACCCCGACATCCGTCGGGATATTTATTTTGATACAATGACCATTTACGCTCTCTCGTAACGAAGAGTGTATTTTGGATGTTATCAAAAATGACACCATTGTCGGGGACTAGCGCTTGATATTCTGGTGTTGATTGTTAATATGAATTAGTCTTTCATCGTAAGTGTTGACATTAATCTTGATATGCTTGTTAGGGTAAATTCATATGAGTCATCACTCACAAACAGGGTATAGCTTAGTTGAGGGTAAAATGAGCATGAAGAATATAATCCAGTGATGCCCGAAATTGCTAAATCTGTTCGCCTACCACCTACGATAGGGAATGTCATGTTACATGTCATCAGTACAATGCTACATTTGCTACAGATGAAAGGGCTCTTCGGGAGCAAATCGACTGAGGATGAAAATTGCCATTTGCAGAATTTCTTAGAGATCAGCCAGCCTTTCATGATAACTAATATAGGTTAAGAGTCTATCAGGTTAAGGTTGTTTCCATTCTCCCTAATGGGAGAAGCGACTATGTGGTTAGAGGAACTCCATCCTACTTGCATTACATTGTGGTAAGAATTGACTAAAGCATTCTTGGATTGTTTCTTCCCTTCGTCAAAATGTTACAGCTGAAGGATGATATCACGAACTTTAGACAAGAGCTAGGAGAACCGCTGCATGAAGCATGGCCAAGGTTCAAGAAGAAGGTTTCCCTTTGCCCCAACCATGGTGTCCCTGATGGAGTGCTCCTTCAAAGTTTTTACCGAGCCCTAGACTCCATTAACAAACCCATTGCCAATTTGTCAAGAGGATCAATCATGGATCAGACATACGGATTAGTTAAGGTCCTCTTGGACAAAATGACAAAGACAAATCGGGCATGGCATACGAGAGAGACCAATGTATCGACGCATGATATTGTTTTTGGTCCATTGGCAGCTGAGTTTCGAAAAAGAGATGAAGAGCGAGATGAAAATCTTGCTAAAATGATGATGCAGGTGGAACTAATGACAAAAGATGTGATGGGGCAAGGCCCAAAGTTGTAAATGTTGTAGGTATGCAGGGTCCATTGCACTTTGAGGGAGAATCGTCGCCACCGAGATACGATGAGGAGTGCCAATACATGGAAAATCAGATGGGGTTTCTTGATCCAGGTTTCAAGGGACTAATCAAGGCCTTTGGCACCCAGGGGAAGAGAATCAAGGTTGGAGAAATCTCGAAGCACAAGAATGGCCTAATAGAAATGAATGATGGGGCACTAGAGAGCAAAATCTAGAGGGAGACTGTTATCATTGAAGTTCAAACTCATATGTTCCCCCTCCTAAAGCTAAAAACACCCAAAATTAGCCAGGTGTGAGCGATACGGGTAACTCAAAATTGAGGAGATGTTAGTGTGAGTCATCAAGAAGGTGGAATCAACCGACAGCGGGGTCAAAGAATTGAAAGGGGAGGTGTCTAACCTTGCCAAAACTGTAAGTTCCCATTCAGCCTCAATTAAGCATTTGGAAACTCAAATGAATCACTTATCCTCTCAAATGAACCCCCGAATGAAAGGAACACTCCCAAGTGATACAATGCCAAACCCGAAGAAAGACAGTCAATGCATGGCTATCATCACGAGGAATGGTAAGATGGTTGGAGATGTAGGTGTGAAGCCTAAGGGGGTTGTTTCTCCTAACACAATAGATGAAAATGAATCTAAAGTGGTGCCAAAATCACCAAGCGGTGTTGAAAATGTGGAAGAAGAAGGAAAGAGAGATGCTGATGAAGTTCCCTCAAATGTTAATAAACAAGAAGTGGGCATGAAGGCCTCAAATGATAAGGAGCAAGAACCAAGAGCTCCAACCCCTTATCCACAACGTTTAGCCAAGATAAAGAAGGATGATCAGTTCAGTAAATTTATTGACATGTTTACTAAATTGTCCATTAATATACCCTTAGTGGATGCCCTACTTCAAATGCCTGGATATGCCAAATTCATGAAGGAGCTATTGAAAAAGAAGAAGGTTGTAGACGTGGGCACCGGAGATACAACGCATTACTGTAGTGCAATGATGATGAGCAATCTTTCCCCAAAGCGAGAAGACCCAGGAGCCTTCACGGTTCCTTGCACTATTGGGTTATGTCTGTTTAAGAAAGCTCTTTGCGATCTTGGCGCAAGTATAAATCTAATGGCCCTTATCATTTTCAAGAAATTAGGGCTCAGGTACACCAAACCCACATCAATGAGGCTATTAATGGCCGACCGCTCCATAAAGAAACCCGTGGGTGTGCTAGAGGATGTATTGGTGAGGGTGGATAAATTCATTCTACCAGCTGATTTTGTGGTTCTTGATTGTGAAATGGACTTCGAAGTGCCAATCATTCTGGGGAGACCATTGCTCGCCATGGGTCGAGCTTTGGTAGATGTGGAGCTAGGTGAGCTCAAGTTCCAGGTTGGAAGTAAAGAGGTCAACTTTAATGTGTGTCAATCTGCTGAACCTCCAAATGAATGCAAAGTGATTGGAGTATTGCATGAAGAGAGCGAGTATAGCAGAATGGAGATGACGGAGGCTGAGTCGGAGGATGAGCCTTCGAAGAATGAATGCTAATTGAGTAATACGTCAATCCACGACATTAACTAAGGAGCTTCTTGAGAGGCAACCCAAGTGTCTTACTTTGAATATTTTCATGTCATTTTTGTTTTTGATTTTGAAGAAATAGTTAGGTGAGAATCAAGCAGAGGAAGAACAAAAACAAGGAAGGCAATGTACTAGACCGGCGAATCGTCAATCCAGGTGCGCAAACCGTCGCGCCCTTAAGCATGTGAGCAGAAACCTGGGAACACGACTTTTAGACCGAAGGATGAGCCGGTAGACCACCGATTCAAAAGCGCATACAGTCGTTGAATCGCTGGTGCTACTCAGAATACCTGAGCAATGGAGCCCAAGCGTCGATCCACCGAAGGAATGTCGTACCTAGTTTGTGAACCGCTGGTCAATCACTGGTCGCAAGATAGTGAAGTGGCTGTGAACTCAAACACAAAAAGGTAAGGCGGTGAATCTCCGAATCAAAACAGTGATCACTAGTGTAGCGGCAGTATGAGTATGGGTTGTATTTTAAAAATCTTATCCAAAGGTGGACCCACCTAACCCAAAAATCGGCTGGAGCTGCCCTAATCTGAAAATACTACCCCTTAGACTTCCTTTTTTCTTCTTTTTACACTTCCCACACACCTTTTTATTCTTCCATCACCCCACCTTTCCATATTCCCACAACTCCCTCTCTTCTATTTCCCATACAATTAACTCACCATTAATACTCCACCTTCTCCTCAACCAGCCACACTCTCACTTGCTCACCTATAAAATCCCTCATCCTTTCCAAAAAATTTCCACTGCACTCCTAATCTTCTTCTCTACAAAAAAAAAGAGATTATCAAGAGTTTGTCATTGTTGAGCATCATTAATCTCTCACAACCCCAGCTCGTTTCTGTTAAATACTCTCTAAAAAAGCGGTAACGTACCTCTAACTTTCTAATTTTTTATTGTATTCAATGGCACTTTAGTTGCATATGCATTTGGTTATGACATACATTCCCCTCTTCGTCACTTCCATTTCCCCCCAATATTTTCATGATTGTTTCTCTATTTGTGGTTATATGAAATTTGTGGGATGATAAATGCTTGTTGTTGAAATGGGTGTGGGAGTAGTTGCTAATTTCTTTTATAGAATTCAATGGGGTGAATTCTAAGTGACCCCGAAGGGATTAAAAAGACATGTTTTTCCCTATGATAGATTGGGTGACGTCATTCTTAAGGGTAAATCGTCGTTTTGTTCCTTTTATGGGTAAAGATAGTACTTTGATGTGATGAGATTACATGTATGGGAAATAGTGGCATTGAAATTCTTGCGAAGATATTGGGGTGACAATAATTGACTATTCACCAATTGGGTCTGGCGAAATACCGATAGAGTGCTGGTTCAAGCTACATTTGGCCTCTGGCCACTGCTTTGATCCCACGTTACATCGGAGGTTTGTGGATCAGGACCGACAACTTGCTGATCTATTGCCGGTGGAAAATATTCTAACCTAGTTAGTATTTTTCACCAGCTGTTCACCGGTGGTTCGTGAATACAATCCTGCAGCTCGTCGATGCATCATCGGTGTTGCTAGTTCTTGAAATGATAACTTTTTATCTTTGCTTCTCATCTCAATTTTAGAGTAGTATAGTTATTTCATTTCAATGTGTTGCAGCTATTACTAACGTCATGTTTGCAGATCATATCTTCATCTAGGAACACCGGTAAGGGCAAGGCCCCCGTCTTATCAACTACCAAATGCAAGGGTAAAGCGAAGGCCCCCGCAACACCTGCAAATTCTAGGGAGGCCATTATATTTTGTGTGCCATACATGAAGGGGCACTACTCCATATGCAAGGGCTGGTCAATAACGGTCGAAAAGTGGTTTGACTTATTGGGATTGTGTGGTGACCTTCCCAACATCACCACCTGATTCACAGACAGGCAATGGCACACTTTCGCCAACCCTTTCCAAGATTACTATCCAAGCTTGCTACCGGAGTTCTACGCTTTCCACCAGGCAAGGTAGGATAGCATGAACCATAGATGCAAAGTCGATGAGTTCCCCTACCTACCATTAGTCATAGTACGAGGGGTGGAGGTGGACATAACTCTGGAAGCTATCAACTATTTGTTCTAGGAAGATGAAATTGGCACTGGCTCAGAGTAAATGGCTAGGATTACGTACATGAAGAACCAGTTCACTTGGATAGCCCCTATAATTGTAGTTGACATTCCTCTATAGGTTTTTATGGGTGGCAAAATTTATCGCCATGATCTGAAGTTTGAGGCCAAGTTATGGCTAGATTTCATTTATGGCCACATCATTACCTCTAAAAATGAACAGTGGGTCAACTTAGAGACGGCGATTCTCATAGACTGCATCATGTCCGAAGTCCCTATTAACTTAGGGGGATTGTGGCGTAGCAAATGAAGCGAAAGGCAAGATAGGCCAGCACCTCCATACCATATGTTGTCCTTATTTCTCAGTTGTGTTTGCAGGTGGGAGTGCCATTGTTCCCTGATGAGACCCCTTTCCCTGCCTCAGGAGTGGTCGCCTTAGACAGGAAAAGAGATGTCGAGGCACCCACAGTTAAGAGAAAGTGAATGCAAGCTTTTAGATTAGCAGAGGGATCACTAGCCCATGTTTCAGAGCAGCCACCACAAGCCCCAGATTTGAACGTGTCTCACCAAGAAGCTACGAGCCAAACCTCCGGCGACACACCTCTTAGGGGAGCATCACCCCCTCCAACATCCTCCCAATCGAGTGGTCTCCATAAACTCATGGAAATGACCAACTATCATGAGAGACAACTCCAAAAGTTGTCTAGGAGCCTCCCTACACTCATCGCTCAAACAGTAAAAAGGGAGTTGAAATCTATGTATGAGAGCCTTACAACTTTTTGCAAATAGGTGGATGCAGTGGAAGGGGTTGTCACCTCTTTCCGAACTGAGGTAAGGGAGTGGAAAAGCTAGACATCTGGGGAAGTGTCTGAAATGAGCGCTCTTGATGCAGCAATGGCTGCCCCTTCCACAGTTCGAGGCCCCATTGATGATCTGTTTGAGGTCTTAAGGGATGACACTGATGATCTAGGAGAGGTAGGATTTGATGGCACAACAGGAGCAGATGAAGCTTTTGATGCTAATGATGAGGAGTGACCCACTCAGAGAGTCTTTAGCCCCTTTATTTTGCATGCAGACATTGGAGGCAATGTACTCTTTAAGTTTAGGGGTGGGATGAGTGTTTTCTAGGGGGATGATTTGTGTTTCTTTTTGTGATGGTGTGGTGTAGCCCTTGTCATCCTTATGTTTTTAGTTTTGATAAAGAATTGTGAGCCTTTGTCGGGCTCATTTTTAGTGTTGTTGATGATTGCACTTGTCGGGCTAGTTGTGTGGATAGAATTTCAATGAATGAAATGGATGAGTTGTTACATGTTAGTGTTCTAGTGATGAAAATTGAGTCCTTATTTTGAATTGTTAAATACTTCTTTATGACCCAAGTCTTTTGTTTTGTTCGCTCGTGTAAATAGTATAATAGTAATCAAACTCTAAGGATTTTCTTCGTACCACTGTTTTATCCAGAGGAGAATTTATCTTTTTCCTTTCTTTTTGTTGTCGAACTGGGTTGGCACTTCCAGATGATAGATTGTGAGGCAACTTTCTTAATGGAAAATGCCATGTCATTTTTGAGTCTTGTGTCGAGCTGTTTTGAGAGGTACCACCAGAAAAAATTTTGAAATGGAATTTTGAAATGTGGCATGAAAATGAGAAAGGATGAATGGGCGTTTGAAATGAGAATGAATCCCTCTTTGTCATACCTTGTAGATTCCTTGTTTGACTTATGAACTTGTATGTTCTAATGTCTTAAATCAAGATCTTTTGTGGATAATGACTTTTGTGGACTCTTTAGGTGTGATTCCTTGTGTGGTAAGGATTTTTGTGAATCTCATGCATAGCTTCTTGTCTAGAACTTGTCTGAGACTCAAGGTGAATTCCTAGATGTAGTGACACTTAAAACATGATTTTAGACTCTCTTTTGTTAGGTCACTTCACCGAAAAATGATTACCTTGAACATTAACCATTGATAGCCGAAGTTTGAGCCCTAGATCCTTTCTTTAAAAATACATTTGAGCCTAAAGACCATTTTTAATACTTCTCTTTGTCACCCATCCTCCCTAATTGCTAGTGATGAAGTAATGAAAATGGGGTTTGAAGCCCAAGAAATGAGGAGCAAGAAGGAAATGAATGTGAAATAACGTAGAAGCCTAAGTTTGGGGGTTAGCAAGAGTAAGGGAAAAATGAGAAGCCTAAAATTGAGGTAGCACCAAAGTTGTGATGAGATGAGTGAATCAATGGGGGTGAAAAAACTCGAATCATCAAAAGAGAAAAAATAGTTAATGGGTGTTATCTCTTGCATAGTGAAGCTAAATATGAAATTCATAGATGCTATAAGGGTGGCTTGTGTTACACAAAAGATGATGATGATGAACATGGAGAAATAAGGTGGAGTGACCTAAACAAGATGTTGGGAGATTACTGGATTTTGTAAAGGAATTAGGGAGGCATTAGTCACTAAAGCTAAACATGTACCCTACCCCTAGCCCTAGCCTTCATTACGACCCATAAGTCCTAAGTGATTTTGAGTGCAGTTGTTCTACATTAGTGGCGAATTACATGAAGGGCAGGCCTATGGGTCAAGTTGTGTGCATGAAGATTTCTTTTGGGAGAGTGATTGTAATCTTCTCTTTCTATGATCCCTTGTGTGAATGCATTGATTTCATGATAAAGAATAGGGACTTTCTCTTCTGTAAGTGGCATCATCCCTTTTGAAGACACAATTGTATTAAGGGTAAATGTGTGCATAGGACATGAGAAGTCCAAGATCTAAAGATAAGCTTTGAATGTGCAGCGATTATGAATTGAGATTCTATGTATACTTCATGGATAAGCTATTCCCTCGTTTTGCAAAATGAAGGCTCTTGTGAAGCATGTTTTTGAATGGTGGTGGCCTCTTGAAATTTTTCCATTCTTCTTATTTTGGGGGAAATTGGCTTCTCTTTTTCAACGAGTTGGTGAGCATTTTTGGGTTGTCATGAGTCAAGTGGTCATTGATGTATAAACTTATATGGAGTGGCATGTTTTTCAACTTATAAGAACTCCATTACTTGAGGACAAGCAATGGTTAAAGTTTGGGAGTTTGATGAGCTGGTAATTTACCAACTCATTAGGTTCTTAAGCATGAGCTTTAGCTTAGTTCTCAAGTCATTTAGATGAATTTTATGCCTTTTTTTCCTTTTTGTGTGCAGATATCTGATTTGAAGAAAAGAGCAAGAAATGGAGTAAAAAGAAGGGAATTAGGTGAAAATCGGCGCTTCACTGGAGAAGACTGGTGAAACACCGGCAAAACGCAGAAGATCACTGTCTTGGGAACTAAAGCAATTGGCATTCGCGGACATCAACCGGTGACTCGCCAATTAACTCGCCTACTAACACCTAAACGTGCTAGATCAAAAAGAAAGAAATCAGCGGAGCACAATTGGAGGCCGGCGAATCACCAAAGGAACCGCTGAAGGACACTGGAAATCACTGAAGAAGCATTCAATTATAGCCGGCGGTTCGCAGAATGTAACCGGTGAACCGTCGGTACTCTCGCAAGTGCCAAAACGCCTGAGAAGGGGAAAATGTGTCCAACACTTAAAAAGAGAGTCTTGGGTACCCTACTTTTAGATATATTCTAGAGAGAAGTACTCTATACCTATCAAATCTTAACTTTTATCTTTTTGGGGAACATTCTCTTTGTAGGGGAAGAAAGTAGAATTCTAGTGGTAAAAATTGTAAAAAATTGTTTTTTCTTTGTCATCTTCTTCCTTTATAGCAAGGTACCACCATTGTTGAAGACTTATTGCTGAATTTGATTTTGCTACTCCTATTATTGAAATCAATGAGTTTATTGTTAAATATGCTATTTAGTTTCTTAATCATGAGTAGCTAAATCATTAATTAGAGGTCTGTGGTGATGAGTGTTTTTAGATTGGGTATTGCTAGATTCATCTTGATATTGTTTAATTAGTGTAAATCTGTTAATTTCTTTTCAATTTATAATTGAAGATCCATAGTCGCAGATGTGGGCCTACTTTTCTTACTTGTTTTTTGCTTGAAAGAGAAGAATTAAGTAATGGGAGAGAATTTAATGGTGGAAATGGATGTGATGTTGTGGAGCTGGGCTATACATAGCCAAACCCATATTCTCATTCCTAATTAATAGCTAATAGCTAGAGATTTGTGTAGCTATTAATCCAAACTTGATTGGGTTGATTTAATTGTGTCTAGTAGTTCGAAAGAACTCTAGCAAGAGGCATTTATAAGGTTGAAAAACATAGAATTCCAACCTACCCAAAGATATTGACACAATTTGAACTAATGAGATGATCTAGCATAGCCTTGTTTAATTAGAACATCATCTACACTACACCTCTAGTACTTCTCATTATTGTCGACAACTTTGGTTATTTTGCCATTCTATTTAGCCAAGTTAGAATCTATACCATTTTGTTAACATTAATTCTCCCCCAAAGAAATATTTTCTTTGTTACTTTAGAGTGGTACGAACTAATTTCAATTTTCTAAACAACACTTCTACATATCTGTTATACCCCAAAAGCTCAAAGATCGGACCTGGGAGTTGAAACAGGAAAATTATGGAATTGATGTTACAGGCACAAGACGAGTCGTCAAGTGACTCATGGGCAAGCCTAGAATAAGCAAAGAATTGAGGTCCCCATGAGGGAGAGAACTAATTATGGTCAGCCACCACGAGTCGTCATGTCACTCGTGGGGTAATGTTGGAATTAAATTGGAAGAAGTAACTAGTGTACCTAACGGATGGGACCCCATGAGTCGTGTCCATTACCAACGACTCATTAGGTGAGTCATGACCAAGCAAAATGGTTTTTCATGAATGTTAAGGCAGTGTACCTGACGAGAGGTGACAACGAGTTGTGGCCACGGGGGACGAGTCGTTAAAGTCATCTGTTACTAGCCCAGTAGACATGTAATCTAGTGTACTTGACGAGCAACCTAACGGACCATTGGCTCTAGTAACGAGTTGTCAGGTCGTCTGTCGGGATCCCCTGACGGTTATTTTCAGCGATTTTAGTAAGGGATTTTTCATAATTCCTAAGTTCTAGGGGCCTATACTACGTCATTTAAGAATCGTTTTAGTGGGTTTTTAGCAGGGGAAAACCTATCCTAAGCCATTATTCTCATGCATGCGGGTTTGAAGGTTTGAAAAGGAGGTTCAAGGTGAAATATCAAGGTTTCCAATTGGAATCTCAGCTGGGCAATTAGAGGGTGCTAAAATTCACCATTTCTAGGTATGTAAGGCTATGAGTGGGTGTCTTCTTCCACACCCATGCCCAATTCCTATCAAAATGTGATAAATTGTCTATGATCAAGTATGGGGTTCTACCCAATTGTATGATTCTTCAATCTTTATTCATGGGTATGATCAGATTGTGTTTATATTGATGAATTATGAAGCTTGGGCGGATTCTAATTTGTTTTTCCTTATAAAAATTATTTTCCAAATTTTGAATCTAAAACGCCCATGGATGATGAGTTTGTAAAAGAAGTGATTTATGAAAAATGTGTGATGATGATGAGGTTGATGATGAAAATCATGTTTCTAAAAGTACCCATGATTATGTAGTTGTTTTCAAAGTGAATTGATTAGATCCAAGTATGATAAAGCTTTGGGTGATGCCCACATGTTGATTTAAAGTGATGATTTTCCTGACATAAGCTTACCACATTGTTTGAAGTGAAATTTCCCAATTTTTATTATAAATTCTAGCTTGTGGTATGTTGAGTAAATATTTCTACATGTATCTTACCCCATGATTTGGAGTATATGCTCCCACCTATGATTGAGCTTGTGGTATGTTTCGGAATAAAGTCTCCTATGTGCATGAATTCATAATTGAGATGTATGTCAATGTTGAGCTTCGTCAAGGGATGATGTTGAGCTTTGTCAATATACAATATTGAGCTTCGTTATATACGATGTAGAGCATTGCATGTTTTTGGGAGAAGAGTTTATTACCGAGCGGGTTAAGGGTCGATTACCCTATGCCCTAGAACTACGCGCCAACGTAGGTTGATACTATTATACTATTGGGACCTCCTTTGAGAGCTATCCCTGGCCCGATTTTCCCTTCAGCTTGATATCGATATCATGGTATCGTTTATCGCCCTGGCAAGGTTATGGACGGCTCTACCCACTTGAGTGTGATAGTTGGGACCACGTAAGCTCTATCATGGTATGTCAATTAAGTGACGATTCTCCCACTATCTATATCAGGTGGTTTTGTGTATTCATTACTCATGATGATTACTTATGCATGCATGTTCAAAAAGAAAGTTTTGACTCATTGTTCAGCTTTTGATATAAATGTTATGTTTCAGCTGTGAGTCATTCGAGTCAGTCATGATGTTCTAAAGCTATGCACGAACACGTTATGATAAGAGTACTGTTTCAGAATGAATGCATGTAGCCTTCTACTTATACATAAAAACTTATGATATGTTATGAAATGTTTTAAATGATTTATTTAACTAAAGCGGTTTTACTTACCTTGCATACTCGGTAAATTCCACGTACTGACCCACATACTTCTATGTTGTATCATTTCATGACACAGGATTCAGCTTATAGCTTCAGCCCTATCTTTAAACAACTTTCTAAATTTAGTATCTGCTCGGATTGGTGAGTCCTCATCCTTCGAGGACTAGACTATCATTTTTCTTTATGTATTTCCAGTTTCAGTATTGTTGAGTTAGTTGGGGGTCTTGTCCCATCAATTCATTCAGATTAGAGGCTTTCAGACTTATGTATGTGTAGCTTCGGATATTATTCTAATGTTTCATTGTATGAGATTTCCGCTGAGTTATAATTTATGTTTTCTTCATGTTTATTGATTGAGTTAGTTGAATGTTTATACCATGGGTCGACTTGGGGTCTCTCGAGTTCCCTTATCCCGTGTCTACGATCTAGACTTCTGTTCAGGTCGCGACAAACTTGGTATCAGAGCCATAGGTTTGATGTGTCCTAGGGAGTCTGAAAGCCGCGTTAGGTAGAGTCTTTTTCATGGGTGTGAAGCGCGCCACACTTATGATGAAGAGGCTACTAGATGTTTTAGGAAATGTTCCCTTCTTTCATGATCTATGTCATGCAATGAAAAACCTTCCTAGCCTTCTAATTCATGCTATTTGCGATTGCAGAATCATGGCTCCTTGAGGGATGAATGGAAGGAGGAATAGAGGTGGTGAAGGCCACGAGGATGGAAACCGTCATGAGCATCAGCCAGCCCAGCCAGTTCAGGAGCCTCAGGCACCGGAGCCAGCCGCTCATGCTGAGTTTCGAGCTGCCATTCAGATGCTTGCGTAGGCCCTAACTGCTCAAGTCAATCAGAAGGCCGTTGCACATGTTCCATGAAATGCAAATGCGGTGGCGGCCAGAGTCCGAGACTTCTTGAGGATGAACCCACCGGAGTTCTTAGGGTCCAAGGTAGATGAGGACCCGTATGACTTCATTGATGAGATTGTCAAGATCACCCAGTTTATGGGGGTGAGCAGTGTTGAGTTTGCAGAGTTGGACTCCTACTAGTTGAAGGGGGTTGCGCATATTTGGTTCCGCCAGTGGAAGGACAGCACGGTTGCAGGAGCAAGTCCGATCACATGGGAGGAGTTTCAGGTTGCATTCCTAGATCGGTTCTTCCCTCGAGAGATGAGGGAGTTGAAATTAGACGAGTTCGTGAATTTAAAGCAAGGGAGGATGACTATTTAGGAGTACGCCCTTGAGTTCACCCACCTATATAAGTATGCCTCGGAGTTAGTGGCCGACCAGCGAGCGCGGGTGAGAAGATTTGTACATGGTATAGCAGGATATTTGGACAAGGACTACAGGACAACTATGCTCCATCAGGACATGGACTTCCCTCACATTGTGTACGCTGAACAGATGGAGGCGGCATATTCAAGGGAGAGGGAGGCCAAGGGGGCTAGGACTGAGGGTCACAAATTCTCCCAGCAAAGGTCTGGAGATGGGCACCAACAGCAGCCTCACCAGAGGTCATCAGCCCCAGCATCTTCGGCATTGAGTGTGCCATCCAGGCCCAAAAATGATCAGAGAGGGCAAGCATCAGACTTGAGGGGTCAGAGCAATAGGCCCGCAAATTCCAGCATTCCAGCTTGTCAAAGGTGCGGCCAAGGACACACAGGCCAGTGTTTGGCAGGGTCGGGAGCTTGTTTTTGATGTGGGAAGCCTGTACATATGCTCAGAGATTGTCCCACTGCAAGACGGGATCAGGTTGGGGACCGAGGCCCAGCTTCTAGTTCAGCAGCCCCTCCCCTATGCACAGCACATTAGGGGGCATCTACTAGCACAACTGGCAGGCAGTGCCAGAACAAATTCTATGCCTTAGCCACTCGTCAGGAGCAGGAGGCCTCACCAGATGTAGTCACTGGTATGTTAAGAGTTTTTCATGTTGATGTGTATGCTTTGTTAGATTCGGGGGCTACCCTATCTTTTGTGACACCTTATATATCCAGTAGCTTCGAAGTCAGTCCCAATGTCTTGTTCGAACCCTTCTCAGTTTCTACCCTAGTAGGTGACTCAGTTATAGCTAGATGGGTATATAGAGATTGCTCGGTCTCAGTTCTTCATAAGGTCACCTTAATATATTTGGTAGAGTTAGCCATGTCCAATTTTGATGTTATTCTCAGCATGGATTGGTTATTTACATGTTATGCTTCAGTAAATTGTAGAACCCGGTCAGTAGAGTTCAGATTTCTGGGTGAGCCTGTCTTAGAATGGGAGGGTAGTTCCGTTGTGCCTGTAGGTCTATTTATTTCCTACCTTAAGGCCAAGAAGATGATTTCTAAGGGATGTTTGTACCTTCTAGTTAGGTTTAAGAACGTGGATTCTGAATCCCGAGTACCCAGTCAGTACCAGTAGTACGTGAGTATCCAGAGGTCTTTCTGGATGATTTTCCAGGTGTCCCTCTTGAGCGGGAGATTGATTTCGTTATAGATCTCCTTCTCGACATGCAGCGTATATCTATTCCTCCCTACAGAATGGCTCCAGCCAAGCTAAAAGAGTTGAAGGATCAGTTGAAAGACTTGTTAGATAAGGGCTTTATCAGGCCGAGTAACTCTCCATGGGGCGCACTGGTGTTATTTGTTCGAAAGGACGGTTCCATTCGCATGTGTATTGACTATCGACAGTTGAACAGGGTTACTGTCAAGAAAAGGTACCCCTTACCCAGGATCGATGATTTGTTTGACCAGCTTCAGGGTGCCAAGTGTTTCTCCAAGATTGATCTCAGATCCGGGTATCACCATCTTAGGGTTCGGGAGAGTGACATCCCCAAAACCGCTTTTAGGACTCGGTATGGTCACTACGAATTTGTTGTTATGTCTTTTGGACTAACCAATGCCCACACAACTTTTATGGATCTAATGAACAGGGTGTTCAAGGAATATTTGGACATGTTCGTGATTGTGTTCATTGATGACATCCTTATATACTCTTAGAGCGAGGAAGAGCATGCTGCTCACTTGAGAATAGTGCTTCAGACCCTCAAGGACTAGCAGTTGTATGCAAAGTTCAGCAAATGCGAGTTCTAGTTGGATTCTGTGGCATTTCTAGGCCATGTGGTGTCAAATGAGGGTATAAAAGTAGATTCTCAAAAGATCGAGGCGGTAAATAATTGGCCCGAACTAGTGAACTTATCAGATATCAAGAGCTTTTTGGGCTTAATGGGTTATTATTGGAGATTTGTTGAGGATTTTTGATCCACTGCAGCCCCATTGACTAGGTTGACTCAGAAAAAGGTGAAGTTCCAATGGTCAGAGGCTTGTGAGAAAAGCTTCCAGAAGTTGAAGGCCCAACTTACTTCAGCAACAGTGTTGACTCTACCCAAAGATACGGATGGCTTTGTAGTGCATTGTGATGCTTCGCGAGTTGGACTCGGGTGTGTGTTGACGCAACATGGGAAAGTGATAGCATATGCCTCGAGACAATTGAAAGTTTATGAAAAGAACTACCCGACTCATGATCTTGAATTGTCCGGGTGGTGTTTGCGTTGAAGATATGGAGGTATTACTTGTATGGGGTCCACGTGGATGTATTCATAGATCACAAGAGCTTGCAATATGTGTTCGCGTAGAAAGATCTCAATCTTCGGCAAAGGAGGTGGTTGGAATTACTAAAGGACTATGAATTAAGTGTCCTTTACCACCCAGGTAAGGCTAATGTGGTAGCGAACACACTTAGTAGACTCTCTATGGAGTGTGTGTCCCACATGGATGAGGGAAAGAAAGAGTTGGTGAAGGATGTCCATCGACTTGTGAGGTTGGGAGTTAGATTGGTCGACTAAACTAATGACTGCGTTGTTGTGAAAAATGGATCAGAATCATCCTTGGTGATGGATGTGAAGGCCAGGCAAGATGAGGACCCAATTCTAGTAAAGTCGAAGGAAGTCGTTGGAAGTCAAAAGGTGGAGGTTTTCTCCCAAAGGGGAGATGGGGTGCTGCGGTACCAGGGTCGTCTATGTGTTCCGAATGTTTATAATTTGAGGGACCAGATATTGCATGAGGCACATGGGTCCAGATATTCCATCATCCAGGTGCCACCAAGATGTATCATGATTTGTGGGAAATATATTGGTGGAACGGCATGAAGAAGGATATTGCAAAATTTGTGGCCAAGTGCTCAAACTATCAGCAAGTGAAAGTTGAGCATCAAAGAATGAGAGGTATATTGCAGGATATTAAAATTCCTACGTGGAAGTGGGAAGATATTAATATGGATTTCATTACAGGCCTACCTCGTACTCGCTGTCACTATGATTCCATTTGGGTGGTGGTCGATAGGTTGACCAATGTTGCACACTTTCTACTGGTCAAAACCACAAATTCAGCGGATGATTATGCCAGATTGTATATTCGGGAGCTGGTTTGACTTCATGGAGTGCCCTTGTCCATTATTTCAGACCGAGGTACTCAGTTTACCTCCCAATTCTGGTGTTCTTTTCAAAAGGGACATGGGACTCAAGTTAAGCTCAGTATAGCCTTTCATCCGCAAATAGACGACCAGGCGGAATGAACAATTCAGACCCTCGAGGATATGTTGAGGGCATGTGTGATGGATTTCAAAGGTAGTTGGGATAACCACTTGCCCTTGATCGAGTTTGCTTATAACACCAGTTAATACTCTAGCATCCAGATGGAACTGTTTGAGGCTCTTTATGGGAGGAGGTGTAGATCGCCCATCGGATGGTTTGAGGTTGGGGAAGCCGCTATGATAGGGCCTGATTCGATTTCTGAGGCCATGTTAAAGGTTCAGTTGATAAGGGACAGGTTGAAAACTGCTTAGAGTCATCAAAAGACATATGCAGATGTGAGAAGAAGGGATTTGGAGTTTGAAGTGGATGATTGGGTATTTCTAAAGGTATCTCCCATGAAGGGAGTCATGTGGTTCGGAAGGAAAGGAAAACTTAGTCCCCGCTACATTGGTCCCTACCGGGTTATGAGAAGAGTTAGTGAGGTGGCGTATGAGTTGGACTTGCCATCGGGAGTTATCTTCCGTTCACCCCGTGTTTCATGTGTCGCTCTTGAAAAAGTGCTTGGGTGATCTATATTTAGTAATCCCGGTGGAAAGCGTTGGTGTGGGAGATAGCCTCAGTTATAAGGAAATTCCAGTTGCAATCTTGGCTCGTCAGGTTCAAAGGCTGAGGAACAAAGAAGTGGCTTCGGTGAAGGTGTTATGGAGAAACCAGCATGTTAAGGAAGCTACGAGGTAAGCTGAAGCAGCTATGATGGCTAAATACCCCCACCTATTCCCTACCGGCTCAGTTCTAGTTTGAGGTATCAATTTTTTCCGTAATTCACTAATCAGTTTCCATGTTCAGTTCATGTGCGCAGGTTTGTATTATGTTATGATAAATGTATGTGATGTCTGAATCAGCTCAGGTACGTAGTTCTTTTCGTAGGTAGTCATTCTATTAGTTGTCGATTAGAATAATCAGTATTTGCATATGATGATTGCATGTTTCTGCACTTTCTATGTGTTTCTGACATTCGAGGATGAATGTCCCCAATGGGAAGATACTTTTAAACCCCGGAAGATCAAAGATCAGACTCGGGAGTTGAAACGGGAAAATTGTGGAATTGATGTTGCAGGCACAGGAAGAGTCATGGGACGACTCGTGAGGACACCCCACGAGTCATCAAGTGACTCGTGGGCAGGCGTAGAATAAGTAAAGAATTAAGGGCCCCACGAGGGAGAGAACGAATATTGGTCAGCCACCACGAGTCATCATGTCACTCGTGGGGTGATGTTGGAATTAAATTGGAAGAAGTAACCAGTGTACCTAATGAATGGGACCCCACGAGTCATGTCCAGTCCCAACAACTCGTTAGGTGAGTTGTGACCAAGAAAAATGGTTTTTCATGAATGTTAAGGCAGTGTGCCTGACAGGAGGTGACCACGAGTCGTGTCCACAAGGGACGAGTTGTTAAGTCATCTGTTACGAGCCCCAGTAGACATGTCATCCAGTCTACTTGACGAGCAACCTAACGGATTGTTGGCCCTGGTAACGAGTCGTCAGGTCGTCCGTTGGGACCCCCTGACGGTTATTTTCACTGATTTTAGTAGGGCTTTTCCGTAATTTCTAAGTTTTAGGGGCCTATACTACGTCGTTTAAGGCTCGTTTTAGTGGGTTTTTAGTAGGGGAAACCTATCCTAAGCCATTATTCTCATGCATGCGGGTTTGAAGGTTTGAAGAGGAGGTTCAAGGTGAAATATAAAGGTTTCCAATTGGAATCTCAGCTGGGCAATTAGAGGGTGTTAAAATTCACCATTTCCAGGTATGTAAGGCTATGAGTGGGTGTCTTCTTCGTGCCCAATTCCTATCAAAATGTGATAAATTGTCTATGATCAAGTATGGGGTTTTACCCAATTGCATGATTCTTCAATCTTTATGCATGGGTATGATTAGGTTGTGTTTATATTGATGAATTATGAAGTTTGGGCAGATTCTAAATTGTTTTTCCTTATAAAAATTATTTTCCAAATTTTGAATCTAAAATGCCCATGGATGATGAGTTCATAAAAGAAGTGATTTATGACAAATGTGTGATGATGATGAGGTTGATGATGAAAAGCATGTTTCTAAAACTACCCATGATTATGTAGTTATTTTCAAAGTGAATTGATTAGATCCAAGTATGATAAAGCTTTGGGTGATTCCCACATGTTGATTTAAGGTGATGATTTTTCCGACATAAGTTTACCACATTATTTTAAGTGAAATTTCCCATTTTTATTATAAATTTTAGTTTGTGGTATGTTGAGTAAATATTTCTACATGTAGATTACCACATGATTTGGAGTAGATGCTCCCACCTATGATTGATCTTTTGGTATGTTTCGGAATAAAGCCTCCTATATGCATGAATTCATAATTGAAATGTATGTCAATGTTGAGCTTCGTCAAGGGACGACGTTGAGCTTTGTTAATAGAAAATGTTGATCTTTGTCAATAGATGATGTTGAGCTTCATTATATACGATGTAGAGCATTGCATGTTTTTGGGAGAAGAGTCTAGCCTCGAGCGGGTTAAGGGTCGATTACCCTATGCCCCAGAACTACGCGCCAACGTAGGTCAATACTATTATACTATTGGGACCTCCTTGTGAGCTATCCCTGGCATGATTTTCCCTTCAGCTTGATATCGATACCATGGTATCGTCTATCGCCCTGGCAAGGTTATGGACGGCTCTACCCACTTGAGTGTGATAGTTGGGACCACGTAAGCTCTATCATGGTATGTCAGTTAAGTGACGATTCTCCCACTATCTATATCAGGTGGTTTTGTGTATTCATTACTCATGATGATTACTTATGCATGCATGTTCAAAAAGAAAGTTTTGACTCATTGTTCAGCTTTTGATATAAATGTTACGTTTCAGCTTTGAGTCATTCGAGTCAGTCATGATGTTCTAAAGCTATGCATGAACACGTTATGATAAGAGTACTATTTCAGAATGAATGCATGTAGCCTTCTACTTATACTTAAAAACTTATGATATGTTATGAAATGTTTAAATGATTTATTTAACTAAAGCGGTTTTACTTACCTTGCATACTCGGTAAATTCCACGTACTGACCCACATACTTCTATGTTGTATCATTTCATGACACAGGATTCGGCTTATAGCTTCAGCCCTGTCTTTAAACAACTTTCTAAAGTTAGTATCTGCTCGGATTGGTGAGTCCTCATCCTTCGAGGACTAGACTATCATTTTCCTTTATGTATTTCCAGTTTCAGTATTGTTGAGTTAGTTGGGGGTCTTGTCCCATCAATTCATTCAGATTAGAGGCTTTCAGACTTATGTATGTGTAGATTCGGATATTATTTTTATGTGTTGTTTTATGAGACTTCCGCTGAGTTATAATTTATGTTTTCTTCATGTTTATTGAGTGAGTTAGTTGAATGCTTATGCCATGGGTCGACTTGGGTTCTCTCGGGGTCCCTTGTCCCGTGTCTACGATCCAGGCCTCTGTTCGGGTCGTGACAATATCATTTGTTAGTCTCTATGGGATTTGACACCGACATCCGGCGGAATATTTTTTTTGATACAATGACCGTTTACGGTCTCTCGTAACGAAGAGTGTATTTTGGATGTTATCAGTTAGGCCCCAAACAGCTAGTGAGGGCACTTAGTCTAAGGAGCCCGTTTCACAGCCTCCAGCAGTGTCTGACCCAGCACAATTAGAGTCTGCTCCCCATGGACCCAACCTTCTTCCACCACCACTGCACCAGTTCTAGCTTCTTCTCCTGGACCTCTTATAAGCTCCAGAGACTCATCGCCCTAAGAATGGTTGGTAGGCTTGACGGGAAGGAGACGCAGCTAGCTATATTGATCATGGAGATGTCGCCCTTTTTGGCCACTATAGTTGAGCGTGCATTGAAGCTGCTCCAAGATGCCAACAAAGCCTCTCATGAGTCATTGAGTTCCCATCTAGGGACTATGGATGCCAGGCTTGTCCAACTAGAGCAGGGTGCCATCCTATCCGATATTCAGAGCCTCCGTGCCAACTTAGTAGAGACCAGAGCCGCTCTGCTAGACTTGAAAATAAGAAATCAAAAGCCTAAGGAGGGATGGGTGCCATTGGTTGATCAAACGCGACCCATCGCTAATTTGAAGTTAATTCCACATGCTTTCTAGCTCTCCCTTCTCAGACCCATTTCTCACCTCCGCTAACTACATCTGTTAGGTCCACCACAAACAAAGTTACATCTGAGCAGGTTCCTCCTCCCATTCCAGCCAACCTTCCATTCCTACTCCTCCACTTGACAAGGGAAAGGGGCAACTATAGGAGAAGAAGATTAATTCTAAGGAGAGAGACCTCCATGAAGAGGATGACCTAGACATGGACCCGGCAAAGGTTGCTGCTATTAGGTCAACAAAAGAGGCTTCACTTCTTATCACCTAAGGCCTAACTCATGAAAAAAAGGTGAGCTCTTTAGCGCATCCAGGCGTGACCTTTAGTGGCGAGTCTAAGCGCAATAGGGAGCTTTTGACACTCTTGTTCTTTTATTTTTCTTGTATGTGCATTGGGGACACTTCACAAATTTTGAGTGATGGGTGGAGTTTGTTTGATATTCTTGGCCCTAGTGGCATTTTGTCTAGTATAGTTTGATATCTGATATGACAACTATAATTTGTATTTTAATATGCATTTATGAGTTTACTGATAATGTGTGTGATAGTCCAATTTATCGCTTTCTTAGTATAGATTTTTATTTTTTATTTTTATTTCTTTCTTAGCTAAGGGTCCTTTCAAGTTTTCTTAGCCATGGTTCTTTCTCGAGAGGCCTGCTTTCAGTTGAATATGGCAAAATAAATGTAGTTAAAGTGTTGTAGTATGTGGACCTAATGATAGATTGCTAAGGGATATTCTTAAGGGTAGCAGCCTACTAATTGAGTCATTTTTGGTTGAATAAAATATTTTTGACTTAGGTGGTGGTGGAAATTGAGTGTATAGCATGCTTGTATCATTTTCTTAAAAAAGATGCCATCCCTCAAAATTTTTGTCGCAGTTGTTTGGTATTGACATGTGTACCTCTGCTTTTGACATTTTATTATGTTGATTTTGATGATGTATCCTTAGTTGAGATTAATGTGTTTAGTACATTTGATAACCATGTGCCATTATGTGGTGAAGAATTTTATTTGGTCACTTGATTTGGTCACTCTAGAACTTGCCTTGCTACTTATGCTTGAGCTTAGGATTGACCATGGGTTGTAGAGATGAACTTAGACCTTTTTTCTGTTTCACAAGCTTCATATGTCTAAATAGACCTACCAAATGATGCATGTATCCCTAGTCTCCCGTTTTGAGCCTATGAGCCTTTTTCTTGATCAACTGACATAAATGTCAATAACAATTCTCAAGTTGACCCTCTTTTGAATCCATCCCCCTTGACACTGTGAAATGTGATAAAAATAAGCAAAAAAGTGTAAGTTGGGGGTAATAAGGTGGAAAAGAAAGAAAAGGGCAATAATGAATACTTGACCATATCCCAAGGCGTATTGAGCAAATAGCTAAAAAGAAGAAGAAAAAAAAGAAAACAAAAGAGAAAATGAAAAATTGAGCTCACAAAAGTACCTTGGGATAAAAAGTTTCTAAGGAAAAAAGGGAGGATAAAGAAGGGATCATAAGATGAAAACGGTAGTGGAAATGTGATGTAGTGTTCAAAAATGGTAAATGAGCCACAAAAGATTATATTTGTATCTTACCCGCCGTTTGACCATCATTACAAGTGTACAAAAAACCTTATGTGATCTCAACCAAGATTTCTAAAGAAAAAGGCATTAGAGTAAATAGGCAAGCATATGGTAGTTGTGACCTATCTTGTGATCTGTTGTGAGAGTTAAGTGCTTTGCTCTTCTCTCTTGATCTTTTGTGTCCTTGAGTGTGTGTTATCATTGTTTATGAAAATAGGCACTTTCCTTGGTTTGATCATGAGGAAATATGATGTTAATGGCTGGCATGTCTAACTTCTCAAATCTAGGTGTGTGCATGTTGATATAATTTCATTAGTGGAGATTGCATGCTTGGTCGAGATAGTTGTTAAAAAACTAAGTTTGTTGGATAGAGGGGGTGGCTGGCTTGAAAACTATGTGCTTGTAGTTGTTTGTCAAAAACGCCCTAGTCATTGCATTTTGTGATGCCAGGACATTAGTTTAGATCTAGGTTAGTTTTTCTCATTTTAGTTGCTTGAGGATAAGCAAATGCTTTATTTTGGTTGATTGATGTATCGGGAGTTTGCAACACATCTTTACTTTATTTCATAGAGTTTTTCATGCCTTTAAGTACTAATCTAAGTCAAAACTAACCTTATTAAGTTATTTTTCGATAACCAAAATGAAATGAAGAAAGGAGGAATCAAAGTCATTAGTCTGCCCAAAAATAGAGCAAAGGACGGACATTTTCTTAAAAGGACAATCCGTAATTCCAAATTTTTATTCGTTCTTGTGCAATCAAAAAACAATTCCAGGTGGTTGGTAACTATCACGACCCGAGTCTACACCCTATACGTGACACTGTACTTCGAACCAAGAATAGCTCCAAGCTAGCCCATGGCTTAGCATAATTCTATTATGACTGAACTAATGTAAAAGAATCTCAAGAGGAAGATGTTTATAAACAATAACCAAATACTTTTATAAGTAAAGAATATCTGATAAGATACTGAAATTTAATCAAGCACTAAAACTCAAGCTGAAACTAACATACTCTGTCTAAAAGCCTTCTGAAAAACTGATGAGTTACTGGGATAAACCCCCAGCTAATCTAATATCTAGAAAAACCTAAAAATGATAGTAACTAGAAATGAAGACTCAAGTCCTCAGAAGATGAGGATTCACCAATAGAACTCTGCTGCAATAAGTCTGAAGGATAAGTCAACCCCTCTGTTGAGCCTGATAGCCTGAGTCTATATTATAAAATGATATAGCATAAGAAATATGCGGTCAGTACTTTGAATGTACCGAGTATATGAGATATGCAAATGGAATACATAGAACATGTTGATAGTCTAAAAAGTTGTGCTGAAATGCATAACTTAACAAAAGTACCATGACCCTTACGAGGATAAATAAATATTGATGTGAAGTAGTAGTCTAAAAATACATAATAAAGTACAATAAAAACATATTTAAGAGTAATGTGCATGTACTAAAATTTGAATCCGAAACAGTGACTGACACTATAACTGTACTAAATGATGGGAGAGCCTATTAACTGACATATAACTATCTGAGCTAAATGTGGAGTTCGATGTATACGCCTCGTCGATAGGACCCAATATACTTTGCCAGGGTATAAAGGCATAGCTGATGTGGTCACTAAAACTTATTCCCATTCAAGCTAATAACATACGGTGGCACGTACTTCTAGGTCCTAGGTGCGCTGAAACCTGGACCAGCTCGATGCTAAGAACTACTCCCAATTGATAAGCTTACTGATAATTTATTGATAGCTCAAAAATTGGTTTTCGTAAATCTAAGTCAGAAACTTTATTCGATAGTGTTCTGAGAACCTAAGGAACCTGAAAATACTGATTATGCTATCAACATATGTATACTAAAATCATGATAGATTCACAAAAACTGAAATATGAATTCATGCTAAACTCAATTCCATATAGATGCAAAAGATATATACATATATAACTAAACTTGAATAATCTGAAAATATATCATCAAGGTATCATTTGTAACTGAATTATAAAACCATGAATATCACATACTAGAAATCATAGGAGACTTGAGAACTTTGAAGTAACAAGGGAACTCATAAGAAACTCTAAGACATGGTTTTTCTATAGGACTGAGATGTCAATGCACAAGGGTGAAAGGATAACCCTTGTTGAAATCCCACATACCTGGAGAAGAAATCTCAGAGAAGTAGCTAAAAAATTCTGAGGAGAATTGGAAACCCTAGCTCTTGGCTTAAGAGAGAAGCTTTAAAGTCTATAAATGATATTCTGAAAGTCTAAGTGGAGAATGAGGGCGAAGAACTGCTTACCCCTCTAAATCCTTTGAAAAATATTCCCAAAATGATGTATTATAGGAACTAAGATAGCGAAAAGTTACAAAAATGCCTCTAAATAATATTCTGGAAAACTACACCTCATGATCCAATGGGTCACACAATGAGTCGTTGGTTGTGACCATGACTCGTTGGGACCATTAATTGGTCCTATATCTAAAAAATCTAGTTTCTAGACTTGACCAACATACGGGAACGATGACCTATTACATGGAACATTAGGTCGTTTGTTCCACTCATATGTCACTGGAGAAAGTTTGAACATATTCTAAATCTCTCCTAAAGGATGAATAGAATGACCCATTATCTGAAAAAACGGGTCATTGTTTCCACCCATGGTCACTTGGGTGACTTTAGCATTTTATGGATTTTATTCAACGACTTCATAGGATGAGTGGTTACATCTACCAACAACTTATTGTCTGGCTCGTTGATCGGGATAATATTTTTGTAAACATTCTATACTTGACAAAATGGGAAACACAATGACTCGTTACCACTACTGATGGGTCATTGTATTGCTCGTTGAGTCTGAGGGAGGAATTTGCTAGAAGACTAATGACCGTCTTAATGGGTTGTTGTCTTTCACAATGACTCATCTGACAAGTCGTTCTGAGAAAAATTTCCTGGCTTCTTTCTTTTTTCTCATTTCAAGTCTGGGGTTTGGTCTAAGAAACTTTTGGAGTGTTACAATATCTCCCCTTGGGAACATTCATCCCCAAATGAAGGCTAAGTAAGTTGGAAAGACTGGGGAAGGAGCTTTAGTCCCGAACTGAAGAATATAAACTGAATACTTAAGGAGTAACTAACTCTGAATTGAGATAGACATACTAACTAAGTGCATGCAACTAGGGTGGAGCTGATGAGTATGGAACCGAGTAGAGTACTAAGGAGCAATTTAGTACCTGATGTTCAAGATGAGATGGAAAGGAATAGATAAGGGTATCTGGTCATCATATCTGCTTCATCCTCCCAAGTAGCTCCCTTAACTAGCTGGTTCCTCCATAGAACTTTTACTGAAGCGACCTCCTTGTTCCTCAGCTTCTGAACCTGACGGTCCAAAATCTGAATTACAACCTCTTCGTAAGAGAGACTATCTTTTACACCAACACTCTGTAAAGGCACAATTGAGGTTGGATCACCGATGCATTTCTTCAATAGAGACACATGGAAGACTGGATGTACCTATGCTAACTCCACAGGAAATGCCAACTCATAAGCCATATTGCCAATGCGTCTCAAGATTCTGTAAGGACTGGCATATCTAGGACTGAGCTTTTTATTCTTCCTGAACCTCATCATCCCTCATCACAGTACATCTTGGTGGCACCTGGGTGGATAGAGTACCTGGAGTTGTGAGCTTTCGTTGGTATATGATGCCTCAAATCACCTACATTTAAAACACACAACCTTCCCTAGTAACGGAGCACACCATCTCCCCCTTTAGAGAATGCTTCCACCTTTTTCTTTAAGACTGCTTCCTTCAACTTGAGTAGGATTAGATCTTCATCTTGTTTTGACTTAACCTCCACCACAAGGGAGGATTCTGACCCACTCTAGACTACAATCCACCTTCTACTGAGTTAACCAAACGAACTTCTAACTGAGCCAGTCTATGAACATCTCTAACCAGCTCTTTCTTATCATCCTCAACATAAGCAACACTCCCCATAAACAATCTGTTGAGGGCATCATCCACTACGTTGGCTATGCCTGGGTGGTAAAAGACGCTCATGTTGTAGTCTTTTAACAACTCCAACCACCTTACCTAATGCAGATTCAGGTCCTTCTGGCTGAACACATACTATAGGCTCTTGTAGTCATTAAACATGTCCACATGAACCCCCATAAAGGTAGTGCCTCCAAATCTTCAAGGAAAATACTACCGCTGCTAGGTCAAGATCATGAGTCGAATGATTCTTCTTATGAACCTTGAGTTGTCAAGAAGAATAAGCTATGACATTACCATATTGCATCAGAACACAACCAAGGCCAACTCTGGAGGCATCACAATAGATCACAAACCCGTCTAGACCTTCTAGGAGAGTCAAAACTGGGGTTGTAGTGAGTCAAGTCTTCAACTGTGAAAAACTCTTCTCACATTCATCAAACCACTTAAACTTCACCTTTTTTGAGTTAATCTGGTCAAAGGAGAAGCAATGGAGGAGAATCCTTCTATGAATGTCAGTAGTAACTGGCTAGGAAAAAGAAACTCCTAATGTTTGACCGAGATGTGGGTCTTGGCCAGTCCTTGACTGCCACTATCTTATGGGGATCAACTTAGATACCCTTACTGGAGAAAACATTATCGATAAATGCTACTGATTTCTTGCTTACTTTAGTGAACAACTGGCGATCCCTGAGAGTCTGCAAAACTCTTCTCAAATGGTCTGCATGTTCCTCCTCTTTTCTAGAGTAAACCAAGATATCTTTTATAAACACAATCATGAACATGTTCAGGTATTTCTTGAGTACCCTATTCATCAAATCCATAAAAGTTGCAGGAGCATTTGTTAGTCCAAAAGACATAACTATGACTTCGTAGTGACCATACCGAGTCTTGAAGGTTGTATTCGGGATGCCACATTCTCTGACCATGAGCTGATGGTATCCTGATCTGAGATCTACCTTGGAAAAAAAACTAGCTCGCTAAAGTTGGTCGAACAAGTCATCAACCTTGGGTAGATGGTACATGTTCTCAACTATCACCTGGTTCAACTGATGGTAGTGGATGCACATTCTGAGTGTACCATCTTTCTTTCGCACGAATAGGACTGGGGCACCCTATGGAGAGATGTTGGGTCTGATGAAGGCCTTATCTAGAAGGTCTTTTAGCTATTCCATTAACTCTTTGAGCTCAGCTGGAGCCATTTTGTAAGGATGAATTAAGATAGACTAGGTATCTAGGAGAAGGTTTATGCCAAAGTCCATTTCCCACTTGAGAGAGACTCTGGAAAGATCTTTGGGAAACACATCTTGAAACTCACTAACAACTAGAACTGGATGAAGTGTCAGGGTTTTGGAACTAGAATACTTAATCCTAACTAGGTGATAGATATACCCTTGGAGATCATTTTCCTTGCCTTAACGCATGATATAAATTGATCCTTAGGCGCTGAAGTACTACCCTTCCACTCTAGGATTGATTTGTTAGGACGAAACGTCTTTCCAAAAGATAGGCCATCTTTCAGAAGAAGGATTACAAAACTGAAAACCATCAGAGTCAAAGGATGATTCAAAGGATGGTTCGTCTTTCACAAACATGGTCTGTTAATCAAGGGATGAACAGAAGCCAGACATAAGCCAAATTGAAGTGAAGACTAAAGGACGGTCCATCCTGCATATCTGGGATCCTCCGATTTTAAATGAATTGAGGTTTTTTTATGCTTTGTACAAATAGTATTTTTTTTGTTCTTTTTTAGATAGAGTTTAATATAGTTCACAATAGATAGAAAGATAGATAGAGATAAAGAAATAGATAATTTTCAATAATGCAGTAGATCAATATTGTAATTGAGATTGAAGATCAAAATTATCAATTCAAGTTGTAATCTCCTAATTGTGATTTCATGGCTAAGAATGTTCAATTAGTTGCTTTATTCTTCTCTTCTTTCTATAGATAACTAAACCCAAATCTAGAATTGTGAACACTAATAATCTCAATTGGATAAATTTAATTATGGACTTAAGAGTATTTGATTGATTTAAGGTTCGTAAAGAGTGATTGATGATGAAAGTCATTTAATCCTACCCAATTTCCTTTATTGTGCTTGAAAGACCCAATTTAGGATGGGTTAACATCAATCAATAATAATTGAAGGCTCTAACCCTTGTTTAATGGATTCACCTAGACATAGATTGAATCCAATTGGCAAATTACAATCGGGTAGAAAGGAGTTCTCTTCAATTTGATAAAATTGAGGTGGATTGACATCATTGGTGTTAGTGAAAGATACCCATTGGTTTCCTAAGTGATTTCTTGTATATTCATCAAAAGTCATTCTCAATTTTTCCATATTGAGTGATTTAGGGGGATCGATATAAATATAAGGTCACTTCCCTAGTGTTTCTCATTATTGATTACAATCTCAAGCATTTACATTCTTAGTTATAGTTATATTTTTTCTGACCCTAATTTGAATAGCATCAAAATTTTCAAATCTAAACTGAAAATTGCTAGATAGTTTGAGTCCAAGAAAGTCTCTTTGTGGATTCGACCCCGACTCTTAGTTGGGTATTATATTTGCATCGACCACGTACACTACACTTTAGTATTGGAGTGGATTTTGGTGACAGTTAGGCTGCAGTTGATGTTAGGTGTATTTAAATGTATAATAATTATATTTACTCATATTTGTGTCTTGTTCTAAGAGAAAAGAAGCTAAATAAACCCAACCATGATTAATTATTGCATTAATGAACTAATGGAAGTGTGTTGTCTAAATTGCAGCTAAAAACTCACAAGAAAAGGCCAAGTGTGAAGGAATGTGGTATTCCATGCAAAGCACAACTCAAGGCAAGCTTATAATTCATTTGGAGCATGTTAGGCGAGCATATAAGAAGAAAGAAGCAAAAACTCAACTAAAGATGGACGCTATTAAGAACCTTGCTGAGCGAAGCCCAAAGAGAGCTCCCATATCTCGATGGAGCTCAAGTCGTGAGACCTAGAGTATGAGGAGTGAGCTTTTGCTAACTGTGGAGACACTATGAAGGCCTCGAGGAGCAAGGCTTGCTCTACATCTCACCCAGCAAGGAAGATACGTAAAACAAAGGCTGGAAATTACTAAGAATAGTAACTAGGATAGGCCTTGTGGAGCGAAGCCCACTGCAAGGCCTCTCCTCTCCTTGGAGCTCGCGTTTTGAGCATGGGATTGATTTTTGTTCTGGAAATGGAAGCCCATCCAATTATTGGTAGGTCTTAGAAAAGTTCCCCACTTACTATAAAAAGGCTCCTTAGCTATTTTTTGGAGGTATCGAACATTTGAAAAAAGCAGAAGAAAAGAGCAGACTCTTACTACTTGGCTTACTTCTCTTTCTTATTTTCTTTTCTGATTTATGAAGTTGAACATGAATGTTTTTAGTTGTAATCTAAATATGAGTGGGTAAATGCCCTTATTTTGGGGCTATGCTTAAGCATGATTGTTTTGCAAATGACTTAAGTAGTATTGTTTTCTTTATCATCTGAGAAATTTTGTAATATCCCAAAAGTTTCATAGACCAAAGCCCGGACTTAGCATGAAAAATCAGAAAGAAAGCAGAAATTTTGTCTCAAAATGACTCATACAATGAGTCATTATCAGCGCTTCTAGTTTTCTATTAGGATCCAAAGAGGCATGGAATGACTCATTGTCAAGAGTAACGAGCGTCCTCTCACTCATTGTAACTCAATCCAGAACCATGTTTAAAACTTCCCAGAACCAACGAGCCCAGTAATGAGTCGTGGAAGAGACCAATGACCCATCCTGTTGAGCCGATGAAAGAATCCAGGGAAAGTGAGAAATCCCTTCCAGTGCCAATGAGTGGCAACAATGACTCGTTGTTCCGCTCAATGAGTCATTGCTTCCATGTGAGGGTCAAGTCCAGAAAACCATCAATTATTCCAGTGGCTAGAATGAGTGGTGACAATGACCCATCTTTGCAACCAATAAGTAGTTGTGTCCTTCATTGTGAGGGTCCAGAAGAGGGAAATTTTAGACCCAAGACCAACAACTAGTCCCAACGAGTCGTGGTTTCAACCAACGACTCGTGTGACACATTGGACCTGGACGAGCAGATCTTGAAATGGTTACTCAGGGATATTTTTATAACTTATAGCTATTTTGGTTCCTAAACTACATTGTTTTGGGAAAAATTATCAGGGTCTAAAGGGATTTAGTCAACCCTTCTCCCTCACTTCTCACAAATGTCTCAGAAACATTACGAAGAAAGCACAGATTTCTTAGAGCAAAGCTAGGGCGTTCAATCTTTCTTTTCAGATTCTCAAGGACTTTCTCAGGGATTCTTCTTCAGGTATGTGGGATTCCAACAAGGACTTCACTAGTTACTCTGTTGGAGCCTTTCCTTTCCTCAATGTTTTCGAATATTCAAAGAACAAAAGTTTAACAAAGAGAACCAAATATTTCAGGAAACAAGGGTTTGTAAATTCAACCCAACCTCCATTCTACCCACTTCATGAGGTTCTAATCATTACCCTCAAGTAAATCATCACACCCTTGTGTCCCAAAATTCTTACAATTCTGTTAATTCCAACCTTAAAGACTGTCAAAACTAGGGTTGTTCTTCAGAAAAATTATGATTTTTCCTCTTTGTTATAACTCCTGATGTTTCCTAAAATTATTATCAGTTGTAATTCATGTTGGGTATTTCATTTCATACAGTATGTATTTTAGCCAAATCTTTAGATGTGATTCGAATGGGACTTACATAATTGAGAATTCAGACATGAATATTGTTTAACAGAATAGTTCCTTTTAAATTACCAATGTTAGTACAGATGCATGATTAGAAGTTAGTCTTTGATTCACCCAGTCTCAGAGTCTCAGTCAACACTTTTATATACTTAGTGTTCTATGAAAATGTCAGCTGCTCAGTTTGATACTTTTAGTCATGAGGCACTCAGTAACCTCGGTAGTACTAGTATCAGTTTGTCAGTTGTTCTTTGGACCATTACGACACTTTCAAATAAAGTAGCTATAATGATTCTTGGAACATAGTTTCTTTTAGATCCTTAGACTCTCAGAACACTTCCAAACAAGTAGTTCTGACGTAAGTCTTAAGACACCAGTTTTGAGCTATCAGCCTAGTTAGGCATAATTAGAACTTTCAATTGGTTTAGGAGTTAGCATTGAGCAGAGCCAGAGTTTATCGCACCCAGGTTCCTAGAACTACGTTGTCACTGTAGGTTATTAGCCCGAAGAGGCATCAGACAGTGATCACCCAGCTCAACTACTATACCCTGGCAAGATATAGTGAGCCTTCTCTGATGGGGGGGTATACATCGGACTCCACGTCTAGCTCACGTGGTTATATGTCGGTTATAGTCTCTCCCGTAGTATAGCACAAAATAGCTTAGTCCAGTACAGTCATAGTCTTCAATTCAGTCCAGTCTTATAGCTTTCAAGATTTGCATATGACCTTCAAATGTTTATTAGTACTTACAGCATTAACAACTTTTTCAAATTCTTTCTGTATTTATGATTCCAGATATGGTCATTGCTAGTTCTGTCAGTTGAGCTTACAGATTTTCAGCATCTTAATAATTGCTTCATATTTCACTTACTCAGTACATTCAAGGTACTGATGCATACTCTCTATATTGTATTATGATACAGGTGCAGGTTCTTAGTCCCAACTGATGTGCCGTGATTTTATGGCACATTCAACGCTTAAAAATAAGAAACTATGCACATTTCGGGTGTATTTACGTAGATTTGTTTGGAACTATAAATATATTATTTAGGTTTATTTTTTAGACACAATTTCTTTTACCAATTTTCACACAAATTTTTAGTGTTGTTAAAAAGCATTCTTGATTCAAGAAACAAATTTTGTAATTTTGTTCTTGATTTTGGGAATTAAACAACATTGGAGTTTATTTCATCGGTTTTGGAGTTTTATTCAATTCACGTGGTTTTCTTCTATGAATTTTTGTAAGTTACAATTATGATTTCTTCTATATTCTGTAATTGTGATTATTCAAATATGTGTAGCTAAAACCCATAACTAGGGTTGTGGGAAATATGATGAATTAACACAGGTAGGTAAAACACTTACTGATTCTTGAACGGGTTTAATGCATGTACTATTTTTCCCTTCGTTTTAATTATTCCTTAATGGTTGCAAACATTAGAACTCGCCTTATTCTTACTTACCGATCAAGGAGGTATTGAATGGTAAAAGGGATTAACAATGGAGATTTGAGGCTATCAACCCTCATCTAATAGCTTGAACTTGTCCGGAAATAGCTAATCTGATATTAAGGGTAAGGATTAATTAAGCATACACCCGTATAGGAACCAAGTTGCATGGTGATAATCATCTAGATAGGGGACCAACCATTTAAGTGAACTTAACTTACCAATATTGCATGCGAAACATCGGAATAGATCACTACTGTAAAATCCTTGTGGTTATAAAGTCATGGGGAACACAATCCTAGTCAATTTGTTGATTGAATACAACCGAAATTAATTTAAACATCTACTAGTCTTTACTCTTGTTCATTATTTTATTTTTCAATTCTTTCCCCCCAAGAAATAAGTAAGCCGATAGTAATAGCTAATCATAATAACTCAAGTTCTTTCTATATTCCCTGTGGGATCGACCCCAACCTTTGTTGGGTTCTATATTTGGCATCGACCATTTTATATCTCAATTACGAGGTGTAATTTGGGAGACATCAAATTTTGGCGTCGTTGCCGGGGAATACGGCTAAGGCTTTGTTAATTGTGTTTGCTTTACTGTTGGTTCTTATTTCCTTTTTATTTTTCTTTCGTTGTATTTGTTCCTAACAGGTATTAGGTTCGTGCATGCCCAGTACTAGGAGCCAAGGAAAATCCCTGGTTCAAATCGATCACGAACTTGAAGAAACACTGTGAAATTTGAGGAGAATGGCCAACGTACAAGAGCAAGAGACAGTGGACCAAGCTATAGACAGAATGTTTGCTGAGGAACAAGCTTGGACAAGACATACAGAGTTAGAAAGGGTTGCTGAAGAGCAACTCCTAGGTACCGAAGCAGAGCAAGCTAGAAGAAACAGAGGTCCAGATCAGCAGAGGCACCGCTATTTCGATGAGGACGATGATGCTGATATTGACTAAACAGGTGCCCACTGGAGCTATTGTCCATCCCCCTTTGCCTGCTGGGGAAAAGTTTGATATTACCAGTGTTATGATCCAATTGCTCTACATAAAGGGGATATTTGCGGGTCATGCAACTGATGATTCACATACTCACTTGACTAATTTTGTTGGTATCTGCAAAGCATATAAACAACCGAGAGTGAGTCAGGATGCGATACAGCTGAGGTTATTTTCCTTTTCCTTAGGGAGTGAAGCAACGCTCTGGTTGGAAGAACTGCCCAATGATTCTATCACTCATGGAAGGAGTTGAAAAGAGCTTTTCCTGAAATATTTTTCCCACCTTCTAGAGCTTTGTGAAAGATGAGATATACAACTTCAGGCAGTTAAGTTCTGAGGCACTTCATGAGACATGGTTGAGTTTCAACACGAAGCTCAAATAGGTGCCCAACCACAGGATCCCAGATGATACATTGCTGGAAATTTTCTATAGGTCTCTAAATGCTAACACCAAGGCAGTGGCTGATACCATGTCTGAAAAACATTCATGAGTCACACTTATGCTAAAGTTGTTGAGCTTCTTGAAAAGATCACTAAAACCAACCGCGCATGGCACACAAGAGAGTCAGAGACTCCAGCTGGTTCTTATGCGGTATGTATGACTGCGGAATAGAGAAGGAAGGATGAAGAGCGAGATCAGGATATTACTGAGATAAAGAACACAATGGGGCTGCTTTCTAAGCATTTGATAGGAGTCGGGGCTGAAAAGGTGAATGTTGTGGGTTCTCAGGGCAAGGCCCCAAGAAATGATGGAGGCAAATCAAAATTTGAAAAGGAAACTAATTATCTGAATGATCAAGGGTCGGGTTTCTGGACTGACACCCAAGGGTCTAACCAAGACTCTTGACGTCAAGGTCAAGGGAACTAAGGTTGGAACTACTACAGGGATAATAATTACAACGTAGGTCAATACAAAGACAATGGAGACTGGAAAAAGCGTGAGGAGTACAAGAATGACAGAAGCGGTCTTTATGTTCCTCCAAGGAACCCTGAGCCAGATTCTAGTGGTTCAAGGGTGGAAGACATGTTGTCTAAGGTACTTAAGCATATGGAGGCGACAGATGGCCATCTCAAGGAGCTCTGCACTGATATTTCCAGTATGAATCAAAAGGTAGAATCATATGTTGTAGTCATTAAGAAGATTGAGCAGCAGCTGAGTCAGATGTCTGTTGCGATGAACCAGAGGCAGAAAGGCACACTTCCAATTAATATAGTTCAAAATTTGGAAAATGACAGTTATTGCATGGAAAATGTGAAGCTGAAACCAAAAATCTGTACTTGAATTGCTGGTGCCGAAAAGTACAGAATGAGTCATCATAAGACCAAACGACTCGTTAAGTGGAGCGTCGTTATTGCCATAGAAAATAGTGTAGGCAATGGTTGACCAAACGAGTCGTTTCCAGTGAAAACGAATCGTAAGGTTTTCTGTTAAGTATACTGGATCAAAGACGGAATTAATCTAAAAATGGTGACAACGAATGCCTTAACGAATTGTTGGGAGACCCAACAATTCATCAAGAGACCCGTCATAAAGTTACTACAGTTCAGGGCTTACGACTCATGTCATGACTCGTTGGGTAGCACCACAAATCATTACACGAGTCGTTAGGTCCCAGGTAAGACCCTAAACCCAGTCAATTGAATGAACAACCAAACAAGTCGTTGTGCTGCTTAACGACCCATTATGTGGGTCTTGGTATGTTCTTAAGTAAATCATCCACCCAACCCGGCCCACGCACAAATTAGGGTAACTTGTATTTTTTTAGCATATAAACCACCTGATTTTTGCCCTCCAAAATTTCACCTGAACTTAAGCTCAAAATCTAACTTCAAATTCCCCACTTCTTCATTCTCTCAATATCACCTCTCACTCACAAAGCACTCACACACATACGGTCGTATTTGAATCTGCCCAAGTGACAAGATCAATTTGCAACTGTGCACTACAATCACCTACTGCTAAAAAACATGACTGTTAATTTTGATCACTGTGAGTACTAATTTCTTCCTTTTTCAAGTGTTTTAATTGACTCGGACCTGTAAACTTTCTATGCCTTGATGATCTATGTTTGATATTAGAAGAAAACACTAGGTTGTTTGGAACTTAAAATCATGCTCAACAAGTGAATACAACGCTATAAAGAATTTTATCCTTGTGTTGGCTGGATTGAAACGAGTAACTGATGATGAATATGAGATTGTTTGATTTGTGATGAAATGCCTGATAAACCCTAGTTGCCATTGGAGTTCCAGTTGATATGAATCACTGTTATTTGAGGAAAAATGGGATATATGCTTCTGAGATTGCAATTTAAGTTGAGATGAACATTGGGTAGTGTTATTTTTCATCAAACCAGTGATGACAATGTTCGGGTGTCTACTCTGGGGTAATTACTACACGCAAGTGCACGTGGTCGAACAAGTAGTAAAGTGGCTTAAGTAAGCCAAGTATCGATCCCACAGGGACTGGGCTAGGGTACAATCTACTCAAGTGTCACTATATTTTAACTCTAAAAATGCAGAAAACAGTGTGAAAAAGAGTTTGGTATTTTGGTTTTTAATTTTATGCTAATTATAAACGAATATACAATGTGAGTCTGAACTAAGAATATAAGCATGCTGAGGTTAAATGAACATGTATAGAAACTAATCATCGATACAATGTTTGGTTAATCTTTCCTCCGGTTGCTAGTCAAGAATTATTGTCAATGGATTAAAACTCTCGTATTTAACCCAACTTAAGAATCATGAACCGTCCACCTACATTTCTGTGATTAAACGAAATTCATGTTCTAGCCATACAAAACTGATTCCTTAATTGACTAATACGACTTTCAGGTATATTTCTATCCTGAAGGTAAATCAATCCTCAATTTTCCCAAACTAAGAAAAGATCATATCCTATTGATTCACAACTTTCCAATTTCTTGCTCTCTCGAGTGAAACCGGACTTTTTAGATGTACATTAACGTTGGCCACACATCAATGCAGTAAGAACAAGAATCAATAGAACAACCATAGAAGAAAAGATGAAAAACCCAATTGATCAATAACTACATTTCAATACAATTGTTCTTAACCTCAGCAAGAAGAGGAATTAGCCACTCATTTGTGGATTAAACATCGTTAAATGAGTGTTAAACATACAAGCAATTGAATTAAAGAAGAAGGAGATAGAGAAAAACCCTGATAATTTCGTCCCCTTAACTGCCTGTAACCCACGTTCTTGCTCCACCAAGTCAGAATTATTAAAAATGAACCTAAGTGTTCTATTTATACTAGTGGGAATTTTTTCCGGAATAACAAGCAACGTGTCACGGAGTGCATCGCGGAGCACTGCCTCCGTGACATGCCACTGACACGGACCCTTACTAGAAATTGATAGTCCAGGTAATAAGGCCCAACGTGGCACGGCGTGCAACGCGGGGCTAGGCCAACGTGCCACAGCCCCAACGCGCACCCTCACTGGATTTTGGCCAAAAATTCCTATCCAGGTAGAAGGCATCCGCGATGGCAGCGTGACACGGCTCCATCGCGGAGCCCCTTTAATTTGTGCCTCCAAATGCTTGTGCACTTGCTAACATCCGAGTCCAACCCCAATCTCTCCCAACACGCATTTTAGCTTCCCAAAATTATATTTCACCTGCAAAACAACACTAATCATGTTGGTTAGTATAAATTCACATTTTATTATCAATCACATGAGAATGTATAAACATTGATAGATAAACAAGGCTAAAATGACACCTTTGAGTATCACTTGGGCATATAAATTTGCCCAAGATCACTTACCCCACACTTAAATCCTTGTTCGTCCCCGAACAATAATCTTACACCTCATGCAATTGACACCCCAACCTGGCTACTTTGGTTCGACAATTCAAGCTACGGTTATACCGATTATTTAATATAGCAAATCATCAAGAAAACATGCATGATCCTATCAATGCAATGACCTTCAACACATCAAGACCTCATAGACTTAAGAATCGACTCTCGATATTGGCAAACTCCTGCAAATCAGCTGATCAAGATATCCGACACGAAATTAAATCTCTCATCAAGCATGTGCCCTCACAACACAAGAGAATTTTCCCCTTTTTTAATCACATGAACTCAAACGATTACATGCAGGGGCATATAGAAACAATTTCACTCTCTCTCCCAAAAGAATTCACATGCATCATGCCACGAACCATAGGCTTGCCTTTAGTGTATTACTCCACTAATATAAGGAAGTGTGATGTAAGATCACGTAGGACTTTAACGGGTTGTAATGTAAGCTACGGAACTAGTAAATATTGGGCTAACCAATAATATCCACTAGCATCCTTAAGCGCTTTTTCAATACATCCCATCAAGCTCATAGGCATTGTTTCTTCCTTCATTCTCCCATTCTTGAAGTCTGTGTTTATTTTGACCCATCTCATTAAGCACACTTGACTCAATCACGAAGAGTATTCATATATCTTGATTATATTTTATTTATAACAAGTGCACCTTCAACCTTTTCTTTCCTTTCATCACTTTGGTTTTCTTTTCTTTTCACCATTCTCACTCTTTGACACTTTGGGAAAATTATTACCTCTTCTTAAGCGCTTAAGAGTTTTGGATCAAATTTACGGCTAATGAAAAGAAAGGGTTAAGCTCGGTTTACACATTTTTGACAAAAGACAAAAATAATAGGCTAAAGGCTCAACGGGCTAACTAGGGTGTACATTCAAGGTGGGTACAATAATGAAAAAGAGAAACTTTCGGTTAAAACAAAGAAATGCCTACATCCTTTCCAACAATACACGTCCTTCATTTCGTTTCGTACACACACCAGGCAAGTTCTAGACATTTCATAATAGCATGGAATAAACAAAACCTCACCCCACATCTATTGCACATGCTCAATTCAAGACTTATTCACAGATTCTTCAATCAGCTAATTTCAAGAATTCAAAATTAAGCCTCAATCACACTGAATCGACTCTATGGCCTAGGTATCTCAACATATTTACAGAGTTGCATGCTTTCATACAAATCACCTTTGCATTTCAAATATCATGTACAACACGCAACCAGAATTCCGCAACCATAAAGTAACTACAGGTTATGGGACGCAACCCACAAAAGAAAACAACTGCAAAATAAATGAAAAAAATCTACTCCTAATGACTACATTTCCCTTAAGACGGTCGTCATCCATCCATCATAGGGAATAGTCACTAACTAAGACTTCGGTTCAATGGGACCAATCTCGGTAAAAGAACCGAAAACAAACGCCGAGAAACCCAAGAATTGAAAAGATTTTAAAAATATCGATCATTTCGATAAAACAAAAATATGTACAAAATCAGCTAGCAACATTCAGCAGCACACACAGCTTCACATTTAATTACAATACAGAACAGAAACATCACAATCACAAGGTCACAAAAAAAAATTTCACAGGCACAATAATAGAACAGAAACATAAACAACAACACAACCAGCACCTAACTACTCCCACCCCACACTTATATCGAACACTGTCCCCAGTGTTCACAAAAATTAACATAGCACAAAAATTGGGTGGTGGAACTCCCTGATCAATCAAAATACTCCACTTCTTCATCAGGTGCTGCTGCCTCGTCTCCCATGTCTGAATTGCCCCCATCATCATCATCGGACTCCACATCGGAGTCCTCATGACGTGTCTCCACATCGGAGTCCTCATGGCATGTCTCCTCATCTGTGGGGACATCATCATCCGTGGGCTCTACAAAAGCTGGCCCCACTCGGTATAGAGCCCTGGCATTTTCGCCAAAAAGGTAATCTAGCTCGAGTTGCCACAGATCCTCTTCTGTCACCGGCCTCCCACCTATTCACAGCTGGAGCATCTGCATCCCGTACATGCGAGCCATGTACTGATCATCCCGAGCATGTCGCTCGGCTAGTGTAAGAACTGGCCCGTGGGTGGTGTCGGGTGCCTTAGTTTTGGTGACATCTAAGGCCCACCGCTCCATCTGCGGGATGTAGTCAAGGGCTTCTTCCTCAATATCCAGGCCCCTAAGGAATGTGGTGAGTAGTCCACCAAATCCGTATCTGTGCCCTTGATGCAATCGGGCTCTCTTCATGGCGGAGATAATCACCGGCCCCACATTGATCTCCAGCCCTTTCATCTACATGATCCCGGGTTACATCCGTCATATGCACCCCCGGGATTAGGCAGGAACAAATAATTTTCAGCCATATCCTGGCCTCCCTGTTCATCTGTGAGTAAGGCAAGGTCTGATGGTAGCCCCTCTCCTTATGTCTGCTCCACCGAGCTGTTGATCGGGTTCCACACAAAGTGCATCTGATGTCCGCATATGGTGGAGTGATATTCAGCTGTCGAAGCACATGGGCGTCTGTGTCCCGGGCCCCTAGGATAGCATTGAGGTGGTGGGGCTCAAAAGTGACTATTTGCCCTCTTATTTTGATGGTGTGACTTCTGAGAGTCGGGTTCCAGTTGGCGTAGAATTCCCGAATCAAGTGCAAGTTGCATTCCTTGGGCTCTTCAAAAATGAAGTTCAGCCCAGCTGCCTCGATCCTCTGGACAATCCTGGGGAACTCTTGAGCCAACCGTTCCCTTGCTATGTGTTCCTCGGGGAAGTACTTGCTCTCCTTGTGCTTTGCGTACCACTTCTTCCCCTCCTCTGTCACCCACCTGGTTCCGTATTGACGGCGTTGGCCACGTGGAACCGCTGGTGCTGCTGGGACCGCTGTGCCCAGTCTGATTCTTTTTCTTCCGGCGCTAGATGTTGATGCGCCTTTTCCCTTGTCTTGCCTGCTTGCCATTGTTCCTGTCAAAACAAACAGACAAGTTCAATGTTAAGCCAATTAAAATTAGCTTCGACTAAGGTTGGGTTAAGCTAGGCTACTCCACACTTAGTCCTTAGCCAAAACTACAACATTAAGGCAAGATCGTACTTATTTACACAAACAAACAACACAACACAACAAATATGCTTAGTGCCTTGGGAGAATTCGACGGCATATATTCCATGTAATACTCAGACTTCGTACAGCTAACCATAATCCTTACCTATCGATAACATGTTATCCCATTTCACTTAGCAAGGAAAAACAAAAGAAAATTTTAACTACATGATCCTATACAATTCACCCATTTCTTGCAATTTCAAAAATTTCCTTAACCCGAGAATCCGTCGGTCTTTTAGCATAGTTACAGTTAGCACAATCGACTCATCTCACCCAACATGTACAACCCAGCATGAATTTCACTAGTTCAACTCAATTTTTCCATTTCAAACTCAAAGTCAAGCCCTAGCTATGATTTTATCAAAAAAATCGATTAAGCTATGTAATTATCGAGTTCAAGCAATCACACCATTACTCCGAACATCAATCAACAATAATTCAATTGAATTTAAGCTTAATTTCTACTTAGGGCAAGTTTTGCTCATATCACATGTTCAAAATCAAAAAATTTCGACAAGAATTGAGATAGAGTTGAAGAACATACCTTGAATTCGAAGAAATGACGAAAACTTGATGAAATTACGGGCCTAAGTCCGGGTCACATTGAGGGGGAAGGAGTTTTTGGGAGGTTGGTCGTGGAGAGTATGAAAAATGAGGAAAAATGAGGTGGGATCGGGGTTAAAAAGTGGGAATTTCGAACAGGTCACCCGGCGACCCTGTGTGACCCATCGCGATATACACCTCAACGTGTCACGGAAGGTAACACAGAGCATGCCCTCCGTGACACGGAGCCATCGCGTAGGTGTTCTGGAATTTGTAAAAAATCCAGAATTACCTTCAACGTGTCACGGAGGGTAACGCGGAGGCCCTCCTCCGTGATACAGAGCCATCGCCCTAGCTCACTGTTTTGTTACTTTTTATTCTTTTTCATACATCGGATTTTCCGTTGTGATTCCTTGCATGTTTACCCTCCGTTCAACCTGAAATTCATCTTACTACAAGAAATTGGTTAGAATTATAGGATTCTCTCAAAATAAAAATAAGAATAAAAATAAAAACTAACAATTTTGTTGTTAATCAAAAGAAAGAAAAAGAAAAAGAAAATCTATTCACATTTTACAAAGAAAAAAAATTTCACGGGTTGCCTCCCGTGCAGCGCCTGGTTTATCGTCGCGGCTCGACATCATTCAGCTCAATCATCTTCTAGGGTGACGAACGTTTTCTCTCGACCACCGTCCTCACCCCAGTAGTGCATACATCGCTCCGGTGGTTTTCCCATTAACTCTCGTGATTCAACTATCTGAGCATCATCAGCTCGATCAATCACGTTGATCACTGAGAGTTCCTCGTACACAGTCGGGAGCTTGGTAGCCTTGTATACATCAAACACTTCCACCTTGTCGTGTGCTCGCATGGTTAGCTGCCCTGCAGCTACATCAATTAGCGCTTTCCCGGTCACCAAGAAGGGACATCCCAAAATAAATGGGACTTCCACGTCTGGCTCAAAATCTAGCACGATGAAATCTACCGGGAAGATAAGGGAGCCCACTTTCACCAGCACATCCTCCACAATGCCATCAGGTCTGGCTAAGGACCGATCCACTAGTTGCAAGATCACTGTTGTTGGTCTAGGACTCCCTAGACCCAACTTCTTGAATACCGATGACGGCATCAAATTAATGCTCGCTCCCAAATCACATAATCCGCGAGCTCGGATACTCTGCCCAATTGTAATTTGTATAGTAAAGCTCCCAGGAACTTTGAGCTTTGTGGGCAATCGATTTTGTATCCGGGAAGTGCACTCTTCCGTGAGAGCTACCATGGCATACTCAGTCAACCAACTTTTGTTTGCCACGATGTCCTTAATGTATTTTGCATATTTCGGCACTCCCTGCAAAACATCAACAAGAGGTAAGTTAATATGTACCTATTTCAGCACCTCCATGAAATTCTTGAAACACGCCTCCTCCTTGTGTTTCTTTAATCTTTAAGGGAACGGGGGTGGTGGTCTTTCTGATTTAGCTTCCTTTTTCTTCCCCCTCTCATTACTCTGCTCCCTCTCAACTTCTGTTGCTCCCGATTGTTGAGGTGGTCTTTCTGGTTCCACCTCTTTAAGCTGCAAATCACTCCTTGTGGTCACCGCATTCACCTGCTTGGGGTTGGGATCTGTGTCGCTCGGAAGTCCTCCTCTAGGCCTGGTGTTTTAGGCTCCAGCAAATTGCCCAAATTGATATTCAAGTGCCTTAGTAGCTAATTGGTTGTTCTTCACCTCGGCTGCCAATTTCACATAGTCAGCCTGCAATTGAGCTTGGTTAGCTATCATTGTCTTGAACATCTCCTCAATGCTTGGTGATGGTGGTGGAGGAGGTGCATTGTTGTTTCTATATTGTGCTTGATAGTTCTGTTGCCCTCCTTGATTCCTCTACGCCCCCTGACTCGAACTTTGCCCTTGATGGTTGTTGCTACCCCAAGAGAAATTCGGGTGATTCCTCCAGTTGGAATTGTAGTTGTTGCCATACTGTTGATGGTTGTTCCTCTGTAAATTTCCCACAAAGTTCACCGAGTCAGGATTTGCTCCACAACACTCAGCTGAGTGCTCACTACTCCCGCACACTTCACACCAAATTTGCTGCACTACATTCACTGGGGCTTGAGTCTGGTTCATTGTCATATTATTGAAGTGGGTGTTGAGTTGATTCTGTAAAGCAGCTATTTGTGCAGCAATAGCTGTAAAACCATCCACTTCTAGAACTCCTGCTGCTTTCCTTGTTCCTCCTCTTGATGAATCAACATTCCACTCCGGATTTCCCTGCGAAATATGATTTAACAAGGTATACAGCTCCTCATAAGTTTTCTCCAATGCCTGTCCCCCAGCTGCTGAGTCTAGCAAGATTTTTGTGTGGGGTTCCAAGCCCTCTATAAAAGTGTGCACCAGCACATCATTGGATTGATGATGATGTGGACAATCCCGCAACATGGACTTGAATCTCTCCCAAGCCTGATATAGATTCTCCCTATCTCTCTGTTTGAAACTTAGAATTTGACTTCTAAGTCTTGCTGTTTTACCGGATGGAAAAAATTGTATCAAGAATTTCCTTGCAAGATCATCCCACGTAGTAATAGAATTAGGTGGCTCAGCTTTCAACCACCTCTTGGCTTCTCCCAATAGTGAAAATGGGAACAATGTAAGCCTGACATAATCTGATGACACTCCAGCGGGGATGTAAGTGTCACTTATCTCCAAACAATTTTGGAGATGCTGCTCTGGATCCTCATGAGGGAGACCTGTGAACTGCCAGCTGGTGTGCAGCAATTGCACCATGTTTTGTTTGAGCTCGAACCTCCCTCCTGGCTCAGGTTTGCGGATGCTAAATGTGACATTGTTAGCATGTGGGATTGCCACCTCGCGAACCGGCTTAGCTTCCATTTCCTCGGGCACTAGCATTGCCCTTACTACTGGTGGATTCTGTTGTTGCTCCATGATTGCTTGTCTGAGCAACTGTAGCTTTTTCTCTAGAGCTTCTCTCCGCTGACGATGAAATTGTCTTTCAGGCTCTAAATATGAGTCCACCAGTTCCTTGTCTCTTGCCAGTGTTCAACAGAGATTATATCTGCGAAATACAGGCTAAGACCAAGTTGTCAACACTTAAGAAAAAATGTAGTAAACTTACACTTAAGAAAAATTCACCAATTGCCCGTCCCCGGCAACGGCGCCAAAAACTTGTTCGGGTGTCTACTCTGGGGTAATTACTACACGCAAGTGCACGTGGTCGAACAAGTAGTAAAGTGGCTTAAGTAAGCCAAGTATCGATCCCACAGGGACTGGGATAGGGTACAATCTACTCAAGTGTCACTATATTTTAACTCTAAAAATGCAGACAACAGTGTGAAAAAGAGTTTGGTATTTTGGTTTCTAATTTTATGCTAATTATAAACGAATATACAATGTGAGTCTGAACTATGAATATAAGCACGCTGAGGTTAAATGAACATGTATAGAAACTAATCATCGATACAATGTTTGGTTAATCTTTCCTCCGGTTGCTAGTCAAGAATTATTGCCAATGGATTAAAACTCTCGTATTTAACCCAACTTAAGAATCATGAACCGTCCACCTACATTTCTGTGATTAAACCAAATTCATGTTCTAGCCATACAAAACCGATTCCTTAATTGACTATTATGACTTTCAGGTATATTTCTATCCCGAAGGTAAATCAATCCTCAATTTTCCCAAACTAAGAAAAGATCATATTCTATTGATTCACAACTTTCCCATTTCTTGCTCTCTCGAGTGAAACCGGACTTTTTAGATGTACATTAACGTTGGCCACACATCAATGCAGTAAGAACAAGAATCAATAGAACAACCATAGAAGAAAAGATGAAAAACCCAATTGATCAATAACTACATTTCAATACAATTATTCTTAACCTCAGCAAGAAGAGGAATTAGCCACTCATTTGTGGATTAAACATCGTTAAATGAGTGTTAAACATACAAGCAATTGAATTAAAGAAGAAGGAGATAGAGAAAAACCCTGATAATTTCGTCCCCTTAACTGCCTGTAACCCACGTTCTTGCTCCACCAAGTCAGAATTATTAAAAATGAACCTAAGTGTTCTATTTATACTAGTGGGAATTTTTCCCGGAATAACAAGCAACGTGTCACGGAGTGCATCGCGGAGCACTGCCTCTGTGACACGCCACTGACGCGGACCCTTACTGGAAATTGATAGTCTAGGTAATAAGGCCCAATGTGGCACGGCGTGCAACGCGGGGCTAGGCCAACGTGCCACGGCCCCAACGCGCACCCTCACTGGATTTTGGCCAAAAACTCCTATCCAGGCAGAAGGCATCCGCGATGGCAGCGTGACACGGCTCCATCGCGGAGCCTCTTTAATTTGTGCCTCTAAATGCTTGTGCATTTGCTAACATCCGAGTCCAACCCCAATCTCTCCCAACACGCATTTTAGCTTCCCAAAATTATATTTCACCTGCAAAACAACACTAATCATGTTGGTTAGTATAAATTCATATTTTATTATCAATCACATGAGAATGTATAAACATTGATAGATAAACAAGGCTAAAATGACACCTTTGAGTATCACTTGGGCATATAAATTTGCCCAAGATCAGACAACTCATACAATGACACATGACCCATCACCACCACTATACACCCAGTAATTAAACTCTTGAGCACGAACCACATAATGAGTCGTGGTATCTCCCAACGACTCATTGTGTAGCTCGTCCTGAGTGGGAAATGGAAGATACAGACTAGTGTACCTCACGGCTGGTCTAACGAGTCGCCTCCATAAGTAACGACTCATTGTGACCAGTTGTTAAGTCCACTGGTCCAAAAAAAGAAAATAATGACTTTCAGACAATGAGTAACCTCACAAGTTGTGGAAGTGGCAATGACTCATTAAGTCCCTCGTCCTGTCTGCGGGGACACAATTAAAAGCTGGTTTTATTTCATCTCACTATGCATATTAACTATCATCCCGTAGGTATAATGGCTCTGAAGGGTACGCTAAAGAAGTGTCCAGACAAGAAACAAGTGTTGGAGAGGAGTTAGCCATCATATCGCAGACTTAGGGACGCGCCCTCCTCATCCGAAGAGTCGAGTAGCTCAAAGGAGGACTACGAAGTTTCAGAAGAGCAGCTTGTGAGAAGATCCACTAGGGCTAGGACCCAACGACCTACAAATACGAAAGCCCTAGTTGGTGCTCCTATTCCACTTGCAAGAGACCCACAAAGACAAGCAGAAGAGCATGATGGGGCTACAATCCCGATTGCTCCCGGGGGCACCACAATGAGGTAAATGCAGAAGTTGCTAATGAGTCACATGCTCAACAGGGGAGCATAGATGATGAGATAACAGAGACTTCAAATACATCTAATGATCAACCATGGCAGGTAAGGCGATGGTGTGTTCGAGGTATGCGGTCCATTTACAACAGGGACATTGCTCCGAATGAAAAAGGCCATCCAAAGAGGAGCATCTACAATGAGCCTAGACTGGTCACCACGGGGCTCAAGGACATCCCTGAGCTACATGATTTATTTGACAGATACAGGTTCGGGTGGTTAACTGAGCCATCGGGGAGCTACATCCCTTTCCTAGTCAGAGAGTTTTATACAGCATACATAGCCACGTTACAGCATCTGGCGTTGGGAGGCCAAGAGGAAGAAAAGACCCGCATTGACGCAGGTGTTGGTTCGGGAGACGCTTGTAGATATCTCTAAGAGGACCATCTTATACTGCTTTATGGTCCAAACTATCATGCCCTAATGAGTACAATCGAGTTCAATCACAGATTGTTTAAGCTTAAGAAAGTCAAAACCAAGAAGCTAAACAGTGTAGAATGAATCAGGTAGTACACTTGGTTGTCATGAGTCATTGCCACAAGGGGTCCGCTGGTTGAGTGGTTGAATGACACAGAGTCCTAGAAAAAAAAGGCCACATTGAACTTCCAAGTTAAATTCTGGTTGTCATTGACTTGGCACAGGCTAGTACCGACCAGCAATGATAATGTTCTTTCACCTGACAGAGCTGCACTGGTAGCTACCATCATGAAGGGTATGCCATAAACTTCCCGCAGTATATTGCTGAAGAGATTTGAGAGTGGGAGATAAATGATAGCACTACCATTCCCTTTCCATGCCTCGTTAATAGACTCTGTCAGGAGTTAAAGGTTCCAAAATTTCCATTGGTTGATCAGCGAGTGGTGGTCCATAATATCACCGATATCTGGTTGATAAGAGACGAAACAAACCAAAAGTCGTGAGTGAGGAGTCAGTCTGCTGGAGCAACTTTATTGGCAGAGGCATTGAGCAGCGTTGAGACTGCATTGTCTACTGAGATTGTGGCAGAGCCCATAGAGGCCAGAGAGATTGGTAGCCTTCCTGAGGCTATAGATGCAGCCGACATTCCCGCACCTGTTGAGGTTCCAGAGTCCTCACCCTCAACAGCAGCACCTCGACCACCTATTCCACCCTCACGTGCTCCTTCAGCCAGTCTAGTCACTATTTTCCAAGAATTCCTAACCGACATGGCTAGGCGGCTAGCGAAAGCCGAAAAACAGCAAGCACACATGGCTCTTCAAGTTAAAGTACTAATGGAGCAAGTTAAGCCATGGGTTACAAAGGAATTGGAGGTTCTCTCTAGCTTAGTGCATGGCTGGTTAGATGCTTAGATGCTTTTGAGAAGCGCATGGAAGAGAGCCTTGCACAGTTATTGGCGCCCGAACTGGCAAGGTGGTATGCAGAGGTAGCAGCACTCTGAGCGAAGGTGCAGGAGTTTTCTGCATGACAGGTAGTTGCGATCCCCCCACCCTTGCTTCCAGGGATTGATGACGAGAGTGAGGAAGAGCTGCTGCAAATATTTGATTTTATCACTGAGGAGTCGGTGGCGCAAGATAAGGGCAAGAGGCCTCGTGAGGAGGAAAGTTTTGAGTAGGATGATTCTATGCTCCGCGAGCAGAAGCGAGAGAGGAGAGAGATGGAGACAGCACTGCAGTTATCCAGAGAGGAGGCTCGACAGAGGGCCGCAGTTGAGGCAGCAAGTGCTCATGGAGAAGGTACGAGCTCTGTAGGTTCTGAAAATGCACTGGGTCAAGCCAGTGGTACAGGAGATGACACTGGAGGAGTATCTACACCCTCCACTGACCAGGTCGCAAACGCCTAGGTCACACAGGTATGTTCCCTATTTCCATGGTTTCGTTTATATATATATATATGCGTCGAGGACGATGCATGCTTTTCTTGATGGGGGTGGGGAGGGATACCTGTGTATTTTTGTTGAACATAACCCGAGGGTTTTTCTTTCCAAATATCTTTTCCCTCGGGTGTTCCTTATCGAGTAGAACTGGCACATTTAGGTTTTTATGTTTTTTGTGTTTGTTTGTGTCAATCGAAAGAAAATTAGGTGCACTTAAGGCAGTCAAGAGCATGAATTTTTGAATTTAGTTGAACTGATAATGTGATACCCCTCCTAAATTTTTTTATGTGTGTGTTAAAATTGACAAGTATGACCTTTTTGAATCTTTGCATGGCATTAAAACTGTGAACATGTTTACCATTGTATGACTGTACCTGAACTAGCAGTTAGTCGAAGTGATGATGTTGTCTTGTTCTATGCGTGAGTGAGACTTAATAGTTAAATTTTGTTGTGTGTATCAATCTAGAACTTTCATGGTCAGTCATACCGAGGTAAAGGATGGAAAACTAGAAAAGGATCATAGGCCCTTTTTGATTAATGAGTCCACTTTAGCCCTAAAAGACCTACCAAATGAAAATAAATATCCCTTGATCCAAATTTTTGAGCTTAAATTGACCCTTCTTTTTGTTAACACCAATTCACCTTCCTACTTAATTAAAATGAACCTATTCTGGCCCTGGTCCCTCCTTGGACACAGTGAACCTCAACTTAGGTAAATCGCTTAAGTTGAGGGTGGATATCATAGGGGTGATTAAGAAGAGTAGGGTGGAGTGAAATTGAGTAATGAAAATGAAAGAACGGATGCGGTGTGCATAATGAAAAGAAAAGAAAATTTTTTGTTAAAGAGAAAAAGGAGCATAAAGAAAAAAAAGAGAGAAAAAATGAAGGAGGTGATGAATACTTGAAAGAAGAAACACCGCACTTGTTGTTGCAAACGCAAGTAAAATAAGAAGAAAGCAAAGGAAAAAGGGAGAAAATAGAGAAAGAAGGTTAAAAGTGGAGCCAATGTGTGTGTAATGCCAAGGAGGGTTAAGCTACTAGTCCCATATGTACCATACTCAAACCTGAGCCTACGTTACAAGCTTAAAAAGCCCTATAGTGATCCTGGTTACCCGTTTGAAATTCGTAGATATTGAAAGTAAAGGCAAGCTTATGGTATTGCATATGCACAGTGAGAATTTCTTTGAGAGAGCGAGTGTGATCTTACCTAGTCCCAAGAGAAATACATTGATATGATCATAAATACAAGAGTGAGTGTGGGACTTCTTTGTGGTGAGAGCATTTGGTCAACAAAATCATCTGCAAACTGTCTGGGTCAATGCTATAGATTTATGTGCATGGTTGCAAGTGATAGTATTTTGCCATGTTTCAATTCCTCAATGTCATGGTTGAAAATTTAACATATGCATTGTGATTTAATTTTGTATGATAAAGGAGGGGTTAGAAAATCTGATTAGGAGTTGTGACTGCCGTAAGTTTCCTAAGTTTCTTTTGATTGAAGCGTCAAGTAGTTTATTTTATTTTGTTTTTTCCTGAGGACATGCAAAAGTTCTAAATTTTGGATGTTGATGTGCCATGATTTTACAGCACTTTCTACACTTAAAACCAAGAAACTATGCAAATTTTGGATACATTTATGTAGATATGATGAGTTTGTGTTAAATGTTGCAGGAAAATAGGTCCGGAATAGGAACTGGGCAAAGTAAGCAAAAATGGACAAAACCGCAGGCTGATACCCAGGCCACGAGTTGTTGTCCCAATGAATGACTCATGTCTGGAGTCGTTGGAAGAAATTGAGTTTGATGAAGAAGATCCAGTGTACCTCACGAGTTGAAGGCACGACTAGTTACATTTGGTAACGAGTCGTAATGACAATTGTGGAGACTGGGAGAAGAATTTCGGAAGATTTCCCAGTGAAGACAACAAGTGATATAACGAGTCATCGGGTGAAGTGATGACTCGTCATCAGGTACTGTGGGCATTCGTCAAGTGCACTGGAGGATTTGATGAGCTAGGTCCACGAGGGACCTAACGACTCATGCCCAGGCCTAACGAGTGTTAGGTGACCCGTCACCAAGACTGGAAAAATTGCTGAGAAAAAGTCAAATTCACTGGACACGACTCGTTGGGAGACCCAACGATTGATTACTTGGCCCATTACCCTTGCCGACCTGGAGTCCAATTTTAGTTAGGATAAGATCTATTTGGAACTATAAATATAATATTTAGGTTTATTTTTTGGACACAATTTCTTTTACCAATTTTCACGCTAATTTTAGTATTGTTAACAAGCATTATTCGTTCAAGAAACAAAGTTTGTAATTTTGTTCTTGATTTTGGGAATTAAACAACATTGGAGTTTTTTTCATCGGTTTTGGAGTTTTATTCAATTCACATGGTTTTCTTCTACAAATTTTTGTAAGTTACAATTATCATTTCTTCTATATTTTGTGATTGTGATTATTCAAATATGAGTAGCTAAAACCTATAACTAGGGTTGTGGGAACTATGATCAATTAACACATGTAGGTAAACACTTAGTGATTCTTGAATGGGATTTAATGCAAGTATTATTTTTCCCTTCGTTTTAATTATTCCTTAACGGTTGCAAACATTGGAACTCGCCTTATTCTTACTTACCGGATCAAAGGGGTACTGAATGGGAAAAGAGATTAACAACAGAGATTTGAGGCTATCAACATTCATCTAATAGCTTGAACTTATCAGGGAATAGCTAATCCGATATTAAGGGTAAGGGTTAGTTAAGCATACACCCATATACGGGCCAAGTTGCGTGGTGATAATCATCTAGATAGTGGACCAACCATTTACGTGAACTTAACTTACCAATATTGCATGCTAAACACCGGAATAGATTATTAGTGTAAAAGCCTTTTGGTTATGAAGTCATGGGGAACACAATCCTAGTCAATTTGTTGATTGAATACAACTGAAATTGATTTAAACATCTACTAGTCTTTACTCTTGTTCATTATTTTGTTTTTCAATTCTTTCCCCCCTAGGAAATAAGTAAGCCGATAGTGATAGCTAATCTCATTAACTCAAGTTCTTTCCATATTCCCTGTGGGATCGACCCCAACATTTGTTGGGTTCTATATTTGACATTGACCACTTTATATCTCAATTACGAGGTGTAATTTGGGCGACATCACCAGCATCATCAGTAGATCTTCTCTGGCAATAATTAGCAGAGTTCAGTGGTGAGTCCTCATCTGCCGAGGACCAGAGTTTCATTTCCAGTTTATTATTTTTTGAAATTTCAATTTGGACCTTAGAGTTAAATAGGGGCTTGTCCCAGTAGCTCATCAGTTCCTTAATTGGCTTTCAGACAGAGTATGTAGTTCAGTTGTTTTAGACATCAGTAAATGTTTCAGCTAGACTTTCAGACTTTCTTCACACCATTTATACAGTTGTTTATTTATCAACTTCTGCTCTTGTGTTGTTAGCTTTTCAGCAGGTCAAATTTAGTAGGATATGCTCTATCAGGGTTTTCTTGGGGTCACTTGTGACTCTAAGTATCGTGTCACATTCTGGGTGCAAACTCGGGTCGTGGCTAATTTAATTGATTTTTGTATTTATTATTATTTTGATTCCTAACCAATAGGACATGTCCTTGGTCTTTGCAGAACTCGATAGAGGAAAGTCCAGACCAAACTGGAATCAATTAGAATAGTATATTTTAAAGGAAAGAATTTGCCGCTATGATACAAATATACGTAGTCTACCCTATTTAGTTCATATATGGGAGTTCAAATGCATTCTTATGTACATGTCATAGAGATATAGTCAAATAGTCCCAGAATTCTTTTTTCATTGCAAGTTTAATACAATATCTGTCACATTTTATTGTTTGAACAAAGGTTACAAAATCTTCAAACTTAATCCCTTTGAAATCACTAGTCAATAATTAACAGCATTGTATCTTTAATTCCTTATCAATAACGAGTCCCTGTGGCTTGAATACCTAATTTGTATCATTGTATTATTTGCACAACCGCATGCACTTGCTTGTGCATTTAAGCACGATAAGTTTTTTGGTGTCGTTGTCAGGGACTCAAATAAATAAATTAGATTTTTCGGTTATTATTTATTTTTGTGTGTATTAGTGAGTAACAACTTGATCTTAGCTGCTACATTTTTGTAGGTTTACAGGTGAATGCAACAGGATTTCAGTAGAGAAAGTCTCACAGAATTTTAATGGAATTAAAGAGATACTTCCATTAATTAAGACAAGAAAGGCAAGCATGTGAAAAGTTGAAAGATATGGAAACAAAGGAAGAAGCCCCAATGGAAGGAAGAGATGTGGCAGTACCACTTGTAGGCAATATGGCCTCCAGTATTCAAAAGTGTTGCCATCATGGGAAAGTGGAGTTGAAACAAAACATGGTTCAACTCCTTCATACAACTAAGCAATTCATATGTTTTCCCCATGAAGATCCACAGAGACTCCAGCAAAGACATAAGTCTCACTAATCTATAGGAAATTCTGGATGTGCTATTAATTATGTAAAGCTTGCGTTATTTTTGTTCTCTCTATTTTTGGTAAAGCAAAGAGGTGGCTCAAGTTGGAACCTTCCAATTCTATTACTTCATGGTCTAACTTAGCCATGAAATTTCTCGCTCGATTTTTTCCATCCAGAAAACTGCTAAACTGAGGAGTGAGATTATTTTCTTCAAGCAGAGAGAACGAAAGACCTTGTACAAGTCAGGGAAAGATTTAAAGATTTGTTGAGAGATTCGCCGCATCACCAGAAGACAAAGGAAGTTTTAGCTCGCACATTCATTATGATCCTGGAGCCACACATGAAGGTCTTGTTGACATGCCTAAAAAAACTTGTGATGATTTGTGTTTATTATTGACCAAGTTATCTTCGAGCAACACCGAATAGGCTACTAAAAGAGGATGAAGCATAGTGAAGAAGGCTGCAGGAATGCTAGATGTGGATGGTATGACTTCCTTATCTACTCAGATAGCAACCATGGTCAATAATATCAATCAGCTGATCAAGCTTCTTATGGCCCAAGCTCAGCCCCAAGTTCAATCGGTACAATAGACACACATTTTGAGTGGAGTGTGTGGGAGAGATCATGCAACAGAGTTGTATGGAGCAAACTTGGAATCAATGAATTTTGTACAAAATGCAGGTACAAGTAGGAAATCAAGGCTATGGAAAAAACTATAATCCCAGTTGGAGGAACCACCCAAATTTTTCATGTGGTAATAAGAATTAGAATTAGTTTAGACAGTAGGGATAGTCTAACTTTCAACAGTCACAAGAAAAGTAGACCTACAACTAGCCAAATGGTGTGGAATATTTGCTAAAGAACCTATTTGAGAAGCAGGATACGATGGGGGAGATGTAGGACATACTAGCAACGAATGTCAAAAACCAAGACTAGTTTTAAGGGCGCTAGAGAGATAGATGGGTAAAATCACGAGGGCACAAAATACAAGTCCACAAGAAGGCTTTTTGATGTTAATACAAATCTTAAGCAGTAATGTTATTACACTCATAAATGATAAGGAGATACAGAAATTGATATCCAAAAAGGTGGGTCCTAAAGATGTCAAGGTAGAGGAAGAGGTCGAAGGAGCGGATGTTTTAGCCACCAATACCAGTGGCATCAAAAACCCCTTCTCTATTCCTGCAGATATTGAAGAAGCACAAAGAGGAAGCACAAAGTTTAATAATTTGTTGAAATAGGTTCACATTAAGATACACCTTATTGATATATTATAGGGAATACCTCAATATGCCAAGTACATTAGGAACATTATTGCGACCAAAAGGTGATTGAAAAAATATGTCACTGTTGCACTAATAGAGGAGTGCATGTCTAGGATACGCAACAAATTACCTACCAAATTGAAGGATCCAGGGAGTTTCACGATTGAGATATCAATAGGTAACAAAGTGATGGGCAGGGCATGGTGGATTTAGGGGCAAGCATTAAGTTGATACCTACATCGATTTACAAGAAATTGAGGTTGAGTGTACCATGCCCAACAACTATCATGTTGCAGCTGCTGACAGATCACTAGTCGGTCTTTAAAGTATCATAAAAAATGTATGTGTAGTTAGGGTCCTTGATATTTCAAGTGGACTTCATAATCCTCGACTTTGAGTCATACATAAAAGGTCCTTTCATTATAGGACGTCCATTTTTTTCAACATGTAAGGCCTTGATAAATGTGGATGCAAAAACGTTGACAATGAGAGCTCATAATAAAGTGAAAATATTTGAAGTGAACAAAGCACCCAAAATTACAGCCAATTATGAGAACTATCTGACATTAATGTGGTGGAACTTGGCTCCAAGTCTTTCATTACCTATCCGTTGTCACCTCCAAAAAAATATTTTTAAGAATGTAGTGGATATGAATTAGAAAGATATAAGAAATACTTTGGTGGACATTGGCTAGTGTTTTGCCAAAGAGGTGAATTGAAAAAATTTCGTGTCGGAAGGTTTTTTAGGACAAGCATGATATAAAGTCGTGTCACGACAATAAACCAGGCGCTACTCCGAAGGCAACTTGAGATGGTCGTGCCATGAACTTAAATAAGGCACTGATTGGGAGGCAATCTAATTTTCTAACCATGATGTGTATGATATCATGCATGTATAGGGATGAGACGTGCTCAAGTGAAACATGAGACTAAAATTTAGAAAATAATCTAAGGAAAAATCATCTCTCTACCTCTCTAGGTGAAGGCCAAATCGAGGCAGTAGCTCTCCTTGAGTCTCATGGAGTGAAGCCCATTGTGAGGCCTCTCTTTGCTTTGGAGCTCGCATCGCGAGGCAGTTGGTTCGTTAAGGAAAATGTAAGAAATTACTACGTCCCATTCCCCCTATATAACTCCCTATATTCCATCACCCTCATCTCCATAAGCACAAAGCCCCAAGGATTTTACTCTCCAAACCTCCCACATTCTCCTCCTAGTTTTAAAAGCAAGGAAGCCTGTAAGTTGTTCTCAACTTCTTAAAGTTAGTCCTTATCTTTCCTCACTCCTCACCCCCATTTTTGCTTTATGAGATGACATTGTTAGTTGTGGATTATTTTACTTTAGTAGCATTAAATCGTGAGTTTATTATGTGTGAATGGGTTGAAATTATGGTGAATATGTGTGAAGTAGCATGAATGTGATTGATATTAGCTGATAGATGAGATTTTTTTTTTATAAAACTCCATTATTAACATAAAGGAACAAGCTTACTATAGAGTGCATACCATATATTTGATGAAATTCCCCAAAGGATAGTCATGGTCAGTACGTACCAAATGATATATGGATGACGAATATTTTAAGGAAACATTATTCACAAGGTGAGCACAATGGGTTTAGCAATTTGTAAGTATGGGGTGAACCCAAAATTCAGTGAAAATAATAGTGCAGTATGGTAGTGGTGATTATCTACAAAACAAACACAATGGAGAAGTCTGAGTACCCATTAGCATGATAGTAGCACTATGCTAGAAAACTAAGTGTGGGGTCAATTGAAAACTCTTGTAACTTGATTTGCTAGCTGCATAATCTAGTTTTAATTGAATGTCATTTTGTATGTAAAATGGTCAGACCACTGATGGTCAAGCAAAGAAGAGAAGCTGAATGGAAAAAAGGCAAGGCAGTTCAGCCCCTCCTCACTCAATACGTGAAGCAGAACCAGAGCCTCCCACTAAGCCTCCAGTACATAGGTACGGGCTAAAATGGTGGAACAATATGGGAAGATGTGATTCAAGAGATTCAACCTGATCATTACACACTTGAAGTTCAAATTGATGAAGCTAGGCTCCAGGTAGAGTACCCAGCAGCTATCTGGCAACAGATTCACCAGAGGGGACTCCAGTTCATTTTTAAAGACCTAGACGAGTGCAACCTCAATCTTCTCCAAAATTCTATGCCAACTGGAATATTTCCAGAGATCCTAATGAGGTAAAGATAATGGGTACAACGGTACCTTTTGAAGCTAATGATTTGAGCAGGTTTATAGGAACTCTAGTGGTCCCATATTGACCACTGAATGAGATGGTCTCACCCACCTTATAGAGAGATTAAGCATACACTGTATTAAGGGTACTCCAGTGCTATATGGGTGTGTTGAAGGGATGACAACACGCACAAAACCCTTTCCATGGTACATTTGAGCTAGTAAGCTCGGGTATGGCTAAAAATCATCTCTGCACTAATTATGTCGAGTGAGCACTTTACCGCTGTTACTTATGACAGGGTTTGTCTGATTTACATGTTGATGACTGGGAAGCCTGTACATTTGGGTTATATCATGAAATCCAAGATACATCAGGCGCATGAAGACGCTGATTAGATTTTACTACAAAAGCGTCCTCACACACTATTTGTGATCTCATGACACAAATGAGTGAGATGGTTTCACCTGCCTTATAGAGAGATTAAACATACACTGTGTAGCTAGTAATCCAATACTAGATGGGTGTATCAAAGGGACCCACAAAACCCTTTCCATGGCACATTTGAGCTAGGAAGCTCGGTTATGGCTGAAAATCATCTCTGCATGGATTATGTCGAGTGAGCACTTTACCACCGTTACTCAAAACATGGTCTGCCTGATTTACATGTTGATGACTGGGTAGCCAGTACATTTGGGCCATATCATGAAAGCCATGGTGCATCAGGCACATGAAGGTGATGATCGCATATTTTACTACGAGAGCATCCTTACACAGCATCTGCGATCTCATGACATTATTGAGGGGGAGCTTATTATCACTCAGTAACGGAAATAGATTTGTGGATGTGTCCTGTATAAAGGGGCTAGAGGAGCTACTAGGAAGGATGCTAACTGTTGTCGAACATCATTTGCGAATGACAATTATAATGCCTATATTTATGGGATGATACAATTGCAACTAAACCTAGGAGGCAGTGCTGCCACACCTGAGGAGATAGCCATACTGGACTACCGTTATTCGCTTAATAAGCATACACAAGTAGATGTTTTAGGTGGAGCTGGCTTATGATGAGCCTTGTTCGACCCAAAACTACACGCAAGTGCACGTGGTCGTACAAGTAGTAAAGTGGCTTTATTTCAAGCCAAGTATCGATCCCACAGGGACTGAACTACGGTATTAATCAACTTAAACGTCAGTGAATGATATCTCTATGAATGCAAACGACCAAATAAATAATGTTTTATGAGTTATGGTCACTAAGTAATAAGAATCTAAGTCAAGATTATAATTTGAGTCTGAACAATAGCAATAAACAAGCTGAGGTTAAGGCACGCATGCAGGGATGTAATTTCTTAATTCACTTCAGTCAATCTTCTCTTCGGTTGCTAGTCAAAAATTAATTGCCAATGGATTGGATCTTTCGAATCCTATCCAATTAAAGAATCATGAAACCTTATTCTACATTTCTGTGATATAAGAATCTCATGCTCTAGCCATACATAACCGATTCCATAAATGACTAATAAAACTTTCAGATATATTTCTATTCTGAACGTAAATCAATTCTCAATTTTCTCAACTAAGAAAAGATCATATCCTACCAATTCACATCTTTCCAATTTATTTCCTTTTCAAAATCAAAATTGGATTTCTAAGATATACATTAACATTGGCCAAACATTAATGCAGTAAAACAAGGATTGATAGAACAACCATTGAAGAAAAGATGAAAACTGAATTGATTAATAATTACATTCCTCTACAATTATCCTTAACCTCGGCAAGAGGTGAATTAGCTACTCATTTGTGGATTAAACATCTTCAAATAAGTAGAATTCATACAAGTAATTGAAATTAAAGAGAAAAAGGAAGAGAATAACCCTAGAATTTTCGTCCTCTCAACTGCCTGCAACCCACGTTCTTGCTCAACCAAGTCAGAATGTTTAAAATAAAACCTAAGTGTGCTATTTATACTATTGAGAATTTTTCCCGGAATAACAAGAAACGTGGCACGGAGTGTATCGCGGAGCACTCCCTCCGTGCCACGGGGATATCGTGGACCCTCACTGGAAATCGGCTCCCAGGTAATTGCACCTCAACGTGGCACGGCTTTTATCGTGGAGCCTTGCCTCCGTGCCATAGTGCTAGCGCGCACCTTCACTGGAACTTGACATAAATAATTCATCCAGGCAGAATGCCTCCACGATGGTAGCGTGACACAGCGCCATCGCGGAGCCCTTATTTTTGCCACTTTCCCTTGTCAACTTCCACTTCTTGCTTCCAAGTCCATTCCCGCACTTCACCAACATATATATTAGCTTCCAAAATTTCCTTTAACCTGCAAAACAACACTAATCATGTTGGTTAGTATAAATTCACATTTATCAAAGAATCACATGAGAATATACACATAATAATAGATAAACAAGTCGAAATGAAGCATTTGAGTATCACTTGGGCATGAAATTCTGCCCAAGATCAAGCCTCTATATGATGACATTACCACACCCAAGCCCATGGTCCATGAAGAGAGGGAAAATGATGATGGAGAAGAAGAGAAGCCAAACCGAAACACGATAGGGAATAAGGCGACTCAATGTTTGTCCCTTATAAGGATGAGGATAAGGATTCAGATGCTTAGTCTTGGGGTTCTTTATTTCCAACCTTTTTATACTTTATTTTGAGCACCGGGGACAGCGCAGATTTTTAAGTGTGGGGTGGGTGGAAAAAGGAACTTTTGATATTAATAGTTATTACTTGTAGTATTTTGTTATGCTAGACATGGAAATAACAATGTATTATAGTAATGGTGTTAATCTACACAAGTAATACAATGGAGAAGTCTGAGTACCCATCAGCATGACTAGTAGTACTATGCTAGCAAACTAATTGCGGGGTCAATTGGACACTCTTGTAGCTTGGTTTGCTAGCTGCATATTCTATTTTTAACAAAATGCCGTTTTGTAGGTAAAATGGTGCATCCATGACAAGTCGGAGTAGTGGCTAAACACAAAATGAAGGCCACTGATGGACAAGCAGAAAAGAGAAGTCAAATGGAAAAAGGGCAAGGCAGTTCATCCCCTTCTCACCCAGCACTTGAAGCAGAACCAGTCCCTCCCATTAAGCCTGCAGACCATAGGTACAGGCTAAAATGGGTGGATCAATATAGGAAGACATGATTCAAGTGATTCAAACCTAATACATACTCAAAGTTCAAATGGAAAAAGGGCAAGGCAGTTCATCCCCTTCTCACCCAGCACTTGAAGCAGAACCAGTCCCTCCCATTAAGCCTGCAGACCATAGGTACAGGCTAAAATGGGTGGATCAATATAGGAAGACATGATTCAAGTGATTCAAACCTGATACATACTCAAAGTTCAGATTGATGAAGCTAGGCTCCAGGCAGAGTACCCTATGACTATCTAGCAACAGATTCACCGAAAGGGACTCTAGTTCATTTTTGCAAACTCAAGCAAGTGCAACCTCAATCTTATCCAAAGATTCTATGCCAAATTGAATGTTGTCAGAGATCCTAATAAGTTAAAGGTAAGGGGTATAGTGGTACCTTTTGAAGCTGATATTTATGCAAGTTTATGGGAACTCTAGTGGTCCCACATGCACTATTGAATGAGATGGTATCTCGCCTATCTTTTAAAGTGATTAAGCATACATTGTGTAAAGGGTACTCCAATACTAGATGGATGCATCAAAGGGACAACAACACCCATAAAACCCTTTCTATGGCACATTGAGTTAAGAAGCTCGAGTATGGCTAAAAATCATCTTTGCACGAATTATGTTGAGTGAGTACTTTACCACCATTACTCGGGATAGGGTCTATCTGATTTACATTTGATGGCTGAGCAGAATATATATTTGCATCATATCATGAAAGCCATGATGCATTAGGTGCATGAAGACGCTGATCAGATTTTACTACAGGAGCATCCTCACACAGGATCTGCAATCTCATAAGACTAATGAGAAGGAGCTTGACTATCACTGGGTGATAGAAACAGACCTATGGATGTGACCCATAAAAAGGAGCCAAAGGAGTTTCTAGGAAGGATACTAGCTACTGCAAAACACCATTTGTAGGATGACAGCTATAATGCCCATACTTATGGGATGATGCTGTTGCAGTTGACCCTGGGAGGCAAATCCTCCATACTTGAGGAGCCAGCCATGCTGGACTACCGCTATCCGCTCAATGAGCATGCAAAACAAATATATTGAGTGAAACCTACTTATGATGAGCCTCTAGATGATGACATTTTCACACTCGAGCCTATGGTGAATGAGGAGGGGGAAGATAATGATGGAAAGAAAGGAAAAGCCGATTTGAAATGCGAAACAAAAGAAGGCGACTCAGAGTTTTCCTCTTATGAGAATGAAGCTAAGGATTCAGATGCTTATTCAGGGAGTTCTTTATTTCCACCCTTTTTATACTTTATTTGAGCACTGCAACAATGCCAATTTTTAAGTGTAGGGTGGAAAAAAAAACTTTTGATATTGGTTATTATTACTTGTAGTATTTTGTTATGCTTGTCATGGGAAGAATATGTATATTATTTTCTAATTTGTTTCTTGTTGATGATTAGTGTGATTTAATTCGATAAATATATGTAGTAATAGTGTATCATGCTAGCAATAGCACATCCCTTGATTTTTATTTTCGGTTCTTTTTCAACGGTGTCTTTGAACCGTACTTAGTTAAATTTTTATTTTTAGTCATAGATAGGGACTTTTCTCAATGAATGAATGATGACCCTCTTGAGAGAAAATTGGTAGTTAGGAGTAAGGTTGTAGTAGAGGAACGAATGTCTTTCAAATGCTAAGTACTCAACCTAGATTCACCATAGGCAACTTTGGCCAACTATCATAATGTTGTACACAGAAATGTAGACTACCTTTAACTAAGACATGTAGGCTCTTCATTTGACTCTTATTTTAATAAAAGGGTTTAAAATTTTTGAATCTAATTAGACTATCAAGTAAAGTGTAAAGGAAAGAAAACTGTTTAAAGTCAATTGTGTGCCTAGTGTGGTAAGTCTTAGTAATATTCCGTGCATGTTACAGATGTCTAGAACATGTCCGATGTGCCTACAAAGTGAAATAAAGTGTTTAAACATAGTAAATGACATAAGCAATCTTTGTTAGACATAATTTTTCTCTCACATATTTGCCTACCTGTGCATTATCCCTAATCAACCCCTTTGAACCATCAGCCTTATTTATTTGATAACTAATATGAGAAGCCTTTACCCTTTTATTGTGAACCTAACAATGTTTGATTCGAATTTTCTCAAGGCACTTTAAAAGAGAGCACAGGGGAGACAAAAAGGGGAGGATTAAGTTGAACACAAAGAGATAGGTTGAAATCAATAAAATAAGTTGAGGGTGCACTTGTGTGGAAATAATAGAGTATGTTATCATAAGGAGTAGAAAAATGAAATAAGTGAACAAAAATACTTATCTACGTGAAAAAGAAGAAAAGTATATAACAAAATTGCTCCTTGCTAGTGATGTTTAAAAATGAAGATATGCTTAAAGATTAGGGGAGACAGAAAAGGAAAGAAAATAAAAGTGAAAAAGATGAAGGAAATGAATACTGGCAAAGCAGAAATTTTAAAGTGATGTATCAAAAAGTGCTTAGAGAGTGCGTCATAATTTTCATATAATTCCTACCCGTTCCTTAACCACCATTACAACCCGTGAAGTCCTAATATATCTTGTGTTTGTGTCACTCTTGTTAATTAAGTATGACAGTAAGCGCAAGTTTTATGGTATATCTGCCATGCATGTGAAATTCCTTGATAAGAGTGCATAGTATATTTTTCTCCTTCATCTATATGCCCCGAGAGCTATTGATTTTATATCATAACAAGTGGGGACATCTCTCTTAAACAAGTTATGGCACATGAATGATGATGAATCGGTGAAATAATTGAGGTATTTACTTGGTAACTTAATTTTATTTACCCTGTATTGTATGAGAGTCAATTGCAGAGACTGTCGTGTCTTGTCATAAGGGTCATAACGTTGAAAGACAACAATGCACAAATTAAATGAGTTCTCTATGATGGAAAATGTTTTGGTGATCTAGAACTGAGTAGACCTATTTGAATTGCCCTAGTTTGATGGATAAATTGTAGTGGGTTGTATACGAGTTTATTCGAGATGAACAAAGGTCTAAGTGGGGTGGTGATATTAGGTGTATTTACACGTATAATAAACATATTTTACCCACATCTATGTCTTGTTCTAAGAACAAAGAAACTTAATACACCAAACTATGTTTAATTATTACATCAGTAAACTAATGAAAAAGTGTTGTCTAAATTGCAAGTAAAAACCTGGAAGAAATGGCCAAGTATGAAGGAATGTGATATTCCATGCGGAGCACAACTCAAGACGAGGGAGAGCTGCATAAAGTGAAGGCTGGAAATTACTAAGTGTGGAAACCAGGCTAGGCCTCGCGGAGCGAAGCCCATTGCAATGTCTCTCCTCGCCTTGGAGTTAGCACCATGAATACGGGATTGATTTTTGTTCCAAAAATGAAAGGCCACCCAATTGTGGGTAGGCCTTTGAAAAAATTTTCACTTAATATAAAAGGGCTCCTTAGCTATGTAATGCCGCGGAAACTCAAAATCTAATACCGGGACCTAAATTAAAAAATCTGGAAAAGCTGCAGAAAAGCTTCAAGATGACCCACCTAGAGAGTTGTTAAGTGACCTCACGACTCATTAGGTGAACCGTGAGAAGGAGGTTTAATAATTTAAAGAGGGGAGACAGTGTACCCAACAAGGGACATCATGAGTCGTGGTCACTGACCACGACCCGTTGAGTCACTCGTGGTCAGGCCTGAGTTGGGAATATATTTAATTGACCAATGTACTTGACGAGTGTGGGCAATGAGTCTTGATCCATAGTAACAACTCATTATGTCCCTTGTTATCAGCCTTATTTAGTTTTTAGCCAGTATCTGATGAGTGTCACAACGAGTCGTTATCTGTGCCAACAACTCATTAGGTGACTCGTTATTGGACTTAGCATTAAATCTCCAGAATGAGATAGTATGGTCCACGACTCGTTAGGTCCCTCGTGGTGACCTACTGAGGATCTCAGGCAGTGTACCTGACAGGAATGACCACGAGTAGTGGTCAGTCACCATGACCCGTTAGGGGCACCTGACAGTTTTTCCCAGCAAATTTCTAAGGGCTATTTAGTAATTTTCTACTCTCCCAAGATTTAAACTACGTCGTTTTAGTGGGGAAAAATGGTTCATTCCTCATTCCCCACTATCAGTTCTCAGAAAAGATCGAACGTTCTCCTCTCAAGAATCCTCCAAGCAAAACTAAGACTTCTCATCTCTTGCAGCAGTTCAAGTTTCTTTCTCTGGGAGAATTTTAGTCAAGTATGTGGGAATTTAATAAGGGAATAGTTCTTCCCCTGCGTCCCCAAGATCCTTCCTTATTTTTTTCCTATCAGTACTAGCCTTGAGACTTTCGAAAGTGAAGAAATTATTTGTTAGACCTCCTTTAAATCCTATGAATTATCGTCTATGTTAAATTGTTGATGTTTTCTATCGGATTGTGATTGTATTGTTGCTCATTCCTATAAGTATGAAATTTAGCCATAGTCTTGAATACAAGAAAACTAGAATCTTGCAATAGTGTTTACATACAGAGATTTTTGCTTGATTCTGTTAGTGTTGAGAATTTCCATGTTGTTAATTGTATTGAAAACTAGTTAGACTATTGTCAGTTCAGTTTCAGTAAGAAAAATAGAATATCCAGTGATAGTCAGAAATATCAGTTGATCAGTTTGACTATAGTCTTTTCCCGAGGTGTCAGTGGTGCCTCTCAGTTATCAGAGCCAGACTCAGATTATAGTTATTTGGTCCATTAGACGGTCATGACATTCTAGTTATATAGCTCTGACCAGCCCCAGGACCCCAATTCAGTTATCAGTTTGTTCTTAGACGGTTACGACGTTTCCATATAAGCATCTCTGACCGGTTTAGAATACAGTTTTAGAATCTAGTCCAATAAGACTCTTAGGGTACTTTCAGTTATATATGCCTGACTATTCTTGGACCCAGTTTTGAGCTATCAGCCTAGCAGTTCAGTATAGGTTTCCAGTGGGAGTAGGACTTAGCATCGAGCCGGCCGGGGTTCCAGCGTACCCGGGTTCCCAGAACTACGTTGCCAGCGTAGGTTACAGTATTACTTGTCCTGATTGGCCCCATGCTTTTGTGATCACCAATTCATGCCTTTATTCCCTGGCAAGGTTTATTGGGTCCTACCGGTGGGGTGTATACATCGGACTCCACGTCTAGCTCACATGGTTAAATGTCGGTTATAGACTCTCCCATTAATCAGTTAGTCCACTCTCAGATTTCTCAGTCCAGATCAGTTCAGTGTAGTATCTCAGACTCAGTCTTTCGAATTTAGGGCATGTTTATGACCATCAGCCAGGGCCATTATTGACCATATCAGTATATTCTAGTTCTATCAGTTTTCAGTATTTTCAGTTGGTCATTCCATGTCACTTCAATTCAGTTACTAGTTCTTTCATGTTATTTACATCTCTCACTTACTCAGTACATTCAAAGTACTGATGCATACTTTTATGTTGTATCATTTCATGATACAGCTGCAGGTTCCCAGATTCAGCAGCGTTAATTGCCACGATTCAACTCCTCCCCAACCGCAGATTTAGTGTGAGTCCTCATCATTCGAGGGCCTTATTTTCATTTTTTTTATAGTCAGTTGTAGTTTTACTTTAGACTTAGAGTTAGTTAGGGGCTTGTCCCAGTTACTCATTAGTTAGAAGGCTTTCAGACCTACATATATTCAGTTTCCATATTTTAAGTTTTTATTTTAAATTTTCACAAAAATGGCTTAATGTTGTTACTTTAAATTTCCACTGTGCTTGTTTTACTCAGAATTCTAGTGAATGATAGACCAGGGGTTGACTTGGGGACACTTGTGGATTTAAGTATCGTGTTACATCCAGGGTGTAGGCTCGGGGGGTGACAAACTTGGTATCAGAGCACTAGGTTTAGAGTATCCTTCGAAAGTCTAAAAGCCACATCGAGTAGAGTTCTTTTCATGGGTATGAAGTGCGCCACACTTATGAAGAGGAGGCTACAAGATTTTATTCATACTCCTTATCATCGTTAAAGTTCAATTCTAGAAACGCCCTTCTAACTCGTGCTCTATTTCATTTCAGTGAACCATGCCTCCTAAATGTGGTAATGGAAGAAGGGCCGGTAACGCCAACAGACCTGGCCCACTAGCTCCAGCAGACCCCCAGGATGACACAGTGTCCACTGTAGAGTTCAAAGCGGCTATCCAGTTGCTAGCTCAGACAGTCACCAATCAGGTGAATCAGCAGGTGGTTCCAGTAGCCACAAATGGGTCCGCAGCAGTTGCTCGAGTGCGAGATTGTACCCGGATGAATCCTCCAGACTTTCATGGAACAAAGGTGGGAGAAGACCCACAAGGGTTTGTAGATGAGATTAGAAAGATCACACGAATTATGGGTGTCAGTCTCTCTGAGAGTGCCGACTTGGCTGCCTACTAGCTGAAAGGGGTAGCCCAGGTATGGTATGAGCAGTGGAAGGAGGGGCGGCCAGCGGGAGCAGGACCGGTGGAGTGGGAGGAGTTCCACACAGCTTTCTTGGATAGATTTTTCCCTCGGGAGTTGAGGGAGGCTAAGATGGCGGAGTTTATGAACTTGCAACGGGGCAATAGAACTATGGAGGAGTATGCTCTGGAGTTTACTAGGCTGTCTAAGTATGCTCCAGAGATGGTAGCCGAGCCAAGGGCTCACATTCTAAAGTTTGTTAACGGAGTGTCAAACCTGGTCCTAAGGAGTGTAGGACGGCGATGCTAATAAAGAATATGGACCTCTCTAGCTTAATTTTGTATGCCCAGTAGATTGAGGCCGAAAAGCTAAAAGAATGGAGCATAAGAACAAACGAGCAAGGACTGGCCAATCAAAGTTCGACCATCAGAGGTATAGTGATAGTAGCCACCCACAAAAGCAACAGCAGCAGAGAGCCCTAGCACCTAGTTCAACCAGCACCACAACCTTTCGATCCCGCCAGGATCGGAGGGGTGGGTCATCTGGCACTCAGTCTCAGGCTTACAGTACCGGGAATAGGTATCCAAATTGCCCCAAGTGTGGTAGGAATCACCCAGGAGAATGCATATAGGGATGAAAGGGTTGTTTTGGGTGTGGAAAGCTTGGACACAAGCTCAGGGAGTACCCATTAGCAGTGCGAAGGAGATCACAATCTACCACCTCATCAACTCCAGCAGGCCGACCAGCTCAAGAGGACAATACATTAGGTACAGATGGCGGTCAGTGCCAAAATAGTTTATATGCTCTATCTTCTTGTCAAGATCGAGAAAGCTCACCTGACGTAGTTACCAGTATGTTACATCTCTTCTATATAGACGCGTATGCCCTCCTAGATCCAGGAGCTACTCTTTCGTTCATGACTCCATATATAGCAGTTCAGTTAACCATCATCCCAGAGGTCCTATAAGAACCCTTCTCAGTCTCCACCCCAATTGGCGATTCAGTTAGAGCCAGTCAGGTGTAAAGAAACTACCCAGTCTTAGTCATGAATAAAGTTATTCCAACTGATCTCGTAGATCTAGACATGGTCAACTTCGACCTTATCCTCTGCATGGATTGGTTACACTTCTGCTATGCCTCAATTGACTGCAGAACTAGTGTTGTTAAGTTTCAGTTTCCCAATGAGCCAGTGTTAGAATGGACGGGCAGTAGTTCAGCGCCTAAGGGTAGGTTTATTTCCTACCTTAAGGCCCAGAAACTCATCTTCAAAGGATGTATATATCATCTGGTTCGGGTCAAGGATTCCAACTCTGAGACCCCAACCATCCAGTTAGTCCTAGTGGTCAGTGTTCCAAATGTGTTTCCCGAGGATCTCCCTGGAGTTCCCCTTGAACGGGAAATAGACTTCGGAGTAGATCTCCTTCCAAACACTCAGTCCATCTCTATCCCTCCTTATAGAATGGCTCCAGCTAAGCTTAAGGAGATGAAGGAGCAGTTAAAGGATCTTCTTGATAAGGGTTTTATTAGACCCAACATCTCTCCCTGGGGTGCTCCATTGCTATTCGTACGTAAGAAAGACGGTACAATTAGAATATGCATAGATTATCGTCAACTAAACAAGGTCACAGTTAAGAACAAGTACCCTCTACCCAGAATTGACGATTTGTTTGACCAACTTCAGAGAGCCAGTTGTTTCTCCAAGATTGATCTCAGGTTAGCTTACCATCAGCTAAGGGTCAGGGAGTGTGACATACCGAAAACAGCATTCAAGATTCGGTATGGTCACTATGAATTTGTGGTGATGTCCTTCGGGATAACAAACACCCCAGCAACTTTCATGGATTTAATGAACAGAGTCTTCAAGCAGTATCTGGATATGTTCGTCATTGTATTTATCGACGACATTCTAGTATACTCCAGAAATGAGGAACATCATACTAATCACCTAAGATTAGCATTACAGACACTCAGGGACTGCCAGTTATTCTCCAAGTTCAGCAAGTGCGAATTTTGGTTAAAGTCCGTGACTTTCTTAGGTCATGTGGTCTCCGGTGAATGGATACAAGTAGACCCTCATAAGATAGCAGTAGTGAAGTATTGGCCTAGACCTACCTCAACTACTAAAATCAGAAGTTTTTTGGGCCTAGAGGGGTATTACCGACGGTTTATGGAAGGTTTATCCTCCATAGCATCTCCTCTGACTATGTTAACTCAGAAGAAGGTGAAATTTTAGTGGTCGGACGAGTGTGAGAAGAGATTCCAGGAGTTGAAGACTCGACTCACTACTACTCTAGTATTGACCTTTCCAGAAGGGACAGATGGATTGGTGGTTTATTGTGATGCCTCCACAGTTGGACTCGGTTGCGTTCTGATGCAGCGGGGCAAAGTGATAGCCTACGCCTCCAGAAAGCTCAAAGTTCATGAGAAGAATTATCCAACTGACTTGGAGTTGGCAGCGGTGGTGTTTGCGCTAAAAATATGGATGCATTACTTATATGGAGCTCATGTAGATGTATTTACAGATCATAAAAGTCTTCAGTACATGCTGAGTCAGAAGGATCTAAATCTGTGTCAGAGAAGGTGGCTGGAGTTACTAAAAGATTATGACATAAGGGTACTGTACCCCTGAGCAAAGCCAACGTTGTGGCTGATGCCCTAAGCATACGGTCTATGGGGAGTGTGACACATATCGAGGAAAACAAGAAAGAGTTAGCAAGGGATGTTCACAGACTAGCCCGGTTAGGGATGCAGCTGGTGGACTCAGTCGAAGGTGGGGTGGTAGTGCAAAGTGGACAGATTCATCCTTGGTAGTTGAATTTAAGTCCATACAAATGAATATCCCATTCTACTTAAATTTAAGGAAGCAGTTCTCAGAAAGGAGGTTGAGGCTTTCTCCAAAGTGGGAGATGGGGTGCTCCGTTACCAGCTAAGATTGTATGTGCCAGATGTTGGTTAGTTGAGACAGCAAATATTGGCTGAGGCACACAGCTTGAGATACTCCATTCACCCTGGTGCTACTAAAAAGTACCGCGACTTGAGGGATATTTACTGGTGGAACGGCATGAAAAGAGACATCGTTGAATTTGTAGCCAAGTGCCCGAACTGCCAGCAAGTTAAGGTAGAACACCATAGACCAGGAGGTATGACCCAAGATATTAGTATACCCACATGAAAGTGGGAAGAAGTGAATATGGATTTCATTACGGGTCTACCTTGGACTCGCCGACAACATAACTCAATCTGGGTGGTAGTAGATCGGATGACTAAGTCATCTCATTTCCTCCCAGTTAAAACCACAGACTCAACTGAGCACTATGCCAAACTTTACATCCGAGAGTTAGTCAGACTCCATGGATTGCCTTTGGCTATCATTTCACACAGGGGGGCTCAATTTCCCTCACACTTTTAGAAGTCCTTTCAGAAGGGACTAGGCACTCAGGTCAAACTCAGTACCGCTTTTCATCCGCAGACCAATGGGCAAGCTGAGCGGACAAATAAGACCCTAGAAGACATGCTAAGAGCGTGCGCAATCGATTTTAAGGATAATTGGGATAACCATTTGCCTCTTATCGAGTTTGCGTACAACAACAGCTACCATTCTAGCATCCAGGAGGCCCCATTTGAAGCATTGTATGGTAGAAGGTGTAGATCTCCTATAGGGTGGTTTGAAGTTGGTGAAGCTACCTTGATAGGGCCAGACTCGGTTCACGAGGCAATGCAGAAAGTTTAGCTCATCCGACAAAGACTGAAAATAGCTCAGAGCCGCCAGAAATCTTATGCCAATGTGTGGAGAAGAGAGTTGGAGTTTGCAGTTGATGACCGGGTATACCTGAAAATTTCGCCCATGAAAGGGGTGATAAGGTTTGGAAAGAAGGGGAAACTCAGCCCGAGGTATGTGGGACCTTATGGAATTTTAAAGCGTATCGGCAATGTGGCATATGAGCTAGAGTTACCTTCAGAACTAGCAGCAGTACACCCAGTTTTTCATGTGTCACTTCTGAAGAAGTGCATCGGAGATTCAACCTCAATTGTGCCATTGGACAGTGTGGGAATAAAGGATAGTCTCTCATATGAGGAGGTACCAGTCCAAATCCTTGACCGTCAGGTTCGTAAGTTGAGGAATAAAGAAATAGCTTCATTCAAGGCCTTATGGAGAAATCAGCAGGTTGAGGGAGCTATGCGGGAGGTAGAAGCAGATATGATGGCCAAATACCCGCACTTGTTCTCTACCGAATCTGTTGTAGCTTGAAATGTTAGTTTTGCCTTAGCACCTGATCTAGTTGTTGAATTCAATTCATGTGTATAAATTTCTTTTGTGACTTTGGATGTATATATGAAAAGTAAATACAAATCAGTTAAGTAATTTGAAGCGGAGGTAGTCATTTCGACAGCTTTTGAGTCAAATGAACAGTATTTGGAAATTTTGATTGCTATTTTCTGTTTCCTGTGTTTTTTCTAACATTCAAGGACGAATGTTTACAAGGGGGAGATATTGTAATGCCCCACAAACTCAAAATATAATCCTAGGACCTAAATCAAGAAATCTGGAAAAGCTGCAGAAAATCTTCAGGACGACCCACCTAACGAGTCGTTAAGTGACCTCACGACTCGTTAAGTGAACCGTTATAAAGAGGTTTAATAATTTAAAGAGGGGATACAATGTACCCAATGAGGTACATCACAAATCGTGGTCACCGACCACGACCCGTTAAGTCACCCATGGTCAGGCCTGAGTTGGGAATATATTTAGTTAACCAGTGTACTTGACGAGTGGGGGCAACGAATCGTGATCCCTAGTAACGATTCATTATGTCCCCTGTTATCAGCCTTATTTAGTTTTTAGCCAGTGTACCTGACGAGTGTCACAACGAGTCGTCGTCTGTCCCAACGACTCGTTAGGTGACTCGTTACTGGACTTAGCATTAAATCTCCAGAATGAGACAGTGTGGTCCATGACTGGTGATCATGAGTTGTGGTTATTGACCATGACTCGTTAGGTCCCTCGTCATGACCTACTGAGGATCTCAGGCAGAGTACCTGAGGGGAGTGACCACGAGTTGCGGTCAGTCACCACGACCCGTTAGGTCACTGGTTAGGGGCACCTACAGTTTTTTACAGCAAATTTCTAAGGGCTATTTAGCAATTTCCTACTCTCCCAAGCTTTAAACTACGTCATTTTAGTGTTAATTTTAAACGTTTTAGTGGGGGAAAATGGTTCATTCCTCATTCCCCACTCTCAGTTCTCAGAAAAGATCGAACGTTCTCCTCTCAAGAACCCTCCAAGCAAGACTAAGGCTTCTCATCTCTTCCAGCAGTTCAAGTTTCTTTCTCTGGGAGAATTTTAGTCAGGTATGTGGGAATTTTAATAAGGGAATAGTTCTTCCCTTGTGTCCCCAAGATCCTTCCTTATATTATTTTCCTATCAGCACTAGCCCTGAGACTTTCGAAAGTGAAGAAATTATTTGTTAGACCTCCTTTAAATCCTATGAATTATCGTCTATGTTAAATTGTTGATGTTTTCTACCTGATTGTGATTGTATTGTTGCTCATTCCTATAAGTATGAAATCTAGCCCCAGTCTTGAATACAAGAAAACTAGAATCTTGCAATAGTGTTTACATATCGAAATTTTCGCTTGATTCTGTCAGTGTTGAGAATTTTCATGTTGTTAATTGTATTGAAAACTAGTTAGACTATTGTCAGTTCAGTTTCAGTCAAAAAAAAAAGAATATCCAGTGTTAGTGAGAAATGTCAACTGATCAGTTTGACTACAGTCTTTTCTCGAGGTGTTAGTGGTGCCTCTCAGTTATCAGAACTAGACTCAGATTATAGTTATTTGGTCCATTAGGCGGTCATGACATTCTAGTTATATAGCTCTGACCAGCCTCAGGACCCCAGTTCAGTTATCAGTTTGTTCTTAGACGGTTACAACGCTTCCAGATAAGCAGCTCTGATCGGTTTAGAACACAGTTTCAGAATCTGGTCCGGTAAGACTCTTATGGTACTTTCAGTTATATGTCACTGACTAGTCTTGGATCCCAGTTTCGAGCTATCAGCCTAGCAGTTCAGTATAGGTTTCCAGTGGGAGTAATACTTAGCACCGAGCGGGCCGAGGTTCCAGCGCACCCAGGTTCCCAGAACTACGTTGCCAGCGTAGATTACAGTATTACTTGATCTGATTGGCCCCAGACTTTTGTGATCACCCAATTCATGCCTTTATACCCTGGCAAGGTATATTGGGTCCTACCGGTGGGGTGTATACATCGGACTCCACGTCTAGCTCACGTGGTTAAATGTTGGTTATAGACTCTCCCACTAATCATCAGTTAGTCCACTCTCAGATTTCTCAGTCCAGATCAGTTCAGTGTAGTATCTCAGACTCAGTCTTTCGGATTTAGGGCATGTTTATGACCATCAGCCAGGGTCATTATTGACCATATTAGTATATTCTAGTTCTATCAGTTTTCAGTATTTTCAGTTGGTCATTCCATGTACTTCAATGCAGTTACTAGTTCTTTCATGTTATTTACATCTCTCACTTACTCAGTACATTCAAAGTACTGACACATACTTTTATGCTGTATCGTTTCATGATACAACTGTAGGTTCCCAGATTCAGCAGCGTTAATCTCCACGATTCAGCTCCTCCCCAGCCGCAGATTTAGTGTGAGTCCTCATAATTCGAGGGCCTTATTTTCATTTTCTTATAGTCAGTTACAGTTTTACTTTAGACTTTGAGTTAGCTGGGGGCTTATCCCAGTAACTCATCAGTTAGAAGGCTTTCAGACCTACAGATATTCAGTTTCCATGTTTTAAGTTTTTATTTTAAATTTTCATAAAAATGTCTTAATGTTGTTACTTTAAATTTCCGTTGTGCTTGTTTTACTCAAAATTCTAGTGAATGATAGACCAGGGATTGACTTGGTGTCACTTGTGGCTTCAAGTACCGTGTTTCATCCAAGGTGTAGGCTCGGGGCGTGACAAGCCACTTTTTGAAGGTATCGGATAATTGAAAAGAGTAGAACAAAGGCTCCTTATATACTTTTTGGTGATATTAGATATTTGAAAAGAATAGAGTCTCACTATTAGAGTTACTTTCTCCTTCTCATATGCTTTTTCAATTGATGGAATTAAACATGAATGTTTATAGTTGTAATCTAAATATGAGTGGCTAAATACCTTTATTCTGGGGCTATGATTAAAGCGTGATTGTTTTATAAATGACTTGAGTAAGATTATTTTCTTTATCATTTGAGTTGTTTAATTGATTTTATATTTATTATTCTGTTGATTCAGGATCCATAAGGTCTATCCTTAGCGTTTGTAGAACTCAAGAGAAGAAAGCCAAGACCAAACTAGAATCAATTAGAATAGAATCCGAAAAGAATTTGCAAGTAGGATACTTATTCTGCCCTATTTAATCCATATACGAGAGTTCAAATGCGTTCTTGTTATGTACATGTAATAAAGATATAGCCATCTAAGTAATCTAGCAGAGGATTAAAGCCTCAAAAGAGTCATAACCATAATTAACCCCCTGAATTAACCATCTTGATAAAAGTAGCATATTACAAAAAATCCATTGGAAATAGGAATGCAGAAGTATGCCTGTCTCGTAATTCTTCTATCATTGCAAGTTTAATACAATATCCATCCCATTTTATTGTTTGAACAAAGGTTACAAAGAAACTTAATCCCTTGCAAATCACCAATCAACAATTAATAATAGCGTATCTTTAATTCTTTATCAATAACGAATCCCTACGGGTTCGACAACCTGATCTTGTATCACTATATTACTTGCAAAACCGCGTACACTATGTATGCATTTGAGCGCGACAGTAATCAAACTTAAAAATGGACAGATAGCTTTCAAGGTCCACCTAGACGCTGGATAACCAAATAAACATCACGTTTTTAATTCAACTCCTTTTAAGTCAGACTATCCAAATCAACAACACACCAGAGAAACCAGAAGTTGTCACGCCATTGATGTAACCCGAACAGAGTGATCTGCAGATCCAGTCAAGAAGATGGGTGATGTCGGATGCCAGTCTACTGTTGTTATAGATGCACTGTGAGGAAGAGTTCTCATCCCATATGCATGACCTTGCACCTGATACAATTAAGAATCATTTGTAGTCAATAAATCTCTAACCTTAAGTAACCAGCAAGGCAAGAAATTAACAGTAACTGGAAATGAACAGGGGTCACAGCAAGGACCAACATCTTATCAGACTGCCCCTAGGCCTTGTGACATCATATGTGCATTGTTAGTCCCAACAGTAATTGTTAATCCTCATAACAACTAAAAGAGAGATCCAATTGGTTTAGTGATGGGACAACTTTCTGTGACCATCCAAATGACTCTTCCATTCAGTTAAGAGGCCAACCTAGAGCTTATGAATGAATAAGTAGGCCCTGAGACCATCAACAAGGCAAAGGAACCTAAACACATCATTCGGCGCGAAACTAGTTTACCTGGTATATAGGCGCCCTCAGGGAATTGGATGTCACCAGAAGCCTTCTTCCATCAGCATCGAGAGCCATTTCATGCTTATAGTGTGACGAACTCCGAAGGTTACAGAATCTGCAACATGGAAGGATAGATGTTAAAGCGTCTTATTCTACAAAAAGAAGGGAAAAGAGAACGTTTTTCAACTTGGAGAACAAGTTTCCCAGGGGAAAAAAAATTAATAGATCTGTTTCTTGATAGAAGGTATTGAAAAGAAATGGATCTTAGGCCTAACTCAACCCTAAAAGCTAGCTCAAGAGGTAAGTCATATTAAAGAGACCACTCATCCATTAAAGGACCGTGACTCTTCATACCAGGGATGGACATCTAGTGCATGGAAAACTAAATAAGGGGGGCCCAACATGGAGAAACGAGAATTGGAATGAGTCCTGCTTTGAGCATGTGAAAAATTAAGTAGAGAATATAATTGAATTGTGTATTCTACATTATTATACTAAGCTCTGTTTATAGATACTATGTTACAATCCTTTTCTAAGTAGGATACTACACACAATCCTATTCCTATTCTGACAAGTATATTTAAGCACAATACAGTCCATTTTATGAGCTAAAAATTCATGTAGATATTGTTTTATTCTTTCCCCCCAATTAGTATACAGTTCGAAGGTCCTAACAACTTTGATTTATGCAGTTCCTTTAGGAAACAAGGATTTTATGGCTGAATCATCCCACAGAGATGAGCCAGATAAATGAACAGCTTGAAGGAGACTTCATGTCAACCTAAAGGCGTTGTTCTTCTTCATTACCTATTAAATTGACAAAATTGATCTGAGCTGAGCCAGATATATGAACAGTTTGAAGGAAACTTCATGCCAACCTAAATGGATTGTTCTTCTTCATTGCCTATTAAATTGACAAAATTGATTTTTACTCATCAAAACCTTCATTAGTCTCCTAGTACCATGCCAAAATAACATGCATATGAGTTTCAAAGCGTGCCATTGGGGGAAAGTTTCAGATTTAAGAACTAAAGGTGGTAGCTTGAATCTCATTAGATACTCAATGATAGCAGATGACTTAGCTGTTTCGACAATACTAACCCAGTAGATTTACCGCTTTAGTGGAAAATCATAACTTCACCTACTACTTCCCAATTATCTATGCAATTGGAGAAGCCTTTCAAGGTACTCAAAAAGCTAGTTCAAGTATCATTTAAATAAGCTACTCAGTAAGTATTTGGACTTGTTTGCGACAACAAGTTACAGTTTCTTATAGCCCAATATGAACCCTACAACATAAATCAGCCAGTGCGCCCTTCTTTGAGCTTACAAATATGGTAGGATATATGTTAATTTTAGTAATATATGTCAAAATAGTGGAACGAAAGGGACACACCTTCAACTAGTTTGGGCTAGAGATAGTTGACTTATTCATATAAATGGATCAAACTATTCAACAGATATTTGCTTATCATCCCCTTTTTTGGTTTAATATTATTAGTTAATGTTATGCATCATTACAAGCAGAGGTGGCTGCATTGTATCTTTACGTGCATGAAGTTGAATATACCTATTTTCATTAAAAGGCGAGAGTATGTGTGTATATATTGTGAGAAATAAAGTTTCGGGAAATTTTTTTTTCTGTTGAGAATGAAAAATAAAATAAAAAATAATAATAATAATAATAATAATATTTTCCCGAGACTTATTTCTCACAATATATATATACATTAAGCCTTATATAGACAATATATTACAATCCTTTTAGGATACTATACACAATCTTATTCTAACACTCCCCTCAAGATGGTACATATAAGTCATATGTACTGACCTTGTTATAGATGTCATTAATGCGAGGACCGGTGAGGGACTTGGTGAATAACTGCAAGTTAATCACTTAACAAACTTTGTAACAAAAGCTCCTGAGAGTATCTTTTCTATGACAAAATTACAACAAATGTCAATGCACTTAGTCCACTCATGAAATATTGAATTTGATGTGATATAAAAGGTCGCTTGGTTATCACACACAAGTTTCAAGTTATCTCACAATTTTAGTTCTCTAAGCAACTGTTTAATCCAAACTAGCTCACAATTTCTTACATCCATTGCTCAATATTCTGCTTCTACACTAGATCGAGCAACCACACTTTATTTCTTACTCTTCCATAATAGCAAATGACCTCCTACTAAGACACAATATCCGAATACAAAACGTCTATCAAAAGGTGATCCTACCCAATCAGCTTCTGTATGTCCAACGATTTTCTCATGGCCTCGATTCTCAAAGAGTAGTCCTCTGCCTGGAGCTGACTTTATATGTCGTAAAATACGAACAACTACATCCGCATGACTATTACAGGGAAAATCTATTAATTGACTTACAACAATCGCACGAAAAGAAAACCATGTCTAGTCACTGTGAGATATTTCAACTTACCAACCAGCCATCTATATCTTCTAGGATCACTGAGTGGTTCCCCCTGTTCTGACAGGAGTTTAGAATTCAAATCCATAAGAGTGTCAATGGGTCTACATTCCATCATTCATTTCTCCTCAAGAATGTCTAAGACATACTTTTGTTGTGAAATAACAATTCCTCATCTGAACTAAGCAACCTCAATACCTAAAAAATGCTTCAGTCTGCCGAGATCTTTAGTCTGGAAATGTTGAAAGAGATGTTGCTTTAAATTAGTGATACCATCCTAGTGATTGCCAGTGATAATGATATGGTCATCATAAACCACCAAATAAATACACAGATTTGAGAATGCCGATAAAACACAGAGTGATCAATCTAACTATGAATCATGTCAAACTCCTTGATTACTGTGCTAAACTTCTCAAATCGGGCGCAACTACACCTGAGCAGCAAAAACAGATGGTTGCTTCATATAGACTTCTTCCTCAAGGTCACTCTAGAGTAAAACATTCTTAATGTCCAATTGATGAAGAGGTCAATGGCGAACAACTATCACAGACAGAAAGGCGGATAGATGTTATTTTAGCTATGAGAGAAAGTATCACGGTAATAAAACACAAATATCTTAGTATAACCATTGGCAACAAGGCAGGCCTTAAGCTGATCACTTGGAGTCCGGACCAACTTTGACAGCATAAACCCTACAGTAACCAACAATAGATTTACATTAAGGAAGAGGAAAAAGCTCCCAAGTACCACTCGTATGTAAAGAAGACATCTTGTAAATCACAGCCCGTCAATCCTGGATGAGAAAGTGTTTCACCTGTAGACTTACGGATGAAACCAAAGGACAAAGATGATCACCGCAGACAATGATAACTTAAAAAGGTATAATGAGGGTTAGTATTACGAGTGGATCGTATACCTTTCGATGTGCAGTAGGTTGAGTAGGGGAAACAAGTTCGCGGTAAGTCTAGGGTCCGACGTAGGATGTAAATCATGTCGGTTTAATGTTGGATACGAACGACTATAGGTCAAGAGTGGTGGAACTGTGGTTGGAGATGTAGAAATAACCATAGATTCCTCAAAATTCGATATAAGTAAGACCTTAGAGATATTAGAATGATCAGAAAAGAATGTAAAGGTCGAGACTAGGAAAATATGACATCAGTTGACATAAGCTATCGACAAAGATCATGTGAGTAGCAACGATACCCCTTTTGCACTTGAGAATAACCAAGAAAGATACATTTGAGAGCACGAGGGGCTAATTTATCTTTTCCCAAGGCTAAGTATGAACAAAACGTGTGCTTCCAAAGACACGGTGGGGAAGAGAGTATAAAGGTGACTTAGGAAACAATCCTGAATAAGGAATCTAATTTTGAAGCGAAGATGAGACCATCCGATTAATTAAATAGCAAGACGTGATAACTGCATCGCACCAAGAGTGTGCGATATGGACGTTCTCTTGCTACGCATGGTTGCACCATGAAACACAAACTATGAGATGTTACCTGTATACTTGTTGCTATTTCATTTATACTTACATCAATATGATATGTGTTATACCTGTTCATAACATGCATGCGATTTCAAAGACTTTCATGGGATATGACAGGAGCGGGTCAGTGATCTTGATGGGCATTGGCTAAAACTTGTTGTTTCCTACTCTATGCAGACCCTTCGCCTAGTGTAGCTGTTGTCCAGGTTTTGAGCAGTTTTGAAGCTTCTACTGAGGTGAACCAACCACATATGACGTGGTGGCACTTCAAGCTATATATATTATGTTTCTTTACTTTCACGTTACAACCCAAACAGTGTGCTTGAAAGTATGTAGGTGCTCCTTGACTTAATGATGTGGTAGGATAGGGCCTCCTTGGTGTTGTTACATATATTTTTCTTCTGATGTTATCTATGATACTTGGAGACTTATCTATCTATATTGCTTCTAATCATTTTGAATATTTATATATTTTTAATAATGATGAATGATTTTTTTTTGGGGGGGAGGTTGCTTAATACCATGTGAGATGCACAAGGATGAGACTAGGGCTAGAAGAATCTTTCTAGTTAACTGGAATTTTCACACAAGAATGAAGTACCAAAACTAAAGGATCAAGCAATCCCACGTACCTGCTGCAATCTCTTGACCAAAGTACTTTGCCTTGATTCTGCAAACTCCACTCAAGTATCTGTCTCACATGCTACTGAGTTAGATTCTTCACAATGCAGCTAACAAAGTAAAGCTTTCAGCAAGGTGACAACATTACATATATGGAGAAGCACTTAAATGCATGAAAGAAAAATAAAGTGAATTTGATGACTGCTAAATAACTTGCCTTTCCATCTATACCCAAAGTGAAAATGCTTGTCTCATCAGAGCCAAACAAAACAGAACTAATTGCAGAATCATGTGCTGGCCATCCAGTAATTTGCAGGCCAGCAGACATATCTATCACCTGTTAAGGTTCTGCTGGCTATGCAAGCCAGCAAAGTTATGAGAGCATCTCAACTGCAAAGATTCACTCTCAAACACCATTACTCACAACCATAGACAGACACACACACACAGAGAGAGAGAGAGAGAGAGAAAGAGACAGAGAATATGTGAAATAAATTCAAAAGTTTCTAATGCAAGGTATAAGAGAGGACGGCTACATGCTATGTTCACTAGTTCAGACAAGGATACCAAACATGTGTATCATTCCATCAGTAGCTGCAGCTGCTAAAAGTTTTCCATTGTGATTGAAACATACTGAAGTAATTGGAGGTGGATCTTCACCAAGAGGAAGGACTGTCTTCAATAAAGTTTGAAGAGAGTTAAGCTTGAGAATCCTCATGCGGAAAGGAAAAGACATAATGTTGTAAATTCAGCACTTGGATACAACCAGGACCCAAAATAATCACATACCATAGCTTTCCACGTCCTCATGTTCCAGACAGTTAAAGAAGCATAGCCCAATTTACCAACGTCACTCGAACCAGGCCTACAAAACTGCCATTTAGGATCGCTTTTGAGGCAAACAAGAACTACCATATACATCTTCATTAAGCATAAAAAAACTCTAACATAACAACAACATACTTAGTATCGCCCCACAAGTGGGTTCTAGGGAGAGTTTGGGTGTACACACACCTTACCCCTACCTTTGAGGGGGTAAAGAGGTGATATTCGATAGACCCTCGGCTCAAGAAAATTGTTTTTTACAAAACAGCTTTGAATGAATTGCAAGAGTAAGAAGCTAGGATGAAAAAAAAATTAAAGAAAAAAAAGTACTGACAGTAAAAATAGTAAAGATAACCAAAGTAAAAACAACCATAGTACTAATGAAATTGAAGAATCGGATAATGCTAGCATAATAATCTATTAATGTAGAACAGGAGAAGCAAATGCCTCCTAGGATACCAAATGTAAGCACTAGAAAATTCTGATGCAAAATTACAAAAGCTGAAGAAAAAGATGCAAAACCAGTAAATTTTGAATTTAATTTAAAATACGTGTTAGCTGCCAAGTGAGATCATCAAATTCCAACTTAAAAATAAAATAAATAAATAAATAAGAAAAGACAAGAAGAAATGCAACATTAAGCCAAAAAGACAAAGTTAACTACCAAATATTTTGAATTTTGAATCAAAAATAAAAATAGAATTTTTTTAATTGTTTTTTTTTTTTTTGGTTTTTTTTTTTAATTGTTAATTAGTGGGCATAATGGTGTGAGACGAACGTGGCACTACAGTTGGATATAACTGCCATTTATCCTTTCCGTTCTTTTAGGTGTTGCCAGTTTATCAGAAAATCTGCTTTCTAGAATTAAATATCCAATAAGAAATGCAATGTTACATATAATAGTTAGAAGAAATAATGACCATAAGTAAAGTGGAAGCAAACAGCTTCTGAATCCCAGCTATGACAGTTACAAATGTCAATTAAAGTATCAATAACTATAAAACTACTTTTCCTCTTCACAACCTATTCTTTCACTTGATTTTCCCCTTCATAGAGGTCAGCACAAAGAACATACTTACACTCCAGCGTAGGATTTGGGAGCTAAACTAAGATGAGCAATGAAGATCCATATTCTGTAAACCAAGAAATCTTCCCAGGTACTACAATTATAACTTTTCTAATAATTCTTCCCTTTTTAATGTTTAATTGTCCAATATATAAGAAAACAAAGTGCTTGCAATAGTTTTGTCAAGCTATTTACTTCACTCTTTTTGAGCATGCTTCAATTCATGAGTCTAGGAGAACCTTCAATATGAGATTTGAGAGAGGAACAAACAGTAAGAAAAGAATAAAAGAGAGTCACCGGAAAGAAGTAGAACAAAAGGCGACGTGTAGAGAGGGCAGAGGGGGTTAACAGCATTCTTTTACATTTGATAGTATCAGTTACCTTATTCAGCAAATTGGAAGAACTTTAAGTTTCAATGTGTAGAATTGGATTACTAAGAGCATATAAGATTCATTTTTCCTCTATCTTTGAGAAATGACGTTGATATTTTTTCCTTGATTGTTTCATTTGATATTCATATGTACTTCAGTGTGGTCATCTTAAAAACATTCGAAAGGCCAAACAATAAATTGAATATATTTTCCAGTTTTAGGAAATAATTAAGATTAAAGAAACAGAAACAAAAAATAAAGTACACTAAAATAATTGTGGAACGAAGTTTACCTATGAACAAAAAACTTAAATCATAAAAGAACCTCAAATGGACAAATTAAACTTGCCAAATATATACATCAAATGTTAACTAGAAAAAACTCAAAATTGTGGTCTAAGAAAAAGTGACGCGGCATCTCTCTTAGGCTAGCAAGGACGTTTATCCTTTTTGTCCTTTTATTTGCCTTTTTAACCTTATTCTTTCGGTCATAATTTTATAATATCTCAAAATAATAGTCTCTGATAAATTATTCAACTTTTCCCTTCATGTAGCAATTGTTTAATTATTACTTATGTTTTTCGGCTTGTGATTTCCCAACACCATTGGCGCTATTGCACTAAGGTCAGAGCTTCGACGTATGTAGCCAAGCAATATACAAGACGTTGATTAAGTCATTGCTGCATTGGAGGCCTTAAGCTCGTCAGATCAAGGTCACAAGCAAGGATGATCTGAATCTTCAAAAGAAGCAGGACATGATTGTTATGTGCTAATAGTTTTAAGTGAAAAGGGTCAAATATAACTCTCTATTTTCATTTATTAGTTAATGTTGTCCTTTATTATACTATTGGGTTATTTATACCCCTACCATTACTAAACTTAACAAAACTAACCCTAATTGGATGGAATCCCCCAAATCAGCCAGAATTGCCCGAATTCTATTGAAATTATTCATTTTGAGTATATCCACAAGTAAACCTGACCCGCAACCCACTAAACTAAAACCCAAACCAAATTCTGGTCATCTTCCTAAGATCAAACAAATAATAAAAAATCCAGTTCTCTAAATCAATGAAAAGAAAGAAATACACAAAGGGCAAAAGAAATTTCCAAAATATTTTCCCCCTTTTTGCAGACCCAAATTTCTAAGAACCCAGAAGAAGAAAAGCAAAAAACAGATGAAATAGCTCAGACCCAGCTGAAAAGATCAAGCAAATATGACATTCAAAGTTTAAGAAAGAGCTAACTTTGATTCAGATCACATGCTTGCTTGATTAAACCTGATCGGCGACCACCAAACTTAAATTCATAATTGTTTGGACAATTGAGTGGTGCTTGGAAACTCGATTTGCTGTTAATTTTTTGGGACCAAAATTGAATGAGCTTCTAGATTCAGTGGTTTAATCTAACTGAATTGTGGTGTCGTATGTCTAAGTTTGAAGGCCGAACTGCAACCATGGCAGCCATTGAAGCTCCATCAAAGCTTCGAAGTTCAAATTTCCTTTTTTTTTGCAAATGAGCTTTGTTTTGAGAGTAAGTTCTTTCAAAAGATCAAGAACATTTGGGGAGTTCATATCTAAAAATTTGGGACAATTGGTGAAGGAATGAATGGGTTGTAAGTCAGATTTAATCCTTTGTCGAAGGAAGAAGACAACCAAAACCTAGTTTGGGTTTAGTTTGGAGGGTCGCAGGTAGGGTTTAATTTGGGATCCATTCAAAATGGATAATTTCAATAGAAATCGGGCAATTGTGGCTGATTTGGCAGATTCCATCCTATTAAGGATAATTTTGTTAAGTCTGGTAACGGTAGGAGTATAAATAGTCCAATAGTATAACAAAGGACAAAGTTAACTAATAAACTAAAATAGAGTGTATTTGACCCTTTTCCCTATTTTTAATCCGTTTGTTTATCATTAGTGGGGGTTGGATGGAATGGAGGCTCAAATCCGGTGTCTTGTGTGATAAGAATGTACCACCAAGACTTAAAAGGTAAGTTTTATAAAGTGGTATGAGGCTAGTGTTGGCAGGTCAAGGACTCGCACGTCCAGAAGATGAAAGTAGCAGAAACGAGAATGTTGAGATGGATGTGCAGGCATAGTAAGTGAGATAGGATTAGGAACAAAGATCCTCGTTAGACATACCTCTCACACATTCAGCTGCTATTGGTGAGCCCCCACTTGTCGTTCGAGGCATATTCAGCTATTCACATCTCATGTATATGTACTTTAGTTATTTTGGGTACGTCGGGGCCTTGTCTTGGCACTTCTACTGCTCATGTCATGTCTATTATTCATGCCATATATGTAATGTTTTGGCACACCTTCACTTTGGCTTTTGCTAATATGTTAAATAAAGGGTTCTCTATTTATGAAAGATAAACTAATTACTAGTATTGGAATACCCAAATAAAGAAAAATAGATACTGAGAACTGTAGGTACTAATTATTAATATAAGAGTTTTCATTTGACAACTATATACCTAAAATTGCTTAAAGCAGAGGAATTGTAACAAAAAATTCTTAAGCTATAATTTTTTTCATAACAGGACATCAACGTAATAACATTCTTAAGCTATATAACTTCTACATAATAGGACACCAAAAATCAGAGAACTTTAGATCAAAATAGTACATGGAGAAAGTACAAGAAAAGGTAGAAGCACAAGTTACCATCTGGATGCAGCAGCAGACACAAAAATTGGCTCCACAGGGCTGCATTTTAAATCCAACACGCTACATCCGGGAAACATGAAATAGGAAGGAGAAAGAGCAACTAAGACAGTGTCCAAGTATTTCATTTTTACACAAAGAAGAGAGAGTAAATCCATGTGTGTGAGGAACCTTGGGAATGCTTCTGTGCAGCTAAGATCACAGACAACACGCTTAGCATCGACATTCCATGCTTTGATTCCTCCATCAGCTGTGCCTATGAGAAGCTTTTCTCAAGATGAACATAAGTTCCAGAAGCTTTAGAATTCAATCCAGTATTGAAGCTTGCCACTATACTAATTAAACATGAAAAAGAAATAAGAATCATGGAACCTAATAATGCATGTCTATTATATTGACAGTGTCTACCAGACGGTCAGATTTGCACTCCCACTCAAGTGACATGATCTCTGCCCCACAATAGATGGTTGCATTTCTTGATGCTGGCGCTGATGAGTCATATGTCCATATCCTTCATCAGTATACGTTAATATCAATACAAGATCAGGATCACATAATTTTTTGGCAAGTCAAGAAGTTTCAATGATAGTAAACCAAGATGGTGTCACTCTACAGAGTGTGGATATACATCAAAACCCACAAACTCCAATCATCCATATCTATACCATATCCTTTTACTCCAAAGAATAAATGAATGAAGATTGATCCCAAATAAAAGATCAAATGAAAAAAAGATGGAGCTCTTAAATTTCCTTGTAGAATTTTGTTCACCCTTGAAATTTCTATTATTCTCTCTAAATTAGCCAAAAAGTACAATGAGAAGTATCATTGCATAGTTCTTTCTTCTAGTCTCCAACTTTTCCATCCCATGGCTAGCCATAACCCCGCCCTCGTTCAAGGAAGCTCCCTATAGATAAGACATGGAGAAAACTAGAGCTCCTAACTGTCGGAAAGTACAATGTAGTAAAAAGCGATTCACCTCCCACATGCAATGAGATATGGTTCTCGAATATGAAGATGGAAAGTTTGGTATTTTTAGGTTGCATAGGGTTAGGGTTCCAAACTGGCGGTTAATCAATTAGACCTCGAATTCCAGCTGGCTCTTACCACGCTAGCTGGCTCCTACCACGCTGGTGAATTCCCCTAAAAGGATCAAGTGGAGGATTAGCGTGTTCACCAATTATGGAGCTTAACTCCCATATGCTTCTCATTTACAGAAACACCAACTTACTACGATGGAACTTCCGTTCCTCAAATTATCTGCCATCAAAATGGCACCCAAACCATAAACCATGTAAGAAATGATAGTTATTAGTGCTTTTGTCCTCCCACTTGATTTCCGCATGCACTTGTGTCTCCTGTTACCCAAACTATTATAACATGATTTAACTGAAAATTGTTTTGAAGTTGCTCCTTCCCTTAGCAATCTATCAACCTCCCCATACTGTTTACATCTATAGCCCTTCTGTAGGAAATGGTTCAACTAATCCCCTCAATCTATTGTGGAACTTTGAACATATTTCCCGAAAGAGGAGTCACAGGATACTTGATCTCCTTTCTTGACGTCTTATCCATCATAGCCTCATTATCTGGCATTATACGGTTATAGAATTTTTAGGAGTTGTACCACCACACCAAATATCCAACCAAGATAAGACGTATCTACTATTATCAATTGCAAAATTAATGAATTTAAAGAAGTTTTCTATAAACTTTCACAATTCCCTTCCACACACTAATTTCATATGAGGTGGTAATAGCCTCAGGGAATCACTTGTATTAGCTACACCCATATTTGTCCTAAATCGTCATTGTTCACGACTAGGTCTTCATAGGCAAACCTCCACATTTATTTGCCTAAAAAGGTTTGGTAACATTTTCTTTTCTTTTTGTTGAGAATGAAAATGTAAATGTTTACCTTACCTACCAAATGGAATCATCCTTCTCCCTCTGTTCCATTTGATAATATTTTTTATATCTCTCATAACCTTTTCAATTCCTTACTAAAATATGACGAGAAAAATCAAGAACATGAAGAAAGTAGGAATATAAAGTGTATACAAGTTGGTGAGTGCATAATTACATGTTTTATGCAATTGAGCCTCCTAAAACAGTGCTTAAGCAGATAGAGAGTCGCTCGGCTAGATTCTTCTGGGCTTCAAGTGATAGCAATCAGAGGTATCATTGGAGTTCCTGGAATAAGCTGTGTTTTCCTATAGATGAAGAGGGTTTGGGTTTCATTTACAGTCAAAACTTCATTATAATAGCATTTCACTATAACGGCCTAATTTTCTCCAGAACCGATTTCTCATGTTATGTTTTACTTCTCTATAACTGTATTCTACCTAGAACATCAGTGGCATTCATTATATCAGTACATTTTTTGTAAAATTACCCATCTATAACAATCATACTCAAATATTGTGTTCTAATATTTTGTAAGAAATATATTATGTATAAAAAAATATTAAAATATTTATGGTAATCATCATTATGTCGTGCACATAGTAAATTTCATGTACAAATATCTAAAAAAGTATTATTATAGTGTCCATCAGTTATGATCATAACTTCACAAGGAAAGACTACTGGCGTTTGTTCTTTTTTCATTTATACTCTTTCTATTTTTTTGTTAAATTGGTTGACAAATATATTTCTTCTTATTGGTACACAAAATTATTAAACTAATTTTTTGCATACTTTTGTTTATAGCAGTTAAATGAGATCTAAACATCAAATATTAGTATACATATACAACAACACCTCACTATAGCAGCCACGAAATTTCCAGACAAACGCTACCACTATAACGAGATTTGACTGTATATGCAAGATATTAGTGTTAGCTTTAGTTCGTTTGACCATGGAAAGATGGAGGATGTTTAGAACCTATAATCCTTGTGGTCAGATTTCCTAAATTCCAAGTCCTGCTGAACACTATCTCCTATAGCTTTTCAAAGCAAAGCCACAGAATCGCATATATGGAGAAATATGCTCGACAATAGAGATCAAGTGGAGGAGAGACTACTTCGAAAAATTAATACAGGGAATTCAAATCTATGATGGGACAATTGGACTGAAATAGGGGCTATGGCACAAAACATCAAATGGATGTTCCCGAAAATCAAAAGATCAGTGAGGTTTTTTACCAAAGGCAAAGGGGAGATTGATGACATGCTTCCAGAGTTTCTAGTTGAACACATTCCAACCCATTGGCATTGGTGAGCACAACTGCCCACATCAGCCCATTTGGATGTCAAACTCTTCACCACATCCCCCGCCTAGAATATTTTTTTTGGATAATGCAAATAATTTTATTAACAAATGGGGAAACCCCATATGCAAGCTGTATACCAAAACAAAGAGAACCTACAACACAATGTGGTTATCAAAAAAAGAGATCAATTCCTCTATACAAATAGAAACCATGTAAGTACACCAAAAAGTAACTAGAGACAACAATTTTTTGCAATTTTATCATATTTTCCCTCCATCTCATCAAAAGGCCTCCTATTTCTCTTTTTCCAAATGAACCAAATTATTGCTAAGGGGGCAATACTCCATGCCCTTGGGCTTCACTTTCCCTACCCCAGCCTGGAATTCTGCTAGACAATGCAAGATAAATCTACTTTTTATGAAGAGGATTTGGCATAAATTTCTTCCTTCTAAGATATCATTTCTTCTGTGGAGGATTTCCAAAGAGAAGCGGCCCATGGATGATATCATGGTGAAATTTGGCCAAACTCGTGTCTCCAAATTTATATATTGTAGGAGCTCACAGTGTGAAACTATTCATCATATCTTTATGGGTGGTAAGATAGTATTAGCTATCGTAGCTTCTGGTGCTTCACTAACTCATAGGATGATATTTTATTTATATCTTGTTACTAGTTTATTATAGTAGTTGGAATAAGTCACCTGATGTTTGGAGCATATTTAGTAGCTATTAGTTCCTATTACCAGGGAGCTTCTTTAGTAGATAGTGGCCTGCACTTTAGCTTCAATTAGTTGTTATCTATTTAAAAGCTTGCTAACAGATTAAAATATATTTATGCTTTGACCTTGTTCACATTTGAATCTTCATATGGTATTCACTCTCCTTAAGCTTTCTCATCTATGGCTCCAGTTATTGAAGCTACTGCTGCCAGCATTTCTGCTGTTTCTGCCACCATTTATGTGGTACAATTTAATCCAATTGCTCAATTACCTATTAAACTACAAGGTAAAACTCAATTTCTCAACATGGAAAGTACAACTTGCAATGCTACTAAATGAGCATCAACTCATGGGACATCTTGATGGAACCACAACTGCTTATCACCTACTATTACCCAAAATGATCTTACTGTATCAAATTCCAATTATCAGATCTGGTTCTCTCAGGATCAATTGATCCAACAAGCAATGATGGCATCGATCAATCCTACCATTGCTCCAACTGTTGCTACAGCATCATCTGCTAACAAAGCGTGGGAACTCCTTCACACAGCTTATGCCAACAAAAGTCATACTCACATCTTTAGCTTGCGGAGATTAATTGCAAAATACCAAGACGGCTTCTAAAACCATGCAAAATACTTACAGGTAGTTCATTCTCTCTCTGATGCTCTCAAACTTGCTGGTCCACCTGTCAATGACGATGAACTTATTGTCAAAATTCCAAGTGGCCTTGGCCGCGAGTACCGTGAAATCTCTACAGCAATATGCGCACGAGACTCTTCTTTGAGCTTTGAAGAATTATTTCACAAACTCACAAATCATGAGCTTTTCCTCAAACATCAAGATCTGGGAAAACCATCCTCATTATCACAGTTGTTGTAGCTCACAAGTCCAAAACGCCTCCGCAATTCAACATGATCAATCCTCGCTTCAACAATCAGCCGTGAAAATCATCTCAGTCTCAACAATGGAATTCCAACAATCAGCAATCGAATTCCAACAATCAGCAAAACAGGAGACAATTTAAGTAATCTGTCAAATGTCAATTGTGCCAAAGGTTTGGTCACACTGCAGATGTTTGTCGCTCCAAGTTGCACAATCATTTTGAAGCCAAGGCTAAATTTGCATTTGTCCTACAATCATCTGGAAATTCTGGGTTCTAGACTCTGGTGCAACTCACTGTCACTACCGAACCCCACAACCTTGAGGAGCATACAGAGACTGAAGAAATACCCCATAGGTGATGGTAAAACCATTCCCATCACTCATACTGGTTCAACTCTAATTCAGGCATCTAAAACTGCTTTTAAGCTTTCTGACACACTTTGTGCTCCATCAACTAAAAAGAATCTCATTTCTGTTGCTAAGTTTTATCCAGATAACCTCACATCTATTGAATTTTTTCCCTTTACTTTTGTTGTGAAGGACTTGCATACTCTGAAATTGCTGGTACAAGGCCAAAATCAAAATGGACTGTATGAGTGGTCACATCTGCAATTCATGAAACCTTCCATTAACCTTGCCTTCACAAAAGCCCCACTTCACCTCAGGAACTGCCGATTGGGTCATCTCCACTCTACAATTTTATTTTTTTTTGTGATAAAGTAACATATTATATTCACCAAAAAGGCTATTAGCACAACCATTCTACATTGTACTATAGAGCTCTAACAATTGTTCTACAGTCTCTATAACATCTAAGTCTTTCTGTTTACACCAAAAAAAAAAGATGAATACAATTTAGCATTATCTTTTGGAAAGGATTACTCTTTCCTTCAAAGCATCTTAGGTTCTTTTCCTTCCAGATAAGTCCACCAAATGCAGCCTGAAATCAAACTCCACCTTCTTTTCTGAACTTTAGAGCCTCCCCTTCTATTCCAACTGATGAGCAGTTCTAAGGTTGATTGGGCATCGACCACTTTAGACCATTCCTATTGAGGAATATATCCAAAAGTTGAGTTGCCATGCTGCAATGCAAAAAAAAAGATGACTATTTGTTTCTGCAGTTCACCACATAATAAGCAGATAGAGCAAAGTTGTATTCCCCTTCTTTGTAACTTGTCTTGTGTTAGACAAGCTTGTTTGAAAACCAACCAGACAAAACAGTTCACCTTGTAAAGGATCTTTATTTTCCAGATTTTCTTCCAGGGCCAAGGTCAAGGTGTGTGCTGACTAATTTACTTTACCTGTTGTTGCTAGCAAAGAAAAGTTTGAACTTTGTAATGCTTGTTCTTCTAATAAAGCACATTGTTTGCCATTCCAACGACTCACTTTTGTCCAGTAATACTCCTCTCCAAATTATCTTTAATGATCTATGGGGACTATCACCTGTTTTGTCACTCGACAAAAAATTATATTACTGCATTTTTGTTGACCAATACACCAAATATACTTGATTGTATACACTTAAAATTAAAAGTGAGGTTGCATCAATATTCCCAAAGTATCATCCTTTAGTAGAAAATTTCTTTAATCTATACCAGCGGAGGGAGTGAGTTCATCGGTCTTCAATCGTATCTTCATAAACATGGCATTGAACACTTAATTTCACATCCCTACACACCAAAACGAGTTGCCATAGTTGAATGTTAACATCGCATATTTTTAAAACTGCTAAAACTCTTCTTCATGAAGCATCCTTACCACCTGAACTCTGGTCTTTTGCCTGTCATTATGTTGTCTACCTTATTAACTGATTTCCCACTCTCATCCTGAATAATGAGTCGCCTACCTAAAATTATTTGGTCGATCTCTTGACTATATCACTAAAAAATTTTGGTTGTCTCTGTTACCCATGACTTAAACCTTATACCAAAAATAAAATTGAACCCCCGTCCACCCCGTGTGCGTATTTAGGTATCTCTCAAACCCACTATGCTCATATTTGATTTGACCCAGTCCAGTCCAGAATTTTTGTAAGTCATGATGTTCAATTTTTTGAAAAAGAATTTTCTTTTAAAAAATGTTCATCCATTTATGGAAATATACTTCCCAATTAAGTTAGGAAGTTGTTGACTCCAAAGAGGACAGTCCAACAACACTTCAAACTCCTCCGCTTTTTATTCCACCACTTATCCCAATCCATGTAGAGTCCAACTCCAACAATACGACATATTCCCCTACTGATGCTCACTCCAATAACAACAACCAAGTACCAGCAGTGCAGAGATATCAGGTAATATGCAACTCCCTGCTCCTTCTTCACAACTTCCTGCCCCTTCTTCCTCGCATGACACTGCTACACATAAGCTTCTTCTCACATACCAGAGACGCAAAACTACAGCTAGCAACCTGCAATCCCAACAAATTACTATGACATGAAAGCCCTTTGGTAGTCCTCTAGGAGTTAAATAGGAAGAAATGGCTATTAGAACAGTGAACCTTAGGTGGTGAGGCATAAAGCCTGTAAAAAGTGTCCACCAAACAATTCTACACACTACACCTGTCTAGTAATTTACTAGAACCAGCAAAGAGCCAACAGTTTGGACTAGAACAGTTTGGCTCTTTGCTGGCTCTTTGTATACATGGGGACGATGCAATTGTCTAGTAATTTTTTGTATAGACTTGCATGTATTGGGAGGTGAGGATGTTTAATCCCCCTCTTTTGATTGTACCTTTTTGTGAATGAATGAAAGGGAGACGCCACAAGAGGGCGTAATTATAATTTTTTAAGGAAGAGCACAATTACAAAATTAAATCAAATTAAATCCTTGAAAAGGTACTTCAAACTCCAACTTCAGTGTTTCTTTATCACTGTAGACAAGGTACTTCGCACAATTTCGTCATGTTTCAGAAACATTTACACGAGAATGCATGTCAGCTAGGGGAATATACCTAACTGTCCCATCCACAGAAGCACTAGCAACATTGTCCCCTGTAGCAGAAAAACGGCAACGACTTATTGGACTTGTGTGGCCTAAGAATGTCTCCTGTAAAATATTATTGCAGAACCAATTAACCCCACCTCAGTGCCTCAAAGGAAGAACAATTATAGATTTTTATGGTTTTACGATGAGCATGAATCGAAAAATGAAGACACGAGGTGCTGAAGTAATTAGAGAGAAAAAAATTGAAAACTCAGGCTAATTAAGGGTCTACCTGGAAGTCCACTCTCACTTCAGGGAATTCTTCTTCTCTCTGCACTTCATTTCCACTGTCTGTCGAAAGATCACATAATAGCTCATCTCAGAATTAGAATCAGAATCATCATAAAAAGAAGAAGAAGGCATCACTTCTCTCACTCTGACAACTGTAACTACTAATTTTAGAAGTTGAAACTTGAGTATCATCAGTCCTGATATCATCACTGCGTTTAGGTTCTCTTTCACCAGCTTGTGGACTTGCAGAGACACAAGATGACGCGGGTCCAAAAACAGTGGGTTCCCCAGAACCAGCAAGTGGATTTGATGAGCTGTTAGTCCCAACAATGACTTCCGTTGCTAACAAAGAATTACTGAGATCAAGCAATGCAATTAGTAGCCTTCAGATTTTCAGTAAGAACAAATTGTAACAGCTCTCACCTCCTTAACTGATGCAACTGAGTCTCTTTCTCCTCCAACAATACTTGAAGTTGAGCAAGTTTGAAATTAAGTTGCTTGATGTCTCCTTTGAGGCGACTCACCATATTCCTTTCAGAACTGATCTTCATTAATGCAGGGATGCGTGACATAGCTAAGGAGAAACTCAATGGAGGCACAACGGTAAAGAAAACAAATGGGTAACAACTAAAACAAAATCATCTGCAAGCACATAATACCATCCATCATTAATGACATGCACCAGGGTGAGTGAATCTACTTCCTTAAACAACCAAGTCCAAATATACCACCGAACAAAGAGTTACACAATCCCTGATTTTTAACAACAAATGCCTCTCAAACAAATTATTTAGTATTAAGAATTAGGAAATTGTTAAATATGAAAACACAATCGTGCCTCTTTCGAAACAAATTAACAATAAAGCTCCATCTCCATTTGAATTTGTCCATTCAGATATATGTGGTCCAAGTCGTGTCAATTCTACTTTAGGTTTTCATTTTTTTGTCATTTTTGTTGACAATGGTTCTCGGTGTACTTAGTTATTTCTTATGAAAAAATAGAACTTAGTTATTTTTCTATCTTTCAAGTCTTTTGCTGAAATTCATACTCACTTTGATGCTTCAATCAAGAAATTATTCAGAGACAATGCATTAAAAATAATTCTTGACCATAATGCTTTTCTGTGATCACCTCTTTCCATACTGCTTGTTCTTCCTTACAAAATCTCCAAAGTCATTTCGTAAGTAGACTCTTATTGTGCAGTTTCAAATTTCTTACGCCTGGTCCCCACTCCAAATGTCTAAAGATTTGCTTTTATAGACCCCAGTGGCATGCCTAAGTAAGTTGTTGGAAGGGCTCACACTGTGCAACCAAGAAATGTCTACCAGTCTTTGTAAATCAATCACCCCATTAACAGGAAAAAGAGAACTTTTTTTCCCAGTTTACATGAAGGCCAGAGGCTACCTCAAAAAGAGTTAGGATTACTCTAAGATGCCTTAACTGCTCCTCTTTTGCATCACGGAACACCAAAGTATCATCAGTATATAGCAAATGATGCATATCTCATTTTGTGCATATACTCCTCCACAAAATGGAGTTGTTGAACATAAAAATAGGCATTTGATCGAGACATCTTGTACATTACTAATTCATGCTCATGTTCTGTTTTGTTTTTTGGGTAAGGTTGTATCCACCGCTTGTCACCTAATTAATCACATGCCTTCCTCTGTTTTGTTGTAAAAGAGTCCTTATTCTATACTTTATTCAGACCAACCACTATTTCCCCTTTCTTCAAGGTTGCTTGCGTGTACCTTCTTTATCCAAGATTTCGCCTGAAATAACGAACTTCAACCAAAAGTCCATCAAATGTATCTTCTTGGGATACTCATCTCTGAAAGGGTATGATCCTACTATACCTCTTTTTGTAAGTATATGGTCCTACTACACATAAGTACTATATCTTTCGGGACATTCCGTACTTTTCACCAACAACATACCCAGTCTACTACACAAGTGGGGTCTGGGGAGGGTGGTGTGTACGCAGATCTTACCTCTACCTTGTGAAGGTAGAGAGGTTGTTTCTGATAGACCCTCAACTCAAGTAAAGCATTTCAAAGAAGGTATGAAAAGGGAATATAGTAGTGAAGAAGCCATGATGAAAATAATGGAGAAAAGAGTCATAGCAACAAATAATATGATAACACAGCAAAGAAAACAATAAGTAATCATAAAAATCGAAGAATAAGATAATAAGAGAGTAAGAGTAATACTTTATAAGGAATTTAGACAACGCTCCACTCTTTACTAACTTTCTACTCTAATCCTTGACCTTCATATCCTCCTATCTAGGTTGTCCTCGGTAAGCTGCAGGTGTGTCATGTCTTGTCTAATAACCTCTTCCTAATACTTGTTTGGCCTACCTCTACCTCTCAAACCCACCATGTCCAACCTCTCACACCCCTCCTCACTGGGCCATTTGTGCATCTCTTCTTCAAATGCTTGAACCATCTCAATCTCGTTTCATCCATCTTGTCCACCATAGAGACCCCTCTCACCTTGTCTTAAATTTCTTCGTTCCTAATCCTATCTCTCCTACTATGTCACATATCCATATCAGCATCCTCATTTCAACTACTTTCATCTTTTGGACATGCGAGTTGTTGACCAGTCAACACTATGCCCCATACAATATAGCTGGTCCAACAATCACTTCATAAAACTTACCTTTAAGTTTTGGTGGCTCATTCTTATCACACACAACATCGGATACGAGCCTCCATTTCATCCATCCCTCCAGTACGATATATAACATCATTGTCAATCAAATTAACTAAATCAAAATGCCATCTCCACGGTTCTTCATGCACCAACTCTTCTCGCTCCGGCTCATCCTCTCTTCCTCTTTGAGTCTACTCGAGACGACCTAGACCAAACCCTTCACTAATCAATCCAACTGATCTTTATGTTCATGATATAGGCACACAATGTTTGACAAGTAACTCATTGCCTACTCCAACGACATCCCCTACTTGGGTTGAGCACTCATCTGATAAAATTGATCTTCCTATTGCTCTTCGAAAAGGCATTCAGATTACTCGCGACACTTGTTTATAGTTTCCCGTGTTATTATCCCTTGTCACCTTCATATCATGCCTTTATACCAACTTATATACAGTCAAAATACCTAAGATAATGCCAGGGCGCGATAGCTCATCTAACTTAGTGTTTGGCTATGATTAATGGAATGACAAGTCTTAACGACAATGGTACTTGGGAAATAGTCCCTTTACCACCACGCGGAACAGTTGTTAGATGTCGGTGAGATTTATCAAGGTGGGTGTTGATAAGGAGGTTGATCGTCTCAAAGCTAGATTGGCAGCAAAGGATTTACTCAAACTTATGGCCTTGATTATGGTGACATTTGCTCTGATAGTGGAGATTGCATCTGTTCGCCTACTTATTTCCATCACAGTCATGTCTCCTTGGCTCCTTTATTAGTCGGATACCAAAAATGCCTTTTTACATGGCGACCTTGTTGAGGATGTCAACATAGAGCAACCTCCAAGGTTTGTTTGGGTTTGTGTGTCAACTATGTCAATCTCTATGTGGGTCTTGAGCACTGGTTTTATTGTAAACCTAATTAGTCATTCCAATAATCCAATTAGGTAAATCAAAAGTTTAAACCGCTCTCAGAACGAAGTAATCTTTTACTTGGTTGAAGGCCCTTTTCTGAGAAATCCAGTGAATCTAAATGGGTAAGTTGTCAATCCCTAGACTATGTAATGTACTTTATTTGATGGGTTACGAGGGATATTTTACCAAAGGTTTCTGAAACAATAAGTCATTCACAACCATCATAAAGGATTCCTCGAAATGTTAAACATTAACAATCATTTGGTTGTTTTAGCACTAACGAGCAATAGTTTGGCATGTTTCAAAGTGAAGTTTGATCACTCTGTGTTAAATAAACATTCTGATAATGGCAAAAGCAATACTCTTGATCTTTTACGTTCATGACATTCTTATAAAAAGCGATATGAAGGCATCACACAACCTAAATAGTATCTTATCAGTCATTTCGAAACCAATTTCAAACCAAAATTTTGATTAAATGAAGATACTTCCTAAGCATTATCATAATACAGCAATGGGATTTTCATTTCACAAAGGAGGTATGATTTGAACATATTGGAAAACACTAGCGCGTGAAATTGCAAACCTATTTATTCTCCTCCAGAATCGAATGTTAAGTTCCATCCTAAACAATGGGGGCTCTAGAGGACCCCAACCATTATCGGAGATTGGTTGACAAGATCAATTATCTTACCATCATGACGAGACATCTCATTTATTATCATTGTAGTTAGCCAATTTCTCCAAGCTCCTTGCGACAATCATGGAATGCATCAATTCACATTCTTAGGTATATCAAACTTCTTTGACAAGGTTTATTGTACGAGGATAAGAGCACATAGAAATATTATTGGAAACTCTAATGCAAACTAGGCAGGATCTTCTTAAGAAAGATGATCTACTCTAGGACAACTGTGTTTTAATTAGAGAAATTGACATTTTGGAAAAGCAAAACACAAGATGTAATAGCTGGTGTTGGCTACAAGTGGTCTTATATGACTAAAGCAACTTCTTTAAGAATTATGCACTAATGCAATTGATCTATGACAATGAGGCTACAATCCACAATGGTTCAAGCCTAGTGTTTCATGAGAGAACGAAGTATATAGAAATATACTGCCATTTCATCTAATAAAGGAGATGGGATGCATTGCTATAGGTTTTATCAACTCGAATGATCAGTTGGCAGATATAGGGGTTGTTTGGCGTAATTTATGGCTTATCACTTATAAGACAAAAGTCATAAGTTAGGATCTCTAACTAATGGCTTTTGGCTTATTTTTGTTATTTTGGCTTACAAATAAGTGCTTAAAAGCATTTTTTAAATTTATCCAAACACTATAAATATGCTACAATCTATTTTGACTTAAAAGCATTTACAATACGACAATCCAAACAAGCTCATACTTACAAAGTCACTCTACGGCTCCAGCATTGAGTATATTTGTGGCAAGTTAGGGACATATAACATGAATGCCCCAACTTGAGGGGGAGTATTAACAATTAGGAAAATGTTAAAACATTAGAAGAGACAATTCTTTGTAAATATGGAAAAGGTTAAGAGTTCTTATAATTGTGTAACTAGAAATAGGAAATATTGTCCTTTTCTTTTTAGGATTACATTTGTTCCTTTTTAGGTGTAAGCATTATTTAAACCACCGCATGCTTGAGGAATAATCAACCAATTCATTCCAAATATCTCATTATTTACATTTATCTTATTATCATATGGTGAAATGCAATGTATTTTCTTTTACTACAAAATCTAATGGGCTCATTTTATCCTGACAACATTAAATACCTTCAAACATATTACTGACCTTCACAGGAGACACTCAGACATTTATCTGCTTTTACTACAAATTGATTCCTTCAACCAAAATAGGTAAAGGCCACAGCATCTTTGTTTCCCATGTGCCTGGCTGTAAAGCATCACAAACTAAACGTAAAAGAAGCTCTTCTCTAAACACCAAAGAACCACAATTAATCTCACTTGTAGGGAAACTGCTTGAAATTAATGTGCACAACTAAAAGCAAGAACATTTAAACGATAACTAGGAATAACAAAATGTGACAATAAAGTTACCAATTTTCAAAAAAAAAATATGACAATATATACTTAAGGATATGAGTGCCATTAAACATCTTGCTCAGAAAATTTCTAAGAGATAGATGCAATGCATTGGACCACTCCTTAGAAAAGTACACCCGAAAATGGGGTTCAGATTGAGGAGCTTTAATATATGGAATTGCTGCATGAAATGTTTACATGTCAATTTATATGAGAAGAAAGTTTCATCATTTAATAAGAGAGATAACTAAGAGAAGACCCACCAAACCACGATGCCCACTCTTGGTTTTTTTGCAGCAATTCACTCCCATGTATGTCAAACAACTCTATCACTTTGTCCTTTCTGCCAGCTTGTATGGCATGAATGATATAATAACGTATAATAGAGACATCTAAGTCTGATATGATAGAAATAAGTTCGGTCTCATGAGAAGAAAAGCACTGCTTGAAAAAGCGAAGGAGTTCAATCAGGTTTTCAGCTTGAAATTTGGGCACGTAGATAGAGAAAATTAAATCTAATATCTTATCAACTTGAAATCCTTTGCCAATATCAGTTCCCAACTCTTTGACAAAAGCCTGGTGAGTGTTTGTTAAGCCTCTGAATACTAGAAACTCCCTGACAAGCTCCTCCGCATACAGCATATTCTCCATCTTACCTTGAGCGCTTACAAGGAAAGGCATGCATTTAGAACCTGGAAAAGACAAACTCACTTACTCCTCTCATAAGACAGTTTATACGAGCAACACAGCCATCAGATGTGGCAACACAAAACACTCTGCAACTTCGGTATTTCGAACTGTGAATGTGGTGACAATCTGCTCATTCCTTGCTACAGGACAATAATAAGTTTACTTTTCGAGCTTACATGGATTAAAAGGAAATCTAGGAATCAATAACCACTGCTGAACTCCAGCTGCTCCAGAAACAGTTAGCCAAACTCTGCAGCATACATACAAGAGTTAATACCTCAAAACCCCCCTAAACAATCCACATTTAACAAGTTAATGCTTAAACTATGGCGGGGTGTTGGTGTTAATACCCTTGAACTATAACATTTCCTATCTAAAACCCCTGCAGTGCCAGGTGGCACAGTGAGTGTCCTCACTATCTTTCTTTTTTTTGATAAATTGTTGTCTCATTATTTGTAGTGTGACGGAGTAAAAAATAAATAAATAAAATAGGCCAGAAAAAGCATCCATGTGCATTTTACATTACTTCTTTTATTTCTTATATGTTTTTTCTTATTCATTTTTTGTTTGTCAAATCTCTAGATATTTTGCTAATAAAGTTGTGCGGACTCTTATTTTTGCTGTATAACCAGTTTCGACACCAAATTAATATGCATATGCGTATGTGATTCGGTCAATCCACATTCGGATAGATTGAAGATTTTGATTTCTCAAAATAAAAGATTAAACAGATTTAAGATATGGGAAATGGCATACCTCAATATTATAGCCCTTTTGTCTCCTTTTAGCTTTTTCACTTGATCAATATTTGTGGCTTTCTGATATCCGATAGACAGTAGCAGCGATCTGTAAGAAGAGTTCGACGGCCTGGCTTTCTTTTTTTTTTTTTGGGGGGGGGGGGGGAGGGGGGGAGGGGAGGAACCAGAGAGATTGAAAGAAGAAGTTGGGGTCTTGGGGAAGACGAACCAAGACGTGAACAAAGAGAATTGCAGTTCCTAAGGGACTGTAATGGTAAATTGTCCATATAATAAAAATAAATATCGTAAAGGATCAAATATACCCTTTGCTCGTGAGAAATAGTATATATATACCCGTCATTATAATATACCCTTTCTATTATTTTTTTGGTCCAATATACCCTATCATCATATTTTGACACAAATTTATTCTTAATATTAATGAAGAGACATACATCAAACTCATAATCAAATAACCCGCTCCTTATTTTAAATATTCAATATTTTTAAAAATTTACCTTTTTAATCTGAATTCTACCATTTAAAATTCTCCATATTAAATGTATTTATAATTTAAATATTATGAGTTCACACTTACTAATTGTTATAATAATAATTTTTTATATAAAAATTTTGAATTTTATTTTGAAAATATTGGGTTCAAATAAATCTAATAGTATAAGCCTTTGTGCATAATAACGATTAGAATTTTATGTTTTGTATGAATAATGTTTGAGTTTATACTATTAGGATGATACTTTATTAATCGGTTAAATTACGCTAATAATATTTCTTAAACATATTTTTAAATATATATTTCTAATATATATATATATATATATATATATAAAAGGTTGAGATAGCAATGAAGGCGGGCAAGTGAATTGAATTGATATCAATCACAAGCAGGGTTTAGATATTTGAAAGCTAGTTATTCACTGATTGCGAATCATATATATAAATTTTATCCTAACATAAAATTTTCAGGTGTGAATCTAATTTTAGTTGGGCATTAATATAATTTGTACCGGACTAATGAAAAAGAGTAATTTAGATATTTCAGAGCTTGTCGCTAGCCGTACTTTGGCTACCGTAGGTGGTGGGCAAGAAGCCTTATTTTCAGTTCTCATTTTTCTTTGGCTAAATACATAAGGAACCCCTCATACTTATCATAATTTTTCATTTTGGTACATTAACTGACGTTTGTTCCAATTAGACACTTGAAGTAAATTCAGAGTGTACCTAAGAAGCACCTTACTAATAATCACCCAAAAAAGTCAAGTGTGTATTGTTCACATTCAGTTGACATCGATAAGTATCAAATAAAATGAAGACACGTGGCATTGGGAGTCATATATTATTAAAAAAATATTTTTAAATATATATATATATATATATATATATATATATATATATAATATGTACTCGGAAGCGAATCCCCCTAATAATAGGGGAAGAATACGAGGAAGAAGGATAGGAAACAAAAATGAAATAATGACAATTAGAATAATATAAATGCAATAAATAAAATGATTAGGTGGCAAAAATGACCATTAGATAATGCAATAATTAAAAGTAGTAGATGACAATGTCAACCATATACAATAAAATAAAAAAGACAAGTTAAGAAAGTGAAAGGTTAGAAAAAATTGAACTTTGATATAAATATCAAATAAACGTTAAAGTATTATAAAAAAAGAAAAGCTCTAACCAAGTCTTCCTTGAGAGAGAGAAAGCTTGTGCAAGAAAGTGTTTTTTTACAAATGAAATGGAAGGAGCTATTTATAGCGAAAAAGTTGTTGCAGTGAAAGTGCTACAGTAGTGATATAGTGTTGCTATAGTGAAGCTACAGTATCACTCTCAATAATTTGTCTGATGATGTCATGCATGACATCAGTATTGGTGATGTCATTGTTGATGTCAATTCAGCTGGAAATTGATGCGAGGGTTGTCTTCTTCGTCTTCCGACTCAGATTTTTCCGACGCCTGTGGTTGATAGTTGGGTGGATTTTTCATCTGTTGGATAATATTTTCCTTATTGCTTGAGCTGGCCAGCTGGGTAGTTGCAATAGATTTATGCTGTAAAAATGATATTTGGGCGGCATCTGTTAGGGCCAGATACTTCGAATTTTGTAGGAACCATTTTTTCACTTCCACTAGGTAAGCTTCTGAGGGGTTCCAAATCTTATACCATTTAGAATGGCCTTGGAGGGATAACTATGCGAGCCCTTTGTGTCCTTCTGGCTTGTCGAAGGTAAATTTCTGTGAGTAGATCCATGGGATATAGAACCTGTGGGAAAATTGCAAGATCAAGGGGATTTGTTGATCACTAAAAAACCTTTGGCAAAAATATTCATATACTTCACGAACCAGGGGAGGAAAGATTTTAGCTTTGTGACCATAAGCCGACCACCATTGATGCAAAAACTGTTGAGACCAATGGTTTTTATAATAGATGTTAAAATGGAACAAGGCTGAGATAGAGTACCAAAATAAAAAATGAAGCCAAGTTTAATAGGTTATGTATGTGTCTAGCCAGAGGATAAAGACGATAGGAGAAAAAAAAAGAAAAAATCTAAAAGAATATTCTTTTAGCTTTTCACGCTCTTGGAGAAAGTGTGTTGCACACACTATGTCATATCACTTATTTGTGTTTAATAGATACACTTTAAGCATGTTGGAGTGTCTAATTGGAACAAGCCTCAGTTAAGGTGCCAAAATAAAAAATTGTGACAAGCTTAAGGGGCCCCTTATGTATTTGGCCTTTTCATTGTGATGGCAACCTGTGTCCCATCTAATTATTAATATGCATGTATGAGTTTATGGAGAATATCTCACCGGTTTTGAAGCTTTGGGTATTGAAAAGAGAAGAATATAAATAAATAAATAAATAAGAGGTTGGGTGTCACAACCCGAACATAGGCCCGGGTCGAGATATGGGATAAAGAACCCCGAGAGGCTCCAAGTCGACCCATGGCATGAACATATCATCTAATCTCAACATTTTAAATGCGGAAAATTTAACATATAACATAGTGGAAGTCTAAAAATCTGATAGCATCTAATAACTAAATACAAAACATAAGTCTGAAGCCAAATACACACTATATCTGATAAGCCTCTACTACTGACGAGTTGATGGGACAAGACCCCAATTAACTCACTAAAGTCTAAAACTAGAAATACGAAATATAACTGATAAGAAGGGCCCTCGAAAGAGGAGGATTCACCAACTGTGACTAGGAGATGCTAACACTGAAGATCTGGCTAGCGGCGAGACTGAGCCTGAATATTTGAGCGTGTATCATGAAATGATACAGCATAGAGTATGCGGTCAGTACATGGAACATACTGAGTATGCAAGTTAAGTAAAACCGCTAAGTAAGTAAAATCAGAGATCATGCATATCGTAAACATTTCATCATAAGAGTATAAGAGTAGCAATATGATTTAAACATAATTGAATATCATAACTGAATCGAATGACCCTAAGCTGAAAACTGATATTCATAAGTAAAACTAAACATTAGGTCAAACCTGCTGAAAACATAATATCATAACTGATGAACATGTATAACTGAAATCATGAGGAAAAATAGAAGACTCGTCATAACCGACATTACCACGATAGAGCTTACATGATCCCGACTATTACACTCAAGTAAGTAGAGCCGCCGAAAGCCTTGCCAAAGGCTAAGGACACTACCATGATATCGATATCAAGCTGAAGGCCTCTTGGGGGTAGGGGAAGCTCACAAAGGAGGTCCCAAATAATCTGAGCATACCTACGTTGGCACGTAGTTCGGAGGCATAGGGTTGACTGACCCTTAGCCTACTCGGTGCTAGATACTACTCCCAAAAACATGCATATGCTCTCCATCATTTTTCAATGAAGCTGAACCACCGTCTAGTGACGAAGATGAATCATAACATACATGCATAATCTGAAATCATAACATGAGGAGCCTTGGGCTCAAACCATCCCACAAGCTAAAAAGAGTGGGAGTCTAGACTCCAAAACCATGTGGTAGATAGATAAATCATGAAACATACTTGATCATATGGGCTTATGCATGCTTGAGATAGACTTGAACATTCAAAAACATGGATATATACATGAGTAATTTGAAATCACACTTTTATCATAAACATCTCATCATACTTAGTAGCATAGATCATAATCTCATCTCTTCATGAACTTTCATAGATGGGCATCATATTTATAGAACTTGGAAATCATAAATTTGTATTTGAAAATATTGTAAAACATGCCCATGAATTATAATTCAATATTAGAAACATGCATAGAGAATATCCATGGTAGATACTTAGAGAATTCCTAAGTTGGGTTAAAACCCAATAGATTCATCAACTTAGAAATCACATGAACTTGAAGAGGGATTGGGAATGGGAGTGGATGAATACATCCATTCATAACCCTACATACTTGGGAGAATCTGATTTCACAACCTTCTTGAGAGCCCAAAGGAATTTGGAGAAGAACTTGATGAATCTAAGCTCGATCACCCTTAGAAACTTCTAGGATTGCATGTATGGAGGGGAATAGGCTTAGAATGAGTTAAATCCTCTTAAAACACACCTATCTGATATTAAAACGACATAGTTTAGGTCTTAGAAATTTAGGAATTACAGAAAAGCCCTTAATAAATTCGCAGGAAAATATACACTGTCAGTCCCAACGAGGGACTGGACGAATCGTCTCCAACACCACGCCTCGTGGTCTGCTTCTCATGACCAGCACTGCCAACTTATCTTTAAGGGTCACCACGACTCGTGGTGTACCCAATGACTCGTGGTGACCAAGTCATGACGAACACTACCAACAATTCCTCCTTCAAGACCATCTCTAACCACGAGTGGCCTAACGACTCGTGGTCCAGACCATGACTCTTGGCCTCACTCGTGGTCAACCCCAAATCCAAAAAATCCAACCAAGTTCATCCTTCACTCCACGAGTTACCTAACGACTCGTCTTGTGACCTGGTGCAAAAAATCCTATTTTATCCGTTTCAACCCTCAGGTATGATCTTAGAGCTTTTGGGGTATTACAAATATCTACCTCTTGGGAACATTCATCCTCGAATGTGGGTAAACATACTGAAAAGATGAGAAATGCAACTGCAATATCAAATACTGAACATTTAAAGTTGAAAACTGACGGAGTGACTGACTCCAGACTGAAATACATTACTAAATTGAATTCATGAATCATACATACATACATTGACATGAAAGAAACTGGGGCACATGAACTGAACATGAAACTGAATAGAGTACTAGAGAGGAAACTGATACCTCAAGCTGGAACTGAGCTAGGAGGGAATAGATGCGGGTATTTAGCTATCATATCTGCTTCGACTTCCCATGTAGCTCCATCAACATGTTTCCTCCACAACACCTTCACTGAAGCTACTTCTTTGTTTCTTAGCTTTCGAACCTGACAATCAAGTATTTCCACTGGAACTTCCTTATAGCTAAGGCTATCCTTCACACCTACACTCTCCACCAGAATAACCAAAGCTGGATCACCCAAGCACTTCTTTAAAAGCGACACATGGAACACTGGATGCACTAAAGCCAATTCTGAGAGCAACTCTAACTCATAAGCCACCTTACCAACATGTGTTCACAATCTTGTACGGGACAACATAGCGGGGGCTGAGTTTCCCTTTCTTTTCGAACCTCATCACTCCCTTCATGGGAGACACCTTCATAAACACCCAATCATCAACTTCAAACTCAAGTTCTCTCCTCCTTACATCTGCATAGGACTTTTGGCGACTCTGAGTTGTTTTCAACCTATCCCCTATAAGCTGAACTTTCTCCATAGCCTCATGTACTGAGTCTGGTCTTATCAATGCAGCTTCACTAACTTCGAACCAACCAATAGGCTATCTACATCTTCTCCCATAGAGAGCCTCAAACGGAGCCATGTATATGTTAGAATGGTAGTTGTTGTTATATGCAAACTCAAATGAGAGGTAAATGATCATCCCAACTACCTTTGAAATCAATCACACATGCTCTCAACATGTCCTCCTGAGTCTGAATGGTCCGCTCGGCCTGACTATTTGTTTGAGGGTGAAATGTTGTACTAAGCTTGACCTGAGTACCAAGTCCCTTCTGAAATGATCTCCAAAACTGAGAGGTAAACTGAGTACCTCTATCTGATATGATGGACAAGGGAACCACATGCAACCGAACTAACTCCCAAATGTATAACTTAGCATAATCCTTTGCTGAATCGGTAGTTTTGACTGGTAGAAAATGAGCTTCTTTAGTCAACCTGTCTACAACCATCAAAATAGAGTCATACTATCGACGAGTGCGAGGCAACCCTGTAATGAAGTCTATATCGATTTCCTCCCACTTCCAAGTTGGAATGCTAATATCCTAAACCACACCTCCGGGTCTTTGATGCTCAACCTTCACTTGTTGACAATTCAGACACTTAGCCACAAACTTTGCTATGTCTTTCTTCATGCCACTCCACCAATAGACTTCCCATATGTCATGGTACATTTTGGTGGTTCCTGGATGATTAGAATATCTGAAAACACGAGCCTCATGCAACATCCGCTCCCTCAAGTCATCAACACTCGGTACACACAAATGACCCTAATATCATAGTATACCATCTCCCCCTTAGGAGAAGACCTCTAGTTTCTGATTCCGAATAGCTTCCTTCAACTTGAGCAAAATGGGATCCTCGTCTTATCTAGTTTTGACTTCAGTCACCAAGAAAGATTTTAAACCATTCTAAACAATGACACCACCATCTGTCAAGTCAACAAGATGAACTCCGAGTCGTAAAAGCCGATGCACATCTTTCACCAACTCTTTCCTCTCCCTATCTACATGGGCACACTATCCATAGAAAGCTTGCTAAGAGCGTCTATCACCATACTGGCCTTGCCCGGATGATAAAGGACACTCATATCATAATCTTTCAAAAGCTTCAACCACCTCCTCTGACGTAGATTCAAATCCTTTTGGGTAAACACATATCGTAGGCTTTTGTGGTCCATAAACACATCCACATGGACCCTATACAGATAGTGTCTCCAAATTTTCAAGGCAAATACTACCGCCGCCAATTCGAGGTCGTGAGTTGGATAGTTGTTTTCATGGACTTTCAGCTGCCTGGAAGCATAGGCTATAACTTTACCATGTTGCATTAATACACAACCAAGATTGATTCTCAAAGCGTCATAATATACCACAAACCTCAGGTAGGGTCAATACTAGTGCTGAGGTGAGTCGAGTCTTCAACTCTTGGAAGCTCTTCTCACAAGCCTCCGACCATTGAAACTTCACTTTCTTCTGGGTCAATTTAGTCAAAGGTGCTGCATTGATGAAAACCCCTCAACGAACCTTCGGTAGTAACCAGCTAAACCCAACAAACTCCTGATATCCGAAGGACTAACTGGTCTAGGCCAATTCTTCATCGCTTCTATCTTTTGAGAGTCCACCTGTACACCCTCGCTTGACACCACATGACCCAAAAATGCCACCGAGTTTAACCAAAACTCACATTTGCTGAACTTATCATACAACTGGCGATCCTTAAGAGTCTGTAGTACCACCTTCAAATGAGCGGCATGCTTATCTTCGCTCTGAGAGTACATGAGAATATCTTCTATGAACACGATCATGACGTCACGCCCCAAGTCTATTGTTATACCCCGTAGGATTCCCGGCACCTAGATGGCCTATTCGTGCGTTGGTTGAGCATATTTGGAAGCCATACATGCTAGAAAAAGGCCCGGAGAAAGATCGGACAAGCGCCAAGTCGGCGCGTCGCAAGGCAAAATGCGACTTATAAATTGCATTTCAGGAATGCAACTTATAAATCGTATTTGAGAAATGCGACTTATAAATCGCATTCCATGAATGCTATTTATAGTGCCAATTATATTTATGCTCCCACTTCGGTTTTAATTCATTATTAACTTATAAAATTTCTAGAAAACAGAGTATACCCGCAGGAAAGGAAAAAGGAACGAAGGAGGGATTATAATTTTCGACCGGTTACGCTGCTAAACGCTGCCCAAACTCAAATTAACTCCAGATACGGGAGTATTTAGCAACAGAGAGCATTCCTACGGATTCAGTTTCGTGAAATACGGCCGACGAATCGTCGAGCCACCGAGCTAAGGTAAGTGGAATTGCTCTAAATTAGTGTCTATGTGTTCCTAGCTGAGAAGTGAATATTTCTCCCTTCTAGACCGCTGAAAAATAGCGAGTTTTCGACCGTCTTTCGATAAGCCTAAGTTTAGGCTACAATTATATCAAAAGTGACGTCGTTCTTTAGAATAAAGCTATATTTAGTATTAATTAGCGTATACATGAATGCAGTTGGGAGAAATAGCTGGAGTATTGACCGAGCCTCATCCGACAGACGGATAACTCGAGGTTAAGGTATGTAAAGTCAGTTTCTTCGGCAAGTTAGTAGCTTTAGCCTTGTATAGTTCAATAAACTCCGTAGTAGAATTCCCGGAGTTGAATGATAAGTATTGTGCAAAGTTCAGTAAACCTAGTTTGCGTTGTTATATCGTATTCTAGTCTGAAAGTTAGAAAAGCATGCGCCCAAGGGCAAGTTAGTAGTTCAGATCTAGTATAGTCTATTATGTGATTAGCAAGCTTGTTGTAAGAATAAAAAGGAACAGATTTTCATAATAAAAGTCAGTAAAGAAAGATCAGATAGACAGACAGTTATGGCTACAGACTAGCCATTCAGACATTATCTTGGCTACAGATTAGCCATACAGTTAAACAGAGATTTCAGAATCAGTATAATCAGTAAAGAATCAGTTCAGTATAGAAACAGGTCAGAATAAGAAGTTAGATTTCAGATAGTCTTTTCAGTTATACATGCTTGCTATTTCTATGTGCTATTTGTTTGTTGAGACTTGTTGTGGCATGTGGGCACCCTTTTAGCATCCCCACCGCCCCTGGGTTATAGCTGTGTCGATACCAGATTCAGATACCGCCACCAGCTGGGCGATGCCGTCCGCCTAGAGGACGATGATGGCCGACCACCATGATAATACGGTCCAGACCACCCTACTTGCAGGGGTAGTTCAGTTACTCTGCGCAGAGCCAGTCCACCCTGTTTACAGGGGCAGAACACTCTGTGTGCGCTTGTGGCCGGGGGAAGATCCAGATACAGATTTTTTTATAAAATTACCCTGTTGTGTGCTTGCACCCAGGGGCAGTTTTTATTACACACCCCGTGTGCACTTGCGCCCAGAGGCAGGAGTCTTCGGACTCAGACACAGTTTATTGTCAGAGGCCAAGGCCTGAGCTACGTACCCAAGGGGGCCGGTAGGAGGAGCTCACAGTTATCAGATGAGTGGAGTGACTTATTTTTGGTTGGTTTTGACCCGGGTAGGGGTATATAGATTGTTTGCTTGCTTGGCGCCATCCGGCTTATGGGGGTTGGTATTGGCTCTTGCTTGCTACTTGTATATCTATTTATGTGCTCTGTATATTATATACTAGCTACTAGACAGCAGGCCGTCGCGTCTACAGGTACGCCTCTGCCTTATCAGTACAGAAAGCTTAAGTCAGTTTATATCAGCTTCTTCAGATTCAGCTATCTCCTGCTATATAGAAATGCTAGTTATGCTATCTATATTCAGTTGTTTTCAGTTGTATTACTTCAGTTGCTTTGCATACTCAGTACCAGTGGTACTGACGCCCAGTGGGGCGCTGCATTACTTGCCTGCAGGTACTCATAGACGAGCAGGTAATACTACGTGATTCCTGTCAGCGATCGAGTATTCAGCTCCTGTCATCCGGAGACTGAGTATCAGAGGTTTATTTCAGTTCTTTTTTGTTATATAGTACGGGTAGGTCGGGGCCCTGTCCCGATCATTCTATTGCTATTCTTAGAGGCTTGCAGTCTATATATGTTTTCCCTGTGGTCAGATGAGCCGGTCGTGTGAGGCCGTGCAGTTGTATAGCCGTTAGTACTCTTTCTCTCTTTTATGTTGGCCGTGTGGGGCCATAAGTTTGACAGTAGTGGTGACCTTGCCGGTCACGTAGCTTTCTAGTATCTCATTGCTGAGTTGCAGATAACTAGACAGCATGGTGGCCTTGTCGGCCCGCATAGGTTCCCCTATAGTTGCATGTTCTGGTCAGCTGTTATTACAGGTACAGGAGGCTATAGGCCACTGGGCCGGGGGCTGTGTTTACAGCCGTTATATAGCCCCTTGTTTCCAGAAATGTGAGTCAGAGCCAACCAGGTACCAGATGTGCCTAGGCTTAGCAGTCCAGTAGTTCATGTCCTAGTAGGGCACCAGGTGCCAGTCATACCCCCCAAGGCGGGGTGTGACAAACTTGGTATCAGAGCAGGTCGTATCCCAGGGAGTCTGCAAGCCGTGCTAAGTAGAGTCTTGTCTATGGATGTGTTGTGCACCACATACTATAGGCAGGAGGCTGCGAGGCATGATAGGATGGTTACCCTTCCTTCTCAGTCAGTCGTGCTTTAGAACGGTACAGAATAGGGTTGAGTCCCTAAGAACTTACCGTATTCTTTGATTACAGATACAAAGGCAGATCAGCATTACCCTATCACAGGCAGAAGATCAGAGATAGCAACGGAAGGGAGCATCAGTCAGTTACATGATAACTACAGTAGCAGGAGGAGGTACCCGAGGCCTCCCAGCATGATACCTTTGTCGGTACTATTCCCAGTATACGTTGATAACGTCAGAATAGGAAGTCAGAAGTATAATGTACATATGAGTTGATTTACTTATTAGTTATATAAGATCTGATTAAGATTATAGACAAGGTCAGACCACCAGGTGAGTATGAAAAAGAGAGGGAAATGTAGGCATCCCAAATACATTTTTTCGGATATGGTACAGTCAAATGCTTTTACTTGTTGCAATAAGAAAAGGGCTATTCCCACCTCTTGGTTTTGATGCCAGTATAGTAAAGGGGCATAAGACTTGAGATGGGGTTGTCAAATCAAGCAGTAAGTAAAGATGGGCTGATTGATCCTAGTAAGTATTAGGAAGTATAAAGAGCCCTTATGATTACGTAAGCTGAGCAGACCCTTATGATAACAAGCCAGTAAAGAAAGTAAGACTGTTAGCTTACCCGAAGTAGGGGTAACAGACCTGCTAGTGATGAATGCCTAATAATAGTTAAGTTTGAGTCAGAAAAAGGCCAAGTCCGCCATATATGCTAACAGATAGCAAGACATATCTGTAAGATTATAGTTATGATCTAGTCGTGACATCGAAAGATATAGAGGTCATGTGAATCAGATGGGCTTGAATATACACCAGAAGAAGTATAGGCCGAGGCTTGATCAGTAATCTCATTAGCAACGAAAGGCAGGTACCTTGAACCCCAGAGTTCAGCTTAAGTAAGATGAGGGAAGGAAGCAGGAATGTCAGATCTTGTGGGGAAATTAGAATTACCCCCGGGTTGATAAAATATCGTATTAAGGATTAAGCCTCGGGCTGACAGTAGGATTGCGGTTCAGAATACCGCGGTATGTCCGCTATGGAAAAGTTGAGAAGTTACCGATACAGCAATTCTAATTCAGTGTAGCCTAGAGATAAGGCCCAGCAGACAGTCATGGGCTCTCAATATATGCCTAGTAAGGCTACAAGATTCGAACGTCGACCCCCACATCGCAAGAGTGGCGAATTTCAAACAGCAGACGATAACCAAAATGTCTATGTTTGTTACTTTCAGAATGGGGTGACAATGCAATGAAAAGATAAGTCAGGGCAGGAGATATTATTAGGCCGTAAAAAGCAATGTATCATGTACGATATGAGGTTCAACAGAGCATGTCAGAGATTATGTATTATCGCAGAACTCAGTACATATTGTATGTAGCTATTGATATACATACATATACAGATAATAGGTATGCTGTGAGTAGCTGCCTAAGGGGTATAATCACAGATGCTGATTAGTAATAGAAAGCATATACAAATTGCATTGCAGGACACCCCCTTGCCAAAAAAAAAAGAGAAGAAAGAGGGAGAAGAAAGAAAGAAAAGAAGAAGAGAAAGGGCGGATTAAGTGTGAGTTACGGATGAAGTCATAGAAACTATCTCAGTTTTCAGTTATTAGGTTAACAGACTTATGTGTTGTTGTTAGATCTAGGCTCTAGAAGCTTACCAGAGTTAATGGCCTAAAACAGATGGCTAGATGATAAGCGCACAGTTAGACGGTCTACCGACCAGCTGGCGCCTGCATTAGCAGGGAGGTGTCCCTGAAGATCGGTAACAGTAGTGCATGTGCTAGAACCAGGATTAGAGGCCGAATAGGCAAATTCCAGAGATTAGTAATACCAGAATTGTTCTAGTATGTTAAGTGGTTGTACGTCATTTTCCCAGCCTTGTAGGTGAGAGTCGGCCTTAGCCAACCTAACAGTTATTATGTGGAACACCCCATAAGTCAGCCGGCCGTCCCAGTCAGATACCGTGGGTAATCCAAGGAAGGGTCCACATCAGTAGTCAACGACAGACTAGTACTTCAGCTGGTTCTCGTAACATATTTAGATACAACACCCTAGTAGAAGGCCAGTATTTACAGAATAGCTCATAAGATCGAGAATTCCCCAGAATAGCAGTATAAATCCAAGTGGATACACACAAGGCGTAAGAAATTGATAGTACCCTGCTAGAACAGTGTTTATTAAGACCAGGGGATCAGTAGACTCCCCGTGAAGATCCAGAGATTGATCGCCTGGGAGTAAGTGTGATTAAGCCCAGCCTTACAGTGGTTTAAGCAAAATAACAAGAGCAATTAGATGCCCACGAGTCTACAGATACGCACGAACTATAAGCACTCAAGTTGAACAGTTAGAGTATTGTTAGACTACTGCCACATTCGGGTCATTCAACCCGACTATTCAGTTATTTAAGGTTATGCAGTCAGGTCATTAGAGGTCATGGTCAATATCAGGACCCCCCCGATTAGATACGGGCGCATGGTGTACAGATAGATACACAGAAAAATCGAAACAGTGAAGACATAACCTAGACCTACCACTCCGATCGAAGTACGCAATCCCTGCGGTTAGCCGGGTACGGCGGAGGGTTTGTGGAAGGATTTTCCACTTTAGCAGCACCTCTGACTAAATTGGTACAGAAGGCAGCAAAGTTCCAGCAGACTGAGGTGTGCGAGCAGAACTCCTAGGAGTTAAAAGCCAGGTTAACATCGGCTCCAATGTTAGTATTGCCAGGAGGTATAAAGGGTTAATGCAGCGTGGTAAGGTAATAGCTTATGCTTTCAGGAAGTTGAAGAAACGTGAAGAGAATTATCTTACCCACGACCTGGAGTTAGCTGCAGTAGCTTATGCTTTAAAGGGTGAAAATTTTGTATCACCCGAGAAGGGCTAATATGGTAGTAGATGCCCTTAGCCGTAAATCTATGGGGAGTTGGCATACTTGCAGCCTGAACAGCGAGAATAGACCCGAGAATTTCACTAGTTAGCCAGTTTAGCCGTTCACATAGCAGAAATAAAAGGTAACAGAGCGAAAATACAGAATGTCGCAGTGTTGTCGTTGGTGGTGAAAGTAAAGGAACGGTAGTATAGAAACCCTAGCCAGGTTCAATTTGAACATAAGATTCAGTAAGGAGAGGTGACATTTTCAGATAACCGAGGATGAAGTGTTACGATATAAAGGCCACATTGTGTTCCAGAGATTTTGGGGGCATCGCCAACAGCTTATAAGCGAGGCGCATTACGCCCGCTATTCTCTTTACCCAGGCGCGACGAAAATGTGCCATGATGTCAAAGAAAACTACTGGTGGCCAGGTATGAAAAGAGAAATTACTGAATTTGTAGCCTAGTGTCCTAACTGCCGACAGGCGAAAGCAGAATATCAGAAACCAGGCGGTAATTCAGGACGTAATTGTACCTCTCTGAAAATGGGAAGCAGTAAATATGGATTTTATGGCAGAATCACCCCGTACTGAACATGGATATGATTCCATTTGGGGTAATAGTTGACAGGCTGACAAAATCAGCTCATTTCCTACCAGTAAGGGCTACCTTCTCGGCCGAGGATTATGCCGAATTGTATATCAGAGAAATAGTTAGATTACATGGAATACCAGTATCCATTATTTCAGATAGGGGAGAACAGTTCACAGCTAGATTCTGGCAGTCATTTCAGAAAGGTTTGGGAACGCAGATTAATTTGAGCACAGCATTCCATCCTCAGACAGATGAGCAGGCTGAGCACACAATTCAGACGCTCGAAGATATGTTGCGAGCGTGTGTGCTAGATTTCGGTAGTAGCCAAAAGTGAGCATTTACCGTTAATTGAATTTGCCTCCAGAATTAGAATCCGTTCGCCCGGTCTTTCATGTATCTATGCTGAGGAAATGCATAGGAGACCCGTCCAGAGCAGTCCCAGTCCAGAATACCCAGGTTACGAAAAAGCTGGCCTATGAAGAGGTTCCAATAACTATCTTAAACAGACAGATTCGCAGATTAAGGACTAAAGATATTACGTCTATCAAGGTATTGAGGCGTAACAAGAACCGAGAGGAGATGACTTGAGGAGCGGAGGAAGAGGACCAGATATCCTCACCTATTTCAAGCCTAGTCAGGCAACAGGTATGTCCGTATTATTACTTATGCAGTACCTTATGGTTGTATGTCGGTGAATGAGAATGGTTGATATTTAGTTATCCAGTGGATCCTAGAATATTATGTGCAGTGCCTGTGTTGGACTTTTCTGCATTTCAGGTTTTTGCTATAGTCCATATTACAGGGGAAACTCTGCCGAATTTTTTTTCCTAGAAAGTAAAGTAAGTAGTCCTTTAGATAGAAGTTTACATTCGAGGATGAATGTTCTTAAGGGGGAGAGAATGTTATACCCCGTAGGATTCCCGGCACCTAGATGGCCTATTCGTGCGTTGGTTGAGCATATTTGGAAGCCATAGATGCTAGAAAAAGGCCCGGAGAAAGATCGGACAAGCGCCAAGTCGGCGCGTCGCAAGGCAAAATGCGACTTATAAATTGCATTTCAGGAATGCAACTTATAAATCGTATTTGAGAAATGCGACTTATAAATCGCATTCCATGAATGCTATTTATAGTGCCAATTATATTTATGCTCCCACTTCGGTTTTAATTCATTATTAACTTATAAAATTTCCAGAAAACAGAGTATACCCGCAGGAAAGGAAAAAGGAACGAAGGAGGGATTATAATTTTCGACCGGTTACGCTGCTAAACGCTGCCCAAACTCAAATTAACTCCAGATACGGGAGTATTTAGCAACAGAGAGCATTCCAACGGATTCAGTTTCGTGAAATACGGCCGACGAATCGTCGAGCCACCGAGCTAAGGTAAGTGGAATTGCTCTAAATTAGTGTCTATGTGTTCCTAGCTGAGAAGTGAATATTTCTCCCTTCTAGACCGCTGAAAAATAGCGAGTTTTCGACCGTCTTTCGATAAGCCTAAGTTTAGGCTACAATTATATCAAAAGTGACGTATTTCTTTAGAATAAAGCTATATTTAGTATTAATTAGCGTATACATGAATGCAGTTGGGAGAAATAGCTGGAGTATTGACCGAGCCTCATCCGACAGACGGATAACTCGAGGTTAAGGTATGTAAAGTCAGTTTCTTCGGCAAGTTAGTAGCTTTAGCCTTGTATAGTTCAATAAACTCCGTAGTAGAATTCCCGGAGTTGAATGATAAGTATTGTGCAAAGTTCAGTAAACCTAGTTTGCGTTGTTATATCGTATTCTAGTCTGAAAGTTAGAAAAGCATGCGCCCAAGGGCAAGTTGGTAGTTCAGATCTAGTATAGTCTATTATGTGATTAGCAAGCTTGTTGTAAGAATAAAAAGGAACAGATTTTCATAATAAAAGTCAGTAAAGAAAGATCAGATAGACAGACAGTTATGGCTACAGACTAGCCATTCAGACATTATCTTGGCTACAGATTAGCCATACAGTTAAACAGAGATTTCAGAATCAGTATAATCAGTAAAGAATCAGTTCAGTATAGAAACAAGTCAGAATAAGAAGTTAGATTTCAGATAGTCTTTTCAGTTATACATGCTTGCTATTTCTATGTGTTATTTGTTTGTTGAGACTTGTTGTGGCATGTGGGCACCCTTTTAGCATCCCCACCGCCCCTGGGTTATAGCTGTGTCGATACCAGATTCAGATACCGCCACCAGCTGGGCGATGCCGTCCACCTAGAGGACGATGATGGCCGACCACCATGATAATACGGTCCAGACCACCCTACTTGCAGGGGTAGTTCAGTTACTCTGCGCAGAGCCAGTCCACCCTGTTTACAGGGGCAGAACACTCTGTGTGCGCTTGTGGCCGGGGGCAAATCCAGATACAGATTTTTTTATAAAATTACCCTGTTGTGTGCTTGCACCCAGGGGCAGTTTTTATTACACACCCCGTGTGCACTTGCGCCCAGAGGCAGGAGTCTTCGGACTCAGACACAGTTTATTGTCAGAGGCCAAGGCCTGAGCTACGTACCCAAGGGGGCCGGTAGGAGGAGCTCACAGTTATCAGATGAGTGGAGTGACTTATTTTTGGTTGGTTTTGACCCGGGTAGGGGTATATAGATTGTTTGCTTGCTTGGCGCCATCCGGCTTATGGGGGTTGGTATTAGCTCTTGCTTGCTACTTGTATATCTATTTATGTGCTCTGTATATTATATACTAGCTACTTGACAGCAGGCCGTCGCGTCTACAGGTACGCCTCTGCCTTATCAGTACAGAAAGCTTAAGTCAGTTTATATCAGCTTCTTCAGATTCAGCTATCTCCTGCTATATAGAAATGCTAGTTATGCTATCTATATTCAGTTGTTTTCAGTTGTATTACTTCAGTTGCTTTGCATACTCAGTACCAGTGGTACTGACGCCCAGTGGGGCGCTGCATTACTTGCCTGCAGGTACTCATAGACGAGCAGGTAATACTACGTGATTCCTGTCAGCGATCGAGTATTCAGCTCCTGTCATCCGGAGACTGAGTATCAGAGGTGTATTTCAGTTCTTTTTTGTTATATAGTACGGGTAGGTCGGGGCCCTGTCCCGATCATTCTATTGCTATTCTTAGAGGCTTGCAGTCTATATATGTTTTCCCTGTGGTCAGATGAGCCGGTCGTGTGAGGCCGTGCAGTTGTATAGCCGTTAGTACTCTTTCTCTCTTTTATGTTGGCCGTGTGGGGCCATAAGTTTGACAGTAGTGGTGACCTTGCCGGTCACGTAGCTTTCTAGTATCTCATTGCTGAGTTGCAGATAACTAGACAGCATGGTGGCCTTGTCGGCCCGCATAGGTTCCCCTATAGTTGCATGTTCTGGTCAGCTGTTATTACAGGTACAGGAGGCTATAGGCCACTGGGCCGGGGACTGTGTTTATAGCCGTTATATAGCCCCTTGTTTCCAGAAATGTGAGTCAGAGCCAGCCAGGTACCAGATGTGCCTAGGCTTAGCAGTCCAGTAGTTCAGGTCCTAGTAGGGCACCAGGTGCCAGTCATACCCCCCAAGGCGGGGTGTGACATCTAAAAGGTATGCATCAATACTTTTATTGTACTGAGTAAGTGAGAGAAAGCATAACACGGATAACAAAACAGATAAACTGGAAAGACATGAAATGACCAACTGAAATACTGAAACTGAATAACTGAATATGTTGAAATGGTCAAAATGACCCTGTTTGATGGTCAAAGACATGCCCTAAATTTGAGATACTAATTTGAAGTACTGTACCGAACTGATCTGAATTGAGGTATCTGGAACTGTTTTAACTAAGCTAATTTGAGACTGAACTAAACTGACTAGTGGGAGAGTCTATAACCAACATATAACCACGTGAGCTAGACGTGGAGTCTGATGTATACACCTCATCGATATGACCCAATATACCTTGCTAGGGTATAAGACATGAACTGAGAGATCACGGGTCTGGGCCATGAGGCCAATAAAATATATCCTATGTTGGCAACATAGTTTTGGGAACTTGAGTGAGGGGAACCCCGATCCCCTCGGTGCTAAGTCCTACTCCCACTAGATAGTCCTACACTGACTACTAAGTTAATAGCTCGAAACTGGGGCCTAAGACTAACTCAGGAATACCTATATGGAAGTACCCTGAGAGTCTTATTGGACCTAATTTTGTAACTGGTGTTCTAAGACTGGTCAGAGCTGCTTATTTGGAAGCGTCGTAACCGTCTAAAGAACAAACAGTAATATGAAACTAGGGTCCTAAGGTTGGTTAGAGCTGCTTATCTGGAAGTGTCATGACCGCCTAAAGAACTACTAAAATCTGACACTGAGTGTAATTCTAGTAACTGGGAGGTACCACTGACACCTCAAGAATTAACTCTAGTCAAACTGATCAGTTGACATTTCTATATTTTACCGAATATGCTAATAATTGATTGAGACTAGACTAACAAACATCTAACTAAATTCTCAACATTTTCTAGCAGTATGGGAAACCCAACTGATAAAATCAAGACACAAGGAATAACTAGTCCAACAGGCAAAATTCTAGTTTACTGAATTCAAAGCTAGGGCTAAAACCTTTACAAGAATGAGTATTAACCTGATAACTAGGTAGTGGAAATATAACAACAATCAACATAGACAACATTCCACATGTTATAAACAAAGTCTGACATGTAATTTATTCACATTCAAAAGTTTTAGGGCTAGAACTGATAGAGAAGATAGAGAAGATTTTTGGGATACAAGAGAAGAACTATTCCCTTGTTGAATTCCTACACACCTAGCTAAGAATTTCTGGAGAAACTCCCTTGAGAATTGAAGAAGAACTCGAATGCCCTAGCTCTGCTCTTGCTGCTTCCTGATTGTTTTCTATGTTTTAGACTTTGAGGGGTGGAGTGGAAAATGTCATTCTACCCCTTTAACTCCTTCCTAAACGAGTCCAAAATGATGGGGTTTTAAGATAAAGAGGCTGAGAAGTTACAAAAATAACCTTGGATTAAGATCTGGAAATCTGCTCGATAGGATCCAATAGGCCACAGAAAGGGTCGTTGATTTAAACCATGGCCCGTTGGAACCAACCATTGGTTCTGTGTCCAAATATCATGCTCATTGGAATGGAACCACGGGAGGATACCACGACTCATTGGGACACCTAACGAGTTATTGGTACCTCTCGTTGTTACTAGTGGGGAAATCTAGGCCTTAAGACAACGGGCAACACAACAACTCGTTGGTAGGACCAATAGGCTGTTGCATTGACTCGTTGTCAACACTCCTGGGGCCTAGGACTTAGTTATGGGTGGTAGAAATGGCTCATTGGTAGGAACCACGAGCCATTAGTTCCACTCATTACCTCTGGAAAAAAAATTCGGTAGACCTTTGAATTGGGATCCAACGGATGATAGGACGGCTTGTTGTTTCTTCCAATGGGTCATCCTATGCCTCGTTTCTCCCGAAGGGAATATGCTGAGCTGATAACAACTTAGACAACGGCCCATTGGATCTGACCACGATACGTTGTCTGGGTCGTTCTGTAATAAAGTTTTCTGGTTTCCCCTTGTTTTTCTTGCAAGGTCTGAGTTTGGTCTAAGAAAGTTTCAGGGTGTTACAATATCTCCCTCTTAGGATCATTCATCCTTGAATGAAGACTAAAGATGCTGAAAAACTAGGAAAAGAGCTAAAATTTCTGGACTAAGACTATGAGCTGGTTTCTGAAGGAGTAACTAACTCCGAGCTGACTTAACCGTACTAACAGAGCTGATGCAACTAGAATGCACATAGAAAATCTAAATAGGGCTAATGAGTATGTAACTGAATAGAGTACTAAGGAGGGATTTAGTACCTAATGCCGGAACTGAACTGGAAGGGAATAAGTGAGGGTATCTGGCCATCATGTCTGCTTCTGCTTCCCATGTGGCTCCCTCAACTAGCTGGTTCCTCTACAAAACTTTCACCGAAAGCGACTTCCTTATTTCTCAACTTACGAAGCTGACGGTCAAGGATCTGAACTGGGACCTCTTTGTAAGAGAGACTGTCTTTTACTCCACGCTGTCTAGTGGCAAAACTGAAGTTGGATCACCGATGCACTTTTTCGATAGTGACACATAGAAGATTGGGTGCACCAATGCTAACTCTGGAAGTAGTTCTAACTCATACGCCATACAAACAATTCGCTTCAAAATTCTCTAGGGTCCCACATATCTTGGACTGAGTTTTCCTTTCTTCCCAAATCTCATCACCCCTTTCATGGGTGAAATTTTCATATAAACCCAGTTATCCATTCTAAACTCTAATTCTCTTCTCCTTACATCAGCATAAGATTTCTGACGGCTTTGTGCTGTTTTTAACCTTTTCTTGATAAGTTGCACCTTTTGCATTCCTCATGAATTGAGTCTAGCCCAGTCAGAGTAGCTTCACCAATTTCAAACCACCCGATAGGAGATCTAGACCTCCTACCATACAATGCCTCGAACGGGGCCATCTGGATACTAGAGTGGTAGCTGTTGTTGTATGCAAACTCAATGAGAGGTAGGTGATCATCCCAACTACCCTTGAAATCGATCACACATGCTCTTAGCATATCTTTTAAAGTCTGTATAGTCCGCTCAACTTGTCCATCTGTCTGCGGGTGAAAAGCTTTTTGACTTGGGTACTGAGTCTCTTCTGAAAAGACTTCCAGAAATGAGAGGTGAACTGGGTACCTCTATCTGAAATAATGGACAATGGCACCCCATGAAGTTTGACCAACTCCCGGATATAAAGCCTAGCATAATCCTCAGCTGAGTCTATAGTTTTAATTGGGAGGAAGTGTGCTGACTTAGTCATCCGACCTACTATCACCCAGATTGAGTCATGCTGCTGACGAGTCCGAGGTAGACCCGTAATAAAATACATATTTACTTCTTCCCACTTCCATGTGGGTATGCTGATATCCTGAGTCATACCTCCCGGTCTCTGGTGTTGTACTTTGACCTGCTGGCAGTTCAGGCACTTAGCTACAAATTCTGCAATGTCTCTCTTCATGCTGTTTCACCAGTAAATATCCTGTAAATCATGGTACATCTTAGTAGCACCTGGGTGGATGGAATATCTCAAACTGTATGCTTTATCCAGTATTTGCTGTCTCAACTCACCCACATCCAATACGCATAATCTACCCTGGTAACGGAGTACACCATCTCCCCCTTGGGAGAAAGCCTCCACTTCTTTTCTGAGAACCGCCTCCTTCATTTTAAGCAGTATGGGATCTTCATCCTGCCTTGACTTAACTTCAACTACCAACGAGGAATCCGATCCACTCTGCACCACTACTCCGCCCTCAACTGTATCAACCAACAGTACTCCCAACCGAGCTAACCTGTGGATATCCTTTGCCAAGTCCTTTTTCCCTCTTTAACATAAGCCACGCTCCCCATAGACACTTTGCTTAGGGAATCATCCACAACATTAGCTTTTCCTGGGTGATATAGCACGCTCATGTCATAGTCCTTCAGTAGCTCCAACCACCTTCTCTGATGAAGATTCAGATCTTTCTGGCTGAACACATATTGAAGGCTCTTGTGATCGGTGAAAACATCCATGTGAGCCCCCTACAGGTAGTGCCTCCATATTTTCAATGCAAACACCGCCGCTGCCAACTCCAGGTCATGAGTCGGATAGTTCTTTTCATGAACCTTGAGCTGTTTAGAGGCGTAGGCTATCACCTTATCCCGCTGCACCAGAAGTCTATTTCCTACTCAAGAGGAACTCCGAGAAGATCTTCAGGAAACACATCAAGGAACTCACTAACAACTAGAACTGACTGTATAGTCGGGGTCTCAGAGCTGGAATCCTTGACTTGAACTAGATGATAAATACACCCTTTGGAAATAAGATTCCTGGCCTTATGGTAGGAAATAAACCAACCCTTAGGTGCTAAACTACTACCCGTCCACTCTAAAGCTGGCTTATTAGGGAATTGAAACCTGACAACCCTAGTTCTATAGTCGACTGAGGCATAACCGGAGTGTAATCATTCCATGCCAAGAATAAGATCGAAGTCAACCACGTCTAACTCTACAAGATCAACTAGAATGACCTTGTCGAAGATTGAGACTGGGAAGTTTCTATTCACCCAGCTGGCTATAACTGACTCACCAACTGGGGTGGAGAGTGAGAATGGTTCAAAGAGAACTTCTGGACTGATATCGAACTGGACTGCTACATAGGGAGTCACGAACAAAAGTGTGGCTCCTAGATCTAGTAGGGCATACACGTTTAGATGAAAAAGGCGTAACATACCTGTAACCACGTTAGGTAAGCTCGCCTAATCCTGACGAGAGGACAAAGAGTAAAAACGATTTTGGCGCTGGCTGCCATCCGTACCTGAAGTGTTGTCCTACTGAGCTGGTCGGCCTGCTGGAGCAGCTGAAATAATGGATTGTGATCTCCCCTGTACTGCTGACGGGCATTCTTTGAGCCGATGTCTAAGCTGTCCACAACCAAAACAACCCTCTTGACCTTGAAGGCATTCTCCTTGATGGTTCTTGCCACACTTAGGGTAAGCTGGGTAGCTGTAGCAGTTGCTGGCACTATGACTCTAGGATTGTGAGCCAGAAGCTCTACCCCTTCAATCCTTGCAGGACTGGAAAGTAGGGGGACTGATTGAAGTGGGTGCTGGAGCCCTCTGCTGTTGCTGTTGTGGGAGGCTACTACCACAAGATCTCTGGTGGCCATAATCTAACTGGCCAGTTCTTTCCCATTTGTTCGCCCGCTCCAAATCTTTTAATTTTTCTGCCTCAATTTGCTGAGCATAGACTATGAGGCTGGAGAGATCGATGTCCTTAATAAGCATTGCAGTACTGCACTCCTTTAGGACCAAGTTCGATACCCCATTAACAAATTTTAGCATACGAGCCCTTGGCTCGGCTACCATTTCTAGAACATATTTTGACAACCTGGTGAACTCTAGTGCATACTCTTCCACCATCCGATTTCCCTATTTCAGATTCATCAATTCTTCCACTCTTGCCTCCCTGAGCTCTCAAGGGAAGAATTTGTTTAGGAAGGCTGTAGTGAACTCCTCCCATTCCACCGGTCCTGCTCCCGCTGGCCTCCCCTTCTTCCACTGTTCGTACCAGATCTGGGCTACCCCTTTCAACTGGTAGGCAGCCAGGTCGACACTCTCCGAGGCGATGACACCCATAATCCGGATGATCTTTCTAATCTCATCTGCGAATGCCTGTGGGTTCTCCTACCTTTGATCCATGGAAAACTGAAGGGTTCATTCGAGTAAAGTCTCGATCTTTGGCAGCTACTGTGGACCCATTATTATTGACCAGAACCACCTGCTGATTCACCTGATTAGTAACTGTTTATGCGAGCAGCTGGATGGCCATCCTGAACTTTGCGGAGGACACTGAGTCGTCCTGAGGGGCTATTGGAACTGGTGGAGCAGGTCAGTGAGCGTTACCAATCCTTCTTCCATTACCACGTCGTGGAGGCATGATTTCACTGAAATGAAATAGAGCACAAGTTACGATAAAGAGTATGAACAAAAGGGAGTTTTCCTAATAACATCTCGTAGGATCCCCGTCATAAGTATACCGCGCTTCACACCCAAGAAAAGGACTCTACTGGATGGCTTTTAGGCATCCTAGGATACTCTAAACCTAGTGCTCTAATACCAAGTTTGTCACATCCTGAGTCTATACCCTGGACGAGACACGGTACTTGGAGTCATAAGTAACCCTAAGTCAACCCATGGTCTATCATAACACTAGCATTCTGATAAAAAAACATAGCGGAAGCTTTAAAGTAATAAAATAAAACATCTATGAAGAAGAACTAAATCATAAAGTTTAAAACAACTGAACAAGCTAAAAATCTGAACCTATGTCTGTATCTAAAAGCCATCTATCTAATGAGTTGCTGGAAAAAGCCCCCAACTAACTCTAAATCTAAATGAAAGAAATATAGTTGAAAGAAATAATCCTCGTCCTCGTGAGCAAGATTTGCTAACGGTGTTGAGACTGAGAACTTGCAACTGTATCACAAAATGATACACGATAAAGTTATGCATCAGTACTTTGAATGTACTGAGTAAGTGAGAGAAACCATAACATAGATAACAAAATAACTGAACTGGAAAGACATGCAATGACCAACTGAAATACTGAAACTAAATAAATGAATACGCTGAAATGGTCAAAATGGCCCTGTCTAATAGTCAAAGACATGCCCTAAATCTCAGATACTAATCCGAAGTACTATACTGAACTGAGTAGTCTGGAATTGTTCTAACTAAGCTAATCTGAGACTGAACTGAACTGACTAGTGGGAGAGTCTATAACCGACATATAACCACGTGAGCTAGACATGGAGTCCGATGTATACACCCTATCAGTAGGACCAAATATACCTTGCCAGGGTATAAAGGCATGAACTGAGTGATCACGGGTTTGGGCCATGAGGCAAATAAAATATATCCTACAGTGGCAATGAAGTTCTGGGAAACTTGGTGCGCTGGAACCCCGGTCCGCTCGATGCTAAGTCCTACTCCCACTAGATAGTCCTACACTGACTACTAAGCTGATAGCTCGAAACTGGGGCCTAAGACTAATTCAGGAATACCTATATGGAAGTACCCTGAGTCTTATTGGACCGCGCCACGGGAGAGCATTCCTTTGATAAACTCCATACCCTTCTTTCGAATCTCAAATCGAGGGGAGTCAATTTCGAGTCCTAGTGTTCTAAGACTGGTCAGAGCTGCTTATCTGGAAGCGTCGTAACCATCTAAAGAACAAACTGTAATATGAAACTGTGGTCCTAAGGCTGGTCCGAGCTGCTTATTTGGAAGTGTCATGACTGCCTAAAGAACTACTAAAATCTAATACTGAGTCTAATTCTTGTAACTGGGAGGTACCACTGACACCTCAAGAATTAACTATAGTCAAACTAATCAGTTGACATTTCTGTATTTGACCGAATATGCTAATAATTGACTGAGACTAGACTAACAAACATCTAAATGAATTCTCAACATTTTCTAGCAGTATGGGAAACCCAACTGATAAAATCAAGAACACAGGGAATAACAGTCCAACAGGCAAAATTCTAGTTTACTGAATTCAAAACTAGGGCTAAAACCATTCTTACAAGAATGATTATTTACATGATAACTAGGTAGTGTAAATATAACAACAATCAACATAGAAAACATTCCACATGCTATAAATGAAGTCTGACATATAATTTATTCATATTCAAATTGACATAATTACAAACTCATAGTGACCATATCGAGTCCCGAAGGCTGTCTTTGGAATGTCACTCTCCCGAACTCTGAGTTGATGGTATCCGCATCTGAGGTCTATCTTTGAAAAGCACTTAGTACCCTGAAACTGGTCAAACAAATCATCAATCTTGGGGAGAGGATACCTATTCTTGATTATAACCTTGTTCAATTGACGATAGTCAACGCACATCTGAAGGGAACCATCCTTCTTCCGGATAAAGATAACTGGTGCACCCCAGGGGAAATTGCTAGGTCTGATGAAACCCTTTTCTAAGAGATCTTTCAACTTCTCCTTCAACTCCTTTAGATCAGCTGGAGCCATTCTGTAAGGAGGAATAGATATAGGCTGTATATCAGGATAAAGGTCAATACCAGAACCAATCTCCCGCTCGGGAGAAATTCCAGATAAATCATCTGGAAACACCTTTGGATATTTGCACACTACAGAAACTGACCAGATAGTCGGGGTTTCAGATGTAACATCCTTAACCCTAACTAGATGGTTTATGCAACCCTTAGATATTATATTTCTAGCCTTAAAGTAGGAAATGAAGCGACCTACAGGCACAATTGAACTACCCTTCCACTCTAGGACTTGCTCACCGGAAATTGGAACTCTACCGCACGGGTTCTACAATTTACTGAGGCATAACATGCATGTAGCCAATCCAGGTCAAAGATAACATCAAAATTTGTCATGGCTAGCTCTACTAAATATGTTGTGGTGACTTTCTGAAGGACTGTGATAGGGCAATTTCTATATGCCCGTCGAGCTATAACTGAATCACTGACTGCAGTAGAGACTGAGAAGGGTTCTGATAGGATTTCGGGACTGACTCCAAAACTACTAGTAATATAGGGTGTCACAATGGATAAAGTATCCCCTGGATCTAATAAAGAATATACATCAAGGTGGGATACTCGTAACATACAAGTGACTACATCTAGGAAGACCTCCTGCTATTGACGAGATCCGAGGGCATAGAATCTGTTCTGGCACTGACCACCACCTGCACTAGTGGATGTATCTTGCTAAGCTGAGCATGCTGGTGGGGCTGTTGAGCTAGTGGATGGGCCTCGGTCCCTATTATGTCCCTATCGGCTGCTGGAAAATCTTTGAGCATATGTCCAGGCTTCCCATACCCAAAATAAGCACCTGAACTGGCTAAACACTTGCCCGTGTGTCTCCGGCCACACCTGCCACACTCTGGGATGCTGGATTTTGTGGGTCTGCTCCCCTAACCTCGAGAGCCTGACGCTCGTCCCCTATGGTCACACCTAAATCTGGATGTCACACTCATAGCTGACGATGCTGGGGCTGAAGATCTCTGGTGGGACTGCTGACGATGCCCACCACTAGATCTTTGCTGGGAGAATCCAAAGCTATCAGTCCTGGCCCTCTTGGCTTCTCTCTCTCTCTCACTAACCTATACTGCCTCTATTTACTGGGTGTACAAAACTATCCAAGGAAAGTCAATATCCTGATGAAGCATCACGATCCAAAAATCTTTGACCAAATAGTCTGATATCCCATGCACGAACCGACTCACTCGAGCTCTCTTATCTGCTACCATCTCATGTGCATACTTGGACAAGTGAGTGAATACTAAACTGTACTCCTGGACTGTCATTTTGCCTTGCTTCAGGTTCACAAACTCAGCTGCTTTAATCTCCCTTATCTCACGAGGGAAGAATCGATTCAGAAATGTGGTATGGGACTCATCCCAACCAATGGGATCTGCTCCAACTATCCTTCTATCCTTCCATTGCCTGAACCAGATGTGCGCAACCCCTTTTAACTAATACGAGGCTAAATCTGCACACTCTTCCCTGGTCACCCCTATGATCTGGTTATCTTCAAAACTTCATCGATAAACTCATGTAGATCCTCATCCACCTTTGATCCAAGGAATTTTGGAGGGTTCATCCTCAGAAAATCTCTGACTCTTGCTGCTTCCACATTCCCATTCTAAGGGACATATGCTACCGCCTATTGGTTGACTTGGGTGGTCAAAGCCTGAGCTAGCATATCTATGGCTGCCCTGAACTATGCATGGGCAACTTGCTTGGGTACATGCTCCTCAGGAGCTGGTGGGGCCTGTTGGTGCCCATCTCCGTTGCCATTTTCATGGCCATTTTCATTTCCATTTCCATCTCTTTTTCCATTAACTTGGCGAGGAGGCATGATTTTGCAAATGCATCTAACAAGAGTTAGAAGGATAGAGAGACATTTCATCACACGACATAGATCATGAAAGAAGGGAACATTTCCTAAAACGTTTCATAACCTCTTCGTCATAAGTGTGGCATGCTTCACACCCATGAAAAAGACTCTACTTAATGCGACTTTCAAACACCATAGGACACTTCAAAACCTAATGCTCTGATACCAAGTTTGTCATGACCCGAACATAGGCCCGGGTCGAGACACGGGATAAAGAACCTCGAGAGGCTCCAAGTTGACCCATGGCATGAACATATCATCTAGGCTCAACATTTTAAATATGGAAAATCTAACATATAACATAGCGGAAGTTTGAAAATCTGATAATATCGAATAACTGAATACACAACGCATGTCTGAAACTGAATACACACTATGTCTGATAAGCCTCTACTACTGACGAGTTGATGGGAAAAGACCCCAACTAACTCACTAAAGTCTGAAACTGAAAATACAAAATATAACTGATAAGAAGGGCCCTCGAAAGAGGAGGATTCACCAACTCTGACTAGGAGATGCTAACACCAAAGATATGGCTAGCAGTGGGACTGAGCCTGAATGTCTGAGCATATATTATGAAATGATACATCATAGAGTATGCGGTCAGTAGGTGAAATTTACCTAGTATGCAAGGTAAGCAAAACTGCTAAGTAAGTAAAATCAGAGATCATGCATATCATAAACATTTCATTATAAGAGTCTGAGAGTATGACTTGCATGCTATTATCTAAAAATATGATTTAAACATGACTGAATATCATAACTGAATCGAATGACCCAAAGCTGAAAATTGATATTCATAAGTAAAACTGAACATTGGGTCAAACCTGCTGAAAAAATAATATCATCACTTATGAAAATGCATAACTGAAATCAGGAGGAACAATGAGAGACTCGTCATATAACCCATATTACCACGATAGAGCTTATGTGGTCTCGACTATTACAGTCAAGTGGGTAGAGTCGTTCAAAGCCTTTTCAGGGCTAAGGACACTACCGTGATATCGATATCAAGCTGAAGGCCTCTTGGGGGTAGGGGAAGCTCACAAAGGAGGTCCCAAATAATCTGAACATACTACGTTGGCACGTAGTTTTAAGGCATAGGGTTGACTGACCCTTAGCCTACTCGGTGCTAGACATTACTCCCAAAAATATGCATATGCTCTCCATCATTTTTCAACAAAGCTGAACCATCGTCTAGTAACGAAGATGAATCATAACATGCATAGTTAGTCTGAAATCATAATGTGAGGAGCCTTAGGCTCAAACCATACCACAAGCTAAAAAGAGTGGGAATCTAGACTCCAAAACCATGTGGTAGATAGATAAATCATGAAACATACTTGATCATATGGGCTTGCCCAATATTTATGCATGATTGAGATAGACTTGATCATTCGAAAACATGGATATATACATGAGTAATTCGAAATCATACTTTCACCATAAACATCTCATCATACTTAGAAGCGTAGATCATAATCTCATCTCTTCATGAACTTTCATAGATGGGCATCATATTTATAAAACTTGGAAATCATAAATTTGTATTTGAAGACATTGTAAAACATGCCATGAAGTATAATTCAACATTAGAAACATGCATAGACAATACCCATGGTAGATACTTAGAGAATTCATAAGTTGAGTTAAAACCCAATAGATTTATCAACTTAGAAATCACATGAGATTTAAGAGGGATTAGGCATGCGAGTGGATGGATATACCCATTCGTAACCCTATATACCTGGGAGAATCTTGTTTCATAACCCTCTTGAGAGCCCAAAGGAATTTCAGGAAGAACTTGATGAATCTAAGCTTGATCACCCTTAGGAACTCCCAAGATTGCATGCATGGAGGGGAATTGTAATGCTCCGAAAATTCAAAAACTAGACTTGAGACTCAAAATAGAGAAAACTGACGAGTCGTTAAGTGACTCATGGCAAGGCTTGTGGACTTAGTAAAATATTTGGAGAAATGGGTGACCACGGGTGTGACCAGGAGTTGTGGTCAACCCCCACAAGTCGTGATATGACCCGTGGTCAAGAAAAATTTAAGATTGGGAAATGTTAGGCAGTGCACCTAACGACTTGTCACCACAAGTCGTGGTCCATGCCATGACCCGTTAGGTGACCCGCGGTCAGGACTTGTTCAAGAGTTAGAGGAGGTCAACACTTTACCCAATGGGTCCTCACCATGACACATTTGGGACAACACGAGTCGTGGTGTCACCTGTGGGGACTCTAGGGTTTTTGGGGCAGTATCTTCCACGAGAGGTGACCACGAGTCGTGGTCACTAACCATGACTCATTAGGTCCCTCGTGGTGAACAATAGTGGGTTGCAGGAAGTGAAACTCACGAGTGTGACCACGAGTCGTGGTCACTGATCACGACCCATTAGGTCACTCGTGAGGACTGACGATCAGTTTTCCCTGCGAGTTTTCAAGGGTCTTTCAGTAATTTCCTACCCTTGTAGACTCTAAACTACATCGTTTTGAGCATATTTTCAGCCTTATTAAAGGGGTTAAACGGTTTCTCTCCTCATTCTCCCACTTCAGACTCTCAAAATTCATCATAGAACTTCTCAGAACTTTTCAGAGCAAGAGCTAGGGCAACCTTTTCTCCTCAGTTTCTCAAGGAAATTCTTCGGGCTTCTTCACCAGGTATATGGGAATTCAACAAGGGAGTAGTTCTTCCCTTGTGTCCCCAAATCCCTCCCTATTTCTCTTTATTAGTTATAACCCTGAAACTACTAAATGTCAAGAAATTGCTAGTCATACTTCGTCTAAATCATGTGGAATATTATACCATGTTAATTATAGATATTTTGCACCAGATCATGCCTGAAATGATATTTATTCTTGTGAAGTGAAATTTAGCCCTAGTTCTTAAATGTAGAAAATCTTGAATCTTGCAATAGTGTTTGAATATCGAACTTTTGCTTGATTTTATCAGTGTTGGGGACTCGCATGTTATTAGTAGCATTGAATCTCAATTAGATTATTTCCATTTCAGCTTTAGTAAGAATGTTAGAATTCTCAGTGTCAGTCAGAAATGTCAGCTGATCAGTTTGACTACAGAAATTTCCAAGGAGTCAGTAATATCTCCCAGTTATCAAAATCAGATTTAGAATTCAGTTTTATTGGTCCACTAGGCAGTCATGATATTTTATATAAACAGCTCTGACTAGACTTAGGACCACATTTTCTTAATTTAGTTTGTTCTTTATACGGTTACGATGCTTCTAGATTAGCAGCACTGACCAGTCTTAGAACTCAATTTCAGAATCTGGTCTGATAAGACTCTTAGGATGCTTTCAGATATGTATGCTTGACTAGTCTTGGATCCTAGTTTTGAGCTATCAACTTAGTATTCAGTTTAGGACTATCCAGTGGAAGTAGGACTTAGCACCAAGCAGACCAGAGTCCAGTGCACCCAGGTTCCCAGAACTACGTTGAGGTTACAGTTTTTATTAGCCTCATGGACCCAGATTCTTGTGATCACCCAGTTCATGCCTTTATATCTTGGCAAGGTATATTGGGTCCTAACGATGGAGTATATACATCGGACTCCACGTCTAGCTCACGTGGTTATATGTCGGTTATAGACTCTCCCACTAGTCAGTCTAGTCTAGTTTTAGTTCGATTCAGATTAGTATTCTAGATTTAGAACATGCTTTGACCATCAGACATGGTCCTTTAGACCATCTCAGTATTTCAGTTATTCAGCTCAGTAGCTTTAGTTGGTCATTGCATGTCCTTCCAATTCAGCATTTTCTTTTTATTTATTCCATTGTGTTATGTTTCTCTCACTTACTCAGTACATTCAAAGTACTGACGCATACTTTTTTGCTATATCATTTTATGATACAGCTGCAGGATCTCAGTCTCAACCTCGCTAACCGATCACTCACTATAGACTTCAGTTGTTCTAGTTGGTGAGTCCTCATTCTTTAAGGATGGAGATTTATTGCTTCAGTTGCATCTTCTTTCCTTTTATTTAGATTTGGAGTTAGCTGGGGGCTTGTCCCAGCAACTCATTAGTCATAGTGGCTTTCAGACACAGATTGGTTTTAAAGACTTGTAGCTTTGTTCTAATATGTTCAAACATTATGAACCAACTTTATTTCTTTCAAGTATTTATATTTTTGCTTCAAACTTCCACTATATATAGTTGTATGTTACTCAGAATGCTAGTGTATGATAGACCAGGGATTCACTTGGGGTTACTTGTGACTCCAAGTTCCGTGTTCCGTCTAGGTGTAAACTCAGGTCATGACAAACTTGGTATTAGAGCCATAGGTTTAGAGTATCCTCAGATGTCTGAAAGCCGCATCGAGTAGAGTCCTCTTCATGGGTGTGAAGCATGCCACACTTACGACCGGGAGGCTATGAGATGTCATTAGGAAAAATTTCCTTTATTTCATACTCCTTATCATGAATTGAAATTCAGTTCCAGAATCATTCTCCTAACTCGTACCCTATTTTATTTCAGTAAATCATGCCTCTGGGACGTGGAAACAGAAGAAGGGCTGGTAATGCTCACCAACCTGCTCCACTAGCCCCGAAAGCCCCTCAAGACGACTTAGTGTCTACCGTAGAATTTAGGGTGGCCATTCAGCTGCTCGCCCAAATGTTACCAACTAGGTGAACCAGCAGGTGGTTCCAATAAACAACAATGGCTCTGCAGTAGCTTCCTGAGTGTGGGACTTCACCTGGATGAACCCTCTAGATTTTCATGGATCTAAGGTGGGAGAGGACCCATAAGGATTTATGGACGAAATTAAAAAGATCACCCGAATTATAGTTTTCATTCCCTTAGAGAGCGCCAACTTGGCTGCCTACCAGCTGAAAGGGGAAGCCCATATTTGGTACGAACAATGAAAGGAAGGGAGCTGGAGGAAGCAGGACTGGTGGAATGGGAGGAGTTCTCTACAGCCTTCTTGGACAGATTCTTCCCTCGGGAGCTCAGGGAGGCAAAGGTAGTGGAGTTCATGAATTTGAGATAGGGAAACTAGACAGTAGAAGAGTATGCTGTGGAGTTCACCAGGTTGTCCAAATATGCTCCAGAGATGGTGGTTGAGCCAAGAGCTCGCATGATGAAATTTGTAAATGAAGTGTCGAACTTGGTCCTCAAAGAGTGCAGGACAACAATGCTGATTAAGGATATCAACCTCTCTAGCCTAATCGTCTATGCCCAGCTGATTGAGGTCAAAAAATTGAGGGACATGGAGCGAAAGAACAAGCGGGCAAGGACTGGACAATCAGATTATGGTCACCAGAGTTTTGGCGGTAGCAGCCGCCCACAACAGCAACAGTAGCAGAGGGCTCCAACACCCAGCTCAACCAGCGCCCCTACCTTTCAATCCCGCCAGGATCAAAAGGGTCTCAGTCCCAGAGCTACAATGCCGATAACAGGTATCCAGCTTGCCTCAAATATGGCAAGGACCACCCAGGAGAGTTTCTTTAGGGTCGAGAGGGCTGTTTTGGTTGTGTACAACTTGGTCATCGGCTTAAGGCCCGTCAGCAAGACAGGGAAGTTCACAATCCACTACCTCAGCATCTCCAGCAGGTCGACCAGCTCAGCAAGCCAATACTTCAGGTACGGATGGCGGTCAGCACCAAACCTCTTTTATGCATTGTCTTCTCGTCAGGATCAAAAGAGCTCACCTAATGTGGTCATGGGTATGTTATGTCTTTTCCACCTAGATGTATATGTCCTACATGATCCGGGGGCCATATTATTATTCATGACTCCCTACGTAGCAGTCCAGTTCGATATCAGTCCATAGGTCTTCTCAGAACCATTTTCAGTCTCCAACCCAGTTGGCGAGTCAGTTAGATCTAGCCGGGTGTATAGAAACTTCCCAATGTCAGTCTTTAATAAAGTCATTCCAGCTGACCTTGTAAGTTGGTCGACTTCGACCTTATTCTTGGCATAAATTGATTGCAGTCCGGTTATGCCTCAGTCGACTACAGAACTAGGGTCGCCAGGTTTTAGTTCCCTAATGAGCCAGCTCTAGAATGGATGGATAGTAGTTCAACACCTAAGGGTAGGTTTATTTCCTACCTTAAGGCCAGGAAGCTCATATCTAAGGGATGTATTTACAATCTAGTTTAGGTCAAGGATTCCAACTCTGATACCCCAACTATTCAGTCAGTCCCTGTTGTCAGTGAATTTCCAGATGTGTTCCCCGAAGATCTGCCCCGAGTTCCTCCTGAATGGGAAATCAACTTCGGTATAGACCTTATTCCAAATGCTCAGCCCATCTTCATCCCTCCATATAGAATGGCCTTGGTTGAACTTAAGGAGTTGAAGGAGCAGCTAAAAGATCTTCTTGATAAGGGTTTTATTAGACCCAACATCTCTCCTTGGGGTGCTCCAGTGCTATTCGTGTGAAAGAAAGACGGTACCCTCAGAATGTACGTCGATTACCATCAGTTGAACAAGGTCACAGTCAAGAACAAGTATCCCCTACCCAGAATTGATGACCTGTTCGACCAACTTCAGGGAGCCAACTATTTCTCCAAAATAGATCTCTGGTCGGGGTATCACCAGCTAAGTGTCAAAGAGTATGACATACCGAAATAGCTTTCAAGACTCGGTATGGTCACTACGAGTTTGTGGTTATGTCCTTCTAACTAACAAATGCCCCTGGAGCCTTTATGGACCTGATGAACAGAGTTTTCAAGTAGTATTTGGATATGTTCGTCATTGTGTTTATCGACGACATTCTGGTATACTCCAGAAATGAAGAAGAGCATGCTAATCACCTGAGGATAGTGCTTTAGACCCTCAGAGACCGCCAGCTATTCCCCAAGTTCAGCAAGTGTGAATTCTGGTTGAAGTCCGTGACTTTCCTGGGTCATGTGGTTTAGGGTGAAGGTATTCAGGTTGATCCTTAAAAGATAGCAGCAGTGAAAGAATGGCCCAGACCAACCTCCCCAACCGAAATCAGAAGTTTCTTGGGTCTAGCCGGGTATTACTGACGCTTTAAGGAAGGATTTTCTTCTATAGCATCTCTACTGACTAGGCTGACTCGGAAGAAGACAAAATTTCAGTGGTCAGATGCGTGCGAGAAGAGTTTCCCCGAATAAAAAACTTGACTTACTAATGCTCCAGTGTTGACCCTATCGGAAGGATCAGGTGGATTGTAGTATATTGCGACGCTTCCATAGTTGGACTTGGTTGTGTTCTAATGCAGTGGGGCAAAGTGATATCCTACACCTCCAGACAGCTCAAGGTTCATGAGAAGAATTATCCAACTCATGACTTGGAGTTGGCAGCGATGGTGTTTGCGTTAAAAATATGGGGATATTGCCTATATGGGGCTCACGTTGATGTTTTCACCGATCACAGGAGCCTTTAGTATGTATTCAGTCAGAAGGACCGAAATCTTCATCAGAGAAGGTGGTTAGAGCTCCTGAAGGATTATGAAATGAGCGTGTTATATCATCCGAGCAAAGCCAATGTGGTGGTTGATGCCTTAAGCAGAGTGTCTGTGGGTAGCGTGGCTCATGTTGAGGAAGGCAAAAACGAATTTGGCGAAGGATATTCACAGACTAGCTCGGTTAGGTGTGCAGTTGGTTGACTCAGCTGAGGGTGGAGTGGTGATGCAAAGAGGGTCAGATTCCTCTTTGGTTGTTGAAGTTAAGTCCAAATGGGATGAAGATCCCATTTTACTTAAACTTAAGAAAGCAGTTCTCAGGAAAGAGGTTGAGGCTTTCTCTAAAGGGGGAGATGGTGTGCTCCGTTACCATGGTAGATTGTGTGTACCGAATGCCGGTGACTTAAGACAACAGATATTGGCTGAGGCTCATAGCTCGAGATACTTCATCCACCCCGGTGCTACTAAAATATATCGGGATTTGCGGGATATTTACTGGTGGAACGACATGAAAAGAGACATCGCTGAATTCGTAGCTAAGTGCCCGAACTGCCAGCAAGTCACGTTAGAGCGCCAGAGACTGGGAGGTATGACCCAGGATATCAGCATACCCACATGGAAGTTGGATGAAGTGAATATGGACTTTATTATGGGTCTACCTCGAACTCGTCGGCAATATGATTCTATCTGGGTAGTAGTAGACCAGATGACTAAGTCAACACATTTTCTCCCAGTTAAAACTACAAATTCAGCTGAGGAAAATGCTAGGCTTTATATCCGGGAGTTGGTCAGACTTCATGGGGTGCCATTATCCATTATTTCAAATAGAAGTACCCAGTTCACTCGCATTTCTGGAAGTCCTTTCAGAAGGGACTTGGCACCCAGGTCAAGCTTACCGCAGCTTTTCACCCACAAACAGATGGACAAGATGAGTGGACTATTCATACCCTAGAAGATATGTTGAGAGTGTGCGCAATCGATTTCAAGAGCAGTTGGGATGACCACTTGCCTCTTATCGAGTTTGCATACAACAATAGCTACCACTCTAGTATCCAGATGGCCCTGTTTGAGGCATTGTGTGGTAGGAGATGTAGATCTCCTATTGGGTGGTTTAAAGTTGGTGAAGCTACTATAATCGGGTAAAAATCAGTTTATAAAGCTATGTAGAAGGTACATCTCATCAGAGAAAAATTGAAAACAGCTTAGAGCCGTCAGAAATCTTATGCTGATGTGAGAAGAAGAGAATTAGAGTTTGCTGTGGATGACTGGGTCTATCAGAAAATTTCACCCATGAAAGGGGTGATAAGGTTTGGGAAGAAGGGAAATCTTAGTCTGAGATATGTGGGACCCTACAGAATTTTGAGGCGAATTAGCAAGGTAGCTTATGAACTGGAATTACTTTCGAAATTGGCATCTGTGCACCCAATATTCCATGTGTCGCTATTGAAGGAGTGCATCGACGATCCACCTTCTATTATACCATTGGACAATGTGGGAGTGAAAGATAGCCTCTCATACGAGGAGGTTCCAGTCCAGATCCTTGACCGTCAGGTTTCGTAAGCTAAGGAATAAGGAAGTATCTTCAGTCAAAGTCTTGTGGAGGAATCAGCAGGTCGAGGGAGCTACGTGGGAGGCTGAAGCGGACATGATGGCTAGATACCCCTATCTATTCCCTTCTGACTCAGTTTCAGTTTAAGTTATCAACTCCTTTCCCAAAACTGTTTTTGGTTCGTGTGTTTCAATTTCTTTCATGTAAATGAATATGTGTACGATTAGTGAATTAAGTTCAGACTTGTGATTCAGTTTGGAGGTAGTCATTCCGCTAGTTTTAGTTTTCATGCTCAGTATTCATGTATAAAAGTTTCCATTCTCTGCATTCCTGTGTGTTTTCTAACATTCGAGGATGAATGTTCCCAAGAGGGAGATATTGTAATGCCCCAAAAATTCAAAAACTAGACCCGGGACTCAAAACAGATAAAACTAGAAATTTAGCACCAGGTCACAGAACAAGTCCTTCTGTGACCCGTGGGGAGTGACCACGAGTCATTAAGTGACCCGTGGTGAGGCCTGTGGACTTAGTAAAATATTTGGAGAAATGGGTGACCACGGGTGTGACCACGAGTCATGGTCAACCCCCACGAGTCGTGATATGACCCGTGGTCAAGAAAAATTTAAGACTGGAAAATGTTAAGCAATGCTCCTAACGACTTGTCACCACGAGCCGTGGTCCATGCCATGACCCGTTAGGTGACCCCTGGTCAAGACTTGGTCAAGAGTTAGAGGAGGTCAACAATGTACCTAACGGGTCTTCACCATGACTCATTTGGGACACCACGAGTCGTGGTGTCACCCGTGGGGACTCCAGGGTTTTTGAGGAAGTGTTGTCCACGAGAGGTGACCACGAGTCGTGGTCACTAACCACGACTTGTTAGGTCCCCTCGTTGTGACCAATAATGGGTTTCTGGCAGTGAAACTCACGAGTGTGACCACGAGTCGTGGTCACTGATCACGACCCATTAGGTCACTCGTGAGGACTGACGATCAGTTTTCCCTGCGAGTTTTCAAGGGTCTTTCAGTAATTTCCTACCCTTGTAGACTCTAAACTACATCGTTTTGAGCATATTTTCAGCCTTATTAAAGGGGTTAAACGGTTTCTCTCCTCATTCTCCCACTTCAGACTCTCAAAATTCATCATAGAACTTCTCAGAACTTTTCAGAGCAAGAGCTAGGGCAACCTTTTCTCCTCAGTTTCTCAAGGAAATTCTTCGGGCTTCTTCACCAGGTATATGGGAATTCAACAAGGGAGTAGTTCTTCCCTTGTGTCCCCAAATCCCTCCCTATTTCTCTCTATCAGTTGTAGCCCTGAAACTACTAAATATCAAGAAATTGCTAGTCATACTTCATCTAAATCATGTGGAATATTATACCATGTTAATTATAGATATTTTCCACCAGTTCGTGCCTGAAATGATGTTTATTCTTGTGAAGTGAAATTTAGCCCTAGTTCTTGAACGTAGAAAATCTTGAATCTTGAAATAGTGTTGTGAATATCAAAATTTTGCTTCATTGTTGGGAATCCCATGTTGTTAGTAGCATTGAATTTCAATCAGATTATTGTCAGTTCAGTTTTAATAAGAATGTTAGAATTCTCAGTATCAGTCAGAAATGTCAGCTGGTCAGTTTGACTACAGAAATTCTCAAGGTGTCAGTAGTACCTTCCAGTTATCAGAATCAGATTTAGAATTTAGTTTTATTGGTCCACTAGGCGGTCATGACATTTTATATAAACAACTCTGACTAGCCTTAGGACCCCAGTTTTAGATTTTAGTTTGTTCTTTAGACGGTTATGACGTTTCTAGATGAGCAGCTCTGACCAGTCTTAGAACTCAGTTTCAGAATCTGGTCCTAAGACTCTTAGGGTTCTTTCAGATATGTATCCCTGACTAGTCTTGGACCCCAGTTTCAAGCTATCGGCTTAGTATTCAGTCTAGGACTATCCCGTGGGAGTAGGACTTAGCACTGAGAGGATTGGGGTTCCAGCGCACCCAGGTTTCAGAACTACGTTGACATCGTAGGTTACAGTTATTATTGGCCTCACGGCCCTAAACTCTTGTGATCACCTAGTTCATGCCTTTATACCTTGGCAAGGTATATTGAGTCCTACCAATTGGGTGTATACATCAGACTCCATGTCTAGCTCACGTGGTTATATGTCGGTTATAGACTCTCTCTCTAGTCAATCTAGTCTAGTTTCAGTTCGATTCAGGTTAGTATTCTAGATTTAGAACATGCTTTGACCATCAGAAAGGGTCCTTTAGACCATCTCAACATTTCAGCTATTCAGTTCAGTAGCTTTAGTTGGTCATTGCATGTCCTTCCAGTTCAACATTTTATTTTTATTTATTTCATTGTGTTATGTTTCTCTCACTTACTCAGTACATTTAAAGTACTGACAAATACTTTTATGTTATATTATTTTATGATACTGCTGCAGGATCTCAGTCTCAATCTTTCTAGCCGATCACTCATCGTAGACTTCAGCTGTTCTAGTTGGTGAGTCCTCATTCTTTGAGGACGGAGATTTATTGCTTCAGTTGCATTTTCTTTCCTTTTATTTAGATTTGGAGTTAGCTGAGTGCTTGTCCCAGCAGCTTATCAGTCATAGTGGCTTTCAGACGCAGATTGATTTTTCAGACGTGTAGCTTTGTTCTAATATGTTCAAATATAATGAACCAGCTTTATTTCTTTCAAGTATATATATTTTTGCCTCAAACTTCCACTGTATATAGTTGTATGTTACTCAGAATGCCAGTGTGTGATAGACCAGGGGTTGACTTGGGGTTACTTGTGACTCCAAGTTCCGTATTCTGTCCAGGGTGTAAACCTGGGGAGTGACAGAAATTGGTTTAAAATGAGTTAACCCCTCTTAAAAAGCACCTACCTGAGCTTAAAATGACGTAGTTTAGGTCTTAGAAACTTAGAAATTATAGAAAAGCCCTTAATAAATTTGCAAAAAGTTACACACAGCCAATCCCAACGAGGGACTGGATGAATTGTCTCCAACACCACGACTCGTGGTCTGTTTCTCGTGACCAACACTGGCTACTTACCTCTGAGGGTCATCACAAGGGACACCACGTCTCATGGTAACCAAGTCGTGATGAACACTGCCAACAATTCCTCCTTCAAGCCCATCTCTGACCACGAGTGACCTAAGGACTTGTGGTCCTGACCACGACTTGTGGCCTCACCCCTGGTCAACCCCAAATCCAAAAATTCCAACTAAGTTCACCCTTCACTTCATGAGTCACCTAACGACTCATGGTGCACCTCACGGGTCACTGGACGACTCGTCCTATGACCTGGTGTAGAAAATCCTATTTACTCTAACATCCACTTTCTCTATCTTTGAAATTAGCTCATCAAAATCTTCTTGTTTGTATGCTTTTGCCATTACGTAAATATATCCCCTAAGCGTTCATGACTATTTTTGTATTTCTTACATATGTTATTTCAAAGATGTCAGTTGTAAGATACACCCTTGAAATAGATTTGATACTACTTTTGTCCCTATCTAAAACAATACACAACAATCCTATTCACTAATAACAGCCTTAAAATTATCAAAAAATCACATCCAAGAACCATCATTTTCTATGTCAGCTACTCAATAAGCTAGCAGCAGTATGCAACCAGAAAAAGAATTATATATATATTTTCTTAAATGATCTAAAACAAATGTTAATATTTATTCAATCAAAAATTATGTATTAATAATTAAATATAATTTTTTGATACCTGTACCATCAAGCATACTTGCAAAAATAAAAGTACCTTTATGCTTCGACTTAAGGTGACTTCCATCCACAACCACAATTGGTGTACAGTGCTGAAATCCTATATGAATGCATATAAAGGTACAAATGGATACATGAATTCATTATTAGGAGACTTGTGCATCCTAATATATGAATTATGATACACCTTATCTTACATGTACAAGTAACTTGGTAATTTACTATATGAATCTGATGGGTTACCCCTCAACAAATTCATAGCTTTCTCCTTAGCATCAGCATCAAGATCCAGTTTCATGTCATCTATTATGTCCCTTGGCGTGTGCTTTCTCTTGTGACTTTCATACTTTGGTGAAATTATGTCACCCACAAATTCACTATTTACTTGGCGTTGGTAAAATACCTTATCCTTCAATGGACATGTATGCTCGTTGTGAAACTCTCTAATATTGAATAATGGAGACTCATTTAAACTCGATTTCTTCAAAAACCATCTACATCCTTACATACACACCGAATGGTGTAACTATCATCACATAAAGTTTTGATACAAAAATTAAACTTCAGTTATATATAGATACAAAAATTAAACATCATATGAATGGTGTAGAAGCTATTTTTTTTACATTTTTCTCAGTATCTAAATAAAGAAAAAGTAAATACTACTACAGACTAAAATAATATCTTAATATCAATGAATCACATTAAAAATGATGGAGATTTAGATTATAGATAAATATAGGTACATTGATAAGAAGCAATTTTTTACCTTCTTGTCATTATATCTAAAAAAATTAAATACAGATACAAACTGAATTAATATCTCAATAACAATGCATCACACCAAATAATGATACAGGTTTAGATTATAGTTATATGTAGATATAATTAGAAGAAGCTATTTTTGGCTTCTTGTCATTGTATCTAAACAAAATAAATTAATTAAATACTAATACAGACTGAATGTATATCTTAATGTCAATGTATCACATTACATAATGAGACAAATCTAGATAATTGTTATACATAGATACATCTAAAAGAAGTTATTTTTTGTGTTCTTGTTCAATGTATCTAAATAAAATAATTTAATCAAATAGTGTAATATATAAATAATAACATATACAATATTAATTTAATTTGTATATGATGCATCAAAACATATTATCTGGCACGCCCCTACCTAGGGCTTAGGTGTGGCTGGTACTCGGTGCTATTGCTGGCCCGAGCAAACCACATAACGTTGGTGTTCATCAAGAGCATACATATAACATAAGAAGAAGAATCATTAGACTCAGTCTTTAAAAATTAGAATTAAAAAATTAGTATTTAAAAAAAAGACCTGCCAAGTTTACATAAACATTAACCATGAAAATCTATGAAGCCTCCATCATAAATGGAATAACTATGTTATTGGGACAAGGCACCCGACATACCTTATAGTCATAAACTAATAAAGTTGAGTGAAGTAATAAATCCCAAAACAAGTAGGGCTCACCAATAGTTGAATAAGAGAATCCTAGCGTACAGATTGATCGTCGATATGAGTACCTAAGTCTGCATTATAAAATAATGCAATGCCCCCAGCAAAAGGGACATGAGTATATACGATAATACTGTATGTAAAATGGTTGAATGAAATATAACATAACTGATAATAGACAGGGAAACTATTATACCCCGTAAAATTTTCAACACATAGATGGTCTATTCGCGTGTTGGTTAAGAGTATTTCAAAGCCATACACGCTAGGAAAAGGCCCGGGACAAGACTGGACAAGAAACCTGTCAAACCATCGCGGAAGGAGCCGGGGCAGAGCCCCTCCGCGATGGCAACGTGTCATGGAGGTGGAGCCTTCGCGATGGCTCCGTGACACATTGGCCCTGTCTAGCCCCAACTATATAAGCCCTCCACTTCGGTTTTAAATGATACAATTCTTATAATTTCCAGAGAAAACAGAGAGAAAAATTAGAGAGGAAGAGGAACGAAGGGTTCTCGATAATTTCCGCCTGATTACGCCGTCAAACGCGGTCCAAACTCAAATTAACTCCAGATACCGAGGTATTTAGCAGCAAGGAGCATTCCTACGGATTTAGTTTAGCGAAAATTCGGCCGACGAATCATCGTGCTACCGAACTAAGGTAAGTGGAATTGCTCCAAACTAGTGTCAATATACTCCTAGCCTTAAAATGAATATTTCTCCCTTCTGGACTTCCGAAAAATAACGAGTTTTTGACCGTCTTTCAAAAATTCAAAGTTTAGGCTATAAATATACCGAAAGTGACGTTTTCTTTCAGATTATTGGTGTATTTAGTTCTAATTGACATGTATGTGAATGTAGTTGGGAGAAACAGCAGAAGTACCGACGGAAATCACATCGGTCAGTCGGGTACTCAGAAACCAGGTATGTAAAGCTATTCTTTTGGCAAGCCAGGAAGTATAGTCTAGAAAATAAATAGAATAAAGGCTATTAACAGATACCCAGCATACAGGAATGATTTTAGTACAATTTCCAGCAAGCATGCTAGTATGCCATTACGTATCATGCGATAATCAGAATAATGGATAGTCAGATGATTTTAGATAGTAATGTGGTATCAGCTAGTAGCTTAGAATGTTCTTACGTAATATCTAGAATGGAAGTTGTAAAAGTAGTATAATGAATTAGCAAGATTACAGATAGTATGTATTACGTTTGTTGAGACTGTATCCGGTAATAGATGGCATGTTCTATGATATTGAGTTATATCCAGATGTAATCAGATCAGTAATCAGATATAAAAATAGCTCTAGATACAGATACAGCTCCAGAAACTGATATAGCATCCCCACCGCCCCTGGGTTATAGCTATGTCGTTACCAGATTCAGATACCACCACCAGCTGGGCGATGCCATCCGCCTAGAGGACGATGATGGATGACCACCATAATAATACGGTCCAAATTACCCTGCTTGCATGGGTAGTTCAGTTCGCTCTGCGCAGAGCCAGATTACCCTATTTACAGGGGCAGATTACTCTGTGTGCACTTGTGGCCGGGGCAGTTTCAGATATAGATTTTTTATAAAATTACCCTATTGCGTGCTTGCACCCAGGGGCAATTTCAGTTACAGATACAACAGCAGATTACCCCGTGCGCACTTGCGCCCAGAGGCAGGAGTCTTCGGACTCAGACACAGTTTATTGTCAGAGGCCAAGGCCTGAGCTACGTACCCAAGGGGGCCGGTAGGAGGACCTCACAGTTATTAGATGAGTAGAGTGACTTATTTTTGGTTGCTTTAGACCCGGATAGGGGTAAATAGATTGTGTGTTGGTTGGCACCTTCCGGCTTATGGGGGTCGGTCAGGTTTTGTGTGTATTTATATGTATATCTATATGTGCTATTAGATACTGATAAATAGTAGGTCGACACGTCGTCAGGTACGCCCAGTTTAGTTACAGAATAGTTAAACTCTCCCCAGTTATCCTCAGCCAGATAGATTCAGCTACTTCCTGCTTATATGTCATGTTACTGTCATTACCCATTTTAGTTGTATATTTCAGTTTGCTTTACATGCTCAGTACCTGTGGTACTGACGCCCGTGGGGGCGCTGCATTGCTTGCCTGCAGGTACACATAGACGAGGAGTCGATCCCTCGTGATCCAGTCAGCAAGTTGTCAGCTCCTGTCCTCCGGAGCTAGACAGTCGGAGGTTGCTCCTATTTCCCTTTGATTACAGTATGGGTAGGTCGGGGCCCTGTCCCGACCATTCTATTATTACTTCCTAGAGGCTTGCAGTTTGATGTTTCCTGTGGTGGTGGAGCCGGTCGTGTGGGGCCATGCTTGTATATATGTGTTTAGCATTGTTGATTATGTTGGCCGTGTGGGGCCATAGTCTGATAGTAGTGGTGACCTTGCCGGTTACGTAGTTATTCAGTATTCTATTGCTAAGTTACAGATAACTAGATAGCATGGTGGCCTTGTCAGCCCGCATAGGTTTTCCTATATGAGATGATTCTGGTTAGCTGATGATACAGTGTAGGTGGCTATAGGCCCAGTCGACCGGAGGCTGTATTTACAGCCGTTATATAGCCGGTTCATGTCTTGAAATAGAGCCAGAGTCAGCCAAAGCACCAGATGTGCTCAGGCTGGACCATTTAGCAGCCTAGAGTCTAGCAGGCACCAGGTGCCCATCATGACCCCCAAGGTGGGGTGTGACAAACTTGGTATCAGAGCAGTTCGTGTCCTAGGGAGTCTGCAAGCCGTGCTAAGTAGAGTCTTGTCTATGGATGTGTTGTGCACCACATACTATAGGCAGGAGGCTGCGAGGCATAGTAGGATGGTTACCCTTCTTTCATACTCATTCGTGCCATAGCACAGTATGGTATAGGGTTGGTTCTTTTTGAAACTTACCACCCTCTTTGTCTACAGATACTATGACAGATCAGCGGCACCCAGCTACAGGCAGGAGATTAGATACAGCGGCAGGCGAGGGCACCAGCAGGATGCCTCACTTACAGTCAGACTCAGCCCGGTCTGAGGGTGATACGGAGGTGTCATCTCGACCCTCCCAGCAGTCCCCGCCTCGCCAGACACCATTTGAAGCAACACCGCCTCCCACAGCTCCTGCACCCACTTCATCTGATCAGGAGCTACGTAGTGCGGTGGTTATGTTGACCCAGATGGTAGCTACTCAGCATCAGCTAGTACCACCTGCAGCAGCAGAATCTCTAGGTGGGCCAGGTAGTTCCAGGGTTAGAGAATTCTTGGCATTGGGACCCCCTCTGTTTACAGGGTCAGATTCAACAGAGGACCCCCAGGATTTCCTAGATCAGATGCACAGAATTTTCCGAGTTATGCATGTGACCCCTACAGAATCAGTTGAGCTGGCAGTGTTTCGGTTGCGGGACATAGCTGTATTATGGCACGAGAGTTGGGAAAGGTCTCGGGGAAGAGATGCAGCCCTTCCTACTTGGTCCAGCTTCTCAGAGGCCTTCCTGGACCACTACTTACCCCGGGAGGTCAGACAGGCCCGGATGGACTAGTTCTTACACTTAGAGTAGGGGGCCAGGAGCGTCCGTGAGTATTCTTTATAGTTCGACTCCTTAGCCCGCTATGCTCCAGCATTTGTGGACACCATGTCATCCAGAGTCCATCGCTTTATTATGGGCCTGAATTCAGATTACATAGAGACGTGCATGACGGCTACCTTGAGAGAGGACATGGACATAGCCAGGGTACAGGCCTTCGCACAAACAATTGAGGGCCTGAGACAGCGACAGCGGGGCGACAGGCAGGCGACTTCAGAGCAGCGCCGTAGAAACAGATCCACTGAGATTCAGGGGGAAGTCTCTAGGGGGCCGAGACCACGGTTTTCAAATAGGCCGCCCAGATCTTTACCTCCGGTACAGCAGCAGAGAGGCAGATTTGTTCGCCGGAGTCAGTTAGAGTCTGGTAGCAGTTTATGGACAGTAGTATCACCTCAGCAACGAAGAGCAGAACAGAGTAGGTTTGCACCTACCCCTTGTCCTATATGCCACCGACCCCATTCTGGAGCCTGTAGGCAAGGCTTCTCAGGGTGCTATCACTGCAGACAGGAAGGGCATTTAATGAGAGATTGTCCGGCCAGAGGACAGGGTAGCCGGGATAGTCTGGATAGAACATCAGCGGGGCCACGAGCTCCAGCAGCCTTAGCAGGGCACATACCCTCAGGTTCAGTAAATAGGGGCCGAGGTAGATCAGGAGCCTCTGTCTCAGGTGCAGGCCCCAGCCATACCTATGCACTACCAGGGAGGCAGGATTCAGAGGCATCTCCCGACGTGGTCACAGGTATATTGATTATCTGCTCATACCGTGTTTATGTATTGATTGATACAGGGTCTACCTTGTCATATATTACACCATTTGTGGCCCGGAAGTTGGGCATCGAACCAGAATTGCTTCAGTAGCCCTTTTTAGTGCCTACACCAGTCGGTGACTTGATTACAGCTAAAAGAGTCTACCGGGGGTGTACGGTAGAGGTTGCTGATCGCCAGACCACCGTAGACTTGATAAAACTTGAGATGGTTGACTTCGATGCCATTATGGGTATGGACTGGTTAGTGTCATGCTATGCCAACTTAGAATGCTGGACCAAGACGGTCCGATTTCATTTTCCTGGGGAAGCAGTGCGAGAGTGGAAAGGGAGCACAGCTATGCCAAAAGGTAGGTTTATTTCCTACCTTCAGGCGAGAAAATTAATAGCAAAGGGATGTATTTACCACCTAGTTAGAGTCCAGGACGTTCGGGTGGAACCTCCGACTCTTCAGTCCATTCCAGTGGTCAATGAATTCCTTGACGTATTTCCAGATGAGTTGCCTGGTATCCCTCCCGAAAGGGAGATAGATTTTGCAATTGACTTGTTGCCAGGGACTCAACCTATATCCATTCCCCCGTGTCGCATGGCACCAGCTGAGCTTAGAGAGTTGAAAGAGCAGTTAAAAGATTTGCTCGACAAAGGCTTCATCAGGCCTAGTACTTCCCCGTGGGGTGCGCCAGTTCTATTTGTGAGAAAGAAAGATGGCTCGCTCCGCATGTGTATAGATTACCGGCAACTGAACAAAGTTACAGTAAAGGATAAGTATCCGCTTCCTAGAATAGATGATTTGTTTGACCAGTTGCAGGGGGCCAGATGTTTCTCTAAGATAGATCTAAGGTCCGGATACCACCAGGTCCGAGTTCGTGAGAGGGACATTCCAAAGACTGCTTTCAGGACCAGATATGGTCACTTTGAAATTCTAGTCATGTCTTTTGGGCTGACGAATGCTCCCGCAGTGTTTATGGACCTGATGAACAGCATATTCAGACCGTATTTGGATCTGTTCGTGATAGTATTTATCGATGATATTCTGGTATATTCTCGTTCAGAGACAGATCACCAGAACCATTTACGAATAATACTCCAGATCCTTAGAGACCGTCAGCTGTACGCCAAGTTTTCCAAGTGTGAATTCTAGCTGAACTCAGTTACCTTTTTGGGCCATATCGTGTCGGATGCTGGTATACAGGTGGACACACAGAAAATAGAGGCGGTCAAAACATGGCTCAGACCTACCACCCCGATCGAGGTCCGTAGTTTCCTGGGTTTAGCAGGGTATTATCGGAGATTTGTTGAAGGATTCTCCACTATAGCAGCACCTCTGACAAAGCTGACACAGAAGGCAGTAAAATTTCAGTGGACGGAGGCATGTGAGCAGAGTTTTCAAGAATTGAAAGACAGATTGACCTCCGCCCCAGTATTAGCATTGCCAGAGGGAACACATGGGTATGCGGTGTATTGCGATGCTTCAGGTATTGGACTGGGTTGTGTGCTGATGCAGCATGGAAAAGTAATTGCTTATGCTTCCAGACAGCTGAGGAAGCACGAAAAGAACTATCCGACCCATGACCTGGAACTGGCCGCAGTGATCCACGCTCATGAAAATCTGGAGGCATTATCTGTATGGCGTTCATGTAGACATTTTTACAGATCATAAAAGCCTGTAGTACATTTTCACACAAAGGGAGTTAAATCTGCGGCAGCTTCGTTGGTTAGAATTGTTAAAAGATTATGACGTAAATATTCTCTACCACCCAGGGAGAGCTAATGTAGTAGCAGATGCCCTCAGCCATAAGTCAATGGGGAGTTTCACGTATTTGCGACCCGAGAAGCGGAAGTTAGCCAAGGAAATTCATCATCTAGCTGGTCTAGCCGTTCGAGTAGCAGAAACAGAAAATAAAAGAGCAGTGATTCAGAACTCTGCTGTGTCATCGTTAGTTACAGAGGTAAAGGAACGGCAGTACGAGGACCCTGACTTAGTCCATCTCAGAGATAGAGTTCAGAAAGGTAAGGAGCCGGATTTCTAAGTGACTGAGGATGAAGTGCTACGTTGTAAGGGCCGCCTATGTGTCCTGATTTTTTTAGGGCTTCGCCAGCAGATCATGCATGAGGTACATTACACTCGCTATTCTCTCCATCCAGGAGCAACGAAAATGTACCACGACATCAGAGACATCTATTGGTGGCCAGGTATGAAAGCTGAAATAGTTGAATTTGTATCTAGATGTCCTAACTGCCAACAGGTGAAAGCAGAACACCAGAAACCGGGCGGTCTGACGCAGGATATAGCTGTACCTTTGTGGAAATGGGAAGCGATAAATATGGATTTTGTAATAGGGTTACCCCGTACCAGATGCAGAAATGATTCTATTTGGGTAATAGTTGATAGGCTGACAAAATCAGCTCATTTCCTGCTAGTGAAAACTACCTTCTCGGCCGAGGATTATGCCGAATTATATATCAAAGAAATAGTTAGATTACATGGAGTGCTGGTATCTATTATTTCAGATAGAGGAGCACAGTTTACAGCTAGATTTTGACAGTCGTTCCAGAGAGGCCTGGGGACACAGATTAACTTAAGTACAACCTTTTATCCTCAAACAGACGGGCAAGCAGAACGAACGATCCAGACGCTCGAAGATATGCTACGAGCGTGTACTAGATTTTTGGGGTAGCTGGGATGAGCATTTGCCATTGATTGAATTTGCTTACAATAATAGCTATCACTCAGCCATCCAGATGGCGTCCTTTGAAGCATTGTATGGGCGAAAATGCAGATCGCCGGTTGGCTGGTTTGAAGTGGGGGAATCAGCGTTGATTGGGCCAGACATCATTCAACAGTCAGAGGAAAAGGTGAAACTTATCAGAGAACGCCTATTGACTGCTTAGAGCCGCCAGAAGTCTTATACAGATATGCGGCATAGAAATTTAGAATTTACAGTGAGTGACTGGGTATATTTGAAAGTGTCTCCGATGAAAGGGGTGATGAGATTTGGCAAGAAAGGCAAGCTTAGCCCGAGGTTCATTGGGCCTTATCAGATTCGTCGAAGAATAGGCCGAGTTGCATACGAATTGAACCTGCCCCCAGAATTAGAGTTTGTTCACCCAATATTCCATGTATCTATGTTGAGAAAGTTTGTGGGAGACCCTTCCACCGTTGTTCCAGTTCAGGATGTCCAGGTCACAGAAGAGTTAGCATATGAAGAGGTTCTAGTAGCTATACTAGACAGACAGATCCGTAGACTGAGAACTAAAGATATTGCGTCTGTCAAGGTACTATGGCATAACAGAAACCGAGAAGAGATGACCTGGGAAGCTGAGGAGGACATGAAAGCCAGATATCCCCACTTATTCCAGACATAGGCAAACAGGAGGTATGCTAGAACCTTTTTTCCTTATGAATGCTTATACTTCATATATGAAAGCAGGCGATTGATTATAGACAGTATATATGAATATTATTATTATATCGTGTGGAGTACCTGTGTTGGGCCTTTCTGCTTTTCAGGTTTTGGGGATAGTCCATATTACAGGGAAAACTCTGTCGAAATTTTTCTAGCAACAAGTTGAGTAAGTTGAGAAGTCCTCTAAATAGAAGTTTACATTCGAGGACGAATGTTCTTAAGGGGGGGAGAATGTTATACCCCGTAAAATTTCCAACACATAAATGGCCTATTCGCGTGTTGGTTAAGAGTATTTGAAAGCCATACACGCTAGAAAAAGGCCCGGGATAAGATCAGACAAGAAACCTGTCGAACCATCGCGGAAGGAGCTGGGGCAGAGCCCCTCCGCGATGGCAACGTGTCATGGAGGTGGAGCCTCCGCGATGGCTCTGTGACAGTTGGCCCTGTCTAGCCCCAACTATATAAGCCCTCCATTTTGGTTTTAGATGATATAATTCTTATAATTTCCAGCGAAAACAGAGAGAAAAATCAGAGAGGAAGAGGAATGAAGGGTTCTTGATAATTTCCGCCTGATTACGCCGTCAAACGCGGCCCAAACTCAACTTAACTCCAGATACCGAGGTATTTAGCAGCAAGGAGCATTCCTACGGATTTAGTTTAGCGAAACTCGGCCGATGAATCGTCGTGAGACCGAACTAAGGTAAGTGGAATTGCTCCAAACTAGTGTCAATATACTCCTAGCCTTAAAATGAATATTTCTCCCTTCTGGACTTTCGAGAAATAGCGAGTTTTTGACCGTCTTTCGATAAGACAAAAGTTTAGGCTATAAATATATCGAAAGTGACATTTTCTTTCAGATTATTGGTGTATTTAGTTCTAATTGACATGTATGTGAATGTAGTTGGGAGAAACAGCAGAAGTACCGACGGAAATCACATCGGTCAGTCGGGTACTCAGAAACCAGGTATGTAAAGCTATTCTTTCGGCAAGCCAAGAAGTATAGTCTAGAAAATAAATAGAATAAAGGCTATTAACAGATACCCAGCGTACAGGAACGATTTTAAGCAAGCATGCTAGTATGCCATTACGTATCATGCAATAATCAGAATAATGGATAGTCAGATGATTTTAGATAGTAATGTGGTATCAGCTAGTAGCTTAGCATGTTCTTACGTAATATCCAGAATGGAAGTTGTAAAAGTAGTACAATGAATTAGCAAGATTACAGATAGTATGTATTACGTTTGTTGAGACTGTATCCGGTAATAGATGACATGTTCTATGATATTGAGTTATATCCAGATGTAATCAGATCAGTAATTAGATATAGAAATAGCTCTAGATATAGATACAACTCCAGAAACAGATATAGCTCCAGAAACTTATATAGCTTCAGATCACGGATAATAATAATCAGATAAACAGATAAAGGCCAGGTAACAGTTAGCCCAGTAATCAGAAACAGTGTACAACAGAGTATAGCATCAGTTGTTTAATACGGACTGGCCTTGAAATAAAAGAAGAGAATATGATTAGTAAATTTTCATTTGAGCATGCTTGCTGTATATATGTGTTTTGCATGTTGAGACTTGTTGTGGCATGTGGGCACCCTTTAGCATCCCCACCGCCCCTGGGTTATAGCTGTGTCGTTACCAGATTCAGATACCGCCACCAGCTGGGTGATGCCTTCCGCCTAGAGGACGATGATGGTTGACCACCATAATAATACGGTCCAGATTACCCTGCTTGCATGGGTAGTTCAGTTCGCTCTGCGCAGAGCCAGATTACCCTGTTTACAGGGGCAGATTACTCTGTGTGCGCTTGTGGACGGGGGTAGTTTTAGATACAGATTTTTTATAAAATTACTGTTACGTGCTTGTACCCAGGGGCAGTTTCAGTTACAGATACAGCAGCAGATTACCCCGTGTGCGCTTGCGCCCAGAGGCTGGAGTCTTCGGACTCAGACACAGTTTATTGTCAGAGGCCAAGGCCTGAGCTACGTACCCAAGGGGGCCGGTAGGAGGAGCTCACAGTTATCAGATGAGTGGAGTGACTTATTTTTGGTTGGTTTAGACCCGGGTAGGGGTAAATAGATTGTGTGTTGGTTGGCACCTTCCGGCTTATGGGGGTCAGTCAGGTTTTGTGTGTATTTATATGTATATCTATATGTGCTATTAGATACTGATAAACAGTCGGTCGACGCATCGTCAGGTACGCCCAGTTTAGTTACAGAATAGTTAAACTCTCCCCAGTTATCCTCAGCCAGATAGATTCAGCTACTTCCTGCTTATATGTCATGTTACTAAATTTACCCATTTCAGTTGTATATTTCAGTTTGCTTTACATGCTCAGTACCTGTGGTACTGACGCCCGTGGGGGCGCTGCATTGCTTGCCTACAGGTACACATAGACGAGGAGTCGATCCCTCGTGATCCAGTCAGCAGAGTTGTCAGCTCCTATCCTCCGGAGCTAGATAGTCGGAGGTTGCTCCTATTTCCCTTTGATTACAGTATGGGTAGGTCGGGGCCCTGTCCCTACCATTCTATTATTACTTCCTAGAGGCTTGCAGTTTGATGTTTCCTGTGGTGGTGGAGCCGTTCGTGTGGGGCCGTGCTTGTATATATGTGTTTAGCATTATTGATGATGTTAGTCGTGTGGGCCATAGTCTGATAGTAGTGGTGACCTTGCCGGTCACGTAGTTATTCAGTATTCTATTTCTAAGTTACACATAACTAGACAGCATGGTGGCCTTGTCGGCCCGCATAGGTTTCCCTATATGAGATGATTCTTGTTAGCTGATGATACAGTGCAGGTGGCTATAGGCCCAGTCGGCCGGAGGCTGTATTTACAGCCGTTATATAGCCGGTTTGTTTCTTGAAATAGAGCCAGAGTCAGCCAAAGCACCAGATGTGCTCAGGCTGGACCATTTAGCAGCCCCGAGTCTAGCAGGCACCAGGTGCCCGTCATGACCCCCAAGGTGGGGTGTGACAGAAACCAATAGCATAGACATAATATGCAGAAAGTCAAGAACATGAAATCAATAGGTTGACTTTTGTATTAAAAATCAAAATTTGCATCATCATTCATTACTTCATTGTGGGAGGTTCTTAACTTAACCGACATAAACCATCATGTAAACATGAAGTCTGATCTCAGCCCGATCAGCTAAGCCATCTCATACCTTACCTGGGTATGAGACATACATATCATAATGCTAGCAAGGATCCAATAACAGCTCGTACCAGGGGCATATATGTCACTATTCGAGTTCACACCCTAGCCGTAACACGGGACAAGGAACCCCGAGAGGCTCCAAGTCGACCCGTGGCATTATTATAGCATACACTTAACTTGAGAACAACTAACGACATAAATAAGCGGAAGCTAATAACATGAATCTAATATAAGCCATAACAAAAATTTAATAACACTTAGATACAATGCTTAATCTGTCTATATAAGTCTAAAAGCCTTCTACTAAACTGATGAGTTGCGGGGACAAGCCCCCAGCTAACTCTTAAAGTCTGAAAATTGAAACATAGTAAAATATTAACATAATCACGTCCTCGGAAGATGAGGACTCACCAATAACTACTGAATAGGGATGAAGTGTATCTAACCATGAGGTCTAGTCTGGAAACCTGAATCTATATCATGAAATGATATAGCACAAAAAGTGTGCGGTCAGTACTTGGAATGTACTGAGCATGCGTGATAACATAAATAATTAAATAAACTAATGTACGGTAAGGATTTAGTTAGATACATCAACATAGCTGATTCAACATGTTATTACGCACACTTTATTGTTCACATATACAGATATACATAATACTTCTCTTTGAATCTCATTTATATAACATCTTAGAACTCATGCATAAGGGTCAAGTTCTGAACATTTAATAAGTCCCAAATCTGAAGTTAGTATCACATATTATACTGGATCATTACTGATAACTGAGACTGATCATCATCTTATTAAGCCCGTTATAATCTGAAAACTGGGTCATGCCAAACTAAGTTATACTGCTATCAACATTAAGGGAGTCTCTCTCTACTATGGAGGATCCCGACTGTGCTAGGGACTCACTCTCTACTATGAAGGATTCCGACTGATACTATGGAGTCACTATCTACTATGGAGGATCTCGACTACTGCTAGGGGGTCACTCTCTACTATTTGAGGATCCCGACTGAGCTAGGGAGTCACTCTCTACTATGGAGGATCCCGACTACTGTTAGGGGGTCACTCTCTACTATTGAGGATCCAGACTGAGCTAGGAAGTCACTCTCTACTATGGAGGATCCCGACTACTGCTAGGGGGTCACTCTCTACTATTGAGGATCCCGACTACTTCTAGAATCTTAGAGGTACTAGTCTGACGTTATATATATATATCTGGTCTCTACTACTGCAGCTAATCAGAAACATGAACATACTCTGCTTTCTTCATACATCATTCATTTCAGAAGGATCAAGGCTACTTTTTACTAATAACAAGCCCAACATTTGGAAAGTATCATTCTCATGCTTTATCATCACAATTCATGTCATCATGGAGCCATACTAGAATTTATTCATAGGTCTAACAATAATGAGCATCTTTAGTTCCACATCATGCATACTACTTTCTCATCATTAAATTCCAGCTTCATATCAATCAGCATGCATCATAGAGACATTCATGACCCATACATTCAACTCATACTTTAACAGGCATACATTGAGTCATATAATCTAGATTTATAGGAAGCTGTGTGCTTACTCATATTTTAGCATGTACAACAAAAATCATATGGGAAGTGTGCATCTTGGTTTCATGAGACCCATTTCACGATTTATTCCAATTCATGAGAAGAATGCATTAGATAAGCCATTATCATAAATTTACTTCTTACCCAATTAATTGCATCGAGACGTAGGGACATGCATATTTTACTTTCAGTTATTCAAGCCATGAACTCTAATTTAATCTCATCACATCTATCATTGACATATTCAAATTCTCATGGGTAATCATATAATCGTCACATATTAAATATGGATTCAAGGGATTTGTGATAATTGAATGAAAATGACACAAACCTTATTTAAAACTCTAATCATTCATGAAAAATATTTCACAACTCTACACTTTTCATCACCCAACACATAATTCAAGATAACCCAATCATTTTATGTCGTAGTTATCTCATAGTCACAACGGATCTTGAAATTTAAAGAGCTGTAGGAGGACTCACCATTAATTTAAAACCCTGGGTCATGCATCTTCTAGAATAGTAGAAATTGGGCGTTTTAATGAAAACATTTTGGGGCACAAGGATGGAAGAGTATCCTTGTTGAAAAACCCGCATATCTAGTAAAAGAACCCTGCTCGATATCTTCCTTGAAGCTTGATGAACACCTTGGTGAAGTTCTTGAATCTTGAGAGGAGGGGAAGAAGAAGAGCTTGAGAGATATCTTGAGAGAATGAGGGTTTAGGCTTGTAGAAACCCCTAAAAACGTCCCAAACAATACATAAAATTACGTAGTTTAAAAGTTAAAGGCATAGGAGTTTACAAAAATGCCCCTGAAGAAAACTGAAAATTTCCCCGAATCTGGAGTCACGACTCATATAACGAGTCGTCATCCCATCCAATGACTAATCATCTCACCCGTTAAGCACACTAGAAAATTCACACAGTTTTATCATTCTTCAAACCACGACCAACGTAAATAGTCGTTACTCCACCCAATGACTCGTTAGACCCATTCGTCAAGTGCATTGGAAGACTACTTCACAACTTCAACTCTTCCCATATAACAACGGACATGACGAATCGTTCCCACACTTAACGACTCGTCACATCCTTCCGTCGACTACACTATCTTTTCACTTGATTCATTACGCAACGACCAACCTAACGAATCATTGCTAGGCAAGATGACTCGTCAGGTCGTCCGTGGCCACTGGGCTTGCCATCCCCTCCTTAGAGTTCATCACGGGTCAAACCACGACCCGTTAGGTCTCCTAAAGAGTCGTTCCCTGACTCATTCTGAGGCAATTTTCCGCTGACTTTTCTGCTGAGCTTCTTCTAACTCCGCGGTCTGATCTCTAGGACTTCCGGGGTGTTACAATATAAGAGTTTCCCGAACCAACAAAAATGATCCATCATCCTATGTTGGAATACGTAGTTTCAGGCACGAAGCTTTCTCAATTAATAATACGACTTACCTTTTTATTTCAAAGCAAAATTAACTCGAAAACATATTTAATCAATCAATCTTATTATCATAAGTCATCATCATATCATAATCATAGTTCTTTATCATCATAAGACCTTTAAATTCATAAGTCATCATCGTATCATGATCATAGTTCATTCATGTCATAAGACCTTTATATTCATAAATCATCATGTCATAATTATTGTTCATAAAAATTATTGGAACTTCTCTTTTACAAAAAAAATCATACTTCATAAAGTCATTAAAGCTGCTCTTGTAGAGGAACATCATAGTTCACAAAATCATTAAAAACTTCTATTTTAGAGAAAAAATCATAGTCTACAAATTGAGACTTTTCATAAGAGGACTCATTGAACTCATAGAAAGATCAAGAATGATCTTAGACATACATAGGAACTCACGAAGTGATTAAGAATGATCATAAAATATACACGGGAACTCATAGAATTTTGAAAACAATTCATCATAGACATAATGTTCTTGACCTTAACCCTAACAACTCAAGAAGAAGAAGGATTTCATAAGTAAATCTTTAAGAGGAATCATCAAACTCCGACTGCAAAGAAATTTCGTATCTTTCATGCATTCGTAATTTTGTTTAGAAACTTAATTCTTGGAAAAGAGTTACCATAAAGGATGAGCAATATAATAGGAAAGTATTGGATTTTATAAGAGTCAATAAGATCAAGGAATAAATTTTTCATTATAACTCTAACTCATACATGGAGGAAAAACTCATAGACATAAATAACATAGCGTAGGGAAGAACAATGAGGTTCCCACACATAGAGATAGTCTCACATACCTTATCCTTGGCCTCAAAACTATCATCATGAAGCAAAAACCCTTTTATAACATCAATCTATAATAATTATATGGATATGAACTACAATCAATAGCTTAACAATGAAATTCAAGTCATAGAGGCATTACATCGAACACCCAGATGCCATAGGAAATTAGCGCCTCTTATGGATGGGCTTTACTAACACCCACCTCTTTCTATAACCTCTTATAAACAAGCATAACCATTAAAAGTCTAACCAAAATAACCACATCCATCCTCAACACCAAAATGGTCCCATAAACCGTAACCCTAGGTCATCACATAAACTCATGACTTCCTAGCACCGTCCCATGAGTCTTGACCTTAGATCATCCCTAAGGAGTAGAAAATAATACTAATGTATGGTTTTAGGAGAGACTTTAGAGGAAGGAGGGGTGCTCAAGATTTCAAGTCTTGAAACTCTAAGGTTGTTCTTGACCTTGCTAGAGATAGGAAGATGGTTTTGATATTAGAATCATGAATGAATTCATGGATTTATATTGTAATATAATGGATAATATTTATCTAGACTTAGGAGGGTTGAAGAGATCTCTTGGAACTGATAGAGTTGACCTGGAGGCGGAACAATACCAAAAAATTATTTAAGGTGACTTTTAAAAACCCTGAAACCCCCATGTGACTCCCCAAGTAACGGGTCGTCAGTCACCTGACGGACCGTCAACTTGCCCGTCACTTTGGGGTGGAAACTCATAGTTTCTGGTTAATATTGACGAACCAATCTTGACGGGCTGTCGGGCGGTTGACAGACTGTCACTCTCCCCGTCACACCTGACAGTGCTCTACTAAATTGCTCATAACTTTTTACTTTAAACTCCGAGTGATGCAAAGTAGGTTGAATTGGAAAGAATACTCAAAGAGCCTCAATTTGATATATTGAATCACCCAAAATCACTTTGTGAATTAAGAGTAATAGTCATTTGAAGTTGACTCTTATAAGAATTTATATGAAAACTTAATCGATAGAAAGACTCTTAACTCAACTTTGTGCTAGAGGTTCTATATGACCTTAATGCATATCCAATACACTTACCACTATTAAGAATTTATATTGAAACTAGTTTCAATTAAATCCAATGGATTTTGGTCTATCTACATATAGAGTATGATTTCAAACGACGAACTAACTGACGAATTGTTCTTTCAATGCACGTGCAGCGATTTCTTGAGACACTTTACTTCCATATTTCCCACTTTTTCTCACTCCTATTCTTTTGAAAAATGACTTCACTCACCATGATCACCTTTCCAAATACTTAACAGTTGTGGATTAAGGTCTGGAACTTCTATTATACGGTCCGTACTTCTATTCATTCATGATGAAAGTCACAAAATATCGGTATTTTCACTTCCTAACCAACTCCAAACTTCCTTAACACATTATAATTCATGATTTTAATCCTCCAAATACTTAATATTAATAAAAAAAATTGAGTAGATGTAATACCCTAAAAGTTCTTAAGAGTAGATTTAGGATTTGAAGTATGTTTTAGTGGAAAATCTGAAAGTTTTCTCTTAGTACGACTCATCGTATGAGCCATAATATGGTTGTATGGGTTATAGGATGACCCATGGTGGAGAGCCAGAAGTTCACTCTCGCAACCACGAGTCCACACCATGAGTCATAGTGTGCGGGTACGACTCATGGTCAGGAGTCATAGCAGGTCATTGAATTTTTCAGGTGTTGGTTATACTAGTGGTTGTAGGATTTGTAGTAAGGAGTTACGGGTCATGATAGGCAATCATGAAAATATTCAGAGAGTTGGAGAAAATTGGACTGGCTAACCGCTAGAGCAAGCCACGAGTCATAGGAGGATTGTACAACTCGTGGTACGAGTCATAGCATCTGACAGTTAAGGGTATTTCATAATCCTAAGCTCATAAGTCCTAAACAACGTCATTTTAAGCCCTGAAAGAAGTGTTTTAAATCTGTTTATCCTATATCAAGTCATTAGGCTTTACCATGTATGTAAAACTTTGAGTTCTCTTGGAAGATCAATCTAGGAATTCTATCAATTCTTCCCCAATTCTCTCGGGCTTCCAAAGACAAGTTGAGAATCAGTTTACCTAGGTATGTAGGGATATGAATGAGAGTTTCCTTTCACTCTCATGCCGAAATTTCTCCTCAAGTTCATGAATTCAAGTTCTAATTCAATTTTATGATCTTATGGGGTTTAACCCAATTTTATGAAATTCTCTATGATATGTATGTGGGTCAATTCCCCTCATGCTCCAAAAATATGTTTTAAGATTTATGGGTAGATTTTATACATAAATTGATTATAAATTCATGATTTCAAGTTTTAGAAAATTATGTCCTATTATGCAAGTTTTATGAAAAGTCAAGTTTATGATTCATGATTTCAAGTATGATGAGATATCTAGCATGAATGAGTATTGATAAATTACCCATGTGTTAAAAACTGTAAGTTTCTATCGTTTAACTGACACGTGCTTATGTATGTTGAGAGATTTGGAGTACGACGCATGCAGGAAAGGGCCCGGGGGATGAGTATACGAGCATGACATCGAGCAAACAGGAGGTCGGGGCCGGAAGCCAGGCACACTGGGCACCGCACCGCGCTACTAGCCCGGCGTGTCGCGCCCTTGGTTTGGTGCTATGGCCAATGCATCGCGCCACCCCCTGCGACCGCCTTAACTATATATAAGCCTCTTTATGTTTGATTAAATCACTCTTAACATTTGCCCTCGACATAAAACAGGCAACCAGCGTCAATTCCATCTGTTTTTCACCGATTTATGCCGTTAAACTCCATTCAAATGCAAATTCATCTAGGGTAACAAGTTCTAGGACTACTAGGAATGTCCTTGCGGAGTTATCTCTTGAAAATTCTCTCGGAGTACCGGAACCTTGCCAAGTAAAAGTTGTAGAAATCACTCATAATTGAGTCCTAGGAGAATACAAATGATAGGTAAGAATTTCTACCTTCGAAACTCTTGAGAATTTGTGAGTTTTCAGCCAAATTGAATGAAGTTGAGTTATAGCTAATATTATTGAAGATATCATTATTTGTCGATTCCTACTATTGAAATAGCCTTATTCTCTCAGCGTAAAGGCTGCAATTGAGTGAAATTAGCGGCTACATGTTAGAACTATTTGGATAAATGAGAATCGACATTCGAGGTATGCTAAGGCCTTTCGGAAAGTTATTCTCGTTGTAGCATGGATACAACTTGTATATTTGTAGTAACTTGAGAATATGAATGTTGTAATTAGTCATTTGAATAGGTTTGAGATTGTAGCGTAGCATCCCTAGTAGGGGTTGATCATATTTCGTACGACCTCTCATTGTGATTAGCTGAGGGACTGTTACTCGTACGAACTGCTTATGGAGCTATAGCCTTCTTACGGAGCTATGAAGCTGCTAGTGCTTACGGAGCTATAGATTTCTTAAGGGGCCATGATGATGCTATTATTCATCAAACTATAACGTTGCTTTCGGAGCTATTGTATTGCTTATGAGCAACTGAATTGCTTACAGAGCTATTAAGTGTCTGAGAGGACTAAATTGAAAGCCTTCGGGTCCATGGTGGAGTCTTCTATGAACTCCTTCTATGCTTAAGATGATATTACCGACCCTCCCGAGGGCCTGGTTTATTTGAGACGCAGTTGCAGTCACTTATGGAGCCTCAGGGGTACCGCTAGGGGTATATAGACTGTTTGGCGCTTTCCAGGGCTTACGAGGGCTCAGGTAGGTTATTCTGTATTGATTGTACCTTCTAGGATTATGGGGTCCCGGTTAGGTTCTTGTTTGTATGTTTACTTACTAGTTCTGTTTCAGATTGTGAGACTATTCAGGTTGAACTCTTATCCTTCCTATTGACTACTTTCAGTTCTTCTATCAGTTTTATTCAGCTTTTATTATTGCCTTACATATTCAATACATATTGTATTGACGCTCATCTATGGGGCATTGCATACTTGCTTGCAGGTGCGAATAGACATGGTTCAGGACCTTCTTAGTCGTCAGTGTCAGCTCCTTTTCTTTGGGGTTGATAGTTGGAAAGGTTTTCTCTTTTTGTTGTACAACTTTTGGGTAGGTCAGGGCCCTGTCCCGACCACTATTCCACTCTTAGAGGCTTGAGGACTACAATTTTTCAGTGTTGGTTGTTGTTGGCTACGTGGGGCCTATGTATGTTATATTTTGTGTGTTCGCCGTGTGGGGCCTAGTTTAGCTAGTTAGTTAGCAGCCTTGTCGGCTATAGTACGAATATGACTGCCTGTTTTCCTTCTGTTATGTCTAGATAACATGGTGGTCTTGTCGTCCCGCATAGGATCCCTTTATTATTATGTTATTGGGTTAGCTGTTTTCCTGTTGGCCCGAGGCTGTGTTTACAACTGAGATATAGCAGTTTGTTTTCGTGAATTTAAGTTGCTGGCAGGCACCAGAGGTGCTTATACACAGCCAGGTTAGCCCAGGTCCCAGTGTGGCATTAAGTGTCAGTCATGCCTCCCAAGGTGGGGCGTGACACCATGTATGAATCCATAATTTTGACTTATGAAGTTTATTTCAAGTATGATTTAAGATTTGGGCAAGTCCACACAAATTAAGTATATTTTCATGATTGCCAAGGCTAATACAATCAGCTTATCATATTTTTTGGATTTAAGACTCCCACTATAGCTTATGATATGTTTTGGAGTCAAGACTCCCCATGTTCAGATTTTAGACTATGCATGTGATTATTATTTCAGCTTTGTTGAAAAACCATGGGAGCATATTTTTGGGTGTAGTGTCTAGCACTGAGTAGGCTTGGGGTTCCAAGATTCCCCGATCTCAGAACTACATGCCAATGTAGGTTTATATTTATATTTAGGACCTAAGAGAGTTTTTCCCTTCCCTAAGGGACCTTCAGCTTGATATTGATATCATGGTAGCACCCTTAGCCCTGGCAAGATTTTGGACGGCTCTTCCCACTTGAGTGTGATAGTTGGGGCATCACGTAAGCTCTATTATGATGGTGTCGGTTATGATGAGTCTCCCATTGTTCCTCATGATTTCAGTTATTCATGTTCATGACTTATGATTTTATGTTTTAAAGCAGGTTTGACCCAATGATCAGTTTATGAGCTTTTACTTATGATTTCAGCTATGACAAGTCATATGATTTCTATTTTTAGCTTTGGATTATTCTATTCAGATATGATATTCAGCTTATGACTATACATGTTTCAGATTCAGATTTCACAATGTAATCTTTATTCTCATGATCTTATGATTTATGTTTATATGCATGATTTCAATTAACATTTACTCAGCATATTTTACTTACCTTGCATAATCAGTACATTCCAAGTACTAACCACATACTCTATGCTCTATCATTTCATGATACAGCTCCAAACAATCAAATTCAGTTCCATCGTTAGTCCAGCTTCCCGCAGTTTAGCTCAGTTCCTATCGTTTGTGAGTCCTCATCTTTTGAGGAAATTCAGTTTAGTGTTGGATTATGCTATTTCAGTTTCATACTTTAGCAAGCTAGTTGGGGATGTTATCCTATCAGCTCATCAGACAGTTTAGAGCTATTCAGATATTATGTAGATTTTCATCTTTGTCGAGTATTGACTCTGTTTATGATAGTTATGTTATTCAGAATTCTGCTTATTCATGCTTTAGTTATCAGATTCCTCTTTGATGTTTATGCCATGGGTCTACTTGGAGCCATCCGTGGTTCTAGGTCTCATGTCCCAGCTCAGGTCGTGACAGTAGATTTCACCTAAATACATAGAATAGTTCAAGTCTTAGTACGATGATATAAGGTGATACAATATCTCCCCCTTGGGATCATTCATCTTCGAATATGGTTACGGGCACTAACAGATTCTAACTCTGGAATTTCTCAAAATTTTGGCAGAATTTTCTTTGTAAATAGAGTTATCCCAAATTCTAAAAACCTATACCTGCTAACCAGAAACATTATCGTAAGCCTCACGGATTATCCCATAATGCTTAATATTAAAGAATATATAAATAACACACACATGGCACATCTTGGCCCATTTTGAAGCATCAAGAAGGAAATTCTCTCTAAAACTTACTTATACCTTCGTTCATCATCGTAGACATCATCATCGTAAGGAATTTCATTACATTCTCAGAAAGAAATAGTAGGCACGAGTCGTGTGGTGCATTTAATCTTAGAATAGACGTGTCGTAATGGGGTTCTCTCGAACATAGAAAGCATAGCATAAGACATGAGATTGTGGATCATGAGTAGCATAATGCGGGCCATGAGTTCGTGGTATCATAAAAAAGATAATACCTCTCATCATTGTCGTCATCATAATCATACTTGTAATATTTGACATTAACGAAAGAAGGACTATAGGCAGAAATTATATGAGTTGTTATAGATGGAACATTAACATAGCCTGAGTACATTAACCATTGGACATGGATTCGTACAACATGACTGGCATAGCATTAGACATAAGCTTCATTTTGTCTAAATGACATAATCATTGATCATGAGTGCGCTAGACATATAATAGAATGGAACATCGTCATTAAGCATTCCTTCTAGATCAAGTAACAAATGGAAATAATTCACTCTCATTTCTTTCTTGGATTTTGATGTGCTGTGGAATTACAGCACTTTCAACGCTTAAAATTGAAGAAAATAGTATGGTCTTAGGTGTGTTTATATGGATATGAGGTACTTTTCTTGTGTTTTCAGGTAAACTTAGGTGTTGGAATAAAATTGGCAAAAGAAGCTAAAAAGAGTAGAAAATGGCCAAGATGACAATCTCAGTACGAGTCGTACATCGGTGGTATGAATCGTACTAAGACTCATGAAAATATTCAGAAGGATAAGCTGAGAAAGATGCAACCCACGACTCACAGTACGAGCCATATGATCGTGGTATGAGCCGTAATTCTAAGTCGTGGAAAGAATCATAGAAATTTCACAAAGGCTGACTCTAGGTATGGATGACTACAGTACGAGTCGTGAAGGCAAAGTACGAGTCGTACCAAGACACTCGTGACAAACTTTAGAAAAATTTAGAGTCTTCATATTTAAACCACGGAAGCCCAGTACAACTCATTGGAAAATGGTATGAGTCGTACCAAAGCCCAACACTTAGCCAGATTTCAGCAAGTTAAAGGCCTACGGATGGCAGGTACGACCAGTACAAGCCTGCTACAGGTCGTAGGTCTGATTGTGGCACGAGCGGCAGCAGATATGGAAGTTTACCCTGTTAGCTTAGGAAAAGAATTTTTATGTCTGTATAAATACGTTTTATGTTTTATTTTCATATGAGAGTCGACTAGAAGCAATTAGGAGTGATTAGAATTGATTAGCAACAAAATTAAGGAGATATAGACGTGAGAATTGAGTTGTTCAACTTGTGATCAAACTTTTCTCGATCTTCATATTGTTCTTGAGGATTTTGCTGATTAATTCAAGGAAGTTTTTCTCTCAATTATAATTATAAGTATTGATTCATGTCTTTGATTATGCAAAGGAATCACAATCTTGCAACTATGACAGGCTAAAACCTCCATTGCTAGGGTTGTGGGAACCATGGTGGATTAACTAGCTAGGGTTACATAAAAGTAATTCAAAACAAATGCAAGACACTTACATTGTATTCTCTTCATGCTTAAACATTTCTTAATGGTGTACAATGTTAGGACTTGCCCAAATTATTTACTTGCTTAGGTCTAAGAGGTTGAGATTAGGAAAAGAGAATTACAACAGAGCCTTGATCTTGATGATCATTGTATTAACTTGAGTTGTGGTCGCAGGATAGTTAAAATTTAGGACACATTGATAACGGTTAATTTGCAATCGCTCATGAGATCTAGTCGGGTGATTGTCATTCAATAGGGACTGGTTGGTCGTTTGAATGAACCTAGGTTTTCAGTTCTACAAGTAAGCATTGGTGATGATCACGCATGCATACCCAAAGCAGTTATGAACCCATGGAGAACACAAAACTCTAGTTATCTTTAAATCTTGATTTCACACATAATTTCAACTGGGTTTTTAAATTATTTTTTCTTAACCCCCAATTTGGAGTAACTACCTAACAAGTTTCACTTACTGACTTTAGTATAGCTCTTCCATATTCCCTGTGGGTTTGACCCCAACCTCTTAGTTGGGTTCTTTATTTACAACGCCCGCTTCATACTTCGGTAGAAGGTATGGTTTGAGTGTTATCAGCTTTCTAGGTAGCCTCTTCAATACACTGATTTCCCTATAGAACTTTCACGGACACTACTTCTTGGGTCCATCAATAGTTAATCAGGTTATTAGGTGTTTTCAATGTTCAACAAGATTTATTTTGCATCTAGGATCATCCCCAAGAACTTAATTCATCCTTATCACAACATTCAGACTACCTCAAACTTCATGAAGTAGTCGCAATTGCAAGAGTCCACACATTCATCAATACAACATTCAAGCCTATTGCTACATTTATTTCATTACTCCCTTGTTGCTAAGACCATCCAAAAGCTTCCTTGTCTTCTACAATTTTCTTACTATTAACAACCATACTAAACCATATGAGGAGACGACAATACTTCCATCCAATCACTACACATAGTTAAAGCCTAACCTCCTTCACTTCCTGCATTCTTTAACTTTTTAGGGAACAAGATTATTGCCAACAAAAAGTGAATGTCTACCTTCTCCAGTATACCATATATTGCATCATAAGAGAGAGTCATTAGAGGAATAGAGCATAAGAATGAACCTCATGAACTAAGACTAGGTCTAAGTCCTGATCATAAGCACAGGGTATGAATAGAGTGCCACCTTTTAGGGCATATCATAAGGAACTAATGGAATATTGTTTAACATACTAAATCTCATCATAATATCATCATCCTGACTGGAACTCATTAATGATAGAACCATATACACGAATACTTCTTACACCAATCGTATGAGGTATGAATAGGGAATCACTTTGAGCATAGATAGGACATAGTTGCATGGAAAAGGGAAAATTAACACCCTCATAACTAATTACAATATAGGTTCACAGATCTCTTAGAGAGAAGTTGTGTCACCAGTATAAACTCCTCTTTCCTTATAGTTCATATTTTGGTGTTTTTATGGGCATCATGACCATGAAAATAACTTTTTTTGAGAGAATGCATAGGCATAAGCATGACATGAATACATAAAACATCAAATTAGCGTAATCTCGACGAAGTATTGAGATTTCGTTAGAATGAGAATAGCTCATTATCACTACATTTCTTCTTAGAGTCCTTCACTACCTATGATATGTGACTTGTTTGGGTACTTCACCATACCATCCCCCCTTAGTTCAAAAATTGGCATTCTAACTTTGTGGAACCCTCCTTTAAATGGAGTCCTAGATGCTCATTTTCCTATTATTCCTCTACTTCTTTCAACAATTGCACTGAACCTAGTCAGAAACCTTCTTACACGCTTATTCGATGAAGGACATATCTCCCTTACTAGGTTACAGTTGTAATACTCTACCTGGTAGTTGTATGAATATATTTGTGGTTGTTGCGCTTCTCTTATGGGACATATTCAGCGGTACTACAAGTCATGGTAGGATCTTCTTTCCCGATATCTCTTAACTTCCTCCTGCCTCTCAGGTTATCACTATATAATTTAAACTCAATTGTATTTCTTACCCACTTCCCTTATCACCTTAACAATATGATTTCCTCATAGAAGTTTTACTCACATCACATTTGCAAATTTCTATCCACTCAATTGAGACGAGTTTAAAATTATAATAAGAGGCTTAACATCGTCTGTTTATTATCTTTTCACTTCAACTCTTGGAATGGAACTCTGTGATGATACACCCAGTATTTCTCTAACTTTCACGAATTAAGAATACTATATTAGGCACACATGTAGTTTAAAAGCTTAGTATCTCATGTAACAATATTCCTCATCAGGTCACACCATCTCCCTTCATAATTTTTAAGGTTTTATCTTTATCTAATGCCTTAGCCTCCATTCACTTATTCATCTAGAGCTCATATATACCATGCTTAAGCCTTCACAAATGTCATAAGTTCTTGCATTCCATATATGAAACCTACTACATCCAATCTCAAAACTAGTATTATCACCCTCATATTTTCATATTTTCACCATGATGATTCTTTAGAGTTTCAGGCTACTGTCTTACTACAAAATTGGGTAGTAACCTAAATCCTTTATACAACATAGAAATATACCTACGAAAGCGAGATCAACAAAATGCTTACCCATTGAGAATACATGGTAAAATAGTTTATCCTAATCACTCAGTCCATCAAATTGTAGCCTCCAAGCATATTCTAAATTTGCGCCAATCTCACTACCTCTTTGTCAGTGCCTAAGGACATAGTCATCCCATTGTTTACTTAAAACTTATACGATTCTAGTTTCATATTTCAATCAATCACTTCTTGGTTACTACATTCATGACTCCATATCTGGCTCTAGCATATATTCTACTACTTATGGATTACAACAACTCATATCATATCATCCGTCAAATGACAACTTTACCCAAGCCTTGAAATACATACTTTACCTTAGAGGGTATTATTCACGTCGATATTTCAATAAGGATTTAAATGCACATCTTACCTTAGACTAAAACGCACGATTTATCTAAACCTGAGTAATCCCTTGAAATAAGAAATCTCAATGCACTAATGGGTTTACCACAAGCCTTTTGCAATCTCTTCCACCTTTGATGACTCCATCTAAAAGTATCACATAGACAAGAGCTTTAGCTTTATCACTTCGAAAGTGAGGCGTAGTCAGCGAAACTAGAGTAATGCAAGAATCAAAAGAGTTTCTTATGATATAGCTCTACTGCACGATCTAGAGTAAGAAAGAATAGGAAACTTTTCTTAAATGTCTGTAGTCCCACGTTTACAGATGTGGGCCCTCACAATGATATATGAGACTCTACCGACACGGCTTTATAGACTCCCTAGTATACTTGAACCTAATGTTATGATACCAAGTTTGTCAAGTCTTGACTTAGGGCCTAGGTGTGCCGGCACCCGATGCCATTGCTAGCCCAAGCGAACCACATAACATAATGTTCATCAAGAGCATACATCTAACATAACTGGGAGAATCATTAGAATCAATCTTTAAAAATTACAATTAAAAAATAATGAATTTATAAAAAAAGACCTGCCATATTTACATAAACATGGACCATAAGAATCTATAAAGCCTCCATCATAAATGGAATAATTATTTTACCGGGACAAGGCACGCGACATACCTCATAGTCAAAAACTAATAAAGTTGAGTGAATTAATAAAGCCCAAAATAAGTAGGGTTCAGCAATAGCTAAATAAGAAAATCCTAGCGTACAGCTCGATCGTCGGTATGAGTACCTAAGTCTGCATTATAAAATAATGCAGCGCCTACGACAAAAGGGACCTAAGTATATAGGATCGTACTGTTTGTAAAACTATTGAATGAAGCATAACATAACTGATAATAGACAGGGCAACCAATAGTATAGACATAATATGAAGGAAGTCAAGAACATGAAATCAATAGGTTGACTTTTGTTTTAAAAATTAAATTTTACATTATCATTTATTACATCATTATGGGAGGTTCTTAACTTAACCGACATAAACCATCATGTAAACATGGAGTCTGATCTCATCCCGATCAGCTAATCCATCTCATACCTTGTTGGAGTATGAGAAATACATATCATAGTGCTAGCAAGGATCCATAACAGCCTGTACTAGGGGCATATGAGTCGCTCAAACCAACGGAAACAATCCATCATCCTACGTTTGCAAACGTAGTTTCAGGCACGAAGCCTTCTCGGTTAATAATACTGCTCCTTTTTTAAATTTCATTGCGAGATTCACTCGAAAACATATTTAAGCAATTAAGCTTATCATCATAAGTCATCATCGTATCATAATCATAGTTCTTCATCATCATAAGGCCTTTAAATTCATAAGTCATCATCGTATCATGATCATGGTTCATTTATGTCATAAGACCTTTAAATTCATAAATCATCTGTCATAATCATTGTTCATAAAAATCGTTGAAACTTCTCTTTTACAGGAAAAATCATAGTTCATAAAATCATTAAAACTGCTCTTGTAGAGAAACATCATAGTTCATAAAATCAGTAAAAATTTATCCTTTAGAGGAAAAATTATAGTCTACAAATTGACACTTTTCATAAGAGGACTCATGGAACTCATAGAAAGATCAAGAAGGATCTTAGACATATGTAGGCACACACAGAGTGATTAAGAATGATCATAAAATATACACGAGAACTCATAGGGTTTTGAAAATAATTCATCATAGATATAATGTTCTTGACCTTAACCCTAACAACTCAAGAAGAAGAAAGGATTTCATAAGTAAATCTTTACGAGGAATAATCAAACTCCAATTATAAAGGAATTTTGCATATTTCATGCTTTCATAATTTCATGTAGAAAATCATAAAAATTCTTGGAAAAGAGATACCATAAAGGATGAGAAATATAATAGGAAAGTCTTGGATTTCATAAGAGTCAATAAGATGAAGGTATAAGTTTTTCATTATAACTCTAAATCATACATGGAGGAAAAGCTCATAGACATGAATAACGTAGCATGGGAAAGAACGATGAGGTTCCCACATCTAGAGACAGCCTTATATACCTTATTCTTGGACTCGAAACTATCATCACAAAGCAACAATCCTTTTATAACATCAATCTACAACAATTATATGGATAGAAACTACAATCAATAGCTTAACAATGAAATTCAAATCATAAAGGCATTATATCAAACACCTAGAGGCCATAATAAATTATAGCCTCTTATGGATGGGGTGTACTAACACCCACATCTTTCTACAGCCCCTTATCAATAAGCGTAACCATTACAAGTCCGACCAAAATAACCATACCTATCCTCAATACCAAAATAGTCCATAAACCCTAACCCTAGGACATCACATGAACTCATGGCTTCCTAGCATCGTCTTATGAGTCCTAACCTTAGAATATCCTTAAGGAGTAGAAAATAATACTCATTTATGATTTTAGGAGAGTTACTTACCTTGGAGGAAAGAGGGGTGCTCAAGATTTTAAGTCTTGAAACTCAAAGGTTGTTCTTGACCTTGCAAGAGATAGGAAGATGGTTTTGATGTTACAATCATGAAGAAATTCATGGGTTTATATTGTAATATGATCGAGAATATTTACCTAGCCTTAGGAGGGTTGAAGAGAGCTCTTGGAACTAGTAGGATTGATCTATAGGAGGAATAATACCAAAAAAATTATTTAAGGTGACTTATAAAAACCCTGAAGCCCCCATGTGACGCCCCAAGTGACGGGCCGTCAGTCCCCCGATAGACCGTCAACTTGCCCGTCACTTTGGGGTGGAAATTCGCAGTTTCTAGTTGATATTGATGAACCAATCTTGATGGGTCACCAGGTGGTTGATGGACTGTCACTGTTACACCCCGTAAGTTTTCGTCACTTAAGCGAGGTATGTATACATATGTTAAGAATTTTGGAGTACAACGCATATGGAAAAAGGCTCGGGGAATGAACACGCGAGCGCGCGGGGTAAAAGAGATAGGATGAAGGCCGCAAGGGGCAGCGCGTCGTGGAACTCCCTCCCCTGCAAGGGGCGGCGTCCTACCCCTATATCAGCACGATAGGAGGCGCGTCTCACCCCTCTGCCACCACCTTCTATATATATGGTTTTAAGTGTGAAGTTGATTTCATTTGAAACTATGGTCCTCTCAATTTTGCTTCCATTTTTCATCGATTTACGCTGTTAAACTCCATCCAAATGCAAATTCACCTTGGATAATAAGTTCTAGGCCTACAAGAAGCATCTCTGCAGAGTTATTTCTTGAAAATTCGCTTGGAGTACCGGAACCCCACCCAGTAAAGATTGTCAGAATCGCTTCTAATTGAGTCCTAAGCGAATGCAAGTGAAGGGTAAGCATTTCTCTCTTCTAAACTCTTGGGAAATTGTGAGTTTTTGGCCGAATTGAACAAAGTTGAATTGTAGTCAATGTTCTTTGAAAGACATTGTTGTTCGCCGACTCCTACTATTGAAATAGCCTTATTTTCTCAGCGTAAAGGCCACAATGGAGTGGAATTACCGGCTTCAAATTGGAAACTATTTGATGAAAGAAATTCAGCATTCAAGGTATGTTAATGCTTATTCCTTCAGCAAGTTATTCTCATCGTATAATGATACGACCTCTGTTCTCGAACGTAGATAATTATCCTACATGTTGTAGTTAGCTGTCGCTAGTAGATAAGGATTATGTATGTTGTGATTAGCTGCTGCCAGCAGATAATGAGTATGTATGTTGGGGTTACCTGTTAAAAGACGTGTTGAGAGTATATTGCAGTATCCCTCGTCGAGAAAGAATATGTTAAGTGTGACTCGCGCTAGGAGCGTCATAGAAAATCCTATGTTCTTCCATTCACTGTATTAGTAGAATTTTGATATTTTGCTGTCATGCCAAGGCCTTAGAAGTTAGGGTTAGCTGTTGGGCCTAATTTGGTAAGTTGGACAGCATCGGGCTTAGCCGGGCGATATAACTTTCAATTTGACGCCTGTATTTTCAGTAAAGCTTGCCCAGAGGCCGTTGGCGTACCTTGATGCCTCCAGGGACAGAATTTGGATAGGATGGTCATACTTTAGAGTCAGCGGCACCAGGGTTGCCTAGTGAACTGAGTGACAGCCTGCCATCTAGTTAGCTACTTCCAGTGACTGTTAGTTCCAGTTGACTTAGTGCTTCTCATACGAATCACCCAGAGAATCCTTATGAGATCTGAACAAATTGGGTTAAAGTCTATAGGGATTCGTACCATAGTATCACAGTGTTACTTCCAGGCTAGGAGTTACGGTAAGCTGCCTGTGGAGAGTTAAGGCTAACTGCTTAGGAGCATGTCCTATTAGTAGCAGCCCCACAGTTGTTCTCAGTGGAGGAACTAAATAGCTGGTCACCTGCGACCTTACAGTTCACTTATGAGTTATTCTTGCCTCAACATGACCTTCGTACTATCGCTTAGGTCACCTGGACCTTGTCTTTTTCCGTTTAAGTTGACGGAGGTTATGATCACTACCAGAACCCGCTGGTCAGGTGTAGGCACATAGACTGTGCCTGTTGGCAACTATATAGACCAGTCCAGGGGCGAGTAAGAGTAACGGTCGCGTTAGGCCTAAGGGGTCCAGATATGCCTTTTGAATGACTAGGTTCGTAGGTTATAACATAGTGTCCCTAGTTGGGGTAGGTCGTGTTTCGTACTGCCTCCCGCCTTAAATAGCTAAGAGGCTGCTACCTGTACGAACTGCTTTCAAAGCTACAAACTGCTTATGGAGCTACGATGCTTCTATAAATGCCTACGGGGCTATGATTGCTTACGGAGCTATGATGCTGCATTACTTACAGAACTACTAAAATTGCCTATGGGGCCATATTGAAGTTTGTTCACTTATAGACTTCTTCTATGTCGTAGCGGCATTAAAAACCCTTTGTAGAGCCTCGTGTGCTTAGGGTACAGTTACAGGGGTGAAAAGGCCCGAATTCAGTTACAGGAGCCTAGATGACTCATATACAATTACAGGAACCCAGATGGCTTATATACAGTTACAAGAGCCCAGATGGCTCATATTCAGGTACAGGAGCCCAGACGGCTCATATACAATCACAAGGAGCCCAGATGGCTCAAATACAGTTACAGTTACTTGCAGGGTCAAAAGGGGTACCAAATAAGGGTAAATAGATTGATTAGCACCTGCCGAGGCTTATGGGGGTCCAAGTAGATTTTTACTGTGTTGTTTGTACCTTTCCGACTTATGGGGGCCAGGTTAGGTTCTCGTTGGTATACTTGTCTGCCAGCTATAGCTTATGAATGTATAGTTGTACAGTTTTAGCTCATATACGTGTAGCGATTTACTAGATACAGGTTATGGATAAGAAAGCTTACAGGTTATCTCCTGCCCCTTCTTGCTATTTACTTTCAGTCTTTATCAGCTTCTATTCGGCTTTCTCTTACCACCTTACATATTCGATACATATTGTACTGATGCCCACGCATGAGGCGCTGCATACTTGCCTGCAGGTTCAGACAGACAGGTTTCGAGATCTCCTAGCAGTTATTTAGAGTCAGCAGATTGGCCAGCTCCTTTCGTTTGGAGTTGCCAGGTTGTAAAGGTTACCTATCTTTTATTTGTATAGCATTTGGGTAGGCCGGGGCCCTGTCCCGACCAATATTTTCACTCTTAGAGGCTTGCAGACTACATTCTTCAGTTAGTTATCCGTGTTGGCCATGTGGGGCCTAGTATAGCTTTCACTTAGCAGCCTTGTCGACTATAGTTTGAATATGAATGCCTGTTTCCTTTCTGTTATAACTAGACAGCATGGTGGTCTTGTCAGCCCGCTTAGGATCCCTTCACTATTGTATTGCTGGGTTAGCTATTTTTTGTGACAGGTGTTGTGTGGCATTATCGGCCCGAGGCTGTGTTTACAACCGAGATATAGTAGTTTATTTTCTTGATTTTGAGTCGTTGGCAGGCACCAGAGGTGCACATGCCCAGCTAGGTCATCCCAGATCCCAGTATGGCATTAGGTGCCAGTTATGCCTCCCAAGCTGGGGCGTGACAGTCACTCTCCCTGTCACATCTAGCAGTGCTCTACTAAACTGCTCATAACTTTTTACTTCAAACTCCGATTGATGCAAGGTAGGATGCATTGGAAAGAAGACTCAAAGAGCTTCAATATGATGTATTGAAGAACCCAATAGCTCTTGATAAATTAGGAGTTATGATCATTTGAAATTGACTCCTGTAAGAACTTATACGAAAACTCAATTGATAGAAAGGCTCTTAACTCAATTTTGTGCTAGAGGTTCCTTATGACCTTAATGCATATCCAATGCACTTCCCACCCTTAAGAATTTATCTTGAAACCTAGTTTCAATTAAATCCAATGGTTTTGGGTCTATCTATATATGGAGTATGATTTCAAACAATGAACTAATTGATGAATTGTTCTTTCAACGCACATGCAGCGATTCCTTGAGACTCTTTACTTTCATATTTTCCCACTTTTGCTCACTCCTTTTCTTGTCAAAAAGGACTTCACTCACTATGATCACCCTTCCAAACACTTAACATTCGTAGACTAAGGTCGGGAACTTCCATTATATGGTTCATACTTTTACGCATTCATGACGAAAGTTATAAAAATTGATATTGTCAATTCCTAACCAACTCCAAACTTCCTCAACACATTATAACTCATGATTTTAATCCTCCAAAAACTTAAAATTCATCAAAAAAATTTAGAGTCGATTTCACCTACATACATAGAACAGTTTAAATCTTAGTACGACGGTACAAGGTATTACATTATCACAATGAATACATACATTATATAGATACAGTGATATGAAACTAACCTTTTAGAATTAGATCTAGCAACTCTATATTGAAACCTTTGATCAATTGCATATCACCTCATCAACGCAATCACAGTTGCTTTATCCTTGTACATCTGAGCTTCTCTTACATCTTTTTGTTTACGGTCTGAAATTACAAAATCAAACTAATTGTTGTGTATCAATAATGATTCATCTGATACATACAGAGTAATGGTTAATGTATCCATTTAATTTGTATGACGCACTTGTTCCAAACAATCAACCGAGTATCAACTGGAAAATCAACATTCACGATATCACCTTGCTCTGGTAAGTTATCTGATTCATTGATACATGATGGATATAATCCAAAATCTCTGTTGAATTTCTTTAACACAACATATAATTTCACTCCCATATCGTTTCGTATTTCCACTGGCGTGGAATTATCTTCAATATCTTATTTGAATCTTTTTAAATGTATCATCACTTTCTAATTGCTTCATAATCGCTCCAACAAGTTCTTGATACAAAACATATTCCTTGATGATGATTCCATCTATCGCATAATCTTTACAAACGTTATCCGAAGTTCACTCACTTGAATGACAAAGCAGATCGTTATGTTAGACATCTTTTCAAAATTGTAACGATGATACACCCAAAGAAAAAGAAAAATTTTCCAAATCTGCGAATTTCAGAATGAGAAATTACGCAGATATGGAATTTCTTAAAAACTTTTAGATATGATTTTAGAAAAAGCAGTCAAGATCAAAAGATGAGTGATTTACTCCCATTGAATACGCAGCTTCTATTAAAAAGATAATATACAACGCCAATTAAGGAGGATTTATAGGATTTGAAATTTATATACAGCCATAATGATTTCGATAAAGTGTATCATAAACTTAAAAAACACGCTATTTTCTATGATTTTTGGTAAAACACTGGTATTTTCTATAATTATTTTAGTATCTGACACTATTTATGAAAATTTGTCTTTTATTTATTATGTCTTAAAATGTGTATCAAGTCAATATTGAATATATTATTGACTCAAATTCCAAGTATTGATCTGTAAAATTTTCCAGAATACTATTATTACTATAATTCTTGTCTCGCTCTAAAGGCAACAGAATTATGCTAACCAGCCTTCCATAAAGATAACTTGCTATTCGTAAATTTTTTTGGATAATTAACAAATTAAAAATCCCAGAAACCCAAAACAGTTTACACCAAAACCCCATATTCAACTAAACAAGAGTCGCAGTTCCTAAAGTATATCAGCATCTTCTAAGCTGCTTCTCAAACGTCAGAAGAAAAAATAGAATACAAGTTGATCGTGAGCACTGCCACAATCAGAAAGAGATTAGTGTTGATTTTGATTGTTGATGACCCAGCGACTAATATTTAAAAAAAATTATGTTAGTTGTGACCTATTTAACGACTTCGAAGCAGAATTTAACGTCATTTGGTGCCCAGTTAACTAGATTTACATGTCATGGAGCATTCAGCATTTTGCCCCATTTGATACATCACTCGATCCTTGAAGTTTTTCAAGTGTCAACCGTGAAGTTGCCCACGCCATTGAATTTTAAAAGATATTGCATTGGCCTAAATGGTGTTGCTTCACATTGCTCATTTAAGGTGATAAAAAGGTTTTTGTCCTTACATCTCATACATAGAGGAGTTCCATTAATAAATGTACACCAACAGTTGAACTTCAAGGGGGAATACCTGCCAAAATAAGGACTCCTACTGCAGTAAAATCAACTATACAGTGATCACAAAAGATCTCCAATACGGATCACAATACTTACTCCCCCAAAAGAATCACAACCATTACAACTGTTTTACACATCAATTTGCAGTATACAATTGAGTCTCACCTTAGAAGAAAATAAGGATCAAAAGCATCCCAAGCTGACTCATCACTAGTCTTTTGGCTCAAATCACACGAACTTTCACCGATCATTTTGTCGTGCAACTTAACTACTAATAAGAATAAATTAGAGATTAATGGGTTTGTAAGGAATGGTTGTATGGCCTCGCCAATTTCTTCAACTTCAGAGAGCATCAACTTTCTATCTTCTGGTTTCCCATTAAAAATACACTTTGACAGGGCATAAAAGGCAAGTAAATTTGCATAGAGGGGTAAGAATGCATCTTTGTGGTTACCAACCCCACCAATCCAATCAAATCCTCCCTGTGCAGCAACATAATCTTTGGCAAATAATACTAACTTTTGTGCAAACCGCCTCCTCCAGTTCTGCAAAAAGTCCTCCACATCATGGATGCCAATGGGTGAACCACCTAACAAAAACTTTGAGGTTCGAAGCTTTTCCAAGTGAGAACAACACAACTGGCAGATAAAAAGTTTTTCTTCATGATGGTTGTCAATCTCCTTATCAAAGACACGTTTGATAAGATCTCCTTCGGAAATAACACAAGCATAGTTAGCAGAATCAATAACCCTGCGGCAAAGGAAATCAAGGTAGTCAAGACAGTGACCAAAGATTGATGAAAGATGCTTGAAGCTCCTCTCAATCACTTGCTCTACTTGGCTTGGGACCACTCCTGTCAGGAAGCTTCTTTTAGAACTTCTAGATGCAAGACAATTTTGAACATCCAGGGCAAGTTTCCTCCTAAGACTCTCATCTTCATCCTCAAGAAGCCTAATGCATGAAAACCATAAATCCAGGACTTTATGGGCATATACATTAACCACCATTTCTTGCTTGAAAAAGGAACACAAATTGCCATCAGGAATTTGGTTATTGTAGACTGAAAGACCAATAACCTTGGCTTGGTCCAATAAGTCAGATGCTATCATAGACTCTGCAGCCGCCCTACGCATGTTTACAGGCTCTGATGTATCGCTGTGTTGTCCAATTAGGTCAACATAATAGCTGATGCAGTCATAAAAGACAGATAATTTAGATGGATCATGGTGGCTGAATTCACCAACTTTGACACTTTGCAAGCCTACAATTGAACTACTTAGTGAGCTAGCAAATTGTTTTATACAAATCCCCATGCAACAAAGAAGCATCTCTCGAGTCTTTGAATGCCTAGTGACCTTGTACAAGGAAACCACCTTGTCCCAAAACTGGAGCATAGACTCGCCATCCATATCACCAAAAAATATAGGATAACATTTTTCTCCATTATTGTGAAACTCCTGCAGACTCCAGTTGTAGATAATCTTCAGAATGTAGTTCAAACATTTATGGTTATTGTCTAAAGTTAAAAGCTTCACCACAGCGGTCCGGAGATCAATGCTGGTCAAGCAACTTCTTTTTATCTCACTATATTCTGGTGTCTTGAGAAATAAAAGAAACCACTTCAGTGTTGCAATCCGAACTTCATACAAAGTGTCCGAGATTGAACGGATTAGCCTTTCCTGGAATCTGCTGAAAGAAATTTCATTTACAGATATCTTTGATAAGTTTGAACCAGGAGGGCCTTTTGATGGTACTAACAGATACTCTTCAGCAGCTTCTCTAGATGTTTGGTAAACACAATTGAAATATGAACATGCTGCTTGTTTCCGAAGTTCTGAGATAGTTGGATCAAAATACATTGGTGCACAAGCCATTCCTAAATCTAAACATTCTGAAGATGACCTCCAAAGGAGGTCCCAAATGACATCAATATTTTTCCTCATTTGACATGTTCTTGCAACAGTCAGCATGTTATCTAGCACCTTCAAAAAGCAGCTGTTGATAATTGGGCAAGGACATTGCTCAGGACTCCCAATCCAAGAGCGTGAAGCAAGAATATGAATTAATTCAGCAAGAATATTATCTTTTTGGGAAACATCAGCTAGGTCTCTGCAGTTCATGTCTAGAAGAGAGCTCAACTGCAATAACATTCCATGAAGTGAATTGAAAGAACTATTTACTCTATTGGATGATATAGACGAGTCAGAATTCACAACGTGCTCCGCAGTGCCAGGTAACTCAGAGGCAATATTTAGGAGGACTAGTGGAAGTTTTTCATTAGACACTAGACCTGTTAAAGCTCTGGATGCGAGAACACGAATACGAAAATTGTTCTGGACTGAGCATTTCCTGATGAATGGCATGAAAAGGAAAGGATCCAAGGGATCACCAGTTTCACTTGCAATTGGAGAAGGCTTGAGTCGAGATAAGAGAATCAGGACTGGACATAAGCTGGGATGAACAACTTTAGACAGGCTGGACCTTAAATGTTTAGATGATCCATCAAAAATTGACTCCGTTGCAATCTTTAGCTCATTAAGTAAGAATGAATGCAAGGGAGGGTACCTACAAGACGAACAGACAGGAAAATGATTAGAGAATGTCTATTCTGGTAGAAGCATCCTTAAAACAAGACAATGTTTCATTCATAACCCAAATATAACACAGTGGACATAAGAACAGAATCTCCAGAAGTCCAAAATAATGATTATTGATGACTCTGTCAATTTTTAGCTCATAAATTAAGAGGGAATGCAAGGGAGGGTACCTACAAGACAAACAGTCAGGAAAATGATTAGATCATCTTTTTTGGTACAAGCAAATAAATGTGCTTTCCTTTCAACAAGACATTGCATCAATCCTAACCACAAATATAACACCTATGGACATAAGAACAGAATCTCCAGAAGTCTGAAATAATGATTCTATCGATTCAGTTTTTTCAAATCAAATGGTTGATCCACACTTCAGAACAATGCAAGATACATGATAAATGCAATCAACTAATAGTATTGATTCAGATATACACATCAAGCCAACAAAAAAAGAGCAGAAAATTCTATCCCCAAATTTTGAAACCTGACACGAAAAAGAAAAGCTAATAAGTTTTAGACCAGGGGTGGGGATTGATTTGAGGTTATTTGGAGGGGAGGAGGGAGCATGTCAATGGAATTGGTTTCATTCTTTTCATACAATATGCACAACAAAAGATAAGAGATGCGAAAGATCTCTATGAGCATGTTCACCATATGAACAATTTCCTCCGAGTTAAAAGCAAAGCCTACAATTTTTTGGAACCTAATATGCCAAAATAAACATCAAGAATCAACCAAATTGAACAGTCTGGAAATAAAAAATTAAAAAGAAGAAACACATAATTTTTGTAATTTGTCAACACTGCACTAATACATAGTACTCCCTCCGTCTCCAATTTATGTAATGGTGTTTGATGGGGCACGGAGTTTAAGAGAGAAGGAGAAAAGAAATTGAACTTGTAGTCTAAAATATTCCATAGATATTTTTGGCTATATATAAATCATCTCATTAAGAATAAAAGGGATTTAAAAGTTAGACTGTTTCTAAATTAAAAAATGTGTCATTGTTTTGAGGACAGACAAAAAAAGAAAGAATGTCGCATAAATAGGAACAATCGCAGTAAAATATATGCATAAATATAAAAAGTAAAACAAATTCAAATTACAGAAATAGCTTAAATTCATGTAATATTTGTATATTTCCTACATTCCACCACCAACTTACAGGTTTCTACCAGAAACAATCTCTCTACCTTCACAAAATAGGAATAAGGATAAGGTTGTGTACACACCACTTTTCCCAGACACCACTTGTGGGATTTCACCGGGTATGTTGTTGTACTATCAAGATAGGTTAATTGAAGATAGACTTGTTGGTTCCTCTTGGAACTTTCTTCATTTTATCCCGTTCTTATAAATCAAACCAAGAAGATATACTATGCCAAACTAGTTTTTAACTGGTAGAATAAGATATTTAATTTTACATGAAAAATATGGGGATTAGAAAAGCTTGCAGTCTGGATAGAAGATTGGAAGTGTCTTAGAGAGGTTGGGGTAGAGTAAGACCACAAGTTATTCAATGCATACTAAGAAGTGGTAGGATGCTAAACGAGTGGAAGAGTACCCTGCTCCCAATTTATAACAACAAATGAGATACTCAACGTTGTGTGAACATCTGTGGCATTAAACTCACGAGCCATACAATCAAACTTTGGGAAAGAGTGATAGATCATAGACTTGGAATACGACAAGAGTGACGAAGAACCTATATCAGTGGGATCTACAATGGAAGCTATATTCATGCTAAGAAGACCATTGGGAATATATCGCGAAAGGAAGGAAGAGACGTGGTGTCCATCGACCTATAGAAAGCATATGATAGAGTATCACAAAAGGTTCTTTGATGGGTAATTTAGAAGAAAGGAATTCATATATTAAATAATGCCATAGATTACATGTATGACGGAGTTGTTACTGCCGTGAGAACAATAGTAGGAGATACCAAGGAGTTCCCTATAATAATGAGTCTACACAAAGGATCGGCATTGAGCCCCTACTTATTTACCATAGTAATGGATAAGCTAACAAACATAATACAAGATGATCTCCCTTGTGTATGTAATTTCTGATGATATTGTGTTAACTGACGAAACCAAAGAGGGTGTCAACTGAAAGCTTGAACTGTGGAAAAGCACTCAAGAGAGTATTAAGTTTTTTTAGAATAAGTAAAACTAAGAGGGTGTTTGGTTTAGCTTATAAGTTGGTCAAACTAGCTTATAAGCACTTTTTAACTTTTTGTAGTGTTTGGTTTTATCAAAAAGTGCTTAAAAAAAGTTTAAAAGTGCTTTAAAAAAGCCAAAAGTCATTTTTATTTTTTGGCTTATAAACCATTTAGGTTTGACCAAACTATTTACCTTTTTATCCTATAATATTTTTCTAATTTCAATAATACACTCACTCAAATCTTTGACAAAAATTTTATTTTTTTGTGCATATTAAAAAAAAAAATTAAAAATCTGAAAAGGAAAAAAATCGAGGTAGTATTAATTTATTTAAATTATTATATTCAATTTTATAAATAAAAAATAGAACTATACTCCAAATAAAAAGTAAAGGAGAGCCTACTTTTATTTAAATTACATATTTTAAAAATTAAAAATAACTTAAATAATTAGTTTATATTAAAAATAAATAAAAATATAAATTAATTTAAATTTTAATTATTTTAGAAATAAAAATATTATAGTAATTCTTTTTTATAGTGTTAACAGCTTTAAGGGTATTTCAGTCATTTGACCTAAAATAAGTGCTTAACAGCACTTGTGTACCAAACACATCAATAATTTTTTTTTAGCTTCAACATTTTTATCCAAACACATAACTGTTTATTTATAAAATAAGTTTCAGCACTTAAAAAGTGCTTTAAGCACTAATATTTAAAAGCCACTTTTTTGAAGCTAAACCAAACGGGCTCTAAGACTAAGTACATCACTACAAGTTTAGACAGCATGAGAAAACCAAAATTCAAGTGAGATTAGATGGATCACGGTACCAAATGCAAATAATGTAGATATTTAGGCTCGTTTTTTTAAAAGAATAGAATGATACATTAAGATGTTACTTGTAGAATTAAAACCGGATGGTTGAAATAAAGAAATGCTAACGAGGTGTTAAATGATAAAAGGATGCCTACCAAAGTTAAAGGTAAGTTCTATAGAACAGTTATAGGACCGGCAATGTCATATGGTAGTGAATGTTGGGCCTTAAAAATGACCATAGTCGCCTGAAGGTGCAAGCAACATGCATTAAGGATAAAATGAGAAAAGGTCGTTTGAGATTGTTTGGTCGTATCGATTTATAGATGCGACGGTCCATATGTGTGAAACTATGGTGAGTGAATGTGGTAAAAGAGGACAAGGTAGACCTAAAGTCATGTGGAAGAAAGTTGCCCGGAAAGATAAGCAATCTCTTGGAATCAATGGAGACTTAACTAAAGATAGAACAAAATGGAAGAAAAGGATTCATATAGGTAATATTTACTGGTTGGAAATAGGTTTTAGTCATGTTAGCACGTTGACTAAACATATTGCGTTTCTAGGAGTATTTGACCTTATCACATATTTACGTTAGTAAAATTATAGCAAACTTTTTATATTGTTACAATAATAACAACATACCCAGTGTAATCCCACAAGTGGGGTCTAGTGAGACTAGCGTGCGTAGACCTTGAGAGGTAAAGAGGTTGTTTCTGATAGATCCTTAGCACAAAGGAAGTAATACAAAGCAGTAATTCAGAAAGCAAAATTTTTAATATTGTTATTAATTATTTTTCATCTTATTATTATTTATTTTATATTTAACTTATTTTTCACTTTGATTTTTAATATTTAATTTTGTTGTGATGATGACACTGAGTTGACACTAAATGGAAAAACATGATCAGTGAAGATTCATATAGTCAATCCCAACTTGTTAGGGACTGAAGATTAGTTATTGTTGACATCATTTACATACAAGGAACAAAAGAGAACTAGTTGAATGATATGACTAAGGATTATATTGTGCAGTCACGCAACAAGATAATCAATGTGGACATGGGCAAGCAATCAGGTGATGAACCATAATGCGAGACATAGTCCCAACGAGCATGATTGCTCTAGGCTTTGATAGTCCCAACGAGCATGTTTGCTTCAAGTGATTACGCTTTGATGAACGAGAAGAGTTTTATCCGATCTACAAATTTGAAAAGCGACCTTTCCCTTCAATTGCAAGGAACAATACAACCATCTAATGAATATAAACGATAATTTAGCATAAGCATGTGATCAAAGGTCCAACAAAATTAAGACAGCATATAGACAACTATAGATGGTCAAATAGACGCACATAACACAAAGCATAGAAAATTATGATATATAAAGATAAAAAGAGACCCATCAAGTTATACCTATGAAAGAATTCAAGCCCAGTTATAGCGCGCCTGGCTGATGCTCGCTTGTGCACGTTCAGAAATCCAATCATGCGACGAACCAAGGCAGTATAAGCAAGACAGGCACTGTTCCGTACCTCCCAGTATGGAGAAGAGAAACAAAGTATCGAGATAATCAAAGCCTCAGCAGAAAAACCTGATGTATCAGTTGCTAGGTTGGTATCATTAAAAGCAGCTTTAAGGACATTGAAAGCATGCACAGTAGGAATAACACCCTCATCTCGAATCTTTGAGATTCCTTCATCATCATATACGTCAGATGCAATTTCTGGACCAGCCTCCACAAAACAATTGCAGGCATCAGCACTGGAACTGTTTGCTTCAGTATGATCTGTTAAAGACTTATTAGCCACATCTACTAACCACTGTAACGCCCTTGGCAAAAGCCTTTTTGGTGTGCCCTGTGGCTCTGAAAGGAAAAAAGCAATAAATGCTGCAGGAATACCAGCACTTCTCCTTAGGAGATCATCTACTGTTTGTCCCTTGGCTATTGTTCGTTCCATAAGTTGCTCCATCCAAGACTCAGTCAACTTACAAAGTCTGGAAAAAAAAAAGAAAAGCAGCCTTAGCAAATGAATTCAGAATGCACGTCTTTTATCTTTGTTGTGAACTTCTCTGCTATGATCCTAATAATGGAAGTCCAACATCATCAAGTGCAATATCTACACCGATTCAAATCCATCAATTTCCTAGTCCTCAAAAGCATCAGCAGTTGTCTGTTATAAGCTACTTTGAACAGACACCAAACAGAATATTAGCAAGCTGGAGGAATGGTGCCAAATTTTCCATTGATCTAAAAAAGAGAGCAGCAGTGTTATAGTTTATAATGTTAGTCCACCTACAAAACCTGTTAGAATTTTTGTTTTTAAATTTTGTGCATCTGCAATTTCTTTTTTCATTTAATTTTTTCCTTGAAGGGGCAGTGCAAAGGGAGGGATGAAGTTGGAAGAAAACAGTGGTAAATTTGTATCTCAAAAAAAAAAGGAATCGGAAGAAGAGAATAAAGGATAGACCTGAATAACAATAACACAGTAGCAAATGAGATTACAAAGAATGCCTTATCTACTGAGTGCAAGTCAACAGCTCTGTCACAGAGCAAACAAAAGATAAAATTAATCCGCAGCAGATATCTCCTTTTTCCTGTGCTTTGATAAGACATGCATGAGCAGCTCATGACTGCATGAAAATAAGTTTTAAAAGATTCCAATTTAGATATATCTTTCATTATGACCTTACTAAACACTTATTGCAACATGAATCTTCTAACAACCAAAATTTAAAAGATCAACTCCAATCTTCTCTAAGAGGTGGCATGATAAGAGGAATTGAACACCTTTAATATGTCACCAGCTGCATCAACCTCAAGCAAGTTCAGAAGTGTCATTTTTTTTGGCTCTCTTTTTCCTTTTAGATTTTCTTTACTTTTTCCGCTTTACAGCATACAAGCTACTCATGCTCACAAATTTTTTATGTTACTTGCTCAAGAAGGGAAGCGAGCTGAGCTCAATCTCTTTAGTTTTAAGCTCACTATCTCTCTAATACCAAGCTCTCTAGTTCGCAGATCCAACGGGCTGGAGAATTCCCTTTTTTATAGGTTGTCTCTATATGACCTATAGGTCACGGGTTCAAGCAGTGGAAACAACCACTAATGCGTGCATTAGGATAGGATAGGGTAGGTTGTCTACCTCACACCCCTTGGGGGTTGCGTCCCTTCCCCGGATCTCTACTAATGCGGGATGTTTGTGCATTGGGCTGCCCCTTTATTTCGTTTTTCCCCTTTCCACTTTGGGAAAACCAAAGCATAAAGAAATATAACCCGAGAAGGGGTTGCAGCACTGGAGGCTTAGCTGATCACTACTACTGGATTCTCCCCCTTTCTTGGCGTCTTCTTCCCTGTCTCTCTGCATCAGCTATCTACCCAAGGTTCCTCCCGTTGAAACTGGTCATTCTTAGTAGAACAATAAAATTTGCCATTTTCAGTTAATTAACAAGCAGATAGATGTAAAGGAAATATCTGCTGTGAAACCACAGCTTCTTTCTGTTTTGTGACTTCAGAGAGATTTCTAAAATTATTTTAAGCTAACCGATGGATAAGAATGCTGCTTACAGCTTTGGCACCGGAATTCCTTCAAAAAAAAATCAAATAAGCATATAGAAATATGACTGGCGATATAATAGAATCCAGTACACATACCTTGCATCATTTGAACAAAGCAATCGATTGCAAAGCGCAGTAAATCCAGCTCTTGTCTTATCAATAGCACCATTATGCTTCATTTTCAAAAGGACTTCCAAGAAATGGTTGCCAATTACCTCGAGTTGTTTCACATCAAGCATTGTACCAGATGTCGCATTGGATAAATCAGTTTCATGGACAACTTGGGAACCTGATTCTAAAACATCTGAAGTAGGCAAAGGAACCTTTCTTATTATTGTTCCCAAAAGAAGGCTCACCTGAATAATGTAGACGGGAAGAAATTAATCCTTCTGGAAATTTTAAGCATATAAACTCCATATAGTTTATTACAATTTATGATTCCTTTTTTTCTGTTTTTAGTAATGGTGGTGTCCAGGCCAACTTGCACACACTTCTCGAGTATTCCACCGAGTACTACCCTCCCACCGGCATAGGTGCAGGCTAACCCTACCTATCAAGGGTTAACCAAGTGGGAAAAAATCACCTAGTATTTATCATTCTTTCTTTATCCACCCAAAGGTTGCAACAAAGGGGGGAGAGTAGAATATGCGTTCTATTGCCATTAGTTGATCTAAGAACTGTAAAGTTACTAGGCCTGAGTATGAACCAGAAAGGAAAAGAATGATGACAGCACAAGGATGAGTGATGACATAAGTTAACCATTAAAACCAGAAAAGTTTCATTAAATAGTTAGCTACTTGGACAAATGGGATAATTAGTCAGTCTTAATACCTCTTTCATAGCAAGCCAACAACCAACCATAACTATCTGCTCAGTTTGCCTGCCCTCCTGCACTACTTTTGTATTTTGTACCTTGTCTGCGGTAGGTAGGGACTCATCCATCTCATGAGGAACCTCTAACAAAAGAACATCATCACCCATTTCCTCCAAATCATCAGGTAAGTACCAAGCATCAGCTGATACCACCCAAAGGGCCAACGAAGTTATCCGCATGACCAACTCCAAAATCTTCTCCAATACAACTTTCATTTCAGATATACTGCAGACTATTGCATCAGAATCCCAGTCAAGTTCCTCAAATGTGTATCGAAGAGTAAGCAAAACACCATGAACAAAGCTGTTCTTACATGCTTCTGAAAGATCCTTCTCTCCATCTTGAACAACTGCGTCCAGCCAATCAATCAGTGATCTTAAATATTCTATTGCTGGAGGTGCAAACTTACAAGCCTTATTCTCCCCGTTTGGTAGCTTCGAAAGTGGTTGAGGAGATACATCGTTAGATGAGGCGTTAACAACCCAACCAAGTTCCAAAACATACTTTCTGAATATAAGTTTTAAAGTTAGAGCTCCAGCATCACTTTCTCTGACACGTGGACTATAGACTAGCTTCTTAGCCCAAGCAATTGTTTCACTAACCATATCCTGGCTACTAATTCCAGGAAGAGGAGTAGGAAAATGCAGCAGGATACGAAAAGAACTCTCTCTAAGTCGGTCCCAACTATCAATAATTGATCCGACCAGCAATAGAGTTGATTCAGGTAAAAGAAGCCCCTTACTGTAGGGATAAAGAGAGAATTGAGGAGAAACAGCATCAACATTTCCTTCTGAAGGCAGCCCAATAGACCAAACATTCAGCATTATCAATAAAAGCTCCATAGCCATTATCTTTCTCTCATATGGAGCAGAGGGGTAGCATGAAAAGAACAAAAAGCAACTCAGCCATTTCATAAAGTTAAAAAGTTCATCTGCCCTGTCTTCGAACGTATCCCCTGTTCCTTTAGCAACGGAATCTCTACTTGTGTCTTTTAGTGCAAGAGGTTGCCAACTTCCCCGCTTAACCTGCCTCTCCAATGCTGTTCTAACCCGAGAAAAGAATTTCCTAAATAAGCTTGTCCACTTCATCTGGAAAGCAGTTGAGCAACATCTCATGTTCAAGGGAACTGCTACCTTCATCAGACTGAGTTCCAATGCTGATGGCAAACTTGCGGTCTTTGGATTAATGAACAGAGATTCTGCTGCATCAATCCGGAGTGACTCGTCAATATGGGTGAGTGCCAAAACCAGATATTTCGCTGGGACTTTAATTTCAATCCCCTTAATGCAGACAATAGCATCTTTGTTTTCCAAGTTCTGCTCCATGTCTTCCAGGGACAACAAAGAATCATTACACCAATAGATATCCCCTTCCAGCAAAGCAAGTAAACGAGACACCTTAAACAATGAAACTAAAATAGCCACTCGCGCTTCAAGCACAGGAGACGCACCCCTAAAATCCAGCTCAGTAAGAAATACTTCACCATTGTCCAAACCACATCCGATGCCAATAAAAGCGAGCATCGGAAATATAGCATCAACATCCAGTTCAAGTATTACTGGCAGTGCATAGGTGTTAAGATTTGAGCGGAGTTTTGAATGTCCAGAAGCTAGGCCCGACAAAAGTGGAGGCAGGCAATGATTCCTATATTTTTTGTACCCATTTTCAATACCATCACTACTCCAATACTCATCACGTAAACACTCAAGGAAACACTTAAGGAATGTTGTTGAAGCACAGCACACATCATCATCAATGTATGCCTTTATTGTTTCAAACAACAGATCGGGACTCATACTTAAAAGTGTCCTTGCGCCCAGCCTCTTGGTAAGGGAGGCTAAAGGAATGTATCTTCCTTTACAACGTGGTCCCAGGCGAAGGAAATCAAAAGCAGCCTTCCTCGTGAACGAATTGAATGTATCACTACCCTCTACCCAGTGTAGAGTGGCCTGAATGTCTAAAAAGAGATCAAAAATAAGATGCACTTGTTTGACTGTTTGGCTCAGAGGATCTTCCAGATTATTCCACACTATTTGCAATAACCGTGTCCCAATGTCCTCAGAAATGGGATCATAATTTACTTCAAGACTTCTGTTCTTATCTAGCATCGATGTTTTCACTTGCTGCAGGCAAATCTGCAGCACCGTCAGAGCATGAAAACTGAAGTGACTGTCTATTGGATTCTCACAGAAGCTACAGAGCTCAGGCAAAATTGCATCATAAAGGATCAGTTTCATTGATTTCCCATTATCTCCAGAGTCCCTAACACTATCAAAGCTATCATTTGATACAACAAACCCGATATTCAATACTGTCCTTGAGACTGCAGTTAAAATACCTCGAACCAAGCAAAGTCTGCTCAGGGATGAAAATTTACTTAATTCATAAATCAATTTACCCTTAAATGGGATCTTCTCAACTACATCCTTAAATGCAAACTTAGGACACACAATGAAACTCTCGTTAAAAATTCCTTCCATGATAAACAGTCCAAGCTCTTCGGGACTAAGACAAACCTGCAGAGCCGCACAACAGCTCACCCCTGCAGCCACTAAGCAATCCCTAGAAAATGATTCGGATTTCAAAATACTCAAAACAGTAATAAAAATTCTCTCTAAAACATTGAAACCTGCATCAACAAACTTCAAAGGAAATCGTTGAAGCAAGTAATACATACAAGAAAGAGCTTCCTGGCACTGTTCCATAACAATTGGTGACGGTCTAGACCAATCATGGATCTCTGCCAATACAGAGCTTAACCCTAGAACCACATTCAAACCAACCAAAACTGCACACTCGTCAACAATTTCCACCAAGTACCCCAATTTCGGGGTGCTCATCATAGATAATGCAGCTCTAGAAACACAGAATCTCTTCCCATTTTCACCATATTCCTCACAAAGTTCACGGAAACAGTTTTGGATCAGGGTATGAAAGTTCTTGCACTTGACAAGCACAGAAAGTAAAGTTCTATGCAGAGGCTGTGAATTCTCCAGCAAAAGAATTTCCAGGTAAAATCTGGAAGCTGTAGAAATTGATGATTCATCGGCGTTGTCATTTGAGAGTAATTCGGCGAAAGCTGAAGCAAGGTTCTTCGCATGATTGAGCTGAGAGTATGTAGAGTTTAAGGAGACAAGCTGTTTTAGTTCGGAGTAGAAGTGAGTGGGAGGTGTTTGATCAAGTGCTTCAATGAAACTTTTGGGGAATATTACGGCACTGTAAGTGTAACGATGACGATGCTGTAAAGCTCTCCATTTAGCTGACATATTTGTAGTCAGTCACATGAAGTTCTTTGCCGGAGAATCGGCGGCGCTTTTGGTGGTCTTTGCAGGATCTTTTGGGGTTCAAGAAGGGTTTTAAGGAGAACTGGAAAGTTGTTCACCAAAGTATCCCTGTCCGTTTGTGATTTTTTTTATTTTTTATTTTTTATTTTTTGGGCGAGGAAAATAAGTATCGCCTCTATTTCTATTTGTTTCTCTTAATTTATTTTAAAAATAATATTTATTTTTATACTATTTTAATTTTAATTTTCACATAATATATTTGAAATTATAAAATTAAAAAATATTTTTGTATATTTTATCTACTTTTAATTTAAGTTTATAAAATTCTTTAAAATTTTAATTTTTTATACTCATATTAAATTAAAATTAGACAAATAAATTGAAACACATGGAGTCTCAAAATTTGAATTTAATGCTTCATTTGTTTTTAGTATTTCTGTCTATATTCTTTGTACGTGTATGTAGCATTAAAAAGAAATTTTCACCCGCCAATTTTACTTTAAAAATCAACCTCTTCTCAATTTTGAACAATAGACATTCTCCTCCCTTTATTTTAATTGACTTTTTAAAATATTTATTTTACTCTTGTTATTTTCAATCCTCTATTTATGTAATACCTTTTTATATTACTAGTCTTAGCGTACGCGTCTCGCGCGTGTCTCTCATCTTAATAAGAATAAATTTCTTAAAATAACATAAATAATACTACTCCATTTAAAAGACGTGTTTGTGTAACAATATAAGAATTTAGAAAGAAATTCATAAATTTCAAATTGATACATGATTATATTTAAGAGTTTGATCCAATACGGTAGTTTTTCTTCAATTTGTTCTAATACTTGTTTCAATAAAATAAAAATGTTGTGAAAATCGTGTTTAATTGAAAGATAAAAAAAATCGTCCGCTTTTATATTAGCACTTAAACACATGCATTATATGTATATGTCATGTTACTTATTACTCCCTCCATTTCAAAATAAGTGGTATTTTTAGCTTGGGCACACCCCTTAAGAAAACTACTAAGTAAAATATATTTTTATCAACTTACTCTCAATAAATACCTTTTGAAAAAATGTAACTCTTTAGTATTTTCTTGGTTATGTAAAACTCTCTCCATTTAAATAAGGGTAAAATTGGAAGAATATCATTAATGTCTTCTTGATTATGTAAACACCACTTATTTGAAACAAAATCAAAAGGTCAAAACACCACTTGTTTTGAAACAGAAGGAGTATAAGATTTATATTACCACACTGTTAACAGATTAATATTTAATATAAATATTAGCATTACAAAGACACATTGTAATACAAAATTATACAGTAGAATTAAACATATGATATAAGTTACTCGTTTACACAAGTAGCGCTTATGAAATCGTATTGTGAGTTACTATTGGCTTGTTTTGTCATTAATAAATTGATATCATATCATAAATGCGCTTATTTATTTGTAATTGATCGTCCAAATTAAGAAAGACTCATCAAAATTAGTTGAAAAACCACTAATATTTGCATTAGGGTGGATTGTTTATATCACACTCCTTGGGGCAAGATCCTTCTCTGAACCCTGTTAACACGGGATGCTTTGTGCATCAGACCGTCCTTTTCTTAAATTGTATCTACAAAAGTCCTAAACATAAGACTAATTTGCATTATAAGTATTTTTGTTCAACGTGTAATTATTTTTTAAAAGATAGTCGCTTAAATTTCTAAATATAAATATTTTCCATATATTTCAAATAAGAAGGGATTTAATACATAAAATTCAGTTAATTTAAAATCCTAAATATTAGAAAAATAAATAGATAACTATTTTATCAAGTGTGAACTCTATTTTTAAAAAAGTAAAAAGGTAAATGATATTTTGCTATGAGCTTTGTACTTGAAATATTTAATAATAGTTTAATTTTAAACTTTTCATTTTACCCTTCATGACATGAATTTAGTTCAATTTTTTATCTCTCTTAGTCTGTATATCTAGTCAAATACCTTCACATAAATTAAGACGGAAGAAATTGTGTAGATTTAACTAGAAAGAGTGAATAATAAGAGCACTTGATTAATTAAAACAACTTAAAGTATGTTGTGTTTCTATATTTTCTTTTCTATTTTTGGATTATACCATTTTTTTAGAATAAGAAGAAGAAATTCAGTGTATTAATGCATAGTAAACATATACTCTTCAATTTATTTTTTTGTACCGTGTGTTAAAAAATTGTGATGGATAATTAGTTAGTTTGATAAATTAAGGATTGATGTAAGTCAACAAAATTGTAATTGATTTTAAAGTCTTAAATGTTAGGACTTTAATACAGTTCAAATAAGAAAGATTTAAGAGGCAAAATTTTAATCAATTTTAAAATACTAAATATTAGGAGCTCTTACCCATTTGAACTTTTAATATAGTTCAAATAACGAAAGATTTAATAATAGCAAATTTAAAAATACTAAATATTATGAGTTCTTACCTTTTACAAATAAGTAAAGATTTAATAGTTATAACTTTAATTAATTTTAAATTCCTAAATATTAGGATAATTATTAAATGATAACTAATAAAAAATAGTAAATGATTAAATTACCAAAAGTTGTTCCATCGGGACATTGAGTTGCATCTTCGAATGAAATAAATTAGTTTGAAAAAATAATAGTACAAAAATAATTGTTGTATTTTTGAACTATAGTGTTGTCTTTGAATTCAAGCTCAATCTCCTTGTTTACTGATAGAAATTATGATTAACATCATTAATGTGTACGTTTATGATGTAACAAATCTTTTTCTTATTATAATATTCTTTCCACTTTTTAATATAATTCTTGAAAAGTATAACATGAACTTTTGTGCTTTATAAAAAGTTAAACTTAATGTTAAAAAACATATATACAAAAATATAAAATATAATAATAATAGGTAAGAACTCAAAAAAAAAAAAATATATATATATATATATATATATATATATTAAAAAAAATTATTACCTCTTCGTCAACTTATGTTATAGTCATTTGAGTGCTTTTCTTTGTTCCTTTTTTAGACTCCTTTGCTAATTCAATTCCAATTTCTAAGACTTATTATCCAATGAGAATCGTATCACCTTAAGTTATTAACTGACACAATTTTATTCACAAAGTCCTTTTCAGATTTCATTGCAAGATTATCTAAAAAAAATTATGCACAAAGATTGCAATTATAATAATATTGTCACGCCCCACCTTGGGAGGCATGACTGGCACCTGGTGCCCTACTAGGACCTGAACTGCTGAGCTGACTGAGCCTAAGAACCTCTGGTGCAGGGCTGTCTCTAACTCTAAAATCAGGAAAACAACGAGCTATATAGCGCCTGTAAATACAACCCCCGGCCGACAAGGCCTATAGCCACCTGTGAAAATAAATAGCTAACCAGAGACAAACAAACATAGGAAGTCCTATGCGGGCCGACAAGACCACCATGATATCTAGTTATAACTGAAAAGCGAAATCAGATGCTAAACTGAGCTATGACCGACAAGGCCACCAATCAACAGCTAAACAGGGCCCCACACGGCCAACACACATAGTCTAAAATACATATGGACCCCACACGGTCGATATCATCTAACCACAGGGAAGTAACACAATCTGCAAGCCTCTAGGAGTAATAGGACGGTCCGGACAGGGCCCCGACCTACCCATACTGTACAAACAAAAGAAGTAACCCTCTATCACGCAAGCTCCGGAAGAAGGGAGCTAACAACTCTGTACAGCTGACTGGAATTACGAGGGACCTACTCCTCGTCTATTTGTACCCGCAGGCAAGTAATGCAGTGCCCCAGAAGAGGACGTCAGCACCACCGGTACTAAGTATGTAAAACAGTAACTTTAAATAACTGAAAGTAAGAAATAGAACTAACAATGACTGAAGTAAAGAAAACGGAATGCAGATGACTGAAGTAGTAAAATCAGGGCTAAACATAACTGTAATAAGGAGGGTAGGGGTCATACCTGACAAGCGAGGCATCTTACTGTCTAACTATCAGTAACTAAAGCAAGCATAAACCTTACCTGACTCCCATAATCCGAAAAGTACAATCAACACAGAACAACCCACCTGGGCCTCCATTATCCCTAGTGAGTACACCTCAATCTATATACCCCTATCCAGGTCATACTGAGTCAACTACCATCTATAAGCGTCCTGCCGATCCCCTGGGTCTGCAACTAGGCCCGCTCGACCCCTGACTGTAGCTGTGTCTGAGTCCAGAGAACTCCTGACATCTACACCCGGGGCGTAAGCGCTCGGCGGGGGTGTGTATAAGGCCAACCACAGAAATATGAGGATCTGGATCCCCATCTTCGTCCCTTGCGGATGGCATGCCGCTCCGTAGAGCGACGTATTCTCGCCCCTGGCGGGCGGCGACATAGCTATTAACCCTGGGGTGGTCACGGAAGCTATACAAGTATAATTCAGCCCAAAACAAGATAATTTACGAGTCTCAACTGACAACAACAACTAAACATGATAACATACTCCTGACATGCTTTACTGGGATTCATACTGGACTACTATGCTGAAGAAACTAACTTGCCGAAAGAAAATGCCTTAACATACCTAGATTGCCAGTTTCTGATTAACTGATAAGTTCCAATTAGTATTCAATAGCTCTTCCCAACTGAAATCTTGTTACTGAAAAGATAGGACTAGTTTTAACACTAGATTCAGCAAAAAGGAAAAACTTTATATATATATGTTAACTATATTTCAACTTTGCGAAACACGGTCAAAACCTCGTTATTTCTTGAAAGTCTAGAAGCGAGAAATGCTTACTTTAAGCCTGGGATTGTATTTACACTAGTTTGGAGCAATTTCAACAACTTTGACTCAGCGGGACGACGATTCACCAGGCGAATTTCACGAAACTAACTCCGTAGAAATGCTCCCTGCAGCCTTATACTTCAATACCCGAAGTTAATTCGAATTTGGACGGCGTTTAGCGGCGTAATCGGATGAAAATTAAATGTTTTCCTGCGTCCTTACCTCTGCCAGTCGAAGTTATATGAGTAAATAACATGAAATCTAAGGGAGAGGCCTATATATACTTGAGGCAGCAGACAAGGCAACGTGGCACGCTGCCCAATGTGTTGATTCTGCTCCGTGTCACGTTGGCTAACGCAGAGGAGCAGCTTCGTGCCACTTTGCCCCTCTGGGCAGCTTGATTCGGCTTCCTCCCGCGAAATCCCGACTTGACACTCGTTCGGCCTTTCCCCGGACCCTTTCCTCGTACATATGGCACTCTAAAACTCTCAACCAACATACGAATAGATCAATTAAATGTTAAAAACTTACAGGGTGTAACAAATATATAATTTTATAAAAGATTAATTTTATGAGACAAGGATATTACTTTACCTGAATAGATGAAACTTTTGAATTTATGAGTAGATTAGGGCTGCGTATCGGTCGGTTCGGTTCGATTTTAAAAGTTATCGATTTTACTTACTGGTTATAGATTTGTAGATATGCTAAACCGTTAAAGAACCGTTAAGATATCAGTTAATCGGTTATTGGTTGGTCAAGTAACAAAAATATTGTATTTTCTGGTACATCCTTATGGATTGGATTAGTCTTTCTGGTGGGTATCCTTAATTCTCTAATCTAGTTAATTGGTTATTGATTGTTATCGGTTCGGTAATTGGGTTAACCGGTAAGATCTCACATGAAAAATCTCATAAGTCATAAGTATATAAATGTTTAGCTAGAAAAAAGTGGATGAAAAGAGAAAAACATATAGAACTAGCTCAACTAAAACAATCAACTTTAAATTAAAACATCATCCCCTTCACTTTTTATCAACACCCATTTCATCTTATTATTTGGATACTTCATATATTGAAGGCTAAAATTATAATTTAATAAATTATTATCGGGTTATCGATTAACCCGTTAAAAAAAATGATCAAACCGATAACCGAATCAATAACCCACTAACTTGGGATAGTAAACCGATAATCAAATCGTTAAACCAATAACCCAAATCATTAATTCAATAACTCAATTATCGGTTCAGGTTATTGGTTTAACCGTTAATTTGCACACCCCTAGAATAGATGAAGAATGTTAATTACAAATAACACAAATTTTAAATCACATAATATAGATATTAGAGTCAATTAAAAGAGACATTCTAATATGAATATCAGTGTTTTAAAATGCGGGGGAGCGAGCGAGGCGAGACATTTTATGCAGCACGGGGCGAGGAGTAAGCCCCGAGACACGGTGCATAAGTTCCATGGATATACGAGGCGTATATCCATGTATCTTCAATTTGATAATTTTATAACTAAGAAAATAAGCAAAAATAATATTTTCAATAATTCTGCAAATAAATTCAAATAAATCCCAATAATATAGAAAAAATATTATAATTATTATTTGTGAAAGATAACAACAATAAAAAATGATAATAGCCGAGATAATCTTTAAAATAAAATCATCATCCACTTCATCATCGATCTCCTGTAGTTCTTCTCACTCTCAACTAATATTTATACTGATTGTTGTTTATATATAGTTCAAAGAAGGATAACGATAAATATTGTAAGAGAAATATACCAATATAGATAAAATTTCTCAGGAGTATAGGGCTATACAATCTATATCCTATCATTTTTAGGCATAATCATAAAAAAAACTACTTATAACGTCATTTTCTATGGGAGTTATGTTTATTATTGATATATTTCAGAAGAAATGACCACAATATGAAAACATGATAGTATAAAGTATAAATATAATTACACCAGTAATAAAAATATTATTTATAAAAAAATACTTTTAAAAAATAATAAAAATCAAATTTAACATTCGAAACTTATGTTTTTACGCCGGGGACTTACGCCCCAAATTCTGGTGCTTACGTTTTACGGATCTACGACTTTTATTTGCACTTCGGTCGTTTTTGGTATGCTCCGCCCCAGGACTCACCCTAAAACGCCTTTAAAAATATTGATGAATATTAGAATCAATTAAAGGAGACAACCTAAGTTAAATTATTTTGAATATAAATAACCCGAACTGGCGTAACAATTATTATTCAAATCATCAACACGAAACAAAAAAAATAGATAAATTTTAAGACGAAGAAAATTTGAAAACATACAAAGTTATTGTAGCTACCGGAGAAGACTTTGAGGCAAAACATTAATAAAGAAAATTATGCAATTATAAATTTTTTCGTACAAGTGAATTTTTTCTTTTTAATTTGACAATTTCTTTTTGAGGAAAAGAGCAAGGGAAATTTTAAGCAATTTTTCTTTTAAATGAAAATATACGGGGAAGCTGGTAATATTTTAGTTTTAGGTAATTAAGAACTTTTAGGGCAGACAATTTAATTTTAGGGAAATTTTGATGACAAATTTTAAATTTAACGTAAAATTTTATGGGGTAGTTTTAATTATTTTTTTAAGAAAAATTTACGGAAGACAAATTTTAAATTTTAGGTAAGAAAAATTTTTGGTAGGAATTTTATTTAAGGGAAATTTGTGGAAGAAATTTCTAGGGTTTACTTTTAAATTTTAGGTAAATTAAATAATAATTGAAGAAAAATAGCAAATGACAATTTTGTCTATTGTATAGTCTTTTAGTGAAGGGCAAAAAGTTCAATTAATATTTTTAAGAATCTTCACACTTTTAATATAATATAGATATGTAATATTTATTTTTAACATAGATATTTATAGTCTCTTATTTAAATTCACTAGCATTATAAGTAGAACAATACTTCTATGAATTTGTCACAAAATCTAATACTATTGTTATTGCTATTAAAATATTATATGCATTATACACACATACACACATACACATGTATGTATGTATGTATGTATATGCATGCATGTCTGTATTTATATTTCTCCTCTTTCTTACCCTCTGTTGCCTATATAAATAAAACAAATACACATACACATGTATGTATGTATGTATGTATGTATGTGCATGCATGTCTGTATTTATATTTCTCCTCTTTCTTACCCTCTGTTGCCTATATAAATAAAACAAAATTTGATTGTTATTAATAAAATATTTCATAAATTATAACTTAAAATTAATTGAAGTTATAAATAAATAATATTTAAATTTGCCTTTCTTTTATTAATCTTTTTTATATTTCATTCATTGAGATATATTTATAAAATTATTATTATCTTTTATTTTCACTTGAATAAATAAATATTAGATTAATTATTATTGATAAAATTATTTTTTTATTCTGCTAATTTATTTAATTATAGAACGTTATTAACTTATATATTCAATTAGTATTTTTATTTTACTTTATCTCAAAAGTTAATATTTATTTATTTTATTAAAAAAATTATTACATAGATTGAAAAAAGTTATGATTTTAAATAAGTAAAAAAAAGAAGACAAAGTTGATAATGTAAGAGTAAAATGGATATTTTTAAAATTTAATTAGGAGAAAGAAGGGAGAATGACTATTATTCAAAGTTGAGGGAGGAGTTTGATTTTTACAGCAAAGTTGGGGGGTGAAGATGATTTTCACCCTTATAAAACATGAAATCATTTTACATATATTTTGTATTAACTAGTCTATGCGTACGTGCCTCGCGTGTGTCCTTATATTAATAAGAATAAATTGTCACATGGCGCTGAGGTGGCATGCTACGTGGCATCCACCTCACCTAAATGTCAGGCCATGTGTGATTTTAAAAAGCCATGGTGGACATCCATTAAAAATAGGATGTATAAGTTTCGTAATGACAGAGACATATTTAGAGAAATAGAATAATAAAGGACAAAGTTAACCGACAAATGAAAGTAGAGAGGTATATTTGGCCATAATCCCTAAAATAAGATTTAAAAAAACAAAAAAGAAACAAAAACTCGCGAAATCTTTTATTTTTAGATTTACACCACAAATAAAGTTTTGCCATAAATAGAAAACCTAATATGATAAAATAAAGTGATAGAAATAATTAAAAATAATAATTGTATAAAAATAGTAAATGTTAATTTTATCTATTGTGGTGTCTTTTAATGAATTTAATATAGTATAGATAGAAAAACGAGTAGATGACTTAAAAAAATATAAATATTATTAAATAATATATTTAAATTATAAATATAAAAATAAGTATAAAAAAAGTATAAGTTCCTGAGAAAACAATAATTTTGAATTTTTAGAGATTTGCAAATGAAGATATTAGCCATATAGAAAAAATGGATAAGTGTCATTAATTCTAAAAAAGAAACATATTGAGTCAATATTTTACAAAAAAGATTAATATCAACGACCATAGAAATATGGGTGTTAGGGATACTCGAGTAGTCTTTGAATTATCGGAAAGATGTTTAACAAAGTAACGTTAAGCTGTAGCTAGTAACACATGAGAGTAGTTAAGTATAACAATTCACTAACTCAATCGGATTGTATATAGCAAAGACCCTGGAGTTTGACCTCTATTGAACAGAACCAACAAAATTTCATGCTTAGTACTTTTAGTTCGTAAATTTCAATTAATTAGAATAACAACAATTTGAAAAGATAAGTTGTTTATTTAGAATAGTAAAATAAGAGTTTAAACTAGAATAATCAATCCGATAAGTCTTTATGGGTATGATAATCTGGACTTAACCATCCTATTTGCTTGACGACCGTGTGAACTTGTGCATGCATTTAGACGTATTGGCGACCTCCCAAACCAAGTGGAATTTGGAAGACTATTGACTTGACATACGAGTGACATGTTATGTCCCACATGTGGTCCACATTTTCATTCTGTATGTCAATCCCTTAAGCCTCAATCTCTCAACTCTCGGAATCCCACATACGATCGACATGCAACCCATATGTCCTACATCGTATGTTGACTCGTATGTGTTGCAACACCTAGAAATCTCAAAAATTTCAACTTTCAATATTTTCATGTACAATCCAACATACAACCCGTGTGTCAATTATACAACTGCAGTCACGATCTGAACATAGGCCCAGATCGAGACACGAGAGAAGGAGCCCTGAGAGACTCCAAGTGGACCCATGGCATGACCATACATTTAACTCAATCAATAAAGTGGGAGACTTGACATAATAAACATAATAGAAATCTCATCATAACATAACATCGAAATCGGAAATCACATGATACATGACGAGCTGATTATTACGTATAGCCTGAAAGCCTCTACATAACTGATGGGTTGATGGGACAATAACCCGAACTAACCTGACAATTCAGGAAACTAAAAATGCCAAGATAACTGATACTAAACGGTCCTCAGGAGATGAGGACTCACCACAAAAGCTGGATGCTGACACCGGAAACTGACTAGTGACGGGGCTGAGTCTGAAGATCGGAGCGTGTATCATAAAACGATACAAAATAGAGTATGCGGTCAATACATAGAATGTACTGAGTATGCAAGGTAAATAAAACGTACATTTAAAATACATAAAAGTTCATAAGAGTAGGACAACACGATCATAACATAAATGTCATAATGCAACATAAGGCTCAAGATTTCAAAACATTTGTAAATAATTCATAATCATATTCACGAGAGAAAAAACTTTATTAAACATGACTTGAGACAAAGTACATAATCAAACATAAATCATGAGGAATAGTGGGAGATACTTATAACCGACATACCCCATATAAGCACACATGGAGCCCGACCTGTAAACCCCTAGTCGGAAGGGTGTTCGTACCTTGCCAAGGGTAGAACCATGAAAAGGGTATGATATCATTCATGAAAGGCCCATTTGGGGAAAAGGGGGACAGTCTCAAGGGAGGTCCCATCATGACCTACAATGACACGTAGTTTTGAGATTCAGGGCAAAACCTGGGCCTCGAACCTACTCGGTACTAAATACTACTCCCAAAACATATATAGTGCTTATAGAATAACATACATGAAATTCATGGGGTAGTTAAATCATGATAATCATAAATATGCTTGAAAATATGCGAGCTAGCCATGAAATAAGGCCTGTGAGTCGGCCATAATCATAAATTCATAAATCATGATATTCGTACAAAATTTTAAATTATTGATACTTGATATTCATAAATCATGATGAGCATTTGAGAGAAATCTTATCATAAGTCATAGATCATAATGGACTAAAAGACAACAAGATCATAATGAAATCATAACTTGATTTTCATAAAAACATGCATAATTGGGCTTGATTTGATTTAAATCTGAATTTATAAATTTATATTCAAAATAGTTATAAAATCTTCCTATAGATCATAAAACATGATTTAATTCATAAAAGAAATTGACCCATAGATAGATCATAGAGAAATTCACAAGAATTAGATTAAGCCCTATAGATCATGGAACTTGAATTATAGAAGTAGAATCTCATGGAATTGATAGAAGTTGGGGCATGAGAGTGGGAGGAACTCTCATTCATAGTCTCACATACCTGGATAGATTAATTTTTCCCTCTTCCTTGAACACCCAAAAGAAATTAAAGAAGAATTGATGGATTTAAGCTTTGATCACCTCTAAGAGCCTCCTAGTCTTGCATGCATGGAATGGTAAGGCTTAGGATAAGTTTTACTCTTAAAAAACTCTTATAACTGAGCTTAAAATGACATAATTTAGGCCTTAGGACCACGACTCATGGTCAGAAATCATGACGTACACTGTCCAAATTCACCTGAGGCTCGCCACAGAGGACCCTATGTGTCACACCCTACCTTGGGAGGCATGACTGCACTTGGTGCCCTACTAGGAGCTGAACTGCTGAGCTGACTGAGCCTAAGGATCTCTGGTGCAGAGCTGCTCTAACTCCAGAATCAAGAAAACAACGGGCTATATAGCGGCTATAAATACAACCCACGGCCGACAAGGCCTATAGCCACCTGTGAAAATAAACAGCTAACTAGAGACAAACAAACATAGGGAGTCCTATGCAGGCCGACAAGGCCACCATGATATATAGTTTTAACTGAAAAGTAAAATCAGATGCTAAACTGAACTATGACCGACAAGACCACCAATCCACAGCTAAACAAGGCCCCACACGGCCAATACACATAATCTAAAATACATATGGCCCCCACACAACTGATATCATCTAACCACAGGGAAGTAATGCAATCTGCAAGCCTCTAGGAGTAATAAGATGGTTGGGATAGGGCCCCGACCTACCCATACTGTACAAACAAAAGAAGTAAACCTCTATCACATAAGCTCCAGAAGAAGGGAGCTGACGACTCTGTACAGCTGACTGGAATTATGAGGGACCTGCTCATCATCTATCTGCACCTGCAGGCAAGTAATGCAGCCTCCCAGAAGAGGACGTTAGTACCACAGGTACTGAGTATGTAAAGAAATAACTTTAAATAACTAAAAGTAAGAAATAGAACTAACAATGACTGAAGTAAAGAAAACGGACCGAAGATGAATGAAGTAGTGAAATCAGGGCTAAACATAACTATAATAAGGAGGGTAGGGGTCATACCTGACAAACAAGGTGTCTTACTGTCTAATTATCAGCAACTAAAGCAAGCATAAACCTTACCTGGCCCCCATAAGCCGAAAGGTACAATCAACATAGAATAACCCACCTGGGCCCCAATTAGCCCTAGTGAGTACACCTCAATATATATACCCCTATCCAGGTCATACTGCGTCAAACACCAGCTATAAGCGTCCTGCCGATCCCCTGGTCTGCTACTGGGCCTGCTCGGCCCCTGATTGTAGCTGTGTCTGAGTTTGGAGGACTCCTGATATCTACACCTCGATAATAAGCGCTCGGGGGGGAGGGGGGGTGGGTGTATAAGGCCAACCACGGAAATATGAGGATCTGGATCCCCATCTTCGTCCCTTGCGGACGGCATGCCGCTCTGTAGAGCGATGTATCCTCACCCCTGGCGGGCGGTGACACAGCTATTAACCCTGGGGTGGTCACGGAAGCTATACAGGTATAATCTAGACCAAAACAATACAATTTACGAGTCTCAAGTGACAACAACAACTAAACATGATAACATACTCCTGACATGCTTTACTAGGGTTGATACTGGACTATTATGCTGAAGAAACTAACTTGCCGAAAGAGAATGCCTTAACATACCTCGATTGCCGGTTTTTGATTTACTAATAAGTTTCAATTAGTATTCAATAACTCCTCCCAACTGAAATCGTATTACTAGAAAGATAGGACTAGTTTTAACACTAAATTCGGCAAAAAGGAAAACTTTATATATAAATATTAACTATATTTCAACTTTACGGAACACGGTCGAAACCTCGTTATTTCTCGAAAATCTAGAAGGGAGAAATGCTTACTTTAAGCCTGCGATCGTATTGACACTAGTTTTGAGTAATTCCAACAACTTTGGCTCGGCGGGACGACGATTCGCCAGACGAATTTCATGACACTAAGCTCGTAGAAATGCTCCCTACAGCCTTATACTTTGATACCCGAAGTTAATTTGGATTTGGAAAGCGTTTAGCAGCGTAATCGAATGAAAATTAAATGTTTTCCTTCGTTCTCACATCTGCTGGTCGTGATTATATGAATTATGATCTCATTTCTAAGTGTGAGACATTTATATACTTGAGGCAGCAGACAAGACAACGTGGCACGCTGGCCATCATGCTGATCCTGCTCCGTGCCACGTTGGCTAATGCGGAGGAGCAGCTCCGTGCCACTTTGCTTCTCTGGGCAGCTTGGTTCTGCCTCCTCCCACGAAATCCCGACTTTGCCCTCGTTTGGCCTTTCCCCGGGCCCTTTCCTCATACGTATGACACTCTAAAACTCTTAACCAACATACGAATAGGCCGACTAAATGCTAGAAACTTACGGGATGTAACATCCTCCCCCCCTTAAGAACATTCATCCTCGAATGTTAACTTCTGCTTGCAAGAACCTTAACCTTGCAATTACTTATTTTGGAAAAATTTCAGCAGAGTCTCCCCTGTAATATGGACTTTCCAAAAACCCTGAAACGCAGAAAAGTCCAATACAAGTACTCCAAAAAATACTATGACATTCATTTCACAATATACTGAAGTCAACTACTCCACATATACATGTATATAATGCAACTTATGAAACAACAACAACAACATACCTCTAGCCGCACAATCTGACTAAGTTTGAAATAACTGAGGATATCTGGTTTTCATATCATCTTCTGCCTCCCAGGTCATATCCTCTCGATTCTTATTTTGCCATAACACTTTAACGGAAGCAACATCTTTAGTTCTCAGTCTACGAATCTGTCGATCTAGTATGGCTACTGGAACTTCTTCATAAGCTAACTCCTCAGTGATTTGAACGTCTTTGAGTGGGACAATCTGTGAGGAATTCCTATACACTTCCTCAGCATTGATACATGAAAAACTGGGTGAACGGATTCTAATTCTGGAGGTAAATCCAATTCATAAGCCACCTGGCCTATCCTTCGGCGAATCTGATAAGGCCCAATAAACCTCGGGCTGAGCTTGCCTTTCTTACCAAATCTCATCATACCCTTCATTGGTGAAACCTTCAGGAACACCCAGTCACCCACATTAAATTCTAGGTTTCTTCACCGCACATCATCATAAGATTTTTGGCGGCTCTGAGCAGTTAGCAGACGTTCCCTGATAAGCTTTACTTTCTCTTCTGACTGATGAATAATATCTGGCCCAATCAATGCTGATTCCGCTACCTCAAACCAATCGGCTGGAGACCTGCACTTCTGCCCATATAACGCTTCATAAGGCGCCATCTGAATTGCTGAATGATAACTGTTATTATAGGTAAATTCAATAAGCGGTAGATGTTCATCCCAGCTATCTCCAAAATCTAGCATGCACGCCCGTAACATATCCTCGAGCGTCTGGATTGTACGTTCTGCCTTCCCGTTTGTCTGAAGATGGAAGGCTGTGCTCAGGTTAACCTGCGTCCCAGGCCCCTCTGAAAAGACTGCCAAAATTTAGCTGTAAACTGCGCTCCTCTGTCAGAGATAATTGATAGTGGAACACCATGCAATCGGACTATTTCTCTAATATACAGCTCAACATAATCTTTGGCTGAAAAGGTAGCCCTTACTTGAAGAAAGTGAGCTGATTTTTTCAACCCGTCAACAACTACCCAGATAGAATCATATTTACGCCTGGTACGAGGTAACCCTACTACGAAATCCATATTAACTGCCTCCCATTTCCATAAGGCACGGCTATATCCTGTGTCAGTCCGCCTGGTTTTTGATGTTCAGCTTTCACCTGTGGGCAATTAGGACATTGAGCTACGAATTCTGCTATCCCCTTTTTCATTCCTGACCACCAGTAAATCTCTTTTACGTCATGGTACATTTTTGTCGAACCTGGATGGAGAGAGTAACGGGCATGGTGTACCTCACCCATAATTTGCTGGTGAAGCCCTGCCACGTCTAGAACACAGAGGCGATCCCTATATCTCAAAACTTCGTCCTCGGTTACCTGGAAATCTTTCACTTCCCCTCGTTAGACCTTATTTCTGAGTTGAACCAGGCTAGGATCTTCATACTGCTGTTCTTTCACTTCCACAACCAATGATGACATTGCGGTATTCTGGATCACCGCTCCATTGTCTCCTGATTCTACTATACGAACAACTAAACTGGCTAGCTGATGCAATTCTCAGGCCAATTCCTACTACTCAGGATGTAAATATGCCAGGCTTCCCATTGATTTGCGGCTAAGGGCATCTGTTACAACTTTGGCCCTTCCTGGGTGATATAAAATATTCACATCATAATCCTTTAACAGCTCCAACCAGCGACGCTGCCGCAGATTTAACTCTTTCTGGGTGAAAATATACTGCAGGCTTTTGTGATCAGTGAAGATATCTATGTGGATGCCATACAGATAGTGTCTCCATATTTTCTAGGCATGAATAACTGCGGCTAACTCCAGGTCATGGTTAGGGTAGTTCTTCTCATGTTTCCTCAGCTGCCTGGAAGCATAGGCAATCACCTTACCATGTTGCATCAAAACACATCCTAACCCAACACCTGAAGCATCACAATAGACTGCATAAGCCTCTGTTCCTTCTAGCAACGCTAGCACCGGTGCTGACGTCAATCTATCTTTCAGTTCCTGAAAGCTCTGCTCACATGCCTCAGTCCAATGGAATTTTGTTGCCTTCTGCGTCAATTTGGTTAAAGGTGCTGCTAAAGTGGAAAATCCTTCCACGAACCTTCTATAATAATCGGCTAACCCCAGGAAACTACGTACCTTGGTCGGAGTGGTAAGTCTAGGCCATGTTATCACTGCCTCTATCTTCTGCGTATCTACCTGTATACCAACATCTAACACAGTATGTCCCAAGAAGGCTAGTGAGTTCAGCCAAAATTCACATTTAAAAAGTTTTGCATATAACTGGCGATCTCTGAGAATTTGGAGCACTGTCCGTAGATGATCCTGGTGATCTGCCTCTGAGCGAGAATACACCAGAATATCATCAATAAATACTATACAAGTTCAGGTATGGTCTGAAACTATTGTTCATCAGTTCCATAAACACTGCTGGGGCATTTGTCAGTCTGAAGGACATGACTAGAAATTCAAAGTGGCCATATTTGGTCCTAAATGTAGTCTTTGGAATATCCCTTTCACGAACTCGGACCTGATGATATCCAGACCTTAAGTCAATCTTTAAAAAATACCTCGCTCCCTGTAACTGATCAAATAGGTCGTCTATTCTGGGAAGCGGGTATTTATTCTTAATAGTGACTTTATTCAGTTGCTGATAATCTATACACATACGGAGGGAGCCATCCTTCTTCCTCACAAACAGAACTGGCGCACCCCATGGTGAGGTACTCGGCCTGATAAAGCCCTTATCTAGCAAATCCTTTAATTGTTCCTTTAGTTCTCTAAGTTCAGCAGGAGCCATCCAATATGGAGGAATAGATATAGGCTGAGTGTCTAGTAATAGATCGATTGCAAATTCAATTTCCCTTTCTGGGAGAATACCAAGAAGCTCATCTGGAAATACATTGGAAAATTCACTAACCACTGGAATAGACTGAAGGGTTGGAGGCTCTGCCCGAACATCCTGAACTCTGACAATATGATAAATGCACCCTTTTGCTATCAATTTTCTCGCCCGAAGATAGGAAATAAACCTACCTTTTGGCGTGGTTGTACTACCTTTCCACTCCCGTACTGCCTCCCCTGAAAAGTGAAATCGGACAATCTTGGTCCAACATTCGACATTGGCACAGCATAGAGCTAGCCAATCCATACCCATAATAGCATCAAAATCAACCATTTTTAGTTCTATCAAATCTGTCGTAGTCTGACGACTAGCAACCTCTACTGCACACCCCCGATAGACCCTTCTGGCTATAATAGAGTCACCAATGGGTGTAGACACTGAGAAAGGTCGCCGAAGCAATTCCGGCATAATACTAAACTTCCGAGCCACTAACGGTGTAACATAGGACAAGGTGGATCCTGGATCTATCAACACATAAGCAGGATGAGAGAAAATGTCAGCATACCTGTCATAACATCTGGTGAAAACTCTGACTCTTGTCGCCCCGGTAGTGCATAAGTAAGTTCTGGGCTGGCACCTGAACTGGAGGCCCCTTATCTGCCTCGGCCTATGCTTGCTGAAACTGAAGGCCTACACCCTGCCGAGGATACTGGAGCTCGTGATCCTGCGGAGGACCTATCCTGTCGATCCCGGTCACCCTAACCCCTAGCTGGACATTTCCTCATCTGGTGACCCTCCTGTCCACAAATGTAGCATGCTGTGGAACCATACCTGTATGCTCCAGAGTGGCGTCGACTGCAAATAGGGCAAGGTGGTATTGTAAACCCACTCCGCTCCACTCTCCTCTACTGCTGTGAACCTACTGCTTGCGAACCTTCGCCGGGCTCTGGCTGCCCTCGGCGACTAGACCTGCTCCTTTGCCGCTATGGTGGAGGCGGGGGTCTAGGCGGCCTATCTAATAACCGTGGCCTAGGTCCTCCCCGGGACTCCTCCTGTAATTCATTCGGTCTGTCCCTGCGGCGCTGCTCCTGAATTGTCCTCCTAATCTCGCGTTGCCGCTGTCTGATACCCTCAATATTCTGAGCAAAAGCCTACACATGGGCGATATCCATATCCTCTCGCAGTGTGGCTGTGATGCAGGTCTCAACATATTCTGGGTTCAGCCCCATAATAAAGTGGTGTACCCTAGCTGGCATTGTGTCCATAAAGGCTGGCGCATATCGGGCCAAGGAATCAAACCGCGTGGCATATTCCCGAACACTCATCGACCCCTGCTCCAAGTGTAGGAACTGATCAACCTAGGCCTGTCGAATCTCCCGCGGTAGATAATGATCCAAGAAAGCCTCTGAGAAGCTGGGCCAGGTCGGAGGGGAAACATCTCTCCCTCGGGACCTCTCCCAACTCTCATACCATAGTACGACGATGTCCCATTGCCGGAATACCACCAACTCAACTGAGTCTATGGGTGTAGCATGCATCACCCTGAAAACCCTCTGCATCTGGTCTAAGAAGTCCTGAGGGTCCTCGGTCTGATCTGTCCCTGTGAATTGCGGGGGACTTAGTGCTAGGAACTCTCGGACCCTCAAGCTACCAGGCCCTCCTAAGGACTCTGCAACTGTAGGTGGCACTGGCTGATGCTAAGCAGCCATCATCTGTGCTAGCATAACCACCATGCTCCTGACCTCCTGGTTGGATGGTGCGGGTATAGAAACTACCGGAGGCAGTGCCGTCACACTGGCCGTCCCAAGGGGGTCCTGGCATGGTGGAGACTGCTGGGGAGTTCAAGATGATACCTCTGTATCGTCCTCAGATCGGGCCGATTCTGACAAAGGCTGAGGCACCCTGCTGGTGCCCTCTCCCGCTGCTACATCTAGCCTCCTGCCTGTAGTAGGGTGTCACTGATCCAACATTTCCCTATAAGCAAAAGAGTATAATAAGCTTAGGGACTCAACCCTATACTGTACTGCTCTATAGCACGACTGAATAAGAAGAAAGAGTAACCATCCTATAATGCCTTGCAGCCTCCTGCCTATAGTATGTGGTGCAAAACACATCCATAGATAAGACTCTACTTAGTATGGCTTGCAGACTCCTGGGATACGACCTGCTCTGATACCAAGTTTGTCACGCCCCACCTTGGGAGGCATGATTGGCACCTGGTGCCCTACTAGGACCTGAACTGCTGAGTTGATTGAGCCTAAGCATCTCTGGTGCAGGGCTGACTCTAACTCCAGAATCAAGAAAACAACGGGCTATATGGCGACTGTAAATATAACCCCCGACCGACAAAGCCTATAACCACCTGTGAAAATAAACAGCTAACTAGAGACAAACAAACATAGGGAGTCCTATGCGGGCCGACAATGCCACCATGACATCTAGTTTTAACTGGAAAGTAAAATCAGATGCTAAACTGAACTATGACCGACAAGACCACCAATCCACAGCTAAACAAGGCCCCACACGGCCAATACACATAATCTAAAACACATATGGCCCCCACACAACTGATATCATCTAACCACAGGGAAGTAATGCAATCTGCAAGCCTCTAGGAGTAATAAGATGGTTGGGATAGGGCCCCGACCTACCCATACTGTACAAACAAAAGAAGTAAACCTCTATCACATAAGCTCCAGAAGAAGGGAGCTGACGACTCTGTACAACTGACTGGAATTATGAGGGACCTGCTCATCGTCTATCTGCACCTGCAGGCAAGTAATGCAGCCCCCCAGAAGAGGGCATTAGTACTACAGGTACTGAGTATGTAAAGAAGTAACTTTAAATAACTGAAAGTTAGAAATAGAACTAACAATGACTGAAGTAAAGAAAACGGTCCGAAGATGACTGAAGTAGTGAAATCAGGGTTAAACATAACTATAATAAGGAGGGTAGGGGTAATACCTGACAAACGAGGCGTCTTACTGTCTAATTATCAGTAAAAGCAAACATAAACCTTACCTGGCCCCCATAAGTCGGAAGGTACAATCAACATAGAATAACCCACCTGGGCCCCCATTAGCCCTAGTGAGTACACCTCAATCTATATACCCCTATCCAGGTCATACTGTGTCAACTACACCTCAATCTATATACCCCTATCCAGGTCATACTGCGTCAACTACCAGCTATAAGCGTCCTACCGATCCCCTGTCTGCAACTGGGCCCGCTCGGCCCCTGACTGTAGCTGTGTCTGAGTCCGGAGGACTCCTGATATCTGCACCCTGGGCGTAAACGCTCAGCGGGGGTGTGTATAAGTCCAACCACGACAATATGAGGATATGGATCCCCATAATCGTCCCTTGCGGACGGCATGCTGCTCCGTAGAGTGACGTATCCTTGCCCCTGGCGGGCGGCGACACAGCTATTAATCCTGGGGTGGTCACAGAAGCTATACAGGTGTAATCCAGCCCAAAACAAGACAATTTACGTGTCTCAACTGACAATAACAACTAAACATGATAACATACTCCTGACATGCTTTACTGGGGTTCATACTGGAGTACTATGCTGAAGAAACTAACTTGCCGAAAGAGAATGTCTTAACATACCTCGATTGCCAGTTTCTGATTAACTGATAAGTTCCAATTAGTATCCAATAGCTCCTCCCAACTGAAACCATATTACTGGAAAGATAGGACTAGTTTTAACACTAAATTTGGCAAAAAGGAAAACTTTACATATAAATATTAACTATATTTCAACTTTACAGAACACGGTCGAAACCTCGTTATCTCTCGAAAATCTAGAAGGGAGAAATGCTTACTTTAAGCCTGGGATCATATTGACACTAGTTTGGAGCAATTCCAACAACTTTGGCTTCACGGGACGACGATTCGCCGGGCCAATTTCACGAAACTAACTCCGTAGAAATGCTCCCTGCAGCCTTATACGAATAGGCCGACTAAACGCTAGAAACTTACGGGATGTAACACTATGAATCATTACTGGTGACCACGACTCGTGGTCACCCCTCATGGTCCTTACTGCCCAAAAACCATTGACCGTTAACCCATCTTGACCACGGCTGACACAACGAGTCGTGGGGTATGACCACGGCTCGTGGTCATGTCCTTGGTGACCCAAAACCTCAAATCCCAGAACTTAAAGCCATCACCTCACCACGAGTCACCTAACGACTCGTGGTAATCCTTACGGGTCATAGAATGAATCGTTGTGTGACCTGGTGCAGATTTTCTGGTTTTCTCTATTTCAACTCCCGGGTCTGATCTTAGGGCTTCCGAGGCATTACAATATCTCCCCCTTCGGATCATTCATCCTCAAATGTTGAAAAACATACAGAAAAGCAGAAAAATGCAATCATCATATTCAAATACTGATCATTTAAGCTGAAAACTAACGGAATGACTACCTCCAAAATGATCCACATGGTTGAATTGAATTCAGAAACCATATGCACATACCTTGACATAAAAAAAACTTGGGCTCATGAACTAAACATGAAACTGAATAGAGTTTTAGGGCAAAAACTGATACCTCAAGTTGGAACTGAGTCGATAGAGAATAAATGTGGCTATCTAACCATCATGTCTGCTTCGGCTTCCCACGTAGCTCCCCTCAACATGCTGTTTCCTCCATAAAACTTTAATTGAAGCTACTTTCTTGTTTTTTAGCCTTCGAACCTGCTGATCCAGTATTTCCACCGGAACCTCCTTATAACTAAGGCTTTCTTTCACACCGACACTATTCACCAGGACAACTAGAGCTGGATCACCCAAACACTTCCTTAATAATGATACATGAAAAACAGGATGAACATAAGCTAATTTTGAGGGCAACTCCAATTCATATGCCACCTCGCCAACTCGCTTCACAATCCGACAGGAGCCAGCATAACAAGGACTGATTTTTCCTTTCTTTCCGAATCTCATTACTCGCTTCATGGGTGACACTTTTAGAAACACCCAATCATCAATTTTGAACTCAAGTTCCCTCCTTCTTACATCGGCATAGGACTTTTGGAGACTTTGAGCTGTTTTCGACCTATCCCGTATGAGCTGAACTTTCTCCATGGCCTCATGGACTGAATCTGTTCCTATCATCGCAGCTTCACCGACTTCAAACCTACCAATAGGCGATCTACATCTCCACCCATAGAGAGCCTCAAATGGAGCCATCTGGATGCTGGAATTGTAGTTGTTATTTTATGCAAACTCAATAAGGGGCAAATGATCTTCCCAACTACCATTGAAGTCAATCACACATGTTCTCAACATGTCCTCGAGAGTCTGAATGGTTCGCTCCACCTGACCATCGGTTTGCGGATGAAATGCTGTACTGAGCTTGACCTGAGTACCAAATCTTTTTTGAAACAATCTCCAAAATTGAGAGGTAACTGAGTACCTCCATCTGATATGATAGACAAGGGCACTCCATGCAATCGAACTAGCTATCTAATGTACAATTTGGCATAATACTTCAGTGAATCAGTGGTTTTGACCAGTAGAAAATGAGCGGCTTTGGTCAACCTGTCCACAACCACCCAAATGGAGTCATACTGTCGACGAGTGCGAGGCAATCCAGTAATGAAGTCCATATTGATTTCTTTCCACTTCTATGTAGGGATACTGATATCCTGGAGCACACCTCCCAGTCTCTGGTACTCAACCTTCACTTGCTGACAATTTGGACACTTAGCCACAAATTCAGCGATGTCCCTCTTCATGATATTCCATCAATAGACTTCCCGTAGGTCACGGTACATCTTGGTGGCACCCAGATGTATCGAATATCTAGAACCGTGAGCCTCATACAGCATCCGACTTCTCAAATAATCAACGTCCGGAACACACAAGCGACCATGATATCGAAGCACATCATCTCCCTCTTTGGAGAAGACCTCCTTCTAATCCTGAACGGCTCCCTTTAACTTAACCAAAATGGGGTCTTCGTCTTGTCTAGCTTTTACATCAGTCACCAAGGATGATTCTGATCCGTTCTGAATAACCACACCACCATCCGACGAGTCAACAAGACAAACTCATACAATTTATGCTAAGAATTTTGAAGTCCTGAACCTCCAAGTTTTCCCCTTTTATGCTTAAGATCATGCCAAATACACAAAATGTTTTAATCCACCTGAAATTCATCCAGAATACCCCAGTCATAACCCAAATATGCAATTCAATCATAAAACCATTCCGGATCGGTTGGAATCATCAAATTACCAACACAAGGTTGTTTTGATTGGATGTTGACCGTGGTCAAACTTAGCTTCCTCAAAGCTCATAAATTAACCAAAGGTTCAAATCACTCTCGAATCACCTAGAAATCCATGCAAACTACCCAACTAAATCATAGATCACCATCCGAAACCAACAGAGCAGAATCCAAATTCGAGCTCGAGAACCTGAAATGTTTACTTTGGTCAACCCCTCAAAGTTCAAAACTTCTAAAAACCGAAAATCTCACCCAATCTTCATTAGGTCATCTCGGGAATGGTGTCATCCACCTCTGTAAATCATGAATAACCAAAATAAAGATACAGAAAGGTTCAACCTAGTCAAACAGATCAAAAAATTACAAAATGACCATGATGGTTGTTATACCTTTAGGCTTGGCTAATAACTGCACTTCTTGGACTTCTGCATACCCGACACCTAAGGCAAAGATAGGGAGTTACCTTGAATGTACCCATTTAATCATCATGTCCATCAGGGGGAACATCCATAAGGTTTAGAGTAAGGGAATCATGAGCACGAAGCATTTAAGAAATCTAAGCTGGGCATATACTTGATATAGCACAATCTTATGAGCTGATAGGGCAAATCTTAGGGACTAAGTTCATAGAGCTGAGCGCGCTAAGAGAAATGAGTTCACATACATAATGAGGATCATGACATGAAGGTGAATGGGTAATATTGGTGTTACACCCCGTAAAAATATCAACAGTTAGTAGGCGTACGTGTGGATTTGTGATGAATAAAAAGAGCTTGACGCATTTGGAAAAAGCCTCAGAAGCAGGGTCGGGCAAGGCTAGGCCGCGAGGGGATAGTGTGGTGCGCCAGGCCCACTGGCGCATGGAGGGGCGCGACGCAGGGCAACCTTGGCGTTGGGCGGCGCGGGGTGCCACCTTGCCACCGCCCTATATATATACACACACACCATCCTAGTTCAATTCTAAGTCATTTCAAAAGAGTCCCTCGGCCAGATATAAGTGAGAACACAATTTTCTATATATTTTCACTTGATTACGCTACCAAATGCCGTCCAATATCAAATTAACTTCGGGTAACGAGTTTTAGGCCTACGGAAAGCATTACTATGGAGTTATTTCTCAAAAATTCGCTCGGTAGACCGACACTCCGCCGAGTAAAATTTGTCAGAATTTCTCCAAATTGATTCCTACTCGATCACAGGCATTAGGTAAGTATTTCTCCCTTCTGGACTCTCGGAAAATTATAGATTTTCAACCGAGTTATTCAAAGTTGGATTATAGTTAATTCTATTATCAAAGGTTTATAGATATTTGCCGAGTTTAGTATTGAAATTAGTTCTATTCTCTCAGCATAGAGGTTACAATTAGAGAGAACTGCAGTTTGCAAGTTAAACCTTGCCAGTTAAATTAGAAATCAATATTCGAGGTATGTTAAGGCAAATTCTTTTGGCAAGTTGTTCCTTTTATGTCATAATACGACCTAGACTCTCGTAAGAATGCTAGGAGCATGATTATTGTGGTTAGCTGCTGTTATTAGTCTGAGATTGGTGTTGCCTATTCAGATTGGGATTGACTCTGCCTTGTATAGCCTTCCATGCAACCCCAGAGTTACTAGCTGTGTCGATGCCTACGAGGCTATATGACATTTCTCCAAGGAGTGATATGCCATCCCAAGGGACAATGCAAAGGCCTAAGGGCCATATTACAGTCTATTCCATGGCTGGACTATTATTTTTATGCTGTATCGGCATCACTGACCCTCGTCGAGCCTAGTGCCCAGGGTGCAGTTATTAGGAGTCCACCAAACTCAAACACAGCTACAGATCAGGAGCTGAGTGGGCTTAGTTGCAGACTCAGGGGATCGATAGGTTAGTTATAGTTACTGTTGAGTCATTTTTCCCTAGTTAGGCATATAGAGATTGGAGTGTGCTCTCCAGGCTTATGGGGCCCCGGGCAGGTTAGTTTATGCTGGTTGTACCTTCAGGGCTTATGGAGGCCAGGTAAGGTTCTTGTTTATAGTATTTATTGTTAGGTATACAACAAGTTGTAAGGTTATTCAGGTTAACTCTTTATCTCTCCTATTGAATTGTTTCAGCTTCCTTTTCAGTATTATTTAGTCATTTTCATTTACTGCCTTACATATTCGGTATATTTTGTACTGACGCCCATCTTTGGAGCGCTGCATTACTTGCCTGCAGGTACGGTTAGATGCAGTTCCGGACCTCCCTAGTCATCAATCGAGTCATCAGTCTGATCAGCTCCTTTTGCCTCGGGGTTGTCAGTTAGAAGATTTGTTCTTTTGTTGTACAGTTTATAGGTAGGTCGGGGACCTGTCCCGATCATTATTCCACTCTTAGAGGCTTGCAGGCTACAGATTTTCAGTGTTAGTTTTGTTGTTGGCCGCGTGGGGCCTATGTATGTTTTCTTTTGCGTGATGGCCATATTGGGCCTAGTTTAGCTATTAGTTAGTGGCCTTATCGGCAATAGGATAGTTCTGATTGCCTGTTTTCATTATGACATAACTAGACAGTATGGTGGTCTCGTCGGCCCGCATAGGATCCCCTTTACTGTGTGTTGTTGGTCAGCTGTTTTCTCTTTACAGGTAGCTATGCGCCTTTGTTGGCCGGAGGCTGTATTTATAGTCGAGATATAGCTCATCATTTTCTTAATTTGAAGAGCAGGCGTGCACCAAAAGTGCATAAGCCCAGTCAGGTTATTTCAGATCCCAATACGGCACCAGGAGCCAGTCATGCTCTCAAGGTGGGGCATGACAAACTCAGTATCAGAGCAGGTCGTATCCTAGGGAGTCTGCAAGCCATGTCTGCTAGAGTCTTATCTATGGGTGTGTTGAGCACCACATTCCATAGGCAGGAGGCTACAACGCATAATAGTATGGTTACCCTTCTTTCTTCTTTAGTCGTGCTGTAGAGCTATGTTGTATAGGGTTGGGTTCCTGGGAAGTTCGAAGCTTCCTGGGATTAGTCGGGTATTATGGACATTTTTACTGATCATAAGAGCCTCCAGTACATCTTCACGCAGAAGGAATTGAATTTGCAATAGCATCATTGTTAGAACTGTTGAAAGACTATGATGAAAACATTTTTTATCACCCAGGGAAGGCCAATATTGCAGCAGATGCACTTAGCCGCAGATCTATGGGGAGCTTGGCACATTTGATGCCAGAATAGTGGGAAATGGCTCAAGAATTACACCGGTTAGCCAGTTTAGCCGTTCGGATTATGGACTCAGAGGATAATGGCGCTGTGATTCAGAATACCGCAGTATCATCCCTGGTTGTGGAGGTGAAAGAGCGGTAGTATGAAGATCCTAACCCAGTACAACTTAGAGATAAGGTTCAATAAGGTGAGTTAGCGGCATTCAAATTGACAGAAGACGGGGTCTTGAGATTTACGGGTCGCCTATATGTTCCAGATGTGTCAGGACTTCGCCGGAAGATCATGGCAGAGGTACATTATTCCCATTATTCTCTTCACCCAGGTTCGACAAAGATGTATCATAACTTAAAAGAAATATACTGGTGGCCGGGAGTGAAAAAGGGTGTAGCACAATTCGCAGCACAATGTCCTAACTGTCAGCAGGTAAAGGCCGAACATCAAAAACCCAGCGGATTAACTCAAATATAGCAGTGCCTATGTGGAAATGGGAAGCGATCAACATGGACTTTGTGACATGATTACCCCGTACTAGGCGCATATTCGATTCTATTTGGATCATTATCGACAGATTAACGAAGTCAGCTCATTTATTACCAGTCAGGACTACTTTCTCCGCTGAGGACTATGCTGAGCTGTAGTCCGACTGCATGGTGTCCCCGCCTCTATTATTTCTGACAGAGGGACGCACTTCACAGCCAGATTCTGCCAGTCATTTCAGAAAGGATTGGGGACACAGGTTAATCTAAGTACAACATTCCATCCTCAGACGAACGGTCAGGCAAAACGCACTATTCAGACGCTCGAAGATATGTTACGGGTGTGTGTGCTAGACTTTAGAGAAAGTTGGGACGAGCATTTACCCCTTATCGAATTTGCATACAGTAACAATTATCACTCTACAATTCAGATGGTGCCTTATGAGGCCTTGTACGAGCAAAAATGCAGATCTCCTATCAGGTGGTTTGAGGTAAGGGAGTCAGAGTTAGTAGGACCTGATATGATTCACCAGTCATAAGAGAAACTAAAACTCATCAGAGAGCAGTTGTTAACAGCCTAAAGCCACCAGAAGTCTTATTCCAATGTACGACATAGAGATTTGTAATTTGAGGTTAATGATTGGGTATTTCTCAAGGTTTCACCCATGAAGGCGTGATGAGGTTCGGCAAAAAGGGCAAGATTAGCCCTAGATTTATTGGCCCGTATTGGATCCTCCGGAGAATAAGCCAAATAGGATATGAGCTAGAATCTATCCACCCAGTCTTTCACGTGTTAATGCTACGGAAATGCATAGGAGATTCGTCCCGAGTTGTGCCAGTTGAGGACATTTAGGAAATTGAGGAATTATCCTACCAAGAGGTTCCAATGGACATACTAGATCAGCAGGTTCGTAGGTTGAGAACTAAAGACGTGGCCTCTGTTAAGGTGTTATGGAGGAACATAAATAAAGAAGAGATGACCTGGAAAGCCGAGGATGACATGAGGTCTAAATATACTCACTTATTCCAGGATTGATTCAAATTATACAGTTAAGATGATGTTATAATTCAGCTGTTATTTTATTGCTTATGTTATCAGTAATGTTTAACTGCTACCTCCTTATGATGAAATAACTGTTTATAGCGTCCTGTGAGGCACCTATATTGGAATTTTATGCGTTTTAGGTTTTTCAGATAGTCCATAATACAGAGAAAACTCTACCAAAATTTTCCTAAACTTGGTTGAGAAAGTTAACTCCTTTAAGCCTGAGGAAGACATTCGAGGACGAATGTGCCTAAGGGGGGAGGATGTTACTCCCCGTAAAAATGTCAACAGTTAGTAGGCGTACATGTGGATTTGTGATGAATAAGAAGAGCTTGATATATGTGGAAAAAGTCTCGGAAGTAGGATCGGGTGAGGCTAGGCCGCGAGGGGCCAGCATGTCGCGCCAGCCGGCAGGGCACTGGCCAGCATGGCGCGCCAGGCCCACTGGCGCACGGAGGGGAGCTACGCGGGGCAACCTTGGCGCTTTGGGCCACGCGGGACCTTCCACCACCCTATATATATACACACACACCATCCTAGTTCAATTCTAAGTCATTTCAAAAGAGTCCCTCGGCCAAAAACAAGTGAGAACGCAATTTTCTATATATTTTCACTCGATTACGCTACCAAATACCATTAAATATCAAATTAACTTTGGGTAATGAGATTTAGGCCTGTGGGAAACATTACTATGGAGTTATTTCTCAAAAATTCGGTCAGCAAACTGGAACTCCACCGAGTAAAAGTTGTTAGAATTGCTCCAAATTGATTCCTACTTGGTCACAGGCACTAGGTAAACATTTCTCCCTTCTAAACTCTTAGGAAATTATAGATTTTCAGCCGAGTTATTCGAAGTTGGATAATAGTTAATTCTATTATCGAAAGTTATCGATATTTGCCAAGTTTAGTATTGAAATTAATTCTATTCTCTCAGCATAGAGGTTACAGTTGGAAAGAACTGCAGTTTGCAAGTTAAACCTCGCTAGTTAAATCAGAAATCAGCATTCGAGGTATGTTAAGGTGAATTGTTTTGGCAAGTTGTTCCTGTCATTTCATAATATGACCTAGACTCTTGTAAGAACGTCAGGAGCTATAGTTACCTATTGACTCATTTTGACCTGGTTAGGGGTATATAGATTGGAGTGTGCTCGCCTTGGCTTATGGGGGCTCCGGGCGGGTTATTCTGTGCTGGTTGTACCTTCCGGGCTTATGAGGGCTAGGTAAGGTTCTTGTTTGCAGTATTTATTGTTAGTTATATAGTAGGTTGTAAGGTTATTCAGGTTAACTCGTTATCCTTCTTATTGAATTGTTTCAGCTTCCTTATCAGTATTATTTAGTCATTTTCATTTCCGCCTTACATATTCGGTACATGTTGTACTGACGCCCATCTTTTGAGGTGCTGCATTAATTGCTTGAAGGTACAGTTAGATACAGTTCAGGACGTCCCAAGTCATCAGCCAAGTCAACAGTCTGATCAGCTCCTTTTTCCTCGGAGTTGTTAGTTAGAAGGTTTGTTCTTTTGTTGTACAGTTTATGGGTAGGTTGGGACCCTATCCCCACCATTATTCCACTCTTAGAGACTTATAGACTACAAATTTCCAGTGTTAGTTTTGTTGTTGGCCGCATGGGGCCTATGTATGTTTTCTTTTATATGATGGCCATGTGTGGCCTAGTTTAGCTATTAGTTAGCGGCCTTGTCGGTTATAGTATAGTTCTGATTGCCTGTTTTCATTATGAAATAACTAGACAGTATGATGGTGTCGTCGGCCCGTATAGGATCCCCTTTACTGTGTGTTGTTGGTTAGCTGTTTTCTCTTTACAGGTAGCATGTGGCCTTGTCGGCCGGAGGCTGTATTTACAGCAGAGGTATAGCTTGTCGTTTTCTTAATTTGAAGAGCAAGCATGCACTAGAAGTGCATAAGTCCAGTCAGGTCAGTTCAGATTCCAGTATGGCACCAGGAGCCAGTCATGCCTCCCAAGGTGGGGAGTGACAATTGGGATCGCTGACTGACGGGGTTACCTATCATCTTAGGGTTCTGAATGTAAGCATGAGTTGAGCGTAGCATCGAGTGAAAAATAAGGGAAACATCTAAATAAGGATGGATTGATTACCCCAAAAAGTTATTTATAGAACTCCTTTACTAGAAAACTTAAGACCTGACTTGGCCTTTCACTTACTATTTCCTTACGTTCCATGAAACAAATCTCATATTTAAATACACAAAGGGATCTTGTACCTTGTATAGTAGTTCTCGGAACCAGCAATCATCGTAGGTTCGATAGGAAGGCTTATAACATACCTGAGACTACATCTAAGGCTGACTGTTACTTGCTCTTGGTAACCCGTGCTGCTGAGATGGGGGGGGGGGGTTGCAGACTTGATAGCTGGGGCGCGGGCTCCACCATCACCTGGTCTAATGAAAGGGTAATCTCCAAGTCTGTGTCCGGGCTTACCGTACTCGAAGCAAGCATCCTTGACTATCAAACACCTTTCCAGGTGGTTTCTACCGCACCTTTGGCAAGATGGCCAACTGGACGGGGTTGCTGAAGAGGTGGCAGGGGAACGACCTCTTTGGCCATCTAGCTTGGCTGAAGGACAACCTCTGTGTTTATGACCGGGCTGGCCACAATAGAAGCAAACATCTGAACCTGCCAAACACTTTCCTAGGCGGTTCTTCCTGCAACGCCTGCAAGCTGGGTAGGTAATCTCCCTCACCCTAGGCTTGTATCCCCGAACTTGAGCTGAGACTTCTGACGGGGTTGAGAGCGACTCCCACTACTCGACCCTTGTTGGGAACTCTCAAGGTTTTTGGTCCTGGGCCTCTTCTGCCTCCTTTCTTTCCCCTTACGCTCTCCACCCATATTCGAATCACCAAACTTAGACGGGCTCCTCTTCATGAGTTCTTGAACCTTAGTAGTTGCCGCCTCTCCGGTAGGGTTCGCTGATGCGATAGTCTCCTGGTTAGTCTGGGTGATCATGGCCCGTATCAACACTCTGAGGGTGACCCCGATTTCTGCATCCGCAACTGGCATGGGACCTATTAGAGTTGATGGGGCTGACTGACTCACGTTGTCATTCTAAGAAGACATGTTTCTGCACACGCGTATAACATGAGTTAGAGAAATGGAGAGAGTCCAACTCATGGTATGAGATAGAGTCATGAAATAAGGGAACATTTCCTAAATGTCTCGTAGCCTCTTCATCATAAGTGTGGCGTGCTTCACACCCATGAAAAAGACTCTACTTAATGAGGCTTTCAGACACCCTAGGACACTTCAAACCTATTACTCTGATACCAGGTTTGTCACGACCTAAACATAAGCCCGGATTGAGACACGGGACAAGGAGCCTCGAGAGACTCCAAGTCGACCCATGGCATGAACTTACATCTAACTCAATCAATAAAGCAGGAGATGATCTTGGGCAAATTTATATGCCCAAGTGATACTCAAATGTGTCATTTTAGCCTTGTTTATCTATCAATGTTTATACATTCTCATGTGATTGGTAATAAAATGTGAATTTATACTAACCAACATGATTAGCATTGTTTTGCAGGTAAAATGTGATTTTGGGAAGCTAAAATGCATGTTGGGAGAGATTGGGGTTGGACTCGGATGTGAGCAAAGGACAAGGCATTGGAAGGCACAAAATAAAGAGGCTCCGCGATGGAGCCGTGTCACGCTGCCATCGCGGGCCTTTTGCTTGGATAGGGTATTTTCGCCCAATTTCCAGAGAGGGTTCGCGTTGGGTCCATGGCACGGTGGCCTGGCTCCGTGTTGCACGCCGTGCCACATTGAGCCTGATTACCTGGACCCCCAACTTCCAGTGAGGGTCTGCATCGGTGGCGTGTCACGGAGGCAGTGCTCCGCGATGCACTCCATGACACGTTGCTTGTTATTCCGGGAAAAATTTCCACTAGTATAAGTAGAACACTTAGGTTCATTTTTCAATATTCTGACTTGGTGGAGCAAGAACGTGGGTTACAGGCAGTTGAGGGGACGAAATTATCAGGGTTTTTCTCTCTTTCCTTCTCCTTGAATTCAATTGCTTGTATGTTTAACACTCATTTAACGATGTTTAATCCACAAATGAGTGGCTAATTCCTCTTCTTGCTGAGGTTAAGAACACTTGTAATGAAATGTGATTATTGATTCTTTGGTTTTTCATCTGTTCTTCCATGGTTGTTCTATTGATTCTTGTTCTTACTGCATTAATGTGTGGCCTACGTTAATGTATATCTAAAAAGTCCGGTTTCACTCGAGAGAGCAAGAAATTGGAAAGTTGTGAATTAATAGGATATGATCCTTTCTTAGTTTGGGAAAATTGAGAATTGATTTACCTTCAGGATAGAAATATACCTGAAAGTCGTATTAGTCAATTAGGAACCGGGTTCGTATGGCTAGAACATGAATTTTCGTTTAATCACAGAAATGTAGGTGGACGGTTCATGATTCTTAAGTTGGGTTAAATACGAGAGTTTTAATCCATTGGCAGTAGTTCTTGACTAGCAACCGGAGGAAAAGACTGACCGAATGATATTGATAATTGATTTCTTTACATGTTCATTTAACCTCAGCATGCTCACATTCATAGTTCAGACTCACATTAGATAATCGTTTTAGACTTAGCATAAAAATTAGAATCCAAAAATATCAAACTCTTGGTTACACTGTTGTCTTCATTGTTAAACTGAAAATATAATAACACTTGATTAATTGTTACCTTATCCCAGTCCCTGTGGGATCGATACTTGGCTTACTTGAGCCACTTTACTACTTCTTCGACCATGTGCACTTGCGTGTAGTTATATACCCATATAACAAACGACCCGAACAAGTTTTTGGCGCCGTTGCCGGGGACTGGCAATTGGTGAAATTTTCTTAAGTGTTAATTTACTATATTTTTATTTTCTTAGTATTGACAACTTGGTCTTAGCCTGTATTTTGCAGATTTAATCTCTGTCGAACACTGGCAAGAGACAAGGAGCTGGTGGACTCGTATTTAGAGCCAAAAAGATTATTTCATCGTCAGCGGAGAGAAGCTCTAGAAAGAACGTTGCAGTTGCTCAGACAAACACTTATGGAGCAACAACAGAATCCACCAGTAGTACGGGCAATGTTAGTGCCCGAGGAAGTAGTAGCTCGGCCGGTTCGCGAGGTGGCAATTCCACATGCTAATAATGTTACATCTAGCATCCGAAAACCTAAGCCAGGAGGGAGGTTCGAGCTTAAACAAAACATGGTGCAATTACTGCACACTAGCGGGCAGTTTACAGGTCTCCCTCTTGAAGATCCACAGCAGCATCTCCAAAACTTTTTGGAGATAAGTGACACTTACATCCCTGCTGGAGTGTTATCAGATTATGCCCGACTTACATTGTTCTAATTTTCACTATTGGGAGAAGCCAAGAGGTGGTTGAAAGCTGAGCCACCTAACTCTATTTCTACGTGGGATGATCTTGCAAGGAAATTCTTGATACGATTTTTCCCCTCCGGTAAAACAGCAAGACTTAGAAGTCAAATTCTAAGTTTCAAACAGAGAGAGGGAGAGAATCTATATCAGGCTTGGGAGAGATTCAAGTCCATGTTGCGGGATTGTCCTCCTCCTCATCAATCCAATGATGTGCTGGTGCACACTTTTATAGAGGGTTTGGAACCCCATACAAAAATATTGCTAGACTCAGCAGCTGGGGGACAAGCGCTGGAGAAAACTTATGAGGAGCTGTATACCTTGTTGAACCATATTTCGCAGGGCAATCCGGAGTGGAATGCTGATTCATCAATAGGAGGGACAAGGAAAGCAGTAGGAGTTCTAGAAGTGGATGTTTTTACAGCTATTGCTGCACAGATAGCTGCCTTACATAAGCAACTCAACACCCACTTCAGTAACATGACAATGAACCAGCCTCAAGCCCCAGTGAATGCAGTGCAACAGATTTGGTGTGAAGTGTGCGGGAGCAGTGAGCACTCAGCTGAGTGTTGTGGAGCAAATCCGGACTCGGTGAACTTTGTGGGAAATGTACAAAGGAACAACCACCAACAGTATGGCAACAACTACAATTCCAATTGGAGGAATCATCCAAATTTCTCCTGGGGTAGCAACAACCATCAGGGGCAATGTTCGAGTCAGGGTGTGCAAAGGAACCAAGGAGGGCAGCAGAATTATCAAGCACAATTTAGAAACAACAATGCACCTCCTCCACCACCATCACCCAGCATTGAGGAGATGTTCAAGATGATGATAGCTAACCAAGCTCAATTGCAGGCTGACTATGTGAAATTGGCAGTCGAGGTGAAAAACAACCAGTTAGCTACTAAGGCACTTGAATATCAATTTGGGCAATTTGCTGGAGCCCAAAACACCAGGCCTAGAGGAGGACTTCCGAGTGACAGATCCCAACCCCAAGCAGGTGAATGCGGTGACCACAAGGAGTGGTTTGCAGCTGAAAGAGGTGGAACCAGAAAGACCACCTCAATAATCGGGAGCAGCAGAAGTCGAGAGGGAGCAAAGTGATGAGAGGGGGAAGTCAAAAGAAGCTGAATCAGAAAGACCACCACCCCCGTTCCCTCAACGATTAAAGAAACACAAGGAAGAGGCGTGTTTCAAGAAATTCATGGAGGTGCTGAAACAGGTACATATTAACTTACCTCTTGTTGATGTTTTGTAGGGAGTGCCGAAGTATGCCAAGTATATAAAGGACATCGTGGCAAACAAAAGTCGGTTGACTGAGTATGCTACGGTGGCTCTTATGGAGGAGTGCACTTCCCGGATACAAAACCGACTGCCCAAAAAGCTCAAAGATCCTGGGAGCTTTACTATACAGATTACTATTGGGCAGAGTATCCGAGCTCGTGGATTATGTGATTTGGGAGCGAGCATTAATTTGATGCCGTCATCAGTATTCAAAAAGCTGGGTCTAGGAAGTCCTAGACCCACAATAGTGATCTTGCAATTGGCGGATCGGTCCTTAGCCAGACCTGATGGCATTATGGAGGACGTTCTGGTGCAAGTTGGCTCCCTGATCTTCCCGGTAGATTTCATCGTGCTGGATTTTGAACCAGACGCGGAAGTCCCATTTATTTTGGGACGTCCTTTCTTGGCGACCGGGAAAGCGCTGATTGATGTAGCTGCGGGGCAGCTAACCATGCGAGCACACAACAAGGTGGAAGTGTTCGATGTGTACAAGGCCTCTAAGCTCCCGACTGTGTATGAGGAACTCTCGGTGATCAATGTGATTGATCGAGTTGATAATGCACGGATAAAGGATTCACGAGAGTTATTGGGAAAACCACCTGAACGATGTAAACACTACTGGGGGGAGGACGGTGGTCGAGAGAAAACGTCCATCACCCTAGAGGACAACTGAGCTGAATGACGTCGAGCCGCGACGGTAAACCAAGCGCTGCACAGGAGGCAACCCGTGAAATTTTTCTTTGTAAATTGTGAATAGATTTTTTTTAAATTTATTTTTATTCATTTTCTTTTCTTTTCTTGATTAACAACAGAATTTTTATTTTTTATTTTTTATTTTTATTTTTATTTTAAGTGAAACCTAAAATTCTAACCAATTTCTTGTAGTAGAATGAATTTCAGGTCGAACGGAGGGAAAATATACAAGGAATCGCAAAGAAAAATTAAAGGTATGAAAATAAAGAAAAAGTGGCAAAACAGTGAGCTAGGGCGATAGCTCCGTGTCACGGAGGAGGACCTCCGCGTTACCCTCCGTGACACGTTGAGGTATAAATCCGAAATTTTAAAAAATTCCAGAACACCCTCGCAACAGCTCCGTGTCATGGAGGCAGTGCTCCGCGATGCAATCCGTGACACGTTGCTGTGTATATCGCGACGGGTCACACTGGGTCGCCGAGTGACCCGCGCGATTTTTCCACTTTTAAACCCCGAATCCCCCTCAAATTTTACTTATTTCTCACACACTCCACGACCAAACTCCCTAAAACCCCTCCCCTTTCAACGTGACACGGAATAGGCCAAGGATTTCATTGAGTTTTCTTCAATTCTTCAAAGTTAAGGTATGTTCCTAAATTCCATCTCATTTCTTGTCGATTTTCTTCGATATTGAGCATGTGATGTGAGCTAAACTTGCCCTAAGTAGAAATTAAGCGTAAATTCAATTGAATTGGTGTTGATGGATGTTCGGAGTATCATTGTGATCGCTTGAACTCGTTAATTGCATAATTTAATCAAATTTTTGTTGATACAATCATAGCTAGGGCTTGTTTTTGAATTTGAAGTGGAAAAATGTAGTGAGCTAGTGAAATTCATGATGGGTTGTACATGTTGAGTGAGATGAGTCGATGTGCTAGTTGTTATTATGCTAAAAGACCGATGGATTCTCGGGATTAGGGGAAGATTGAAATTTGCAAGAATTCGGTGAGTTGTATAGATTCGTGTAGATAAATTCTTGTTGTTTTCGTTTCTTTGTTTTTCCTTGCTAAGTGAGATAAGATAAAATGTTATCGATGGTAATGATTGTGGTTAGCTGTACGAAGTCTGAGTAGTACATAGAAGACATATCGTCGAATTCTTCGAATGCACTAAGCATGGTTGTATATTTGGTTGTTTGTGTGTGTAAATAGATATGATCTTGCCATAATGTTGTAATTTTAGCTAAGGACTAAGTGTGGGGTAGCCGAGCTTAACCCGACCTTAGTCAAGGCTAATACTCATGGGCTTAACATTGATCTTGTCTATTTGAGTTGACAGGAAAAATGGCAAGCAGGCAAGAAAAGGGGAAAGGCGCATAAACATCTGGCGCCGGAAGAAAGAGAATCAGACTGGGCACATCAGTCCCAGCAGCACCAGCGGTTCCACGTGGCCAACGCCGCCAATACGGAACCAGGTGGGTGACAGAAGAGGGGAAGAAGTGGTATGCCAAGCACAAGGAGAGCAAGTACTTCCCCGAGGAACACATAGCTCGGGAACCGATGGCACAGGAATTCCCTAGGATTGTCCACAGGATCAAGGCAGCTGGGCTCAATTTCATCTTTGAAGATCCCAAGGAATGCAACTTGCACCTGATTCGGGAATTCTATGCCAATTGGAACCCGACTCTCAGAAGTCACACAATCAAAATCAGAGGGCAAATAGTCACCTTTGAGCCCCACCACCTCAATGCTATCATAGGGGCGCGGGACACAGACGCCCACGTGCTTCGACAACTGAACATCACTCCACCATATGCGGACATCAGAAGCACCTTGTGTGGAACCCGATCGACAGCTAGATGGAGCAGACACAAGGAGAGGGGCTATCATCAGACTTTGCCCTATTCACAGATGAATAGGGAAGCCAGGATATGGCTTAAGATTGTCTGTTCCTGCCTAATCCCGGTGGGTACATATGACAGATGTAACCCGGGATCATGTATGCCTGGTGTACGCCCTGATGAAAGGGCTGGAGATCAACGTGGGGGCGGTGATTATCTCCGCCATGAAGAGAGCCCGGTTGCATCAGGGGCACAAATACGGATTTGGTGGGCTACTCACCACATTCCTGAGGGGCCTAGATGTTGAGTAAGAGGCCCTTGATTATATCCCGCAGATGGAGCGGCGGGCCTTAGATGTCACTAAAACTAAGGCTCCTGACACCACCCACGGGCTAGTGCTTACACTAGGCGAGCGACATGCTCATGATGATCAGTATATGGCTCGCATGTATGGGATGCAGATGCTCCAGCTGAGGATAGGCGGGAGCCCGGCAACAGAGGAGGAGCTATGGCAGCTCGAGCTAGACTACCCTTTTGGCGAAAACGCCAGGGCTCTATGCCGAGTGGGGCCAACATTTGTAGAGCCCATGAATGATGATGTCCCCACAGACGAGGAGACACGTCGGGAGGACTCTGATGTGGAGTCCGATGATGACGATGGGGGTGATTCAGACATGGGAGACGAAGCAACAACACCTGATGAAGAAGTGGAGTACTTTGATTGATCAGGGAGTTCCACCACCCAATTTTTTGTGCTATTTTAATTTCTGTGAATACTGGGGACAGTGTTTGAGATAAGTGTGGTGTGGGAGTAGTTAGGTGCTGGTTGTGCTGTTATGTATGTCCTAATCTGTTGTTGTGTCTGTGAACAAAATTTTCTGACCCTGTGACTTGTGATTGTTAAGTTGTTGTTCTGTATTGTAAATATATGTAAAACTGTTGTGTGTTGCTGAATGTTGCTAGCTGAGTTTGTACATATGTTTGTTTATCGAATTGATCGATATTTTTAAAATCGAAATGATCGATATTTTTAAAATTTTTTCAATTCTTGGGTTTCTCGGCGTTTGTTTTCGGTTCTTTTACCGAGGAAGGTCCCATTGAACCAAAGTCATAGTTAGTGACTGTTTCCTATGATGGATGGATGACGACCGTCTTAAGGGAAATGTAGTCGTTAGGAGTAGATTTTTCATTTATTTTTCAGTTGTTTTTCTTTTGTGGGGTGCATCCCAAAACTTGTAGTTACTTTATGGTTGCGGAATTCTGGTTGCGTGTTGTACATGATATTTAAAATGCAAATGTGATTCGTATGGAAGCATGCAACTTTGTAAATATGTGGAGATACCTAGGCCATAGAGTCGATTCAGTGTGATTGAGGCTTAATGTTTGAATTCCTGTAATTAGCTGACTGGAGAGTCTGTGAATACATCTTGAATTGAGCATGTGCAATAAGTGTAAAGTGAGGTTTTGTTATTCCATGCCATTGTGAAGTGTCTAGAACTTGCCTGGTGTGTGTACAAAATGAAATGAAAGAGGTGTATTGTAGGAAAGGATGTAGGCATTTCTTTGTTTTAACCGAAAGTTTCTAGTTTTCATTATTGTACCCACCTTGATTGTGTACCCTAGACAGCTCGTTGAGCCTTTAGCCTATTAATTTTTTTCTTTTGTCAAAAAGTGTAAACCGAGCTTAATCCCTTCTTTTCATTAGTCGCAAATTTGATCCAAAACTCTTAAGCGCTTAAGAAGAGAAAAGCATTTTCCCAAAGTGTCAAAGAGTGAGAATGATGAAAAGAAAAGAAAAGCAGAGTGATAAAGGAAAAGAAAAGGTTGAAGGTGCACTTGTTATAAATAAACTATAATGAAGGTGCATGAATAATCTTTGTTGTTGTGTCAAGTGTGCTTAATAAGATGGGCCAAACTAAAGAAATACTTCAAGAATGGGAGGATGAAGAAAGAAACAATGCCCATGAGTTTGATGGGATGTATTGAAAAGGCGCTTAAGGAAGCTAGTGGCTATTATTGGCTAGCCCAATATTTACTAGTTCCGTAGCTTACATTACAACCCGTTAAAGTCCTACGTGATCCTACATCACACTTCTTTATATTAGTGGAGTAATACACTAAAGACAAGCTTATGGGTCATGACACGATGCATGTGAATTCTTTTGGGAGAGAGAGCGAAATTGTGTTTATATGCCCCTGCTTGAAATTTTGTGAGTTCATATGATCAAAAAGGGGAAATTTCTCTTGTGTTGTGAGGGCACATGCTTGATGAAGGATTAATTTTTGTGTCGGATGTCTTGATCAGCTGATTTGCATGAGTTTGCCAATATCGAGAGTCGATTCTTAAGTCTAGGAGGTCTTGATGTATTGAAGGTCATTGCATTGATAGGACCATGCATGTTTTCTTGATGATTTGCTGTATTGAATAATCGGTATGACCGTAACCTAAATTGTCGAACCAAAGTAGCGAGGTTTGGGTGTAAATTGCATGAGGTGTAAGATTGTTGTTCAAGGATGAACAAGGATTTAAGTGTGGGGTAAGTGATCTTGGGCAAATTTATATGCCCAAGTGATACTCAAATGTGTCATTTTAGCCTTGTTTATCTATCAATGTTTATACATTCTCATGTGATTGGTAATAAAATGTGAATTTATACTAACCAACATGATTAGCATTGTTTTGCAGGTAAAATATGATTTTGGGAAGCTAAAATGCATGTTGGGAGAGATCGGGGTTGGACTCGGATGTGAGCAAAGGACAAGGCATTGGAAGACACAAAATAAAGAGGCTCCGCGATGGAAGCGTGTCACGCTGCCATCGCGGAGGCCTTCTGCCTGGATAGGGAATTTTCGCCCAATTTCCAGAGAGGGTTCGCGTTGGGTCCGTGGCACGGTGGCCTGGCTCCGCGTTGCACGCCGTGCCACGTTGAGCCTGATTACCTGGACCCCCAACTTCCAGTGAGGGTCCGCATCGGTGGCGTGTCACAGAGGCAGTGCTCCGCGATGCACTCCGTGACACATTGCTTGTTATTCCGGGAAAAATTTCCACTAGTATAAATAGAACACTTAGGTTCATTTTTCAATATTCTGACTTGGTGGAGCAAGAACGTGGGTTACAGGCAGTTGAGGGGACGAAATTATTAGGGTTTTTCTCTCTTTCCTTCTCCTTGAATTCAATTGCTTGTATGTTTAACACTCATTTAATGATGTTTAATCCACAAATGAGTGGCCAATTCCTCTTCTTGCTGAGGTTAAGAACACTTGTAATGAAATGTGATTATTGATTCTTTGGTTTTTCATCTGTTCTTCCATGGTTGTTCTATTGATTCTTGTTCTTACTGCATTAATGTGTGGCCTACGTTAATGTATATCTAAAAAGTCTGGTTTCACTCGAGAGAGCAAGAAATTGGAAAGTTGTGAATTAATAGGATATGATCCTTTCTTAGTTTGGGAAAATTGAGAATTGATTTACCTTCAGGATAGAAATATACCTGAAAGTCGTATTAGTCAATTAGGAACCGGGTTCGTATGGCAAGAACATGAATTTTCGTTTAATCACAGAAATGTAGGTGGACGGTTCATGATTCTTAAGTTGGGTTAAATACGAGAGTTTTAATCCATTGGCAGTAGTTCTTGACTAGCAACCGGAGGAAAAGACTGACCGAATGATATTGATAATTGATTTCTTTACATGTTCATTTAACCTCAGCATGCTCACATTCATAGTTCAGACTCACATTAGATAATCGTTTTAGACTTAGCATAAAAATTAGAATCCAAAAATATCAAACTCTTGGTTACACTGTTGTCTTCATTGTTAAACTGAAAATATAATAACACTTGATTAATTGTTACCTTATCCCAGTCCCTGTGGGATCGATACTTGGCTTACTTGAGCCACTTTACTACTTGTTCGACTATGTGCACTTGCGTGTAGTTATATACCCATATAACAAACGACCCGAACAGGAGACTTGACATAATCAACACAATATAAATCTCATCATAACATAACATCAAAATCGGAAATCACATGATACATAACAAGCTGATTACTATGTATAGTCTGAAAGCCTTTACATAACTGATTGATGGGACAACACCCCCAACTAACCCGACAAGTTAGGAAACTAAAAATGCCAAGATAGCTGATACTGAACGTCCTTCGGGAGATGAAGACTCACCAAAGAAGCTAGATGCTGACACCGGAAACTGACTAGTGACAGGGCTGAGTCTTAAGATCGGAGCCTATATCATAAAATGATACAACATAGAGTACGCGGTCAGTACGTGGAATGTACATCATATGCAAGGTAAATAAAATGAACATTTAAAATACATAAAAGTTCGTAAGAGTAGGACAACGTGATCATAACATAAATGTCATAATGCAACATAAGGCTCAAGATTTCAAAATATTCATAAATCATTGATAATCATACTCACGAGATAAAAAGCTTTATTAAACATGAATTAAGCCAATATATATAATCATAGTCATACATAAATCATGACGAACAGTGGAAGATTATTATAACTGACATACCTCATATGAGCACACATAGTGCCTGACCTGTAAACTCCTAGTTGGGATGGTGTTCATACCTTGCCAAGGATAGAACCATGAAAGAGCATGATATCACTCATGAAAGACCCATTTGGGGAAAAAGGGACAGTCTCAAGAGAGGTCCCATCGTGACCCACAGTAGCACGTAGTTCTGAGATTTGGGGCAAAACCTAGGCCCCGAATCTACTCGATGTTAAATACTACTTCCAAAACATATATAGTGATCATAGGATAACATACATGAAATTCATGGGCTAGTTAAATCATGATAATCATAAACATGCTTGAAAATACGTGAACTAGCCATGAAATAAGGCCCGTGAGTCGGTCATAATCATAAATTCATAAATCATGATATTCGTACAAAATTCTAAATCATAGATACTTGATATTCATAAATCATGATGAGCGTTTGAGAGAAATCTTATCATAAGTCATAAATCATAATGGGCTAAAAGACAACAAGATCATACTGAAATCATAACTTGATTTTCATAAAGACATGCATAATTGGGCATGGTTTGATTTAAATCCGAATCTATAAATTTATATTCAAAATAGTTATAAAATCTACCCATATATCATAAAACATGATCTAATTCATGAAAAGGAGTTACCCATATATAGATCATAGAGAGATTCACAAGAATTAGATTAAACCCCATAGATCATGGAACTTGGATTGTGAAGTAGAATCTCATGGAATCGATAGAAGTTTGGGCATGAGAGAGGGAGGAACTCTCATTCATAGCCTCACATACCTGGGTAGATTAATTTTTCCCTCTTCCTTGAACACCCAAAAGAAATTGAAGAAGAATTGATGGATTTAAGCTTTGATCACCTCCAAGAGCCTCCTAGTCTTGCATGCATGGAATGGTAGGGCTTAGGAAAGGTTTTACTCTTTAAAAACCCTCATAACTGAGCTTAAAATGATGTAATTTAAGACTTAAGACCATGACTCGTGGTTAGGACTTGTGACGTACACTGTCCAAATTCACCTGAGGCTCTCCACGGAGGACCCTACAAATCGTTACTGGTGACCACTACTTGTGGTCACCCCTCTTGGGCCTCACTGCAAAAACCATTGACCCTTAACCCATCTTGACCACGATGACACAATGAGTCGTGGGCTCTGACCACGACTTGTGGGCATGCCCATGGTGACCCAAAAACTCAAATCCCAGAACTTAAAGCCAACACCTCACCACGAGTCACCTAACAACTTGTGGGGTGTAGATTTTCTATTTTTCTCCGTTTCAACTTCTGGGTCTGATCTTAGGGCTTCCGGGGCATTACAACTGCATTTGGTCATCATCTATTGAATTTCAAAGTTCCAAAAATGTTGAGTTTTGGACTTCCACATATGGTTGAGATGCATATGTTGTCCAATATCCAGTATATATATATTGTCTCACATCTCAATACCTTTTGCTTACAAAATTATAACCTTCTTAGACCTTACATGCACTTTAACATGTGGTTTGTATGTGACTTACGTGGCTCGCATGTCAATACAATTTTTTCAAACTTGGTATTTTCAATCCTTTTAAACTCCAATATTTATACACTCAGTGTATGTTAGGATAAATTTTTTTACATATATCCCACATGATTTATCATTGTCCGGATCGCACCACATGAAATTTAACGTTTCAAATCTGACCCAAATTATAGAGTGTTATAGGCAATTACCAAAACACCTTATGATCTTGAGTATTCATTCAATGATAAAGGTACTCCTGACAGTTAACAATTCCTCCCTTTTATGATGATAAACTAATAGCAGCGTCATACTTCTTGATGTGCACTTTGTAATTTCCTCCGTCTTCATAAACTTTTGATGTGAATCTTCTCCTTTAATCACAACGCCTATTTTGTTAATCTTACTCCTAAGAATTTGCTCCATGTTTTTAAACACTTATAGCTTCTAATTGATCCAACCAAGGTTAATTAAATAAGGTTCATAAGCTTGTATTAGTCCACCTCGATTTTAACAAGGTTTGTAAGCTTCCTAAATTGGTAGGCTTTTGAAAATTCAGTCTCTGCTTGCATCCATGTAGATGACTAGGTTTATATAATTAAATAACATTTCTAAGCTTATTTAATTAGCTATAAGGACTAGCCTTTCACTCATTGCAATCCTTCAGACTTCTAGGTTTGAGAACGTGATCATAACCATATGTTTTCTTGAAAGACATTCTCCCATATATAATTTTAAAAAATATCTATTCAGCGATAAGCATAAGGATCAATTTGTATTTTATACATCTTTATCTTTATATATCAACAGTTAGTTGTATATGGTGTAGTAGCAACTTTCTTCTTCATGAACCTTCTTTTAAAACTTTCCTGAAGACATTGTATATTCTTCTTCTTTAATTTCTCAACACATCTAGTGCATCTATACAAAATGGGTTCCTTCAAAAGTAAAAAAATGTTTCTTTATATTTCAGGCTATAGCATATGAATACATTAGTTGATATGTGAATAAGAAAATTTTGAGAATAGAACATCTCTAAACTTCCCTTTTTGGAATCATGAATAAGCAATAGTGCCAAGTTGAATACTTATTGAAAACATATGAATATTAGTTTTCCAACCCAAGAACTCATCAAGCCTAATTAGAAGGTATTTTAATTCATCCTTTTAATCCATATGGACCAAACCAAATAAAAAACAATATTAGCTTACAAAAATGTTATAGTAAGATTTAGTATGATTTTGTTATTAAAAAGGTTGATCAAAAATAGATTTTTTTGGCTAAGAAGGAAGATTTTCTAAAATATGTTCCCAAAAATTGTACAGGGAATTAATGACATATTTAATTCCCTCTTGCCTTATTAATCATCATTCTTCTACTCTTTGAACCTACTTCTGTTCTTTCCGGTTAAAACTAGTTGTTAGTTTTTTATCATTGTATCTCTTGATCAATTCATTCACATCTACTGTTGAATTAATAACTAAAGCTCTGGTTCCTTCTAATTTTTTTTGGCTTTTCTTCAATATTTAAAATTGAATTTTATTAATGATCTACCATTTTGATATCTTTTTCATATAAATATCTCATTGATGTACTCCTCATATCTTATCAGTATCTATTTCCCATAATTCCGAGTCTCCTCCTTCTTCAAAGTCCCCCTCTTTTTTTTTCTTGAGTCACTACTACCAGATCTTTCATTTTTATTGGGCTTGAAGTTAGTAATTTTTGGAATTTTAAAGTTTTGAAAATCTCAATCTCATTATAATTAGATAGGAAAGACTCTTGAGAGGTTAATCATTATGGAGGTATGGTATGATCAAGTATTTATATGGTTTGACAAAGGTGATATGTGAGTTTGATAATATCACAATATACTCTATGGACCAAGATTAGTGGTTTAGAAATGTGTATATAATTTAACTATAAGGAAAGGATATGAATACCTGACTAGTCATAAGAATCAGGTTCTTTAACTTTCTTTTTTGTGGCTAATCATTCTTAAGAATAAAGTAGCACTGTTGATTTTCATCTTGCGTCCTTGATCTATTCATGAGCGAGTACCAATTAAGGTATGAGGTTGATCTGTACTTATTTAATTCATTTACTTATGACTTACTCATTGCCTCATAATGAGGTAATCAAGAGTGTTCTTGATCAACTTTTTCTACGACTTCAATTTCAGCCTCTTCAGTTGTTTTTCATGTGATTTTTTCTTCATCACATGTGTCCTAATATTCTTTTGATGTATTACACCTTAGACAGGCTGACAATTTTACTCTTTTTTAGTTTGAAGTACTAGGTTCTTTTGTTGCTTCTCCTTTTGTTTTGCGCATCATTTTTTTCTTCTTCTTAGAGAACTAGTTCCTTTATCTGATTACTCAAGAAGTTCATCCTTCAAATGTATAGTCATCTATCTAAATATATCCTGTCTATTTTCTTTTGCAAACTACTCTTTCTTTCCACACATTCTAAGTTATTACAGTGCCCTTTTGCCAATCTTTTCTTCCTTTTATATGCACAACTTCCTTGGAAAATCAATAGTCCTTCTTATCTTCGTAGAATGAGAACATCTGAAGTTGGATATAAGACTCTGTGATCTTACCAATTGATCCACAACTCCAATTCATCTTTATAATTTTAAAATACTCGAGGCTTAGTTTGTTAGAGGAGCCAAGAGTTTTCTGCATCTCCTTATTTGTGGTTGATTGATCAAATAACTAGGTTCCTTAGTTCTACAATACTTCAAGATCTATTTCTTCTATTGTATTTCTGTGGCACCTTTTATCTGTTGGTCTTCTCTTTTTCAGCATTATGTATTATGTCTACTACATGCATCCTTTTTTCTTATGAGACTTTCTTTTAAATATTTCCTAAGTTTTAGAATTTCAAGAACTAGTCCCTCACTACCAACCCCTTTTTTCAACTTCAAAGAGGCTTTGTATGTCTAGATCTTTGTAATTTAGGACTCTTCTATAGACCATTTTAGAGAGGTATGATCCTAACTTTGTTAGCCTTCTTATACTTCTTTCTCTTTAAGACCCAGATTTCTAGTAATAGTACCGGATATGGAAGACCCCAACTCTTTTGTTGTACTCTTCAACTTCTGATATATACTTGTGCACTGGTCTCTATACCTTCTTTTCTCTAGAGAGTGGAATTCTCTAGTTATGCTATGCGCTCCCTACTAATAGGACTTTAGTAGGAGGAAATATATTTTTTATCCTTAGTTGATACCTCTTTGCATGCTCTTTCTTCCTCTTACCTTAGCCTTTTGTTTCAAATCAGAGATAATTATTAAGAACCCAGGCCAACTTGGGTTTCTTTAGGTATAAATGAGGATTTTTGCTTGCTTGATACGGATAATCAGATTCTTCTTCATTTGGTTCTTCATAATACTATTTGTCTCTCTAAAGTGATTTGATTTTGTGCCTTCAAGTTTTCATGATATGTCCATAGTCTTCACAATAGCAATACTGAATTTCTAAGGAGACAATCTTATTTCTAGTTTTGATCTTCTTGTTCCATGCTTCTTGTAAGTCTTTTATCAATTGTTATTGAGACATCCTACTCTTTCCATATAGATCAACCTTGACATCTTCAATTTTTTTCATTTCTTTTAGAGTCTTATTGTCATTGAGCTTTTTCTTGGGAAGGTGCAGCTAGAATCTTTTAATTTCTAGTCCAGCCTTTTATTCTTTAGTATGAGAACCTAGATCTTAAAATTATCAATTTAACTTTCTAGTTCTTTCTTACTTCTTCCAGTCTTGTGTGGTTTATTTGAAGGATAGTATATTCTTGCATCAGCTCACAACTTTCAATATAGAGATTTTTGAGGATATTGAGGACAATTTGAATTACACTTTCCGATTTTTTCCTAGAGTAATCATGAATTTCTTCTTCAACCTCTTAGAAGTTCTTATTGTTTATGTCTTCTTCTTCATCACCAACCTGCTTGACTCACCAACCTCCTATCTGGACATCACAACCTGCTCTTCATCAATTTTCTTATCTCTCAGGATCACCTCACCTAGCTCTTTACTACTGCGCAAAGAAATTGAACTCACATTTTCCTTGGGGTTCTTTTCGGTGTTATTCGAAAGTGCCCTTTGCAGTCTGTTAGTCTGCGGAAGGGACAATTTCCCCATCTGTCTCTCAAGATCATGGGTGGACTTTTGCATCTCATCAACCACCTGAGTCTGCTGAGTCATCCACTACTTCGTCATTTCCTCAAGTGAACTTCCAGGCTGCTGGCCCTGAGGTCTTGGATAGTTGTTCTGGGGCCTTTGGAAATTCTAATTCCCTCCCCATGAGGGATTGACTGCATTCCTATACTCCTGGTTGTAAGTATTACCTAAAAAACCTCCACAACGACCTTGTTGTCCTACAAAATATACAAATTCTGGGTTTAGTGGACAACCTGAGTAAGCGTGGCCTTCTCCACACACCTCAAATAATGGTGGTGGAGTCTGGACCTGGTGGACCTGCTGAACCTAACTTCTTGCTGATGTGGTTACAAGCTTGCTGATCACATTCACCAGCTGACTGATATCTGCTCGAATTACCACCACACCATTTACTTCGAGCTTTCCTAGAACCTTGGTTGCTGTGAACCCCCTACCTGAGTCCCGACTTCCCACTGACATGAGGTTCAAAAGAGCTTCTATCTCATCATAGCTCTTGGACATAATTTGTCCCTGTGCGGTAGCTTCAAGCAAGATCTTTGACTCCAACTTTAGCCCCTCTATAAAATTATGCCCGATAATCTTCTTCAGCTGCATATGATGTGGGTAATATCTCACGTAGCCCTTGTATAATTCCCAAGGTTGACCCAAGGTTTCACCATCTCTCTGCACAAAATCGGAGATCTTCTCTCTCAACTCTTTTGTCCTCCTTGAAAAGAAGAACCTATTGATGAATTTGTTGGAAAGAACCTCCCAAGTGGTGATAGAACCTACTGGTTCATGTTGAAGCCACTCCTTGGCCTTACCAATCAATGAGAATGGAAACAACGTGAGCTTACATACTTATCTGACACATTTTGATAGTGAAAGTTCTCACTCGGCTCCACGAAAGTCATCAGATGTCTGTAAGGATCCTTGTGTGGCTTGCCCTAATATTAGCAAGTATTTTGGACCAACCACATGGTCCCTTCCTTCAACTCAAAGTTTTCAGTAATGGTCGGGTTGATGATCGCTTTAGAAGCATTCTCCAAGTTCGGCCTAGCAAAGTTTAATACTGGAACCCTCTCCTGGTTGTTGCCCTGTGCTTGCTCATTATTCTGCATAGTTAACCTTCGAATGTTTCTCTCAATTTCAGGATCAAAATAAGCCAAAAATGGTTCTTGACTTATCGTAGATGGCACACACTGAGCATACAACACCTGTAAACTTCACAATAAACAAATAAGAACGTAAAATACAGAATAAAGGAATAAAAATCCTAACCTACAAATAATTAATCTATCTTCAAGTCCCCAACAATGATGACAAAAACTTGATGTTGCCAAACACACGTGGTTATCAAGTAATATAGGACAATGAAGTCCCGATTATCGATCCCTCAGAGACTTGTCAGATTATTCGTTTAAGGTTAACTCTTTATTTCGCTATTCTAATAACATAGATAAAACTAGGGAATGGTTTGGAGATTTAACTATTAAAACTTGAAATGTAAAACTAACTAATAAACTAAAGTTGTTGCAAATTTGTTTTGTATTTCAAATGATGATGAAAATCTAGAGAAATGGCACTTTCGCTTCAAGTTGAGTTATCAAGACTTGATTGCGCTAGATTAATTCTTCCTAAGGTTGATAGTTGCAAGTTACTATCCCATTTCTTTCCACTCTCCCGAGCATCAAATAAATATCTCATGAACCCTAATGCCTATATCCCTATGGTCATAGGAGAAACATAAAACAATGGTTATGCCTACTTGTATTTCAACTAAATAAGGTTGAAGGGTATATCTCTATCCTCATCAACAACTTCTAACATCCATCCAATGGTCCAAAGGATCTTTGAATTCCTATTTTACATTTACTTTTAACCCTTTCAATTCCCTCTCCCAAGTTCAACCAAAATCCAACAGATTTATTCACAAGGTGATTAGTCTAGCAAATAAGCAATTAAAACAAGTGAATATAAAGAACCTTTAATGAAGAATCAAAACTAGAAATAATCAATCTTTCAAACTTAAACTGTAGCTATGGACAAAACCCTAGAATGGGAGTTTAGCCACTCATAGACAAGCGAAAAAATAAGGATATCATAATCATTCAAAGTAAAACAATAGAGAAAAGAAGAAACCTAAGTTAAGAACTTGTCTCTTCTCCAAAGCATCATTACAACCCTTACTACGATCAAACAAAATGAAGTCTGATTGCTAACAAACGACCTAGATATTATATTTATAGGTGATCCCTCAAATAACACTTTTACCCTCAAGTATATAGCTTTAAAATTAGCAAAATCTATCCAGAAATGGGTTTGACATGCTGCATCCTCTGTAGCCCCAAGTTTGGCTAAATTTTCCTCTAAAGTTTAGTTCTGGGGGCCCCACTCCAGCCATAGTACCAAGGTATTAGCTAAATTTCCAAACTTCTGAACCCCTTTAGTGCCCCACTCCATCCACAAAACTAGAGTGTTAGTCAAATTTATGAGCTTTAGTACTCTTTTGGTGCCCCACTCCATCCACAACACTAAAATGTTGGGAAAATTTCCTAAGTCTGGGATGCTTCTGGAGCTCCATGCCTCTCATCTTGCCAAGGTGTTAGTCAAATTCTCATCTTCGAAGCTCGGGACCTGGCGCCCCACACCATTCATAGCACAAAATTTGGTGCATATTCCTCTGAAGTTCAAGGGTTGGCATGCCACGCTAGCCATACCCCAGACTGACTTTCGCGAACTCTTCTTTCTTCACACCTTGAGTCATTTTTGGGTCTATTTTTCTTGGTTTCCTGCTTAAAACATCTAGAAACATTTATTAGCTCACAAGACACACAAATACATGAATTCATGCATTTCATAAGGATTATGAACTCAAAACAAGGCTAAATATGGGTCAAATCATGGAAAATAGGCATAAGAATATGCCGAACATCACACGTCCAGAGTAAAGACTGGGGTCGTGACATGACCATCCAAACTCCTATCTAAAAAATAATAGGCCCATACACATTTGGCTAATCCAATAAAAACAAAATACAGAAAAAATAACACGTTACATAGCTTCTCAAGAATAGGAGCTAAGAATAAGCTTATAAAGTACTAAGAGGTCTGTGCTAGTTAGGATGAAATTGCTTCTGATGCATATATTCTGAGCAATTTCCTTGAACTATTTAACTGCTAAAATAGTACCTTTCTGGAATTTGATAATATTTCTATCTCTCCAAACCAGATACACACACATGCCAAAGACATAATTGATAATATTCTAATGACCAAAATCCTTCTATATCACATATCCATGTAACTTTAGATGAATATCACTATATCACTAATTGGTCTTTAATGTCCCAACCATAATAATAATCTTGTCCATAATGTCTTGATATAAAGGCAGGCAAAAAACAAATACTTAAATAGTTCATCATCTAAGTGACAAAACACACATGTTTGATGTCCTTTAATAGGAGTGGGCATAGTTTGGGCCAGTCCGAAATTCAAATTGAAATATGAATTTTTTGGATATTTGGGTTGGATTTTTGGATTATGGATTGGATTTTGGATTTCATTTTTAAAAATTATGGATTTTGGATTGGATATCGGATTTAGCATTATGAATTTTTGGATATCCGAAAATCTAAAATTTTTATACTTTATATTTAACCCTACTTAATTACTCATATTATATGTGTCTACTACCGATAAATCCAATTGTCAAGATCCAATAGATTAATATCCACGGGCCATCACAATATTAAATCAATACAATTTTTTTATTAATTAAATATAAAAATATAAAATATTTCATGAGTAAGTAAAGTTTAATACATGACATGGGCAGTAGAGTCACCTCAATTCTTGTTAATTGTAGAAAGTTATAAATTTCAAGGAGCAAACTATTAGGTGGATTGAGGTTGCTAATTATTATGGTCTACCTAAAAAGCTCAAAAGTCAAAATCGAAAATCCGAAAAATCCAAACCGATTAATCTGAAATTGAACTTAAAAAATCCAATCCAAACTGAATTTATTTGTACTGGATTTGGATTGCATTTTTTAAAATCTGAAAACCGAATATCCAAATCAAAATTCTCATATCCAATCCGATGGCCCGAACGCTCACCCCTATACTTGAACACCAACTTTTTGTATCCTATCAAGAGTGGACAGTCTCCCACGTGCAACTAGACAGAGTAAACTTGAATCTAGGATGTAGCTGATGCTAGAGAATCATACATTTCCGGGAGGGGGGGGGGGGAGGGAGAGGACTTTATGATATATGGGTCTCGTCTTTTTATATAGCATCTTGATACTAAATGTTCCACCCTATTAAAGATGTGAAATTTTGTTCATGAGATCACCTTGGATGCATTGCAGTTCTAGAATAAGTATTGTCTCTAATGTTTTCCTAACAACCCAAGTTGCATCATTGTGTGTAGGAATTGTATACAACGACTGACCCTTTATATAGAAGTTGTGGATCCATCTGATCCACAAGAAATCTTTTTTCATTGCAATAGCCTAGAGTTGTTTAGTAACAACAACCTTATTCCATGTACACAGGTTAATTACATTCAGTCCTCCTACAGATTGAGGCACATAAACTCTATCTTATACAACTGGTGCTTTCTTGGATATGGAGGATATCCATGTCCGAAGGAAGGACGTATATAAGGATTCAGTTGTCTTTATCACTTTCTTGGTAAGGAGAAATATATGTTGATGTGTCGGAATTTTGTGATACATTTGTATATCTTTTCATAGAGTTTTGCATGCCTTTGAGTGTTAATCTATGTCAATACTAACACTATTTTGCTAAGTTTCAGAAATCCCATGAATTAATAAAAGGAGGCATAAATCCAATGAAGTCTGCAAGAAATGGGTCAAAGAGAGACCGTACATTCAAGATGTAGTCCGCACTTCCAACTGCAAAGTAAACCAGAGAGCACCAGAAAGTGGTCAGAAAGGGACAACACAAGATGCGATCCCCACATTCAAAATGCGGACCATCAAATGAACTGCATATTCTAAACTAATTCATCTGGTGAAGCAATTGATGTAAGAAAGTACGGACAATCTTTTCAATAGATCGTCCACCAATCAAAGGACGAAAAACATCCAGGCATAATGCAATTTCAAGCGACGGTTCAAGAGACGGTCTGCACCTTCAAGATGTGGTCCGTCCTTGAGACCTGGGCCCTCCAAATTTGACTTTAAATAGAAATTTTACGGTTTAGTATAAATAGTCTGTTTTAACTTTTTTGAGGAGTTCAACTTGGTTTTAGATATTCAGAGTTAGTTTTCTTAGTTTTTGCATTCCTTTGAAGATTCCCATTGTAGTTGAAAATTCATTGATGTTTAATTGATCAATTCAAGTTTTCTCTCTCTTCTCATTGCTAAGTAAGTGATCATACTTAACTCAACATTTTTTGATGTGTCGGGATTTTGCGACACGTTGTACTTCATTTCATAGAGTTTTGCATGCCTTTAAGTGCTAATTTAAGTTAATACTAACACTATTTTGCTAAGTTTTAGGAATCCCATGATTTGATGAAAGGAGGCCTAAATTTTACTAAAGCCTGCTAGATACTAACAAAAGAAGGACAACACATCCAAGATGTGGTCCGCACTTCCAATCTCAAGTTGATCCAGAGAGTGTCACAAAGTGGTATGCAAGAGATGGCTCAAGATCCGGTTCGCACATTCAAAATACGGATCGTCAATTGAATCGTATGTTCGAAATGAATTCATATGTTGAAGAAATTGACTGAAGAAAGTACGGACAATCAAAAGACGGGAAGCCGGATAGTCAAAAGACGGGAAGCATCAAGGCCAAATGCAATTTCAAGCGATGGTTCAAGAAATGAACTGCACTTTCAATATGTGGTCCGATCTATCTCTGCGATCTGGGCCCTATGAATTTAAATTTTAATAGGGATTTTGGAGCTTAGTATAAATAGTCTTTTTTGATATTGTTTTAAGGAGTTCTGAATAATTTTGAACTTTTGAAGTTAGTTTTCATAGTTTTTTGTATTCCTTTGAAAATACTCATTCTAATTGAAGGATCCACTGAAATTTAATGGATGATCAATTTAAATTTTCTCTATGTTCTTGTTGCTAAGTAAGTGATCATGCTTAATTCAATATTTTCTTCTTCTTCTTCGTTTGTTATGGCTAGCTAAACCTCGATCTAGGGTTGTGAACCCAATGAGTTTGTGAACCCTATTGATCTTAATTGGGAGGAATAACTATGGACTTATTAATATTTAATTGATTTATGAATTATAAAATGAAATTGGTGGTGAAAGTCATTCAATCATGTCAAATTGCTTGAATTCTTCTTGAAAGAGCCAATTGATGTTTGGATAGCATCAATCAACAATGACCCAAGGCTTTAAACCTTGTTTAATGGATTCACCTAGACATATGATGAATTCAATTGGCAAATCGCAATCAGTTTTGACTTGAATTCTAATTAATTTGAGAAAATTATTTTAGATTGACATTGTTCATATTGTTGAGAGACACCTAGAAATTGCCTAAGTAGATTGCTTGCATGTCACGACCCTAGTTTACACCCTGGACGCAACACGGTACTTGGTGCTACAAGTGGCTCCAAGCTAACCCATGGCTTAACATTACACTGGTATATTGAATTAAATAGAAGCGAAAGCTGAAAAAAACATAACTATATAACTTTCTCAAAATAAGAAATGTCTGATAAGATACTGAAAATCTATGCAACAACTGCAAAACATGTTGAAACGAGACTTTGTCTGAAAGCCATCTAAGAATTGATGAGTTGCTGGGACAGGCCCCCAACTAACTCTACAAATTTGAAAGCAAAAAACAAAAATAGAACTAGATCCTCGTCCTTGAAAGATGAGGACTCACCAATAGATAATGCTGTTGAAATCGTCTGAAGGGAACTATTGACGATGCTGTGTCTAAGACCTGTACCTGTATCATAATATGATACAACATGGAAAATATGCATTAGTACTTTAAATGTACTGAGTATATAAGATGTAAGTAAGAACAGTAGAAATACACGACTGAACTGATAAACACTGAATATAACTGTAACATAGGTTCTGTCTGAGGATCATAACTACATACTGAAATCTAAATAACTGAGCTGAACTGAAAACTATGAATGAGCGGTATGGTACTATACTGTGGGAGAGACTATAATTGACATGTAACCACGTGAGCTAAGCGTGGTGTCCGATGTATACCTCCCATCTGAGAAGGCCCACTATACCTTGCCAGGGTATAGTAGATGAACTGGGTGATCACTGTCTAATGCTTATTTGGTCTAAAAACATATGGTGGCAATGTAGTTCTAGAAACCTGGGTGCGCTAAACCCCAGCCCACTCGGTGCTAAGTACCACTCCCACTGAAATTTCTAACTATGACTACTAGGTTGATAGATCAAACCTGATGTCCCAAGACTTAAGTCAGGAATACTTATCTGGAATGAAGGACCTGATAACTGAAACTAAGGGTTCTAAGACTGGACAGAGCTACTTTAGCATCGTAACCGTCTAAAGAACAACCCGACAATTGGTAACTGAGACTACGGAGTTTTACTGAACTCCTCAAGAGACTGAGTATAGTAAAATTGATCAACTGATATTTCTGTAAGATAATAAAAAGGCTAAATACTGACTGGGACTAAACAATCAATAATTCAACTTTTTGGATAATCTAACTATACTATTATGTTGACTATAAGAACTATCAGAATCAAGCAAGGTTTGTATCTGGACAATTATGCAAGACTCTTCAAATAACATTTATAGACTAGGGCTAAATACATATTTCACAGAAAGAGATATCAACATAGAGTATAACTAACTACAACCTTCAAGAATAATTAAAATTATAACAAGAAGGAATTTGATATTCTAACTGATAGACAACCCTAACATTGATACAAAAAGGGTTAGAACTGATTTAGGAAGGTTTTGGGACACAAGGGAAGAACAATTACCTCGTTAAAATCCCACAACCTAGAGTAGAATTCCTTAGAAGAAATCTTGAGAAACTGAGAAGGAAACTTGAAAGCCCTAGCTTGCTCTAAGAGAACTGTCTGAGTTCTTCGTGCTTCTTCTATTTGATTTTTGGGGAAAGAATGAGGGAGAGGGTAGACTATTCCTCTAAAATTCCTCCTAAATAATCTTAATATGACATAGTTTAGGAGTTAAGATGATAGAATTTTACAAAAATGCCCCTGGAACCTTTAATAAAACTTTCTGTCTGTCAGGCGGTAGGACTCAACCTATGAGTCGTATCCGTACCACCACTCGTGGTTAGCGACTCTGCTTCAATCCAACTCTCTAAAGTTTTCCACGGATACATACTATGACTCATACCAGCATCCTATGACTCGTACTATGATCCGTTGTTCAGTCTTGAGTTTTTCCTTTGACCCCACTCATGACTTATCCTACGAGTCGTACCATTATATCATCAGTCGTACCATGACTCTTGGTTACCAAGAGTTTCCCTGACCATTTCTTTGAACTTTTCTATGACTGATCAACATGATCCATACCAGGGTAGCACGATTTGTAACATGGAGTCATGGTTTCTCCAACCTCATTCACTGAGCTTCCCCATTCTCCAATTACGAGTCTAGGTATGATCTGTACCTCGATTGTACGAGTCGTACTATGACTCATACTAAGATCTTTTTCCCAGAAAATTAAATTTTAAATCTCAAGGCTAGTCTTAGGAAGTTCTGGAGTGTCACATTGTATCTTTGTGAAAAGCCCATTATCATTACTCTCAGTTGAGTGATTTAGGGAGATCAACCCTATGCGAGGATACTTTTCTAGAATTTTCTCTTTATTGATTAAATCTTAATCATCATAGTCTTAGTTCAATTACATCCTTATGACTAACATGAGCAGATCATCAACATCCAGATCATATTTGCATTAGTGATATTTGTGGATCTAGATGATGTCCCAATAGATACGATCCTAACTCCTTATTGGGTTATTATATTGCATCGAGCACATACACTCTCCTTGGTGAGGTGGATTCCGGGCAATATCATATTTTTGGCACTATTGCCTGGGAATTTGGCATTAGGTCCTATCTAGCAATTCAAATTTTGGTTTGTTTAATTTGAGTCCATTCTATCACACTTGTTTTGCTGTGATTGTGAAACAGGTGAGCAACTAAGGATGGATTTGCCACCGGGTGAAGTAGAGAATTTCTTTACGGATGTCAACAATGATGTATATTATGCTAGTGCGATCATACATCCGAGAGTAAAATCTACTTCATTCAAAGTTGATGGTAGCATCTACACAATATTAAAAGTGGAATGTCAGTTGCACAATTCAACTGACCAAGACCCCATTAGCATCTCAAAAACTTTCTGGAGGTTTGTAATTTTCATAAGCAGAATAATGTATCAGATGATGCAATCCTTTTGAGGGTATTCAAATATTCCTTGGCGAGGGAAGCCTGTGACTGATTGCACCACCTGCCTCCCAACTCTATTTGCACATGGATAGAGCTTGTAAATGTTCTCTTCAAAAAATGGTTCTCGCCGAGTAAGAAAGTTGAACAAAGGAAATTTTTTTTCTATTTCAGGTAGCGTTTGGGGGAATAATTATTTGAGAAATGGTAAAGCTTCAAGCAATATGTATTGATGGCACCTAATCATGGGTTCCCTAATCAAATTTTTCTTGAAAAATTCTACACTAGCTGGATTATTTGAGTCAATCGGTGGCCAACAATGCGACAGGGCGCTGTTTTATGGACAAAACTTATCATTTTATTGCCACCATACTTGACGGGGTCGTAAAACACAACCATGCATGGAATTTCCATGACCAAAGTGGTGGAGTGAATGTTGGTATTCCCTTATTAACCCATTTCATGAAGGAGAATCAAGACCAAGATCAGATGATGGATACTATAATCACTAACATTGCTTTGTTGACCAAAAAATTGACTGAGAATAAAGTCAAGAAAGTTCATGCAGTTGAAGAAGTACCAGGTTTACCACCTCACTATTCTAAAGCATATCCTCTTCCCTACCATGGTTAACAAATTCAAGATTGGGCCATCAGAATAATTTTAGGATCCTAACTATGTTGGAAATGCACCATGTGGTTATCCAAGGCCACATTACCAAAAATATCAAAGCCATCCATAGTCCAATTACCAAAGTTAATGGAGACTTCACCATTAGATCAAGGTCAATTATGCTAGGAATGACTAAAGTGGTCTAAGCCAAAGTTGACAAGATGAAAATTTTAGAAATTGAAGTGTTAATCCTCATGTGACACTGAGAGGACCGTCATCTAGTTCTCACAATTGGAGAGATAGTTCACCACAAGACCAAAGGGTTGCCAAAATTGAGGACATGTTGGAGAAAGTGCTCTCAAATCAAGAGAGATCCAATGCTTGTCTTAAGAATCTAACTGAAGTTGTTAGCTACCATATAGCCTCTATTCAAAAATTGGATCAAAAAATGAGAGGCCTCTCTGGAGAGCACAATTTTAAATAGAAAGGTGTGACACTATGCCAAATCCCAAGGATAGTGGAAGTAGCTCTAATGCTTATTGCATATCTATAGTGACTCGAAGCGGAAAAATGTTGCATTCCAAAATGGATGAGTCTTGTGTTGATAATGTTGACCAAGTTGAGAAAAAGGAAGCCTAATAATGTTAGATAAGAGGTGGTGCTGAAACTGCTTGTTGATAGTTCTAATATTGAGAAGATAGTGGACTCGACAAGAGAAGAAAAGGTAAAAGAGAAAGTGGGTTACATTGCCAAATCCTATCCTCAACATTTTTCTCCATTTCCTCAAAGATTAGCTAAGCAATTGAAAAGCACATTGAAAGGTTAAAGGAGCGACTTTGCGGGTGCCGTTTATTGATGCTACAAAAGAGATGCCTTGATTCACCATGTATTTGAAAAAGTTGCTTATAAAGAATAGGCCAATTGAGGAAGAAATGATCCCTATAACCCACCGAGTTAGTTCCATCATCACTAGCACACATGTGGAGAAAAAGGAGATCCTGGAGAGTTAACCATTTCATGCAAGATCAAGCACTATGATTGCTTGCGAGCTCTATGTGATAATTGAGAAAGCATTAATTTGATGCCCTTATCTATATATAAATTGTTAGGGCTGATCATGTTAAAGTCCAACTCTATTCGGTTTCGAATTGTTGACAAGTTAATCAAAAAGCCGAAAGGGGTGGTTGAAGATGTGTTGGTAAAGATCAGAAAATTCATACTTTTGGTCGACTTTATTGTTTAGATTGTTCCATGGACATAGACATACCTATCATTCTTGGTCAACCTTTCCTGGACACCAATAGGGACTCAAAAAAAATGAAATCATGTTCTGAATCAATGATGAATCCATGACTTTTAAGGCCAGAGAAGGGCATGAGTTGCCTAAAAACTACAACAGCATAACTGTGGTTGATGAGTGAGTTGAGGAGATCGGTGATAAAAAAGGGCAAGCCAACCATGGAGCTAAGGAGACACCTAATAATAAGAAGGCTAAAAGCAAGTAGGTGAAGCCATATCTCTACGGTTCCAAAGAGAGAAAATGGGAGTGAAAGCCCCATCCTAAGGATGACTCATCCTTATGCTGATTTAGGTATCATGCATCGTGCCGCAATGTTAAATTAGGAACTTGTTCAGAGGCAACTGATCGTGGGAAAAATAGCATGCCCAAGTGATGCTTTATAACTTAGTTTTGTATTGTTTATCGAATTAATTATATGCATTCTCATGTAATTTTATGTAAATGTGAATATATACACTAACCAACATGATTAGTTCTTGTTTTTGTAGGTTTAAAATGAAATTGAGGGACTAATCCATGAGTTGGTGAAGTGGAGGCATGAAATTGGATTTAAAACGCAAATGTCGGCGAGGAGGATGCGCGCAACAGCCCACCTGCGCGTTGGCAACGTGCCACAGCATGTAGGCTGTGCGACCAAGCCCGTGACACGCCTCTTAGCGCGATGCACAAGCAGCGTGACACGCTGCCAACGCGGCAAGGGGCTGCCTGGCGATGATTTTGGGAGTTTCCAGTGTGCATTCGCATTACCTCCATGTCACGGAGGCAGTGCTCCGCGATACACTCCATGACACGGAGCCATTCTATGACAGGCATAATTTTGTACAATTCTCATTTACTATAAATAGGTCCCTTGGCTCCTAAAATCATTAAAGTCACGATTTTATTCTGAAAAACCACCTAGGAGTGAAGGGAGAAGGGGGGGAGCTCACCTAGGGTTCATCAATTTCATCTTCTAATCTACCAATTCTTGTAAGTATGTTACTTTAACTATGTTTTCTTGTAATTTTACGAACATGAGTGGCTAGAACCTTTCCTCTAGGGTTGAAGCCGTGAGTTATGAGGGTGTTTTTACGAATTTGCTTTGGAATTAAGTTATTGATTGTTGTTTTATCTTGTCTTAATTACGGTTGTTTTTATGATTGATCACCTTGAAAACACACTCTTTAAACTTAGCCAAATGCTTGAGAAAGCAAACCTAGGGAAGAACATAAGAATGTAGGAAGCAAGTTCTTGTCTTTTGATAAGATTTTGTGGTTAGGATAGAAATATACCTAACACCTTGCTTGGTTGATAAAATGGGAAGAGAGAAAGACACCGGCTTAGATTTGTCACTCCACGACTTGCAGAAGTAGTTGTGAGGCTAAGTTTGGTTAAATGGTTGGAGGTACGAAAGTACCCTAATCAATGGCATAACCCCATAAACCACATCCACGTAGTTAATTGCCTACGAACTAGAATTAGCATCCTCGCTCACAATGTAGTAGTGAGGCTAGTTTGTCGTGTTTAGAGGTTCGGAAGACCATGAACATGCAATTCTAACTATGTGAGACGACAATTGATAGTTTCATACTGAAACCATTGCAAATCGTAGTATCGCATGATTATCCGGCTTTAACTCTATGTTGCTCCTTGAATGAATTTAGAGTATTTCGTTGACCACAATTAGACTTAATTAAACTCTATCAAAAATTTCTATAATCAATACTTGCGGTATTTAATATCACACTTGAACTTGATAGTCAGCTGAATTGGTCTAGTCCCTGTGGGTTCGACATCCGGCTCTTGAAAAGGGCCACTATATTACTTGTACGACCCATACACTTGCGGGGAGCACCAGCAAGCCAAGGGAGACTACATCCTGAGTAGTATCCACATCCTGTCGCGACATTAAATCAAGCGCTTCTTGGGAGGCAACCCAACTATTGACTAATGTGTCTTGATGGATGTAGGTTTGAACTTAAAAAGGGTGGAGAAAAATTGAACAAAGCATAGAAGGAGCTTAAGCTTTTTATTAATGGATGTAGGAATAGACCACATTTTAAAGATACAGACCATTATTTGCTCTATCAATGGGAAGTAAAGTGAAGTAGTGAGTTGTTGAGTTTGAACTTAAAGGACAGTCTGGTATACGGATCGCATCTTTGAAAGACGGTCCATATTTTAGACTGTCAAATATTTTTAAAGATTAGGATATTTTGGTTATTTTAGGCCGAAAGTGGTTTAAAGAGTGGATTGTTTATTCAAGAGACAATAACTTTTAAAATACAAAACCTGACCCGATGTCCAACATGTTTGGAGGGTTTAAATCATGCTCCCTACCGTTAAGCCCTCCTCTTTTTTTTACTCTCCTTTTTTCTTCTTTATTCTCCTTCTACTAACAACGCTTTATTGCTAAACCTCCAATCTTTTTGACTTGCATGCCCTGTATCACACATATTTTACACATACACACATCTTCCCTTTGTGTCTAGCAACTGAATTTCACATGCATCTGGGGTTTACTAAGCTCATGATTATCACCTTGCACACATACAGTACACCTTTCTCTGAATGCTTAAGTATTGTGCTCAATTTCATGCTTAACTTTGTGCATATTTCTTATGGCTTGTTGATTTCCCATGATTTGAACATGAATGAGGGAAGAACTGGGTGATTAGTGTGATTTCTATGGGGTTTGGACTTGTTATAGCTTGTTTGTTTGATAAAATGGTCTTTCTATGTGAAAGACGACCATATCTTGCCCCATACAATAAATATTGGACTTTGAATGTTAAAAGTTTTGCTAAGTGTTGATAAAATCTCTAGTTTGTTCAAGAAATGGACCATCTTTTGAAGAAACGGTACGCATTTTGATTCGTTATTTGAATCGGAATATCAAGTTCATTAGGTTCATTTATCGATCCAACTTACGGTTAACATCTTCTAAAGACGAACTACATGTTGTGCCGTTCTTTGAACCAGTGTCACCTAATATATGATTTCAAAGGACGGTTCAAAGTATGGTCTGTATCTTCAAGACGTGGACTGTCTCTACACCCGCATTCCAATATTTTTAGATGTTTTATTCTACATTGTTCAACACCCTCGTGCTTAATGTTTGTTGCTCAATTATAGGAAATAACACCAAAGTGATTAGCATTAAGGGGTGGCAAGGCCACAAACCCAAAGAGGTCCCGATTGTGAGACAAGGATATTAAGGAGTATCAGCTCTTGACCATTAAGGAAGCCACCAAATAACTCCGGCCTTGTCACCCGCTCTCTCATCTAGGATGGCATCAGCAGATACTCCATCCTAGAGCCCTTTGTCCCAGCCTTCAGAGGAGTAGCCCGTTGCTCGACCTAGTGGGCAATAGATTGATATCACTTCTAGCGAGTCCACAACTCCAGACTCCACTAGTTAGACCACATCCCCACATGATGATCTAGCTAAGTGAAAGAGAAAACAAGGGAAGGATATGATCAAAATTAGGTAGGTAGTAAAGGGAGACTATGTAAGATACCTTAAGGGCCGGGCTAATCATATTGGAAAACCCCGGTGGAGCATCACTGAGGAGAGGGTAGTCAGTATTTTCGGATTAGACCAGTACCTAATTATTATGGAACAAATCCAACTCCAGCATTAGGACTTCCTTCTCCACCCCTGGGACTAATATAATTAGACCCTTATTAGGGAGTTCTATGTAATATATGGTGCCCTCCTCCAGGAAGCAAATTTGGGCTTGAGGTCATTGGTGGAGCCACTGGAGTTTGACAATTTGAGAAGTATCAGTTGATATACACCGCGAGGCAACCAACCGATATTACTTGAGCGATGGATATGAGGTCATAAATACCTTAGAGTTGGATGCTGCAACTACTTTAGGAGTGCATGCCAGGCTTGTTAGAGTCATTGCCCTAGCTATACTCACATGGGACACCCTTGACTTTGCTCCCATTTTAAGAGTGACTTGAGACTACAAACTAAATTCTAGTGGAACATTATGTGTAGCCGTATCTACCCAACAAAGAGTGATAACAAGCTCATACATGGACATGTACTGGTTATAGCATCGATCTTGGATCAGAAGAAGGTGCACATCATATAGATGTTACCTTTGGATCTTAAGGAGCGGGATCTGCAGAAGGCCACCTCTCTCCTATTCGCATGTCTAGTGATAGCCTTACGCCAGAGGGTAGAGGTTCTTGCTTTACAAAGAGAGGACATATTCATGGTGGCGCAATGGGTGACTGAGATCACCAATATGAAGGACGAGTCACTAATTACAGCTTCTCGACACACTAGCATATTTGTGCTAGTTGGGGGGCATCCCAGAGTGAGGGTGTCCAGTCTGAGGAACCCGATAGAGTAGTCACTTCACAGCCATCAGCATCTCCAACAACACTTCCTTAAGATTCTGCTCCCCAATAAGCTACTTCATCTGTTGCTATACCTGTCACAACTCCTGCTACCATTTATAGTACTTTCCAGCTCTTTCGGGAGATCTTTGCGAGCATGGATGCTCGACTAGATAGAGAAGAGAGGCAGCAAGCCTGACCAATTAGGAGATGGGACCTTTTTGTCCAATATTATTGAGAGGGCACTGTAGCTATTGCGAGACTCTATGTGGGCCACCTATGAGTCAATACTTACTAGAGTAGAGGCCATTGAGGCCAGGGTGATGCAGTTGGAGTGGGGCTCCAGCCAGATAGAGATTTAGAGCCCCTAACAGTCTTGGAGGAGACTGAAGCTATAGTGTATGAGCTACAAATTAGAGAGCCTCAGGTGGAGGATGTTGATATTTCTTTGTCGGTGCTCGATAGTACCCGACCCATTTCCAGCCTGATGGAGTTGGTTCTGGATGCATCATGATTCAGACCTTTACCTACATAGATTTCCCCTCCCAAACCACCCCATCTAGAGTTTCACCTTAGCTTGATTTAGAGTAGCGCATTTTGAGCACTTTGGGGAGCTCCTCTAACTTTTCTTCTTCATGTTTGTGTGTATTGGGAACATTGCACAAATTTTAAATTGGGGGTGGGGGGATGTATCTTTGTGATGTAATAATTTTTCTTGATGTGACTCTTGATTTGTAATGAAAGATTGATTTTTTTGTGTTTAATGATGATGTGTTATAGATGTCCATTAATTGTTTTCATAGTATAGAGTCATCTTAGGTTTTGTTAACCATGATTCTTTTTCAGGAGGCTTAAATTTTATGAAATTTAGCAAAATAAAAAGTAGTTTAAGTGTCGAAGTGTGTGGGTCTGATAATTGATTGATAGACGGCTTTTTAAGGGTACCAACCTATATTTTGAGTTTTTGTTGATTGAATAGTATATATTTTGACTTAGGCGATTGTGACATATGAGATTATTGTATGCTTTTGTGCTTCTTCAAAAATTTCCCTCATCAAAATTTTTGCCACAACTATTTTGTATTGATATGTTTACCTTTGTTTTTGATATCTAACTGTGTTGATTGTGGAAATGAATCCCTAGTTGAGAGTAGAGATGATTTGTCCATTTGATATCCATGTGCCAATATGTGGTAAGAAAAATTATTGTTTTGGTAACTTATTGTAGTGACACTCTAGAAATTGCCTGGTTACTCATGCTTTAGTCTAGAATTGATGTTGGGTTGTAGAAATGAACTTAGGCCTTCTTTGTGTTTCAAAATCCCATTTGCCTAAATGAGCCTACCAAATGATGTATGTTTCCCTAATCTCAACTTTGAGCCAATAACTTTTTTTGTTGATTAATGCAATGAAACCAAAACCAATTCTCAAGTTGATCCGCTTTTGAACCCATCATCCTTGACACTATGAAATGTGATGAAGATATGAAGAAGTATAGGTTGGGGCTGATAAGGTGGAAAAGAAAAAAAAGGGGCAAAAGTGATTAAGTTTGATCGCTTCCCAAAGTATTTTGAGCAAGAAAGAATAAAAAATAAGTGAAAAATAGAAGAAAATAAAAGAAAAAAAGGAAAAAAATAAATTGAGCTCACAAAAACTACCTTGGGTTGTGTGAAAAATTACTAAGAAAAATAAGGGAAAAAAGTGAAAAGTGAAATGGAAATATGATATAGTGTTCAAGGATGGCAACGAGCAACTAAAATACCATGTTTTATATACTACCAACCTATGGATCGATATTACAAAATTAGAAAAACCCTTATGTGATCTAAACCTAGATTTCCAAAAGAGAAGGTAGAATAAAGGCATGAATATGGTAGTTGTGACCCAACATGTGAATATCTTTGTGAGAGTTGAGTGTCTTTCTCTTCTCTCTTGTTCTTGTGTCCATGTATTGTGTGTGATCATTAATTCTAAAAATGGACAAGTTTCCTTGGTATGAATGTGAGGCCACATGGATAATAATAGCTAGCATGAATTACTCCTCAATCTAGGTGTCTTGCATATTACAAGATGTCATGAGTAGATATTGCATACTTAATCTTAATGGTTGTGAGAAAACTGATTTTGCATGAGAGGGGGTGGCTTTCTTGAAAATTGTATGCCTGAAGCTATTTGCAAAAATCATCCTAGTCATTGCACTTTGTGATACCAAAACAAGAGTCTAGGTTTAGGATAGATTATCATATTTTAGTTGCTTGAGGACAAATAAAAACTTTAAGTTGGGGGTGTTGATGTGTCAGGGTTTTTGTGACACATTTTTACGTTGTTTCATACAGTTTTGCATGATTTTAAATGCTAATTTAATTCAATACAAACACTATTTTGCTAAGTTTTAGGAATACCATGATTTGATGAAAGAAGGCATAAAATTCACTAAAGTCTGCCAGATATAGGCAAAAGATGGACCACACATCCAAGATGCGGTCCGAACTTCCAACCGCAAGTTCCAAACCAATCCAAATGGTGAAGCAATTGATTGAAGTATAGACCTTCTCCATTAGTTAAAATACGAGAAGCATCAAGGCATAATCCAATTTCAAGCAACAGTTTAAGAAACAGACATCACTTTCAATATGCGGTCTGTTTCTGCAACCTGGGCCCTCCAAATTTGAATATTAATAGGGATTTTGGGGCTTAGCATAAATAGTCTTTATTGATATTCTTTAGGGAGTTTTGCATAGTTTTGGAGTTATTTTTCATAGTTTTTGAATTCTTTTGAAGATACCTGTTGTAATTGAAGTATCCATTAAAGTTTAATTAATCAATTTAAGTTTTATCTCTCTTCTTATTTCTAAGTAAGTGATCATTCTTAATTCAATACTTTGTTCTTCTTCTATTGCTATGGGGAGCTAAACCCTGATCTAATGTTGTGAACCCAATGGGTTTATGAATCTTACCAATCTTAATTGGGTGGAATGAAGATGTGCTTTCTAACATTTGGTTAATTTTTGCTTTATAAAATGAAATTAGTGGTGGAAGTTATCCAATCAGGCCAAATTACTTGAATTATGCTTGAAAGAGCCAATTGAAGTTTGGATAGTATCAATCAATAATGACCCAAGACTTTAAACCTTGTTTGATGGATCACCTAGACATAGGATGAATTCAATTGGCAAAATGCAATTAGTTTTGATTTGATATCTAATCAACTTGAGAAAATTAGTTTAGATTAACATTGTTGAAAGAGACCTAGAAATTGCGTAAGTAAATTGCTTGAATATTTCAAAATGCCCATTATGATTACACCCGGTTAAGTGATTTAGGAGGATCAAGCCTATGCGAGGACACTTACCTAGAATTTTCTCTATATTGATTAAATCTTAATCATCATAGTTTTAGTTCAGTTACATCTTTACTACTAGTATGAGTAGATCATCAACACTCAAATCATATTTGCATCGCTTGATATTTGTGGATCTAGATAAAGTCCCTATGAATATGATCCCAACTACTTATTGGGTTATGATATTGCATCGACCGTGTACTCTCTCCTTAGTGAGGTGGAGTTTGGGCGATATCACTTTTCTCTTCTTCTCTAGGAATGAGTAGCTAAACTCTGATCTAGGGTTGTTAACCCAATAGGTTTGTGAACTCTAATGATCTTAATTGGGAGGAATCATTATGGATTTGCTAATATTTGATTGATTATTACTTTGAATTGTTAAATTGGTGGTTTGAAACATCCAATTATGCCAAATTACCTCAATTGTGCTTGAAAGAGACCATTGAAGTTTGGGTAGAATCAATCAATAATAACCCAAGGCTTTAAACCTTGTGTAATGTATTCATCTAGAAATTTGATGAATTCAATTGGCAAATTGCAATTAGTTTTGATTTGAATTCTAATCAATTTGAGAAAATTGCTTTAGATTGATACTATTAGGATCATTGAGAGACACCTAGCAGTTGCCTAAGTAGATTGCTTGCATATTGGTATAAGCCTATGTTTTCTCCTATCGGTTAAGTGATTTAGGGGGATCAATCCTATACGAGGACACTTTCCTAGAATTTTCTCTCTAATGTTTAAACCCTAATCGTCTTAGCCTTTAGTTTAATTACATCTTTACCCCTAAAGTGAGTAGATCATAACCATCCAAATCATATTTGTATTGCTTGATATTTGTGGATATAAACAAAGTCCTTATGGATATGATCCCAACTCCTCGTTGGGTTATTATATTGCATCGACCATGTACACTCTGCTTAGTGAGGCAGATTCTGGTCGACATCAAGTTTTTTGTGCCATTGCGAGGGAGTTCCGCATTAGGTCCTATTTAGCAATTTAGATTTTTATTTATTTGATTTGAATCTACTCCATCACACTTGTTTTGCTGTAATTGTGAAACAGGTGCATAATAGAAAATCCTCAAGTTGAGATGGAGAATGTCTTCGCGGAAGTCAATGATGATATTGACTATGCAAACGCCATAGTTCCTCCAAAAGTGAGTGCCCCCTCCTTTAAGATTGATGGGGACAATGATGAAGGTGGATGGCCAATTCTATAACTCGAATAAACAAGATCCACACCAGCATCTCAAAAATTTCTTGTATGCGACTTGCATAAACAAAAAAATGTCTCGGATGACGCAATCCAATTGACGGTGTTTAAATATTCTTTAGCAGGAAGACTCGTGATTGGTTGCACCACCTATTCCCCAACTCTATCCATAATTGGGAAGAACTTGTCAGCATGTTCTTGAAGAAATGGTTCCAACCAAGAAAGAAGGTCAAACAAAAGGATAAGATTTTCTTTTTCTGGAAGCTTTCGGGAGAACAATTGTTTGAAGCACGAGAATATTTCATGCAATATGTCCTAAGGGATCCCACCCATGGGTTCCTCGAGAATATTTTTCTTGAGAAGTTTTAAACCAGTCTTGACCCATTCACTCAATTAGTTGCCAGCAATACAACTGGAGGTTGGTTTATAAACAAAACCTACAAATTGCATTGCAACAATCCTTGACAAGATCACCAAACACAACATGCATGGCATGCCTATGACTATAATAGTGTAGTGAATATTGGTACTCCCTCATTAACCTATTTGATGAAGTAGAACCAAGAGCAAGATTGGATGATGGCTACAATGGCCACCAACATTGCCTTGTTAACTAAGAAATTAATTGAGACTGAGGTCAAGCAAGTGCATGCAGTTGTAGAGGCACAAGGCAGTCCTCAATATGGGCATGTATTCTCCCCCCTTTAATACAAACAATACCAAGAGCAACCTCCAATGCCAGTTTAAGATGATAACTATATTAGCAATGCATTGGGAGGTTATCTAAGGCCACACTGTTAATAATAATATCAAGGCCATCCATCTTCCAAATACCAAAATCAATAGACACCTCAACCACAAGGCCAAGGTAAATATTATACAAATTGAATGATTATGCAGCCCCAAATCAAGGTTGGCACAACAATGGTAATTTCGAAAATAAAAAGCTTAAACTCCTATGACCCACCAAGGGGTCCATTCTGTAGTAACTGGAGCGAAGGACCATCTCAAGAAGAATGGAGGGTTCAAAAACTGAAGGCATGTTGGGAAGGGTGCTCTCGAATCAAGATAGGTCAGATGCTTTCCTAACAAGTTTGACTAAAATTGTTGGCTCCCACACAGTTTCTATTCAAAAGTTGGAGCAACAACCGAGAGATCTTTCGAAAGAGCACAACCCTAAGCAAAAGGAGCAACTCCCTAGTGACACAGTGATCAACTGTAATGCCTTGGAAACCCAAATTCTAAATTGGGGACTTTAATCGGAGAATTTGGAAAATATGCAGAAATGCTACAGGACGACTCACCTAACGGGTCGTTAAGTGACCTAACGACTCGTTAGGTCAGCCGTGAGAAGGAGGTCGGAGATATTGTAAAAAGGGAGGCAGTGTTCCGAACAGGTGACCTCACGAGTCGTGGTCGAGTCCCACGACTCGTTAAGTCAATCATGGTCAGGATGGAACCTAGAATTCTAAAAGTTGGCAGTGTACTTGACGGGTGGGGACAACGAGTTGTTGTCACCTGTAATGACTCGTTATGTCCCCCATTACCAGCCTTAGTCAGTTTTTAGGCAGTGTACCTAACGAGTGTCACCACAAGTTGTTATCTATGGCAACGACTCCTTAAGTGACTCGTTATCAAGCCTTGTATAGAATTTCAGAAGTGAGGCAATGAGGTTCACGACTGGTGAACATGAGTCGTGGTCAGTCACCACAACTCGTTAGGTACCCTATGGTGACCTACTGAGGAACCTAGGCAGTGTACCCGAAGAGAGTGACCACAAGTCGTGGTCAGTCACCACGACCCGTTAGGTCACCCGTTAGGGTCACCTGACAGTTTTTTCCAGCATTTTTGAAGGGCTACTCAGTAATTTCTTATTCTCCTAAGATTTAAACTATGCCGTTTTGGACGTAAATTTAGACTTATTAGAGGGTTTGGATGGTTCCTCCCCTAATTCACACGTCAACCCTCAGAAAATTTATCGAAAGTTCTCTCAAGAAACTCTCTAGCAGTCTTAGGGTTCTCCTTTATCACAGCAACTCAGGTCTTCTTCTTCGGGGAATTTTTAGCCAGGTATGTGGGAGTTCAACAAGGAAATTGTCCTTCCCTTGTGTCCCCCAAAATCCTCCCATAATTTCCCTATCAGTTTAGCCCTAAGATTTTCGAATATGAAGAGATTTTCATGTTAGTTTTCATTAATTTCAGTTTGGTTATTATCCATGTTTATTATTCATATGATCTTCATCAAATCATAAGTAAATTGTTGTTGTTCTTGCCAAGATGATTTACAACCCTAAATTTTCGAGTAAAGATTATTGCGCATTAAATTCCGTCTATTTTGCAAAGTATGTTTTGGGATGAATATCCTAGTAATTCTTATTATATATATATGTGAGTAATTATTCCATTGAGGAGAATGATTTTACCCTTGTTGGATGAGATCCCTTCAAATTCTTGAAATTTCACCATATTATGAAATTTCCATGTTGTTGGAATGAGTTGTGTTCTCTATTAGTTGCTTAGTAGTTTAGTTAGTTAGAATGTAGTGCCTCTTCAGAACTATTCAGAAAGTGTCAACTGATCAGTTTGACTTCAGTCATTTCCCGAGGTGTCAGTGGTGCCTCCTAGTTATTAGAATCAAACTTAGAATCTAGTTTATTGGTCCATTAGGCGGTCATGACTTATATATATAGCTCTGACCAGCCTCAGGACCCCAGTTCAGTTTACAGTTGCTCTTGGGCGGTTACGACACTTCCAGATAAGCAGCTCTGACCAGTCTAGAACTCAGTTTTAGAATTTGGTCCTATAAGACTCTCAGGGTACTTTCAGTTATATGTCCCTATCTAGTCTTGGACCCCATTTTCGAGCTATCAGCCTAGTAGTTCAGTCTAGGTTTACTAGTGGGAGTAGGACTTAGCATTGAGCGGGCTGGGGTTCCAGCACACCCAAGTTTCCAGAACTACGTTGCCAGCGTAGGTTACAATATTACTTGGCTTGATTGGCCCCAAACTTTTGTGATCACCCAGTTCATGCCTTTATACCCTGACAAGGTATATTGGGTCCTACTGGTGGGGTGTATACATCGGACTCCACATCTAGATCACGTGGTTATATGTCGGTTAGAAAATCTCCCACTAGTTAGTCTAGTCCAGTTTCAGAATAAGTAGTTCAGTTCAGTTCCAGCTCTATCAGTTTAGCTCAGTTCAGTGTGGTCTCTCAGAATCAGCATTTTAGACTTAGGGCATGTCTTTGACCATCAGACAGGGTCAACTTGACCATTTCAGTTTACATCAGTAGTTCAGTTTAGTTTACTTGTTGGTAATTGCATGTCCTTTTAGTTCAGATATTGTATTTTAGTTAATCTTTCTCCCACTTAATCAATACATTCAAAGTACTGACGCATACTTTTATGCTGTGTCATTTCATGATACAGCTGCAGGTTCCCAGACTCAGCATCGTTAGCCATTGCGATACAGATCCTCCTCTGCTGCAGCCGAAGTGTGAGTCCTCATCATTCGAGGGCCTTATTTTGCTTTCTTCAGTTGAGTTATTATTTTTAGTTAGACTTAGAGTTAGCTGGGGGCTTGTCCCAGCAACTCATCAGTTAGAAGGCTTTCTGTCACGCCCCTAGCCTACACCCTAGGCGTAACACGGAACCAACTCCTGGTCTATCATTCACTAGCATTTTAAGTAAACATGCACAACGGAACTTTAAATTAATATCATAAAAAATTTTATGAAAGACAAGTCTGAAAGTAAAAGATCAAATCTTTAAATAACACTGAATAAACTATAGTAGTGTCTGTCTGAAAGCCATCTAACTGAGGAGTTGCCGGGTTAAGCCCCCAGCTAACTCTAAGTATGACTAAAATAATGATTCAACTAAAAGAAAGTAAAACAAGGCCCTCGAATGATGAGGATTCACGCTTCATCTGCAACGGAGGAGTATCTGGATCGCAACGGCTAATGATGCTGAGTCTGGGAACCTGTAGCTGTATCATTAAACGATATAGCATAAAAGTATGCGTCAATACTTTGAATGTACTGAGTATGCGGGAGAAAACATGAATGGCATGAAAGAACTAGTAATCGAACTGGAATGACATGAAATGACCAACTGAAATGCTGAAAACTAAATCAATTGATATAAAACTAATATGGTCAAAAGTGACCCTTGCCAATGGTCATAAACACGCCCTATGTCTGAATTACTGAGTCTGAGATACTGTACTGAACTGATCTAGATTGAAGAATATGAGGATAGACTGTACTGACTAGTGGGAGAGACTATAACCAACATATAACCACGTGAGCTAAACGTGAAGTTTGATGTACACACCTCGTCAGTATGACCTAATATACCTTTCCAGGGTATAAAGGCATGGACTGTGAAAATCACTTTCAAAAGGGGGCCATTAGGGCAAGTAAATAAAACCTACGGTGCTAAGTCCTACTCCCACTGGATAATCCTACTACTGCTACTACTGACAAGCGGATAACTCGATACTGGGGTCCAAGACTATACTGACCCAGGGATACTGTCAAAGAGTTCCTTGAGCGTCTTATAGGACCAGATTTGGAAACTGAGTTTTAAGACTGGTCAGAGCTGCTTATCTAAAAGCGTCGTAACCGTCTACAGAACAACTAATAACTGAACTGGGGTCCTGGGGATGGTCAAAGGTATGACTGAATATCATGATCGCCTAATGGACCAAATATTTGAAATCTAAATCTGAGTCTGGAAACTGGGAGGCAGCATTGACACCTCGAAAATAAACTAGAGTCAAACTGATTAGTTGATATTTCCTGGACAACACTGAGGTTGCTAAAATATGACTGAATCTAGAATGATATGATTCTGACTGAGACTAAACTGATAGAGTTCTGTGTTCTAACTGATTAAATTACTAATAGCTAATAGAGAGCTCATTTGTGCCGACAACATGAACAATTTCATAATATAAGAAAATTTCAAGAATTTTGGGAATTTCATTCAACAGTGCAAAAAGTCATTTTTGTTTATGGAACATTTGCTCATCATAAGTATATATGTAGGAAATTCTAGAAAATTTCAACTCAAGCATCCTTCATTCACTAGAGAGAACTGAACAAATAAAATCATTACTCGAAAATTAGGGTTTAAATTCACCTTTGTGATAACACTGACAATTTGATAAGGAACTGATGAAGATTATAGTAGTAGTAAATATAAACAATATTTTGAGTGAATTCAACGAAAATAACATGAATGCTTCTCATACTCGAAAGCTCAGGGCTTAGAATTACTAGAAGAAATTGAGGAGGAATTTGGGGATGCAAGGGAAGGACAATCCCCTTGCTGAAACCCCACATACCTGGTGAAGAATTCCCCGGAGAAGAGGATCTAGACTGTTGTGATTAATGAATGACCCTAAGCTTGCTAGAGGGTTTCTTGAGAGAACTGTCGATGAAATTCTGAGAGTAAACGTGAGAATGAGGGGAGAAAATTGTTTAAACTCTCTAAAATGTCTAAAACTGTGGCTAAAATGATAGGGTCTAGGGTACAAAAGCATAGGAAAGTCGAATTTTCCCTCAATGAAATTTCCCTGAAAAACAGATCTGTCCCCGACTATGACTCGTACAACGAAGTCACGACTCGTGGCCACCTCTCGTGGTCACCTCACAATTTTCTTCAATCTTTTGAAACTAGCCATGACTCGCATCCTACGACTTGTAGTGCCATCCTACAGGTCATACTGTCAGTCGTGGTATCATCCACCCATACCAACTACGACCTACCCACGACTCCTCCTCATGACTCGTTGCTACATCCTACGAGTCGTACCATGACCCGTGATGACTCACTCTGGGGCTATTGAGAATTTCACCACGACTACTAACCACGAGTCATACCTACACGTCATGATTCATAGGACCACTCCTGGTATGACCTCAGGCTCCTGAACTTCATCACTACTCGAGTCACGAGTCATAGGTCCTCATCACGACTCCTACCTCGAGTCGTTCTGGTGCAAAATTCCAGGTTTTTCTGCAACTTCTAACTTCAACTCTCCGGTCTATTCTTAGGCCATTTCTGGGGTATTACACTTTCAGACACAAAGTTAATTTCAGACTTCAAATGTTTTAAATCTCAATGTTTTCTTCTAGTTTATTTTTTCTTTAATGCTCTTACATTGTTATTTCAAAGCTTTCGCTATATATATTGTTTTACTCAGAGTACTAGTGTATGATAGACCAGGGGTTGACTTGGGGTCGCTTGTGACTTCAAGTATTATGTTATGTCCAGGGTGTAGTCTCGGGGCGTGACAAACTTGGTATTAGAGCCCTAGGTTTAGAGTATCCTTGGAATGACTGAAAGCCGCATCGAGTAGAGTCCTTTCATGGGTGTGAAGCGCGCCACACTTATGACGAGGACGCTATGAGATGTTATTAGGAAAAACTCTATTTTGTTCATACTTCTTATCGTGCGTTAAAGTTCAATCCCAGAAACGCCCTTCTAACCTGTGCTCTATTTCATTTTAGTAAACCATGCTTCCCAGATGTGGAAGTGGAAGAAGGGCCGGTAATGCCAACAGACCTGCCCCACCAGCCCCGACAGCTCCTCAAGATGATTCGGTGTCTACTGCCAACTTCAGGGCGGCCGTCCAATTGCTAGACCAAACAGTAACCAACCAGGTAAACCAGCAGGTGGTGCCAATGAACACCAATGGGTCGCAACAACTGCGAGGGTGCAGGACTTCACCCCTATGAACCCTCCATCTTTTCAGGGATCCAAAGTAGGGGAGGATCCCTAGGAGTTCGGGGTGAGATCAGGAGATTACCCGCATTATAGGTGTTAGCTCCTCAGTGAGTGCTGATCTGGCTGCCTACCAGCTCAAAGGGGTAGCTCTGGTCTGGCATGACCAGTAGAAAGAGGGGCGGCCAGCCAGAGCAGGACCAGTGGAGTGGGAAGAATTCCACATAGCTTTCTTGGACAGATTTTTCCCTCGGGAGCCGAGAGAGGCAAAGATGGCGGAGTTTATGAATTTGTGACAGGGCAACGGGATCGTGAAGGAGTATGCTCTGGAGTTTACTAGGCTGTCTAAGTACGCTCTAGAGATGGTAGCCGAGCCAAGGGCTCGCATGTTGAAGTTTGTGAACGGGGTGTCAAATCTGGTCCTCAAGGTGTGCAGGACAGCAATGTTGATTAAAGACATGGACCTCTCCAGCTTGATTGTCTATGCTCAGCAAATTGAGGCTGAAAAGTTGAAGGATATGGAGTGAAAGAACAAATGGGAAAGGACCGGCCAGTCAGATTTCGACCATCAGAGGTCTAGCGGTAGTAGCCGCCCACCACAACAGTAGAAGCAGCAACAGAGAGCCCCAACACCAGTTCAGCTAGCGCCCCAACCTTTCGGTCTTACCAGGATCATAGGGGTGGGTTATCTGGCGCTCAGTCTCAGGCCCACAGTACCGGGAACAAGTATCCAGCTTGTCCCAAGTGTGGTAGGAACCACCCGAGAGAGTGCCTTCAGGGTTGAGAGGGCTATTTTGGTTGCAGACAGCTAAGACATCGGCTTAGGAAGTGCCCATCAGAGGGCGAGGGAGAGCACAATCTACCACATCATCCGCTCCAGCAGGCTGACCAGCTCAGCAGGCCAACACATCAGGTAAAGATGGCGGTCAACGCCAAAATCGTTTCTATGCTCTGTCTTCTCGTCAGGATCAGGAGAGCTCACCTGACGTAGTCGCGGGTATGTTAAGTCTCTTCCATCTAGACATTTATGCCCTCCTAGATCCAGGAGCCACTCTTTCATTCATGACTCCTTACATAGCAGTCCAGTTTAATATCAGTCTAGAGCTCCTCTCAGAACCATTCTCAGTCTCCACCGCAGTTGGCAAGTTAGTTAGCACCAGCCAGGTGTATAGAAATTGCCCAGTCTCAGTCCTGAATAAAGTCATCCCAGCTGACCTCATAAAGTTAGACATGGTCGATTTTGACCTTATCCTTGGCATGGATTGGTTACACTCCTACTATGCCTCAGTTGATTGCAGAACTAGAGTTGTCAAGTTCTAGTTTCCAAATGAACCAGTGTTAGAATGGACGGCTAGCAATTCAGCGCCTAAGGGTAGGTTTATTTTCTACCTTAAGGCCAAAAAACTCATCTCAAGGGATGTATTTATCATCTAGTTCGGTTCAAGGATTCCAACTCTGAGACCCCAACTATCCAGTTAGTTTTGGTGGTCAGCTAGTTCCCAGATGTTTTTCCTAAAGATCTCTCGGAGTTCCCCCTAAACGGGAAATAGATTTCGGGATAGATCTCCTTCCAGATACTCAACCCATCTCCATCCCTCCTTACAGAATGGCTCCAGCTGAGCTTAAGGAGTAGAAGGAGCAACTAAAAGATCTTCTTGACAAGGGTTTTATCAGACCCAACATCTCTCCCTGGGGTACTCCAATACTATTCGTGCGTAAGAAAGATGGTACCCTCAGAATGTGCATAGATTACTGCCAGCCGAACAAAGTCACGGTCAAGAATAGGTATCCCCTACCTAGAATTGAGGACCTGTTTGACCAACTTCAGAGTGCTAGTTGTTTCTCAAAAATCGATCTCAGGTCAGGGTACCATCAATTAAGGGTTAGAGAGAGTGACATACTGAAAACAACATTCAAAACTCGGTATGGTCACTACGAGTTTGTGGTGATGTCCTTCGAGTTAACAAATGCCCCAACAGCCTTCATGGATTTGATGAAGAGGGCCTTCAAGAAGTACCTAGATATGTTCGTCATTCTATTTATCGACGACATTCTAGTGTACTCTAGAAATGAGGAAGAGCATGCCAATCGCCTAAGGTTAGCATTACCGACCCTTAGAGATCGCTAGTTATTCGCCAAGTTCAGCAAGTGTGAATTTTGGTTGAAGTCTTTGAATTTCTTGGGTCATGTGGTCTCGGGTGAGGGAATACAGGTAGATCCTCATAAGATAGCAGCAGTGAAAGATTGGCCCAGACCTACCTGTCCCACTGAAATCAGGAGTTTCCTAGGCTTATCTGGATATTACCGACGGTTTGTGGAAGGTTTCTCCTCTATAGCATCTCCTCTAACTAAGCTAACTCAGAAGAAAATGAAATTTCAGTGGTCGGATGAGTGTGAGAAGAGTTTTTAGGAGTTGAAGACTTCACTCACTACCACTCCAATTTTAACCATGCCGGAAGGATCAGATGGGGTTGGTTGTTTATTGTGACGCTTTCAGAGTTGGACTAGGTTGCGTTCTGATGCAGTGGGAAAAGTGATAGCTTATGCCTCCAGACAACTCAAAGTTCATGATAAGAATTATCTAACTCATGACTTGGAGTTGGCAGTGGTGGTATTTGCACTAAAAATATGGAGACATTACCTTTATGGGGCTCACGTGGATGTTTTCATAGATCACAAGAGCATTTAGTATGTGTTCAGCCAGAAGGACCTAAACCTACGTCAGAGACGGTGGTTGAAGCTGCTAAATGACTATGACATGAGTGTGCTGTATCATCCGGGTAAAGACAATGTGGTGGCTGACGCCCTAAGCAGATGGTCTATCGGGAGTGTGGCTCACATTGAGGAAGGCAAGAGGGAGTTAGAGAAAGAAGTTCACAGACTAGCCCGGTTAGGGGTGCAGTTGGTGGATTCAGCTGAAGGTGGTGTGGTAATGCAAAGCGGGTCAGATTCATCCTTGGTAGTTGAAGTCAAATCCAGAAAGGATGAGGATCCCATCTTACTTAAGCTTAAGGGATGCAGTCCTCAAAAAAGAAATAGAAGCTTTCTCCCAAGGGGGAGATAGGGTGCTCCGTTACCAGGGCAGGTTGTGTGTACTGGATGTTGGTGAGTTGAGACAGCAGATACTGATCGAGGCACACAGCTTGAGATACTCCATTCACCCTGGTGCTACAAAAATGTACTGCGATCTGCGGGATATTTACTAGTGGAACGACATGAAGAGAGACATTACTAAATTCGTGGCCAAGTGCCCGAACTGCCAGCAAGTCAAGGTGGAGCATCAAAGACCAAGAGGCATGACTCAATATATTAGTATACCCACATGGAAGTGGGAAGAATTAAATATAGACTTCATTACAGGTCTACCCAGGACTCGTCGGCAGCATGACTCTATCTGGGAAGTAGTAGACCAGATGACAAAGTCAGCTCACTTCCTCCCAGTCAAAACCACAGAATCAGCTGAGGACTATGCTAGACTTTACATCTGAGAGTTAGTCAGACCCCATGGGGTGCCTTTATCTATCATTTCATATAGAGGAACTCAGTTTACCTCACACTTCAGAAATCCTTTCAAAAGGGACTAGGCACTCAGATCAAGCACAACACAACTTTCCACCAGCAGATCGATGGGCGAGCTGAGCAGACTATTCAGACCCTAGAAGATATGCTAAGAGCGCATGCGATCAATTTTAAGGGGAATTGGGATGACCATTTTTCTTTTATCGAGTTTGCGTACAACAACAGCTACCACTCTAGCATTCAGATGGCCCCATTTGAAGCATTATATAGGAGAAGGTGTAGATCGCTTATAGGTGGTTCGAGGTTGATGAAGCCACCTTGATAGGGCCAGACTCAATACATGAGGTAATGCAGAAAGTTCAGCTCATCAGAGAGTGGTTGAAAATAGCTCAAAGCTGTCAGAAATCTTATGTCAATGTGTGGAGAAGAGAGTTGGAGTTTACAGTGGATGACTGGGTATACCTAAAAATTTTGCCCATGAAAGGGGTGATGAGGTTTGGCAGGAAAGAAAATCTCAGTCTGAGAGATTTGGGACCTTATAGAATTTTGAGGCGTATCAGTAATGTAGCCTCTGAGTTAGAATTACCTTCACAACTAGCAATTGTACACCCAGTTTTCCATGTTTCACTTTTGAAGAAGTGCATCGGAGATCCAACCTCAATTGTGCCATTGGACAGTGTAGGAATAAAAGATAGTCTCTTATATGAGGAAGTAGCAGTCCAGATCCTTGACCGTCAGGTTCGTAAGATAAGGAACAAGGAGATAGCTTCAGTCAAGGTTTTATGGAGGAATCAATAGGTTGAAGGAGCTACGTGGGAGGCGGGAGTAGATATGATGGCCAAATACCCGCATTTGTTCCCTACCGGCTCTAGTATAGTTTGAGATATTAGTTTTGACCCTAGAACTCAATTTAGTTTTCATGACTCAGTTCAGGTGTTCAAGTCTCTTTTATGTTTTTGAATGTATGTATGAAAAGATAATTTAGTTCAGTTATGTATTTTAAAATGGAGGTAGTCGTCCCGTCAGTTTTGGAGTTAAATGAATAGTATCTGGAACTTTGATTGTTATTTTTTACTTTCCTGTGTGTTTTCTAACATTCGAGGATGAATATTTCCAAGGAAGAGATATTGTAATGCCCCGAAAACCCAAAATCTAAATCCGGGACTTTAATTAGAGAACCTGGAAAATCTACAGAAATGCTACAGGATGACTCACCTAACGGGTCGTTAAGTGACCTAACGACTCGTTAGGTCAGCTATGACAAGGAGGTTGGAGATTTTGTAAAAAGGGAGACAGTGTTTCCAACAGGTGGCCTCACGAGTCATGGTTAGGTCCCACGACTCATTAAGTTACTCATGGTCAGGCCGAAACCTAGAATTGTAGAAGTTGGCAGTGTACTTGACAGGTGGGGACAATGAGTCGTTGTATAACGACTCGTTATGTCCCATGTTACCAGCCTTAGTCAGTTTTTAGGCAGTGTACCTAACGAGTGTCACCACGAGTCATCATCTGTGGCAACGACTCGTTAAGTGACTCGTTATCATGCCTTGTATATAATTTCAAAAGTGAGGTAGTGAGGGTTCAAGTGGTGACCTCGAGTCGTGGTAAGTCACCACGACTCATTAGGTCCCCTGTGGTGACCTACTGAGGAACCTGGGCAGTGTACCCGACGGGAGTGACCACAGGTCGTGGTCAGTCACCACGACCCGTTAGGTCACCTGACAGTTTTCCCAAGCAATTTTTGAAGGGCTATTTAGTAATTTCCTATTCTCCTAAGCTTTAAACTATGTCATTTTGGATGTAGATTTAGACTTATTAGAGGGTTTGGATGGTTCCTCCCCTTATTCACACGTTTACTCTCAGAAAATTTATCAAAAATTCTCTTAAGAAACTTTCTAGCAAGCTTTGGGTTCTCCTTCATCGCAGCAGCTCAGGTCATCTTCTTCCGGGAATTTTTAGCCAGGTATGTGGGAATTCAACAAGAAAATTGTCCTTCCCTTGTGTCCCTCGAAATCCTCCCATAATTTTCCTATCAGTTTAGCCCTGAGATTTTCGAATATGAAGAGATTTTCATGTTGGTTTTCGTTAATTTCAATTGGGTTATTATCCATGTTTATTATTCATATGATCTTCATCAATTCATAAGTAAATTGTTTTTGTTCTTGCCAAGATGATTTATAGCCCTAAATTTTCGAGTAAAGATTATTGCGCATTAAATTCCATATATTTCGCAAAGTATGTTTTGGGCTGAATATCCTAGTGATTCTTATTTTATATATATATATATATATATATATATATATATATATATATATATATATATATATATGTGAGCAATTATTCCATTGAGGAGAATGAATTTACCCTTGTTGGATGAAATCCCTTTAAATTCTTGAAATTTCGCCATATTATGAAATTTCCTTATTGTTGGAATGAGTTGTGTTCTCTATTAGATGCTTAGTAGTTTAGTTTAGTTAGAACGTAGAACCTCTTCAGAACTATTCAGAAAGTGTCAACTGATCAGTTTGACTTCAGTCATTTCCCGAGGTGTTAGTGGTGCCTCCCAGTTATCAAAATCAGACTCAGAATCTAGTTTACTGGTCCATTAGGTGGTCATGAATTATATATATATATATCTATGACCAGCCCCAGGACCCCAGTTCAGTTTACAATTGTCCTTGGACGGTTACGACACTTCTAGATAAGCAGCTCTGACCAGTCTAGAACTCAATTTTAGAATCTGGTCCGATAAGGCTCTCAGTGTACTTTCAGTTATATGTCCCTACTAGTCTTGGACCCCAGTTTCAAGCTATCAGCCTAGTAGTTCAGTCTAGGTTTTCCAGTGGGAGTAGGACTTAGCACCGAACGGGCTGGGGTTCCAGCGCACTTAGGTTCCCAGAACTACGTTGCCAGTGTAGGTTACAGTATTACTTGGCTTGATTGGCCCCAGACTTTTGTGATCACCCAGTTCATGCATTTATACCCTGGCAAGGTATATTGGGTGCTACCGGTGTTGTGTACACATCGGACTCCACGTATAGCTTACGTGGTTATATGTCGGTTAGAGACTCTCCCACTAGTTAGTCTAGTCTAGTTTCAAAATAAGCAGTTCATTTCAGTTCTAGCTCTATTAGTTTAGCTCAGTTCAATGTGGTCTCTCAAATTCAGCGTTTTAGACTTAGGGCATATCTTTGATCATCAGACAGGGTCATCTTAACCATTTCAGTTTACATCAGTAGTTCAGTTTAGTTTACTTGTTGGTCATTGCATGTCCTTTTAGTTCAGACATTGTATTTTAGTTATGGTTTCTCCCACTTACTCAGTACATTCAAAGTACTGATGAATACTTTTATGCTGTATCGTTTCATCATACAGCTGCAGGTTCCCAGACTCAGCATCGTTAGCCGTTGTGATTCAGATCCTCCTCCGCTGCAGTCGAAGTGTGAGTCCTAATCATCGAGGGCCTTGTTTTACTTTCTTTAGTTGAGTTATTATTTTTAGTTAGACTTAGAGTTAGCTGGGGGCTTGTCTCAGCAACTCATCAGTTAGAAGGCTTTCAGACACAGAGTTAATTTCAGACTTCAAATGTTTTAAATCTCAATGTTTTCTTCTAGTTTATTTTTCTCTAATGCTCTTATGCTGTTCTCTCAAAGCTTCCTCTATATATATTGTTTTACTCAGAATACCAGTGTATGATAGACCAGGGGCTGACTTGGGGTCACTTGTGATTTCAAGTACCGTATTACGTCTAGGGTGTAGTCTCGGGGCGTGACATCAACCCTAAGGGACATGATGGTGCTCCTAATGCTCAATGCATGGCCATTGTCACTAGAAGTGGCAAAATTGTGCAACCTGTTATTAATGCTCCTGATGATGTTCAAATCCACTGCTTACGAGGAGGAAGTGTTAATGATGATTGCAATATAAATACCCAACTAACAGTCGGGGTCGAATCCATAGGGAATAGTGATTGAATAACAGAAAAGTTTTCTATTTACTTGAACAAAGATTTCATCCATGCATTTGAAAATAAAAATAAAATGTTGGGGGAAAAAGCGAGATCACAAATTGAATTTAAAATCAACTATCAAGAAAATAGGGCAACCAAATTGAATGAACAATTATGAGCAAGGGCCAGGGCTGTGCTATTGATGGGGGTTTGATTGGGTAGGGATTAACTAGAAAATCAAATAATTACTTAGAATCATAAATAACTGTGGATAAAGTGACACCAGATATTTTTCAACCAATTGAGTTCTTTATTCCTTGAGTTTTCTCAAACCCTAAATCCTCAATTAATTAATCCACAATAGCTTAGGAAAGATTTGAGCTATTTCTAGTCTCAAATCTCTAATGGGTGCATGACTATGGGTTTTGGCTATCTCTAGCACAACCCTACACACTCAAGACCCAATTGACTACCATTGCTTTCTCACCCATATTCAATTTTTATTTTTCAAGAAAAAATGGAATAAGTAGACATAACCCACATTTGCAACTATGGGTAACTCAATTATATTTTGGGAGAAAACAACAGATTTACACTAAATGAGTAATTATAGAATTAATATAGCCATAACTAATCCAATCTATCCCCAATCATGGACACACCCTTACTAAAATATCTAGCTACTCATAGATGAATAATATAAAAGCATATTGATAAACCAATTCATAAAATTCACCATTAAGAGTAAATAGCAAGCTAAAAAATTGTCTTCAGTGGTGATTTGTACCTTGAGGAAGAAGAAGAAGAAAAGCTATTCAATATTTCTCTCAAAGCTATTCAATATTTCTCTCTCTTACTCTACCAATCTAGAATGAAATATTTTTTACTTTCTAGAGAATGTACAGAAATGGGTTAAAAGATGCTCCTCAAATCCTGTGCTGCATGATTTTTCCCTCCTGAAAATGGCCTCACTTGTGAGTCACCGGCGTTCTGCTGGTGCACATCTGCGGGATGCCGCTTTATCGCAGGTGGGGTCAGTGACTTTAGGGCTCTGAGTAGTGTTGGCACCGGCTGTTCGCAGGTGCTGACCCGTGTTACGCCAATGTAGCCTCCACTTATGTCCAGTATGCTCCTGCGTTTCAGCCAGTTCCATCAGGTGGAGTGCCGATCCCATCCGGTAGAGCTCCAGTCCTCTTCTTTAATTCCATGCTTTTGTCCAATTTCTTGCCTTCTCTCCTTAAGTTAAATGCCTGCAAAAACTAAAGAGAAGGTGCTTAAAATCCTTCCAAATAACTTAAAAACCAATCAAAATCTCATGTTTAAAAGCCTAATGAGTTGGTAAATTACCAACTCATCATCTCCTTATGGTGGTGATGTTGCTAATGGTGTTGGAGGAAGTTACATTGTTGATGATGAGGGATTAATGAAGACACTCGGTGGATGTGGTGGTTGATGAAGAAGTAGTGAGCTCCAAGAAGAAAGAGAAGGCAAAGGAGAGCTTAGTTGACATTGTAAAATCTTATCATCCTCCACTTCCTCCTTCCTTTCTTAAAAGGCTGGCCAAGTAAACTATAGATGCGAAAATTTCTAAATAGATTGAGAGGTTGAAGGAGGAAACACTTTGGATGCTATTCATTAATGCTATGAAAGAGATACCCGAGTTCTCTAAGTACCTCAAGGAGTAGCGGATGAAGAAGAGATCGAGTAAATAAGAAGTGGTCCCCATAACTCACCGGGTTAGTGCTATCCTTGCTGGCACATATGTAGAGAAAAAGATCCTTGGGTGTTCACCACCCCTTGAAAAATTAGGAAATATGATTGCTTGCCCTCTCTATGTGACAATAGGGAAAGCATCAATTTGATACTCCTTGTCATTTACTAGGATCAGGATTGACCATTTTGAAAGCTAACTTTATTCGGCTCGAAATGGCTAACAAGTCAAAGTCGACAAGGGTTGTGGAGGATGTTTTGTTGAAGGTTGAAACGTTCATACTCTCAGCCAACTTTATGATGTTGTACTGTGCTATGGATATTGACATACCCATTATTCTTGGGTGACCTTTCCTTACTATCGGGAGGGCACTAGTGGACTCGAAAAGCATGAGATCTTGTTTTGGTTCAAAGATGAGGAGATAACCTTCAAAGCAAGGAAGGGGCACTTATTGCCCAAGAATTGTGGGAGTATTTAAATTCTTGGTATAGTTGATGATAAGAGTGGGAAAGTTGGGCCCGGAGGCAAAAGGACACCCAAAAAGTAGATGGCTCAAAGCACATGGGTGAAGTAGTACCTTTTCGGATCCAAGGGAAGTAAATGGGTGAGAAAGTCCCGTCCTACGAATGAATCATCCTTGTATTGATTTAGGTATCATGCATCATTCCACGATATTAAATCATATGCTTCTTGGGAGGCTGCCCAACACCATATGTAGTATATGCATCATTCCGCAATGTTAAATCAAGCACTTCTTGGGAGGCAGCCCAAGTGTTTTGGGCTAATGTGTGTTAATTGATGCAGGTTTGATCATAAAAAGGGTGAGAAGAATTGAATAAGGCATAAAAAGAGCTTCTGCTTCTTATTAACGGGTGCAAGAATAGACCGCATATTGAAAATGCAGACTGTTATTTTCTCTATCAATAGGAATCTAGGTAAAATAGTGAGTAGTTGATTTTAGTTTAAGCGATGGCTCGCTATGCAAACCAAATTTTAAAATGATGATCCGTTTTTTGGACCGTCAAATATATTTAATGAGTAGGGGAAATCTAGTAAATCTAGGCCGTGTGTGGTTTGAAAGACGGGTCATCTCTTCGAGAGATGATCACCTTTTATGACCATGATCTGACCCATACCCCATTATAATTTGATGGTTTTTGAATGGGATTCTTGCCCGCTACTCCCTCACTTTTCTCTTCTCCTTTAGTCTTCGGCAAACCACCATTGCTGTGACCTTTGAGATTTTCAAACCTTCAACCTCATCTTCACCTTTCTTGTACACATGCTCATATATCATCCCATTACATCAAACAACCATTCTTAAGCACTAAAGATACTGCTAAGCTCGTGAATACTCTTTCTCACTCACACACACACATAGTACTACTTACATCATAAACCTAGGTATTTTTTCTTAATTTCATGCATAATTTTGTGATTATTTCCTATGCATATTTGAATACCTATGATTTGAACATGAATGGAGGGGAGAACTGGGTTTTTAGCATGATTTGTATGGGATATTGACTTGCTTATGACTTTATTAAACGACAAAATGGTCCGTCCATTTGCAAGTCAATCTTATCTTACCCCATACACTGAATATTGGAATTAAAATATTGAAATTTGGTAAAGTGTTTAAAAACTCCCTAGTAGGTTGAAGAAACATATCGTCTTTTGAAAACATGATTTGCATATTGTTCTACTTTTTTTGAAACAGCATGTCAAGTTCACTGGGTTCACTTGACTATCCAACATACAGTCTGCATCTTTAAAAGGAAGACCACATGTCAGGCCATTCTTTGAACCAGTGTTACCTGACATGGGATTTCAATGGATGGTTCACAGTACGATCCGCATCTTCAAGATGTGGAGCGTATACTTTAATATTCATTTGTTTTATTCTAATTTGTTCATCACTCTCGTGCTTAACATTTGTTGCTTAATTATAGGGAATGGAACTAAAACACACAACATCAAGGGTGGCAAGTCCACAGCCCCAAAGAGGTCTAGACTCATCAATGAGGATATAGAGAAGTACCAACTCCCAACTATTAGGGTTTCTAGAAAGCTTGCTCTGGCCTTGTCACCTGTAGCCTCAGTCAGGGTGTCATTTGTAGCCACTACAAAGCAGTTATCTGCATCACAAGGCTCCGCCTCTCAGTCTTCAGTGGAGCAGTCCATAGCCCTATGCAGAGGGCAACAAATTGTCATATCTTCCAGCGAGTCTAACAACTGAGGATTCTACTGTAATATCCCAGAAGTCCCTAATATTAGACCAAAGGGTTGAAATAGAGAAAACAGGAAAATCTGCACCAGGACACAAAATGATCATTTAGTGACTCTTCAGGTGACCTAATGAGTCGTTAGGTGGTTTCAAGTTGGGGAAAAAGTTATCTTTCAAAAGTAATGACGAGTGGGACGACGAGTCGTTAGTACTCCCCGCGAGTCATCATTTGACCTGTTAAGTGTACAGTGGTGGAGAAAGTATTGAATTCCAGTATTCAGAACGGATCGAGGGGATAAGTAGTTGTGTCCCTCGATGACTCGTCAAGTGACTCATGGAGTGAAAAGACCAGAGAATGGAGAAGAAGTTGCCCGTGGCAACAGGTCAAATAATGACCCATCAAGTCTCCTAACTGGTCGTTCTGTCACTCGTTGGGACTGGCAATAGGCTTTTTGCAGCCGGATCATTAAGGGTATTTTCATAAATTCTAAGTTCCTAACTCCTAAACTACATCATTTTAAACTTCCTAAAGAGTGTTTTAAGAGGGTTTAACCTAGCCTAAGTCATTATGCTCTCATAATTTCATTGAACTTGAAATCCTCTTCCAAGATCAAGCTAGAGTTCCTCCTTAATTTCTTCCTCAATTCTCTTGGGCTGTCAAGATCAGCTTAGAAATCAAGTTACCCAGGTATGTAGGGCCATAAATGGGGGAATTTCCTCTACCCTCATGCACAATTTCTCCTTTAAATTTATGAATTTAAGTCTCCAATTAAGTGTATTAAAATTCTAGGGTTTCAACCCCAATCCATGCAATTATATATCTATGTTATGTCTATGGGTCCAATCCCCTTATGTTTCAATGTATGATTTAAGATTAACTGGGGCAAATTTTACCTTAAATTTAATTATAAATTCATGATTTCAAGTTATTAGAAATTATGCCCCATTATGCATATTTTATGAAAATCAAGCTTATAAGCCTATGATTTCAAGCATTATGAATTATCTGGTATGCATGAATGTTTAAGAATTCTTAACTTATGATTTCACGACTTTTAATTACGAAGCTTATTTCAAGTATGTATGACTCTATGATTTGGGCAAGCCCATGCAAAGTTAAGTATGCTGATCATGATTTTAGCCAGGGCTTACAAGATCAATGTTAAAGAGATTTTGGAGTCAAGACTCCCCAATTATTTAGATTTAAGCTATGTTTTGAGAATATAATTATATGAGCAATATGCATGTTTTGGGAGTAGTGTCTAGCACCGAGTAGGCTAGGGATTCCAAGGACCCCGATCTCTAAACTACGCGCCAACGTAGGATATATTTTATTGGGACCTCTCAAGAGAGTGCTTTCCTCGCCCGAGGGCATATCTGTGATATCATACCTCATTCTTCCTTTTCCCTGGCAAGGCTTAGGATAGCTCTCTTCCACGTCAGAAAGACGTGGGATCATCATGTGCTCATACATGGTGATTTTCGGTTATGACGAGTCTCCCATTATTCCTCATATTTTTAGTTACTCATGTTCATGACTTATGATACCGATCAGTTTACAAGTTTTCACTTGCTATTTCAAGCATGATAAGTTATATGATTTCTATTTCTAGACCTTAGATTACTATGTTTAGTTTATGATGACTAGTTTATGATTATGAATATCTCATATATATGGACTTTAGCATGTGGTCCTTACTGATCTATTTTGATTTATATTCCTCATTTCAGCTAACGTTTTCTAAGCATGTTTTACTTACCTTATATTTTTAGTAAATTCCAAGTAATGACCGCATACTCTATGCTATATCCTCTCATGTTATAGGTTTGGGTGATCCCTCCCAGTCTCGTCGCAAGCCCGCACTCGCTCAGTTCAGCTCCATCCCGCTCTGAGTGAGTCCTCATCATCCGAGGACATCTATCAATTTATGCTTGTTATGCTTTGTTTTAGTTTCATACTTGGAGTTAGCTCGGGTCTTGTCCCAACATCTTATAAGATAGTAGAGGCTTTTCCGACCTAGACTTAACATGTTCAACTTTGTGGCTCAGTGTTGTGATACTACCGATTTTGTTTACGCTTTATGATACTTAGACTTCTGCTTATCCATGCTTAAATTAATTTTTTCTTGACTATGTTCTTAAGTCATGCTATGTATGTACCATAGGTTAGCTTGGAGCCATTGGTTCTAGATCCCATGTCTTGATCCGGGGTCTCAGTTTGGGTCGTAACATCTACTAGTCAGACGACCTCCCCCATATTGATCTATCTGAGTAGAGATGAAAACTGGGGGAGGACTTTTTCAGAGTTAGGTGGGTAATAAAGGGAGCCCGCGAGAGATATATTGAAGGCCGGGCCAATCATAATGTCAAGCCTTGGTGGGGCATCATAGAGGAGGGGGCAGTCAGCGTAGCCGGGTTGGACCAATACCTATATATTATGAAGTAGATCCAATTTTAGCAGTGGGACTTCCTTATCCATCCCCTGGGTCCATATTGCCAAACCCACGTTAGGGAATTTTATGCAGTTTATGGCGCCCTTCTTAGGTGGCCAACCTGATCTTGAGGTCATTAGCAAATCCACTAGAGTTAGTACCAATCCGAGGAATATCGATTTATATGTTCCCTGATGCAATCAACCGGTATTACTAAGGGCGAGGACTGTGCTGTCATAGATACCATTTAGTTTGATGCTGCAGCTGACTTGAGAGCACATGTCTAGCTATGGATGGCTAGAATCATTGCTGGATCTCTACCCATTTGGTCCTCTCTTAACACTACTCCCATTTTAAAAAGGGACTTGAGGCTACAACCAAAGTTTTGGTGGAATATCATGTGTAGCCGTATATGCCCAGTGAAGAGTGACAACAAGCTCATGCATGGTCGAGCACTGATCAAAGCTGTGATTATGGATAAGAAAAGGGTAGATATAGGAAAATGTTGTCTCTTGAGCTTAAGGAGCGGGTTTTGCAGGCAATACCTCTCTCCCATTCCCATGCCTGGTGACAACTCTATGCCAGAGGATGGGAGTTCCGAATTTGATAAGGCAGATATTTATATGATGGCCTGGTAGGTGACTGAGATCACCAAGATAAGGGATGAGCCATTTATTACCTCTCCCCGACACATGAGTATATCTAGGCCAATTAGGGGTGCAACCGAGGGTGAGGGGGTCTAGTTTGAGGACCCAGATAAAGTAGTTGGTCCCAAACTCCAGCAGCTTCAGAGGCATACATTCATATCCCGTTCCCCAAGGAGCTACTTCCTCTGCTACAATACTAGCCACATGGCCTACCAATTCTAACGGACCCACTATCCTACCTAGGACAGTTCATTTTTTTGGAGAGGCCTTTGCGAGCATGGCTGCTCGACTAGACAGGGAGGAGAGGCAGCAAGCCCGCCTGATTGAGTAGAGTCGGCCTTTATGGATAAGATTGTCGAGAGTGCTCTGCAACCATTGCGACAGTCGGTGCAGGTTATGTGGGAGGTGTTGTTTACCAGTATGAGGGATATTAAGGCCCAAATAGTGCAATCGGAGTAGGGATATGCCAAGTCAGATATCGTGAGCCTTCCGGCAGACTCGGAGGAAACAAGAGCAGGTATGCTGGAGTTGCAGATCAAAGAGCCTCATGCTGAGCATGTCCACTACATTTATTGGTTGTGTATAGCGCCAAGTGCCTTTCCAGCTTGATGAAGTTGATTCCAGATGTTGCACCTTTTATACTTTCACCTGCTAGGACATTTCCCGAGGCCTTACCTATCAGAGCCACTTCAATGTGTGCCGAGAAGGCCTATCCATCACCACCCAAGGGTCCCACTTCTCCCTAAGATCCATAAAAATGCCTATGATTTGGGGGGGGGGGGGCGGAGACAGATGCAGAGAACTTCCAAAAGGAGGATAATCCTAATATGGACCCCACAAAGGCTACAACATTATGAGCTGTGAGGTTGGAGTGACTGTCCTATGCCTGGATCTGGACCTATATTAATAAAGAGGTGAGCACCTCATCTGTACCCAGGATTCGTGTGCTAACAATAATCTCTGCCCATGTTCCACATGTATAGAGTAGTAAGCTTTGAGTTCCTTAGGGAACCCCTCTCATGTCTATTCTTTATTTTTGTGTGCATTGGGGACACCCAAAACTTTTACGTTGTAGGTGGGGGTTGCATTTTAGCCTTTGGTATTTTTCATTTGTATTGAATATATTGGATATGCTTGATGTGTCTCTTGTTTATAGTGACAAATTGATTTTTGATGAGTCTAATAATGATGTGTTGTGTATATCCATTTATTGCTTTTGTAACGTAGAGTCCTACCAGGTTTTCTTTGCTATGATTCTTTCTCGGGAGGCTTAATTCTTGTTGAATCTGGGAAATAAAAGTAGTTTAAGTTTCATAGTAATTGGTCCCGATGGTAGATTGTTAGGTGACTTTCTTAAGGGTACTAGCCTACATTTTGAGTCAATTTGGGTTGAATAGAGTGTTTGTGGGTTAGGAAGTGGTGGCATATGAGATTATTGCATGCTTTTGTGATTCTTCAAAAAATGCCCACCCCCTACTTTATAATTTTTGTCACAACTATTCTGTATATACATGTTTACCTCTGTTTTTGACATCTGATTGTATTGATTGTGGAAGTGATTCCCTAGTTGAGAGTAGAGGTGATTAGTCTATTTGATATCCATGTGCCAATGTGTGGTGAGGAAATTAAATTTTGTTCACCTATTATAGTCACGCTCTAGAACTTGCCTGATTACTCATGCTTTAACTTAGGATTGATGTTGGGTTGTAGAGATGAACTTAGGCCTTCTTTGTATTTCAAAAGCCATATTTGCCTAAATGAGACTACCAAATGATGCATGTATCCTTACTCTCCTCTTTTGAGTCTATGACCCTTTTTCTTAATCAACTACAATGAGTCCGAAATCAATTCTCAAGTTTACCCTCTTTTGAACTCATCCTCCTTGAAACTATGAAATATGATAAAAATATGAAAATGTGTAAGTTGGGAGTAATAAGATGGAAAATAAATAAAAAGACATAAATGATTAGTTTGACCACTTCCCAAGGTATATTGAGCAAGAAAGGAAAAGGAGAAGAAGAAAAAGAAAAGAAAATAAAAATAGGAAGAAAATAAATTGAGCTCACAAAGAGTACCTTGGGTTATGAAAAATTGCTAAGGAAAAGAAGGGAACAAAAAGAAGGGAAGAAAAAGAAGGGAAAAAAGTGAAAAAGGAAATGAAAATGTGATGCAGTGTTCAAGGATGGAAATGAGCCACTAAAATACCATATTTGTATCCTACCAGCCCTTTAAACCAACATTGCAAGCTTAGAAAATCTCTTATGTCATCTCAACCTAGATTTTCAAATGAGAAGGCATCTAAGAATGAAGGCAAGCATATGGTAGTTGTGACCTTGCTTGTGAATATCTTTGTTAGAGTTGGGTATCTTTCTCTTCTCTATTGATCTTGTGTGCATTTGTATTATGTTTGATTATTATTTCTGAAAAATACTTTCCTTGGTCTAAATGTAAGGGCATGTGGATGATAATGACTAGCATGAATTACTTCTCAATCTAGGTATCTTGTATGTTGAAATGATGTCATGAGTAGAGATTTCATGCTTAGTCTTAATAGTTGCGAAAAAGCTGATTTTGCATGATAGAGGGGGTGGCTTTCTTGAAAATTTATGCTTGTAGCTACTTGCCAAAACCACCATAGTTATTGCACTTTATGATATCAGAACAAGAGTCTAGGTCTAGGTTAGATTTTCTCATTTTAGTTGCTTGAGGACAAGCAAAAATTTAAGTTGGGGGTGTTAATATATCGGAATTTTGCTACACATTTGTACTTCTTTTCATAGTGTTCTGTATGCTTTTGAGTGCTAATCTAAGTGAATACTAACACTATTTTGCTATGTTTTAGTAATCCTATTAGTTGATAAAGGAGGCATATATCCACTGAAGTCTACCAGAAACTGGTAAAGGACGGACCACATATTTAAGATGAGGTCCGCATTTCCAACTGCAAATTAAATCAGAGAGCACCAAAAAGTGGTCAGCAAAGGATGGCTCAAGATGCGGTCCGCACATTCGAAATGCGGATCGTCAAATGAACAGCATATTCCAAACTAATCTATTTGGTGAAATAATTGATGGAAGAAACTACGGACCATCTTTCTAATAGATGGTCCATCGGTCAAAGAACCAAAAGCATCAAGGCAAATGCAATTTCAAGCAACGGTCCACACTTTCAAGATGCAGTTCGTCTTTGCGACTTGGGCCCTTCTAATTTGAATTTGAATAGGGATTTTGGGGTTTAGTATAAATAGTCTTTTTTGATATATTTTGAGGAGTTCAACTTATATTTAGGTATTCGGTTAATTTTCATAGTTTTTGCATTCCTTTGAAGATACCCATTGTAGTTGAAGAATTCATTGAAGTCTAATTGATCAATTCAAAATTTTCTCTCTTCTCATTGCTAAGTAAGTGATCATGCTTAATTCAACGCTTTTATCTTCTTGTCTAGATGAGTAGCTAAACCCTAATTTAGGATTGCGAACTTAATGCGTTTGTGAATTCTAATGATCTTAATTGGGAGGAATTATTATGGGCTTGCTAATATTTGATTGATTATTGCTTTAAACTATTAAAATGATGGTTGCAAACATCCAATTATGCCAAATTAACTCAATTATTCTTTAAAGAGAAAATTGAGGTTTAGGTAGCACAAATCAATAATAACCCAAGGCTTTAAAACTTTTTTAATGGATTCACCTAGATATTTGATGAATCCAATTGGAAAATTGCAATCAGTTTTGATAAAAATTCTAATCTATTTGAGAAACTTGCTTTAGATTGACATTATTGGAATTGTTGAGAGACACCTAGCAGTTGCCTAAGTAGAATGCTTGCATATTTGTGATAAGCCCATTTTTACTCATTCCGATTGAGTGATTTAGGGGGATCATCCCTATATGGGGATACTTTCCTAGAATTTTAGATCTATTGTTTAAACCCTAATCATCTTAGCCTTTAGTTTAATTACTTCTTATCCCTAAAGTGAGTGGATCATAACTATCCAAATCATATTTGTATTGCTTGATACTTGTGTATCTAAACAAAGTTCTTGCAGATATGACCCCAACTCCTCGTTAGTTAGTATATTGCATCAACCACATACACTCTCCTTAGTGAAGTGAATTTTGGTCGATATCATTTGTGAAAATTAAGAGTGGACCTCAAACTACACTAATTTGATCAACTGCATCCTGCTATCATATAAGAGTAGTCTTGAAGTCCAATAATTGATTCAGGAAGTAATTTTCTCCACAAGGGGAAAAACTGCTAAAGAAACTCAAATGTACTTGAATGGTGGAGATCCTTCAATAAATCCTAAGTTTGAATTGTATCCTACTTCAGATTATCAGAGATTTCTACTATATATATTGAACTCTTATCCATATTTTGTCACGATCCGAACATAGGCCCGGATTGCGACACGAGATAAGAAACCCCGAGAGGCTCCAAGTTGACCCATGACATGATCATAACATAACATTAACAAGACAACAACTAACATAATTAAGCATAAGCTAACTGATACATAAGACATAATCTAATAAAACTCTGATACATAAACTGAATCTGTTTACACAATTCTGAAAGCCTCTACTGCACTGATGAGTTGCTGGGACTACCCCCCAGCTAACTCCTAATGTTTGAAAACTGAAATATAAATAAAATAGAAAACATAACTTGCGTCCTCGAGAGAAGAGGAATCACCACAAGCAGCTGAGATGGGAATGGAGTGTATCTAACCACGTGACTGAGTCTAGAAACCTGAATCTATATCATGAAATGATATAGCATATAAAGTATGCGGTCAGTATTTTGAATGTACTGAGTATGGGGAAGCGTAAGTAAACTAAGCATGCAAGTATACAAGAGGGAAGTAAATTTATGCATCACTGAACATATAATCGAGCTGAAATACATTGACCCTGTTTGAGATGTACATATGTATTGACATGAATCTTTTATTTGAAAACATTTCTGAAGTATAATCAAACTGATGCATAAGGGTCATGTGTTGTACATATAATGAGAACTGAAGTTATAACTGCTATCATATACTGTACTGACCATCTGCTGATAATTGAGTCTGAATTTTGCTAAATCTGATTTAAACTGAAGTCTGAATCTATTCAGAGCTGACCTGAACTGATATCATGAACTGAGCTAAGAGAGACGTTCTCTGCTATGGAGTGTCCCTGATTGACTAAGGGAGACTTTCTCTACTATTGAGACCCCCTAACTAAACTAAGGGAAACAATCTTTGCTAATGAGAATCCCTGACTAAGCTAAGGGAGACATTCTCCGCTATGGAGAATCCCTAACTAGGTTGAGGGGAACATTCTAACTGACTGAGGGAGACATTATCGGCTATGGAGAGTCTCGATAGCTAGAACATGGAGAACACTAGTCTGACATCATCCATCTAGTCTAAGTTACTTCAGCTAATTAGAGACACGATCATTCAACTGATTACATCATACTACGTTCATTTAGAGTTGATTAAGGCTACTTTTTACTAACAACAAGCCCAAAAGTCTGAAGGATCATTCTCATGATTTATCATCATAGTCTTGAATAATCATTTAAATCATACATTCTACATCCATGAGACATCTATAGGATCAGATCATACTTTAAGCATATGCACAACATTTAAATCCCATGTTCATAGCATATGGAGTATACCCTAGATTCATGTAAGATCCATAGGTCAAATTCATACTTTAACACGTACCCGAAATCATAGTGAAACATGTACATACTTCACATTCATCAAAGCCCATAAGTTTTGTTCATGCTTCAACACATAATTTACAACATATGTTCTAGATTTAAGAGAATCCATACGATCTACATATACTTTAGACATGGATACAAGTTCATAATAAGAGCATGTGAATAATTAACGAAATTCCATTCGAAGTTCTAGGCTATCTCATGGTGAAATTGTATAATGATGCATTTCCCATATCAAGTACATAATTAGAGATATTGAAAGTAATACCATAAGCATACATGACTATTAATCATAATGGGTCTTAGAATTCGGGAGAACATATGAGAATTCATTCATAAATTGAAACCCTATAACATGCTTTTCTAGAATCAACCGATTTGGGGTTTTAGTATAAAAATTTGGGGCACAAGGATGAAAGGATGTCCTTGTTGAAAACCCACATACCTAATTAGAAGGAATCCCCCACTTGAACTTGAACCTTGAAGCCCTTGAAGAAGGCCTAGGCGATCCTTGAGTTTTGAGAGAGATGAGGAAGAAGAGTTTGAGAGGGTATTTCGATGGAGTGAGGAGTTAGGCTAGAAGGAACCCTTAAAACCGTCTTATTTGATACTCAAAATGGTGTAGTTTAGGAGTTAGAAGCATAGATTTTACTAAAACACCCTTGAAAATTCGCAGGAAAAATCTATTTGCCAGTCCCCACGAGCCACTCTATGAGTCATGGGGTTGAAAACGACTCGTGGCGCCAAGTCGTGGTGTGTATTAGAACTTTTCTCAAAAATTCCTCGAATCTGCCAACGATTGACTTCACGAGTCATTAGCTAGCTTAACGACTCGTGACTCCTTTTACTATCACTGAAGCTCAAAAATCCTAATCTTCCTTCCCACGACTGACATGATGAGTCGTTACTTGATACAACGACTTGTCCTATCCTTTCATTGTCACTACTGCTTGGGACCCCCTTTGAATTCTAGTTGATGACCGACGTAACGAGTCGTTGTCTACCTAATGACTCGTCGGGTCGTCCATTGTTACTGAACCTCACTTGCATCTCTTGACTGCTTTCCATGAATCTGAGCATGACTCGTTGGGTCACTTAACGAGTCATACAACGACTCGTTCTGAGGTGAAATTCCCACTTTCCTTCTGAATTCTTTCTTTAAGTCTCGGGTCTGTTCTTAGAAACTTTTGGGGTGTTACAATATCTCCCCCTTGGGAACATTCATCCTCGAATGTAGGCTAAACATTCTGAAAACTGGGGAAAGAACTGATATCCCAAATACTAAACATTTACAACCGAAACTGATGGAGTATCTAACTCCAGGCTGATCTTACATATATGAACTGAATATCTAAATCGTACATGCTTGCTAAGGTGTGAGAGGGACTGAAAGACATGAAACTGACATGGAACTAGATAGAATGCTGAGAAGGCTTTCCCTCTAACTGGAACTGAGCTGATACGAACTGAGCCATCATTCTCAAATCGCTTCCTGATATTGAGCTAGAATTCATGATATCTGGTCCAACTGAAAGTAAGGGATTCATGAGCATGAGTCATTCACGTCATCTAAAACTGAGCACATACATGAGGTACCCTTATCTACTGAGCTACTAAAGGAACTTCTAAAGACTGAGTTCGAGCTGAACATACTAGAAGGCACGAGTCAACACACATAGCTGGTTTATAACATGAAGATGATCCTTAAGGATTCATAGAGTAAGGCTAGCATAGCTGTCTGAAGCGGCTATCTAGAAATTCTGGAAGTCTGCACATAAGAATGGTGTCACGCCCCACCTTAGGAGGCATGACTGGCACCTGGTGCCACATTGGCAACTAACTGACATGTCTAGGCTTATGCACGTCTGGTTCCAGCCTGCGACTCAAATAAAGAAAACAACGGGCTACATCTTGGCTGTAACTGCAGCCCCCAGGCGGCAAGGTCATATAGCCACCTATAAATGAAATCAACTAACCAACAACAAGCAACATAAGGGATCCTATGCAGGCCGACAAGGCCACCATGCTATCTAGTTATAATGGAAGTGAAGACAAACTACTATCTTAGGCCCCACACGGCCAACATACAAAACATAACTGATTAATGCCCCACACGGCCAACATACAACTAACTAACTCATGACTGTAGTTTGCAAGCCTCTAAGAGTTCAAATAGTGGTGGGGAAAGGGCCCCGGCCTACCCCACAATGCTATACAACTTGAAGACCGAAATCTCTACAACCTGGCAACTCCGGATGAAAGGAGCTAACCCAACTGCGACTCTGAACAGCTGCTATTGAAGATCCTGAACCCTATCTGTCTAAACCTACAGGCAAGTAATGCAGCACCCAGGGGAGGCCGTCAGTACAATATGTACCAAATATGTAAGGTAGTAGACAAGCTGATAAATACTGGGAGTGAATAGAAAGAAGGGTAGAAAGATTAACCTGTACGCCTGCTGAATCCTAATCTACATCTAACCAACACTACATGTGCGTAAGATAAGACTGTACAATTACACATTTATAAACTATAACTAGCAGACAAGGATGCCTCACCTGGCCCCCATAAGCCGGAAGGTATAATCAGCACAGAATAACCCACCCGGGGCCCCCATAAGCCCTGGTGAGTGCACTTTAATCTATATACCCCTAACTAGGTTTCTATGATTGTAATGGTGCTATAGCCAACCTGCCAATCCCTTGGATCTACAACTGAGCCCGCTCCACCCCTGAACTATAGCTGTGTCTAAGTTTGATGGACTCCTGATATATGATATCTGCACCGCAGGCACAGGGCTTGACAGGGGGTGTGATATAGTGTCGATCGGCATAGTAATAGTCCAGCCATGAAATGGACTCTATGAGGACCTGGGACCCCATCTTCGTCCCTCGCGGACGGCATGCCGCTCTTTATGGAGCGTGACATCATCTCGCCCCTGGCGGGCATCAACACAACTAGTAACCCTGGGGTGGTCGTGGATGGCTCCTAAGTAAAGGCAACCCCAACCAAGGTGCTGTACTAACATCTCAACCTAGCCACTCAAAAGGGCGCACTAACCTTCTGGGTCTAACGCCACCACTGCTCGCCCCCTAAGATAACCTGTAAGGCTGCTAGCAGGCATGTCATGTGCCTATTCCCGATCAGAGGGTCCTGATAGTGATCATGATCTCTAATAATCTGGACTGAATAGGGAGAGATCTAGAGTGGTCCAACACAACTCTCTATATGTCCTGTCGGACATCTATAACTCATAATAGCTAAGGGGTCGCGAATGACTGACTACTCAGTTTCTCTATTTTGGACAACTGTAGGGCTGGTACTGGCTAAACCTGCTTTTGAGCAATTGACCCCCAACCCTCCAAGGAGGCTTACTAACGTTCTTAGTCTGAGGGTAGTGTTATACTACACTATGCTGGTACTCTAGACCCTATCCTGGCCTGGTCCAATCTTATATAACATTTCTAGGTGATTTCTATCTTTAAGGACTAGTCTACCTAGACTTAGCCGCTCATGGCAATCTGTACATAAGAAGCCTCTAAAGACAGGCTGGGTTGCTGACTCTGTGTTTGTCTGCGGATAAGGCTCCCTTCCTTAGGGAACCCGCGGATCTTAATAGACTAGAACGATTGGACTGGCTTCCTGGGTGATTTGCAGGATGGAAACTAAGTCAATTGGGACGGACAAACACTACTAGTAGCTAATTAGATGACAGGTTATCACTCAGCTCACTAGACAACCTTAGACTGCTGATTCTAAAGTATAGTCTTCCTATCTGAATTTATGGTCCTGGGGCATAATGGTATGCCAATGGTCTCTGGGCGTTCTTTTCTGGCTACACAGGTGCTAGGATGGTAATTATATCTCCTAGTTGCGCCTATACTCGTCATCTTACTAACTCAGGCTCGCTAATCCTCATGAGCTCCTAAGGTTTAGGCATGGAAGTAAAAAATATAATTCTACTAACACAATGTACTAAAGACTAAAAGAGTTCCTATAACACTTCTAGCGTGTATCGTACTTAGCATGCTCCTATTCAACGAGGGATACTGCGGAACACTCTATATACATTTTCTAGCAGCTAACCAAAACTTGTACAACCGGAATCTACTGCTAGCAGCTAATCACAGTATATCCAATCTTTATATACCAGCAACAGCTAATTACAACATGCTCAATCATAACCTAATGGTAGAAACTATCTACAGCATATGGAATTGTCACTTACATTCGAAAACATTAGTCGTAATGCTGTACAATGAAAATACTTGCTGAGGGTTAAGCCTTGCATACCTTGATTGTCGTTTCCTGAATAACCTTTGAGTTTCCTCTTGTATTCTCTAGCTCTTTTCAACTGTAACCGTTGAACTGGAAGAAAGAGACGAATTTCAATACCAAATTCGGCTTGAAACGATAACTTTATTTATAAATATTAACTATATTTCAACTTAACAGAACACAGTCGAAAACTCATAATTTCTTGAAAGTTCAGAAGGGAGAAATGCTTACTTGAAGCCTGTGATCGTATAGGAATTAGTTTGAACCAATTCTGACAACTTTTGCTCGATAGGGCTACGATTCGCCGGGCGAATTTCATGAAACTAACTCCGTAGTAATTATCCTTGCGGCCTCAAACTTCGATACCTGAAGTTAATTTGAATTTGGACGACGTTTGATAGTGTAATCGGATGGAAAATGATCGATTTTCCCTGCTTCTTAGTCCTCCTGGCCGAAGATATATTTGGAAAATGATTCAATTAAAGTGAAGGGCCTATATATACTTGGGAGGTTGGTGGTAGGGGAGGCGCAGCGCGCTGCCCATAGCGCCAAAACACGGGCGCGACGCGCCGCCCATTGCGCTGATGTTGAGGCGCAACGTGCCGGTCGTAGCGCCAAACTGCCTGGTGCGGCGCAGTGCCCAGTGTGTTGGGCCTATGGTCCCGACCTCCTACTCACTCGATTCCGAGCTCTTCCGTTCATCCCTCGAGACTTTTCTCGTATGGTGTCATACTCTAAAACTCTTGATCTACGTACGCATGCGTCCGTCACCCGATATAACTTACGGGGTGTAACAAATGGGTAGAGCATAGCTTCAACTGAAATACAATAGGAATTATCTAAACCTGAAGGAATTGACATACCGTAACTCTTAGGGCTGGAACTCCCTTACTAGCATACTCAAGATTTGACTTGTCTCACAGACTTACCATCTCCCCCTTAGCTTAAAGCCATCATTCTAAGGCTCCTGAATCTTTCTTAAGGTTTGGACTAAATCATTAACTCTTGATGTCTCCTCCACCCCCAACATTTACTACAAACTTCATACTCGCAGTTGTTCACACCATACATCAATAATCTCTTCTCGACACACATCACAGAGTTCCTTATTCAATATTGGGGTTCTAGGGCTAGCAACATGCAAAGAGTAACATGAGAAATTCATAACATACCTTTGACAACTTCTGGTGACTTGCCCTTATCTTGATGTGCTTCCAAGGCATAGGAGCGGTTTTGACGCTATCCTCCACCTCCGCTAGATGATGCCCCTTGATGAAATGGGTGGTTCACAAGAGCTACTAAAGAGATGACTGAGGCTCTACTCTCACCTCGCTTAGATACTGCACAATGTCAGTGCTTATGACCCAACTTGCCTCACCAGAAACAAGCATCTGAGCCGGCCATGCATTATCCTAAATGGTGCTTCCCACAGCTCTTACAAGCTAGATAGGTAATCTCCCTTACCCTGGGTCTATATGAAACACTGGCTGTTGGAGGTGCTGAGGCTGATGATCTCTTCTGGGGGAATGAGCGGTGTCCACCACTCAGGCTCTGAGGGGAAAACTCTACATCTCCTGTCCTAGCCCTCTTGGCCTCTCTTTCTTTTTCCTTCACTTTTTTCGCTTCTATTTGTTGATCGAATATCACCAAATGTGGAAAGTCTATGTCTTTGAGCAACATGGCGGTCCTGCACTCTTTGATCAAGGAGTTTGACACTCCATTCACAAACTTACTCACATGAGCCCTCTGGTTGGATACCATCTTTGGTGTATACTTGGATAACCGGGTAAACTCCAATGCATACTCGTGGATAGTCATGCTGTTTTGCCACAAGTTGATGAACTCTACCGCCTTTGCCTCCCTCAACTTCCTAGGGAAAATCATATCCAGGAATGCAGTCATAAACTCATCCTAACTTACGGGGGCTGCTCCAACCTCTCGAATATCTTTCCACTGAAAAAACCATATGTGAGTGACTCCTTTCAGCTGGTAGGAGGCTAAGTCTGTGCTCTCCGTTCCCGTCACCCCCATGATTTGGGTGATTTTCTGGATCTCTTCTAAGAACTCAAATGGGTCCTCATCCGCCTTTGACCCTAAGAATTCAGATGGGTTCATTTTTAGGAAGTCTCTTACCCTAGCCACCGCTACATTCCCATTCTGGGGAACATGAGCCATCGTTGCCGATAAGAATCATGAAGAAAAGGGAAAATTCCTAAATATCTCGCAGCTTCTTCGTCATAAGTGTGGTGCACTTCACACCCATGAACAAGACTCTACTTAACACGACTTTCAGACACCCTACTAAAACTATGGCTCTAATACCAAGTTTGTCACGACTCGAACATAGGCTCGGATAGGGATACGGGACAAGGAACCACGAGAGGCTCCAAATCAACCCATGTCATGATCATAGAATAACATTAACAAGACAACAACTAATAGAGTCATAATTAAGTAGAAACTAACTGATACATAAGACATAATCTAATAAAACTCTGGTACATAAGCTGAATCTGTTTACACAATTATGAAAGCCTCCACTACACTAATGAGTTGCTGGGACAAGCCCCCAGCTAACTCCTAAAGTCTAAAAACTAAAACATAAATGAATAAAAAACATAACTCGCGTCCTCGAGAGATGAGGGCTCACCACAAGCAGCTGAGATGGGAATGGAGCGTATCTAACCACGTGGCCGAGTCTAAAAACCTGAATCTATATCATGAAATGATATAGCACATAAAGTATGCGGTCAGTACTTGGAATGTAATGAGTATAAGGGAAGCGTAAGTAAACTAAACATGCAAGTATACAAGAGGGAAGTAAACTGAATTCACTGAACATATAACCGAGCTGAAATACATTGACCCTGTTTGAGATGTACATATGTATTGACATGAAGCTTTTATTTGAAAACAATTCTGAAGTATAATTATAATCAAACACATGCATAAGGGTCATGTGATGTACATATACTGAGAACTGAAGCTGTAACTGCTATCATACATTGTACTACCATCTCTTGATAATTGAGTCTAAATTTTGCTAAATCTGATTTAAGCTGAAGTCTAAATCTATACAGAGATGAGCTGAACTAATATCATGGATTGAGCTAAGGGAGATGTTCTTTTCTATGAATGTCCCTGACTGAATAAGAGAGACTTTCTCTACTATTGAGACTCCCTAACTGAACTAAGGGAAACATTCTCTTCTAATGAGAATCCCTGACTGAGCTAAGGGAGACGTTCTCTACTATTCAGAATCCCTGACTGAGCTAAGGGAGACCTTCTCTGCTAATGAGAATTCCTGACTGAGCTAAGGGAGACATTCTCTACTATGGAGATTTCCTGACTAGTCTGAGGGGAATATTCTGACTGACTGAGGGAGACATTCTCGGCTATGGAGAGTCCCTACAACTATGGAGAACACTAGTCTGGCGTCATCCATCTAGTCTAAGTTACTTCAGCTAATCAGAGACATGAGCATTCAACTGATTATATCATACTGAGTTCATCTAGATTTGATTAAGGCTACTATCTACTAACAACAAGCCCAAAAGTTTGAAGGATCATTCTCATGTTTTATCATCATAATTCATATCATCATAGTCCTGAATAATCGTTTAAATCATACATTCTACATTCATGAGACATCTATAGGATCAAATCATACTTTAAACATATCCACAACATTTAAATCCCATGTTCATAGCATATAGCGTATACCCTAGATTCATGTAAGATTCATAGGTCAAATTCATACTTTAACATGTACACGAAATCATAGTGAAAACATGTACATAGTTCACATGTATCAAAGCCCATAAGATCTGTTCATGCTTCAACACATACTTTACAACATATGTTCTAGATTTAAGAGAAACCATACGATCTACGTATACTTTAGACATGGATACAAGTTCATGATAAGAGCATGTAAGTAATTAATGAAATTCCATTCGAAGTTCTAGGCTATCTCATGGTGAAAATTCTATAATCATGCATTTCCCATATCAAATACATAATTTTATATCTTGAAAGTAATCCCATAAGCATACATGACTATTAATCATAATGGGTCTTAGAATTCGGGAGAACGTATGAGAATTCATTCATAAATTGAAACCCTATAACATGCTTTTCTAGAATCAACAGATTTGGGGTTTTAGTTTAAAAATTTGGGGCACAAGGATGAAAGGATGTCCTTTTTGAAAACCCACATACCTGATTAGAAGGAATCTCCCACTTGAACTTGAACCTTGAAGCCCTTGAAGAAGCCCTAGGTGATCCTTGAGTTTTGAGAGAAAGTAGGAAGAAGAGTTTGAGAGGGTATTTTGATGGACTGAGGAGTTAGGCTAGAAGGAACCCTTAAAAACGTCTCATCTTATACTCAAAATGGTGTAGTTTAGGTGTTATAAGCATGGATTTTACGAAAACACCTTTGGAAATTCGTAGGAAAAATCTATTTGCCAATCCCCACGAGTCGTGGGATTCACAATGACTGGTGGTTCCAAGTCGTGGAGTGCTCTTGAACTTTTCTCAAAAATTCCTCGAATCTACCGAAGACTGACTTCAAGAGTTGTTATCACTGAAGCCCAAAAATCCTACTCTTCCTTCCTATGATTTACATGATAATTCATTACTTGATACGATGGCTCATCTTGTCCTTTCGTTGTCACCACTGCCTGGGCCCCCTTTGAATTCTGGCATTTCTTCTGATGAACGACGTAATGAGTCGTTGTCTGCCTAATGACTCATTGGGTTGTCTGTTGTCACTGAACCTCACTTGTACCTCTTGACTGCTTGCCATGAGTCTGACCATGACTCATTGGGTCACCTAACGAGTGGTACCACAACTTTTTCTAAGGTGAAATTCCACTTTCCTTTTGCATTCTTTCTTTAAATCTGGGGTATATTCTTAGAAACTTTCGGGGTGTTACACATTTGCTTATAGGACAGAAGCAAAAGAAAACTTAAGAACATGTCCTACAATAATTTAACAAGTTGTAAATAAGTCCTGCAGAACTTAAGAAGGTCATCAACAAAGGAAACATGTTTGACACCCAATATGTTTAAACTCCCTCCTTCAAGTATTCCATAGAAATAACGAAAAAGTAAGAGGACATAGGGTTCCCCTGCCTAATACCCCTTATTCCCTTAAATGGTTTAGTCAAGACTCTATTCAAAGTCAATGAATAGGAGACTGTACTGATACACTCCATATCCAAAATACAAACTTATGAAGTCCAACACATCAACATTCTTTGTAAGAAATCATGATCCAATGTATCATAAGCTCTTATGATGTCTACCTTTAAAACACATCTAGGAGATATCTCTTTCCTATTACAACAATGTTGCGGAGTATCAAGCATTTGTATTTGGACTTGAAATGGCTATTGATATGGAGTAATTACAATGAAAGTCTTTGGAGACTTTGACTTGGTGATCAATCAGTTGTTGGGTAACTACAAGATTAAAAAGCTAGAATGCATCCTTATAATGATTGATTCAATGGCACGATGATGTAACTCTTCAACATGTGCCAATGAAAGAAAATAAGAAAGTTGATGCCTTAGATTTTCTGGCCTAAACATTGACTACACCTAATCAAGCACAAATCACTATATGCCAAAAATGGATAGTGTTATATCCAGAGAATATAAAGATCAGACCCGAGAGTTGAAATGGGGAAAAACTGAAAATCTGCATTGCAGGCACAGGACGAGTCATTGGACGACTCATGAGGAGAGCCCACAAGTCGTTAGGTGACTCATGGGGAGGCCTGGGAGAATGGGAAAAAGATTAAGGAAAAAGGGATCCCATGGGCTTGGGAACAACTCGTGGTCAGACACCACTAGTCGTTAGGTCATCCGTGGGGAGAAGGTATAAGAAAAATATAAAAGCCGAGGCAGTGCACTTGACGAGTGGTGGTCAAGACTCGTGGCCACTCATAGCGAGTCGTTATGTCATCCGTTAGGACCCCGTATGATCAGTTAAGACAGTGTACCTGATGAGCAAGGTGACGAGCCGTGTGGGCCTGTAACGAGTCGTCAGGTCATCCGCTTGGGTCCCCTGGCAGTTATTTTTCTGAGAATTAGTAAGGGATTTTTCGTAAGTTTCTAAATCCTAAGGCCTAAACTACGACATTTTGGGTTATGAATAGGGAAATTTAAAGGGATTAAGTTCAGTTTTCACCTCATTTATTCATGCATGCAAGACAGGGGAAGTGGGAGAGTGATTCAAGCTTAGCATTCATCAATCCATTTCAATTTCTTCTTGGGTGATCAAGAGAGGTTAAGAACTAATTATTCCCAGGTATGTAAGGCTATCAATGGGTGATTTCTTCCACACCCATGTCCCTCCTCCACAATTTTACTTGAAATTTATTAAAAACTCATGGGGTTTTATAAACAATTTATATAGAATCTAATGATTTGATTATGGGTTTTTTGATTTTAAAATCTCATCATAATCTATGGATTTTAATCAGCTTTTGTGTTTTAAATTATTTATAATACTATTTATTTGGAAGTTCTATGTATTTGAGCCTAATTATGCATGCCCCGTGATGGATTGACTTATAATATAATTACCCATTAATGATATTTATAAGCCACACATGATTTATGATTTAAGTCATGAATTTATTATGTTACCCATTATGATTTTATGAAATTCAAGCTATTATGTTACCCATTATGATTTTATGAAATTCAAGCTATATGCATGATTTATGAGTATGTATGAGCATTATGAATCATGAATTATGTTTTGGCGGACTCACGGGCCTCATGTCATGGCTAGTTGAAGTATGTAAAAGTATGTTTATGATTTTTATGATTTAACTAGCCCATGAATTCATCCATGCTATACTATGAGCACTATATATGTTTTGGGAGTAGTATCGAACACCGAGTAGGTTCGGGGCCTAGGTTCTGCCTCGGATCTCATAAACTATGTGCCACTGTAAGTATGTTGGGACCTCCTATGGGACTATCCTCGGCCCAATTGGCCCTTTTCATGGTGATATCACACTTTCATGATTCTACCCTTGGCAAGGTACGAATACCCTCCCGGGTAGGGTTACAAGTCGGGCTTCATGTATGCTCATATGGGGTATGTCGGTTAAGAGTATCTCCCACTGTTCCTCATGATTTATGAATGCTTATGATTATGTATATTGTCTCAAGTCATGTTAAATAAAGCTTTTCTCTTATGATTAAGATTATGATTGTATTATGAATGATTTCAAAACCTTGAGCCTTATGTTATGATACGATATTTTTGTCAGGAGCATGTTGTCCTACTCTTATGATCATTTATGAATTTTATATATTATAAATTTCCGTTTTACTTACCTTGCATACTCAGTACATTCCAATTATTGACCGTATACTTTATATGCTGTATCGTTTCATGATACAGGATCCGACTCTCAGGCTCACCCTCCTCAATGGTGTTTCAGAGATTGCCATCAGCGTACTTGGTGAATCCTCATGTTCCGAGGGCCATATGCTTATACTTTATGCTTTTCTTTCAGTTTTAGAAATATTGGGTTAGTTAGGGAGTTGTCCCCTCAACCCGTCTTTCATAGTTAGAGGCTTTTCAGACTACCAATTGTATTCAGCCATCGTGTATAGATTATGTATTGTCTTATCTCCGTAATTATGATATGTTTATGTTTTTATCTTATCTCCATAATTATGATATGTTTATGTTTTTATTAAGTTAAGTCTTCCGCTTATGTGATGATATTAGATGTATGCTCATGCCATGGGTTCACTTGGGATTCCTTGGGGATCCTTGTCCCGTATCTACGATCCAGGTGTATGTTTGGGTCGTGATAAACTTGGTATCGGAGCCATAGTTTTGAAGTGTCCTAGGGTGTCTGAAAGTTGCGTTAGGTAGAGTCTTTTTCATGGGTGTGAAGAACGCCACACTTATGACGAAGAGGCTACTAGACGTTTAAGAAATGTTCTCTTTATTCAAGATCTTTGTCGTGCGATGAAAGTCTTCTACCATTCTAATTCATGCTATTTGCGTTTGCAGAATTATGCCTCCACGGCGAGTGAATCCCAGAAGGAATGGTAACGCTAGTGATCATGAGGGCGCAAATGGTGAGGGGCATCAACCAGCCCCACCCGTTCACGAGGGGCACGCACCAGATCCGGCTACTCACGCTGAGTTAGAGAAGCGATCCAGATGCTGGCACAGGCCATGACTGCCTAGGTTCAGAATCAGACAGTGGCACATTATCCTTAGAATGGGTGTGCGGCGGAAGCCAGGGTGAGGGATTTATTGAGAATGAACCCTCCTGAGTTCACGGGGTCGATGGTGGACGAAGACCCCCACGATTTCATTGAGGAGGTTCTGAAGATCACCCAGGTTATGGAGATGAATAATGGAGAGCGTGTTGACTTGACCTCCTATCAACTAAAGGGGGTAGCTCACATATGGTTTAATCAATGGAGAGATGCCAGGGAAGTGGGGGCAGGCCCAATAGGGTGGGAGGAGTTTCACACGACATTTATGGATCGGTTCTTCCCTCGAGAGATGAGGGAGCTCAAGGCAGCCGAGTTTGTTAATCTGAAGCAAGGTAATATGTCTGTTCAAGAGTATGCATTGGAGTTCACCCGACTATCTAAGTATGCTCCAGAGCTAGTGGCAGACCAGAGGGCACGGGTGAGTCGTTTCATGCATGGGGTGGCAGATTACTTAGATAAGGATTGCAGAATTTCCATGCTTCATCGAGATATTGACTTTTCCCGTATTGTATTGCATGCACAACAGATGGAGTCGGTCTACCAGAGGCGGAGGGAGGCTAAGAGGGCCAGGACTGACAGCTATGGGGTTTCTTAGGTCAGGTCAGGGGGTGGACCGCGCCAACAGTCCCAACACAGGTCCATCGCTCCAGCTCCATCATCGGCCAACACGCCATCCAGGTTCAAGGGAGATTAGAGGAGCAGGACTTCAAGCTCGAGGCGAAGTGAGGCAAGAATCATCCAGGGAGGTGCTTAGTTGGTTCAAATGCGTGTTTCCAGTGTGGCCAACCTGGGCACAGACTTAGGGACTGCCCCTCAGTTAGATCATGGGTCGGTGGGACCCGTGTGACAACAGCCAGTTCTACCGCTCCAGCAGCATGTCCCCCTCAGCGGTGTGCCTTTACTAGTTCAGCCGGCGGTCAGCGCCAAAATAGGTTTTATGCTCTAGTACCCCGCCAGGAGTAGGAGGCTTCCCCAGATGTGGTCACTGGTATGTTGCAAGTCTTCAATATTGATGCTTATGCTTTGTTAGATCCAGGAGGTACTTTGTCTTTTGTGACCCCTTAAATTGCTAGTAGTTTTGGAGTTAGCCCTGAAACCTTGTTAGAACCATTCCCAGTCTCTACCCCAGTTGGTGAATCAGTTGTAGCTAGGTGGGTGTAGAGAGGTTGCCCCATCACAGTGATGCATAAGGTTACCTCCGCAGACTTAGTAGAGTTAGCCATGACTGACTTTGACCTCATTTTGTGAATGGATTGGTTGTTTGCATGTTATGCTTCGATTAACTGTCGGACCCGGTTAGTAGAGTTCAAGTTTTTGGGTAAGCCGATCTTGGAGTGGAAGGGTAAGTCTGCTGTACCAGTCGGTCGGTTTATATCATATCTGAAGGCCAGGAAAATGATTTCTAAAGGCTGTATGTATCACCTAGTTAGGGTTAAGGATGTTGAGTCTGAGACCCCGACTATCCAGTCAGTTTCGGTGGTGTGTGAGTATTTGAAGGTTTTTCCCGACGATTTGCTAGGTGTTCCTTCGGAGAGGGAAATTGATTTCGGCATCAATCTCTTACTCGATACGCAACCCATCTCTGTTGCTCCCTATAGGATGGCTCCAGCCGAGCTAAAAGAGTTGAAGGATCAGTTGAAGGACTTGTTAGATAAGGGCTTTATAAGGCCTAACAAGTCTCCATGGGGTGCATCGGTATTATTTGTCCAGAAGAAAGATGGTTCCCTTCGTATGTGTATTGATTACCGGCAATTGAACAAGGTCACTGTCAAGAATAGGTACCCCTTACCTAGGATCAATGATTTGTTTGACCAGCTTCAGGGCGCTAGGTGCTTCTTAAAGATAGATCTCAGGTCCGGGTATCACCAGCTCAGGGTTGGGGAGAGTGACATCCCAAAAACCGCTTTCAGGACTCGGTATGGTCACTACAAATTTGTTGTTATATCTTTTGGACTAACCAATGCCCCTGCAGCATTCATGGACTTGATGAAAAAGGTGTTCAAGCAATATCTAGACATGTTCATGATCGTGTTAATCGATGATATCCTTATATACTCTCGGAGCGAGGAGGAGCATGCCGCTCACTTGAGAGTAGTGCTTCAAACCCTCAAGGATCGTCAGTTGTATGCTAAGTTCAGCAAGTGTGAATTTTGGCTGAACTCCATGGCATTCTTAGGCCATGTGGTGTCGAGTGAGGTCATAAGGGTGGATTCTTAGAAAATTGAAGCGGTAAAAAATTAGCCCAGACCGGTGAATCCTTCAGAAATTCGGAGTTTCTTGGGCCTAACAGGCTACTACCGGAGATTCGTAGAGGGTTTTTCATCAATTGTAGAACCATTGACCAGGTTGACCCAGAAAAAGATAAAGTTCCAGTGGTCGGAGGCTTGTGAGAAAAGCTTCCATGAGTTGAAGACTCGACTCACTTCAGCACCAGTGTTGACCCTACCCGAGGGTACCAATGATTTTGTAGTATATTGTGATGCTTCGAGAATCAGACTTGGGTGTGTGTTGATGCAGTATGGGAAAGTGATAGCATATGCCTCAAGACAGTTGAAAATTCATGAGAAGAATTACCCGACCCATGATCTTGAGTTGGCCAGGGTGGTGTTCGCTTTGTATATATGGTGGAATTACTTGTATGGGGTCCACATGGATGTGTTCACGGACCACAAGAGCTTGCAGTATGTGTTCACGCAGAAAGATCTCAATCTTCGGCAAGGGAGGTGGTTGGAGCTACTTAAGGACTACGATATGAGTGTCCTTTACCACTAGGGTAAGGCTAATGTAGTGGAAGATGCACTTAGTAGGCTCTCAATGGAGAGTGTGTCCCACGTAGATAAGGGAAAGAAGGAGTTGGTGAAAGATGTCCATCGACGGCAAAGTTAGGAGTTAGGTTGGTAGACTCGACCGATAGCGGCGTTGTTGTGCAAAATGTATCAGAATCGTCCTTGGTAGTGGACGTGAAATCTAGGGAAGATGATGACTCGATGATGGTAAAGCTAAAAGAAGCCGTTCAGAGTCAAACGGTGAAGGTCTTCTCCCAAGGGGGAGATGGGGTGCTATGGTACTAGGGTCATCTGTGTGTTCCAGATGTTGATAATTTGAGGGAGCGAATATTGCATGAGGCACATGGATCTAGGTATTCTATCCATCTGGGTTCCACCAAGATGTATCATGATTTGCAGGAAATATATTGATGGAACGACATGAAGAAGGACATTGCTGAATTTGTAGCCAAGTGGCCGAACAGTCAGCAAGTGAACGTCAAACATCAAAGTCCGGGAGGTGTACTTCACGATATTAGCATTCCTAATTGGAAGTGGGAAGAGAGTAATATGGATTTCATTACAGGTCTATCTCGTACTCACCGACATTATGATTCTATTTGGGTGGTGGTAGACAGGTTGACCAAGACTGCATACTTTCTACCAGTCAAAACCAAAGATTCAGCGGATGATTATGCCAAATTGTATATTTGGGAGTTGGTTTGAATTTATGGAGTACCCTTTTCTATTATTTTAGATCGAGTTACTCAGTTTACCTCTCAGTTTTGGCAGTCTTTTCAACAAGGACTTGGGACTCAAGTTAAGCTCAGCACAGCCTTTCATCCGCAAATGGATGGCCAAGTCGAACAAACAATCTAGACCCTCGAGGATATGTTGAGAGCATGTGTGATGGATTTCAAGGGTAGCTGGGATGATCATTTGCCCTTGATTGAGTTTGCTTATAATAAAAACTATCACTCTAGTATCCAGATGGCACCGTTTGAGGCTCTTTACGAGCGGAGGTGTAGATCGCCCATCGGATGGTTTGAGGTTGGTGAGGCAGCTATAATAGGACCTAATTCGGTTCATGAGGCCATGGTGAAGGTTCAGATGACAAGGGATAGGCTAAAAACCGCTCAGAGTCGTCGAAATCATATGCGGATGTGAGAAAAAGAGATTTGGAGTTTGAGGTAGACAATTGGGTATTCCTAAAGGTATCCCCCATGAAGGGAGTCATACAATTAGGAGAGAAAGGAGAACTTAGTCCCCGCTGTATTGGTCCTTACCGGATTATGAGAAGAGTTGGTAAGGTAGCGTATGAGTTGGACTTGTCCTCAGAGTTATCTTCTGTGCATCCCGTGTTTCATGTGTCGTTTTTGAAGAAATGCTTGGGAGATCTATCTCTAATAGTTCCCGTGGACAGCGTCGGTGTAAAGGATAGCCTCAACTATGAAGAAGTTCTTGTGGAAATATTAAACCGTCAGGTTTGAAGACTAAGGAAAAAATAAGTAGCTTTGGTGAAGGTGTTATGGAGAAATCAGCATGTTGAAGGAGCTACATGGGAAGCCAAAGCAGATATGATGGCTAAATACCTGCATTTATTCTCTACCAGCTCAGTTTCAGTTTGAGGTATCAGTTTTTCCCTAAACCTCTAAACAGTTTCCTTGTTCAGTTCATGTGTGCAAGTTTGATTTATCTTATGATGGATGTATGTAATATCTGAATTAAGTTCAGCTATGTAGTTCTTTTCGGAGGTAGTCATTTTGTAAATTTTTGATTTAAATGATCAAGTATTTGCATATGATGAATGTTGATTCTGAGTTTCTGTATGTTTCTAACATTTGAGGATGAATGTTCCCAAGGGGGAGATATTGTTATACCCCGAGAATTCAAAGATCGGACCCGGGAGTTGAAATGGGGAAAAACTAAAAGTCTGGGTTGCAGGCACAGGACAAGTCTTTGGACGACTCGTGAGAAGAGCCCACGAGTCGTTAGGTGACTTGTTGGGAGGCCTGGGAGAATGGGAAAAAAATTAAGAAAAAAGGGATCTCACGGGCTTAGGAACGATTCGTGGTCAGACACCACGAGTCGTTAGGTCATCCGTGGGGAGAAGGTATAATAAAAATATAAAAGGCGAGGCAGAGCACTTGACGAGTGGTGGTCACGACTCGTGGTCACCCGTAGCGAGTCGTTACGTCATCCGTTAGGACCTCGAATTATAAGTTAAGACAGTGTACCTAACGAGCAAGGTGAAGAGTCATGTGGGCCCGTAATGAGTCGTCAGGTCATCCGTCTGGGTCCCCTGGGAGTTATTTTTCTGAGAATTAGTAAGGGCTTTTTCGTAACTTCCTAAAATCCTAAGGCCTAAACTACGACGTTTTGGGTTATGAATAGGAAAATTTAAAGGGGTTAAGTTCAGTTTTCACCTCATTCATTCATACATGCAAGATAGGGAAAGTGGGAGAGTGATTCAAGCTTAGCATTCATCAATCCATTTCAATTTCTTCTTGGGTGATCAAGACAGGTTAAGATCTAATTATTCCCAGGTATATAAGGCTATCAATGGGTGATTTCTTCCACACCCATGTCCCTCCTCTACGATTTTACTTGAAGTTTATTTAAAACTCATGGGCTTTTGTAATCGATTTATATAGAATCTAATGATTTGATTATGAGTTTTGTGATTTTAAAATCCTATCATAATCTATGGGTTTTAATCAGCTTTTGTGTTTTAAATTATTTATAATACTATTGATTTGGAAGTTCTATGTATTTGAGCCTAATTATGCATGCCCCATGATGGATTGACTTATAATCTAATTACCCATTAATGATATTTATAAGCCCAACATGATTTATGATTTAAGTCATGAATTTATTATGTTCCCCATTATGATTTTATGAAATTCAAGCTATATGCATGATTTACGAGTATGAATGAGCCTTATGAATCATGAATTATGTTTTGTTCGAGTCACGGGCCTCATGTCATGGCTAGTTCAAGTATGTTTATGATTTTCATGATTTAACTAGCCCATGAATTCATGCATGTTATACTATTAGCAATATATATGTTTTGGGAGTAGTATCAAACATCGAGTAGGTTTGGGGCCTAGGTTCTGCCCCAGATCTCATAAACTACGTGCCACCATAGTATGTTGGGACCTTCTATGGGACTGTCCCCGACTCAATTGGCCCTTTTCACGGTGATATCACACTTTCATGATTCTACCCTTGGCAAGGTACGAACACCCTCCCGACTAGGGTTACAAGTCGGGCTTCATATGTGCTCATATGGGGTATGTCGGTTAAGAGAATCTCCCACTGTTCCTCATGATTTATGCATGCTTATGATTATGTATATTTGCTCAAGTCATGTTAAATAAAGCTTTTCTCTTATGATTAAGATTATCATTGTATTACGAATGATTTGAAAACCTTGAGCCTTATGTTATGATACGATATTTATGTCAGGAGCATGTTGTCTTACTCTTATGATCATTTATGAATTTTATATATTTTAAATGTCCGTTTTTACTTACCTTGCATACTCAATACATTCCAACTACTGGCCTCATACTTTATATGCTGTATTGTTTCATGATACAGGACCCGACTCTCAAGCTCACCATCTTCAGTAGTGTTTCAGAGATTTCCATCAGCATACTTGGTGAGTTCTCATGTTTTGAGGACCATATGCTTAGATTCTATGCTTTTCTTTCAATTTAAGAAATGTTGGGTTAGTTGGGGAGTTGTCCATCAACCCGTCTTCATGGTCAGAGGCTTTTCAGAATACCAGTTGTATTCAGCCATCATGTATGGATTATGTATTGTCTTATCCCCGTAATTATGATATGTTTATGTTTTCTTAAGTTAAGTCTTCCGCTTATGTGATGGTATTAGATGTATGCTCATGCCATGGGTTGACTTGGGATTCCTTGGGGCTCCTTATCCCGTGTCTACGATTCGGGTGTATGTTTTGGTTGTGACAGATAGTATTGCTAAAAGGGGATGATGATGAAGAAATAAAGATCGAGCAAATTTTAGCCATTTCTAAAGTCGAGAAAGTCAATTAATCATAAACCATGATCAATTACTTATGTTATGGGATACTTCTAAAAGATCCAACAAGAAAGACCAAAATCATCATCCTGCCCTCACTTCCTTTGCTACAAAGATACTTTGTATCGAATATGTATTGGAGATTATTCGAGAGAGTTCTCATGTGTTGTTGAGGGGAACAAGAAGCGACTCAAGGTATGAAAGAAGAACACTCTGCAGTTTTTGGATCATATTAATCTGGGTCAAATTTGCATTTTCATATAAAACGGATGGGGTATTATTGGCCAACAATGGCGAAAGATTTCTTGGACTGTGCTTGAAGATGTAATTCATGCAAACTTCATACAAATTTATGCACCGGCTTCCTGAAGTGTTACATCCAATTGTCATATCTTGGCAATTTGATGCTTTGGAGCTAGATGTGATTTGACCACTATTAAAATCTTCTAGTGGCCATTTTGACATCTAAGCTTCAACTGATTACTTCTCAAAATGGGTTGAGGTTGTAGATATTAAGGAATTAAGGAAGTAGAATGTCACAAACTTCATTCAAATGCATATCATCTATAGTTTTGGCATTCCTTGTTATATAATAAGGGATAACAACATGTCATTCGCCAACAAATTGATGACCAAGATTTGTGACCTTTCTTGTTTTAAGCAACATAATTCATCAATGTATTATGATGCTGCCAATGGACTTTCTAAAGCATTTAACAAGATACTTTGCAACTTGTTAAAGAAGGTTGTCTATGGATCTAAAAAAGATTGACATGATAGAATGGAAGAAGCTCTATGGTCATATCGAACGAATCATCGTACACTAACACAAGAAACTCCTTAATTTATTCTTTAGCATCAAATACCATCCTTGCGACTTCCAATCCAAGAAGGGCTCACTGAAGAAAAATGTGTCTTTACTCCTTGATGAGTTAGAGGACCTTGATGACAAAAGGTTGGACGCTCAGCAAAGTCTTGAATGTTATCAAGCTCAACTTTTTCGTGATTTCAATGAAAATGTTTGCCTAAGTTCCTTTCAATTTGGCGATCAAGTCCTTGCAGTAAGAAAACCTATTCTCATTATCATAAATATGGATGTAGGCTAATCTCAAAGTAGGAATGGGCTATATATTTTCCGGAATCCTATTCAAGTGTGGTTATAAGATTATATATATAAAAAAGGCATACTAATCGGTCCCATCAATGAAAAGTTCTAAAAGAAGTGCTACTTGAAGCAAGACGCTTCTCCTTGATGCACAAGCATAAATTGCATGCTGCTCCTTCCGTGCATGAATTTAAATTATGTATCCATCCCCTCTCCCCCATACAAAAAAAGCACACTAGGTTGAAAGTCTTGAAAGAGGTGGCCTAGGTAAAATTTGGAACACATAAAAATATTTTCTAGGTTGAAAACCTCAAAGAAGCGGACTAGGAAAAATTTAGGACCCAAAAAAAAATATTTTTTTAATACTAGGTTATGACTTGATTGTCTTCACTGAGATATGCAGTTAGTTTACAATATTATTCTGAATTAAGTCACATGAGTTACAAAAAAAGAATGGCATTATCTGATCATGTTGTTAATATTTTCAAAGAAGGAGATATACATAACTGAAAAGAAGGAGACAATTTATAAAAAAAGTATAAAGAATATTTTATTGCTTTAATCTTGAAAGAATTTGATACGTCAATGATTCAAAGAAAAGGATGAAAATATATATACACATTATACTACACAAAATATCTAAGCACAAAAGTGAATGAAGCCAAAGATTGTTGTCAGCTTGTCTTAAATGCCTCTACCAAGTTTACGTTATTGCTTCATATGATAATGCCACTAAAAAGAGGAAGTTTGTGTAGATAAATCCAACACGAATTATACCTCTATTGTTGCCATAGTTGTAACGTTTGTAGGTCACGTTCTGGAGGATCAATCGATGGATGAGTTGAAAGCTCCAAGCTCAATATGTGAATTATTTTAGAGAGAGTGCATAATGTTGGAAAAATGAGCACATCAGGTATCTATAACAACTTCAAGAAATTATTGCAAAAACTCTAAAAGGATTTCTATCACGTTAATTTGCAAGGGTTGTTCGTTTAGGAATTTCTTTCATATGGCATAGAGATCATGTGATTTAGATCCTCCTACGCCAAAATATGAATTTTATAGCATAGATGCGCACAAATGAAGAGTGAAGCAGGGAAGAATCTGAGTTGACTTCAAAGAATCACCTGTATAAATCCAAAAAGATTTTAGCCATGAATTTTATTGATGTTGCAGTTTTGGGAGTTTCCTTTCCAATGGAACAAGAGGCTCATGATTTTGATTCTGCTACTCTAGGTTATGGATTTTCTAACATATATGTGCATTGCAAAAGAGCCAAGCACGACAAAATTTGAGCTGACATTGATGAATTACCTACAAAAATTTAGAAAGATTTGTGCCATGATTCTTATATATGTTGTAACTATTGGAGTTTCTTTCAAATAGAACAAGCGCCTCATGATTTAGATGATCCTATTTTGAGTTATGGATTTTCTATCACAAATACGCAAAGCTGAAGAGTTGAGCATGATAGAATCTGAGCTGACATTGAAAAATTGCCTATACAAATCTTATAATTTGGCTATGATTCTTATATAGGTGGATGAATTTTTTTACTATAAATGCACAAAGATAAAGAGTACTACCAATTTGAAAGCTCACTGCAGTTATATCAACTTCAAGAATTCATTGCGAGCAATAAGAAAATAGTTCGGTCATACTATTGGCATGTACTGCCTCTTTCTCATTTTTCTTTCCAACAGCTCAGATGACTCACGATTTAGACGCTCCTAAATAATCAAGATATGAATTTTTTTTTATCAAAAGTGCGTTTAGCAGCAAAACCAACATGCGAGACTGGTATCCCATGTTCATAATTAATTTCGGTCAGCACAAAATGCAGTTTGCTCTAATTTTTTGATATATTGCAGCAGTTGATATCTGGCTTCTAGGAAATTGAATGACTTATGATTCAAACTCTCCTAACTCTAGATGTCGATTTTCTACGAGAATGTACAAAGTTGTAAAGAAGACATGTTAGATTTAAAAATCAACTTCAAATATTAATTGTGATCAGTCTAGAAGGAATTTCGATATGAAATTATGAAATACATCTTTAGTTCAAATTTTGTAGGATCGAGCGACTTACAATTTTCAGACTGCCAGCTCTAATTATGCATTTTATATCGCAAGCTTGCAAAGATGAGAACTAATGTAGGCAAAAAAGTAAGACAAATAAATTTGCACCCAGAGATTTTAAATTACATCTAATGTTGTTAGATACAGGTTTCTTACTAACTGAATATAAACATCATCAACTGGAGGAATATATAGTAATTAAATCAAATCTAGCGCTAAGGGCAACTAAAGTAAAGCTTGTAAGACCCGATTACATAACTTGAACCATTTATTCAAGAACCGGGCGGCAAGCTATTCATTCAAGAATTTAATATCTAAAGACTTAACTCATGCAATCTAAGCTCTTTTTGACTCATATGAGAGAAATGTATGACATGGGATTGTTCCTTAGCGGCGAAAGAGGTTTTAACCTTACATACCTCACTTTAGAATTTCAAAAACTGTAGGATGAGTTGATCCTTCCTTTGGGACTTTAATCTACATAAATAAGGTATAATGAGGCCAACATTGGTAGCTAATCACAATGTATATGTTGAAAGGTTCTAGCTAAATTGGTAATGAGAAGCAAGCCCGCACAATACTTAACTACTTGGTGCATCGCCACACCTTTCCTTTTCATCTTCAAAACAACTCCTTAATCCTCTCCTTGACCTCCCTTACATCCAAAATAAATAACAACACAAAAATAGTCCCTAAATAGTACTAATTCCTTCAACATTATAATCCGATCACCATCTTGTGAGTTCTTCACAAAACCAATCTCTAATTTTTCATAGAACTTATACATAAAGAGATGTGAGAATGGACAGAACCTTACCTCATTTGAGAAGAGTTTTATACCCTTTAGCTTGTAGTACTTTTAGGAGCTTGAAATTTTGTTCCAACTAAACCAAAAAAGAGAGAAAAATCACTTAATCCTTAAGAGTAAAAATGGGTATCTAGCTAGAAAAAGGGAATTCCATAGTTCTTCAACTTAACCAACATGATGTCTTAGATTTTCATAGAAGAATTGAGAAAAAAGAAAGCAACTTTACTTACTTATACATGGGTAAAATTTGAATAACTTTAAGAATCCTAAAGAGGGAATTTGGAGCGTCCTAGAGAGGAAGAAAGGAGGTCCTAAAAAGGTGGTGGCACAAGTGTTATAGGTGCTAACACTGATATAGGTGGCGCTAGCTCTGCCTTAGCTGTACGTTGTGCATGAACTCCTGTTAGCCTTCTGGTCTACTCAATTTGGGCCTGGTGGGTGTCTAACTGGATGAGCTCCCCTCATCCCTAGGCTAAATCTCAATATCAGGGGATGGCCCACTAACTACCGCTTCTCGAGCCTAATAATACTAGCTCTTTGGTTGACTTTGGCCTTACCCTTTGAAGACATAATCTTTACAAAATAGAGTATTGTATGAAGTAGAATCGGCTTTGTAAATAGTTCTATCATATGATCTAGAATATAAAAGAAAGTCATATTTCCTAAATGTCCAAGAATCCTACCAATTATAAATGTGGCGTGCAACATATTCATAAGTAAGATTCCACTAGACACGATTACACAGACTCCTTTGGGCACTTGAACCTAGGATTTGATACCAAGTTTTATCACGCCCCAACCCTAGGTGAGATAGACAATGCTCTATATGAACATGTTAACCTGATATGCATTAATATACTAAATCATACTGTGATAATAAGCATGAAAGCATATAAAGGGAGAATAAAATGGACACATTATGAACAAGAGAGTATGTATGGACAATATAATGGGGCTTCTAGCCCAAAGTGTACAAGTGCCAATATATCAACTTAAGGAAAAAACAACACCTATCAAAAAGTTTGAAAAGCTATACATCTGAAACACTATGGGGACAAGGCCCCGACCTACCCAAATTATCTATAAAAGTAAAAAAAGAGTAATAAACTCAACTAAGCTATAGATAGAGGTGGAGCTCACCAATCAACAGTTGAAGTACTGGGCAGGTGCCTAGTAGGATGGTCTGCTATCCTGTGCATCTGATCTTGCATTAAGAAATGCAACACACTTAGGCCAAGGGTGTGAGTACCTAATCAATGATACTCGTATGTAAGGACAGACTAGATAATAGGACATAACTAGAAGACTTATAAGATAGTGATAAGAAAGATGACATACCAGCTGTAATTGAAACTAAAGACAAGTTAAGAACCATTTTATTATTACATTTCACACATTCATGACATGTTAAATTTAAATTCTTTCACATCTGATTACTTAACTTACTTTAATTCGCATACTTAGATGTTTCTCTTTGTGCTTTAAGTGATAAATCTATATTGCTCTTTGTGCTTTGAGTGATAAATCTATATTTTCGGGGTAGGACTAAGAGTACTTAATAGGCTAAGAATAAAGTGTTATGAGGTATTTGAGTCACTCTATGATCGTATTTGAGTCTATTTGGTCGATTATTTCACATCCAATTCTCATTTCTGGAAATTTTCTAGACCAGAGATCTCCTATGTGCTCCAACATGTTATTGATGGTTTTGGGCCTAGGAAGCCATGATTTAACATGATTTTGATGTCAGGAAGTCGGGAATCACATGTAACTTGCATTTTGGTGTCTTTTTCGGACTTTTGGTGGCTATTTCATGGTGAAGTTGTTGGTAAGCCTTCTTCCTTATGTTTTCTTTAGTTTGAGGTGGGTTATAGGTGTTTTAATGCTAGTAGGTTGTTGTCTCGAAGTTTCTACCATTGAATTCATATGAATTTTGTCGGTTAAGCTCTATTTGCCTTATTTCTTCATTGAGTTTGTTGGCTGTATTCTAGGAAGCATCTTGGAATGCCTAAGATAGTAGGTTTATGCTGTTGAAGACTTGGGCTTCGCTAGGCTTGAAGCTAAGGTTTGTAAGGCTTGTCCTTCCCTTTATCGGCATGAATTTCGTAGCCGTTGTCGTAGGTGTCGATATGTGTGTCTCTTGTTTATTGAAGCTTTGTGTTATATTGTTATTTGAATCTTATAATGCTGTTTATATGATGATAAGTGTGGGTATATGTCATGACCGGAGTCTGCACCCTAGATGCGACACAGTACTTGGTGCCACAAGTGACCCCAAGCTAACCCATGGTTTAACATTGCATTGGTAAACGAAATAGTCTTAGTGGAAGCTGAAAACATAACTTAAATATTTGATTTCTGAAATAAGGAATGTCTGATAAAAATACTGTAACTTGTGCAAATATTACAAAACAAGCTGAATAATGCTATGTCTGAAAGCCAACTAATAACTGATTAGTTTCTGGGATAAGCCCCCAGATAACTCTCAAATTTGAAAGCTAAAACTGAAATGGAACCAAAGCCTCATCCTCGAAAGATGAGGAATCACCAATATCAAGTTGATGAATATAATCCGAGGGTAACTACTGATGTTGCTGCGATTGTGAATCTGCACCTGTATCATAATACGATACAACATGAAAATAGGCATTAGTACTTTGAATGTACTGAAGTATGTGAGATGTAAGCAAAACAATAAGAGTATATAATTGAGCTGAGATGACATGAAATGACCAACTATAACCTGATGGGTACTATGATATATCTATAATAGTGTAAGTACAAGCACTAATTGATAGTCATACATATGTCTTGAAATCTGAATAACTGAACTGAGCTGAAATTGAGACTGAGCTATACAGACAAAAGTTACTGTACTAAACTGTGGGAGAAACTCTAATAGATATGTAACCACGTGAGCTAAACATGGATACCGATGAATACCCCCCCCCCCCATTGGAGAAGGCCCACTATACCTTGCCAAGGTATAGTAGTTGAACTAGGTGATCACTGTCTGCTGTCCATTTGGGCTAAAACATACGGTGGCAACATAGTTCTGGGAACCTGGATGTACTGAACCCCAACCCGCTCGGTGCTAAGTTCTACTCACACTGAAAGTCCTAACTGTGACTTCTAGGCTGATAGCTCGAAATTGATGTCCCAAGACTTAAGTCAGGAGTACTTATCTAGAAGTAACCTAAGAGCCTAAAGGACCTGATAACTGGAACTAGTGTTCTAAGACTGGTCAGAGCTATTTTGTCTAAAAGCATCGTAACCGTCTAAAGAACAACATGATAACTGATACTAAGGAGTGCTATTGAGCTCCTTAAGAATTGATTATAGTCAGACTGATCAGTTGACTTACTGAAAGATACTGAAAAGGGCTAATTACTGAATGAGACTAAACTACCATTCAAAATGACTGTTAACTCACATGATAGTAATAACATGGAAATTTCAAGAGCTAACAGATTCAAGCAACATTGGTATCTAGTCAATTATGCAAGACCCAATTTACTGTACTCATGGAAATAGGGCTAAAACAATATTTCATGAAGATAAAAGAAATATGCTCAATAAGTAATGATGACTTGAAAGGATTCATCAGGACTACAATCTAAAAGAAATATTCATAATATGAATGAAACATAACCCTAGGTTTGATCCTCAGGCTAGAACTGATATAGATTCTTAGAAGGATTTTGGGGAACAAGGGAAGGGCAATTCTCTTGTTGAATTTCCACATACCTGGAGTAGAATTCCTTGAGAACAATCTGGAGAAATCTGAGGGGAATAATGAAACCTTTGATCTTACTCTGTATCTCCTGTCTGAGTTTCTACACTGCTAAATTGAGAGAATGAGAGAAATGAGAGTAAACTATCGACTAACTCCCTAAATTCCTCTGAAAATAACTCCAATACAACATAGTTTAGGTCCTAGGAGCTTAGGAATTATGAAAATACCCTTACTAACAATGTTGGAAAATAGGACTCGCTAGTCCTCACGAGGGATACCACGAATTTTAAGGTAGGGGACGAATCATGGTGTCAACTCGTGAAGTATATTAGAAATCCCAATTAAGACTTGAACAACCCAAGTGATGACTCACTTCATGAGTAGTGAGGTACTCCACGGCTTGTAACTCCCTTCGTGACTTCACCAATGAATCAAATCTTCAATTTCGATCATCCTGGCCACGACTCACCTCACGAGCCGTGAAGTCTTGGTCACCCCCTGACCATGATTCCTCCAAGGCAGACCTCCACTTCACGAGTTACTCCACGACTCGTGAAGTACTTCACGGGTCACTAGACGAGTCATCCTGTGACCTGGTGCACATTTTTTAGCTTTCTTTGTGTCAACCCCTTGGTATGATCTTAGGAACTTTTTGGGTGTTATAATATCTCCCCCTTAGGAACATTCATCCTCGAATAAATGCTAGGTAAGTTGAAAGACTGGGAAAAGAGCTGATATTCCCAAACTGAAAAACTATAAACTAATTTATGAAGGAGTGACTGACTCCAAACTAATATAGGCATACTAAGTTGATGCAACTAGGATGCATATTTAGAACATGAATAAAGTAGATGAGTATGGAATTGAATAAAGTACTGAGAAGGAATTTAACACCTGATGTTGAAACTGAACTGGAAGGGAATAAATGAGGATATTTAGCCATCATGTATGCTTTTGCTTCCCATGTTGCCCCCTCAACTAGCTAGTTCCTCCACAAAACCTTTACTGAAGTGACCTCCTTATTTCTTAGCTTACGAACCTGACGGTCTAGGATCTGAACTGGGACCTCTTTGTAAGCGAGACTATCTTTCACATCCATACTGTCTAGTGGCACAACTAAGGTCAGATCACTGATGCAGTTCTTCAACAGTGATACAAGGAAGACTGGGTGCACTGATGCTAACTCTGAAAATAATTCTAATGCATAGGCCATATTGCCAATTTGCCTAAGAATACTATAGGGTCCTACATACCTCGTACTGAGTTTTCCTTTCTTTCCAAACCTCATCACCCCTTTCATAGGTGAAATCATCAAATAAACCCAATCATCTATAGAAAAATATAGTTCTCTTCTCATCATATCTGCATATGATTTCTGTCGGCTCTAAGCTATTTTCAACCCTTCTTTGATAAGTTGCACTTTCTACATAGCCTCATGAACTGAATCTGGCCCTACTAAAGTAGCTTCACCAACCTCAACCCACCCTATAGGAGACCTACACCTCCTACCATATAATGCCTCAAATGGGGCCATCTGAATATTGGAACGATAGCTGTTGTTGTATGCAAACTCGATGAGAGGTAGGTGATCGTCCCAACTATCCTTGAAGTCTACCACACAATCTCTCGACATGTCTTCTAAGATCTGAATAGTCTGGTCAGCTTGTCCATCTGTCTAAGGGTGAAAGGTTGTGCTAAACTTGACCTGAGTACCAAGTCCTTTCTGAAATGACTTCCAGAAATGTGAGGTGAACTAGGTACCTCTATCTGAAAGTACTTTTTGTAACTATTTTATGCTTACAATTTATCTGTACACAACACATTTTTAGTTTCTTTGTTGCATGTACTGCTATTTTGTAGCTTTTTTGATTCATCTATCTTGTGATGTCTGTAGTATTAAATGTTGTGTTTTGGCATCTTCGTATTCTTAAACTTGGTGTTTGGTTTTTCTCCACATTTATGATTTTTTTACTGTCTAATGGAACCTCTTAAAATGAGTTGTGTTAAAGTACCAAAAAAACGAATAGATAATTTAGTAAAATAATCTGCTAATTGGTTGCCTTTCCTTACACATGCTCCAGTTCCAGATTTAGATTTCTCCTTAGGCTATTAATGCTCTTCACCTCCATGGCTATGTTTCAGGGTACCTCCCATATCTCATCCAAGACTCTTTTCATCACTAAAGAGTTTTCCTAAACCACCATAGATATTAGATAATTGGAAGTACAATACTCCAACCCAACTTTTAAAGCTCTAGTTTCAACAATAATATTAGTACCATAAGCAATCTTCCTAGCCTCAACATATATTAGGTTACCAGAATGGTCCTTCACACAAAAGGAAATTGAGCTAGGACCTAGGTTCCCATTTAACAGCACTATTTGAGTTGCACTTATAAGTCCGCATGTTAGGTTTCTTTTATTGTACACTAAAGATGGGGTGTATTCTTCTAAGAACCGCATCAATAATGGTCATTGTCTAGGCATGAATTTTAGCCAAGATACTTGATTATTTCCGTCAGATACACAAATTTGTTAATCTCTCAACCACTTTATGGAAAGTCATAATTCCTTCATGTGCAATAACATTCCTTCTCTTCCATATTTGCCAAAGTATAAAAGCTATGATAGATCTATATATTGGCTAAAGTTTAGTAGAACAGTTAGCATTCCACCATTTATTTAGATTGACCTTCAGCTAAATGAATGGACCATACACCCCTGCAATACATGCAAAACTTTACCAAACCTTTGTTGCAAAAGGGAATGTTAGAAATACATTGTCAATGGTTTCTTGGTGGGTTCCATTGCACCAGCAACAATGTGAATCCTCAATTACTCTAATTTTGGTAAGTACTTCATCAATGCGAGCCCTCTACTTCTAAATCTTCAAAGGAAAAATGATACCTTAAAAGGTACTTCTTTATCCCATGTTGTACTCACTGTAAACTTTTCTGAGCTAGTAAACATCTATCAAAGTTTATCTCAGTTCTTCTGTATATTCTGTGGAAACCAACTCCATGTGAACATTCTCTCTAATTACTTGAGGCAAGACTTCCTAAAGTCTCTAATTTTTTCACCCATCTTGAAACATCAATTGCTTAACTTCCTTCATAGAAATGCTGCAATTAAAGATAAGGGGAATAACATAATGTAGGCCCCCTAAGTTTGTTCAGATGTCAAAGAAAACATTGGAATACCCATATCTAAGTTCCTGCAAAATCTCCTAATCTACACTCTCCCTTGGGATCCTCCTTTCCATTCAACCACTTGGGGCATATACCTTTTACAATAGTTGTTCCACATAAAGTTAGTCCATGAGGACATTTTGGTTTTGAATATCTTTAAAAGCCTAGAAAAAAGGGCTTTGAACAAATAAAAAGGGGTTTGAAACCCAGACCACCATCAACTTTAGGCAAATACATCTTAATATGTGACACCTACTGCTTGCTTCTTCCATCCTCCTTATTATTTCAGACGAACTTAGCAAACAACTTGTGAAGGTTGTTGATCACACATTTAAGGGAATTGATTACTAATAACAAGTATATAGGCATACTTTAAAAAACATTTATTATTAGGACAACCTTCACTCTGAGAAAAGTATTTTTCCTTTTCAAGTCTGCAACTTATTGTTTACCTTTTTGATGATTTCATTGAAGTGGTTTTCCTTTTCCTAGAGTGAACAATAGGACATCAAAGGTATGTTAGAGGAAAATTCCCTCTGGAGAAACCAGTGACCTCTCCACTTGTTGAATGCTGGTGTTAGCAACCTTTTGATAGACAATAAAGGATCTTTTGTCGTTGTTGATTTCCTATCTAAACTGCCCCTCATAATGTTATGCCCCAAATTTATTTTAATAATTATTTGTTATTTATATGCTATGTTAAGATAAGTACGAAATGTATATTGGTTTTAGGTGAGGAGGAAAACATGTACAAAGAAAAGAGCGACGAGTATGCGAAGTTCATAAACAAGGGTCAATTTTAAATGATCATATCTCCCGATCTATAATGCTTTAGAAGTCTTGAGACCTATCAAATTAAAAGTATTTGAGTCTAGTTTCCAGAACATCAAACCACTCATCAATTAAAGTTCAGAGTAAAAAATTATGGGTATTTTATTGAGATATTGTCAAGCAATGACGTTGGCACCGCCTTAGCTCCTCCACCGCCCCACCCCTATTTATTTAAGTTGCTTGATGCTCAAATTATTTTATCCCTATCCAGCTTCGAGCTGTATGCTTAAGGGATATTTCTCTCTGTATTTTCCAGAAAAGAAACAAGGTAAATCAAGGCAACAAACCTTCACCAAATGCAAGGAGAAGTTGATCCACGACATTAGAAGTTGCTAAGGACCGTTCCCTAGATTGTTTTGTTGAAGTTTCTGCGTTAAGATGCTGTTTTGGAGCTCATTATGGGCAAAATAAAGAGGAGGAACTTACTCATACATTATCTAAGTTATCTCCAAGATAATATAATCAATTTCCTCCTTGAATTCTATGCATTTGAAAGTGAAACTTGGAGGAAACTTGTGGTCACTTGTGGTAGTTATTGTGTTGCTTGTATGCGTGTTGTTGCTGTATTTTGGAAGCATGGTTGCTGATTTTTGGAGCAGTAGCTATGAAGGAGGAACTCCATATTGATAGGGGTTAGACACAATAGAAAGTTAAGTATTCCTACTTGTTTTATCTGCTCAAGTTCGCAAGCTAATGTAAGGAAATGAAATAAAGTGGATATGTGTCTTGTATGATATTTGAGTGAGGTTGTTACAACCATGTAGGTTCTGTAATTTAGCCAAGAATTAGAAGGAATAGACCTCAACTATGCGGGAGTTAAAAACCAAAAGGTGTTAAGAGAACTCTTTTGAATTCCCTCATGTTTAAGACACCTAAGGTATGTAGAATTGCTGAAAATTGTTTTGTGATGTAGCTGTTTCGTTGTACGTTTTTGGTACATGAATTGTCATTGGAAAATTGACATAAAACAGTACTCATTCCATGATATGTAATCAAGGAAGTTGAAGTTGTCGGAGTTTCTATCAAGTGGGAAAAATTGGCTAAAAAGATGTGATGACGCGAGGTATGTAACAACGTCCCTATCCGAATTTTCAAGCACAATTTTGTACCATTGAAAGGATCAGTAAAGTATATTTTTGAAATCCTATATAGGCATATATTATTCTTCCCATAATGTCAAAATACTATATTACAAGCTTAAAGAGTTGAAGGTATTGGAAGTGAATGAATGTAAAGTCAAAACGGCGAGTTATTTACGATTATGGTCGTAGTTGTAAATTGAGTCTGGAGACCCCTCAGCATGAGCACCGTGAGCTGTCCTTTATATTATGTTATATATATATATATGTGGTGTAAAAGTTGTTTAACATTCTAGTTGCTAAGTGAAATTGTAAAAAGGGCAAGATGAAGATGTGCGAATGAACTTAATGCTGGAACACGGTTATAAGCTAAGAAAGGGAAAATGAGGGAAAAAAATTGAAGTTGCCTTATAATAGTTGTCCACCCTTTTATACACATGTTTCGAGGTACATGAGGCCAAAACAAAATTTCTCGATTCCTCTTCCTTAAGTCAACCGGTTAGTTAAGGAGTTTCTGAATCAACCGATATGTTGAACTTGAAAAGTAGAACTTGAGTGTGCAATCTATTGATATGGCTATGAAACTGACTTTATGGATAGGTTATCAATATTTTATTAAGGTTAACAGGTAATACAAACTAAGAATATATATATGCTTATGCTTACATTAAAGTTACACGCTAAGGCAACAAGACTTGTCTTTAGAATATCACTGTATGTTTATTAGAACTCTTGTGCTATCTGAACCTCCTGAGAGTCACCAAGGAATTAGGTAGACACACTACATGATCTTTGAAAGTTATATATATGCGGGTAAGTTAAGTATGAAGTGTAGAAGTTGAGATGTTAATAACTCAAGGAAGATAAAGTGAACACTAGACCTATCACACCTTGAATCTAGACCTAGGGCATCGAACGACACCTAGAAAACTTTTGTGATCAAAGCAAACCCTTGGCCTAGATTACTATCAGTTTATATCTCAATAAACAATGCAGAAGCTGAACATAGTAAGCTTAATATAATGAAAGAAAATTTATTTTGTAACTGAAATAAATGTTAAGAAGTAACATTATTGACTCAATATCTAACTCTATCTATGAAGCCTATACAACTGTAGAAGGGGTGTCAGGACATAGTTCCTGATGTGTTGTGAGTTTACAATATTTTTGATGCTTAAAATTGAGAAAATAGCATGGACTTAGGTATGTTAATATGGATATGAGACACTTTTACTTTGATTTCATGGAAAATAAGTGTTGGAGCAAAAACGTTCAAAAGAAGCCTAAAATGCAGAAAAATAGCCAAGTACAAGTCTCAATACGAGCCGTACCTTTATTGTATGAGCCATACTAAGAATCGTGGTGAAAGTCAAAAGGCTGGAATAAGAGGAAGGCAACATACAACTCTCAGTATGAGCTGTACCAAGATGGTACGAGCCATAACTAGAGTTGTGAAATTGTTCAGAGAAATTTGCACAAAGGTAGTCTCTTGGTAAGAATGAACTCACGGATCATAGCATGAACATACGACCCGTACCATAAGCAGTGGTGAGATTCAGAAGATTCTTCAAGAATTAGCAAAATTTCAAACACAACAAATAGTACGAGTCATAGGAGGAAGGTATGAGGAGTACCAGAACACTCGTGGAAAATTTTAGAAGATGTCATAATTCTTAGGGCCAAACCACGGATGCATTGTATGACTCGTAGGCAAGCTGGTACGAATCGTACCAGCTTGCCAACACTTGGACAAATCTGCAGCATCCAAGGATGTACGAGAAGCAGGTACAATCAGTACAATCCTACTATGGGTCGTAGGTTCAATTGTGACACGGTCGGTGCCAGATATGGAAAATTTCCTGTTAGCTTACGAAGAGGTTTCTAATGTCTATATAAAAAGCTTTTATGTTTTGAAAGAATATAGAAACAAAGTAGTAGACATGTGGAGAATATTATTTATGAATTTTTATCACGTTTTGAAGAGCAATTCTTTTGATCAAACTCTTGATTTCCTAGATTGTTCTTGAGATTATTCTTTGATATTTAAATCTGGTTTTATTCCAATTGTTGTTGTAAGTATCTATTATGTGTTTGTCTATAAATACAAATTGTAATCTTACAATCATGAGAGGGTAAAACCTCCACAATTAGAGGTTGTGGGAACCATGGTGGATTGACAAAATAGGGTTACACAAAAGTGATTCAAAACCAATGCTAAAAGCTTGTATTGTATTCTCTTCATCTTTAAACATATCTTAATGGTGTACAACGTTAGGATTTTTCTGAATTCTTTACTTGCTTGAACCTAGAGAAGTAGAGATTAGGAAAAGAGAATTACAACAAAGCCTTGATCTTTATGATCATTGTATTAACTTGAGCTATGGTCGTAGGATAGTTAAATTTGGAACATATTGATAATAGTTAGTTTGAAACCACTCATGAGACCTGGTGATTGATTATAGTCATCTAATAGGGATGAACCAGTCATTTGGATGAATCCTATTTATCAGTTCTATAAGTAAGCATTGGGATAGATCACCTGTGTATACTCAAAGTAATTATGAACCCATGGGGAACACTTACCGTAGTTATTTGCAAATCTTGATTTAAATCACAATTATAATCTTTGTTTTAATATTATTTTCTTTGAAACCTCCCAATTTGGAGATAACTCACCAACAAGTTCAATTACCGACATTAGTCTAGATCTTACCCTATTCCTTGTGGGTTCGACCCGGACCTCTTAGTTGGGTTCTTTATTGACAACATATGCTTCATACTCTCTCAGGAAGTGTGGGTTTGAACGTTATTGTCACACCCCGCCTTGGGGGGGTATGACTGGCACCTGGTGCCCTACTAGGACCTGAACTGCTGGACTGCTAAGTCTGGGCACATCTGGTGCCTGGCTGGCTCTAACTCACATTTCTAGAAACAAAGGGCTATATAACGGCTATAAACACAGCCCCCGGCCCATTGGCCAATACCCTCCTGTACCTGTACTAACAGCTGACCAGAAACATGTCAATATAGGGGAACCTATGCGGGCCGACAAGGCCACCATGCTGTCTAGTTATCTATGACTTAACCATGAAGTACTGGATAGCTACGTGACCGGCAAGGTCACCACTACTGTCGAACTATGGCCCCACACGGCCAACATAAAGAAAACACAAGTTCTAACAGCTTTACAACTGCGCGGCCTCACACGACCGGCTCATCTGACCACAGGAAAATATATACAGACTGCAAGCCTCTAGGAATAGCAATAGAAATGATCGAGACAGGGCCCCGACCTACCCGTATTATACAACAAAAGAAAATGAAATACACCTCTGGAATTCAGTCTCCGGATGACAGGAGCTGAATACTCGATCGCTGATAGGAATCACGTGGTATCGCCTGCTCGTCTATGAGTACCTGCAGGCAAGTAATGCAGCGCCCCACCGGGCGTCAATACCGCTGGTACTGAGTATGTAAAGCAATAACTGAAATAAATATCTGAAATCCATAACATAACTGATGAAACTGAAGTAGAAGGAAATAGATTAACTGTCTGATAATATATGTCATACCTTTTCTTAATTATACTGGAAGGAGTAGGAGTCATACATGAGGATTTATCGTTCTACTGTCGATCTACTTGTATCTACTGTAACACGGTATAACATATCATAACATAACATAGCACACACAAACCTTACCCGGCCCCCATAAGCCGGGAGGTACAACCAGCACAGAATCTATACCCCTACCCCGGTCATCCCATCTCCTATAAACCTCGTAAGCATCCTGCCGGTCCCCTGGGTATGCACTTGGGCTCGCTGAGCCCCTGACTATAACTGCATCTGAGTCCGGAGGACTCCTGAATCAACACCCGGGCGTATCCGCTCGACAGGGGTGTGTAAAAGCCGACCAAGGCACAATATGGGGAAAACTGGCATCCCATCTTCGTCCCCTGTGGGACGGCATGCCACTCCGTAGAGCTGTTCGGTCTGCTGTTCGGGTTGGTATTATATATTATAAATCGACACGCAAGTGCATGTGGTCAAACAAGTAATAAAGTGGCTAAGTAGCCAAGTATCGATCCAAGGAGGCTCAAGATACATAAAATTGCCTAGTTTACTATATTCCTATTTCACTTCTAATTATGCTAACAACAATGTAACCAATAGTTACTTGAGTTTTTGTTTCTACACTATATAGACTACAATTAATAACAACTATTTACCTGTGAATTTCGACAATGGATATGAACATGCCAAGGTTAAGAACAAGTAATGAACTTGATAATCATGATAATTTGGTTAATCTCTTCTTCATGTTGCTAGCCAAGAACAATAGCCTAGAAATTAAAACTCTCGTATTTAATTTCACTTTAGAATCATAAACCATCCGTCTACATTTCTGTGATCAAATGCAATTTATGACCTAGCACTACAATTCCGGTTCCTAAATTGACTAATACGGCTTTCAAGTATATTTCTATCAGGAAAGCACATCAAAACCCAATTTTCCCAAATCAAGTTAAGAACAATACCCTATTAATTCACAACTTTCCAATTTCTTACTCTTTCGAGTGAAATTGGACTTTTTAGATGTACATTAATGTTGGCCAAGCACTAATGCAGTAAGAACAAGAATTAATAGAACAACATGAAAGAAGAAGAAGAAAACCATATCAATTATAATCAAAATTCATTACACATGTTCAAAACCTCAGCAAGGAAGAGAATTAGCCACTCATTTGTGGATTGATCATCCTAAAATGAGTGTAAATCATACATACAATTGATAGAAAGAAGAAAGGAAGAGAAGAAATCCCTTAGCTTTTTCGTTCCTCAACTGCTACTAACCCACGTCCTTGCTCTCCACTTCTGAACTCAGTCTAAAAACTAAAAACTGCTTAAAATAAACCTAAGTGTGCTATTTATACTAGTGGGAAATTTTTCCCGGAATAACAAGCAACGTGTCACGGAGGCCAACGTGGAGCACTGCCTCCGTGACACGGCGTGGACGCGGACCTTCACTGGAATTTCAGGGTCCGGTAAATTAGCCTCAACGTGGCACAGAGGCCAACGCGGAGGCCTCTCTCCGTGCCACGGAGCTGACGCGAAGGCACACTGGAATTTGCCATTTTAATTCCTGTTCAGGCAGTGTGCTACCGCGATGGTAGCGTGGCACGGCTCCATCGCGGAGCCCCTATAAAATGTGCATTCCAAGGTCTTTTCCACGCTCGCATCCAAGTCCAACTCCGACATAGTTCCAACATGCATTTTAGCTCCTAAAAATCACATTTACCTGCAAAACAAATGCTAATCATGTTGGTTAGTATAAATTCGCATTTTATTACTAATTACATGATATTATATACACATTGCACAACAAACAAGGTAAAAATGATACGTTTGAGTATCACTTGGGCATATAAATCTGCCCAAGATCACTTACCCCACACTTAAATCCTTGTTCGTCCTCGAACAACACATACACAAATCATGAAAATTACATCCCTACCTTCGTCACTATGGTGCAACAATTTACGCTACGGTCATACCGATTATTCAATTTTTGCAAATCATCACAAAAACCTGCTTGGTCATACAATACAATGACCTTTAATACATCAAGACTTCCTAGACTTTAAGAATTGATTCTTGATATCGGCAAACTCATGCAAATCAGCTAATCAAGAAATCCGACACGAAAATCAATCTTTCATCAAGCATGTGCCCTCACAACTCGAGAGAAACTTCCCCTTTATGTTCATGCAGCACACAAACATGCAAGTAGGGGCATATAAAAATTAATTTCACTCACTCTCCCAAAAGAATTCACATGCCTCATGTCATGACCCATAAGCTTGCCCTTAGTGTATTACTCCACTAATATAAAGAAATGCAATATAGGATCATGTAGGACTTTAATGGGTTGTAACGGGGCTATGGATCTAGTATATATATATTGGATTAGCCAATAATAGTCACTAGCATCCTTAAGCGCCTTTTCAACTCATTCCCTTCGACTCATGGACATTGTTCCTCTCTTTTCTCTTTTTCTCCCATTCATGCTGGTTTACTTTCATACAACCCATTTCATCAGACACACTTGACACAAAACAAAGGGTTTTCAAGTACCCTCACTATCAATTAATTACAACAAGTGCCTCTTCAACCTCATCTTTTCTTTCCTCACTTTGCTTTTCTTTTTCTTTTCACTCTTTTCACTCTTTGGGAAACATTTTCTTTTCTTTGTAAGCGCTTAAGAGCTTTTTATAGACTTTAAGGCTAATGAAAAGAAGGAATAAAGCTTAGTTCATACAATTTTTGGACAAAAGAAAGAAATCGGCTAAAGGCTCAACGGGCTGACTAGGGTATACAACATATAAAAAGGTAGAATTTGACAAGAAAAAAAAAATGGAAACTATCGGTTAAAACAAAGAAATGCCTACATCCTTTCCAACACTACACCTCCTTCATTTCGTTTTGTATACACACCAGGCAAGTTCTAGACAATTCACAATGGCATGGAATAGCAAAACCTCACTTCACACTTCATGTACATGCTTGAAGCAAGATGCATTCACAGACTCTTTAATTAGTCAATTACATGAATTCAATATTAAGCCTCAATCATACTGAACCAAATTCTATAGCCTAGGTAACTCAACATATTTATAGAATTGCATGCTTTCAAACGAATCACTTTCATATTTTGAACATCAGTTACAACACGCAATGAAATTTTAGCAACCATAAGCAACTACAGTTCATTGATGCAATCCACCAAAGAAAAAAATTAAAAACAAATAAAAATCCTACTCCTACCGACTACATTTCCCTTAAGACGGTCGTCATCCATCCATCATAGGGAACGGTCACTAACTATGACATCGGTTCAATGGGACTATTCTCGGTAAAAGAACCGAAAACAAACTCCGAGAAACCCAAAAAAATAAAAATCGAAAAAATTTTTGCAACACATCGATCATTTCGATAGAAACATATTTACAAAAGATTTTGATAATTTCAAAATATCTTCGCAAAAATTTTGAAAAATATCGATCATGTCGATAGAAAAAAATATTTACAAAATTTACAAAATATTTACACTAGCAACCATAACTTTCAAAAACACACATCATTAACCACACAAACAAATATATACAGATACATCACCAAACAGTTCACCACAGGGAAAGCACAAACATCCATACAAACCAAGGAAAAAAAAACATACAGCAAATTAGAGCCTTGTCCCAGCACCTAGCTACTCCCCACCCCACACTTAAATCGAACAATGTCCCCAGTGTTCACAAAAATACAAAGCACAAAATTTTGGGTGGTGGAACTCCCTGCTCAGTCGAAATATTCGACTTCTTCATCCGGTGCTGCGACCTCGTCGCCCATGTCTGAATCAGCTCCATCGTCGTCATCGGACTCCACATCGGAGTCCTCACGACGTGTCTCCTCATCAGTAGGGACATCGTCATCTGTCGGCTCCACGAAGGCTGGTCCCACCCGACATAAGGCTCTGGCGTTCTCGCCAAAGGGGTAGTCCAGCTCCAGCTGCCATAATTCTTCCTCGGTGGCTGGTCTCCCACCAATCCGTAGCTGCAGCATCTGCATGCCGAACATACGGGCCATGTACTGATCGTCCCGAGCATGTCTCTCGCCCAAAGTCAGTACAGGTCCGTGTGTAGTGTCGGGGGCCTTAGTCTTTGTCACATCGAGGGCCCTCCGCTCCAACTGCGGAATATAGTCCAAGGCTTCTTCCTCAATGTCGAGGCCTCGGAGGAAGGTGGTGATGAGTCCGCCAAACCCGTATCTGTGGCCCTGGTGCAGTCTGGCTCTCTTCATGGCGGATATTATTACCTCCCCAACATTAATCTCAAGCCCTTTCATAAGGGCATACACCAAGCAGACACGGTCCCGGGTCACGTCCGTCATATGAACTCCCGGGATCAAACACGAACACACAATCTTCATCCATATTCTAGCCTCCCTGTTCATTTGCGAATAAGGTAGAGTCTGGTGGTAACCCCTCTCCTTATGTCTACTCCATCGGGCTGTGGATCGAGCCCCACACAACGTACGTCTGATGTCGGCGTACGGTGGGGTGATGTTTAGCTGGCGGAGAACGTGGGCGTCTGTGTCCCGCGCTCCAACGATGGCATTCAGCTGCTGGGGTTCCAGAGTGACAATCTGCCCTCTGATTTTCACTGTGTGGCTTCTGATGGCCGGCTTCCAGTTTGCATAAAATTCCCGGACCAAGTGAAGGTTGCACTCCTTGGGCTCCTGAAAAATAAAGCTGAGCCCAGCTGCTTCGATTCTCTGTACAATGCGAGGGAACTCCTGTGCGAGTGGTTCCCTTGCAATATGTTCCTCCGGGAAGTACTTGTTTTCTTTATGCTTAGCATAGCATTTCTTCCCTTCATCGGTTACCCATCTTGTTCCGTATTGGCGGCGTTGGCCGCGCGGAACAGCGGGTGCAGCTGGGACTGCGGTGCTCAGTCTCATCCTTTTCCTACCTGTGCCTGAGGTAGAAGCACCCTTGCCTTTATCTTGTCTGCTCGCCATTGTTCCTGTCAATTTACACAAACAAGCACAAAGTTAAGCTAAAAACTTGTTGACTTCGGCTAAGGTCAGGTTACACAACATTTACCCCACACTTAGGCCTTAGCTATTTCTACAAAATTACGGCAAGAATAACTCTAATTTCACCACAGACAACACTATACACTTCATGCTTAGTGCGTTCACAACATAAATTTCGACAGCATAACGGTTAGCGTACTACTCAGACTTCATACAGCTAATCCCAATCCTACTATCGCTACAATTCACACATCGCACTTTGCAACAAAAACAACAACAAAATAAAAACAACGATAAAAACATTCTATATACAATCTAATCCAAACAATCTAACCAATTTACACACTTTTTGCATTTTCCCACAAAATTCGAGAATTTGTCGTCTTTGACATTTATACAATATTTACCACGACTTCTCTCAAAGAACAAACACACCCCGGCATCGAATTCACCAAATTATCAAGTGTCCAAGTCAAATTCAACAACCCAAGCCCTAGAATACAATTCTATAAGCAAATTCGAATTATTTACGCAATCGATAAGTTCAAACGCTAACTACAACAATCCAAACGTATATCAATCACAAATAATCCAACATTCATGTTTAATTTCTACCTAGGGTGATGTATCTCACCTCACATGCCCAAATTTGACAAAAATCGCCAAAAATTGAGATAGACGATGAAAACATACCTTTGAATTGAGAAACCGAAGAAACTTGATGTTTTTCCTTGCCTAGGAACGTGGCACGGTGCTTGGGAAGAGGGAAATGGGGAAAAATGGGGCAAAATCGGGGGTTTATTTAAAGAAAACACGCGGGTCACCCGGCAACCCGGTGTGACCCGACACTGAATAAGGGGCAACGTGTCACGGAGGGTAACGCGGAGCCCCTCCTCCGTGACACGGAGCCAACGCGTTGGCTTACTGGATTTTTGAAAAATCCGGATTTTGCCTTCAACGTGTCACGGAGGCCAACGCGGAGCACTGCCTCCGTGACACGGCGCCAACGCGCCAGTGCACTGTTTCTTCAATTAATTTAATTTTTTATACCTTGCCTCATTTTCTCGATTCCATGTATATTTCCTCCGTTATACCTGAAAATCACCTCACTAAACAAAAATTGGTTAAATTAATAGATTTCCCTAACTAAAATAAAAAAATACTAACTAAAATGAAAATCTAAACCTAATCAAGAAAAGAAAAAGAAAAATAAAAATTGGAAATAAACAAATAAAAACAAAAATAAAGATAAAAACTAACTACACTGTGTAAAAGAAAAAAATAAAATATTTTTCTCACGGGTTGCCTCCCGTGCAGCGCCTGATTTACCGTCGTGGCTCGACGTCCTTTAAGCTCACTTGTCTACTAGGGAGATGGACGATTTGTCCTGATCATGGTCATCCCCCCAGTAGTTCTCAACCTTATCCGGTGGCCTTCCTAGTAACTCTCGGGAATCACTCATTCCATTAGCATTCCCATGATCAATCACGTTGATCACCGAGAGATCCTTATAAACAGTCGGGAGCTTAGGTACCTTGTACACATCGAACACTTCGACCTTGTCATGTGCTCACATCGTGAGTTGACCCGCAACTACATCAATTAATGCTTTTCCGGTTGCCAAAAAGGGTCGTCCCAAAATAAATGGGACTTCAGCATCTGGTTCAAAATCCAGAACAATGAAATCGACCGGAAAAATGAGGGAGCCTACTTGCACTAACACATCCTCAACGATGCCATCCGGCTTAGCTAAAGACCTGTCTGCTAGCTGCAAGATTACCGTTGTAGGTCTAGGGCTCCCTAGACCTAACTTTCTGAATACCGAAGATGGCATCAGATTTATGCTTGCCCCCAAGTCGCATCATCCACGAGCTCGGATACTTTGCCCAATCGTAAGCTGGATAGTAAAACTTCCAGGGTCTTTCAGTTTTATGGGCAACCTATTCTGAATACGGGAAGTGCATTCCTCCGTTAAAGCTACCGTGGCATACTCAGTCAAATGACTTTTGTTAGCCACGATGTCTTTAATATATTTCGCATATTTTGGCACTCCCTGCAAGACATCAACAAGAGGTAAGTTAACATGTACCTGTTTAAGTACCTCCATGAATTTCTGGAAACACGCCTCCTCCTTGTGTTTCTTAAGTCGTTGAGGGAACGGGGGTGGAGGCCTTTCTGGTTCAGCTTCTTTAGTCTTCCCCTTATACGAGATTTGCTCTCCCTCAACATCTGCTGCTCCTGACTTTTGAGGCGGTCTTTCCGGTTCCACCTCCTTCAACTATAAACCACTCCTCGTGGTCACTGCATTTACCTGCTTCGGATTAGGATCCGTGTCGCTAGGTAGTCCTCCTCTGGGTTTTGGGCACTAGCAAATTGCCCAAACTGATATTCAAGATCCTTGGTCGCCAACTGATTGTTCTTCACTTCGGCTGCCAATTTAACATAGTCAGCCGGCAATTGTGCCTGATTAGCGATCATGGTTTTGAACATCTCCTCAATGGTAGGTGATGGTGGTGGAGGAGGGGCATTGTGATTTCTGAATTGAGCTTGATAATTTTGTTGCCCTCCTTGGTTTCTGTGCATACCCTGCCCTGAGCTTTGCCTTGTTGGTTGTTGCTACCCCACGAAAAATTCGGATGGTTCCTCCAATTTGAGTTGTAGCCACTACCAAACTGCTGCTGATTTCTCTGTACATTGCCCACAAAGTTAACAGAATCAGGATTTGCACCACAACATTCAGCTGAATGCTCACTACTACCACACACTTCACACCACATCTGTTGAACTGCATTGACTGAAGCTGAAGGCTGATTCAAATTCATATTGCTGAAGTGGTTGTTTAACTGATTTTGCAAAGCAGCTATCTGTGCAGCGATAGCTGTGAATCCATCCACTTCAAGCACTCCCACTGCTTTCCTTGCTCCACCTCTTGAAGAATCTGCATTCCATTCTGGATTGCCTTGTGAAATCCGGTTGAGCAAAGTGTACAGCTCCTCGTAAGTCTTTTCCAACGCTTGCCCTCCAGCTGCTGAATCTAACAGAATTTTAGTGTGGGGTTCCAAACCCTCAATAAATGTGTGTACCAACACCTCATTGGACTGATGATGATGAGGACAGTCCCGCAACATGGACTTAAATCTTTTCCAGGCTTGATATAGATTTTCTCCTTCCCTCTGTTTAAAACTTAGGATTTGACTCCTAAGTCTGGCTGTTTTACCAGAAGGGAAAAATCTGATCAAAACCTTCTGTGCAAGATCATCCCACGTTGATATAGAATTGGGTGGTTCAGCTTTTAACCACCTCTTGGCTTCACCAAGTAAGGAAAATGGAAATAAGGCGAGCCGAACATAATCAGGTGATACTCCAGCGGGTATATAAGTGTCACTTATCTCCAAAAAGTTTTGGAGATGTTGTTGTGGATCTTCATGAGGGAGACCGGTAAATTGCCCGCTTGTGTGCAAAAGTTGCACCATATTCTGCTTTAATTCAAACCTCCCTCCAGGCTCTGGTTTGCGGATGCTAGAATGTACATTATTAGCGTGTGGGATTGCCACCTCGCGAACCGGCCTTGCTGCTGCTTCATCGGGCACTAACACTGCCCGCACAACTGGTGGATTTTGTTGCTCCATCATAGACTGTTTAAGCAACTGCAGCTTCTTTCGTAGAGCTTCTCTACATTGACTATGAAATTCACGTTCAGGCTCTAAGTAAGATTCCACCAGCTCCTTGTCCCTTGCCAGTGTTCACAGAAACAAAATCTGCAAAATACAGGCTAAGACCAAGTTGTTAACACTTAAGAAAATAAAAATAAAAATACAGTAAATTTACCCTAAACACAATTTCACAAATCGCCTAGCCTCCCCGCCAACGGCGCCAAAAACTTGTTCGGTCTGCTGTTCGGGTTGGTATTACATATTATAAACCGACACGCAAGTGCACGTGGTCAAACAAGTAATAAAGTGGCTAAGTAGCCAAGTATCGATCCAAGGAGGCTCAAGATACGTAAAATTGCCTAGTTTACTATATTCCTATTTCACTTCTAATTATGCTAACAACAATGTAACCAATAGTTACTTGAGTTTTTGTTTCTAAACTATATAGACTACAATTAATAACAACTATTTACCTGTGAATTTAGACAATGGATATGAACATGCCAAGGTTAAGAACAAGTAATGAACTTGATAATCATGATAATTTGGTTAATCTCTTCTTCATGTTGCTAGCCAAGAACATTAGCCTAGAAATTAAAACTCTCGTATTTAATTTCACTTTAGAATCATAAACCATCCGTCTACATTTCTGTGATCAAATGGAATTTATGACCTAGCACTACAATTCCGGTTCCTAAATTGACTAATACGGCTTTCAAGTATATTTCTATCAGGAAAGCACATCAAAACCCAATTTTCCCAAATCAAGTTAAGAACAATACCCTATTAATTAACAACTTTCCAATTTCTTGCTCTTTTGAGTGAAATTGGACTTTTTAGATGTACATTAATGTTGGCAAGGCACTAATGCAGTAAGAACAAGAATTAATAGAACAACATGAAAGAAGAAGAAGAAAACCATATCAATTGTAATCAAAATTCATTACACATGTTCAAAACCTCAGCAAGGAAGAGAATTAGCCACTCATTTGTGGATTGATCATCCTAAAATGAGTGTAAATCATACATACAATTGATAGAAAGAAGAAAGGAAGAGAAGAAATCCCTTAGCTTTTTCGTTCCTCAACTGCTACTAACCCACGTCCTTGCTCTCCACTTCTAAACTCAGTCTAAAAACTAAAAACTGCTTAACATAAACCTAAGTGTGCTATTTACACTAGTGGGAAATTTTTCCCGGAATAACAAGCAACGTGTCACGGAGGCCAACGCGGAGCACTACCTCCGTGACACGACGTGGACGCGGACCTTCACTGGAATTTCAGGGTCCGGTAAATTAGCCTCAATGTGGCACGGAGGCCAATGCGGAGGCCTCTCTCCGTGCCACGGAGCTGACGCGAAGGCACACTGGAATTTGCCATTTTAATTCCTGTTCAGGCAGTGTGCTACCGCGATGGTAGCGTGGCATGGCTCCATCGCGGAGCCCCTATAAAATGTGCATTCTAAGGTCTTTTCCACGCTCGCATCCAAGTCCAACTCCGACATAGTTCCAACATGCATTTTAGCTCCTAAAAATCACATTTACCTGCAAAATAAATGCTAATCATGTTGGTTAGTATAAATTCGCATTTTATTACTAATTACATGATATTATATACACATTGCACAACAAACAAGGTAAAAATGATACGTTTGAGTATCACTTGGGCATATAAATCTGCCCAAGATCAAGAGCGACGTATCTTCGCCCTCTGGCGGATGAGTCGATACAACTATCAACCCTGGGGCGGTCATGGATGCTAGGTAATCCAGCCCCAAACAATACAACGGTCTCAGCTAGTAATACTATCTGCATGTCTCACACACTGAGGCTAACAGTGGTAAAGTATTGTATATACTATATGCTGAACTAGTGATAGTAATATGTACGTACTTAATACATGCTGAGGCTGGTAATAGTATATATGTATAAATATAGTCTTCTGCCAGACTGTACTGGGCTAATGCTGAACCAGATATAATGTTTCTGCTGAAAACTATGCTGTATACTGAGTTTCTATAGTACATGATTTACTATTCCTAACATGCTTTCTAACTTCATTTTAACTTATCATTCCATTTCTGAGATGTCTTACCGATATTACATTGCTTTACTGGGTTTCAACTGAATACAATGATATCCTGACATTCTGTGTCACATCACGTACTGAGCATGCTGTGAAATTCCTAATACTTGTATTAGAATCTATATCATGCTAGCAAGTTGCACGCAAGTTATAACTCGATGCTTCTAATATCGTATCAACTTTCATAATAACATAACACATGACTTCTGAACATTCTACTGGCCTTTGAGTTACTGTACTGTACCGAGATTACTTAACTTGCCGAGGAAACTAGCTTTACATACCTTATCCTTGAATTATTCGTCTGTCGGACGAGACTCGGTCGGTACTTCAGCTATTTTCTCCCAGCTGCATTCATAAATATGGCAATTAATACTAAATACAACTTTATTTTAAAGAGCAACATTACTTTCGATATAGTTTATAGCCTAAACTTAGGCTTATCGAAAGATGGTCGAAAACTCGCTATTTTTCAGAGGTCCAGAAGGGAGAAATATTCACTTCACAGCTAGGAACACACAGACACTAATTTATAGCAATTCCACTTACCTTAGCTCGGTGGCTCGACGATTCGTCGGTCGTATTTCACGAAACTGAATTCGTAGGAATGCTCTCTGCTGCTAAATACCTCAGTATCCGGAGTTAATTTGAGTTTGGACAATGTTTAGCAGCGTAATCGGACGAAAATTATATTACTACTTCGTTCCTTTTCCTTCTCCTGTGTTTGCTCTCTGTTTTCTGGAAATTTATAAATGTTTTGATCATTTAAAACCAAAGTGGGGCTTTATATACTTGGGCCTGGACAAGGCCAACGTGTCACAGAGCCAACACGGAGGCTTCACCTCCGTGACACGCTGCCATCGCGGAGGGGTTCTGCCTCGGCTCCTTCCGCGATGGTTCGACAGGTTTCTCGTCCGATCTTTTCCCGGGCCTTTCTCTAGCATGTATGGCCTTCAAATATGCTTAACCAACGTGCGAATAGGTCATTTAGGTGCCGGAAATTCTACGGGGTATAACATTCTCCCCCGCTTAAGAACATTCATCCTTGAATGTACACTGTTATCTAGAGGACTACTTAACTTACTTTCTAGAAAAATTTCAGCAGAGTTTCCCCTGTAATATGGACTATAGCAAAAACCTGAAATGCAGAAAAGTCCAACACAGGTACTGCACGCAATATTTTAAGATCCACTGAATAACTGAGTATCAATCTTTCCTCTTCACACCCATACCATTATAAGGTACTGCATAAGTAATAATACAGACATACCTGTCGCCTGACTAGACCTGAAATAAGTGAGGGTATCCGGCTTTCATATCTTCTTCAGCTTTCCACGTCATTTCCTCACGATTCCTGTTACGCCATAATACTTTGACAGACGCAACATCTTTAGTCCTCAACCTGCAAATTTGTCTGTCTAAGATAGCTACGGGAACCTCTTCATATGCTAACTCTTCTGTGACTTGGACATCCTGAACTGGGACTACTGTAGAAGGGTCCCCTACGGACTTCCTCAACATAGAGACATGGAACACTGGGTGAACAGATGCTAACTCCGGAGGTAAGTTCAATTCGTATGCAACTCGGCCTATTCTTCGCCGAATCTGATATGGCCCAATGAATCTCGGGCTAAGCTTGCCTTTCTTGCCGAATCTCATTACTCCTTTCATCGGAGACACTTTCAGATATACCCAGTCATTTATCGCAAATTCTAGATTTCTGCGCCGCGTATCTGCATAAGACTTCTGGCGGCTCTGAGCAGTCAGTAGTTGTTCTCGGATAAGCTTTATCTTTTCCTCTGACTACCGAACAATGTCTGGGCCGACCAATGCTGATTCTCCTATTTCAAACCAACCAATCGGCGATCTACATTTTCGCCCATATAATGCCTCGAAAGGCGCCATCTAGATGGCTGAATGATAGCTATTATTATAAGCAAATTCAATCAACAAAAGATGCTCATCCCAGGTACCCCCAAAATCTAATACACATGCTCGCAACATATCTTCGAGCGTTTGGATAGTCCGTTCAGCCTGCCCATCTGTCTGAGGGTGGAATGCTGTGCTCAAATTAATCTGCGTTCCCAATCCCCTCTGGAACGATTGCCAGAATCTAGCTGTAAACTGTGCTCCCCTATCTGAAATGATGGATACCGGCACTCCATGTAATCTAACTATTTCTCTGATGTATAATTCGGCATAATCCTCAGCCGAGAAGGTAGCCTTCACTGGCAGGAAATGAGCTGATTTTGTCAGCCTGTCAACTATTACCCAAATGGAATCATTTCTGCGTCTGGTATGGGGTAACCCTGTTACAAAATCCATGTTTAGCGCTTCCCATTTCCACATAGGCACCATTATATCTTGCGTCAAACCACCCGGTTTCTGGTGCTCTGCTTTCACCTGCTGACAGTTAGAACATCTAGATAAAAATTCAGCTATCTCAGCTTTCATACCTGGCCACCAGTAGATGTTTCTGATGTCGTGGTACATTTTCGTCGCTCCTAGATGGAGGGAATAGCCAGCGTAATGTACCTCATGCATGATCCGCCCGCGAAGCCCTGAAACATTCGGGACACAGAGGCGGCCCTTACAGTGTAGCACATTATCCTCAGCCACTTGGAAATCTGTCTTCTTACCTTCCTGAATTCTATCTCTGAGCTGGACTAAATCAGGGTCCTCGTACTGTCGTTCTTTTACCTCTGTAACTAATGATGACACAGCAGAATTCTGAATTACCGCTCCGTTATTTTCTGTTTCCATTACTCGAACGGCTAAATCAGCTAACTGATGAATTTCTTTAGCTAATTTCCGCTTCTCAGGTCGTAAATATGCCAAACTCCCCATTGATTTACGGCTCAGGGCGTCTGCTACAACATTAGTTTTTCCAGGGTGGTATAGAATATTCACATCATAATCTTTTAACAGCTCCAGCCAGCGGCGTTGCCGTAGATTCAACTCCCTCTGAGTGAAGATGTACTGTAGGCTCTTATGATCTGTGTAAATATCAACATGAACGCCGTACAGGTAATGCCTCCACATTTTTAAGGCGTGGATTACTGCGGCCAATTCCAGGTCGTGGGTAGGGTAATTCTTTTCGTGTTTCCTCAGCTGTCTGGAAGCATATGCAATTACTCTACCATGCTGCATCAACACACAACCTAACCCGACACCTGACGCGTCGCAATAGACTGAATAACCTTCTGTGCCTTCGGGCAATGCTAATATTGGGGCGGAGGTTAATCTGTCTTTCAGTTCTTGGAAGCTCTGCTCACATGCCTCTGTCCATTGAAACTTTGCTACTTTCTGTGTCAATTTGGTTAGAGGTGTTGCAATGGTCGACAACCCTTCAACGAATCTCCTGTAATATCCTGCCAACCCCAGAAAGCTGCGAACTTCAGTCGGAGTGGTAGGCCTAGGCCATGACTTAACTGCTTCTATTTTCTGCTTGTCAACTTGTATACCAGCATCTGAGACGATATGCCCTAAAACGGCCACCGAGTTAAGCCAGAATTCACACTTAGAAAATTTAGCATACAGCTGACGATCCCTGAGAATCTGGAGCACTGTCCGCAAATGAGTCCGGTGATCTGCCTCAGAGCGAGAATACACCAGAATGTCATCAATGAATACTATCACGAACAAGTCCAGGAAAGGTCTGAAAATACTATTCATCAGGTCCATGAAGATTGCTGGGGCATTCGTTAACCCGAAGGACATGACTAAAAATTCAAAATGTCCATATCGGGTCCTGAACGCTGTCTTAGGAATATCTCTCTCACGTACTCGAACCTGGTGATATCCGAAACGCAAGTCAATCTTAGAAAAATATTTGGCTCCCTGCAACTGATCAAATAAGTCATCAATTCTAGGGAGCGGGTACTTGTTCTTTACTGTAACTTTGTTTAATTGCCGATAATCTATGCACATTCGGAGCGAGCCATCTTTCTTCCTCACAAACAAGACTGGCGCACCCCACGGTGAAGTACTCGGCCTGATAAAACCTTTATCCAATAAATCTTTCAACTTCTCTTTTAATTCTCTGAGTTCTGCAGGAGCCATGCGATAAGGAGGAATCGATATCGGCTGGGTGCATGGTAATAAATCAATAGCAAAGTCTATTTCCCTTTCTGGGGGAATACTAGGTAACTCGTCTGGAAACACGTCAGGGAATTCATTTACCACTGGAACAGACTGGAGTGTCGGAGATTCTGCTTGGACATCCTGGACTCTGACCAGATGGTAAATACATCCCTTAGATATCAACTTTCTCGCCTGAAGGTAGGAAATAAACCTACCCTTTGGCGTAGCAGTGCCGCCCTTCCACTCCCGCACTGCTACTCCCGGGAAGTGGAACCGGACCGTCTTGGTCCAACATTCAACATTTGCAAAACACGGTACTAACCAGTCCATACCCATTATGGCATCGAAGTCTATCATTTCTAACTCGACCAGATCTGCTGTGGTCTGACGGTCAGCAACCTCTACTGTACACCCGCGGTAGATTCGGCTAGCTGTGATAGAGTCACCGACGGGAGTGGATACTAAGAAGGGCTGCTGCAATAATTCTGGTGCAATACTAAACTTTCGTGCCACAAATGGAGTAATGTAGGATAAAGTAGACCCTGGATCAATTAACACATAAGCAGGGTGTGAGCAGATAGTTAGCATACCTGTCACAACATCATGTGACGCTTCTGAATCTTGCCTCCCTGGTAAGGCATATGTGCGGCTTGGACCCGCACCTGTACTGGAGGTCTCTGATCTGCCTCAACCCCTGCCTGCTAAAACTGAGGGCCTGCGCCCTGCCGAGGATGCTGTGGCTCGTGACCCCGCAGATACCCTATCCTGCCTATCCCGGTCCTCTCGACCTCTGGCTGGGCAATCTTTCATCAAATGGACTTCTTGGCCACAAATATAACACGCAGTGGAGCCATATCTACATGCTCCAGGATGGCGTCGACTGCATATAGGGCAAAGTGGTAGGGTATACCTACTCTGCTCCGCCCTCCTCTGTACTGGTGAATCTGCCATCTGCGAGCCTCTACCAGTCTCTGACTGCCCCCTACGGCTGAATCTACCCCCCTGCGACTGTGGCGGAGGCATGGGCCTGGGCGGCCTGTCTAACAATCGTGGCCTGGGTCCTCCCCGGGCTTCCCTCTGTAACTCAACTGGCCTGTCCTGGCGACGCTGTTCCTGATTAACCCTTTTGATCTCCCGTTGTCGCTGTCTGATGCCCTCAATATTGTGGGAAAATGCCTGAACTCGAGCAATGTCCATGTCCTCTCGCAGTGTGGCTGTAATGCAAGTCTCAACATATTCTGGACTAAACCCCATGATGAAGCGGTGTACTCTGGATGCCATGGTATCAACAAAGGCCGGTGCATACCGGGCCAAAGAATCAAACCGCAAGGAGTATTCCCGAACACTCATGGCCCCCTGCTCCAGATGTAGGAACTGGTCTACTCGGGCCTGTCGAATCTCCCACGGCAGATAATGATCCAGAAAAGCTCCTGAAAAGCTGGACTAGGTTGGAGGGGAAACGTCTCCCCCTCAGGATCTTTCCCAGCTTTCATACCATAACACGGCGATGTCCCGTAACCGAAATGCTGCCAACTCAACTGATTCTGTAGGTGTGGCATGCATAACCCTGAAGATTCTCTGCATTTGATCCAGAAAATCCTGAGGGTCCTCTGTCCGGTCCGTACCTGTAAACTGTGGAGGATTCAGAGCTAAGAACTCTCGGACCCTCAAACTACCGGGCCCTCCTGATAACTCCGCAGCTGTAGATGGCATTGGCTGACGCTGAACAGCCATCATCTGTGCTAACATAACTACAACACTCCTAACCTCCTGGTCGGAAGGTGTCGGTATAGGGGCTGCTGAAGGTAGTGTCGCCCCAAGCGGCTCCTGATGTGGTGGAGACTGCTGAGAAGGCTGGGACGATGCCTCTGTAGTGCCCTCTGATCGGGCTATTTCTAAATGAGGGTGAGGCATCCTGCTGGTTCCTTCCCCTGCTGCAATATCTAGGCTCCGGCCTGTGATAGGATGCCGCTGATCTGACATTATCTGTAACCAAAGAATATAGTAAGTTTTTAGGGACTCAACCCTATATTGTACCTCTCTACATCACGACTGAATAAGAATGAAAGACAACCATCCTATCATGCCCTGCAACCCCCTGCCCATAGTATATGGTGCACAACACATCCATGGACAGGACTCTACTTAGCACGGCTTGCAGACTCCCTGGGATACGACCTGCTCTGATACCAAGTTTGTCACACCCCGCCTTGGGTGGGTATGACTGGCACCTGGTGCCTTACTAGGACCTGAACTGCTGGACCGCTAAGCCTGGGCACATCTGGTGCCTGGCTGGCTCTAACTCACATTTCTGGAAACAAAGGGCTATATAACGGCTGTAAACACAGCCCCCGGCCCATTGGCCTATAGCCTCCTGTACCTGTACTAACAGCTGACTAGAAACATGTCAATATAGGGGAACCTATGCGGGCCGACAAGGCCACCATGCTGTCTAGTTATCTATGACTTAACCATGAAGTACTGGATAGCTACGTGACCGGCAAGGTCACCACTACTGTCGAACTATGGCCCCACACGACCAACATAAAGAAAACACAAGTTCTAACAGCTATACAACTGCACGGCCTCACACGACCGGCTCATCTGACCACAGGGAAATATATACAGACTGCAAGCCTCTAGGAATAGCAATAGAAATGAACGAGACAGGGCCCCGACCTACCCGTATTATACAACAAAAGAAAATGAAATACACCTCTGGAATTCAGTCTTCGGATGACAGGAGTTGAATACTCGATCGCTGACAGGAATCACGTGGTATCGCCTGCTCGTCTATGAGTACCTACAGGCAAGTAATGCAGCGCCCCACCGGGCGTCAGTACCGCTGGTACTGAGTATGTAAAGCAATAACGGAAAGAAATATCTGAAATCCATAACATAACTGATGAACCTGAAGTAGAAAGAAATAGATTAATTGTCTGATAATATATGTCATACCTTTTCTTAATTATACTGGAAGGAGTAGGAGTCATACCTGAGGATTTATCGTTCTACTGTCGATCTACTCGTATCTACTGTAACACGGTATAACATATCATAACATAACATAGCACACACAAACCTTACCCGACCCCCATAAACCGGGAGGTACAACCAGCACAGAATCTATACCCCTTCCCCGGTCATCCCATCTCCTATAAACCCCGTAAGCATCCTGCCGGTCCCCTGGGTATGCACTTGGGCTCGCTGAGCCCCTGACTATAACTACATCTGAGTCCGGAGGACTCCTGAATCAACACCCAGGCGTATCCGCTCGACAGGGGTGTGTAAAAGCCGACCAAGGCACAATATGGGGAAAACTGGCATCCCATCTTCGTCCCCTGTGGGACGGCATGCCACTCTGTAGAGCGACGTATCCTCGCCCTCTGGAGGACAAGTCAATACAGCTATCAACCCTGGGGCGGTCATGGATGCTAGGTAATCCAGCCCCAAACAATACAACGGTCTCAGCTAGTAATACTATCTGCATGTCTCACATACTGAGGCTAACAGTGGTAAAGTATTGTATATACTATATGCTGAACTAGTGATAGTAATATGTACGTACTTAATACATGCTGAGGCTGGTAATAGTATATATGTATAAATATAGTCTTCTGCCAGACTGTACTGGGCTAATGCTGAACCAGATATAATGTTTCTGCTGAAAACTATGCTGTATACTGAGTTTCTATATTACATGATTTACTATTCCTAACATGCTTTCTAACTTCATTTTAACTTATCATTCCTTTTCTGAGATGTCTTACCGATATTACATTGCTTTACTGGGTTTCAACTGAATACAATGATATCCTAACATTCTGTGTCACATCACGTACTGAGCATACTGTGAAATTCCTAATACTTGTATTAGAATCTATATCATGCTAGCAAGTTGCACGCAAGTTATAACTCGATGCTTCTAATATCGTACCAACTTTCATAATAACATAACTCATGACTTCTGAACATTCTACTGGCCTTTGAGTTACTGTACTGTACCGAGATTACTTAACTTACTGAGGAAACTAGCTTTACATACCTTATCCTTGAATTATTCGTCTGTCGAACGAGACTCGGCCGGTACTTCAGCTATTTTCTCCCAACTGCATTCATAAATATGACAATTAATACTAAATACAGCTTTATTTTAAAGAGCAACTTTACTTTCGATATAGTTTATAGCCTAAACTTAGGCTTATCGAAAGACGGTCAAAAACTCGCTATTTTTCAGAGGTCCAGAAGGGAGAAATATTCACTTCACAGCTAGGAACACACAGACACTAATTTAGAGCAATTCCACTTATCTTAGCTCGGTGGCTCGACGATTCGTCGGCCGTATTTCACGAAACTGAATCCGTAGGAATGCTCTCTGCTGCTAAATACCTCAGTATCCGGAGTTAATTTGAGTTTGGACAACGTTTAGCAGCGTAATCGGATGAAAATTATATTACTACTTCGTTCCTTTTCTTTCTCCTGCGTTTGCTCTCTGTTTTCTGGAAATTTATAAATGTTTTGATCATTTAAAACTGAAGTGGGGCTTTATATACTTGGTCCTGGACAAGGCCAACGTGTCACGGAGCCAACGTGGAGGCTTCACCTCCGTGACACGCTGCCATCGCGGAGGGGTTCTGCCTCGGCTCCTTCCGCGATGGTTCGACAGATTTCTCGTCCGATCTTTTCCCGAGCCTTTCTCTAGCACGTATGGCCTTCAAATATGCATAACCAACATGCGAATAGGTTATTTAGGTGCCGGAAATTCTACGGGGTATAATAGTTATCAAAAAGTGGCGTCATTGCCAGGGAATACTGCTAAGATTAGATTAATTGCTTGTATTTGACTTTTGGTTGTTATTTCTTGAATTATGTTTTCTTTTATTTTTGGATATCCACAGGTTGTCGCTTGGTGAATTCCAAGTAGTCATCGAAGTGGAAACCCCCTGATTCTGCTGGATCTCGAACTTGAATGAATACTGCGGAGAATGGAAAACCAAGAGTAGAGAGATACCCGTATTGCTGAAGAAGCTAGGAAATCTAAGCTAGCTCAGCAAGACGCACTTCAGGATATGAAGGATGCTCGTGATGAGGTTGTTAATGCTGGTCTCCATGGAAGGGGAAAAAGAGGTCAAAGATATGGCCCTCAATTTTTTGATAAGGATGACTCGAACATTGATAAAGTCGTGTCAACCGAAGCTATCGTACCACCACCGTTGCCTACTGGGGCAAAATTGTCATCACTAGCACCATGATCCAATTATTGAATATGAAAGGGGTGTTTAGCGGTCATGCAACTGATGATGCCAACCTGTACCTGATGAACTTTGTTGGAATATGTAAGGCGTATAGGTTGCCCGAGATCAGTCAGGATGCTATAAGGCTAAGACTCTCCCCTTTCTCTGTATGGGGAGGCCAGTTTATGGTTCTCGAAGTTGCCCAATGACTCCATTACCAACTCGAGGGAGCTCAAGCAAGCTTTTATAGAGAGATTATTTCCACCCTCCAGGATGCTATAACTTAAGGATGAAATCTATAATTTTCGACAACTGAAGACTGAGGCACTTCATGAAACCTGATTGAGGTTTAAGAAGAACTTGACCAAGTGCCCGAACCACAAAATTCCTAATGATTTCTTGTTGGAGATTTTATATATATCCTTGAACAACAGTACAAAAGTAGTAGCAGACATAGTGGTGGGAGGAGCACTGATGAGCCACACCTGGGAGCAAGCTGCAACTATTCTAGACAGAGTAACCATGACAAACAAAGCATAGCACACCCGGGAAATAGAAGCAAGGGCTGGTACATATGTTGTTGGTTTGACTGCAGACCAATGAAGGAAGGAAGAAGAACGTGACCAGGAATTGGCTCATATGCGCACATCATTGGACTTGATTACTAAGCATATCATGGGAGATGGATCGAGAAAGGTTAATGCAATTGGGACATGGGGATAGGAGCCAGAGCCGGACCACTCAGATTCAAAGGAGGAGGAAAACTTCTTGGACAACTAGGTGGCGAGTTTCGCCAACGCCCAAGGGTATGGACAAGACACTTGGTGCTAAGATTTTGGAAATCAAGTTCGGAACCAATACAGAGACAATTACAATCGGAATGGGTACAGAGACAGAAGATGAGGTCGTGAGCGTGAGGGAGATTGGAGAAAAAATGACGGTTACTGCAATGGCCGAAAAGGATTGTACGTGCCTCCTAAATCACGTTAGGGGGAGGCAGGACAGTCAAAGTTAGAGAGCATGATGGCTGAGATGCTAAAGAAGGTGAGATCTATAGATGATCAGCTAAAAGACATCTGTAGTGATATATAAAGCATGGGTTAGAGAGTGGAGTCGCATGCTACAGCTATCAAACAGATCTAACAACAACTAGGGCAACTGTCAACATCCATGAACCCTAGGAAAAATGGTACACTACCTAGAAACACAGTCCAGAATCTAAAGAATGATGGTCACTGCATGGCTGTGATGACTAGGAGTAGAAAGACCACGATTGATCCCCCTCTGTCGGTTGTAGTCAAAAGGAAGAAAGAAAGAATGATTGACGATAAGGAAGATGTTGCTGAGAAGGACCATAATGAGGATGCTGAGTTGACTGAGGCTCCAAATGTTGAAAACGGGACTAAAGCTGAACAAGGAGAAAAGCAAGGGGCTACACAAATTTACAAGCTATTTCACGAACAATGTCGTCGTTCCCTCAAAGAATGAAGAAGAAGGCAGAGAATGGTAAGTTTCAGAAATTCTTGTCAATGCTCAAAAATTTATCAGTAAATATACCATTGGTCGAGGCATTAGAATAGATGCCAGGATATGACAAGTTTATAAAGGACCTTGTCACGAAGATAAGGTCTGTGAGCTATAAGCCTGTGGACAATGTGCATCATTATAGTGCTATAGCCTCACGGGTCCTTTCCCAGAAGAAGGAAGATCTAGGTGCCTTCACTATTCCATGCACAATTAGTGATGTTGAGTTCGCGAGGGCACTCTACGATTTGGGAGCAAGCATCAATTTGATGCCATTGGCTGTGTTTAACCAGCTAGGCTTGGGAGCCCCCATACCAACTACCATGCGGCTGCTGATGGCTGTCCGAACTGTGAAGAAGCTTGTGAGGATCCTGTTTGATGTGCTTGTTAAAGTTGATATATTCATATTCCCAGCAGACTTCGTGATCCTTGATTGCGGGTTGATTTTGAGGTCCCCATCATTTCGGAGTTACCATGCCTTGCCACTGGGAGAGCCTTAGTAGATGTGGAGGCTGGCCAGTTGAAGTTCAGACTCAATAAAGAAGAGGTCACCTTATGTGTCTACTGGTCAATGAAGCATCCAAAGGAATACAGAGTTGTCTCGGCAATAGAGGATGAATCCGAGTTCCTTGACGAAGTCTGAGTAGTCAAGAGACTTGCGTCGTGCTGCGACGTTAAGTCAGGCGCTTCTTGGGAGGAAACCCAAGTGGTGGTTTGGTGAATTCTAAGTAACCGAACCACCTGCATCGTGCCGTGACATTAAATCAAGTGCTTCTTAGGAGGCAACCCAAGTTGATTAACTTATGTGTGCTCAGTGTGTAGGGGAAACAAAAATAAGTGGCAGAAAAATTGCTGAACAGGCAGGTGCTACGGGTCTCAGTAGGACTCATAAGAGGGTTGTACAGGCCGTAGCATAAGTTGTGGTGAGAAACATAGATTTATTTCAGTGAATTAGTTTAGGGTACGGTTGGTCCTACGACTCGTAACCTCATTGTATAGGCCGTAGTACTCTGTGGTTGTGAACTATGCAAGGAATGGACCTTAATGTAAGAAAGATCTATGAGTCATAGTACGAATCGTACCCCCATAGTATGAGTCGTAAGATGTACTCATAGGTCCAAAGTTAAGTTTCTCAAACCCTCTGTTACGAGTCCAACGGATGAGTCGTAGGGCCATCCTATAACTCGTGGTAAGAGTCATGACGGGTCAAAATTTTTAAAATCATCCAGCTCGGCTCAGATTTTTCAAATCTTCCCCAATAGCCTATTTAAACTCAAGAAAATCATACCCTCCTTCCACGCATTAAAAATTAAAGTCACGACCAAAACTCATGACTCCCTCACACTCATAAATCAAAATCAAAGATCAATTGAGCAAGTTCTTACTCAGTTAGCACCGAGAATCCCAACTTCCGACCCTATGTCTCTGATTGCCAGTCGAAGTAAGGAACATTCAAGTAAGTGTATTTGTTGAATTTGATAATTATGACCTATGTGATTGATGCAAACCTGCTTAATCCCTGAGAGTCCTCTCAATGTGCAACTGGGAAGGGGCTTAAACTTGTAAAAATTGCGCATTGAATTGTTAAAATTGAGTTACGGGTTGTGATTAAAAAGGGGATGAATGGGTAATTTTAAAACATGTTAAATGCATGCCTAGACTTGGGGAATTTTGAGTACCCATCACTAAATTGAAGTCTCTTACAAACTAAACCAAAAACAAGGTAGGGATGGGCCTCACAAGCCTTCCTACTACTCATGGTTTCATGTTATGACACGTAGGATGGCTCATTGGGATTGTCCCAAGACAAATTTGTAATAATCACCAGGTATGAATCCTAGTATGGCTCGTGTTTTATTGCTACGAGTCGTACCAAGAATCTGAAAAGGGTCAAGTCCACAAGTGCCAGTTCGATCCTTCCTACGACTCGTGGAATCGACTTACAGGTCGAACCATGAGTCATGAAAAAATACAGAACATTTGTTTTATAGGGGCATTCTCATACGACTCATGGTACGGACCGTACCTTAATGGTACAAGTAGTACCTCAGAGGCGTAATATTGACTTGAGATATTACGAGTCTCAATATGATCGTACCTCCAAGATACGACCCATACTGTTGACCCGTGGTAAATTAAAGAGGAATTTTTCTTGCTTTATTTTTCTTAGATTTGGAATTCTAACCCTTTTTCCCTATAGGTACAATGACGCCGAAGCGAAAAGCATCCAAGGAAACTGCTTGGAGGACATTGCTTGATGAGACCTCCGAATCCGACCAAGCGGGCAACTCCCCTAGTGGTTCATTAGAGGAAAATTGGGTCGATACATCTGATACTAATGGGACCCGAACAACTAGGGCGAAGACTAAAGCCTTGGTCGTGGAGGTCACTGTCATATCTGCTGGTGCTCCCCAATCTGAGGAGGGAGCGGAGGATAGAGCCCAAGAGTTTGGAAGCGGCTCTAATGAAGTAAAAGGGTCTGAGGAGGCCCAATCTAGAGATGCAAGCAGTGAGTCTTGATTAGAGGAGGGGGATCCCAATGCCAAGTAGGAGAAGACTATACCTAGGAAGAACCGCACCATTCAGTGGAGAGTACTAGGAGCCCAGTAAATATATGAATAGGGAATTGCTCTTACCGCTAAGAACAAACCTAGGTAGAGCATTCAAGAAGAGATGCAGATCATCACAAATTCATGAAACAAGGTAGAGGAGATGAAGCAGATATTTATCTTCTATAAATTTAATTAGATGGCTAGGGCCCTGGACCGATTCGCTTCAGAAATCATCGGGGAGTTCTACGCTAATTATTTTGCAACCATGGAGAAGAAAGCGAAAGAGGGGTAGAAGTGGAAAGATCATCCCAAGATAGAGAGCGTCATGGTTAGTGGCTGAGAGGTTGATATATCCGAGTGCACTATTGCTCGGGTACCACATGCTACGCCAGAATATGACTATCGGATGGAGGCTTTGAAACAGATTAAGTAGCTTGGTTTTGATGAGAGGTGGAGGGAGATTCAATGGTTGTCCGGTGTGATCGTTGAGGTCAAAGAAGAGGCAAAATGGGTCACTAGTGGAAAGCAGGTCATAAGAACTCTCTGAACATCATAGCAAAAGCCTGCTGGACGTTAGTGCACCATCGGTTGGACACTATGGTTAGTGATAACACCCTCAGCGTAGATAGAGCAGCTTTGGTGGCTTGTATCATGTCCAGATACCCCATCAATATCCTGAGGGTCTTTACAGAGGAGATACGGGATTGGGATATGGGATTGAGCACTACCATCCCATTCTTGAGTCTTATTTTCAGATTGTGCACAGAGGCAGGCATCAAGGTGCATCATGTTGGTAAGGAGCACCTGATCGGAGGACAACAGATCGCTAATATTGGCCTAATTCGAGATGAGATAAACTCGGTAAGTCAGGCCCGACTTTCCACTGCAGTCCTACTATCACGATCAATTGAGGGCGCAACGGTGAATCTCCAAACTTCATAGGAGTAGGGGGATACACCAGCTACAAATGCTGGTCATTCAGATACATCTCCTAACACCTCTGCCGCACCACCTATGAGCCTCCTAAGCCAGACTCCAGCCGGGTACATGCTAGTGCCTCAGGAATTTCTTCAGAAGCTGGCCAAGAGACTGACTGTAGCTAAGAAGAAGGTTCAATCAATGATGGAGAATGTCAAGCCTTAGGTAAAGGATGAGATTAAGACAATTGCACATGCCCTACATGCCAAATTAGATGGTTTCTAGAGCAGATTCAACATGTGTATGACCAAGCGGACTGACCCGGGCAGCCTCCATAAGGAGTTGGGGGCTCTTCGGAGTTAAGTGGTCGAGCTTTCATCATGGCAGCCGGCAATCGCAGCAACCCCTACTCTTCCTGACCTCGATGTTGGTATTTACGAGGAGCTTGATCTGGCGGTTTATTGGGAGCCCACAAGAGCAGAAAAGGAGAAAGGGAAAAAGAGGGTCTCTGAGGATGTTGGAGACAAGACCCCAAAGAAAAATAGGAAAAGGGAAAAGAGAGAGCGCAAGCAGGCAAGCTTGGATAGTCAGCAGATTCACGACGTGCATCAGTCGGAGCTGCTTGAGAGAGCTAAACGAGCAGGTAGCTCCACCAAGACCCAGGCAGAGCTTGCGAGTGGAAGGGACCTTTCGAGTGAGCCATATTCAGCCCTGATGATTTCAGAGGCTGTAGAGACGGCTGTTACTACTAAGGGGGTAGCCTCTCCCCCTATTGATACACCGATGAGTGCGCGACCACCACCAATGCCACGATTGCAACGGAGGTATCTCCTCCCGTAGGATGACAGGAGCTCTTATTGCATCACAGGTATGTTCCCTTCCCTTTTCATTACATTTTATGCTTTGAGGATGAAGCATGCTTTTTAAAAAAGGGAGGGGGTGTACTTGTATTTTTGGATTTTTGATTCGTTCGAGGGTTTTCCTTGTCGTGTTTCTTTTCCATTGGGCATGCTATCTAGTAGAACCGGCATGTTTAGGATTTTATTTTTGTAACTTTTGTTTAATTAGAAAGTAGATTAGGATTATTCAGCCAGTAAATTACACACTAGTTTTGGATTTGTAAAAAATTGACCCTGTTTTAAATTTTTTTGATGATTAGCTGTGTACTTGTGATTGCAAGCATGATTTGTATGGATTTTTTTATGTCATTTAGTATATTAGCATGAATAGTTTTTGTTAAGCCATGTATAAATCGGACAGGTAGAGTGAATGCAATACATCTATCATGAGTGAGTGAGGTCTAATACCTAGTTCAATACTGTGTAGAGGATCTAGAACTTGCCCAGTTGGTCTTTTCATAGGTTTTAGGATGGTTGGTTAGGAAAGGATCATAGGCCATTTTTGTTTAGCCAATTTTTAGCTTAAATGAACCTACCAAAATTATATGATTCCCTTGATCCCGATTTTAAGCCTCAAATAGACCATTTTTCTTTGAATAATCAATTAACTGTACCCATTTTTATAATGAATCTATTTTGTCCCTGGTCCCTCCTTGAACATTGTGAACCTCAATGTAGGAAAAATACCTAGGTTGAGAGTGACTAGAGTAGGATTGTAGAAATAGTGGGAAGGTGAAAAAGGAAGAGAAAAGAAAAAGGTAAAAAATGAGGTGTGGCGTGACAAAAGAAAAAGAAGAAGAAAGAAAATTGAAACAGAAAATACAAAAAGAGAATGATGCATGAAAAGTTTGAAGAAACACACCACACTCATACAAGTGTATAAAAAAAGAGTGAAAAGGGAGGAAAAAGTGGAAATAAGTAAAAAGGATGAAAAAGTGAAAAAAATGGAGTCACATGTATGTAGTGCCAAGGAGGGGTTTAGTCACTCAAAAGATTCCATCTCCACCATACCCAACCTGAAAGTCTACATTACAAGCCAAAGCAAGTCCTGTAGTGATCCTAGCCTGACCATCTGACAAATCAAAGTAATGAAAATAAGGGCAAATCTATGGTATTTGATATGCAGTATTTGGAACTTCTTAGTGAGAGTGAGAGTCTTACTTGTTCAGTCTCATATTTTATATTTTACTATATCTGTGAGTGGGGGACTTCATTTGCTATGAGGGCACATGTTTTGTGTTTAATTCTACCAGTGGTCTGTGTGAAAAGCATTGGTATGACTTGACTAGCTGTTAATAGCTAGATGACATATCTTGATCCCTGTTTTATCATGTTTTGTGGTTACTTGAAGTGCATATGCTAATTTGGTTCACGGAAAAAAGGGTGAAAAGCTTTTTGAGTTTATAATGTAAGTTTTGGTTGATTGTTGGCTGCAGTATTCTAGGTTTATTTTCTAGTTAAACATCGTGTTTAGTTTTTCTTGTTTTCTTTGCCCGAGTACATACAAAAGTCTTAAGTTGAGGGTGTTGATGTGTTGTGAGTTTATAGCACTTTCGACGCTTAAAACTGAGAAAATATCATGGACTTAGGTATGTTTATATGGATATGAGGCACTTTTACTTTGATTTCAGGGAAAATAAGTATTGGAGCAAAAATGTGCAAAAGAAACCTATGATTTCAGGGAAAATAAGTATTGGAGCAAAAATGTGCAAAAGAAACCTAAAAATGCAGAAAAATAGCCAGGTACAAGTCTTAGTAAGAGCCGTACTGAGAATAGTGGTGAAAATCAGAAGGCTGCAATAAGAGGAAGGCAACATATGACTCTCAGTAAGTCCGTACCAAGATGGTACCAGCCGTAACTAGAGTCGTTGAATTGTTTAGAGAAATTTGCACAAAGGAAATCTCTTGGTACGGATGGACTCATGGATAGTAGCATGAACATATGATCCATACCATGAGCCATGGTAAGACTCAGAAGAATTCTTCAATACTTGGTAGAATTTTAGACACAACAAACAAAACGAGCAGTAGGAGAAAGGTATGAGGCATACCACAACACTCATTGAAAACTTCAGAAGATGTTAGAATTCTTAGGGCAAACCACGGATACATTATGCGACTTCTAGGACTGTGGTACGAGTCATACCAGCCTGCCAACACTTGGACAAATTTGCAGCAGCCAAGGACGTACGAGAAGCAAGTACGACCCGTACAATCCTACTATAGGTTGTAGGTTCAGCCATGACAGAGTCGCTTCCAGATATGAAAAATTTCCTATTAGCTTAAGAAAAGGTATCTAATGTCTATATAAATAGCTTTTATGTTTTATTTTAGTGAGAAAATATAGAAACAAAGTAGTAGACGTGTGAAGAATATTATTTATGAATTTTTATCAAGTTTTGAAGAGCAATTCTTAGGATCAAACTCTTGATTTCCTACATTGTTCTTGAGATTATTCTTTGATATCCAAATCTGGTTTTCTTACAATTGTTGCTGTAAGTATATAATTATGTGTTTGTCTATGAATGTAAATTGTAATCTTACAACCATGAGATGCTAAAACCTCCACAACTAGAGGTTGTGGGAACCATATGAAATAGGGTTACACAAAAGTGATGTTACACAAAAGTGATTCAAAAACAATGCTAAAAGCTTGTATTGTATTCTCTTCATCTATAAACATTTTTTAACAGTGTACAACATTAGGACTTGCCCGAATTCTTTACTTGCTTGAACCTAGAGAAGTAGAGATTAGGAAAAGAGAATTACAAAAAAGCCTTGGTATTTATGATCATTGTGTTAACTTGAGTTTTAGTCGCATGATAGTTAAGTTTTGAACATATTGATAATGGTTAGTTCAATCGCTCATGAGACGTAACCCGGTGATTGAGTATAGTCATCCAATAGGGACAAACCAGTCGTTTGGATGAACCCTAGTTATCAGTTCTACAAGTAAGCATTGGGATTGCTCACGTGTGTATACTCGAAGTATTTATGAACCCATGGGAAACACTTACCCTAGTTGTTTGCAAATCTTGATTTAAATCACAATTATAATATTTGTTATATAATTTTCTTTGAAACCCCCCAATTTTGAGATAACTCATCAACAAGTTGAATTACAGGCATTAGTCTAGATCTTACCCTATTCCCTATGGGTTCGACCCCAACCTCTTAGTTGGATTCTTTATTGACAACGTTCGCTTCATACTTTGTTAGGAAGTGTGAGTTTGGGCATTATCAGTTCCCACGGATCTCAAGCTCTATAAATAAAAGACTCAATAACTAGGACTCTATGAATGTAGGAGGCCTCACCAAAAGCTAAATGTAGATGAAGTCCTAGAGAAGCGTTTGCTTCTAATTCTATCTACCAGAATCTACATCATAATATGATACAACCCCAAAAAGCGCGTCAGCACATGAAATATACGGTATGTAGAATATTTGAGTGGAACAATGTTAGCAAGAATATCTATAGTGAAGAACATAACTGGAATCAATGAACTTGACATGAAACAATAAAGGGAAACCGTATTAGAACTCAATATGATACATAGGACATGTCACACCCCGAGTCTACACCCTGGATGGAACACGGTACTTAGAGTCACAAGTAACCCCAAGTCAATCCTTGGTATATCATACACTGGTATTCTGAGTAAAACATGCATAGCGGAAGTTTTGAAATAATAATATAAAAGCATTTATGAAAAACACAAATTGAAACATAAAGTTTAAAACATCTGAATGATCTGAAAGTATGAAATCAAGTCTGTGTCTGAAAGCCATCTAGCTGATGAGTTGCTGGGACAACCCCCCAGCTAACTCGAATGACTAACTGAAAGTAATGAAATGACTGAAGAAATGATATAATGCCCTCAAAAGATGAGGACTCACACTTCTGCTCCTGAGGAGGATCTGAACTGTAACGACTAACAACGCTGAGTCTGAGCACCTGTAACTGTTTCATGAAACGATATAGCATAAAAGTATGCGTCAGTACTTTGAATGTACTGAGTAAGCAGGAGAAAACATAACTGAATATAAAGACTGAACTGAAAAATGACATACAGTGACCAACTGATATACTAATTCGAATAACTAAAGTAAATTGAGATGGTCAAGATTACCCTGTCTGGTGGTCAAAAACATGCCCTAAGTCTAAAATATTGAGTCTGAGATACTGTACTGAACCGATCTAAACCGATAGAGATGAAACTAAACTGAACTACTTATACTGAGACTAGACTGAGCTGACTAGTGGGAGAGTCTGCAATCGACATATAACCATGTGAGCTAGACGTGGAGTCCGATGTGTACGCCGCACCGGTAGGACCCAATATACCTTGCCATGGTATATAGGCATGAACTGGGTGATCACAAAAGTCTGGGGCCAATCAGGCCAATAAATATTGTAACCTACACTGGCAACGTAGTTCTGAGAACCTGGGTGTGCTGGAACCTCGGTCCACTCGATGCTAAGTCCTTCTCCCACTGGATTACCTATACTGAATACTAAGTTGATAGCTTGAAACTGGGGTCCAAGACTAGTCAGGGATATATAACTAAAAGTACCCTGAGAGTCATTTCGGACCAGATTCTAAAACTGGGTTCAAGACTGGTCAGAGCTGCTTATCCAAAAGCGTACTAACCGTCTAAGAACAAATTGTAATCTGTCTGGGGTCTTAAGGTTGATTTGAGTTGTTTATCTAAAGTGTTATGACCGCCTAGTGGACCAATGAAACTGAGCTCTGAGTCTGATTCTGCTAACTAGGAGGTATCACAGACACCTCAAGGAATTTTTTAGTCAAACTAATCAGTTGACAAATTCTGAATAGCATTGAGGATATTCTACGTTCTAACTGAACTGAACTACTAAGAAGCTAACAGAGAATTCAACTTATTCCGACAACACGGGAATCCACAATGTGGCAAATATTTCAAGAAATAAGGAAATCTCATCCGACAAGCAGTATTATAGTTTTCTCATTCGTGCTAGGGCTAAAATCATTCTTATCAAAGGAGTAATTACTCAACATTTAAACAATAAGGAATACTAGAAATCAGCCCAAATCACACTTCACAAACCATGAGGAATTTAATATATAATATGTTTCATTCGAAAACTCAGGGCTAGCCATTCACTTTTGCAGGAACATCAACAATTTGGTCAAGAACTAATGGAGATCATATCAATAATAAGCATGAATGTCATTCGATGTGAAATCAATGAAAACGTGGTCATTACTATGCGTTTTCAGTTATGATTAGTTACCCTAACAATGACTTCAACCCTGTGTAGATATCATTCAGGATCATATACAGAACCACAAATTAAATGGGAGATAAACAGAAAAGAATTATTTGCATTATATAAATGTTTGCTTGCATTCGAACCATATATTGTTTATAACAAATTTATTGTTAGAACAGATAATACACAAGTAAAATGGTGGATAACTAAGAAAGTACAAGATTCTGTAACAACAAAGGAAATAAGGAGATTGGTATTAAATATATTAAACTTCTCATTTACAATTGAAGTTATCAAAACTGAAAGGAATACAATTGCAGATTACATCTCAAGATACAAAACCTGACGAAGGTAAAATGGAGCAAATACTCGGACTCCTAACTACACTTTGCAAAAAAGTGGAAAGTATGGAGGAAGATATACAGCAGCTGAAAAGCAAAGCTAATAGTCAGCAGCGTGACTCAAAAAACGCGGAGCTACGTCGATCGGAAGACGAAAAACTTCCAGAGCTAAAAGGAGACGTTGGGAAACTCCATAAAACCCAAGCTAACATTTCACCTAGTGCAGTTGCAGGTACTTCAGGACCTAAGGAAAGAAGAGATATTATAAGGAAACAGCTATTCGATAAACAATTCACAATGAAAAATATACCATCTATTCCACAAACCAGCACATACAAGGAAAGTCTGAACCAAGCTAAACAAACCTATAACCATATAGCCAATACCTACATACAAAACATCCACAAAATACAAACCTTCCTAAACAGAAACCCACGATCTATAAATACCCAGAATCCAAAAGAAGATTATGTCACCCAATATCTACAAGGGTACAACAAGCTAATAGCACAACCAAATACCAACGCCAACCTAGTAAAAACATGTTACAACTATGGACTACTCGGAACAGTATATACCAAAACAGGAGACGAGATAGCAACCATACCAGAGCTACACAAGACATTTATGACATATAAAAGAATAACGAAAGGAACATTTTTCTACATTAAAATATATGCAGCACCTGCTGAGATATTATTTGACGAAATAAAACCAATTATCCAAGTGGTGAAAATAGGACTAACGAGAGAAATGATTATACCGGAAAAGATAGACCAACAGGAAGAGATAAAAAGTACAGACATACCGGAATTCTACGCCAACAAAAGAATTATTGGTCTAGCTACGATACTAAGTGAACTAGCCAATAATTTCTTAAACGGAAATTCTATCTGGAGCTACTATTCAAGAGATCAAACAATGATATATGCAAACTCCAGAGAACATAAAGAAGCAGATATGGAAGAATTACGCCAGTGGATACTCAGTCTGCTTAAACCAGAAGAAATACCTACAACAAGAGCTATACGAAGAAACTATATTTCTCCAGCTCTACTAACAAGATACTGCAAAACGGTAGGACAAAAATATCCAGATCACCATTGTTCCAAGTGTCATGGTGAAAATGACGACAAAATACCCGATGTACAGCTGGAATGAGATAAGGACGAAAAAAGAAAAAGCAGCGGCTTAGATAGAAGAAAATGATATACCAGAAGATCAGATAAAGAAAGCAGCAGATATGTTTTTAAAGTTTTTTGTTTTGTTATGTAAAGAGTCGTCCAAAATAATGGACAGACAAAGTTTTTTGTTTTTGTATAGAAAGTCTTAAAGTGTACAGTAGAGGGCGGCTACTTTAGCAGAAAAGTCGCAAAGTAAATAGTAAAGGTGTCGGCCAACTATTCATGAATAGTAGGGGTCATTCATGAACAGGAAGAGCCAATTGTAAAAAGTCGATTGTAAATTTTGTCTATAAATAGAAACTCAGACGGAAGCCAAAGGCATCCGCATCCGCATTCCTCAATTCTCTCTCAATCTCTCACTTCCGCACTCCCAAACCCCCCATTGGTATCAGAGCTAGATAAACAAAAAATAAAAACAATCTATCTTAAAAATATCCATCAATGGAAAAATCTAGCAGTGATGCAAAACTACAAACTGAGGTATGTTTATTCATAATTATGAATAACTAAACTGTTATATTCCTGATAATCTGCTAAGTATTATTTATTAATATCTTCTTGTTATATCGTTTTTATGAATGCCTGATTAAGTTTGCTATGTACGTGTTTAGTAAGTTATGAATAAGTAAGCCCAGACTAAGACATCCTAACGTGGAAACCGGTTAGGCCAGGTGAGCCGTTTTAGGGAAGTACACAGAGTTGAAGTCATTGTTAGGGTAACTAATCATAACTGAAAACGCATAGTAATGACCCAAACGGATAATTCAGAATAACGATATAAGAATTAGATAATTTTAAATAATGCCTAAGGAGATTAAAAGGAATATTATGTTTAGAAAAATTCATAAAATGAATTCAGACCTATCAGGAACGAATCACAGATATGAACTACTTATCTTTTGCATGATAAAAATATTGTTTCAGATATTAGAAGAAGTAATAGAACTAGAAGAAACTATGAAACTAGTTAACCAAGACTGGACGGAGATGACTATAGAAGAAATTAGAAAATTAGATAAAAATTTAGATTAAAAATGATAAATTATGAATATATGGAATATTGGTTATCTACTATAGAAAGTATAAGATTAACAAAGCTCCTATTGGAAGATAATATAAGAGAATATATGAAAAATAGTAATCTGGAATACTTAGAATATGCATTTGAATGTATAAAGGAGTTACAGAAATTAGAACCATTAAAAATTGAATATTATAATAAAATGTTTACACAGGATTAATGAATAAAGAATTACAGAAGCCAAGAAAAGGACATATTCAGAAAAAAGCAAAAAAATTAAAAAATCAGCTAAAAGTACTATATCCTGAATATAAACGGCTAAGCTTAAATAAAACAAATAAAAATAGACTCGAACACCTAATAGATTTAATCTCAGAAACAGAATATAAATATATAAAATGTTTGAAGAAGAAAAAATTAACATAAATAACAACGAAAAATACAAACAACAAATATTAAAAGAAATAGAAGAAATAACAGATGAAATAAAATTTAGGAAAGAAAGATTAAATTACTGTATAATCGCAGAAATAGAATCTAGAAAAGAAAAAGGAAACTATTATATAATTACAGAAGCATGCCGAACACCTATAAAGACACAGGAAAAATTAATATCCTGTCTAAAATTACAATTACAACTGTTAAAATATAGATTACGACAGAATTTACAATGAACAAGGAGGAATATGTTATAGAAGAAGAAAAATATATAAGCCAAAAAGGATTAGAAATAAAAATTGTACACTCAAATTTAGGAAGAAGATTTAAAAAGATAGGAAATCAATTATATTTAATGTTAGAAAAAGAATCAGCAAAACTAGAAGATAGCTTAACAGCTATGGTAAGGATTAATAAAGAAAATGAGGAAATAGACAGGAAAAAAGAAATAGAAAAAATTAAAAAACAAGCACAAATAGAAGTTCAGCAAATTAAAGAAGAAAAAGATACAAGAATCCAAGAATTAGAAAAAGAATTGGAAAAACTTAAACAATTGTATGAATAAAAATTAAAAGCTAGAGAAAAACAACGTGAAGAATTAAAACTCACAGAAGAAATAGAAAAATTTAAAACATTACTAGAAGAAACAAGTACATTAGAAGACCAACCTAGGATAGGAATAGATGAAATAAATGAACAAAATAATGAAAATTCAGAAGCAGATCTAGACCAATATTCAGAAACCTCAGAAACCTATACTAACCTAATAGAAAAGGAAAACAACATAGAAATCAATGTAGAAGATATAGATGAAAAACCTAGTACGTCAGGAACTAGAAGTCCGAAAAGATTAAACACTACACCAACTTATTATACCTATGAAAGAGAAAATAGAAGTAGAACACTATGGGATAAAAGATTAAATAAAAAATGGACACCTAAACAAAATATAGAACAATATAATTTCTTAGATTTAGATTGTGTTGCAGATACAAATAAAACAATTCAATTATGGATAGGATATATTTCAAAACAGTTAATAGATAACAAGATATTAATAGCAGATGCCCCTGGATACATAGAACGAACATTAATTGGAACAACAAAAATATGGCTACAAAATTTATCACCAGAAAGTTTAGAAACATTAAGAAATAATAAGAAAATTAATAATGAACCAGCAACAACATCTATAGATATACTGACCAAATACGAAATGGCAATAAGAAATGAATTTAGTAGTATGACCACCGAAATAGAAGAACGGCAAAAAGATAAAGAACTAAACAGAAATCTAATGAATAAATTAAGCATATGTAAAATGAGTTATATGGATGAATAGACATGCGCATTTAAAGAATATTATTATAAAGGATTATATACAAATGAAGAAAGCAGAGAAATAAGGAAGTTATACTATACAAAATTACCAGAACCGTTTAGTTCAAAAGTGACTAAAGACTGGCAAGAATCAGGACTAATAGATACATTAGGATCCAGAATAAAATTTCTACAAAAATGGTTTACCGAATTATGCGAAAAACATAAGGAAGACATGAAAATGGAAAAAATACTAGTAAAAAACTTAGCATGTTGTACAACTAGAACAACACCACAATTTGGATGCACAAATAAATACAAGAAAAGAATTAAAAAATACAGACCATTTAGAACCAAATACAAGTATAAAAAACCAAGAAAAAGATACTATATAAAAAATTACAAACAAAAGAGACCTCACAGAGCTAAGAAAAATATATCAGAATGCAAATGCTACAATTGTGGCAAATTAGGACATTTAGCTAGAGACTGTAGAGTACCTAAAAATGTAAATAAAAAACAAATTTCAGAAGTAGAAATAATAATCGAAGATGAAAAATATAAACAAATAGATTATATAGACTATAATCTAAGTGATGAAGATAGTATATACGAATTAACAGAATACGAAAAAACAGATAATGAAAATGAGACAAATGAATGCGAAACAGATAATGACTGAAACAGATATAAGGATTATAAGTAAAGAAGAATATCAAGATAAAGAAAGCTCAGAACAAAAAATAATATTTGACAACAACATGTTCGAACAAATAAAAGGAAAAGAATTAGATTTAAGTGTAGACAAAATTTTGGAAATACCTAAATTAAGAAATTTCTTTAAAATAAGACAAGAAGAATACTACGTGGTAAGCCAAAAAGAACATATAATAGATTGCAAATACACCCAAGGAAAAGCTAAAATACCTATTATAAATAAGAAGATAATAAACAAGGAAATCCAAGAAATAAAAGCTAGAAATCTAATAAAATACGTACACCTAGGAGCAACAGAAATACTTATAAAAGCATGTTTTAGAGAAGGAATAGATACACCAATTGAGCTATATTTAGCAGATGATAGAATAATCCACCCAATAGAAAAGAGTATAATAAGCGCAGTTAGAGGAAACTTAATATACCAAAAATTTAAGTTTATTATAAGTGCTAACTACTCAGTAGCATTAGATGACAGAAATATAGATAAATCTCTAGTACTATACTGGAAAATGTCAGGAATAGAACTGGCTCCAGGTAGTAAAATATTTACAGCAAGATGTAAAAACTTATATGTATTAACTACAAAGCATAAGATAACAGCTAAAAATAAAATTCAAAGAATTAAAATAGAAAACCCTTTTGATAAAATAATTAATGTTATCGATAATAATGATTATAGCTACAAAGATATGGATATTGAGGAGGATCTAGAAATAGTAAAAGAAAGACTAAGCACATCAAAAAGAATAAACTATGATACACCATCGTCATCTAGAAATAGTACTTCAAGAAGAATAGAATATGAAATACAACCCAAATTATCAGAACAAAGAATGGATGAAATACAACCTTACCAATACTATATAACAGGAATATTAAATCAACGAAAATATTTAATAAAAATAGATACAGGACAAAACGAAAGTTATGTCACAAGAGAACTAATAAAAGAAGAAGAAATTACAAAAAACGAAAATATAAATACAGAATTACCTGGAATATTAACAAATATGGAACAAAGTACAGAACAAGAATTAATTATTGGAGGAATACCAATAAAAATAAAATTTAAAATATATCAAGGAAAAGACAATATAACTTTAGGAATAAAATGGCTGGAAACAGTAAAATCTTATAATATAGACGAAAAACAACTAATAATACATTATGAAAATAAAAAGATAATCATTAAAAGGACTTTAATATGAAAGAATGACAAAAATCTATATACTAATGAAAATAATAGTGGAATGATATTACAACAGATATTATACACCTATGGTAGATACAGGAGCTGGAGCAAATATGTGTAAACACAACTGCTTACCAGAAGATAAATGGGAAAAATTAAAAACACCACTTATAGTCACTGGCTTTAACAATGAAGGAAGCATGATAACACACAAAGCTAAAAATATAAAAGTACAAATATGGGATAAAATATTAATAATAGAAGAAATGTATAGTTATGAATTCACTAATAGAGATATACTATTAGGAATGCCATTTTTAGAAAAGTTATACCCACATACTATAACAAAAACACATTGGTGGTTTACTACCCCATGTAATAAGAAAATAGGAGCAAAAAGAGTAAATAACAAAATAAGAAAAAATACGCCATGGATTAAAGGAAGCGAAAAAATTACTCAAAAATTAGAAAATATAACAACTAACGACCAAAAAATTGAAATGATAATATTCACAATAGATAAGGTACAAATATTACAAGATAAGTTAGAATCATTGTATAATGAAAACCCATTACAAGGATGGGAAAAACATAAAACGAAAGTAAAAATCGAACTAATAGATGAAAATAGTATAATAACACAAAAACCACTAAGATATAATTTTGAAGATCAAAAAGAATTCCAAATGCATATAAGAGAATTACTAGAAAATAATTATATACGAGAAAGTAACAGTAAACATAACAGCCCGGCATTTATAGTAAACAAACATAATGAACAAAAAAGAAAGAAAAGCAGAATGGTAATAGACTACAGAAATCTAAATGCAAAAACTAAAACATATAATTACCCAATACCAAACAAAATATTAAAAATAAGACAAATACAAGGATATAACTATTTTAGTAAATTTTACTGTAAATCAGGATTTTACCACTTAAAACTAGAAGAAGAATCAAAACAACTAACAGCATTTACTGTACCCCAAGGATTTTACGAATGGAATGTATTACCCTTTGGATATAAAAATGCACCGGGTAGATATCAACACTTCATGGATAATTATTTTAACCAACTAGAAAACTGTATAGTATACATAGACGACATATTACTTTATTCAAGAACAAAAGAAGAACATATAAGATTACTAGAGAAATTCATACATATAATAGAAATATCAGGAATAAGTTTAAGCAAAGAAAAAGCTGAAATATTAAAAAACCAAATAGAATTTTTAGGTATACAAATAGACAAAAATGGAGTAAAAATGCAAACGCACATAGTACAGAAGATAATAGATTCTGAAGAATTATTAGATACTAAGAAAAAATTATAATCCTTTTTAGGATTAGTTAACCAAGTAAGGGAATATGTACCAAAATTAGCAGAAAATCTAAAACCATTACAAAGGAAACTAAAAAAGGATATAGAATATCACTTTGATGAAAAAGACAAAAAATATATAAAAAAGATAAAAGAAATGTGTAAAGAACTACCAAAATTATATTTTTCAGATGAAAACAAAAAATTCACCTACATAGTAGAATCAGATTCTAGCAATCACAGCTATGGAGGAGTATTAAAATATAAATATGAAAATGAAAAAATAGAACACCATTGTAGATATCATTCAGGATCATATACAGAACCACAAATTAAATGGGAGATAAACAGAAAAGATCACATACTTGGCTAAGAATTCTCTTGAGGAGGAAACTTGAATTTCTCAGATAGAGGAAGAACCCTAGACCTTACTCTGAAAGTTCTTGAGATAACTTTTGGATGTTTTTTTGAGAATGTACATGGGGAATGAGGGGAGAGGCCGTTCATTCCCACTAATAGGCCTGAAATTACATCTAAAATGATGTAGTTTAAAGTTTAGGAGAGTAGGAAATTACTAAACAATCCTTAGAAAATCGCTGGGAAAAACTGATCGTCAGTCCTCATGGGTGACCCAACGGGTCGTGGTGAGGGACCACGACTCGTGGTCACACTCGTTGAGTACACTGCCCAGAAATCACTGATGGCCACCACGAGGGACCTAACGGGTCGTGGTGAGTGACCACGACTCATGGTCACCTATCATGGACCACACTATCCAAAACCCTAAAGTTCCCCATGGGTGACACCAAGACTCGTGGTCACACATAACGAGTCGTGGTGATGACTCGTGGGGTACACTGCCTACTCCTTAAATTCTGATCCAGGCATGACCACGAGTCACCTAACGGGTCGTGGTAGAGGACCATGACTCGTGGTGACACTTGTAGGTACACTGGCACTACCTTTCCATTTCTAAATCCCCCTTTCCACGACTGACCTAATGAGTTGTTAGGTCCCACAATGACTCATTAGGTTAGACATTTTGAGGCATTTCTACAGACTTCCAGATTTTCTGTTTTAAGTCCTGGATCTAGTTTTTGAGATTTCGGGGCATTACAATATCTCCCTCTTGGAAACATTCATCCTTGAATGTCATAAAACACTTAGAGAAGCAGAGAATTTCAATCACTATGCTCAAATACTACTCATTTAACTCCAAAACTGGTCGAATGACTACCTCTGTTTCAAAATACATAACTGAACTGAATTCACTTTTACATACATCCAAAGTCATAAAGGAAACTTAAACACATTAATTGAACCCAACAACTAAATTGGTTTCTCAGGAAAAACTAATATTTTAAGCTATAACAGAGTCGGTAGAGAAGAAGTGCGGATATTTGGCCATCATATCTGCTTCAGCCTCCCACGTAGCTCCCTCAACCAATTGATTTCTCCATAAGACCTTGACTGAAGCTATTTCCTTATTCCTTAGCTTACGAACTTGACGGTCAAGGATTTGGACTAGGACCTCCTCATATGAGAGACTATCCTTTATTTCTACACTGTCCAATGGCACAACTGAAGTTGGATCTCTGATGTACTTCTTCAAAAGTGACACATGGTATACAGGGTGCACAAAAACTAATTTTGAAGGTAATTCTAGCTCATAAGCTACACTGCCAATATGCCTCAAAATTCTATAGAGTCCCACATACCTGGGACTCAGTTTGCCTTTCTTCCCGAATCTCATCACTCCTTTCTTGGGTGAGATTTTCAGATAGACCCAGTCATCCACAGCAAACTCCAATTCTCTTCTCCTCACATCAGCATAAGATTTCTGAAGGCATGAGCTGTTTTTAGTCTTTCTATGATGAGATGTACCTTCTGCATAGCTTCATGAATCGAGTCTGGCCCGATTATAGCAGCTTCAGCTACTTCAAACCACCCAATAGGAGATCTGCATCTCCTACCATACAATGCTTCAAACTGGGTCATCTAGATACTGGAGTGGTAGCTGTTGTTGTACACAAATTTGATAAGAGGCAAGTGGTCATCCTAATTTCCCTTAAAATCGATCGCGCACGCTCTCAACATATCTTCTAGGGTCTGAATGGTCTGCTTAGCTTACCTATCTATCTGCAGGTGAAAAGTTGTGCTGAGCTTGACCTGGGTACCCAGTCCCTTCTGAAAGGACTTCCAAAAATAAGAGGTAAATTGGGTACCTCTTTCTGAAATAATGGATAAGGGCACCCCATGAAGTCTGACTAACTCCTGGATATAAAGTCTAGCATAGTCCTCAGATGAATCTGTGGTTTTGACTGGGAGGAAGTGTGCTGACTTAGTCATCCATTCTACTATCACCTAGATCGAATCATGTTATCGACGATTCTGAGGTAGACCCGTAATGAAGTCTATGTTTACTTCTTCCCACTTCCATATAGGTATACTGATATCCTAAGTCATACCTCCTGTTCTTTAGTGTTCTACTTTAACTTGTTGGTAGTTCAGACACTTGGCTACAAATTCAACAATATCTCTTTTCATGTTGTTACACTAGTAGATATCCCGTAAATCACGCTATATCTTAGTAGCACCAGGGTGAATGGAATATATAGAACTGTGCACTTTAGCAGTATTTGCTGTCTCAACTCACCAACATCAGGTACACACAATCTGCCCTGGTAACGGAGCACCTCATCTCCCCCTTTAGAGAAAGCTTCTATTTCTTTTATGAGAACTGCTTCCTTAAGCTTGAGTAAGATGGGATCTTCGTCCTGTCTGGACTTCACTTCAACTACCAAGGAGGAATCTGATCCGCTTTGCATTACCACTCCCACCCTCGACTGAATCCACCAACTGTACTCCCAACCGAGCTAGCCTGTGAATATCTTTTACCATTTCCTTCTTTCCCTCTTCAACATGAGCTACACTTCCCATAGACAACTTGCTTAGTGCATCATCCACCACATTGGCTTGGCCCGGGTGATACAGCACACTCATATCGTAGTCCTTCAGTAGCTCCAACCACCTTCTCTAACGAAGATCGAGGTCCTTCTGATTGAACACATATTGAAGGTTCTTGTGATCTGTGAACACATCCACATGAGCCCCATATAGGTAATGTCTCCATATTTTCAGCGCAAACACCACCGTTGACAACTCCAATTCATGAGTTGGATAGTTCTTCTCATGAACCTTGAGTTGTCTGGAGGCGTAAGCTATCACCTTGATCCTCTGCATCAGAATGCAACTGAGTCCAACTTTGGAAGCGTCACAATAGATAGACAACCTATCTGCTTCCTCTGGCAAGGTCAAAACTGGAGCGGTAGTGAGTCGAGTCTTCAACTCCTAGAAACTCTTTTCATATGCATCCGACCACTGAAACTTCACTTTCTTCTGAGTTAACTTAGTTAGAGGAGATGCTATAGAGGAGAAGACCTCCATAAACCGTCGGTAATAACCAGCTAAGCCTAGGAAGCTCCTGATTTTCGTCGGAGAGGTAGGTCTGGGCCAATCTTTCACTGCTGCTATCTTGTGAGGATCTACCTGTATTCCCTCAGTCGAGACCACATGACCCAAGAAAGTCACGGACTTCAACCAGAATTCACACTTGCTGAACTTGGAGAATAGATGGCGATCTCTGAGCATGCGAAGCACTATCCTCAGGTGATTAGCATGCTCTTCCTAATTTCTGGAGTACTAGAATGTCATAAATAAAAACAATGACGAACATATCTAGATACTGCTTGAAGACTCTGTTCATCAAGTCCGTGAAGGCTGCGAGGGCATTTGTTTGCTCGAAGGACATAACCACAAACTCTTAGTGACCATACCGAGTTCTGAATGCTGTTCTCGGTATGTCACACTCTCTGACCCTTAACTGATGATACCCCGAAATGAGATCGATTTTTGAGAAACAACTGGTTCTCTAAAGTTGGTCAAATAGGTCATCAATTCTAGGTAGGGGATACTTGTTCTTGACTGTGACTTTGTTCAGCTGATGGTAATCTATGCACATTCTAAGGGTACCTTCTTTCTTACGCACAAATAGTACTGGAGCACCCCAGGGAGAGATGCTGAATCCCTTGTCAAGAAGATATTTTAACTTCTCCTTCAACTCCTTAAGCTCAGCTGGAGCCATTCTGTAAGGAGGGATGGAGATGGGCTAAGTATTTGGGAGAAGGTCTATTCCAAAGTCTATTTCCCATTCAGCGGGAACTCTGGGAAGATCCTCGAGAAATACATCTGGGAACTCACTGACCACTGGAACTGACTGAATGGTTCGGGTCTCAGAGTTGGAATATTTGACCTAAACCAGATGATAAATACTTCCCTTGGAAATAAGCTTTTGGGCCTAAAGGTAGGAAATAAACCGACCCTTCGGTGCTGAACTGCTACTCTTCCATTCTAACACTGCTTCATTTGGAAATTAAAACTTGACAACTCTAGTTCTGCATTCAACTGAGTCATAACCAGAGTGTAACCAATCCATGCCGAGGATAAGGTCAAAATCGACCATGTCTAACTCTATGAGATCAACTAGAATGACTTTATTCAGGATTGAGACTGGGCAGTTGCTATACACCCAGCTGGCTCTAACTGACTCGCCAACAGGGGTGGAGATTGAGAATGGTTCCGGGAGGACCTTTACACTGATTTGAACTGGACTAATACATAGGGAGTCATGAATGAAAGGGTGGCTCCTGGGTCTAGGAGGGCATACACGTCTAAATGAATGAGGCGTAATATACCCGTGACTACGTTAGGAGAGCTCTTCTGATCCTGACCCGAAGACAATGCATAAAATCAATTTTGACACTGACCGCCATCCATACCTGAGGTGCTGTCCTGCTGAGTTGGTCGGCCTATTGGAGTTGATGATGTGGTGGATTGTGCTCTCCCCCATCCTGCTGAGGGCAATCTTTAAACCAATGATCAAGATGTCCACAACCAAAGCAACCCTCTCGACCCTAAAGAAACTCTCCCGGGTGGTTCCTGCCACACTTGGGGTAAGCTGGATATTTGTTCCTCGCACTATAGCTCTGAGACTGAGAGCCAGATGCTCCTCCCTTCTGATCTTGGAAGGTTGAGGCGTTGGCTGAGCTAGGTGTTAGGACCCTCTGCTTCTGTTGCTACTGCTGTGGGCGATTGCTACCGCCTGACGTCTGATGACCATGATTGGACTAAACAGTCCTTACCTGCTTATTCTTTTGCTCCATGTCCTTTGTTTTTCAGCCTCAATCTGCTGAGCATAAATAATCAGGCTGGAGAGGTCCATATCCCTAATCAACATAGTTGTCCTGCATTCCTTGAGGACTAGGTTTGACACTCCATTCACAAACTTCAGCATGTGACTTGGCTCGGCCATCATCACTGGAGCATACTTAGATAGCTTGGTAAACTCTAGATCATACTCCTCCACTGTTCTATTCCCTTGCCTCAAGTTTATAAACTCCACTACCTTGTCTTCTCTGAGCTCTGTCGGGAAAAATCTGTATAGGAAGGCTGTGTTAAATTCCTCCCACTCCACCGATCCTTCTCCCGCTGGCCGCCCCTCTTTCCACTGTTCATACTAGACCTGGACTACCCCTTTAGCTGGTAGGCATCTAGATCAGCACTCTCAGAAGAGCTGACACTCATAATGTGGGTAATCTCCTGAATCTCGTCTATGAACTCTTAGGGGTTCTCCCCCACTTTGGATCCATGAAAATATGAAGGGTTCATACGGGTAAAGTCCCACACCCTAGCAGCAGCTGCAGATCTGTTGTTGTTAAATGGTACAACTTGTTGGTTCACCTGATTAGTGACGGTTTGGGCGAGCAATTGAATGGATGCCCTGAATTCAGCGGTTGACATCGAATCATCCTGTGGGGTCGCCGAGGCTGGTGGAGTAGTCCGCCGGGCATTTCCAGCCCTCCTTCCATTACTGCGTCTGGGAGGCATAATTCATTGAAACGAAATAGAGCATGAGTTAGAAGGACATTTTTGGAATTGAACTTTGACGCATGATAAACAGTATGAACAAAATAGAGTTTTCCTAATAACATATCATAGCCTCCTCGTCATAAGTGTGGAGCGTTTCACACCCATGAAAAGGACTCTACTCAATGTGGCTTTCAGACATTCCGAGGATACTCTAAACCTAGGGCTATGATACCAAGTTTGTCATGCCCCGAGTCTACACCCTAGACAGAACATGGTACTTGGATTAAAAAGTAACCCCAAGTCAACCCTTGGTCTATCATACACTGGTATTTTGAGTAAAACATTCATAGAAGAAGCTTTGAAATAATAATATAAAAACATTTATGAAAAACTAGAACTGAACATAAAGTTTAAAACATCTGAACGATCGGAAAGTCTGAAATCAAGTCTGTTCTGGAAGCCATCTAGCTGATGAGTTGCTGGGACAAGCCCCCAGCTAACTCTAATGACTAACTGAAGAAATGACATAATGCCTAGGAAAGATGAGGACTCAAATTTCTAATGCTGAGGAGGATCTGAACTGCAAGGACTAACGATGCTGAGTCTGAGCACCTGCGGCTGTATCATGAAACGATACAACATAAAAGTATGCGTCAAACTTTGCACCGAGTAAGCAGGAGAAAACATAATTGAATATAAAGACTGAACTGAAAAATGACATGCAATGATCAACTGATATACTGAGCTGAATAACTAAAGTAAATTGAGATGGTCAAGATGACCTTGTCTGGTAGTCAAAAACATGCCCTAAGTCTGAAATTCTGAGTTTGCGATACTATACTGAACCGATCTAGACTGATAAAATTAAAACTTAACTGAACTTCTTGTACTGAGATTGGACTGAGCTGACTAGTGTGAGAGTCTGTAACCGACACATAACCAGGTGAGCTAGACGTGGAGTCCGATGTATACGCCCCAATGGTAGGACCCAATATACCTTTCTAGGGTGTAGAGGCATGAACTGAGTGATCACAAAAGTCTGGGGCCAATCAGGCTAATAAATACTGTAACCTACACTGGAAACGTAGTTTTGGGAACCTGGATGTGCCGGAACCCCAGTCTGCTCAGTGCTAAGTCCTGCTCCCACTAGATTACCTATACTGAATACTAAGCTGATAGCTCGAAACTAGGGTCCAAGACTAGTCAGGGATACATAATTGAAAGTACCTTGAGAGTCTTATCAGATCAAAATCTGAAACTGGGTTCTAGACAGGTCATAGTTGCTTATCCAGAAGCGTCGTAACCATCTAAGAACAAATTGTAACCTGTCTGGGGTCCTAAGGCTGGTCAGAGCTATTTATCTAAAGTGTCATGACCGCCTAGTGGACCAATGAAACTGAGTTCTGAGTCTGATTCTTCTAACTGGGAGGTATCATAGACACCTCAAGGAATTATGTTGTCAAACTGATCAGTTGGAAAATTCTGCTTAGCATTGAGGAAATTCTACTTTTCTAACTGAACTGAACTACTAAGTAGCTAACAGAGAATTCAACTTACTTCGACAACATGGGAATCCATAATATGGCAAAGATTTCAAGAAATAAGGAAATCTCATCCCACAAGCAATATTATAGTTTTCTCATTCGTGCCAAGGTTAAAATCATTCTTATCAAGGGAGTAATTACTCAACACCTAAACAATAAGGAATACTAGAACTCATCCCAAATCACACTTCACAAACCATGAGGAAGTTAATATATAAATACGTTTCATTCGAAAACTCAGGGCTAGCCATTCACTTTTGTAGGAACATCAACGATTTGGTCAAGAACTGATGGAGATCATATCAACAATAAGCATGAATGTCATTCTATGTGAAATCAATGAAAACTGACATATAATCTCTTCGTACTTGAAAGCTCAGGGCTAAGACTGATAGAGAAACTATAAGAGGGTTTTGGGGGACACAAGGGAAGAACTATTCCCTTGTTGAATTCGCACATACCTGGCTAAGAATTCCCTTGAGGAGGAAACTTGAATTCCTGAGATGGAGGAAGAACCCTGGACCTTACTCTGAAAGTTCTTGAGAGAACTCTTCGATGTTTTTCTGAGAATGAACGTGCGGAATAAGGGGAGAGGCCATTCATTCCCACTAATAGGCCCGAAATTACGTCTAAATGACGTAGTTTAAAGTTTAGGAGTGTCAGAAATTACTAAACAACCCTTAGAACATCTCTAGGAAAAACTGATCCTCAGTCCTCAGGGATGACCCAACGGGTCGTTGTCACTCTCGTTGAGTACACTGCCTAGAAATCACTTATGGTCACCACGAGGGACCTAACGAGTCATGGTGAGTGACTAAGACTCGTAGTCACCTATCATGGACTACACTATCCAAAATCCTAAAGTTCCCCACAGGTGACACCACGACTCGTGGTCACACATAACGAGTCATGGTTAGGACTAGTGGGGTGCACTGCCTACTCCTTACCTTCTGATCCAGGCTTGACCATGAGTCACCTAATGGGTCGGGGTGGAGGACCACAACTAGTGGTGACACTCATTAGGTACACTGGAACAACCTTTCCATTTCAAATCCCCCTTTCCACGATTGACCTAACGAGTCATTATGTCTCACAACGACTCATTAGGTGAGTCATTCTGAGGCATTTCTACAGATTTTCTATTTTAAGTCTCGGATCTAGTCTTTATGTTTCTAGGGCATTACAGGACACAATATGAAAATGTGTAAAACAATTTGTGCAATAAGACTTATTTATCAAAACATCTCTTTAAATACTTATGGAAGTAAAGCATATCAATAGTAAGTTGTTGAGAGTTTCTCATAACTGACATGAATGAGCATATGATGCCTAACTATCTCACTCAACTTGGCAGAGCTATCCAAAATCTTGCCAGACTAGAGGATGATCACAATCTGGGATCCATAACGTTGAATCCTTATCAGGGACTATATTTGAGGAGTTGCCTGAAGCAACGACACAATCCTATCCTACGTTGGCTACGTAGTTATAGGGCTTACGGGTTGTATGAACCCTTCCACCCACTCGGTGCAAAATACTCCTCCCAAAATAATCTTGCCCATGTCCAGTTAAATTACCTTAGTGAGGCAACATAAAAAACATCATTATAAAGCACTTTAGCTATAATATGTTATGAATATTTAAAATCATATGTGGAGTCCTTTCACTCAAAACTCATTTTAAAACTTGCTCACAAGCCTCTTCTTAAAAACATAGTTTAAAACATCATGAAGAGCCTTTTGCTCAAAACAAATCTTTAAACATCAATATGGAGCCTTTCGCTCAAAACATATCAGGAATTTCAAAATAAGACTTTACTTATATTTTCTTTGAAAATCATGCTAAAATCATATCTTTATGCTTATAATCTCATCATGCATGCTTCTTTGAAAATATGTTCAATCTTTATGAAAACAATGCATTTACTTCCAAAATATATTCTATCAAAATCATGTTTCTTTAAAATTATACTTTCATGCAACCAGGGTTCATGGGATAAGAGACATGAGCCAACCTCAAGAATCAAGAACCATGAATCAAGAATCAAGAATTAAGAGAGTATGATCAATAATCAATATAGTAGGATCACAATCAAGAGGCATCAATAAACAACTCAATATGAAGAATCTAACAAAATCAATTCAACATATCTACATAGGGAAGAACACAATTCTAGAATTAGATAAAAATCCTAGTTTTAATCTCAATGAATTTTTGCATAGATGTGGGGCATAAGGATGAAGGATAATCCTTAATTTAGTTATCCTTACATACCTAGAAAAATATAACCTTAGACTCAAGCTTGAAGAACCCTAATTTGGAGAGGAAGAATCCCTAGCTTCTTGAAAAAACATGAGAGCTTTGATCCTTGAATTCTAGTTGGAATGGAGAGCAATGAGTGTTTAGGCTTTAGGAGTACTTAAATAATATCTTTAGGAATCCCAAACCATCTGAGTTTATGTAATTAGACCGTGGGAACTTTCTAAAATAACTTTAAGATCGTTTTTGGTGACTTCATGCGTCTTTGACTTTGACCTTGTGTCACTTGATAATACTTCACTAAAATGTACACAACTTTTTACTCCTAACTCCGATTGATGCAAGGTTAGATGCATTGGAAAGAAGACTCAAAGGTCTCCAATTGGTCTGGTTGAATCACTCAAAAAAAATTCATAAATTGGGAGTTATAATCATTTGAAATTGACTCTTGTAAGAACTTATACGAAAACTCTATCGGTAAAAGACTCTCAACTCAACTTTGTGCTAGAGGTTCGTCATGACCTTAATTTGTATATAATGCACTTCTCACAATAAATAATTGATCTTAACACTTATTTTCAATAAAAATCATCAGGTTCGAGTTGATCCACATACTTAGAACGGTTTCAAACTTAGCCCAAAAGTCCGAGGCTTTACAATATCTCTCCTTTGTGATCATTCATTCTCGAATAAAACTTATATTAGGCTTAGACAATAGTTGATATACTAAAACTAAACTCATAAAACACTCAATCATACTAAGGAACTTAATGACAACGGAATGGAACACACAACCACTAAGAATGGAACAAGAGGAAACTATTACCTCCCGATGATTCTGGAATAGGAGGGATAGGTGTAGGGTATTTTCCCATCATATCTGCTTTATCTTCCCAAGTAGCTCCCTCAATAAGCTGATTCCGTCATAACACTTTCATCGAAGATACTTCCTTATTTCTTAGCTTACGAACCTGATGATCTAGAATCTCATTCGGAATCTCTTCGTAAGACATGTTATCCTTAACACCAGCAATTTCAGTAGGAACAATGAGTGAGGGTTCTCCCATACACTTCTTAAGCATAGAGATGTGAAAAACTGGAGGGACTGAGGCTAATTTAGTTGGCAGCTCCAACTTATAAGCTACCTTGCCAACTCTCTTAAAAATATGATATTGGCCAATATAGAGGGGGATAAGCTTTTCTTTCTTCCCAACCCTCATAACACCCTTCATAGATGAAACCTTTAGATACACCCATTCATCAACCTCAAACTCTAAATCTCTCCCTCTAACATTGGTATAACACTTCTGGTGGCTCTATGCAATCTTAAGCCTTTCTTGGACAGTCTTAACTTTTTCCATAGCTTACAGCACTAAGTCTGGTCCTATCAACTCTGCTTCGCCAACCTTTAAACCAACCAATTAGAGATCTACACCTCTGCCCATAAAGAGCTTCATAAGGATCTATCTCCATACTAGAATGATAATTGTTATTATAAGCAAATTCAATAAGAGGTAAATGGTCATCCCAATTTCCTTTGGAATCAATAACACATGTTCTTAACATATCCTCCAAGTTCTGAATAGTACGCGCTGCCTGATGTTCGGCTTGTGGTGATGCTACACGCAAGTGCACGTGGTCGAACAAGTAGTAAAGTGGCTTAATTAAAGCTAAGTATCGATCCCACAGGGACTGAACTACGGTACTAATTAACTTAAGCGTCAGTGAACTATGTCTTTATGAATGCAGACAACCAATTAAATAATATTTTTAGAGTTAAGTTTGCTAAGTAATAAAAGTCTAAGTTAAGATTATAATTTGAGTCTAAACAATAGTAATGAGAAAGCTGAGGTTAAAATGAACATGCAAGGAAGTAATTTATCAATATAATTCTGCTAATCTTTTCTTCGGTTGCTAGTTAAGAATTATTGCCCATGGATTGGATCTTTCGACTCCTATACAATTTAAGAATCATGAACCTTAATCTACATTTCTGTGATAAAAGAATTTCATGCTCTATCCATACATAACTGATTCCTTGATTGACTATTAAGACTTTCAGATATATTTCTATTCTGAATGTAAATCAATTCTCAATTTTCTAAACTAAGAAGAGATCATATCCTACCAATTCACATCTTTCCAATTCCTTTCCTTTTCAAAATCAAAATTGGATTTTTAGATATACATTAACATTGGCCAAACATTAATGCAGTAAAAACAAGAATTGATAGAACAATCATGGAAGAAAAGATGAAAACTGAAATGATTAACAATTACATTCCACTACAATTGTTCTTAACCCCAGCAAGAAGTGAATTTAGACACTCATTTGTGGATTAAACATCATCAAATAAGTAGAATTCATACAAACAATTGAGTTAAAAGAGAAAGAGATAGAGAAGAACCCTAGAATTTTCGTCCTCTCAACTGCCTGTAACCCACGTTCTTGCTCTACCAAGTCAGAATGTTTAAAATAAAACCTAAGTGTGCTATTTATACTATTGAGAATCTTTCCTAGAATAACAACCAACACGGCACGGAGTGTATCGCGGAGCACTCCCTCCATGCCCCGGAGGTATCGCGGACCCTCACTGGAAGTCGGCCCCCCAGGTAATTTCACCTTAGCGTGGCACGGCTTGCATCGCGGAGCTTGGCCAACGTGACACGGTGCTATCGCGCACCTTCACTGGAAATTGCGAAAATTATTTCATCCGAGGCCGAGTGCCTCCGCGATGGCAACGTGACACGGCTCCATCGAGGAGCCTCTATTTTTGCTTCTCTCCCTTGTTATTTTCCACTCCTTGTTTCCAAGTTCATTCCCGATCTTCACCAACATGTATATTAGCTTCCAAAATTTCCTTTTACCTGCAAAACATACTAATCATGTTGGTTAGTATAAATTCACATTTTTACTAAAAATCACATGAGAATGTACACATAACAATCAATAAACAAGTCAAAATGAAGCGTTTGAGTATCACTTGCGCATGCAATTCTGCCCAAGATCACCTGACCATCTGTCTGCAGATGAAAAATAATACTAAGGTTCACCTTTGAACCCAAATCTTTCTAAAACGACTTATAAAACTGAGTGGTAAACTACGTACCCCGATTTTAAATGATGGATAATGTCATTGCATGGAGTCTCACCACCTCCCTAAGGTGAAACTTAGCAAGATCCTCTATTGAGTTTGTAGTCCTTACTATTAAAAATGAGCTGACTTAGTGATTCGATCTACAATCACCCAAATAGAGTCATGTTGCCTACGTGACTTTGATAGACCGGTGATAAAGTCCATATTGATCATCTCCCACTTCCACTTAGGTATTGCTATATTCTGAGCCACACCATACGACCTTTGGTGCTCAACCTTAACTTGTTGACAATTCATACACTTAGCAACAAAATTTTCTATGTTCCTCTTCATACCATTCTAGCGATGGACTTTTCTCAAGCCATGGTACATATTAGTGGAACATAGATGAATCAAATATCTAGAGCTGTGTTTTTCTGCCATACTTCTATCTCTAAGGCTATCTACAGTAGGAACACACAATCTACCTTGGTACCTTAGGAGGCCATCTTCCCCTTGTGCGAAAACCAATACCTTCTATTTTTGGACATTTTCCTTTATTTGAAGCAAGAGGGGATATGTTTCCTACTTTCCCTTAACTTCCATAACTAAAGATGATTCGAACCCACACCTAATAAGAGTTTAAAAGATGAACTCCGAGGCGTGAGAGTCTACGCACTTCCTTTGCTAACTCTCTCTTCTCCTCTTCGACATGGGTTGTACTACCCATAGATAGCCTGCTAAGAGCATCAACAACTATATTAGCTTTCATTGGATTATAGAGAATACTCATGTCATAATCCTTGAATAACTCAAGCCATCTTCTCTACCATAAATTCAACTCCTTCTAGCTGAACACTTATTTTAGACTCCTATGGTCTATGAACACATCAACATGAGCACCATAGAGATAATGACATCAAATCTTTAATTCAAACACAACCACTGCCAACTCCAGATCTTGAGTCAGATAATTCTTCTCATGGATTTTCATTTGTCTGGAGATATAAGCTATAACCTTACTATTCTACATCAATACATATCTAATGCCAACTCTGGAAGTATCACAATATATAACAGATCCATATGTACCCTCTGGTAGGTTAATACAAGAGCAGTAGTTAAACGGGTCTTCAATTCCTGAAAGCTTTTCTCACAAGCTTAAGACCTTTGAAATTTGGCCTTCTTTTTGGTCAACTTATTCCACAAGGAAGAAAGAGTATAAAACCTTCTAGAAACCTCCTATAATAGCCAACTAGGCTCTTAGGCATGAGCTTTTGCATGATTTTCACATTAATTAGGAAGATTTTACGCATTTTCTCTTTGATTTTGTAGGTATTGAACTTAGACAAGGAAAATAGAGGAATTGAACAAAAAGAACTCTATTGGAAGATGAGAATGTACGTGCCACTTTCGCAGGTGCCAACGTAGGACTCATTGGATAGAGCTGAAGTGCACCTAAAAAATGTAGGTTGTCACCTGTGATAAACAAGTGCAAATGCAGTCAAATTCTAGAACAAGGCGGCCAATACCTGCGAAGGATCCACTGTTCGCGGATAGGAACCTACGATATGTAGGTGCCACACAAGCTGCCTAATTGCTGATTGGGTAACATTGTCCAACTCTGGCACAAATTCTATGTGGAAGCTTCCAAGGGCATTTTAGGAAAGTTGTACAAAGAAGGGAATATGCAGAATTACCCCAATTGTACTCATACATGTCATAACTTGTACAACATAACTTAGCATTAAATTATGAAGAGAAGTTAGAGCTCTTTTTTCTTCAATTTCTCTAGGGAAAAAACCCACCATCATTGCAAATTTGAAATCTTGAATTTTTATTTAATATGATGGATGCTGATGAACTACCCATAGGTATATTCTCTTTATCTTTATTTATGAGTAGCCAATTCAATTTCTAGGGATGTGCGCATGTTAGGGGTTTAGAATGGATTGAGTGTTGTTGATTAGTCTTAAATTTAATTATATTTCATGAGTCTATTGTTTCCTCTAAGTTTGAATGCTAAAATTAGTAATTACAGATATTGATTTACTTTTCTTATCTTGATTTTTCTTGAAAGAGAGAAGTGAGATATGGGTGAGGAAGAAATAGTGGGGATTTGGATTGTGAATATGTGGGGTTGAGCTAGAGATAGTCAAAACCTATTTTCATAATCCGTTAAACGGCTGAGGCCCAAAATAGCTTAGCTCTTCCCTATGTTTTTGTGGCTGATTTGTTGAGAGACCTTGGGGTTTGACAAATCCCAAGGCAATTGCACCCAAGTGGTTGTGAAATATCGGATGTAGCCTTATCCATTACTATTCATGCTTGTGATTAATATTTTAGATTTGTTAATTAACCCTGACGTGCCCTTATTCGTGCGTCCGCAAGTGTACGGGTCGTGCAAGTAATATAGTGGCTCTTTTTAAGAACCGGAATGTCGAACCCACAGGACTGGACCCATTCCTCTAACTACCCATTTCAAGTGTGATCTTAACTTTCGCAAGTGTGGGTTATAGAAGTTTTCAAGGGAGATTTAATTAAGTCTAGTTTTGGTCAACGAAATATCTTGAATTTACTCTAGGAGCAACGTAGAGTTAAAACCAGCTAATCATGCGATACTACGATTTGCAATGGGTTAAGCATGAAACTATCAATTGTTGTTTCACATAATTAGAATTGCATTTTCATGGTCTTTCGAGCCTCTAAACAAGGCAAACTAGCCTCACTGCATCATTGTGAGCGAGGATGCTAATTTCTAGTTCGCAGGCAATTAATTATGTTGTGGTTTACGGGGAAACGATTAGGGACTTTCGTGCGTCTAACCATTTAACTCAACTTAGCCTTATAACTACTTCTTCGAGTGGTGATGTGATAATCCTAATTTGGTCTCTTAATAACCCCCGTTTTATCAACCAAGCAAGGTGTTAGGTATATTTCTATCCTAACACGAAATTATATCGTGAGATACAAACATGCTCCTTACATTCTCATGTCCTGACCTAGGTAATTCTTTCTCAAGCAATTGCCTAAGCTAACGTATATGTTTTAATGGTGATCAATCATAAAAACAACCAACAATCCAGAATGCAAGACGAAAACAACAATCAATAACTTAATTCCAAAACAACTTCATACAATCACAATCATAATTCATGGCTTCAACCCTAGAGGAAGGATTCTTGCCATTCATGTTCGTAAAACTACAACTAACTACTACTAAACTAACATACTTACATGAATTTGGTAGATGAGAAGGGAATTTGCCAAACCCTAGATGAGTTCTCCCACTTCTCCCTTCACTCCTAGGTAGTTTTCCAGAATAAAATCGTGACCAGGTGGTTTTAGGAGCTAAGGGACCTATTTATAATAAATGAGAAACGTGCCCAATTTAGCTTGTCATGGAACGGATCCGTGTCACGGAGTGTATCGCGGAGCTCTGCCTCCGTGACACGGAGGTAACGCGAAGGCTTTCTGGAAATCACCCAAAATCGACCCTAGTTAGCCTTCTTGCGCATTGGCAGCGTGTCACGCTGCTTGGGCAGCGCGTTGACACTCTCCTGGCGCGGGGATGGCATGCCGTGGCACGTCACTGGCGCGCTGGAGCACTGCCTGCTACCGCATCTGCTCGTTTTCCATGCCTAGGCGTGGCACGGCGCTGGGCGCCCCACACGCATAGTGTGGCACGCTGCCTAGCGCGGCCAGCCTTGCCATGGCCTACTCCTTGCCGACTTTCACCGATTGTTTCCGACTCCATTCCTTTCCTTCACCAACTTATAAATTAGTTCCTCCAAATCAGTTAAACCTACAAAACAAGGACTAATCATGTTGGTTAGCACATACATTCACATTTATATAAAATTACATGTAAATGTATAAAATAAATTAGATAAGCAAGACTACATTAAGGTATAAAGCATTACTCGGGCATGCTATTTTAGCCCACGATCACCTACCCCACACTTAAAGTCTTGTTCTTCCTCGAACAACCTTTTACATCTCATGCATATGAAGACTCACCCATAACTCATTTAGCAAGATTATTCAAGCTACGGCTATAATGAATACGCAAGATAATAACCTAAAAATAGAGCATGCACGATTTGATCATTGAAATGAAGTACAACCATGTTAAGACTTCTTAAACTCAAGAATCAACTCTCAATCTTAGCAAACTCATGCAAATCAACTGATTAAGAAATCCCACATGAATTATATCCTTCGTCAACATGTGCCCTTACGGAAAGAGAGTTACCCAATTTCACACGCAAAAACAATTTTTAAATCACAACATGTGTGGGTACATGAATAGAATTACGCTCACTCTCACAAAGAATTCACATGCATCATGTAATGACCCATAAGCTTGCCCTTAGTGTTTTATTCCACTAATTTAAGGATGTATGAATGTAAGATCAAGTAGGACTTTTTAGGTTGTAATATAGCTAAGGGACGGGTAGGTACTATTATGGTTAGTAATAGTGACTATCTTTCCTAAGCGCTTTTAATACATCACGCCTTCATTACGCACTTCCCTTCCTTTACTTCACCTTTTTCTCTTTTCAGCTTTCTTTCTCCTCTTATGTTCCCCCTTTCATTAGGCACTTTTAGCTTATTATTAAGGAGCTCTATAAATAATTTTTTTCATTAATTTGTTTTCTTACTCCTTATAATAATCAGCCGTTTTCACACAAGTGCACCTTTGTCCTTTTCTCCACTTCTACAACTTGCTACTTTTCCTTTCTTTTCCTTCTTCTCACTCCTTTACTCTTTCATATTTTTCCCTTAAGTGCTTAGGAGTTTTGGATCGAGTTCAAGGCTAATGAAAGAAAAAGGATTAAGCTTATGTTGCAGCTGTCAAAGAATAGGCTCAAGGCTCAATGGAGCTAACTAGGATCAATTTTTCAAGGTAGGTAAAATGAGGGATAAAAATTTGGTTCATTCAAAGAAATGCCTAGATCATCTCCTACAATTCACATCCTTCATTTCATTTTATAAACACACCAGGAAAGTTCTAGACAATCCACAATAGCACAGAATACTCAAAAACCTTACACTCATGGCACATGCTCAATTCAAGACACATTCAGCAGACTCTTAACTTAGCTAATCACAAGAATTCAGATTAAGCTTCAATCATAGAGTCAAATTCAAGAGCCTAAATGTCTCAAACAAAGTTATAAACTTGCATGCTTTAACACTGAACATACTTGCATCTTACAATCCTGTATAGCACATGACAAGAACATCAAGCACCAATTAGTTATGGTTTCAAAAACCCAAAACCTATCAACTAATTTTCCTCAAGACGGTCGTCATCCATCCATCGTCGGAAACAGTCTCTCACTATGACTAAAAACACTATATACAGACAAAAGATATACAAACAAAAGAAAGAAAAAGAAAATTTTATTCTTCGGTTTAAAGACCCCCCGTCGGAAAAGAACCGAAAAGAAAAACCAATGGGTGATGAAGTCATGCTTAATTCACAAAAAAATTTCAAAATTTTCAAATTTCTCACAAATTTCTCACAAGCATTACATTCACCACAAACTTGTTAAGCACAAAAATTTTGAAATTTTTCTCACCCCACACTTAAATCATGCTTTGTCCTCATAGCATTAAATTAACATTTAAAGGATGAGAAATACTCCTTGAGCCTCTATACCAAGCTAAAATCATGCTTTCCTTTAAAGTTTCCAGAGGTGGGTGTTCGACCCCACACTTCTTCTATTCCATGCTCTTTAGCTTCCACCTTCTCGGTACTCAGACTTCCCTCCATCTGTGCTTAACTTTCCACCAAAAACACAAACAAAATGAAAATAACAAAATCAACACAAAATGAAAATTTCAAATTGTACCTGAGGTACCCTTGGGTTGCCTCCCAAGAAGCGCCTTATTTTACGTCGTGGCACGACGTGGACTGTCCTTTTTAGGACATCCTCATACTTGGGTTCTCTTTCGAGAACCATCTCCTTTTCTTTTGCTGTTTAGAGGAAACAACCTTCACTCTGTTCCTCTCTTCCTCCAACTTCTTCTCAATTTGAAGCCCTTTATCAGACTCGGGCTGAACACTTGTCATTGCCTTTGGCCCTGCACCTGTGGAATCCTCCACCCCACACTCATCCTCTGCCCACACACTCACCTGACAAAGGTTTTTGTAGTGTGCAGATGGGTTCATTTATTGGTAAACGCGGAAGATTTCTTCGTCATCCTCAACCCTCATTTTCAGGGTCCCTTCTTTCAAGCCAATCACCGCTCCTCCCGTGGCCAAGAATGGTCGTCCCAAGATCAGGGGCACCTGGTCATCAACCTAAAAATCTAAGACAATAAAATTAGCAGGTATAATGAACTTACCTACTTTGATGAGTAGGTCCTCTATTATTCCATCAGGTGTCACTCGCGACTTGTCAGCCAGCTGCAGCATCAACCTTGTCAGCCTCGGTTTTCCCAACCCCAGGGTGTTGAATAAGGATAGGGGCATTAGATTAACTGCTGCCCCTAAGTCACACAAAGCTCGTAGCACCTCAGCTTTACCAATTTGTATGGGGAGGGTAACACTCCCTGGGTCTTTGAGCTTCTTTGGCATTTTTCTCAATACCCTATGACTGCACTCCTCAATCAGTGCTACAGTCTGGATGTCCACCAATCTAACTTTGTTCGGCATCACGTCCTTCAAGTATTTAGCATACTTGGTCATTCCCTTCAAGACATCAATAAGAGGCAAATTTATGTGAAGTTCTTTGAAACTCTCAAAGAACTTTTTGAAGCATTCCTCCTCCTTGCTCTTTCTGAATTTTTGAGAGAATGGTGGTGGTGGTCTTTGTGCTGGCTGCAAGGAAAGTTGTGCATTTTGTTGCCCAACACTTTGATTATCTCCCATGTTGATGGATAGTCCTGGTCTAACCAACTCCGGTTGCACCTCCTTTCTCAACTCTTTAGGCATTACATAAGCTAATTACTTTCCACTTCTAAGACTGATGGCATTGATTTGTCGGGGGTTAGGATCTGCATCGCTTGGTAATCCCCCCTGCGACCTCATGTTCTGAGCAGCTGCTATCTGACCCACTTGTTTTTCAAGATTGCGGGTGGCTACTTGCTGATTCATTAAGTCTGTTGCCATCCTCGTCTGATTTTCCGCTAACTGATTCTGGGTCTCCATAATTTTCTGCAGGGTTTCCTCAATGCTGCTACTCGATTGCCCATCATTATGCCTATTCTGTTGATACTGCTGTCGTTGAGGTTGCATATAATTCTGCTTTTGGTTTCCACCGCAAGAAAAATTCGAGTAGCCCTGCCAATTTCTGTTGGAGTTATTCTCAAAATTCTGATTTCTATGCACATTACCAAAAAAATTGACTGATTCCGGATTGGCTCGACAAGATTCTGCATTGTGCCCATTATTACCACAAATTTCACACCAACTCGGAGCTTGCTGAACTGCATTAACCTGGCCCTGGTGTTGGTTTATACTCAGTTTATTGAACTGAGTCATCATTTGATGTTGGAACGAAGCTAATTGTGCTGCCAAGGCATTCAAACCATCTACTTCTATCAACCCCGATCTCTTTCCTACCACCTTCGATGACTCGTTGTGCCACTCTGGATTTCCTTGTGCAATTCTGTTAAATAAAGTGTACAACTCATCATATGTCTTCTCCAAGGCTTGCCCACCCGATGCAGAGTCTAGTAATATTTTTGTGTGTGGGTCTAGACTTTCTACAAAGGTATGAGCAAGCACTTCATTTGATTGTTGGTGATGGGGGCAGTCCCTCAATAATGACTTGAATCTTTCCCAAGCCATATATAAGTTCTCATCAGGCCTCTGCTTGAAACTGAGTATTTCACTTCTCAACTTTGCAGTTTTGCCTGAAGGGAAGAATCTGATAAGGAACTTCTTAGCCAAGTCATTCCACAAAGTTATGGAGTTCGGTGGCTCAGCCTTCAGCAACTTTTTCGCCTCTCCCAACAATGAAAATGGTAAGAGAGTCAGTCGGACATAATCTGTGGAGACGCCGGTGGGGACAAACGTGTCACTAATCTCTAAAAAGCTCTGTAGGTGCTGCTGTGGGTCCTCATGTGCCATCCCAGTGAATTGACCACTAGAATGTAACAGCTGCACCATGTTCTGTTTAAGCTCAAAGTGCCCTCCAGTCTCCGGTTTACGGATGCTAGAGGTCACATTCGTTGCTAGTGGGATTGCCACTTCGCGAACTGGTCTTGCTGCCATTGCTTCTGACGACAATTGTGCTTGTCCCGCGGGTGGTTGTTGTTGTACCTTTTCTTGAAGTCCCTTCAGCTTTTGCTCTAAAGCTACTCTCCTTTGCAAATGGATTTGACGTTCAGGTTCCAGCAACGGTTCCACAAGCTCTCCATTTCTAGCCAGCTCAATAGGACAACCTGTCACCTGCAAATAAACAGACTAAGACCAAGTTTCTCGACACTTAAGGAAATTTCAAAAATCACACAAAAGTAGATAAATTATCAAAACTTCTCCGACTCCCCGGCAACGGCGCCAAAAACTTGACGTGCCCTTATTCGCGCGTCCGCAAGTGTACGGGTCGTGCAAGTAATATAGTGGCTCTTTTAGAGAACCAGAATGTCGAACCCACAGGGACTGGACCCATTCCTCTAACTACCCATTTCAAGTGTGATCTTAACTTTCGCAAGTGTTGGTTATAGAAGTTTTCGAAGGAGATTTAATTAAGTCTAGTTTTGGTCAATGAAATATCCTGAATTTACTCTAGGAGCAACGTAGAGTTAAAACCAGCTAATCATGCGACACTACGATTTGAAATGGGTTAAGCATGAAACTATCAATTGTTGTTTCACATAATTAGAATTGCATGTTCATGGTCTTTCGAGCCTCTAAACAAGGCAAACTAGCCTCACTGCATCATTGTGAGCGAGGATGCTAATTTCTAGTTCGCAGGCAATTAATTATGTTGTGGTTTACGGGGACACGATTAGGGACTTTCGTGCGTCTAACCATTTAACTCAACTTAGCCTCACAACTACTTCTTCGAGTGGTGATGTGATAATCCTAATTTTGTCTCTTAATAACCCCCGTTTTATCAACCAAGCAAGGTGTTAGGTATATTTCTATCCTAACACGAAATTATATCGTGAGATACAAACATGCTCCTTACATTCTCATGTCCTGACCTAGGTAATTCTTTCTCAAGCAATTGCCCAAGCTAACGTATATGTTTTAATGGTGATCAATCATAAAAACAACCAACAATCCAGAATGCAAGACGAAAACAACAATCAATAACTTAATTCCAAAACAACTTCATACAATCATAATCATAAATCATGGCTTCAACCCTAGAGGAAGGGTTCTTGCCATTCATGTTCGTAAAACTACAACTAACTACTACTAAACTAACATACTTACATGAATTTGGTAGATGAGAAGGGAATTTGCCAAACCCTAGATGAGTTCTCCCACTTCTCCCTTTACTCCTAGGTAGTTTTCCAGAATAAAATCGTGACCAGGTGGTTTTAGGAGCTAAGGGACCTATTTATAATAAATGAGAAACGTGCCCAATTTAGCTTGTCATGGAACGGCTCCGCGTCACGGAGTGTATCGCGGAGCTCTACCTCTGTGACACGGAGGTAACGCGAAGGCTTTCAGGAAATCACCCAAAATCGACCCTAGTCAGCCTTCTTGCCGCATTGGCAGCGTGTCACGCTGCTTGGGCAGCGCGTTGACACTGTCCTGGCATGGGGATGGCATGTCGTGGCACATTGCTGGCGCGCTGGAGCACTGCCTGCTGCCGCATCTGCTCGCTTGCCATGCCTAGTCGTGGCACGGCACTGGGCGTGGCACACGCATAGCGTGGCACGCTGCCTGGCGCGACCAGCCTTGCCATGGCCTACTCCTTGCCGACTTTCGCCGATTGCTTCCGACTCCATTCCTTTCCTTCACCAACTTATAAATTAGTTCCTCCAAATCATTGAAACCTACAAAACAAGGACTAATCATGTTGGTTAGCACATATATTCACATTTATATAAAATTACATGTAAATGTATAAAATAAATTAGATAAACAAGACTACATTAAGGTATAAAGCATCACTCGGGCATGCTATTTTAGCCCACGATCAAACCCCAATTCAATCGACACCTCGGTCAATAGCACATCCCAAGTTCGCTCTCATTATTTGCATTAATTGATTTGCCTTGTTTTGTTCTTGCAATTAGAATCATATAATTGATCCTTTTCCCCCAAAAAATTACATTTAATTTGTCATACAATGTTGCTTATTAGTTTAGATTGATTTACAACTCTAGTAACTATCTCTTCTCATTCTTTGTGGGTTTTGACCTCGACATCCATTGAAAATTTATTTTTTGAAAACAACCACTGCCACCTCCTTGAAAGAAGGAGAGTTGTATTGAGCATGATCAAAATAATAGGGCCATTGCTGGGGAATGAGGATTGATAGCTTATTTTTGTTTTCTAATTAGAGCTTGTTGAAATCCTTTTTTGTTTTCAATTTTGTTAGTTTTTATTTGTATTATGGCATCTTGGAGTGAAAGGAGATTTGCTGGTTTCAACCTGTATCTTGATGACCCATGTCCTTGTTGTGGAGGACCCCATCTTTGGCAAGATGCAAATATGCCTCTAAAAGAGAGATGTGTGCACCTTCTTTCTCCTATAATGGGTATAGTTGCATGTTTTAGTGGTGATGGTAGAAATTGGGGTGATTGTCACAGTGATTTCACTTCTTAGTACAGTTTCTATGACACAGATGCTAGTTGTGCTCTCGATCTTGATAGGAATGATGCCATGGCATGTGAGAGATGAAGCACAATATTTGACCGCATATAATCCATGCTCCAAGCTTTTTTGGAGCGGGAGTCTAATTCGGAGAGGGATGCCAACTCCTCAATACCCATGGAATTATCCACTTCTCAAGAAGAAATCTATAGTTCTCTAAAAGAAGAAACTGAGGAGATATTGAGAAGCATAAAAAGGAGGAGTGAACAATGAGGTCTAGTCCTAACAAACTCGTGGAAAAAATTCCAACATGATGATGAGGAAGAGGTCAAGGTGGACTTTTAAGAGGTAAGGGTGATTTGCCAACCAACCAACCCAACATCCATACAAGATGCCAAAAGTGAAGAAGTGACACTAGAGCTCTAAAAAAGAAGTCCATCAAATCATTTTTGAGGACTCTAGTGCACTTGAGAGGGAGATGTCAAGCAAGAAGCATGCTTTAGAATGGAGCGACTTAAACTACCCTCCAATCATTTTTCAACATTTTATTTGGTTACCAATATGAAAATTGAGACAACTAAGTCTATGGAGGAAATTGAAGAGGAAGATCAAAGTAGCTTCATTCTAAAGTTTGTCATGCCAACAAGAACAAATCACATCCCTCCTTTAAGGAAAATAAATGCAAAATGCAACATATATTTCTTGGTTCCTTCACTTTTACATTTCCACCCTTCAAGCAGAATGGAATAATGGAAAAAATTAGGGGTGCAATTTACAGTATCAAAGTGGAGAGAAAAGTGGTAAAGATCGATGTGGTCGAGCCGTGACATTAAATAGGACACTTCTTGGAAGGCAACCCAAGTGTTTTTAAATTTCTTTTTACTTTACATTGTTGTTGTTTTTAGTTGTTGAAGGGTTCAAAAAGGTATGGAATGTGACAAAAAGTGGAATAAAAAAATGAGAATTTTCATTGGACTTGCGAAATGCAGATCCATATGTGCAGCACACAGGTCCAATGCATGTGCCAACTAGAATACCTAGAAGAAAAAATGTTGAATAGTTATGCATCCGTACTAGACCTGTGAAACACAGATCCAAAAATGCGAAATGCAGGTCTAAGGTGGGTTGTTTTTAGAATGCCTGGCAGGAGTAGGTTCAGAAGAAATAACTCTACACCCTACCTGTGAAACGCAGGTTTTCTTGTGCAGTCCGCAGTTCCAACGTAGATGCCTTTGTTAGACTAGGAAGTTATTTCACCCATTATTCCCTTATTTTGTTTAACTTTGCGCACCGAGGACAATGTATTAGTCTCATTGGGGGTGAAGTCTGAGTAACCCACTCGTTAGTGATGCATGATTTGTCCCTATGATAAATTGGGTGATGAAATTCTTAAGGAAAAATCATCATTGCTTGCTATTTAGCATCAGCTTTATAGATAGTAGTTAATGAATAAACTCTGAGGGTTTTCTTTATGCTATATTTCTTTCTCAAGGATAAATTTTTTAATTTTATTTTATTTTTTTATGTCGAACCAGGTGACATTTCTCGATGATGGATTGAAAGACGACTTTCTTATGGGAAAAATGCCATATATTTGAGTCCTTGTTGCACTCATTTTGAGAGGTACCACCAAAAACTTTATTGATATTCCAAAATTATTTTTGAGATAAAAAGGAGCACTTGAATTTGAAAATGAGCACTCTGTTGTTATAAGTTACACATTCTTTGTTTGGCTTGTTGATATGCAACACTAGCTTGTCTAAAGTCATACCCTTGATTTAATTGTGAAAAATAGTTGAACTCCTAGGAGTGTGATATCTTCTGTAGTGAGGCTTTTGACTTGATTCTTGTGTGTGCACATTGCCTATAACTTACCCTAAGTGTGATTCAAAGTGAAATTTTAGATATAGTTGCACTTACAAAATGATCTTAGGCTTTCTTTGGATAGTTACTTCACCACAACAATGACCTCCTTGAACGTCAACCTCTGAGAGCCAATGTTTGAGCCCTTAACGCTTTTTCTTGGAAACCACATTACAAGCCTATTACCTTTTTCAATCCTTTTCTTTGGCACCCATCCTCCCTAATTGCTAGTGATTAAAAAATAAGGCTTGAAGCCTAGGATTTGGGGCATGATAAGGAAATAAATTGAAATGAGAAAACTAAGTTTGGGGGTGTCCAAAAAGGGAAAATATGTGAGCTTCAATCTGAGGTAGCCCTAAATCACTTGTGAAAAAGAATGAAGTAGTTGGTTGAGAAAACCTCCAATCAATAAAAAAATAGAGAGAAAAATCTGAAAGGTGCTATCTCTTGGTTAGATGAGGCTAAATGTAGAATCCTAGGTGTTACAAGGGTGGTTCTTGATGAAAATGAGAATGATGAATAAGGAGAGATAAGGTGGATTGATCTCATTAATGTAGCAGGATGTTTGATTATGTTCACAAAAAGCATTAGGGAGGTTCTAGTCACTAGAGCTAAATTTGTCCTACCTGTACCCCTATTCATCACTATGATATGCAAGTCCTTAGTGATTCTGAGTGTAGCAACTCTACATTAGTGGCAAGTTACATGAAGGGCAAGCCTATGGGTCAAATTAGTATGCACTTGAATGTCTTTGAGAGAGTGAGTATCTTTGCTTTATCTTATAATCCCTATGTGTGAATTGCATGAATATGTGTGAGATTCTCTCTTTTTATGAGAGGCCTCACTTCCTTGAGGTACATGCTAAAATTGTGCTTTCAATTGAGAGGTGTGAATGAGACAAGTTGTGCAGTGAACTTTAAGGAAAATCTTGAATGTAAATTGTCAATGACTTAAGATGCTTATTGAGAGTGCTTTGATTGAAAATATCCACTATTTTGAAGTGAAAGAATGAAAATGACATATGCCAAATGCTTGTGGTTACCAATTAAGTTTGTGCAACGTGTTTTGAGTCTTTTTATTTTTCTTGAGCCAGTCTGAGATTTTTGGGGTTGTCTTAAGCTTTAGAAGTCCTTTGTGCAACTCTTGTGATGAGAATGCTTAAGAATCCCTTGTTGAGGACAAGCAATGATTCAAGTTTGGGGGTTTGATGAGTTGATAATTTACCAACTCATTAGACTCTAAACCATGAACTTTTGCATGGTTTTCACATTAATTAGGAAGATTTTATGAATTTTCTCTTGGATTTTACAGGTATTGAATCTAAATAAGGAAAACAGAGGAATTGAACAAAAAACACTCTACTGGAAGTTGGGAATATGTGTGCCACACTTTGGTACCTACAAAATGCAGGTTCCAATGTAGGACTCACTAGATAAAGCTGAAGTGCACCTGCGAAGAACAGGTTAGCACCTACGAAGCACAGGTGCAAATGCAGTCAAATTCTGGAACAAGGAGGCCAAGACCTATGAATGATCCATGGTTCACGGATGGGCACCTGCAAAATGCAGGTGCTGCACAAGTGGCCAGATTGCTGATTGGGTAAAATTGTCCAATTCTGGCACAAATTCAATGTGAAAGCTTCCAAGGGAATTTTAGGAAATCTATTCAAAAAATAGATCATGAAGAATTACCCCAATTGTACTCATACATGTCATAACTTGTACAACATAACTTAGCATTAAATTGTCGAGAATGAATTATAGAGAGAAGTTAGAACTTCTTCTTCTTCAAGTTCTTGTTCAATTGTCTGTAATCTATATACATTCTAAGGATACCATCTTTCTTACGCACGAAGAGAACTGGAGTACCCCAAGTTGAAACACTGGGGTGGATGAAACCCTTATCTAGTAGATCCTTTAACTACTCCTTTAGCTCTTTCAACTCGGATGGAGCCATTCTATATGGTGGGATAGAAATAGGGTGAGTATTCGGCATAACATCGATTTCAAAATATATTTTCCTATTTGGAGGAACTCTTGGAAGATCATCGGGGAAGACCTCAGGAAACTCAATAACAATTAGAACTGACTGAAGGGATGGGGTCTCAACATGAGAGTCTCTCACTATCACTAGATCATAGATACACCCCTTAGAGATTAACATTTTGGCCTTAAGGTATGAAATGAAATGACCCTTAGGCATGACAAGAATACCTTCCCAAACTATGACTGACTCATCTAGAAACCATAATTCTATGATTTGGGTCCTACAATCAATTATGGAATAACGGGAATATAACCATTCCATGCTAGAATAACATTGAAATCCACCATATCAAGCTTTATCAAGTCTTCTATACTGTCTCTATGAAGGATTACAACTGTACAATCTCTATGGATTCTCTTAGCTAGAAATGACTCATCGACTAGAGTAGAAATGTTGTAAAGTTCTAACTAATCATACAATACATTGGCAACATCTTTTAGCTAATAAGAAGTTGTAATACCCCAAAAACCCATAAGATTATACTCTAGGGTTCAAATGGAGAAAATAGAAAATTTTGTACCAGGTCACAGGACGAGACATCTAGTGACCCATGCAGTACTCCACAAATCGTGGAGTGACTCATGAAGTGAGGAGAGGATTGGTAGGAACGTGTGGTCAGGAGGTGACCATGATAGAGGCAACGAGTTGTGGTCAGGGAAATGACTCGTCAAGTAAGTCGTGGTCAAGGGTTCAAAGTGGACTCTCGGAGATGCCATGAGAGGCAGCCATGAGTCATGAAGTGACTCCATAAATCATTGAGCTGGCCGTGGTCAGGAGTTGTGTTGGATGCTGAATTCTTCCACAGTGTTCATCATGACTTGTCACCATGAGTTGTGGTGTCCTTTATGGTGACTAACAGGACTTGTCACCATGAGTCGTGGTGTCCCTAATGGTGACTGACAGGAGGAGGTCCCCTAGTGTTGACAATGGGACATGTAATGAGTCATCCCTTAAGTAACAACTCGTCTAGTCCCTCATTGGGACTGGCAGTACGATTTTCTGTGAAGATTCCAAGGGCTTTTCCATAATTTTCTAAACTCCTAGGCTCTAAACTATGTCGTTTTGGGAATGTTTAGGAGAGAGTTAAAGGGGTTGATCGACTTAATCCTTCTCATTCCTATCAATCCATGACTTTTAGAACATAGAAGTTCCAAGAAGACATTGCAGAGCAAAGCTAGGGCTTCCATTTTTCTTCAGACTTCTCCAGATTTCTTTTCAAGGGTTCTACTCCAGGTATGTTGGGAATTCAACAAGGGAATTGTTCTTCCCTTGTGTCCCCAAAACCCTTTCCAAATTTTCTATCAGTTATAGCCCTGAGGTTTTGAATGTAGAAAGTTTTCAGACAATATTTTAGAAATTTCAAGTGGAATATTATACACGTTATTAGCTACAATATTATTTTCAAATTCTTAGAAATCATGTGAAAACTAGATTCTTGTAAAATGATTTAGCCATATTTTCTAAGTTCAGTAAATTCGAATCTTGCATATTTGAATAGTTAATTCATGTTTCTTAATTCTATTAGTGTTGGGATTCACTTGTTGTTACAATAAGTTGAAATTTCAGTCAGATACATGCTAGACCAGTTTCAGTCAGAATACTAGTATACTTAGTATTATCTAGAAATGTCAGCTGATAAGTTTGACTACAGTCTTTTCTTGAGGTGTCAGTGGTGCCTCCCAGTTATCAGTTATTAGATTCAAATATCAGTTATCAGATTTTATTTTGTTCTTTAGACGGTTACGACGCTTCCAGATAAGCAGCTCTGACTAGTCTTAGAACCACCAGCTTCAGTTTCAATTTGTTCTTAAACGGTTATGACGCTTCCAGATAAGCAGCTCTGACCAATCTTAGAACCAGCAGCTTCATTTTCAATTTGCTCTTTAGACGGTTACAACACTTCCAAATAAGTAGATCTGGCCAGTCTTAGAGCACTAGTTACAGAATCTAGTCCGATAAGACTCTCAGGGTACTTCTAGATAGGGATCCCTAACTTAGTCTTGGACCCCAGTTTTGAGCTATCAGCTTAGTAGTCAGCCTAGCACTGTCCAGCAGGAGTAGGACTTAGCACTGAGTGGATCGAGGTTCTAGCGCACCCAGGTTTTCAGAACTATGTTTCCACTGTAGGTTATTTTATTGGTCCGATGGCCCCAGACTTGTGATCACCCAGTTCATGCCTTTATACACTGGCAAGGTATATTGGGTCCTACTAGTGGGGTGTACACATCGGACTCCACGTCTAGCTCCAGATGTTATATGTCAGTTATAGACTCTCCCACTAGTCAGTAAAGTTTTAGTTTAGATCAGCTCAGAACAGTTTCAGTTTACTCAGTTCAGTTCAGTACAGTTAACTCAGATCAGTATCTCAGATTCAAGGCATTTACATGACTATCAGTCAGGGTTATTATTGACCATCTCAGTTATATTTCAGTTGTTCAGTTTTCAGTATTCCAGTTGGTCATTGTAGTTCATTTATTTGTTCTTTATGTTATATTTTCCTCCCACTTACTTAGTATATTCAAAGTATTGACGCATACCTTCTACGTTGTATCGTATCATGATACAAGCGCAGGTTCTCAACCTCAGTATTGTTAGATGATTCCCTTCCGGTGATATCAACAGTGGCAGTTGGTGAGTCCTCATCTTTCAAGGATGATATTTTATTGTTCAGTTATTTCTTTCAGTTAGACTTTAGAGTTAGCTGGGGGCTTGTCCCATCAACTCATTATTTGTAGATGGCTTTCAAACATAGACTCAGATATTCAATTTTGCTTTCAGATATATGAACATTTATTATTTAGTTTTCTTAAATGGTTTACTATTTAAGCTTCCTCTATGATTAGTCAGATTACCAGTGTTATGACAGACCATGGGTTGACTTGGGGTTACTTGTGACTCCTAGTACCGTGTCTCATTCATGGCATAGACTCGAGATGTGACAAACTTGGTATCAGAGCACTAGGTTTAGAGTATCCTAGGATGTCCGAAAGTCGCGTCATGTAGAGTCCTTTTCATGGGTATGAAGCACGCCACACTTATGACGGGGAGGCTACGGGATGTTATTAGGAAAACTCTCTTTTGGTCATACTTTTTATCATGTGTTGAAGTGCAATTCTAGAAATGTTCTTCTAACTCGTGCTCTATTTTGTTTCAGTGAAACCATGCCTCCAAGACGCGAAAATGAAAGAAGTACCAGCAACACTAACCGACTTGCCCCACCAGCTCTAGTAGCCCGTCAGGACGATCAAGTGTTCTCAGCAGAGTTCAAAGCGGCAATCAAGCTTCTGGCACAGATAGTAACAAATCAGGTGAACCTATAGGTGGTCCGGTTAAGTCGAATGGGTCCGCAGCAGCTTCCCGAGTTCAAGACTTCACTCGAATGAACCCTCCAGCCTTTCATGGACCTAAGGTGGGAGAGGACCCACAGGAGTTCGTGGATGAGGTAAGGAAGATCACCTGGATTATGGGTGTTAGTTCCGTTGAGAGTGCTGACCTAGCTTCCTACCAGTTGAAAGGGTAGGCCAGATCTAGCATGATCAGTAGAAAGAAGGGAGACCAGTAGGAGCGGAACCAGTGGAGTGGGAAGAGTTCACAGTGACATTCCTAGATAGATTCTTCCCCTAGGAGTTAATGGAGGCTAAGGTTGTAGAATTCATGAATCTGAAGCAGGGCAACATAACAGTGGAAGAATATGCATTGGAGTTCACATAGTTGTCAAGATATGCTCCGAAGATGGTATACGAGCCAAGGGCTCGCATGCTTAAGTTTGTCAACGGAGTATCAAACCTGGTCCTTAAGGAGTGCAAGACTGCAATGCTCATAAAAGACATTGAACTCTCCAGCCTCATCGTTCATTCCCAATAAATTGAGGTAGAAAAGCTGAAAGACATGGAGCCGGAGAATAAGCTATATAGGACTAATCAGATTATGACCACCAAAAGTCTAGCAGTAGTAGCCGCCCACGTCAGCAGCAACAGTAGAGGGCTCTAACACCCAGTTCAGTTAGTGCCCCTACTTTTCGATCTTGCAAGGATCAGAAGGGTGGAGCATCTGGCTCTCAATCCCAGAGTCACAATGTCAGCAACCATTATCGAGCTTGCCCTAAGTGTAGCAAGAACCATCCAGGGGAATGCCTTCAGTGCAGAGAAGGTTGCTTTGGGTGCAGACAGCTAGGTCACCGACTTAGAGAATGCCCTTCAGCAGGATAGGGGAGATCAGAGTCTACCACTTTAGCAGCTCCAGCAGGCTGACCGCTTAGCAGGCCAACATTCAGGTATGGATGGCGGTCAGTGCCAAAACCATTTTTATGCTTTGTCCTCTCGTCCGTATCAGGAGAGCTCACCTGATATGGTCACGGGTATGTTACGTCTCTTCCACCTAGATGTGTATTCCCTACTAGATTTAGGAGCCATACTATTGCTTGTGACTCCCTATGTAGCTGTCCAGTTTGAAATCAGTCTAGAAGTCCTCTCAAAAGCATTCTCAGTCTCTAACCCAGTTGGTGAGTCAGTTAGAGTCAGCCGGGTGTATAGAAACTGCCCGGTCTTAATCTTGAATAAGGTCATTCTAGCTCATATAGTAGAGTTAGACATGGTCGATTTTGATCTCATTCTTGGCATTGATTGGTTGCACCCCGATTATGCCTCAATTGACTACAGGACTAGAGTTGTCAGATTTCAGTTCCCTAATGAGCCAGTTTTAGAGTGGATGGGTAGTAGTTCAGCACCTAAGGGTCGGTTCATTCCTACCTTAAGGAAAGAAAGATTATTTATAAGGGGTGCATTTATCACCTAGTTTGGGTAAAAGATTCCAGCTCTGAGACCCCAATATCCAGTTAGTTCTAGTTGTCAGCGAGTTCCCTGACGTGTTTCCTGAAGAACTTTCCTGAGTCCCTCTCGAGCGGAAAATAGACTTTGGCATAGACCTTCTTCTAGACACTCAGCCCATCTCTATCCTTCCTTACAGAATGTCTCTAGGTGAGCTTAAGGAGTTGAAGGAGCAGCTAAAAGACCTCCTTGATAAAGGTTTCATCAGGCCCAGCATCTCTCCTTGGGGTGCTACAGTATTATTCGTGCGAAAGAAAGACTATACTCTCAGAATGTGTATCGATTACCATTAGTTGAATAAGGTCACAGTTAAGAATAGGTATCCCTTACCCAGGATTGGCGACTTGTTCGATCATCTTCAGGGATCCAGTTGCTTCTCCAAATTAGATATCAGGTCGAGTATCATCATCTAAGATTCAGAGAATGTAACATACCGAAAACAGTTTTCAGAACTGAATATGGTCACTACGAATTTGTGGTTTGTCCTTCAGATTAATTAATGCCCTCGAAACTTTCATGGACTTGATGAATAGGATTTTCAAGCCGTATCTAGACATATTCGTCATTGTGTTCATTGATGACATTCTAGGATACTCTAGAAATGAGGAGGAATATGCTAACCATATGAGGATAGTGCTATAGATGCTCAGAGATAGCCAGTTGTTCGCTAAGTTCAGCAAATGTGAATTCTAGTTGAAGTCTGTGACTTTCCTTGGTTACGTAGTCTTGGGTGAGGGTATTCATGTTGATCCTCAAAAGATAGTAGCGGTGAAATACTGGCTGAGACCTACTTCCCCAATAGAAATTAGAGGTTTCTTGGGTCTAACCGGTTATTATTGATGTTTTGTGGAAGGAGTTTGCTCTATTGCATCTCATCTAATTAGGTTGAACTCAGAAAAAGGTGAAGTTTTATTGGTAAGATGCGTGTGAGAAAAGTTTCCATGAGTTGAAGACTCGACTCACTACAGCCCCAGTGTTAACCTTACCGAAAAGAACGGATGGGTTCGTTGTATATTGTGACGCCTCTAGAGTGGGACTCGATTGCATTCTGATGCTGTGGGGTAAGGTGATAGCTTACGCCTCCAGAAAGCTCAAGGTTCACAAAAAGAACTATTTAACTCATGACCTTGAGTTGGAAGCAGTGGTGTTTGCATTGAAAATATGGAGGCATTACCTTTACGGGGCTCACATGGATGTTTTCACTGATCATAAGAGCCTTCAGTATGTGTTCAGTCAGAAAGATCTAAATCTTCATCACAGAAGGTGGTTGGAGTTATTGAAGGATTACTACATGAGTGTGCTATACTACCCGAGCAAGGCCAATATGGTGGTTGATGCCCTAAGCATGATGTCCATGGGGAACATGGCTCATATCGAAGAGAACATAAAGGAACTGGAAAAAGATATTCACAGGTTAGCGCAGTTGGGAGTGCAGTTGGTTGATTCAGTTGAGGGCAGAGTAGTGCAGAGTGGATCAGATTCCTTGTTACTCGTTGAAATTAAGTCAAGGATGGATGAAGATCCCATACTGCTTAAGCTAAAAGAAGCAGTTCCCAGAAAAGAAGTGGAGGCTTTCTACAAAGGGGGAGATGGTGTCTTCGTTACTAGGGTAGACTATATGTACCAGATGTAGGTGACTTGAGATAGCAGATACTAGCTAAAGCACACAGTTTGAGATATTCTATTCACCCATGTGTCACTAAGATGTACCATGATCTACGGGATATTTACTGGTGGAATGGAATGAAAAGAGACATAGCAGAATTTGTGGCTAAGTGCCCGAATTGCCAGTAGGTTAAGGTGGAACATCTGAGATGGGAGGGTATGACTCAGGATATCAACATACCCACATGAAAGTGGGAAGAAATAAATATGGACTTTATTACAGCTCTACCTCATACTCGTCAGCAGCATGACTTAATTTGGGTGATAGTAGATCGGATGACCAAGTCAACACATTTCCTCCTAGTTAAAACTATAGACTCAGCTATGGATTATGCTAGACTATATGTCAGGGAGTTAGTCAGACTGCATGGTGTGCCTTCGTCCATTATTTCAGATAAAGGTACCTAGTTTACCTCACATTTCTGGAAGTTATTTCAGAAAGGACTCGATACCCAGGTCAAGCTTAGCAAAACTTTTCACCCTCAGACAGATGGAAAAGCTGAGCAGACTATCCAAACCTTGGAAGATATATTGAAAGCACGTGTTATCGATTTCAAGGGCTGTTGGGATGATCACCTACTTCTCATCGAGTTTGCGTACACAACAGCTACAACTCCAGTATTCAGATAACCCTCTTTGAGGCATTATATGGTAGGAGGTATAAGTCTCCTATAGGGTGGTTTGAGGTTGGTGAAGCTACCCTAACAGGGCCATACTCAGTTCATAAAGCTATACAAAAGGTGCAACTTATCAGGGAGAGGTTGAAAACAACGCAAAGCTGATAGTAATCATATGCTGATGTGAGGAGAAGAGAATTAGATTTTGCAGTAGATAATTAGGTTTGCCTAAATATTTCACCCATGAAGGGGGTGATGAGGTTTGGAAAGAAAGGGAAACTCAGTCCAAGATATGTGGGACCCTACAGAATTCTGAAGCGAATTGGCAGTGTGGCATATGAGTTAGAATTACCTCTAGAGTTAGAATATGTGCACCAAGTCCTCCATGTGTCACTATTGAAGAAGTGCATCGGTGATCCGACTTCAGTTGTGCCATTGGATAGTGTGGGAGTAAAAGATAATCTCTCTCACGAAGAGGTCCCAGTTCAGATCCTTGACCGTCAGGTTTGTAAGTTAAGAAATAAGAAATTCTCTTCGGTGGAAGTCTTGTGGAGAAACCAGCTAACTGAGGGAGCCACATGGGAGGCAGAAGCAGACATGATAGCCAAATATCCTTATTTATTCCCTTCCAATTTAGCTTTATCATCAGGTATTAAATTCCTCCCTAGTACTCTATTCAGTTTCACGTTCAGTTCATGAGCCCTAATTTCTTTCATGTCATAAATTGAATGAGGTTTATGAATTCTATTCAGTCGTGTAATCCAGTCCGGAGTTAGTGACTCCATCAGCTTTTAGCTTTAGATTTTCAGTATTTGATATGATAGTTGTTCTCCCCAGCTTTTCAATATGTTGATCCATATTCGAGGACGAATGTTCACAAGGGGGAGATATTGTACTACCCCGAAAACCCCTAAGATCATAATCAAGAATTCAAACGAAGAAAATAGGAAATTTTGCACCAACTCACAGGACGAGTCGTCTAGTGACTTGTGTAGTACTCCACAAATCGTGGAGTGACTCATGAAGTGAGGGGAGGATTGGCAGGAACTTGTGGTCAGGAGGTGACCACGATAGAGGTAACGAGTCGTGGTTAGGGCAACAATTCGTCAATTGAGTCATCATCAAGGATTCGAAGAGGACTCCCGGAGATGCCACGAGTTGTGAAGTGACTTCATGACTCATTGAGTTGGCCATGGTCAGGAGTTGTGTTGGATGCTGAATTTTTTGATAGTGCTCATCACGACACCACGAGTCGTTAGGTACACCACGAGTCATGGTGTCCCTCATGGTGACTGAGAGGAGGAGGCCCCCCAGTGTTGATAATGGGACATGTAACGAGGTGTCCACGACTCGTCTAGTCCCTCATCGGGACTGGCAGTGTGATTTTTCTGTGAAAATTCCAAGTGCTTTTCTATAATTTTCTAAACTCCTAGGCTCTAAACTACGTTGTTTGGGAATGTTTAGGAGAGAATTAAAGGGGTTGATCAACTTAATCCCTCTCATTCCTCTCAATCCACGACTTTCAGAACGTAGAAGTTTTAGGAAGACGTTGTAGAGCTAAGCTAGGGCTTCCATTTTTCTTCAGACTTCTCCAGATTTCTTTCCAAGGGTTCTACTGCAGGTATGTGGAAAATCAACAAGGGAATTGTTCTTCCCATTTGTCCCCAAAACCCTTCCTAAATTTTCTATCACTTATAGCCCTGACGTTTCGAATGTAGAAAGTTTTCAGACAAAGTTCTAGAAATTTCAGGTGGAATATTATACACGTTATTAGATGCTATATTGTTTTCAAATTCTTAGAAATCATGTGGAAACTAGCTTCTTGTAAAATGATTTAGCCCTAGTTTCTGAGTTTAGTAAATTCGAATCTTGCATATTTGACTAGTTAATTCATATTTCTTGATTCTATCAGTGTTGGGATTCCAATGTTAAAATAAGTTGAAATTTCAGTTAGATACATGCTAGACCAGTTTCAGTAAGAATATTAGTATAATCAGTATTATCCAGAAATGTCAGCTGATTAGTTTGACTATAGTCTTTTCTTGAGGTGTCAGTAGTGCCTCCCAGTTATCAGTTATTAGACTCAGATATTAGTTATTATATTTTAGTTTGTTCTTTAGATGATTACGACGCTTCCAAATAAGCAGCTCTGGCCAGTCTTAGAAGCACCAGCTTCAGCTTATCCTTTAGACGGTTATGATACTTTCAGATAAGCAGCTCTGACCAGTCTTAGAACCACCAGCTTCAGTTTATCCTTTAGATGGTTACGATGCTTCCAGATAATCATCTCTGACCAGTCTTAGAATCACTAGCTTCAGTTTCAGTTTGTTCTTTAGACAGTTATGACGCTTCCAGATAAGCATCTCTAGCCAGTTGTTGAGCACCAGTTATACAATCTAGTCCGATACGACTCTCAGGGTACTTCCAGATAGGTATCCCTGACTTAGTCTTGGACCCTAGTTTCGAGCTATCAGCTTAGTAGTCAGCCTAGGACTATCTAGTGGGACTAGGACTTAGCACCGAGAGGACCAGGAATTCAGCGCACCCAGATTCCCACAACTACGTTGCCACCATAGGTTATTTTATTGGCCCTATGGCCCCAGACTTGTGATCACCTAGTTCATGCCTTTATACCCTGGCAAGCAATATTAGGTCCTACCAATGGGGTGTATACATCAGACATCATGTCTAGCTCATGTGGTTATATGTCGGTAATAAACTCTCTCTCTTGTCAATACAATTTCAGTTTAGCTCAGCTCAGAACTGTTTCAATTTACTCAGTTTAGTTCAGTACAGTTATCTCAGATCAGTATCTCAGATTCAGGGCATGTTTATGACTATCAGTCGGGGTCATTATTGACCATCTCAGTCATATTTCAGTTGTTCAGTTTTCAGTATTTCAGTTAGTCATTGCATGTCATTGCAGTTCATTTATTTGTTCTTTATGTATATTTTCCTCCCACTTACTCAGTATATTCAAAGTACTAACGCATACCTTCTATGTTGTATCGTATCATGATACAGGCGCAGGTTCTCATCATCAGCATCATTAGATGATTCCCTTCCGGTGATATCAGCAGTGGAAGTTGGTGAGTCCTCATCTTTTGAGGATGATATTTTATTGTTCAATTATTTCTTTCAGTTAGACTTAAGAGTTAGTTGGGGGCTTGTCCCAACAGCTCATCATTTGTAGATGGCTTTCAGATATGGACTCAGACATTCAGTTTTGCTTTATGATGTATGAACCTTTATTATTTAGTTTTCTTAAATGGTTTATTATTTAAGCTTCTACTATGATTACTCAGATTACCAGTGTTATGATAGACCATGGGTTGGCTAGGGTTGCTTCTGACTCAAAGCATCGTGTCTCATCCAAATTATAGACTTGGGCCGTGAAAAAAGTAAACTCGACTCCTTCTATTTTTGTTACGTGGATCATTCTCAAGATTCTCCTCTTTCCATCAACAAAGTTCTGGGGTCTTCTTCAACCTTTAGATCCTGTGAACACTTGTGGTTCATTCCTCAAAAACTCTCTAATCCTTGACATTCTTTTCTAACCTTCTTTTTATTCTCCTTTAAATACTTGGTATACACCATAAGTCTAGAGATGTCCATCTCTTTAAGTAGAGGTGCATCCTTGCATTCCTTCTTCTCATGCTTACCTTAACCGGACATAAACTTCCTCATTCTATCTCTCAAGTCTAGCACCACCTTCAAAGCATGTCCAAATAACTATGTGAACTTGAGACCACACTTATCCACTCTTTTGAGGCCTTGCCTCAAGTTCATGAATTCTTTTTCCTTAGCTTTTCACAACTCTTGTAGGAGAAAATGGTTTGAGAACACATCTTATTCCTCTTAATGGCCTTACGCTTTGGAGCACGTGAATGTGCAAGTCAGGAGGAAGTATTTATAGATTTGAACTCTATCGCACAATCTAAAGTATGAAAGAAGGGAAGTATTTGCTAACGCTTCATAGTCTCCTCATTATAGATGTGGCGCGCTTCACACTAATAAGAAGAACACTACTAGATGTGGCTTCATAGACACCCTAGGACTCTTCAAAACCTGGCTTTGATACCAATTTTGTGATGCCGTGAATCTAAACCCAGGGCATCGACCGACACTCATAAAACTTTCGTGATTAAAGAGAACCCTTGGCCTGGCTTACTATCAGTTTAGATCTCAATAAATAATGCGGAAGCTAAAATATAGTGAGCTCAATATAATGAAAGAGAATTTATTCTATAACTGAACTAAATGTTAAGAAATAACATTATTGACTCAATATCTAACTCTATCTATGAAGCCTCTATAACTCTAGAAAGGGTTCCAGGAAATAGCTTCCATGGCTCCCTCAAGATCTATAAATAAAAGACTCAATATTTAGATTCTCTGGATGTAGGAGGCCTCATCAAAAGTTGAATATAGATGAAGTTCTAGAGTAACGTCCGCTGCTGATCCTGTCTACCGGAATTTGCATCATAATATGATACAACACCAAAAAGGGCATCAATAATGTAATGTATGGTATGTAAAGTAGCTGAGTAAAACAATGTTAGCAAAAATATCTCAAGTGAAAGATATAAGTGGAATCAATAAACTCGACATGAAATAATAAAGGAAACCCAACTTTGGAACTCAATATGATGCACAGGTCACAATATGAAAATGTGTAAAACAGTTTATTCAATAAAACTTATGCATCAAAACATCTTTGTAGATACTTATGCAAGTAAAGTATATCAATAGTAAGTTGGGTGGGAGTTTCTCATAACTGACACCATCATGAATGAGCACATGATGCCCAACTAGCTCGCTCAAGTTGGCAGAGCTGTCCAAAACCTTGCCAGAGTAGAGGACAATCACAATTTGGGATCCATAACATTGAGTCCTTACCAGGGACTATCTTTAAGGAGTCTCCCGAACCAACAACATGATCCTATCCTATGTTAGCTACATTGTTATGGGGCTTCTGGGTTGTCTAAACCCTTTCACCTACTTAGTGCTAAATACTCCTACCAAAACAATCTTGCTCATGTCCAGTCAAATGCCCTTAGTCTGGCAACATCAAAAACATCATTATAAAGTAGTTTAACTATAATATATAATGAATGTTTAAAATCATCTGTGGAGCTCTTTCGCTCAAAAATCATCTTTAAACTTGCTTACAAGCCTCTAGCTCAAAAACATAGTTTAAAACTTCTTTAAATATCATGAACTTCTTTTCGCTCAAAACATAGTTTAAAACATCTTTAAAACATCATGAAGAGTCTTTCACTCAAAACAATCTTTAAACATCATTATGGAGCCTTTCGCCCAAAAGATCTCATGAATTTCAAAATAAGACTTTACTTATGTTTTCTTTGAAAATCATGCTTAAAATCATATCTTTATGTTTAAAATCTCATCATGCATACTCTCTTAAAAATATGTTCAATATTTATGAAAACAATGCGTTTACTTCCAAATTACATGCTTTCAAAATCATATTTTATGCAACTAGGGTTCATGAGATAAGAGACATGATCCAACCTCAATAATCAACAATCATGAATCAAGAATCAAGAATCAAGAATCAAGAATCAAGAATAAAGAATCAAGAATCAAGAATCAAGAGAGTATGATCAACAATCAAAAAAGTAGGATCACAATCAAGAGGCATCAATAAACAACTCAATAAGAAGAACCCAATAATGGCAATTTAACACATCTATATAGGGAAGAAGACAATTCAAGAATTAGGTAAAAACCCTAGCTTTAATCTCAATGAATTCTTGCATAGATGTAGGGCATAAGGATGAATGAGAATACTTAATTTAGTTATCCTTACATACTTGGAAAAATAGAACCTTAGGCTCAAGCTTGAAGAACACTAATTTGGAGAAGAAGACTTCCTAGCTTCTTGAAAATACTTGAGAACTTTGATCCTTGAATTCTAATTGGAATGGTGAGGAACGAGTGTCTAGGCTTTAGGAGTACTTAAATAATAATTTCAAGCATCCCAAACCATCTGGGTTTAGGCAATTAAACCGTGGGAACTTTCTAAAATAACTTTAAGATCGTTTTACGTAACTTCACGCGTCTTTGAATTTGACCTCATGTCACTTGATAGTACTTCACTAAAATGCTCACAACTTTTTGGTCCGAACTTCGGTTCATGCAAGGTCAGATGCGTTAGAAAGAAGACTCAAAGGAATTAAATTTGGTAGGTTTAATGACTCAAAAATAATTTGTAAATCATGAGCTATAATCATTTGAAGTTGACCCTTGTAAGAACTTATACAAAAACTCAACCGGTAAGAAGGCTCTCAACTTAACTTTGTGCTAGAGGTTATTTGTAACCTTAATTTGTATCTAATGCACTTCTCACACTTAAGAATTGATCTTAAAACTTATTTTCCATAAAAATAATCGAGTTCGAATTGATCCACATACCTAGAACAGTTTCAAACTTAGCCCGAAAGCCCAAGGCATTACAAGACCTTTATAGGATAACACGTAAATCACATACTCTTTATTTGTAATTGATTCCAATGGAGCTCGAATGATGTTTAGTATAATCCAGGCATGGCATAAAGTGGTTAATCAGTATTTAGGTACATACATCTGAAGTTTAATGAAATGGTTAACACGAGAATAAAGGTTTAAGTGTAGAATGATGTATTGTAATTAAAGCGCAAGTTAAGTTGAGTAAGATAACTAGAACTAAAGGATGTAAACTTAAAATGGTAATAATAATTACGGTGACCAAGTGAAGTAAGTAATGATTAGTAAGATGAACCATATGTCCTCGAGATGCCTGTAAATGAAGTTGGGAACAAGGTTGTTAAGTATGTTAGGTGGTAAGGAGACGTATTAAAATATTAAGTAATGCCTTTTATGTATTAGTTAGAGTGTAACATCTATGAAATAGTAACTCTAGTTAAAAAAGAAGTTCTCTGATTCTATTAGACCATTGCGTTAAGTTAATCATTCTATGTATTGAATTATCCTCCGAGTCTTAAAAGGTTAATCCTAAGAACTTCTAAGCTTCTTATAATAATGTTAAGCTTTCTTAGTCTCCATAGTTAGTACCAAAGTTGTGTAAGTTATTCTAATGCTGTTTGAATTACGACTATAATTTTTTATTTGCCTGTACATCAGTCCTTAGAGAATTTCTTACGAATGTCTAAACTAAAAGGCTCCAAGTGTTGAATTCATAAAATATGCCTTCACGTTCCTAAGTTATGTTGAAATGAATAGTGCTAACATAAGGAGTTCCACGTATTCACATTCCGAGAATCTTGCTAATGACTTAATCAAGTGTTTGTGTTTGCATAAAGCCAAAGAACTCCAAGTCTTCATAAGTTCCTTCAGCAAGAAGTCCTAATATATACGGTCCTCATATTATCATACCATTGAACTCTCCTGGTTATACTCAAGTCATATGCTTATATGTACAGCTCTTGTTAAGTTATCATTTAAATTCTAGAGTTCAGAAAAAAAAATGCTTCTCACATATATACATTCCCTAAATCTAAACAGGTATAAATATAAGTAGTTAACAGTCAAGTAAGTTGAGAAATCATATCAAACATTCAGTGTAAAAATCCTAGATAGGTGCACAACTTTAAGCCTCTCAGATATGGCTAGCTATGTATTGAGCTCAAGCTAAGGCAACTATGTCAGAGCCTAATAGGTGAAAGTAAGGGTATCAAAATAAGAACGCCTTAACGTAATTTTCTACCACCTTGTGTGTATGTTATGGTGTAGACGAGGCCAAGGGGAGATTTCATAATCCTTTCCCTTAAGCCAAGCAATAGGTTGCCAAGTTTTCAAGCGCTAATACCCTTAGAACATGGTCTATGAATCTTATTGAAACTCTTGTGTCTCTGTATCTTTTTGTGATTTTTATAAATATTTAAATTTGTATCTAAGTGCTACTTACAAGATTTATATGTTATCTATGCCTACTTGCAGTCATGTGTAAACTGATTCAAAATTTATCATTGTTATGCTATATGTGCTAAACTAATTCAGTGTAAGCCCTATCAGCTTCATTTATGATTTATGATTATGACTATTGAACTAACCCTCGATGCTCCTTCCAATGGGATGTTTACCCTATGGATGATGCTATGATGTGGTACATCGGCTGGATGGACTTTATATGAACCTGATGCCCCGGTATGGTACACCAGCTGGACAGACTTTGTATGGACTTTATAATCGACTGGCCACTGGCACTAAAGTTATAATGTTTCTTGTGCATTACTTGGCTACGTTTGCACTTCTATATAGCATCATTGTCTTGTGTCAGTTTTTAGAGTTTCAGGTCGTTATTATCCTTATGTCAGTCATCATTATTATCTTATATGTTTATAACTTTCAGCCTTATATACCAGTACATTTCAATCATACTGATGTCCCTTTGCTTGGGGACCTGCATTCGTACTATAGGTACAGGTAAAGGTGGGGATTGCCAGTTGTAGTAGTGGTTCGTGAGATCAGCAGATGTGTTGGTGTTCTCCTTTTTTCCTAGAGCTAGGGCTTTGTTATTTCAGCATGAGTTTTGATTTATAGTTATGGGTAGGTCAGAGCCATGTTCCGACCATCAGTTTCAATTTACTCTTTAGAGGCTTTCTAGACTTAGTACGTACATTATTATTTAGTTTGTGGCTCAATCGGCATTTCAGTTATTTAATTGTTATAGTTTAGACCTTATGTGTCCAGATATTTACTCCAATTGATTATGACAAGAGGCCTAGACAGCCTAAGTGGTATAGTTCGCCTGCTCCTTGTTACTTAGGCATTGGTATGAGTAATTGATTTAGGCAGAGTTTGTCCCTCAAAAAAGGTTTTCTCCATATTAATCACATCTTCCCCAACTATATCCCAACAAGACTGATATAAATGACATGTTAGACCATCAAGACAACTATAACTATCTCTATTTAACTCAAATACAACATTTTTACCTCATTTGATGATCGTATGCATTTAAGGATAAAGTTATCTTCCTCTGTCATCATCTCTGGGATGTGTTGAAGGAGTGAGAAATCATTAGACTCTATCTCTCCTATAAACAGACCTTATGTAATGCCTCGAAAACCTAGATCAGACCCGGGAGTTGAAATTGAGAAAATAAGATTTTCTGCACCAGGTCACAGAACGAGTCATCTTGTGACCTGTGGGGTAGGCCACGAGTCATGGAGTGACTTGTGGGGAAGGGTCCGGACATGGTTGAAAATTTTGGGAAGTTGAGTGACCACGGGTGTGACCACGAGTCGTGGTCAACATCACTAGTCGTCAGGTCACTCGTGGCCAAGGGATGATTGAAAAATGAAGAAAGTTGGGCAGGGCACTTAACGGGTCCTCACCATGACTCGTTGGAGACACCACGAGTCGTGGTGTTGCCCGTGGTGACCCCCTAGTGATTTCTAGCTGTGTAGAGGATGATAGGTGACCATAAGTCGTGGTCACCACTAATGACCCGTTACGTCCCCCGTGGTCACAGCAATGGATTTTTGGGCAGAGTACTTCATGAGTTGGACCACAAGTTGTGTTCACTGGACACGACTCATCCAGTCTCTCATTGGTATTGGCAGGGTGATTTTTCTACGACATTTTTTAGGTTCTTTTCTATAATTTCCTAAACTCCTAGACTCTAAACTACGTCATTTTTGGCTCATCTAGGAGGGTGTTAAAAGGGTGATCAACATTTTCCTCTCACCCATTCTCTCAATACTTAGACTCAGTATGTAGAAACTCTAACGGATAGAACTAGGGCAATCAAATTCTTCTTAGATTTTTAAAGAATTTCCTCCAGAATTTCTTCACCAGGTATGTGAAAATTCAACAAGGGAATAGTTCTTCCCTTGTGTCCCCAAAATCTTCTCTATTTTCCTCTTTTAGTTTAGCCCTGTGGATTTGAAATGTAAAAGATTGTCAGACTTATATCCTTAAAATTTTGAGTAGTATATTTCTCATGATTTAATTTCTTTATTATTCCCTAATTCTAGAAATTTGTGAAAATTGTATCTTATGGAATAATTTAGCCATAAGTCTCAGCTCAGTAGAAATTGGAATCTTGCGGATTGAACTAATTTCCCCTGTAGCTTGGTTCTGTCAGTTTTGAAATGCACATCTTATAGTTTATGTTGAAAACCCAGTCAGATTCATGTTAGTCTAGTCTCAGTCAGTTTTTTAGCTACTCAGTATTGTCTAGAAATGTCAGTTGATTAGTTTGACCACAGTTAATTCTTGAGGTGTTAGTGATTCCTCCTAGTTATCAGTATTAGACTTAGCAGAAGATTTTTAGTGGTTCTTTAGGTGGTCATGAAACTTTTAGATAAGAAGCTCTGACCAGCCTCGGGACCCTAGTTTTAGATTACAGTTTGTTATTTAGGCAATTACAACGCTTCCAGATAAGCAGCTCTGACCAATCTTAGAATATCAGTTATAGAATTTGATTCGATAAGACTTTCAGGGTACTTCCAGGTAGGTATTCCTGACTTAGTCTTGGCCCGAGATTCAAGTTATCAACTTAGTAGTCAGCCTAGGACTATCCAATGGGAAGAGCACTTAACACCGAACGGACCGGGGTTCCAACGCACCCAGGTTCCTAGAACTACATTTCCACCGTTGGTTATATTTCTTTGGCTTCATGGCCCCAGACTTGTGATCACTCAGTTCATGCCTCTATACCTTGACAAGGCATATTGGGTCCTACCGATGGGGTATATACATCAGACTCCATGTCTAGCTCATGTGGTTATATGTCGGTTATAGACTCTCCCACTAGTCAGTTCAGTTCAGTCTCAGATTAGCTCAGTTAGAAAAGCTTTCGACTACTCAGTTCAGATCAGTTTCGTATAATACTTTAGATTAGCATCTCAGATTTAGGGCATGTCTTTGACCATCAGACAAGGTCATTTTGACCATCTCAGTATATCATAGATTATTCAGTTTCAGTAGTTTAGTTGGTCATTGCATGTCTTTACAGTTCAATTGTTTCATTCTCCGTGCTATGGTTTCTCTCACTTACTTAGTACATTCAAAGTACCGATGCACCTTTTATGTTGTATCTTTTTATGATACAGCTGCAGGTTCTCAGTCTCAGCACTGTTAGCAGATATCGCTTAGAAACTTTCAGCTGCATCATTGGTGAGTAATCATTTTTTGAGGATGAGGATTATTTCTTTTCTGCTATATTTCTTTAAGTTAGACTTAGAGTTAGCTGGGGGCCTGTCCAGAAAATCATCAGATAGATGGCTTTCAGACATAGTCAGAGAATCAGATTTTTAGTTTGTTTTAGTTGTATAAAACTTTATGACTTAGTTCTTCTTCTTAAATATTTTATTTTATTGTTTTAAAGCTTCCGCCATAATTTTACTTAGAATGCCAGTGTTATGATAGACCATGGGTTGACTTGGGGTTACTTGTGACTCCAAGTATCGTGTCTCTTCCAGGGTATAGACTCAGGGCATGACAAACTTGGTATCAGAGCACTACGTTTAGAGTATCCTAGGATGTCTGAAAGAAGCGTCGAGTAGAGTCTTTTTTTATGGGTGTGAAGCGTGCTACACTTATGATGGGGAGTCTATGAGACATTATTAGGAAAACTCTCCTTTTGTTTATACTCCTTATCATGCGTTGAAGTTCAATTCCAGAAACATCCTCCTAACTCGTGCTCTATTTTGTTTTGGTGAAATCATGCCTCCACGATGTGGTAACGGAAGAAGGGCCGACGACGCTCACCGACCTGCCCCACCAGCTCCTGCATCCCCTTAGGAAGACCCAGTGTCCTCCGCAGAGTTCAGAGCAGCTATCCAGTTGCTCACACAGACAGTCAATAATCAGGTGAACCAACAGGTGGTTCCAGTCAAGCTGCTCAAGTTTAGGACTTCACCTGGATGAACCCTCCAATTTTTCCATGGATCGAAGGTGGGAGAGGACCCACAGGAGTTCGTGGATGATATTAGAAAGATCACCCAAATTATGGGTGTTAGCTCCTCGGAGAGTGCCGACCTGGCTACTTACCAGCTGAAAGGGGTAGCCCAGATCTGGTACTAATAGTGGATGGAGGGGAGACTAGCGGGAGTAGAACTGATGGAATGGGAGGAGTGCACTACAGCCTTCCTATATAGATTCTTCCCCTGGGAGCTCAGGGAGGCTAAAGTGGTTGAGTTTACGAATTTGAAAGAGGAAAATTGGATGGTGGAAGAGTATGCATTGGAGTTTACAAGGTTGTCTAAATATGCTCCAGAGATGGTAGCCGAGCCAAGGGCTCGCATGCTGAAGTTAGTTAATGGAGTATCGATCCTGGTCCTCAAGGAGAGTAGGACTGTAATGATTATTAAGGATATCGATCTCTCTATCCTCATAGTTTATGCCCAGCAGATTGAGGTAGAAAAACTAAAAAACTTGTAGCGGGAGAACAAAGGGGCAAGAACCAGCCAATCAGATTATGGCCACCAGAGATATGGTGGTGGTAGTCGCCCACAGCAGCAGTAGAGGGCTCCAGAACCCACCTTAGCCTATGACCCTACTTTTCAGTCCCACAAGCATCGGGGGGTGGAGCATCTGGCTCACAGTCCTAGAGTCATAGCATCAGCAACCGCTACAGCTACCCAGTTTGCCTTAAGTGTGGCAAAACCATCCAGGAGAATGCCTTCAGGGCTACGAGGGTTGTTTTGGGTGTGGACATCTTGGTCATTGGCTCAAGGAATGCCCGTCAGCAGGGCGGTGGAGATCACAATCCACCACTTTAGCAGCTCCAGTAGGCCGACCAACTCAACAAGCCAATAATTCAGGTGTGGATGGAGGTCAGCACCAAAACTGTTTTTATGCTTTTTCCTCTCATCAGGATCAGGAGAGCTCACCTAATGTGGTCATGGGTATTTTATGCCTTTTTCATCTAGACATGTATGCCCTACTAGATCCAGGAGCCATAATTTAGTTCGTGACTCACTATGTAGTTGTCCAGTTTGATATCAGTCCAGAAGTCCTCTCAGAACCATTCTCAGTCTCCACCCCAGTTGGCGAGTCAGTTAGAACCAGCCGGGTGTATAGAAGCTGCCCAATCTCAATTTTGAATAAGGTCATTCCAGAAGATCTTGTAGAGTTAGACATGATTAACTTTGACCTCATTCTTGCAATGAATTGGTTGCACTCCAGTTATGCCTCAGTCGACTGCAAAACTAGGGTCATCAAGTTTAGTTCCCTAATGAGCTAGCTTTAGAGTGGACGAGCAGTAGTTTAGCACCTAGGGGTCGGTTTATTTCCTATCGTAAGGCCAGAAAGATTATTTCCAAAAGGTGTATTTATCATCTAGTTGGGGTCAAAGACTCCATCTCTGAGACCCCAATTATCCAGTCAGTTCTAGCTGTCAATGAGTTCCCTAACGTGTTTCCCGAAGATCTTCCTGGAGTCCCTCCAGAGTGGGAAATAGACTTCGGCGTAGACCTTCTTCTAGACACTTAGCCTATCTCCATCCCTCCTTATAGAATGGCTCCAGTTGAGCTTAAGGAGTTGAAGGAGTAGCTAAAAGAACTTTTTGATAAAGGTTTTATCAGGCCCAGCATCTCTCCCTGGAGTACTCCAATACTATTCGTGCAAAAGAAAGATGGTACGCTCAGAATGTGCATCAATTACTCAATTGAACAAGGTCACAGTCAAGAACAGGTACCCCCTACCCAGGATTAACGACTTGTTCGATCAGCTTCAGGGAGCCAGTTATTTCTCTAAGATAGATCTAAGGTCAGGGTATCATCAGCTGAGAGTTAGAGAATGTGACATACCGAAAACAACTTTCAGAACTCGGTATGGTCACTACAAATTCGTGGTTATGTCCTTCGGATTGACTAATGCCCCCGCAACTTTCATGGACCTGATGAGTAGAGTTTTCAAGCAATATCTAGATATGTTCGTCATTGTATTTATCGACGACATTCTGGTATACTCCAAAGTTGAGGAAGAACATGCTAATTACCCGAGGATAGTGCTTCAAAAGCTCAGAGATCACCATTTGTTCGCAAAATTCAGCAAATGCAAATTCTGGTTGAAGTCTATGACTTTCCTTGGTCACGTGGTCTCGGGTGAGGGTATTCAGGTTGATCCTCAAAAGATAGCAGCGGTGAAAGACTAGCCTAGACCTACCTCCCCAATCAAAATCAGAAATTTCTTGGGTCTAGCCAGTTATTACTGACGTTTTGTGGAAGGGTATTCCTCTATTGCATCTCCTCTAACTAGGTTGACTCAGAAAAAGGTGAAATTTCAGTGGTCAGATGCGTGTGAGAAGAGTTTTCAGGAGTTAAAATGACTCACTACCACTCTAGTTTTGACCTTACCAGAATGAACATATGGGTTTGTGGTGTATTGTGACGCTTCCAGAGTTAGACTCTGTTGCGTTCTGATGCAGCGGGGTAAGGTGATAGCCTAGGCCTCTAGACAACTCAAGGTTCATGAGAAGAGATATCTGATTTATGACTTGGATTTAGAAGTGGTAGTGTTTGTGTTGAAAATTTGGAGGCACTACCTTTATGGGGCTCACGTGGATGTTTTCACTGATCACAAGAGTCTTCAGTATTTGTTCAATCAGAAAGATCTAAATCTCCTTCAGAGAAGATGATTGGAGCTATTGAAGGACTATGACATGAGCGTGCTGTATCACCCAGGCAAAGCCAATGTGGTGGCTGATGCCCTAAGCAGGATGTCTATGGGGAGCGTGACTCATGTTGAAGAGGGCAAAAAGGAACTGGCAAAGGATATCCACAGGTTAGCTCGGTTGGGAGTGCAGTTGGTTGATACAGTTGAGGGCGGAGAAGTGGTGAGAGTGGATCAAATTCTTCGTTGGTAGTGGAAGTTAAGTCAAGACAGGATGAATATCCCATATTGCTTAAGAAAAAGAAGTGGAGACTTTCTCCCAAGGGGGAGATGGTGTACTCCGTTACCAAGGTAGGTTGTGCGTACTGGATATGGGTGATTTGAGACAGCGGATACTGGTTGAAGCACACAGTTCGAGATATTCCATCCACCCAAGTGCTACTAAGATATACCGCGATTTACGAGACATTTACTGGTAGAACGGCATAAAGAGAGACAATGCAAAATTTGTAGCTAAGTGCCCAAACTGCCAGCAGGCAAAGTAGAACACCAGAGACCGGGAGGTATGAATCAGGATATCAACATACCCACATGGAAGTGGGAAGAAGTAAATATGGATTTTATTACAAGTCTACCTCAGACTCATCTGCAGCATGACTCAATCTGGGTTATAGTAGACCGAATGACTAAGTCAGCACACTTCTCCCCTGTTAAAATTATAGAATCAGCCAAGGATTATGCTAGACTATATATCCGGGAGTTGGTCAGACTTCATGGGATGCCCTTATCCATAATCTCAGATAGAGGTACCCAGTTCACCTCTCATTTCTGGAGATCTTTTCAAAAGGGACTTGGTACCCAAGTAAAGCTCAGCACAGCTTTTCACCCGCAGAAAGATGGACAAGCTGAGTGGACTATTCAGACCTTAGAAGATATGTTGAGAGCATGTGTGATCAATTTCTAGGGCATTTGGGAAGATCACTTGCCTCATATCGAGTTTGCGTACAACAACAACTACTATTCTAGTATCCAGATGGCCTCGTTTGAGGCATTGCATGGTAATAGGTGTAGATCTCCTATCGGGTGGTTTAAGGTTGGTGAAGCTACTCTAGTCGGGCCAGAATCAGTTCATGAAGCTATGCAGAAGGTACAACTCATCCGAAAAAGTTTGAAAATAGGTCAGAGCCGATAGAAATCCTATGCTGATGTGAGGTGGAGAGAGTTAGAGTTTGCAGTAGACGATTGGGTTTATCTAAAAATTTCACCCCTGAAAGGGGTGATGAGATTTGGGAAGAAATAAAAACTCAGTCCAAAATATGGGGAACCCTACAGAATTCTGAGGCAAATTGGCAATGTAGCCTATAAGCTGGAATTACCTTCAGAGTTATCATCTGTGCACCCAATGTTCCATGTGTCTCTATTGAAAAAGTGCATCGGTGATTCAACTTCAGTTGTGCCACTAGATAGTGTGGGAGTGAAAGATAGTCTCTCTTATGAATAGGTTCCAGTTCAGATCCTTGAGTGTGAGGTTCGTAAGCTGAGGAACAAAGAAGTAGCTTCAGTCAAAGTCTTATGGAGAAATCAGCATGTTGAAGGAGCTACAAGGGAAGTCAAAGTAGATATGATGGCTATATACCCACATTTACTCCCTTCCAGCTCAGTTTCAGTTTCAGTTTAAGGTATCAATTTCCTCCCTAAAAACCCTATTCAGTTACACCTTCAGTCCATATGTCCTAGTTTCTTTTATGTTACTGAATGTGTGTATGATTCGTGAATTCAGTTAAGTCATGTTGTTCAGTTCGGAGGTATTCATTCCGTTAGTTTTCAGCTTTCATGATCAGTATTTGAATTTAATGATTGCAATTCTCTGTTTGCTATATGTTTTCCAACATTCAAGGACGAATATTCCCAAGGGGGAGATATTGTAATGCCCCGGAAATCCTAATATCAGACTCGGGAGTTGAAACGGAGAAAATAGAATTTTTCGCACCAGGTCACAGAATGAGTCGTCTTGTGACCCGTGGAGTAGGACACAAGTCGTGGAGTGACTCGTGGGGAAGGGTCCAGACTTGGTTGAAAAATTTGGGAAGTTGAGTGACCACGGGTGTGACCACGAGTCGTGGTCAACACCACGAGTTGTCAGGTCATTCGTGGCTACGGGATGATTGAAAAATGAAGAAAGTTGGGCAATGCCCTTAATGGGTCATCACCACGACTCGTTGGGAACACTACGAGTCGTGGGGCATTCCATGGTGACCCCTTGGTAATTTCAGGCAGTGTAGAGGACGAGAGGTGACCACGAGTTGTGGTCACCACTAATGACCCGTTATGTCTCCCGTGGTCACAACAGTGGATTTTGGGTAGAGTACTTCATGAGTTGGACCACGAGTCGTGGTCACTGGGCACAACTCGTCCAATCCCTCATTGGGACTGGTAGAGTGATTTTTCTGTAAGATTTTTAGGGGCTTTTCCATAAATTTCCTAAACTCCTAGAATCTAAACTACATTATTTCAGGCTCGTATAGGAGAGAGTTAAAAGGGTGATCGATGTTTTCTTCTCACCCATTCTCTCGATACGTAGACTCAGTACGCAGAAACTCTCAGGGCTAGAACTAGGGAAATCGAATTCTTCTCAGACTTTCAAGGAATTTCCTCTGGGATTTCTTCACCGGGTAATTCAACAAGGAAATAGTTCTTCCTTTGTGTCCCTAAAAATCTTCGTTATTTTCCTCTTTTAGTTTAGCCCTGTGGATTCGAAATGTAGAATATTGTCAGAATTATATCCTTAAATTTTGAGTAGTATATTTCTCATGATTTAATTACTTTATTATTCCCTAATTCTAGAAATTTGTGAAAATTGTATCTTGTGAAATAATTTATCCCTAAGTCTCAGCTCAGTAGAAATTGGAATCTTATGGGTTGAAATAATTTTCTCTGTAGCTTGGTCCTGTCAGTTATGGAATGCACATATTGTAGTTTATGTTGAAAACTCAGTCAGATTCATGTTAGTCTAGTCTTAGTCGGATTTTTAGCTTACTCAATATTGTCCAGAAATGTCAGCTGATCAGTTTGAGCACTGTTAATTCTTTAGGTATTAGTAATGCCTCCCAGTTATCTGTATTAGACTCAGTAGCAGATTTTTAGTGGTTCTTTAAGAGGTCATGAAACTTTCAGATAAGAAGCTTTGACCAGCCTCAGGACCCCAGTTTCATATTATAGTTTGGTTTTTACACGATTACAATGCCTCCAGATAAGCAGCACTAACCAGTCTTAGAATATCAGTTACAGAATTCGATCCACTAAGACTCTCAGGGTACTTCCAGATAGGTATTCCTGACTTATGCTTAGTCCCTAGATTCGAGCTATCAGCTCAGTAGTCAATCTAGGACTATCCGTTGGGAGTAGGACTTAGCACCGAGTGGACCGAGGTTCCAGCGCACCCAGGTTCCTTGAACTACGTTGCCACCATAGGTTTTATTTCTTTGGCCTTATGGCCCTAGACTCGTGATCACTCAGTTTATGCCTCTATACCCTAACAAGGTATATTGGGTCCTACTGATAGGGTGTATACATCGGACTCCTCATCTAGCTTACGTGGTTATATGTCGGTTAAAGACTCTCCCACTAGTCAGTTCAGTTCAGTCTCAAATTAGCTCAGTTAGAAAAGCTTCAGACTACTCAGTTCTGTATAGTACTTCAGATTAGCATCTCAGATTTAGGTCATGTCTTTGACCATCAGACAGGGTCATTTTGACCAACTCAATATATCATAGATTATTCAGTTTCAATATTTCAGTTGGTCATTGCATGTCTTTACAGTTCAGTTGTTTTATTCTCTGTGTTATGGTTTCTCTCACTTACTCAGTACATTCAAAGTACCGATGCACCTTTTATGCTGTATCTTTTTATGATACAACTGCAGGTTCTCAGTCTCAGCACCATTAACAGATCTCGCTTAGAAACTTTCAGCTGCATCATTGGTGAGTCATCATTTTTTAAGGATGAGGATTATTTCTTTTCTGCTATATTTCTTTAAGTTATACTTAGAGTTAGCTGGGGGCTTGTCACAGCAACTCATCAGATAGATGGCTTTCAGACACAGTCAGACAATCAGATTTTTAGTTTGTTTTTAGTTGTATAAAGCTTTATGACTTAGTTCTTCTTCTTAAATGTTTTATTTTATCATTTTAAAGCATTAACTATATTTTTACTCAGAATGTCAGTGTTATGATAGACCATGGATTGACTTGGGGTTACTCGTGACTCCAAGTACTGTGTCTCATCCAGGGTATAGACTCGGGGCGTGACACCTTGGTAGAAGGATAAAGCTTCAATTACCACATGCTCTATGCCCCCTACCCACTCCCCACTGACAAATTTGATTCTAATAATAGATAACCTTTTTCTCCTCCCATTCACTAGGTGATGAAAAAACTAGTATTTCTATCTCCTTCTAAGAACCAGGTAACACCAACTTTTTGCCTCTAAAATTCCTTTTCATAGTAAATATATTGTTTCATCTCTGCCTATGCTCTCTGAAGGACAGTCCAATTTGCTACAGTGGGGAATTCTTCAAACAAGGCATCCTTTATTCTCATGATGTCTCCTCTAATTGTCTGTTTCTTGAAAATATCTCCAAGACATTCTTTACTTTATGAAGATAGAGCAAAATTTGTCTTCTTCATTTTCTATTTCAACCTAATGAATACACTTGTCATCCCCTGTAACCCAATTCTATCTCACCACATCTAGAACACCTTCATTCTCAGTTTAGAACTTCTAGAATCTGAATGGCCTAGCACCTTGTGTAGTCAGTTCACCATATAACAATATTGTTAGAGCATTACCAGACCCAATGTCACAACCTGAGTCTACACTTTGGATGCGATACGGTACTTGGTGCCACAAGTGACCCCAAGCTAACCCATGGCTTAACATCACACTGGTATACTGAAGTAAAAAGAAGCAAAAGTTGTATTAACTTAACTGAATAACACTTTTTAAAAGAAAAGAATACATTTCTAATAAAATACTGAACAATGTTGTGTCTGAAAGTCGTCAAAGAACTGACGAGTTGTTGGGACAAGCACCCAGCTAGCTCTAAAATCTAAAAGCTAGAAACTGAAATAGAACTAACTCCTCTTCCTAGAAAGATGAGGACTCACTAAGATCATGTTGTTGAAATCGTCGAAAGGGAACTACTGATGATGCTACGATTGAGAACCTGCACCTGTATCATAATATGATACAACATGGAATATGATTTAGTACATTGAATGTACTGAGTATGTAAGATGTACTGAGAATAGTAAAAATACCCAACTGAACTGATAAGCATTGAATATAACCATAACAGTGTAAAACAAGTACTAACTAAGGATCATAACTACATACTAAAATCTGAATAACTGAACTGAAATGAAAACTATGACTGTGCTAGATTGAGTGATACTACACTATACTGTGGGAGATACTATAGCCAACATGTAACCATGTAAGCTAAACGTTGAGTTCGATGTATACCCCCCATCGGAGAAGGCCTACTATACCTTGGCAGGGTATAGTAGCTGAACTGGGTGATCACTGTCTAATGCCCATTTGGACTAAAACCTATGATGGCAATGTAGTTCTACGAACCTAGGTGCACTGAACCCCGGCTCGCTCGGTGCTAAGTCTTACTATCATTGGAAATTTCTAACTGTGACTACTAGGCTAATAGCTCAAACCTGTTGTCCCAAGACTTAAGTTAGGAATACTTATCTGGAGTAACCTGAGGGTCTGAAGGACATGATAACGGAAAGTAAGGGTTCTAAGACTGGCCAGAGCTGCTTTTGTTGAAAGCATCGTAACCATCTAAAGAATACCCTGACAACTGATAACTGAAACTATGGAGTTTTACTGAACTCCTCAAGATACTGAGTATAGTCAAACTGATCAGCTGACATTTCTATAAGATATTGAAAAGTCTAAGTACTAACTAGGACTAAGCAATTAATACTTCAACTTTTGGATAATCTAGCTGTACTATTCTGTTGATTACAAGAACTATCAGAATCAAGCAAGATTTGTATCTAGACAATTATGCAAGACTCTTCAATTCACTTTTACAGACTAGGTCTAAACACATATTTCATGGAAAGAGATATCAACAAGTATAACTAACTACAACCATCAAAATCATGGAAATTATAATAAGAAGAAAATGTGTATTCTAGCAGATAGACAACCCTAACATTAATACAAAAATGGGTTGGAACTAATAAAGATTTAAGGAAGGTTTTGGGGCAGAAGGGAAGAACAATTCCCTTGTTAAAATTCCACATATCTGGACTAGAGATTCCCCTTGAGAGATTGCTTGAGAAATCTTAGGAGAATTGAAACCCTTGGTCTTATTCTGTACTTCTAGACTGAGTTTTATATGTATTGAATTTGAGAGAATGAGAGAAAAAAATCGACTAACTCACTAAATCCCCTTGAAAATAACCCCAAAATGACATGGTGTAGGCATTAAAATAATAGAAAGTTACAAAAATGCCCCTAGAATTCGGACTGTTAAAACCTCACTGCTAGTGACCATGAGTGACCTAATAAAGTCGTTAGGTCACCGCACGACTCGTGGTCCTCACCCGTTGTCACCACTAAAGATTCTCACTTTCAACTTAGCATTCTGACCACGACTCACTTCATGAGTTGTGATGTAACACCACGACTTGTGGCTCCATCCGGGGTAACCCTCTGACCACGGCTCGACACTAGCCTGCCCCCTCCTCCCCCTCCCATTTCACGAGTCATTTCACAACTCGTGGAGTACTTCATGGGTCACCGGATGAGTCTTCCTGTGACCAGGACAATATTTTCCTGCTTTCTCCATTCAAACTCTCTGGTCTGATCTTAGGAACTTTTAGGGTGTTACACCCAATTCTTGACAAGTGTTCCATTTTTATAAAGCAAACTAATTTAGAAATTTTTTGATTGGCCACCATCCTATCAAGTCTTTCAAATATACACTTCTTATCATCCCCATCATTCCACCAAGTGAAAGAGCTTTCTTTGTAGTTAATATCAAAAGTTCAGAGGAATTTAAGAAAAAGGAAAAATCTTCATACTCTGATAAATACACTGGTGAGCCCCAAATCTTTTCTTCCTTATTAAGGATGACACTAAAATCACCACCAAAGAGCTAATGAAGTTACATATTATTTTCCAAATGATAAATATTATCCCATAGATCCAGTCTTTTTAAAGCATCTTATTTTGCATAAACTAGGGTGGCGATCAAATATTTACCATTCTCCTGAAATAATAGCTTCATGGTGATCTATTATTTAGTGTCTAATAGAATCTCAACACTTATTACTTAATCGACAAAAAGAATTTGTCATTTTGGTTTAAGTTCGCATAATTCTTACCCAACCTTCTTTTATACTTCTAAATATATCTTGAATTAAGAAATGGTTCAATCAAGACAGTCAGAAAAAACTTATGATGTTAGTTAAGCATTTGAACTTTGTGAGAGGCCCGTTGAGTTTTGACAGACCTAATATTCCAGAAAAGAGATTTACCATCATTTAATTGCATATTTGGAGCTATTTCATTAAGTTGTGGGATGTCTCTTCATGTTCCCTTGTTCTTTCTCCCCTTAACCTAAGACTTAGGCGATAAACTAGCTTCTTTAAACACTTGTTCCAAGTTTATCTAATTGCCACCCTCTTCTTTGTCTTCCAATTACTCTTCTTCATCTATGTTGTTTACTTCCTCCACCTGATGAGATACTATATCATGTATTATCTTAACAAGAGAGTTATTCTTATAGGTAACAATTGGTTGCAACGTTAACCACTATGGCCAAGTTCTGTGGGTTCTTATACTGAAGTTTGTTTCTAAGTAGATAGGTGAAGTAACTTTAAATCTCATTCTACCTCGGGACTAAGTTATTCCCAATTTTAATCACCTCTTCACCTACACTCTTATTTTTTGCAGTTCTAAAAGTAAAATCACCGTCTAGACCCTAGTTCCCTTCTTTCTCTAATGTCTCATTTTGATTAGTAACAACCCTTGTTTCCTCCTATGCTTTTGCACCTAAAATCAGGTTGTCTACATTGTTGTCATCATATTGATCAGAAGCATCAGGATCTTCCTTACTTTATGTGTAAAGCATCAAACTATTGTTGTTAATTGGTGAACGGTCCTCCTCAGTCAACGTCTTTTCTGCAACTTATCCTTTGTCCCCTAATCCCTAGTTGTCCTTATTAATGACATCACCTTGTGGATCATCAAAGTCAATTTCTTTCTCTACTTCTAAGAGATCTATCACACCATTACTATTGATAAGTGAAGGGATGCCTCCTCCACTAAGATCCTCTTTTATATCCTCAAGTTCATCCACTTTTACTTTTACTTTCCTAATTTGATCAGTTGAGGCCTCTACCACAAATGCTTCCTTCTCCATTTTACTGGGGCTCACTAGTTCACAAAGTTGGAAGGTCTTCCCAACCTAGACTCTAGTGTTGCGACCACTAGATTGAACCCGAGCTACTTTAGGTTGATTCTTTGTGCTGCTTGTAACAATTATGCTAGAACCGGACACAATATTCTATTGGACATCATGCTTCTCTTTGATATTATTATCTTATGGTTCTTCAGGTACACCATCATTTATCCTTGTTGCTTTCTTCAACATGTACTTATGATAAATCCTCTTAACTGGAGTCAACTTTAGTGCAAACATCTTTACCCTTGTTGCGAACATCTTCTTTGTCTCCTTTAACATTATTGTGAATTTCTCTTACAATCTCCTGGGATTTCACATTCTCCAAAGAACTATACTAATTTCAGGAGGTAATCTAATTATCCTTGTCATTGCTATTCTTCATATTATTATGATTGTTAGGGATTGTTCTTCCTTTCTTATTTGCAATCACTTTCTAGTCTTCAAGGCTTCCCATAATTTTTCCATTGGTCAGTTTTTTTGGGAAGGACCTTGCAGGTTGGCTACCTCCAACTATTTCTTATACTACCTTCTTTCCTCTTTGATTTTCATAGATGCTACCTTTCTTCTTTCTATCCATAACCTTATTTCTCTTAGGATTATAAGTCTCCTTTCTGCTATCATTCTTCCTTACAACTAATTTAGGATGCATGACTCTATACTCAAATATGTTGTGACCTTGTAACTTGCATTCTCTATAATATTTAGGTAAATAATCATATTGAATATTTACCTTTACATTCCTTATAGTCCTGTATTTTCATCCTCTATGTCCATCCTTACATGATTAGAAAGATTTGTCATTAGGTCGACTAAAACCTTCACCTCTGCACATCTTGGCCTTATCTTATCAATTGTTTCCATGTCTAAATGAAGTGGAGAAACCACTACAGATGCCAATGGGAATAATGATTCTTTCACATAATGTCACGACCAGAACATAGGCCCAGATAGAGACACGGGACAAGAAACCTCGAGAGGCTCCAAGTCAACCCATGGCATGAACATAACAACTAAGAGCATACCATAAGCAGATACTGATATAAAAATAAAGCATACTTAAGCGAAAGTCTACATACATAATGATCTAAAACAGAGTTAACAATGACAAGTTGATTTCGACATAATGTCTGAATAGCCTCTAACATAACAGATGAGCTGATGGGACAACATCCCCAACTATCTCAACAAAAGAGAGTCTGTAACTAAAATAACATGACTATAGATAACTGAATATCCTCGAAGGATGAGGATTCACCAATCCTGACTAACACAGGTATGAGAGGAAAGCAAGACAAATGGTGCGACTGAGGTTGATCTCTCGGACCTGTATCATTGAACGATACAACATAGAGTATGTGGTCAGTACTTGGAATGTACCGAGTATGCAAGGTAAGTAAAACGATAGTTAAAACACATAAGAGTTCATAAGAATAGGACAACATGAACGTGAAGTAAATATCATAAGATAGCATGAGGGCTCAAGGTTTTCAAGCATTCATAATTTATTTGTAATTATAATCATAAGGGAAACCTTATAAAAACATAACTTGAGCCAAAATAACATAAACGTGACAATGCATAAATCATGAGGAAAAATGGGAGGACTCGTCATAACCGACACCATCATAATAGAGCTTACATGATGCCCCAACTATCTCGCTCAAGTGGGCAGAGCCATTCCAGGCTTGCCAGGCAAGGGATGTGCAGTATGGTGATATCACAGGGATCTAATAATGAATGTATATACCTATGGTGGCATGTAGTTTTGAGACCACGGGGTTTACCTGGACGCCGGTTCTACTTGATGCTAGCCACTGCTCCTAAAAATATGCACATGAGGCTCATATCATAATCATAAATCATTCATGAAGTTCATGGCCAATTACATCATAACATACTTGATCATACTTGAAATACGTGATTTGCCATGAATAAGGGCCCAGAGTTGGCCAAGATTCATAAATTCATAAATCATGAAATCCATGCAACTTGTAAAACATGTATATACTTGATATTCATAAATTCATGATGAGTACTTGAAGAGAATTCATAACATAAATTGTAATTTAGACTTGATAAGATCAAATCATAATAAAATCTTAACTTGTTTTTTCATGAAGCATGCATAATCGGGCATAATTCAATTAAATTTGAAATTATAGATTAATAATCAAAAATAGTTGTAAAATCTGCCCATAGATCATAAAACATGATTTGATACATGAAGGGAATTGACCGATGGATAGATCATAGAGAATTTCACAAAATTGGGATAAATTCCATAAATTTATGAAACTTAAATCTAGAATTGAGAGTCATGGAATGAAGAAGAATTTTGAGCATGGGAGTGAAAGGAATTCTCATTCATAGCCTCACATACCTGGATAAGTTTATCTTACACTCTTCCTTGAATGCCCAAAGGGAATTGAAGGAGAATTGATGGATTTTAGAGTTGATCACCCCTAGGAACCTTCTAGTCTTGCATGCATGGAGAGGAGTGATTTAGAATGATCTAAACCCTCCTAAAACAATCCTAACTGAGCTTAAAATGATGTAGTTTAGGCCTTAGGAACTTAGAAATTATGGAAAAAACCTTAATAAATTCGCAGGAAAATACACTTTGCCGGTCCTATCAAGGGACTGGACGATACGTGGCCTAAGGGGATGACTCGTGGCCTGCCTTCCATGGTCATTACTAGAATCCACACCTCTGAGGGTCACCACGAGGGACACCACAACTCGTGGTGTTCCAACGACTCGTGGTGATCGAGTCGTGATGAGAACTGTCCAAAATCTCCACCGTCACGCCAACCACTGATCACAAGTGACTTAACGACTCGTGGTCCTGACCACGATTTGTCACCTCTCCTGTGGGAAAATCCTTGACCAAAAAATCCAACCAACTCACCCTTCACTCCACGAGTGACCTAACAACTTGTGGTGCACCTCACAGGTCACTGGACGACTCGTTCTGTAACCTAGTGCAGAAAATCCTATTTTCTCCATTTCAGTCCTCGAGTCTGATCTTAGGGCTTTCAAGGTATTACAATATCTCCCCCTTGGGAAAATTCATCCTCGAATGTGGGTTAACATACTGAAAAGCTGAGAATGCAACTATCACACCAAATACTGAACATTTTAAGATGGAAACTAACGGAGTGACTATCTGTGGATTGAACTTACATGATGGAACAGATTTCATGAATCATACATACATACATTGACATGAAAGAAACTGGGGCACATGAACTGAACAGGAAACTGAATAGAGTACTAAAGACGAAACTCGTACCTTGAGCTGAAACTGAGCCGGAAGGGAATAGATGCAGGTATTTAACCATCATATCTGCTTCAGCTTCCCATGTAGCTCCCTCAAAATGCTGGTTACTCCAAAAAACCTTGATTGTGGTCACTTCTTTGCTCCTTATCTTTCAAACCTGACAATCAAGTATTTCCACCGAAAGCTCCTCATAGCTAAGGGTATCCTTCACACCTACACTGTCTACCGGGACAACCAAAGTTGGATCACCCAAGAACTTCAAAAGTGACACATGAGACACCGGATGAACTAAAGCCAATTTTGAGGGAAACTCCAACTCATAGGCCACCTTGCCAACATGTCTCACAATCTGGTATGGACCAACATAACGGGGACTCAGCTTTCCCTTATTTCAAAATCTCATCACTCCCTTCATGGGAGATACCTTCAGAAACACCCAATCATCAACTTCAAACTCAAGTTCTCTCCTCCTCACATCCGCATAGGACTTTTGATGATTCTGGGTTGTTTTCAACCTTTCCCTTATAAGTTGAACCTTCTCCATAGCCTCGTGAACCAAATCTAGACCTATCCATGTAGCTTTCCCGATATCAAACCAACCAATAGGTGATCTACATTCTTTTAGCCTTCTTCTTTTTGGGTGATGTCGTAGATTCATGCTCGTCTCTTCCTATTTCATTCTCAAAAAATATAGCCACACAAATATTTACAATATTTATAGGCAATAAGTGGCCTCTTCCCGCTTTGAAGGTGATGCTTTCATTCTTGACTCAAAACATGATCTCATGCTTATCAAAGTCCATAAGTACCCTTCCAATAGCTAGAAAAGGTATCCCAAGGATAATTGAGATATCCCTATCCACATCGCATTCCAATACCACAAAGTCTGCCAGGAAACAAAAAAATTTCCAATCATCACCAACACATCCTCCACCACCTCTACTAGCATTTTTATTGACTTGTCATCCATTTAGAGCATAATAGAGGTTGAATTTAATTTGGAAAATCCTGACCTCTTGTATATGTCCAAGGGAATCAAATTTATGCTAGTCCCATTGTCACACAAAGCATGCAAGCAGTCATAACGCCCAATTCTGCAAGGTATAGTAAACTCTCCCCAATCACCCTTCTTCTCTACACCAGTGCAAGCAATGATGGTACTCATTCGATGCTTTATTAGAACCCGCTTTTCATCATCACTTGTCAACTTTTTTGTTAGCAACATCTTCAAGTATTTTGCAAAATCAGGTATCTCCATGATCGCATCTATTAATGGGACTCGAAGTGTTACTTCTTTCAATCGCTCAATGTATTTAGCAATTCTGGAGTTAAGAGCTTATTTGGACAGCCTTTATGGAAAGAGAGAAGTAGGTGGAGGAAAAGATTTAACAATGTCATCAATACTTTCCTTAACCTTCTCCTTCCTCCTGGAAATAACTGTAGCATCATATCTTTTACCGCCTCAACCTATGGCTTCTTCAATTAGTTATCAACAACCTCACCAACCTGTGGCTTCATTAACTCCTCACATTTTTCATCACCCTCAAACTCATCCTCAATACTCTTACCAACAATACCATCAATAACATCACCAAGCATGGGTTGAATTCTTGGCACTCTTAGTGAAAAGTCATATGTTGAGAATTGTAAGTACCAACATGCCCCTTTGGGTTGGCCAGGATGTCACTACAGAGATGCCCTTTTTGCTCTAGGTTTTACTCACGTGAAAGATCTCTCACTTGTTGCTCCAATTTCTAAATAGGCACTACATGGGAGCCAATAATTTCTATCAAGCTTTTCAAATATGCATCAAACCTTTCTTGATTGCAAAGAACTTTTTTCAACATTCTTCAAGCTTGGAACCCCCTTGCATTAGAAAAGGTCCCTCTCTCCAATTTTGGGAACTAGAAGAAGGGCACATAGGTAGGGCATAAGGATTCGAACACTTGTTTGCATAACTTTTCTTATTGTGCCACCCATGATTCGAACCACCATTTTCATTCCTCGGGTAGTATTGACATTGACCTTGAGGTTGAGGTCGCTAATGTCCTTGATATAAGGAAGGCAGATGGACTTGATGTTGTTGTGGGTAGTGTGGTCTATAACCTTCAGATGTGTTACTAACATAGTTAGATTCTTCCACTTATATTGGAGGTGGTGGCTCTTGGTACATTAGGTATTTATATGGAGGAGGGGGTCATCCATGCCCATATTGAGAATTATTTGGGGCTTCTTCCACACATGCACTTTCTTAACCTTAGAGTTGGTCAACTTCTTGGTTAGTATGGCTATATTGGTGGCCATGGCCGCTATCATCTGATCATGATCCTAGTTCTCCTTAATCAAGTGAGATAATGAAGGAGTACCCACATTCAGCCCTTCACTTTGATCTTCACCATGCCATGCATGGTTATACTATGCAATTTGGTCAAGAATGATGGCAATCCGGTTAAAGGTCTTGTCTATGAAGCAACTCCCAGCTACATTATTTTCCATGAACTGTGTCAATGGATCCAAGCTAGTGTAGAACTTTCCAAGTAAGATATGCTCGGGAAACCCATGGTTGGAAGCCCAAAGTATGTACTATTTGAAGTGTTCCCACACCTGAAAGAGTTTTCCCCAGGGAGCTGTCGAAAGTAAAAGATCTTGTCCCGTTGTTCTGCCTTCCTACTTGTCAGGAACCTCTTATTGAGGAATCATTAACAAGTTTCTAAAAAGTGTGAATAGAATGTAGAGGTAACCGGTGTAACTACTCTCGAGCTTTTCCAGCCAAATAGTATTTGAAACCCCTTAGTTGGATGGCATCATCGAAGACGTTGTTCCATTTGTAGAGGTTGTCAACCTCCAAGAAATTCTTTAGGGGCTGATAAGGATTGTTGTTTGTGGATTTATAAAATTGTCCTTCACCTTTGAGCATAGTGTAGATTCTACCATCTATCTCGAAAGAAGTAGCATTGACCATTGGTGGCACAATTGCAGTTGCAATTCAACCTCATCGTTGTCTTCCACAAACCTAATGTCCACCTCTCCTTGTGGTAAAGCCATTCTCCTGCTCCTTAAACAAAGAAAAGCAACAGTGATATAATAGATCCAAGCAAACAAATCAAATCAAAAATGCGAGATAGGGCCTATGACAAAATCCTCGATAGCGGCTCCAAATTAATGATATTGCCCTTGATCCACTTCAACTAGTGAGTGTATGCGGTTGATATAGTATATTCACCCAACTCAGGAGTAGGGATCATATCCACTGAGATTTTGTTAGGCCAAGACTTAGCAATTCTCAAATCTGATTTGAGAGTTGAGAATATATTCAAGTTAGAGTTAAGAGAGATTATAGCTATAACTAACAATTTAAATGCTCAAAGAAGAGAAAAACTAGGGAAGTGTCCTCAAACTTGGGTTGATCCCCCTAAATTACTCAAATGGGCTAATTAAGAATGGGCTTTTGGTGAGTATATAAACAATCAACTTAGGCAACCAATGGGTGTCTTTCAACAATTTCAATGGTGTCAATCTACATAAATTTTGTCAAATTGAAGAAAAATCCATTATACCCGATTGCATTTTGTCAATTGAATCATCCTATGTCTAGGTGATCTATTAAACAAGGGTTAGAGTCTTGGGTTATTATTGACTGATGCTAATCCAATCTAAATTGGCTCTTTCAAGCACAATAAAGGCAATTGGACAGGATTGAATGACTTTTATCACCAATCACATTTTACAAACCTCAAATCAATCAAATATTCTCAAGCTCATAATTAATTTCACCCAATTGAAATTATTAGAGTTCAAAAACCCATTGAGTTCATGATCCTAGATCTAGGATTATTTAAACATAGCAAGAGAAGAAGAAGAAAGTAAGTAACTAAACATTTTTACCTACAAAATCAAAGATGAGAGAATAAAACTTGAATTAATGAACTTGATCTTCAACTTCAATTACAAAATTCAATGGAAAACTAGTTAAGCCTATCTACTTTTTTATCTCAAACTTTATATTACAAACTATCTATATATATCTAACTATATCTAACTATATATGAAAAAGAATGAAAATAACTATTTATACTATGTCTCTAAAACCGCAATTTCTTTAAATTCGGAGGGTTCCAGATGTGCAAGGACGAATCGTCTTTTGGAGAGACAGTCCATATTGTGAACCGTCACTTTCTTTTGCTCTTCTTCCAGGCCTCATCCATCTTTTAATAGATGTTCCGTCTTTCTGAAAGACAGTTCATTCTTTGATTCGTCAACTGGCTCATCGTCTTCCTTAACATTGATCCTCCTTTTGATTGGCAGATCATCATTTAAGAAGACAGTCCGTCCTTTGTATCGTCAATTTCCAACCACCTAGACTTGGTTTCTTATCACAAGGATGCCTCTTGACTAATGGATCTACGAACCATCCATTGAAGAGACAGTCCGTTTTTTGCTCTAGTTATGGCAGACTCCATGACTTTAATGCCTCCTTTCTTTGTCTCATTTGGGTTCCTAAAACATAGTATAATTGAGTTAGTTTTAACTTAAATTACTACTTAAAGATATGGAAAACTCTATCAAATGAAGTATAGGTATGTCTTAAACTCTTGATACATCAGGTACAAGATTAGAATAATTTGGGATATAAGGCTTCTTGTACAAGTAACTGGCACTTGATCAATCAATTTAATTAAATAATATTAACACTTAGTCAGAATTTAATATGCATACCTTACTGTGTTTCAATCCCCCTTTCATCCTATGTTCCATTCTCGCCTATGTGCATTATTTTCAAACAATAAGGACAATATCAATAGACATTTTTCTAAAATAACTTATACTATGTGAGTGTGCGTTTTACCACACAAAGATTGAGCTAGATATTAGTTTATCCTTGACCCATTATCCAATAATATTTTTTTAAAATGTTGTTTTCTAGCCAATCATTGAGAAAGGGGTCATGTAACACCCCAGAAATCCCTGAGACTAGCTCCTAGATTTAAAACTTGATCATGCAGAAAATTGGAGAAAAGTCCTTAGTACATGTCACAGCACGACTCGTGATGAGGTGGTTTGAGTCATAGTAGGACTCGTGAGATGAGATTTTAGAGGGACAGCAAAAACTTTCCCGTAAACCATGGGTGATTCATACAAGTCATACTCGGACAGTACGAGTCATACCATGATTCGTGATATGGGTTAACGGAGTCTGACAGGAGGTGGCAAGGAAACCACTACTGCATGTCATGATTCATGCTACCATGGTAAGGATCGCACTAACCAGTTATGAGATAAGTTTCAGAGAAGTGTTTAGAAAATTTTGGCAAACCATGAGCCGTGGTATGACTCATAGTATGAATGTACGGACCATGGTAGGCTCCCATGGGATGAACTTCAAAGAATGGTTTAGGGCAGGTCCCTATCCACTAGTGTCAATACGGATCGTATGATCCTGGTACGACGTGTAGGTTGGGTCATCCCACTGGATGGGAAGATCATTGGAATGATTACCCAGGGGAAATTTTATAAAATCCTAAGCTCCTAATTCCTAAACTACGTCATATTGGGATATTTTAGATCTGTGATTAAGAGGTATTAGTCGATATTCTCTACTTATTCTCTCCTAACATTCTAAAAGTCACCGTAAAAACTCAGATAGACCTCTCAAGCTAAGAACTAGGGCTCCTACTTCATCTCAGAATTTCAAGCTTTTTCTTTGAGATTTCTTCTTCAGGTATTTGGGGATTTAGCAAAGGTATTCCTTTCACCCTTGTGCCCTAAAATATTTTCACATTTATTTTTATCCTGTAGAAGTCATGCGTTAGGGTTTCCAAACAATTATAATTTTCTTTAATTTTCAATGATTATCTCAGTGTCCCATGAGTAGTTCTATGTGAAATTCATATTTTGTTCTTCAATCATAAATATTTGTTCTAGCCCTAGTTTAACATGATATTTTTGGGTTGAACCTTGCAGGATTTTAAAGCTGGTCTAAATTGTTATCTTTACATTGGTTATTATCTGGGAATAATTTTCATCACATATGCTTTAATTAAAGTTATCATTTTCAGATTCTTACTATACTTAGAATTTTCCAAAAGGTAAGTTTATCAACGTATTGCTTATTAGTCTATCAATACTTTTCAATAAATTCAATTGTCAGGTTCTTTAGGCTCTCAAAACACTTCCAGGTAAGTAGTTTTAGGTTATCCTTAGAACATAAGCTTTTGAGCTAATCAATTCAGCTAGGTATATTTAGAAACTCAGTAGGGAGTAGTACTTAGCACCAAGCAGACCAGGGTTTCAGCACTCCTAGATTCCCAAAACTACGTGCCATGGAGGCCTTTAGCCCGAAAGGCCATTAGTTTAGTGATCAGACAGCCATGCCTTTATACCCTGGCAAGGTATATTGGGTCTTATCGATGGGGCGTATACATCAAACTCCACGTCTAGCTCACATTGCTATATGTTGGTTAACAAGCATCTCACATTACAGTCCAGTCTCAGATCTTAGAATTTGTTTACGATCCTTAATCAGTTTTTACTAGCTTTACAGTATTTTCATATTTTAGACAAGGTCATTTCATATTATTTTAGTGGTTTTACATTTACTTTCTTATTAGCATGACTATGTTTTGAACTGTATAACTTAAGATACTTGGTACATTCCAAGTACTGAGGCATACTTTCTACATTATATCGTCTTATGATATAGGCTCAGGCACACAGGCTCGGTAGCGTGGTTAGTCTGCATCAGACTCAGTCCAGCAATACTCCAGTGGTGGGTCCTCATTCCCCAAGGACTGGAGCATTTCTTTCTTTTTAGTAGTATTATTTCATATTTCAGATTTTAGAGTTAGCTAAGCGCTTGTCCCAGCAAATCACCAGATCTCTTAGAAGGATTTCATACAAGGTGTATTAGTTTCAGTTATAGCTCTTGATGTCTTTGAAATTTCAGTATCTTATCATATGTTCTTTTACTTATAAAAGTATTTTCTTTGTTTTTAGTTACAAACAGTTTCCGCTTAAGATTTTCTTACAGTAGTTCAATCATATTAGAGTTATGATATGTCATGGATTAGCTTGGAGTCATTCGTGGTTTTAGGCACCGTGTCATGTCCAGGGTGTAGACTCGAGTCGTGACAAGTCTGTGCTCAGTGCTCAATTTATTTTTGTCACCCCAAGGTCTAATTTTCTTGAAATATTCTTTGCTTAGTGCTTTGGTACTTTTTGGGCCTCAAGTTTAACTCATGCGATTTTTTATTGTTTTGTTTGTTCAACTGAATGTTTAGAACAACATCAAGGATAGCTCCATAGTTTGTTCCTTCTCCTATATTTGTTTTTCTCGGGATTTATTCACCCTGAATGTTCCAAACCATGCTCAAGTCAGAAGGACTAGTCTCAGGGTCTATTCCATCAACTGTTCCCTTAGATGGAACATGAATACTTACCTCTTTATTCTGAGATTTTTTTAGGCCAATCTCGAAGTCGCCATCATCATCCTATAAATTCTACTCAACAAAAACATTAAAACTTCTTTAAAATGACATGAGCAATTTTTAGCACTTATCATTCACAAATAAGTTCACTTAATTTAAAGAGTGGAGAGAATTTACCTATCTTACCTTTCTTTTCAAATGTCGCACTCCCTCCTTTGTAGGATATTAGTGAGAGGAAATAATTTTTTTATTTTTTAATTCATGTATCTTGAGCAACCTCTATAAAAATCAAGTACTATCATTGGTTGCTCTCTCTCACCTTAGCCTGCAAAACTAGATTAAGTGTCAGACTTAAGAACCCAAACTTGTTTAGTTCATCTAAAGAAACATCATAAAGCATATCTTTTCTAACTTATTTAACAATATTTTTATTTTTTAAAAGCTTTTATTCTGACTAAACATTCATATTTATAGTGTCTAGTCTGTCCACAATGACTACATAAGTGATATTTGGGCAAACTAATATATTTTCTTTTAATATTCCATCTAGCCCCTTTGATTTTGTAGCAAAGACCACTACGACATCTACAGTGATATTCATCTAGCCAATCTAAAGGTTTAATGGATTTCACTTTCTGGTCATTTCAAGGTCAGAGTTAATAATTTTTCAAGTCTCTTGAAGCTCTGAATTTTTTTAACTTGTTCATTCAGATCAATTTTCAAAGCAGTAATTTCATATTCAAGAGATTTTTTATCAATGCTAGTTTGACCGTTGCTCGCAGTTTGAACTTTCTACAAATTAAATTTTTTTATTTTAGAGAAGACATTATTCCCTCCAGTTTGTTGTTTTCCTCAGTGAGTATTCCATTGACTGTTTCCAGTTCATTTTTGTATTTATTAAAGGTTCTGCAATTAGATTTTAAAGTTGAAAGAGTTTTGGCTAATTCGTTTCTTTCCGCACTGACAAGATGAAATTCATCTATTAAAAAATGTAAAAGATTCACAGTTTTATGCTTGAATAAGTTCTAAATGTAAGCTTTACATTCATTTAGAATTACCTCAGAAGATTCATCATCAGACTCAGAATAACTCTTAGCCATGAGAACCATCAGTTCATTATCTTCACTTTCATTACTGAATCTTCATCAAAATTTTCTCACCAAGTTGCCTTTATATCCCTTTTTAAAGGCTTCCAAAGCAATTTTTATTGCTTCTTGGAGTTTGTGTATTCCTTCTTTTGTTTCTTCTTCAATAAGGGACAATCTCTAATCATTTGGTTTAGTTTTTCACACTTAAAGCATCCATTGAACTGGATCTTTTTAGTTGATTTTTCTTTGTTGCAAGTCTCTCTTTTTTAAGATTTTTCTTTTTTGAAGAACTTTTTGAACTTGGGAACAAACATAGTCATATTCTCATCATTAGATTCGGAATTATTTTTGTAGCTTTTAAGACTAAGCTACGTTTCTTTTTGGTTTCTTTCTTAATCTGATCGATTTTCTTGAGCTCGTATATTTGCAGGTTACTAATCAATTCATCTATTTGCATTGTGCTCATCTGATTAGCTTCCTTAATAGCTATAACTTTGGGCTTCTATAAAGTAGGCAGAATCCTCAAGATTTTTCTGACATAATCTTTGAAAAAAAAACTCTTTTTCAAGAGACTTAAGTTTATTAGTAATATGAGTACATTTGGTAAACATATCCTTAATTCATTCTTTTTAATCCATAACAAATAATTCATACTTTCTTATCAACATATCAATTTTGAATTATTTCACCTGAGATGTATCTTCATGAGTCAATGTCAGAGAATCCCAAATGTCTGGCACTTAAGCATCCTGAGATTCTTTTGTACTCGTTAGTTATCAAACCTAAATATAGACTTTTTATTACTCTTGCATTTTTTTCATCATTCAAAAATCCACAGCATCAAATTTCTCTTCAATCTGAGGAGCTTTTGTTCCATTAGTTTTGATTTTGGTGGGAACTAACTGTCCTCTCATTGTGATTTGCCAAAACTTATAGTCCTCAGCTTTAAGATAAATTTTCATGAAAGTTTTTCACAGATTATAGTGTTGACCAATAAATAGAGGAGGCTTGACGCTTGACTGACCCTCTAGTAGTGTTATTTCTGAAGTCATTTCTACGGATCTCTCAAAGGGTTAACTTAGACATAAGCAATCCGTTTTGATACCAATTAATAGACTTGACAGCTAAATAGACAAAAGAAGGAGGTGAATTAGTTCTATACTGGGTTTTTTCTTTCTTAAAATTTTTCTATATGTTTCAAAATTTTAGGAAACATTGTAGATACTGTTCCTCTAAACATTTTCTTAGCAGATTAGCAAAAATTAAATAAACGATCAAAAAAATATTGCACACAAGATTTATACATGAAAAATCATCCAGGCTTGAATGGATGTAAAACCACGATTTACACCCCTATAGAATTTCAACATAACTTCACTAAACAACATCGAGCCAAATTGAATTATCTCAGCAATACAAAGGACCTACTCCTAAGCTCTTTAAAATAATTCTAAAATGTTGCTATCGCTTCAAGCTACCCTTAGCTTGAAAATAAAAATAACAAAATTAGAAAGTATTTTCAAACTCAATAATTTCTTCTAAGAAAGTTGGTAAAAGATTACAATTCAAATCTATTATATTCACTAGAGTTGACACACTAGAGAGAATCTGTTGTAGCTTCTGCAATGGACCATGGAATAGTCCAACTTTATTTTGTATTTCAGGCTTCTTTGCTTGAAACTTCAAAAAATTATGGATGCTAAAATATTTTGAATGTGTATTGTTGCAAAATGTGGATGGACTGTTTTATAAATGTGTACACTCATTTCCACTTTTTAGAGTCCAACCAGAAGAGGAATATCATGTAAAAGTCAATTCGAACTTTTTTTCTTATCCCATTAGGATCTTGTTGACTCCTTGTTTAATTCTAATTCCTTTTTGCTATATCCCTACAGCTAGAAACTGAATAATAATTCATGATAATTATTCATATTAATCAAATGATAATTTAGCAACAAAATATATTCTATCAGATAATAATTTATTGATAACTTTTTTTATCTTAATTATTTATCAAAGGTATATGAATAAACCACAAATTTAGGACAAATACATTTTATTTATCATCATCAAAATCATCCTGCAAAATGTGGATGGACTGTTTTATAAATGTGTACACTCATTTCCACTTTTTAGAGTCCAACCAGAAGAGGAATATCATGTAAAAGTCAATTCGAACTTTTTTTCTTATCCCATTAGGATCTTGTTGACTCCTTGTTTAATTCTAATTCCTTTTTGCTATATCCCTATAGCTAGAAACTGAATAATAATTCATGATAATTATTCATATTAATCAAATGATAATTTAGCAACAAAATATATTCTATCAGATAATAATTTATTGATAACTTTTTTTATCTTAATTATTTATCAAAGGTATATGAATAAACCACAAATTTAGGACAAATACATTTTATTTATCATCATCAAAATCATCCTGAACAGATAGTCATTTTGATATCGATTTCACTGTGACATAACTTATCGAGATGTCTTCATTTTTCATCATTTTTCAGGCACCTAAACCTTTTCCTAAGGTTTATGAAGTATTATGGTGCTCTTTAAAGTGTTTGCCTCATTATCATGATCATCTTGATCATTTGCTCTGCTCTTTCCTCAAGAAGTTTTATATTTGAAACCGATTGGTTTATCACGGTTCAAGCGTGTCATAGATCTGTCATTCAAGGACTTCTGAATGGAGAATTTGCAGCGGAATTATAATATAAGGTCAGTACAACTGGCAATTGGTTTGCAACATTTTGCAAATGAATTATCTCTTGAACTTCAAGTTCACATTTTTTTCCAAGATCTAGATAATTCATCCCGTACATAATTTTCAGTTGCTAATTATATCTCTTTCTACTATTAAAAATCTAGCATTTACCCCCAACCTCATTAGGAAATATGTTGTGGTGGAGAAATTGAATTATATGCCGCATATTTAAATTTTTAGATGAGAACTATTTGATTCCTAATCCTGAATCAATTGTGATAGAGGAGACTTGAAGGTTTGATGCTTCAAGTGCTACTACATTTTAAATAACACATCTCATACTAAATTTTTTATTGGAAACTTATTCTCATGACTAAGAGTTTCACTATAATTGGAGGCATATAATTTTTGTTAAACCAACTTGAATATAAATCAGCATTATCAAAATAATCTCATAATTTAAAACAGTGCTCGTAATTTAACAATTCGACAAACAACCTTGTGAAAATCAAATTGCAAGTTGATATTAAAGCACATGTGACCATAAAAGATGCATCTATTAAAATTATATAATAGCAAATGATCCACATGACAGGTGAATGGACCCATATTCACTTTTTTATACGTTCTAAAAATTCAAGGAATACAATTTCAACCTTAGATGATACAATGAATAATTTATCACGAGAACAAGCGGCACAAAAAAATTGATGAAGAACATTCTATTTTTTTAATATATAATCACATGAATTCTCAATTATTTTCACATCACTTGGAATGGATAACTAGTCATGCCAACTAATATTTATTTAAGTAAACTTCTACTTTACTATCCCATGCGATTTCATCATCATGTCCATATTTTGTACTACAAACAAGAGAAAAATTCAAGTAATCTTTTATAAAAATTTATTAACCTGTTTCAATTGTGGTAATATAAAGATATTAAATCTTTCTGTAGTTTATTTTTTTGACCAATGCCTTTGAAACTTAATAATTTTTCTAAGACTTGCTAGAATAAAAATATTATAAACAATTTAATTTCTCTAAATAGCTACACATTATCTCCAGAGGTGGATCTAGGAATTAGAGTCTCTGGGTGCCATGCAGAATTGATTAAATCTTTTTGGCTTCGATTTAGATGATATATTTTTCAATTATATGAGAATCGATAAAGAAAATGAACAGTAATAAAATGATGATTTATGCATTACGTACATAATAATAGCAATATACATGAGAAACATCACACCACACATTCAACAGAGATTATAAAGTGAACCAACATATAATTTTCAATAATATTACTAATACTATAAATACACATCACTCGTTTACAATTTTCCTTGACGAGTTTTCATATTCTGAAAACGGTCAATGATGGTATCATTACTTACATTTGTAAATACATCACAATTTATGTAGCAAACTAAATAATCATTTAAATATTGATCACCAATGCTATTCCGCACCTCATCCTTTATCTTCTTCATAGATGAAAATACTCTCTCTATAGTTGCAGTAGCAACAGGTAAAATCAGAGCCAACTTTACAAGTAAATAAACAAGTGAATAAGTTTCCACAAGATTTGTTTCAACCAACACTTTTGCCAAATTCCTTGCAATTTGGAAAACTTGAGATTACCACCTCACATATGAATTATGAAAGTATCAAGTTGGCAACTCAAATCTCAAATTTTTACTTCATCAAACTCATCTGGATAACACTTTGCTAAAGTCATGATTCTACCTTTATCAAAATTAGTAAAAGAATTGATTGGATTCAAGCTACCCATTCCAAGAAGCAAATCACTACTCACTACATCAAAACGATCATTAAGCTCTTGAAGTTGCACATCAATCTCAGCACAAAAAATTTCAACACGCAAATGGTGTGGTAAACAAACACCAAGAAGACTTCCACTTTGACTTTCCAAAACATTAAGACTCATCCATATTGGGAATCAAAATATTATGCACATCACAAAATTAGGAAACATCTTTCAATAAAGATTCTCATCTACTTTCTCTCAAATCTTGCAATCTTTTCTTTGCAATGTTAAGAAACTCCACAGCATTAACAATATCTTAATCCTTTTTTTGTAAAGTTTTGCTCAACTCATTTGACATTGCCAACACTTTCAATATCAAGTGAAGCATAAAAACAAATTTGAATGTTGTAATCTTAGTTAAAAGATAATCTGCTTGATTTCTATCATTTGAGGTGGAACCTTCATATTCAAGCACATGGACAATAGATGAGAAAATAACAACAAAGTTATCTAAAGTTTTGAAATGTGATCCCCAACGAGTATCACTTGGTCCTTGAAGCCCCCGTTCTTGATTTAATCCTTGTCCAGTACAAACTTCACTGGACTCAAGTAACTGCTCCAACTTTTCGGCTTGATGATGACGAAGCAAGTCTCTACACTTAAAAGATCCTCCAACAACATTTAACACATTAGTAACATGACACAGAAGTCTTCAACATCCAAATGTTTTTTAGCAATTCCTACAAGTGTTAATTGCAATTGATGAGCAAAGCAATGAATGTAATATGCCGATTGACTATATTTCATAATCAAAGTTTTAAGACCATTTATCTCTCCCTTCATATTACTAGCTCCATCATAACCTTGTCCACGTATTTTGGATGGACTTAGTAAGTAATTTGAAAGCAAAGAATATATTTCTTTCTTCAATGAGCATGCCGATGTATTACTAACATGGACAAGACCGATAAATTATTCTATCACTTCACCATTCTTATCAACATACCGCAAAACAAGAGTCATTTGTTCTTTGTGTGAAATATCTTTAGAATCATCAACTAAAATACCAAAGTAATCTCCATTTAAGTCTTCAATTATAGCTTTCAACGTTTCTTTTGCACAAGCATTGACAATATCCTTTTGAATCATAGGACAAGTTAAAGTATCATTTTGTGGAGCATTTTCGAGTATCACTTTTTCCACATCCGGATGTTTGTCTTCGTGCCACCGAAAAAATCCTAGAAAGAAGCCTTGATTTGTTGAAGATTCACTTTCGTCATGACCTCGAAAAGGCAATTCATAATGCAAAAGAAGTCTTGACACATCAATTGAGGCTTCCAAACGCATTCAGTACTCACTTTTTAACTTCTGAGAATGCTTGTCAAGAACAATTTGAATCGATTGATGATGATTTGACAAATCTAGCATCTTATTGAAACATTTGTTGTGGATATTATTAACCTCACCAACATGCAAACGGAGTCTTTCAAGAGCCCTATTCCAACCCCTAAAATCATATTTTGTATAAAACTCACTCGTACTTCCATGCACAAATTCATTTTTGAACAAATAACAACAGAGACAATAGGCGACATCTTTCTTCTCGCTATACTCCAACATTTAGAATGTGGACCTTTGAACCAATTTGAAACAAATTGACGCATTCTGCCTCCTATTTAAGTTTTAGGATATTGATCCTTGAAAGGTTGACAAGGCCCTTTTTGAATGTAATGTTTCCTCACTTCATCTCGTATTCGAGGTCTAAAATCAGCAATGAATATTCTTTCTCCTGGATCGGCTTCAAGTGATTTTAAATTGAGCTCATCTATAAGATGATAATGATTGGCATCTGAATTAGAACTTTGTTAAAAATAATTAAACTTCTTGAGAAATTTATCCATCTTAATTCACAAAATTAGAACATGTTCTCCTACAAAATAAAATTTAATTCAACTCATAATTAGTCCAAATTCAATATAAAATTACCAAAGTACAAAATTGATTTTTCTATATTGCCATTGAAGAAATTATTTTTTTGAGTAGATAATTTATTTTTAAAAAAATAACCAAAAAAATCAAGAAAGAAAGACTTACAAGATGTGGGTCGATGGAAAACGGAGAAGTTGGAGGAAGAGGAAGAGCCGCGAGGGTTTTTAGAGAACAAAGTAGTTATGGGGCGGACTATCACAGAGAAGAATAGAGAAGGAGAAGTTTGAAGAGGAAGAAGAAAAAGTAGAGGGTTTTGTTATTTAAAAGATGAAAAGAAAATTTTTATTTTAAACTAATAACTAATAAGAAATAAGAAAAGTCAAAGACTAATAAATTATATTAGTCAACTATAATTAGTATAATCAAAACTAAAGAAAGAGAAATAAAAGAAAATAGATGACTGATGTGAATCATTCCCGCAGTGCGGCCTAATGCAGTAGCAAAAAGCTTTTTAAAAGAACTAAAAATATGTTGAAGGCCAAGTTCGAACTTGGCCACCAGGCGTGAAAACAGTGTCCTTTTGCCACTAGCACCACAATTACCTTTGATACTTAGGATGACAATTTATTATTTAAACATAATTTATACATACATACATACATACATATATATATATATATATATATAATGTTTCGACCGAAGTTTGCGGGTGGCGTGACACCCTCTGAGCTCTTAGTAGATCTGCCCCTGATTAGCTCTTCCTAAGCTCTCAGATAAGTATATTCTACCACACATTTCATAACACTATCTGTATGGTGAACACTCCTTTTAGGGAGAAAATCATATTATTATTGTCATGGTTAAAATCATTACATGCAAGATTCATTTCTTGCTTTACTTTTACCTTTAATAATTTTTTTTAGAATGTCTGGTAAAATCTTTCTTTTTCTGGCATACCATATGTACACAACCAATGATAAATTCATAAGACCACATAATAATATTTATTCTTGTCATGATCAAAATCATACAAGGATTTTTTTATTGCTTTTACACTTCAATAGGTCATGATAAAATATTGTGATGCACTAAAAGTATGTGACTAGATACTGTTTATACTAAAATAATTTTTTCTTTCTATCCTTCTGTAGAGATGAGTTGTGGTATTTATTCAACCATACGTGTGATAGAAAATTAACTGCAGCGATAAAAAGAAAAGAGACTCTGCAAGTGTGGGAGTTTTCTCTATATTGAAGCTCCAAAATAATTTGTTACAAGAGTCTTAAATAGATGAAACTTTAAACAAAAGAATATGTTTATGCTCCAAAAAAATCTGAATCTAAAAAAACTAACTCCATTATTCCTATAGCCTAGAAACTAGGAAACAACTTATTTGTCTCCTAAACAAATGCAACAACCAAACTACTACTCCATAAAGCTAGCTGCCAACATTCTCTCCCTTAAAGTGAAACATCTTTTCATTTAATTTGCAAACACCAAGATGATCATGTAGCTTTAGGAATGACATTGGTTTTAGGGGTTTTGTGAACAGGTCTGCAACCTGCTCTTCACTTCTGCAATAAATAAGGCTAATCTTTTCCTTAGTTAAATCACACAATAAGTGATACTTCACATCTATATACTTACTTCATCCATGTTTAACTAGATTCATTGAAAGATTGATTGCCGAAGTATTATCACAATAAATTGGTATTGGTCTTTCCTCTTAAGATGAAGTTCTTTAAGAATATCCTTAACCAAACAATTTGACAAACACATGATGTTGCCACAACATATTCTGCCACAGTAGTCGACAAAGTAACAATAGGTCTTCTTTGAAGACCAAAAAATAACTTCAAACCTCAACATAAAAATATATCCTGATATACTTTTTCTCTCTTCAAGATTTTCAACACAGTCACTATCAGTAAATCCTCAGTTACTTTCATCTTATAAAAAATTCCAATGTCATTGGTACAATTCAGTACCGCAGGATCCTCTTGGCAACTTGTAGATGCATTTCATTTGGACTCTCCATGAACCTACTAATAAGACTTATAGCATGCATCATGTCGGTCCTTTTGTCATCTATATCAAGCTTTCCATGATTTTCTTGTATAAAGTGTTGTCCACCTTTCTCTCTTCAGGTTCTGTGACAAGCTTCAGACCTTTCTCCATTGGTGTGCTCATAGGTTTGCGATTTTTCATATGAAATCTTTTCAGAATATCTTGCACATATTTTTTTTGAGAAATAAAAATAACCCATCAACAGATTGCTTCACTTCTAGACCAAAAAAAGTAATGCATCAATATCCAAATCCAACATGTCAAACTCAACCATCATGGACTTCCTAAAATTCTCAATCATAGCCATATCACTTCCGGTATAAATTAAGTCATCCACATATAAACACACCATTAAGACTCTTGAACTCTTTTTTATATAAAGAGTATGTTTATATGTACACTTTCGAAATTCCTTCTTTGAAAAATAAGCATCTATACGACTATAACAAGTTCTTGGAGCTTGTTTTAGTACATACAGATCCTTTTTCAATCTAAACACTTTATTCTCAGCACCAAATTTCACATAGCTAGAAGGTTGTTCGATAAATACCTTTTCTTGTAGTTCACCATGTAGCAAAGCAGACTTCACGTCCAACTAGAAGATTTTTCAAGCATTTTGAGCAGCCAAAACAATCACCAATATTATGGTATCTAACCAAGAAATGGGAGCAAATACCTCTTCATAGTCAACACCATATTCTTGCTTATAGCCTTTTATTACTAAGCGAGCTTTGTACTTGTTGAATTCTCTGTATTTCTTCAACTTTGCTTTGTAAACCCATTTGACATTGATGGTTTTTTGATTTTCTAGAAGATTTGTCTACTCATAATTATCATTTCTTTCAATTTCTCTAAACTCCTCATCCATGGCTTGCTTTCACTTTGAATCTTTGATGGCATCGGTAAATGAGATAAGATCACAATCTGAAAATAAAGAAAAGTGATTGACAATATTTTCAGATTTATTAATCCCACGTAACTCATAATCTTCCATCCAGATAGTTGTACCTCTGCTACGTTGAGGACGATCATTGTTGAACTGAGCATCACCCCGTTCATGTTCAACACCTCCAGCGTCTTGTTCTATTGGATTTTTCTTGTGAACTTATCTCCAAGGTCATTCTGGTTCTTCTTCTTCAATAGAAAATGGAATATGGTGAAACAAACTGTTATCGCTCCAATTCCATATTTGCTTCATCATCAAAAATAAACATCTCGGCTAATAACAATTTTTTTGGTAATAATTAAACAAGTGGTAAGATTTTGATTTGTCACTAATACCAAGGAAAAAGCATTTTTGACCTTTATCGTCCAGCTTCTTCCTCACAGCATCTAGAATGTGTGCATATGCTATATGCCCAAAAATCTGAAAGTACTCAACATTTGGTTTACGCTCGCTCCAAGCTTTATGAAGTGTCATATTTCGAATAGAGCTGGTAGGACATCTATTCAATATATGAATGCTCTAACGAACCGCTTCTTCGCAAAAGTCTCTTGGTAAGCTACTTCTCTTCAAAAGACTATGCACTATATCAAGAATTGTTGGAATTTTTTCTTTCACACACACACACCATTTTGTTGAGGTGTGTAGGCTGCTATAAGTTGCTTCTTAAATCCATGCTTCTCACGAAAATTTTATAAATTCTAGTGAGTTGTATTCGCCACCCCTATCAGTCTGCAAGCATTGAATTTGAAAACAAACTTTGTTTTCAATAAGCATTTTACGCTTCTTAAAAGTTTCAATGCTTCATATTTTTCTTATAGGAAATAGCTCCATGTATTTCTGCTATAATCATCAAAGAAGCTAATGAAATAGTATTTACCTCTATTAGATATAGGACTTATCGTACCACAGATATTTTAATGAACTAACTCCAACACCTTCTTTTCCCTCCAAAATTTACCTGTTGAAATGGTTCGCGGTGTTTCTTGCTAACTACACACTCTTCACATACTTCATTAGGAGATTCAAGCTATGGAAGACCCAACACCAACTGTTTTTGCTTTAACAACTTCAAGCTTTCAAAATTTAAATGCCCATAATGAAAATGCCACTTTCAGGCATCCTCTTTCACTTTTGCAGAAAGACAAGATTTTATGGAGTTGCGAAAATATAAAGGGAATAAGCGATTTGACGACATATTAATTTGAGAAATTAACCCCAAAGGAGGATCTCGTATCTTAAAAACTTCACTTTTGATCTTAACTTCATATCTCTTTTCTTGAAGCTGTCCAGTACTTAATAAATTCGTCTTCAATGCAGGGATGTAAAACACATTACCTATGGTATGAATGGAGTTGCTTTTGGTTGAGACCTGTACCTTTCCTTTTTTCATATGACAAAAACCATTGAATTATCTTTGAATCTCATAGTATCTTGAAAAGTTTCATCCAACTCTGAGAATGCCTCTTTTTTCCCACACATGTGATTACTGCAGTCGGTATCAAGAATCATAAATTAGTGAAAACTTTCTCTTTGAAAGTATATGCCATCAAAAGTGAAGCCTCTTCTTCTTCTTCTTCTTTCGTTTCCGCATCTTCTTTTATCTCTGGAAAGTTAGATCTGTCACCACGATTCTTATTTAAGTTGGTACAACACTCAGATTGATAGTGTCCAAAGAAAGGGAATTGTTAGCATTCAACTTGCGACTTGTCATGACTCTTTTCCTTTAGAGAGTCGCCAGCTCTATGCATCTCCTTTTGTGGTGTCAATTTTTTCTCTTCCATTTGGCTTTCTCCTGATCTGTTCCTTTTGAAGATGTCACTGTCTTCAATACTACTTTATCCTTGCCTTGTAGATTTATTTTCTTCTTACGAACCAACAAAGAACTTTGCAGCTCGTCAATAAAAAGAGTATCAATATCTTTGGATTCTTTAATTGAGCAAACAATATAATTGTACTTAGCTGTCATTGAATAAAGTGTTTTCTCAATGATGGTAACATCCTCCAGATTTTTGCCATGACTTTACATTTCATTTGTGATAGCCAAAGTTCTAGAGAAATAATCTGTTACCAACTCATCCCCTTGCATATATAGAGCCTCAAACTCACCACGAAATGCTTGAAGCTTTACTCATTTCGCCTTCACCATTCCTTGATACTTCTTCCTCATGGAATCCCACATCTATTTAGAAGTATCCTTCTAAAAAACGGTTTTTAGTATTGAACGATCAATATCCTGAAAAAAATAGATCTTTGATTTGAGATCTTTTAACCTTCGAATGTCCAACTCTGCCTTTTGTGCTTCCGACAAGGCAGTACCAGTGGCTGGCTCTTGCATGCCAACACTAAAAATTGGATAAAACTCCACCTGACAAAATTCTCCATCAACATTCTCCAATGGCCGTAATGACCAACAAAACACGGAATATCGGGTTGAACAAAATTTTCAGAGGTCATCATTTTACTGTTGCAGTAGTACTACAAAAATAAAAAGCTCAATCTGGATTGTATACCAAATGATAGAAAATTAACTGCAGCAATAAAAAGAAAAGAGACTCAGCAAGTGTGGAAGTTTTCTTTGTATTGAAGCTCCAAAATACTCTATTACAAGAGTCTTAAATAGATGAAAACTAGTAAACAAAAGAACACGTTTATTCTCCTAAAGAATTTAAATTTAAAAAAATTGACTCCACTATTTCTATAGCCTACCGAGTAAGAAACAACTTATTTAACTTCTAAACAAATTCAACAACCAAACCACTACTTCACAAAGCTAGCTGCTAACAATATGTGCATGTCCTTGTTCATAATTTTTATCACACCTTGACACATTTACTTTCAAGAATGGGTGAGCATTCACGATACTTAACACAAGTCATGGACTATAAACATTTGTTCATACTTCATAAAATTTTATCAAAAGCTTATTATCATTTCTTGAGATTTATATGATACACCTCAATATCACTTTGAAAGGTTAAGTGCACCACCACTTTATATTCTTTTATGTTGATAGTGGATTTATAAAACTTATCAAATTAGGTTACACAATTACCGCGTGGCCAATACCTTATGGTAAAAATTACCTTCACGTTTTAAAGGACTATTTGAAGAACACATAATGTTATTCGTTTTATAATTACATATACCATAATAATGACTGTTATTATTTTAACTGTATCACGTCCACGTTCATTTGTACAACCACAATAATTATTTTGTTATCTTTCAGGCTTATCATGTATTGCTACCACATTCACTTCAAGGAATAAAGCAAATTCAGGGGGACGGGCTTTAAAATTTTTCATCAACATTATATTATTTTGCCTCGATCATCATTATATCACCAAGATGGTGCATTGAGACTCAAAATCAATAAAATTTACCCACATTAAGGTGTGTTAGACCATAATTCTTTGAGACTTGAAGCTAACATTTTATTTTCACGATGCACCAAAATTATAAGTTAATGTCTTATTCTCTTGATATGAAACTTAAATTCATAGTCTTTTCTTCAGCCAATAACATAATAGGCCAAACCAATATAATTTTTCAGAATTTATATCAAATAAATATAATGGATAAATTGTAAGTTCCATTAACTCTCAGTTAAGCACTATGTTATATTCTGAAGGGTGCTCCATAGTAGTTTGCAGAAAATGAGGTGGTGGTTGGACCATGATTATTCAAAAGAGACATGCCATTATCTAAAAACAAATTAATCGTGAATTAAGAAAATGTACATGCAAATGAATTTATCTTAGAGATGATGAAAATGACTTCCGATTAATCTTTGAACCGTTATTTCATTAATCTAGCTCGGAGAGAAAATATATTTCATTAAAAAGAAAATGCAAATGAATAAGATGGAACCAATACCTGTTCAACTTCCTCGCAGACAGATATGAATACATATCGTAATCCCCAAGTGAGACCTTCTAGGAGGCAATATACACATGGAGAATTATAGGGTGATATATAGATCTTTTATTGTGTCTTTTCTTTCTTGCTAGAAATTATGCCTTTTCCAATAAATACTTTTGGCTTAAGAAATATATTAGCCATAGCAATTTAAATTATGATGAATATAACTGCTATAAATTCATCTTCAAAAGACTACTAACAGATCGTCAACATATATTATCATGTTCTTGAAGTATCAATGTAAATGCAAAATCATACCTTTTTCCAAAGAGGAATTATTGCTTACAGAGAACAACCAACATAGAACATTTGTCAAATGATTATTATCTTTCACCTAATTTATTAAGTTTCGTGCTGATAACGTATTATAAAATCAAGCTCAAAATAACAATAGACAAGAAATGTAGAAGATAAGAACAATAAAAAAAGACAAGAAATGAGAGGATTCTTATTCTTTCAAGTATTTCCCAAGTCTTCAAGTGTATTTCAAGTATACATAATAAAATAGTCAATGTCACTATTTATAGGATTACATTGAAGGATATAAAGGATTGCTATGAACATGACACTTAACCCATTTGATATCATCATGGATGAGATGGATAAGTTATTCTACGTAATGAAGATGAGAGGTAAAAATAGTGCGGATTCATTTCTAGAATAATGAACATATATACACACTAGTTAGTTTGATAACAACCTACAATATACGTACAATAAAAGTGTATCTTCACCTATATATTTAAGTTAAATCATTTTTATACACAGATTAATCAAATTTGGAGTGGAGTCAATGGGAGGAGAAGAAGGAGAAGAGGAGTTATCACTGAGTGTGACATGCTCGTGTATATGGAGACATACACATGAATGGCCACCTTGTTAGTATAATAACACACATTTCTTCAAGTCCTCCTGAAATCAAACCCCAGCTTGGAAACACATAACCACAAATGTTTATACTTGGGGTGTGTTCGTTATCGTAGAAAATGTTTTAAATATTGTTTTGTGATTGCACTTTTTAAAAGTATTTTTTAAAAAAATAATTTGTTTGGTCAAAACAACTTGGAAATCAAAGATATTTTTTTAGAAAAAAATATTTTTATGAATATTTAATGTGTTTGATCAATAAGTAAAAATGCTTTTAAGTAGAACTAGAAGCTTCTGAGATTGGGAAGAAGCTAAAATTTTTTGCTTACTGAAAAAAGTAGAAGCAGAAGAAGAAAATTAATTTTTTCCAGAAAAAAATATCCTATCACAAATACATATTTACCAAGTATATCACTCATTAATTCATTAATTTCTAATTATAAAAACTTGTTTGATTACTATGTATTGCAACTCATTCTTTTTAATGAGATCTAATACATTTAAATGAAAATAATAAAATTACAGTTACTTTTATTCTTGTTATTATTATCAAATTGATTTTTTTATATATATTTTTTAAATTTTATACTATAGATATAATTTATTTCTTGTAAAAAAAATATATGTTTATTTTTCTTTTACTCTTCAAGCACTCTTGTTACTCATATATAGTGATTTAATTTGTGGAATAATTTTTAAATTTATTTTTCCTTGTTGTTTAGTATATTTAAATCATCATATTAATATTATATAAACATTTAATATTTTCTACAAAATAAAAGTAGAAATTATATTAAAGTCTTTTATAATAGATACTTAAAGTAATTTCTCTCTATAGAATAACCTTAACAGTAAATGTGTGTTGATTCTTATTCTTTTTGGTAATTTGACATTTAAAAATATTTTTTTAAAAAGATTAGTCAAACAAACTCTTCATATCAAAAATATCTTTAAAATGAATTAATCAAACACAAACTGCTATTAACAATATTTTAAAAAAACCGAGGTAAACTCTATACAAATCAATTCTTTAAAAAAAACACAAACTACTTTTTTGAAAAAGTACTTTTCTGAAAAGCTATTTTAATAAAAGTACATCTTAAAATAAGTAATTCTTAGCCGTTTGGTCATACATGTTTAGTTTCTTCAAAATATGAAAACAAATTCCACATGTACTATTCCACATTGATTGTGTCCTCCGACCTCGGACATATCTATCTTCAACCCATCCTTATAGACTCTACCCAATCACCACACATTCTCATTCTCAATTCCACTTCCGATAATATTTGTCTAAATTATATATAAATACTGTTTGAATAATACTTTTTATATACATATTATACACAAAAAAATAAATTAGAAAACCTACTTATCTTTTTTTTAAAAATATTTTCTAAAAATTTATTTTTTATTAAAAAAAAATAAAATCCTAGGTACCGAATATACCTTTAGTTATGGCCTCAGCCACTCTCACTACTGAATTTGGAATTGAATATTTGAACCGTTAAAGAATTACTTAACCTTTTTAAAAAAATAAAAAATTTAACAATCCTTCTTCTTTGTTTGATTACTTGACTGATTATGCTGAACTAGTTCCGAAAATCATGGAACATATTAGAATTTGATTTACGTTAGAAAAGGAAATTAATAGGATTACAAATCTTTAGTAAATTTTTCCCTAAATTTTAGTTATAAAGTTACCATGGTTATCTTTTTATTTACCAGATAGTGTAAAATGTTTTGTACATTGATAATGCATGTTACTTAAATTCTATCAAATTTTATCTGTAATAATTTTTTAATTAAATATAGGGTTGGATTATGAAGCATTGGATTTTGTCGAACCCACTAATTTACGGGTCATTGCATTTGGTTTTTACCTTAGGTTTGAAATTATTAATACATGAATTAGTTATATAGAAAGAGAAAAAATATAAAATTCTTCTAAATTTTGTACACTAAATTTATTTTAGCACTTTAATTTTATCGGTAATTCTTTATCCTCTAAATTCGTTTCAAGTTAATTTAATATTGCCCTAAGAGTATTATACCTGTCTCACAATATGAAGTGTATTACACACGCGTCACATCATTGCCACATCAGTACCACATCAGCGCCACGTCAAAATTATTTAAATTTTGATTTTTTCGTTTCTTTTTTGCTTATTGATAATATTTTATTTTTCTTATATTTTTATACACTAACTAATTTCTAATTCCTAACTAATTCAAGAAAAATGGAGGTTGTTTTTCTTCATTCGGTGTCTTTACTTTCCAAAAAAGTTTAATTTTTTTTTAAAAAATTAAATCTTGAAAGTACAAAGTAAAGAAATTGATAGATAAATATACTTTTTGTGTGGGTGGTACGTTGGGTGGTTGGTATTGGGGATCGGGAGGTCAAAGAAGGAGAAATGGTGGTGTAGTTCGAAGAAGGAGAAAGGAGATGGGGTTCGGAGAAGGAGAGAAGTTGGGCAAATTTGAAAAAGGAGAAGGGGGCAGGGGTATTTGAAGAAGAAAATAGAGTTGGATAGGAGGTTATTTTTATTTTTTATTTTTTTTATATAATACAAATAGCAAGGGACCACCTTTTTTTTAAACTATGCGCCTTTTAAATTTTTTATTTATTTTTCACATCTGCCGTTTAGGTGGTATTAAATTCACTTAAAATGAAACTAGGCATAAAGAATTATATGTAAAATTAAAGTGCTAAAATAAATTTAGTGGACAAATTCAGAAGAACTTTATGTGTTTTCTCTATATAAAAATTAATAATGCAGGAATTATTTACAAATGAATATTTTGTTTGATGTATAACATATTAGTATACAATGTATAATTTAAAATATTAATTTAGTTTGTAACATATTAGGATACAACGTATATTTTAAAATATTAATTTAGTTTTTAAACAAGATAATCTTTTTATGTTATGAGAATTAGTTTGATCATTTTAGCATTTTAATTCACGTATAATAGTACTAATTCTTAAATTCGTATTCCATTATGAAATAATAAAGAAAGAACAAGAATATTTAGAGAAAGAGAGAATGAAAGAAGTTCTTATTTTTCTTGATGGGATGAAATACAATGAAGGAGAACCCTCTATTTATGTGGATAATTCCTCCTAACTTTTCTCCAGAAGATAGACTTTCACTATAATATAAATACATGTATCCACTACAATACAAATACCTTTATAGATATTCACCATAATACAAATATGTCTATAACACTCCCCCTTGAATGTCTATTTGATAGATAATGTGTCTCGTCAAAACCTTACTAGAAAAAACCCATTGGGAAAAAATCTAATGAAGGAAAAAGAGTACACATATCTAATAATACGCATTTTGGCTGTCTCATTAAAGACCTTACAAGAAAAACCCAGTGGGACAAAACCTCGTAAGGGAAAAAGAGTACAACACGTATTAACTCCCCTTAATTAGAACATCCTTGAATCTTTGCATCCCAATCTGCTGCACCATCTTCTTGAAAGTTGCAGTTGGTAGAGACTTGATAAATAAATCAGTCACATTATCACTTGAACAAATCTGTTGCATATTGATATCACCATTCTTTTGGAGCTCATGTGTGTAGAAAAACTTTGGCGAGATGTGCTTCGTTCTATCTCCTTTTATGAATTCTCCCTTTAGTTGTGCTATGCATGCTGCATTATCTTCATCAAAATTGTGGGTACTTTATCACATTTCAAACCACATTTTTCTCTAATGAGATGTATCATGGACCTCAACCACACACATTCTCGGCTTGCTTCATGAATAGTTATTATCTCAATATGATTTGATGAAATAGCTACGAGAGACTTCTTTGTAGATCTCCAGGATATAGCAGTACCTCCACATATGAACACGTAGCCAGTTTGAGATCGAGCTTTGTGTGGGTCAGATAATACCCTGCATCGGCATAACCAATAAGATCGGGACTGCAATTGTTAGAATAAATAAGCCCATATCGGTAGTCCATTTTAGATACTGCATTATGCATTTGATCCCATTCCAATGCCTCCTAGTAGGAGCAGAACTAAACCTTGCTAACAAATTAACCGAAAAGGCTATATCAGGTCTTGTAGTGTTAGAAAGATACATTAGTGCACTAATTGCACTAAGATATGGTACTTCAGGACCAAGAATTTCCTCATTTTTTTGTTGAGGTCGGAATGGATCCTTATTCACATCAAGTGATCGAACAACTATCGGAGTACTTAATTGATGTGCTCCATCCATATAAAATCTTTTCAACACCTTTTCTGTATAGGCAGATTGATGAACAAAGATACCGTTTGTCAAATATTTTATTTGCAAACTAAGACATAATTTTGTCTTTCCAAGATCTTTCATTTCAAATTCCTTCTTTAAATAATTAATTGCCTTTTGAACCTCTATTGGAGTTCCAATAAGGTTTATGTCATCTACATAAACAGCAAGTATGACAAACTCCTATGTTGTTTTCTTTATAAAAACCCATGGGAAAATTTCATCATTTATATAACCTTGCTTAGATAAATATTCTAATATGGTTATACCACATGCATCCAGATTGCTTCAAACCATACAATGATCTTTGCAATCTATACATTTCCCGAGACTTTGAGCGATATGCTTCAGGCATTTTAAATCCTTCGAAAATTTTCATATATATCTCATTATCAAGTGATCCATATAGATAAGCTGTAACCACATCTATCAAATGTATTGCAAGCCTCCCATGGACAGTGAAACTAAGATAACGCAATGTTATTGCATCCATAACTGGTGGGTATGTCTCTTCATAGTCGACACCAGGCCTTTGTGAAAATCTTGTGCAACAAGGCGCGCTTTGTACCTTTGTACTTCATTTTTCTCATTTCTTTTTCGCACAAAGATTCATTTATAGCCAACAGGTTTAATACCATTAGATTTTTGAGCTATAGGCCCAAAAACTTTATGCTTAACAAGTGAATTCAATTCTGATTGAATTGCTTCTTGCCATTTTGGCCAATCATTTCTTTGTCGATATTCTATGACAGATTGAGGTTCAAGATCCTCACTATCTTGTATGGTTTTTGTTGCAACATTATATGCAAAGACATAATCCACCACTATTTTTGATTGATTAATTCCAGCATCACTTGAATTTATGGATAGTTCCTCATTTTCTTAAGTCTCAGGCTTATGGATTCCGTCATGGATATCAAAATTGCTCAAGTCTTCAACTTTCATATGTAGTTCTTTCGCAGTGTCTTCTTGACCATTTTATTTTTTTTCTAGGATTTCGATCCTTAGAACCCAATGATCTACCATGCTTTAGGCGTGCTTTGGACTCATTAGCTATGACACTAGTAGATGGTCCTTCAGGGTCATCAATTCGAATTGGGACATTCTCTGCAGGAATATGTGATTTAGTAATTCTTTTCAAATCTGTAAATGCATCTGGCATTTGATTTACAATATTTTGCAGGTGAATAATCTTTTGTACTTCTTGCTCACAAATAGAAGCACGTGGATCAAGATGAGACAGTGATGGATTTTTTCATACAATTTCTCTTTTGATTTCACTATTTTCTCCCCCTAATTTTGAAAAAACTGTCTTATCAAACCGACAATCTGCAAATCGAGCAGTGAACATGTCTTCAGTTAATGGTTCAAGGTAGAAAATAATGAAGGGAGATTCAAACCCAACATAAATTCCTAACCTTCTTTGGGGACCCATCTTTGTGTGATATGGTGGTGCTACTAGCATATATACAACACATCCAAAAATTCTCAGATGATATATATTAGGTTTTTGACTCAAAATCAATTGCAACGAAGAAAATTTATGATTATCTTTCGGTCTGAGATGAACAAGTATTTCAGCATGCAGAATCGCATGACCCCAAACAAAAGCAGACAACCTAGTTTTCATGATCAAAGGTCTTGCTATCAACTGCAGACGTTTAATTAATGACTCGGCAAGGCCATTTTGAGTGTGAACATGAGCTACAAGATGTTTAATTTTTATCCCAATTGGTAAGAAATAATCATTAAATGTTTGGGATGAAAACTCTGCAGCATTACCAAGGCGAATAGACTATCTGATTATCAGAAAATTGTGCCCGTAATCGTATTATTTGTGCCAATAATTTTGCAAATGTCAGGTTGCGAGATGACAATAGACACACATGAGACCATCTAGAAGAAGAATCTATTAGGACCATGAAGTATCTAAACGACCCACTAAGTGGGTGGATAGATCCACAAATATCCCCATGTATACGTTCCAAGAACGCAGGGGACTCAATCTCAACCTTTGTTGGTGATGGTCTCATAATTAACTTTCCTTGATAACAAGTAGTAAAGAAAATTAACCATTTGAAAGAATCTTCAAGTTCTTTAATGGATGCCCATTTGAATTTTATATAATTCGTCTCATCATTATAGATCCAGGATGTCCCAGACGATCATGCCAAAGTACGAAAGTATTTGCATTAATAAACTTCTGGTTTACTATAGAATGTGCCTCAATTGCACTAATATTTGTCCAATAGAAGCAAGAAGATAAAGCAGAAAACTTTTCTATAACACATGTCTGCCCAGAGACATTCTTGGTAATACCAAGATATTCAAGATTCATCTCATCCATTGTATTGATATGACAATCATTTTCACGGATATCTTTAAAACTCAATAAATTTCTCCGAGCTTTAGGAGAAAACATGGCATTATTTATGATGAGTTGAGTTCCCTTAAGCAAAATTATAATGGCTTTCTCGAAGCCTTCAATCAAATTGGTACTACCAGATATTGTAGTAATATTTTATCTTGCCCATGTTTAAGTGAGAAAAATATTTCTCATCTTTGAATATCATATGTGTTGTCCAGAATCAATCAAATAAATGTCTTCATAATTTGACAACTTGCTTTGAAAATTATCCATATCTTCAAATAAGATGACATATATAAGATAAAATATATATTAAAATTTTATACAAAGTAAAACTTAGTGTAACCAATTAGCAGTTATCTTCTACTAAATAATTAACAAATTAATAATTGTCTACACATCATGTACTTTCATTATGTTAATTAACAAATAAACTTGTTTATATACCAAATTTGTCAAGATATAAATAAGTTTCCATGAGAGAAATAAATAAATGAGTTTGTTAAATAAATGTCAATGATTAATGCCCTTTTTTTTTAAAGAAAATTTCTCAAAAGAAAACTGACTGTCTTTTTTTCTGTCAAAATGAAAAAGGGAAACAAATAATGTATACATTTGTTTCGTCATTAGATCATCATCATGAGCTCCACTTTACAGTGCAGCTATGCAAGTTTTTTTTTAGAGAAGCGAAAAAAATTCTCAAAAAGTAACAAAATATTATTTAAATAAGATGAAACTAGATTAAATTTTATCAATAATAATATGACTAGACTAATTAATACTAATATGACTAGTACTCATGGTTTTTCTTCACTACTACAAATTGGTAAAAATTAAAATCATAATCAATTTTCACAGAACCAGCACAATCAAGTGATCTATCTTTCCTTCAGGGTGCTCAAAGAAATCTGCCACATCCAAGTGTGTGGTATCAACATGATTTTCAGAGATAAAATTAACTTCAGGATTTTTCTCTTTCTTCTTTTGTGATGCTTGATAAAGTTCAAACAAATATTTTGGAGTACGACAGGTACATGACCAGTGTCCTCTTCCACCACATCGATAGCATCTGTTTTCTGAGTCACTTGTTTCTCGCTTCTCATCCTTTTCTTTTTTTCTTTTGATGGTATTTTTTCTTTGAAGAATGATTAACACCAGGAACATGATTTATTTCATGATCACGACCACGACCACGTCCACGACCAGAGCCATGTTCAACTCTGTCATGTTCAAAATTGTGTCTCAATTGAAACTATGTGGAGAGACAATTAATGATGCCGATATGATGGAAAAAACGCTCTCCACCTTTCATGCCTCGAATGTGCTTTTACAGCAACAATATCGAGAGAAAGGTTTCACAAAGTATTCTGAACTGATTTCTCATCTTCTCGTAGCTGAACAAAATAATGATTTGTTAGTTAAAAATCATGAGAATCGACCTATTGGATCTACACCATGAACAAACTTATAGTATTGAAACCCCATATGCATCCAATCATATCGTGCCTTTGGATGGATGACCATCTTCGTGTGGTCATATCTTTCTTTCAGGATATTTCAAAAAATAAGTGGATCCTTAATCGTGAGATATTCAATTTTTAAAATTTTTTCAATATGATGATGCAAGAATATCATAACATTAGTACGATTCTGGTTTGATGTTTTGTTTCACTTTTAATGGTATCTCCAAGACCCATTGCATCCAAATGGATTTCAACATCTAACACCTATGAAAGGTAGTTCTTGCCCGAACTTTGAAGGGCAACGAACTCAAGTTTCGTAAGATTATCCATATTAAAAGAAAGAGGGGAGGAAAAAAATACATTAGCCTTCAAATTTTGAGACGGTAGAGTTTCGTGCTGATAACGTGTTATGAAATTTTAAAGAAAGAACAAGACTATTGTAGAGAAAGAGAGAACGAGAGAAGTTCTTATTTCTCTTGATGGGATGAAATACAATGAAGGAGAACCCCTCTATTTATAGGGATAATTCCTCCTAACTTTTCTCCAAAAGATAGACTTTCACTATAATATAAACATATGTATCCACTACAATACAAATACCTTTATAAACATTCACCATAATACAAATATGTTTATAACATATTTTACATTCTATTATGCAATAAATTTTCTCCATCTCATTTTAATTATTGTTGTTAGAGCGCTTACTGTTATTGTAGCTCTAAACTAATATAATTATCACTTTAGAAATTATAATTATCTCACTATTTTTAATTATATCCTTAATATTAAAGAAGAATGCTTGGTATGAAGAAATAATCAATCTAATTTTATTAAATATGATAATTAACTTGATAAATCATATTTTTTATTTATTATTTTCTTAATGGACATTAAATAAGTCAACAGCTAGAATAGGACAGATGAGTGTTATTAATTCTGACAAAAAATTAATTAATTATGTAGGGACGACAACGGGGAGGGTATTGTGCGATTGCAGGGATATGCATATAAATCCGCAAAGATTTTAATCCACACCGCCCTGTTCCATATAAAATAATTTGATATTTTCAATCCGCTCCTCCCCACCCCACATAAATTCGCCTTGCATAATTTAATATATATCAACAATCTTAAAAATTTTATTTATACAAATACTTTTTATTATTCTCTGTCTCAACTTTCAAATTCACATACTTGCTCCATCTATATGCCTTTTAGAGAAGAATTTTTTTTTGAATAATAACCTGAAAAAAGAAATATCAGAAATGAAATTAAATAAAACAATAAATATACCTATATAGAAAAATGCATTTACATTTAGTCTGCACATATTATATAAGAAACAAATAAAAGATATAGTGGTATAACTTTTGCCTATAGGTGTTGGACTTTTTTTTTCTTTTTAGCCTTAAATGGATTAAAAAAAAAATTCTTTCCCCTTACATTTTTAGTTTTGAATTTGTATTTTCTATGAAAAATCAATATTTAAAACAAAATTCATGATTTATTATTCCATATGCCATAAGTTATGACATGAAAAATGTTCATGAATTAGTTTTATTTAATCACTATAGATACCAAAAATATATATATAGTTTTAATTTTGCTTCATCAAAATAAAATATCATTAAAAAATAAGAAAATAATTAAAGAGAATATTAGAAATAAAAAAAAAAGTTAGCAATAAAAATTAGCCAAGGAATTTAAATAAGTTAAAAATTAGATTTTTAAGAAAATTCTTTCAACCAACCTCGCCCCACCTAATATAAGTTCAAATCTGCCTGCGACGCATCCGCCTCGCTTCATTGTCATTCCTACAAATATAGGGCAAGCAATGCTGAATTTTATGTAAGTTGAAACTAAACAATCAAACAATATAGTATCATTTAATGTTGTAAATAATTTTGCGCAAATATTAAAATATTTATATTTTTTCCATTTAAAATAAGTAGTGTTTTTATATTTTAAAATTTTATTTCAAAATAAATGATATTTTATATTATCAAAAAGGTGTTAATGACATTCTTCCAATTTTCTCATTATTTAGATAAAAATAATATAATATAACCAAGAAACAATTAAAGTGCTATATTTTAAAGGTATTTATTAACACTTTGTTTGGATGGTTATTACATATTATTTCATAATAAATTATATTATATTATATTATTTATATTTTATTGCTTTAACGAATACAGTCTTTGGATAGATTGTATTCTTTTCAGTCATTACAAAATGTCATACATCAATAATGAAGGATAAACCTACAAAAAAGTAGGGCATGGGGTAGAGATACTATAAAAGGTGGGGTAAAGGATAAAATAGAATTATTGAATAATAAATAAAGACAAAATGAGAAAGAAAAAAAGTAGATCACACCAACTTGGTCATTACATAAAATAAGACTTTTTATCGTTACATAACATAGATTTAACGATACGATATAATAAAATTTATGTAACAATAAAAAAATATTATATTTAGACTAACAACACAATAGAATACAATAGGTAACAACCATCCAAACAAGCTATAAGGTAAGTAAGTCAAAATATATGTTTTTTTTTACAGGAATGAGTAGTTTCCTAAGGGGTATTTGCTAACATGAGAAAATGGAATAATCGAGAATCTCGAGTAACCGGCCAAGCCGCTAAAGTCGCTAAAGTAGTGATAAATCCTGTTAATAAAATGGGTCCTATAGAAAGTCCATCTATTCCTAATCTCCAATGGAAATCAAAAAAATCGGTCCATTTATAATCCTCCACTAGTTGGATTAATGGATCATCCGATTGGAAATGATAACAAAATGCATAAGTCGTTTGTGATTCGTGCTATTATCCCTTAAATAGTTAAAGGGTCCTTCCGTTTGATTCGTATTCCTATCAAAAACTTTATTTCTTAAAAGGATTTAATCCTTTTCCTCTCAATGAAAGATTCGAGAATAAATACACATTCTCGTGATTTGTATCCAAATCACTGATGGGGTCTGTTTGGCACCTCCTAAATGGGCGTCCAAATTGGACCGAATCCTTTGTCAGTCTATGGTTCCCTCAAAGTTATGGAGTAAGACATTGATTTCTCAACAAGATCAATTTTTCTGATTGTATGATGCCCTTCTTTGTGTTTGATTTCGGGTAATCTTTTTCACGATCGTTTTGCTGTTTTGAGAAAAATGGGCCCAGATTCTTTTCTTTTTTATATCTGATCCATGCTCTCTTTCTCTTTGACTTGCGGGTTCTTTTGCTTCTTGAATTCGATTCTTTATTTTTTTATTTGATGTTAGAAAAAAGTTTTGTTTTTGATTTTTATTTTGACTAACATTTGCAACTCGTTGGTTTTTTTAGGGTTAGGATTAAAAAAGACCAGCCCACATAGTATGAACTAAAAATTATAGAAATAATAACCAACCCATCACTTCGCATTATCTGGATCTAAAGAACCAGTCAAGATATGATATATAGGTCATATCTTTGTAGCAACTGAAATCTTTTGCATAAACAAAAAAAGAAATCTGATTCGAAGTTGTAAAGCAAAATAGCCAAAAAAGATGTGGATATGGAGCTCGAGTAGAAAGTATTAATTTATTTCTCGGGGCAAGGGTCTAGGGTTAATACCAATCAATAAAAAAATTGAAACAACTTCATATAATCTTTATGGGATTCCCAAAATTTTTAATAGAAAGTCGACCGCGCGGAATCGAAGAATTACAAATGACCTTACAAAAAGAATTTAATTGTGTAAACCGAAAATTGAACATTGCCGTCACAAGAATTGCAAAACCTTACGGAAACCCTAATATTCTTGCAGAATTTATAGCTGGGCAATTAAAGAATAGAGTTTCATTTCGAAAGACTGTAAACAAAAGGACTCTTTTCATAACCCCAATACATTTTGTATGCAAATACTACCCCGTTCACGTTTTTTCTTTTTCTTATCAATGAATAGATCTCTTTACTTGTATGACTTAGATGTCTCGAATTTCTCGAAAAAGTGATTCGATTGATGGGATTTGGTATAAGATTGATGATCTCGGTGAGATTGATATTTCAATCTTTCTTCTTAGAACGTATTGATTTGATCCCATAAGCGAGACCAAGCATGTTGCCGCCAGAAGCAGAACCCCGTATTTCTTCTAGAGAATCACCTAATTATTCCAGAGCAACTAGAAAGAGATTCTTTAACCAGAAAGAATTCGGTTCAGATGTAGGATACCTATCTAGATCCTGATCTATTTGACATAAATAAAAGGGGTAAAGTCTTTGGAACACTAATTGGTCTCTTTATCACATTAGTCAAAACTCATTTATTTTTGTTCATTCCTATTGCAACAAGATGGACTTGATCCAAAGGTTCTTTCTTGATCTAGCTACAAGGATGGGGCAGTATGGAAAGATAAAATGGGGAACCTAATTGATTCTATTTTGAATCAGCATTATATCCAAACTCAGTTCTCTCCTTTGAATTGACGATATAGTAATTTTGATTGAATTTCTTCGAGACATTTCCCACTAAGTGATTTATATGAATCATTAATTTTCCTTTCATGGAGTTTCTCCCTTATTCATATAATTTCGTATTACAAAAAATATTTTAATTTTAAGTAAAATAACTGGGCCAAGTGCTATTTTTAAACGATGACTTTGGTTTACTAGAGACATCAACATATTATATTATTTTAGCTCGGTGGAAATAAAATCCTTTTCCTCAGGATCCTATTAACTAGAAATAGAGAACGAAATAACTAGAGAGGTTGTTAGAATCCCCCTCTTCTCGAAGGATCATCTATAAAGCTATTCGTTTTATTTGTATTCAGACCAAAAGCTGATGCCCCGAATAGAACATAGAACGACAATAAAATAATAAAAGAGAAGAAAAACGGATATTATAGATATCTCCACACGTGTTTAAGCCATACAAACATTCTTTTCTTATACACTTCACAATCGTTCTTCCGCCTTGACAGGGCGGTGCTCTGACCAATTGAACTACAATCCCAGGAAAATACGGGATCTAGCAGAAAATTTGATTCTTTTTTATCTCCGGATCGGGTATTTCTGAAGTACAAAGGGGGTAAAGGATCCTTGAATAACCATAGGGTAACCTGAAAATCCCAGCAAAGACTTCTACAAGACATGCTATTTTTCCATAGAAATACATTCGTTCAAGAAGGGCTCCAAAAGATGTTGATCGTAAATGAGAAGATTGGTTCCGTAGGAAGACAAAAGTGGATTCGCATTCATATACATAAGAATTATATAAGAAGACAATTTTTTTCTATTTCTATTTAGAAAACTAAAAAGTTTATTTATCTATTCAAACAAGATATACAAATTACTAATCGATTGAATGAAATCTCAAAGAAGCCCACGTTCAAGGTATTACTTAGTGCTAGCTGATGAGAGTTACTTCAGAAACAAAAAAGTAAAGTCAAACTTCTCTGGGGTATTATCTCAATTCCAATAAAATGCAATCGGGTTATACCCAAATTAAAATCACCACTTATTTTGATGTTGAGGAAGTATACTCCAACGATCCCTCAGTGTTTGATTCAACTTTAAGATGTGATGGGGGATTTTAAATAACGGATTCAATTAAATACAATCATTTTGAGTCCGACACTGAAAGAGCATGTTTTTTTGTCTTTCGCATTAAAACGACACCTCTTAAAAGAATATATATAAAAGTAGGTAGTTCACCCAATACTTGGCAAACTGCATGTCACTCTGTTAATGTCATCCAACAATCAAACAACCAATAAAAAGAGATTCATGGAGCAGTTCGCCCAGTACCTGATGAACGACGTGAATTCATTTTTTTGTAGTTCGCAAGTTATTGGGCGAACTGCTTCATAAAAAAGATCATTTAGCTTAAGCTTTTCTAAAAAGATTATTCACGGGTTATTGGTCATATTGTCTTCATCCCGTCCGTGAAGTATAATTTTTTAAAAAACATTATCACATTTAATTGCTTGAAATTCTTCATGTGAAGCTTATTTTTTGTCGTATTTCTTTGCTTAAGATTCTTCATGGGTTGAAACTTTTCAGAAAAGATTTTTTTGGTTCGCTTTTTAATAAATTCTTCACAGACATAATAATTTTTATTTTTTTAGTTTGATTAGGAAGAGTGTTCAAGTCTATATTCTCCAATTTATATGCTTCATTTTATTTATCTCATTCATCATCTTTTACTCTCTTGTACAAGTGTAATGATCCGCTGTCATTACGAGCTAATCAAGGCCTTAGCACCCCTTTTCGTCTAAGTGCGCAATTTAAAATTTCAGGAAAGTTTGGTTGAAAGACTTATGTTTTGGGGAATGAAAAATGTGCAGAAATTTTGAGCTATTGGTTAGTGAGGACCATTGCAGCGATGGAATTTCCGCTATAGATAGACCGTTCATGACGGCCGGAGGTTCGTCGAGCAGTAAAGAAGAAAACTGTTAGGTTCACCATGATGAGGCTCTGATCGCCATAGCGGGTTTGCTACAGCAGAAAATAGACCACTATAACAGACGATGTGAGGCAGTATGATGATTTAAATTAGAATTTTGGGGTTCATCTCATTATTCTAAGGCACTAAAACTGAAAGAGTTTAGGGCAATTTTTCAGAAGTTGAAGCAGCTGTTCTTCCCAAGGTGAGTTTTCTAATTAGTTTTTCTTTGCTTTCGATTTTCTAATACCCTAGAATCAATGGGTAGTCCTAAAGGGTAATTCTTTAAGTTAAAACCCTAATTTTGTGAAAACTAGGAATATTTGAATGAGAATGATTGGGTGTTGATTCCTAGGCTAAAAAGTGGGTAAGTAACACTTTCTAGGAGGAGTGGGTAAGTAACACTTTCTAGGAAAGGTGGCCTATGAGTTGGAGCTACCAGCAGAGTTAGCTTCGGTGCATCCAGTGTTCCATGTGTCCGTGTTGAAGAAATGCATTGGTGATCCAGCCTTGGTTGTTCCGGTAGAGAACATTGGGGTGAAGGATAGCCTTACTTATGAGAAGGTTCCGATTGAGATCTTTGATCGTCAGGTTCGGAAGTTGAGTTACAAGGAGGTGGCTTCAATAAAGGTTTTGTGGAGGAATCATCTTGTTGAGGGAGTTATACGGGAAGTCGAAGCAGATATAATGGCTAGATACCCGCATCTTTTCCCTTTCGATCCCATTCCATCTTGAGGTATAAATTCATCCTTAAAACTCTATATAGTTTCATCTCATGATTATGTCTCTAAGTTCCTTTCATATTTTAGCATGCATATTTGTTTCGTGAGTTTAGTTCATTCATATATTTCAGTCTGAAGTCAGTCACTCTGTCAGTTTTCAGCTATAATCATTCAGTTTTGGGAGTAGTTCTTTTCCCTAGCCTTCCAGTATGCTTAAGTCATATTCGAGGACGAATTTTCCCAAGGGAGGATATTATAACACCTCGGACCTCAAAATAGCTTGTTGAAGGAAAAATAACTGAAATTGCAAGTCTAGTGCAGGGAGTGACAGTGTGGCTGACGTCCCGTCAAGTCCCTGATGATGCAATGAAGGTCGTCATACAGGCAAGAGACCGTCAGTGCTGATGTCCAAGTTCGACAGCGTAGCTGAAAGCCCATCACAGCTCTAATGGTGAGGGTGATAGCCATCAGACCATCGATGGACTGTCGTTTGGACTGTTATTAGGTGTTTTGGGGTTCAGGGCTTGATGGTGGACCTGATAGACCATCAGAGGAGTGACAGCTTGTTACTTATACTGCCAGAGGGAGGTTTTTGACTCGGCCTTCTGTTTAAGGGCGACAGTGGTATTGACGGACCGTCGGGCATGTGACGGCTCATCATCTGTACTGTCAGATCACCCAGTCGTTTAGTTTTCGCCAGATTCTCAGTGAAAATTTTATAATCTCCTATATTTTTAACTCCTATACAATGTCGTAATGAGGGATTTAGAGGATTTAACCTATTCTAAGTCATTCTACCCTCATTCCTACTTTGAATTCAAGTTTCTTCTTCCAAGACCATCAAGGGTTCTTCATTAATTTCAGTCTCATCTTCTCAAATTTTCTCTTTGGGTCTCAAGCTAAAGCTGTAATCCAGTGAACCTAGGCATGTGGGCTTATCAATGATGGTTCTTTCACCCTCATGCCCCTTCTTCAAGCAAATTCATGATCACCTATTCCCCAAGCCCTATTTTTAAAATTCTACGGATTATGTTTGGTTATGAAATTCCTCCATGATTCTCTTATGGGTAAAGCTGAATTGATAAGAATTTATGATTTTCATTATTGAGGTTTTATAATTTGTACATCTTCTCATGAAATTATGGTCTCTTATGTTACAAGTATGATTATAAACTTTTGGGGCTAAATCACTTTTTTATGAAATTCTATAATCTTCTTATGATTTTCAATGCTCTCAAGCCCTAAATTATATTTTATGATGTATGATACATGATTTCCTACAGGTAGCCTTCATGAATTTATGAATTTCAAGTATGATGATTTTCTCAATTATGTATGGTTTTCATGATTATCAGGATTATGATTATGGCTGAATCACGGGCTTTTATTTCATGGCTAGTTCAGGTATTACAAGCATGTTCATGTTTATTATGATTTATACTTGAACTTCATGTATGATTTCACGATATTTATTATGTGTCATGTGCATATTTTTGGGAGTAGTGTCTAATACCGAGTAGGCTTAGGGATCAGGCAATCCCTGAGTCTTAGAACATGCCAATGTAGGTTGATACTCATGTTAACCCTACCGGGTCTCTTCAATAATCACATCATGTTATCGTTCTTTGCCTTACAAGGCTTAGGATAGCTCTGGCCATTTGAGTGAGATAAGTGGGGCATCATGTAAGCTCTATCATGATTGTGTCGGTTATGACGAGTTCTCCCATTGTTCCTTATATTTTATGCATGATCATGTTTACAATACTTTGGCTCAAGTTATGATTTACAAGATTTCTCTTATGATTACGATTATGACTAGTTTATAAGCAGTTTTGAAAACCTTGAGCCCTCATGTCTAAATTATGATTTATTACATCATGTTTCAAGAACGTTTTATTCTCATGAACTTTTATGTATTTTAAATGTCCACTTTTACTTACCTGCATACTCAGTACATTTCAAGTACTGACCGCATGCTATATGTTGTATAATTTCATGATACAGGTTCGAGCAATCAGACTCAGTCTCGCCGTTAGTCTAGCCCCTACCTCAGTACAACTCAGTTTTCGTTGTTGGTGAGTCCTCATCTTCCAAGGACATTCAATTTAGTTGTTTTGATTATGCTATTTCAGTTTCTTACTTTAGCGAGCTAGTTGGGGGTGTTGTCCCATCATCTCATCAGATAGTTTAGAGGTTTATTGACATTATGTAGGCTTTCATCTTTATCGACTGTTGACTCCGTTTATGATCGTTGATATATGTTAGATTTCTGTTTAAAAGTGTTTTGCTTTAATTTCCACTTGAATTATGCCCTTGGTTTCATTATGCATGTTCCATGGGTTAGCTTGGAGTCATTCATAGATCTAGATCCCGTGTCTCGATTCGGGGTCCATGCTCGGGTCGTAACATTAGTACATAGGTTCCTTCGATAGAGTCAATTTCAGTGGTTCAGAATTTTCTAGAGGTATTTTCCATAGATTTTTCTAGCAGGACACTAGATCGCGACATTGATTTTTGCATAGACTTAAAGCCAAGGACCTGACCTATTTTTATACCGTCATATAGAATGGCACCAACTGAGTTGAGAGAGCTAAAAGAACAACTATAGAAATTTCTTAGTGAGGGGTTCATTCATCCGAGCATCTCTCCCTAGGGTGTCCCAGTGTTGCTTGTGAAGAAGGAAGATGGTAGAATACGGATGTGCATTGACTATCATTGGTTGAATAACGCCACCATTTGAAACAACTATCCCCTTCCCCAGATAAATGACATGTTTGATCATCTCCAGGGTGCAGTAGTATTTTCAAAGATTGATTTGTGGTCGGGTTATCATTAGCTGAAAATTTGTGCCGAGGATATTCTAAAAATGGCCTTTTGGACCAGGTATGGGCACTACGAGTTCTTGGTTATGTCATTCGTGATAACTAATGCTCCAGCTACTTTCATGAGCTTGATGAATGCTATTTTCAAACCTTATCTAGATTCCCTTGTGATCATTTTATTGATGATATTATGGTGTATTCAAAGACTAAGTAGAAACATGATGATCATCTGAGGATTATATTAGGGATGTTAAAGGAGAAGCAATTATATGTGAAGTTTTTCAAATGTGAATTTTGGCTGGAATTGGTGTTCTTTTTAGGACATGTAGTCTCAAGAAAGGAATCATGGTGGATCCATAGAAAGTGAAAGCCACTCGTAACTGCACTAGACCCACGATGGTGATAGAGGTTCATAGTTTTATGGATATAACTAGTTAATACCGTCAATTTTTGAAGAGTTTTGCGGCCATTGCCTCTCGGTTGACATGACTGACTCAGAAAAATATACCCTTCCAGTGATCAGATGAATGTGAAGAGAGCTTCCAAAAGCTCAAGACCTTGTTGACCACAACCCCTATCTTGGCACTGGCGGTGGAAGATAAAGACTTTATGATTTAATCTGATGCCTCACGGTCTAGTTTGGGCGTTGTGTTAATGCAGGAAAAATAGGTCATTAGGTATGCTTCCAGGCAGCTGAAAATGCACAAGAAAAACTACTCTAAATATGACTTGGAGTTGGTAGTGGTGGTATTTGATTTGAAAATCTATAGGTATTACCAGTATGAGGTTTGTTGTAAGCTGTTTACTGACCATCGCACCCTGCAACATGTATTCACCTAAAGGATCTTAACTTGAGACAGTGAAGATGGATGGAGATGCTTAAGCATTATGATGTCGCTATCCTATATCATCTGGAAAAAGTCAACATGGTGGCAGATGCATTCAGCATAAAGGATGTAACTATAGGTATTTTCGCTTGCTTAGGGGCTACCATAATCCGATGGCAAGGGAACTTCAGACATTGGCCGACAACCTTGTGAGACTTATGCTTTCAGAGTCTTATGGAGTATTGGCCAGTGTGGAGGCTAGATGGTTGTTTTTAGATGAGGTTAAGTCAAAACAGTTTGAAGATTCAAAGTTGAGCAAGATTTGTGTCAAGTTCTTATGAGAGGAGGCAATAATAAATGATGAAGAGGTCTTGAGGATAAGGGGGCGAGTATATGTTCCCCAGGTTGGTGATTTAATCAAAACCATACTATCATAGGCTCACAATTTGAGGTACTCTATATATTCCAGAGCCACCAAGATGTATTGTGACCTGAGGTAACATTATTAGTGGGGCAAAATGAAGAGATATATCATGAAACACAATTCCAAATGTCTAAACTTCCAACAGGTGAATTATGAGCATCAGAGACATGGGAGATTGCTCCAAAAGACCCCATCCCGAAATGGAAGTGGGAGAAGATAGCAGTGGACTTCATGGTTAGACTTTCGAAGACCTTGGGAAGTATGACTCAATCTGAATCATTATCGATAGACTGACTAAGTCTATCCAATTCTTTCTAGTTCAGATGACTTACAATGAAGAAAGGTTAGCCAAGTTTTATGTTAAAAAAGTGGTTCGGTTGCACGGGGTCCCAGTGTAATGCCTCTAACTTTTGGGCTAAGTTTGAAACTATTCTAGGTATATGGATAGACCTAAACCCAATGAATTTTATGGAAATTAAGTGTTAAGATCAATTCTTAAGTGTGAGAATTGGATTGGATACAAATTAAGGTCATAAGGAACCTCTAGCACAAAATTGAGTTGAGAGTCTTCTTACCAATTGAATTTTTGTATAAGTTTTTATAACGTTCAACTTCAAATGATCATAACTCCCAATATACGAAGTAAATTTGAGTGATTCAACCTATCAAATTGAAGTTGTTTAAGTTTTCTTTCCAACGTATCTAACCTTGTATCAATTGGAGTTTGGAGTAAAGAGTTATGAGTATTTTAGTGAAGCACTGTCAAGTGACATGTCGTTACTAGACAGGTCAAAGTCAATGACACGTGAAGTTACCAAAAACGATCTTAAGGTTATTTTAGGAAATTTCCATGGTTTAATTTCCTAAACCCCAGATGTTTTAGAATTTCTAAAGGTATTATTTAATTACTCTTAAAGCCTAAACACCTAGTTTTTCCATCACAACAAAAAATTCAAGGATCAAAGCACTCAAATTTTTCAAGAAGTTAGAAAATCTTCTTCTCCAAATTAGGGTTCTTCAAGTTTGAGGCCTAAGGTTTTAATTTTTCAGATATGTAAAGCTAACATAAGTAAGGATTCCCAGTCATCCCTATGCCCTACATCTATGCAAGAATTTGTGAGATTAAAGCTAAGATTGTTAACCAATTCTTGAATTGTCTTCTCCCCTATCTAGATATACTGAATTGCCATTGTTGGATTCTTTATATTGAGTTGTTTATTGATGTCTCTTTATTGTAAACCTACTCCATTGATTATTTATCATAGTCTCTTGATTCTTGGTTTTTGATTATTAAGATTGGTTCATGTCTCTTATCTCATGAACCTTAGTTGCATGAAAGCATGATTTTAAAGAAGGATCATTTTTAAAGCATGTATTTTGAAACGAAATGCATTATTTTCATAAAGATTGAACATATTTTCAAGAGAGAGTGCATGGTGAAATTTTAACATAAAGATAAAAATTTTAGCATGATTTTAAAAATTTTAAGTAAAATTTAAGTTTTGAAAGTCGTGAGATGATTTTGAGCCAACTATGAAGCCGCATCTAGTGATGCCCTTCTTATCAGTGTGAAGCGTGCCATATCTATAATGAGGAGACTATGAAACGTTAGGAAATACTTCCCTTCTTTCTTACTCTAGATCGTGCAATAGAGTTTAACTCTATAAAGATTTTCTCCTAACTCGTGCATTCATGTGCTCCAAATTGTAACGCCAATCAGAGGACTAAGATGTGGTCTTGAACCATTTCTTCTGGAAAGAGTTAGGAGAAGCTAAGGCAGAAGAATTCGCAAACTTCAAGCAAGGAACCAAAAGAGTGGAGGAGTATGGTCTCAATTCCACCCAGTTATTTGGACATGCTCTTGAGGTGGTGCTAGACTTGTGAGCTAGAACAAGGAAGTGTATGTCTGATTGAGGTAAGCATGACAGGAGGGAATGCAAGGATACACTACTGCTTAAGAAGATGGACATCTCTTGACTTATTGTGTGTATCCAATAGTTAGAGGAGGATAAACAGAAGGATAGAAAAGAATGTCAAGGATTAGAGAGTTTCTAAGGATGAACATACCAGTGTTCATAGGATCTAAAGGTTGATGAAGACCCTTAGAAATTTATCAATGGGATTAGGAGAATCTTGAGAATGATGCATGTAACAGAAATAGAAAGAGTCGAGTTTACTTCTTATCAGTTAGAGGATGTTGCCAATGTATGGTATGATTTGTTAGAGATTTTCAGTGTTTCTATCCAGTTGGTGAGTCAGTTTTAGCTAAGAGAATCTATAGAGATTATACAACTTCAGTTCATAACAGAGACACCACAGCTGACTTAATTAAGCTAGACATGGTGACTTCGATGTTATTCTAGGCATGGATTAGTTATATTCCTGTTATGCCACAGTTGATTGTAGGACCCGATTAGTAGAGTTTTAGTTTCCAAATAAGCCAGTTCTAGTTTGGGAATGTAGTCCCGTTATGCCTAAGGGTCCTTTATTTTATACCTTAAGGCCAAAAAGTTAATCTCTAAGGGGTATGTCTATCATCTAGTGAGAGGGAAAGACTCTGATGTTGAGACCCCACCCTTTCAGTCAGTTCCAATTATTAATGAGTTTCTTCCCCGATGATCTTCCAAGAGATCCTCTAGATAGGGAAATCAATTTTGGAATCGACATTATTCCTGAAACTCAATCTATCTTTATTCGGCCATACAGAATGGCCCAATCGAGTTAAAAGAGCAGCTAAAGGATCTTCTAGATAAGGGTTTCATTCGCCCCAGCATATCACCTTGGGGTACTCTAATTCTCTTTGTGTGTAAGAAAGATGGTACCCTCAGAATGTGCATAGATTACATACAATTGAACAAGGTCGCCATTAATAATAAGTATCCTCCTCCTAGAATCAATAATTTATTTGATCAGCTTTAGGGCACTACTTGTTCTCAAAGATAGACCTCAGGTCAGGCTATCATCAACTAAAGGTAAGGGAAAGTGATATTCCGAAGACAGCTTTAGGACCCTCTATGGCCATTATGAGTTTGTGGTTATGTCTTTTGGATTGACTAATGCTCCTGCAACATTTATGGACCTCATGCATAGAGTGTTTAAGTCATATCTGGATATATTTGTTATTGTATTCATTGACGATATCTTGGTTCATTCCAAGAGTGAGGAGGATCATGCTAACCATCTCAGAATAGTCCTGCAAACAGTTAACAAAAAAGAGTTATTTGTCAAGTTCTTCAAGTGCAAATTTTGGTTGAAGTCTGTGGCATTGTTAAGCCATATAGTCTCCAGTGAAGGTATTAAGCTTGACTCTCAAAAGATTGAGGCAGTTAAAAACTGGCCTACACCCACAACTCCGACAGATATCAGAAGTTTCTTGGACTTAGTTGGCTATTACAGAAGGTGTGTAGAAAGGTTTTCATCTATTTCTGCCCTGTACTAGGTTGACCCAGAAAAAGGTCAAATTTCAATGGTCTGAAGCTTGTGAGAAAAACTTTCAGGAATTGAAAACCCGATTGACTACTGCCCCTATGTTGGCCCTACCAGAAGGCACAAATAGTTTTGTTATATATTTTGATGCCCCTAAAGTTGGCATTGAATATGTATTGATGCAAAACTAGTAAGGTTATAACCTGTGCCTCCAGACGGCTTAAAGTCCATAAGAAGAATTATCTGACTCATGATCTAAAGTTGGCAGTGGTTGTGTTTACATTAAAGATTTGGCTCTATTATCTATATGGTGCCCATGTTGTCAAGTTCACAGACCATAAGAGTTTGCACTATGTGTTTAGCTAAAGGAAGCTAAATTTGAGACAGAGAAAACGGCTTAAGTTTTTGCTCGGGAATGAAAGATGAATTGTCGAGCAAAGAATGTTGACTTAGTAGTCGATTTTGTCCGATCGGAGGAAAAATTTCGGTGGGGCCGAATGAAAAAAAATGATAATACGAAGATATTGCGGCCGAGACTTCAGTTTCAAGTTGCCTACGTATCTCGGGTTTCACAAGAATCTGGCCATGTGTAGTTCTAAATTTAGGAACGAGCGAGATCTCTAAAGAAAAATTGATAATATGGGGCTTAAATAAGGAACGAAAGAGGTATGAAATGATGAGAGTAGAGAGAAGAGAGAGATAGACAAAATCATTAATCTCGTATCTGTCACGCCCCACCTTGGGAGGCATGACTGGCACCTGGTGCCCTACTAAGACCTGAACTGCTGAGCTGACTGAGCCTAAGCACCTCTGGTGCAGGGCTGACTCTAACTCTGGCATCAAGAAATCAACGGGCTATATAGCGGCTGTAAATACAATCCCCGATCGACAAGGCCTATAGCCCCTGTGAAAATAAATAGCTAACCAAAGACAAAAAAATCATAGGGAGTTCTATGTGGGCCGACAAGGCCGCCAATCAACAGCTAAACAGGGCCCCACACAGCCAACGCACATTATCTAAAGCACATATGGGCCCCATAAGGCCGATATCATCTAACCACATGGAAGTAACACAATCTGCAAGCCTCTAGGAGTAATAAGATGGTCGGGACAGGGCCCCAACCTACCCATACTATACAAACAAAAGGAATAAACCTCTATCACACCAACCCCGAAAGAAGGGAGCTGACGATTCTGTACGGCTGACTAGAACTATGAGGGACCCGCTTCTCGTCTATCTGTACCTGCAGGCAACTAATGCAGCGCCCCAGGAAGGGCGTCAGTACGATATGTACCGGGTATGTAAGGCAATAGATAAGCTGAATAGGACTAGAAGTAAATAAAAAGAAGAGCCGAAAGATTAACCTGTACGCCTGCTGATTCGTAATATGCATCTAACTGACACTACATGTACATAAGCTAAGACTGCATACTTACACATTTATACACTACAGCTAGCAAACAAGAATTCATACAAGAACCCCACCTGTCCCCCATAAGCCGGGAGGTACAATTAACGCAGAATAACTCGTTCAGGCCCCCATAAGTCCTGGCGAGCACATCTAAATCTATATACCCCTACTCAGGTGTCTACAACTCTACTAGTACTGTAGCCAACCTACCGATCCCCTAGGTCTACAACTGGGCCTGCTTGGCCTCTGAACTGTAGCTGTGTCTGAGTCCGGAGGACTCCTGATATCTATACCCCGGGCGTAAACGCTCGGTGGGGGTGTGTATAAGGCCAACCACGTCAATATGAGGATCTGGATCCCCATCTTCGTCCCTTGCGGACGGCATGCCGCTCAGTAGAGCTACGTATCCTCACCCCTGGGGGCGAGTCGGCACAATTATTAACCCTGAGGCGGTCATGGAAGGCTTCTAACTAAGGGCAACCCCAACCTAGGTGCTATACTGACACATCAATATATCTGTATAAAGAGAGTGTATCTGGTCTTCTAGGCCTAACGCTAATGCTACTCACTTCTGGAATAATCTGTATGGTTGTCTGCAGGCACGCCATGCGCCCGTATTTGATCAAAGGATCCTGATAGTGATCATGATCTCTAATAGTCTGGGCTGAATAGAGCGAGGTTGGAAGTGGCCTAACAATACTCTGAATGTCCTACTCGGACATCTAAAACTCATGAATAACTGTGGGGTTGCGGATATCTAACTACTTTATTCTTCTATTTAAACAACTATAAGGCTGGGCTTGGTCGAACTTGATTCTACGCGATCGGCACCCTGATCCTTCATAGGGAGCTTACCGATCTCCTTAACTTGTGGCTAACACTGTACTAGCAGAGTACTACTGACTCCTCAAGCCTTATCTGGATCCACTCGGATATGTATTACTGTTCTACGCAATTCCCAACCTTATAGGCAATTCTATATAGACTGGCCCTCTCCTGGCACTCTATACCTGAATACCTTACAAGAACCAGCTAGGGCGCTGGCCTATCGCTGACTACAGATATGGACCCCTCCTTGGGGTACCCACGGGTTCATCTAACTCTAATGACTAGGATGGCTTACTGGGCATCCTACATGATAACTGTTAAGTCGACTAAGACTGACAATCACTAACAAGGCTAAAGGGATGGAGAACGATCACTTAATACACTAGAGAACCCTGGTGTCGCTATCTCTAGAATATACCTATTCTGTCTCTATTTCTGGTTCTGGAATGTGCGATAACGTCAATGACCTCTAGGGATGCTTTCCTGCCAATACAGGTGCCAACTGGTCGTTAGACCGCCTAAATGCGCCCATACTGTTTAACCAACTGATTTAGGACAATAACTCTTACGAGCTTCTGAAGTCTAGGCCTGGAAACAAACATATAAGTCTACCATTAGAATAAACTATGAACTAAAAGAGTTTCTGTAGCGTTCATAACGCGAATCATATTTAACCTGCTTCCTTTTAGCGAGGGGTCCTGCAGTACGATCTGTATATGTTTTCTAGCAGCTAACCAGAATTTATGTAACTGTAATCCCTATTACTAGCTACTCGCAACATACATGATATTTATATATGTATATCAATAACAACTAATTACAACATATTGAATTACAATCTTGTCACACCCCGCCTTGGGGGGTATGAATGGCACCTGGTGCCCTACTAGGACCTAAACTACTAGACTGCTGAGCCTGGGCACATCTGGTGCCTGGCTGGCTCTAACTCACATTTCTGGAAACAAAGGGCTATATAACGGCTGTAAACACAGCCCCCGGCCCATTGGCCTATAGCCTCCTGTACCTGCAATAACAGCTAACCAGAAACAAGCAACTATAAGGAAACTTATGCGGGCCGACAAGGCCACCATGCTGTCTAGTTATCTGTATCTCAACAATAAAATACTGAATAACTACGTGACCGGCAAGGTCACCACTACTACCAGACTATGGCCCCACACGGCCAACATAATCAACAATGCTAAACAGCTAACAAAACACACGGCCTCACACGACCGGCTCATCTGACCACAGGGAAATATATACAGACTGCAAGCCTCTAAGAATAACAATAGAAATGATCGGGACAGGGCCCTGACCTACCCGTACTATACAACCAAAGAAAATGAAATACACCTCTGGAATTCAGTCTCCGGATTACAGGAGCTGAATACTCGATCGCTGACAGAAATCACGTGGTATCGCCTGCTCATCTATGAGTACCTGCAGGCAAGTAATAAAGCGCCCCACCGGGCGTCAGTACCACTGGTACTGAGTATGTAAAGCAATAACTGAAAGAAATATCTGAAAATAATAATATAACTGATGAAACTGAAGTAGAGAGAAATAGATTAACTGTCTGATAATGTAAGTCATACCTTCTCTCAATTATACTGGAAGGAGTAGGAGTCATACCTGGAGACGTATCGTTCTACTGCTGATCTACTCGTATCTATCATAACATGGCATAACATAACATAGCATAATACAGCACACACAAACCTTACCAGGCCCCCATAAGCCGGGAGGTACAACCAGCACAGAATCTATACCCCTACCCCGGTCATCCCATCTCCTATAAACCCTGTAAGCATCCTGCCGGTCCCCTGGGTATGCACTTGGGCTAACTGAGCCCCTGACTATAACTGCATCTGAGTCCGGAGGACTCCTGAATCAACACCCGGGCGTATCCGCTCGACAGGGGTGTGTAAAAGCCGACCAAGGCACAATATGGGGAAAACTGGCATCCCATCTTCGTCCCCTGTGGGACGGCATGCCACTCCGTAGAGCGACGTATCCTCGTCCTCTGGCGGACGAGTCGATACAGCTATCAACCCTGGGGCGGTCAGGGATGCTAGGTAGTCCAACCCCAAACAACACAACAGTCTCAACTAGTAATACTATCTGCATGTCTCACATACTGAAGCTAATAGTGGTAAAGTATTGTATATACTATATGCTGAACTAATGATAGTAATATGTACAAACTTAATACCTGCTGAGGCTGGTAATAATATATATGTATAAAAATAGTCTTCTGCCAGACCGTACTGGGGCTAATACTGAACAAGATATAGTGTTTATGCTAAAGGCTATGCTGTATACTGAGTTTCTGTAGTAGCATGATTTACTATTCCTAACATGCTTTCTAACTTCGTTTTAACTTATCATTCCGTTTCTGAGATGTCTTACCAATATTACATTGCCTTACTGGGTTTCAACTGAATACAATGATATCCTAACATTCTGTGCTACATCATATACTGAGCATACTGTGCAGTTTCTAACACTTGTATTAGAATCTATACCGTGCTCGCAAGTTTCGCGTAAATTATAACTCCATACTTCTAATACCGTACCATCATTCATAATAAACATAACACATGACTTCTGAACATTCTACTGGCCTTTAAATTACTGTACTGTACCAAGATTACTAACTTGCCGAGGGAACTAACTTTACATACCTTATCCTCGAACTATCCGTCTGTCGGACGAGGCTCGGCCGGTACTTCAACTATTTTCTCCCAACTACATTCATAAATATGCCAATTAATACTAAATACAGCTTTATTTTAAAGAGCAACGTCACTTTCGATATAGTTTATAGCCTAAACTTAGGCTTATCGAAAGACGGTCGAAAAGTCGCTATTTTTCAGAGGTCCAGAAGGGAGAACTATTCACTTCTCAGCTAGGAACACATAGACACTAATTTAGAGCAATTCCACTTACCTTAGCTCGATAGATCGACGATTCGTCGGCCGTATTTCACGAAACTAAATCCGTAGGAATGCTCTCTGCTGCTAAATACCTCGGTATCTGAGGTTAATTTGAGTTTGGACAAAGTTTAGCAGCGTAATCGGACGAAAATTATATTATCTCTTCGTTCCTTTTTCCTTTTATGCTGGTTTGCTCTGTTTTCTGGAAATTACATGGGTGATTAATGATTTAAAACCGAAGTGGGGCTTTATATACTTGGGCCTGGACAAGGCCAACGTGTAGGCTTCACCTCCGTGACACGCTGCCATCGCGGAGGGGTTCTGCCTCGGCTCCTTCCGCGATGGTTCGATAGGTTTCTCGTCCGATCTTTTCCCGGGCCTTTCTTTGGCACGTATGGCTTTCAAATATGCTTAACCAACGTGCGAATAGGTCATTTAGGTGTCGAAAATTCTACGGGATATAACAAATCTAATGGTAGAAACCGTCTGCAGCATCTGAGATCGTTATTTCTATTTGAGAACATAAGTCGTAACACTGTACGACAAGGATACATGCCGAGAGTTAAGCCTTACATACCTCGTTCGCCGTTTTCTGACTAACTGATGAGTATCAGCTCGTGTTCAACTGTCCTTCTCAACTGTAATCATATTAATGGAAGAATAGGGCCAACTTCGTTACCGAATTCGAAGAAAACAATAACTTTTATATATATATATTGACTACACTTTAACTTATCGAAAAACAATCGAAAACTTGTAATTTCTCGGGAATCTAGAAGGGAGAAACACTTACTTTAAGCCTGTGATCATATTGACACTAGTTTGAAGCAATTCCACCAACGCTGGCTCAACGGGACGACGATTTGTCGGGCATATTTTACGAAAATAACTCCGCAGTGATGCTCTCTGCAGCCTTATACTTCACTACCCGGAGTTAATTTAGATTTGGACGGCGTTTAGCGGCGTAATCGGATGATTTCCCAATGTTCTCTTTCGTTCTTACCTCTGTTGGCCGAGGATAAATGAAAAATAATCTAACTTCTAAGTGTGAGGCTTTTATATACTTGAGGCAGCAGACAAGGCAACATGGCACGCTGCCTAACGCGCTGATTCTGCTCCGTGCCATGTTGGCTAACGCGGAGGAGCAGCTCCGTGCCACTTTGCCCCTCTGAGCATCTTGGTTCGGCCTCCTCTCGTGAAATCTCGACTTGGCACTCGTTCGGCCTTTCCCCGGGTCCTTTCCTCGTATGTATGGCACTCTAAAACTCTCAACCAACATATGAATAGGCTGACTAAATGTTAGAAACTTACGGGGTGTAACAGTATAAAGATACGATAATGTCAGAATGATGGTTAATTTGAAAGGTAAAAGATTGAAAGGCGAGATGAAAACAAAAATTGCATCTAAGTAATATGCCATGAAAAGAGGTAAAGCTTGCGAGTGAATAACTAAATAAATAAATAATGATGGGTAGAGGTAATTAACATAACATATAGATTTCACAAACAAAGCGTAACTCGGATAATTATGGGAGGGTAGTGCTTTACCCAAACAACGTAAAAACCGATAGGACCGTTCTTAGCCCTTAAAAGTTTGGAGGATAATGCTTGACCCATCCAAAAATCACAAGAATGGTGAGAGTAGCACGATGATAATAGGTTGAAAGGAGAAAATAGTGGCTTGAAGCTTGAGAGTAGCATAACAATAGCAAAGAGCATGGGAGCTTGAAAGTAGAATGATAGTAGCTTGATTCAAATCATGAGAGTAACTTGAAATATAATAGTAGCCTACAAACTTTAAACATACTGAATAAAAAATGATTAGTCAATAAGAATAAGATAATATTTTTCCAAATTAACGATTAGCTCGAACAAATTTGAAAGGATAGTGCTTAACCCGATTAAAATTTAGAAGGCAGTGCTTAACTTTAAAAGATTGAAGGGTGGTGCTTAACTCATAGGGCGGTGCTTATCCCTTAAAGAAGCATTTAAGGTAGTTCCTAACCCATAGGACAATGGTTAGCCCTTAAAGAAGCATTTAGGGTACTGTTTAACCCATGGGACCATGCTTAGCCCATACAAATTTAGGGTAGTGCTTAACCCAGTTGTCCTATTTTAGGGTAGACTAACCCAATTGTCCTATTTTAGGGCGGACGATCCCAAGATGTCCTATTTTAGGGAGGACGAGCCCAAACTGTCCTATTTTAGGGCAGACGAACCCAAAATGTCCTATTTTAGGGCAGACGAACCCAAAATGTCCTATTTTAGGGCGGACGAACCCAAAATGTCCATTTATAGGGCGGACGAGCCCAAAATGCCATATTTTAGGGTGGACCAACCCAAGATGTCCTATTTTAGGGCGGACTAACCCAATTAATAGTAGCATGAAAGTGGTATAATACGAATATGGCTGAATAACATCGCAACATAATAATAGCATAATACGAGCTAGGTTGAATAACATAATAGTAGCTCGAGGTAGCATAATACGGGCATGATTGAATAACATAGCACCATGATAGTAGCATAATATGGGCCTAACTGAATATGCATAATAGTAGCTTGAAGTGGCACAATAAAATAATAGGAGCTCAACAACAACACAATGAGAGCCTAAAATAGCACAATAATAACCGTAGCTTGATAGAAGAAAAATGTAGCCTGAATATTGTGAAATAGTGGCCTGAAGGTAGCATAATAGTGGCCTGATTGAAATAATGGCATGATAGTGGCATAATAATTTGAATAGTAGCATAACAGGCCTAGTTGGATAATAGCAGTGTGGCATAATAATAACTAAAATATTAGGTTGAAAGTAGCATAACACGGGCCTGATTGAATCATGTAGCATGATAACCACTAAGTAATGGTAGCTTAACTTGGTGGCGTGATAGCTTGAATCCAAATACGCAGTAATAGCTCAATAATAGTAGCTTGATGCGGCGTAATAAAAACTCGAATCTAGAGGCATAATAATAACTTGCAAGTGGCATAACTGTGTGCCTTTTACACCTACACTCAAAGAAATGCTATGAGTTTTAAAAGGTAAGGTTGGTGCATACCTTTGCTCCTTAACGTCGTTTTGACCTTTGTGGACTTCTCACTTTGGTAAAAGTTTTGAGGAATCCTCAAAAATTTCTTCCCCAGTTTAAAATGCGAAGTGTTTTCACAAATCTCCTTGTTGCCTACTTATGGAATTTTTGAGTTTTCCTCAAAAATTCTGCCCCTGTTTGACTTAAGAACTTTGTATTCCTTCTTCACTTAAATAAAATTATCAGTTCAAAAGGAATGGTTGTCATATAATTGAACATCGAGATTCAATTTGAACCCACTTTGACGTTTAAGGGTTGAATGAAATTGCCATGGATTTTATATTTGGGTGAGCCAGATATTTGGCTATGAGAAGAAAGAAAGTTTTATTTGATTGAGACAGAACCCAAAAGTGGGCTGCCTACATATCCAAAAGGAATCAGTTCAGATGTAGTTCAGTGTACAAAGAAAAATGGAAAAGCTATAGAGCAGATGAAATAGAGAGTGGAGACACGCTTATGACAAACTCGTCTTTGCTAATTCCTTTTACGCTTCTTGTTAAATGTCTCGGAACTATTTTCATTGGATCACCTTGGACAACGATTGCTCTAGGAGTGATGGACTCATAATTCATCGATCCTTGATGCACTATCATCCTTCTCTTCTCAATCAAATCCTGGATCTTGTACTTCAAAGTTGTACATTCTTCGGTACCGTGGCCTTGAATATTTGAATGTTATGCACATCTCTTGGATGGATCAAAATTTGGGAACGGGTATTTGGGGATCCACCCCTCCCTTGGTTTCAAAACTTCCTGGGTCTTCAACCTTTCAAATATGCATGCCAAAGATTCGGCTAGAGGAGTAAATGTACGAGACTTCACAAAATTGGACTGTATGTGTTGATGTTTCGAGCCCTACTCATTGCCAGAGACAAACATGGCACATACTTTTTGTACATTCTGATGGTGTTGAGGTGGAGGAATAATGGTTGAGATACCCTTTTTCTTTTTATTCAGAGGACTTTCTCGTGCTTGAGAACTTGTGGCAATATCAATAATTTTCCCTGTTCGAATGCCATATTCCAATTCTTTCCCAATCCGAATCAGACTTGCGAAGTTATGAATGATTGTGAAGTATAAGTACTTACAATATATACCGTCTAATGACTTGATGAAATATTGGACTAATTCCTCTTCAGACAGAGGGTGAAATATCTTAGAAGCTTCTCCCCTCCATAGTATCACATATTCCTCAAAAGATTCGTGAGTCATTTTCCTTATTTTAAGCAAATATAGAAATGTCGAATCATCCTTGGTGTTAAATTTGTATTGTTATACAAAATCACGAGTCAGATCTTCCCAAGTACGCCATTTGCTGAAATCTTGCTTGACATACCAAGTGAATGCCATTCCTAACAGACTCTGCATAAATAATCTCATTAGGATAGCTTCATCATGTCCATTTCTGACTAATCTGCCACAATAGTCCTTCAGATGTTCGATTGGGTCTCCATGTCCATCGAAGGTGTTGAATTTTGGGATCTTAAATCCCAGCGGCAACTGAACATTCGGATGTAGACACAACTTCTTATACCTCAAATTTGGAATATTTCTCGAGCGTAGTTTCTCATCCACAACCTTTTCCAAGTTATTGAACTCTTTTCGTAGTGTCATGATCTCGCCTTTGGACGTTGTCACGTATTGTAAAGTGACAAGATGGGTATGCGATGAAGGAATCTGTTGAGGGAACAGAAGAGATGAGGTTGGACGAAGAGGTACTGTCGAGAAGACACTTTGTGTCGGACAAAGTTTGAATTAATAAAAGGACTAGAATTGTTTGGGATGTTGGACATTTTGTCAAATTGCGGGTTCTCAATTGAGTTGATGTTCAAATACTTGACAACCTTTTAAAAATAAGAAAATCAAATGCGAGCACCAGTCAACACATAGCACGAGTGATAATAATAACAACATTAATAGCATCCAAACGCTGAACTCCTTAAAGAGTTTAAGGTCAAATTAAAAAAAATTAAAACTCTAACATAATGTAAAATTCAAGGCATGACATGGATAAAAATGATGGAAAACCATGATTTCAAACTAGTGATATTGACAAATGCTAGAAAATTTTGAATGGGTAGATGGTGACAACGCTAACTAATTTAGCAATTCAATAGAATGAGCAGGACCGACTTATGTTGAACAAATCAAATATTTGATTTTGAAGGAAAAGGGATATTCATTGCTAAATAAAAATAATAAATCGAAATTATGAAATTTTTGTGAAAAACGAAACTTTAATAGCAAGATGATAGACTGAGGCAGAGTTTGAACTTAATTTGAACAAGTAAAGAAATGACGCGTCTTTTAAGATAGTCACATACCAAAGAGAATACTTTTAAAGACACATAGTCAGTAATATGATGGAAGAAAAATAATTTAGACCAGGATCCGAGATTATATGATTTGAGCCTAAAAGTGTAAGGTATACGGAATATAAGATTGACATATTTTAAACACAAAATGATTCTAGAATCATCTAAAGATTAAAGCTCGAAAGAAAAATAAAAAACAATTACACAAATATATCACAATTTAACATGGAGCAAATAATTCGCGTGTCCGAATGCAATGCGACCTCTTTGCACCAGAGGTAGGCCTAGCGAATTTTGAAAGACGAATAAGTCATAATGTATCATATCAACATAAATAATATAAATAATTTTTTACATAATGAAAAATTACAAAAAATAAAAAATAAAAAATAAACTATAGTCAAAGATGAAATGTTCCTTCTTCTTTTGGCTTCTTCAAAGTTTATATGACATGATTTAATAACCGGTAACATAAAGTGTTACCCTAAAGAGCAAATAGTCTATATTTTAGGCATATTCAACTCTCACAAAAAATGTAAATAAATATGATAATGTCCTTTTTAAAATTGTAAATCTCTTTGGACTTTGGGCAAAGTTAAACTGATAGTCTCAATACACAAAGGGTATCGAGACTTCCTAGGGAATAATCCATGCATGATTTAACATAGATTTCTAGGAGTGGGATGGACACAGATTGAAAGATTTTCTTATGCGAGAAGGCACGTGGTCACATGGTAGTAAAACTATCCATTCACCCCACACATATACCAACTCTCTAAATGAATTTTTTGAAAGGGATTTCGGAGAAGTGCAAAGCACAACTCACGTGTACAGTGTGTGATAGTGAGATATTCCCAAGTGGGGAAAGTATGAGCGGAATGACAATGTATAAAGCACTAATAATTAACACATAAATAAAGCGGTAACACAATAAATAGTTAAGAAAAGTTAAAAAAAAAATAATAAAGCAACATATCATAGGTTATTTCAAATAAATGCATAAAGAAATAATTGGAAAGGATTAAAATAATAACATTAAACAACAAAGCATACGAGGAGAATAAAAAAAAGAGATTCAACATGTACTAAATAAGGAAATAAATAAAGGGAATAAGGGAAAAGGATTAAACATTGAAGAATATAATAATTTAAACAAGAAAGCAAACAAAGGGAATAAGAAAAAGGATTTATATGGAAGGAAACAAATTAACTTAAGAGAGTAACAAATCCAATTAGACATATGCACTTATAATTCACATAAATTATAAAGGAGTCCTTTTCGGGATTTTAATAATCCTTTGGGACATAAGGTATGTTTACCAGTAGTCGTGACGCGCCATGGGCGTCACGACTTCTTAGGTATGATGTATATTCCTTAGTAAAGGATTACACGGTCAAGCTCTAAGAGTAAGAGTGGGTATGACACGGTTCCCTCAAGCGGATAACTTGAGAGTGGGAAAGCTCATAGTTGTTGACGCACCACTGATCGACCAATCCACAAGACATTTTTCAACAAGGGTGTTTTAAGAATAAACGTTTGTATGACCACGCAACCGTTCCAAAAGAAAAGGGAAGTTTCCAAATGGAGGAAGATATGAAAGAAATGATGATTACATAAGGTAAGGACAATTAGCACATAAAAAATGATAATATAATAAACAATTCACAATAATAATGGTAAATAATTATTTAAGTAATAAACTAAACACAACAATTATGGATATGTCAAATAAGCAAATAATGGGGAATAGGAAAATGAATATATATGAAACATAAAGCAACATACAATTAGCATGACACAGTTCCCTCAAGCGGACAACTTGAGAATGAGGAAGCTCACGACCGTCGACGCACCGCCGATCGATAAAATCATAAGGCTTTCCTAGACACGGATTTTAATAGTGAATGGCTGTGAAACCACATAACCGTTGTCAAGTGTGTGAGTGTGAACTTTCCAAGATAGGAAATGAGTAAAATAAAAATTTATAAAAGATGAACATGTGGCAGTAGTTAACAAAATATGTGATTCAAAAGGAAAATAGTAACAAGAATACAAAGTAATAAATAAACAAGCTCATTAGTCATAAAATTGAATCATATTTTCTAAATAATTTTGGGGAAGGAAAAAAATAATTGGGATATAAGGAAAGGGATAGGCATGTAAGGAAATAATATCAGTTAAAAAAAATATATATAGACATTAAAGACAGTTGATTAATTAAGAAAATATGTAACAGTTAATTATTTTAAAGATTTAAAATTTGAAGGCAGCCAAATAATTAAGGTCACACGTAAAAAGGCAACAAGAATCTAAAAGAAGAAATAAGTCATTATTAATTAGGAAAACAAAACAAAAAAGAAAAAGAAACAAAATAAATTATGAAAGAAGACAGGCTAATTTAAGAAAAATAATAACAAAAGTAAAAAAAGTCAAATATAGAAAGGACGAAAATGATGCTCATGGAAATTCAAAATAAGCATAGATAAATATAAACATCCAAAATAAAATATGCAAAACCCACATAATTAAAATCCGTAATAGTCAGAGCCTAAAATCCCCAGCAGAGTCGTCATGCTGTCGCGCCCCATTTTCCTCGCGGAAAGAAAAACTCAACACGTGACAACTCTTTAAGGATTATTTGAAAAGAGAGTCGCCACCTAACGAATTTTGGTGCGTTGGGGCATCATACTAACCTAAAGGCCTGTTTTACTAGCCTAGGTCACCAGAGTCGGGAAAGGGTTCAAATTACCTTGAAAGGAAGGTGCTAGGCACCTTTCGAGGTCCACAAATGTGGTTCCTGGCCGGATTCTTTAATTATGAGGAATATTTACTAAGCGAGCAAATAAGACTGATTTTAAGCTTTTTATGTAAAACAACTTAAATAAACTAAGTGATAAAAAACTTAGCGTGGTCAAATAGCTTTGCAATAAAAATAGAAGGAAATCAAACAAGTAAGAAGAAAGAAGATTAAGACAATATGATGAAGAAAATAAATTTTAGCAAATAAGGATTGACAAATAAAGGCAAACAATAATAAATAAACGATAAATTAAGAGGAGACAATAACAAAACAAATAAATAAAACTTTTAAGGATTGGACCGAACCTCGAAGAGGCGCCTACGTATCCTGATAGGGAATCAGGTCAAACGTAGTTCTGCCTTTAGAGAGGGGGGGATTTTAACCTAACGAGATCACCCCGTGCAACTAAAATAATACTTCACAATCATTTAAGATTGCTCGTATTATCCAGTGAGCACAGACTATCATGTCTCACTACCCACTTAATTAATTAATTATTAACTTAAAACGCTCTAAGTGAGGAAAAATTAATGGCCTAGAATTTGCCTACCCATCCCAGACCTAATGTCCAAGAGGCACTAGACAACTAATTTGGATTTTTAGGTCTAGAAGTTACTTAAGATTGTTAAAGGTGATTAATCATCAAATAAAACAGATATAAAACAACAAACATATGAAGGTTCCCATATAGCCTCAGATCCTATGAATAAGATTTCTAGACATATGTAAACAAATCCTATGAACAAGTTTTCTAGTAAAAAGGATAAGATTTAAATATGTAGCACATAATATAACCCAGTTTTATCCCAGATTTATAGTTTAAACAGATTGATACGCGAGTCCATAGGCATGGCATATATGCACATATAACAGATAGTAACATGACCTACACTATATGACAAGATAGTTCCATAGACAGATTCCTTAGTGGAAAATTATTGACATATCCATATGAATGACCTACAGGCATGATTTCAACTTCTAAGATTGGTGTATCACACATGTATCCCTATAGACAGAATCTTTAATGGCATATGTATGAATGATATTTTATTATTATTAATTTTATAGTCAAGGTTCCTAGTACACGGAGGCAGATGAAAAGATGGTAGATAAGAAAAGGCATGTTTGTGATGGGAACGAAAAGAAACAGGTCGCGTAATCTCTTATCAATCTCTTATAGCCAGGATATCTACATTGTAATATAAGATAGGCCACATGCTCCAAAAAAAACTTAATTCAGACAGGTTGTTAATCAGGTTTTAAACCTCTATGGGTGGTACATATAAAGCAGCTCATTGAATATGCTGGTTTGTTGAGATTGAACAAGTTAAGAGCGCCAATGCATACCAAAATATAATCTTTATAGGCAGATTTACTAATATTTAAACCCAAGGGATGCTTCATATCAAATTATTTTAGCTCCTATAGGCATGATTTCTAGTAGTATTAATTAATTTTATATTAATCCTATGGCACGATATCTAAATATTATTTTCATTTCTACGGGCATGATTTCTACAATTATATATTCAAAATCCTATGAGCATGATTTCTGTGGTTTCATATTTAAAATTCTATTGACATGATTTCTATCAAGTTATAACTAGAAATCAAGAAAAAAGTAAAGCATACAGTTCCCCGCCCCTACAAACCCTTTTTCACTATTATGAGTATTTTTATTACAAATATTACAAAATAAAAATAGAATGAATATCTACGGCATATGAAAAGTAAATATTGTTAGAATAATTTCGGTAGCCTTCTTTCATCCCGGCGACTCTCCAATGAATGTCAGAATAAGATGATACCTGCTTAAAGGTTAGTAAAATAATAGACACATAACAATAATCTCATATTCTTAACCACAAATTTGGCTAATTTAGTAGAATCATGTTAAAGAACATATTAGACATCTAGTCACAAAAAGAAAGCAATTGAAGATACTAAACAAGGTAAATGACAATCTTGTAAAGGTAAATAGACTAACCAGCGAATGCCAAAGTTGAAAGGAAGATAATGAATTAATAATGCAACAAAAAGCCTTTACTAGTACCCAGTCCTCAACACATCAAGATTACAAGAATCTCAAGGATTCCGAGTAGTGCTTCTGTTGAGGAGGGATAAACGAGTCGTACAATTATATAGAGGAGCAGAGAGCAAAAAGATGCTTAGGAACAAAGCAAATTTCGAGTTCTTGTGTTGATAAAGGAATAGCAATATTTGAATGTTAAAATAAAATTGTATTTCTAAAGAAGAGATCGGGAAGTAGTCGTTCTCCTCCCATAGAAAAGAGGAGGATGCATGCTTAAATAGCAGAGTGGCCACATTCATCCAGGAAGTAAAAAAGGGAATGAATAAGTAAATAAAGGGATGTTTCCCTTAACGGTACAGCGGTATCAAATCAAATTCAAATTTATCATAATCGATTAGATACAAAGAGACTGGAGATAAAGGAAAACAAATTAACCAGAAAGTTAAAAATTTCCCCTAAATACAAAAATAATAAAGTCAATAAAAAATAGGATTAAAAGGAAACATGAATCATGTAAAGCTTTAATAACATAATAAGTTGAATAATTTTGGAGCAAAATCATATCAAACTTACCAAAATATCCTAATACTAAAGCTGTCACGATCATATTAACATAAACTAGTGAAAATAAATAGGAATCGCTCAAGGTTTTCCTTAATTAGAGACATTGAACTAACTATTAGTCAAAATCGACCAAAAGAATAAAAAATAATAATAAATAAATTAAAGGTTGTCATATATTTATTTCACAAAAAATAGGATCTTAAGTTGCCATATCTAATATGTAAAAGATGTACTAATTCTAATTCCATAAGAGAAGAACACCAATTGATCACAATTGTCTAATATTCAGCAAAGTTGTCGTATGCTAAGGAAATAAATCATTCAAGATAATTGTTAGTCAGATATACTAACAACCCAAATCTGCTGAAATAGTGAAATACCAAAGCTTCCACATGTTTTAAAAATCAACTATGCAAGCATAAAGACTCGCATTGTCACATAAAGACTGCTATAGTTACTATTATCATACATAGCTATCATGGAGAGGAAGACTATTATACATCAAAGCTTCACTCTAAATAATCAAGTAATTAAGTTATGAAAAAAAACATCACTTAACATAGCGAAGTGCCTTAGATAAATAAGTATGAGCACTTGATTTTCAAATCAAAATTTATAAGTACTATAGTTATTTAATTTGCACAAGATTTGCTGAGAATCAAACTTAAAAAAAAAAGGAAACAATTTGGATCGTATACAAGGAAATTAACAAGAGCATGAAATTACTGCAAATGGTGTACAAAAAGAAAAGAAGAGGAGAAGAAGATGGTCCATCGTGACTGGTTTGGAAAACAACAAGGGCTAGTGGTTTCTGGTGGTTTGGTGATGTTGTGATGGCTGGACGAAAGAGGAGAATAATGGAGATAGGTGGCGACTGTATGCTCAGAGTATTGAGGAAAAAAAAATGAACTAAAAAGAGGAAAAGGGAGCGGCCATTGGTGGTGGTGGCTGTTTTGTCCAAGTCGAAGCAGTGAGAGTCGTCAATGATGGCCGGAGTTCGTCGGTTCTGGAGAGAGAGGAAGGAAGGAAGAGAAACATGGTGAGGAAGAGAAGAGCTTGTCCATTTGGTGGTGTACGGTCTGGTTTTGTCAAAGAAGACGAACCAGCGACAGTGAGATATAGAGAATAGGGGTGTGCGGGTGTGGTTCACTTGGTGTTCGTCGGCAAAGAGAGGAAGAGGAGGATAGTGGTGTTTCGTCGGAGATTATGGAGGCAGTGGACGGGAGAGGAGATGGTGAGGGTGGTGCGGCAGCTCTGTGAGAGGGGAGAAAAGGAGGGAGGTGAGGTAGTTTCTAGTTCAGGATTTCATCGGAGGAGAGGAGAGAAGAGGGAGGAGGGAGAAAGGTCGGCGGCTGGATGGTTTCTGGCTGGTAGTAATGGTGGTCAGAGAAGAGACGGAAGGGAGAGAGGAGATGGGCGCCGGCTAGATGGTAAGGAGAGGAAAATGATTAGGGTTTTTTGGGGAATTTAGGATATTAAAGGAAATAAAAATAGGTTTTAATTCTAACCGTTAGATCATATCGGATGGAGGGTTGAGATTAAAAATAAAAAATTGGTCGGGTTAGTGGATGTAATACCCCGGAAAGGGCCTAAGAATAGACTCGGGAGTTGAAGTTAGAAGCTGCAGAAAAACCTAGAATTTTGCACCAGAACGACTCGAGGTACGAGTCGTGATGAGGACCTACGACTCGTGACTCGAGTCGTGATGAAGTTCAGGAGCCTAAGTTCATATCACGAGTGGTCCTACGAATCATGACGCATAGGTACACTCGTGGTTAGTAGTCATGGTGAAATTCTCAGTAGCGCCAGAGTGAGTCATCATGGGTCATGGTATGACTCGTAGGATGTAGCAACGAGTCGTGAGGAGGAGTCGTGGGTAGTTCGTAGTTAGTGCAGGTGGATGATACCACGACTGATAGTACGACCCGTAGGATGGCACTACGAGTCGTAGGATGCGAGTCCGGGCCAGTTTCAGAAGATTGAACAAAATGGTGAGGTGACCACGAGAGGTGGCCACGAGTCGTGACTTTGTGGTACGACTTGTGGTCGGGGACAGATCTGTTTTTCAAGAAAATTTCATTAAGGGCAAATTCGACTTTCCTATGCTTTTGGACCCTAGACCCTGTCATTTTAGCCTTAGTTTTAGACATTTTAGAGAGTTAAACGGTTTTCTCCCCTCATTCTCACGTTTACTCTCAGAATTTCATCGACAGATATCTTAAGAAACCCTCTAGCAAGCTTAGGGTCATTCATTCATCACAATAGTCCAGATCCTCTTCTCCAAGGAATTCTTCACCGGGTATGTGGGGTTTTAGCAAGGGGATTGTCCTTCCCTTGTGTCCCCAAATTCCTCCTCAATTTCTTCTAGTAATTCTAAGCCCTGAGATTTCGAGTATGAGAAGCATTCATGTTATTTTCGTTGAATTCATTCAGAACGTTGTTTATATTTAGTACTACTAGAATCTTTATCAGTTCCTTATCAAATTGTCAGTGTTATCACAAAGGTGAATTTAAACCCTAATTTTCGAGTAATGATTTTATTTGTTCAGTTCTCTCTAATGAATGAAGGATTCTTGAGTTGAAATTTTCTAGAATTCCCTATATATATACTTATGATGAGCAAATGGTCCATAAACAAAAATGACTTTTTGCACTGTTGAATGAAATTCCCCAAATTCTTGAAATTTTCTTATATTATGAAATTATCCGTGTTGTCGGCACAAATGAGCTCTCTATTAGCTGTTAGTAATTCAATCAGTTAGAAAATAGAACTCTATTAGTTTAGTCTCAGTCAGAATCTTATCAGCCTAGCTTCAGTCAGATTTTAGCAACCTCAGTGTTGTCCAAGAAATGGCAATTGATCAGTTTGACTCCAGTTTATCTTTGAGGTATCAGTGGTGCCTCCCAGTTTCCAGACTCAGATTCAGATTTCAGATATTTGGTCCATTAGGCAGTCATGATATTCAGTCATAGCTCTGACCAGCCCCAGGACCCCAGTTCAGTTATTAGTTATTCTATAGACGGTTACGACGCTTCTAGATAAGAAGCTCTGACCAGTCTTAGAACTTAGTTTCCAAATCTGGTCCTATAAGACACTCAGGGAACTCTTTGACAGTATCCCTGGGTCAGTATAGTCTTGGACCCTAGTATCGAGCTATCCACTTGTCAGTAGTAGCAGTAGTAGGATTATCCAGTGGGAGTAGGACTTAGCACCGAAAGGGCCGGGGTTCCAGCGCACCTCGGTTCCAGAATTACGTTGCCACCGTAGGCTTTATTTACTTGGCCTAACGACCCCCTTTTGACAGTGATTTTTCACATTCCGTGCCTTTATACCCTGGAAAGGTATATTTGGTCCTACCGACGGGGTATGTACGTCGGACTCCACGTTCAGCTCACATGGTTATATGTCGGTTATAGTCTCTCCCACTAGTCAGTACAGTCTATCCTCAGATTCTTCAGTCCAAATCAGTTCAATGCATTATCTCAAACTCAGTAATTTAGACATAGGGCGTGTTTATGACCATCAGCCAGGGTCATTTTTGACCATATTAGTTTTATATCAGTTGATTTAGTTTTCAGCATTTTAGTTGGTCATTTCATGTCACGCTAGTTTAGTTACTAGTTCTTTCATGTCATTCGTGTTTTCTCCCGCATACTTAGTACATTTAAAGTACTGACGCATACTTTTAAGCTGTATCATTTCATGATACAACTGTAGGTTCCCAGACTCAGCATCGTTAGTCGTTGCTATCCAGACATTCCTCTGGTGCAGCCGAAGCGTGAGTCCTCATCATTCGAGGGCCTTGTTTTACTTTCTTTTAGTTGAATTATTTTTCAGTCAGACTTAGAGTTAGTTGGGGGCTTGTCCCAGCAACTCCTCAGTTAGATGGCTTTCAGACAGACACGACTACACTTTATTCAGTGTTATTTAAATATTTGATCTTTAACCTTCAGACTTGTCTTTCATAAATGTTTTTATGATATTAATTTAAAGTTCGGTTGTGCATGTTTACTCAGAATGCTAGTGACTGATAGACCAGGGGTTGACTTGGGGTCACTTGTGGCTTCAAGTACCGTGTTACGCCCAGGGTGTAGGCTCGGGGCGTGACAAACTTAGTATCGGAACAATAGGTTTAGATTATCCTCGGAAAGTCTGAAAGCCGCATCGAGTAGAGTCCTTTTCATGGGTGTGAAGCGCGCCACACTTATGACATGGAGACTATGAGATGTTATTAGGAAAAGTCCCCTTTTGTTCATGTTCTTTATCATGCGTTAAAGTCCAATTCCAAAGGCGTCCTTCTAAATCATGTTCTATTTCCTCTCAGTGAATAATGCCTCCTCAACGTGGAAATGGACGAAGAGCCGAAAATGCCAACAAACCCGTTCCACCAACTCCGGCAGTTCCTCAGGACGACTCTGTGTCTGCCGCCGAATTCAGGGAGGCCATTCAGCTGCTTGCTCAGACCGTCACCAATCAAGTGAACCAGCTGGTGGTTTCATTCGCCACAAATTGGCTTGCGGCTGCTGCCCAGGTGCGGGATTTCACCCGGATGAACCCTCCAGACTTTCACTGAACAAAGGTGGGAGAGAACCCACAAGGATTCATAGATGAGATCAAAAAGATCACCCGGATCATGGGTGTAAGCTCCTCTGAGAGTGCTGACCTGGCTGCCTACCAGCTAAAAGGGTTAGCCAGGGTTTGGTACGAGCAGTGGAAGGAGGGGCGGTCAGCAGAAGAAGGACCGGTTGAGTGGGAGGAGTTTCATACAGCTTTTCTGGACAGGTTCTTTCCCAGGAGCTGAGGGAGGCTGAATGGCAGAGTTTATTAATCTACGGCAGGGCAACCGGACAGTGGAGGAGTATTCTCTGGAGTTTACTAGACTATCAAAGTATGCTCCAAAGATGGTGGCCGAGCCAAGGGCTCGCATGCTGAAGTTCGTTAATGGAGTGTCTAATCTGGTCCTCAAGGAGTAAAGGACCGCGATGCTGATCAAAGACATGGATTTTTCCTGCCTAATTGTTTACGCTCAACAGATTAAGGCCGAGAAGCTGAAAGATATGGAGAGAAAGAACAAGCGGTCAAGAACAGGCCAGTTAGATTTTGACCGCCAAAGATCTGGCGGTAGTATATGCCCACAGCAGCAACAGCAGAGGGCCCCAGCACCTAGCTCAGCCAGCGCACCAACCTTTCGGTCCCACCATGATCGGAGGGGTGGGTCTTTTGGCACTCAGTCTCAGGCCCACAGTACAGGAAATAAGTATCCAGCTTATCCCAAGTGCGGTAGGAATCACCCAGGAGAATGCCTTCAGGGACGAGAGGGCTGCTTTGGGTGTAGACAGCTTGGACACAGGCTCACGGAGTGCCCATCAGCAGGGCGAGGGAGATCACAATCCACCACCTCATCAGCTCCAATAGGCCGACCAGCTCAGTAGGCCCACCCATCAGGTACAGATGGCGGTCAACGCCATAATCATTTTTATGCTCTCTCTTCTCGTCAGGTTCAGGAAAATTCACCTGACGTAGTTACTGGTATGTTGCGTCTCTTTCATCTAGACGTATATGCCCTCCTAGATCCAAGAGCTACTCTTTCGTTTGTAACTCCATATGTAGCAATTCAGTTTGGCGTCAGTCCAGAGGTCCTATCAGAACCCTTCTCAGTCTCCATCCTAGTTGGCGAGTCAGTTAGAGCCAGTTGGGTGTATAGAAACTGCCCAGTCTCAGTCTTGAGTGAAGTCACACAAGCTGATCTTATAGAGCTAGACATGGTCGAATTCGACCTTATTCTTGGCATAGATTCGTGACACTCCTTTCATACCTCAGTTGATTGCAGAACTAGAGTTGTCAAATTCCAATTTCCTAATGAGCCAGTTTTAGAATGGTCGGGCAGCAGTTCAGCGCCTTAGGGTAGGTTTATTTCCTTCCTTAAGGCCCAGAAACTCATTTCCAAGGGATGTCTATATCATCTGGTTCGGGTCAACAATTCGAACTCTGAGACCCCAACCATTATTCAGTTCCAGTAGTCAGTGAGTTCCCAGATGTATTTCCTGAAGATCTTCCTGGAGTTCCCCCTGAACGACAAATAGACTTCGGGATAGATCTCCTTCCAAATACTCATCCCTTCTCCATCCCTCCTTACAGAATGGCTTCAGCTGAGCTTAAGGAGTTGAAGGAGCACTAAAAGATCTTCTTGATAAGGGTTTTATTAGACCCAGCATCTCTCCCTAGGGCGCTCCAGTGCTATTCGTGCATAAGAAAGACGGTACCCTCAGAATGTGCATAGATTACCATCAACTGATCAAATTCACAGTCAAGAACAGATATCCCTTAGCTAGAATTGATCACCTATTCGATCAGCTTCAGGGAGCCAGTTGTTTCTCCAAGATTGATCTCCGGTTAGGATACCATCATTTAAGGGTTAGAGAAAGTGACATATCAAAAACAGCATTTAGAACTCGGTATGGTCACTATGAGTTTGTGATGATGTCCTTTAGGTTAAAAAATGCTCCAGCAACCTTCATGGACCTAATGAACAGGGTTTTCAAGCTGTACCTAGATATGTTCGTCATCGTATTTATCGACGACATTCTGGTGTACTCCAGAAATGAGGAAGAGCATGCCAATCACCTAAGGTTAGCATTGCAGACTCTCAGAGATCGCCAGTTATTCGCCAAGTTCAGTAAGTGTGAATTCTGGTTGAACTCCGTGACCTTCCTGGATCATATGGTCTCAGGTGAAGGGATACAGATAGATCCTCATAAAATAGCAACACTGAAGGATTGGCCCAGACCTACCTCTCCTACTGAAATTAGGAGTTTCCTAGGCTTAGCAGGTTATTACCGATGGTTTGTGGAAGGTTTCTCCTCCATAGCATCTCCTCTAACCAAGTTAACCTAGAAGAAGGTAAAATTTCAGTGGTCGGATGAGTGTGAGAAGAGTTTTTAGGAGTTAAAGACCTGACTCACTACCGCTCCAGTTTTGACCCTGCCAGAAGAAACAGATGGGTTGGTTATATATTGTGACACCTCCAGAGTTGGACTTGGTTTCATTTGATGCAGCGGGGCAAAGTGATAGCCTATTCCTCCAAACAACTCAAATTCCACGAGAAAATTATCCAACTCATGACTTGGATTTGGCAGCGGTGCTATTCGTGTTAAATATATGGAGGCACTACTTTTATGGAGCTCACATAGATGTATTTACAGATCAAAAGAGTCTACAGTATGTGTTCAGTCAGAAGGACCTAAATCTTCATCATAGAAGGTGGTTAAAACTCCTGAAATATTATGACATGAGTGTGCTGTATCACCCGGGCAAGGACAATGTGGTGGCTGACGCCCTAAGAAGGCGATCTATGGGAAGTGTAGCTCACTTTGAGGAAGTCAAGAGGGAGCTAGCGAAAGAAGTTCATAGGCTAGCCCAGTTAGGGGTGCAGTTGGTGGATTCAGCTGAAGGTGGCGTGGTAATGCAAAGAGAGTCGGATTCATCCTTAGTAGTGGAAGTTAATTCCGAACAAGATGAAGACCCTGTTCTACTTAAACTCAAGGAAGCGGTTCTCAGAAAGGAGATTGAGGCTTTCTCCTAAGGGGGAGATGGGGTGCTTCGTTACCAGGGCAGATTGTGCGTTCCAGATGTTGGTGAGTTAAGACAGCAGATTTTAGCTGAGTCACACAGCTCAAGGTATTCCATTCACCCTGGTGCTACTAAAATGTACCGTGACTTGAGGGACATTTACTAGTGGAACGTCATGAAAAGAGACATTGTCGAATTCGTAGCTAAGTGCCTGAACTGCCAGCAAGTCAAGGTAGAACACCAGAGGCCGGGAGGTATGACTCAGGATATCAGTATCCCCACATGGAAGTGGGAAGAAATAAACATGGACTTATTATGGGTCTACCTCAGACTCGTCGGCAACATGACTCTATCTGGGTGGTAGTAGATCAGATGACTAAGTCAGCACATTTTCTCTCAGTCAAAAACACAGATTCAGCTGAGGATTATGCTAAACTTTATATTTGGGAGTTGGTTAGACTTCATGGTCCCATTTATGGAAGTCTTTTCAGAAGGGACTTGGTAGTCAGGTCAAGCTTAGTACAACTTTTCACCTGCAGATAGATGGGCAAGATAAGTAGACTATTCAAACTCTAGAGGATATGCTAAGAGCGTGCAAGATTAATTTTAAGGGTAATTGGGATGACCATCTGCCCCTTATCGAATTTGCGTACAACAACAGCTACCATTCCAGTATTCTGATGGCCCCATTTGAGGCATTGTACGATAGGAGGTGTAGATCTCCTATATGATGGTTTGAAGTCGGTGAAGCTACTTTGGTAGGGCCAAACTCGGTTCATGAGGCGATGCAAAAAGTCCAGCTTATTCGAGAAAGGTTAAAAAGAGCTCAAAGCCTCCAGAAATCTTATGCCGATGTGCATGGAAAAGAGTTGGAGTTTGCAGTTGATGATTGGGTGTACCTGAAAATTTCACCTATGAAAGGGGTGATGAGGTCTGGAAAAAGGGGAAGCTCAGTGCTAGGTATGTGGGGCTTTATAGAATTATGAGGCATATCAGCAAAGTAGCCTATGAGCTGGAGTTACCTTCAAAAGTAGCAGTTGTACATCCAGTTTTCCATGTATCACTTTTGAAAAAGTGCATCGGAGATCCAACTTCTGTGGTGCCATTGGATAATGTGGCAGTCAAGGAGAGCCTCACCTATGAGGAGGTACCAGTCCAAATCCTAGACCAATAGGTTCGTAGATTGAAAAATAAGGAAATAGCGTTAGTCAAGGTTTTATAGAGGAATCATCAAGTTGAAGGAGCTACATGGGAGGCCGAAGTAGATATGAGGGCCAAATACCCACACTTGTTCTCTACTAACTCTGTTGCAGTTTGATATGTGAATTTTGCTTTAAGATCTGATCTAGTTGTTGAATTCAATTCATGTAACTAAATTTTCTTTCTAACTTTGGTTGTATTTATGAAAAGCAAAAAATTCAGTTCAGTGGTTGAATGAGCAGTATTTGAATGTTTCGATTGTTACTTTTCTAGTTCCTATGAGTTTTCTAACATTCGAGGACGAATGTTTCCAAGGGGGAGATACTGTAATACCATGGAAAGGGCCTAAGCATAGACCCGGGAGTTGAAGTTAGAAGCTGCAGAAAAACCTGGAATTTTGCACCAGAACAACTCAAGGTACGAGTCGTGATGAGGACCTATGACTCGTGACTCGAGTCGTGATGAAGTTCAGGAGCCGGAGGTCATATCACGAGTGTTCCTATAAATCATGATATATAGGTATGACTCTTCGTTAGTAGTCGTGGTGAAATTCTCAGTAGCGCCAGAGTGAGTCGTCATGCGTCATGGTACGACTCGTAGGATGTAGCAACGAGTCGTGAGGAGGAATCGTGGGTAGGTTGTAGTTGGTATGGGTGGATGATACCACGACTAACAGTACAACCCGTAGGATGGCACTACGAGTCGTAGGATGTGAGTCGTGGCCAGTTTCAGAAGATTGAAGAAAATAGTGAGGTGACCATGAGAGGTGGCCACGAGTCGTGACTTCGTGGTATAACTCGTGGTACAAGTCGTGGTCAGGGACAGATCTGTTTTTCAGAAAAAATTCATTAAGGGCAAATTCGACCTCCCTATGCTTTTGGACCCTAGACCCTGTCGTTTTAGCCTCAGTTTTAGACGTTTTAGAGAGTTAAACGGTTTTCTCCCCTCATTCTCACGTTTATTCTCAGAATTTCATCTACAGTTCTCTCAAGAAACCCTCTAGCGGGCTTAGGGTCATTCATTCATCACAGCAGTCAGATCCTCTTCTCCAGGAAATTCTTCACCAGGTATATGGGATTTCAGCAAGGGGATTGTCCTTCCCTTACGTCCCCAAATTCCTCCTCAATTTCTTCTAGTAATTCTAAGCCCTGAGCTTTTGAGTGTGAGAAGAATTCATGTTATTTTCGTTTAATTCACTCATAACGTTGTTTATATTTACTACTACTATAATCTTCATTAGTTCCTTATCAAATTTTCAGTGTTATCACAAAGGTGAATTTAAACCCTAATTTTCGAGTAATGATTTTATTTGCTCAGTTTTCTCTAATGAATCATAGATGCTTGAGTTGAAATTTTCTAGAATTTCCTACATATATACTTATGATGAGCAAATGTTCCATAAACAAAAATGACTTTTTGCACTGTTGAATGAAATTCCCAAAATTCTTGAAATTTTCTTATATTATGAAATTGTCCATGTTGCCGGAACAAATGAGCTCTCTATTAGCTGTTAGTAATTTAATCAGTTAGAACACAGAACTCTATCAGTTTAGTCTCAGTCAGAATCATATCAGCCTAGCTTCAGTCAGATTTTAGCAATCTCAGTGTTGTCCAAGAAATGTCAACTGATCCGTTTGACTCCAGTTTATTTTCGAGGTGTCAATGGTGCCTCTCAGTTTCCAGACTCAGATTCAGATTTCAGATATTTGGTCCATTAGGCGGTCATGATATTCAGTCATAGCTTTGACCAGCCCCAAGACCCCAGTTCAATTATTAGTTGTTCTGTAGACGGTTACGACGTTTCTAGATAAGCAGCTCTGACCAGTCTTAGAATTCAGTTTCTAAATCTGGTCCTATAAGACGCTCAGGTAACTCTCTGACAGTATCCCTAGGTCAGTATAGTCTTGGACCCCAATATCGAGCTATCAGTTTGTCAGTAGTAGTAGTAGTAGGATTATCTAGTGGGAGTAAGACTTAGCACCGAAAGGGTCGGGGTTCCAGCGCACCCCGGTTCCAGAACTACGTTGCCACCATAGGTTTTATTTACTTGGCCTAACGGCCCCCTTTTGACAGTGATTTTTCATAGTCTATGGCAAGGTATATTGGGTCCTACCGACGGGGTGTGTACATCGGACTCCACGTTTAGCTCACGTGGTTATATGTCAGTTATAGTCTCTCCCACTAGTCAGTACAGTCCATCCTTAGATTCTTTAGTCCAGATTAGTTCAGTGTAGTATCCCAGACTCAGTAATTTAGACATAGGGCGTGTTTATGACCATCAGCCAGCGTCACTTTTGACCATATTATTTTTATATCAGTTGATTTAGTTTTTAGCATTTCAGTTGGTCATTTCACTTCATGCCAGTTCAGTTACTAGTTCTTTCATGTCATTCGTGTTTTCTCTTGCATACTTAGTACATTGAAAGTACTGACGCATATTTTTATGTTGTATCATTTCATGATACAGCTGCAGGTTCCCAGACTCAGCATTGTTAGCTATTGCGATCCAGATACTCCTCTGCTGCAGCCGAAGTGTGAGTCCTCATCATTCGAGGGCCTTGTTTTACTTTCTTTTAGTTGAATTATTATTTCATTCAGACTTAGAGTTAGCTGGGTGCTTGTCCCAGCAACTCCTCTGTTTGATGTCTTTCAGACAGACACAACTACAGTTTATTCAATGTTATTTAAAGATTTGATCTTTTACCTTCAAACTTGTCTTTCATAAATGTTTTTATGATATTAATTTACATATCTGTTATGCATGTTTACTCAGAATGCTAGTGACTGATAGACCAAAGATTGACTTGGGGTCACTTGTGCCTTCAAGTACCATGTTACGCCCAGGGTGTAGGCTCGGGGCATGACAGTGGACAAGGTAAACAAGTCGCAGATGGGTCAAATGGGTATGGATTTAATTGAAATTGAAAATGTGGCTAAAATTGGCAAAAATAGGCTAAAATTGACATAAATTAGATAGATAGTGGCTAGATTTTAAATAATTTAGCTGAAATTGAAATTAGTTACTATTAATTTTATAAAAACACTACATTTGCAAATGATTTAGTAAATAGGGAACATAATAGTTTGAATTAAAAAAATTATATAAATATTAACTTTAAATAAATTAGCTGAAATTGAAATTAGTTACTATTAATTTAATAAAAACACTACATTTGCAAATGATTTAGTAAATAGGCAACATAATAGTTTGAATTAAAAAAAATTATATAAATATTAACTTTAAATAAATTAGCTGAAATTGAAATTAGTTACTATTAATTTAATAAAAACACTACATTTGCAAATGATTTAGTAAATAGGTAACATAATAGCTTGAATTAAAAAAAAATTATATAAACATTATGATCGATATAAATAATTATAAAATTGAGTAGACTCATGTAATGTTATATAATTAATAGATATTATATTTTGTAAATAATTCAATGACTAGGAAATAAAATTAAATTATCAAATATTATATAGACTTTATTATTAACATAAATAATTTATAAATTCATGTAATATTATTATGCAAATAAATTTGTATAATTTAGTAAAATTATGTAAATAGTTTATAAAGATTAAGTAAAATATATTTTTTTAAAATAAGAGTGTATATTAATACGACATAAACTATATATGACACAAATATTTAATATCAAAAAAATAAATTTAAAATTAATGCAAATTATATATACATATATATGTAATTTAAAATAATTTCGCAAGATTATAATAATTCATTATTTTAAAAATATGAATGCAAGTCGAATATTTGCGTAAAAAAATAAATAAAATATACATATATGAGAAGCGTATAGGGGGCGTAGGGAGGTCAAAATTGGGTGTCAACAGAGTTTCTCAAGGGTTGTTGATGCTCTTAGCAGGTTGTCTATGGGTAGTACAGCCCATGTGGAAGAAGAGAAGAGAAAACTAACAAAGGATGTGCATAGAATCTCAAACTTGGGAGGTCATCTTTTAGACTCTGAGGAAGGTAATGTGCTTATTCAAAATGGAGCCAAATCCTCTTTAGTTATGGAAGTTAAGGAAAAGCATAACAGAGATCCCCTCTTGCTTCAGCTAAAGAAAGGTGTCCGAAGCAGAAGGTATTGGTTTTTGCATGGGGGGAGATGTGTCCTAAGGTATCAAAGTATATTATCTGTTCCTAATGTAGATGGCCTCAGAGATAGAATTATGGCAGAAGCACACAATTCTAGATATTTGATTTATCCAGGTTCCACCAAGATGTACCATGCTTGAGAGAAGTCTATTGGTGGAATGGTATGAAGAGGGACATTATTGATTTTGTTGCTAAGTGTCCAAACTGTCAGCAGGTTAATGTTGAGCACCAAAGGCCATATGGTGTTGTGCAAACTGATTTTGTTTATTCTACCTACTCACCCCCATTTGCTTCCTTTATTGCAAACATACATCAATTGTCTGAACCTGAGTCCTATAGAGAGGCTGTGTCTGATCCTCTTTGGCAGAATGCTATGGCGGAGGAACTCACTGCTCTTCATCAGACACACACATGGGATTTGGTTACCCTCCCACTTGGTAAACATACGATTGGCTGTCGATGGGTGTATAAGATAAAAACAAATCCTGATAGGTCTGTTGAGCGATACAAGGCTAGACTTGTGGCAAAAGGGTACTCACAAAAATATGGTATGGACTATGAGGAGACCTTTGCCCCAGTGACGAAGATGACGACTGTTCGCACTATGATTGCAGTTGCATCTGTTCGACAGTGGAAGATATTTCAAATGGATGTCAAGAATGCATTTCTGAATGGTGATCTCCATGAGGAAGTGTATATGACTCCTCCACCAGGTATTGATCACCAGTCGGGTGAAGTTTGTCGGCTTCGAAAAGCTCTATATGGTCTCAAGCAAGCCCCTCATGCTTGGTTTGAGAAATTCTCCACTGTGATTACTTCCCTTGGCTTTGTCCCGAGTAACCATGATTTACCGTTGTTTGTTAGAAGTATGAGTGCAGGGCAAATCCTTTTGTGCTTATATGTAGATGATATGGTTATAACTGGTGATGATCATGATGGTATTGAGTCATTGAAGCATGATTTGGCTCATCGGTTTGCCATGAAGGACTTGGGCCTGCTATGTTATTTTTTGGGTATTGAGGTGGCTCAGTCTAAGAAAAGATATCTTCTCTCTCGGACTAAGTATATATCTGACTTGTTTAAACGGGCGCGCCTTTCTGACAACAGGACTGCAGATACTCCACTTGAAACCAATGCACGGTACTCTCCTAGTGATGGTGTTTTGTTAACAGATCCGAGTCTTTATCGGACTGTTGTAGGTAGCTTGGTGTATCTTACCGTTACTCGTCCGGATATAGCTCATGCAGTTCACGTTGTTAGCCAGTTTGTTACTGCTCCTACTTCAGTTCACTGGGGAGCTGTACTTCGTATTTTGAGATATCTTCGTGGCACCCAGTTTCAGAACCTCTTGTTTCCCTCGACGTCATCTCTCGAGTTGCGAGCCTATAGTGATGCTGACTGGGATAGCGATCGCAATGATCGCAAATCCACCACTGGTTTTTGTGTGTTTCTTGGAGATTCTTTGATATCATGGAAGAGCAAGAAACAAGATGTTGTCTCTAGATCTTCCAAGGAGGCTGAGTATCGTGCTATGGCAGTGACTACATGTGAGATTGTTTGGTTACGCTGGCTTCTTGCAGATATGGGGGTTCACATTTCTCGGCCTACTCCTCTACATTGTGATAACAAGAGTGCGATGCAAATTGCAAAGAACTCTGTTTTTCATGAGCGGACGAAGCACATTGAGATTGATTGTCACTTCACTCGTCATCATCTCCAGCTCGGGACTATATCGCTTCCTTTTGTTCCATCAGCCTTGCAGATTGCTGACCTTTTTACGAAGGCTCAGTCGACGTCTCGGTTTCGTTTTTTGTGTGACAAACTCTCAATGCTTATTACTGTCACATTATGAGTTTAAGGGGGAATGTTAGCCCATATAATTGTTAGCAAATGGGCCTTAGGATTTTAGGTAGTCCTATGGGCATTAGGATTTTAGGTAGTCCTATGGACATTAGGATTTTAGTTTATGCCTATATATAGGCACCCCTTTCCCCATTCTAGATCATTGTATTCAATTCTCAGTTAGCCTTTTTTGATTCTTTCTTTTTTTTTTCTTCAATAAAACCCTTGTTATATATCAACAGTTATAAGCTACACAAAGACATTCTTATTATGAGAATCAAGTGATCTTGTAAATATAATATTTGTATGAGCATATTAAGCACAAATAATAAAAATATTGGTTAGTATAAAATTTAAGTGCACTTATAACTTTCAAAATTACTTATTATAAAATTGAATTGTAAAAAGGAATTACTTCTTTGCAAAAAAAAAAAAGTACAAACTTGATAAGGGGGGAAATTTTTATCCAAACTTCAATATATACTATTTGTTTATTGATTCTTGGTGTTTTTCAGAAACTTCTTACAGATGCTCCTTTGAAATTATCTGCCTCGATTCTGACTTTAGCTTTTCACTTTATTATTGGTTGTTTCTTTACTTTCATTCCTCTGTAGATCTGATTTCAATTCTGTATTTTCACTTTCTTGCAGATTTCGTTCTTTCTTGAGTAGTTTCTTCTTCAATGGTAAGGTCCTCAATAGGCATTAAACCAAGGGCAATTCCTCACCTTATTTGTCTAAACCCCTCTCCACTGTTGTTGGAGTCCAACATCTTTGTAATCTTTCACCGTATGCACTCTTGCTTTATCTCATGTACCTTCATTTCATTGAACCTTGTAAATCTTTTATTTTATTTCATCATAATATCATTTTTCAAGAAAAAAAAAATTCAAATCATATCTTGTTAAGTGGATGATGATAATGTAAAAATCTTTATATAGATGTGAGAATGCACAAAGTAATTAAGTTCAATTCATCCAAAGAGTTTAGTAACCGAAACCTACATTCTTAAGTAATTATGATATTATTAAATTATCACATTCATTGCATAGTTATGGTGTATTATTTCAGTTATGATTGTAGCATTTTATTTATTTTTAAATAATAATAAAAAATGAGTGAAAATACAAAATTTCTAGTGTGTGTGTATATATATATATATAAAATGAGTGAAACTACAAAATTTCTAGTGTGTATATATATATATATTCATCATTTTGACTCTTTTCACTATTTTTCTTAATCTCATATTTTAATTTACTCTAATTTGAATAATACGGCATATCTCTGAAGATAGTAAGATTATTTTTACTTTATTTTATATTTATTATTATTATTGATAATTTTTGTTATTTTTTCTATTTTTTATTGTACAAGAATAAATATGTCAATTACTACGCATCCATTTATTCCTATTTTTTAATGTAAAAATTTAAGTTTCTTCAAATTTGTTACTCCATTCATTCTATTCTTTATTATAAAGATACTTAAATACCTTAAAATTATGCTTATTTAAAATTTAAAATAAAAAAATACTTAAAAAATTCATAAAAAAATAAATAGGAATGGAGGTCATAGAGAAACATGCCACATCAGCATGCCTATGAACTCCTATATATATATATATATATATATATTATTTTGTCTCATTTTATCTTTTATTATAGATTTCATTTGCTAATTTCTTTATTATTTATTTTATACTTTTTAACTTCATTTTATTTTCTTCTTTTTTGTTTTTTCTCTTAAATTTTTTGTTAGTTTATCTTCTTCTTTTTTTTTTGCTCCTTTCTCTAATTTTATTTTTTTAAAATAAAAATATTAACTAATAATTTTTAGACGAATAAAATATAAAAATTTAAATGATTAGACTATGACTTTTTGTTGTTGTCTTTCCTTATTTCTCCTGTTGGCTCCTTTTTTTGTTCTTATTTTTTCTTGTTTGCTTCTTTTTTATTTTATTTTATTTTTTCAATTCTTTTATTCATTTTATGATACCCTGTCAGTATGTACCATGTGGTCATTGTAAACAACTGAAAAGTGTCTCATTGAAGCAAACATCAGTATATATTGTGATAGTATCATGGAGGACTAAGGACTCTCACTGAATGACTGAAGCAAACCACAATGATACCATGCTAGTATATAAATATATGGTGATGGTATCATAGAGTACTGAGAAGTGTCTCACTGCAGGACTGAAGCAAACCTCAATGATACCATGACAACATATAGATATATTATGATGGTATAAGTGAGGATTGAAATAGACCTTAATGATACCATGATAGTATATAGATATATCGTAATGATATCATTAAAGACTACAGAGTTTCTCACTGAAAGACTGAAGCACACCATACTGATATCATGCTAGTATATAGATATACTATGATGGTATCATGGAGGACTGATATCACGACCCGAACGAAGGCCCGGATCGCGACACGGGACAAGGAATCCCGAGAGACCCCAAGTTGACCCATGGCATAAGCATACATCTAACTCAATCAACAAACAGAAGAGTCAACATAACAACTTAGTGGAAGTCTAACTCAACCATAACATTAAAATACATCATCCAAAGCTAAATACATACATAAGTCTGAAAGCCTCTAAACATGACGAGTTGATGGGATAAGACCCCAACTAACTCAACAATACTGAAACTAAAATATATAAGGAAAGTTGAAAGTCTAGCCCTCGAAAGATAAGGAGTCACCAACCACGCAGGTGCTAACTCTGAAAACTGACTAGGAACAGAGCTGAGCCTGGGAGCCAGGTTTTGTATCATGAAATGATACAACATAGAGTATGCGGGTCAGTACATGAAATATACCAAGTATGCAAGGTAAGTAAAAATCTCTTAAATAAAGGAAATCATTTAAAATATTTTATAGCATAACATAAGCTTTAAGAATTCGAGGGGAGGGTTTGCATGCATTCTTTCTGAAATCATGATTTTTTCGTAACATAATAATACATAGCATTATAACATCAAACTAACTTGAATGACTCAAAGCTAAAGTATGACATTTATAGAAAAGCTGAACATTGAGTCAAACCTTGCTTTTAGAACATGCATGTGTATATAATAATCATGAGTAATGAATATGGATAACTGAATCATGAGGAACACTGGAAGGCTCGTCACTTAACCGATATACCACGATAGAGCTTACGTGGTCCTAACTATCACACTCAAGTGAGTAGATCAGCCCAAAGCCTTGTCAGGGCTAAGAACGATACCATGATATCGATATCAAGCTCGGGGCCCAATCGAGGAAGGGGATGGCTCACAAGGGAGGTCCCAAAATAATATATATATATATATATAATAGTGTAAATCTACGTTGGCGCGTAGTTCTGGGGAATAGGGTGATCGACCCTTAGCCCGCTCAGTGCTAGACTCTTCTCCCAAAAATATGCACATGCTCTACATCGTTTTATAACGAAGCTCAACATTGTCTATTGACAAAGCTCAATAATTAAATACATCTCAAATATGAAATCATGCATATGGGAATCTTTAGTTCAAAACATACCACAAGTCAAAGATAATTGGGAGTCTTTGCTCCAAAACCATGTGGTAAGCTTACTTTAGAGACAATACATTATACCTACTTGACATAAGGGCCTTGCCCAAAACTTCATCATGCTTGGGACTACTCAATTCATTTTGAACACAATATTATAATCATGGGTAGCTTTGAAACATGCTTTTCATCATCATATCTCATCATCATCATACATTCATCACAAATTTCTTCTTTTATTAACTTCTTATCAATGGGCCTTTTATTTCATAAAACTAGAAATATGATTTTTGATTGAAAACAACTTAAAATCTGCCCATGCTTCATAACTCAATAATGGAAATACAATTTAATCATACCCATGTATAGAAATAGAAGATTCATGCATTTGGTAAACCGCATAACTTGATCATAGAAAATTCTCATAACTTAGATAGAAATTGGCAATGAGTGTGGAAGGAAATACCCACTCATAACCCTACATACCTGAAAGGGCTTGATTCCACCACTTCTCTGATTTTCCAAGAAGAATTTGAATGGAAACCTTGAAAGCTTGCTTTAGATCACCTCTCTTAACTCTCTAAGTTTGCATGCATGAAAGGAATGACTCAAAATAGGTTTTTCCCTCCTACTCACCATTACGAGCCTTAAACGACGTAGTATAGGGCCTTAGGACGTAGGAATAATGAAAATGTCCTTAATGATTACGCAGAAATTTCTTTACTGGACGAACCAACTGGTGCTCCAACGGGTTGATGGAGGATACCACGATCTGTGGTGACGATCCGTGCAATACATTGTCCAGGCTTAGATCTTGGTCTAGCCCATGACTCAAAACGATGGGTCGTGCTACGATACAACGGGTCGTTCTATCGACCGTTGTTTCCTTCTGCAAACTTGGCACCTCATCATAAAACGAGCCTCACCACAGCTCGTTACATCCACTAACGAGTCATGGTTTCCTTCTATCGAACCCACTGGAAATCTCCCATTCAAAATGATGACTGCTAACCACGATCTGTGGTAACTCATGACCGGTCGTGGGATGACCCGTTACTTCTCAGATTTTAAAACCCTTCTCCTTCTACGGCTATAAACGATGACTCGTTGTTTCTCACAACGAGTCGTTACATCGGTCGTTGCTTCCACTGTCCCTAGACCAGATACTTTCCACAACTCATCCCAATGGGCCGTTGGTCGAACCAACGATTCGTAAGGTCACCCATTCTGTAATATTTTTTCAATTTCAGCAGTTTTTAGTTTTTAACTCCCGGGTTTACTCTTAGACACTTTCGGGGTATTAAAACTGATGAATGTCTCGCTGAAGGACTAAAAAAGACCTCAATGATACCACAATTTTATATAGGTATACTGTGATGGTATCATGGAGGGCTGAGGAGTATCTCATTGAAGAACTAAATCAGACCTCAATGATATCACAATAGTATATAGATATATTGTGATGGTATCATGAAGAACTGAAGCAAACCTCAATGATACCATATTAGTACATAAATATATTGTGATGGTATCATAGAGGACTGAGGAGTGTTTCACTGAAGGATTGAAGCAAAGCTTAATGATACCATGATAATATATAAATATATTGTAATGGTATCATTGAAGATTGAGAAGTTTCTCACTAAAAGATTGAAGAAGACCTTAATGATATCATGTTACTATATAGATATATTATGATGGTATCATGAAGGACATAGGAGTTTCTCATTGAAGGACAAAAGAAGACCTCAATGATACTATGACAGTATATAGATATATTGTGATGGTATCATTAAGGACTGAAGCAGACATGAATGATACCATGACATTATATAGGTATATTGTGATAGTATCATATAGGACTGAGGAGTGTCTCACTGAAGGACTGAAGCAAGCCTCAGTGTTACTATGACAATGTATAGATATATTATGATGGTATAATTGATGACTAAAACAGACCTCAATGATACCATGATAATATATAGATATACCTTGATGATAACATTAAAGACTATAGAGTTTCTCATTGAAAGTCTGAAGCAGACCTTAATGATATCATGCTAGTATATAGATATACTATGATGGTATCATGGAGGTCTGGGGTGTGTCTCGCTGAAGGACTGAAAAATACCTCAATGATACCGCAATATTATATAGGTATACTGTGATGGTATCATGGAGGGCTGAGGAGTGTCTTATTGAAGAACTAAAGCAGACTTCAATGGTGTCATGACAGTATATATGTATATTGTGATGGTATCATGGAGAACTGAGGAGTCTCACTGAAGGACTGAAGCACCCCTCAGTGATACCACAATAGTATATATATATATATATATATATATATTATATATTATGATTGTATTATTAAGGACTAAAGTAGACCTAAATGATACCATGACAGTATATAGACACTATGATTATATCACTAAGGACTGAGGATTTTTCTCCCTAAAGAACTAAAGATGACCTTTATGATTCCATGCTAGTATATAGATATACTATGATGGTATCATGGAGGACTGAAGAGTGTATTATTGAAGGAATGAAACAGTCCTCCATGATACCATGCTAGTATATAGATATATTGTGATGGTATCATGGAATACTAAAGAATGCTTCATCTGAAGACTGAAGTACTCCTCCATGATACCATGTCAGTATATAAATATATTGTGATGGTATCATGGAGGATTGAAGAGTGTTCATTGGAGGACTAAAGAATACCTCAACGGAATCAAAAAAAATAAAAAGTAGAACAAAAAAAAGATAAAAAAAATAAATGAAATTAGATTATGGAAAAAATAAAAAAAATAGATAAAATAAAAATAATAAGATGAAAAAAGAAAAGAAAAAATGAAATCAAATTTGAGAGAGAAATTAGATTATGGTGGAAAAAAAGAAGGAATAATATAATTTGAGAAAAAAATTAACAAAATAAGAAAAAAAAAGATAAAGAATAAACAAAAACGAGAAAAAAGGAGTAGAGAAATGAAAAATTGAACAATAAAAAAAAATTAAATTTGAGCATGAAATTAGATTATGGGGAAAAAAATAAGAATAATGATTTGAAAAATAATAATTTTTTAAAAGATATATTTTTTATTAATTTTAATTTTAATAAATAAGCTAGTAATTTTAGTATTTTCTGTAAATTACTTCTTGTTGTAATTAAATTATTTAATTTTTTCTATATTTTTATTAGTCTAAATATAGTTAGCTACTGTATTTATATTTTTATTAAAAAATTAAAATATAAAAATAAAAAAAGATCAAAAAACAGTAACAAAAATTTAAATTAATTTAAAAAGGAATAAATTAAAGAAAGAGAGAGAAAAAGAAATAAAGTAATATCATGATAGTGACATGTAAGAGACAAAAAAGAAAAAGTTGCAGTGTTGATATCAGCATGACGTCAGTGCAAAAAAAATAAATTAAATAGAGTATTTTGTGTAATTATTTTGGGGGGCATCAAAGTAAAAGAGCATGCTTATGTAAATACTTTGCTTTATATGAATAACTATGTATGTTTTTTCTTAATCTATACATCTATATAAATGAGAGACCTCAACCCAGTGATGTGACATGTTTCATTAATCAGAAAAACTATTTATCTTTTTTTCTGTTTTTTTGCATTTTTCTCAAATTTTTGGAGTTTTAATTTCATTTTTTCTTATAAGGTGATTTCTTGAAAAACCACAAGTGACTTTTATTAACTTGTATTCGTTACATCATACAACTTTTTCATCTTCTGCACTTTTCCAATAATTATAATAATTTTTTCTCCTGTAATTTTTTTTCTCAAAAGGTTTTTTCTCTTTCTGTGAAAATACATGTATTCTCTATTTTTAATGGAACTTTTTAAATGACTACCATCAACTTCATGCCTTTTGATCTATTATTCATGATCCAAATTTTAATATTTCCAACAAACAAACAATCAAAGAAAACTTTCAATCATATATGTCAATTTATAATAAAAGTTAGGATATTTTTCATAGATAACTAGAGTGTCTTATGGAGAAAATATCAAAGGTGTATTTGAGTCTTTGCAAATTTCTGTCTATTTCTTAGATGACACTCAACTCTTAAAGGTCAAATATACTTTTTGACTTGTTAGGTTTTAAATTTTGTGAACTAATTTGTCAATCATTACAATTTATTTGTTATGCAGTTCGTGGTGTTATGATTGACTTCTCATTTTACTATTTTTATAGAATTTCCTTCAAGTTTTGATCATACAAGTAATTTACGGATTTGCGACAACTTGAGGATCTCAAAATGGATTTTGGGTTTGAGGGCTGACTTGAAGATGGGAAAGAAAAAAGATATCTGCATAATTTTTTCATCCAATCTTGTGTCTATACCAGAAGATATAGGGCCAAAAAAAAATCAAACAAGTCAGAGATTTGTGATTTTGTTGTGAGATGCATGTATTCTCTATTTACTATTGGAGTTTTTAAAATGATTTACCATCAATTTTATGCACTTTTCATCTATTACTCATGATTCAAATTATATGCTCTTATATCCCTACAAACAAACAAACAAATTAAAAAACCTTTCCGTCTTATATGTCAGTTGATAATAGAAGTCGGAAAATCTTTCATACATGACTAGAGTGTCTTGTTTAGCAAATGACAAAGATGTGTTCGAGTCTTTGCAAATTTCTGTCTATTTCTTAGATGACACTTCAACTCTTAAAGGATCAAATCTACTTTTCTGTTTGTTATATTTTAAATTTTGTGTACTAATTTGTCAATCGTTATAATTTATTTGTTAGGTAGTTCATGTTATTATGATTAACTTCTCATGTTAACTGTTTTTTTGTAGAATTACCTTCAAGTTTCATCAGATAAGTAAATGAAGGTTTAGGTCTTTGTAGATTTCTGTATATTTCTTAGATCACACTTCAACTCTTAAGGAGAAAATCTACTTTTCGTTTTGTTAGGTTTTAAATTTTGTGAATTAATTTTTCAATCATTACAATCTCTTTGTTATGCAGTTCGTGGTACTATGATGGACTTCTCATTTCTACTATTTTTTTTAAAAATTTTGATCATATAAGTAAGTTATGGATTGGTGACAACTTGAGGATCTCACAATGGATTTTAGAATTGAGGGATGACTTGAAGATGAAAAAAAAGAAGATATTTGCTTAATTTTTGCATCCAACTTTGTGTCTCTACCAGAAACTTCAAGTTACATATACATAGGGCCTAAAAAATTTTAAACAAATCAGAGATTTGTGATTTTATTATGAGATAAATGTATTATCTATTTTCAATGGGATTTTGAAATGATTTATCATCAACTTCATGTCATTTTCATCTGTTACTCGTGATCCAAATTTTATGCTTTTATATCCCTAACAACAAACAAAAAAACAAAAAATCTTTCAATCGTATATGTTAGTTTATAATACAAGTCTTGAGATTTTTTATATGTGACTAGAGTGTCTTATGGATCAAATGAGAAAGGTGTGTTTGGGCCCTTATAAATTTCTTTCTATTCCTTATATGGAATTTCAACTCTTAAAATATCAAATCTACTTTTTAATTTGTTAGGTTTTAAATCTTGTGAACTAATTTGTCAATCATTGCAATTTATTTGTTTTGCAGTTCGTGGTATTATGATGGACTTCTCATTTTACTATTTGTTTTGTAGAATTACCTTCAAGTTTTGATCATATAAGTAATTTACAGAGTGGCGATAACTTGAGGATCTCAAAATAAATTTTGGGATTGAGGGATGACTTGAAGATGGGAAAAAAAAAGATATTTGCATAATTTTTTCATCCAACTTTGTGTCTCTGCCAGAAGATTCAAATTACATGTATATAGGACCAAAAAAACTTTAAACAAGTAGGAGATTTGTGATTTTATTGTAAGCAATATTCGCCTTCACTCAAGTTACATGTATATATTTTAGGTGATTATGCTGAGCAGACGATGAAATACATGTCAATACTTTTTCTTTCGATCATAAAAAGGGAGAACCATTCCAATCCTAAATATGATTTTCCTCTCGCTCTTATGTTTTGTTAGTCTTTTTTCAACAATTTTCTCTGAAATAGAAAAATAAAATTACTGCAACATTATTTCATGATATGCCTGAGTTTATTTAAAGATTTACTTAATTCCAATAAAATAATATATATTTTCACAAGATAATGTGTTTGATTTGGTATCTTATCAGCTATATATTCTTAAGAGTAAAATTGGAGATGTAACTTTTGATAGTTTCATTAAAAGAATCGAATGTAATTGTTGAATTGTTGTCTTTTTGTTTTATAATAGGTTATGTCTTTTGTTTATAATGTTCACGTGCTTGATGGACTATAATTTTCTTGGTTACTTATTTATTAGTAATATTACTCCTTATTTGAAGAAGCATGTATGTTCTTATTATTTATTTTGTCATATTTGATTTTGATGGTGGTTTTGAATGTTTGATTAGGAACATGAAAAGACAATGGAGAGTATTAATCTCAAAAAAATTAGTAAATTACTTAAAATCTAGACAAGCCAATGACCTTTCTGTATTCACTTTTTAGCATGATAATATATATAATTCTCTTCTTTTGCTTTTTGTATGTTATTCTTGTGGTTTTTTAATTCTTGTATATCACCAATAATTTTAACCATGGCCATTAATTTTATCCATTATTTTTTCTTCGCGTCTCTTTTATATATTCTTAGCACTTATATATTTAAAAATTTTGATGTAAATACTTAATAGTATTATTATGTAACCAACTTAGGGGTCATCTATTCACTATCTTACTTGGATATGTTTTTTGCAGGAAATTTAGGAGTCATATGATATACTCATTAACTATGATAATTAAGGTGATCAATAAGATTTGAACTTCTACTAATAGAAATGAAGGAAGGAGTACAAAAAAGAGGAACAAAGAAGGCTCTTATATAGGAGGTGTGGGTCTTTTAAATGCTATGTTCCTTAAATTAGTTATTGATGAAATATTTCTACTTATATCATTTCTAAAAGTTAGTTTCCAGAGAAATATTAGTTTCATTTATCAACTTGGATAGACATAATTGAATCAAGAGTCATTTTCAAAATTCAAGTTGGAAGAACTTGTATACCAATAAAGTCTACCACAACTTTTTATTTTTATGTTTTGTGTAAAGTATGAAATATATTAGTTGTATCTTTCTAGTTTAACCTGATAATGTTAGGATAAATTATTGTACCTCAATAAATAATGTCTCATTACAACAACTATAAGCCCTTATCCTAAACATACTTAAGTTAGCTATATGAATAGTCACCCTACCTATCACTTTTCAGTTATGATTATAACCTATGTTTCTCAGATCCTCCATAAATGCTATCACAATCGTGTTGGATCTTTCAAAAATATATATCTTTTGGAGGAGAATATTATCAAGATAAAAGAATATAGTTAGATTTGTTGGTTCAGTAATTATATCTTACAAATCTAAGCAATACTTGATAAAAAGTTTATCCAACGGTTTCTTTTATGTAATAGTTAATGGTCGTCATGCCAAACATTCACTTTTTCTTTGTAATTAGTAGATAATAGGTCCTTTTCAAATTAGTTATGACTTTGGTATATATGTATAATTATTTTTACTTTGTAAAGTAACTCTACTTTTTTGCCAGGATAAAATTTAATAGTCAAGTATAATCTCTTCATTAATTGATTAGTCTAAAGTTGTATGTATGATTTGTTATGGGAAACCGATATTATCTTAACGTCCTGAGTTGATATTGAGCTGCTTCATATAACTGCTTTATATTAAATAATTTTTTTACATTTAAACTTCCAAGATATTTCATCTTATATTTATCTAATTAAGATGTTTAAATATTTACTTTAATTGGTAAATCCACATGCTTATTAATTGTATATGATGATGTCATTTTTCATGCATAAATGGTTAAAAGATACTCGTGGAAACATCTCATTCACCAAAATAAATTCAAGGATGCATAAGTAAGGTTATGCAATCCATTCAAGTTATAGTTCAGGGTTGCATATCTCTAAAATAGAAAGTGAAATGTAACAGGTATTTTATTATAATTTTTTTCTCACGGTGCCATGTTTTGTAGAAAATTCCTTTTTGCTTGAAGTAAATAGAGGATTCAAAAGTTCTAGCAGCACTATCATTTGTATTTATATTTCATGTATTTCTTCGTGTAGTCAGCTTTCTCTTAATGATAAATATATATTAGTACTTTTCAGATTTAGTGCATCGATGACAGTGCAAAAATAATAATATTAAAAGAAAATATTATAAGTATTACGGAGAATATTGTTATTCATATATGATATATTGTACATACTTTCCACCCTAATGAGAGGAAAGACGATTATATCTATGCTTGTGGATTTGCAATTCAAGATTGTTGTATCTTTTTGTTTATTTATTAAGATTATTTTGGAGACCATTTTGATGAGGGAGCAACAACGGGAAAAGTGTCTATTTTGTGTTGATATTATTTAACCATTTAAGCATGAAAAATAACATCATCATATACAATTAACTATTACATCATCATATACAATTAACCATCATCAAATACAATTAACCATCATCATATACATCATATTTTTTAACCTTTTATACATGAAAAATGACATCTTTCGTAGAAAAATCCTTTTTTCTTGAAGTGGATAGAGAATTCGAAAGTTCTAGCAGCACTGTCATTTGTATTTATTTTTCATGTATTTCTTTGTTTAGCCGACTTTCTCTTAACGATAGTATATAGTAATATTTTTCAGATTTGGTGCATCGATGGTAGTGCAAAAACGATAATATTAAAAGTAAATATTATAAGTATTACAGAGAAGATTGTTATTCATATATGATATATCGTACATACTTTGCACCCTAAAGATAATTATATTTATACTTGTGGATTTACAATTTAAGATTGTTGTATCTTTTTATTTATTTATTAAGATTATTTTGAAGACCATTTTGATGAAGGAGCAACAATGAAAAAAGTGTCTATTGTGTGTTAATTTACTATAATTTTGAAAGTTTTTTATAAATCAAAAAGGCCAAAAATATCGGCTGGTCTAGCACACAAACAAAAAGGACCAATCCAAACTGAATCAAACCCACATAAAATAAAATAAAATATAGATATCACACCAATTAGGAAAGTTCCAAATACTCTTTAATTACATCACTGGTTGTTCCATCGTCTTCCTCCATTTCCTTTATTTTATGCTGCTTGTCGCAGCTTCACACCGTTCAGATCGCAGGGTACCATAGATGATGGAGACAGAAACTTGAAGGAACTATCTCTGTCAGCTTCGGGAACCACTGATCTGGAGAGATTTCAAAGGTTTCCTCAACCAACTTCAAAGCCTCCATAAAAGACATTCAAAAAACTTGGGTCAATTTCACTCATGACATCATAGATGTCAGATTCTCACAAATGTGGTGAAATCAACCCCATTGAAGAGTTCTTCATTTCATTGATTGATGTTCTCAAGTCCGCTTCTTTAGTATAGGTATGAAATATCTTCTTAGTCTCTAGAGCTAATTATCATATTTTGTGAAAAGAACTTAATCCCAATTTATCTCCCCTATTAGGATGAGCCTATGGGAAGCTAATATCATTGTTTGAGGGAGACTTAATTAAACTGCAACTAGTTAACCCTTATTATAGGCTGGTAACATTTATATTGAACATGGATGCCTGTAATAAAACTGGATTGTAACTATTTTCTACTTACTATTTATCTTTGCACAACATATATTCAGTTTCTTTGTTGCATGTTCTGCTATTCTGTAGCTCTTTTGATTCATCTATATTGTGATTTCTGTAGTATTAAATTTTATGTTCTGACATCACCGAATTCTTAGACTTGGTGTTTGGTTTTTCTCCACACTTATGATTTTTTTTTTTGCTTTCTAATGGAAACTCGTGAAATGAGTTGTATGTTAAAGTACCTATAAAATCAATATAGTTAAGTTGGTAAAATAATCTTCCAATTAGTTGATCTTATGGAGCTCTGCAGCCTCCAAGCACATTAGGTTCTCAAGGTCACTGTTAAAAAACTTTTTATTAAAATTTCTTTTCAAATAATGCACACAAAATTTTTTATATGGGATTAGTAGTTGTAACCACTCATGGGTTAGGATACATTGCAAGATGTCTTGATAACCGTTAGAAATAAGTTCAATACCACGTCGATCACACACGAAGTGTCTTGATAATAACTTAAAAAATCATATTCATAACTTAAAGTTGTTGCGTGCAATAATAACATATACAAGTGAAAAGATATTGTCATTCGCATCAATTCCAACAATAATTAACAATTTAATCTCATACTTACCATTGACATGAGTGTCGTCTATTGAGATGACCATCCTACAACTTCTAAAACCATCAATGATTAGTAAAAAGGCCCAAAAAATAAATTTAAAAATGTGTTTGTCTTGCATTATAGCTGATTGATGTTACCACTCAACAACAGTGCGCGAATTGAAATATTCTAAGACAACCATGTAACAAGAACCTTCATAATCACCATAAATCATTTCAAAAGCTTTTTATAGGTTTTTTGAGCTTTCCTATAGCCAGGAGTTGTAGTTAACTTATGTTTTATAAGTTTCTGCACCGTTTTAATATTAAAGTGTGTGCCTGTCATAATCAATGGAAAACAAAGTAGCAATCATGTTGCAATGTAAATTATAATGATCCTCTTTGTAGTAATCTGTTAGGCAAGTGTGTTTCTCGATCATTTTTTAACCCGCGTACCACTTGGAAGCTCTCTAAAATGAATCATCCACTTGCAACCCAAATCCTTAAACTTGCAAATGATCTTCCAATATTTTTCTTTGGATTGATCACAAATGAACTCTTCCTTTTTTTGCAACACTATGTCGTCTTACTGCATCTTTTATTTATTGTTTGTTTTGAAATAACATACCTAGTTGTACATAAATAAAAATAATATAAGACCTAATTTATTGTCATAAAATAATAGCTAAAATAGAAAGATTTAAAAAATACATATTTTTGGTCGAATCTCTTACCTGACCTGACATATTCAAGTATTTGCGGATTCCATAGTGCAGCCCGAATAGAATCGATATCTCTAAAACATACAAAATTATATTGCCCTTCTTCTATTTGATCCAAATAAAAAATGAAATTAGAGTGATAATTAATTCTACCATCATAGAAAGGGGATGAGGTAAAAGATATCATCCTCATCTAAATCGTCATCATCATCAGACAATTGATCATCATCCTCTCTATAATTATGTAAGTTATCTCTATCCAACTCATCATTTCGATTATTAGCTAGATCAATGTCTTCATGATTTATGTGAATTGAGCCAAAGTGAGATCGTCTTCGAAATTGTGGCACCTGAAAAATATCAAGAATAATAATATTTAAAATTCAAATAAAATTATAGGATGTCTAAAAAATAAAAATATGTTATATTTACCTATCAATAGATTTGATCGGAGCAGGACAATGTCAATTAGACTGTTGTGGATTGCTCAGTCCTCTAGCATCACAATTTTGAGAAGTCCAACATACATTACGATCGTTTTGTGAAGACACACTGTAATTTTGTGTACCAAAATTACTCGTATAGTTTGGCTGACTAGTAGATCCTACCATTATTTATTGTTAAATTAAACCTCTTGGACAACCAACACTGAAATTAGAAAAATATGTACCACATCAAAGATCAAACTAATTATCGGTTGATTCTTCATTTTGAGTAGAGCGTTGAATTCTTACATACATTTCAAGCGTCGTTAGACGGATGACATTGCAAAAAATCTCCAAACTATGAAGAAAGGACGATAAAGAGTCTTCATTCCAAATTTGAGTCTCATCAAAAATTGAATAACTATTAGTCGTAAATGATATTAGATATCGTCAAGTGATAACAACCGAAAGTTTGGGATCACATACATTCATTTTCCTCCTAAACACACATAAAACTGTAGTATTTTAGGATGATTGGGACCTATTGAACCGTTTCAAGAGGAAGATTATATCTATTAGAACCAACTTCATACACACTTTATCACCCAAGAATAAATTAATTTTAACAGTTTCGGTCATCTTTTATTTATAATAAAAGTCGAAACTCAAGTGAATTATTTCTGAACTATGAAGTCAAAATGTCATGTGATCGATTTTAGAAGAACAATGTGTAATCCATTTATAAGAAAAAAATGAATTCACGCAGTTCACCAGGTCTTGCGCGCACTACCCCATAAACTTTTCTCTTTTTATTGGTTGTTTGGTTGTTGGACGACGTTAATGGAGTGAGATGTAGTTCGCCAACTATTGGACGAACTGCATACTTTTGTATTAATTTTTAAAGAGGTGCCGTTTTGGTGTGAAGAAAAAAAATCCGCTCTTTTGGTGTCAGTCTCTATCTTTTTTTTAGTAATAATGGTACAAAAAACACATAAACTATTTTAATTTTTTTATTTCTATTATTAGGTGTGTGCATTTTCTATCTGAACTATCAGCAACTATTTATCAAAATACACATTAACTATAAGTTGTTTGTTTTTCCCACTTGAAGAATTTCACTATCGTTCTATTGATAGTTGAGGTGTATTTTGATAAATAATTGATGATAATTCAGATAGAAAACACACTTAATAATTTAGGTATAAAACTCAAAAAATCAAAATACACATTAAGTACGTTTTTGATCCTTCACTCTATTTTAAACATGTAATATAAATATATGCATAAAAATTTACAAAAATTAATAAATATTAAATTTTGTATCCATAATTTTAAAAGTCAGTTAATTCTATCAATATTTAGAATATTTGAAAAATAAGCTCATCGGTCAGATTTAATTTATGAATACACTTGCGACTGGTACCTCTTTCCACCGGGTCATTTGCACTTTTGCCCCAATTTTATCTCAGTTTTTAATTTTTATTTTTCATTATAAATATTTTGTTATGGAATACAAATTTATATTTTTATATCTTAATATTTATAAATTGTATCTGAGCATGATTTTAGTTTCTAAAAAAAATTATTTCTCACTCAGCAAAAGTTCAATTGTTAAAGCCAGGAATTAAAGACCAATATATTTCAAGAACAAATTAAATGAAAAATCATCCTATTTAAAGTGCAAAAGTGCAATTTTATGCTTTTCTACTCCTCTATATGAGCCTAGAGTCAAATCTATGATTTCTTGAATATGGGCAACCACTTAAAAAAAAAAAAGAAGAAGAAGAAGAAGAAAAAATTGTATTTAGAAGTAATTGATCCCAAGCACTCAAAATTAATACCTCAACTTTTAACCAAATGCACTATTTAACCTTCTTATACATAAAATATCTAATTTTATGACAAAATCACAAATTTACGTGCCTGAAAGTTTATACACAAATTCGCCCCACATGAGCCCATCGATCTCTATCTGAAGTTAAAAGAAATTGTACATTACTTAATGGCAGTAGAAGCAGAAGGAAAGTGGGAGTTCAGTGAAACTTACAATTACTGAACTAGAAGGTTTCTTGGGCTACTTTCTCCAACGCACTTGTCTTCTTCATACCCAACATCACTTTCTATGTTATTGTTCTCTTTCTCTCCTTTTTTTTTCTGCTTGTGGTCCATGCCCTTCTTTAGAGCTCGTTCGTTAATCACTTTTCCCCTAGTCTTTTTCTTACTACCATAACTTACTCATGTTTACAATTCTTATAATTTCTTCTTCCCTTCCAAGTTCCTACTACGTATAATTAAGCTTTCACTTTGTTCCAAGCAAAACAAGAAGGAAAAAAAAAGATAGAGGAGCCAATTATTATACAAGAAAAAAAAAAGAGGCATTTATAATTTAAAACATGTCAAGCAGAAGGTCTAGACAGTCATCATCTGGGTCTTCGAGGATTTCAGAAGATCAAATTATCGAACTTGTTTCCAAGTTACAGCAATTTCTTCCGGAGATTCGAATTCGCCGCTCCGGCAAGGTTCTTTTTTTTTTTTCCCCCTTGAAAAATACTTGACACTTCTTCTTCTTCTTCTTCTTCTTTTTTTCCCCTTGAAAAATACTTGACATTTTTTTTTCCTTCTATTTTTTGCATGTTTCAATAGTATATTATTTGATCCTGTATGTACCTCTTGTCTTTATGCTTTTACCGTGTGGGTTATTAGTTACATTAATGGCTCTTTTATTTCGATAACACAATTTAAAATCAAGTCCACTATTTAACTTTCATGTAATATGAGTATCAGAATATAATATTATATCAATTTTAAAAAATATATACATAAAATATTTAATTTTACAGAGATCATGGATTCACATATTCCATAATTAGTTTATCTATAAATTCGCCCCTGGTAGTAGAGTACTCTTATTATACTACTTGCATAAAATTCAGTACAGTATGTTGTATTTAGAATAGGCTCAATACATAGTCAGCTCCTTAAACTGGACAGGAGGTTCCGTCTAGACACTCGAACTAAACTCTATTTCAATTAAACACTTCAACTCTTAATAAAGTGTTCTAATTAGACACTTTTGATCAAATTCTGAAAACACTTTTGTGCTTATTAGTTAAGTTAACCACATAAAATATGTCATCATTTTTAATTATACGCACCAATCTCAAGTAGGAAATATCGAATTTTATGACTTATTGAGATGAATATGTATAATAAAAGAAAATGACATATATTTTATATAATTAATTTAACTACCTAATAGATGAATGACAATGTATGCAAAAAAAATTAAAATTTAAACTAAAAATATCTAATTAGAACACTTTATTATGTTATTAAAATTTGATTTAATTTAAATATCTAAGTAAAATAGTCTGATAATTTAAGAAGCGAATACATATTAAGCCTTTTAGAATACCTTTAGTTTTGGTACTCGCATAAGGTTCAGTATTATACAATACTACATTATTTAGTAGTAATTTTTGTTGCTTGCACAACTAATTTTGAGAGTTGCATAAAGCTCTGTGTTGTGTGATTAGGTATTACACAAATTTAAAAAACTAACTGATCCGAATAACACTTTTCTATTTTTTTTTTTAAAAAAAAGAGTAAATAAGAGATGTATTTTTTAATCTTTTCATTATAGTTTATGTATTATTAACCCCTACAACTTCCTCTGTTCATGATAGATTTTGCACACCATTAAAAAATAATAGATTAAGTGCATATTTTACTATAATACCTAAATTAATAGGTGTATAGTCTTTAATAAACTTGAGAAATGATTTAGAATGAGCAGCTAATGCTAAAAATAAAATTAAAAATAAATAAATTATCTTTTTCTTGATATGCTAAAATACACAAATAAAATTTAAAATTTACTTTTAGTTAATGAACAAATAAAAAGTAATGGAAGGAGTAACTTTTTATGACCTTCTCATCTTCATTAGTTAAATATACAATCTTTGTGTTATTAATTCCCGTGTGACTTGTCTGTAAACCAAATCTAACCCTTAAAAAGAACATAATTTTGCTGGTACATTAATGGATCAAATGAGTCTCTTTTTGTACTCAGGAGTGTGAACATCCTAATCTGACTTACCAAAAAATTGAAAAGAGAACAGTTGACGATTTGAACAGTACTGAATCACCATACTTAAAAGAAAATAGACTAGACTTCCTCCCTTTCTTTTTCTTTATGTATATTTTCTTGGAAATAGCACAAGTTTTGGCAGTATATGATTTGCATAGTTTGTTCTTCACGCCATGACCAGGCTTTGGGTCCCAACTCTCAATAATATGAAGCCAATTGTACGTCTTGACTTGGCCTTTTTATAGATTTGCAACGCATTATTGCACAAATTTAGTCATGCTTTGTCGATATTACTGTAAACACTACCTTTTGGCCACAGCATAAGAGGTATTATCAATTATTCTTCCTTTTGCGTTTATTAAAATTCTTTATAATAAAATTAATAGTATTAAATCATTTAAAAAATAGTAATGGTAAAATGGTAACCTGAAAAATAAAATTAATGGGGTTAAATACATAAACTAACAAATTCAAGAAAACTATTCTTTATATTTTTAATGTGTATAAGTAATAGGACTTCACTATTATAATATTCATTGTAAGTAATGTTGGTTGACATTGCAGGCATCAGCATCAAAGGTGCTCCAAGAAACTTGCAACTACATTAGAAGCTTGACCAGAGAAGTGAATGACCTTAGTGATCGACTTTCGCAGTTACTATCTACTATAGATACTGACAGTCCAGAAGCTGTAATTATCCGCAGTTTAATAGTGTGATTAATTATTTTTATTTTATTTATATATTTACAACTATTCTACCACCCTAGCTAGTTGCTTGTTTCTTCTTCCTCCAGGATCTATTAGTAATTACTAGCTAGCTAGGCCAATCATGGGTTAATTAGAATCAATATATATATATATAGAGAGAGCAGACTTAGAAGCATGCTGATGTGGCATGTCTCTGCGGCTTTCATTTTTCTTTCTTTTTTTTTCTTTTTTTCTATTTTAAAATTATTTTTTATTTCATTTATTTAATTTTTGTAATTTAATGTTATGTCATTAAACAAGCTTTATTAAAAAAAAATTAAAATATAATAAAAATGAAAAATTTCTAACTTCAAAGTTGCATTACCATTTAACCCTTCACTACATAAGATAAAAATAAATATAATATGTAAAAATATCATCATATCATATTATTATATAAGGGCGAAGCCAAAAAATAAAAAGTTAGATTACTATTTTTCCCCTTCACTAAATTAAATACATAATTAAATATTAATATTGTATCATATCATATCATAATTATATATTTATTACTATATAAGTGAGAAGTCAAAAAGTGAAAAGTTAAAATAATTAAAAAAATAATAAGAAGAAAAAATGTAAATAATAATATAATAATAAATATAAAAAATAAATATAAATAATAAATAAATAACTAACTAAATAATAATAATAATAATAATAATAATAATAATAATAATATATCATATTATTATATAAGTGGGAAGCCAAAAAGTGAAAAGTTGAAAGACCAATTTGTCCATTAAATATTCCATGACCATTTTACCCTTCAATCTAAAACAGTTTCTATAATTTTTATCTACTAAAAAGTAAATATGCATAGCAAAAAATACTATTATTACAATAAATATTATTAGACTATTAAATACTTTACAATAAATTAGTGGATGAGAAATTAAATTTATTATAGTCTATTCAATTTCTTGAAGTTACTTTTTCCTTTAATCCTTTGAGAATATATATATATATATATATATATATATATATTATATCATCTTATATCATACATATTTTTATTTTTAAAAATGAAAAAACCTAAATTGAAATGTTGAATTACCAAAATGTCTATTAAATATTGAACGATCATTTTATTCTTCATTTAAACACTACTACTATTAATAATTTTATTTTAAAAATAAAAAATAAAAAAAGTCAAAAGATTAAAAAACCTTCTGATAGATAATATCTTCTGTTGCATTTAAGCATATTAACAGAGAGGATTGTTTCACCTTCCAACAATTATTATAAACTACAATATTTATGCGCAATTATGAACTGTTCACATTTCAGTTTTATTTATTCCGTTTTTTGAGCTTTCACTGGTAATGAAAATAAATGTACGTTTTTACACATTTTTATTGCTCTATATATAAAGGCGCACAACAAAAATATTTCATCACTTTTCTCTCTATTTTGTTTAATATGTCAGAAATTTTTTTTATCTCATAAAAGGTTACGACTATATTTTTTGTCAGGACAGTTCATTTTCTATAGACTTCATGTTATCTTAGGGTTTGTATTTTTGGATTGACATATACTATGATATTAAGTTTCACCAAAAAAGTTATTGGACAAAGTTCATGGAAGGTCCTTTGCCAACACAAAGATTTGTTATCTTCCAAATGCTTCAATGCCATCATATATCTAAACACCTAATTTTGCCTCTTCCTTTAGCTCAATGGCAAACCATCCAAGACAAGAAGCAGCAATATCAACAGAACTTGAGTTCCACAAATTGCTATTCACATGATACTCTTTAATATTTTCCCCCTCAACAAGATGATGAGGCTGGTTCAAAAAAAAAAAAGGAGTAAATGAGTTTTACATGTCTAAGAGGGCTTCTCAGGTTCTTCAAGAAATCCCTCGGGAGTATCTTTTGTAATATTTTATTGTCAAATCCTAATTGGCTAAACTTATACTTTAGAGAGAATTTTTCTTACTTTCTTGACAATTCTTTTTCTTTTTTAATCATTATTTTGGTTTCTAAGTTTCCCTAGTTAGTTCTTAATTATTTGATGTATTATTCCAAATTTTCTTTCAAATAGCTATATAAGAAGGTCCAGTTCTCATTTTTTATATTTTTGAATGGATGAATATTTATTTGATAAAAATATATTATTCATATATAAAAAATTTTAGAACATGATTAGGAGGAATGGTTCTTTTTGAGAGCTCTTAGACTTAAAAATATAAGATTATTCACATTTAATAATATATTGTCGAAATGTCAAAAAAAGGCGATTGTCAACTGAAATATTTGATATTTTAGAAGAACTGTGTATTAGAAGAAAGTTGAGTATCAATTTAGTTATTTGTGTATAGCTATAAACTATAATAGTGATTGTCAAGTTATTTGGATACTTATTATTCATCAATTTCAATTTGTACTTTTCTTTTAAATTTTCAATTACTTATTATTTATATGTTTCGATACTATTTCTAATCATATTATAAAGTTGAGTAACATTGTTACCCTTCTATTAAAGGTCAAGAATTTGTTATATCAAATCAAACTTTGGACTTTCAAGAATTGAATAATATATATTAAAAACGTCATTTATAAGAAAATATTTTGAGATATGGCCAGATCGCATAATTGTACATAAAAACATCAATATGAATCTCATTCATCATATCTATTATTTTTAAATTTTCTTTTATTAAGATGATATTAATGATTTTTGCATTCAAATTTCATGTTAGTCATCACACATATGATTAAATATTATTTACATCGTTTAAACTTGTTGTGCATATCGACATCGGATACACGTGCAGTGCACGTATTCAAAATATCATACAAAAAGTGAAAAACAACAAAATTAAAAATTGAATTACTAAAATAATCTTAATACCCTTAAAATGTTGCATATTTTTACCTATTCAACATGCATTATTCTCTTGGCATTATCGTACACAAATATTAAATTATTTAGAAATAAATGAAATTTGATTAAATGAAAGTTATTGTATCTTTAATAAGAAATAATTAAATAACAAACTTACTTTCAATTAAAAGACTTTTGGATAAATGCAAATCAATATTATTTACATTGTATTTTATTAAAGTAATTGAGAATGTAGCTATTATTTAGATTTAATAGGATTCTAATTAATAGTTAATTTAATTTTTTGTGCATTTATCTTGTCTTGCCAAATAATTTATGATAATATTTGTGAACGGTAAAAACAAAACTTATATATATGAATGCCGAAAATAATGTGCAGAAGATGAAAAATTATTACAATTAAATAGTGATCTAACATTAAAGTAGTGCATAAAATCATTTAATATATATTTATCATACCACTTTGGTTAAATAAAAATATTAATTCAAGATTATTAATAACAAATAAAAATTAAAATAACAACTTAATATTACTTGTAATATATATTATTTATTATCTTCTATGTCATTCTAAACTCAAAATCTCCAAATGTTAAAATTGAATTACTAAATTATTCGAGTGAGTATTTCATCCTTCACCTAAATATTAAGTCTCTTATTAAATAAAAGTTTTTAATTATATTTTGTAAATATAATTAGGAATACAAAAATACTATATATATATTAAGAATACGGATATGATGGTGTCATACTTATAAAACCACCATTTCTATTTATCTTTTTTCTCAATTTTTTGATATTTTTCCTATTTATAACAACCTAAAATTATTTAATTATTTCTTAATTATATTTTCTTACTTATCCATCTCTTTTTCGGTTTAGAAAGTCCAAAAGTCATTCTCATTAAATTAATAATTATTTAATTTATTTTATAAATATTTGATTACTTTATTCAATTATTTTTTCTAATATCTAAATCAAGTGTAATCTCTATATATATGTATAAAGGAAGAATATGGATGTGATGGTGTGGCATGCTTCTAAAGCCACAATTTCTATTTATCTTTTTTCTCAATTTTTTAATATTTTTTCTATTTATAACAACCTAAAGTTATTTAATTATTTTTTAATTATATTTTCTTACCTATCCATCTCTTTTTCGGTTTAGAAAGCCCAAAAGTCTAAATTAATAATATTTAATATATATTCAATTTATTATAAATATTTGATTACCTTAGTCAATTTCTTTTTTATAATATTTAACTCAAGTGCAATCTACATATCTATATATATATATGTGTATATATATATATATATATCATAATTTTGATTTATAGTCCGCTGATGCGGTATAGTTCTTTGGCCTCCAATCTCTCTTTTTGGACTTCTTTTGCTCCTTTTTCTTCCCCCTTCATCGACAAAATACATTCTCCAAAAAATTGAAGAAAATGAGTATAACTTATTTACTCCTTATTATTGCTATACTATTAATTATTTCTTTCCTCATCACGAGTCACTTCTTATTCATAACTTCCCCTTGGATATCTCATTACTTTACGATTTTTTTTCTTAATAATAGACTATTTAATTACCCATAAATGCTTGAAAATTTTTCTTAACTCATATAAGTACATACTTCAACACACAAATCACAAAATCAAATCTTGCATAATTTTAATCTCTCCAAAATTATATATTTACACTTCCAATACCTATCAGTTTACCTGAAGGTTTAAAGGTGTTAGACTGTTGAATTTGAGATGTCTATGAATGATACATGCTTAGCGATTTATGTTCAGTAGGTTCATGTGAATTCCTAAGCTTTTAACTACGTCGACTAGGATTTAACGACGAATAAGATCGCTTTAGTATCATCCGAAGATGGTAGTGTTTTGACTATGACTGCTCCGATTAGTGGCGGTGTAAAAAAAATAGAAGAGGAAGAAGACTTTAAAAAAGAGTTTACATTATCTCTGATAAATAATTTCATAAGGCACAATGGATGTAATTATAAGGAGAAAAATTAGAAATTTTTATGACAGAATAGACATGACAAAAAGGATGTATTTGCAAAAAAAAATTATATGAAAAAAATTGAATGATTTTCTCTGTTGTTGTCGTTGCGGGATTAGGAATTCATTAGTTTTTTTTTAATTTCTTTTCATTTTTCGTTTCATTCTTATTTCTTTTTTTATATAAGAAAACTAAAAACTTCTTTTTTGTCCATGAATTTTGCGTTTTATTAATAGGATAGAGTGATATATATCCATATATATAATTGTTATTCATGATTTATGTTTAACAAATCTCGATTGAATCGCTAAATTTTTTTAAATTATATTATAAACAATCTTCAATTTTTCTTAATATACCACAATATCTAACATTTTTCGCAAATTCTTTTAGTCAGAGAATTCTATATAAGACACTAAAAGAATTATAAAGAGATACAGAATTATGGACGATGTTTGATTAACTTTTTTTTTTGAAAATATGTCACTAAAAATGATTAATATTTATGTACATGATAGTTTTTATCTTTTACTTTGTCTATATATACTTACTGATGACAAAATTAATTATTTCGTAAATATAAATATAATATATTAAGTTTTTAATGATCGCGCAAAGTGTGATTAGTTCACTAGTTAATACATAACTGATATATATGTATGGAATCGGATATCCCCCTAATTATGGACCCATGCTTGTAATAATTAATAAGATGGACTTTAGTCTTTAGAAGTGCTTTTTTATGAGTTTATTTTTTATATAACTAGTCTTTCGGTACGTGCGTTGTATATGCATATGTATTTATACACAATTTTTTCTTTGTAAATCTAAAATATATAAGCTTATATGTTTTTTAAAGAACATAAATGTGTTTGTAAATAATATATATAAATTTTCACAATGATGTACGATTTTTTATTTGTTTTTTAGATATCTATTTGTGTTATATAATTTAAGGTGGAGTATTCTTTAATATTTGAACTAATTATAGATAATTACGATGTATCAGAATTTTATGTAACTTTATGTGGAGAAAAATAAATAATTTTTTTGTATGATAAGCAAAATATTATGACTATCTCATGGTTATATATTAGGATTCCTTATATTCATTGATTTGTAACTCATATTTATTTATCCAGCCATAATATGAGCATTTGATGGAATCTAAAAAAAATGAAAGGAAAGAACCAATAATTTACACTTTTTTTTTAATTGAAGCATGTATTTGATACCCAAAATTGTTTATATCATATTTAATACATATATAATATATCTGTCATATAATTATACATACACACACACATGTATGTATGTATGTATATGTATGTATGTGTGTGTGTGTGTGTTATAGGTATTGAGGAGATGATGTGATACCTCCCTTGCTTAGTATCACACGGTTATAAAAAATATCCATAAGTTTAGAAATAATTTATCTATAAATTTAATCAAGATAGAAGAAACATAAAAATCAACTATAAAAATTAGAAAATGATAAAATCTATATAGATACTTTAGTAGAATTGAAGCTTAAACGAATTATATTTTTATTATCAAATATTTTTTAAAAATGAAAAGAATAAATTTATTAAGAAAAAAGTTAATATATTATGAAGTTAATACACGATTTTAAAATTTAATATGATTCAAATATATGTATTTAAAGATTTATTTTTTTCTTTCTTTCATTAAAGGAAAATTCTGTTCGAATAATTTTTCTTCTATTCTATTTCTTTTATTGTATTTATTTTTTTATTGTCCTTGTTTTTTCTCTTACTTTCAATAAAATTTCATAAAGCTAATTTCATCTACATCTCTGTTACATTATTTGTTTGATATTTTTTTTTTATTTTTATTTTTCTTCTTCCATCCTATTATTATTTTAAGAAAAATATTATTTTTTTCAAGCTTACAAATTTCTACTTTCTTATTCTAACACCTACATCAAAATTTATTATTATTTTAATATTTTTAATACTTATCTTACAAATAAAAAAAATACATTTTAAAAAAGAGAGTGAAGCAAAAGAGAAAATCTTACATTTTACTTAATTCGTATTAATTTTTTCCAGCAAGAATATTTGATATCATTCTTTTTAATTTCACCTTTAGTCAGTGATGGGAATGTCATATGACAAAAGTAGATTGTGATTGACCAAAGTATATATATTTATTAATGAATAGATGAATAGTAATTGACACATTTATTTTTACATAATAATAAGTAAATTGAAATAGAGAAAAACTTATCAAAAATAAATGAAAAGAAAAAGATAAATAGATTTCTTGGCTAAATATAGATTTCTGTCAAGTCTTTTTCTAATTTTTTAAAAATAGAAGAAATAAATAAATCTTTAAAGAAAATGTAAATGGTTCGTACCATAAGAAACACATAAAGAATGGCGTATTTCAATATTAATATTTTTTAAAAATATTAGTATTATTGTTTGAACCTTGGTTAATAGTTAGAAAATTCTCGATAAAATTACAATAACTAATTTATGCCTAAACGAAAATACAAACTTGTGATAATCAAAATTTCATAAAAATTCAAACTAAAGATGTTACATAGAGAGAACACACACTTCTTTTTGGGACCTTAATCATAAAAAGTAGATGAAAAAAAATACAGAATCAGTGCGTAATATATATTTATTATTGTCAATTCTTTTGGTATTCTTTTAAAAGTAGAAGAAATGAATAAAATCATTAAAAAACGTAAATTGTTCTTCATACCATAAGAAACACCATAAAAAGGTGTATTTCAATATTTTATATATATATATATATATATATATTCTTTCTTTTGCACCATTAATAGTATTATTTAAACTTTGGTTAGTAGTTAGCATATTTTCGACAAAGTTACAATAACTAATTTGCATTTAAATGAAAATATAGACTTGCAACAATTAAAAATTTATAAAAATTCAAACTAAAGAAATTACATAGAGAGAACACACAACACACACATATTCCTTAGGATCTTAATCATAAGAAAATAGATGAAAAAATTACAAAATCAGTGCATAATTTTTTGAGCTCTTGTCTAACATCCCATCCCACAAATTGATCAACATCCAAGAGCCTTCTTCATCGAGTCAAGCTAAAGGATGAATTTGATGCTATAACAATAATATAAGGAAAACAATACTTCAAATATGAAATAATAAAAAGGATAATCGTGAGTAGAGATCTCATAAAATAAAAAAAATTTAACAGACAAAAATAATGGAATATCATACTGTATCTTAAATTTTATAATTAAATAATTGCGGGTTATAAATATGAAAACTTAAAAATGATGGAGTTAATGATATTATTAAGAATATAACCTTAATAGGTATGAGTTATGGAGATGAAAATTTAAAAATAAATAAAGGAGACCAAAAAAAAAAATAACTATACAAATATTAAAAAACATATTCTTGAGAAGTCTTTGGGGTTGATATGTGATACGTTCATATGTTTTTTTTTAAAAAACTCATTAATTGTACTTAAATTTTTTTGAATTGAAAGAGTGCAATATTAATTAAAAATAGACATTAAAGAATAAGAATAAAGAAGGAGTAGTAATTGACATATTTATTTTTACGTAATCATAAGTAAATAGAAATATAGGAAAAAGTTATTAAAAAAATAAAAAAAGAGATAAATAAATTTCTTGGCTAAAGAGATGTCATCACTTCTCTCTAATGGCAAGTATTAATAGTTGTTTTCACTATTCAAACTCATTACCAATGACTTATAGATTATAAGGAGACACCTTATCATTTTTAATGTACTGATGATCTATAGAAACGGTTTCTCTACCTTCACAATTTAATGATGGTATCTGAATTTTCACTATGAGATTTCAAATATAAAAAACGAACACACGAAAAAATCAAGAAAGTTCAATAATATTATATATACATATATATATATATATATATATATATATATAAATAATGGGCTCTATATTTAATACCGAAGTTAGAAGAAAAAAAGGTCAATTTCTTTACACAAAAAGTGTTAGAAAATTTTTTATTTAATATCTTAAAAAAAATAAATTATCTATATTAATTATATTTGAATGAAAATTAATTTCATTATCTTATTGGCTGATATATATTTGTATTCCTTAAATAATTATTGATTGACTATTACTTCTAATTCAAATGCTAATATTGCAATTAATATTTCTAACAGATCCCATTATTAGTTTTCTAATTTGCTGCTTATCTTTATTGTCCGTTATCATTTTATAACTGAATTTTGCTGTCATTAATCCTTCTTACTAAGAGACAAATACAAATTATTTCTTCCCATATTATATTAGTGTGTTGGATTATTTTTTAAAATCATTTTGTTAGTTTATGTGTTTATAATTTGATATTAAAAGAATTTATTGTATCTTAAGAAACACATATATATCAGTGAAATGTTTTTAAGAAAAATATTGTTGACACACCTTAATCTAAAAATTAAGAATTCTCTATAAGTTATATGATCAAATATTTTTTGCAGGATTTTTAATAAAAAACAGCTGAGATGGAAAGGAATTGTACTATTAGTGAAAAAGCTTAAAATGATAAATTCCTGACTAATGAACTATGCCATATCATCATGCAACAAATCGTAATTATACACACATATATATATATATATATATATATATATATAATAAACAAATAAAGTATCAAATAAATTCATTTCTCAATTATCCAAGATAGACTTTTTAAGAAATATATTAATTCAAAATTATTTCTATAGATTAATTGGGTTACAGCTATACATATTTTCATTTATAATTCTTTTGTTATATAATACTACACACAGTACTAACAAACTTTATGAAGTATTCTAGAAATTTTAGTCTTACTAATAATTACTATATATATATATATATATATATATATATATATATATATATATATATATACACCAACAAAGTATCAAATAAATTCATTTCTCAATTATCCAGGATATAGGAGATTTTTTAATAAATATATTAATTTAAAATTATTTCTATAAATTAATTGGGTTGCAACTATAGATATTTTCACTTGTAATTCTTTTGTTATATAATACTACACACAGTACTAACAAACTTTATGAAGTATAATTTCTAGAAATTTTAGTTTTACTAATAATTTTTTTTATACATTCAGCCACATCTTTTTTAATTTTTGTTTTATATAATGCATAATACTTATCAATCTTATGAAGCTTATATTTGGAAGCCTTATTAATTTTTTATATATATATATATATATATATATATATATATATATATATATATATATAAATATAATTAAGAAATCAATTAAAATAAACTAAAAGTGAAAAAAAAAGAAAACTAAAAAAAGAAAATGATACAATTAAATTCAAATTTTGAACATTCTTTTTTGCTTGTTCATTTCTTCTTTATTCCTTTCTTTTCATTTTTATTTCTTTTCCTTTTTCCTCAGACAATAATTCTGCACCTATCCTTATTACCATCATTATTTTTGGCATTTTTCTCTATCAGCAAAATTTTCTCTCAAATCAGAAATCAGTTCTTTATTTTTCTACTCGTAATATTTGAAGAATATTTTAATTTTTCTTACTTTTTTTTAAAAACTAATATCTTCTACCATTTAAATAATTTATGGTTATTATTTATAATTTAGGGAGACTATATGTGTAACAAACTAAGATTATATATAAAATAAAATAAAGAAATCATTATTTACAAATTAAAATTTAATTTTGACAATATTATATATGGAAGTTTTTCTTTCCTTTCTTTTTCTGTTTTCTTATTCCTTTTTGTTTGTTTTTATTTTCCTTTTTCTCTTCTTACTTCATATATATTTTATTTGTCTTTTTAAATATTTTAGCAAAATCTCTCAGAGAGAGATTAATGAGTTTACAAAATAAAATTAATAAAGTATCAAATAAATTCATTTCTTATCTAGGATATAGGAGATTTTTTAATAAATATATGAATTCAAAATTATTTCTATAAATTAATTGGGTTACAACTATAGATATTTTCATTTATAATTCTTTTGTTATATAATACTACACATACTATTAACAAACTTTATGAAGTATTATTTCCAAAAATTTTAGTCTTACTAATATTTTTTTTTATGCATTCAGCCATATCTTTTTTATTTTTATTTTATATAATGTATAACACTTACCAATTTTGTGAAGCATATATTTGAAAGCCTTATTAATAATTATGTATGAGTCTATATAGATATATATATATTTTAATTAAGAAACCAATTAAATTGAACTAAAAGTGAAAAAATAGAAAATCAAAAAAGAAAATGATACAATTAAATTTGCTTGTTCATTTTCTTCTTTATTCCTTTCTTTTTTTATTTTTATTTATTTTCCTTTTCTCTTACATAATAATTCTGCACCTATCTTAATTATCATCATTATTTTTGGAATCCCCCTCTATTAGAAAAATTTTCTCTCAAATCATAAATCAATTCTTCCTTTTTCTACTCGTAATATTTGAAGAATATTTTAATTTTTCTTACCTTTTTTTAAAAATAACATCTTCTACCATTTAAATAATTTATAATTATTCTCTATAATTTAGGGAGACTATACGTTTAACAAACTAAAACTACATATGGAACAAAATAAATGAATCGTTATTTGCAAATTAAACTTTAATTTCGGCAATACTATATATGGAGTTTTTTCTTTCTTTTCTTTTTCTTAACCTCTCTTTTTCCGTTTTTCTTATTTCTTTTTGTTTGTATTTATTTTTCTTTTTCTTCTCTTACTTCATATGTATGTCATTGTCTTTTTAAAATTTTTAACAAAATCTCTGAATATAAAAGATTTTCAAAAATATCATTATCTTCTTTTCATACAAATTCAAAGTATTTCAATGAATAAAGCTAGTGAAGACAGAAGAAGAAAAATAATTGCACTCATACAAGAGTTTGAGTTAAAAAATATCAAATTAACTGTATATTTGGACTAAAACTTGTTCAAAAAGTCTGATTCCTGCTTCTTTTCTTCTTCTTGCTTCACCCTTATTATGTTTATGTGATTGGTGTTTGGTATCTTGAAAGGAAAAGGAAGAGTTTTTAATCCAACACGACTACAGGACCACAAGAAAGTAATGATATTGATGCTTGAAATTACAAAATAATTTTAACCGCGTGTGTGTGAGAAAGAGATTTAATCCATAGAATATGTGATTATATATGAAGCTTACTTTCCACTTTGAAAGTTCTTTCTTTTGTTTGTTGAAAGTTTTTGCTTTCTGAGATGTTAATTACAAGCAGATGCATCTTTGAATAATAATGACTTTGTAACTGTGCTAAATCATCTGTGCATCTAAAATATACCTACAAAGAAGAGCAATATTGTTAATTTTAGTGACTTTTTGCAGGGATCAAAGATAGATATCAATAAAAAGCATAAAAATAATAATGAAAGAAAAATAGGAAGAAAAATAAGATGTCTACAATGTGAAGAGGAAGAGGATTGCTATTTAATAAAAAAAAAATACTACATATGTGAAGAGGAAGAGAGTTGTTATTAGAGAAATTATGTGTTATGATGTACATAAATTGCACCATTATGTTAGCCGTTACCATCTTTAATAGGATTAAACATCTATTTTAATAGGAGAGAGATTTCAAAATATGTACTAAATGAAAATAATAAGGAAAGAGATATTTTTAATTTTTTTATTTTTGAAGATTTTAGGCTAGAAAATGAGGAAAAAAATCAAAATTATAAGAATAAAGATAAATGATAATGCTGGTCAATGAGGCATGTCACATCACCATCTTCAGTTTCAACTATCTATCTATCTATCTATCTATCTATCTATCTATCTATCTATCTATATATATATATATATATATATATATATATATATATATATATATATATATATATATATATATATATTGTAGTGTAATGAAAGTAAAATATTTAAATAAAATATTTAAACGAAAAAGGTACAAATTGAAATTGATGAACATTAATCTTAATCGAATGATTGTTGAGCGATAAATAATTACATATAATTAGAAAATATAAAATTGAACAATTCAATTTAGTTAGGTAATTTTATACCCCGAGAATTCAAGAATCGGACCCGGAAGTGAATCGAAGAAAAACTGAAAAAATATTGCAGCAGTGCAGGACGAGTCGTTGGACGACTCGTCAGGGGACCCCACGAGTCGTCAAGTGACTCGTGGGAAGGCCTGGAAGGATGAGGGACTCGAGGTCCCCATGGGCAATGTAACGACTCGTGGTCAACCACCACGAGTTGTCATGTCAGTGTGGGGTGGTTCTAGAGGAAGATTGAAAAGTTGATCCAGTGCACTTGACGGGAGGTGGCAACGAGTCATGGCTGCTGGGGACGAGTCTTCATGTCACTCATTAGGAGCCCCGACAGATCATTTATCCAGTGAACTTGACGAGCGAACCAACGGATCGTGAGCCGTAGCGACGAGTCGTCGGGTCGTCCGTTAGGACCCCCTGACAGTTATTTTCAGCGAATCCAGTAAGGGCTTTTCCGTAATTTCTAAGTTCTTAGGGCCTATACTACATTATTTTAAGCTCGTATTAGAGGGTTTTTAGTAGATAAAAACCTATATTAGGCCATTACTTTCATGCATGCAAGGTTGGGGGTTTGAGGAGAAGAATCAAGGTGAATTCTCAAGGTTTTCAAAGGGGAATCTCAGCTGGGCAGTTAGGAAGAGTTAGAATTCTTCAATCTCAGGTATGTAAGGCTATGAGTGGGTGCTTCCTTCCACACCCATGCCCATTCCTTATCAAATTGTGATTGGTTTATAATGATCAAGTATGAGGTTTCATTCAATTGCATGATTCTTTCATCTCTATTCATGGGTATGATTAAATTGAGTTGATATTGATGATTTACCAAGCTTGAACAGATTCTAACTTAATTTCTTTTACAAAATTATTTTTTCAAAAAAAATTGAATCTAAAACGCCCATGTGTGGATAGTTCATAATATAAGTGATTGTGGAAGAATGTGATGATGATGGAATAGATGATGAAAGGCATGTTTCCAACCTTACCCATGATTTTGATGATGTTTTCAAAGAATATTAAATAGACCCAAGTATGGTAGAGCTTTGGGTGATGCCCATATGATGTTTTCAAATAGTGATTTTCCCCGACATGAGCTTACCACATGGTTGAGATGAAAATTTTCTTTAACTCTTATTATGAATTCTAGCTTGTGGTATGTTTCAAAGTAAAACCTTCTATATGCGCAAATCCTTAATTGATATGCATATTATTGTCGAGCTTTGTCAAGGACAATGTTAAGCTTCATTTCACATGATGATTGAGTCTAGGCATGATTTCATTTTAAGCTTTGTTGAAATGACATTGTTGAGCTTCATATTTCTATGATGTCTAGTGTATGCATGATTTCATAATGAGCTTTTTCAATAGACAATGTTGAGCTTCGTTTCATACGATGTTGAGTTTATGCATGATTTCATGTTGAGCTTCATCACTAGACGATGTTGAGCTTCGTATTTATATGATGTAGAGAATTGCATGTTTAGGGAGAAGAGTCTAGCACTGAGCGGGCTAAGGGTCGATAACTCTATGCCCCAAAACTATGGGCCAACGCAGGTTGATTCTATTATATTATTGGGGCCTCCCTTGTGAGCTATCCCCGGCCCGATTGGCCCTTCAGCTTGATATCGATATCATGGTAGCGTCCTTAGCCCTGACAAAGTTTTGGACGGCCCTGCCCACTTGAGTGTAATAGTCGGGACCACGTAAGCTCTATCGTGGTATGTCGTTTAAGTGACGAGTCTCCCACTATCTATATCATTCGAATTTGCATATCAATTACTCATGATAATTATCTTATGCATGCATGTTCAAAAAGAAAGGTTTGACTCATTGTTCAGCTTTTGATATAAATGTTATATTTTATCTTTGAGTCATTTGAGTCAGTTATGAGGTTCTAAAGCCATGCATGAACACGTTATCATAAGAGTATGATTTTAGAATGAATGCATGTAGTATTCTACTTACTCTTAAAAGCTTATTATATGTATGAATGGTTTTAAATGATTTATGTAATCAAAGCGATTTTACTTACCTTGCATACTTGGTACATTCCACGTACTGACCGCATACCTTCTATGCTGCATCGTTTCATGATGCAGGATTCGTATCACAGGTTCAGCCCCGTTCGTAGTCGCTTATCAGAGTTAGCACCTGCTAGATTGGTGATTCCTCATCTTTCGAGGACTAGACTTTTAGTTACCTTGGATGTATTTTCAGTTTCAGTATTTCTGAGCTAGTTAGGGGTGTTGTCCCATCAGCTCGTCCAGATTAGAGGCTTATTAGACTTAGACATGTATTCAGCTTCAGATGTTCATTTTGTTGTTATGTTAAGTTAGAATTCCACTGAGTTTATGATTATGTTTCTTTATGTTTATTGACTGAGTTAGTTAAATGCTTATGCCTTGGGTTGACTTGGGGTCTTAGGGGATCCCTTGTCCCGTGTCTACGATCTGGGTCTCCTCTCGGGTCGTGAAAAACTTGGTATCAGAGCCATACATTTGAAGTCTGAAAGCCGCGTTAAGTAGAGTCTTTTTCATGGGTGTGAAGCGCGCCACACGTATGATGAAGAGGCTACGAAATGTTTTAGAAAATGTTCCATCTTTCATGATCTATGTCGTGCGATGAAAAGTTTTTTTATCCCTCTAATTCATGCTATTCGAGATAGCAGAATCATGGCTCCTCAAAGGATGCATGGAAGGAGGAATGGAGACGGTGAAGGCCACGAGGATGGCATGGGTCGTGGGCATCAACAGATCCCACCAGTTCAGGAGCCTCAGACACCGGAGCCATCCGCCCATGCTAAGTTGCGGGCCGCTATCCAGATGCTTGTGCAGGCCTTGACCGCTCAAGTCAATTAGCAGGCAATTGCAGGAGTTCCGCAGAATGGCAATGCAGCGGCGGTTCGAGTCAGGGACTTCTTGAGGATGAACCTGCCGGAGTTTCTTGGGGTCCAAGGTAGATGAGGACCCACATGATTTCATTAATGAGATCGTCAAGATCACCCAGGTTATGAGGGTGAGCAATATAGAGTGCGCAGAGTTGGCCTCCTACCAACTGAAGGGGGTTGCGCATATTTGGTTCCTCCAGTGGAAAGATAGCAGGGTCACCAGAGCAGGTCCGGTCACTTGAGAAGAGTTCCATGTTGCATTCCTGGATTGGTTCTTCCCTCGGGAGATGAGGGAGCTAAAGGCAGCTGAGTTTGTAAATCTGAAGCAAAGGAGGATGACAGTACTAGAGTATTCCTTTGAATTCACCCGCCTATCGAAGTATGCTCCTGAGTTAGTGGCTGACTAGAGGGCACGAGTGAGCAGGTTTATGCATAGGATAGCAGGTTACTTGGATAAGGAATGCAGGATTGCTATGCTCCATTAGGATATGGACTTTCCTCGGATGGTGTTGTACACCCAGCAGATAGAGGCGGCACATTCGAGAGAGAGATAGAGGCCAAGAGGGCCAGGACTGAGGACCACAGATTCTCCCAACAGAGGTACGACGGTGGGCATCGACAAAAGACCCATCAGAGATCGTCAGCCCCTGCATCATCGGCCGTGAGTGTGCCATCTGGACCTCAACGTGATCAGAGAGGGAGAGCCTTAGGCTCGAGGGGTCAAAGCAGCAGGCCCACAGATTCAGGTGTCCCAGCTTGTCGAAGATGTGGCCGAGGGCATGCAGGCCAGTGCTTGGAAGGTTCGGGTGCGTGTTTCGGGTGCAAGAAACCCGGGCACATGCTTAGAGATTGGCCAACAGTGAGTCAGGATCTGATAGAGTTAGCCATGATCGATTTCGATGTTATTCTTGGCATGAATTGGTTGTATTCTTGTTATGTTCCATTAATTGCAGGACCTGGTCAGTAGAGTTCAGATTCCCGGGTGAGCTAGTCTTAGAATGGAAGGGTAGTTCAGCTGCGCCCGCAGGTCATTTCGTTTCCTACCTCAAGGCTAGGAAGATGATTTCCAAGGGTTGCATGTATCATTTGGTTAGAGTCAAGATGTTGAGTCTGAGACCCTAACTATCCAGTCAGTCCCAGTAGTACGTGAGTATCCAGAGGTCTTTCTTGATGATTTTCCAGGTATTCCTCCTGAGCGGGAGATTGACTTCAATATTGACCTCCTTCCCGATACAACCCATATCTGTTCCCCCCTACAGGATGGTTTCAGTCGAGCTAAAAGAGTTGAAGGATCAGTTAAAGAATTTACTAGATAAGGGCTTCATTAGACCGAGCCAATCTCCATGGGGCGCACTAGTATTATTTGTTCGGAAGAAAGATGGTTCCCTTCGTATGTGCATTGATTATCGACAGTTGAAAAAAGTCCCTTTCAAGAACAGGTATCCCTTACCCAGGATTGATGATTTGTTCAATTATCTTTAGGGTGTTAAGTGTTTCTCGAAGATAGATCTCAGATCTGGGTATCATCATCTTAGAGTTCGGAGAGTGATATCCCGAAGACGGCATTCAGAATAAGGTATGGTCATTACGAGTTTGTAGTTATATCTTTTGGACTAATGAATGCCCCTACAGGTTTTATGGATCTGATGAACAGGGTGTTCAAGCCATATTTGGACATGTTCATTATCGTGTTCATTGATGACATTTTGATATACTCTCAGAGCGAGGAGGAGCATGCCGCTCACTTGAGAGTAGTGCTCCAGACCCTCAAGGACCGCCAATTGTATGCAAAGTTCAGCAAGTATGAGTTTTGGTTGGACTCCGTGGCATTCTTGGGCCATGTGGTGTCTAGCAAAGGCATAAAAGTAAACTCACAGAAAATTGAGGCGGTGAAGAATTGAACTAGACTGGTGAATCCTTCGGATATTCAGAGTTTTTTAGGCTTAGCTGGCTAATATCGGAGGTTTGTTGAGGGTTTCTCATCCATTGCAGCGCCTTTGATTAAGTTGAGTCAGAAGAAGGTGAAGTTTCAGTGGTCGGAGGCTTGTGAGAAAAGCTTCCAAGAGTTGAAGGCTCGACTTACTTCGGCACCAGTGTTAACCCTACCCGAGGGTAATGATGGTTTCATGGTGTATTGTGATGCTTCTAGAGTTGGACTTGGGTGTGTGTTAATGCAGCGTGAGAGGGTGATAGCTTATGCCTCTCGACAGCTGAAGGTGCATGAGAAGAATTACTCGACCCATGATCTTGAATTGGCTGCGGTGGTGTTCTCATTGAAGATATGGCGGCATTACTTGTATGGGGTCCATGTGGATATATTTACGGATCACAAGAGCTTGCAATATATGTTCACACAGAAATATCTAAATCTTCGGCAAAGGAGGTGGTTGGAGTTACTTAAGGATTATGACATGAGTATCCTTTACCACTCGGGCAAGGCTAATGTGGTTGCGGATGTGCTCAGTAGGCTCTCAATGAAGAGTGTGTCCCATGTGGATGAGGGGAAGAAGAAATTGGTGAAAGCTATTCACTGGCTTGCAACGCTGGGAGTTAGATTGATCGACGCGGCCGATGGCGGTGTTGTTGTACACAATAGGTTAGAATCGTCCTTGGTGGTTGATGTAAATCCAGGAAAGATGAGGATCCAAATTTGAGGAAACTGAAGAAGGCGGTGTAGAGTCAAAAAGTGGAGGTTTTCTCCCAAGGGGAAGATGGTATGCTACGATATCAGGGTCGTCTATGTGTCCCAGATGTGGGTGATTTGAGAGTTCGGATATTACATAAGGCACATGGTACCAGATATTCTATTCATCCAGGATCCACGAAGATGTATCGGGACTTGCGAGAAATCTATTGGTGGGATGGTATGAAGAAGGATATTGCGGAGTTTGTAGCAAAATGTCCAAACTGTCAGCAAGTGAAAGTCGAGCATCAAAGACCTGGAGGCGTACTTCAAGATATTACCATTCCCACTTGGAAGTTGGAAGAAATCAATATGGACTCCATTACAGGTCTACCTCGTACTCGCCGGCAATACGACTCCATTTGGGTAGTGGTGGACAGGTTGACCAAGGCTGCACACTTCCTATTGGTCAAGACCACGGATTAAATAGATGATTATGCTAAGCTGTATATTCCGGAGTTGGTTCGGCTTCATGGAGTGCCCTTGTCTATTATTTCAGACCGAGGTACTCTGTTTACTTCTCAATTTTGGCGTTCGTTTCAAAAGGGTCTTGGGACTCAGGTTAAGCTAAGCACAACTTTTCATCCTTAGACAGACGACCAAGAAGAACGAACCATTCAAACCCTCGAGGACATGTTGAGGGCATGTGTTATGGATTTCAAAGGTAGATGGGATGATCATCTGCCCTTGATCGAGTTTGCTTATAATAACAGTTACCACTCCAGTACCAGATGGCACCGTTCGAGGCTCTTTATAGGAAGAGGTGTAGATCTCCCATCGAATGGTTCGAGGTTGGTGAAGCAGCCATGATAGGACATGATTCGGTTTATGAGGCGTTGGTGAAGGTTCAGTTGATAAGAGACCGGTTGAAAACTGCTCAGAGTCTTCAGAAATCATATGCTGATATGAGGAGAAGAGGTTTGGAGTTTGATGTGGACGACCAGGTTTTTCTAAAGGTATCTCCCATGAAGGGAGTCATGTGGTTAGGAAAGAAGGGTAAACTCAGCCCCCGCTATGTTGGCCCCTACCGGGTTGTGAGAAGAGTTGGTAAGGTGGCGTATGAGTTGGACTTGCCTTCAGAATTGGCTTCAGTTCATCCCGTGTTCCATATATCACTTTTGAAAAAGTGCTTGGGTGATCCAGCCTTGGTGATTCCGGTAGACAGCGTTGGTATGAAAGACAACCTCAATTATGAGGAAATTCTGGTTGAAATTTTGGATCGACAAGTACGGAGGTTGAGGAACAAAGAGGTAGCTTCAGTTAAGGTTTTATGGAGGAATCAGCATGTCGAGGGAGCCATGTGGGAGGCTGAAGCGGACATGATGACTAGATACCAACATTTGTTCTTTATCGGCTCAGTTCTGACTTGAGGTATCGGTTTTTTCCTAAGACTCCATTCAGTTTTCATGTTCAGTTCATACGTACAAGTTTCTTTTATGTGTATGAATGTGTGTGTGAGGTCTGAATTCAGTTCAGCTGTATGGTTCTATTCCAAGGTGGTCATTCCGTGAAAATTTCGGTTAAAATACTTAGTTTATGCCTGTGATGAGTTTTATGATTGTGTTTCCTGCTTGTTTCTAACATTTAAGGAGGAATGTTCTCAAGGGGGAGATATTCTTATACCCCGAGAATTCAAGAATCAGAGAAAAACTGAAAAAATATTGCAGCAGTGCAGGACGAGTCGTTGGACGACTCGTCAGGGGACCTGATGAGTCGTCAAGTGACTCGTGGGAAGGCCTGGAAGGATGAGGGACTCGAGGTCCCCACGGGCGATAACAACTCGTGGTCATCCACCATGAGTTATCATGTCAGTCGTGGGGTGGTTCTAAAGAAAGATTGGATAATTGATCCAGTGCACTTGATGAAAGGTGGCAACGAGTCATGGCTGGTGGGGACAAGTCGTCATGTCTCTGGTTAGGAGCCCCGGTAGACCAGTTATCCAGTTAACTTGACGGGCAAACCAACGGATCGTGAGCCATGGTGATGAGTCATCGGGTCGTCCATAAGGACCCCCTGACAGTTATTTTCAGCGAATTTAGTAAGGGCTTTTCTGTAATTCCTAAGTTCTAAGGGCCTATATTACGTCATTTTAAGCTCGTATTAGAGGGTTTTTAGTAGATAAAAACCTATCTTAGGCCATTACTTTCTTGCATGCAATGTTGGAAGAAGAATCAAGGTGAATTCTCAAGGTTTTCACAGGGGAATATAAGCTGGGCAATTAGGAAGAGTTAGAATTCTTCAATCCCAGGTATGTAAGGCTATGAGTGGGTGCTTCCTTCCACGCCAATGCCCATTCCCTATCAAATTGTGATTGGTTTGTAATGATTAGTATGGGGTTTCATTCAATTACATGATTCTTACATCTCTATTCATGGGTATGATTAAATTGAGTTGATATTGATGATTTACCAAGTTTTCGCGGATTCTAACTTAATTTCTTTTACAAAATTATTTTTTTAATTGAATCTAAAACGCCCATGTGTGGATAGTTCATAATAGAAGTGATTGTGGAAGAATGTGATGATGATGGAATAGATGATGAAAGGCATGTTTCCAACCTTACCCATGATTTTGATGATGTTTTCAAAGAAGATTAAATAGGCCCAAGTATGGTAGAGCTTTGGGTGATGCCCATATGATGTTTTCAAATAGTGATATTCCCCGACATGAGCTTACTACATGGTTGAGATGAAATTTTCCTTTAACTCTTATTATGAATTCTAGCTTGTGGTATGTTTCAACATAAAGCCTTCTATATACGTAAATCCTTAATTGATATGCATATTATTGTTGAGCTTTTCAAGGATAATGTTAAGCTTCATTTCACATGATGATTGAGTCTAGGCATGATATCATTTTAAGCTTTGTCTAAACGACATTGTTGAGCTTCATATTTATATGATGTCTAGTGTATGCATGATTTCATAATGAGCTTTATCAATAGACAATGTTGAGCTCCGTTTCATACGATGTTGAGTTTATGCATGATTTCATGTTGAGCTTTGTCACTATATATGTTGAGCTTTGTAGTTATACGATGTAGAGCATTGCATGTTTTGGGAGAAGAGTCTAGCACCGAGTGGGAGGGTCGATAACCCTATGCCCAAGAACTATGCGCCAACGTAGGTTGATTGTATTATATTATTGGGACCTCCCTTCTGAGCTATCCCCGACCCGATTGGCCCTTCAGCTTGATATCGATATCATGGTAGCATCCTTAGCCTTGCCAATATTTTTGACGGCTCTGCCCACTTGAGTGTAATAGTCGGGACCACGTAAGCTCTATCGTGGTATGTCGATTAAGTGACAAGTCTCCCACTGTCTATATCATTTGAATTTGCATATCGATTAGTCATGATAATTATCTTATGCATGAATGTTCAAAAAGCAAGGTTTGACTCATTGTTCAGATTTTGATATAAATGTTATGTTTTAGCTTTGAGTCAGTTATGAGGTTCTAAAGCCATGCATGAACACGTTATGATAAGAGTACGATTTCAGAATGAATGCATGTAGTCTTGTACTTACTCTTAAAAGCTTATTATATGTATGAATGGTTTTAAATGATTTATGTTATCAAAGCAGTTTTACTTACCTTGCATACTCAGTATATTTCACGTACTGACTGCATACCTTCTATGCTGCATCGTTTCATGATGCAGGATTCATATCACAGGTTCAGCCCCGTTCGTAGTTGCTTATCAGAGTTAGCACCTGCTAGATTGGTGAGTCTTGATCTTTCGAGGACTAGACTTTCAGTTACCTTGGATGTATTTTCAGTTTCAGTATTTCTTAGCTAGTTGGGGATGTTGTCCCATCAGCTCGTCCAGATTAGAGGCTTATCAGACTTAGACATGTATTCAACTTTAGACGTTCATGCTGTTGTTATGTTAAGTTATGCTTCCGCTGAGTTTATGATTATGTTTCTTTATGTTTATTGACTAAGTTAAATGCTTATGCTGTAGGTTGACTTGGAGTCTCTCGGGGTCTCTTGTCCCTTGTCTACGATCCGGGTCTCCTCTCGGGTCGTGACAGGTAATTAGAATATACTCCCTCCTCCCAAATATAATGAATTACATTTCTTTTGTTTGTCGGTTGCAAATGTTGTTGACCAAGTAATAATTTTTCATGGGAAAAAAAGAATAAATTGTTAATGCACGATACAAAATCACAGTAAAAGGCTAACGTAAAGTGAGAAAATAAGTTATAGTGTGAACTTAATCTTGTATAGTATTACAAAATAACAAAGAATTCAAAAATACAATAAATGAATGCTAGTAACATATGAAAAAGACGCTATAAATAGCTATCAAGTATTATATATTGGCTTTCAATATAAAAAAATTAGACTTTCATTTTCAGAAAAAGTAAAAATCAACACTACACCATCGGCAGATCTCTATTGGGTAGCCCCGCAAATATTGATAGCAGAACAGGTGGAAATAGTGATCGCACGTCAATTTTATTTTTCTGCAAAATCTACTTCTAAGGAGATTAAGAAAAGAGAAAATAAAAAATGAAAGATAGAAAAAAAGTTATTCTATTAAAATTTGTCCAAGAGGTTATCTAGATATAGAGAGACATGGAAACCTATTCTTGTCTTTATATATAACTTTATTTTGATTGAATTCATTGGACTTTCTTTTTATTAATTCTTATCACATTTCTCCCCTTCTTTCAAACCTCCAAGCTTAGACTTTTTTCCTTGGTTTTATTGATTTCTTTATCTCTCCCCATTTCTTGGGCTTCAAGCCCCCCTTTTCATTCATTCATCACAAAAAGAAGCAATTACGGAGGATGGATGCCAAAAGATAGAATTACAAGGGGATATTGGCGTGTAATATGATTTCAAAAAAAAAAAAGGGTCAAAGGCTCAACATTGGCTAGCAAGGGAAGATGTTTGGGGTGGTCATTCTAGGTGAAGTGACTAGCAATAGAAAGCCTAAAATCACGTTCTAAGTACAACTACCTCTAGGATTTCACCTTGAATCACACTTAGGGAAAGTTCTAGACAAACGTATATGCATGAGAATCACTCAATCAGCTTCACTACAAAAGGCATCACACTCCACAGAATTTACACAATACATTGCCACAACTAGATTACGATTTTACGACCATTGAACATGTGAATCAACAAGAAAAATAAGGAATGTGCAATATATGACAAAAGAGTGCTACATTTTTCATTTCCAATACCCAATTTCTTCAAAACTCATTTTTCATGCCACAAAATTTTTTAGGTGGTACCCTTCAAAAACAATTTCACAAGACTTAAAAACATGGAATTTTTCCTTAATAAAGTCGCCTTATAATCTATCATTAGGAATTGTCAACCAGTCCGATAATAGAAAAAGAAAGGAAAAAGAAATTACTCCTTGGAAAAAACTGTGGTATAAAGAAAACTCTTGGAGTTTATTCACTACCTACTATTTATAAAGGCAAAACTCAGAAAACTCAAACATGCACTAACAATTCAAGGATAATCTTTCATTTCATTTCATCCATTCCAAGCCCGACAAAGACCAACAACCATTCAACAAATATTAACCAAAAAACACACGAGAGACACACTCATCCTACCCCCTGCTGAAACAATACATTGCCCCCAATGTAAAAAGGAAGAATAACAAGTTTAAGAGGACTCCTTGAAGGATCTATTGGGTGGGGCGAGGAATCCATGAGTATGTGGCTTCATCAAAGTGGCATGAAGCAGTTTCAGTTGCAGAAGGCATCAATGGATCAGGTGGGAGGTCAAGTGGTTTTCCTGGTTTGGGAACCACCCACTGATCTAGGAGAGTTCTGAGCTCATGATAAGAAGTGGTGTTGTCACGACCTGAACATAGGCCCGGATTGATACACGGGATAAGAAACCTCGAGAGGCTCCAAGTCGACCCATGACATGAACATACATCTAACTCAATCATTAAATGATACATCAACATGATAAAATTAGTGGAAGTCTCAAATAAGCATAACATCATAAATACACACGAATCTGAAGCTGATTACATTCTATGTCTGAAAAGCCTCTAATACTGATGAGTTGATGGGACAAGACCCCCAACTAATTCTTTAACTCTAAAATTGAATACATAAAGAAAATTGATAAAACATGGTCCTTGGGAGATGAGGACTCACCAACAGTTGTGGGATGCTAACTTTGAAGGGCTGGCTAAGGACGAGGCCGAGTTTGAGTACCGGGGCCTGTATCATAAAATGATACAACATAGAGGTTGCGGTCAGTACGTGGAATGTAACGAGTATGCAAGGTAAGTAAACCGCTTAATAAGTAACATCATTTAAAGCATGCATGATATAAAACATAGACAAAATAAGAATCTGAGAGTAGGGCTTGCATGCTATTTTCCTGAAAACATGATCTCGACATAAAATAATATCATAACTGAATCGATTGATCCAAAGATGAAATGTGATAATCATAAGTAAAACTGAACATCGGGTCAAACCTGCTTTAGAACCATTTGATAATTTCTTTGTTAAATACCTCTTGCATCGGTGTATTCAGGCGTCTCTGATGCTCAACTGATGGACTACATTTTCCTGAAGGTTGATCTTGTGAGTGCAAATAATCGGTGGTAAACCATTGATATTAGCTATAAACCATCCCATTAATTAGATATGCCTCCTCAATACATCTCAAAGTGCTTCTACTTGTTGGTTATCGATCTTAGCTAAAATAATCACCAGAAGTGTCCCGTTCTTTCCCAAATATACATACCATAGGTAGGTAGATAATGGTTTGAGCTCTATGACTGGTGGTGAAATGATTTATGGTTGTGATGGTGGGATTGTTCGATTCTTGAGGTCAAGGTCAATTTTCTTCGATTGAAAAGAATATGTGCCCAACCCTTTACTCACACGACACACTTCTTCCAACACTCCACTGGTTAAGAGAATAATTTCAAACATTTCTTTCAAAATCTCTTCTCTATCCCCCACTCCACAGCTTCTTCCTCCACCATGGTTGGCGGTGGTGGAGCTTTTTCTTCCCTCATCACCTGTTGGGTTGCCAGTTGAGATGCTAATGAATTCATTCTGTCTTTTAACTGTTTGATAGACACTTCATGGTCCTTCACCTTTTGAGTGAGGTCCAAGAGGTCACTTCTCAGCTCCCGAATCCCTGAATAAGTCGAGATGACCTGCTCAAGCACAACCTCGAGCATGCTTTCAGTGTGGGATGAGGAGGACTCGTCACTTCCCTAGCTAGTCGTTTTAGCTGTGCATACAAAGTTGCGACCTTGATTTTCATTATAAGGATATCAATAGCCCTTGTTGGCTTGTTGGTACCTCATATGAAAATACGTCATACAATTCACTAGCGGCTCTATTTGCTTCATCATCACCATCAACACCGCCTCTTTTCTTTCTTCTCTCCTCCACATCTCATCCATCAATTGGAGAGTTTTATAATAAGATGCCCATCGGGATTCCTCAATAGCCTTTCGAAGGGACTCATCAGCATACACACAATAATTCAACAAGGTGAGAACAACACATAAGATGCTAAATTAACTCAACCCAATAATCAACTAAAGGCTATCAAACTACATTTCCCAACAACGACGCTATTTTCAACAACGTCCAAATTCACTCCTTTTGACGAGAGAGTGGAAATGGTCCTTGATAAAATAAATATACTCGACGAGAGTCGGGGTTGAATCCCACAAGGAATGTTAGTCGATCACACAAGAGTTGTCTAATAAATTGAAGTAACTTGCATCAATGTTTTAAAAGCAATAAAGTAAAAAAATGGAGGAAATGCAATTTGTTAACTAAAAGAGAAAATCTATCACGAAAATAGAGGTAAAGCGTAGAAAACACCAAAGAAGAAGCTACTAGGGGTGTGATATTGATAGGGGCATCATTGAATTGGGATTGCTAACAGCTCCTAACATTACTCAATAGTATAATTAGTTATAGACAAGGTAGCATCCTAAGTTTCTCAACAGATTAGATGCATTAACCTCGGATTTATCAACCCCAAAGTTCTTTTCACAACAACTACATCAACTTCGGTGAGAATTAACCATTTCTAACTACAACTACATCAACTTCGGTGAGAATTAACCATTTCTAACTTAGATTCTCAATGGGTATGTGATAATTGATTTTGGTATGTCTAGCCCAACCCTACATGATCAACACCCAATTATCCATTAGTATTTCCTCACCCATACTTCAAATTTCTTTTCAAGCAAAATTGAAGTAAGTAAATTCAACCCACATTTGCAACTATGAGTATTAAGATTAAAACTCAAACAAAATTCTAAAATTATACTAATAGAATAAATCTAAGATCAAATACACAATACCCAATTCAAATCAACCCCAATCATTCACACACCCCTAGTAAGAAATTTAGCTACTCATGGAAGTATAAAAACACATTGCATTCAATAAAAATTCAATATCTATTCACAACTTGAGTAAGAAAATTTCAGCAAGAGTTTGAGCGCCAATGCAGTTTCTACCTTGTAGAAGAAGAAGAAGATTGTTTCTCTCTCTACCTCTCTCTACTTCAATACAAGACTAATAGAATAGTGAAAATATGATATGGAAGAATGGAATGTTTAGTTCCTTTTTGAGATGTACAAAAATAGGGTACATTCTTTCTCCTCTTTTTCAGTGCTAGACATTTATACCCTTGTGCAGACGGGCATCACTTGCGATTCACCAGCAGTTCGCCGGTGCTCATTTGCCATCCGCAAGTTGATTATGGTCGATGATTAGTGATTACCAGAAACCTTCAGCACTAGCACCGACGGTTCATTAGTGCTGATCTGTGGTTCACCGGTATTAATCTTCATCAGTACAGTGTGGAGCTGCGATCAACCAGCATTTTGTCGGTGCCCTCCGGTGGAGCGCCGATCCTCATCTCCTTTATTTCCATGCTTTTTTCTTAATTTCATGCTTTTCCTATTCAAGTTAGGTACCTCCAAAGATAAAGGAAAAAGGGCATAAAATCCACCTAAATGACCTGAAAACTAAGCAAAAACTAATGTTTAAGAGCTTAGTAAGTTGGTAAATTACCAACTCATAAGTCATAAAAAATGTTTACCTATAATTTCATCTCTAAATGTCCTGCATATCATTTTTTAACATTGTTAATTCTCATAAGATCTGCTTGAACCTAGTATTCTATCCTCCATGATAACATGAAAATGATACTGGTGAAATATTATAGGATAAATTTGTTACTGATGAAATAAATGATGAAAATGTTTTGCAACATATGAGAAGATTATGAAATAATTGGAGAGGATCACTACAATAAGAATATAATGTCTAAGTCATTTTTCGATGCTTTAAAAGATGTGCCAAAAGAGGTTGACAAGAATGATTGAAAATGGTTGGTTTAGGAGCATTCATAAGTGAAATGTTTAAGGTATGGCTTCATAGCTTCTATTTATTAACATGTTATTTTAAGTGTCTCACTATGATATTTATAATGTGTTGTTAATATAGAAAACAAGTACAAGAAACTCAATCAATAGGTCTAAAGTGAGTATGCCTCATCATATGGGTAGTAAGCCTATTAGAGAGATTATTTATGAATTGGTAAGTACATTTTGAAACTCCTTAAGAAGCTTCTTCTTTATTAAAATAATTTCTTTTACTTGTTTATTTATATCTAAAGGGAGGTAAAGATGGTACCAAACATGGATATTATCTTCTCCGAGATACGTAAGAAGGATAACAAGCTTAAACCAAATGCAAGATATCTATGTTTAGTGATAAATTTTATTTAGCATTATTTTACTTGATGTGCTTAATTATTTTAAATTTTTAAAATTTTATAGGTTGAAATTTAAAAACTGGTTCAATCTGATTCATCTCTTAAAAATATTGAGGTTGTAGAAAATTGCTTTGGACCTTAACATAAGAGTCATATTGTTGATGGTATAAGTGCTAAAGAGTTGAATGGTGGTAACTTTTTAAAAGCTTCATTGTTAGATAAGTTGAATGCAAGTGAAAAAAAATGAATCACTAAGCACATGCATGGATGAGTTCGAGAATAAATGTGAATGTATATGTATGGATGAGTTAGAGAATAAATGTGAATGCATGGATGAGCTAGAGAGCAAATATGAATGGATTGCAAGTGTAGTGTTTGTGTCACGCCCCACCTTACGAGGAATGACTGACACCTAGTGCCATACTAGGATTTGAACTGACCTTATTGGGCTTATGCACTTCTGGTGCACGCCTGCTCTTCAATTCAAGAAAATGACGAGCTATATCTCAGCTGTAAATATAGCCTCCGGACGACAAGGCCGCATAGCTACCTATAAAAAGAAAACAACTAACCAACAACACGAAGTAAAGGGGATCCTATGCGGGCCGACAAGACCACCATGCTTTCTAGTTATGTCATAAAGAAAACAGGCAATCAGAACTATAATATGGCCGACAAGGCCGCTAACTAATAGCTACACAAGGCCCACATGACCATCCCACAAAATAAAACATACATAGGCTCCACACGGCTAACAAAAAACTAGTACTGGAGATCTGTAGCCTACAAGCCTCTAAGAGTGGGATAATGGTCGGGAAAGGGCCCCGACCTACCATAAACTGTACAATCAAAAGAACAAACCTTCTAACTAAAAACTTCGGGGCAAAAAGAGCTAACTAGACTGTTGAATCGGCTGATGACTAGGGAGGTCCTGAACTGCGTCTAACCGTACCTACAGGCAAGTAATGCAGCGCCCCAAAGATGGGCATCAGTATAACATGTACCAAATATATAAGGCAGTAAATGAAAATGACTGAGTAATACTGACAGTGAAATTGAATAATTTCAATAGGAGGGATAGAGAGTTTACTTGAATAACCTCACAACCTGCTGTATATCTAACAATAAATAGTGCAAACAAGAACCTTACTTGGCCCCCATAAGCCTAGAAGGTACAACCAACACAGAATAACCCTCCCAGGGCCCCCATAAGCCCTGAAAAACACACTCCAATCTATATACCCCTAACAAGGTCAAAATGAGTCAACAGGTAACTATAGCCAACTTACTGGTCCCCTGGGTCTGCAATTGAGCCCACTCAGCTCCTGATCTGTAGCTGTGTCTGAGTCCACTGGACTCCTGATAACTGCACCTCAGGCACCAGGCTTGACGAGGGTCACTGATGCCGATATGACATAAAAACAATAGTATAGCCATGTAATGGACTGTAATATGGCCCTTGGGCCTCTGTGTATTCTCTTGGGACAACATCTACTCCTTGGAGCGATCTACATAGCCCCGCAGGTAACAACACAGCTAGTAACCCTGGGATTGGTCACGAAAGGCTATATGGGGTAGGGTCAATCCCAATCTGAACAGAAAACACTAATCTCAGACTAATAATAGTAGCTAACCATAACAATCCTGCTTATGGCATCATTACGAGAGTTTAGGTTGTATTACAACACGACAGGAATAACTTGCCAAATGAATTTGCCTTATCAAACCTCAAATATTGATTTCTGATTTAACTAGCAAGGTTTAACTTGCAATTGGTAGTTCTTTCCAACTGTAACATTTATGCTGATAGAATAAGACTAATTTCAATACTTAACTTGGCAATATCGATAACTTTTGATCACAAAGTTAACTATAATCCAAATTCGAATAACTCAACCGAAAACCTATAATTTCCCGGGAGTTCAGAAGGGAGAAGTGCTTACCTAATGCCTGTGTCCGGGTAGGAATTAATTTGGAGCAATTTAAATAACTTTTACTCGACGGAGTTTTGATTTGCCGAGCGAATTTTTGAGAAATAACTCTGTAGTAATGCTTCCCATAGGACTTGAACTCATTACCTGAAGTTAATTTGAGATTGGATGGTGTTTGGCAGTGTAATTGGACGAAAAACCATCAAAAACTTGCGTGCTCATTAGTCTCTGGCCGTGGGTATCACTTATGAAATGATTAGAATTAAGTGAAGGGGCTTATGTATAAACTTGCTTGCTCCTTAGTCTCTGGCCGTGGGTATCACTTATGAAATGATTTGAATTAAGTGAAGGGGCTTATATGGCAGGGGGCGCCCCACGCTAGTTAAGGCACTACAATGCCCCCGTGCCGCGCCTCCCAAAACAGTATATGGCCTATCGGCATGCACTGGCCAGTGCACTGCCGGCTGGTGCATTGTTCACTCCAAGAGATGGTATGGAGTGTGCTGAAAGAACCAAGTTACAGCCTAATTGACAAGCTGTCAATCATGTGATGGGCCGTCAATCATGTCATTATGTTTAGCTTCAAGCTTAAACAGTCTATCCTGTTGAGTTCTGGCAAGTTGACGGCCAATCTAACAACTCGTCAACCATGTGACAGAGCATCATTCCTAGCATCAAGCTTAAGTAGAAGAAGATGCAAAGTGGGGAAGTACTGACGACCAAAGTCATGGACTGTCAAATAGATGAAGGGCCATCAACTTTGGCGTCATCACTAAGACAAAATAGGATAAAACTGTATAGGGATAATTTCATGTGATGGACCGTCATCTTATAGACTGACCTTCATCTTGGATGTCAGACATAAAGCGAGCATCCGAGTCTAAGTGAGATTTGAAATTTCCCTGTGCTATAAATAGCAGCAACTAAGTTTAATTTTGGGATCTGACTTTTGTGACACAAAAATACATTGTTTTTATGTTACTTTTAGTTCTTGAGAGAATTAACTTGGTTTTGGAATTCAAATCAAGATCTTGCTTTCACTTTGTAAGTTTAATCTTCTTCAATGAAAATAGTATCTTTTTGTGTTTCAAACACTATGAGTGGCTAAGCCCTACAACTAGGGGTTGTGTGATCCATGGTGCTCTTAGGGTGATTATTGGTGTAGATTCAGATAGTTCAAATGTATATATTGTTACTTCATTCATATTAATTGAATTTTAATGGTTGCAAACATTAGAACCTCTTTTGGGTTTGACTTTCTTGAGTAAAGAGGTATAAAATCGAAAAAAAGAAGTAACAACAAGGATTCGAGGTTCTTAACCCTCATTTAATGGTTAGTGCTATAACAATATGGCCAAGTTATGGCAATTATCAAAGTACTTATTGTCATCACTTTCAATTTTAGGGAATGAGAGTGAATCTCATATAAATAGTAGTGGTGGAAGAAGAGGTTCCATGAGGAGCACAATCTTCTAGTATTGAGACAGGTGCTATTGGAGGTTGCGAGGTGGGCTCCTCAGACTGGATGCCCTCAACATCAGATGTGCCCCCAATATGAAATGCTGAGTTGGGACATTTTCTGGAAGTAATTAGAGTATCATCTCTCATCTTGGTAATGTCAATCACCAGATGAGCCTCTGTGAAGATGTCCACTGACGTCAAGATCGGGACTCCTGCTCTTTGGCGCAAAGCCGTCACCAAGAAAGGAAAAGGTAGAGAGGTAGCCACCTACAAAGCTTGCTTCTTGAGCTCTATGCAAAGCATATATAAAATCTCAATACTCTTCTTTTCCATAATAGATTCCATGACCAAGGCATGCCCAAAAGGATGTCTGTTATCACTCTTTGTCGGGTGAATCCTACTGCACATAATGTTCCACCAGAATTTTTTTTGGAGTCGTAAGTCCTATAGATCAAAGCTGTATTAAGTGTGGCTCATGTAGAAGTTCCCCTGACTATGTCTTCAACAATCTATACCCTAGCTCTCCCCGCAGAGCTGCCATAACATTATACTCCGCGATATCAACAACATCATAATCTTCACCTAGGTAATAACGGTTGATTTCCTTGGGGTTTATATCAACTGGTACTTCTCTAATGATGACTGACATGAGAGGCTTAGTCTGAGACCAAAAACTTGGATTGTTCCACTGGAGGAGTTCCCTGTAGACTACATAGAACTCTCTGACCAGAGTCTAAATGTACTAGCTAGAAGGATGGAAGAGAAAGTCCCAATGCTAGAAATGGAGCTTCTCCATGATGTTTGGAATTGATCTAACTTAGTGGTGCTGATGGCCCTCTCCTTTGTGATACTTCGATAGGGATTTCTATTATGATTTGCCTATCCTTCCAGATACCTGTGTTGGGCACCCTGCACTGCTGATCTCCTTCAGAACATATTTTCCCCTACTTTTATCTTTGCTCAGCTGAGTCAACTTGGGGAGAAGATGTCTGGCTAGTGATGTGCTGTGAGTTTGCAGCATTTTCGACACTTAAAATTGAGAAAATAGCATGGACTTAGGTATGTTTATATGGATATAAGGTGCTTTTACTTTGTTTTCAAGAAAAATAAGTGTTGGAGAAAAAATGTGCCAAAGAGGCATAAAAGTGCAGAAAATTAGCCAAGTACAACTCTATGTACGAGCTGTACCTTGATTGCATGAGTCGTACTAAGAATCATGGTGAAAATCAGAAGGATGGAATAAGAGAAAGGCAAAGTACGACTATCAGTCGAGCTGTACCAAGATGATATGAGCTGTAACAGGAGTCGTGAAAATCTTCAAAGAAATTTGCAGAAGGCAGTGTCTTAGTATGGGTGGAACCTACTCATCATAACAACCACTTACGACCTATTCCATGAGCTGTGGGGAGCTTTAGTGATTCTTAAAGACTTGGCAGAACTTCAGATTTAACAAGCAGTACGAGGCGTACGATAACACTTGTGGAAAACATCAGAAGATGTCAAAGTTCTCAAGGCCAAACCAAGGATGGATTGTACCACTCATAGGACCATGGTAAGAGTTGTACCAGCTGCCAATACTTAGACATATCTGCAGTAGCCAAGGATGTATGAGAGGCAGGTACGAGCCGTACAATCCTATTATGGGTCGTAGGATCAGTCGTGAGATAGGTCGGCACCAGATATGGAAAATTCCCTGTTAGCTTAGGAAAAGGTTTCTAATGTCTGTATAAATACCTTTTATGTTTTGTTTTAGCGGGAGAAGCTAGAAAGAAGGTAGTAGAGATGTGTGAAAAGTATTGTTTGTGAATTTTTATCAAGTTTTGGAAAGCAATTCTTAGGATCAACACTTGATTTCATCAATTGTTCTTGAGATTGTTTATTGATATTCAAAATAGGTTTTCTTTCAATTATTGTTGTAATTATTTAATTATGTATTTATCTATGAATGCAAAATAAAATCTTACAATCATGAGAGGCTAAAACCTCCACAACTAGGGTTGTGGGAACCATGGTGGATTAATGAAATAGGGTTACACAGAAGTGATTCAAAACAATTGCTAAACGCTTGTATTATATTCTCCTCATCTTTAAACATTTTTTAACGGTGTAAAACGTTAGTACTTGTCCAAATTCTTTACTTGCTCGAACTTAAAGAAGTAGATATTAAGAAAAGAGAATTACAACAAAGCCTTTATCTTTATGATCATTGTATTAACTTGAGATGTGGTCGTAGGATAGTTAAATTTGCGAAAAATTGATAACGATTAGAAAGAAATCACTCATGAGACCTAACCTGGTGATTGAGTATAGTCATCCAATAGGGAAAAATCGGTCGATTAGATGAACCCTAGTTATCAGTTCTACAAGTAAGTATCGGGATTGATCACGTGTGTATACCCGAAGTAGTTATGAACCCATAGGGAATACTTACCCTAGTTATTTTCAAATCTTGATAACAACCACAATTAAAATCGTGCTTTAATATTATTTTTATTTGAAACCCCCAATTGAGGGATAACTTACCAACAAGTTTAAGTACTGGAATTATTCTAAATCTTACCTTATTCCTTGTGGGTTTGACCCCAATCTCTTTGTTAGGTTATTTATTAACAATGTCCGTTTCATACTTTGCCAGAAAGTGTGAGTTTGAGTGTTATCAGCTGGCAGAGTCCTCTCCCGTGGGCCCCCTGGATGAAACCACTATCTGCTATCCACCTGTCTGGGCATGTTTCTGCTCCTCAGAGGCTGGGATGAAGATTCTAGAGATGGTACCTATACTGATGCCACCCATGTGGGGTGAGCGGGTGACAAGCCCGGTGCTAATATTGTACACCTCTAGTGGTTGGAGGCTGATACTCTTTTTCATCTTCGTCCCTAAACTGATACCTTTTTGGAGTTGTGGCCTTGCCTCCCCTTGGTTCTGCTCGTTTTGGTGCCGTTTTCTGTGATCATGTAACAATTGGAAAGTACATTGGTATTGAATAGCATGGAATCAAATAACACAGTTCAATGTATAGGGAAGAAGATGGTCTGTATCTTGAAGAGACCGACTGTATCTTGCATTATCTCTTGAACTCAACAGACTAGATGCTTTGCTTCAAAGCAAGGACCAGAGTTCAAAACATTTTCTTAAAAGACGATCCATCTCTTGAGTCATCCTTTGACTCAGACCTACTGGTCTCTCGAGTTCAAAGGACAGAGCAATATACGGTTTGTCTTTTAGAAATATGGTCTGTTATCTCCTATGTCAATTAGGGGAAAGTAAAAATTTGCAATATTTTGATCATTTTAAGGAAATTTAAGCATTGGACGAGGCATATTTGATCATCTTTCACAGACAGAGACCAAACTCAGTACATGCATGAGTAAGTTCAAAACTTTGTCCCATCCATTTATCAATTCAATCCCCCAAATTCTCCCTCCTCCCAATTCAAACTTCAAGCTAAGGTAATTAACACCCGTAAGAATGATACACAAATCACAACAAATTCAACTATAAAATTCAAGAAAAATACCTAGGTTTAGTAGAGATTTAGTGCAGTATGTGTGCTTGTGTAACACCCCAAAAGTTTCCAAGACTAAATTCGAAATGTGTTCAGCAGAAAAAGTCTGGAAATTTTCTCAAAACAACTTGTTGTACAAGTTGTGGTCTGGAGTAACGGATTGTGGGATAATTCGTGTTAAGTTTAGAAATATCTTCTCCCAACCCACGAGACTGATAACACTCAAATCACACTCTTGTAAGAGTATGACATGGACGTTGTCAATAAAGAACTCAACTAGATTGGGGTCGACCCCACAAGAAATATGGTCAAGATATAGAATAATACTAATATTTAAGCTTTTAAGTCTGTTATCTCCTAAAGGGGGTTTTATAAAAGAAAATACCTAACAATGTTGAAATTTGGTTGTTTTTTATCAAGTTAATGCAAATAACTAGGGAAGTGTCCTCATGGATTCATAACTACTTTAGGTTTTACACTCGTGATCTTTCCTAATGCTTATTTGTAGAACTTCTAACTAGGGTTTATCCAAACAACTAGTTCTTCTCTATTGGATAACTATACTCAATCATTTAATTAGGTCTCGTGGGTGATTTCTTTTCAACCGTTATCAATTTTTTCCAAAATACCTATCCTACAACTGCAGCTCAAGTCATACAATAACCCATAAAGATCAAGGCTTTGCTGTAATTCTCTTTTTCTAATCTCTACTTCTCTAGATTCAAGCAATTAGGGAATTTGGGAAGTCCTAACGTTGCTCTTCGTTAAGAAATATTAAGAAAACAAAGAGAATACAATACACGCATTAGCATTGGTTTATAATCACTTTATGCAGCCCTAGTTGTGGAAGTTTTAGCCTCTCATGGTTGTAAGAGAATTATACACATTCATAGATAAACACATAATTTAGAACTTATAAAGATGATTGGAAGAAAACCCACTTGGTTATTGCAAAAATTAATGAAGAATAATTCAAGAACAATGAGAAAATCAAAGTAAGAAATCCTCCAAAAATTGTTCTCCATGATCCCAAAAGTCGAATACTACTCTCAAGAATTGAGTTCTATTCCTTTTTCCTCACAAAATAACCTAGAAAAGTATTTATATAAATAATTAGAAACTTTTTCTAAATTAACAGGGAAACTACTAAACTGCCGCCGCCTTCACATACGACCTGTACCATGATTGTACGGGTCGTACCTTCACTCGTATATTGGCTGGTTCTTCTGATTTTTGGCTAAGTTTTGGAAGATGGTATGACTTGTACCATAAACCAATGAGTCATACTATCTTGGCATGGTTCGGACCTGAAACTTCTGGCATCCTCTGATTATTTCCAAAGGGTGGCTTGGTGTAGCTAATACCTTCATCCTACGACTCCTGACTTCTTATAGTACCTTGAGATTTGCCATTCATCAATTCTTCTGAAGTTCACCATGGCTCCTTGGTATGGGTCATAGATATATAACATGATTCGTGGTTGCTACTCGTACTAGGAGACTGACTCAGTGCAATTTCCTTTGAACTTTATCACGACTGCCTTGGTACAAAACGTACCAGGAAAATACGACTCTTACCAAGAGTTGTACTTTGACTCTTTGGTTCATCACATCTTCTAGACTTCTACATGATTCTCAGTATGGCTCGTATCGGGATGGTACAACTCATACTGAGGCCCGTACTACCCTCTTTCTGCATTTTCACTACTTCTGCACATTTCAACTCCAACACCTAATTTCCCTAAAAACAATGTAAAAGTGCATCATATTTATATAAACATACCTAAGTCTATGCTTATTTCCTCAGTTTTAAGTGTCAGAAGTGTTGTAAACCCACAACATATTAGAGACCACACCACGAATCGTGGTAGGAAGGTATAACTCATGGTCACAAGCCGTGGTTAATATCTGCAGAAGAAGGCCCAGTAGAAACGAGCCATGGTATAACTCGTAGGTCCTTGTAACGGGTCATGGTCAGGATTCGTTGTTTATTTCTAGTGTGTCTAGGCTCGGTGGTATGAGTCATGGTACAACTCATTATAGGGAGTAACGACTCTTGGTTTGTATTCGTGGGAAGGAGCAAAGCAGTTGGAAGCAGTAGCAACAGATGGGTTCAGCAACCCATTGTCACAAGGTATGACCCACTATTTGGGTCCATTGGAAAACTTTAGGAGTTAGGCATGAGAACAGTGGTGATGATGAGAGGAAATCATGAGTCATGGTTTCAAGGTATGATTCGTGGTATTAGTCATTACAACTGGCAGTGGACATTTTTCTATCGAGTATTTAAGGGTAATTTTTATAATTTCTAAGCTCCTAACGCTTTGATGATATCATTTTAAGCCTTGAAAGAGTGTTCTAAGAGGGCTTAGCCTATATTATGTCATTAGGCTCCCATGCATGTAATGTTTTGAGAACCCTCTTCAGTATCAACTAGAAATCCCTCAATTTCTTTGCCAATTTTCTTATCATATGTTTTGGAGTCAAGACTCCCAATGTAGCTTATCATATATTTTGGAGTCAAGACTCCCAATGTAGATTATGATATGTTGGAGTTAAGACTCCCAATGTTCATATTTTAGACTAGGGATATAATTATGATTTCAACTTCATTGAAAAATGATGGGAGCACTATGCATGGTTCTAGGAGTAGTGTCTAGCACTGAGTAGGCTTGGGCTTTCCAAGATTCCCTGGTCTAAGAACTACGCACCAACATAGTTATATATTACTTGTTTGGGATCTCTCAAGAGAGTTTTCCCCTTCCCCAAGGGGCCTCAGCTTGATATCGATATCATGATATCATCATTAGCCCTGGCAAGGTTTTGGACGGCTATGCCCACTTGAGTGTGATAGTTGGAGCATCACAAAAGCTCTATCACAATGGTGTCAGTTATAACGAGTCTCCAATTGTTCCTTATGATTTTAATTTCTCATGTTTATGACTTAAGATAATATATTTTACAGCAAATTTGACCCAATGATCAACTTATGAGTTTTACATATGATTTTCAGCTATGACAAGTCATATGAATTCTATTTATATATTTTGGGTCACTATGTTCAGTTATGGTAATCAACTTATGACTATTTATGTCTCAAATACAATTTTCAGCATGCAGTCCTTACTCTCATGATCTAATGATTTATATTTATATGCATGATTTCAATTAAGATTTACTAAACATGTTTTATTTACCTTATATACTCAGTACATTCAAAGCACTAACTGCATACTCTAGGCTATGTCATTTCATGATATAGGTTTAGGTGATCCAGTCCAGTCTCACTGATAGCTTGCTTTCCCTATCAGCTCAGTTCAACCCTACCTTGGGTGAGTCATCATTGTTCAATGGCATTTATCATTTCAATTTTTGTGATGTTAGTTTTTTTCAAACTTGGAGATAGCTGGGGCTTGTCCTAGCATCTCATCAATTAGTAGAGGCTTTCTAGACATAGACAAGTATGTTCAACTTGAGATTTAGTATTGTGATATTATCGCTTGCGTTGCATTTAGGTTATTCAAACTTCCTCTTATTCATATTTAAGTTATCAGTTTCCACTTTAATGCATTCTCTTTAGTTGCTATGTTCATATCATTGGTCGACATGGAGCCATTCGTGGTTCTAGGTCTCGTGTCTCGATCCGGGGTCCCAGCTCAGATCGTGAAAAACTTGGTATCAGATCTAAGATTTAGAGTCTCCTAGGGTGTCTAAAAACCATATTAAGTAGAGCCTTTTCCATGGGTGTGAATCAATCCACACTTTTGGGGAAGAGGCTACAAGACGTTTTAGGAAATTTCCTTTCTTTTATGATCTATGTCGTGCGATGAAGTATATCTCCATCCTTCTAACTCGTGCTATACACATTTGCAGAAATATGCCTCCACTGAGTGAATAGTAGAAGGAATGGAAACGGAAATGGCCATGACAATGGAAATAAAGATGGGCATCAGCAAGCCTCGCCAGCAGCAGTAAATCCTTTGCCCGAGCAGGTCTCTCATGCTGACTTTAGAGCGGCATTTCATATGTGGCACATGCTATGACTTCTCAAGTCAATCAGAAGGAAGTGTCCGATGTTCCTCAGAATGGGAACACAACAACAACTAGAGTTCGAGACATTCTCATGATGAACCTACCTAAGTTCCTTGGGTAGAAGGTGGATGAGGACCCGTGTGAGTTTATTGAGGAGGTGTAGAAGATTACACAAATTATGGGGGTGACCGAAGAGGAGAGTGTAGACTTATCCTCCTATCATCTAAAGGGGGTTACTTACATATGGTATTGCCAGTGGAAGGAGATAGGGCCGTAGAAGCCATCAGTGTGAGGTGGGATGAGTTTGTGACTGCCTTCTTATATAGGTTCTTCCCTAAAGAGTTGAGGGAGGTGAAAGTGATGGAGTTCATCAACTTGAAGCATCACCATAGGACTATCTAAGAATATGCCATGGAGTTTACTCGGTTGTTCAAGTATGCGCTGGAGATGGTTGCGCATCAGAGAGCTCGTATGAGCAAGTTTGTGAATAGAGTATCAGATTCACTGGTCAAGAAGTGTAGGATCGCTATGCTGAACAGTGACCTAGAATTCTCGTGGTTGGTCATATACCCCTAGAAGATAGAGGCGAAGCAGATGAAGATAAAAGAGAGAAAGGCCAAGAGGCCCAGGATAGGGAGTTATGGATAGTTCCAATAGAGGTATGGTTGAGGGCCTCACCATTAGTCCCATAAGAGGTCGTCAGCCCCAACGGCATTATTAGCCAGTGTTCAATCTAGATCTAGGCATGATTAGAGGGGTAGAGCATTAGGCTCTAGAGGTCAGGGGAGCATGTCAGGAGAGCCTAGCATTCCAGTTTGTGGGAGATGTGGTAGGAGGCACACCGGAGAGTGCTTAGTGGGTTTAGGAACATTCTTCAAGTGTGGGAAGCCCGGACATCTACTCAAAGACTGCCCTTCAGCTAGATAGGTCCATAGTAGAGGCCTTGACGCAGCCACCAGTTCAGCAGCTCCACCAGCATGCTCAGCTCAGTAGGATGCATCCATTAGTGCAGGTGGTGGCCAGCATTAGAATAGATTTTATGCGCTATCATCTCATCAGGAGTAGGAGGTCTCTCCCAATGTGGTCACCGGTATATTACGAGTATTCCATCTTGATGTGTATGCATTGTTAGATCCAGGGGCTACCATCCTATTAAAACCCTTCTCAATTTCTACTCTAGTCGGTGACTCAGTTATAACTCAATGGGTGTACAAAAGTTTCCCTATCACAGTCCTTCAAAAAGTCACCTCAACCGACTTAGTGGAGTTAGATATGATAGATTTTGATGTTATCTTTGATATGAATTGGTTTCATGCATGTTATGCATCAGTAAATTGTAGGACCCGTATGATAGATTTTTGATTTCAAGGTGAGTCAGTCCTAGAATAGAAAGGTAGTTCAGCTGTGCCTGTAGGTTGCTTTATTTCCTATCTCAAGGCCAGGAAAATGATTTCTAAAGGCTGCATGTACCATCTAGTTTGGGTTAAGGATGCCATGTACGAGTCCCCAACACTTCAATTAATTCATATAGTCTGTGAGTACATGGAGGTGTTTCCGGATGATCTACTAGGAGTCCCTCTTGAGTGGGAGATTGACTTTGGTATCAACCTTCTCCCTAATACGCAACCTATATTCATTCCTCTTTATAGAATGGCACCAGCTGAGCTAAAGGAGTTGAAAGAGTAGTTGAAAGATCTCTTAGATAAGGGTTTCATCAGGCCTAGTAAATCCCCGTGGGGTGCTCCAATTCTTTTTGTTCGGAAGAAGGATGGTTCCCTTAGGATGTGCATTGATTACCGATAGTTGAACAAGGTAACAATTAAGAAAAAGTATCCCCTCCTCAGGATTGATGACTTGTTTGACTAACTTCAGGGTTCTAAGTGCTTCTTAAAGATAGACCTCAGATCTGGTTATCATCAGCTCAGAGTTAGAGAGAGTGACATCTCGAAGACAACCTTTAGGACTCGGTATGGTCACGATGAGTTTGTAGTTATGTATTTTGGACTAAAAAATGCTCCTACAACTTTTATGTACATGATGAATAGGGTATTCAAGCAATATTTGGATACGTTCGTGATTGCAATACCCCAGAAAGGCCTAAGAATAGACCCGGGAGTTGACGTTGAAAACTACAGAAAATCTACAATTTTGCACCAGTACGACTTGAGGTACGAATCGTGGTGAGGACCTATGACTCGTGACTCGAGTCGTGATGAATTCGGGAGCCTGAGGCCATATCACGAGTAGTCTTATGAATCGTTACATGTAGGTATGACTCGTGGTGAATTTCTCAGTGGTGCCAGAGTGAGTCATCATGGGTCATGGTATGACTCGTAGGATGTAGCAACGAGTCATGATGAGGAGTTGTGGTTAAGTCATTTTTGGTATGGGTGGATAGTACCACGAATAGCAGTACGACCCTAGGATGGTACTACAAGTCGTGGTATGCGAGTCGTGGCCAGATTCAGAGGATGGAAAGTGGTGAGGTGACCACGAGAGGTGACCACGAGTCGTGACTTCATGGTACGACTCGTGGTACGACTCGTGGTCGTGGCCAGAACTGTTTTTCAGAAAAATTTCCTTAAGGGCAATTTGAATTTTTCTATGCTTTTGGACCCTAAACCACGTCGTTTTGAGGTCGGGACAGGGTCTTTTAAGGAGGAAAAATTCATGCTAAGTCTCATTTTGGCATTTGCAAGAACTAGAGAAGGGAGTAGGAGGAATTTCAAGTGTTCTTCTTCAAGAATCCACCTAGGACTTTTCAAGAGAGTTAAGAATCACGTAATTCCAGGTTTGTGGGGTTTTGAATGGGTAGTTTAGTCCCTACCCATGCCCAATTTCTCTCTAATTCTATGTTTAAAGTTACCAAAACTTTATGGGTCTTTATCAAATTGCATGATTCCTTAAAATTTGAAATGAGCTTGTTGTAGTATGCCTAACTTATGAATTTCGAGTCATTTGGGCTGATTTTACTTGTTTATTCAATATTTTTATGATTTAACCCCCTAAAAGTATAGATGCCCAATCATGAGAAATTTTTAGTAAAGTTCATGGTCATGATGATTTCGCAAGCATAATACGAATTTTTGAATTTTAAGAATGTCTTAAACTACTCATGTTATTATGATCATGTTCCCATAAATTTAAGCATTTCAAGCATGATTGAAATTATGGGCAATTCCCACATGTCACTTAAGATTTATGAACTATGATTTTGGCCGATTCAAGGGCCCAATTCCATGGCTAGTATTAAGAATTCTCAGGCATGATATGATTCTCTCAATTTAACTAGCCACACATGTCATGTATGAATTTTGATGAACACGTTGCATGTTTTGGGAGTAGTACTTAAAACTGAGTAGGTTCTGGGCCTAGGTTACGCCACAAATATTAGAACTACGTGCCACCATAGGTTATGCTTAGGACCTCCTTATTGACACTCCCCTATGCCCTACAGGGCCTTCACGTGTGATATCATGCCTTTCATGGTTCATACCCTTGGAAAGGTATGAACGACCTCCCTACTAGGTCTATAGGTCGGGCTCCATATGTGCTCATATGGGGGGTCAGTTGTAGAAATATCCATTGTTCCTCATGGTTTTAATGTATGTATGATTATGTTCTTTTATCTCAGTTATGTTTTATGGAATGTTTTTCTCACATGTTACGACTATGATAGGTTTACGAATATTTTAGAAATCTTGAGCCTTACGATATACTTACGATTTCAGTCTCATGATCATGATGTCCCCACTCCTATAACTTTTATGTTTTTAAGTATTGTTTTGCATACCTTACATACTCAGTACCTTCCAAGTACCGACCCACATATTTTCAAGATCTGGTTCGCAGGTTCAGCATCGTTCCAGCTTGCTCTTAGTTCCGCTCTCAGCTTTCAGTGGTGAGTCCTCAAGATTCGAGGGCTTCATTTTTGGATCGTGTATGTATTTTTATTTTTAGAAATGTTGGGGTTAGTTGAGGTTTTGTCCCTTCAACCCGTCTATTATGATTAGAGGCTTTAAGACCTATTTATAGTATTCGGCCATTTATGTTTGGATCATGTATTGTTGTTTCTTATAACTCATGTTATGATTTTAAGTTAGTTTATGATTATTAAGTCAAGCTTTCCATCTCATGTGAATGAATTAGTTATATGCTCATGCCATGGGTTGTCTTGGGGTCTCTCAGGGCTCCTTATCCCGTGTCTACGATCAGGGTGTACTCTCGGGTCATGACAAACTTGGTATCAGAGCAATAGGTTCAGATCTGTATTAGGGAGTCCTAAAGCCACGTTAGGTAGAGTCTTTTTCATGGGGGTGAAGCGCGCCACACCTATTCCGAAGAGGCTAGTAAGCTTTTTTGGAAATGTTCCCTTCTTTAATGATCTATGTCATGCGGTGATAATCTCTCCATCCTTTTAATTCGTGCTATTTGAGATTGGAGAAAATTATGGCTCCCAGAAGGATAAACGGAAGGAGGAACAGAAATGATGAAGTCCACGAGGGTGGCCATGATAATGGGCGTCAGCAAGCCCCACTTGTTCAGGATCCCCAGGCACCATAGCCAGCTGCCCACGCCGAGTTTTGAGCGGCTATTTAGATGTTGGCACAGGCCTTGACCGCTCAGCTCAACCAACAGGCTGTTGCGCATGTTTGACAGAACGACAATGCAGCGGTAGCCCGGATCAGGGACTTTTTAAGGATGAACCCTCCCGAGTTCACAAGGGCAAAGGTGGACGAGGATCCACACGAGTTCATTAAAGGGATCTTTAAGGTCACTCAAATGATGGGGGTGTAGAATGAGGAGTGCTTTGACTTGGCCTCTTATCAGCTGAAGGAGGTCGCTTATATTTGGTCCAAGCAATGGAAGGACAGCAGGGTAGCGGGAGCGGGACCTATCAGCTGGGATGAGTTCCACATGGCCTTTCTCGATAGGTTCTTCCCTCGGGAGATGAGGGAATTGAAAGCAGTTGAGTTTGTTAACCTCAAACAGGGAAAGATGACGGTGCTAGAATATTCACTTGAGTTCACTCGCTTATCAAAGTATGCCCCGGAGGTAGTGATGGACTAGAGGACATGGGTGAGCAGATTCGTGCAGGGAGTATCCAAGCATCTGGACAAGGACTGCAGAACAACAATGCTTTATCAGGATATGGACTACCCATGGATAGTCCTCTATTCCCAACAGATGGAGGCAACTCATATAAGGCAGACAATGGCTAAGAGGGCCAGAACTGATAGCCACAGGTTCTCCCAGCCGAGTCCAGGTGGTGGGCCTCACCAGCAGTCCCAGCACAGGTCCATTACATCAGCACAATCTTCAGCCAGTACCCCATCCAGGCCTCGAGATGAACAGAGGAGTAGGGCCTCAGGTTCGAGGGGTCAGAATAGCATGCACACAGAGCGCACTTTTCCATCTTGTGCTAACTGTGGCAATAATCATCCAGGGAAATGTTTGGTGGGCTCAGATGCTTGTTTTGGGTGTGGCAAACGTGAACACAGGCTTAGGGATTGCCCCGCAGCTAGGTCAGGGGGTGGTGGAGCCTGCACTTCACCAGCTAGTTCAACAGTTCTAGTGGCACGTTAGGCTCAGCAGGGTGCTTCGACTGGTTCAGTTGGTGGCCAGCGCCAGAACCGGTTTTATGCACTTGGCTCTCAATAGGAGCAGGAGACTTCTTCCGATGTGGTTACGGGTATATTGCGAGTCTTTCATATTGATGCTTATGTTTTATTAGATCCGGGAGCTACACTGTCTTTTGTGACACCTTACATTGCTAGTCACGTTGGAGTTAGTCTTGAAATTTTGTCAGAACCATTTTCTGTATCTACTCCAGTTGGTGATTCAGTCATAGCAAGGAGGGTATATATAGGTTTCCCCATTATAGTATTGCATAAAATTATCTCCGTAGACTATGTAGAATTGGCTATGACTGATTTTGACATCATCTTAGGCATGGATTGGTTGTTTGCATGTTATGCTTCTGTTAACTGTAGAACTCGAGTAGTGGAGTTTCGATTTCCAAGTGAACTGGTTTTAGAATGGAGGGGTGGTTCAGCGGTACCTGTAGGTAGCTTTATCTCCTATCTTTAGGCCAGGAAAATAATTTCCAAGGGTTGTATTTACCATTTGGTTAGGGTTAAGGATGTCACATTCGAGACCTTGACCATTCAGTCAGTCCCTGTGGTATGTGAATATCCCAATGTATTTCCAGATGACCTACCAGGTGTTCCTCCCGAGAGGGAGATTGATTTTGAGATTGATCTTTTACCCAACACGCAGACCTTATATATTCCTCCCTACCGAATGGCCCCAATTGAGCTAAAAGAGTTAAAGGAGCAGTTGAAGGATTTTCTGGATAAGGGTTTCATTAGACTGAGTAAGTCCCCATTGGGTGCCCCGGTGTTGTTCATCCGAAAGAAAGACGGTTCTCTTCGGATGTGTATTGACTATAGGCAGTTGAACAAGGTCACCATCAAGAATAGATACCCTTTACCTAGGATTGATGACCTATTTGATCAGCTTCAGGGTTCCAAATATTTCTCCAAGATAGATCTCAGGTTCGGGAATCACCAGCTCAGGGTTCGGGAGAGCGACATCCCAAAGACTGCTTTCAGAACCCGGTATGGCCATTATGAATTTGTTCTTATGTCTTTTGGACTAACCAATTCCCCTGCAACTTTTATGTATCTAATGAACAAGGTATTTGAGGCATATCTGGACATGTTCGTGATCGTGTTCATTGACGACATATTAATATACTCAAGGAGCAAGGAGGAGCATGCCGCACACCTGAGGATAGCACTTCAGACACTCAAGCATATCCAGCTATAAGCCAAGTTTAGCAAATGTGAGTTCTGGCTGAAATTAGTTGCATTCTTATGAATGTAGTGTCAAGCAAAGGTATAAGGGTGGACTCCCAAAAAATAGAGGTGATAAAGAACTGACCCAGACCGATAAACCCTTTGGAGATCAGGAGCTTTTTGGGCTTAGCGGGTTACTATCGGAGGTTTGTGGAAGGTTTCTCATCAATTGCAGCCCCACTGACTAGATTGACTCAGAAAAAGGTGAAGTTCTAATGATCGAAAGCTTATGAGAAGAGCTTCTAGGAATTGAAGGCCAGACTCACTTCAACACCGGTGTTGACTTTATCGGAGTGTACCGATGGCTTTGTGGTATATTGTGATGCTTCGAGAGTCGGGCTGGGATGTGTATTGATACAACATAGGAAAGTCATAGCATATGCTTCCAGACAGCTGGAAATTCACGAGAAAAATTACCCAACCCATGATCATGTTCCCATAACACGAATTTTTGAATTTTAAGAATGTCTTCAACTACTCATGTTATTATGATCATGTTCCCATAAATTTAAGCATTTCAATCATGATTGAAATTATGGGAAATTCCCAAATATCGCTTATTATTTATGAACTATGATTTTGGCCGATTCAATGGCCCAATTCCATGGCTAGTATTACGAATTCTCAGGCATGATATGATTCTCTTGATTTAAATAGCCACGCATGTCATGTATGTATTTCGATGAGCATGTTGCATGTTTTGGGAGTAGTACTTAACACCGAGTAGGTTCGGGGCCTAGGTTACGCCCCGAATCTCAAAACTACGTGCCACCGTAGGTTATGCTTGGGACCTCCTCAATGACTGTCCCCTATGCCCTACAGGGCCTTCACGAGTGATATCACGCCATTCATGGTTCATATCCTTGGAAAGGTATGAACGACTTCCCTATTAGTCCCTTCAACCCGTCTGTTATGATTAAAGGCTTTCAGACCTATTTATAGTATTCGTCCATTTATGTTTGGATCATGTACTATTGTTTCTTATAACTCATGTTATGATTTTAAGTTAGTTTATGATTATTAATTCAAGCTTTCCATCTCATGTGAATGAATTAGTTATATGCTCATGCCATGGGTTGACTTGGGGTCTCTCGGGGCTCCTTGTCCCATGTCTACGATTCGAGTATACTCTCGGGTCGTGACAAACTTGGTATCAGAGCAAAAGGTTCAGATGTGTCTTAGGGAGTCTGAAAACCATGTTAGATAGAGTCTGTTTCATGGGTGTGAAACGCGCCACACCTATGATGAAGAGGCTACTAAACGTTTTAGGAAATGTTTCCTTCTTTCATGATCTATGTTGTGCAGTGATAATCTCTCCATCCTTTTAATTCGTGCAATTTGCGATTGCAGAAAATTATGGCTCCCATATGGATAAACAGAAGGAGGAACAGAAATGATGAAGTCCATGAGGGTGGCCATGATAATGGGCGTCAACAAGCCCCACCTGTTCAAGAGCCCCAGGCACCATAGCCAGCTGCCCACGCCGAGTTTCGGGTGTCTATTCAAATGTTGGTGCAAGCCTTGACCGCTTAGGTCAACCAGCAGGCTGTTGCTCATGTTCCACGGAACGATAATGCAGCGGTAGCCCGAATCAGGGACTTTTTAAGAATGAACCCTCCTAAGTTCACAGGGGCAAAGGTGGACTAGGATCCACACGAGTTCATTGAAGGGATCTTGAAGGTCACTCAAGTGATGGGAGTGACGAATGAGGAGTGCATTGACTTGGCCTCTTATCAGCTGAAGGAGGTCGCTTATATTTGGTCAAGCAATGGAAGGACAGCAGGGCAGTGGGAGCGGGCCCTATCAGCTGGGATGAGTTCCACATGGCCTTTCTCGATAGGTTCTTCCCTCAAGAGATGAGGGAATTGAAAGCAGTTGAGTTTGTTAACCTCAAACAGGGAAAGATGATGGTGCTAGAACATTCACTTGAGTTCACTCGCTTGTCAAAGTATGCCCCAGAGTTAGTGATGGACTAGAGGGCGTGGGTGAGCAGATTCGTGCAGGAAGTAGCCGAGTATCTGGACAAGGACTGCAGAATAGCCATGCTTCATCAAGATATGGACTACCCACGGACAGTACTGTATGCCTAGCAGATGGAGGCAACTCATATGGGGCAGAGAATGGCTAAGAGGGCTAGAATTTATAGCCATAGGTTCTCCCAGCCGAGTCTAGGTGGTGGGCCTCACCAGCAGTCCCACCACAGGCCTATTACATTAGCACCATCTTTAGCCAGTACTCCATCCAGGCCTCGAGATGATCAGAGGAGTAGGGCCTCAGGTTCGAGGGGTTAGAATAGCATGCACACAGATCACACATTTCCATCTTGTGCTAACTGTGGTAATAATCACCCAGGGAAATGTTTGGCGGTCTCAAATGTTTCGGGTGTGACAAACCTGAACACAGGCTTAGGGATTGCCTCGCAACTAGGTCAGAGGGTGGTGGAGCCCGCACTTCAGCAGCTAGTTCAACAGTTCCTGTGGCACGTCAGGCTCTGCAGGGTGCTTCGACTGGTTTAGCTGGTGGCCAGCGCCAGAACCGATTTGATGCACTTGGCTCTCGATAGGAGCACGAGACTTCTTCCGATATGGTTATGGGTATATTGAGAGTCTTTCATATTGATGCTTATGCTTTTGTAGATCCGGGAGCTACATTGTCTTTTGTGACACCTTACATTTCTAGTCACATTGGAGTCAGTACTGAAATTTTTTCAGAATCATTTTCTGTATCTACTCCAGTTGGTGATTCAATCGTAGCAAGGAGGGTATATAGAGGTTTCCCCATTATAGTATTGCCTAAGATTATCTCCGTAGACTTAGTAGAATTGGCTATGACTGATTTTGACATCATCTTGGGCATGGATTGGTCATTTGCATGTTATGGTTCTGTTAACTGTAGAACTCGTGTGGTGGAGTTTCGATTTCCAGGTGAATCGATTTTCGAATGGAGGGGTGGTTCAACGGTACCTGTAGGTATCTTTATTTCTTATCTCAAGGCCAGGAAAATGATTTTCAAGGCTTGTATTTACCATTTGGTTAGGGTTAAGGATGTCACATATGAGACCTCGACCATTCAGTCAGTCCCCATGGTATGTGAATATCCCGAGGTATTTTCAGATGACCTACCAGGTGTTCCTCCCGAGAAGGAGATTGATTTTTAGATTGATCTTTTACCTGATACGTAGCCCATATCAATTCCTCCATACCGAATGGCCCCAGCTGAGCTAAAAGAGTTAAAGGAGTAGTTGAAAGATTTGTTGGATAAGGGTTTCATTAGACCAAGTAAGTCCCCATGGGGTGCCCCGGTGTTGTTCGTTCGGAAGAAAGACAGTTCTCTTCGGATGTGTATTGACTATAGGCAGTTGAACAAGTTCACCATCAAGAATAGATACCCTTTACCCAGTATTGATGACCTATTCGATCAGCTTCAGGGTTCCAAATATTTCTCTAAGATAGATCTCAGGTCCGTGAATCACCAGCTCAGGGTTCGGGAGAGCGACATCCTAAAGACTGCTTTTAGAACCCGGTATGGCCATTATGAATTCGTTGTTATGTCTTTTGGAATAACCAATGCTCCTACATCTTTTATGGATCTAATGAATAGGGTATTCAAGGCATATCTGGACATGTTTGTGATCGTGTTCATTGACGACATATTAATATACTCCAAGAGCGAGGAGGAGCATGCCATACACCTGAGGGTAGCACTTCAGACCCTCAAGGAGAATCAGCAATACGCCAAGTTTAGCAAATGTGAGTTCTGGCTGAAATTAGTTGCATTCTTAGGATATGTAGTGTCAAGCGAAGGTATAAGGGTGGACTCCCAAAAAATAAAGGCGATAAAGTACTGGCCCAGACTGATAAACCCTTTGGAGATCAGGAGCTTTTTGGGCTTAGCGGGTTACTATCGGAGGTTCGTGGAAGGTTTCTCATCCATTGCATCCCCACTGACTAGATTGACTCAGAAAAAATTGAAGTTCTAATGGTCGGAGGCTTGTGAGAAGAGCTTCTAGGAATTGAAGGCCAGACTCACTTCAGCACTGGTGTTGACTTTATCGGAGTGTACCGATGGCTTTATGGTATATTGTGATGCTTCGAGAGTCGGACTAGGATGTGTATGATGCAGCATGGGAAAGTCATAGCAAATGCTTCCAGACAGCTGAAAATTCACGAGAAAAATTACCCAACCCATGATCTTGAGTTGGCCGCGGTGGTATTTGCTTTGAAGATATGGCGACACTACTTGTATGGGGTTCATGTAGATGTATTCACGGACCACAAGAGCTTACAATATGTGTTCACACAGAAGGAACTAAATCTTCAGCAACGGAGGTGGTTAGCGCTACTTAAGGACTACGACATGAGTGTCCTTTACCATCCGAGTAAGGACAACGTGGTAGTAGACACCCTTAGTAGACTTTCTATGGAAGGTGTGTCACATGTGAGTGAAGACAAGAAGGTGCTGGTAAAGGAGATAAATCGACTTGCATGGTTGGGAGTTAGATTAGTTGGTTCAACTGATGGTGGTGTAGTAGTTCAGAACGGGCCAGAGTCGTCCTTGGTAATGGAGGTGAAGCTAAACAAGATGAAGATCCAATATTGGTAAATTTGAAAGAAGCTATCCAAAATCAAAAGGTAGAAGTCTTCTTCAAAGGGGGAGATGGTGTGCTTTGGTACCAGGGTCGCTTTTGTGTTCCGAACGTGGGGGATTTTAGGAGTCGAATGTTGCATGAGGCTTACAGATCCAGATATACTATCCATCCAGGTGCCACCAAAATGTATCATGCCTTGCGGGAAAACTATTGGTGGAATGACATGAAGAGGGATATTGCAGAATTCGTTGCCAAGTGCCCGAATTGCCAACAAGTGAAACTCGAGCATTAGATACCGGGGGGTGTACTCCAAGATATCATCATTCCTACTTGTAAGTGGGAAGAAATCAATATGGACTTTGTAATAGGTTTACCTCGCACTCGTAGACAGTATGACTCCATTTGGGTTGTGGTCGACAGGTTTTCCATGGATGCTCATTTCCTACCGGTCAAAACCACTGATTCAGTAGAAGATTATGCTAAGTTATACATTCGAGAGTTGGTTAGATTGCATGGAGTGCCCTTGTCCATTATATCGGATAGAGGTACTCAGTTCACCTCTCAGTTATGGAGATCTTTTCAAAAGGGACTTGGCACCCAAGTCAAGCTTAGCACGACATTTCATCCGCAAACAAATGGTCAGACGGAGCGGAATATCCAGACTCTTGAGGACATGTTGGGATCTTGTGTTATTGACTTCAAGGGTAGTTGGGATAAGCATTTGCCTCTTATTGAGTTTGCCTACAACAACAACTATCACTCTAACATTCAAATGGCATTGTTTAAGGCTCTTTACTGGAGAAGGTGTAGATCGCCCATTGGGTGGTTTGAAGTCTGTGAGGCTTTGTTAGTGGTTCCAGATTCAGTCCATGAGGCTATGGAGAAAGTTCAGTTAATAAGAGGAAGGCTGAAAATGGCTCAAAGTCGCCAAAAGTCTTATGCGAATGTGAGGAGAAGGGAGCTTGAGTTCGAGATTGACGATTGGGTGTTTCTGAATCTCCTATGAAGGGATTTGGAAAGAAAGAGAAACTTAGGCCCCGCTATATTGGCCCATACCGGATTGTAAGACGAGTGGGTAAGGTAGCTTATGAGTTAGAGTTACCTTCAGAGTTGGCTTCAGTTCATCCTGTATTTCATGTATTGCTCTGGAAAAAGTGCATGGGAGATCCAGCCTTGGTGGTTCTGGTGGAAAGTGCTGGCGTGAAGAATAACCTCAGTTATGAAGAAGTTCCTGTTGCAATCTTGGATCATCAGGTTCGAAGGCCGAGGAACAAGGAAGTAGCTTCAGTAAAGGTGTTAAGGAGAAACCAGCATGTTGAGGGAGCTATGTGGGAAGCTAAGCGGATATGATGGCTAAATACCCCCACATGTTCCCCTACCGGCCTAGTTTCAGTTTGAGGTATCAGTTTTTTCCCTAAACCTCTAATTAGTGTTTCATGTTTCGTTCATGCGTGCAAGTTTGTTTTATGATATGATATATGTATGTGATGTCTAAACTCATCCATCTATGTAGATCTTTTCGGGGGTAGTCATTCCATCAGTTTTTGGCTTAAATGATCAGTATTTGCATATGATAATTGTATGTTTATGTTTGCTTCTTGTTTCCTACATTCGAGGACGAATGTTTCTAAGAAGGAGATATTGTAATACCCTGAAAAGGCCTAAGAATAGACTCGGGAGTTGAAGTTGAAAACTGCAGAAAACTTGGAATTTTGCACCAGTACGACTCGAGGTACGATTCGTGGTGAGAACCTACGACTCGTGATGAATTCGGGAGCCTGAGGTCATATCACGAGTAGTCCTATGAATCATGACATGTAGGTACAACTCGTGGTTTGGATTCATGGTGAATTTATCAATGGTGCCAGAGTGAGTCGTCACGGGTCGTGGTACGACTCATAGGATGTAGCAATGATTCGTGATGAGCAGTTGTGGTTAAGTCATTTTTGGTATGGGTGGATGGTACCACGACTGACAGTATGACCCGTAGGATGGTACTACGAGTCATGGCCGATTCAGAAGATTAAAAGTGGCGAGGTGACCACTAAAGGTTACCACGAGTCATGACTTCGTGGTACGACTCGTGGTCGTGGCCAGAACTGTTTTTCAGAAAAATTTCCTTAAGGGCAATTTGAATTTTTCTATGCTTTTGGACCCTAAACCACGTCGTTTTGAGGTCGGGACAGGGTCTTTTAAGGAGGAAAAATTCATGCTAAGTCTCATTTTGGCATTTGCAAGAACTAGAGAAGGGAGTAGGAGGAATTTCAAGTGTTCTTCTTCAAGAATCCACCTAGGACTTTTCAAGAGAGTTAAGAATCACGTAATTCCAGGTTTGTGGGGTTTTGAATGGGTAGTTTAGTCCCTACCCATGCCCAATTTCTCTCTAATTCTATGTTTGAAGTTACCAAAACTTTATGGGTCTTTATCAAATTGCATGATTCCTTAAAATTTGAAATGAGCTTGTTGTAGTATGCCTAACTTATGAATTTCGAGTCATTTGGGCTGATTTTACTTGTTTATTCAATATTTTTATGATTTAACCCCCTAAAAGTACAGATGCCCAATCATGAGAAATTTTTAGCAAAGTTAATGGTCATGATGATTTCACAAGCATAATATGAATTTTTCAATTTTAAGCATGTCTTCAACTACTCATGTTATTATGATCATGTTCCCATAAATTTAAGCGTTTCAAGCATGATTGAAATTATTGAAAATTCCCACATGTCCTTATGATTTATGAACTATGATTTTGGCTGATTCACGGGCCCAATTCCATGTCTAGTTATGAATTCTCAATCATGATATAATTCTCACGATTTAATGCATGTATGATTATGTCAGTTGTAGAAATCTCCCATTGTTCCTCATGGTTTTAATGCATGTATGATTATGTGTCTTTTGGCTCAAGTTATGTTTTTCTCACATGTTACGACTATGATAGGTTTACGAATATTTTGGAAATCTTAAGCCTTACGATATACTTATGATTGCAGTCTTATGATCATGATGTCGCCACTCCTATAACTTATATGTTTTTAAGTATTGTTTTGCATACCTTACATACTCAGTACCTTCCATGTACTGATCCACATATTTTCAGGATCTGGTTCGCAGGTTCAGCATCGTTCCTAGCTTGCTCTCAGTTCCGCTCAACTTTCAGTGGCGAGTCCTCATGATTCGAGAGCTTCATGTTCGGATCGTGTCTATCTTTTTATTTTTAGAAATGTTGGGGTTAATTGGGGTTTTGTCCCTTCAACCCGTCTATTATGATTAGAGACTTTTAGACCTATTTGTAGTATTTAGCCATTTATGTTTGGATCATGTATTGTTGTTTCTTATAACTCATGTTATGATTTTCAGTTAGTTTATGATTATTAAGTCAAGCTTTCTGTCTCGTGTGAATGAATTATTTATATGCTTATGCCATGGGTTGACTTGGGGTCTCTCGGGACTCCTTGTCCCGCGTCTATGATCCAGGTGTACTCTCAGGTCGTAACAGTGATTGACTTCATAGACAATATTCTCATAAACTCTCAAAGCGAGGAGGAGCATGTCACTTATTTGAGGATTGTGCTACAGACTGTCAAGGATCGCCAGCTTTTTGCTAAGTTCAAAATGTTTGAGTTTTTGCTGAACTTAGTAGCATTTTTAGAACATTTGGTGTCTAGCAAGGGTGTGCAGGTGGATTCTCAAAAGATAGAAACAGTGAAGAATTTTCCTAGACCTGTTAATCCTTCGAACATTAGGAGCTTTTTTGGTTTAGCTGGCTACTACAGGAGGTTTGTTGAGGAATTTTCATCCATTTATGCACCATTGACTATGTTCACCCAGAAGAAGGTTAAATTTCAGTGGTCAGATGCCCATGAGAAGAGTTCTCAAGAATTAAAGACTCGACTCACTTTCGCCCAGTATTGACCCTACTAGAGGGCACAGATGGTTTCGTTGTGTATTGTGATGCCTCTAGGATTGGTCTTGGTTGTGTGTTGATGCAGTGATCTTAGGCATATTTACATGACCAAGTACTATTCTATACCCATGTTTTACCCATATTTGTACCTTAATTTAAGAATAATCTCATGTATTTTATGTAATTTGTGGCCATGGACTAACAAATATGATTAGAGCTCTTTGTAGGTTGAAATTGCCAATATATGGAGCTCAAGGTGAAAATAATGGTCCTAATCTTCAAGATGAATGCTAAGGGATGGATTATGGATGGTGAGACAAGCTAAAAAGGATAGTTGGAGTCAACTCCGTGCCACGGAGAGGCATAGGGGCGTTCAACAACGTACCACGGAGCAATGAATTAATTTATATGAGCAGGGGCTATAAAACAGTGAGCATCCACGATAGTTAGGGGTGGGCATTCAGTTTTTCGGTTCATTTTATTTAAATTTCGGTTTGGTTTTTTCGATTTTTGGTTTTTAATTTAGTGTACCAAACATCGAACCAAACTAATTCGGTTAGGTTTGATTCTTTTCAAATTCGGTTCGGGTTTTATAATTCGATTTTTTCGGTTATGGGCCTAATTAGTGAGCTATTCTTTTACTTACAAAATGAGCTGCTTTTTTAATTAAAAATGAGTTGTTTTATCTTTTTAAATTCAAAATAAATTATTTTAAGTTTGAATTCTAAAGTTTAATTCAACTAAGCTTAATTTTAACTTTTTAAGTAAAGAAAATAGCGGGATCAATTGATTTACATTTAGTAGTACATACATAGCATTTGAATTTTTGATAATAATTTTTCTCATATGCTTAATATCCTTATAACAATACCAATAAAAAATTAAGGGTCTTTTAAGATTTCAATAATCTATGGTCCCTAATTTCTTGTTAAATAAATATTACATATTTCATCTTTCTTTCAAAGTATATTAGTAATAGTAAGAATTTTCTTAACATGCTAAAACTATTATAAAACTTGTTATTTGTAAAAAAAACTTAAGCAATTGTGTCAATTATATAAATAATTCTCTAAATGGACTTTAAGATTTGGATTGGGTGTAGTATTTTTTATTTTTTGAAATTAAGTTATAATTTTAATTTTTATTTTTTAAAAAATATATATATATAAAATTTTGGTTAAACCGAAAAATCAAACTCCAAAATCTAAAACTGAAAACCAAACCGAATAATCGAAATTTTAAGAAAAAAGAACCGAAACCGAACCAAAAAACCTAAAAACCGAAATTGAAAAACCGAATTAGTTCGGTTCGGTCCGGTTTTTTGATTTTTCGGTATTTGTGCCCACCCCAAACGATAGTAGAGTGTCACAGAGGCAAATCTCCGCCATGGGCAGCGTGGCACTGAGCTGTTTCACCACAAGCCAAATTTTGCATTTTTCCAACTTATTATAAATTAAACCCTTAGCTTTTAAATTCATTATCACGAAATATTTTGGGAAGAACGGAAAGGAGTCAAGGGAGAAGCGAAGAACTTCAGCCAGGGTTCTTTATTTTTCATTCTCTTTTAATTACTCTTATAAGTACATTACTTTAATTATGCTTTTGAGTAATTGTATGAACATGAGTGGATAAAACCCTTCCTCTAGGGTTGAAGCCACATGATATGAATGCGAATGCATGAATTCATCTTCGATTTGAGTTTTTAGTTGTTGTTTTATCTTGCATTCTTAATTATTGTTGTTTTTATGCTTGATCACCATGAAAACAACTTGTTAAGCTTAGACAAAAGCTCGAAAGAGTAACCCTAGGCTAGAACACAAGAATGCAGGGAGCAAATTCTTATCTTTACGATAGGATTCGCAGTTAGGGTAGAAACTATACCTAATTTGCCTTGCTTGGTTAATAAAATGGGATGATAGCTAGACACCGACTTAGAATTGTTCACCGCTTATAGAAGTAATTGTGAAGCTAATTTAGGTTAAATTATTAGAGGCATGAAAGTCCGTAATCAAGGGCACAAACCCCATAAACCACATCTATGTAGTTAAATTGCTTATGAATTAGGATGTCACATCCTCGCTCAACGATGTAGGTGTAAGACTACTTTGTTGTGTTTAGAGGCTCAAGAGACCATGAACACTGCATTTCAACTCTTTGAGACAACAACTGAAACTTTCATACTTGAACCATTGTGAATTGTAGCATTGCATGATTATCAGGCCTTAATTCTAGTTGCTTCTTGTATTGTTTCTCGATTGTTTTGTGATCACCCCTAAATTTAATTACAATTATACAAAGATCTCTTAAATCAACACTTGTGAAGGTTTACTTAAAACTTGAACTTGAATATTCACCAAGTAGTCCAGTCCCTGTGGGTTCGACATTCGACTTTTAAAAGGGCCACTGTATTACTTTTATGACTGCGTGTACTGAGGCGCAATCAAGTTTTTGGCGTCGTTGACGGTGACTGGCGAAATTGGTGAATTTCTTGTTTTGTGTTAGTGTCTAATTTTCTAAGTGTTGAGAAAAATATTTATTTGTTTTAGATTTCTTTTATTTTTATTTTTAGTTTGATACCACATAACATCATGGAACACAAATGTGTTGAATTGTGGATACTCATATTTCGGTGAGTCCTTTCTGAATTGTGGAGGACCCCACTTGTGGAAACATTGTCCTACTTGCAGTATATGTGGTGGTCAGGATGGCTATTGGAATGGTTGTCCAAATTCGTATTCCCTTTTCCCAAGCCCCTATTATGATCCTTCTGTTGTTTTTGATGAGTACAGGAATGATGAAGAGGAGGACTTAGAACACCAAGCTTAGATAGAAAACATGTTTAAACAGGTCCTTGAGTAGACAAAAGTGATGAGGGAGCAGATAAGAGTAATGAGAATTCAGACTAATGAAAATGGAGAGGCCCTAGAAATGATGAAAGCCAAGTTCATGGAGATAAAGGTTGAGGCTAAAGCTTGCACTGATTTGCAAGTCACGGTCTTAGTCAATACTCAAGAAGGATTTCAAGGAGAAAAAAAAGAGTGAGTTCTTGAAACAAGCTCAACAATTAGAAGCTCCTGAGAGTCTCTGTGACGGTCTCACATATATGGCCAATCTAGTCATAAAAGGGGGATAGAGTTCATACCATTTCTCATTCATGTGGAGTTAGATGTTGATATGAAGAAGGTGTACAAAAGTAAGGAGGTCAAGCACAATGCAGTTTCAGAGTTGAGGTGTATTGTACCCCTCTCGAAGAATTTCTCGACATTAAGTTTGGTTTACAACCTAGAAATAGAGTCTTCAAAGATTGTAGAGAAAGGTCTAGAGGAGGAAAAAGCCCCAAATATTCTGAAATTTGTTGATTGTGAGAGACAAAATGACTTCATTTACGTAAGGGCCAATAAGTTCCAGAGGCGACATCTACTACTTGGTCCTTTCATGTTTTCACCACCACCCCTGGAGCATAAGAGGAAACTAGAGAAGAAATTAGGGATGAGATTCATATCCTCAAAATGGAGGGAAAAGTGGTGAAACTTGATGCGTCGTGCCTCGACGTAAAATAAGGCGCTGCTTGGGAGTCAACCCAAGAGTACCACAGGTACTTTCTTTTCAGTTTGTTTGTAATTTTGGTAATTTTTCACTTCTTGTTGTTTTCTTTGGTTGTTAATCACAGATTTAGGGGAAGTTTGAGTACCTATGAAAGTGAAAGCTAAGGAGCATGACAAAAAGATGAGGATAGGGCCGATGACCTACGTGTTCAAAAAATGAAGAAAAACATGCTATTAGCTAGGCCTAGAGGCGTTATGAAGAATCTCTCACCCTTGTTTTAATTGTAATTGATGCTTTGGGGACATAGCATATTTTAAGTGTGGGGTGAGGTAAATTTCAGAATTTTGTGCTAAGTTATTTCAGGTTAGTGTGGTGCTGGGTATAATGTTTTTGTTGAAAAAGTTTGAATTGAGCACAGTGCACCCATCTTTTTGTTTTTCTTTTCGGTTATTTTCCGAAGGGGGGCACTTTGAACCGACAAATAAAAAATTTCTTTTGTTTGTACATAACTTTTCTGTCATAGTTAGGGACTTTTCCTGACGATGGATGGATGACGACCGTCTTGATGGAAAATTAGTCAATAGGTGTTGTGTTTGAACCCTGAGGTGATTGATAGTTTGATGTTCTTGTTATTTGTTGTACATGATATTGAGATGAAAGTGGGTTTAATTGAGAAGCATGTTAACCAGTTGTATAACTTTGGTTGAGACACCTAAGCTCTTGAATGTGACTCTATGTGCTTAAAGCTTAATTTTGAATTCTTGTAATTAGCTGAGTTAAGAGTCTATTGAATCTATCTTGAATTGAGCATGTGCTTTGAGTGTAAGGTTTTTGAATATTCCATGCTATTGTGTAGTGTCTAGAACTTGCCTTTTGTGTATACAAAATGAAATGAGGGATGTCGGTTGTAGGAGATGATTTAGGCATTTCTTTGAATGAGCCTAATTTTAATCCCTGGCTTTACCTACCTTTAATGTCTGATCCTAGTTAGCCCCATTGAGCCTTAAGCCTATTATTGGATAGCCACAATAAAAGCTAATCCCCTTCTTTCTATAAGCTTTGAAGTTGATCCAAACTCCTAAGAACTTAAGTGAAAAATACAAAAGATTTAAGGAGTGAGAAGTTGGAAAAAGAAGGAAAATAATGGTTGTGGGAGTTGAATAAAAGATTAGAGGTGCACTTGTTTGAAAATGCATAAGTATTGGTAGGAAGTAAGAGAACAAAAGAATGAAAAAGTTTCTTAAGTACTCCTTACTAATAAGCTAAGTGTGCTTAAAGAAATGGGGAAACAAAAGAGGAAATTGATAAGTGAAAAGTATAGAGGTGAAGTAAGAGAAGAGATGTCTATAATGAGAGTTTGATGTATTAAAAGCGCTTAGGGAAGATAGTCACTATTACTGGCTAGAATAGTACCTACCCGTCCCTTAGCTTACATTACTACCTGATATGTCCTACTTGATCTTACTTTCAAACATTCCTAAATTAGCGGAGTAATACACTAAAGGCAAGCTTATGGGTCAATACATGATGCATGTGAATTCTTTGTGAGAGTGAGCTGATTTCTTATTCATATACCCATATATGTTATAAATTGGAAAAATTGCAAGTGAAAAATGGGTATATCTCTTGTTGTGAGGGCACATGTTTGAGGAAAGATAGAATTCATGTTGTACTTCTTGATTGGCTAATGTGCATGATTTTGTTGTGGTTGTAGAGTCGATCTTGAGGCTAGGAGGTCTTTACTTGGTTGTACTAGATTTGAATTGTGTGTGTGTGTGTGTGTGTGTGTATGTATATATGTATGTATGTATGTATATATATATCATGCTTTATTCGAACTTGCCATCTAATCAGTCGTGATAGCCTTAATTTGAGTCATCTTGCGTCAATTGGTAATTTGTGAGTCTTCCTTGTGCATGAGATGTAAAGGATTTGTTCGAGGATGAACAAGGCTTTAAGTGTGTTGTAGTGATCTTAGGCATATTTACATGCCCAAATACTATTTATACCCATATTTTACCCATATATGTACCTTAATTTAAGAATAATCTCATGTATTTTGTGTAATTTATGGCCATGGACTAACAAATATGATTAGCTCTCTTTGTAGGTTGAAATTGCCAATGTATGAAGCTCAAGGTGAAAATAATGGTCCTAATATTGAAGATAAATGCTAAGAGATGGATTATGGATGGCGAGACAAGATAAAAAGGACATTTGGAGTCAACTCTATGCCACATAGAAGCATTGGGGTGTTCAACAACGTGCCACGGAGCAAAAAAATGATATATACTGAGAATGCAAGATAAGTAAAAACGGATAGTTAAAATATGTAAGAGTTCATAAGAGTGGGACAACATGATCATAACATAAATATCATAATGTAAACATAAGGGCTCAAGGTTTTCAAAATATTCATAATCAGTCGTAATCATAATCATAGGTGAAAGCTTCATTTAAACATGAATTGAGCTAAAGTAACATAAATATAACCATGCGTGAATCATGAGGAATAATGGGAGGACTCGTCAAAACCGACACCATCATGATAGAGCTTACATGATGCCCTAACTATCTCACTCAAGTAGGAAGAGCCGTCCCGGGCTTGCCAGGTAAGGGACGTGTAGTATGTGATATCACAAAAAGAGGATCCATTAACATTTGGATATATATAAACCTATGGTGGCACATAGTTTTGAGACACCAGCATAGTCCTTTGAGCGTCGGGCTACTCGATGCTAGATACTTCTCCCAAAAATATGCACATTAGGGATAGTATAGTAATCGTAAACTCATTCATGAAGTTCATATCGTAAACTCATTCATGAAGTTCATGGACAAGTAGATAATAACATCATTGATCCCCATTTAAAATACATGATTATCCATGAACAAAGGCCCATGAATTGGTCAAGAGTCATAAATCCATAAATCATGAAAATTCATCCATACTTGTAAAACATGTATAACTTGACATTTCATAAATCCGTGATAAGTACTTGAGAGAAATCATATCATAAAGCATAAATCATAATTGGGCTAATTAAGATCAAGATCATAATGAAATCATAACTTGACTTTTCATAAAGCATACATAATTGGACAATATTGGATTTGAATTCAAATCTATAAATTTATATTCAAAATAGCCATAAAATCTGTCCATAGATCATAAAACATGTTTTAATACATGAAAGGAATTGCCCATAGATGGATCATAGAGAATCACAAGAATTAGAATAAACCTCATAGATCATGAAACTTGAATTTTACAAATTTGAAATCATGGAATTTGAGAAGAGTTTAGGACATGAGAGTGAAAGGAACTCTTTCTCATGGCCTCAAATACCTGGGTAAATCGATTTTTCACTCCCACTTGAAAGCCCAAATGAAATTTAAGAGAATTTGATGAAATCCCTCAAACTTGATCTTCAAGGAAGGCTCCAGGTTGCATGCATGTAGTGGGGATAGTTAGAATAGGTTTATCCCCCTTAACACCCTGCTAATTGAGCTTAAACAATGTAATTTAGGACTCTAGGGATTAGGAATAACGAAAATACCCTTAATGAAAAACTTGGAAAATCTGCACTGCTAGTGACCACGACCGATCCAACGGATCATTACAAGCTCCCACGAGTCGTCGTTCCTGTCGTTGTTGCATTCCTGATTCTAGTCTCAGGTCTCCTACCATGACCGGACAGGATGAGTCATTACAAGCTCCAAGGACTCGTCGCTTCTAGTCATCACCACCACTGCTCCTATCTTGGGATCTTCCCAATGGACACTTACAACGACTCATTGCTCCCAACAATGAGTTATCCCATGACTCGTGCTAGCCTTCATTGCCCAAGACCATCCTCCTAATGACTCCTCCCAATGATCCGTTGCTTTAACCAATGGGTCATCTTGAGACCGGTTACTTCCCAGCCTACCCTACAGATTTTCACCACAGGCACTTCCAACTGGTCGTTAGTCCAACCAATGACCCGTACAATGAGTCGTTCTGAGTAAAATTTTCATACTTCCAGCTACTTTTAATTTGAAATCTCGAGTCTAGCCCTAGACACTTCTGAGGTATTACAATATCTCTGCCTTGGGAACATTCTTCCTCGAATGCGGGTAAACATACTAAAAAGCTGGGAAAAATGCAACTACCATGCTAAATACCAAACATTTAAGCTGAAAATTGGAGTAATTGACTCTGGACTAAAATACACGCCTAAACTGAATTCATAAATCACACATACATATATTGTCATGAAGAAAACTGGGGAAAGTTGAACTGAACATGATCTGAATAGGATACTAAGGAGGAAACTGATACCTTAAGCTGTAACTGAGCCGAGAGGAATAAATAAGGGTATCTAGCCATCATATCTTCTTCAGCTTCCCACATAGCTCCCTCAACATGCTGGTTCCTCCACAAAACCTTGACTGAGGCTACTTCTTTGTTTCTTAGCTTCCAAACCTGACGATCAAGTACTTCTACCGGAACCTCCTTATAATTCTAGCTATCTTTCACACCGACACTGTCCAATGGGACAATCAGAGCTGGATCACCCAAACATTTCTTTAAGAGCGATACATGGAAAACTGGATGAATTAAAGCTAATTCTGAGGGCAACTCCAACTCATATGCTACCTTGCCAGCCCGTTTCACAATCCGGTACAGACCAACATAATGGGGACTGAGTTTCGCTTTCTTTTCGAATCTCATCACTCCCTTCATATGGGATACCTTCAGAAACACCCAATCATCAACTTCAAACTCAAGCTCCCTCCTCCTCACATCCGCATAGGATTTTTGGCGACTCTGAGCTATTTTCAGCCCGTCCCTTATAAGATGAACTTTCTCCAAAGCCTCATCGACTTAATCTGATCCTATCATCGTAGATTCACTGACCTCAAACCGACCAATAGGTGACCTACACCTCCGCCTATAAAGAGCCTCAAACAGAGCCATCTAGATGCTACAATGGTAGCTGTTGTTGTCTCCTCCCACTTCCAAGTAGGGATACAAATGTCCTGAAGCACATCTCCTAGTCTCTGATGCTCAACCTTCACCTATTGACAATTCGAACACTTGGCCACAAACTCCGCTATGTCCTTCTTCATGCCATTCCACCAATAGACTTCCCGTAGGTCATGGTACATCTTGGTGGCACCTAGATGGATAGACCACCTGGAACCATGAGCTTCATGCAACATCCTCTCCCTCAAGTCACCAACATCCGGTACACACAAACAACCCTAATATCAGAGCACACCATCTCCCCCTTGGGAGAGAACCCTGACCTTCTGATTCTACACCGCTTCCTTCAACTTCACCAAGATGGGATCCTCATTTTGCGTAGAATGACACCACTATCCATCGAGTTAACAAGATGGACTCCTAGCCGAGCAAGCCGATGGACATCCTTCACTAATTCCTTCCTTTCCTCATCTACATGGGACACACTCTCCTTGAAAAGCCTAATAAGAGCATTTTCCACCATATTTGCCTTGCTCATATGATAGAGGACACTCATATCATAGTCCTTCAATAGCTCCAACCACCTCCTCTGGCGCAAACTCAGATCCTTCTGGGTGAACACATACTGTAGGCTTTTGTGGTCCATAAATACATCCACATGGACCCCATATAGATAGTGTCTCCAAATCTTCAAGGCAAATACTACTACTGCCAATTTCAGGTCATGAGTCGGGTAGTTCTTTTCATGGACCATCATCTGCCTGGAAGCATAGGCTATAACTTTACTGTGCTACATCAATACACAACCAAGGCCAATTCTTGAAGCTTCGCAATACACAACAAATCCATTGGTACCCTCAGATAGGGTTAACACATGTTCTAAGGTGAGTCGAGTCTTAAACTCTTGGAAGCTCTTCTCATAAGTCTCTGACTATTGAAACTTCACTTTATTCTGGGTTAACTTAGTCAACAGGACTGTAATGGATGAAAACCCCTCGAAAAATCTTTGATATTAACTAGCTAAACCTAAGAAACTCCTGATATCTGAAGGATTCCTATCTTGGCTAATTCTTCATCCTTTCTATCTTTTGAGAGTCCACCTGTATGCCCTCTCTTGACACCACATGACCCAAAAATTCCACTGAGTTCAACCAAAACTCACATTTGCTAAATTTAGCATACAATTTGCGATCCTTCAGAGTCTATAGCACCACTCTCAAATGAGCAACATGCTCCTCCTTGCTCTGAGAGCATATGAGAATATCATCTATAAACACAATCATGAACATATCCAAATATGGTTTGAACACCCTATTCATCAAATCCATAAAAGATGCAGGAGAATTCATTAGTCCAAAAGACATAACTACAAACTCATAGTGACCACATCGAGTCCTGAAGTCTGTCTTCGGGATGACACTCTCCTGGACTTTGAGCTGATGATATCCAGATGTGAGATCTATCTTTGAAAAACACTTAGCACCCTAAAGCTAGTCAAACAAATCATCAATAATGGGGAGAGGATACCTGTTCTTGATGGTAACTTTGTTTAATTGCCTATAATCAATACACATACGAAGAGAACCATCCTTCTTTCGGACAAAGAGAACTGGTGCGCCCTATGGGGATTTTCTCGATCTGATGAAACCCTTGTCTAAAAGATCCTTCAACTGCTCCTTCAACTCCTTTAGCTTAGATGGAGCCATTTTATAAGGAGGAATAGATATGGACTGTGTATCGGGAAGAAGGTCAATACCAAAATCAATCTCCCGCATGGGAGGGATTCTCGGTAGATCATCTGGAAACACTTCTGGGTACTCACACACTATAGGAACTGACTGGATAGTCGGGGTTTCAAATGTAGCATCCTGAACCTTAACTAGGTGGTACACGGAACCCTTAGAAATCATCTTTCTGGCTTTAAGGTAGGTAATGAAATGACCTACACGCACAACTAAACTACCCTTCCATTCTAAGACTAGTTCACCTAGAAATCTGAACTCTACTGCACGGGTCCTACAATTGATTGAGGCATAGCATGCATATAATCAATATATGTCAAGGATAACATCAAAATTGATCATGGCTAACTCTACTAAATCAGTTGAGGTGACTTTCTGAAGGACTTCGACAGGGCAATTTCTATATACCCATCTAGCTATAACTGAATCACCAATTGGAGTAGAGACTGAGAAGGTTTTTGATAAAATCTCGAGACTGACTCTGAAACTACTAGAAACATAAGGAATTATAAAAGATAAAGTAGCCGCTAGATCTAAAAATGCATATAAATCAAGGTGGAATACCCATAACATACAAGTAACCACATATGGTGAAGTCTCCTGCTCCTGGCGGGATGCAAGGGCATAAAACCTATTCTGGCACTGGTGGATGTGCCCTGCTGGGCTGGGCATGCTGGTGCTGCTACTGATCTGGTACCCTGAGCATGACCTCTACCATCACCCTGTCTAGCTAAGGGACACTCCTGGCGTATGTGGCCGGATCTACCACACCCAAAATAGATATCCGATCCCATCAAGTACTCTCCTATATGACTCTTTCCACACCTCCCGCAAGCTGAAACGGTGCACTCTGTCTACATGCTCCTCTGGTCCCTGGAACCTGAGGCCCTGCTCCTCTGATCACCTCGCGGTCTGGACGGGGCACTAGCCGATAATTGCGTTAGAGCTATTGACCTATTATGAGATTGCTAGCGATGTCTGCCTCTTGATGTCTACTGAGAGAACCCATAACCATCTGTCCTGTCCCTCTTGGCCTCTCTCTCTCTCTCTCAGATGCACCACCTCCATCTGTTGGGTGTGCAAAATCATCCGGGGAAAAAAAATATCTTGATGAAGCATGGTGATCCTACAATCCTTGTCTAGGTAGTCCACCACTCATGTACAAACCTGCTCACCTAAGCTCTCTAATAAGCCACTAGCTCTGGTGCATACTTGGACAAATGAGTGAACTCCAAAGCATACTCCTGGACAGTCATGTTACCCTGCTTCAGGTTCACAAACTCTGCTACTTTAATCTCCCTTATATCATAAGGGAAGAACCAATCCATAATTGCGACATGAAACTCCTCCCAACCAATAGGGCTTGCTCTAACTGCCGTGCTATCCTTCTATTGCTTGAATCAGATGTGCGCAACCCCTTTCAACTGATACGAGGCTAGATTGGCGCACTACTCTGCGGTCACCCCATTGATCTGGGTGATCTTCAGAATCTCATCAATAAACTCATGTGGATCCTCATCCACCTTCGACCCAAGAAACACAAAAGGGTTCATCCTAAAAAAATCTCAGACTCTTGCCGCCACTGCATTCCTATTCCGAGGGACATGCGCTACCGCTTGCTGATTGACCTGGGTGGTCAAGGCCTGAGCTAGCATCTATATGGCTGCCCTGAACTCAGCATGGGCAACCAGCTCGGGTACATGATCCTCATGGGCTGGTGGAGCCTGCTGGTTCCATCTCTATTGCCATTCTCATGTCCATTTCCATTTCAATTTCTTCTTCCATTAACTCAGCGAGGAGGCATGATTTTGAAAACGCGTATAACACTAGTTAGAAGGAATGAGAGACATTTCATTGCACGACATAGATCATCAAAAGAAGGGAACATTTCCTAAATGTCTGGTAGCCTATTTGTCATAAGTGTGGCACGCTTCACACTCATGAAAAAGACTTTACTTAACGCGACTTTTATACACCCTAGGACACTTCAAAACCTAATGCTCTGATACCAAGTTTGTCACGATCAGAACGTAGACCCGAATCGAGATACGGGACAAGAAACCCAGAGAGGCTCCAAGTCGACCCATGGCATGAACATAACATCTAAACTCAACAACATACAACGGATGATTAATATACATAATAGTGGAAATTTTCATACATATATCTATATAAAGCTAAAACTGAATCAACAATGATAAGATGACTTCTATATAATGTCTGAAAAGCCTCTAACATAACTGATGAGCTGATGGGACAACACCCCCAACTAGCTTGACAAAGTCTGAAACAAAAAGGAACATAATAAACTATAAATGAATGAATATCCTCGAAAGATGAAGATTCACCAACACCAGTTTGACAGGTCAGAAACGGAAGCAGGGGCTAATGATGCGGGTGAGACTGATCCCTCGGACCTGTATCATGAAATGATACAACATAGGGTATGCGGTCAGTACTTGAAATGTATTGAGTATGCAAGGAAAGTAAAACACGGACAGTTAAAATACATAAGAGTTTATAAGAGTGGTACAACTTAATCATAACAGAAATATCATAATTTAAACATAAAGGCTCAAGGTTTTTAAAACATTCATAAATCAGGCGTAATCATAATCATAGGTGAAAGCTTCATTTAAACATGACTTGAGCCAAAGTAACATAAACATAACCATGCATGAATCACGAGGAACAATGAGAGGACTCGTCATAACTGACACCATCATGATAGAGCTTACATGATGCCCCAACTATCTCACTCAAGTGGGCAAAGTCGTCCAAGGCTTGCCAGGCAAGGGGCATGCAGTATGCGATATCACGAAAAGGGGATCCATTAATATTTGGATATATATAAACCTACGACGACATGTAGTCTTGAGACACCAACATAGTCCTTTGAACGCCTGGCTACTCAAAGCTAGACATTGCTCCCAAAAACATGCACATTAGGGCTCGTATAGTAACCATAAAATCATTCATAAAGTTCATGGACAAATAGATAATAACATCATTGATCGCCATTTAAAATACATGATTATCCATGAACAAAGGCCCATGAATTGGCCAAGAGTCATAAATCCATAAATCATGAACCTAATGCATACTTGTAAAACATGTATAACATGACATTTCATAAATATGTGATAAGTACTTGAGAGAAATCATATCATAAAGCACAAATCATAATTGGGCTAATTAAGATCAAGATCATAATGAAATCATAACTTGACTTTTCATAAAACATACATAATTGGGAAATATTGGATTTATATTTAGATTTATAAATTTATATTTGAAATAGTCATAAAATCTGCACATAGTTCATAAAACATGATTTAATACATGAAAGGAATTGATTCATAGATGGATCATAGAGAATTTCACAAGAATTGGAAAAAACCTCATAGATCATGACACTTGAATTTTAGAATTGAAACCCATGGAATTTGAGAAGAGTTTAGGGCATGAAAGTAAAGGAACTCTTATTTATGGCCTCGCATACCTGGGTAAATCAATTTCACACTCCCACTTGAAAGCGCAAATGAAATTGAAGAGAATTTGATGAAATCTCTCAAACTTGATCTTCAAGGAAGGGTCTAGGTTGCATGCATGGAGTGGGAATACTTAGAATAGGTTTATCCCCCTTAAAACCCTGCTAACCGAGCTTAGAATGATGTAGTTTAGGACCCTGATGCGCTGTGATCTTACAACACTTTTGACGCTTAAAACTAAGAAGATATGTAAATTCGGGGTATGTTTGTGTAGATATAATGTGTTTTTGTTAAGTGTTGCAGGAAAATATCTCTAGAATGTGAAATGGCAAAAGTAAGGAAATTTTTTTACAAAGTGCAGACTACTAGCAAGGTAACAAGTCATCGTCTCAATGGACGACTCGTTCCTGGAGTCGTTTGAAAGATCATGTTTGAAGTGCATGAAACCGGTGTAGTTAACGAGTTGAAGGCACGACTCGTTACATCTGATAACAAGTTGTTATTCTAGTTGTGAAGATTGGGAAGAAAATTTCCAGAAAAAATGCTCAGGGAGGCAACAAAGGAGATAACGAGTTGGCGGGAGATATGACGACTCGTCATGAGATTCTGTGAGCACTCATCATGTACACTGGAGAATGGTGTGATCCTTGGCCACGAGGGACCTAACGACTCATGACCTGACTTGACAAGTCGTTAGGTGACCTGTTACCATGAAGGAACAATTTGCTGAGGATGATTGAGTGATGCTTGCCACGACTCCTTAGGAGGCCTAACGAGTCGTTACCTGACCCATTGCCACTGCCGACCTGGATTCCATTTTTAGTTAGGAACGATTTTGTTTGAAACTATAAATACATTATTTAGGTTTATTTTTATTGTACAGTTTATTCTACAGCTTTGAACGTGAATTATGGTGTTGTGAATTGCCATTCTTGTGTCAAGAAACAAAGTTTGTAATTTTGTTCTTTATTTTGAGGATTAAAACAACATTGAAGTTTTGTTCTTCGGTTTTGGTGATTTATTCAATTATGAGTAGCTAAACCCAAAACTAGGATTGTGGGAACCATGATGAATTAACATACATCGGTAAAAATACTTAGTGAATCTTGAATGGGGTTTATACATGTATTGTTTTTCCCTTTGTTTTAATTGCTTTTTAACGGTTGAAAACGTTGGAAATTGCCTTATTGTTACTCACCGGATCAAGGGAGTTATGAATGGGAAAAGGGATTAACAATAGAAATTTGAGGCTATCAACCCTCATCAAATAGCTTGACCTTGTCCTAAAATAGCTAATCTGATATTAAGGGTAAGGGTCAATAAACTATACACCCGCATATGGATCAAGTTGCATGGTGATAATCATCTAGATTGGGGACCAACCATTTAGGTGAAGTTAACTTACCAATATTGCATGCTAAGCACCGGAATAGATGACTAATATAAACCTTGTGGTTATGAAGTCATGCGGAATACAATCCTAGTCAATTGATTGATTCTATACAACCAAAATTAAATCATGAATCTACTAGTCTCTACTATTGTTCATTATTTTGTGTTTCAAACATTCCCCCAGGAAAAAAGTAAGCCGATAGTATCAGCTAAACGCATTAACTAAAGTTTTCGTCATATTCCTTGTAGGATTCGACCCCAACCCTGGTTGGGTTCTATATTTGACATCGACCACTTTATATCTCATTTACGAGGTGTAATTTGGGTGACATAAAATTTTGGTGCCTCTGCTGGGAATACGGCTTAGGCTTTTATTGATTGTGTTTGCTTTACTGTTGGTCCTTATTTCCTTTTTATGTTTTTTCTTTGTTATTTTTGTTCTTAACAGGTCTCAGGTTCGTGCACACCTAATACTAGGAGCCAAGGATAATCCCCAGTTCTAATTAACCACAAACTTGAACAAACACTGCGGAATTTGAGGAAAATGGCCAACGTACATAAGCAAGAGACAGTGGAACAGGCTACAGCCAGAATGTTGGCTAAGGAACAAGCTTGGGCAAGAGATAGAGAGTTAGATAGGCTTGCTGAAGAGCAACACCAAGTTATCGAAGCTAAAGACCAGTAGAGGCACCAATACATCGATGATGATGATGATGCTGATATTGACGAAGTCGGTGCCACTAGAGTGTCACAACCCGAACATACACCCAGATTGTAGACACGGGACAAGGAGCCACAAGAGACCCCAAGTCGATCCATGGCGTGAGCATACGTCTAATTCATTAACAAAAGCAAAAGACTTAACATAAGGAAATGAAATCATGACATAATAACGGAGAAAAGACTATACATCATCCATACATGATGGCTTAATACAACTGATAGTATGAAAAGCCTCTAATCATGAAAGATGGGTTGAAGGGACAATACCCAACTAACCCTACAATACTAAAAATGAAAGAGAATAATAGAGTCTTAACATATGGCCCTCGAAACATGAGGACTCACCAAATAAGCTGATAGCGAACTCTGGAGAGCTACTGAGGAGGGTGAGCCCGAGAACCGGGTCTTGTATCATGAAATGATACAACATAGAAAGTATGCGGTTAGTACGTGGAATATATCGAGTATGCAAGGTAATTAAAACGGACATTAAAAACTTATAAAGCTCATAAATGATCATAAGAGTAGGACATCATGCTCGTATCGTAAACACCGTAACATGACATAAGGCTCAAGGTTTTCAAAACATTCATAATACAAACGTAATCATAATCATAGGAGAAAATCTTTGCTTAACATGAATTGAGCCAAAATATAAAATCATAAACATTCATAAATCATGAGGAACAGTGGGAGATTCACTTAACCGACATACCCCATATGAGCACACATGAAGTCCAACTTGTAAACCTAGTCGGGAGGCCGTCCGTACCTTGCCAAGGGTAGAGCCATGAAGGGTGTGATATAACCATGAAAAAGGGCCATTTGGGCCGAGGACAGTCACAGAGGAGGTCCTAACATACCTATGGTGGCACATGGTTTATGAGATCCGGGGCATAACCTGGGCCCCGAGCCTACTCGGTGTTCGGTACTACTCCCAAAACATATATAGTGCTCATAGTATAGCATCCATGAATTCATGGGCTAGTTAAATCATGATAGTCATAAACATACTTGTACATATGTGAATGAGTCGGCCAAAACATTATTCATGAATCATAAAGTTCATACATAATTGTGGATCATGCATATAGCTTGAAATTCATAAAATCATGACGAATAATTGATTAAACCAATATTTTAAATCGTAATTACTGTTGGGCTTGCAAATATCATCAATAGAAAAGTAGATCATAAATCGATTCATCATGGGTCATGTATAATTGGCTTAATTTCAAGAGAATTCAATAATCGACAACATTATAAATAAATTAAATTACAAAATCTGATCGAAACCCCATAGAATACGATAAGGTTCGAAAATCACAAAGCCCATTAACATTCATTACATTTGTATATAATCGATTTCAAAACCCAATAAATTTTTGATAGAATTTTCATGAAAACATGGAGAATGGGCATGGGTGTGGTAGGAAACACCCATTGATAGCCTTACATACCTGAAAACAACTGATTCTTAATCTCCCTTGAATGCCCAAGGAGGAATCAGAAGGATTTTGAAGAAGGAAGCCTTGAAGCACCCTTGAACACCTCTCTAACTTTTGTACGCAGGAATGAGGACTTAGAGTAGATTATCCCTCTAAAAAACCCACCTTTCATAAGCTAAAACGACATAGTTTAGGGCCCTAGGACTTAAGGATTTACGAAAAAGACCTTACTAAAATCGCAGAATATAAATGTCAGGTGGTCCTAACAGACGACCTAACTATTCGTTGCTGAAGAAAATGGTCCTCGTGTTGCTCGTCAAGTACACTGCTTCACTAAACGTCTGGGGCTAGTCATAGGAGACCTCATGACTCATTGTGGGATACTCAATAAGTCGTGGTCTCCATTTGTGAAACACACTGCCCCTCCTCCCTAATATTCTCCTTCTTCCTAGCAATGACCCTTCCCACCACTCGTGGTGGCTGACCACGAACCGTGGTCTTAACCGTGAGACACTTTATCCTGAAACCTCAAGCCTCACACCTAACCTCCCCCACGAGTCACTTAATGACTCGTGGGAGTCCTAACGGGCCTCTCAACAACTCGTTCTGTGTGTGGTGTCAAATTTCCCAATTTTTCGCAAATTTCTATTTTCAAGTACCGGGTCCAATCTTAGGCACATCCGGGGTATTACAATGTCTCCCCCCTGGGAACATTCGTCCTCAAATGTTGGAAACAAGCAGAAAATAGAAACATACAAATATCATACTCAAATACTGATCATTTAAACCTAATTTTTTACGAAATGACCACCTCCGATTCATATCACATAGCTGAACTGATCCCATGCTTCACATGTACATCCATGCACATAAAAGAAACTCGAACACATGGACTAAACATGAAAATTAAATAGAGTTATAGAGCACAACTGATATCTCAAGTCGGAACTGAGCCGATGGAGAATAAGTGTGGGTATTTTGCCATCATATCCGCTTCGGCTTCCTATGTAGCTCCTTCAACAAGCTGATTTATCCATAAGACTTTAACTTAAGCTACTTCTTTGTTCCTTTGCTTCCGAACTTGATGATCTAATATTTCCACCGGGACTTCCTCATAATTAAGGCTTTTCTTAACACCAAAGCTGTCCACCGAAACAACTAAAGCTGGATCTCCCAAGCATTTCTTCAAAAGCGATACATGAAACACAAGATGCACACAAGACAACTCTGAGGGCAAGTTCAACTCATACGTGACCTTACCGGCTCTTCTCATAATCCAGTAAGAACCAACATAGCGGGGGTTGAGTTTTCCTTTCTTTCCAAACTTCATGACTCCCTTCATGGGGGAAACCTTCAGAAATACCCAATTTTCCACCTTGAACTCCAACTCTCTCCTCCTCACATCAGCATATGACTTTTGCTGACTCTGAGTGGTTTTCAGTCTGTCCCTTGTCAACTGAACCTTCACCATAACCTCATGAACTGAATCAGGCCCTATCATAGCTACCTCACCAACCTCAAACCATCTGATGGGCGATCTACATCTCTGCCCATAAAGAGCGCCATCTGAATGCTAGAGTGATAGCTATTATTATAAGAAAACTCGATCAGGGGAATGCAATCATCCTAACTACCTTTGGAGTCCATCACACATGCTCTCAATATGGCTTTGAGAGGTTGAATTGTTCGTTCCGCTTGGCCATCCATTTGCAGATGAAATGCTGTGCTGAATTTAACTTGAGTCAAGCCCTTTTTGAAAAGACCATCAAAACTGAGAGGTAAACTGAATACCTCGGTTTGAGATAATAGACAAGGGCACTCCATGTAACTGAACCATATCCCGAATATACAGTTTGGCATGATCATCCGCCGAATCTGTGGTTTTGATCGGTAGAAGGTGTGCAACCTTGGTCAACCTGTCTACCACCACCCATATAGAATCATACTTTCGGCGAGTACGAGGTAGGCCTGTAATGAAATCCATATTAATCTCTTCCTAGGTTCAAGTGGGAATGCTAATGTCCTAAAGTACGCCTCTTGGCCTTTGATTCTTGACCTTTACTTGCTGACAGTCCGGGCATTTGGCTATGAATTCCACAATATCCTTCTTTATGCCGTTCCACCAATATATTTCCCGCAAATCATGATACATATTGGTGGCACCTGGATGGATAGAATTCCTAGTTCCGTGTGACTCATGCAGTATCTAGCTCCTTAAATCATCCACATCTAGAACTCACAAACGACCCTGTTACCACAACACACCATCTCCCCCTTGGGAGAAGACTTCCTCTTTCTGACTTCGAACGACTTCCTTTAGCTTCACCAAAGTTGGATCCTCATCTTGTCTAGATTTCATATCAGTCACCAAGGACGATTCTGACCCGTTTTGCACAACAACACCGCCATTGGTTGAGTCGACCAACCTAACTCATAGCCTTGCAAGTCGATGGACATCCTTCACTAACTCCTTCTTCCCTTCATCCAATTGCAACACACTCTCCATAGAGAGTCTACTAAGTGCATCCGCTACCACGTTGGATTTACCTAGGTGGTATAAGACACACATGTCATAGTCTTTGAGTAGCTCTAACCACCTCCTTTGCCGTAAATTGAGGTATTTCTGCGTGAACACATATTGTAAGCTCGTGTGGTCTATAAATACATCCACATAGACCCCATATAAATAATGTCGTCATATCTTTAACGCGAACACCACCGCTTCCAACTCTAGATCATGGGTCGGGTAATTCTTCTCACGGACCTTTAACTACTTGGAGGCATATGCTATTACCTTTCCCCGCTGCATCAATACACATCCGAGCCTAATTATGGAAGCATCAAAATACATAACAAAACCATCCGTTCCCTCAGGTAGTACCAACACCGGTGTAGTAGTGAGTCGGGTCTTCAATTCTTGGAAGCTCTTTTCATAAGCCTCCGACCGTTGGAGCCTTACCTTTTTCTGAGTCAACTTGTTAAATGGTGCTGCAATTGATGAAAAACCCTCAATGAACCTCTGGTAATACACTGCTAGGCCCAAGAAACTCCAAATATCTGAAGGATTCACCGGTCTGGGTCAATTCTTCACCACTTTGATTTTTTGAGAATCCACCTTTATGTCCTCAATCAATACCACATGGCCTAGAAATTCCACGGAGTTCAACCAGAACTCACACTTGCTGAATTTTGCACACATTTGGCGATCCTTGAGAGTCTACAACACTACTCTCAAATGAGCGGCATGCTCCTCCTCGCTCCGAGAGTATATAAGGGTATCATCGATGAACACGATCATGAACATGTCTAGATATTTCTTGAGCACCCTATTCATCAAGTCCATGAAAGCTGCAGGAGCATTCGTTAGTCCAAAAGACATAACTACAAACTCATAATGGCCATACCGCATCTTGAAGTCTATCTTCGAGATATCACACTCCCGAACCCTAAGCTGGTGATACCCGAAACTGAGGTCTATCTTCGAGAAACATCTGGAACCCTGGAGCTAGTCAAACAAGTCATAAATCCTAGATAAAGGATACCTATTTTAACGGTGACCTTATTCAACTGCCGATAATCGATGCACATCCGAAGCAAACCATCCTTCTTTTGGACAAATCAAACTGGTGCACCCTATGGAGACTTGCTCGGTCTAATAAATCCCTTATCTAGCAAGTCCTTTAACTAATCCTTCAATTCCTTTAGTTCAGCTGGAGCCATCCTGTACGGAAGGATAGAGATAGACTGCGTATTGGGTAAAAGGTCAATACCAAAATCAATTTCCCTCTCGGGAGAAACACCTAGCAAATCGTCTGAAAAGACCTCCGGATACTCACACACCACCGGAACGGTACGGATAGTCGGGGTCTCATAATCAACATACTTAACCCTAACTAGATGATACATGCAACCCTTAGACTCTGCATCTCCGCTCCTCCGATCCACTTTGAATATAGATGGTGTGCTGGCTGACGATAGAGCTGGAGTGATAGACCTGTGCTGGAACTGCTGACACTGTCCACCCCCCGGCGTGACCTGGGAAGTCCCACTATCCAAATAATCCACCACTCCATGTAAAAAACGACTCACCTGAGCCCTCTGATCCACCACCAACTTTGGAGCATACTTGGATAATCGGGTGAACTCCAATGCGTACTCCTGAACAGATATGTCACCCTGCATCAAATTAACAAACTTAGCCACCTTGAGCTTCCTCATCTCCCGAGCTAAGAACCGATCCAAAAATGTCGCGTGAAACTCTTCCTAGCCTATTGATCCTACTCCCACTTCCCTCGCATCTCTCCACTACTTGAACCATATGTGAGCGACCCTTTTTTACTGATAGGAAGTCAAATCAATACACTCCCCATTGTTCACCCCCATAACCTGAGTGCTCTTCAGAATCTCCTCAATGAAATCGTGTGGATCCTCGTCTACCTTCGACCCAGTGAACTCAGGAGGGTTCATCCTCAAGAAATCCGTTACCCTAGCCACCGTCGCACTCCCATGTTGAGGGTAATGTGCCACTGTCTGATTATGAAACTACACAGCCATGGCCTATGCCAGCAACTAAATCGCTACCCTAAATCAGCGTGGGCAGTTGGCTCTGGTGTGTGCTCCTCGTGAACGGGTGGGGCTGGCTGACGCTCGTCACCATTGGAACCCGCATGATCATTGCCGTTACCATTTCTTCCAGCGTTCACTCGGCATGGAGGCATGATTCTGCAAATGTGAATAGCATGAATTAGGAGGATCGAAAGACTTTTCATCACATGACATAGATCATGAAAAGAAGGGAACATTTTCTAAACATTTCATAGCCTCTTCGTCATAAGTGTGGCTCGCTTCATTCCCACAAAAAAGACTCCACTCAATGCGGCTTTCGGAAACCCTAGGACACTTCAAACCTATGGCTCTGATACCAAGTTTGTCATGACCCGAACTTACACCCGGATAGTAGACACGGGACAAGGAGCCCCGATAGACCCCAAGTTGACCCACGACATGAGCATACGTCTAATTCATTCACATAAGTGGAAGACTTAACATAAAAAAATGAAATCATGACATAATAATGGAGAAAAGACCATAAATGATCCGTACATGACGACTGAATACAACTGATAGTATGAAAAGCCTCTAATCATGAAAGAGGGGTTGAAGGGACAATACCCCAACTAACCCTACAATACTAAAACTGAAAGAGAACAATAAATTCTGAACATATGGCCCTCGGAACATGAAGATTCACCAAATAAGCTGATAACAAACTCTGAAGAGCTATTGAGGAGGGTGAACCTGAGAGCCGGGTCCTGTATCATGAAATGATACAGCATAGAAAGTATGCGGTCAGTACGTGAAATTTACTAAGTATGCAAGGTAATTAAAATGGACATTTAAAACTTATAAAACTCATAAATGATCATAAGAGTAGAATGTCATGCTCGTATCGTAAGCATCGTAACATAACATAAGGCTCAAGGTTTTTGAAACATTCATAATGCAAACGTAATCATATCATTGGATAAAAGCTTTACCAAACATGACTTGAGCCAAAATGAATAATGCTAAACATTCATAAATCATGAGAAACAGTGGGAGATTCTCTTAACCGACATATCCCATATGGGAACACATGAAATCCAATTTGTAAACTTAGTCTGGAGGCCGTTCATACCTTGCCAAGGGTAGAACCATGAAGGGCGTGATATCACCATAAAAAAGGGCCATTTGGGCCGGGGACAGTCACAGAGGAGGTTCCAACATACCTATAGTGGGACGTAGTCTATGAGATCCGGGGCATAACCTGGGCCCAAACCTGCTTGGTGTTTGATACTACTTCCAAAACATATATAGTGCTCATAGTATAACATGCACGAATTCATGGGCTAGTTAAATCATGATAGTCATAAACATACTTGTATATACATGAACTAGCCATGACATAAGGCCTGTGAGTCGGCCAAAACATAATTCATAATTCATAAAGTTCGTACATAATTGTAGATCATGCATATAGCTTGAAATTCATAAAATCATGATGGATAATTGATTAAACCCATATTTTAAATCGTAATTCCGATTGGGCTTGCAAATATCATCAATAGAAAAGTAGATCATAAATGGATTCATCATGGGTCTTGCATAATTAGGTTTAATTTCAAGAGAATTCAAGAATCGACAACATTATAAATAAATTAAATTACAAAATCTAATCAAAATCCCATAGAATATGATAAGGTTCAAAAATCACAAATCCCATTAACATTCATTACATTTGTATATAATCGATTTCAAAACCCAATAAATTTTTGATAGAATTTTCATGAAAACACGGAGAATGGGCATGGGTGTGGAAGGAAACACCCATTAATAGCCTTACATACCTAAAAACAGCTGATTCTTAATCTCCCTTGAATGCCCAAGAAGGAATTGGAAGGATTTTGAAGAGGGAAGCCTTGAATCACCCTTGGACACCTCTCTATACTCTTGCATGCATGAATGAGGACTTAGAGTAGATTAACCCTCTAAAAACCCACTTTTCATAAGCTAAAACGACGTAGTTTAGGGCCGTAGGACTTAGGGATTATGAAAAAGCCCTTAATAAAATTGCAGAACATAACGACTCGTGGGCCGTCCTAACGGGCCTCCCAACGATTTGTTCTGTGTCTAGTGTCAGATTTCCCAATTTTCTACAAATTTCTATTTTCAAGTCCCGGGTCCAATCTTAGGCACATCCGAGCTATTACATTGATCTATTGTCCCTCCCCCTTTGCCTGCTGGGGAAAAGTTTGACATTACCAGTGCTATGATCCAACTGCTTAACATCAAAGAGATATTTGCGGGTCATGCAACTGATGATGCACGTACTCAGTTGAAAATTTTAGTGGGTATCCGCAAAGCATACAAACAACTGGGAGTAAGTCAGGATGTAATCAGGCTAAGGTTATTTCCCTTTTCACAAGGGAGTGAGGCAACGCTGTGTTTGGCTGAATTGCCAAACAATTCTATCACTACTTCAGGGAGCTTAAAAGAGCCTTTGTTGAAAGATTCTTCCCACCTTCAGAAGCTTTGCAACTGAAAGATGAGATGTAAAATTTCACACAATTGAATTCTGAATCACTTCATGATACATGGTTGTGGTTCAACAAAAAGCTCAAAAAGGTGCCCAACCATAGGTTCCTAGATGATATATTACTAGAGATATTCTATAGGTATCTGAATGCTAACACCAAGATGGTGGATGATACTGTCTATGGCGGAACATTAATTAGTCATACTTATGCTGAAGCTGCTGAGGTCCTTAACAGGATCACTAAAACCAACCGCACATGGCACAGAAGAGAGTCGGAGGCTCCGACTGGTACTTATGCGGTAGGTACGTCTGCGGAGTAGACATGGAAGAATGAAGAGCGAGACCAAGATATTGCTGAGATTAAAACCACAATAGGGCTACTTGCTAAGCATTTTATGGGAGTTGGGGATGAAAAGGTGAATGCTGTGGGTTCTCAGGGCAAGGCCCCGAGAAATGATGAAGGCGAATCAGAATCTGAGGAGGAAGAAAATTATCTGAATCATTAAGGGGTAGGTTTCTCGCTAATACACAAGGGTCTAACCAAGACTCTTGGCATCAAGGTCAGGGGAACTAAGGTTGGAACTACTACAGAGATAACAACTAGAATCGAGGCCAATACAAAGATAGTAGTAGAGGCAGAGACAATGGTGACTAGAAAAAACGTGAGGAGTATAAGAATGATGGAAGCGGTCTATATGTTCCTCTAAGGAGCCGTAAGCCATAGTCTAGTGGTTCAAGGGTGTAAGACATGTTTTCTAAGGTACTCAAGAAGATGGAGGCAACAGATGGCCATTTCAAGGAACTTCACGCTGATATTTCTGGTATGAACTAAAAGGTGGAATCACATGCCATTGCCATTAAGCAGATTGTGCAACAGCTTGGTTAGATGTCTGTTGCTATGAACCAGAGGTAGAAGGGCATGCTTCCTAGCAATATAATTCAAAATCCAAAAAATATCAGTCATTGCATAGTGGTCACTACTAGGAGTGGAAAGGCAACAGTTGATCTTCCGAGGCCGGTTGTGACTGATGAGATAGTTCAGCCCATGGTGATTGATGATGATAAGGTGGCGGATTCCGAGGAGTAGATTTTGGTTGATGATTTCGCAGATATGAAAACTCCTAGTAATGCAAATGAGTATGGGTCTAGCAAAGAAAAGGAGAAGAAGGTACCTCAAAAGATAACGCCTGTCCCTAGACCTCCTCCCCCTTTTCCACAGAGGCTGAAGAAAAATGTCGAAGATGGTAAGTATCACAAATTCATCTCAATACTGAAACAATTATCTGTGAACATCCCATTAGTCGAGGCACTTGAGCAGATGCACGACTATGCTAAATTCATGAAGGACCTTGTCACTCAAAAGAGGACTGTGAGCTTTGAACCTATGGATAATTTTCACCATTGTAGTGCAATAGCATCTCATTCTCTTGTTCATAAAAAGGAAGAGCCTGGAGCTTTCACCATACCGTGCACTATTGGAGCATTTAATTTTGCTAAGGCACTATGTGATCAGGGTGCTAGAATTATCTTGATGTCATTAGTAGTGTTCAGACAGTTGGGCTTGGGAACCTCCAAACGGACTATAATGTGGCTATTGATGGCAGATCACACGGTGAAAAATCTGGTAGGGGTTCTCTATGATGTTCTAGTGAAGGTAGAGTCCTTTATATTTCCGGCCGACTTTGTTATTCTAGACTGTGAGGTTGATTTTGAGGTCCCCATTATCATGGGGTGACCATTCCTCGCCACCGGACGTGCTCTTGTAGACATGGAAACCGGAAAACTGAAATTCAAGTTGAACAATGAGGAAGTGACATTTAATGTATGCCGGTCCATGAAGCAGCCAAATGACATTCGGGTGGTCTCAGTAATTGATGTTGTGGACGCTAAGCTTCCAATCATGCCCATTGATGAGTTTGTGACTATTGACGATTTAGCAACAATTTTGATGAATGTTAGTGCTGAAGAGATCCATTGTTATACCCCGAGAGACCAAAGATCAGACTCGAGATTTAAAATGGAGAAAACTTTAAAAACTGGCGCCAGGCACTGAACGAGTCATGGGATGACTCATTTGTGCAGCCCATGAGACATGAGGAGACTTGTGGGGAGGTCAGTGAGGAAGTTCTAGAATTGGGGGAAAAGGATTCCCATAGACATGATCACGACTCGTGGTCAGACCCCATAAGTCGTGTGGTCAGTCGTGGGGTGAGGGAAAAGTAAAAGAAAAGAGTGGAGGCAGTGTACGTAACGGGCAGTGACCATGAGTCGAGGTCACCAGCAATGAGTCGTGAGAGTTTTTTGTTAAGAGCCCATGTGACCTTTTGAGCAGTGAACCTAACGAGCTAAGCCATGAGTCGTGACCTAGGACCACGAGTCGTTAGGTCCCTCATTTGGCCCCCCTAACAGTTATTTTCTGCGAATTTAGGAAGGGCTTTTCCGTAATTTCTAAGTTTCTATGGCCTAAACTACGACGTTTTGAATTATGAATAGTGACTTTTAAAGGGAATAAGTTCATTTTAGACATTATTCATCCATGCATGTAAGATAGACAAGTTTGAGAGGGTGATCAAGCTATTGTTACTCAATTTCCTTCAATCTCTATTGGGCATTCAAAGAAGTGTTATAATCCGCTACCAATAGATATGTAAGGTTATGAATGGGTGATTCCTTTCACACCCATGCCCAATCCCTCTCTAAAGTATGAAATTCTATATCTAATCTATGGGTTTTTAACTCAAATGCATGAATCTTCTATTTCTATACATGGGTATGATTTGATTATGATTTTGCTATTGAATTATGAAGCATGGGAAAATTTTATAATATTTTCAATTTAAAATCATGATTATAGCTTTATAAATTAAAAGCCCATGGATGAGATGTTCATGAAAGATGAGATTTGTGATGAATATATGATGATGATGAGATATTATGATGAAGAGCATGATTTGAAGCTACCCATGTTTACAATTATGATTTCGATGAGAATTGAGTATTTCTATGTATTATAAAGATTTGGAAAATTCCCACATGTTAAGTATGAATGTTGATTTTTCAAAATTAAGCTTACCACATTATTTTGGAGTAAAGACTCCCTATTATGTTTTCAGCTTGTGGTATATTTTGAGTTAAAGTTTTCCTATGTATAGCTTACCACATGATTTTGGAGCGAAGACTCCCAATTATGTTTTCAGCTTATGGTATGTTTTGAGCTAAAACTTCTTATATGCATGATTTCATATTTGAGATGTATTTGATAATTGATCTTTGTCAATAGACGATGTTGAGCTTCGTTATAAAATGATGTAGAGCATATGCATGTTTTCTGAGTAATGTCTAGCACCAAGTAGGCTAAGGGTCGATAACCCTATGCCTCAAAACTACGCTCCAATTTAGGTTTGTACATTATGACTTTGGGACCTCCCTTGTAAGCTTCCCCTTCCTGGATGGGCCTTCAGCTTGATATCGATATCATGGTATCATCCCTAACCATGGCAAGGATTTGGACGACTCTACCCACTTGAGTGTGATAGTTGGGACCACATAAGCTCTGTCGTGGTATGTCAGTTAAAACACGAGTCTCCCATTGTTCCTCATGATTTCAGATATGCATGTTTCATTACTCATGAGATTTATGTAAATGCATGTTCTAAAGTAGGTTTGACTTAATCTTCAGCTTTACTTATAAATGTCATAATTTATCTTTGAGTCAATCGATTCAGTTATAATGTTATGAAGTTACGTTATGTTATGTTATGAAGAGATCATGATTTCAGAAAGAATGCATGCAAGCCCTACTCTCAGACTCTTATGTTATGTTTATATTATGCATTGTCTATAAATGATTTTAGTTACTTTAGCTGTTTTACTTAACTGGCGTACTCGATACATTCCACGTACTGACCGCATACTCTATGTTGTATCATTTCATGATATAGGACCCATCTCTCAGATCCAGCCTCGCCTGTAGCTAGCTTATCAGAGTTAGTGCTCTTATTGTGGGTGAGTCCTTATTTCCCGAGGACTAGACTATTCAGCTTTCCTTTATGTATTTCAATTTCAGTTTTATTGAGTTAGTTGGGGCCTTGTCCCATAAACTCTCCATGTTCAGAGGCTTTTTAGACATATGTATGTATTCAACTTCGGATTTCATATTCTGATGTTATGTTCAAGTTAGTCTTCCGCTATGATTATTTTATAGAGTATTCAGTTTCTTCATTGAGATTAGATGTATGCTTATGCCATGGGTCAACTTGGGGTCTCTCGGGACTGCTTGTCCCATTTTATGATCCGAGCCCTTGTTCGGGTCGTGACATCCATATGAGTGAGGAGATTGTTAATGCACTTGCTGGTATGGGGTCATACACCTATGCTCCAAAAGATGATTGATATGAATTTGAAGAATCGAGTGACTCCACCAGTCAAGCCATCTAGTGAGGAGCCTCCAGTATTGTAGCTCAAAGCACTCCCATCTCACTTATGGTATGTATTTATGGGGACCAGAAACACTTTACCGGTCATAGTTGCAGCTGACTTGGAGGAATGGCAAGTGGAGGCTTTGGTCTCCATTCTAAAGAGATATAAAAAATCCATTAGGTGGATTATCACAAGACATTATTTGGATCCCATTCGGTATTTGCACACATAAGATCCAATTAGAGCCAGATTATATTCCGAGCATTGAGCATCAACGTAGGTTGAATCTACCTATGCAAGAAGTGGTCAAGAAGGAAATCATAAAGTGGTTAGATGCAGGTATGGTTTACCCTATTGCTAGCAGCAAATAGGTGAGCCAAATTTAGTGCGTGCCAAAGAAGGGATGAATCATGGTGGTCCCAAATGCTAACAATGAGCTCATTTCACTCAGACCAGTCACCAGTTGGAGAGTATGCTTAGACTATAGGAATTTGAACCACTGGACTCAGAAAGATCACTTTCCTATGCCATTCATGGATCATATGCTAGACCAACTTGCAGGCAAAGGATGGTACTATTTTCTTGATGGTTATTTGGGGTACAATCAGATCTCTATATCCCTCAAAGACCAAGAGAAAACCACTTTCACTTGTCCCTATGGTACATTTGCTTTAGTAGAATGCCGTTCGGGTTATGTAATGCACCCGCCACTTTTCAGTGCTGCATGATGTCCATATTTTCTGACATGGTGGAGGTCACCATTGAAGTCTTCATGGATGACTTTTCGGTGGTAGGTGATTTATTTGATGATTTTTTTGGCTCATTTGAACAAGCTGCTGCAGCGATGCGAAGAAACCAACCTGATGCTTAATTGGGAAAAGTGCCATTTTATGGTCAAAAAAGGTATAGTGCTGGGCCACAAGATTTTTGGTAAGGGCATTGAGGTGGATAGAGCGAAGATCGATGTAATTGCTAGTTTACCTTCTATTTCTGTGAAGGGTGTTAGAAGCTTTTTAGGGAATGTAGGATTTTATAAAAGATTCATCAAGGATTTCTCAAAGATTGCACATCCCTTGTGTAAGCTACTTGAGAAAGAGGTGAAGTTTGTTTTGATGATGCGTTTCTGAAGGCTTTTGAATGCCTAAAGGAGAAATTGACCACTACCCCGATCATAGTGGCACCTGATGGTACTTACCATTTGGGATTATGTGTGATGCTAGTGGAGTGGCCCTAGGAGCTGTTTTGGGCCAAAGGCGTGAAAATTTTTTTCATCCTATTTATTATGCTAGCAAGTCTCTTAATGTAGCTCAAAAAAATTACACCGTGAAGGAACATGAGTTGTTGGTTTTAGTATTTGCATTCGAGAAGTTTCGGGCTTACTTGATTGGAACTAAGGTGATAGTCCATATAGACCATGCTGCTCTGAGATATCTGATGGAAAAGAAGGATGCCAAGCCACGACTTATTCGATGGGTTCTGTTGCTGCAAGAGTTTGAGTTTGAGGTTAAGGACCGGAAGGGGATTGAAAATCAGGTGGCAGATCACTTATCGAGATTGGAATTAGATGCAACACTTCGATATGAGCTTGACATAGATGACACATTCCCTGATGAGCAGGTTTTGGCTGCTTCCCAGGATCTCATTCCATGGTATGTAGACTTCGAGAATTATCTGGTGAGTGATGTGGTACCGAAAGATTTATTGTTTCACCAGCGAAAAAAATTTATGTCTGATGTGCAGAAGTATTTTTAGGATGGTCCTTACTTATTCTGCATATGTGTTGATGGGGTGATTCGGAGATGCGTACACAAGGTAGAGATGTTGAGCATATTGAGAACTTGCCACTCATCCCCTATTGGGGGTCACCATAGTGGGATTCGCACAACCCACAAAATTCTGCAATGTGGGTACTATTGGCCAACCATTCAATACACATGATTTGGCAAAGGCATATGATGCATGCCAAAGGCAAGGAGACATATCAAGGAGGCATGAGCTCCCTCTTACTCCCATCCTTATCATTGAGCTGTTTGATGTTTGCGGCATTGATTTCCCGGGCCCATTTGTGATATCAAACGGGATGAAGTACATGTAGCTGTGGACTATATTTCGAAATGGGTTAAGACAATTGCACTTCCAAACAATGAAGGTAAGAGTGTCACAACATTCTTGAAGCGAAATATTTTTGCCATATTTCGGACTCCTAGAGCCATCATTAGTGATGAGGGTTCGCACTTCTGCAACCGGTTGTTTCAGACTTTGCTAGAGAAACATGGGGTGAAACACAGGGTGGCAACACACTATCATCCACAATCTAGTGGGAAAGTTGAAGTCTCCAATCGGGAGATAAAGACCATCTTAGTGAAGACTATGAATGCTAACTAGACAGATTGGTCTAGGAGGTTAGATGATGCTTTATGGGCTTATCAGACCGCAATCAAGACCCCTATAGGTATGTCTCCATATCAGCTTGTCTATGGGAAAGCATGTCATCTTCCTGTCGAACTTGAGAACAAAGTTATGTGGGCGCTCAAGTAGCAGAAATTGAATTGGAGTGATGCTGCGAACTTGAGGCTTGATCAGTTAAATGACCTAGATGAATTTCGTTTGAAAGCCTATGAAAGTTTTGAATTTATAAACTAAGGATGAAAATTCAACATGACCGGAAGATTGAGAAAAGAGAGTTCAGTTCGGGTGATATAATGTTACTATTTAATTCTAGGCTTCACTTGTTTCTTGGAAAGTTGAAGTCCAAATGGTTAGGAACATTTCTAGTGGTCCAATTATTCTCCTATGGGGCAATTGAATTGGAAAACTATAAAGGAAAGCGATTCAAAGTGAATGGTCAATGGGTGAAAGCATATTGGGAAAGAGCGAAGAAATGAAATAGGTGGATCTTTGGGCTCAGGGTGAAGTCTGAGTAACCCGGGGGAATTGCGACATGCAGTGACGTTAAATCAGGCGCTGCATAGGAGGCTACCCATGGAGGTATTTTGGTGAAGTCTGATTAATCAAGATACTCGCGTCGTGCCGCGACGTTAAAATCAGGTGCTTCTTGGGAGGCAACCCAAGTTGTAATTGTAATATATGTATAGTGTTTACGTGTGTTGATGTGTGTAGGTGATTAAGATGGGAAATTTGAAGCTTGACCAAAAATCTAAAATTGAGTTGTTGGTGCCAAATAGTACAGGATGAGTCATTGTTTGACTTAATGAGTCGTCAAGCCTACTCGTGGTCACTAACGCAGAAATAGTGTAGAAAATGGTTGACCAAATGAGTCGTTGCCGGTGACAACAAACCATGAGATCTTCCATTATGTCTACTGGTTTAAAGAGGTAGTTGAGCTGTAAAAGATCATAACGAGTGACTTAACGAATCGTGGGGTAACCCAATGATTCGTCAAGTGATTTGTTGAGACAACACTTAAGGACCATCAGAGTACAGGGCTAACGACTCATGACACGACTCGTTGGGTAACACCATGAGTTGTTGCATGAGCCGTTAGGTCCCAGGTAAGTTTTCTAGACTTAATAAATTGATTGAAAAGCCAAACGAGTTGTTTCTTCACTTAACGACTCGTCACATGGGTTGTGGTATATTAAATTAAAATTATCACCCAACCCGACCCATATTTAAATAGGGAAAATTTGTTTCTAAACGTATAAAACACTTCATTATATCCCTCTGATTTCCTCACAAGTTCAGAACTCAACAAACTCTTAAGAAAATTTCCCACTTCTCATCTTCCCAAATCACTTCCCACTTTTAAATCATTGTTCCCTCAATGCACTCGCACACCATTCCTAATTCTTATTGCACCTTGTTTTTTTTTCAACTGCTCGAACTTCCCCTCGTCCCCACTGATCAAAGTGCATCAACAACTTTTAATTGTGTGTACACATATGTTTCTATATAAATTTTAATTGACCCATATGTGTATAATGTGCTTGCCTTTAAGAATTTAGTACCTAATGTGAAACCCTAGTTGCCATAAATGTGTATGTGCATTCAAACACTGTCACTTTAGTAATATGATGATCTGTTCTTGATTAGGATTAAAAATTAGCGGAGATGGAGCATGGGTGTTGGTGTTTCTTGTAGACACACTGAAGACGCCTCATATAACAACTCGTGGGCATGCCTAAAGAGTCGTTACATGATATGTGACCACACCTGTTAAGGGACTCTGGAGCATGAGCCACACAATGAGTTGTGGCATCACATCACGAATTGTGATGTAGCTCGTCCTGAGTGTGATATACCACGGCTGCTGTAATGAGTCGTTGCCTCAAGCAATGACTCGTCATGACCAATCGTTAAGTACATTGAACAAACATACCACATTTTGGCCTGCAGATGACGGGTGACCTCATGACTCGTTGCCAGTGGCAACGAGTCGTTGAGTCACTCGTCCCCTCTACAGGTAAGCATTATATTTTATTTTATAAAATCTCATCTCTCATGCTAACCATTATTCCATAGGTAAAATGGCACCAAAGGGAACACCAAAGAAGGGCCTGACCAAGAAACAGGCGCTGAAAAAGAGTCAGCCCCTCGTCTCGTAGACTGAGGGAAGATCCCACATCTTCAGAAGAATCGAGTGCCTCTGTGGAGGAATACTAAATATCGAAAGAGAAGCTTGAGTGGAGATAGGCAGAGTATAGGACTAAATTCCCTAAAAGTTTGACAACCTTGGTCGCTTCTCCAACTCCACTAGTAAGAGATCCACCTAGTAGAGAGGAAGGTAATGCTAGGCCCGCAGTCCTGATTGCCCCCAAGGACACCCCAGCTGTGGCAAATGCGGAGGGTGCTAATGAATCACATGCCCAATAAGGGAGCACGGATGATGAGAGGACTGAGACCTCACTCACGTCCACTGAGCAACCAATAATAGTGAGGCGATGGTGTGTCTGAGGCATGCAGGCCATTTATAACAGGGATATAGCTCCTAATGACAAGGGTCATCCGAAGAGGAATATTTATGAGGAGCCTAGACTGGTCACCACAGGGCTCAAGGACCTCCGTATGATTCAGACAATGTTCGAGAGGTTGACTGAGCCATCCGAGAGCTACAGTCCTTTCCTAGTTAGAGAGTTCTACGCCTCGTATGCAGCCACATTATAGTGTCTTGCCTTGGGAGGCCATGATTGGAGGAAGAGGCCTGCATTGACCTAGGAGTTGGTTAGGGAGACACCAGTAGATATTTCTGAGTAGACCATCTCTCGGCTGCTATATGGTCCAGATTACCAGGCCCCTATGAACATATCTGAGTTTGATCACAGGATGAGTGAGCTCAAAAGTAAAAATCAAGAAGCTGAGCAGTGAGGAAAGAATAGGACAATACACTTGGCTGGCGCACATCATTGCCACGCGGGGTCCATTAGTGGAATGGCTACATGGAACGGAAGCACATATTAAAAAGGCCACTCTGAACTTTCAAGCAAAATTTTAGTAGTAATTGGTTCGACACAGGCTGGTACCTACCAGTAATGATAACGTGCTTTCACCGGACAAAGACGCATTGGTAGTGAGCATTATGGAGGGTATGCTATCAAATTCTCGAGATATATTATTGAGGAGATCGGGGAGCGGGCTATAGTAGACAACACCACCATTCCCTTCCCATGCCTCATTGATCGACTCTGTCAGGAGTCCCGGGTGTTAGAATTTCCATTAGTCGATTAGAGAATGGTGGTCCATGAAATCACAAATATCGTGTTGATAAGAGATGAGACAAACCTGGTGTTGTGAGCGAGAAGCCAGTCCGCCAAATCCACTGGAGCTACTTTACTAGCAGATGCATTGAATGAAGGTATGCAAACTGAGGCTGCGCTGTTTACAGAGTTTGAGGCAGAGACCAGTAGCCAGCCTAAGGCTACTAATGCAGCTGATACTCCATCACATGCTGAGTTGCCAGAGTTTTCATCCACTGCAGCAGCAGCTCGCCCACCCGTTGCGACCTCTCGTGCTTTACCAGCCATCCTAGTCATAATTTCTCAAGTGTTTTTACGACATGGCTAGGCAGCTGGCAAAAGCCGAAAAGCAGCAGGCGCATACGACCCATCAAGTCAAGGTACTGATGGAGCAGGTAAAGATGTGGGTCACAAAAGTGTTCGAAGGGCTCCCCAGTTTAGTGCATGGTATATTAGACGCCTTTGAGAGGCGGATGGATGAGCGCCTTGCATAGTTGTAGGCGCCAGAGTTTGCAAGATGGTATGCAGAGGTAGTAGCACTCTGAGCTGAGGTGCGGGAGTTGTCTGTACAATAAGTTGCTTCTATCCAGAGCTGAGGCTCGACAGAGTGTCGAAGTTGATGCAACACGAGCTCGAGGAGAGGGTACGAGCTCGGTGGGAACTGAGAATGCACCGGTTCAGCCCGATAGCACAGGAGAGGATACTAGAGGTCGCCGCAGATGCCTAGGTCACATAGGTATGTTACCTACTCCCACGTTTTATTTTTATATATGCGTAAAGGACACCGCATGATTTTCTTGATGGAGTGGGGAGGTATACCTGTATTTTTGTTGAACATAATCCAAGGGTTTTTCTTGCTGGATATCTTTTCCCTCGGGTGTTCCTTATCTAGTAGAATTGGAACATTTAGGTTTTTGTGTTATTGTGTCAGTCGATAGAAAATTAGGTGAAATAAAGGAAGTTAATAACATGGATTTGTTTTAACTGATAATGTGATACCCCTCCTAAAATTTTGTGTGTGTTAAGTAGACAAGTATGACTGTTGTGAATCTTTTCATGGCATTAATACTGTGAACATATTTTCCATTGTGTGAATGTACCTGAACTAGCATTTAGTAGAAGCGATGATGTTGGCCTATGCATTGTGTGAGTAAGGTTTAATAGCTAGTTCTGCTGTGTGTGTCGATCTAGAACTTGCCTGGTCAGTCATACCGAGGTATAGGATGGGAAACTAGAAAAGTATTATAGGCCTTTTTTGATGAATAGTCCATTTTAGCCTTAAAAGGCCTACCAAATGGAAATAAATATCCCTTGTTCTCAACTTTGAGCTTAAATTGACCCTTCTTTTTGTTAAAACCAATTCACCTTTCTGCTTTGATTATAATGAACCTGTTTTGACCCTGGTCCCTCCATGGACACTGTGAACCTCAACTCGGGCAAATCGCCTAAGTTGAGGGTGGCTATCATAGGGTTGAATAAGAAGAGTAAGGTGGAATGTAATTGAGTAATGAGAAAAAAAGGGCTGGTGCACTGTGCATAATGAAGAAGGAAAAATTAGTGATAAATAGAAAAAGAATAAAAACAAAAATGTAAGTGAGAAAGAATAAAGGAAATTGCTTGAAAGAACAAAAACCGCACTCGTATTTGCAAAAGAAAGAGAAAGAAGGAGAAAGAGTGAAAAAAGGGAAAGATTTGAAAAGAAGGTTAAGAGTGGAGCCAAAGTGAGTGTAGTGCCAAGGATGGTTAAGCTACTATTCCCATATACACCTACCTAACCCCAAGCCTACATTACAAGCTGAAAAAGTCCTATAGTGATCCTAGTTAACCCGTCTGAAAATCGAGGTATTGAAAGTAAAGGAAAGCTTATGGTATTGAATGTGCACAGTTAGAATTTATTTGAGAGAGCAAGTGTGGTTTTACCCAGTCCCAAGAGAAATATATCGTCATGAGCATATACACATGTGTGAGTGTGGGAATTCTTTGTGGTGAGGGCATTTAGTTAACAAAATCATCTACAAACTGTCTGGGTCAATTTAATAGGACTATATGCATGGTTGCAAGTGACAGTATATTGCCATGTTTCGATTCCTTTGTGTCATGGTTGGAAATTTTACATATGCACTATGATTTGGATTTGTATGAAAGAGGAGGGGTTAGAAAATTTGATTTGATTAAGAGTTGTGCCTTTCATAGGTTTCCTAGAGTTCTTTTGATTGAAGTGTCGAGTTAGTTTTATTTTATTTGTTTTTGCCTGAGGACATGCAAAAGCTAAGTTGAGGGTATTGATGTGCCGTAATTTTACGGCAATTTTTCGATGCTTAAAACTAAGAAGATATGCAAATTATGGGTATGTTTATGTAGATATAATGTGTTTTTGTTAAGTGTTGTAGGAAAACAGGTCCGAAATGTGAAATGGGCAAAGGCAAATATGGGACAAAGTGCAGACTGCTAGCCAGGTAACGAGTCGTCATCTCAATGGATGACTCATTCCTGGAGTCGTGGAAAAGATCAAGTTTGAAGTGCATGAAACCAGTGCAGTTAACGAGTTGAAGGAACGACTCGTTGTATCTGGTAACGAGTCGTTATGCCAGTCTTGATGACTAGGATGAAAATTTATGGAAAAAATGCTCAGGGAGGCAATGAAGGACATAACAAGTTGTCGGGAGATGTGATGACTCGTCGTGAAATACTGTGAGCAATCACCATATACATTGGAGAATTTGGTGATCCTTGGACATGAGGGACCTAATGATTCGTGCCCTAACCTGACGAGTCATTAGGTGACCCGTTACCATGAAGGAACAGTTTTCCAAGGACGATTGAATGATGCTTGCCATGAAACATTAGGAGGCCTAACGAGTCGTTATCTGGCCCATTGCCACTGCCTACCTGGATTTCATTTTTAGTTAGGAAAGGTCTTGTTTGAAATTATAAATACATTATTTAGGTTTATTTTTATTGTACAGTTTATTCTACAACTTTGAACATGAATTTTGGTGTTGTGAATTACCATTTTTGTGTCAAGAAATAAAGTTTGTAATTTTGTTCTTGATTTTGAGGATTAAAACAACATTGAACTTTTGTTCTTTGGTTATGGTGATTTATTCAATTCAAGTGGTTTCTTCTACAAATCTTTGTAAGTTGCAATTATGATTTCTTCTATATTTTGTAATTGCGATCATTCAATTATGAGTAGCTAAACTCATAACTAGGGTTGTGGGAACCATGATGAATTAACACATGTAGGTAAAAATACTTAGTGAATCTTGAACGGGGTTTATGCATGTATTGTGTTTCCCTTCATTTTAATAGCTTTTTAATGGTTGCAAACGTTGGAAATTGCCTTATTCTTACTCCCCCGATTAAGGGAGTAATGAATGGGAAAAGGAATTAACAATAGAGATTTGAGGCTATCAATCCTCATCAAATAGCTTGACCTTGTTCAGGAATTGCTAATCCGATATTAAGGATAAGGGTCAATTAAGTATACACCCGCATCGGATAAAGTTGCATAGTGATAATCATCTAGATTGGGGACCAACCATTTAGGTGAAGTTAACTTACCAATATTGCATGCTAAGCACCGGAATAGATCACTAATATAAACCTTGTGGTTATGAAGTCATGGAGAAAACAATCCTAGTCAATTCATTGATGGAATACAACCGAAATTAAATCAAGCATCTACTAGTCTCTACTATTGTTCATTATTTTGTGTTTCAAACATTCCCCCTAGGAAATAAGTAAGTCGATAGTATCATCTAAACGTATTAACTAAAGTTCTCATCATATTCCTCGTGGGATTCGACCCCAACCCTGGTTGGGTTCTATATTTGACATCGACCGCTTTATATCTCATTTAAAAGGTGTAATTTGGGCGACATCACACCCTAGGGATTTGGAATGACGAAGATAACCTTAATGAAAAACCTGAAAAATCTGCACTACCAGTGACCACGACCGATTCAATGGATCATTACAAGCTCCCACGAGTCATCGTTCCTCTCGTCGTCTCATCCTTGATTCTGGTCTCAGGTCTCCTACCATGACCGGACAGGACGAGTCATTACAAGCTCCAATGATTCGTTGCTGCCAGTCGTCATCACCACTACCCCTATCCTAGAATTCCTCCAAATGGACACTTAAAATGACTCATTGCTCCTAACAACGAGTCGTCCCATGACTCGTGCCAGCCTTCATTTCCCAAGACCATCCTCCTAACAACCCCTCCCAATGATCCATTGCTTCAACTAATGGGATGTCCTGAGATCCATTACTTCCCAACCTACCTTGTAGATTTTCACCACAGGAACTTCCAACGAGTCGTTAGTCCCACCAACGACCCTTACAACGAGTCATTCTGAGTAAAATTTTCAAACTTCCTGCTACTTTTTATTTCAATTCCCCAGTCCAACCCTAGGAACTTCTGGGGTATTACAAAAGCTTAGTCCCCGGTATGTGGGTTCTTATAGGATTTTGAATTAGGTTGGCAAAGTGGAATATTAGTAGAACTACCAGTGGAGTTAGCTTCGGTACATCCAGTTTTTCATGTATCTCTATTGAAGAAGTGCATTGGTGACCCAGTCTTAGTTTTTCTAGTGAAGAGCATAGGTGCGAAGGATAGCCTTACCTATGAGGAGGTTTTGGTTGAGATCCTTGATTGTCAAGTTCAGAAGTTGAGAAATAAGGAGATAGCTTTAGTGAAGGTGTTATGGAGAAATCAACTTATTGAGGGAGCTATGTGGGAAGTCAAAGCAGATATGATGGCCAGATAACCGCATCTTGTCTCTTCCGACCCAATTTAAGTATGAGGTATCAATTTCCTCCTTAGTACTATATTTACTTTCATATCAAGTTCATGCATATCAGTTCCTTTCATGTATTAGCATGTATGTATGTTTTGTGAATTCAGTTCAATTATATGTTTCATGCTCGGAGTTAGTCACTTCGTAAGTTTTTAGCAATAGATGTGCACTATTTGGGATTGCAGGTTTTCCCCTAGCTTTTCAGTAGCTTAATCCACATTCAAGGATGAATATTACTAAGGGGGAGATATTGTAACACCCCAAAAGTTCTTTAGACTAGATTTAGGAATTGAAATGTGTTCACTAGAAAAAGTCTGGAAATTTTCTTAGAATGACTCATTGTACGGGTCGTGATCTGGAGTAACGGATCATTAGATGAGTTGTGGTTATGTTCTAGAATATGAAATCCCAAAAAATGAGACCACACCATTAGTAATGGTAGGAAGGTACGTGTTGTACCCCGAAAACTCAGAGATCAGACCGGGGAGTTGAAATAGGGATCAAGTAAAACTAGTGTTGCAAGCACAGAATGTGTTGTTGGACTACTCGTGAGGACAGCCCACGAGTCGTCAGGTGACAGGTGGGGAGGCCAGGGGAGAGTTGGGAAGTTTGGAGAAAAAGGCTTCCCCATGGACATGGCAACTACTCATGGTCAGACCCCACGAGTTGTTAGGTCAACCGTGGGGTAAGGGAGAAGGAAAATAGAAGAGGTCAGACCAATGTACTTGACAGAAGCTGATCACGACTCGTTGGGTAAGGTAATGAGTCGTGGTGTGGGTAGCTGGATGAATTATATGTGAAGTGATGTGATTGAGGTAGTGGACTCAACGAGCAAGATAACGAGTCATTACCCCAGTGATGATCTGTCAGGTCGTCCATTGGGACCAACTGGCAGTGTTTTCCTGCGAATTCAGTAAGGATCTTTTCATAATTGCTATGTTCCTAAGACCTACACTACATCGTTTAAGGCTCGTTTTACAGGGTTTTAAGAGGGAAAAACCTATTCTAAGCTAATTCATTCTATGCATGCAAACTTGAGAGTTTGAAGAGAAGATTTAGAGCAAGTTTTGAAGGTTTCCATTGGAATCTCATCTTGGGCAATCAGAGAAGTGATAGAATCACCCCTTATAAGTTGAAGGGTTATGAGTGGGTGTTTCCTTCGTCACCCATGCCCAAATCTCTAGCTAAGTGTGAGAAATTCCTATGATCAAGTTATGGGGTTTTTACCCAATTGAATAATTCTTCAATTTCTATTCATGGGTACGATTAAATTATGTTTCTATTGATGAATTGTGAAGCTTGGGCAGATTTTAAATTGTTTTTAATCAAAAATTGTGTTTTCTAAATTATGAGATTTAATCCCCATGGATGAGAAGTTCTTGAAAGAAGAGAATGATGATGAAAAGCATGTTTCTAAAGCTATCCATGATTATGATATTGTTTTCAAAATGAATTGAGTAGATCCAAGCATGATAAAGTTTTGGGCAAAGCCCTTATATCGAGTATGTAGATGTAGTATCTCTAAAGTGATCTTACCGCATGATTTTAGAGTAGATACTCCCACTTATCTTTGAGCTTGTGGTATGTATTGAAATAAAGCTTCTCATATGCATGAATTCATAATTAAGATGTATGTTATTATTGAGCCTCATTTTCATAGGATGTCGGTTTTATGCATGATTTCATTACTGAGCTTTGTCAAATGACAATGTTGAGCTTCATTTCATGGGATGTTGAGTTTATGAATGATTCCATTTTTGAGCTTCGTCAATAGACGATGTTGAGCTTTGTTATATATGATGTAGAGCATTGCATGTTTTAGGAGAAGAGTCTAGCACCGAGCGGGCTAAGGGTCAATCACCCTATGCCCCAGAACTATGTGCCAACGTAGTTTGATGCTATTATGTATTTGGGACCTCCCTTGTGAGCTATCCTCGACCCTAATGGCGCATGAGCTTGATATCAATGTCATAGTAGCGTCCTTAGCCCTGTCAAGGTTTTGGACAGCTCTTCCTACTTGAGCATGATAGTCGGGACCACATAAGCTCTATCGGGGTATGTTGGTCAAGTGATGAGTCTCCCATTGTCTATATGGTTTAGATTTGCATATTCATTTGTCATGGTTGTTATTTTACACATGCATATTCTAAAAGAAAGATTTAACTCATTTTTCAGCTCTTCTTATAAATTTCATATTTTAGCTTTGAGTCATCCGAGTTAGTTATGATGTTATAAAGCTATGCATGGTCATATTATGAAAATATTATGATTTCAGAATGAACGCATGTAGTACTTCCTCTCATATTTGAAAGCTTATGATATGCTATGATATGTTTTCAATGATTTCCTTTACGTAAGAGGTTTTACTTACCTTGCATACTCAGTACATTCTGCATATTGACCGCATGCTTTTCATGTTGTATCATTTCATGATACAGGACCCAGCTCCCAGGCTCATCCCCGTTCGTAGTCGGTTGTTAGAGTTAGCTCCTACTGGGTTGGTGATTCCTCATCTTTCGAGGTATAGACCTTCAATTTTCCTTATGTATTTTTATCTTCAATATTGTTGAGTTAGTTGGGGTCTCATCCCATCAACTCGTCCAGATTAGAGGCTTTTCAGACTTATGTATGTGTTAGCTTCAGATGCTTATTGTGATGTTATGTTGAGTTAGACTTCCGCTGAGTTATATTGCTGATTTTTTCAGTTTACCAAATGAGTTAATAGTATTCTTATGCCTTTGGTCGACTTAGGGTCTCTATGGTTCCCTTGTCCCGTGTCTACGATCCGGGCCTTCGTTCGGATCATGAAAAACTTGGTATCAGAGCCATAGGTTTGAAGTGTCCTAGGGTGTCTAAAAGCCGCATTAAGTAGAGTCTTTTTCATGGGTTTGAAGCATGCCACACTTATGACAAAGAGGCTATGAGACATTTAGGAAATGTTCCCTTCTTTCATGATCTATGCCGTTCGATGAAAAGTCCTTCTATCCTTCTAATTCGTGCTATCTGCGATTGTAGAATCATGGCTCCTCAAAGTATGAATGGAAGGAGGAATGGCGGTGGTGAAGGCCACGAGGATGGAAATAGTTATGGGCATCAACTAGCCCCACCAGTTCAGGAGCCTCAAGAACCGGAGCCAATCGCTCATGCTAAGTTCCAGGCCGCTATTCAGATGCTTGCGCAGGCCTTGACCGTTCAGGTCAATCAAAATTCCATTGAGCATGTTCTGAAAAATGTCAATGCAGTGCGGCTTGAGTCAAAGACTTCTTGAGGATGAGACTGCCTGAGTTCTTGGGGTCCAAGGTAGATGAGTACCCGCATGATTTCATTGCTGAGATTGTCAAGATCACCCGATTCAAGGGGTGAGTAGTGTCGAGTGCGAAGATTTGGCCTCCTACCAGTTGAAAAGGGTTGCGCTTATCTGGTTTCGCTAATGGAAGGATAACAAGGTCATAGGAGCAGGTCTAATCACGTGCGAGGAGTTTCAGGTTGCATTCCTAGATCGGTTCTTCCCTCAGGAGATGAGGGAGCTGAAGGCAGCTGAGTTTGTAAACTTCAAGCAGGGAAGAATGAAAATACAAGAGTATTCCCTTGAGTTCACTCGCCTAGCAAAATATGCCCCGGAGTTAGTGGCTGACCAGAGGGCGCGGGTGAGCAGGTTTGTACATGGTATAGCAGGGTATTTGGACAAGGAGTACCGGATTTCTATGCTTCATCAGGATATGGACTTCCCTCGCATAGTGTTGTACGCCCAGCAGATGGAGGCAGCACATTCGAGAGAGAGGGAGTCCAAGAGGGCCAGGACCGAGGACCATATATTCTCCCAGCGGAGGTCCGATGGTGGACACCGACAACAGACCCACCAGAGATCATCAACCCCAACATCTTTAGCATTGAGTGTGCCATCCAGGCCTAGGCATGATCAAAGAGGGCGGGAATCAGGCTTGAGGGGTCATAGCAGTAGACTCGTAGATTCCAACATCCCAGCTTGTTACATGTGTGGTCGAGGGCACACAAGCCAGTGCTTGGCAAGTTCAGGTGCTTGTTTTGGGTGTAGGCATCCCGGACACATTCTTTGAGATTGTCCAGGTACGAGGTAGGTTCAGGTTTGGGGTCGAGGCCCAGCTTCTAGTTCAGCAGCCCCTCCCACACGCTCAGCACATCAGGGGGCATCTACTAGCATAGCTGGCGGTCAGCGCCAGAACAGATTCTATGCTTTATCTTCCCGTAAGGAGAAGGAGGTCTCCCTGGATATGGTCACTGGTATGTTGTGTGTTTTCCATATTTATGTATATGCTTTGCTAGATCCCGGGGCTACCTTGTATTTTGTGACACCATATATAACTAGTAGCTTCGGAGTCAGTCCTGATGTCTTGTCAGGACCCTTCTCAATTTCCACTCCAGTAGGTGAATCAATTATAGCTAGACGGGTGTATAGAGGTTGCCTAGTATTAGTCCTTCATAAGGTCACCTTTGCAGACTTGATAGAGTTAGCAATGACCGATTTCAATGTTATTCTTGGCATGGATTGGCTATTAGCATTCTATGCTTCAGTTAATCGTAGAATCTAGGTCGTAGAGTTCAGATTTTCGGGTGAGCCAGTCTTAGAATTGAAGGGTAGTTCAACTGTGCCTATAGGTCGATTCATTTCCTACCTTAAGGCCAGGAAGATGATTTCTAAGGGTTGCATGTACCATCTAGTTAGGGTTAAGGATGTTGAGTCCAAAACCCCGACTATCCATTCAGTTCCAGTAGTACATGAGTATCCAGAGGTCTTTCCTGATCATTTGCCAGGTGTCCCTCCCTAGTGGGAGATTGATATCGATAGATCTTTATCTTGACCTACAGCCTATCTCTATTCCGCCCTACAGAATGGTTCCAGCTGAGCTAAAAGAGTTGAAGGATCAGTTGAAGGACCTGTTAGATAAGGGCTTTATTAGGCCGAGTAAGTCTCCATGGGGTGCACCAGTGTTGTTTGTCCAGAAGAAAGATGGTTCGCTTCGGATGTGCATTGACTATCGGTAGTTAAACAAGGTCACCGTTAAGAACAGGTATCCTTTTCCCAGGATCGATGATTTATTCGATCAGCTTCAGGGTGCCAAATGTTTCTCCAAGATTGATCTCAGATCCGAGTATCATCAGCTCAGGGTTCGGGAGAGTGACATCCCCAAAATCACTTTCAGGACTCGGTATGGTCACTACAAATTTGTTGTTACGTCTTTTGGACTAACAAATGCCCCTGCAGCTTTTATGGATCTAATGAAAAGGGTGTTCAAGCCATATCTGGATAGCTTCTTGATCGTGTTCATTGATGACATCCTTATAAACTCTTGGAGCGAGGAGGAGCATACCGCTCACTTGAGAGTAGTGCTTCAAACCCTCAAGGATCGTCAGTTGTATGCAAAGTTCAACAAATGTGAGTTTTGGTTAGACTCTGTGGAATTTTTGGGCCATGTGGTATCGAGTGAGGGCATAAAGGTAGATTCTCAAAAGATCGAGGCGGTGAAGAATTGGCCCAGACAACTCATCAGATATTAGAAGCTTTTTGGGCTTAGCTGGTTACTATCGGAGATTTGTTGAGGGATTTTCATCTATTGCAGCACCTTTGACCAAGTTGACTTAGAAAAGGTAAAGTTCCAATGGTCAGAGGCATATGAGAAAAGTTTCCAAGAGTTGAAGACTCAACTCACTTCAGCACCAGTGTTGACCCTACCCGAGGGTACCGATGGTTTTGTGGTGTATTATGATGCTTCAAGAATCGAATCCGAAAGATGAGGACTCACCAACCAAGTAGGAGCTAACTCTGACAACCAACTATGAACGGGGCTAAGCTTGGGAGCTGGGTCCTGTATCATGAAATGATACAACATAGAAACTATGTGGTCAGTACGTGGAATCTACCGAGTATGTAAGGTAAGTAAAACCACTTAAGTAAAGTAAATCATTGAAAACATTTCATAGCATATCGTAAGCTTTCAAATCTGAGAGGAAGGAATGCATTCATTCATTCTGAAATCGTAATCTTTTCATAATATGACCATGCATAGCTTCATAACATCATAACTAACTCGGATGACTCAAAACTGAAATATGACATTTATAAGAAAAGCTGAACAATGAGTCAAACCTTGCTTTTATAATATGGATGTGTAAAATAACAACCATGAGAGATGAATATGCAAATATGAACCATATAAACAATGGGAGACTCGTCACTTAACCAACATACCACGATAGACCTTACGTGATCCCGACTATCACACTCAAGTGGGCAGAGCCATCCAATACCTTTCCAGGGATAAGGGCGCTACCATGATATCAATATCAAGCTCATGAGCCATTAGGGTCGGGGATAGCTCACAATGGAGGTCCCCAATACATAATAGTATCAACCTATATTGGTGCGTAAATCTAGGGTATAGGGTGATCGACCCTTAGCCCGCTCGGTGCTAGACTCTTCTCCCAAAACATGCAATGCTCTATATCGTATATAACAAAGCTCAACATTGTCTACTGACGAAGCTCAACAATGGAATCATGAATAAACTCAACATCGTATGAAATGAAGCTCAACATTGTCATTTGACAAATCTCAATAATGAAATCATGCATAAAACCGACATCGTATAAAAACGAAGATCAATAATAACATACATCTCAATTATGAATTCATGTATATGAGAAGCTTTATTTCGATACATACCACAAGATCAAAGATAAATGGGAGTATCTACTCCAAAATCATATGGTAAGCTCACTTTAGAGATACTACATCTTCATACTCGATATAAGGGTTTTTCCCAAAACTTTATCATGCTTGGATCTACTCAATCCATTTTGAAAACAATATCATAATCATGGATAGCTTTAGAAATATGCTTTTTATCATCAAATCTCATCATCATCATACATTCATCATCATTCTCTTCTTTCAAGAACTTCTCATCCATGGGCATTAAATCTCATAATTTAGAAAAAACAATTTTTGATTGAAAACGATTTAAAATCTGTCCAAGCTTCACAATTCATCAATAGAAACATAATCTAATCGTACCCATGTATAGAAACAGAAGAACTATGCAATTGGGTAAAAACCCCACAACTTGATCATAGGAATTTCTCACACTTAGCTAGAGATTTGGGAATGGGTGAGGAAGGAAACACCCACTCATAACCCTACATACCTAGAAGGGATGATTCTACCACTTCTCTGATTGCCCAAAATGATATTCCAATGGAAACCTTCAAAACTTGCTCTAAATCCTCTCTTCAAACTCTCAAGTTTGAATGCATGGAATGAATTATCTTAGAATAAGTTTTACCTCTTAAAACCCTGTAAAACGAGCCGTAAACGATGTAGTATAGGTCTTAGAAACTTAGCAATTACGAAAAGACCCTTACTGAATTCGCAGGAAAACACTACCAGGTGGTCCTAACGGACGACCTGATGGATCATCATTAGGGGAATGACTTGTTATCTTGCTCGTTGAGTCCACTTCCTCAATCACATCATTTCACATATAATTCATCCTACAACCCACACCATGACTCACTACCTTACCCAACGAGTTGTGGTCAGCTTCCGTCAAGTACACTGGTCTGACCTCTTCTATTTTCCTTCTCCCTCACCCCACGATTGACCTAACGACTCATGGGGTCTGACCACGAGTCGTTGCCATGTTCATGGGGAAGCCTTTTCCTCCAAACTTCCCAACTCTCCCCTAGCCTCCCCACGAGTCACATGATGACTCGTGGGCTATCCTCACGAGTTGTCCAACGACTCATTCTGTGCCTGCAGCACCAGTTTTACATTTTCCCCATTTCAACTCCCGGATCCGATCTTTGAGTTTTCGGGGAATAACAATATCCCCCCCTTGGGAAAATTCATCCTCTAATGTTATAAACAAGAATAAATAGAAACATAACATTATCTCACACAAATACTGATCATCTAAGCCGATACTTTACGGAATGATTACCTCTGATTCATATCACATAGTTGAACTGATCTCATGCTTCATATACACATCAACACACATAAAAGAAACTTGAACACACAAACTGAAGATGAAATTTAATAGAGTCATAGAGCAAAACTGTTACCTCAGGTCGGAACTGAGCCGGTATAGAAAACGTGTGGGTACCTAGACATCATATCCGCTTTGACTTCCCATGTAGCTCCTTCAACATGTTAATTCCTTTGTAAGACTTTAACTGAAGCTACTTCTTTGTTCCTTAGCCTTTGAACTTTACGGTCCAATATTTCCAATGGAACTTCTTCATAGCCAAGGCTGTCCTTTACACCAACACTTTCAATCGGGACTACTAGGGCTGGATCTCCCAAAAATTTCTTCAGAAGCGACACATGAAACACGAGATGTACATAAGATAACTCTGAGGGTAAGACCAACTCATACACTACCTTGCGAATTCTTATCATTATCCAGTAGGGACCAACATAGCTGGGACTGAGTTTCCCTTTCTTCCCAAACCGCATGACTCCCTTCATGGGAGATACCTTCAAATACCCAGTCGTCTACCTTTAACTCTAAATCTCTCCTCCTTACATCAGTATATGACATTTGATGACTCTGAGTGGTTTTAAGCCAGTCCCTTATCAACTGAACCTTCATCATAGCCTTATGAACCGCATCAGGCCCTATCATAGTTGCCTCACCAAACTCAAACCACCCGGTGGGCGACCTACACCTCCGCCCATAAAGAGCCTCAAACGTTGACATCTGAATGCTAGAGTGGTAACTGTTATTATAAACAAACTCAATCAAGGGCAAATGATTATCCCAACTACTTTTAAAGTCCATCACATATGCTCTCAACATGTCCCCGAGAGTTTGAATTGTTCACTCTGCCTGACCATCCGTTTGCGGATGAAATGCTGTGCTGAGTTTAACTTGAGTCCCGAGCTCTTTTTGGAAAGACCGCCAAAACTGAGAGGTAAACTAAGTACCTCGGTCTGAGATAATTGACACGGGTACTCCATGCAATCGAACCAACTCCCGGATATACAGTTTGGCATAATCATTCACTGAATTTGTGGTTTTGACCGATAGAAAGTGTAGAGCCTTGGTCAACCTGTCTACCAACACCCAAATAGAATCATAGTGTCGGTGAGTATGAGGTAGGCCTGTAATGAAATCCATATTAATCTCTTCCCACTTCCAAGTGGGAATGCTAATATCCTGAAGTACGCCTCCTGACCTTTGGTGCTCGACTTTCACTTGTTGAGAGTTTGGGCACTTAGCTACGAATTCTGCAATATCCTTTTTCATGTCATTCCACCAATATATTTCCTACAAATCATGATACATCTTAGTGGCCCCCGGATGGATAGAATACCTGGATCCATGCGCCTCAGCAATATCCGGTCCCTCAAACTATCTATATCTGGAACACATAGACAGCCCTGCTACTGCAACACCCCATCTCCCCTTTGGGAGAAAACCTCCACCTTTTGACTCTACACAGCTTCCTTCAATTTCATCAAAATCGGGTCCTCATCTTGCTTAGATTTCACATCAACCACCAAGGACGATTTTGATCCGTTTTGTACAATAACGCTGCCATCGGTCGAGTCGACCAATCTAACTCCCAACCTTGCAAGTTGATGGATATCTCTTACCAATTCCTTCTTTCCCTCATCCACGTGGGACACACTCCCCATAGAGAGCCTACAAGTGTGTCCGCTACCACATTAGCCTTACCCAGGTGGTAAAGGACACTCATGTCATAGTCCTTTAGTAGCTCCAACCACCTTCTTTGCTGCAGATTGAGATCTTTCTGCGTGAATACATATTGCAAGCTCTTGTGATCCATGAATACATCCACATGGACCCTATACAAGTAATTCCACCATATTTTCAATGCAAACACCACTACGGCCAACTCAAGATCATGGGTTGGGTAATTCTTCTCATGGATTTTCAATTGTCTTGAGGCATATGCTATCACCTTCCCATGCTGCATCAACACGAACCCGAGTCCGATTCTTGAAGAATCATAATACACCACAAAACCATCGGTACCCTCGGGTAGGGTCAACACTGGTGCTGAAGTGAGTTGAGTCTTCAACTCTTGGAAACTTTTCTTACACGCCTCTGACCGTTGGAACTTTACCTTTCTCTAAGTCAACTTGGTCAAAGGTGCTGCAATAGATGAAAAGCCCTCAACAGATCTCCGACAGCCAGACTATCCTTTCAGAAAAATGAAAAGCTAATACAATCAAAAGCTGTGGACCCCTCAGGAATCCACCCAAAAAACAATGTAGCAAAAAGACAAGCTACATAAGGACAAAATGGAATCTCTACAAACTCCCATGCAGATGAAGACGAATCTTCATCAAATTCCAAGGTCACATTAGGACAAATATCAAATTTCAAGGAAATCAAGTTTCAAGCTGATGAAGACATCTTTTAAGTAGATCCATGTAAAATTAAATCTGCCATCTGTGGACACATGTAAATAGATAGCAGGTAGTAATTAGTTGACTCATCATATTGAGGTCAATTTAAGACCTTCACCTTGTATTTGGAAGGGCATTCAGAAAACACTACACTCACTTCCAAATTGCCCAAACCTCTCTATCTTCTCTATTTTTCCTTCTTATCAATAAACAACTCTTTGTAAGTATCTTTCTCTTCTACTTTATTACTACTTGTAGTATTTTCTTTTATTTTGCTCCTGCCTTTGTAATTAATTTTCAAGTCATTTTCTACGATCCGTTAAATGATATCAGAGCCATGTTGGCCAGGAGGAGTATGAGTTTGAGTAGCTAAATCTTTATACTAGCCTAGAGCCAGTCGAAATTATGTTGCTCTTAAGCGGTTATTTTTGTGTCTAGTTTTGTTGATCCTCTTACTCTATTTTCTTAGTTTATTCCTTAAGTTGGGTCACCATTTAATCACGGTCTCAACATTGGCAAGCCTGTATTTTCCATTGGATTAGCTCTAAAGTTTTGATACTAGAGCCGGACCCTAAGGGTGTTCCCGTCACCAGACCTAAAGGAATAAGATAAAAGAAATTAGATAAGATAAGCAGTAAATACTTCATAAAGAAATAAATATTAAGGAGTAACATCTAAAGTAGATATTGGCCCCAGGATAGTACTAACATTCCCCCGAATACTTCGTAGTATATTAAAATTTATGCTTACACATCCATTTATTGAACAAATAAAATACTACAATAGGAGAAAATGGATATGTTTGAAATATCAGAGTAACTATAAAAAGAAAAGAACAGAAATATTAAAGAACTTAGACTATTATAAAAAACTAATACCTTCAGAAACTCTGGATAATTATTCTAGAAAAATAACTATAAAATTAATTCTCGACAATCTAATCAGGTTATATAATGAATTATGTTATGTTAGTCATAATTTGTATATACAAAGAAGAAAATTAGATAATATATTAATTATTCAGTTAAAACTATCTACACAATTTTAATGGATACCTCTGAAAATCAGAACATAATAAATAGTATTAATATTTCTGCCACAACTACTAAAATAGCTAAGATAAAGAGCATTTTACAAAATTGGAATATCCCAAAGGAACGTTTTGAAAAGGTATATAAGACTGGACACTTTAATTTTATTAAAAATTATAATATCAAAACCTCTGAATCTATGGTCGCTATTAATAAGTCTATTGAGACTATTTAACTATTAGCAGCTGAAGACATTAACAGATATAGGAAAAACTATAAGTTTCTTTACATAGGACTTGTCCAGGTCGCGATTAAACCGTTGTATCGATTAGGCTTAGACGTACCTATATGTCTTCTATTAAGGCACAATAGGCTACTAAACTTTGATGATTCATTATTAGCAGTATTAGAAAGTAACCTAGCTAATGGCCCGGTATATTTTAACTGTTATCCTAATTTTTCTATAGATATTAATGATCAAAATGTTATGGATACCCTAACATTATATGTTAAAACAAAAAACATGAATAGCAAATAAAATACAAGAGAAATAGCCATAATATACAGAGTATATTACAGGCTAATGAAAACTACCCTAGCTCCAAAAGCAAAAATAGTAAGTAACAAAGGGGTTACCATGCTTATGGAAGCCAATCACAATCACAACAATATTTTCATACCAAAAATGATAAAATAGGATGATGTGTTAGTAAAGGATAATTGCATTTTGACTCCATAACGGAGACAAAAATTGAGGAAGAAAATTCAACCATTGAGCAGGTAATACAATTTCCGGATGGATCTATAGATTTAAAATTTCTAAGATCCCAATCCTTTAGTCATGCTTCTTCAAGTAAAGGAATGTCTTTTTCGAGACCTTCATTTTCAAAAACGCCAGAAGAAAAGGAGGTAACACTTGAAGACGTAGAGAAAAAACTAAAGGGAGTAGATTTCTCTAAAACAATTCCTAAGGTTGAATCTGAACCTAGAATTACCAAAAGAACAAGTCCCACGGCTAGTGAGATGCTAGGAGAAAGAGACTCTTTAAGCATGATTAGATCTGATGAGGAGTTCGAACAAGACTTTGAATATTTAGATAAACTCTGGTTAGATCCAGAAAATAACATAAAACGGCAATGGTATGCAGAAAAATATTCATTAAAGGAAAAATTATCCTTTAGGAAAAAATGGTGCGCCGATATGAAGAGGATGAGATGCAATATAGAGTTCTTTAAATGGTTTCAGCACACGGGAAAATTGGATGATCAAAAAGAATCATTGAGCATGATTGTTAATAAATGGAATACCAAAACTAAGGTGGTTGAATCTTTAATTCCCCCACTAGAAGAAATTAGTTTACCAATAGATGGTAGAATTGTCATAGCTACACCTTTTAAAATAGATATAATAGACACCCAAGGTGATCCTAAGAATAAAGATATAAATAGATTAATTCAACAAAACAATTACACTAATCAACTAGTATACGTAGTCTCTAATCAGATCCTTAAGACTGATAATAAATCAATTTTCAAGGATAAACCTAGCCCTTCCTATAATAATAAGAAATTAGAAACCCATCCAATATCCGAAAAGTCTGATAACGACATTAATAAGTTAAACTCTAAATATTCCATCAAAAAGAATTATTATAATAAACCCTCATTCCCGGATATGCAGTATGAAGAAAATGAATTTTTATCTTATACTTCACACTTTGGAAATGAAATTGCTGAATGGAATATTGATGGACTTGCATAACATCAGATATACAACAAGTTACATGAAATGGGGATGGCCATTACGACCTATAAAATGAAAACTGCATGGATAAACAAGCTGTCACTCTAATTATATCTGGATTTACAAGGACATTAAAATATTGGTGGGATAATTATCTCATTGAAGATAATAGACATAGTGTAACAAATGCTACAACTATCACTCAAGTTATTAAGACTGAATCTACTGGACAAACTTTTGAAAATCTATGCGTAGAAGACGCCACCACTACCTTAATTTATAGTATAGCAAAACATTTTATAGGAGAACCTCAACTTTTTAAAAATAGGAGTTTAGAAATTCTATCTAAGCTATCTTGCCCAAAGTTAGATGATTTTAGATGGTATAAGGATGTATTCCTCAACAAGGTTATGGTCAGAGAAGACTGTAGTCATGATTAGTGGAAAGAAAAATTCATAAGTGGTTTACCAACATTATTCGTTGAAAAGGTTAGAATAAAATTAAAAGATAGATTTGATGGAAAAATTTCTTATAGCCAATTAACCTATGGTGACCTTATAAGATTTATAAATGTCACAGGACATGAATTATGTACAGATATGAAGCTTAAAAATCAACATAAAAAGGATAATAAAATATCCAAAAAAGAAATAGGAAGCTTTTAGATACATCAAGTTGTCTGCCCCTTCAAAAGAGGCATCCAAGAAAATTTAAAGAAGACACAAGCACTATAAAAACAAATCTGAAAAACCCCATTATTACAGAAAAAGATTTAAAAGGCACAAATGAGAAGCCAACAAAGGTGGCTTTCAAGGGAATAATGATAAGTGTTGGAATTGTGGAAAATTTGGCCATGGGTCTAAGGATTGTAATATCCCTAATAAAAAGAAAGATAAGATAAATATGTCAGAACTAGAGCCAGAAATAAAAGATAGATTATATTCTATTCTTGATGAACATGATAATAATTCTTCCCCTGAAGAAAGTTTCAGTGATGAAGACCAGCTTAATATAACATATAATTCTGACAATAGTGACTCAACTGATCATTGTGGATGTACGGGAGAAATCTGCACCTTTGATAGCCATTCAATAAATGTCATTACCAATAATAACAAGGAAATATTCTTTGATATGATTGATCATATTGAAGATAAAGATCTTAAAAGAAAATAATCAATAGAATTAAAAAATATAGTTCTTAACCAACAACATGACAAAGAAACAATTGATCCTTTTAATATGAAAAACGTACTAAATAAATTTAAAGAACAAAAGTCTAGTACAACAATACAAGATCTTCAAACCAAATTATTACGTATTAAAAATGAAGTCAAAGAAGTTAAGCAAAGACTTAACAAGCTAGAAACAGATGCCCTTGCTAATAAACTATTCAATGAACTAGAACAAATGCAAGGATCTGAATTGTATCAATTCGGACCAGGAGAAACATCAAAATTAGAAAAAGGTGAAGAAGAAGATGAGTCTCTAGGGAGCCCTCTAGAAGGTAAATCAGGAGTAAAAACTATTGCGATAGTTATAGCCCAGAGCTGGCATATACCTATCACATTGGTTATAAATAAAAATTATACTATTCACAAAATTGCATTTTAGACACAGGTGCAGACCAAAACTGCATTACTGAAGGAATAATCCCTACTAAGTACCTTGAAAAAAGTACAATGCGGTTATTCTCCGCGACAGGAGAAAGACTCAAAATAAATTATAAACTCCATAAGGCACACATATGCAACAATGAAATCTTCTTTATTAATGATTTTGTAATAACTAAAGATATAAACGAAGAAATAATATTAGGCACCCCCTTTATAACCCAAATAAAACCCCATTTCACTGATTTAGACGGCATCCACACCACTGCTCTAGGAAAATATATCATTTTTCCCTACCTAAATAATATGTCAAAAGAAGAAAGTGAATTTATAAAAGAAAAAACTATCTTTAGAATAAATCTGTTTTCCCAACAAATAAACTATTTAAAAAACAAGATAAAATTTAAACGGATTGAATCCGCTTTAAAAAATCTGAAAGTAGAAGCCAAAATTAAAAGCCTACAAGAATTCATAGAACGAGAAGTCTGTTCAGAATTTCCTAATGCCTTTTGGGATAGGAAACGCCATATTATTGAGTTACCATATATTGAGGGATTCAACGAAAAGAATATCCCTACTAGAACAAGACCTATTCAAATGAATCAGTAGTTAATGAAATATTATAAAAAAGAAATCAATTATTTACGTGATAAAAAGATTATTAGACCTTCCAAGTCACCATGAAGTTGTTAAGCATTCTCATCCAATAAAAGTGCGGTAAAAGAAAGAGGGGCCCCAAGGCTAGTCATTATTTATAAGCCCCTTAACAAAGTTTTAAATGGATCAGGTATCCAATACCCAATAAAAGAGATCTTCTTAAAAGAACTTATAAAAACTAACATTTATAGTAAGTTCGATATGAAATCCGGATTTTGGCAAATACAGATAGTAGAAAAAGATAAATATAAAATAGCTTTTAATGTACCTTTCGGACAATATGAATGGAATGTACTGCCATTCGGATTAAAAAATGCACCGTCTAAATTTCAGAATATAATGAAAAACATATTTAATCCACATAGTCATATTTCTATAGTTTACATAGATGATGCCTTAATATACTCAGAAGATATTGACCAACACTTCAAACATATCCAAACCTTTTTAAAAGTTGTTAAGCAAAACGGCAAAGTAGTAAGCGCTAAAAAGATTAAGTTATTCCAGACTGCTATTAGATTCCTTGGTCATGACTTATATGAAGGAACCTATAAACCCATTTGTAGAGCCATAGAGTTCTCATCCAAATTTCCAGATGAATTAATTGATAAAACTCAGCTTCAGAGATTCTTAGGAAGTCTCAATTATGTTTCAGATTCCAAATATTAGACAGGTTTGTAAGCCTCTTTATCAGCGTCTTAAGAAGGATCCAGTCCCATGGGGATTAGAACAAACAGAAACGGTCCAAAAAGTAAAATCAATAGTTGAAAAACTTCCATGTCTAGGAATACCACATCCAGAGGCATTCATGATAGTAGAAACTGACGCCTCAGACATAGGATATGGAGGCATCCTTAAACAAAAAATCTCCCTAGAAAACCCCGAACAATTAGTAAGATTCACTTTGGGAATCTGGAATAATACTCAAAAAAATTACAGCACCATTAAAAAAGAAATTCTAGCTATAGTGCTATGTATCACAAAATTTCAAGCCGATCTAATAAATAAACAGTTTTTACTACGAGTAGACTGCAAAGCGGCCAAAGATGTTTTACAAAAAGATGTAAAAAATCTAATCTCTAAACAAATATTTGTCAGATGGAAGGCTTTGTTATCCAGTTTTGATTTTCAAATCGAGTTTATACAAGGAGAAAATAATTCTCTCCCAGATTTTTTGACTAGGGAATTTCTACAGGGAACTAAATGAGACCCAGAACACCAGGTATAAGTCCCTTGAGGCCTCCATTTCAGCCTTTCAAACCAGAAGAAATAATGAAAAGACCCTTCAAAGAAGAGGAAAAACCAAAACCAGAAAATAAATATTCTGTTTTGGAAGAATTCCCATCTTTGCCAAAAGATACTATTCCGTCGCCATTAAAGGAAACCCATAACCAGTCAGACCTGATTACAACCATTAAAATCAGTTTTTAAAGGAGACTCTTCATCAGGCGACAAAACTATCTCTATCCAAACAAAGGATAGTTATGAAATGAAGCCACCAGAGACATACTCTCAGGCAGTTCTACCAGCGACTCCTGAAAAGAAAATGGAGAAAAATATTCCAAATAAGCAGCAGTTTGAGCTAACAGTTTTATAGGTACTGCCGATCATGGCCCTCGATAAAAAATATGAAGGTTTTGGAGTACCCGAGTTACTAAAACCCCGCTACACAAATTGGAATTATGTGGAGACAGATGATCCCCTTAAAACCTGAAGGTATTATGAGTTCATTTTAACAGACGTCGATTCAGTAAAAATTGAGCATAAATTAAAATGTCCAAATAATTCTGATAGTATTCAATACTCGAAGTTCACAATTAAAAGAATTTTAAGTCCGTTTTAATGGTTTGTAGATCATCTACATACACCCATTCCCCTATCAAGAACCCATAGACCCCAGACATACAACTGGTATGATTATAAAGCAGCCTGGTATAACTTTATGTATCTAAGGCCCAACACTCACTCTTGGTTTGTCAAGTATTCAGAAGAAATGAAAAGTGCGATCATCCCCAGATGGTTTTACGAATGGTAGAACCAATTCAGAGGAAATAAGCAGGTATTATCAAAACATTTTCAGACACAGTTTGAAAAATTTCAGGTAGAGCAGAATATTTCTACCCTCCCAGAAAATATTAAATTGTGTAAGTTTTTTATTGAAAAAAGAATTTCATATATTATTAGCTGGTCCTTTGATATTCATGAATTTGAAAGGATTAAATATCTGAGTAAGACCATCAAAATCAAAGGCTGGGAACCAACACCCTAGGAAGATAAGGAAACTTCAAGTTCTTCATTACGACATGACTCCCAACTGTCCAAGGAAGAATTAATAAGAGGGCTCCAGCAGGCCTTGTCAAATTTGGAAAAAGATACCCAATAAAAACAGATAATGGAATTATTAGATACTGCATCCTCTCATACAAGTGAACCAAGCAATGGAGACATGCTAGATCCGCAAGGGATAGCTCAAGTTTATCAATTATCTCATCAATATTTTAATGTCCCTGTAAATCCAGATATAATTAGAGTGGTAGCTTGTTTATCCGTGCAGTTTTTCATTTAATAGGCCGTAATGGCCATCCCCATTTCATGTAACTTGTTGTATATCTGATGTTCTGCAAGCCTATCAATATTCTATTCAGCAATTTCATTTCCAGAGTGTGAAGTATGAGATAAAAATTCATTTTCTTTATACTATATATCCGGGAATGAGGGTTTATTAAGTAAGTCTTTTTGATGGAATATTTAGAGCTTAACTTATTAATGTTGTTATCAGACTTTTCGGATATTGTTCTTATGACCTTATCATATTTTAATTTTAATTCATCCTTTAATTTTAATTCATTCTTTAATTTTAATTCAGCCTTTAACTTTTCATTAATCTTTTCTATAAGATCATCTGTGATTTCAAACTTTTCTTGAAATTTGGGGAATTTATCTTTGGAAAATTCTGGTAATTTAAATATTGGATGGGTTTCTAATCTTATTATTATAGGAAGGGCTAGGTTTATCCTTGAAAATTGATTTATTATCAGTCTTAAGGATCTGATTAGAGACTACGTATAATAGTTGATTAGTGTAATTGTTTTGTTGAATTAATCTATTTATATCATTATTCTTAGGATCACCTTGGGTGTCTATTATATCTATTTTAAAAGGTGTATCTGTGACAATTCTACCATCTATTGGTAAACTAATTTCTTCTAGTGGGGGAATTATAGATTCAACCACCTTACTTTTGGTATGCCATTTATTAACAACCATGCTCAATGATTCCTTTTGATCATCCAATTTTCCTATGTACTCAAACCATTTAAAGAACTCTATATTGCATCTCATCCTTTTCATATCAGCGCATCATTTTTTCCAAAAGGATAATCTTTCCTTTAATGAATACTTTTCTGCATACCATTGCCGTTTTATGCTATTTTCTGGATCTAACCAGAGTTTATCTAAATATTCAAAGTCTTGTTTGAACTCCTCATCAGATCTAATCATGCATAAAGAGTCTCTTTCTCCTAGCATCTCACTAGCCGTGGGACTTGTTCTTTTGGTAATTCTAGGTTTATATTCAACCTTAGGAATTGTTTTAGAGAAATCTACTCCCTTTAGTTTTTTCTCTACATCTTCAAGTGTTACCTCTATTTCTTCTGGCGTTTTTTGAAAATGAAGGTCTCAAAAAAGACATTCTTTTACTTGAAGAAGCATGACTAAAGGATTGGCATCTTATAAATTTTAAATCTATAAATCCATCCGGAAATTGTATTACCTGCTCAATGGTTGAATTTTCTTCCTCAATTTCTGGCTCCGTTATGGAGTCAAAATGCAAATTATCCTTTACTAACACGTCAACCCATTTTATCATTTTTGGGACGAAAATATTGCTGTGATTGTGATGGGCTTCCATAAGCATGGTAACCCCTTTGTTACTTACTATTTTTGCTTTTGGAGCTAGGGTAGTTTTCATTAGCCTGTAATATACTCTGTATATTATGACTATTTCTCTTGTATTTTCTTTTCTATTCATGTTTTTTGTTTTAACATTTAATGTTAGGGTATCCATAACATTTTGATCATTAATATCTATAGAAAAATTAGGATAACAGTTAAAATATACCGGGCCATTAGCTAGGTTACTTTGTAATACTGCTAATAATGAATAATCAAAGTTTAGTAGCCTATTGTCTCTTAATAGAAGACATATAGGTACATCTAAGCCTAATTGATACAATGATTTAACCGCGACCTGGACAAGTCCTATGTAAAGAAACGTATAGTTTTTCCTATATCTCTTAATATCTTCAGCTGCTAATAGTTTAATAGTCTCAATAGACTTATTAATAGCGATTGTAGATTCGGAGGTTTTAATATTATAATTTTTAATAAAATTAAAGTGTCCAGTCTTATATACCTTTTCAAAATGTTCCTTTGGGATATTCAAATTTTGTAAAATGCTCTCTATATTAGCTATTTTAGTAGTTGTGGCAGAAATATTAATACTATTTATTATGTTTTGATTTTCAGAGGTATCCATTAAAATTGTGCAGATAGTTTTAACTGAATAATTGATATATTATCTAATTGTCTCCTTTGTATAAACAAATTGTGACTAACATAACATAATTCATTATATAAACTGATTAGATTGTCGAGAATTAATTTTCTAGTTATTTTTCTAGAATAATTATCTAGAGTTTCTGAAGGTATTAGTTTTTTATAATAGTCTAAGTTCTTTAATATTTCTGTTCTTTTCTTTTTATAGTTACTCTGATATTTCAAACATATCCTTTTTCTCCTATTTTAGTATTTTATTTGTTCTGTAAATGGATGTGTAAGCATAAATTTTAATATAATACGAAGTATTCGGGGGAATGTTAGTACTATCCTGAGGCCAATATCTACTTTAGATGTTACTCCTTAATAGTTATTTCTTTGTGAAGTATTTACGGTTATCTTATCTAAGTTCTTTTATCTTATTGCTTTAGGTTTGGTGATGGGAACACCATCCGGGTCTGGCTCTAGTATCAAAACTTTAGAGCTAATCCAACGGAAAATACAGGCTTGCCAACTCTAGACCGTGATTAAAAGGTTACCCAACTTAAGGAATAAAATTAAGAAAATAGAGTAAGAGTATCAGCAAAACTAGACACAGAAATAACCGCTTAAGAGCAACATAATTTCGACTGGCTCTAGGATAGTATAAAGATTTAGCTATTCAAACTCATACTCCTCCCGGCCAACATTGCTCTGATACCATTTAACGGATCGTAGAAAATGACTTGAAAATTAATTACAAAGGCAGGAGCAAAATAAAAGAAAATACTACAAGTAGTAATAAAGTAGAAGAAAAAGATACTTACAAAGAGCTGTTTATTGATAAGAAGGAAAAATAGAGAACATAGAAAGGTTTGGGCAATTTGAAAATGAGTGTAGTGTTTTCCGAATGCCCTTCCTAATACAAGGTGAAGGTCTTAAATAGACCTCAATATGATGAGTCAACTAATTACTACCTGCTATCTATTAACATGTGTCCACATGTGCAGATTTAATTTGACACAGCTCTACTTAAAAGATGTCTTCATCTTCTTGCAACTTGATTTCCTTGAAATTTGAAATTTGTCCTGATGTGACCTTGAAATTTGATGAAGATTCATCTTCATCTGCATGGGAGTTTGTAGAGATTCCATTTTGTCCTTATGTAGCTTATCTTTTTGCTGCATTGTTTTTTGAGTGGACTCTTGAGGGGTCCACTGCTTTTGATTGTAGTAGCTTTTCATTTTTTTGAAAGGATAGTCTAGCCGTGTCCTTTAGTTGAGAAGATAAGCTTGAGCTATCCCTTGCAGATCTAGCATGCCTCCATTGCTTAGTTCACTTGTATGAGAAGATGCAGTATCTAATAATTCCATTACCTGTTTTCGTTGGGTATCTTTTTCCAAATTTGACAAGGCCTGCTGGAGCCTTCTTTTTAATTCTTCCTTGGACAGTTGGGAATCCTATCGTAATGAAGAACTTCAAGTTTTCTTATCTTCCTGGGGTGTTGGTGCCCAGCCTTTGATTTTGATGGTCTTACTCAGATATTTAATCCTTTCAAATTCATGATTATCAAAGGACCAGCTAATAATATATGAAACTTTTTGCAATAAAAAACTTACACAATTTAATATTTTCTGGTAGGGTAGAAATATTATGCTCTACCTGAAATTTTTCAAATTGTGTCTGAAAATATTTTGATAATACATGTTTATTTCCTCCGAATTGGTTCCACCATTCGTAAAACCATCTGGGGATTATCGTGCTTTTCATTTCTTCTGAATACTTGACAAACCAAGAGTGAGTGTTGGGCCTTAGATACATAAAGTTATACCAGGCTGCCTTATAATCATACCAGTTGTATGTCTGGGGTCTATGGGTTCTTTATAGGGGAATGGGTGTATGTAGATGATCTACAAACCATTCAAACGGACTTAAAATTCTTTTAATTGTGAACTTCGAGTATTGAATACTGTCAGGATTATCCAGACATTTTAATTTATGCTCAACTTTTACTAAATCGGCATCTGTTAAAATGAACTCATAATACCTTCGGCTTTTAAGGGGATCATCTGTCTCCACATAATTCCAATTTGTGTAGCAGGGTTTTAGTAACTCGGGTACTCCAAAACCTTCATATTTTTTATCGAGGGCCATGATCGGCAGTACCTGTAAAACTGTTAGCTCAAACTGCTGTTTATTTGAAATATTTTTCTCCATTTTCTTTTCAAGAGTTGCTGGCAGAACTTCCTGCGAGAATGTCTCTGGTGGCTTCATTTCATAGCTATCCTTTGTTTGGATAGAGATAGTTTTGTCGCCTAATGAAGAGTCTCCTTTAAAAACTGATTTTAATGGTTGTAATCTGGTCTGACTGGTTATGGGTTCCTTTAATGGGGACGAAATAGTATCTTTTGGCAAAGATGAGAATTCTGCCAAAACAAAATATTTATTTTCTGGTTTTGGTTTTTCCTCTTCTTTGAAGGGTCTTTTCATTGTTTCTTCTAGTTTCAAGGGCTTAAATGGAGGCCTCAAGGGTCTTATACCTGGTGTTCCGGGTCTCATTTAGTTCCCTGTAGAAATTCCCTAGTCAAAAAATCTGGGAGAGAATTATTTTCTCCTTGTATAAACTCGATTTGAAAATCAAAGCTGGATAACAAAGCCTGCCATCTGGCAAATATTTTTTTAGAAACCAGATTTTTTACATCTTTTTGTAAAACATCTTTGGCTGCTTTGTAGTCTACTCATAGTTAAAATTCTTTAATTATTAGATCGTCTTGAAATTTTGTGATACATAGCACTATAGCTAGAATTTCTTTTTTAATGGTGCTGTAATTTTTCTGAGCATTATTCCAGATTCCTGAAGTGAATCTTACTAATTGTCGGGATTTTCTAGGGAGATATTTTGTTTAAGGATGCCTCCATATCCTATGTCTGAGGCGTCAGTTTCTACTATCATGAATGCCTCTGGATGTGGTATTCCTAGACATGGATGTTTTTTGAAATATTGATTTTATTTTTTGGACCGTTTCTATTTGTTCTAATCCCCATGGGACTGGATCCTTCTTAAGACACTGATAAAGAGGCTTACAAACCTGTCTAATATTTGGAATAAAATTTTCAACATAATTGAGACTTCCTAAGAATCTGTGAAGCTGAGTTTTATCAATTAATTCATCTGAAAATTTGGATCAAAACTCTATGGCTCTACAAATGGGTTGATAGGTTCCTTGATATACGTCATGACCAAGGAATCTAATAGCAGTATGGAATAAGTTAATCTTTTTAGCGCTTACTACTAATCCATTTTGCTTAACAACTTCTAAAAATATTTGGATATGTTTGAAGTGTTGTTCAATATCTTCTGAGTATATTAAAACATCATCCATGTAAACTATAGAAATATGACTATGTGGATTAAATATGTTGTTCATTATATTCTGAAATTCAGACGGTGCATTTTTTAATCCGAATGGCATTACATTCCATTCATATTGTCCGAAGGGTACATTAAAAGCTGTTTTATATTTATCCTTTTCTGCTATTTGTATTTTCCAAAATCCGGATTTCATATCGAGCTTACTATAAATGTTAGCTTTATAAGTTCTTTTAAGAAGATCTCTTTTATTGGGTATTGGATACCTGATCCATTTTAAAACTTTGTTAAGGGGCTTATAATTAATGACTAGCCTTGGGGCCCCTCTTTCTTTTTCCGCACTATTATTGACATAGAATGCTGAACAACTCCATGGTGACTTGGAAGGTCTAATAATCTTTTTATCAAGTAAATCATTGATTTCTTTTTTACAATATTCCATTAACTCCTGATTCATTTGAATAGGGCTTGCCTTAGTAGGGATATTCTTTTCGTTGAATCCCTCAATATATGGTAACTCAATAATATCGCGTTTCCTATCCCAAAAGGCATTAGGAAATTCTGAACAGGCTTCTCGTTCTATGAATTCTTGTAGGCTTTTAATTTTGGCTTCTACCTTCAGATTTTTTAAAGTAGATTCAATCCATTTAAATTTTATCTCATTTTTTAAATAGTTTATTTGTTAGGAAAGCATATTTATTCTAAAGATAGTTTTTTCTTTTATAAATTCACTTTCTTCTTTTGACATACTATTCAGGTAGGGAAAAATGATATCTTTTCCTAGAGCAGTGGTGTGGATGCCATCTAAATAAGCGACATAGGGTTTTAATTTGGGTTATAAAGGGGGTGCCTAATATTATTTCTTCGTTTATATCTTTAGTTATTACAATATCATTAATAAAACAGATTCCATTATTGCATATGTGTGCCTTATGGAGTTTATAATTTATTTTGAATCTTTCTCCTGTCGCGGAGAATAACCGCATTGTACTTTTTTCAAGGTACTTAGTAGGGGTTACTCCTTCAATAATGCAGTTTTGGTCTGCACCTGTGTCTAACCATGCAATTTTGTGAATAGTATAATTTTTATTTATAACCAATGTGATAGGTATATGCCAGCTCTGGGCTTTAACTATTGCAATAGTTTTTACTCCTGATTTACCTTCTAGAGGGCTCCCTAGATACTCATCTTCTTCTTCACCTTTTTCTAGTTTTGATGTTTCTCCTGGTTTGGATTGATACAATTCAGATCCTTTCATTGGTTCTAGTTCATTTAATAGTTTATTAGCAAGGGAATCTTTTTCTAGCTTGTTAAGTCTTTGCTTAACTTCTTTGACTTCATTTTTAATATGTAATAATTCGGTTTGAAGATCTTGTACTGTTGTACTAGACTTTTGTTCTTTAAATTTATTTAGTACGTTTTTCATATTAAAAGGCTCAATTGTTTCTTTGTCATGTTGTTGGTTAAGAACTATATTTTTTAATTCTATTAAATATTTTTCTTTTAAGATCTTTATCTTCAGTGTGATCAATCATATCAAAGAAGATTTCCTAGTTATTATTGGTAATGACATTTATTGAGTGGCTATCACAGGTGCAGATTGCTCCCGTACATCCACAATGATCAGTTGAGGGGTATCACATTATCAGTTCAAACAAATTCACGTTATTAACTTCCTTAATTTCACCTAATTTTCTACCGACTGACACAATAACACAAAAACCTAAATGTTCCAGTTCTACTATATAAGGAACACCCGAGGGAAAAGATATCCCGCAAGAAAAACCCTTGGATTATGTTCAACAAAAATACAGGTATACCTCCCCACCCTATCAAGAAAAGCATGTGGTGTCCTTGATGCATATATAAAAATAAAACGTGGGAATAGGTAACATACCTATGCGACCTAGGCGTCTGAGGTGACCTCTAGTATCCTCTCCTGTGCTATCGGGCTGAACCAGTGCATTCTCAGATCCCACTGAGCTCGTACCCTCTCCACAAGCTCTTACTGCATCAACTTCGACACTCTGTCGAGCCTCAGCTCTGGATAGCAGCAACTTATTGTGCAGACAACTCCCGCACCTCAGCTCGGAGTGCTACTACCTCCGCATACCATCTTTCCAGCTATGGCGCCTACAACTATGCAAGGCGCTCATCCATCCGCCTCTCAAAGGCGTCCAATCTACCATGTACTAAACTAGGGAGCCCTTCGAACTCTTTTGTGACCCATTTTGTGAACTGATGCCAGATATCAAATTTTCTCCGTTTCAACTCCCGAATATGATTTTTGGGCTTCTGGGTATAACATGTAAGATACCTAAATCAACTCATTAGTGAGTTGTCCTTAGGACTGGACTTCCTCACCCATTTTATTCATTTGGAGCCACTGAGACACTGCTTTCACCCACTTGATTTTAACCTTCTTTTTTGGTGATAGCTTAGATTCATGCTCAGCTATTTCCATTTCATTCTTAGTAATTCTAGCCACACGAATATTCCCAACATCTAAGGGAAATAAGTGGTCTCTTCGCTCTTTGAAGGTGTTGCTTTTATTATTGACTCGGAACATGATCTCATGCTTTTCTAAGTCCATAAGTGCCCTTCTAGTATCTAGAAAAGATCTCAAAAGGATAATTGAGATATCCCTATGCACATCAAAATCTAATACCACAAAATCGGTTGGGAGCACAAATTTTTCGACCTTCACCAGCACATCCTCCACCTCCCCTACTGGTATTTTGATTGACTTATTAGACATTTAGAGTCGTATAGAGGTGGGATTTAACATGGACAATCCTGACCACTTGTATATGGCTAGGGGCATCAAATTTATTCTAGTCCCATTATTTCACAAAGCATGCAGTAGTCATAATGCCTAATTCTGCAAGGTATGGTGAACTCTCTCAGATCACCCTTCTTCTTTACACTAGTGCTAGCGATAATGACACCCATTCGATGTGTTATTCGAACCAACTCTTTATCATCACTTGGAAACTTCTTTATTATCAGCATCTTCAACTATTTAGCAAAACCAAGCATCTCATTGATTATATCTATGAACGACACTCGAAGTGTTGCTTTTTTTAATCACTCAGTATGTTTAGCAATTTTGGTATCAAGAGCTTGTTTGAATAGCCTTTGCGGAATGGGAAGAGTAGGTGGAGGAAAAGATTTAACAATGTCATTAATACTTTTCTTAGCCTTCCCCTTCCTCTTGGACGTAACTGTAGCATCATCATTTACCGCCTCAACATGTGGCTTCTTTAATCTGTCATCAACAACCTCATCAACCTGTGGCTTAAGTATCCCCTCACATTTATCATCACCCTCACAAGCATTCTTGACACCATTTCCAATAATATCATCGATAACATCACCAAACATGGGTTGCGTAACTCTTGCCACTCCTAGTTACAATTGCCATACATTGAGCACTAGAGGTACCAACATGCCCCTTTGGGTTGCCCACGGTATCAGTAGGAAGATGCCCCTTTTTCTTGGGGTTTTGCTCTCGTAAAAGACCCCTCACTTATTTCTGTATCCTAAATAGACACTGTATTGGAGCCAATAATTTCCATCAAACTTTTAAAACATGCATCGGACCTTTCTTTATTTGCAAGCACTTTCTCCAATATTCCTTCAATCTTGGAACCCCCTTACTCTTTAGGAGGTCCCTCTCTCCAATTTTGGGAACTAGAAGAAGGACCCTGGGTGGGATAGAGGGATCACATTCTTGTTTGCAAAATTTCCATTATTGTTCCATCCTTGATTTGGTCCACCATAGTCATTCCTCATGAGTATTTACCTTGACTTTGCGGTTAAGGTCTCCATTATCCTTGATATGAGAAAGGAAGATGACCTTCATGTTGTTGAAGGTAGTGTGGTTTATAACCTCTGAAAGTGTTGCTAACAAGATAGCATCTTATACTTGCACGGGAGGTGACTCTTGGTAAGATTGATATTAATATGGTGAAAGGGGGCATCCATGCCCATATTGAGAAGCATTACCAACTTTTTCCACAACACACACTTTCTTAAACTTAGACTCGATCAGCCTCTTGGTTAGTAGGGCTATGTTGGTGGCCACGGTTACCATTATTTTATCATAATCACGGTTCTCCTTCATCAAATGGGATAATAAAGGAGTACCCACATTCAACCCTCTACTTTGGTCTCCACCATTCCACGCTTGGTTATGCTTTATAATCCAATCAAGAATTGTAGCAATCCGATTGTAAGTATTTTCTATGAAGCAACTTCCAGCTGCATTATTTTCCAAATTCTATGTCAATGGATCCCAACCGATGTAGAACCTTTCAAAAAAAATATTCTTCGGAAGCCCATGGTCGGATGCCTTAAGTATATACTGCTTGAAGCGTTCCCATGCCTTAAAGAGTTGCTCCCCAGAGAGCTGTTGAAAGTAGAAGATCTTGTCCCGATGTTTCGCCTTCTTACATGGAGAAAATCGCTTCTTGAGGAACACATTGACAAGTTTCTGCCAAGAGTGAATTGAATTTGAAGGAAACCTGTGCAATCACTCTTGAGCTTCTCTAGCCAAGGAGTATTTGAAAACCCTTTTGCCGAATGGCGTTATTAGAAACGTTATTCTATTTGTGGAGTTTGCAAACCTCCAATATATTTTTGAGGTGTTGATAAGAATTGTTGTATGTAGATTTATGAAATTGGCCTTCATCTTTGATCATAGTGTAGATGCTACCATCTATCTTGAAAGACGTAAAATTGACCCTAGGTGGCACGATTAAACTTGCATAGTCAATCTCATCATTGACCTTCACAAATACATTCTCCATATCTCCTTATGGTAAAGCCATACTCCTTCTTCACAAAACAAAGCAAAGCAAAAGTGATAGAAAAATCACAATCAATCAAACCAAATAAAAAATATGCTAGATAGGGCATATACTAAAATCCCTGTTAATGGTGCCAAATTAATGATTTCCATGTGCCATTGTGCCATTGTGCCATTGTGCGGTGAGGAGGATTTTGTTGGTTTAATTATTGTGGTCACACTCTAGAACATGCCTGGCTACTCATGCTTGAACTTTGGATTGACTATTGATTGTAGAGATGAACTTAGACCTCCTTTGTACTTCAAAACCCACATTTACCTAACTGAACCTACCAAATGATGCATGTATCCCTAGTCTCCCCTTTTGAGCCTATGACCCTTTTTCTTGATCAATCGAAATGAATGCTAAACCTAATTCTCAAAGTTGACCCCCTCTTGAATCCATCCTCCTTGACACTATCAAATGTAATGAGAATGAGAAAAAAGGTCTAAGTTTGGGGGGGGGGGGGGTTGATAGGGTGGAAGAGAAAGAGAAGGGCATAAATAAGTGTTTGACCATATCCGTAGGTGTATTGAGCGATGAGCTAAAAATAATAAAAAGAAAAGAAAATAAAAGAAAAAAGAGAAAAATGAAAATTGAGCTTTCAAAAAGTGCCTTGGGTTATGAAATGTTGCTAAGGAAAGAAGGGAGGAAAAAGAAGGGATCATAAAGTGAAAAAGGTAGTGGGAATGTGATGTAGTGTTCAAGGATGCTAAATGAGCCACTAAGGATCATATTTATATCCTACTAGCCCTTTGACCATCATTATAAACTTAGAAAATCTTTTATGTGAACTCAACCCAAATTTTCAAAAGAAAAGATATTTGAGTAAATAGGCAAGCATATGGTAGTTGTGAGCGATCTTGTTAACTTCTAGTTGAGTATTTTTCTCTCCTCTCTTGATCTTGTGTCCTTGTAGTGCATTATCATTGATTTTTAAAATGGACACTTTCCTTAGCCTCATTATAGGGCATATGGATGATAATGACTAGCATGACTTACTTCTCAAATCTAGATATGTGCATATTGAAATAATGTCATAAGTGGAGATTGCATCCTTGGTTTTGGTAGTTGTGAGAAAAATAATTTTGTTGGATAGAGGGGGTGGCTTGCTTGAAAATTTTGTGCTTGCAGCTTCTTGTCAAAACCACCCTAGTCATGTCATTTTGTGATGCCGGGAAATTAGTTTAGGTCTAAGTTAGCTTTTCTTATATTAGTTTCTTGAGGAAAAACAAAAACTTTAAGTTGGGGGTGTTGATGTGTCAGAAGTTTGTGACACATCTGTACTTCATTTCATAGAGTTTTGCATTCCTTTAAGTACTAATTTAAGTCAAAGCTAACTCTATTTTTCTATATTATAGAAACCCAAAGGAGAAGAAGAAAGGAGGCATTAAAGTCATTGAGTCTTCCACAAATAGAGAAAAAGATGGACCATCCCTTCCTTACATGGTCGGTACATCCAGCAGTCAAAAGGCATCTGATCCAAAAAATCACACCTAGGTGGTCAACAACTAACAAATCAAAGGACGGACCATCTTCTCAAATGACAGTCCACCAATCAAAAAACGATTAATGTTAATGAACACCATGAGCCAGTTGATGAATCAAAAGACGGATTAATGTTATGGACTTTTTCATTCTTTTTCAGATATAGTTGGATAAATAGATAGTTCCAAATATAGAGTTTTAGATAGGGAAAGTAGGCAGTCTTATCTAATTTTCCATTTAATTTGTAATTGAACTTGAGGATCAAGTTCATTAGTTTAAGTTTTGTTCTCTCGTGTTTGATTTCATGGGTAAGAATGTCTAATTACTTGTTTTCTTCCTCTTCTCTTGCTATGGGTAATTAAACCCAGATCTAGGGTGGTGAACCTAATGAGTTTGTGAACCCTAATGATCTCAATTGGATAAAATTGATTATGGGCTTGAGAGTATCTGATTAATTTGGGGTTTGTAAAATGTGATTGGTGATGAAAGTCATTCAATCTTGCCCAATTCCCTTTATTGTGCTTGAAAGAGCCAATTTAAGTTTGGTTAGTATCAATCAATGATAACCTAAGACTCTAACTTTGTATAATGGATTCACCAAGACATAGAAGGAATTCAATTTGCAAAAAGCAATCGGGTAGAGTGAAGTTCTCTTCAATTTGACAAAAGTGATGTAGATTGACACCATTGAAATTGTTGAAAGACACCCATTTGTTGCCTAAGTTGATTGCTTGCATATTCACCGAAAGACCATTCTTAATTATCCCATTTGAGTGATTTAGGGGGATCAACCAAAATTTGGGGACATTTTCCTAGTTTTCTCATTATTGAATTAATCTTGAAGAATTAACAATGGCTAGTTATAACTTGGCATACATCTATAGTTGATGTTGGGCATATTCTTATGCCCATTTGTCACATTTTTACCTATCTTTTATCATGTTTTAAGAAGATTATTCTTATAAAATGCAAGGTTTCATGAATGTGTGTGTGAAAAGAGCTAACAAATATTTTTAGATGATTTTGGTAGGTAGCACATGGAAAAATACTCAAAAATGGTGCAAGGTGTGAAGAAAGAAGAGTTTGAGGAAAATATGGCCTACTGAAATTGGAGAAGTGGCGCGCCAGAGCCTAAACTTAAGCAAAATTATGCTCAAGTTGGTGATATGGATGAAGTGGCACACCAGACCTCAAATTTTAGAAGAATTTTGATCAACATCTTGGCCAAATGATAGAAGTGACACGCCAGAGTGGATCCAAGCTTGGAAATTTTTTTTAACACTCTGGTGCATGGAGAGAAGTGGCGCAGGATCCCGAACTACAGAATATTTACTAACACCATGGTGAGATAGCTGATGTGGCACGCCAGGGCTTATCTGGAGTTCTTTTTCTAAGTCTAAAACCTGAATTACTTAAGGAAAAAAAGGGACTTTGTTACTATGCTTATAAATACATTTCAAGGGTATTTGTAAGGGGGAGTCGGACATTTTACGCACGGTTTCGGGAAAGAGACAAGAAGTTTCATTTTCTTCGTAGTTTTTTATTCATTACTCTTTATCATTGTGATTGGAATGATGATTTCTTTGGGTTTAAACTTGAACATGAGTGGCTAAACTCTCTATTATAGGGTTTTTGCTTATAGCTTGATAGTTATAGTTTGAATATTCATTTATGCTAGACGTTTATTCTTATTTTCAAGATTGTTTATGCTAACTTGATTTCATGTTTATTCCTTAGTCTAATCACCCTTTCGAATATGTATCATTGGTTCATTGGTTGAACGTGGGAGAGGGAACTAATGAGGGTTAAAATAAATATGAAGTAGGTTTTGATTCCTTGTCAAGAGTTCAAGGAGTTGATTTCATTGTTGAGGATAGGGATATATCCTGCAACCTTACTCAGGTGAGTCAAGTATCTTCAACCATCATCTCATGTTTCTCCTCCAACCATAAGGATATAGGTGTTAGGGTTCGTGAGATAGTTCTTGGCTATTCAGGAGAATAATCTAGAAATGAATTCATAATTTGCAACTAGAAATCTTTGGAAGAGTTAGTCTAGTGTATTTGAATCCTCAAACACACCTGAAAGCGATAGTGCCAAGACCCTGGATCCTAATCATCATTTGAATTATAGCTCTCTTGCAATGGAATTATTTTTATTATAGTTATATTTCAAGTTGTAGTAAAAAGTAATCTCAAAACTCTTTCCAGATTTCACTTGTGTTTTCTTGAATAGTGAAATAATGATTCAACTTAAATAGTTAATCTGATAAGTCACTGTGGGTACGATATCGAGAGTTCAGTATCCTATATTACTTGACGACCACGTACGCTTATCTGTGCACATGGCGACATCAAGGTTTTGGCGCCATTGCCGCGGACTTGGATATCAATTAATTATTTTTGGTTGGAATTTTTATTCCACTGTTCAATATTTTATGTTGGTTTGTGGTTGTTGAATATTTTAGGTGTTGTTTGTTCAAAGTATGCCAGCTACTCGATGTCACAGACAATCCTTGGCTCACTTTGATCTGGAAATTGAAAGAAAATTTTATCGGCTAGCAATGACAGAGAACAATGAGAAAAAGTGGGGCAACAACCAAGAAAGTATTTTAGCGCTACACTTTGCTAGGCCGAACTTGGAGAACACTTCCAAAGAGATCATCAAGCCGACCATCACTGAAAATTTTGAGTTGAAAGAGGGAACCGTGTGGTTGGTTAAAAACACTTATCAATATTAGGGCATGCCGCATGAGGATCCTCACAGGCACTTAATGACATTTGTGGAACTAAGTGATAACTTTTGTTACCAAAATGTTTCTGATGAGTATGTTAAGAATACTTTGTTCCGGTTTTCATTGATTACAGAGGCAAAGGAATGGCTTCGAAATGAGCCAGAAAGGTCTATCACCACTTGAGAAGCTCTTTCCAGTAAGTTCATAAGATGGTTTTTCTCATCGAGCAGAACAAAGGAGTTGAGAGGAAAGATTTTAGGGTTCATTTAGAAGGATGGTGAGATGCTCAAGATTGGGACAAATACAAAGGATATTTGTGAGATTGTCCGCATCACATGTAAACGAAGGAGATCATTGGGCATTCTTTATAGATGGAATGAAGCCAGAGTCCAAGATTTTACTTGGTACTACTACACAGGAGAAAATCTTGTCCGAAAGCTACAGTGAGATATAGGCTTTGTTGAATCTCATGTCAACGGGAAGTCAAGACTATTAGGATTCAAGCACGTTTTGCAGCAATAAAGGTCCCAGGGAAACTTGAGATTGATGGTGTGGCTACAATTTGGTCAGATATCAGTCAGTTGGTGAATGTGATTAGCAAGTTATTGACCACACTAGTAGTAAGTCAGGTTCATCAGGTTTATCAATTTCAGACTCCACCGCCATCATGTGAGGCATGTGATGAGAGAGTCATGACTATTAAGGCTGTCCACTAAACCTAGAGCTTATCTATTTTATGGCGCAACAAGGTTGCAGTAGAGGATTTTCAAGAAATAGTTCTAAACAAGGATACAAGAATACAACTAGTCCTCCATGGGGAGGAAATCAGAACTTTGACCGAATATCTTTTAGAGAAATCAGGACCAGCAGCCTAGCAGTTCCTTAGAGGAGACCATGAAGCAATGGATGGTTCAGTGACTCAGGTTATTAATAAGATACCGAAGTCAATCCATGAGTTGGAGAGACAAGTAGGACAGTTGGAAATTCAACAGAAAACTAGACCCCAAGGGGCTCTTTTGAGTAATATAGAGAAGAACCCCAAGAAGAATGTGACGCAATTTCTTTGCGCAATGGAAAAGAGTTGGGTGAAGTGATACCTAGATAAAATAAAGAAGGGGTAGAACAAGTTGTAGAGTCAAATCAGGAGGTTGGTGATTCAAGTCATTAACAACCAAAAGCAGTAGAAGTCAGACCACCTCCTCCATTTCCATAGAGAATTAGAAAGAAGAAGGAGGATGCAACTTGTAAGAACTTTCTATATGTCTTGAAACAAGTGCATGTGAATCTACCATTGGTAGAGTTGTCGCAGGAGGTTCCAAAGTATGCCAGATATCTTAAGGATATTGTGGCCAATAAAAGAAGGCTCACAGAGTTTGAGATGATACTCTCACAGAGGAGTGCAGTTCCTAGGTGAGAAACAAGATTCCAACGAAGCTGAAGGACCCTGGGAGCTTCATTATTCTAGTCATCACTGGAAGTACAGAGGTTGGCTTAACATTGTGTGATTTGGGTGCAAGAATTAATCTTATGGCTGCATCATTATTCAGAATATCAGGGTTAGGAGAACCACATCCCACTATAGTGACACTTTAGTTGGCTGAAAGGTCTATCGCTTATCCTGACACAATTAATGAAGATTTGCTGATCAAAGTGGGACCGTTCATCTTGCCGGTGGACTTTATCATCCTTGAATGTGAAATTGATGAAGCATGCCCATCATTTTAGGACGAGGATTCTTAGCTACAATAGATACAGTTATAAGGGTGAGGTTAGGAAAGACGTCGATGATAGTGGATGGTCAGAAAGCAATTTTTGATGTATTCAGGGTGGCACGATTGCCACCCCACTATGAAGAGATAAAGACCATCACAATAGTAGAGCCTCATAGGTCTAAGTAGGTAGTAGAGCATCATGGGTCACAAGAAGAACCATCGGGAAGTCAGGTAACAAATCATCTCGCTTAGTTGGAGGAGTGAGAAGTCTTGCATTATGCTGCCATGTTAAATCAGGTGTTGCACGGGAGGCAACCTGTGAATGTAGAGCCACAACTATAAATAAGGCACTTGGTGGGAGGTAACCAATCTTTCTTTTGCATTTTTGTTTTGCAGATATGAACGGGGAATTTTAGGTGAAAAAGCGAAAAAAGAAAGTTGAAATTTTTTTTTAATGTGGGGCGAAATAGCTAATGCGGTGCACCAGGTGTTAAAATTCAAAGGAATGTTTTTTTCAGACAGGCATAATGGCTGGCACGCCGTGCTAGGCCTTATTTACTAAGAAAACTTTTTTCTTCTAAGTGTCTAGTGAAATGACTGGCGCGCCATGCCAGGGGTAAGTCGGGAAAATTTTTTTTTGGTTCCATTGGTCAAATCCGACCTAAGGAACCTAAATTAATATAAATTCCTACCCATACACTTTATTTTATTTTTCATTAATCTTCTCTCTCTAAAAAGGTAAAAAAAAAGAAGAAGCTCCCTTTCTCTCTCTAATATAGCCATAACTTTTCCTCTCCCCCATTGTTGTCTTTTCCTAAGCTTGGTGAAGAAAGATTCTTCAACTCAAGTAAGTGAATTTCTTATTTCCTTTAGTATTTATTTTTGTAAGCATGCACCCATTACCCTCTCTTCTCCAAATCAAAAATCCAAAATCATCATTATTGGGAAAGAATGTTGAACTTCATAATATGAGCTCTCCATGGCATAAAAATCATATGTTCTTCCATAACAATGTTTTATCCTTGATTGGGTTGATACTTTTGGTTGAATATTTGTGATTTTAAGTTGTGGATGTGAAGAAAGGTGGTGAATTAGTGGTAGAGATTTTGATGAAATTCTTGAATTTGGAGTACTTTTGTGGAGGAAGAAGTTGCTTGAATAATTTGATGCTTTAGCTTTGAAAATATTGGATTGTTGAAAATTCATACCAATTAATTGTGAAAAGTTAGTGAAGATCATGTAAATTGTTGGTTAAATGTAAATGGTGACTAAATCCACACTTGGGTTGCTGCGAATTGAGAATTAAGAACTGGGGAACTGAAGTGAGTGGCTAATTTGAAGCATTTTTGTGAAAAGAAAATAGAAAAAAATAGGAGTGTGATGAAATCATTAATGTGAGTTGTGGTGTAAAGCTTGTGAGTGAATTGAGTTGATGAGTTTTGGCATGAAAATAGAGGAAGTTTGAGTACCCTACTTGACAAATTCTCACAACTATGCTAGGGAATTAAGTATTGGGTCATTTTGTGTCTCCTAAACCTAATTAGCTTACCTTGATATTCATGAACTAATTTGTGTTGGCATTGATTTTGATAGCTAGGTGCTATGGATTCATGAGCAAACAAAGCTAAGGAGGTGGAAGCCTCAAGCAAGGGATTCAAAAGGCTTAGGAAAGGAGTTATACCAAGTTCCTCTGTCCAAAGAGCAACCCCTGGTAGGAGTTTCGAGCTAAGACTATGGAGGATCATGAACTCAAATGGTTCAATGCTAAAAAAAAGCTAAGTATGCCCCCAGAGGATTGGATTGATTAAGGTCGTCCGGCACTAGAGTTCCCCACTATTCATGACACTGTCTATGAATTGAGGCTATGTTATGTGTTTTCTGATCGAAAGCAGTGCAACCTCACCTTAAAGAGGGAGTTTTATGCCAACTGGACACCTCTTATGGGGAGAGCACAAACATAAAGGTGCAGGGGCCAGTGGTCCATTTCACTGCCAGGTCCTTCATTGCATTTCTTGGTATATTCATGGTGGACCCAGAGATATATTTCTTGCTGCTTGAGAATCCCTCATATTGTGAAATCCACCACACATTGTGCAGAGAGCATTCAGCTACTCGATGGGCACGAAGTGAGACCAGTGATCATTCTACACTCTCCTTCTCCTACTTGACTAATGAGGCTAGAGTTTGGGTTATGTCATGATCCGATTGTGGACCCCGTACCAAAAAATGGGACCTAGAACTCAGAAGAGCTCTAAGCTAACACATGGCACATACATAGTATGAAAGAGAGCATAATTAAAGCAAAACTGATTTATATCGTAAGATAAGCGAAAGTTTAAATTATAAAAAGTATGAACAGTGACAAGATGCCACAATGCAGAACCATCTCATGCATAACTGTCTGAAAAGCCTCTAGTCATAAGATGAGCTGATGGGACATCACTAATGTCACGACCCGAGCTGAGACCCTAGATCGAGACACGGGACCTAGAACCACAAATGGCTCCAAGCTAACCCATGGTACATACATAGCATGAATTAATAGCATATTCAAGCAGAAATTAACATAATCATGGATAAGCGGAAGTCTAAATATTATAAAGCATAAATAAAAGTAATAATATCACAACGCCGATTCACAAAGCTAAACATTCTAAGTTTAGGTCTGAAAGCCTCTACTATTTTTTGAGATGCTGGACAAGCCCCCAGCTAAGTCCAAGTATGAAACTAAAACAAAATGTAACAATAATAACTAATAGATGTCCTCAAATGATGAGGACTAACCCAAAGCAAGATGGAGCTGACCTCAACGAGTGCGAGCTAGTGAAGAGACTGAGATAGATCAATCGAACCTATATAATGAGACGATATAGCATATAGTATGCGGTCAGTACTTAGAATGTACTGAGTATATAAGGTAAGTAAAACATTCTAGTAAAATGATGGTATAAAATCATGCATAGAAAGCAAAAGGAAATAGAGATAATATGCTTTAAGCCATAAATCCAATGTATACATAAGCATAAGTATTCATCGTAATATGAACATAATGACCCAATGTTTAGAAATATAAATCATATAATTTGTAATGCTTGAAATTGTAAGTCAAAACTCATAAACTGATCAACAGGTCAAGTATGCTATAGAAAAATAATATCATAAGTCATGAACATGAGTAACCGAAAACATGAGGAACAGTGGGAGATTCTTATAACCAACATGCCCCACGTGTGCATATATGGATCCCGACATGTAACTCCTTAGCCAGGAGGATGCTCATACCTTGCCAAGGGTAGAATCATGAAAAAAGGCATCATATCACTCATTTGTGGCCCATATAGGCATGGGAAGACACTCTCATGAAGGACCCTATCATGGCTACATTTGCACGTAGTTCAGAGACCTGGATGTGCTTGAACCCCAAACTACTTGGTGTTAAATACTACTCACAAAATGTATACAATGCTCATATAATAATCATGAAACATACATGAAGTACATGGGCTAGCTGTAATCATGTGATTCATAAGCTTCTTGAGATACAGAAACTACCCATAAAATAGGCCAGTGAGTTTGCCATAATCATAAACACAATATTCATGAAAGCCATACATACTTCAGGAAATCATCATACTCTAAAATCCATAAATTCATAAATTGTTCTTGTGGAAATCAAGCATTATAATCATAAAACATAATTCACTTCACCTTACTTGAAATCATAAACTCATAAGCCTAACTTCATAAATAGTGCATAATAGGGCATAATTCTCATAAAATTGAAATCATGGTTTAATAATTAAGTTATAGTAAAATATGCCCCAATAGTCTTAGATCATCATTAAAAACATGAAGGGATTGGACCTATAGACATAGCATGAGTATTTTCCTAGAATTGGATTAAAACCGTAGAATTTCAATACATTTGATTGGAGACTTTAATTCATGAATTAAAGAAGAAATTGGGAATGAGGGTGGAAGAAATCCCCCCATTTATGTCCTTACATAATTGGGTAAATTGATTTCTAAGCTGGTCTTGAAAGCCCAAGAGGATTGAGGAAGAAATTGATGAGGAACTCTAGCTTGATCTTGGAAGAGGATTTCAATTCAATGCATGCATGAGAGAATAATGACTTAGGATAGGTAAAAACCTCTAAAAACACTTTTTATAAAACTTAAAATGATGTCATTATGTAGTTAGGAGCTTATGAATTACGAAAACACCCTTAATAATTTGACAGGAAATTGCACACTAACAGACCCAATGAGTGACAGGATGATTCACTGGGGCACTTATCGGGTTGTTCCTTGACCCATTGCTACTGGAAAATTCGTCTCCATTCTTTGGTATTTTCACTAGATGATTCACTTAACAAGTCATTAGGGGACACGACGACTCGTCCCTTAATCTGTTCTAAACACTGGAATTCAATACATTCTCCACCACGGTACACCTAATGAGTCACACTACCACTCATTGTGACACCACGACTCGTTGTCCCACTTTCAATGACTTTCAAAAAATAACTTTTTATCCAACTTATCATCATTTAAAGGTCACACAAAAGTCCGTCAAGTGACTTAATGGGTCACCTGACAAGTTGTTCTGCACCCTATTTCAACCCTCAGGTCTGATCTTCGGGATTTTTGAGGTGTTACATTATCTCCCCCATGTGAAAATTTTTCCTCACATGTATATTAAGCATATGAAGAGGCTGGGGAAAGAACTGCAATCCCAAAGTTGAGCAACTATAGCTGAAAACTGATGGAGTGACTGACTTTGAACTGAGATACATGACTGAACTGAATTCATGGAACATACATGCATGCTAGGACATGAATGAAACTTTGGTACATGATCTTAACATGAAACTGAGTAAAGTAATAGGGAGGAAACTAGTACCTCATGCTGGAACGGAGCCGGAAGGGAAAAGATGCAGGTATTTAGCCATCAACAAAACCTTCATTGAGGCTACTTCCTTGTTCCTCAACTTCTGAACCTGACGATCAAGGATCTCAATCGAAACCTCCTCATAAGTAAGGCTATCCTTCACATCAATACTCTCTACAAGAAAAGCTAAGGTTGGGTCACTAATGAACTTCTTCAACAGAGTTATATGGAAAACTAGATGCACCGAAGCTAACTCTTTCGGTAGCTCCAACACATATGCCACCTTGCTAACTCACCTCAAAATCCTATAAGGACCAGCATATCAGGGACTAAAATTCCCTTTCTCTAAAAACCTCATCACTCCCTTCATATGAGACACCTTCAGAAAAACCTAATCATCAACCTCAAACTCAAGCTCTCTCCGCCTAACATCTGTATAAGATTTTTGACGACTCTGAGTTATTCTCAATCTTTCTCTAATGAGCTGAACTTTCTCCATAGCCTCATAAACTTAATATGGCCCTATCGACATAGCCTCAGCTACCTCAAACCATCCTATAGGTGATTTATACCTCTGCCCATAAAGAGCCTCAAATGGAGCCATTTGAATGTTGGAGTGGCAACTGTTATTGAAGGCAAACTCATTGAGAGGCAAGTGATCATCCCAACTACCCTTGAAATCAATTTCACATGCTCTCAACATATCCTCAAGAGTCTTAATGTTCTCTCAGCCTGACCATCTGTCAGTAGGTGAAAAGTTGTGCTGAGCTTTACCTGAGTACCAAGTCCCTTCTGAAATGATCTCTAAAACTGAGAGGTGAACTAAGTACCCCTATCTGAGATGATGGACAATGGAACTCCATGAAACTAAATTAACTCCCAAATATATATTCTAGCATATTATTCAATTGAATTGGTAGTTTTAAGTGTTCAGAAATGGGCTAATTTGAGTAGCCTATCCACGATAACCCATATAGAGTCATACTGTTGGCGGGTACGAGGCAAGCTTATAATGAAGTGCATATTGATCTCTTCCAGCTTCCAAGTAAGAATGCTAATTTCCTGAAGAATACTTTCAGGTCTCTGATGCTCAACCTTCACCTATTGGCAATTTGAACATTTATCCACAAACTCTATTATGTCCTTCTTCATACCATTCCACCAATAGACTTCCCATAGGTCACGGTACATCTTGGTGGCACCTGGATGGATAGAGTATCTAGAACCATGAGCCTTACTCAACATCCGCTCCCTTAAGTCATCATAATTCGCCCTGATATTGGAGTACACCATCTCACCCTTGGGAGAAAACCTCTACTTTATGATTCGAACGACTTCCTTCAGCTTCACTAGGATAGGATCTTTGTCTCTCCTAGCTTTGACTTCCATCACCAATGAAGATTCTGACTCATTCTGAATGATAACCCCATCATCTGTAGAATCTGTAAGGTGAGCCCCTACATGAGCAAGCTTATGGACATACTTCACCAACACCTTTCTCTTATTCTCAACATGAGACACACTCTCTATGGACAACTTACTAAAAGCATCTGCCACTACATTGGCCTTTCTTGGATGATAAAGGACACTCATGTCATAGTCCTTGAGAAGCTCTAGCCATCTCCTTTGTCGCAAGTTCAGGTCCTTCTGAGTGAACATGTACTGAAGGCTCTTATAATCCTTAAACATATCCATATGCACCCCATACAAATAGTGCCTCTAAATCTTAAAAGAAAACACTCCAAATGCCAATTCTAGGTCATGCGTTGGATAAGTCAACTCATGAGTCTTAAGCTATCTAGATGCATACTATCACAACTCGAACATAGGCCCAAATCGAGACACGGGTCAAGGAACTCCGAGAGGCTGCAAGTCGACCTATGACATGAACATGACATCTAAAGCTCAACATAATAATGCAGAAGCTTAACATATAAAATAGTGGAAGTCTGAAAATCTAATAACATCTGAATACATAACACTGATCTGAAACTAAATACATACTATGTATGAGAAGCCTCTACATACTGATGAGTTGATGGCACAAGACCCAACTAATTCACTAGAGACTGAAACTGAAAATACTAAACACAAGCTGATAAAAAGGTCCTCGAAGGATGTGGACTCACCAACTGACTGAGAGATGCAAAATCTGAGGATCTACTTAATGGCTTGACTGAACTTGAATGTCTGAGCCTGTATCATTAAATGATACAACATAAAGTATGCGGTAAGTATGTGGAATGTACCGAGTATGCAATGTAAGTAAAACCATTAAGTAAGTAAGATCATAAATCATGCATATCATAAAACATTTCATCATAAGATTCTGAGAGTAAGGCTTGCATGCTATTATCTGAAAACATGACTTAAAGATATCTGAATATCATAACTGAATCGAATGACCCAATGCTAAAAAACTGATAATCATAAGTACAACTGAACATTGGGCCAAACCAAATGAAAACATAATATCATGACTAATTAACATGCATTACTGAAAATCATGAGGAATAATTGGAGACTCATCATATAATCAACATTACCATGATAGAACTTACATGGTCTCGACTATTACACTCAAGTGGGTAGAGCCATCCAAAGCCTTGCTAAGGCTAAGGGAACTACAATTATATCGATAACAAGTTGAAGGCCCCTCAGCAGCATGGAAAGCTCATAAGGGAGGTCCCAAATAATCTGAACATACCTACATTAGCACATAGCTCTAAGGCACAGGGTTGATTGAACCCATAGTCTTACTCGGTGCTAGACACTACTCCCAAAAACAAGTATCTCTCCATCATTTTTCAATAAAGCCGAACAATCACCTTTTGACGAAGCTTAATCATAACATATCATACATAGTATGAAAAGATAACACGAAGATCCTTGGCTCAAACCATACCACAAGCCGAAACATGGGAGTCTATACTCTAAAACCATGTGTTAAGCTAATAACATGAAATTTAAGTAAATCATGAAACATACTTGATCATGTGGGCTTGCCCAAACTTAAAAACGCTTTGAAATAGGCTTGGAAGTCAAAATCTTGGATATATACATGGGTAATTTAAAATCATACTTGCATCATAAACATCTGTTCATACTTACAAGTATAGATCATAATCTCAACTCTTCATGAACTTTCATGGTTGGACATCATATTTGTAAAAATTTGGAAATCATAATTTGTAATTGAAAACATTATAAAACATGCCCATGAATCATAGTACACCATTAGAAACATGAATAGAGAGTACCCATGATAGATCTTAGAGAATTCACAAGTTGGTTTAAAACCCCATAGGTTCATCAACTTAGAATTTTCATGAATTTGAGAAGGAATTGGGCATGGGAGTGGATGAATACACCCATTCATAACCTACATACTTGGGTACTTCTGATTTCACAACCTTCTTGAATGCCCAAAGAAATTAGGGAAGAACTTGATGAATCCTAGAGTTGATCACCCTTAGGAACTTTCTAGTCTTGCTTGCATGGAGAGGGATAAGTTTAGGATGAGTTAAAACCTCTTAAAATACACCTATCTGAGCTTAAAACGACGTTGTTTAGGACTTAGAAACTTAGAAATAACGGAAAATCCCTTAATAAATTCGTAGGAAAAACCACACTGCCAGTCCCAATGAGGGACTGGACGACTTGTTACTAGCACTTGTCATCAGCACTGGCAAACATACCTCTGTTGGTCACCACAAGGGACACCACAACTTGTGGTGTACCTAACAACTCGTGCTGAGTAAGTCGTGATGAACACAACAAAAAATTTAACCTCCATGGCGGATCCTGACCATGACCAACTCCATGCATCATTGCCCTGACCACGAGTCATGGCTTCTCTCGTGGTCAAATCCCAAACAAAAATTCTTTCCAACTCCCCTTTCCACTTTAAGAGTCACATAACGACTCGTGAAGTACCTCACGGGTTACTGGATGACTCGTTCTGTGACCTGGTGCAGAAATTCTTGTTTTCTCCATTTGAACCCTCGGGTCTAATCTTAGGGATTTTGGGGTATTACAATATCTCCCCCTTGGGAATATTCATCCTCGAATGTGGATAACCATACTGAAAAGCTGTGGAAAGAAACTGTCATACCGAATACTGAGCTTCTAAAGCTGAAAGCTGATGAAGTGACTGACTCTGGACTGAATTCATGAATCATACATACATACATTGACATGAAAGAAACTGAAACACATAAACTAAATGTGAAACTGAATAGAAACTAAGGATGAACTGATACCTCAAGCTGGAACTGAGCTGAAAGGAAATAGATGCGGGTATTTAGCCATTATATCTGCTTCGTCTTCCCACGTAGCTCCCTCAACATGCTGATCCTCCACAAAACCTTTACTGAAACTACTTCTTTATTTCTTAGCTTTCGTACCTGACGATCAAGTATTTCCACCAGAACCTCCTCAGAGCTAAGGCTATCCTTCACACCTACGCTTTCCGCCGGAACAACCAAAGCCGGATCACCCATGCACTTCTTTAAGAGAGACACATGCAAAAAATGGATGGTTGAAGTCAATTTTGAGGGCAACTCCAACTTATAGGCCACCTTTCCAACATGCCTCACAATCCGGTACGGGCCAACATAACGGGGACTAAGTTTTCTCTTCTTTTCGAACTTCATAACTCCCTTTATGGGAGACGCCTTCAAAAAACCCAATCATCAACTTCAAACTCAAGTTCTCTCCTCCTAACATCTGTATAGGACTTTTGATGACTCAAAGCTATTTTTAACCTCTCCCTTATAAGCTGGACTTTCTCCAAAGCCTTATGAACGGAATCTGGTCCTACCAAAACAGCTTCACAGACCTCAAACCAACTAATAGGTGATCTATACCTCTGCCCATAAAGAGCCTCAAATAGAGCCATTTGAATGCTGGAATGGTAGTTGTCATTATATGCAAACTCAATGAGAGGTAAACAGTCATCCCAAATACCTTTGAAATTGATATCACATGGTCTCAACATATTCTCAAGAGTCTGAATGGTTCATTAAGCCTGACCATCGGTCTATGGCTGAAAATTTGTGCTAAGCTTGACCTGAGTACCAAGTCCCTTATGAAACAATCTCCAAAATTGGGAGGTAAACTGAGTACCTCTATCTGATATGATGGACAAGGGCACTCCATGAAACCACACTAACTCCTGAATATATAATTTGGCATAATCCTCCGCTGAATCGGTAGGTTTGACTGGTAGGAAATGAGCTGCCTTAGTCAACCTATCTATAATCACCCAAATCGAGTCATACTATCGTTGAGTACGAGGCAACCCTGTAATGAAGTCCATATTAATTTCCTCCAACTTCCATGTAGGGATACTAATATCTTGAAGCACATCTCCAGGTCTTTGATGCTTAACTTTCACCTTGTTGACAATTTAGACATTTAGCCACAAACTCAGCTATGTCCTTCTTCATGCCACTCCACCAATAGACTTCCTATAGGTCACGGTACATCTTGGTGGTACCTGGGTGTATAGAATATCTAGAACCATGAGCCTCATGAAGCATCTGATCTCTCAAATCATCAACACCTGGAACACACAGATGACCTTGATATCGAAGCACACCATCTCCCCCTTGGGAGAAGACCTCCATCTTTTGATTCTGATCAAATTCCTTCAACTTTATCAAAGTTGGATCCTCGTCTTTCCTAGCCTTGACTTTGGTCACCAAAGAGGATTCTGATCCATTCTGAATAGTGACACCACCATCTGTCGGGTCAACAAGACAAACTCTTAGTCGTTCAAACAGATGCACATCTTTCACCAAATCCTTCCTCGCCTCATCTATATGAGACACAATCTCCATAGAAAGCCTACTTAGAGCTTCTGCTACCACATTAGCCTAGCCCGGATGATAAAGGACACTCATATCATAATCTTAAAGAAGCTCTAACCATCTTCTCTGATGTTTATTTAGATCCTTTTGGGAAAACACATACTGTAGGCTTTTGTGGTCTGTAAACTCATCCATATGGACCCTGTGTAGATAGTGTCTCCAAATCTTCAAGGAAAATACTACTGCTGCCAACTCAAGATCGTGAGTTGGGTAGTCTTTTCATGGAATTTCAGTTGCCTGGAAGCGTAAGCTATAACTTTACCGTGCTTCATTAATACAAAACCAAGGTCGATCCTTGAGGCGTCAAAATATACCACAAACTCATTGCTATCCTCAGGTAGGGTCAATACTGGTGCTGAGATGAATCGAGTCTTCAACTCTTGGAAGCTCTTCTCACAGGCCTTTGACCATTGAAACTTCACTTTCATCTGGATGAACTTAACCAACGGTGCCGCAATGGATGAAAACCCTTTAATAAACCTCGGGTAGTAACTAGATAAACCCAAGAAACTCCTGACATCTGAAGGACTAACTGGCCTAGGCAAATTCTTCACAGCTTCTATCTTTTTAGAGTCAACCTGTACACCCTCACTTGACACCACATGACCCAAAAATGCTACTGAGTTTAATCAAAACTCATGCTTATTGAATATAGCATACAATTGGAAATCCTTAAGAGTCTATAGCACCACCCGCAAATGAGCAGCATGCTCCTCCTCGCTCCGAGAGTATATGAGAATGTCATCTATGAACACAATCACGAACATATTGAAATATGGCTTGAACACCCTGTTCATCAAATCCATGAAAGCTGAAGGAGCATTTGTTAGTCCAAAAGACATAACTACAAACTCATAGTGACCATATTGAGTCCTGAAGGCTATTTTCAGGATGTCACTCTCTCTAACACAGAGCTAATGATATCCAGATCTGAGGTCTATCTTTGAAAAAAACCTAGCACCCCGAAGTTGGTCAAACATATCATTGATCCAGGGGAGGGGATACCTGTTCTTGATGGTAACTTTGTTCAACTACCGATAGTCAATGCACATCCGAAGGGAACCATCCTTCTTTTGGACAAACAGAATTGGTGCACCCCACGGGGATTTGCTAAGCCTGATGAAACCCTTGTCTAGAAGGTCCTTCAACTGCTCCTTCAGCTTGTTTAACTCAGCTGGAGCCATTCTGTAAGAAGGAATAGATATAGGCTGCGTATCGGGAAGAAGGTCAATACCAAAGACGATATCCCTCTCGGGAGGAATTCCCGACAAGTTATCTAGAAACACTTCTAAATACTCACACACTATAGGGACTGACTGGATATTTGATGTCTCCGACATATAATCTTTAACCCTAACTAAATGGTACACACAACCCTTAGATATCATTTTTCTATCCTTAAAGTAGGAAATGAAATGACCTATAGGCACAAATGAACTACGCTTCCACTCTAGGACTAGCTCACCTAAAAACCGGAACTCTACTACATGGGTTATACAATTTGCTGAAGCATAACATGCATGTAGACAATCCATGCCAAATATAACATAAAAATCTGTCATGACTAGCTCTACCAAATCTGCTGAGGTGACTTTCTGAAGGACTGGGACAGGGTAATTTTTGTACACCTGTCGAGCTATAACTAAGTCACCGACTGGAGTAGAGACTGTGAAGGGTTCTGATAGGATTTCAAGACTGACTCTGAAAATAAAGTAAAAGATAAAGTAGTCCCTGGATCTAACAATTCACATAATTAAAGGTGGAATACTCGTAACGTACCAATGACTGCATCTGGGGAGACCTCCTGCTCCTGATGTATTGCAAAGGCATAGATTTTGTGCTAATGCTGACCACCACCAGCACTAGTGGATGCACCCTACTGAGCTGATCATGCTGGTGGGGCTGCTAAACTAGTGGATAGGTCTCGACCTCTACCATGAATCCATCTAGCTGATGGGCAACCTCTGAGCATATGTCCGGACATATCACACCCGAAACAAGCACTTGAACCTGCTAAGAAGTGACTCGCGTGTCTCCGACCCCACCTGTCACACTGCAATGTTTGGCTCTGCAAGTATGCTTCCCTGACCTCGAGAGCCTGATGCTCTCCCTTCTGGTCGTGCCTAGATCTGGATGGCACACTCCCTGCTAATGGTGCTAGGGCTGATGATCTCTGATGGGACTGCTGACAGTGCCCACCACCAGGTCTTTGCTGGGAGAATCCAAAGTTGTCAGTCCTAGCCCTCTTAGCCTCTCTCTCCCTCTCACTCACCAATAAGAAACTCATCCCAAACAATGGGACCTACTCCAAATATTTTACTATCCTTCCATTGCCGGAAAAAGATATGAGCAACCCCTTTCAACTAATAAGAGGCTAAGTCTGCGCACTCCTCCCCTTTCACCTCCATAATCTGGGTGATCTTCTAGATCTCATCAATAAACTCTTGTGGATCCTCGTCCACCTTCAACCCATGAAACTTTGGAGGGTTCATCCTAAGAAATTCCCTAAATCTTGCCACTGTCGCATTCCCATTCTGGGGAATATGTGCTACCGCCTGCTGGTTGACCTGGGCGGTCAAAGCTTGTGCCAATATCTATGCTACCTTAAACTCTGCGTGGGCAACCTGCTCGGGCATGTGACCCTCAGGGCTGGTGGGGCTTGCTAGTGCGCATCCCCATTGCCATTCTCATGGCCATTTCAATTTTTGTTTCTATTTCTTCTTCCATTAACTCGGAAAGGAGGCATGATTCTGCAAATGCATGCAGCACAAGGTAGAAGGATAGAGAGACATTTCATCGCACGACTTAGATCTTGAAAGAAGGAAACATTTCCTAAAACATTTCATAGCCTCTTCATCATAAGTATGGCACATTTTACACCATGAAAAAAGACTTTACTTAACGCGACTTTTAGACATCCTAGGACACTTCAAAACCTAATTCTCTGATACCAAGTTTTTCATGACCCTAACATAGGCCTGGATCGAGACACGAGACAAGGAACTCTGAGAGGCTCCAAGTCAACCCATGCCATGAACATGATATCTAAAGCTCAAAATACTAGTGCAGAAGCTGAACATATAAAATAGCGAAAGTATGAAAATCTTATAACATCTAAATATCTGAATACATAACACTAATCTGAAACTGGAATACATACTATGTCTGATAAGCCTCTACACACTGACAAGTTGATGGGACAAGACCCCAAATAACTCACTAGAGACTGAAACTACAACATGTCCACGAATAAAAATTCAACATTAGAAACATGAAGAGAGTATATCCATGATAGATACTTAGAGATTTCACAAGTTGGGTTAAAACCCCATTGATTCATCAACTTAGAATTTCCATGAATTTGAGAAGGTATTGGGCATGGGAGTGGATGAATACACCAAGTCATAATCCTACATACCTGGGTACTTCTGATTTCACAACCTTCTTGAATGCCCAAAGGAGTTGAGGAAGAACTTGATGAATCCTAGACTTGATCACCCTTAGGAACTTTCTAGTCTTGCATACATGGAGTGGAATAGGTTTAGAATGAGTTAAACCCTCTTGAAACACACCTATCTGAGATGAAAAAGACATAGTTTAGGACTTAAGAACTTAAGAATTACGGAAAAGCCCTTAATAAATTTGAAGGAAAAATCACACTGCCAGTCCCCACGAGGGATTGGACGACTTGGTGAGGGGACAACTTGTTACTAGCACTCATTGCTAGCACTGGTAAACATATCTTTGCTGGTCACCATGAGGGACACTTCGACTCATGGTGACCAAGTCGTGATGAACATTGCCAAAAATTTAACCTCCATGCCGGCTCCTGACTGTGACCAACTCCACGACTCATTCCCCTTACCACGAGCCATGGCCTCTCTCATGGTCAACTCCCAAACCAAAATTCTTGCCAACTCCCCCCTCCACTTCATGACTCACTCAATGACTCGTGAAGTACCTCACAGGTCATTGGATGACTCGTCCTGTGACCTGGTGCAGAAATTTCTATTTTCTCCATTTGAACCCTCAGGTCTGATCTTAGGGCTTTCGGGGTATTACACATACACAATGACCATGTGATGCTGTATCAAAACATAACTAAGACCAACCCTAGAGGAATCACAATACAAAATAAAAGTAAGGTGAAGTGAGTCGTGTCTTTAACTCTAGAGAACTCTTCTCACAAGCATCTGAGCACTGAAATTTAACCTTCTTCTAGTTCAACTTAGTCAACGGTGCTGCAATGGATGAAAATCCCTCTAAGAACCTCCTGTAGTAGCAAACTAAACCCCTAATATCTATCAGACTGACAAGTCTAGGCCAATTCTTCACCCTTCTATCTTTTGAGGGTCCACCTATACACCCTCTCTAGACAGTACATGGCCTAAAAATGCTACTAATTTCAGCCAAAACTCACACTTACTTAATTTAGAAAATAACTGGTGATCCTTGAGAGTCTGCAACACAATCTTCAAATGAGTGGCATGCTCCTCCTCGCTATGAGAGTATATGAGAATATTATCTATGAAGGCAATCACGAACATATACAAATACTTCTTGACACCCTCTTCATCAAACCCATAAAAGTTGCAGCTTTATTCATTAGTCCAAATGACATAATTACAAACTCATAGTGTCCATACCGAGTCCTGAAGGCTATTTTCAAAATGTCATTCTCCCTCACTTTGAGCTGGTGATAGCCGAATCGAAGGTCTATCTTTGAAAAACACTTAGCACCCTGAAGCTGGTTAAACAAATCATCAATTTTGGGGAGGGGATACTTATTCTTGATTGTCACTTTACTGAACTGTTGATAATCAATGCACATCCTAAGGGAACCATCCTTCTTCCGGACAAAGAGAATTGAAGCATCCCATAGGGATTTGCTAGGTCTAAGTGAAATCTTTATCTAGGAGATCCTTCAACTGCTCTTTCAACTCCTTTAGTTCAGCTATTGCTATTATGTTAGGAGGAATGGATATAGGTTACGTAATAGGGAGAACGTCAATACTAAAGTTAATCTCCCGCTCAGGAGGGACTCTTGGTAGATTATTTAGAACACCTCCAGATACTCACATACAATAGGGACAAACTGAAGAGTTAAGGTCTCAGACGTAGAATCCTTAATTCAAACTAGATGATACACACAACCCTTAGAGATTTTCTTCTTGGCCTTAAGGTGGGAAATAAAGTGACCCATAGGCACAACTAAACTATCCATCCACTTTAGGACTGGTTCACCCGAAAACTGAAACTCTACCGCACGGGTTCTATAATTGACTGAGGGATAACATACATGTAACCAATCCATACCGAATATAACATCAAAATCAGTCATATCTAACTCCACTAGGTTGGCTGAGTTGACTTTCTATAGAATTGTGACAGGGAAATTTCTGTATACCCGTCGAGTTAAAATTGACTCACCGATAAGAGTAGAGACTGAGAAGGGTTCTAAAAGGAATTTGGGACTAACCCCGAAAATAACCGCAACATAAGGAGTCATGAAAGATAAAGTATCCCCTAGATCTAACAAGGCCTGCACATCAAGATGGAATACTCGTAACATACTAGTGATGACATTGAGAGAAACCTCCAACATAGAACCTGTTCTGGCACTGGTCAGCACCTGCACTAGAAGATTTTCCCTACTGAAATGGGCAAGTTGTAGGAGCTGCTGAACTGGTGGCTGGGGTACGGACATCGCCATCGCCATGTCTGGCTGAAGGGCAGTCCCTAAGTCTATGTCTAGGTTTTCCACACCTGAAACAAGCATCTAATCCAACTAAACATTGGCTAGGGTGGTTCTTGCCACACCTTGCATAAGCTAGAAAAGTGCACTCTCCTGCCATGCTCCTCTAGCCTCTAGAGCTTGACGCTCTACCCCTCTGGTGTCTGGAAGGGACACTAGTTGATGATAGAGCTGGGATTGACGATCTCTGGTGGAACGGAGGATGATGCCCACCCCCGGATCTCTATCGGAACTGCCCATAGCTTCCTTTCCTGGCCCTCTTGGCCTCCCTCTTCTTCTCCTTCATCTGCTCCACCTTATTTAATGGGCATATATGACTAGTCGAGAGAAATCTTTATCATTGATTAACATGGTAGTCCTACACTCCTTGACTAGTGAATCTACCACTCGATTCACAAACTTGCTCGTATAAGCCCTCGAATCAGCAACCATCTCCGGTGCACACTTAGACAATCGGATAAACTCCAAAGCATACTCCTGGATAGTCCTAATTTTTTGCTTCAAATTGACGAACTAGCTGCCTTCACGTCCCTCAACTCTTGAGGAAAGAACCTATCCAAGAAAGTAGTCACTAACTCATCTCAACCCACGAGAGCTGCTCTAACTCCCCTGCTGCCCATCCATTAATGAAACCATATGTGCGCAACCCACCTTCAACTGATATAAGGCTAAATCTGCACCCTCCTCTCTAGTCATTCCCATAATATGGATGATCTTTTTCATATCCTCAATAAACTCATGCGATTCCTCATCCACCTTAGACCCATGAAAATCCAGTAGGCTAATCCTGTGGAAGTCTTGCACTCTCGCCGCTGTTGTACTCCCATTTTGGGAAACATGGACCACTGCCTGCTGGTTGACCTGAGCGGTCATGGCCTATGCTAACATATGAAATACTTCCCTAAACTCGACATGAGTAAACTACTTGGGCAAGGGATCCGCTGGAGCTAGTGAGGGTGGCTGATGCCCATCTCCTTTGCTATTGCCATGGCCATTTCCATTGCCATTTCTTCTACCATTTACTCGATATGGAGGCATATTTCTGTAAATGCGGATAGCATGAGTTAGAGGAAAAGAGAGATACTTCATCGCACGACATGGATCATGAAAAAAGGGAAATTTACTAAAACGTCTTGTAGCCTCTTCCCCATAAGTGTGGCGTACTTCACACCCATGGAAAAGACTCTATTCAATGCGACTCTTAGAAACCCTAGGAAATTCCTAAACTTCACTGTAATGCCAAGTTTGTCACGACCTGAGTTGAGACCTTGGACCGAGACATGGGACCTAGAACCTTGAATGGCTCCAAGCTAACCCATGGTACATACATAGAATGACTTAAGATCATAATCAAGCATAAATTAATGTAAGCATGGATAATAGGAAATCTAAATATAATAAAATGTGAACAAAAGTGATAAAAACCCAATGCTGAGTCACAAAGATGACATGCTAAGTCTAGGTCTGGAAGCCTCTACTATCTGATGAGATGTTGGGACAAGCACCCGCTAGCTCCAAGTATGAAACTAAACTAAACAATAACAAGCATAATTGATAAAATGTCCTCAAATGATGAGGATCACACAAATTCTGATGGAGCAGATCTGAGTGAGTGCGAGCTAGTAACGAGACTAGGATGGATCACCTGAACCTATATCATGAGATGATATAGAATAGGGTATGCAGTCAGTACTTGGAATGTACTAAGTATGTAAGATAAGTAAAATATTCTAGTAAAATGATGGTATAAAATCATGCATATAAATTAAAAGGATCAGGAGAGTATGGATAGCATGCTTTAATCCATAAATCTGAAGTAAATAAAAGCATAAGCTATTTATCATAATCTGAACATAATAACCCAAGGTTTAGAAATAGAAATCATATAAATTGTCATGCTTGTAACTGTAAGTGAACACTCATAAACTGATCAATGGGTCAAGTATGCTATAGAAACGTAATATAATAGGTATGAACATGAGTAATTGAAAACATGAGGAACAACCGAAGATTCTGATAACTGATATACCCTACGTGAACATACCTGAAGCCCGACCTATAAATCCCTAGTCGAGAGGGTGTTCGTACCTTTCCAAGGGTGGAACCATGAAAAGGCGTGACATCACTCATGGGTGGCCTATACGGGCATGGAAGACACTCTCGTGAAGGACCCCATTATGAGTACATTGGCCTGTAGTTCTAAGACCTGGGTACGATGGAACCCTAGCCTACCCAGTGTTAAATATTACTCCCAAAACATATATAGTGCTCATATCATAATCATAAAACATACTTGAAGTACATGGGCTTGTCGAAATCATGATATTCATAAGTTTCTTGTAATTCTGCCGTCAACTCAAAATCTAATTTCAGGACTTAAATCAAGAAATATGGAAAAACTGTAGAAAAGCTACAGGACGACCTACCAAACGACTCATTAAGTGACCCCACGACTCATTAGATGAGCCGTGAGAAGGAGGTTTGAGATTCTGAAAAGGGGAGACAATGTACCCAATGAGGGACTTCACGAGTCGTGGTCACTAACCACGACTTGTTAGGTCATTCATGGTCAGTCCTAAGTTAGGATTATAGTTTGTGACCAGTGTACTTGATGGGTGGGGGAAACGAGTCACGGTCCCCAGTAACGACTCGTTATGTCCCCGTTACCAGCATTATTTAGTTTTTAGCTAGTGTACCTGACAGGAGTCACCACGAGTTGTGGTCAGCCACCACAACCCGTTAGGGGCACCTAGCGGTTTTTTCCAGTGAATTTCTAAGGGCTATTTAGTAATTTACTACTCTCCCAAGCTTTAAACTATGTTGTTTTAGTAATAATTTCAGACGTTTTAGTGGGGAAAAATGTTTCATTCCTCATTCTCCACTCTCAGTTCTCAAAAACATCGAAAGTTCTCCTCTCAAGAACCCTCCAAGCAAGTCTAGGTCTTCTCATCTCTTGCAGCAGTTCAGGCTTCTTCTCCAAAAAGATTTTAGTCAGGTATGTGGGAATTCAACAAGGGAATTGTCCTTCCCTTGTGTCCCCTAAAATCCTTCCATAATTTCCGTATCAGTTTAGCTTGAGATTTTCGAGTATGCAGAGATTTTCACGTTGATTCTCATTAATTTAATTGGGTTATTATACATGTTTATTTCTCATATGATTTTCATCAATTCATAAGTAAATAGTTATTGTTAATGCCAAGATGATTTATAGCCCTAACTTTTCGAGAAAAGATTATTACATATTAAATTCCGTCTATTTTGCAACATATTTTTTGGGCTTAATATGCTAGAAATTCTTATTATATATATGTGAGCAATTATTTTATTGAGGAGAATGATTTTACCCTTGTTGGATGAAACCCCTTTAAATTCTTGAAATTTCATCATATTGTGAAATTCCCGCGTTGTTGGAATGAGTTGAGTTCTCTATTAGCTGCTTAGTAGTTTAGTCCAGTTAGAACGTAGAATATTTTCAGAATCATTCAGAAAATTTGTCAGCTGATCAGTCTGACTGTAGTCCTTTTCACGAGGTGTCAGTGGTACCTCTCAATTATCAGACTCAGACTCAGATTACAATTATTTGGTCCATTAGGCGGTCATGACATTTCAGTTAAATAACTCTCACCAGCCCTAAGACCCCTGTTTAGATTTTAGTTTGTTCTTAGATGGTTACAAAGCTTCTAGATAAGTAGCTCTGACCAGTCTAGAACCAAGTTTCAGAATAGTGTTTGATAAGACTCTCAGGTTACTCTCAATTATATGTCCCTGACTAGTCTTGGACCCTAGTTTTGAGCTATCAGCCTAGTAGTTTTGTATAAGTTTCCAATGGGAGTAGGACTTAACACTGAGGGAACCGGGGTTCCAGCGCCCCCAGGTTCCCAAAACTACTTTACCGGCATAGGTTACAGTTACAGATTATTGTCCTAATTGGCCCCAGACATTTGTGATCACCCAGTCATGCCTTCATACTCTGGAAAGGTATATTCAGTCCTACCAGTGGGGTGTATACATCGGACTCCACGTCTAGCTCTCGTGGTTATATGTCGGTTACAGACTCTTCCACTAGTCAATTTAGTTTAGTCTCAGATTTCTTGGTTCAGATCAGTTCAGTGCTATATCTTAGACTCAGTATCGCAGACGTAGGACATGTTTATGACCATCAGTCAAGGTCATTTTCGACCATATCAGTTCTACATTAGTTGTATCAGTTTTCAGCCTATTAGTTGGTCATTTCATGTCGTATCAGTTCAGTTACTAGTTCTATTACATTATTCATGTTTCTCTCACTTAGTCAGTACATTCAAAGCACTGGCGCATACTTTTATGTTGTATCATTTCATGATACAGTTGCAGGTTTTGAGAATCCGCACCGTTAGCCACCGTAGCTCAGATTCTCCACCTCAGCAGTGAAGTGTGAATCCTCATCATACGAGGGAATTATTTCTTTCTTTTAGTCATTTATTAGTTTTAGTTAGATTTAGAGTTAGCTTGGGGCTTGTCCCAACAACTCCTTAGTTAGATGGCTTTCAGACAGACATGACGTTCAGATTTACCAGTATTATTCAAATGTTTTGAACTTTATACTTTCAGACTTGTCTTTCACAAATGTTTTATGATATCATTTTAAATTTCTGTTGTGCATGATTACTCAGAATATAAGTGAATGATAGACCAACGTGTAGGCTTAGGGCGTGAAAAACTTGGTATCAGAGCACTAGGTTTAGAGTATCCTCGAAAAGTTTGCAAGCCGCATCGAGTAGAGTACTTTTCATGGGTGTGAAGTGCGCCACACTTATGACGAGGAGGATATGAGATGTTATAAGAAAATTCCCTTTTGTTCATATTCTTTATCATGCGTCAAAGTTCAATTCTAGAAATTCCCTTTTAATTCGTACTCTATTTTGTTTAAGTGAACCATGCCTCCCAGATGCAGTAACGGAAGAAGGGCCGGTAATGCCAACAGACCTGCCCCACCAGCCCCGGCAGCTCTTTAAAATGATTTGGTTTCTACCGTAGAATTTAGAGTGGCCATTCAGTTACTGGCCCAGACTGTGACCAATCAGGTGAATCAGCAGGTTGTGCCGGTGAACACGAACGGGTCTGCAGTAGCTGCAAGGGTGCGGGACTTCACCCCTATGAATCCTCCATCATTTCAAGGATCTAAAATGGGGGAGGACCCCCAAGAGTTTGTAGATGAGGTTAGGAAGATTACCCGTATTATGGGTGTCAGCTCCTCCGAGAGTGCTGATATGGCTGCCTATTAGCTAAAAGGGGTAGCCCAGGTTTGGTATGAGCAGTAGAAGGAGGGGCGGCCAATGGGAGCAGGACTAGTGGAGTGGGAGGAGTTCCACACAACTTACCCGGATATGTTTTTCCCTGGGGAGCTGAGGGAGGATAAGATGACAGAGTTTATGAACTTGCCACAGGGCAACAAGACAGTGGATGAGTATGCTCTGGAGTTTACCACGCTATCAAAGTATGCCCCAGAGATGGTAGTCGAGCCAAGGGCTCGCATGCTGAAGTTCATTAATGGGGCATCTAATCTGGTCCTTAAGGAGTGCAGAACCACGATGCTGATTAAGGACATGGACCTTTCCAGCCTAATTGTTTACACCCAACAGATTGAGGCCGAAAAGCTAAAGGATATGGAATGTAAGAACAAGCAGGCAAGAACTGGCCATTTAGATTTTGGCCATCAGAGATCTAGCGGTGGTAGCTTCTCAAAGCAACAACAACAGCAATAGTAATGGCAGACAGCTCTAGAACCTAGTTCAGCCAGCACCCCAACCTTTTGGTCCCGCCAGGATCAGAGGGGTGGGTCATCTGACACTCAGTCTCAAGCTCACATTGCGGAGAACAGGTATCTAGTTTTTCCCCAAATATGGAAAGAATCATCCTGGAGAGTGTCTACAGGGCAAGGAGGGCTGTTTCGATAGTGGACAGCTCGGGCATCGAATTAAAGAATTTCCGTCAGTAGGACGGGGAAGATCACAATCCACTACCTCAGCAACTCTACTAGGCCAACTCATTAGGTACAGATGGCGGTCAGCGCCAAAACCATTTCTATCCTCTATCTTCTTGTCAGGATCAGGAAAGCTCACCTGATATAGTTACTGGTATGTTACGTCTTTTCCATCTAGACGTATATGCCCTCTTAGATCCAGTAGCTACTCTTTCTTTTGTTACTCCATATATAGAGGTTTAGTTCGATATAAGTCTAGAGGTCCTCTCCGAACCATTCTCAGTCTCTACCCCAGTTGGCGAGTCAGTTAGAGCCAGCTTGGTGTATAGAAACTGCCTTATCTCTATCCTGTGTAAAGTCATTCCAGCTGATCTCATAGATCTAGACATGGTCGACTTCGACCTTATTCTCAGCATGGATTGGTTACACTCCTGCTATGTCTCAGTTGATTGCAGAACTAGAATTGTCAAGTTCCAGTTTCCGAACAAGCCAGTATTAGAGTGGACGAGCAACAGTTCAGCGTCTAAGGGTAGGTTTATTTCCTACCTTAAGGCCCAGAAACTCATTTCCTAAGGATGTCTATATCATCTGGTTTGGGTCAAGGATTCCAACTCTAAGACCCCAGCCATTCAGTCAGTTCCAGTTGTCAGTGAGTTTCCAGATGTATTTCCTAAAGATCTTCTCGGAATTCCTCCTGAATGGGAAATAGACTTCGAAATAGATCTCCTCTCAGACACTCAGCCCATCTCCATCCCTCCTTATAGAATGGCCCCAGCTGAGCTGAAGGAGCAGTTAAAGGATCTTCTTGATAAGGGTTTTATCAGACCCACCATCTCTCCCTGGGGTGCTACAGTGTTATTCGTGCATAAGAAAAATGATACCCTTAGAATCTGCATAGATTACCGTCAGCTGAACAAGGTCACAGTTAGGAACAAGTACCCTCTGCCCAAAATTGATGATCTATTTGATCAACTTCAGGGAGCCAGTTGTTTCTCCAAGATCAATCTCAGGTTAGGGTACCATCAATTAAGAGTTAGAAGAGTGACATACCGAAAACAACATTCAGAACTCTGTATGGTCACTACGAGTTTTTGGTGATGTCCTTTGTGTTAACGAGCACCCCAGGAGCCTTCATGGATTTGATGAATAGGGTTTTGAAGCAGTACCTAGATATGTTTTGCATTGTATTTATCGACAACATTCTGGTGTACTCCAGAAATGAAGAAGAGCATTCCAATCACCTAAGGTTAGCATTACAGACTCTCAAAGATCGCCAGTTAAGAAAGTGTGAATTTTGGTTCAAGTTTGTGACTTTCTTTAGTCATGTGGTTTCAGGTGAGGGGATACAAGTAGATCCTCATAAGATAGCAGCAGTGTAGGACTTGCCCAGACCTACCTCTCCTACTGAAATCAGGAGTTTTCTGGGCTTAGCGGGTTATTACCGACGGTTTGTGGAAGGTTTCTCCTCCAAAGCATCTCCTCTGACCAAGTTAACCTAAAAGAAGGTGAAATTCCAGTGGTCGGACGAGTGTGAGAAGAGTTTCTAGGAGTTGAAGACTCGACTCACTACCGCTCCAGTGTTAACCTTGTCAGAAGGATCAGATGGGTTAGTTGTTTATTTTGACGCTTCCAGAGTTGGACTTGGTTGCCTTCTGATGCAGTGGGGCAAAGTGATAGCCTATGCCTCCAAACAACTCAAAGTTCATGAGAAGAATTATCCAACTCATCACTTGGAGTTGACAACAGTGGTATTCGCGTTAAAAATATGGAGACACTACTTGTACGGGGCTCATGTGGATGTGTTCACAGATCACAAGAGCCTTCAGTATGTGTTCAGCCAAAAGGACCTAAACCTGCGTCAGAGGCGGTGGTTGGAACTGCTAAAGGATTATGACTTGAGGTGTGCTGTATCACCCAGGTAAAGCCAATGTGGTGGTTGATGCCCTAAGCAGACGGTCTATGGGAAGTGTGGCTCACATTGAGGAAGACAAGAGGGAGCTAGCGAAAGAAGTTCACAGACTAGCCCGGTTAGGGGTGCAATTAGTAGATTCAACTGAAGGTGGTGTGGTAATGCAAAGCGGGTCGGATTCATCCTTAGTTTTTGACATTAAGTCCATACAAGATAAAGATCCAGTCCTACTTAAACTTAAAGAAGCAGTTCCCAGAAAGGAGGTTGAGGCTTTCTCGAAAGGGGGAGATCGTGTACTCCGTTACCAAGGAAGATTGTGTATACCAGATGTTGGTGAGTTGAGACAATAGATACTGGCTGAGGCACACAGCTCGAGATACTCCATTCACCCCGGTGCTACCAAAATATACCGCGACTTACGAGATATTTACTGGTGGAACGATATGAAAAGAGACATTGCTGAATTCGTAGCCAAGTGCCCGAACTGCCAGCAAGTCAAGGTGGAGCATCAAAGGCTAGGAGGCATGACCCAAGATATCAGTATACCCACGTGGAAGTGGAAGGAAGTGAATATGGATTTCATTATGGGTCTACCTCGGACTCGCTGACAACATGATTCAATCTGGGTGGTAGTAGATCGGATGACAAAGTCAGCTCATTTCCTCCTAGTTAAAACCACAGACTTAGCTAAGGACTATGCCAAACTTTACATTCAAGAGTTAGTCAGACTCCATGGTGTGCCTTTGGCTATCATTTTGGACAGGGGGACGCAGTTCACATCACACTATTAGAAGTCCTTCCAGAAGGTACTAGGCACTCAGGTCAAAATCAGCATCGCTTTTCACCTGCAGACCGATGGGCAATCAGAGCGGACCATTCATACCCTAGAAGATATGCTAAGAGCGTGCGTGATCGCTTTTAAGGGTAATTGGGATGACCACTTGCCTCTTACCGAGTTTGCGTACAACAACAACTACCGTTCTAGCATCTAGATGGCCCCATTTGAAGCATTGTATGTAGAAGGTGTAGATCTCCTATAGGGTGGTTTGAAGTTGGTGAAGCTACCTTGATAGGGCCAGACTCGATTCATGAGGCAATGCAGAAAGTTCAGCTCATCTAAGAAAGATTGAAAACAACTCAGAGCTGCCAGAAATCTTATGCCGATGTGCGGAGAAGAGAGTTAGAGTTTGCAGTTGATGACTGGGTATACCTGTAAATTTCTCCCATGAAAGGGGTGATGAGGTTTGGAAAAAAAGGGAAGCTCAGTCCGAGGTATGTGGGACCTTATAATATTTTGAGGCGTATTAGCAATGTGGCCTATGAGCTAGAGTTACCTTCAGAACTAGCAGTTGTTCACCCAGTTTTCCATGTGTCATTTCTGAAGAAGTGCATCGGAGATCCAACCTCAATTGTGCCATTGGACAACGTGGGAATAAATTATAGTCTCTCATATGAGGAGGTACAAGTCCAGATGCTTGACCATCAGTTTCATAAGCTAAGAAATAAGGAGATTGCTTCAGTCAAGGTTTTATGGAAAAATCAGCAGGTCGAAGGAGTTACGTGGGAGGCCGAAGCAGATATGATGGCAAAATACCTGCATTTGCTCTCCACCAGCTCTAGCACTGTTTGAGATTTTAGTTTTGATCCTAGAACTCAATTTTGTTTTCATGACTCAGTTCAGGTGTTCAAGTCTCTTTTATGTTTTTGAATGTATGTATGAAAAATGAATTCAGTTCAGTTATGTATTTTGAAATGGAGATAGTAGTTCCGTCAGTTTTGGAGTTAAATGAATAGTATTTGTAACTTTGATTGTTATTCTTTGCTTTCCCGTATGTTTTCTAACATCCGAGGATGAATGTTTCCAAGGGGGAGATATTGTAATGCCCCGGAAACTCAAAATCTAATTTCTGGACTTAAATTAGGAAATCTGGAAAAGCTATAGAAAAGCTACAGGAAGACCCATCTAACGACTCGTTAAGTGACCCTACGACTTGTTAGATGAGCCGTGCAAAGGAGGTTTGAGATTTTGGAAAAGGGAGGCAGTGTACCCAACGAGGGACTCCACAAGTCGTGGTCACTGACCACGACCCATTAGGTCACTCGTGGTCAGGCTTGAGTTAGGATTATAGTTTGTGACCAGTGTACTTGACGAGTGGGGGCAACGAGTCTTGGTCCCAAGTAACATCTCATTATGTCACCCGTTACCAGCCTTATTGAGTTTTTAGCCAGTATACCTGAGGGGAGTGACCACGAGTCATGGTCAGCCACCATGACCTGTTAGGTCACCTGTTAGGGGCTCCTGACAGTTTTTTCCAACGAATTTCTAAGGGCTATTTAGTGATTTCCTACTCCCCCAAGCTTTAAACTACGTCGCTTTAGTAATAATTTCAGACATTTTAGTGGGGGAAAATGCTTCATTCCTCATTCCCCACTCTCAGTTCTCAGAAACATCGAAAGTTCTCTCAAGAACCCTCCAAGCAAGACTAGGGCTTCTAATCTCTGGCAGCATTTCAAGCTTCTTCTTTGGAAGGTTTTTAGTTAGGTATGTGGGAATTCAACAAGGGAATTGTCCTTCACTAGTGTCCCCCAAAATCCTTCAATAATTTTCGTATCAGTTTAGCCTTGAGATTTTCGAGTATGTAGAGATTTTCACGTCGATTCTCATTAATTTCAATTGGGTTATTATCCATGTTTATTACTCATATAATTTTCATCTATTCATAAGTAAATAGTTATTGTTATTGCCAAGATGATTTATAGCACTAAGTTTTTGAGAAATGATTATTGCGTTTTAAATTCCGTCTATTTTGCAAAGTATGTTTTGGGATGAATAACCTATAAATTCTTATTATATTTATTTTATTTATTTATTTATTTATATATATATATATATATATATATATATATATGTATGTATGTATGTATGTATGTATATATATATATGAGCAATTATTTCATTGAGGAGAATGATTTTACCCTTGTTGGAAGAAATCCCTTTAAATTATTGAATTTCATCCTATTATGAAATTCCCGTGTTGTTGGACTGAGTTGAGTTCTCTATTAGATTCTTAGTAGTTCAGTCCAGTTAGAACATAGAATCTCTTCAGAATCATTCAGGAAATTTGTCAACTGATCAGTTTGACCGTAGTCATTTTCCCGAGGTATCAGTGGTGCATCTCAGTTATCAGAGTCAGACTCATATTACAGTTATTTGGTCTATTAGGCGGTCATAACATTTAAGTTAAATAAATTTGACTAGCCCCACGACCCCAGTTCAGATTTCAGTTTGTTCTTAGACGGTTACGACGCTTCTAGATAAGCAGCTCTAACCAGTCTAGAACCCAGTTTCAGAATCTGGTCCGATAAGACTCTCAGGGTACTCTCAAATATATTTCACTGACTAGTATTGGACCCCAGTTTCGAGCTATCAGCCTAGTAGTTCAGTATAAGTTTCCAATGGCAGTAGGACTTAGCACCGAGTGGACCAGGGTTCCAACACACCCAGGTTCCCAGAACTACGTTGCCAGCGTAGGTTACAGTTACAGATTATTGGACTAATTGGCCCCAGACATTTCTAATCACCTAGTCATGCCTCTATACCCTGGAAAGGTATATTTGGTTCTATAGGTGAGGTGTATACATCGGACTCCATGTCTAGCTCACGTGGTTATATGTCAGTTACAGACTCTCCCACTAGTCAGTTCAGTTTACTCTCAGATTTCTTGGTTCAGATCAGTTCAGTTTAGTATCTTAGACTCAGTATCTCAGACTTAGGATATGTTTTTGACCATCAGTCAGGGTCATTTTCGACCATATCAGTTTTACATTAGTGTATCAGGTTTCTTGGTTATTTCATGTTGTATCAGTTCACTTACTAGTTCTGTCATATTATTCATGTTTCTCTCACTTACTCAGTACATTCAAAGTACTGACGCATACTTTAAAATGATACAGCTGTAGTTTCTCAGACTCCGCACCGCTAGCCACCGCAGTTGAGATTCTCCACCTCAGAAGTGAAGTGTGAGTCCTCATCATCCGAGGGCATTATTTCTTTCTTTTAGTCGTTTATTAGTTTCAGTTAGATTTAGAGTTAGCTGGGGGCTTGTCCCAGCAACTCCTCATTTAGATGGCTTTCAGATAGACATGTCGTTCAGATTTACTAGTATTATTCAAATGTTTTGAACTTTATACTTTCAGACTTGTCTTTCACAAATGTTTTATGATATCATTTTAAATTTCTGTTGTGCATGATTACTTAGAATATAAGTGAATGATAGACCAGGGGTTGACTTAGGGTCACTTGTGGCTTCAAGTACCGTGTTACATCTAGGGTGTAGGCTGGGGGTGTGACTCTGCTTGAGATACATGAACTAGGCATAAAATAGACCCATGAGTCGGCCATAATCATAACTTGATATTCTTGAAAGCCATGCATACTTGTGAAAATTATCATACTCTAAAATCCATAAATTCATGAAGGGTTCTTATGGAAATGATGCATTATAATTATAAAACATAATTCAATTCATCATACTTGAAATCATAGACTCATAAGCTTAATTTCATAGACCGTGCATAATTGGGCATAATTCTCATAAACTTGAAATCATGGTTTAATAATTAAATTAAGAGTAAAATCTGCCCCAATAGTCTTAAATCATCAATCAAAACATGAAGTGATTAGACCCATAGACATAGCATGAGTATTTTCCTAGAATTGGGTTAAAACCCTAGAATTTCAATACACCTGATTGGAGACTTTAATTCATGAATTGGAGAAGAAATTGGGCATGAGGGTGGAAGAAATCCACCATTCATGGCCCTACATACTTGGGTTAACTGATTTCTAAGTTGCTCTTGTAAGCCCAATAGGATTGAGGAAGAAATTGAGGAGGAACTGTAGCTTGATCTTGGAAGAGGATTTCAATTCAATGCATGCATGAGAGCATAATGAATTAGGCTAGATTAAAACCTTTTAAAACACTCTATAGGAAGCTTAAAATGACTTCATTAGGGAGTTAGGAGCTTAGGAATTACATAAACACCCTTAATGATTCAAAAAATAATGTACACTACCAGACTCAACGAACGACTTGATGATTTGTTGGGAACTTGACGGGTCATTCCTTGACACGTTGCCACTGGCAAATTCTTCTCTATTCTTTTGGGTTTTCACTCAACAAGTCACTTAATGAGTTGTTAGGGGACACGACGAATTGTTTCTCAATCCGTTCTGAACACTGAAATTCAATACTTTCCCCACCACTACACACCTAACGAGTCATACTATGACTCATTGTGACACCTAACATCTCATTGTTCCACTCGTCATGACTTCTCGGAAATTAAATTTTCTCCAACTTCTCACCACTTAACGGGTTACTCAATAATCAGTCAAGTGACTTAACGGGTCACCTGACAAGTCATTTTGTGATCTGGTGCAGATTTTCATATTTTCTCAATTTCAACCGTCGGGTCTGATCTTAGGGACTTTTGGGGTGTTGCTCCCAACTAGCTCATTAAATTTAAAGCTGAAAGACATAGCAAAACATAGCAAACCATCAAATTTCCTTAGAAGATGAGGACTCACCAAATAGGGACTAAGCAGACTGAAGGGGAAGTAAGCTAACGTCGGGGCTGAGACTGATCACCCGAACCTATATTATGAGATGATATAGCATAAAGTATGCAGTCAGTAATTGAAATATTCTGAGTATATAGAGTATGTAAAACGTGCTAGTAAAATAATAGTCTGAAATTATGATTATAAAACAATAAAGAACATGAGAGTAAGGACGACATGATAAAAATCATATTCTCGATGTAATCATAATCATGAGATATTCATCATAAGTTGAAACATAATGACCCAAGACTTTCGAAAGAAAATCATCTCATTTAACATACTTGAAATCATAAGCAAAAGCTCATAAAAGATCAGTGGGTCAAATATGCTATAAAACATAATATCGTAAGTCATAGGAATGAATAACTTTAAATATGAGGAACAATAGGAGACTTAGTCGTAATTGACACCATCACGATAGAGCTTACATGATGCCCTAACTATCTCGCTTAAGTGGGTAGAGCACCCCCAAGCTTGCCAAGGCAAGGACGATTAAGGAATGATATCACTCGTAAATCCCAGTAGGATTTGAACATGAATATATACCTATAGTGGCACGTGGATATGAGACTTGGGGTTTTCCTGAACCCCTAGCCTACTCGGTGCTAGACACTACTCCCAGAAACATGAACATGGTTCATGATCATCATCAAGAAAATATACTTGATCTTGCATGGGCTTGTATAATTTATGAAATTATAATCATACTTACAATACGTGAATTAGTCATGAGAATAGGGCCATTGAGTTGGCCATGATATATATTTTGAGTTTCATGAAAATCATACATACTTGAATAATAAGTGATGTCGCCCAAGCGCATGCAAGTGTCGGTGGTCATCAAGTAATATAGGATTGTTATGTTCAGATGTCATACCCACAGGGACTTGTTAATTTAACTATTATAAGGTTGTCACTTTAATTTCACTAATCTATGAAACAAGTAAATGAAGATTGGTTTGGGAAATTAAACTACTAAAACTTCAAATATAAAGCAACTAAAATAAATGAAAACTCAATTGTATTTCAATAATGATGAAAAATTAGGGCAATGACACTTGGTTGGTTTCAAGTTGAGTTTTCCTGACGTAATTAAACTATCTTGATTCTTCCTATGGTTGTTAGTTACAAGTTACAATCCCATTTCTCGCCACCATCCATGGAATCCAAGAACTATTTCATGAACCCTAACGCCTATATCCCAATGGTCGCAAGAGAACAATGAAATGCCAATTATGCCTACTTGTATTTCAACTGAATGGGGTTGAAGGGTATATTCCTATCCTCAAAAAAAACTTCTATCCTATCATCAATGGGATTCAAGGGTCTTTGAATTCTCATTCTGTATTTATTTTTAACCCTTTCGATTCCCTTTCCAAAGTTCAATAGAAAGCCAATAGATTACTTACAAGGTGATCAAGATCATAAATATAAATTAACACAAATAAATACAAACAACCGTAATTGAAGAATCAAAACCAAGTTTAATTAGTCTTTCAAACAGTCAACCATTCGCAAAGGCCATAACCCTAGAATATATGTTTAGCCACTCGTAGTAAGCAAAAAAATAAATACTTAATCATCATCATAGGAAAATACGAAGTAATGAAGAGAAAACCTAGTTGTATAACTTTGTATTCCTTCCTAACGCCTTACAAGCTTTCACGAACGAACTACAAAATAAAAATGAGTAAAGACTGATTCAAGAAGTCCAAAACTGCTCAAAAAACAACCTAAGACCACTATTTATAGATGAACCTTCAAATGACGCTTCTGCCCTTCAAAACATGGCTTTAAAATTAGCATTTTCGCCTCAGAATGACCCTGGTGCGTCGCCCCACCTATCTGGCCACAGACTTAGTTAAATTTCCAGAAATTTCAGCTCTGAATAGGCTTTGGTGCCCTGTCCCCTTCATCTCGCCATATTTTTTAAGTGAAATTCTCTGAAGTTTAAGGGTTGGTGTGCATAGCACCAGAGTGAGATGCTTGTTCTTTGATGTTTGGGACTTGGTGCGGGGCACCAGCCATAGCACCAAACCTGTCAGATCCTCAAATCTTTATTTCTTGCATCATTTTGAGCCCAGTTTACTTAGTTTCATACTCAAATTAACTCAAATCATTTGTTAGCACATAAAACACACACATACATGAATTTAAGCTTAAATAAAGGATTATGAACTCAAAACATGATAAAATATGGGTAAAAATGTGGCAAATGGGAATAAAAATATGCCCAACATCACTACCTCACACTTAAAACATTGTTCGTCCTTGAATAATCCTTAAAACACATGCAAACTCATGTTTTACCATCACACTTGATACCGCTATCAACTCATGCCCAGCTAACTAGCATGGAGCATACATAAAGTGGTTTATCATCATACCACAATTCTCAAAAAAGCACATAGAAATATTTCATAATCAAGAACACACAACCTCTATAAATGACTCATCTTTTCAATAGAAAGGGCCAACATGATTAAGTGTGACACATGCGACAAGTAGTACACTGAATTAGACCTCTTGTGCCTCTCAATTTTAGTGATGTTCCTCTCTCAACTTCATCAATATAAGCATGGAACACAATAAGACACACTCACAAATGATGTAATGCACATATGCAACATACCATAGGCTTGCCCTTCATGTACGTTAAGACTACCTAATTGCCTCAAGAGATTAAGATCACAAGATCTTTTCTTGGTTGTAATGTCGGCTAAGGGATGGGTAGGATTGATATTTCATTTTATAGTGACTACCACCCTAAGCAATTTTAAGACATATTTCACATTTCTTGTCCTCCACCTCTTTCCTTGCTTTTTCACAGTTTCTCTACTCACCCTTGTCTCTTCTTTACATGCCCCATTTTCACTACTTGACTGCTAGTTTTCTAATCATAGAATAACTAAGAATTTTGCAATTAAAGCTCTTTATTTCAATAACCTAGCAGCAAGTAGACAACACAATTTTTATGGCACCCCTTCTTCTCACTTTTCTTTTCTTACCACAAATTTTTCTTTTTCCCTTAATATTACACTTCGATGGACCTTATTTTCAAGTCTCAAAGTGCCTAAGACTACTTTGGATCAATAAGTCTGAGGTCTCACAAAAAAGGGATTAAGCTATTATTGAGGATAAGAAAGAATAAGGCTTTTAGGCTGAACTAGGGTAACTAAGGAGAATTATTAGGAAGGTAAAACAACTATAGGAAAAAAATGGCTTCTTCAAAGAAGTGCCTTGATCATCTCCCAACTCCATATCAACTTGTTATCCTACATACTCTGAGGCAAGATCTAGATGCTACGATATATACATACAAAACATTTTAGCTCACCTCTCATGGCAACAAGAATCTAATTAGTTTCTACAACTATACATTCACTCAATCATATTGAATGACAAGTTAAATTCATAATTATGCCCTAAGGGCATGTTGACTCAAATTAAAGAGATATATGCGTCTCTCAAGGATTCTAACTCATACAATCAAGATGACCACTCTATTTACTCTAGCGTAATGGTTAAGCAGATCAACAAGCATATAAGTGAATGACCTATGACTCAATCCCTAAAAGAATAAAGGAAAATATGACGAAACTTCCCTTAAATCCATCTATCATATGGAAACATCATTACCTTATGACTACAATGAATCACATAAAACAAAAACAAAACTTACCCTAAAATAAAGCAACCAAACATAAAATAGTCAAGATGAACAACAAGTCAAAACATCCCAGGCATCCAAGTCAACTTCAACATACTATCTAATATAATCCGTGACCTACGTCATCAAATTACTTCTACGAGGAATGACATATTAGTGCTACGACCTACTATAAATATAGAAATCAAAGAACAACAGGAATATAACTTTCCTCCACCCCATACTTAAAAAGGTGCACTGTCCTCAATGCACACACAATCACATCAAAAACGAAGATAAAAGAAACTTACTGGTCGCTAAGCATTATCCTCAGATTGTACTCCTCATCCTCATCATCATCTTCACCTTCAACCTGCATGGCGCTTGTAGCAACATCTTCCTCCTCCTCCATATCTAAGTCATTAATACCATTAGTAAGGACTGTAGCCTCATCATCATCAAGCGGATCCACAAAAGATGGGCCCACTCGACACATCGATATGGCACTTTCTGTGAGCGGGTACTGTGCCTCTAAAGCTGTCATCTCCTCTGCAATGGTTGGTCGACCTCCTATTTTCAGTTGTAATTCCAACATCCCAAACATACGACACTACCAACTCGCGTCTCGGACTTGTCAATTAGCTGTAGTAGAGGAGGTCCTGCGGAATGGGAAGTCTCCTTCACCTTTGTGACGTCCGTCATTTTCCCAGCTCGGTGTCCTGCCAAAGGTAAAACAAGGTCTGCATCCTCCTCCTCAATAACTGGCTCCCCGAAGAACATGGTCAAGAAACTTCCATGACAATATTTTCATCAACAATTTTCTTATGATCTCCTCATATTGTTACGAATCACAACACCAAAATTAACCAGTATCCCCTTCATCAACATTTACACACCAGGAAAATTCGCTTTTGAGTCACTTCTGTCAAATGTGTCCCAGGGAGAAAGACAACATGCACCAACTTCACCTACATATTTGCCTCCCTATTCAAATAAGAAAATGCAAGTGCGGAATGGGTGCAATTCTAATCCCTCGCCTACTAGGTGTATGAGTTCTCACCACACAAAGTGTGGTGGATGTCTCTATATGGAGGATTTTCTACAAAGATGAAATACTCTGAATGTTTTACTACAGGTGTGATGACCCGAACATAGGCCCGGATCGAGACATGAGAAAAAAACCTCGAGAGGCTCCAAGTCGACCTAGGGCATGATCATGACATCTAAAACTCAACACGATAAAGAGGAAGTCTAACATACAATTAACAACAGAAGTCTGAAAATCTAATAACATCAATTATCTGAATACATAAGAACGACCTAAAACTAAAAATATACTATGTCTGAATAGCCTCTACATACTGTCGAGTTGATGGGACAAGACCTTAACTTACTCACTAAAGCTGAAACTGAAAATACTGAGTACAAACTGATAAAGGGTCCTCGAAGGATGAGGACTCACGAACTCTAGCTGAGTAAGGCTAACTGAAGGATCTGGATAACAGTGAACTAAGCTTGAATATCCAAGCCTGTATCATGAAACGATACTACATAGAGTATGTAGTCAGTACGTGAAATGTACTAAGTATGCAAAGTAAGTAAAACTTCTAAGTAAGTAAAATGATAAATTATGCATATCATAAAAACATAATCAAGATAAGATTCTGAGAGTAAGGCTTGCATGTTATTTTCTGAAATCATGACTTGAACATAACTGAATATCATAACTGAATCGAATGACCCAAAGGTGAATGCTAATAATCATAAGTAAAATTGAACATTGGGTCAAACCTGCTAAAAACATAATATCATGACTGAAGAACATGCATAACTAAAATCATGAGGAACAATGGTAGACTCTTCATATAACCGACAATACCACGATAGAGCTTATGTGGTACCGACTATTATACTCAAGTGGGCAGAGCCATCCAAAGCCTTGCCAGGGCTAAGGATCAACCATGATACCGATATAAAGCTCAAGGACCCTTGGGGACAAGCAAATCTCACAAGGGAGGTCCCAAAGTATATATTTAAATCTACATCGGCGCATAGTTTTGAGGCACAGGATTGACTGACCCTTAGCCTACTAGGTGCTAGACACTACTCCCAAAAACATGCATTTGTTCTCCATCATTTTCAACGAAGTTGAACCATCGTCTGGTGACGAAGCTAAGTTGTAATAATACATGCAAAATCTGAAAACATGACATGAAGAGCCTTGGCTCGAACCATACCACAAGCTGAACAAAAGTAGGAGTCTAGACTCCAAACTATGTGGTAAGCTAACAACATGAAATTTAGATAAATCATGAAACATACTTGATTAAATGGTCTAGACAAATATTTAAACATGTTAGGAATATAATTTGATTATTCAAAACATAAATTTAGACATGGGTAATTTGAAATCACACTTTCATCATAAACATCTCATCATAATTAGAAGCATACATCATAATCTCATCTCTTCATGAACTTCCATGGATGGACACCTTATTTGTAAAACTTTGAAATCATAAATTTGTAATTTAAAATATTATAAAACATGTCCATGAATCATAATTCAACATTAGAAATGCGAATAGAGATTACCTGTGATTGACACTTAGAATATTCACAAGTTGGGTTAAAACCTCATAGATTCATCAACTTAGGATTCACATGAATTAAAGAAAGAATTGGACATGAGAGTGGAAAATTACACCCATTCATAACCCTACATAACTAGTTTGATGATCCCTTGACTTTTCTTGAAGATTCCAGAAGACTTGAAGACGTTGAATAAGAACCCAAGCTCCTATCTTGACAGAAAATCCAACTATTAATCATTTGGAGAGGGTGAGGATTTAGGCTAGGTTAATCCCTTTAATCTTACCTTAATTTATCCCAAAACAAATTAATGTAGAAGTTAGAAGTATAGGAGTTTACCAAAATACCCCCAAACTGCCACAAAAAACCTGGAACTGGTAGTTCTAACGACCAACAGGACGGGTCGTTGGTTGCTAGGACTGCCCGTTCTGAGGTTCGTTGTTTGCCTACAGCTACTTCACTAAACTGCTCATAACGTTTTTGAACTCCGATCGATGCAAGGTCAGATGATTTGGAAAGATGACTCCAAGATCTTCAATTTGAGGTGTTGAATCATTCAAAAACAATTTGCAAAATGGGAGATATGGTCGTTTGAAGTTGACCCTTATAAGAACTTATACGAACACTCAATCGGTAAAGAGGTTCTCAACTCCATTTTGTGCTAGAGGTTCCTTATGACCTTATTTGCATGTAATGCATTTATTATACTTAAGAATTGATCTTAATACCTTGTTTACATTAAATAATTAGGCTTGGGTCTATCCATATACTTATAATGGTTCCAAACTTAGCCCGAGATTTTCAACAAACTAGCAAAACGAACGACCCATCCAACGGGCCGTGGTAACAAAAAACAAACTGTTGGTCCGTCTATTGGTTTTCCCCATTCTTCCTTCAAAATTCTCTTAATCTACTTCATGACCACAAACAACGACCAGTTCAATCAAGCCATGGTCCATATAATCCCCTCGTGGGTTCTGGGGAAATTTTTGACAACTCTCTAGTCATGAAACAACGAGCACCTCCAACAACCCGTTGGACCCTACAGCGAACCATACTGAGGTTCGTTGTTTTGTTCCGGTTTTATTTTCTTGTTGTAAGCCTCAGGTCTAACCTAAGGAACTTTTGGAGTGTTACATTATCTCCCCCTTGGGAACATTTGTCCTCAAATGTGGGTTAAACATACTGCGATGCTGGGAAAAGAAACTGGAATCCCACATACCGAACATCTGAAGCTAAAGCTGATGGAGTGACTGACTCCAGACTTATAGACATGGCTGAACTGATTTCATGAATAATATATACATGCTAAAACATGAAAGGAACTGAGAGACATGAACTAGACATGAAATTGAATAGATTACTAAGTAGGAAACTAATACCTCAATCTAGAACTAAGCCAGAAGGAAAAAGATACGGGTTCTTAGCCATTATATTTGCTTCGGCCTCCCACGTAGCTCCCTCAATAAGATGATTTCTCCATAGATCCTTCGCTGAGGCTACTTCCTTATTTCTCAACTTACGAACCTGATGATCAAGGACCTCGATTGGTACTTCCTCATAGGGAAGGCATTCCTTCACCCCAATGCCCTTTACTGGAACCACTATAGATGGATCTCCGATGCATTTCTTCAACAAGAACACATGAAACACCGGATGCAGTGAAGCTAACTCCGCTGGTAGCTCGAACTCATAGGTCACCTTGCCAACACGTCTCACAACCCTATATGGCCCAACATACTGGGGACGAAGCTTCTCCTTCTTTCCGAACCTCAATAAATTAAGAAATCTCTACTTGCCTCAAAATGAAGCTCAAGCATCAAATTATAAATTTTCCCTTTCGTAACCCTTCCGAATGATCAAAATCTGGTCAACTACATATTCTGCATAAGAAAATAAAATTATGAGCACCTATATTGATATACTTCTATCCCAGGCCAAAAAGTCAACACTAGCCCACAAGGGCAAAACTAAAATTTTTATTTGAAAATCATGTTACCAAAATGTAAAGAACTCAAATATAAAATTTCATCCAAAGGTAGCGCAAATCGAATTTGAATTCATCAAAGTACAATTTCTCAACTTTAAACTAAAAATCCTCAATTTTCTCCAATAAATTCACAGATAAAAATGAAAACAACTGAAGAAATTATGGAGAAATACCAAAATAAGGATTAGATACTTACCCCCTCATTAAACAGAAAAGCATGCTGCAAAAACCACTCAATTCTGAGCTCAAGAACTCTAAAATGTTCCCAAAATACCAAATAAACATAGTCTGTGCAAAAACACATTGTTCAGGTATTTATATAGGGTTGCACCAACAACTTTAATTTTTACTAAAATGGCCATAACTTCATCATACGAACTCAAAATGCGACGGTTCTTTTTCCTATAATTCCTAAATAATGATAAGAACCTAGTTGTTCAATAAAAACTCCATTTGGTGCTCGTTTGCCCCGTTAGACATTGTCTTTGCTCGTTTAATAATTATTTCATCTTTTACAATAAAACCCGATCTTGACTTATCGAAATTATACCAAACATTTTAGATAACTCCTATAATTCATGCTAAGAATTTTCAAAGTCTCAGAATAGTTTTTTGATCTCAAGAACTAAAAACAAACCTCTGAGTTATCACATTTTATTCTTAAAATCATGATAAAACACACAAAACGTTCAAATCCCGAAACTTATCCGCAATCCTCTGATCACAAACCAAACATGCAATTCAATCATAAAACACATTCCGGAACTGTTGGACTCATGAAATCACCGATATGAGGTCGTTTTGATCAAAAGTTGACCATGGTCAAACTTAGCTTCCTTAAAGCTCATAAATTCAACCAAAGGTTCAAATCACTCTCGAACACCTCGAAATCCCTACAAACTGCCCAACTAAGTCATACATCACCATCCAAAACTGACAGAGCTTTCAGAACCCAAATTCAAGCTCGTTAACCTGAAATGTTGACTTTGGTCAAACCTCTCAAACTTCAAACCTTTCAAAAACCAAAAATCTTATCCAATGTTCATTGGATCATCTCAGAAATGGTGTCATCCATCTCCGCAAGTCATAAATAGAAAAATAAAGATACGGAAAGGTTCAAACTAGGAAAATGGGTTAAAAATCACAAAATGACCATATGTGTTGTTACACTTCCAGGCTTGGCTAATAACTGTGTTTCCTAAACTTCTACATACCTGACGCTTATGGCAGGGATAGGGAGTTATCCTGAACATACACATTTTAACCATAATTTCCATCAAGTTGGGGACATTCATAGGGCCTATAGTAAGGAAATTATGAGCATAAACCGTTCTAGAAATCTAAGATGGGCATATACTTGATATATCACGATCTTATGAGCCGATAAGGTAAGTCTTAAGGATTGAGTCCATAAAGCTGAGCATGCTGAGAGACATGAGTTTATGTACATAAAGAAGGTCATGACATGAAGATGAGATTTATAGAATCCTGGAAGAAGGCTGGAATCACCATCTAAAATAGTTACTTCTCATTCTATGAATCTGAGTACGAATACACGTAAGGAGTACTTGGAACTTAGACATGGGCATAACATGTTCACATACGGCATGATAGCGTATCTTGTAGACTGAAGTATGGAAGGAAACCTAAATAGGCGTGGATCGATCTCCCTTAGTTACTGATCTTGGACCTTCACACTTGGGTCTCTAAGGTTTGACCTGGTCCTTCACCTTATAATATCCCCCTTTAGCTTACAGGTCATCATTCTAAGGATTGGATCCCCTTCTTAAGGCTAGGCAGAAATCAATATCTCTTGACTTCCCATTCACCTTTAAGGTTATCATGGAAGGCTTCATACTTCTCCTATCATACCCCTCACTCTTTTGGTTTCTTACCTCAAGTTCATGAATTCTCATGCCTTAGCTTCTCTTAACATCTTGTGGGAAGAAATAGTTCAAGAGCGCCTCTTATTCCTCTGACTGGCGTTATACTTCAGAGCACGTAAATAGACGAGTTAGGAGGAAGTCCTTATAGAGTTAAACCCTATAGCATGAGTTAGAGTATGAAATAAGGGAAGTTTCCTAAAATGTTTCATAGCCTCTTCCTCATAAGTGTGGAATGCTTCACACCCATGAAAAAGACTCTACTTAACACGACTTTCAGACAACTTAGAAAGCTTCAAAACCTAATGCTCTGATACCAAGTTTGTCACGACCTAAACATATGCCTGGATCGAGACATGGGACAAAGCACCCTGAGCGTCACCAAGTCAACCCATGGCATGAACATGACCTCTAAACTCAACATGATAAAGTGGAAGTCTAACATACATATAATAACGGAAGTCTAAAAATCTGATAACATCAATTATCTGAATGCATAATAATGACCTGAAACTAAAAACATACTATGTTTGAATAGCCTCTACATACTGTCGAGTTGATGGGACAAGACCCCAACTAACTCACTAAAACTGAAATTGAAAATACTGAGTACTAACTGATAAAGGGTCCTCGAAGGATGAGGACGCACCAACTCTGGATGAGTAAGGATAGCAGGAGGATCTGGCTAATGGAGGAATTGATCCTGAATATCCAAGACTATATCATGCATATCGTAAAAACATAATCAAGATAGATTCTGAGAGTAAGGCTTGCACGCTATTTTCTGAAATCATGATCTGAACGTAATTGAATATCATAACTGAATTGAATGACCCAAAGCTGAAACTGATAATTATAAGTAAAACAGAACATTGGGTCAAACCTGTTGAAAACATAATATCATGACTGATGAACATGCATAACTGAAATCATGTGGAACAATGGGAAGCTCATCATATAACTGACATTATCATGAAAGAGCTTATGTGATTCCGACTATTATACTCAAGTGGGCAGATGTCATGGCTTGAGCATTGGCTTGGATCGAGAGACGAGACAAGGAGCCCCAAGAGACTCTAAGTCAACCCATGGCATGAACATACATCTAACTCAATCTATAAAACTGAATAAATCAACAGGATAATCATAGTGGAAGTCTATATTTAACTTAACATCAGAATACACAATCTCAAGCTGAATACATCCATATGTTTGAAAAGCCTCTAAACATGATGAAATGATGGGACAAGACCCCAACTAACTCAACCAAATTGAAACTGAAAATAAATAGAGAAAGTCTAAATAAGTCTAGTCCTCGGGAGATGAGTACTCACCAACAACGTAAGATGCGAGCTATGAAGATGGAATATGAATGGGGCTAAACTTGAGAGCCAAGTCCTGTATCATAAAGCGATACAACATAGAGTATGAGGTCAGTACGTGGTATGTGCTGAGTATGCAGGGTAAGTAAAAACCGCTTAAGTAGGAAAAATCATTTATAGACAATGCATAATGTAAGCATAAATATTAAGAATCTGAGAGTAGGGCTTGCATGCATTCTCTCTGAAATCATGATCTCATCATAACTGAATCGATTGAGTCAAAGCTGAAATTTGATATTTATAAGTAAAACTAAACATTGAGTCAAACCTGCTTTAGAACATATATAGATATAAAAATCTCATGAGTAATGAATATTCATATCTTAAATCATGAGGAACAATGGGAGATTCGTCATTTAACTGGCATACCACGATAGAGCTTACGTGGTCCCAACTATCACACTTAAGTGGGAAGAGCCGTCCAAAATATTTCCAGGCTAGGGATGATACCATTATATGGATATAAAGCTCATGGGCCAATAGGGTCGGGGATAGCTCACAAGGGAGGTACCAAAGTAGTGTGTGTGTATATATATATATATATATATATATATATATGTGTGTGTGTGTGTGTGTGTGTGTGTGTGTATGTATAAACCTACATTGGTGCGTAGTTCTGAGGCATAGGGTGATCAACCCTTAGCCTACATGGTGCTAGACACTACTCCCAAAAACATGCATATGCTCTACATTGTTATTCAACGAAGCTCAACATCATCTATTGATGAAGCTCAATCATCAAATACATATCAAATATGAAATCATGAATTTGAGAAGCTTCAACTCAAACCATACCACAAGCTGAAAGATAATTGGGAGACTTTGCTCCAAAACCATGTGGTAAGCTTAATTTGGAAAATCATAAATCATACTTTGAACATGTGGGCATTGCCCAAAGCTTTATCATACTTGAAAATACTCAATTCACATTGGAAACATGATCATAAACATGGGTAGCTTGAAAACATGCTTTTCATCATATTATCTCATCATCATTATACATTCGTCACATATCTCATCTTTCATGAACTTTTCATCAATGGACTTTTGAATTCATAAGACTAGAAAAGTGATTTTTAATTGAAAACATTATAACATTTACCCATGCTTCATAATTCAATGGTAGAAACACATTTAAATCATACCCATGTAGAGAATTTAAGAATTTCATGCATTGGGTTAAAACCCCATAGATTAGACATAGAACATTCATGATTTAGAGAGGGATTGGGCATGGGTGTGAAAGAATTCACCCATTCATAACCCTACATACCTGTTGGTAGCTGATTCTTGCACTTCTTTGATAGCCCAAAAAAAATTGAAGAGAAATTGAAGAACACTAAGCTTGATCACCCTCTCTCACCTTCTACCTTGCATGCATGAATGAATAAGGCCTAAAATGAACTTAACCTCTATAAAAGTCATCATGCATAACTCAAAATGACGTAGTTTAGGCCTTAGGAACTTAGGAATTACGGAAAAGCCCTTACTAAATTTATAGAAAATAACTGCCAGATGGTCCCAACGAGGGACCTAACAACTCATCATCTATGGCCATGACTCGTGGCATGATCCGTGAAGTACACTGCTTCTTAAATATGCTAGGCTTATAACAAATGACTTAACAACTCGTTACTTGGTGACCATGACTCATGGTCACCATCCGTGATGTGCACTGCCTCTGATTCTTACCTTACATCATCCTATTTCTCAAGACACTCCCTACAAATCGTGGTGACTGAGAACAACTCGTGAGGCCCTCCCATCAAGTACATTGCCCCTCTTCCTTCTCTTTTCTTACTCACCCACCCCATGACTAACCTAACGAGTCGTGGGGCATAACCACGACTCGTGATCCCGTCAGTGGATCCTATTTCTCAAATTTTCTAACTCATGACCTGGGCCTCCCCATGAGTCACATCACGACTTGTGGGTTGCACCAACGAGCCACCTCATGAACTATTCTATGACCTGATGCCAAATTTGAGTTTTTCTTCATTTCAACTCTCGAGTCTGATATTTGGGCTCCCGGGGTATAACAACAGAGTTGTCCAAAGCCTTGCCAAGGCTAAGGACGATATCATGATATCGACATCAAGCTCAAGGCCCTTTGGGGACAAAGGAAGCTCACAAGGGAGGTCCCAAAATATATATGTAAACCTACATTGGCATGTAGTTTTGAGACATAGGGTTGACTGACCCTTACCTGCTCGGTGCTAGACATTACTCCCAAAAACATGCATTTGCTCTCCATTATTTTTCTATGAAGCTGAACCATTGCTGGTGACAAAGATGAATTGTAATAATACATGCAAAGTCTGAAAACATGACATGAGGAGCCTTGGCTCGAACCGTACCACAATCTAAACAAGAGTGGGAGTCTAGACTCCAAAACCATGTGGTAAGCTAACAACATGAAATTTAGATAAATCATTAAACATAATTGATTAAATGGTCTTGCCCAATATTTAAACATGTTTGAAATATACTTTGATTATTCAAAATATGAATTTAGACATGGGTAATTCAAAATCACACTTTCATCATAAACATCACATCATAATTAGAGCATAGAACATAATCTCATCTCTTCATGAACTTCCATGGATGGACACCTTATTTGTAAAACTTTTAAATCATAAATTTATAATTTAAAATTTTATAAAAAAATGTCCATAAATCATAATTCAATATTAGAAACGCGAATAGAGATTACCTGTGATTGACACGTAGAAAATTCATAAGTTGGGTTAAAACCTCATAGATTCATCAACTTAGGATTCACATGAATTAGAGACGGAATTGGGTATGGGAGTGGAAGATTACATGCATTCATAACCCTACATACCTTGTTTGATAATCCCTTGACTTTTCTTGAAGATTCCAAGAAGATTTGAAGAGGTTGAAGAAGAATCCTTGCTCCTATCTTGAGAGAAAATCCAACTATTGATCTTTTGGAGAGGGTGATGATTTAGGCTAGGTTAATCCCTTTAATCTAATCTTAATGTATCTTAAAACAACATCATTTAGGATTTAGAAGCATAGGAGTTTACCAAAATACCCCCAAATTGCCAAAAAAAGACCTAGAAATGGCAGTTCCAATGTCCAACAACACGGGTCGTTGGTTGCTAGGATGGCCCGTTCTGAGGTTCGTTGTTTTCCTGCTCCTTCTTCACTAAACTGCTCATAACTTTTTACTTCGAACTTTGATTGATAAAAGGTTAGATTCATTAGACAGAAGACTACAAAGGATTCGATTTAAGGTGCTGAATCACCCAAAAACATTTTGTAGAATGGGAGGTATGGTCATTTTAAGTTGACCCTTCTAAGAACTTATATGAACACTCAATTAGCAACGAGGCTCTCAACTCAACTTTGTGCTAGAGGTTCCTTATGACCTTCATTTGCATGTAATGCACTTCTTATACTTAAAAATTTATCTTAACACCATGTATCAATAAATTAATCAGGCTCGGGTGTATCCATGTACTTAGAATGGTTCCAAACTTAGCCTGAGATTTTCAACAAACTAGTAGAAAGAACGACCCATCCAACGGTTCGTGGTAACAAACAACAGACTATTGTTCTTAAATTGGTTTTTCCCATTCTTCCTTCGAAATTCTCTTAATCTTCTTCAACGACCACAAACAATGACCAGTTCAATCAAGCCACGGTCTGTACAATCCCCTTATGGGTTATTGGAAAATTTTTGACAGCTCTCTAGTCATTAAAAAACAGCTACCTCCAATAACCCATTGGACCCTACAATGAACTGTACTATGGTTCATTGTTTTGTTCCAGTATTATTTTCCTGCTGTAAGCCTTGGGTCTGACATAAGGAACTTTTGGGGTGTTACGACTGGTGTCTCTAAGAAGCTGTTAAACCTTTTACTTGTGAATCGCACCACTTGGCCTCTGATCTTGACCTTAGTGCTCTGTCTGAATATGGTATCCCAATTTGTATAGAATTCCCTCACCAAAGTGAGGTTGCACCTCTCTGACTCATTGAAGATATAACCAGCTCCCAACTCACATATCTTGTCCCAAATAGCCTAGAACTCAAGTGCCAAGCGGTCTTCATCTATCCAGTTCTCAGGTGCATTCATGGCCTCTTTTTTAGTGTTAAATTAAGTAAACCCATGAGGCTCTACCACTTTTTCTTCGAATCTCCTTGCGGGGCCTACTTTGGAAAATGAAGAACTGGCCCCCGTTTTTCCTTCTTTACCCCTCTTTAGGCTTTGATCCTCAACAACCACCTCCTTTCCTTTTTGTGCCATGATACCTATCAAGCAAAAATCAAGAACATTACAAAATTAGTTTGTGAATCAAATGGCTAACTAATTAAGTTTTGAAGGTGCAAAATTCACCACACACTTAATTTTCTACCATACATGTGAAAATTTGTCAAATAGGGTACTCAAGACTTCCTCCATCATCATCCAATCTCAACAATTCAATTTAATTCACTACTTCATACTACACCAAGTTCATGAATTTTTGTTTTCTTTTCAACTCTCCTCTAAATTTTAGCTTTTAATCAAGAATGCATCACATAGGCCATCCCTCTCACTTTCCTCCTCCAATTCATAATTCAAGTAATTCATGTAATGGAATAACAATATTCAACTCAGTTAACCAACACTAAACAATTTACTACCATTCAACATGAATTAATCAGGAATTTCACCAATTCAAGCATTTATCACCTTAAAGAATTTAAAACTTCATGTACTTTCTCTCTCTACAATTAATGCACCTACACACCAACATTCAAGAATTCAATTCACAAACCCTCATCATCCCCACAAGTTTAAATCACCATAGTCAACAAAAAATCAAGCTACCCAACAAAGATAATATACAATAATGGAAGAATTTGAGACATTAAGCTCATAAAACCCAAAATATGAAATTCAAGTTTGTCACTAACAATGGTGATTTTGGGTTCTAAATCTTGGGAAAGAAGGGTGTGGGGGCATTCTTGCATCATTAATCAAGCAAGAGAGAAGATATATACTTACTTGAGTTGAAGATAGAGCTTCACCAACTTGTTGGAGAATAAATCATTGGAGGACAGAGGGAATGGGGAGTTATGGCCTTATGGGAGAGAGAAAAAAATTTTCTTTTTGTTTTTCAACTTTTTTAGGGAAAAGGATGAGTAATAAAGAAGTAGCCATGGGCTTTTATGTAATTTTAAGGTCTTTTTAGTCAATATTGACCAATAATTTTCATCCAGATAATCCCTGGAGCGCCTCCTCGTCTATCTCACCATAAACTTAGAGAAAAAATTTCTCCAGAGATAGGGGATTGCACGGCACGCCACCTGTAGCCTCAATTGATAAAATTTTCTTCTTCTAGGATTTAACTCCTGGTGTTCCATACCAGACGTCTTAGCCCAGACTTACACTCTTTAGCTTAATATCCCAGCATGTTCTTGCCTCTTATGCCCTGTTTATCCCTATAAGACAAAGAAAATAATATAAAATGTTAAAAAGGATGGTTTGCCTCCTACCATGCGCCTTAATTAAATTTGTGGCACGACATTCATGGGTAGCCTCCCATGCAACGCCTGATTTAACATCGCGACAAGACTATGGTCCTCGTTACTCCTTCATCCGAGTGGACTTGTGTACATACCAAGGATCTACTAAACATTCATGTAGCACATGCTACTCCACTAACTGATTATAACCTCCAGGTTCTCCCGCAGGCTTCACCTTAATGTTCTCATAATGAGGTGGAATTCGTGCAGCTCTGAACACTTCAAACACTGCCTCCTGACCATCTACTCTCATAGACAGCTTGCTCGACTAAACATCTGACCACGTCGATGGTGGGTAAAAATCCTCTAACTAGAATGAGGGGAACTGCTGCATCTGCCTCATAGTCCAGGATTATAAAGTCCACAGTCAGGATGAAAGGTCCTTCCTTAATCAAGATATCTTCAATAATTCCCTCAGGATAGTCCAGAGATCGATCCGCAAGCTGCAACGTCACTATGGTAGGACGTGGTTCACCTAATTCTAGTGTTCTGAATAGGGATACAAGATTCAAATTGATGCTCGCACCCAAATCATATAAAGCTAAAACAACTTCCTTACTTATAATGGTGACAAGAATATTGAAACTCCCAGGATCCTTTAGCTTTTTAGATATTTTATTCTTGATTGAACTGCACTCTTCCATAAGAGCCATGGTTTTAAACTCTGTATACCTCCTCTTATTGGCAACGATATCCCTGAGATACCTAGCGTACTTTGGAACTTCCTTCAAAAGCTCCACTAATGGAATATTCACATGAACCTTCCTTAACAACCTAAGAAACTTACAATACGTTGTGTCCTCTGTGTTTTTCTTCAGCCTTTTGAGGAAATGGGGGAGGTGGTCTAGCTACTAACATTTTTGGTTGTGGGTTGCTAGACTCCTCCACCTCAATCTGGGATCTTGATACTTGTTCCTCATAAAATTTTTCTTCTCTAGGGATAACCTCACCCCGCTCCTTACCACTACGCAAGAAAATAACATTTACATTTTCCATGGGTCCTTCTCAGTGTTACATGGGAGTGCCCCGTCTGGTGTGTTGTTCTACTGTAGGGCCAATTGCCCCATTTTCCTTTCAAGCTCATGGATGGACTTTGGCATTTCATTGACCATTTTCATTTTGTGCACCATTCATTGGTTCATTGTCTCATCAAGAGAGTTATTTTGTTGCTTGCCCTGTGGCCTTCGAAAAGTGTTTTGGGGCATTTGGAAGTTTTGATTCCCCCCCGATGAAGGATTCTCCATTTTGGTACCCCTAATTATAGCCACGACCTGCAAAACCTCCACCACAACCTTATTTTCCCACAAAATATACAGACTCAGGATTAAGAGGACAACCTGAATAGGCGTGGCCTTCTCCGCATGCCCCACATGATGGTGGTGGGTTTTTTACCTTTTGTACCTGGCGCACATGGCCTACTACTAGTGTGATCACCAACTTATTGATCCCATTCACCAAATAGTAAATGTATGCGTTGATTTCCACTACACCATCCACCTCAAACTTTCCTGGCACCTTTGTTGCTGTAAATCCTCTACCTGAGTCTTGATAATCCTGACTCCCTGAAGACATGAATTTCAAAAGAGCCTCAAATTCATCATAACTTTTGGACAAAATCCATCCCTATGCAGTAGCATCAAGGAGTATCTTAGACTCAGGCTTCAAACTCTCAATGATGTTGTGCCCAATTATCTTCTTAGGTTGCATGTGGTGTGGACAATCCCTCAAGTAACCCTTGTAACATTCCCGTGCTTGAGCTAGTTTTTCTCTATGTTTTTGTACGAATCCAGAGATCTTTCTCCTCAGTTCTTTAGTTCTTATCGAAGAGAAAAACCGGTTGATAAACTTATTGGAGAGGATCTCCCATGTGGTGATGGATCCTGAAAGCTCATTTTGAAGCCACTCCTTTGATTTTCCGATCAGTGTGAACGAAAATAGAGTCAACTTGACATATTCATCTGACACGTTCTGGAAGTGGAAGTTTTCACTAAGCTCTACAAACATCCTCAGATGCCTATGGGGATCCTCGTGCGGCTTGCCCTGAAATTGGCTAGTGTTTTTGACCAACCGCATAGTCCCTTCATTTAGCTCAAAGTTTCCAGTGATGGCCGATTTGACGATCGCTTTAGAAGCGTTCTCCAAATTTGGCCTAGAAAAGTGCATCATTGGAACTCTCTTATTCCCTTCCCCTGCTGCTTTCCCGATGTTTTCCATAGCTAACCTTCAAAAGGTCCTCTCTATTTCAAAATCAAGAGAAGCCAAAGATGGTCCTTGACTACTCATACTTGGCATACATTGAGGCAAACAACCCTTTGAACTTCAACAAAAACAAGAAATGAACATAAAATACAAAATAGGGAAACAAAATTCTAGCCTACTAATGATTAAACAATACTCACGTCCCTGGCAACGACGCCAAAAACTTGATGTCGCCCAAGCGCATAGAAGCGCACATGGTCATCAAGTAATATAGGATTGTTAAATCCAGATATCGCACCCATAGGGACTTGTCAATTTAACCATTATAAGATTGTCACTTTAATTTCACTAATCCACGAAACAAGTAAAATGAAGATTGATTTGGAAAATTAAACTACTAAAACTTCAAATATAAAAGCAACTAAAACAAATGCAAACTTGATTGTACTTCAATAATGATGACAAACTAGGGCAATGACACTTAGTTTCAAGTTGAGTTTTCCAGACGTAATTAAACTAGCATGATGCTTCCTATGGTTGTTATTTGCAAGTTACTATCCCATTTCTTGCCACTATCCCTAGCATCCAAAAACTATTTCATGAATCCTAACGCCTATATCCCTATGGTTGCAGGAGAATAATGAAACGACAGCTATGTCTACTTGTATTTCAACAAAATAGGGTTGAAGGTTATATCCCTATCCTCAAAAAACAACTTCTATCCTATCACCAATGGGTTCAAGGGTCTTTGAATTCCCGTTTTGTATTTATTTTTAGCCCTTTTGATTCCCTTTCCCAAGTTTAATCAAAAGCCAACAGATTATTTATAAGGTGATCAAGCTCTAAATAAGAAATTAACACAAATAAATAGAAACAGCCATAATTGAAGAATCAAAACCAAGTTAAATTAGTCTTTCAAACAATCAACAATTCACCATGGCCACAACACTAGATTATGAGTTTAGCGACTCATAGACAAGCGGAAAAACAAATCTTTAGTCATCATCATACGAAAATACAAAGTAAAGAAGAGAAAACCTAGTTGTATAACTTTGTCTTCCTTCCAAACACCTTACAAGCTTTCATGAATGAACTATAGAACGAAATTGAGTAAATACTTCTTCAAGAAGTCCAAAACTGCTCAACAAATGACCTAAGGCCACTACTTATAGATTAGCCTTCATATGACGCTTCTGCCCTTCGAAAATTGGCTTTAAAATCAGCATTTTTCGCCCCTGAATGACCCTAGTGCACCTCCCCACCTATCTCACCATTGACTTAGTCAAACTTCCAGCAATTTTAGCTCCAGCTAGGCTTTGGTGTGCCGCCCCCTTCATCTCACCAAATTTTCAAAGTGAAATTCTCTAAAGTTTTGAGGGTTGGCGCGTGTAGAACTAGATTGATATTCTTTTTATCTAAAGTTTAGGACTTGGTGCGGGGTACCAACCATAGCACCAAACACATCAGATCCTCAAATCTTTATTTCTTGCATCATTTTGAGCCCATTTTTCTTAGTTTCCTTCTCAAATAAACCCAAATCATTTGTTAACACATAACACACACACATACATGAATTTAACCATAAATTAAGGATTATGAACTCAAAACATGATAAAATATGGGTAAAAACATGGCAAATGGGCATAAAAATATGCCTAACATCAATAAGTCATAATTGAAATCATAGACTCATAAGCTTGAAATTCATAAAATCATGCATAATTGGGCAAAATTACCATAACTTGAAATTATAGATCCATGAGAGATTCTTGTAGAAAATAAGTATTCATAATCATAAGTTATGAACATAACCATAAGAAAATTCAATTCATAAGTGATTATAAGAGATTTCATGAGAATTGGGTCTAACCCTAGAATTTCAATGAATCATGCTTGGAGACTTGAAATCATGAGATAGGGATAAATTGGCATGAGGGTGGAAGGATATTCCCCATTCATAACGCTACATACCTGTGTAACTGATTCCTTAACATGTCTTGAAGAACCAAGAGAATTTGGGAAGTTGGAGGTGATGAACCCTAGCTTCTTCTTGAGAGGAAAATGAATTCTACGAATGTTGAAGAAAATGAGTATTTAGGCTAGGTTAATCAATTTAATCTAAATCTTAAGAAGCCTAAAATGATGTAACTTAGGAATTAAAATCATAGGAAATTATAAAAATACCCCTGAAGAATCGCACTTAAAAATTTTCCTGCCATTCATCACAGGTTGTTTCATGACTCGCGGTGACATACCATGGGTCGTGGTATCCAAATATATGGCTTCTAGGTGGATTAACATATTGCTGAAACTCTTGATATGGGTGCTTGGTTTGAGTCGTACCTATATACCACAAGTCGTACCATGACATGTGGTGACAGGGCTGGTCCTATCCGTCAAACCCGATAGTGCTTCACTAAACTGGTCATAACGTTTTACTCTGAACTCCGATTGACACAAGGTTGAATGAGTTATAAAGAAGACTCAAAGAGCATCAATCTTACATATTCTATGACTAGAAATAACTGATTAATATGGGATTTATGTTCATTTAAAGTTGACCCTTGTAAGAACTTATATGGAAAACTCGATCAGTAAGAAGGATCTCATTCGGCTTTGTGCTAGAGGTTCCTTATGACCTTAATTTGCATCGAATGCACTTCTCACACTTAAGAATTGATTTTAACACCTCTTTTCCATAAAATTCATCAGGCTTGTGTCTATCCACATACCTAGAACAATTTCACACTTAGCCTAAAAGTCTGAGGTGTTACAATATCTTAACTTATGAGCAGATGGTACGAACCTTACCATCATCCTACAATCTATAACATGCTGCTCGTACCACCCAAGCCACATTGGTCATTCTCCGAATCTCCTTCCTACAACCCTTCAAAATGACCCGTACCATCTTGACATGAGTCATGTGATCATGTTGTGGTTTCTTAGCCACTCCCTGATGACTCTCTGAATCCCCTACTACGGATCATAGGTATAACCCATAGTGACCTTGTATGACTCATGATATCCAGTCATAGTTCGTCCATCCTTATCTATTGAATTCTCTAGATCTCTTTGTATGGGTCCTCGTGCGACTCGTACCAAGATTGTATGGACCGTACTGTGGATCGTACTGAGACATTTTCCAATTTTCTCTGCTTGATCAAAATTCAAATCCCGAGTTTGGTCTTAGGAACTTTTAGGGTATTATAGGTTAAGTTGGTTTGTGTTGTACTTCCAGGGAAATATATCACTGAGATCACTTGAGAGAGTATAGTATTGGTGTACATGCTGATTAAGGGACTGCCAATTAACTTTGGATCAGTGCTTAGGGACAACATGGGTGGTCCAAGGACAATTTCCATTAGAAGTATCGTTATGAAATCCTGACTCAGTTCTTAAGGGAGCTTGATATTAAGGAAGAGGAGCCTGGCCTCCATCTACCTCCAGCAGGGCACTTGGCAGGTAAAATGCTTGATGTTACAAAGCTCAAGGAGCCAAACACCACATCTGGCCTGGCTCTCACTCTAGCTGAGCACCATGCACGGGATGACAATTGGAGAGGTCATATGTTTGGGATGTTTGAGCTGCAGCTGAAGATTGAGAGTCGACCTGCAACTGCTGAGGACATGTCTGAACTAGAGGATCGGTACCCACTCGCAGACAATTCTATAATGATATGAAAGATAGGGCTGACTCTTGAGGAGCCACTACACGATGATGAGCCTATAGTGCTGACCGATGTAGTTGATGATGATCATGAGGATGATGCCACCATTGGAGAAATGTTAGTTGATGGTGCAGATGATGATGATGATTATCAAGATTTTAATCCTGATGATGATGACTTTTCTTAGAGGCCCAAGAAGTTTCTTTTTCTTTACAAACATGTTATGACATGTTTGTGCACTAGGGACAATGCACTGTTTAAGTGAGGAGTGGAGGAAATAGATGTTCCTTCTATTCTATCGTAGGTTGTTAGAGCGGGTTATAGTAATAGTAATCAAAACTTGTGTGTTAGTTAGATTTGTTAGTAATAGCTAGTAAGTGGATGGTTGTGGAAACTGAATGATGCTATGTTATGTGCTTATTCGACTGTAGTTGTTTGTTTAGTTTAATTGAGAGTCAAATTTTTTTAGAGTCCATCATTGGTGTAGTGACTGGTTCCAATAATGTAAAGATGACAACCATCTTATGGAAAAATTCGTTACATTTTTAAAATTTTTAGGTTGGAGTCAAAAATTACCGCTTGTGCGCTCTTGACATTTCACTTAGAAGTTAAGCTAGAAGCATGAATCGTTCATCTTGAATGAATGAGAAGTAAAAAATTCCATGAGAAACACATACATTCTTTAACTTAACTCAAGGTGGAAAAGTTGGTCTTAGTAATGAAATTCATTCAATATGATTGTGTGGATATGTGGCCATTAGAAACTGACTCAGATCATAATGTCGTGAGGGGTGAGCTTCAAATTACTGAGTTTTATACATAGAGTAACATCTAGAACATGCATAACATATGTGCATGATAGCTAGTTTACAAAGAGGTAGGATATGATTAAGGCATTTATTTGATATACCCATGTTTGTCCATGGTGTTTGTACCTCCTTTTACATTATTGCTAGTCAACCCCATTGAACTGTAAGCTTATAATTTTTTTTCTACCTACAAAAGAAGATCATTCCCTTTGTTGTGAGACCTCTATAAGTTAAATCCAAAGACATTCTAATGTACTTTGAGATTTAAGAATGAAGGTTCCCCCGTTTTAACAATGTTAAGGGAAAGGAGAGAAAAAAATGTGGATGGCAAGATGAGAGAACTAGGAAAGAAGGGTGCCCACAAAATAAAATATTTACTTGCTGCTAGAACATAAAGAAAAGATTGCTATAGTTGATTATCTTGGTTGGTCTGACAAGCATAAACTTGCAGGCAAGTAGTGTGAAAAAGGGCATGAGAAAAAAAAAGAGGATTAGTGAAATGAGAGGTAAGTAGTAAGGACAATGTGGTGGACAAGAAAAGTAAAGTAAAAATATCTTAAAGTGCTTAAGATTGGTAGCCACTATTGACAAAATCATTCCTACCCATCCCTTAGATGACATTACAACAAGGAAAATTCCTTATTATCTTATTCTTTTTGAAGTGACAAAGTAATTTGACTACACATGAAAGGCAAGCCTATGGTATGTCACATATGTATGAAACATCATTTGTGAGAGTGAGTGTGTCTTGTTGACTTCCGTTCCAAGTTCTTGAATTGATGATAAGAGGAATGGAACATTACTAAATAAGTGAGTGTACAAGATGGTCAGAGTTGGTGTATTATGAGTCATATTTTTCATATTTAATCATGTTGACCCCGTTTTTAAAAAGATGAGTCAATTATAAAAAATATGTAGTTTCAAATGAGAAGAACTTTATTGTGTATATGTTGCGGATTGTTTATGAATTGATGAAACACCTATTCATGTACTCTATCTATCTACTTGAATGAGAATTCGTAGAGGTGACAAGTGGTGTGTTAAGAAGTGTTTGTTGCACGAAAGTAAGGATTGTTTGAGGACGAACAATAGTTTAAGAGCGGGGTGGTGATGTTGGGCATATTCCTATGCTCATTTGTAACATTTTTACCCATTTTTATCATGTTTTGAGAAGATTATACTTATAAAATGCAAGATTTCATGAATGTGTGTGTGAAAAGAGTTAATAGATGTTTTTAGATGATTTTGGCTAGCTACACCTGGAAAAATACTCAAAATTGGTGCAAGGTATTAAGAAAGAAGAATTCGAGAAAAAATTGGCCTGGTGAAATGGGAGAAGTGTCGTGCCAGAGCGTAAACTTCAGTGAAATTATTGTCAAGTTTGTTCGATGGCTAAAGTGGTGCACCTGACCTCGAACTTTAGATGAATTTTAATCAACACCTTGGTGAAATGAGAGAAATGGCGCACCAGAGAGGATCCAAGCTTGGAAAAACTTTCTAACACTCTGGTGCATTAAGAGAAGCGGCGTGCCAGTAACCCAATTGTAGAATTACGACTAACACTTTGGTGAGATAGGTGAAGTGGTGCATCAGGGCTTATTCGGGAGTTATTTTTCTAAGTCCAAAAGTTGAATTACTTACGGGCAAAAGGGAAATCTGTTACCATGCTTATAAATACATTGCTAGACATTTTTTGGGGGGTAGTCAAACATTATACGCAGGTTTTGGGGAAGATACAAGTTCCCTTTTCTTCATTACTCTTTATCTTTGTGATTTGAATGACGATTTCTTTGGGTTTACACTTGAATATGAGTGGATAAACTCCCTATTCTAGGGTTTTGGCCATAACTTGGTGTTTGTAGTTTGAATATTCATTTATGCTAGACGTTTAATTCTTCTTTTCAAGACTGCTTATGCTTACTTGATTTCAAGTTTATTCGTTAGTGCAATCACCATTTCAAATATTTTTCATTGGTTTATTGGTTGAACTTGTGAGAGGGAACTAATGGGGGTTAAAATAAATATGAAGTAGGTTTTGATTCCTTGTCAAGAGTACAAGGAGTTGATTTCATTGTTGAGGATTGGGACATATCATGCAACCCTACTCAGTTGAGTCAAGTATCTTCAACCGTCATCTCATGTTTCTCTTGCAAGCATAGGTGTGTAGGTGTTAGGGTTTGTGAGATAGTTTTTGGCTTTTTTGGAGAATAGCTATAATACCCGAGAGTTGAAATGGAGAAAATAAGAAAATCTGTACCAGGTCATAGAACGAGTCATTGAACCACTCTTCCTTTACCTAAGAGTCGTTAAGTGACTCATCATTAGCCTAACAAGTCGTCAAATGACTCATGGTTTGGGAAAATGGTATTTTTCAAACAGTTATCATAGATTAAGCAAATGACTCATCATTCACCTAACGAGTCATTAAGTGACCCGTCATTTGAGCAGTAGTGGTGAATTCCAGTGTACTTCACAGATTAAGTAAATGACTTATCATTTGCCTAATGAGTTGTCAAAAAACTCATCGTTTCTAGCAGTATGAGATTTTCTATTGAATCATTAAGGGAATTTTCATAATTTCTAAGCTCCTAAATCCTAAACTATACTATTTTAAGTTTTTTAGGAGGGTTTTAAGAGGGTTTAGCTTCTCCTAATTCATTCAACTCCCATGCATGCAAGATTAGAAGTTTCCCTTTGAAGATCAAGATTGCAACCCTACAATTCTCCTCCAAATCTCTTGGGCCTTCAAAGACAAGTTGAGAATTAGTTTACCCAGGTATGTAGGGACATGAATGAGAGTTCCTTAAACTCTCACGCTAAAAATTCTCCTTAATTCCATGAATTTAGGTTCTATATCAAGTTCCTGATATTATAGGGCTTTATCCTAATTTTATGAAATTCTCTATGATTTATCTATGGGTCAATTCCCTTAATGACTGGATGTAGATGATGATATCTATACAAATGGATCTTATATATATCATAGAATGAAGTACCACATGGGTGGATATATATATGAATCCAAATATGCCGAATCACTCATGTTATGATCTTCTACATCCTGGGTCTTCCCGTTCCGTCATCTGGCTTATGTTCTTCATGTAGCATTCAGACCGAATGACTCTATGAAATTACGTCGATACTTCCACATATTATGGGTACTGTAGGAGACATCTAAGATCTATGGGTAGATTTTATACCTATTTTGATTATTAATTCATGATTTTAAATTTTTAAAAATTATGCTCAATTATGTAAGATTCATGAAAAGTCAAGTTTATAATTCTATTATGATTTTGATTGTCCTAAGCACTAATATATGATTTATGATTTATGATATGATTCCCTACAAGTACTCTTCATGAATTTATAAATTTCAAGTATGGTGATTTTCTCAAGTATGTTTGTTCTTCATGATTTATAAGTTTATGATTTTTTCGGACTCATAGGTCCTCATTTCATGGCTAATCATGTATTTAAGTATGATCAAGTATGTTATGATTTACTAGTGATGAGTTGGTAATTTACCAACTCATTAGGCTCTTAAGATTGAGTTTTTCCTTAGTTTTTGAGTTGATTATATGAATTTTATGCCTTTTTCCCTTTGTTTTGTGCAGATACCTAAATGTGTAGAAAAGAGAAAAAATGGAGAAAAAAAGGAACTGAGATCCAATCAGTTGTCCATCGATGAAAACCAGTGAAATGCCAGTCAAAGGTTGATTATCACTGCCTTTGAGTAAGAATGCCACCGTCGAAACACGAGTTGCCAATGGTGACTCGACGGTCCAGTCACCGAATAACATCCAATTTTCTGGAGTGAAGAACAAAGACTCAGTGGTTCGTGGATTGAGATTAGCTTAATGCAAAATGAAACACCAAAGCTCACTGGAGATTAGTGATGGCTCAGATAATGTACCCAACGGTTCACGGATTTAATTCGGCGAACCGCCGATGCCTCCACCTATTCCAGAACGCTACTCAGGGGTAAAATTGTCTAGCAAGAAAAAAGAGAGAGAAGATGCCCTATTTTCTTGGATATAAATTCTAGAGAAAGTACTGCGTACTGGAGGGAGATCATAGTAGAACATAACACATCATCGTTTTCCTTTCTTAGCCTTACAACATTCCTTTAGTAGAGAAAAGGAGATTTTGATTGGTAGACTTTGAAAAGTACTATTCTCTACTTCTTCTTCTTAATAGTAAGGTATAGCCATTGTTGGAGACTATTTGTGACATTAATTTTACTACTCTTGTTATTAAATTCAATGAGTTTATTGATGAATGAGGTTTTGAATTTCTTAATCATGAGTAGCTAAATCATTAACTAGAGGTGTGTGATGATGAATACTTAATTAGAGTGGATAATGCTAGAGTCATCTTCATATTGTTTAAATAAGTGTAAATCTGTTAGATTCTCTTCATTCTATAATAGAAGATCCATTGATTATGATGTGGGTCTATTTATTCTTACTTGATTGTTGCTTGTAAAAGAATAATTAAGTATTAGAAGAGAATTTAATGGTGGGTATGGATGAGAGATTGTGAAATTAGGCTTGAAATAGCCAAAACTGCATTCTCACTCCTAATTAGTAGCTAATAGGTAGAAATTAGTGCAACTACTAATCCGAATCTAATCGGGTTGAGCTAATAGTGGCTAAAGGTTTGATAAAACTCTAGTATGAGGTATTTATAATATCAAAAGCTATAATTACCCACATCCCCAAGATTATTTACACTAGTTGAACTTATAAGATGACCTCGCATGTCCCGATGTAGTTAGTATCACATCTATGCCACACCTCTAGTCTTTCACATTCTTGTCGACAACCTTGCTGATTTTGCTATTATATTCAACCAAATTATCAATTATAATCCAATGCAAATTCCAATCTCCCCCAATTTATTTGTTTTTATGTTAACTCTAAGTGGTACAAGCTAACTTCAATTTCTCAACCGACACTTGTAATTATCACTCACTAGTCCTTGTGGGATTCAACCCCGACACATGTCGGGTTACTTATTTTGATACTTCAGCCGTGTATACCCTTCTTATGAGGAGTATATTTTGGACGTTATTGAAAATGGCACCGTTGTCGGGGACTAGCACTTGATATTCTTGTGTTGATTGTTAACTTGAATTAGTTCCACACCACAGTGGTTGCTACTAACCTATCATGTGTGGATCATGAGCAGTTTCGGAGGATGAACATGAGACCCGGAGGGGGTGCCTTGTGTGGAGACCATCAAGCTAGTAGACAAGATGTGGCGTAGAGAGGGGAAGAAAGACACAATATTGCTAGTCATGATGAAGCAAATGGAGTTGTTGACGAACTATATGAAGGGTTTCCATGTAAGATACAACTAAGCCAACCATGGCTATGAGTATGTTTATTATGGAAATCAAGGTTGGAACAATGTTCGGTCGATTGATACGAGCATCCAGGAGAGCAATGGGTCATTCCCATCCCGTATGGAAAGTAATCTAAAAGTGGTGCTTGAGAAGGTCCTTTCAATTGAAGAGGGAGTCAGGTTTTACGGAGTAAACTCTTGGACCTTACAACCACTGTGAAGAGTCATGATGTAATAATTCAACAATTAGAGGAGCAGATGAATGAGCTAGCATCTTAGGTGGCAGCTCAAACAACAGAAACACTGGCCCAATGCAGGCCATTGTGGATAATGATATATTCGAGTGGAAAATGGAGGAAGAGGTTGTTGGAGAGCTTATTGTTGATATCTTTTTGAAAGGTGAAGAACTCGAGGAAGTTTATCATGTGAGTAAGGAGATAAGAAATTATCCTTTCCCATAAAGAAAGTTGGGCCTTGATTTAAAGAATCGTACAACTCCTCCATCGCAACCATCTGTTGTGACACCACCAAAGCTGGAGCTCAAGCCTCTGCCCACTCACCTATAATATGCGTACTTAGGGGAGAATGAAATACTCCAGGTTATCATTTCAGTGAAGCTCACCCCGTTGTAGGTAGAGAAACTCATTGAGGTGTTGAAGAGGCATATTCAAGCTATAGGATGGTCAATAGCTGATATCATTGATATTCTTCTAGGGATTTGCACTCATAAAATTAATCTTCAAGAAAATTGCAGTCCATTAGTTGAACATCAAAGGAGGTTGAATATAACACCCCGGATGTTCCTAAGATCAAACAGTAGAGTTAGATGGAGTTCAGTAGAAAAACCAGCAGGATTGCCTCAGAATGAGTCATGGAATGACTCGTTAGGTTGCCTAATGTGTCGTGGTCAAGCCCATGAGAAGAAGTCAGGAAGTACAGTAGGTCCAGTGACCACAGTGACCTAACAAATAATGTGGTCAGGAAACGAATCGTCAGGGAAGTCGTGGGAAGGAGAGGTAGGAAATCGTGGGCTTCTGTGGCAATGGACAACCAAAAGAATCGTGAGACAAGAAATGACTCATTAAGTCAGCCGTCAGGTGGAGACTAGAGTTCCAGGATGGGGTCCTAGGTAGTGAGGATGACAGAAGGAGGTCACGAGTCATCATGTCAAACAACGACTAGTGAAATGAGTCATTGGATGATTCCAGGGAATTTTGAGAAATCATCTAGTGTACTCCACGATAGCGCGCCACGAGTCGTTGCCAACCCAACGACTCGTGGAGTACTTTATGGGACTTGCAAGTGATGTTTTTCTGCATTTTTCTAGGGGTGTTATCATAAAATCCTAAGCTTCTAACTTCTAAACTACACCGTTTTGAGCATGGTATGGGATGTTTTTAAGGGGATATCTATCCTAAAGCCCTCATTCCACCAAAAAAAACTCTCAAACCCTTCCTCCTCCTCTCTCTCTCTCAAGACTCAAGGATTCATCAATGGTTCCTCAAGGCTTCAAGGTGCAAGTTCTAGTGGGGATTTCTTCTTGAATCAGGTATGTGGATTTTTAAACAAGGTTATCCTTCCATCCTTGTACCCCAAAATGTTTTACCAAAAAGCCATTTTCAATTATTCTAGAAAAGCATGACCTAGGGTTTCGATTGATAGGTGATTTCTTCTATGTCTTCTATGAATTCTAAAACCCATTAGGATTACAAATTATTCATGCTTATGAGATTATTTTATTATCTTTAATTATATGCTAGATGGTGAAAATGCATGATTATAGAATCTTCTTCATGAGATGGCTCAAACCATTATTGGGATTTTATCATTTTTCACTCGACTATATCAATAACTCGTAACCATGTCTAAAATATGTGAAGATCATAAGAGTTCCCTTAAAAACTAGAATAAATGATTTGATAAATATATTGAGATGAGATTTGAACTTATGGGATCGATAAATGGGAAGTATGTATATGTTTTCATTATGTTTCCGACGTAAATGTTTTGGGTAAGAGGTGAACCTATGATAACAGGATAATTAGCCCATTTTCTTTATGATTTGGAGTAAATTTCGAAATGGGTTCCATGAAATAAGTGTATTTTCCTACCATGATCTTGTTCTACATGTTTACTGCATGAGTTGATTATATGGGGTTTTTCTCCGATAAATTAGAATATGTGAATCAATGTATCTATGTTAAAGTGTGAATTGGACCTATGGATCCTACATGACTCTATGTTATACATCTTACGTTATGAACTTAGAACTTGAATGTTGTGGAGGTGTAAAGTATGATATGCATCTATAGATATTCATAAATGTAAGATGTGTGAATTAGATGATGAGTTGGTACCATGACGATATGAATTATGATGATAAAGCAGGAGAATGATCCTTCAGGCGTTTGAGCTACTCCCTGTTGTGTTTGCATTTGAAAAGTTCCAGGAATATTTGCTAGGAACGAAAGTCGTGGTGCACAGGGACCATGCAACACTTAGGTATCTAATGGCCAAGAAAGATGCTAAGACAAGATTGATCAGGTGGGTTTTGTTGTTGCAGGAATTCAACTTTAAGGTGAAGGATCGAAAGGGATGTGAGAATCAAGTTGCCGACCATCTACCACGCCTAGAGACAAGTGGGCAGCTAGGAACACATGAAGAGATCAACGATGTATTTTTGGATGAGAGAATCCTACCCGTGACCCACGTTCTAACACCGTGGTTTGCCGATTTTGCTAATTACCTAGCCATCAACATTGTACTTGAAGCTTCAACTTTCAGCAAAAGAAGAAATTCATGCATGATGTCAAAAAATTCTTTTGGGATAAACCTTACCTCTTCCGAAGTTGTGCAGATGGTTTAATACGTCGGTGTGTTTCAGAAGTAGAGATGGTCCCAATTCTTAGGCTTGTCTTTCTTTCCCTATTGGAGGTCATTATAGGAATGTGCGAACAACAACAAAGTTGTTACAATATGTGCTTTATTGGCCTACATTACAACAAAATGCCCCTGACTTTGTGAAGCAATATGATTGATGTTAGAGGACAGGGAGTATTTCAAGGCAGCATGAACTTCCGCTAACACCAATATTAGAGGTTGAGTTGTTCGATGTATGGGGGATCGAATTCATGGGCCTTTTTGTAAGCTCTTATGGAAACATATACATTTTGGTGGCAGTTGATTATGTCTCCAAATGGGTGGAAGCTATTGCACTACCAAATAGTGAAGGGAGGAGTGTAACAACCTTTTTAATGAAACATATCTTCTCGCGGTACGGTATTCCCAGAGCCATCATTAGCGATAGAGGTTCTCATTTTCAACCGAGTATTCAGCATACTGCTAGCTAAATATGATGTGAAGCACGAAGTAGCCACCCATTATCACCCACAAACCAGCGGACAAGTGGAAGTTTCAAATTGGGAAATAAAATCCATCTTGACTAAAACAGTCAATGTGAACAGAACCGATTGGGTGGGATGTTAGATGACGCCTTGTGGGCATATCAGACTGCATTTAAAATGCTGATTGGAATGTCTCCTTATCAGCTGGTGTTTGGAAAATCATGTCACCTCCCGGTTGAGCTAGAACACTAAGCTTTGTGGGCATTGAAAAGTTTAAACCTTGAATGGGGAAGAACTATCAAAGGCCGAGTCCATAATTTACATGAGTTGGATGAATCAAAATGAAGGCATATCAGAATGCAGCTATTTACAAAGCCAGAATGAAATATTATCATGACCACAAAGTGTTGCAGTGTTGTTTTGCTCCAGGGGATTGGGTGTTGCTGTTCATTTTGATGACTGCGTCTATTCCCCGGGAAACTAAAGTCTAAATGGTCAGGTCCTTTTAAGGTATCTTAGGTGTATGAGAATGGTTCCATAGAACTCCATGGAGGGAATGGGAGCAATTTCAAAGTAAATGGCCAATGGATTAAAAGATATTTGGGGGTGATGGAAGAAGTTGGCCAAATAGAGGTCGTGTATCTAGATAAACCGTTAGTCTTGAGGGACTTCTTTCATGACATGACGTTAAATAAGGAACTTCTTGGGAGGAAACCCAAGCATCCTTCATTTTTTTTAACTCTTCTTATATGGTTTGTTGTTTTTGATTTTTTTTCTAGGAATGGTTGGTTCACTTAAGGAACAGCATGAACAGGGTAGACTGACATTGAAACCGAAGAAACGCAGGTAGAATTTCGTGAAACGCCGATTGGGCACCGACCCGTCCCAGTGCACTGAAGGATTCATGGGACATTTGTGACCCAAATCGGTGAAATGCCGTCAGTATTTCTTTAACCGCCAATGGGGCATCGATCTTTTCCAGTGCACTGAAGGTTTTAAGGCGAATCGGCGGCCCCACCTGTAAAGCGCCATGTCAAAGTGTGAATCCTCCCCTTTTCAATTTAAAAACCCCCAAATTACTTTCATCTTCTTCACTCCACCAAGAATCTTAACTCCGCAGTAGTACACAAGAAGTCCAGTAGTGGTAAGATATCTATCACTCATTCTCTAAGGTTCCTAATGATATTGGTGGTACTTTTCTCTTGTTGTGTTTATCTTATGCTTTTTCTCTGTTATATGTGGGTGAATTTGGTCTTGTTCAGGTCACTAAGTATTCGGGCGTAATATGAGTAGACCAACCCCTCAAATTGCCGAATGATATATTGATTGACACCCTTCTTAATGGCAATTTGTCGTTTTTGTTGAGTAAAGATTGAAATTGTTTTACATCTACATGAGGGTGGCCGGTGGGTGAAGTATATTCAGGTCCAAACCAATTGTGTTTTACCGGTGGGACGCTGCTACACCTGATATTGATTCTAACCTACTGTGCCCACCAGCAATACATCGGCGATTTGCGAATATTCAACCTCCTTTCGCTGATGGTTCGCCATTTCCACCTAAAGCCTATAAACTTCCCACCTGATTTCTTTCTTTTTGCTTTGTTCTCGATTTAAAAATAATGGCACAATACTAACCTTCATTTGCAACATCATTTCTGTTTCCCCACACTCTCACACAAGCAAAGCATCAATGCACACCAACAAAACACAGGTTCGGTTTGGGTTGGAAAAAATGGAGGAGTATTACATTGCTTTCAAGGAGAAGCATGTCATCCATGCAGAAGCCCAATTGATATGAAATCTTTCAAGACTGCATGCCTAGATATCTACTACCAGATTGGGATGCGCAATTGGGGCCCATTCACTATACTAGTTGACCCATATTTTCCAGAACTAGTGTGGAAATTCTATGCATCATATAGAGCAAGGCAACAACTGCTAAAGCATAAGGGCCACACTGAAACATTACCGTGCTTGACATTGGTATGGTGCACAGGCAAAAGGTTCCTATAACGCCAGAGTCAATCAATTCGCTTTATTGGGTCGAGCCGATCCAATCATACCCAATATTCCGCAAGAAAGTGGAAGAAAAAGCACACCAATTCCAATGGGTATCCAACTTGATTGCAAAGGGTCAACCACAATGGGCCATCTCTAGGGGCCTCATTCATTTTTGTGATCTGAAATTCGAAGCCCGTATGTGGTTAGAATTGGTTTGTGCGAGGTTAATACCCTCTCGAAATACATCGGATATCCCAATTGAAGTTGCCATTCTACTTTCTTGCATAATGGATCATGTACACATCAATGTAGGGGAGATTATTGCCGATCAATTCAAATAAAAGGCCAAGTCGCAGGCCATGGCATTGCCATTCCCTAACCTAGTGAATAGGTTATGTATGCAGGCTGCTTGTTCTTTGTTCCGACCATTCGATAAGACTGTGCAGGCTGACTGTATAATTACATTGGCCACCAAAACTGACAAAGATTCTCCAGTTATGAAGCGGGCAAAATATATAGGGAACAAGACCCCTCCACCACCTTCAGCATCTACTTAACACATCAGCTGTACCATTCCATACAACGAGTTCCACAGTCCCACACCTCCTGATTTTCTCAACATCGCACAAAGGGTCGAAATGCATGAGAGTCAGCTTGTGCAGTTAGCCAAGGCTATTCCATACATGATACAACTTGCCATCAAGAAAGCATTGCAACTTGCGAAAGATAAGTTGACAAGCCTATGCTCTACAGTTGAAGTCCTTGAGAGCAAAGTGGGTAATTTAAGAAAAGAGGTGGTTGCACTCAGTGCACCTCCATCCACTGGCCAACCAACCCCTTTTGAACCTGCAGTGATGCCCGCGTAGCCCGAAGCACCCAGGATTCCACTAGATGATTGATGGGTGGGGTATGAAAGTGATTAAGAGATAATGTCCGATGAGGAAACCTATCATTGTTGACCTTTTCCACCTCCAATGCACTCGATGTGTGATATAGATCCTTCCTGGGCACCAGGTGGAGTGGCAATGATGTCTTACCATGAGCTTTGTACTCTGCCGGAAAATTGGGTGGTGCCAGGTCCCGAGAGACCAGTGGAACTCCTATCTAACCCACTGCAATCTACGGCTAAAGAGACGGCTTCTTGGTACTTTGTTGCCGCCACATATACTTGGAAATCACGACCCAATCACTAACTCAATCAGCAAGCTTCTTTCACCTTATTGTCTTTTATTTTTGATACATTGGGGGCAATGTCTAATTTAAGTTTGGGGGTTGGGATGTTGAAAGTTTTGGGGTGCCGCAAGTTTTCTTGATGGTCGAGGGTTAGTAATTAAATGGGGTCTTTACTTGGAATTGTGAAATTTTGCATGTATGACCCAAGTGTTCTCGTCTTTTTCGCCTTTGTAAATAATAGTAGGATAGTAAATAAACTCTGAGGGTTTTCTTTAGACCATGCTTCTTTTCCGAGGATCACTCTTTTGTTTCTTTTTCTTTTTCTTTTTCTTTTTCTTTTTCATACCAGGTTGGCATCTCCCGATGATAGATTCAGTGGCGACATTCTTAAGGGAAAATGCCATGTTGTTTTTTAGTCTCTTATGAAATAGTTTTGAGAGGCACCACCAGAAAAATTGTTGAAATGGAATTTTAAAATTAGGGCATGAAAATGAAGATAATGAGAAGATGTTTGATGCGAGAGCATAGCATTCTTTGTCACACATTGTAAATTTTTTTCTCGACTTATGAGTTTGCCTGCTTTGATGTCCTAACTTGATATCTTATGATGAGAATGACTCTTGTGGACCCTTTAAGGGTGATGCCTTGTGTGGTGAGGAATTTTTGATGAGTCTCATGCATGAATTCTTGTCTAGAACTTTCCCCAAATGTGACTTAAGGAGAAATCCTAGATGTAGTTGCACTTAGAACATGATTTTAGGCTTTCCTTTGTGTAGCTGGTTCACCCATATACCCTCCTTGAACATTGATCCTTGTCAGCCAATGTCACCCTTTCTTTGGCAACCACATTACATGCCTTAATATCATTCTTAATACCTCTCTTTGGCACCCATCCTTCCTAAATGCTAGTGACAAGATAGTGATGAAATGAGGCTTTAAGGCTAAGAAAAAGGAATTGATAAGAAAAAATGAGAAACTGGCAAAAGCCCAAGTTTGGGGGTGTACAAAAAGGGAACATAAGAATTTCAGTTTGAGGTAGCACAACATTGTGTCAAAATGTATAAAATGATAAATCGAAAAGAGAAATATAAATTGTCTGAACCGGTGCTTCCTCTTCAGGTGATAAGGCTAATTGTGATAGCCAAAGGTGTTACACCCCGTATGTTTCTATCGTCTAAAGGACGTGTGCGTACATATGTTGAGAGTTTTGGAGTACGACGTGTGCGAGGAAGGGCTCGAGTTATGAATATACGAGCATGGCATCAAGCAAGCAGGAGGTCGGTGCCTGAGGCAAGGCGCACTGGGCGCCACGCTGCGCCAGCCAGCCTAGCGCTATGGCCGGCACGTCGCGCCTCTCAGGCGGCATTGCGCCCTTTGGCCGGCGCTTTGGGTGGCGCACCATGCCCACTAGGCCACCGTCCCCCCGAACTATATATATGAGATTAAGTGATTGAAGGTTCATTTCAAAATATCCCCTCGGCAGAAAGGTGAAAGGAACAAAGTTTTTCTTTCCTTTTCATCAAATTGCGCCACTAAACTCTGTCAAAATGCAAATTAACTTTGTAACTAGTTCTAGGCCAATGGGAAGCATCTCTGCAGAGTTATTTCTTGAAAATTTTCTCGGTGTACCGGAACCCTGCCGAATAAAGGTTGTCGGAATTACTTCAAATTGAGTCCTGAACGGCCACAGGCAACAGGTAAGCATTTCATCCTTCTAAACTCTCGAGAAATTGTTAGTTTTTGGCCGAGCTAAACATAGTTGAATTATAGTTAATATTAATATCGAAAGATATCGCTGTTTGTCGATTCCTACTACTAAAATAACTTTACTCTCTCAGCGTAAAGGTTGCAAGTGAGTGGAATTGCTATCTCCAGATTGGAAACTAGTTGGGTGAACGAAAAACAGCATTCGAGGATGTAAGGCTTACCTATTCGGCAAGTTATGTTGGTCGTATAATGATACGACCTATGTTCCTGAATGGAGAAAACGACTTCATATGTTGTAACTAGCTGTTGCCAGTAGATTATGATTATATGTATTTTGTGATTAGCTGCTGCCAGTAGATTATAATTACCTAAGTTTTGGTTAGTTGCTAAAAAATGTATTGAGAGTATACTGCAGTATCCCTCGTCGGAAAAGGATATGTTAAGTATGACTAATGTCAGGAGCATCATAGAAATTTACCCAGTTTATTTATTTATTATTTAGATGCATCCTGAAGTTTTTCTATCAAGCCAAGGACTTAGAGGTCTAGGTTTAGCTATCGGGCCTATCTCGGTGGGTTGGATAGTTTAGGGTGCAGCGAGGCATTGTAACTCTTCGATTGACGCCTGTATAGACAATAAAGCTTACTTAGAGGCCGTTGGCATATCTTAACACCTCCAGGGAAAGAAATTAGGATAGGATGGTCATACCTTAGAGTCAACAGCACCAGGGTTGCCTAGTAAACTAAGTGTCGTCTGACAACTAGTTAGTCACTCTCAGTGACTGTTAGCTCCAGCCAACTTAATGCTTGACATACAAGTCTCTAGGAAGTTACCCTAGATGTATAAGTGAGATAGACCCGTGGGTACCCTAAGGAGGGAACCTTATTAGTAGTTGAATGCGGGGCCAACGCTCCAGCCTGCTCTTATAAGATACTAAGGTACAGTTTGTCGTGAGTGGACAAGTCCAGATAGACTTACCTGCGAGGTTAGGAATCATCTAGCAAAGACATAAGAACTCTGAACAGACCAGGTTAAGGTCCAAGGGACTAGAACCCTGTTAGTACAGCATTACCTTCATGCTAAGAATTATAGTAAGCTGTCTGTGGAAGCTTAGGGGCTGACTACTTAGGAGCATGTCCGATCAGTAGTAGCTCTACAGTTATCCTACGCAAAGGAACTAAGTAGTGTGCCGTCTGCAACTTTACCATTCGCTAATGAGCTATCGTTGAACTAGCATGACATCTAGAGTATCATTTAGGCTACTCTAGATCTCTCCCTATCAAGTCTAGACCATTAGAGATTATGCAGACCACCAGGATCCTCTGATTAGGTGTAGGCACACAGGGTGTGCCTATTGGCAGCTATACAGACTATCCTAGGGGCGAGTAGCGGTTGCATTAGACCTTAAGAGCCAGATATTCCTTTTGAGTGGCTAGTTTAAGGTCACAATGCAGTATATTGGATGGGATTTACCCCACCTAGGATAGTCTTCCGTTCACCAACTTTAGGGTTGCTAACTATGTCATCGCCTACAGGGCTATTGATTGCTCAGAGGAGCTATATGATAATGTCATCGCCTATAGGGCTATTGATCGCTCCAGGGAGATATATAATGTCCGATGGGACCATATTCAGGCCTAGGCCATAGTTTCTTCCATCCAAGTATGGACCTCTTTTATGCCATATCGACATCACTAACCCTCCGTCAAGCCTTGTGTGCCCAGGGTGCAGTTGTAGAGGCCCAATGGGCCTAGACACAATCACAAGAGTCCAGTGGGCTCTGATGCGGACCCAAAAGCCATGTAGGTTGGCTATAGTACTAGTAGAGTCTTAAGAACCTAGGTAAGGGTATATAGATTGAATTGTACTTGCCCAGGATTATGAGGGGCCTGGTAGGTTATTGTTGTGTTTCTTGTACCTTCCAGGCTTATGGGGGCCAGTTTAGGTTCTTGTTTGTATACTTGCTTACTAGCTATAGCGTATGAATGCATAGTTGTATAGTCTCAGTTCATATACGTGTTGTGATTTACTAGATACAAGTTATGAAAAAGAAAGTTTACAGGTTATCTTTTGTCCCTTCTTACTACCTACTTTCAGACTTTATCTACTTCTATTAAGCTTTTTAACTACTTTCTTACATATTTAATACATATTGTACTGACGCCCAACTATGGGGCACTGCATACTTGCCTACAGGTTTAGACAGATTGTGAGACCTCCTAGCAACTAGGCAGAGTCAGCAGTTTGGCCAGCTCCTTTCATTTGGAGTTGCCAGGTTGTAGAGATTTATCTATCTTTTATATGTATAGCATTTGGGTAGGTTGGGGCCTTGACCCAACCAATATTTTCACTCCTAGAGGCTTGTAGATGATGGTATTCAGTTAATTGGTTGTTGTTGGCCGTGTGGGGCCCATTTATGTCTTATTTTATGTGTTGGCCATGTGGGTTCAGGTATAGCTGCTTGTTTTCATTTCTGTTATAACTAGACAACATGGTGGTGTTTTCGACACGCATAGTATCCCTTTTACTATTTTGTTGGTTGGGTTAGATGTTTTCCTTTACAGGTGCTACGTGGCCTTGTCGGCCCAAGGCTGTGTTTACAGCCGAGATATATCAGTTTGTTTTCTTGGTTTTGAGACGCTGGTAGGCACCAGAGGTGCCTATGCCCAGCCAGGTCCGCCCAGATCCCAGTGTTGCATTAGGTGCTAGTCATGCCTCCCAAGGTGGGGCGTGACAAACTTTCTATCAGAGCAGGTCATATCCCAGGGAGTCTGCAAGCCGTGTCTAGTAGAGTCTTGTTTATAAATGTGTTGTGCTCCACATTCTATAAATAGGAAGCTACAAGGCATGAAAGCATGGTTACCCCTCCTTTTTCTCAGATCGTGTTATAGAGCCGAGTTGTATAGGGTTGAATCTTAAGCTTTTATTGTTATATCTATCGAGGGTAATATCTGATATAAGACAGTCTCCAACCAGCCGCAAGTTAGCTACAGTAGTAAGAGAAGGTACAATTGAGGGGCCAAAGTTGGGAGACAATCATCCTAAAGGCGGAAGCAGATGTATTTTAATCCCACGGCACCAGGAATCTCATAAGGTAATATATATACAATATCGTCCCCAGTTCCTTCTTTAGTCTCGGAATAGGAGGACAAGAGTATAGAATATATATGGGTTGGCTCCCTTAGTTGACATCTTGAATTAGATAGATATGACAGTTAACGTTGGATTACCTGAATTACACGAAGGACTGTGCAAGGTTTGTACCCCTATCCTTTAGAGTTGTTGACTTTTTTGACGTAGCCCTGTCATAGAATGATATGGTCATTTCCCACTTCCAAGTTTGTTCTTTCAGTATAACAGAAAGCGCAAGTATCAATGCTATGTTGACCAGAATAAATAGTAAAGGAGGGCTAAAACTGTTGTGTCACGACCTGAATGGAGGCTCGGATCCAAACATGGCACAAGGATCCTTGAGAGACTCCAACTCGACCCATAGCATGAACATACATCTATCTCAATCACTAAAACTAAAGAATCAACATAATAATCTTAGTGGAAGTCTGAAATAACATAACATCAGAATACACAATTTGAAGCTGAGTACATCCTTTTTATCTAAAAAGCCTCTAAACATGATGAGTTGATGGGACAAGACCCCAACTAACTCGAATAAGCTAAAACTGAAAATACATAGAGACATCTAAATAAGCATGGTCCTCGAGAGATGAGGACTCACCAACAAGTGTAAGATGCTAACTCTGAAGACTGGTGTGAACGGGGATGAGTTTGAGTGTCGGATCCTGTATCATGAAATGATACATCATAGAGTATGTAGTCAAAATGTGGAATGTACCGAGTATGAAAGGTAAGTAAAACCACTTAAATAAGTAAAATCATTTAAAGAAATGCATAAAGTAAGACATGAACAATAAGAATCTGAGACTAGGACTGTCATGCATTCTTTCTGAAATCATGATCTCATCATAACATAACATAACATCTTAAATGAATCATTTGACTCAAAGATGAAATCTGATAGTCATGAGTAAAACTATACATTGAGTCAAACCTGCTTTCGAGCACATATAGATGTATAAATCTCATGAATGATGAACATGCATAGCCGAAATTAGTACATGGAATGTACTGAGTATGCAAGGTAAGTAAAACGGACATTTAAAACATATATAAATTTCATAAAATATCATAAGAGTAGGACAACATGCTCGTATCATAAATCATTACAACATATCATACAACTGAAGGTTTTCAAAACATACATAACATAAACATAGTCATAATCATAATAGAAGAGCTTTGCTTAACATAACTTGAGCCAACATACATAATCATAACATGCGTAAATCATGAGGAACAGTGGGAGATTCTCTTAACCGACATACTCCATATGAGCACACATGAAGCCTGACTTGTAACCCTAGTCGGGAGGGTGTTAATACCTTTCCAAGGGTAGGAACCATGAAGGGTGTGATCACACATGAAAAGGGCCATATGGTCCAGGGACAAACATGAAAGGGGTCCCAACATACCTACGGTGGCATATAGTTCATGAGATCCGGGACTTAGCCTGAGCCCCGAACCTACCCAGTGTTCGATACTACTCCCAAAACATACATAGTGCTCATAATAACACATACATGAGTTCATGGCTAGTTAAATCATGATAATCGTAAACATTCTTAAACATACGTGAACAAGCCATGACTTGAGGCCCATGAGTCAGCCAAAAACATAATTCATGAGTTAAAATATTCATAGATCATGCATATAACTTGAATTTCATAAGATCATAATAGATAACAAAATAAATTCATAAATAAATTAATAATTCATGATGGGCTTATCAAAAACATCAAGGAGTCAATGGACCATAAATGGACTCCTCATGGGGCATGCATAATCAAGCTTAATTGTTTAGAAAATCAAGGTCAACAATATTATAATCGATTTAAAACTCAAAAGGTGATCAAAATCAGTAGATTATGATAAGATTTCAAAATCATAAGACCATAATAAAAGTATTTAATTTTATACAAATCAAATACAAAACCCATGAGTTTTTAATAAATTTGAAGTAAAATCATAGAGTAGGAGCATGGGTGTGGAAGAATTCACCCATTGATGACCTTATATGTGATTATCAAATCCTAACTCTCCCTAGAAGCCCCAAGAGTGAAATTGGAAGTGTTGAAGAGAAAAGCTTACAATCCCCTTGAATCTCCTCTCAAAGTCCTTGCATGCATAAATGAGTGTTTAGAATAGGCCATTCTCTTGAAAACCTAGCTTTCCCATGCCAAAACGACGTAGTTTAGGGCCTTATATCGTGAAAAAGTAAAAGATACCCTTAATGAACCTTCCCTGAAATCTTTCCGGATGGAACCCATAGGTGGTACCAACGGGTCATGGGAACCAGTAACGACCCATCATGTCCCTCGTTGAATGAAATATTGAATGTATTCTCTCAGAACTAACCAACGGACGGACAGGACAACTCGTCCTCTAAAACCACAGTCTGTCACACCGTCCGTTGTTTGCTCATCATAAAAATTTGAACCCACTTACCATAAGCCTCACGATGACTCGTGGTTACTTCCAATGAGTCGTGGTCTCAACGCGTCACCTACACTAGAAATTCTTAACCTCCAACAATAACTACAACGAACGACTCGTGGTTTCTCCTAACGGGTTATTGGGTCACCCGTTGTATGCCTCCTGAAGAACCTAACTCCTTCCCACGACTGCTAACGATGACTCGTTGTTTCCCACAACGACTCATCATATCTCCCATCGTTTACATTGTTACCCAGCTTGAACTTAACCACAACTTGTTACAACGACCCGTTGTACGAAACCACGAGTCGTACTTGACCTGTCCTGAGATATTTTCCCCATTTTCTACAGTTTTCAATTTTTCACTTCTAGGTCTACTCCTACGCACTTCCGGGGTATTAAAATATCTCTCCCTTGGGAACATTTGTCCTCGAATGTTAGAAATAAGAAGAAATTAGAGACATACAAATATCATACTCAAATACTAATCATTTTAGCCGAAATTTTTACGGAATGACTACCTCCGAAAAGAACTACATAGTTGAACTAAATTTAGACACCACATACATATACCATATCATAAAACAAACTTGTGTACATGAACTGAACATGAAAACTAATTAGAGGTTTAGGAAAAAAACTGGTACCTCAAGTTGAAATTGAGCCGGTAGAGAATAGGTGTGGGTGTCTAGCCATCATATCCGCTTCGGCTTCCCGCGTAGCTCCTTCAGCATGCTGATTTCTCCATAATACTTTAACTGAAGCTACTTCTTTTTTCCTTAGCTTACGGAGTTGACAATCCAATATTTCCATGGGTACTTCTTCGTAACTGAGGCTATCTTTTACACCAACGCTGTCCAGCGGGATTACTAAATTTGGATCACCCAAACACTTTTTCAAAAGTGACACATGAAGCACAAGATGAACTGAAGATAAGTCCGAGGGCAAGTCCAGCTTATACGCCACCTTACCAACTCTCCTCACAACCCAGTAGGGACCAACATAGCGAGGGTTGAGTTTCCATTTCTTTCCAAACTGCATGACTCCCTTCATGGGATATACCTTTAGAAATACCCAGTCGTCTACATCAAACTCCAACTTTCTTCTCCTCATGTCAGCATATGATTTCTGATGGCTCTGAGTGGTCTTCAGCCTTTCCCTTATCAACTAAACCATTATCATGGCCTCATGAACCGAATCAGGTCCTATCATGGATGCCTCACCAACCTCAAACCATCCGATGGGCGATCTACACCTTCGCCCGTAAAGAGCCTCGAATGGTATCGTTTGGATACTGGAGTGATAGCTGTTATTATAAGCAAACTCAATTAAGGGAAAATGATCATCCCAACTACCTTTAAAATACATAACACATTCCCTCAACATGTCCTCAACATTCTGGATAGTCTGCTCCGCCTGTCCATCCGTTTGCGAGTGGGATACGGTGCTGAGCTTAACTTGAGTCCCCAGCCCCTTTTTGAAAGACCGCCAAAACTGAGAGGTAAATTGAGTATCTCTATCTGAAATAATAGACAAGGGAACTCTATGAAGTCAAATCAACTCCCGAATATACAACCTAGCATAATGATCTACTGTATCTGTGGTCTTGACCGATAGGAAGTGTGCAGCCTTTCTTAACCTATCTACCATTAACCAAATGGAATCATAGTGTCAGCGAGTATGAGGTAGGCCTGTAATGAAATCCATATTAATCTCTTCCCACTTCCAAGTGGGAATGTCAATATCCTAAAGTACACCTCCCGACCTTTGATGTTCTACCTTCATTTTCTAACAGTTTGGACATTTGGCTACGAACTCTGCAATATCTTTCTTCATATCATCCCACCAATAGATTTCTCGCAAGTCTCGAACATCTTCGTGGATCCCTGATGGATAGAATATCTTGTACCATGTAATCATGTAATATTTAAACTCTCAAATTATCGACATTCCGAACACGTAGTCGACCCTTATATCGCAGCACACCATCTCTCCCTTGGGAGAAAACCTCCACCCTTTGATTCTGCACCGCTTCCTTCATCTTCCTCAAAATCGGATCCTCGTCTTGCTTAGATTTGACATCAACCACCAAGGACGATTTTGACCCATTCTGCAGAACAATGCCGCCATCAGTTGCGTCGATCATTCTAACTCCCAATCTTGCAAGTCGGCGGACATCCTTCACCGATTCCCTTTTTCCCTCCTCCCCACGTGGGACACACTCTTCCCATAGAGCCTACTAAGTGCATCCGCAACCACATTAGCCTTGTCCGAGTGGTAAAGAACAGTCATATCATAGTCCTTTAGCAACTCCAACCTCCTTCATTGCCGAAGATTGAGATATTTCTTCATGAACGCATATTGCAAGCTCTTGTGATCCGTGAACCCATCCACGTGGACCCCATACAAGTGATGCCACCATATCTTCAATGCAATCACCACCGTGACCAACTCAAGATCATGGATCGAATAATTCTTTTAGTGAACTTTCAATTGTCGAGAGGCATATGCTATTACCTTCCCAAGATGCATCAACAAACATCCCAGTCCGACTCTCGAAGCATCACAATATACAACAAAGCCATCGGTACCCTCCGATAATGACAACACCGATGCTGAAGTGAGTCGGGTCTTCAATTCCTGGAAGCTTTTCTCACAAGCCTCCAACCATTGGAACTTCACCTTATTTTGAGTCAACTTGATCAAAGGTGCAGCTATAGATGAGAAACCCTCAACAAATCTCTAGTAGTAACCTGCTAGACCCATGAAACTCTAAATTTCTGAAGGATTCATCGGTCTGGGCCAATTCTTCACTGCTTCGATTTTTGCAAATCTACCTTTATTTCCTCACCTGATACCACATGGCCTAGAAATGCCACCGAGTCCAACAAAAACTCACATTTGATGAACTTTGCATATAACTGATGATCCTTGAGGATCTGAAGCACTACCCTTAAATGGGCGGCATGCTCCTCCATGCTCCGGGAGTATATAAGGATGTCATCAATGAACACAATCACGGATATGTCAAAATATGCCTTGAACACCCTATTCATTAGATCCATAAAAGCTGCAGGAGCATTAGTTAGTCCAAATGACATAACTGCAAACTCATAATGTTCATACCGGGTCTTGAAGGTTGTCTTTGTAATATCACACTCCCGAACTCTGAGCTGATGGTATCCGGACCTGAGATCTATCTTTGAGAAACACCTGGAACCCTAGAGCTGGTCAAATAAATCTTCAATCCTGGGTAAGGGGTACCGGTTCTTGATAGTGACCTTAATCAACTGCTGATAATCAATACATATCCAAAGTGATCCATCTTTTTTTCAAACAAAGAGAATCGGTGCACCCCATGGAGACTTTCTCGATCTAATGAAACCCTTATCCAACAAGTCCTTCAACTGTTCTTTCAACTCCTTTAGCTCAGTTTGAGTCATCCTGTAAGGAGTAATAGATATAGGCTGCGTGTTGGGAAGAAGATCTATACCGAAATCAATTTCCCCCTCGGGAGGGACACTTGGAAAATCATCAGGGAATACCTCCGGATACTCACACACTACTGGATCTGACTAAACAGTCATGGTCTCGGACTCTACATCCTTAACCCTAACTAGGTGGTATATGCAACCCTTAGAGATCATTTTCTTGGCCTTAAGGTATGAAATAAACCGACCGGCTGGTACGGCTGAACTACCCTTCCTTTCCAAAACTGACTCACCCTAAAATCGAAATTCCACCGCACAAGTCCTACAATTAGTCGAAGTGTAATATGCAAACAACAAATCCATACCCAAGATGATATCAAAGTCAGTCATGGACAATTCTAATAAGTCCGCGGAGGTAACCTTATGCAACACCGTAATATGGAAACCCCCATACACCCGTTTAGCTACCACTGATTCACCGACTTTAGTAGATACATAGAACTTTTCTGACAAAATCTTAGGACTAACTCCAAAACTACTAGAAATATAAGGGGCTCCTGGATCTAACAAAGCATCAGCATCAATAAGGAAGACTCGCAACATACCCGTGACCACATCTGGCGAAGCCTCCTGCTCCTGGCAAGGCACTAGGGCATAAAACCTGTTTTGGTGCTGACCACCTCCTGAACTAGTGGAGGCACCCTGCTGAGGGGGTCGTGCTGCTGGAGCCGTAGAACTGGCTGCAGGGCTATCTCTGATCCTGTGCTCGGGTTTGCCACACCCAAAACAAGCATGTGTGTCGTCCAAGCACTTCCCGGGATGATTCTTGTCGCACTTCGCACAAACTGGAAAAGTGCACTCCAGCTACATGCTACCATAATCCCTCGAGCCTGTAGCCTTGCTTCTTTGGTCTCCCCCAAAACCTGGATGGCGTGCTGGCCGATGATGGGGTTGGAGCAATGGACCTGTGATGGGACTGCTGACGTGGTCCACCCCCTGACTTGGCCTTAGAAACCCTATAGCTATCGATTTTTGCCCTCTTGGCCTCTCTTTGCCTCCTATAGACTGTCTCCATCTGCTGTGCATGCAATACAATATGGGGAAAGTCAATGTCCCGGTGAAGCATGGCGTTCCGGCAATCCTTGTCCAAGTAATCCGCTACTTCATGCACAAAGCGGCTCACCTGAGCCCGCTGATCCGCCTCCAACTCCGGAGCATATTTATATAACTGGGTGAACTCCAACCCATATTCCTGGACTGACATATTACCCTTCTTCAGATTAACAAATTCGGCCACCTTATGATCCCTAATCTCCCGAGGGAAGAACCGATCCATGAACGCGGTGTGAAACTCATCCCAACTTATCGGGCCTGCACCTACCGCCCTGGCATCCCTCTATTGCTTAAACCATATATGTGCTACCCCCTTTATCTAGTAGGAGGTCAAGTGAATGCATTCCCCATTATTCACCTCCATAACCTGGGTAATTTCAGAATCTCCTCTATAAAATCACGTGGATCCTCGTCCACCTTTGAATCCTTGAACTCTGGAGGGCTCATCCTCAAGAAATCCCTCACCCTAGATGCCTCTAGATTCCCTTTCTGAGGGAAATGCTCCACCGTCTGATTCTGGACCTGGGCAGTCATGGCTTGTGCCAGCATCTGAATCACTTCCCTAAACTCGGCATGGGCTTTGGTACATGCTCATCATGAACAGGTGGAGCTGGTTGATGCTCACCATCGTGGGCACCCTCATTTCCATTTCTCCTGGCATTTACTCGACGTGGAGGCATGATTCTTCAAATTCGAATAGCACGAATTAGAGGAGTAAAGGACGTTCATCGCGCGACATAGATCATGAAGAAGGGAACGTTTCCTAAACGTCTAGTAGCCTCTTCATCATAAGTGTGGCGCAATTCACACCCATGAAAAAGACTTTACTTAACATGGCTTTCAGACTCCCTGGGACACTTCAAAACCTATGGCTCTGATACCATGTTTGTCATGACCCAAACATACACCCGGATCATAGACATGGGACAAGGAGCCCTGAGAGACCCCAAGTCGACCCATGGCATAAGCATACATCTAATTATATCACATGAGCGGAAGACTTAACATACAAAAAGTAATTATAACATAGCATAAGGGAAAAGTAGTAAAAGACTTGTACAATACAACAGAATACAACTCATAGTCTGATAAGCCTCTAAACATGAAAAGCGGATTTATGGGACAACTCCCCAACTAATCCAACATCCATAAACTGAAAGAAAGAACATAGAGTATGAACATGTAGCCCTCAAAACATGAGGACTCACCGTGTGCGCTGAGAGAAAGGCTGAAACTAGCTACGGGTGAGGATGAGCCTGAGAACTAGGATATGTATCATGAGACGATACAACATAGGAAGTATGCGGTCGGTACGTGGAATGTACTGAGTATGCAAGGTAAGTAAAACAGACATTTAAAACATTTATAAAGTTCATAAAATATCATAAAAGTAGGACAACATGCTCGTATCAAAATCGTTATAACATATCATACGACTCAAGGTTTTCAAAAAATTCATAACATAAACATAGTCATAATCATAATAGAAGAGATTTTCTTAACATAACTTGAGCCAACAAATATAATCATAATAAATCATGAGGAACTATGGGAGATTCTCTTAACCGACATACTCCATATGAGCACACATGAAGCCCGACTTGTAACCCTAGTCGAGAGGGTGTTCATACCTTGCCAAGGGTAGTAACCATGAAGGGCGTGATCACACATGAAAAGGGCCATTTGGGCCAGGGATAAACATGAAAGGGGTCCAAACATACCTACGGTGGCACGTAGTTCATGAGATTCGGGACTTAGCCTGAGCCCCGAACCTACTCGAAGTTCGATACTACTCCCAAAATATACATAGTGCGCTTAATAATACATACATGAGTTCATGGGCTAGTTAAATCATGATAATTATAAACATACTTGAACTAGCCATGATTTGAGGCCCATGAGTCGGCCAAAAACATAATTCATGAGTTATAAAATTCATACATACTTGTAAATCATGCATATAGCTTGACTTTCATAAGATCATAATAGATAACAAAATAAATTCATAAATAAATTAATAATTCATGCTGGGCTTATCCAAAAGCATCAACGGATCAATGGACCATAAATTGATTCCTCATGGGGCATGCATAGTCAAGCTTAATTATTTAGAAATTCAAGGTCAACAGTATTATAATCAATTTAAAATACAAAACGTGATCAAAATCAATAGATTATGATAAGATTTCAAAATCAAAAGATCCATAATTAAATCATTTAATTTTATACAAATCAAATACAAAACTCCATGAGTTTTTAATAAATTTTAAGTAAAATCATAGAGTAGGAGCATGGGTGTGGGAGAATTCACCCATTGATGTCCTTACACACCTGTGATTATCAAATCCTAACTCCTCTTAGAAGCCCCAAGAGTGAAATTGGAAGAATTGAAGAAAATATCTTAAAATCCACTTGAATCACCTCTCAAAGTCCTTGCATGCATGAATGAGGGTTCAAAATAGGTCATTCTCTTGAAAACCCAGCTTTCCCAAGCAAGAACGATGTAGTTTAGTGCCTTCTATCGTGGAAAAGTCAAAAATATCCTTAATGAACCTACCTTAAAAACTGGTCAGATGGTACCCACGGGTGGTACAAACGGGTAGTGGGAACCACCAACGACCCATCATGTCCCTCGTTGAATGGACTATTGAATGTCTTCTCTCGGAACTAACCAACGGACGGACAGGATGACTCATCCTCTAAAATCACGATCCGTTACACCGTCCGTTGTTTGCTCATCATACAAATCTAAACCCACTTACCACGAGCCTCATCACAACTCTTCATTACTTCCAACGAGTCGTGGTCTCAACCCATCACCTACACTTGAAATTCTTAACCTCCAATAATGGCTACAACCAATGACACATGGTTTCTCCTAACAGGTCATTGGGTCACCTGTTATATGCCTCCTGAAGAACCTAACTCTTTCCCACGAATTCTAACGACGACTCGTTGTTTCCCACAACGAGTCGATATGTCTCTCATAGTTTTCATTGTCACCATGACTTATTACAACAACCCGTGGTATGAAACCACGAGTTATACCTTGACCCGTCCTGAGATAGTTTCCCCATTTTCTACTGTTTTTAATTTGTTACTTTCGGGTCTACTCATGCACTTCAGGGGTATTACAAGGTAGGTCCCCTAAATGATAACCTGAAGTAGGTAAGTCAGGGACAACTGAACCAGGTATACTACATCAATTAGGGGGAAAAAGTTAATCTCACTAGAAGGTATATGCTGACAACCTAGGGTGGTCAGAAGACTTATTATAACATATGGCGTGGAGAGATTGGGATTGAAGAAACGACTGGTATTCCTCAAAGTCTCGTCTGTAAAGGGCGTTGTGAGAGCTGACAAGAATAGTGAGTCCAACCCTAGATTCACTAAGCTATACCGGATTCTCCAGAAGATCGCCAGGTGCCCTATGAGATAAAGTTGCCTTCGGGGCTAGGATATGTTCATCAATGTTACGCAAGAATGTGAGACTTTTCTCAGGTCACAAAAGAACTGTCTCACGTAGAGACACCAATAGTACTAGATTGGCAGATCCATAAGGGCTATTTTGAGAACCAAAGTTGTAGCCTTGTAGACTCATATAGAGGAACAAAAATATAGAAGAGATTAAATGAGAAGCTGAGGACAACATGAGGTCTAGATATCCTTGCTTATTCAAGACCTGACCCAGCTTAAGTAGTTGAGGTGAGATTGTGGTTCAACTATTGTGTTGTTACGTATAATATCAATATAGTTCAGTTATTCGCCTTTATGATATGAATCTATGTTGTACCGTTGGTTGTAGCGTCATGTGAGACACCTATGTTGGACTTTCTTGTGTTTCAGATTTTTGGATAGTCCATAATACAGAGGAGACTCTGCCAAAATTCTTTTTCAAGCTATAGTTAAAAGGTATTGAGTCTCTTAATCTTAAGATACATTCGAGGACGAATATTCCCAGCGAGGGGGATGATGTTACACCCCATAAGTTTCTACCATCTAACGGATGCGTGCATATATATGTTGAGAGTTTTGTAGTATGAAGCATGAAAGGAAGGGCTTGGGGGATAAATATACAAGAATGGAATCGAGCGAGCAGGAGGCCAGGGTTGGAGGTTAGGCGCACTGGGTGCCGCGCCAGCCAGCCAGCTTGGTGCTATGGTCGGCGCGTCGCGCCTCTCAGCCGGCCATGGCTGGTGCTATGGACGGTGCACCACACCCCCAGGACATCGACCCCCCACCTATATATTGAGTTTAAGTGATTGAAGGTTCATTTGAAAATATCCCCTCGGCAGAGAAGTGAAAGGAACAAAGGTTTTCTTCCATTTTTCATCAAATTACACCGCTAAACTCTGTCCAAACGCAAATTAACTTCGGGTAACAAGTTATAGGCCTACATGAAGCATCTTTGCGGAGTTATTTCTTGAAAATTTGCTCAATGTATAGGAACCCTGCCAAGTAAAGGATGTCGGAATTACTTCAAATTGAGTCCTGAACGGCCACAAGCAACATGTAAGCATTTCTTCCTTGTAAAATCTTGAGAAATTGTGATTTTTTAACAAAGCTAAATAGAGTAGAATTATAGTTAATATTAATATTTCATGTTAGCGCTGTGTGCCGACTCCTACTATTGAAATAACTTTATTCTCTCAACGTAAAGGCTACAAGTTAATGGAATTGTTGTCTCCAGATTGGAAACTGGTTAGGTGAAAGAAAGTCAGTATTCGAGGTATGTAAGGCTTACCCCTTCGGCAAGTTATGCTCATCGTATAGTGATACGACCTATGTTACTGAATGGAGACGACGACTTTATATGTTGTAACTAGTTGCTGCCACTAGATTATGATTATATGTATGTTGTGATTAGCTGCTTCTAGTAGATTATGATTACCTAAGTTGTGGGTAGATGCTAAAAAATGTATTGAGAGTATATTGCAGTATCCCTCATCGGGAAAGGATATGTTTAGTGTGACTAACACCAGGAGTGTAGTAGAGATTTCCCCAGTTTATTTATTTATTATTTAGAAGCACCCTGAAGTTTTGCTTTCAAGCCAAGCCTTAGAGTCCTAGGTTTAGTTATCGGGCCTGACTCGGCTAGTTGGACAGTTTAGGGTGTAGCAGGGCATTGCAACTCTTCGATTGACCCATGTATAGATAGTAAAACTCTTCTAGAGGCCGTTGGCATACCTTAACACATCTATGGCCAGAAATTTGGATAGGATGGTCATCCCTAAGAGTCAACGGCACTAGGGTTGCCTAGTGAACTGAGTGGCAGTCTGACATCTAGTTAGTCAATATCGGTGATTGTTAGTTGCAGCCGACTTAATTCATGGCATATAGGTCGCCAGGAAGTTACCCTATATGTACAAGTCAGAGAGAACTGCGGGTACCCTAAGGAAGGAACCTACTGTAGTTGAATGCTGGGCCAACGCCCCAACTTGCTCTTATTAGATACACAGGTACAGGTTGCCATGAGTGGCCAAGTCTAGATAGACTTAGATGTGAGGTTAGGAATCATCCAGCAAAGACAGAAGAACTCTAAATAGACCAGGTATGGTCTAAGGGACTAGAACCCTGTTAGTACAGTATTACCTTCAAGCTAAGAATTATAGTAAGCTGTCTGTGGAAGGTTAGGGGCTGACTGCTTAGGAGCATGTTCGATAAGTAGCAGCCCTATAGTTATCCTAAGCAAAGGAACTAAGTAGTGTGTCATCTGCAATTTTACTATTCGCTTGTGAGCTATCGTTGTCCTAGAATGACATCCAGAGTATCGTTTAGGCCACTCTGGATCTCGCCCTACTCAATCTAGACCATTAGAGATTATGCACACTGCCAGGATCCTATGATCAAGTATAGGCACACAGGGTGTGCTTGTTGGAAGCTATACAGACTATCCTAAGGGAAAGTAGCGGTCGTGGTAGGCCTTAAGAGCAAGATATGCCTTTTGAGTGGCTTGTTTGAGGTCACTATGCAGTATATTTTTTGGGATTAACCCCACCTAGGATAGCCTTTCGCTGACCAACTTCAGGGTTGCTAACTGTGTCATCTCCTATGGGGCTATTGATCGCTCAAAGGAGCTATATGATTATGTCATCGCCTACGGGGCAATTGATTGCTCCAAGGAGCTATATAATATCCGACGGGAGCATATTCAGGCCTAGTCCATAGTTAATGCCATCCACGTATAGACCTCTTTTATGCCGTATCGACATCACTAAGCCTCCGTCTAGCCTTGTTTGCTTAGGCTGCAGTTAGAAGGATCCAATGGGCCCAGACATAGTTACAAGAGTCCAACGGGCTCAGATGCAGCTTCAGAAGCCAGGTAGGTTGGCTATAGTACCAGTAGAGTCATCAGAACCTGGGTAGGGGTATATAGATTGAATTGTACTTGCCAGGTCTTATGGGGGCCCTGGTAGGTTATTGTTGTGTTTCTTGTACCTTCCAGGCTTTTGGGGGCCCTGGTAGGTTATTGTTGTGTTGCTTGTACCTTCCAGGCTTATGGGGGCCAGGTTAGGTTCTTGTTTGTATACTTGCTTAATAGTTATAGCCTATGAATGTATAGTTGTATAGTCTTAGCTCATATATATGTGTGATTTACTGGATGAAGTTTATGAGTAAGAAAGTTTACAGGTTATCTTATGCCCCTTCTTTCTACCTACTTTTAGTCTTTATCAGCATCTATTCAGCATTTTAACTTTTGCCTTACATATTCAGTACATATTGTACTGACGCCCAACTATGGGGCACTGGATACTTGCCTGTAGGTTTAGACAGACAGATTGTGAGACCTCCTAGCAGCTAGTCAGATTCAGCAATATGGCCAGCTCCTTTCATTCGGAGTTGCCAGGTTGTAGAGATTTATCTATCTTTTATTTGTATAGCAATTGGGTAGGCTGGGGCCCTGTCCCTATCAATATTTTCACTCCTAGAGGCTTGCAAATGACGGTATTCAGTTAGTTGGTTGTTGTTGGCAGTGTGGGACCCATGTATGTCTTATTTTATGCGTTGGTCATGTGGGCCTGGTATAGTTGCTTTTTTTCATTTTTGTTTTAACTAGACAACATGGTGGTCTTGTCGGCCCGCATAGGATCCCTTTTACTATTATGTTGGTTGGGTTAGCTGTTATCTTTTACAGGTGTTGCGTGGCCTTGTCGGCCCGAGGCTATGTTTACAGCCGAGATATAGCAGTTTGCTTTCTTAATTTTGAGACACTGGTAGGCACCAGACATGCCTATGCCCAACTAGGTCATCCTAGATCCTAGTATGGCATTAGGTGCCAGTCATGCCTCCCAAGGTGGGGCATGGAAAAAGGGGTTATAAGGAGGGTTATTGATAAATGAAAGTCAGAAACAATGAAAGAAGAGAAACAAAGTGAAGTGATTGGAAGGAGTTGATGGGAGGTATGCTCACAAAAAGCATTAGGGAGGATCTAGTCTCTAACACCAAATTTTAATCCTAGCCATAACCCGAGCCTACATCATAACCCGCAAGCTCTAAATGATTCTAAATGAAACCCCTCTACATTAGTGGCCAATTACATGAAGGGCAAACCTATGGGTGAAGTGTGTGTATCAAGACTTCTTTTGGGGGAGTTAGTGTGATTATCTTTTCCAAACAATCACTTGTGTGCATTTAATGATTACACGACAAAAGAATATGGATTCTTATTTCTGTGAGTGGCATCATCCCTTTTTGAGGAGATAAGTGCATTTAGAATTAATATGTGGATAGGGCATGAAAAGTGTAAACTCCAAGGCAAGTTTTGAATATGCACTGATTATGATTGAGATGCTATGTATATTTCATGGTTGAGCAATGCTCTTGTTTTACAAAATGAATCTTTTCTTGAGCCATGGGGTGAAAAGTGGTAGCCTCTTGAAATATCTTTATTGTTTTGGTCTTTTGAGGAATTTGCTTCTTTTTTCCAGTGAAATTGATGAACATTTTTGGGTTTTCATAGATCAGGTGATTGGTGATGTAAATTTATGTAGAGTGGCATGTTTTTCAACGTATAGGGAGAATTGCATTACTTAAGGACAAGCAATGGTTCAAGTTTGGGGATTTGATGAGTTGGTAATTTACCAACTCATTAGGCTCTTAAGCTTGAGTATTTGCTTAGTTTTTGAGTTGATTGTATGGATTTTATGCCCTTTTTGCCTTTGTTGTGTGCATATACCTAAATGTGTAGAAAGGAGAAAAAATGGAGCAAAAATAAAGAAGTAAGATCAAATCAGCGGTCCACCGATGAAAACTGGTGAAACACCGATGAGAGGCCAATTATCACGACCTCTGAGGAAGAATGCCACCGGCGAAACACGAGTTGCCAATGGTGACTCACCAATCCAGTCACCGAATGACATCTTATTTTTGGGAGTGAAGAACAAAGCGGCGGTTCATGGATTTAGATCGGCTAAACACCGAACGAACCATCGATGCTCACTGGAGTTTAGTGACGGCTAAGATAATGTACTCGGTGGATCACGAATTTGAACCGGTGAATCGCCAGTGCCTCCGCCGATTCCAGAATTCTCCTCAGGGGTAAAATTGTCCTACATAAAAAAAGAGAGAGAATATGCCCTATTTTCTTGGATATAAATTCTAGAGAAACTACTGTATACAGGAGGGAGATCATAGCAGAGCATATCACATCATCTTTTTCCTTTCTTAGCCTTACAACATTCCTTTAGAAGAGAAAAGGAGTTTTGATTGGTAGACTTTGAAAACTACTATTCTCTACTTTGTATTCTTAATAGTAAGGTACAACCATTGTCAGAGACTATTTGTGAATTTGATTTTACTACTCTTGTTATTAAATTCAATGAGTTTATTGATGAATGTTCTTTTAAATTTCTTAATCATGAGTAGCTAAATCATTAACTATAGGTATGTGATGATGAATACTTAATTAGAGTGGGTATTGCCAGAGTCATCTTCATATTGTTTAATTAAGTGTAAATCTATTAGATTCTCTTATATCTATAATGGAAGATCCATTGATTATGATGTGGGTCTATTTGTTCTTGATTGTTTCTTCTAAAAGAATAATTAAGTATTGGAAGAGAATTTAATGGTGGGTATGGATGAGAGATTGTGAAATTGGGCTAGAAATAGCCAAAACTGCATCCTCACTCCTAATTAGTAGCTAATTGCTAGAAATTAGTGCAGCTACTAATGCAAATATGATTGGGTTGAGCTATAGTGGCTAGAGGTTTGATAAAACAATAGTAAAAGGTATTTATAACATGAAATGCTATAATTACCCACTTCCCCAAGATTATTTACACTAATTGAATTTATAAGATGACCTAGCATGTCCCTATCTAGTTAGTATCACATCTACATCACACCTCTAGTCTTTGACATTCTTGTCGAAAACCTTGCTGATTTTGCTATTATATTCAATCAAAATACCAATTGTAATCCAATACAAATTCCAATCTCCCCCAATTTCTTTGTTTTTATGTTAACTCTATGGGGTGCAAGATAACTTCAATTTCTCAACCGACACTTGTAATTATCACTCACTAGTCCTTGTGGGATTCGACCCCGACACTCGTTGGGTTATTTGAATTGATACTTTGGCTGTGTATTTATGAGGAGTATATTTTGGACGTTATCAACTAGCCATGAACTTCATGTATGATTTCGCGATAATTATATGAGCCCTTATGTGCATATTTTTGGGAGTAGTGTCTAGCACCGAGTAGGCCCGATGTTCAGGTAAACTCCGAGATCTCTACAACACCCCAAAACTTTCCTAGACCAAACACAGACTTTGTATGAAAAACCAGAAAGCACCAGAAAATTTTTGTCACAGAACGACCCAGACATCGAGTTGTTGTCACCTGTAACGGACCATTGTCTGAGTCGTTGTCTGTCCTACTGATTTTCTTTTGGGAACCAACAAGGCATAGGAAAATCCGCTAAAAGGAGTAACGGGTCATCCTATTGTCCATTGTATCCCATGTTCAGAAACCTACCAGACCTTCCCCTGAACCAATGAGTGGGAGTAACGACTCGTGGTTCATACCAATGAGTCATTCTTGCCGCCCATTGCATAAACCAGCAACCCTTTAGGTCAAGATAGTGTTGACCACGGGCAGACACAATGACCTGTTGGTTCTACCAATGAGTCGTTGCATCGTCCATTAGCAGAGGGACCAAGTTTTTTCTGTCAGTGACCATGACAGGAACCAACGACCCGTTGTGTGACTCGTTGGATCCTATTAGGCAGATTTCCATATTTCCTTTCAGGGTTATTTTTGTAACTTCCCATCTTTTAAATTCCTAAACTATATCATTTGGGGTTATATTAAGAATGATTTAGGGGTTTGGTCGATAGTTTCTCTTCTTCCTCTCATTCTCTCGAAGTTAGAATGTAAAAAACTCAGTCAGGAAGCACAAAGAAGGATCAAGGGTTTCAATTCTTCTTCTCAGATTTCTCAAGGGTTTTCTCAGGGATTTCTACATAAGGTATGTAGGAATTCAACAAGGGAATTGTCCTTCCCTTGTGCCCCAAAATCCTTCTGAAATTTATTATCAATTCTAGCCCTGAGGTTTTGAATTAAAGTAAATTTTCAGCTAGGTTCTGATTAATTCTTGCGGATTGTTGTTCAAATTAATATTGCTATGTTTCCACTACTTAGTGATCATGTTGCTACTTTCTTCTACTAATATAATTTTAGCCCTAATTCTTTAAATGTAGTAAATTGGATCTTGCATAGTTGATTAGATATTAATGTTTCTTGACTCTGTTAGTCTTTGAATTCTCGTGTTATTACTTTCATATGAATTCTCAGTCAGTTTCATGCTAGTTCAGTCTCAATCAGAAAAGTAGCATTTTCAGTTTCATTTAGTACATCAGCTGATTAATTTGATGATACTCAGTTCTTTAAGGAATTCAGTTCAGTAATACTCCCTAGTTTCAGTTATCAATTAGCCCTCTAGATAGTTATGATGCTTCTAGATAAGCAGCTCTGCCTAGTCTTAGAACCAGCAATATCGGTTATTAGTTAGTTCTTTAGAAGGTTATGATGCTCCTAGATAAGAAGTTCTGACAAATCTTAGAACACCAGTTTTCAGTTATTCGGTCCTACAAACTCTCAAGTTACTCTCAGATAAGAATTCTTGACTTAGACCAGGACCCAGCTTCGAGCTATCAGCTTAGTAGTCAAGTTAGGACAATCCAGTGAGAGTTGTAACTAGCATCGACCGGACCAGGGTTTCAGCACACCTAGGTTCCCAAAAGTATGTTGTCATCATAGGTTGTTGGCCCATCGAGCCCTAGATTTGTGATCATCCAGCTCAGCCACTATACCCTGGCATGGTTGTTGTTCCCGTAAGTGTACGGGTCATACAAGTAATACAGTGGCCCTTTTTAAGAGCTGGATGTCGAACCCACAAGGATTAGACCTATTCAGCTGATTATCAAGTTCAAGTGTGATATTAAATGCCGCAAGTGTTGATTATAGAAGTTTTCGATAGAGTTAATTAAGTCTAGGGGCGGTCAACGAAATACTCTGAATTAATTCAAGGAGCAACTAGAGTTAAAGCCAGATAATCATGTGATACTACGATTTGCAATGGTTTAAGTATGAAACTATCAATTGTCGTCTCACATAATTGGAATTGCATGTTCATGGTCTTTCGAACCTCTAAACACGACAAATAAGCCTCACTACTACATTGTTGAGCGAGGATGTTATTTCTAGTTCGTGGGCAATTCACTATGTGGATGTGGTTTATGGGGTTTATGCTCTTGATTAAGGACTTTCGTATCACTAATCATTTAACTCAACTTATCCTCACAACTACTTCTTCGAGTGGCGATGTGATAATTCTAAGTTGGTGTCTAGCTCATCCCATTTTATCAACCAAGCAAGATATTAGGTATATTTCTATCCTAACACAAAACATATCGTGAGATACAATCTTGCTCCCTACATTCTCTTGTTCTTGCCTAGGTTATCTTTCTCAAGCATGTACCTAAGCTTAACCCACTTGTTTTCATGGTGATCAGTCATAAAAACAACCATAATTAAGAATGCAAGACAAAACAACAATCAATAACTTAAAACTACAATAAAATCGCAAAATCACAATCATATCTTGTGGCTTCAACCCTAGAGGGAGGGTTCTAGCCATTCATGTTCATATAATTACAAGAAAATATAATTAAAGTAACCTACATACACGAATTGGTAGAAGAGAAGATGAAATTGACAAACCCTGGGTGAGTTCTCCCACTTCTTCCTCACTCCTTGGCAGTTTTTCAGAAATAAGTCGTGACTTTTTGTTTTTAGGAGCTAAGGGACCTATTTATAGTAGATGAGAATTTTGTAAAATTATGCTTGTCGTGGAATGGCTCCGTGGCATGGAGTGTGTCACGGAGGCAGTACCTATTTATAATAGATGAGAATTGTGCAAAATTATGCCTGTCGTGGAATGGCTCCGTGGCACGGAGTGTATCGCGGAGAACTGCCTCCGTGACACGAAGTGTATCACGGAGCACTGCCTCCGTGACGCAAAGTGTATCACGGAGCACTGCCTCCGTGACACAGGGTGTATTGTGGAGCACTGCCTCCGTGACACGGAGGTATCGCGGAAGCACTCTGGAAATTGCCCAATTTATTCCAACCTTGGTGTTTCGCTCCCGATATCATTCCTCCACTTCACCAAATCATAGATTGAGTCATCCAATGCATTATTTCCTTCAAAAACAAAGACTAATCATGTTGGTTAATATTTCTTCTCATTTATTTAAAAAGGCATGAAAATGTACATAATTAAATACATAAACAAGGCAAAACTAAGTTATAAAGTATCACTTGGGCATGTAATTATGCCCAAGATCAATGGTACAATGGGCTTTCTTCGATGGGGTGTATATATCGAACTCCACGTTTAGCTCACGTGGTTATATGTTAGTTATAGACTGTCCACTTGTTAGTATAACTTTAGTTCAGTTTAGTTTAGTTTGGCTTAGCCTAGTTAATTCAGCCAGTTCCAAGACAGGTTTATGATCGTCAGTTAGGGTCAATATTGACCATATCAGTTATAGCTTAGCTTTTATCAATATTCAATATCAGTTGGGCATTTCATGTTATTTCAATTCAGTGCTTATTATATTTTTATGCTTATTATATATCTCACTTATTCAGTACATTTTAAGTACTAACACATACTTTCTATGCTATATCAAATTAAGATACAAACACTGGTTCTCAGTCTCAGCATCGTCAGTAGTTTTCGTCCGACGATAATAGTAGCAACGTCATTTGGATAGTCGTCATCTTCTAAGGACGATGGTTATTTGTTCAGTAGTTCTTTATTTAGTTAAACTTTAGAGTTAGCTGGGTGCTCGTCCCAACAACGAATCAATTAGTAGTTGGTTTTTAGATACAGTTGTTCAGTATTGTTTTCATATATGTTTAATCTTTTAAAATCAGTATTTCTTGGATAATTATTTTTATAAAGCTTCTACTTATGTTTGCTTAGTTTACCAATGCAATGTTAGACCATGGGTTATCTTGGGCTCACTTGTGGCACTGAGTATCGTGTCTCAGCCAGGGTGCAGATTCGGGTCTTGACAAACTTGGTATTAGAGCGCCAGGTTTAGAGTATCCTAGGATGTCTGAAAGCATCATCAAGTAGAGTCCTTTTTATGGGTCTGAAGTGCACCGCACTTATGATGGGGAGGCTACAAGTCATTAATAGGAAAACTCCCTTTTGTTCTTACTCTTTATTGTGTGTTGAAGTTAAATCCCAGAATGTCCTCCTAACTCGTGCTCTATTGATTTTAGTGAAAATATACCTCCAAAATGAGGAAATGGAAGTAGGGTTGGAAATGCTAATCGACCTTCCCCACCAGCTCCAAAAGACGCTCAAGATGACCAAGTGTCCAAAATATAATTTTGAGCAGCAATCCACCTGCTAACTTAGATCGTGACTAACCAAGTGAACCAGCAGGTGGTTCCAGTGAATGTAAATGGATTTGCAGTAGTTGCTAGGGTTCGGGAGTTTACCCGAATAAACCCTCCAGCTTTCCATAGATCTAAGGTGGGAGAGGACCCATAAGAGTTTGTAGATGAGGTGTGGAAGATCAGCCGGATTATTGGTGTTAGTTCGATAAAGAGTGCTAATATGCCCTACTAGATCCAGGAGCCACACTATCATTCATGACTCCTTATATAGCTATTCAGTTTGAAATTAGTCCAGAAGTCCTCTTAGAACATCTCTCACTCTCCATCTCAGTTGGTGAGTCAGTTAGAGCCAGCCGGGTGTATCTAAACTACCCAATCTCAGTGCTGAATAAAGTTATTCCTTATGATCTAGTAGAGATATACATGGTCAACTTCGATTCTACTACAAGCACTAGCAAGTACAATTCAATAAGCCCTAGAAAGTACAATTCAATCTACATACTCTTACAAGGTCCTTATGATTCTACTGGTAACTATAGCCAACCTACCTAGCCTCTAGGTCTAAAACTGAGCATGCTAGACTCCTGTAACTGTGTATGAGTCTGTTGGGCTCCTATAACCTCACCGTGAGCACAAAAGGCTCGACGGAGGGTCACTAATGCCACTATGACATAAAAAGAGGTCCATATGTGGATGGTCTTAAATATGGCCTTATAGGCCTGAATATAGTCCCTTCAGACATCATATAGCCCCGTTGAGCGATATTACGTAGCTCCTCTGAGCGATTGATACCCCCTAGGCGATGACACAATTAGCAGCTCTAAAGTTGGTCAATAGAAGGCTATCCTAGGTAGGGTCACTCCCGATTGAAGTACTACATTTTAGTCTCAATCTAGCCACTCAAAAGGTATATTTGTCCCTTAGGCCTAGCGTGACTAGTACTTGCCCCTAGAATAGTCTGTATAGCTGCCAACAGGCACACCCAGTGTGCCTACACCTGACTAGAGGGTCCTGACAGTAATTATAATCTTTGACGGCCTGGAAAAAATAGGGCGAGTTCTGGAGTGGCATAAATGATACTTTGAAGGTCATGCTAGGAAATGATAACCCATAAGAAAACAACAAGGTCGTAAGGGACCGTCTATATGATTCCTTTTCTTAGGACGACTACAGGGATGCTACCATCCAGATGCATTCCTAAGCAGTCAACCCTAACTTGCCATAGTAAACATGCTATAATTCATGGTCTGGCGATAATGATGTGATACTAAGATTCTAGTCCCTTAGACTCTAACTTGGTCTATCTGAATTTCGGATAGCCTCTCTGGATAGTTCATAGCCTCGTAGATAGGTATATTCGGACCTAGACTGCGACAACATATACATGAGTATCTATAAGAGTCCCGTGGGGCGTTGGCACCACATCTGACTATTAATAAGGATTCCTCCTTAGGGTATCAATTAGGAGGTCAAACTTGTAACAACTGGAGTGGTTTTCTGAGTGACCTATAGGACAAGCATTGAGTCGGTTGAAACTAATGGTCACTGACGGTAGCAAATCATATTGAAAGTCGTCGGTAAGTTCACTAGGCAACCCTAGTGCCACTGACTCGAAAGTAATACCACCCTATCCAAATTCTAGCCTTGGAGGTGTCAAGGTACGCCAACGGCCTTTAGGTGAGCTTTACTGACAATATAGGCGTCAAATTGAAAGTTATATCGCCCAGCTACGCCCTATGCTATCCAACCTACAAGTCAAGCCCAACAGTTAACCACAAACTTCTAAGGCCTTGGCACGATAGCAGAACATCAAAATACATCTAAATGGTAAACAAATGAATAGGGAACTCTCTATGCGCACCCAACGTTAGTCACACTTAACATACCCTTTCCCGATGAGGGATACTATGCTATAATCTCAATACATCTTATAGCATCCAACCATAATGTACATAATCATTATCTACTAGCACTAGCTAATCACAACATATAACATCATTATCTACTTTCAAGAGCATAGGTCGTATCACTATAGGATGAGAGTAACTTTCCAAAGGGATAAGCCTTAATATACCTCGAATGTTGTTCTCATTTATCCATGTAGTTTCAACTTAAAGCTAGAAATTCTACTCACTTGCGGCCTCCACGCTGAGAGAGTAAGTCTATTTAAATACTAGGACACGACAAATAACAATATCTTTCAATATTCTTAACTATAACTCAACTCCATTTAATTCAGCCGAAAACTCACAAATTTCTGAGAGTTTAGAAGGTAGAAGTTATTACCTCTCACTTGGAGCTGCTTAAGACTCAATTAGAAGTGATTTCTACAACTTTTACTTGGCAAGGCTCTGATAATCCAAGCGAGATTTCAAGAAATAACTCTGTAGGGACGTTCTTGTTAACCCTAAGAATCGTTACCTGAAAAAAGTTGATGTTTGGAGGTGATTTTACAACGTAATTTGACTTATATTTGATGAAATCGTCAAGAGAAAATCACCCCTAACTGAAGCTCTCAATTGGGAAATGTTTTAATGAGGAAACATTTCACATTTAACATATATATAGGAAGGCAGTGCAGGGGTAGCGCGGCATGCCGCTCACAACAGCAAGAGTCGGGCGCGACGGGCTGCTCAAGGCGCCGGGGTAGAGGTGCGATTTTTCCCTCCTTGCCTGCTGTCTATGCTTCGGCTTCCTGCTCGCTCGATGATGCACACGTGTGCTTCCCTCTTCGAGCCTTTCCCCCATGCGACATACTCAAAAACTCTCAACATACGTAAGAAGCATTGGTTAAATGGTAGGAACTTACGGGGTGTAACGTCATCCCCTCCTTTGGAACATTCGTCCTTGAATGTAATCTTAAACTCAAGAGACTCAGCTCCTGTAACCATTGCCCAAGAAATTTTGGCAGAGTCTCCACTGTAGTATGGACTATTCGGAAACCTAAAATGCAGAAAAGTCCAACACGAGAGCCTCATAGGACACTATCTGCAGCTGAATAACATAGTAATACGATATGTATGTAAACAACTGATATAAATAGCAACAAAGTCAACTATATAGCATCTGAAACTATCTTGCCTTAACTGAAATTGGCTGAGTCTGTATACTATCATTGTAGAGCCTAGAACAACTAAAGCTATCCATACTTCACGTCATCCTTAACTTTCCAATTCATCTCTTTTATATTTCTGTTCCCACCATATTACTCTAATAATCCACATCTTTGGTTATCAAGATAACTCCTACAACCCTGGCGATCTAATATAACTATTGGAGTCTCCTTGTGGGATTGCTCTTTATAACCTATGCATCATCGACTGGGATAACCAGTGAAAGGTCCCTTACACGCTGGCGTAGCATTGATGAATCGATCCTAGCCTCCGAACACAACTCTAACTCATAGGCCACTTGAGTATCTGATGTTGCTTAGTGAATCTAGGGTTGAGCTTGCCCTTCTTGCCAAATCTCCCAACGCCCTTCTTTGTCAAAATTTTCAAGAATACACTGTCCTTACCTCAATCTCCAACTCCCTACTCCATACATAGGAATCGTACTAGGCTGTCAGTAACTGCTTTCTCATGAGCTCCATCTTCTCATCTAATTGGTGCATCTTGCCAAGTCCCATTAACCCTGATTGCCTTACTTCGGAGCATCTCACACCATCCTACATGGGATCTGAACTTCTATCAGTATATAGAATCACAAGGAATCATCTTAAAGTTGAAATGGTGTCTGCTATCATATACAACTCCATAAGAGGTAGATGGTGGTCTCAACTTCCTTCAAGTTTAGGATACACGCTCGTGCCTATCTTCGAGCGTCTCCCTAGAATGTCTTTGAAAGTCCAGTTGTAAACTATGGCCTTTTTTCATAGATAATAGACAATGGGACACTATGCTACTAGATTATCTCTCTGGTATACAACTTATTGTAATCTTCAGTTGAAACGTAATTTTGACTGGAAAGAAATGAGTTGATCCCACTAACCTTTCAACAATGACTCTACTATGGTCAAGTTTACACCTGGTATGAGGTAAATTAGTAATTAAATTCATATTAGCTACTTCGAGCTTTCCCACAGGCACAACTCTCTCCTGAGTTAGCCCATCATGGTCCTAATGTCTAGCCTTTACTTGCCGGCAATTGGAATGCCACGTTATGGCTTAGCAATACCTTTCTTCTCCTCGTGCCCCCTACTAAGTCTTTTCATTGTGTTATAACCGGATACGTTTCCGTGGAATCTGGATGAAGAGAATAACGGACATAGTGTACCTTTAGTATCATCTACTAACAAAGCCTTGCCACATTTGGAACGCAGAGTCAATCTCTGGGTCTCAAGACTCCACCCCCTGCTATCTCGTTGGCCGATGATTCCTTCTGTAGGACCCTTACTCTAGGCTGTACTAGGCTAGGGTCTATGTACCGTCACTCCTTCACCTCTACAACTAGTGTTAATATTGCAGTATTCTAAGTTACAATCTCACTATCCTTTAAATGTCAGCCTGATGCGTACTTTCGGACATTCAGAGGCGATTCCTTACTCCATCAGTCCGCTGTAGCCTTGAGGTGGTTCTGATCTCCTCTGGAGCTAGATACTCGTTCCTTCCCCTTACTTTTATAGGCTAAGATCTGGGGTTCGTGCCCCTGCACCATATCGGGAAGGAGTTTACTGGCCAAGATTACCAACCTGTGTCATCCTGAATCGCACTCTGGCCGATCCGTATTGTATAATCCCTCTGTCCTTTAGCATAATAAACTAGGGTTAAAGCTAGTATTCTCCAAGTATTCACTACTGCCATCAACATTCCATGGTAGGATTAATCTCTTTCTGACCCAAGCTTTACTATTACTAGGGGTCTATTAGTTATGGGCTCTCACATATACTCGGCTGCTGGTAATCTTACCTGTCCTCTTGATTTACTGTAGTGAGGCCTAGATGACTTATTTAAGTACTAAGAGTCTCAACCACTTTTTTCGACACCTCCTAAGAATCAACGAGTTTAGCCCTCCTTTACTATTTACTCTCGGCAACCTGACGTCAATATTCACGCTCTCTTCTATACTGAGAGAAGTGATGGGAGGTGGAAAATAACCATATCAGTCCCAGTCTAATACTGAATATCTACTAAATAAGCCATCACATATACTATACTCTTGACATCATAACTCGAGGATGTAGGATGAACTGGGGACAATACTGACATGTTTGTTACCTTATGAGGTCCCTGGTGCCCCGGGAGGATGCTGGGGAGATCGAAAAGAATGCCTCTCCTTCACCCTTAGGCTGGGCTATCCTCTATCTGCGGCACCTCACTGGTACCCTCTCCTGCTGTTGTATCTGATTTATGACTCGTTGTAGTCTGTCTTATGTCAAACATTATTCTAGACAGACATAACAATGAAAGCTTAGGGACTCAACCCTATACCACTCTGCTCTATAGCACTATCATAGAAGAAGGAGGGGTAACCATACTATCATGCCTTGCAGCCTCCTGCTTATAAAATGTGGTGCACAACACATTTATAAACAAGACTCTACTAGACAAGGCTTGTATACTCCCTAGGATACGGCATTGCTCTAATTCCAAGTTTGTCACGTCCCACCTTGGGAGGCATGACTGGCACCTAATGAACTGGCTGGGCATATGCACCACTGGTGCCTGCTAGCAACTCAAAATCAAAAAAATAAACTAATATATCAGGTGTAACCATATCCTCGAGCAAACAGGGCCACACAACAAACATTTCAAGAAGAACAACTAATCCAGCAACATAACAATAAAGGGATCCTACGCGGGGCGACAAGACTACCATGCTGTCTAGTTATAACAAAAGAAAAGAAGGCATCATATTCATACTATAGCTTGACAAGGATGCTAACTAAAAGCTACACTAGGCCCCACATGACCAACACGCAAGATATACATATATAGGCCCCACACGGCCAACAACAACCAACTAACTGAAAACTATAGTCTGCAAGTCTCTAAGAGTGAAATAGTGGTTGGGACAGGGCCCCGACCTACCCAAAACTTCATAACAAAAGAGCAAACATCCACTACTTGGAAACTCCAAAAGAAAGGAGCCGACCAATCTGCTGACTTCAAACAGCTGTTAATGAAGGTCCTAAAACCTATTTGTCTAAACCTGCAAGCGAGTATGCAATGCCCCATAGTTGGGCGTCCGTACAATTGTACTGAATATGTAAGGAAGTAATAAAGATGAATAAAAGCTGATAAAGAACTTAACCTAATCAGTGACAAGGGAAGAAGTTAACCTGTAAGCTACATCTAGTAAGCCACTACACAAATAAGAATTGAAGTTGCACAGCTACACATCCATAAACTATATTCAACAAGAAACTACACAAACAAGAACCTAACTTGACCCCCATAAGCCTGGAAGGTGCAAGAAACACAAAAATAACCTACTGGGACCCCCATAACCCTAGCAAGTACAATTCTATCTACATACCCCTACAAGGTCCTTAAGATTCTACTGGTAACTATAGCCAACCTACTCGACTTCTAGGTCTAAAACTGAGCTCACTGGACTCCTGTAACTTTGTCTGAGCCCGTTGGGATCCTGTAACTCCACCTTGGGCATAATAGGATCGATGGAGGGTCATTAAGGCTAGTATGGCATAAAAAGAGGTCCATACGTGGATGGACTTAAATATGGCCTTATAAGGCTGAATATAGTCCCTTCGGACATCACATAGCTCCTCTAAACGATATCACGTAGCCCCTCCAAGCGATATCACGTAGCTCCTCTGAGTGATCCATAGTGTCGTAGGCGACGAACGCTACCCTAAAGTTGGTCAACGGAAGGCTATCCTATGTGGGATCACTCCCGACCGAAGTAATACATTTTAGTCTTAATATAGCCACTCAAAAGGATTATCTGTCCCTTAGGCCTAGCACAACCACTACTTACCCCTAAAATAGTATGTATAGTCGCCAACAGGCACACCCCATGTGCCTACACTTGACCAAAGGGTCCTAGCAGTAATTATAATTTCTGAAGGTCTAGACAGAATAGGGCGAGGTCCGGAGTAGCCTAAGCGATACTTTGAAGATCATTCTAGCCAATGATAACCCATAAGCATACAATAAGGTCATAGGTGACTGTCTATATGAATCCTTTTCTTGGGAAAACTATAGGGCTGCTACCAACCGGATACGTTCCTAATCAGTCAACTCTAACATTCCACAGGCAACATGCTATAACTCTTAGCCTAGAGGTAATGATGTGATACTAAGATTCTAGTCCCTTAGACACTAACTTGGTCTTTCCAGATTTCGGATGTCCCCTCTAGACGATTCATAGCCTCGTAGATAGGTATATCTGGACCTAGCCTTATGCGGTAGCATGTATATGATTATCTATAAGAGTCACATGGGGCGTTGGCCCCCCATCTGCCTATTAATAAAGTTTCCTCCTTAGGGTATCAACTAGGCTATCAGACATGTAGCAACTGGAGTGGTTTCCTAAGCGACTTGTAGGACAAGCATTGAGTCGGCTGAAACTAACGGTCACTGACAATAGCCAATCATATGGTAGGATGTCACTCAGTTCACTAGGCCACCCTGGTGTCACTGACTCGATATTAAGACCCTCATATCCAAATTATTTCCCTGGAGGCGTCAAGGTATGCCAACAGCTCTAGGCGAGCTTTACTGACATTATAGGCGTCAAACTGAATGTTATATCGCCCGGTTACTCCGTATAGTGTCCAACATACCAAGTCAGGCCCAACAATTAACCATAAACTTCTATGGCCTTAGCACGACAACAAAACATCATAATACCTCTAAACGGTAAACAGGTGAACAGGGAATTCTCTATGGCACACCCAATGTTAGTCACACTTTACATACCCTTTCCCGGTGAGGGATACAACATATAAGATTATTATCTACTTCCAAGGAAATAAGTCATATCACTATACGATGAGAGTAACTTACCGAAGGAATAAGCCTTAAAATACCTCGAATGCTGATTTTCGTTTATCCATGTAGTTTAAACCTGAAGCCGGCAATTTTACTCACTTGTAGCCTCCAAGCTAAGAGAGTAAGTCTATTTCAATACTGGTACTCGACAAATAACAATATCTTTCAACAATCTTAACTGTAACTCAACTTCATTTAATTCATCCAAAAACTCATGAATTTTTGAGTGTTTATAAGGTAGATGTGACTACCTCGCTCTTGTAGCCGCTTAAGACTCAATTAGAAGTGATTTCTACAACTTTTACTCGGCGGGGCTTCGACAATCCGGGCAATATTTGAATAAATAACTCCATAGGGACATTCTTTGTAAGCCTAGGAATCATTACCTGAGAAAAATTGACGTTTGGAGGTGATTTGAAGACGTAATTTGACTTAAATTTGTGAAATCCTTAAGAGGAAATCGCCCCTAACTGGAGCTCTCAATTCGAAAATATTTTAATGATCAAACATTTCACAGTTAACATATATATATATATATGGAGGCAGTGTAGGGGAGGCACGGTGCGCTACCCATAGTTCAAAGAGTCGGGCGCGACGCACCTCTGAAGGCTCCGGGGAAAAGGCGCAATGCAGCGCTCCTCGTGCCATGCCTCTGCTTTGGCCTCCTACTCGCTCGATGATGCACTCATGGGCTCTCCTCTTTGGGCCTTTTCCTATATGCGTCATACTATAAAACTCTCAACATACGTATGCATGCATTAGTTAAACGGTAGCAACTTATGAGCTGTAACAAGTATCTAGACATGTTCTTCATTGTATTTAAAGATGACATTTTGGTATACTCAAGAAATGAGGAGGAGCATGCTGACCATCTAAGGATAGTGTTGCAGACTCTCAAAGACTGCCAACTGTTCGCTATGTTCAGCAAATGTGAATTCTGGCTGATGTCTGTAGCTTTCCTTGGTCATGTGGTTTCAAGTAAGGGTATTCAAGTAGATCCTCAAAAGATAGCAACAGTAAAAGACTGGATGAGACCCACTTCCCCAATAGATATCAGGAGTTTCCTGGGTCTAGCCGGTTATTACTGACGATTCTTAGAGGTATTTTCATCTATTGCGTCTCCTCTGACGAAGCTACTAAAAAAAAGGGGAAGTTTCAATGGTCAGATGCATGTGAGAAGAGTTTTCAAGAGTTGAAGACTCACTCACTACAGCTCCAATTTTGACCTTACCAGAAGGAATGGATGGGTTCATAGTCTATTGTGATGCTTCTAGAGTTGGCCTCAGTTACATTCTGATGCAGTGGGATAAAGTGATAGCTTATTCCTCCAAACAACTCAAGGTTCTTGAGAAGAATTATCTGACTCATGATCTTGAATTGGAAGTAGTAGTGTTTTTTTAATGATATGGAGGCATTACCTTTATGGGGTTCATGTGGATATTTTCACCGATCATAAGAGCCTTCAGTTCATGTTCAGTCAGAAGGATCTGAACCTTCTCCAGAGAAGGTGGTTGGAGTTATTGAAGGATTACAACATGAGTGTGATGTACCACCCGGGAAAGGCAAATGTGGTGGAGGATGCATTGAGTAGAATGTCCACTGGGAGCATTGCTCGTGCTGAAGAGGGCAAGAAGGAGCTAGAAATGATATTCACAGGTTAGCTCGGCTAGGAGTGCAATTGGTGGATTCAGCTGAGGGCGGAGTAGTACTGCAGAGTGGATAAGAATCCTCATTAGCTCTCGAGGTTAATTCAAAGAAGGATGAAGATCACATACTGCTTAAGCTGAAAGAAGCAGTTCTAAGAAAAAAAGTGGAGGCTTTCTCCAAAGGGGGAGATGGTGTGCTTCATTAACAGGGTAGACTATGTGTTCTGGACATTGATGACTTGAGACAATGGATACTGGCAGAAGCACACAACTCTAGATATTCTATCCACCCAGATGCCACTAATATGTACCGCGACCTACGAAAAATCTACTTGTGGAATGGCATGAAGAGAGATATTACAGAATTTGTGGCTAATTGCCCGAGCTGCTAGTAGGTTAAGGTTGAACATCAGAGACCTGGGTGTATGACTCAGGATATCAGCATACCCACATGAAAATGGGAAGAAGTGAATATGGACTTTATTATAGGTCTACCTCATACTCGCCGACAGCATGACTTAATTTGGGTGATAGTTGATCGGATGAACAAGTCAACAGATTTCCTCCTAGTTAAAACTATAGACTCAACTAAGGATTGCACTAAACTATACTCAGCACGGAGTTCCCTTATCCATTATTTCAGATAGAGGTACCTAGTTCACCTTGCAATTCTAGAAGTCATTTAGGAAAGGACTCGGTACTCAGGGCAAGCTCAGCATAGCTTTTCACCCTCAGAAAGATGGACAAGCTGAGTGGACCATTCAGACCCTAGAAGATATGCTGAGATCTTGTATGATCTAATACAAGGGTAGTTGGGATGATCACCTACCTCTCATCGAGTTTGCATAAAATAACAGTTACCACTCTAGTATTCAGATGGCCCTGTTTGAGGCATTATACGGTAGAAGGTGTAGGCCTCCTATAGGGTGGTTTGAGGTTGGTGAAGCTACCTTGATAGGACCATACTCAGTTCATGAAGCTACGCAGAAAGTGCAACTTATCAGAGAAAGGTTGAAAATAGCTTAGAGCCGACAGAAAATCATATGCGCATGTTAGGAGGAGAGAGTTAGAATTGGCTGTGGATGATTGGGTTTATTTAAAAATTTCACCCATGAAAGGGGGTATGAGGTTTGGAAAGAAAGGAAAACGCAGTCTGAGGTATGTAGGACCCTACAGGATTCTGAGGCTAATTGGCAATGTGGCCTACGAGTTAGAATTTCCTTCGGAGTAAGCATTTTTCACAGTTAAGGAAGTGCATTGGTGATCCAACCTCAGTTGCACTACTATATGGTGTGGGAGTGAAGGATAATCTCTCTTACGAAGAAGTCCCAGTTTAGATCCTAATCCGTCAGGTTCATAAGCTGAGAAACAAGGAGGTTGATTCAGTAAAAGTCTTCTGGAGGAACCAACTTATTGAGGGGGCCACATGGGAAGAAGAAGCAGAAATGATGGATAAATATCCTCATTTATTCCCCTCCAGTTCAGTTTCAGCATCAGGCATTAAGTTCCTCCTTAGTACTCTATTCGGTTCCTCAATCATCAACTCAATTAAGATTTTCAATGTGCACTCTAGTTGTGTTAATTCAGTTAGTATGATTAAATCAGTCTGGAATCAGTCATTCTTTTAGAATTCAGTTTATAGCTTCAGTCTGGGAATTGCAGCTCTTTTCTTAGTGTTCCAGCAGTTTTCAACTTTATTCGAGGATGAATTATCCTAAGGGAGAGATATTGTAACACCCCAAATCATTCCTAGATCAAACTCAGACTTTGCATGAAAAACCATAAAGAACCAAAAAATTTTCATCACAGAATGAACCAGACAATGTGTCGTTGTCACCTATAATAGAAAATTGTCTAAGTCATTGTCTGTCCTGTAGATTTCCTTTCGGGGACGAATGAGGCATAGGACAACCCGTTGGAAGGAGTAACGAGTCATCTTGTCATCCGTTGTATCCCAAGTCCAAAAACCTTCCAAACCTTCCATTTAACCAATGAGTTGGACTAATGACTCGTAGTTCATACCAATGAGTCTTTGTTTCCACCCGTTGCCTGAACCAGCAACCCTTCACGTCAAGACAACATTTACCAAGAGCAGACACAATGACCCGTTGGATCTACCAACGAGTCGTTGCGTCATCCGTTAGTAGAGGGACCATGTTTTTCCTATTAGTGACAATGAAAGGAACCAACGACCTATTGTTCCATCCAATGAGTCATGATTTCCTTTTGTGGTCCATTTCCAGTGAACAGGAAAATCAGGCCCAGGACCAACGACTTGTCCTAACATTGTGTGACTTATTGGATCCTATCGGGCAAATTTTCAGATTTTCTTTCAGGGTTATTTTTGTAACATTCCACCTTTTTAGTTTCTAAACTAAGTTGTTTGGGATTATTTTAAGAAGGATTTAGGGGTTTAGTCGATAGATTTCTCTCATTCGTTTCATTCTCTCAAAGTCACTCCATAAAAGTTAGTGATTCATAAGCGTACACATGGGTTTGTGATAAATAAAGAGAGTAAGACGAGTGTAGGGAAACCTCGTAAGTTGGGTCGAGCGAAGCTAGGCCGCAAGGGCTAGCGCGACGCGTTAGCACCCAGGAGCCATGGGCAGCGCAAAATGCCAACACCTTGGCGCGTTGAGGTGCGCAAAATGGGGGTGGTATGGAGCGATGGGTAGGGCGGGGAACCCCCTGCCACTGCCCAAAAATATATATATAGCCCTCATATTCAATGGTGAATCATTTTCCAAAGGTAGTATCGGCCAGAGAAAGTAGTGGACGAAGATTTCAACCAATTTTCATCTGATTATGCTATCAAACATGGTCCAAATTCAAATTAACTTAGGGTATCGAGTTCTAACCCTGGAGGGAGCATTACTACGGAGTTATTTTCTTGAAATTCAACAGGAAAATCGTAACCCCGACGAGCAAAAGTTATCAAAGTGGCTCCGAATTGATTCCTATACAGTGACAGGCTTCAAGTAAGCATTTCTTCCTTCTGAACTCTCTGGAAATTATATGTTTTCGCTGCATTTAGTTATGTTGCAGTATAGTTAATATTTGTATTATAAGTTATCTTTTCTGCTGAATTTATTATTGAAACTAGTCTTATTCTCCCATCAATATGATAACAGTTGGAATGGGCTGTTGAATACGAATTGAAACTTGCTGGTTAATCAAAAATCAGCGATCGAGGTATGTTAAGGCGAATTCCTTAGGCAAGTTAGTTTATTTAGTATTGTTATATAGTTTGAATCCCAATAAGAGAGCCAAAAGTATATATATATTGTTATTAGCTATTGCTATTAGTTGAAACCAGTACTTATGTTCAATTTGGGATTGACTTTGCCTCGTATAACCTTCCATAACCAACCCTAGGGTTAGTACCTGTGTCGACGCCTTCCAGGGGCTAGATGACATTGCTCCAAGGAGCCATATGCCATCCGCGAGGGATGAAGATGGGGTTGCAAGGCCTCATACAGTACATCCCATGGCTGGACTATTATATGATGTAGCGGCACCACACCCCCATCGAGCTTGGTGCCCGGGGTGCAGATATCAGGAGTCCACTGGACTCAGACACAACTATAGTTTAGGGGCCAAGAGGGCTTAGTTGCAGACTTAGGGGACTGGTGGGAGAGCTATAGTTATTAGATGACTCTGTGTGACCTTGTTAGGGGTATATAGATTGAAGTGTACTCGCCAGGGCTTATAAGGGCCCGGGGTGAGTTATTCTGTGCTGGTTGTACCTTCAGGCTTATGGGGTCCAGGTAAGGTTCTTATCTACATAGTACTAAAATGATTAGACAGCATGAAGTTCAGTTATTCAGGTAGTATCTCTATTCGTTTCATTCAGTTACTTTTAGTTTCCTTTTAGTTCATTCAGTTATTTACAGTTACTTCCTTACATATTTGGTACATATTGTAGTGATGCCCTTCTTTGGGAACTGCATACTTTCCTGCAGGTGTGGATAGACACGGATCTGGACCCTCCTAGTAGCAGCCAGGATTAGCAGTACATTCGGCTCCATTCCTCCAGAGCTAATAGTTAGAAGGTTTATTCTTTTGATTGTACAGTTTATAGGTAGGTCGGGGCCCTGTCTTGACCATTTTATCACTCTTAAAGGATTGTAGATTGTTTCAAATTCCTTCTGGTTAGTTTTTATTAGCCATGTGGGGCCTTTGTATGCTTTACTTTATGTGTTGTCCATGTGGGGCCTTGTTTAGCTGTTAGTTAGTGGCCTTGTTGGCCATAACATAATTTAGTGCTGGATTTACTTTATAGTTAAAACTAGACATCATGGTGGTCTTGTCGGCCCGCATAGGATTCCCTGTTATTACCTGTTTCTGGTTAGTTGTTTTCTTTTACAGGTGGCTATAAGGCCTTCTCGATCGGGGCTATGTTTATAGCTGAGATATACACCGTTGTTTTCTTGAATTGGGTTGCAGGCTTACACCAAACATGCACAAGCCTACAAGGTCATTCATATTCTAGTGTGGAACTGGGTGCCAGTCATGCCTCCCAAGGTGGGGCGAGACAAACTTGGTATCAAAGCAGATTGTGTCCCAAGGAGTCTGCAAGCCGTGCTAAGTAGAGTCTTGTCTATGGATGTGTTGTGTACCATATTCTATAGATGGGAGGTTGTGAGGCATGATAAGATGGTTACTCTTCTTTCTCTTCCAGTCGTGCTATAGAGCGGTACAATATAGGATTGAGTCCCTAAGCTTACCATATTCTGCTTGTCTATAGAGAAATGTCGGATATGCGATAGACCACGACTTGCAAGAAGTTGGACATCGCAGCAGGAGAGGGCACTAGCAGGGTGCCTCAGTCAGATTCAACCCAATTTGAGGGCAACATGGAGAGTTTATCTTAGTCTCCCTAGCACTCTCTGCCATGCCAGGAGCCGTCCATAGAGGTTGATATGTTGGCACTACCTCCAATAGCTCCTATACCGATACCATTAGACTAGGAGGTTAGGAGTGCTGTCTTTATGCTAGCTCAGATGATGGCTGTGCAGCGTCAACCAGTGGCACCTGTGGTTGCCGAGTCTTCAAGAGGACCTGGTAGTTCGAGCGTCCGAGATTTCTCGCATTGAGTCCCCCATAGTTCACAGGGACGGACTAAGATAAGGACCCTCAAGACTTCCTGGACCAGTTGCAGCAGATCTTCAGGGTGATTCATGCCACACCTGCGGAATCGGTTGAGTTAGCGGTAATTTGGTTGCGAGACATAGCAGTTTTATGGTACTAGAGTTGGGAGAGATCCTGAGGTAGAGATGTTCCCCTTCCGACTTGGTCCAGCTTTTTAGAGGCCTTCCTGGACCACTATTTGCCATAAAAAATCTAATAGGCCCGGGTAGATAAGTTTTTGTATTTGGAGCATGGTTCGATGAGTGTTTGGGAGTATACTATGAGATTTGATTCCTTGGCCGGATATGCACCAGCTTTTGTAGATACCATGCTAGCTAGAGTGCACCGATTTATTATGGGGCTTCTTCTAGAGTACGTAGAAACTTGTATATGGTTATGTTGCGAGAGGACATGGATATTGCCCGTGTTCGGGCATTTGCTTAGAATATTGAGTGGATTAGGCAGCGGCAGCGGGATATAGAGACGACAAATCAGGAGTAGTGTCGTAGGGCTAGACCTAGTGATACTCAGGCGGGGTTTTAGGGAGGACCTAGGCCGCCACTATTAGGAAGACCACTTAGACCCCCATCTCCACAGCAGTAGTAGGGTGGTAGACCCTGCTGTCGGCGGTAGTAAGGACCCGGCGAGAGGTCACGACTATCGGGTTTGTAGCAACAGAGAGGGTCAGAGCAGAGTAGATTCACCGTGCCACCCTACCCTATTTGCTGTCGACGTCATCCTGGGGCATGTAGGTATGGTTCTACAGCATGTTACGCCTATGGGCAGGAGGGTCACATGATGAGCGACTGTCCAGCTAGGGGTCAGAGTGATCGGGACTGACAGGAAAGGTCTTTAGTAGGGTCACGTGCCCCAGCATCCCCAGCAGGGCGCAAGACCTCAACTCCAACCGACATAGGTTGAGACAGGTCAGGTGCATCGAGTTCAGGCACTGGTCTGGATCGTACTTATACTTTAATGGGTGATAGGAGTTAGAGTCATCACCGGATATTGTGACAAGTATGCTGGATATCTTCTCTCATTCAATTTATGTTTTGATAGACCCAGGTTCCACTTTGTCTTATGTGATGCCACTAGTAGCCTTGAAATTCGGCATCAAGCCATAATTGCTTCAGCGACCTTTTTCAGTGTCCACACCCGTCGGTGATTCTATTATAGAAAAAAGATCTACCGGGGTTGTACAGTAGAGGTTGGTGGTCGCCAGACTTTAGTAGATTTTATGGAACTAGAAGTGATTGACTTTGATGCAATTATGGGTATGGATTGGCTAGCACCATGTTATGCCAATGTAGAATGTTGGAATATGACTGTTCGATTCCACATTCTGGGGGAGTTTATACGGGAGTGGAAAGGCAATGCAACCTTGCCAAAAGTTAGGTTTATATCCTATCTTCAGGCGAGAAAGTTAATAGCAAAGGGGTGCATTTATCATATTGTCAGGGTTTAGGATGTCCAAGAAGAATCCCCGAATCTTCAGTCTATTCTAGTAGTCAATTAATTTGTAGATGTATTCCCAGATGAACATCCTGGTATTCCCCCAGAATAAGAAATCGATTTTGCTATTGACCTATTACCAGGTACTCAACCTATATCCATCCCTCTGTACCGAATGGCTCATGTTGAGCTCAAGGAATTAAAGGAACAAATGAAAGATCTATTAGATAAGGGCTTCATTAGGCCAAGTACTTCACCGTGGGGTGCGCTAGTTTTGTTTGTAAGAAAGAAGGATGGCTCCCTCTGCATGTGCATAGACTACCGACAGCTAAATAAAGTCATTATCAAGAACAAATACCCACTTCCCGGGATAGATGACTTGTTTGATTAGCTATAAAGGGTGAAGTATTTTTCAAATATCGATATAAGGTCTGGGTACCACTAGGTTTGATTTCGGTAAAGAGATATCCCGAAGACGGCTTTCAGGACCAGGTATGGCCATTTTGAATTCCTAGTCATGTCCTTCAGATTAACGAATGCTCTTGCAGTGTTCATGGATCTGATGAAAAACATTTTCAGGCCATATCTGGATTTATTTGTGATAGTATTCATTGATGACATCCTGGTGTATTCCCGCTCAGAAGTAGAACACCGAGATCATTTATGAATAGTGCTCCAGATTCACAAGGATCACCAGTTTTATGAAAAAATTTCTAAATGCGAGTTCTGGCTAAATTCGGTAGCCTTTTTGGGTCATATTGTGTCGGATGGTGGTATTCAGATAGATTCACAGAAGATTAAGCCAGTAAAGACATGTAATAGATCTACAACTCCGATTGAGGACGCAGTATCCTGGGGTTAGCTGGGTATTACCGATGGTTCGTAGAGGGGTTTTCTACATTATCAGCGCCTTTGACCAAGTTAACATAGAAGACAGCTAAATTTCACTAGTCTGAACCATGTGTATAGAGTTTCCAGGAGCTAAAAAATAAATTTACATCAGCGCCAGTGTTAGCTTGCCAGAAGGTTCAAAGGGCTATATAGTGTATTGTGATGCTTCAGACTTCAGGTTAGGGTGTGTTCTGATGCAACATGGTAAGGTAATTGCTTATGCTTCAAGGCAGTTGAGGAAGCATGAAAGGAACTATCCTACTCATGACCTGGAGTTAGCGTCAGTATTTCACGCCTTAAAAATCTAGAGACACTACCTGTATGGGGTGCACGAGGACATTTTTACTAATCATAAGAGCCTCCCATATATCTTTACACAGACATAGTTGAATCTATGATAGCGATGCTGGTTAGAATTGCTGAAGGACTATGACGTGAATATTTTATATCATCCAGGGAAGGCTAATATCATAGAAGATTCTCTTAGTCATACATCAATGGGGAGTTTAGTGCACTTGAAGCACGAACAACGGGAGTTGGCCTGAGAACTACACTAGTTAGCTGGTTTGGCCGTCCGAATAGTAGACTCAGGAGACAATAGGGTAGTGATTCAAAATACTACAGTATCATCCCTAGTTGTAGAAGTAAAAGAGCGGAAGTATGAATATCCTAACCTGGTACAACCTAGAGATAAAGTTCCGCAAGGGGAAGTTTCAACTTTTGCGGTAACCGAAGATGAGGGCTTGAGATGTAGGCGTTGCCTCTGCATTCCAGATGTGGCAGGACATCACCAACAGATCATGGTAGAGGTACATTATTCCTGTTATTCTCTGCACCCAGGTTTAACAAAGATGTATCATGACATAAAAGAGACTTACTGGTGGCCGGGAATGAAAAAGGGTGCAGCAAAATTTGTGGCGCAATGCCCCAACTGGCAGTAGGTAAAAGAGGAACATCAAAAACATGGCGTATTTACACAGGAAAAGGCAGTGCCTATGTGGAAATGGGAAGCACTCAATATGGATTTTGTGACAGGATTACCCTGTACCAGGCACAAATTTGATTCTATCTGGGTAATTATCGATAGATTGACATAGTCCGATCATTTTCGGCAAGTCAGAACCACCTTCTCAACTGAGAACTATGCTAAATTATATATTAGAGAAATAGTTCAACTTCATGGTGTCCTGATTTCTATTATTTTTGACAGAGGGGTACGGTTCACAACTAGATTTTGGTAGTCATTTAAGAAGGGCTTGGGAACACAGTTTAATCCTAGTATGACATTTCATCCTCAAATAGACGGGTGGGAAGAATAATTCAGACGCTCGAAGATATGTTGCAAGCGCGTATATTAGAATTTCGGGGCAGTTAGGACGAGCATATACTGCTTATTGAATTTTCTTACAATAACAGTTATTATTCAATAATCCAGATGGCACCTTATGAAGCCTTATATGGAAGGAAATATAGATCCCTAGTTGGTTGGTTCAAGGTTGGAGAATAAGATTTAATTGGACTAGATATAATCCACCAGTTAGAAGAGAAAGTAAAGCTTATCAGAGAATGCTTGCTAACAGCTTAGAGCCGCCAAAAATCTTACTCTGATGTGTGGCGTAGGGCCCTGGAATTCAATGTTGGTGATTGGGTGTTTTTGAAAGTTTCACCCATGAAGGGCGTAATGAGGTTTGGTAAGAAGGGAAAGTTGTCACACCCCGCCTTGGGGGGTATGACTGGCACCTGGTGCCCTACTAGGACCTGAACTGCTGAACTGCTAAGCCTGGGCACATCTGGTGCTTGGCTGGCTCTAACTCACATTTTTGGAAACAAAGGGCTATATAACGGCTGTAAACACAGCCCTCGACCCATTGGCCTATAGCCTCCTGTACCTGTACTAACAGCTGACCAGAAACATGTCAATATAGGGAAACCTATGCGGGCCGACAAGGCCACCAAGTTGTCTAGTTATCTATAACTTAACCATGAAGTACTGGATAGCTACGTGACCGGCAAGGTCACCATTACTGCCGAACTATGGCCCAACACGGCCAACATAAAGGAAACACAAGTACTAACATCTATACAACTGCACGGCCTCACACGACTGGCTCATCTGACCACAGGGAAATATATACAGACTGCAAGCCTCTAGGAATAACAATAGAAATGATCGGGACAGGGCCCCGACCTACCCGTACTATACAACAAAAGAAAATGAAATACACCTCTGGAATTCAGTCTCCGGATGACAGGAGCTGAATACTCGATCGCTGACAAAAATCACGTGGTATCGCCTTCTCATCTATGAGTACCTGCAGGCAAGTAATGCAGCGCCCCACCGGGCGTCAGTACCGCTGTTACTGAGTATGTAAAGCAATAACTGAAAGAAATATCTGAAAACAACAATATAACTGATGAAACTGAAGTAGGAAGGAATAGATTAACTGTCTGATAATGTAAGTCATACATTCTCTTAATTATACTGGAAGGAGCAGGAGTCATACCTGAGGATTTATCGCTCTACTGTCGATCTACTCATATCTATTATAACACAGCACAACATATCATAACATACATAGCACACACAAACCTTACTCGGCCCCCATAAGCCGGGAGGTACAACCAACACGCAATCTATACCCCTACCCCGGTCGTCCCGTCTCCTATAATAACTATAAGCATCTTGCCGGTCCCCTGGGTATGCACTTGGGCTCGCTGAGCCCCTGACTATAACTGTACCTGAGTCCGGAGGACTCCTGAATCAACACCCCGGGCGTATCCGCTCGACGGGGGTGTATAAGGGCCGACCAAGGCACAATATGGGGAAAACTGGCATCCCATCTTCGTCCCCTGTGGGACGACATGCCACTCCGTAGAGCGACGTATCCTCGTCCTCTGGCGGACGAGTCGATACAGCTATCAACCCTGGGGTGGTCATGGATGCTAGGTAGTCCAACCCCAAACAATGCAACGGTCTCAACTAGTAAAACTATCTGCATGTCCCACATACTGAAGCTAATAGTGGTAAAGTGTTTGTATATACTATATGCTGAGCTAGTGATAGTAATATGTACGTAGTTAATACATACTGGGGCTAGGTATGTATAAATATAGTCTTCTTCCAGACTGTACTGGGGCTAACGCTGGACATGATATAGTGTTTCTGCTGAAAACTATGTTGTATACTGAGTTTCTATAGTAACATGATTTACTATTCCTAACATGCTTTCTAACTTCATTTTAACTTATCATTCTATTTCTGAGATGTCTTACATATATTACATCGCTTTACTGGGTTTCAACTGATACAATGATATCCTAACATTCTGTGTCACATCACATACTGAGCATACTGTGGAATTCCTAATACTTATATTAGAGTCTATATCATGCTAGCAAGTTGCACGCAAGTTATAACTCATGCTTCTAATGTCGTACCAACATTCGTAATAAACATAACACATGACTTCTGAACATTCTACTGGCCTTTGAATTACTGTACTGTACCGAGATTACTTAACTTGCCGAGGAAACTAGCTTTACATACCTTATCCTTGAACTATCCGTCTATAGGACGAGGCTCGGCCGGTACTTCAACTATTTCCTCTCAACTGCATTCATAAATATGTCAATTTATACTAAATACAGCTTTATTGTAAAGAGCAACATCACTTTTGATATAGTTTATAGCCTAAACTAAGGCTTATCAAAAGACGGTCGAAAACTCACTATTTTTCATAGGTCCAGAAGGGAGAAATATTCACTTCACAGCTAGGAACACATAGACACTAGTTTAGAGCAATTCCACTTACCTTAGCTCGACGATTCGTCGGCCGTATTTCACGAAACTAAATCCGTAGGAATGCTCTCTGCTGCTAAATACCTCGGTGTCTGAGGTTAATTTGAGTTTGGACAACGTTTAGCAGCGTAATCGGACGAAAATTATATTACCTCCTTCGTTCTATTCCCTTTCTCTGATGGTTTGCTCTGTTTTCTGGAAATTTCATAAGTTTATAATGAATTACAACCGAAGCGGGGCTTTATATACTTGGGCCTGGACAAGGCCAACGTGTCACGGAGCCAACGCGGAGGCTCCACCTCCGTGACAAGCTGCCATCGCGGAGGGGTTCTGCCTCGGCTCCTTCCGCGATGGTTCGACAGGTTTCTCGTCCGATCTATTCCCGGGCCTTTCTCTAGCACGTATGGCCTTCAAATATGCTTAACCAACGTGAGAATAGGTCATCTAGGTGCCGGGAATTCTACGGGGTATAACATTCTCCCCCCCTTGAGAACATTCATCCTCGAATGTGCACTGTTATCTAGAGGACTACTTAACTTACTTCCTAGAAAAATTTCGGCAGAGTTTCCCCTGTAATATGGACTATAGAAAAAACCTGAAATGCAGAAAAGTCCAACACAGGCACTACACGCAATATTTTAAGATCCACTGGATAACTAAGTATCAACCTTTCTCATTCACACACATACGACTATAAGGTACTGCATAAGTAATAATACGGACATACCTGTCGCCTGACTAGGCCTGAAATCGGTGAGGGTATCTGGCTTTCATATCTTCTTTAGCTTCCCACGTCATTTCCTCATTGTTCCTGTTACGCCACAATACTTTGACAGACGCAACATCTTTAGTCCTCAACCTGCGAATCTGTCTGTCTAAGATAGCTACGGGAACCTCTTCATATGCTAACTCTTCTGTGACCTGGACATCCTGAACTGGAACTACTGTAGAAGGGTCCCCTACGAACTTCCTTAACATAGAGACATGGAATACTGGGTGAACATATGCTAACTCCGGAGGCAAGTTCAATTCGTATGCAACTCGGCCTATTCTTCGCCGAATCTGATATGGCCCAATGAACCTCGGGCTAAGCTTGCCTTTATTGCCAAATCTCATTACCCCTTTCATTGGAGACACTTTCAGATATACCCAGTCATTTACCGCAAATTCTAGATTTCTGTGCCGCATATCTGCATAAGACTTCTGGCGGCTCTGAGCAGTCAGTAAATGTTCTCGGATAAGCTTTATCTTTTCCTCTGACTGCCGAACAATGTCTGGGCCAACCAATGCTGATTCTCCTATTTCAAACCAGCCCACCGGTGATCTACATTTCCGCCCATATAATGCTTCAAAGGGCGCCATCTGGATAGCTGAATGATAATTGTTATTATAAGCAAATTCAATCAACTAAAGATGCTCATCCCAGCTACCCCCAAAATCTAGTACACACGCTCGCAGCATATCTTCGAGCGTTTGGATAGTCCGCTCAGCCTGCCCATCTGTCTGAGGATGGAATGCTGTGCTCAAATTAATCTGCGTTCCCAAACCTTTCTGAAACGACTGCGAGAATCTAGCTGTGAACTGTGCTCCCCTATCTGAAATAATGGATACTGGCACTCCATGCAATCTAACTATTTCTCTGATATATAATTCGGCATAATCCTCAGCTGAGAAGGTAGCCTTCATTGGCAGGAAATGAGCTGATTTTGTCAGCCTGTCAACTATTACCCAAATGGAATCATTTCTGCGTCTAGTACGAGGTAACCCTGTTACAAAATCTATGTTTATCGTTTCCCATTTCCACGTAGGCACCGTTATATCTTGTATCAAACCGCTCGGCTTCTGGGGCTCCGCTTTCACCTGCTGACAGTTAGAACATCTAGATACAAATTCAGCGATCTCAGCTTTCATACCTGGCCACCAGTAGATGTCTCTGATGTCGTGATACATCTTCATCGCTCCTGGATGGAGGGAATAGCGAGCATAATGTACCTCATGCATGATCCGCCCGCGAAGCCCTGAAACATTCGGGACACAAAGGTGGCCCTTATAGCGTAGCACATCATCCTCAGTCATTTGGAAATCTGACTCCTTACCTTTCTGAATTCTATCTCTGAGCTGGACTAAATCAGGGTCCTCGTACTGTCGTTCTTTTACCTCTGTAACTAATGATGACACAGTAGAATTCTGAATTACTGCTCTATTATTTTCTGTTTCCATTACTCGATTGGCTAGACCAGCTAACTGATGAATTTCTTTGGCTAACTCTCGCTTCTCAGGCCGCAAATACGGCAAACTCCCCATTGACTTACGACTCAGGGCATCTGCTACAACGTTAGCTTTTCCCAGGTGATACAGAATGTTCACATCATAATCTTTTAACAGCTCCAACCAGCGGCGTTGCCGTAGATTCAACTCCCTCTGAGTGAAGATGTACTGTAGGCTCTTGTGATCTGTGTAAATATCAACATGGACGTCGTACAGGTAATGCCTCCACATCTTCAAGGCGTGGATCACTGCGGCTAGTTCCAGGTCGTGGTTAGGGTAATTCTTTTCGTGTTTCCTCAGCTGTCTGGAAGCATATGCAATTACTCTACCATGCTACATCAACACACAACCTAACCCGACACCTGACGCGTCGCAATAGACTGAATAACCTTATGTGCCTTCCGTCAATGCTAATACTGGGGCAGAGGTTAATCTGTCTTTCAGTTCCTGGAAGCTCTGCTCACATGCCTCTGTCCATTGAAACTTTGCTGCTTTCTGTGTCAATTTGGTTAGAGGTGCCGCAATGGTCGAGAACCCTTCAACGAACCTCCTGTAATATCCTGCCAACCCCAGAAAGCTACGAACTTCAGTCGGAGTGGTAGGCCTAGGCCATGACTTAACTGCTTCTATTTTTTGCTTGTCTACCTGGATACCAGCATCCGACAAGATATGCCCTAAAAAGGCCACTGAGCTAAGCCAGAATTCAAACTTAGAAAATTTAGCATACAACTGGCGGTCCCTAAGGATCTGGAGCACTGTCCGCAAATGAGTCCGGTGATCTGCTTCAGAGCGAGAATACACCAGAATTTCATCAATGAATACTATCACGACCAAGTCCAGGAAAGGTCTGAAAATACTGTTCATCAGGTCCATGAAGACTGCCAGGGCTTTCGTTAACCCGAAGGACATGACTAGAAATTCAAAATGTCCATATTGGGTCCTGAACGCTGTCTTAGGAATATCTCTCTCACGTACTCAGACCTGGTGATATCCGGACCGCAAGTCAATCTGAGAAAAGTATCTGGCTCCCTGCAACTGATCAAATAAGTCATCAATTCTGGGGAGCGGGTACTTGTTCTTTACTGTAACTTTGTTTAATTGCCGATAATCTATGCACATTCGGAGCGAGCCATCTTTCTTCCTCACAAATAAAACTAGCGCACCTCACGGCGAAGTACTTGGCCTGATAAAACCTTTATCCAATAAATCTTTCAACTGCTCCTTTAATTCTCTGAGTTCTGCAGGAGCCATGCGATAAGGAGGAATTGATATCGGCTGGGTGCCTGGTAATAAATCAATAGCAAAGTCTATTTCCCTTGCTGGGGGAATACCAGGTAACTCGTCTGGGAACACATCAGGGAATTCATTCACTACCGGAACAGACTGGAGTGTCGAAGATTCTGCTCGGATATCCTGAACTCTGACCAGATGGTAGATGCATCCCTTAGATATCAATTTTCTCGCCTGAAGGTAGGAAATAAACCTACCTTTTGGCGTAGCGGTGCTGCCCTTCCACTCTCGCACTGCTTCTCCCGGGAAGTGGAATCGGACCGTCTTGGTCCAACATTCAACGTTGGCAAAACACGGTACTAACCAATCCATACCCATTATGGCATCGAAGTCTATCATTTCTAACTCGACCAGATCTACTGTGGTCTGACGGTCAGCAACCTCTACTGTACACCCGCGGTAGATTCAGCTAGCTGTGATAGAGTCACCGATGGGCGTAGATACTAAAAAGGGCTGCTGCAATAATTTTGGTGCAATACTAAACTTTCGTGCCACAAATAGAGTAATGTAGGACAAAGTAGACCCTGGATCAATCAACACATAAGCAGGGTGTGAGCAGATAGTTAGCATACCTGTCACAACATCAGGCGACGCTTCTGAATATTGCCTCCCTGGTAAGGCGTATGTGCGGCTTGGACCCGCACCTATACTGGAGGCCTCTGATCTGCCCCGACCCCTGCCTGCTGAAACTAAGGGCCTGTGCCCAGTCGAGGATGCTGTGGCTCGTGACCCTGCAGATGCCCTATCCTGTCTATCTTGGTCCTCTCGACCTCTGGCTGGGCAATCTTTCATTAAATGGCCTTCTTGGCCACAAATATAACACGCAGTGGAGCCATATCTGCATGCTCCAGGATAGCGTCGACTGCATATAGGGCAAAGTGGTAGGGTATACCTACTCTTCTCCGCCCTCCTCTGTAATGGTGAATATGTCATCTGCGAGCCTCTACCAGTCTCTGACTGCCCCCTGCGGCTGAATCTACCCCCCCGCGACTGTGGCGGAGGCGGGGGTCTGGGCGGTCTGTCTAACAATCGTGGCCTGGGTCCTCCCCAGGCCTCCCTCTGTAACTCAACTGGCCTGTCCCGGCGACGCTGTTCCGGATTGACCCTTCTGATCTCCCGATGTCGCTGTCTGATGCCCTCGATATTCTGGGCAAATGCCTGAATTCGAGCAATGTCCATGTCCTCTCACAGTGTGGCCGTAATACAAGTCTCAACATATTCTGGATTCAACCCCATGATAAAGCGGTGTACTCTGGATGCCATGGTATCAACAAAGGCCGGTGCATATCGAGCCAAAGAATCAAACCGCAAGGAATATTCCCGAACACTCATGGCCCCCTGCTCTAGATGCAGGAACTAGTCTACCCGAGCCTGTCGAATCTCCCGCGGCAAATAGTGATCCAGAAAAGCTCCTGAAAAGCTGGACCAGGTGGGAGGGGAAACATCTCTCCCTCGGGACCTTTCCCAGCTTTCATACAATAACACGGCGATGTCCCGTAACCGAAATGCTGCCAACTCAATTGATTCTATAGGCGTGGCATGCATAACCCTGAAGATTCTCTGCATTTGATCCAGAAAATCCTGAGGGTCCTCTGTCCGGTCCGTACCTGTAAACTGTGGGGGATTCAGAGCTAAGAACTCTCGGACCCTCGAACTACCGGGCCCTCCTGATGACTCCACAACTATAGACGGCATTGGCTGACGCTGAGCAGCCATCATCTGTGCTAACATAACTACAGCACTCCTAACCTCCTGGTCGGAAGGTGTCGGTATAGGGACTGCTGAAGGTAGTGTCTCCCCAAGCGGCTCCTGATGTGGTGGAGACTGCTGAGAAGGCTGGGGCGATGCCTCCGTAGTGCCCTCTGATCAGGCTGTTTCTAAACGAGGGTGAGGCATCCTGCTGGTGCCTTCCCCTGCTGGAACATCTAAGCTCCGACCTGTGATAGGATGTCGCTGGTCTGACATTATCTGTAACCAAGGAATATAGTAAGCTTTTAGGGACTCAACCCTATATTGTACCACTCTACAGCCCGACTGAATAAGAATAAAAGACAACCATCTTATCATGCCTTGCAGCCTCCTACCCATAGTATGTGGTGCACAACACATCCATGGACAGGACTCTACTTAGCACGGCTTGCAGACTCCCTGGGATACGACCTGCTCTGATACCAAGTTTGTCACACCCCGCCTTGGGGGGTATGACTGGCACCTGGTGCCCTACTAGGACCTGAACTACTGAACTGCTAAGCCTAGGCACATCTGGTGCCTGGCTGGCTCTAACTCACATTTCTAGAAACAAAGGGCTATATAACGGCTGTAAACACAGCCCTCGGCCCATTGGCCTATAGCCTCCTGTACCTGTACTAACAGCTGACCAGAAACATGTCAATATAGGGAAACCTATGCGGGCCGACAAGGCCACCATGCTGTCTAGTTATCTATAACTTAACCATGAAGTACTGGATAGCTACGTGACCGAAAAGGTCACCATTACTGCTGAACTATGGCCCCAAACGGCCAACATAAAGGAAACACAAGTACTAACAGCTATACAACTGCACGGCCTCACACGACCGGCTCATCTGACCACAGGGAAATATATACAGACTACAAGCCTCTAGGAATAACAATAGAAATGATCGGGACAGGGCCCCGACCTACCCATACTATACAACAAAAGAAAATGAAATACACCTATGGAATTCAGTCTCCGGATGACAGGAGTTGAATACTCGATCGCTGACAGAAATCACGTGGTATCGCCTGCTCGTCTATGAGTACCTGTAGGCAAGTAATACAGCGCCCCACCGGGCGTCAGTACCGCTGGTACTGAGTATGTAAAGCAATAACTGAAAGAAATATCTGAAAACAACAATATAACTGATGAAACTGAAGTAGGAAGGAATAGATTAACTGTCTGATAATGTAAGTCATACCTTCTCTTAATTATACTGGAAGGAGCAAGAGTCATACCTGAGGATTTATCGCTCTACTGTCGATCTACTCGTATCTATTATAACACGGCACAACATATCATAACATACATAGCACACACAAACCTTACCCGGCCCCCATAAGCCGGGAGGTACAACCAACACGCAATCTATACCCCTACCCCGGTCGTCCCGTCTCCTATAATAACTATAAGCATCCTGTCGGTCCCCTGGGTATGCACTTGGGCTCGCTGAGCCCCTGACTATAACTGTACCTGAGTCCGGAGGACTCCTGAATCAACACCCCAGGCGTATCCGCTCGACGGGGGTGTATAAGGGCCGACCAAGGCACAATATGGGGAAAACTGGCATCCCATCTTCGTCCCCTATGGGACGGCATGCCACTCCGTTGAGATACGTATCCTCGTCCTCTGGCGGACGAGTCGATATAGCTATCAACCCTGGGGCGGTCATGGATGCTAGGTAGTCCAACCCCAAACAATGCAACGGTCTCAACTAGTAATACTATCTGCATGTCCCACATACTGAAGCTAATAGTGGTAAAGTGTTTGTATATACTATATGCTGAGCTAGTGATAGTAATATGTACGTACTTAATACAAGCTGGGGCTGGTAACAGCATATATGTATAAATATAGTCTTCTGCCAGACTGTACTGGGGCTAACGCTGGACATGATATAGTGTTTCTGCTGAAAACTATGTTGTATACTGAGTTTCTATAGTAACATGATTTACTATTCCTAACATGCTTTCTAACTTCATTTTAACTTATCATTCTATTTTTGAGATGTCTTAAAGATATTACATCGCTTTACTGGGTTTCAACTGATACAATGATATCCTAACATTCTGTGTCACATCACATACTGAGCATACTGTGGAATTCCTAATACTTATATTAGAGTCTATATCATGCTAGCAAGTTGCACGCAAGTTATAACTCGATGCTTCTAATATCGTACCAACATTCGTAATAAACATAACACATGACTTCTGAACATTCTACTGGCCTTTGAATTACTGTACTGTACCGAGATTACTTAACTTGCCGAGGAAACTAGCTTTACATACCTTATCCTCGAACTATCCGTCTGTCGGACGAGGCTCGACCGGTACTTCAACTATTTCCTCTCAACTGCATTCATAAATATATCAATTAATACTAAATACAGCTTTATTGTAAAGAGCAACGTCACTTTCGATATAGTTTATAGCCTAAACTTAGGCTTATGGAAAGACGGTCGAAAACTCGCTATTTTTCAGAGGTCCAGAAGGGAGAAATATTCACTTCACAGCTAGGAACACATAGACACTAGTTTAGAGCAATTCCACTTACCTTAGCTCGGTAGCTCAACGATTCGTCGGTCGTATTTCACGAAACTAAATCCGTAGGAATGCTCTCTGCTGCTAAATACCTCTGTGTCTAAGGTTAATTTGAGTTTGGACAACGTTTAGCAGCGTAATCGGACGAAAATTATATTACCTCATTCATTCTATTCCCTTTCTCTGATGGTTTGCTCTGTTTTCTGGTAATTTCATAAGTTTATAATGAATTAAAACCGAAGCGGGGCTTTATATACTTGGGCCTGGACAAGGCTAACGTGTCACGGAGCCAACGTGGAGGCTCCACCTCCGTGACACGCTGCCATCGCGGAGGGGTTCTGCCTCGGCTCCTTCCGCGATGGTTCAACAGGTTTCTCGTCCGATCTTTTCCCGGGCCGTTCTCTAGCACGTATGGCCTTCAAATATGCTTAACCAATGTGCAAATAGGTCATCTAGGTGCCGGGAATTCTATGGGGTATAACAAAAGCTTAGCCCTAAGTTTATTGGCCCAAATCAGATCCTCCGGAGAACAAGCCAAGTGGCGTATGAGTTAGATTTTCCTTCAGAGTTAGAATCGATTCACATGGTCTTTCATGTGTCGATATTATGGAAGTGCATAGGGGATCCATCTTGAGTTGTGCCAGTTGAGAACGTCTAGGTTACTGAGAGCCTATGAAGAAGTTCCAGTGGCCATATTAGATCTACAGGTTCATAGGTTGAGGACTAAAGATATCACCTCTGTTAAGGTACTGTGGAGAAACAAGAATAGAAAAGAGATGACCTGGGAAGCCGAGGACGATATGAGATCTAGATATCCTCATTTTTCTAGGCTTAGTCCAGACTATGCAGGTATGGTAAAGTTTTTGGTTCAGTTGTTGTTTTATGATTAATGTTACATATACTGTTCAGTTGACTACAATGTTGTTGGGAAAAGAGTCAGTATAGTGTCATGTGAGATATCTGTATTGGACTTTTCTGCGTTTCATGGTTTTCAGATGGTCCATATTATAAAGGAGGCTCTGCTGAAATTTTTCTAAATCTTGGTTAGGAAAGTTAACTCCTTTGAACTTAAGAATGACATTCGAGGACAAATGTTCCTAAGGGAGGGAGGATGTTACAACCCATAAAAGTTAGTGATTCACAAGCATAAACGTGGGTTTGTGATAAATAAAGAGAGTATGACGCATGTAGGGAAACCTCAGAAGACGGGTCGAGCGCGGCAAGGCCGCAAGGCCAGCGTGATGCTCCAGCACCCTAGCACCATGGGCAGCGCGACGTGTAAGCCCCTTGGTGCGTTGAGGGGCGCGACACGGGGGGTGGTATGGCGTGATGGGAGGCGTGGGGCGCCCCCCTACCACCGCCCTAATATATATATATATATATATGTATAAAAATTTATATACACACACATATATAGCCCTCTTATTCAATTGTGAATCATTTTCCCAAGTTATTCTCGGCCAGGGAGAGTAGTGAATGAATGTTTCAACCAATTTTCATTCGATTACGCTATCAAAACGTAGCCTAAGTTCAAATTAACTTTGAGTATTAAGTTCTAAGCTCGCAGGGAGCTTTACTACGGAGTTATTTTCTCAAATTTCACCTGGCAAATCGTAACCCCGCTGAGCAAAAGTTGTCAGAATTGCTCCAAATTGATTCCTATACGGTCACAGGCTTCAAGTAAGCATTTCTCCCTTATGAACACACGGGAAATTATATGTTTTCAGCCATATTCCGTTAAGTTGAAGTTTAGTTAATATTAGTATTATAAGTTATTATTTCTGCCGAATTTAGTATTGAAACTAGTCTCATTCTCCTAGTAATACGCTTACAGTTGGAAAGGTCTATTGAATACGAATTGAAACTCGCAAGTTAATCAGAAATCGGTGATCGAGGTATGTTAAGGTGAATTCCTTTGGCTGGTTAGTTTCTTTAGTATTGTAATACATTTTGAATCCCAGTAAGAGAGCCAAAAGTATATTTATTGTGATTAGCTATTGCTATTAGTTGAAACCAGTATTTATGTTCAGTTTGGGATTGACTTTACCCTACATAGCCTTCCATAACCAATCCCAGGGTTACTACCTATGTCAACGCCCGACAGGGGCTAGATGATGTCGCTCAAAGGAGTGGTATGCCATCCCCAAGGGACAAATATGGGGTCCGAGGGCCTCATACAGTCCATTCCATGGCTAGACTATTATATGCCGTATCGGCACCACACTCCCGTTGAGCCTGGTGCTCGAGTTGCAGATATTAGGAGTACACTGGACTTAGACACAACTACAATTTAGGGGTCGAGCGGGTAGTTGTATAACTACGGGACTGGTGGGATGGCTATAGTTATTAGATGACTCAGTGTGACCTTGTTAGGGGTATATAGATTGAAGTGTACTCACTAGGGCTTATGGGGGCCCGGGATGGGTTATTTTGTGATGGTTGTACCTTCCGGCTTATGGGGGATAGGTAAGGCTCTTGTCTGCATTAGTACTGATAAGATTAGACAGCAGGAAGTTCAGCTATTCAGGTAGTATCTCTATTCCTTTCATTCAGTTACTTTGAGTTTCCTTTTAGGTCACCCAATTATTTACAGTTACTGCCTTACATATTCAGTACATATTATACTGGAGCCCTTGCTGTGGTGCTGCATTACTGTCTGCAGGTCTGGATAGATGCGGATCAGGACCCTCCTAGTAGCCAGCCAGGATTAGCAGTACAGTCGGCTCCTTTCCTTCGGAGCTAACAATTAGAAGGTTTATTCTTTTGATTGTATAGTTTATGGGTAGGTCAAGGCACTATCTCGACCATTATATCACTCCTAGAGGCTTGCGGATTGTTTCAAATTCTTTGTGGTTAGTTTTTATTGGCCGTGTGGGGTCCTTGTATGCTTTATTTTACATGTTAGCCGTGTGGGGCCTTGTTTAGCTGTCAGTTAGTGGCCTTGTCGTCCATAGCTTAGTGTAGTGCTGGATTTACTTTACAATTATAACTAGACATCATGGTGGTCTTGTTGGCCCGCATTGGATTCCCTGCTATTACCTGTTTCTAGTTAGCTATTTTCTTTTACATTTGGCGATAAGGCCTTGTCGACCGGAGGCTTTGTTTACATTCGTTATATAGCCCGTTGTTTTCTTTAATTGGGTTGCAGGCTTGCACCAAATGTGCATAGAACTATCTAGGTTAGTCAGATTCCAGTGTGGCACTGGGTGCCAGTCATGCCTACCAAGGTGGGGCTTGACAGTTAGAACATAGAAAACTTAATCAGGAAGCATAGTGCATGATCAAGGGTTTCAATTCTTCTTCTCAGATTTCTCACGGGTTTTCTTAGGGATTTCTACACAAGGTATGTGGGAATTAAAAATGGAATTGTCCTTCCCTTGTTCCCTAAAATCCTTCTGAAGTTTCTTATAAGTTCTAGCCCTGAGGTTTTGAACTAGAGTAAATTTTCAGCCATATTATGATTAATTCTTGTGGATTATTGTTCATATTAATTATTTCTATGTTTCCACTAATTAGTGATCACATTGCTACTTTCTTCCTATATTATGATTTTAGCCCTAATTCTATAAATGCAGTAAAATCAGTCTTGCCTAGTTGATAGATATTAATGTTGCTTGACTCTGTTAGACTTCGAATTCTCGTGTTATTACTATCATATGAATTCTCAGTCATTTGCATGCTAGTTCAGTCTCAGTTAGAAAAGTAGCATTTTCAGTATCGTTCTGTAAGTTAGCTGATTCATTTGACGATAATTAGTTCTTTGAGGAGTCCATTTTAGTAAAACTCCGTAGTTTCAGTTATCATTTAGCCCTTTAGACGGTTACGATGCTTCTAAATAAGCAGCTCTGGCCAGTCTTAGGACCACAAATATTAGTTATCAGTTAGTTCTTTAGATGGTTATGATGCTTTTAGATAAGCAGATCTAACTAGTTTTAGACCAGTTTTCAGTTATCCGGTCTTATAGACTCTAAGATTACTTTCAAATAAGTATTCTTAACTTAGCCAAGACCCCAAATTTAAGCTATCAGCTTTGTAGTCAGTCAAGATTATCCACTGGGAGTTGTACTTAGCACTGAGTGGATCGAGCTTTCAGTGCACCCAGGTTCCCAAAACTACATTGCTACCGTAGGTTATTGTCCCATTGAGCCCCAGACTTGTTATCACCCAGCCCAGCCACTATACTTTGGCAAGGTACAGTGGGCTTTCTCTGATGGGGTGTATACATCGGACTCTATGTTTAGCTCACGTGGTTATATGTCGGTTATAGACTCTCCCACTTGTCAATATAATTTTAGTTCGATTCAGTTCAGTTCAGGTTAGCTCAATTCAGTCACTCAATTCTTGGACATGTTTATGACCATCAGTCAGGGTCGATATTGACCGTATCAGTTATAGCTCAACTTTTATCAGTATTCAGTATCGGTTGGTCATTTCATGTTATTTCAGTTCAGTGCTTATTATTTTTTTATGATTATTGTATATCTTACATACTCAGTGCATTCCATGAACTAACACATACTTTCTATGTTGTATCGCAAAATGATACAGGCACAGGTTCTTAGTCTCAGCATCGTCAGTAGGTTCCCTGCGACAATATCAGCAGCTGCGTCATTTGGTGAGTCCTCATCTTCTGAGGACGATGGCTATTTGTTTAGTAGTTTTTTATTCAGTTAGACTTTAGAGTTAGCTGGGTTCTTGTCACAACAACTCATCAGTTAGTAGTTGGCTTTTAGATAGAGTTGTTTAGTATTGTTTTCAGATATGTTTGATTTTTTCTAATAAGTTTTTCTTAGATAATTAATTTTATATACCTTCCACTTTTGTTTGCTTAGTTTACCAGTGCAATGTTAGACCATGGGTCAACTTGCGGTCACTTGTGGCACCAAGTACCGTGTCTCACCCAGGGTGCAGATTCGGGTCTTGACAGTCTCAAAACTATGTGCCAAAATAGATTTATATTCATGGACCCTAGGTGGGTCCCATTAGTGATATCACTCAGTTTATATCCTTTGCCTTGCAAACTTGGGACGGTTCTGCCCACTTGAGTGAGATAGTTGGGGAATCATCTAAGCTCTATAATGATGGTGTCAGTTAAGATGAGTCCTCCCATTGTTCCTTATGTTTTATGCATGATCATGATTACAATACTTTGGCTCAAGTTATGTTGTACAAGGTTTCTCTTATGATTACGATTATGACTAGTTTATAAATGGTTTTGAAAACGTCATGTTTATGTTATGATTATCACTTCATGTTTTGAAATTTCTTACTCTTATGTATTTTATTAGTCCGTTTCACTTATCTTGCATACTCAGTACATTCAATGTACTGACCTCGTAATCTATGCTGCATCGTTTCATGATACGGGTCCGAGATATCAGACTCAGTCTGCTATTAGTCCTGCTTTCAAATTAGTCTTGTTTAGCCAGTGTTGGTGAGTCCTCATATTTTGATGACATTCAGTTTACTTTGTTGTTATATTAGTTCAATTACATACTTTTGTCGAGCTAGTTGGGGATGCTATCCCATCAGCTCATCAGTTATGTTAAAGGTTTTTCAGACAGTATGTAGAATCTCAGCTTGTCAGTGTTGACTTGATTTAAGATTATTATGTGTGCATAATTATGCTTATTCATGTTTAGTTTATTATTTCCCGTTAATTTATGTTTTTAGTCGCTATGTTCATGCCATGGGTTGACTTGGAGCCATTTGTGGTTCTAGTTTTCGTGTCTCGGTCCGGGAACTCAGCTCGAGTCGTGACAATAGTCGAGAAATGAATTCATAACTTGAAATTAGCAGTCTTTGGAAGTGTTAGTCTAGCATATTTGAATCCTAGAACTCAACCTGAAAGCGATAGTGTCAAGACCCAGGATCCTAAACATCAGTTGAATTATAACTCTCTTGCAGGCGAATTATTTTTATTATATTTTAGTTACATTTAAAGTTGTAGTAAGAAGTAATCTCAAAACTCTTTTCAAATTTTACTTTTTTTTTGAATAGTTAAATAAAGATTCAGCTTAAATAATTAATCTTATAAGTCTCTCTGTGTACGATATTGGGACTTCACCGCCCTATATTACTTGACGGCCACGTACGCTTGCGTGTGTGCTTGGCCACCATCAATAGCTCTGGATTTAATAACTTTATTGAATATGGAAATATCATACTAAGATAAGTACCTCAATTCTTTGAAAAAAATGGGTTATGGTGCAGGAAACAAGATCAAATTTTAGAGACTTCGCTATTATTAGTAAAATCTTGACATGCATTCGATCATTACTTGAGAATATGTTCCGAAGTATTTTGTTTGTGGATATTAATATATTTACTAGATTTTAGGAGTAGAAATTATACATGATTTTGTTTCTAGATAAACCGTTGCTTAGTTTGGCACTGCAATAGTTTGTAATAATTCTAGTCGATCCTTATCGCCCTTATGTTGTTCTATGTAGGATTCGACCCCAGCCTAGTTAGGTTACTATATTTTCATACAACCACGTTACACTATATTTAGGTATTATTTTGAGCACAACAAATTTTGGCAGCATTGCCAAGGATTAAACCCGGGTCACCCGTCTTACAGGAGGGAATATTCACCACTGTACTACAATGAAAAAGAAGATGTCAAAGGTGAAGACAAACTTCAATTTGGGGGTCAAGTGTCTCACTCCAAAAATTTATCAATATTATATATGTATGGTGATATGAAAATACACCCACATGAATCCATCAAGAATTGCAACAAAGAAAGATCAGAACCCAAATTTTTTAAACTTGAGGACATAAAAATTCAAAATGACAGTCCACAAATGAATCCCATGATGTGCATAACTAAATGAATAAAATCTAATTTTTCATCTACATACTGCCACCTAAAACTCATGGTCATAAACTTGAGTCATGGCTAGGTGCACAATTTCATTTCCAAATAGGGAGAAAAGCAGAAACGCGGTTTGAATCATTCAACGACATCAAATTAGTCGCTTGATAGAAGACGACCCATTATTTATTTTAAAATAGGTTGTACTTTTAACATATATTTTTAGGTTTAGAGTGGAAATAGTTTGAAATTTTTAGGAAAAATAGCTGGGAGAACTGCACAGGTGATGACCTCAGAAGTCGTAATTGCAAGACTATGTTTTCAATTGCGAGAATTAGAGAAATATGATAGTCTCGTAACTGCGATGCAAGTTCGCAATTTTGAAAAGATACAAAAGTTTAGATATCCCTATTGTGAACCTAGGTTCACAATTGCGATACCAGATGCCATAAGAATAATCTAGTTCTCCTAAAAATGATCAAAGTAAGAGAAAAATATTTTCTCTCAAACATTTTGCTCTTACTCCCCAAAATAATAATTCCTTCTCACTTTAGGCTTCAATTAAGATCTCTTACTTTCAATAATCAAGATATGAAAAGCTAATCTTGTATTCTCTATCAAATTTTGTTATCTCCTTCCTTTTCCCCTCAAAAACTAAGACTAAATTTAAGAGATTTTAAACAAAATTTGTTCAAAATAATGTTGGTTATTTGGGTTAGAATTAATATGTGAATGAGTGATTGGGTGTATGCTTAAACTTGGGAAACTCAGAGTATCCATTATTGGAAAAATAGGGAGAATATATCTATGCTCAAAAAGTATAATACCTTGGACTTTCGGGCTAAGATTAAAATCATTCTAGATATGTAGAAAGACCCAAAACTGATAAATGTTTATATAATCTAGTTCAAAGATAAATTTTTAAATATGGAAAGTGCATTGGATACGAATTAAGGTTATAAGAAACCTCTAGCACAAAGTTGACTTGAGAGCCTTCCTACCGATTGAGTTTTCGTATAAGTTCTTACAAGAGTCAAATTCAAATAACCGTTTCTCCCATTATATGAAGTTTATGTGTCCTATTACCTACCAAATCAAAGATCTTTGAGTTTTATTTCTAATGCAGCTAACCATTTGTTAATAGGAGTTCGGAGTAAAAAGTTATGAGCATTTTTCTAAGGCACTATCAAAGTAGGTGCATTGAGAGGCGCAGTCCTAAGCATTAGAGAAATTTTTTATTACATTGGGTGCATTGGCAGGTGCGGTGCACCCTGGTATAAATATCAGATGAATGAAATTCTTCAAGTAGGCACACTGGGAAGCACGGTGCACCCGATGACAAACTTCCACGGGATCTAGGCACAACAACATGTGCGACATGCTAGCCCTTTGCTTGAACCCACCTCTCTCTCTCTCTCTCTCTATATATATATATATATATATATATATATATATCTTAATTTTTGTAGAAAATTATTCTAAACATTACTCTTGCGATAGACACCCATCCAAACTCTATTTTCTCCCTAAATTTTCATAGGTTTGAAAAAGATTAACCCCTCCAAATATCTCCAATCACAAATTCCTCCAAGGTAAGTCTTCTTCTTTATTCCTAAGGCTATGTTAATGATTCATAACCCTGGACTATGGTTTCTAACATGAGTTTGCAAAACCCTTGAAATCATTGAGGGAACTACTTTGTAAGGTCATAGAGTTAGTTTTTCAAATCCTCCATTAAATATTGGAGCGTTTGAGGTATGTAAGGCTATTCATAGTGAGGAAATTTTTTCTTCCTCATGTCCTACATCTCTTATTTCAGTTTGAGAAGAACATAGGAGTTAGGATTTTGCCTAAAGTGTGTGAATTAGGTCTTCTTCCCTATAATTTGAGTTATACATTGTTGTTCCTTGTTTACTCTATTGATATCCTTATCTATCATGAATGTTGATTATGTTCAGATTTGTTCTTCCACATGTTACCTTTTTTCTAAAACTGCATGAAGATATTGTCATACTATTTACATGCCTTGTTTTCAAGAGAAGAGGTAGCTTTCAATTTTTATGAACATCTTGAGAGAGAGTCATGAAACCATATATAGGTTTAGATACATGATTTTTTAGAAAGAAAACATAGTTCACTTTTAGTGATTATTTCAGAAAAGAATTTTAGTTAATAAATTTTAGTTTCACTACATGATTTACTGAAAGAAATTTAAAGCATGTTTTTGAAATATAGTTTTGAGCATAGAGGCTCACCACCATAGTTCAGTTTTGAGCATAGAGATTCACCAATATTATTACATCTACTTGATTATTGAGTTAGATAGGCTCAACAGAGATGTTTCAGTTTCCTTAGATAGACATATTTGTGTGAGCACTATTTTTGAAAGGATTATTTAACACCGAGATGGGTGAAGGATTTAGATAACCTGAAACTCCAAAACAACATAGCCAGCATAGGATAGGATTGTGTTGATGGTTCGGGTGACTCATCGGATAAACCTTTGTAAGGGATTAGCATGGATCGACAATTTAGTTTCGTCCTCTGCTCTAGTAAGACTTTGGACTCAGGCTAGAGGTTGGATCATGAGCTCATTGATTGTGTGTATTAAACTCCTAACTAAAAATAAAGTAATTTCAGAAACTTATCTTGATGTATGAGTTTCAGTTGCATTTTTATTTTACACAGTATTTATACTTGTGTTTTATTGCATTATTTAGAGCATTTAGATTTATTTTCAGTTTACTCACTCAGTTCAATGTTTCAGTTGAAGACTATTTTTCATTAAGCTATATTACATACTAAACATTCACATGTACTGACACCATTTGGTGCTGCATCTTTGTATGATGCAAAATCAGGTATACTAGATCAATAACTGACGCATTAGTAGGATCTTCTCCGTTCAGCATTCGTGAGACCTCCTACTCTTTGGAGAACGTAAGTTTATCTCTTGCTAATTAGTAGTGTTAGTAGTTCATTAAGGTAGCCAGGGAATCTTGTACTGACACCTATTCATTAGTATTAGAGGCTTCATAGACTATATAGAGAGCTGACATTTTCAACATTGTTCGTTATCATATACTTACAATTTTCAGTTTAAAAGTTATTAAAATTGTTTTCTTAAAAGAGTTTAGTGTGTCCATTATCGCTACAGCTTTTGCATAATTGTTTCACTTTATTAATAAGCCAGGTCAAGGGTTCACTTGGGCAATTAGTGGTCTTAAGTGCCGACCATGCACAGGGCGTAGACCCAGGGCATGACAAAATGTGTTTGATAAAAGGCCTCAAGGAAATTCTTGGCAAAAAATTATGGATTTACTTGTGTTTCATGTATGTGAAGTATATCCATGAGTTGAAATGCTTCTGAAAGCCTTCTTGGTAGAAAAATTAAATAAGATATTGTCTCTAGGAAGAAGATGTGTTCGCAATTGCGATACCCTATTTACAATTGAAATATCGAATTTGCAAACTCAGTATCATATTTGCGATATATGAGGAAATTGACAGTCTTCGTTATTGCAAAGTATCTGTCACTTTCATGCTTTTGCAATTACGAGCAGACCTTCAGTATGCGATATCTGAGGTTGAATTCTGCAGTTTGTAAAAATTTAGAAAAATTTTCTATGGCTCATTCTAAAGTGTCAAAATATTCCTTTAACATCCTATATTCATTTTGCAATGTATTTCACACTTATATCCTATTCTTATGCAACTACTTGATTTTATGGTACCAAACAAGAATAATTACTTCTCAACTAGAACCTCAACATATGACAGCTCCTCAGATGCTGATGAGTATTATTACCAGCACCACTTTTTATCCCTCGCATGCCAGGATTGCTACAATGCAGACTTGGCTGGAAAGAATTTTCTCCCAAAAAGAGAGAAAATCTTAGATAGAGTGCATGAGCTTCTACTTGAGTTTTATCGGAGGCTCCTTACTATAGGCTGGATCTATTTTTCTCCTAAGCCCTACAAGTCAAATGAGCAGTGGATTCGTGAATTTTATGCAAACCTAAGGAATGTTATATTTTCCAACCCAGTTAAAAAAATAAGCAGAAGATGATAGACTTTAGGGAAGAGGTCATCAACAGGTTCTATCAGTTGTAGGATCACGATATGAAAATTTTCTTTTTGAAGAACTGTGCTTCAGGTTCTTGGTAGGTTTCTAAGTTATGTCTAGGCAAGGATGTAGAGTGGTCAGTCATCAAGAAGAACATCATTTAAAAAGAGTTTATAGCTAAAGAAAATTTTTGGATATCCATCATTTGCTATAGAGTCTTCCTAGTAGGAAACATCGAGAATATACCAATATCGAGGGCCTAGATGGTGGCATGCTTTCTGGATGGTATTGAGTTAAACATGGGAGCATTTATTTTCGGAGAATGGAAGGAGTATTTGGAATATGATTTTCCTTATTGCTATTCCCATCCATGATCACTAAGCTATATAAGATAGAGAGAGTGGAGGGATATCTAGCCGATAGATGGGTTGATCCTGCCATGCTGACTTATCCATTAACACAAGAGGAGAAGGAGGGGCAGTGATGTGCATGAAGATGAAAGTAGAATCCTCCTCTTAGACTTGTATTTGTAATATAGCCACCAGTTAAGGTGGGAATATGCTATTCTTGCAGAAGAGATATAACAAATTAGGCAGTAGGTAGTTGGCCTTCCACAAGGGTCCGAGCAGATATCAGTGGACCAAGATGTAGGCATATTAAAGAATAAATGGAAGAAGCACCTCGATGAATACAAGAAGTTGGGAGACCACCTGAAGAAGCTTAAAATAGCTTATACTGCCCTGGCTAGAGAGCATGTGGAGCTGAGAGAGGATCAATTGAACCCTGTCGCGTTGGCACACACAAATATGAAAAAGGTAGAAAAATCGAGACAAATTCTTCACCTATTTGGAAGGTTCTTAACACTTAAGAGGCATTACCTTTTTCTAGGATATAGGTCCCTGTCGATGCTTCTATCTAGTGGTTCGAATAAGAGGAGAAAGAAGGGGATGAGAAGGAGGAGAAGGAGAGTGATGAGAGCACTTGAGAAAGTATCAAGGGAGCATTCTACACCGTTTTCCCTTATTGCTCTATTTCAAAACACTATGGAAACTGTAATATTTGTAATTGGGTATGGTGGCCTCTTGAATAACTATTGATGTAATTAGCTATAATAACTATTGATGTTGATTTGATGTAGTGAAATATTTGATATTTGTTGTGTTTAATATTTTTGTTTTAGGATTATCATTCCACTCAGTTTTTCTTAGTCATGCTTCTTTTTGGAGGTGTTTAGTTTATGTTGGACCGAAAATGCTTAGGTATTAGACTTTTTCCGATAATGAATTGCTAGACGATATTCTTAAGAAATATAGCCTATGTTTTTTTTGAATGTTGTGTCATTTTGGTAAAATAGAGTACTTTTGACATATATAGTGTTGAAAAACTAGCTTAAGGAATATGTCCAGTACTTGATTTAAGATGGACCCCCTCAATAATATTTGTATGAGCCATAATAGTTAAGTATTGACATGTTTTCTCTTTCTTCGACATTTTAACTACTAGTGTAACTTAGATTACTGATTTTCGGAGTTAAAAAAAGCTAAATGATATTTGTGTGTGGGTTATTAGTATGTGTTCTAGTGTTATGCTTGCACTATAAAACTTGCCTAGTTAATCATGTTGTTTTTTAAGGAATGATAATGTGGTACAGATAAACTTAGGGCCTTTTTATACATAAAAGCCCTTTTGCCTATATGAGCCTACCAATGTCTTAAAATATTTTTCTAATCTTCCACTTTAAGCTTTCAGACTTTTTTCTTAGCTAGCCATAGTGAAACCATAACCTATTTTATTAGATGATCCTATTCTTACACTTTTCCCCCCTTGAAACTAGTAATGAAGTTGAGGCATCAAGGAGCCTATGGTGGAGGTGAATTTTTAATACAGGCAATAAGCCTAGGTTTGGGATGGACAGTAATTGTGCCTAGATCATAACTCGGTGTTTATAAGAAAAGAGATAAAAATTGAAACACACACACACACACATATATATATATGTATGTATGTATGTATGTATACAATAAAGTAAGAAGATAAGAAATCTTACACCACAATAATAGTGTAACCGTCCTCAATTCGTTAAAGCATCTCGACGTCATGCATCGGTAAAATTTAAAATTCTTACAAGCTTGAGTCAAGTCCCCAAATTTCAAAAATTATGTGACAGAAAATTTTGATTGGGTTGAGTTAAAATTTGGTGGGCCCACGACAGACTAATTTTTGGTGTAGCGGAACCACTGTAGCAGAAGTATCCTTGCCGCAACAGGTGATGCGGATAAGAATTAGGTTAGAGTTTAAAAACCTATTTTCATATGGGGTGTTGAATAAAAATGCCCAGGAGCAGAAATTATAATTTCTAAAATAGGAGGGTAGAGAAGGTAAGAGTTCCCCCTTTTTCATGGCAATTTCCCACAAGAACTCGGAACTTAATGACACAACTGGGAATCTCTCAATGATAGCTAGGTGCACAGGTAGGTTATGGCTTACTCACTTTTGTGTTATAGTTTGATTAGTAAAACGTACACGTGCATATACTTGATATGCCATTGATGAGTAGGAGGAAATTTTGAGTAAATTACCATCAAATATATAATAATTATTAAGTCTCTAGGGAGCAAAGAAAATAAGGAAGAGGTGATAAAATCCTTGTGATATGAAATTTTGTAGGTATGAAGAGTCTTGAACCTAGATTGTCAGATTCTTTCTTATCTGAGGGCTACCTCGGAAGGATGCCCGAATGAGGGACCGAAGTATGGTAATGAGCATGGGAAATCAGGCAGCGCCTATGTTTGAATAAGTTAAGAGACTATTAAGTTCACTTTGTTAAGGTTTGCGTGCTATGATTGTTTGTTCCGTATCAATTTTATTGTCATTGCTTGAGGAAGAAGGGTAAATTGAGTGTAAGTATTGGTTAATGTAGTTTGTGTATAATGGGTGAGTTATTGCAAAGAATCAATTCGAGGGGAATCTAGGCAGACAATTGGGTCGGATTACTTCCTAGACAGTACATCTGTAGCTGTACTAGAATCGCCACAGCGAGACTACGGTGGTGACAATGATGCCATTGTAGTGAAGTTCAATCTCGCTGACGGGCTAGTTTTCACACCATTGTTGAAATTTTGTGGACAAATGATGTAATAACTAATTGATTTTGAAATGGCCCTAGGTCATGATTGTCTTCTAGCTTGTAATGCGTAATTCTTATTGTGTATGTGATTTTGTTGACACATTGAATTGTGATATACTATTTTAGAGATTATAGGTGGAATCTGTAATAGAAAAATAAGGAAATGAGGTGTCATGAGAAATGGAAAAATGAAATCATCTACGTGTTGAGATCTAGAAGCTCATGGCTGATGTGAGTATCTGGAGGAGCAAATTAGTGTGATCAAGCCTATAAGTGAAAACTTTGGTATGAGTGGCTCGTGCCCCAAGGTAAACATACAGGTGAGCAGTATGAGGGAGTACATAGATAGGTGTGACGAAATGTTCATACGACTAGGTGTATGTACATGAGTATATAGACAGATATGATGAGTGATTCATACCGCTAGGTGTACAGTACATGAATTTCTAAAAGTCCCTAATATGTCATGACTAGAAGGGAAAATATAAGACCCACTGGCATGTGTGTACAGTAATGTGATAGAGGCGTGTGTCCGACAAATCACCAATGGTATAGTTGTGAGTCAGAGATTGTGCAGGTATGGCATGATATACATACTACAATAGTGCAAATGTGTACAAGTATACATGTGTGGTGCGAGATATACCATAATGATTTGAGTATAATGTGAGAGACAAAGTTGGGATATAAAAATTCTGACATGGTATAGGTAAGGTACTACATGACATGATTATGATGTAGCGATATAGTTTGGAATTTCAGAAAGATAGGTATGTACAAGTACTTTAATTGTGGAGGACTTAACTCTAATGGTATGGTTTGATGCTTTCCTTGTGTGTCCTTGAGCTATTTGTTTTGTGATTTAATGCTTGATCAATGTGGTCATGGTATGTCATAGGAGGTAACATAACTGAGTTATAAATGGTAGTGAATTACTAGGAGATCGTTGGATTAACCTTATTATTACAATGTAGACAAAAGGGTAAAAATGGAATTAAAGAGTGTGAATTGATCTTATGGGCCAAATAATAGGACATTAATTAATGAAAATGGCTTGATTAATGATAGTGAAAGGGTAAATATGGTAGATGTTCTATAATGTTAATATGGCGGAATAAAAGAAAACTGGATCAATGAAACCAGGCTACTGCCTAACTAGGGTAGCGCTGCAGCGGGCAAAATTTCTGTTACACCCCGTAAAATGTTAGCGGCTAGTGTTTGTGCGTGTGGGCTTATGGTGAGAAATGAAAGCTTGACGCATGCGAGAAGAGCCTCGGAGGCAGGACGAGCAAGGACATCGTCAAGCAAATTAGCAGGATCGGGCGAGGCTGGGTGCGAGGGCCTGCACGATGGGTAGCGTAGCGCACCAGCCTTGCTAGTGCACTGGGCAGAGTGACGCAGCACCCTCCATTGCGTGTTGCCCAGCGCGAGGTGCCAGCCCAGCCACCGCCCTATGCCTATATAAAGTTTCCTTGGTTGAATTTCTATCATTCTTTAATATTCCCTTGACCAAAATAGAGAGAAAAAGTGGCTTTTGAGCAATTTTCATCAAATTATTCTATCAAACTCCGTCCAAATGCAAATTAACTTCGGGTAACAAGTTTTAGGCCTATGTGAAGCATCTCTATGGAGTTATTTCTTGAAAATTCGCTCAGTATACTGGAATCCCGCTGAGTAAAGATTGTCGGAATTACTCCAAATTGAGTCCTAAATGGCTACAAGAAATAGGTAAGCATTTTTGCCTTCTAAACTCTCGAGAAATTATGGGTGTTCGGCCGAGTTAAACAGAGTTAAATTATAGTTGTTATTATTATCGAAAGATATCATTCTTTGTCGAATTTAGTATTGAAATAGCCCTATTCTCTCAGTGTAAGGGCTGCAGTTGAGTGGAACCGCCTGTTACCGGTTGAAACTCATCAGTTAAGTAAGAATTGACATTTGAGGTATGTTAAGGCTAATTCCTTCGGCAAGTTATTCCTGTTGTATAGTAGTACAACATATATCCTTGAAAGAAATCCAGAAGAATGTATGTTGTGATTAGCTACTACTATTAGTTTGAGATATGCGTTTTCAATTTAGATTGGAACTCACCATACCCTATATGGCCTTCCGTCGACCAACCTCAAGATTAGTAGTTGTGTCATCGCCTACGGGGAAATATAGATCTCTCCAAGGATCTATATGTTGTTCCAAGGGACTATATTCAGGCCCAAGGGCCATATTAGAGTCCATTCATGAATGGGCTTCTATTTTTACCTTTTTTGACTAGGGTGTAGCTATAGGATCCCACCGGGCTCAAGCATAGTTATAGGAGCCTAGTGTTCTTAGATGCAAACCTGGAGGCCCGGTAGGTTGGTTATAGCTACCTGTTGACTCATATTAACCATGCTAGGGATATATAGATTGGAGTGTGCTCGCCAGGGCTTATGGGGGCCAGGTAAGATTCTAGTTTGCAATACTTATTGTTAGTTATACAGCAGGTTTTGAGGCTATTCAGGTTATATCTCTTATTCTTCCTATTTGATCATTTTCAGTTTTATCACTAGTATTATTTAGTCATTTTCATTATTGCCTTACATATTCGGTAAATATTATACTGACGCCCATCTTTGGGGCACTGTATTACTTTCCTGCAGGTATGCATAGACGCGGTTCAAGACCATCCTAGTCACCATCCAGAGTCCACAATCCCGTCAGCTCCTTTTCTCCGGAGTTGATAGTTAGAGAAGGATTTTATTTTCCTTTAGTTGTATAGCTTTTGGGTAGGTCGGGGCCCTGTCCTGAGCATTATTCCACTCTTAGAGGCTTGTAGGCTACAGTTTCTCTATTGATGGTTCTTCTTAGTTTCATAGGAAATGTATGATGCATGACAGATCACGACTGGTCGGGAGCTAAATGTTGCAACAGGAGAAGGCACTAGCAGGGTGCCTCGGTCAGAGCTGCCCCGATCTGAGGGCGATAGGGAGACTCCATCCCGGTCTCCCCAGCAATCTCGGCCATACCAGGACCCTCCCAGGGTAGCAGGCATGTCAGCACCACCCCTAATGGTTCCTATACCTATACCATCAAATCAAGAGGTTAGGAGCGTTGTCTATATGTTGGCTCTAATGATCGCCACACAGTGCCAGCCCATTGTACCAATGATTGTTGAATCTATGGGAGGACCTGAAAGTTCGAGGGTTCGAGAGTTCTTTGCCTTGAGTCCCTGTAATTCACTGGGAGAAACGGTGGGGAGGACCTTCAGGACTTTTGGACCAGTTACAATAGATCTTTAGGGTGATGCATGCCATGCCTGCAGAGTTAGTTGAGTTAGTAGAATTTCGATTATGGGACAAGCAGTATTGTGGTACGAGAGCTGGGAAAGGTCCCGAGGCAGAGACATTCCCCATCCGACTTGGTCTAGATTTTTAGAGGTCTTCATATATATTACTTTCCATGAGAAATTCGACTGTCTTGGGTGGATCAATTTTTACTATTGGAATAGTGCTCGATGAGTGTCTTGGAGTATGCAATGAGGTTTGACTCCTTGGCCAGATATGCGCCAGTCTTTGTGGATACCATCCCAGCCAGAGTACATTGGTTTATTATGGGCTTCTCTCAGAGTATGGGGCTACTTTATGGGAGGACATGGACATTCCCTGAATTCAGGCTTTCGCTCAGAATATTGAAAGCATTAGGCAGCGACAGTGAGAGTTAGAAAGGAAGAATCAAGAACAGCATAGGAGGGCCAGGCCTAATGACATGCAGGTAGAGTTCTAGGCAGACCTAGGCCACAAATATCAGGCAGCCAATCAGAACCCACCACTACAGTAGTAGAGGGTTAGACCAGACCGCCGGGGGCAGTCAGGACCCCGTGAGAGCTCACGGGCATCAGGCTCTCAACAGCAGAGCGGATCAGATCAGAGCAGGTCCACTATGCCATGTTGTACTATTTGCAATAAACATCATTTTAGGGCGTGCAGGTATAGTTCCACTGCTTGTTACACCTGCGGACAAGGGGGTCATATGATGAGGGATTGTCTAGCTAGAATTTAGGTTGATCGGGACTGACAGGACAGATATTCAGCAGGATCATATGTCCCAACACCTTTAGCAGGGTGCAAGCCCTCAGCTCCAATCGGTAGAGGCCAAGGTAGATCAGGGGCATCTAGTTCGGGCAGTGGTCCAGGTCGCACTTATGCCTTACCAGGGTGAAAAGTGTCAAAGTGGTCACCGGATATTGTGACAAGTATGCTGGATATTTTCTCTCATTCAGTTTATACTTTGATAGACCTGAGTTCCACTTTGACCTATGTCACTCCACTAGTGGCCTGGAAGTTTGGTATAACACCATAATTGCTTCAGCAACCCTTCTCAGTGTCTACACTCGTCGGTAATTCTATTATTGCTAAAAGGATTTACCGGGGTTGCATGATAGAGGAGGTTTTCGGTTGCCAGACTTTAGCAGATTTAGTGGAGCTGGAAATGATTGATTTTAATGCAATTATGGGTATGGATTGGTTAGCACCATGTTATGCCAATATGGACTATTGGACCAAGACTGTCCGATTTCACTTTCTAGGGGAGGTAGTGCGAGAGTGGAAAGGCAATGTAGCTACACCATAAGGTAGGTTCATATCCTATCTTCGAGCAAAAAAGTTGATATCAAGGGCTGTATTTACCATACTGTCAGGGTTCTGGATGTGCAGCAGAATCCCCGACTCTTTAGTCCATCCCAATGGTTAATGAGTTTCCAGACAAACTTCCTGGTATTCCCCCAGAGCGGGAAATTGATTTCTCTATCGACTTTCGACTAGGTACTAAGCCTATATTCATCCCTCCATATTGAATGGATCCTACTGAATTGAAAGAAGTTAAAGAATAGTTGAAAGACTTGTTAGATAAGGGCTTTATCAGGCTGAGTACTTCACCGTGGGGTGTGCCCATTCTGTTTGTAAGAAAGAAAAATGGCTCCCTATGAATGTGCGTAGATTATCAGTAGTTGTATAAGGTTACTATTAAGAATAAATACCCTCTCCCTAGGATAGATGACTTGTTTGATCATTAGAAAGGGGCAAAATATTTTTCCAAGATCAACTTAAGGTCCGGATATCACCTGGTGTGGGTTCGGGAGAAAGATGTCCCGAAGATAGCTTTCAAGACCAGGTATTGCTATTTTGATTTTTTAGTTATGTCCTTCGATTTGATTAATGCCCTAGAAGTGTTCATGGATCAGATGAACAACATCTTTAGGCCATATTTAGAATTGTTTGTGATAGTGTTCATTGATGACATTATGGTATATTCTTGTTCAGAAGCGAAACATAGAGATCATTTGCGAAAATTACTCCAGACTCATAGAGTTCACTAGTTATATGCGAAATTTTCTAAATGTGAGTAATGGATGAATTTCGTAGATTTCCTGGGCCATGTTGTATTAGAGGCTGGTATTCAGGTTGATTCATAGAAAATTGAGGCAGTAAAGACATGGCCTAGACCTACAACTCCAATTGAGGTTCGCAGTTTCTTGGGGTTAGCCGGGTATTACAGAAGGTTTGTGGGAGGATTTTCTACCCTATCAGCGCCTTTGAACAAATTGACGCAAAAAGCAGCTAAGTTCCATTGGACCAAGGCCTATGAGCATTGTTTCTAGGAGTTGAAAAATAGATTGACATCAACACCAGTGTTAGCCTTGTTGGAAGGTTCAAAGGGTTATGTTGTATACTATGATGCTTCATGCGTTGGGTTAGGGTGCGTTCTGATGTAACTTGGTAAGGTAATCGGTTATGCATCAAGGTAACTCGGGAAGCATGAAAAGAACTATCCCACTCATGATTTGGAGTTAGCTGCAGTGGTTCATGCCTTGAAAATATGGAGGCATTACTTGTATGGGGTTCACGTGGATATTTTGACTAATCATAAGAGCCTTCAGTACATCTTCACGTAGAAAGAGTTTAATTTGCGGCAACATCATAGGCTAGAATTACTGAAAGACTATGACGTGAACATGTTGTATCATCCAGGGAAGAATAATATTGTAGAAGATTCCCATAGCCGTAGATCTATAGGAAGTTTAGCACATCTGAGTCCAGAACAACATGAAATGGCTTGAGAACTGCACTAGCTAGCCAACTTAGTAGTCCGGGTAGTAGATTCAGAGGATAATGGGGTTGTGATTCAGAATGTTGTAGTATCATCCCTGGATGTGGAGGTAAAAGAGCAGCAATATGAGGACCCTAACCTAGTACAACTCAGAGATAAGGTTAAGCAGGATGAATTAACGACCTTCGAGTTAGCGGAAGACGGGGTCTTGAGATACATAGGTTGCCTCTGCATTTCAAAGGTAGCAGGGCTCTGCCAGCAGATCATGGCAGAGGTACATTATTCCCGTTAGTCTATTCATCCAAGCTCGACAAAGATCTACAAAGACATAAAGGAGATATACTGGTGGCCTGGAATGAAAAAAGGTGTAGCTGAATTTGTAGCACAGTGTCCTAATTGCTAGCAGGTAAAGGCTGAACATCATTAACCTGGCGGATTGACCTAGGAGATAGCGGTGCGTATGTGGAAGTGAGAAGCAATCAATATGGACTTTGTGATAAGGTTCTCTCACACAAGGCGTAAATTTGATTCTATTTGGTTCATTGTCGACAGATTAACGAAGTCAGCCCATTTCTTACAAGGACTACCTTCTCTACTGAAGACTATGCTAAGTTGTATATCAAGGAGATAGTTTGACTACATAGTGTTCTTGCATCCATTATTTGTGATAGAGGAGCACAATTCACAGCTAGATTCTGGCAGTCATTTTAGAAAGGCTCGTGGACACAGGTGAATCTAAGTACATCTTTCCATCCTCAAACAGACAGTCAGACAGAATGCACCATTCAGACACTCGAGGAAATGTTACGGGCGTGTGTGATAGACATTGAGGAAGTTGGAATGAGCATCTACCTCTTATCAAATTGGCATATAATAACAACTATCATTCTGCAATCTAGATGGCGCCTTATGAGGCCTTATATGGGCGAAAATGAAAGTCTCCCATCAGATGGTTTGAAGTAGGGGAGTTATGATTGATCAGCCATGATATGATCCACCAGTCAAAAGAGAAAGTAAAACTCATTAGTGAGCGCTTGCTGATAGCCTAGAGTCGTCAGAAGTCCTATTTCAATGTGTGGCATAGAGACTTGGAATTCGATGTTGATGATTGGGTATTCCTTAAAGTTTTATCATTGAAGGGCGTGATGAGATTTTACAAGAAGGGAAAGCTTAGCCCCAGGTTCATTGGCCCATACTGGATCCTCCGAAGGATAGGCCGAGTGGAATATAAGCTAGAACTACCTCCAGAGATAGAATCTATTCATCTAGTCTTCCACATGTCATGTTGCAAAAGTGCATAGCGGACCCATCTAGGGTTGTTCTAGTTGAGGACGTTCAAGTTACTGAAGAGTTAGCCTACCAAGAGGTTCCAGTTGCTATACTAGATCGGCAGGTTCATAGGTTATGGAATAACGATGTAGCATCCATTAAAGTTCTTTGGATGAATAGAAATGTAGAAGAGATGACTTGGGAAGCTGAGGATGACATGAAGTTAAGATATCCTCACTTATTCCGGGATTGACCCGGATTATGTAGTTGGATTGAGTTTGTTGTTTAGCTCTTATTTTACTGCTTATATTATTAGTACTATTTAGCTGGTAACCTCTATATGATGAAGTAGTTGTTTATAACGTCCTTTAAGGAGCCTATGTTTGGCTTTTCTACACTTCAGGTTTTCAAATAGTCCATAATATGGAGAGGACTCCGTCGAAATTTTTTTTGCATTAGTTAATAGAGTTGGGTCTGTTTAAGCCTAAATACTACATTCGAGGACAAATGTTCTTAAGGGGGGGTGATGCTACACCCCGTAAGATGTTAGGGGATAATGTATGTACGCGTGGGCATGTGATGAGCAACAAAAGCTTCACGTGCATGGGAAGAGCCTCAGAGGAAGGATGAGCAAGGACATCGTGGAGCGAATTAAAAGGGTCAGGCGAGGCTAGAGCACGAGGGCCTATGAGATGGGTAGTGTGGCGTGCCAGCCCTGCCAGCACACTATGCAGCACGGCGCAGCACCCTCCTTGGCGCATTGGCCAGCGCAGGGCGCCAGCCCTGCCACCGCCCTATGCCTATATAAAGTTTCCTTGGTTGAATTTAAATCATTCATCAATATTCCCTCGACTAGAATAGAGAGAAAATGTGGGTTTTGAGAAATTTTCGTCAAATAACGCTATCAAACTCTGTGCAAACACAAATTAACTTCGGATAACAAGTTTTAGGCCTGCGGGAAGCATCTCTGAGGAGTTATTTCTTTAATATTCGCTTGGTATACTAGAACCCCGCCCAGTAAAGATTGTCGGGAATACTCCAAATTAAGTCCTAAATGGCGACAGACAATAGGTAAGCATTTTTTCCTTCTAAATTCTCAAGAAATTGTGGGTTTTCAGCAAATTTAAACAGAGTTGAAATATAGTTGTTATTATTAATTGAAAATATTGTTGTTTGCCGAATTTAGTATTGAAAATAAGCATATTCTTTCTCTGTAAAGGCTGCAGTTGAATGGAACCATTGATTATAGGTTGAAACTCATTAGTTAAACGAGAATCAACATTCGAGGTATGTTAAGGCTAGTTCCTTCAGCAAGTTATTCCTATCATATAGTAATACGACCTATATCCTTAAAAGAAAGGCAGAAGCATGTATGTTGTGATTAGCTGCTACCGTTAGTTTGAGATTAGCATTTTCTATTTAGATTGGGATTGACCCTACTCTATATAGCCTTACGTCGGCCAACCTTAGGGTTACTAGCTGTGTCATCTACTACAGGGCTATATGGATCGCACCGAGAAGCTATATGTTGTCCCAAGGGACTATATTCTGGCCCAAGGTCCATATTACAATTCATCCATGAATGGGATTTTATTTTTATGTTGTATCAACATCACTGACCCTTCGTCGAGCCTTATGTGCCCAGGGTGCAATTATAGGAGCCCACCGGGCTCAGACATAGCTACAGGAGACTAGGGGCTCAGTTGCATACCCAGAGGCCCGGTAGGTTGGCTATAGCTACTCGTTGACTCATATTGACCATGCTAGGGGTATATAGATTGGAATGTGCTTGTCGGGGCTTTTGGGGGCCCCGGGCGAGTTATTCTGTGCTGGTTGTACCTTTCAGGCTTATAGGGGACAGGTAAGGTTCTTGTTTGCATTACTTATTATTAGTTATACAGTAGGTTGTGAGGCTATTCAGATTGTATTTCTTATCCTTCCTATTTGATCATTTTTAGTTTTATTACCAGTATTATTTAGTCATTTTCATTATTTTCTTACATATTCGGTACATATTGTACTAACGCCCATCTTTGGGTTGCTGTATTACTTTCCTGCAGATGAGGATAGACACGGTTCAGGACCTTCCTAGTCACTAGTCAAAGTCCAAATTCCCATCAGCTCCTTTTCTCAGAGTTGATAGTTAGAGAAGGTTTGTTCTTCTATTGTATAGCTTTTAGGTAGGTCAGGGCCCCTATCCTGACAATTATTCCACTCTTAGAGACATGCAGGTTTCTATGTTGATGGTTGTTTTTGTTGGCCGTATGGGGCCCCTGTATGTTTTATGTCGTGTGATGGCAGTGTGGGGCCTAATTTAGCTATTAGTTAGCAGCCTTGTCGGCTATAGCATGTTTTTGACTGCCTGTTTTCATTCTGTTATAATTACACAACATGGTGGTCTTGTCGGCCTACATATGATCCCTTTTTTTCCTTGTGGTTGGTTAGCTATTCTCTTTTACAGGTGTCAATGAGGTCTTGTCGACCAGAGGTTGTGTTTACAACTGAGATATAACTCGTTGTTTTCATGATTTGAAGCACGGGTAAGCACCACGAGTGCATAAGCCCAGCCAGGTCAGCTCAGGTCTTAGAATGGCATCAGATGCTAGTCATACCTCCCAAGGTGGGGCGTGAGATTGCCGCTGTCACAAGCCAATAATAGTAGTCAAAGTACCCACTATAGCGTGGTGAGAGAGAAAGATTGAGAGTTAAAATGAGGGATAAAGTGGAAGGGTTATTGCATGAATCTTGATGATTTATAAGAATCAATAATATGGTTTGTAAACTTATTGGGTTAAAAATACAAGGTGGAGTCATTGTTACATTTATTAAGTCGATTACATGTTAAATTATATGTCGTTATGTGAACTAATATTCGATGATGCCTACCAATAAGTGTGGTATATTAACAATACCTTACTACACCTTTTTGGTGTAGGTTATGGCAAGTTGGGAGTTTCATGATTGATGTGGAGTGCTCAACATCAGCTTTGGTATTTTTCTTCGAAGACTAAGCTGTGTCATTTTGGTTTTTCAAGTATTCTGTTAGAGCTCCTGTACCTATCTAGACTATATCTTGGGGAGTCATGATTCATAAGAAAGGATTTAGTATAAATCTAGAAATATCTCACATTGTGCAAGTTAATAAGTATTCAATATATTCTCTTTTACAAATTGTTTTTTTTTTAAAAAAAGGTTCTGCTATCTAACTAAAGTTGATGTAGGTGCATACACGACTCGCCCATTCAGATCGTGTGTTATACCCCAGGAGCTTAAAGATCGTACTTGGGAGTTGAAACGGGGAAAATGTGGAAATTGATATTGTAGTCTCAGAAGTGGTCGTCTCACAACTCGTGAGGACAGCCCACGAGTCGTCAGGTGACTCGTGAGGATAACCCACGAGTTGTCAGGTAACTCGTGAGGAAGGAAAAATAGTTGGGAAAAGGAAGAATAGGCACTATACCTGATCGGAGTCCTCACATGTCATTGTTAGCCTTAACGACTCGTGGCATGAATTGTTGGCAGGTTTGGAGTCCAAAGTTTCGGTAAAAGACAGTGTACTTAATGACTGGTGACCATGAGTTTTGGTCACCCCTGACGAGTCGTGATGTGACCCATTATGAGACTAGGAGACAAATCAAGGCAGTGCACTTGACGATCGACATGACGAGTCGTGGCTAGTGAGGACAAGATGTTGGGTCCCTCATTGGGACCTCCTGGCAGTTAATTTTCTGTGAATTAGTAAGGTCCTTTTCATAATTCCTAAGTTCCTAAATCCTAAACTACGTTGTTTTAGCCTATGAAAGATGGGTTTTAGAGGGGGAAACTATCCTAAGTGTTCATTCATGCATGCAAGAGAATAGAAGAGTGATAGAGAGGTGAGCAAAAGGTGATTCAAGGTTTTCTTCTTCAATTTCTTTCTGGGCAGTCAAGGGAGAGTTAGATTCAACCTCCATCAGGTATTTAGGGTCACGAATGGGTGTTTCTGTTCACACCCATGCCCATCCTCTATTGATTCATGAAAATCTATCAAAAATCTCATGGGGTTTTTAATTCAAATCTTGTTGAATTTTAATGATTTGCTAATGGGTTGTTTTAAATTGTGATTTAAATTATATTTTGTGAATTTTGATCATACTTTACAACTATTTTGATTATTAAATTATCGATTTTGGTTTCTACCAAATTAAGACTACTTAAGCATGATCTATGATGAATCGATTTATGATCTACTCTTCAATTGTAAATATTTTCAAACCCAGCATGATTTATGATTTGAATATGGACTTATTCAATTACCCATCATGATTTGATGATTTACAAGTATGCATGAACCCTATGGTTCATGAATTATGTTTTGGCCGACTCACGGGCCTTATGTCATGGCTAGTTCACGTATGCGACTATGTTTATGATTATCATGATTTAACTAGCCTATGAATTCATGCATATTATTCTATGCGCACTATATACGTTTTGGGAGTAGCATCGAACATCGAGTAGGTTCGTGGCCTAGGTTCTACCCCTGGATCTGACAAACTACGTGCCACCGTAGGTATGTTGGGACCTCTTTTGTGACTGTCCTCGGCCAAAATGTCCCTTTTCATGGTGATATAAAACTTTCATGGTTCTACCCTTGGAAAGGTACGGACACCCTCCCGACTAGGGTTACAAGTCATGCTTCATGTGTGCTCATATGGGGTATGTCGATTAAGAGAATCTCTCACTATTCCTCATGATTTATGCATATTATGATTATGTATGTTGGCTAAGTAATGTTTATTATGGCTTTTCTCTCATGATTATTGTTACAATTGTATTACGAATGCTTTGAAAACCTTGAGCCTTATGATATGGTCATGTTACAATATTTATGATATGAGCATGATGTCCTACTCTTATGATGTTTTTATGAGTATTTACATATTTAAAATGTGTGTTTTACTTACCTTACATTCTCGGTACATTTCACGTACTAACCGTATACTTTCTATGTTGTATCGTTTCATGATATAGGATTCGGCACTCAGGCTCATCCTCATATCTAGATCATCTTAGAGCTTGCCTTCAGCTTATTAGTGAGTCCTCATGTTCCGAGGGCCATTTGACAGACGATATGCTATTTTATGTTTCTGTATTTCTTCAGGTTAGTTGGGGTGTTGTCCCATCAACCCATCGTATGTAGTAGAGGCTCTCAAAAAGTATGTAGAACTCATCTTGTATATGTCTAGTAATTCCGAATGTTAAGATATGCTATGATCGGTTTACATTTCCGCTATGTCCTATGTTTAATCTTCCACCTTTAATGAATGAAATAGATGTATGCTTATGCCATGGGTCAACTTGGGGCCCTCTCGGGCTTCCTTGTCCCATGTTATGATCCGGGTCTATGTTTCGGGTCGTGACATCATGAAAAGTTGGTATTAGAGTATCTAGGTTACCGATATCGCAAGTACAAGAGCAATGTCAAGTAGACTCCTTCGGATTGGTGTGTAGACATCAACATTTAATTTTCGGGAAGCTATAAGGAATCTAGGGAGTTTTCACTTTTTTTTCCATCACGTTGTCTGAGTGTGTCGATCGCCTAGGTTGAGACAAATTGGTATCTGGGGGTTTCCATTTGGTATCTCAACATGCTTAATTAGTATCTAAAGATGCAAGTTATAGAGGATATGAGATAAATTTGTTGGTGGGGTTGACTTGAGTTGGCAAGAGACACAAGAACCCCTACAGGTATTTGTCTTGGCGAGTTTCGCTGCAGCGGACTCCCTTCAGTGAGTGATGTACCGCTGTAACGGATTAGTTGCAGCGGTAGTATGATTGCTGCAGCGGACGCGGACAGGAAGAATGAAAGAATTCCAAAATTCCAGAATTCTCTATTTTGAAGACAACATAGATATAATGGATTTCAAAATAGGCAAGAGATCCAAATATAGGAAAACAAAAATTGGATAAAATAACAAGATGGTAAATATACAGCCAATGTCTAAGGATGCTAAATGGGCGTCTATATACCCATAGGAAAACAAGTACCAACATTCAAGAACAAGAGTGGAAAAAATAATATTATTTTTTAAGCCCTAAGTAGGGGCGACCCAAACTAAAATCATAGAAAAGAGAGTAGGGGAGAGGATGAAACACCATGGCCTGGTCTAACTGGAGGCCTCATCACTGCCGCAACTGGTATCACCGGCTTCCCCCTCCTCAAACTCGATGAGGAAGGAGAACTCTTGGAGGTCCCGCGTAGTCACCTGGGTATCCTGGTATTGGGGGAGAGGTTCTTGATGATAGCCTTGACCCCTTTCCACACGCGAACCAGGAGCTTGTCATGAGAGCGTCTCTTCTTCTTCTCCTTCTCTAGGTCCTGCAGCACTGGAGGATTTGCATCTCTCCTTGGACAGCAACTGTTGCACTGGAGGGTCTTCTGCTGGAGGGAGGTCTAGGAAATCCTGACCATTTTTGGATTTAAAAACCTGACTAGGTTAGGATTTAAAAACCTATTTTCATAAAGGTGCTGAATAAAATCTCCTAGGAGCACAAATTAGGATTTCTAAACTAGGAGGCTATAGAAAGTAAGACTTCACCCTCCGTCATGGAAATTCTACTACAAGAACTCGAAACTTGAGGAAAGTGTGCAACTGGGAGCCTCTCAACATATTTGGGCGCCCAGGTAGGCTATGGCTTACTTACTTTCATGTTAGACTTTGATTAGCAAAATGTACACGTGCGTATACTTGATGTACCATTGATGAGTAGCGGAAATTTCGAGTTAATTACCATCAAATGTATTATAATTAGTATGTCTCTATGGAGCGAAGGAAATAGGGAAGAGGTGATAAAATCCCCATGATATGAATTTCTTTAGGTATGAAGAGTCTTTAACCTAGATAGTTAGATTCTGTCTTAGTTGAAGGCTACCTCGTAGGGATGCCCGAATGTAGGATCGGAGTATGGCCATGAGCATGGCAAATCAGTCAGCGTCTATGTTTGAATATGTTAAGGGACTAGTGACTTCACTTTGCTTACGTTTGTGTGTTGTGATTTTTTGCTTTGTGTCAATTTGATTGTCATTGCTTGAGGAAGAAGGGTGAAATGAGTACAGGGATTGGTTAATGGATTATATGCATAATGAGCAAGTTATTTCAATGAAACAATTTGATGGGAATATAGGTGGACAACTCGGTCAGATTACTGCTTGGAACCGCCACAACGAGATCGGGTGGAGACAGTGATGCCGCTGCAGTGAAACCCAATCTCACTGGTGGGCTAATTTTCTCCCTATCATTGTACTTTTGCATATAAATGATATAATAATTGATTGATTTTGAAATGTCCCCAGGTCATGATTGTGTTCTAGCTTGTAATGCGTAATTCTTGCTGTGTATGTGATTTTGTTGATACATTGAACTGTGATATACTATTATCGAAATGACAGGTGGAATTCATGATAGCAAAGTAAGAAAATGAAGTAGTATGCAAAATAGAAATATTAATTATCTACATGTTGAGAGCTAGAAGCTTGTGGCCGAGATGAGTATTTAGAGGAGCAAATTGGTATGATCAAGCCTGTTAGTGAAAACATGGATATGAGTTGCTCATGCTCGAGGTGAGCATCCGGGCAAGTAGTATAAGGGAGTACACAAATAGTTATCACTAAATATTCATATGGTTGGAGTACACAAACATGAGTACACATAGAGGTATGATGACTGGTCCATACGACTGGGTGTATAGTACATAGATTTCTAGAGCCTTCTGCAGGTCATGACTAGAAGGGAAAATATAATACCCTCTAGCATGTGTGTACAGTGACGTGACAAAGGCGTGTGCCTGACATATCACTAAAGGTGTAATTGTGAGACAGAGATTGTGTAGGTATGGCATGATATACTTACAACTTTAGTGACAAAGGTGTACAGGTATACAAGTGTGATACAAGATATATGGAGATGATTCGGGTATAATGTGATAGAAACAATTGGGATGTAAATATTATGATATGGTATAGGTAAGGTACTACACGACATGATTATGGTGTAGCGGCGTGGTGTGGACTTCGGGAAAGATAGGTATGTATAGGTACTTTAATTGTGGAGGGCTTTACTCCATTGATATGGTTTGATGCTTTCCTTGTATGTGCTTGAGCTATTTAATTTGTATTCTAATTGAATGCTTGATCAATGTGGTCTTGGTGGGTTATAGGAGGTAACATATCTAAGTTATCAATGGTAGAGAATTACTATAAGATCGTTGGATTAACCTTATTATTATCATGTATAAAAGTATTTGACTCCAGTATTAAACAGGGTGAGTTAACCATATGGGTCAAATAAGAGGAACATTGATTAATGAAAACGATCTCGAATAATGATTTTCAAAGGGTAAATGAGGTAGACCTGCTATAATATTTATAAGGTGGAATAAAAGAGAATTGGATTAGTGAAACCAGGCTACTGCCTAAATAGGGTAGCACTGCATCGGGCAAATTGTTGCTTTCACGGGACCATTTTAGTGGTCAAAGAACCCACTGCAGCAGGTGAGAGAGATAGATTAAGAGTTGAAACGAGCGCTAAAGTGGAAGGGTGATATCATGAACCTTGATGATTCATAAGAATCAATAATGTGGTTAGTAAACTTGTTGAGTTATAAATAGGAGGGGAAGTCATTATTACATTTTTTAAGTTGATTGCATGTTAAATTATTTGTCATTATGTGAACTAATATTAATCAGTTGATAATGCTTACCGGTACATGTGGTGTACTGATACTATCTTGCTAAACTTTTTTGGTGTAGGTTGTGACAGGTTTGAAGTTTCATGATTGATGTGGAGTAGCATCAGCTTTAGTATTCTTTTCCATAAATGAAGTTGTATCATTTTATTTAGTCAAGTATTCTATTAGAGCTCTTGCACCTGTCTAGATTAGATCTTGGGGAGTCATAGTTCTAAAGGAAGGATTTAGTATAAACCTAGAAACAATTCGTATTGTGCAAGTGAATGAGTATTCAATTCATTTTATTCTATACATTTGTTTTTTGTAAAGAGGGGTTATCCTATCGAGCTAAAGAAGATGTAGGTTCCTGCACGACTCACCCATTTGGTTCATGACAAATAGGAAGCGAAAAAGTGAGAAGAATGAAAAATTAGCAAAAGAAAGGAAAATGAGAGTATATTGTAGTGTTCACTAAGGGTGTAGTCACTATTTTCCCAAATATGTATCCTACCATCCCCAAGCCTTCATTACAAGCTTAGAAAATCCTTATGTGATCTTAGTAAAACATTTCAAAGACAACATTCAAATACAAGGGCAAGCCTTTGGTAGCTGCATGTGACAAGTGAAATTCTTTATAAGGGTTGAGTTTTTTCTATTCTTTATAATATCTTATTCGAGTTTTTTTATTGTACATATGTGTGTGATGGGACATTCTTTGGTCTATATGAGGGAACTTAAATCAACATAGCTTAATTGATTGATTTCTCGAATTAAGTCTCTTGTGCATACCTGTTGAATAGATTCCATAATGTCATTGATAGAGGCTGCATAGTTAGTCTTGATTATCTTGGGTAGTGCGATATCTTTGCAAAATAATAAATGACGGGTTGGTAATCTTTAAGATGTATGACAGTAGCTAACTATCAAAACCATTACAGACAATGTATTTTGTGATGCTTGGACATAAGTATAGTAGAGTCTCTTATTTTAGGTTCTTAAGGACAAGAAAATACTTTAAGTTGGGGGTAATGATGTATGGTAAGTTTACCACATATGCTAGCCTTTAAACTATGGTTTTTGTGTGCTTTACATCTCATGTGAGAATGTTGTGGTGTGTATTTCCCTTTTTTCAGGTTTATATGATTTGAAGGAGCTTTAAGGTGAAAAACAGTAAAATCGAGCCAAGATAGGATGAATAATAAATCAAGGAAGAACTAGAAAGTAACCATCCTTAGATGTTGCAAAGAGAACTGATGGTTCGCAATTGGGGAGTCAAAGCAATCAGTCAAAGTTTGAATTGTGAACAAGTGTTCACAATTGGGAAGTACTCTCTCGAAAGCCAAGACTCGCAATTGCAAATTTTGCAGGAAGATTCAGGAATTTGCATTAGTGATCAAAGATATTGCAATTGTGAGGTATGCAGAAAAGCTCAAAAGTAACATATGCAATCATAGATATTAAAATTGTAATAGTAAAAAAAAGTCAATATTCGCAATTATGAACCAAACTTCACATTTGCAAATAAGAGGATCCAGATTTCGACAGAACTAGTATTTAAAATTCTTTTTAGCTCAAAACTTATATAAGGTGAATTAGTTGTATGAAAAAAATTGTCTTTGGCATCTTGGGCTGACTAAATTGGCTAAACAACACAAATCTTGAAGAAAGGGAACTACACATTAATCAGGAATCTAAGTTCCATGTTTTTGGGAGTTATTGCTGCGCTTGTGTATTTTTTTCTCTTTAGTACACTTTTGACTGAATATTTTCATAGTGGTTTTCATATATATAACTTGAATCTTGTCTATTAATGTTGCCCAAATTACACCTCATAATTGAGATATAAACGGTCGATTGTCACATATAGAACCCAACAAATGTTGAGGTCGATCCCACAAGGAATATGGTAAGAACTTTAAGTTAATGAGAATAACTATTATTATTGATTTACTTATTTCCAAAGAGGAAAAAGTATAGAATAATAATCAAAGTAAAATTGCTGAATATGGAAATCAAATTTGGTTTGTATTCAATTAACTATTTCACTAGGATTGTGTTCCCCAAAATTTCATAACCACAAGGCTTATACACTAGTGATCTACTTCGGTGTTCAACATGCAATATTGGTAAGTTAGTTTTACCTAAATGGTTGATCCCCTATCTAGATGATTTTCACCACGCAACTTGGTCCGTATACAGGTGTACTTTAGTTGACCCTTACCCTTAATATCGGATTAGCTATCCCCGTACAAGTTCAAACTATTAGACGAGAGTTGATAGCCTCAAATCTCCGTTGTTAATCCCTTTTCCTATTCTTTACCTCCTTGGTCCGATAAGTAAGAATAAGGCAAGTCCTAACGTTTGCAACCGTCAAGAATCAATCAAAACGAAGGGAAAACAATACGTGCATAAAACCCCGTTCAAGAATCACTAAGTATTTTTACCTATGTGTATTAATTCATCTTGGTTGCCACAAACCTAGTTTATGGGTTTAGCTACTCATAATTGTATTATCACAATCATAAAATATTGAAGAAATCATAATTGGAACTTACAAATTATTGTAGAATAAAAACCACGTAGATTGAATAAAACTCCAATGTTTGCTTTCATTTATTGAATCAAGAACAATTTATCAATACCAAAATTATAGTTAAATACGAATAAAGCCGGCTCTCTCAATTGTCTAAAAATCGTTCCAGAAATCTCTCAGAAATCGTCTCCTAAAAATAAACCTAAATTGGGTATTTCTAATTTCAAGAAATCCTTTTCCTAAATAAAACTGGAAACCAGGTCGGCAGTGGCAACGGGCTAAGTGATGGGTCTTTTGGCCTTCTGACAAGTCATTCCTTGCTTACATTATTCATCCTTAGCATCGCACCCAGTTGTGGCAACGGGTCACCTAACGACTCATCGTGCCTGAGCACGAGTCATTAGGTCCCTTGTGGACTGACTCCTTCAAAACTCCAATGCACTTCACGGATGGTTTCAGTGGGCTGCCAACGAGTTGTTTCATCTCATGATGACTTGTTATGTCTATTGTCACCTTCACTGGCCACTTTGTCGAAATTTGCTCTTCGATTTCCAACAATTGACATCACGACTTGTTACCAGTCGTAATGAGTCGTTCCTCCAACTCGTCAAGTACACTGCCTTTCTTCTTCCAGACTCCAACTTTTTCCCACGCCTTAAGCAACGGGTTGTGCCTGTTGCCAACGACTTGTTAAGTGCCCGGAAGTCACCTTTCAGTTATTTTTAGCATTAATTTAACCTAATTCTCTTCCAAACCTATTTTCCTGCACATTAAGCACAAAACACATCATACTCATATAAACATACCTGGAATGTGCAAAATTTCTTTGTTTTAAGCATTGAAAGTGCCGTAAAATCACGGCACATCAACACCCTCAACATAGAACTTTTGCATGTGCTCAGAAAAAAAATAAAATAAAACAATACAAACTAAATAAAATTTTTATATATCAAAATAAAATTTTCTAACCCCTCCCTCATCGTATCAACTTCAAAGAACTATGCATATGCAAAATTTCATACCATAACACAAAGGAATCGAAACATGGCAAAATACTGTCACCTGCAACCACACACATAAATCTATAACACTGGCCTAGACAATTTGCAGATGATATTGTTGACCAAATGCTCTCATCGCAAAGAAGTCCCACACCCACACATGTGTATATGATTATCTCAATATATTTCTCTTGGTACTAGGTAAGATCCACTCATTCTCGCAAAGAAATTCACACCGTGTGCATAAAATACCATAGGCTTGCCTTTACTTTCAATACCTTGATGTTTGGACAAGTAGCTAGGATTACTATAGGGCTTTCTAGTCTTGTAACATAGGCTCAGGCTTGGGTATGGTACATATGGATTTAGTAGCTCAACCCTCCTTGGCATTATTCCTTTTTACTCCACTTTGCACCATTATTTCTATTTTCTCCCTTTTTCCCTTTTTCTGCTTTTCCTTTTCTTTTCTTTAGACAGTACGAATGCGGTTTCTCTTTCTTCTACACTCATTGATGCCACCTATTATTTCTCTTTTCTTTTCTTGCTTTTTTGACAACATTTCTATTTTTTTCTTTTTCATCGTGTATACCACATCCGCTTTTTTTCTTTTTCATTACCCAATTTTTCTTTCCACCCGACAATTCTTAATCAACCCTATAATAGCCACCCTCAACTTAAGAGATTTGCCTGAGTTGAGGTTCACAATGTCCAAGGAGGGACCAGGGCCAAAATATGTTCATTCATAAAAAAAATCAGGTAGGTAAATTGGTGTAAATGAAAAGAAAGGTCAATTTAAGCTCAAACATTTGGATCAAGGGATTTTTATTCACATTTTGTAGGTCTTTTAGGCTAAAGTAGACTTATAAATAAAAAATGGCCTATGATCCTTTCCTAGTTTTCTATCCTCTATCTCGGTACGACTGACCAGGAAAGTTCTAGATTGACACACACAATCGAATTCAGCTATTAAACCTCACGTCACACATAGCACCGGTCAACATCATCACTTCCACCAATTGCTAGTTCAGGTACAGCCATACAATGATAAACAAGTTCACAGTTTCAATGCCATGCAAAGATTCACGAAGGTCATACTTGTCAACTTTCACATACACATATACAAAAATTTTGGAGGGGTCTCAAATTATCAAATATAAAAATATCAAACAATTTCAGCTCTTGACTACTTTCAGTTTTCCTACTTTCTTCAAACTGACAAAAAAACATAAAATAAAGTCCTAAACATGCCGGTTCTACTAGGTATGGAACATCCGAGGGAAAAAATATCCGGCAAGAAAAACCCTCGGGTTATGTTCAGCAAAACAGAATGCACAGGTATCCCTCCCCACCCCCATCAAGAAAGCATGCGTCGTCCTCTACGCATATATATACCAAACAAAAACTATAGAAATAGGGAACATACCTGTGCGACCTAGGTGTCAGCTACCTGGTCGGTGGAGGGTGTAGATGTGCCTCCAACGTCATCTCCAAATTTATCGGCTTGAACCAGCACATTCTAAGAATCTACAGAGCTCGTATCTTCTCCACAAACTCTTGCTGCCTCAGTCTCGGCTTTCTGTCGAGCCTCCTCTCTTGATTCGTGCAGCGCTCTCTCCATCTCACTCCGCTCCAATTTTTGCTCTGGGAGCAGAGAAATATCATCATCAACATTAGCCTCCTCAGGAGGCCTCTTCCCCTTGTCGTGTGCCACTGGTTCCTCCGTGATGAAATCAAAAATAGGATGCAATTCCACTTCAAACTTGATCTCGGGCAAAATAGCATGCCCGAGTGATGCTTTATAACTTAATTTAGTCTTGTTTATCTACTTATTTATATATATTTTCATGTGATTTTATATAAATGTGAATATATGTACTAACCAACAAGATTAGTCCTTGTTTTTGTAGGTTTAAAATGAACTTGAGGAACTAATCTATGAGTTGGTGAAGTAGAGGAATGGAGTCGGAAGCGAATTACAAAAGTCGGCAAGGAATCATGCCATGGCAAGGCTGGCCGCCCTAGGCAGCGTGCCACACTGTGCGTGTGCCGTGCCATGCCAATGCTAGGCGCGAGAAGAAGGCAGCAAGCAGGCACCCTGCGCGCCAACGTCGTGCCACGTTAGGCAACATGCGCGCCAGCGCCGTGACACGCGGGCCATCGCGCTGCATGGGCAGCGTGCCACGCCGGCCATCGCAGCAAGCCTAGGCCTAATGTCATCCTAAGGCGATTTCCAGTGTGCATTCGCGTTCCCTCCGTGTCACGGAGGCAGTGCTCTGCGATACACTCCGTGACACGGAGCCATTCCATGACAGGAAAATTTTTGTACAACTCTCATTTACTATAAATAGGTCCCTTAGCTCCTAAAATCATAAAGTCACAATTTATTTTTGAAAAACTGCCAAGGAGTGAGGGAGAAGTGGGAGAACTCACCTAGGGTTAATCAATTTCATCTTCGTTTCTACCAATTCTTGTAAGTAGGTTAATTTAATTATGTTTTCTTGTAATTATACGAACATGAGTGGCTAGAACCCTCCCTCTAGGGTTGAAGCCTCAAGATATGATTGTGATTTTGCGAATTCGTTTTGGTTTTAAGTTATTAATTGTTGTTTTGTCTTGCATTTTGAATTATGGTTGTTTTTATGACAGATCACCATGAAAAAAAGTGGGTTAAGCTTAGGTACATGCTTGAGAAAGAAAACCTAGGCAAGAAAAAGAGAATGTAGGGAGCAAGATTGTATCTCACGATATGATTTGTGTTAGGATAGAAATATACCTAATACCTTGCTTGGTTGATAAAATGGGATGAGCTAGACACCAACTTAGAATTATCACATCAACACTCGAAGAAGTAGTTGCGAGGCTAAGTGAAGTTAAATGATTAGAGGTATGAAAGTCCCTAATCAAGAGAATAAACCTCATAAACCACATCCACGTAGTGAATTGCCCACGAACTAGAAATAACATCCTCGCTCAACAATGTTGTAGCAAGGCTAGTTTGTTGTTTTTAGAGGTTCGGAAGGCCATGAACATGCAATTTTAATTATGTGAGACGACAATTGATAGTTTCATACTTAAACCATTGCAAATCGTAGTATCGCATGATGATCCGGCTTTAACTCTAGTTGCTCCTTGAATTAATTCAGAGTATTTTGTTGACCGCCCCTATATTTAAATAGAATTTATCGAAAACTTCTATAATCAACACTTGCGGCATTTAATATCACACTTGAACTCGATAATTAGCTGAATTGGTCTAGTCCCTGTGGGTTCGACATCCAGCTCTTAAAAAGGGCCACTGTATTTTTTGTACGACTCGTACACTTGCGGAGTCAAAAAAACTCATCATCGATCACGGGGAGTACTGGTGGAGGTACCGCAACTACCTATCGTGCGGTCAATTCCCGCACCTTGGATCAAAGCACTCCTAGCTCTGCGTACCATCTTGATAACTCTGACGCCTGTAACTGTGCAAGGTGCTCATCCGTCCTCCTCTCAAAAGCGTCCAGTAACCCATGCACTGAACTGGACAGTGTGTCCAACTCGTTTGAAACCCACAGCTTAAACTGCTCCATCAAGACTTTGACCTGTAGAGCCGTGTGTGCCTGCTACTTCTCAGCCTTAGCTAGCCGCCTAGCCATATCAACAAAAAATTCCTATTAGACCGTGACTAGGCTGGCTGTGGTGGCTCATGGAGGCACAACTAGTGGTCTCAGGGCTGTTGTAGTAGATGAAGACTCAGGAACATCGACACGTGTGGAGGCATCCGCTGTATCTATAGCCTCAGCCTGGCTACCTGTCTCTATGCCCTCCATAGGCTCAGCTGCCAACTCAGTGAACTGTGCTGCATGAATCTGCATCACGCTATCAAAAGCCTCTGCTAATATTGTCGCTCCCACGGATGCAGCTGCCTGAGTCCTCTCCCATGATACAAGGGTTGTATAATCTTGAATCAGCCCGATATAAGTAATCTTCTGAACCACCACTCTCTAGTCCACTAATGGCCAAACTGGCACCTTTTACTCCTGACAGAGTCTATCAATCAAACATGGAAAATGAATCGTAGTGCCGTCATTGATCGCCCGCTCTCGAATCTCCTCTACAATATATCGTGGGAAGTTTATGGCATACCCCTCCATTATGCTAGCTACCAGAGCTGCTCTGTTAGATGAAAGTACATTGTCATTGCTAGTTGGTACCGGCCTGTGCCGGACTAGTAACCACCAAAACTTTGCCTGAAAATTGAACATGGCCTTCTTTATCTGCAACTCTATACCATGTAGCCATTCTACCCGTAGACCCCTCTTAGCAATAATCCTGGACAACCAGGTGTACTGCTGAATGCGCTCCTGGCTATTCAACTTTTATGTTTTGACTTTCTTCACTCAGATAGCCTGTGATCAAATTCTGCTTTGTTCGACGGAGCCTGATAATCTGGCCCGTACAGCATTCTGGAGATCGTCCACTCAGAAATGTCAACTAGAGTCTCTCTCACTAAGCACCTGAGTCAATGCAGGCCTCTTCTTCCAATCCTGGCCCCCTAATGCCAATCACTGCAAGGTGGCTGCATATGCTACATAGAACTCTCAAACTAAACACAGGCTATAGCTGCCAGAAGGCTCGGTCAACCACCCGAACTTGTATTTATCAAAAAGTGTTTGTAGATATGGGAGATCTTTAAGCCCTATGGCTACCAGCCTTGGCTCCTCATATATATTCCTCTTCGGATGGCCTTTTTCATTGGGAGCAATATCTCGATTTTATATAGCCCGCATGGCATGGACACACCATCTCTGTAAATTTCTCAGTTTCTCATTTAATGTCTCCGAGGTCTCCATCAGCTCATTATCAGAATCCCCTAGCTGGGCATGCAATTCATCAACTCTCTCAGTGTTTTGCCTAGATGTGGGAGCCTCCGGAACAAGTGCAGCAGCTGCCCTAACACTCTAATCAGTGCAGCTGGGCGGGTCACTTGCAAGTGGAGTGGGAGTATCAACCAGAGCTGTCAGATTTGAACTTTGTTGTGCCCTAGCCTTGGTAGATCTCCTCACTAGCTGCTACTCCGCTACTTCGCATTCCTCCTCAGAGCCACTCGACTCGTCAATGGATGATGGATCATCACGCAGTCTACGATACGAGGGTTGATTACGCTCATGTGCTTGCTTCTTGGCTGGACCCTTCTTTGGTATACCTCTAGGAGCCATTGCACCTGTGGAAACAATGTTAGTGTGCAAGATGAGATGAAACATAAAATATTTATGGGCTGGTGCCCAGTTGTCCTTACGAGTGACTAAACGAGTCATTGCCACTGACAATGACTCGTGAGGTCACTCGTCGTCTCAAACTGGCCTTTCTTTAAGTTGGTCCAGTGTACTTAATGACTGGTCCCAATGAGTCTTTGCCAAAGTAAACGAGTCGTTAGGTCACTCGTTATGTACACTGTTTATTAGCTTAGTTGTACCACTCAAGACGAGCTACACAATGAGTCGTTTGGTGATCCAACGCCTCGTGATGTAGCTCGTGCTCAAGAGTTTAACTTCATAGGATTCAACTTCATCTTCTTCCTAAGTTTCAACTCCACAAGAACAGATATTCACAATCTAAAATCAATCTAGGTGACATACAATTGAAATTTAAATCTTCCAAGGGTTTATGTTCATAAATAGGCATAGATATTCGCATTGTTAATCGAAATAAATTCAAGATCAAAATGGGTCCTAACAATTCTTGTTTTAAATGAAACAATATTCGAAGTTTCATGAGGAAGACTACTCACAATTTGATTATTTAAAGATGGAGTGCAATTTCTTTTTCGTAAGTGTGCTTCAGTGAATGGGGTGTGCAGTGATGAAGGTGATTTCAATGGTCTTTTCGATAGGGTTGCATGAAGAAGTAGAAGAAGAGAGGAGGTAAAATTTGAAGCTTTGTATGTGTGTGAGTATAATGGGGAGTATTAAATGAAATCGGGTTCTGTTAATTTTAATTTAAAAATTTTCCCAATTTCAGTCGTGGGTCGGGTTAGGTTAACTTACCTGGGACCTAACGAGTCATGTGATGACTCGTGGTGTTACCCAACGATTCGTTGCCTGAGTCGTGGTCCTTGGACTGATGTAGCTTCCCGACGGGTCACTTAACGACTCGTTTGGCGACCCGATGATTCGTTGAGTGAGCGGTTATCAACCTTTTTCTTTTCATTCAGTCTTAGTTCCAGTGTACCTGACGGGTGATCTCGGGAAAAAATAGCATGTCCGAGTAATGCTTTATAACTTAATTTAGTCTTGTTTATCTAATTTATTTTATACATTTTCATGTGATTTTATATAAATGTGAATATATGTGCTAACCAACATGATTAGTCCTCGTTTTGTAGGTTTCAATGATTTTGAGGAACTAATTCATAAGTTGGTGAAGGAGAGGAATGGAGTCGGAAGCAATGGGCGAAAGTCGGCAAGGAGTAGGCCATGGCAAGGCTGGTCGCGCCAGGCAGCGTGCCACGCTGTGCGTGTGCCGCGCCTAGTGTCATGCCATGCCTAGGCCAGGCACGCGAGCAGATGTGGCAGGCAGGCAGCACCAGCAACGTGCCAGGCCGTGCCAGCTTCGCGACAGGGTACTGCCAACGCGCTGCATGAGCAGCGTGTCACGCCGGTAGCACGGTGACACTCAGTAGTTTTGGCTTCCAGAGGCAATTTCCAGAGAGCCTCCCCGTTACCTCCGTGTCACGGAGATAGTGCTCCGCGATACACTCCGTGACACGGAGCCGTTCCACGATAGGCTAAATTGGGCACGTTTTTCATTTACTATAAATAGGTCCCTTAGCTCCTAAAACCATTTTGTTATGATTTTAATCTGGAAAACTACCTAGGAGTGAAGGGAGAAGTGGGAGAACTCACCTAGGGTTTGGCAAATTCCCTTCTCATCTACCAAATTCTTGTAAGTATATTAGTTTGGTTGTAGTTTCTTGTAGTTTTACGAACATGAATGGCTAGAACCGTTCCTCTAGGGTTGAAGCCATGAATTATGATTGTGATTTTATGAAATTGTTTTGGAATTAAGTTATTCAATGTTGTTTTCGTCTTGCATTCTAGATTGTTGGTTGTTTTTATGATTGATCACCATGAAAGCATATATGTTAGCTTGGGCATTGGCTTGAGAAAGCATTACCTAGGTCAGGACTTGAGAATGTGAGGAGCATGTTTGTATCTCACGATATAATTTCGTATTAGGATAGAAATATACCTAACACCTTGCTTGGTTGATAAAACGAGGGTTATTAAAGACCAACTTAGGATTATCGCATCACCACTCGAAGAAGTAGTTGTGAGGCTAAGTTGAGTTAAATGGTTAGACACACAAAAGTCCCTAATCATTTCCACGTAAACCACAACATAATTAATTGCCCACGAACTAGAAATTAGCATCCTCGCTCACAATTATGCAATGTGGCTAGTTTGTCATGTTTAGAGGCTCGAAAGACCATGAACATGCAATTCTAATTATGTGAAACAACAATCGATAATTTCATGGTTAACGCATTGCAAATCGTAGTATCGCATGATTATCTAGTTTTGACTCTATGTTGCTCCTAGAGTAAATTCAGGATATTTCATTGACCAAAACTACACTTAATTAAGTCTCCCTCGAAAACTTCTATAACCAACACTTGCAAAAGTTAAGATCACACTTGAAATGGATGGTTAGAGGAATGGGTCCAGTCCTTGTGGGTTCGACATTCCGATTCTCTAAAAGAGCCACTATATTACTTGCACGACCCGTACACTTGTGGACGCGCGAATCGAGCACGAACAAGTTTCTGGCGTCGTTGCTGGGGACTCGGCAAAGTTTTGATAATTTATCGGTTTTTGTGTGATTTTTGAAATTTCCTTAAGTGTTGAGAAACTTGGTCTTAGTCTGTTTATTTGCAGATGACAGGTTGTCCTGCTGAGCTGGCTAGAAAAAGATAGCTTGTGGAACCGTTGCTGGAACCTGAACGTCAAATCCATTTGCGAAGGAGAGTAGCTGTAGAGCAAAAGCCGAAGATACTTCAACAAAAGTTACAACAACAACCACCTGCGGGACAAGCACAATTGTCATCAGAAGCAATGGCAGCAAGACTAGTTGGCGAAGTGGCAATCCCACTAGCAACGAATGTGACCTCTAGCATCAGTAAACCGGAGCGTGGAGGGCACTTTGAGCTTAAACAGAACATGGTGCAACTATTACATTCTAGTGGTCAATTCACTGGGATGGCACATGAGGACCCGCAACAGCACCTAATGAGCTTTTTAGAGATTAGTGACACATTTTTCCACACCGGCGTGTCCACAGATTATGTCTGACTGACCCTCTTCCCATTTTCACTATTGGGAGAGGCGAAAAAGTGACTGAAGGCTGAACCACCGAACTCCATAACTTCATGGAATGACTTGGTTAAGAAGTTCCTTATCAGATTCTTCCCTTCAGGCAAAACTGCAAAGTTGAGAAGTGAAATACTCAGTTTCAAGCAGAGGTCTGATGAGAACTTATATATGGCTTGGGAAAGATTCAAGTCATTGTTGAGAGACTACCCCCATCACCAGCAATCAAATGAAGTGCTGGCTCATACATTTGTAGAAAGTCTAGATCCACACATAAAAATATTGCTAGACTCTGCATCGGGTGGGCAAGCCTTGGAGAAGACATATGATGAGTTGTACACTTTGTTGAACAGAATTTCACAAGGAAATCTAGAGTGGCACAGTGAGTCATTGAGGGGGGCAGGAAAGAGATCGGGGTTGATAGAAGTAGATGGTTTGAATGCCTTGGCAGCACAGTTAGCGTCATTCTAACATCAAATGATGACTCAGTTCAATAAACTAAGTATGAACCAACACCAGGGCCAGGTTAATGCAGTTCAGCAAGCTCCGAGCTGGTGTGAAATATGTGGTAATAAGGGGCACAATGTAGAATCTTGTGGAGCCGATCCGGAATCAGTCTATTTTGTTGGTAATGTGCATAGGAATCAGAATTTTGGGAACAACTCCAACAGAAATTGGCAGGGCCACCCGAAATTTTCTTGGGGTGGAAACCAAAAGCAGAATTATATGCAACCTCAACAACAACAGTATCAGTAGAATAGGCAGAATGATGGGCAATTGAGTAGCAGCATTGAGGAAACACCGCAGAAAATTATGGATACCCAAAATCAGTTAGCGGAAAATCAGGCGAGGATGGCAATAAACTTAATCAATCAGCAAGTAGCCACCCGCAATATTGAAAAACAAGTGGGACAGATAGCAGCTGCTCAGAACATGAGGTCGCAGGGGGGATTACCAAGCGATGCAGATCCTAACCCCCGGCAAATCAATGCCATCAGTCTTAGAAGCGGAAAGCAATTAGCTGATGTAGTGCCTAAAGAGTTGAGAAAGGAGGTGCAGCCGGAGTTGGTTAGACCAGGACCATCCACCGACACTGGAGCGAATCAGAGTGCTGAGCTACAAAATGCACAAACTGCATTGCAGCCAGCACAAAGACCACCACCACCATTGCCTCAGAAAGTCAGAAAGAGCAAGGAGGAGGAATGCTTCAAAATGTTCTTTGAAAGTTTCAAGGAACTTCATATAAATTTGCCTCTTATTGATGTCTTGCAGGGAATGCCCAAGTATGCTAAATACTTGAAGGATGTGATGGCGAAAAAAGTTAGATTGGTCAATGTCCAGACTGTAGCACTGACTAAGGAGTGCAGTCACAGGGTATTTAGCAAAATGCCGAAGAAGCTCGAAGACCCAGGGAGTTTTACCCTCCCCATACAAATTGGTAAAGCTGAGGTGCTACGAGCATTGTGTGATCTAGGGGCAGCAGTTAATCTAATGCCCCTATCCTTATTCAACACCCTGGGGTTGGGAAAACCGAGGACGACAAGGTTGATGCTGCAGCTGGCTGACAAGTCGCGAGTGACACCTGATGGAATAATAAAGGACCTTCTCATCAAAGTAGGTAAGTTTATTATACCTGCTGATTTTATTGTTTTAAATTTCCAGGTTGATGACCAGGTAACCCTGATCTTGGGACGGCCATTCTTGGCCACCGAAGGAGCAGTGATTGACTTAAAAGCAGGGACCTTGAAAATGAGGGTTGAGGATGAAGAAGAAATCTTCCGCGTTTACGAAGAAATGAACCCATTAGCACACTACAGAAACCTTTGTCAGGTTAGTGTGTTGGCAGAGGATGAGTGTGGGGTGGAGGATTCCACAGGTGCACAACTAAAGGCAATGTCAAGTCTTCAGCCCAAGTCTGATAGAGGGCTTCAAATTGAGAAGAAGTTGGAGAAAGAGAGGAACAGAGTGGAGGCTGTTTCCTCTAAACAGCAAAAAAGAAGGAGATGGTTCTCGAAAGAGAACCTAGGTATGAGGATGTCCTGAAAAGAATAGTCCACGTCAGGCCACGACGTAAAATAAGGCGCTGCTTCAGAGGCAACCCAAGGGTACCTCGGGTACACTTTGTTAATTTTGATTTTGTGTTGGTTTTGTTATTTTCATTTTGTTTGTGTTTTTGGTGGAAAGTTAAGCACAGATGGAAGGAAAGTCTGTGTACCGAGAAGGTGGAAGCTAAAGAGCATGGAATAGAAGAAGTGTGGGGTCGAACACCCAACTCTGGAACTTGAAAGGACAGCATGCTTTTAGCCCCGAACACCCATCTCTGGAACTTGAAAGGACAGCATGCTTTTAGCTTGGCATAGAGGCTCAAGGAGTATTTCTCATCCTTTAAATGTTAATTTAATGCTATGAGGACATAGCATGATTTAATTGTGGGGTGAGAAATTTCAAAATTTTTGTGCTTAACAAGTTTTTGGTGAATGTGATGCTTGTGTGAAATTTGGGAGAAATTTGAAAAGTTTTGGGAGTCAAGCATGAATTCATTGCCCGTTGGTTTTTCTTTTCGGTTCTTTTCCGACGGGGGGTCTTTGAACCGAAGAATAAAAATTTTCTTTTTCTTTTCTTTGTCTGTATATATTGTTTTTAGTCATAGCTAGGGATTGTTTCCGACGATGGATGGATGACGACCGTCTTGAGGAAAAATTAGCCGATAGGTTGTCGGTTTGTGAACCCGTAGCTAATCGATGCTTGATGTTCTTGTTATGGGCTATAAATGATTGTAAGATGCAAGTATGTTCAGTGTTGAAGCATAAAAGTGTATAACTTTGTGTGAGACACTTAGGTTCTTGAATTTGACTCAATATGATTGAAGCTTAATTCTGAATTCTTGTGATTAGCTGAGTAAGAGTCTGCTGAATGTGTCTTGATTTGGGCATGTGCTATGAGTGTATGGTTTTTGAGTATTCTGTGTTGTTGTGGAATGTCTAGAACTTGCCTGGTCTGTTTATAAAACGAAATGAAGGATGTGAATTGTAGGAAATGAGGTATTTCTTTGAAGGAACCAAAATGTTATCCCTTATTTTACCTACCTTGAATATTTAATCCTAGTTAGCCCCATTGAGCCTTGAGCCTATTCTTTGACAGCTGCAACATAAGCTTAATCCTTTTTCTTTCATTAGACTTGAATTTGATCCAAAACTCCTAAGCGCTTGAGTCAATAATCTAAAAGAGTAAAGGAATGAGAAAAATGAAAATGAAGGAAAAGTGGAGGTTGTAAAAGTTGAGAAAGGTTAAGGGTGCACTAGTGTGAAAATGGCTGATTATTATAAGGAGTAAGAAAATAAATTAATGAAAAGTTACGTATAGAACTCCTTACTAATAAGCCTAAAGTGCCTAAAGAAAGGGGGAACAAAAGAGGAAAAAGAAAGATGAAAGGAGATGAAGGTGAAGTAAGAGCAAGGAAGTCTGTAATGAGGGCGTGATGTATTAAAAGCGCTTAGGGAAGTTAGTCACTATTACTGGCCATAATAGTACCTACCCGTCCCTTAGCTACATGAAAACCTAAAAAGTCTTACTTGATCTTACATTCATACATCCTTAAATTAGTGGAGTAAAACACTAAGGGCAAGATTATGGGTCATTGCATAATGCACATGAATTCTTTGTGAGAGTGAGCGGAATTCTAGTCATGTACCCACACATGTTGTGATTTAAAAAGTTTTTGCGTGTGAAAATGGATAACTCTCGTTCCGTGAGGGCACATGTTGAATGAAGGATATAATACATGCGGGATTTCTTAATCAGTTGATTAACATGAGATTGCTAAGATTGAGAGTCGCTTCTTGAGGTTAAGAAGTCTTAGCGGAGTTGTATTTCATTTCAATGATTAAATCGTGCATGCTCTATTTGTAGCTTGTTATCTTACGTAATCATTATAGCCATAGCTTGAATTATCTTACTAAAATTAGTTATGTGTGAATCTCCATATGCATGAGATGTAAAAGTTTATTCGAGGACGAACAAGGCTTTAAGTGTGGGGTAGGTGATTTCGGGCAAAACTAGCATGTCCGAGTGATGCTTTATAACTTAATTTAGTCTTGTTTATTTAATTTATTTTATACATTTTCATGTGATTTTATATAAATGTGAATATATGTGCTAACCAACATGATTAGTCCTTGTTTTGTAGGTTTCAATGATTTTGAGGAACTAATTCATAAGTTGGTGAAGGAGAGGAATGGAGTCAGAAGCAATGAGCGAAAGTCAGCAAGGAGTAGGCCATGGCAAGGCTAGTCGCGCCAGGTAGCATGCCACGCTGTGCGTGTGCCGCGCCCAGTGTTGTGCCATGCCTAGGCCAGACACGCAAGCAGATGCGGCAGACAGGCAGCACCAGCGCGCCAGCAACATGCCACGCCGTGCCAACTCCACGACAGGGGACTGCCAACGCGCTGCATGAGCAGCGTGTCACGCCGGCAGCGCGGTGACACTCGGTAGTTTTGGCTTCCAGAGGCAATTTCCAGAGAGACTCCGCGTTACATCTGTGTCACGGAGGTAGTGCTCCACGATACACTCCGTGACACGGAGCCGTTCCACGACAGGCTAAATTGGGCACGTTTTTCATTTACTATAAATAGGTCCCTTAGCTCCTAAAACCATTTTGTCATGATTTAATTCTGGAAAACTACCTAGGAGTGAAGGGAGAAGTGGGAGAACTCACCTAGGGTTTGGAAACTTCCCTTCTCATCTACCTAATTCTTGTAAGTATATTAGTTTAGTTGTAGTTTCTTGTAGTTTTACGAACATGAATGGCTAGAACCCTTCCTCTAGGGTTGAAGCCATGAATTATGATTGTGATTTTATGAAATTGTTTTGGAATTAAGTTATTGATTGTTGTTTCTGTCTTGCATTCTGGATTGTTGGTTGTTTTTATGATTAATCACCACGAAAGCATATATGTTAGCTTGGGCATTGGCTTGAGAAAGCATTACCTAGGTCAGGACATGAGAATGTGAGGAGAATGTTTGTATCTCACGATATAATTTCGTATTAGGATATAAATATACCTAGCACCTTGCTTGGTTGATAAAACGGGGGTTATTAAAGACCAACTTAGGGTTATCGCATCACCACTCGAAGAAGTAGTTGTGAGGCTAAGTTGAGTTAAATGGTTAGACGCACGAAAGTCCCTAATTATTTCCATGTAAACCACAACATAATTAATTGCCCATGAACTAGAAATTAGCATCCTCGCTCACAATGATGCAGTTAGGCTAGTTTGTCGTGTTTAGAGGCTCGAAAGACCATGAACATGCAATTCTAATTATGTGAAACAACAATCGATAGTTTCATGCTTAACCCATTGCAAATCGTAGTATCGCATGATTATCTGGTTTTAACTCTATGTTGCTCCTAGAGTAAATTCAGGATATTTCATTGACCAAAACTAGACTTAATTAAATCTCCCTCGAAAACTTCTATAACCAACACTTGCGAAAGTTAAGATCACACTTGAAATGGATGGTTAGAGGAATGGGTCCAGTCCTTGTGGGTTCGACATTTCGGTTCTCTAAAAGAGCGACTATATTACTTGCACGACCTGTACACTTGCGGACGCGCTAATCGGGCATGAACAACGGGTGACTAAATGATTCCTTCCTTGGAGAAAAGACTCGTGAAGTTACCCGTTGCTCCCCTGTTTTTTGCAGTTCTCTTAACGAATTGGCTGAATGAGTCATCATGTCAGACAACGACTCGTTTTGTGATTTTTCTGCACTAGAATTGAAGTTCTAGTTTTTGGTTCCAACTTCAGATTTTCCATCTTATTTGCATGCACCCATCAACAAATGTTAACACTAACTTTTTCTTACATTTACAACCTGGGTTGCCTCCCAAGAAGCGCTTGATTTAACGCCGCGACACGACGTGGGTGTTTTGGCTAGTCAGACTTCACCAAAACACCTCCATGGGTTGCCTCCCATGCAGCACCTAATTTAACGTCACGGCATGACACAAGTCTCTTAAGATACTCAGACTGCACTCAGAGTCCACAGGTCTACCTGTTAGAGTTCCTCACTTCTCCCCAAACAAGCTTTTACCCACTGACCATTTACCTTGAACCGCTTTCTTTCATTATTTTCAAATTCAATTACCCCATGGGAGAATACTTGGACCTCTCGATAAGGTCCCAGCCACTTAGACTTCAACTTTCCAGGAAACAACCGAAGTCTAGAAATAAATAAAAGTACAATATCACCCGGACTGAATTCTTTTTTCTCGATTTTCTGGTCATGCTTAATTTTCATCCTTACTTTGTAAATTTCAGAACTTTCATAGGCTTTCAAAAGAAGTTCATCTAACTCATTCAACTGATCAAGCCTCAAGTTTGCAACTTCGTTCCAATCAAAATTCAGCTTCTTGAGCGCCCACATAGCTTTATGCTCAAGCTCGACCGGGAGATGACATGCTTTACCATAAACAAACTGATATAGAGACATACCTATAGGAGGCTTGAAGGCGATCCGATAGGCCCATAAAGCATGATCCATCTTTCTATCCCAATCTGTCCGGTTTGCATTCACAGTCTTCACCAAAATAGTCTTATCTCCCGATTGGTGACTTCAACCTACCCACTAGACTGCAGATGATAGGGTGTGGCCACCCTGTATTTGACCCCATATTTTTCAAATAAAGAATAAAACAACCGGTTACAAAAATGCAAACCCCCATCACTAATGATGGCTCTAGGTGTCCAGAATCTTGCAAATATATTCCACTTCAAGAATGTTGTGACACTCTTCCCTTCATTGTTTGGCTGAGCAACTGCTTCCACCCATTTCGAGACGTAGTCAACAACAACAAGTATATACTTCATCCCTTTTAAGCTCACAAAGGGACCTATGAAATCAATGCCCCATACATCAAATAGTTCAATAACGAGGATGGGAGTAAGGGGAAGCTCATGTCTCCGTGATATGCCTCCTTGTCTTTGACATGCATCACATGTCTTTGCAAAATTGTGTGCATCCTGGTGAATGGTTGGCCAATAGTACCCACATTGTAGAATTTTGTGGGATGTGCAGATCCCACTGTGGTGGCCTCCAACAGGGGATGAGTGGAAAGCAGCAAATTTACTCAACATCTCTACCTCGGGCACGCATCTCCGAATAACCCCATCAGCACATATGTGGAATAAGTAGGGATCATCCTAGAAGAATTTCTGCTTTTCGGACATAAACTTCCTTCTGTGGTAAAAACATAAGTTCTCTGATACAACATCAGTCACCAGATAATTAGCAAAGTCTGCAAACCATGGGATGAGATCTTGAGATGTTGCTAGAACCTGCTCTTCTGGAAATGCGTCATCTATATCATGCTCATTTTTAAGTGTTGCATCAGGCTCTAATCTGGATAAGTGGTTTGCAACCTAATTTTCTATCCCTTTCTGGTCTTTTACCTCAAACTAGAACTCTTGTAGTAGCAAAACCCATTGAATCAACCGTTGCTTGACATCTTTCTTTGCCATCAAATATCTCAAAGTTGCATGGTCTGTGTGGACTATCACCTTGGTTCTGAGCAAGTATGCCCGAAACTTTTCAAATGCAAAAAACTACAGCCAACAACTCCTATTCTGTCACGGTATAATTTTTTTGAGTTGCATTAAGAGCCTTGCTAGCATAATAAATTGGATGAAAAATCATTTCACGCCTTTGACCCAACACTGCTCGTAGGGACACACCGCTAGCGTCACACATCACTTCAAAAGGAAAAGACCAGTCAGGTGCCACGATAATGGGGGCCGTGGTCAATCTCTCTTTTAGACTGTTGAACGCCTTCAGACATGCCTCGTCAAAAATAAACTTCATCTCCTTCTCGAGTAGCTTACACAATGGATGTGCAATTTTGGAGAAGTCCTTGATGAATCTTCTGTAGAAACCTGCATGGCCCAAAAAGCTTCGAACACCTTTCATAGAAATTGGAGGTGGTAGACTAGAAGTCACCTCAATCTTAGCTCGTTCTACCTCCATAACCTCACTAGAAATCTTGTGGACTAGCACTATCCTTCCTTCACCATGAAATGGCACTTTTCCCAATTAAGCACCAAATTTGTCTCTTCGCATCACTTTTTGATAATTCTCATACCACCACTCCTTATAAAGTATGAAGCTTATGTTATCAATAAAGAACCCAACTAGAGGTTGGGGTCGATCACACAGAGAATACGGAAGGATGTAGAAGAATGCTAGTGGTTAAGCTTTTTAGTTAATTATTTCCTAAGAGGGGGGGGAGGGGTTGTAAAATTTCTAGGTAATTGTGTCAAGAAATTGATTGTTGTTTCAAAATTAATGAAATTAACTAGGGTCCGTGTTCCCCATGACTTCATATCCACAAGGCGTTTTATACTGGTGATCTATTCCGGTGCTTAGAACAATATCTGTAAGTTAATTTCACCTAAATGGTTGGTCCCCTATTTAGATGTTTATCACCATGCTACCCTGTGACACATCAGAAAATAAAAGAAAAACAAATAATAGGAAATAAAGAGTAAAAGTTAAAAACAATAAATTAATCTAATCCTAAGCTGTATTCCCCGCCAACGGCGCCAAAATTTGATGTTGTCCAAGTTACACCTTGCAATTAAGATACAAGAGGTCGATTGACAAATATAGAACCCAACAAAGGTTGAGGTCGATCCCACAGGGAATATGGTAAGAACTTAAGACAATGCTAATAACTATTACTATTGATTTACTTATTTCCAAAGGGGGAAAAATATAAAATAACAATCAAAGCAAAATTGCTGAATATTGAAATCAAATTTGGTTTCTATTCAATTAACTATTTGACTAGGATTGTGTTCCCCAAGATTTCATAACCACAAGGCTTATACACTAGTGATTTATTCTAGTGTACAACATGCAATATTGGTTAGTTAGTTTCACCTAAATGGTTGGTCCCCTATCTAGATGACTTTCACCATGCAACTTGGTCCGTATACGGGTGTACTTTAGTTGAAACTTACCCTTAATATCGGATTAGCTATACCCAGACAAGTTCAAGCTATTAGATGAGGGTTGATAGCCTCAAATATCCGTTGTTAATCCCTTTTCCCATTCTTACCTCCTTGGTCCGATAAGTAAGAATAAGGCAAGTCTTAACGTTTGCAACCGTCAAGAATCAATCAAAATAAAGAGAAAAAAATACATGCATAAAACCCCATTCAAGAATCACTAAGTATTTTTACCTATGTGTATTAATTCATCTTGGTTCCCACAAAGCTAGTTTATGGGTTTAGCTACTCATATTTGTATTATCACGATCATAAAATATTGAAGAAATCATAATTGCCACTTACATATTATTGTAGAATAAAATCCACGTAGATTAAATAAAACTACAATGTTTGTTTTCGTTTCTTGAATCAAGAAAAAATGATCAATACCAAAATTATAGTTAAAAACTGATAAAGTCGGCTCTCTCAATTGTCTGAAAATCGTTCCAGAGATCTCTCAGAAATCGTCTCATAAAAATAAACCTAAATTGAGTGTTTATAATTCCAAGAAATCCTTTTCCTAAATACAACTGAAAACCAGGTCGGCAGTGGCAACAGACTAGGTGATAGGTCATTTCATCTTCTGATGAGTCGTTCCTTGCTTACATTAGTCGTCCTCAACATCGCACCCGATTGTGGCAATGGGTCACCTAATGACTCGTCGTGCCTAAGCACGAAGGTCCCTCGTGGACTGACTCCTTCAAAACTCCAGTGCACTTCACGGATGGTTTCAGTGGCCTATCAATGAGTCGTTTCATCTCATAATGACTCGTTATGTCTATCATCACTTTCACTGGCCACTTTGTTGAAATTTGCTCTTCGGTTCCCAATGATTGACCTCGCGACTCATTACCAGTAGTAATGAGTCGTTCCTCAAACTCGTCAAGTACACTGCATTGCTTCTTCCAAACACCAACTTTTGCCCACGCATTAAGCAAGGGGTCGTGCCTCCTGCCAACGATTCGCTATGTGCCTGGCAGTCACCTTTCAGTTATTTTTAGCATTAATTTGACTAAATTCTCTTCCAAACCTATTTTCCTGCACATTAAGCACAAAACACATCATACCTATATAAACATACCAGGAATGTGCATAATTTCTTGGTTTTAAGAGTCGAAAATGCCGTAAAATCACGACACATCATCTATGAGCTTTTAGTTTTGGATATAACTCATGTTATACTTATGACATGCATGATTATTATTTATAATTAAAGTGGGTTCTTGATTTCATTAATTAAACTTGTTCTTGAATATTTTTAAAGGGACTAGATAACACTAGGAATCACCCAACAACCAAAAGTTAAACTTGAACAAGGAACTTGAAGTTGGAAAGATTTATAATAAGATTTTGAGGCGCTAACCCTCATCTAATAAATTCACTTAGGCATAAATTGAATTTTCTTGGCATATCAATAACTCTAACTTAAATAACTCACTTGAATCTAGAAAGATAATAATGGGATAAATTACTCAATTATAAAAAAAGATTGTGTGATGGTGCAGGAATTAAGGTCAATTCTGATATACTTCGTTAATATTAATAAAATCTTGACATATATTGGTTCATTACTTGTGTGTGTTCCTGAGTATATTTATATGTGGCCATTGATAATTTTTCTTTTTCTTTTTAGGAGTAGAAATTATACATAGTTTTATTTTTAGATCAAGTTTTGATTTTTCTAGCACTATAATGGTTGATAATAATTACAGAATATCCTTATCTCCCTCATATTTTTCTTTGTGGGATTCGAACCCAACCTAGTTGGGTTATTATATTTGCATATGATTATATTACATCATATTCAGATGTATTGGGCATCAAAATTTGTTACAAGTTGAGTTCACTTTTTTCTTCTAAAGTCTCGAGGGGAAGGTGGAGTAATATTGGCTACCGCAACCTCAAACTACTCAGTAACTTGTTCAGAAATATCCTGCTATGGTTCTAACCCATATGATGGTATAAGTTCTGCTTCTGGTTTCTTTCCACTTTTAAGGTGCCTCCACCAGTTCTCTTTCATTCCTTAAAGTGATTGCATTGATATTCTCTCTTCGATTATTTTTAGTACTAATGGGAAGCTCCCCTTGTGGTCTAGTAGTTTGTGCTACATTCATCTATTATATTTGGTTATACATGTAATGTATAATTTTTAAATCCGGATATCATACCATAGAGATTTATAAGATTGATAATCTAATTTCAAATTTTATTTTAACTATTCTAAAAATAATTGATTATTGAGTTTTTGCTATACAAATGATGTTACACCTTGGAAATTTTTGCAGGTTTCATGATATGAGCTACCTATTGTTGGATGTTTTAGGTATATGTATGTATAAGCCAAAGGATTTAAATGATAGTGAGTGCCTAGTATGAATGATTTGGAGGATTGGAGACGTAAACGAGTTGATGACTGAGTGGATGAAATGACTCGGAGGCAATTCACACTAGGCCATGCGTCACGGACCCCTACCCTCTATAGGGAGCTATGCGTAGTGGCCATCTTTCTGTGTAGTAAGGGGCACGATGCAGACCCGACTCCACCCCCTCTCTCTTATATATATATATATATATATATATATTAAGTTTGTGTATTAGGATCATTTGCAGATATTTCCTTGAGTCATCACACAAGTTCACCCTAGATTTTTAAGGAATTTAAAGGAGGAGAAACATGAAAACTTCATCAATTACCTCCCCTTCTTGATTGAAGGTTCTTTAAGCTATGAAAAATGTATTTATGGAGTTGAATAATTGAAATTGGATCAGATTGCTGGAGCCCTATGGAGTAGAAGTCATAGAAATCATCTCTATTCTAATCCAGAACATCTAAAAGTGGTAGTAAGTACTCCTACCCTCCTAATCTATAATAATTCATAAGGGTTTTTGTTGAAATGAATTGATTGTGACTTGTTGTCGTTATGTTTTGTGCGATGATGTCGCTAGCCAACTTCTTGGAAATAAATAGTCTATTTTCCATTGAATATGAGCTAATGTCCAAAAGGATTACAAGTTCTTAACTGAAGCAGGATCGGTTGAGTGGAACTCGACAATTGAGGTATGTTAAGGCTAACCTCCTTCTGCAAGTTATTCTTGTCGTGCAGTTGATACAACTTGTACCTTTGTAGTAGTTGTGATGATGTGTGTTATGGTTAGCTGCTACAAGTTGAATTGATGTTGTAGTGTAGTATCCCTCGTCGGAATTGACTATATTCAGCTTCACCTCTCGCTAGAAGAGACATAGAGATTACATGTTGTTTTATTGCCATCTAGAGAGGCTAGTGATGTTTTGCTGTCGTACCAAGGCCATAGAGGCTGTGGTTAGCTGTTGAACATACTTTGTTAAATTGGACAAGATAGGGAGCAAATAGGCGATATAACGTTTTGTTTTGACGCAGGGCTTGTATTTTGATGTATAGCCTTACCCTCGAGGTAGCAACATTGGGGTTGCATAATGAACTGTGTGGTAGGTTGCTAGATGAATTACCTATTGCCAGTGACCATATAGCTTCATACAACTTACATCTTGTCATATAGGTCACCCAGGAAACCACCCTAGCTATTAGTAATCTGATAGACTATGTGATACCCTAAATAGTGATCTTATCATCTGTCAAAGGTTAGACAACTCCTGCGGCTACTTAAGTAGATGCCTACGTACACGTTGCTTAGAAGCGCTAAACTTTAATATACCTACCTACAGGGGTAGAAGTTACTTACATGAGCTATATGTTATCTAGACAGATGTAACACGCCATAACTTCCTAAGACTAGCTTGAAATTTTAAAAGTTGATTTTACAAAGAACTGGGAAAATTGTCATAGTACGACTCACAGTACAACCCGTAAAACTGAGGTAGGAGTCATACAATGAGTTGTAACTGGGGGGAGTGTGAATGGCAGAGATTAAGGTTGAAGGAATAATGACTAGGAGTTATGGATCATATAAGTGGAGGTACAACTCGTACATGTGGAAAAATACAGAGTTCTTCGCAAGAAAATCTTGAGTTGTCACGGGTCAAGCTACGACTCATGGAACCAAGGTAAGACTGATAGGGTGAGTCATTGGAAAAGATCAGATGCAAGCTCAGGGTTTAGTTATGAGTCATAACATCGATTGTATGATTTAGGTACGAGTCATAGAAGGCATCCTTGGAAAACTATAGAGGAATTGGTTGGAGTAGAAGTCCTAACCACGACTTGTGGTACAGACCATAGGATTATGGTACGACTTGTAGGTTGAGTCGTACCACCTCATAGGTATAAATTTAATTAAGTGTTTTGGGGGAAATTTCGTAAAATCCTATTGACTTAACTTCTAAACTACATCGTTTAGGGTGTTTTTAGGAGGGATTTTAGAGGTGTAGTCGACCGTCTCCCTCATTCCTTCCAAAAACCAGATAGTAGAAGTATGATCAATGCAGATTATTCTCTTAGAGCAAGCTAGGGCATTCATGTTTTCTTCTTAGATTCTCCAAGTTCTTCCTAGGGGATTCGACTCCAGGTATGTGGGAATTTAACAAGGGGATTACTTTTCCCTTGTGCCCTAAAACCCTTGCATAATTCCTTATTGGTCTTAGCCCTGAATGTCAGAAACAGGGTTAGCTACAATTAGATTATGAATATTCTCGTGGATTGTAATTCTTATTGATTCCTGCAAAGTTCCCACTATTTAGCAAGCATGTTTTTCTTTCTTTATGAATATTGTTTAGCCCTAGTTCTATGGAAGTAGTAATCTAGGTCTTGCATAATTGTCTAGATACAAATGTTTCTCGACTCTGATAGTTCTTGAATTTTCCCATGTATTATCATGATGGGAGTATTCACGACAAGTTTGTAAGCTTGTTTAGTCACCGTTAGCAATTAAAACCTTTACAGTATCTTTTAGTAAGTCAATTGAGAAGTTTAATGATAGTTAGTTTTGAGGAGTTCAGTTCAGTAATACTCCCTAGCTTCAGTGATCAATTAGTTCTCTAGACAGTTATGATGCTTCCAGATAAGCAGCTCTGGCTAGTCTTAAAACACATGTTTCAGTTATCCAGTCCCACAGACTCTCAGGTTACTTCCAAATAAGCATTCCTGACTTAGCCCCGGACCCCAGCTTCAATCTATCAGTTTAATAGTCAAGTTAGGACTACCTAGTGGGAGTAGTACTTAGCACCGAGCGGACCGGGGTTCCAACGTACCCAGGTTCCCAGAACTACATTGCCACCATAGTTTATTAGCCCAAATGAGCCCCAGACTGTGATCACCCAGCCCAGCCACTATATCTTGGGAAGGTACAGTGGGCTTTCTCCGACAGGGTGTATACATTGGACTCCACATCTAGCTCACGTGGTTATATTTCAGTTATAGACTCTCCCACTTGTCATTACAGTTTTCGTTCAGTTCAGTATAGTTTATCTCTGTTCAGTCACTCAATTTCGGGACTTGTTTATGACTATCAGTTAGGGTCTATTTTGACCTCATTACAGTTATAGCTCAGCTTTTATCAGTATACAATATTCAGTTGGTCATTTCATGTTATTTTAATTCAGTTGCTCATTTTTATGCCTTATGTATGTTTGACTTACATAGTACATTCAATGTCCTTATACATACATTCTATACTGTATCATATTTTGATATAGGCGTAGGTTCCCAGTCTTAGCATCGTCAGTAGTTCCTCCCAGCGATTCCAGCAGCAGTCCTATTAGTGAGTCCTCATCTTTTGAGGATGATGTTTTGTTTTTAGTTAGTACAGTACTAAGTCAGATTTTATAGTTAGCTAGGGGCTTATCCCAGTAACTCGTCAGTTAGCAGTTGGCTTTCAAACGCAGATGTTTAGTATTCATTACTGTTATGTTTACTCTTTTGAAATAGTATTAATTATACAATGTTTTTTGCACAGCTTCTTTATGTTTACTTGGTTATCAGTGTGATGTTAGACCATGGGTTAGCTTGGAGTCACTTGTGGCACCAAGTATCGTGTCTCATTCAGGGTGTAGACTTGGGTCATGACAATAGAACATATTGACGCCTACGAAGCTAGAATCTCAGTATTGTAGTTCTACCTTCAATTTAATAGTTGTTGTGACTACTTATATGGCCGTTGTGGCTGACTTCTTAGAATCATATCTCATTATTAGCAGCCCTGTAGTCATTTTAGGTGAAGGAACTATATAGTTAGTCGCTTACGACTTTACAATTCGCTTATAAGACATTTTTGTACTACAATGACATTCAAATTATTGTTCGCCCCTTTTCCTTCTAGATTAGCTGAGTCTATAGTTTTCTTCATGACAATCCATCTAGCTATGGACACTTAGGATATGCTTGTTGGTTATTGTATAGGTTTCTACAGGGGCAATTAACAGTTGTTGGTAGGCCTAAGGGACTATGCAATGCTCACTAAGCGATATGCGAAAATATAAGCTAGACCTATCAGATGCTATAAAGGCTACTCAAGGTGTAAAATATAATTATGAAGTGCCTATGGGTCTATTTCGTGCTCGCAAAGCAATATGAAGTCCAGAGAAACTATATTGAGGCCTACAGAGCCACTTGAAGTTGGTGCCCTTATTGACTTCCTTCATGCCCGAGTTGGCATTACTGACCTTCAGAAGAGCCTTGTGTCCTTAGGGTGTAGTTACAGGAACCTAGAAGGCTCAAATACAGTTATAGGAGCTCAGAAGGCTCAAATATAGTTACAAGAGCCCAGAGGGCTCAAGATATAGATACATGAGCTTCATGTGCTCACCTATAGTTTCTTGAGGGGCTATTTACAGAGATACATTGATTTCTTAAGGGGCTACTTGAAGGTACACATTGATTTCTTATAAAGGGCTAGTCACAGTTGAGATATAAAACAACACACAGATGTATGTTGATTTCCTGTGTAGGTCTAGTTTTAGATATGCTATAGAATGGGCTATAGTGGAACTGATCAGGGTTATATGGATTGGACTGTGCTTTCCATGGCTTATGGGGGCCAGGTAAGTTATTGCTTGATTGTTTGTACCTACCATGCTTATGGGGGCCAGGTTAGGTTCTTGTATGGCTAATGCTTGTTAGTATACAATTGTATAGATGAGCTTGTTCAGGTTATCCATGACTCTTATAGATGTTTATGTTCAGTTCTTATTATCAGTTTCAGTTCCAACTTATTATTGTCTTACATGCTCGGTACATATTGTACTGACGCCCATGCATGGGGCGCTGCATACTTGCCTGCAGGTTTAGTCAGTCAGATCTTGAGACCTTCCTAGTAGCCGTTCAGACTAAGCAGAGTGGTCAGCTCCCTTCTTTCGGAGTTGCCATACTTTCAATGTTTGTCTAGTTTTTAGGTAGGTTAGGGCCCTGTCCCCGCCATCGGCTTATTCTATAGAGGCTTGTAGACTATGAGTGGTGTTAGATAGGCGTGTTGGCTGTGTGGGCCTAGTTGTTGTATCAGTTGGCAGACATATTTTCTTGTATATGTATATGTGCGCCTGTCTTCCTTTTGATATGATTTAGACAACATGGCTGTCTCATCGCCCCAAATAGGATGATATTATTATTACAAGTGTAGGGTCAGCAGATTTTTGCAGGTGTTATGTTGCGGCCTTGTCGGCCTAAGGCTATATTTTAAGCTGAGATATAGCTGATTGTTTTCTTGAATATGTGTTGTTGGTATACACCATAAGTGTATATTTCTCGCTATGTTAGCTCAAGGTCCCGTGTGGCATTAGGTGCCAGTTACGCCTCCCAAGGTAGGATGTGACAAACTTGGTGTCAGAGCAACTTCATATCCTAGGGAGTCTGCAAGCTGTGTATAGTATAGTATTGTTAATACGTGTTGTGCACCATATTCTATAAGTAGGAAGCTACGGGGCATGATAGTATGGTCACCCTTCTTCTGCTCAAATCGTGTATTAGAGCTGAGTCTTACAGGGATAAGTTCTTGAGATCGTTATTGCTGATAATGCTCAAACTACACTCCTCATTTAGAGAGAATGTAAGAGTTCGGTGTATGGAAATAAATAACCCGACGAGTTTCAGGGTCGAATCCCACAGAGAATAGAGAATGATTTACACAAGAGTTGTTCAGTAAATTGAATTGATTTTCATCCAATAACTTTAGACGTAAAAGTAAATTTTTGGGGAAGTGAATGCAATAATATTGTGGACTCTAACCAGCTAATCAAGAGAGCAAGATGACAAAAATTGAGAAACAATAACAAGCAAAGGCTAGAGGTGTGGTATAGATGGGATGTCAATCAAATCGGAATTTACTAAACAGTCAAGTTATTACTAATATGTGTAAATAACCGTGGAAAAAGATGGAGCCCGATATTTTTCAACCACTTAAGCTCCTTATCCTCAAGTCCTTTTGAACCTCAAGGTACAATTCAACTATTCCAATATGGTTTGGGTTAGAGACTGAGCTATTTCTAGTAATCAACTTTTAAAGGAATTATGATCATGGGTTTTGGCTATTTCTAGCCCAACCCCACATAATCAAATACCAATCCACTGTTAAATTCTCTCCCATTACTGAATTCTTCTTTTTCAAGCCAAAATCATGTAAGAAAACAATACCAATATTTCGAACTATGAGCAATCAACTATAATTTGAGGAGAATTCAATATATTTAAACTAATTAAGTAATACCAAGACAAATCGAGAAATTCCCCATCAAATTAGACACCCATCATCACACACCTCTAGCTATAGATTTAGCTACTCATAATTGAGAAACACAAGAGAATATTTATCAATAAACTCAACAATTTCATCATTAACAATAAGCAAGATAAAGCTCAAAATATCTCTACAATGGTGGTTATACCCTTACTGAAGAAGATGAAGATGAAAAAGTAATATTCAAAATAATTCTTCTTTTCTCCAATAGTGTTCTTTCTCTCTCAAAAGTAATGGGAATATTCAATCATATGTTAGAGTACTTTTTCTAGAATATATACAAAGGTAGCTCATAACATCCTCCTCTTTTTCAGGGCTGGACATTTCTGCCCCTTTTCAGGCGTCTTTCATTTGTGATGTCTCCGGTGGTTCGCCGGTTGCATATGCGAGCTGCCGATTGATTTCCTCTGTGGTCCAGTGAAGTCCAAAGCATTTATGTAATATCTCTGGCGATTAGCCAGTTCCTATCCGCAAGACACCGGTTGATCTCATTAAATGTCCAGTAAAGTCCAGTACATTTCAGTGGTGGATCGCCAATTGCTGTTTGTGAGCTGCCGGGTGATGTTGTTCAGTAAACTAATGAGTGCCTATGCTTGACCGGCATTTCTCCAGTATCCTCCAGTAAAGCGTTGATTTTCACCTGAATCTTATCCTTTTTACTCAACTTCATTGACCTTCTCTTCAAGTTAGGTACATGCACATCCAAAGGGAAAAAAGCATAAAATCTAACTGAAAGACTTAAAAACTAAGCCAAAGCTCACGGTTAAAAGCCTAATGAGTTGGAAATTACCAACTCATCAAATTCCCAAACTTCAACTATTTCTTGTCCTCAAGTAATATAATTCCTATCAGTTGAGCAAAAGGAATAGCATGTCACTCCACAAAATTTTATGCATCAATGACTGCTTAATCTATGACAACCCTAAAATGCTCACTAACTCACAAAAAAAGAAGCAATTCCCCCCTAAACATGTGGAAAAGTTTCAAGAGGCAACCAAAATTCATAGGCATGATTCAACACTTATGTTATTTTTCAGAAAAGGTGTAGCTAATCTAATCAAATACATATAGCATCTCAAATTATAATCACTGCACATTTAAAGTTTGCCTTGGAGCTCATAGTGTTCATGCCTTAGTCACACCTTTATTCTAATGCAAGTATGCCCCCAAAAGGGAGTGATGCCACTCACTACAAGAGAGAATCCTTTTTATTTATCATAAACCAATAGACATGTAAAAGATTATAGAAGAAGATGATCACACTCACTCTCACAAACGAAATCTCCATGCACACAACTTGGCCCATAGTCTTTCCCTCCATGTAATTTGCCACTAATGTAGAGCAACTTTACTCAAAATCAATTAGGACTTGCGGGTCATGATGAAGGCTAGGGTAATGGTAGGACAAATATTTTGCTCTAGTAACTACAAACTCTCTAATGCCTTTGTGTGAAAACTTTTATCCTCCCCATCCAACTCTGTAGATCACTCCATCTTATTCCTCCTTTTGCAATCATTTTCATCTTTTATTTCTCAAAGGCCTTCCTTGTAGCTCATTTGGTTATCACATTATGCCTTGTCTAAGCGAGAGGTAACACCATTTCACTATTCTTTTCTCTTTTGTTACCTCAAGGTTTCTCAACCCTTCATTTCATTCCTTTTGATCAAAATTCGGTGCTACCTCAAATTTAGGTTCATCATATTTCCCCCTTTTTTGTAAACCCCCAAACTTAGGCTTTTTTCCTCTTTCTCATTGATTTCCTTATCTCTCCCTATATCTTGGGTTCATACCCCCATTATTTTAATTCATTCATCACTAGCAATTAGGAAGGATGGGTGCCAAGAAGAGGATTACAAAAAGGCACATTGTCTTGTAATGTGGTTTTCAAGAATAAAAAGTCCAAAGGCTCAATATTGTCTAGCAAGGGAAGACATTTTCGTAGGTCATTTTGGGTGAAGTGACTAGTCAAATAAAACCCAAAAATTATGTTCTAAGTGCAGCTACATCTAGGATTTTGCCTTGAGTTACACTTAGGGAAAGTTCTAGATAAGAAGAGATCCATGAGATTCATTCAAAAATCCTTACCACACAAGGTATCACACCCAAAGAGTTCACACAAGTCATTATTATCACAAGATTTTGATTCAGGACATGAGAGCATACAAATCCACAAGCGAAACAGGGAATGTGTAATGTATGACAAGAGAATGCTATAGTTTTCATTTCAAATGCCCATTTTAATTTTTTTTCATGTCACATAAAAAATTTTGGTGGTGCCTCTCAGAAACAGTTCCACAAAAGGCTTAAAGAAAGACATGACATTTTCCCTTAAGAGAGTCGCCTCACAATCTATCATTGGGAAATGTCAACCTAATTCAACAATGAAAAGAAAATAAAAAGAAAATGCTCCTTGGGAAAGAACTGTGGTATGAAGAAAACTCTTGGAGTTTGATTACTATGTTCTATTTACACAGGCGACAATCAAAATTTGGATCACAACACAACATTTAGCAATTAAAACATGGACCTATTCATGCACTAACAAAATTTCATTTCATTTTAAGCCCGACAAAGGCTTCCAACCCATCAATTAACAAGCCCAACAAGGGCACAAAAAGATTCATCACTGATAAGCCTGACAAGGGCACAACTTCATCAAAGACAAGTCCTACAAGGGCATAAATTCATCAAAAACCACAACACTAAACCCGACCCCAACTAAAAAAATTTACATTGTCCCCAATGTATGCATGATAATTAACAAAGGGAATGGACTTCCTGTTGTGGTCACTCTTCAACGACTTCATCATCATCACCATCATCGGTCGCTTCATCCCCAATATGGCCAACCTCATACCTATTACCCTCATCGTCACCTAAGCCCTCAAACAAATCATCGATAGGGCTTCATGTTGTGGAAGGGGAAGCCATAACTATATCAGGAGCACTCATGTTGGGTGCTACAATAGGTGTCCAACTCTTCCATTCTTGAACCTCAGTCTGGAGAGAGGTGACAGCTCCCTCCACCATACCACACATGAACACAACCTGTTCAAGATGTCCTCGATTGACTTCAACTCCTTCTTGACTATTTTCATGATAAGTTTAGGGAGGCTCTTAGCTAGTTGTTGAAGTTGGTGATGTGAGTGGATCATTTCTTTAAGTTTCTGAAGACCACTGGAGTGTGAGGAGGTGAGGAGCCTCAAATTGATGCACCTCTAGAAGTCTGATCCGATGTCTCAGGATGCGACATGTTGAGATCAGGGGAAAAGGGGATCGGCTCTGAACCAGGAATGATAGGGTCATCCGGAACCTCAAAGGCTTGCGTTCACTGCCTCTTGTTCTTGGGAGCATCAACATCCCTTTTGTTAGTAATGGAGATCACACGAGAGGCAGAGCTAGGGGTGTTATCCAGGAAAAGGGGTACTCCAACTCTCTTTGGAAAAGCAAGGATATAAGCATCGCGTGTGGCATTAAAGTTCTGGCATGCCAAGCCTTTCTCAGCATTTGATTGGCCACTATCTCCTTAATGTTGATGGGGACCCCGGTCATAATGCAAAAGATGAGGATGACTGCTTCCAAATTCACTCGTTGTTCATTCTTGGAGGGCATGATTTGACCACAAATGAACTCGAGTCACAACTTGGACTTGTAGTGTAGATCATGGCGAGATATCTCACCTCCCATAGATGCCCATAGGGGTGTGCCAATCGAAATGACTGGAGCAATGAAACTAAACTAGACCTTTTTGTGGGCTAGGCAAACCGAATACTTTGTGCCCTATAATTTCTTAGGAATCCTACAAGATCCATTTGGAAGCTTAATTAGAATGAATAATAATTTTTCTTCTATGATTGATCGATATAAACATGCCAAAGCTATGGGATGTAAAAATACATCAGTAGGGGAGGCTGCTGGGGTGATGTCGACCTTAATACCTCTTACCATAACTGAGAGTAGGCATGGAAAGTCCTCAATTTTTCCTTTGTGTTTCACACTCTATTGCTTGGCCTAGTAAAAAGCATAAAATTCTGGCACCAAGCTCCTGTAGAAATCTGGGAGAGTGTTGGTGAATACATGCCACTGGTGATCAGTGAATTGGGTAGTGATGTAGGGGAAGTCGCCCCCCACCAAATCAAAGTTTTTCTCTATAGTGATGGAGCGGCCTTCACAAATAGCATAGTGCCCCTTCATGTTGGGCACATAAATAATTATAGTTTATTTGGTATTAGCGGGGGCTGATTTGGCTTTTGCTTTTCCCTTTTCCTTTGCTCTTTAAGTGGCTATGGCCTTTCGCTTGCTTAGGTCCCTAGAGGAAGGCATATTCTGCAAAAATTATGTTAGTTCCAGACATCCATATTTTCTTTTTGTGTTTTTGTATAAGAGAAAATGGAATAAAACAACAGTAACAAGAACCATTACCTATGCTAAACTAAAATAAGGAATTGTAACAATTGGATAACAAACAATGAAATTTTTGAAATGTGAAGCACTGGCAATACTGTTGAGACACCGACGAAATGTAGAAGGAGATTCGTGAATCATTGATGAACCGCCGGTGCTCGAAAGAACACAAATAAATTTCAATGGTAATCATCGACTCATCAGCGAGTCACCGATCACAATCCGCGAAGCACCGATGGAACACAGGTTCAAGGTAGTGGCCTGAAGACATTTTGCCTGAATCGGCATTCTATCCGGCATTTTGCCGGACTTGACTAGTGATTCATTGTTGGTCATCATCCTCAATGACTCAAAATAGCAGTCACACGTCTTACTCTCACAAACCCTTACTCACACCACTTTGGCATTAACTACAAATGATTTTCCCTTAAGAAGGAAGTCACCCAATCTATTATCAGGCAAATCGGGCATTATAAGCACACATGGGGTTACTCAGACTTCATCTCCAACTAAAAATCTACACACTAAGGAACAAACATTTTATCAAAGACCGAGCATGATATCCCTACCCCCACATACTCAAAAAAAAAATAGGAAAGTATCATCTAGCATAGCAAGAGTGTGAAGGGAATACATGATTTGGGGGTATTTCAGTGGTATCAATCTAAAAAACCAATGATATTGTTCCAATTGATAGTTAAAAATAGAGTAAGAATAATATACTAGATGGATTGAGAAACACAGATGAGAAAGATAAAAGTTTGCTTCACTCAACTTGTTATTACTTTAGTGAATGTGAGAATAGAGTAAATGGTGAAGAAGATATGGGATGAAATGTGGATTTTAGAAAAGAGAAGGAGGAAAGGGGATTGGTAGGTAAAAAGGTGGTTTTAATGGTGGGAAGGTGGAAAGGTGGTGTATGGGGAAGGTAAAAAGGTGTAATGGGGAAGTGTGAAGGTGGAAGAGACGGGTTTATGGGAATCTGTAGAGGTGTGACCGGTGTTTCTAAACTATTGAGTTGGGTCAATCAATGGATCAATTAAAAATATTGATAAAATTTAACTTACCTGCACTTGAGCTTAATCAGCGGTTGCCGACAGGAACAGGTGATTCGCCGATTCTAAGTCTGGTGCCCCATACCTTTCTAGTTCACTGGTTAGGGACCGACTATTGACCAGCGACTTGCAGATTGGAAGAAAAGAGATGCCGTTTGGATCATCGAGCACCCCCAAACTTCCAGGTGCGCTGTTCTAAGCATGTGATTCACCAACGGTCTATGAATTGCTATCGGCGTTCTGCAGATGAGTCGTCGGTCTCCTCTTATTTCACCCCTTTTTCTATTCATGACCTGCGACAAAGTAGCGTTTTGCATGTTGTTACCGGCGTTTCGTTGGTCTAATGTTGTACTTGCCCTTTTTTTTCTTTTCCATTGTTTGTGTATCCAAGGTACCTGCAAAGTAAAAAATAACAAAACATCAAAATGCTCAAAATAAAACACTTGGGTTGACTTCTAAGGAGCGCCTTAGGTATCATTGTGGCACGATGTAGTGCTCATTCACATTCCATTTTCCGAAAGATCATCCTTCAACCCGTCCTCTTCTATATCAACTCGTTTATTTTCATTTTCATCATTCAACACTCCAGTCACCTTACATTCTTCTGAGGTTCAGTGGTTTGGCATACTTTGAAGGTAACCTTTTCATATCTCATACGGAACTTGAGCTCATCTAGCTCTGCATCCACCAAGGCTATGCTCGTGGCGAGCAATGCTCTCCCTAAGATGATTGGGACTTCCACGTCCATCTCACAATCTAGAACCACACATTCAGCCAGTAGAAGTAACTTATCTACTCTCACCAATACATCCTCCAAAACACCCACCGATTTCTCAATAGAGCGATCAGCCATTAATAATCTCATAGAGGTAGGTTCGGTGTTGCCAAGCCCCAACTTCCTGAAGATCATGATGGGAATCAAATTTATACTTTCCCTCAGATAACAAAGGTATTTCTTGAATACACACAACCCTATGGTGCAAGGAATTGTGAAGGCTCTCGAATCCTCCTATTCCGGGGCACGGTTCCTCATCATCAAAGCGCTGTAATGATGTGTTGTCTCTCGGGTGGCCACATACACTACCTTCTTCTTCTTTAATAGCTCATTCATAAACTTTGCATATCTGGGCATTAGGAGTAAAGAATCCACCAGCAGTATATTTATGGACAATTTACTGAACATATCTATGAACTTGTTGAATTGATCATCCTTTTTCTTTTTGGCAAACCGCTGTGGATAAGGAGGTGGAACTCTTGGTCCTTGTTCTTTCTCACTTAGGGCCTTCATGCCTGCATCTCCTTCCTCATTATTTGAGGATGTCTCAGCAACATCTCCTTCACTATGATCTTCAACATCGTCATATCCTTGTGGTGCTTGTGGTATCTCAGCTGATTATTTTTCATCACTTATCGTTGTAGCAACAACATCTTTGGGCTTAACACCTGCACCTCCCAGCATCTTGCCAGTCCTAGTGAGACAATAGCCATGCATTTACTATCCTTTTTAGGATTTGGCATTGTACCACTAGCGAGTGTTCCCTTCATCCAGGGGTTCATTTGAGAAGATATGTGGTTCATTTGGGCCACTAAATGCTTGATAGAGTCCGAGTGTGAACTTACTATTTGGGCAAGGTTTGACTCCTCCCCTTTAAGTTATTTGACCACGCTATCTGTTGACTCAACTTTCTTGAGAACTCTTGCCAACATTTCTTCAATTTTTGCATATCACTGACACCCAGTTGGGATTGGCAATTCTCATCTTTAGGAGGAGGAACTTAAGGATTTGTGCTTCTATGATAGCGGTCTCCCTCAAGGTTTTGCTCTCTATTGCCCCATCTCACATTCCGATCAGGACACCCTTCTGCGCACAATTCCTCAAACCTTGGTTCTCTTTGTTCGGTGGGTGGTATGACTACACGCAAGTGCACATGATCGAACAAGTAGTAAAATGCCTTATGTAAAGCCAAGTATCGATCCCACAGGGACTGAACTACGGTACTAATTAACTTAAACGTCAGTGAACTGTGTCTTTATTAATGCAGACAACCAATTAAATAATATTTTGAGAGTAAGTTTTCTAAGTAATAAATGTTCGGGTCTGCGTTATTTGGGTATAACTACACGCAAGTGCACGTGGTCGAACAAGTAGTAAAGTGGCTTAAGTAAGCCAAGTATCGATCCCACAGGGACTGGGATGAAGTGCAATCTGCTCAAGTGTACTATATTTCGATTCTAAAAATGCAGACAACAGTGTAACCAAAAGTTTGATGTTTAGTTTTATAATTTTTATACTAAATCTAAAATAACTATCTACTTTGAGTCTAAACTATGAATGAGAGCATGCTGAGGTTAAACGAACATGTAATAAAATTAATTATCGATATAATTTGGTTAGTCTTTTCCTCCAGTTGCTAGCCAAGAACATTTGCCAAGAGATTAAAACTCTTGTATTTAACCTCACTTAAGAATCATGAACCATCCAGCTACATTTCTGTGATTAAATGCAATTCATGTTCTAGCCATACAAACCCGGTTCCTAAATTGACTAATATGACTTTCAGGTATATTTCTATCCTGAAAGTAAATCAATTCCCAATTTTTCCAAACCAAGAAAAGATCATATCCTATTAATTCACAAATTTCCAATTTCTTGCTCTCTCGAGTGAAACCGGACTTTTTAGATATACATTAGCGTAGGCCACACATTAATGCAGTAAGAATAAGAATTAATAGAACAACATGGAAGAAAAGATGAAAAACCACTATGATCAACAATCCATTTCACTACAATTGTTCATAACCTCAGCAAGAAGAGGATTTAGCCACTCATTTGTGGATTAAACATCGTTAAATGAGTGTTAAGCATACAAGCAATTGAATTAAAGAAGAAAGAAAGAGAGAAAAACCCTGATATTTTCGTCCCCTCAACTGCTTGTAACCCACGTTCTTGCTCCACCAAGTCAGAATAATGAAAAATGAACCTAAGTGTTCTATTTATACTGGTGGGAATTTTTCCCGGAATAACAAGCAACGTGTCACGGAGTGCATCGCGGAGCACTGCCTCTGTGACACGCTACGGACGCGGACCTTCATTGGAACTGGGGCTCCAGGAAATAAATCCCAACGTTTCACGGCGTGCAATGCGGAGCCAAGCCACCGTGCCAAAGACCCATCGCAAACCCACACTGGAATTGGGCTAAAAATTCCCATCTAGGCAGAAGGCCTCTGCGATGGCAGCGTGACACGGCTCCATCGCGGAGCCCCTTTATTTCATGTTGTCCAATGTCTTGTCCCTTCCTCGCATCCAAGTCCAACCCCGATATACTCCAACATGCATTTTAGCTTCCCGAAATTACATTTTACCTGCAAAACAATGCTAATCATGTTGGTTAGTATAAATTCACATTTATTACCAATTACATGAGAATGTATACACATTGATAGATAAACAAGGCTAAAATGGTACTTTTGAGTATCACTTGGGCATATAAATTTGCCCAAGATCAATAAAAATCTAAGTTAAAATTATAATTTCAGTCTGAACAATAGTAATGAGCAAGCTGAGGTCAAAACAAACATGCAGGGAAGTAATTTATCAATTCAATTCAGCTAATCTTTTCTTCGATTGCTAGTCAAGAATTATTACCTATGGATTGGATCTTTCGACTCCTGTCCAATTTAAGAATCAAGAACCTTAATCAACATTTCTGTGATAAAAGAATTTCATGCTCTAGCCATACATACTCGATTCCTTAATTGACTAATAAGACTTTCAGATATATTTCTATTGTGAATGTAAATCAATTCTCAATTTTCTAAACTAATAAGAGATCATATCCTACCAATTCACATCTTTCCAATTTCTTTCCTTTTCAAAATCAAAATTGGATTTTTAGATATACATTAACATTGACCAAATATTAATGCAGTAAAAACAAGAATTGATAGAACAACCATTGAAGAAAAGATGAAAACTGAAATGATTAACAATTATATTCCACTACAATTGTTTCTTAACCTCAGCAAGAAGTGAATTAGCCACTCATTTTTGGATTAAACATCATCAAATAAGTAGAATTCATACAAACAATTGAGATAAAAGAGAAAGAGATAGAGAAGAACCCTAGAATTTTCGTACCCTCAATTGCCTGTAACCTACGTTCCTTCTCAACCAAGTCAGAATGTTTAAAATAAAACCTAAGTGTGCTATTTATACTATTGAGAATTTTTCCAAGAATAACAAGCAACGTGGCACGGAGTGTATCGCGGAGCACTCCCTCCGTGCCACGAAGGTATCGCGGACCCTCACTGGAAGTCGGCTCCCCAGGCAATTTCGCCTCAGCGTGGCACGGGTTGCATCGCGGAGCCTGGCCAACGTGCCACGGTGCTATCGCGCCCCTTCACTGGAAATTGCCAAAATTATTTCATCTGAGGCAGAATGCCTCCGCGATGGCAGCGTGACATGGCTCCATCATGGAGCCCCTATTTTTGCTGCTCTCCCTTGTCATTTTCCACTCCTTGTCTCCAAGTTCATTCCCGATCTTCACCAACATGTATATTAGCTTCCAAAATTTCCTTTTACCTGCAAAACAACACTAATCATGTTGGTTAGTATAAATTCACATTTTAACAAAAAATCACATGAGAATGTACACATAACGATAGATAAACAAGTCGAAATGAACCATTCGAGTATCACTTGGGCATGCAATTCTGCCCAAGATCACTTACCCCACACTTAAAACCTTGTTCGTCCTCGAACAATACTCTCACATCTCATGCAATTGACACCCAGGCACCGCTACTTTGGCTCGACAATTCAAGCTACAGCTATACCGATTATTTAATATAGCAAATCATCAAGAAAACATGCATAGTCTCGTCAATACAATGAAGTAAACCACATTAAGACCTCCTAAGCTCAAGAACCGATTCTCGATCTTGGCAAACTCGTGCAAATCAACTGATCAAGACATCCGACACGAAATTAATCTCTCATAAAGCATGTGCCCTCACAACACAAGAGAATTACCCCATTGCCATCATATGATTTCCAAAGCACTACATGTAGGGGTATATGAATACGATTTCGCTCTCTCTCCCAAAGAATTCACATGCATCATGTCATGAACCATAGGCTTGCCTCTAGTGTATTACTCCATTAATATAAAGACGCGTGATGTAAGATCACGTAGGACTTACGGGTTGTAATGTAAGCTAAGGAACTAGTAAATACTGGGCTAACCAATAATAGCAACTAGCTTCCTTAAGCGCTTTTCAATACATCCCACCATCATTACGGCCATTGTTTCTTCCGTCATCCTCTCATTCTTGAAAATTTATTTCTTTTTCTTTGTTTTTGTTCCCATTTCTTTAAGAACACTTGACTTACTAGCAAAGATTAGTTATACATCTTTATCTTACTTAATTTAAGCAAGTGCACCTTTGACCTTTCTTTAACTTTCCCAACTTTCGCTTTTCCTTCCGGTTCACACTTCGTACTCCTTTACACTGTAGGAAAATTGTTTTTCTTGAGCGCTTAGAAGTTTTAGATCAAATTCACGGCTAATGAAAAGAAGGGATTAAGCTCGGTTTGTGCCTCTTCAAAGAAAGAAAAAAAATAGGCTAAAGGCTCAATGGGGCTAACTAGGATGCACATTCAAGGTAGGTATGATAATGGAGAAACTTTCGGTTTATTCAAAGAAATGTCTACATCCTTTCCTACAATACACATCCTTCATTTCGTTTAGTACACACACCAGGCAAGTTCTAGACACTTCACAATAGCATGGAATAATCGAAACCTCACCTCACACTCATTGCACATGCTCAACTCAAAACATATTCACAGACTCTTCAATCAGCTAATTACAAGAATTCACTATTAAGCCTCGATCACACCGAATCGAACTCTATGGCCTAGTTATCTCAACATGTTTCCACGTTTGCATGCTTTCATAAGAATCACTTTTGCATCTTAATATCATGTACAACACGTAACAAGAATTCCGAACCATGCAGTAACGACACGTTTGGGAAACAAACAAAAGAAAGAAAAGAAAAAAAAACTACTCCTATCGACTACATTTCCCTTAAGACGGACGTCATCCATCCATCATAGGGAACGATCTCTATCTACGACTTCGGTTCAATGGGACTATTCTCGATAAAAGCACCGAAAACAAAGGCCGAGAAATCCAACATGAAAAATTTGAAAAAAATTGTTAGAAAAAGATAAAAATTTTAATTTGAAAAATATACACCACACAACACAACCAACAACAACTCAACACAACACTCAGCAACTTCAACATTCATTAAAACACCAATTTAATTTCAGAACACACAACAGAGAGCCATAAGGTCACATTTGTTTTTCACAAACAACAACAAAACATAAACATAAACAAAGCAGCTGGCACCCAACTACTCCCACCCTACACTTAAACCGAACACTGTCCCCAGTGTTCACAAAATTTCAACATATCATAAAGGTAGGTGGTGAACTCCCTAATCAATCGAAGTATTCAACTTCTTCGTCAGGTGTTGTTGCTTCGTCTCCCATATCAGAATCGCCCCCGCTGTCTTCATCTGACTCAATATCTGAGTCCTCCCGGCGTGTCTCCTCATCGATGGGGACATCATCATCTATGGGCTCCACAAACGCTGGCCCCACTCTACATAGAGCTCGGGCATTCTCGCCGAATGGGTAATCCAGCTCGAGCAGCCACAGCTCATCCTCCGTTACCGGCCTCCCGCCAATGCGCAGCTACAACATCTACATCCCGTACATGCAGGCCATATACTGGTCATCCCGAGCATGTTGCTCGACTAGTGTGAGCACCGGCCCATGAGTAGTGTCAGGTGCCTTGGTTTTGGTGACATCCAAGGCACGCCTGTCAATTTGTGGGATGTAATCTAGGGCCTCCTCCTCGATATCATGGCACCTCAGGGACGTGGTGAGTAAACCACCGAACCCGTATCTATGCCCCTGATGCAGTTGGGCTCTCTTCATGGCGGAAATGATCACCGCCCCAACATTTATTTCAAGCCCTTTCATCATGGCATACACCAAGCACACTCTATCCTGGGTGACATCTGTCATGTGCACCCTCGGGATCAAGCAGGAACATACAATTTTTCAGCAAATTCGGGCCTCCCAGTTCATTTGAGAGTAGGGCAAAGTCTGATGGTAGCCCCTCTCCTTGTGCCTACTCCACCTTGTTGTCGATCGGGCTCCACATAGGGTGCGTCTGATGTTTGCATAAGGTGGAGTGATGTTCAGCTGCCTAAGGACATGAGCGTCTGTGTCCCGTGCCCCTAGGATTGCATTCAAGTGATGGGGCTCAAAAGTTAAAACCTGCCCCCTGATTTTGACGGTGTGAATGCGTAGAGTCGGGTTCCAATTGGCATACAACTCCCGGATAAGATGGATATTGCACTCCCTGGGCTCTTCAAAGATGAAGTTAAGCCCTGCAATGTCAATCCGGTGTACAATCCGCGAAAATTCTTGTGCCAGCAGCTCCCGTGCTATCTGCTCCTCCGGGAAGTATTTGGTTTCTTTGTGTTTCGCATACCACTTCTTCCCCTCATCAGTCACCCATCAGGTTCCTTATTGTCGGCGTTGGCCTTGCGGAACCGCTGGTGCTGCTGGAACTGCTGTTCCCAATTGTATCCTTTTCCTACCGGCGCTCGATGTGGATGCGCCCTTTCCCTTGTCTTGTCTGCCTGACATTGTTCCTATACATTCAAATAGACAGTCCCAATGTTATTCAAGTCATGATTAGCTTCAACTAAGGTTGGGTTTAATTGGGTCACCCCACACTTAGTCTTAAGCCGCAATCCAAACAATTCGACAAGACATTCATGATTTTCCAATTCTTACATTTAACCAGCTTAGTGCATTTATATGAGTCGATGAAACAATTACTATGTACTACTCAGACTTCGTACACAAACTACAAATTACTCCATCGATTCAATTTCAACATCATAGCACTTAGCAAAAATATTTTAACCTATGCAATTCTCCAATTTCATTCTCCCGAAAATTCCTTCTTCTATCTAAACCTATTCAACATCAATCACAATATATTTCACTTCATCCCACATTCACAACCCAATTTATTTCAACATTTCAAAGAATTTGATCTTCTTCCCATGCAATTTTCAACCCTAGCTATCAATTTCGCAAGAATTCAATAAAACATACAATCAGCGAGTTCATATACTCAAAACGATACTATGAACATCAATCAATCTTAACTCAAGTGAATTCAATTCTTACTTAGGGCAAGGTTTAGTGACCACACATGTTCAAGAATCGAAAATTTGAGCAAAAACAAGGAAAAATTCAAGAACATACCTTTGATTTGATGAATTCAAAGAAAACTCGAAGAAAATTGATGCATAGGTCCATGGCACGTTGGAGGAGAAGGGAATTTGGGGTTTGTGTCACGGAGGGAATGGAAAAATAGGAAAGAAATGAGGAAAACTGGGGTTTTAAAGTTATTTTTCGCGTGGGTTACCCGGTGACCCGGTGTGACCCGACGCGAAATAACACTCAACGTGTCCCGGAGGGTAACGCGGAGCACCCCCTTCGTGACACGGAGTCATCGGGCCAGTGTTCTGGTTCTTCAAAAAAATCCGGAATACTCTTCAACGTGTCACGGAGGGTAACGCGGAGCACCTCCTCTGTGACACGGAGCCATCGCGCAGGCTCACTGTAATGTGCCAATTTTTATTTTCTCACCTCAATTTTTTCCTTTGCATTGGTTTGCATTTTTGCCCTCCGTTCCACCTAAAAATCACTACACCACAAGAAATTGGTTTGAATTCATAGGTTTCAACACAAACAATTTTTTTTTTTCTTTTATTTCCTTTTTTTTATAAATAGTTCTACTCATCTATTACAACACATTCAGAGGTTGCCTCCCGTGCAGCGCCTAATTTACCGTCGTGGCTCGACGTCATTCATTGCTCAATCATCCTCTAGAGTGATGGACGTCTTCTCTCGAATAACGTCCTCACCCCAATAATTCTTACATCTTTACCCATTCACCAAAAATGTGGCACTTCTATCTTCTTTCCACAACTCCACTGCCCCGTGCGGGGTCATTCTCACCACTTCAAACGGTCCTGACCATTTGGACTGCAACTTTCCTGGAAAAAGCTTCAGTCTCGAATTAAATAGAAACACCTTTTGCCCCGGCTGAAAGATCTGATGCACCATATACCTATCGTGCAACCTCTTCGTTTTCTCCTTATAGCATTTGGCACTTTCATAAGCATGCCAACGAAACTCATCAAGTTCGCTGAGTTGTGTCATCCTCTTCTTCCCTGCTGGCTCCGGGTCCATGTTCAATTTTCTCACAGCCCAAAAAGCTCGATGTTCTAGCTCCACAGGCAGATGACACGCCTTTCCATAGACCAATCAGTACGGAGAAGTCCCAATGGGTGTCTTGTACGCAGTTCTATAAGCCCACAACGCATCGTCGAGTTTGCTTGACCAATCAGCTCGTTGTGCATTCACTGTCTTCTGTAGAATCTGCTCTATTTCTCTGTTCGACACCTACACTTGCCAACTAGTTTGGGGATGATATGTTGTTGCTACCTTGTGGCGCACACCATACTTAGCTAGAAAATTCTTGAAACTTGCATTTACAAAATGAGCCCCTCCATCACTAATAATGGCTCGGGGTGTCCCGAACTTGCTGAAAATATGCTTTTTCACAAATTTTGTTACCACCTTGTTGTCATTCCTGGGGCAAGTTGTTGCTTCGACCCACTTTGATACATAATCAACGGCTACCAAGATGTAATGATTACCAAATGACGGTGGGAATGGACCCATGAAATCTATACCCCATACATCAAAGATCTCCACTTCTAATATCTACTGTAGCGGCATCTCCTTCCTTCTACCAATTGTGCCTATTTTTTGACATCTATCACCACATTTTTACATAAGCCATAGAGTCTCTATACAGTGTAGGCCAAAAGAAACCTGACTGTAGCACCTTGCGCGTCGTCCTCTCGCCTCCGTGGTGCCCTCCATACAATGATATGTGACAACTCCTCAATACTTCTGCAATCTGGCTCTTTGGAATGCATCTTCTCATCACCTGATGCAGTCCTGGCTTAAACAAGTATGGCTCATCCCAAATGTAATACCTGCAATAATGTCTCAATTGCTTTCTTTGCTGAGCCGTAGCCTCCGGCGGATAGACTCCACTCACTAGCAAATTCACAATGTCTGCATACCAAGGGATTTCAGTTTCCCTTATTGTAAAGAGCTGCTCATCTAGGAACTCCACTTTGATGCTGTCACCTTCCTTCACATGCAACCGGCTTTCCAATCGCGATAGGTGATCTACCACTTGATTCTCGCTCCCCTTTCTGTCCCGGATCTCTAGGTCAAACTCTTGTAACAACAAGATCCATCTAATCAGCCTGGGCTTTGCATCCTTTTTGTTAAACAGATACCGAATCGCTGCATGATCGGTGTACACCACTACTTTAGAACCTACCAAATAGGACCTTAATTTATCAAACGCGAACACCAATGCTAGCATCTCCTTTTCAGTGACTGTATAATTGACTTGGGCTGCGTCAAGTGTTTTTCTTGCATAACGAATAGAATGAAAAATTCTATTCCTCCGCTGCCCCAATACAGCTCCTACAGCCACATCGCTTGCATCACACATTAATTCAAACGGTTGCTCCCAATCCAAAGAAGTGAGAATAGGTGTTTCTATCAACTTACGTTTCAACTCCTCGAATGCTTTAACACAATCCTCATCAAACTCGAACTTCACCTCTTTTTCTAGCAACTTGCATATTGGTCTAGAAATTTTAGAGAAGTTCTTGATGAACCATTTGTAGAACCCTGCATGTCAGAGAAAACTGCTAACACCCTTCACTGACACAAGTGGTGGTAGCTTTTCAATCACTTCGATATTTGCACGATCGACTTCCAACCCCTTGAAAGACACCTTATGGCCAAGGACGATACACTCCTTGACTAAAAAATGACATTTATCCCAATTGAGTACAAGGTTGGAGTCTTCACATCGAGCTAGCACCCTGTCAAGATTCTGCAAACAAGTAGCAAATGAATTACCGAAAACAGAAAAATCATCCGTGAATACCTCGATGAAATCTTCCACCATATCGTGAAAGATCTCTATCATGCATCTCTGGAATGTGGCGGGTGCATTGCATAGGCCAAATGGCATCCGCCTGAAAGCATATGTCCCACAAGGACATGTGAAAGTAGTCTTCTCCTGGTCCTCCGGTGCTATGGCTATTTTTTTATAGCCAGAATAGCCATCAAGGAAACAATGACCAACCTGTCCAATATCTGATCAATAAATGGGATAGGGTAATGATCTTTCCTTGTGGCCTCATTGAGCTTTCTGTAGTCCATGCAAATTCACCAGCCTGTGACTGTGTGTGTAGGTATCAGCTCATTCTTCTCGTTGGTGACCGCGGTCATCCCTCCTTTCTTTGGTATACACTGAACGGGACTGACCCATTCACTGTCTGAAATGGGATAGACCACACCTGCATCAAGCCACCTGATCACTTCCTTCCTAACCACATCCTTCATCATCGGATTTAACCTCCACTGATGTTGTACAGTTGGTTGTGCTCCTTCTTCCATTAAAATTATTTGTGTGCAAAAGGCTGGATTGATTCCCCTAATATCTGACATTTGCCAGCCCATTGCTTTCTTCCTCCTCCTGAGAACCACCAATGCATCCTTTACCTGCGCCTCCGTCAATTCTGCGGAGATGATGATTGGCAAGGTGTCATCTTCCCCCAAAAATACATATTTCAAATGTGGAGGCAATGTCTTCAACTCTAGTTTTGGTGCTTCCTCAATAGATGGTTTTGGCAATGGTTCCAAGGACCTCATCAATGGCTGAAAGTCTTGCTTCCTGAGATACCATTTTGGTTCATTCAATATTTGCACCATCTCATAAGTATTCTTGTGTCCGAAATGATCGGAGCCCCTCAAAGCTCTTTCCAATAGATCTTGAGAATCAACAATCTGAAGAATTTCTTCCTGGTTTAGCACATTGATTGCTGAAAGCTCCTCATAGTTGGCCGGAAGCTTCATGGCCTTATACACATCAAATACCTCCACTTTGTCATGCGCTCACATGGTTAACTGCCCCCAGCTACATCAATCAACGCTCTCCCAGTTGCCAAGAAAGGACGTCCCAAAATAAATGGGACTTCCGCATCCGGCTCAACATCCAATATAATAAAATCTACCGGGAATATGAGGGAGCCCATTTGCACTAGCACGTCCTCCACAATTCCATCTGGTCTGGCCAAAGAATGGTCTGCTAGCTGCAAGATCACTGTAGTTGGTCTAAGACTGCCCAACCCTAACTTCTTGAACACCGATGTAGGCATCAAGTTTATGCTCGCTCCCAAATCACATAATCCGCGAGCTCGGATACTTTGCCCGATTATGATCTGAATGGTAAAGCTCCTAGGGTCCTTGAGCTTTGTTGGCAACCTGTTTTGTATCCAAGAAGTGCACTCCTCAGTAAGCGCCACCATAGCATACTCCGTCAATCTTCTTTTGTTTACTACTATGTCCTTGGTATACTTTGCATATTTCGGCACTCCCTACAAAACATCAACCAAAGGTAAATTAATGTGTACCTGTTTCAGCACCTCCATGAACTTTTTAAAGCTAGCTTCCTCCTTGTGCTTCTTTAATCTTTGAGGGAACGGGGGTGGTGGTCTTTCTGCCTCGCTACCTTCTCCTTCCCCCTCTCATCATCATGTTCCCTATCTTTTTCCACTGCTCCTGATTGCTGAGGTGGTCTTTCTGGTTCCACCTCCTTGAGTTGTAATCCACTCCTTGTGTTCACTGTATTGACTTGCTTGGGATTTGGGTCAGTGTCACTCGGTAGTCCTCCTCTGGGCCTGATGTTTTGAGCTCCAGCTAGTTGTCCCAACTGGTACTCCAATGCCTTTGTTGCTAACTGCTGATTTTTCATTTCTGCAGCTAATTTCACATAGTCAGCCTGCATTTGTGCTTGGTTAGCTATCATTGTTTTGAACATTTCCTCAATGTTTTTGGTTGGTGGAGGAGGTGCATTGTTTCCTCTGTATTGAGACTGATAATTCTGATGCCCCCCTTGATTCCTCTGCACACCCTGATTCGAACTTTGCCCTTGATGGCCATTACTACCCCAGGAGAAATTTGGATGATTCCTCAAATTTGAGTTGTAATTGTTGCCATACTATTGGTTATTATTTCTCTGGACGTTCCCAACAAAGTTTACTGAATCTGGATTTGCACCACAACACTCAGCTGAGTGTTCATTACTCCCACTTACTTCACACCATACCTGCTGCACTACATTTACTGGGGCTTTGGCTTGATTTAAGCTCATACTGCTGAAGAGGGTATTGAGTTGATTTTGCAATGCAGCTATCTGTGTAGCGATAGCTATAAAACCATCCACCTCAAAGACTCCTGCCGCTTTCCTTGTTCCTCCTCGTGATGAATCCACATTCCACTCTGGATTTCCCTGTGAAATACGATTTAACAAAGTAAAAAGCTCCTCATAAGTCTTTTCTAATGCCTGTCCCCCAGCTGCTGAGTCTAGCAAAATTTTTGTGTGTGGCACCAAACCCTCAGTGAAAGTATGCACCAACACATCGTTGGACTGGTGATGGTGAGGACAGTTCCTTAACATTGATTTGAACCTTTCCAAAGCTTGATACAGATTTTCACCCTCTCTTTGTTTAGAACTTAGAATCTGACTTCTAAGTCTCGCTGTTTTCCCAGATGGAAAGAATCGTATCAAAAACTTTCTTGCAAGATCATCCCACGTGGTGATAGAGTTAGGTGGTTCAGCTTTCAACCACCTCTTTGCTTCCCTCAATAATGAAAATGGGAATAATGTAAGCCTCACTTAGTCGGATGATACTCCAGCGGGAATGTAAGTGTCACTTATTTCCAAAAAGTTTTGGAGATGTTGTTGTGGATCTTCCTGAGGGAGACCTGTGAATTGCCCGCTGGTGTGCGACAACTGCACCATGTTCTGTTTAAGCTCAAACCTCCCTCCTGGCTCTGGTCTGCTAATACTAGATGTAACATTGTTAGCATGTGGGATTGCCACTTCGTGAACCGGCCATGCTGCTATTTCCTCGGGCACTAAAACTGCCCTCACAAGTGGTGGGTTCTGTTGTTGCTCTAGAATTGCCTGTCTTAGCAACTGTAGCTTCTTCTCTAGAGCTTCCCTTCTTTGATGATGAAATTGTCTTAGCAACTGTAGCTTCTTCTCTAGAGCTTCCCTTCTTTGACGATGAAATTGTCTTTCCGTCTCTATAGATGAATCCACCAACTCCTTATCTCTTGCCAGCGTTCAGAAGATTTCAATATCTGCAAGAGAAAGGCTAAGATCAAGTTGTCAGAACTTATATAGAATTTGTAAACTAACACTAAAAAAATAATTTTACCAATTGCCAGTCCCCGGCAACGGCGCCAAAAACTTGTTCGGTGGGTGGTTTGACTACACGCAAGTGCACGTGGTCGAACAAGTAGTAAAGTGGCTTATGTAAAGCCAAGTATCGATCCCACAAGGACTGAACTACAGTACTAATTAACTTAAGCGTCAGTGAACTGTGTCTTTATGAATGCAGAAAACCAATTAAACAATATTTTGATAGTAAGTTTGCTAAGTAATAAAAATATAAGTTAAAATTATAATTTGAGTCTGAACAATAGTAATGAGCAAGCTGAGGTCAAAACAAACATGCAGGGAAGTAATTTATCAATTCAATTCAGCTAATCTTTTCTTCGGTTGCTAGTCAAGAATTATTTCCTATGGATTGGATCTTTCGACTAAGAATCATGAACCTTAATCTACATTTCTGCGATAAAAGTATTTCATGCCCTAGCCATACATACCCAATTCCTTAATTGACTAATAAGACTTTCAGATATATTTTTATTCTGAATGTAAATCAATTCTCAATTTTCTAAACTAAGAAGAGATCATATCCTACCAATTCACATCTTTCCAATTTCTTTCCTTTTCAAAATCAAAATTGGATTTTTAGATATACATTAACATTGGTCAAACATTAATGCAGTAAAAACAAGAATTGATAGAACATCCATTGAAGAAAAGATGAAAACTGAAATGATTAACAATTACATTCCACTACAATTATTCTTAACCTCAGCAAGAAGTGAATTAGCCACTCATTTGTGGATTAAACATCATCAAATAAGTGAAATTCATACAAACAATTGAGATAAAAGAGAGAGATAGAGATGAACCCTAGAATTTTCGTCCCCTCAACTGCCTGTAACCCACGTTCCTTCTCAACCAAGTCAGAATGTTTAAAATAAAACCTAAGTGTGCTATTTATACTATTGACAATTTTTCCCGGAATAACAAGCAACGTGGCACGGAGTGTATCGCGGAGCACTCCCTCTGTGCCACGGAGGTATCACGGACCCTCACTGGAAGTCGACTCCCCAGGCAATTTCGCCCAGCGTGGCACGGCTTGCATCGTGGAGCCTGGCCAACGTGCCACGGTGCTATCACGCACCTTCACTGGAAATTGCCAAAATTATTTCATCCGAGGCAGAATGCCTCTGCAATGGCAGCGTGACGCGGATCCATCGCGGAGCCCCTATTTTTGCTGCTCTCCCTTGTCATTTTCCACTCCTTGTCTCCGAGTCATTTCCGATATTCACCAACATGTATATTAGCTTCCAAAATTTCCTTTTACCTGCAAAACAACACTATTCATGTTGGTTAGTATAAATTCACATTTTAACTAAAAATCACATGAGAATGTACACATAACGATAGATAAACAAGTCAAAATGAAGCATTCGAGTATCACTTGGGCATGCAATTCTACCCAAGATCACTCTTCCCATGGGTGCTAAGGGCCTTGATTAGTCCTTTGGTTCCCGGGTGAAGGAACCCCCATTTGATTTGCGATATATTGGCACTCCTCCTTATACCTTGGTGGTGAAGACTCTCCCTCAAAATGCATTGGACCTTGAATTCCCACAACATTTACACCTTTAGGCCCAACTCCCAATACTTGATTAATCATTAAATCCAGTTGAGTCGTCATTTTGGAAAGATTTTCATCTCGCTCTTCCTCTTTGTTTCTCATTTTAGCTGTTAGCAAACTAGAACTAGCATCATGTGAAGATACAATCATCTCCCTTATATGCCACACCCTATTCGTCTTCATTATCCTATCCAAAAGGGCTTTAGTTATACCATACATCTTGTCCATGATTGAGCTTCCCACTAGGTTATTGGCGACTGATTTGTTTATTGATTCTAAGACTTGATAAAAGCTTTGAAGTAAAACTTCATGGGGAATACCATGGTTAGGACAAAAAGATACCTTCTTCATAAACCTCAGCCATGCTTCATGAAAAGGTCCACCCGGCTCTTGCCTAAAGTTTGTAACGTCATCCCTCACTGCAACATCCTTGAAGGAGGGAAAAGTCAATCAAAAAATACTTCTGTCAACTCTTGCCACATGGTGATGCATCCCGAAGGCAACTCTTCTAACCCTATAGCTACTTCTCCCGTTAAGGATAATGGGAAGAGCCTCAACCTGATAGACTCTTGGCTTATATTAATTATACTAAAAGGTTGGCAAATCTCGAGGAAGTTCCTCAAAAGGTAGTTTGCATCCTCACTTGGTTTACCCCTAAAGATCATTTCATCTGCAGTAGGTGCAACATCATACTAGTGACATGAAACGCCGCATTCCCTACCGTAGCTGATAAGAAAATGGCACCTGCAACCTCAGGCAAGACGGGTTTATTCTCTTCATGTTCCATGTTTCCTTCCACCAAACTATCACCCTCTTAGGAATGATGGCTCATATGAATACACCTTATATGACCAATGAAAGAACAACATCAAAACAAATAAGATTCTTAATCAATTCAAATTAACAAACAACTCATGGATATCAAGCGATATTCCCCGGAAATGGCGCCATTTTTGATAACTCTCAAACTGAATTCTTTATTTAGAGAGAATGCAAAAATGTAAGCGATTGTTTGTTGTATCAACAAATAACGTGAAGGGTGCAGAGGTCGAATCCCATAGAGAATAGAGAATGATTTATACAAGAGTTGTTTAAACAATTGAATTGATTTTCATCAAAGCAATGATGACGTAAAAGTAAACTTTAGGGAAGTGAATTAAATAATATTGTGGAATCAAAAATTAGTTAATCAAGAGAGCAAGATAACCAAAATTGAGAAACAATAACTAGCAAAGGCTAGAGGTGTGGTGTAGATGGGATGTCAATCAAATCAGAATTGACTAGACAACAAAGTTATTACTATTATTTATAAATAACCTTGGAAAAAGATGGAGCCCGATGTTTTTCACCCACTTGACTCCTTATTCTCATGTCCTTTTGAACCTCAAGGTACAATTCAACTATTTCAATATGGTTTGGATTACCAGATGAGTTATTTCTAGCCATCAACCTCTAAAGGAATTATGATCATGGATTTTGGCTATTTCTAGCCCAACCCCACATAATAAAATCCAATCCACTATTAAATTCTCCCCCATTACTTAATTCTTCTTTTTCAAGACAAAATCAAGTAAGAAAACAATACTCATTTTTTCAACTATGAGCAATCAACTATAATTTGAGGAGAATTCAATATATTTACACTAATTAAGTAATAACAAGACAAATCTAGAAATATCCAATCAAATTAGACATCCATCATCATACACCTCTAGCTATAGATTTAGCTACTCATAATTGAGAAACATAATAGCATATTTATCAATAAACACAACAATTTCACCATTAACGGTAAGCAAAATAAAGCTCAAAATATCTGTATAATTGTGGTTATACCTTGCTGAAGAAGATGAAGATGAAAAAGTATTCAAAATAACTATGCTCTTCTCCAATGGAGTTCTTTCTCTGTCACAACCCGAATGTAGGACCGGATCGAGACAGGGGATAAGGAGACCCGAGAGACTCCAAGTCGACCCATGGAATGAACATACATCTACCTCAATTACTAAAACTAAAGAATCAACATAATAATCTTACCAGAAGTTTGAAATAAACATAACGTCAAAATACACAATCTGAAGCTGAGTACATCCTTTTTGTTTGAAAAGCCTCTAAACATGATGAGTTGATGGGACAAGACCCCAACTAACTCAAATAAGCTAAAACTCAAAATACATAGAGACATCTAAATAAGCATGGTCCTCGAGAGATGAGGACTCACCAACAAGTGTAAGATGCTAACTGTGAAGACTGGCTATGAACGAGGCTGAGTCTGAGTGTCGGGTCATGTATTATGAAACAATACAACATACAGTATGCGGTTAGTGCGTGGAATGTACCGAGTATGCAAGTTAAGTAAAATCACTAAAATAAGTAAAATCATTTAAAGACATGCATAAAGTAAGACATGAATAATAAGAATCTTATAGTAGGTCTGGCATGCATTCTTTCCGAAATCATGACCTCATCATAACATAACATAACATCACAACTGAATTGATTAACTGAAAGTTGAAATCTTATAGTCATGAGTAAAACTATACATTGAGTCAAACCTGCTTTTGAACATATATAGATGTATAAATCTCATGAATGATGAACATGCATAACCGAAATCATGAGGAACAATGGGAGACTCGTCTTTTAACAAACATACCACGATAGAGCATACGTGGTTCCAACTATCACACTCAAGTGGGAAGAGCCATCCGAAGCCATGCCAAGTTTAGGGATACTATGATATCGATATCAAACTCGTGGCCCAATAGTATAGGGGATAGCTCATAATAGAGGTCTCAAAGTAATATATATATATATATATATATATATATATATATATATATATATATAGGTCTGGCATGCATTCTTTCCGAAATCATGACCTCATCATAACATAACATAACATCACAACTGAATTGATTAACTCAAAGTTGAAATCTGATAGTCATGAGTAAAACTATACATTGAGTCAAACCTGCTTTTGAACATATATAGATGTATAAATCTCATGAATGATGAACATGCATAACCGAAATCATGAGGAACAATGGGAGACTCGTCTTTTAACAAACATACCACGATAGAGCATACGTGGTTCCAACTATCACACTCAACTGGGAAGAGCCATCCGAAGCCATGCCAAGTTTACGGATACTATGATATCGATATCAAACTCGTGGCCCAATAGTATAGGGGATAGCTCATAATGGAGGTCTCAAAGTAATATATATATATATATATATATATAAGAATAAACCTATGTTGGCGTGTAGTCCTGAGGCATAGGGTGATTGACCCTTAACCTACTCGGTACTAGACACTACTCCCAAAAACATACATATGCTCTCCATCGTTTTTCAAAGAAGCATACCATTGTTAATTCACGAAGCTAAATTATCAAATACATCTCAAATATGAAATCATGCATATGAGAAGCTTTAGCTCAAAACATACCACAAGCTGAAAGATAATTGGGAGTCTTCGCTCCAAAACCATGTGGTAAGCTTAATTTGGGAAAATCTTAAATCATACTTGAACATGAGGGCATTGCCCAATACCTTAACATGCTTTAAAGTACTCAATTCATACTGAAAACATGATTATAAAAATGGGTAGCTTGAAAACATGCTTTTCATCATAGTATCTCATCATAATCATATATTCATCACAAATCTCATGTTTCATGAACTTTTTATCATTGGGCATCTTGATTTAGTAAACTTACAACATGATTTTTCTTTGAAAATAACTTAAAACTTTCCCATGAATTCTAATCCAATAGTATATACATATTTAAATCATGCCTATGTAGATAATTAGGAATTTCATGCATTGGGTTAAACCCCATAGATTGACATAGAAAATTCATGATTTTGAGAGGGATTGCACATGGGTGTGAAAGGATTCATCCATTCATAACCCTACCTACCCGGGGAAGATAAAATTTCACCACTCCTTGAAAGCCCAATGGAAAAATTAAAGAATACTTGAAGAAGAACAAGATTGGCCACCTCCCTAATTTTCTAACTTTGCATGCATGGATATGAATAAGCCTAGGATAGATTTTACCCTCATAAAACACTACATTTCGAGCCTCAAATGACGTAGTTTAGGACACTAGGACTTACGAATGACAAAAATGCACTTAATAAAATTCCTGAAATTTCTACACTGATGGTGACAAGGACCATCCTAACGGGTCGTTCTTGGATACTATGACTCATGGTATCCATCCGTCGTCTCTACTGCCCGACTTCACATTCTCAGGTTCAGCCCCACGAATCGACAGGATGAGTCATCCCTTCAAACAATGACTAGTTACATTGCCTGTTGTCTCCTTTTAGACGACCTACACCAAGGCTTCCCACGAACCATACCATGACTCGTTTCTCCATCTAATGAGTCGTGGTTTCCTTCTATTACCTTGACAGGAGGTTTTAATACTCCTTCCTATGACTACTCACCACGACCCATTTTTAGGAACAACGGGTCGTTCAACAACCCGTTACTCCCCCTTAGGCTGAGGACAATTCCTACCACGGCTTCAAACAACGACTCGTAGCAACAATTAATGGGTCGTTATTTGACTCGTTACTTCCAACTGCCACCCAGCCAGACCTCACCACGGATGCTTCCTATGGGTCGTTAGTCTTACCAACGTTCTGTTAGGTGACCCGTTCTATGGAATTTTTGTAGATTCTGCCAACTTCCATTTTTAAATCCGGAATATAATATTAGGCCTTCCATGGTATTACAATATCTCCCCCTTTGGAACAGTCATCCTCGAATATGGTAAAACATATAGAAACCAAGAAACGCAATCATTACACTCAAATACTTATCATTTAAGCTGAAAATTGACAAAATGACTATCTTTGATTCAAACTACATGGATGAACCAAACACATAAAACACTCATACATACATATACATAAAAGAAACTTGTGCACATGAATTGAACATGAAAACTAAATAGAGTTTTAGTGCAAAAACTGATACCTCGAGCTGGAATTGAGCCAGTAGAGAATAAATGTGGGTGTCTAGCCATCATGTTCGCTTCGACTTCCCAAGTATCTCCTTCAATGTGCTTATTCCTCCATAAAACTTTAACTGAAGCTGCTTTCTTGAACCTTAGCCTTCGAAACTGTCGATCCAGTATTTCCACTGGAACCTCCTCATAACTGAGGTTGTCTTTCACACCAACACTGTCCATAGGGACAACTAGATCTAGATCACCCAAACACTTCTTTAAGAGCAACACATGGAAAACTGGATGCACGGAAGATAATTCTGAGAGCAACTCCAATTCATATGTCACCTTCCAACCCGTTTTACAATCCGATAGGGGCTAACATAACGAGGGCTGAGTTTTCCTTTCTTTCCAAACTGCATCACTCCCTTTGTGGAAGTATCTTCAAAAACACCCAATCATCCACCTTGAATTCTAATTCCCTCCTTCTCACATCGACATAGAAATTTTGGTGACTTTGATCTGTCTTCAACCTGTCCCGTATGAGCTGAACTTTATCCATAACCTCGTGAACCGAATCTGGTCCTATCATCACAGCTTTACCAACTTTGAACTAACCAATAGGCGATCTACATCTCCGCCTATAGAGAGCCTCAAACGGTGCCATCTAAATAGTGGAATGATAGTTGTTATTGTATGCAAACTTGATAAGAGGAAAATGATCATCCCAACTACCTTTGAAGTCAATCACGCATGCTCTTAGAATGCCCTTGAGAGTCTGAATTGTCCACTCCGCTTGACCATCCATTTTCGGGTGAAATGATGTGCTGAGCTTAACCTGAGTACCAAGTCCTTTTTGAAATGACCTCCAAAACTGAGAGGTAAATTGAGTACCTCGGTCTGATATAATGGACAAGGGCACTCCATGCAATCGAACTATCACCCAAATATATAGTTTGGCATAGTCCTCGGCCGAATCCGTGGTTTTGATAGGTAGAAAATGAGCGGCCTTGGTCAACCTGTCTACCACAACCCAAATGGAGTCATATTCTCGACAAGTATGAGGTAAACCCTTGATGAAGTCCATATTAATTACTTCCCACTTTCAAGTAGGAATACTGATATCCTAAAGCATGCCTCCCGATCTCTGGTGTCCAACCTTTACTTGCTGACAGTTGGGGCACTTTGCTACAAATTCTACGATGTTCTTCTTCATGGAATTCCACCAATAGACTTCTTGTAACTCACGGTACATCTTCGTGGCACCTGGATGGATAGAATCCCTGGATCCATGAGCCTCATGCAACATCCAGCTCCTCAAGTCATCCACATCCGAAACACATAATCGACCTTGGCATCGAAGCACACCATCTCCCCCTTTAGAGAAGACCTCTACCTTCTGATTTTGAACCTCTTCCTTCAAATTTACCAAAATAGGGTCCTCATCTTGTCTAACTTTTACATCAGTCACCAATAACGATTCTGATCAGTTCTGAACAATAACACCGCAATCATTTGAGTCAACCAACCTAATTCCTAAACTTGCGAGTCGGTGCACATCCTTCGCCAGCTCTTTCTTTCCCTCATCCACATGAGACACACTCCCCATAGAGAGTCTACTAAGTGTGTCTACCACTATATTGGCCTTACCCGAATGGTAAAGCACACTCATACCATAGTTCGTGAGTAGCTCTAACCACCTCCTTTGCCGAAGATTGAGATCCTTCTCTGTAAACACATATTGTAAACTCTTATGGTTCATAAACACATCCAAGTGGACCCTGATGCCCCGCAAGTGTACGGGTCGTACAAGTAATATAGTGGCCCTTTTTAAGAGCCGGTTGTCGAACCCACAAGGATTGAACCAATTCAGCTAATTATCAAGTTCAAGATATTAACTGTCGCAAGTGTTGATTGTATATTTTTTCAAGAAATTTAATTAAGTCTAGATGTGGTCAATGAAATACTCTGAATTCATTCAAGGAGCAACTAGAGTTAAAGCCGGATAATCATGCGATACTACGATTTGCAATGGTTTAATTATGAAACTATCAATTGTCGTCTCACATAATTAAAATTGCATGTTCATGGTCTTCCGAACCTCTAAACACGACAAACTAGCCTCACTACTACATCGTTGAGCGAGGATGTCATTTCTAGTTCGTGGGCAATTCACTACGTGGATGTGGTTTATGGGGTTTATGCCATTGATTTGGGTACTTCGGTACCTCCAACCATTTAACAAATCTTAGCTTCACAACTACTCCTACAAGTGGTGGAGTACGATTCTATGTTGGTGTCTTTCTATCTTCCCATTTTATAAACCAAGCAAGGTAATTAGGTATATTCCTATCCTAACCATAAATCTTATCAAAAGACAAGAACTTGCTTCCTACATTCTTATGTTCCTGCCTAGGTTTGCTTCCTCAAGCATTTACCTACGCTTAACGTGTGTGTTTTCATGGTGATCAATCATAAGAACAACCATAATTAGGAATGCAAGACAAAACAACAATCAACAACTTAATTCCAAAATAAATTCGTAAAAACACAATCATAACTCATGGCTTCAACCCTAGAGGAAGGGATCTAGCCACTCATGTTCGTAAAATTACAAGAAAACATTGTTAAAGTAACAAACTTACAAGAATTGGTAGAAGAGAAGATGAAATTGATGAACCCTAGGTGAGTTCCGCCACTTCTCCCTTCACTCCTAGGTGGTTTTTCAGAATAAAATCATGACAAAATGATTTTAGGAGCTAAGGGAGCTATTTATTGTAAATGAGAGATGTATAAAATTATGCCTGGCTTGGAATAGCTCCATGTCACAGAGGTTATCGTGCCAATATGCTTCCATGACACGGAGGCATCACGTAGGCATTTTGGAAACCAAAACAGTCGCCAAGCAGAAGCTGGCCGTGTTGGCAGCGTGTCACGCTGCTTGTGAAGCGCGTTAGGTGCCGTGTCACGGCCCTTGTCGTGCAGCCTACCTTCCATGGCATGTTGCCAACGCGCAGGTGGGCTGTTTCGCGCATTCCCCTTGCCAACGTTCGCATTCTACTTCCGATTCCATGCCGCCAATTCACCAACTCATAGATTAGTTCCTAAAAATCATTTTAAACCTACAAAAATAAGAACTAATCATGTTGGTTAGTATATATATTCACATTTACATAAAAATACATGAGAATGCATATAATTAAGTCGATAAAAGAGACAAAACTAAGTTATAAAGCATCAGTCGGGCATGCTATTTTTCCCGAGATCACCTACCCCACACTTAAAGCCTTGTTCGTCATCGAACAACCCTTTGACATCTCATGTAAATGAATACTCACACATAACTAAGTTAACAAGATAATTCAAGTTACGGCTATAATGATTATTTGAGATAACAAGTTAAAAATAGAGCATGCACGATGTAGTCATTAAAATGAGATACAACTATGTTAAGACTTCATAACCTTAAGAATTGACTCTCAATCTTAGCAAACTCATGCAAATCAACTGATCAAGAAATCCAACATGAATTATATCCTTCATTAAACATGTGCCCTCACAACAAGAGAGTTACCCATTTTCACACACAAATTTTTAAATCACAACATGTATGGGTAAATGAATAAAATTACGCTCACTCTCCCAAAGAATTCACATGCATCAGGTAGTGAACCATAAGCTTGCCCTTAGTGTTTTACTCCACTAATTTAAGGATGTATACGTAAGATCAAGTAGGACTTAATGGGTTGTAATGTAAGCTAAGGGACGGGTAGGTACTTTTCTGGCCAGTAATAGTGACTATCTTCACCAAGCGCTTTTAATACATCCAACATTCATTAAGGACATCTCTTTTCTTACTTCCTCCTCATTCTTTTCAATCTTGAATTTTCTCTTCTTGTTCCCATTTCTTTAAGCACACTTAGCTTTTTGGTGTAACAAGTACTTAAGCCCTTTTTCATTCAGTTCTTTTCTTACTCCCGACCAATAATCAAGCATTTTCAAACAAGTGCATCCCTAAGTTTTTCCTTAACTTCCACAACTGCAATTTTTCCTTCTTTTTCCCAATTCTCGCTCCTTCACTCTTTCGGATTTTTCACTTAAGCGCTTAGGAGTTTTGGATCAATTTCAAGGCTAATGAAAGAAAAAGGATTTAGCTTATGTTGTAGCTATCAAAGAATAGGCTTAAGGCTCAATGGGGCTAACTAGGATTAAATATTCAAGGTAGGTAAAGTGAGGGATAAAATTTAGGTTCATTCAAAGAAATGCCTAAATCATCTCCTACAGTCCACATCCTTCATTTCGTTTTATGTACACACCAGGAAAGTTATAGACATTCCACAATAGCATGGAATATTCGAAAAACTTACACTCATAGTACATGCGCAATTCAAGACACATTCAGCAGACTCTTACTCAGCTAATCACAAGAATTCAGAATTAAGCTTCAATCACATTGAGTCAAATTCAAGAGCCTAAGTTTCTCAAACACAGTTATACACTTCTTACATGGTTCAACACTAACCACACTTGTATCTTACAATCATATATAGCACATAACATGAACATCAAGCCATCAATTAGCTACGGGTTCAAAAACCAAAATCTATGGACTAATTTTCCTCAAGACGGTCGTCATCCATCCATTTTCGGAAACAGTCCCTAAATATTTCTAAAAACATTATATACAGACAAAGAAAATTTATATTCTTCGGTTCAAAGACCCCCCATTGGAAAAGAACCGAAAAGAAAAACCAATGGGTGATGAAGTCATGCTTAATTCAAAATTTTTGTTCCAATATTTCTCCCAAGCACTAATTCACCAAAATCGTTAAGCACAAAAAAATTTTGAAATTTTCCTCACCCCACACTTGAATCATGCTATGTCCCCATAGCATCAAATTAAAATTAAAAAGGGTAAGAAATACTCCCTGAGCCTCTATGCCTAGCTAAAACAGCATGCTTTTCTTCAAGTTTTCATAAGTGGGTGTTTGACCCAACACTTTTTCTCTTCCATGTTTGTTAGCTTTCTCTTCCACGGGTACTCAGACTTCCCCTCTTTCTGTGCCTAACTTTCCACCAAAAACAACACAATTTGAAAATAAACAAAAACAGATAAACAAAAATCATAAATTGTACCTGCGGTACCCTTGGGTTTCCTCCCAAGCAGCGCCTTATTTTACGTCGTGGCACAACGTGAACAATCCTTTTCAGGAAATCCTCATACTTGGGTTCCCGTTCGAGAACCATCTCCTTTTCTTTTGATTTTTAGGGGAAACAGCCTCCACTCCGTTCCTCTATTCCTCCAGCTTCTTCACACTCTGAAGCCCTTTATCATCCCAAGAAGTTATGGAGTTCGATGGCTCAGACTTCAACCACCTCTTTGCCTCTCCCAACAATGAGAATGGAAAGAGGGTAAGTCCGACCTAGTCTGTGGACACTCCGGTGGGGACGAAAGTGTCACTAATCTCTAAAAAGTTCTGTAGGTGCTGCTGCGGGTCCTCATGTGCCATCCCAGTGAATTGACCACTATAATGTAACAGCTGCACCATGTTTTGTTTCAATTAAAAGTTCCCTCCAGGTTCCAATTTACAGATACTAGAGTTCACATTCGTCGCTTATGGGATTGCCACTTCGCGAACTGGTCTGGCTTCCATTGCTTCCGTTGACAATTGTGCTGTCCTGCGTGTGGTTGTTGTTGTACCTTTTCTTGAAGTCGTTTCAACTTTTTCTCAAGAGATACTCTCCTTTGCAAATGGATTTGACGTTCAGGTTCAAAAAGCGGTTCCACAAGCTCTCTATTCTTAGCCAGCTCGGCAGGACAACCTGTCACCTCCAATAAATCAGACTAAGACCAAGTTTCTCAGCACTTAAGGAAATTTAAAGATCACACAAAAACAGATAAATTCTCTAAACTTCGCCGAGTCCCCGACAACAGCTCCAAAAACTTGATGCCCCGCAAGTGTACGGGTCGTACAAGTAATATAGTGGCCCTTTTTAAGATCCGAATGTCGAACCCAAAGGGACTGGACCAATTCAGCTAATTATCAAGTTCAAGTGTGATATTAAATGTCGCAAGTGTTGATTATAGAAATTTTCGAGAAATTTAATTAAGTCTAGATGTGGTCAACGAAATACTCTGAATTCTTTTAAGAATCAACTAGAGTTAAAGCCGGAGCGATACTACGATTTGCAATGGTTTAAGTATGAAACTATCAATTGTCCTCTCACATAATTAAAATTGCATGTTCATGGTCTTCCGAACCTCTAAACACGACAAACTAACCTCATTACTACATCGTTGAGCAAGGATGTCTTCTAGTTCGTGGGCAGTTCACTATGTGGATGTGGTTTATGGGGTTTATGTCATTGATTTGGGTACTTTCGTACCTCCAACCATTTAACAAATCTTAGCTTCACAACTACTCCTACAAGTCGTGGAGTACGATTATAAGTTGGTATCTTTATATATTCCCATTTTATCAACCAAGCAAGGTAATTAGGTATATTCCTATCCTAACCACAAATCTTATCAAAAGACAAGAACTTGCTTCCTACATTCTTATGTTCCTGCCTAGGTTTGCTTCCTCAAGAATTTACCTACGCTTAACGTGTGTGTTTTCATGGTGATCAATCATAAGAACAACCATAATTAGGAATGCAAGACAAAACAACAATCAACAACTTAATTCCAAAACAAATTCGTAAAAACACAATCATAACTCATGGCTTCAACCCTAGAGGAAGGGTTCTAGCCACTCAAGTTCATAAAATTACAAGAAAACATTGTTAAAGTAACATACTTACAAGAATTGGTAGAAGAGAAGATGAAATTGATGAACCCTAGGTGAGTTCTACCACTTCTCCCTTCACTCCTAGGTGGTTTTTCAGAATAAAATCGTGGCAAAATGATTTTAGGAGCTAAGGGACCTATTTATAGTAAGTGAGAGATGTATAAAATTATGCCCATCATGGAATAGCTCTATGTCACGGAGGTTATCGTGTCAATATGCCTCCGTGACACGGAGGAATTGCGTAGGCATTTTGGAAACCCAAATAGTCACCAAGCAGAAGCTGGCCGCGTTGGCAGCGTGACACGCTGCTTGTGCAGCATGTTAGGTGCCGTGTCACGGCCCTTATCGCGTAGCCTGCCTGCCGTGGCACGTTTCCAATGCACATGTGGGCATTTTTGCGCATCCCCCTTGCCGACGTTCGCGTTCTACTTTCGATTCCATGCCTCCACTTCACTAACTCATAGATTAGTTCCTAAAAATCATTTTAAACCTACAAAAACAAGAACTAATCATGTTGGTTAGTATATATATTCACATTTACATAAAAATACATGAGAATGCATATAATTACATCGATAAAAGAGACAAATCTAAGTTATAAAGCATCACTCAGGCATGCTATTTTTCCCGAGATCAGACCCCGTACAAATAATGTCTCCATATCTTTAAGGCGAATACCATTGCGGCCAACTCAAGATCATGGGTCGGGTAATTCTTCTCCTGAACTTTTAGTTGTCTAGAGGCATATGCTATAACTTTTTCATGCTACATCAATACACACTCAAATCCGATCCTTGAAGAATCAAAATACACCAAAAGCCCATTGGTACCCTCTTGTAGGGTCAACACCGGTGCTGAGGTAAGTAGAGCCTTCAACTCCTGAAAGCTCCTCTCACCAGCCTCCGACCATTGGAATTTTACCTTCTTTTAGGTCAATTTGGTCAAGGAAGCTGTAATAGATGAGAAACCTTTCAAAAACCTTCAATAGTAGCTGGCTAAACCCAAAAAGCTCCTAATATCTTAAGGATTCACCGGTCTAGGCCAATTCTTCACTTCTTCTATTTTCTGATAGTCCACATTTATGCTTTCACTTGATACCACATGGCCCAAAAATGACACTGAGTTTAACCAAAACTCACACTTGTTGAATTTGGCATATAATTGGCGATCCATGCGAGTTTAAAGCACTACTCTCAAATGAGTGACATGCTCCTCCTTGCTTCGGGAGTATATCAGGATGTCATCAATAAACACAATCATGAACATATCCAAGTCTGGCTTGAACACCGTACTCATCAAGTGCATAAAAGCTTCAGGAGCATTAATTAGTCCAAATGACATAACTACAAACTCATAATGACCATACCGCATCCTGAAGGCTATCTTCAGGATATCGCTCTCTCGAACTCTAAGCTGATGGTAGCCAGATCTGAGATCTACCTTTGACAAACACTTGGCACCCTGAAGCTGGCCAAAAAATCATCAATCCTTTGTAGAGGATACCTATTTTTTATGGTGACTTTGTTCAATTGCCGATAAATCAATGCACATACGAAGAGAACCATCTTTCTTTTGGATAAAAAGAATTGGTGCACCCTATGCGGACTTGCTCGGTCTAATGAAACCCTTATCTAATAGGTCCTTCAGCTGTTCTTTCAACTCCTTTAGCTCAGCTGGAGACATTTTATAGGGAGGAATAGATATAGGTTGTGTATCGGGAAGAAGGTCAATACCAAAATCAATCTCCCGTTCGGGAGGGATTCCCGATAGATCATCAGGAAGGACCTTCGGATACTCACATACTACTGGGACAAACTGGATAGTTGGGGTCTCGGATGTCACATCCTTAACCCTAACTATACTGTACATATAACCTTTGGAGATCATCTTTCTGGCCTTAAGGTAGAAAATGAAACGACCTACAAGTATAGTTGAACTACCCTTCCACTCTAAGACTGTCTCTCCCAGAAATCTGAAATATACTGCTCGGGTCCTACAATTAACTGAAGCATAACAAGCAAATAGACAATCTATGCCAAGGATGACATCGAAATCGGTAATGGCTAACTCTATCAAATCTACTGAGGTGATTTTCTAAAGGATGGAGACTGTGCAACCTCTATACTCCCATCTAGCTACAACTGAATCACCTACTAGAGTAGAGACTGAGAAGGTTTTTGACAAGACTTCGCGACTGACTCCAAAGCTACTGGCCACATACGGTGTCACAAACCACAAAGTAGCTCCTGGACCTAACAAAGAATAAACATCACGATGAAAGACTTGCAACATACCACCACATCCGGGGAGACCTCCTGCTCCTAGAGGGATGCTAATGCATACAATCTGTTTTGGCCCTAACTGCCACTTGATGTGCTGAGTGTGCGAGTGGGGCTGCTGAACTAGAAGCTGGGCCTTGGCCCCTATCATAGTCCTCTCGCTGTCGGGTGATCTCTGAGCATGTGTCCGGGCTTCCTACACCCGAAGCAAGTACTTGAACCTTCCAAGCACTGGCCCGTGCCCCCGACCATATCTTCGCAAGCCGGGATACTAAAATCTATGAGCTTACTAATCTGACCCCTCGAGCCTAATGCTCTCCCCATATGATCATGCTTAGGCTTGGATGCCAAAGTCAATGCTGAAGATGATTGGGCTTACGACCTCTGGTGGGTCTACTGTTGGTGCCCACCACCTAACCTCGGCTGTGAGAATCTCTGACTATCAGTCCTGGCCCTCTTGGCCTCACACTCTCTCATATGCACCGCCTCCATCTGCTGGGCGTAAAAGACTATCCAAGGAAAATCCATATCCTATTAGACCATAGCTTCCTACAATCCTTGTCCAAATAACCCGCCACGACACGAACAAACCTGCTCACATGCGCCCTCTGATCAGCCACTAACTCTGGGGCATATTTTGATAGGTGAGTAAACTCAAGGGCATACTCCTGCACCGTCATTCTCCCCTCCTTATGATTCACAAATGAAGCTACCATTAGCTCCAACATCTCACATAGGAAGAACCCCTCTATGAATGCAACATGGAACTCCTCCCAAGTGACAGGACCTACTCCGGCAGCCCTACTATCTTTCCATTATCGAAACTAGATATGTGAGACCCCTTTCAACTTATAAGAGGTCAACTCTACACATTCAACCATATTTAACCCCATGACTTGGGTGATCTTCATAATCTCATCAATGAACTCTAGCGGATTCATTCTTAAGAAATCCCTGACTCGAGCCACTGCCACATTTCCATTTTGATGGACATGCGCAACTGCCTGTTGATTGACCTGAACGATTAAGGCCTAGAAGAGCATCTGAATAGCTGCCCTAAATTAGGCATGGGCAACTGGCTCCGATGCTTGGTGCTCCTGGACTGATGGGGCTTGCTGGTGCCAGTTTTCGTTGCTATCCTCGTGGCCGTCTCCATTCCAATTCCTCCTACCATTTACTTTGGGGGGAGCCATGATATTGTAATCGCGAATCGCATGAATTAGAACGATAGGGAGACATTTCATCGCATGACATAGATCATGAAAGAAGGGAACATTTCCTAAACGTCTTGTAGCCTCTTCGTCATAACTGTGGCGCACTTCACACCCATAAAAAGACTCTACTCAACGCGGCTTTTAGACACCCTAGGACAATTCAAACCTATTGCACTAATACCAAGTTTGTCACGAACTGAACAGAGGCCCAAATCGAGACACGGGACAAGGAGCCCCGAGAGACTCCAAGTCGACCCATGGCATGAACATACATCTATCTCAATTACTAAAACTTAAGAATCAACATAATAATCTTAGCAGAATTCTGAAATAAATGTAATGTCAAAATACACAATCTGAAGCAGAGTATATCCTTTTTGTCTAAAAAGCCTCTAAACATGATGAGTTGATGGGACAAGACCCCAACTAACTCAAATAAGCTAAAACTTAAAATACATAGAGACATCTGAATAAGCATGGTCTTCGAGAGATGAGGACTCACTAACAAGTGTAAGATGCTAACTCTGAAGACTGGATATGAACGGGGTTGAGTTTGAGTGCCTAGTGATGTATCATGAAACGATACAACATAGAGTATGCGGTCAGTACGTGGAGTGTACCGAGTATGCCAAGTAAGTAAAACTGCTCAAATAAATAAAATCATTTAAAGACATGCATAAAGTAAGACATGAACAATAAGAATCTTAGAGTAGGCCTTGCATGCATTCTTTCTGAAATCATGATCTCATCAAAACATAACATAATATCATAACTGAATCAATTGACTCAAAGCTGAAATCTGATAGTCATGAGTAAAACTGTACATTGAGTAAAACTTGCTTTGAAACACATATAGATGTATAAATCTAATGAATGATGAACATGTATAACCGAAATCATGAGGTACAATGGGAGACTCGTCATTTAACCGATATACCACTATAGAGCTTACTAGTCCCAACTATCAGACTAAAGTGGGAAGAGCCGTCCAAAGCCTTGCCAAGGCTAGGGACGCTACCATGATATTGATATTAAGCTCGTGGCCCAATAGGGCAGGGGATAGCTCACAAGGGAGGTCTCAAAGTAATATATATAAGAAAAAACCTATGTTGGTTGTAGTTCTGAGGCATATGGTGATCATCCCTTAGCCTACTAGCAGCTACACACTATTCCCAAAAAACATGCATATGCTCTCCATCATTTTTCAATGAAGCTTACCATCGTCAATTGAAGAAGCTCAATAATTAAATACATCTCAAATATAAAATCGTGCATATGAGTATCTTTAGCTCGAAACATACCACAAGCTGAAACATAATTGGGTGTCTTCGCTCCAAAACCATGTGGTAAGCTTTATTCGGGAAAATCATAAACATACTTGAACATGTGGGCATTGCCCAATACCTTAACATGCTTGAAAATACTCAGTTCGTATTTAAAATATGTTTATAAACATGGGTAGCTTGAAAACATACTTTTCATCATAGTATCTCATCATAATCATACATTCATCACAAATCTCATCTTTTATGAACTTTCTATAATTGGGCATTTTGATTTAGTAAACATAGAACATGATTTTTCATTGAAAATAGCATAAAACTTGTCCATGAATCATAATTCAATAGTATATACATATTTAAATCATACCCATGTAGAGAATTAGGAATTTCATGCATTGGGTTTAACCCCATAGGTTTGACATAGGAAATTCATGATTTAGAGAGGAATTGGGCATGGGTATGAAGGGATTCACCCATTCATAACCCTACATAGCTGGGTAAGATCAAATTTCACCACTCCTTGAAAGCCCAAAGAAAAAATTTCAGAATACTTGAAGAATAACAAGCTTGATCACCTCCTTAATTTTGTAACTTTGCATGCATGGATATGAATGAACCTAGGATAGGTTTCATAAAACACTGCATTTCGATCCTCAAATGACATAGTTTAGGACCCTAGGACTTAGAAATAATGAAAATGCCCTTAATGAAAGATCAGAGGTAAGGGCAAGATAGGAGCATTTCATTCTGGAAAGATCAGAACCACATCTAGACATTAGTAGGCTGATAATATTTTGAATCCTCGCCAAAATGTTGAGATACAAGCAGTCAGGATTGGCTCGCAAAAGATGGAGTTCGTAAAGACTTGGCCCAGACCCACAACTCCATCGAAAGTTCGCAACTTTTTGGGTTAGCCGTGTATTACAGAAGATCATGTGAAAGTTAGAACTAATTCATGTTTATCTACTTCTAGACATGTGGGGAGGAAAGAAAAGTCTGTACTCAACTACAAAATTTATTTTGTACACGGCAGGGGGTTCTATTTTTCTCTTAATAGGAGTGTTGTACACGGGGGGGGTGGGGGGGGGGGTGTTCTGTTCTTGGTATGAAAATAAAGAAAGGTCATTCAAAATGAAACTCGATTTTGCTTCATTATCAAATTCATTGAATAAAGTTAACAACTCATAAATTTCTATTGATAATGATTTTTCATTAACCGTATCAACTTTTTTTTTCAAATTCTTAGTAATCAGTAAAGATATATGAATCCAATTTAGTCTAATTTTGTAGAGGGATTCATTGCCCTATTAGCACCACTGACGAAGCTTACTCAGAAGACAGCTATATTCCAACGGATTGAGGCTTGGGAGCAGAGTTTCCTGAAATAAAAGATAGATGGACATCTTCTTCAACAGTTGTCTTACTAGAGGGTTTAAAAGGTTATATTATATGTCATAATGCTTTAGGAATGAATCTAGGGTGTATTTTGATGCAGGCATGGCAAAGAGTTTATCTATGCTTCAAGATACTGGAGGAAGCCTACCTGGCTAATGATCTAGAGTTGGTTGTGGTTGTTCACGCTATAAAAATTTAGAGGCATTATTTATATGGAGTTCATGTGGAAGTTTTTATAGCTCACAAGAACCTCCAATATATTTTTAAACAGAAAAAGAGTTGAACTTGCGACAACATTATTGGCTTGAGTTTCCAAAGGACTACGACATAGATATATTGTATCATCTAGGGAATGCTAACATTGTAGCCGATGCCTTCAGTTGTAAATCCATGGGAAGATTATCATACTTTGGTCCATAAAAGAGAGAATTTTCTTGAGAGTTGCACCAACTGGCCAATTTAGGAGTCCAATTGATGGACTCAAATGATAGTGGAGTTGTGATCTAGAGTACTGCAATATCATCTCTAGCTGTGCAGGAGAGAGAGATACAATACGAAGACTCTAGCCTAGTATAGCTCAGAGGCATGGCTCAGCAAGAAGAGTTATTGACCTTTGAAATAACAGGAGATGGAGTCTTGAGATTCAGAGGTCGATTCTACACTCCGGATGTGACAGGGCATCGCCAGAAGATTATAGCAAAGGGGATGAATAAAGATATTTCTGATTTGGTAGCACTGTGTCCCAATTACCAAAAGGTAAAAGCTGAACATAAGAAAATTGGTGGGCTGACTCAAGAGATAGACGTGCCTATGTGGAAGTGGGAAGCAATCAATCTAGATTTTGTTATAGGTTTACCTTGTACCAGGCAAAAATTTGACTCTATTTGGGACATTGTTGATAGGCTAATGAAATCATCCTATTTCTTTCCAGTCAGGACTATGTTCTCAGCTGAAGATTATGCAGAGTTGTACATTAAAGAGATAGTCTGACCACATGGAGTCCGAGTGTCTATCATCTCTAACAAAGGGGCACAAGTCACAACAAGATTCTGGAAGTTATTTTAGAAAGTTTTGGGGACGCAGGTTAACCTGAGTACAACTTTTCATCCCTAGATAGTTTTCTAAGATGAGTGCACGATTTAGACACTCGAAGGTATGTTATCGGCATGTGTGTTATAATTCATGAAGTTGGGATGATCACCTACCTATTATTTATTTTGCATATAATAATAGTTACCATTCTACCATTAAGATGGCACCTTACGAGGCTCTGTATGGGTGGAATGTAGGTCCCCCATAGGATGGTTTGAAGTAAGCAAGTCAGGGTTGATTGGACCTAACATGATACATCAGTCTAAAGTGAAGGATAAGCTCATTAGAGAGTATTTATTGAAATCATAGAGTCGTCAAAAGTCCTATTCTGATATATGACGTAGAGACTTAGAGTTTTATTTTGATGGTTGTGTATTCTTGAAAATATAGCCTACAAACCTCTTTATAAGATTTGACAAGAAAGGAAAGCTTAGTCCTAGATCCATTGGGCCATACCGGATCCTCCAAAAGAAAGACCAAGTGGCTTATGATTTAGAATTGCCTTCGGCGCTAGAATTTGCTCGTCCAATTTTCATGTATCAATGCTACGAGAGTGAATAAGAGTCCCTTCTCGGGTTGTCCCAGTTGAGAACGTTCAGGTCAGAGAAGAGTTGTCCTTAAGGATGCTCTAATTGCTATACTAGATTGGCAGGTCTATAGAATGAGGACCAAGGATATAACTTTTGTTAAAGTCTCGTAAAGAAACAAAAATGTACAAGAAATGACTTGGAAAGTTGAGGACAACATGATTTATTGATACCCTCACTTGGTTCCTATCCCAAGATGATAGTATATCAGTTCAGATTATTATAGTTAAGAAGAGATATCTATTCTGATTTATATTGTTTCTTACTGTTACTATTGTATGTTGCTCACATTATTGTTGTGGAGCTATGCTATTGAGATATTTGCTTTTTCCTGTGAAACTCCTAGGTTGGAATTTTCTACATTTCAAGTATCCAAATAGTCCATCTAACAGAGAAAACTCTGCCAAAATTTTTCCAAACAATGCCTAAGGAGCTAAACCTCCCACGTCTGAATATCAATCAAGGGCCAATGTTCTTAATGGGGGAAGGATGTTACACACGGAAAATTTTTGTCAGTTTCACGATATGACCGTACCTATGATTGGATGTTTTAGGTATATGTATACATCTGCCAAAGGTCTTAAACGACAGTGAATGTGTAGTATGAATGTATCGGAGGATTGGAGATGTAATTGAGTTGATGACCAAGTGATGGAATAATCCGAAGGCAGTCTTCACTGGGCCACGCATCGCGGACCCCTACCCTCTGCAGGGAGCTACGATTCATGGCTCTCTTTCTGCGAAGTGAGGGGTGCGACGCAGACCCAACTCCACCACCTCTCGCTTATATATATGTTAAGTGTGTGTATTAGGATCATTTGCAGATATTTCCCTAAGGCATCACACAATATCTGTCACAACCCGAGCGTACACCCGGATCGTAGATATGGGACAAGGAGCCCTGAGAAAACCCAAGTCGACCCATGGCATGAGCATACATCTAATTCAATCACATGAGCAGAAGACTGAACATAAGGCAAACGGAAGCACTTAAACATACAAGCTAAGTACTGAACATGGCATAACAAAATGTATCAAAACATCTGAAGCACTAAAATATACAAGCTAAGTACTGAACATTTGTCTGAAAGCCTCTAATACGTATGATGGGTTGATGGGACAACACCTCCAACTAACTGAACAAGTACTGAAACAGAAGGTACTAACATGTCTATCGAATAGCCCTCGGAACATGAAGACTCACCAACTGCGCTGAAAGCAACCCCGAGACAACCAATGGGTGAGGGTAAGCCTGAGAGCTGGGGCCTATATCATGAAATGATAGAACATATAAAGTAAGTGGTCAGTCCGTGGAATGTACCGAGTATGAAAGGTATGTAAAACAGACATTTAAAATATATATAAATCTCATAAATGATCATAAGAGGAAGACATCATGCTTGTATCGTAAATAATCATAACATATCATAAGGCTCAAGGTTATCAACATTCGTAATACAACATAATCATGATCGTAGGAGAAAAGTTTTACTTAACATGACTTGAGCCACAAAAATTATACAATCACAACATGCATAAATCATGAGGAACAGTGGGAGATTCTTTTAACCGACATACCCCATATGAGCACATATGAACCCCGACTTGTAACCTTAGTCGGGAGGGTGAGGGGATAGTCATAAAAGATTTCCCAACATACCTACGGTGGCACGCAGTTTATGAGATCCCGGGCTCAGCCTGAGCCTTGAACGTACTTGGTGTTTAATACTACTCCCAAAACATATGTAGTTCTCATAGTAATACATGAATGAGTTCATGGGCTAGTCAAATCCTGAAAATTAGAAGCATGCGTGTAGATATGTGAACTAGCCATGAGGGTGAGGCCCATAAGTCGGCCAAAACATAATTAGTTAATCATGCAGGTTCATGAATATTCGAAGTTCATATATATATATATATATATATAACTCAAAAATCACAAAAACATAATTGGTAATTGATTAATTTCATATTTCAAATCACAAATCATGCGGGGTTGGTAAGTAGTATCAATTGAAGCATAGTTTCACGCCCCACCTTGAGAGGCATGACTGGCACCTGGTGCCTTACTAGGACCTGAACTGCTTAGCTGACTGAGCCTACGCATCTTTGGTGCAGGGCTGACTCTAACTCTAGAATCAAGAAAAAAAATGGGCTATATAGCGGCTGTAAATACAACCCCCGGCCGACAAGGCCTATAGCCACCTGTGAAAATGAACAGCTAACAAGAGACAAAAAATCATAGGGAGTCCTATGCGGGCCAACAAGGCCACCATGATATCTAGTTATAACAGGAAAGTAAAATCAGATACTAAACTGAACTATGACCGACAAGGCCACCAATCAACAACTAAACAGGGCCCCACACGGCCAACACACATAATCTAAAACACAAATGGACCCCACACGACCGATATTATCTAACCACAGGGAGTCCTATGCGGGCCGACAAGGCCACCATGATATCTAGTTATAACAGCAAAGTAAAATCAGATACTAAACTGAACTATGACCGACAAGGCCACCAATCAACAACTAAACAGGGCCCTACACGGCCAACACACATAATCTAAAACACAAATGGACCCCACACGGCTGATATTATCTAACCATAGGGAAGTAACACAATCTGCAAGCCTCTAGGAGTAATAAGATGGTCAGGACAGGGCCCTGACCTACCCATACTGTACAAACAAAAGAAGTAAACCACTATCACACAAGCTCCAGAAGAAGGGAGCTGACAGCTCTGTACAGTTGACTGGAACTTCGAGGGACCTGCTCCTCGTCGATGTGCACTTGCAGGCAAGTAATGCAGCGGTCAAAAGAGGGCGTCAGTACCACAGGTATTGAATATGTAAGGCAGTAACTTTAAATGACTGAAAGTAAGAAATAGAACTGACAATGACTGAAGTAAAGTAAACGGACTGAAGATGACCGAAGTAGTGAAATCAGGGTAAACATAACTGTAATAAGGAGGGTAGGGGTCATACTTGACAAACGAGGCATCTTACTTTCTAACTATCAGTAACTAAAGCAACCATAAATCTTACCTGGCCCCCATAAGCCGCAAGGTACAATTAGCACAAAATAACCCACCTGGGCCCCCATTAGCCCTACTGTGTACACCTCAATCTATATACCCCTATCACGGTCATACTGAGTCAACTACTAGCTATAAGTGTCCTGCCGATCCCCTGGTCTGCAACTGGGCTCGCTGGGCCCCCGACAATAGTTGTGTCTGAGTCAGGAGGACTCCTGATATCTACACCCCGGGCATAAACGCTCGACGGGGGTGTGTATAAGGCCAACCACGGAATATCAGGATCTGGATCCCCATCTTCGTCCCTTGCGGACGACATGCCGCTCCGTAGAGCGACGTATCCTCGCCCCTGGCGGGCAGCGGCACAGCTATTAACCTTGGAGTGGTCACGGAAGCTATACAGGTGTATTCCAGCCCAAAACAATACAAATTATGAGCCTCGACTGACAACAACAACTAGACATTATAACATACTCCGGACATGCTTTATTGGGATTCATACTGGACTACTATGCTGAAGAAACTAACTTGCCGAAAGAAAATGCCTTAACATACCTAATTCGCTATTTACCGATTAACTGACGAGTTTCGACTCGTGTTAATTGCCCTTCTCAACTGTAATCATATTAACGGAAGAATAGAGCTACTCTATTACTATATTCGAAGAAAACAATAACTTATATATATATATATACTGACTATACTTCAACTTATCGAAAGACGATCAAAAACTTGTTATTTCTTAGGAATCTAGAAGGAAGAAATACTTACTTTAGGCACATGATCATATTGACAGTAGTTTGAAAAAATTCCAGCAACTTAAGCTCGGCGGGACAATAATTCGCCAGGCATATTTTACGAAAATAACTCCGCAGCGATGCTCTCTGCAGCCTTATACTTCACTACCTGGTGTTAATTTAGATTTGGACGGCGTTTAGCAGCATAATCGGTTTAATCTGCCAATGTTTTCCTTCGTTCTCCCTCTGTTCTGGTCGTGATTTATATGGAAATAACATAACATCTAAGTGTGAAGCCTTTATATACTTGAGGCAGCAGATAAGGCAATGTGGCACTCTGCCCATCGCGCTGATTCTGCTCTATGCCACGTTGGCTAATGCGGAGAAGGTGCTCCATGCCACTTTACCCCTCTGGGAAACATGGTTCGGCCTCCTCTCGCGAAATCCCGACTTTGCACTCGTTCGGCCATTCCCCAGGCCCTTTCCTCATACGTATGGCACTCTAAAACTCTCAACCAACATGCGAATAGGCCGACTAAATTCTAGAAACTTAGGGGGTGTAACATCCTCCCCCCCCTTAAGAACATTCATCCTCAAATGTTAACTTCTACTTGAAAGAAGCTTAACCTTGCAATTACTTATTCTGGAAAAATTTCGGCAGTGTGTCTCCTATAATATGGACTATCCAAAACCCTGAAATGCAGAAAAGTCCAATACAGGTACTTCACACAATATATAGCGTTCACATCACAATAGACTGAAGTCAAATATCTCACATATACATGTATGTAATGCAACATATAAAGTAACAACAACAACATACCTCTAGCTGCACAATCTGACTAAGTCTGAAATAACTGAGGATATCTGGTTTTCATATCATCTTCTGCCTCCCATGTCATCTCCTCTCGGTTCTTATTTTGCCATAACACTTCAACAGAAGCAACATTTTTAGTTCTCAGTCTATGGATCTTCCGATCTAGTATGGCTACAAGAGCGTCTTCATAAGCTAACTCCTTAGTGATTTGGACGTCTTTGATTGGGACAATCCGAGAGGGATCTCCTATGCACTTCCTAAACATTGATACATGAAAAACTGGGTGAACGGATACCAATTCTGGAGGTAAATCCAATTCATATGCCACCTGGCCTATCCTTCAGCGAATTTGATAAGGCCCAATAAACCTCGGGCTGAGCATACCTTTCTTACCAAATCTCCTCACACCCTTCATTGGTTAAACCTTCAGGAATACCCAGTCGCCCACATTAAACTCTAGGTTTCTTCACTGCACATCAGCATAACATTTCTAGCGGCTTTGAGCAATCAACAGACGTTCCCTGATAAGCTTTACTTTCTCTTCTGACTGATGAATAATGTCTGGCCCAATCAATGACGATTCTCCTACCTCAAACCAACCATCTGGAGACCTACACTTCCGCCAATATAATGCTTCATAAGGCACCATCTGAATTGCTGAATGATAATTGTTATTATAGGCAAACTCAATAAGTGGTAGATATTCGTCCCAGCTGCCTCCAAAATATAGCACACACACCTATAACATATCCTCGAGTGTCTAGATGGTACGTTCTGCCTGCCCGTCTGTCCGAGGATTGAAGGTTGTGTTCAAATTAACCTGCGTCCCCAGGCCCCTATGAAAAGATTGCCAAAACTTAACCGTAAACTGTGCCTCTCTGTCAGAGATAATTCACAGTGGAACACCATGCAATCAGACTATTTCTCTGATATACAGCTCAACATAATCTTTGGCTGAAAAGGTAGCCCTTATTGGCAAAAAGTGAGCTGATTTTGTCAACCTGTCAGCAATTACCCAGATAGAATCATATTTATGCTTGGTACGAGGTAACCCTACTACGAAATCCATATTAACTGCCTCCCATTTCCACAAAGGAATGGCTATATCCTGTCTCAGTTTGCCTGGCTTCTGATGTTCAGCTTTCACCTGTTGGCAATTGGGACATTGAACTACGAATTCTGCTATCCCCTTTTTCATTCCCGACCACCAGTAAATCTCTTTTGGGTCATGGTACATTTTTGTCGAACCTGGATGGAGAGAGTAATGGGTATAGTGTCCTCACCCATAATTTGCTGGGGAAGCCCAGCCACGTCTGGAACACATAGGCGATCCCTATATCTCAAAACTTTGTCCTCTGTTACCTGGAAATTTATCACTTCCCCTCGCTGGAACCTATTTCTAAGGTGAACCAGGGTATGATCTTCATACTGCCGTTCTTTCACTTCCACCACCAATGATGACAATGCGGTATTCTGGATTACCGCTACATTGTCTCCTTATTCTACTATACAAACGGCTAAACTGGTTAGCTGATGCAATTCTCGGGCCAATTCCTGCCGCTCAGGCTGTAAATATACCAGGCTTCCCATGGATTTGCGACTAAGGGCATCTGCTACAACATTGGACCTTCCTAGGCATATAAAATATTCACATCATAATCCTTTAACAGCTCCAACCAGCGACGCTGCCACAGATTCAACTCTTTCTGGGTGAAAATATACTACAGGCTTTTGTGATCAGTGAAAATATCTATGTGGACGCCATACAGGTAGTGTCTTCATATTTTCAAGGCATGAATCACCGCAACTAACTATAGGTCATGTGTAGGGTAGTTCTTCTTATGCTTCCTGAGCTGCCTGGAAGCATAGGAAATCACCTTTCCATGTTGCATCAAAAGACATCCTAACCCAACACCTGAAGCGTCACAATAGACTGCATAACCCTCTGTTCCTTCTGGCAATGCTAGCACCGGTGCTGATGTCAATATGTCTTTTAGTTCCTGAAAGCTCTGCTCACATGCCTTAGTCCAATGGAATTTTGCTGCCTTCTATGTCAATTTGGTTAAAGGTGCTGCTAAAGTGGAAAATCCTCCCATGAACCTTCTATAATACTCAGCTAGCCCCAGGAAACTACGTACCTCGATCGGAGTGGTAGGTCTAGGCCATGTTTTCACTACCTCTATCTTCTGCGTATCTACCTATATACTAGCATCTGACACAATATGGCCTGAGGCCACTGAATTCAGCCAAAATTTACATTAAGAAAACTTTGCATATAGTTGGCGATCTCTAAGAATCTGGAGCACTGTTCGTAGATGATCCTGGTGACCTGCCTCTGAGCGGGAATACACTAGAATATCATCGATAAATACTATCATGAACAAGTCCAGGTATGGTATGGAAACATTGTTCATCAGGTCCATGAACACTTCTGGGGCATTGGTCAGTCCGAAGGACATGACTAGAAATTCAAAGTGTCCATATCTGGTCCTGAAGGCAGTCTTTTGAATATCTCTTTCAAGAACTCGGACCTGATGATATCTTGATCTTAAGTAAATATTTGAAAAATACCTCGCTCCCTGTAGCTTATCAAACAAATCGTCTATTCTGGGAAGCGGGTACTTATTCTTGATAGTGAATTTATTCAGCTGCCGATAATCTACACACATATGGAGGGATCCATCCTTCTTCCTCGCAAATAGAATTGACGCGCCCCATGGTGAGGTACTCGGCCTGATAAAGCCCTTGTCTAGCAAATCCTTCAATTGTTCCTTAGTTCTCTGAGTTCAGCAGGATCCATCTGATATGGATAAATAGATATAGGCTGAGTGTCTGGTAATAAATCGATTGCAAAATCAATTTCCCTTTCTGGGGGAATACTAGGAAGCTCATTTGGAAATACGTCAGGAAATTCATTAACCATTGGAATAGACTGAAGGGTCGGAGGCTCTGCCCAAACATCCTGAACTCTGACAATATGATAAATGCATCCTTTTGCTATCAATTTTCTCGCCCGAAGCTAGGAAATAAACCTACCTTTTGGCGTGGCTGTACTACCTTTCCACTCCCGTACTGCCTCCCCTGGAAAGTGGAATCGGACAATCTTGGTCCAACATTCAACATTGGAATAGCATGGAGCTAGCCAATCCATATCCATAATGGCATCAAAATCAACCATTTCTAATTATATCAAATCTGTCGTAGTCTGATGAATGGCAACCTCTATTGTACACACTCGACAGACCCTTCTGGCTATAATAGAGTCACCAATGGGTGTAGACACTGAGAAAGGTTGCTGAAGCAATTCCGGAATAATACTAAACTTTCGAGCCACTAACGGTGTAGCATAGGACAAGGTGGATCCTTGATCTATCAACACATAAGAAGGATGAGAGAGAATGTTCAACATACCTGTCACAACATCTGGTGACAACTCTGACTCCTATCGCCTAGGTAGCGCATAAGTACGATCTGGGTCGGCACTTGAACTAGAGGTCCCTGATCTGCCTCGGCCTCTATCGGCTGAAACTAAGGGCCTATGCCCTGCCGGGGATGCTGGAGCTCATGATCCTGCTGAGGACCTATCTTGTTGATCCTGGTCACCCTGACCCCTAGCTGGACAATTCCTCTTCTGGTGACCCTCCTGTCCACAAATGTAGCATGCGGTGGAACCATACCTGCACGCTCTAGAGTGGCGTTGACTGCAAATAGGGCAAAGTGGTATGGTAAACCCACTCTGCTCCAATCTCCTCTGCTGTTGTGACCCTACAGCTCGTAAACTTTCGTCGGGCTCTGGCTGCCCTCGGCGACTAGACTTGCTCCTCTGCTGCTGTGATGGAGGCGAGGGTCTAGGTGGCCTTCTGATAACCGTGGCCTAGGTCCTCCCTGAGACTAATTCACTCGGTCTGTCCCTGCGGCGCTGCTCCTGACTTGTCCTCCTAATCTCCCATTGTTGTTGTCTGATACCCTTAATATTCTGAGAAAAAGCCTGCACACGGGGGATATCCATATCCTCTCGCAGTGTGGCTATGATGCAGGTCTCAACATATTCTGGGTTCAGCCCTATAATAAAGTGGTGTACCCTAGCTGGTATTCTGTCCAGAAAAGCTGGCGCATAACGAGCCAAGGAATCAAACCGCATGGCATATTCTTGAACACTCATCGACCCCTGCTCCAAGTGTAGGAACTGATCAACCCGGGCCTATCAAATCTCCCACGGTAGGTAAAAATCCAAGAAAGCCTCTGAGAAGCTGGGCCAGGTCAGAGGTGAAACATCTCTTCCTAGAGACCTTTCCCAACTCTCATACCACAGCACGACGATGTCCCGTAGCCGGAATACCGCCAACTCAACACACTTTGTGGTGTAGAATGCATCACCCTGAAAATCCACTGCATCTGGTCTAAGAAGTCCTGAGGGTCCTCAGTACGATCTGTTCCTGTGAATTGCGGGGGACTTAGTGCTAGGAACTCTCGGACCCTCGAGCTACCAGACCCTCCTAAGGATTCTGCAAGTATAGGTAGGACTGGCTGGTGCTGAGTAGCCATCATCTGGGCTAGCATAACCAACGCGCTCCAGACCTCCTGGTCGTATGGTACGGGTATAGAAACTACCAGAGGTGGTGCCGTCACACTGGTCATCCCAAGAGGCTCCTGACGTGGTGGAGACTATTGGGAAGGTCGAGATGATACCTCTGTATCGTCCTCAGATCGGGCTGATTTTTACCAAGGCTGAGGCACCCTACTGGTGCCCTCTCCCTCTGTTACATCTAACCTCCTGCCTATCGTAGGGTGTCGCTGGTCCGACATTCCTCTGTAAACAAAAGATTATAATGAGCTTAGGGACTCAACCCTATACTGTACCTCTCTATAGCACGACTGAATAAGAAGAAAGAGTAACCATCCTATCATGCCTTGCAACCTCCTGCCTATAGTATGTCGTGCACAATACATCCATAGACAAGACTCTACTTAGCATGGCTTGCAGACTCCAGGATAAGACCTACTCTGATACCAAGTTTTTCACGCCCCACCTTGGGAGGCATGACTGGCACCTGGTGCCCTACTAGGACCTGAACTGCTGAGCTGGCTGAGCTTAAGCATCTCTGGTGCAGGGCTCGTTGTAACTCTAGAATCAAGAAAACAACGGGCTATATAGCGGCTGTAAATACAACCCCCCCCCCCGACAAGGCCTATAGCCACCTGTGAAAATAAACAGCTAACCAGAGACAAACAATCAAAGGGAGTCCTATGCGGGCTGACAAGGCCACAATGATATCTAGTTATAACTGAAAAGTAAAATCAGATGCTAAACTGAACTATGACCGACAAGGCCACCAATAAACAGCTAAACAAGGCCCCACACGGCCAACACACATAATCTAAAACATATATAGGCCCCACACGTCCGATATTATCTAACCACAGGGAAGTAACACAATCTGCAAGCCTTTAGGAGTAATAAGATGGTCGGGACAGGGCCCTGACCTACCCATACTGTACAAACAAAAGAAGTAAACCTCTATCACACAAGCTCCGAAAGAAGGGAACTGACGGCTCTGTACAGCTAACTCGAACTATGAGGGACCTGTTCCTCGTCTATCTGCACTTGCAGGCAAGTAATGCAGCGCCCCAGAAGAGGGCGTCAGTCCCACAGGTATTGAATATGTAAGGCAGTAACTTTAAGTGACTGAAAGTAAGAAATAGAACTGACAATGACTGAAGTAAAGAAAACTGATCGAAGATGACTGAAGTAGTGAAATCAGGGCTAAACATAACCAGAATAAGGAGGGTAGGGGTCATACTTGACAAATGAGGCATCTTACCTTCTATCTATCAGTAACTAAAGCAACTATAAACCTTACATGGCCCCCATAAGCCGCAAGGTACAATCAGCACAGAATAACCCACCTAGCCCCCATTAGCCCTAGTGAGTACACCTCAATCTATATACCCCTATCCAAGTCATACTGAGTCAACTAACAGCTATAATCGTCCTTCCAATCCCTTGTGTCTGTAACTGGGCCCGCTCGGCCCCTGACTGTAGCTATGTTTGAGTACGGAGGACTCCTGATATCTACACCCCGGGTGTAAACACTCCGCGGGGGTGTGTATAAGGCCAACCACGACATATGAGGATTTGGATCCCCATCTTCGTCCCTTACGGACGGCATACCGCTCCGTAGAGCGACGTATCCTCGCCCCTAGAGGGCGGCGATACAGCTATTGACCCTGGGGTGGTTACAGAAGCTGTACAAGTGTAATCCAGCCCAAAACAATACAAATTATGATCCTCGGCTGACAACAACAACTACACATGATAACATACTCCTAACGTGCTTTACTGGGATTCATAATGGACTACTATGCGGAAGAAACTAACTTGCTGAAAGAAAATGCGTTAACATACCTCGTTCACTGTTTACTGATTAACTAGTGAGTTTCGGCTCGTGTTCAACTGCCCTTCTCAACTGTAATCTTATTAATACAATAATAGAGCTACTTTATTACTATATTCGAAGAAAATGATAACCTTTTTATATATATATATACTGACTATACTTCAACTTATTGAAAGACGATCAAAAACTCATAATTTCTCGGGAATCTAGAAGGAAGAAATACTTACTTTAGGCACGTGATCTATTGACACTAGTTTTGAACAATTCCATCAACTTAAGCTCAGCGGGACGACAATTCGCTGGGCGTATTTTACAAAAATAACTCCACAGCGATGCTCTCTGTAGCCTTATACTTCACTACCCGGAGTTAATTTAGATTTGGATGGCGTTTAGCAGCATAATCGGTTGATTCCCAATGTTTTCCTTCGTTCTACCACTATTCTGGCCGTGATTTATATGGAAATAACATAACATCTAAGTGTGAGACCTTTATATACTTGAGGCAGCAGCATAGGCAACATGGCACTCTGCCCATCACACTGATTCTGCTCCGTGCCACATTGGCTAACGCGGAGGAGCTGCTCCGTGCCACTTTGCCCCTCTGGGAAGCTTGGTTTGGCCTCCTCCTATGAAATCCCTACTTTGCACTGGTTCAGCCTTTCCCTGGGCCCTTTCCTCGTACGTATGGCACTCTAAAACTCTCAACCAACATGCGAATAGGCCGACTAAACGCTAGAAACTTACGGGGTGTAACACATAGATCATTAATCGATTTATTATAAATCATGCTTAGATAGGCTTAACATAATAGAAATCGAAATCAACAATTATATAATATAAATAATTATAAAATCTGACAAGAATTCATAAAATGGAAAGTAATTCATGATTTAAAACAACCCAAGCATAAATCACTAGATTCTTATAAAATTTGAATTAAAACCCCAAATAAATTTTTGGTAGAATTTCATAAATTAGTAGGAAATGGGCATGGGTATGAATGGAAACACCCATTGATAGCCTTACATACCTGGAAAAACTGATTCTTAACCTCCCTTGGAAGCCCAAGAAGGAAATTGGAAGAATTGAAGAGAAAAGCCTTGATTCACCTTTGACCACCTCTCTATATTCTTGCATGCATGAATGGGGACTTAGAATAAATTATCCCCCTAAAAACCCACCATCCATGAGCTAAAACGACGTAGTTTAGGGTCTATTTGTGTGGAAAAGTCAAAAATGCCCTCGTTGAATCTGGCTTGAAAACTGTCCAGGTTGGACCAACGGACGGAACACATGGGTCGTTAGAACCAACGATGACCCTTTCTGTTGCTCGTCGTTTGCACTGCATGGGACTTGCCTCTGAAATTGAAGGACGGACGTAAGACAACGGGTCATTACATCGATAGTTGTTTCTCTTTCACAAAAGTTGAACCTTCTTACCACGAGCCTCACCATGACTCGTTTTTCCCTCCAACGAGTCGTGCTCGAGATCCGTCACGTACACTAGAAATTTTTGCACCCAAACCATGACCGGAAATGAAGAGTCATTACATCCTACAAAGAGTCATTGGAAGACCCGTTGTATGCCACCTGTGGAACCCAACCTCCTCAAACACCTACTGACAATGGTTCGTTGTTCCCAAAAATGAGTCATTGTGTCATCCTTTGTATCCACTTCCACCCAGCCTTCCCTAACCAACTACTACATACAACGACCCGTGGTTTGATACCATGAGTCGTTCCATGACCCGTTCTATGCAATTGTTCCTTTTTCAGTAGATTTTAACTTTTAACTCCTGGGTCTATTCTCAAGAACTTTTGGGGTATTACAATATCTCCCCCTGGGAACATTCATCCTCGAATGTAGGAAACAAGCAGAAAATAGAGACATGTCATTATCATCTTCAAATACTGATCAGTTTAGCCGAAACTTTATGGAATGACTACCTCCAATTCATAACACGTAGATGAACTGATCTCGTGTTTCACATACACATTCATACACATAAAAGAAACTTGAACACATGAAATGAATATGAATAAATGTGGGTATTTAGCTATCATATCCACTTCGGCTTCCACGTAGCTCCTTCAACATGTTGGTTTCTCCATAGGACTTTAACTGAAGCTACTTCCTTGTTCCTTACCTTCCGAACTTGAAGATCTAATATTTCCGCCGGTACTTCTTCATAGCTGAGGCTATCTTTTACATCGATGCTATCCACCGAGACGACTAGAGCTGGATCTCCGAAACACTTCCTCAAAAGGGACACATGAAACACGCGATGTATAGAAGATAACTTTAAGGGCAAGTCCAACTCATACACTACCTTACAAACCCTCCTCATGACCCGGTAGGGACCAACATAGCGGGGACTGAGTTTTTCCTTTCTTCCCGAATCCGCATGACTCCCTTCTTGGTAGATACCTTTAGAAATACCCAGTCGTCTACCTTAAACTCCAAATCTCTTCTCCTCACATTAGCATATGACTTTTGATGAATCTGAGGAGGTTTCAACTTGTCCCTTATCAACTGAACCTTCATCAGAGCCTCATGAACCAAATCAGGACCTATCATAGCTGCCTTACCAACCTCAAACCACCAGATGGGTGATCTTTACCTCCACCCATAAAGAGTCTCAAACGGTGTTATCTTGATGCTGGAGTGATAGCTGTTATTGTAAGCAAACTCGATCAAGAGCAAGTGATCATCCCAACTACCTTTAAATTCCATCACACAATATCTCAACATGTACTCGAGAGTCTGGATGGTTTGCTCTGACTGACCATCCATTTGCGGATGAAATGCTTTATTGAGTTTAACCTGAGTCCCAAGCCCTTTTTTGGAAAGACCGCCAAAACTGAGAGGTAAATTGAGTACCTCGGCCTGAATTAATAGACAAGGGCACCCCATGAAGTCAAACCAACCCCCGAATATACAATTTGGCATAATCATCCACTGGGTCTGTGACTTTTACTGATAGAAAATGAGCAGCCTTGGTCAACCTGTCTACAACTACCCAATTAGAGTTATATTGTCAGTGAGTACAGGGTAATCCTGTTATAAAACCCATATTAATATCTTTCCTTTTCCAATTAGGGATGCTAATATCTTGAAGTACTCCTCCCGACCTTTGAGGTTCCACCATTACTTGTTGACAATTTGGACATCTGCTACGAACTCAGTGATATCCTTTTGCATGCCATCCCACCAATAGATTTCTCATAAATCACAATACATCTTTGTGGATCTGGGATGTATAGAATCCCTTAGGAGAAGACCTCTACCTTATGACGTCAAACAACTTCCTCTCACTTTACAAACCTCGGGTCCTCACCTTGTCTAGCTTTTGCCTCAATTATGTAGGACTATTCTGATTCTCTTTGAATCGCTACACCGTTTTCGGTCTAGTCGACCAAACTAAGTCCTATCATTCTTGTAAAAAATTCTAAAGAACCAAACCCCTGAGTTCCCATCCTTTATGCTTAAGATCACCAAATACGTCGTGTGCTCAAATCCACCAAAAATCTATCTGAAATGCTCCAGTCACAACCCAAATATGCCTTCTAGCCCTAAAACCCACTCCGGGCTGGTTGGAACCATCAGGTTGCCGACACAAGGTTTTTTGAGCCCAAACTATCCAGGGTTACACCAAGCTTCCTCAAGGCTCGTAAATTCAACCCAAGGTTCAAACCACTCTTGGGTCACCTTGTAACCCCTGTAACCTACCCACAGACTAATAGCTCACCATGCAGAACCAACCAAGCTTTTGGAATCCAGTTTCGAGCTGACAACTTGGATTGTTGACGTTAGTCAACCCCTAACACTTTGAACCATCCATAATAAAAAATCTCACCCCATCTTTATTATGTCATCTCGGAAAATGATATATCCACCTCCTCAAGTAAGGAATAATAGAATAATTATACGGAAAGGTTCTACTGGATTAAAAATCACAAAAATGACCATGTGGTTTGCCACACTTCCGGACTTGGTTAACAACTAGGCTTCCTGTACCATATCTAGCATCTATGGCGGGGATAAGGAGTTATTATGAACGTACACATCTTACCCATCTTCCCATCATGAGGAACATCCATAGGGCTTTAGTGTAAGGGAATCAGGAGCACGAATCACGTAGGAAGTCTAAGCTCGGCATATACTCGATATGGCACCATCTCCTAGAACGAATCCTGGGGGACTGAGTTTGTAGGGCTGGGCATGCTAAGAGACATGAGTTCACATACATAACGAGGGTCATGAAATGAAACTGAATGGGTAATATTGGGATTGCTAACGGGAGGCATTGACTATTAACCTAGGTTTCTAAACGTAAGCATGAGTTGAGCGCGGGGTCGAGTAATTCATGAAGGAACGTCTAAAGAAGAAAGGAGGGATTGTGCCGCATGCTATCCATAGTACTCCCTTACTAGAAAACTCGAGACATGATTGGGCCTTCGCTTACCATTTCCTTGCCTTTCATGGAGTAAGTCTCATCTCAAAATACACAAGGAATCTTGCACCTTGTACAGGGATTCTATGAACTATCAATCATGATCGGTTTGACAGGAGAGCTTGTAACAAACCTAGGACTACATCTGAAGCTATCTGCCACTTGCCCTGCTTGGCTGATGGGCATTCTCTACAGATGTGCCCAGTCTCTCTAAACCTGTAACAAATGTCTGAACCTGCCAAACATCGCCCTGCATGCTATCTACCACATTCCAAGCATATCAGCTGGCTAGATAGGACTGTCGGAGGGGTGGTCGGCGCACGACCCCTTGGGCTATCGCGCTTGGCTGAAGTGCAATCTCTGTGTTTATGAATAGGCTGACCACAATAGAAGCAAACATCTGAACCTGCCAAGCACTCTCCTTAGTGATGTTTCCCACAGCGCTAACAAATTGGGTAAGTAATCTCTCTCACTCGGGGCTTGTACTTTCGAACATGGGCTAGAGACTTCTGACGGGTTTGAGAGTGACTCCCACTACTCGAACCTTGCTGAGAATTTTTAGGGTTTTCGACTCTAGGCCTCTTGTTTCCCTTCCTGCTCCCTCTACACTTCCCGACCATACTCGAGTCACCAATCTCTGGTTGGCTCTTCTTTATGAGTCCTTGAATCCTAATAGATGATTCCTCCCTAGTAGGGTTCACTAGTGCTATAGCCTGCTGGATAGGCTGGGTCATCATGGATTGCATTAACAGTCTGAGAGCAGCTCTGAGCTGCACATCAGTAACTTGCATGGAACCCATTGGAGCTGGTGGCACTAGTTGATTCCCATCGTTGTTTTGAGAAGACATGTTTCTACACATGCGCATAACACAAGTTATAAGATTGGGAAGACTTTTCATCGCACAACGAAGATCATGAAAGAAGGGAACATTTCCTAAACGTCTAGTAGCCTCTTCATCATAAGTGTGGCACGATTCACACCCATGAAAAAGACTCTACTTAACGCAACTTTCATACACCCTAGGACACTTCAAAACCTACGACTCTGATACCAAGTTTGTCATGACCCGAGCATACACCCGGATCATAGAAACGGGATAACGAGCCACGAGAGACACCAAGTCGACCCATGGCATGAGAATACATCTAATTCAATCACATGAGCGGAAGACTTAACATAAGGCAAATCGGGAACATGGCATAACATAACGTATCAAAACATCTGAAGCACTAAAATATACAAGATGAGTACTGAAAATTTGTCTAAAAGCCTCTAATACGTACGATGGGTTGATGGGACAACATCCCCAACTAACCTGAACAAGTAGAGAAATAGAAAGTATTAACATGTCTATCAAATAGGCCTCAGAACATGAGGACTCCCCAACTGCATTGAAAGCAACTCTGAGACAACCTATGGGTGCGGGTGAGCCTGAGATCTGGGGCCTGTATCATGAAATGATACATCATAGAAAGTATGCGGTCAGTAGATGAAATGTACAGAGTATGCAAGGTATGTAAAACAAACATTTAAAATATATATATATATATATATATATATATATATATATATATATATATATATCTTGTAAATGATCATAAGAATAGGATATCATGCTTGTATTGTAAATTATCATAACATATCATAAGGCTCAAGGTTTTCAACATTCGTAATACAACATAATCATGATGGTAGGAGAAAAGCTTTAGTTAACATGACTTAAGCCTAAAAATTATACAATCATAACATGCATAAATCGTGAGGAACAGTGGGAGATTTTCTTAACTGACATACCCTATATGAGCACCCATGAAGCTTGAATTGTAACCCTAGTCAGGAGGGTGTTCATACCTTGCCATGGGCGGGACCATGAAAGTGTGATATCACTTTGAAGAAAGGGCCATATTGACTAAGGACAGTCATGAAAGAGGTCCTAACATACCTACGGTGGCACATAGCTTATGAGATCCGGGGCTTAGCCTGAGCCCCGAACATACTTGGTGCTCGATACTACTCCCAAAACATATATAGTGTACACAGTAATACATGCATGAGTTCATGGGCTAGTGAAATCATGATAATTAGAAGCATGCATGTAGATACGTGAACTAGTAATGTGGGTGAGGCCTATAAGTCGGCCAAAACATAATTAGTAAATCATGGGGGTTCATGCACATTCAAAGTTCATATATATATATATAACTCAAAAATCACCAAACATAATGGTAATTGTTTAATTTCATATTTCAATCACAAATCATGGGGGGTTTGTAAGTAGTATCAATTGAAGCATAGATCATTAATCGACTTATCATAAAGCATGCTTAGATAGGCTTAACTTAATAGAAGTCAAAATCGACAATGATATAATATAAATAATTATAAAATCTGACCAGAATCCATAAAATAGAAAGTAATTCACGATTTAAAAAAACCCAAGCATAAATCACTAGATTTTTGTAAAATTTTAATTAAACCCCAAATATGTTTTTTGTAGAATTTCATAAATTTGTAGGGAATGGGCACGAGTGTGAAAGGAAACACCCATTGATAGCCTTACATACCTAGAACAACTAACTATTAACCTCCCTTGGAAGCCCAAGAAGAAAATTGGAAGAATTGAAGAGAAAAGCCTTGAATCACCTTTGACCACCTCTCTATATTCTTGAATGCATGAATGGGGACTTAAAATAAATTATCCCCCTAAAAGTACACCATCCATAAGCTAGAAAGACATAGTTTAGGGTCTCTGTATGTGGAAAAGTTGAAAATTCCCTCGATCAATCTGGCTTGAAAACTGTCCAGGTTGGACCAATGGACAAAACCCACGGTTCATTAGAACAAACAAAGACCCGTTCTGTTGTTCGTCATTTGCACTGCATGGGACTTGCCTCTGGATCTGAATGACAGACGGATAGGATGACTCGTCCTCAAAGACAATGGGTCGTTACATCAACCATTGTTTCCCTTTCTCAAAAGCTGAACCTTCTTACAACGAGCCTCACTGCGACTCGTTGTTCTCTCCAACGAGTCATGGTCACTATCCGTCACATACACTTGAAATTCTTTCACCCAAACCATGATTGGAAACGATGAGTCGTTACATCCCATAACTAGTCATTGGAAGACCCGTTGTATGCCACCTGTTGAAGCCAACCTCTTCCAACACCTGCTGACAACAACTCATTTTTCCCAACAATGAATCATTGTGTCGTCTGTTGTTTCTAGTGTCACCCGTCTTTCACTAACCAACCACTGCATACAACGACCCACGATCTGATACCACGAGTCGTTCCATGAGCCTTTCTATGCAATTTTCCCCTTTTCAGCAGTTTTTAACTTTTAACTCCCGGGTCTATTCTCAAGCACTTTCTGGGTATTAGAAGTTCAACCTAGGGTTTTAAGTAATTTGAAGGAGGGAAAGCATGAAAACTTCATCAATTACCTCCTCTTCATGATTTAAGGTTCTTGAAGCTATGAAGAACGTATCTACGGAGTTGAATTATTGAAATTGACTTGAACTAATGGAGCCCTATGGAGTAGAAGTCATAGAAATAATCTCTATTCTAATCCAGAACATCTACAAGTGGTAGTAAGTAGTTCTACCCTCCTAATATATAAAAATTCGTGAGGGTTTTTGCCGAATTGAATTGATTACTTATTGTCATTATTTTTTGTGGGACGATGTCGCTGGCTAGCGTCTTGGTAATAAATATTCTATTTTCCATGGAATATGAGCTAAGATACATAGGGATTACAAGTTCTTAGTTCAAGTAGGATCGGTTGAGTGGAACTCAGTACTTGAGTTATGTTAAGGCTAACCTCCTACGACAAGTTATTCTCATCGTATAGTTGATACGACTTGCACCTTCATAGTAGTTGTGATCATGTGTGTTGTGGTTAGCTGCTACAAGTTGAATTGATGTTGTAGTGTAGTATCCCTTGGTAGGATTGACTATGTTCAGCTTTTCCTCTCTCTATAAGTGCTATAGAGATTAGCTATTGATTTATTGCCATCGAGTGGGGCTAGTGATGTTTTGTTGCCGTACCGAGGCCATAGAGGTTGTGGTTAGCTATTGAGTGGCTTTGTTAAATTGGGCAGCATAGTGCGCAGCTTTACGAGATAACTTTCTATTTTGACGCCAATATATATAGTAAAGCTTGCCAAAGGCCATTGGCATACCTTGATGTCCACAGGTCTAGCAACTTGATAGTATAGCCTTACCCTCGAGTTAGCGGCACCAGGGTTGCATAATGAACTGTGTGGTAGGTTGCTATATGAACTACCTATTGCCAGTGACTGTATAGCTTCATACAACTTACAACTTTTCATATAGGTTGCTCAGTAAACCACTCTAGCTGTTAGTAATCTGATAGACTATGTGATACCCTAAATAGTGATCTTATCAACTATCAAACATTGGGCAATGCCTCTAGCTACTTAAACAGATGCCCACGTACATGTTGCTTAGAAGGGATAAACTTAAATATACCTACCTAAAGGGATACAAGTTGCATACATGAGCTATATATATTTTAATAAAATAGTTTGACGCCTATGGGGATAGAATCTCAGTATTGTAGTTCTACCTTCCGATTTATAGTCGTTGTGACTGCCTGTAAGGCTGTTGTGATTGACTGCTTAAAATCATATCTTGATATTGGTAGCACTATAGTCATTTTAGGTGAAGTAACCATATTGTTGGTCACCTACGAATTTACTATTTGCTTATAAGACATTTTTGTACTGGTATGAATTCAGATTATCGTTCAGGTCACTCTGAACCACGCCCCTTTTCCTTCTAGACTAGATGATTATATAATTGTGTTCATGACTATTTGGATAGTTCTGGACACCTAGGATATGCTTGTTGATTATTATACAGGTTGCTAAGGGCCAACTAGCAGTTCTATTTAGGCCTAAGGGGCATAGGGCTTTGCTACGCTCACCAAGCAATACGCAAAAATGTAAGCTAGGCTTGTCAAATGCGATACAGGCTGCCCAAGGAGAAAAATATAATTAAGAACTACCTATGGGGCTATGTTGTGCTCACTGAGCAATTTGAAGTCTAGAGCAACTATATTGAGGCCTGTAGATCCACTTAAAGTTCGGTACCCTTACAGACTTCCTTTATGCCTGAGTTGGCATTACTAACCTTCATAAGAGCCTTGTCTACTCAGAGTGCAGTTGTAGGAGTCCAGAAGGCGCATATATAGTTACAGGAGCCCAGAAGTCTCTAATACAGTTATAGGAGCCCAAAAGGCCCATATATAGTTACAGGAGCCAAGAGGGCTCAAGATATAGAGATAAGAGCTTCATGTGCTCGCCTACAGTTGCTTGAGGGGCTATTTACAAAGATACATTGATTGCCTAAGGGGCTACTTATAGGTACACATTGATTGCCTATAAAGGGCTAGTTATAGTTGAGCTACAGATCAGCACACAAATGTATGTTGATTGCCTGTGTAGGGTTAGTTTCAGATAAGCTATTGCATGCCCTTGGGGCTATAGTGGAATTGATTAGGGGTATATAGATTGGACTGTATTTTCCTTGCCTTATGGTGGGCAGGTAAGCTATTGTTTGATTGTTTTTACCTGCCAGGCTTACGGAGGCCAGGTTAGGTTCTTGTATGAATTAGTAAATGATTGAACAGATGAGCTTGTTTAGGATATCCTATGACTCTTATAGCTATTTACGTTCATTTCTTATTATTAGTTTTAGTTCCAGCTTATTATTTTCTTACATACGCGGTACATATTGTACTGTCGCCCATGTATGGGGTGCTGTATACTTGCCTGCATGTTCAGCCAGTTAGATCCTGAGACCTTCCAAGTGGACCTTCAGACTCAGTAGAGTGGTCATCTCTCTTTTTTCGGAGTTGCCATACTCTCAAGGTTTGTCTGGTTTTTACTGTCCAGTTTTTGGGCAAGCCAGGTCCCAATCCCCACCAGTGACTTATTCTATAAAGGCTTGCAGACTATGGGTGGTGTTAGACTGGCATGTTAGTTGTGTGGGCCTAGTTATATTATTAGTTGGTAGCCTTGTTGTCTTGTATATGTATATGTGCGCTTGTCTTCCTTTTGATATGATTAAGATAGCATGATGGTCTTGTCGGCCCACATAGGATGATATTAATATTAGAACTATTGGGTCAGTTGATTTTTGCACCGGTGTTGTGTTGCGGCCTTGTCAGTCTAAGGCTATGTCTTAAGCCGAGATATAGCTGATGGTTTTCTTGAATATATACTGATGCTATACACCAGAAGTGTATATGTCTAGCTAGTTCAACTCGATGTCCTATGTGGCATTAGGTGCTAGTTACGCCTCACACGGGGGCGTGTTAGATGAACTACATTAAAAGATTGAAGATTTTGGTTCTAATTACATGAGATTAATGTTTAGGATCTTGAAAATTTAGCAATCCAATTGAGTCATTAATCTCTATAGTGATGTATCGGGATTTTATTGTACATTTTTAAATTTTCATAAGTTTTTTATGCCTTTAATTTCTTTTATAAGTTATTTCTAATGATATAATATTGCATTTCAAGAATCAGATGAAAACAAAGAAAACGACATAAAACCAGGAAAGTCTGCAGAAATAGGTAAAATACAGATTGCAGATGGATTTTGAGGTCTGTTTGTTAAAACACAGCTGAACTTCAGAGAGGCAAAAATCAGAGAAAATATTTTTCTAAGTTTGGGAAAAATATAGCGCAAGTTACAAGCCGTAGAATCAACCTAGAAACCATAAAAAAGCACATATGTCAGGTTAGGTGAATATGCAACTTAGAAATCAATAGATTGAACCTAGATACGATCTGCAAGTCAAATAATTAATATTGTAGATCGAAGTATAGAAGAAGTCATATAAGCCTAGAGTAATTCTATGAATGGATTACGCAGATCATATGTAGATTTATGGTCTGCATGTCATCTACAGGCAATGACAGTAAAGTAGAGAGGAAGAATTACAGCCACATTAGACATATTCTATAGATCGTAACTCAATTTTATGGTCCGTAAGTTTTTGCTGGGAAATTTTGAGTAGGCTTAGGATTTGGATTCCTGGACCAATATAAATAGTTTTATTAGGTCTTTTCCATGAGTGATGTCATGATATAGTAGACATACAATTAGTGGATATTTTGAGACATTTTTCTTGCAAATTTTTCGTAGCATAATTTCACTTCTTCATTTTATCAGTACTCAAGATTATTCTAAGTTTATGATTTATTCATGATTTTCATATTTTATTTCTATTATGAGTAGCTAATACTTCTAAAAAATTGTGAACCTAATAGGGTGGAAAAATCTAGGAATCTCATCTTGATCATCGATAGTGAATTTAACTATATTTAATGAATTCTCATTTTTTTCATCAACAGTTGGTGGTTGCGAACATCAATTTATGAAAAGTAATTCTAATTACACTTGAAAAAGTTAATCAGGAGTTGGAAGAATTAATTAACAAGAACTCAATGTGTTAACCCTTGTTTAATAAATTTGTTTAAGAATAAGTTTAATTTGCTTGATGAAAATAATTATTTTTATTAAACTATGATTTATTCTGAAGAATTAATTAAGAGAAGTATCACTTAGTGTTGGAACATATTAGGTGATCATTAAGAGATTATCTGCACATGAGCACAAAGTCGTTATCAGTGTCTTGATTGAAATCCATAGGTGAAGCAGTTCGTAATGAGAACACAACCTTGATTCTTTAATTGATTGATCACAAACAATTAAGCTCCAGAATATTATTTAGTTAAAATTCTAGTATATTTCCACCTTAACGGAATAGTATATTAAGACAAAAAGTCAAGTATTTATTCATTTCAGTAATCTTTTCATGCCTATTCTCTATGGGATTCAATCCAACCTAGTTGAGTTACTATATTTGAATATGACTGCTTTAGATCATATTTAGGTGCAAATTTGAGTGTATCAAATTTTCACACCGTTGTGGGAGAATAGGTTTTGAAAATATTTATTGGTAAATGCTTTGATTTGAATCTTATTCTATTCCATCACATCTTATCTGCTTTGTTGTGAACCAAGTGATCATGGAAGCACTTTCAAACATTGAGGCTGAAAATGTATTTGTTGAGGTGAATGATGACATTTGATTATGTGAGTGCTATTGTACCTCTATGCATTATTACTACCATATTCAAAATAGATGGAAACATATATACAATATTGAAGGCCAAGGGTCAATTTCAGAACTCTACTGACCAGGACCCATATCAGCACTTGAAGAATTTTCTTTAGGTGTGTTATATGCACAAACAGAACAATATATAAGATGATGTTATTCGTTTAAGTGTCTTCAAATATTCTGTTGTTGGGGAAGACATAACTTAAATCTTCCATCAAACTATATTGACACCTGGTCAGAGTTGGTGAATGTATTCTAGATGAAATGGTTTTCCCCAAGCAAGAAGGAGGAACACAGAGATATGTTTTCCAGATTAGGCAGATACTAGGAGAGCAGTTTCTCAAAGCTCCCACTTATGGGTACCCTAAGAACATTTAAACTAGGTTATACCCTCTGACATAATCTGTGGCAAAAAAATGCGGCATGAGGCAATTTCATGGATAAGACATATGCCCACATCACCCTCATTTTTTACAAGATAGCCAAAAGCAACCTCAGGCTTGTCATGCTGGCTACAATGGTGGGGGTGTCACTATCATTTCCCTATCTATGAGTCATCTTATTAAGGAGAATCAGGAGAGAGATCAATTGAGAGCCAATATGGCAATGAATATTGCCTTGCTTACAAAGAGACTTACAAAGAGTGAATCGAAAAAGGTAAATATTGAATGCGGGTTTATCCTCATTAAATGTAGGGCTATCCTCTTCAAAGTGCCAACAATATCAAGATCAACCTTCTGTGCAATTTGAAGATGCTAACTTTATAAATAATGCACAAGGAGGATATTAGAGGCAGAACTATGAATACCAGAATCAGAATTTTCAGCCATCTAATTACCAGAATCAGTGGAGACTGTAACCGTAAGGCCAAGGTAAACAATATGATCAGAATGAGCAGGATGACCAAAATCTAAATTGGTATAATAAAAATTTTTGGAATAGAAGATCTAACTCTTATTTTCCTCCAAGGGGCCAGCAGTCGAATGCTCAAAACTACTACTCAGAGTGGTAAAATTTTGAGTTTTAGAGTTGACTAGTCTATTGAGAAGAAGGTTGTTGAGGAAGAAGAGGAAGTTCATGCTGATATTCCTGATATTGAGGAGACTATAGTAAGCCAAGCAGATAAGAAGAAGGATGAGGAAGAGGTGGTAGAGGTCTCTAGCCATTGCCACTAATTCCAAAGCCTACTCCAATTTCCATAGAGATTGATGAAAACATCCATGAATACCATCTTTGAGAAATATCTCAAGATTTTAAAGAAAGTGTCATTGACCATTCCTTTCATAGATGCATTAAAGGAGATGACTAGTTTTGCTAAATATCTCAAAGACCTGGTTACAAAGCAGAGAATAGTCAAGGATGAGGTAGTCACAATTACTCATAGAGTCAATGATGAGGTAATGATGGTTACTCATAGAGTTAATGCATTTATTTTGGTACCATGGTGGAGAAAAGGTAATCCTGGAAAAATTTATGATATTGTCCTACAGGATTTTTCTAGAGCTCTATGTGATGGTGCAAGCATTAACCTGATACCTCTTACTATTTTCAAGAGATCTGAACTTGGCATGCCAAGACCCATTAGTATGCGGTTGCAAATGGCTGACAAGTCTATCAAGAATCTACTAAGTAGTATTGATGATGTCGTAATTCAGGTTGGAAAATCATGCCTCCAGCTAATATTTTCATACTTAATTGTGCGGTGGATGTTGAAATTCTCGTTATTCTAGGATGCCTATTCCTTGCATCTAAAAGAGCACTCATGGACTAAAAGAAGAATGAGATTAAGTTTTGCGTAAGTAATTAAGCAGTCACTTTTGTTGCTAGTAAAGAGATGAAGCTACCTAGAGGATATGGGAGCATTTCAATCATTGATAACATTGATATGGTGGAAGCTGCAAAAGTTATTCAAGTGGAACTGAAGATCTTAGGTGAAGTATTTTCAGCTATTTTAGTGAACTATGATGCAGATGATGATATGAAAGGTTACATGCAGACTGTCAACTTGCTTGAAGGGCTTGGATATTATTCTTGTAGGACAAAAAAGTTCTCATTAGATCTTGAGAAAAAAATTACTCCTCCAACTAAACTATCTATTATTGATCCACCAAAGCTTCAACTCAAGCTACTACGAGCCCATCTCAACTATAAGTTCTTGAAGGCCAATGACACTCTGCTAGTTATTGTCTCCTCTTTTCTAAGTGATGCACAAGTACAAAAGCTGCTCATAATGCTGAGGACATATAAAAGATATACTAGTTTAACTATTACTAAAATCATAGGAATTGCATTAGGTATTGATGAGCACAAGATCTTATTGGAGAAGAACAACTCCCCTAGTATAATGTATCAGAGGTGACTTAATCCAGCTATGCAGGAAGTTGTGAAAGAAAATCGTCAAGTGGTTGGATATTATGGTGAACTGTCTTATATGTAATAATAAATAGGTTAGTCCAGTCCATTGTGTGCCTAAAAAGGGAGGCATGATGGTGGTGTAAATTGAGAAGAATGAATTGATATCTACCAGGACTATTATAGGATGGAGAGTTTATAAGGATTACTGCAGACAAAATGGGTAGCCTGCAAGGATCATTTCACGATGCCCTTTACTGATTAGATACTGGATTAACAGGGAGAACATAATACTGTTTTCTAGATGGTTACTCAATTATAGTCAGATCAATATTGCATTAGTGGATCAAGAGAAGACAACATTCGTTTGTCCTTGTAGGATGTTTGCTTTTAGCAGGATGCCACTTGGATTGAGTAATGCATTGGCCATCTCTCAGAGATGCATGCTTACTATATTTTCAAAAATGATGGAGGACTTCTTGGAGGAATTGATGGATGACTTCTCAATTGTTGGTGACTCTTTTGATTAATGCCTTTACCATCTGGGTCAAGTACTGTGTATAAGTGAGGAAACAAACATAGTGCTCAATTGGGAGAAATGTCACTTCATGGTAAAAGAGGGTATTGCAACTGGGCACAAAATTTTATAGAAGGGGATAGTGATGGATCAAGCCAAGATAGAAGTTATTTCTAAACATTCTTATCTAATGTACATGAAAGGTTTCTACCTATGTGCATGCTTTTGAAAAATGAGGTGAAATTGGTATTTGATGATAAAAGCTTTGAAGCATTTGAAGAGTTGAAAAAGCAGCTGACCTCAGCCCCTATCGTTATAACTTCCAACTAGTTTCTTCCTTTTGAGTTGATATATGATGCCAGTGGTGTAGCAATTGGGGATGTTCTGGGAAAAAGGCATAACAAGATCCTATACCGGATCTACTACTCTAGGAAGACTTTGAATGTAGAATAAATGAACTACATAATGATCGAGCAAAAGTTTCTGGCCATAGTCTATGGTTTTAATAAGTTTAAAGCATATATATTGGGGTCTCAAGTGATAGTGTATACAGATCATGCAACCTTATGGTATTTCGTGGTAAGAAATATACCAAGCCATGACTAATTAGATGGGTCCTTCTATTGCAGGAATTTGACATTGAAGTCAAGGATAAGAAACGCACCAGAAACCAAGTAGCTTATCATTTTCCCAACTTGAGGATGTAGGGAGACCTACAGTAGAGCTTGATATTAATGATGCTTTTCATGATTAGTGGATATTGGCCATGACAAACATTTTTGCCTCCTGGCAAGCAGATTTTGCTAAATACTTGGTCACTAGAATGATACCTGATGAGCTAAAGTCCTATCAGAAGAAGAATTTCCTAAGTGATGTGAGGCACTACTGATAGGAAGAACTATATTTGTTCTGCATCTATGCCGATAATATAATCAAAAGATGCATCAGTGAGGAGGAGGTGTAGCCTATTTTTAAGGCATGTCATGATTCTCAGGTTGGAGTTCATCCTAAAGGAAATCGAACAGCAACCAAACTTTTGGATTTCAGGTAATACCAACCTATAATATATCATGATGCAAATCTATTGGCTAAGTTGTGTGATCAGTGCCCGCGATAGGGTTCCATATCTAAGAGGCATGAGATGCCTTTAAATTTTATGTTGGAGGATGAGATCTTCCATCTTTGGGAAATCAGTTTCATGGGACCCTTCATAAGTTCCTATGGTATTATTTACACCCTAGTTGGGGTGGATTACATATCCAAATGGGTTAAAGCTATAGCACTGCAAAATAATGAAGCTAAGAGTGTGGCTGCCTTTCTGAAGAAAAATATATTCACCAAATTTGACACTCCAATATGTATTATCAATGATAGGGGTTGTCACTTTTGTTACAAGGAGTTTTCAGTATTGATCCTGAAATATGGAATCAAACACAAGTGGTGACTCCCAACCATCCATAGACAAGTAGCTGAGTTGAGGTCTCCAATAGAGAAATAAAGAGCATACTAGTTAAAACAGTGAATGCAAATTGGATTAACTGGTCTAGAAATATAGATGATTTTCTATAGGAATATCAGACTACTTACAAGATAGCAATTAGAGCCTCATGATATCATATGTTTTTTGGAAAGGTCTATCACCTTCCAGTGCAACTTGAGCATAAGGCTATGCGGGGCCTTGAAAAAGCTGCACATGGAGTAGGCTGAGGCTGAATCAATTGAATGAGGTAGATGAATTCTGTTTCCAAGCCTATAAAAGTGCACCCATATACAAATAAAGGATAAAGCAGATGCACGACAAGAAAATACGATGGTGAGAATTCAATATAGGCAATCAGGTATTACTCTTTAACTCTATTCCAAAGCCTTTTTTAGGAAAGTAAAGACCAAATTCTCGGGACCATTCAAAGTGGTGAGCATCCTCCCATACGTTGTTATTGAACTACAGTCTGAAGATGGAACTCAAACATTCAAAGTAAATGGACAAAGGGTTAAGCACTACCGTAGTAACACCAACGAAGACAAGTTGGTGGTTCCATCTCAGGGACTACTCAGCTAATGATTGATGTAAGAAGCAGGTATTTGTGACGTGTCGAATATTAAATCAGGCACTTCATGGGAGGCAACCCATGAGAAATACACTATGTGTAGTTTTTGCTTCTTGTTGCGATATTAGATAAGTGCTTTCTCAGAAGTAACCCAAGTAGTAAACTAATGGATGTTGTGATTCTAGTATTTAAACTCAGTAACATGGTGAGAAAAGGTACATGTAATTCTAGGTATTAGCTACAACATTCACCTATAAACCATACTTGGAGGAGAACAATCAAGGAAAAGAGAAAAGTAGAAACCTTCAAATTTACGAGCCTAGTTATAGACTGTAGAAGTCACTCGCAGCTCTTAAGTGGAAAAGTAAGTCAAAGGTCAAGTAGGAAATTCAATAAAGTGCACTTACAATCTCAACACACAGCATGTAGTTACGTTTTGAGGACTGTAAAGTGAGGTGTAAGTGAAGGGAAAAATATGAGCAATTCTCTAAAATTCACTTACGGTCTCAGCCGAGGGACTGTACTTACATTGTATAGACTGTAAATTGAGTCGTAAGTGGAGGGAAAACTTTGAGCATTCACTATTACCACTCATGGCTCTTATATGGATGTACTATAAAAGTACGAGGCGTATAAGAGTTTACATGTGTACTTAACTAAAATGGGAAATTTTTAAACGTAAATCATATACAATTCATAAAATTTACTTTACGGACTCATACATGGTTATATGTGACAATCTCAGGCTGACTTATGAATCCACTTGTAGTTCATAAGTTGGATCATAAAATCCACTTATAACCTAGATGGGGGAATTTGACCTGCTACCCACTGTAACACATTTGAATTTTTTTAAAATAAAATCAAGTTCCCTATTTTCTACCCTTTTCTTCCTCACAAAACCAATCTCTACCATTATCAAGCAAGCACAACTTCAAGCACTCACACAATCCTGCACTTTATTCATCTCATAGATACTCACAACACATCAATCACCTCCTAAGAACTAGGGCTTTTCACTAAGCTTGAAGAAAAAGGCTTAACTTCATGCGGTCACTGCTTTGCACACAAAGAGCATAGATTTCAATAACTGAAACACTAGGTAAGAATTCTCCTCATTAAATAATCGTTTAACCACTGGGTAGAGTAAATTTGTGCATGAACAGGCATAGGGGGTATAATCGTAGGGTTCACCATAGTTTTTCTAGGAATTAAGCTTGAACAATGAGGGATACATATTATAAAATACATTCACAGTCTGTAAGTGACACTATAAAATTTAACTAAAGATAAAAAAATTGAAAAATTGATTAAGTATGAAAACCCCTTCATACATAAAAAGTACAATCTTATAATGCATATATGGACCATATGTGTGACCTAAGTCGACCCCAAAATTTTGAGGTCTCTGTTTAAGACTTACAATATAACATATGGCCCATACATGCAATATACGAGCTATAAATGGGAGTCAACACTTTAAAACTCCATTAGAAAGAAACCTACATACGTCAAAATCAATGCTTAGTCCACAAGTGACGATCGTAAGTTGACTTCATCTGGGATGAGGTGCTGTTTAATACTTACGACATCACTTACGGATCGTACAATGAATATACGATTCCTAAATACTCATCACCCCTATATAAGTTCTTAAATACATATCACAAAGTGAAGTAGAAATCATACTTTTCACTTATAGTCCATAACTGGCTGAAAACTGAGAAAAGACACTGTTTGTTTAAATATTTTTGTTTAAGTGTTGCATCACCCAATTAACTTATTTAGCTGATATTTTTTCATGAATAGCTCCCAAAAAAGTAGTGAATAGGGGTGGCAAGATGTCATGACCCGAACATAGGCCCGGATTGAGACACGGGACAAAGAACCCCAAGAAGCTCCAAGTCGACCTATGACATGAACATGACATCTAAACTCAACATAACAATACGAAAGTCTAACATATATAATATAGTAGAAATCTAAAAATCTGACATTAAATAATTGAATACATAACACAGTCTTCAAGTTGAATACATAATATGTCTGATAAGCCTCTACACACTGACGAGTTGATGGGACAAGACCCTAACTAACTCACTAAAGACTAAAATGAAAAATACGGATCATAAACAGATAGAAGGGTCCTCGAAGGATGAGGACTCACCAACCCTGGCTAGAAGATGCTATCGATGAGGATCTAGCTAATGGTAGGACAAGGCCTGATTGTCTAAACCTATATCACGAAACGACACAACATAGAGTATACGTTCAGTACATGGAATTTACCGAGTATGCAAGGTAGTAAAACATTTGTGTAAAATTAGAGATCATACATATCATAAAACATTTCATCATAAGAGTGTGAGAGTAAGGCTTGTTGTTATTATTTCAAACCATGATTTAAACATAACTGAATTTCATAACTAAATCAAATGACCTAAAGCTAAAACTGATTATTCATAAGTAAAATTAAACACTGGGTCAAACTTGCTGAAAACATAATATCATAACTGATGAACATGCATAACTGAAATCATGAGGAACAATGGGAGACTCGTCATATAATCGACATTACCACGATAGAGCTTACATGGTCCTGACTTTTACATGTAGGTGGGAAAAGTTGTCGAAAGCCTTGCACGGGCAAAGGACGCTACCATGATATCAATATCAAGTTGAAGGCCCCTTGGGCAAGCTCACAAGGGAGGTCCCAAATAATCTAAACATACCTATGTTGGCACGTAGTTTTGAGGCACAGGGTTGACTAACCCTTAGCCTGGTGCAAGATACTACTCCCAAAACATGCATATGCTCTTCATTATTTTTCAACGAAGTTGGACAATCCTCTAGTGACGAAGCTGAATCATAATAATATATGTAACATCTAAAATCATAACATGAGGAGTCTTGACTCAAACATACCACAAGCTGAAAAGAGTGGGAGTCTAGACTCCAAAATCCATGTGATGAGCTAATAACATGAAATTTAGATCAATCATGAAGCATACTTGATCATATGGACTTGCCTAAACTTAAATATTCTTGAAATTGACTTTGATATTCAAAAACATGAATATTGACATGGGTAATTCGATATCATACTTTCATCATATACATTATATCATGCTTGAAAAAATATTTCATAATCTCAACCTTTCATGAACTTTCATAATTGAGCATAATAATTGTAAAACTTGAAAACACGAATTTGTAATTAAAAACTTTATAAAACATGACCATGAATGATAATTCAACATTAGAAACACAAATGAATTATACCCATGATAGGTACTTAGAACATTTACAAGTTGGGTTAAAACTCCATAGATTTATCAAGTAGAATTTCCATGAATTTGAGAAGTAATTGGGCATGGGAGTGGATGGATACACCCATCCATAACCCTACATACCTGGATAAATCTAATTTACACTCCCTCTTGAAAGCCCAAAGGGTATTGGTGAGAGATTGGGGAAATTCTTCAAGCTTGATCTCCGAAGAAGAGCTCTTGCATGCATGGAATGGTAAGACCTAGAATAGGTTTAACACTCTTTAAACCCTGCTAACTATGCTTAAAATAACGTAGTTTAGGACCTTAGGGCTTAGAAATTATGAAAATACCTTTAATGAAAATTCCGGAATTTCTGCACTTCTAGTCGCAACGAGTGATACCACGAGTCATACATTGATACCACGACTCGTGGTATCTTCCCATTACTTCCTTCGTTCATTCTTCAGTTCTCAGGTCCTGATACCATGAACCGACAATATGGGTCGTTACTCCAAATAATGGTTTGTTGAATCCTCCCGTTACTGCCTCTTATGAACCTGCCCCTGGACTTCCCACGAGTCATCCCACGTTTTGTACCTTCATCCAACAAGTCGTGGGTTCCATCTGTTACTTCGCTTGGGAAATTTTCCTACTCGTTCCCACGGGCACTTACCACGACTCATTGTTCCCCAAGACGAGTCATACTATGACTCGTACCATCCATCCCTAATACCCTGGTTACAACCAATGACCCTAACCTATGACCCATTACATCTTCCTATGGGTTGAACCATGGACCCGTTACTAAGAATCTCCCACTGCAGAACCTGACAATGAGTGCCTCCAACGGGTCGTTAGACCCTCCAACGTCTCGTACAATGAGTCATTCTGAGTAAAATATAAGGTTTTTCTGCTTCTTTTCATTTTAAATCCCGATTCTAATCTTAGGCACTTTCGGAGTATTACAATATCTCCCCCTTGGGAACATTCATCCTCGAATGTGAATAAATATACTAAAAGCTAAGAAAAAGGGCTGACATCTCAAATACTGAACATCTAAAGCTGAAAACGATGGAGTGACTGACTTCAGGCTAGGATACATGACTGAACTAAATTCATGAATCACACATACCTGTATCGACATGATAGAAACTGGAACACATAAATTAAACATAAAATTGAATAGAGTACCAAGAAGGAAACGGATACCTCAAGATGAAACTACGCTGGATGGGAATAGATACGGGTATTTAGCTATCATATCTAATTCGGCTTCCACGTGACTCCCTCAACATGTTGATTCTTCCACAAAACCCCTACTAAATCTACTTTCTTATTTCTTAGCTTTAGAACCTAATGATCAAGTATTTCTACCGAAACCTCTTTATAGCTGAGACTATCCTTCACATCTACGCTTTCCACTGGGACAACCAACGTCGAATCACCCATGCACTTCTTCAAAAGCAACTCATGAAACACCCGATGCACTGATGCCAATTCTGAGGGAACCTCCATCTCATATGCTACCTTGCCAACCTGACTTACAATCTAGTACGGGCCAACATAATGAGGACTGAGTTTCCCTTTCTTCCCGAATCTCATCACTTCCTTCATGGGAGATACCTTCAGAAACACCCAATCATCAACTTTAAACTCAAGTTCTCTCCTCCTCACATCCGCATAGGACTTTTGACAACTCTGGCTTGTCTTCAACTTTTCCCTTATAATCTAAACCTTCTTCATAGCCTCATGTACTGAATTTAGTCCTATCATCGCAGATTCACAGACTTCGAACCAAGCAATAGGCGATCTACATCTCCGCCCATGGAGAGCCTCAAATAGAGCCATCTGAATGTTGGATGGTAGTTATTATTATATGCAAACTAAATGAAAGGAAAATGATCATCGCAACTACCGTTGAAATCAATCACACACGCCCTCAACGTATCCTCAAGATTCTAAATGGTCCACTCAGCCTGACCATCTCTTTAGGGGTGGAATGTTGTGCTAAGCTTGTTCTGAGTACTAAGTCCCCTCTAAAACGATCTCCAAAACTGGGATGTAAACTGAGTACCTCTATCTGATATGATGTACAAGGGCACTCTATGCAAATGAAACTAACTCCCAAATATACTATTTAGCATAATCCTCTGTTGAATCGATAATTTTGGCGGGTAGGAAATGAGTTGCTTTAGTCAACCTGTCCACAATAACTCAAATAAAGTCATGTTGTTGGCAAGTATGAGGTAACCCCATAATGAAGTCCATATTGATTTCCTCCCACTTCCAAGTAGGAATACTAATGTCTTGAGCATACCTCTGGGTCTTTGATGCTCATCCTTCACCTGCTGACAGTTCGGACACTTAGCCACAAACTCTGCTATATCCTTCTTCATGCCATAGCACCAGTAGACTTCCCGTAGGTCACGGTACATCTTGGTGGCACCTGGATGTATAAAATATCTGGAACAATGAGTCTCATGTAACATCCGCTCCCTCAAGTCATCAACTCTCGGTACACACAAATGACTCTGCTATCATAGTACACCATCTTCCCCTTAGGAGAAGACCTCCACCTTCTTATTCTAAACGGCTTCCTTCAACGTAACCAAAATAGGATCCTCCTCGTGCCTACTCATGACTTCAGTCACCAAGGATAATTCTGAACCATTCATAACAATGACACACCATCCGTCGAGTCAACAAGATAAACTCCTAGCCATGCAAGTCAATGCACATCCTTCACTAACTCTTTCCTCTCCTCATCTATGTGGGTCACACTCTCCGTAAAAAGCCTACTAAGAGCGTCTACCACCACATTAGCCTTGCCCAGATGATAAAGGACACTCATGTCATAATGCTTAAGAATCTCCAACCACCTCCTTTGACATAGATTTAGATCTTTCTGGGTTAATTCGTACTGTAGGATTTGTCCATAAACACATACATACGGGCCATGTACAGATAGTGTCTCCAAATCTTCAAAGCAAATACTACCACCACCAACTCGAGGTTATGAGTCGGATGGCTCTTTTCACGAACTTTCAGCTTCCTGGAAGCATAGGCTATAACATTATCTTTCTGCATTAATACACAACCAAGGCCGATCCTTGAGGCGTCACAATATACCATGAACCAAAAGATAACCTCAGGTAGGGTCAACATTGTTGCTTATGTGAGTCGGTTCTTAAGCTCTTTGATGCTCTTCTCACAAATTCTGACCATTGAAACTTCACTTTCTTCTGGGTTAACTTAATTAACAGTGCCACAATGGATGAAAACCCTTCAGCAAACCTTTGGTAGTAATTAGCTAAGCCAAAGAAACTCCTAATATCTAAAGACTCACTGGTCTAGGCAAATTCTTCACCGCTTCTATCTTTTGAGAGTCCAACTGTACACCCTCACTTGATTCTAAAATGCTACTGAGTCTAGCCAAAACTCCAACTTGCTGAACTTAGCATATAATTGGTGATCCTTAAGAGTCTGTAGTACCACCCTCAAATGAGATACATGCTCCTCCTTGATTCGAGGGTATATGAGAATGTCATCTATGAACACGATCATGAACATATCCAAATATGGCTTGAAAACCCTGTTCATCAAATCCATAAAAGTTGTAGGAGAATTCATTACTCCAAAAGACATCACTACAAACTCATAGTGACCATACCGAGTCCTAAAGGCTATCTTCAGAATGTAACTATCCCGAACCCAGAGCTGATGATACTCGAATCTGATATATATGTTTGAGAAACATTTGGCACCCTGAAGCTGGTCAAACAAGTCATCAATTTTGAGGAGAAAATACCTATTCTTAATAGTGACCTTGTTCAACTATCATTCATCAATGCACATCCGAAGGGAACCATCCTTCTTTTGGACAAAGAGAACTGGTGCACCCCATGAGGATTTGCTTGGTCTGATGAAACCCTTGGCTAAGAGATCTTTCAACTGCTCCTTCGACTCCTTTAGCTCAATTGGAGAAATTCTATAAGGGGGAATAGATACATATTGTGTATCGGGAAGACGGTTAATACCAAAGTCAATCTCCCGCTTGGGAGGAATTCTCGGTAAATTATCTGGAAACACTTTTGGATATTCACACACTAGAGGAACTGATTGAATAGTCTCGGATGTACAATCCTTAACCCTAAATAGATGGTACACACCACCCTTATAAATCATCTCTCTGGCCTAAAGTTAGGAAATAAAGCGACCTACAGGCACAACTGAACTACCCTTCCACTCTAGGACTGGCTCGCCCAGAAACTGGAACTCTACCACACGAGTTCTACAATTTACTGCGGCATAACATGCATGTATCCAATCCATGCCAAAGATAACATCAAAATCTGTCATTGCTAGCTCTACTAGATATGCTGAGGTGACTTTCTGAAGGACTGTGACAAGGAAATTTCTATATACCCATCGAGCTATAACTGAATCACCGACTGGAGTAGAGATTGAGAAAGGTTCTAATAGAATTTTGGGACAGACTCCAAAACTACTAGCAACTTAGGGTGTCACAAAAGATAAAGTAGCCCCTCGATCTAACAACGCGTATACATCTAGTTGGAATACTCGTAACATACCAGTGACTACATATGGAGAGGTCTCCTACTTCTGATGAGATGCGAGGGCATAGAATCTGTTCTAATGCTGATCACCGCCTGCACTAGTGGAGGCTCCCTGTTAAACTGAGCGTGTTGGTGGAGCCGCTGAACTAGTGGCTGGGTCTCGGCCTCTACTGTGGTCCTGTCTAGCTGCTAGTCAATCTCTGAGCATATATTCGGGCTTCCCACACCTGAAACAAGCACTTGTACTTGCTAAGCACTGACTAGTGTGTCTCCGTCCACAGCTGGCACAAGCTGGAATACTGGGCTCCACAAATCTGCTCCATTGACCTTGAGAGCCTGATGCCGGTCTCCTCTGGTTGCGCCTAGATCTGGATGGCACACTTGCTGCTAATAGTGTTGGGGCTGATGATCTCTAGTGGGACTGCTGACGGCGCCCACCACCAGGTCTCTACTGGGAGCATCAAAAGCTATCAGTCCTGGCCCTCTTGACATCTCTCTCCCACTTACTCACCTATACTGCCTCTGTCTACTAGACATACATAACTATCCATGGAAAGCATATATCCTGATGAAGCATTGCGTTTCGACAATCTTTGACCAAATACTCTTCTATCTTATGCATCAATTGACTCACTCGAGCCCTCTAGTATGTCACCATCTCAGGTGAATACTTGGAAAAACGGGTGGACTTCAAAGAATACTCCTGGACTGTCATGTTTTTCTTCCTTAACTTCACAAATTTAGCTAGTTTTATTTCCCTCATCTCCTAGGGAAAGAACCGATCAAAAAACGCGGTATGAAACTCATCCCAACCAATAGGGCCCACTCCAACTCTCCTACTATCCTTCCATTGCCTGAACTAGATATGTGCAACTCCATTCAACTGATACAAGGCTAAATCTGCACACTGCTTCCCTATTAGCCCCATAATCTAGGTGATCTTAAGAATTTCATCAATAAATTCATGCAGATCCTCGCCCACCTTCAATTTGAGAAACTTCGGAGGGTTCTTACTCAGAAAATCTCTGACTCTCGCTGCTACTGCATTCATATTCTGGGGGACATACGCTACTGTCTGTTGGTTGACTTGGGCAGCCAAATCCTGAGCTAACATCTGAATGGTAGCCCTAAAAATTGCATGGGCAACTTGCTCGGGCACATGATCCTCGAGGACTGGTAGAGCCTACTGGTGCCCATCTCCGTTGCCATTCTCATGGCCATTTCCATTTCTATTTCTTCTTTCGTTAACTCAAAAAGGAGTCATGATTCTGAAAAAGCATATAACATGAGTTAGAAGGATAGAGAGACATTTCATCGCACGACATAGATCATGAAATAAGGAAATATTTCCTAAAACATTTCATAGCCTCTTCGTCATAAGTGTGAAGCACTCCACTCCCATGAAAAAGACTCTACATGATGCTGCTTTCAGACACCCTATGACACTTCAAAACCTAATGCTCTGATACCAATTTTTGTCATTACCCGAACATAGGTCCGGATCGAGACACGGGACAAGGAATCCAAAGAGGCTCCAAGTCGATCCATGGCATGAACATGACATCCAAACTCAACATAACAATATGGAAGTCTAATATATATAATATTATGGAAATATGAAAATCTGGTAACATCAAATAACTGAATACATAGCACAATCCTAAAGATGAATACATAATATGTCTGATAAGCCTTTACATATTGACGAGTTGCTGGGACAAGGCCCCAACTAACTCACTAAATACTGAAACTGAAAATATGAATCATAAACTGATAGAAGGGGCCTTAAAGGATGATGACTCACCAACTCTATCTAGAAGATGTTATCATTAAGGATCTGGGTAATAACGGGACTGGGCCTGAATATCTGAGCCTATATCATGAAACAATACTACATAGAGTATGCGCTCAGTACGTGGAATGTATCGAGTATTCTAGGTAAGTAAAACCACTAAGTAAGTAAAATCAGAAATCATGCATATCATAAAACATTTCATCATAAAAGTATGAGAGTAGGCCTTGCGTGCTATTATCTGAAAACATGATTTAAACATATGTGAATATCATAACTGAATCTAATGACCCAAAGCTAAAACTGATTATTCATAAGTAAAACTGAATATTGGGTTAAACTTGCTGAAAACATAATATCATAACTGATGAACATGCATAACTGAAATCATGAGGAACAATGGGAGACTCGTCATATAACCGACATTACCATGATAGACCTTATATGATCCCGACTATTACACTCAACTGGGAAGAGTCGTCCAAAGCCTTTCCAGGGCTAATGATGCTATCATGCTATCGATATCAAGCTGAAGGCCCCTTTGGGATAAGGGGAAGCTCACAAGGGAGGTCCAAAATAATCTGAACATACCTATATTGGAACATAGTTCTAAGGAACGGGATCAACTAACCCTTAGCCTACTCAATGCTAGACACTACTCCCAAAAACATGCATATGCTCTCCATCATTTTTCAACAAAGCTGGACCATCATCCAGTGACGAAGCTAAATTACAATAATATATATAACATATGAAGTCACAACATGAAGAGCATTGTATCAAACCATACCACAAACTAAAAAGAGTGGAAGTCTAAACTCCAAATCCATGTGATAGGCTAATAACATGAAATTGAGATCATTCATGAAGCATACTTGATCATACGGACTTGCCCAAACTTAATCATTCTTGAAGTAGACTTTGATATACAAAAACAGGAATATTGACATGGGTAATTCGATATCATACTTTCATCATATACATTATATCATGCTTGAAAACATATTTCATAATCTCAAACTTTCATGAACTTTCATAATTGAGCATCATAATTGTAAAACTTGAAAACACGAATTTGTAATTAAAAACATTATAAAACATGACCATGAATCACAATTCAACATTAGAAAACATAAAATGAATTATACCCATGATAGGTACTTCGAACATTTACAAATTGGGTTAAAACCCCATACATTTATCAAGTAGAATTTCCATGAATGTCGAAAGAAATTGGGCATGGGAGTGGATGGATACACACATTCATAACCCTACATACCTTGATAAATTTGATTTACACTCCCGCCTGAAAGCCCAAAGGAAATTGGAGAGAGATTGGGGAAATTCTTCAAGCTTGATCTCTAAGAAAGAACTCTAATTTGCATGCATGGAATGGTAAGACTTAGAATAGGTTTAACACCCTTAAAACCCTGCTAACTGAGCTTAAAATGACGTAGTTTGGGACCTTAGGACTTAGGAGTTACGAAAATACTCCTAATGAAAAGTCTATAATTTCTGCACTTTAGTGACAACGAGTGATACAACGAGTCGTACCTTGATACCACGACTCATGGTATCTATCCATTACTTCCTTCGTTCATTCTTAAGTTCTCAGGTCCTGATTCCACGACTCGACAGGATGTGCAGTTACTCCAAACAACGGTCCGTTGAATCCTCCCATTACTGCCTCTAATGAACCTGGCCCTAGACTTCCCACTAGTCATCCCACGACTCATACCTTCATCAAACAAGTCATGTGTTCCATTCATTACTTCGATTGGGGAATTTTCCTGCTCCTTCCCCCAGGTACTTACCACGACTCGTTGTTCCCCAGAACGAGTCGTACTATGACTCATACCATCCATCCCTGGTACCTTGGTGATAACCAACGACCCCAACTTACGACCCATTATATGTTCCTATGGGTCGTACCATGGACCCGTTACTACAGAACCTCCCACTGTAGAACCTGGCAACGAGTGCCTCCAACAGGTTGTTACACCCTCCAACAAGTCGTACCACGGGTTATTTTGAGTAAAATGTCAGCTTTATCAGCTGTTTTTCATTTCAAATCCTGAGTCTAATCTTAGGCACTTCTGGGGTGTTAAAGAAGGTTACTCCACCAAAGTAGTCTCATCTAATAGATCAACCTACTACCTCTGATAAGGATTGGCACACACCCATCTCCTGAGCAAAGATGAAAAAGACCATTTCAAAGTATATGCTCTAACCTAAATCGAGTAGTGTCCTCTACCATACAACAAATAACTTAGAGAATGGCGGACCAACCAATAGCCCCTTGGCCTCTCAGTCACAACAGAGGAAAAACACACAGGACAGGGGTCAACCTAGTGGATCCTCACTAGAAAAATCATTATCAAAAGACACCATAAGTGAAAAATTAGATGATTAGGGGCAAGCCACAGAGCATAAATGGCGTTCAAGAGTGTAGAGAGTTTAAAGCGTGAATGAAACAAATAGAGGAACTGGTCAGGGTTAGGTGGTCCATTGTTAGGGATAAGAAAAAATATTTGGAGTGGCGATAGATTAGAAATGGAAAATCTAGAAGAAGCATAACCAAGTAGAAAGAGATTATCACAAATAGGTTGGACAACTATCCAGAGATCTTAGAACAGCTCAAGTTCAGAATGTGGGAATTACTCACTCAACCTTCGAGCAAGTATTGTCCCAATTTGGTTCAAGATTAGTTCTTTGCAGCTTATGGGGCGACTCTAGATGAAACATGGAAAATGTCAAAGAATTAGCAAGCATTTTTAGATTGAGTCACTATCAGAGAGGTATTGCTTGACATTAGTTTAGAGGTAGGTACTATATGGGAGATGCCTATGCATCTCCTCTACATATGACAAGAAACACTTCAACAGAGAGGATTATAGACCATAGTTGGAACTAATTATTTCTTGATTGACCGTAGCTTGGTTGAATCTAGTGATGGCCCCTATCTTCAAGAATAACCTCAAATTCTATGCAAAATTCTTGTGGAGTATGGTCATTTATTGTATCTACCCTACCAAGAACGACAATTAGTAGAGTAGTAGTTGTTACCACCATTATGGAAAAGATACATATTGACAAAGGTCGTCTACTAGTTGTTAACGTCAAGGACGGAGCCCTATAGAATACCACCTCCCTCCCATATCCATACTTGATCATTGCCCTCTGCAATCAGGTAAGGGTTCCAACTCTTCCAAGAGAGGGTCATTACGTCTAGGCATAGCAGGTGGTGGACAAAACCAAATGAGAGATGCAATGAACCTCATTATGTAGAACTACCTTGAGTTCCCCATGATTGTAGATGCACAATCAGGTCAAGATGGTATCAACACCAAGGTGCCACTCAGGGCAGTCAAATAGACATAGCAGTTGTGGAGTTTCCCTGGATCAAATACCCTAGGTGCCACTGCAGCTATGACGGATCCTCAAGGGGTTGGTCCATCTATTGTATCACCTCATCCAACATCAACAGGACCTTCTGGAGCCACAATAGTAGTAGGAGCACCGAGTGAGATCTTCCTTCTTACTTGAAAATTTTTCTCAAACATAGTGGTGAAAGCTAAATAGGTATATAAGTAAGTGAATAGCTTTCCAAGTGAGTAATCATAATCATCAATTGAGCCATTAAAAAGGATTTGAAGCCTTTGAGAGAGGAACTGATCACTTCATAGCAACTAGCTAATGTTAGACTAGATAGACTGGCAGTGAGGATGGCCCAGTTAGAGCCCAGCTCCAACATTACGAAAAGTTAACCTAAGGACTAAGCTAAATAAATCCAAAGTAATAATGAAGGAACTACAGGAAAGGGAAATTCCAGTGTTTGATATCTGGGTTGAATAACCCACTCTTGATTTAGGAGTAGGTCTCTATTGTGAGCTTACTAGATGACACCACTCCTCCAAGAGATATATGTCACCCAAATTATATCTCTTAGTGAGATATAAAATGGTCAATTTTCAAATATAGAGCCCAATGGGGTTGGGGTCCAATCCCATGAGGAATATCCCGAGGACCTCATTTAAATTGCTTACGTATATGTTTAGTCAGTTTACTCCAAAAAAAGGAGAGTTTGTAACAAATAATAATTAAAACAATCATTAACCAAGAGTAGAATATTGGTTAATGTTATTTCTATTCAGTAAAAAAGTTGACTAGGATTGTCTTCTCCATGATCTTAAAATGCAGTAAACATATCGTACAAGTGATCTATGCTAATTTTTAGCATGTAAGATCGATAAGGTAAATTCACCTAAATGGTTTGTCCCCTAAAAATCTTAATATCACCTGACAACTTGATCCCTTTATGGGTGTATACTTTTCTAACCCTTACCAAAGTGAATCTAAGGGGAGAGCTAAATAAGACCAAAGTAACAATGAAGGAGCTATAGGAAAAGGAGATCCTAGTTCTTGATATCGGGGCGGAATAGCCCACTAACGATATGTGAGTAGGGGTCTCCACAGTGAGTTTACTGATATGTCGTGGTTTTACGGCACTTTCGACGCTTAAAACAAAGAAAAGATGCTAGAACTTGGGTGTGATTAAAAAATATGAGGTTCTTTTGTTGTATTTGCAGGGAAATCAGTTTCAAGAGATATATTAGGAAAAGAAGTGAAAAAGTATAGAAAATGGTGTTTTACGGGTCACAACACATATCGTACCATCTGGGTATGACTCATAGCTATTACCCATAGCAGAGATTCAGATAATGCACAAGTGTAGAGCTCAAAGTACGACCATATACAATGAGTCTTGATAGGATTGTAAAACCCATACTAATGTCTCATGGTGCAAAGTAGAGAACCAACAAATTAACATCCTCAGGGCATATCTGATTCAACGGGTCGTACCATCAAGATATGAGTCTTTGTAAGGACCCGTAGGTTGATCATCAGAGATTCTCTATTTAGGAATTCCATGTTATGATTGCCAACCACGATCCATAGTGACAGCTGAGGAGTTGTACTAAGCTTCTATACTTGAGAGATTCAAAAGCGGCAGAGTGTGGTATGATCACTGACCACGACTCATGGTAGCATGTTATGACTCATAGGTCATCCCAACGAGGTAGTCCTTGTTAATTAAAGAAAGGATTTCATTTATTGTATAAATATTTTTCCTCATAGTTTTTATTCAAGATCTGACACTCCATATTATTATGGTGTTTTTGGAATTTCCCAATGCGACATGGAGAATAGAAAATACACGAAGCTTTGAACCAGTTTTCTTTATTGTATTATTGACTTTAAAGATTAATTATGCAATTGATTCTCAGAGTTTTATTCCTTCAATATTCTAAGTTCCTAATGATGAATTGTTCTATGTATTTCGATTTTAATCATACAACTATGAGTAGCTAGACTCCCACAACTAGGGTTTTGGTAATAATGCATGGTGAAATAATAAGTTAGGGTTAACACAAAGTGATTCTAAACAAATACTGATAGTTGTATTGTTCTTCCCTTAATTATAATTGTTTCTTAGTGGTGCACAACATAAGGACTAGCCCGCATTCTCTACTTCTTGAACCTAGAGAACTGGAGATTAGGAAAAGGAAAAGACAACAAAGACTTGAAATTATCAAATTTCATTTAATAACTTGAGCTTTGGTTGCAGGAAAGTTAATTTGGTATCATTGATAAAGTAGTCGAGAACACTCATGAGATCAAATTTGGTGAGTTAATATAGTCATCAAAAAGGGGTGAATCAACTATTTGGATGAATGTATTTTATCGATTCTATAGGCTAATTATTGGAATAGATCACAAGTGTAATAATCCAACATAGTTATGAATCCATGCGGAACACTTCTCTAGTTAATTGCCTAACTTTAATACAACAACATTTCACAACACTATCACTAATTTATTTCTAGTAAAACCCCCCTTAGAAAAAAATTGAAATAAAGCGCAAGTAATAGCATTAGTCAAAATCTTGACCATATCCATTGTGGTATCGACCACAATTCTGGTTGGGTTCTTTATTAACAATGACCGCGTTATACTTCTTCTGAGATTAATTTGAGCATTATCAAAATGGCACCATTGCCGGAGAATATGGCTTAGGAGTAGATTAATTGTTTTTATTTAACTATTAGTCTTTATTTCATCATTTATGTTTTCTTTTGTCTTTGTTTCACACTGGTTAGCACTTGGTGAATGCCAAGTACTTGGAGTAGCGGAAATCCCCTAGTCCCACTTGATCAAGAACTTGAACGAACTCCGATAATGATGGCCGGTACTATGACCCCTAAGTAGATGGAGGTCATAGTAGCCAATGAAGTTCGGTTAGCTAATGAAGCCTATCAGGAAAGTTACCTCGTCAGGCTGATGAGGACTAGGAGGAAGCTGAGAATATTGGCTAGAATAGAATGAATAAAGGACGTAAACACATCAGTTCCATAGATATGCTCCTCACTTTGATGATGATGATGATGATGATATGGATATTGATGAAGCCGAGTTAGCAGGAGCTATTGTGCCCCCACCTCTTCCTGCTGGGGCAAAATTTTACATCACTAGCATGATGATACCGCCACAAAACATAAAGGGAGTGTTTAGTGATAATTCTGCTGATGATGCAAATCTCCACATAATGAATTTTTTGGGAATTTGCAAAGCATACAGGTTGTAATCAGTGAGCCAGGGTGCAATCAGACTGAAGAACTTTCCATTCTCACTAGTTGGTAAAGCCACTCTATGGCCGTGAACTTTCCAAATGACTTCATTACCAATTCGAGAGAATTGAAACAATCCTTCTTGGAAAGGTTCTGCTTGCCTTCAAGGTGTTGCAGCTCAAAGATGAGATACATTACATCCTATAGCTCAAGAAAGAGACACTTCATGAGACATGGTTGTGGTTCAATAAGAAGCTAACAAGTGTCCGAATCATAGAATTCCAAATGAGAGCTTGTTGGAAATATTGTAGAAGGTGGAGCATTGGTGAGTCACTCATGGGAAGAAGCAACAACCATACTCGATTGAGTGACCAAAACAAACAGGTTCTGACATACTGGAGAAGCTAGTGTAGCTGCAACTACATATGCCGTAGTGAAGAAAGGAAGAGGAACGTGACCAGGAGTTAGCACAATATGAGAACATCTATTGCCCAGCTCATGAAGCATATCATGGGATCTGGAGCTCAGAAAGTGAATGCAGTGGGAGCTAAGAGTCAGCATTCAGGGTTTGACCACTCTGACTCTGAGGAGGAAGCAAACTTCTAGGGTAACTAGGTGGCAAGTTTCTGGATTAACGCTTAAGGGTCTAATCAAGACACTTGGCACCAAGGCTTCAGGAACCAAGGTCAAAACTAGTATAGAGACAACGACAATATAGTTGGGTACAGAGATAGGAGCAAAGGTCAAGATTGGGAAAGTGATTGGAGGAAAAATGACGGAACCGTAATGACCGTACTGGTTTGTATGTTCCTTCTAAGACTCATTAAGGTGCTATGTGGACTCTAAAACTGGAGAGCATGATGGTTGTGTAGCTAAAAAATCTAAAGTCTAGTGATGATCACCGGAAGTACATTCACGGAGACATATCTGGCATGAATCAGAAAGTTCAGTTATATGCCACAACAATTAAATAAATTGAGCAGCAATTGGGTCAGATGTCCGCATCCCTGAACGAGAGTCAAAAGGGCACACTCCCTATTAATAAGATTTAAAATCCAAAGAGCAACAATCACTGCCTGGTTGTGACTATTAAGAGTGGAAAAGCAACAGTTGACCTACCCATGCCCATTGTAGTTGAGATGACCGAACCGAAGGCAGTTGATTCTGATGAAGAAGCTAAGGCTGTAGAATAGATGATTGAAGGTAGTGTAGAGGTGAAAAAGCATCCTATTGCCTCCACCTTTTCCTCAGAAAGAAGGAGAAGGAAGCCCCACAAATTTTCAAGTCTATCCCAAGATTGCCTCCACCTTTTCTCAGAAAATGAAGAAGAAGGTAGATTATGGGAAATTTCACAAGTTGTAATCCATGATAAAGCAGCTATCTGTGAATATTACCTTGATCGAGGCACTAGTTTAGATGACTGGCTATGCTAAATTCATGAAGGACCTGGTGACAAGAAAGCGATCAATGAGCTATGAACTAGTTGAAAATTTGTACCATTCTTGTGCAATAGCCTTATGGGTACTTGCACAAAAAAAAGAAAGAAGCAAGTGCCTTTACCATATCATGTGCTATTGGAGATTTTGAATTACCGAAGGCACTATGAAATCTAAGAGCTAGCATTTATTTAGTACCGCTATTTATGTTTAAGCAGTTAGGCTTGGGAGACCCCAAACCGATGACAATGCAGCTACTGATGGCAGACCGCATAGTGAAGAAGCCAATGGGTATCCTTCATGATGTTCTAGTGAAGGTGGACAAGTTTATTTATTCGGATGATTTCATGATTTTAGATTACAAAGTGGATTCTGAGGTCCCCATAATTTTAGGGTAACCATTCCTTGCCATTGAGTCAGTCCTAGTGGATGTTAAATCCATATAGTTGAAGTTCTTGTTAAATCAAGGAGAGGTCACTTTCAATGTCTACAGGTCAATGAAGCAGCCGAGTTAATTTAGAGTGGTCTCAGCAATTGAGGTTGAATCGGAGTTTCTTGATGAATTCTGAGTAATCAAAACCCGTCTTGTGCCACGACATTAAATCAAGTGTTGCATGGGAGGAAATCCATGAGGTCATTCGGTGAAGCCTGAGTAACCAAACAACCTGTGTCGTGCCGCAACATTAATTCAGACGCTTCTTGGATAGAAACCCAAGTATCTTAACATATTGAAGCTTTTCAAAATTCATGTGTTATAGTGTGCAGGTGAAATAGGGAATAAAAGATTAACATTGACTTACAGGCCTAGACTACAAGCCTCAGTACGAATTGTATGAAGCTGTTATGGCTTATTGTCCCAACCATAATGAGGAGAAAAGCCTAGAAAAATGAAGGATTTCACAGTATGGTTGGTCATTACCAATATTACCTACATGGTATGAGTTGTAGGACCCTCTATAGTGATAAACTGCTATAAGTGTCAAATTGCAAAAACCATAACCTATGATTCATGGTTCAAGTCATGTCACCCTAGTACAAATCGTACCATGCATCCGTAGGTTCCCAGGTAAGTTCTCTGAACCTCAGTTATGGAAGGCATGGACGAGTCGTAGGTATGACCTGTGACTAATGGTATGAGGTCTGAGAAGCTGTTAAATGAAATAATCCATATGACAAAACTCAACCATGATTTTTAAAATCTGTCCAAACCAATTAAAACACATATTTTGGTCCAAAATTCATGGCACCTCAACGCATGATTCTTTCCCCTCACTCTCAATTCACCTATAACACACTCTACTTCCATTTAATCATGAATTGTTACAATAAAATTGCCTCATAAGAGTTGAATTTCTACTCAAAACTAAATCAAAGAAGCATTGCTCAAGAACTTGTAAAGTAAGGTGAAAATTTTTCATGACTTTTCTTTGCTTGTGTTAACTGATGGCAACCCGTGACTACTCCATTTATAGAAATGATTGGAGGAGTATGATCAGGAAGCTATCATATTGTTGTATGATAGGTTATAGAGGAAAAATACTTTATTGATGTAAATTGCTTGTGGGAAGGGTGTTAATGGGGGAACTAAAGTGTGGGAATTATGTGGGTAAGTGAAAATTTTTGGTATGCATGAATTAGGGATGGTTTCTGGGATGGTGAATCCTAAGTAATCACCCCAAGGCTTGTTGTTTGTGTAACTGATAAAACACAGGAGTGCGGATAGGCTTCATGATTCTTCCTACAACTCGTGATTTCTCACCACGACTCATATGATGGTTTGTTGGAATTGTCCAATAAACCCCAGTTCAGAAGTAAATGTGAGGTACTTGGTATTCATTGTGGTATCCCACCATGAATCATATCTAGTGGTCATACAAGAGAACTAGAAAAGGGTCGCATACAGAACAAAAGGCATGTCCTTTTGTATGACTCGCAGGATTCCATCATGGGTCATAGTATTGAGTCAAACCAAAACACCAGAAGTTATAACTTTCAAAGGCTAATGCTACGGCCCTTTGTACGAATCATACCATCTTGGTATGAATTGTACCAAGGAGTCGTACCTGTGAACCTAAATGCCATTGCTCATAGTATGAATCACACCACTTAGGTACGACTTGTACTACTGAGCTATAATAAGAAACTGTTGATAGTATATTTTTCATGCATCTTCTGGAACCACATTTACTAATCTATCCTCCACAGGTACAATGTCAGGAAAAGGAAAATCAAGCAAAATTACATAGGACAAGAGAGTCTAAGAAGAGATAGCAACCCAGAGAGCATTGAGGGGTGAGGCCTCTGCATCTGAGCAGGAGGCAGATTCACCTAGTGGTTTGGTCGAAGAATATGATATTAACACAAAAGAAATGGAGGAGCCACAAACCACTAGAGAACAGGCAAAGTCTCAAGCCATACTCACCTCAGCCATTCTGATAGTGGCTCCCCGTCTGAGAAGGGAGATGATGACCAGTCAGATGAGTCCGAAAGTGGCTCAAACGTAGAAGAGGGTTTAGATGAGGCTTAATCTTAAGAGGGTTCAAGTGAAGCCCAATCTGAGGAGGGGGCATAAGAGAAAGTTGATGAGCTGATACTACCCACAGAAAGTCATACAATCAGATGGGGTGTACCAAGTGAAAGAGAGATATATAAGCAAGGCCTCTCCCTAACATCAAAATTAAACCCTAAGAGGAGTATCCAAGAGGAGCCTCAGATCTTGATTGAGGCATTGAATGACGTGGAGGAGATGAGTAGATTATTAGGCTCTATGACTGCAGTTGGTTGGCAAGGGCCCCCTGATAGCTTTAGTACTGACATAGTTAGGGAGTTCTATGAAAATTACTTTGCCACTCTTGAGCATCAGACCCCAGCTGAATGAAAGGTGAAAGACCAACCTAGACTTGATAGTGTGATAGTTCAGGGGAGATCCGTGGATATATCATAGAGGACCATTGCTCAAATGTCGTACAGACAAAATTATCAGGCTCCATCTACTACTACTGAGTTTGACCACCGAATAAAGGCCTAAAAAATGTCAAGCAGCTGAACACGAAGGACTCGCAGCGACATGTGAAATGGTTGGCCAGTATCATTGCTAAAAAGAAGGAAGAAGTTGAGTGGGTGACTAGTTGATGACAAGTCACAAAAGCTTCACTGAATTTCATTGTGAAGGCTTCATAGAAACTAATAATCACTCTCTGAGCACATACTAAGCAGGTTTAGTGGCGTGCATCATTTAGGGTATGCTAAAAATATCCCTCGGATCATAGATGAGGAGATCTAGGATCGAGCATTGGCATTAAGCACTAACATCCCCTTCCTGAGCTTGCTGTATAGGATATGTATGGCGTCCGATGTTAGGAACATAAAGAAGATTGATGATTAGGTTAGAGGTACTCGGACAATAGATATCGGCCTTATCCGAGAATAGATGAACCCAGTGGACTGGGTTAGAGTACTGTCTGCAGTTCTAACACCGAGGCTAGTCGGGGGAGAGCATGTGGAAGCCTCTATAGAGTTGAGCAGCGTGAGGAGCTGTTGGCTTCCTTTGGTTGGAAACACAACATCCACGCCTAGAAAATCATCTATTCAAGTATCGACCACTCTATTCCAGGTTCCGTCTAGTATTGTGCGCCAAGAATTTTTGCAGAAGACGACCAGGAGGCTAACCATTACAAAGAAGAAAGTCAATGTTCTGATGGATCAGGTCAAGCCATGGGTGAAATACAAGATAAATGAGGTATCCAGGGAATTACACACTAGACTTTTATAGTTTTGAGCTATGACTCGATGACTGGCTAGCTAAGATACCAAATGTGCGGAGCTTGAGGGATCAGTTGGGCATGCCCAGGAGGTAGATTGCTGAGTTGTCATCTCAATAGCCAACCATGTTGTTGGCCCCGGACATCCCTCTATTTGAAGAGCTAGATGATGAGTTAGATATGGGGAATTTCTGGATCCATGAGTTGGTCACTGGAAATAAGGGTAAGCAGAGGTCGACTGGGGAGGAAAGAAGAGAAAGAAAACAATGAAGGAACACAAATGGGAAGCAGTAGCCAGTTAGCAAACCCATGATATGCATTTTGTGGAGATACATGAGAGATTGAGAGGAGCGAGGAGCTCTGCTACTGCGCCTAGTCAACTCATGAGTGGCGAGGACCCTTTTAGTGAGCTGGCTCAGAGATCTACTGAGGTCATTGAGGCGATCGGGATGGTTGAGAGGTTAGATGAAACCCCCACTACCACCATCGTACCTCTGAGTGCACCAGCGGTGATTTCTAAGGTGGAGAGTGTGCCACCACACCCGCCTACTGAGGATGATAGGAGAACCTAGAGCGCGACATGTATGTCCCTTCCCAATTTCTATTTTGATGCTTTGGGGTTACAACACTATTCTTTTGTGTGTGTGGGGGGGGGTGTCTGCCTTTTTTGTTTCACCTAAGGATTTTTATTATCGTGTTTCTTTTCCCACGAGCATGCTATCTAGTAGAACTGATAGGTCTAGGATGTGTGTTTCATTTTGTTTAATTAAAAGTAATCTATGAGTACTTAGAAGCCAACAAAATGCACACATGTTTGATTTTTGTAGCTTTTGAAAAATGACCCCTTAAATTTTTATTTTGATTAGCTATGTGTATTTTTACTACAAAGCATGACTAATGTGGATCTTTTTAAGGCATTACGAATATAAGCATGAGTAATAGCAGTGTATTTTTACATGAAGCAGACAGGTAGTAGTGTGATATAACCCCATGCTATATGAGAGTGAGATTCTTACTTAGTTCAGCACTGTGTATGTGATCTAGAACCTGCATGGTTAGTCTTGCTTAGATATGAGAGTAGTTGGTTAGAAAAGGATCATAGGCCATTTTTCTTGACTTAGCCTGCTTTTAACCTAAGTTGTCTCATCAAATGAAATGAGTATCCCTTGATCCAAAGTTTGAGCTGAAATTTGACCTTTTTATGTGATTAGCCCATTCATTGTCCCACTTATTTATAATGAATCTGTTTTAGCCCTGGTCCCTCCTTAGATATTGTGAATCTCAACTCAGGCAAAATGCCTAAGTGGAGGGTGGCTATTGAATGGGTGAACAGACTGTGTTGGGGAGGTAAAGAAAAAAGTTGATCAGTAGAAAAATAGGTGAGGTAAGAAAAAGAAGAAAAATAAAATAAAAATAATAAAAGTCAAAAAAATTTAAAATAAACCACACCCATAAGATGAAAGTAAAATAAAAGGGAAAAGGGGAGAAAAGGAGAGAAAAGGTAGAAGTGGAGCCAGAGTTTTTGTTGTGCCAAATAAGGTGAGTCACTTTTTCAATATTTACCATACTCGTCCTCAAGCCTACATTATAAGCCGAATAAAAGTCCTATAGTGATCCTAACCTGACTGTCTGAAGAACAAAACTTGAGAAATTAACAGCAAGTCTATGCTATCACATGTACAATGTTTGAACTTCTTTGTGAGAATGAGTGCTTTGAAAGTGTTTGGAGCTTTATTTGTTGTGAGGTTACATGGATTGTATTACCCACTACCAGTTTGTTAAATGGCATTAATGTCTGCTCCATGTACAATTTGATGCCATCTAGATCCCTTTGTGTTATGATTTGTAGTTTCAAGTGTACCCAACACTCTTGATTTTTAGTGTTTGAAAAAGAGGGTCAGTAATTGATAGTGATCACGTGTGCAAATGGTTAGCATTGTTGGCTGTGAGTCTTCTAGTTTATTTTCTAGTTACCTATCATATGTGTAGTTTTATTTTCTTTGCCTATAGAAATGCAAAAGTTCTAAGTTGAGGGTGTTGATGTGCCATGGTTTTATGACACTTTCAATGCTTAAACATAGAAGAGATGTTAGAAGTTAGGTGTGTTTATAAAAATATGAGGTTTTTTTGCTGTACTTCTAGGGAAATAAATTCCAGGAAATATATTATGCAAAAAGAAGTGAAAAAGTGTACAAAATCGTATTTTATGGGTCATAGAAAGAATCGTACCATCTGGGTAAGAGTCGTAGCTAGTGTCCATAATAGAGATTCAGAAAATGAACAAGTGCAGAGCTTAGAGTACAATCAGATACCACGAGTCATGACAGGATTGTATGACCCGTACTGATTGCTCATGGGTGAGAAGCAGATAACCAACAACTTTGCATCATCAGGGCTCGATTTAATCACATGGGTCGTACCAGCATGGCACGATTCATAATATCGACCCGGAGGTTGATCATCAGAGATGCCTTATTTCAGAAGTCCATGTTAGGACTGCCAACCACGATCTGTAGTGATATATAAAGAGTCGTGCTAAACTTCCATACCTAAGAGATTCAGAAGAGGCACAATGTGGTGCAATCACTGTCCATGACACATGGTAGCATGCTATGACTCATAGGTCATCCCGACAAGGTAGTCCCTGTTAATATAGGAAAGGATTTCACTAATTGTATAAATATTTTTCCTCTTATTTTTTTTAAGGATCTGATACTCTACATTATTATGGTGTTTTTGGAGTTTCCCAACGCGACCTGGAGAACGGAAAATAAATGAAGCTTTGAACCAGTTTTCTTCATTGTATTCTTGACTTTGAAGATTTATTATGCAATTGATTGTTGCAATTTTATTCCTACACTATTGTATGTTTCTAATGATCAATTCTTCTATGTATTCTAATTTTAATCTTACAATTATGAGTAGCTAGACTCCAACAACTAGGGTTGTGGGAACTATAGTTAAATAAAAAAATAAGGATTAACACAAAGTGATTCTAAACCAATACTGACGCTTGTATTGTTCTTCACTTCATGATAATTGTTTCTTAACGGTGCATAACATTAAGAGTAGCCCATATTCTTTACTTTCTTGAACCTAGAGAAGTAGAGATTAGGAAAAGAGATAAACCACAAAGACTTGAAATTATCAATTTTCATATAATAACTTGAGCTATAGTGGTAGAAAAGTTAATTTGGAATCATTAACAAAGGTTAGTTAGGAACACTCATGAGACCTAATTCAGTGATTGAGTATAGTCATCTAAAAGGGGCGAGTTAGCCATTTGTAGGAATATATTTTATCAATTCTATAGGATAAGTATTGGAATAGGACAAGTGTAATAATCCGACATAGTCATGAAGGCATGTGGAACACTTCTCTAGTTAATTGCCTAACTTTGAAAACAACACCATTTCATAATACATTACTTATTTCCTTCTATTATAACCCCCATTAGGAAATAATTAAACTAAAATTATAAGGAATAGCATTAGCTGAAATCTTTACCATATTACTCGTGGGATAGACCCCAATCCTTGTTGGGTTCTTTATTGATGATGTCCATGTTATACTTCTTCTAAGGTTTGATTTGAGTGTCATCACTTACTAGTTGTAACTCTCCAAAAAGCACCTAAGATCAGACCTGGGGGTTGAATAGGGAAAAATAGGAAAATCTGCACCCGGGCGCAGAACGAGTCATTGAGTGACTTATTATGTGACCAGATTGGTTATTAAATGACCCGTTGTGTGTGCATTAGTTGGTAAAATATTAGGGTTTCCTAGAGACATAACGAGTTGAGGGACGACTCATGGTGCCACTTCACGAGTCGTCAAGGGAGTCATTGTCTGGGAAGGGTGAAAGGATGGAATGTTTTGATAGTGACAAATGAGTAGTTGCGATGAGTCATCGTGACACCTAACGAGTCATTGGGTGTCATATTAGGTGTGATGAATGCTTGAAAACTTGAGTTTTAATGAGTCTTAACGAGTAGGGGAGTGACTCATTTAGTGTCATAAAGAATCGTTAAGTAAAGATGTCAAGTTAAGATCAAAGTTAGAATTTTTTGCCAGTGGTGACGAGAGGACTTGACGAGTCGTCCAGAGACCTAATGAGTCATTTCTTCACTTAATAGGTCTTGTAGTACCGAGTTAGTAGTTCGAATTCCAGGGGTACTTTTGTAACTTCGAGCTATTTAAGTTCCTAAACTACGTCATTTTGGAAATAATTTTGAAGGTTTTAGAGGGTTAAATGGTTCTTCTCCGTCATTCTCCACTTAGATTTTTAGAGTAATGTACATAGACTTCAAGGCTTCTCACTCACTCAAGCCAAGAACTAGGGTTTCTAGTTCTCCTCAGAAATTTCTAGATTTCTTCTCCAGGTCTTCTTTTCCAAGTATGTGGGACTTCTACAAGGGTTATCCTTTCACCCTTGTGTCGTAAATGTTTTTAGAAAACATTAATATCACAATCCCATAGAAAAATCATGCCTTACGATTTTTATTCGGTTATGAATTCCCTTATTACTTCAACGTTCTCAAGTCTCCTATTATTTCTTGTATGTAATATTCATGGCTCTACAAATTTAGTTGCAGATGATACTTTTATAACATATTTCCACATGATTCAAGTTTATTTATATAAAAATGTATGTTGCTTCAATATGGCTTTGAGTAAGAATGAATTTATATTTCAGTCTTTGTGATTCTATCATGATTTCTATACAGATGTTGACAGAATAATTAGTATTTTCAGGTTCATTAGGTTCTCATAATACTATCAGATAAATTTTCTTACTTTTATTTAAGAACACTTGTTTTCGAGCTATTTATAAATTATCAGTAAACTCATCCATTGGGAGTAGTTCTTAGAATTGAGCTGGTCTAGTGTTCAGCTTATCTAGCACCCAGAATTATGTGTCACCATAGGTTATTAGCCTGAATGGGCATAAGTTTTTTTTGTTCACATCAGCCATGTCTTTATACCGTGGCAAGGCATATTGGGTCCTATCGATGGGGCATATACATCAAACTCCACGGTTAATTCTTGCGGTTATATGTCCGTTAATAGACTCTCCCATCATTTAGTACAGTAATAGTCTCAGCCACCATTATAAATTACTTGTACTTTTATTACATAATTCTTTGACTACTATTTCTTAGTAATATTTATGTATGATAGTAAAGGTCATGATACTTTAGTTCGGTTATGCAATTTTGTACAGCTTTTCAGACTACAAGTATATTTTATATATTTCAGTTGTATATCTCATATAATCAGTACATTCATATTACTGACCGCATATTTCTTGTGCTATACCATTTATGATATAGGTTTAGGCTCTCAGACTCAGCAACGAGGTTAGCTTCTCCTTCAGACTTAATGCAGCAGAGTTGTATTGGTGAGTCCTCATCTTCCGAGGACCAAAGTCCTTATTTCCAGTAATTTTCTTTCTCAATTTTTGGTTCGGGAGTTTGTCCCAGCAACTCATCAGTTTCTTTTAGAAGGCTTTCAGACAGAGTATGTTTGTTTTAGCTTGAGTTTAGTGTTTGATAAAATTCCAATATCTTATCAGATGTTCCCGGATTATAAAAGTATTTGGTTATTTTTTTAATAATACCTTCCGCTTAATATTCTTTTACAGTAGTTCATTCATTATGGAATTATGATATTCCATGGGTTTCCTTGGGGTCAGTTGTGATCCTAAGTACCGTGTCGTTTTAAGGGTGTAGACTCGGGTCGTGACAAAGTTGGTATCAGAGCTGCAGTTTTATGGTGTCCTAGGATGTCTGAAACCGCGTCAAGTAGATTTCTTTTCATGTGTGTGAAGCGCACCACACTTACGATGGGGATTCTTCGAGGAGTTTTAGGAAAATTCCCTTTCCGTTATGATTCTTATCGTGCATAGAGTTCTAATATTTAGAACATCATTCTAACTCGTGCTCAACCCTTTTCAGTTGATAATGCCTCCTAAAAGAAGAAATTGAAAGAGGAACGGTAATGCTAACCAGCCAGCCCACCAGCTCCAGCAGCCCCTCAGGACGATCAGGTGTCACATACGGAGGTTAGGGAAACTATTCCATTGCTGGCTCAGGCATTAACCCACCAGGTCAACTAGTAGCTCTTCGTATCTGCCAATACTAATGGGTATCATGCTTCTTGTAGAGTTTGGGATTTCACTCGGATGAATCCCACAACATTTCACGGGTCTAAGGTAAATGAGGACCTGTAGGAGTTCATTGACGAGATTTATAAGATCATCCAAATCATGGGTGTTAGTTCTTTCTAAAGTGCAAATTTGGTGGCTTATCATTTGAAAATGGTGGCTCAAATATGGTATAAGCAATGGAAAGAGAGAAGGCGGAATGGTGTAGGTCCCATGGAGTGGGATGAATTTGATTGCGTTCCTGGATAGATTCTTCCCCGAGAGTTAAAGGAAGCTAAGGCTGCTGAGTTTGTGAACTTGAGGATGAATGACATGATAGTGTAGGAGTACGCGTTAAAGTTCCCTCAACTATCAAGGTATGCTCCTGAAATGGTTGCTGAACGGAGGACTTGCATGCTCAATTTTGTGAATGGAATTTCAGACTTGGTGGTTAAGGAGTGCAGGATTGCCATGCGTATCAATGAGATGGACATCTCCAGGCTTATTATCTATGCACAGTACATAGGGGTGGAGAGACTAAAGGAGATAGAGAGGGAGAGTAAACAGGCACGGACAGACTAGTTTGAGTACTCATAAAAGAGATCGGGTGGTGGTAATGGCCCACGAAAACAATAGAGACCTTAAGATCTCTCATTAGCTAGTGCTCCCTCAGCTAGGCCTAATAAAGATCGGAGGGGTGGAGCGTCAGTCTCCCAATCTCAGAGTACTGTCTCCAGTAGCAGCACTTTTCCAATATATTCTAAGTGTGGTAAGAACCATTCGAGGGAGTGTCATCTAAGTAATGAAGGTTGTTTTGGTTGTGGCCAGATGGGCCACAAGTTAAAGGATTGCCTGTTAGTAGGATGGGGGAAAGACCAATCCACTACATCAGCAGCTCTGCCAGGTCGCTCAATTCAGCAGGGTACCACCTCAGGTACAGGTGGAAGTCAGCGCTAGAACCAATTCTATTCTCTATCCTCTCGTTAGGACCTGGAGAACTCACTTGACATATCATTGATATGTTATGTTTTTTCAGATAAATGTGTATGCGTTACTAGATCCAAGAGCAACACTTTCTTTCATGACTCCTTATATTGTTTTCAAGTATGACATTATTCCAAAAATGATCTTTGAATACCCCGAAAGTTCCTAAGAGTAGAGTTGGGGGGAGGGGGGGTTAAAAAATTAAATTTGCTGAAAATTGAGAAAAAGTTGCAGCACGGGAGGAGGAACGAGTCGTTGTGACAAACAATAACCCGTTTGAAGCAGTCATGGGTTGATCACAGACTGGCTATTGAGAAGGAACGATCCATGTAACGACTCGTTGGTGCAAACGATGAGTCGTCGTAAGCAGTCGCGCGTTTGACCTTGAGTCTCCCTAGTGGTGGCAACGGATGGTAGCAACGGGCGGTTGGAACTTGTAACGGTCCATTGTTTTAGTTGTGGTAGGAGGATGAAAGAAGGACCAGTGGTGGCAATAGAAGGATACAACAAGTTGTTTGTCCAAGCAATGACTCGTCATATCAGCGTGATTAGGCCACCAGTCAAGGAAGTAATATAATCGATGGGAGGTTACAACGGGTCGTTGTAGGTGACAACGACCGGTCTTGTCTGTCGTTGTTTGAGAAGCTGAAAGTTCGAAGAGGCCAGTGCATTCAACAGATGGAGGTGACGAGTCGTTGTATGTGACAATGACTCGTCCTGAGGGTCGTGGGTTCCAGTTCGGGGAAATTGTCAGATTTTTCTCAGGGGCAGTTTGGTGAAGTCCCATGCCTCCATCTTTAGAGTAACGTCATTTTGGGTAATATTTGGGATGTTTTTAAGGGTTTTATTTAGCCCAACCTCTCATTCTCTCAATAAAACTTTTCTCAAACCTTTCTTCATCCCCTCCCCCAAGTTCAAGAAATTTTCAAGGGTTTTCTTCAAGATCTTCAAGTTGCGATTCGACTGGATTATTCTCCTACCAGGTATGCGAGTCTTTCAACAAGGATACTCTCCCATCCTTGTGTCCAAAAATATTTTATTAAATATTCTATTTTGATAAATCTAGGAAAGCATGATATAGGGCTTGTAAAAAGGGTAAATTCTTCTTTATTTTTCTTAAATGCTAATACCTACTTACAATTATGAATTTAATTGAGTAATTAATTAATGGGTTGCTTTGGAATGTGGATTTGGGAGTGCAAGAGTGTAACATGTTCTTCATAAATTGGCTTGAGTATTGAATGGGTTTTGTATATGTCTCACTTGATTATCGTAGTAATTAATGAAAATAATGGAATTATGAAAATATGGTATGATTAACCCAACTAACCTGATTATGACATTAATAACTATGTTGGGATGAGTTGGAGTTGGTGGGCGTGAGCAATTGAAAATAAATTATGGATCCTCATCACATTTTCGATTTAATTGATTGGGTATGATTAGATTGTCTTTATATTGATGGATTATGAAGCTTGGGAGGATTCTAAATTGTTTTCCTTACTAAAATTGTTTTATAAAATCTTGGAATCTAAAACGCCCTCTGATGGAAAGTTCGTAAAAGAAGTGATTTATTATAAATGTGAGATGATAATGAGGTACGACTTAAATATTAAAGTTGTTCGTAAATCTAAATAAATGAAGCCATGCATCATTGATGAAGTATGTGTTGAATCTATTAATCATGCATGACCCTATGCTACAATTGAATGAGATGAATTTGGAATTTTAAATGTCATGACTGTATATGCATAATGTAAATCTATAGTATGCTCGTTAACGTAAGATGCCTGAGATAATCATTTATTTGACTCCATGATGAGGAGAATTGTGGTTATAATGCATGAGAATGATATTGGAACTGCTGGGCTTGTTGTTATTAGAAAGTAGCCCCGATCCTGTTGAGAAGGATGTTGTATGATGAAAATTAGTAAATTTCCTTATCTCTGATTAATTGTTGTAATTTAGATCAGCGTTAGTCAGTCGGGATTCTCGGTAGGAAGAATGTTTCCCTAGTCTGGGGGACTCTCGGTAGCAAGAAAGTTTCCCTAGTTAGTAAGGATTCTCATTACCAAAAATGTTACCCTAGTCAGTCGAGATTCTCGTTAGAAAGAGTATTTCCCTAGCCAGTCGAGACTCAAATTCCTAGCTACTAGTGTGCATGTTTCTCCTTAGTCTTTCGGGACTAACATCCCTAGCCAGTCAGTGACTCTCTATATCAGGGCATTTCGCTCCCTTTGACAGTTAGGGATTCTCGTTAGTAAGAATGTTCCCCTTTGATAGTCAGGGATTCTCCCTTTGATAGACAGGAACTTCCCTTGGTCAGTCAGGGACCCTCTTGATATCAATCACGACATTGTATCTCAGTATTATTCCCGATTATTACTTTTGTACATCGGTTGATCTTATAATAATGCATGTGCTTATAATGTAATTACGATGATATGAATATGTGAATCTCATATAAGGTTGTCGTATCTCATTTCAATTACATTACTATTAATGCGTTTTACATTACTTCCTTTTGTATATATTATGAGTTAGTTTATTATGCTTCCTGCATACTCAGTACATTCCAACTGTTGACCGCACGCCTCTTGTGCTATATCGTTTCATGATATAGAGTTAGGTCTCCAGGTTCCGCCGCTTGGCTAGATACGCTTCCCTATCTCCCAGCTGCTAGTGGTGAGTCCTCATCTTTTGAGGACATAGTTTATCTTCTTATTATTACTATGTTTCAGTTTTTAGACTTTGGGAGTTAGCTTAGGGCTTGTCCCAGCAACTCATCAGTTTAGTGGAAGTCTTTCAGACTTGTCTAGATAGATTCAGCGTTGTATCTACGTATTGTTAAATTGTCCTTATGGTTTATATTAAATTGTTGATATTAGCTTTCACTTATTTATGTTGTTAGTCATGTCTGATGTTAAGTGTATGCTATGATTATGACATGGGTTGACTTGGAGCCTTTCGGGGTTCCTTTTCCCGTGTTACGGCTAGGGTGTGAACTCGGTTCCTAACAAACTTGGTACCAGAGCAAAGGTTTAGAGTGTCCTAGGGTGTCTGAAAGTCGCGTTACGTAGAGTCTTCTTCATGGGTGTGAAGTTTGCCACACTTATGATGAGGAGGCTATGAGACATTTTAGGAATGTTCTCTTTTCTTCATGATTCTTATCGTGCGTAGAGTATAAAATCTAAATGGTCCTTTGCCCTGAATCGTGCTTTACGCGCTCGCAGATAATGCCTCCCAGATGAGCGAGCGGAGGAAGACGTGGTAACGGCCGCCAGTAGGTACCACTAGCCCAGGCGAACCCAATGGATGATCATGGTACTCATGTTGAGTTCAGAAAAGCCTTTCAAATGTTGGCGCAGGCCCTGACCGCTCAGATTAATCAGCAGGCGGTGGCCCGTGCTCCTTAGAATGGAGATGAAGCAGCGGCAAGGATAAGAGATTTTCTTTAGATGAACCCACCCGAATTCTTAGGGTCAAAGGTGTATGAGGACCCGTATGAGTTCTTGTAAGAGATTCAAAAGATTACTCACGTCATGGGAGTGATAGGAAATGAGAGCGTAGACCTAGCCTCCTACCAGTTAAAAGGAGTTGCTTATGTTTGGTATTGTCAGTGGAGGGACAGTCGGGTAGTCGGAGCGGGTTCCATAGGTTAGTATGAATTTATGACAGCGTTCTTGGATAGTTTTTTCCCTCGGGAGTTGAGGGAGGCAAAGAAAGCATAACTCATTAATTTGAAAAAAAATGACATGACTTTCCAAGAGTATGCATTGGAGTTCACTCGATTATATAAGTATGCGCTGGAAATGGTAGCCGATCAGCGGGCCTAAGTGAGCAGGTTTGTGAATTGAGTGTCGGACTCCTTGGTCAAAGAATGCAGGACTGCCATGTTGCACCGAGACATAGACTTCCCATGCTTGGTAATATTTGCTGAACAAATGGAAGAAGAACAGGTGAAAGAAAAGTAGAGAGAGGCCAAGAGGGCTAGGATAGGAGACCCAGATTTCTCCCATCAGAGGTCGAGTGCCGGACATCGCTCATGTTACCAGCAGAAATCAATAGCCCCAACACTTTCGACAGCCAGTTTTTCATATCATCCCAGAGGGAGGGAGATTACGTACCCATTGTGTATAAGCTGTGGAAAGCACCACTTGGGAGTATGCATGGACGGCTCAGATGTTTGTTTTTGGTGCAGCAAGGAGGGCCATATGCATCGCTATTGCGTGGCGGCTAATCAAGGCGAGAGCAGATCCTCAACCACTTCTATAGCAGCTCCGATAGCCCGCCCATTTTGGCAGGGTGCATCCTCTAATCCGAGTGGCGGGCATCGTCAAAATAGCTCCTATGCCGTAGCAGCCCATCAGGATAAGGGCAAAGCGCCAGTAGTAGCCACATGTATGTTATGAATCTTGTGTTATTCATTATGTGTTGCCAACCTCTATATTGAATAAGAAGCTCTGTTGTAATTGAGGAAAAAGATTGTTGATGTGTGATATGAATAGCTGTTAGTGTAAGGCTCATGGTTAAGGTTAGAAGTGGAAGAGGAGTTAAGAATTAGTAACTTAGCCTGACTTGAAGGGAGATTCGAGAATCTTTAAATAATGACTTTAAGCTAAGGGGGAGATAGTGAGTATGTGAAGCAAGTCGGACCTTGAGAATGCTCATAAAATGTTTTAGCTTTAGCAGTTGCAGTATGTCAGTCTTTTCAAGGCCCAAATAATTCCCTTGTATTTCATTTGAAGATAAAGTGTGTCCGCTTCCTATGTTCAGATTCCCAAGGTTTAGAGGTATCCTCTTCACACAGTGATGCCTGTCTTGTTGTATGAGTCCTTTATGCTTATTTTCGTGTTATGAATCAGTTATGTGTCTTAATTCATGTTTTCTTATGTGTTCGGGTAGAATGCTGTCTTTAGAAGTCGTTTGTTAACTCAGTAGATTCAGATCATCTCATGCAAGTGCTTAGTTTTAGATGTCGGGATTAACTTGTGCTCGTGAATTCCTTATCCTTAGTTAGATTAGATATTGTGAAACCCAACTTAGTATTGAGAAGCGATTTGAGAACAAAGGATCAGTCGGTATCAGCTCAGTGCCAGATAAAAGGGGGAAAGAGTTCTTTTCAGTGTTCTGTCTACTTCTATGTTGGTTTCATGTTCTTCGGTTTCCCTTGAGCCATGGTATGCATGTTAGATGTGCGTATTCAGATTTGGTGTATAGGGTTGGTCCGGAGTCAGATACTCTGTTGGTGTTTAGATGTGATTGATTGATATTTGGACATCGGGATCATCTCTATCTTTTCATTGTGTTTAGCCAACATTCGAGGACGAATGTTCCCAAGGGGAAGATATCGTAATACCCCGAAAGTGCCTAAGAGTAGAGTTGGGGGGAGGGGGGGTTAAAAAATTAAATTTGCTGAAAATTGAGAAAACGTTGCAGGACGGGAGGAGGAACGAGTCGTTGTGACAAACAATAACCCGTTTGAAGCAGTCATGGGTTGATCACAGACTGGCTATTGAGAAGGAACGATCCATGTAACGACTCGTTGGTGCAAACGATGAGTCGTCGTAAGCAGTCGCGCGTTTGACCTTGAGTCTCCCTAGTGGTGGCAACGGATGGTAGCAACGGGCGGTTGGAACTTGTAACGGTCCATTGTTTTAGTTGTGGTAGGAGGATGAAAGAAGGACCAGTGGTGGCAATAGAAGGATACAACAAGTTGTTTGTCCAAGCAATGACTCGTCATATCAGCGTGATTAGGCCACCAGTCAAGGAAGTAATATAATCGATGGGAGGTTACAACGGGTCGTTGTAGGTGACAACGACCGGTCTTGTCTGTCGTTGTTTGAGAAGCTGAAAGTTCGAAGAGGCCAGTGCATTCAACAGATGGAGGTGACGAGTCGTTGTAAGTGACAATGACTCGTCCTGAGGGTCGTGGGTTCCAGTTCGGGGAAATTGTCAGATTTTTCTCAGGGGCAGTTTGGTGAAGTCCCATGCCTCCATCTTTAGAGTAACGTCATTTTGGGTATTATTTGGGATGTTTTTAAGGGTTTTATTTAGCCCAACATCTCATTCTCTCAAAAAAATCTTCTCTAAAACCTTTCTTCCTCCCCTCCCCAAAGTTCAAGGATTTTCAAGGGTTTTCTTCAAGAGCTTCAAGGTGCCATTCGATTGGCTTGAGTATTGAATGGGTTTTCTATATGTCTTACTTGATTATCGTAGTAATTCATGAACATGATGGAATTGTGGAAATATGGTATGATTAACCCTAGTGACCTTATTATGACATTAATAACTATGTTGGGATGAGTTGGAGTTGGTGGGCGTGAGCAATAGAAAATAAATTATGTATCCTCATCACGTTTTCGATTTAACTGATTGGGTATGATGGGATTGTCTTTATACTGATGGATTATGAAGCTTGGGAGGATTCTAAATTGTTTTCCTTACTAAAATTATTTTATAAAATCTTGGAATCTAAAACGCCCATGGATGGAATGTTCGTAAAAGAAGTGATTTATGATAAATGTGAGCTGATAATGAGGTATGAGTTAAATATTAAAGTTGTTCGTAAATCTAAATAAATGAAGCCATGCGTCTTTGATGAAGTATGTGTTAAATCTATTAATCATGCATGACCCTATGCTACAGTTTAATGAGATGAATTTGGAATTTGGAATGTCATGACAGTATATGCATAATGTAAGTCTACAGGATGCTCGTTAATGTAAGATGCTTGAGATAATTATTTATTTGACTCCATAATGAGGTGAATTGTGGTGATAACGCATGAGAATGATATTGTAACTTTTGGACTTGTTGTTATTAGAAAGTAGCCCCCATCCTATTGATAAGAATGTTGTATGATGAAAATCAGTAAATGCCCTTGTCTCTGATTAGCTGTTGTAATTTAGAGTAGCGTTAGTCAGTCGGAATTCTCGTTAGCAAGAATGTTTCCCTAGTCAGCGTGACTCTCTTTAGCAAGAATGTTTCCCTAGTCAGTCATGATTCTTGTTAGCAAGAATGTTTCCCTAGTAAGTCAAGACTCTCATTAGTAAGACTATTTCCCTAGCCAGTCGGCACTCACATCCCTAGCTACTAGCCATGCATGTTTCACCTTAGTCTGTTAGGACTAACATCCCTAGCTAGTCAGTGACTCTCTATAGATCAGGGCATTTCGCTTCCTTTGACAGTAAGGGATTCTCATTAGTAAGAATGTTACCCTTTGATAGTTAGGGATTCTCCCTTTAACAGATAGGAACTTCCCTTGGTCAGTCAAGGACCCTCTTGATATTAGTCACGACATCGTATCTCAGTATTATTCCCGATTATTACTTTTGCGCATCGGTTGATCTTATAATAATGCATGTCCTTATAATGTAATTATGATGATATGAATATGTGAATCTCATATAAGATTGTCATATCTCATTTCAATTATATTACTATTAATGTGTTTTACATTACTTCCTTTTGTATATATTATGAGTTAGTTTATTACGCTTCCTGCATACTAAGTATATTTCAAGTACAGACCGCACGCCTCTTGTGCTACATCATTTCATGATATAGATTTAGGTCTCCAGGTTCCACCGCGTGGCTACATATGCTTCCCTCTCTCCCAGCTGTTGGTGGTGAGTCCTCATCATCTGAGGACATGGTTTATGTTCTTATTTTTACTTTTTTTTAGTTTTTAGACTTTGGGAGTTAGCTGGGGGCTTGTCCCAGCAACTCATCAGTTTAGTAGAACGCTTTCAGACTTGTCTAGACAGATTCAGCATTGTATCTAAGTATTGTTAAATTGTCCTTATGGTGTATATTAAATTCTTGACAAGTACCTATAAAACTGTTAGCTCAAACTGTTGTTTATTTGAAATATTTTTCTCCATTTTCTTTTCAAGAGTCGTTGGCAGAACCTCCTTAGAGTATGTCTCTGGTGGATTCATTTCATAGATATCCTTTGTTTGGATAGAGATAGTTTTGTCGCCTGATGAAGAGTCTCCTTTAGAAACTAATTTTAATGGTTTTAATCTGGTCTGACTGGTTATGGATTCCTTTAATAGGGACGGAATAGTAGGTTTTGAAAAAGATGGGAATTCTGCCATGACTGAATATTTATTTTCTGGTTTTGGTTTTTCCACTTCTTTGAAGGGTATTTTCATTATTTCTTCTGGTTTGAAGGGCTGAAATGGAGGCCTCAAGGGCCTTATACCTGCTGTTCCGAGTCTCATTTAGTTCCCTGTAGAAATTCTCTAGTCAAAAAATCTGGGAGAGAATTATTTTCTCCCTGTATAAATTCGATTTGAAAATCAAAGTTGGATAACAAAGCCTGCCATCTGGAAAATAGTTGTTTAGAAACCAGATTTTTTACCAATTTTTGTAAATCATCTTTGGCTTCTTTGCATTCTACTCGTAGTAAAAAAAATTTATTTATTAAATCGTTTTGAAATTTTGTGATACATAACACTATAGCCAAAATTTCCTTTTTAATGGTGTTGCAATTTTTTTGAGTATTATTCAGATTCCTGAAGTGAATCTTACTGATTGTTCAACATTTTCTAGGGAGATTTTTTGTTTAAGGATGCCTCCATATCCTATGTCTAAGGAATCGATTTCTACTATCATGAATGCCTCTGGATGTGGTATTCCTATACATGGAGTTTTTGAATTATTGATTTTATTTTTTGGACTGTCTTTGTTTGGTCTTTTCCCCATGGGACTGGTTCTTTCCTAAGACGCTGATAAAGAGGCTTACAATATTTGGAATAAAATCTGCAACATAATTGAGACTTCCTAAGAATCTCTGAAGCTGAGTTTTATCAATTAATTCATCTGAAAATTTGGATGAGAACTCAATGGCTCTACAAATGGATTTATATGTTCCTTGATGTAAGTCAAGGCCAAGGAATCTAATAGTAGTCTGGAATAACTTAATCTTTTTAGCGCTTACTACTAATCCATTTTGTTTAACAACCTTTAAAAATGTTTGGATATGTTTGAAGTGTTGGTCAATATCTTCTGAGTATATTAAAAACTATCTATGTAAACTATAGAAATATGACTATGTGGATTCAATATGTTGTTCATTATATTCTGAAATTCAGATGGTGCATTTTTTAATCCGAATGGCATTACATTTCATTCATATTGTCCAAAAGGTACATTAAAAGTTGTTTTACATTTATCTTTTTATGCTATCTGTATTTTCCAAAATCCAGATTTCATATCAAACTGAATATAAATGTTAGCTTTATAAGTCCTTTTAAGAAGATCTCTTTTATTGGGTATTGGGTACTTGATCCGTTTTAAAACTTTGTTAAGGGGCTTATAATTAATGACTAGCCTTGGGGGCCCTCTTTCTTTTTCCGCACTATTATTGACATACAATGCCGAACAACTCCATGGTGACTTGGAAGGTCTAATAATCTTTTTATCAAGTAAATCATTGATTTCCTTTTTACAATATCCCATTAATTCTTGATTCATTTGAGTAGGTCTTGCTCTAGTAGCGATATTCTTTTCGTTGAATCCCTTAATATATGGTAACTCAATAATATGGTGTTTCCTATCCCAAAAGGCATTAGGAAATTCTAAACAGACTTCTCATTCTATGAATTCTTGTAAGCCTTTAATTTTGTCTTCTACCTTCGGATGTTTTAAAGCGGATTCAATCTGTTTAAATTTAATCTTGTTCTTTAAATAGTTTATTTGTTGGGAAGGCAGATTTATTCTAAAGATAGTTTTTTCTTTTATAAATTCACTTTCTTCTTTTAGCATATTATTTAGGTAAGGAAAAATGATATCTTTTCCTAGAGCAGTGGTGTGGATGTCGTCAAAATCAGTGACATAGGATTTTATTTGTGTTATAAGGGGGTGCCTAATATTATAACTTCGTTTATATCTTTAGTTATTACAAAATCATTTATAAAGAAGATTCCATTATTGCATATGTGTGCCTTATGGAGTTTATAATTTATTTTGAGTCTTTATCCTGTCGCGGAGAATAACTACGTTGTACTTTTTTCAACATACTTAGTATGGATTATACCTTCAATAATGTTGTTTTGGTCTGCACCTGTGTCTAATAATGCAATTTTGTGAATAGTATAATTTTTATTTATAACCAATGTGATAGGTATATGTCAGCTCTGAGCTTTAACTATTGCAATAGTTTTTACTCCTGATTTACCTTCTAGAGGGCTCTCTAGAGATTCAATTTCTTCTTTTTACCTTTTTCTAATTTTGATGTTTCTCCTAGTTCAGATTGATATAATTCAGATCCTTGCATTGGTTCTAGTTCATTTAATAGTTTGTTAGCAAGAGAATATTTTTCTAGCTTGTTAAGTCTTTTTTTAACTTCTGTGACTTCATTTTTAATATATAATAATTCAGCTTGAAGATCTTGTACCGTTGTACTAGACTTTTGTTCTTTAAATTTATTTAGTACGCTTTTCATATTAAAAGTCTCAATTGTTTCTTTCTCATGTTGTTGGTTAAGAACTATATTTTTTAATTCTATTAAATATTTTCTTTTAAGATCTTTATCTTCAATATGATCCATCATATTAAAGAAGATTTCCTTGTTATTATTGGTAATGAAATTTGTTGAGTGGCTATCACAGATGCAGGTTGCTCCCGTGCATCCAGAATGGTCAGTTGAGTAACTATTGTCAGAACCATATGCTATATTAAGCTGGTCTTCATCACTTAAACTTTCTTTAGGGGAAGAATTATTCTCATGTTCATCAAGAATAGAATATAATCTATCCTTTATTTCTAGCTCAAGTTCTAACATATTGATCTTATCTTTCTTTTTACTAGGGAGCTAACAATCCTTAGCCCTGTGGCCAAATTTATCACAATTCCAATACTTATAATTATTTCCTTGAAAGCCACCTTTGTTGGCTTCTCATTTATGCCTTTTAAATCTTATTCTGTAATGATGGGGTTTTTTAGATTTATTTTTATAGTGCTTGTTTCTTCTTTTAATTTTCTTGGATACCTCTTTTGAAGGGGCAGAGAACTTTATATATCCAGAATCTTGACAAAAGCTTCCTATTTCTTTTTTGGATATTTTATTATCCTTTTTAAGTTTATTTTTAAGCTTCATATCTGTACATAATTCAAGTCCTAACCTTTTCGGCAAATAATGTTGGTAAACCACTTATGAATTTTTCTTTCCAATAATCATGACTACAGTCTTCTATGACCATAACCTTGTTGCGTAATATATCCTTATTTCATCTAAAATCATCTAACTTTGGGCAAGATAGGTTGGACAGTATTTCTAAACTCCTATCTTAAAAAAGTTGATGTTCTCCTATAAAATATTTTTTTGTACTATAAATTAAGCTAGCGGTGGCATCTTATACGCATAGATTTTCAAAAGTTTGTCCTGTGGATTCATTCTTAATAACTTGAGTGATGGTTGTAGCATTTGTTACACTATGTCCATTATCTTCAGTGAGATAATTATCCCACTAATATTTTAATGTCCGTGTAAATCCAGATATAATTAGAGTGGCAGCTAGTGAATCCGTGTAGTTTTTCATTTTATAGGCCGTAATGGCCATCCCTATTTCATGTAACTTGTCGTATATCTGATGTTCTACAAGTCCATCAATATACCATTCAGCAATTTCCTTTCCAGAGTGTGAAGTATGAGATAAAAATTCTTTTTCTTCATACTGCATATCCGGGAATGAGAGTTTATTATAATAACTCTTTTTGATGGAATATTTAGAGCTTAACTTATTATTGTCGTTATCTGACTTTTCGGATATTGTTCTTATGAACTTATCATCTTCTAATTTTAATTCATCCTTTAATTTTAATTCAACTTTTAATTTTTCATTAATCTTTTCTATAAGATCATCTGTGACTTTAAACTTTTTTTGAAATTTGGGAAATTTATCTTTGGAAAATTCTGGTAATTTAAATTTTGGATGAGTTTCTAATTTCTTATTATTATAGGAAGGGCTAGGTTTATCATTGAAAATTGATTTATTATCTGTCTTAAGGATTTGATTAGAGACTACGTATAGTAATTGATTAGTATAATTATTTTGTTGAATTAATCTATTTATATCTTTATTTTTAGGATCACCTTGGGTGTCTACTATATCAATTTTAAAAGGTGTAGCTGTAACAATTCTACCATCTATTGGAAACTAATTTCCTCTAGTGGGAGAATTATAGATTTAACCACCTTTGTTTTGGTATGTCATTTATTAACAATCATGCTCAATGATTCCTTTTGATCCTCAAATTTTCTTTTGTACTTAAACCATTTAAAGAACTCTATATTACATCTCATCATTTTCATATCGGTGCACCATTTTTTCCTAAAGGATAATCTTTCCGTTAATGAATATTTTTCTGCATGCCATTGCTTTTTTATGTTATTTTCTGGATCTAACCAGAGTTTATCTAAACATTCAAAGTCTGGCTCGAACTCCTCATCAAATCTAATCAGTATAGAGAGTCTCTTACTCCTGGCATCTCACTAGTAGTGGGACTTGTTCTTTTGGCAATTCTAGGTTCATATTCAATCTTAGGAATTGTTTCAGAGAAATCTACTCCCTTTAATTTTTTCTCTATGTCTTCAAGTGTTACCTCCTTTTCTTCTGGCATTTTTGAAAATGAAGGTCTCGAAAAAAACATTCTTTTACTTGAAGAAGCATGACTAAAGGATTGGGATCATAGAAATTTTAAATCTATAGATCCATCCGGAAATTGTATTACCTACTCAATGGTTGAATTTTTTTCCTCAATTTCTAGCTCTGTTATGGAGTTAAAATGTCAATTATCCTTTACTAACACATCATCCCATTTTATCATTTTTTTGACGAAAATACTGTTGTGATTGTGATTGGCTTTCATAAGCATGGTAACCCCTTTGTTACTTGCTATTTTTGCTTTTGGAGCTAGGGTAATTTTCATTAGCCTGTAATATACTCTGTATATTATGGTTATTTCTCTTGTGTTTTCTTTTCTATTCATGTTTTTTGTTTTAACATTTAATGTTAGGGTATCCATAACATTTTGATCATTAATATCTATAGAAAATTTGGGATAACAATTAATATACCAGGCCATTCGCTAGGTTACTTTGTAATACTACTAATAATGAATCATCAAAGTTTAGTAGCCTATTTTCTCTTAATAGAAGAATTTTAAGTCCGTTTTTATTTTGATTCATTCTTTAATTTTAATTCATCTTTTAATTTTTCATTAATCTTTTCTATAAGATCATCTGTGATTTCAAACTTTTTTTGAAATTTGGGGGATTTTTCTTTGGAAAATTCTTGTAATTTAAATATTGGATGGGTTTCTAATTTCTTATTATTATAAGAAGGGCTAGGTTTATCATTGAAAATTGATTTATTATCAGTCTTAAGAATCTTATTAGAGACTATGTATAGTAATTGATTAGTATAATTTTTTTGTTGAATTAATCTATTTATATCTTTATTCTTAGGATCACCTTGGGTGTCTACTATATCAATTTTAAAAGGTGTAGCTGTAACAATTCTACCATCTATTGGTAAAGTAATTTCCTCTTGTGGAGGAATTATACATTCAACCACCTTAGTTTTGGTATGCCATTTATTAACAATCATGCTCAATGATTCCTTTTTATCATCCAATTTTCCTGTGTACTCAAACCATTTAAAGAACTCTATATTGCATCTCATCTTTTTGATCTAACCAGAGTTTATCTATATATTCAAAATCTGGTTCGAACTATTCATCAGACCTAATCATGCATATAGAGTCTCTTACTCCTAGCATCTCACTAGAAGTGGGACTTGTTCTTTTGGTAATTCTAGGTTCATATTCAACCTTAGGAATTGTTTCAGAGAAATCTACGGATTGAGATCTTAGAAATTTGAAATTTATAGATACATTCAAAAATTGTATTACCTGCTCATTGCTTGAATTTTCGTCGTCAATTTCTGGCTCCATTATGGAGTCAAAATGCCAATTATCCTTTACTAACACATCATCACATTTTATCATTTTTGGGATGAAAATATTATTGTGATTGTGATTGGATTCCATAAGCACGGTAACCCCTTTGTTACTTACTATTTTTGCTTTTGGAGCTAGGGTAGTTTTCATTAGCCTGTAATATACTTTGTATATTATGGTTATTCCTCTTGTATTTTCTTTTCTATTCATATTTTTTGTCTTAACATTTAATGTTAGGGTATCCTTAATAGTTTGATCATTAATATCTATAGAAAATTGGGGTAACAGTTACAATATACCGGGCTATTAGCTAGGTTACTTTGTAATACTGGTAATATTGAATCATCAAAGTTTAGTAGCCTATTTTCTCTTAATAGAAGACATATAGGTACGTCTAAGCCTAATCGGTACAATGGTTTCACCACAACTTGGACAAGTCCCATGTGAAGAAACTTATAGTTTTTTCTATATATGTTAGTGTCTTCAGCTGCTAATAATTTAATAGTATCAATAGACTTATTAATAGCGACTATAGATACGAAGGTTTTAATATTATAATTTTTAATAAAATTAAGGTATTAGTTTTTTATAATAGTCTAAGTTCTTTAATATTTCTGTTCTTTTCTTTTTATAGTTACTCTGGTATTTCAAACATACCTATTTTCTCCTATTGTAGTATTTTATTTGTTCTGTAAACGAATGTGTAAGCATAAATTTTAATATAATGCAAAGTATTCGGGGAAATGTTAGTACTATCTTGGGACCAATATCTACTTTAGATGTTACTCTTTAATAGTTCTTTATTTGTGAAGTATTTACTAGTTATCTTACCTTATTCCTTTAGGTCTGGTGACGGGAACACCATTCGCGTCCGGCTCTAGTATCTGAACTTTAGAGCTAATCCAACGGAAAATACAGGCTTGCCAACGTCTAGACGATGATTAAACGGTTACCCAGCTTAAGGAATAAAACTAAGAAAATAAAGTAAGAGTATCAACAAAACTAAACACAGAAATAACTGCTCAAGTGTAACATAATTTCGACTGGCTCTAGGATCGTATAAAGATTTAGCTACTCAAACTCATACTCCTCCCGGCCAACATGGCTCTGATACCATTTAACGAATCGTAGAAAATGACTTGAAAATAAATTACAAAGGCGGGAGCAAAATAAAAGAAAATACCACAAGTAATAATAAAGTAGAAGAAAAAGATACTTACAAAGAGTTGCTTATTGATAAGAAGGAAAAACAGAGAACATAGAGGGAAAGAGAGATTTCGGCAATTTGGAAGTGAGTGTTGTGTTTTCCAAATGCCCTTCCTAATAAATGGTGAAGGTCTTAGTTAGACCTCAATATGATGAGTCAACCAATTACTACCTTCTATCTATTTACATGTGTCCACACGTGGCAGATTTAATTTTACACGGATCTATTTAAAAGATGTCTTCATCTTCTTGAAACTTGGTTTATTTGAAAATTGATATTTGTCCTAATGTGACCTTGGAATTTGATGAAGATTCGTTTCATCTTCATGGGAGTCTGTAGAGATTCCATTTTGTCCTTATGTGGCTTGTCTTTTTGCTGCATTGTTTTTTGGGTGGATTCCTGAGGGGTCCACTGCTTTTTATTGTAGTAGCTTTTCATTTATCTGAAAGGGTAGTCTGGCCGACTTCTTTAGTTGAGAAGATAAGCTTGAGCTATCCCTTGTGGATCTAGCATGTCTCCATTGCTTGGATCAGTTGTATGAGAGGATGCAGTATCTAATAATTTCATTATCTATTTTTGTTGGGTATCTTTTTTAAAATTTGACAAGGCCTGCTGGAGCCTTCTTTTTAATTCTTCCTTGGACAGTTGGGAATCCTGTCGTAATAAAGAACTTGAAGTTTCCTTATCTTCCTGGGATGTTGGTGCCCAGCCTTTGATTTTGATGGTCTTACTCAGATATTTAAACCTTTCAAATTCATGAATATCAAAGGACTAGTTGATAATGTATTAAATTCTTAAAAAACTTACACAATTTAATATTTTTTGGTAGGGTAGAAGTATTCTTCTCTACCTGGAAATTTTTCAAACTGTCTCTGAAAATATTTTGACAATACCTGTTTATTTCCTTTGAATTGGTTCCACCATTCATAAAACCATCTGGGGATGATCGCGCTTTTCATATCTTCTGAATACTTAATAAACCAAGAGTGAGTGTTTGATCTTAGATACATGAATTTATACCATGCTGCGTTATAATCATATCAGTTGTATGCCTGGGGTCTATGGGTTCTTGATAGGGGAATAGGTGTATGTAGATGATCTACAAACCATTCAAACGGACTTAAAATTCTTTTAATTGTAAACTTCGAGTATTGAATACTGTCAGGATTATCCATTCATTTTAATTTATGCTCAATTTTAACTGAATCAGTGTCGATTAAAATGAATTCATAATACCTTCGGGTTTTAAGGGGATCATCTATCTCCATATAATTCTATTTGTGTAGCAGGGTTTTAGTAACTCGGGTACTCCAAAACATTCATATTTTTTATTGAGGGCCATGATCGGCAGTACCTGTAAAACTATTAGCTCAAACTGTTGTTTATTTAAAATATTTTTCTCCATTTTCTTTTCAAGAGTCGCTGGCAGAACCGCCTGAGAGTATGTCTCTGGTGGCTTCATTTCATAGATATCCTTTGTTTGGATAAAGATAGTTTTGTTGCCTGATGAAGTGTCTCCTTTAAAAACTGATTTTAATGGTTGTAGTCTGGTCTGACTGGTTATGGGTTCCTTTAATGGGGACGGAATAGTAGCTTTTGGCAAAGATGGGAATTCTTCCATAACTGAATATTTATTTTCTGGATTTGGTTTTTCCACTTCTTTGAAGGGTCTTTTCATTATTTCTTCTGGTTTGAAGGGTTGAAATTGAGGCCTCAAGGGCCTTATACCTGGTGTTTCGGGTCTCATTTAGTTCCCTATAGAAATTCTCTAGTCAAAAAATCTGGGAGAGAATTATTTTCTCCTTGCATAAATTCGATTTGAAAATCAAAGATGGATATCAAAGCCTGCCATCTGCCAAATATTTGTTTAGAAACTAGATTTTTACATCTTTTTGTAAAACATCTTTGGCTGCTTCGTAGTCTACTCATAGTAAAAATTCTTTGTTTATTAAATCGTCTAGAAATTTTGTGATACATAACACTATAGCCAGAATTTCCTCTTTAATGGTGCAGCAATTTTTCTAAGTATTATTCAGATTCTTGAAGTGAATCTTACTAATTGTTAGGGATATTCTAGGGGGATTTTTTGTTTAAGGATGCCTCCATATCCTATGTCTGAGGCATCGATTTCTACTATCATGAATTCCTATGGATGTGGTATTCCTATACATGAAAGTTTTTGAACTATTGATTTTATTTTTTGGACTGTCTCTGTTTGTTCTAGTCCCTATGGGACTGGATCCTTCGTAAGACACTGATAAAGAGACTAACAAACCTATCTAATATTTGGAATAAAATCTGCAACATAATTGAGACTTCTTAAGAATCTCAGAAGGTGAGTTTTATCAATTAATTCATTTGGAAATTTGGATGAGAACTATATGGCTCTACAAATGGGTTTATAGGTTCCTTGATATAAGTCATGGACAAGGAATCTAATAGCAGTCTAGAATAACTTAATCTTTTTAGCGCTTACTACTAATTCATTTTGTTTAACAAACTTTAAAAAGGTTTTGATATGTTTGAAGTGTTGGTCAATATCTTCTGAGTATATTAAAACATCATCTATGTAAACTATAAATATATGACTATGTGGATTAAGTATGTTGTTCATTATATTTTGAAATTCAGACGGTGTATTTTTTAATCCGAGTGGCATTACATTCCATTCATATTGTCCAAAAGGTACATTAAAAGCTGTTTTATATTTATCTTTTTCTACTATCTGTATTTGACAAAATCCCGATTTCATATTGAACTTACTTAAATGTTAGCTTTATAAGTCCTTTTAAGAAGATCTCTTTTATTGGGTATTGGGTTCCTCATCCATTTTAAAACTTTGTTATGGGGCTTATAATTAATGACTAGCCTTGGGCCCCTCTTTCTTTTTCAGCACTATTATTGACATAGAATGTCAAACAACTCCATGGTGACTTGGAAGGTCTAATAATCTTTTTATCAAGTAAATCATTGATTTTCTTTTTACAATATTCCATTAACTCTTGATTCATTTGAATAGGTCTTTCCCTAGTAGGGATATTCTTTTCATTGAATCCCTCAATATATGGTAACTCAATAATATGGCGTTTCCTATCCCTAAAGGCATTAGGAAATTCTGAACAGACTTCTCGTTCTATGAATTCTTGTAGGCTTTTAATTTTGTCTTCTACCTTCGGATGTTTTAAAGCGGATTTAATCCGTTTAAACTTTATCTCGTTCTAAATAGTTTATTTGTTGGAAAGCAGATTTATTCTAAAGATAGTTTTTTCTTTTATAAATTCACTTTCTTCTTTTGACATATTATTTAGGTAGGGAAAAATGATCTCTTTTCCTAGAGCAGTGGTGTGGATGCCGTCTAAATCAGCGACATAGGATTTTATTTGGGTTATTAAAGGGGTGCCCATATTTCTTCGTTCATATCTTTAGTTATTATAAAATCATTAATAAAGAAGATTCCATTATTGCATATGTGTGCCTTATGGAGTTTATAATTTATTTTGAGCCTTTCTCCTGTCGCGAAGAATAACTACATTGTACTTTTTTCAAGGTACTTAGTAGGGATTATTCCTTCAATAATGCAGTTTTGGTCTGCACCTGTGTCTAATAATGCAATTTTGTGAATAATATAATTTTTATTTATAACCAATGTGATGGTATATGCCAGCTCTGGGCTTTAACTATTGCAATAGTTTTTACTCCTGATTTACCTTCTAGAGGGCTCTCTAGAGACTCGGTTTCTTCTTCACCTTTTTCTAGTTTTGATGTTTCTCCTAGTTCAGATTGATATAATTCAGATCCTTGCATTGGTTCTAGTTCATTTAATAGTTTATTAGCAAGAGAATCTTTTTCTAGCTTGTTAAGTCTTTGTTTAACTTCTGTGACTTCATTTTTAATATATAATAATTCAGTTTGAAGATCTTGTACCGTTGTACTAGACTTTTGTTCTTTAAATTTATTTAGTACGCTTTTCATATTAAAAGTCTCAATTGTTTCTTTCTCATGTTGTTGGATAAGAACTATATTTTTTAATTCTATTAAATATTTTCTTTTAAGATCTTTATTTTCAATATGATCGATCATATCAAAGAAGATTTCCTTGTTATTATTGGTAATGAAATTTATTGAGTGGCTATCACAGGTGCAGATTGCTCCCGTGCATTCACAATGGTCAGTTGAGTCACTATTGTCAGAACCATATGCTATCTTAAGCTGGTCTCCATCACTTAAACTTTCTTCAGGGGAAGAATTATTGTCATGTTCATCAAGAATAGAATATAATCTATCTTTTATTTCTGGCTCAAGTTCTAACATATTGATCTTATCTTTCTTTTTATTAGGGAGCTAACAATCCTTAGCCCTATGGCCAAATTTTTCACAATTTCAACACTTATAATTATTTCCTTGAAAGCCACCTTTGTTGGCTTCTCATTTATGCCTTTTTAATCTTTTTCTGTAATGATGGGGTTTTTTAGATTTATTTTTATAGTGCTTGTGTCTTCTTTTAATTTTCTTGGATACCTCTTTTGAAGGGACAGAGAACTTGATGTATCCAGAATCTTGACAAAAGCTTCCTATTTCTTTTTTAGATATTTTATTATCATTTTTAAGTTGATTTTTAAGCTTCATATCTGTACATAATTCAAGTCCTGTGACATTTATAAAACTTATATGGTCACTATAGGTTAACTGGCTATAAGGAATTTTTCCATCAAATCTATCTATTAATTTTATCCTAACCTTTTCGACAAATAATGTTGGTAAATCACTTATGAATTTTTTTTTCAATAATCATGACTACAGTCTTCTCTAACCATAAGCTTGTTGAGGAATACATCCTTATACCATCTAAAATCATCTAACTTTGGGCAAGATAGGTTAGACAGTATTTCTAAACTCCTATCATGAAAAAGTTGAGGTTCTCCTATAAAATATTTTGCTATACTATAAATTAAGGTAGCGGTGGCATCTTCTACATCATAGATTTTCAAAAGTTTTTCCTGTAGATTCAGTCTTAATAACTTGAGTGATGGTTGAAACATTTGTTACACTATGTCTATTATCTTCAGTGAGATAACTATCCTAGATATAATTAGAGTGGCAGCTTGTTTATCCGTGGAGTTTTTCATTTTATAGGCCATAATGGCCATCCCATTTCATGTAACTTGTTGTATATCTGATGTTCTGCAAGTCCATCAATATTCCATTCAGCAATTTCATTTCCAGAGTGTGAAGTATGAGATAAAAATTCATTTTCTTCGTACTACATATCCGTAAACGAGGGTTTATTATAATAACTCTTTTTGATGGAATATTTAGAGCTTAACTTATTATTGTTGTTATCAGACTTTTCGGATATTGTTCTTATGACCTTATCATCTTTTAATTTTGATTCATCCTTTAATTTGATTCAGCTTTTAAATTTTCGTTAATCTTTTCTATAAGATCATCTATGATTTTAAACTTTCTTGAAATTTGGGGAATTTATCTTTGGAAATTTCTGGTAATTTAAGTATTGCATAGGTTTCTAATTTCCTATTATTATAGGAAGGGCTAGGTTTATCATTCAAAGTTGATTTATTATCAGTCTTAAGGATCTGATTAGTAACTATGTATAGTAATTGATTAGTATAATTATTTTGTTGAATTATTCTATTTATATCTTTATTCTTAGGATCACCTTGGGTGTCTACTATATAAATTTTAAAAGGTGTAGCTGTAACAATTCTACCATCTATTCGTAAACTAATTTCCTCTAGTGGGGAATTATAGATTCAACCACCTTAGTTTTGTATGTCATTTATTAACAATCATGCTCAATGATTCCTTTTGATCCTCCAATTTTCTTGTGTACTTAAACCATTTAAAGAACTCTATATTGCATCTCATCCTTTTCATATCGGCGCACCATTTTTTCCTGCAGGATAATCTTTCCTATGATAAATATTTTTCTGCATACCATTGCCTTTTTATGTTATTTCTGGATCTAACCTGAGGTTATCTAAATATTCAAAGTCTGGTTCGAACTCCTCATCAGATCTAATCATGCATAAAGAGTCTCTTACTCCTAGCATCTCACTAGCAGTTGGACTTGTTCTTTTGGTAATTCTAGGTTCATATTCAACCTTAGAAATTGTTTATGAGAAATCTACTCCCTTTAATTTTTTCTCTATATCTTCAAGTGTTACCTCCTTTCCTTCTGGCATTTTTGAAAATGAAGGTCTCGAAAAAGACATTCTTTTACTTAAAGAAGCATGACTAAAGAATTGGGATCTTAGAAATTTTAAATTTGTAGATCCATCTAGAAATTGTATTACCTGCTCAATGGTTGAATTTTCTTCCTCAATTTCTGGCTCTGTTATGGAGTCAAAATGTCAATTATCCTTTACTAATACATCATCCCATTTTATCATTTTTGGGACGAAAATATTTCTGTGATTGTGATTGGCTTCCATAAGCATTGTAACCCCTTTGTTACTTACTATTTTTGCTTTTGGAGCTAGGGTAGTTTTCATTAGCCTGTAATATACTCTGTATATTATGGATATTTCTCTTGTATTTTCTTTGTTATTCATGTGTTTTGTTTTAACATTTAATGTTAGGGTATCCATAGCATTTTGATCATTAATATCTACAGAAAAATTTGGATAACAGTTAAAATATACCAGACCATTAGCTAGGTTACTTTGTGATACTACTAATAATGAATCATCAAAGTTTAGTAGCCTATTGTCTCTTAATAGAAGACATATAGGTACGTCTAAGTCTAATCAATACAACAGTTTAACCGCGACTTGGAAAAGTCCTATGTGAAGAAACTTATTGTTTTTCCTATATCTGTTAATGTCTTCAGCTGCTAATAATTTAATAGTCTCAATAGACTTATAATGGCGACCGTTGATTCGGAGGTTTTAATATCACAATTTTTAATAAAATTAAAGTGTCCAGTCTTATATACCTTTTCAAAACGTTCCTTTGGGATATTCCAATTTTGTAAATCGCTCTCTATCTTAGCTATTTTAGTATTTGTGGCAGAAATATTAATACTATTTATTATGTTCTAATTTTCAGAGGTATCTATTAAAATTGTGCAGATAGTTTTAACTGAATAATTAATATATCATCTAATTGTCTTCTTTCTATAGACAAATTATTACTAACATAACATAATTCATTATATAACCTGATTAGATTGTCAAGAATCAATTTTCTAGTCATTTTTCTACAATAATTATCTAGAGTTTCTGAAGGTATTAGTTTTTTATAATAGTCTAAGTTCTTTAATATTTCTGTTCTTTTCTTTTTATAGTTACTCTAGTATTTCAAACATATCCATTTTATCCTATTGTAGTGTTTTATTTGTTCTGTAAATGGATATGTAAGAATAAATTTTAATATAATACGATGTATTCGGGGGAATATTCGTACTATCTTGGGGCTAATATCCTTTTTAGATGTTACTCCTTAATAGTTATTTCTCTGTGAAGTATTTACTGGTTATCTTATCTAATTTCCTTTATCTTATTCCTTTAGGTCTGGTGAAGGGAACGCCATCCGGGTCCGGCTCTAGTATCTAATCTTTAGAGATAATCCAATGGAAAATATAGGCTTGCCAATGTCTAGACTGTGATTAAACGGTTACCCAACATAAGGAATAAAACTAAGAAAATAGAGTAAGAGTATCAGCAAAACTAAACACAGAAATAACCACTCAAGAGTAACATAATTTCGACTGTCTCTAGGATAGTATAAAGATTTAGCTACTCAAACTCATACTCATACTCCTCCCGGCCAACATGGCTCTGATACTAGTATTAACCCTATTGAAGGGTAGATATGGTTTCGTTGTGTATTGTGATGCCTCTAGGGTTCGTCTTGGTTGTGTGTTGATATAGCATAGTAAGGTCATTGCATATGCCTCTAGATAGATTAGGACTCATGAGAAGAATTATCTGACGCATGACCTATAGTTTCTAGTTGTTGTATTTGTATTGATGATTTGGAGGCACCACTTGTATGGGGTGCATGTGGATGTGTTCAAAGAACACAAGAGTCTTTATTATGTGTTCACTCAGAAGGACTTAAATTTGCAACAAAGTAGATGGCTAGAACTTCTCAAGGACTATGACATGAGTGTCCTTTATCATCTGGGCATGACTAATGTAGTGGGTGGATGCTCTTAGTAAGCTGTCCATGGAAAGTGTGTCTCATATAGAGGATTAAAGGAAGGAGTTAGCAAAGGATGTCCACAGGCTTGCTCATTTTAGGGGTTGTCCTTGTTGACTCAATAGATAGCGGTGTCATGGTTCAGAATGGTTCAGAATCGTCATTGGTGACTGAGGTCAAGGCTAGGCATGATGAGGATCCTATTCTAGTAAAGTTAAAGGAAGCTTTCCAAAGTTAGAAGGTGGAGGTTTTCTCCTTAGGGGGAGATGGTGTACTCCAATATCAGGGTCGATTGTGTGTGCCAGTTGTTGATGACTTGAGAAAGCAAATGTTGAATGAGGCATATGGATCTTGATACTCTATCCACCCAGGTGCCACCAAGATGTACCATGATCTAGGGAAGATTATTAGTGGAATGGAATGAATAAGGGCATAGCGGAGTTTGTGGCTAAGTGCCCAAATTGCCAGTAGGTTAAGGTTGAGCATCAAAGGCCTTAGGGTATGCTTCAGGATATTAGCATTCCTACTTGGAAGTGGGAAGAAATTAATATGGACTTCATTATAGCTTTGCCTCCTATGCGTCGATAGTGTGTAATATGGATGATTGTGGATAGGTGATCTTGGGCAGATTTATATGCCCAAGTGATACTCAAACGTATTATTTTCGCCTTGTTTGTGTGCAATATATATATTCTCATGTAATTGGTAATAAAATGTGAATTTATACTAACCAACATGATTAGCATTTGTTTTGCAGGTAAATATGATTTTTAGGAGCAAAAATGCATGTTGGAAAAATATCGGAGTTGGACTTGGATGCGAGCATGGAGACGACATTTGAATGTGCAGAATATAAGGGCTCCGCGATGGCGCCGTGCCACGCTACCATCGCGGAGGCACACTGCCTGGAGAGGGAATTAATGGACAAATTCCAGTAAAGCCTCGCGACAGCTCCGTGGCACGGAGATAGGCCTCCGCGTTAGCCTCCGTCCCACGTTGAGGCTAATTTACCAGACCCTGGATTTCCAGTGAGGGTCCGCATCCACGCCGTGTCACGGAGGCAGTGCTCCGCGTTGACCTCCGTTACACGTTGCTTGTTATTCCGGGAAAAATTTCCCACTAGTATAAATAGCACACTTAGGTTTATTTTAATTAGTTCAGTGGAGTTTTAGTTCAGACTTGGTGGAGCAAGGACGTGGGTTAGCAGCAGTTGAGGAACGAAAAAGCTAAGAGATTTCTTCTCTTCCTTTCTTCTTTCAATCAATTGTATGTATGATTTACACTTGTTTTAGGATGATCAATCCACAAATGAGTGGCTAATTCTCTTCCTTGCTAAGGTTTTGAACATGGGTAGTGAATTTTGATTGTAAATGATATGGTTTTCTTCTTCTTCTTTCATGTTGTTCTATTAATTCTTGTTCTTACTGCATTAGTGCTTGGCCAACATTAATGTACATCTAAAAAGTCCAATTTCACTCGAGAGAGCAAGAAATTAGGAAGTTGTGAATTAATAGGGTATTGTTCTTAACTTGATTTGGGAAAATTGGGTTTTGATGTGCTTTCCTGATAGAAATAAACTTGAAAGCCGTATTAGTCAATTTAGGAACCGGAATTGTATTGCTAGGTCGTAAATTGCATTTGATTACAGAAATGTAGACGAATGGTTTATGATTCTTAAGTGAAATTAAATACGAGAGTTTTAATTTCTAGGCTAATGTTCTTGGCTAGCAACATGAAGAAGAGATTAACCGAATTATTATTACAATCGAATTCATTACTTGTTCTTAACCTTGGCATGCTCATATCCATAGTTTAAATTCACGGTAAATAATTGTTAATAGTTTTAGTGTATATTTTATAAACAAAAACTAAATTAACTGTTGGTTACGTTGTTGTTAGCATAGTTAGAAGTAAGATAAGAATATAGTATACTTAGGCAAATTTTACATACCCTGAGCCTCCTTGGATCGATACTTGGCTTACTTAGCCACTTTATTACTTGTTTGACCACGTGCACTTGCATGTCGGTTTATAATATATAATACCAATCGAAATAGCACCGAACAAGTTTTTGGCGCCGTTGCCGGGGAAGGCTAGGCAATTGGTGAAATTGTGATAAGTGTAAATTTACTGTATTTTTGTTTTATTTTCTTAAGTGTTGACAACTTGGTCTTAGTATTTGTTTTAATTCTTTGTTCATTTTAATTTTTCTCTCTTTCGGATACCCTCATTGACATGACATCTTGGAATATAAATGGTGGATACGCATATTTCGGCGAATCTTGCATGAATTGAGGAGGACCCCACTTGTGGCAAAACTGTAACACATGCAATATATGTGGGTGTCAATATGGCCATTGGGGTGATTGTCCAAAGGCATATTCTTCTCCCCCAAGCCCCCGCTATGATCATTTTGTTGTTTTTGCTGAATATAGGCATGTTGAAAATGAGGACTTGGGACGCCAAGTTCAAATAGAGGACATGATGAAACAACTCTTGGAGCAATCCGAAGCAATGAAGGAGTCGGTGGCAGAATTGATAATTCAGAAAAAGGAGAATGCAGAGGCTGTAAGCAGGATGAGCGTCAAACTCACGGAGATGTGTGCTGAGGCTGAAGCTTGTGATAATTTGCAGGTGACAGTTTTAGCCGATATTCAAGAGGAACTACAAGAGGAATACAAGGGTGAATTTTTGGATGAAGCACAACAATTAGAATCTCTTGAGTGTCCCTGTGATCGGCTCATACCTATAGAAAATCCATTCATGGAAGAAGAGAAAGAATATCTCCCATTTGACCTTAATGGAGAAATAGATGTCGATGTTGAAAAGGTGTACACAAGTAAGGAAGTAAAGCACAATGCAATTTCAGAGTGGAGGTTGATTGGACCACACTCGAAGCATTTTTCGACATTAAGTTTGGTCGACAACATAGAAATAGAGTCTTCCAAGATTATAGAGAAATGTCTAGAGGAGGACCAAGCCCTCGAAGCAAAGAAATGACTTCACTTACTCAAGGGCCAATAAGTTCAAAAGAAAACATCTACTGTTTGGTCCTTACAATTTTTCACCACCACCCCTGGAGCATAAGAGAAAATTAGAAAAGAAATTAGGGGTGAGATTCATATCCTCAAGGTGGAGGAAAAAGTGGTGAAACTTGGTACGTCGAGCCGCGATGGTAAACCAGGCGCTGCACGGGAGGCAACCCGTGAAAAATATTTTCTTTCTTTCTTTTTTAGTGTAAATAATTTTTATTTTTATTTTTCTTTTCTTGATTTGGTATTTTTTCTTTTTTGTTTTTAGTTAATATTTTTCATTTTAGTTAGGGAAATCTATTAATCTAACCAATTTTGTTTAGTGAGGTGATTTTTCAGGTCAAACGGAGACAAATATGCATGGAATCGGGAAGAATAAGGCAAGGTACGAAAAAATAATTAAAATGAAGAGAGAGTGCACTGGGGCGTTGGCTCCGTGTCACGGAGGAAAGGCTCCGCGTTACCCTCCGTGGCACGTTGAAGGTAAAATCCGGATTTTTAAAATTTCAAGTAAGCCAACGTGTTGGCTCCGTGTCACGGAGGAGGGGCTCCGCGTTACCCTCCGTGACACGTTGCCTTATATTTGGTGCCGGGTCACACCGGGTTGCCGGGTGACCCGCGTGTTTTTCTTTAAATTAACCCCGATTTTTGCCCCTTTCTCCCCATTACTTTTCCTCTCCGCGACCAAACACCCAAATCCCCCTCCCCAATCATCGTGCCACGCCACTAAGCAAAGAAATCATCAAGTTTCTTCGGTTCTTCAACGTAAAGGTATGTTTTCCTCGTTTCTCGCTAAGTTTTGGCGATTTTAGTCAAATTTGGGCAGGTGAGGTGAGATATATCATCCTAAGTAGCAATTGAGCATTAAATTGAATTATTTGTGATTGATGAAAGTTCGGAATGTTGTTATTAGCGTTTGAACTTGTCGACTACGTGAATAATTCGAAATTGATTGTAGAATTGAATTCTAGGGCTTAGGTTGTTGAAATTGACTTGGGTAATTTGATAATTCGGTGAATTAGATGCCGGGGTGTGTTTGGTAATTGAGATTAGTTGGTGTAAATATTGTTTGAATGTAAAAGACGACGAATTCTCGAATTTTTGGGGAAAATGTGGAAATTGTGCAAATTGGTTTGTTTATTTGGATTTGTATGTATATATAGAACTTTTGTCGTTGTTTTTGTTTGTTGTTTTTGTTGCTTAGTGCGATGGTTAAATTGTTAGCGATAGTAGGATTGGGATTAGCTGTATGAAGTCTGAGTAGTACGCTAAGCGTTATGCTGTCGAAATTTTTGTGAACGCACTAAGCATAAATTGTATAGTTGATTGTTTTGGTGTAAATTGAGTTATCCTTGCCATAGTTTGTAAAAGTAGCTAAGGACTAAGTGTGGAGTAAACGTTGTGTAACCCGACCTTAGCCGAAGTTAACATGTATTTAGCTTAACGTTGTGCTTGTTTATGTATATTGACATGTACAATGGCTAGTAGGCAGGATAAAGGCAAAGGTGCTTCTACTTCTGGCACCGGGAGGAAAAGAATGAGAATGGGCACCGCAGTCCCAGCTACGCCAGCCGTTCCGCGCGGCCAACGCCGCCAATACGGAACAAGGTGGGTAACCGAGGAAGGGAAGAAGTGGTATGCTAAGCATAAGGAAAGCAAGTACTTCCCGGAGGAACATATTGCACGGGAACCACTAGCACAGGATTTCCCCCGTATTGTGCAAAGGATTGAAGCAGTTGGGCTCAGCTTTATATTTCAGGAGCCCAAGGAGTGCAACCTACATTTGGTCTGGGAGTTCTACGCAAATTGGAACCCGGCCATCAGAAGCCACACAATAAAAATCAGAGGGCAGATTGTCACTCTGGAACCCCAGTAATTTAATGCCATCGTTGGAGCGCGGGACACAGACGCTCACGTTCTCCGCCAGCTAAACATCACCCCAACGTACGCCGACATTAGACGTACGTTGTGTGGGGATCGATCCACAGCCCGATGGAGCAAACATAAGGAGAGGGGTTACCACCAGACTCTGCCTTATTCGCAGATGAACAGGGAGGCCAGAATATGGCTGAAAATTGTATGTTCTTGCTTGATCCCGGGAGTTCACATGACGGATGTGACTCGGGACCGTGTCTGCTTGGTGTATACCCTTATGAAAGGGCTGGAGATTAATGTTTGGGCGGTTATCATATTCGCCATGAAGAGAGCCCGACTACACCAGGGCCACAGATATGGGTTCGGCGGACTCATCACCACCTTCCTCCGAGGCCTCGATGTCGAGGAAGAGGCTTTGGATTACATCCCGCAGTTGGAGCGGAGGGCCCTCGATGTGACAAAAACTAAGGCCCCCGACACCACACACGGGCCCGTGCTGACTTTGGGCGAGCGACATGCTCGTGACGATCAGTACATGGCACGTATGTTTGGCATGCAGATGCTTCATCTACGGATTGGTGGGAGACCAGCCACCGAGGAATAGTTATGGCAGTTGGAGCTGGATTACCCATTTGGCGAGAACGCCAGAGCCTTATGCCGAGTGGGACCAGCTTTCGTTGACTGATGACGATGTCCCCACTGACGAGGAGACACGTCGGGAGGACTCCGATGTGGAGTCCGATGACGACGATGGAGCTGACTCAGACATGGGCGACGAGGCAGCAGCACCGGATGAAGAAGTCGAATATTTCGACTGAGCAGGGAGTTCCATCACCCGAGATTTTGTGCTTTGTATTTTTGTGAACACTGGGGACAGTGTTCGATTTAAGTGTGGGGTGGGAAGTAGTTAGGTGCTGGGGCTGGGCTAATCTGCTGTATGCTTTTTCCTTGGTTTGTATGTATGTTAGTGTTTCCCTGTTGTGAACTGATTTGTGTTGTATCTGTATATATTTTTTTGTGGTTAATGATGTGTGTTGTGAAAAGTTATGGTTGCCAAGGAAAATATTTTGTAAATATTTCTTTCTGATCGAAGTGATCGATATTTTTCAAAAAATTTTCGTTTTTTATATTTGGGTTTCTCGGAGTTTGTTTTCGGTTCTTTTACCGAGAATAGTCCCATTGAACTGATGTCATAGTTAGTGACCGTTCCCTATGATGGATGGATGACGACCGTCTTAAGGGAAATGTAGTCGGTAGGAGTAGGTTTTTAATTTATTTTCAGTTTTTCTATGGTGGATTGCATCAATGAACCTGTAGTTGCTTTATGGTTGCAAAATTTCGTTGCGTGTTGTAACTGATGTTCAAAATGTAAAAGTGATTCGTTTGAAAGCATGCCATTTTGTAAATATGTTGAGTTACCTAGGCTGTAGGATTTGATTCGGTATGATTGAGGCTTAATTTTTGAATTCATGCAATTGGCTAATTAAAGAGTCTGTGAATGCATCTTGAATCGAGCATGTGCATGAAGTGTGTGAAGTGAGGTATTGTTATTCCATGCTATTGTGAAGTGTCTAGAATTGCCTGGTGTGTGTGCAAAATGAAATGAAGGGGGTGTAGTGTTGGAAAGGATGTAGGCATTTCATTGTTTTAACCGAGAGTTTCTATTTTTTTCTCGTCATACTCTACCTTTTTATGTGATTGTATACCCTAGTCAGCCCGTTGAGCCTTTAGCCGATTATTTCTTTCTTTTGTCCAAAATTGTATAAACTAAGCTTTATTCCTTCTTTTCATTAGCCGTAAAGTCTATACAAAACTCTTAAGCGCTTAAGAAGAAAAGAAGAATTTTCCCGAAGTGTCAAAGAGTGAGAAGAGTGGAAAGAAAAGAAAAGCAGAGTGAAGTAAGAAAAGAAGAGGTTGAAGAGGCACTTGGTATAATGAAATGATAATAAAGGTGCATGAAAACCCTTTGTTGTTGTGTCAAGTGTGTTTGAGGAAATGGGCCATACAAAAGTAAACAAGCATGAATGGGATGATGAAAAAGAGAAAAAGAAGAACAATATTCATGAGTCGATGGGAATGTGTTGAAAAGGCGCTTAAGGATGCTAGTGACTATTATTGGCTAATCCAATATATACTAGTTCCATAGCTTCCATTACAACCCATTAAAGTCCTACGTGATCTTACATTGCATTTCTTTATATTAGTGGAGTAATACACTAAGGGCAAGCCTATGGGTCATGACATGAGGCATGTGAATTCTTTTGGGAGAGAGAGTGAAATTAATTTTTACATGCCCCTACTTGAATATTTGTGTGTTGCATGGACATAAAAGGGGAAGCTTCTCTTGAGTTGTGAGGGCACATGCTTGATGAAAGATTGATTTTCGTGTCGGATATCTTGATTAGCTAATTTGCACGAGTTTGCCGATATCGAGAGTCGATTCTTAAAGTCTAGGAAGTCTTGATGTATGAAAGGTCATTGCAGTGTAAGACCATGCATGTTTTCTTGATGATTTGCAAAAATTGAATAATCGGTATGACCGTAGTGTAAATTGTTGCACCATAGTGACAAAGGTTGGGATGTAATTTGCATGAGTTGTGTATGTGTTGTTCGAGGACGAACAAGGATTTAAGTGTGGGGTAAGTGATCTTGGGCAGATTTATATGCCCAAGTGATACTCAAACGTATTATTTTCGCCTTGTTTGTGTGCAATATGTATATATTCTCATGTAATTGGTAATAAAATGTGAATTTATACTAACCAACATGATTAGCATTTGTTTTGCAGGTAAATATGATTTTTAGGAGCAAAAATGCATGTTGGAAAAATATCGGAGTTGGACTTGGATGCGAGCATGGAGACGACATTGGAATGTGCAGAATATAAGGGCTCCGCGATGGCGCCGTGCCACACTACCATCGCGGAGGCACACTGCCTGGAGAGGGAATTAATGGACAAATTCCAATGAAGCCTCGCGACAGCTCCGTGGCACGGAGATAGGCCTCCGCGTTAGCCTCCGTGCCATGTTGAGGCTAATTTACCAGACCCTGGATTTCCAGTGAGGGTCCGCGTCCACGCCGTGTCACGGAGGCAGTGCTCCGCATTGACCTCCGTGACACGTTGCTTGTTATTCCGGGAAAAATTTCCCACTAGTATAAATAGCACACTTAGGTTTATTTTAATTAGTTCAGTGGAGTTTTAGTTCAGACTTGGTGGAGCAAGGACGTGGGTTAGCAGCAGTTGAGGAACGAAAAAGCTAAGAGATTTCTTCTCTTCCTTTCTTCTTTCAATCAATTGTATGTATAATTTACACTTGTTTTAGGATGATCAATCCACAAATGAGTGGCTAATTCTCTTCCTTGCTAAGGTTTTGAACGTGGGTAGTGAATTTTGATTGTAAATGATATGGTTTTCTTCTTCTTCTTTCATGTTGTTCTATTAATTCTTGTTCTTACTGCATTAGTGCTTGGCCAACATTAATGTACATCTAAAAAGTCCAATTTCACTCGAGAGAGCAAGAAATTGGAAAGTTGTGAATTAATAGGGTATTGTTCTTAACTTGATTTGGGAAAATTTGGTTTTGATGTGCTTTCCTGATAGAAATATACTTGAAAGCCGTATTAGTCAATTTAGGAACCGGAATTGTATTGCTAGGTCGTAAATTGCATTTGATCACAGAAATGTAGACGAATGGTTTATGATTCTTAAGTGAAATTAAATACGAGAGTTTTAATTTCTAGGCTAATGTTCTTGGCTAGCAACATGAAGAAGAGATTAACCGAATTATTATTACAATCGAATTCATTACTTGTTCTTAACCTTGGCATGCTCATATCCATAGTTTAAATTCACGGTAAATAATTGTTAATAGTTTTAGTGTATATTTTATAAACAAAAACTCAATTAACTGTTGGTTACGTTGTTGTTAGCATAGTTAGAAGTAAGATAAGAATATAGTATACTTAGGCAAATTTTATATACCCTGAGCCTCCTTGGATCGATACTTGGCTTACTTAGCCACTTTATTACTTGTTTGACCACGTGCACTTATGTGTCGGTTTATAATATATAATACCAATTGAAATAGAACCGAACAATAGGTTTAGCAAATCAGTCCATTTCTTACTAGTCAAAACTACCGATTTAGCTGACGATTATGCTAAATTGTACATTTGGGAGTTAGTTTTATTGCATGGAGTTCCTTTACCCATCATCTCAGATAAGGGTACTCAGTTCACCCTCAGAGTTTTGGAGATCGTTTCAAAGGGTCTTGGTAATCTAGTAAAGCTCAGCACAGCTTTTCACGCACAGACAGATTGTCAGGCAGAGTGGATCATTAAGACTCTTGAGGACATGTTGAGAGCGTGTGTGATTGATTTCAAGGGTAGTTGGATGACCACTTGCCTCTCATCATATTTTCTTATAATAACAGTTACCACTCCAGCATTCAGATGGTTCCGTTTGAGGCTCTTTATGGGCAGAGGTGTAGATCACCTATTAGATGGTTTTAGGTAGGTGAGGCTACATTGATAGGGTTAGATTAAGTTCATGAGGCCATGGAGAGAGTTCAAATTATTAGAGAAAGGTTGAAAACATCTCAAAGTCATTAGAAATATTATGTAGATGTGAGGAGGAGAGAGCTTGAGTTTGAGGTGGATGATTGGGTATTTCTAAAGGTGTCTCCCATGAAGGAAGTGATGAGGTTCAGAAAGAAAGGGAAGCGTAGTCCCCGATATGTTGGTACTTATAGGATTCTAAGAATAGTCGGTAAAGTGGCATATGAGTTGGAGCTTCATATTGGCGAGTCTTGACTTGTCCAAGTAAGGACGATTGCACCACCATACCTGCTAGTATCTTTCCTGGCACTGTGTGATCAAATCGAACTCCATGATTGGCCAATGCCTGAATATCCATAACCATAGATCGCTTTTCAACAGTGAACCAAGCCAAACTACCAATAGACTTTTTACTCAAGGCATCTGCCACCACATTCACCTTCCCAGGGTGATATAAAATGGTAACATAATAATATTTAAGTAACTCTAACCACCGTTGTTGTCTCAGATTTAGATATTTTTTCTTTAATATGTATTGTATACTCTTATGATCCATATAAATTTTACATGGCTCACCATAAAGATAGTGATGCCAGATATTCTGAGGCAAATACGACTAGAGCTAATTTAAGGTCGTGAGTCGGATAATTTTTCTCATGAATCATTAGTTGTCGAGACGCATATGCCACCAGTTTACCATTCTACATTAAGACACAACCCAATCCAACTCGAGACACATCACAATAAATAGTGAAACCACCCTCCGCTGTTGGTAACATCAAAATCGAAGCTGTAGTTAATGCGGTCTTTAATTTCTAAAAACCTTCTTCACATCCATCAGACCGTTATAATAATACACCTTCTGAGTTAAATGTGTCAATGGAAAGGCTATATTTGAGAATCCCTCCACAAACCTTCTGTAACATTCAAGTAGTCCTAAGAAGCTGCGGATCTCTGTAGGAGTACTGGGTCTAGGCCAATCTTGAACCGCTTCAATCTTCCTTGGATCAACTTGGATTCCATCCCATCACACTACGTGTCCCAAAAAGGAAACTATGCCCAACCTAAACTCACATTTCGAGAACTTGGCATAAAGCTTTCATTCTCTAAGTGTTTGTAGCACAACTCTCAGGGGTTGTTCATGTTCTGCCTCACTCTGAGAGTAGACCAGAATGCAATCAATGAACACAATCACAAAATGGTCTAAGTATGACTTGAATACCCTATTCATGAGGTCCATAAATGCTGCAGGTGCATCAGTCAACCCGAAAGACATCACCAAAAATTCAAAGTGCCCATATCTGGTCCGAAAAGCTATCTTAGAGATATCCTCGGTCTTGATTCTTAGCTGGTGGTAACCTGATCTTAAGTCAATCTAGGAAAAGTGAGTAGCACCTTGTAGCTGATTGAATAAATCATCACTATGAGGCAACGGATATTTGTTGTTGATTGTAGCCTTATTCAACTCTCTATAGTCAATGCACATCCTCATTGTGCCGTCTTTCTTTTTCACCAATAACACTGGTGCACCCCAAGGTAATACACTAGGCCTGATGAACCCTTTATCAAGTAGCTCTTTGAGTTGAACCTTAAATTCTCTCAACTCAGCTAGACCCATACAACATGGAGGTATAGAAATAGGATGAGTCCCTGGGACTAAAGCAATGCTGAACTCAATTTCTCTTATTGGGGGTAATCCGAGGAATTCTTCTGGAAACACATCAACAAATTCTCGAACAATAGGAACATTATCAATAGTAACATCCTCCGCTCGAGTGTCATGAACGGTAGCAATAAAACCCAAACACCCATGATAAATTATTCAACGTGCCTTTACATAGATATTATCTTTGCTTGGGTCATAGGAGTCATGCCTTTCCACACTAAAGGTGGCCCTCTAGGAAAATTAAAATGTATAAGCTTAGCATAGTAATCAACCAAAGCATAACATGATGACAACCAATTCATACCCATAATCACATTAAAGTCAGACATCGGTAAATCTAGTAGATCAACTATGGTGTCCCTGTCTTGAACATTTATTATACAGTCTCTGTAAACTTTGTCCACTGCCAAAGTCTCCCCATTGAGGTCATAACCATATATGGAAAAATAAGAGGCTCAACTCTTCGTTTTAAGGTTATAGCAAAGATAGAGATATATACAAGTACGTAGAACCAGGATCAATAAGAGCATATGCCCTATGAGAGTTGACAATAATAATACTTGTGACTACTGCATTGGAGGCATCAATGTCTTGTTTGGCCATAGAAAAGAATCTTGGCGGTCCATCCACTCCCTGCGCAACCTATGCACCTTGTCAACCCTATCCATGAGAACCCTACTGAGCAGCCCTAGCTGGATGAGCCTGAGTATGTGTAACCGTAGCAGTTCCCCGCAACTATGTCTGGACAATATTTAGCAATGTGCCCCTATTCACCACAAGTAAAATAAGACCTTTCTGGTCAAAGAAATGACCATAATGAAATCTACCACAATTAGAACATCTCGAATGTTGTCCAGACTGAAAGGAACTATTGCCCTTCCTCCGCATCTGCTACTAACCTTGTGTAGCTAGATAACCACTCTTGGAGGACTGCACCACTAACTCTAACCGAGTAGGTCTGGATTGCCCCTGATGTAAATAGCTCTTGCCCCCAGAAGGAGCACCACTGAACCCTCATGTGTTGTGCGCCTTTTTGCTTTCCCACTTAGCTCTTTCCATTTCTAAACTGGACTCAAAAGGGAAAGCAGTATCAACCATATCTGAATAGGTACCACTTTGCATATCTCGTATCATAGGGCCACGGTAACTATGTTCAAGTCCATCTACAAAACGTCTCACCTTCTCCCATGGGTCTTCAACTAAAAATGGAACATACCTGGATAAATCAGTGAACTGAGCCTCATACTCTGTAACTGTCATGGAGCCCTGTCGTAGGTTATTGAACTAACGTGTCATGCCGTCTTGTTTTCTCAAAGGAATGAACCTGTCCTTAAAAATTATTGAGAACTCTAACCAAGTGATAGGTGGTAACCCTGCTTGTCTACCTCTCTGAATTGAAGTCCACCATGCCTCTTCCGATCTTGAGAATAGGAAAGTAGTAAATTCCACACCTCGAGTCTCCTTCAACCCCAATGTAGTCAGTATCTTTTCACAACGATCAATGAGCTTCTGAGTTTCAATAAAAGTTGGTGTTGCATCAAACTCTGGTGGCTTAAGTTCCATGAAATTCTTAAGATCTTTTGATTGCCCAGTATTTGCAGCTAATGAACAGCCGGTCGAAGGGTCAGCTAGGGTGTCTTTGTAGTTGCAACATTCAACTGAACTTGTGTTTGCTCTTATGAATTAGTTTGAGTAACTGGAAGTCTACCATGATTAGGCACCATGCCTCTAACATATTCAACAATCTCATTACTACATCTGTAGGCAAGGCAACTGTAGGTACAGCAGCTGGCACTGTCGATGGAGCATCTTGAACAACCTGTTCCTACACTCGCTCCGGAGTAGAAACTTGGGGCTGACCCCCATTCACAATTTCATGCTGAGGATTTTCATGTGCCCTAGTTTGAGCCCTAATTTGATGGGCCCCATCTTGACTACCACCGGTGTAGTACCATACCCCGCACCGCATTCAACTGGTGCTTTTGATCGACTAGCAGATGACGGCGCATGTTTCTTAGCCATCTTCGAAATAAATATTTCAAGATTAGACTTGAATCAATTCAACGCACGAACAAAGAATGAAAGAAGGGAAAACATCCTTAATATTCGGTAGCCTCGAAGTCATAAGTATGGGCGCTTGCATACCCATCAACAAGACTCTACTAAATACTACTCCATGACGCGGGACTTAAAGCCTAAGCTCTGATACCAACTTTGTCACTTCTCAAAATACCACCTAGACGTGACTGGCACCTGCTAACATCACCCACAAGAGCAAACCAATTTATCCATTTGCTCATTTATATAAGCACTGAGAAAAAATATGTGCAAGTCTAAACACATTAATCATTTTTAAATAGTAATAGGGAATTCAACAAAATCCTAAATAGATCTATCAATTCATCAGTCAGTCAAATGCTAAGTGTCTAGCCCAAATCCCACAAAAGACCATGGAGCATCTAATAGAGTTACATGAATCAAACTATCAGGCATGCTATCCCCAATAAAGAAAATGTAGGCTATAAAATAGATAGAGATGAAATGACAGACTCCATTAATCAATGTGAAGGCTCACCTCAGCAACATAATCTACGCGAACGGACTCGTCAGCCACTAGTCTCATGCTCCACAATGGTATATGCATAAAGATGCAAGTAAGGAGTGAGCTATATATAAATATAACTCAGTAAGATCCCTGAATTTCAACTTTAAATACCCTGAGAACAAGTGTTAATATATATATATATATATATATATGTTTGTATAGAACTCACCACAAGCATATGAATTATATCATAATATAATCTTCAACAAGATTCATACAGTTAACTATCAAGATACTATATATATCAACAAAATTTACACTAACAGCTTGTCCTTAATGGCATCTATGCAATTTACTCCACACCACGATTCCACAACAGCATACGAAATGCTCAGTATTGTAAAGAGGCATACACAATGCCCAAGAAGCATACAAAATGCCTAGTGATATCTAGGAATATACACAATGCCCCAACCTCATGGCTTATAGCCGTATCACTCCATGAATTAACTGTAATAAAAAGCTTTTTGGTGTGCTTAAATATAAGATATACACGGATGGCCTCGAAGACCAACGATTCTCCTAAGCAAATGCTCGTCCCAACACATGAACCAGGTAGAAAAAACACATTTGTAAAACAGATTAGAAAAGCAAGCATTCAAAGCTTAAAGTGTCACTTACCTCAAATTCACAACTCAAGCACATTTTTCAATAACTCAGAACTATGCTCTCAGGTCTCCGGATCACCTCAAACTACACAAAAATGGGTATAGAATGGTCAAAAACACTTTGGTAGATTTTTCTTTAATTTTTAACGAAAGTCAAATTCACGGTCAAAGGTTTGATCGAAAAAGTCAACTCTTGTCAACAGGGAAGAATTCCCAAACTATGGCCACCAACAGATTCTCCTCGAAGAGAGGATTCAAGAACATTAATCAAAATCAAATTTTGAAAACGTTTGCCCTTTCAAATTGATGATTTGGGTTGAAGACCCTAGGGCTAAACTTTCTCAATTATTCAAAATTTTCCTATGTTTCTACCCTAGAAACTTTCTTATTACTGCGTAATAAACTCAATCAAAAGCTTTGGATTATTACCTTGATGATTTTGGATGAAAATCCCTATTTTTCTCATCTCTTTCCTCTCTTTTTCTCCCTTTCTTCTCTTTTTTTCTACTGCGTTTTCTTTTCTTGTCTTTTTTTATTTTCCACGCTATGTTTCTGGTTTCCAACCAGACCAATCCTTTTATTTATTTATTTTTTCGCTTATTCCCTTCTCTTTTTTTTTCTTTTTCTTTTGTGACCCTTAGTCCCTTTATTTATTTTTAGGCTTAAATTACAAAATCTACCCTTAATGAAAATTTAGGTTATTACACCGCATGCTCCTCCTCTATTTTTGAGTAAACTAGAATGTCATCAAAACGACAAGGATGAACATCTCCAAGTACTAGTTGAATAGCCTGTTCATTATATCCATAAAGGCTGAAGGAGCATTGGTTAGCCGAAAAGACATAACTACAAATTCATAGTGACCATACCTAGTTCTGAAGGCTATTTTAAAAATGTCACATTCTCTGACCCTGAGCTAGTGGTATTCTCATCTGAGATCTATCTTGGAGAAAAAACTAGCCCCCTGAAGCTAATAAAAAAAGACTTCAATCTTGGGTACAGGATACCTATTCTTAACTGTGACTTTGTTCAGCTGACGGTAGTCGATGACATTCTGAGGGTACTGTCTTTCACACGAATAGGACTGGGCACCCCATTGAGAGATACTGGGTCTGATGAAGCCCTATCTAGAAGGTCTTTAAGTTGTTCCTTCAATTCCTTAAGCTCAACTGGAGCCATCTTGTATGGAGGAATAGAGATGGGTTGGGTATTCGTAATAAGATCTATTCTAAAGTCTATTTTCCGTTCTAGAGGCCTTTGGGGAACATATCAGAAAACTCATTTACTATTGAAACTGACTGAAGTGTTGGGGTCTCAGAACAAAAATCTTTAACCCTAACCAGGTGGTAGATGTACCCTTTAGCAATCATTTTTGTATCCTTAAGGTACGAAATGAAATGACCCTTAAGTGCTGAAGTACTACCCTTCCATTCTAAGACTGGTGCTTTAGGAAATTGAAAGCTGACAACCCTAGTTTTGTAGTTGGTTGAAGCATTACAAGAGTGCAACCAGTCCATACCAAGGATAACATTAAAGTCGACCATGTATAGCTCTGTTAGATCAACTGAAGTGACTTTACTCAACACCGAAACTAAACAATTTTTGTATACTCAATTGGCTCTAACTGACTCACCAATAGGGTAGAGACTGGAAATGGTTCAGAGAGAATTTTTGGACTAATATCAAACCAAACTATAATGTAAGGAGTCATAAAAGAAAGTGTGGCTCCTGGATCTAGCAATGCATACACATCAAGGTGGAAAAGGTGCAACATACCCATAACCACATCTGGTGAGCTCTCCTGATCCTTGCTGGAAGATAGAGTGGAGAAATGATTTTGGCATTGACCGCCACCCGTACCTAAAGCAATACCCTGTTGAGTTTGGTGACCTATTGGGGCTTGTGGCATAGAAGACTGGGCCATTCCCCATCCTGCTGACGGGCACTCTCTCAACTTATGACCCAACTGACCGCAACCAAAACAACCCTCTTTGCCCAGACGGCACTCTCTAGGGAGATTCTTACCACAATTAGGACAGGCTAGAAATGTTCGGCTGCTGGAGACATAGCTGTGAGACTGGGAGCCTGATTTCCCCCATTCTTATCATTGCAAGGCTTGGAAGATGGAGCACTAGCTGACGAAGGTGTTGGAGGCCTATACTACTGCTAGGGGTGATTACCACCGCCTGACCTCTATTGGGAGTACTCAAATTGACCAGTTCTGCCCGTTTGTTCTCCCTCTTTTTGTCCTTAAACTTTTCTGCCTCTAACTGTTAGACATTAATAATGAGACTGGAGAAGTCTATATCCTTGATAAACATAGCGGTCCTGCATTCTTTAAGTACCAAATCTGTGACTTTAACTAACTTTAGTATGCTAGCCCTTAACTCAGCAACCATCTCTGGAGCATATCTCAATAGCTGAGTGAATTTCAGTGCATATTCCACTACTGTAATGTTGTTGTTGTCTCAAGTTCATGAACTCAGCTGCCTTGGCTTTCCTCAATTCTCGAGGAAAGAACCTATTTAGAAATGTTGTAATGAACTTGTTCTATTCAATTGGACCTACTCTATTTTGTCTTCCCTCCTTCCACTACTTGTACCAAATCTAGGCCACCCCTTTCAACTAGTAGGCTATCCAAAATAAGAACTTGTTGAACCGATGACACCCAGGATTTTGGTGATCTTTCGTATCTCGTCCATAAACTCTTGTGGGTCCTCTACCTTAGACCCATGAAAAGCTGGGGGATTTGTTCACATGAAATCCCAGACCCTGGCCATAGCTATAGACCCATTTATGTTCAATAGCACCATGACCTACTGGTTGACCTAAATGGTCATCGCCTGTGCTAGCATCTGCATGGCGGCCTGAAATTCCACGTGGGATACTTGGTTTTCCTAAGGAGCTGCAGGAGATAGTGGGGCTAGTAGGTTAGCATTACCGGTCCTGCTTCCATTTCCGCTTCTGGGAGGCATCGTTATCTAAAAGGGTAGAGAATGAGTTAGCAGGATGTATTAGACTAAAAAACTCTACGTATGATAAGATTTATGAATAAAAGGGAATCTTCCTAAAAATGCCTCGCAACCTCCTCCTTATAGGTGTGGCACGCTTCATACTCATGAAAAAGACTCTACTTGACACGGCTTTCAGACATCCTACAACACTCTAAACCTAATGCTCTGATACAAGTTTGTCATGACCCGAGTCTACACCCTTGACGCAACATGGTACTTAGGACCACAAGTGACCCCAAGCTAACACATGGAATAGCGTACTATTGAAATTCTAAATAACTGGAACAATATATAAGCGTAAGCTTTAAAACATAACTGTATAAAATACTTTTAAGAAAAACATTACATCTGATAGTATACTGAAATTACTGACTTTGTCTCAAAGCCAATTAAGAAACTAATAAGCTGCCGGGACAAGTCCCCAGCTAACTCTAAGGCATGAAACTAAAGTAACAAAATACAACAGCTGGAAGTGAAACATCGGCCCTCGACAAATGAGGACTCACCATAAAAGTCTGTTGAATATCACCAGAAGGACTATTAATGGTGCTGAGACTAAGAACACGTGCCTGTATCATAAGACGATACAACATAGAAAATATGCATCAGTACTTTGAATGAACTGAGTAAGTGAGATATGAAGTACATATAAAGATACTAAAAATCTGTAAGTTGAATTGACAAAACATGCAATGTCCATAACTAGAATCATAAATACTGAAAGCATATGAAAAACTGATATTGTTGTAAGAACAAATAACCATCTGAAGTTCATATGCATAACTTGAAAGCTAAAAGACTAGAATGAACTGAAGACTATGACTATATTGGACTAAATTTTTCTGTTCTATACTATAAGAGAAAATACAACCGACATGTAACCATGTGAGCTATAGGTGGAGTCCGATGTATACCCCTTATCATAGAAGGCCCACTATACCTTACTAGGGTATAGTAGCTGAGCTAGGTGATCACTGTCTGATGCCCATTTAGGATAATAACCTATGGAGGCAACGTAGTTCTAGGAACCTGGGTGCACTGAACCTCAGCTCCGCATAGTGCAGAGTTTTACTTCCACTGGATATTCTAATTCTATCTAACTAGGCTGATAGCTTGAAATTGGTGTCCTAAGATTTAAGTCAGAACTACTTGTCTGGAAGTGTTTTGAGAGTCAAAGGACATGAAAGTAACTATGTTTCAAGACTCGTCAGAGCTTCTTTACCTAAAAGTGTAATCACGGTCGAAGGAACAACTAACAACTAATAACTAGTACTAGTGAGGTTACTGAGTTCCTCAAAACTAAAAGTAGTCAAACTGATTAGCTGACATTTATGTAAGACTGAGTATAATGAGATTTGACTAAGACTCTGAAACTGGGTAAATCAATGACTAGCTTCTAATCATTTATTTGTACTAACACTGATAACTGACAAGGAATTATTCGGTCAACCAATATTCATGTCTGAATTCTCAACCATACAAGTATCATTCAAACCACACATATAGATTAGGGATGAAATACATAATGTATGAAATGAGATACCAAGCATGTATTACAACAGGAAATAATCCAAGAAAAACCCATGAATGAGCAAAATAAGGGAATTGATGAACTATCTAAAAGGAAACCCTAGTTCTGATATTCTACAGAGCAAGAACTAGGTAGATTGGCTATAAGAATTTGGGAACCAAGGGTAAAAGAAATTTATCTTGTTGAAATCCCACATACCAGAAGACGAATCCCTAAGAAAGTCTGTGAGAATCTTAGGAGAAACTTGAATGCCTTAGCTCTTGCTCTGAAAGGTCTATTCTTTCTTTGTAATGTTTCTCAGAGATTTTTATGAGAAGTGAGGGAGAAGTATCGACTAAATCCCTTTAACCACTAATAATTTATCCCAAAATAGTATAGTTTAGGAACTAAAGTAGTTTAAAGTTACAAAAATGCCCCAGGGAGAAAGTCTGGAGAACTCCCCATAAGGACCAACTGGGTCACATAATGAGTCGTTGGTCGCGACTATAACTCGGTGTGGCCAATTCTTGGTCCTGGGCTCAAAATTCCAGTCACTAGAATCGGGCAACGGACGAGAAAAAAGACCCGTTAGGTGCACCGATAGGTCATTCGTTCGACTCATTGTCCTTGGGATGAAATTTATTCATCACTCCAAATGAGACACCTAAGGATTCGTTTGGTGTCATGACGACCTGTCGCCCCAACTCGTTGTTGCCACTAGAAATTTTCCATCTGACCATCCTTCTAGTACAATGACTCATCTGTCAAGTCATGAGGTGGCACCATGACTCGTCCCCTAAATTGTTAGGTACCTAGGAGATCCCAATTTTTACCAACTAATGTGCACAAGATGAGCCACTAAATGACTCATCAGTCACACAACGAGTCACTCCACGACTCATTCTGTAACCTGGTGCGGATTTACCTACTCTCTTTAGTTCAGTTCTTAGGTTTGATCTTATGGAATTTTAGGGTGTTACACTAACTCCATGGGACTATACATGGGGCGACGCACTAGACCCTCCTGGAAAGGATGTTATAGAGTTTTAAGCCAATTACTTGAGGGCAAAATCTTCATTTGAAGGCTCACCTATGTATACAACATCTAGGCGATTTTTGTTAAAGGATTGATTATATCGTTCATCATATTGAAGGTTATAAAGTAGCTTTGGAGGAGATATAAGTTCTACTTAGGTTTCTTCTTTTCTTTCTTGTTTTATTAAGAATGATGATGTTACCTTTGTTTTTTGATGAGTTGGTAATTTACCAACTCATTAGGCTCTTAAGCATGAGAATTAGCTTAGTTCTCATGTATTTTAGTTGGATTTTATGCCATTTTTGCCTTTTTATGTGTAGGTATCAGATTTGAACAAAAGGAGCATGAATTAGAGTAAAAAAGATATAATTCGTGTGAAAAACTGTGCTCACTGGACATTGGTGAAACGACAGTCAATAGCAGGAAACCACTAGCTTGAGGAGGATCTGCAAACGGCGGCCTGCAGATAGCAATCGGGAATCTGTCGGTTCTATCGCCAACAGATGCTGGAAATGGCTAGACCACTAGTGAAAGCGATTAGTGTCTCGCGGATGCCAACTAGTGAACCATCGAAGGCACTTCCGAAAGGCCTTGGAACTTCATTGGATTTTAGCAGAAAACAAACGGAGGTCGCGGATAGCAATCGGTGAACCGCCGATTCTATCGCAAGTGAGGACATGCCTAAGCAGGGCAAAATCGTCAAATCTAAACAAAGAGGAGAATGTTTGCCCTATTTTTCTATATACTCCAGAAGAAAGTACTCTTAATGTATTATTGAATATTCATTTACTTTTTGAGAGAGAAGAACTCCATCAGAGAGAAAGAAATATTACAAAATTGGTTTTTATCTTCATCTTCTTCTTTGTCAAGGTATAACTATTATTGTAGAAATATTGTGACTTTGATTTTTCTTACTCCTAATGATGAAATTATTGAGTTTATTGTTGAATATGCTCTTGGGTTTCTCAATTATGAGTAGCTAAATCTATAGCTAGAGGTGTCTGATGATGGGTGTTTAATTTGATTGGGTATTGCTAGATTTGTCTTTCTATTACTAAATTAATGTGAATCAATTGAATTCTCCCCCAAATTATAATTGATTTCTCATAATTTCAAATGTGGGTGTTGTTTTCTTACTTTTTTTTAGCTTGAAAAAGTAGAATTAAGTAAGGGGGAGAATTCAATGGTGGATTGGGAATTGATTGTGTGGGGTTGGGATAGAAATAGCCAAAACCCATGAATCCCTTAAGAGGTTGATGGCAAGAAATAGCTTAGCCCCTAATCCAATCCATATTGGAATACTTAAATTGTATCCTGAGATTCGAGAGAACTCAAGGATAAGGAGTTTCATTGGTTGAAAAACATTGGGCTCCATCTTTGTCAAAGGTTATTTTCACATAGTAGTAATAATTTGACTATCTAGAAAATTTCGATTTGATTGACATCCCATCTACACCACACCTCTATTCTTTGCTCATTATTGTTTCTCAATTTTAGTTATCTTGATCTCTTGACTAGCTGATTGTAGACTCCATAATACTTTTGCTTTTACTTCCCCAAAATTTACATTTATGTTTTTATTGCTTGGATGCGAATAACTTCATTTCATTAAACGACACTTGTGCACATTGATCTTGGGCATAATTGCATGCCCAAGTGATACTTTATTACTTAATTTTGACTTGTTTATCTACTTTTATGTGTACATTCTCATGTGGTTTTTATGTAAATGTGGATTTATACTAACCAACATGATTAGTTATTGATTTTGTAGATAGAATGAATTTTGGAAACTAATCTACAAGTTGGTGAAGTGGAGGAATGGACTCGGAAGCAAAACTAGGAAGTTGGCAAGAAAATGCTAAAAAACTTATGCTCCGCGACAGGGCCGTGTCACGCCACCATCGCGGAGGCATTCTTCCTAGAGTGGAATTTGTGTGGAATTCCAGTGAAGGTGCGAGATGGCACCGTGTCACTAAGCCCATGCTCCGCGTTCACTTTAGTGACACGGTGGGAAGGCTTAGCTGCACACCTGGATTCCAGTGAAGGTGCGCGTTACGTCTGTGTCACGTAGCTGAGGCTCCACGATACCCTCCATGCCACACTGAAGATAATTATCCGACACCCCAATTTCCAATGAAGGTCCACGACAAGGACGTGGCACAGAGCTGATGCTCCGCAATACCCTCTGTGCCACGTTGCCAGTTTATTCCAGAAAATTTCCCACTTGTATAAATAGCACACTTAGTTTTTTTTTGAGATATCTTACATTTCAAGCTAGAACGTGGGTATCAGGAAGTTGAGCTGAAGAAATTCTTTGGTTAATTTTCTTCCTTTTTCTCTTGAATTTCAATTTCTTATATGATTTATACTTGTTTGAAGATGTTTAATCATCAAATGAGTGGCTAATTCACCTTTTGCTGAGGTTGAGGATGATTGTAGTAGTATGTAATTGATGTTTTCATCTTCTCTACAACGGTTGTTCTACTAATTCTTGTTTTCACTACATTAATGCTTGACCATTGTTAATGTAAATCCTAGAATTCCAGTTTTATTTCTGAAAGGAAGATTAATTGGATAGATGTGAATTGGTAGGATAGTTCTTGTCTTGGTTAAGAAATTACGAGAAGATTCACATTTAGAATAGAAATATATATCTGTAATGTCATATTTGGTAATCTATGGAATTTTTTGTGTATTGCTAGAATGTGAAGTGTTTTCATCACAGAAATGTGTAATGTAATTCTCATGATTCTTTAATTGGAGAGGAGTTCGAAAGACCCAATCCATTGGTTAATAATTCCTGACCAACAACTAAAGAGAAGTGTTGACTGAAATTCAATCAGTAAATTACATATCTGCATGTTTTGCCTTAACCTTAGCTTGTTTGTATTATTGTTCAGATTATAATTTACAATCTCTTTACTTAAAGTTACATTAACTAATATTCTTGAAAACTCACCATTTGCTCTGTTTGTCTGCTTGTATAAAATTGCGTATACTAAACATTTGAAGAAAAATTACTGACACATTACAGTCCCTGTGGGTTCGATACCTAGCTTGAAATAAATCCACTTTATTACTTGTATGACCACGTGCACTTGCGTGTAGTTGGGAGTGAACAAGTTTTTGGCGCCGTTGCCGGGGACTGGCAATTGGTTATTTAATTTTCTTAGTGTTACTTTACAAGTTTGATACAAGTGTTGACGACTTGATCTTAGCCTTTCTCTTACAGGTACTAAATTGTTTCTGAACGCTGGCAAGGGATAAGGAGTTGGTGGATCCATTGTTAGAACCGGAGAGACAATTTCATCTACAGAAAAGGGAAGCTCTATAAAAGAAGTTGCAGTTATTAAGGATAGCAACTCTGGAGCAACAACAGCAACCACCAATTATAAGGGCAGTTTTAGTACCCGAAGAGATGGCAGCAAGACTGGTCCGCGAGGTGGCAATCCCACATGCAAACAATGTAACATCCAACATTCGCAGGCCGGAACCAGAAGGGAGGTTTGAACTTAAGCAGAATATGGTGCAGTTATTGCACACCAACGGGCAATTTACAGGTCTCCCTCATGAAGATCCACAACAGCATCTCCAAAACTTCTTGGAGATAAGTGACACATATATACCCGTTGGAGTATCATATGATTATGCGAGGCTTACACTATTCCCGTTTTCACTGCTGGGGGAAGCCAAGAGATGGTTGAAAGCTGAACCACCAAATTCTATTACTACTTGGGATGACTTAGCAAGGAAGTTTTTGATACGATTCTTTCCATCAGGAAAGACAGCCAGGCTTAGAAGTCATATTCTAAGCTTCAAACAGAGAGAGGGTGAGAATTTGTATCATGCGTGGGAAAGTTTCAAGTCAATGCTAAGAGATTGTCCTCACCATTACCAGTCTAATGATGTGTTGGTGCATACATTCATTGAGGGATTCGAACCACATACAAAGATTTTGTTAGATTCAGCAGCCGGGGGGCAGGCATTGGAAAAGACCTACGAAGAGCTTTACACCTTGTTGAACCGTATTTCATAAGGTAATCCGGAATGGAATGTGGATACAACTTGAGGGGGAGCAAAGAAAGCCGCAGGAGTCTTTGAGGTGCATGGATTTACAGCTATCGCTGCACAGATAGCTGCTTTGCAAAATCAACATAACACTCATTTCAGCAATATGAGCTTGAGCCAGGCACAAGCCCCAGTCAATGCAGTTCATCAGGTATGGTGTGAAGTCTGTGGAAGTAGTGAACACTCAATTGAGTGTTTTGGTGCAAATCCAGATTCGGTAAATTTTATTGGAAACACCCGGAGGAGCAGTAATCAGCAGTATGGCAACAGTTACAACCCAAATTGGAGGAATCATTTGAATTTTTCATGGGGGAGTAATAGTCATCTGGGACAGAGTTCAAATCATGGCGTGCACAGAAATCAAGGGGGTCATCACAATTTTCAGTCACGGTTCAGAGGAAATAATACACCTCCTCAGTCCAGCAATATGGAGGATATGCTCAAAACGATAATAGCTAACCAGGCGCAGATGTAGGCTGATCAGGTAAAATTGATCGCTGATATGAAAAATCAGCAGTTAGCTTCAAAGGCATTGGAGTATCAGTTGGGACAGTTAGTGGGAGCCCAAAATACTAAATCGAGGGGAGGATTACCAAGTGATACAGACCCAAATCTTAAGCAAGTGAATGCAATTACTATCCGGAGTGGAAATCAACTAGAGGAGGTGGAACCCGAAAGACCACCTCAGAAATCTGGAGCAACAGAAAAGGATGAAGGAAACGATGATGTGAGGGGGTATGAAAAGGCATCAGAGATGGAAAGACCACTGCTCGGTGCTTTGGTAGGGGTTAAAAACCGACACGCAAGTGCACGTGGTCAGACAAGTAATAAAGTGGCTAAGTAAGCCAAGTATCGATCCAAGGAGACTCTGGATAAGTAAAATTGCTTAAGTATACTATATTCTAGTTTACTTCTAATTATGTTGACAACAATGTAACCAAAAGTTAAATAATTTTGTTTATAAACTATATACTAAAACTATTAACAAATATTTGCTTGAATTGAAACTATGGATAAGAGCATGCCAAGGTTAAGAACAAGTAATGAATTCGATAGTAATCATAATTCGGTTATTCTTCTCTTCATGTTGCTAGCCAAGAACATTAGCCTAGAGATTAAAACTCTCGTATTTAATCTCACTTTAGAATCATAAACCATTCGTCTACATTTCTCTGATCAAATGCAATTTATGACCTAGCAATACAATTCCGGTTCCTAAATTGACTAATACGGCTTTCAAGTATATTTCTATCAGGAAAGCACATCAAAACCCCATTTTCCCAAATCAAGTTAACAACAATACCCTATTAATTCACAACTTTCCAATTTCTTGCTCTCTCGAGTGAAATTGGACTTTTTAGATGTACATTAATGTTGGCCACACACTAATGCAGTAAGAACAAGAATTAATAGAACAACATGAAAGAAGAAGATGAAAAACCATATAATTCACAATCAAAATTCAATACACATGTTCAAAACCTTAGCAAGGAAGAGAATTAGCCACTCATTTGTGGATTGATCATCCTCAAATGAGTGTAAATCATACGTACAATTGATTGAAAGAAGAAAGAAAGAGAGAAAAACCCTTAGCTTTTTCGTCCCTCAACTGCTGCTAACCCACGTCCTAGCTCCACCAAGTCTTCCCTCTCAAAAATAAACCTAAGTGTGCTATTTATATTAGTAGGAATCTTTCCCGGATTAACAAGCAACGTGTCACAGAGTGCATCGTGGAGCACGGCCTCCGTGACACGCTACGAACGCGCAGGCTCTCTGGAAAATCACCCGAAATCGGCCCAGGCAGCACCTTGCCGCGTTGGCAACGTGTCATGCTGCCTGGGCAGCGCGTTGTAGCCCCATGGTCGCGGAGTCCACCTGCCGTGGCACGTTGCCAACGCGCAGGTGGGCTGTTTTGAGATGCCTGCCTGCCGTGGCACCTTGTCGACGCGCCGGTGGGCTGTTTTGTGCCTCTTCCTTGCCGACGTTCGCGTGTTAATTCCGTTTCCAAGCTTCTACTTCACCAACTCATGGATTAGTTACTCAAACATCATCAAAACCTACAAAACAAAGGCTAATCATGTTGGTTAGCACATATCTCCACATTATATAAAATTACATGAAAATGTATACAATAACTTAGATAAACAAGACTAATTGAAGTAATAAAGAGTATCTCGGGCATATATTTTTGCCCGTTATCACAACCCCACACTTAAAGCCTTGTTCGTCCTCGAACAACCTTTTACATATCATGCAAATGGAGACTCCTACATAACTAATTTAGCAAGATAATTCAGGTTACGGCTAAAATGATTACGTAAGATACAAGCTAAAAATAGAGCATGCCTGATTTGATCATTGAAATGAAGTACAACCATGTTAAGACTTCTTAACCTCAAGAATCGACTCTCAATTTTAGCAAACTCATGCAAATCATCTGATTAAGAAATCCCACATGAAATATATCCTTCTTTCAACATGTGCCCCTCACGGAAAGAGAGTTACCCAATCACACGCAAAAAAATTTTTTTACATCACAACATGTGTGGGTACATGAATAGAATTACGCTCACTCTCACAAAGAATTCACATGCATTATGTAATGACCCATAAGCTTGCCCTTAGTGTTTTATTCCACTAATATAAGGATGTGTGAATGTAAGATCAAGTAGGACTTTTTAGGTTGTAATGTAACTCAGGTGCGGGTAGGTACTATTATGATCAGTAATAGTGACTATCTTTCCTAAGCGCTTTTAATACATCACGCCTTCATTACAAACTTCCCTTCCCTCACTTCACCTTTTTTCTCCTTTTCATCTTTCTTTTTCCTCTTTTGTTCCCCCATTTCTTTAGGCACTTTTAGCTTATTAGTAAGGAGTTCTATAATTAACTTTTCATTTATTTGTTTTCTTACTCCCTACTACTACTCACTCATATTCAAAAAAGTGCACCCTCGCCCTTTCTCCACTTTTACAATTGCTACTTTCCCTTCTTTTTCATCCTTCTCACTCCTTTACTCTTTCGGAGTTTTCCTTTAAGCGCTTAGGAGTTTTGGATCAAATTCAAGGCTAATGAAAGAAAAAGGATTAAGCTTATGTTGCAGCTGTCAAAGAATAGGCTCAAGGCTCAATGGGGTTAACTAGGATTAATTTTTCAACGTAGGTATAATGAGGGATAAAAATTGGTTCATTCAAAGAAATGCCTAAATCATCTCCTACAATTCACATCCTTCATTTCGTTTTATATACACACCAGGCAAGTTCTAGACATTCCACAATAGCATAGAATACTCAAAAACCTTACACTCATGGCACATGCTCAAATCAAGACACAATCAGTAGACTCTTACTCAGCTAATCACAAGAATTCAGAATTAAGCTTCCATCATATTGAGTCAAATTCAAGAGCCTAAGTGTCTCAAACAAAGTTATACACTTGCATGCTTCACACTGAACATACTTGCATCTTACAAACATTTATAGCACATAACAAGAACATCCAGCAACAATTAGTTATGGTTTCAAAACCCAAAACCTATCGACTAATTTTCCTCAAGACGGTCGTCATCCATCCATCGTCGGAAACAGTCCCTAGCTATGACTAAAAAAACTTTATATACAGACCAAGGAAAGAAATAAAAAAGAAAAGAAAAAATTTTTTTATTCTTCCGTTCAAATACCCCCCGTCGGAAAAGAACCGAAAAGAAAAACGAACGGGTGATGAAGTCATGCTTAATTCACAAAAAATTTTCAAATTTTTCAAATTTTCAAATTTCTCACCAACTTTTGTACAAGCATTACATTCACCAAAAATCATTAAGCACAGAAATTTTGAAACTTCCTAGAAATTTCCCTCACCCCACACTTAAATCATGCTATGTCCGCATAGCATCAAACTTAAGGTTACAAAGGGTGAGAAATACTCCCTGAGGCCTTTAGGCCTAGCTGACAGCATGGTTTTCTTCAATTATGGACAAGTGGGTGTTCGACCCCACACTTTTTCTTTTCCATGCTTGTTAGCTTCCTCCTCCACGGGTACTCAGACTTCCCCTCCATTTGTGCTTAACTTTCCACCAAAACAACACAAGATGAAAAATAAATAAAATAAACATAAATGCAAGAAATTAAAATGCTACCCATGGTACCCTTGGGTTGCCTCCCAAGCAGCGCCTAATTTTACGTCGCGGCACGACGTACCAAGTTTCAACACTTTTCCTCCACCTTGAGGATATGAATCTCACCCCTAATTTCTTCTCTAATTTTCTCTTATGCTCCAGGGGTGGTGGTGAAAAATTGTAAGGACCAAGCAGTAGATGTTTTCTTTTGAACCTACTGGCCCTTGAGTAAGTGAAGTCATTTCGTTGCTTCGAGTTAGCAAATTTCAGAATATACGGGGCTTGGTCCTCCTCTAGACATTTCTCTATAATCTTGGAAGACTCTATTTTTGTGTTGTCAACAAAACTTAATGTCGAAAAATGCTTCGAGTGTGGTCCAATCAACCTCAACTCTGAAATTGCTTTGTGCTTGACTTCCTTACTTGTGTACACCTTTTCAACATCGATATCTATTTCTCCATTAAGGTCAAATGGGAGATATTCTTTTTCTTCTTCCATGAATGGATTTTCTATAGGTATGAGCCGATCACGGGGACACTCAAGAGATTCTAATTGTTGGGCTTCATCCAAAAATTCACCCTTGTATTCCTCTTGTAGTTCCTCTTGAATATCGGCTAAAACTGTCACCTGCAAATTATCACAAGCTTCAGCCTCAACACACATCTCTGTGAGTTTGACACTCATCCTGCTTACAGCCTCTGCATTCTCCTTTTGTTGAATTATCAATTCTGCCACCGACTCCTTCATTACTTCTGATTGCTCCAGGAGTTGTTTCATCATGTCCTCTATTTGAACTTGGCGTCCCAAGTCCTCTATTTGAACTTGGCGTCCCAAGTCCTCATTTTCAACATGCCTATATTCAGCAAAAACAACAAAAGGATCATAGTAGGGGCTTGGGGGAGGGGAATATGCCTTTGGACAATCACCCCAATGGCCATATTGACACCCACATATATTGCACGTGTTACAGTTTTGCCACAAGTGGGGTCCTCCACAATTCATGCAAGATTCGCTGAAATATGCGTATCCACCATTTATATTCCAAGATGTCATGTCAATGAGGGTATCCAAAAGAGAGAAAAATTAAAATGAACAAAGAATTAAAACAAATACCAAAACCAAGTTGTCAACACTTAAGAAAATAAAACAAAAATACAGTAAATTTACACTTAACACAATTTCACAAATCGCCTAGCCTCCCCGGCAACGGCGCCAAAAACTTGCTCGGTGCTTTGGTAGGGGTTAAAAACCGACACGCAAGTGCACATGGTCAAACAAGTAATAAAGTGGCTAAGTAAGCCAAGTATCGATCCAAGGAGACTCTGGATAAGTAAAATTGCTTAAGTATACTATATTCTAGTTTACTTCTAATTATGTTGACAACAATGTAACCAAAAGTTAAATAATTTTGTTTATAAACTATATACTAAAACTATTAACAAATATTTGCTTGAATTGAAACTATGGATAAGAGCATGCCAAGGTTAAGAACAAGTAATGAATTCGATAGTAATCATAATTCGGTTATTCTTCTCTTCATGTTGCTAGCCAAGAACATTAGCCTAGAGATTAAAACTCTCGTATTTAATCTCACTTTAGAATCATAAACCATTCGTCTACGTTTCTGTGATCAAATTCAATTTATGACCTAGCAATACAATTCTGGTTCCTAAATTGACTAATACGGCTTTCAAGTATATTTCTATCAGGAAAGCACATCAAAACCCAATTTTCCCAAATCAAGTTAAGAACAATACCCTATTAATTCACAACTTTCCAATTTCTTGCTCTCTCGAGTGAAATTGGACTTTTTAGATGTACATTAATGTTGGCCACACACTAATGCAGTAAGAACAAGAATTAATAGAACAACATGAAAGAAGAAGATGAAAAACCATATAATTCACAATCAAAATTCAATACACATGTTCAAAACCTTAGCAAGGAAGAGAATTAGCCACTCATTTGTGGATTGATCATCCTCAAATGAGTGTAAATCATACGTACAATTGATTGAAAGAAGAAAGAAAAAGAGAAAAACCCTTAGCTTTTTCGTCCCTCAACTGCTGCTAACCCACGTCCTAGCTCCACCAAGTCTTCCCTCTCAAAAATAAACCTAAGTGTGCTATTTATATTAGTAGGAATCTTTCCCGGATTAACAAGCAACGTGTCACGGAGTGCATCGCGGAGCACGGCCTCCGTGACACGCTACGAACGCGGAGGCTCTCTGGAAAATCACCCGAAATCGGCCCAGGCAGCACCTTGCCGCGTTGGCAACGTGTCACGCTGCCTGGGCAGCGCGTTGTAGCCCCATGGTCGCGGAGTCCACCTGCCGTGGCACGTTGCCAACGCGCAGGTGGGCTGTTTTGTGCCTCTTCCTTGCCGACGTTCGCGTGTTAATTCCGTTTCCAAGCTTCTACTTCACCAACTCATGGATTAGTTACTCAAACATCATCAAAACCTACAAAACAAAGGCTAATCATGTTGGTTAGCACATATCTCCACATTATATAAAATTACATGAAAATGTATACAATAACTTAGATAAACAAGACTAATTGAAGTAATAAAGAGTATCTCAGGCATATATTTTTGCCCGTTATCAACCACCGCCCCCATTTCCTCAAAGATTGAAAAAGCACAAGGTGGAAGCATGTTTCAAGAAGTTCATGGAAGTGCTGAAGCAGGTACATATTAATCTTCCTTTAGTTGATGTGTTGCAGGGAGTGCCAAAATATGCCAAGTACATCAAAGGCATTATAGCAAACAAGAGAAGACTGACAGAGTATGCTACAGTTGCACTTACTGAGGAGTGCACCTCCCGTATTCAGAATCGATTGCCGACAAAGCTCAAGGATCCTGGGAGCTTCACTATTCAGATTACAATTGGGCAGTCTATTCGAGCTCGTGGTTTGTGTGATTTGGGAGCAAGTATAAACTTGATGCCAGCATCAGTATTCAAGAAGCTAGGGCTGGGCAGTCCTACACCCACTACTGTAATCTTACAGCTAGCTGACCATTCATTGGCCAAACCTGATGGTATTGTGGAGGATGTGCTACTGCAAGTAGGTTCCCTCATTTTCCCGGTTGATTTTATAATTCTTAATTTTGAGCCAGATGCGGAAGTCCCATTTATTTTGGGACGTCCCTTTTTGGCAACCAGGCGAGCCTTAATTGATGTAGCTTCTGGGCAGCTAACCATGAGAGCTCATGATAAGGTAGAGGTCTTTGATGTCTATAAGGCCATGAAGCTACCAACCATATATGAAGAGTTATCAGCAATCGGTGTGTTGAATCAAGAGTCGACCTTTCATATTATTAACTCACAGGATCCCTTGGAGAGAGCCTTGGTGGGATGTGATCATTTTGGGGACAGTGCGACATATGAGATGGTGCAGACTTTGAATGGGCCAAAATGGTTTTTCAGGAAGCAAGATTTGAACCATTGCAGAGGTCCTTGGAACCATCCCCAAATCCATCAATAGAGGAGGCACCTAAATTGGAGTTAAAAACATTGCCTCCACATCTGCAGTATGCATTCTTGGGTGAAGATGACACCTTACCAGTCATCATTTCAGCAGAACTAACAGATGCACAAGTGAAAGATGCATTGGTGGTCCTTAAGAGGAGAAAGAGAGCAATGGGATGGCAGATGTCGAACATTACGGGGATTTGTCCAGCTTTCTGCATGCACAAAATATTTATGGAAGAGGGATCCAAGCCAACCGTGCAACATCAATGTAGATTGAATCCGGTGATGAAGGATGTAGTCAGAAAGGAAGTGATCAAGTGGATGGATGCAGGAGTGGTATATACCATCTCAGACGGTGAGTGGGTTAGCCCAGTTCAATGCGTTCCCAAGAAAGGGGGAATAACAGTGGTTACAAATGAGAAGAATGGCTGATTCCCACATGCACAGTCACGGGCTAGCGAATTTGCATGGATTACAGGAAGCTCAATGAGGCCACTCGAGAAGATCATTATCCTATTCCATTCATTGATTAGATTTTGGACAGGCTGGCAGGGCAGGAATATTATTGCTTTGTGGATGGATACTCTGGCTATAATCAAATCGCCATAGCACGAGAAGATCAGGAGAAGACCACGTTTACATGTCCTTATGGCACATATCCTTTCAGGCGGATGCAGTTTGGTCTATGCAATGCACCAGCCACATTTCAGCGATGCATGATGGAGATATTCAACGATATGGTGGAAGACTATGTCGAGGTATTTATGGATGACTTTTCTGTTTTTGGTAACTCGTTTGCTATGTGTTTGCAGAATCTTGACAGGGTGTTAGCTAGATGTGAAGACTCAAACCTGGTGCTCAACTGGGAAAAGTGTCACTTTTTAGTCAAGGAGTGTATTGTCCTTGGCGATAAGGTGTCATGCAGAGGTTTGGAGGTCGACCGTGCAAAGATAGAGGTGATTGAAAAGCTACCACCGCCAATATCAATTAAGGGTGTTCGTAGCTTTCTAGGACATGCTGGGTTTTACAGATGATTTATTCAAGACTTTTCTAAAATTTCAAGACCATTATGCTGGTTGCTAGAAAAAGAGGTGAAGTTTGAATTTGTCAAGGAATGTGTAGAAGCATTTGAGGAGCTGAAAAAGAAGCTGGTGGAAGCTCCTATTCTCATTGCTCTGGATTGGGAATATCCTTCTGAGTTAATGTGTGATGCAAGTGATGTGGCTGTAGGAGTGGTATTGGGGTAGCGAAGGAATAAGATTTTTCATTCCATCTATTATGCAAGCAAAACACTTGATGCTGCACAAGTTAATTATACAGTCACTGAGAAGGAGATGTTGGCTCTAGTATTTGCATTTGAAAAGTTTAGATCCTATCTGGTGGGGTCAAAAGTGGTGGTACACACTGATCATGCGGCAATTCGGTACCTATTTGGAAAGAAGGATGCAAAGCCCAGGCTAATTAGGTGGATATTATTGCTGCAAGAGTTTGATCTGGAGATCTGAGACAGGAAGGGAAGTGAAAATCAGGTTGCAGATCACCTATCGCGGTTAGAGAATCTTTCACATGTAAAGGAAGGTGAGAACATCAGAGAAGATTTCCCCAATGAACAACTCTTGTCAATAAAGGAAGCTGAACTTCCTTGGTATGTAGATATTGTGAATTTGTTGGTAAGTGGAGTATACCCACCTGAGGCAACGACTCAACAAAGGAAGAAGTTGAGGCATGATTCCCGGTACTACATGTGGGATGAGCCGTATCTATTCAAGCAGGGACCAGATCAAGTGATGAGGCGATGCATTCCAGAAAGTCAGACGACAGAGGTACTGAGGAGTTTTCATTCATTGTTGTATGGAGGTCATCATGAAGGAGAGCGTACTGCTCACAAAGTGCTTCAATCCGGATTCTTTTGGCCCACACAGTTCAAAGATGCTACAGCTTATGTCAAAGTATGTGATAGATGTCAAAGAACAGGAACAATCGGCAGAAGACAAGAAATGCCATTGCATCACATATTGGAAGTTGAGGGGTTTGATGTGTGGGGGATAGATTTCATTGGCCCGTTTTCCACCATCGTTTGGCAATCGATACATCTTGGTGGCGGTGGACTACGTTTCCAAGTGGGTTGAGGCAGTAGCGTGTCCCAAGAACGACAACAAGGTGGTGACTAAATTTGTGAAGAAGCAGATTTTCACAAGGTTTGGTACGCCACGGGCAATTATTAGTGATGGAGGGGCACATTTTGTAAATGCAGGGTTCAGGAATTTGCTAGCAAAATATAGGGTTCGACATAAAGTGGCAATAGCATATCATCCCCAGACTAGCGGGCAAGTGGAGGTGTCAAACAGGGAAATTAAATAGATTTTGCAGAAAACGGTGAACACTCAACGCTTAGATTGGTCAAGCAAACTCAATGATGCGTTGTGGGCATATCGAAGTGCATATAAGACACCCATTGGGACTTCACCATACAGATTGGTTTTTGGGAAGGCATGTCATCTACCCGTGGAGCTGGAACATCGAGCTTTTTGGACTGTGCGGAAGCTGAACATGGATCTTGAGCTTGCAGGAAAGAAGAGATTGATGCAACTGAGTGAGTTGGACGAGTTTCAATGACACGCATATGAAAGCGCCAAATGCTACAAAGAAAAAACTAAAAGGTGGCATGACAAGCACATGGTACATCGAATCTTTGAGTTGGGTCAAAAGGTGTTGCTATTCAACTCAAGGTTGAAACTCTTCCCAGGGAAATTGCACTCCAAGTGGTCAGGGCCATTTGAAGTAGCAAGGATGACCCCACACGGGGCGGTTGAATTGTGGCAAGAGGATAAAAGTGCCACATTTTTTGTGAACGGGCAGAGGTGTAAGCACTACTGGGGTGGAGACGTTAATCAAGAGAAGACGTCTATTAACTATAATAGATGAATGAGGATGTCAAGCGTCGAGCCGTGACAGTAAACCAGGCACCACACGGGAGGCAACCCGTGGATGTAATGTACTGGACTAGTTAGAAAAAAAAAGAAAAAAAAGAAGAAAAGAAAAACTGGCACTAGGTGGGAGGCAACCTACGATTTTCTAACAAATTGTTGATGTTTGTGAATTGCAGGAAATATGGGGGGCGAAAATACAAAAAAAAATCGCAAGTGGAAAAATAAAGGTAAAAAGTGAAAGGGCAAGGAACAGTGAGGGTCCGCGACAGCTCCGTGTTACGGAGGCTGGCCTCCGCGTTACCCTCCGTGACACATTGAGGCCAAATCCAGGTATGTTCAAAATTCCAGTGAGCCTCCGCGTCGGCTCCGTGTCACGGAGCTTGGCCTCCGCGTTACCCTCCGTGACACATTGAGGCTATTTTCGCGACGGATCAGTTTGGGGCAACTGGTTGACCCGCGCGAAAATCACTCTTTATAACCGCAAATTCCTTATTTTTACCCATTTTTCTGAAACCCTCCGTGACCAAACCCCCAAAACCCCTTCTCCCTCAACGTTCCACGGCCCTAGCTAGAAAATTTCTTCGATTCTTCTTAAAATGCTTCAACTAAAGGTATGTTCTCGAATTTTTTTCTCATTAGTTGCTGAATATTTCGATTCTTGAACATGTTTTCTTTGATGAAATTCTTCCCTAAGTGATTAATAAGTGTTGTAATCAATTGAGTTATGGATGAATGTGGTTTGTATGATTGTTTTGATTGGATGAACTCAATAATTACATGATTTGCATTGAAAATCTTACATTGTGGATAACCTGGGTTGAGAATTTAATTAGGAAGAAGAAGAAATGGGAAAAAATGGAGACATTTTGGGATGTGCATGTTGTTTGAGTTGAAACATGTTGTGATTGAAGTTGGATTATGTTATGGTAGAAGATGGATTTTTGGGGATGAAAGTAGGAAATTTCCATAGGTTGTTGTGCACAAATTGCAAAGTGCTCATGATTTTATAAATGAATCGATGGATGAACTTTCATAATGCATTGTATGAAGTCTGAGTAGTACAATGAAATTGTTCATCGACTTTTATGAATGCACTGAACATTTTGGGAAATAAGAACTGATAATATGTGATTGTTCTTGTCGAATTGTATTGACTGCGGCTAATGACTAAGTGTGGGGTGATCAATTTAAGCCCAGCCTTAGTAGTAGCCAACTATACCATGAATGACATTTGAAATTTATGCTTTTGATGGACAGGAAAAATGTCTGGAAGACAAGACAAAGGGAAAGGCGCATCCACATCTGGCGCTAGCAGAAAAAGATTGAGAATTGGGGCAGCAGTGCCAGCGGCACCACCGGTTCCAAGGGGGCAACGTAGACAATATGGAACATGATGGGTTACAGATGAGGGAAAGAAATGGTACGCCAAACACAAGGAAACCAAGTATTTCCTAGAGGAACAAATAGCACGGGAACCACTAGCTCAAGGATTCCCGAGAATCCTACACAGGATAGACACTGTTGGGCTAAACTTCATCTTTGAAGAACGTAAAGAGTGCTATCTCCATCTTGTAAGGGAATTCTACGCTAACTGGAACCCCACCGTGCACAGCCACCCAGTCAATATCAGAGGACAGGTGGTTACTTTTGAACCACAACATCTAAATGCCATCTTGGGGACGCGGGACACAAACGCACATGTCCTCCGCCAACTAAATATCACTCCACCATATGCAGATATCAGACGCACTTTATGTGGAGCACGATCAACAGCTAGGTGGAGTTGTCACAAGAAAAGAGGATATCACCAGACATTGCCATACTCCCAAAAGAACAGAGAAGCGAGGATCTGATTAAAGATAGTATGTACTTGCCTGATCCCGGGGGTGCACATGACTAATGTCACCCGGGACAGAGTTTGTTTTGGTGTATGTGTTGATGAAAGGACTGGAGATAAATGTTGGAGCGCTGATTATTTCCGCCATGAAGAAAGCCAGACTTCATCAAGGGCATCGGTATGGTTTCGGTGGTCTTCTCACTGCTCTCCTCAGGGGCCATGGTAGAGGCACTAGACTACATTCCTCAACTTGACCGGCGTGCTTTGGATGTCACTAAGACCAAAGCACCTGATACCACATTTGGGCTTGTGCTTACACTCGGCGAGCGATATGCTCGGGACGACTAATATATGGCCCGAATGTATGGGATGCAGATGTTGCAACTGCGGATTGGTTGAAGGCCTGCTACGGAGGATGAATTACGGCATCTCGACATGGATTATCCATTCAATGAGCATGCCCGATCTTTATGCAGAGTTGGGTCCACATTTGTAGAACCAATTGATGATGACGTCCCTACTGATGAGGAACACGCCGGGATGACTCAGATATTGAGTCAGAGGAGGACGGTAGAGAGGATTCTGATCTTGGTGATGACGCACTAGCACCTGATGAAGAGATTGAACATTTTGATTGATCAGGGAGTTACACCACCCAAACCTTATTTTTAATTGCAGATATGCGAACACTGGGAAAGTGTTCCAACTAAGTGTGGGGTGGGAGTAGTTAGGTGCTGGTGTAGTAAGGCTGTGATATGTTTGTGCTTTTTGGCTGTTTGATGTGTGACATTGTGTTCATGTTATGTTGTTGATGCTTTTGTGTGTTGGTGTTGGTGCTGTAATTGTAATAAATTGTTGAGTAGTTATTTGTGTAATTATTTGTGTAAGTTATTTTCTATTTTTTTAACTTTATTTTTTCTAATTTTTTTATTTGGGTTTCTCTGTTTTTGTTTTCGGTGCTTTTTCCGAGAATAGTCCCTTTGAATCGAAGTCTTAGATAGAGACCGTTCCCAGTGATGGATGGATGACGATTGTCTTAAGGGAAATTTAGCCAGTAGGTTTTGAGTTTTTTTTTTTGTGAACACATAGCTAATTAATGGTTTGACATTCTTGTTATGTGCTATATCGTAAGATGCAAGTGTGATTAGTATGGAAGCGTGCACGTGTGTTAAACATGTTGAGACACCTAGGCTCGAGAATTCGACTCGATTTGATTAAAGCTTAATTTTGAATTCTTGTGATTAACTGAGTTAAGAGTCTGCAAATATGTCTTGAATTGAGCATGTGCATGTGCAGTGAGTGTGAGTTTTTCTAATATTCCATGTTACTGTGTAGTGTCTAGAACTTGCGTGGTGTGTATATAAAATGAAATGAAGGATGTGGACTGTAAGGGAGGATGTAGGCATTTCTTTGAATGAACCTAAATTTTATCCCTTATCTTACCTACCTTGAAAGTTAAATCCTAGTTAGCCCCATTGAGCCTTAAGCGTATTCTTTGATTGTTACAACATAAGCTCAATCCTTTTCTTTCATTAGCCGTGAATTTAATCCAAAACTCCTAAGCGCTTAAGGGAAAAAATACCATAGAGTGAAGGAGTGAGAAGCGCGAAACAGAAGGAAAAGTGGAGGTTGTGAAAGTTGAGAAAAGGACAAAGGTGCACTTGTTGAAAATGATTGATTATTAGTAGAGAGTACGAAAGTAAACGAAAAATTTTCTTAAATACGCTTTACTAGTAAGCTCAGTGTGCTTAAAGGAATGAGAACAAAAAGAGAATATTCAAGAGTGAGAAGAGTGAGGAAGAAGTATAGAGGAGATGTCTTTAATGAAAGTGGATGTAGTAAAAGCGCTTGGGGGAAGGTAGTCACTATTACTAGCCAGAATAGTACCTACCCGCCCCTTAACCTACATTACAACCCATTAAGTCCTACTTGATCTTACATTCATACATCCTTAAATTAGTGGAGTAAACACTAAGGGCAAGCTTATGGTTCACTACATGATGCATGTGAATTCTTTGAGAGAGTGAGCGTAATTTGATTCATATACCCATACCTTTTGTGACTTGAAATTCTTTTGAAGTAAAAATGGGGTAACTCACTTGTGTTGTGAGGTCACATGTTTAATGAGAGATAACATTCATGTGGAGTTCTTGATCGGTTGATTTGCACGAGTTTGCTAAGATTGCGAGTTGATTCTTGAGGTTAGGAAGTCTTACCATAGTTGTAATTCATATTAATGATGAAATCATGCATGCCTTATATTTAACTTGCTATCTTAAATAATCTTTATAGCCATAGCTTGAATTGTCGTGCTAAATTAGCTATGCGTGAGTCTTCAATTACATAAGATGTGAAAGGGTTGTTTGAGGACGAACAAGGCTTTAAGTGTGGGGTAGGTGATCTTGGGCGTAATTGCATGCCCAAGTGATACTTTATTACTTAATTTTGACTTATTTATCTACTTTTATGTGTACATTCTCATGTGGTTTTTATGTAAATGTGGATTTATACTAACCAACATGATTAGTTATTGTTTTTGCAGTTAGAATGAATTTTGCAAAGTAATCTACAAGTTGGTGAAGTGGAGGAATGGACTCGTTAGCAAAACTAGGAAGTCGGTAAGAAAATGCTAAAAAATTTATGCTCCGGGACAAGGCCGGGTCACGCCACCATCGCGGAGGGATTCTTCCTAGAGTGGAATTTGGGTGGAATTCCAGTGAAGGTGTGTGATGGCACCGTGTCATGGAGCCCATGCTCCGCGTTCACTTCAGTGACACAGTGGGAAGGCTTAGCTGCACACCTGGATTCCAGTGAAGCTGTGCGTTACGTCCGTGGCACGGAGCTGAGGCTCCGTGATACCCTCCGTGCCACGCTGAAGATAACTATCCGGCACCCCAAGTTCCAGTGAAGGTCCGCGACAAAGCTGTGGCATGGAGCTGATGCTCCGTGATACCCTCTATGCCACGTTGCCAGTTTATTCCGAGAAATTTCCCACTTATATAAATAGCACAGTTAGTTTTTTTTTAGATATCTGACATTTCAAGCTACAACGTGGGTATCAGGCAGTTGAGCTGAAGAAATTCTTTGGTTAATTTTCTTTCTTTTTCTCTTGAATTTCAATTGTTTGTATGATTTCTACTTGTTTGAAGATGTTTAATCATCAAATGAGTGGCTAATTCACATTTGGCTGACGTGAGGAAGATTGTAGTAGTATGTAATTGATGTTATTTCAGTTTTTATCTTCTCTACAACGGTTGTTCTACTAATTCTTGTTTTCACCACATTAATGCTTGGCCATTGTTAATGTAAATCCTAGAATTCCAGTTTTATTTCTGAAAGGAAGATTAATTGGATAGATGTGAATTGGTACGATATGTTCTTGTCTTGGTTAAGAAATTAAGAGAAGATTCACATTCAGAATAGAAATATATCTGTAATATCATATTTGGTCATCTATGGAATTTGTTGTGTATTGGTAGAATATGAAGTTTTGCATCACAGAAATGTGTAATGTAAGTCTCATGATTCTTTAATTGGAGAGGAGTTCGAAAGACCCAATCCATTGGTTAGTAATTCCTGACCAACAACCGAAGAGAAGTGTTAACTGAAATTCAATAAGTAAATTACATATCCGCATGTTTTGCCTTAACCTTAGCTTGTTTGTATTATTGTTCAATTATAATTTACAATCTCTTTACTTAAAGTTACATTAACTAATATTCTTTAAAACTCACCATTTGCTCTATTTGTCTGCTTGTATAAAATTGCGTATACTAAACACTTGAAGAAAAATTACTGACACATTACAGTCCCTGTGGGTTTGTTATCTGGCTTGAAATAAAGCCACTTTATTACTTGTACGACCACGTGCACTTGCGTGTAGTTGGGAGTGAACACACATTATTCTCTAGTCCTTGTGACATTCGACCCCAATACTTATTGGGTTATTTATTTTGATACAATGATCGTTTGCATTCTCTCTAAATAAGGAATATAGTTTGAGAGTTATCGGTTATGGTGCCATTGTCGGGGACTAGCACTTGATATCCTTGAGTTGTTTGTTAATTTGAGTTGATCTTGCATCTTAAGGAGTTTAACATTGTTGTTGCTGTTGGTTATCAAGGGTGAATTCATATGAGCCAACATTCACAAGAATGAGATAGTTCAGTGGAAGGAAACATGAAACATGAATAGGATAATCCCGTCATGCTTGAGATTACAGGTGCCATTTGCCTACCACAATGGGGAATGTGGAGTTTCATGTCATTAGTACCATGTGGCACCTATTGCAAATGAAAGGTCTCTTTAGGGGTAAACTGAGTGAGGATGCGAAACACCGTTTGAGGAACTTCCTATAGATTATCCAACCATTCAATATATCAAATATAAGCCAAGAGTCTATTAGGTTGAGGCTCTTTCCATTTTCCCTAACAGGAGAAGCAACTATATGGTTGGAGGAGTTACCTCCGGGATGCGTCACCTCATGGCAAGAGCTGACAGAAGCAATTTTAGATTGTATTTTCCCTCCCTCAAAGATGTTCCAGCTGAGGGATGATATTATAAACATTAGGCAAGAGCCAGGTGAGCCTTTGCATGAAGCATGGCTGAGATTCAAGAAGAAACTGTCCCTTTGTGCTAACCATGATCTTCCCGATGGAGTGCTTCTTCAATGTTCTTACCGAGCCTTATAATTCATCAATAAATCAATTGCCAATAATATAGATGGAGGACCAATCATGGACCAGACGTATGGTCTAGCTAATGCCCTCTTGGATAGGGTGACCAAGACAAATAAGGCATGGAATACAAGGAAGTCAAACGTATCTGCACATGATGCTGGTTCTAGTTTGTTAACAACTTAAATGAGAAAAAGAGATGAACGGTGAGATGAAAGTATTTCTAAGATGATGACTCAGCTGGAGTTAATGACTAAGAATGTGATAGGAGTCAGGCCTAAAGTTGTGAATGTTATGGGAATGCAAGGTCCAATGCATTTTGCCGGAGAATCTTCGCCACCATGGTACGAGGAGGAATGTCAATACATGGAAAATCAAATAGGGGGTTCTTGACCCGGGTAGCAAGGGTCTAATCAAGACCCTTCATGCCCAAGGGGAGAGAACCAAGGTTGGTGGAACTGTGACATGCAAGAGTTGTCTGATCGAAATGAGAGATGGGGAAATAGAGAAAAAAATCACGAGGGCGATCACTATCATAGAAGCGCGAATCCGTATATTCCTCCTCCTAAAGCTGATAATTCTCAATCCCAACCTTGTGTGAGTGATGTAGGGAACTAAAGAACTGAAGAAATGCTGGAAAGGGTTCTCAAGAAATTTGAATCAATGGACAACGGGGTCAAAGAACCTAAAAGGGAGGTATCTAACCTTGCCGAAATAGTATGTTCACACTCAGCCTCTATCAAGAATTTTGAGGCCAAAATGAACCACTTATCTTCCCAAAATGAACCACCGGATGAAGGGAACACTCTCTAGCGATACAATGCCAAATCCCAAAAGTGACAATCAATGCATGACCATTGTCACTAGGACTAGTAAGATGCTTGGAGATGTGGGTGGTAACCCCAAGGAAAGTAACATGAAAGAATCAGATGAGGTACCACAACCACCAAATGGTTGTGGTGATGTTGATGAACAAGGTGAGGAAGATGTTGATGGTCCCCTCAGATGATGAGGAAGGATATGCAGGCATGAAGGCCTCAAGTGGGAAAGATCAAGACATAAGAGTTCCACCTCCTTATTTACAACGGTTAGACAAGAAGAAAAAGGGTGATCAATCTAGCAAGTTTATCAACATGTTCAGCAAATAGTCCGTAAACATACCGTTGGTGGATGCTTTACTCCAAATGCCCAGATATGCGAAGTTCATGAAAAAGCTACTGAAGAAGAAGAAGGTTGCAGATGTGGGCACCGGAGAGACAATATATCATTATAGTGCTATGATGATGAGTACCCTTTCCTCAAAAAGGGAGGATCTGGGAGCATTCACAATCCCTTGCACTATTGGGTTGTGTGTATTCAAGAACACCTTTTGTGATCTTGGGGCGAGAATAAATTTGATGCCCCTCATAATTATCAAGAAGTTGGGACTTGGAAACATAAAACCCACTTCAATGAGATAGTTAATGGTTGATCGATCTAGCAAGAAGTCAGTGGGTGTTTTGGAAGATTTATTGGCAAGGGTGGATAAGTTTATTCTACTAGATGACTTTATGGTTCTAGATTATTAAAATGGATGTGAAATTCCTAACCATCTTAGGGTAACCATTGCTCGCCACGGGCAGAGCCTTGGTATATGTGGAACTAGGTGACCTCAAGTTTTGTGTGGGAGGTGAGGAGGTCACCTTCAAGGTATGCCAATCCGCGGAATGTCTCGATGAATGCAAGGTGATTGGAGTGTTCAATGAAGAGGGTGACAATGGAGGAGTTGACTTGGAGGAGGATGAGTTGGAGGATAATCCTCTGAAAAATGAAATCTGAATGAGAAATACGTCATGCCCCGATGTTAACTAAGGCACTCCTTGGGAGGCAACCAAAGTATTTTCTTTTGAATGATTTAATGTCTTTTTTGTCTTTGTTTTGTAGTATGAAGTTGGTGTAAACAAGGAGGAGGATCAAAAAACAAGGAAGGCACTGCGCTAGACAGGCATGAACCGCCGCATCCCTGACTGATGGGGGCAGAAACCTTGGAACAATATGGCCAAACTGATTAGTCACAAGCAGAATGCCGGCTACAGTTCGTGAACCACCAACAAACTGCCAGCTCAGGTCAAAATACCTGAGTAGGGAAAAAATGGTGGTCCACTAGTAGAATGCAGAATCCAATCCACGAACCGTTGGTCATAAAGCAGAGAATTAGGCACAAATTCAGGTTAGTAATGTTAAGGCGGCAAATTTCTAGTGCAAGTACGTGCTTTGTTTTAAAATCTTGACCAACCCATTAATTGACCCGAACCAGATTCCTTTGTCAGCCGCCCAAACCTGATCACTTCCCATTTTATTCTCCCAAAATTCCTTTTTTCTCACTTTTTAACACTTCCCCATACACTTTTTCATCTTCCCAACACACCACCTTTCCATATTCAAAAATCCCCTTTTCCCGCTCCCTCTACATTTAAATGACCATTAAACCCCACCTTTTCCCCAACCAATTCCATTCATCCCCCTTCACCTATATAAATCCCCTTTTATATCACCTAACTCTCCATCATTTTCACCTATACACTCTCACTCTCTACTAGAAAAGATCCAATTTCAACCATTGTTGAGCAAGTTCAAGCTTCCAGATTTCTCATCCATTCACATTCTTGTGTTGTGGTAAAGTACTAACACTCTGATATTATTACAAGTTGTATTCTTGGTGCATATGAATTTTGTTATAGAATGTCTCCCCCTTCTTTTTACTGCTCTTTCACCCAAACATTTCCATTATTGTGAACATACTTGTTGAATGTCATTGACAGATATGCAAATGTGAAATTAGTGGGGAAGTAGGGGTCTGATGCTTATATGGGTGTGAGAAATTATTGCTATTGTTTAGTTGAGTTGGGTGAAGTCTGAGTGAGCCAAGTGATGTAAAGGACCCAATTTGGCCGATGATAGATCGGGTGACGCCATTCTTAAGGGCAAATAATCAATTTTCACTTTTTTTTGTGTATAGGTATTGCTTGTATAAGAGATGAGTATGTGTTTTTGAGAGTTGATGATTGGAGTGCCTTTTGAGGCAATAGGGACGATGACCATCGGCTACTCGTCGGTCAGGTCTGGCTAAACGCCGATGAAATGCCGGTTTGGGTAAATATGGCATTAGGCCAGTACTTCAACCCCACATCACATCAGCGCTTTGCATATCGCAAATGGCGGTTTGCCGATGAGTTGCCGTCTGAAACTTCACTGCCCCAGTTTTCTACTCACTATTGATGGCTTATCGGCGGTCCGCAAACCACTTCCTCCAGTTTGCCAAAATTCTGCCGGTGCTTCCAGTTCCTTCACGATAACTTCTCCTCCTGTTTTTCATCTAAATCTTTGGAGTAGTTGTTGTCTGTTTATTTTATCATTAGAAAAATAAAAAAATGTTGTGTATGACACTAATATCGTGTGTTCATACTATGACCTCATCTAGGAACCCGAGCAATGGCAAGGCCTCAGCTTTATTGTCCAAAAATGGAAAGGGGAAAGCAAAGAAATCCACAGCACCCACCAAATCCAGGGAAGCCATAATCTTCTGTGTGCTTGACATGAAGGGGAACTACACCATTTGCAAGGGCCATTCAATCACCGTGGAGAAAATATTTGACTTGGGGGGGCTACGAGATGACCTCCCCAACATCACAACACAATTCGCTGACAGATAATGGCATGTATTCGCCAATCCACTCCCAAATTATTACCCCTGCCTTATCCCAGAGTTTTACGCCTCCTACCAGGCTCGGCATGAAATAATGCACCATAAGGGCAAGATGGATAAATTTCCCTATCTACCTTCAATCAACGTGCATCATGTGGAGGTTGACATCACTCTAGAGGTCATTAGTTATTCTTTTTTGTAGGATGAGATTGGAGTTGGCTTAGAGTATATGGCCAGAATTACTGAGAAGGAGAATCAGTTCTCATGGATAGCACCAGCCATAGCCGCAAATACACCCTTCTAGGCTATAATGGATAACAAATTTCTCGTCATGATCTAAAGTTTGAGTCCAAGATGTGGATAGAGATTATCTGTGGCTGGATCATACCTTCTAAGAACGAGTAGTGGGTCAGGTTGGAAGCATCTATCCTTATCACCTGCATCATGAGAGGGATCCTCGTAAACTTTGGCAAAATTATGGTTTTACAAATGAAGAGGAAAGCAAGGAAAATGAGCACCTCCATTCCATATGTTGTTCTCATCTCTCAACTTTTCTTGCAAGTTCAAGTGCCACTGTTCCATGATGAATCCCTAGCTTCGCTATTGGTGTAATCACACTAGATCAAAAAAGAGATGCAGATGAGCCTAAGGTTAAGCGAAAGCGCATGCAGACCTTTGATTTGCAAAAAGTTATCTCTCCCATGGCTCTGAGCAGACTCCACAGGCCCCCGATCTGAATATGCCATACCCAGAGGCATCGAGACAAGACTCCGGTGAAGTACCTTTTAGGGAAGTATCACCTTCTCCGACTTCCTCCCAACCAAGTAGTATCTACAGGCTTGTGGAAATGACTAACTCTCATGAAAGCCAACTTCAGGATTTGGCTAACAGCCTCCCTACCCTTATTCCCAAAACAGTAAGAAGGGAGATGAAGTCTATGTCTGACAATCTTACCAAGTTATGCAAGAGGGTGGATGTCTTGGAGGGGGCTGTTACTTCTCTAAAAACTGAAGTAAGGGAGTGAAAGTGTAGGACATCCATGGAGGTTACTGATTTAAGCACCCTTGATGATGTGTTGGTTGCCCCATCTATAGTTTGAGACCCCATTGATGATTTATTTGAGGGCTTAGGTGAGGAGGCCGAGGATCTAGGTAATGAAGGCCTTGAGGGAGAGGCTACAACTAGTGCTAATGATGATGTGGATGATGAGGAGTGACCTACCCAAGGAGTTCTCACCCTATTGGGGACAAATGTAATGTTTATGTTAGGGGGTGGGATGAGTGTTCTTCGGGGTAGTCATTTGTGGTCTATTTTGTTTATGGCTTGATGTAGCACTTGTCGGGTTGTTTGTTTGTTTTGTTGGAATTATGAATGAATAAAATGAATTATCTTGGATGATTAGTTCTATTGAATGGTCCTTGTTCTTATTTCCTAAATTTGTGACCGATGTTTAATTTTATTTGCTTTGTAAATAAGTAGACAGTAATAACTCCAAGGGTTTTCTTCATACCACAGTTCTTTCCAAGGAGCATTTTATTTTTATTTTTATTTTTGATTGTCAAACCGGATTGGCATTTACCAATGATAGATTGTGAGGCAACTCTCTTAAGAAAAAATTTCAAGTCTTCCTTTAAGACTTTTGTGGAATTATTTTTGAGGGGTACCACTAGAATTTTTTGTGTGCGGCATGAAAAACATGAAAATGGGCATTTGAAAGAAAGATATAATGGTCTCTTGTCATGCATTATATATTCCCTGTTTGGCTTGTGAATTTGCATGTTCTAATGCCTTGAATCTAAATCTTGTGACAATGATGACTTGTGTGAACTCTTTGGGTGTGATGCCTTGTGTGGTAAGGATTTTTTTTAATGAATCTCATGCATCTCTTCTTCTTTAGAACTTGCCCTAAGTGTGACTCAAGGAAAAATCTTTGATGTAGATGCACTTAGAACATGATTTTAGGCTTTCATTTGACCAGTCACTTTATCCAAAATAACCTCCGAAAATGTCTTCCCTTGATAGCCAATATTGCACCTATGGACTAGTTATTCTTGGAAACCATATTACAAGCCAATGCCCCTTATTATGACCCTCTTCTTGGAACTCATCCTCTCTAATTGCTAGTGCTAAGTGAATGAGAATAATGGGAGCTTGAAGTCCCAAGACATAAGGACAGATAAGGAAATCTGTGAGAAAGAGGCAAAAAGCCTAAGTTTGGGAGTTTACAAGAAAAGGGAAATGTGAGGAGCCTAAATTTGAGGTAGCACCAAATTGTGATAAAAAGGGAATGAAATGATGGGTTGAAAAACCTTAAGGTACCAAAAGAGAAATGGATAGTGAAATGGTATTACCTCTTACTTAGACAGGGCTTAATATGATAGCCAAATGAGCTGCAAGAAAGGCCTTTGAGAAATAAACAATGAAAATGATTGAAAAAGGAGGAATAAGGTGGAGAGATATAAAGAGATGAATGGGGAAGATAAAATTGTTCACATAAAAGCATTAGGGAGATTCTAGTCACTAAAGCTAAATAATTGTCCTACCATTACCCCTAGCCTACATCATGACCCGTAAGTCCTAATTGATTTTGAGTTTTGTTTCTCTACATTAGTGACGAATTACATGAAGAGCAAGCCTATGAGTCAAGTTGTGTGCATACAGATTTCTTTTGTGAGAGTGAGTGTGATTGATTTTTTTTCTGTGATCCATTATGTGTGCATGGAATTATGATATAAAAGGGATTCTCTCTTCTAGTGAGTGACATCATTCCCTTTTGGGCACATACTTGCGTTAAGGTAATGATGTGATTGAGGCATGAGCATTATGAGCTTCGAGGCAAACTTTGAATGTGTAGTAATTATGAATTGAGATGCTATGTGTATTTGATTGGATAAGCTATGCCCTTCCTTTGCAAAATTAAAGAAGTTGTGACCTTTTAGCTTTAGCATAAGCTTTAGCTTAGTTTTCAAGTCTTTTACTTGGATTTTATGACCTTTTTGCTTTTTTATATGCAGGTATCTGATTTGAATAAAAGGAGCATGAATTGGAGTAAGAGGATGTAATTTGGGTGAAAATCGGCATTCCATCAGAGGACACCGGCGAAATGTCGGTCAACCGCAGGCAACCACTGGCTTGAGGAAGATTTGCAACTGGCGATCCGCCGGCTCCATCACCGACAGATGCTGGAAATGGCTGGACCACTGATGAAAGTTATCAGCGTCTCGCGGATGCCAGAAGCCCCTGGAACTTTACTGGATTGCAGAAGAAAATGACCAACGGTTTAAGATAGCAACCAGCGAACCGTCGATTCTATCACAAGTGAGGACATGCCTGAACAGAGCAAAATTGTCAAATCCTGAAAAAATGGAGAATGTTTGCCCTATTTTTGTATATATTGTAGAAGAAAGTGCTCTTCATATCATTGAATATTCCTTTACTTTTTGAGAGAGAAGAACTCCATTGGAGAGAAAGAAATCCTAGAATATTGCTTTTTATCTTTATCTTCTTTTTTATCAAAGTATAACTATTATTGTAGAGATATTGTGAGTTTGATTTTGCTTACTCCTAATGATGAAATTATTTAATAAGCTCTTGTGCTTCTTAATTATGAGTAGCTAAATCTATAGCTTGAGGTATGTGATGATGGATGTTTAATTTGATTGGGTATTGCAAGATTTTTCTTGCTATTACTAAATTAGTGTAAATCTACTGAATTCTCCCCAAATAATAATTGATTGCTCATAGTTGCAAATATGGGTATTATTTTCTTACTTGATTTTAGCTTGAAAAAGAAGAATTAAGTAATAGAGGAGAATTTAATGGTGGATTTGGATTTGATTGTGTGGGGTTGTGCTAGAAATAGAATCAATGATCATAATCCCTTAAGAGGTTGATGGCTAGAAATAGCTTAGACTCTAATCCAAACCATACTGGAATAGTTTAATTGCGTCTTGAGATTTGAAGAACTTGAGGATAAGGAGTTCAATTGGTTGAAAAGCATTGGGCTCCATCTTTTAAAAAGGTTATTTGCACATAGTAGTAATAATTTGATTATCTAGAAAATCTCGATTTGATTGACATCCCATCTACACCACACCTCTAGCCTTTGCTCATTATTGTTTCTCAATTTTAGTTATCTTGATCTCTTGACTAGCTGATTGTAGACTCAACAATACTTTTTCCTTTACTTCCCCCAAAATTTACATTTACGTTTTCATTGCTTGGATACGAATCACTTCAATTCACTAAATGACTCTTGTGCACATCACTCCCTATTCCTTGTGGGATTGGACCCCAACACTCGTCCGGTTATTTGTTTTGATACAATGATCGCTTACATTTTCTCTAAATAAGGTGTGTAGTTTGAGCGTTATCATTTTTCCGTGTGTCTATGAGTAGCTAAATGCTCATTCTAGTATTTTGACTATAGTTGATGGTTGAAGTTTTAAAGACTATTGATTGTTAGTTTTTATTCATTCATAATGGTTGTTTATATTTACTTGTTTTAATTGCTTATTCATTAGACTGGTCAACTTATGAATAAATCCGTTTACTTTTGGTAGAACATGGGAAAGGGAACCGAAAAGGGTCAAAAGTAAATATAAAATAGGAATCGAAAGATCCTTTGGCTCATTGGTTGGAGGTTATAAGTTGTTGTTGAGGATAGGGATATACCCTTCAACCCTGTTTAGTTGAAACACAAGTAGCCATAACCGTCGTTTCATGTTTCTCCTGTGACCATAGGGATATAAGTGTTAGGGTTCATGAGGTAGTTCTTGGATGCTCAGGAAGTGGCAAGAAATAGGATAGTAACATGCAACTAGAAACCTTAGGAAGAATCAATCTAGCATAATCACGTCTTGAAAACTCAACCTGATACAAAAGTGCCAGTGCCCTAGATTTTCACCATCATTTGAAGTACAAACAAGTCTGAAACAATCTTAGTCTTAGTTAATTTTACATTTCAAGTTTTTAGTTTAATTCTCCATACCAATTTCCCTATTTTATTTGTTTTGTTGAAATAGCGAAGTAAAGAATCAACCTTAAAACGATTGATCTGACAAGTCTCTGAGTGATTGATAATCGGGACATTCTATCCTATATTAATTGACAACCACATGCTCTTGTGTGTACTTGGGCAACATCAAGTTTTGGCACTGTTGATGTGGACTTGAAGATTGATTGATCATTTGTAGGTTAGAATTCTTGTTCTGCTATTCTATATTTTACATTTTTGTTTGTTTGTTTGTGAAGTTACAGGTGTTGTGTGCTCAGTGTATGCTAAACACGATAGGTTATGAACCACTTTTGGCTTCTCTTGATCCTGAAATTGAGAGAACCTTTCGAAGGTTAACCATGGAGAATAATGAGCAAGCATAAGGCAACAACCAAGAGAGAATTCATGTGTTGAATTTTTCTAGACCGAACATGGAAAACTCTTCTAAAGAGATCATCAAGACGACCATCACTAGGAACTTTGAATTCAAGGAAGGGACCATGCAGTTGGTCCAAAAAACTTGTCAATATCAGGGAAAGCCGCATGAGGATCCCAACAGGCATCTAATGATGTTTTCGAAGCTGAGTGAGAACTTTCACTATCAGAATGTGTCAGATAAGTATGTAAAGCTCATGTTGTTTCCATTTTCATTGATTGGTGAGGCAAAGGAGTGGCTTCAAAATGATCCAGCAAGTTCCATCACTACTTGGGAGGTTTTTTTAAACAAGTTCATCAATAGGTTCTTCACTTCATGGAGGATGAAAGAGTTGAGAGGGAAGATCTCTGGTTTTGTGCAATGAGATGGTGAAACCTTAGCTCATACTTAGGAATGATACAAGGGCTACTTAAGAGATTGCCCGCACCACATGCAGTTGAAGGAGATTATCTAGAAAAACTTTATGGAAGGGCTAAAGTAGGAGTCCAAAATCTTTCTTGACGCTTTCGCATAGAGACAAATTTTGTCTAAGAGTTATGATGAAATTGAAGCTCTTTTGAACCTCATGTCATTAGGGAGTCAAGACTATCAGGACTCAAGTAGAGGATTCACAGCAGCCACGGTGCCTGGAAAGCACGAAATAGATGGTGTGGTGGCAATTCGAGAAGATATAACCAGCTGGTGATTATGATTATCAAGCTTGTGACCACGCTGATGTGCTATGAGATTATATCACTTTCGACGATTAAAACTGAGAAAAATATCATGGACTTAGGTGTGCTTATATGGATATGAGGCACTTTTACTTTGGTTTTAGGGAAAATAGATGTTGGAGCTGAATTGTGCAAATGATGGAGAAAATGCAGAAAAATGGCTTGGTGCGAATATAAATATGAGCCATACCATCCTGGTACGAGCCATACTGAGAATCATGAAAATGTCCAGGACCGAATCATGAGGCAAAGGAAAATTACGACTCAAGGTATGAGAAGAAGTCACAGATCGTGGAACAGGCATAGAGTTGTACTAAGCCATCCATGGAAGTTAACAGGGAATGTCAACAAGTTCAAGTTCAATCCACGGGAAGATTGTATGACTCGTAGGTTCTTGGTACAAGTCGTACTAGATGTCAACACTTAATCAGATTAAGTAGAAGCTAGCCAATGTATAAGTCAAGGTACAACCTATAGAATCCTGTTACGGGTCGTATGTGAAGGCGGCAATAGTTTTTGGTAGTTTCCCTATTTACTTAGGAGAAGGTTTCAATTATTTGTATAAATACTTTTTAGGTTATTTTTACTAGAGAGTAGATCAGAGAGTCAAACATTGAGTTTTATTTCATTGTGAGACAAGTTGTTGTTAACTTTAATTCAAGTCTTGGAGATTTTCTGGCTTTGATCACTTCCGTGTTCTTGAATTATTCAACATCAGAAGCAAATTTTCTTTTCAATCATTTTTGTAAGTATTCAATTATGTGTTTGTCTATGAGTGATAATAACGATCTTATAATCATGAGAGGCTAAAACCTCCACAACTAGGATTGTGAGAACTATAGTGAACTAATAAACTAGGGTTACACAAAGTGATTCGACACTAATGCTAAAAACTTGTATTGTATTCTCTTCATCTTTAATGTTTCTTAACAAAGTGCAATGTTAAGACTTGCCCAAATTCTTTACTTGCTTGAACCTAGAAAAATAGAGATTAGGAAAAGAGAATTACAACAAAGCCTTGATCTTTATGGGTCATTGTATGACTTGAGTTGCTGTCGCAGGATAGTTAATTAGGAACAGATTGATAACAATTTAATTGAAATCGCGCATGAGACCTAACCCAGTGATTGAGTATAGTTATCCAATAGGAATGAACCAATCGTTTGGATAAACCCTAGTTATTAGTTCTACAAGTAAGCATTGGGATAGATCACAAGTGTAAACCCGAAGTAGTTATTAACCAAATGGGAACACTTACCCTAATTAATTGCAAACCTTGATAAACAACAACAAATTTTCAATCTTTTTTTATAATTTCTTTCATAAACCCCCCCTTTTGTAGATAACATACCTAAAAGCTTTAATACCTAGGTTATTCTATATCTTGACCATATTCCCTGTGGGATCAACCCTAACCTTTGTTGGGTTCTTTATTGACAACATCTACTTCATGTTTTATCAAGAGTGTGAGTTTGAGAGTTATAACACACCCGTAGGAATTTAATTCAGCAGGTCTATCAGGTCTAGACTCCACCGCCATCATGTGAGGTTTGTGGAGAAGGTCACGCTTATTCAGGTTTTAAACTAAAGCTCAAATTTATATTTTTTGTGGGACAACAACATCGTGGTGGAGATCTTTCAGTTAACAGCTATAACCGGGGGTATATGAATATAGCCAATCCCTCGCGGGGAGGAAATCAAAATTTTCAAAGGCCCCAAGAAAAATTATCCAAGGCCTTAGGGCAGAGCAGCCTGTCAGTTCTCTAGAGGAAACAATGAAGCAATGGATGGTGCAACAGGCCCAGGTGGCGAATGAGATGCAGAAGTCCATCCATGAGCTAGAGAGACAGATGGGGCAATTAGCCCTGTAGCAGACTAACAAAGCGCAAGGGGAACTTTCGTGTAACATCGAGAAGAAACCCAAGGAATATATTAGTGCAATCTCTTTAAGTATTGGTGAAGAGCTGGGTGAGGTGATCCCCAGAGATAAGAAAGTTGATGAGGAGCAGGTTGTGACGTCCAAACTGGGGGTTGGTGAGTAAAGCAACTAAAAGCCAAAGTTGGTAGAAGTGAGGCCACCCCCTCCATTTCCTCAAAGATTTAAGAAGTAGAAGGAGGACTTAGTCTACCAGAAACTTCTTAATGTATTGAAGCATGTACGTGTTAACTTAGCATTGGTAAAGCTTTTGCAGGAAGTTCCAAAGTATGCCAAGTATTTGAAGAACATTGTGGCAAATAAGAGGAGGTTGATGGAGTTTGAAATCGTGGCTCTCACGGAAGAGTGAAGTTCTCAGGTTTAAAACAAATTTCCTAAGAAGCTGAAGGACCTCAGGAGCTTCACCTTTCATGTAGTGATTGGAAATAAGGAAGTAGGTTCTGCATTGTGTGACTTGGGTGCAAGCATTAATTTGATGCCTGCATCGTTGTTTAGAACCTTGGGTTTAGATGAACCATGTCTGACTACGGTAACCTTGCAGCTTACTGACAGGTCTCTTGCTTATCATGATGGAATCATAAAGACCATCTTGATTAAGTTTTGACCTTTCATCTTACCGTGGACTTTATAATCCTTGATTACAAAGAAGATACAGTAGTTCCCCTCATTCTAGGGAGAGCATTATTAGCCACCACAACACCTAAAGAACTATGCAACTCCTCTAGAAAAAACATTAGTGGAGGTACCACCAGTTTTGGACCATAAGGCATTACCTCCCCACCTAAAATATGCATTCTTGGGAAAAAACAATACCTCGCCAGAAATTATTATAGTCGATCATAAAGACTATCAAGTGGAAGCTTTGGTTGCAATATAGAAAAAGCACAAAAAGGAAATCGGATGGACCATCACTGACATCATTGGGATCCCTCCAAGAATATGCACCCACAAAATTCAGTTTGAGCCGAATTGTGTACCAAACATAGAGTATCAACGATGACTAAACCCACTGATGCAAGAAGTAGTGAATAAGGAGATTATCAAGTGGCTAGATGTTGGTGTAGTTTACCCCAATGCAGATAGCAAGTGGGTAAGTCTGGTACAATGTGTGCCGAATAAAGTTGGGACCACAGTGGTACCCAACGAGAAAAATGAGCTGATACTGGCAAGACCAGTCACAGGTTGGTGTGTGTGCATGGATTACCGAGAACTCAACCACTGGACCTAGAAGGACCAATTTCCAATGCCATTCATGGATTAGATGCTTAACAGGTTGGTAGGTGATCTTGGGCAGATTTATATGCCCAAGTGATACTCAAACGTATCATTTTTACCTTGTTTGTTGTGCAATGTGTATATAATATCATGTAATTGGTAATAAAATGCGAATTTATACTAACCAACATGATTAGCATTTGTTTTGCAGGAAAATGTGATTTTTAAGAGCTAAAATGCATGTTGGAACTATGTCGGAGTGGGACTTGGATGCGAGCGTGGAAAAGACCCGGGAATGCAGGATTTATAGGGGCTCTGCGATGGCTCTGTGCCACTCTACCATCGCGGTAGCACACTGCCTGAGCAGGAATTAAATTTGCAATTTCCAGTGTGCCTGCGCGTCAGCTCCGTGGCACGGAGATAGGCCTCCGCGATGGCCTTCGTGCCACGTTGAGGTTAAATTACTGGACCCTGGAAATTCCAGTGAGGGTCCGCGTCCACGCCGTATCACGGAGGCAAGGCTCCGCGTTGGCCTCCGTGACACATTGCTTGTTATTCCGGGAAAAATTTTCCACTAGTATAAATAGCACACTTAGGTTTATTTTAAGTAGTTTTTTCAGTTTTTAGACTGAGTTCAGAAGTGGAGAGCAAGAACGTTGGTTAGTAGCAGTTGAAGATTGAAAAAGCTAAGGGATTTCTTCTCTTCCTTTCTTCTTTCTATCAATTGTTCGTATGATTTACACTCATTTTAGGATGATCAATCCAAGAATGAGTGGCTAATTCTCTTTCTTGCTGAGGTTTTGAACATGTGTAATGAATTCTGATTTTCATTGATATGGTTTATTCTTCTTCTTTAATGTTGTTCTATTAATTCTTGTTCTTTACTGCATTAGTGATTGGCCAACATTAATGTATATCTAAAAAGTCCAATTTCACTCGAGAGAGCAAGAAATTGGAAAGTTGTGAATTAATAGGGTATTGTTCTTAACTTGATTTGGGAAAATTGGGTTTTGATGTGCTTTCCTGATAGAAATATACTTGGAAGCCGTATTAGTCAAATTAGGAACCGGAATTGTAGTGCTAGGTCATAAATTGCATTTGATCACAGAAATGTAGACGGATGGTTTATGATTCTAAAGTGAAATTAAATACGAGAGTTTTAATTTCTAGGCAATTGTTCTTGGCTAGCAACATGAAGAAGAGAATTAACCAAAATTATCATGATTATCAAGTTCATTACTTGTTCTTAACCTTGGCATGTTCATATCCATTGTCTGAATTCAAAAGTAAATAGTTTGTATTAATTGTAGTATATAGTTTAGAAACAAAAATTCAATTACTCTTGGGTACGTTGTTGTTAGCATAATTAGAAGTTAAATAGAAATATAGTAAATTAGGCAATTTTACATATCTTGAGCCTCCTTGGATCGATACTTGGCTACTTAGCCACTTTATTACTTGTTTGACCACGTGCACTTGCGTGTCGGTTTTTACCCGTACCCCAAAGCACCGAGCAAGTTTTTGGCACCGCTGCCGGGGAGGCTAGGCGATTTGTAAAATTGTGTTTAGTGTAAATTTACTGTATTTGTATTTTTATTTTCTTAAGTGTTAACAACTTGGTCTTAGCCTGTATTTTGCAGATTTTGTTTCTGTGAACACTGGCAAGGGACAAAGATCTGGTGGAATATTACTTAGAGCCCGAGCGTGAATTTCATAGCCAACGTAGAGAAGCTCTTCGGAAGAAGCTGCAGTTGCTTCAACAGACTATGATGGAGCAACCAAATCCACCAGTTGTTAGGGCAGTTTTAGTGCCCGATGAAGCAGCAGCAAGGCCGATTCGCGAGGTGGCAATCCCACACGCTAATAATGTCCATTCTAGCATCCGCAAACCAGAGCCTGGAGGGAGGTTTGAATTAAAGCAGAATATGGTGCAACTTTTGCACACAAGCGGGCAATTTACCGGTCTCCCTCACGAAGATCCACAGCAACATCTCCAGAACTTTTTGGAGATAAGTGACACTTATATACCCGCTGGAGTGTCACCTGATTATGTTCGGCTCACCTTATTTCCATTTTCCTTACTTGGTGAAGCCAAGAGGTGGTTAAAAGCTGAACCACCCAACTCTATATCAACGTGGGATGATCTTGCACGGAAGTTTCTTATTAGATTTTTCCCTTCTGGTAAAACAGCCAGGCTTAGGAGTCAAATCCTAAGTTTTAAACAGAGGGAAGGGGAAAATCTATATCAAGCCTGGGAAAGATTCAAATCCATGTTGCGGGACTGTCCTCACCATCATCAGTCCAATGAGGTGTTGGTACACACTTTTATTGAGGGTTTGGAACCCCACACTAAAATTCTGTTAGATTCAGCAGCTGGAGGGCAAGCGCTGGAGAAGACTTATGAGGAGCTGTACACTTTGCTCAACCGAATTTCACAAGGCAATCCAGAATGGAATGCAGATTCTTCAAGAGGTGGAGCAAGGAAAGCAGCGGGAGTGCTTGAAGTGGATGGATTCACAGCTATCGCTGCACAGATAGCCGCTTTGCAAAATCAGTTAAACACTCACTTCAGCAATATCAATTTGAACCAGCCTTCAGCTTCAGTCAATGCAGTTCAACAGATGTAGTGTGAAGTGTGTGGTAATAGTGAGCATTCAGCTGAATGCTGTGGTGCAAATCCTGATTCTGTTATCTTTGTGGGCAATGCACAGAGAAATCAACAGCAGTTTGGTGGTGGCTACAACTCAAATTGGAGGAACCATCCGAATTTTTTGTGGGGTAGCAACAATCAACAAGGTCAGAGTTCAGGGCAGGGTATGCACAGAAACCAAGGAGGGCAACAAAATTATCAAGCTCAATTCAGAAATCACAATGCCACTCCTCCACCACCATCACTGACTATTGAGGAGATGTTCAAAACCATGATCGCTAATCAGGCACAATTGCAGGCTGACTATGTCAAATTGGCAGCCGAAGTGAAGAACAATCAATTGGCGACCAAGGCTCTTGAATATCAGTTTGGGCAGTTTGCTAGTGCCCAAAATACTAGACCCATAGGAGGACTACCTAGCGACACGGATCCAAATCCGAAGCAGGTTAATGCAGTGACCACGAGGAGTGGTTTACAATTGAAGGAGGTGGAACCGGAAAGACCGCCTCAAAAGTCAGGAAGCAGCAGATGTTGAGGGAGAGCAAAGTTCTGATAAGGGGAAGAGTAAAGAAGCTGAACCAGAAAGGCCTCCACCCCCGTTCCCTCAACGACTTAAGAAACACAAGGAGGAGGCGTGTTTCCAGAAATTCATGGAGGTACTTAAACAGGTACATGTTAACTTACCTCTTGTTGATGTCTTGCAGGGAGTGCCAAAATATGCGAAGTATATTAAAGACATCGTGGCTAACAAAAGTCGTTTGACTGAGTATGCCACGGTAGCTTTAACGGAGGAATGCACTTCCCGTATTCAGAATAGGTTGCCCACAAAACTGAAAGACCCTGGAAGTTTCACTATCCAGCTGACTATTGGGAAAAGTATCCGAGCGCGTGGATTATGCGACTTGGGGGCAAGTATAAATCTGATGCCTTCTTCGGTATTCAGAAAGTTAGGTCTAGGGAGTCCTAGACCTACAACGGTAATCTTGCAGCTAGCAGACAGGTCTTTAGCTAAGCCGGATGGCATTGTTGAGGATGTGTTGGTGCAAGTAGGCTCCCTCATTTTTCCGGTCGATTTTATTGTTCTGGACTTTGAACCAGATGGTGAAGTCCCATTTATTTTGGGACGACCCTTTTTGGCAACCGGAAAAGCATTAATCGATGTAGCTGCGGGTCAACTCACGATGCGAGCACATGACAAGGTCGAAGTGTTCGACGTGTACAAGGTACCTAAGCTCCCGATTGTTTATAAGGATCTCTCGGTGATCAACGTAATTGATCATGGGAAGGCTAACATATTGAGTGATTCCCGAGAGTTACTAGGTAGGCCACCGGACAAGGTAGAGCACTACTGGGGGGATGATCATGATCGGGACAAATCGTCCATCTCCCTAGTAGATAAATGAGCTTAAAGGACGTCGAGCCGCGATGGTAAACCAGGCGCTGCACGGGAGGCAACCCGTGAAAAATATTTTCTTTCTTTCTTTTTAGTGTAAATAATTTTTACTTTTCTTTTCTTTTTCTTGACTAGGTTTAGATTTGCATTTTAGTTAGTATCTTTTATTTTTAGTTAGGGAAATCTATTAATTTAACCAATTTTTGTTTAGTGAGGTGATTTTCAGGTATAACGGAGGAAATATACATGGAATCGAGAAAATGAGGCGAGGTATGAAAATTAAATTTATTGGTGAAACAGAGCACTGGCGCGTTGGCGCCGTGTCACGGAGGCAATGCTCCGCGTTGGCCTCCGTGACACGTTGAAGGAAAATCTGGATTTTTCAAAATTCCAGTAAGCCAACGCGTTGGCTCCGTGTCACGGAGGCAAGGCTCCGCGTTACCCTCCGTGACATGTTGCCCTTTATCCAGTGCCGGGTCACACCGGGTTTCCGGGTGACCCGCGTGTTTCCTTTAAATAATAACCCCGATTTCTCCCCAAATTCCCCCATTCCCTCTTCCCTCCATGACCAAACACCCATTTCCCCCTCCCCAAGCAACGTGCCACGTTGATAGGCAAAGAAAAACGTCAAGTTTCTTCGATTCTTCAATTCTAAGGTATGTTTTCATCGTCTAACTCAATTTTTTGGCGATTTTTGTCAAATTTGGGCATATAAGGTGAGAAATATCACCCTAGGTAGAAATTGAACATGATATTGAATTATTTTGTGAGTGATTTTTGTTCGGATTGTTGTATTTGGCGTTTGAACTTGTCGATTATGTAAATAATTCGAAATATATTGTCGAATTGTATTTTAGGGCTTGGGTTGTTGAATTCGACTTGGCCAACTTGATGTTTGGTGAAATTGATGCCGGGGTGTGTTTATTATTTGAGATAAGTCGTGGTAAATCTTGTATAACTGTTAAAAGATGACTAATTCTCGAATTTTTGTGGGAAAATGCATAATGTGTGAATTGGTTAGATTGTTAGATTAGCTTGTATATAAAATATTTTTCTAGTTGTTTTTAGTTTGTGGTTGTTTTGTTGCTTGTGCGATGGTTGAATTGCTTGCGATAGTAGGATTGGGAATTCGCTGTATGAAGTCTGAGTAGTACGCTAACCGTTATGCTGTCGAAATTTTGTTACGAACGCACTAAGCAATATGTGTATAGTTGTTTGTGTTTGGGGTTGTAAATAGAGCTATCCTTGCTGAAATTTTGTAAATATTGTTAAGGAATAAGTGTGGGGTAAATTTTGTGTAACCCAACCTTAGCCGAAGCTAACAACTATTTAGCTTAACGGTGTGCTTGTTTGTGTAAATTGACAGGTACAATGGCTAGCAGGCAAGACAAAGGCAAGGGTGCTTCTACCTCAGGCACCGGAAGGAAACGGATGAGACTGGGCACTGCAGTCCCAGCTGCACCCGCTGTTCCGCGCGGCCAACACCGCCGATACGGAACACGATGGGTCACCGATGAAGGGAAGAAATGTTACGCAAAGCATAAGGAGAACAAGTACTTCCCCGAGGAACATATTGCTAGGGAACCACTTGCACAGGAGTTCCCTCGCATTGTACAGAGGATTGAGGCAGCTGGGCTCAGATTTATTTTTTAGGAGCCCAAGGAGTGCAACCTTCATTTGGTCCGGGAATTTTATGCCAACTGGAACCTGGCCATCAGAAGCCACACTATTAAAATTAGAGGGCAGATTGTCACTCTGGAACCCCAGCAGCTGAATGCCATCGTTGGAGCGTGGGACACAGACGCCCACGTTCTCCGCCAGCTAAACATCAACCCACCGTACGCCGACATCAGACGTACGTTGTGTGGGGCTCGATCCACAGCCCGATGGAGTAGACACAAGGAGAGGGGTTACCACCAGACTCTGCCCTATTCGCAGATGAACAGGGAGGCCAGAATCTGGCTAAAAATTGTGTGTTCGTGCTTGATCTCGGGAGTTCATATGAGAGATGTGACCCGGGAGCATGTCTGCTTGGTGTATGCCCTTATGAAAGGGCTTGAGATTAATGTTGGGGCGGTCATAATATCCGCCATGAAGAGAGCCAGACTGCACCAGGGTCACAGATACGGGTTTGGCGGACTCATCACCACCTTCCTCCGAGGCCTCGACATTGAGGAAGAAGCCTTGGATTACATTCCGCAGCTGGAGCGGAGGGCCCTTGATGTGACAAAGACTAAGGCCCCCGAAACTACACACGGACCCGTGCTGACTTTGGGCGAGCGACATGCTCGTGACGATCAGTACATGGCCCGTATGTTCGGCATGCAGATGCTGCAGCTACGGATAGGTGGGAGACCAGCCACCGAGGAGGAGTTATGGCAGCTGGAGCTGGACTACCCCTTTGGCGAGAACGCCAGAGCCTTATTTAAGGTGGGGCCAACCTTTGTGGAGCCGACAGACGATGATGTCCCTACTGATGAGGAGACACGTCGTGAGGACTCTGATGTGGAGTTCGATGACGACGATGGAGCTGATTCAGATATGGGCGACGAGGCCGCAGCACCGGATGAGGAAGTCGAATATTTCGACTGAGCAGGGAGTTCCACCACCCAAATTTTGTGCTTTGTATTTTTGTGAACACTGGGGACAGTGTTCGATTTAAGTATGGGGTGGGGAGTAGTTAGGTGCTAGGTCAAGGCTCTAAATTGCTGTATAATTTTTCCTTGCTGTTTATGTATGTTGTGCCTTCCCTGTTGTGAACTGATTTGTGATGTACGTATATATTTGTTTTGTGGCTAATGATGTGTGTTTTTGAAAGTTATGGTCGCAATGGTAAATATTTTGTAAATTTTGTAAATAATTTTTTTCTCTATCGACATGATCGATATTTTTCAAAATTTTTGCGAAAATATATTGCACTTGTAAATATTTTCTTTCTATCGAAATGATCGATTTGTTGCAAAAAATTTTTCGATTTTTATTTTTTTGGGTTTCTCGGAGTTTATTTTCGGTTCTTTTACCGAGAATAGTCCCATTGAACCGATGTCATAGTTAGTGACCGTTCCCTGTGATGGATGGATGACGACCGTCTTAAGGGAAATGTAGTCGGTAGGAGTAGGATTTTTAATTGTTGTTTTACTTTTCTTTGGTGGATTGCATCAATGAACTGTAGTTGTTTATGGTTGCTAAAATTTCGTTGCGTGTTGTAATTGATGTTCAAATTGTGAAAATGATTCGTTTGAAAGCATGAAATTCTGTAAATATGTTGAGTTACCTAGGCTATAGAATTTGGTTCATTATGGTTGAGGCTTAATCTTGAATTCATGTAATTGACTAATTAAAGAGTCTGTGAATGCATCTTGATTCGAGCATGTGCATGAAGTGTGAAGTGAGGATTTGCTATTCCATGTCATTGTGAATTGTCTAGAACATGCCTGGTGTGTATACGAAGCGAAATGAAGGAGGTGTAGTGTTGGAAAGGATGTAGGCATTTCTTTGTTTTAACCGATAGTTTCCATTTTTTTTCTTGTCAAATTCTACCTTTTTATATGTTGTATACCCTAGTCAGCCCGTTGAGCCTTTAGCCGATTTCTTTCTTTTGACCAAAATTGTATGAACTAAGCTTTATTCCTTCTTTTCATTAGCCTTAAAGTTCTTAAGAAGCTCTTAAGCGCTTACAAAGAACATAAAATGTTTCCCAAAGTGTTAAAGAGTGAAAAGAGTGAAAAGAAAAAGAAAAGCAAAGTGAGGAAAGAAAAGATGACGTTGAAGAGGCACTTGTTGTAATTAATTGATATTGAGGGTACATGAAAACCCTCTGTTTTGTGTCAAGTGTGGTTGATAAAATGGGCTGTATGAAAGTAAACCAGCATGAATGGGAGAAAAAGAGAAAAGAGAGGAACAATGTCCATGAGTCGATGGGAATGAGTTGAAAAGGCGCTTAAGGATGCTAGCGATTATTATTGGCTAATCCAATATATGTATACTAGATCCATAGCCCCGTTACAACCCATTAAAAGTCCTATTTGATCCTACATTGCATTTCTTTATATTAGTGGAGTAATACACTAAGGGCAAGCCTATGGGTCATGACATGATGCATGTGAATTCTTTTGGGAGAGAGAGTGAAATTAATTTTTATATGCCCCTACTTGCATGTTTGTGTGTTGCATGAACATAAAGGGGAAGTTTCTCTCGAGTTATGAGGGCACATGCTTGATGAAAGATTGATTATCGTGTCGGATTTCTTGATTAGTTGATTTGCATGAGTTTGCCGATATCAAGAATCAATTCTTAAAAGTCTAGGAAGCCTTGATGTATTAAGGTCATTGTCTTGTACGACCAAGCATGTTTTCTTGATGATTTGCAAAAATTGAATAATCGGTATGACCGTAGCGTAAATTGTTGCACCATAGTGACGAAAGTTGGGATGTAATTTGCATGAGTTGTGTATGTGTTGTTCGAGGACGAACAAGGATTTAAGTGTGGGGTAAGTGATCTTGGGCAGATTTATATGCCCAAGTGATACTCAAACGTATCATTTTTACCTTGTTTGTTGTGCAATGTGTATATAATATCATGTAATTGGTAATAAAATGCGAATTTATACTAACCAACATGATTAGCATTTGTTTTGCAGGAAAATGTGATTTTTAGGAGCTAAAATGCATGTTGGAACTATGTCAGAGTTGGACTTGGATGCGAGCGTGGAAAAGACCCGGGAATGCAGGATTTATAGGGGCTCCGCGATGGCTCCGTGCCACTCTACCATCGCGGTAGCACACTGCCTGAGCAGGAATTAAATTTGCAATTTCCAGTGTGCCTGCGCGTCAGCTCCGTGGCACGGAGATAGGCCTCCGCGATGGCCTCCGTGCCACGTTGCGGTTAAATTACTGGACCCTGGAAATTCCAGTGAGGGTCCGCGTCCATGCCGTGTCACGGAGCCAAGGCTCCGCGTTGGCCTCAGTGACACATTGCTTGTTATTCCGGGAAAAATTTCCCACTAGTATAAATAGCACACTTAGGTTTATTTTAAGTAGTTTTTTCAGTTTTTAGACTTAGTTCAGAAGTGGAGAGCAGGAACATGGGTTAGTAGCAGTTGAAGATTGGAAAAGCTAAGGGATTTCTTCTCTTCCTTTCTTCTTTCTATCAATTGTACGTATGATTTACACTCATTTTAGGATGATCAATCCAAGAATGAGTGGCTAATTCTCTTTCTTGCTGAGGTTTTGAACATGTGTAATGAATTCTGATTTTCATTGATATGGTTTATTCTTCTTCTTTAATGTTGTTCTATTAATTCTTGTTCTTTACTGCATTAGTGATTGGCCAACATTAATGTATATCTAAAAAGTCCAATTTCACTCGAGAGAGCAAGAAATTGGAAAGTTGTGAATTAATAGGGTATTATTCTTAACTTGATTTGGGAAAATTGGGTTTTGATGTGCTTTCCTGATAGAAATATACTTGGAAGCCGTATTAGTCAAATTAGGAACCGGAATTGTAGTGCTAGGTCATAAATTGCATTTGATCACAGAAATGTAGACGGATGGTTTATGATTCTAAAGTGAAATTAAATACGAGAGTTTTAATTTCTAGGCAATTGTTCTTGGCTAGCAACATGAAGAAGAGAATTAACCAAAATTATCATGATTATCAAGTTCATTACTTGTTCTTAACCTTGGCATGTTCATATCCATTGTCTGAATTCAAAAGTAAATAGTTTGTATTAATTGTAGTATATAGTTTAGAAACAAAAATTCAATTACTCTTGGGTACGTTGTTGTTAGCATAATTAGAAGTTAAATAGAAATATAGTAAATTAGGCAATTTTACATATCTTGAGCCTCCTTGGATCGATACTTGGCTACTTAGCCACTTTATTACTTGTTTGACCACGTGCACTTGCGTGTCGGTTTTTACCCGTACCCCAAAGCACCGAGTAGTAGGTAGAGGCTGGTAGGTAGAGGATGGTACTATTTTCTTGATGCTTATTCGAGGTACAATCAGATCTCTATAGTACTAGAATAGCAAGAGAGGACCACCTTCACTTGCCCGTATGGAACATTTTCTTTGGGAGAATGCCCTGGGTTGTGTAATGCACCAACCACATTCCAGCACTGTATGATGTTAATATTCTCAGATATGGTAGAGGATACCATCGAGGTATTTATGGATGACTTCTCAGTTATGGGTGAGTCATTTGAATCCTGCCTCAAGCATTTGAGAAAAGTGCTGAACATATGTGAAGAAACTAACCTGGTCTTAAATTGGGAGAAATGTCACTTCATTGTAATGCCCCACCTTGGGAGGCATGACCAGCACCTAATGCCACACTGGCCCTAGGCTGACCTGGCTAGGGATAAGCATCTCTTGTGCCTGCCAACAACTCGAAATCAAGAAAACATATTGTTATATTTTGGCTGTAAACACAGCCTCAGGACAACAAGGACATGCAACACTTGTGAAGGAAAACAGCTAACCCAACAACATAATGATAGGGGATCCTACGCGGGCTGACAAGACCACCATGCTGTCTAGTCATAACAGAAGGAAAACAGGTAGTCCTACTCATACTATAGCTTACAAGGCTGCTAATTAACTAGCTAAACTAGGCCCTACATAGCCAACACGCAAAATATAACATACATAGGCCCCACACAGCCAACAACAATCGACAACTAAAAAAACTGTACTCTGTAAGCCTCTAAGAGTGGAATAGTGGTCGGGACATGGCCCCGACCTACCCAAAAGCTATACAACAAAAAGAGAAAATCTTTCTAACTATCAACCCTGGAGAAAAGGAGCTGACTGGACAACTAACTCTGGCTGATAGCTAAGAAGTTCCTGAACCACACCTAGCCGCACCTGCAGGCAAGTATGCAATGCCCCAAAGATGGGCCTCAGTACAATATGTATATGTATGGTAGTAATGAAAATGACTGAATAGCTGATAAAAGAACTGAAAGTAATCAATAGAAACGATAAGAGTTATAACCTGAATAACATCACAACCTAAACAATAGCTAACAAGTAAGTAATACAAATAAGAACCATACTTGACCCCCATAAGCTTGGAAGGGACAATCAGCATAGAATAAACCACCCGGGCCCCCATAAGCCCTGGCAAGTACAATTCAATCTATATACGCCTAGTATGGTCAATATGAGTCAACGGGTAACCATAGCCAACCTACTTGTGTCTGAGACCTCTAGGCTCCTATAACTGCACCCTGGGCACACAAGGCTCGACGAAGGGTCCGTGATTCCGATACAACAAAAGAGGAGTAGACAAAGAAAAGAGGTCATCTTTATTTTTCTTGATATTCTTGGCTCTTTTGAGCCCTTCCTTTACTTTAGATAAAGAGATAAAGGCATTAAAGGCCTGAATATAGTCTTGTTAGACATCATATAGCTCCTCTGAGTGATCTATAGCCTCGTAGGCAATGACACAACTAGTAACCCTGAGGTTAGTCAATGGAAGGCTTTAATAGGTGGGGTCAATCCCAACCAAAATAATCAACTTTTATCTCAGAACTAATGGTAGCAGCTATCACAACATACATGCTTATGGCTTTCTTACAAGGACATATGTCAAATTACTATACAACAGGAATAACTTGCCGAAGAGATTAGCATTAACATTCTTAGAATGCGTATTTTTGCTTATCCAATTAGTTCCAACCTGTAGCTGGTAATTCCAACTAATTGCAGCTTCTGCGCTAACAGAATAAGATTATTTTCAATACTAGGACTTGGAAAAGAACGATATCTATCAATAATATTAACTATAATGAAACTCCATTTAATTCAGCAGAAAACTCAAAAATTCTCGAGAGTTTAGAAGGTAGAAAAGCTTACCTATCACTTGTAGTTTCTTAGGACTCAATTAGAAGTGATTCTGATAACTTTTACTCAGGACTCAATTAGAAGTGATTCCAACAACTTTTACTAGGCGGGGTTCCAGTACTCCAAGCGAATTTTCAAGAAATAACTCCACAGGGACGTTCCTTGTAGGCCTAAAACTGGATATTCGAGGTGAATTTGCATTTAGATGGAGTTTAACGACATAACTTAGGGAAAAATGGATGAAATAGTGGAGAGAAAAGTCATAGGGTTGAGTTATGATAATTGGGAAATTTCTAATGTCTTGAACTTAAAACTTATAACATATTTATATAGGTGTGGCAGTGGCTGAGGGGGCGCGGTGTGCCACCCATCCCTCCAGGAAAAAGGCATGACACGCCGGGCTAAAAGGTGCAACTGCCCGAGCTCCTCCTTGTATGCTTCGTACTCTAAAACTCTCAAAATACGTATGCACGTGTCCGTTAGATGATAAAACTTATGGGATGTAATATCATCCCCCCTTAGGAACATTCTTCCTCGAATGTAATCTTAACTCAAGGGACTCAACTTCTTTGACCATAGCCAAAAAAAATTGTAATATGGACTATCCAGAAACCTGAAAAATAGAAAAAGTCCAACATAGGTGCCTTACAAGATGCTACAAGTAATGATACAATGTAGTTCCATATCATAAAAGTGAGCAACTGAATAGTACTAATAATATAAGTAACAACACAATAACTGAACAATAATCTAACCTCAATTATACCATCTGGATCAAGATTGGAATAAGTAGGGATATCTAGACCTCATGTCATCCTCAGCTTCCCAAGTCATCTCTTCTACATTTCTGTTCCTCCATAAGACTTTAATGAAGGATACATCTTTAGTTCTTAGTTTACGAACCTGTCGATCTAGTATAGCACATCTTCAACTGGAACAACTCAAGACGGATCTCCTATGCATTTCTGTAGCATTGGCACGTGAAAGACTAGATGAGTAGATTCTAGCCCTGAAGGCAATTCCAACTCATATGCCACTCAGCCTGTTCTTTGAAGGATTCGATGCAGGCCAATGAACCTAAGGCTAAGCTTGCCCTTTTTGCCAAATCTCATCACTCCCTTCACATCGAAACTTTGAGAAATACACAGTTATCAACATTAAATTACAACTCTCTACGCCGCACATCAAAATAGGACTTCTGACAACTCTAGGCTGTTAGAAACCATTCTCTGATACTTTTACCTATTCTTTTGAAAGATGGATCATATCAGGTCCGATCACCCTTGCCTCTCCTACTTCACCATCCTATGAGGGACCTATATTTATGCCCATATAAAACCTTATAAGGTGTCACCGGAATAGCGGAATGATAGCTATTATTATAAGCAAATACAATAAGGGGTAGATGCTCGTCCCAACTCCCTCCAAAGTTTAGCACATACGCCTGAAGAATGTACTCAAGTGTCTGAATAGTACACTCTACTTGACCGTCTATTTGGGGATGGAAAGCTATGGTCAAATTAACCTGTGTTCCCAACCCCATTCTAAAACAACTTCCAAAATCTAATTTTAAACTCTGCCCCTTTGTTGGAGATAATAGATGTTGGGATACGATGCAGTCATACTATTTCCTTAATAAACAACTCAACATAATCTTCAGCTAAAAACATGGTCTTGAATGGAGAGAAATAGGCTGACTGCGTCAATCTGTTGACAATGACCTAAATGGAGTCGAATTTACGCCTGGTACAGGGTAACCCTGTTACAAAGTCCATATTAATTGCTTCCCATTTCCACATAGGTATCGCTATATTCTGAGTCAATCGGTGAGGTTTTTGATGTTCAGCTTTTATCTACTGGCAATTAGGACATTGTGCTACAAACTCAGCTACACCTTTCTTCATTCTTGGCCACCAATATATCTCCTTTATATCATGGTACATCTTCATCGCGCATGGGTGAAGATAATAACGAGAATAATGTATCTCTGCCATGATTTTCTTGTGGAGCCCTGCTACATCTGGAACTCAGAGTTGACCTCTAAATCTCAAGACCCCATCTTCTATTAACTCAAAGAACGATAGTTTGCCCTACTGGACCTTGTCTTTGAGTTGTACTAGATTAAGGTCCTCGTACTGTCCTCCCTTCACCTATACAACTAGGGATGAAACTGTTGTATTGTGGATCACAACCTAATTATCTTCTGAATCCACTACCCGGACTGCTAAATTGTCTAACTGGTGTAGCTTTTGAGCCATTTCTCGCTGTTCTGGCCTCAAATATGTTAGGCTTCCCATGGATCTATGGATAAGGGCATCGACCACAATATTATCCTTCCCTGGGTGATACAGGATGTTCACGTTGTATTCTTTCAGCAACTCTAACCAATGCCACTGCCGCAAATTCAACTCTTTTTATGTGACAATATACTTGGAGGTTTTTATCATCAGTAAAGATGTCCGCATGTGCACCTTTCAAGTAATGACTCCGTATTTTCAAAGCATGAACCACTATAGCTAACTCTAAATCATGGGTGGGGTAGTTCTTTTTGTGCTTCCTTAGCTGCCTCGAAGCATAGGCGATCTCCTTACCTTGTTGCATCAGAACATAGCCTAACCCAACTCCTGAAGCGTCATAGTATACGACATAGCCCTACAAACCTTCCGGTAAGGCCAATATTGGCGCAGATGTCAATCTATTTTTCATCTACTGAAAACTCTGCTCACAGCCTCGGTCCAGTGTAATTTAGCTGCCTTCTGAGTCAACCTTATCAATAGTGCTAATAATGCATAAAATCCTTCCACGAATCTTTGGTAATACCAGGCTAACCTTAGGAAATACTAACCTCGATTGGAGTTGTGGGTCTAAGCCATGTCTTTACTACCTCGATTTTCTGTAAATCGACCTAGATACCTGCATTGATACAATATGACCCAAGAAATCTATGGAATTCAACAAGAATTCACATTTCGAGAACATCGCATATAACTGGTGATCTCTGAGGATTTGTAGTTCCATTTGCAAATTATCTCTATGTTCAGCTTTAGAGCAGGAATATACTAGAATATCATCAATAAATACTATCACAAATAGATCTAAATACAGTCTGAAGATGCTATTCATTAGATCCATAAACACTGCTGGGGCATTCGTTAATTCAAATAACATGACCAAGAATTCAAAATGACCATACATGGTCCTAAAGACCGTCTACGAGATATCTCTCTCCTAGACCCGCAATTGATGATACCCGAACCTTAAGTCAATTTTGGAGAAATATTTCGCTCGCTGCAGCTGATAAAAAAAACATCTATCCTTGAAAGAGGATATTTATTCTTAATACTAACTTTATTCAACTGCTGATAATCTATACACATTCGTAGGGAGCCATCTTTCTTCCTTACAAAGAGAACTGGCGCACCCCAAGGCAAAGCACTCGACCTGATAAAGCCCTTATCCAACAAATGTTTCAATTCCTTTATCTTGGCAAGAGCCATTTGGTACGGAGGGATGGATATAGGTTGCGTGCCTAGTGGAAGGTTGATAGAGAAATCGATCTCACGCTCTGGGGGAATACAAGAAAGCTCATCTGGAAACTCACTAACCACTGAGATAGACTAAAGAGTCGATGATTCTTCTTGAATATCCTGAACCTTAACAATATTATAAATACAAACCTTTTCTATCAACTTTCTCGCTCGAAGATAAGATATGAACCTACCTTTTGGCGTAGCTACATTGCCTTTCCATTCTTGCACTACCTCCCTTGGAAAGTGAAATAGGATGGTCCTGGTCCAACACTCTACACTGGCATAACATGGCGCTAGCCAATCCATACCCATAATTACATCAAAATCAATCATTTCTAGCTCCACTAAATCTGCTAAGGTCTGGCGACTAACAATCTTTACTGTACAACCACAGTACATTCTCTTAGCAATAATAGAGTCACCGATGGGTGTAGACACGAAGAAGAGTCACTGAAGAAATTTTGGTGTTATACCAAACTTTTAGACCACCAACGGAGTAATATGGGAAAAAGTGGAACCTGGATCTAACAAAGTATAAATTGAGTGAGGGCAAACATCCAACATACCTGTCACAGCAACTGGTGACGACTCTTACTCCTGTCGCCCTGGTAAACCATAAGTGCGATCCTAGACCACTACCAGAACTAGATGCCCCTGATCTACCTTTCCCTCTCCTAGCTGGAGCTGAGGGTCTGCACCCTGCCTAATGTATTGGAGCATGTGATCCTGTTGTGTACCTGTCCTTCTAGTCCTAATCATACGGCCCTCTTGCCAACAAGTATAACAAGCAGTGGAGCCATATATGCACCTCCCAAAATATCGTCGACTGCAAATGGTACAACATGGTACAACGGACCTGCTCTGATTTGATCCCCTTTGTTGCTTGGAACCTGATTCTTGTGAGCTCTCGCCGGGACATGACTGTCCACGATGATCTGATCTACCACTCTATGGTTGTTGGAGTAGCGGTTTGGGTGGCTTACCTGATATTCGTGGCTTGGTTCTCCCTGAAATTCTGTTTGCATATCAGTGGGCCTGGCCCTTCAGTGCTACTCCTAGTTCACTCTTTCTACCTCATGATGACACCTCCTAATCCCTTAGATATTTTGAGCAAAAACCTGAATGCGAGCGATGTCCATATCCTTCTGTAAGGAAGGTGTAAGAAAGGTTTTCACATATTCTTGAAGAAACCCCATGATGAATCGATGTACCCTAGCTAGCATGGTACGGGCAAATGTTGGTGCATATCTGGCCAAAGAGTCAAACCTCATTGCATACTCTTGAATGCTCATCGTACTCTGTTTCAGGTGCAGGAACTAATCCACTCAGGCCTGTCGGATTTCTCACGGAAAATAGTGATCTATGAAGGCCTCTGAATAATTGGACCAAGTTAGGGGGTACGTCTCTACCTCGGGACCTTTCCTAACTCTTGTACCACAACACCGTTGTCTCTCGTAATTGAAATACTGTCAACTCGACTGAGTTTGTAGACGTAGTATGCATTACCATAAAAATTTAGTGTAACTGGTCTGGAAACTCCCGAGGATCCTCCCCATGGTCTGTCCTTGTGAATTGCAGGGGACTCTGGGCAAGAAACTCTCGGACTCTCAAACTTCCAAGTCTTCCAGTAGATTCAGTGATAATTGGTGCCACGAGCTGGCGTTGGGCGACCATCATCAGAGCCATCATATAAACCGTGCTCTTAACCTCCTGATTCAATGGTATAGGTGTAGGCATTGCTAGGGGTGGTGCTGAAACATCTACTGCCCTGGGGGGCTCTTGGCGTGGCAGAAAATGCTTGGTAAACTGGGATGAAGTCTCCGTATCGCCCTCAGATTAGGCCATCTCTGATTGGGGCACCCTGCTAGTGCCCTCTCCCTCCACATATCTAGCTCCCGGTTAGTCGTTGTCTGTCATGCGTCAGACATTTTCTTTGTAGATAAGCAGAAAAATGTAAGCTTAGGGATTCACCATATATGACATAGCTGTATAGCATGAGTAGAGAAAAAAGGAGGGTAACCATGCTATCATGCCTCATAGTTTCCTATCAATGGAATGTGGTGCACAACACATCTATAGATAAGACTCTACTAGACACAGCCTGCAGACTCCATAGGATACAACATTGCTCTGATACCAAGTTTGTCACGCCACACCTTAGGAGGCATGACTGGCACCTAATGCCACACTGGGACCTAGGCTGACCTGGATGGGGATAAGCACGTCTAGTGCCTGCCAACAAGTCGAAATCAAGAAAACAAACTGCTATATCTCAGTTGTAAACACAATCTTGGGCCAACAAGGCCACGAAACACCTGTGAAGGAAAAGAACTAACCTAGCAACATAACGATAATGGATCCTATGCGGTCCGATAAGACCACCATATTGTCTAGTCATAACAGAAGGAAAATAGGCAGTGTATTCATACTATAGCCAACAAGGCTTCTAACTAACTAGCTAAACTAGGCCCTACACAACCAACATGCAAAATATAACATACATAGGCCCCACACGACCAACAACAACCAACAATTGAAAAATTGTAGTATGCAAGCCTCTAAGAGTGGAATAGTGATGGGGACAGGGCCCTGACCTACCCAAAAGTTGTACACATAAGTAGAAAACCTTTTTAACTATCAACCCTGGAGAGAAGAAGCTATCTGAACTTCTAATCTAGCTGATAGCTAAGAAGGTCCTGAACCACGCCTATCCGCACCTGCAGGCAAGTATGCAGCACCCCAAAGATGGGCGTCAGTACAATATGTACCAAATATTTAAGGTAGTAGTGAGAATGATTGAACAAAACAAATTAAAGAACTGAAAGATATCAATAGAAAGGTTAAGAGTTATAACCTGAATACCCTCACAACCGGATGATAGCTAACAAGTAAGTAATACAAACAAGAACCTTACCTGGCCCCCATAAGCTTGGAAGTTATAATCAACACAAAATGACGCACTTGGATCCCCATAAGCGCTGGCAAGTACAATTCAATCTATATACCAGTAGTATGGTCAATATGAGTCAACAGGTAACCATAGCCAATCTACCTGGTCTCAGTGTCTGCAACTGAGCCCACTAGGCTCTTGTAGCTGTGTCTGAGCCCTCTGGGCTATAGTAACACACCCTGAATAGACAAGGGTCAACGGAGGGTCAGTGGTATCGATACGGAATAAAAAAAGGTGTCCATTCATGGATGGACAATAATATAGCCTTATAAGCCTGAATATAGTCCTGTCAGATATCATATAGCTCCTCTGAGCGATCTATAGCCCAGTAGGTGATTACACAACTAGTAACACTGAGGATCATTGACGAAAGTCTATAATAGGTAGGGTAAGTCCCAATCGAAATAATCAACTTTCATCTCAAAACTAATGGTAGCAGCTAATCACAACATACATTCTTATGGCTTTATTACAAGGACATTGGTCGTATTACTATACGATAGGAATAAATTGCCAAAGAGATTAGCCTTAACATACCTTGAATGTCGATTCTCACTTATCTAATTAGTTCCAACCTGTAGCTAGTAAATCTACCCAATTGCAGCTTCTACACTGTGAGAATAAGGCTACTTTCAATACTAGGACTCGACAAAGAATAATATCTTTCAATAATATTAACTATACTTCAACTCCATTTAATTCGACGGAAAACTCACAAGGTAGAGATGCTTACCTATCACTTATAGCTGCTTAGGACACAATTAGAAGTGATTCCAACAACTTTTACTCGGCGGGGTTCCAGTACTCCGAGAAAATTCTCAAGAAATAACTTTGCAGGGACGTTGCTCATAGGCCTAAAACTCGATATCCAAGATGAATTTGAATTTGGATGGAGTTTAATGGCGTAAATTGGCATAAAATAGATGAAATAGTAGAGAGAAAAGTCATAGGGCTAAATTCTGATAATTGGGAAATTTCTAATATTATGAACTTCAAACTTATAACATATTTTTATAGGTGGGTAGTGGCCGAGGGGGTGCGGCATGCCGCCCATAGTACCAGGCAAGAGGCGCGACGCGCTAGCCTTGGCACCAGGCTGGCAGGTGCAGCGCAGTGTGTAGTGGGCCTGGCCTCTGGCCCCGGCCTCTTGCTCGCTTGATGTCATACTCGTATACTCACCCTTCGAACCCCACCTCACATGTATCATACTCCAAAACTCTCAATATACATACGCATATTTCCGTTTGATGATAAAACTTATGGGGTGTAACATTCATGGTCAAATAAGGGATAGTGCTGGTCATAAAATCTCAGGAAAGTGGATAGAGGTGGATAAAGCAAAAATTGAAGTAATAGTTGAGTTGCCACCAACTATTTCTGTAAAGAGGGTCAGAACCTTTATAAGGCTTCCAAGATTCAAGGTTTATCTAGTACTTTTCAAAGATTGCACAACCATTGTGTATAATGCTCGAGAAGGAGGTGAAATTCATATTTGAGGAGGCATGTCTGAAGGCATTAGAGGTAATGTGTGATGCTAGTGGGGTGGCCCTAGGTGGTATACTGGGCTAATGGAGAGCAAAGATTTTCATCCCATCTATTATTCTAGTAAAACACTTAATACATCTCAAAAGAACTACATAGTAACTGAACATGAGCTACTAACAGTAGTCTTTACATTTGAAATATTTCAGGCATATTGATGTGTCATGGTTTTATGGAACTTTCAACACTTAAAACTAAGAAAATATGTTAATCCCAAGCATGTCTATATGGATATAATTTATTTTTGTTAAGTGGTGCAGGGAAACATGTTTGGAAAGTGACATGGGCATAAGGAGCCTAAAATGGTCTAAGTTTGGAGTGCCAGCAAGGTAACTAGTCTTCATATCACTGGACGACTCGTTTCGTTAGGAGAAGATGGTTTTAAAGTACCAAACTGGGCTGGAGACAGTGTAGACAATGGATTGACACCATGACTCGTCAAGTCTGGCCATGAGTCGTTAGGTGTATCATGGGGTTCGCAAGCTGAAATAGATTACAAGTCCTCTAGGTCACAATGAGAAGAGAAATGAGTTGTCATATGACTCCATGACTCGTCAAAAACACTCATCAAGTTGAAGTTCAGAAGCTAACTTAAAGTGTTGAGAGTGGCGATGGAAGGAGCAACGTGTCATTATGAGACTCAATGACTCATCACGAGCAGTTATGGATAGTCACGAGCACATGATTTTGCAAAGGCAAGTGATGCAAGCCAAAGGCAAGGAGGAATATCACGAAGGCATGAGCTCCATCTCACTCCCATCCTTGTCATTGAGTTGCTTGATGTGTGGGGCATTGACTTTATTATCCTATTTGTGAGCTCAAATGGGATGAAGTACATACTTGTAGTTTTGGACTATGTTTGTAAGTGGGTGGAGGCAATTGCATTTCCAAATAGTGAAGCTAGGAGTGTCACAACATTCTTAAGGTAGAATATTTTCTCCAAATTTGAGACTCCTAGAGAATTCATTAGTGATAGTGGTTCGCACTTTTGCAATGTTGTTTTGGACCTTGCTAGAAAAATATGCGGTGAAGCATAGGGTGGCAACACCTTATCACCCACAGTATAGTGGGCAAGTTGAGGTCTCCAATTGGGAGATAAGGACTACCTTAGCAAAGACTATAAATGCTGATAGGACAGATTAGTCTAGGAAGCTGGATGATGTTTTGTGGGCTTATCTGAATGCATTCAAGACCCCTATAGGTATGTCTCCTTATCAGCTTGTGTATGAGAAAGCATGTCATATTCTGGTAAAACTTGAGCACAAATCCATGTGGGCGCTCAAAAAGTTGAATCTGAATTGGAGTGATATTGCGAACGTGAGGCTTAATCTGTTGAATGAGTTAGATGAATTTCGTTTGAAGGCATATGAAAGTTCAGAATTTACAAAATGAGGATGAAGATACAGCATGACGGGAAAGTTGAGCAAAGAGAGTTCAACCCTCGGGATATGGTGTTGTTACTCAATTATAGGCTTCACTTGTTTCTTTGCAAGTTGAAGTTTAAATGGTTGGGACCATTTTGAGTGGTCCAAGTGTTCTCATATGGTGCAATTGAGTTGGAAAATCATGAAGGAAAACGATTTAAGGTGAAGGGCCAGTGGGTGAAAGCATATTTGGGGAAAAGCGAACAAATAAAACTAGCGACCTGTGGGCTCTAGGTGAAGTCTAAGTAACCCGGACCTTGTGTCGTGCCAAGATGTTAAACCAGGTGTTGCATGGGAGGCAACCCATGGAGGTGTCTTGGTGAAGTCTGAGTAATCAAGATACCTGCGTCGTGCCACAACGTTAAATCAGGGCCTTCTTGGGAGGAAAAAAAAGTTGTAATTGTAATACCAATATAGTGTTTATGTTTGTTCATATGCGCAAGTGAGTAAGATGGGAAATCTGGAGTTGGAACAAATATTTTGAACATTAGAATCTGGTGCCAAAAAAATAGAACGAGTTGTTACCTTACATAATGACTCATCATTACTAGTCGTGGCCACTGAAGCAGAAAACATTAGGCTTTGGAGAGTTAGTGATGAGTGACTTGACGAATGGTGAGGTCACTCGATAACTTGTTAAGTTCCTCATCCTGACACAACTGGAAGTTCACCAAGAGTACAGGGCCGATGACTCAAGAGACGACTCATTGGGAAACATCATCAGTAGTTTCCTGAGGCATTAGGTCCTAGGTAAGTTTTATTTATTTATTAATGTAACATGCATCATAACGAGTCATGATTCTTTCAAAAGACTAATCAAAACAGGGTTCGAGGGCTAACAGTTCAAAAATTTACCTTACCCGACCCGTGAGAAGAAGGTTGAAATTAATTTTATTTTCAATTATAACCCACAATCTTCCCCAATTACTCCACATTCAAAGCCTAATACTATTGAACAGTTCCCTCCTACCTCTCCACTTACACTCTTCACTTCCACACACACAAACACACCAGCACAACATCATGATCGCCACCCTTTCCCGCACTCCGTGAAGCATAACTACTTGACTTCTCATCTTCTCTCCTCGAACATCATCCTAATAATGAGTATTTTAATGATCCTGTATTCTATTTTACCTCTCATGCTTAAATAAATTCCTGTTAATGTTTGAATTTGGTCCAAAAATTAAAACTTAGTTGGTGTGAATTTAATTTCCTAAAATTGTGAACACAGTAATAGTTGAACTAAATGGATTTATGTTAAAGATTTTGTGGTAGACTATTTGGAATGAATGAGCTTGTGATTATTATTTAACATCGATTGGCTTAGGTTTCTTACACCCATTGAGTCGGCGGGTATTACGGTCTGTAATTGCATTGGCAACGAAGCTTGGATCGCTTTGCCCCACCAAACTCCCACCGAAATAAAGTTTAAAAGTATGAAATAGGTGAAGTCTGCGTAACCCAATCAGTTTGATAACTTAGCCAGTGATGACGCCCCAGTAATGACTCGTTTGATAACTCAACGAGCCGTCACTTGTGTCGTCACCAATGCGAACAAATATAGTGACACTAGACTCTCAAGAATGAGTCATTTGATGAGTCGTGGTCTCACTTGAAGACTCGTGGGGTGACTCATCCTGAGTGGAGAACAAATGGTACTAACCTGAACATAAGACTATGACTAACTTAACGACTCATTGCCACAAGCAACAAATCGTTAGGTCAGGTCGTTAAGACCACAAGAAATGATTCAAAAATTGAAACATGTGCAAAATAGATGACTTCACAACAAGAAATGACTTGTGGTTCAAATCGTTAAGTCTACTATAAAAGGTGCAAAAATTTTAACATACAGACAATGGATGACTTAACGAGCCATTTCTAGTGACAACGACTTGTAGAGTCACTCATCCTGTCTGAAGGTAGTTACTTAATTAGTACATTATTATATTATAATCTTGGGTACTAATGTTTATTCCACATGTACAATGGCACCAAAAGGAACTCCTAAGAAGGGTCCGACCAAGAAACAAAGGTCGGCAAAGGGAAAACCCTCGACTCGTAGATTGGTAGATGAACCATCAGCCTTAGATAGTCGAGAGTCTTAGTTGAAGAGTATCAAATAGAGCAGGAGCAGTTGGAACAGCGATAGACCACGGCTAGAATGAAACATCCCGTTAGTCCTACATCAATTGTCGCATCTCCAACCCTGCTTGCAGGGGATCCTCCTAGGAAGGACAAAGATAATGATAGTGACTCATCTCCCAAAAATAAGAGGGGAGAGTTCGATGCTTAGAGGGAAGGTGGTGCAAATGACAAAATAGACACCTCGAACACCTTTCCCACTTCTGCTGACATAGATTAGTCATGGAGAGTAATAAACATGTGGGGTGTCCCGAGAATGAGGGAGATCTTTAATCGAGATATTGTTTCACAAGATAAGGGCCATCCAAAAAGGAGCATCTATGAGGATCCGAGAGTTGCCACTGTTGGGATTAAAGATCTTCCAAGTATTCAACAACTATTTGAGAAATACAGGTTAAGTTAGTTGAGTGAACCATCTGGTAATTATAGCCCAACTTTCATCCATGAGTTCTATGTGGCATATGCAGCCACCCTGAAAAATCAGGTCGTGGGAGGCCAAGACTAGAGGAAGAGGCCCTCACTGACTAGAGTTATGGTCCGGGAAACACTAGTAGACATTTCTGAGCACACCATCTCGTGCATGCTCAATGGTCCAGAATTTGAACCTATGATTAACACAACTGAATTTGATTATCGACTGAGTGAGTTACAGAAGATTAAGGTCAAGAAGTTGAGCCACGAGGACAGAAAAAGGAAGTATACATAGCTGGCACAGATCATAACCACTTAGGGTACATCGGTGCAGTGGTTAAATAGACTACAGGTGTCACGCTCTGCCTTGGGGGGTATGACTGGCACCTAGTGCCCTGTTAGGATCTGAACTGCTAGACTACTGAGCCTAACCACATCTGGTGCCTGGCTGGCTCTAACTCTGATTCACGCAAACAACGGGCTATGTAACGGCTGTAAACACAGCCTTCGGCCGACTAGGCCTATAGCCACCTGTACTATAACATCAGCTAACCAGAATCACATTTATATAGGGAAATCAGTAAGGGCCAACAAGGCCACCATGCTGTCTAGTTATCTCCAAATCAGTATAACAAATGTTGAACAACTACGTGACCGGCAAGGTCACCACTAGTAACTGGATACGGCCCACACAGCCAATATAAACAATAATACTAAACAGCTAAAAATACGCACGGCCCCACACGAACGGCACAACTAACCACAGGGAGATATATATACACAATCTGCAAGCCTCTAAGAATGCTGATAAGATGGTCGGGACACGGCCCCGGCCTACCCGTACTATACAACAAAAGAAAATGATGTAAACCTCTGAATATCAAGCTCCGAATGACAGGAGCTGATGACTCTGTGCTGGCTAGGATCACGAGGGATCGGCTCCTCATCTATAGGTACCTGCAGGCAAGTAATGCAGCGCCTCAAACGGGCGTCAGTACCACTAGTACTAAGTATGCAAAGCAAACTGAACATAACTGAATATAAGCAACATAACTAGAATTTCTAAACAGTAGGAAATATCTGAAACTGTCTGGACTGATGAAATCTGAAACAAGCTTATCCGTACTGAGGGTAAGGTAGGAGTATACCTGTCGTCATGGCGACCTGTTGTTTATCAGCTAATAGATATCAAGTATATACATATATATAACAAACAAGGACCTATACCAGCCCCCATAAGCCGGAAGGTGCCAACCAACACATAATCTATATACCCCTACCCAGGTCAAAACCATCCAAAAATAAATCACTCCACTCGTTTACTAACTACGAGCACCTCAACCAGCCCCCTTGGGTCTGCAACTCGGGCTATGGCCTCTGACTATAACTGTGTCTGAGTCCAGAGGACTCCTGTACTGTAAACTGTAATCTGTATCTGTATTCTGTAATCTGCCCTTGGGCGCAAGTGCACAACAGGGTAAGCTATACATCTATATTGATCAGCCTGATATGGGGAATGTTGCATCCCATCTTCATCCTACTGCAGACGGCATGCCACTCCTTGGAGTGACGTATCCTCACCCTCTGGCGGGCGAGTCGACACAGCTATTAACCCAGGGGAGGAGAGGACACTCCAAGGGTGCCCTCATAGCACAAACAGGTCTCAACAAACAATAATCACGTATAGAAAGCATGTTTGATCTGAAAATACTATATGTAATCTGATCTTATTCTGAACTCTTTTCTGCTTGGAACTGATTCTCATACTGAACTATACTGTATTTTAGCTATCTTATGGCTGTCTAATATTGCTTTACTCACTTTCATTCTAAATATATATATATATATATCATAATATTATAAAACATGCTTGCTAGATTCATACTGGACTCAATTCTCGACTTCTAAATTCTTTCTTCTATAGTTCACGCTATTTGCTATACTAGATTACTAACTTGCGGAAGGAATTAGCTTTACATACCTTCGCTTCGGATTTCCCGACTAACTGGCATAGCTCGGTCAGTACTTCTGCTATTTCTCCCAACTGCATTCATATATATGTCAATTAGAACTAAATATGCTAATATTCTGGAAGAAAATATAACTTTCAATATATATATAGCCCAAACTTTGGCTTATCGAAAAACGGTCAAAAACTCGCTATTTCTCGAGAGTCCATAAGGGAGAAATACTCACTTTAGGGCTAAGAGTATATTGACACTAATTTGGAGCAATTCCACTTACCTTAGCTCGGTAGCACGATGATTCGCCGGCCGAATTTCACGAAACTAACTCCGTAGGAATGCTCCTTACTGCTTAATACCTCGGTATCTGGAGTTAATTTGAGTTTGGACCGCATTTGATGGCGTAATCGGATGAATATTATAAGAAATCCTCATTCTCCCTGTTTTACTTCGTGTTCTCTGGAAATTATATGATGAAATGAAGATAAACACCAAAGTTGGAGGCTTTTATACTTGGGGCTGCACCTCACCTCTGTGAAACGCTGTGTATCGCGGAGCCTAGCCTTCGTGACACGCTGTGTATCGCGAAGGTGAGCCTCCGTGCACTTTGGCCATCGCGGAGGGGGTCTGCCAGCCTTCTCTTGCGATGGTTCGACATGTCAGTTATCCGCTCTTTCCCCAGCCTTTTCCTAGCATGTATGGCATTCAAAAACTCTGAACCAACATGCGAATAGGCCATCTACATGTCGCGAATTTATGGGGTGTAACATTCTCTCCCCCCCCCCCTTAAGAACATTCGTCCTTGAATGTAAACTTCTATTTATAGGAATTCTCAACTTACTCAACTTATTTCTAGAAAAATTTTGGTAGAGTTTCCCCTGTAATATGGACTATCTCAAGAACCTGAAATGCAGAGAAGATCAATACAGGTACTCCACACAATACTATAGTATCCATCGCATAAAAGACTGGAGTCGACTATCTCATTTATACGTATACTATAAGGCACTATATAAAATAACAATACTAACATACCTTTTGACTGACTAGGGTTGAAACAAGTAAGGATATCTGATTTTCATATCTTCCTCTGCTTCCCAGGTCATCTCTTCTCAGTTCTTATTACGCCACAGCACCTTGACAGAAGCAATATATTTGGTTCTCAATCTACGAACCTGTCCGTCTAAGATAGCTACTGGAACCTCTTCATAGGCCAACTCTTCCGTAACCTAGACATCCTGGACTGGGAAAACTCTGTGAGGGTCTCCTATGCACTTCCTTAGCATAGATACATGGAAAACTGGATGAACAAACTCTAATTCTGGAGACAAGTTCAATTCGTATGCCACTCGACCTACTCTCCGCCAAATCTGATAAGGCCCAATGAATCTCAGGCTAAGCTTACCTCTCTTACCGAATCTCATCACCCCTTTTATCGGAGATACTTTCAGAAATACCCAGTCATTGACATCAAATTCCAAGTCTCTACGCCGCACATCAGCATACGATTTCTGGCGGCTCTGTGCAGTCAATAAGTGTTCTCTGATAAGCTTTACCTTCTCCTCTGACTGTTGAATAATATCTGGCCCAATAAGCACTGACTCTCCCACTTCAAACCAGCCAACTGGCGATCTACATTTTCGCCCATACAATTCCTCAAAGGGCGCTATCTGGATAGCCGAGTGATAGCTATTATTATAAGAAAACTCAATTAGCGGCAAATGCTCATCCCAGCTACCTCCAAAATCTAGCACACACGCCCGTAGCATGTCCTCGAGTGTCTGAATAGTGCGTTCAGCCTGTCCATCTGTCTGAGGGTGGAATGCTGTGCTCAAAATAATCTGCGTTCCCAGACCTCTCTGAAATGACTGCCAAAATCTAGCTGTAAATTGTGCTCCTCTATAAGAGATAATAGATACTGGAATACCATGTAATCTAACTATTTCTCTGATATACGATTCGGCATAATCCTCGGTAGAGAAAGTAGCTTTCACTGGCAGGAAGTGGGCTGATTTTGTCAGTCTGTCAACTATTACCCAAATGGAGTCATGTCTATGTCTGGTATGGGGTAATCCTGCTACAAAGTCCGTGTTCACTGCTTCCCATTTCCAGAGAGGCACAGCTATGTCCTGAGTCAACCCGCCTGGTTTCTGGTGTTCCACTTTTACCTGTTGGCAGTTAGGACATTGGGCTACAAATTCTGCTATTTCCCTTTTCATACCTGGCCACCAGTAGAACTCCTTGATATCATGGTACATTTTTGTTGCACCTGGGTGGAGAGAATAGCAGGCGTAATGTACCTCATTCATAATCTGTTGGCAAAGCCCTAAAATATTTGGAACATAGAGGCGTCCCTTACATCACAGCACTTCATCCTCAATTATCTGAAAATCTGGCGCTTTCCCTTGCTGAATTCTTCCCTTAAGCTGGACCAGGTCAGGATCTTTATATTGTCGTTCTTTTACCTCCATAACAAATGACGACATAGCGGTGTTCTAAATTACCGCTCTGTTGTCCTCTGTTTCTGCTACGCGAACGGCTAGGCTGGCCAATTGATGTAATTCTCTGACCAACTCCCGCTGCTCGGGCCGCAAATATGCCAAACATCCCATTGATTTACGGCTGAGAGCATCTGCTACTACATTGGCTTTTCCCAGATGATACAGAATGTCCACGTTATAATCTTTCAATAACTCCAACCAGCGACACTGTCGCCCATTTAACTCCCTCTAAGTGAAGATATACAGTAGGCTCTTATGATCTGTGAAAATATCCACATGGACGCCATACAAGTAATGTCTCCATATCTTTAAGGCGTGGATCACTGCGGCTAACTCCAGGTCGTGGGTAGGGTAATTCTTCTCGTGTTTCCTAAGCTGTCCGAAAGCATACGCAATCACTTTACCGTGCTGCATCAACACACAACCCAACCCAATACCTGATGCGTCACAATACACTGAATAACCCTATGTACCTTCCGGTAATGCTAACACTAGAGCGGAGGTTAATCTATCCTTTAATTCTTGGAAACTCTGATGTCATGCCTCTGCCCGCTGAAACATTACTGTTTTCTGCGTCAGCTTAGTTAGAGGTGCTGCTATAGTGGAGAATCCCTCAACAAATCTTCTGTAATATCCCTTTAATCCCAGAAAACTGCGGACTTCGGTCGGAGTGGTAGGTCTAGGCCATGTTTTGACTGCTTCTATTTTCTGGGTGTCAACCTGTATACCAGTATCCGACACAATATGCCCTAAGAAAGCTACTGAATTTATCCAGAATTCACATTTAGAGAATTTAGCATACAACTGACGGTCCCTGAGAATCTGGAGCACTGTCCGTAAATGGACATGGTGGTCTGCCTCCGAGCGAAAATACACCAGAATATCACCGATAAATACTATCACGAACAGGTCCAAGTATGGTCTGAAGGTACTGTTCATCAGGTCCATAAATACTGCTGGGGCATTCGTCAACCCAAAGGACATAACTAGGAATTCAAAGTGGCCATATCGAGTCTTGAAGGCTATTTTGGGAATATCTCTTTCACGAACTCGAACCTGATGATATCCGAACCATAAGTCAATCTTGGAGAAATATCTGCCCCCCTGTAACTGATCAAACAAATCATCTATTCTGGGAAGCGGATACTTATTCTTGACTGTAACCTTATTCAGCTATCGGTAGTCTATACACATGCGGAGCGAGCCATCCTTCTTTCTCACAAATAGGACTGGCGCACCCCACGGTGAAGTACTTGGCCTAATAAAGCCCTTATCTAACAGGTCCTTTGGCTGCTTTTTTAATTCCCTGAGTTCAGCAGGAGCCATGCGATACGGAGGAATTGATATAGGCTGAGTGCCTGGTAGTAAGTCGATTGCAAAATCTATTTCCCTTTCTGGGGGAATACCAGGTAACTCATCTGGAAATACATCAGGGAATTCATTCACCACTGGAACAGACTGGAGTGTCGGAGACTCTACCCGAACATCCTGAACCCTGACTAGGTGGTAAATACATCCCTTAGCTATCAATTTCCTCGCCTGAAGGTAGGAAATAAACCTGCCTTTTGGCGTAGCTGTGCTGCCTTCCACTCTCGCACTGCCTCCCCTGGAAAGTGGAATCAGACCGTCTTGGTCTAACACTCTACATTGGCATAGCACGACGCCAACCAATCCATACCCATAATGGCATCGAAATCAATCATCTCTAGTTCTACCGGATCTACTGTAGTTTGATGATCAACAACCTCTACTGTACACCCTCGATAAATTCTGCTATCTATAATGGAGTCACCGACAGGTGTAGATAATGAGAAGGGCTACTGTAACAATTCTGGTGCAACATTGAACATTCGAGCCACAAATGGGGTAACATAGGACAAAGTGGACCCTAGATCAATCAGTACATATGCAGGGCATGAGAAAATAGTCATCATACCTGTTACCACATCTGGAGACACCTCTGAGTCCTGTTTCCCTGGTAATGCATAGGTACGGCTTGAGCACGTACCTGAACTAGAGGCTCCTAATCTACCTCGGCCTCTACCTGTTGAACCTGAGGGCCTACGCCCTACCGAGGCTGCTGGAGCTTGTGGCCCAGCGGATCCCCTGTCCTAGCTATCTCGGCTACCTTGCCCCCTGGCCGGACAATCTCTCATCATGTGCCCCTCCTGCCCGCATATATAAAATCCTGAGGAGCCATATCTACAAGCTCTGATGTGAGGTCGGCTGCAAATAGGGCAGGGTGGGGGTGTGTATCTGCTCTCTCTACCCACTTCTGCTGAGGCGAATCCACCGTTCGAGAACTGCCACCAGACTCTAACTGCCCTGGACAAATAAATCTACCCCTCTGCTGTTGTGGTGGAGGTGGGGGTCTAGGGGGCCTGGGTCCTCTCTGAATCTCCCTCTGTATTTCATCTGATCTATCCCTGCGGCGTTACTCCTGATTTGTCTGTCTACTATCCTGTTGCCGCTGTCTAAGGCCCTCAATAGTCTGGGCAAAGGCCTGCACCCGGGTAATGTCCATATCTTCCAATAATGTAGTTGTCATGCATGCCTCAATGTATTATGGGTTCAGAGCCATAATAAACTGGTGGACTCTGGACGGCATGGTGTCCACAAAAGCTGGAGCATAGTGGGTTAAGGAGTCAAATTGTAAGGCATATTCTCGTACGCTCCTCGCCCCCTACTCCAAGTGCAAGAACTGATCCATCTGGGCCTATCAGATCTCCCATGGCAAATAACAATCCAGGAAGGCCTCCGAGAAGCTGGACCAGGTCGGAGGGGCAACATCTCTCCCTTGAGACCTTTCCTAGCTCTCGTACCATAATACAGCTATGTCTCACAACTGGAATACTACTAACTCAACCGATTCTGTAGGTGTCACATGCATGACCCGGAAGATTCCTTGCATCTGATTTAGGAAATCCTGGGGGGCCTCTGCCTGATCTGACCATGTGAACTGTGGGGGACCCAATGCCAGAAATTCCCTGACCCTTGAACTGCCAGATCCTCCTGATGGCTCTGCTGTTACAAGTGGCACTGACTGGCGCTGAGTGGCCATCATTTGTGCCAACATAACAACTGCACTGCGAACCTCCTGGTCGGATGGTATAGGTACAAGAGCTATCGGAGGCGGTGTCGTTCTGAATGGCTCCTGGTGAGATGAGGACTGCTGAGAAGGCTGTGATGATGCCTCTATATCACCCTCAGATCGGGCTGATTCTAAATGAAGTTGAGGCATCCTGCTGGTGCCTTCTCCTGCTGCGGTATCCAACCTTCTACCTGTGGCATGGTGTCGCTGGTCTGCCATTTTTTTCTATAGACAAAGAATATGATAAGTTTTAAGAACTCGACCCTATATTGTACCACTCTACAGTACGACTGAATAGGAAGAAAGAGTAACCATCCTATCATGCCCTGCAGCCTCCTGCCTATAGTATGTAGTGCACAACACATCCACAGACAAGACTCTACTTAGCACGGCTTGCAGACTCCCTAAGACACGACCTGCTCTAATACCAAGTTTGTCACGCCCCGTCTTGGGGGGTATAACTGGCACCTGGTGCCCTGTTAGGTTCTGAACAGCTGGACTACTAAGCCTAACCACATCTGGTGCCTGGCTAGCTCTAACTCTGATTCACGAAAACAACAGGCTATATAACGGTTGTAAACAAAGCCTCCGGCCGACTAGGCCTATAGCCACCTGTACTATAACATCAGCTAACTAGAATCACATCTTATATAGGAGTAAAAAGATGGTCGGGACAGGGCCCCGGCCTACCCATAATGTACAACCAAAAAGAAGTAAACCACAAGCGCTGGAAGAAAGGAGTTGATGGCTCTGTACGACTGACTGGAACTATGAGGGATCTGCTCCTCATCTATGTGTACCTGCAGGCAAGAAATGCAGTGCCCCAGAAGAGGGCGTCAGTACCACAGGTACTGAGTATGTAAAATAATAACTTTAAATGGCTGAAAGTAATAAATAGAACTAACAATAGCTGAAGTAAGGAAAATGGAATGAAGCTGACTAAAGTAGTGAAATCAGGGCTAAACATAACTGTAATGACGAGGGTAGGGGTCATACCTGACAAATGAGGCATCTTACTGTCTAACTATCAGTACTAAAGAAAACATAAACCTTACCTGGCCCCCATAAGCCGGAAAGTACAATCATCACAGAACAACCCACCTGGGCCCCCATTAGCCCTAGTGAGTACACCTCAATCTATATACCCCTATCCAGGTCATACTGAGTCAACTAATAGCTATATCTCGATTGCTTTTTACCAATTAATTGGCAAGTTTCAGCTCGTGTTCAACTGCCCTTCTCAACTGAAATCGTGTTACTGAAAAGATAGGACTAGTTTTAACACTAAATTCGGCAAAAAGGAAAACCTTATATATAAATATTGACTATATTCCAACTTAACCGAACATGGTTGAAACCTCATTGTTTCTCGAAAGTCTAGAAGGGAGAAATACTTACTTTAAGCCTGGGATCGTATTGACACTAGTTTTGAGCAATTCCAACAACTTTGGCTCGGCGGGATGACGATTCGCCGGGCGAATTTCACGAAACTAACTCCGTAGAAATGCTCCCTGTAGCCTTATACTTCGATACTCGAAGTTAATTTGGATTTGGATGGCCTTTAGTAGCGTAATTGGATGAAAATTATGTGTTTTCCTTCGTCCCTATCCTCTGCTGGTCGTGGTTTTTGATTTATATCTTAACTTCTAAGTGCGAGACCCTTATATACTTGAGGCATCAGACAAGGCAACGTGGAACGTTGCTCAACGTGTTGATTCTGCTGCATGCCACATTGGCTAACGCACTGATTCTGCTCCATGCCACTTTGCCCCTCTAGGCAGCTTGGTTCGGCCTCCTCTCGCGAAATCCCAAATTGGCACTCGTTCGGCCTTTCCTCGGGCCCTTTCCTCGTATGTATGACATTCTAAAACTCTCAACCAACATGCGAATAGGCTGACTAAACGCTATAAACTTACGGGGTGTAACATCCTCCCCCCTTAAGAACATTCTTCCTCGAATGTTAATTTTTACCTGCAAGAATCTTAACTTGCAATTACTTATTCTGGAAAATTTTCAGCAGAGTCTCCCCTGTAATATTGACTATCAAAAACCCCTGAAACGCAGAAAATTCCAATACATGTACTCCACACAATACTATGGAATTCATTTCACATTATACTGAAGTCAACTACTCCACATATACAAATATATGATGCAACTTATGAAACAACAATAACAACATACCTCTGGCTGCCCAATCTGACTAAGTCTGAAATAACTGAGGATATCTGGATTTCATATCGTCTTCTACCTCCTAGGTCATCTCCTCTAGATTTTTATTTCGCCATAATACTTAAACAAAAGCGACATCTTTAGTTCTCAGTCTACGGATCTGCCTATCTAGTATGGCTACTGGAGCTTCTTCATAAGCTAACTCCTCAGTGACTTGGACGTCTTGGACTGGAATAATCCGGGAGGGATCTCCTATGCACTTCCTCAGCATTGATACGTTAAAACTAGGCGAACAGATTCTAATTCTGGAGGTAAATTCAATTCATAAGCCACCTGGCCTATCCTTCGGTGAATATGATAAGGCCCAATAAATCTCGGGCTGAGCTTTCCTTTCTTACAAAATCTCATCAAACCCTTCATCGGTGAAACCTTCAGAAATACCCAGTCATCCACATTAAATTCTAAGTTCCTTCGCCGAACATCAGCATAAGATTTCTGGCAGCTCTGAGCAGTCAGCAGACGTTCCCCGATAAGCTTTACTTTCTCTTCTGACTGACGAATAATGTCTGGCCCAATCAATGCTAATTTTCCTACCTCAAACCAACCAGCTGGAGACCTGCACTTCCTCCCATACAACGCTTCATAAGGCGCCATCTGAATTGCTTAATGATAACATTATTATAGGCGAATTCAATAAGCGGTAGAAGTTCATCCCAGCTACCTCCAAAATCTAGCATACATGCCCGTAATATATCCTCGAGTGTCTTGATTTTACGTTCTGCCTTCCTGTCAGTCTGAGTATGGAAAGCTGTGCTCAGGTTAACCTGCATCCCCAGGATCTTCTAAAAAGATTACCAAAACTTAGTTGTAAACTGCACCCCTCTGTCAGAGATAATTGACAGCGGAACACCATGCAATCATACTATTTCTCTAATATACAGCTCAACATAATCTTTGACTGGAAAGGTAGCCCTTACTAGCAGAAAGTGAGCTGGCTTTGTCAACCTGTCAACAATTACCCAGATAGAATCATATTTATGCCTGGTATGGGGTAACCCTACTACAAAATCCATATTAACTGCCTCCCATTTCCATAAAGGCACAGCTATATCCTGTGTCAGTCCGCCTGGTTTCTGATGTTTAGCTTTCACCTGTTGGCAATTGGGACATTGAGCTACGAATTTTGCTATCCCCTTTTTCATTCCCGGCCACCAGTAAATCTCTTTTACGTCATGGTACATCTTTGTCGAACCTGGATGGAGAGAGTAACGGGCATAGTGTACCTCGCCCATAATTTGTTGGCGAAGCCCTGCCATGTCTGGAATGTAGAGGCGATCCTTATATCTCAAAACTCCATCCTCGGTTACCTGGAAATCTGCCACCTCCCCTCGCTGGATGCTATTTTTGAGCTGAACCAGGCTAGGGTCTTCATACTGTCGTTCTTTAACTTCAACAAATAATTATGACACTGAGGTATTCTGGATTTCCGCTCCATTGTCTCCCGATGCTACTATACGAATGGCTAAACTAGCTAGCTGATGTAATTCTCGGGCCAATTCCTGCTGCTCGGGCTGTAGATATGCCAAGCTTCCCATGGATATACAGCTAAGGGCATCTTCTACAACATTGGCCCTTCTTGGGTGATATAAAATATTCACATCATAATCCTTTAACAGCTCCAACCAGCGACGCTGCCACAACTTGAACTCTTTCTGCGTGAAAATACACTGCAGGCTTTTGTGATCAGTGAAAATATCTACATGGACGCCATACAGGTAGTGTCTCCATATTTTCAATGAATGAATCACCGCGGCTAATTCTAGGTCATGTGTTTGGTAGTTGTTCTCATGCTTCCTCAGCTGCCTAGAAGCATAGGCAATCACCTTACCATGCTACATCAAAACACATCCTAACCCAACACCTGAAGCGTCATAATAGACTGCAAAACCCTCTGTGCCTTCTGGTAACGCTAGTACCAGTGCCGATGTCAACCTGTCTTTCAATTCTTGGAAGCTCTACTGACATGCTTCCATCTAATGGAATTTTGTAGCCTTCTATGTCAGTTTGGTTAAAGGTGCTGCTAAAGTGGAAATTCCTTCCACGAACTTTCTGTAATACCCGGCTAACCCCAGGAAACTACGTACCTCTGTCGGAGTGGTAGGTCTAGTCCATGTTTTCACTACCTCTATCTTCTGCATATCTACCTATATACCAGCATCTGACACAATATGGCCCAAGAAGGCTATTGAATTCAGCCAAAATTCACATTTAGAAAATTTTGCATATAGCTGGCGATCTCTGAGAATCTGGAGCACTATCCGTAGATGATCTTGGTGATATTCCTCTGAGCGAGAATACACCAGAATATCATCAATAAATACTATCTCGAACAAGTCCAGGTATGGTCTAAAAATGTTATTCATCAGGTCCATGAACACTGTTGGGGCATTTTTCGGTCCGAAGGACATGACTAGAAATTCAAAATGGCCATATTTGGTCCTGAAGGCAACCTTTGGAATATCTCTTTCACGAACCCGAACCTGATGATATCCTAATCTTAAGTCAATCTTTGAAAAATACTTCTCTCCCTGTAACTGATCAAACAAATCATCTATTCTGCGAAGCGGGTACTTATTCTTGATAGTGACTTTATTTAGTTGTCGATAATGTATACACATACGGAGGGAACCGTCCTTCTTCCTCATGAACAGAATGGCGCCCCCATGGTGAGGTACTCGGCCTGATAAAGCCTTTGTTTAACAAATCCTTCAATTGTTCCTTTAGTTCTCTGAGTTCAGTAGGAGCCATCCCATATGGAGGAATAGATACAGGCTGAGTGCCTGGTAACAGATCGATTGCAAAATCAATTTCCCTTTCAGGGGGAATACCAGGAAGCTCATCTGAAAATACGTCGGGAAATTCATTAACCACTGGAATAGACATGAGGGTCGAAGGCTCTACCCGAACATCCTGAACTCTGACAATATGATAAATGCACCCTTTTGCTATAAATTTTCTCGCCCGAAGATAGGAAATAAACCTACCTTTTTGCATAGCCTGTACTACCTTTCCACTCCCGTACTGCCTCCCCTGGAAAGTGGAAGCGGACAATCTTGGTCCAACATTCAACATTGGCATAGCATGGAGCTAGCCAGTCCATACCCATAATGACATCAAAATCAACCATTTCTAGTTCTATCAAGTCTGTTGTAGTCTGACCAATGGCAATCTCTACTGTACACCCCTGATAGACCTTTCTGGCTATAATAGAGTCACCAATGGGTGTAGACACTGAGAAAGGTCGCTGAAGAAATTCTGGCATAGTACTAAACTTCCGAGCTACTAGTGGTGTAACATAAGACAAGGTAGATCCCGAATATATCAACACATAAGCAGGATGAGAGCAAATGTTCAGCATACCTGTCACAACATCTAGTGATGACTCTGACTACTATCGCCCAGGTAGTGCATAAATACGATCTGGGCCGGCACCTGAATAGGAGGCCCCTGATCTGCCTCGACCTCTGGCAGCTAAAACTGAGGGCCTACGCCCTGCCGGAGATGCTGGAGCTCGTGATCCTGCTGAGGACCTATCCTGTTGATCCCAGTCACCCTAACCCCTAGCTGGACAATTCCTCATCTGATGAACCTCCTGTCCACAAATGTAACATGCTGTGGAACCATACCTACATGCTCTAGAGTGGCGTCGACTGCAAATAAGGAAAAGTGGTATTGTAAACCCACTCTGCTCCACTCCCTTATGTTGCTATGAACCTACTGCTCGCGAACCTTCACCGTGCTCTAGCTGCCCTCGGAGACTAGACCTGCTTCTCTGCCGCTGTGGTGGAGGCAGGGTCTAGGCGGCCTATCTGATAACCGTGGCCTAGGTCCTCCCCGGGACTCCTCCCGGAATTCATCTGGTCTGTCCCTACGGCGTTGCTCCTGACTTGTCCTCCTAATATCCCGTTGCCACTGTCTGATACCCTTATTATTCTGAGCAAAAGCTAGCACACGGGAGATATCCATATCCTCTCATAGTATGGCTATGATGCAGGTCTCAACATATTCCAGGTTCAGCCCTATATTAAAGTGGTGTACCTTGGCTGGCATTGTGTCCGCAAAGGCTGGCGCATATCGAGCCAAGGAGTCAAACCGCATAGCATATTCCCGAACACTCAGCGACCCCTGCTCAAAGTGTAAGAACTAATCAATCTGGGCCTGTAGAATTTCCTGTGGTAGGTAATGATCCAAGAAAGCCTCTAAGAAGCTGGGCCAGGTCGGAGGGAAAACATTTCTCCCTCGTGACCTCTCCCAACTCTTATACCACAATACAACGATATCCTATAGCCGGAATACCGCCAACTCAACTGACTCTATGGGTGTAGCATGCATCACCCTGAAAATCCTCTGCATCTGGTCTAAGAAGTCTTGAGGGTCCTTGGTCCGATCTGTCCCTATGAATTTCGGGGACTTAGTGCTAGGAACTATCAGACCCTCGAACTACCAGGCCCTCCTACAGATTCTGCGACTGTAGGTGGCACTAGCTAGCGCTGAGAAGCCATCATCTGTGCTAACATAACCACCACGCTCCTGACCTCCTGGTCGGATGGTACGGGTATAGAAACTGTCGGAGGCGGTGCCATCATACCGGCCGTCCCAAACAGCTCCTGACGTGGTGGAGATTGCTGGGGAGGTCGAGATGATACCTCTGTATCGTCCTCAGATCGGGTCGATTCTGACTGAAGCTGAGGCATCCTGCTGGTGCCCTCTCCCGCTGCTATATCTAACCTCCTTCCTGTCATAGGGTGTCGCTGGTCCGACATTTCTCTATAAAAAAAACGAGTATAATGATCTTAGGGACTCAACCCTATACTGTATCTCTCTATAGCACGACTAAATAAGAAGAAAGAGTAACCATCCTATCATGCCTTGCAGCCTCCTGCCAATTGTATGTGGTCCACAACACATCCATAGATAAGACTCTACTTAGCACGACTTGCAGACTCCCTAGGATACAAACTGCTCTGACACCAAGTATGTCACACCCCACCTTAGGAGGCATGACTGGCACCTAGTGCGCTACTAGGACCTGGACTGCTGAGTTGATTGAGCCTAAGCACTTCTGGTGCACGGCTGACTCTAACTCTAGAATAGAGAAAACAACGGGCTATATAGTGGCTGTAAATAAAACCCTCGGCTGACAAGGCCTATAGCCACCTGTGAAAATAAAAAGCTGACCGGAGACAAGCAAACATAGGGAGTCCTGTGCAGGCCAACAAGGCCTCCATGATAGCTAGTTATAACTGTAGGGTAAAATCAGATACTAAACTGAGCTATGACCGACAAGGCCATCAATCAATATCAAACTAGGGCCCCACACGGCCAATATCAACTAACCACAGGGAAATAATACAATCTGCAAGCCTCTAGGAGTAATAAGATGGTCGGGACAGGGCCCCAGCCTACCCATACTGTACAATCAAAAAGAAGTAAACGTCTATCACACAAGCTCCGAACAAAAGAAGCTGATGGCTCTGTACGACTGACTAGAACTATGAGGTATATGCTCCTCATCTATGTGTACCTGCAGGCAAGTAATGAAGCGCCCCAAAAGATGGAGTCAGTACCATAGGTACTGAGTATGTAAAGTAATAACTTTAAATGATTAAAAGTAATAAATAGAACTGACAATAGCTGAAGTAAGGAAAACGGACTGAAGCTGACTAAAGTAGTGAAATCAAGGCTAAACATAACTGTAATGAGGAGGGTAGGGGTCATACCTGACAAACGAGGCATCTTACGATCTAACTATCAATAACTAAAGCAAACATAACCTTACCTATCCCCCATAAGCCGGAAGGTACAATCAACACAGAACAACCCACCAGGGCCCCCATTAGCCCTAGTGAGTACACCTCAATCTATATACCGCTATCCAGGTTATACTAAGCCAACTACCAGCTATAAGCGTCCTACCGATCCCCTGGGTCTGCAACTGGGCCCGTTGGGCCCCTGGCTATTACTGTACCTAAGTTCGGAGGACTTCTGATATCTATACCCCAGGCGTAAGCACTCAGCGGGGGTGTGTATAAGGCCCACCACGACAAATATGAGGATCTGGCTCCCCATCTTCGTCCCTTGCGGACAGCATGCCGCTCCATAGAGTGACGTATCCTCGCCCCTGGCGGACGAGTCGACATAACTATTAACCCTAGGGTGGTCACGGAAGCTATACAGGTAATCCAACCCAAAACAATATAATAATAATTCTCAACTGATAACAACAACTACACATGATAACATACTCCTAACATGCTTGACTGAGATTCATACTAGATTACTATGCTAAAGAAACTAACTTGCCAAAAGAGAATGCCTTAACATACCTCGATCGCTGTTTACCGATTAATTGGTGAGTTTCAGCTCGTGTTCAACTGCCCTTCTCAATTAAAATTGTGTTACAGAAAAGATAGGACTAGTTTTAACACTAAATTCGACAAAAAGGAAAACTTTATATACAAATATTGACTATATTCCAACTTAATAGAACACGATCGCAACCTTGTTATTTCTCGAAAGTCTAGAAGGGAGAAATACTTACTTTAAGCCTAGGATCGTATATACACTAGTTTGGAGAAATTCCAAAAACTTTGGCTCGGCGGGAAGACGATTCGCCGGGCGAATTTCATGAAACTAACTCCGTAGAAATGCTCCCTGCATCCTTATACTTCGATATCGAAGTTAATTTGGATTTGGACGACGTTTAGCAGCGTAATTGGATGAAAATTATATGTTTTCCTTCGTCCCTATCCTTTACTGGTCGTGGTTTATGATATATATCTTAACTTCTAAGTGTGAGACCCTTATATACTTGAGGCATCAGACAAGGCAACATGGCATGTTGCTCAATGCACTGATTCTGCTCCGTGCCACGTTGGCTAACGCGCTAATTCTGCTCCATGCCACTTTGCCCCTCTGGGAAGCTTGGTTCGGCCTCCTCTCGCGATATCCCATCTTGGCACTCGTTCGGCCTTTCCTTGGGCCCTTTCCTCGTACATATGGCATTCTAAACCTCTCAACCAACAAGCAAATAGGCCGACTAAACGCTAGAAACTTACGGGGTGTAACAATATGAAAGCCTTGAGCCTTATGTTTTCTTTCGAAGCTTATGATACAAGAATGATGTCCTTCTCCTATGTTTATTTATGAGTTTATTTTACTTTTTTAACGTCCTTTTTACTTACCTTGCATACTCGGTACATTTCACATACTGACCACATACTTTCTATGATGTATCATTTCATGATACAAGGTTCGGATCTCAGGCTCATCCTCATCCTTAGTCCATCTCAGCTTACACTCTCAGATTATTGGTGAGTCCTCATGCTCTAAGGACCGTTTGACAGACTTATATGTTATCTTATGTTTCAGTATTGGTCGGGTTAGCTAGGAATGTTGTCCTATCAACCCATTGTATATAGTAGAGGTTTTAAGACAATATGTAGTGCTCAACTTATGTGTACGTTTAGTACTTTCATATGTTATGTTATGATTACGTATCTGCTATGTTTTATGCTAAGTTTTATGCTTTATTAAATGAGATTAGATGTATGTTTGTGCCATGGGTCGACTTGGGGTCTCTCGGGGTCCCTTTTCCTATGTCTACGATCCGGGCGTACGTTCGGGTCGTGACAGTCACACGTCCCTGAGTTGATCACGATAGGCAAAAAGTTGAGGTGCTCAAAATTAAGGATATTAGGTTAATCAGGGATGATACAAATCCGGTCTCCAAGTCTAGGAGTCAGGTTGTCGTAGCTATAGGGGTTGCATTATTAGACGAGGCATTGCGTAGGGGTTCTCCGAGTGATACAGGGTTCACCAAGTTTGAGACAGTGCCTCCAATGACCCATGAGACAGGTAGTCAGTTGGATACTACCATTGCAGTAGACGTACCCTTGACCTCTAAGGTCCCAACGTTATCCTCAATCACACAAGAAGCTAGACCACTCGCTACATCACCGTGATCCTCACCGTTCGGCCTAGTCACAATCTTACAGGAGTTCATTATTGACATGGCTAGGTGGCTGGGTATCGTAGAAATGCGGATAGCCCACACAACACTTCAGGTGAAAGTGCTAATGGAGCAGGTAAAGACTTGGGTAATGAAGGAGTTAGAGGGCTTATCAAGGACATGGTATGGATGGCTAGACGTGTCCGAGAGGTGGACGGATGTCACGACCCAAGCGTAGACTCAGATTGTAGACACAGGACAAGGTACCCTGAGAGACCCCAAGTCGACCCATGGCATAAGAGTACAACTAACTCATTTGATAAACTGAAGAAAGTATAATTATAAACTCAGTGGAAGTCTCATACAACGACACATCACAATAATATCCGAAGCTACACATGCATAATTCTGAAAGCCTCTAATCTAGACTAGTTGATGGGACAAGTCCCCAACTAACTCAATAATATTGAAATAGGAAATACATAAAGGAAAATGATAGGCTAGTCCTCGAAGTATGAGCACTCACCAATCTAAGAAAATACTAACTTCGGAGAGCTGTCTAAGAACGAGGCCGAACCTGAGAACCGGGTCCTGCATCATGAAACGATGCAGCATAGAAAGTATGCGGCCAGTACATGGAATGTACCGAATATGCAAGGTAATTAATACCGCTTTAGTAAAGAAAATCATTTAAAACATTTCATGCATATAATACATTTTCAACATGAGAGGAACGGCGTACATGCATTCTTTCTGAAATCATAATCTCATCATAACATGACCATGCATAGCTTTATAACATCATGACTCATTTGAATGAATCAAAGATGAGACATAACATTTATATTGAAAAACTGAACAATGAGTCAAACCTTACTTTTCAAACATGCATGCGTAAACTAATCATCATGAGTAATGAATTTGCAAATCTGAATGATATAAACTGTGGGAGACTCTTCTTAACCGACATACCACGATAGAACTTATGTGGTCCCAACTATCACACTCAAGTGGGTAGATCCGTCCATAACCTTTCCAAGGCGATGGACGATACCATGATATTGATATAAAGCTGAAGGGCCAATCAGGCGGGGAATAGCTCACAAGGGAGGTCCCAATAATATAATAATATCAACCTACGTTGGCACATAGTTCTGAGGCATAGGATAATCGACACTTAACCCACTCGGTGCTAGACTCTTCTCCTAAAAAAAATATGCCATTCTCTACATGTATATAATGAAGCTCAACATTGTCTATTGACGAAGCTCAACATCGCCCAATGACGAAGCTCAATAAGAAATCATGCATAACTCAACATCGTATGAACGAAGCTCAACATTGTCCATTGACAAATCTCAATAACGAAATCATGCATAGACTCGACATCATATGAAAATGAAGCTCAACATTGTCCTTTGACAAAGCTTAATAATGACATACATCTCGATTAGGAATCCATGAATATGAGAAGCTTTATTTGAAACATACCACAAGCTCAATCATAGGTGGGAGCATCAACACCAAATCATGTGGTAAGCTATATGTATAAATATTTAACTCAACATATCACAAGCTAGAATTAATAAAAAATTGGGAAACTTCACTTCAAACAATGTGGTAAGCATAAGTCGGGAAAATCATCACTTTAAATCAACATGTGGGAATTGTCCAAAGCTTTATCAAACTTGGATCTACTCAATTAATTTTGAAAACTACTTCATAATCATGGGTACCTTTAGAAACATGTTTTTCATCATCAAATCTCATCTATGGGCATTCAATTTCATAATTTAGAAATCACAATTTGGATTGAAAACAATTTAAAATTTTCCCAAGCTTCACAATTCGTCAATATAAATATAATCTAATCATACCTATATATAGAGATTGAAGAATTATGCAACTGGGTAGAAACCCTATACTTGATCACAGGTAATTCATCATGTTTTGATAGAAATTAGGCATGGGTGTGGAAGGAAGCACCCACTCATAGCCTTATATACCTGGGAATGGTGAATTCTAACACCTTCTAGTTTCCCAAGCTGAGATTCCAATGGAAACCTTGAGATTTTTCCTTGAATCCTCTCTTCAAACCTTCAAACTTGCATGCATGGGAATAATGACTTAGAATAGGTTTTCCTATGCTTAAAACCCACTAAAACGAGCCTTAAATGACATAGTATAGCTCTTAGGAACTTAGGAAATTACGAGAAGGCCCTTACTAATTCGCAAAAAATAACTGTCAGGTGACCCTAACGGGTGACCTGACGACTCGTTAGGAAAGGGGACAACTCATCAAGTCATCCATCAGGTACACTGGATGACTGATCACTTAGGGATCGTAATAGGGGATTAAATTCATTCCTCGTGACCACGACTCGTGGTCACCTCCCGTCATGTACACTACCTCATCCTCAGATAAAGTTTAACCTACTTGCTCATGGCTCATCTCACGAGTCGTTGGGACTAGCCACGACTTGTGGGGTCCCTTCCGTTAAGTACACTAGTTACTTCTCCCATTTATTTCTCAACTTCACCCCACCGTTTACCTGATGACTCGTGGTGCCTGACCATGAGTCATTCCCATGCCATGGGGACCTTAACCTTCACTTCATCCAGGCCTTCTCACGAGCCACCTGATGACTCGTGGGGTCTCCTCATGAGTTGTCCAATGACTCATCCTGCAACTGCAACATCATTTCCTAGATTTTTCCCCGTTTGACTCTCCGGGCTGATCTTTAGGTTCCCAAGGTATTACAATGGATGAGCTTACAAGCACCCGAGATGAAATGATTGTATACTGAGGTAGTTGCCTTTAGAGTAAAGTTATGAGAGCGATTATCATGGTAGATATCAGCCATACCACTGCCAATGCTCCCAGTAGCGGAGGATGAGAATGAGGAGGAGCTGCCTCCGGTGTTTGATTTCATTATTGAGGAGCTTGTGGCTCTAGAAAAAGTAAAGAAACCTTGAGAAGAGGTGAGCAAGGGTGATAGTGGTGATCTGCTACGAGAGCAAAAGAGAGAGAGGAAGGATATGAAGGCAGCACTAAAGCTGTCTAGAGATAAGGCCTGAGAGAGGGCCGAGTTTGATGATGCTAGAGCTCGTGGAGAGGCTACGAGCTCTATTGGTTCAAAGAATGCGTCGGTTATCACCGGTGCCACAAAAGAGGAGACTTGGGGTGCATCTGCGCCTCGCACCGACAAGAACACAAGCGTCTAGGTCACTCAGGTATGTTTTCTATTACCATGTCTTGTTTTTAATATGCATCAAGGACGCCACATAATTACTTTAATGGGAGCGGGGTGGTACTGTTTTTGTTAAACATAAGTAAAGGGTTTTTTTCCGAATATCTTTTTCCTCGGGTGTTCCTTATCTAGTAAAATTGACATGTTCAGGATTTTTTTTATGTTTGTGTGTCAATTGAAAGGAAAATAGGAGAACTTAGGGAAGCCGAATAAAATGGGAATTTTTGTTGAACTTTTTGAATGATAGTCCTACTAAATTTGTGTGTGTGCTAAGTGTATGAAGAATGACCTTTGTGAATCTTCGCATGGAATTTACACTGTGAATGTGCTTACCATTGTGTTACTATGCATGAACTAGCAATTGGTAGTGATGACGTTGTTTTGTGCATTGTGTGGCGAGGTGTTTATTGTTAGTTGAATAGTGTATGCACAATCTAGAACTTGTCTGGTTAGTCGTACCAAGGTTGTAAGATAGTTGAATGGGAAATGATCATAGGCCATTTTTGAAAATAGTCCAGTTTAGCCTAAATGATCGAACAAATGAATATGAATATCCCTTGATCCCGATTTTGAGCCTAAATTGACCTTTTTTTTTGTTTAGATAATTCGCCTTCCTGCTTTAAATATAATAAACCTGTTTCGGCCCGGTCCCTCCTTGGACAATGTAAACCTTAACTCAGTAAAATTTCATAAGTTAAGGGTGGCTATATATAGGGGTAAATAAGTGGAGTAGGGGGGAAAATGTTTGAGTAATGTATACAAAAGGGCTGGTGCGGTGTGCTTATATACATAAAAGGAAAAAAATTGTTTATCTAATGAGAAATTCAAGAAAAAAAGAAAAAACAGAAGAGAAAGTCAAAAAAGAAAAACCTGCAATCGTAGTCTTGAAAGAGAAAGGAAATAAAGGATAAAGGGAGAAGACTAGAAAAAAGGTTAATTGGAGCCAAAGTTAGTGTACTGCCAAGGAGGGTTGAGTCACTATGTCCATATCTACCATACCCGTCCCGAGGCCTATATTACAAGCTTTAAAAAGTCCTATAGTGATCCTAATTCAACCTTCTGACCGGCTGAGGTATAGAAAATAAGGGCAAGCCTATGGTTTTGTATGCGCACTATGTGAACTTCTTTGTAAGAGTTAGTGTACTTGACACAGTCCCTATATTAAATTGTAATGATTGAGAGCTGTGAGTGATTGGAATTTCTTTGCAGTGAGGGCATAGGCAACAACATCGTTTGCTAATTGTCTCGGTCAGTGTCAGAGGATTTTAGGCATGGCTGCAGGTTGATAGTGTAATGCCATTCTTTGATTCCTCTTTGTACTGGTGGAAAGCTTTGCATATGCACTGTGATTTGGTTTCTACTGATATAGGAGGTGTTAGAAAGCTTGATTTGATTATTCTATGAGTTTTTTATTGCCATAGGTTCCCTAGATTTCTTTTAGCTGAAGCATTGGGTTAGTTTTGTTTTTTTTTTCATTTTTGCCTAAGGACATGCAGAAGTTCTAAATTGAGGATGTTGATGTGTCGTTGTTTTACGACAACGCTTAAAACTAAGAAAATATGCTAATTCTGGGTATGTTTATATAGATATAATGTATTTCTGTTAAGTGTTGCGGGGAAATAGGTTTCGAAAGTGAAATGGGCATAATGAGCCTAAAATGAACTAAGTTTGGAGTGCTAGCACGGTAACCAGTCGTCATGTCACTGGACGACTCGTTCCCTGAACTGTTAGGAGACGATGGTTATGACGTACCAAACATGGGCTAGAGCACCACGACTCATCAAGTAAAGTCATGAGTCGTTAGGTGTGTCATAAGGTCTGGAAGCTAAAATAAATCACAAGTCATATTGGTCACAACAAGAGGAGGAACGAGTCTTCATACGATTCCATGACTCATCAAAAGCACTCGTCAAGTTGAACTTCAGAAGTTAAGATAAAGTGCTGAGAAAGACAACAGAAGGAGCTGAGTCGTTATGAGACTCAATGACTCGTCACGAGCAGTTATGGGCAGTCATTTAGAGCACTGGAATTTTAGGACTCAGAAACAATGGAGGAATTCACGACTCATCTTGTCAATAAACAAGTCATTTGGTGAACCGTCCTCTAGGAGGACGTTTTGCTGAGCACGAGCCGTTACTACACTTTACAACTCATTAGGTCACCTAACGAGTCATTGTTACTGTCGAACTAACTTCCTTGTTTAATTAGGAAAGGATTTATTTAGTGTCTATAAATACTTTATGTAGGTTTCTTTTTACAGATTACGAATTTTTACCATAATTTCATTATTATTGATCAACATTAAGGTTCAAGAAATTATTTGCATAATTTTGTTCTTGAATTTGGGGAATCAAACAACTTTGGGGATTATTTATTTTAGATTCCTATTGATTAACTCAAGACATGCGGTTTCTTTATAAATTATTGTAAGTTTATAATTATGATTTCTTCTATAATTCTTAATTGTGATTCTTCAAGCATGAGTAGCTAAACCCATAACTAGGATTGTGGGAATGATGAAATAACACACATAGGCAAAAATACTTAATGAATCTTGAATGGGGTTTATGCATTAATGCTTTTCCCTTCGTTTTAATTATTTCTTAACGGTCGCGAACGTCAGAAGTTATATTATTCTTACTTATCATATAAAGGGTAATGAATGTGAAAAAGGGATTAACAATAGAGATTTGAGGCTATCAACCCCCATCTAATAGCTTGACCTTGTCCGGGAATAGGTAATCTGATATTAAGGCTAAGGGTTAATCAAATGTACATCCGCATGCAGATCAAGTTGCATGGTGATAATCATCTAATTAGGGGACCAAATTTTAGGTGAATTTAACTTGCCGATATTGCATTCTAAACACTAGAATAGATCACTAATATAAATGCCTTGTTGTTATGAAGTATTGGGGAACACAATTCTAGTCAACTCACTCATTGAATACAATCAATTTTAATTAAGAATCTACTCATTGCTCTATATTATTTTACATTATTTCTTGTTGCAATTTCCCCCCAAGAAATAAGCAAACCAATAATATTAGCTAAAACGCATTAACTGAGGTCGTCACCATATTCCTTGTGGGATTTGACCCCAAACTTTGTTGGGTTCTATATTTGAACATCAATCTCTTTATATCTCATTACGAGGTGTAATTTGGGCATCACACACTTTCTTGGAACTAAGGTAAATGTCAATCCAAACCATGCTGCACTGAGGTAATTAATGTTGAAAAAGGATGCTAAACCCATGTTGATCAAATGTGTATTAATTCTCCAAGAAGTTGAATTTGATGTAAAAGACCAAAAGAGAACAGAAAATCAAGTGGCGCATCACTTGTCCAGACTAGAAGCTGAGGCTAGAGCAAAGGATGAGATTAATGTCGATGATGCTTTCCCAAATGAACAGGTTTTCGCTGCATCCCAAGATTTCATCCCTTGGTTCACTGACTATGCAAATAATTTGGCGAGAAACATGATTCCAGCAAATATGACACCCCAGCAATGGAAGAAGTAACTATTTGATGCTCGGAGATACTACTGGGATGAACCATATCTATTTCACAATTGTGCAGATGGGTTGACTCGTAGGTGTGCGCCAGATGTAGAGATGTTGTGCATTTTGGAGGCTTGCTACTCATCCCCGGTTGGGGGTCGTCATAGTGGTATCTGAACTACGCATAAAATTTTGTAGTGCAGATATTATTGGCCCTACATCCACCAATATGCTTATGATTATGCCAAGTCATGTGATTAGTGCCTAAGGCAAGGTGGCATTACTCGTAAGCATGAGCTACCCTTGAACTCTATTCTGGAAGTAGAGTTATTCGATGTATGGGGTATTGACTTCATGGGCCCATTTGTTAGCTCATATAGGATGAAATACATTTTGGTGGCTGTGGACTATGACTCCAAATAAGTGGAGGCTATTTGCACTTCCTAACAATGAAGGAAAAAGTGTCACGACATTTCTACAAAAGCACATATTCGCTAGGTTTGACACTCCCAGAGTAATCATCAGTGACAGTGGGTCATATTTTTGTAACCGTCTCTTTAGAACTCTGCTGGAGAAATATGGTGTGAAAAATAAGGAGGAAACACCTTATCATCCTCAATGAAGTGGATAGGTAGAAGTGTCTAGCAGGGAGATAAAAACTATTTTGGCTAAAATGGTGAATACCAACAGAACAAATTGGTCTAGGAAGCTTGATAATATATTGTAAGCATATCAAATAGCTTGTAAGACCCCCATCGGCTCATCTCCGTATCAGCTAGTCTATGGAAAGTCATGTCATCTGCCGATAGAGTTAGAGCATAAGGCATTATGGGCACTGAAAAAGCTGAACTTAGATTGGAATGAAGCAGCCAAATTGAGACTAGATCAGCTTAATGAGTTAGACAAATTTCGACTTCGAGATTATGAGAGTGAAACTATTTATAAAGAAAGAATGAAGATCTACTATGACAGGAAGATTGCAAAAATGGAGTTCAATACTGGTGATTTGGTTTTACAGTTTAATTTAAGGCTCCGTCTGCAACCTGGTAAACTGAAATCTAGTGGATGGGACCATATAGAGTGTTGAACTTATCCCTCATATAGTGCAGTGAAGCTTGAGAATAAAGATGGTAAGCGATTCGAGGTGAATGGGCAAAGGTAAAGTTGTATATGGGAGACACTGAAGAGATAAGAGGGATTGAGTCTGTGTATCTTTTTAACATCTGAATGAACAAGGAAGTTACATCGTGCTGCGAGCTTAAATTAGGCGCTGCATGGGGGGTAAACCATGGAAGGTGTAGTTTGAGTAGCCATAGGTATGTCTTTTTCCCTTGTTCTTACATATTTTATACTTCGGGGACGAAGCATGTTTTTCAAAGGGAGGGTGTACTTGTATTTTTGGAAATTTTTTTTATTCATCCGAGGGTTTTCTTGTCGTGTTTCTTTTTCCTTGGACATGCTATCTAGTAGAATTGTCAAGTTTAGGTTGTTTCCATTTAATAAAAAGTAGCTCAGAATTACTTTGTAGCTAATAACTATACTAGTTTGATATTTTTGAAAAAATTGACCTTGTTTGTAAATTTTGTTTTGATGTTAACTATGTAGTTAATTGCAATTGCATGACTTCTATGGATCTTTATATGACATTTAAATTATGAGCATGAGTAGTTGTGGCTTGCCCATGCATGAACTGTATAGGTAGATTCAATGCAAACCGGTACAATGAGTGAATAAGGATGTATACCTAGTTCAGTACCGCGTAGAGGATCTAGAACTTGTCTGGTTGGTCTTTGCATAGGCTTTAGGATAGTTGGTTAGGAGATGAACATAGGCTATTATTCGTTTTAGCCACTTTATCTTAAATGACCTTACCAAATGATGATGAATCCCTTGATATCGATTTTGAGCCTTATATTAGCCTTTTTGATTAACCTTTAACCTTACCCATTGGAGATTGCTGGGGAGGTCGAGATGATACCTCTGTATCGTCCTCAGATCGGGTCGATTCTGACTGAAGCTGAGGCATCCTGCTGGTGCCCTCTCCCGCTTCTACATCTAACCTCCTTCCTGTCATAGGGTGTCGCTGGTCCGACATTTCTCTATAAAAAAACGAGTATAATGATCTTAGGGACTCAACCCTATACTGTATCTCTCTATAGCACGACTAAATAAGAAGAAAGACTAACCGTCCTATCATGCCTTGCAGCCTCCTGCCAATAGTATGTGGTCCACAACACATCCATAGATAAGACTCTACTTAGCACGACTTGCAGACTCCCTAGGATACAACCTGCTCTGACACCAAGTATGTCACACCCCACCTTAGGAGGCATGACTGGCACCTAGTGCCCTACTAGGACCTAGACTGCTGAGTTGATTGAGCCTAAGCACTTCTGGTGCACGGCTGACTCTAACTCTAGAATAGAGAAAACAACGGGCTATATAGTGGCTGTAAATAAAACCCTCGGCTGACAAGGCCTATAGCCACCTGTGAAAATAAAAAGCTGACCGGAGACAAGCAAACATAGGGAGTCCTGTGCAGGCCAACAAGGCCTCCATGATAGCTAGTTATAACTGTAGGGTAAAATCAGATACTAAACTGAGCTATGACCGACAAGGCCATCAATCAATATCAAACTAGGGCCCCACACGGCCAATATCAACTAACCACAGGGAAATAATACAATCTGCAAGCCTCTAGGAGTAATAAGATTGTCGGGACAGGGCCCCAGCCTACCCATACTGTACAATCAAAAAGAAGTAAACGTCTATCACACAAGCTCCGAACAAAAGAAGCTGATGGCTCTGTACGACTGACTAGAACTATGAGGTATATGCTCCTCGTCTATGTGTACCTGCAGGCAAGTAATGAAGCGCCCCAAAAGAGGGAGTCAGTACCACAGGTACTGAGTATGTAAAGTAATAACTTTAAATGATTAAAAGTAATAAATAGAACTGACAATAGCTGAAGTAAGGAAAACGGACTGAAGCTGACTAAAGTAGTGAAATCAAGGCTAAACATAACTGTAATGAGGAGGGTAGGGGTAATACCTGACAAACGAGGCATCTTACTATCTAACTATCAATAACTAAAGCAAACATAACCTTACCTATCCCCCATAAGCCGGAAGGTACAATCAACACAGAACAACCCACCAGGGCCCCCATTAGCCCTAGTGAGTACACCTCAATCTATATACCGCTATCCAGGTTATACTAAGCCAACTACCAGCTATAAGCGTCCTGCCGATCCCCTGGGTCTGCAACTGGGCCCGTTGGGCCCCTGGCTATTACTGTACCTAAGTTCGGAGGACTTCTGATATCTATACCCCAAGCATAAGCACTCAGCGGGGGTGTGTATAAGGCCCACCACGACAAATATGAGGATCTGGCTCCCCATCTTCGTCCCTTGCGGACATCATGCCGCTCCATAGAGTGACGTATCCTCGCCCCTGGCGGACGAGTCGACATAACTATTAACCCTAGGGCGGTCACGGAAGCTATACAGGTAATCCAACCCAAAACAATATAATAATAATTCTCAACTGATAACAACAACTACACATGATAACATACTCCTAACATGCTTGACTGAGATTCATACTAGATTACTATGCTAAAGAAACTAACTTGCCGAAAGAGAATGCCTTAACATACCTCGATCGCTGTTTACCGATTAACTGGTGAGTTTCGGCTCGTGTTCAACTGCCCTTCTCAACTAAAATCGTGTTACAGAAAAGATAGGACTAGTTTTAACACTAAATTCGACAAAAAGGAAAACTTTATATACAAATTTTGACTATATTCCAACTTAATAGAACACGATCGCAACCTCGTTATTTCTCGAAAGTCTAGAAGGGAGAAATACTTACTTTAAGCCTAGGATCGTATATACACTAGTTTGGAGAAATTCCAAAAACTTTGGCTCGGCGGGAAGACGATTCGCCGGGCGAATTTCATGAAACTAACTCCGTAGAAATGCTCCGGGAATGGTTACTAAGATAGCCCATCTCGAGGATAAATTTAAATCTGAAATCTGTTCTGATTTTCCAAATGCTTTTTGGGCCAGAAAAGCCCATACTATTGACTTACCATATGTTGACGGATTCAATGAAAGGTCCATTAGCACAAAAGCTAGGCCCATTCAAATGAGTCACGAACTTATGGAAATCTGTAAAACAGAAATCAACTCACTTTTGAAAAACAAAATTATCCGGCCCTCCAAGTCCCCATGGAGTTGTTCGGCATTTTATGTTAACAAAGCAGCAGAGCAGGAAAGAGGCTCTCCGAGGCTTGTCATTAATTACAAACCTTTAAACTCCGTTTTAAAATGGATTAGATATCCGATTCCTAATAAAAGGGATCTTTTGAAACGAACTTTTAAGGCTAATGTCTACAGCAAGTTTGACATGAAGTCTGGGTTTTGGCAAATCCAAATATCCGAAAAGGATAAGTATAAAACTGCATTCAACGTTCCATTTGGACAATATGAATGGAATGTAATGCCTTTTGGGCTTAAAAATGCCCCAAGCGAATTTCAAAAAATCATGAATGACATATTCAACCATGTAAGCTATATGTCCATAGTTTACATAGATGATGTGTTAATTTTCTCTTAGGATATTGATTCTCATTTTAAACACCTTAACATATTTTTTAATATAGTTAAGAAAAATGGTTTGGTCGTTAGTGCCAAGAAAATCAAGCTTTTTCAAACGAGCATTAGATTTCTTGGTCATGACTTGTATCAAGGAACCTATAAGCCGATTTGCAGAGCTATTGAGTTCTCTAGTAAATTTCCGGATATTATTACGGACAAGACCCAATTACAAAGATTTTTGGGAAGTATTAACTATGTGGCAGATTTTATTCCTAAGGTAAGGCACATCTGCAAACCACTATTTGATAGGCTCAAGAAGAAGCCATGTCCATGGTCTGAGGAACTTTGTTGACAGATTCAGTCAATTCCAAATTGACAATGATATTTCTTCATTACCTGAACATATTAAATTATGTAAATATTTTATTATGAAGAAAATATATTTTATAATCTCTTGGACGTTTTCAGTTCATGAATCTGACAGGATCAAATACTTGTCAAAAGAAGTTTTTGCCAAAGGATGGACTCCGACACTCAAAAAGGATGACTCAAAGCAATCTCTTAAAAAAGAGAAAGCACAGAAGTCAAGAAATAAATCCAAAGAGGAGCTTAAGAAGAAATTCAGAAAGCCCTCTCAGATTTAGAAGAAAGCTCAGATGGAGAATCTGCCTCACAACTTCTTGAAGAAGTATCTTCCTCCCAAAGTGGAGAAAATGGAGACATGCTAAACCCCAAAGGTATAGCACAGTCTTATCTGAATTATGAATCAGACTAATCCTGTTTGAGGAATTTAAATTCCGGAATAAACAGCTTTTCTGATAGAGGTTTCAAAGAGACCGGAATTATCAAGGAAAGGATAATAGAGAACCAAAGGTTCAGAATTATTATCGATTAAAGTCTGGATAAGACAAAGGCGGTCCCACAAAGACCAATTCAAATGGCCGACAAAAGCAAAAGCAGATGGCCGACAATACTTTGCGGAAAAGCATCCTCCACTTACTTTGCGGAAAGCAAAACTCCATTATCAGATTCCCACTCAAAAGAGGGACCCACAAGATAAGAGTATAGATAAAACAATCTCCAAGAGCCAATCAAAGGAAGGCATCTAGATTACTTTATCAAGAACCTTATCCTTCTACGCCTATAAAAGGCATTGTAAATCAGATAGGAAGGCATTCGAAATTTTAGGAAAGAAAAACTCTCTCTGTAATCTTTCAATAATCTTTCAATGCTTCCGCTGTACTCCATGATCAATCAATAAACCAGTGAGTTTATTCATCCTATTGCTTCTGTTATATATTCTTTATGCTATCAAGTATAATTAGATCCTGTAATTGTGGTATCAGGCAAAGAATTATTTTTTCCTTGGAGGAAATCAATGTCAAAATCAAAATTTGATAATAAGGCTTGCCACCTAGTCGTAAAACCATCTTGGAATGGTTCTGGTGCTTACCTCTGGCCCATATTTGACAAACCAGGTGTGGTTGCTCGGCCTTAGGAATAGGAAGTTGAACCAGGCATCCCTGTAGTCGAACCAGTTGTAGGTTTGGGGCCTGAATGGCCTTGAAAGATTAATTGGTGTGTGGAGATGAGTCACCTGCCAATTAAACGGGGATAGAATTTTCTTCAAAGTAAATTTTGAGTAGGCAATGCTACTTGGATCAGCATCATCACTGAGGACGTGCTCTATGTCAATTGAACCGGTATCAACTAGGATGAATTCATAGTATTTCCTAGTTTTGATCGGGTTTCTAGTTTCAATGAAGTTTTGATCAGTGTAGATGGGCCTGATCAGACTTTTAATGTCAAAAGATTCAAACTCCTTATCTAAGGCTAGGACAGGAGTAACAAGGATTGAAACATTTTTGAAGACCTCTTTGACCTTCTGATTTTTGACAATCTCCTTTCCTTTGGAAGTGAGGTTGGGATTGACAGCTTGAGCAAAGCTTTCTGGGGCTTTGTAGGCGTAACTATCCCTAGATTGGATTTTAGAAAATCTAGGTTCGCCTGAAGGAGAAGAAGAACAAGGTTTGGGATCCTTTGTGAAAGGAGAAGTACCCTGAAGTTTTTCCACCTTTTGAGCAGGATTAGGAAGTGGTGGAAACGGAGTAATAGTCAACCTAGGGTCCAAAGGCGGAATCCTGGCTAAAGCTGAAAATTTGTTTAAATCAGAATGGTCATTCAAGGATGACCGCAATGTAAAAGGAGAAGCCAATTGCTTCGGATTGTCCCTTCTGGAGGAACCACTTGTTGATGCAATTCTACGCTTTAACATACCTCGATCCCTGTTTACCGATTAACTGGTGAGTTTCGGCTCGTGTTCAACTGCCCTTCTCAACTAAAATCGTGTTACAGAAAAGATAGGACTAGTTTTAACACTAAATTCGACAAAAAGGAAAACTTTATATACAAATGTTGACTATATTCCAACTTAATAGAACACGATCGCAACCTCGTTATTTCTCGAAAGTCTAGAAGGGAGAAACACTTACTTTAAGCCTAGGATCGTATATACACTAGTTTGGAGAAATTCCAAAAACTTTGGCTCGGCGGGAAGACGATTCGCCGGGCGAATTGCATGAAACTAACTCCGTAGAAATGCTCCCTGCATCCTTATACTTCGATACCGAAGTTAATTTGGATTTGGACGACGTTTAGCAGCGTAATTGGATGAAAATTATATGTTTTCCTTCGTCCCTATCCTTTGCTGGTCGTGGTTTATGATTTATGTCTTAACTTCTAAGTATGAGACGCTTATATACTTGAGGCATCAGACAAGGCAACATGGCATGTTGCTCAATGCACTGATTCTGCTCCGTGCCACGTTGGCTAACGCGCTAATTCTGCTCCATGCCACTTTGCCCCTCTGGGAAGCTTGGTTCGGCCTCCTCTCGCGATATCCCATCTTGGCACTCGTTCGGCCTTTCCTTGGGCCCTTTCCTCGTACATATGGCATTCTAAACCTCTCAACCAACAAGCAAATAGGCCGACAAAACGCTAGAAACTTACGGGGTGTAACAATATGAAAGCCTTGAGCCTTATGTTTTCTTTCGAAGCTTATGATACAAGAATGATGTCCTTCTCCTATGTTTATTTATGAGTTTATTTTACTTTTTTAACGTCCTTTTTACTTACCTTGCATACTCGGTACATTTCACATACTGACCACATACTTTCTATGATGTATCATTTCATGATACAAGGTTCGGATCTCAGGCTCATCCTCATCCTTAGTCCATCTCAGCTTACACTCTCAGATTATTGGTGAGTCCTCATGCTCTAAGGACCGTTTGACAGACTTATATGTTATCTTATGTTTCAGTATTGGTCGGGTTAGCTAGGAATGTTGTCCTATCAACCCATTGTATCTAGTAGAGGTTTTAAGACAATATGTAGTGCTCAGATTATGTGTACGTTTAGTACTTTCATATGTTATGTTATGATTACGTATCTGTTATGTTTTATGCTAAGTTTTATGCTTTATTAAATGAGATTAGATGTATGTTTGTGCCATGGGTCGACTTGGGGTCTCTCGGGGTCCCTTTTCCGATGTCTACGATCCGGGCGTACGTTCGGGTCGTGACAGTCACACGTCCCTGAGCTGATCACGATAGGCAAAAAGTTGAGGTGCTCAAAATTAAGGATATTAGGTTAATCAGGGATGATACAAATCCGGTCTCCAAGTCTAGGAGTCAGGTTGTCGTAGCTATAGGGGTTGCATTATTAGACGAGGCATTGCGTGGGGGTTCTCCGAGTGATACAGGGTTCACCAAGTTTGAGACAGTGCCTCCAATGACCCATGAGACAGGTAGTCAGTTGGATACTACCATTGCAGTAGACGTACCATTGACCTCTAAGGTCCCAGCGTTATCCTCAATCACACAAGAAGCTAGACCACTCGCTACATCACCGTGATCCTCACCGTTCGGCCTAGTCACAATCTTACAGGAGTTCATTATTGACATGGCTAGGTGGCTGGGTATCGCAGAAATGCGGATAGCCCACACAGCACTTCAGGTGAAAGTGCTAATGGATCAGGTAAAGACTTGGGTAATGAAGGAGTTAGAGGGCTTATCAAGGACATGGTATGGATGGCTAGACGTGTCCGAGAGGTGGACGGATGTCACGACCCAAGCGTAGACTCAGATTGTAGACACAGGACAAGGTACCCTGAGAGACCCCAAGTCGACCCATGGAATAAGAGTACAACTAACTCATTTGATAAACTGAAGAAAGTATAATTATAAACTCAGTGGAAGTCTCATACAACGACACATCACAATAATATCCGAAGCTACACATGCATAATTCTGAAAGCCTCTAATCTAGACTAGTTGATGGGACAAGTCCCCAACTAACTCAATAATATTGAAATAGGAAATACATAAAGGAAAATGATAGGCTAGTCCTCGAAGTATGAGCACTCACCAATCTAAGAAAATACTAACTTCGGAGAGCTGTCTAAGAACGAGGCCGAACCTGAGAACCGGGTCCTGCATCATGAAACGATGCAGCATAGAAAGTATGCGGCCAGTACATGGAATGTACCGAATATGCAAGGTAATTAATACCGCTTTAGTAAAGAAAATCATTTAAAACATTTCATGCATATAATACATTTTCAACATGAGAGGAAGGGCGTACATGCATTCTTTCTGAAATCATAATCTCATCATAACATGACCATGCATAGCTTTATAACATCATGACTCATTTGAATGAATCAAAGATGAGACATAACATTTATATTGAAAAACTGAACAATGAGTCAAACCTTACTTTTCAAACATGCATGCGTAAACTAATCATCATGAGTAATGAATATGCAAATCTGAATGATATAAACTGTGGGAGACTCTTCTTAACCGACATACCACGATAGAACTTATGTGGTCCCAACTATCACACTCAAGTGGGTAGATCCGTCCATAACCTTTCCAAGGCGATGGACGATACCATGATATTGATATAAAGCTGAAGGGCCAATCAGGCGGGGAATAGCTCACAAGGGAGGTCCCAATAATATAATAATATCAACCTACGTTGGCACATAGTTCTGAGGCATAGGATAATCGACACTTAACCCACTCGGTGCTAGACTCTTCTCCTAAAAAAAATATGCCATTCTCTACTCGTATGAACGAAGCTCAACATTGTCCATTGACAAATCTCAATAACGAAATCATGCATAGACTCGACATCATATGAAAATGAAGCTCAACATTGTCCTTTGACAAAGCTTAATAATGACATACATCTCGATTAGGAATCCATGAATATGAGAAGCTTTATTTTGAAACATACCACAAGCTCAATCATAGGTGGGAGCATCGACACCAAATCATGTGGTAATGTATATGTATAAATATTTAACTCAACATATCACAAGCTAGAATTAATAAAAAATTGGGAAACTTCACTTCAAACAATGTGGTAAGCATAAGTCGGGAAAATCATCACTTTAAATCAACATGTGGTAATTGTCCAAAGCTTTATCAAACTTGGATCTACTCAATTAATTTTGAAAACTACTTCATAATCATGGGTACCTTTAGAAACATGTTTTTCATCATCAAATCTCATCTATGGGCATTCAATTTCATAATTTAGAAATCACAATTTGGATTGAAAATAATTTAAAATTTTCCCAAGCTTCACAATTCGTCAATATAAATATAATCTAATCATACCTATATATAGAGATTGAAGAATTATGCAACTGGGTAGAAACCCTATACTTGATCACAGGTAATTCATCATGTTTTGATAGAAATTAGGCATGGGTGTGGAAGGAAGCACCCACTCATAGCCTTATATACATGGGAATGGTGAATTCTAACACCTTCTAGTTTCCCAAGCTGAGATTCCAATGGAAACCTTGAGATTTTTCCTTGAATCCTCTCTTCAAACCTTCAAACTTGCATGCATGGGAATAATGACTTAGAATAGGTTTTCCTATGCTTAAAACCCACTAAAACGAGCCTTAAATGACATAGTATAACTCTTAGGAACTTAGGAAATTACGAGAAGGCCCTTACTAATTCGCAAAAAATAACTGTCAGGTGACCCTAACGGGTGACCTGACGACTCGTTAGGAAAGGGGACAACTCATCAAGTCATCCATCAGGTACACTGGATGACTGATCACTTAGGGATCATAATAGGGGATTAAATTCATTCCTCGTGACCACGACTCGTGGTCACCTCCCGTCATGTACACTACCTCATCCTCAGATAAAGTTTAACCTACTTGCTCATGGCTCATCTCACGAGTCGTTGGGACTAGCCACGACTTGTGGGGTCCCTTCCGTTAAGTACACTAGTTACTTCTCCCATTTATTTCTCAACTTCACCCCACCGTTTACCTGATGACTCGTGGTGCCTGACCACGAGTCATTCCCATGCCATGGGGACCTTAACCTTCACTTCATCCAGGCCTTCTCACAAGCCACCTGATGACTCGTGGGGTCTCCTCATGAGTTGTCCAATGACTCATCTTGCAACTGCAACATCATTTCCTAGATTTTTCCCCATTTGACTCTCCGGGCTGATCTTTAGGTTCCCAAGGTATTACAATGGATGAGCTTACAAGCACCCGAGATGAAATGATTGTATACTGAGGTAGTTGCCTTTAGAGTAAAGTTATGAGAGCTATTATCATGGTAGATATAAGCCATACCACTGCCAATGCTCCCAGTAGCGGAGGATGAGAATGAGGAGGAGCTGCCTCCGGTGTTTGATTTCATTATTGAGGAGCTTGTGGCTCTAGAAAAAGTAAAGAAACCTTGAGAAGAGGTGAGCAAGGGTGATAGTGGTGATCTGCTACGAGAGCAAAAGAGAGAGAGGAAGGATATGAAGGCAGCACTAAAGCTGTCTAGAGATAAGGCCTGAGAGAGGGCCGAGTTTGATGATGCTAGAGCTCGTGGAGAGGCTACGAGCTCTATTGGTTCAAAGAATGCGTCGGTTATCACCGGTGCCACAAAAGAGGAGACTTGGGGTGCATCTGCGCCTCGCACCGACAAGAACACAAGCGTCTAGGTCACTCAGGTATGTTTTCTATTACCATGTCTTGTTTTTAATATGCATCAAGGACGCCACATAATTACTTTAATGGGAGCGGGGTGGTACTGTTTTTGTTAAACATAAGTAAAGGGTTTTTTTCCGAATATCTTTTTCCTCGGGTGTTCCTTATCTAGTAAAATTGACATGTTCAGGATTTTTTTTATGTTTGTGTGTCAATTGAAAGGAAAATAGGAGAACTTAGGGAAGCCGAATAAAATGGGAATTTTTGTTGAACTTTTTGAATGATAGTCATACTAAATTTTTGTGTGTGCTAAGTGTATGAAGAATGACCTTTGTGAATCTTCGCATGGAATTTACACTGTGAATGTGCTTACCATTGTGTTACTATGCATGAACTAGCAATTGGTAGTGATGACGTTGTTCTGTGCATTGTGTGGCGAGGTGTTTATTGTTAGTTGAATAGTGTATGCACAATCTAGAACTTGTCTGGTTAGTCGTACCAAGGTTGTAAGATAGTTGAATGGGAAATGATCATAGGCCATTTTTTAAAATAGTCCAGTTTAGCCTAAATGATCGAACAAATGAATATGAATATCCCTTGATCCCGATTTTGAGCCTAAATTGACCTTTTTTTTTGTTTAGACAATTCGCCTTCCTGCTTTAAATATAATAAACCTGTTTCGGCCCGGTCCCTCCTTGGACAATGTAAACCTTAACTCAGTAAAATTTCATAAGTTAAGGGTGGCTATATATAGGGGTAAATAAGTGGAGTAGGGGGGAAAATATTTGAGTAATGTATACAAAAGGGCTGGTGCGGTGTGCTTATATACATAAAAGGAAAAAAATTGTTTATCTAATGAGAAATTCAAGAAAAAAAGAAAAAACAGAAGAGAAAGTCAAAAAAGAAAAACCTGCAATCGTAGTCTTGAAAGAGAAAGGAAATAAAGGATAAAGGGAGAAGACTAGAAAAAAGGTTAATTGGAGCCAAAGTTAGTGTAGTGCCAAGGAGGGTTGAGTCACTATGTCCATATCTACCATACCCGTCCCGAGGCCTATATTACAAGCTTTAAAAAGTCCTATAGTGATCCTAATTCAACCTTCTGACCGGCTGAGGTATAGAAAATAAGGGCAAGCCTATGGTTTTGTATGCGCACTATGTGAACTTCTTTGTAAGAGTTAGTGTACTTGACACAGTCCCTATATTAAATTGTAATGATTGAGAGCTGTGAGTGATTGGAATTTCTTTGCAGTGAGGGCATAGGCAACAACATCGTTTGCTAATTGTCTCGGTCAGTGTCAGAGGATTTTAGGCATGGCTGCAGGTTGATAGTGTAATGCCATTCTTTGATTCCTCTTTGTACTGGTGGAAAGCTTTGCATATGCACTGTGATTTGGTTTCTACTGATATAGGAGGTGTTAGAAAGCTTGATTTGATTATTCTATGAGTTTTTTATTGCCATAGGTTCCCTAGATTTCTTTTAGCTGAAGCATTGGGTTAGTTTTGTTTTTTTTTTCATTTTTGCCTAAGGACATGCAGAAGTTCTAAATTGAGGATGTTGATGTGTCGTTGTTTTACGACAACGCTTAAAACTAAGAAAATATGCTAATTTTGGGTATGTTTATATAGATATAATGTATTTCTGTTAAGTGTTGCGGGGAAATAGGTTTCGAAAGTGAAATGGGCATAATGAGCCTAAAATGAACTAAGTTTGGAGTGCTAGCACGGTAACCAGTCGTCATGTCACTGGACGACTCGTTCCCTGAACTGTTAGGAGACGATGGTTATGACGTTCCAAACATGGGCTGGAGCACCACGACTCATCAAGTAAAGTCATGAGTCGTTAGGTGTGTCATAAGGTCTGGAAGCTAAAATAAATCACAAGTCATATTGGTCACAACAAGAGGAGGAACGAGTCTTCATACGATTCCATGACTCATCAAAAGCACTCGTCAAGTTGAACTTCAGAAGTTAAGATAAAGTGCTGAGAAAGACAACAGAAGGAGCTGAGTCGTTATGAGACTCAATGACTCGTCACGAGCAGTTATGGGCAGTCATTTAGAGCACTGGAATTTTAGGACTCAGAAACAATGGAGGAATTCACGACTCATCTTGTCAATAAACAAGTCATTTGGTGAACCGTCCTCTAGGAGGACGTTTTGCTGAGCACGAGCCGTTACTACACTTTACAACTCATTAGGTCACCTAACGAGTCATTGTTACTGTCGAACTAACTTCCTTGTTTAATTAGGAAAGGATTTATTTAGTGTCTATAAATACTTTATGTAGGTTTCTTTTTACAGATTACGAATTTTTACCATAATTTCATTATTATTGATCAACATTAAGGTTCAAGAAATTATTTTCATAATTTTGTTCTTGAATTTGGGGAATCAAACAACTTTGGGGATTATTTATTTTAGATTCCTATTGATTAACTCAAGACATGTGGTTTCTTTATAAATTATTGTAAGTTTATAATTATGATTTCTTCTATAATTCTTAATTGTGATTCTTCAAGCATGAGTAGCTAAACCCATAACTAGGATTGTGGGAATGATGAAATAACACACATAGGCAAAAATACTTAATGAATCTTGAATGGGGTTTATGCATTAATGCTTTTCCCTTCGTTTTAATTATTTCTTAACGGTCGTGAACGTCGGAAGTTATATTATTCTTACTTATCATATAAAGGGTAATGAATGTGAAAAAGGGATTAACAATAGAGATTTGAGGCTATCAACCCCCATCTAATAGCTTGACCTTGTCCGGGAATAGGTAATCTGATATTAAGGTTAAGGGTTAATCAAATGTACATCCGCATGCAGATCAAGTTGCATGGTGATAATCATCTAATTAGGGGACCAAATTTTAGGTGAATTTAACTTGCCGATATTGCATTCTAAACACTAGAATAGATCACTAATATAAATGCCTTGTTGTTATGAAGTATTGGGGAACACAATTCTAGTCAACTCACTCATTGAATACAATCAATTTTAATTAAGAATCTACTCGTTGCTCTATATTATTTTACATTATTTCTTGTTGCAATTTCCCCCCAAGAAATAAGCAAACCAATAATATTAGCTAAAACGCATTAACTGAGGTCGTCACCATATTCCTTGTGGGATTTGACCCCAAACTTTGTTGGGTTCTATATTTGAACATCAATCTCTTTATATCTCATTACGAGGTGTAATTTGGGCATCACACACTTTCTTGGAACTAAGGTAAATGTCAATCCAGACCATGCTGCACTGAGATAATTAATGTTGAAAAAGGATGTTAAACCCATGTTGATCAAATGTGTATTAATTCTCCAAGAAGTTGAATTTGATGTAAAAGACCAAAAGAGAACAGAAAATCAAGTGGCGCATCACTTGTCCAGACTAGAAGCTGAGGCTAGAGCAAAGGATGAGATTAATGTCGATGATGCTTTCCCAAATGAACAGGTTTTCGCTGCATCCCAAGATTTCATCCCTTGGTTCACTGACTATGCAAATAATTTGGCGAGAAACATGATTCCAGCAAATATGACACCCCAGCAATGGAAGAAGTAACTATTTGATGCTCGGAGATACTACTGGGATGAACCATATCTATTTCACAATTGTGCAGATGGGTTGACTCGCAGGTGTGCGCCAGATGTAGAGATGTTGTGCATTTTGGAGGCTTGCTACTCATCCCCGGTTGGGGGTCATCATAGTGGTATCTGAACTATGCATAAAATTTTGTAGTGCAGATATTATTGGCCCTACATCCACCAATATGCTTATGATTATGCCAAGTCATGTGATTAGTGCCTAAGGCAAGGTGGCATTACTCGTAAGCATGAGCTACCCTTGAACTCTATTCTGGAAGTAGAGTTATTCGATGTATGGGGTATTGACTTCATGGGCCCATTTGTTAGCTCATATAGGATGAAATACATTTTGGTGGCTGTGGACTATGACTCCAAATAAGTGGAGGCTATTTGCACTTCCTAACAATGAAGGAAAAAGTGTCACGACATTTCTACAAAAGCACATATTCGCTAGGTTTGACACTCCCAGAGTAATCATCAGTGACAGTGGGTCATATTTTTGTAACCGTCTCTTTAGAACTCTGCTGGAGAAATATGGTGTGAAAAATAAGGAGGAAACGCCTTATCATCCTCAATGAAGTGGATAGGTAGAAGTGTCTAGCAGGGAGATAAAAACTATTTTGGCTAAAATGGTGAATACCAACAGAACAGATTGGTCTAGGAAGCTTGATAATATATTGTAAGCATATCAAATAGCTTGTAAGACCCCCATCGGCTCATCTCCGTATCAGCTAGTCTATGGAAAGTCATGTCATCTGCCGATAGAGTTAGAGCATAAGGCATTATGGGCACTGAAAAAGCTGAACTTAGATTGGAATGAAGCAGCCAAATTGAGACTAGATCAGCTTAATGAGTTAGACAAATTTCGACTTCGAGATTATGAGAGTGAAACTATTTATAAAGAAAGAATGAAGATCTACTATGACAGGAAGATTGCAAAAATGAGTTCAATACTGGTGATTTGGTTTTACAGTTTAATTTAAGGCTCCGTCTGCAACCTGATAAACTGAAATCTAGTGGATGGGACCATATAGAGTGTTGAACTTATCCCTCATATAGTGCAGTGAAGCTTGAGAATAAAGATGGTAAGAGATTCGAGGTGAATGGGCAAAGGTAAAGTTGTATATGGGAGACACTGAAGAGATAAGAGGGATTGAGTCTGTGTATCTTTTTAACGTCTGAATGAACAAGGAAGTTACATCGTGCCGCGAGCTTAAATTAGGCGCTGCATGGGGGGTAAACCATGGAAGGTGTAGTTTGAGTAGCCATAGGTATGTCCTTTTCCCTTGTTCTTACATATTTTATACTTCGGGGACGAAGCATGTTTTTCAAAGGGAGGGTGTACTTGTATTTTTGGAAATTTTTTTTATTCATCCGAGGGTTTCTTGTCGTGTTTCTTTTTCCTTGGACATGCTATCTAGTAGAATTGTCAAGTTTAGGTTGTTTCCATTTAATAAAAAGTAGCTCAGAATTACTTTATAGCTAATAACTATACTAGTTTGATATTTTTGAAAAAATTGACCTTGTTTGTAAATTTTGTTTTGATGTTAACTATGTAGTTAATTGCAATTGCATGACTTCTATGGATCTTTATATGACATTTAAATTATGAGCATGAGTAGTTGTGGCTTGCCCATGCATGAACTGGATAGGTAGATTCAATGCAAACCGGTACAATGAGTGAATAAGGATATATACCTAGTTCAGTACCGCGTAGAGGATCTAGAACTTGTCTGGTTGGTCTTTGCATAGGCTTTAGGATAGTTGGTTAGGAGATGAACATAGGCTATTATTCGTTTTAGCCACTTTATCTTAAATGACCTTACCAAATGATGATGAATCCCTTGATATCGATTTTGAGCCTTATATTAGCCTTTTTGATTAACCTTTAACCTTACCCATTGTTTATAATGAACTTGTTTTGGCCTTAGTCACTCCTTGGACATTGTGAACCTCAACCCAAGCAAATTGCCTAAGTTGAGGGTGACTATATTAGGAGTGCACAGATTGTGGGGAGTGAAAGGAAAATAAAGGAAAAAGGTTAAAGATGAGGTGTAGTGTGAAAAGAAAAGAAAGAAAAAAGAGATGAAAAAGAAAAACAAAAAGAAAATACAAGAGAAAAAGGAATAAAAAAATGAGAAAAACACACACACCCATATATTGCATATAAATGGAGAAAAGGGAGGAAAAAATTGAAAAGGTGGAAAATGGGAAAAAGAAGTGTAAAGGGGAGCCACAAGTATGTAGTTCCAAGGAGGGTTTAGTCACTTAAGTCCATATTAACCATACATAGCCCGAAGCTTACATTACAAGCTAAACAAAGTCTTATAGTGATCCTAGTTTATTTGTCCAAAGAGCCAAAGTAAATAAAATAAGGGAAAGCCTATGTATCCGATATGTAGTATTTGAATCTTTTTTTGGAGAGTGAGAGTCCCATTTCTTAGTCCCAAGTTCATTATTTTATATATATGTGAGTGTTGGGCACTTCATTTTCTGTGAGGGTACTTGATTTATGTTGTATTTTACTAATTATCTATGTGAATATCATTGGTGATAGCTCAATTCTCTGCTAATGGTTGGATGTCATATCTTGATCCCTGTATGTCATTGATTGTGGTAATATGTGTGCATAGTTGAATTAGTTTGAACGGAGAAGGGGTCATTAGCTGATTGTGGTTCATAGAGTAAATCTTATTACATTGGTTGTAGGTATTCTAGGTTTTCTTTCTAGTTAAGCGTCGTTTTAGATTTTAGTTTTTATTTCTTTGCCTGAGTACATTCACAAGTCTTATGTTGAAGGTGTTGATGTGCTATGAGTTTATAGCACGTTCGACTCTTAAAACTGAGGAAACTAGCATGGACTTAGGTGTGTTTATATAGATATAAGACACTTTTACTTTATTTTCAAGGAAAATAGATGTTGGAGATGAATTGTGCAAAAGATGAAGAAAATCTAGAAAAATGGCTTAGTACGAATCTCAATACGAGTTGTAATGAGAATTGTGGAAAGGTCTAGGACCAAATCATGTGGTAAAGGCAACTTATGACTCATGGTACGAGCCATACCATCCTAGTACGAGCCGTACCTTAGTAGTTGTAGTAAATTCCAGAAGGTTTTGCACATGCCAGGTATCTTGGTACGGGTATAAACCATGAGTTGTGAGACCTACCTAGGACCTGTACCAAGGAATCATGGAAAAGACCAAAAAAGACTGGCTGGACACAAGGTACAAGAAGGTGTCACGAATCATGGAACTGAAGATTGTATGACTCATAAGTACGAGTCATACCAAGTCATCTGTGGAAGTTAAAAGAGAATGTCAACAAGTGTAAGTTCAAGGCACGGGAAGATTGTATGACTCATAAGTTCTTGGTACGAGTCGTACCAGAAGTCAACACTTAGCAACATCCAGCAGAAGCCAGCCAATGTATGGGTCAAGGTACGACCTGTACAATCCTATTATGGGTCATATGTGAAGGCGGTGATCGTTTTTAGTAGTTTCCCTGTTTACTTAGGAGAAGGTTCTTTTTAGGTTATTTTAAGTAGAGAAAGCAGATCAAAGATTCAAAATTTGAGTTTTATTTCATTGAGTGAAAAATTGTTGTTAACTTTAACATAAGTCTTGGAGATTTTCTTGCTTTGATCTCTTCCTTCTTCCTGAATTATTCAACATCAATTCTTTTGCAATAATCAAGAAGGATTTCTTTTTAATCGTCTTTGTAAATATTCAATTCTGTGTTTGTCTATTAATGGTAATAAAGATCTTACATTCAGGAGAGGCTAAAACCTCCACAACTAGGGTTGTGGGAACCATGGTGAATTAATAAACTAGGGTTACGCAAATTGATTCGAAACCAATGCTAAACACATGTATTATATTCTCTTCATCTTTAATGTTTCTTAAGGAAGTGCAACGTTAAGACTTGCCTGAATTATTTACTTGCTTGAACATAGAGAAGTAGAGATTAGGAAAAGAGAATTACAACAAAGCCTTGATCATTATAGGTCATTGTATGACTTGAGCTGCGGTCGCAGGATAGTTAATTAGGAACAGATTGATAACAGTTTAACTGAATTCACTCATAATACTTAAGCCGGTGATTGAGTATAGTCATCCAATAGGATGAACCAGTAGTTTGGATGAACCCTAGTTATCAATTCTACAAGTAAGCATTAGGATAGATCACAAGTGTAAACTTGAAGAAGTTATGAATCCATAGGGAACACTTACCCTAATTAATTGCAAATCTTGATAAACAGCAATAAATTTTCAATCTTGTTTTATAGTTGCTTTCATAAACCCCCTTTTTTGGAGATAACATACCTAAAAGCTTAAATACCTATGTTATGCTATATCTTAACCATATTCCCTGTGGGATTCACCACAACATTTGTTGGGTTCTTTATTGACAATGTCCCCTTCATGCTTTATCAAGAGTATGAGTTTGAGCGTTATCACACACCAGCAGGAAGTCAAGTTCAACAGGTCCATCAGGTCTAGACTCCACCACCATCATGTAAGTTGTGTGGAGAAGGCCACGCTTATTTAGGTTTTCCACTAAACCTCGAATCTATATTTTTTTTGGGACAACAACGTCATGGTGGAGATTTTTCAGGTTACAGCTATAACCAGGGGTATAGGAATATAGCCAAACCCTCATGGGGAGGGAATCAAAATTTTCAAAGGCCCCATAACTAATATCCAACGCCTTAGGGCCAACAGCGTGGCAGTTCACTAGAGGAAACAATGAAGCAATGGATGGTGCAACAGACCCAGGTAGTGAACGAGATGCAGAAGTCCATCCTTGAGCTAGAAAGATAGATGGGGCAATTAGCCCTACAACAGGCAAACAAAGCACATGGGGATCTTTCGTGTAACATCGAGAAGAACCCCAAGAAAAATGTGAGTGCAATCTCTTTACGTAGTGGTAAAGAGTTGTGTGAGGTGATCACCAGAGATAAGAAATTTAAAGAGGAGCGGGTTGTAATGTCCAAACCGGGGGTTGGTGAGTAAATCAACTCAAAGCCACCCCCTCCATTTCCTCAAAGATTTAAGAAGTAGAAGGAGGACTCAACCTGCCAGAAATTTCTTGATGTGTTGAAGCATGTACATGTTAACTTACTATTGGTAAAGCTTTTGCATGAAGTTCCAAAGTATGACAATTATGTGAATAACATTATGGCAAATAAGAGGAGGTTAACTAAGTTTGAAACCGTGGATTTCACGGAAGAGTGATGTCCTCGGGTTCAAAACAAATTTCCTAAGAAGCTGAAGGACCTCAAGAGCTTCACCTTTCATGTGGTGATTAGAAATAGGGATGTAGGTTATGCATTGTGTGACTTGGGTGCATGTATTAATTTGACACCTGCATCCTTGTTTAGAACCTTGGGTTTAGGTAAACCATGTCTGACTACAGTAACCTTGCAGCTTACCGACATGTCTCTTGCTTATCCTGATGGAATCATAAAGACCGTCTTGATTAAGGTTGGACCTTTCCTCTTAGCAGTGGACTTCATAATAATATATTACAAAGTAGATTTAGAAGTTCCCCTCATTCTACGGAGAGGATTCTTAGCTACCACAGACGCGATCATAAAGGTGAAGTTGGGTAAGATGTTGATGTATGTGGATGGTCAGAAGGCAGTTTTCGATGTGTTTAGAGTGGAAAGGTGGCCACCTTAGGGTGGAGCAGCATGTGATGCATGAGAATTTAGCAAGTGAAATAGAGGATCCTATTTATCTCACTTGGTTGAAGGAGTGAGAGTGACTTTCATCATGCCGAAATGTTATATTAGGTGCTGCTTGGAGGAAACCGTGAATGTCGTGCCACGACTATAACTAAGGTTCTTGGTGGGAGGCAATCCATCTTTCTAACATTTTTTTTTTCCGAGATGAACAGGGCTTTAGAGGCATAAAGAGTGTGGAATATAGCTTAAAAGGGTTAAGTTTGGGGTGAGATACCTGACGTAGGATGCCAAGTGTCAATCCTAGAAAAGAAAAATTTTATCAGTTCGGTGGGGGGGGGGGAGGGGCAGCCGCACCATCTCCTGTCAACAAAGAATTTTTTTTTAAAAGTGTGTGGCGAGGTGACTGGCGTGTCACACCAATGTGTTGTGGTCTGAAATTTTTTTTGGTCCAATGGGTAAAAGTTGACACAAGGACCTTAAAATTACCAAAATCCCATGCCCCACACCCTTATTTTAAATCCCCATTCATCCCCTCTCACTAAAAGTCAAAAAAAAAAAAAAAAAAGAAAATTCTCTCTCTCACCTGTAGACGGTCGCAACTCCCCTCTCCCTTATCCCCCATTGTTTTCTTCTCCATGAAGCTTGGTGAAGCTTATCTCTTCAGCCGCCAGATACATCGGCCAAGGTTTCATGATTACCCTGTCCCATGCAAATCGTTTACCTGTAACTATTCAATACCCCTACGAAAAATTGTTCAAGTATGTAATTCTCTTCTCTCTTGGTTATGTAATATGAAAAGCATGCCCCTATATCTTTTTTCCCCAAGTTAAATACACAAAATCACCATTATTGGTGAAAACCTTAAATTTCATGATGTGGGATTTCATGAGCTATAATCTCTTAAATTCATTCATGATAATGTGTTATCCATGTTGTGTTACTTATTTTTGGTTGAATATAGTGATTTGAAGTTGTGGGTATGAAGGGGGTTGATAATTTTAATTTCATGATGTTGGTGGATAGAACATTGATTGTAGAGAGAGAAAGTACTCTGGTTCTTAAAATCTTGAATATGAAGAATCTTGCATTATTGAGAAATTCATGTTAACTCATTGTGGATTGTAGTAAATTGCTTTTTGGTCGTTGTACGAATTGAGTAGTTACTTCCATGTATGGAATTCTTGAAAAAAAAATTAATAGATGAGAGATTTGAGAAATTCATGAACTTGGTTGTGATTGGAAGTTAGTGAATATTTTGGAGGTTGAGATTTGGAATGATAATGGGGAAAGTGTTGTGTTTCCCATTTGACAAGTTCTCACAAATATGCTAGCAAATTAATTGTGGGGTCACTTTGCACTCTTCACACCTAATTATCTTAGCCATTTTGTTCACAAACTAATCTTGTGAAGTTCTTGATTTTTGTTTAATAGGTGTTATGGAATCGAAAAGTAACAAAGGAAAGGAGATACTGGCAGCTGGCAAAGGTTTCAAGCAGCTCCGAAAAGGCACAAAAAGGATGAGTTCATCGACTAAGGGAGGCCCTGCTAGGATGTTTGGAGACAGAGAAGTGGAGCCTCAAGGACTATCATGGTTCAAAACACAAAAGGGAGGTCAAATATGCTTTTGATAATTGGATTGACGAAGATCTCCTTGTACTTGAGTTCCCCACCATTCGATACAAGGTCCATGTATTTGGACTAGGCTACATCTTTGCTAAGAAGGAAGACTGCAACCTCACTTTGGTGAGGGAATTTTATGAAACTGGGACACTTCTTTTTGGGACAGCAACGAGGTCAAAATACGAGGACGGATGGTGTGGTTCACTACTAAAACATTCAATGCCTTCCTCAACACAAGATCGGTATACCCATCTGAGTACTTCATTTTGTTAGAGAAGCCTCCACACTGCAATATCCACCATACTCTTTTTGGTAAGCGTTCAGCCGCACATTAGGTAAGGGACCATCAGGGCACTCATTATACACTTCCATTATCCTCCATGAATAAGGAGGTGAAAATGTGGGTAAAAAATTTTGTGACACACTTCTCTCTGGGACACACGTCAATGACATCACTAGAGAGAAGGTCGTGTTGTTGTACATGCTAATGTAAGGAATACCATTCAATCTTGGTGCAGTTCTTAGAGGCAATATATGGAGAGTGAGGGACAACTATAGGTGGAAATATTGTTATGGCAGTCTCTTGACTAAGTTTTTGAGAGGCAAAGGCACTAAGAAAGAAAAGGCAGACGTTCTTCTATCGTGAGTAGGACCCATAGCAGGCAAGATGATGGATGTAACAAAAGTTAAGAAGCCCATTAGTTTTACAGCTCCATCGCTTACTATAGCTGATCGCCAACTTGAGATGATAGTTGGAGAGGCCGTATATTTGGCGTGCTTCATTTACAGTTGAGCATCAGAGGCCAACCTACCACAGGTGATGAGATGGAAACCCTAGAGGATAGACACCCACTTACGTAGAGTGCCATGTAGATGTGTAGAGTGGGACTTGCCATTGAGGACTCGTTCAATGATGATGAGGCCATGGTGCTCACTAATGGAGTTGATGATTTGGACACTAACGATGAGAAGGATGATGCTTCTATGGGAGCCATTGAGATTGATGGCGAGGATGATGATGAGGATGAAGCTGATCAGAAGTATAATCTTGATGATGATGCATAGAGGCCCAGGAAGTTCCTTTTCTCTACCTATTTGCTAAAATTATGTGTGCGCTGATTATAGTGCATCATTTCAGTGTGGGGTAAAGGAAAGATTCCTATTTTCTCTTTAATTGCTATATTTGAAGTAGGTCATATGAAACACCCCATGATTTCCTAAGAGTAGATTCAGGATTGGAAATATGATCAACAGAAAAAGTTGAAAACGTCTCAAAATGACTCATCGTACGAGTCGTGGAGTGGATTAACGGGTTGTGGGATTGAGTCATGGTGATCTTTTGGTTGACAAGTCCTAGACCAACAAGTCAAGGTATGACTCGTAAATCTCTGTAACGGTCATTGTTAGGAGTCATGGAAAGTTGCTGGTGTGATAGGTCTAAAAGGTATGACATGTGGTACAACTCTTCATGGCAACAATAGGTGATGATAAGTAGCCATGATAAGGGTCAAAGAAGTTGGAAATTTATCCTAGTGTCTACGGATGGGTCCAACGAGCCGTGTCCCGAGGTATGACTCGTGCTTAGGAGTCATAGCATGTTATTGGGTCTCCAGGCACTAGTCATACGAGAGATGGTATGACCCGTAGTAGGAAACTACAAGTTGTGGTAAGTGTTCATGGAAAGATTCAGAGAATGGGCGATGAAGGCCAATCTGGAAATGGGAGGAAACCATGGGTCGTTGTTTCAAGGTATGACCCGTGGTACGATTCGGACATTTGATAGTGACCTTTTTCCTACAAAATCATTAAGAATATTTTCACAAATCCTAAGCTCCTAGGGCCTTAGCTATGTCATTTTAAGTCCTAAAAGGAGTGTTTTAAGAGGGTTTAGCCTATCTCATGTTGGTAGGCTCCCATGCATGCAAAGCATTGAGTTTCTTTTTGAGGATCAATCTAGAACTCTCTTAATTCTTCCCCAATTCTCTTGGGCTTTCAACGATAGTTAGAGAATAAGTGTATCCAGGTATGTAGAGCCATGAATGAGAGATTCCTTTCTCTCATGCCCAAAATTTTTCTCAAGTTCATGAATTCAAGTTCCAATTCAAACATATGATTTTATAGGGTTTTAACCCAATTTTATTTAATTCTTTATGATATTTCTATTGGCCAATTCTCCTCATATTCCAAAGAATGTTTTAAGATATATGGGCAGATTTTATACACAATCTCATTATAAATTAATGATTTCAAGTTATTCGAAATTATGTCCTATTATACAAGCTTTATGAAATGTCAAGTTTCTGATTCATGATTTCAAGTATAATGAGATATCTTGCATGAATGAATGCATATGAATTGCCCATGTACGAATCCATGATTTTGACATATGAGGTCTATTTCAAGCATGCATGATTTTATGATTTGGGCAAGTCCACACAAGTTAAGTATGTTTTCATGATTTAGCCATGACTAATAAAATCAGCTTATCATATGTTTTGGAGTCAAGACTCCCCATGTTAAGATTTAAGACTATGCATGTAATTATAATTTCAGCTTCGTTGAATAATGATAGGACCACTATGCATGTTTTCGAGAGTATTGTCTAGCACCAAGTAGGATTGGGGTTCCAAGGTTCCCAGATCTCAGAGCTACACGCGGATATAGGTTTTTGTGTGTGTGTGTGTGTGTATCGGGACCTCTCAAGAGTGTTTTCCCTTTCCCCCAAGGAGCCTCCACTTGACATCGATATCATGGTATCATCCCATGACAAGGTTGTGGACGGCTCTACCCACTTGAGTGTAATAGTTGGTCCATCACGTAAGCTCTATCGTGATAGTGTCAGTTATGATGAGTCTCCTGTTATTCCTCATGATTCAAATATTCATGTTCATGACTTATGATATGATGTATTATAGCAGGTTTGACCTAATGATCTGGTTATGTGCTTTTACTTATGATTTCAGCTATGACAAGTTATATGATTTCTCTTTTTAACCTTGGGTGATTATGTTCAGATATGATACTCAGCTTATGACTATGTCTCAGATACAGTTTTCGGCATGCAGTCCTTACTCTCATGATATAATGATTTATATTTTATGTACATCATTTAAGTTAACATTTACTCAGCATGTTTTACTTACCTTACATACTCAGTACATTCCAATACTAACCGCATACCATGTTCTATTATTTCATTATACAGGTTCGAGTAATCAGACTTAGTTTCGTCGTTAGTCCAGCTCCCCTGTAGTCCATCTTAATTCCCATTATTGGTAGTCCTTATCTTTTGAGGACATTCAGTTTAGGGTTTGATTATGTTATTTCAGTCTCATACTTTAGCGACCTAGTTAGGGTTGTTTTCCCATCAGCACATTGGACAGTTAAGAGGCTTATCAGACATTATGTAAACTTTCAGCTATATTGAGTGTTGACTCCATTTATGATCGTTGTTATACGTTATATTGTTCATACTTTCGCTTATTCATGTTTAAGCTATCTATTTCCGCTTTTATGTATGCTCTTTAGTTGCTATGTTAATGTCATAGGTCGAGTTGGAGCCATTTGTAATTCTAGGTCCCGTGTCTCTATCTGGGTCCCAAATCGGGTCATCACAAACTTGGTATCAGAGCAAAGGTATAGAGTATCCTTGGGATTCTTGAAGCTGCATTGAGTAGAGTCTTCTTCATGGGTGTGAAACGCGCCACACTTATTGGGAAGAGGCTACAAGACGTTTTAGGAAATTTCACTTCTTTCATGATCTATGTCGTACGATGAAGTATCTATATATTCCTCTAACTCATACTATATGTATTTCCTGAAATACTCCTCTATGCCGAGTGAATGGTAGAAGGAATGGCAACGGAAATGTCCATGACAATGGCAGTGAAGATGGGCATTAGCAAGCCCCGCCAGCACCAGCAAATCCTTTGCCCAAGTAGGCGACTCATGCCGAGTTTAGAGCAGCATTTTAAATGTTGGCACAGGCTACAACTGTTCTGGTCAATCAGCATGCAGTGGACCATATTCCTGAAAATGGGAACGCAGCAGCAGCTAGAGTTTGAGACTTTCTCAAGATGAACCCACCTGAGTTCCTAGGGGTGAAGTGGATGAGGACCCGCATAAGTTTAGTGATTTGTACAAGATCATCCAGATTATCGGGATGACTGGAGTGGAGAGTGCGGACATAGCCTCCTATCAGTTGAAGAGGGGTTGCCTATATATGGTACTACCAGTTGAAGGATGGTAGGGTAGTGGGAGAAGTTCCCATGAGTTGGTATGAGTTCATGACTGCCTTCTTGAGTAGGTTCTTCCCTAGAGAGTTGAGGGAGGGAAAGACTTCGTAAACATGAAACAAATCCACAGGACCACCCAAATGTATGCCTTGGAGTTTACCTGACTGTGTAAGTATGCGTCGGAGATGGTTGCAAATCAAAGGGCTTGTATGAGCAGATCTATGAATAGAGTAGCAGATTCGCTGGTCAAGGTAGGGCCGCTATGCTGAACATTGACCTAGATTTCTCGAGGTTGGTCATATATTCCCAGTAGATAGAGGTAGATCAAATGAAGAAGAAGGAGAGAGAGGCAAAAAGGGCCAGGGCAGGGAGTTATGGACAGTTCCAACAAAGGTCTTGTGGAGGACATCACCATCAGTTCCACCAGAGATCGTCAGCCCCAGTGCCATCATCAACCAGTGTTCCATCCAAACCTAGGCGTGATAAGAGGAGTAGAGCATCAGGCTCTAGAAGTCAAGGGAGCATGTAAGGAGAGCCCAGCTTGCAGCATGTGTGGTAGGAGGCACACCGGAGAATGCTTAGTGGGTTCAAGAGCATGCTTTGGGTGAGGGAAGCCCGTTCATTTGCTCTGAGACTGCTCTTCAGCTAGAAAGGGTCGTAGCAGAGGTCATGACCCAGCTACCTGTTTAACAAATCCACCAGGACGCTCAACTCAACAGGGTGCATCCACTAGTGCAGCTGACATTCAGTGGAAGAACAAATTTTATATATTATCATCTCATCAAGAGCCGGAGACTTTGCTCGATGTGGTTACTAGTATGTTATGAGTATTATTAGATCTAGGGGATACATCATCTTTTGTGACTCCAAATGTTTCTATTATATTCAGAGCCAGTCCCAAAATCCTATCAGAACCCTTCTCAGTCTCTACTCCAGTCAACGACTTAGTTATAGCTCGACGGGTGTATAGAAATTTCCTAGTCACAGTCCTTTAAAAAGTCACCTCAACTGACCTACTAGAGTTAGATATGACCGATTTTGTTGTTATATTAGGTATGGATTAGTTTCCATGTATGTCATGCATCAGTAAAATTGAAGAACCCGTATAGTAGAGTTTTGATTTTCAGGTGAGCCAATCCTAGAATGGAAAGGTAGTTCAGTTGTGCCTGTAGGTCATTTTGTTTCCTAACTCAAGGCCAGGAAGATGATTTCTAAAGGTTGTGTATACCATTTAGTTTGGGTTAAGGATGCTACATTTGAGACTCAGACTCTTCAGTTAGTTCCTATAGTCTATGAGTACCGGAGGTGTTTCCAGATGATCTACTAGGAGACCCTCCCAAGCAAGAGATTGACTTTGGTATCGACCTTCTCGCTGATACACAACATATATACATTCCTCCTTATGTATGGATCAAGCCAAGCTAAAGGAGTTGAAAGATCTCCTAGATAAGGGTTTCTTTAGGCCTACTAAATCCTCGTGGGGTAACACTAGTTCTTTTTGTCCGGAAGAAGGATGGTTCCCTTAGGATGTGCACTGATTATCAGTAGTTGAACAAGGTCACAATCAAGAACAAGTATCCCCTCCCTGGCATTGATGACTTGTTTGACCAACTTCAAGGTGTTATGTGCTTCTCAAAGATAGTCCTCAGATCTGGCTATCATCATCTCAGAGTTAGAGAGTGTGACATTTCGAAGACAGTCTTCATGACATAGTTTGGTCACTATGAGTTTGTAGTTATGTCTTTTGGACTAATGAATGCTCCTACAACTCTTATGGACTTGATGAACAGGGTATTCTAGTCGTATTTGGATATGTTCGTGATTGTCATCATAGATGATATTGTCATATACTCTCAGAGTAAGGAGGATTATGTTGCAGACTCTCAAGGACTGCTAGCTGTTTGTCATGTTCAGCAAGTGTGAGTTTTAGTTGAACTCAGTAGCATTTTGCGCCATGTGGTGTCTAGCGAGGGTGTGCAAGTGGACTCTCAAAAGATAAAGGCGGTGATGAATTGGCCTAGACCAGTTAGTCCTTCAGATATCAGGAGCTTTTTGGGTTTAACTGGTTATCATAGGAGGTTTGTTGAAGGATTTTCATTCATTGTGGCACCGTTATCTAAATTGACCTAGAAGAAGGTCAAATTTCAATGGTCAGATGTATGTGATAAGAGTTTTCAAGAGTTAAAGACTCGACTCACTTCAGCCCCATTATTGACCCTACGAGAGGCCACAGATGGTTTCGTTATGTATTGTGAAGCCTCTAGGGTTGGTCTTAGTTGCATGTTGATGCATCATGGTAAGGTCATTGCATATGCCTCTAGACAGCTTGAGACTCACAAGAAGAATTACTTGATGCATGACCTAGATTTGGCAATTGTAGTGTTTGCATTGAAGATTTGGAGGCATATGGATGTGATCACGGACCATAAGAGCCTTCAGTATGTGTACACTCAAAAGGACCTGAATTTGTGATAAAGGAGGTGGTTTGAGCTCCCCAAGCACTATTACATGAGTGTTCTTTATCATCTGGGCAAGGCCAATATAGTGGCGGATTCCCTTAGTAGGTTGTCCATGGAGAGTGTGTCTGAAGTTGAGGATGGGAGTTGGAGTTAGCAAAGGATGTCCACATGCTTGCTCGTTTAGGGGGTCACCTTGTTGACTCAACTTATGGTGGTATCATTGTTCAGAATGGGTCAGAATCTTCATTGCTAACCGAGATCGAGGGTAAGCAAGACGAGGATCCTATCTTAGTAAAGCTAAAGGAAGTTGTCCAGAATTAGAAGGTGGAGGTGGGAGAGGGTGTACTTTGTTATTAAGGTCATTTAAATGTTCTGGGGATTGACGATTTAAGAGAACGAATGTTTCACGAGGCTCATAGTTCTCAATATTCAATCCATCCAGGTTCCACCAAGATGTACCCTGATCTATGAGAAGTCTATTGGTGGAATGGCATGATGAAGGACATAGAAGAGTTTTTGGCTAAGTGTCCAAATTTCCAATAGGTAAAGGTTGACAATTAGAGACTCGGGGTATGCTTCATGACATTAGTACCCACATGGAAGTGGGTGGAGATCAATATGGACTTCATCACAAGTTTTCCTCGAACACGCCAACAACATGACTCAATATGGGTGGTTGTAGATAGGTTGACCAAAGCAGCACATTTTCCACTAGTCAAAACCACATATTTATCCAAGTATTATGCTAGATTATATATTCGGGAGTTAGTTCGTTTGCATGGAGTTCCCTAGTCCATCATCTCTCATAGAGGTACTCAGTTTACCTCACAGGTTTGGAGATCATTTCAAAAGGGACTTGGTACTCAGGTTTAGCTTAGCATAGCTTTCCACCCGCTGATAGATGGTTGATAACATCCAAAATATACTCTTCATTATAAAAGAGCATACACGGTTGTTGTATTAAAAAAAATATTCCGATGGATGTCGGGGTCGAATCCTACAGGGACTAGTGAATGATATGCACGAGTGTTGCTTGGGAAATTGAATTTAGCTTGCACCACTTTAAAATAAAAAGGAAATAAACATTTTGGGGGAGATTGAGATTAACAGTGGAGTATACATTCTAATTTTGCTAATTAGGATAGAAAAATTACCAAGGTTGTTGACAATAATGTGAAAGACTAGAGGTGTGGTGTAGATGATATGCTAACTAAATAGAGTCATGCTAGGTCATCTTACGGGTTCAAGTTGTGTAAATAACCTCAGGCAAGTGGGCATTTGATGTTTTTCAACCTTATAAATACCTCTTGCTAGAGTTATTTCAAGCCACTAGAAAAAATTAAATGATGCCCATCAGATTTGGATTAATAGCTGTACTAATTTCTAGCTATTAGCTATTAATTAAGAGTGACAATGTGATTTTGGCTATTTTCAGCCGAATTCCACAACCTCACATCCATGTCCACCATTAAATTCTCTCCCAATACTCAATTCTTCTTTTTCAAGCAAAAATCAAGTAAGAACAATTAGACCCACATCAGCAACCATGGATCTTTAATTATAGAATAGAGAGAATTTAACTGATTTACACTAATTAAACAATATTGAGATGACTCCAGCAATACCCAAGCTAATTAAGCATTCATCATCACACACCTCTAGTTAATGATTTAACTACTCATAGTTAAGAAATTTAAAAGCAAATTTAACTATAAACTCATTGAATTAAATAATACAAGTAGCAAAATCAAATTCATAAATAAGTCTTCAACAATGGCAGTACCTTGCTATGCAGGAAGAAGAAGAAAAAGAAAAATAATCATTTACAATTTTCACCAATAGAATTCTTACTTTCATCGTCTACATGGAGAATGTTCTCAAAAAGCTTTAATTTAAGATCTGATGGGTGCAAATTACTTCTCTCTAGAATATATCCAAAAGTAGGGTACTCCAACTCTCTTTTTCAGTGTTGGACATATTTTCCCCTGTTCATTTTTGTGCTTGCGATAGTACCAACGGTTCGCTGGTTGCATTCCGCGAACCACTGGCTGTCATTGGGTGCTCATGCTGTAAGTTCCAGTGTCCTTCGATGTTTCATTCGGTGATTCACCGGTCTACAACCATGCCCTGTCATTTTTTTCTCTGTGATCCATCACTCTCATGCATTGGTAAGAGATTCAACCAGCGAGTCGTCGGTCGGTGTAAGCAATCGCCGGTCGCTGTAATTCCCCAAGGTAGTGGTCTTTGACGTTTGGCCAGCGTTTTGCCGGTCTTCTCCGGTAAAGGGCCAGTTTCACCTAATTCCCTTCTTTTTTCTCTTTTTCTTTCTCTTTTCTACAAATCAGATATCTGCACACAAAAAGGCAAAAAGGGCATAATATCCATCTAGATGACTTGAAAACTAGACTAAAGCTCATGCTTAAAAGCCAAATGAGTTGGTAAATTATCAATTCATGAAACCACCAAACTTGAACAATTGCATGCCCTCAAGTAATGCAGTTATTATTAGATGAACAACATGCCACTCCACACAAGTTTATGCAACAATGACCACTTGACTCTAGACAACCCAAAAATTCTCACCAACTCACCGAAAAAAAGAAGCAAATTCCCCAAAAACAAGAAAGATGGAAACATTTCAAGAGGCCACCACCATTCTAAAGCATGATTCACAAGAGCTTTGATTTTCCAAAATGAGGGCATAACTTATCCATGAAGTACACATATCATCTCAATTCATGATCATTGCAGATTCAACGCTTGCCTTAGAGCTTGCATTTCTCATGCCCTATGCACAAATTTACCTTTAATGCAATTGTCTCCTCAAAAGGGATGATGCCACTCACTGAAGAGAAAATCCCTATTTTTTTCATGAAATCAATGCATTCACACAAGGGATTGTGAAAAGAGAAGATTGCACTCACTCTCCCAAAAGAAATCTTCATGCACACAACTCGATCCATAGGCTAGCCCTTCATGTAATTCACCACTAATGTAGAGAGACTACATTAGGAATCACTTAGGGCTCGTGGGTCATAATGTAGTCCAGGGCTACAGATAGGATAACTATTTAGCTTTAGTGACTAATTTTCACGACCCAAGAGTAGACCTGGATCGTAGACACGGGGCAAGGAACCCCGAAAGGCTCCAAGTCGACCCATGGCATAACCATAGCATACACTTAACATCCGATGCGACTAACAACATAAATGACCGAAAGAAAATAACAAGAATCTAATAAGAACCATGAAGACAATTTAATAACACTTAGATACATAGCTGAAGCTGTTAAGACAAGTCCGAAAGCCATCTACTAAATTGATGAGTTGCTGGGACAAGCCCCCGGCTAACTCCCAAAGTCTGAAAATTGAAACATAATAAAACAAGAACATAAACCACGTCCTCAAAAGATGAGGACTCACCACTAACAACTGCGAGAGGAAGGAGCGTATCTAGCCACACGGCTAAACCTAGAGACCTAAATCTATATCATGAAACGATATAGCACGGAGGCGTATGGTCAGTACTTGGAATGTACTGAGTATGTAGGAAGCGTAAATAAACTAACTTAAAATATGAACACGAAGGGAACCATGTAAAATATTTTAATATCAAGGTAATTGAAAAGAGATACGGAAATATTATACGAGATTCACATATTCAATTAACATAACCACATTAAAAAGACATGCATTATTATGGTAACTGTTGATATGCAAAAGTAAAAATCGGCAATAATACAAGGTATGATGTCGTGACTGATATCAAGAGGGTCCCTGTCCTTCTAAGAGGGAGTCGTTGACGGTCGAAGGGAGATTCCTTGACTATGCAAGGGGACAGTCTCAGCTAAAGAGAATCTCTGACTGTCAAAGGGAGAGAGATAGCTCTGATATAGAGAGCCATTGACTGGCTAGGGATGTTAGTTCCAAACAATGCAGGGAAATAAAATACTCAACTGACTAGGGATGTGAGCCCCGACTGACTAAGAGATGGCATTCTCCACTAACGTCTAGCGATGTGAGTCCCGACCAACTACAAGAAGACATTCTCCACTAACGTCTATAGCCAATCTAAATTTACAATAGCTAATTAGAGACAACAACATCCACCACTCTCATAATGCATTACTTATATCAAAAGGGATTAGAGTTATCCTTTAATAGGCACAGGCTCAACAAGCTGATATATTAGTTACAGGCTTTATCATCATGATTCACATTATCGCAGAACCAATTTCCTAATTAGCTTTAACATCACAACCCAACAAGCATGCTATAAATTCGTACTAGCATTATTCTATCATGGCATCTTGATTTCGTACTCACCTCATTCAATAGGTAATATAAGATCAAACATGATTTATCGAATTCAACTCATAATCTATCAAGGATACATAACTTCATGTAACTAGGTTACAACCATTTCACACACTTGTCACAATCACTCCATTTATGAAATGTTTAGCCACAGGCGGTTTAGTAAGGAAAGCAATATAAAATCCACCCAAGCTTCATAGTTCAACAATGGAGATGCGATCTTGACATGCCCAATTAATTAAATCTAAAACATGGTGATCGCACATAATTCACTTCAATTACTCAAATCCACAACTCCTACTCAATCCAACATGATCATCAATATAAAAATCAAGTCATTAGGGTTAATTATGAAATATTTCCATGATTCTATCATGTTCATGAATTACTACGACAATCAAGGGAGAAATGAACAAATCTCATTCAATAACTCAAATATATTTATTAAGAACATACTACACTCATACATTCTCAACCTATATTTCATAATTAAAGATAACCCATTAATTAATAATGCAATTAAATTCATAATCGCCGTAGATATTAGCATTTAAGAAAAATAAAGAAGAATCTACCCTTTTTACAAACCCTATATCATGTTTTTCTAGAATTATCGAAATTGGTGTTTAATGAAAATATTTTTGGGGCTCAAGGATGGAAGAGTATCCTTGTTGAAAAACCTGCATACCTGGTAGACAAAAATCCCACTTGATTTGCACCTGAAGCCTTGAAGAAATCCCTTGAATCATGAAAAAAGGGAGGAAGAAGGGTTTGGGGGAGTTTTTTTTAAGAGAATGAAAGATTAGGTCTAGAAAAGCCCTTAAAACGTCCCCAAACATTCCTAAAACAACATCACTTAAGCACTGAGAGCATAGTATTTTACCCAAACACTCTTGAGAAAACTTTAAAATCTAGCCGAACTGGAACCCACGACTCACCTGATGAGTTGTTGTTACACCAAATGACTCGTTAGGTGCACTCATCAAGTACACTGGAAATTCCTTTAAAACCAAAGTTTCTCCCTCCTAATGACTGAGTTGACAAGTCGTTACCACCCTAAACGACTCGTCACATCCATCTGTCATGAACACTGCCTAAGGTTTCCCTGGCCTCCACCCAACAACCAGCTTGACGAGTCATTGCTAGGACAAACAACTCATCAGGTCATCCATTTCCACCACCTCCCTGACTCCCATACCACGACAGCATATGGAGACTCGTGATATCCTACCACGAGTCGTTAAGTCCCCCGTTCTGAGATATTCTTGCTAGTTTTCTACATTTTTCCAATTTAACTCCTGGGTCTTATTCTTAGGCCCCGTTTCGGGGTATTACAATGTCTCCCCCTTGGGAACATTCGTCCTCGAATTTTGGCTAAATATACTGAAAAGTAAGAGACGAAGCTGATATCCAAATACCAATCAATCATAGCTAAACACCAACGGAGTATCTGACTCCGGACCAACCCTATTCACCAAATCTGAAAGTTCACATCTAGCATACTCACCATTACTCCAGCAAAACAGAGAACATGAAACCAACATAGAACAAGACAAAATATCAAAAAGAATTCTTTCCCCCTCTTTGGTCCGGCATGAAACTGATACGGACTAAACTTTCATTCTCAAATCGCTTCTCGACACTAAGATGGATTCACAATATCTAATCTAACTGAGAGTAAGGATTTCATAAGCACGAGTCACTCCCAATTTCAAAACCGAGAACATACATGAGATAACCTGGTTCTACTGAATCTACTAAGAAACTTTTGTAGACTAAGTTCGAGCTGACTACACCGGAAAACATGAATTAACATACATCACTGATTCATAACATGGAAATGAGCAATAAGGACTCATAGGGCAAAACTGGCTTCACTGACCAAAATGGTTACCTCTAAACCCTGGAAATCTACACATAGGAATAGACATAACATTACTCTAACAGAGATGCAAGGGAGGTTATCTGAACTTCGAAGAGATCAACATACTAGAGCTAGAACTTCTTATGAGCATTCTCAAGATCTAACTTATTTCACATATTCACTATCTCCCCCTTATCTTAAAGTCGTCATCTTAAGACTCCCGAATCTTTCTTCAAGTCATGTTAAGCTACAAATTCTTAACTCCTCCTTCACTTCTAACCTTCACCGCGAGCCTTACACTAACAGCTATTCACATCACACACCAAAAATCTTTTCTCATCATCACAACTGAACTTCTTATTCACTTTAGAGATTGGCATCTCATAAAGAATGACACAATATTCATAATATACTTGTGGCGACAACCGGCGCCTTGCCCATATCCTGATGGAATGAAATAGCATAGGAGCGGTTTTGACGATGCCCGCGACCTAGATGGGAGGATTCACCCTGCTGAAACGGGCGTGCTATCGGAGCTGCTGAAGAAGTGGCTGAGAAACTACTTTCGTCTCGCTTAGACGCTGTGCGATCTCGATGCTTGTGGCACACATTGCCACACCAAAAACAAATATCTGAGCCGGCCATGCATACTCCCAAGTGGTGCTTTCCATAGCTCATACACAATGGGTACGTAATCCCCCTTACCTTAGGCTGATAAGGAGCATTGGCTATTGAAGGTGCTGGAGCAGATCTTTTCTGCTGGTAGTGTGAGCGATATCCGGTACCTGACCTATGATGGGAGAACTTTAGGTCCCCAGTCCTAGCCCTTTTGGCCTCTCTCTCTTTTTATTTCACCTACTCTACTTCCATCTGTTGAGCAAATATTACCAAGAGTGGGAAGTCTATGTCCCGGTGCAACGATAGTTCTGCATTCTTTGACTAAGGAGTTTGACACTCCATTCACAAACCGGCTTACTCGGGCTCGCTGGTAAGCTACCATTTTCGGTGCATACTTAGATAACCAAGTGAACTCCAACGCATACTCCTAGACGGTAATGTCATTCTGCTTCAAGATAATGAACTCTGCCACCTTTGCCTTCCTCCACTCCTATGGGAATAACCTTTCTAGAAATGCTGTCATAAATTCATCTCAACCTACGGGACCTACTCTAACTTCCCGAGTGTCCCTCCACTGAAAATACTAGATATAAGAAACTCCCTTTAACTAGTAGGAGGCTAAGTTTGTGCTCTCATTCCCTGTCACTCCCATGATGCGAGTAATCCTCTGAATCTCCTCCAAAAGTTCATATGGGTCCTCATCCACCTTTGACCCCAAGAATTTTGGTGGGTTCATTCAAAGAAAATATCTTATCCTTGCCGCCGCTTCATTTCCATTCTGAGGGGCACAAGTCATCGCTTGCTGGTTAATCTGAATGGTCAGGGCCTATGCCAACATGTGAAAGGCTGCTTGGAACTCAGCATGAGTAACATGATCATCCACTGGGTCTGCCTGGGCTGGTGGTACCTGTTGACGGCCATTACCACATCCTCTTCCATTCGCTCGTCGGGGAGGCATTATCTGCGAGCACGTAAAGCACGAGTTATGGGAGGAACTATTTAGAGCTTCATACTCTACGCACAATAGGAATCATGAAAGAAAGGAAACATTCGAAAAATGTCTCATAGCCCCTTCGTCATAAGTGTAGAGTGCTTCACACATGTGAAAAAGACTCTAAGTAACGCAACTTTCAAACACCCTAGGACACTCTAAACCTTTACTCGGATACCAAGTTTGTCACAACTCGGGAGTAGACCCGGATCGCTGACATGGGACAAGGAACCCTGAAAGGCTCTATGTCGACCATGGAATAATCATAGCATACACTTAACATCCGATGCGACTAACAATATAACTGAGTGGATGAAAATAACAAGAATCTAATGTAAACCATGAAGACAATTTAATAACACTTAGATACATAACTGAAGTTGTCTAGACAAGTCAGAAAGCCTTCTACTAAACTGATGAGTTGCTGGGACAAGCCCCCAGTTAACTCCCAAAGTCTGAAAACTGAAACATAATAAAACAAGAACATAAACCACGTCCTGTAAAGATGAGGACACACCACTAACAACTAGGAGAGGAATGAGCGTATCTAGCCACGCAACTAAACTTGGAGACCTGAATCTATATCATGAAATGATATAGCACAAGAGGCGTGCGGTCAATACTTGGAATGTACCAAGTATGCAGGAAGTGTAAATAAACTAACTTATAATATGAACAAGAAGGAAACTATGGAAAACAGAAAGGTAATTGAAAAGAGATACGACAATCTTATACGAGATTCACATATTCAATTAACATAACCACATATAAAAACATGCATTATAATAGTAATTGGTTATGTGCAAAAGTAACAATCGGGAATAATACTAGGTATGATGTCATGAATGATATCAAAAGGGTCCATTTCCGTCTAAGGGGGAGTCCCTGACGGTCGAAGGGAGCGTCCCTGACGGTCGAAGGGGACATTCTCAGCTAAAGAGAATCTCCAACTGTCAAAGGGAGGGAGATAGCTCCGATATAGAGAGTCATTGACTGGCTAGGGATGTTAGTCCCAAAGAATGCAGGGAAATAAAATACTTCAGGGAAATTTGAGTAGGGGAAAATTTGACTTTTCTACACTTTAGGGCCCTAAACCACATCGTTTTGAGGTCGGAACAGGGTCTTTAAGGGATGAAAACTCCTGCTAAGTTCATTTTAGCAATTTCAAGTTCTAAAGAAGGGAGTAGGAAGGGTTTCGAGCAATTTTCTTCAAGTTCTTCAAGTTTTCATTTAGGGTTCTGCAAGGTAATAGGAATCATGAAATTTCCAAGTATGTGGGGTTTAGGATGGGTGGTTTAGTCCCTACACATGTGCAAATTTCTTCCTAATTCTATGTCAGAGTATCAACTTTTGATGGGTCATAACCCTAATGCATGTTTCCTCAAAAATCGATATGAGCATGTTGTAGTAGGTTTAAAATCATAAGTTGAATTATTGGGCTATTTTCACTTATTTCATTCCTTATTGATGTCTTAATCCCTAAGGGCACTTGTGCCCAAATCATGGGGTTTTAGTGAAATTTATGGTTATGGTGATTTTCTCAATCATGACATGAACTCTTGAATTTAAGCATGTTCCCAACTACTCGTGTTATTATGATCATGATTTCCTATAAATAAAGCATTTCATGTATGATTGAAACTATGGACAATGCCCACATGTCACTTATGATTTATGAACTATGATTTTGGTCGATTCACGGGCCCAATTCCATGGCTAGTATTATGAATTCTCAAGCATGATATGACTCTCACGATTTAACTAGCCATGCATGTCATGTATGAATTTCTATGAGAATGTTGCATGTTTTGGGAGTAGTACTTAATACCGAGTAGGTTCGGGGCCCAGGTTACGCCCCGTATCTCAGAACTACGTGCCACCGTAGGTTATGTTTGGGATCTTCTCAATGACCGTCCCTATGCCCTACGGGGCCTTCATGAGTGATATCATGGCTTTCATGGTTCATATCCTTGGGAAGATATGGATGACCTCGCGACTAGGTTTACAGGTCGGGCTCCATGTGTGCTCATATGGGGTATGTCAGTTATGGAAATCTCTCACTATTCCTCATTGTGTTCATGCATGTTATGATTATGTTCTCTTTGGCTCAAGTCATGTTTTATAAAATGCTTCCTCTCGTGTTATGACTATAACAGCGTTACGAATGTTTTAGCTAAAACTTTGAGCCTTGTAGCATTCAGTCGTTTATGTTTGGATATTGTATTGTTTTTTCTTATATCTCATGATACGATTTTCAGTTAGTTCATGACTATTAAGTCAAGCTTTCCGTCTTATGTGAATGAATTAGATATATGCTTATGCCAAGGGTTGGCTTGGAGCCTCTCGGGGCTCCTTGTCCCGTGTCTACAATCCGGGTGTATTCTTGGGTCGTGACAATTCTATCATGGCATCTTGATTCCGTACCCACCTCATTCAATAGGTAATACATGATCAAACATGATTTATGGAATTCAACTCATAATCTATCAAGGATACATAACTTCATGTAACTAGGTTACAACCATTTCACACACTTGTCACAATCACTCTATTTATGAACTCTTTAGCCACGACGTTTTAGATTCTAAGGTTTTATGAAAATGACTTTTTAGTAAGGAAAGCAATATAGAATCTGCCCAAACTTCATATTCAACAATGGAGATGCAATCTTTTCATGCCCAATTAATTAAATCTAAAACATGGTGATGGCACATAATTTACTTCAATTACTCAAGTCCAAAACTCCTACTCAATCCAACAAGGTCATCAATATAAAAATCAAGTCATTAGGGTTAATTATGAAATATTTCCATGATTCTATCATGTTCATGAATCACTACGACAATCAAGGGAGAAATTAACAAATCTCATTCAATACTCAAATATATTTATTAAGAACATACTACACTCATACATTCTCAACCTATATTTCATAATTAAAGATAACCCATTAATTAATAATCCAATTAAATTCATAATCGCCGTAGATATTAGCATTTAATAAAAATAAAGAAGAATCTACCCTTTTTACAAACCATATATCATGCTTTTCTAGAATTATCGAAATTAGTGTTTAATGAAAATATTTTTGGGGCACAAGGATGGAAGATTATCCTCGTTGAATAACCCACATACCTGGTAGACGAAAATCCCACTTGATTTGCACCTTGAAGCCTTGAAGAAATCCCTTGAATCTTAAAAGAAGGGAGGTGGAAGGGTTTGGGAGAGTGTTTTTTCTTTTAGAGATTGAAAGATTAGGTCTAGAAAAGCCCTTAAAAATATCCCCAAACTTTCCTAAAATGACATCACTAAGGAACTAAGAGCATAGGAGTCTACCCAAACATCCCTGAGAAAACATAAAAATTTGGCCGAACTGGAACCCATGACTCACCTGACGAGTCGTTGTTACACCAAATGACTCGTTAGGTGCACTCGTCAAGTACACTGGAAATTCCTTTAAAACTAAAGCTTATCCCTCCTGACGACTGACTTGACAAGTCATTACCACCCTAAACGACTCATCACATCCATCCGTCATGAACACTGCCTAAGGTTTCCCCGGTCTCCACCCAACGACCAACCTGAAAAGTCATTGCCAGGCCAGACGACTCGTCAGGTCGTCCGTTGCCACCGCCTCCCTAACTCCCATACCATGACAGCACATGACGACTCATGGTTTCCTACCACAAGTTGTTAAGTCCCCCGTTCTGAGACATTCTTTCCAGTTTTCTACACTTTTCCAATTAAACTCTCGGGTCTTATTCTTGGGCCCCTTTTCAGGGTATTAGACTAATGCCTCCCTAATTGCCTTGACAACATGCAACATCCGATCACCTTGCTCAGATCACTCCCCTACATTTTTATTTTCCCACCATCTTCATCTGTTTCCTATCATACAAGCCACCTTTATAACCTCTAGGAATTTCACATTTAGCCTTCCCTATGCAAGAGATAGCACCTATCGGCAGTATTTCCTCTTTTTGATAGTTCAATGTTTCTCTACTTATTAGTTCACTCATATTATCATAATTTTTGGAGCTACCTCAATTTTTTTAGGCTACTCATTCTTTGCCCCCCCCCCCTTTCGAACCCCCCAAACTTAGGCCTTTGCCTTATTTCACATTCATTTCCTTATCTCTCCCTATTTTTTGGGCTTGAAGCCCCCATTTTTCATTGTTTCATCAATAGCTATTGGGGAGGATGGGTGCCCAAAAGAGGGATTAAAGGAAATTTCTCATTAGACTTGTAATGTGGTTTCCAAGAAAGGGTTCAAGGCTCAAACGTTGGTTATCAAAGATTAATGGTGAAGGAGGTCATTTTGGTTGAACTGACTTATAAAAGAGAGCCTCAGATCATGTTCTACGTGCATCTACATCTAGGATTTAGCCTTGAGCCACACTTAGGGCAAGTTCTAGACAAGAAGTTGTGCATGAGATTTACAAAAGTCCTTACCACACAAGGTATCACACCGAAAGAGTCCACGAAAGTCATTATCTACACAAGATCTAGATTTAAGACATCAGAACATACAAATTCATAAGTCAAATGAGGAATCTACAAAGTATGAAAAAGAGTGTTATGTTCTCATTTCAAACACCTGTTCATTATTTGTCATTTTCATGCCCCATTTCAAACCAGCTCCAGAAAAGACTCAAAAACAACATGGAATTTTCCCTTAAGAAAGTCTCCACTCAATCTATCATCGGGAAGTGTCAACCCGGTTCGACAACAAAAAGAAATAAAAAACAAAGAAAATGGGAAGTGTCAACCCGGTTCGACAACAAAAAGAAATGAAAAATAAAGAAATACTCCTCGGGAAAGAACCGTAGTATAAAAAAACCACAAAGTTTAATTACTATTTTACTATTTACACGGAGAACAAACAAAGGAATTGGGCCCTGAAGGAATAAACAATTCAAGACAAGGACCCCATTCTAATCATTAGCACACTAACATTCATCCAAGAATTCAGCCAAGTCATTCATTTTTTTCTTTTCAACATCACAGGCCCGGCGAGGACAATCATCAACAAGATTAAAAATCGAGCATGACAAAGGCTCACCATTTTTCATAAGATAATAATTGAAAAATAGAAGTCTGACAAGGGCTACTTCAACTGATCTCAAAATAAAAACATCAGTGACCCCCAAAAAACACTCATCTCCCCCCAGCTAAGGGAATACATTGTCCCCAATGTATGTATGCAAAGAAAGGGGTAAGAGACTCCCTGAGCAGGTCACTCCTCATCCTCATCAAAAGAAACTTACCTACTCCTATGGCACCATCAAAACCAGCCTCTCCCAGATCCTCGGTGTGATCTCCTAAGCCCTCAAACAGATCATCAATTGGGGCTCGAAGAGTGGAAAGAGAAGCCACTACGACATCAAGAGCCTCATGTTAGACACTTCTATGGGTGTTCGACTTTTCCACTCCCACACCTCGGTTCAGAGAGAAGTGACAACCCCCTCCACCACATTCACCCATTTGCATAATGTTGTAAGGCTCTAATACATTGATTTCGTCTCTCGTTTGATTGTTTGAGCAATGAGTGTAAGGAGACTTCTAGCAAACTTTTGAAGTTGGCTCTCATGAGAGTTGGTCATTTCCACGAGTTTTTTGTGACCACTTGGCTGGGAGGATATAGGAAGGGGAGATGCTCCCCTAAGAGGTATGTCACCGGAGGTTTGGCCCATAGCTTCTTGGTGGGACAAATTCAAATCTAGGACATGCGGTGACTGCTCTGACCCATGGGATAGTGATTCCTCAGCCAACTCCAAAGCTTGCAATGTCTTCCTCTTAACTGAGGGTGCCTCGACATCGCTTTTCTTGTCTAAGGCGATAACTCCTAAAGCAAGGACAGGGGTCTCATCAGGGAACAATGGCACTCCCACTTGTAAACATAGCTGGGAAATGAGGACAGCATATGTCATGGAGGTGCTGCCCTGTCTTGCCTTTAGCTTTATCTACTGGACCACAATTTCCCCAAAGTTAATGGGGACTCCAGACATGATGTAGGCTATGAGAATGGCCATCTCCAAGCTAACACACTACTTATTTTTGGAAGGAACGATGAGGCCACATATAAAATCAAACCACATCATGGCCTCGAACTTTAGATCGTGGAGAAAATTTTGCCACCCATGGAGGCCCATAGCGAAATGTCAACTACGATAATAGGGGCTATCCAGGTGCTGATTTCTCAGGTCTGCAATCCTGGTCATGTACTCTGTGCCTGGGTTAATTTCATCTTCCCAGAATAAATAATTGATTGGAGCCGTAGTTATGTCTACCTCCACCCCACGAACCATGACTGATGGTAGGTAGGGGACTTTATCATTTTTTCCTTTATGCTTCATGATGTCCTGTATAGTCTGGTAGGAGGCATAGAACTCCGGCACCATGCTGGGTAGTAGTCTGGGAGAGGATTGAGGAAAGCATGCCACTATCTGTGTGTGAACTGAACAGTGATGTTGGGAAAGTCCCCACGCAGTCCCGCCAAATCGATCCTCTTTTCCACTATTATCAACTAACCCTTGCACATAGTGTAATGGCCTTTCATGTCGGGCACGCAAACAATGATGGACTCCCTAGAGTCGACGGGTGTTGTGGAGGCTTTGGCCTTGCCTTTGCCTTTGGTGGTTGAGGAAGTTGGTGCCTTGCCTTTGCCTGTGTTCCAAAATGAAGACATTTTCTGCAAACATGATGTTAGTGGAAGCCATAATGTATTGAAATTAAATAACTAATTATTATACTAAAATTTAGATGAGAAGCAAAGATGCAAACAACACCAGTGAGTCGCAGGATGGGATCCGCGGACTGTCGCTAATCCGCCGATGAGTGAAAGTTAACTGGGGCAACAGGCCAGCCATCGGCGATAAAGCGGCGAGTCACCGATCCGATTCGCGAACCACCGATGCAATGCGGGATCAAATTAGTGGCCTGAAGCCACCATCAGATAGCACCAGCATTCCATGGCATTTCACCAAACCCAACCAGCGAAAGCCGATAGTCGTCGTTCCTAAAACATTTCCTTCAGTATCACCATTTTACACACACTTACTCACATCATTCTAAACATTAATTCTACACATGAAAAATGACTGAAATGACAATTTACCCTTAAGACTGGTGTCGTTCAATCTTTCATAGGGAAAATCATGACATTTTAGTCCATTTGGGTTAGTAAGACTTCACCCCCTTTTAAGTGTGCACAACAATCACAAAATCCCCACACCTATTTCGGTAATAAACCATTATTACCCCACAAACTTCATATAACATCGATTCATGGATCAAATTTTGGGGAAGGAATGGAAGTATAAAAAGAAATGTATGTTATCACTACATAAACATGCCGCCAAAACACCATTGATGTGTGAATAAAAGAGTCTAAGATACATTACCACTTTTGGGAAAAATTAGCTGAGACTCACGTTAGATGCTTGGAAATGCTCACAATGGAAAGTCTTGAACTCGTGTAGTAAAGAAGAAGAATGTGAGTGTAGTGATAAATGATGGAGCGAGTGAGGGGTTTTATAGGTGAAAAGATAGTAATGGGTTGGTTGAGGAGGAGGTGGAGGATTAATGGTGATTTGAATGTGTGGGAAGCAGAAAAGAGGGAATTATGGGAATATGGAAAGGTGTTGTGTTGGCAAGGTGAAAAGTGGTGCGGGAATGTGGTAAAAAAAGAAACATAAGGGAATATTTTGTTCAGACTAGGATGGCTTAAATAGATATTAGGGCCAAGTGGGTCCATTTTTTGATTGAGATTCTAAAATGGAACCCGCATCCTTACCGGCGTTACACCGGTGATCGCCAGATTGATTTGGCGATTCACCGCCTTACCTTTTACTGATTGAAATCATGCTCAGTTCACTGTTTTGCAACTGGCGACTCATCGGCAGTTCGCGACTCGAGTCAGTGTTTCACTGGTAAGTCACTGATTTGGCATCCATAGCTCATGTCTTCTAGCATGCACCAGCGATTAAACAACGGTAAACACTTTTATACCAGCGGTCCGCCAGTACATCCACCGGTTTGACATATACGCTCCTAGATTTCTGGTTGCCTTTGCAACTGTGCGGCGGTTCGTGCATCTGCATTGGCGATTCGCCGATCCAGTACATCGCCTGCCTTGTTTTTGTGCTTTCCTCCTTGATTCTCACCTCATTACCCCTATAAAAATAAAAAACAACAAATACATAAAAACAATCATACTAAAACACTTGGTTTTCCTCCCAAGAAGCGCCTTAATTAACGTCGTGGCATGACGTCTTTCCCATTTAGCAATCTTTCTTCTAAGAATCATCCTCTGATTCAGCCTCTTTCATCTCCACTCTGCTCTCCTCGTTCTCCTCATGCAACACTCCAATCACTTTGCATTCATCTGGAGTGTCAACTGATGGACACACTTTAAAGGTGACCTCTTCACTTCCAACTTGGAACTTGAGCTCACCTAGCTCCACATCTACCAACGCTCGACCCGTGGCGAGCAATGGTATCCCCGGAATGTCTGTCCCTTCTAATTCCATTTCAAAATCAAGCACAAAAAAATCAGCTGGTAGAATGAATTTATCCACCCTTACCAATACATACTCTAGCACACGCACATGTTTCTTTATGGAGCGGTCATCCATTAATAGCCTCATTGAAGTGGGTTTGGTTTTCCCGAGCCCCAATTTCTTTAAAATGATAAGAAGCATTAGATTTATGCCTGTGCCAAGATCGCAAAGGGCTTTCTTAAACACACATAACCCAATAGTGAAAGAAAACGTAAAGGCTCCTGGATCTTCTCGCTTTGGGGAGAGATTGCTCATCATCATCACACTATAATGATGTTTTGTTTCCCTGGTGCCAACATCTACCACCTTCTTCTTTTTAAGCAGCTCGTTCATGAATTTTGCATATTCGGGCATTTTAAGTAGGGAATCCACCAATGTTATATTAATGGATAATTTGTTGAACATGTTGATGAATTTGTTATACTGATCATCCTTCTTTTTCTTAGCCAACCTTTGTGGATACGGAGGTGGAACTCTTGGTTCAAGTTCTTCATCATTTAAGGTATTTATTCTTGCCTCTTCTTCATCAACATGTGAGGGAAGTTCATCATCCTTTCCCTCACTTTCATCTTCACTCTTTGCACCACTACTTGGTGTTTTTGGCACCTCCTCAAAGTCATTTTCCTCATTTGATTTAGCAGAAATAACCTCCTTATACTTCACTCCCGTATCTCCAACCAATTTACCACTCCTAGTGACAATAGTCATGCATTGACTATCTTTCTTCGGGTTTAGCATTGTATCACTTGGAATGTTCCCTTCATTCGTGGATTTATTTGAGTGGACAAGTAGTTCATTTGAACCTCCAAATGCTTAATGGAGGCTGAATGCTAGCTCAACATCTAGAAAAGGTTAGACACCTCCCCTTTCAATTCCTTTACCCCGTTGTCGGTTGATTCCACTTTCTTGAGGACTCTTGCTAATATTTCTTCAGTTTTTGAGATACCTGCATCGCTCGCACCTAGCTAACTTTGGGCATTATTAGCTTTTGGAGGGAGAACATATGAGTTTGAACTTCGATGTTAACGGTCTCCCTCTCGATTTTGCTCTCTATTACTCCATCTTTCATTTCTTTCAAGCCATCTCTATGCATCATAGTTTCTCCAACCTTGGTTCTCTTCCCTAGGGCACCAAGGACCTTGATTAGTCCCTTGAAACCTCAGTTGAGAACCCCCCATCTGATTTCCCATGTATTGGCATTCCTCATCGTACCTCAGTGGCGACGATTCTCCTTCAAAGTGCAATGGACCTTGCATACCTCCAACATTCACAACCTTGGGCCTTGCCCCCATCACATGTTTGTTCACTACTTCCAGCTGCATCATTATTTTGGCAAGATTTTCATCTCTCTCTTCATCTCTTTTCCTTAACTCAGTTGCCAATGCACTAGAACTAATGTCATGTGTCGATACATTAGTCTCTCTCATATGTCATGCCCGATTTATCTTTTTCATTCTCTCCAAGAGGGCCTTAGCTAACCTGTATGACTAATTCATAATTGATCCTCCAGCTAAATTATTGGCAACTAACTTGTTAGTGGAGTCTAGAACTCAATAGAAACTTTGAATGAGCACTCTATCCAGGAGACCATGGTTGGGGAAAAGGGAAATCTTCTTCTTGAACCTTAACCATGCTTCATGCAATGGTTCTTCCGGCTCTTGTGTAAAGTTCGTGATATTATCCCTCAGCTGTAACATTTTTTATGGAGGGAAGAAATGATCCAAAAATGCCTCAGTCAATTTTTGTCATGATGTAATGCAGCCCAGAGGGAGTTCTTCCAACCACATGGTTGCCTCTCCCATTAGGGAAAATGGAAAGAGCCTCAACCTCATAGACTCTTGACTTATATTGGTTATGTTGATGTCACAACCCGATTTTATACCCTGGATGAGACACGACACTTAGAGTCACAAGTAACCCCAAGCCAACCCATGGTCTATCATTACAATGGTAATTTGAGTAATCATGGAGAAAGTTTAAATAAACAAACCATTTATGAACAACTAAATAATAAAAGCTTTTACAATTGAAAGCAAAAGTGAAAGTCTGAATCTATCTCTAAAAGCCATCTATATATGATGAGTTGCTGGGACAAGCCCCCAGCTAACTCTAAAGTCTAACTGTATGAAAATAACTTAAGAAAATAAACATCATCCTCGAAAGATGAGCACTCACCACTGGTACAACTGATATCACCCAAAGAAGATCTACTAGTTGTGCTAAGACTGACAACCTGCGCTTGTATCATAATACGTTAGAACATAGAAGGTATGTATCAATACTTTGAATGTACTGAGAAAAAATAACTTAAATAAATAAATAACTGAACTGTAATGACCAACTGAAATGCTGAAACTGAGTAAACTGAAAGATAACTGGAATGGTCAAAATGACCCTGTCTGATGATCATAGACATACCCTGAATCTGAGATACTGATCTGAACTAACTGTACCGAACTAATCTGAGCTGAGTAAACTAAAACTATTCTGAGCTGAGCGAAACTGTGATTGTACTGACTAGTGAAAGAGTCTATAACTGACATATAATCACGTGAACTAGACATGAAGTCCGATGTATACACCCCATTGGTAGGAACCACTATATCTTGCCAGGATATAAAGGCATGAACTGGGTGATGCCATGTCTGGGGCCATAAGGCCCATAAAATAACCTACGGTGGAAACTTAGTTTTGGGAACCTGGGTGCGCTGGAACCCTGATCTGCTCGGTGCTAAGTCCTACTCACACTGGATAGTGCTAGACTAATTACTAAGTTGTGTCATGACCCGAACATAGACCCAGATCATAAAACGGGACAAGGAGTCCCGAGAGACTCCAAGTCGACCCATGGCATTCACTTAAAATGGAATACTAAACATGCAACACAGCGGAAACATAAATTTAACATAACATAGCATAACAATCGGGAAGTACAAGACATATTTATCAGCTGAGTACTACATATGGCCTAAAAGCCACTGTCATGTAAGATGGGTTGATGGGACAACATCCCCAACTAATCCGGCAAAACAAAAATAAAAGAACATCATCAATGTCTAGACATATGGCCGTCGGAACATGAGGACTCACCAACAAAGCTGGTAGCTAACTCTGAGATGGACTAATGATGGAGATGAGCCTGAGAATTGGGTCCTACATCATGAAACGATATAGCATAGGAAGTATGCGGTCAGTACATGGAATGTATCGAGTATGCAAGGTTAGTAAAATGGACATTCAAAATATTTAAAACTCATAAATGAACATAGGAATAGGACAACATGCTTATAACATAAATATCATAATATAACATAATGATCAAGGTTTTCAAAGCATTCGTAATACAATCGTAATCATAATCATAAGAGAAAAGCTTTATTGAACATGACTTGAGCCAATATAAATAATCATAAACATGCATAAATTATGAGAAAAAGGAACAGTGGGAGATTCTCTTATCCGACATACCCCATATGAGCACATATGAAGCCTGAGTTGTAAACCTAGTGGGGAGGTCGTTTGTACCTTTCCAAGGGTAGAACCATGAAGGGTGTGATATCACCATTAAAAGGGCTAATTGGGATGGGGATAATCTCAAAGGAGGTCCCAACATACCTAAGGTTGCACGTAGTTTATGAAATTTGGGGCTTAACCTGAGCCCCGAACCTACTCGGTGTTCGATACTACTCCCAAAACATATGTAGTGCTCATAGTATAACATATATGAATTCATGGTCTAGTTAAATCATGATAATCGTAAACATTCTTGTACATACGTGAACTATCCATGAAACAAGGCTCGTGAGTCGGCCAAAAATATCATTTATGAATCATAAAGTTCCTAAATACTTGTAGCTCATGCGTATAACATGAAATTAATAAAATCATGATAGGTAATTGATTAAATCAACATTTTAAATCATAATTCATGCTAGGCTAGTAAATGCCATTAATGAAAAAGTAGATCATAAATCGATTCATCATGGGTCATGCATAATTAAGCTAAATTCAAAGAAATCAAAATTGACAACATTGTAAATAATTTAAATCATAAAAGTTGCTCAAAAACCCTTAGAATATGATAAGATTCAAAAATCACAAAGCCCATTAACAATCATTAGCTTTTATATAAATCTACTTCAAAACCCCATAAGTTTTGATAGAATTTTCATGAAATCATAGAGAATTGGCATGGGTGTGAAAGAAAATACCCATTGATAGCCTTACATACCTGAAAAAAACTGATTCTTAATCTCTCTTGAATTCCCAAGAAGGAATTGGAAGGATTTGAAGAGAGAAGACTTGAATCCCCCTATGATCACCTCTCTATACTCTTGCATGCATGAATGGGGACTTAGAATAAATTATCCCCCCAAAAAACCACCTTCCATAAGCTAAAACAATGTAGTATAAGGTCTCACAGCGTGGAAAAGTCAAAAATGCCCTTAATCAATCTACCTTGAAAATTGTCCAGACTGAACCAACGGATGGAACCAACGGGTCGTTAGAAGGAACGATGACCCGTTATGTTGCTCATCGTTTGAACTACTGATACTTGCCTCTAGAACTTAACCACGGATGGACAGGACGACTCATTCTTCGAACAAATGGATCATTACATCGACCATTTTTTGCCCCTTCACAAAATCTGAACCTACTTACCACGAGCCTCACCACAACTTGTCCTTTCTTCCGATGAGTCATGGTCTTGATTCATGACATACACTGTAAATCTTAGCAAACAAATAATGACCGGTAACCATGGGTCATTATTTCTCTCAACGAGTCATTTGTTGACCCATTTTATCCCATCTGCTAAACCCATCCTCCTCCAACGCATGCTAACAATGGCTCGTTGTTTCTAGAAATGAGTCGTTGTATCATCTGTTGTCTCCACTTCCACACAGACTTACCACACCATGACTACATACAACGACCCATGGTTTGATACCATGAATCATTATGTCGCCCATTTGTGATATTTTTCCCATTTTCAGCAGTTTCCAACTTTTAGCTCCCCGGTCTACTCCTAGGCATTACCGGGGTACTACAAGATGCTAGCTCGAAATTGGGGTCCATGAGTAAGTCAGGAATACTTATCTGGAAGTATCCTGAGAGTATTATCAGATCGAATTTTGTAACTGGTGCTCTAAGACTGGCCAAAGCTACTTATCTGGAAGCGTCGTAACCGTCTAAAGAACAAACTGAAATCTGAAGTTGGGGGTCCTAAGAATTGTTTGAAATGCTTATCTAGAAGTTTCATAACTATCTAAAGAACCACTAAAATTTGATATCTAATATCTGAGTCAAATAAATGATAACTAGGAGGCACCATTGACACCTTAAGAAGAGACTAATCAAACTGATTAGCTGACATTTCTGAATAACACTGAGTACACTGATTTTCTGACTAAAGCTGGACTAGCATGCAATTTACTGAGATTTCAACTTATATTAACAAAAAGGGAATCCTAAAACTAATAGAATCTAGCCACAGGAAAAACTAGTCAAACATGCAAGATTCTAATTTATTAAACTGAGAAACTAGGGCTAAATCATTCTACTAGATGCTAGTTCCATAAAATTTCTAGAAATTGGGAATAATAAAGTAGCTAGTATCATGAATAGTATTCCACTTGAAATTTAATGAACTTTGTCTGAAAACTTTCTTCATTTCAAATCCACAGGGTTGTAATTGATAGAAGAATTAAAGCAGGGTTTTGGGGAAACAAGGGAAAAACAATTCCCTTGTGAAATTCCTGCATACCTGGTGAAGAATTTCTGGAGAAAACCCCTTGAGAATCTAAGAAGAACTGACTGCCCTAGCTTTTTCTCTAAGAGTTTTTGAGAGAAAACTTATGAAATGATTTTCTAGAGGATGAGAGGGGTGAAGTAATCATCGATTACCCCTCTGAATTCCCTTAAAATAAACCCAAAATGACGTAGTTTAGGGGTTAAAAAGGTGGAAAATTACAAATATATCCCTGTGGAAAAATTTGGAAAAACTATCGATAGGGGACCAACGAGTCACTCAATGAGTCACTAGTTCAGACCACGATTCGTTAAGACTAGTCGTTGGTCCTACTGCCTGGATTCTGGGCTCACTCAAATTGGAACCGAGAGGTACCACGACTTAGTTGATGAACCAACGGGTCGTTGGTTCCTTCCATAGTCACTCGATAGAAATTATGGGAGGCCTGACAATGGGTAACATAATAACTCAATGGTGGACCAAACAGGTCATTGTGTCGAATTGTTACCTTAACTAGAAAAATTATAAAAATCACTAACTTGACACGATGGGTGGTCACAATGACTCATTGTATGAGACAATGGGTCGTTTCTACCACTTGTTGTCACTGAAGAAAGTTTCATGGACTCTCAACCAACGACTCACACCACGATTCATTGTAACACACGACGACTTGTTGATTGAGTCATGAGGTCCTGGAAAAAGGATTTCTGAGGTGTGGACCAATGAGTGACTGGACGAATCATTGTTTCTCACAAAGGATCGTTCCATGCCCCGTTGGTTCCTGAAGGATGAAACAGGGATGACTACAAATGACACAATGAGTCATTGGAGCTGACCGCAACTCGTTGTCTCAGTCGTTCTAAGGCTACTTTTCTACTTTTCTTCTGGATTATTCTTGCAAGGTCTGATTTTAGTCTGGGAAACTTTTTAGGGAATTACAATATCTCCCCCTTGGGATCATTCTTCCTCGAGTGAAGGCTAAAACTGCTGGAAAACAAGGAAAAGGGTTGTAATTCCCAGAGTGAGACTATGACCTGGTTTTTGAAGGAGTAACTCAATCCGAACTGACTTAACCAAGCTAACAGAGTTGATGCAACTAGAATGAACATAGAAAATCTGAATATAGCTAATGAGAGTACGAAACTAAATAGAGGATTGAAGAGGGATGTAGCACCTGATGCTAGAACTAAATTCGAAGGGAATGAGTGAGGGTATCTGGCCATCATATCTCCTTCTCCTTCCCATATGGCTCCCTCAACTAGCTGGTTCCTCCACAGAACTTTCACAAAAGCGACTGCCTTGTTTCTCATCTTATGAACCTGATGGTCAAGGATCTGAACTAGGACCTCCTCGTAAGAGAGACTATCTTTCACTTCCACACTGTCTAGTGGCACAACTTAAGTTTGGATCACCAATGCACTTCTCCAATACTGACACATGGAAGACTGGGTGCACAGATGCTAACTCTGGAGGTAACTCTAACTTATATGCCACACTACCAATTCTCTTCAGAATTCTGTAAGATCCCATATATCTCAGACTGAGTTTCCCTTTCTTCCCAAAACTCATTACCCCCTTCACGGGTGAAATTTTCAGATAAACCCAATCATCTACTGCAAACTATACCTCTTTTCTCCTTACATCCGCATAGGATTTCTATTGGGTTTGCATTGTTTTCAACCTCTCCCTGATAAGTTGCACTTTCTGCATAGCTTCATGAACTGAGTCTGGACCTATCAGGGTAGCTTCACCAGCCTCAAACCACTCTATAGAATACCTATATCTCCTACAATATAATGCCTCAAACGGGGCCATCTGGATACTGGAGTGGTAGCTGTTGTTGTGTGCAAACTCGATGAGAGGTAGGTGATCATCCCAATTGCCTTGAAATCATTCACACACACTCTCAACATATCTTCCAAGGTCTGGATAGTCCACTCAGCTTGCCCATCTGTCTACGGGTGAAAAAGTATGATAAGCTTAACCTGTGTATTGAGTCCTTTCTGAAATGACTTCCAGAAATGCGAGGTGAACTAGGTACCTTTATTTGAAATAATGGACAAGGTCACCCCATGCAGTCTGACCAACTCCTGGATATATAGCCTAGCATAATCCTCAACTGAGTGTAGTTTTAACTAAGAGGAAATGTGCATACTTGGTCATCTGATTACTATCACCCAGATTGAACCATGTTGTCAACGATTACAAAGTAGACCTATAATGAATTCCATATTCACTTCTTACCACTTCCATGTGGGTATGCTGATATCCTGCATTATACCTCCCTGTATCTGATCTTCCACCATAACCTACAGGCAATTCGGGCACTTTGCCACAAATTATGCTATGTCTCTTTCCATGTCGTTCCACCAGTAAATATATCGCAGGTCACGATACATCTTAGTGGCACCTAGGTGGATAGAATATCTGGAATTGTGTGCTTCAACTAGTATCTGCTTTCTCAAGTCACCCACATCCGGCACACATAGTCTACCCTGGTAACAGAGTACACCATCTCCCCCTTTGGTGAAAGCCTCTACTTCTTTTCTGAGAATTGCTTCCTAAAGAAGTATGGGATCTTCATCTTGCCTTGACTTAACTTCAATGACTAACAAGGAATCTGATCCACCTTGCACTACTACTATACCCTCAGCTAAATCAATCAACTGAACTCCCAACCGAGCTAACCTGTGAATATCCTTTACCAGTTCTTTTTTATTCTCTTCAACATAAGCCACGCTCCCCATAGACATCCTTCTTAGGGCATCAGCCACCAGATTGTCTTTTCTCGGGTAGTACAGCACACTCATATAATCTTTCAATTGCTCCAACCACCTTCTCTGATGAAGATTTAGGTTTTCCTGACTGAACACAATTGAAGGATCTTGTGATCGATGAAAACATCTACGTTAGCCCCGTAAAGGTAGTGTCTCCATATTTTCAACATAAACACCACTACTGCCGACTTAAGATCTTGAGTTGGATAGTTCTTTTCATGAACCTTGACCTGTATGGAGGCGTAATCTATCATCTTACACCGCTGTATCAAAACATATTGAGTCCAACTCTAAAAGCATCACAATACACTACGAACCCATCTGTTCCTTATGGTAAGGTTAAAACTAGAGCGGTATTAAGTCGAGTCTTCAACTCCTGGACACTCGTCTCATACGCATCTGACCACTGAAATTTCACATTTTTTTGAGTCAACCTAGTCAGAGGAGAAACCTTCAACAAAATGCGCAATAACTGGCTAGACCCAAAAAACTTCTGATTTCGGTTGGGGAAGTAGGTCATGCAAGTCTTTCAGCACTGCTATCTTTTGAGGATGTACCAAAATACCCTCACCCGAGACCACGTTACCAAGGAAAGTCACAGACTTCAACCAGAATTCACATTTGCTGAACTTAGTGAACCACAGGTAGTCTCTAAGCGTCTGTAGCACTATCCTTAGATGGTTAGCATGTTCTTCCTTCCTTCTAGTGGATACCAAAATGTCATTAGTAAATACAATGATGAACATGTCTAGATATGGCTTGAAAACCCTATTCATCAGGTCCATTAAAGTTGCGGGGCATTAGTTAGTCCGAAGGACATAACCACGAATTCGTAGTGACCATACCTAGTTATGAAAATTGTTTTGGTATGTCTCATTCTCTGACTCTTAGTTAATGATACCTCGACCTGCGATCTACCTTGGAGAAACAATTGTCTCCCTGAAGCTGATCGAACAAGTCGTCAATCCTGGGTAGGGGATAACTGTTCAACTGTTATATTATTCAACTAACGTTAATCGATACACATTTTGAGATTACTATTTTTTTTTCACATGAATAATACTGGGGCACCCCATGGAGAGATGTTGGGCCCGATGAAACCTTTATCAAGGAGGTCTTTTAGCTGCTCCTTCAACTCCTTAAGCTCAGTTGGAGCCATTCATTAAGGAGGGATGAATATGGGTTGAGTTCAAGAAGAAGGTCTATGTCGAAGTCTACCCACTCAGGAGGGACTCTAGGAATATCTTCGGGAAACACTTCAGGGAATTCGCTGACAACTGGAACTGATTGGATAATTGGGGTCTCAGAGCTAGAATCTCTAGACCAGACTAGTTGATAAATACATCCTTTATAAATAAGCTTCCTCTCCTTAAGGTAGGAAATAAATCAACCCTTAGGCACTAAATTACTACCCATCCACTCTAAAATTGGCTCATTGGGGAACTGAAATCTAATGACTCTAGTTCCGCAGTCAACTATGGCATCACCGGAGTGTAACCAATCCATGCCAAGAATGAGATCGAAATTGACCATGTCTAACTATACGATATTAGTTTGAATGACCTTATTCAAGATTGAGATTAGACAATTTCTATACACCCGCTGGCTCTGACTGACTCACCTACTAGGGTAGAAACTGAGAATGGTTCTAAGAGGACTTCTGGACTGATATCAAACTGGCCAGCTACATAGGAGTCAGAAATGATAGTGTAGCTGGGGGATCTAGTAGGGCATACACATCTAGATGGAAAAGACGTAACATACCCATGACCACATCAGGTGAGCTCTCTTGATCCTGACGAGAGGATAAAGCATAAAACAGTTTCGGCGCTGACCACCATCCATACCTAAAGTGTTGGCCTACTGAATTAATTGGCCTGCTGGAGCTGTTGAAGTGGTAGATTGTGATCTCCCTCGTCCTGCTGACGGGCATTCTCTGAGCCAGTGACCTAGCTATCCACACCCAAAGCAACCCTCTCGTCCTTGAAGGCATACACCTAGATAGTTCTTGCCACAATTAGGGCAAGTTGGGTAGCGGTTGCTGGCACTATGACTCTAATACTGTGAGCCAGATGCTCCACCCCTCCGATCCTTGAGGGACCAAAAAGTAGGGGCATTGGATGAAATGGGTGTTGGAGCTCTCTGCTGCTGCTGCTGTGGCCAAAATCCAATAGGCCAGTCCTAGCCTACTTATTCTCCCACTCCAAGCCTTTCAGCTTTTCTACCTCAATCTGCTGGGCATGATTGATGAGGCTGGAGAAGTCAATATGCTTGATGAGCATTGCAGTCCTACACTTCTTAAGGTTCAATTCTATACTCCATTGACGAAATTTATCATGCGAGCCCTTGGCTTGGCTACCATCTCTGCAGCATATTTTGACAACCATGTGAACTCTTGTGCATAATCTTCCACCGTCCTATTGCCCTGTTTTAAATTCATGAATTCTGGCAACTTAGCCTACCTTAGCTCCCGGGGGAAGAATCTTTCTAGGAAGGTTGTTGTGAACTCCTCCCACTCCACTAAAAGTCTGAATCTATGTCTGAAAGCCATCTATATCTAATGAGATGATGTGACAAGCCCCCAGCTAACTCTAAAGTGTAACTGTATGAAAATAACTGAAGAAAATAAACATCATCCTCAAAAGGTGAGAACTCACCACTAGTACAGCTGATATCACCTGAAGAAGATCTATTAGCGGTGCTAAAACTAAGAACCTGCGTCTGTATCATAATATGATACAACAAAGAAGGAATGTATCAGTACTTTGAATGTATTGAGTAAGTGGGAGAAAACACAACTTACAGAAATAAATAACTGAACTGTAATGACATGCAATGACCAGCTGAAATACTGAAACTGAGTAAACTGAAATATAACTAGAATGGCCAAAATGACCCTGTCTGATGGTAATAGACATGTCCGAAATCTGAGATACTGATCAGAACTAACTGAACTGAACTGATCTGAACTGAGTAAACTAAAATTGCTCTAAGCTGAGCTAAACTGAAACTGTACTGACTAGTGGGAGAGTCTATAACCGACATGTAACCATGTGAGCTAGACCTGAAGTTTGAAGTATACACCCCATCGGTAGGACCCAATATACCTTGCTAGGGTATAAAGGCATGAACTGGGTGATCACAAGTCTAGGTCCATAAGGTTAATAAAATAACCTTCGGTGGCAATGCAATTTCCTAAGATTTAAACTTATCTTAAGAATAAGGGAATCCGAAAACTGATAGAATCAAGCCATAGAAAAAACTAGTCTAACATGCCAGATGTTAATTTACTGAACTGAGAAATTAGAGCTAAATCATTCTACTAGATGCTAGTTCCACAAAATTTCTAGAAATTGAGAATAATAAAGCAGTTAATATCATGAATAGTATTCCACTTGAAATTTAAAGAATTTTTTCTATGAACTTTCTACATTTCCAATTCACAAGGCTGTAACTGATAAAAAAACTAGAGAAGGGTTTTGGGGAAACAAGGGAAGAAAAATTCCCTTATTGAATGCCCACATACCTTATGAAGAATTTCTGGAGAAAACCCCTTGAGAATTTAAGAAGAACTGACTGACTTAGCTCTTATTCTTAGAGTTTTTGAGAGAAAACTTATGAAATGATTTTCTAAGGGGATGAGGGGGATGAATTACTCATCGATTACCCCTCTGGATTTACGTAAAATAACTCAAAATTAGATAGCTTAGGCATTAAAAATTTAGGAAATTACAAAAATATCCCTAGGAAAAACCTGGAAAAATTGTCGATAGGGGACCAACGGGTCACTCAATGAGTCATTGGTTGAGACCATGACGCATTGGGACCAACGTTGGTCCTACTACCTAGGTTCTGGGCTCACTGGAATTGGCAATGAGAGGTACCACGACTCGTTGGATGAACCAATGGGTCGTTGGTTCTTCCTGTGGTCAATGGATAGAAATTCTGAAAGGCCTAACAACGGGCAACATAATGACTCGTTAGTGGACCCAACAGGTCATTGTGTCAAGTCGTTACCTTCGCTAGAAATATTATAAAAATAATTGACTTGACACTATGGGTGGTCACAATGATTCGTTCTGTGAGACAATTGGGTCATTGCTACCACTCGTTGTCACTGAAGAAGGTCTCTAGGACTCTCAACTAATGACTCACACCACGAGTCACTGTAATACAAGACGAACTGTTGGTTGAGTCATGGGATCCTAGAAAAGGGATTTCTAAGATGGGGACCAATGAGTGACAAGATGACGCTTTGTTTCTCAAAATGGGTTATTCCATTTCCCGTTGGTTCCTGAAGGACCAAACAAGGCTGACCATGACTGACACAATGAGTCATTGTACCTCACCATGACTCATTGTCTCAGTCGTTCTGAGGCAACTTTTATGGTTTTCTTCTAGAGTTTTCTTGCAAGGTTTGAGTTTGGTCTTGGAATGTTTTTGGGTGTTATAGTTGAAAGGCTGGCAGATCTCTAAGAAATTCCTCTGATGGTGATTTGCATTCTCACATCATTTGCCCCCAAATATTCATTTCATCTACAGCAAATGTAGCATTGTACTTGTGACATGGAACACGACATTCCCTAGCGTAGGCGGTAGGCGAATGGCTCCCGCAACTTCGGGCATCACCGGATTATCTTCCTCATGCTCCATATTACCCTCTGGTAAGCTATCCCCTACTTATGAATGATGACTCATATGACTTTATCCTAAGAAGAATAGCAAACTTGATGTCAACACCTAAGATGCAAGACTAATTCAAATTAACATTCAACACAAGAGTACCAAGCGCTAGTCCTAGGAAACGACGCCATTTTTATAATGTCAAAAATATACTCTTCATTATAAAATAGCACACACAATCATTGTATCAAAATAAATATCCTAACGGATGTTGGGGTCGAATCCCAAGGGGACTAGTGAATGATATGCATGAGTGTTGTTTGGGAAATTGAATTTAGCTTGCACCACTTGAAAATAACAAGGAAATAAACATTTTAGGGGAGATTGAGATTAACAATAGACTATAAATTCTAATTTGGCTAATTAAGATAGAAAAATGAGCAAGGCTGGCGACGATAATTTTAAAGAGTAGAGGTGTGGCGTAGATGATATGCTAACTAAATAGGGTCATGCTAGGTCATCTCATGAGCTCAAGTTGAGTAAATAACATTGGGAAAGTGGGCATTTGACGTTTTTCAACCTCATAAATACCTCTTGCTAGAGTTCTTTCTAACCACTAGACACAATTACATCAACCCGATCATATTTGGATTAATAGCTGCACTAATTTCTAGGTATTAGTTATTATTTAGGAGTGAGAATGTGATTTTGGCTATTTTCATCCCGATTTCGAAACCTCACATTCATGTCCACTATTAAATTCTCTCCAAATACTCAAATTTTCTTTTTCAAGCAAAAATCCAGTAAGAACAATTAGACCCACATCAACAACAATGGATATTCAATTATAGATTGGAGAGAATTTAACATATTTACTCTAATTAAACAATATTGAGATGACTCTAGAAATACCTAATCTAATTAAGTATTCATCATCACACACCTCTAATTAATGATTTAGCTACTCATAGTTAAGAAATTCAAAAGAACATTTAACAATAAACTCATTGAATTCAATAATAGGAGTAGAAAAATCAAATTAAACAATAAGTCTTCAACAATAGTATTATCTTGCTATGGAGGAAGAAGAAGAAGAAAAAGAAAAACAATCCTATACAATTTTTACCAATAGAATTTTTACTTTCTTCTTCTATAAAGAGAATGTTCTCAAGAAGCTAAAAGTTAAGATCTGATGGGTATAGACTACTTCTCTCTAGAATATATCCAAAAGTAGGGTAATCCAACTTTTTTTAGTGTTGGAAACCTTTTCCCCTGTTTAGGCATTCTGGTACTTGCGAGATTACTAGCAGTTCTCCAGTTGCATTCTGCGAACTGCTGGCCTTCATTGGGTGCTCATGCTGTGAGTTCCAGTGTCCTTCGGTGTTTCATTCGGCAGTTCACATGTCTCCAACTGTGCTTCACCGATTTTTTTCTCTATGATCCATCACTCTCAGGCATTGGTAGGCAATTGAATCAGCAAGTCACCAGTCGGTGTACTCGATCGCTGGTTGCTTTAATTCCCCAGGATAGTGGTCTTTAGTGTTTCGCCGGTCTTCTCCGGTGAAGTGTCGGTTTTCACCTAATTCCCTTCTTTTTTCTCCCTTTCTTGCTCTTTTCTACAAATCATATATCTACACAAAAAAAGGAAAAAAAGGGCATAAAATCCATCTAAATGACTTTAAAACTAGACTAAAGCGCATGCTTAAAAGACTAATGAGTTGGTAAATTACCAACTCATCAATGGTCAGGAGAAAGGGACCATTCAGGCTCTTGAGGATATGTTGAAACTATGTGTAATTGATTTTAGGGGTAGTTGGGATGATCACTTTCCTCTCATCGAGTTTGCTTACATTAATAATTACCACTCCAGCATTCAGACTGCTCCATTTTAGGCTCTCTATGCACGGAGATGTATATCGCTTATGGTTGGTTCAAGGTAGGTGAGGCTAGCTTGATAGGGTCAGATTCACTTCATGAGGCTATAGAGAAAGTCCATCTTATTAGAGAAAGTCTGAAAACTGCTTAGAGTCATCAGAAATCTTATGGGGATGTTAGGCGGAGAGAGCTTGAGTTTGAAGTTGATGATTGGGTGTTTTCTAAGACATGTCTCATGAAGGGGGGGTGATGAGTTTTGGAAAGAAAGGGAAGCTCAGTCCCCGATATGTTGATCCTCTAAGGCTAGCTGGCAAAGTGGCATATGAGTGGAGCTACTAGTGAAGTTAGCTTCGTATATCTAGTTTTCCATGTATCTCTATTAAATAATTTCATTGGAGACCCGGCCTTGGTTGTTTCGGTGGAGAGCATAGGAGTGAAAGATAGCCTTACCTATGAAGAGGTTCTACATGAGATCCTTAAACATCTGGTTTCGAAGTTGAGAAACAAAGAAGTAGCTTCAGTGAAGGTTTTTTGGAGGAATCAACTTGTTGAGGGAGCTTCGTAGGAAGTCGAAGAAGATATGATGGACAGATAGACACATCTTTTCCCTTCGTGCTTAGTTTAATCATGAGGTATCAGTTTCCTCCTTAATGCCTTATTCAATTTCATGTCAAGTTCATGTCTCTAAGTTCCTTTCATGTCATTTCATGTATATATGTTTCATGGATTCAGTCAGTTATGTGTATCCGTCCGCAGTCAGTCACTCCATCAGATTTAAGCTTCAGTTGTTTAATATTTGAGATTATAGTTCCTTTCCCAAGCCTTTAAACAGTCTTAATCCATATTCAAGGACAAATGTTCCCAAGGAGGAGATAATGTTCACCCTAAAAGTTCCTAAAACTAGATTCGAGATTGGAAATATGTTTAGTAGAAAATATTGAAAATGTCTCAGAAAGACTCATCATACGAGTCATGGTGTGGAGTAACAGGTCATGGGATTGAGATGTATTGAGCTTCTAGTTGACAGGTACTTGACAAATGAGTCAAGGTACGACTCGTAGGTCCCTGTAACTATGGGTTATTAGGAGTCATGGCAAGTTGCTGGCATGACAGGTATGGAAGGTATGGCTCATGGTATGACACATCGTGGCAAACAATTGGTCGTGATAAGTAGCCAAGTTAAGGGTCATAGAAGTTGAAAATTTTTCCCAGTGACAATGGATGGATCCAATGATCCATGGTCTAGAGGTACGACTCTTGGTCAGGAGTCATAGCATGTTATCGAGTCTCCAGGTACTGGTCATACGAGGGATGGTAAGACCGGTAGTAGGAAACTACAAGTCATGGCAAGCGTCTGTGGAAAGAATTGGAGAATTGGGGATTAAGGCTGGTCTAGCAACGGAAGAAACCACCAGTCATTGACTCAAGGTACGACCCATGGTATGATTCGTGGCATTTGGAAGTGACCTTTTTCCTGTGAAATTATTATGGGTATTTTCATAAATCCTTAGCTCCTAAGTCCTAAACTATGTTTTTCAAGCCCTGAAAGGAGTGTTTTAAGAGGGTTTAGCCTATCTCAAGTCATTAGGCTCCCATGAATGCAAATCTTTGAGTTTCTCTTTGTAGATCAATCTAGAAATCTCTCAATTCTTCCCCAATTTTATTGGGCTTTCAAGGAAAGTTAGTAAATCAGTCTACCCAGATATATAGGTCCATGAGTGAGAGATTCCTTTGACTCTCATGCCCCATATTCTCCTCAAGTTCATGAATTCAAGTTCTATTTCAAGAATATAATTTTATAGCATTTTAACCCAATTTTATGAAATTCTCTAGGATATGTCTATGGGTCAATTTCCCTCATATTTTAAGATTTCTGGGAAGATTTTACACATAGTTTGATTGTAAATTTATGAATTCAAGTTATTAAGAATAATTCCCTATTATAAAAGCATTATGAAAAGTCAAGTTTATGATTCTTGATTTCAAGTATGATGAAATATCTAGCATGAATGAATGTTTATAAATTATCCATGTACGAATCTATGATTTTGACTTATGAGGTCTATTTCAAGCATGCATAATTTTAAGATTTGGACTAGCCCACACAAGTTAAGTATGTTTTCACTATTTAGCCAAGGCTAATAAGATCAGCTTATCATATGTTTTGGAGTCAAGACTCTCAATGCAACTTATGATATGTTTTGGAGTCAAGATTTCCAATGTTTAGATTTCATACTATGCATGTAATTATGATTTCAGCTTCGTTGAAAAATGATAGGAGCAGTATGAATGTTTTTAGGAGTAGTGTCTAGCACCAAGTAGGCTTAGGGTTTCAAGGTTCCCCGGTCTCAGAACTACGTGCCAAAATAGGTGTCTATATATATATATATATATTGGGACAATAAGAGAGTTTGCCCCCGCCCCCAAGGGGCCTCAGCTTGATATCGATATCATGGTATCATCCTTAGACTTGGCAATGTTTTGGATGGCTCTGCCCACTTGAATATGATAGTAGGGGAATCATGTATGCCCTATCGTGATGGTGTTGGTTATGATGAGTCTCCCATTATTTCTCATGATTTCAATTATTAATGTTCGTGACTCATTATATGATGTATTATAGAATGTTTGACGCAATGATTAGTTTATGCACTTTTACTTATGATTTCAGCTATAGCAAGTCATATAATTTCTATTTTTTACCTTGGGTCATTATGTTCAGATATGATACTCGGCTTATGACTATGTTTGTCTCAGATACAGTTTTCGGCATGCAGTCCTTATTCTGGTGATATAATGATTTTTATTTATCTGCATTATTTCAGATAACATTTACTCAGCATGTTTTACATACCTTACCTAGTTAGTACATTTCATGTACTGACCACATACTCTATGATGTATCATTTCATAATATAGGTCTGAGTGATCAGACTCAGTTCTTCTATTAGCCCAGCTCCCCTGTAGTCCAAATTTGTTCCCATTGTTGGTGAATCCTCATCTTCCGAGGACATTCAGTTTAGTGTTTGATTATGCTATTTATTGTCTTAGACTTTAGTGAGCTAGTTGGGGGTGTTGTTCAATCAGCTCATTAGACAATTTAGAGGCTTATCAGACATTATGTAGACTTTTAGCTATATCAAGTGTTGACTCTATTTATGATCGTTGTTATATGCTATGTTTTTATACTTACGCTTATTCATGTTTAAGTTATTAGGTTTTGCTTTGATGTATGCTATTTAGTTGCTTTGTTTAACCCATGGCTCTACTTGCAACCATTCATCGTTCTAGGTCCCGTGTCTCAGTTTGGGTCCCATCTCGGGTCGTGACACCATAGCATAGTGTCATTCCCTATTGTAGTATATCTATGAATTGTTAGGTATTGTTTTGTAATAGTTAGCACTGATAATGCCTGGTGCCTTGGATGCCTTATGATGCTGGATAATATGTTTGCCTCTAGTAGTTGAGATTGGTGGAGTTTCGTTAGTTTAATTTTTATAGTTAAAATTTTTGTTTTTTTTGTCATTCTAGAGTAGTAACCCTTCCTTATGATAGATGGATGACGATCGTATTAAGGATATTTAGTCATGTTGTTTTTTTTATTTTTGTTAGAGTCAAAATAAGTCACTTGTGTGCTATTTGATATTCCACTTAGACACTATGCCAGAGGTAATGAAGTGGTCATCTTAAGTGAGAATCCATGAGAGAGACACAAAGTTCTTTAATTCGACTCAATACTCTTGTTGGGCTTAATAATGAAAAATGTCATTCAATGTGATTGTATGAATGTGTAGCTATAGGAAGCTGACTAGAGTCTTAATGCCATGTGAGGTGAGGTTAATTACTTTGTTTTGTACATATTGTGCATCTATAATTTGCCTTAGTGTATGATTGTATGGCTAGTTGTGTAGAGAGTTAAGAGATGATCAAGGTTGTTTCTTTGAAAAAGCCATGTTTTCCCATGTTTGATTTTATCTTCCTGAACATTTTTCCTAGTTAACCCCTTGAGCCTTAAGCCTTATTCTTTTCTTAGGCACAAAATTTTCTTATCCCTTTTGTTGTGAGACCTCCAAAATTGTTGATCAAAAGTAGCCTTAGGCACTTTGAGGCTTAAAAGTGAAGGTCCACGATGCATGAATTATATGGGAAGAAAAGAAAGAAATATGTGTGGAGTGTAAGAAGAGAAAGTAAGAAGGAGGGGTGCCCAAAAATTTTTTGTTTGCTTGATGCTAGGAACAAAGAAGAAAGATTTTCAATAGAGAATATTGATCTTGGGCAGATTTATATGCCCAAGTGATACTCAAACGTATCATTTTTGCCTTGTTTATCATGCAATGTGTATACATTTTAATGTAATTGGTAATAAAATGTGAATTTATACTAACCAACAAGATTAGCATTGTTTTGTAGGTAAAATATGATTTCGAGGAGCTAAAATGCATGTTGGAACAATATCGGAGTTGGACTTGGAATCGAGCACGGAAAAGGCATTGGACTGCACCAAATAAAGGGGCTCCGCGATGGAGCCGTGTCACGCTGCCATCGCGGAGGCATTCTGCCTGGAGGGTGGAAAAATGCATAACTTCCAGTGGAGCCTCGCGACAGCTCTGTGGCACGGAGGCAAGCCTCCGCGTTGCATGTCGTTCCACGTTGATGCTTTATTCCCGGACCCCCAACTTCCAGAGAGGATCCGCGTCCACGCCGTGTCACGGAGGCAGTGCTCCGCGATGCACTCCGTGACACGTTGCTTGTTATTCCGGGAAAAATTTCCCACTAGTATAAATAGAACACTTAAATGTATTTTTTCATAATTCAGACTTGGTGGAGCAAGGACGTGGGTTACAGGTAGTTGAGGGACGAAAAGTTCAGGGTTTTTTCTCTCCTTCTTTCTTCTTTCACTCAATTGTTTGTATGATTAACACTTGTTTTAGGATGATTAATCCACAAATGAGTGGCTACTTCCCTTCCTTGCTGAGGTTATGAACATTTGTGATGAATTTTGATTATTGAATTATATGGTTTTTCATCTTCTTCTTCCATGTTGTTCTATTAATTCTTGTTCTTACTGCATTGGTGTGTGGCCGACATTAATGTATATCTAAAAAGTCTGATTTCACTCGAGAGAGCACGAAATTGGAAAGTTGTGAATTAATAGGGTATTGTTCTTAACTTGATTTGGGAAAATTGAGTTTTGATGTGCTTTCCTGATAGAAATATACTTGAAAGCCGTATTAGTCAATTTAGGAACCGGAATTGTATTGCTAGGTCATGAATTGCATTTGATCACAGAAATGTAGACGGATGGTTTATGATTCTTAAGTGAGATTAAATACGAGAGTTTTAATCTCTTGGATAATGTTCTTGGCTAGCAACTGGAAGAAGGGATTAACCAATTTACGATGATAAGCAGTTCATTACATGTTCTTAACCTTGGCATGCTCATATCCATAGTTTAAATTCAAAGTAAATAATTGTTAATAGTTTTAGTGTAGAAATTATAAAACAAATTATTCAACTGTTGGTTACGTTGTTGTCAGCATATTTAGAAGTGAAATAGAATATAGTATACTTAAGCAATTTTTACTTATCCAGAGTCTCCTTCGATCGATACTTGGCTTACTTAAGCCACTTACTACTTGTTTGACCACGTGCACTTGCGTGTCAGTTTATAACCCCAACCAAAGCACCGGACAAGTTTTTGGCGCCGTTGCTGGGGAGACTAGGCAATTGGTGAAATTGTATTAAGTGTAAATTTACTGTATTTTTATTTTATTTTCTTAAGTGTTGACAACTTGGTCTTAGCCTGTATTTTGCAGACTTGATTTCTGTGAACACTGGCAAGAGACAAAGAGCTAGTGGAATCTTATATAGAGCCTGAACGTATATTTCATAGTAAACGCAGAGAAGCTCTACAAAGAAAGCTGCAGTTGCTCAGACAGACTATTATGGAGCAACAAAATCCACCGGTTGTGAGGGCAGTGTTAGTGCCCGAAGAAGCAGCAGCAAGGCCGGTTCGCAAGGTGGCAATCCCACATGCCAAAAATGTAACATCCAGTATCCACAAACCAAAGCCTGGAGGGAGATTTGAACTCAAGCAAAATATGGTGCAACTGTTGCACACAAGCGGGCAATTTACCGGTCTCCCTCATGAAGACCCACAACAACATCTCCAAAACTTTTTGGAGATAAGTGACACTTATATACCCGCTGGAGTGTCACCTGATTATGTTCGGCTTACATTATTTCCGTTCTCATTACTTGGTGAAGCCAAGAGGTGGTTGAAAGGTGAGCCACCAAATTCTATTTCAACGTGGGATGATCTTGCACGGAAGTTCTTGATAAGGTTTTTTCCCTCTGGTAAAACAGCCAGACTTAGAAGTCAAATTCTAAGCTTCAAACAGAGGGAGGGAGAAAATTTGTATCAAGCCTGGGAAAGATTTAAATCCATGTTGCCGGACTGTCCTCATCATCATCAGTCCAATGAGGTGTTGGTGCACACATTTATTGAGGGTTTTGAACCCCATACCAAAATTTTGCTAGACTCAGCAGCTGGAGGGCAAGCGCTGGAAAAGACTTATGAGGAGCTGTACAGTTTGCTAAACCGGATTTCACAGGGCAATCCAGAATGGAATGCTGATTCATCATGAGGTGGAGCAAGGAAAGCAGCAGGAGTGCTTGAAGTGGATGGATTTACAGCTATCGCTGCACAGATAGCTGCCTTGCAGAATCAATTGAACAACCACTTCAGCAACATGAATTTGAACCAGCCTTCAGCTTCAGTCAATGCGGTCCAGCAAATGTGGTGTGAAGTGTGTGGAAGCAGTGAGCACTCAGCTGAGTGCTGTGGAGCAAACCCAGATTCGGTTAACTTTGTGGGCAATGCACAAAGAAATCAGCAGCAGTATGGGAGTGGCTACAACTCAAATTGGAGGAACCATCCAAATTTTTCATGGGGTAGCAACAACCAACAAGGCCAAAGTTCGGGTCAGGGTATGCAAAGGACTCAAGGAGGGCAACAGACCTACCAATCTCAATTCAGAAATCATAATGCCCCTCCTCCACCACCATCACCTAGAATTGAGGAGATGTTCAAGACCATGATCGCTAACCAGGCGCAATTGCAGGCTGACTATGTTAAATTGGCATCCGAAGTGAAAAATAATCAGTTAGTGACCAAGGCTCTTGCGTATCAATTTGGGCAATTTGCTAGTGCCCAAAACACAAGGCCCAGAGGAGCACTGCGTAGCGACACGAATCCGAATCCAAAGCAGGTAAATGTAGTGACCACAAGGAGTGGTTTGCAGCTGAAGGAGGTGAAACCAGAAAGACCACGTCAAAAGTCAGGAGCAGCAGAAGTTGAGGGGGAGCAAAGTTCAGAAAGGGGGGAGATCAAAGAAGCTGAATCAGAAAGACCTCCACCCCCGTTCCCTCAACGACTCAAGAAACACAAGGAGGAGGCGTGTTTCAAGAAATTCATGGAGGTGCTTAAACAGGAACATGTTAATTTACTTCTTGTTGATGTCTTGCAGGGAGTGCCTAAATATGCTAAATACGTTAAAGACATTGTGGCCAACAAAAGTCGGTTGACTGAGTATGCCACGGTGGCTTTGACGGAGGAGTGCACTTCTCGGATCCAAAATAGACTGCCCACGAAGCTAAAAGACCCTGGAAGTTTTACTATCCAGCTTACTATTGGGCAGAGCATCCGAGCTCGTGGATTGTGTGACTTGGGGGCAAGCATAAATCTGATGCCATCTTCGGTATTCATAAAGTTGGGTCTAGGGAGTCCTAGACCTACAACCATAATCTTGCAGTTGGCAGACAGATCCTTAGCTAGGCCGGATGGCATTGTTGAGGATGTTCTAGTGCAAGTGGGCTCCCTAATTTTCCCGGTAGATTTTATTGTTCTGGATTTTGAGCCAGGCGCTGAAGTCCCATTTATTTTGGGACGACCCTTCTTGGCAACCGGGAAAGCATTAATCGACGTAGCTGCGGGTCAACTTACAATGCGAGCACATGACAAGGTAGAGGTGTTCGATGTGTACAAAGCACCCAAGCTCCCGATGGTGAATGAAGAACTCTCGGTGATCAATGTAATTGATCATGGTAATGCTAAGCAGATGAATGAATCCCGAGAGTTGATGGGAAGACCACCGGATAGGTGTGAGCACTACTGGGGGGAGGACAATGATCGTGAGAAATCGTCCCTCACCCTAGCAGACAATTGAGCGTAAATGACGTCGAGCCGCGACGGTAAACTAGGCGCTGCACGGGAGGCAACCCGTGAAAAAAAAAATTTTTTTTCTCCTTTTTCATTTTGTAAAGTGTACATAGATTTTATTTTTCTTTTTCTTGATTGAGTACAAAATTTTTGTGTTTTAGTTAGTATTTTTTTATTTTTTATTTTAGTTAGGTGAAACCTATTAATCTAACCAATTTTGTTTAGTGAGATGATTTTCAGGTCAAACAGAGAAAAATGTGCACGGAATCGTGAAGGAAAAGAGAGGTATGAAAAAATTAAAAAAAATGTGTTGAAGACAGTGAGCTGGGGCGATAGCTCCGTGTCACGGAGGAGGACCTCCGCGTTACCCTCCGGGACACGTTGAAGTGTAATCTGGAAATTTTAAAATTTCTAGAGGGCTATCGCGATGGCTCCGTGTCACGGAGGCAGTGCACCGCGATGCACTCCGTGACACGTTGCCATATAAATTGTGATGGGTCACACCGGGTTGCCGGGTGACCCGCGTGTTTTCTACATTTTAAACCCCCGATTTCACCCCTTTTCCCCTCATTTTTAATTCCCTCCGCGACCAAACATCCCTAAATCCCTTCCCCATCAACGTGCCACGGTCTAAGGCAAAGAATTACCAAGTTTTCTTCGGTTCTTCAACTACGAGGTATGTTTTCCAATTCTCTCTCAAGTTTTTGTCGATTTTATTCGAATTTAAGCATGGGAGGTGAGATAAATCACCCTAAATCGAATTTTAGCATGAAGTTGAGTTATTTATTGATTGATAAATGTTCGGAATGTTTTAATGAGCATTTGAACTTGTCGATTGCATGAATTATTCGAATTTGGTTGCGAAAATCAATTCTAGGGCTGTGGTTGTTGAAATCGAAATGGGTAATGTGTTGAATTTGTGAAATATATGTCGGGGTGTACGTAGTGAAATGAGATAAGTCGTTGTAACCATTGTTGAATGCTAATAGGCGACAAATTCTCGGGTTTTTGGGAAAATGTTGAAAATTGTTCAAATTGGGTTGGTTGTATAGGTTCATGTATATATTTTTTGTTGTGTTTTTGTTTTGTGTTTTTCTTTGCTAAGTGCGATGGTTGAATTGCTAGAGATGGTAGTGATTGGGATTAGCTGTACAAAGTCTAAGTAGTACGCAAAAGTTCTACCGTCGAATTTTTTTTGTTGAACGCACTAAGCATGATTTTATAGCTGGTTATTTTGGTGTAAATAAAGTATTCTTGCCGTAGTATTGTAAACGTAGCTAAGGACTAAGTGTGGGGTGAACTTAGCTTAACCCGACCTTAGCCGAAGCTAATATCTATTTAGCTTGACATTGCGTTTGTTTATTTGTGTTGACAGACAAAATGGCAAGCAGGCAAGATAAAAGTAAGGGTGCATCAACTTCAGGCACCGGGAGGAAAAGACTTAGACTGGGCACAACAGTCCCAGCTACACCAGCAGTTCCACGCGGCCAGTGCCGCCAATACGGAACTAGGTGGGTAACTGATGAGGGGAAGAAGTGGTATGCTAAGCACAAAGAAAACAAATACTTCCCCGAGGAGCATATAGCCCGGGAACCATTACCACAGGAGTTCCCCCGAATAGTTCAAAGGATCGAGGCAGCTGGGCTCAACTTCATATTTCAGGAGCCCAAGGAATGCAACCTACACTTGGTCCGGGAGTTCTACGCTAATTGGAACCCGGCAATCAGAAGCCACACAGTCAAGATCAGAGGGCAGATAGTCACTCTGGAACCCCAACAGCTAAATGACATCATCGGAGCGCGGGACACAGATGCCCACATTCTCCGCCAGCTGAACATCACCCCACCATATGCCGATATCAGACGCACATTGTGTGGGGCTCGATCCACTGCCAGATGGAGCAGACATAAGGAAAGGGGTTACCACCAGACTCTGCCGTATTCTCAAATGAACAGGGAGGCCAGAATATGGCTGAAGATAGTCTGCTCGTGCCTAATCCCGGGGGTGCACATGACTGATGTGACCCGGGACCATGTTTGCCTGGTGTATGCCCTGATGAAAGGGCTGGAGATTAATGTTGGGGCGGTCATCATATCCGCCATGAAGAGAGCCCGACTACACCACGGCCACAGGTATGGTTTCGGTGGACTACTCACCACCTTTCTCCGGGGCCTCGACGTCGAGGAAGAGGCTTTGGATTACATCCTGCAGTTGGAACGGTGAGCCTTGGACGTAACCAAAACTAAGGCCCCCGACACCACCCACGGGCCAGTGCTGACACTTGGCGAGCGACATGCTCGTGATGACCAATACATGGCGCGGATGTTTGGGATGCAAATGCTTCAGCTCAGGATAGGTGGGAGACCAGCCACGGAGGAGGAGCTATGGCAGCTCGAGCTGGATTACCCATTTGGCGAAAACTCCAGGGCTCTATGCCGAGTGGGGCCAGCCTTTGTAGAGCCCACCGACGATGATGTCCCCACGGATGAGGAGACACGCCGGGAGGACTCCGATGTGGAGTCCGATGACGACGACGGAGGCGACTCGGACATGGGTGATGAGGCAGCAGCACCTGATGAAGAAGTGGAATACTTTGACTGATCAGGGAGTTCCACCACCCAATTTTGTGATTTTTAATTTTTGTAAACACTGGGGATAGTGTTCGGTTTAAGTGTGGGGTGGGGAGTAGTTAGGTGCTGGGGCTGGGCTGGTTTGCTTGTATGCCTTCCTCTATATTTTTGTATGTTTGTTTCCCTGTGTTTGTGAATTTGCAACTTGTTCTGTATTTGTACATATTTGTGGTATTGATTTGTGTTGTGGAATGTTGATGTTGCCAACTAAGTCTGTAAGAATTTTTGTAAATATTTTTTATTTTTGCTTATCGAAATGATCGATATTTTCAAAATTTTGCAAAAATATTTTGTTTATGTTTAAAATATTTTCTAAATATTTTTTCCATCGAAATGATCGATGTGTTGCAAAATTTTTCAATTTTTTTTTATTTTTGGGTTTCTCGAAGTTTGTTTTCGGTTCTTTTACCGAGAATAGTCCCATTGAACCGACGTCATAGTTAGTGATTGTTCCCTATGATGGATGGATGACGACCGTCTTAAGGGAAATGTAGTCGGTAGGAGTAGTTATTTTAATTTAATTTCAGTTTTTTTCTTTGGTGGATTGCATCACGGAACCTGTAGTTACTATATGGTTGTGAAATTTTGGTTGCTTGTTGTACTTGATATTCAAAATGCAAAGGTGATTCGTATGAAAGCATGCAATTTTGTAAATATGTTGAGATACCTAGGCTGTAGAGTTCGATTCGGTGTGATTGAGGCTTAATTTTTGAATTCATGTAATTAGCTAATTGAAGAGTCTGTGAATGCATCTTGAATCGAGCATGTGCATAAAGTGTGAAGTGAGGTATTGTTATTCCATGCTATTATGAAGTATCTAGAACTTGCCTGGTGTGTGTACAAAACGAAATGAAGGAGGTGTATTGTTGGAAAGGATGTAGGCATTTCTTTGTTTTAACCGAGAGTTTCTATTTTTTTTCTTGTCATACTCCCCTTTTGATGTGATTGTATACCCTAGTCAGCCCGTTGAGCCTTTAGCCTATTATTTCTTTCTTTTGCCCAAAAATGTATAAACTGAGCTTAATTCTTTCTTTTCATTAGCCGTAAAGTCTATACAAAACTCTTAAGCGCTTAAGAAGAACAAAAATTTTCCCAAAGTGTCAAAGAGTGAGAATGGTGAAAAGAAAAAGAAAAGCAGAGTGAGGAAAGAAAAGAAAAGGGTGAAGGTGCACTTGCTATAACTAAATGATAATGAAGGTGCATGAAAAACCTTTGTTTTTGTGTCAAGTGTGCTGAATGAAATGGGCCACACTAAGGTAAATCATCAAGAATGGGATGATGAAAAAAAAAAAGAAAAGAGAGAAACAATGTCCATGAGTTGATGGGAATGTGTTGAAAAGGCGCTTAAGGACGCTAGTGGCTATTATTGGTTAATCCAATATATACTAGTTCCATAGCTTCCATTACAACCCCTTAAAGTCCTACGTGATCTTACATTGCATTTCTTTATATTAGTGGAGTAATACACTAAGGGCAAGCTTATGGGTCATGACATGATGCATGTGAATTCTTTTGGGAGAGAGAGTGAAATAAATTTTTACATGCCCCTACTTGAATGTTTGTGTGTTACATGAGCAAAAAGGGGAAGATTCTCTTGAGTTGTGAGGGCACATGCTTGATGAAAGATTGATTTTCGTGTCGGATATCTTGATTAGCTGATTTGCATGAGTTTGCCAATATCGAGAGTCGATTCTTAAAGTCTAGGAAGTCTTGATGTATTAAAGGTCATTGCATTGTTAAGACCATGCATGTTTTCTTGATGATTTGCAATATTGAATGATCGGTATGACCGTAGCTCAAATTGTCGCACCATAGTGGCGAAGGTTGGGATGTAATTTGCATGAATTGTGTGTTTGTTGTTCGAGGACGAACAAGGATTTAAGTGTGGGGTAAGTGATCTTGGGCAGATTTATATGCCCAAGTGATACTCAAACGTATCATTTTCGCCTTGTTTATCGTGCAATGTGTATACATTTTCATGTAATTGGTAATAAAATGTGAATTTATACTAACCAACATGATTAGCATTGTTTTGTAGGTAAAATATGATTTCGAGGAGCTAAAATGCATGTTGAAACAATATCGGAGTTGGACTTGGAATCGAGCACGGAAAAGGCATTGGACTGCACCAAATAAAGGGGCTCCGCGATGGCAGCGTGACACGGCTCCATCGCGGAGGCATTCTGCCTGGAGGGTGGAAAAATGCATAACTTCCAGTGGAGCCTCGCGACAGCTCCGTGGCACGGAGGCAAGCCTCCGCGTTGCATGCCGTGCCACGTTGATGCTTTATTCCCGGACCCCCAATTTCCAGAGAGGGTCCGCGTCCACGCCGTGTCACGGAGGCAGTGCTCCGCGATGCACTCCGTGACACGTTGCTTGTTATTCCGGGAAAAATTTCCCACTAGTATAAATAGAACACTTAAATGTATTTTTTCATAATTCAGACTTGGTGGAGCAAGGACGTGGGTTACAGGCAGTTGAGGGACGAAAACTTCAGGATTTTTTCTCTCCTTCTTTCTTCTTTCACTCAATTGTTTGTATGATTAACACTTGTTTTAGGATGATTAATCCACAAATGAGTGGCTAATTCCCTTCCTTGCTGAGGTTATGAACATTTTTGATGAATTTTGATTATTGAATTATATGGTTTTTCATCTTCTTCTTCCATGTTGCTCTATTAATTCTTGTTCTTACTGCATTGGTGTGTGGCCGACATTAATGTATATCTAAAAAGTCTGATTTCACTCGAGAGAGCACGAAATTGGAAAGTTGTGAATTAATAGGGTATTGTTCTTAACTTGATTTGGGAAAATTGAGTTTTGATGTGCTTTCCTGATAGAAATATACTTGAAAGCCGTATTAGTCAATTTAGGAACCGGAATTGTATTGCTAGGTCATGAATTGCATTTGATCACAGAAATATAGATGGATGGTTTATGATTCTTAAGTGAGATTAAATACGAGAGTTTTAATCTCTTGGCTAATGTTCTTGGCTAGCAACTGGAAGAAGGGATTAACCAATTTACGATGATAATCAGTTCATTACATGTTCTTAACCTTGGCATGCTCATATCCATAGTTTAAATTCAAAGTAAATAATTGTTAATAGTTTTAGTGTAGAAATTATAAAACAAATTATTCAACTGTTGGTTACGTTGTTGTCAGCATATTTAGAAGTGAGATAGAATATAGTATACTTAAGCAATTTTTACTTCTCCAGAGTCTCCTTGGATCGATACTTGGCTTACTTAAGCCACTTACTACTTGTTTGACCACGTGCACTTGCGTGTCGGTTTATAACCCCAACCAAAGCACCGGACAAGTTTTTGGCGTCGTTGCTGGGGAGACGAACAAATATCCTTGTTGATTCTACAAGCAACGACTATGTCACGACCCGATAGTACACGCAGATCGTAGACACGGGACAAAGAGCCCCGAAGACTCCAATTAAACCCATTGCATGAGCATATATCTAATCCATTCACATAAGGCGGAAAGCTTAACGTAATAATCGTGCACTAGCCGAAAATCGTAACAAGAGGTGTAAGAAACAACCAGACAAGATCCAAACATAAACGGCCAAATACTACACATAAGTATGAAAGCCTCTAATCATAATAGACGGGTTGAAGGGACAAGACCCCAACTAACCCCAACATTCTAGAAAACAAAAGGTAAATAAAGTTCGAACAACAATCCCTCGAACCATGAGGACTCACCACTGGAAGCTAAGAGAAGAACTAAGCACAAGCTAGGTACGATGCTGAACCTATGAACCGGATCCTGAAAATATGTGGGTCAGTACTTGGAAGGTACTAAGTATGTAAGGTATACAAGACAATGCTTAAAATCATGAAAGTTATAGGAGTGGGGACATCATGATCATAAAAACTGAAATCATAAGTATATTGTAAGGCTCAAGATTTTCCAAAATATTTGTAAACTTGTCTTAGTGATAACATGAGGGAAAACAGTTCATAAAACATAAGTTGAGCCAAAAGAACATAATCATACATGAATTACGACAATGAGGAATAGTGGGAGATTTCTATAACCGACATACCCCATCTGAGCGAGCACACATAGAGCCCAACCTATAAGCGTAGTCGGGAGGCCCTCCATACCTTGCCAAGGGTATGAACCATGAAAGGCGTGATATCACTCATGAAGACCCCGTAGGGCATAGGGGACAAACAATGAGGCGGTCCCAAACATAACCTACGGTGGCACGTAGTTTTGAGATTCGGGGCGTAGCCTAGGCCCCGAACCTACTTGGTGTTAAGTACTACTCCAAAAACATGCAACGTTCTCTAAAAATTCATACATGACATGCATGGATAGTTAAATCATGATAATCATAACATGCTTGAGAACTCATGATACTAGCCATGGAAATGGGAGCCCTTGGTTCGGTCAAAATCATAGTTCATGAATCATAAGAGATATGTGGGCATTGCCCATAATTTCAATCATACTTGAAGTGCTTAAATTTAAGGAAAACATAATCATAATAACATGAGTAATTGAAAACATTCTTAAAAATTCAATGGTTCATATCATGCTTTAGAAATCACCAAAACATGAATTTCATTAAAACCCCATAATTTAGGGTACATGTGATTTTTGGAATTAAATCATCAAGTATTGAAGAAAATAAGTGAAAACATCCCAATAATTCATACTCAAGATCCTTGACATACTACCACATGCTCATATCGATTTTTGAGGAAACATGCAATTGGGTTGTGACCCATCAAGAGTTTGTAATTTAAACTAAGTATTTGAGAGAAATTGGGCATGGGTAGGGACTAAACTACCCATTCAAAACCCCACATACCTGGTATTGCGTCATTCTTAACTCCCTTGAGAATCTCTAGGTGGAAACTTGAAGAATCTTGAAGAAGAAGACACTTGAACCCCCTCCTACTCCCTTCTCTTGATCTTGCAAAATGCCAAATGAGACTTAGCATGAGTTTTTCCTCCTAAAAAGACCTTGTCCCGACCTCAAAACGACGTAGTTTAGGTCCTAGGAGCATAGAAAATTATGATAAGGCCCTTACTAATTCACAGGAAATAACTGAAAGGTGACCCTAACGGGCAACCTGATGACTCGTTACTAGGGACAACGAGTAGTTGGGTCGTTTCATTGAGTCCACTGGAACTTTTCACCTGGGCTCTTAACGGAGGACATGACGACTCGTCCCCTGAGGCAACATCTTGTTACCAGCTTCCCTCAAATACACTGCCTCATCCTTAGTCAAATTTCTACAAGCCTGCTCATGACCCACCTCACGAGTCGTTGGGGCTAGCCACGACTCGTGGGATCCCATCCATTAGGTACACTGGTCAAACCTCCCGGGTAACCCTTAACCTCACCCTATGGTAGACCTGACGACTCATGGTGGATGACTACGAGTCGTTCCCACACCCATGGGGACTTCACTCCTTAGCACAGTCCAACCTTCCCACGAGCCATTTGATGACTCACGGGGTCTACTCATGAGTCATCTAACGACTCGTTCTGCACTGCTGCATCATTTTCCATACTTTTCCCGTTTGACTTCTGGGTCCGATCCTTGGGTTCCTGGGGTATAACAATATCTCCCCCTTGGGAACATTCGTCCTTGAATGTTAGAAACATGCATAGAACTCAGAATAAAACAATCACCATATGCAAATACTGATCATTTATGCCGAAAACTAGCAGAACGACTACCCCCGAAAAGAATTACATAGTTGGATTGAATTCAGACATCACATACATATATCATATCATAAAACAAACTTGCACGCATGAACGGAACATGAAAAACTGAATAAAGGTTTAGGGAAATATTTTATACCTCAAACTAAAACTGAGCCGGTAGGGAACAAATGGGGGTATTTAGTCATCATATCCGCTTTGGCTTCCCAGGTAGCTCCCTTGACATGTTGATTTCTCCATAACACCTTTACTGAGGCTATTTCCTTGTTCCTCAGTCTCTGAACTTGACAATCCAAGATTTCAATAGGAATTTCCTCATAACTGAGGTTATCCTTCACACCAACACTTTCCACCAGGACCACTAAGGCTGGATTTCCCTAGAACTTTTTCAAGAGCGATATGTGAAATACAGGATGAACTGAAGCCAACCTTGAAGGTAAATCTAACTGATAGGCTACATTACCTACTTATCTCACAATCCTATATAGGCCAATATAGTGTGGGCTGAGTTTCCCTTTCTTTTCGAATCTCATTACTCCCTTCATGGGTGATACCTTCAGAAACACCCAATCATCGATCTCAAACTCAAGCTCTCTTCTCCTTACATCCGCATAAGACTTTTGGTGACTTTGAGCTGTTTCCAGCCTTTCTCTTATCAACTGAACTTTATCCATGGCCTCGTGGACTGAATCTGGTCCCACTAATGAATCCTCACTTACTTCAGACCAACCAATGGGCGATCTACACCTTCGCCTGTAGAGAGCCTCGAACGGTGCCATCTGAATACTGGAGTGGTAGCTGTTGTTGTAGTTAAACTCAATAAGAGGTAAATGCTCGTTCCAACTACCCTTGAAGTCGATAAGAGAAGCTCTCAACATGTCGTCAAGAGTCTAGATAGTCTGCTCCTCCTGACCATTTTTTTGCGGATGAAATGTCGTGCTGAGCTTGACCTGGTTATCAAGTCCCTTTTGAAATGATCTCCAGAACTAAGAGGTGAAATGGGTGCCTCTATCTGATATAATGGAAAAAGGCACTCCATGCAATCTAACCAGCTCTCAGATGTATAACTTAGCATAATCTTCTGCTGAATCGGTGGTTTTGACCGATAAGAAATGAGCAACCTTGGTCAACTTGTCGACCACAACCCAAATGGAGTCATACTGCCTACGAGTGCGAGGCAAATCGGTTATGAAGTACATGTTGATTTCTTCCCACTTCCAGGTAGGAATCCTGATATCCTTATGTACACCCCCTAGTCTCTGATGCTCGACTTTCACTTCTTGGCAATTCGGGCACTTGGCTACGAATTCTGCAATATCCCTCTTCATGTCATTCCACCAGTAGATTTCCCGCAAGGCATGATACATTTTGGTGGAACCTGGATGGATAGAATATTTGGATCCATGAGCCTCATGCAACATCCGACTCCTCAAAACCCCATGTTCGGAACACATAAGCTACCCTGGTACTGAAGCACACCATGTCCCCCTTTGGAGAAGACTTCTACTTTCTAACTTTGAACAACTTCCTTCAACTTTACCAAAGCGGATCCTCATCTTGTTTAGCCTTCACCTCCGCTACCAAGGACGATTCTGGCCCATTCTGGACTACTACCCCACCAATGGTCGAACCAACAATCTATCTACCAACCGTGCAAGTCGATGCACCTCCTTCACTAGCTCCCTCTTGTCTTCACTCACATGCGACACACTCCCAATAGAGAGTCTACTAAGGGCATCCGCTACCACGTTGGCCTTACCCGGGTGGTAAAGGACACTCATGTCATAGTCTTTAAGTAGCTCCAACCACCTTCATTGCCAAAGATTGAGATCCTTCTGCGTGAACACATATTGTAAGCTTTTGTGGTCAGTGAATACATATACATGAAACCAATACAAATAGTGTCGCCACAGCTTCAAAGAAAACACCACCACTACCAACTCAAGATCATAGATCGGGTAATTCTTCTCATGAGTTTTCATCTGTCTTGGAAGCATATGCTACTACCTTCTTGTGCTGCATCAATACACATCCCAGTCCGACTCTAGAAGCATCACAGTATACTACAAAATCATCGGAGCCCTCCGGTAAAGTCAACACCGGGGCGGAAGTGAGTCTGGCCTTCAATTTATGGAAGCTCTTCTCAAGCGCCTCTGACCATTAGAATTTCACCTTTTTTTGAGTCAATCTAGTCAATTGGGGCTGCAAGGGATGAGAAACCTTCCACAAACCACCAATAGTAACCCGCTAAGCCTAAAAAGCTCCTGATCTCCGAAGGGTTTACCAGCCTGGGCTAGTTCTTTACCGCTTCTATTTTTTCGGAGTCCACCCTTATACCTTTGCTTGACACCACATGTCCCAAGAATGTGACAAAATTAAGCCAGAACTCACATTTGCTGAACTTGGCGTATAGCCGGTTATCATTGAGGGTCTGGAGTGCTACCCTCAGGTGTGCGGCATGCTCCTCCTCGCTCGTGGAGTATATTAATATGTCATCAATGAACACTATCACGAACAAGTCCAGATATGCCTTGAACACCCTGTTCATTAGATCCATGAAAGCTGTAGCGGCAATGGTTAGTCCAAAAGACATAACAACGAATTCATAATGGCCATACCAGGTCCTAAAAGCAGTCTTCGGGATGTTGCTCTCTCGAACCTTGAGCTGGTTATACCCTGACCTGAGGTCTATCTTGGAGAAACATTTGGCACATAAAAGCTGGTGGAACAGGTCATCAATCCTGAGTAAAGGGTACCTATTCTTGACGGTGATCTTGTTCAACTACCTATAGTCAATACACATCTGGAGAGAACCATCTTTCTTTCGGACGAACAACACTGGGGCACCCCATGTGGATTTACTTGGCCTAATGAAACCCTTATCTGTTCTAAAGCAGATCATGCACAACAATCCAGCCCTCGATAAGGCTTGTAGCAAGACTGACCTAATCACCGGGTCTAGTTGCTCTTGCCATGCTCGAAGGCAAAGCAGATACAAGAAATACAAGAAGTTCAAATGGCCAAAGCCTACTTGAGGAAGATACAAATACACAAGGAAAATAAAATACTTCAGGAAAAAGCATTCAGGTAGGTTCCAGAAGAATGACAAATGCTTCATCTGCCACAAGATCGGACACTTTGCAAAGAATTGTCCTCAAGCTAAAAGATCTATCCGGCTCCTTTACGAAAATAGAAGAATACGTTGATGTCAGGGACAATGATCTCGAATTAGTCCTTTCAGCAGAAGATGAGCCGTCAGAGAACACTCTTTTCTCCATGGAAGTATATGAAGAACATGGGCATGACCATTACCATATTTCAGAGGCTAAAGAAATCAACAACATTATCAATATTCCTCATGTCCGGCTGAATGTTTATCCATCCAAATAGGATAAGCCAATTCAGATCATTGCATTCATGGATACTGGTGCATCCTCATTGCTGATGAATCCGGCAGTGTTTCCTGATGATCAATGAATTTCCCATTTCAAGAACTTCAACACCGCATCAAATGGAATCCTAACAACCAAGGTCATCACAAAACATCCGGATGACAATTGAGTTCTTCCCAGGACTAAAATTCAGAACAAAATTGTTCTGATAAGATGTCCCAGGAAATGATCTCATAATCGAATTTGATATCTTTAGAAAACACAAGGATTGACTCCACATTGGAGCCTATGGTATAGCTTTCAAAAAGAAGTTCAAGCCATACTCAGAAGTCTCACGCTTATTCCAAATTACTGAAGATGAACAGATCAGAGAAATCGAGCAGCAGTTGATGGAACATTCATGTGCTGAATGTTATAAGGAGTTCATGAAGAAATGCCGCAACCCACTCTGGCTTAATGAAGAATTCTTCATCAAACTCCCATTCAAAAAGAATGAAAACATCAACCCAACCAAGGCAAGCCACTCTGGCATGAATCCAGAGCACCTTCAGTTTGCAAACAAGGAGCGCGCTGAACTCATGGAGTTTGGACTGATTAGGTCGTCTGATTCTCAATAGGCATGTGAAGCATTCTATGTCAACAAGAGAGCTGAGCAGACAAGAGGTAAACTCAGATTAGACATAAACTACCAGCCACTCAACCATTTCCTCCAAGATGATAAATTCCCTATACCAAATAGGCTTACCCTATTTTCACACTTAGGTAAAGCTACACATTTTTCCAAGTTTGATCTCAAATCTGGATTTTGGCAATTGGGGATACATCCTGAGGAAAGACCAAAAACAGGATATTTGCATTCTTGACCAACACTTCCAATGGAAGGTTATGCCATTTTGCTGAAACCTGCACCCTCTCTTTTCAAAAAAGCTATGATCAAAATATTTCAGCCTTTCCTCCATACCTCACTAGTATACATTGATGATATCCTTTTGTTCAGTGATACTCTGGAGGAAAACTTTTCCTTACTCTGTCATTTTTATGATATAGTAAGAGCAAATGGAGTTATGCTTTCTATGAAGAAAATGGTCCTTGTTCAAAAAGAAATTGATTTCTTAGAGATGCATTTTAGTAATGGAGCATATAGTCCAGTTCCGCACATATGTCAGGAATTACTCAAATTTCCAGACACCAACTTCACCACAAAGCAGCTTCAACAATTTTTAGGGATTATAAATTATGTTAGAGATTTTATTCCTGAAGTCTCTACATATATTTCGCCACTTAAAAAGATGCTCAAAAAGAATGCCCAAGAATGGGGTAAAGAGCAGGATGAAGTTGTCCAATGAATCAAGTAGATGTCCCAACAGGTGAAGACTCTCCATATTCCTTTAGATGGATAGAAGATACTGCAGACTGATGCCAGCAATGAATACTAGAGTGCAGTTCTTATGGAAAAAAAAGATCGCCATGGAAGGATATGCGGATATGCTAGCGGGAGATTCAATGATTCAGAGCAGCACTACCATTCCACCTTCAAGGAGATTCTAGCCGTGAAGAATTGAATCAAGAAGTTCAACTTCTTCCTGACTCACACTGAATTCCTAATCGAGATGGATATGAAGGCATTCCCAAAGATGATCCAATTAAATCCGAAGATACTTCCACACCCGCAAATTCTCAAATGGGCATAATGGTTCTCACCCTACAAATTCTAGGTGAAGCACCTAAAAGGGAAAGATAATTTCCAGGCAGACTTCTTATCCCGACCAGATGAATTCGCAAAAAGGTTTTGCCCAGAAAAACCCAAGAAGATGAAAGAACCAGCCATCCATGTATTCATGATTACCAACCCACTAGGTCCCAGGTCATCAAGGCTACCAAGGTATCCACCAGACTTGTTCAGTAAATATGTGGACCCATTTGATCCATCCATCCTAATTGAAAGAAAGGCCTTCTATGAGCTAAAAGTTTTCAGAAAACACGAAGGATCCATCCTAAAACCCTATGGTGTCAACCTAGAATACCCATTCTATCACGTGTTCATACCACTTTCTAATGATTTTCCACAAGAACTCTTATGGTTCTTCTGGTACTTATGTCACCAGTATTACATCCTGATGGAATCAAATACAACATATTCAGGGGCATTGACAAGATTTAACCAGCTTTAAAAATATTTCTATAGTGGTTCAGACCGCGGACATTCTGGTTTCAATGCTTCAAGAATTCATACGATGCAAAAATATTCATGATGCATCAACCAGTAAATTTAATCGACGGGAAAGTCCATGTCGAGCCTGAACTCTCTTTCTGTTGGCAATTTCCAGTATCTATTTTCTCCTTGGAAGAATACTACTACAAAGCACAAAGGTTTATCTTCCAGCAAAATAAGTTCATTCCAAAAGTGTTTTGGCCGAAAGAACGGGCGCCATGGAACCACACTAATACACATCCTCACTGGGAAGAAGTCCGAAAAGCAAAAAAGGAATATCAGGCTCCCTACGAGATCACCAGGGATGAAATCACTCAAGCTATTACATGGATCGGGCTGAACGTCCCATCAAGTACTTCATCACAGGACTCTCAAAATATGGAGCAAGCCATTACAGAAACATCAAGTAGAAAATGCTACTTTACAAGATCATTAAAATGGAGTTTCGATGATACGAGCTTCTTCTACAGCAAACATGGTTTCCGATGGAATACAGGTGAGAATGCTCAGACCCACTAGTGGCACCTCCGCATGTTGTCCCACCGGATAATGGATGATGACGTGTGCAAGATGTGTGCGAGAATCTAGAAGCTCACCGCCTCAGATCACACGCCGAAATTTACTACCCATATGAAGACGAAAGTGGGCCCTACTTCACATGCCATCACATGGGCTTCCTTATACATATTAGGCTAGCCGTTTTATTAGGCCATTTTTTTATTAGGGGTCTGTTATTATTAGGCTTTGTAGATGAGTTTGTTTAAATAAGTGTGCCAGATTTATCTTTATCAGGCCATGTAAATAAGTGTGCCGTTTTCATTTTGTTATGCTTTCTAGAAAGGTGTGCCAAGTCTAGCTTTCATGGAGTCTTATCTTGTAATCTCTTAACCTCTATATAAAGGAGGCTAGGCTATCTATTGTAAATTAGATTAGAGTAGAGTAGAACGCAACTAGATGAGTCCTGTAAAAATTTTCTATGTTCAATAATATGAGTGTTTGCTAAAGTCTCTCTTGTTCTTCCTTTCCAAAGACATGGCATCGCTGGTCCTTTTGAAGTAGTATAGGGACTCAACATGATGGGTATGCGAGCTTGTAACAAGTTGAATAGTTTTTCAAAGTTTATAAACAACAAAATTTATAAGTAGAGTAAAAGATTTCCCGAGTTATGTAGCTTGGCAAACCGTTTGGGTTGATGTAGAAGCCAGCCACTTTTTGTAGGGAAATTCTTTTATCTCTATGATGAAATTTACTGTTTGATTGACTTGGAAAGCCGTCCTCCAGGATATTGAAGTCGGGTTTTGTGGCAAGCCGTCCTTCGGGATATTGAAGCCTAGTCCCCCTTCATAGGAAAACTATTGTGCCTGCAATCTCGCCGCCTTGCCCGCCGTTTCCTCACCCTGTCATACCCCCTTTTGGTATCAGTGCCAGAGCCATGTCCTTTTGGAGGGAGGAGCAGTTGGAATAGTTATGAGTGAGTCTACGTCCAGTCCTTGTAAATATTCTTCTTCTTCTTTGTCGAGTCTCTATAAATCTATCACCAAAGTACCTATGTCTACTACACTTAGTAAAACTTTGTCTTGTAAATATGACTATCTTTATGAAGTAGATGTACTGCCAGATGAAAATAAAGTGTCCAGTACATACTTGCCTCTCCTAAATCCTTATTCTGCCTTTGCCAAAAAGGAAACCAATCCATGGTTACAAATTCGCTCTTTGGTCCAAAATAAACCAAAAGGAGTAAAGGAATATGTTGTTGCTTCGAAAATCGATCAGCATCCTATTCTTGCTACTCAAGAAGAACAGTTTGTCACCTTGTAGATTCCCAATTTTTCCAAAGCAATGGAAAAATCACGGATTCACCCATATTCGTTTTAGTACATGGCTTACACCATCTTTTTCAAAGGGCTGTTGTGATGGGAATTCTGGACTATAGCTAGAGCTAGATGGATCATCATGAAGATTTAAGGGTTGTGAGGTTTTTTAGCTGGAGTAGGTAGTGTTGGATAATCTTGGGGTTTGTAGGAGACATGGAATTCATATTTTCCTAGACGGCTAAGGGAACCGATAGATGGATCCCCATCTTCATATCGCTTACAGAATTCCATTTTAGAGCATCTCCCCTTCTTCTTTTTGGCTTTGGCCTTCTTCTCTATATCTCAAACTTCATCCTCCAGATATTCTTGGCAGTCACATTGAATATCCCAAGGGCAGTGCCCGGTGAAGGGACATTTGAACCACCTTACATCACGACCTTCATGATTGAACTATTTGATCCAATCATGTTCAGTCATAACGGTTGGAAGGCTCCAATCGGATGGATCCTCTTCATCTTCAGGTAGAGGTTCGGATGTAGGTTGGTACATCTGAAGAGAAAAGGTTTTGCTCTTTGGCTTTTTGAGAAGAGAGCGGTAAATACTCATCGCTACAGTTTTTATCCTATTTTTTGACAAAGATTGGTTCTTTTGATGGAAGAGGATCAATAGGAGGTTCTCTCATCCGCTCATAATTGGTAACCTATGAGTCAGGATGAACTTTGACAAGCTCTTCCTTTGGTATTTTTTAGGGTATTTGGGTGCATGTGGTAGTTTCATTGGTGGCATCTATATGTAGCAGTAAAGCATCACCTCCACCCGAAAAGGAAATATCCATGGCATGGTTCAACACCGGATCAAATGGAATCCCGACAGCCACGGTCATCACAAAACATCCAATAAAAATCGAATTCTTCCCACGACTAAAATTCAGAACAAAACTGTTCGGGTCAGATGTCCCAGGAAAGGATCTCATAATCGGATTTGATATCTTCAGACAACTCAAGGATCGACTCCACATTGGAGCCTATGGAATAGAGCTCAAAGAGTAGTTCAAACCATAAACAGAAGTCTCACGCTTATTCTAGATCACTGAATATGAAAAGATCAGAGAAATCAAGCCACAGTTGATGGAACATTCATGTGCTGAATCTCATAAGGAATTCATGAAGAAATGTCGCAACCCACTATGGCTAGATGAAGAATTCTTCATCAAACTCCCATTCAAGAAGAATGAAAACATCAGCCCAACCAAGGCAAGCCACTCTGGCATGAATCTAGAGCACCTGCAGCTTGCAAATAAGGAGTGGGCTGAACTCATGGAGTTTGGACTGATCGAGCTGTCTAATTCTCAATGGGAATGTGAAGCTTTCTATGTCAACAAGAGAGCTAAGAAGACAAGAGGTAAACTCATATTAGTCATAAACTACTAGCCACTCAACCATTTCCTCCAAGATGATAAATTCCCTATACCAAATAGGCTTACCCTATTTTCAGACTAAGCCAAAGCTAGACATTTTTCCAAGTTTGATCTCAAATCTTGATTTTTGCAATTGGGGATACATCCTGAGGAAAGACCAAAAATAGGATTTTGCATTCCTGACCAACACTTCCAATGGAAGGTTATGCCATTTGGGATGAAACCTGCACCTTCTCTATTCCAAAAATCCATGATCAAAATCTTTCATACTATCCTCCACACCTCACTAGTATACATTGATGATATCATATTGTTCAGTGATACCTAGAGGAACACTTTGCCTTACTCCGTCATTTTCATGATATAGTAAGAGCAAATGGAGTTATGCTCTCTGCGAAGAAAATGGTCCTTGTTCAAAAAGAAATTGATTTCTTAGGGTTGCACTTTAGTACTGGAGCATATAGTGTAGGTCCACACATATGTCAAGAATTACTCAAATTTCCAGACACCAACTTCACCATAAAACAGCTTCAACAATTTTTAGGGATTATAAATTGTGTTAGAGATTTTATTCCTAAATTCCCTACATATATTTCGCCACTTATAAAGATGCAAAAAAATAATGCCCAAGCATGGGGCAAAGAACAGGATGAAGTTGTCCAATGAATCAAGTAGATGTCCCAACAGGTGAAAACTCTCCATATTCCTTCAGATGGAAAGAAGATTCTGTAGACTGATGCCAGCAATGAATACTGGAGTGCAGTTCTTATGAAAGAAAAAGATGGCCATAGAAGGATGCGCGGATATGCTAGCGCAAGATTCAAGGATTCAGAGCAACACTACCATTCCACCTTCAAGGAGATTCTAGTTGTGAAGAATGGAATCAAGAAGTTCAACTTCTTCCTTATTCACACTGAATTCCTGATCGAGATGGATATGAAGGCGTTTTCTAAGATGATCTAGTTAAATCTGACGATACTTCCACACTCGCAAATTTTCATATGGGCACAATGGTTCTCACCCAACAAATTCCATGTGAAGCACCTAAAAGGGAAAGATAATTTCCTGGCAGACTTCCTATCCCGATCGGATGAATTCGAAAAAAGGTTTTTTCCAGACAAACCCAAGAAGATGAACGAACCAGCCGGCCATTTATTCATGATTACCAACCCACTAGGTCCCAGGACATCAAGGCTACCAAGCCATCCACCAAACTTGTTCAGTCAATATATGGACCCACTCAATCCGTCCATCCTGATCGAAAGACAGACTTTATATGAGCTATAAGTTTTCAGAAAATATAGAGGATCCATCCTAAAACCTTATGGAGTCAACCAGGAATACCCGTTCTATCACGTGGGAGTCAACTCGGAATACCCGTTTTGTCACGTGTTCATACCGCTTGCTAATGATTTTACACATGAACTCATATGGTTCTTCTGGTGCTTATGTCACCAGTATTACATCCTGGTGGAATTCAAATGCAACGTATTCTGAGACTTTGACAAGATTGAACCAGCTTTAAAAATATTTCTACAATGGTTCAGACTGCGGAAATACTGTGTTCAATGCTTCATGAATTCATACTATGCAAAAAATATTCATGTTGCATTGACCAGTAAAGTTAATCAACGGGAAAGTCCATGCCGAGCCAGAACTCTCTTTCTGTTGGCGATTTCCAGTATCTATTTTATCCTTGGAAGAAAAATACTATGAAGAACAAAGGTTTATCTTCCAGCAAAATAAGTGCATTCCAAAAGAGATTTGGCCGAAAGAATGGGCACCATGGAACCACACCGATACACATCCTCATTGGGAAGAAGTCCGAAAGGCAAAAAAGGAATATCAGGCACCCTACGAGATCAGCAGGGATGAAATCACTCAAGCCGTTACACGGATCAGGCTGAACGTCCCATTAAATACTTCATCACAAGACTCTCAAAATATGGAGCAAGCCATTGCAGAAACGTCAAGCAGAAAATGCTACTTTGCAAGATCGCTAAAACGGAGTTTGCATGATAAGACCTTCTTCGATTGCAAACATGGAGTCCGATGGAACACAGGCAGAGAATGCTCAAACCCACCAGTGGCACCTCCGCGCGTTGTCCCACCGGATAATGTATGATGACATGTGCAAGACGTGTGCGAGAATCTGGAAGCTCACCGCCTCAGATCACCCGCCAAAATTTACTACCCATATGAAGACGAAAGCGGGCCTTACTTCACATGCCATCACATGGGCTTCCTTGTACATATTAGGCAAGTCATTTTATTAGGCCTTTTGTTTTATTAGGTGTATGTTGTTATTAGGCTTTGTAGATGAGTTTGTTTAAGAAAGCGAGCCAGATTTGTCTTTATCAGGCCATGTAAATAGGTGTGCCGTTTTTATTTTGTTAGGCTTTCTAGAAAGTTGTGCCAAGTCTATCTTGTATGGAGTCTTATCTTGTAGTCTCCTAACCTCTATATAAAGGAGTCTAGGTTGTCCATTGTAAAATCAGAGTAGAGTAGAGTAAAACACTGGTAGTTAAGTCTTACAAAAACTTTCCTATGTTCAATAATATGAGTGTTTGCTAAATTCTCTCTTGTTCTTCCTTTCCAAAGGCATGGTATGGCTGATCCTTTTGAAGTAGTATAGGGCCTCTACACGACAGGTAAGAAAGCTTGTTACAAGTACAGTAGTTTTCCAATGTTTATAAACAGCTAAATTTATAAGTAAAGTAAAATATTTCCTGAGTTGTGTAGTTTGGCAAACCGTCGGGGTGGATATAGCAGCCAACCCCCTTTTGTAGGGAAATTCTTTTATTCCTATGATGAAATTTACTGTTTGAATGACTTGGCAAGCCATCCTCTGGGATGTTGAAGCGGGGTTTCGTGGAAAGCCGTCCTTCGAGATATTGAAGCCCAGCCCCCTTTGTAGGAAAACTATTGTGCCTGCAATCTCACCGCCTTGCCCTCCATTTCCTCGCCCTGTTTTACCGCCTTTTGGTATCAGAGCCAGAGCCATGTCCTTTGGGAGGGAGGAGTAGTTTGAATAGCTATGAGTGTGTCTACGTCCAGTCCTTGTAAATATTCTTCTTCTTCTTCGTCGAGTCTCTGTAAATCTATCACCAAAGTTCCTATGTCTACTACACTTAGTAAGACTCTGTCTTTTAAATATGACTATCTTTATGAAGTAGATATACTACCAGATGAAACTAAAGTGTCCAGTACATACTTGCCTCTCCTAAATCCTTATTTTGCCTTTGCCAAAAAGACAACCAATCCATGGTTACAAATTCGTTCTTTGGTCCAACATAAACCAAAAGGAGTAAAGGAATATGTTGTTGCTTCAGCATCATATTCTTGCTACTCAAGAAGAATAGTTTGTCACCTTGTAGATTCCCGATGATTTTCCAAAGCAATGGAAAAATCACTGATTCACCCATATTCATTTTGGTATTGTCCAAATTTCCTTGTCATATCATGGAAGGAAAGGCCAACCTGTTGTTGCGTGACTTTCACTCCTTGATACTCAATACTAGGAGTACCAACATGCAAATTTGGGTACAAATGAGGTCACGCTGAACACTGGGAAAGTTTTTGTCACCTTATATCCAAACTTCAACCTGTCCCTAAGAAACCCATTTCTTACAAAAGCCTTAAAGATCTAAGTCCAAATACAGGAAGCTCCACAAGCTAGAGATGCTATCAAGGAAAGTCCTCACTATCAAATAGCTTGGCAAGTTCAAAACCATGCCATGGATCATTCCTTTCTGGGTGGAGATGATGCTTTACTGCTACATATGGATGCCACCAACGGAACTACCACATGCACCCAAATACCTAGAAAAATATCAATGGAAGAGCTTCTCAAAATTCTTCCTGACTCATGGGTTAAAAGTTATGAGTGGATGAGAGAACCTTCTGTTGAACCTCTTCGAGCCATAGAACTAATCTTTGTCATAAAACTTGACAAAAATTTAGCCATAAGATTTGACCACTCTCATCTTAAACCAAATAGCACAACCTTTTCTCTTCAAATGTACCAACCTACATCTGAACCTCTGCCTGAAGATGAAGAGGATCCATTCGATTGGAGCCTTCTAGCCGTCATGAGTGAACATGTTGGATAAAACAATTCAATCATGAAGGTCGTGACGTAAGATGGTTCAAATGTCCCTCCACCAGGCACTGCCCTTAGGATATCGAATGTGACTGCAAAGAATATATGGAGGATAAAGTTGAATATATAGAGAAGAAGGCCAAACCCAAAAATAAGAAGGGGATATGCTCTGAAAAGGAATTCCGTAAGCGATATGAAGATGGGGATCTATCTACCGGTTCCCTTAGCCATCCATGAAAATATGAATTCCTTTTCTCCTACAAACCCCAAGATTGGCCAACACTACCTACTCCAGCTAAAAAACCTCACAACGCTCAAATCTTCATGATGATTCCATCTAGCTCTAGTCGTACTCCAGAATTCCCATCACAACAACCCTTTGAAAAAGATGGTGTAAGACATGCACCAAAAATACCAAATAAAAATGTTGTGTTGCCCACTGGAGCAAAGCCACCTACCAGTGATACTGAGGCAATCATAGAATGCATTCTACTAGAACAAGGTGCTGACCAACATCAGCACTTCCCTCAGAAACATTGCTCACACACAGACCAATATGATGAGCAAGGTGGAGAGCATTGAGAAGAAAGTGGAACAGACATCCAATCAACATGCTGGTCTTATCCAAGCCTTGGAATTACGACTACAGAATATGCAGTATGAGATCTGTCCACCAGGCACTTCATTTTTCCACTTCTTTTCATAGAAGCAAAAGGAAATTTCTCACATCAAAGGACAAATCAAACTACTAAGATATGGACCTTTGGAGCCACAAAGAATCCAAAAACTCTCCAAAATCCTCCTTTTTCCCTATGTCATCACAGACATACTCACCACCTAAATTGGCCCGTCCAGATACTACCTCTCCTTTCACTCCACCTAAACCCACACCTTATCCTCAAAACCCAAAGAGGAAACTGAGTTCGACATTGAAAAATGGGTTTGGGAAAGGAAAGATGCCCTTGCAGTAGAAAAGCAGGCCAAAAGAAGGAAAGAGGTTGGAGAAAGTTCAAAGTAGCTAGATCTAGAAAACTTGATGATCTCAGATCAAGTTGTTCTAGAACTCTATGGCTTATACGAAATTGATAGCACAGGATCTAGTACGGAAGAGACAACAAACAGCGATCCTACTGATGAAACTGAATAAACGGAGATTGAATCAAGTGAGGATCTCTTACTAGAAACCTATGAGAAAGATAATCCACCGATATACATAAACCGACCAAGAGAACCAGAAGTTTCTAAATTCGGTGATGATGAAGACGGGATGATATAAGACACAATTCCAGAAAAGAGACTAGAACAACCAACGCCAAAACCGGTTGGAACTGGATTCCACACTTTCACTCTCGATGATGTCAAGGTTTCAAAATGGCCACAAAGGATCCAAAATTTCCTTACTTTGATGGTAACGAAACACTTGGTAGAGTGGGAGAAATATCTAATCCTATCAGAATTCACATCAAGGTTCTCCGGTATCCTTAGAGATTGCTGGATCGCACTGCGGATGTATGACAAGAATACTTTTCTCACGTCCCAAGACTTTGCTTTCAACATCAGAATCCTACATGAAGTATTTTGTGGAGACATAGGCCAGAGACAGTAAAAGCTATGAAGACAATTCTTTGAGATGAAATGAGTATCATTTGACAGAGATGTCCCTCACCTGTTCCCCACCAACTCCGTTTCAGTTTGAGGTATCAGTTTTTTCCCTAATTCTCTAATCAGTTTCCATGTTCATTTCATGTGAATAAGTATAATTTATGTTATGATAGATGTATGTGATGTCTGAATTCATTTCAGCTACGTAGTTATTTTCGGAGGTAGTCATTCCGCCAGTTTTCAATTTAAATGATCAGTATTTGAATATGATAATCTCATGTTTCTGTTTTCGGCTTGTTTCCTTCATTCGAAGAAGAATGATCCCAAGGGGGATATTGTAATACCCCGAAAGTGACTAGGAGTAAACCCGGGAGATAAAAGTTGAAAACTACTGAAACTGGGAAAGATATCATAGAACGGGCCATGTAATGTCTCTTGGTGTCTAACCACGGGTCATTGTGTGCAGTCGTGGTGAGGGAAGTCTGGGTGGTAGTGGAGATGACGGACGACATAACAACTTATTGTTCGAGACAATGAGCCATTGTTAGGAGGCGTTGTAGGTGACTGGGTTCAGCTGATGGGATACAACGGTTGTCCAATGACTCATTGTGAGGAGAAACAACCCGTGGTTATCGGTCGTTGGTTGAATGACAAGATTTCCAATGTATGTGACGAATCAAGACCACGACTCATCCAAAGCAACGATGAGTTGTGGTGAGGCTCGTTGTAAGCAGGTTCAGTTTTTTTGTGAAGACGCAGCAACGGTCGATGTAACGATCTGTTATTTCGAAGGAAGAGTCATCCTATCCGTCCATTGTTCAATTTTGGAGGCAAGTCTCAGCAGTGCAAACGATGAGCAACACAATGGGTCGTCGTTCCTTCCAACAACCCATTGGTTCCATCCGTTGGTCCAATTTGGACAGTTTTCAGGGAAGAAACATTAAGGGCATTTTTGACTTTTCTATGCTATGAGGCCCTAAACTACGTCGTTTAAGGCTCGTTTTATAGGGTATTAAGAGGGGAAAACCTATTCTAAGCTAATTCATTCCATGCATGCAAACTTGAGAGTTTGAATAAAGGATGTAGAGCAAGTTTTGAAGGTTTCCATTGGAATCTCATCTTAGAAAATTAGAGAAGTGGTAAAATCATCCCTTCCAGGTATGTAAGGTTATGAGTAGGTGTTTCCTTCCTCACCCATGCCCAAATCTCTAGCTTAGTGTGAGAAATTCCTATGCTCAAGTTATGGGGGTTTTACCCAATTGCATAATTCTTCAATTTCTATACATGGATACGATTAGATTATGTTATTGATGAATTGTGAAGCTTGGGCAGATTTTAAATTTTTTTCAATCAAAAATTGTGTTTCCTAAATTATTAGATTTAACACCCATGGATGAGAAGTTTATGAAAGAAAAGTATGATGGTGAATATATGATGATGATGAGATTTGATGATGAAAGAATGTTTCTAAAGTTACCCATGATTACAATATCGTTTTCAAAATGAATTGAGTAGATCCAATCCTGATAGAGTTTTGGGCAAAGCCCTTATACCGAGTATGAAGATGTAGTATCTCTTAAGTGAGCTTACCACATGATTTTGGAGTAGATACTCCCACTTATCTTTGAGCTTATGATATGTTTTGAAATAAAGATTCTCATATGCATGAATTCATAATTGAGATGTATGTATTACTGAGCTTCGTTTTCATATGATGTATGTTCTATGCATGATTTCATTATTGAGCTTTGTCAAATGACAATGTTGAGCTTCATTTCATACGATGTTGAGATTATGCATGATTCCATTGTTGAGCTTCGTTATATATGACGTAGAGCATTGCATGTTTTGGGAGAAGAGTCTAGCACCGAGCGGGCTAAGGGCCGATCACCCTATGCCCTAGAACTGCGCGCCAACATAGGTTGATATTATTATGTTGTTGGCACCTCCCTTGTGAGCTATCCCCGGCCCTAATGGTCCATGAGCTTGATATCGATATCATGGTAGCGTCCTTAGCCCTAGAAAGGTTTGAGACGGCTCTGCCCACTTGAGTGTGATAGTCGGGACCACATAAGCTCTATCGTGGTATGTCAGTTAAGTGACGAGTCTCCCATTGTCTATATGATTCAGATTTTCATATTTATTACTCATGATTATCATTTTAAGCATGCATGTACTAAAAGCAAGGTTTGACTCATTGTTTAGCCTTTCTATAAATGTCATATTTCAGCTTTGAGTCACTCGAGTCAATTATGATGTTATGAAGCTATGCATGGTCTTATTATGAAAAGATTACGATTTCAGGATGAATGCATGTAGTCCTTCCTCTCAGATTCGAAAGCTTATGATATGTTATGAAATGTTTTAAATGATTTACTTTACTTAAGCGATTTCTCCTTACCTTGCATACTCGGTACATTCCACGTACTGGCCGCATATTTTCGATGCTATATCATTTCATGATACAGGACCCAGCTCCCAGGCTTAGCACCGCTTGTAGTCGGTTGTTAGAGTCAAAACCTTCTTGGTTGGTGAGTCCTCATCCTTCAAGGGCTAGACTTTCAGTTTCCTTATGTATTATCAGTTTCATTATTGTTGAGTTAGTTGGAGTTTTGTCCCATCAACTCATCTAGATAAGAGGCTTTTCAGCCTTTGTATGTGTTTAGCTTCGGATGCTTATTCTAATGTTATATTGAGTTAGACTTCTACTGAGTTGATATTGAAAATTTCTTCCATTTATCAAATGAGTTAGATATATGCTTATTCCATGGATCGATTTGGGGTCAATCGGGGTCCCTTGTCCCGTGTCTATGATCCGGGTGTCCGTTCAGGTCGTGACAAAGTTACACCATCAAACTCCATCAAAACACAAATTTGTCTTGGATAACGAGTTCTAGGCCTATGAGAAGCATCACTGCGGACTTATTTTGTGAGAATTCGCCCGGGGAGTTAGAAACATGTCGAGTAAAGGTTGTCGGAATTGCTTCAAATTGGATTCTAAATGGCCACAGACAATAGGTAAGCATTTATCCCTTTTTAACTCTTGAGAAATGGTGGGTTTCTGGCTGAGTTATTTAGAGGTTAATTATAGTTGATATTATTATCGAAAGATATTGTTATTGGCTGAATTTAGTATTGAAACTAGCCCTATCTTCTTAGTATAAGGATTGTAGTTGAGTGGGACTATTGGCTTCAGGTTGGAACTAATCAGTTAAACAAGAATCGGCATTCGAGGTATGTTAAGCCTTATTCCTTCGACAAGGTATTCTTGTCGTCCAATGATACAGCTTATGTTTCTGAGCATATACAACAATCCTACTTTTTGTAATTAGCTGTTTCTAGTATATAAGATCCATGTATGTCGTGGTTAGCTACTATCAGTATATTATGATTACATATGTTGTGGCTAGCTGCTAGAAGGCATATTAAGAGTATATTGCAGTATCCCTCATCGGGAAAGAAAAGATTACGGGTGACTCATGCTAGAAGCATCATAGAAATTCCTCTGCCCTTCTATTCACCGAGTTAGTAAAAATGATGTTTGGCTGCCATGCCTAGGCTTCAGATGTTTGTGGGTAATAGTTGGGCCTGAGTTAGCATGTTGAACAACATATGCACGGTCGGGCGACATTACAATCAGTTCGGCACCTGTATTGTCAGTAGAGCTCATCCAGAGACCATTGGCATACCTTGACGCCTCTAGGGCCAGAATTATGTTAGTACGGCCTTACCCCAGAGTTAGTGGCACCAGAGTTGCCTAGAGAGTTGAGGGTCAGTCCACTACATAGTGGTTATCGCTAGTGACAGTTAGTTTCAGTCGACGTGGTGTTTATCGTATAGGTCACTCAAGGCACCACCTTAGTTGTACCAGCCTGATAGAGAAGTAGATACCCTAAGGGGGGAAGTTTTATTAGCAGCTAGATACGGGGCCAACACCCCAGCCTACTCTTATCAAATATTCAGGTACAGGTTGTTGGGAATGGCTAAGTCCAGATAAACACATCTACGAGGTTAGGAATCGCCCAGAGAAGGAATACAAAATCTGAACAGACTCAGTTAGTATCTCAGGGACTAGAACCACAGTATTACAGTATTACCCCCAGGCCAAGAGTTATAATAAGTTGCCTATGGGAGGTTAGGGCTGACTGCTTCGGAGAAGATCCGATTAGTAGAAGCCCCACAGTTATTCTACGTAGAGGATAAGTATTCCAGAGTAAGCCTATTATGGTCAACTGTTACGACTAGAGTTGAGATGACAGTGATGACATAGTAACCCTTGCCAGAGTTAACCCTAGCTATTGGGTTTTCCTTACGACGTGGGATTGTTAGATGCTATTGCCTATAGGGCTATGCTTGTAGGGGTAGTATGATGTCCGAAAGGACCAAATTGAGGTCGTGAGGGCCATATTAAGTTCCATCAGATGGAATTCGTGAGGGGCATATTGAGTTCCATCAAATTAAGGTCGTGAGGGCAGTGTCGAGCTCCACCAGATTGAGGCCGTGAGGGACGTATTGAGTTATACTAGATAGAGGTCGTGAGGGTCGTACCCAATTACAGTAGATAAATTATGACCCATGGTCGAGACAAGGCTCTCGGTCTAGCTACAACAGTTATATTATGTCCCATTGTCGAGCCAAGGCTTGGGACCCGGTTACAGCAGCTACAGTATGATCCATAGTCAAGCAAAGGCTCGGGATCCAGTTACAGCAGTTACATTTATGACCCATAGTCGGGCCAAGGCCCGGGGTCCAGTTATCAGAAATTACATTATGACCCACAGTCTAGCCAAGGCTCGGAGACCAGTTGTGCAGCCCAGACAGCTTAGACACAAATACAGTTACAGGAGCCCAGATGGCTCGGATACAGTTACAGGAGCCCAAATAGCTCAAATACAGTTACAGGAGCCCAGAAGGCTCGAATACAATTATAGGAGCCCAGATAGCTCAGATACAGTTATAATTACTTTCAGATTCTACAGGGTACCAATAGGGGTATATAGACTGATTGGCACCTGCCGAGGCTTATGGAGGCCCAAGTAGGTTATTTTGTGTTACTTGTACCTTCCTGGCATATGGGGGCCAGGTTAGGTTCTTGTTTGTAAATTTGTCTGCCAGTTATAGCTTATGAATGAACAGCCATAAAGTTCAGCTCATACGCGTGTAGTGACTTACTAGATGCAGGTTATGGAAAGGAAAGCTTACAGGTTAACTTCTGGCCCTTATTATTGTTCACTTTCAATTTTTATCAGTCTTACTCAGCTTCTGTTATTGCCTTACATATTGAGCACATATTGTACCGATGCCCAACTATGGGGTGCTGCATACTTTCCTATAGATTTAGACAAACAGAGTTCAGGACCTCCATTAGCAGTTGTTCAGAGTTAGGCGTTTAGCTAGTTCCTTTCATTCGGAGTTGCCAGGTTATAGATATTACAGTCTTTTATTTAAATGGCATTTGGGTAGGCCGAGGCACTGTCCCAACCATTATTCCTATTCTTAGAGTCTTGCAGACTACAGTCCTCAGTCAGTTTGTTGTTGTTGGACATGTGGGGCCCATGTATGTTGTATTTTATGTGTTGGTCGTGTGGGGCCCAGTATAGTTGCCTGTTTTTATTCTAGTTATAACTATACAACATGGTGGTCTTGTTGGCCCGCATAGGATCCCTATTATTACATTGTTATTGGTTAGCAGTCTTCCTTTACAGGTGGCCTTGTCAGCCAGAGCTGTATTTACAGCCGAGATATAGCCCAATGTTTCCTGAATTAAGTTACAGGCGTGCACCAGAAGTGCACCAGGTCAGTCAGGTCAATCCATATTCTAGTGTGGCATTGGCTGTCAGTCATGTCTCCCAAGGTGGGGCATGACAAACTTGGTATCAAAGCAGGTCGTATCCTACGAAGTCTGCAAGCCATGTCTAGTAGAGTCTTATTTATAAATGTGTTGTGCACCACATTTTATAAGTAGGAGGCTACGAGGCATAATAGTATGATTACCCCTCCTTCTTCTCAGATCGTGCTATAGAGCCGAGTTGTGTAGGGATGAGTCCCTAAGTTTTATTTAATATGTCTGTCTAGAATAGTGTTTGATATGGGACACACTTCAGTCAGCTGCAAGTCAACTACAACAGCAGGAGAGGATACCAGTGAAGTGCAATAGTTGGGGATGACAGTTAGCCTATGGGCAAAGACAAACGTCTTTTAATCACCCCAGCACCCTCCCGGGGCACTAGGAACCTCATAAGGTAATAGATATGCCGACACCATCCCTAGTTTTTTTTACAACCTCAGAGTAAGAGGTCAATAATAAGGCATATGTATGGGTTGTCTCACTTAGTAGACAGTTAGAATTAGACAGGGGCGACAACTAATGTTAGATTACCTGAAAGGTATAAGAGAAAGGGGAAATTGTGGGGTTCTTACCCCCAACTCTTCGGAGGTAGTAAAGTTCCATACCTCAGCCCTACCATAGTAAGATATGGCTACTTCCTCACTCCCAACCCTTTCTAAGTATGAAAGAAAGCGTAACTGCGATATTGCCCAGTATGAATAGTAAAGAGGGGCTAGAATTATTGATTCCAGAAAAACGTTAGAAAGTGATTAAGACTCCTAGTGTTCAAGTAAGTCACCTAGACCCTCACAGCAGCAAATCAGGAGGGTAGGTAAGATTGTTAGTAACACCCAAGTGTGGGTGAGAGTCTATAAGCAGTAAACCCGCAGCAATAGTAAAGTTTAAGCCAGAAATAGATTAACCCCATCTCGGTGTGTGGATGACGATAAGACCTACCTGTAGAATAATAGTTATGGACCTAGTTTGCTATGTCGTAGGACAGAGAAATTATATGAATGAAATTGGCCCTATTGAGGGTCAGAATGATACAGGTCAATAGACTTGGCAAATAGTATCCTGGGCAGTAAGATGCAGGGGGCCTGAGCCCCAGATCTCAGCCCACTAGAAGTAAGGGGAAGACATGAGTATCTAACTTTGTACCCCTAGTTTTAGAGGCAGATGAGTGATGGTACGGAGACCCTAGCCTAGTGTAATCAGAGATAAGGCCCAACAGAAGGAGACACTGGCCCTCGAGATAGTAAGGGATAGAGTTTTCAGACCCAAAGGCCAACTCTATGTTCTAAATATAGTAGAGTTTCGTCACTAGATTATAGCAGGGCATACCATGCCCGTCATTTCCCCCCTGGGGTTTGACGAAAGCGTGTCGGGTTATAAAAGAGATTTACTGCTAGCACAGGAAGAAGAAGGATATTGTTGAGTTGTGACACAAATCCCTAATGACCAACAAGAGTAGGCTGGGCAGCAGAAATCGGGCGGGATAACTTAGAGAATAGTCATGCCTGTGTAAAAGTGGAAAGTAGACAATATGAATACAACTATAATGTTACCTCGTACCAGGCATAAACATGACACTATTATGTCATTATTGAGAAACTAATAAGATTGACTTACTTCTTGGTGATTAGAATGATGTTTCGGCTAAAGACTACGCCGAATTGAATATGAAAGAAACATTCCAGCTATATGGTATCTCAGTGTCGATTAACTTCTGGAAAATAGGTGCAACTCACAGCTAGGTTTAGGAAGAGTTATCAGGATAGATTGGGACGCATGTTAATTTAAGTACCACCCCTTTTCCCTAAATAAATAGCCAAGCAAAGCACCCAACTCGGACAGCCAGAGTTATGTTAAAGGTGGGAATATAGGTTTCCTATATGACGGACTAAAGTAGGTAAGTCAGGGATAATTGAACCGAGGATATTGCATCAGTCAAAGGGAAACAGTTAAACTAATTCGGAGACATATACCGGTAGCCCAGGGTCGCCGGAAGTCTTACTCAAGTATATAGAGAAGTTAGAGATTGAAGAAATGACTGGATGTTCCTAAAAATTTTGCCAATGAAGGGAGTTATAAGATTAGACAAGCAAGGCAAGTCCAGGCCTAGATTCATTAAGTTATACCGGATCCTCTGGGAGATTGGCCAAGTAGCCTATGGGATAGAGTTTCCTTTGGGGCTAGGATCTATCTATCGGCACTATGCAAGTGTGTAGAAGACCTTTTCTCAAATTGACCCAGTCGGGGATACTTAAGGCATAGAAGCGATATTCCACAGAGAGACTCCAATAGTTATCTATCTTGAGAATCAAAGTTGTAGCTTATTAAGGTATCATGGGGGAATAGAAATATAGAAAAAAAACTTAAGACAATTGTTCTAGGCTCTACGAAGATAGTGTATAGACTCAGATAATTTAAGTTGAGGCAAGACAATTTCAGATATTATACAGTTGACTTTGTTGCTATTGTTATCAATTGGTTACATCTATGTGATAGAATTATGTTTTATCTGCAAGCAGTGTCCCATGAGATGCCTGTGTTGGAATTTTCTATGTTTCAGGTTTTCGGATAGTCCATAATACAACAGAAACTCTACCGAAACTTTTCTAAGTATTAGTCAAAAAAGTTAATCCCCTTTAATCCTCAAGATGACATTCGAGGACAAATGTTCCTAAGGGGGGAAGGATGTTACACCCCGTAAGTTTCTATCATTTAACTGATGCATTCATACATATGTTGAGACTTTAAGAGTACAATGTATGAAGAAAAAGGCTCAGGGGATGAATATATAAATGTGGCGTCGTGCTAGTAGGAAGTTGAGGCTACAGGCCAGGCGCCTTGGGCACTGCGCCGCGCCATTTGGTCTGGCGCTATGGCCAGCCCACGACATACCCTTGCCCAACAGTATGGCTGGTGCGCAGCACACCCATGCCTGGGCGATGGGTGGTGCGCCGGGCCCCAATGCCACTACCTCAAAAACTATATAAACCCCCTCAAATCTTGAATTGAATCATTTCACACATTTTGTTCAATAGAGAAATAAGAGCAGTCGACTATTTCACATGATTTTCATCATGTTACACCATCAAACTCCATCAAAACGCATATTCATCCTTGATAACAAGTTCTAGGCCTATGAGAAGCATCTCTACGAAGTTATTTCATGAGAATTTGCTCGGTGAATCGAAACTCCGCTGAGTAAAGGTTGTCAGAATTGCTCCAAATTGGATTCTAAATGGCCACAGACAATAGATAAGCATTTATCCCATCTAAAATCTCGAGAAACAGTGGGTTTCTAGCTGAGTTATTTAGAGTTGAATTATAGTTGATATTATTATCGAAAGATATCGTTATTGGTCGAATTTAGTATTGGCACTAGCCCTATTCTCTTAGTATAAGGATTTTAGTTGATTGGGACTACTGGCTTCATGTTGGAACTAATTAGTTAAATGAGAATTGACATTCGAGGTATGTTAAGGCTTATTCCTTTGGCAAGTTATTCTCGTCGAACAATGATACGACTTATACTTCTGAGCATAGAAAATGATCCTACTTGTTGTAATTAGTTGTTGCTAGTATATAAGATCCATGTATGTCATGGTTAGCTTCTATCAGTAGAGTATGATTACATATGTTGTATCTAGCTACTAGAAAGTATATTAAGAGTATATTGCAGTATCCCTCGTCGCGAAAGAAGAGAATAATAGTGACTCACGCTAGAAGCATCATAAAAATTCCTCTGCCCTTCTGTTCCTGAGTTAGTAGAAACGATGTTTGGCTACCATGCCTAGGCTTCAGATGTTTGTGGGTAATAGTTCGTCCTGAGATAGCAACTTGAACAGCATGGGCGCAGCCGGGCGATATAATTATCAGTTTGGCGCCTATATTGTCAGTAGAGCTCGTCCATAGACCGTTGGCATACCTTGACGCCTCCAAGGCCAGAATTATGTTAGTATGGACTTACCCCAGAGTAAGTGGCACCATAGTTTCCTAGAGAATTGAGGGTCAGTCCGCCACATAGTGGCTATCGCCAGTGACAGTTAATTTCAGTCAACGTGGTGCTTATCGTACAGGTCACTTAAGGCACCACCTCAGTTGTACCAGCCTAATAGAGCAATAGATTCCCTAAGGGGGAAGTTTTATTAGTAGCTAGATACGAGGCCAACGCCCTAGCCTACTATTATTAAATATTCAGGTACAGGTTGTCGGGAATGGCTAAGTACAAATAGACACACCTATGAGGTTAGGAATCTCCCAGAGAAGGCATATGAAATTTGAACAGACTCAATTAGTGTCTCAGAGACTAGAACCATAGTATTAAAGTATTACCCTAGGCCAAGAGTTATACTAAGTTGCCTATGGAAGGTTAGGGCTGACTGCTCAGTAGCATATCCGATTAGTAGCAGCCCCACAGTTGTTCTACGTAGAGGACAAGTATTCCATAGTAAGCCTACTAAGGTCAGCTGTTATGAATAGAGTTCAGATGACATTGATGACATAGTAATCCTCGCCAAAGTTAACTCCAGCTAGATTGGGTATGACGTGGGATTATTAGATGTTGTTATCTATTGGGCCATGCTTGTAGGGGCAGTATGATGTACGAAAAGACCAGATTGAGGCCGTGAGGACCATATTGAGTTCCATCCAATTGAGGTGGTGAGGGCCATATTGAGTTCCATCAGATTAAGGTCGTGAGGGTCATATCGAGCTCCACTAGATTGAGGTCGTGAGGGTCGTATTAAGTTACACCAGATAAAGGCCGTGAGGGCCGTACACAGTTACAGCACATACATTATTACCCATAGTTGAGTCGAGGCTTGGGGTCAAGCTACATCAGTTATATTATGGCCCATAGTTGAGCTAAGGCTCGAGGCCCAGTTACAGTAGCTATAGTGTTATCCATAGTCGAGCCAAGGCTTAGGATCCAGTTACAGTAGTCACATTATGACCCATAATCAGGCCAAGGCCCGGAGTCCAGTTATCATAAATTATGTTATGACCCATAGTCGAGCCAAGGCTCGGGGTCCAGTTATGCAGCCCAGGCAGCTCAGACACATATACAGTTACAGGAGCCCAGATTGTTCAAATATAGTTACAGGAGACCAGATAGCTCAGACATAGTTATAGTTACTTGCAGAGACTACGGGGTACTAATAGGGGTATATAGACTGATTGGAACCTACTGAGGCTTATGGGGGCCCAGGTAGGTTATTCTGTGTTTCTTGTACCTTCCTAGCTTATGGAGGCCAGGTTAGGTTCTTGTTTGTAAATTTTTCTGCCAATTATAGCTTATGAATGAATAGCCGTACAATTCAGCTCATACACATATAGTGACTTACTAGATGCGGTTATGGAAAGGAAAGCTTACAGGTTAACTTCTGGCCCTTATTACAATTCATTTTCAGTTTTTATCAGTCTTTCTCAGATTTTGTTATTGTCTTACTTATTCAGTACATATTGTACTGACGCCCAAGTATGGGGCGCTGCATACTTTCCTGCAAGTTTAGACAAAAAGAGTTCAGGACCTCCATTAGCAGTTGTTCGAAGTCAACAGTTTGGCCAGTTCCTTTCATTCGGAGCTACCAGGTTATAGAGATTACATTCTTTTATTTATGTGGCATTTGGGTAGGCCGAGGCCCTGTCCCGACCATTATTCATATTATTAGAGGCTTGCAGACTACAGTCCTAGGTTAGTTGGTTGTTGTTGTCGTGTGGGGGCCCATGTATGTCTTATTTTATGTGTTGGGCGTGCAGGGCCCAGTATAGCTTCTTGTTCTCATTCCTATTATAACTAGACAACATGGTGGTCTTGTTGGCCCATATAGGATCCCTATTATTGCATTGTTGTTAGTTAGCTGTTTTCCTTTACAGGTGGCCTTGTCATTCAGAGGTTGTATTTATAACCGAGATATAGCCTGTCATTTTCCTAAATTAGGTTATAGGCATGCACCAGAAGTGCACCAGGTCAGTCAGGTCAGTCCAGATTCAAGTGTGGCATTAGGTGTCAGGCATGCCTCCCAAGATGGGGCGTGACATGAATTCTCTTAGTATCTATCATGGGTATTCTCTATGCATGTTTCTAATGTTGAATTTTCATTTGTGGGCATGTTTTATAATGTTTTCAATTACAAATTATGATTTCAAAGTTTTACAAATAAGATGCCCATCAATGGGAATTCATGAAGAGATGAGATTATGATCTATGCTTCTAGTTATGATGAGATATTTATTATAAAAGTATGATTTCAAATTATCCATGACTATATCCATAATTTTGAATAATCATGTCTATGTCAAGCATGTTTAACTATTGGTAAAGTCCATATGATCAAGTATGTTTCATGATTTATCTAAATTTCATGTTTTTAGCTTACCACATGGTTTTGGAGTCTAGACTCCCACTCTTGTTCAGCTTGTGGTATGGTTTGAGCCAATGCTCTTCATGTTATGTTTTCAGAATATGCATGTCATGTCATGATTCATCTTCATCACTAGACGATGGTCAGCTTCGTTGGAAAATAATGGAGAGCATATGCATATTTTTTGGAGTAGTGTCTAGCACCGAGTAGGCTAAGGGTCAGTCAACCCTATGCCTTAGAACTACGTGCCAACATAGGTATGTTCAGATTATTTGGGACTTCCCTTGAGATCTTATGTTTCCCCCAAGGGGCCTTCAGCTTGATATAGATGTCATGGTAGCTTCCTTAGCCCTGGCAAGTCTTGGGAAGGCTCTGTCCACTTTTGAGTGTAATAGTTGAGACCACGTAAGCTCTATCGTGGTAATGTCAGTTATATGATGGGTCTTCCATTATTCCTTATGATTTCAGTTATGCATGTTCATCGGTCATGTATTATGTTTTCAACAGGTTTGACCTAATGTTCAGTTTTACTTATGAATAATCAGCTTCAACTTTGGGTCATTCGATTTAGTTATGATATTTAGTTATGCTTAAGTCATTTTCCTAGATAATAGCATGGAATCTTTACTCTCAGACTTCTACAATGAAATCTTTATGATATGCATGATCTCTGATTTTACTTACTTAGCGGTTTTACTTACCTTGCATATTCGATACATTCCACGTACTGACTGTATACTCTATGTTGTATCATTTTACGGTACAGGCTGAGATATTCAGGCTCAGTCTTGCTGCTAGCCAGATCTTTAGTGTTAGCATCTCCCAGTCAAAGTTGGTGATTCCTCATCTTTCGAGGGCCCTTCATATCAGTTATATTCATTACTTTCAGTTTCAGACTTTAGAGAGTTATTTAGGGTCTTGTCCTATCAACTCATCAATAGTAGAGGCTTATTAGACATAGTACATATTCAGCTTCATACTTGTGTTATGTATTCAGTATTTCGATGTTATCAGATTTTCAGACTTTTCTATGTAACATGTTAGACTTCAGCATTTAAAATGTTGTGCTTGATGTTATGTTCAGGACATGGGTCAACTTGGAGGCTTTCCGGGTTCTTTGTCCCGTGTCTCTATCTGGGCCTATGTTCGAGACAACCGAGTGAACTCCAAAGCATACTCCTAGACTGTCATGTTACCCTGCTTCAGTTTTCACAAACTCTACTGCTTTAATCTCCCTCATCTCACGAGGGAAGAACCGGTCCAGAAATGCAACATGAAACTCCTCCCAACCAATAAGGCCTGCTCCAGCTACCCTGTTATCCTTCCATTGCTTAAAACAGATGTGTGCAACCCTTTTCAACTAATACAAGTCTAGATCGGCGGACTCCTCTCCAGTCACCCCCATGATCTGGGTGATCTTCAGAATCTCATGAATAAACTCATGTGTATCCTCGTCCACCTTTGACCCAAGAAACTCCAGAGGGTTCATCCTCAAAACATTTCTAACCAGTGCCGCATTCCCATTCTGAGGGACATATGATACCGCCTACTGATTGACCTGGGCAGTCAAAGCCTGAGCTAGCATCTTTATAGCTTCCCGGAACTCAGCATGGGCAACCTGCTGGGGTACGTGCTCCTCATGGTCTGGTGGGGCCTACTGGTGCCTATCTCCATTGCCATTCTCGTGGCCATTTCCATTTCTGTTTCTTCTTCTATTAACTTAGTGAGGAGGCATGATACTGCAAATGCGTATAGCACGAGTTTGAAGGATAGTGAGACATTTCATTGCATGACATAGATCATGAAAGAAGGGAATATTTTCTAAACGCCTCTTAGCCTCTTCATCATAAGTGTAGCATGCTTCACACCCATGAAAAATACTCTATTTAACGTGGGTTTCAGACACCCTAGGACACTTCAAAACCTAATGCTCTGATACCATGTTTTTCACGATCCGAAAGTAGACCCGGATCCGAAAGTTTGCATAAATGTGCCAATATCGAACTAGAACTGAATCAACAAAAACAAGTTGATTTCTATATAACATCTGAAAAGCCTCTAACATAACTGATGAGTTGATGGGACAGTACCCCCAATTAGCTTGACAATGTCTGAAACTGAAAAGAACTTCATAAACTATAAATGAATGAATGTACTGGAAGGATGAGGATTCACCAACACTGACAGGACAGGTTAGAGAGGGAGGCAGGGGCTAAGGATGTTGTTGAGACTAATCCCTCGGACCTGTATCCTAAAATGATATAGCGTAGATTATACAGTCAGTACTTGGAATGTACTGATGATGCAAGGTAAGTAAAAATGGATAGTTAAAATACATAAGAGTTCATAAGAGTAGGGCAATATGATCATAACGTAAATAGCATAATGTAACATAAGGGCTCAAGGTTCTCACAACATTCATAAATCAGTCATAATCATAATCATAGGAGAAAAGTTTCATTAAACATGAATTGAGCCAAAGTAACATAATCATAACCATGCATAAATCATGAGGAATAGTGGGAGGACTTGACATAATTGACACAATCATGATAGAGCCTTACATGATGCCCTAACTATCTCACTGAATAGGCAGAGCCATCCCAGGCTTGCCAGGCAAGGGACGTGCAGTATGTGATATCACGAGAAGGGGATCCATTAACATTTGGTTATATAAATATAATGGCATAGTCCTTTGAACGTCGGGCTACCGGTGCTAGACACTGCTCCGAAAAACATACACATCAGGGCTCATATAGTAATGTAGAATCATTCGTGAAGTTCATGGCCAAATAAATAATAACATCATTGATTCCCATTTAAAATATATGATTAGCCATGAACAAGGGCCCATGAATTGGCCAAGAGTCATAAATCCATAAATCATGAAATCCATGCATTCTTGTAAAACATGTATAACTTGACATTTCATAAATTCATGATAAGTAATTGAGAGAAATAATATCATAAAGCATAAATCATAATTGGGCTAATTAAGATCAAGATCTTCATGAAATCATAACTTGACTTTTCATGAAGCATACAAAATTGGGCATAGTTTAATAAAATTTGAAACTATAATTTAATAATAAAAATAGTTATAAATTCTTCACATAGATCATAAAACATGATTGAATACATAAAAGGAATTGACCCATATATGGATCATAGAGAATTTCACAAGAATTGGAATAAACCTTATGTATGATGAAACTTGAATTCTAGAATTTGAGATCCATGGAATTTGAGAAGAGTTTAGGGAATGAGATTGAAAGAAACTCTCATTCATCGCCTCACATGCCTGGGTAAGTTGATCTTACACTCTTCCTTGATTTCCCAGGGGAAATTGAAGGAGAATTGATAGATCTTATCCTTGATCACCCCTAGGAACCTTCTGGTCTTGCTTGCATGGAGAGGAGTGATTTAGAATGAGCTAAACCCTCTTAAAAAAATCCCGACTAAGCTTAAAACGACGTAGTTTAGTCCTTAGGAACTTAGGAATTATGGAAAATCCCTTAATAAATTCGTAAGGAAAAACATACTGACAGTCCCAATGAGAAACTGGACGACTCGTGCCCATTGACCATGACTCATGGTCACCTTCTAGTTGCCTGCACTACCAACTCCCTTCTGAGGGCACCACAACTCATGGTGACCAAGTCTTCATCAACACTGCCCAACCTACTTCATCCTTAGGCCATACTTGACCACGGTTGACCTAACGAATCGTGGAGCTGATCATGACTCGTGGTCACACCCGTGGTCACCCCAAAATTAAAAATTTCATCCATGGACAATCTCCTCCCCATAAGTCACTCAGCGACTCGTGATGCACCTCACGAGTCATGGAACAACTCGTCCTATGACCTAGTGCAAAAAATTCAATTTTCTTTGTTTAAACTCTCGGGTCTGCTCTTAGAGTTTTGGGGGTATTACACGTGGTCCAGCAATCTTTGACCAAATAGTCTGCTATCCCATGCATGAACGAGTCACTCGGGCTCTCTAATATGCCACCATTTCTAGTGCATACTTGGATAAGCGAGTGAACTCCAAATCATACTCCTAAACCATCATATTACCCTAGCTTAGGTTCACAAACTCAGCTGCTTTAATCTCCCTTATCTCATGAGGGAAGAACCGATCCGAAAATGCGATATGGAACTCATCCTAGCCAATAGGGCCTGCCCCGACTGTCCTGCTATCCCTTCATTACCTGAACCAGATGTATACAACCCCTTTCAACTAATAAGAGGCTAAAGTAGTGTACTCCTCCCCAGTCACCCCCATGATTTGGGTGATCTTTAAAACTTCATCAACAAACTCATGTGGATCCTCGTCCACCTTTGATCCAAGATACTTTGAAGGGTTCATCCTCAGAATATCTCTAACTCTCGCTTTTGTTGCATTCCCATTCTGTGGGACATGCGCTATGCAGTAAAAGCCTTAGCTAGAATCTGTATGGCTGCCCTAAACTCTGTGTGGGCAACTTGCTCGGGTACATGATCCTCAGGGGCTGGTAGGGCCTGCTGGTGCCCATCTCCATTGCCATCCTTATGTCCATTTCAATTTTCATTTCTTCTTTTGTTAACTCGATGAGGAGGCATGATTCTGCAAATACATATCGCACGAGTTAGAATGGCAGAGAGACATTTCATTGCATGACATAGATCATAAAAGAAGGGAAGTTTCCTAAATATTTTGTAGCCTCTTTGTCATAAGTGTAGGACCGTTATGCTTCATCAGGATATTAATTTCCTTGGATAGTTTTGCATTCCCAACAGATGGAGGTGGTGAATCTAAGAGAGAGAGAGGCCAAGAGGGCCAGGATAGATAGTTATGGGTTCTCTCAGCAGAGATCGAGAGGCGTACATTGCCAACAGTCTCATCATAGGTCATTAGCTCCAGCAGCATCATTGGCAAGTACCCCATCTGGATAGCGAGGTGATCAGAGGAGTAGGGCCTCAAGTTCGAGGAACTAGAGGAGCATGCAGACAGAGCGCAACTTTTTAGTCTGCAGGAAGTGTGGCAAGAGTCATAAAGGAGAGTGCTTGGTATGATCAGATATTTGTTTTGGGTGTGGTAGATCCGGCCACATGCGTTGAGAGTATAGCAGGATGGTAAAGGCCATTCTCAAGCTAGCATATTAGCAGCATCATCAGCACGTCCAACCCAGCAGGGCACATCCACCAGTGCAGGTAGCGGCTAGTGCCAGAATAGGTTTAATGCCCTTGCATCCAGCTTGAAGTAGGAGATTTCACCAGTGTGGTTATCGGTATGTTAAGACTATTCCACCTTAATGTATATGCATTGTTAGATCCATGGGCTACTTTGTCTTTTATGACGCCCTATGTTGCTAGTAGTTTTGGAGTCAACCCCGTAATCTTATCAGAACCCTTCTCAGTCTCCACTCTGGTCGGTGATTAAGTTATAGCAAGATAGTTATATAGAAAATTCCCTGTCACGGTCCTTCAGAAAATAACCTTAGTAGATTTAGTAAAACATGACTGATTTTTATGTTATCCTCGGCCTGAATTGGTTATATGCATGCTATGCCTTAGTCAATTGTAGAACCCGTGCAGTAGAGTTCAGATTTTCGGGTGAGCCAGTCCTAGAGTGGAAGGATCGTTTAGCTATGCCTATAGGTCATTTATTTCCTACCTTAAGGCCAAAAATACGATTCCTAAAGGGTGCGTGTACCATCTAATTAGGGTTAAGGATGCTACATCTGATACCCCGACTATCAAGTCAATTCCTGTAGTGCGTGAGTATCTAGAGGTGTTTCCAGATGACTTATCGAGAATCCCTCCCAAGCGGGAAATTAATTTTGGTATTGACCTTCTTCCCGATATGCGGCCTATATTATTCCTCCTTACATAATGGCTCCAGTTGAGTTAAAGGAGTTGAAGGAGCAATTGAATACCTTTTTAGACAAGGGTTTCATCAGACTGAGCAAATCCCTATGGGGTGCGCCGGTTCTCTTTGTCCACAAAAAGGATGGTTCTCTTTGTATGTGCATTGATTATCGATAATTGAACAAGGTTACCATCAAGAACAGCTATCCTCTCCCCAGGATTGCTAATTTTTTTTTACCAACTTCAGGGTGGCAAGTGCTTTTCGAAGAGAGATCTCAGATCTGGATACCACTAGCTCAGGGTTTGGGAGAGCGACATCCCGTAGACATCCTTTAGGACTCGGTATAGTTATTATGAGTTTGTAGTTATGTATTTTGGACTAATGAATTCTCCTGCAGCTTTTATGGATTTGATGAACAGGGTGTTTAATCCATACTTGGATATGTTCGTGATTGAGTTCACAAATGATGTTCTCATATATTCTCAGAGTGAGGAGGAGCATACTGCTCATTTTAGGGTGGTGCTACAGATTCTCAAGGATCACCTATTATATGCTAAGTTTAGAAAATGCGAGTTTTGGTTGAATTCAATGACATTTTTAGGCCATGTAGTGTCAAGTGAGGGTGTGTAAGTGGACTCTCAAAAGATAGAAGCAATGAAGAATTGACCTAGATCAGTTAGTCCTTTGGATATTAGTAGTTTCTTGGGTTTAGATGGTTACTATCAGAGGTTTGTTGAGGGTTTTTCATCCATTGCAGTATAGTAAAGTTATAACCTATGCTTCTAGGCAGCTGAAGGTCCATGAGAACAATTATCTGACTCACGATCTCAAGTTGGCGGCTGTGGTAACTGCCTTGATGAGTTTGGAGACACTATTTATATGGGGTCCATGTGGATGTGTTTACGGACCACAGAAGCCTACAATATATGTTAACCCAGAAGGATCTAAATCTATGTCAGAGGAGATGGTTGGAACTTCTTAAGGATTATGATATAAGTGTCCTTTATCATCCGGGAAAGGCTAATGTTGTGATGGATGCTCTTAGTAGGCTTTCCATGGAGGGTGTATCTCATTTGAACATAGAGACGAAGGAGTTAGTAAGGGATGTGCATTGACTTCCACGACTCAGATTTGATCTGGTTGATGACAGATGGTGGTGTCACTATGCAGAATGGGTCAGAATCATCTTAGGTGACTGATGTTAAGTCTAGGCAAGATAAAGATCCTATTTTGATGAAGTTGAAGGAAGCCGTTCAGAATCAGAAGGTAGAGGTCTTCTCCAAAGGGGGGATGGTGTGCTTCAATATTAGTGTCGTTTGTGTGTACCGGATGTTGATGACTTGAGGGAGCGGATGTTGCATGAAGCTCATGGTTCCAAATACTCTGTACATCCAGGTGCCACCAAGATGTACCGTGACCTACGGGAAGTCTATTGGTGGAATGGCATGAAGAAGGACATAGTAGAGTTTGTGGCTAAGTGTCCGAATTGTCAACAGGTCAAGGTTGAGCACCAGAGACCGGGAGGTATACTTCAAGACATCAGTATCCCTACTTGGAAGTGGGAGGAGATCAATATAGACTTCATCACAGGGTTTCCTCGCACTCATCGATAGTATGATTGTATTTGGGTAATTGTAGATAGGTTGACTAAAGCAGCTCATTTCGTACTCGATCAAAACTACCGATTCAACTGAGGATTATGCTAAGTTGTACATTCAGGAGTTAGTTCAGTCGTATGAAGTACCCTTTTCCATTATACCAAATAGAGGTACTCAGTTTACCTCCTAGTTTTAGAGATCGTTTCAGAAGGGACTTGGTACTCAGGTCAAGCTTAGCACAACATTTCACCAAAAAAGACGGATGGTCAGGCTGAGCAGACCAGTCAAACTCTCGAGGATATGTTCATAGCATGTGTGATTAATTTCAAGGGTAGTTGGGATGATCATTTGCTTCTCATTGAGTTTGCATATAAAAAAATCTACCATTCCAGCATTCAGATGGCTCCGTTTGAGGCTCTTTATGGGCAGAGATGTAGATTGCCCATTGGTTGGTTTGAAATCAGTGAATCTGCATTGATAGGACCGGACTCGGTTCATGAGGCCTTGGAGAAAGTTCAGCTTATAAGGGAAAGGTTGAAAACAGCTCAGAGTCATCAAAAGCCCCATGCGGATCTGAGGAGGAGAGAACTTGAGTTTGAAGTTGATGATTGGGTGTCTCTGAAGGTGTCTCTCATGAAAGGAATGATGAGGTTCGAAAACAAAGGGAAACATAGTCCCCGTTATGTTGGCCGATACCGAATTTTGAGACCTGTGGGCAAGGTGGCGTATGAGTTAGAGTTACCCTTATAATTAGCTTCAATTCATCCAGTTTTCCATGTATCACTCTTAAAGAAGTGTCTGGGTGATCCAGGTCTGGTTGTTCTGGTGGATAGTGTCGGTGTAAAAGATAGCCTCAGTTATGAGGAGGTTCCGGTGGAAATAATGGATCATCAGGTTCATAAGTTAAGAAACAAAGAAGTAGCTTTAGTCAAAATTTTATGGAGGAATCAACATGTAGAGGGAGCTATGTGGGAAGCTAAAGCAGATATGATGGCTAAATACCTACATCTATTCCCTTCTGGCTCAGTTCTAGCTTGAGGTATCAGTTTCCTCCTTAATATTCTAGTCAGTTTCATGTTCAGCTCATATACCTAAGTTTCTCTCATCTCAATGAATGTATGAGTAATTCATGAATTCAGTTCTGTCATGTAGTTTGATTCGGAGCCTGTCGCTCTGTCAGTTTTTATCACGTATGTTCAGTATTTGAGTATGATAATTGCATTTTGATCTTGGGCAAATTTATATGCCCAAGTGATACTCAAATGTGTCATTTTAGCCTTGTTTATCTATCAATGTTTATACATTCTCATGTGATTGGTAATAAAGTGTGAATTTATACTAACCAACATGATTAGCATTGTTTTGCAGGTAAAATGTAATTTTGGGAAGCTAAAATGTATGTTGGAATAGATCGGGGTTGGACTCGGATGTGTGCAAAGGACAAGTCATTGGAAGGCACAAAATAAAGAGGCTCCATGATGGAGCCGTGTCACGCTGCCGTCGCGGAGGCATTCTGCCTGGATAGGGAATTTTTGCCCAATTTCCAGTGAGGGTTCGCGTTGGGTCCGTGGCACGGTGGCCTAGCTCTGCGTTGCACGTCCTGCCACGTTGGGCCTTATTACCTGGACCCCTAACTTCCAGTGAGGGTCCGCGTCAGTGGCGTGTCATGGAGGCAGTGCTCAGCGATGCACTCCGTGACACGTTGCTTGTTATTCCAGGAAAAATTCCCACTAGATAAATAGAACACTTAGGTTCATTTTTCAATATTCTGACTTGGTGGAGCAAGAACGTGGGTTACAGGCAGTTGAGGGGACGAAATTATCAGGGTTTTTCTCACTTTCCTTCTCCTTGAATTCAATTGCTTGTATGTTTAACACTCATTTAACGATGTTTAATCCACAAATGAGTGACTAATTCCTCTTCTTGCTGAGGTTAAGAACAATTGTAATGAAATGTGATTATTGATTCTTTGGTTTTTCATCTTTTCTTCCATGGTTGTTCTATTGATTCTTTTTCTTACTGCATTAATGTGTGGCCTACGTTAATGTATATCTAAAAAGTCCGGTTTCACTTGAGAGAGCAAGAAATTGGAAAGTTGTGAATTAATAGGATATGATCCTTTCTTAGTCTGGGAAAATTGAGAATTGATTTACCTTCAGGATAGAAATATACCTAAAAGTCGTATTAGTCAATTTAGGAACCGGGTTTGTATGGCTAGAACATGAATTTTCGTTTAATCACAGAAATGTAGGTGGATGGTTCATGATTCTTAAGTTGGGTTAAATACGAGAGTTTTAATCCATTGGCATTAGTTCTTGACTAGCAACCGGAGGAAAGGTTAACCAAATTATATTGATAATTAATTTCTTTACATGTTCAATTAACCTCAGTATGCTCACATTCATAGTTCAGACTCACATTAGATACTTGTTTTAGACTTAGCATAAAAATTAGAATCCAAAAATATCAAACTCTTGGTTACACTGTTGTCTTCATTGTTAAACTGAAAATATAGTAACACTTGATTAATTGTTACCTTATCCCAGTCCCTGTGGGATCGATACTTGGCTTACTTGAGCCATTTTACTACTTGTTCGACCACGTGCACTTGCGTGTAGTTATATACCCATATAACAAACGAGCGAACAAGTTTTTGGCGCCGTTGCCGGGGACTGGCAATTGGTGAAATTTTCTTAAGTGTTAATTTACTATATTTTTATTTTTCTTAGTGTTGACAACTTGGTCTTAGCCTGTATTTTGCAGATTTAATCTCTGTTGAACACTGGCAAGAGACAAGGAGCTGGTGGACTCGTATTTAGAGCCAGAAAGATTATTTCATCATCAGCAGAGAGAAGCTCTAGAAAGAAAGCTGCAGTTGCTCAGACAAACATTCATGGAGCAACAACAGAATCCACCAGTAGTACGGGCAATGTTTGTGCCCGAAGAAGTAGCAGCTCGGCCGGTTCGCGAGGTGGCAATCCCACATGCTAATAATGTCACATCTAGCATCCACAAACCTGAGCCAGGAGGGAGATTCGAGCTTAAACAAAACATGGTGCAATTGCTGCACACTAGCAGGCACTTTACAGGTCTCCCTCATGAAGATCCACAGCAGCATCTCCAAAATTTCTTGGAGATAAGTGACATTTACATCCCCGCTAGAGTGTCATCAGATTATGTCCGGCTTACATTGTTCCCATTTTCACTATTGGGAGAAGCCAAGAGGTGGTTGAAAGCTGAGCCACCTAATTCTTTTTGACGTGGGATGATCTTGCAAGGAAATTCTTAATACGATTTTTTCCCTCCGGTAAAACAGCAAGACTTAGAAGTCAAATTCTAAGTTTCAAACAGAGAGAGGGAGAGAATCTATATCAGGCTTGGGAGAGATTCAAGTCCATGTTGCGGGATTGTCCTCATCATCATCAATCCAATGATGTGCTGGTGCACACTTTTATAGAGGGTTTGGAACCCCATACAAAAATATTGCTAGACTCAGCAGCTGGGGGACAAGCGCTGGAGAAAACTTATGAGGAGTTGTATACCTTGTTGAACCGTATTTCGCAGGGCAATCTGGAGTGGACTGCTGATTCATCAAGAGGAGGGACAAGGAAAGCAGCAGGAGTTCTAGAAGTGGATGGTTTTACAGCTATTGCTGCACAGATAGCTACCTTACAGAATAAACTCAACACCCACTTCAGTAACATGACAATGAACCAGCCTCAAGCCCCAGTGAATGCAGTGCAGCAGATTTGGTGTGAAGTGTGGGGGAGCAGTGAGCACTCAACTGAGTGTTGTGGAGCAAATCCTGACTCGGTGAACTTTGTGGGAAATGTACAAAGGAACAACCACCAACAGTATGGCAACAGCTACAATTCCAATTGGAGGAATCATCCTAATTTCTCCTGGGGTAGCAACAACCATCAGGGGCAAAGTTCGAGTCAGGGTGTGCAAAGGAACCAAGGAGGGCAGCAGAATTATCAAGCAAAATTTAGAAACAACAATGCACCTCCTCCACCACCATTACCCATCATTGAGGAGATGTTCAAGACGATCATAGCTAACCAAGCTCAATGGCAGGCTGACTATGTTAAATTGGCAGCCGAGGTGAAAAACAACCAGTTAGCTACTAAGGCACTTGAATATCAATTTGGGCAATTTGCTGGAGCTCAAAACATCAGGCCTAGAGGAGGACTTCCGAGTGACACGGATCCCAACCCCAAGAAGGTGAATGCTGTGACCACAAGGAGTGGTTTGCAGCTGAAAGAGGTGGAACCAGAAAGACCACCTCAACAATCAGGAGCAGCAGAAGTCGAGAGGGAGCAAAGTGATGAGAGGGGGAAGACTAAGGAATCTAAATCAGAAAGACCACCACCCCCGTTCCCTCAACTATTAAAGAAACACAAGGAGGAGGCGTGTTTCAAGAAATTCATGGAGGTGCTGAAACAGGTACATATTAACTTACCTCTTGTTGATGTTTTGCAGGGAATGCCGAAGTATGCCAAGTATATAAAGGACATCGTGGCAAACAAAAGTCGGTTGACTGAGTATGCTACGGTGGCTCTTACGGAGGAGTGCACTTCCTGGATACAAAACCGACTGCCGACAAAGCTCAAAGATCCTGGGAGCTTTACTATAAAAATCACTATTGGGCAGAGTATCCGAGCTCGCGGGTTATGTGATTTGGGAGCGAGCATTAATTTGATGCCGTCATCGGTATTCAAAAAGCTGGGTCTAGGAAGTCCTAGACCCACAACAGTGATCTTGCAATTGGCGGATCGGTCCTTAGCCAGACCTGATGGCATTGTGGAGGACGTTCTGGTGCAAGTTGGCTCCCTAATCTTCCCGGTAGATTTCATCGTGCTGGATTTTGAACCAGACGTGGAAGTCCCATTTATTTTGGGACGTCCTTTCTTGGCGACCGGGAAAGCGCTGATTGATGTAGCTGCGGGGCAGCTAACCATGCCAGCACACGACAAGATTGAGGTATTTGATGTGTTTAAAGCCATGAAGCTGCCAGTAATACATGAGGAGCTTTCAGCAATCAGTGTGGTTGAACATGAAGAAATTCGTCAGATTGTCGAATCTCAAGACCCACTAGAAAGAGTGTTGATGCACTCCGATCATTTTGGAGATAGAGATGCCTATGAGGTGGTCCAAATGTTGAATGAGGCACAAAGGCAACCGAGGAAACAGGAATTTCAATCATTGATGAGGTCCTTAGAACCGTTGCAGAAACCATCCGTTGAGGAGGCACCAAAGCTGGAATTGAAAGAATTACCTCCCCATTTAAAATATGTCTTTTTGGGGGAAAATGAGACGTTACCAGTCATCATCTCCGCAGAATTGACAAAGGCACAGGAGAAATAAGCATTGGGTGTCCTCAGAAAAAGGAAGTAGGCAATGGGTTCGCAAATGTCAGATATTCAGGGTATCAATCCAGCTTTTTGCACACACAGGATTTTCATGGAGACAGGAGCAAAACCAACCGTTCAGCCACAACGAAGGCTAAATCCAGCAATGAAGGAAGTAATGAGGAAAGAAATAATCAAGTGGCTTGATGCAGGTGTGGTCTACCCGATTTCAGACAGTGAATGGGTCAGCCCCGTTGAGTACGTTCCAAAGAAAGGAGGGATGACCGTGGTCACCAATGAGAAAAATGAGTTGATTCCTACACGAACCGTCGCAGGCTGGCGGATTTGCATGGACTACAGAAAGCTTAATGAAGCCACAAGGAAAGATCATTACCCTATCCCGTTCATTGATCAAATATTAGATAGGTTGGCTGGACAGGAATATTATTGTTTCCTTGATGGGTACTCTGGTTATAACCAAATAGCCATAGCTCCGGAGGACCAAGAGAAGACTACTTTTACCTGTCCTTATGGGACATATGCTTTCAGGCGAATGCCATTTGGGTTATGCAATGCACCCGCCACATTCCAGAGATGCATGATGGCTATTTTCCACGACATGGTGGAGGATTTTGTTGAGGTATTTATGGATGATTTTTCTATTTTCGGTAATTCATTTGCTACTTGTTTGCAGAATCTTGACAGGGTGCTGGCTCGCTGGAGGAATCCAACCTTGTACTAAACTGGGAGAAATGCCACTTCTTAGGGAAGGAGGGTATTGTCCTTGGCCACAAAGTGTCTCGAAAGGGGTTGGAAGTCGATCGTGCTAAGATTGAGGTTATTGAAAAGTTGCCACCACCTGTGTTAGTGAAAGGTGTTCGCAGTTTTCTAGGGCATGCAGGATTCTACAGACGGTTCATCAGAAACTTTTCCGAAATTTCTAACCACTATGCAGATTGCTAGAAAAAGAGGTAAAGTTTGAGTTAAATGATGAGTGTGTGAGAGCATTCGAGGAGTTGAAGCAGAAATTGATAGAAGCACCTATCCTTACTTCTCCGGATTAGGGACAACCATTTGAGTTGATGTGTGATGCCAGTGATGTGGCTGTGGGAGCTGTATTGGGGCAAAGGAAAAATAAAATCTTTCATTCTATTTATTATGCAAGCAAAACACAGAATACGGCCCAAAGCAATTACACAGTGACAGAGAAAGAAATGCTAGCATTGGTTTTTGCATTTGACAAATTCAGGTCCTATTTGGTGGGTTCAAAAGTAGTGGTGTACACCGATCATGCAGCGATTGGGTACCTATTTAACAAGAAGGATGCTAAGCCCAGACTAATCAGATGGATCCTGTTGTTGCAAGAGTTCGATCTTGAGATCAAGGACAGAAAGGGGAGCGAGAATCAGGTGGCAGATCACTTATCACGATTGGAGAGCCGATCGCATGTGATGGAAAGTTACACCATCAATGAGGAGTTCCCGGATGAGCAGCTCTTGGAAGTAGGGGAAGCTGACGTTCCTTGGTACGCAGATATAGTCAATTTGCTAGTGAGTGGAGTCTACCCACCTGAGGCAACAGACCAACAGAGAAAGAAATTGAGGCATGATTGCCGGTATTTTATTTGGGATGAACCATACTTATTTAAATAGGGACCGGATCAGGTGATGAGAAGATGCATCCCGGAGAGTCAGATTGTAGAGGTGTTGAGGAGCTGTCACTCTTCGTTGTATGAGGGTCACCATGGAGGCGAGCGAACAGCACACAAGGTTCTACAGTCAGGATTCTTTTGGCCTACACTGTTTAGAGACTCTATGGCATACGTCAAAATGTGTGACAGATGTCAGCGTACAGGAACAATTGGTAGAAGACAAGAAATGCAGCTGCAGAATATACTAGAAGTAAAGACCTTTGATGTATGGGGCATTGATTTTATGGGCCCGTTCCCACCGTCATTTGGTAATCGTTACATCTTGGTGGCTGTAGACTATGTATCAAAATGGGTGGAAGCAATAGCTTGCCCCAGGAATGACAACAAGGTGGTAACAAAATTTGTTAAAAAACATATTCTTACTAGGTTCGGGACACCCCGAGCCATTATCAGTGATGGAGGGGCTCATTTTTTCAATGCAAGTTTCAAGAAACTACTAGCCAAGTATGGGGTGCGCCACAAGGTGGCAACAGCATACCACCCCCAAACTAGTGGGCAAGTAGAGGTGTCAAATAGAGAAGTGAAGCAGATTCTCCAGAAAACAGTAAATACATAATGGAACAATTGGTCAAGCAAACTTGATGATGCGTTGTGGGCGTACAGAACTGCTTACAAGACACCGATAGGAACCTCACCATACCGATTGGTCTATGGGAAAGCGTGTCATCTACCGGTGCAGCTAGACCACCGAGCCTTCTAGGCCGTGAGGAAATTAAATATGGACTTGGAGCTAGAGGGAAAGAAGAGATTAATGCAACTCAGTGAACTTGAAGAGTTCCGCTGGCATGCTTATGAGAGTGCTAAGTACTACAAGGAAAGAACAAAACGGTGGCATGACAAGCATGTGGTGCACCGCATTTTTGAACCAGGGCAGAAGGTATTGCTCTTCAATTCAAGATTGAAGTTGTTTCGTGGAAAGCTGAGGTCCAAATGGTCGGGGCCATTTGAAGTAGTGAGAATGACCCTGCATGGGGCAGTAGAGTTGTGGCAAGAAGATCGGAGTGCCACGTTCTTAGTCAATGGGCAGAGATGTAAGCACTACTGGGGGGAGGACGGTGGTTGAGAGAAAACGTCCATCACCCTAGGGGACAACTGAGCTGAATGATGTAGAGCCGTGACGGTAAACCAGGCGCTACACGGGAGGCAACCCGTGAAATTTTTCTTTGTAAATTGTGAATAGATTTTTTTATTATTATTTATTTTTATTCATTTTCTTTTATTTTATTGATTAACAACAAAATTTTTAGTTTTTATTTTTGTTTTTATTTTTATTTTTGTTTTGAGTGAAACCTATAATTCTAACCAATTTCTTGTAGTAGAATGAATTTCAGGTCGAACGGAGGGAAAATATACAAGGAATCGCAAAGGAAAATTCGAGGTATGAAAATCAAGAAAAAGTGGCAAAACAGTGAGCTAGGGCGATAGCTCCGTGTCACGGAGGAGGGCCTCCGCGTTACCCTCCATGACACGTTGAGGTATAAATCTGAAATTTTAAAAGAATTCCAGAACACCCTCGCGATAGCTCCGTGTCACGGAGGCAGTGCTCCGCGATGCACTCCGTGACACATTGCTGTGTATATCGCGACAGGTCACACTGGGTGACCGGGTGACCCGCGTGATTTTTCCACTTTTAAACCCCGAATCCCCCTCAATTTTCCTTATTTCTCACACACTCCGCGACCAATCTCCCTAAAACCCCTCCCTCTTCAATGTGACACGGAATAGGCCAAGGATTTCATTGAGTTTTCTTTAATTCTTCAAATTTAAGGTATGTTCCTCAATTCCATCTCATTTCTTGTCGATTTTCTTCGATATTGAGCATGTGATGTGAGCTAAACTTTCCCTAAGTGGAAATTAAGCATAAATTCAATTGAATTGTTGTTGATGGATGTTCGGAGTATCATTGTGATTGCTTGAACTCGTTAATGGCATAATTTAATTGATTTTTTGATACAATCATAGCTAGGGCTTGCTTTTAAATTTGAAGTGAAAAAATGTAGTGAACTAGTGAAATTCATGATGGGTTGTACATGTTGAGTGAGATGAGTCGATGTGCTAGTTGTTCTTATGCTAAAAGACCAACGAATTCTCGGGTTAGGGGAACATTGAAATTTGCAAGAATTGGGTGAGTTGTATAGGTTCATGTAGATAAATTCTTATTGTTTTCGTTTCTTTGTTTCTCCTTGCTAAGTGCGATAAGATAAAATGTTATCGATGGTAATGATTGTGGTTAGCTGTACGAAGTCTGAGTAGTACATAGAATACATACCGTCGAATTCTTCGAATGCACTAAGCATGGTTGTATATTTGGTTGTTTGTTTGTGTAAATAGGTATGATCTTGCCGCAATGTTTTAATTTTAGCTAAGGACTAAGTGTGGGGTAGCCTAGCTTAACTCGACCTTAGTTGAAGCTAATGCTCATTGGCTTAACATTAATCTTGTCTGTTTGGTTTGACAGGAACAATGGCAAGCAGGCAAGAAAAAGGGAAAGGCGCATCAACATATGGCGCCGGAAGAAAGAGAATCAGATTGGGCACAGCAGTCCCAGCAGCACCAACGGTTCCACGCGGCCAACACTGCAAATACGGAACCAGGTGGGTGACAGAAGAGGGGAAGAAGTGGTATGCCAAGCACAAGGAGAGCAAGTACTTCCCTGAGGAACACATAGCTCAGGAACCGTTGGCACGGGAGTTCCCTAGGATTGTCCACAGGATCGAGGCAGCTGGGCTCAATTTCATCTTTGAAGAGCCCAAGGAATGCAACTTGCACCTGATTCGGGAATTCTATGTCAATTGGAACCCGACTCTCAGAAGTCACACCATCAAAATCAGAGGGCAAATAGTCACCTTTGAGCCCCACCACCTCAATGTTATCCTAGGGGTGCGGGACATAGACGCCCACGTGCTTCGACAATTGAACATCACTCCACCATATGCGAACATCATACGCACTTTGTGTAGAACCCGATCGACAGCTAGATGGAGCAGACACAAGGAGAGGGGCTACCATCAGACTTTGCCCTATTCACAGATGAACAGGGAAGCCAGGATATGGCTTAAGATTGTTTGTTCCTGCCTAATCCCAGGGGTACATATGACAGATGTAACCCGGGATCATGTATACCTGGTGTACGCCCTGATGAAAGGGCTGGAGATCAACGTGGGGGCGGTGATTATTTCCGCCATGAAGAGAGCCCGGTTGCATTAGGGGCACAGATAAGGATTTGGTGGACTACTCACCACATTCCTAAGGGGCCTATATGTTGAGGAAGAGGCCCTTGACTACATTCCGCAGATGGAGCGGCGGGCCTTAGATGTCACCAAAACTAAGGCTCCCGACACCACCCATGGTCCTGTTCTTACACTAGGCGAGCGACATGCTCGTGATGATCAGTATATGGCTCGCATGTATAGGATGCAGATGCTCCAGCTGAGAATAGGCGGGAGGCCAGCAACAGAGGAGGAGCTATGGTAGCTCGAGCTAGACTACCCTTTTGGCAAAAATTCCAAGGCTCTATGCCGAGTGGGGCCAGCATTTGTAGAGACCACGGATGATGATGTCACCAAAGACGAGGAGACACGTCGGGAGGACTCCGATGTGGAGTCCGATGATGACAATGGGGGTGATTCAGACATGGGAGATGAAGCAGAAGCACCTGATGAAGAAGTGGAGTATTTTGATTGATCAGGGAGTTCCACCACCCAATTATTTGTGCTATTTTAATTTCTGTGAGCACTGGGGACAGTGTTCGAGATAAGTGTGGGGTGGGAGTAGTTAGGTGCTGGTTTTGCTGTTATGTATGTCCTAATCTATTGTTGTGCCTATGAACAAAATTTTCTGACCCTGTGATTTGTGATTGTTAAGTTGTTGGTCTGTATTGTAATTATATGTGAAACTGTTGTGTGTTGCTGAATTTTCCTAGCTAATTTGGTACATATTTTTGTTTATCGAAATGATCGATATTTTTAAAAAATTTTCAATTCTTGGGTTTCTCGGCGTTTGTTTTCGGTTCTTTTACCGAGAATGGTCCCATTGAACCGAAGTCCTAGTTAGTGACCGTTCCTTATGATGGATGGATGACGACCGTCTTAAGGGAAATGTAGTCGTTAGGAGTAGATTTTTCATTTATTTTTTAGTTGTTTTTCTTTTGTGGGTTGCATCCCAAAACTGGTAGTTACTTTATGGTTGCGGAATTCTAGTTGCGTGTTGTATATGATATTTAAAATGCAAATGTGATTTGTATGAAAGCATGCAACTTTGTAAATATGTTGAGATACCTAGGCCATAGAGTTGATTAAGTGTGATTAAGGCTTAATGTTTGAATTCGTGCAATTAGCTGATTAAAGAGTCTGTGAATACGTCTTCAATTGAGCATGTGCAATAAGTGTGACGTGAGGTTTTGTTATTCCATGCCATTGTGAAGTGTCTAGAACTTGCCTGGTGTGTGTACAAAACGAAATGAAGGAGGTGTATTGTAGGAAAAGATGTAGGCATTTCTTTGTTTTTAATCGAAAGTTTCTATTTTTCATTATTGTACCCACCTTGATTGTGTACCCTAGTCAGCCCATTGAGCCTTTAGCCTATTAATTTTTTCTTTTGTCAAAAAGTGTAAACCGAGCTTAATCCCTTCTTTTCATTAGCTGCAAATTTGATCCAAAACTCTTAAGCGCTAAAGAAGAGAAAATCATTTTCCCAAAGTGTCAAAGAGTGAGAATGGTGAAAAGAAAAGAAAAGCAGAGTGATAAAGGGAAAAAAAAGGTTGAAGGTGCACTTGTTATAAACAAACTATAATGAAGGTGTATGAATAATCTTTGTTGTTGTGTCAAGTGTGCTCAATAAGATGGGACAAACTAAAGAAAAACTTCAAGAATGGGAGGATGAAGAAAGAAACAATGCCCATGAGTTTGATGGGATGTATTGAAAAGGCGCTTAAGGATACTTGTGTCTATTATTGGCTAGCCCAATATTTACTAGTTCCGTAGCTTACATTACAACCCGTTAAAGTCCTACGTGATCCTACATCACACTTCTTTATATTAGTGGAGTAATACACTAAAGGCAAGCTTATGGGTCATGACATGATGCATGTAAATTCTTTTGGGAGAGAGAGCGAAATTTTGTTTTTATGCCCCTGCGTGAAATTTTGTGAGTTCATATGATCAAAAAGGGGAAAATTCTCTTGTGTTGTGAGGGCACATGCTTGATGAAAGATTAATTTTAGTGTCGAATGTCTTGATCAGCTGATTTGCATGAGTTTGCCAATATCGAGAGTCGATTCTTAAGTCTAGGAGGTCTTGATGTATTGAAGGTCATTGCATTGATAGGACCATGCATGTTTTCTTGATGATTTGCTGTATTGAATAAACGGTATGACCGTAACCTAAATTGTCGAACCAAAGTAGCGAGGTTTGGGTGTAAATTGCATGAGGTGTAAGATTGTTGTTCGAGGACGAACAAGGATTTAAGTGTGAGGTAAGTGATCTTGGGCAAATTTATATGCCCAAGTGATACTCAAATGTGTCATTTTAGCCTTGTTTATCTATCAATGTTTATACATTCTCATGTGATTGGTAATAAAATGTGAATTTATACTAACCAACATGATTAGCATTGTTTTGCAGGTAAACTGTAATTTTGGGAAGCTAAAATGCATGTTGGAATAGATCGGGGTTGGACTCGGATGTGAGCAAAGGACAAGTCATTGGAAGGCACAAAATAAAGAGGCTCCGCGATGGAGTCGTGTCACGTTGCCATCGCGGAGGCATTCTGCCTGGATAGGGAATTTTTGCCCAATTTCCAGTGAGGGTTCACGTTGGGTCCGTGGCACGGTGGCCTAGCTCCACGTTGCACGCCGTGCCACGTTGGGCCTTATTACCTGGACCCCCAACTTCCAGTGAGGGTCCGCGTCAGTGGCGTGTCACGGAGGCAGTGCTCCACGATGCACTCCGTGACACGTTGCTTGTTATTCCGGGAAAAATTCCCACTAGTATAAATAGAACACTTAGGTTCATTTTTCAATATTCTGACTTGGTGGAGCAAGAACGTGGGTTACAGGCAGTTGAGGGGACGAAATTATCAGGGTTTTTCTCTCTTTCCTTCTCCTTGAATTCAATTGCTTGTATGTTTAACACTCATTTAATGATGTTTAATCCACAAATGAGTGGCTAATTCCTCTTCTTGCTGAGGTTAAGAACAATTGTAATGAAATGTGATTAGTGATTCTTTGGTTTTTCATCTTTTTTTCCATGGTTGTTCTATTGATTCTTGTTCTTACTGCATTAATGTGTGGCCTACGTTAATGTATATCTAAAAAGTCCGGTTTCACTCGAGAGAGCAAGAAATTGGAAAGTTGTGAATTAATAGGATATGATCATTTCTTAGTTTGGGAAAATTGAGAATTGATTTACCTTCAGGATAGAAATATACCTAAAAGTCGTATTAGTCAATTTAGGAACCGAGTTTGTATGGCTAGAACATGAATTTTCGTTTAATCACAGAAATGTAGGTGGACGGTTCATGATTCTTAAGTTGGGTTAAATACGAGAGTTTTAATCCATTGGCATTAGTTCTTGACTAGCAACCGGAGGAAAGGTTAACCAAATTATATCGATAATTAATTTTTTTACATGTTTAATTAACCTCAGTATGCTCACATTCATAGTTTAGACTCACATTAGATACTTGTTTTAGACTTAGCATAAAAATTAGAATCCAAAAATATCAAACTCTTGGTTACACTGTTGTCTTCATTGTTAAACTGAAAATATAGTAACACTTGATTAATTGTTACCTTATCCCAGTCCCTGTGGGATCGATACTTGGCTTACTTGAGCCACTTTACTACTTGTTCGACCACGTGCACTTGCATGTAGTTATATACCCATATAACAAACGAGCGAACACATTTCTCTTCTTTACAATATGTATTCCTACATTCGAGGAAGAATGTTGCCAAAGGGGAGATATTATAATACCCCGAAAAACCTAAGATCAAACCCGGGAGTTTAAATAGAGAAAACTTAATTTTCTGCACCAGGTTACAAGAAGAGTCATCTCATGACCCATGGGGTGCACCATGAGTCGTGGAGTGACTCATGGGGAGGAGATTGATCGTGAATGAAATTTTCAGATTTGGGGTGGCCACGAGTTGTGGTCAGCACCACGATTTGTTAGGTAAACCGTGGTGACGTATGGTCTAAGGATAAAGTAGGTTGGGTAGTGTGGATGACGACTTTGTCACCACGAGTCATTAGGTACACCACTAGTCGTGGTGACACTCAGAACGGATCTGGCAGTGCAGGCAACGAGAAGGTGACCACGAGTCGTGATCAGTGGGCATGAGTCATCCAGTCCCTCATTGGGACTACCATTATGTTTTTCCCTAAGAATTTATTAAGGGATTTTCCGTAATTCCTTAGTACCTAAGGCCTAAACTACATCGTTTTAAGCTTAGTTGGGATTGTATTAAAAGGGTTTAGCTCATTCTAAATCACTCCTCTCTATGCATGCAAGATTAGAAGGTTCCTAGGGGTGATAAAGGATAAAATCCATCAATTCTCCTTCAATTTCCTTTGGAATTCAAGTAAGAGTGTAAGATCAACTTACCTTGGTGTGTGAGTCCATGAATGACATTTTATTTCACTCTCATTCCCTAAACTCTTCTCAAATTCCATGAATTTCAAATTCTAGAATTCAAGTTTCATGATCTATGAGGATTATTTCAATTCTTGTAAAATTCTCTATGATCCATCTATTAGTCAATTCCTTTAATGTATTAAATCATGTTTTATCATCTATGGGCAGAATTTATAACTATTTTGATTATTAAAGTATAGTTTCAAATTTTAATTAAACTATGCCCAATTTCTTATGTTTCATGAAAAGTCAAGTTATGATTTCATTATGATCTTGATCTTAATTAGCCCAATTATGATTTATGTTTTATGATATTATTTCTCTCAAGTACTTATCATGGTTTTATGAAATGTCAAGTTATACATGTTTTACAAGAATGCATGGATTTCATGATTTACAGATTTATGACTCTTGGCCAATTTATAGGCCCTTGTTCATGGCTAATCATGTATCTTAAATGGGGATCAGTGACTTTATTATTTATTTGTCCATGAACTTCATGAATGATTCTGCGTTTACTATATAAGCCCTGATGGGCATGTTTTTGGGAGTAGTTTCTAGCACCGAGTAGCTCGGCATTCAAAGGACTATGTCGGTGCCTCGAAACTACGTGCCATCGTACGTATATATACATATCCAAATGTTAATGGATCCCCTTCTCATGATATTACATACTTCACGTCCCTTGCCTGGCCAGTCTGGGACGGCTCTGCCCACTTGAGTGAGATAGTTGGGGCATCATATAAGGCTCTATCATGATGGTGTCGGTTATGATGAGTCCTCGCACTGTTCCTCATGATTTATGCATGGTTATGATTATGTTACTTTGGCTCAAGTCGTGTTTAATGAAGCTTTTCTCCTATGATTATTATTATGACTGATTTATAAATGTTTTAAAAACCTTGAGCCCTTATGTTACATTATGATATTTATGTTATGATCATGTTATCCTACTCTTATGAACTTTTATGTATTTTAACTATCTATTTTCACTTACCTTGCATACTCAGTACATTCCAAGTACTGACCGCATACTCTATGTTGTATCATTTCATGATACAAGTCTGAAGGATCAGTCTTAGCAGTATCCTTAGCCCCTGCCTCCCTCTCTGACCTATCCAACCGGTGTTGGCGAGTCCTCATCCTTCAAGGACATTCAGTCATTTATAGTTTATGATGTTCCTTTCAGTTTCAGACTGTGTCGAGCTAGTTGGGTGTATTGTCCCATCAGCTCATCAATTATGTTAGAGGCTTTTCAGACGTTATGTAGAAATCAGCTTGTCGTTGTTGATTCAGTTCTAGTTTCATATACACACATGTATGTAGATTTCCATTATGTTAATTATGTTGATCTTATGTTTTATTATGTTGAGTTTAGATGTTATGTTCATGCCATGGTTCGACTTGGAACCTCTCGAGGTTTGTTTTCCCGTGTCTCGATATGGGTCTACATTTGGGTCGTGACACCGTGATGCTTCATCAGGACATTGAATTACCCCAGATAGTTCTGTATGCCCAGCAGATAGAGGTGGTGTAGGTAAGTTAGTGAGAGAGAGAGGCCAAGATGGACAAGACCAATAGCTTTCGATTTTCCCAGCTGAGACCTGGTGGTGGGCACTATTAGCAGTCCCACCAGAGATCTTCAGCCCTGCTGTCCTCATCTATGAGTGTTCCATATAGGTCTAAGCGCGACCATAGGGGATGAGCATCAGGCTCTCTAGGACAGGGGAGCAAACCTGTAGAGTCTAGCATCCAGAGTGTGGCAGGTGTGGCCGGAGACACATCGGCTAGTGTTTAGCCGGTTCAGGTGCTTCTTTTAGGTGTGGGAAGACCGAAAATCTCATGATAGGGGCCGAAGCCTAGCCTTTATCTCAGAAGCCCCACCAGCACGCTCAGCTCAATAGGGTGCATCCACTAGTGCAGGAGGTGGTCAGCGCCAGAACAGATTCTATGCCCTCGGATCTCGTCAGGAGCAGAAGGTCTCTCCAGATGTAGTCACCGGTATATTACGAGTATTCCACCTTGATATATATATGCATTGTTAGATCCATGGGCTACCTTATATTTTGTGACGCCCTATGTTGCTAGCAGTTTCAGAGTCAATCCTGAAATCATATTAGAACCCTTCTTTGTATCTACTCCAGTTGGTGATTCAGTTATAGCTCGACGGGTATATAAAAATTTCCCTATCACGGTTCTTCAAAAAGTCACCTCAGCAAATTTAGTAGAGCTATCCATGACAAATTTTGATGTTATCTTTTGCATGGATTGGCTGCAAGCATGTTATGCCTCAGTAAACTATAGAACCCGTGCAGTAGAGTTCCGATTTCCGAGTGAGCTAGTCCTAGAATGGAAGGGTAGTTCAGTTGTGCCGTTGGCCACATTATTTCCTACCTTAAGGCTGGAAATATGATTTCTGAGGATTGTGTGTACCATCTAGTTTGGGTTAAGGATGCTACATCCGAAACCATGACTATCCAATCAGTTCCTGTAGTGTGTGAATATCCAAAAGTGTTTCCAGGTGATTTACCAGAAATTCCTCCTACCTTTTTTCTAATACATAGCCTATATCTATTCCTCCTTACAAAATGGCTCCAATTGAGCTAAAGGAGTTGAAGTATCTCTTAGACAAGGGTTTCATCAGACCTAGCAAATCCCCGTGGGGTGCACCAGTTCTCTTTGTCTAAAAGAAGGATAGTTCCGTTCGGATGAGCATTAACTATCGGCAATTGAACGAAGTTTCAATCAAGAACAGGTATCCTCTCCCCAGGATTGATGACTTTCTTGAACAACTTCAGGGTGCTAAGTACTTCTCAAAGATAGACCTCAAATCAGGATATCATCAACTCAGAGTTAGAGAGAGTGACATCCCGAAGACAACCTTCAGGACTTAGTATAGTCACTATGAGTTTGTAGTTGTCTTTTGGACTAATGAATGCTCCTACAACTTTTATTGATTTGATATATAGGGTGTTGAAGCCAAATTTGGATATGTTCGTGATTGAGTTCATAAATGATATCATATACTCTCAGAGCGAGGAGGAGCATGTCGCTCATTTGAAGGTGGTGCTACCAACTCTTAAGGATCACCAATTGTATGATAAGTTCAGCAAGTGCGAGTTTTGGTTAAATTGTACTAGGTATTATATATATCCAGGTGCCACCAAAATGTACCATGACCTATGGGAAGTTTATTGGTGGAATGGCGTGAAGAAGGATATAGCAGAGTTTGTGGCTAAGTGTCTGAATTGTCAACAGGTGAAGGTTGAGCATCAAAGACATGGAGGTGTGCTCTAAGATATTAGTATCCCCACTTGGAAGTGGGAGGAAATCAATATGGACTTTATTACAGGGTTGCCTCGTACTTGCTGACAGTATGACACTACTTGCGTGGTTGTAGACATGTTGACTAAAGTAGCCCACTTCCTACCGGTCAAAACTACTGATTCAGTGGATAATTATGCTAAGTTGTATATTCAGGAGTTAGTTTGATCCATGGAGTGCTCTTGTTCATCATATCAAATAAAGGTACTCAGTTTACCTCCCAGTTTTGGATATCATTTCATAAGGAACTTGGTACTTAGATTAAGCTTAGCACAACATTTCACCCACAAACAGATGGGCAGGCTGAACGGATCATCCATACATTTGAGGATATGTTGAGATCATGTGTGATTGATTTCAAAGGTAATTGGGATGATCATTTACCTCTCATTGAGTTTGCATATAACAACAATTATCATTCTAGCATTCAGATGGCTCCGTTTGAGGCTCTATATGGGCGGAGATGTAGATCGCCTATTGATTGGTTTGATGCTGGTGAAGCTACATTAATAGGACCAGATTCAATCCATGAGGCTGTGAAGGAAGTTCAGCTTATAAGGGAAAGGTTGAAAATAGCTTAGAGTCATCAAAAGTCCTATGCGGATATGAGGAGGAGAGAACTTGAGTTTGAAGTTGATGATTGGGTGGTTCTGAAGGTATCTTCCATGAAGGGAGTGCTGAGATTAAGAAAGAAAGGGAAACTCAGTCCCCATTATGTTGGTCCGTACCGGATATTGAGACGGGTTGGCAAGGTAGCATATGAGTTGGAGTTACCATCAGAATTGGCTTCAGTACATCCAGTGTTTCATGTGTTGCTTTTGAAGAAGTGCATGGGTGATCCGGCTTTGGTTGTTCCGGTGGAGAGTGTGGGTGTGAAGGATAGCCACAACTACAAGGAAGTTCCAATGAAAATACTTGATCGTCAGGTTCGGAAGCTGAGGATCAAAGAGGTAGCCTCAACAAAGGTTTTATGGAGAAATCAGCATGTCAGGGAGCTAGGTGGGAAGCAGAAGCAGATATGATGGCTAAATGCCCGCATCTATTCCCTCCCAGCTCAATTTTAGCTTGAGGTATCAGTTTCCTCCCTAGTACTCTATTCAGTTTCATGTTTAGTTCATGTGCCCCAGTTTCTTTCATGTCAATATATGTATGTATGATTTACGAATTCAGTTCAGCCATGTAATTCATTTCGGAGTAAGTCACTCTGCCGGTTCTCAACTTTAAATGTTCAGTATTTGGTATGACCATTGCATTCTCAGCTTTCAGTATGTTTATTCACATTCAATGATGAATGTTCCCAAAGGGGGAGATATTGTAATACCCCGAAATCCCTTATATCAAACCCGAGGGCTGAAATAGAGAGAATAAGATTTTCTGCACCAGGTCATAAGACGAGTTGTCCAGCGACCAAGTGAGATGCACCACGAGTAGTTAAGTGACTCATGGGAGGAGGGAAGGCTTGGATGGATTTCTAGGTTTGGGGGATGACTATGGGTGAGGCCACGAGTCGTGGTCAACACCACGAGTCATTATGTTAGACATTGTTAGGAGTTTGACTCGACTATTGAAGGTTTCGACAGTGCTCCTAACAGCTACTCACCATGAGTCATCGGGTACACCACGAGTCATGATGTCCCTCGTGGTGACCAGTGAAGATGATCTCCTAGTGCTAGCAATGAGTGATGACCACGATTCATGGTCTTTGACGATGGGTCATCCAGTCCCACGATGGGACTGGCAGTATTATTTTTCTGCGAATTTATTAAGGGTTTTTCCATAATTCTTAGGTTCCTTGGCAATATAACTTCCTATTTGACGCGTACAGTACTAGAGTCATGATAGAATGGCCTTACCTTTGAGTCAGTGGCACCAGGATTGCCTAATGAACCGGGTGGTAGCTTTCTAGGTGAACTACCTACTGCCAGTGATCGTATAGCTTCTTTCGACTTACAGTTGGTCGTATCGGCGACTCAGGGAACCACCCTAGTTGCTAGAATTCTGATGGACTATGCGATATCCTAACTAAGTACCTTAGCAGCCATTATGCATGGTGCTAATGCTTTTGGCTATTCATACAAATGTCCATGTACATGTTGCCTAGAAGGGCTAAGTCTAAGTATACCTACCTATAGGGCTACAAATTGCTCATAGGAGCTATAAGTTATCAAGAAAGACCAGATTAATGTCTATGAACTAGAACCTTAGTATTATGGTTCACTCTTCAGGTTAATAATTGTTGTGGCTGCCTATAGGACTATTGTGGCAGATCACCTAGTATCATATCAAGTTATTAGTGTAGTAATTCAAGGTGAGGGAACCATATAGTTGGTCGCCTATGAACTTGTTGTCCACTGATGAAGGACTATTGTTCTAGTATGACCTTCAGGGTGTCACCAAGTCACCTCGAACCTCGCCCTTTCCTTTCTAAGACAGATGATTTTATAATTACTTCCCTTACTAATTGGCTAGCCGAGGACAAATAGAGTATGCCTGTTGGTTGCTACTTATATACAGTTACAGGAGCCCAGATGGCTCATATATAATTACAGGAGCCAAGAAGGCTCAGATACAATTATAGGAGCCCAGATGGCTCAGATATAGTTAAAGGAGCCCAGACGGCTCATATACAGTTACAGGAGCCCAGATGGCTCATATACAGTTACAGGAGCCCAGATGGCTCAGATATAGTTACAGAAGCCCAGATGGCTCATATACAGTTACAGGAGCCCAAACGGCTCATATACAGTTATAGGAGCCCAGATGGCTCAGATACAGTTATAGGAGCCTAGATGGCTCAGATACAATTGTAGGAGCCCAGGAGGCTCAGATACAGTTATAGGAGCCTAGATGGCTCAGACATAGTTGTAGAAGCCCAGAAGGCGCCCAGATGGATGAGACACTGTTGCAGAAGCCCAGAAGGCTTGATACAGTCTCAGAGATCGAGTATGATTTAGTTACAACTTGCCTACAGGGCTACAGTGAAATAGATAAGAGTTATAGATTCCTTGCAGTTGTCAGGGCTTATGGGGGCCCAAGTAGGTTGTCTCTGTGTTGTTTGCACCTTCCAGACTTATGGGGACCAAGTTAGGTTCTTGTTTGTATACTTTCTTGCTTGATATAGTTTATGAGTGTATAATTATGCAGCTTGAGTTCTATTGGTATATTTTTCTACTAGATGCAGGTTATGGTTATGAAATCATACAGGTTAATGTTTGGCCCTTATTACTGATTATTTCAGTTCCTTATCAGCTTTCATTTAGTTGTTAGTATTGCCTTACATATTCGGTACATATTGTACTGATGTCCATGCATGGGGCGCTGCATACTTGCCTGCATGTTCAGAAAGACAGGTTTTAGGAACTTCTTAGTAGCTATTCAGAACGGTCAGCTCCTCTCCATCGGAGCTTCCAGATAGTAGATGTTTTCCTATCTTTCATTAGATAGTTTTGAGTAGGCCAGGGCCCTCTCCCAACCAATATTTCAGTCTTAGAGGCTTGCAGACTATTGTTTTTGGTTAGTTATGCGCTAGCCGTGTGGGGCCTATTTATGTTATGATATGTGTTGTTGGTCGTGAGGAGCCTAATTATGTTATCTGCTAGCAGCATCGTGGTCTTGTCAGCCCGTATAGGATGATATTACTATCGCTATTGAGTTAGTTGATTTATTGCAGGTATTATATAGTGGCCTTGTCGGCCTAGGGTTGTGTTTAAAACCAAGATATAGCTGGTTGTTTTCTTGATTATGTGTTGCTGGCATACACCAGAAGTGTAGATGCCTAGCCAGGTTAGCTCAGAGTCCAGTGTGGCATAGGGTGCCATTTACGCCTCCTACGGTGGGGCATGACAAGCTTGGTATCAAAGCACCATCATATCCTAGGGAGTCTGCAGGCTGTGTCTAGTAGAGTCTTATTTATCAATGTGTTGTGCACCACATTTTATAAGTAGGAAGCTACGAGGCATGATAGTGTGGTTAGCCCTCCTTCTTCTCAGATCATGCTATAGAGCCGAGTTGTAAGGGTTGAGTCCCTAAGCTTATGTTGTTATGTCTTTCTATAGTGATGTCCGATATACGACAGACTACAATTAGCCGTGAGTTAGATACAGTAGCAGGAGAGGGTACCAGCAGGGTGCCACAGTTGGGGACAACTAGCCTAAGGGAGAAAGGGAGATATCTTCTAGATCCCTCTAGTATCCTCTAGGGCACCAAGAATCTCATAGGGATATAGATATGCCGACACTATTTCCATTTCTTCTTGTACCTTCAGATCAGGATGTCAGTTATTCAATTTCAATATTGATCCAAATGACAGCTGCTCAGTGTCAGCCAGTAGTACCAGTTGTTGCCGGGCCTACAGAGGGATCCGGAAGATTGAGGATTCGTGAGTTTCTTTCTTTGAGTCCTCTACAGTTCACGGGGACAGAGTATAGAGAAAACCCCTAGAACCTCATAGAATAGTTACGAAGGATATTCAGGATCATGTATGCTTCATCCACAGAGTAAGCTAAGTTAGTAGTATTTCGATTTCAGGTTATAGTAGTTGTGTGGTACAAGAGTTAAGAAAGACCCAGAGGCAGAGATGCGCCTTCACCTACTTGGCCCAGTTTCTCTGAGGCCTTCATAGATAATTATTTGCCTTGAGAAATTTGACAAGTCAGGATAGTGTAATTCTTACACCCGAAATAGGGCAGAGAGAGCGTCAGAAGGTACGCATTGAGGTCTAATTCCTTAGTTAGATATATGGCAACATTAGTTGATACCATGCAAGTCGGGGCACACTGATTTATAGTAAGGTTTGAACCATAATCTGTGGAGCCTTGTATTATAGCCATATTGTAAGGAGACATGGATATTCCGCGAAATGAGTACCCCAGATTCTAAGAGATCATAAGTTATATGTAAAGTTCTCAAAATGTGACTTATGGTTAAACTCTGTAGATTTCTTGGGCCATATTGCTTCAGATATAGGTATTCAGGTTGACTCGTAAAGGCTAGAGACTATTAAGATTTGGCCTAGACCAATGACTCCAACAGAAGGTTGCAGCTTTACAGGGTTACTTAGGTATTATAGAGGGTTGGTGGAAGGATTCTCCACCCTATCAGTACCATTGACAAAGTTGACTCAGAAAGAAACTAAGTCCTAGAGGACTGAGGCTTGTGAGCAGAGTTTCCAGGGACTGAAAGACAGATTGACATCTACAGTAGTATTAGCCTTGCCAGAGAGCTTAGAGGGCTATGCGGTATACTTTGATGTTTCAGGCGTAGGGTTAGAGTGTGCTTCGATGCAGCACAGCAAGGTGATTGCTTATACTTCAAGGTAGCCAAGAAGGCACGAAAAGAAGTATCCTACCCATGACCTAGAATTGGCTACAGTAGTCTATTCTTCGAAAATTTTGGAGGTATTACTTATAGGTATCCATATAGACATCTTCACTTATCACACGGGCTTCCAGTATATTTTTAAGCAGGAAGAGTTGAATTTGTGACAATGTCATTGGCTTGAGTATCAAAAGGATCACGACATAGACATCTTGTATCACCCAAGGAGGGCTAACATTGTAGCCGATACCCTTAGTCATAGATCTATGAGCAGCCTATCATATTTGAGCCAAAAAAGAGAAAATCAGCTCGAGAGTCGCACCAGTTAGCCTATCATATGATAGTGGAGTTGTGATCCATAATACAGCAGCGTCATACCTAATTATGGAGGAGAAAGAGTGACAGTATGAAGGCTCTAGCCTAGTACAGATAATAGAGGCAAGGCTCAGTAGGAGAAGTCTTGGGCCTTGGGGATAACAGGGGACAGAGTCTTGAGATTCATAGATCAACTTTACGTTCCAGATGTGGCAGGGCTTCACCAGCAGATAATGGCAGAATTACATTATTCTCATTATTCTTTTCATTTGGGTCCGATGGAAATATACCTTCGTGAAATGTACCATGATATAAAAGAGAATTATTGGTGGAATGGAAAGAAGAAAGATATTGCCGAGTTTGTAGCGCAGTGTCCCAATTGCCAGCAGGTAGACACTGAACATCAAAAACCTGGCGGACTGACTTAGGAGATAGTCGTGCCTATATGGAAGTGGGAAGCATTCAATATAAACCTTGTTACAGGTTCACCATATACCAGGCATAAATTTGACTCCATTGGGGTCATTGTTGATAGGTTGATAGAATTAGCTTATTTCTTGCCAGTTAGGGCTATGTTTTTAGCTGGAAATTATATTGAATTATACATTAAAGAAATAGTCCAACAGCACAGTGTCCCAGTGTGTAACGTCTCTTATAGAGGGGCTTAGTTTACTACTAGATTCTGGAAGTTATTTCAGAAAAGTTTGGGAACATAGGTTAACTTCAGTACAACTTTTGTCTCCAGACAGATAGTCAAGCAGAGCGTATGATTCAAATGTCCGAAGATATGTTATGGGAGAGTGTGCTAGATTTCAGAGTAAGTTGGGATGAACACCTACCTCTTATCAAGTTTTCATAATAACAGCTTACCATCATACCATCAAGATGGCGCCTTATGAGGCTTTGTATGAGCAGAAATATAACTTCCCCCCTAGTATGGGTTGAAATAGGAAAGTCAAGGTCATTAGGACCTAACATGATATATCATACAGAAGAGGGAGTTAAGCTCATTAGAGAGCGTCTATCGATAGCTTAGAATCATCAAAAGTCATTTCGATATACAACGCAGAGATTTGGATTTTTGTGTCGACGATTGACTATTCCTGAAAGTTTTGCCAGTGAGGGGCGTTATAAGATTTGGTAAGAAGGACAAGTTTGACCCTAGATTCATTGGGCCATATCGAATCTTTCAAAAGAAGGCCAAGTGGCTTATGAGTTAGAATTGCTTTCGGGGCTAGAATCTGTTCACCTAGTCTTTCGTGTATCGATATTACGCAAGTGAGTAGGAGACCCTTCTCGGGTTATCCCAGTCGAGGATGGTAGGTCATAGAGAAATTATCCTATGAAGAGACTCTAAAAGCTATAACTAGGTTGAAAAATCTGCAGATTGAGAACCAAAAATATAGCCTTTGTTAAAGTTCTATGGAGGAACAGAAAGGTAGAAGAGATGTCTTGGGAAGTTGAGAACGACATGAGGTCTAGGTACCCTCACTTGTTCAACACCTTGTGATGATAGTACATAGACTCAGATAGTTGCAGTTGAGATGAGATAGTTCTCAGGTGTTGTGTAGTTTCTTTTGTTGCTATTACTGTCAGTGGCTTACATATATGTTGTGGAGCTATACTATTTAGTTATTTGTAGCATTTTATGAGATGCCTATATTGGACTTTTCTGCGTTTCAGGTATTCAGATAGTCCATGTTACAGGGGAGACTTTGCCAAAATTTTTGGGCAAAGCCTAAGAATTGAGTCTCTTAAGGTTAAATTACATTCGAGGATGAATGTCCCTAAGGGGGGAATGATATTACACCCTGTAAGTTTCTTTTGTCTAGCTAACGTGTGCGTGTGCATGTTGAGAGTTCCTAGAGCATGGCACATGCTGGAGAAGACTTGAAGGTGGAGCACGTGAGCTCGTTATCAAGCGAGCGACAAGTCAAAGACAGAGGCAGGGCGCTATGGGTGTCGTGTCGTGTACCCCTCCTTGGTGCACTGGGCGGCGTGTCGCACCTCTATCCCAACGCTATGAGGGGCACGCCATAGACCCCTGCTGCCTCCTCCCACTATATATGTTTTTAAATGTGATTTAGTTTCATTTAAAATATTTCAAAAGAGGACCCTCGACTTAGATGATTTTCTTATGAGAATTTCATTAATTTGAAGTCAAAATACATTGCTAAATCGCGTCTAATTACAAATTCTTCTTGATTAATGATTCCTAGGCCTATGAAGAACATAACTACGGAGTTAAATCTTCGAATTTGGCCCAGTTCAATGGAGTCCCACAGAGTAAAAGTTTTAGAAATCACTTCTAATCAAGTCTGAAATGTCTACAAGTGATAAGTAAGTATTCCTACCTTTCTAATCTACAAGAATTCATAAGAATTCATCGAGTTGAACTCATTTTGATATATTATTATTATGTTTGTGGGCTATGAATTGTTGGCCTAGATCAGGATTATAACAGCCATGTTCCCGTGGCGTGAAAGCTAGAATATAGAGGGATTATGAGTTCTTGATCGCAGCTGGATCGATTGAGCTGAACTCAGCAATTGAGGTATGTTAAGGCTAACCCCTTTCGGCAAGTTATTCTTGTCGTAGAATTAATACGACTTGTACTATTTTATTAGCTTATGATTATACATGTTATGGTTAGCTGCTACAAGGTAAATTGAGGTTGTAACATAGTATCCCTTGTCAGGAAAGATTACATTCAACTTTGACTATCGCTAGAAACGACAAAAAGATTCTCTATTCAGTTATTTACTGTCTAGAGAGACTAGTAATGTTTTTCTATCATACTGAGGCCAAAGAGGCCTGTGGTAGCTGTTAGCATACTTGGTTAAATTAGCGGCATAGGGCGTAGTTTGGCAATATAAATTCCTATTTGATGCCTACAGTACTAGAGTCATGATAGAATGCCCTTACCTTCGAGTTAGTGGCACCAGGGTTGCCTAATGAACCGAGTGGTAGCTGTCTAGGTGAACTACCTACTGCCAACGATCATATAGCTTCTTTCGACTTACAATTGGTTGTATCAACCACTCAGGGAACCACCCTAGTTGCTAGAAGTCTGATGGACTATGTGATATCCTAAGTATGTACCTTAGTAGCCACTATACGTGGGGCTAACGCCTCTAGCTATTCTTATAGATTCCCACGTACATGTTGCCTAAAAGGGATAAGTCCTTCTTATGGGTCTACAAATTGCTCATAGGAGCTATAAGTTGTCAGGACAGACAAGATTAATCCCTATGAACTAGATCCTTAGTATTATGGTTTACTCTTCGGATTAATAATTGTTTTGGCTGCCCATAGGACTATTGTGGTTGATCGCCTAGTATTATATCCAGTTATTAGCAGCCCTGTCATTCTAGGAAAGGGAGCCATATAGTTGGTCACCTATGATCTTGTTGTCCACTAATGAACGACTATTTTACTAGTATGACCTTTAGAGTATCACCAGGTCACCTTGGACCTCGCCCTTTCCATTCTAAGCCAGCTGATTCTATAATTACTTCCATGACTAATTGGATAGCCGTGTACACATATAGTATGCCTGTTGGTTGCTACTCATATAAAGTTACAGGAGCCCATACGGCTCATATAAAGTTACAGTAGCCCTAACGGCTCAGATACAATTACAAGAGCCCAGAAAGCTCAGATACAATTACAAGAGCCGAAACGGCTCAGACATAGTTACAGGCGCCTAGACAACTCATATATAGTTATAGAAGCCTAGATGGTTCATATACAATTACAGGAGCCCAGACGTCTCATATACAGTTTCAGGAGCCCAAACAGCTCATATACAGTTATAGGAGCCCAAATGGATCAGATACAGTTACAAGAGCCCAGATGGCTCAGATACAGTTACAAAAACCCAGAAGGCTCAAATATATAGTTACAAGAGCCTAGATGGCTCAGAAACAGTTGCAGAAGCCTAGAAGACTTGAATACAATCTTATAGATCAAGTATGCTTTAGTTACAAATAAACAGATAGGAGTAATATATTGCTTGCACTTGCCGGGGCTTATGGGGGCCCAGGTAGGTTTTCTCTAAGTTGTTTAGACCTTCCAAGCTTATGGGGGCTAGGTTAGGTTCTTGTTTGTATACTTACTTGCTAGATATAGTTTCTGAGTATATAACTATGCAGCTTGAGTTCTATTGGTATAATATTCTAGTAGATGCAGGCTATGGTTATGAAATCATATAGGTTAATGTTTGGCCCTTATTACTATTACTTTCAATTCCTTATCAGCTTTCATTTAGTTATTAGTACTGCATTACATATTCTGTACATATTGTACTGACGCGCACGCATAGGATGTTGTATACTTGCCTGCAGGTTCAGACAGACAGGTTTTGGGACCTTCTTAGTAGCTATTCAGAACAGTCAGCTCCTCTCCTACGGAGTTGCTAGATATTAGAGGTTTTCCTATCTTTCGTTAGATAGTTTTTAGGTAGGCCGGGGCCCTGTCCCTACCAATATTTCACTCTTGGAGGCTTGCATACTATGGTTGTTAGTTTGTTATAAGCTATTGGCCGTGTGGGGCCTGTATATGTTATGATATGTGTTGTTGGACGTGTGAGGCCTAATTATGTTATTTTTTAGGAGCATGGTGGTCTTGTAGCCCCATATAGGATGATATTACTGTCGTTGTTGGGTTAGCTGATTTACTGCAGGTATTGTGTAGTGGCTTTGTCGGCCCAGGGTTGTGTTTACAGCCGAGATATAGCTGGTTGTTTTCTTGATTATGTACTACTGGCTTACACCTGAAGTGTAGATGCCCAGCTAGGCCAGCTCAGAGTCCAGTATGGCATGGGGTGCCAGTTACGCCTCCCAAGGTGGGGCATGACAAAAAGACATAACTATGAATTCATAGTGACCATACCAAGTTCTGAAGGCTATTTTCGAAATATCACATTCTGTGATATAGGTTGGAAAAACAACTAGTTCCCTGGAATTGGTCGAACAAGTCGTCAATCCTAGGTAGAGGATACCTTTTCTTGATTGTCATCTTGTTCAGCTGACGGTAGTTGATTCACATTTTGACTGTACCCTCTTTCTTTTTCACGAATAGGACTGAATCACCCCATTGAGATAGGCAGGGTATCGAGGAGAAGGTCTATGCCGAAGTCTATTTCCCGCTCGGGAGGGACTTCGGGAAGATCTTCGAGAAACACATCTGGGAACTCATTTATGATTGGAACGGACTGAAGAATTGGGGCTATGGAACTAGAATCCTTGACCCTAACCAGGTAATAAATGTACCTCTTTGAGATCATTTTCCTAGCCTTGAGGTAGGAGATAAACTGACCCTTAGGCACTGAAGTACTACCTTTTCACTCTAGGACTGATTCATTAGGAAACAAGAACTTAACCACTCTAGTTATTCAATCAACTGAGGCATAACAAGATGTAACAAGTTCATATCAAGAATGAGGTCAAAATTGACCATATCCAACTCTACTAGATCATGACTGGATGTAACTGACTCATCAACCACAGTAGCGACTAAAAATAGCTCCAAGAGAATTTTTGGACTAATATCAAATTGGACTAAAATATAAGGAGTCATGAAAGAAAGTATGGCTCCTGGATCTAGTAAATAATAAACATCTACCTGAAAGAGACATAACAAACCAATGACTACTCTGGTGAGTTCTTCTAGTCCTGTGTCAAGACCCGAACGTAGACCCGGATCGCAACACCGGACAAGGAACCCCGAGAGACTCCAAGTCGACCCATGGTAAGAACATACATCTAAATCAATCAAATAAAGTAGAATACTAAACATAATAAAATAAAGGAAGCATAATCATGACATAACATAGAAAACAGAATGCAATTCATACATGACAGCTGGATACTACATATAGTCAGAAAGCCTCAAACATATCTGATAGACTGATTAAACAACACCCCTAACCAACCCAACAAGTCTGGAAAACTGAACATAAAGGATAACTGATATCAATTTGTCCCCGGGGATGAGGACTCACCAATTAATGGGATGCTAACTCCGGAAACGAGTGAATGATGGTGTTGAGTCTGAAGATCGGAGCCTGTATCATGAAATGATATAGCATAAAGTATGCGTTCAGTACGTGGAAAGTACCGAGTATGCAAGATAAGTAAAACAGATATTTAAAATAAGTAAAAGTTCATAAGAGTCGGAGAACATGCTCATAACATAAATATCATAATGTAACATAAGGCTCAAGGTTTTCCAAACATTCGTAAACTAGTCATAATAATAATAACAGGAGAAAAGCTTCATTAAACGTAACTTGAGCCAAAATAATATGAATATAATCATGCATAAATCAGGAGGAACCATGGGAGGACTCGTCAAACCAACACCATCATGGTAGAGCCTTACATGATGCCCCAACTATCTCACTCAAATGGGTAGAGTCTTCCCAGGATTTCTAGGCAAGGGATGTGCAGTATGTAATATCACGAAAGAGGGGATCCATTAACATTTTAATGTATCAATATGAACCTACGATGGCACGTAGTTATGAGACACCGGCGTAGTCCTTTGAACGGCGGGCTACTCAGTGCTAGACACAGCTCCCAAAAACATGCATATTAGGCTCGTATGTAAATCATAAACATCATTCAAGAGATTCATAGAGAAATAAACATTGACGTCACTGATCCCCATTTAAATACATGTTTAGCCATGAATCGGCCAATATCATAAATCAATCAATCATGAAATCCATATCATAAATCATAAATCATACTTGAACATGTGGGCATTGCCCAACACTTTAACATGCTTGAAAATAGTCAATTCCCTTGAAAACATGATTATAAATATGGGTAACTTGAAAATATGCTTTCATCAATAATATCTCATCATACATTAACATTCATCATAAATCTCAACTTTCATAAACTTCTCATAAATTGGCATTCAATTTTATAAAGCTTGAAACATGATTTTAATGGAAAACAACGTAAAACTTGCCCATGGTTCATCATTCAATAATAAAAACTCATTCAGATCATACCCATATAGAGAATTAGGAATTTCATGCATTGGGTTAAAACCCCATAGAATCAACATAGGAATTTCATGATTTGGGGAGAGATTGGGCATGGATGTGAATGGATTCACCCACTCATAACCTTACATACCTGGGGAAGATTTGATTTTATCACTCCTTGATTGACTAATCAAGAATTGAAGAAAACTTGAAGAAGAATGAGCTTGATCACCTCTCTAACTCTCTAACTTTGCATGTATGAGTATGAATGGCCTATAAGAATGACCTAAAATGAACTTACCCCACTTAAAACTCATTATTAATAGCTTAAAATGATGTAGTTTAGGCCTTAGGATCATAGGAATTATGGAAAATCCCTTACTAAACTCGCAGAAAATAACTGACTGCCAGTCCCAATGAGGGCCTGGACGAGTCATCATCTATGGAATGAATCATGGCGTCGGTCGTCGAGTACACAATCCACTAGATCATCTGGGGCTCGTCACGGGGAACCTCACAAGTCGTTACCGGTGACACGACTCGTGGTGACCACTCGTTATCTTCGCTGCCTTAGATTTCAAATTATATCCAACATGCTGTCCACGACCCATCCCACGAATTGTGGTGACTGACCACGACTCGTGGGGACCTTCTGTAGGGTACACTGTTGGTCTTCCTTCACCTTCCTAAAAATCCTTGCTCATGACTGACTCAACGAGTCGTGGGATCTGACCAAGACTCGTGGTCAAATCCGTGGGAACCTCAAATCCCAAAATTTCCAGCTCAGTCCCTAAACCTCACCACGAGTCAACTCACGACTCGTGGTTTAACCCACGGGACACAAAATGACTCATCCTGTGACCTGGTGCTAGATTTCCAGTTTTCTCTGTTTCAACTCTCAGGTTTGATATTAAGGCTTTCGAGGTATTACAATATCTCCCCCTTGGGAACATTCATCCCCGAATGTTGGAAAACATACAGAAAGTAGAGAAATGCAATCATCATATTCAAATACTAATCAGTTAAGTTGAAAACTGATGGAATGACTACCTCCGAACTAAACTACATGGCTGAACTTTATTCACAAACCATACATACATACTTTGACATAAAAGAAATTTGGGCACATAAACTGAACATGAAAACTAAATAGAGCACTGGGGCAAAATTGATACCTCAAGATGGAACTGAGTCAATAGAGAATAAATGCGGGTATCTAGCCATCATGTCTGCTTCGGTTTCCCGCGTAGCTCCCTCAACATGTTGATTCCCCATAAAACTTTAACTAAAGCTACTTCCTTGTTTCTTAGCCTTCGAACCTGACATCTAGTATTTCCACCGGAACCTCTTCATAACTAAGGTTTTCTTTCACACCAACACTGTCCAGCAGGACAACTAGAGTGGGATCATCCAAACACTTCTTCAAGAGCGATACATGGATAATAGGATGCACGGAAGCTAATTTGAAGGCAACTCCAACTCATATTCCACCTCGCCCACCCGTTTCACAATCCAATAGGGGCCAACATAACGAGGGATGAGTTTTCCTTTCTTTCTAAACAACATCACTCCCTTCATTGGAGAAACCTTCAGAAACACTCAATCATCCACTTCGAAGTCGAGTTTTCTTCGCCTCACATCGGCATAGGACTTTTAGAGACTTTGAGCTGTTTTCAACCTGTCTCGTATTAGCTGAAACTTCTCCATAGACTCATGGACTGAAATTGGTCCTATCATTGTAGCTTCACCAACTTTGAACCAGCCAATAGGCTATCAACATCTACGCCCATAGAGAGCCTCAAACGGAGCCATCTGAATACTAAAATGGTAGTCGTTATTGTATGCAAACTCGATAAGAAGCAAATGATCATCCCAACTACCCTTTAAATCGATAACACAGGCTCTCAACATATCCTCGAGAGTCTGAATTGTCTACTCCGCTTGACCATTCATTTGTGGGTGAAATGTTGTACTGAGCTTAACCTGAATACCCAACCCTTTTTTAAACGACCTCCAAAGCTGAGAGGTAATTTAGGTACCTCTGTCTGATATGATGGACAAGGGCACTCCATGCAATCGAACTAGCTCTCGGATGTATAGTTTGGCATAATCCACCACCGAATCTGTGGTTCTGACCAGTAGAAAATGAGCGACTTTGGCCAACCTGTTTACAACAACCCAAATGGAGCCATACTGGTGAAGGGTGCGAGACAAACCTGTTCTGAAGTCCACATTGATTTCTTCCCACTTCCAAGTAGGAATGCTAATATCTTGGAGCACACCTCTGGGTCTCTAATGCTCAACCTTCACTTTTTGACAATTTGGGCACTTAGGTACAAATTTTTGCGATGTACTTCTTCATGCCATTCTACCAATAGACTTTTCGTAAGTGACGGTACAGCTTGGTGACACCTAGATGTGTTGAGTAACTGGATCCATGGGCCCCGCGCAATATCCAATTCCTTTAATCATCAACATCCGGCATATATAAGCAACCCTGGTATCGAGCACACCATCTCCCCCTTTGGAGAAGACCTCTACCTTCTGATTTTGAATGGCTTCCTTTAAGTTTACCAAAATCAGGTCCTCATCTTTTCTAGCTTTTACATCAGTCACCATGGACGATTCCGATCCATTCTGAACAATAACATTGCCATCGGCCGAGTAAACCAAACGAACTCCCAACCTTGCAAGTCGATGCACATCCTTCACCAGCTCTTTTCTTCCCTCCTCCACATAGGACATGCTCTCCATAGAGAGTCTACTAAGTGCATCTGCTACTACATTGGCCTTACCTGGATGGTAAAGGACACTCATATCATTGTCCTTGAGTAGCACCAACCACCTCCTTTGATGAATATTGAGATCCTTTTGGGTAAACACATATTGTAAACTCTTATGGTCCATAATACATCTACGTGGAAGCCATACAAATAATGCCTCCATATCTTCAAGGCGAATGCCGGCCCCGCCAATTCAAGATCATGGGTTGGGTAATTCTCTCATGAACTTTCAGTTATCTAGAAACATAAGCTATAACTTTTCTGTGTTGCATCAATACACACCCAAGTCCAATCCTTGCAGCATCACAATACACCATGAACCCATCGGTACCCATCGGGTAGGGTCCACATTGGTGCTGAGATGAGCTGAGCCTTCAGCTCTTGGAAGCTCTTCTTGCAAGCCTCCGACCATTGGAACTTCACTTTCTTTTGGGTCAATTTGGTCAATGTGCTGCAATGGATTTTAAAACCTCAAAAACCTCCGATAGTAGCGAGCTAATACCAACAAGCTTTGGATATCTGAAGGATTCACCGGTCTAGGCCAATTCTTCACCATTTTTATTTTCTAAGAGTCCACCTTTATGCCCTCACTTGACACCACATGACCAAAAATGCCACTGAGTTCAACCAAAACTCGCACTTACTAAATTTAGCATAAAACTAGCGATCCTTAAGAGTTTGTAGCACCACTCTTTAATAAGTGGCATGCTCCTCCTCGCTCCGAGAGTATATCAGGATGTCATCAATAAACACAATCACGAACATATCCAGGTATGTCTTGAACACCTTGTTCATCAAGTCCATAAAAGCTACAGGAGAATCCATTAGTCCAAAAGACAGAACTACAAACTCATAATGGCCATACCACATCCTGAAGGCTCTCTTCGGGATGTCACTCTCCCAAACTCTAAGCTGATGGTACCCGGATCTGAGACTATCTTCGAAAAGCACTTGGCACCCTGAAGTTGGTCAAATAAATCATCAATCCTGGGTAGAGGATACTTGTTCTTGATGGCGGCTTTGTTTAATTGCTGATAGTCAATGCACATCTAAAGGGAACCATCCTTCTTTCGAACAAATAGAACTGGTGAACCCCATGGAGACTTGGTGGGTCTGATGAAACCCTTGTCCAAAAGATCCTTCAACTGTCCCTTCAACTCTTTTAGCTCAACTAGAGGCACTCTGTAGAGAGGGATAGATATAGTCTGCATATCGAGAAGAAGGTCGATACCAAACGAAATCTCACGCTCGAGCGAAACTCCTGGCAAATCATCTGGGAAGACCTCTAGGAACTCCTTACTACCGGGACTGACTGGATGGTCGGGGTCTTGGACTCAACATCCTTAACCCTAACTAGATGGTATACACACCCTCTAGAAATCATCTTTCTGGCCTTAAGATAGGAAATAAAATGGCCTACAAGCATGGCCGAACTACCCTTCCACTCTAATACTGGCTCACCCAGAAAGCAGAACTCCACCACACGGGTTCTACAATTAACATAAGCATAACATACATACAACCAATCCATGTCGAGAATAATATCAAAGTTAGTCATGGCTAACTCTACTAGGTTTGCGAAGGTGACCTTCTGCAATACTGTGATCGGGCAACTCATATACACCCGTCTAGCTACAACTAAATCACCAATGGGACTAGAGATTGAGAATGGTTCTGACAAATTTCGGGACTGACTCCAAAGCTACTAGCAATATAAGGTGTCATAAAAGACAAGGTAGCCCCTATATCTAACAAATCATAATCATAAAGATGAAACACTCGTAACATACTAGTGACCATATCTGGTGAAGTCTCCTGCTCCTAACGTGAGGCGAGGGCATAGAATCTGTTTTGGCGTTGCCCGCCACCCCCACTAGTGGATGCCCCCTATGGAGCTGAGCGTGCTAGAGCTGCTGTTGACCTGGTAGTTTGTGCACGGCCTCTATCATCATCCTGCCTAGCAAATGGGCACACTCGGCGCATGTGGTCGGATCTACTGCACCCATAACAGATATCTTAGCTGAGCAAGCACTCCCCGGCATGACTCTTGCCACACTTTCCGCAGGCTGGAAAGGTGCGCTCTACAGGCATCCCCTATGGTCTCTCGAACCTGAGGACCTACACCTATGATCACCCTTACGTCTAGATGGAACACTAGATAATGATGGTGTTGGAGCTAGTGATCTCTGTTAAATCTGAGGGCGGTGACCACCGCCAGATCTCTACTGAGTGAACCCATAGTTGTTTGTCCCAGCCCTTTTTGCCTTTCTCCCTCATATGCACTGTCTCCATCTGTTGGGCGTATAGGACTATCCGAGGGAAATCCATATCCTGGTGGAGCATAGAGGTCCTGCAATCTTTGTCCAAATAGCTCACCACCCCATGAACAAACCTGCTCACTCGCGCCCTCTGATTAACCACTAACTCCGGGGCGTACCTTGATAAGCGAGTGAACTCAAGGGCATACTCTTGTACCGTCATCTTCCCCTGCTTAAAATTCATGAATTCAGCTGCCTTCAACTCCCTCATCTCATGAGGGAAGAACCGATCTAGGAAAGCAACATGGAACTCCTCCCAAGTGACAGGGCCTGCTCTGGTGGCCCTACTATCTTTCCACTGTCGAAACCAAATGTATGCGACCCCTTTCAACTGATATGAGGCCAACTCAGCACACTCAACTCTATTCACCCCCATGACCTGGGTGATCTTCACAATCTCATCAATAAACTCATGTAGATCCTCATCCACCTTGGAACCCAGAAACTCTGACAAGGTTCATCCTCAAGAAATCTTTGACCCATGATGCCGTCGCATTCCCGATTTGCGAAATATATGCCATTGCCTGCTGGTTGACCTAAGCAGTCAAGGCCTGCCCAAGCATTTGAATAGCTGCTCGGAATTCATCATGGACAACCGGCTCAAGTGCATGGTGCTCCTAGATTGGTGGGGCTTGTTGGTGCCCATCTTCGTTGCCATCCTCGTGGTTGTTTCCATCCCCATTCCTTCTACCGTTAACTCTACAGGGAGCCATAATTCTTCAATCGCGAATAGCATGAATTAGAAGGATAGGGAGACATTTCATCGCACGACATAGATCATGAAAGAAGGAAAAATTTCCAAAATGTCTTATAGCCTCTTCATCATAACTGTGGCGTGCTTCAAACCCATGAAAAATACTCTACTTAACGTGGCTTTGAAAAACCCTAGGACACTTCAAAACCTAGTGCTCTGATACCAGTCTGTCACGAACCAAACATAGACCCGGCTCGCATCACGAGACAAGGAGCCCCGAGAGACTCCAAGTCGGCCCATGGCAAGAACATACATCTAAATCAATCAAATAAAGTAGAATACTCAACATAATAACATAGAGGAAGCATAATCATGACATAACATAAAATACAGAATGCAATTCATACATGACAGCTAGATACTACATATAGTCTCAAAGCCTCTAACATATCTGATGGGTTGATGGGACAAAACCCCCAACAATCCTGACAAGTCTGGAAAACTGAACATAAAGGATAACTGATATCAACTGGTCCTCGGGAGATGAGGACTCACGAATGAACTGGATGCTAACTCCGGGAACGAGCTAATGACGGTGCTAGGTCTAAAGATCGGAGCCTGTATCATGAAATGATACAGCATAAAGTATGCGGTCAATACGTAGAATGTGCCAAGTATGCAATGTAAGTAAAATGGACATTTAAAATATGTAAAAATTAATAAGAGTAGGACAACATGCTCATAACATAAATATCATAATGTAACATAAGGCTCAAGGTTTCCAAAACATTTGTAAACCAATCATAATCATAATAATAGGAGAAAAGCTTCTTTAAATGTTACTTGAGCCTAAATAATATGAATATAACCATGCATCAATCATGAGGAATAATGGCAGGTCTCGTCATAACCGATACCATCATGGTAGAGCCTTACATGATGCCCCAACTAAGTCACTCAAGTGAGCAGAGTCTCCCCAGGCTTTCTAGGCAAGGGACGTGCAGTATTTGATATCACGAAAGAGGGGATCCATTAACATTGTAATGTATCAATATGAACCTACGGTGGCACGTAGTTATGAGACACAGACACAGTCCTCCAAGCTACTCGATGCTAGACACTGCTCCCAAAAACATGCACATTAGGCTTGTATGTAAATCATAAACATCATTCATGAGATTCATTGCCAAATAAACATTGACATCATTGATCCCCATTTAAATACATGTTTAATCATGAATCAAGGGCCCATGAATCGGCCAACGTCATTAATCGATCAATCATGAAATCCATATCATAAATCATAAATCATACTTGAACATGGGGGCGTTGTCTTATACTTTAACTTGCTTGAAAATACTCAATTCCCTTGAAAACATGATTATAAACATGGGTAACTTGAAACATGCTTTTCATCAATAATATCTCATCATACATGAACATTAATTATAAATCTCAACTTTCATAAACTTCTCATAAATGGGCATTTAAGTTTATAAAGCTTGAAACATGATTTTAATGGAAAACAACGTAAAACTTGCCCATGGTTCATAATTCAATAATAAAAACTCATTTAGATCATACCCATGTAGAGAATTAGGAATTTCATGCATTAGGTTAAAACACCATAGAATCAACATAAGAATTTTCATGATTTAGGGAGAGATTGGGCATGGGTGTGAACAGATTCACCCATTCATAACCCTACATACCTGGGGAAGATCTGATTTTATCACTCCTTGATTGCCCAATGAAGAATTGAAGAACCCTTGAAGAAGAATGAGCTTGATCACCTCTCTAACTCTCCAACTTTGCATGCATGAGTAAGAATGGCCTAAAATGAGCTTACCTCACTTAAAACTCATCATTCATAGCTTAAAGCGATGTAGTTTAGGCCTAGGATCAGAGAAATTATGGAAAAACCCTTACTAAACTCGCAGAAAATAACTGAATACTAGTCCCAATGAGGGACTGGATGAGTCATTGTTCAGGAAACGAATCATGGCGTCGATCGTCGAGTACACTGTCGACTAGATCATCTCAGGCTCATCACAGGGAACCTCACAAGTCGTTATAGGTGACCATGACTCCTTACCTTCATTGCCTTGGATTTCTAATTATATCCAACATGTTGTTCACAGCCCATCCCACGAATCGTGGTGACTGACCACGACTCGTGGGGACCTTCCATATAGTACACTTCTAGGATTCCTTCACCTTCCCAAAAATCCTTGCCCGTGACTGACTCAAAGAGTCATGGGATCTAACCACGACTCATGGTCACGTCCGTGGGGACCTCAAATCCCAAAATTTCCAACTCACTCCTTGAACCTCACCACGAGTCACCTCATGACCCGTGGTCTACCCCATGGGTCACCGAATGACTCGTTCTGTGACCTGGTTCCAGATTTTCAGTTTTCTCCGTTTCAACTCCTGGGTCTGATATTAAGGCTTCTGGGGTATTACATCCTGATGGGAGGATAGGGTGTAAAATCGGTCCTAGTGCTAACTTCCACCTATACCTGAGGTAGTATCCTGCTCGGCTGAGTGACCTAGCAGAGCTGCTAATGTGGACTGGGCCTTCCCTCATCCTATTGACGGGCAATACCACAACCTATGACCAAGATGGCCACAACCAAAACAACTCTCTTTGTCAAGACGGCACTCACCTGAATGGTTCTTCCCAAACTTAAGATGTATTATAAAAGTGCAGTTACTGGAGACATGGCTCTGAGATAGGGAGCCTGATGCTCCACCCCTCGATCTTTATGGGGACTGGAAGGAGGAGCACTGGCTGAAGAAGGTGTTGGAGGTCTCTGTTGCGGCTAGGGGCGATTACCACCACCTGACCTCTGCAAGCTCAAATTGATCTGTCCGTGCCAGCTTACTTTCCCTTTCCAATTCCTTTAGTTTCTCTGCCTCTATCTGTTGTGCATGAATGATAAACCAGCAAATGTCCATCTTGCTGATAAGGATGGCAGTCCTGCACTACTTAACCAACAAGTCTAAGAGCCCGTTTACAAATTTGAGCATATGAGCCCTCGGCTCAGAAATTATTTCCAGAGCATACCTCAATAGTTGTGTGAAATTTAATGCGTACTCCTACACTGTTTTGCTGTTCTACCCCAAGTTGACAAATTCCACAACATTTACTTCCCTCGACTCATGAGGAAATAATCTATCCAGGAACACAGTCACAAACTCATCCCACTTCACTGGACTTGCACCATCTCGCCTTCCCTCCTTCCACTACTTATACCATATCTTAGCCACCCCTTTCAACTAAGAAGCATCCAAATTTGCACACTCAACAGAGGTAACACCCATGATTTGGGTGATCTTCTAAACCTAGTTAGTGAACTTCTGCGGGTCCTCATCTACCTTAGACTTATGAAATGCTGGGATATTTATCCGAGTAAATTCTCGAACTCTGGCAGCAGTTGTAGACCCATTGGTATTGCCAGGTATGACGACCTTCTGGTTGACCTAGTTGGTCACCGCCTGAGCTAGCATCTAAATAGCTGCCCAGAATTCCGCATGTAATACCTGATCATTCTAAGAGGCTGTTGGAGCTGGTGGGGCTAGCTGGTTAGCATTACCATTCCTCCTTCTATTTCCTCTTTTGGGAGGCATTGTCAACTGAAAAGGGTAGAGTACAAGTTAGAAGGACAACTTTAGAGATTCAAACTCTATGCATGATAAGAGTCATGAAGAAAGGGAATTTATCTAAAACGCTTGTAGCCTCCCCCTCATAAGTGTGGCGTGTTTCACACTCATGAAAAGGATTCTACTTAACGTGGCTTTCAGATATCCTAGGACACTCTAAACCTGAGGCTCTGATACCAAGTTTGTCATGACCGAAGTCTACACAATGGACACAACACGGTGCTTAGAACCATGAATGGCTCCAAGATTACCCATGGCTTAGCATAGCTCTATTTTGACTGAACTAATGTAAAAGAATCTTAAGCAGAAGCTATATTTAAACAAATAACCAAATACTTTTATAAGTAAAGAACATCCAGTAAGATATTGAATTTCAATCAAAAACTGAAACTCGAACTGAAACTAACCTACTCAGTCTAAAAGCCTTTTAAAAGAAACTGATGAGTTGCTGGGACAAACCTCCAACTAACTCTAAAGTCTAAAAACTAAAACAATCTATGAAAATAGAAAGAACTGCTCCATCCCTTGGGGGATTAGGACTCACCACTAGAATACTGGTGGAGTAGGTCTGATGGATACTAACCATGCTATTTAGCCTGAGTGCCAGAGCCTATAATATAAGATGATATAGTTTAGGGAGTATACGTCAGTACTTTGAATATACTAAGTATATGAAGTTATGCAGTTGAAAACATAATCACACTAATAATAAAATACAAGTAAAACTATTACATCACTATAGAATGACCCTATCTGAATTCACAAATACTGTAATAGTTTAAAGTTGGAGAAAACTATAAAGCTAGTAAAACTAATTAAAGGTCATAAACATATTCTGAGATTTGGGACTAGACTGTATTGTGTTGTGGGAATGCCTGTTAACCAATATATAACCACGTAATCTTGAAGTGGAGTTCGATGTATAAGCCCCATCCGTAGGACCCAATATACCTTTTCAGGGTATAAAAGTGTGGATGTGTGATCACTGAACTGATGCACATTCGGGCTAAAGACATATGGTGGTACGTAGTTCTGGGAACTTGGGTTCATTGGAACCCCCAGTTCGTTTGGTTCTGAACACTACTCCAAACTGAATTTATAAATATAATAGACTGAATTAATTAGCTCGAAACTGATGTTCTAAGGCTAACCCAGAACTACTTTTCTAGAAGTGTCCTGAGAACCTAAAGAATCTAGTAACTAAGATTATTACAAATACTGGTAGACTAATAAAGTGATGAATTGATAATCTGACCTTTATGAAAAATACTAGAAACACCTATAATCTGAAAATACTGACTTAAATTACGTACATGATGAAAATTATACTCGGATAATATCCTACAAATAAGCAGCAATTTAGGCCAGGCTTTAACTCATGCAAAGTTCAACCCAAAATTCATACTAAAACTAGGGCCAAAAATGAATATGTATGATTGAAGCTAACACATGAGTTTCACATAGTACTAGTCATGGAAAACTAGATGAATTACTAAAAAGCAAAAGAGATCATAAATTGTCTAAAAACCCTAATTCATGACATCTATAGGGCTGAAATTATAAGTTTTTTTAAAAATAATTTGGGGCACAAGGGTGAAAGGAATACCCTTGCTAAATCCCCACATACCTGCAAGAGAATTCCCAAAGAAGAAGCTTGAGATTTCTAAGAAGAAGCAGGAGCCCTAGTTTTTGTCTTGAGAGTCTGTTTGAGTTCTTACGGTAAAGTTCTGAGACATTAGGAAAGAATAAGGAGAGATTGATCGATCCTTCTCCTAAATCCCCTTCCAAAATACCCCAATACAACATTGTTTAGGAGTTAGGAGCTTAGGATTTTACAAAACTATCCCTAGGAGACTATTTTAAAAATCTTCCCGCGTAGTGGTACGACCCATCCTACAAGTCGTACCAAGACCATACAACCTGTACTGACACTCGTGGTTAGAGGCCCTACCCAACACCATTCTCTGAAGTTTCCCATAGGAGCCTAACATGATCCGTGCAATCATACCATGAGTCATACCATGATCTGTGTTTTCCTAAAATCTCCTAAACACATCTCTAAAACTCATCTCATGATTGGTTAATACTATCTGTACCATGGTGGTATGAATTGTGATATGCAGTCGTGGTTTCCTTGTTACCTCTTGTTAGACTCTCTTGATCTGTATCATAATTCATGGTACGACTCATACTACCCTAGTACAACTCGTAAGAATCACTCGTGGTTTACTGAAAAATTTTTGTTGCTCCTCAGAATCTCATCTCACGAGTCCTAGTACGACTTGTACCACCTCCTCATGGGTTGTACTGTGACTCGTACAGATGACCTTTTCCCCAGTTTTCTACATGATCAAGTTTTAAATCTAGGGGCTAGTCTCAAGAATTGTTGGGATGTTACATTTGTGAACGACCATAGTGAGATAACCAAATAAAAAAGTTTGAACGGTTGATGAACCTTCCGGCAGAGTTGGCATTCATCATATTTTTTCACACAAGTTTTGTGTCTTGTTCCATTTGGAGCTAGTAGTATTCAATCCTCATTAGTTTCTGCATTAATGATTTACTTATGGAATAATTGTTTCAGCCTCCTTCATGTATTCTCTCATTACATAGTAGATCTCCCCCGATCCTAGACACTTAGCTAATAGACCATGGAAAAACCTCTTGTATAGTTGTCCCACGACTAAGAAATACCTTGTTGCCTTTGTCTTCAAGGCCCTTGAATCCTTGGTGTCATCTGGTAAAGTTCCATTGGGTGAGTAACTAATAATTTTATTACTCTACTCCCAATCCAAATTCATAGATTTTACCTTGTTCTTACTTAAGTCTAGAGCCAAATGAAGTAATTTCATGATTAAACATGAGCCTTATTCAACTAAGTCTGCAAATGACCCGATATAAGCCAAGGCATCTATCTTCGAATTCTCTTCACATGGTACTTGAGTCACTTTCTATTCTTTGAATTGTGATAGAAAGGTATTGACTTTGACAAGGTACCTCTGCATTCGCTCCTCTTGTCCTTATATATCCCGTGAAACTGGTTAAGTACCAATTAAGAATAGCTTTTACATTTTACTATATTGGACTCGAGTCCTCGAGAGAGTTTAAGACCTGCAATCACAACCTTATACATGGCTTCATTGTTAGTTAGAGGAACACATTTCATATCTTGTCTTGATGTTTCTCCTGATATAGTAAAAAAGAACTATGCTAAGACTAATTCTTTTTGCATTAGGAGCACCATCTGTGTATAGGGTCAAGATCCCAGACATTATTTTGAAAACTAATGTGGCTTCCCTCTCTACATCCGTTAACATGCTCATCCTCAATTTGGCTATAGAGTTTGTTAAGACTTCTGACTTAATGGAAATTTGGCCTTGTGGGGCCTAGAGTAGTTATGTTTTGTATGTTGGCATGTGGGGCCTAGTATAATTGCTTTTTTTCATTCTGTTATAACTAAATAGCATGGTGGTCTTTTCGGCCCACATAGGATCCCCCTTTCTTTTATGTTGGTTGGGTTAGCTGTTTTCTTTTATAGGCACTGCGTGGCCTTGTCAGCCCAAGGTTGTGTTTACAGCCGAGGTATAGCAGTTTGTTTTCTTGATTTTGAGTCGCTGGTAGGCACCACAAGTGCCTATGCCCATCCAGGCCAGCCCAGATCCTAGTGTAGAATTAGGTGCCAGTCATGCCTCCCTAGGTAGGGCATGACATATCCGTAAGTTCTTGGCTGCTATAGATCTGGTTAGTTTTGGTGTCCTGGTACAACTCGTACCTTCATCCTACGAGTCGTACATTGCTTCCATGGTTTGGCTTTGAGAACTTTGACATCTTCTGGAATTCTTCAAGAGTGTTGTGGTGTGACTTGTACCTTCTTGCCATGACTCATACTATCGATAGTGTCTAAAGTTCTGACAAGTACTGCAAATCCTCTAAAGTTCACCATAGCTCTTGGTACAATTCGTACATTAGTGCCATGGTTTGTGAGTCCATCCTTACCAGGAATTTGCCTTTGTGCAATTTCTTCTGAATATCTCCGTGACTCTAGTTACGGCTCGTAACATTATGGTACGGCTCGTACCATGTGGTACGGCTCATACTGAGAGTCATAGGTTTCCTTATTCCCTATCCATCCTTTTGACTTTCATCATGGTTCTCAGTATGGCTCGTACAATCAAGGTATGGCTTATACCGAGACTGGTACTTTGGCAGATTTTCTGCATTTTGAGGCTTCTTTTGCACATCTTTTCTCCAACACTTATTTTCTTTGAAATCAAACTAAAAGTACCTTATATCCATATAAACATACCTATGTCCGTGATATTTTCACAGTTTTAAGCATCGAAAGTGTTGTAAACTCACAGCACATCACTCGTGAAGTCATGGTCAAGATAGAAAGTTGAAGGTCTGAATTTCCATTAATAGTAACGAGTGTGGACCATGAGTCATGGGTGGCCCCAATGACTCGTGAGGTTCCTCATGGGGACTGGCAGATCCATTTTCCTGCGAATTTAGTAAGGGTGTTCTCATAATTTCTAAGCTCCTAAGTCCTAAACTATGTCATTTTAAGCTTTGTTATGAGGGTTTTAAGAGTGCTTAGCCTATACTAAGTCATTCTCTCCCATGCATGCAAGATTAGAGGGTTCTATTGAAGATCAAGCTTGAGAATTCTCCTAGTTCTTCCTCAAATTTCTTGGGCTTTCAAGGAAGGGTGTAAAATCAGATTACCCTAGTATGTAGGGTCATGAATGAGAGCTTCTCTTCACTCTCATGCCCAATCTTCTTCTCAATTTCATGAATTTAAGTGTATGATTCCATGGGGTTTTAACCCAAAGTATGAATTCTCTATGATTAATTCATGGGTCCATTCCTTTCATATTTTAAATGATATTTTATGATTCATGGGAATGTTTTATCCTTATTTTGAATTACAACTCATGATTTCTAGTTTTGACAATATTATGCCCAATTTTGCAAGTTTTATGAAAAGTTAAGATTATGATCTATGTTTTCAAGCATGAAAGAATGTTTATGAATTACCCATGTATGAATCCATGATTTTTGACTATCAAGTCTGTGTAAAGTATGTTAAAGTTTGGGCAAGCCCACGTGATCTAAGTATGTTTTCATGATTTAGTTCAATTTTATGATGTTAGTTTACCACATGGTTTTGGAGCCTAGACTCCCACTTTCAGCTTGTGGTATGTTTTGATACAAGTCTCCTCATATTCAGATTTTAGACTATGTATGTAATTTCATAATCTTCTTCATTGAAAAATGATGGATCAGCTTCGTTGAAAAATGATGGAGAGAATGTGCACATTTTTGGGAGTAGTGTTTAGAACCAAGTAGGTTAAGAGTTCAGGTAAACCCCGTGCCTCAAAACTACGTGTCAACATAGGTTTACTCAGATTCATTGGGACCTCCCTTGTGAGCTCTCCCTACCCCCAAGGGGGCTTCAACTTGATATCAATATTATGTTAGTGTCCTTAGCCCTGGCAAGGCTTTCGACGTCTCTGCCCACTTGAGTGTAATAGTCAGGATCACGTAAGCTCTATCGTGATTATGTCGGTAACATGACGAGTCTCCCATTTTTTCTCATGATTTCAGTTATGCATGTTCATCAGTTATGATAATATGTTTTCAGCAGGTTTGACCTAATGATCAGTTCATCAGTTTTACATATGAATATTACTTTTAGCTTGGGGTCATTTGGTTTAGTTATGAAGTTCATTTTATACCGAACCATGTTTTATGATATTAGCATGTAGTCCTTACTCTTAGAATCTTATAATGATATGACTTATGTTATGTAGGTTTTCAGTTTTACTTACTTAGCCTATTTTACTTACTTTGCATATATGGTACATTCCAAGCACTGACCACATACTCTATGCTTTATCGTTTCATGATACAAGCTTAGATGTACATACTCAGCCCATTGCTAGCCAGTCGACCAAGCTTATCCAGTTCACCTGTTGGTGAGTCCTCATCCTTCGAGGACCTTCAATTAGACGTGTTGTTGCTAATTTAGTTTCAAACTTTAGTGATCTATTTGGGGTCTTATCCCATCAACTCGTCAGTATATTAGAGGCTTTTCAGACATAGATTCATATTCAGCTTTCGATTCAATGTTATGTTAATTCCGTTGTTCACATTTTTTAACTATTCAAATTTCCGCTATTTCATAATTCAGTTTTCTGCTTTGATTATGTTGAGTTAGTCATCATGTTAATGTCATGGGTCTACTTGGAGCCATTCATGATTTTAGGTTCCGTGTTTTGATCTGGGCCTATGTTCGGGTCATGACAAACTTGGTACCAGAGCAAAAGGTTCAGTTTGTCCTAGGGTGTCTAAGTAGAGTCTTTTTCATAGGTGTGAAGTGCTCCACACTTATGAAGAAGTGGCTACGAAACATTTTAGGAATTTCCCTTCTTTCATGATCTATATCGTGCGATGAACTATCTCTATATCCTTCAAACTCGTGCTTTATGCATTTGCAGAATCATGCCTATATGTCAAGTTAATAGAAGAAGGAATAGAAACTGAAATGGCCATGATAATGGCATTGGGGACGGGCACCATCAAGCCCTACCAGCCCCAGCGAACCCTATGCCCGATCAAGTTGCCCATGCAGAGTTTATGGCAGCTATCTAGATGTTGGCATAGGCGTTGATCGCTCAAGTCAATCAGCAGGCAGTAGCTCATGCTTTAAAGAATGGGAACGCAGCGGCGGCTAGAGTCAGGGATTTCCTTAGGATGAATCTCCCTGAGTTTCTTGGGTCTAGAGTGGATGAGAATCCGCATGAGTTCATCGAGGAGATTCAGAAAATCACCCAGATTATGGAGGTGACGGGGAAGGAGTGTGCAGGCCTAGCCTCTTATCAGTTGAAAGGGGTTGCACATATTTGGTTCAGGCAGCAGAAAGATGGTTGGGGAGTCAGAGCAGGTCCCATTGGTTGGGATGAGTTTCTCACCGCATTTTTAAACCGATTCTTTCCTCGGGATATAAGGGAAATCAAGGAAGCAGAGTTCATGAACCTAAGACAGAACAATATGACAGTTCAAGAGTATGCTCTAGAGTTCACTCACTTGTCCAAGTATCCGCTGGAAATGATGGCCGATCAGAGGGCTCGGGTGAGCAGATTTGTGAATTGGGTAGCAGAATACTTGGTCAAGGATTGCAGGACCGCTATGCTACATCAGGACATATATTTTTCCTGATTAGTTTTGTATTCCTAGAAGATAGAGGCGGTGCAGATGAGGGAGAGGGAGAGAGAGGCCAAAAGGGTTAGGAAAGATAATTTTGGACTCTCCAAGCACAGGTCTGGTGGGGGACAAAGTCAGAAGTCCCACTAGAGGTCATCAGTCCCAGCGTCGTCATCAGCCAACATGCCATCCAGGTCTAGGAGTGATAAGAGAGGACGGGCATCAAGCTCTTGAGGTTATAGGAGCCAGTTGGTGGAGCCCAGTATTCCAATTTATGACAAGTGTGGTAGGAGGTACACCGGTGAGTTTTTAGCAGGTTCAGGTGCATGTTTCGGGTGTAGGAAGCCCCGTCATATGCTTAGAGATTGTCCACCGACTAGACAGGGCCATGGTAGAGGTCGAGAACAGCCACTAGTTTAGCAGCTCCAATAACACGCTTAGCTTAGCAGGGTGCATCCACTAGTGTAAGTGGTGGTCAGCATCAAAATAGATTTCATTCTCTCTCATTTCATTAGGAGGAGGAGGTCTCCCCAAATGTGGTCACTGGTATGTTATTTTATCTTGATGTTTATGCATTTTTAGATACAGGGGATACCTTATATTTTGTGACGCCCTATGTTGCTAGTAGTTTCAAAATTAGTCCCAAAATCCTATCAGAATCCTTCTCAATCTCTACTCCATTCAGTGACTCAGTTATAGCTTGATGGGTATATAGAAATTGCCTGTTACAATCCTTCAGAAAGTCACCTCAGTAGATCTAGCAGAGTTATACATGACAGATTTTGATGTTATCTTTTACATGGATTGGTCACATACATGTCATGTCTCAGTGAATTGTAGGACCCATGCGATAGAGTTCTGGTTTCCAAGTGAGTCAGTCCTAGAGTGGAAGGGTAGGTTAGTTGTGCCTGTAGGTCACTTAATTTACTACCTTAAAGTTAGAAAGATAATTTCTAAGGGGTGTGTTTACCATCTAGTTTGGGTTAAGGATGCTACATCTGAGACCCTGACTCTCCAGTCGGTTCCTATAGTGTGTTTGAGTATCTGGAGACGTTCCCAAATGATCTACTCAGAGTCCTTCCGAAGAGGGAGATTGACTTTGGTATTGACCTTGATCACAATATGCAACCTATATCTATTTCTCCTTATAGAATGGCTCCATCCGAGCTAGAGGAATTGAAAGAACAGGTGAAGGATCTCCTAAACAAGGGTTTCATCAGACCTAGCAAATCCCCCTTGGGTGCACTGTTTCTCTTTGTTCGTAAGAAGGATAGATCTCTCTGTATGTGCATTTTTACTACCGGCAGTTGAACAATGTTACAATCAATAACAAGTATCCTCTTCCCAGGATTGATCATTTGTTTGAAAAACTTTAGGGTGCTAAGTGCTTCTCAAAGATAGATCTCAAGTTCGATCATCACCAACTCAAAGTTAGAGAGAGTGATATCCCAAAGACAGCCTTCAAGACTCGGTATGGACACTATGAGTTCATAGTTATGTCTTTTGGACTAACAAATGATCCTGAAACTTTTATGGGTTTGATGAATAGGGTGTTCAAGTCATATTTGGACATGTTCATGAATGTGTTCATAGATGACATTCTCATATACTCTCAGAGCGAGGAGGAACATGTCGCTCATTTGAGGATTGTGCTACAGACTCTTAAGGATCGCTAGATACTTTCTAAATTCAGTAGTGAGTTTTGTTTGAACTCAATAGCATTTTTGGGCCATGTAATGTCAAGCAAGGGTGTGCAGGTGGACTCTCAAAAGATAGAAGCTATAAAGAATTGGCCTAGACCAGTTAGTCCTTCGGATATCAAGAGTTTCTTAGGTTTAGCGGGCTACTACAGAAGGTTTGTTGAGATATTTTCATCCATTGCAGCACTGTTGACTATGTTGACCCAAAAGAAATTCAAATTTCAGTGGTCGAATGCATGTGAGAAGAGTTTTCAACACCTAAAGACTCAGCTGACTTCAGCCCCCAGTATTGACCCTACCCGAGAGTACAGATGGATTTTTGGTTGTATTGTGATGCATCTAGGGTTGGTCTAGGTTGTGTGTTGATGCAGCATGGCAAGGTCATTGCGTATGCCTCTATACAACTTAAGACTCATGAGAAGAATTACCCGATGCATGACCTAGAATTTGTAGCAATGGTGTTTGCGTTGAAGATTTGGAGACACTATTTGTATGTAGTGCATGTAGATGTATTCATGTATCACAAGAGTCTTCAGTCTGTGTTTTCCTAGAAGGACCTAAATTTACGACAATGGAGGTGGTTAGAGCTTCTTAAGAATTATGACATGAGTGTCCTTTATCATCCGGACAAGGCCAATGGAGTAGTGGATGCCCTTAGTAGGCTATCCATGGAGAGTGTTTCTCATGTGGAAGGTGGAAGAAAAGAGTTGATGAAGGATGTGCACCGGCTTGCACGATTAGGAGTTCGTCTTGTTGACTCGACAGATGGTGGCATCATTGTTCATAATGGTTCAGAATTCTCTTTGGTGACTAAGGTCAAGGCTATGAAAGATGAAGATCCTATCTTGTTAAAGTTGAAGGAAGTGATTCATAATCAGAAGGTGGAGGTCTTCTCCTGAAGGAGAGATGGTGTACTTCGATATCAAGGTTGTTTGTGTGTTCCGGATGTCGACAACTTGAGGAAAGAATGTTGCATGAGGCCCATCGTTCCCGATATTCTATACATACAGGTGCCACCAAGATGTACCGTAACATATGGGAAGTCTATTGGTGGAATGTATAAAGAAGGACATAGCGGAGTTTGTGGCTAAGTGTCCGATTGCCAACAAGTGAAAGTGGAGCATCAAAGACCAGGAGGTCTGCTACAAGACATCAGTATCCCCACTTGGAAGTGGGAAGAGATCAATATGGACTTCATCACAGAGTTATCTCGTACATGTCGATAGTGTGACTCGATTTGGGTGGTTGTGGACCGGTTGACTAAAGCAACTCATTTTCTACTGATCAAAACTATCGATTCAGTTGAGGACTATGCTAAGTTATATATTCGGGAGTTAGTTTGGTTGCATGGTATTCCCTTGTCCATCATATCAAATATAGGTACTCAATTCACTTCGTAGTTTTGGAAGTCATTTCAGAAGGGACTTGGTACTCAGGTCAAGCTTAGCGCAGCTTTTCACCCACAGATGGATGGTCAGGTCGAGTGGACTATTCAGACTCTTGAGGATATGCTGAGAGCATGTGTGATTGACTTCAAAGGTATTTGGGATGATGATAACGCTCAAACTCACACTTCCTGGAAAAGTATAAAGCGGACGTTGTCAATAAAATACTCAACAAAGAGGTTAGGGTCGAACCCACAGGGAATGGGGTAAGATCTAGGCTAATACCGGTAATTGAACTTGTTGGTGAGTTATCTCCAAATTGTGGGTTTCAAAGAAAACAATATTAAAACAAGATTATAATTGTGATTGATATCAAGATTTTCAAATAGCTAGGGTAAGTGTTCCCCATGGGTTCATAACGACTTTGAGTATACACACGTGATCAATTCCAATGCTTACTTGTAGAACTGATAACTAGGGTTTATCCAAACGATTGGTTCGTCCTTATTGGATGACTATACTCAATCACCGGGCCAGGTCTCATGAGTGATTTCAAACTAATCATTAGCAATAAGTTCCAAATTTAACTATCCTGCGACCACAGCTCAAGCTAATACAATGATCATAAAGACCAAGGCTTTGTTCTAATTCTTTTTTCCTAATCTCTACTTCTCTAGGCTCAAGCAAGTAAATAATTCGAGCAAGTCCTAACGTTGTACACCATTAAAAAAACATTTAAATATGAAAAGAATACAATACAAGCATTTAGCATTGGTCTTGAATCACTTTTGTGTAACCTTATTTTATTAATCCACTATGGTTCCCAAAACCCCTAGTTATGGAGGTTTTAGCCTCTCAGGATTGTAAGATTATAATTTGCATTCATAGACAAACACATAATTAAATACTTACAGCAATAATTGGATGAAAACTAGATATGAATATCCAATAACAATCTCATGAACAATGGATGCAGTCAAGAGTTTGATCCTAAGAGTTGCTCTCCAAAACTTAATAAAAATTAACAAATAATATTATCCACACGTTTCTACTACTTCGTGTCACGCCCCGCCTTGGGAAGCATGACTGGCACCTGGTGCTCTACCAAGACCTGGACTGCTGGACTATTGAGCCTAAGCACTTCTGGTGCCAGGCTGGCTCTAACTCTGGATTCACGGAACCAACGGGCTATATAACGGCTGTAAATACAGCCTCCGGCCGACTAGGCCTATAGCCTCCATAAAGAAAAGAACAGCTGACCAGAACCACAGTAGTATAAAGGAACCTATGCGGGCTGACAAGGCCGCCATGCTGACTAGCTTCACTGGAATGCTGAATCGAGTGCTAAACTACTCTCTGACCGGCAAAGTTATCAACTATTAACTGAATAAGGCCCCACACGGCCATCATAAACAAACTAAAACATAGACACGGCCTCACACGATCGGTACAACTATCCACAGGGAATATACAATCTGCAAGCCTCTAAGAATACTAATAAGATGGTTGGGACAGGGCCCCGACCTACCAGTACTGTACAACAAAAGAAAAGGAATAAACCTCTAGCTATCAAGCTCCGGATGACAGGAGCTGATGACTCTGTGTGCTGGCTGGAATTACGAGGGATCAGCTCCTCGTCTATGAGTACCTGCAGGCAAGTAATGCAGTGCCCCCAAACGGGCGTCAGTACCACTTTTACCAAGTATGCGAAGCAATAACTAAACATAATTGAAAATAGACAGTAATACTGATAGTTACTGAATAACAGAAGATCGCTAAGACTGTCTGGGATGGCAGAATTTAAACTAAGCTTAAATGTACTGGAGAGAAGGTGAGAATCATACCTGTCAATGCGGTGTCCTGCTATCTATCAATTTAATAAATAACACATATAGCATACAAGAACCTATACCAGCCCCCATAAGCCGGAAGGTACCAATCAACATGCAATCTATATACCCCTACCTGGGTCGCCATCAAAAAATAACAATTCACTCCACTCATCTAGTAACTATAAGCATCCCGCCGGCCCCCTGGGTATGCAACTTGGGCTCTTTGGGCCCCTGACTATAGTTGTATCTGAGTCCGTAGGACTCCTATAAACTGTAATCTGAGATCTGTGATCTGTAATCTGTAATCTGTGCCCTGGGCACAAGCGCTTGACAGGGGTATGCTATAATGCTGATCAGCCTGCTATGAGGAATGCTGCATCCCATCTTCGTCCTCTGGCAGATGGCATGCCACTCCTTGGAGTGACGTATCCTCACCCTCTGGCGGGCGAGTCGACACAGCTATTAACCCTGGGGCGGCAAGGAAGCTCTAAGGGTGACCAACATAGAACAATCAGGTCTCTACAAACAACAATAATCACATATAACATATATATTAAATATGATAATACTGTCCATGTTCTGAATTCTATTCTGAATCCCTTACTGAATTATACTGAATTTGATACTGAGTTATACTGAGTTTGGAATAATATCTCGCTGTCTCATACTAATTTACTGACTTATATTTTGAATATGACATAATAATTATTCAAGCATGCTTACTGAATTCACACTGGGCATAATACTCGGTTTTGAAACGTTCTTCTGGAATTTATTCTATTTTACTATACTAGAATTACTATCTTGTAGAAGAAACTAGCTTTACATACCTCAGTTGCCGACTTCTTGACTAACTGGCGTAACTCGGCCAATATCCAACTATTTCTTCCAACTGCATTCATATTCATAGAAAATAAAACTAACTTCATAAATATTCTAGACAAAAACACTACTTTGAATATACATACTGCCCAAACTTTGACTTATCGAAAAACAGCCGAAAACTCGCTATTTCTCAGAAGTCCAGAAGGGAGAAATACTCACTTTAGGGCGAGGAGTATATTGACACTAATTTGGAGCAATTCCACTTACCTTAGCTCGGTAAGACGGCGATTCACTGGCTGACTTTCACGAAACTAACTCTGTAGGAATGCTCCTTGCAGCTCAATACCTCGCTACCTGAGGTTATTTCGAGTTTGGACCGCGTTTGACAGCGTAATCGAACGAATATTTGTATGAAATCCTCGTCTCTCTCCCTCTCTGGTCTTTTAAACATGGATAAATGACTTAAAGTTGAAGGTGAGGCCCTTTATATACTTGCAGCAAATACATGGCAACGTGGCACACTGGCCAACACGCCGTTTTGGCTCCGTGCCATGTTGGCTAACGCGGAGGCCCCAGCTCCGTGCCACTTTTCCCCTTTGGGCAGCGCGGTTCGGCCTCCTCTTGCGAAATTCCAACTTGGCACTCATTCGGCCTTTCCCCGGGCCCTTTTTCTCGCACATATGGCATTCTAAAACTCTCAACCAACATGCGAATAGGTCGACTAAATGCTAGAAACTTACGAGGTGTAACATCCTCCCCCCCTTAAGAACATTCATCCTCGAATGTAAACTTTTGCTTGCAGGAATCTCAACTTACTCGACTTATTCTAAAAAAAAATTGGCAGAGTTTCCCCTGTAACATGGACTATCTCAAAATTCCTGAAATGCAGAAAAGTCCAATACAGGTACTCCACACAATACTATAGCATTCATCAGGCAGTAGCCTAGAGTCAACTATCTCATTTATACACATAATATAAGGCAATTCATAAAACAACAATACTAATGTACCTCTGGCTGATTAAGTTTGAAATAACTGAGGATATCTGACTTTCATATCTTCCTCTGCTTCCCAAGTCATTTCCTCTAGATTCCTATTATGCCATAACACCTGACAGAAGCAACATCTGTAGTTCTCAACCTGCGAATCTGCCTGTCCAGTATGGCTACTAGAACCTCTTCATAAGATAGCTCCTCCGTAACCTGGACATTCTGAACTGGGACAACTCTGGAGGGGTCTCCTATATACTTCTTAAGCATGGACACGTGGAAAACGGGGTGAACAGACTCTAATTCTGGAGGTAAGTTCAACTCGTATGCCACTTGGCCTATTCTTCGGCGAATCTGATAAGTCCCAACAAATCTCGGGCTTAGCTTGCCTTTCTTGCCGAATCTCATCACCCCTTTCATTGGAGAGACTTTCAAAAATACCCAGTCATTCACATTAAATTCTAAGTTTTTGCGCCTCACATCAGCATACGATTTCTGGCAGGCCTGAGCAGTCAGTAGGCGTTCTCTGATAAGCTTTACCTTTTCCTCTGACTGATGAATAATATCTGGCCCAATTAGTGCTGACTCTCCTACTTCAAACCACCCAACTGGCGATTTGCATTTTCTCCCATACAATGCCTCATAAGGCGCCATCTGGATAGCTGAATGGTAATTGTTGTTATAGGAAAACTCAATAAGTTGTAAGTGCTCATCCCAGCTACCTCCAAAGTCTAACACACACGCTCACAGCATATCCTCGAGCGTCTGAATAGTGCGTTCTGCCTGCCCATCTGTCTGAGGGTGAAAAATTGTGCTTAGGTTAATCTGTGTCCCCAGGCCTCTCTAAAATGATTGCCAAAATTTAGCTGTAAATTGCGCCCCTCTGTCAGAGGTAATGGACACTGGAACACCGTGCAGTCTGATTATTTCTCTGATATACAACTCAGCATAATCTTCGGCAGAGAAAGTATCCCTTACTGGTAGAAAATGGGATAATTTTGTCAGTCTGTCAACAATTACCCAAATTGAGTCATTTCTATGCCTGGTGCGGGGTAATCCTGCTACAAAATCCATATTTACTGCTTCCCACTTCCAAAGAGGCACCGCTATGTCTTGAGTCAACCCGTCTGGTTTCTGGTGTTCAGCTTTTACTTGTTGGCAATTAGGACACTGGGCTACGAATTCTGCTATTTCCCTCTTCATACTTGGCCACCAGTAGATTCCTTATATATCGTGGTACATTTTTGTCGCGCCTGGATGGAGAGAATAGCAGGCGTAATGTACCTCGCCCATAATCTGCTGGCGAAGCCCTGGAACGTATGGAACACAAAGGTGGCCCTTACATCGCAACACTTCATCCTCAGTTACCTGAAAATCTAGCGTTTTTCCTTGTTGAACACTGTCTTTAAGCTGAACTAGGTCAGGATCTTCATACTGTCGTTCCTTTACCTCCACAACTAATGACGACACTGCGGTGTTCTGAATTACCGCTCTGTTGTCCTCTGTTTCTGCTACACGAACCGCTAAACTGGCTAACTAGTGTATTTCTCAGGCCAATTCCCTCTGCTCGGGCAGCAAGTACGCCAAACTCCCCAGAGACTTACGGCTAAGGGCATCTGCTACTACGTTGGCTCTCCTGGGTGATATAGAATATTTACATCATAATCTTTCAACAACTCCAACCAGCGACGCTGCTGTAAATTCAACTCTCTCTGGATGAAATACATTGTAGGCTTTTATGATCAGTTAAAATATCCACATGAACACCATACAATTAATGTCTCCATATCTTTAGGGCGTGGATCACTACGGCTAGTTCCAGGTCATGGGTAGTATAATTCCTTTCATGTTTCCTCAGCTGTCTGGAAGCATAAGCAATTACTTTACCATGCTACATCAACACACATCCTAACCCAATACCCGAAGCGTTATAGTAAATTGCATAACCCTCTGTACCTTCTGGAAATGCTATCACTGGGGCAGAGGTCAACCTGTCTTTCAATTCCTGGAAACTCTGCTCACATGCCTCTATCCACTAAAACTTTACTGCTTTTTGCATCAGCTTAGTCAGAGGTGTCGCTATAGTGGAGAATCCCTCAAGAAATCTTCTGTAGTACCCTGCTAATCCAAGAAAACTGCGTACTTCAGTCAGAGTGGTAGATCTGGGCCATGTTTTTACTGCTTCTATTTTCTGTGTCTACTTGTATACCAGCGTCCGACACGATATGCCCCAAGAAGGCTACTGAGTTCAGCCAAAATTCACATTTAGAGAACTTGGCATACAGCTGATGGTCCCTGAGAATCTGGAGCACTATCCGCAAATGATCCTGGTGTTCTGCCTCTGAGCGAGAATACACCAGAATATCGTCAATAAACACTATCATGAATAGGTCCAGGTATGGTCTGAAAATGCTGTTCATCAGGTCCATGAATATTGTGGGAGCATTTGTCAGCCCAAAGGACATGACTAGGAATTCAAAATGGTCGTATCTGGTCCTGAAGGTAGTCTCCGAAATGTCCTTTTCACGAACTCGAACATGATGATATCCGGACCGTAAGTCAATCTTGGAGAAATATCTGGCCCTCTGTAACTGATCAAACAAATCATCTATTCTGGGAAGCGGATACTTATTCTTGACTGTAACCTTGTTCAACTGCCGGTAGTCTATACACATGCGGAGGGAGCCATCCTTCTTTCTCACAACAGAACCGGCGCACCCCAAGGTGAAGTACTCGGCCTAATAAAGACCTTATCTAAAAGATCCTTCAGCTGTTCCTTTAGTTCTCTGAGTTCAGCAAGAGTCATACGATACGGAGGGATTGATATGGGCTGAGTTCCTGGTAGCAAATCAATTCAAAATCTATTTCTCTTTCTAGGGGAATACCAGGTAGCTCATCTGGAAATACGTCGGGGAATTCATTAACCACTGAAACAGACTAGAGAGTTGGAGGCTCTACCCGCACATCCTGGACTCTGACTATGTTGCAAATGCATCCCTTAGCTATCCACTTCCTTGCCTGAAGGTGGGAAATAAACCTACCTTTTGGTGTAGCTGTACTGCCCTTCCACTCTCGTACTGCCTCCCCTGGAAAGTGGAATCGGACCATCTTGGTCCAGCATTCTACATTGGCATAGCACGGCACTAACCAATCCATACCCATAATGGCATCGAAATCAATCATCTCTAATTCTACCAGATCTACTGTGGTTTGACGATCAGCAACCTCTACTTTACACCCTCGATAAACCCTTCAGGCTATGATGGAGTCACTGACAGGTGTAGATATTGAAAAGGGTTGCTGAAGCAACTCTAGTACAACACTGATCTTTCAAGCCACAAATGGGGTAATGTAGGACAAGGTAAATCCTAGATCAATCAATACATAAGCAGGGTGAGGAAAATAGTCATCATACCTGTTACCACTTCTGGAGACGCCTCTGAGTCCTGCCTTCTTAGTAATGCATAGGTACGGCTTAGGCCCGTACCTGAATTAGAGGCCCCTGATCTTCCTCGGCCTCTACCTACTGGGACTGAGGGCCTATGCCCTATCGAGGCTGCTGGAGCTCGAGGCCCTGTTGACGCCCTATCTCGGTTACCCTGACCCCTGGCTGGACAATCTCTCATCACATGACCCTCCTGCCTGCATATATAACACCCTGTGGAGCCATATCTGCAAGCTCCAGTGTGGGGTCGACTGCAAATAAAGCAAGGTGGGGGTGTATACCTACTCTGCTCTGCCCTCCTCCGCTGCGGTGAATCTACCATTCGTGAGCTGCCGCCGGACTCTGACTGCCATCGGCGACTGAATCTACCCCTCTGCGGCTGTGATAGAGGTGGGGCTCTAGGTGGCCTATTTGACAACCGTGGCCTAGGCCCTCTCCAGATCTCCCCCTGTATCTCATCTGATCTATCCCTGCGGCATTGTTCCTGATTTATTTGTCTGCTATCCTATTGCTGCTGTCTAAGGCCCTCAATAGTCTTGGCAAAGGCCTGCACCCGAGTAATATCCATATCTTCCCACAGTGTAGCTGTCACGCATGCCTCAATATATTCTGGGTCCAGACCCATAATAAACTGGTGGACTCTAGATGGCATGGTGTCCACAAAGGCTGGAGCATAGCGGGCCAAGGAATCAAACTGCAAGGCGTATTCCCGTACACTCCTCGCCCCCTGCTCCAAGTGTAAAAATTGGTCCATCCGGGCCTGTCGGATTTCCTGTGGCAGATAATTGTCCAAGAAGGCCTCTGAAAAGCTGGACCATGTCGGAGCGGCAACATCTCTCCCTCTGGACCTTTCCCAACTTTCGTACTACAACACAGCAATATCCCACAGCCGGAATACTGCTAACTCAACCGACTCTGTAGATGTCACATGCATGACCCGGAAGATTCTCTGCATCTGATCTAGGAAGTCTGGGGGTCCTCTGCCTTATCCAACCCTGTGAACTGTGGGGGACCTAGTACCAAGAATTCTCGGACCCTCGAACTGCCAGGCCCACCTGATGACTCAATTGTTACGAGTGGCACTGACTGGCGCTAAGTAGCCATCATTTGTGCCAACATAACTACTACACTTCAAATTTACTAGTCGGATGGTGTGGGTACAGGAACTATCGGAGGCGGTGTCGTCCCGAGTGGCTCCTGGTGGGGTAGGGACTGCTGAGAAGGTCGAGACGACACCTCTGTATCGCCCTCAGATCAGCCTGATTCTAAACAAGGCTGAGCCATCCTGCTGGTACCTTCTCCTGCTGCAGTATCCAATCTTCCTCTGCCATTTTCTCTGTAAACAAAGAGTATGATAAGTTTTAGGGACTCAACCCTATACTATACTGCTTTATGGCACGATTGACTATAAAGAAAGAGTAACCATCCTATCATGCCTTGCAGCCTCCTGCCTATGGTATGTGGTGCACAACACATCTATAGACAAGACTCCACTTAGCACGGCTTGCAACTCCCTGGGATACGACCTGCTCTGATACCAAGTTTATCACGCCCCGCCTTGGGAGGCATGACTGGAACCTAGCGCCCTACCAAGACCTGGACTGCTGGACTACTGAGCCTAAGCACTTTTGGTGCCAGGCTGGCTCTAACTCTGGATTCATGGAACCAACGGGCTATATAATAGTTGTAAATACAGCCTCCGGCTGACTAGGCCTATAGCCTCCTGCAAGATAAAAACAGCTGACCAGAACCACAGTAGTATGAAGGAACCTATGTGGGCCGACAAGGCCGCCATGGTGACTAGTTTCACTGGAATGTTGAATCGAATGCTAAACTACTCTGTGACCGGCAAAGTCACCAACTATTAACTGAATAAGGCCCCACACGGCCATCATAAACAAACTAAAACATAGACAGGGCCTCACACGACCCGTGCAACTATCCACAGGGAATATACAATTTGCAAGCCTCTAAGAATACTGATAAGATGGTCGTGATACGTCCCCGACCTACCCGTACTGTACAACAAAAGAAAAGGAATAAACCTCTAGCTGTCAAGCTCCGGATGACTGGAGCTGATGACTCTGTGTGCTGGCTGGAATTACGAGGGATCGGCTCCTTGTCTATGAGTACCTGCAGGAAAGTAATGCAGCGCCCCCAAATGGGCATCAGTACCACTGGTACCAAGTATGCAAAGCAATAACTAAACATAATTGAAAATAGACAGTAATACTTATAGTTACTAAATAATAGAAGATGGCTAAGACTGCCTGGGATGGCAGAATTTAAACTAAGCTTAACTGTACTTGAGAGAAGGTGAGAATCATACCTGTCAATGCGGCGTCCTACTATCTATCAATTTAATAAATAACACATATAGCATACAAGAACCTATACCAGTCCCCATAAGACGGAAGGTACCAATCAACATGCAATCTATATATCCTTACCCGGGTCGCCATCAACAAATAACTATTCACTCCACTCATCTAGTAACTATGAGCATCCCACCGGCCCCCTGGGTATGCAACTTGGGCTCTCTGGACCCCTGACTATAGTTGTATTTGAGTCCGTAGGACTCCTGTAAACTGTAATATGAGATCTGCGATCTGTAATCTGTAATTTGTGCCCTGGGCGCAAGCGCTCGACAGGGGTATGCTATAATGCTTATCAGCCTGCTATGAGGAATGCTGCATCCCATCTTCGTCCTCTGGCGGACAGCATGCCACTCCTTGGAGTGACATATCCTCACCCTCTGGCGGGCGAGTCGACGCAGCTATTAACCCTGGGGCGGCAAGGAAGCTTTAAGGGTGACCAACATAGAACAATCAGCTCTCTACAAACAACAATAATCACATATAACATATATATTAAATCTGATACTGCTCGGCTTGCTCTGCTCGTGGTAATTTATATTAAAAACCGACATGCAAGTGCACGTGGTCAAACAAGTAATAAAGTGGCTAAGTAGCCAAGTATCGATCCAAGGAGGCTCAAGATATGTAAAATTGCCTAGTTTACTATATTCCTATTTCACTTCTAATTATGCTAACAACAATGTAACCAATAGTTACTTGAGTTTTTGGTTTCTAAACTATATATACTACAACTAATAACAACTATTTACTTGTGAATTTAGACAATGGATATGAACATGCCAAGGTTAAGAACAAGTAATGACTTGATAATCATGATAATTTGGTTAATCTCTTCTTCATGTTGCTAGCCAAGAACATTTGCCTAGAAATTAAAACTCTCGTATTTAATTTCACTTTAGAATCATAAACCATCCGTCTACATTTTTGTGATCAAATGCAATTTATGACCTAGCACTACAATTCCGGTTCCTAAATTGACTAATACGGCTTTCAAGTATACTTCTATCAGGAAAGCACATCAAAACCCAATTTTCCCAAATCAAGTTAAGAACAATACCCTATTAATTCACAACTTTCCAATTTCTTGCTCTCTCGAGTGAAATTGGACTTTTTAGATGTACATTAATGTTGGCCAATCACTAATGCAGTAAAAACAAGAATTAATAGAACAACATTAAAGAAGAAGAAGAAACCATATCAATTATAATCAGAATTCATTACACATGTTCAAAACCTCAGCAAGGAAGAGAATTAGCCACTCATTCTTGGATTGATCATCCTAAAATGAGATTAAATCATACGTACAATTGATAGAAAGAAGAAAGGAAGAGAAGAATTCCCTTAGCTTTTTCGTTCTTCAACTGCTACTAACCCACGTTCCTGCTCTCCACTTCTGAACTCAGTCTAAAAACTAAAAAACTACTTAAAATAAACCTAAGTGTGCTATTTATACTAGTGGGAAATTTTTCACGGAATAACAAGCAACGTGTCACGGAGGCCAACGCGGAGCACTGCCTCCGTGACACGGCGTGGACGCGGACCTTCACTGGAATTTCCAGGGTCCGGTAAATTAACCTCAACGTGGCACGGAGGCCATCGCGGAGGCCTCTCTCCGTGCCACGGAGCTGACGCGAAGGCACACTGGAAATTGCCATTTTAATTTATGTCCAGGCAGTGTGCTACCGCGATGGTAGCGTGGCACGGCTCCATCGCGGAGCCCCTATAAAATATGCATTCCAAGGTCTTTTCCACGCTCGCATCCAAGTCCAACTCCGACATAGTTCCAACACGCATTTTAGCTCCTAAAAATCACATTTACCTGCAAAACAAATGCTAATCATGTTGGTTAGTATAAATTCGCATTTTATTACCAATTACATGATATTATATACACATTGCACAACAAACAAGGTAAAAATGATACGTTTGAGTATCACTTGGGCATATAAATCTGCCCAAGATCAGATACTACTGTCCATGTTCTGATATTCTATTCTGAATCCCTTGCAGAATTATACTGAATCTGATACTAAGTTATACTGAGTCTGTAATAATATCTCGTTGTCTGACACTAATTTACTAACTTTTATTCTGAATATGACATAATAATTATTCAAGCATGCTTACTGAATTCACACTGGGCATAATACTCGGCTTTGAAATGTTCTTCTGGAATTTATTCTATTTTACTATACTAGAATTACTATCTTGTAGAAGAAACTAGCTTTACATTCCTCAGTTGCCGACTTCTTGACTAACTGGCGTAACTCGGCCAATATCCAACTATTTCTTCCAACAACATTCATATTCATAGAAAATAAAACTAAATTCATAAATATTCTAGACAAAAACACTACTTTGAATATACATACTGCCCAAACTTTGACTTATCGAAAAACAGCAGAAAACTCGCTATTTCTCAGAAGTCCATAAGGGAGAAATACTCACTTTAGGGCTAGGAGTATATTGACACTAATTTGGAGCAATTCCACTTACCTTAGCTCAGTAAGACGGCGATTCGCCGGCTGAATTTCACGAAACTAACTCTGTAGGAATGCTCCCTGCAGCTCAATACCTCGCTACCCGAGGTTATTTCGAGTTTGGACCACGTTTGACGGCGTAATCGAACGAATATTTGTATGGAATCCTTATCTCTCTCCCTCTCTGGTCGTTTAAACATGGATAAATGACTTAAAGTTGAAGGTGAGGCCCTTTATATACTTGCAGCAAAATACATGGCAGTGTGGCACGCTGGCCAACGCGCTGTTTTGGCTCCGTGCCACTTTTCCCCTTTGGGCAGCGCGGTTCGTCCTCCTCTTGCGAAATTCCAACTTGGCACTCATTCGGCCTTTCCCTGGGCCCTTTTCTCGCACGTATGGCATTCTAAAACTCTCAACCAACGTGCGAATAGGTCGACTAAATGCTAAAAACTTATGGGGTGTAACACTTCATTTCTATGTTCTCTGATTAAAATAAAACATAAAAGATGTTTATACAGACATTAGAAATCTTTTCCTAAGCTAACAGAGAATTTTCCATATCTGGCGCTGATTGTATCACGACTGATCCTACGACCCATAGCAGGATTGTACGCGTCGTGCCTGCTTCTCGTACTTCCTTGGCTGCTGCAGATTTTTCTAAGTGTTGGATGGCTAGTACAACTCATCATAGTCCTACAAGTTTTACAATGCATCCGTGGTTTGGCCCTAAGAACTCTGACATCTTCTGAAGTTTTCCACAAGTGTTGTGGTACGCCTTGTACTTTCCTCGTACTACTCGTACTGCTTGTTGTAAAAGTTTTGCCATGTCTTGAATAATCTCCTAAAGTTCACCACAGCTCATGTTATGGGTCGTATGTGAGTGCTACGACCCATGATTTCGTCCGTACCAAGAGACTCCCTTTGTGCAAATTTCTCTAAACAATTCCACGACTCTAGTTATGGCTCGTACCATCTTGGTACAGCTCATACTGAGAGTCATATGTTGCCTTCCTCTTATTCCAGCCTTCTGAATTTCAATACGATTCTCAGTATAACTCGTACAATCAAGGTACGGCTCATACTGAGACTTGTACTTGACTTTTTTTTCTGCAATTTTAAGCCTCTTCTGCACATTTTTGCTCCAACACTAATTTTTTCTAAAATCAAAGTAAAATTGCCACATATCCATATAAACATACTTAAGTCCATGCTAGTTTCTCAGTTTTAAGCTTTGAAAGTGGTGTAAACTCACTGCATATCAACACTCTCAACTCAAGACTTTTTCATGTCCTCAAGTAAAAAAAACAAAAAACTAAACACAATGCTTAACTAGAAAATAAACCTAGGATACTACAGCCAATATCAAACAAAACTTTGCACCATAACTCAAACAGCTTTTGACCCTTTTTCCTGTGAACCAAATCAGCACATGCTCATAAAGCAATCATAAAATATGATAAATAGGGATCAAGATATGTCATAAAGCTATTAACAGATAGTTAAGTCATCACCAATGCTTTTCACATAGAAAACTGGTAGAAATAAACATAAATCATGTATCCTCACAGCAAATGAAGTCCCCCACTCACAGATATAGTAAAATATGAAACATGGGACTGAACAAGTAAGATTCTCACTCTCACAAAGAAGTTCCAATTACTTCATATCGGATACCATAGGCTTGCCCTTATTTTCTCTACTTCGATTTGTCAGATGGTCAGGCTAGGATCACTGTAGGACTTGCTTCGGCTTTTAATGTAGGTTTTCGGGCTAGGTATGGTAGATATGGAATCTTTTAAGTGACTAAACCCCTCCTTAGTGCTACATACATGTGGCTCACTTTTTCACCCTTTTTACTTTTTTCCACTTTTTCCTCCCTTTTCACCCTTTTTATGCACTTGTATGAGTGTGGTGTGTTTCTTCAAACTTTTATGCATCTTTCTCTTTTTGTATTTTTTTTAATTTTTTTTCTTTCTTTTTTTATTTTTTCATATCACACCTCATCTTTCACCTTTTCTTTTCTCTTCCTTTTTCACCTTCCCAATATTTATGCTTCCCTACTCTAGCCACCCTCAATTTAGGCATTTTGCCTATGTTGAGGTTCATAATGTTCAAGGAGGTACTAAGGCCAAAACAAGTTCATTATAAAAATGGATATCGTTAATTGGTTAATCAAAGAAAAATGGTTCATTTAAGGCTCAAAATCGGGGTCAAAGGAATCATATTATTTTGGTAGGGTCATTTAAACTAAAAATGAGCTAAACAAAAACGACCTATGATCCTTTCCTAACCAATTATCCTAAAACCTATATAAAGACCACCTGGACAAGTTCTAGATCCTCTACACAGTATTGAACTAGGTATCAGACCTCACTCACTCATGGTACATGTCTTGCATTCACTCTACTTATCCGGTTTTTACATGGCTAATAAAAACTATTTATGCTAATATATTAAATGACATAAAAACATCCACAGAAATCATGCTTTGCAATAACAAGTACATAGCTAATCATTAAAAAAAATTTAAATAGGGTCAATTTTTACAACTCCAAAACTAGTGTATTTTATTGGTTGAGTACTCCTAAGGTACTTTCTAATTAACAAATATCACAAAAATAAAATCCTAAACATGCCAGTTCTACTAGATAGCATGCCCGAGGGAAAAGAAACAAGGCAAAAAACTCTTGGACGAATCAAAATTCCAAAAATACAAGTACACCCTCTCCTCTTTTTGAAAAGCATGTTTCATCCCCGAAGCATAGAATGTAAAAACAGAAGGAAGGGAACATACCTGAGAATCACTAAGCACTCCTGTCATCTAGCGGAGGAGGTACCTCCGCTGCAATCATGGCACTGGCAGTGGTCGGTGCACTCACTGGTGTATTAATAGGGGGAGTGGCTACCCTATCGGTAGTAACGGCCGCCTCTATGACCTCTAGAATCATCAGAGTTTAATGTGTCTTGCTTGAAGGGTCCTTGCCACCCGCAAGCTCTACCTGGGCCATGGTGGAGCTACCTTCTCCTCTAACTCTCTCAAGAAGCTCCAACTGATGCACCTCGTGAGTCTGCTGACTCTTTAATCTTGCCCGCTTGCACTCTCTCTTCTCACTCTTTCTCTTTTTCTTTGGGGTCTCATCTCCAACATACTTAGAGACCCTCTTTTTGCCTTTCTCCTTGTCAACTCCTATGGGCTCCCAATAAGCCTCCAAATTAAGCACTTCATCAATACTAGCATCGAGGTCAGGAAGATTGGGAGCTTCTATGATTGCCAGCTACCTTGATGACAGCTCAGCCACTTGATTCCGAAGAGCCCCCAACTCCTCACGGTAGCTTTTGTATCAGTCTACTCGGCCATATGCATGTTGAATCTACTCTCAAAACCATTTAATCTAGCATGTAGGGCCTATGCAGTTGTCTCAATCTCTGCCTTTTCCCAAGGCTTGACATTCTCCATCATCTACTGAACCTTTTTCTCAGCTATGGTCAGTCTCTTGGCCAGCTTCTAAAGAAATTCCTGAGACACTAGCATGTACCCAACTAGAGTTTGGCTCAAGAGTCTCATGGGTGGTGCGACAAAGGTGCTAGGAGCTACACTTAATGACCGGTATCTGTAGCCGGTGTCTCGCCCTGCTCCTGTGAAGTGGGGGCGTTCACTTGTGTGCCCCCAATTGTGCATGATAGTGGGACTGCGGTAGAAAGTCATGCCCGACTTACTGGGTTCATCTCATTCTAGATTAGGCTAATATCAGCGGTCCGCTATCCTCCGATCAAGTTCTCTTCACCAATTCACCTTGATGCCAACCTCTATGCACAATCTAAATACGAGACTTGGGAATGGGATGATAGTGCTCAATCCTATAGCTCGATCCTGCATCTCCTCTACAATGACCCTCGGGATATTAATGGGGTATCTAGACATGATATAGGCCACCAAAGCTTCTCTGTGTGCTGTGAGGTTATTATCATTTACTAATGGGGCCAACCAGTGGCACACTAACGTCCAACAGGCTTTTGCTATGAAGTTCAAAGAGTTCTTTGTGACCTACTTGCTACTAATGACCCATTATGCCTCTTCTTTGTTCCCAGCAATCACTCTGGCTAACCATTGAATCTACCTTTGCCTCTCATTGAAACTCAACTTCTTGATCTATTTCAAGGCCTACATCCGAGAGTCATATTAAGGTATAGCATGTGTTGGTATTAAGTGGGGCCCATATAATACCCAAGCAATAGTGTGTTCGGATATATCAACCTCTCAGCCTCTAACCATGACGCTCTCCATCTTGGATTGATCTATCATCTTTTTCCCCTCTTTAGCTTTCTGCTCCATGGTTACCAAATAATTAGCATAGAACTCTTGGACAATTTCTGAAGTGTATCAATCCGGGGTTCTAGCCATTCAATCAAATCCATAGAAGCTAAATATCTACTTTATCTCCTCCATCACATTCAATGAATTCATGAGGACCCGCGGCTCTTCTTGAATGCTCTACCTAGGTTTATTCTTGGTGGTAAGAGCAATGCCCTGTTCATATATTTCCTAGGCTCCTATTACTCTCCACCGAATGGTGTGGTTCTTCCTAGGCGGAGTCTGCTCCTGTTCGCCATTGGGTGCCTCCTCCTCTGATCCGGACTCACTGCTTGCATCTCCAGATTGGGCCTCCTCGGATCCCTCTTCTTCATTAGAGTCACTTCTGGACTCTTGGGCTCTTTCTTCCGCTCCCTCCTCAAACTAGGGAGCACCAGCAGATGTGGAAATGGCCGCTACAGCTTGGGGTTTAGCCTTCACCCTAGTGGTTCGGGTCCCGTCAGTATCATATGTATCGACTCGGTATTCCTCTACTGAACCACTAGGGGAGTTTCCCGCTTATTCGAATTCGGAGGTCTTATCAAGCAATGTCCTTCAAGCAGTTGCCTTGGATGCTTTTCATTTTTGCATCATTGTACCTCAGGAGAAAAAGGGTTAGAATTCTGAATCTAAGAAAAAGAAAGCAAGAAAAAAATCCTCTGTAATTTATCACAAGTCTACAGTATTGGTCGTACCTTGGAGGTACTATTCGTACTAATACTCGTAATATCTCAAGTCAATGTTACGCCTCTGAGGTATGATACGTACCATGAAGGTACGGTCTGTGCCACAAGTCGTATGAGGATGCCCCTGGAAAACAAATGTTCTTTATTTTTCCATGACTCATGGTCCGACCCGAAAGTTGATTCCACGAGTCTTAGAAAGGATTGTACTGTCACTTCTAGACTTGAACCTTTTCAAATCCTTGGTATGATTTCTAGGTATGACTCATAGCAGGATACCATGAGCCATACTAGGATTCATGCCCCATGATTATTACAAATTTGTCCAGGGACAGTCCCAACGAGACATTCTACTAGTCGTAGTATGAAACCAAGTCATAGTAAGGCTTGTGAAGCCTGTCCCTGCCTTATTTTTTATTCAGTTTATAGGAGATTTTAATTTGGTGTTGGGTTCTAAGAATTCCCCAAGTTCAGGCATACATTTATCATGTTTTAGAATTTATCCATTCCTCCCATTTTTAATCACAACCTGTAACTCAAGTTTCACAATTCATTGCACGATTTTTACAAGTTTCATCCCTACCCAGTTGCACACCAACTAGTTCACATCCCTGGTCATTGTCCTTTTTAATTTTTTTCAAGCATTGAGAGAGCTCTCAGGGATTAAGCAGGTTTGCTTCAAGAACAAAAGGTCATAATTATCCAATTCAAGGAGTACACTTACTTGAATGTTGGTTACTTCGATTGATAATCAGAAGCTAGGGTTGGAAGTTGGATTCTCGGTGTAATCTAGGCAAAAATTCACTCCATTGGTCTTGATTTTGAGTTACGGGTGTGAGGGAGTCGTGAGTTCTGGTTGTGAATTTGGTTTTGACTGTGTAGGAGAAGGGGACGGTGTGTTTGAGTTTAAATAAGTTATAGGGAAGATTTGAAAATCTACGCCGAGTTGGGTGATTTTAAATTTTTTGACCCATCACGACTCATACCACGAGTCATGGGAAGGCCGTATGACTCGTCCCTTGAACTTGTAATAGAGAGGTTGTGAAACTTACTTGTGGACCTACGAGCATATCTTACGCCTCATACTATGGGGGTGTAATTCGTACTATGACTCATAGGTCTTTCTTACGTTGAGGTCCATGCATTGCATAGTTCATGACCATAGTGAGTACCACGACCCGTACAATGAAGTTACGAGTCATAGGACCAACCTTACCCTGAACTCATGCACTGAAATACCTTTCTACTTCTCACCATGACTCATACTACAGCCCTTACTATCCTCTTACGAGTTGTACTGAGGCCCGTTGCACCTTCCTGTTCAGCAATTCTTCTGCCACCTGTTTTTGTTTCCCCTACACACTAGACACACATACGTTAATAACTTGAGTTTCCTCCCAAGAAGCACTTGATTTAATGTTGTGGCACGATACAGGTGGTTCGATTACTCAGAATTCACCAAACCACCACTTGGGTTTCCTCCCAAGAAGTGCCTGGTTTAACGTCACGGCACGATGCAAGTCTCTTGAATAAAACTTTGTCAAGGAACTCGAATTCATCCTCTCTTACTGAAACAACTCTGTACTCCTTCGGTTACTTCACTGACCGGCATACATCGAAGAAGACCTCTTCTTTATTGGGTCGAAACTTCAACAGGCCAGCCTCCACATCCACTAAGGCTCTCCCAGTGGCAAGGAATCGTCACCCCAAAATAATGGGGACCTCAAAATCAACCTCTATATCAAGGATCACGAAGTCCGCTGGGAATATGAATCTATCCACTTTAACAAGCACATCAAATAGGATCCCCACGGGCTTCTTCACATTTATGTTGGCCATCAGTAGCTGCATAGTGGTCAGTGTGGGGGCTCCCAAGCCCAGCTTCTTAACACAGCTAACAGCATCAGATTGATGTTTTCTCCCAAATCACAGAGTGCTCTCGCGAACTCAATATCGCCAATTGTACATGGAATAGTGAAGGCACCTGGATCTTCCTTCTTCTAGGAAAGGACCCATGAGGTTATAACACTACAATGATGCACATTATCCATAGGCTCATAGCTCACGGTCCTTTCCTTCGTGACAAGGTCCTTCATAAACTTGGCATATCCCGACATTTGTTCTAATGCCTCGACTAATGGTATGTTTACAAATAATTGTTTGAGCATTGACAAGAATTTTTGAAACTTACCATTCTTCGCCTTCTTCTTCATTCTTTGAGGGAACGGTGGGGATGATCGTGGAATGGCCTTGTGCATTTGTGTAGCTCCTTATTTCTCTCCTTGTTCAACTTCAAGGCCATTTTTAAAACTTGGATCCATAGTCAACTCAGCGTCCTCATTATGCTCATTCTCAGCAACATCTTTCTCATCTTTGATCATGCTTTCTTTCTTCCTTTCAACTACAACTGGCAGAGGGGGGTCAACCTTGGTCTTTCCACTCCTAGTCATCACAGCTATGCAGTGACCATCATGCTTTGGATTTTGGACAGTGTTTCTAGGTATTGTACCCTTTTGCCTAGGGTTCATGGATGTTGGCAGTTGCCCTAGCTATTGTTCGATCTTCTTGATTGTCGTAGCATGTGACTCCACTCTCTGACCCATGCTCGATAGAGCACTACGGATGTCTTTCAACTAATCATCTATGGATCTCACCTTCTTTAGCATCTCAGCCATCATGCTTTCCAACTTTGACTATCCAGTCTCCCCCTCACGTGCATTAGGAGGCACGTACAATCCTACTTGATCGTTGCGGTAACCTTCATTCCTTCTCAAATCTCCCTCACGCTCACGACCTCGGCTTCTGTCGTTGTACCCATTCCGATTGTAATTTTCCCTGTATTGGTTCCAACCTTGGTTTCCAGAACCTTGGCACCAAGTGTCTTGTCAAACCCTAGGGCGTTGGCTTAGAAACCCACCACCTAGTTGTCCAAGAAGTTTTCCTCCTCCTCGAAATTTGAGTGGTCAGGCCCTTGCTCTTGTCCTTATGTCCCCACTACATTAACTTTTCTTGATACAGCTCCCATAATATGCTTGGTGAGCAACTCCAATGATGTGCGCATATGAGCCAATTCCTGGTCACATTCTTCTTCCTTCCTCCATTGGTCTGCAGTCAAACCAACAGCATATGTACCAACCATTGCTTCTGCTTCCCGAGTGTTCCATGCTCTGTTTGTATTTGTTACTCTATCTAGAATAGTGGTAGCTTGCTCCCAGGTGTGGCTCATTAATTCTCCTCCCACCACTGTGTCTGCTACTGTTTTTGTACTGTTGTTTAATGATCTATAGAATATATCCAATGAACTATCATCAGGAATTTTTTGGTTTAGGCACTTAGTCAATTTCTAGTTGAACCTCAACCAGGTTTTTGAAGTGCCTCAGTCTTCAATTGTTGAAAATTATAGATTTTGTCCTTAAGTTGCAGCATCCTAGAGGGTGGAAAGAATCTCTCTAAAAAAGCTTGCTTGAGCTCCCTCTAGTTGGTAATGGAGTCGTTGGGCAACTCCGATAACCATAAAGTGGCTTCCCCAGACAGAGAAAAGGGGAAGATTCTTAGCCTTATAGCATCCTGGCTAACTCCGGGCAACCTGTACTCCTTTCATATTCCCACAAATTTCATCAGGTTCAGGTGGGCATCATCAGTTGCATAACCACTAAACACCCCTTTCATGTTCAATAACTGGATCATGGTGCTAGTGATGTCAAATTTTGCCCTAGCAGGCAATGGTGTGGTACAATAGCTCCAGTTGACCCGGCTTCATCAATGTCCAAGTCATCCTCATCAAAAAGTTGAGGGAATATCTTTGACCTCTGTTGACCCTCCCATGGCGACCGGCATTGACAATCTCATCTCAAGCATCCTCTGCACCCTAAAGTGCAACTTGCTGAGCTAGCTCGGCTTTCCTAGCTTGTTCAGCAATATGGGCATCTCTCGCTCTTGGTTCTCCAATTTTGTAGTATTATTTTGAGTTTTAGATTCAAAGGAATTAGGGGGTCTCCACTCCAAATAGTACTTGGCATTCGCCCAATGACTACCTATGGATATCCAAAAACAAAAGGACAATGTAATTCAGGATATAACAACCAAAAGTCAAATACAAGCAATTAATCTAATCTTAGTCAGATTCCCCGGCAACGGTGCCACTTTTTGATAATGCGCAAACTCACACTTTCTGGCAAAGTATGAAGCTGACGTTGTCAATAAAGAACCCAACAAATAGGTTAGGTCGAACCCACAGGGAATAGGGTAAGATCTAAACTAATGCCAGTAGTTGAACTTGTTGGTGAGTTATCTCCAAATTGGGGGGTTTCAAAGAAAATAATATTAAAATAAGATTATAATTGTGATTGATATAAAGATTTATAAATAACTATGGTAAGTGTTCCCCATGGGTTCATAACTACTTCGAGTGTACACACGTGATCAATCTCAATGCTTACTTATAGAATTAACAACTAGGGTTCATCCAAACAACTAGTTCATTCCTATTGGATGACTATACTCAATCACTAGGTCAAGTCTCATGAGCGATTTCAAACTAACCGTTATCAATATGTTCCAAATTTAACTATCCTGCAACCACAGCTCAAGTTAATACAATTATCATAAAGATCAAGGCTTTGTCGTAATTCTCTTTCCCTAATCTCTACTTCTCTAGGCTCTATCAAGTAAAGAATTCGGGCAAGTCCTAACATTGTACACCATTAAGAAATGTTTAAAGATGAAGAGAACACAATACAAGCGTTTAACATTGGTCTTGAATCACTTTTATGTAACCCTATTTCTTTAATCCACCATGGTTCCTACAACCCCTAGTTGTGGAGGTTTTAGCCTCTCATGATTGTAAGATTATAATTTGCATTCATAGATAAATACATAATTTAATACTTAAAGCAATAATTGGAAGAAAACTAGATCTGATTATCAAATAACAATCTCAAGAACAATGGATGAAGCCAAGAGTTTGATCCTAAGAATTTCTCTCCAAAACATGATAAAAATTCACAAATAATATTCTGCACACGTTTCTACTACTTCATTTATGTTCTCTGACTAAAATAAAACATATAATATATTTACACAGACACTAGAAACCTTTTCCTAAGCTAATAGGGTATTTTCCATATTTGGCGCCGACTATATAGCGGCTGATCCTAAGACCCATAGCAGGATTTTACGGGTCGTACCTGCTTCTCATACGTCCTTAGCTCTTGCAGAATTTTCTAAGTGTTGGCAGAAAGGTACGACTCGTACCACAGTCCTACGAATCGTACAATGCATCTGTGGCTTAGCCCTGAGAACTCTGACATCTTCTGAAATTTTCCACGAGTGTTGTTGTACACCTCGTACCTTCCTCCTACGACTCGTACTGCTTGTTGTATCGAAAGTTCTACCAAGTCTTGAATAATCTCCTAAAATTCACCACAGCTCATGGTACGGGTCATATGTGAGTGCTACGATCCGTGAGCTCATCCGTGCCAAGAGACTGCCTTTATGCAAATTTCTCTGAACAATTCCACGAATCTAGTTACGGCTCATACCATCTTGGTACGTCTTGTACTGAGAGTCGTATGTTGCATTTCTCTTATTCCAACCTTCTGACTTTCACCACTAATCAAGGTATGGCTTGTACTGAGACTTGTACTTGGCTGTTTTTCTTCATTTTTAATCCTCTTTTGCACATTTATGCTCCAACACTTATTTCCCCTGAAATCAAAGTAAAGGTGTCTCTTATCCATATAAACATACCTAAGTCCATGCTATTTTCTCAGTTTAAAGCATCAAAAAAGTTGTAAACTCACAGCACATCAGATGACCACTTACCTCTTATCGAATTTGCTTACAATAACTATTACCACTCCAGTATCTAGATGGCTCCGTTTGAGGCTCTGTATGGGCAGAGATGTAGGTATCCTACTGGTTGGTTTGATGTGGGAAAAGCTACATTGATAGGCCAAATTTAGTTCATGAGGCTGTGGAGAAAGTTCAACTTATAAAGGAAAGGCTGAAAACAACTTAGAGTCATCAAAAGTCCTATGCGGATGTGAGGAGGAGAGAACTTGAATTTGAAATTGATGATTGGGTGTTATTGAAGGTATCTCCCATGAAGGGGGTGATGAGATTCAAAAAGAAAGAGAAGCTTAGTCCCCAATATGCCGACCCGTACAGAATTGTGAGACATATTGGCAAGGTAGCCCATGAGTTGAAGTTTCCCTCAGAAATTGCTTTAGTACATCCAGTCTTTCATGTATCGCTCTTAAAGAAGTGCATTGGTGATCCTACATTGATTATTCCGATAAAGAACAATTGTGTGGACGATAGCCTTACCTATGAAGAGGTTCTAGTTGAAAATCATCATGTTCGGAAGTTGAGGAACAAAGAAGTAGCTTCAGTAAAAGCTATGTGGAGAAATCGGTTTGTTGAGGGAGCTATATGGGAAGCGAAGCAGATATGATGGCTAAGTACCCGCATTTTTTCCTTTTCGACTCAGTTCCATCTTGGGGTACCAGTTTCATCCTTAGTACTCTATTCAGCTTCATGTATAGTTCATATCTCCCAGTTTTCGTTATGTCAGTGCATGTGTACGTGTGATTTATGAATTCAGTTCAGCCATGTATTGTAGTCCAAAGTCAATTACTTTGTCAATTTTTATCTAAAAATATTCGGTACTTGAGATTATAGTTCCTGTCCCCACTTATTCAGTATGTTTATGCAGATTTGAGGATGAATGTTCCCAAGGGGGAGATATTGTCATACCCCGAAAGTTCCTAAGATCAGACCTGAGGGTTGAAGCAGAGAAAATAAAAAAAATTGCACAAGTCACAGAATGACTCATCAGGTGACTCGTTAGGTCACCCAATGAGTCATGGAGTGGCTCGTGAGGAGGATGTTAGGCCAGTGAAGAGTCGTGGTCAGGGGGTTACCACGAGTGGAGCCATGAGTCATGGTGTCACTTCACGACTCATGAAGTAAGTCATGGTCAGGATGGCAGATTGAAGGTCTAAATTTCCAGTAGCAGTAATGAGAGTAGACCACGAGTCGTGGGTGGTCCCAATGACTCGTGAAGTCCCTCATCGGGACTAGCAGAGTCCATTTTTCTGCGAATTTCATAAGGGTGTTTTCATAATTCCTAATCTCCTAAGTCCTAAACTATGTCGTTTTAAGCTCTGTTAGGAGGGTTTTAAGAGTGCTTAGCCTATCCTAAGTCATTCTCTCCTATGCATGCAAGGTTATAGGGTTTTATTGAAGATCAAGCTTGAGAATTCTCCTAGTTCTTCCCCAAATCTCTTGGGCTTTCTAGGAAGGGTGTAAAATCAGATTACCCAGGTACGTAGGGTCATGAATGAGATCTTCTCTTCACTCTCATGCCCAATCTTCTTCTCAATTTCATGAATTCAAGTGTATTATTCCATAGGGTTTTAACCCAAAGTATGAATTCTCTATGATTAATTTATTGGTTGATTCCCTTCATGTTTTAAATAATATTTACTATTCATGGTCATGTTTTATACTTATTTTGAATTACAATTCATGATTTCTAGTTTTGACAATATTATGTTCAATTATGCAAGTTTTATGAAAAGTTAAGATTGTGATCTATATTTTCAAGCGTGATGAGATATTTAGCATGAAAGAATGTTTATGAATTACCCATGTACGAATTCATGATTTTTGACTATCAAGTCTATGTCAAGTATGTTAATGTTTGGGAAAGCCCACATGATCTAAGTATGTTATCATGATTTAGTTCAATTTTATGATGTTAGCTTACCACATGGTTTTGGAGCCTAGACTCCCACTTTCAGCTTGTGGTATGTTTTGAGTCAAGGCTCCTCATATTCAGATTTCGGACTATGTATGTAATTTCATGATCAGCTTTGTTGAAAATGATAGTTCAACTTCGTTGAAAAACAATGGAGAGAATATGCATGTTTTTGGGAGTAGTGTCTATCACTGAGTAGGCTAGGGGTTCAGGTAAACCCCGAGCCTCAGAACTACGTGCCAACATAGATTTATTTAGATTCAGTGGGACCTCCCTTTTGAGCTTTCCCTGCCCCTAAGGGGCCTTCAGCTTAATATCAATATCATGGTAGCGTCCTCAGCCCTGGAAAGGCTTTGGAAGGCTCTGCCCACTTGAGTGTAATAGTCGGGATCATGTAAGCACTATTGTGATTATGTCGGTTTCATGACGAATCTCTTATTGTTCCTCATGATTTCAGTTATGCATGTTCATCAGTTATGATAATATGTTTCCAGTAGGTTTGATCCAATGATCAGTTTATCAGTTTTACTTATGAAAATTAGTTTTAGCTTGAGGTCATTCGATTCAGTTATAAAGTTCAGTTTATATCTAATCATGTTTTTATATATTAGAAAGCAGTCCTTACTCTCAGAATCTTATAATGATATGTCTAATGTTATACATGTTTTTAGTTTTACTTACTTAGCCTGTTTTACTTACCTTGCATACTCGGTACATTCCAAGTACAGATCGCATACTCTATGTTGTATCATTTCATGATACAGGCTCAGACGTACAGACTCATTCCCACCGCTAGCCAGTCTCCCGAGCTTATCCAGTTCACTTGTTGGTTAGTCCTCATCTGTCAAGGACCTTCAGTTAGTCGTGTTGTTGCTAATTCAATTTCAAACTTTAGTAAGCAAGTTGGGGTCTTGTCCCATCAGCTTGTCAGTATGTTAGAAGCTTTTCAGACATAGTTTTATATTCAGCTTCAGATTTAGTGTAATGTTAATTCCGTTGTTCAAATGTTTATAAATATTCAAACTTCCCCTATTTCAAAATTCAGTTTTCCTCTTTGATTATGTTGAGATAGTTATTATGTTCATGCAATGGGTCAACTTGGAGCCACTTATGGTTCTATGTTTTGTGTCTTGATTTGGGCCTATGTTCTAGTCATGACAAGAGAAATTCGTGGTTCTAGGTCCCGTATCTTGATTCGGGCTCCCAGCTCTGTTCAAGACAAACTTGGTATCAGAGAAAAGGTTTAAAGTGTCCTAGGGTGTCTGAAATCCATATTGAGTAGAGTCTTTTTCATGGGTGTGAAGCGTGCCACACTTATGGGAAAGAGGCTACAAGACGTTTTAGGAAACTTCCCTTCTTTTATGATATAAGTAATGTGATAAAGTATCCCTCTATACTTCTAACTCATTCTATACACGCTTGCAGAAACATGTCTCCAGACTAAGTGAATGGAAAAAGGAATGGCAATGGAATGGCCATGACAATGGAAATGGAGATGGGCATCAGCAAGCCCCGCCAGCACCAGTAGATCCTATGCTCGAGCAGGTCAGTCATACTGAGTTTAGAGTGGCATTTCAGATGTTGGCATAGGCTATGACCGCTTAGGTCAATCAGTAGGCAGTGGCTCATGTTCCTCAGAATGGGCACGCAATGGCGCTAGAGTTCGAGACTTTCTCAAGATGAATCCACCTGAGTTCTGGGGTCAAAAGTGGATGATGTCCCATATGAGTTTATTGAGGAGGTGTAGAAGATCACCCAAATTATGGAGGTGATCGGAGAGGAGAGTGTGAATTTCGCCTCCTATTAGTTGAAGGGAGTTGCTTACATATGGTACTCCCAATGGAAGAATGGTAGATCAGTGGGAGTAGTTCCCTTGAGTTGGGAGGAGTTCGTGACTGCCTTCTAGGATAGGTTCTTCCCTAGAGAGTTGAGTGAGGCAAAGGCGGCAAAGTTTATCAACTTGAAGCAACACGACAAGACTATCCAAGAGTATGCCTTAGAGTTTACCCAGTTGTCCAAGTATGCGGCGGAGATGGTTGCAGATTAGAGGGATCATATGAGCAGGTTTGTGAATGGAGTATTAGACTCACTGGTCAAGGAGTGCAAGACCGGTATGTTGAACAGCAATATAGACTTCTCACAATTGGTCATATACGCCCAGCACACAGAGGTGGACCAGATGAAGGAGAAGGAGAGAGAGGCCAAGAGGGCCAGGATAGGGAGTTATGGAATGTTTCAGTAGAGGTATGGTGAAGGACATCGCAGCAGTCGCACCAGAGGTCATCATCCCTAGTGCCATCATCAGCCAGTGTTCCGTCTAGACTTAGACATGTTCAAAAGGGTGGGGCATCAGGCTCCAGAGATCATGGGAGCAGGTCGGGAGAGCCCAGTATTCCAGTTTGCGGCAAGTGTGGTAGGAGGCACACTGGAGAGTGCCTAGTAGGTTCAGGTATGTGTTACGAGTGTGGGGAGCCCGAACATCTGCTCAAAGACTTCTCTTCTCAAAATAGGGCCCTAGTAGAGGTCGTGACCGAGCCACCAGTTCAGCAGCTCTACCAGCATGCTCAGCTCAGTAGGGTGCATCTATTAATACGGTGGTAGACAGTGTTAGAAAAGATTGTATGCCCTCTCATCTCATCAGGAATAGGAGGTCTCTCCATATGTGGTCACTGGTATGTCATGAGTATTCTATCTTGATGTGTTTGCATTGTTAGATCCATGAGCTACTTTATCTTTTGTGATTCCCTATGTTGCTATTAGTTTCGGAGTCAGTCCCAAAATTCTATCAGAACCGTTCTCAGTCTCTACTCCAGTCGGTAACTCAGTTATAGCTCGACGGGTATATAGAAATTGCCCTGTCGTAGTCCTTCAGAAAATTACCTCAGCCAATCTAGTAGAGTTAGACATGACTGATTTTGATGTTATCTTTGGTATGAATTGGGTGCATGCATGTTATGCGTTAGTAAATTGTACAACCCGTACAGTAGAATTTTGATTTTTGGTTGATCCAGTCTTAGAATGGAAAGGTAGTTCAGTCATACCTGTAGGTTGTTTTGTTTCCTACCTCAAGGCCAGGAAGATGATTTCTAAAGGTTGTATGTACTATATAGTTCGGGTTAAGGATGCAAGTTCTTCACGAAGGTAGATTTGCGCAAAGGATATTACCAAGTGCGCATAGTTGAAGGAGATGAGCCCAATACCATGTGCGTAAGAAGGTATGGAGCGTTCGAGTGGCTCGTGATGCCGTTCGGTGTCAGAGACCCCGATTCTTCAGTCAGTTCCTATAGTGTGTGAGTATCCAGAGGTATTTCCTGATGATCTACCAGGAGTCCCTCCTGAGTGGGAGATTGACTTTGGTATCGACCTTCTCCCCGATACGCAGCCTATATCTATTCCTCCTTACAGAATGGTTCCAGCCGAGCTAAAGGAGTTAAAGGATCAATTTAAGATCTCCTAGATAAGGGTTTCATTAGGCCTAGTAAATCACCATGGGGTGCACCAATTCTCTTTGTTTAGAAGAAGAATGGTTCCCTTAGAATGTGCATTGATTATCAATAGTTGAACAAGGTCACAATAAAAAAAAGTGTCCCCTCCCTAGAATTAATGACTTATTTGACAAACTTCAGGGTGCTAAGTTCTTCTCAAAGATAGACCTCAAATCCGGCTATCCTAAGCTCAAAGTTAGAGAGAATGACATTCTAAAGATAACTTTCAGGACTTGGTATTGTCACTATGAGTTTGTAGTTATGTCTTTTGGACTAACTAATGCTCCTGTAGCTTTTATAGATTTGATAAATAGGGTGTTCAAGACATATTTGGATATGTTCATGATTGTCTTCATAGATGATAATTTCACCTACTCTCGGAGCAAGGAGGAGCATCTCGCTCATTTGAGGATTGTGCTACAGACTCTCAAGGATAGCTGGTATTTGCTAAATTCAGCAAGTGTGAGTTTTGGTTAAACTCAGTATCATTTGTGGGTCATGGGGTGTCAAGCGAGGGTATGCAGGTGGACTTTCCAAAGATAGAGGTAGTGAAGAATTGGACTAAACTAGTTAATCCTTAGGATATCATAAGCTTATTTGGTTTAGCTAGCTATTATAGGAGATTTGTTGAGGTATTTTCATCCATTGCAGCACCACTGACTAAGTTTACCCTGAAGAAGGTCACATTTCAGTGGTCGAACTCTTATGAGAAGAGTTTTCAAGAGCTAAAGACTCAACTTACCTCAGCTCTAGTATTGACTTTATTAGAGGGCACGGGTGGATTCGTTGTATATTGTGATGCCTCAAGGGTTGGTCTTGGTTGTATGCTAATGCAACATGGTAATGTTATTGTGTGTGCCTCTAGACAGCTTAAGACTCACGAGAAGAATTACCCAAAGCATGACCTAGAGTTGGCAGCAGTGGTGTTTGCATTGAAGATTTGGAGACACTACTTGTATGGGGTACATATGGATGTGTTCACAGAACACAAGAGCCTTAAGTGTGTGTTCACTTAAAAGGACCTGAATTTGTGACAAAAAAGGTGGCTAGAGCTTCTCAATGACTATGACATAAGTGTCCTTTATTATCCATGCAATTCCAATGCAGTGGTGGATGCCTAGTAGGCTGTCCATGGAGAGTGTGTCTCATGTTGAGGATGGGAGGAAGGAGTTAGTAAAGGATGTTCATAGGCTTGCTCGTTTAGGGGTTCACCTTATTGACTCAACAGAAGGTGGTGTCATTCTTCAAAATGGGTCAGAATATTCATTGGTGACTGAGGTCAAGGCTAAGCAAGACGAGGATCCTATCTTTGTAAGGCTAAAGGAAGCTGTCCAGAATCAGAAGGTAGAGGTCTTCTCCTGAGGGGGAGATGGTGTACTATGTTATCAGGGCCATTTGTGTGTTTTGGGTGTTGATGATTTGAGACAGCGGATGTTGGGCAAAGCTCATGGCTCTTGATATTCTATCCACTCAGGTGCCAAAAAGATGTATTGTGACCTATGGGAGGTGTTGGTGGAATGGCATGAAGAAGGACATAGAAGAGTTTGTGGCTAAGTGTCCAAATTGTCAACAAGTCAAAATTGAGCATCAGAGACTTGGGTGTATGCTACAAGACATTAGTATCCCTACTTGGAAGTGGGAAGAGATCAATATGGACTTCATCACAGGATTGCCTCGTACACGTCGATAGTATGACTTTATTTGGGTGTTGTAGACAGGTTGACTAAAGTAGCATATTTCCTACCAGTCAAGACTACCGATTCAGCTAAGGACTATGCTAGATTTTACATTCGGGAGTTAGTTCGGTTGCATAGAATTCCCTTGTCCATCATCTCAGATAAAGGTACTCATTTCACGTCACAGTTTTGGAGATCGTTCCAGAAGGGACTTGGTACTCAGATCAAGCTTAGTATGACTTTTCACCTACAGACAGATGTTCAGGTTGAGCTAACCATTCAAACTCTTGAGGGCATGTTGAGAGCTTGTGTGATTGATTTCAATGGTAGTTGGGATGATCATGTGCCTCTCATTGAGTTTGCCTACAATAGCAGTTACCACTCCAGCATTCAGATGACTCCATTTGAGGCTCTTTATAGGTGAAAGTGTAGATCACCTATCAGATAGTTTGAAGTAGGCGAGGCTACATTGATAGGGCTAGATTCAATTCATGAGTCCATGGGGAAAGTCTATCTTATTAGAGATAAGCTAAAAACATACAAGAGTTGTCAGAAATCTTATGTGGATGTTAGACGGAGATAGCTTGAGTTTGAAGTGGATAATTGGGTGTTTTAAATGTGTCTCCCGTGAAGGGAGTGATGAGATTCGTAAAGAAAAGGAAAATTATTCCCCGATACATTGGTCCTTATAGGATTCTAAGATGAGTTGGCAAAGTGGCGTATAAGTTGGAGCTACCAGCGGAGTTAGCCTCAGTGCATCCAGTTTTTCATATATCTCTGTTAAAGAAGTGCATTGGTAACTCGACCTTGGTTGTTCCGGTGGAGATCATAGGTGTGAAGGATAGCCTTATCTATGAGGAGGTTTCGGTTGAGATCTTTGATCATCAGGTTCGGAAGTTGAGAAATAAGAAAGTAGCTTCGGTGAAGGTTTTTTGGAGGAATCAGCTTGTTAAGGGAGCTATGTGGGAAGCCGAAGAAAATATAATGGCTAGATATCCACATCTTTTCCCTTCAGACTCAATTCTAGCATGAGGTATCAATTTCCTCCTTAGTACTCTATTTAGTTTCATGTCAAATTCATGTCTCTCAGCTCCTTTCATGTTTTAGAATGTATGTATGATTCATGAATTCAATTCAGTCTTGTATTTCGGTCTAGAGTGAATCACACTGGCAGTTTTCAGCTTTAGATATTCAGTATTTGGGATTGGAGTCCTTTTCCACAATCTTTCAATATGCTTAATCCACATTTGAGGACGAATGCTCCCAAGGGGGAGATATTGTAATACCTCAAAAGTTCCTATGACTAGATTCGAGATTTGAAGTATGTTTCAGCAGAAAATCTAAAAGTTTCTCTCAGTACAACTCATCGTACAAGCCGTAAGGGGGTTGTAGGGGTCATAGGATGACCTGTGGTGGGAAGCCAGAAGTTCACCCTCACAACCATGACTTCCCACCACGAGTCGTGGTGTGTGGGTACGACACATTGTCAGGATTCTTAGCAGGTCATGGAATTTTTCAAGTACTGATCCTACGAGCAATTATACGACTCATAGTAAGAAACTATGAGCCGTGTTAGGATTTGTGGAAATCTTTATAAAGTTAGAGAAAATTGGAAAGGCTAGTTACGAGAGATAACCATGAGTCATAGGAGGATTGTACTACTCTTGATACGGGTCGTAGCAACTAGAAGTGCAGTTTTTCTTGCGAAATCATTAAGGGTATTTTCACAAAAACCTAAGCTCCTAAGTCCTAAAGTATGTCATTTTAAGCTCTGAAAGGATTTTTTTGAGAGAGTTCAGCCTATGTCAAGTCATTAGGCTTTCCCATGCATGCAAAGTTTTGAATTCCCTTGGAAGATCAATCTAGAAGTTCTATCAATTCTTCCCCAATTCTCTTAGACTTTTAAAGACAAGTTGAGAATCAGTTTACCCAGTTATGTAGGGCTATCAATGAGAGTTTCCTTTCACTCCCATGCCCAAATTTCTCCTTAAGTTCATGAATTCAAGTCCTAATTCAAGTTTATGATCTTGTAGGGTTTTAACCCAATTTCATGAATTTCTCTATGATATGTCTATGGGTCAATTCTCCTCATGTTCCAAAGCATATATTAAGATTTATAGGCAAATTTTATATACATTTTGATTATATATTCATGATTTCAAATTTTAGAAAACTATGCCCTATTATGCAAGTTTCATGAGAAGTCCAATTTATCATTCATGATTTCAAGTATAATGAAATATCTAGCATGAATGAATGTTTATAAATTACCTATGTATGAATACATAATTTTGACTTATGAAGTCTATTTTAAGTATGCGTGATTTTTAGATTCGGGCAAGCCCACACATGTTAAGTATGTTTTCATGATTTAGCCAAGGCTAATAAGATCATCTTATCATATGTTTTGGAGTCAAGACTCCCATTACAACTTATGATATGTTTTGGAGTCAAGACTCCCCATGTTCAGATTTCATATTATGCATGTGATTATAATTTCAGCTTCATTGAAAAACGATGGGAGCCCTGTGCATGTTTTTGGGAGTAGTATCTAGCACTAAGTAGGCTTAGGCTCCAAAGTTCCCCGATCTCAGAATTACATGCCAACGTAGGTTTATATATTTATTTGGGACCTCTCAAGAAAGTTTTCCCTGCCCGCAAGGGGCCTTTATCTTAATATCGATATCATGGTAGCATTCTTAGCCCTGGCAAGGTTTCGACGACTCTACCCACTTGAGAATGATAGTTGGGGCATCACGTAAGCTCTATTATTGATGGTGTTGTTTATGATGAGTCTCCCATTGTTCCTCATGATTTCAATTATTCATGTTCATGACTTATGATATTATGTTTTTAGCAGGTTTGACCCAATGATCAGTTTATAAGCTTTTACTTATGACTTCAGCTATGACAAGTCATATGATTTCTATTTTTATCTCTAAGTCATTCTATTCAGCTTATGACTATATATGTCTCAAATTCAGATTTCAGCATGCAGTCCTAACTCTCATGATCTTATGATTTATGTTTATGTACATGATTTCAGTTAATATTTACTTAGCATGTTTTACTTATCGTGCACACACAGTATATTTCAAGTACTGACCGCATACTCTATGTTGTATCATTTCATGATACAAGCCCAGTCGATCAAATTCAATTCCACCTGTAGACAATAAAATCTCGCGCCGAGAAAATAATAATCAAGAGAGAAAAATATCACAATAATCATAGTATTTATTATGAATATGAGTGTTACAATCGCTACAAATCCTCTGATTCTTCCTTTCAAATATAAATTCAAGGGCTTTGATCTTGATCTTGAATTTGATGGATTTGATCTTGACTTGTACTTGAATTCAAGGGCTTTTGAACTTGATCTTGAATCTGGTGATCTCGATCTTGATTCGTGTTTAAATTAAAGAGCTTGAAGCTTGTTCTTGAATCTTCGTCTTGATCTCTGAATCTTGTAGAGAAAAACTGGAATACTTGAATGCGTATAGCTTGTAGAGAAATCTGCAGTGTTTGATCCACGAGCTCTCTCTGCCTTGTTGTTGAAATTTTGGTCCCTTTTCTGAATTATGAGACCTCTATTTATAGTTATAGGATGGAAGAGTTGCGATAAAGACGAATTTATTTCAACCAATCAGATTTAAGTTGACATGTCGATATTTGATTGGTCGGAACATGTCATTTATATACGTGGCGCATTTTTATTGGCCTTTGATTTGAGTAGGCATGCTGTGTCATTTTGACATGTGACATGATCCTATTGGCAATTTCATTTGACTTGGCGTGACACGTCATTTAACATGTGGCACCAATTTGGGCCTCTAGGAAGATGACATCTTGGGCTCCTTAAAATGAATTTATCATTTGTAGCCCAATTTGATGGATTAACCCAATAAAATTGGACCATTAATTAAATCCATATTTATTGGACTCAAATGATTAATCCAATTACATTAATTGATAATATTTATTTGAATTTAAAATAATCCAAATTTCTTACGAATTTAAATTTGATAAAATTTAACCGTCTACAAATGCCTCCACTTCAAGACTTATCTAAAATATATATTTTAAAGACTAGACTTGAAGTATCATTGTAGCATACTTTTGAGATTAATTATCATACATTCAAAGTATTTACATTGAATTATTGTTTACGTCATATCATGATAAAATGAGCAAAATTTAGTAACTCTCTCCGTCACTACAGATTTAGTCATTAAAATTCTAGAATTAATATGGATTGGATTTTCATCCAAGAAGAATTGCCACTTTCTAGAAGTAATGTTGATTGAATTTGTATCCAGGAAGGATTGTCACTTTCTAGAGGTGATGCGGATTAAATTTGTATCCAAGAAGGATTGACACTCTTAACTTCCGTAAAATTGTATCCAAGAAGAATTGCACAGAGCTTTGACTTTTTCAATTCGAATTTTATTAGGATACTTTAACTCCAATCCAAATGGCACACTACTTCTTCTTTACCTCCTTGAAACTCTATATAAAGAGATGTTCTCTTCATTATTTTGCATCAGTTGCAGTTTTGCAAGTTAATCATAATACCAGGCAATTTTCTTCTTCTTTCCATTTTAGTTTTCATCATTTTTTCTACAACCTAACACATGTGTGGTAGAAAATTCATATCTCATTGTAGGAATATTGAAATCATGATCCGTTTGATTTTTCAGAAAATAGACTTCTATATCTACAATATAGCTGAATTTCAGAATTAAAATCCTTTAATATTATTCTGCATAAATTTATGAAGTTGACTTAAAAATTTTGTCATGCTCGAATCGTCACTTTTTCACAGCTCAGCATGCTTGTAGTAAAAAACTCATATCTTATTGTAGGAATATCAAAATCATGATCCATTTGATTTTTCAGGAACTAGACTTCTATATCTACAATATAGCTGAATTTCGAAATTAAAATCCTTAAATATTATTCTGCATAAATTTTTGAATTGACTTAAAAATTATGTCATGCTCGAATCGTCACTTTTTCACAGTTCAGCATGCTTGTAAGAGAAAATTCATATTTTATTGTAGGAATATCAAAATCATGATCTGTTAATTTTTCAGAAACTAGACTTCTTTATCTACAATATATCTAAATTTCAAAATTAAACTCCTTCGATATTATTCTGCATAATATTTTGAAGTTGGCTTAAAATTCTGTCATGCTGAAAATTTCAGATCTGTGAGGTTCCACTAAAACTTCTATTTCTTGATGTAGGAACGACGAAATTGAAAAACGTTCTAATTTCCAAGAGTCAGATTTAAGAGCTTCATTGTCACCAAAGATCTTATCTCAAATCTAACCGAGTTTGTCTAAGCTCTATCTTGAAATCCACTTTCAAATCTGAAACGTCTTGACGGGTAATAATCTTTCTTCGATTTTTATTTCCTTATATTACCTTTCTCTCTCATTTTTTTTTGTGGATCAGAAGGACATGTTCTAGCTCAATACAGATTAATGTTGTCGGAATATCCATTACTGATGGAGTTGCAAATTTTTCCTTCAAAGAGACCAGGCTTAAGGCGTTGTACCGGATGAGTTTCATCCGTGCTTTAAGATTTTGGTTATTCTTTTGAAGAAACCGGCCTAAGGCGTAGTACAGGATGAATTTCATCCGCGCTTTTGGACTTTGGTTATTCTTTTGAAGAAATCGGCCTAAGGCGTAGTACAAGATGAATTTTATCCACGCTTTAGGACTTTGGTTATTCTTTTGAAGAAACCAGTCTAAGGCGTAATACAGGCTGAATTTCATCCGCTCTTTAAGACTTTGGTTATTCTTTTGAAGAAACCGGCCTAAGGCATGGTACAGAATGAATTTCATCCGCGCTTTAGGACTTTGGTTATACTTTTGAAGAAATCGGCCTAAGGCGTAGTACAGGATGAATTTCATCTGCGCTTTAGGACTTTGGTTATACTGTTGAAGAAACCGGAGATTATATCTACATGGGTTCTTTTATTTGAGATTCGTACCTTAATCAAAACTTGATGGTTCAATATAATGGGGAAAATTTCCATTTGTTGATCAGATGAACTTTATCTCATCACTTTTCTCTTGAACATCCCTTGGAGTGATATATCTTTTTAAACTCATGCGACTGAACTTAGAATAAAACTCTAAGATGCCTACATACCTTGGTGAAGAGGATCAAGTCATTCTGTAATTCATAAAGAGAATTCTTTTTTTTATGTCCTAATTTTTGCCTTGATTGCCTCTTGCGAGGTTTTCGATCAAGCGGGCCTCTTTTTGTTTAATTTTTTTTTAAATGTCCTAATTTTTGCCTAGATCGCCTCTTGCGGGGTTGTCGATCTAGCGGACCTTTTTTTTAAAATAATAAAGTCGTGCACAGTTTATACTCTTGCGGGCCAGGAGATTAGGAGCGCTTTTTTTTTTAATGTCCTAAGTTTTTGCCTAGATCTCCTCTTGCGAGGTTTTCAATCTAGAGGACCTATTTTGTTTTTTAATTTTTTTTTTGTTTTTAATAATAAAGTCATGCACAGGTTATACTCTTGCGGGCCAGGAGTGACATGCAGTTTATGCTCGTGCCTTAAGGAGTGTTATCTAACTTCAAGGATAGTATCTTTTTAAGAACTTTGCGTTAATAGGACCAATCCTCACGCCATCTGCATCAACAAGCTTGTAAGCGCCACTTGAATATGCTTCTTGTATGACATACGGTCCACCCTACTTTGAGGTGAATTTTCCCCCAGACTTATCAGAAGTGATGGTAGGCCTTCTTACGGCCAAGACTTGATCTCCTACTTGAAAGCATCTCAAGCGAACCTTTTTGTTGAAAGTACGAGATAAACGAGCTTGATAGCATTCCAAATTTTGTTGAGCTTTCAGTCTCTTTTCATTAAGTTCTTCTAACTCTGCAAGCTGTAATCAAGCATTTTCTTCTTCAGTGAGCCCTTCTTGAATAGCAAGCCTTAAAGAAGGTATTTGGCACCCAAGTGGTAGGACTGCTTCAATTCCATAAGCAAGTGAGTATGGTGTCGCTTGTGTTGGTGTGCGGTGAGTCATCCGATATGCCCATAGAGCTTCTTCCATCCGTTCGTGCCAATCCTTTTTGGACTTGGAGACGACTTTCTTCAACAAGTTGCACAAAGTCTTAGTAAATGCTTCAACTAGACCATTGGCGGAAGCATGATACATAGAAGATTTACGCTGCTTGAAACCAAAAATCTCACAAATTTTTTTCATCAACTTGTTGTCAAATGGCCTACCGTTGTCTGTTATTATATAACAAAGGAATGCCAAAATGGTAGATGATATTGACGCGGATGAAATTTGCAACATTCTCTTTCTTTACTTCTTTAAGAGCGAGAACTTCGGCCCATTTGGAGAAGTAATTTGTTGCAGCTAAAATGTACAAGTGTCCACCAGAATATTTCAGCAACGGACCAACGACATCCAATCCCTATGAATCGAAAGGCCAAGATGCGACAATCGGGTGTAATACTTTGGGTGCCTGATGTATGAAATTTTCATAAAACTGGCAAGCCTTGCACCTTCAGGCGTAGTCCAAGCAATCTCTCACCATTGTTGGCCAGTAATATCCCATCCTTTTTATGTGAAAGTGAAGCTTCAGTCCAGATTGATGCGAATGTGCTTCTTGTAATGCTTGGGATGCTTCTTCCTCCCCCAAACATCTCAAGAGTACTCCCTAAAATGATCTTCTATATAATGTATCTTTGTAGTAAAGGAAGCGGGGTGCACGACGGCGGATTCCAGTCCTTCTTCCTGAATTTTCTAGCAAAATTCCATAACACAAATAATCAATAATGGATTGTCTCCAGTCCTCCTTCACCCCTTTAGAAACAGCAACGAGGTTCTCAAACTTATTTTCTATATATTCATCCTCATTTGGTGGTGGTATTACCCATTTTTGGCAGAAAGTAACTTGTGCTTGATCCGGCAGAGTTAGTGTTGAAGCTAGAGTAGCCAATGCATCGGCTTTCTTATTTTCCTTCCTTGGTACGTGTTAGAGGGTCACATCCCCAAGACATCCTATCAACTGGTCCGGTGGAATCATCCCTTCATAAGAAACTGAAATTTCATTGGTGGGTGATGCATGTTTTGCGGGCGCTTCAGTTTCTTGAACTTCTGGAGCCTTTCCAGGTGCATGACTAGACTCTCCCTCCACTAGGCCATCCACCTTGCTCATCAATTTCTCAATCCGAGCATCTTGATTTTGCACATACTTGGTCAGGCCTTCAATTACCTTGGTCATGTTTGCTAGTTGCTCCTCCATAGATGAAGCGTCGGTTACCATAGCTTGCATGATTGTTGGGGATGTTGGAGAATAGCATGGATTATCACATAAATTGATCTTTGACGGACTCACCTTATATGGTGTGAGTGGAGAAGATCCACCGCTCGAAGTATTATCATCTCCGTTCGTAGCAGAGTTCTTGGATCCAGAAAGGTCAAGCAGAGCCAGAGTCTTCTTGATTCTCTCAGCAACATTTCCTTCTTCTTTTGATGTGTTGGTAGAGGATCTTTATCCTTTTGGGGATGAAGATCCAAAGACTGGGGTTGATGCAGACGGCACTTGGAGTGCTTGTTGTCCTAGCATGATTGCTTTGCTTCTCGTGATGGGTCCAAAACTTTCAAAAGTAACATTGAGGATGCCTTCCACCTCAGTAGACAACTTGGAGTTAACAATCTTGGAGGCAGTTGAATTGGAGTTGATCTTCTTGGAAGCCATTTCGATATTTCGATGTTCTTGATCTTTGGAGATTAAAAAGATGAGATGAGAGGTAGAAATCGTCCCACTGGGCGTGCCAATTTTGTAGACATTAAAATCTCGCGCCGAGAAATAATAATCAAGACGGAAAAATATCGCAACAATCGTAGTATTTATTATGAATATGAGTGTTACAATCTCTATAAATCCTCTGATTCTTCCTTTCAAATATAAATTCAAGGGCTTTGAGCTTGATCTTGAATTTGATAGATTTGATCTTGACTTGTACTTGAATTCAAGGGCTTTTGAACTTGACCTTGAATTCGGTGGTCTCGATCTTGATTCGTGTTTAAATTAAAGAGCTTGAAGCTTGTTCTTGAATCTTCGTCTTGATCTCTGAATCTTGTAGAGAAAAACTGGAGTACTTGAATGCTTATAGCTTGTAGAGAAATCTGCAGTGTTTGATCCACGAGCTCTCTCTGGCTTGTTGTTGAAATTTTGGTCCCTTTTCTGAATTATGAGACCTCTATTTATAGTTATAGGATGGAAGAGTTGCGATAAAGACGAATTTATTTCAACCAATCAGATTTAAGTTGACATGTCGATATTTGATTGGTCGGAACATGTCATTTATATACTTGGCGCATTTTTATTGGCCTTTGATTTGAGTAGGCATGCTGTGTCATTTTGACATGTGACATGATCCTATTGGCAATTTCATTTGACTTGGCGTGACACGTCATTTAACATGTGGCACCAATTTGGGCCTCTAGGAAGATGACATCTTGGGCTCCTTAAAATGAATTTATCATTTGTAGCCCAATTTGATGGATTAACCCAATAAAATTGGACCATTAATTAAATCCGTATTTATTGAACTCAAATGATTTATCCAATTATATTAATTCATAATATTTATTTGAATTAATATATATTGAATTTAAAATAATCCAAAAATTTCTTACGGATTTAAATTTGATAAAATTTAACCGTATACACCACAATTAGTCCAGCTTCCCGTAGTTTGGTTAGTTTTTCTAGAGGTAAGTTAGGTGCATTGTCCTAGAAAAATAGTTAGTCATGTCATATTAAAGGTTGCATAGATTATCCACTCTAGTATGTTCTTATGTAATACATTTTGTTTTGACCTCAAAGTCACTTTGAAGTCAAATGATGATTTTATCTTAAAAAAATTAAATTGTCTTATGCATAATAATTTTCCTCCCTAAAGATTTGGTTTATATTTATTTTTCTCATGGTAGATAAGTGTTCTATATTCCATGCCATGTTATGAGGTTCTCTCGGGCCAATAATGACATCGAGTGACAGTCACGCTCAGGCCCCAGGTCAGACCGTGATATAATTTCCTTCACATACTACACAAGATATTCCCTGAATGGATCTACTTTTCTTTGCATAATCCCAGTCCTGGAACCTTAGCTCTATCATTTTCCAACCTATCTTCAACACTGAAATTTATTTAAATATTTCCCGGGGTTCCCTGAATAGCAATCATATTAGGTGGCACCGGAGTCCTTGATTCACATTGTTTGAAAAAGTATTAAGTTAACCCATCAGTTTGTTATGCTAGAATTACAGGAGCTTCATTGGCACCTTGAGGTTCAACTTGCCCTTTCATCCCTACAGATATCCGGAGTGGCTTGGTGCGTCCCTATCTTCCTCTTTGAGTGTGATATTCCTAGTCTTTCCTGTCAGACCCGTAGTAATTCTATTTGTCATTAAGGTACTGTCCCTTTCCTAAAATAATCTTGACCTCCTTTGTGAATAGGGACCCTAGTAGGGTCATAACTTCGGGTTTGTACAACTATTAAAGACATCCTTGTGAAATCGGGTGGTGCCATCAAACCTTCTGTGTTAAAGATTTTGTCATTGACTTGGTTGTCATTCAATTGAGTGTTTCTTTCAATGTCAGACATGACGATAATTTCTCTTGAAACATATCTGAGCAAGTTAACAAAAAGTAAGAAATAAGTCAAAAACAACTTTGCAATTGTCCTGGCCCAACGGTGGGTATTATTTACCCCTAAATTGGTGACTCAGAGTAAATAATAAATTTGTTAATGTGGCTCAAGGACATGCAAATTGATATGATTAAATAATAAAATTATTAATACAAAATTGCTTGAGAAACATGATTAAAATAAGGAATGAAAGCAATGAATTATGAAACAGTTGACAAGACAAAAATAACAAATATTATTAGCTTGTTCTCCTGCGTGGCTGTCCAGCAACATCACTGTAAGCAAGTATTGAGTGAGATTTGAGAGCTTTAAGTTACATAATTTCAGAGTGATAGCTAGTGAATCGTGAAAATTTTTGATAGAATATAAGTGAGGAATAGGGATATATTTAAAGATAAACCCTAAACAATGCCTTGCTTGAGTTCCACACACACACACACACACCCCCCCCCCCCACCCTCCCACCCCCACAATGATCCATTTTTGCACATTATTTATGTTATATGTAGAGTTGTATAACTGCTAAATAGGATCTCGAATTCTTTAGAAATTGTGCACTTTTGAGTTTATCTTGACCAATCACAATTATATTCATGATCACGCAACTCCGAAGCTAGATGAGTTCATGATATGATCCCAGATCTTCATGATACAGTTCCAGATCTTCAATGAATAGGTCAACCTTAATGGTCATGTCTAGACATTGGGTCCGGTGTCACATTTTCATAGTTATGTCTGACCTGCTTTTTGTTACCATATGTCGCCTTCAATATGCCTAACTGATAAATTCAGATTTATACCCATAAAAATAAATGAGGGAACATTTTCTTAAATTATATAATTTTTGTTATAGTTTATATGTTAGATATTTTTAACATCAGTCTCAAATAGTTGTACAATTATAAGTGGTAGTTGTAGTGATTTTACATTAATGGAGTCAGATCTAAAATTTAAATTTAATAAGATTAACCTTCTATATTACTAATAAAGGCCATTTCTTTTTTCAAATTAGTAGTTTTAGTGTACGCTTCTCGCGAGTGCCTCTCGTATTAATGAGAATAATTTTTTTTAAAATAACATAAATAATATTTAAAAAATGTGTTTGTATAACAATATAAGAATTTAGAAAGAAAATTATAGATTGAAGTTGATAAATGATTATTTTAATTGTTTGATCTAATCCATTAGTTCTTTCCTTAGTTTTTTATAATACTTGTTTTAATAAATAAAACGTCATAGAAATAGCACTTGATTGAAAGGTGAAATATCATTCGTTTTTTCATGAACACTTAAATACTTGCATTATATGTATATTTCATGTTAATTATTATAAAAAATTGTATTACTACACTATTAATATATTAATATTTAATTAATATAAATATTAGCATTACAGTATAAGTTATTCATTTAAAAGTTATCACTTGGGAGATCGTACCATAAGTTATTACTGACATGTTTTGAAAATAATAAATTGATATCATATCGCAAACATAACTATTTTTTTTGTAGTTGATTATCCAACTTAAGAAAGACTCATCAAAATTTGTGAAAATAAAACTCTATTTTTAAAAGGGTAAAAAAGTGAATGATAGTTCGCTATGAGTTTTTGTACTTTAAATATTGAAAAAAAGTCAAAAATACCCCTCTACTTTCGTCTATTAGCTAACTTTGTCCCTCGTTATACTATAAGGCCAAATTTACCCTCGCTGTTAATAAAGTTTACTCAAATATCTATTTTTTTAACGGTTTTCCATCGTGAAAATTTTAAATCTATGTGGCCTGACATTTAAATGAGGTGGATGCCACGTGGCATGCCACCTCAGCACCAGATTTTTATTTCTTTTTCATTTCAAAATTTTATACTTTTTTCTTCTTTCCTTTAACTTTTTTCTTTTCCTCTCATATGACTATTTCAATACATAATCTATTCCTTACCCCATCCCCACCGCCTCTGCATAACATACCCCTCATTATTACTTTTTTCAGTTTTCTCTCAAAAATCTCACCATCTTCTTCCACAACTTCATACCCACTTATCAAAATCTCACCATCTTCCTCCATAACTTCATATCTACTTCTCAAAATCCATTGTTTATCCCTTATGAATATTTATTTTTTAACTGTCTTTTGTATTCTTGTGTTTTTGGGCTCATCGAAAAATTAAAAAATAAGTATCAAAGAAATCAAGAAATCAACTTCTAAGACTATGTATGACAGAGACAACTCAAGAGGTTGTCGTCTCTAATGTCCTATGTCGGAAAAGGAATCCACTGCCCAATTTGAATCAGTACCTGTCGCCTGAAAAATCTGTTACTTCAGTGCCGGAGAAAACTGAAGATGAAATCAATAAGGAAAAGAATTATATTCCTGAATCTGCTTCATTTAAGAATGAGAGAAACAAAGTTGAAGAACTCCCAAATCTTGAGCAAAAAGCTTTATCTGAGTTCTCTGATCTACTGTCACCCCCACCGACCAAGGAGGTGGAAAAAAAGAGCTCTGAAATGAACTAGTTTTCTGAAGAAGAAATTAAGAAAAAAATAGAGGAAAAAGTACAATAGTCAAATCTCTTATTTATTAAGAAGGAAAGTTAGAAAGAGAGAGAAAAAAATATAAGAAGAAAAAGAAAAAAGAAAAAAAATTGAAATGAAAAAGAAATAAAAATATGGTGTTGACATGGCATGCTACGTGACATCCACCTCATCTAAATGCCAGGCCACGTAGATTTAAAATGGCCACAGTGGAAAACCGTTAAAAATGGATATTTAAGCAAACTTTATTAACGGCGAGGGTAAATTTGGCCCTATAGTATAACGAGGGACAAAATTAACTAATAGACGAAAGTAGAGAGGTAATTTTTGACCCTTTTCCCTTAAATATTTAGTTATAGCATAATTTTAATCTTTTATTTTACTCTTTATGAGATGATTTCAGCTCTATTTTTTCTCTCGGTCTTAATCTATGTGTCTACTCTAACACCTTCATATAAATTAAAATAAAAAAAATAATGTAGATTTAACTAAAGAGTGTGAATAACAAGAGCCCTTGATTAATTGAAACAATTTAAAGTAAGTTATGTTTTTTCCTTTTTTTTTAATTGTACAATTTTAAAAAAGAAAAGAAGGAATTCAACGTATTAATGCATAATTAAATTACACTCTTTAATTTATTTATTTTTTTACCATTAGTTGAAAATTTTTGATAGATAATTAGTTAGTTTAACAAATAAAGGATTAATATAAGTTAAGAAAATTATGATTAATTTTAAAATTTTAAATGTTGGGACTTTTAATAATTCAAATAAGGAAAGATTTAAGAAGAAAAATTTTAATCAACCTTAAAATACTAAATATTAGGAGTTCTTATCTTTTAAAAATAAGTAAAAATTTAATACCTATAACTTAACTAACTTCAAACTCCTAAACATTAGGATAATTATTTAAGAAAAATAGTAAATGACATTTTTGTCTATAGCGATGTTTTTATAAAAGGATAAAACGTTCAATCAACATTACTAAGAGCCTTCACATTTGAAGATCTTAGAACTCACAAAGATGTCAAGTATATTTATAAATTATTTTGTTAAGTAAATAGGAGTAAAATATTATGCATATATTGAATATTAGATTAATTAATGAAATCTAAAGAAATTACCAAAGATTGTTTCATCGAAAGATTGTATTGAATCTTCAAATGAAACAAATTGTTTGAAAAAGTAATAGTAGAAAAGTGATTGTTGTGTTCCTCAACTATAATATTGTCGGTTAATCCAACATCAATATCTTAGTTCATTGATACAAAACTAGGATTAACACTATTAATGCATTTGTTTATGATGTAACGAATCTTATCTTGTTGTAAATATTTTTTTCACTTTCAATATAATTATTGAAAAGTATAGTATGAACTTTTGTGCCATGTAAAAAGTTAAATTTTAATGGTCAAAAAATATATATATTAAAATATAAAGTATATAAAATTTAATAAAAATAGATAAGAACTCAAACATACATGTAAAAATATAAAATATAAAATGTGATATGAAAAAGAATTATTACCTCTTCGTCAACTAATGTTATAGTCATTTGAGTGCCTTCCTTTGTTTCCTTTTTATACTCTTTTACTAATCCAACTCCAATTACTAAGACTTTTATTATACAATAAGAATCGTATCGCATTAAGTTGTTAATTGGTATGATTTCGTTCAGGAAATCTTTTTCAGAATCCATTGCAAGATTATGTAAGAATAAAATATGCACAAGAGTTATAATTATAATAATTTATAATTTTATAAAAAAAATTATTTTATGAGATGAAGAGATTATTTTACTTGAATAGATGAAATTTTTGAATGTATGAGTAGATAAAGAATGCCAATTACAAAACGCAAATTTTAAATCAAATAATATCAATATAAGACTTAATTAAAGGAGATAACATAGTATCAATGTTAGTCTCAACTAAAAGAGACAAACTAACTAAAATTATTTTGAATATAAACAACTTCAGCTGACATAACAATTATTATTATTTTTCTTAAATCCACAATATAAAAAAAATCATAACATAAAAAAAAGATAAATTAACCCAAAAATATATAAGGTTAGAGATTGAATCAAAAATACTGATGTAGAAAAGTTGATGATTTATAATTATGCAATTATAAATTTTTTTTATAGAAGTAAAAGGATTTATATATTTAAAAGGATTTGAGAGTATAAAAATATTAAAATATTACAAACAAAAAGGAAAAATAATATTTTCGTAACTGCGAAAAAGAAAAAAAAATCAAAAAAGGGAACGAAAACATACCATAAAAAAAGGGAATATTTTTCCAAATAAAAAGTAAATTTTCGGCGGAAGGAATTTATTTATTTTTTATTTTTTAATTATATTTTTTAAGGTTTACACTATAAATAGAGTTATGCCACAAGTACAAAATTTAATAAAATAAAATAAGGTAAAAAATATCGTGACTATCAAAAAAGAAAAAAAAATAGTGGAATTTTTTTATTTTTTTTAGGTTTACACCATAAATAGAGTTAGACCACAAATATAAAACCTAATATGATTAAATAAGATGATGTAACAATTAAAAATAATAATTTTAAATAATAATTGTGTAAAAATTATAAATTATAATTTTGTCTGTTGTGGAGTCTTTTAATAAAGGGCAAAAAATTCAATTAACATTTAAAAGGGTCTTCACACTTTTAATATATCATAGATGAGTTCAAATTTAAATATTACCAATGAAACCCATTACACTTTTCAAATTATGGGTTCAAATTTTTACTATTTTCTTGAATTCGTGATTTTTTCACTTCTATATTTATGCTGTGTTAAAAGATCATGTTATGTCAGTTAAATTCACTGATTATATGTCATGTATGTCTATGTGCACTAAATATTTTCAAGCACCATTTCTGGCTACTTGAAAAATGTATTGACCGGCAAAGTAAAACTAGTTAAGTAGTTAAGTTATGATGAATTCTTATTTTACAGAGTCCCATGAAAAATATGATAAATAATTGGTTTACCGGAACTAGTAAAAGATGATTTATGGACGTGATAGTCCAAAATGATATTACGATATATGAGACTACTTTGTGACCCAAAATTATTGGTGCTTGGTCCATCTCTGTTTAATCAGCAAAGAAACAATTTGGTCTTGAAAAAATGCAGCACTAATTACAATCATGAAAGCCAAAATGGTGGAACAAGATAAAATCCATGCTTCCATTTCCAATCACGTCTCTCATGTTAATTGTTTGCATATACACATATGCCTCTGTTTGCTAGTTGTTTGTTCCACTTGTTCAATCAATTCGAGCTATGAAGCAGACACAAGAATGATGATAGTCTGATTACATCGAAAATTTATCCTGAAAAGATAAGTGATCACCGCAAATATAATTCGAATTTTAAGTTTGGAGTCAAATCTCACATAGAGCTAACATTAGGTATAATTGTTCAACATCACTAAGAAAATAAGTTTGAATAATTTTTGAGTTATAAAGAATATGATTTTTGTTTTAAACTACTTAACTAACAAAAATACTAAAGCAATAATTTATCAATTGAAGAGGATGAAGTTGGAAATAAGGTTGAGGAGGCCCGAATTATGATTTTTTCAATTATCGAAATTCATCTAGCTACGTTATTTATAATATTTTCGATTTATTCTTTACAAATCATGAGCTCTCTACTTGCTACAATTCTCTCTCAAGCAATCACGATAATTTAGTAGATGTATTCTCTTGAATTACTCTAGCTAGAAATTTCTCATTGCTCATTATGACCACGTCAAAATTTCATTTTCTCTAAACCTACTTTAAAACTTGCAGTATTGATCTCTCATATACCTAAGGAGTGACATTATTCAACAATAACTTAAATTTTCATTCCTTTTGAAGCAATACATAATAAATAGGCACAGTTAATTATGGTCATTCAATCAACTAAAATAAATATGTAGTTGAACAAGTAAAGAAATTCAAAATGTTAATTATATTAAAACGTAACAAGAATTTATCCTATAAAAGGTTCCATCAAAACCTTATATAAGGAATCTAGATACTCATAAAATTGTTTAAGAACATAGATAGAATTTCATAACAGACAAGTATACGAAGGGAAAAAGTGAAACTCTAAGTCGAATTCCCATTGCTTTGCCTCTCAGCATGTTCTTGCTTCTAAAAATCAAGCACCCCCCCCCCTCTAAAGTACCGTTTATAGGATATTTATATGACCTAGAATGTGTAGGAAATCAAATAACTCCATTCAAATTCACAAGGTTAATTTTTCTTGGCTCGTCTAAATTCTTGCTTAGCAAGGACCACAGGCTAGTCTGACCAACTTTAAGATTTCTCCTGTTTCTTGGCTTGCTTGTCAGTATCGTGAGGCAAGAATTTCATATGAGTCTAGTCATCCTTCAATATTCATTCCTTTACTTCAAATCAAGCCAAAATTACCTTCTTTTGACCAAACTCATCTGATACATTTTTTACATACATAAAACTCGTAATAAGATCAAAACACCCAAGATAATGATGTAATGACATAATTATGCATAAAATATAAGGCGATAATATAGTATACTTTTAGCCAAATATCATGGTCCAAGTCTATGCTAGAATGAATTCATGGGGAAGTCTAATTCTATTACTAAGGGTGTGTTCGATATGGATGGTATGTTCTGAAAAATGTGTTTGAACTGTCCATGTTTGATTGGTCAAAATCTTTGAGAAATATTTTCTCTACGAAAAGAAGTTTCTTTAAGAAATGAGAAAAATGACTTTCCTAGCGAAAGTAGGAAAAATAAATTCCACTAGTAGCCTTTCACATTGATTATCCTCCCCATCCTCTAACATACTTCATCTTCTCCTCCACCCCCGTAGCTCCTATCCCTATTATCCCTACCGTCATTTCCCATAGTATTAATTTAAATTATATACAAATGCTTTTAGGATAATTTTTTGTTCTTACATACCAAACACAAGAAAATAAGTAAAAACCTCACTTCTTTTCCATGAAAAATAAGTGTGAAAGAATTTGAGCATCTAATTTAATACTTTTTTGTCTCAATTTATGTGGTACTATTTGATTGGACATAAAGTTTTCAGAAGAAAGAAATATTCTAAAGTTTACAAAAATAACATACCAAGTATAATCTCACAAAGTGTGGTCTTGGAAGGGTAAAGTATATGTAGACCTTACCTTCACCTCAGAGACAGAGTGACTATTTCCGATAGACTCTCAGATCAAGGATAAATAAATCAAAGTAATCCAAAAAAAGGATATAACGGATGAAATAAAGCATGTAAAACATCATCTAGAGTGAAAATACTATGATATACAAGGTACAAAGAACAATAATTAATATCATAAATCTATGGGAAAAATATTATAGGAGTAATACTACTACTAGTATGGGCAGTTTGCTAAACAACGCTCTACTCCCTGCTAAACTACTACCCTAATTTATGTCCTCCACAAACTCCTATCTAGGGTCATATTCTTGGTAAGTTACAACTACGTTATATCCTGTCTAATTACCTCTCCCCAATGTCTCCTGCCTCTACCTCTCTTGAAACCAGTCTTCGAAAACCTTTCACACCTCCCACTAGGGCCTTCGGGCATCTCCTCTGCACATGTACAAATCATCTCAATATTGTTTCTGCATATTTTCCACCACCAGAGCTACTCCCACCTTTTCTCGGATATCCTCATTTTTAATCTTATCTCTCCTAGATGCTCACACATCCATTGCAATATCCTCAATTCTGCAACTTTCATCTTTTGAACATTAAATTTTTTAACCGGCCAACACTCCACTCCATACAACATAGTAGGTCTGACCACCACTCTGTAAAATTTCTCTTTAAGTTTTGGTGTCACTTTCTTATCATACAGGACTCTGGATGCGAGCTTCCATTTTATTCGTCCTGCATTAATACGGTGAGTGACATCTTCGTTAATCTCCCCATTACCTTGAATAATAGACCCAAGATACTTATAACTTTTTTAGAATAGCTCGTGTATCCAGTCTCACTACCACGTCAGTCTTATGCATCACCTCACTGAACTTGCACTCTAAGTATTCGATCTTAGACCGACTCAACTTTAACCTTTTAGATTTCAAGGTTTGTCTCCAAAACTCCAGCTTAGCATTAACTCCTTCATGTGTTTCATCAATTATAATTATGTCATCCTCAAATAACATATATCATGGTACCTCCCCCTAAATTTGTTGTGTTAATGATCCAGTACCAAGGTAAATAGAAACAGGCTAAGACTAATCCCTGATGTAGTCCCATTAAAATTGAAAAGTGCTTCGAGTCTCATTCCCACTTTCCTTATTTGAGTCTTGGCTCCCTCGTACATGTCCTTCATCACCCTAATATACGCTTGATGTGTCGTGACTTTACGGCATTTTGACGCTTAAAACCAAGAAAATATGCAAATTTCAAGTATGTTTATATAGATATGATATGTTTGTGTTAAGTTTTGCAGGAAAACAGGTCCGAAATGGGAAATGGGCAAAGTAAGGCAAAAAATGGACCAAAATACAGGTTGATAACCAGGTCACGAGTCGGCGTCCCAATGAATGACTCATTCCTGGAGTCATGCAAAACAATATGTGTTTTATGAAGAAGAACCTAGGCACCTAACAATTTGAAGGAATGACTTGTTATATCTAGTAACGAGTCGTTATGACAGTCGTGGAGACTGGGAGGAAAAGTTCTGAAGAAATGCCCAGGGATGACAACGAATGACGTAACGAGTCGTGGGGTAACTTGATGACTCGTCATGAGATACTGTGAGCATCCATCAAGTGTCTGTTGCTATGAACCAGAGGCAGAAGGGCACACTCAGCAATACGGTTCAAAATTCGAAAAATAACAATCATTGCATGGCAGTCACTGCTAGGAGTGGGAACGCGACAGTTGATTCTCCGAAGACGGTTGTGATTGATGAGACAGTAGATCCCTTAGTGATTGTTGATGATAGGATGGAAGATTCCAAGGATCAGACCTTGGTTGATGATTCAGTAGAGAAGACTGCTCCTAGTAATGCAAAGGAGCATGGATCTGGAAAAGAGAAGGAGAAGGAGGTACCGCAAAAGATCATACCTATTCCTAGACCTCTGTCACACCCCGCCTTGGGGGTATGACTGGCACCTGGTGCCCTACTAGGACCTGAACTGCTAGACTGCTGATCCTGGGCACATCTGGTGCCTGGCTGGCTCTAACCCACATTTCTGGAAACAAAGGGCTATATAACGGCTGTAAACACAGCCCCCGGCCCATTGGCTTATAGCCTCCTGTACCTGTCATGACAGCTAACCAGAACATATTCAATATAGGGGAAACCTATGCGAGCCGACAAGGCCACCATGCTGTCTAGTTATCTGTAACTTGACAATGAAATACTGGAAAGCTACGCGACCGGCAAGGTCACCACTACTGTCAAATTGTGGCCCCATACGGCCAGCATAAAAGAGATAAAAGTACTAACAGTTATACGACTGCACGACCTCACACGACCGGCTCAACTGACAACAGGAAAATATATACAGACTGCAAGCCTCTAGGAATAGCAATAGAAATGATCGGGACAGGGCCCCGACCTACCCGTACTGTACAACAAAAGAAAACGAAATACACCTCTGGGATTCAGTCTCCGGATGACAGGAGCTGAATACTCGATCGCTGACAGGAATCACGTGGTATCGCCTGCTCGTCTATGAGTACCTACAGGCAAGTAATGCAGCGCCCCACCGGGCGTCAGTACCACTGGTACTGAGTATGTAAAGCAATAACTGAAGGAAATATCTGAAAACAACAATACAACTGATGAAACTGGAGTAGGAGGGAATAGATTAACTGTCTGATAATGTGAATCATACCTCCTCTTAATTATACTGGAAGGAGTAGGAGTCATACCTGAAGACGTATCGTTCTACTGCCGAACTACTCGTGTCTAATGTAACATGGCATAACATAATATAGCACACACAAACCTTACCCGGCCCCCATAAGCCGGGAGGTACAACCAGCACAGAATCTATACCCCTACCCCGGTCATCCCATCTCTTATAATCGCTGTAAGCATCCTGCCGGTCCCCTGGGTATGCACTTGGGCTCGCTGAGCCCCTAACTATAACTGCATCTGAGTCCGGAGGACTCCTGAATCAACACCCGGGCGTATCCGCTCGACAGGGGTGTGTAAGGGCCGACCAAGGCACAATATGGGGAAAACTGGCATCCCATCTTCGTCCCCTGTGGGACGGCATGCCACTCCGTAGAGCGGCGTATCCTCGTCCTCTGGCGGACGAGTCGATACAGCTATTAACCCTGGGGCGGTCAGGGATGCTAGGTAATCCAACCCCAAGACAATACAGTGGTCTCAACTAGTAATACTATCTGCATATATCTCATGCTGAAGCTAACAATTATAATGTATCTGTGTCTACTGTATGCTGAACTAGTGATAGCGATATGTATGTACTTAATTCATGCTGAGACTGATAATAGTGTATATGTACAAATATAATCTTCTGCCATACTGTACTGTATACTGAGTTTCTGTAATAACATGATATACTATTTCTGACATGCTCCCTAAGCTTATTTTTAACCTATCATTCTATTTCTGAGATGCCTTACAGATATTACATTGTTTTACTGGGTTTCAACTGAATACGATAATATCCTGACATTTTGTACTATATCATATACTGACCATGCTGTGCAGTTCCTAACACTTGTATTAGAATCCATATCGTGCTAACAAGTTCGTGCTAATTATAAGCCCATGCTTCTAATATCGTACCAACATTCGTAATAAACACAACACATGACTTCTGAACATTCTACTGGCCTTTAAATTGCTTTACTATACCGAGATTTACTAACTTGCCGAGGAAACTAGCTTTACATACCTTATCCCCAAACTATCCGTCTGTCGGACGAGGCTCGGCCAATACTTCAACTATTTTCTCCCAACTGCATTCATAAATATGTCAATCAATACCAAATATAGCTTTGTTTTAATGAACAACATCACTTCGATGTAATTTATAGCCTAAATTTAGGCTTATCGAAAGACGGTCGAAAACTCGCTATTTTTCAGAGGTCCAGAAGAGAGAAATATTCACTTCACAGCTAGGAACACATAGACACTAGTTTGGAGCAATTCTACTTACCTTAGCTCGGTAGCTCGACGATTCGTCGGACGTATTTCACGAAACTAAATCCGTAGGAATGCTCTCTCCTGCTAAATACCTCAGTATCTGGGGTTAATTTGAGTTTGGACAACGTTTAGCAGCGTAATCGGATGAAATTTATATTACCCCCTTCGTTCCTTTCTCTTCTCTGCTGTTTCCTCTCTGTTTCACTAAAAATTATAAGTTTAAAATGGTTTAAAACCGAAGTGGGGCTTTATATACTTGGGCCTGGACAAGGCCAACATGTCACGGAGCCAACGCGGAGGCTTCATGTTCGCGGCTTGTACTGCTCGGGTTGGTAGTAAATATTATCAACCGACACGCAAGTGCACGTGGTCAAATAAGTAATAAAGTGGCTAAGTAGCCAAGTATCGATCCAAGGAGGCTGCTCTAGATATGTAAAACTGCCTAGTTTACTATATTTCTATTCTATCCCTAACTATGTTAACAACAATCCAACCAAGAGTTGAGTGAGTTTTTGTTTCTAAACTATTTATATACTACAATTAATAACAACTATTTACTTTAGAATTTAGACAATGGATACGCACATGCCAAGGTTAAGAACGAGTAATGAACTTGATAATCATGATAATTTGGTCATCCTCTTCTTCATGTTGCTAGCCAAGAACGTTGCCTAGAAATTAAAACTTTCGTATTTAATTTCACTTTAGAATCATAAACCATCCGTCTACATTTCTGTGATCAAATGCAATTTATGACCTACCACTACAATTCCGGTTCCTAAATTGACTAATACGGCTTTCAAGTATATTTCTATCAAGAAAGCACATCAAAACCCAATTTTCCCAAATCAAGTTAAGAACAATACCCTATTAATTCACAACTTTCCAATTTCGTGCTCTCTCGAGTGAAATTGGACTTTTTAGATATACATTAATGGTGGCCAATCAATAATGTAGTAAGCACAAGAATTAATAGAACAACATGCAAGAAGGAGAAAAAACCATATCAATTATCACCAAAATTCATTACACAAGTTCAAAACCTCAGCAAAGAAGGGAATTAGCCACTCATTCTTGGATTAATCATCCTAAAATGAGTGTAAATCATGCATACAATTGAAGGAAAGAAGAAAGGAAGAGAAGAAAACTCTTAGCTTTTCTATTCTTCAACTGCCACAAACCCACGTTCCTTCTCTCCACTTCTGAACTCAGTCTAAAAACTAAAAACTTATTAAAAATAAACCTAAGTGTGCTATTTATACTAGTGGGAAATTTTTCCCGGAATAACAAGCAACGTGTCACGGAGGCCAACGCGGAGCACTGCCTCCGTGACACGGCGTGGACGCGGACCCTCTCTGGAAATTGCAGGGTCCGGATAATTGGCCTCAACGTGGCACAGAGGCCATCGCGGAGTCCTATCTCCGTGCCACAGAGCTGTCGCGAGGCTTCACTGGAATCTGCCAATTAATTTCCTCTCCAGGCAGTGTGCTACCACGATGGCAGCGTGGCACGGCTCCATCGCGGAGCCAGTGTAAAATGTGACATCCAAGGTCTTTTCCACGCTCGCATCCCAGTCCAACTCCGACATAGTTCCAACACGCATTTTAGCTCTTAAAAATCACATTATCCTGCAAAACAAATGCTAATCATGTTGGTTAGTATAAATTCGCATTTTATTAACAAATACATGATATTATATACACATTGCACAACAAACAAGGTAAAAATGATACGTTTGAGTATCACTTGGGCATATAAATCTGCCCAAGATCACTTACCCCACACTTAAATCCTTGTTCGTCCTCGAACAACACATACACAAATCATGCACATCACATCTCAACCTTTGTCACTATGGTGCAACCATTTTACGCTACGGTCATACCGATTATTCAATTCTTGCAAATCATCAAGAAAACATGCTTGGTCGTACAAGACAATGACCTTAATACATCGAGGCTTCCTAAACTTTTAAGAATTGATTCTTGATATCGGTAAACTCATGCAAATCAACTAATCAAGAAATCCGACACGAAAATCAATCTTTCATCAAGCATGTACCCTCACAACTCGAGAGAAACTTCCCCTTTTATGTTCGTGCAGCACACAAACATGCAAGTAGGGTCATATAAAAATTAATTTCACTCTCTCTCCCAAAAGAATTCACAGGCATCATGTCATGACCCATAGGCTTGCCCTTAGTGTATTATTCCACTAATATAAAGAAATGCAATGTAGGATCAAATAGGACTTTTAATGGGTTGTAACTGGGCTATGGATCTAGTATATATATATTGGATTAGCCAATAATAGTCGCTAGCATCCTTAAGCGCCTTTTCAACTCATTCCCATCGACTCATGGACATTGTTCCTCTCTTTTCTCTTTTTCTCCCATTCATGTTGGTTTACTTTCATACAGCCCATTTCATCAGGCACACTTGACACAAAACAGAGGGTTTTCATGTACCCTCACTATCATTTAATTACAACTAGTGACTCTTCAACATCATCTTTTCTTTCCTCACCTTGCTTTTCTTTTCTTTTCACTCTTTTCACTCTTTAACACTTTGGAAAACATTTTCTGTTCTTTGTAAGCGCTTAAGAGCTTCTTATAGACTTTAAGGCTAATGAAAAGAAGGAATAAAGCGTAGTTCATATAAATCTGGACAAAAGAAAGAAATCGGCTAAAGGCTCAACGGGCTGACTAGGGTAAACAACATATAAAAAGGTAGAATTTGACAAGAAAAAAAAAATGGAAACTAAAGGTTATAACAAAGAAATGCCTACATCCTTTCCGACACTGCACCTCCTTCATTTCGTTTTGTATACACACCAGGCAAGTTCTAGACAATTCACAATGACATGGAATAGCAAAACCTCACTCACACGTCATGCACATGCTCGAATCAAGATGCATTCACAGTCTCTTTAATTAGTCAATTACATGAATTCAAGATTAAGCCTCAATCATAATGAACCAAATTCTATAGCCTAGGTAACTCAACATATTTACAAAATTGCATGCTTTCAAACGAATCATTTTCACATTTTGAACATCAATTACAACACGCAACGAAATTTTAGCAACCATAAGCAACTACAGTTTATTGATGCAATCCACCAAAGAAACTAAAAACAAAACATCTACTCCTATCGACAACATTTCCCTTAAGACGGTCGTCATCCATCCATCATAGGGAACGGTCACTAACTATGACCTCGGTTCAATGGGACTATTCTCGGTAAAAGAACCGAAAACAAACTCCGAGAAACCCAAAAATAAAACTTCAAAATTTTTGCAACACATCGATCATTTCGATAGAAAATATTTACAAAATATTTTGATAAGTGCAAAATCTTTTCGCAAAAATTTTGAAAAATATCGATCATATCGATAAAGAAAATAAATATTTACAAAGGCAACCATAACTTTCAAAAACACACATCATTAGCCACAAACAAATATATACACATAAATCACAAATCAGTTCACAACAACAGGGAAAGCACAAACATACATAAACGTCAAGGAAAAATTATACAGAAAATTTAGAGCCTATGTCCCAGCACCTAACTACTCCCCACCCCACACTTAAATCGAACACTGTCCCCAGTGTTCACAACAATACAAAGCACAAAATTTTGGGTGGTGAAACTCCCTGCTCAGTCGAAATATTCGACTTCCTCATCCGGTGCTGCGGCCTCGTCGCCCATATCTGAATCAGCTCCATCGCCGTCATCGGACTCCACATCAGAGTCCTCACGACGTGTCTCCTCATCAGTAGGGACGTCGTCATCAGTCGGCTCCACAAAGGCTGGCCCCACCTTGCATAAAGCTCTGGCGTTCTCGCCAAAGGGGTAGTCCAGCTCCAGCTGCCATAATTCATCCTCGGTGGCTGGTCTCCCACCTATCCATAGCTGCAGCATCTGCATGCCGAACATACGGGCCATATACTGGTCATCACGAGCATGTCGCTCGCCCAGAGTCAGCACCGGTCCGTGTGTAGTGTCGGGGGCCTTGGTCTTTGTCACATCAAGGGCCCTCCGCTCCAACTGCGGAATGTAATCCAAGGCTTCTTCCTCAACGTCGAGGCCTCGGAGGAAGGTCGTGATGAGTCCGCCAAACCCGTATCTGTGGCCCTGGTATAGTCTGGCTCTCTTCATGGCGGATATTATGACTGCCCCCACTTTAATCTCAAGCCCTTTCATAAGGGCATACACCAGGCAGACACGGTCCCGGGTCACGTCTGTCATATGCACTCCGGGGATCAGACACGAACATACAATTTTTAGCCAGATTCTGGCCTCCCTGTTCATCTGCGAATAAGGCAGAGTCTGGTGGTAACCCCTCTCTTTGTGTCTACTCCATCGGGCTGTGGATCGAGCCCCACACAACGTACGTCTGATATCGGCGTACGGTGGGGTGATGTTTAACTGGCGGAGGACGTGGGCGTCTGTGTCCCGCGCTCCCACGATGGCATTAAACTGCTGGGGTTCCAGAGTGACAATCTGCCCTCTGATTTTAATAGTATGGCTCCTGATGGCCGGGTTCCAGTTGGCGTAGAATTCCCGGACCAAGTGAAGGTTGCACTCTTTGGGCTCCTGAAAGATAAAGCTGAGCCCAGCTGCCTCAATCCTCTGTACGAAGCGAGGGAACTCCTGTGCAAGTGGTTCCCTTGCAATATATTCCTCCAGGAAGTACTTGTTCTCCTTATGCTTTGCGTACCACTTCTTTCCTTCCTCGGTAACCCATCGTGTTCCGTATCGGCGGTGTTGATCGCGTGGAACAGCAGGTGCAGCTGGGACAGCAGTGCCCAGTCTCATTCTCTTTCTGCCGGTGCCTGAGGTTGAAGCACCCTTGCCTTTATCTTGTCGGCTGGCCATTGTACCTGTCAATTTACACAAACAAGCACAACGTTAAGCTAAAAACTTGTTAGCTTCGGCTAAGGTCGGGTTAAACAAAATTTACCCCACACTTAGTCTTTAACAATATTTACAACATTTTAGCAAGGATAGCTCTATTTACACCCCAAACACAATCAACTATAACATATTGCTTAGTGCGTTCACAAAAATTCGACAGCATAACGGCTAGCGAACTACTCAGACTTCATACAGCTAACCCAATCCTACTATCGACAGCTATTCACCCATAGCACTTAGCAATAATAACAACAACAAAATAGAAACAACAATACAAACATTTTATATACAACTAATCTAAGCAATTCAACCAATTCACATATTACGCAATTTCCCACAAAAATTCGAGAATTAGTCGTCTTTCAACAATTATACAATATTTACCACGACTTATCTCAAATAATAAACACACCCCGGCATCAATTTCATCAAACTATCAAGTTACCCAAGTTAAAATTCAACAACCCCAAGCCCTAGAATGCAATTCGACAATCAAAATTGAACTATTCAATCAATCGATAAGTTCAAATGTCAAATACAACAATACGAACATAATCAATCACAAAATAATTCACGTCATGTGTAATTTCTACCTAGGGTGATATATCTCACCTCACATGCTCAAAATTGACAAAAATCGCCAAAAATTTGAGATAGATGATGAAAACATACCTTGGAATTGAAGAATCGACGAAAACTTGACGTTTTCCTTGCTTATTAACGTGGCACGGAGCTTGGGGGTAGGGGAATGGGTGTTTGGTCGCGGAGGGTAGAGGGAATGGGGAAAAATGGGCGAAAATCGGGGGTTTATTTAAAGGAAACACGCGGGTCACCCGAAAACCCGGTGTGCCCCGGCACTGGGATAAGGGCAACGTGTCACGGAGGGTAACGCGGAGACCCTCCTCCGTGACACGGAGCCAACGCGTTGGCTTACTGGAATTTTTAAAAAATTCCAGATTTGCCTTCAACGTGTCACGGAGGCCAACGCGGAGCATTGCCTCCGTGACACGGCGCCAACGCGCCAGTGCTCTGTTTCACCATCAGATTTTATTTTTCATACCTCGCCTCGTTTCCTCGATTCCAAGTATTTTTCCTTCGGTATACCTGAAAATCACCTCACTAAACAAAAAATGGTTAAATGAATAGATTCCCTACTAAAAAATAAAAATTTACTAAATTACTAAATAAAAAAAATTACTAAATAAAATGCAAATCTAAGCCTAATCAAGAAAAAGAAAAGAAAATAAAATAAAAGAAAAACTTTACACTAAAGAAAGAAAAAAATATTTTTTCACGTGTTGCCTCCCGTGCAGCGCCTGGTTTAACGTCGCGGCTCGACAGCCTTTATGCTCAAGTGTCTACTAGGGAGATGGACGATTTGACCCGATCATGGTCATCTCCCCAGTAGTTCTCAACCTTGTCTGGTGGCCTACCTAGTAACTCTCGGGGATCACTCAATCCATTCACATTCCCATGATCAATCATGTTGATCACCGAGAGTTCCTTATAGACAGTCGGGAGCTTAGGTGCCTTGTACACGTCGAACACCTCAACCTTGTCGTGTGCTCGCATTGTGAGTTGACCCGCAGCTACATCGATCAATGCCTTTCCGGTTGCCAAAAAGGGTCGTCCCAAAATAAATGGGACTTCCGCATCTGGTTCAAAATCCAGAACAATGAAATCTACCGGAAAAATGAGGGAGCCTACCAGCACATCCTCAACAATGCCATCCGGCTTAGCTAAAGACCTGTCTGCTAGCTGCAAGATCACTGTTGTAGGTCTAGGGCTCCCTAGTCCTAACTTTCTGAATACCGAAGATGGCATCAGATTTATACTTGCCCCCAAGTCGCATAACCCACGAGCTCGGATACTTTGCCCAATCGTCAGCTGGATAGTAAAACTTCCAGGATCCTTCAGTTGAGTTGGCAACCTGTTCTGAATACGGGATGTGCATTCCTCCGTTAAAGCCACCGTGGCATACTCAGTCAAGTGACTTTTGTTGGCCACGATGTCTTTGATATACTTCGCATATTTTGGCACACCCTGCAAGACATCAACAAGAGGTAAGTTAACATGTACCTGTTTAAGTACCTCCATGAATTTCTGGAAACACGCGTCCTCCTTGTGTTTCTTAAGTCGTTGAGGGAACGGGGGTGGAGGCCTTGCTGGTTCAGCTTCTTTGGTCTTCCCCGTATCTGAGGTTTGTTCTCCCTCAACATCTGCTGCTCCTGACTTCTGAGGCGGTCTTTCCGGTTCCACCTCCTTTAATTGTAAACCACTCCTCGTGGTCACTGCATTCACCTGCTTAGGATTGGGATCCGTGTCGCTAGGTAGTCCTCCCCTTGGTCTAGTATTTTGGGCACTAGCAAATTGCCCAAACTGATATTCAAGAGCCTTGGTTGCCAATTGATTGTTCTTTACTTCGGCTGCCAATTTGACATAGTCAGCCTGCAATTGTGCCTGGTTGGCAATCATGGTCTTGAACATTTCCTCAATAGTCGGTGATGGTGGTGGAGGAGGGGCATTGTGATTTCTGAACCGATTCTGATAGCCTTGTTACCCTCCTTGGTTTCTGTGCATACCCTGCCCTGAACCTTGATCTTGTTGATTGTTGCTACCCCACGAAAAATTTGGATGATTCCTCCAATTCGAGTTGTAGCCACCGCCAAACTGCTGTTGATTCCTCTGTGCATTGCCCACAAAGTTGACAGAATCAGGATTTGCACCACAGCATTCAGCTGAATGCTCACTACTACCACACACTTCACACCACATCTGTTGGACTGCATTGACTGAGGCTGACGGATGGTTCAAATTCATATTGCTGAAGTGAGTGTTTAACTGATTTTGCAAAGCAGCTATCTGTGCAGCGATAGCTGTGAATCCATCCACTTCAAGCACTCCCGCTGCTTTCCTTGCTCCACCTCTTGAAGAATCTGCATTCCAGTCCGGATTGCCTTGTGAAATTCGGTTGAGCAAAGTGTACAGCTCCTCATAAGTCTTCTCCAGCGCTTGCCCTCCAGCTGCTGAGTCTAACAAAATTTTAGTGTGGGGTTCCAAACCCTCAATAAAAGTGTGGACCAGCACCTCATTTGACTGATGATGATGAGGACAATCCCGCAACATGGACTTGAATCTTTCCCAGGCTTGATAAAGATTTTCTCCTTCCCTCTGTTTAAAACTTAGAATCTGACTTCTAAGTTTAGCTGTTTTACCTGAAGGGAAAAATCTGATCAAAAACTTCCTTGCAAGATCATCCCACGTTGATATAGAGTTGGGTGGTTCAGCTTTTAACCACCTCTTGGCTTCACCCAGTAAGGAAAATGGAAATAAGGTGAGCCGAACATAATCAGGTGACACTCCAGCGGGTATGTAAGTGTCACTTATCTCCAAAAAGTTCTGGAGATGTTGTTGCGCATCTTCGTGAGGGAGACCGGTAAACTGCCCGCTAGTGTGCAAAAATTGCACCATATTTTGCTTTAACTCAAATCTCCCTCCAGGCTCTGGTTTACGGATGCTGGAATGTACATTATTAGCGTGTGGGATTGCCACCTCGCGAACCGGCCTGGCTGCTACTTCCTCGGGCACTAACACTGCCCGCACAACTGGTGGATTTGGTTGCTCCATCATAGACTGTTTAAGCAACTGCAGCTTCTTCCGAAGAGCTTCTCTACGTTGACTGTGCAATTCACGTTCTGGCTCTAAGTAAGATTCCACCAGCTCCTTGTCCCTTGCCAGTGTTCACAGAAATAAAAATCTGCAAAATACAGGCTAAGACCAAGTTGTTAACACTTAAGAAAATAAAAATACAAATACAGCTAATTTACACTAAACACAATTTTACAAATCGCCTAGCCTCCCCGGCAACGGCGCCAAAAAACTTGTTCGCGGCTTGTACTGCTCGGGTTGGTATTAAATATTATCAACCGACACGCAAGTGCACGTGGTCAAACAAGTAATAAAGTGGCTAAGTAGCCAAGTATCGATCCAAGGAGGCTGCTCTAGATATGTAAAACTGCCTAGTTTACTATATTTCTATTCTATCCCTAACTATGTTAACAACAATCCAACCAAGAGTTGAGTGAGTTTTTGTTTCTAAACTATTTATATACTACAATTAATAACAACTATTTACTTTAGAATTTAGACAATGGATACGCACATGCCAAGGTTAAGAATGAGTAATGAACTTGATAATCATGATAATTTGGTCATCCTCTTCTTCATGTTGCTAGCCAAGAACGTTGCCTAGAAATTAAAACTTTCGTATTTAATTTCACTTTAGAATCATAAACCATCCGTCTACATTTCTGTGATCAAATGCAATTTATGACCTACCACTACAATTCCGGTTCCTAAATTGACTAATACGGCTTTCAAGTATATTTCTATCAAGAAAGCACATCAAAACCCAATTTTCCCAAATCAAGTTAAGAACAATACCCTATTAATTCACAACTTTCCAATTTCGTGCTCTCTCGAGTGAAATTGGACTTTTTAGATATACATTAATGGTGGCCAATCAATAATGTAGTAAGCACAAGAATTAATAGAACAACATGCAAGAAGGAGAAAAAACCATATCAATTATCACCAAAATTCATTACACAAGTTCAAAACCTCAGCAAAGAAGGGAATTAGCCACTCATTCTTGGATTAATCATCCTAAAATGAGTGTAAATCATGCATACAATTGAAGGAAAGAAGAAAGGAAGAGAAGAAAACTCTTAGCTTTTCTATTCTTCAACTGCCACAAACCCACGTTCCTGCTCTCCACTTCTGAACTCAGTCTAAAAACTAAAAACTTATTAAAAATAAACCTAAGTGTGCTATTTATACTAGTGGGAAATTTTTCCCGGAATAACAAGCAACGTGTCACGGAGGCCAACGCGGAGCACTGCCTCCGTGACACGGCATGGACGCAGACCCTCTCTGGAAATTGCAGGGTCCGGATAATTGGCCTCAACGTGGCACGGAGGCCATCGCGGAGTCCTGTCTCCGTGCCACGGAGCTGTCGCGAGGCCTCACTGGAATCTGCCAATTAATTTCCTCTCCAGGCAGTGTGCTACCGCGATGGCAGCGTGGCACGGCTCCATCGCGGAGCCAGTGTAAAATGTGCCATCCAAGGTCTTTTCCACGCTCGTATCCCAGTCCAACTCCGACATAGTTCCAACACGCATTTTAGCTCTTAAAAATCACATTATCCTGCAAAACAAATGCTAATCATGTTGGTTAGTATAAATTCGCATTTTATTAACAAATACATGATATTATATACACATTGCACAACAAACAAGGTAAAAATGATACGTTTGAGTATCACTTGGGCATATAAATCTGCCCAAGATCACTTCACCTCCGTGACACGCTGCCATCGCGGAGGGGCTCTGCCTCGGCTCCTTCCGCGATGGTTCGACAGGTTTCTCGTCTGATCTTTTTGCCGGGCCTTTCTCTAGCACGTATGGCCTTCAAATATGCTTAACCAACGTGTGAATAGGTCATCTAGGTGCCGGGAATCCTACGGGGTATAACATTCTCCCCCCCTTAAGAACATTCGTCCTCAAATGTATACTGCTATCTAGAGGACTACTTAACTTACTTGTTTAGAAAAAATTTCGCCAGAGTCTCCCCTGTAATATGGACTATACCAAAAACCTGAAATGCAGAAAAGTCCAATACAGGTACTGTACACAATACTCTCAGATTCACTGGATGGCTAAGTATCAATCTTCCTCACTTATACATATACAATCATAAGATACTACATAAGCAATAATACGGACATACCTGTCGCCTGACTAGGCCTGGAATAGGTGAGGGTACCTAGCTTTCATATCTTCTTCATCTTCCCACGTCATTTCCTCACGGTTCCTGTTACGCCACAATACTTTGACAGACGCAACATCTTTAGTCCTCAACCTGCGAATCTGTCTTTCTAAAATAGCTACTGGAACCTCTTCATATGCTAACTCTTCTATGACCTGGACATCCTGAACGGGAACTACTGTAGAAGGGTCCCCTACGAACTTCCTTAACATAGAGACATGGAATACTCGGTGAACAGATGCTAACTCCGGAGGCAAGTTCAATTCGTATGCAACTCGGCCTATTCTTCACCGAATCTGATATGGCCCAATGAATCTCGGGCTAAGCTTGCCTTTCTTGCCAAATCTCATCACCCCTTTCATCGGAGACACTTTCAGATATACCCAGTCATTTACCGCAAATTCTAGATTTCTGCGCCGCATATCTGCATAAGACTTTTGGCGGCTCTGAGCAGTCAGTAAACGTTCTCGGATAAGCTTTATCTTTTCCTCTGACTGCCGAACAATGTCCGGGCCAACCAATGCTGATTCCCCCACTTCAAACCAGCCCACCGGCGATCTACATTTTCGCCCATATAATGCTTCAAAGGGCGCCATCTGGATAGCTGAATGATAATTGTTATTATAAGCAAATTCAATCAACGAAAGATGCTCATCCCAGCTAGCCCCAAAATCTAGCACACACGCTCGTAGCAAATCTTCGAGCATTTGGATAGTCCGCGCAACTTGCCCATCTGTCTGGGGGTGGAATGCTGTGCTCAAATTGATCTGCGTTCCCAAACCCCTCTGGAACGACTGCCAGAATCTAGCTGTAAACTGTGTTCCCCTATCTGAAATGATGGATACCGGCACTCCATGCAATCTAACTATTTCTCTGATATATAATTCGGCATAATCCTCAGCCGAGAAGGTAGCCTTCACCGGTAGGAAATGAGCTGATTTTGTTAGCCTGTCAACTATTACCCAAATGGAATCATTTCTGCATCTGGTACGGGGTAACCCTGTTACAAAATCCATGTTTATCGTTTCCTATTTCCACGTAGGCACCGTTATATCTTGCGTCAAACCGCCCGGCTTCTGGTGCTCTGCTTTCACCTGCTGACAGTTAGAACATCTAGATACAAATTTAGCTATCTCAGCTTTCATACCTGGCCACCAGTAGATGTCTCTGATGTCGTGGTACATTTTCGTCGCTCCTGGATGGAGGGAATAGCGAGCGTAATGTACCTCATGCATGATCCGCCCCCGAAGCCCTGAAACATTCGGGACACAGAGACGGCCTTTACAGCGTAGCACATCATCCTCAGTCATTTGGAAATCTGACTCCTTACCTTTTTGAATTCTATCTCTGAGCTGGAATAAATCAGGGTCCTCGTACTGTCGTTCTTTTACCTCCGTAACTAATGATGACACAGCAGAATTCTGAATTACTGCTCTATTATTTTCTGTTTCTATTACTCGAACGGCCAAACCTGCTAACTGATGGATTTCTTTAGCTAACTCCCGCTTCTCAGGTCGCAAATACGCCAAACTCCCCATTGACTTACGGCTCAGGGCACCTGCCACTACATTAGCTTTTCCCGGGTGGTATAGAATACTCACATCATAATCTTTTAACAGCTCCAACTAGCGGCGTTGCCGTATTCAACTCCCTCTGAGTGAAGATATACTGTAGGCTCTTGTGATCTGTGTAAATATCAACATGGACGCCGTACAGGTAATGCCTCCACATCTTCAAGGCATGGATCACCGCGGCTAGTTCCAGGTCGTGGGTAGGGTAGTTCTTTTCGTGTTTCCTCAGCTGTCTGGAAACATATGCAATCACTTTACCATGCTGCATCAACACACAACCTAACCCGACGCCTGATGTGTCGGAGTACACCGAATAACCTTCTGTCCCCTCCGGCAACGCTAACACTGGGGCGGAGGTTAATCTGTCTTTCAGTTCTTGGAAGCTCTGCTCGCATGCCTCTGTCCACTGAAACTTTGCTGCTTTCTGTGTCAATTTGGTTAGAGGTGCCGCAATGGTCGAGAACCCTTCAACGAACCTCCTGTAATATCCTGCCAACCCAAGAAAACTACGAACTTCAGTCGGAGTGGTAGGTCTAGGCCATGACTTAACTGCTTCTATTTTCTGCTTGTCTACCTGTATACCAGCATCCGACACGATATGCCCTAAAAAGGCCACTGAGTTAAGCCAGAATTCACACTTAGAAAATTTAGCATACAACTGGCGGTCCCTGAGGATCTGGAGCACTGTCCGCAAATGAGTCCGGTGATCTGCTTCAGAGCGAGAATACACCAGAATGTCATCAATGAATACTATCACAAACAAGTCCAGGAAAGGTCTGAAAATACTGTTCATCAGGTCCATGAAGACTGCCGGGGCATTCGTTAACCCGAAGGACATGACTAGAAATTCAAAATGTCCATATCGGGTTCTGAACGCTGTCTTAGGAATATCTCTCTCACGTACTCGAACCTGATGATATCCGCACCGCAAGTCAATCTTAGAAAAGTATTTGGCTCCCTGCAACTGATCAAATAAGTCATCAATTCTGGGAAGTGGGTACTTGTTCTTTACTGTAACTTTGTTTAATTGCCGATAATCTATGCACATTCGGAGCGAGCCATCTTTCTTTCTCACAAATAAAACTGGCGCACCCCACGGTGAAGTACTCGGCCTGATAAAACCTTTATCCAATAAATCTTTCAACTGCTCCTTTAATTCTCTGAGTTCTGCAGGATCCATACGATAGGGAGGAATTGATATCGGCTGAGTGCCTGGTAACAAGTCAATAGCAAAATCTATCTCTCTTTGTGGGGGAATACCAGGTAACTCATCAGGAAACACATCAGGGAATTCATTCACTACCGGAATAGACTGGAGTGTCGGAGATCCTGCCTGGACATCCTGAACTCTGACCAGATGGTAAATACATCCCTTAGATATCAACTTTCTCGCCTGAAGGTAGGAAATAAACCTACCTTTTGGCGTAGCGGTGCTGCCCTTCCACTCTCGCACTGCTTCTCCTGGGAAGTGGAATCGGACCGTCTTGGTCCAACATTCAACGTTGGCAAAGCACGGTACTAGCCAATCCATACCCATTATGGCATCGAAGTCTATCATTTCTAACTCGACGAGATCTACTGTGGTCTAACGGTCAGCAACCTCTACTGTACACCCTCGGTAAATTTTCCTAGCCACAATAGAGTCACCGATGGGCATGGATACTAAAAAGGGCTACTGCAATAATTCTGGTGCAATACTAAACTTTCGTGCCACAAATGGAGTAATGTAGGACAAAGTAGACCCTGGATCAATCAATACATAAGCAGGGTGTGAGCAGATAGTTAGCATACCTGTCACAACATCAGGTGACGCTTCTGAATCTTGCCTCCCTGGTTAGGCATATGTGCGGCTTGGACCCGCACCTGTACTGGAGGCCTCTGATCTGCCCCGACCCCTGCCTGCTGAAATTGAGGGCCTGCGCCCTGCCGAGGATGCTGTGGCTCGTGACCCTATAGATGCCATATCCTATCTATCCCGGTCCTCTCGACCTCTGGCTGGGCAATCTTTCATCAAAGGCCTTCTTGGCCACAAATATAACATGCAGTGGAACCATACCTGCATGCTCCAGGATGGCGTCGACTGCATATAGGGCAAAGTGGTAGGGTATACCTACTCTGCTCCGCCCTCCTCTGTAATGGTGAATCTGCCATCTGCGAGCCTCTACCAGTCTCTGACTTCCCCTGCGGCTGAATCTACCCCCCTGCGGCTGTGGCGGAGGCGGGGGCCTAGGCGGCCTATCTAAAAATCGTGGCCTAGGTCCTCCCCGAGCCTCCCTCTGTAACTCAACTGGCCTGTCCCGGCGACGCTGTTCCTGATTGGCCCTTCTGATCTCCCGATGCCGCTTTCTGATGCCCTCAATATTCTGGGCGAATGCCTGAACTCGAGCAATGTCCATGTCCTCTCACAGTGTATCTGTAATACAAGTCTCAACATACTCTGGATTCAACCCCATGATAAAGCGGTGTACTTTGGATGCCATGGTATCAACAAAGGCCGGTGCGTACCGGGCCAAAGAATCAAACCGCAAGGAGTATTCCCGAACACTCATGGCCCCCTGCTCCAGATGTAGGAATTGGTCTACCCGGGCCTGTCGAATCTCCCGCGGCAAATAGTGATCCAGAAAAGCTCCTGAGAAGCTGGACCAGGTCAGAGGGGAAACATCTCTCCCTCGGGACCTTTCCCAGCTTTCATACCACAATACGGCGATGTCCCGTAACCGGAATACTGCCAACTCAGCTGATTCTGTAGGCGTGGCATGCATAACCCTGAAAATTCTCTGCATTTGATCCAGAAGACGGTTGTGATTGATGAGACAGTAGAGCCCTTAGTGATTGTTGATGATAGGATGGCAGATTCCAAGGATTAGACTTTGGTTGATGATTCAGTAGAGAAGACTGCTCCTAGTAAGGCAAAGGAGCATGGATCTGGAAAAGAGAAGGAGAAGGAGGTACCTCAAAAGATCATACCTATTCCTAGACCTCTGTCACACCCCGCCTTGGGGGTATGACTGGCACCTGGTGCCCTACTAGGACCTGAACTGCTAGACTGCTGAGCCTGGGCACATCTGGTGCCTGGCTGGCTCTAACCCACATTTCTGGAAACAAAGGGCTATATAACGGCTGTAAACACAGCCCCCGGCCCATTGGCCTATAGCCTCCTGTACCTGTCATGACAGCTAACCAGAACATATTCAATATAGGGGAAACCTATGCGGGCCGACAAGGCCACCATGCTGTCTAGTTATCTGTAACTTGACAATGAAATACTGTAAAGCTACGCGACCGGCAAGGTCACCACTACTGTCAAATTGTGGCCCCATACGGCCAGCATAAAAGAGATAAAAGTACTAACAGCTATACGACTGCACGACCTCACACGACCGGCTCAACTGACAACAGGGAAATATATACAGACTGCAAGCCTCTAGGAATAGCAATAGAAATGATCGGGACAGGGCCCCAACCTACCCGTACTGTACAACAAAAGAAAACGAAATACACCTCTGGGATTCAGTCTCCGGATGACAGGAGCTGAATACTCGATCACTGACAGGAATCACGTGGTATCGCTTGCTCGTCTATGAGTACCTACAGGCAAGTAATGCAGTACCACTGGTACTGAGTATGTAAAGCAATAACTGAAGGAAATATCTGAAAACAACAATACAACTGATGAAACTGGAGTAGGAGGGAATAGATTAACTGTCTGATAATGTGAATCATACCTCCTCTTAATTATACTGGAAGGAGTAGGAGTCATACCTAGAGACGTATCGTTCTACTGCCAAACTACTCGTGTCTAATGTAACATGGCATAACATAACATAACATAATATAGCACACACAAACCTTACCCGGCCCCCATAAGCCGGGAGGTACAACCAGCACAGAATCTATACCCCTACCCCGGTCATCCCATCTCTTATAATCGCTGTAAGCATCCTGCCGGTCCCCTGGGTATGCACTTGGGCTCGCTGAGCCCCTGACTATAACTGCATCTGAGTCTGGAGGACTCCTGAATCAACACCCGGGCGTATCCGCTCGACAGGGGTGTGTAAGGGCCGACCAAGGCACAATATGGGGAAAACTGGCATCCCATCTTCGTCCCCTGTGGGACGGCATGCCACTCCGTAGAGCGACGTATCCTCGTCCTCTGGCGGACGAGTCAATACAGCTATTAACCCTGGGGCGGTCAGGGATGCTAAGTAATCCAACCCCAAGACAATACAGTGGTCTCAACTAGTAATACTATCTGCATATATCTCATGCTGAAGCTAACAATTATAATGTATCTATGTCTACTGTATGCTGAACTAGTGATAGCGATATGTATGTACTTAATTCATGCTGAGACTGATAATAGTGTATATGTACAAATATAATCTTCTGCCATACTGTACTGTATACTGAGTTTCTGTAATAACATGATATACTATTTCTGACATGCTCCCTAAGCTTATTTTTAACCTATCATTCTATTTCTGAGATGCCTTACAGATATTACATTGTTTTACTGGGTTTCAACTGAATACGATAATATCCTGACATTTTGTACTATATCATATACTGAGCATGTTGTACAGTTCCTAACACTTGTATTAGAATCCATATCGTGCTAACAAGTTCGTGCTAATTATAAGCCCATGCTTCTAATATCGTACCAACATTCGTAATAAACACAACACATGACTTCTGAACATTCTACTGGCCTTTAGATTGCTTTACTATACCGAGATTTACTAACTTGCCGAGGAAACTAGCTTTACATACATTATCCCCGAACTATCCGTCTGTCGGACGAGGCTTGGCCAATACTTCAACTATTTTCTCCCAACTGCATTCATAAATATGTCAATCAATACCGAATATAGCTTTGTTTTAATGAACAACATCACTTCGATGTAATTTATAGCCTAAACTTAGGCTTATCAAAAGACGGTCGAAAACTCGCTATTTTTTAGAGGTCCAGAAGAGAGAAATATTCACTTCACAGCTAGGAAGACATAGACACTAGTTTGGAGCAATTTTACTTACCTTAGCTCGGTAGCTCGACGATTCGTCGGCCGTATTTCAGGAAACTAAATCCGTAGGAATGCTCTCTGCTGCTAAATACCTCAGTATCTAGGGTTAATTTGAGTTTGGACAACGTTTAGCAGCATAATCGGATGAAAATTATATTACCCCCTTCGTTCCTTTCTCTTCTCTGCTGTTTCCTCTCTGTTTCACTGAAAATTATAAGTTTAAAATGGTTTAAAACCGAAGTGGGGCTTTATATACTTGGGCCTGGACAAGGCCAACGTGTCATGGAGCCAACGCTGAGGCTTCACCTCCGTGACACGTTGCCATCGCGGAGGGGCTCTGCCTCGGCTCCTTCCGCGATGGTTCGACAGGTTTCTCATCCGATCTTTTTGCCAGGCCTTTCTCTAGCACGTATGGCCTTCAAATATGCTTAACCAACGTGCGAATAGGTCATCTAGGTGCCGGGAATCCTACGGGGTATAACAACCTCCTCCCTCTTTTCCACAGAGTTTGAAGAAAAAGTTCGAAGATGGGAAGTATCACAAATTCATTTGCATGTTGAAACAATTATCTATGAACATCCCATTAGTCGAGGAACTTTAGCAGATGTCCGGCTATGCTAAATTCATGAAGGACCTTGTCACTAGAATGAGGACCGTGATATTTGAACCTGTGGATAATTTGCACCATTGTAGCGCAATAGCATCTCTTCTCTTGTTCAGAAAAAGGAAGACCCTGGAGCTTTCACCATACCGTGCACTATTGGAGCCTTTAATTTTGCTAAGGTACTATGTGATCTAGGTGCTATATTAACTTGATATTGTTAGCACGGTTCAGACAGTTGTGCTTGAGAGCTCCCAAACCGACTATACTGCGGCTTTTAGTAGTAGATTGTACAGTAAGAAATCTGGTGGGAATTCTCTTTGATGTTCTAGTGAAGGTAGAGTCCTTTATATTTCTGGCCAATTTTGTCATTCTAGACTATGAGGTTGATTTTGAGGTCCCCATTATCTTGGGGCAGCCATTCCTTGCCACTGGACGCTCTCTTGTAGATATGAAAACCAGACAACTGAAATTTCGGTTGAATAATGAGGAGGTGACATTCAATGTATGTCATTCCATGAAGAAGCCAAATGGCATGAGGGTAGTCTCAGTAATTGATGTTGTGGAACCTGAGTTTCCAATTATGCCCATTGAGCAGTTAGTGACTCTTGAGGACGTAGCAGCAGTGTTGATGAATGTTAGTGCTGAGGAGATTTATGGGGGTGAGGAGATTGTAAATGCACTTGCTGGTATGGGGTCATACCACCTATGCTCCAAAGAAGATTGATCTTGACCTAAAGAATAGGGTGAACCCACCGGCCAAGCCATCTATTGAGGAGCCTCTGGTATTGGAGCTCAAAGCACTCCCGTCTCACTTGGAATATGTATTTTAGGGACCGATAACACTTTATCGGTCATTGTTGTAGCTAACTTGGAGGAATGGCAAGTGGAGGCTTTGGTATCCATTCTGAAGAGATATAAAAAAGCCATTGGGTGGACCATTACAGAAATTATTGGAATCCCAGCTGGTATTTGCACTCATAAGATCCAGCTAGAGCAAGATTGTATTTTGAGCATTGAGCATCAGCGTAGGTTGAATCCACTTATGCAAGAGGTGGTCAAGAAGGAAATCATCAAGTGGTTTGATGCGGTGGTCCCTATTGCTAACAGCAAATGGGTGAGCCTAGTTAAGTGTGTACCAAAGAAGGGAGGAATCACGGTGGTCCCAAATGCTAATAATGAGCTCATTCCACTCAGGCCAGTCACCGGTTGGAGAGTATGCATGGACTATAGGAAGTTGAATAATTGGACTCATAAAGATCATTTTTCTATGCCATTCATGGATCAGATGCTAGACCGACTTGCAGGCAGAGGACGGTACTAGTTTCTTGATGGTTATTCGGGGTACAATCAGATATCTATAGCCCCCGAAGACCAAGAGAAAACCACTTTCATTTGTCCATATGGAACATTTGCTTTTAAGAGAATGTCGTTTGGGTTATGTAATGCGCCTGCCACTTTTCAGTGTTGCATGATGTCCATATTTTCTAACATGGTGGAGGACACCATTGAAGTCTTTATGGATGACTTTTCAGTGGTGGGTGATTCTTTCAAGGATTGTTTGGCTCATTTGAGCAAGGTGCTGCAGAGATGTGAAGAGACCAACTTGGTTCTTAACTGGGAAAAGTGTCATTTCATGGTCAAAAAAGGTATAGTGCTAAGGCACAAGATTTCTTGTAAAGGGATTGAGGTGGACATGGCCAAGATCGAAGTAATTGCTAGTCTACCACCTCCAATTTCTGTGAAAGGTGTTCGAAGCTTTTTGGGTCATGCAGGATTTTGTAGGAGATTCATCAATGACTTCTCAAAGATTGCACATCCTTTGTGTAAACTGCCTGAGAGAGAGGTGAGGTTTATTTTTGATGAGGCATGTCTGAAGGCATTTGAATGCCTAAAGGAGAGATTGACCACTGCCCCGATTATAGTGGCACCTGACTAGTCTTTACCATTCGAGGTAACTTGTGATGCTAGCGGAGTGGCCCTAGGAGATGTGTGGGGTTAGAGGTGTGAAAAGATATTCCATCCTATTTATTATGCTAGCAAGGCTCTTAATGCAGCTCAAAAAAATTACACCGTGACAGAACAGGAGTTGTTGGCTATCGTATTTACATTCGAGAAGTTTCAAGCTTATTTTCTTGGAACTAAAGTGATAGTCCATATAGACCATGCAGCTTTGAGATATCTGATGGAAAAGAAAGATGCCAAGCCACAATTGATTCGATGGGTTTTGTTGCTGCAAGAGTTCGAGTTCGAGGTAAAGGATTAGAAAGGGATCGAAAACTAGGTGGCGGATCATTTATCAAGATTGGAAGCTGATGCAGCAGTTCGTGATGATCTTGACATAGGTGATGCATTCCCTGACTAGCAGGTTTTAGCAGCCTCACAGGATCTCATCCCACGGTTTGCATACTTTGCTAATTATCTGGTGAGTGATGTAGTACCGGAGAACTTATCTTTTTACTCATGTCTGATGTATCAAAGTTTTTTTGGGATGAGCCCTACTTATTCCGTATTTGTGCTGATAAGGTGATTCAGTGATGCGTGCCCGAGGTAGAGATGTTGAGCATATTGGAGGCCTTCCACTCATCCCCTGTTGGGGGTCACCACAACGGGATTCGCATAGCCCACAAGATTTTTCAATGTGGGTACTATTGGCCAACCATTCACCAGGATGCGCATGATTTTGCAAGGGCATCTGATGCATGCCAAAGGCAAGGAGGCATGAGCTTCCTCTTACTCCCATCCTTGTCATTGAGTTGTTTGATGTGTGGGGCATTGATTTAATGGGCCTATTTGTGAACTCAAACGATGAAGTACATAGTGGTTGTTGTGGACTATGTTTTGAAATGGGTGGAGGCAATTGTTCTTCCAAATAATGAAGGGAAGAGTGTCACAACATTCTTGAAGCAGAATATTTTTGTCAGAACTCCCAGAGCTATCATTAGTGATGGGGGTTCGCACTTTTGTAACAGGTTATTTCGGACTTTATTAGAGAAATATGGGGTGAAACACATAGTGGCAACACCCTATCATCCGCAATCTAGTGGACAAGTTGAAGTCTCCAACCATGAAATAAAGACCATCTTAGCTAAGACTATGAATGCTAACCAGACAGATTAGTCTAGGTAGCTAGATGATACTTTATGGGCTTATTGGACCGCATTCAAGACTCCTATAGGTATGTCTCCATATCAGCTTGTGTATGGGAAAGCATGCCATCTTCCGGTTGAACTTGAGCATAAAGCTATGTGGGAACTCAAGAAGCTGAATTTGAACTGGAGTGAAGCTTCCAACTTAAGGCTTGATCAGTTGAATGAGCTAGATGAATTTCCTTTGAAATCCTAAGAGAGTTCTGAAATTTATAAACTAAGGATGAAAATTTAGCATGACCGGAAGATTTAGAAGAGAGAGTTTAGCCCGGGTGATATGGTGTTACTATTCAATTCTAGGCTTCGCTCGTTTCCTAGCAAGTTGAAATCCAAATGGTTGGGGCCTTTTCGAGTGATCCAAGTATTCTCCCATGGGGAAATTGAACTAGAAAACCATGAAGGAAAGTGATCTAAAGTAAATGGTCAACGGGTGAAAGCATACTTGGGGAAGAGCAAAGAAATAAAGTTGGTGGATCTCTAGGCTCTGGGTGAAATCTAAGTAACTCAGGGACTTGCGTCGTACCGAGATGTTAAATTAGGCGTTGCATGGGAGGCAACCTATGGAGGTTTTTTGGTGAAGTCTGAGTAATCAAAATACTCGTGTCGTGCTGCGACGTTAAATCAGGCGCTTCTTGGCAAGCAACCCAAGTTGTAATTGTAAGATAAATATAGTGTTCACGTGTGTTGATGTGTGCAGGTGATTAAGATGGGAAATTTGAAGTTGAAACCAAAAACTAAACTTGAGTTTCTGATGCCAAAAAGCATAGAACGAGTCATCATCTGACCTAACGACTCATTAAGTGGATCGTGGTCACTGCCTTAGAAAACAGTGTAGACAACGGTAGACCAAACGAGTTGTTGTCAGTGACAACGAATCGTGGGGTCTTTCGTTAAGTCTACTGGATCAAAGAGGGAATTAAGCTGAAAAAGATGCAACGAGTGACTTAACAAATCGTGGGGACACCTAACGATTCATCAAGTGACCCTTCATGAAGCCACTGCAGTTCCAACAGAGTTCAGGGCCTACGACTCATGACAAGACTCATCGGGTGCCACCATGAGTCGTTTAGTGAGTCTTCAGGTCCCAGGTAAGATTTTGATCTGTTTAAATGAAAAAAGAACCAAACGATTCGTGGCTTCATCTAAAAACCAATTGCGTGGGTCGTGGTTTACTTTAATTAAAATGCTTCCGACCTGATCCACGTTTAAATAATCCCACTGAATTCCCTCACAAGTTTGAATTCTCAATTCTTTTAAGAAAAAAAAATTCCCACTTCTTCTTCTCCCAAATTCATCTCACATTTCCACATAAATCACAACCACACATCCAATTGCACTCAATATCTCACACAAAAGGACTCACACATGCACGATCTCACTCAAGTCTGCTCAGTTGTCGCATTCAATCGCAATCTCAAGTTAAAACCCCTCCTCTGCTCTTACACTTGGGAGTATTCAATTATTTCGAGCTTTACCCTGCTCATTTTTTTGTGTAAAAATTGTGAATTCAAACACTACCATGAGTTTTAGATGAAACCCTAGTGCCATGACTTTGTATGCGAATTTGAACATAGGACCTTTAATAAATATGATGATCTATACTTGTGGTGTTATAAATTTAGTTGAGATGGAACATGGGTATTGTTATTTTGCATAAAGCCGGTGATGACATCTCATATAATGACTCGTGGGCAAGCCCAATGAGTCATTACATGACACGTCACCACTACTGTAAACCCAGTAAATAAACTCTTGGGCACGAGCCACATAACGGGTCGTGGTATCACCTCACGACTCATTGTGTAGCTCATCCTGAGTGGGAAAATGGGATATGTAAACAGGGAAGCTCGCAACTGGTCTAATGAGTCATTTCCACAAGTAACGATTCATCATGACCATTCATTAAGTCCACTGGTTCAACAATATAAAAAAACTAACCTGCAAATGACGAGTGACCCCACGAGTCGTGGCCAGTGGCAACGACTCATTGAGTCCCTCGTCTTGTCTGCGAAAACATAGTTAAAATTTTATTTTTATTTCATCTCATCTTGCATACTAACATTTATTCCACAGGTACAATGGCACCAAAAGGTACACCAAATAAGGGTCCAGCCAAGAAACAGGTGTTGGAGAAAAGTCAGCCCTCATATCGCAGACTTAGGGATGATCCCTCATCCTCCGAAGAGTCTAGTGGCTCGGTGGAGGAATACGAAGTTTTAGAAGAGCAGCTTGAGATGAGATCTACCAGGGCTAGGACATAATGCCCTACAAATCCGACAGCCCTGGTTCATTATGTTGTTCCACTTGCAAGAGACCCACCTAGCCGAGCAGAATAAAATGTTAGGGCCACAGTCCCAATTTCCCCCAAGGGCACCATAGCTGCGACAAATGCAGAAGGTGCAGATGAATCCTGTGCCTAACAGGGGAACACGGATGATGAGATGACAAAGACCTCACACATATCCAGTGATCAACCAGCGGTGAGATGATGGTGTGTCTAGGGCATGCGAGCCCTTTACAACAAGTACATTGCTCCGAATGAAAAGGGCCACCAAAAAGGAGCATTTATGAGGAGCCCAGACTGGTCACCACAAGGCTCAAGGACCTCTCCGAGCTGCAGTCCTTGTTTAAGAGATATAGGTTCTGGTGGTTAACTGAGCCTTCGGGGAGCTACAGCCCTTGCCTGGTCAGAGAGTTTTATGCCGCCTACACAGCCACGTTACAGCGCCTGGCCTTGGGAGGCCAAGATTGGAAGAAGAGGCCCGCATTGACTCAAGTGTTGGTTCGAGAGACACCAGTAGACATCTTTGAGAGGACTATTTCTAAGTTGCTCTATGGCTTAGATTATCATGCCCCGATGAACACAGCCGATTCTGATCACAGACTGGCCGAGCTCAAGAAAGTCAAAATCAAGAAACTAAACAGTGAGGAACGTATTAGGCAGTACACTTGGCTGTCACGCGTCATTGCCACACGGGGTCCGCTAGTTGAGTGGTTGCATGGCACCGAGTCACAGATAAAAAAGGCCACACTAAACTTTCAAGCTAAATTATGGTGGTCATTAGTTCGAAAAGGCTGGTACCGACCAACAGCAAAAATGTGCTTTCACTTGACAGAGTTGCACAGGTAACGAGCATCATGGAGGGGTATGCCATAAACTTCCCGCGACATATTGCTGAAGAGATTCGAGAGTGGGTGATAGCAGATAGAACTACCATTCCCTTTCCATGCCTCATTTATCGACTTTGTCAGGAGTCAAAGGTGCCATAATTACCATCGATTGATCAGCGAGTGGTCGTCCAGAAGATCACCGATATCGGGTTGATAAGAGATGAGACAAACGCGGTATCAAGAGCGAGGAGCCAGTCTTCCGCATCCGCTGGAGTGACTTTATTGGCAGAGGCACTGAGCAGCGGTATGCAGACTGAGGCTGCATTATTTACCGAGTTTGTGGCAGAGCCCACAGAGGCCAGAGAGATTGTTAGTCAACCTGAGGCTACATATGCAGCTGACATTCCCGTACCTGCTGAGGTTCCAGAGTCCTCATCTACAACAGTAGTACCTCGACCACCTATTGCACCATCTCGTGCTTCTTCAGCCGTTCTAGTCATTATTTGTCAAGAATTCCTAACCGACATGGATAGGCGGTTGGCTAAAGCCGAAAAACATCAGGCACACATAGCTCTTCAAGTTAAGGTATTAATGGAGCAAGTAAAGTTATGGGTTACAAAGGAGTTGGAGGTGCTCTCTAGTTTAGTGCACGGCCGGCTGGATGCCTTTGAGAGGCGTATGGATGAACGCCTTGCACAATTACAGGTGCCTGAGCTGGCTAGATGGTATGCGGAGGTAGCAGCACTCCGAGCTGAGGCGGGAGTTATCCGAATGATAGGTAGCTACAATCCATCCACCCGTGCTTCCAGTGATTGATGACGAGAGCGAGGAAGAGCTACCACCAATAGCTGATATCATCACTTAGGAGTCAGTGGCGCGGGATAAGGGCAAGAGGCCTCGTGAGTAGGCAAGTTTTGATGAGGATGATTCTCTACTCCGTGAGCGGAAGCGAGAGCAGAGAAAGATGGAGGCAGCGCTGCAATTATCCAGAGATGAGGCTCGACAGAGGGCTGCAATTGAGGCAGCGAGAGCTCCTGGAGAAGGTACGAGCTCAGTAGGTTCTGAAAATGCACCGGTTCAGGCCGGTGGTACAGGAGATGACACTGGAGGTGTATCTACACCCTCCATGACCAGGCCACGGACGTCTAGGTCACACAGGTATGTTCCCTATTTCCATGTTTTATTTTTATAAATGTGTCGAGGACGACACATGCTTTTCTTGATGGGTCTAGGGAGGGATACCTGTGTATTTTTGCTGAACATAACCCGAGGGTTTTTCTTGCCGGATATCTTTTCCCTCGGGTGTTCCTTATCTAGTAGAACTGGCATGTTTAGGTTTTTATGTTTTTGTGTTTGTTGGGTCAGTCAAAAGAAAATTAGGCGAACTTAAGGAAGTTAATATCATGGATTTTTGAAATTGTTTGAACTGATAATGTGATACCCCTCTTAAAAAATTTTTGTATGTGTGTTAAAATTGGCAAGCATAACCTTTGTGAATCTTTGCATGGTAGTGAAACTATGAACATGTTTACCATTGTATGGATGTACTAAACTAGCAGTTAGTAGAAGTGATGATGTTGGCCTGTGCATTGTGTGAGTAAGGTTTAATAGCCAAATTCTGTTGTGTGTGTCAATCTAGAACTTGCCTGGTCAGTCATACGGAGGCGGAGGATGGAAAACTAGGAAAGTATCATAGGTCATTTTTGATGAATGAGTCCACTTTAGCCTTAAAAGACCTATCGAATGGAAATAAATATCCCTTGATCTAAACTTTGAGCTTAAATTGACCCTTCTTTTTGTTAACACCAATTCACCTTCCTGCTTTGATTAAAATGAACCTGTTTTGGACCTAGTCCCTCCTTGGACACTATGAACCTTAACTCAAGCAAATTTCCTAAGTTGAGGGTGGCTATCATAGGGGTGATTTAGAAGAGTAGGGTGGAATAAAATTGAGTAACGAAAATGAAAGAGCAGGTGTGGTGTGCATAGTGAAAGAAAAGAAAGAAATTGTTGTTAAAGAGAAAAAGAGCAAAAAGAAATAAAAAAATGGTGAAAGTAATGAATACTTGAAAGAAGGAACACCGCACTCGTAGTTGCAAAAGAAAGTAAAAGAAGAAGAAAGCAAAGGAAAAAGGGAGAAAATGTGAAAATAAGGTTAAGAGTGGAGTCAAAGTGTGTGTAGTGTCAAGGAGGGTTAAGATACTAGTCCCATATGTACCATACCCAAACCTGAGCCTATATTACAAGCTTAAAAAGTCTTATAGTGATAATGATTAGCCCGTCTAAAAATTGAGGTATTGAAAATAAAGGCAAGCTTATGGTATTGCATACATACAGTTAGAATTTCTTTCTGAGAGAGAGTGTTCTTTTACTTAGTCCTAAGAGGAATATATTGATATGATCATATACATATGTGTGAGTGTGGGACTTATTTGTGGTGAGAGCATTTGGTTAACTAAATCGTCTGTAAATTGTCTGGGTCAATGATATAGAATTATGTGCACGGTTGGAAGTGACAGTGTATTGACATGTTTCGATTCCTCTAAGTCATGGTTGAAAATTTTACATATGCATTAGGATTTGATTTTGTATGATAAAGGAGGGGTTAGAGTTTTGATGAAGACTTATGACTGCCGTAAGTTTCCTAATGTTCTTTTGATTGAAGCTTCGTGTTAGTTTTATTTTATTTATGTTTGCTTAAGGACATGCAAAAGTTCTAAGTTAAGGATGTTGATGTGCCATGACTTTACAACACTTTTGACGCTTAAAACCAAGAAAATATGCAAATTCCGGGTATGTTTATGTAGATATGATGTGTTTGTGTTAAGTTTTACAGGAAAACAGGTCCGGAACAGAAAATGGGCAAATTAAGGCAAAAAATAGACCAAAATGCAGGCTGCTACCCAGGTCACGAGTCGTCGTACCAATGAAAGATTCATTCCTGGAGTCGTGGAGAAGAGTATGTGTTTTATGAAGAAGAACCAGTGCACCTAATGAGTTGAAGGCACGACTCATTACATCCGGTAACGAGTCATTATGATAGTGGTGGAGACTGGGAGGAAAAGTTCTAAAGAATGCCCAGGGAAGACAACGAATGATGTAACGAGTCGTGGGGTAACTTGATGACTCGTCATGAGATACTAAGAGAATCCGTCAAGTTCACTGGATGATTTGGTGATCCATGGCCATGAGGGACCTAATGACTCGTGCTCGGGCCTAACGAGCCATTAGGTGACCCATCACCAGTACTGGACAAGTTGCCGAGGATGACTCAAATTCACTGGCCACAACTCTTTGGGAGACACAACAAGTCATTACTTTGCCTGTTACCACTGCCGACCTGGAGTCCGTTTTTAGTTAGGAAAAAAATTTCTTGGAATTATAGATACATTGTTTAGATTTATTTTTTGAGTGCAGTTTATTTTACCACTTTTCATGTAAATTTTAGTGTTGTTAACGATCATTCTTGGTTCGATAAATAAAGTTTGCAATTTTGTTCTTGATTTTGAGAATCAAACAACATTGAAGTTTTGTTCATCAGTTTTGATGTTTTATTGAATTCACGTGGTTTTCTTCTATGAATTTTTGTAAGTTATAATTATGATTTCTTCTTTATTTTGTGATTGTGATCATATAAATATGAGTAGCTAAACCCATAAATAGGGTTATGGGAACCATGATGAATTAACACATATAGGTAAAAATACTTAGTGATTCTTGAACGGGGTTTATGCATGTATTGTTTTTCCTTCGTTTTAATTATTTCTTAATGGTTGCAAATGTTGGAATTTGCCTTATTCTTACTTACCGGATCAAGGGGGTGATAAATGGAAAAATGGATTAACAACGGAGATTTGAGGCTATCAACCCTCATCTAATAGCTTGACCTTGTCCCGGAATAGCTAATCCGATATTAAGGGTAAGGGTTAATTAAGCATACACCCGTATATGGACCAAGTTGTGTGGTGATAATCATATAGATAGGGGACCAACCATTTAGGTGAAATTAACTTACTAATATTGCTTGCTAAACACCGGAATATATCACTAGTATAAAAGCCTTGTGGTTATGAAGTCATGGGGAACACAATCTTGGTCATTTTATTGATTGAATACAGCCGAAATTGATTTAAACATTTACTAGTCTTTACTCTTGTTTATTATTTTGTGTTTCAAATCCTCCCCCCCCCCCCCCCCCCAGGAAATAAGTGAGTCAATAGTATTAGCTAAACGCATTAACTTAAGTTCTCATCGCATTCCTCGTGGGATTCGACCCCAACTCTGGTTGGGTTCTATATTTGACATCGACTGCTTTATATCTCATTCGTGAGGTGTAATTTGCGCAACACCAATGCCACCAATACACCTCTAGTCTATTAGCATCTCCACAGAATCTTTCTTGGGATTTTTCAATAAACCTTCTCAAGATCAATGAACATCATGTGTTCTTTATCACGACCCGAGCTAGGACCCAGAATCGAGATACGGGACCTAGAATCATGAATGGCTCCAAGCTAACCCATGGCATATACATAGCATGAAGAGGAAAATTATTAAGTAGAAATAAAGCATGAACATGATATATGCGAAAGTCTGCATAGCATATCAACAAAAACATAAACATAAGCCAATATCATTGAACCATCTATACATAATTGTCTGAAAAGCCTCTAAACATCTTACGAGCTGATGGCACAACACCCCAACTAGCTCATTAAGTCTGAAACTAAAAGATATGAATAAAAGAGACATAATCAAAACTGACATCCACGGGTCATAAGGACTCACCAAAACAAAGATAGAGCTGGATGAACAGGAGCGAGCTAATGACGGGACTAAGACGGATCACCCGAACCTACATCATGAGATAATATAGCATAGAGTATGCAGTCAGTACTTTGAATGTATTGAGTATGTAGAGAAGTAAAACATGCTAGTAAAATGATAGTATGAAATCATGAATATTAAACAAGATAAAACATGAAAGTAAGGACAGCACGCTAAAAAACATATTCCTGAAGTAATCATAATCATGAGATATTCATCATAAACTGAACATGATGACCCAAGGTTTAGAAATAGAAATCATGTAATGTATCATACTTGAAATCATAAGTGAAAACTTATAAACTGGTAAATAGGTCAAATATGCTATAAAAAAATATCATAAAACATGAATATAAATAAATAAAAACATAAAGAACAATGAGAGATTCATCATAACCAACACCATCATGATAGAGCTTACATGATGCCCAACTATCTCGCTCAAGTTGGCAGAGCCGTTTCAAGCTTGCTAAGCCAAGGAACGATTAAGGCGCAATATCACTTGTGAATCACCATAGGGTCTGAATATGAATATATACCTATGGTATCATGTAGTTATGAGGCTCGGGGTTTGTTTGAACCCTAGCCTGCTCGGTGTTAGACACTTGTCCTAAAAATATGTACATGGATCGAAAACATCATCGTGAAACAATACTTGAACTTGCATGGGCTAGCTGAAACATGAAATCAGAATAATACTTGATATAGTGAGATAACCATGTAAAGGATGCCACAGAGTTGGCCATGATGTTTGAACATGAATTTCAAGAAAATAATATATGCTTGAATAAATCTTCATAACTTGAAATCATAATATTCATAAACCTAAGATTCATTAACCTTCATGCATACTTTGATAATTCATGATACTTGATATCATGGGCTCATAAACTTGAAATTCATAAATCATGCATAATAGGGAAAAATTGTCATAAACATGAAATCATGGATTGGTAAGAAATTTGAGAGTAAAATCTTCCCTAATTAGCATAAATCATCAATTAAAATATGAGACAATTGAACCCATAGACATAGCATGGAAGATTGCATTGAATTGGGTTAAACCCTAGAATTTTATAATTTAGAACTTGAGAGGTAGAGATCATGGAAATTAGCTTAAAAAGGGCATAAGGGTGGAAGGATTTCCCCATCCACAACCCTACATACTTAGGTAATTGACTCCTAAACTTGTCTTGAAACCCAAGAAAGACTTGAATAGAATTGATGAAGAACCTAGCCTTGATCTTGAGAGGAAAGTCGAAGTATCATTCTTTGAAAGGAATGAATAACTTAGCTAAGTTAAACCCCTATAATATGACCCTTAGGAAGCCTAAAACGATGTTATCTAGGAGTTAAAAGCATAGGATTTTACCAAAATGCCCCTAGATTGCCGAGATTTAAAAACAACGGGCAGAACCAATGACCTAAAAAATGGGTCATAGTCATATACAACGGACCATTGGTTTGTCCGTTATTTCCCATCTTGCCTCTGAAACTTTCTGAATCTGATTCCACGACCATAAACAATGACCCATGCAATTAAACAATGGTCCATACAATCCTTTCGTGGGTTCTGGGCTAAAGTTTTGGTTGTTTACTGGAATTTATCCAACATCCATAACCAACGGCTCGTTGGTTGGAGGGACGAGTCATCCTGTGACTTGTTGTATGGCTCTGGTTCCATTTTCCTACTATTTTCTGCTGAAAGTCTCCGATCTGATCTAAGGGACTTTTCGGGGTATTATTATCTCCCCCTTGGGAACATTCATCTTCAAATGTGGGCTAACATAAGTTGGAAGGCTAGGAAAAGAGCTGCAATCCTAAAATTGAACAACCATAACTGAAAACTGACAGAGTGTCTGACTCTGGACTAATTTACATGACTGAACTGAATTCATGTAACATACATACATGCTATGTCATGAAAGGAACTTAGAGACATGAACTTGACGTGAAACTGACTAGAGTACTAAGGAGGAAACTAGTACTTCATGTTGGAACTGGTCCAGAAGGAAAAGATACGACTATTTAGCCATCATATCTGCTGCGGCTTCCCATGTAGCTCCCTCAACAAGTTGATTTCTCCAAACTTTCACAGAAGCTACCTCCTTATTTTTCAACTTCCAAACCTGAAGATCAAGCATCTAAATCAGAACCTCCTCATAAGTAAGGCTATCCTTCATAACTATGCTCTCTATTGAAACAACTAAGTCTGGGTCGCCAATGCACTTCTTCAATAGAGATACGTGGAAAACTGGATGCACCGAAGCTAACTCTATTGGCAGCTCCAACTCATATGCCACCCTGCCAAAACAACTTAGAATCCTATAAAGACCAACATATCAAGGACTAAGCTTCCCTTTCTTATCAAATCTCATAACTCTCTTCATGGGAGACACCTTCAGAAACACCCAATCATCGACCTCGAACTCGAGCTCTCTCCTCTTAACATCCACATAAGATTTATGTTGACTCTGAGCTGTCTTCAGCCTTTTCCTAATAAATAGAACCTTCTCCATAGCCTCAGGAACTGAATCTGGCCCTATTAATGTAGCCTCATCTACCTCAAATCATCTGATAGGCAATATATACCTCCGCCTGTAAAGAGCCTCAAATAGAGCCATCTGAATGTTGGAGTGAAAACTGTTATTGTAGGCAAACTCGATAAGACGAAAGTGATCATCTCGCCTACCTTTGAAATCAATCACACATTCTCTCAACATGTCCTCTAAAGTATGAATGGTCCGCTTCTCCTGACCATTCATCTGCGGGTGAAAAGCGATACTAAGCTTCACCTGTGTACCAAGGACCTTTTGAAATGATCTCCAAAACTGAGAGGTGAACTGAGTACCCCTATCTTAGATGATAAACAAAGGAACTCCATGCAACTGAACCAACTCCCGAATGTAAGCTCTAGCATAACCCTCAGTTGAGTCTGTAGTTTTGACCAGTAGGAAATTAGCTAATTTGGTCAACTTGTCCACAATCACCCATATAGAGTCATATTTTCGGCATGTACAAGGCAACTCTGTGATGAAGTCCATATTGATGCCTTCCTACTTTCAAGTAGGAATGCTGATGTCCTAAAGCACACCTACAAGTCTCTGATGTTCAACGTTCACCTATTGGAAATTCGGACACTTAGCCACCAATTTCGTTATGTGCTTCTTCATGCCATTCCACCAGTAGACTTCCCATAGATCATGGTACATCTTGGTGGAATCTGCATGGATAGAGTACCGAGAGCCATGATCCTTGCCCAACATCCACTCTCTCAAATCTGAGTACACACAATAGGCTCTAATATCTGAGTACACCATCTCCCTTTTGGGAGAAAACCTCCACCTTCTGATTCCGGACTATTTCCTTCAACCTCACTAGGATAGGATCCTCATCTTGCCTTTCTTTAACTTCTATCACCAATGAAGATTCCAACCCATCCTGAACAATAACACCACCATCCAACGAATCTGTAAGGCAAACTCCTAAATGAGCAAGTCTATGGACATCCTTCACCAACTCCTTTCTCCCATTCTCGACATGGGAAACACTCTCCATAGAAAGACTATTAAGAGCATTCTCCACCATGTTGGCCTTGCCCATATGATAAAGGACACTTTTGTCATAGTCCTTGAGAAGTTCTAGCCATCTCCTTTGCCGCAAATCAAGGTCCTTCTGAGAAAACACATATTGAAGGCTCTTGTGGTTCGTGAACACATTCACATGCACCCCATATAAATAGTGCCTCCAAATATTCATGGAAAATATCATTGCTGACAACTCTAGGTCATGCATCGGATAATTTTTTTCATGAGTCTTAAGTTGTCTAGAGGTGTACGCAATGACCTTACCATGCTGCATCAACAGACAATCAAGACCAACCCTAAAAGCATCACAATACACAACGAAACCATCTATGTCCTCTGATAGGGTCAATACTGGGTTGAAGTAAGTCAAGTCTTTAACTCTTCTCGTAAGCCTCCGACCACTGAAATTTGACCTTCTTCTGTGTTAACTTAGTCAAAGATGTTTCAATGGAAGAAAATCCCTCTATAAATCTCCTGTAATAGCCAGCTAAACCTAAAAAGCTCCAAATATCTGTAGGACCGACAGGTCTAGACCAATTCTTTACCGCCTCTATCTTTTGAGAGTCAACCTGCACCCTCTCACTAGACACCACATGGCCCAAGAATGCTAATATGTTCAGCCAAAACTCACACTTGTTGAATTTAGCAAACAGTTGGCGATCCTTAAAAGTCTACAACACAATCCTCAAATGAGCAGTATGTTCCTCCTTGCTCCGAGAGTATATAAGGATATCATCTATGAATACAACCATGAACATATCCAATACTGCTTGAACACATTATTCATTAAGTCCATAAAAGTTGCAGGAGCATTCTTTAGTCCAAAGACATAACTACGAACTCATAGTGATCATACCAAGTCCTGAAGGCTATCTTCATAATGTCACTCTCCCTAACTCTAAGTTCTGAAGGCCTGATTCGGTTCATGAGGCTATGGTAAAAGTTCAGTTGATAAGGGATTGGTTAAAGACCGCTCAGAGTCATCAGAAATCATATGCTAATGTGAGGAGAAGGGATCTGGAGCTTGAGGTAGACGATTGGATATTTCTAAAGGTATCTCCTATGAAGGGAGTCATGTGGTTTTGGAAGAAAGGAAAACTCAGCCCCCGCTATGTTGGTTCCTACCGGGTTACGAGAAGAGTTGGTAAGGTAGCGTATGAGTTGGACCTGCCCTCAGAGTTATCTTTTGTGCATCCCGTGTTTCATGTGTCTCTTTTGAAGAAGTGCTTAGGAGATCCAGCTCTAGTAGTCCCGGTGGACAGCGTCGATGTAAAAGATAGCCTCAGCTATGAAGAAGTTCCTGTGGAAATATTAGACTATCAAGTTCGGAGACTAAGGAATAAAGAAGTAGCTACAGTTAAAGTACTATGGAGAAATTATCAAGTTGAAAGAGCTACATAGGAAATCGAAGCGGATATGATGGCTAGATACCCGCATTTATTCTCTATCGGCTCAGTTTCGACTTAAGGTATCGGTTGTGCTCTATGACTCTATTTAGTTTTCATGTTCAGTTCATGTGTTCAAGTTTTATTTATGTGTATGAATGTGTATGTGAATCATGAGATCAATTCATCTGTGTGTTATGAATCGAAGGTAGTCACTCCATAAAGTTTCAGTTCAACTGGCCAGTATTTGAATATGATAATTGCATGTCCCTGTTTCTGCTTGTTTCCTACATTCGAGGATGAATGTTTCCAAGGGAGAGATATTGTAATACCTCGAAAGTGCTTGAGAATAGACCCGGGAATTAAAAGTTGAAAATGCTGAAATGGAGAAAATTTCACAAAACGGACCATGGAAAGACTTGTGGTATCAAACCACGGGTCATTATATGCAGTCGTAGGTTAGGGAAGGCTGGGTGGCATTGGAGACAACGGATGACACGACTGATTGTTGGGAACAACGAGCCGTTGTCAGCAGGCGTTGGAAGAGGTAGGGTTCAACAGGTGGCATACAATGGGCCCTCCAACAACTCGTCGTGGTTGTTACCGGTCGTTGTTTTGGTGCAAGAAATTCCAGTGAAAATGACGAATCGAGACCACGACTCGTTGGAAGAAACCATGAGTCATGGTGAGGCCCGTGGTAAGCAGGTTCAGATTTTGTGGTGAGCAAGTAGCGAACGATGTAATGGATCGTTGTTTCAGAGGACGGGTCGTCCTGTCCGTCCGTTGGTTAGTTTCAGAAGTAAGCTACAACAGTGCAAACCACGAGCAACAGAATGGGTCATCGTTAGCTCTAATGACCCGTTGGTTTCATCCGTTAGTTCAACCCGGCCAGTTTTCAAGGCAGATTCATTAAGGGCATTTTCAACTTTTCCATGCTATGAGACCCTAAACTACGTCGTTTTAACTCATGGAAGGTGGGTTATAGGTGGGGATGATTTATTCTAAGTCCCTTTTCATGCATGCAAGAATATTGAGAGGTAATCAAAGGTGATTCAAGGCTCTTCTCTTCAATTCTTTCAATTTCCTTCTTGGGCTTTCAAGGGACGTTAAGAATCAGTTGTTCCAGGACTGTAAGGCTATCAATGGGTTGCTCATCCTCTATGATTTTTACAAAAACAATTTATTAAAAACTTATGAGGTTTTGAAGATGATTTTATAAAAGTCTAATGATTTGATAATGGGTTTTGTGATTTTAGAATCTCATCATAAACTATGGGTTTTGATCAGTTTTCATTATTTAAACCGTTTATAATTTTATCGATTTTAATTTCTATGATATTAAGCCTAATTATGCATGACCCATGATGAATCGATTTATGATCTTCTCTTCAAATGATGATATTTAGGAACCCAGCATGATTTACGATTTGAATTATAGATGTATGATATTACCCATCATGATTTTATGAATTCCAAGCTATATGCATGATTTACAAGTATGTATGAACCTTATGAATCATGAATTATATTTTGGATGACTCACGGGCCTTGTTTCATGGCTAGTTCACGTATGTACAAGTATGTTTATGATTATTATGATTTAACTAGCCCATGAATTCATGCATGTTATACTATGAGCACTATATATGTTTTGGGAGTAGTATCGAACACCGAGTAGGTTTGGGGCTCAGGTTTAGCACAGGATCTCATGAACTATGTTTCACTGTAGGTATGTTGGGACCCCTTTCATGAATGTCCCTGGCTCAAATGGCCCTTTTTCATGGTGATATCACACTTTCATGGTCCTACCCTTGGAAAGGTACGGACACCCTCCCGACTAGGGTTACAAGTCGGGCTTCATGTGTGCTCATATAGGGTATGTCGATTAAGAGAATATCCTATTGTTCCTCATGATTTATGCATGTTAATGATTATGTATATTGGCTCAAGTCATGTTCAATAAAGTTTTTTTCTTATGATTATGATTACGTGCATTACGAATATTTTGAAAATCTTGAGCCTTATGTTATGTTATGATATTTATGATATGAGCATGATATCATACTCTTATGATCTTTTATGAGTTTTATATGTTTTAAATGTCCTTTTTACTTACCTTGCATACTCAGTATATTCCACGTACTGACCGCATACTTTCTATGTTGTACCGTTTCATGATACAGGACCGGACTCTCAGGCTCACCCTCCTCAGTATCCCCTCAGAGTTCTCTATCAGCTTATTTGGTGAGTCCTCATGTTCTGAGGGACATATGTTTAGACTCTATGCTTTTCGTTCAGTTTCAGAATTGTTGGGTTAGTTGGGGATTTGTCCCATCAACCCGTCTTTCATGATTAGAGGCTTTTCAGACTATCAGTTGTATTCAGCCATCATGTATGGATTATGTATTGTCCTTTCTATGTATTTATGACATGTTTACATTTTCATGTGATAAGTCTTCCGCTTATGTGATTTAATTAGATGTACGCTCATGTCATGGGTTGACTTGGGGTCTCTCAGGGCTCCTTGTCCCGTGTCTACGATCCGGGTGTACGTTTGGGTCGTGACAAATACTCACAACATACCAATGACCACATCAGGTGAGCACTCCTGCTCCTTATGAGATGAGAGTACGTAGAACCTATTCTAGCACTGTCTGCCACCTACACTAGAAGAGGCACCCTGCTAAGATGGACGAGCTGCTAGAGCTGCTGAAGTGGTGGCCGGGGCACGGTCTCTACTGTCACCTTTCCTAGCCAAAGCACAATCCCTGCGCATGTGCCAAGGCTTCCCACACTCAAATCAAACATCGGAGCTAACCTAACACTCTCCTGGGTGGTTCTTACCATATTTCCTGCAAACTAGAAAAGTATGCTCTACTGTCATGCTCCTCTAAACCCTAGAGCCTGACGCTCTGCCTCTTTGATCTCCTTGGGGTTTGGATGGAAAACTATCTGATATTGGAGCTCAAATTGAGGGCGATGTCCACCATTGGGCATGTGCTAGAACTTCCTATAGCTCCTTGTCCTGGCCCTCTTGGCCTCTCTCTCAATTTCCTTTGTCTGCTCTGCCTCTATCTGCTGGGCGTATATTATCAGTCGGGATATATCTATATCATTAATCAGCATAGCGGTCCTGTACTTCTTGTCCAATGAATTTGCCACCCTATTCACAAACTTCCTCATACGAGCCCTCGGATCTACAACCATCTTTAGAGCATACTTGGACAGCTGGGTAAACTTTAGGGCATACTCCTGAATAGTCATGTCATTTTGCTACAAGTTGATGAACTCCACTACCTTTACTTCCCTCAACTCTTAGGGGAAGAATCTGTCTAAGAAAGTTGTAACAAACTCGTCCCAACCAATGAGGACTGCACCAAATCCCCTGCTCCTTTCACTACCGGAAACAAATATGAGCAACCCTCTTGAGCTGATAGGAGGTCAAGTTTGCACTATCCTCTCCTAAAACACCCATAACCTGGGTGATCTTCAGGATCTCCTCGATAAACTCCTATGGTTCTTCATCCACCTTTGTCTTATGAAACTCATGTGGGTTCATCCTAATGAAGTCTCGCACCCGAGTTGCCACCATATTTTCATTTTAATTCACCTGGGCGGTCATGGCATGTGCTAACATCTAAAATACATCCCTGAACTCGGCATAAGTAATCTGCTCCAACAAAAGATCAACTGGAGCTGGTGGGGCTGGGTGAGGCCCACTCCATTGCCATAAACATGGCCATTTTCGTTGTCATTTCTTCTTTCATTGACTCAGCAGGTAGGCAAATTTCTGCAAATGCATATAGCACGAGTCAAAGAAATAGGAGAGCTTATCACACGACATAGATCATGAAAGAAGAGAAATTTCCTAAAACATCTCGTAGCCTCTTTCCCATAAGTGTGACGCGCTTCACACCCATAGAAAATACTCTACTTAACGTGGCTTTCAGACACCCTAGGACAAACCTAAACCTTGGCTCTGATACCAAGTTTTTCACGACCTGAGCTAGAATCCAGTATTGAGACATGGGACCTAGAAATACTAATGGCTCCAAGCTAACCAATGGCACATACATAGAATGAATAGGAGCATTACTAAGCGTAAATAAAGCATGAATGTGATATATACAGAAGTCTGCATAGCATATCAACATGAGCGTAAACACGAGCCAATATCGGTGAACAATCTATACATAATTGTCTTAAAGGCCTCTAAATACCTTATGAGCTATTAGGACAATACCCCCAACTAGCTCGCTAAGTATGAAACTAAAAGACAGGAATAAAAACGACATAATCAAAACTGACATCCTCAAATTATGAGGACTCAACAAAACTGAGATAGAGTTGGTCTGAGCAGGAGCGAGCTAATGATGGGTCTGAGATGGATCATCCAAACCTATATCATGAGACGATATAGCATAGAGTATGCGGTCAGTACTTTGAATGTACTGAGTATGTAGAGAAGTAAAATATGCTAGTAAGACAATAGTCTGAAATCGTAAATATTAAACAAGGTAGAACATGAGAGTAAGGACAGCATACTAAAAATCATATTTCTGAAGTAGTCATAATAATGAGATATTCATCATAAGTTGAAAATGATGACGCGAGGTTTACAAATAGAAATTATGTAATGTACTATACTTGAAATCATAAGTAAAAACACATAAACTGGTCAATGGGTCAAATATGCTATAAAACATAATATCATAACACATGAATATAAGTAACTGAAAACATGAAGAACAATGGGAGACTCATCATAACCGACACCATCATGAGAGAGCTTACATGATGCCTAACTATCTCACTCAAGTTGGCAGAGTCATTTCAAGCTTGCCAAGCCAAGGAACGATTAAGGCGTGATATCACTTGTGAATCCTATAGGGTTTAAACATGAATATATACCTATAGTTCTACGTAGTTATGAGTGTCACGCCCCAAAACAAGGGTAGGGCACAACTAGCACTCAATTCATGATTGATCGAGAAGCTGGCTATATGACATCTGTAACTGTAACACTTAGGCCATCCAGACCACCTGTCACAATCAGCTGAAGAATAAACTGGACCCATAAGGTCTCAACAATACGGGGTAAACAATCGAAATACAACCAAGGCAATTAGTGTGCTAAACCAAGCAACAATAAGCCGACGAGGCCACAAACTGAATAATACTGTACACACTAAGTCCACAAAGCCTCTAAAGAGTAAACTGACTGATGGTCAGAACAGGGCTCCGACCTACCCATAACTGCATCTTAAAACTCAACCATAAATAACTAAGCCCTAGATCTAGGAAGAAAGGAGCATACCAACCATTTGTTGATCTCACGAACTGCTACTCAACAGGCTATCTTGACCTCTACCTGCACCTATAGCACGAATGCAGGTCCCCAAGCAAGGGGACGTCAGTACGAATGAAATGTACTAGTATGTAAGGATGAAACTGTAACCATGAGATAACAATCCTGTAATAACTAACTTAGCACATAAACATATAAAGAATAAATATAACCTGAAACTCTGCAACCTGTAATTGATAACAACTTACTATAACATAACTGAATTCAATATAACTGAACCAGGTATAAGGAATGGTAACAACCTGGAATCCTGGAAACTGAAACCTGATAATAACTCTATAATGAGATGAAAATGCAATTAAGAAATGCACAAGAAAGAAACTATAACTGTAATGTCAGCGACCAGCCAACCGTAAATCCATATATAAAATTCGTCCAGCTGGTGTACCACACTGGGGGCAAATAAAAATATTCTCAGTCGATGTACCACACCGGGATAAAATAAAAAAATCTCCAGCCGGTGTACCACACCGGGGTAAAATAAAAATATCTCCAGCGATGTACCACACTGGGGTAAAATAAAAATATCTTCAGCCGATGTACCACACCAAGGTAAAACAAAAATATCTCCGGCCGATGTACTAGACCGGGGTAAAATAAAAAGATCTCCATCCGGTGTACCACACGGGGTAAAATAAAAACAAATCTTAATCACCATCATAAATGGAGATGACAAAGCTCATATAAACTATCTGAATACTGGAAACCATACAATATGTTGATCAGTAACTATAACATATGTAGGATCTTACCACGAACCCTAATACTACAATTATGCCATACACATATAGGTCTTTCATTTAGCACTTAAATACATACATATGCTGTGAATGAATTCTAGGGAAGTTCCTAAAACTGGAATATTATAAAGACATGTGTAGACTCACGTTCATGATTTTAAACATCTCCTAGCAATTCTAACACGAGGAGCAAAGAGGAATCACTTAACCTAACATTTTCTATTAACAATCTTAGCATTCATTTCGTGCTTATACTCGTTTGACTTTCATACTTTCATATCAAGAATTGTGAGCATACCTCATTCATTGCACATCATATCACATCTCGAGGAAACTTATGAACAGGAATACATAACTTGTGTATCTCAAACCTGGAGCTCTTTAATATACAAATGCTAGGCAACTGTCTAGGGGCTTCCTTAAGATAAATAAATACTTATAGTCGTGCTTTAGACAACGTAGGAAAAGCTCATGTGAAACATTGTAATATATGTGGAGCTTAGAAAAGCTTAGCGGCATTATCAACAGTTTAGAGACTTCCACGAAAAATAAAATCCTTTAAAACTTGAAAAAGTTAATCCAGCTCTTAGAACAAATAATCAAAGATAATTGTTTAAAAGTACAATGAAGAACTTCTCTTTAACTTGAGTCACTATCTCAAAATATTTGATTCTAATTATTTCTTAAGGAGTTAACACTTTACTGGCCTTTCATTAGCTTAACACAACTAAACATAAACAACTTCATTTATAACTCTTTTGCTAAATGTCTTTAGAACAGGGTAAATCTTGCTAGCTATTTGCCTAATTCATCAATAATCGTAACACTTATCATCAAATTTAACAACCTTTAGCTCGACTTTTCGTATTCATCTTAAATTGTTTTCCAAATAGGATTCGTCATTCCCTACCTAATTATTTACTCTCGTATTCACTATTCCAGCAATTCTTGTACGCACTTACCTTCTTATCCAATTGCAAACCTTGTCTCTTAAACTCGTCTTGCTCATATTTTAACATCGCTCAAAGGTTCTTGAAATCAACAACGGGCAGAAGGCATATACCTCACATATTACCTTAAAAGGTCTCACATTTACTCTTATCTCTCCTTTGCTACTAGCGCCTCAACTTTTACACTTAGTTTAATTTCCTTACACATCTACAACTTTCAAAGAATATGTGACGTGTCTACTTAAAGCCTGCAATTCTCAGGAGGTCTAGATAACTCAAGAGCTCTAATAAATATATAGTGACTTTCTAAAGGCAATCCTTGCCGCTTTAGCGCGTAATTTGAATGTAAGCATAAACATATATATTTTTCGATTTTCGTATAATGTGTTAACATCAAGATATTGTGCATAACCTGCCAATAAATATGGTCCCATAGAAATATTAATAGTTTATCTTAGGGTTCTATCTTCCAAGTTTAACGTATCAGTCAATTAAGAAACGTATTAATTAATCTCTTAGATTAAGGGAGAGGGATCGAGGAATCTTCTCATGGCCCTAGGCACCTTAAAACATGAATATAAGAGGGTAGGTAACTGTTGTAGGGAAATTCCATTTTGTTACTCTCGTTAACCCTTATTGAGTTAAAACCGATTTCAACTATTAGGTTTGCCCGCGTCATCGTCTTGTCATGTTTACCAATTTTCTTAGCAACCATAATGTGAAACAACTTTGAAACCACAAAAACATAATGTAATGTAAAGGACCAGCTCACAGTGCCCACACCGAGGGAACTTCAGAATCAATTTACAACTAAGACCATAATTGAATGCAATTGCCCTCTCTGCTTTACATTCATGTGTTCCAACTCTTTAGAAATACACAACTTAATACCAAGTAATTCTAACAACTGGGAAGAATCATAATATGCTACTACAAAAGCTCAAGTACAGGGGAATGTTGGATTAATCTCGGCATGAATTCGGGCTTGAAAATCAAGAGACAAAGAGCGCCTTACATACCCTTTTTTTTCCGGCGAGGTTTCTTAAGTTGTTTCTTTCTTTCAACAACCAGAACTTTAGCCCCCTTAAATTATTTGAGTTTATCACCAAGTGACAAGGCTGTTTCAATCCAATTTATCCAGCCAAAATGTTACATCAATAGGCAGTCACAACACAAACAAATAAGACAACACTTAGCATTTCTTATTTCAACTTGTTTCTACAACTTTGGGGGGAAATAGAGGTAGGAAATTACCCCACTTTTCTCATGAAAAACTCCCACAAATATAGAGTATATTCTCAGCAAAACACAGTTATTCCAACCTTCAAAAATGAGCAGAACTTCAACAACAACATACCAACAACGGCAGCCCAACATAACCTTCAACTTCTAGCTTTAGCTAGGATATTTAGGCAAGTTAAGCAATTAGAAACACTTACCCTTGGCATGAGACTATTGTTGGATATAATAGGAGTATTTTCCTCCAAATCACTTCCCAAAAACGCAGTAATCTTGCAGTCCAAAACACAGAAAAATAACAACACAACAACTACAACAAGTCAACATACAAACCATAACTTTCTTCTAGTTTTCCTTCCAAAATTCATACACTTATTAGAGATTTCAAAAGAGGGAAGTGACTTACTATTTCTTATGAACAATTCCTACTAAGATGGAGTATAACATTAGCTCGAAATAGTCCCAAACACGTAGCAACAACACTGCCAAAACGAAGCTACAAGGCAGCAACAACTTCACCGCAATGTTTCCTTCACTTCCATCAACTTTTGCTTGAGTTTTGATGGTGTTTTCTTGAGGGGTTTGTTCGGTGCTGTGGTAGGGGTTAAAAACCGACACGCAAGTGCACGTGGTCAAACAAGTAATAAAGTGGCTAAGTAAGCCAAGTATCGAACCAAGAAGACTCTGGATAAGTAAAATTGCTTAAGTATACTATATTCTAGCTTACTTCTAATTATGCTGACAACAACGTAACCAAAAGTTAAATAATTTTTGTTTATAAATTATATACTAAAACTATTAACAAATATTTACTGCGAATTGAAACTATGGATATGAGCATGCCAAGGTTAAGAACAAGTAATGAACTTGATTATCATCATAATTTGGTTATTCTTCTCTTCTAGTTGCTAGCCAAGAACATTAGCCAAGAGATTAAAACTCTCGTATTTAATCTCACTTAAGAATCATAAACCATCCGTCTACATTTCTGTGATCAAATGCAATTTATGACCTAGCAATACAATCTCGGTTCCTAAAATTGACTAATACGGCTTTCAAGTATATTTCTATCAGGAAAGCACATCAAAACCCAATTTTCCCAAATCAAGTTAAGAACAATACCCTATTAATTCACAACTTTCCAATTTCGTGCTCTCTCGAGTGAAATTGGACTTTTTAGATGTACATTAATGTCGGTCACACACTAATGCAGTAGAAACAAGAATTAATAGAACAACATAGAAGAAGATGATGAAAAACCATACAATTCAATAATCAGAATTCATCACCATTGTTCATAACCTCAGCAAGGAAGAGAATTAGCCACTCATTTGTGGATTAATCATCCTAAAACAAGTGTTAATCATACAAACAATTGATTGAAAGAAGAAAGAAAGAGAGAAAAACCCTTAGCTTTTTCCTCCCTCAACTGCCTCTAACCCACGTCCTTGCTCCACCAAGTCTGAATTTATTAAAAATAAGCCTAAGTGTTCTATTTATACTGTTGGAAATTTTTTCCGGAATAACAAGCAACGTGTCACGGAGGCCAACGCGGAGCACTGCCTCCGTGACACGGCGTGGACGCGGACCCTCACTGGAAATCCAGGGTCCGGGAATATAGCCTCAACGTGGCACGGCATGCAACGCGGAGGCTTGCCTCCGTGCCACGGAGCTGTCGCGAGGCTTCACTGGAAATTGCCAAATTAATTCATCCTCCATGCAGTGTGCCTCCGCGATGGTAGCGTGGCACGGCTCCATCGCGGAGCCCCTTTACATTGTGCATTCCAATTTCTTTTCCGTGCTTGCATCCAAGTCCAACTCCGATATTGTTCCAACATGCATTTTAGCTCCTCAAAATCATGTTTTACCTACAAAACAATGCTAATCATGTTGGTTAGTATAAATTCACATTTTATTACCAATTACATAAAAATGTATACACATTGCACAATAAACAAGGCGAAAATGATACGTTTGAGTATCACTTGGGCATATAAATCTGCCCAAGATCACTTACCCCACACTTAAATCCTTGTTCGTCCTCGAACAACACATACACAACTCATGCAGATTACATCCCAACCTTTGCCACTATGGTGCGACAATTTATGCTACGGTCATACCGATTATTCAATTTTTGCAAATCATCAAGAAAACATGCATGGTCTTAACAATGCAGTGATCTTTAATACATTAAGACTTCCTAGACTTTAAGAATCGACCCTCGATATCGGCAAACTCATGCAAATCAGCTAATCAAGATATCCGACACGAAAATCAATCTTTCATCAAGCATGTGCCCTCGCAACTCAAGAGAATCTTCCCCCTTTTTGTTCATGCAACACACAAACATTCAAGTAGGGGCATGTAGAAATTAATTTCACTCTCTCTCCCAAAAGAATTCACATGCATCATGTCAGGACCCATAGGCTTGCCCTTAGTGTATTACTCCACTAATATAAAGAAATGCAATGTAAGATCAAGTAGGAATTTAATGGGTAGTAATGGAAGCTATGGAACTAGTATATATTGGATTAGCCAATAATAGTCACTAGCATCCTTAAGCGCCTTTTCAACACATTCCCATCAACTCATGAACATTGTTTCTCTCTTTTCTTTTTTCATCATCCCATTCATGCTTGTTTATTTTCGTATGGCCCATTTCACCAAACACACTTGACATGACACAAAGGTTTTTCATGCACCTTCATTATCATTTCATTATAACAAGTGCCTCTTCAACCTTTTCTTTTCTTTCCTCACTCTGCTTTTCTTTTTCTTTCCACTATTCTCACTCTTTGACACTTTGGGAAAATTTTTCTGTTCTTCTTAAGCGCTTAAGAGTTTTGTATAGACTTTACGGCTCATGAAAAGAAGGAATAAATCTTAGTTTATACATTTTTGGACAAAAGAAAGAAATAATCGGCTAAAGGCTCAACGGGCTGACTAGGGTATACAGTCACATAAAAAGGTAGAGTATGACAAGAAAAAAATATAGAAACTCTCGGTTAAGACAAAGAAATGCCTACATCCTTTCCAACACTACCTCCTTCATTTCGTCTTGTACACACACCAGGCAAGTTCTAGACACTTCACAATAGCATGGAATAACAATACCTCACTTCACACTTTATGCACATGCTCGATTCAAGATGCATTCACAGACTCTTTAATTAGCCAATTACATGAATTCAAAAATTAAGCCTCAATCACACCGAATCGAATTCTACAGCCAAGGTAACTCAACATATTCACAAAATTGCATGCTTTCATACGAATCACTTTTACATTTTGAATATCAGTTACATCACGCAACCAAAATTTCACAACCATATAGTAACTACAGGTTCAGTGATGCAATCCACCAAAAAGAAAAAAACTGAAAACTAATTAAAATCACTACTCCTACCGACTACATTTCCCTTAAGACGGTCGTCATCCATCCATCATAGGGAACAGTCACTAACTGTGACATCGGTTCAATGGGACTATTCTCGGTAAAAGAACCGAAAACAAACTCCGAGAAACCCAAAAATAAAAATTGAAAATTTTTTGCAAAACATCGATCATTTCGATGGAAAAATATTTACAAAATATTTTCGCAAAAATTTTAAAAATATCGATCATTTCGATAGAAAAAAAAAATATTTACAAAATTTACAAAATATGTACACTGGCAACCACAACCTTTCACAACACACATCAATTACCACAAAAATATGTACAGATACACATACAAATCAGTTTGCACTCACAACCACAAGGAAACATAAACATACATACAAAACAAAGGAAGAACATACAGCAAATCAGCCCAGCCCCAGCACCTAGCTACTCCCCACCCCACACTTAAATCGAACACTGTCCCCAGTGTTCACAAAAATTAAAAATCACAAAAATTTCGGGTGGTGGAACTCCCTGATCAGTCGAAATATTCGACTTCTTCATCCGGTGTTGCTGCCTCATCGCCCATGTCCGAGTCACCTCCATCGTCGTCATCGGACTCCACATCGGAGTCCTCCCGATGTGTCTCCTCGTCCGTGGGGACATCATCGTCAGTGAGCTCAACGAAGGCTGGCCTCACTCGGCACAAAGCTCTGGCGTTTTCGCCAAATGGGTAATCCAGCTCCAGCTGCCATAACTCGTCCTCTGTGGCTGGTCTCCCACCAATCCGGAGTTGAAGCATTTGCATACCAAACATCCGTGCCATGTACTGATCGTCACAAGCATGTCGCTCGCCCAGTGTCAGCACTGGCCCGTGTGTGGTGTCGGGGGCCTTGGTTTTGGTCACATCAAGGGCCCTCCGCTCCAACTACGGGATGTAGTCCAAAGCCTCTTCCTCGACATCGAGGCCCCGGAGAAAGGTGGTGATGAGTCCGCCGAACCCATACCTGTGGCCCTGGTGCAGTCGGGCTCTCTTCATGGCGGATATGATGACCGCCCCAACATTAATCTCTAGCCCTTTCATCAGGGCATACACCAGGCACACACGGTCCCGGGTCACATCCGTCATGTGCACCCCCGGGATCAAGCACGAACAAACTATTTTCAGCCATATTCTTGACTCCCTGTTCATTTGAGAATACGGCAGAGTCTGGTGGTAACCCCTCTCCTTATGTCTGCTCCATCGGGCTGTGGATCGAGCCCCACACAAAGTGCGTCTGATATCGGCGTATGGTGGGGTGATGTTCAGCTGGCGGAGAACGTGGGCGTCTGTGTCCCGCGCTCCAATGATGGCATTTAATTTCTGAGGTTCCAGAGTGACAATCTGCCATCTGATTTTTATTGTGTGGCTTCTGATGGCCGGGTTCCAATTTGCATAGATCTCCCGGACTAAATGTAGGTTGCACTCCTTGGGCTCCTGAAATATGAAGCTGAGCCCAGCTGCCTCGATTCTCTGCACAATACGGGGGAACTCTTGTGCTAGTGGTTCCCATGCAATATGCTCCTCAGGGAAGTACTTATTCTCCTTATGTTTAGCGTACCACTTCTTCCCTTCATCGGTCACCCACCTCATTCCGTATTGGCGGTGTTGGCCGCGCGGAACAGCTGGTGCAGCTGGGACTGCAGTGCCCAGTCTCAGTCGTTTTCTCCCAGTGCCTGAAGTAGAAGCACCTTTACCCTTATCCTGCCTACTCGCCATTGTACCTGTCAACATAAATAAACAAGCACAATGTCAAGCTAAATGCATATTAGCTTCGGCTAAGGTCGGGTTAAACTAAGTTTACCCCACACTTAGTCCTTAGCTACTTTTACGATACTACGGCAAGGATTACTTTATTTACAACCCAAACACAAACAACTATACAATTTATGCTTAGTGCGTTCACAAAAAAATTTCGACAGCATAACTTTTAGCGTACTACTCAGACTTCATACAGCTAATCTCAATCCTACCATCGCTAGCAATTCAACCATCGCACTTAGCAACGAAAACAACAAACAAAAACAACGACAAAAATTCTATATACATACGAATCCAAATAACCAAACCAATTTGAACTATTTTTTTACATTTTCCCAAAACCCGAGAATTCATCGTCTATTACCTTCAAACAATATTTACAATGACTTATCTCAGTTCACAAACACACCCCGGCATATAATTCACCAATTTACCAAGTTACCCAATTCGATTTTAACAACCCCAGCCCTAGAAATCAATTTTACAATCAAATTAGAATCATTCACGCAATCGACAAGTTCAAACGCTAATTACAACATTCCGAACATTTATCAATCAAAGAATAATTCAATTTCATGCTAAATTGCTAATTAGGGTGATTTATCTCACCTCCCATGCTCAAATTCGACTAAAATCGACAAGAACTTGAGAGAAACGAGGAAAACATACCTTTACGTTGAATAACCGAAGAAACTTGACAAATTATTTGCTTAGTAGCGTGGCACGTTGGTTGGGAGAGGGAACTTAGGTGTTTGGTCGCGGAGAAGAGAGCAAATGGGGAAAAAAGGCAAAAATTCGGGGTTTAAAATGAAAGAAATACGCGGGTCACCCGGCAACCCGGTGTGACCCGTCACAAAATATAGGGCAACGTGTCACGGAGGGTAACGCGGAGCCCCTCCTCCATGACACGGAGCTAACGCGATGGTCCTCTGGAATTTTTAAAAAATCCAGATTTAACCTCAACGTGTCACGGAGGGTAACACGGAGCCCCTCCTCCGTGACACGGAGCCATCGCCCCAGTGCTCTGTCTCTTCATTTTATTCATTTTTTCTTACCTTGCCTTTTCCTTCCCGATTCCATGCACATTTTTCTCCGGTTGACCTGAAAATCACCTTACTAAACAAAATTGGTTAGATTAATAGATTTACCTAATTAAAATGAAAAATACTAATCTAAAACGAAAAATTTGTACTAAATCAAGAAAAAGAAAAATAAAATAAAAACTATTTACACTTTACTAAACAAAAGAAAAAAATATTTTTCACGGGTTGCCTCCCGTGCAGCGCCTGGTTTACCGTCGCGGCTCGACGTCCTTTATGCTCAATTATCCACTAGGGTGATGGACGATTTTTCACGATCATTGTCCTTCCCCCAGTAGTGCTCAACCTTATCTGGTGGTTTTCCTATCAACTCCCGGGAGTCATTCATTTGTTTAGTATTCCCATGATCAATCACATTGATCACCGAGAGTTCCTCATTTACAATCGGGAGCTTGGGTGCTTTGTACACATCGAACACTTCTACCTTGTCATGTGCTCGCATTGTAAGTTGACCCGCAGCCACGTCAATTAATGCTTTTCCGGTTGCCAAGAAGGGTCGTCCCAAAATAAATGGGACTTCAGCGTCTGGTTCAAAATCCAGAACAATAAAATCAACCGGAAAAATGAGGGATCCCACTTGCACAAGCACATCCTCAACAATGCCATCCGGCCTAGCTAAGGATCTGTCTGCTAGCTACAAGATTACGGTTGTAGGTCTAGGACTCCCTAGACCTAACTTTCTGAATACCGAAGATGGCATCAGATTTATGCTCGCCCCCAAGTCGCACAATCCACGAGCTCGGATACTCTGCCCAATTGTAAGCTGGATAGTAAAACTTCCAGGGTCTTTTAGCTTCGTAGGTAGTCTATTTTGGATTCGGGAAGTGCATTCCTCCGTCAAAGCTACCGTGGCATACTCAGTCAAACGACTTTTGTTGGCCACGATGTCTTTAATATATTTAGCATATTTTGGCACTCCCTGCAAGACATCAACAAGAGGTAAATTAACATGTACCTGTTTTAGCACCTCCATAAATTTCTTGAAACATGCCTCCTCCTTGTGTTTCTTGAGTCGTTGAGGGAACGGGGGTGGAGGCCTTTCTGATTCAGCTTCTTTGGTCTTCCCCTTATCCGCAAGTTGCTCTCCCTCAACATCTGCTGCTCCTGACTTTTGAGGCGGTCTTTCCGGTTCCACCTCCTTCAACTGCAAACCACTCCTTGTGGTCACTGCATTTACCTGCTTCGGATTAGGATCCGTGTTGCTAGGCAGTCCTCCTCTGGGTCTTGTGTTTTGGGCACTAGCAAATTGCCCAAATTGATACTCAAGAGCCTTGGTCGCTAATTGATTATTCTTCACTTCGGCTGCCAATTTAACATAGTCAGCCTGCAATTGCGCCTGATTAGCAATCATGGTCTTGAACATTTCCTCAATGGTCGGTGATGGTGGTGGAGGAGGGGCATTGTGATTTCTGAATTGAGATTGGTAGTTCTGTTGCCCTCCTTGATTCCTGTGCATACCCTGACCCGAACTTTGGCCTTGTTGGTTGTTGCTACCCCACGAAAAATTTGGATGGTTCCTCCAATTTGAGTTGTAGCCGCTACCAAACTGCTGCTGATTTCTTTGTGCATTGCCCACAAAGTTAACCGAATCTGGGTTTGCTCCACAGCACCCAACTGAATGCTCACTGCTGCCACACACTTCACACCACATTTGCTGGACCGCATTGACTGAAGCTGAAGGCTGGTTCAAGTTCATGTTGCTGAAGTGGTTGTTCAACTGATTCTGCAAGGCAGCTATGTGTGCAGCGATAGCTGTAAATCCATCCACTTCAAGCACTCCTGCTGCTTTCCTTGCTCCACCTCGAGATGAATCTGCATTCCATTCTAGATTGCCCTGTGAAATCCGGTTGAGCAAAGTGTACAGCTCCTCATAGGTCTTTTCCAGCGCTTGCCCTCCAGCTGCTGAGTCTAACAAAATTTTAGTATGGTGTTCCAAACCCTCAATAAATGTGTGTACCAACACCTCATTGGACTGATGATGATGAGGACAGTCCCGCAATATGGATTTAAATCTTTCCCAGGCTTGATATAAATTTTCTCCCTCCCTCTGTTTGAAACTTAGAATTTGACTTCTAAGTCTGGCTGTTTTACCAGAGGGAAAAAAATCTTATCAAAAACTTCCGTGCAAGATCATCCCACGTTGATATAGAATTTGGTGGTTCAGCTTTTAACCACCTCTTGGCTTCACCAAGTAAGAAAAACGGAAATAGGGTGAGCCGAACATAATCAGGTGACACTCCAGCGGGTATATAAGTGTCACTTATCTCCAAAAAATTCTGGAGATGTTGTTGTGGGTCTTCATGAGGGAGACCGGTAAATTGCCCGCTTGTGTGCAAAAGTTGCACCATATTCTACTTTAATTCAAATCTCCCTCCAGGCTCTGGTTTGCGGATACTTGAATGTACATTGTTGGCATGTGGGATTGCCACCTCGCGAACCGGCCTTGCTGCTGCTTCGTCGGGCACTAACACTGCCCTCACAACCGGTGGATTTTGTTGCTCCATAATAGACTGTCTGAGCAACTGCAGCTTCCTTTGTAGAGCTTCTCTGCATTTACTATGAAATTCACGTTCAGGCTCTGTATAAGATTCCACCAGCTCCTTGTCCTTTGCCAGTGTTCACAGAAATCAAGTCTGCAAAATACAGGCTAAGACCAAGTTGTCAACACTTAAGAAAATAAAACAAAAATACAGTAAATTTACACTTAACACAATTTCACCAATTGCCTAGTCTCCCCGGCAACGGCGCCAAAAACTTGTTCGGTGTTGTGGTAGGGGTTAAAAACCGACACGCAAGTGCACGTGGTCAAACAAGTAATAAAGTGGCTAAGTAAGCCAAGTATCGAACCAAGGAGACTCTGGATAAGTAAAATTGCTTAAGTATACTATATTCTAGCTTACTTCTAATTATGCTGACAACAACGTAACCAAAAGTTAAATAATTTTTGTCTATAAATTATATACTAAAACTATTAACAAATATTTACTGCGAATTGAAACTATGGATATGAGCATGCCAAGGTTAAGAACAAGTAATGAACTTGATTATCATCATAATTCGGTTATTCTTCTCTTCTAGTTGCTAGCCAAGAACATTAGCCAAGAGATTAAAACTCTCGTATTGAATCTCACTTAAGAATCATAAACCATCCGTCTACATTTCTGTGATCAAATGCAATTTATGACCTAGCAATACAATTCCGATTCCTAAAATTGACTAATACGGCTTTCAAGTATATTTCTATCAGGAAAGCACATCAAAACCCAATTTTCCCAAATCAAGTTAAGAACAATACCCTATTAATTCACAACTTTCCAATTTCGTGCTCTCTCGAGTGAAATTGGACTTTTTAGATGTACATTAATGTTGGTCACACACTAATGCAGTAGAAACAAGAATTAATAGAACAACATAGAAGAAGAAGATGAAAAACCATACAATTCAATAATCAGAATTCATCACCATTGTTCATAACCTCAGCAAGGAAGAGAATTAGCCACTCATTTGTGGATTAATCATCCTAAAACAAGTGTTAATCATACAAACAATTGATTGAAAGAAGAAAGAAAGAGAGAAAAACCCTTAGCTTTTTCGTCCCTCAACTGCCTCTAACCCACGTCCTTGCTCCACCAAGTCTGAATTTATTAAAAATAAGCCTAAGTGTTCTATTTATACTGTTGGGAATTTTTCCCGGAATAACAAGCAACGTGTCACGGAGGCCAACGCGGAGCACTGCCTCCGTGACATGGCGTGGACGCGGACCCTCACTGGAAATCCAGGGTCCGGGAATATAGCCTCAACGTGGCACGGCATGCAACGCGGAGGCTTGCCTCCGTGCCACGGAGCTGTCGCGAGGCTTCACTGGAAATTGCCAAATTAATTCATCCTCCATGCAGTGTGCCTCCGCGATGGTAGCGTGGCACGGCTCCATCGCGGAGCCCCTTTACATTGTGCATTCCAATGTCTTTTCCGTGCTTGCATCCAAGTCCAACTCCGATATTGTTCCAACATGCATTTTAGCTCCTCAAAATCATGTTTTACCTACAAAACAATGCTAATCATGTTGGTTAGTATAAATTCACATTTTATTACCAATTACATGAAAATGTATACACATTGCACAATAAACAAGGCGAAAATGATACGTTTGAGTATCACTTGGGCATATAAATCTGCCCAAGATGAGGGTTTACTCTTGGTTTCTAAGGCTTTGCTACTGGAAAAGAGAGAGGATTTCATAGGGTAAGCAAGCACCTCAAACCTGGAAAATTTGAAAATGATTTCATAACCAAAAACTTAAAATATAAAGGTGTTTGGGCAGTGGCCATGTCACTGCCCGATAGGGCTACCGTAAAACGCCTATAACTTTTTATTACGAACTCCGATTGATGAGACGTTTGATGTTATAAAAAGTAGAATCAAAGACCTTTAATTTGATAGATTGTGGGGCTTATAATTCATTATATACTAGGAGATATGATTATTTAAAGTTGACCCTTGTTTATGAACTTTATATACTCTTCGATTTTCTGTTTGTACACATTTTCCTTGTCATCTACGGCAAATATACAACCTGTACTTCCCTTAATATAGTATACAAATATCAAATAATTATCAAAAAAATTTTGGGGTGTAATAATGAGGCTGGGGGTTTGCTTGAACCCTAGCCTTCTCGGTGCTAGACACTACTCTAAAAAATATGCGCATGGCTCGAAAACATCATCAAAAAATATATTTGAACTTGCATGGGCTAACTGAAATATGAAATCATAATTATACTTGAGATACGTGAAATAACCATGAAAAGGATGTCACGGAGTTGGCCATGATATTTGAACATGAATTTCGTGAAAACCATACATGCTTGAATAAATCTTCATAACTTGAAATCATAAAATCATTAGCTTAACATTCATAAACCTTCATGCACTTTTTGATAATCATCATACTTGAAATCATGGGCTTATAAGTTTGAAATTCATAAATCATGCATAATAGGGAAAAAGTCATCATAAACTTGAAATCAAGGATTGGTAAGAAATTTCAGAGTCAAATCTACCCTAATAACCATAAATCATCAATTGAAACATGAGAGAATTGAATCCATAGAGATAGCATGGAAGATTGTATTGAATTGGTTTAAACCCTAGAATTTCACAATTTAGAACTTGAGAGGTAGAGATCATGGAATTTAGCTTAAAAAGGGCATGAGGATGGAAGGATTTCCCGCATTCATAACCCTACATACTTGGATAATTGACTCCTAAACTTGTCTTGAAAATCCAAGAAAGATTTGAAGATTTTTGATGAAGAACCTTAGCCTTTATCTTGAGAGGAAAGGCTAACTATCATTCTTTGAAGGGAATGAATAACTTAGCTAAGTTAAACCCCTATAATCTGATCCTTAAGAAGCCTAAAACAACGTCATTTAGGAGTTAAAAGCATAGGAGTTTACCCAAAAGCCCCTGGACTGTCGAGATTTAAAAACAACAGGTAGAACCAACGACCCAAACAACAAGCTATGGTCACATACAACGGACTGTTGGTCTGTCCGTTATTTCCCATCCTTCCTCCGAAACTTTCTAAATCTGATTCCACGACCACAAACAATGACTTATACAATTAAAAAATGGTCCATACAATCCCCTTGGGGATTCTAGGCCAATTTTTTGGCAATTTAATGGAATTGATCCAACGGCCATAACCAACAACCCGTTGGTTAGAGGGACAAGTCATCTTATGACTCCTTGTGTAGCCCTGGTGCCATTTTCCTACTGTTTTCTGTGCCATTTTCCTATTGTTTTCTACTAAAAGTCTTTGTTCTGATGTAAGGGACTTTTTGAGGTATTACATTATTCTTCCTCTCCCTATACTTTTCCATCAGTCTCCTTATGATATAAAATAATCCATCGACATTTGTGTGATAATAAATCATATCATCATGAGTACAATGTGTAAAATAAGAATTTTAAAGTTTGGATATTTCTAAATATAAAAATATGACATTCTCTTTTAACAAATTTTTAAAAAAAATATTATATTTATTTGGACAAATGGAGTAATATTTAGTGTAGGGATTCTTACGCAAATATACATACAAACAAACAGTTTACATTCTGCATAGCCCTATAAATGTTTGCACTTAGACTAATCAACCTACGTTTACATTGAATTTCAACAAGCCAAATTTTTTTTCAATGGTTTTTTTTTTAACTTTCTTCGTCAAGCCACCGCAGAACCCTGTTCGTTTTTCCAATCTCCATTTTCAAATCTATGTAACATGACATACAATTGTGTATATGCACTTTTATGCATTTATATATATAATTTTATATATATATATATAGACACACACACCAAACAAACAGTTTACATTCCTCATAGCCCTATAATTATTTTAATTATTTTAAGTATTTGTACATGCAATTTCATCTCGTAATTTTAAATCATGAGATGAAATTTCAAATTCTCAAAAAATCTTGATTTGGAATTTCAAATCATGAGATGAACTTTTTCAAATACAAAATTTGACCCACAAGTTTGTAGCTTTTTTTTTATTAAAAAAAAACACCATTTTTATATATTACCAACTATTTATATTAAATGTAAATAGAATTTGTTGTTGGTATTATTAGCCTGACCAACTTTTGTCAATCATATGGGAGGATTATATTAAAGAGTAATACACTACTACTCATGTTCAATTTTGCTTTTTATTGAACTAAAATTCGATCAATAAATATATTTTTTTTTGAAAAAGGCTTTGTGATAGTGTATTATACTTTATTATGAACTTTTACTTATTTGATAATATTGTATAAGAATTGAGGTAATTTTTTATAGTTTTCACAACTTATGAGTTTTTATGTTTATGAGAAAAAAAATATAACTTAATAATTTCAAATTATATGCCCAAATAAAACTCAACATATATTTAAATTGAATTTCAACAAGCTAATTTTTTTTAATGGTTTTTTTTTTTACTTTCTTAATCAAGCCATAGCAGAACCCTCTTCATTTTCCCATTCTCCATTTTTCCAATCTATATAACATGACATACGATGTATATGCATTTTTATACATTATTTATACATCTGGAGCTGCAGGGTTGTCAACTTCTTCCGTGAGTTAGGATTGAATTTCAGCCAAAAAGACCTCAAATTTTAGATATGAACTCATCTCGACGTTCTCAATCTTTTGAGATATCACTCGTTCAAAATGGAGCTCGTTTGGTGAAACCCGAATTTCGAACTTGAGCTTCAAAGCTCCTTTAATGGCTTTCCGAGACTGTATTTCAGTCTAAAAGCACCTCAAGCCTATCCAAAACAACACCAAATGTTATATATGAGCTCCTCCCGATGTTTCCGAACTTTTGAGATATCACCCACTCAAATGAAGCTTGTTTTTAGAAATTTAAATTTGGAATTTCAGCTCTGAGCTCTTTCAATGGCTTCGCATGGTATTTTCTACTACGCCCTTCATGTTTCTCAGCTTTCAATCAATGGATAAATACATTTTCAGGTTTAAAATACATGCCTATGATTTCATCTCTGTTATGGAGATCAAGTCATCAAATCATCAAAATGGGTATTGATAGAGGCAATAATGCGAGAGAGAAAGAGGACTAAAGAATTAATGGGCTACACGGGTAATTACTAAAAAATTAAGCTAAATTTAATAAGTTAAATCATTGAAAGATATTTCATCATAATTATCGCAAAAAGAAACACTCACGGGCCTCTTCTCCGTGAAACTCACCTGTTCTGACACATCTAAAAATGTACGGGTTGAATTGAATTTGGGCAGATTAAAATGAGTTGGGTTAATAAATAGGTAAATTATTGACCCGTTCAAAAGTTACTTGAGCTGAAATGGGCTAAAATGCGAGTCATAACCAAACCCGCCAACTTTAATTAAGTTTTAATTATTTTATTTTGTTTTTTTATAATCTTTTGATAACTTATAAAATTAATATTTTTCTTTGTTATGACTAAATATAACATATTAAATAAAATAAAATATTTTTAAAAAAATATTTTGGCAAAATTTCTCATGAATCACTTTGGGCTAAATATTAGCTCAAATTTTAATGAATTGAAATGAGTTGGGCTAAATGAGCTGAACTTAATAAATGAGTGGGTTAATTATCAGCCCAAATTTGAGCAAATTGACAAATCATGATCTCATAAGCTGATTTTGGCACCTCTAGATACACATTCACTAAAATTGAAGTGTTTAATATGCAAAAATTTTAGTTCAAATGCCAGAATAAAAATCAAGTTTTTGCGTCAAGCACCTATTTTTGGTGATTTTTAATCTTTACCCCTCAAATTGATGATCTTTAAATTTTACCTTTTAGTATTTTAAATAACAAAATGGGACAAAAATATCTTTAATATTTTTTTAAAAAAATTTCACAACATAAACAAAATTTGTTGGGAAAAAAATTTGAAAGATATAAATTAGCTCTACGAGACAAAAGTTCATCCTACACAGAAATTCAATTGTATGAATTCTGCAATTGAAAAGGAACAAAATAAAGGGTTTTTTTTTTTTGACCTTTTTCCATTTTTTAAGGACAAATTTCTTCGTACCATGTGCTTCATTTGGGAATTATAATCCTAATACTATAAGTAACATTGTCCCACATCTAAAACCACGACAGTCATGGGCAACTTGAAAGTTCTACAGATCTCCTCTCACACTCAAGAGGCAAAGTCAAGCCTGTGGAGCCGCAAAGGAGTTTCCATATCCAGCAACATACAAGTTACAATGTTGTCCAGATTAAATTGGATGCACTTTCACTATTTCCCCGGACTTTAATCTTGCATCATTATCACCCACTTCATTATCCCATAAATCCTTCATATCATTTTGCAAGGCAGAAATTAAATAACTACTATACGTTATTATGCCATAGCTCAATTTGACGTGAGTTACAGCACAAGACGTAGCTCATGTTAAAGAGGTCGTATTTAATTGGTGATGCTGAAATACTCGACTTTAGCACTTATACGTAAAAAAGATACATTGTATTGTGAACAACCGAGATTCGATGCTTTGATTGCTTTCCGATCTGTCTTCTTTCTTTACTTTAGAATCAGCAGGAGACTTCCAAATCTGTCTGTCAACACCTTCCCTTTATAACTATATTCTTTAACCCTTAAAGGAACAAGTTCCACCAAAAAGGTGTAATGTCGATAAAGCAATCATAAGAATTACACTGCCTTTGTGTTGGCACTTGACCACATTCAAAGCTATTAGTATATTAGTATATCTGTTTCAAACAGGAATTGTATAAATTAATTTTTATTTTTATAAACAGAAAAAATAATTAAACAGAAATATAAAAGATATAAAAAATTATTCTGAACCCACAAGCTACTTGAGTATTCTTAAGAAAATTATAACTCCATCACTGTTGTCAAGGTTTGGGTTGCTTCGCCACAGAACAGAATAGAAAAATATTTTTGTAATAACGGTAATGCATATTATAAAATCCGGCGAACTCAACAATCATAATGGATCGGTCACACGACACTTACTTTGTTTTTGCAATAATGCAAAAATAAACGAAAGAAGAAGAGTAGTTTTTGTACCTCAATTTCTAAAACCTGAGGGAAGGTCTCTAAATTTATAGACACTGAAAGGGTGGGATAGAGAAGTGCAATTCAAAAGGTATCTTTTTTATGTAATCCAAAAGGTGTCTTTTTTCATTTTCCATTCACACCTTAAAGACCAAACAATCCCCCATATGGGTGGAGAATAACTATATGATGTATGAAAAACTGTATGATTTGCAAATAAGGATTAATCGCATTTTGGATAAGTAGGTTTCCATTTGAACTTTACATAGTGAACATATATCGGATACACTCAGTTAATCGATAGATTTGATATCTTTAAACCATCAAACTTTGGTATATATTTAGACAGCATATGTCACACAATTAACCCTTAACCGTCTTTAGTTTTCATTGTTTGGTTCAGTCCAGTCATGAACACCACTTGATTTTATAAGTGCATAAAGAATTTACCTTACAGAATCCTCCTTGAAGCGACTTACACTTCACACTTAAATTGGTGATTCCTAAACATATAATAATGTAAATACACTATTTGATATTTTGAATTATTACAATCAAATTAGGCATGGAATACTTTCAAATTAATTATTTTTCGCAGGATTTTATATTAATATGTCCCAAACATGCATGCCATAAGTTATTTGACTCAAGTAAGTAAGAAAAAGCAGAACTTTTATTCATGTCAATAGAGATTAGACTGAGTTTGAAAAGGCTCTCAATGAGTTAGCTTTTTTTATATACATATCATTCTTGCTAACTATAACTTTATCGGGAACAAAAACACACTTGGATCCGTTCTTGACCAGAAATAATGTTGAGATCAAATTCTTTCATATTTTGAAAACATGAAGGATATTGTTTAGAGTCACAGTCTTGCATGATCTCATCTTCAAGCCTATCTTGTACATTCCTTCAATCTTTGCAATAGTTGAATTAGCCATAAAGATTATCTCCTCCAGCCAATCCAGATTGTAGGAACCAAAATAGTTCCTTATTTGCACAAACGTGGGGTGGGTTGGGGGGGGGGGGGTGGGGGGCTTGCACTCGAATCTATCCACCATTCCTTGGGATTACCCACCAAGTTGCATTCTGAAAGCATGGCACACAAGTTGTCCACGACTTGATTCATTTCTGTCATTTTTGTTTGATCCTTCTTCATATCCTTTTTTGGAGCACGACATACTGAAGATATGTGACCAAATTTGCCATGGTTGTAATAATTTCTTTTGAACGTCTTTTTATTCCAAAGAATTTTTCAGTCCAGCAGACCTCTTCCTTTTTTTAAAAGTTTTTAGTGTAGTTTCAACAATATTTCCCCTGCTATTGCTAACTTCCCATTTGCCTTCTTTTCTGCAGATCTATTGTACTCTTCAATCCTAAGACGAATAATTAGATCTTCTAACTTTATTTTCTTATGTTTGTGTTTCAAGTAGTTTTTGAAGTTCTTCCACAAAGGGGGTAACTTCTCAATAAACACAACTACTTAAAATACTTTGTTGATGATCATTCCTTCAATAATAACGAAATTATTATTAGTAAAATAGTCAATACTTTTAGCAAAAATATTGATACAAATCATATCTTCAGCAAGGAGATCATGAATTATGAATTGTAACTCTTGAACCTGTGACATGACAAATTATGGTCTATCATCTTGAATTCTAGAAATTTGGTAGTCACAAATTTCTTTAGTCCAGCATCCTCAGTCTTGTACTTTTTATCCACGACATTTCATAGTTCATTAGAAAATTTGCAGATGTTGTAGATATTATACATGCCATCTTCTAACCCATTGAGAATATAATTCTTACACAAGAAATCGAAATATTTTCAAGCCTCCATTACCATAAAACGTTCATTGTCTGGAGTTTGCTCTTATAAAACAGGGACATTTCTCAGTTATAAATCTTTACAGACTGAGGGTAGTCAAATAGAAAAATATTTTTTGTTGCCAGCGCTTGAAGTCTATGCCCAAATTATTTTGGGCTTTTCTACATGTGCTATTGCCAGAGGCGAATCTAGAATTTTTAAAATACGGGTGCACCACTAAAGAGATAAAATAAAATGTAATATATCTAGTGCAGACATTATTTTGGGCTTTTCTACGTGTGCTATTGCCAGAGGCGAATCTAGAATTTTTAGAATACGGGTGCACCACTAAAGAGATAAAATAAAATAAAATATATCTAGTGGGAGTTGAAGTCAAGGTAAATAACTTAACCTTCAACCAAGTGCACCACTAAAAATTCTTAAATCATGGATATCAACATATAATATTATACCAACTGTTCAGTTTCTGTGGCCTCATCGAGTTATGCAACTCCTGCACCGGCAATAGCCAGGGGCGAATTTATATGTAATTTTAGGGGCACGTACCTTCTTCAGTTTATCTAGTTAATATAGGCTTCGAGTGCGTACCGAGACTATGACTGAGTCAAGCGGACACCCGCTAATCCGCGTTTTCGTTCGCGACCTGAAGCCAAGCCATTGACGAGCTCGCCCATTTCTGTTCAAAATCACAAATAGAATTATTAAATCAGTGAAATTTTTTATATCTTCAAACTTAGTATAATAATAGAGTAGAAAATCTGTCGGTTTTAATCTCCACTTAAACAAAATATAGAAAAAAATAATAAATTAAATTCTTTAAGTTTTTTATTTTTATATTTAAGACAGTAAGTAGAAATGTAGAAGAAACAGTAGAACGTTAAAAATAAAAAAGTTCTGAACCCAACAAAAAATAACAAGATTTGTATGAATAATGAAATTTTTATATCTTCAAATAGGATAACAAATCGTAGGAGCCGATAAAATTTTTATTTATCTTCAAATCTTATTGTAAATGAGTAGAAAATCACCAAGGCTTTAATCTCAATAACGGAGTAAAAAATCAAAAGACTTTATTTTCCAAACACCACAGAACATAGAAAAATTAAAATAGTAATAGAATTCCTTAAGATTATTATTATCTGTGTTTCGTTTAGTAATTGTATAAACCAATTTTTATTTTTATAATCAGAAAAATTAAACAGAAATACAGAAGATAGAAATTATTTCAAGTCCATAAATTATTTGTGTGTCCTTAATAAATTATAATCCCCTCACTCTTGCCAAAGTTTGAGTTACTTCATTACATGATAGAATGGAAAAACGTTTTTGTAATTACGGTAATGTAAATTATAGAACTCCGGTGAACTCAACAAACGGAGCAGATTACACAATATTTACTTTATTTTTAAAACAATGCAAAAATAAAGGAAAGAAGAAGAATAGTTTCTGTACCTCAGTTTCTAAAATATGAAGCAAAGCTTCTGAATTTATAAACGCTGAAAGGGTGAAATAAAAAGATGCAATTCAAAAGATACCTTTTTAATGTATTCAAAAAGTATCATTTTTTCATTTTTTATTCACACCTTAAAAATCCAACAAAAGCCCGTGCTGGTAATATTACAAAATAATGTTCTCTGTTTCCGCGCTGACTCCTTCCTTTGTTAGAGCCAGATGCAGCCCATTTTACTACTCTGTTCAACCCAAACATACAATGGATTCAACGATGAAGCCTAACGGTTGAATGCATGAAATCTAAAATATGGAACCTGTTTCCTTCAATATACAGATGATTCTCGGAAATGCGATTCTTGAATCAAAATTACTACTAATAGAGCAATCAAATGGTAAATTGAAAAACTATTATGGCCCACCTGAAACACAAAGTATGTGGTAGTATCACTATTAGTATGAGTGTTAAATTTTTCCCATAAAGAGAAGATTGTATGAGATTCTTCTCTTTTACCTGAAAACATTGGGATTGTATTACAGGATCTGGAGCATGAAAACAGGTAGCTGGTTTATCATACGGCAACTACATTATCTTCCTAGGACAAATAGAAACTCCTTACTATACAACAATTATCTTATCAAAACAATAAACAAGAAAAGAAAAAGAAAAAAAGAAGGAAAGAAACAGGAAACTTTTGATGAACCTTAATCACAACAAATTGGACATCGTATAAGTCCATTCTCATTACAATCTGGGCACCTTTGGAAGCCATATTCATCTTCCTCAAGTTCCAATTCATCGTACTCTGCCTCATAGTAGATTTTACAACTCCCTGAGCATGTCTCACATGGCACAAACCTAATATCTCCACAGGCCTCACAAACTCCATTTCCAACAACACTACCACCACCACCACCACCACCATCCTCTATTCGTTGACAATTTTCTACTAACTCCTCGAGCTGTCCATCCTCGTTCATTCTCCGTATTTCATCAGCCCCGCCAATGTACTTTTTCCCCAAAAACACCCTTGGTAATCCCCCTCCAGCATATTCCTTTCCCAACAATTCTTTCAACTCCTCCTTGAATCCTAAATGCATTGAAACATCTCTCTCATCAACCTTAACGCCTAGTCCCTTTAGAATCACACGAACATGACAGCAATCCTCGAATGTTTTCCTCACCCCTCTTAGGCTTGTAAAGTAAATAACCAATTTTTCCTTCTCATGAGTCACCAATTTATACTCTGTCACTACTTGTACATTTTCCCTCTTCGAATTGCTCACTGACTCAGCCTCAGCATCCGGTCCCTGCATGTTTTGAATGATTAATGGCTTTAGGTGAAAAGGATTAGCTGGTGGAAGCTCTTCAAGTGCTTTTCTGAATGTGGAAATCACTTCAGGATCAAAATCAGACACAATAGATGTGCCATTTGAATGTAAGCTGGATTCATTATCAGCCATTTCATTTTCTTTAGGCTGGTCATCAAGAGAAGAAATTGTATTGGGAGAAACTGGGAAAGAGAAACTATGTTCATGATGATGGGTTGCAGGTTTAAGAGGAGTAATATCTTCAAGACCTTCCATCAATTCCCAAGCGTTAATAGTTTCTGGCTCACCTGGTGGTGTCCTAACTGGTGTCTGAGGAACCACCACTTTTGGGATTTTCTCATTGATCATTTGTGACCATGTTCTTGCCTCAATCAACAACTCATCTTTTTCTGCATTATAGTCATCAATTTCGAATGCAAACTGATCATCTCTGAGACTTTGGCTCAGTTTCACTGAGTCAAGTTTCAATGATCCTAATGTTGAGGATGTGAGATTCACCAGATGTTGTTCACTGTCATTGATATCTTTCTTTTTCGGTATGTACATTGAGTAGCTTCTGCGTACAGGGGAATATGGTGTATGGCAATTTTGGCATACTTTTGGCTTTGAAGTTGCACAACCCATTATTGCAAATTGATTTGATGGAAGAAAATGAATGGCAGGTGAATCAAATTGGAATTTATGCGGGAATGCTGATGCAGGTAATATGGGAAGAATAAATCAGAAAAAAAAAAATTAGCTGGATGGGTTATGGACTTTGTAGGGGTTCAAAAATTTAAGAAACCAAATCGAGGAATTAAATAATGAAGGGAATTCAAAGTACGAGGATGATTATACCCCTTGTTATATTTATTAAGAAAAGATTATCGCAGGAATTGATGATAGAGAGGAAAAAAAAATTGATAATAGAGAGATAAGAAGCTTCAGCTCTCTGGGAAAAAGGATACAAATATATGCATCAATGAATTGGTTATAAAAGGTAGAGCTTTATCATAATGGACAAGACGACAAGAATGTCAACAAGAAGACAATGCCACAATCAATACCTTAAAACAAAGACCACAAGAAAGACAATTACAGTTTCCAATTGATCAGAATGAATAAGATTATGAACAAAACGAAAAGAAAAGTAGAGGGAAAATTTTGGGAGAGAGAAGGAACAAGGATAAGAAAAACTTCAGCAGCTAATTTGTCATTCTTTTTCCCTTCCCTGAAGACATTCTTTCTCTCTCCATCTAAGATAATTGGTGGGGTTTCCTGTGTAGAAAAAAAAAGGGGAAATGGACAAAACCAAAAAAGACCCAATCAGTAGCTAGAATGGGAATGAGTGGTGAAAAATAAATCAAACTTTTTTGAGTGAAGAGAGTTAGAAACTCATCAAAATGAGCTTCCTCACCTTACCTGTGGATTTTGGGCATATCAAAATCAATTGCCCCACTCCCCATGCCCAAAACCTCTTTTGCGTGAGACGAGGAGAAGTGGATGGCTGGAACCGGGTCACTAGTATAACAGGTTATTGGACGTTTGCGTTAGTCTTGACCCATATAATGCATGAATTTCATGTGCCAGCCTATAACAAGTCAAATTATGTGAGTCAAAAATGGTTTAATAGAAAGTGGTGAATTAATCTGTTAAAATTTACTTATGTTGAGATAAAATTAATAAAAAATCTTAGTCAAACCTGTCCAATCAAGTTTGGACATGATATAAGGGTTGCATTTATGCATCAAGATATAAAACACATAGACCAGGTTTAAACTCAAGTCTCCTTTGTTGATTCTTGAATAAATAGATTATATATTGTAATAATTTCTCGTATGGTTCATACAAGAAGCATCCTATATTCAAATATTGCTAAAATTTTCTGATACATTACATAATAGAGGGAAATTTTTTTGTCTCGAAGATGTCTCACATTATAAACTACCAAGGGCTAATCGTTACTTAATAGTTCTTTCTTTTACTTTAAATTATATACATAAAGTTAATATTTATAACAAAATATATTTTCTGAACTTACAGTTACAAAAGAGTAATGAATATCGTAAAATTGTGCGTAAACACCAAAAAGAAAAAGAAAAATAGTAGTGGAAGCTTCTAAGTAAGTGAGCAAAGACATTCTGTCAGACACATGGAGCAGGAGGAAGAAATGATTATCAGGTAACAGTGGATTATTCCACTAAAGCTGCTTTTGGCTCAAAGGTTTAAACAATTGGGAGGCATCACAAGAAAAGAAAGCCACTTTTTGGGGCCTCGAGGAGCAAGTGTTGCAGGAGAGAGAAATCAATTTACAAGAGTCCTTCAATATCAAACTTAATGAGAAGTCATTGATCCAAAAATGAGTAGTAGTGTTTGCTACTCCTATCCTTTTGCCGTTAAGTGTGTGGATTTATTGATCTTGTCACCATTTGTGTGTTTCTAAACGGGTGATGGTGATTGCCTATCTAATTATTTTAAATAGAAATTTAGCTGTTGGGTCATTTTTTCTATACTACACTAAAAAATACGAAAATTCTTATAAAAGTTAATTGAATTTTTTATCTTTCATTAAACATTTGTATAATGGATAAAATTGTTATTTAACTATTTAAAAAAAAATAAAATTGAAATGTCCCATATCGACTAATGCAAAGGAAAATCAAAAGTTGAATGGCTATAAAATCACATAAAAAAGAAACATATGTATCCGATAGTGTCAATAGGTAGGGGACCTGCATTCTCGCAGCTCCTACCAAGTTAATACTATGACATAATTTTTATTTAATTATTTTTTAATAATCTAAAATTTAAAATCAACTAAAATTAATTTCTCACCAAATTAAATATATTTACTTTAAAATATTTATCTCATCAAAGAAAAATGAATAATGCTTGAACTAGAAAAAGTGATTTGGAACTCTTCACTTTTCAGATAGCAAATCATTGAGTAACAATGCTTTGAATAGAATGAACTGAAGGAGATTTAAAATTGAGGTTATTGTAAGATATTTTATTTTTAGGTTTAGAAGACAAAGAAAGACTGAACTATTACTTTCTTTTTTATTATGACTAATCTTAATTTATTTATATTTCTTCTATATTTTTATTTTTTATTCTAAATTAAAAACTCTATTTAGTCTACTATTATAAAAGTATTAAACTCTAACATGATATGTTGATTAATTTTTCTTATCTTTATGGTCATATAACCATTTTTTAGTCTTTGGGTTAATGTGATCAAGAAGAGATTTTAGGCTTCCATCAATAAAAATTTAAGCAAAATTTTTACATAAAAAGATGTCAACTTAGCTTATCAATAATTTTGATAAACTTTGATAGGACTATAACGAACAAATTTTATCACCATATTGAAATCAAGTCTATAAATGTCAAAAAATAAATAATTTAAATCAACTCTAGAAAAGAAAAAAGATAACATGTTTATGATTTTCACCAATTTCTTTTTGTAATACTTGTACTTGAAAAAGTTAAGTAACTTAATTTCATTTTTATACGTAAAAGATATATTTTAGAATTTTAATAAATTAAGATCTAATTTTTTTTTAATTATTATATATAAAAGTGAAAATTATTTCTGAATTATAATTTAAAAGAGTTATCTATTGATTCTAATACTCCATTATAGCTGGCCAGTTTGTAGGGAGCTGTTGAAGTCTAGGATATGTTAGTCTCACCAGTTTTCATATATCTGAATTTACTTTGGACATCAAACTGTTGTAGTCTTTATGATAATTAATTTTTCTTATCTTTATGGTAATATAACCGTTTTTTAGTCTTTGGGTTAATGTGATCAAGAAGAGATTTTAGGCTTCCATCAATAAAAATTTAAGCAAAAATTTTACATAAAAAGATGTCAACTTAGCTTATCAATAATTTTGATAAACTTTGATTGGACTATAACGAACAAATTTTATCACCATATTGAAATCGGGTCTATAAATGTAAAAAATAAATAATTTAAATCAACTCTAGAAAAGAAAAAAGATAACATGTTTCTAATTTTCACCAATTTCTTTTTGTAATACTTGTACTTGAAAAAGTTAAGTAACTTAATTTCATTTTTATACGTAAAAGATATATTTTAGAATCTTAATAAATTAAGATCTAATTTTTTTATTATTATATATAAAAGTGAAAATCATTTCTGAATTATAATTTAAAAGAGTTATCTATTGATTCTAATACTCCATTATAGCTGGCCAGTTTGTAGGGAGCTGTTGAAGTCTAGGATATGTTAGTCTCACCAGTTTTCATATATCTGAATTTACTTTGAACATCGAACTGTTGTAGGATAGTTTCTTTTTATTTTTCGACATATTTCTCCTCTTTCATAAGTTCTTAATGATAACTGTTTCGATGACTGTCAGAATTGGCTTATATTTTGGACAACAAGGTATTGTCTACCACTTAATGATCAATTGTGACAACTAAGTCCTTCTATATTTAGACCTACAAAATTAGCAAACAATCTCACAACTTGCAACTGTTGAGGAGATTAGAAAAAGGTGAGACATAGTATCCTGATTGAGATTTTTGATAGCACTAGCCCTGTGAGGCTATATTAATTCTCATACACTTTAGCGTCTCATCCACGGGCACCCTGAACTTTCAAAGCTTTTCAGATAAAGAAACCATTTTAAAAGGCAGTTTATTACCCTTAGATGTATCAAAATATATCTTCCTGCTCTTCCATTTGCCTTATGTACTGCCAAGAACTCAACTTTAAGCACATCGAGTCATACTCAAGAGCCTAGGTGTCTCAAATAAATTTATACAACTGTTACACATGCTTCAAAATTAACAACACTTGCATCTCACTATCATGTATAACAGATAACAAGAACATCAATCCATCAATCAGCTAAGGGTTCACAAACAAACCTATTGACTAATTTTTCCTCAAGACGGTCTTCATTCATCCATCATCGGAAAAAGTCCCTAACTATGACTAAAAAAAGTTATATCCAGACAAAGAAAAATTTTATTTATCAGTTCAAAGTTCCCCCCATAGGAAAAGAACTGAAAAGAAAAACCAATGGGTGGGTGAATTATGCTCAACTCAAACTTTTTTCATCAAACAATACCATACAAAACACTAATTTCACCCAAATTCATTAAGCACAAAATTTTAAAAATTTTCCTCACCCCACACTTGAATCATGCTATGTCCCCAAAGCATCAAATAAGAACACTACAACAGTGAGAAATACTTTTTGAGGCCTCTAGGCCTAGCTAACAATAGGTTTTCCTTCATTTTTGCACAAGCGGGTCATCGACCCCATACTCATTCTCGTTCCATGCTCCTTAGCTTCCTCTTCTAAGGGTACTCAAACTTCTCCTCAATCTATGCTTAAATCACCACAACAACAAAAGTTAAAATGAACAAAATCAAAACAAAAAATTAAATAAAATTGTACCTGTGGTACCCTTGGCTTGCCTCCCAAGCAGCGTCTGATTTTACGTCGCGGCACAACATGGACTATCCTTTTCAGGAAATCCTCAAACCAATGTTCATTTTCGAGAACCACCTTCTTCTCTTTTTATTTTTCGAGGGAACAACCTCCACCCTGTCCCTCTCTTTTTCCAACTTCTTCTTTAACTTAAGCCCTCCATCAGATTCGGGCTGAAATGTGATCATCTCCTGTGGCAGTGGACCCATGTAATCTACCAGCCCACACTTAGCATCTGACAACACATTGATCTTGCATAGATCTCTGTAGTGTTTGGGTGGGTTGATCTCTTGGTAAACTCTAAAGAGCTCTTCCTCATCATTAACCTTCATATTAAGGGTACCTGCTCTCATATTTATGATGGCTCCTCTAGTTGCCAAGAATGATCGTCCCAAGATTAGGGATACCTTGTCATCAACTTTAAAGTCAAGTATGATGAAATCAACGGGTATAATGAACTTACCCACTTTGATGAGAAGGTCCTCAACTATTCCCTCTGGTGCCACTGTGGACTTGTCTGCCAGCTGCAACATCATGTGTTGGCCTCGGCTGTCCCAACCCCAAGGTGTTAAACAAAGATAGGGGCATTAGATTTACTGATGCCCCTAATTCACAAAGAGCTATTATCACTTTAACTTTACCAATTTGTATGGGGAGGGTAAAACTCCCTGGCTCCTTAAGCTTTTTCGGCATCTTGCTCATTACCTTGTAGCTGCACTCCTCAATCAATGCCACCATTTGGACATCCACCAATCTAACTTTGTTGGCCACCACATATTTCAGGTACTTAGCGTACTTTGGCATTTCCTGCAAAACATCAAGTAAGGGAAAATTGATGTGAAGTTCTTTGAAAATATCAAAGAACTTTTTAAAGCATTTCTCCTCCTTGCTCTTCTTGAGTCTTTGCGGGAATGGTGGTGGTGGTCTCTGTGATGGCTGCAGTGATGACTGTGAATTATGTTTCATAGCACTCTGATTATCTCCTTTGTTGGTAGATGGACCCTATTTGACTAGCTCTGGCTGCACCTCATTTCTTTTTTTCTTTCGGTGGTGCATCAGCCAATTGCTTGCCACTCCTCAAACTGATGGCATTGCATTGTCGGGGGTTTGTATTTGTGTCACTAGGTAACCCTCCCTGAGGTCTGGTATGCTGAGCATTTGCTAATTGACCCATCTTCTTCTCTAGATTGTAGGTGGCCAACTGCTGATTTTTCAAATCTGAAGCCATCCGTGCCTAATTCTCTGCCAATTGGGTCTAAGTAGCCATAATCTTTTGGAACATCTTCTCAATGTTGCTGCTGCTCGACTGGCCACCATTCTGCATGTTCTGCTGCTGATACTGTTGCTGTTGAGGTTGCTAGTAGCTCTGATTCTGATTGCCACCCCAAGAAAAATTTGGATGACTCTGCCAATTCTTGTTGTAGGTGTTCCCAAAATTCTGATTATTTCTCTGAACATTCCCCATGAAGTTGACAGGTTTCGGATTTGCCTCGCAAGATTCTGCATTGTGCCCATTGTTACCACAAATTTCACACCAACTAGGAGCCTGCTGAATTGCATTCACCTTCCCTACGGTTGGTTCATACTCAGTTTGTTGAATTAAGTCATCATCCGATGCTAAAATGATGCTAGTTGTGCCGCCAAGGCATTGACGCTGTCCACTTCTATCAGCCCTGCTTCTCTCTTTCCTGCCCCTCTTGATGATTCGCTGTGCCACTCTGGATTTTCTTGAGCAATCCTGTTTAGCAGAGTGTACAACTCATCATAAGTCTTCTCCAATGTTTGCCCATCTGATGCAGAGTCTAGTAAGATTTTTGTATGTGGGTCTAGACTCTCCACAAAGGTATGGGCGCTCCTCATTGGACTGCTGGTGATGGGGACAGTCTCTCAACAATGGCTTGAATCTCTCCCAAGACAAATATAAGTTCTCCTACGGCCTCTACTTAAAGATTAATATCTCACTTCTGAGCTTGGGCAGTCTTGCCTGAAGGGAAGAATCTGATGAGGAACTTCCTTGCTGGGTCATCTCAAGAAATAATAAAATTTGGTGGCTCGACCTTCAACCACCTCTTTTCCTCTCACAACAATGAAAATGGGAAGAGTGTGAGTCGGATATAGTCAGTTGACACTCCGGTGGGGACAAAAGTGACACTGATCTCCAAGAAGTTCTGTAAGTGCTGTTGTGAGTCCTCATGTGTCATTCTAGTGAACTGGCAACTAGAATGTAACAGTTGCACCATGTTCTGTTTAATCTCAAAGTTTTCTCCGGGCTCCGATTTGCAAATACTAGAGGTCACATTCGTCGCTAGTGGCATTGCCACTTCACGAACTGGTGGGGCTGCCATCTGATTAGGTAACAATTCTACTTGCCCCACTGGTGGATATTGTTGCAACTACTCTTGTAGCCTTTTCAACTTTTGCTCTAGAGCTTCCCTTCTGAGCAAATACAGTTGGCGTTCAGGTTCCAACAAAGGTTCCACCAGCTCTCTATTCCTTGCCAGTTCTGCAAGAACAACCTGTTACCTGCAATATAGCAGACTAAGACCAAGTTTTTCAGCACTTGAGGAAATTAAAAATCACACAAAAACTAACAATTTACTAAATTTCGCCAGTCCCCGGCAACGGTGCCAAAAACTTGTTTGCGTCCCAGTGCACGCGCAAGTGTACACAGTCGTACAAGTAATACTGTGGCCCATTTTTAGAGCCGGATGTTGAACCTAGAGGGACTGGACTAATTCAGTGAATTATCAAGTTCAAGTGCTAATTTAACCTTCATAAGTATTGATTATAGAAATTTCGGGAAATTCTAATTAAGTCTAAGGGTGATCACAAAATAATTGAGAAATAATACAAGAAGCAACTAGAGTTAAGGCCTAATAATCATGCAATGCTACAATTCACAATGGTTCGAGTATGAAAATTCAATTGTTGTCTCAAATAGTTAAAATGCGATGTCATGGTCTTTCGAGCCTCTAAAAACGACAAACTAGTATCACACCTACATCATTGAGGGAAGATGTAACATCCTAATTCGTGAGCAATTTAACTAGTGGATGTGGTTTATGGAGTTTGTTCCCTTGATTCTGGACTTTCGTACCTCTAATCATTTAACCTAACATAGCTTCACAACTACTTCTACGAGCGGTGATGTGACAATTCTAATTCGGTGTCTAGCTCATCCCGTTTTAGTAACCAAGAAAGGCAAATTAGGTATAGTTTCTATCTTAACCACTAATCCTATCATAAAGAAAAGAACTTGCTCCCTACATTCTTGCATTCTAGCCTAGGGTTACTCTTTCGAGCTTTTACCTAAGCTTAACGAGTTTGTTTTCATGGTGATCAAGCATAAAAACAATAATAATAAAGAATATAAGACAAAACAACAACTAAACTCAAACCAACAATGAATTCATGCATTTACAATCATATCATGTGACCTCAACCCTAGAGGAAGGGTTTTAGTCGCTCATGTTCGTACAAATACTAAAATATATGATTAAAGTAGATTACTTATAAGAATATTTAAAAGAGAATGAAAATTAGTGAACCCTAGGTAGAGTTCTTCCTTTCTCCCTTCGCTCCTTTCCGTTGTTCTCAAAATATTTCATTATAAATGATTTTTGGAGTTAAGTGTCCTATTTATATTAAATGAGAAAAATGGAATTTTGGTCGTGGATGGACTGCCTCTGTTTCACGGACCCGGTCGCACAAATCATGCTCCGTGACACGAAGCAAACACACACATCACTGGAAACCTAGACAATTACATGTCATGGGCAAAGGCTATGCGCGATGCCCAGCGCGACACGACCCATCTCGCGCGCGATGCACAGCGTATCACGCCTACTGGCGCGCAACATGGCATGGAGTGGCACGACGCCAACGCACAGGCGCAGTGGATGGAAGCTTCTCGCGCGCGCAACACAGGCGTGGCATGGCGCCTAGAGTGCATTTTGTGCTGCATGGCATGCTGCCCTTGCTGGCAGTTCTCCTCTCATGCCATCTTCATGCGATCTTCCACCAATTCTTTCCAATGTTTCTCCTAGCTTGTGCATTGTCATATTTAACCCATCCTTAGTATTTTACAGCTACAAACAAGGATTAATCACATTGGTTAATTTATGCACATAAATATACAAAATCACATGAGAATATAATTAATTAAATTGACAAACTTGACAAAATTAAGTTATAAAATAACACTTGGGCACGTAATTATGCCCAAGATCAATCACCCGATCCTATATCATAAAATGATATAACATAAAAGTATATGGTTAGTACTTGAGATGTACTAAGTACACATGATAAAAACATGAAAGTAAAAAAGTCAATTGAAATCATGAGTATGAGATAGTTTAAAATATGAGATTCTGATCGTAAACTGAATATAATGGCTCAAGGTTTTCAAAACTAGATCATAAAACTGGATATGACTGAAACCACTAGTAAAATCTTATAAACTATATTTTGAGCCAAAATATCATAAGTCATAATATCGTGAAGCATAAACATGAACATGTGTAGACAATCATCGAACAATGGGAGATTCTTATAACCGACATACTCCAAATTAGCAACTATGGAGCCTAGTTTGTAACCCTAGCTAGGAGGTGTGTTCATACCTTGCCAAGGGTAAGAACCATGAAGGCGTGACATCACTCATGATCCTAGCAGCATAAGAAAGATACTCTCAACTGGTGAGGACTCCTTAGGCTAGGGGCCAGGGAGACACTCTCAACTGGCGAGGACCCCTCACCTATAGCGGCATGTAGTTATGGGACTTGGGTTGTCTAGAACCCTTATTCGCTCGGTGTTAAATACTACTCCCAAAATATACATAGCTCTCATATCATAATCTTGAAATATACTTAATTTTTCATGGGCTAGTTAGAGATCATGATATGTATAAATTGCGTAACATACATGAACTAGCCATCAAAATAATGCTGAAGATCGAACATGATATATAAGCTTGAGATTCATGAAATTCATACAAAATGAGATAATTTATTATAACTTGAAAGTAGATATTCATGAGAGATTTTCATATAAATCATGTAATTATAATCATAAAACATAAATTAGAACATGAGAGAATCAAAATCAAAGAGATCATGGAGTTTTCCTCAAATTAGCTCTAACCCTAGAATTTCAATAAAAATCATAATTGGAGACTTGAATTCATGAAATTGAGTTTGAATTGGGCATGAGGGTGGAAGGAATCCCCTATTCATGACCCTACATACCTGGTCTTTGAATAAATATTACTAGGGTTTGAGACCCAAGAGAATTTGATAAGGAGATCCTTAATTACTTGAGGACTTGAGAGGATTTGATCTTCAACTTCAGGTGTTGGGAGTAGAATGAGGGTTAGGAATGAATAAAATCCTCTAATACACCCTTTTAGGAGCTTAAAAGGACTTAGTTTAGGAGTTAAGAATATAGAAAGTACAAATATACCCTTAATAACTCGTTTGAAAAAGTCATCCCGGCAGACTTAATGACTCAACTAACGACCCGTTAGGCCACTTAACGGTTCGTTGCCTCTTTCTGTCACCCCTGAAGAAAACTTTCAACTCTCTGATCCTCACTTAACCCCTCATTTTAATGATTCATCATCATACTTAGCGGATCATTGCTCCAATCATTAAGACTGGCAGAATCTCACATTTTCTCCAACTTCCTCACTTAACGGATCACTTGATGATTCGTCAAGTGTCCTAATGGATCACTTGATGGTTCATTCTGTGATCTGGTGCAAATTTTACTACTTTCCCTATATTACATCTAGGATATGATCTTAGGGGCTTTTGGGGAATTACATTATCTCCCCCTTGACATTCTTCCTCGAACGGAGACTAATACAACTGGAAAGATAGGGAAAGAGCTGTAGTCCCAGAACTAAAAACTAAACACTGAATACTGATGGAGTGACTGACTTCAAACTGAGATACATGGCTGAACTAAATTCATGAAACATGCATGCATACAAAGACATGAAAAGAATTGAGACATGAACTTGACATGAAACTGAATAGAGTCCAAAGGAGAAAACTAGTACCTCATGTTGAAACTAAGCTAGAAGGGAAGAGGTAAGGGTACTTGGCCATCATATCTGCTTCGGCTTTCAAAGTAGCTCCCTTTAAAAGTTGATTCCTTTAAAGGACCTTCACTGAAGCAACTTTTTTATTTCTCAACTTTCGAACCTGACGGTCAAGAATCTCAACCAAAAACTCCTCGTAAGTCAGGCTATCCTTCACACCAACGCTCTCTACCGGAATCACTAGAGCTGGATCACCAATGCGCTTTTTTAATAAGTACACATGGAAAACTGGATGCACAGATGTTAACTGTGCAGGCAACTCTAACTCATAAGTCACATTGCCAACAAGTCTCAGATTCCTGTAAGGGCTAACATATCGGGGACTAAGCTTTACTTTCTTGTCAAACCTCATAACCCCCTTCATAGGTGACACCTTTAGAAATACCCAATCATCAACCATAAACTCAAGCTCTCTCCTCCTAACATTTGCATATGATTTCTGATGATTCTGACCTATTTTTAGCTTTTCTCTAATGAGTTGAACTTTCTCCATAGCCTCATAAATTGAATATGGACCTATCAATATATCCTTGCCTACCTCAAATCATCCAATAGCTGACCTATATCTCCACCCATAAAGAGCCTCAAATGGAGTCATCTGAATGCTAAAGTAGTAACTGTTATTGTACGTAAACTCGATGAGAGGCAAGTGATCTTCCCAACTACCCTTGAAATTAATCATGCAAGCTCTCAACATATCCTTCAAAGTTTGAATGGTCCACTCGGACTAACATCTGTCTATGGGTGAAAAGCTATGCTAAGCTTCAACTGAGTACTAAGGCCCTTTTGAAACGATCTGCAAAACTAAGAGGTGAATTGGGTACCCCCATCTGAAATGATGGACAAAGGGACTCCATGTAACTAGACTAACTCCTGAATATGAGCCTACCATAGTCCTCGGCTGAATCCATAGTCTTGACTAGTAAGAAATGTGCTGACTTAGTCATCTGGTCTATAATGACCCATATAGAATCATGTTGTCAGCGTATACGAGGCAAACCTGTAATGAAGACCATAATTATCTCTTCTTACTTCCAAGTAGGAGTATTGATATCCTGTAAGCATACCTCCGGCCTCTGATGCTTAGCTTTCACCTACTTGTAATTTGGACACTTAGCCACAAACTCTGCAATCTCCCTCTTCATGCCATTCCACTAATAGACTTCCCGTAGATCACAGTACATCTTGGTGGCACCTAGATGGATAGAATATCAAGAGATATGAGCCTCTCTCAACATATTCTCTCTCATGTCATCCACCTCCGGAACACATAGTCGACCCTGATATCGAAGTACACTATCTCCCCTTTGGGAGAAAACCTCCACTTTCTGATTTCAGACTGCTTCCTTCAACTTGACCAAAATAAGATCTTCGTCTTGCCTAGACTTAACTTCTGACACCAAAGAAGTCTCTGCACCATTTGCATGATAACCTCACCATCTGCTGAATCGGTAAGGCAAACCCCCAAGCGAGCAAGCTGATGAACATCTTTCACCAACTCTTTCCCATCCTCGACATGAGACACACTCCCCATAGAAAACCTGCTAAGCGCATCTGCCACTACATTGGCCTTGTCTGGATGATAAATAACACTTATATCATAGTCTTTGAGAAGCTAAATCCATCTCATTTGCTGCAATTCAATTCCTTCTGAGTAAACATATTGAAGGCTCTTGTGATCCGTGAACACATCCACATCCAACCATACAAATAATTCCTCCAAATTTTCAAGGCAAAGATCACTATTACTAACTCAAGGTCATGCATCAGCTAATTCTTCTCGTGAGTCTTAAGTTGTCTCAAGGCATAAGCAATAACCTTCCCATGTTGCATCAACATACATACAAGGCCAGTCCTAGAGGTATCGGAATATACCACAAAGCCATCTATGCCTTCTGGCAGGGTCAACACTAGAGCTAAAATGAGTTGAGTCTTTAGCTCCTTAAAACTCTTTTCACAAGCATTGGACCACTGAAATTTGACCTTCTTTTGGGTGAACTTAGTCAAGGGTGCAACAATGAATGAAAATCCCTCTACGAACCTCCAATAGTAGCCAGCTAAGCCTAAAAAGCTCGTGATGTCAGTAGGAGTGATAGGTCTAGGCCAGTTCTTCATTGCCTCTATCTTCTGAGAGTCTACCTGAACATCCTCACTAGACACTATAGGCTAAAAATGCAACCGACTACAGCCATAAATCACACTTGCTAAACTTAGCAAACAAATAAAGATCCTTAATAGTTTGCAACATAATCCTCAGATGAGAAGTGTACTCCTCTTCACTCCGAGAATACACAAGGATGTCATCTATGAAAATAATGCAAACATGTCCAAGTACTACTTGAACACCCTATTCATTAAGTCCATGAAAGATATAGGGTCATTCGTTAGTCCAAAATATATAACAAAAAATTCATATTGACCATACCGAGTCTTGAAGGCTATCTTTAGAATGTCACTCTCCCTAACCCTGAGTTGGTGGTAGCCGGCTCTGATGTCTATCCTTGAAAAACATTTGGTACCATGAAGTTGATAAAACAAATTATCAATCCTGGGGAAGTGATACTTATTCTTGATTGTGACCTTGTTCAATTGGCGATAATTAATACATATCCTGAGAGAACCATCCTTCTTCCGAACAAAGAGGATTGGAGCACCCCACCGGGACTTTCTAGACATGCTGAAACCCTTATCTAAGAGGTTCTTCAATTTTTCCTTCAGCTCCTTAAGCTCGACTGGAGACATTTTATAAGGAGAAATGGATATGGGCTACGATCGGGAAGAAGGTCGATCCCAAAGTCAATCTCCCGCTTGGGAGGGTTTCCTAGTAGATCATTCAAGAATACCTATGGATACTCATAAACAAGAGGAACTAACTGAAGAGTTTGGGTTTCGAACTTAGAATCCTTGATCCAAACTAAATGATATACACAACCCTTGGAGATCATCTCCTGGCTTTAAATTAGGAGACAAAATGACCTACCGGCATTGTAGAACTACTCTTCCATTCTAAGACTTGTTCACTCAAAAATCAAAACTCTACTGATCGGGTTCTATGATTGACTGAGGCATAACAAGAATACAACCAATCCATGCCGAAGATAACATCAAAGTCTGTCATATCCAACTCTACTAAGTCGTAGGTGACCTTCTAAAGAATTGTGATAGGCAATTTCTGTATACTTGTCGAGCTATAACTGACTCATCGACGGGAGTAGTGATATTGGGAATATTTACATTCCCAAGTGCTATTTTATTACTTAATTTAGCCATGTTTGTTAATTTAATTAATTACATTTTCATGTATTTATGTATACTTTTGTGTCAAACTAATCAACATGATTAGTCTTTGTTTTATAGGTGTAACATGCGTAGGAGAAACTAAATATGATGGTTAAGGCTCATGATTAAAGCATAGAGTGAATGTTAAGAAGGAAGAGTGATTTCGCACGAGAAGAAAGCTGTTAGCGCACACCAGCATGCCACGCCGAGCAAGCAGCAGTCCCAGCAACGTGCCACGTGCGACAAATGGCATGCCAGTGTTGAAAATCTTGTGCGCGCAAGGGCCAGTCAAGGCAGTATCCCTGCATGATGGCGCCGTGCCACGGCAAGAAGATGCCGTGTCCAACAGCGTGCCATGGAAAGCAACGCGCACACCTGCGGCCTTGACATGCCAATGCTGAATTTTCCAGTGATGCAGCACAATACCTTCGTTCTACGGAGGTCATGCTGCGCGCTAAGCAGCTTGGAACGGAGTTGGTCTATGCTCGGCCAAAATGTGCAAGTTTTCATTTACTATAAATTAAACTCTTAGTTTCTTATTTTATTTATGACGTAAATATTTTGGGAAAGCAGAGAGGAGCGAAAGGAGAAGCGAAGAACTTCACCTAGGGTTTAAAGTTTTTCATTCTCGTTTAATCGTTCTTGTAAGTACTTCACTTTAAATATGTTTTTGAGTATTTGTATGAATATGAGTGGCTAAAACCCTTTTTCGAGGGTTGAGGCTACATGATATGAATGTAATTACATGAATTCATCTTTGGTTCAAAACGCGTTCTTATTAATTGTTGTTTTAATGCTTGATCACAATTGAAACGAACTTGTTAAGCTTAGGCAAAAGCTCGAAGAGTAACCCTAGGTTGTTTGAAAGAATGCAGGGAGAAAGTTCTTTTCTTCAAGATAGGATCCGCGGTTAGGATAATATCTATACCTAATTCGCCTTGCTGGGTTAATTAAACAGGAACATAGCTAGACACTTAGGATTAAATTGTCATATCACCACTCTCAAATGTAGTTGTGAAGTTAATTCCAGGTTAAATGATTAGAGGTACAAAAGTCCATAATCAAGGGCATAAAATCCATAAACCACATCCATCATGTTAAATTTCTCACAAATTAGGACGTCACATTCCCGCTCAATGATGTAGGTGTGAGACTAGTTTGTTGTTTTTAGTGGCTCGAAAGACCATGAACATTGCATATTAACTCTGTGAGACAATAATTGAATTTCATATAATTGAACCATTGTGAATTGTAGCATTGCATGATTGTCTGGCCCTAACTCTAGATGCTTCTTATTATTGTGTCCCGATTATTTTATGATCATCACTTAGATTTAGTTAAAACAACCAAAATCTCCAAAACCAACACTTGTGGAAGTCAACTTAACACTTGAACTTAAATATTTACTGAAATAGTCCAGTCCCTATTGGTTTGACATCTAGCTCTTCAGAGCCACTATATTACTTGTACGACCGCGTATACTTGCGCGTGCGTCGGAGCACGAACAAGTAGAGACAGAGAAGGGTTATTTTCGGACTGACACCAAAACTCATAGCAACATAGAGAGTCACGAAGGATAAACATCAAGATGAAAAACTCGTAACATACCCATGCCACATTTGGTTTGCTCTTTTTCTCCTGGCATGATGAAAGGGCATAAAACCGGTTATGACGTTGTCCGCTACTGCACTAGAAGATGCACTCAACTAAGGTGGGTGAGCTGCTGGAGTTGCTAAAGTGGTATCCGAAGTACAGCTTCTAATGTCACCTGTCTGGCTAATGGGCAATCCCTAGGTCTATCTCTAGGTTTCCCACACCCGAAGCAAGTATCTGAGCCAACCAAGCACTCTCCAGGGTGGTTTTTACCACACTTTCGGCAAGCTGGGAAGTGCGCCCCCCTGACATGCTCCTATGACCCTTAGAGCCTGATGCTTTACCTCTCAGATCACCTTGGGGTCTGATGTGGATGCTAGTTGATGATGGATATGGGGCCCATGACCTCTACTGTGACTGCGGACGATGTCCGCTATTGGTCCTCTGCTGGGAGTACTCAAAGTGGTCTATATTATCCCTCTTGGTCTCGCTCTCCTTCTCCTTCAATTTTTCCTACTTTATCTACTGGGCATGAATAATGAGTCGAGAGATATCCATGTTACTGATCAGCATAGTAATCCAGCATTCCTTGACTACCAAATCTGAGACCCTTGATACAAACTTGCTCATGCGAGCCCTCAGCTCAAAAACCATTTCTAGAGCATACTTGGACAACTGAGTGAACTTCAGGGAATACTTTTGAACTGACATGCTATTCTGCTTTAAGTTGATGAATTCTTCCACTTTTGCTTCCCTAATCTCTTGGGTAAAGAACCTACATAATAAGGTCATCACAAACTCGTCCCAGCCAATAGGGACTGTACTACTCCAAGACCCTCATTCCACTACCTAAACCAAATGTGTGCTACCCTTTTTAGCTGATAGGAGGCCAAATCCTCACTTTCCTCTCTAGAAATCCCCATGAGCTGGGTGATCTTCTGGATCTCATCAACAAACTCTTGTGGATCCTCGTCCACCTTCGAACCATGGAACTTGAGTGGGTTCATTCTAGTGAAGTCTCTCACCCTAGCCGCCGCAGCACCCCCTCTGGGGTTTACAGGTGCAACTACTTGCCGGTTGACTAGTGCCATGATATCTTGGGCCAACATCTAAAAAGCATCGCTAAACTCAGCATGAGTCACCTGCTCAATCAAGGGTCCTCTAGAGCTGGTGGGGCTTGCTGGTATCCATCTCTATTGCCATTTCCATGGCCATTGCTGTTTATCCTTTAATTGACTCTACGCGAATGCATTTTCTGCAAACGCGTAAGTATGAGTTAGAAAAATAGAGAGAGTTGAACTTTATTGCAAGACATAGATCATGAAAGAAGGAAAGTTTCTTAAAATGTTTCATAGCCTCTTCCTCATAAGTGTGGTGCGCAACACACCTATAAAAAAGACTCCACTTAATGCAGGTTTTAGACTTCCTAGGATACACCTAAACCTGATGATATGACACCAAGTTTGTCACGACTTGAGCATAGACACCGAACGTAACATGGGACTTAATTACGAGCGGCTCCAAGATAACCCATGGCACATGCATAACATAAGCATAAGCATACATTGAGCGAAAATCGAAGACATAGTATAAGGTATAAGCAGAAGTCTAAGATATCATAAAGCATAAAAAACTGAGATGACAAGTCAAACAGTTGAAATATCTACACATCAAGTCTAAAAAGCCTCTAATAATGAGATGAGCTATTGGGACAAGCCCCCAACAAAGTCGGCTAGGTTTTAAAATTGAAAGACATAAAAGAAGAACATAAAGTTGAACTGTAATACCCTGAAAGTGCTTAAGATTAGACTCGGGATCAAAATAGAAGTTGACTGAAAACTGGAAAAAAATATTGCAGGACGGACGACCCAACAGATTATTGGTCCAACCAACGACCCATTGGATCCAGTCGTGGGAAGTGAAGGCTTGGTGACAATGGAAATAACAGGTGATGTAACGACTCATTGTTGGAAACAACGAGTCATTGTTTGTAACTGTGTTGGGTACTGAACTTTGACATTTGGGGATATAACGGGTCATCCCATGGCTTGTTGTGAGATGTAATGAATCGTGGTCATGAGTCGCTGTTGGGAAATATGTAAATTTCCAGTGGACCTAACGGAAGGAAACCATGACTCATTGGATGAAGTAACGAGTCGTGGTGAGGCTCGTTATGAGGAGAAGTTCAGGATCTTCAGGAGGCAAATGACGATCGAACCAATGACCCATTAGACGAAAGGACGACTCTTCCTGTTGAGTCATGGATCGAATTTGAGATTAAGGACTTGGCAGTGCAGGTGATGGATCGATACCACGAGTCGTGGTATCCTCCAACGACTTGTTGGTACGTTAGTTAGATCATCCAGTGCAGATCTTTCAGGGTATTTCATTAAGGATATATTCGTTATTCCTATGTTCTAAGGCCCTAAACTACATTGTTTTATGTTACTTTATGAGTATGTTAAGACAGGTTAAGCCCTCCTAACCTATTCATTCTCATGCATGCAAAGTTAGGAAGATTTAAGAGTGATCAAGCTAGTTCTCAAGCCCTTCTTCATCAATTTTCCCTTGGGCTTTCAAAGAGTGTTGAAATTTTATCTTACCCAAGTATGCAGGGTTATGAATGGGTTTTTTCATTCACACCCACGCCCAATCTCTACTAATTCATGAAATTTGATCAAAAATCTTATGGGGCTTTAACTTGAATTTTGTGGAATTCTAATGATTTACTAATGGGTTATTATGTTTCGAGATTTACATCATGTTTTATGAATTTTGATAAGATTCTACAACTATTTTGATTATAAAATTATTGATTTGGATTTCTACTAAATTTATCCTAATTAGGTATGATACTTGATGAATCGAGTAATGATTTTTACTTCAATTGATGATATTCACAAACCCATCATGATTTATGATTAGCAATATGGATTTATTTGAATACCCATTATGATTTGTGATTTTCAAGGTATATGTATGATCTACAAGTAAGCATGAATCCCATGATTTATGAATTATGTTTTGGGCGGCTCACGGGCCTTGTTTCATGGCTAGTTCACGTATTTACGAGCATGTTTATGATTATGATGATTTAACTAGCCCATGGATCTCATGCATATTATACTATGAGCACTGTATATGTTTTAGGAGTAGTATTTAACACCGAGTAGGTTCGGAGCATAGGTTCGGCCCCGAAATTCATAACTACGTGCCACCGTAGGATATGTTGGGACCTCCCTTGTGACTGTCCCTGGCCCAAATGGCCCTTTTTCATGGTGATATCATGCCTTTCATGGTTCTACCCTTGGCAAGGTACGAACGCCCTCCCGACTAGGGTTACAAGTCAGGCTCCATGTGTGCTCATATGGGGTATGTCGGTTAAGAGAATCTCCCACTGTTCCTCATGATTTGTGCATGTTTATGATTATGTATATTGGTTCAAGTCATGTTAAATAAAGTTTTCCCTTATGATTATGATTACGATTGTATTACGAATGTTTTGAATACCTTGAGTCTTATGTTATGTTATAGTATTTATGTTTTGAGCATGTTGTCCTACTCTTATGATCATTTATGAGTTTTATATATTTTAAATGTCCGCTTTACTTACCTTGCATACTCGGTACATTTAACGTACTGACTGCATATTTTCTATGTTGTATCATTTCATGATACAGGACCCGACTCTCAGGCTCATCTCCATCATTAGTCCATCTCAGAGTTAGCTATCAGCCTTTTGGTGAGTCCTCATGTTCTGAGGGACATATGTCTAGACATTTATGTTCTCTTTGTTTTAGTTTTACCGGGTTAATTGAGGATGTTGTCCCATCAGCCCATCTGATATAATAGAGGCTTTCAGACCGTTTGTAGTACTCAGTTGATATGTATGTCTAGCACTTTCCGCATATCATGCTATGTTATGTTACGTTTATGTTTCTGCTATACCATAGGTTCAGTATTCTGCCTTAAGTGATATAAAGTTAGATGTATGCTTATGCCATGGGTCGACTTGGGGCCTCTCGAGGTTCCTTGTCCCGCATTACGATCTGGGCCCCGTCCTGGTCATGATAAACTTGCTCAATTGTAATGCCACGAAAGTGCTTAAGATTAGACTCGGGATCAAACTTGAAGTTGACTGAAAATTGAAAAAAAATATTGCAGAACGAACGACCCAACAAATCATTGGTCCAACCAATAACCTGTTGGATCCAGTCATGGGAAGTGGAGGCTTGGTAAAAATAGAAATAATGGGTGATGTAATGACTCATTATTGGAAACAACGAGTCGTTGTTTGTAACCATGGTGGGTACTGAACTTTGACATTTGAGGATGTAACGGGTCATCCCACGACCTATTGTGAGATGTAACAATTTGTGGTCACAAGTCGTTGTAGGGGAATATGTAAATTTCCAGTGGGCCTAAAGGAAGAAAACCACGAATCGTTGGATGAAGTAACGAGTCATGGCGAGACTCGTTATCAGGAGAAGTTCAGGATCTTCAAGAGGCAAATGAAGATCGAACCAACAACCCGTTAGACGAAAGGATGACTCGTCCTATTGAGTCGTGGATTGAATATGTGATTAAGGACTTGGCAGTGCTGGTGATGGATAGATACCACGAGTCGTGGTATCCTCCAACGACTTGTTGGTATGTCAGTTAGATCATCCAGTGCAGATCTTTCAGGGTATGTCATTAAGGGTATTTTCATCATTCCTACGCTTTAAGGCCCCAAACTACGTCGTTTTATGTTATTTTATGAGTATGTTAAGATAGGTTAAGCCCTCATAACCTATTCATTCTCATGCATGCAGAGTTAGGAAGATTTAAGAGTGATCAAGCTAGTTCTCAAGCTCTTCTTCATCAATTTTCCCTTGGGCTTTCAAAGAGTGTTGAAATTTGATCTTACCTAGGTATGTAGGGTTATGAATGGGTGTTTTCATTCACACCCATGCCCAATCTCTACTAATTCATGAAATTTGATCAAAAATCTTATGGGGTTTTAACTTGAATTTTGTGGAATTCTAATGATTTACTAATGGGTTATTATGTTTCGAAATTTACATCATGTTTTATGAATTTTGATCAGATTCTACAACTATTTTAATTATAAAATAATTGATTTCGATTTCTAGTAAATTTAGCCTAATTATGTATGATCCATGATGAATTGAGTTATGATTTTTTACTTCAATTGATGATATTCACATACCAATCATGATTTATTATTTGAAATATGGATTTATTCAAATACCCATTATGATTTGATGATTTGCACGGTATATGTACAATCTACAAGTATGCATGAATCCCATGATTTATGAATTATGTTTTGGCCGACTCACGGACCTTGTTTCATGGCTAGTTCACGTATTTACAAGCATAGTTATGTTTATCATAATTTAACTAGCTAGTTCACGTATTTACAAGCACGGTTATGATTATCATGATTTAACTAGCCCATGAATCTCATGCATATTATACTATGAGCACTATATATGTTTTGGTAGTAGTATTTAAGACCAAGTAGGTTGGGGGCATAGGTTCGGCCCCAGATCTCATAACTACGTGACACCGTAGGATATGTTGGGACCTCCCTTGTGACTGTCCCTGACCCAAATGGCCTTTTTTCTTGGTGATATCGCACCTTTCATGGTTTTACCCTTGGCAAGATACGAACATTCTCCCGACTAGGGTTACAATTCGGGCTCCATGTGTGCTCGTATGGGGTATGTCGGTTAAGAGAATCTCCCACCGTTCCTCATGATTTATGAATGTTTATGATTATGTATATTAGCTCAAATCACGTTAAATAAAGTTTTTCCCTTATGATTATTATTACGATTGTATTACGAATGTTTTGAAAACCTAGAGCCTTATGTTATGTTACGGTATTTATGTTATAAGCATGTTTTCCTACTCTTATGATTATTTATAAGTATTATATATTTTAAATGTACTCTTTACATACCTTTCATACTTGGTACATTCCACGTACTGACCACATACTTTCTATGTTGTATCATTTCATGATACAGGACCCGGCTCTCAGGCTCATCTCTATCATTAGTACATCTTAGAGTTAGCTATCAGCCTTTTGGTGAATTCTCATGTTTCGAGATCCATATGTCCAGACATTCATGTTCTCTTTGTTTCAATTTTCCCGAGTAAGTTGGGGATGTTGTCCCATCAACCCATATGATATTATAGAGGCTTTCAGACGTTTGTAGTACTCAGCTGATACGTATGTCTAGTACTTTCCGCTTATCATGTTATGTTACATTACGTTTATGTTTCCGCTATATCTTAGGTTCAGTATTCCTCCTTAAGTGATACGAAGTTAGATGTATGCTTATTCCATGGGTCGACTTGGGGCCTCTCGAGGTTCCTTGTCCCGTGTTATGATTCGGGCCCCATTCGGGTCGTGACAAATTTGGTATCAAAGCGATAGGTTTGAAGTGTCCTAGGGTGTCTGAAAGCTATGTTGAGTAGAGTATTTTTCATGGGTGTGAAGCGCGCCACACTTATGATGAAGAGGCTACGAGATGTTTAGGAAATGTTCCCTTCTTTCATGATCTATGTCGTGCGATGATAAGTCTTTCTATCCTTCTAATTCATGCTATTCGTAATTCCAGAATCATGGCTCCTCGAAGAATGAATGGTAGGAGAAATGGAAATGGTGAAGGACACGAGGATGGCAATGGACATGAGCACCATCAAGCCTCACCAGTTCAGGAGCCCCAGGCACCAGAGCTATCCAGATGCTTGCGCAGGCCTTGACCGCTCAGGTCAACCAGTAGGCCGTTGCGCATATTCCACAAAATGGAAATGCGGCGGTGGCTTGGGTCAGAGATTTCTTGAGGATGAACTCACCAGAGTTTTTGGGGTCCCAGTTAGATGAGGTCCCCCATGAATTCAGCGAAGAGATTGTAAAGATCACCCAGGTCATGGGGGTGACAAATGGAGAGTGTGTTGATTTGGACTCTTATCAGCTGAAAGGGGTGGCACATATATGGTTCAAGAAATAGAGAGATACTAGGGAAATGGATGCAGGCCCTATAGGTTGGGAAGAGTTTCACGCGATATTTCTGGATTGGTTCTTCCCTCGCGAGATGAGGGAACTAAAGGCGGCCAAGTTTGTAAACCTGAAGCAGGGTGATATGACAGTTCAAGAGTACACTTTAGAGTTCACCCATTTATTCAAGTATGCGCCAGAGTTGGTAGCAGACCAGAGGGATTGAGTGAGCTGATTTGTGCATGGAATGGCAGACTGCCTGGATAAGGATTGCAGGATCGCCATGTTGCATCAGGATATAGATTTTCCCTACATAGTGTTTCATGCTCAGCAGATGGAGTCAGTGTATCGGAGGCAGAGAGAAGACAAGAGGGCTAGGATAGACAATTATGGGACTTCTCAAGCTTGATGGGGAGGGGGGGGGTGGACAGCACCAGCAGTCTCAGCATAGTTCTTTTGCTCCAGCACCATCATCAGCCAGTATGCCATTTAGATCACGAGGGGATCGGAGGAGCAGGGCTGCAAATTCGAGAGGTCAGGATAGCATGCAGATAGAGCGCACTTTCCCAGCTTGTGCGGGGTGCAAAAAGAATCACCTAGGAAGGTTCCTAGTTGGCGTCGATGCTTGCTCGGGTGTGGAAAACCTGGACACCGACTCAAGGATTACCCTTCAGCCAGATCAGGGGGCGGCAGAGCTTGTATGCCAGCAGCTAGCTCAGCTGCTCCAGCAGCACGTCCCCCTCAGCAGGGTGTCTCGACTAGTTTAGTAGGCGGTCAGCGCCAAAACAGGTTCTATGCCCTTGCGACACGTTAGGAGCAGGAGACGTCATCGGATGTGGTTACTGGTATGTTACAGGTGTTTCATCTTGATGTTTATGATTTGTTAGATCCAAGGGCTACCTTGTCTTTTGTGACACCTTATATTTCTAGTAGCTTTGGAGTTAGTCCCGAGACTCTGTCAGAATCATTTTTAGTTTCTACTCATGTTGGTGAGTCGGTGGTAGCTAGGCTGGTGTATAGAGGATTTCCGGTCACTATATTGCATAAAGTCACCTCCGCAGACCTTGTAGAGTTAGCCATGACCGACTTTGATATTATGCTTAGCATGGATTGGCTGTATGCATGTTATGCTTCTGTTAATTGTAGAACCCATGTAGTGGAGTTCCATTTTTTGGGTGAGTCTTGGAGTGGACGGGTAGTTCGGTCATGCTTGTTGGTCATTTCATTTCCTATATTAAGGCCATGAAGATGATCTCCAAGGGTCGTATGTATCATATAGTTATAGTTAAGGATGTCGAGTCCGAGATCCGACTATCCATTCAGTTCCGGTGGTGCGTGAGTACCAGAAGTGATTCCTGATGATTTACCAGGTGTTCCTCCCGAGAGGGAAATTGATTTTGGTATTGACCTCCTGCCCAACAGGCAACCTATATCTATCCCTCCTTACAGGATGGCCCCAGCCAAGCTAAAGGAGTTGAAGGATCAGTTGAAGGACCTGTTAGATAAGGGTTTCATTAGACCGAGAAAGTCTCCATGGGGTGCACCAGTCTTATTTTTCCGAAAGAAGGATGGTTCGCTTCAGATGTGCCTTGACTATCGGCAATTGAACAAAGTCACCGTCAAGAACAGGTATCCTCTACCCAAGATTGATGATTTATTTGACCAGCTTTAGGGTGCCAAGTGTTTCTCAAAAATAGATTTCAGATCCGGGTATCATCAGCTCAGGGTTTTGGAGTGTGATATCCCGAAGACATCTTTTTAGGATGCGGTATGGTCATTATGAGTTTGTAGTTATGTCCTTTGAACTAACGAATGTTCCTGAAACTTTTATGGACCTGATGAACAGGGTGTTCAAACCATATTTGGATATGTTCGTGATTGTGTTTATTGATGACATCCTTATAGAGGAGGAGCATGCCGCCCATTTGAGAGTAGTGCTTTAGACCCTCAAGGATCGTCAATTATATGCCAAATTCATCAAGTGCGAGTTTTTATTAAACTCTATAGCATTTTTGGGCCATGTGGTGTCAAGTGAGGGCATCAAGGTAGATTCTCAGAAAATAGCGGCGGTGAAGAATTGGCCTAGACCGGTAAATCCTTCAGATATTCAGAGTTTCTTGGGTTTAGCTGGCTATTATCGGAGGTTTGTTGAAGGTTTCCCATCTATTTCAGCACCTTTGACCAAATTGACCCAGAAGAAGGTGAAGTTCTAATGGTCGGAGGCTTGTGAGAAGAGCTTTCAAGAGTTGAAGGCTCGACTTACTACAACACCGGTGTTGACCCTACTCGAGGGTACGGATGGTTTTATGGTGTATTGCGATTCTTCAAGTATCGGACTCAGGTGTGTATTGATGCAGCGTGGGAAAGTGATAACATATGCCTCTAGACAGTTGAAAGTATGAGAAGAATTACTCGACCCATAATCTTGAATTGGCTGCGGTGGTTTTCGCATTGAAGATATAGCGACATTACTTGTATTAGGACCATGTGGATGTGTTTACAGACCATAAGAGCTTACAATATGTGTTCACACAGAAGATCTCAATCTACGATAAATAAAGTTGTTGAAGCTACTCAAGGACTACAATATGAGTGTCCTTTACCATCCAGGTAAGGCTAATATGGTAGCGGATGCACTTAGTAGACTCTCTATAGAGAGTGTGTCCCATGTGAATGAGGGGAAGGAGCTGGTGAAAGATGCACATCGACTCGCAAGGTTGGGAGTTAGGTTGGTCAACTCGAATGATGGCAGTGTTGTTTTCTAGAATGGAGAAGAATAGTCTTTACTGACTGATTTGAAGGCTAGACAAGATGAGGACACGGTTTTGGTAAAGTTGAAGGAAGTCCTTCGAAGTCAGAAGGTGGAGGTCTTCTCCCTAGGGGGAGATGTTGTGCTTCCGTACCAGGGTTGCCTATGTATTCCAAATGTTGATGATTAGAGGAGCCGGATATTTCATAAGGCTCATGGATCCAGGTATTCTATCCATTTGGGTGCCACCAAGATGTATCGTGATTTACGGAAAATCTATTGGTGGAATGGCATGAAGAAGGATATTACAGAATTCGAAGCCAGGTGCCTAAACTGTCAGCAAGTAAAGGTCGAGCATCAACGGCCGAGAGGCATACTTCAGGATATCAGCATTCCTACTTGGAAGTGGGAAGAAATTAATATGGATTTCATCATAGGATTACCTCGTACTTGCCGACAGTATGATTCCATTTGGGTTGTGGTAGACAGGTTGACCAAGACTGCTCATTTTCTACTGGTCAAAACCATGGAATCAGCAGAGGGTTATGCCAAACTATATATCTGGGAGTTGGTCCGATTGCATGGAGTGCCCTTATCCATCATTTCAAATCGAGGTACTCTATTTACCTCTCAGTTTTGGAGGTCATTTCAAAAAGGACTCAGTACACAAGTTAAACTCAGCGCAACATTTAACCCACAAACAGATGGTCAAGCGGAGTGGACAATCCAAACTCTCGAAGACATGTTGAGAGCATGTGTGACCAAGGCTGCTCATTTTCTACCGGTCAAAACCGCGGACTCAGCGGAGGGTTATGCCAAACTATATATCTGGGAGTTGGTCCGATTGCATGGAGTGCCCTTATCCATCATTTCAAATTGAGGTACTCAATTTACCTCTTAGTTTTGGAGGTCATTTCAAAAAGGACTCAGTACACAAGTTAAACTCAGCACAACATTTAACTCGCAAACAGATGGTCAAGCGTAGTGGACAATTCAGACTCTTGAAGACATGTTGAGAGCATGCGTGATGGACTTCAAAGGTATCTGGGATGATCACTTGCCCCTGATCAAGTTTGCTTACAATAACCGCTATCACTCCAACATTCAGATGGCACCGCTCGAGGCTCTTTATGGGTGGAGATGTAGATCGTCCATCAGATGGTTTGAGGTTGGTGAGGCAGCTATGATAGGGCCAAACTCATCTCATGAGGCTATGGAGAAGGTTTAATTTATAAGGGACAGGCTGAAAACTGCACAGAGTCGCCAAAAGTCTTATGCAGATGTGAGAATAAGAGAATTAGAATTTGAAGTCGATGACTGGGTATTTCTGAGAGTGTCTCCCATGAAGGAGTAATGCGGTTCAGAAAGAAAGGGAAACTTAGTCCCCACTACGTCGGCCCGTACTGGGTTGTGAGAAGAGTTGGCAAGGTGGCGTATGAATTGGAGTTGCCCTCAGAGTTATCTTTCGTGCCTCCCATGTTTCATGTATTGCTCTTGAAGAAGTGTTTGGGTGATCCAACTCTAGTTGTCCCGGTGGATAATGTTGGTGCGAAAGATAGCCATAGTTGTGAGGAGGCTCCAGTGAAATATTTGATCGTTAGGTTAAAAGGCTAAGGAACAAGGAAGTAGCTTCGGTTAAAGTGTTATGGAGAAATCAACATGTTGAAGGAGCTACATGGGAAGCCGAAGCGGATATGATGGCTAGATACCCATATTTTTCTCTATGGCCTCAGTTTCAACTTGAGGTATCAATTTTGCCCTAAAACTCTATTTAGTTTTCATGTTCAGTTCATGTGCTCAAGTTTCTTTTATATATATGGATATGTATGATCATGAAATCAGTTCAGCTATGTGGTTTGAATCGGAGATAGTCATTCCGTTAGTTTTCAATTTAAATGATCAGTATTTGGGTGTAACAATCACATGTCTTTGTTTTTCTGCTTGTTTCCAACATTCGAGGATGAATGTTCCCAAGAGGGAGATATTGTAATACCCTGAAAGTGCTTAAGATTATACTCAAGATCAAAAAAGGAAGTTATACTGAAAACTGGAAAAAAATATTGCAGAACGGACGACCCAACGGATCACTGGTCCAACCAACGACCCGTTGGATCCAGTCGTGGGAAGTGGAGGCTTGTTAAAAGTGGAAATAATGGGTGATGTAATGACTTGTTGTTGGATACAACGAGTCGTTGTTTATAACCGTGGTGGGTACTGAACTTTGACATTTGAGGATGTAACGGGTCATCCCACGGCCCATTGTGAGATGTAAGGATCTGGTCACGAGTCATTGTAGGGGAATATCTAAATTTCCAGTGGACCTAATGGAAGGAAATCACGACTCATTGGATGAAGTAATGAGTCGTGGTGAGGCTCGTTACGAGGAGAAGTTCAGGATCTTCAGGAGGCAAACGTCGATTGAACCAATGACCCGTTAGACAAAAGGATGAATCGTCCTATTGAGTCGTGGATTGAATATGAGATTAAGGACTTCGCAGTGTAGGTGATGGGTCGATACCACGAGTCGTGGTATGGTCCAACAACTTGTTGGTACGTCGGTTAGATCATCCAGTGCAGATCTTTTAGGGTATTTCATTAAGGGTATTTTCATCATTCCTGCGTTCTAAGGCCCTAAACTACTTCCTTTTATGTTATTTTCTGAGTATTTAAGATAGGTTAAGCAATCCTAACCGATTCATTCTCATGCATGCAAAGTTAGGAAGATTTAAGAGTGATCAAGCTAGTTCTCAAGCTCTTCTTCATGAATTTTCCCTTGGGCTTTCAAAGAGTGTTGAAATTTGATCTTATCCAGGTATGTAGGGTTATGAATAGGTGTTTTCGTTCACACCCATGCCCAATCTCTACTAATTCATGAAATTTGATCAAAAATCTTATGGGGTTTTAACTTTAATTTTGTAGAATTCTAATGATTTACTAATGGGTTATTATGTTTCGAGATTTACATCATGTTTTATGAATTTTAATTAGATTCTACAACTATTTTAATTATAAAATTATTGATTTCGATTTCTACTTAATTTAGCCTAATTATGTATGATCCATGATGAATCGAGTTATGATTTTTACTTCAATTGACAATATTCACAAACCCATCATGATTTATGATTTGAAATATGAGTTTATTCAAATATCCATTATGATTTGATGATTTGCAAGGTATATGTATGATCTACAAGTATGCATGAATCCCATAATTTATGAATTATGTTTTGGCCGACCTACAAGCCTTGTTTCATGGCTAGTTCACCTATTTACAAGAATGTTTATGATTATCATGATTTAACAAGCACATGAATCTCATGCATATTATTGTATGAGCACTATATATGTTTTGGAAGTAGTATTTAACACCGAGTAGGTTCCAGGCATAGGTTCGGACCCGAATCTCATAACTACGTGCCACCGTAGGATATGTTTGGACCTCCCTTGTGACTGTCCCTGGCCAAATGGCCCTTTTTCATGGTGATATCACGCCTTTCATGGTTCTACCCTTGGCAAGGTATGAACGCCCTCCCCACTAGGGTTATAAGTTGGGCTTCATGTGTGCTCGTATGAGGTATGTCGGTTAAAAGAATTTGCCACTGTTCCTCATGATTTATGCATGTTTATGATTATGTATATTGGCTCAAGTCATGTTAAGTAAAGTTTTTCCCTTATGATTATGATTACAATTGTATTATGAATGTTTTGAAAACCTTAAGCCTTACGTTATCTTACGGTATTTATCTTATGAGCATGTTGTCCTACTCTTATGATCATTTATGAGTTATATATATTTTAAATGTCTGCTTTACTTACCTTGCATACTCAGTACATTCCACGTACTGACCGCATACTTTCTATGTTGTATCGTTCCATGATACAGGACCCGGCTCTCAGGCTCATCTCCATCATTAGTCCATCTCAGAGTTAGCTATCATCCTTTTGGTGCGTCCTCATGTTCTGAGGACCATATGACTAGATATTTTATATTCTCTTTGTTTCAGTTTTACCGGGTTATTTGGGGATGTTGTGCCATCAACCCATCTGATATGATAGAGGCTTTCAGACCGTTTGTAGTACTCAGCTGATATGTATGTCTAGTACTTTGCACTTATCATGCTATGTTATGTTACATTTTTGTTTCCGCTATATCGTATGTGCAGTATTCCGCCTTAAGTGATATGAAGTTAGATGTACGCTTATTCCATGGATTGACTTTGGGCCTCTCGAGGTTCCTTGTCCCGTTTTACGATTCGGGTCGTGACATGAACTATTGTCCTCGGATGATGAAGACTCACCCAAATTTGAAGATGGGATGACTGGAGCAAAGGCTAATCTAATGACAAGGTTGCGACTGATCACCTTACCCTATGTCATAAAATGATATAACATAAAAGTATGCGGTCAGTACTTAAAATTTTTGAGTACGCAGGATAATTAAAATATGATAGTAAAAAAGTAAACTGAAATCATGAGTATGAGAAGTCTAAAACATGAAATTCTGATCATAAATTGAATATAATGGCTTAAGATTTTCAAAACTTGATCATAAAGCTGGACATGACTGAAATCATAAGTAAAGTGATATTTTGGCTAGATGGACATGAACGAAATCATAAGTAAAGTGTATTTTGAGCCAAAATATCATAGGTCATAATATCGTGAAGCATAACCATGAACATGTGTAGACATTCATGGAACAATGGGAATTTTTTTTATAATCGATATACTCCAAACGAGCATTTACAGAGCCCAGCTTATAACCCTAGCTGGGAGGTGTGTTCATACTTTGCCAAGGGTAAGAATCATGAAGGCGTGATATCACTCATAAGTCCAGTAACATAGGAAAGACACTCTCAACCGGTGAGGACTCCTTAGGCTAGGGGTGAGGGAGACATTCTCAACTGGCAAGGACCCCTTATCGTACAATGTCACGAAGTTATGGGACTTGGAATTGTCTAGAACCCTTATCCACTCAATGTTAAATACTACTCCTAAAACATACATAACGCTCATATCATAATCATAAAATGTACTTGGTTTTATATGGGCTAGTTAAGAATCATGATAGTCATAAATTGTGTAACATATGTGAACTAGTCATGAAAATAATGCCAAAGATCGGCCATGACACATAATCTTAAGATTCATGAAATTCATAAAAAAAGGGATAATTCATCATAACTTAAAAGTAGAGATTCATGAGATCTTTTCATATAAATCATGTAATTATAATCATAAAACGTGAATTAGAACATGAGAGAATCAAAATCAAAGAGATCATGGAGTTTTCCTCAAATTAGCTCTAACCCTAGGATTTCAATAAAAAACATAATTGAAGACTTAAATTCATGAAATTGATTTTGAATTTGGCATGAGGGTAGAAGGAATCCCCAATTCATGACCCTACATACCCGGCTTTGAAGAAATTTTACTAGGGTTTGAGACCTAAGAGAATTTGAGAAGAAGGAGACCCTTGATTGCTTGAAGACTTGAGAGGATTTCATATTCAACTTCAGGTGTTAGGAATAGAATGAGGGTTAGGGCTAAATAAAACCCACTAATACACCCTTTTAGGAGCTCAAAATGACTTAGTTTAGGAGTTATGAACATAAAAGGTACGGAATACCCTTAATAACTCATCTGAGAAAGTCATCCCGGTAGACTTAACGGCTCAACTAATGAACCCATTAGTCCACCTTATAGTTTGTTACTTCTTTCTGTCACCCCTGAAGTAAAATTTCAACTCTCTGATCCTTACTTAATGCTTCCTCTTAATGATTCATTATCATACTTAATGGATCATTGCTACAGTCATTAAGACTGACAAAATCTCACATTTTCTCCAACTTCCTCACTTAACAGATACTTGACGATCCGTCAAGTATCATAATGGATCACTTGATGTTCGACTGAAATTTGTTGCAAATTCTACTAATTTTTCCATTTTACATCTAGGATCTGATCTTATGAATTCTTGGGGTGTTACACCTTTGGCAATATAGTATATCTCAACTTACCTAATGCCTATTCTTCTTATCTATGTGTTGTTCCAAAAAAATCTAAAAAATATTTTATGGGACTGCCTTATCACCCCAATGGGAGGGTTCAATGTTGATAAGAAATGAATAGAAATATCTTGAAACACATGATTAATTAAAACTTTCCTTCTGCCATATGATAGAATCATTTCGTGCCAGACTTGAATTATGTTTCCAACCCTTTTTGATAATTGAATAATAGTGACAAATTTTGTTCCTATGTAAAAATTTGGACTGCCGAGGTATGTGAAATGGAAAATTTTCTATCTGATTTGAGTCACCCTCTTAAATATAGCTACCAAACTAACTGGAACCTTTTCATGCACATAAAAGACGCTCTTCTCTAGATTAATCAATTGTCCAAAGATTGCCTCATAATTCTTCAAGACCTTAACCATGGGCTTTATAGATTTATTGTCTACTGATGTAAATAATGTAGTATCATCTGCATAGTATAAGTAATTTATGACAACACTCAACTTTGGTAACCTAAATCTTATGAAGTTTGTCCTTTCATCTAGAGCATTTAAACTCCTCGACAATGCCTCTGCAACAATTATGCATGTAATTAGGGATAAAGGATCCCCTTACTTTAATTCTCTTGTAGAATTGAAAAACATGTGAGTCTATCCATTCATTATACATAGTATCAGTTGTTGAAAAATAATCTATACACCATATCTATCAGAATTTCATAAAAATCAAATTTTCTCAATATCATGGTTAGTAATAATCATGATTGTCTATCATAGTCTGTTGTTGTGTCTAGTTAATAACGATATTAGCAAAGTTTGTCTCTTTCTTATGTCTGTTAAGATTTCTTGAATTAATAGTACATTCTCCATAATGCTCCTCCTTTTTACAAAATCATTCTAATTTGAAGAAATAAGAATAGGTAACTGATGAGTTGGTAATTACCAACTCATTTGACTTTTAAGAATTAGCTATTGCTTTGTTTTTACTCAAATTAGGAAGGTTTTATACCCTTTTCTCTTTGTTTGTGCAGGAATGTAACTTAGACAAAGAGAATGGAAGAATTAGAGCACTCTGCCGGAAGCAAAAGGGACATGCATGCCACATATGGGCACTTGTAGAACGCAGGTGCCGCGCTGATAACACTATATGATGTGCTGAATTAGACCTAGAGACGCAGATCGACATTTGTGGAATGCAGGTGCCACCGCATATGACCTGCAAAGAACACTGCCTCAACCTACTAAAGGATCTGTGAGCTGCAAGTGACCCACACTGCTGTCAAGGGCAAAATCATCCAGCTTTGACGTAAATGTACCTGAGAAGATTCCAAGGGTAATTTTGAAAATCTGTACAAAAAAGGAATTTCAGATTTTTACCCCAATTGTATATTCACATATTAGGTAACATTGATTTTATATAGAGAAGTTCATAAAGATAGAGATGAGAGCATAATTAGTTTCTTCTTCTTCTTCAATTTTCATTGGGCAAGAACTCCATTGTTGCAGACCTTAAGCTTGAAATTAATTACTTAATATGATCAATTTAGAGGAATTTCTTATGGGTATAATTTCTCTCTCTTTACTTATGAGTAGCTAAATTTCTTGCTAGGGGTGTATGTGCATGATGGGTGTCTAGATTTGATTGGGTGCTAATGAATTGTTCTTAGATTTGAGTAGTAAGCATGAATCTATTGTTCCCTCCAAGTTTTAATTCAAAAATTGATAGTTGCAAATATTGATTTAGCTTTTTTATCTTGCTTTAGCTTGAAAGAGAAAAGTGAAGTTTGGGTGAGGATTCAATAGTGAGGAATTGGGTGGCAGTGCTTGGGCTTTAGCTAGAGATAGTCAAGACCCATATTCATACTCCATTAAAGGGTTATGGCTAGAGATAGCTTAACTCTTCCTCAAGTTTTATTGATTAATTTATTGATTGGCTTTGGTGTTTGAGAAAATATAAGGTAAACATGTCCTTTTGGTTGAGAAACATAGGGTGTAGCCAGAATCAATACTTCCCATGCCCTAACCAAATCTAATGCACTTCAATCAACCCCTATCAAGTTGACCCCCCATCAAATGCACACCTCTAGTCGCTCTCATTAATTGCAACAAGTAGCTTGCCCTTGCTTTATTTTATAATTTTAAATTGATACTTGCTTCCTTTTTCGCTTTATTTTATAATTTTAAATTGATACTTGCTTCCTTTTTCCCTCAATATTTACATTATATTTTTTTAGACATGATGCTAGCTAGTTTGAGTTGATTTACGCTTTTGGATCATCTCTTTCCAATCTATGTGGAATTCGATCCCGACATTCATTGGGAATTTATTTTTTTGACTGCGACCTTAGCCACCTCCTTTAAAAGGGAGAGTTGTATTGAGTGTTATCCAAAAAATAGCACTGTTGCTATGGATTGAGATGCGATTGCCATTTTTTGTGTATCTTGTGTTGCTTTTACTTTGTTTTGCATTTTGTTGATTGCTTAGGAGTGCAAAGATGAACCACGCTAGTGAGGTTGCTAGTGTGGATGGGTTCATTGATGTAGAAGATGAGCCTATGGCTTAGAATATATCTGGTGCTATTCGCCTAGCTACTACCAACGGTTGGGAATGTCGTATTCTATGTGTCAAGCACCATGTTATATCTCTTTCAAATGAAAGGGTTGTTTGGTGGATTAGCTGGCGAGGATACTAATTGGTACCTTAGGAACTTCATTGAAATTTGTTAACCATTCAACATATCAAACATCAGCTAAGAGTTACTCCACTTGAGGTTATTCTCATTCTCCTTGATGGGAGAAGCTGCGACATGGTTGGAGAAGCTGCTTCCTGGGTCCATTACATCATAGAATTGATTGACTGAAGCATTCCTTGATAGATTCTTTCAACCCTCTCGGATGCTTCAACTACATGACGAGATCACAAACTTTCAGCAACTTTCAGGAGAACCCATTCATGAGGTGTGGTTGAGGTTTAAAAAGAAAGTTTCCATTTCCCCAAATCATAGACTGCCGGATGGGGTACTTCTTCAAAGTTTTTATTAGTCCCTTGATTCAATCAACAAGTCTGTGGCAAATAGTTTGGCTGGTGGTTCAATCATGGACCAGACTTATGGACTTGCTAAGGCAATCTTGGATCGAATGAGTAAGACCGACCAGGCATGGCACACTAGGGAGACATAGGTGTCCCAAATGCATATTCTAACCATATGACAACTGAAATATGAAGAAGAGATGAAGAAAGAGATTAAATTGGCTAAAATGGTGACCCAAGTTGAGTTTCTTACAAAGCATGTTATGGGTCCGGAACCAAAAGTGTCAATGCTATTGGGGCCCGAGGATGCAATTCATTGGAGGAGGATGTCTCTCACACAAGATATGATGAGAAATGTCAATTCATGATGGGCCAAATGGTGGGTTCTCATCAATGATACCAAGGTGCCAATCGAGGCCCTTGACGTCCTCGTGAGAGGAACCAAGGTTGGAGGGATCGACAAGACCAAGGCTGGAGAGAAAGGAATAATCGATGGAGAAACCGTGAGCCCGAAAAAGAAGAGGATAGGTATCATAAGAGTTCAAATCCATAAATCCCTCCCCCTAAAGCTGATGTAGCCCCTATGAAACCAATTTTGAGTGATGTTTGGAATTCAAGATTGAAGAAATGCTGGCTAGGGTGTTGATGAAAGTGGAGTTAATTGATAACGAAATGAAAGAATTGAAAGGGGAAGTGTCCAACCTTGCCCAAATGGTGAGCTCTCACTCAGCTTCAATCAAACACTTGGAAGCCAAAATGAACCATTTATTCACATAAATGAATCCTAGAAAAAAGGGCACTCTTCTGAGTGACGCTATGCCGAATTTGAATAAAGATGACCACTACATGGGATACTTGTTGATGTGTTGGTTAAAGTGGAAAGGTTCATCCTTCTAGCGGACTTTGTTGTGTTGGATTATGATGTGGACCTTGAAGTGCCTATTATCTTGGGATGCCTATTCTTGGCCACGGGGCATGCTCTAGTAGATGTCTAGCTAGGTGAGCTCAAATTTCGAGTCAGTGGTGATAAGGTTGCATTCAATGTGTGACAGCCAATGAAACCACCAGATGAGTGCAAGGTGGTGGCAGCGATTGATGATAGAGATGAGTAGGTGGATGTTCTTTATGAGGAGTTCGAACCTTTGGATGATTGTTAAATTATTAGGTGAAATCATTGTGCCGCTACGTTAAATAAAGTACTTCTTGGTAGGCAACCCAAGTGTTCTTAAATTCCTTTTTACTTCAACTTTTTATTGTTTTTGTTGTGGTAGGATGGTGGATTGTGGTAAAATTTGAAGGAAGCAGGGTGTGGGCTCATGCATTGGACCTGCAAAATGCAAGTCCCAACTTGCAAAGCACAGGTGACATGCAAACGTAGTCTAGAATGCTTGGGAAAATGATGAGCACTTGCACCTTATCTGCGAACCATTATTAGGGACTTGTAGAATGCAGGTGTAGCGCAGATCAAAGGCAGAACACCTGGAACAAAATCGTTTAAAAATAAGATATTTCCACCGCATCTGTGAAATGCAGACATAGACCTGCGGCACATATGTGCAGTGCAGGTCCTAATCAATGCACTGGGCAGTCTGAGACACACCTGCATTAGACTTGTGGTTTGCATATCCCCATCTACGACCGCAGGTCCAGCGTAGGCGCAGGTATGAAGAATTTTAAAAGTTGACTGACCCGACCCAGGCTCGACCTATGACTTTTCATCTTCTTCCTCACTTCCCAAAACCCCAAATTTCTACACCACTACACCATTTTCTCTGCCTCTTAACTCCAACTACCACTATTTACTCCACACACAACCTTTTCACCTTACTCCACCTATAAAAATCACCCTCTCTTCCATTTTCTACCATCACACAATCTCACACCTAAGAAGAAAAGCTTAGGTTGATCATTCCTCTTGTGAAGAGCTTAGAGTTTCAACTCTTCCTTTTACTCACTCTATTTTGGTATGCTTCTTAGTTTTCACTTCTATTTCTCTATATTTGATGATATGTGTAGCAAAAAGCATGATAGTTCTCATGTTTCCGTTACCCATATTTCCCCCATTTCCCCAATGTGTGTTCTTCGTATTTAGTTGAAATTGATTTTGTGGGTATTTGTTGGTGAATTTGAAATTGCACAATGGATAGAAATTCTTGTATCATGGATTCTATATGATTAATGCAATATAAATCCTAAAAAATGAAGTATGGGTGAAGTCTGAGTAACCCATTTGCTTGAGATGATTGATTTTTTCGATGATGGATTAGGTGACGTCTTTCTTAAGAGAAAATCGTCATTACTTCTTGTTTGCTTGATAATATAGATGAACATGTAGTCATTCTTGTGAGTATTGTGAGCTATTGAAAATGACTTGATGAATGTTGGTAGGAATGGTAATTTGACATTTACCGATGATAGATGGGGTAGCGTCCTTCTTAAGGGAAGTCGTTGAGTAGGCATAATAGTCAAAAATGATATTGATATTGTTGGTATATATTTTAAGGAAGTCTGAGTACCCGTTAGATTTTGAAATTGTTCATACTTTCTTGAAATTTGAACCGAAAACATGTGAGTTGAAGTTGAGGCACAATTGAGCAACTACATGCCGTAGAGATTGCTCTTCGGAACGCAGGTTCAATGCAAGTATGGGTAATGGGCTCAGGATCATTTCCACACACTTGCGTTCCACCTGTGTTCCACCTGCGTTCCGCAGATCTCTATCTGTGAAACACAAATGTAACGTAGATGCTGGTGCCAGATCACAGTGATTCTGCCTAGCATCTGTGCCTCATCTGCATGCTACAGGTCTTCACCTGCGAAACACAGGTGAAATGCAGGTGCAAGCAGTGAAATATTTGCTTCTTCATTTTGTTTGCAATTTAATTCTTTTTCTTTTTCTTTCCTTAGCCTAGTGAAGATGTTTCCTTTTATTTTCTTTAAGAAAAAATACAAAAAGAGTGTGGTGTGTGTTGTGTCCCTCACATTGTTTTATAGAAGAATGTTTTCATCCAAGCGTCGGGATAAAGGAAAATCTCCCATAGGGGTGGGCATACCCCAAAGGCCTGAGCTAGAGGAGGACAAGAGGATCGGCTAACTCCGATTTGGGCTTGAAGGATTGGAGGCTTACTATCTCTCATTCAGGGAGAAGTGAGAAATTACGAAAGAGGCTCGATTTGATGTCGACTCTTGCAAAGACAACTTTCCTAATATTGACAGACAATTCCAAATATGGGATTGGGAGACTTTTACTGAACCCCAAGATCCCTACTTTTTGGATTTGGTGTGAGAGTTTGATGCCTCTTATAGGACCCGACAGGACCTTATGAAGCACAATGACCAAGTGGACATGATGCCGTGTTTCTCATATGTGCTAGTGTAGGGCCAAGAGGTAGACATCGTCCCTGAAGCAATAAATTCAATTTATTGGGGAGATCCAATACATCCTGGCACGGGATTTACATGGTGAATTTGGTAGCGAAAAAGGATTAATATGCATAGGTAGCAGGCATTATCGCTGAGGATTAGCCCCATTGGGCGGCTCGCCAGTCCCTCGTCGTTCCTTCCTTCATGGTTTGTTTCTCCATTTGTTCCTCATTTCACAACTATTACACAAATAAAAACATCAAATAATTCACTAAACACTTGGGTTGCCTCCCAAGAAGCACCTTAGTTAACGTCGTGGCACGACGTAGACCTATTTTTTCAGCAACTCTTTTCCGACGAGTCATCATCCGACTCCGTCTCCTTCAGCTCCAATCCCTTTTCCTCATTGTCATTTTGCAATAATCCAACCACTTTGCATTTAGGAGGCGTTGCAGCTGATGGACACACTTTGAAGGTGACCTCCTCACTACCAATATGAAATTTTAGCTCTCCAAGCTCCACGCCCACCGCGGCTCTCCCCGTAGCCAACAATGGTGTTCCCAAAATAATAGGAACCTCAACATTCATCTCACAATCCAAAATAACAAAATTAGCCGGTAAAATAAACTTGTCCGCTCTCATCAACATATCTTCTAGCACCCCCACTGTTCTTTTTGTTGACCTATCTACCATTAGCAGCCTCATTGACATCGGTTTTGTGCTTCCGAGTCCCAAATTCTTAAAAATGAGCAGAGGAATCAAATTTATGCTAGCGCCGAGATAAAACATGGCCTTTTTGAACACACATATCCCAATTGGGCATGGAATTGTAAAAGCTCCGGGATCCTTCCTTTTGAGGGTAAGATTACTAATCATCACCGCACTGCAATGGTGCATTTTCTCTTCATTGCCTGCATCAACTACCTTTTTCTTCTTTAGCAAGTCCTTCATGAACTTTGCATAACCGGGAATTTGGAGTAAAGCATATACTAACGGTGCATTTATGGAAAACTTGCTAAACATGTCAACAAACTTCCTAAACTGGTCATCCTTCTTCTTCTTGGTCAGCCGCTGTGGATAAGGAGGTGGGATTCTTAATTCAACCCTATCATCAATAGGGGTCTTTATGTCCACCTCATCATCATCATCATGGAGGAGGATTTCGTCATCCCTTCCCTCTTTTTCCTCCACAATCTTTTCTTCATTCTTTGGAGTCATTGGCATTTTATCGACTTCATCTTCTTCAACTGATTTCGGGATTTCCCTCTCACTAGGCTTCACCGGGGCATCTCTAATCCTCTTACCACTCCTAGAGACAATGTCCATGCATTGACCATCTTTCTTGGGATTAGGCATTGTGTCACTAGGTAGTGTTCCCTTCATCTAGGGATTTATTTGAGCTGACAGGTGATTCATTTGGGCTTCCAAATTCTTGATGGAAGCCGTGTGTGAACTCACTATTTGAGCGAGGTTAGACACCTCACCTCTCAATTCCTTCACCCCGCTCTTGGTCGACTCCACCTTCTTCAAAACTCTCGATAACATTTCTTCAATTTTTGAATTGCCCGCATCACTCATGCTCGGTTGATTTTGAGGATTCCCAAACTCAAGAGGTGGAATATATGGATTCGAACTCCTGTGATATCGATCACTCTCTTGGTTTGGCTCTCTATTACCCCACCTTTCATTCCATTTAGGCCATCCTCGTGGTTCATTATTTCTTCAAACTTAGTTATCATCCCTTAGGCGCCATGGGTTGTGGTTTGCTCCTCGGAAGCCAAGTCGAGGACCTCCAATTTGGTTTCCCATATATTGGCATTCTTCATCATATCTCAGTGGTGATGACTCTCCTTCATATTGTAAGGGACCTTACATTCCCACGACATTTACTATCTTTGGTCCTTCTCCCATCACGTTCTTGGTCATCAATTCTAATTGTGTCATCATCTTGGTGAGATTTTCATCCCGCACTTCATCCTGTTTCCGCAACTCTGCCACCAATTCACTCGAACTAATCTCATGAGTGGATACACTTGTTTCTCTTGTGTGCCAGGTCCTGTTGGTCTTTGTCATTCGGTCTAGAAGAGCTTTGGCCAACCCATATGTTTGGTCCATAATAGAACCACCAGCTAGGTTGTTGGCCATGGACTTGTTGATTGAGTCAAGGGACCTATAGAAGCTTTGGAGAAGCACTCCATCCGGCAATCCATGATTTGGGCAAAGAGCAACCTTCTTTTTAAAACTTAACCAAGCCTTGTGTAAAGGCTCTTCCGGTTTTTTCCTGAAGTTTGTAATATCATCCCTCAACTGAAGCATCTTTGATGGAGGGAAAAAATGGTCCAGGAAGGCCTCGGTTAGCTCCTTCCATGAAGTAATACATCCCGGAGGGAATTCCTCTAGCCACATTGTTGCCTCCTACGTCAATGAAAAAGGAAAGATTCTCAACCTATTGATTCTTGACTCATATTTGTTATATTGAAGGGATGGCATATTTCCAAGAAATTCCTCAAATGACAATTCACATTCTCACTTGGTTTTTCGCCAAATAGCCCCTTCATTTGCAATAAGTGAAACATGGTGCTGGTGACATGAAACACTTTATTCCCTACCGTTGGTGGTAGGAAAATAGCTCCTACAACTTCCGACGTCACCGGATTATCTTCCTCGAATTCCATGTCACCCTCCACTGATCTATCCCCTGCTTGGGAGTGATGACTCATGTGGTTATCTCCTAACAACACAGCAAACTCATGTTAAGTAATTAAAATGCAAAACTATTTCAACTTAAAAATCAACACAAGATCATCAAGCGCTAGTCCCCGATAATGACGTCATTTTTTATAACATTCAAAATATATCATGCATGCAAAGAATATACATGGTTGAAGTATCAAAACAAGTAACCCGATGAGTGCCAGGGTTGAATGCCACAAGGACTAGGGAATGATAATTTTAGGAGTCGATTGAGAAGTTGATGTTAGCTTGCACCACATAGATTGAATATAAAAACAAATAAAATTAGGGGAGTTGAAATTTTCAGAGAATTGAATTGGTTGATTAAGTAAAATAAAATAGAAAGATCAGCTAAGTTGTCAACAAGGGTGTGAAAGACTAGAGGTCCGCTGTCGATGAAATATTAACTAGATCGGGACATGCTAGATCATCTTATAAATTCAACAAGTGTAAATAATCTTGGGAAGTGGGTAATCTGAACTTCTCGACCTATTAACTGCCTCTTTCTAGAGTTTTATCAAACTCTAGCCACAACTTAGCTCAACCCGATTTGATTTAGATTAGCAACTGCACTATTCCTAGCTATTAGTTGCCAATAAGGAATGATAAAGCAATTTTAGCAATTTCTAGACTAATTTCACAATCTCTTAACCATTCCCACTACTATATTCTCTTTCAATACTTAATTATTCTCTCTCAAGCAATAATCAAGCAAGAAAAAATAGACTCATATCATAATCAATGGATCTTCATTAATAGGTTGAAGAGAATCTAATAGTGTCACACCCCACCTTGGGAGGCATGATTGGCACCTGGTACCCTACTAGGCCCTGAACTGCTGAGCTGACTGAGCCTAAGCACCACTGGTGCAGGGCTGACTCTTACTCTAGAATCAAGAAAACAATGGGCTATATAGCGGTTGTAAATACAACCCCCGATTGACAAGGCCTATAGCCACCTATGAAAGTAAACAGCTAACCAGAGACAAACGGTCATAGGGAGTCCTATGCGGGCCAACAAGGCCACCATGATATCTAATTATAACTGGAAAGTAAAATCAGCTGCTAAATTGAACTATGACCGAAAAGGCTGCCAATCAACAGCTAACAGGGCCCCACACGACCAACACACATAATCTAAAACATATATGGGCCCCACACGATCGATATCATCTAACCACAGGGAAGTAACACAATCTGCAAGCCTCTAAGAGTAATAAGATGGTCGGGAAAGGGCCCTGACCTACCCATACTGTACAAACAAAAGAAGTAAACCTCTATCACACAAGCTTTGGAAGAAGGGAGCTGACGGCTCTGTACAACTGACTGGAACTACGAGGTACCTGCTCCTCGTCAATCTGCACCTGCAGGAAAGTAATGCAGCGGCCCAGAAAGCGCGTCAGTACCACAGGTACTGAATATGTAAGGCAGTAACTTTAAATTACTGAAAGTAAGAAATAGAGTTAACAATGACTGAAGTAACAAAAACGGACTGAAGATGACTGAAGTAGTAAGATCAGGGCTAAATATAACTGTAATAAAGAGGGTAGGGGTCTTACCTGACAAGTGAGGCGTCTTACTGTATAACTATCAGTAACTAAATCAAACATAAACCTTACCTGGCCCCCATGAGCCGGAAGGTGCAGTCAGCACAGAATAACCACCTGGGCCCCCACCCTAGTGAGTACACCTCCATCTATATACCCCTTAACTGGGCTCGCTCGGCCCCTGACTATAGCTGTGTTTGAGTCCGGAGGACTCCTTATATCTACACTCCGGGTGTGAACGCTCGGCGGGGGTGTGTATAAGGCCAACCACGACATATGAGGATCTGGATCCCCATCTTTGTCCCTTGCGGACAACATGCCTCCCCGTAGAGTGACGTATCCTCGCCCCTGGCGGGCGGCGACACAGCTATTAACCCTGGGGTGGTCACGAAGCTATACAGGTGTAATCCAACCCAAAACAATACAAAATACGAGATTCAACTAACAAAAACAGCTAGACATGATAACATACTCCTAACATGCTTTATTGGGATTCATACTAGGCTACTATGTTGAAGAAACTAACTTGCCAAAAGAAAATGCCTTAACATACCTCATTCGCTGTTTACCGATTAACTGGCGAGTTTCGGCTCGTGTTCAACTGCCTTCTCAACTATAATCATATTAACGGAAGAATAGGGATACTTTATTACTATATTCGAAGAAAACGATAACTTATATATATATATATATATACTGATTATACTTTAACTTATCGAAAGACGATCAAAAACTCATAATTTCTCGAGAATCTAGAAGGGAGAATACTTACTTTAGGCACGTGATTGCATTGACACTAGTTTGAAATAATTCTACCAATTTAGACTCGGTGGGACGACGATTCGCCGGGTGTATTTTACGAAAATAACTCCGCAGCGATGCTCTCTACAACCTTATACTTCACTACCCGAAGTTTATTTAGATTTGGACGGCGTTTAGCAGCGTAATCGGATGATTTTCAATAGTTTTCCATCATTCCTATCTATTCTGGCTGAGAGTACATGAGAAATGAAATAACATCTAAGTGCATGGCCTTTATATACTTGAGGCGGCAGACAAGGCAACGTGGCACTCTGCAGGTCGCGCTAATTTACGGGCGTGCCACTTTGGGTAACGCGGAGGGGGCTGCTCCGTGCCACTTTGGGTAACGCGAAGGGGGCTTCTCCATGCCACTTTTCCCTTCTGGGCAACTTGGTTCGGCCTCCTCCCGTGATATCCCGACTTTGCACTCATTCGGCCTTTTCCCAGGCCCTTTCCTCGTACGTATGACACTCTAAAACTCTCAACCAACATACGAATAGGCTGACTAAATGTTAGAAACTTACGGGGTGTAACATCCTTCCGTCCCTTAAGAACATTCAGCCTCGAATGTTAACTTCTACTTGCAAGAACCTTAACCTTGCAATTACTTATTATGGAAAAAATTCGGTAGAGTCTCCCCTGTAATATGGACTATCCAAAAAGCCTAAAACGCAGAAAAGTCCAATACAGGTACTTCACACAATACTATGGCATTCATTTCACAATAGACTGAAGTCAACTACTCCACATATACATGTATATAATGCAACTTATGAAACAACAACAACAACAATATACCTCTAGCTGCACAATCTAACTAAGTCTGAAATAACTGAGGATATCAGGTTTTCATATCGTCTTCTGCCTCCCAGGTCATCTCCTCTCGGTTCTTATTCCACCATAACCCTTTAACGGAAGCAACCTCTTTAGTTCTTAGTCTGTAGATCTGCCGATCTAGTATGGCTACTGGAGCTTCTTCATAAGCTAACTCCTTAGTGATTTGGACCTCTTTGACTGGGAAAATCCGGGAGGGATCTCCTATGCACTTCCTCAGCATTGATACATGAAAAACTGGGTGAACGGATTCTAATTCTGGAGGTAAATCCAATTCATAAGCCACCTGGCCTATCCTTCATCGAATCTGATAAGGTCCAACAAACCTCGGGATGAGCTTGCCTTTCTTACCAAATATCGTCACACCCTTCATTGGTGAAACCTTCAGGAATACCCAGTCACCCACATTAAACTCTAGGTTTCTCCGCTGCACATCAGCATAAGATTTCTAGCGGCTCTGAGCAGTCAGCAGACATTCCCTGATAAGATTTACTTTCTTTTATGACTGATGAATAATATGTGGTCCAATCAATGCCGATTCTCCTACCTCAAACCAACCAGCTGGATACCTACATTTTCGCCCATATAACGCTTCATAAGGCGCCATCTGAATTGCTGAATGATAACTATTATTATAGGAAAATTCAATAAGCGGTAGATGTTCATCCCAACTGCCTCCAAAATCTAGCACACACGCCCGTAACATATCCTCGAGCGTCTGGATTGTACGTTCCACCTACCCCTCTGTCTGAGGATGGAAGGTTGTGCTCAGGTTAACCTGCGTCCCCAGGCCCCTCTGAAAAGACTGCCAAAATTTAGCTGTAAACTATGCCCCTCGGTCAGAGGTAATTGACAATAGAACACCATGCAATCAGACTATTTCTCTAATATACAGCTCAGCATAATCTTCGGATGAAAAGGTAGCCCTTACTGGTAGAAACTGAGTTGATTTTGTCAACTTGTCAACAATTACCTAGATAGAATCATATTTATGCCTGGTACGAGGTAACCCTACTACGAAATCCATATTAACTGCCTCCCATTTCCATAAAGGCACCGCTATATCCTGTATCAGTATGCCTGGTTTCTGATGTTCAGCTTTCACCTATTGGAAATTGGGACATTGAGCTACGAATTTTGCTATCCCCTTTTTCATTCCTAGCCACTAGTAAATCTCTTTTACGTCATGGTACATTTTTTTCGAACCTGGATGGAGAGAGTAACGGGCATAGTGTACCTCACCCATAATTTGCTGGCAAAGCCCTTCCACGTCTGGAACGCAGAGGCGATCCCTATATCTCAAAACTCTGTCCTTGGTTACCTACATATCTGTCACTTCCCCTCATTGGACTCTATTTCTAAGCTGAACCAGGCTAGGATCTTCATACTGCTGTTCTTTCACTTCCACCACCAATGATGACACTGCGGTATTCTGGATTACCGCTCCATTGTCTCCTGATTCTACTATACGAATGGCTAAACTGGCTAGCTGATGCAATTCTCAGGCCAATTCCTGCAGCTCAGGCTATAAATATGCCAGGCTTCCCATAGATTTACAACTAAGGGCATCTACTACAACATTGGCCCTTCTTGGATGATATAAAATACTCACATCATAATCCTTTAACAACTCCAACCAGCGACGCTGCTGCAGATTCAACTCTTTCTGGGTGAAAATATACTACAGGCTTTTGTGATCAGTGAAAATATCTACGTGGATGCCATACAGGTAGTGTCTCCATATTTTCAAGGCATGAATCACCACGGCTAACTCCAGGTCATGGGTAGCGTAGTTCTTCTCATGCTTCCTAAGCTGCCTGGAAGCATAGGCAATCACCTTACCATGCTGCATCAAAACACATCCTAACCCAACAGTCGAAGCGTCACAATAGACTACATAACCCTCTGTTCCTTCTGGCAACGCTAGCACCGGTGCTGATGTAAATCTATCTTTCAGTTCCTGAAAGCTCTGCTCACATGCCTCAGTCCAATGTAATTTTGTTGCCTTCTGCATCAGTTTGGTTAAAGGTGCTGCTAAAGTGGAAAATCCTTCCACGAACCTTCTGTAATACCCTAGGAAACTACGTACCTCGGCCGGAGTGGTAGGTCTAGGCCATGTTTTCACTTCCTCTATCTTTTGCGTATCTACCCGTATACCAGCATCTGACACAATATGGCCCAAGAAGGCTACTGAATTCAGCCAAAATTCACATTTAGAAAATTTTGCATATAGCTGGCGATATCTGAGAATATGGAGCACTGTCCATAGATGATCCTGGTGATCTGTCTCTGAGCGGTAATACACTAGAATATCATCGATAAATACTATCACGAACAAGTTCAAGTATGGTCTGGAAACGTTGTTCATCAGGTCCATGAACACTGCTGGGGCATTTGTCAGTCCGAATGACATGACTAGAAATTCAAAGTGGCCATATCTGGTCCTGAAGGCAGTCTTTGGAATATCTCTTTCAAGAACCCGGACTTGATGATATCCTAACCTTAAGTCAATCTTTGAAAAATACCTCGCTCCCTGTAGCTGATCAAACAAATTGTCTATTCTGGAAAGCGGATACTTATTCTTGATAGTGACTTTATTCAACTGCCGATAGTCTATACACATACGGAGGGAGCCATCCTTCTTCCTCACAAACAGAACTGACGCACTCCATGGTGAGGTACTCGGCCTGATAAAGCCCTTGTCTAGCAAATCCTTCAATTGTTCCTTCAGTTCTCTGAGTTCAGCAGGAGCCATCCAATATGGAGGAATAGATATAGGCTGAGTGCCTGGTAATAGGTCGATTGAAAAATCAATTTCCCTTTCTGGGGGGAATACCAGGAAGCTCATCTAGAAATACATCGGGAAATTCATTAACCACTGGAATAGACTGAAGGGTCGAAGGCTTTGCCCGAACATCTTGAACTCTGACAATATGATAAATGCACCCTTTTGCTATCAATTTTCTCGCTCGAAGATAGGAAATAAACCTACCTTTTGGCATGGCTGTACTACCTTTCCACTCTCGTACTGTCTCCCCTGGAAAGTGGAATAGGACAATCTTGTTCCAATATTCGACATTGGCATAGCATGGAGCTAGCCAATCCATACCCATAATGGAATCAAAATCAACCATTTCTAGTTCTATCAAGTCTGTCGTAGTTTGACAACTGGAAACCTCTACTGTACACCCTTGATAGACCCTTCTGGCTATAATAGAGTCACCAATGGGTGTAGATACTGAGAAAGGTTGCCGAAGCTATTCTGGCATAGTACTAAACTTCCGAGCCACTAACGGTGTAACATAGGACAAGGTGGATTCTGGATCTATCAACACATAAGCAGGATGGGAGAAAATGTTCAACATACCTATCACAACATCTGGTGACAACTCTGACTCCTGTCGCCCTGGTAGTGCATAAATATGGTTTGGGCCAGCACCTAAACTGGAGGCCCCTGATCTGCCTCGGCCTCTAACTACTGAAACTGAGGGAGTACGCCCAGCCGGGGATGCTGGAGCTCGTGATCCTACCGAGGACCTATCCTATAGATCCCAGTCACCCTGACCCCTAGCTGGACAATTCCTAATCTAGTGACCCTCGTGTCCACAAATGCAGCATGCTGTGGAACCACCTACATGCTCCAGAGTGACGTCGACTTCAAAAGTGCAAAGTGGTATTGTAAACCCACTCTGCTCCACTCCCCTCTGCTGCTGTGAACCTACTGCTCGTGAACCTTCGTCGAGCTCTGGCTACCCTCGGCGACTAGACCTGCTCCTATGCCGCTGCGATGGAGGCAGGGGTCTAGGTGGCCTATCTGATAACCGTGGCCTAGGTCCTCCCCGGGACTCCTCCTGTAATTCACCCGGTCTGTCCCTGCGGCACTACTCCTGACTTGTCCTCCTAATCTCCCGTTGCCGCTATCTGATACCTTCAATATTCTGAGCAAAAGCCTGCACACGAGCGATATCCATATCCTCTCGCAGTGTGGCTGTAATGCAAGTCTCAACATATTCCGAGTTCAGCCCCATAATAAAGAGGTGTACACTGACTGGCATTTTGTCCACAAAAGATGGTGCATATCGAGCCAAGGAATCAAACCGCATGAAATATTCTCGGACACCCATCGACCCCTACTCCAAGTGTAGGAACTGATCAACCCGGGCCTGTCGAATCTCCCACGGTAGGTAATGATCCAAGAAAGCCTCTGAGAAGCTGGGCCAGATCAGAGGGGAAAGATCTCTCCCTCGAGACCTTTCCCAACTCTCATACCACAGCACGGGGATCTCCCGTAGCCGGAATACCTCCAACTCAACTGACTCTGTGGGTGTAGTATGCATCACCCTGAAAATTCTTTACATCTGGTCTAAGAAGTCCTGAGGGTCCTCGGTCTGATCTGTCCCTGTGAATTGTGAGGGACTTAGTGCTAGGAACTCTCGGACCCTCGAGCTACCAAGCCCTCCTAAGGATTTTGCAACTATAGGTGGCATTGGCTGGCATTGAGCAGCCATCATCTGGACTAGCATAACCACCGCGCTCCTGACCTCCTAGTCAGATGGTACGGGTATAGAAACTGTCGGAGGCGGTGCCGTCACACCAACCGTCCCAAGTGGCTCCTGACGTGGTGGAGACTGCTGGGGAGGCTGAGGCACCCTGCTGGTGCCCACTCCTGCTTCTACATCTAACCTCTTGCCTGTCATAGGTTGTCGCTGGTCCGACATTTCTCTATAAGCAAAAGAGTATAATAAGCTTAGGGACTCAACCCTTTACTGTACCGCTCTATGGCACGACTGAATAAGAAGAAAGAGTAACCATCCTATCATGCCTTGCAGCCTCCTGCCTATAGTATGTGGTACACAACACATCCATAGACAAGATTCTACTTAGCACGGCTTGCAGACTCCCTGGGATACGACCTGCTCTGATACCAAGTTTGTCACGCCCCATCTTGGGAGGCATGACTAGCACCTGGTGCCCTACTAGGACCTGAACTGCTGAGCTGACTGAGCCTAAGCACCTCTGGTGCAGGGATGACTCTAACTCTAAAATCAAGAAAACAACGGGCTATATAGCGGCTGTAAATACAACCCCTGACCAACAAGGCCTATAGACACCTGTGAAAGTAAAAAGCTAACTAGAGACAAACAGTCATAGGGAGTCCTATGCGAGCCGACAAGGCCACCATGATATCTAGTTATAACTGGAAAGTAAAACCAGATGCTAAACTGAACTATGACCGACAAGGCTGCCAATCAACAGCTAAACAAGGCCCCACACGGCCAACACACATAATCTAAACCACATATGGGCCCCACACGGCCGATATCATCTAACCACAGGGAAGTAACACAATCTGAAAGCCTCTAGGAGTAATAAGATGGTCGGGACAGGGCCCCGACCTAGCCATACTGTACAAACAAAAGAAGTAAACCTCTATCACACAAGCTCTAGAAGAAGGGAGCTGACGGTTTTGTACGGCTGACTGGAACTACAAGGGACCTGCTCCTCATCTATCTGCACCTGAAGGAAGTAATGCAGCACCCCTGAAGGGCGTCAGTACCACAGGTACTGAATATGTAAGGCAGTAACTTTAAATGACTGAAAGTAAGAAATAGAGCTGACAATGACTGAAGTAATGAAAACGGACTGAAGATGATTGAAGTAGTAAGATCAGGGCTAAATATAACTGTATAAAGAGGGTAGGGGTCATACCTGACAAGCGAGGCATCTTACTGTCTAACTATCAGTAACTAAATCAAACATAAACCTTACCTGGACCCCATAAGCCGGAAGGTGCAATCAACATAGAATAACCCACCTGGGCCCCCATTAGCCCTAGTGAGTACACCTCCATCTATATACCCCTATCCAGGTCATACTGAGTCAACTACCAGCTATAAGTGTCCTGCCGATCCGCTGGGTCTACAACTGGGCCCTCTCGATCCCTGACTATAGTTGTGTCTGAGTCTGGAGGACTCTTGATATCTACACCCCGGGCGTAAACACTCGGTGGGGGTGTGTATAAGGCCAACCACGGTATATAAGGATCTGGATCCCCATCTTCGTCCCTTGCAGACGGCATGCCTCTCCGTAGAGTGACGTATCCTCGCCCCTGGTGGGCGCCGACAGAGCTATTAACCCTAGGGTGGTCATGGAAGCTATACAGGTGTAATACAGCCCAAAATAATACAAATTACGAGCCTCAACTGACAACAAAAACTAGACATGATAACATACTCCTAACATGCTTTACTGGGATTCATACTGGACTACTATGCTGAAGAAACTAACTTGTCGAAAGAAAATGCCTTAACATACCTTGTTCGTTGTTTACCTATTAACTGGCGAGTTTCGGCTTGTGTTCAACTGCCCTTCTCAACTGTAATCATATTAACGGAAGAATAGGGCTACTTTTTTACTATACTCGAAGAAAACAATAACTTACATATATATATATATACTGACTATACTTCAACTTATCGAAAGACGATCAAAAACTCGTAATTTCTCGGGAATCTAGAAGGGAGAAATACTTACTTTAGGCACATGATCGTATTGACACTAGTTTGAAATAATTCCACCAATTAGAATTGGCGGGACGACGACTCGCCGGGCATATTTTAAGAAAATAACTTAGCAGTGATGCTCTCTGCAGCCTTATACTTCACTACCCGGAGTTAATTTAGATTTGGACGGCGTTTAGCGGCGTAATCGGATGATTTTCAATAGTTTTCCTTCATTCCTATCTGTTCTGGCCGAGAGTACATGAGAAATGAAATAACATCTAAGTGCATGGCCTTTATATACTTGAGGCGGCAGACAAGGCAACGTGGTACTCTGTTGGTCGCGCCAATTTACGGGCGTGCCACTTTGGGTAACGCAGAGGGGGCTGCTCCGTGCCACTTTGGGTAACGCAGAGGGGGATGCTCTGTGCCACTTTGCCCCTCTGGGCAACTTGGTTCGGCCTCCTCCCATGAAATCCCGACTTTGCACTCGTTCGGCCTTTCCCTGGGCCCTTTCCTTATACTTATGACACTCTAAAACTCTCAACCAACATACGAATAGGCCAACTAAATGTTAGAAACTTACGGGGTGTAACAAATAGATTTACACTTAATTGAACAATATAAAGGTGACTCTAACAATACCCAATCCAATTAAGTATTCATCATCACACACCTCTAGTTAATGATTTTAGCTACTCATAGTTAAGAAATTCAAAAACGCATTCATCAATAGCATCATTGAATTTAATAGCAAGAGTAGATAAACCAAGTTCACAAAATATTCTTCAACAATAGGTGAAACTTACTAGTACATAGAGGAAATAGAACAAAGTACTCTCTACAATTTTCACTCACAATATCCCTCTCTTATCTAAGAGAATGTTCTTCAGCTAAAAGGGGAAACAATGATGTGATGTAAGTTTTGTTCTCTCTTAATATCTCTATTTCTATCTCTCTTTCTGCATATCTGAGTACAAAGTACTTTATTTCTATTTATACCCTGAAAAGTAGGGAACTTTTCATCTCTTTTCAGTGTTGGATGATTATACCCTTATGAGCACCATTCTGGAACCGGCGGAAGCACCGACAGTTCACCGGTTACAATTCGTGAATCGCCAGGTGTCTTTTCTGCATCTTCCCTAAATTCTAGTGAACACCGATGGTTCACCCGGTGTTTGCCAATGTGAATCCGTGAACCGCCAGGTCTTTAAGATATTTTCCAGAACTTTTGAGTATCATTCGGCAACTAGATTGACGACTCGCCGCTAGCAAGTCGCGAACCACCGGTGGCATTAATCCTTTGAGGCAGTGATATTTGGCCCTTGGCCGGTGTTTCGCCGGTTTACATCTACGAATCGCTAATTCATTCTCACTCCCTTCTTTTTGCTCCATTTTTTCTCTTTTCTTCACTTTTAGCCATCTGCACACAACATAAGCACAAAAGGGCATAAAATCCAAATAATCAACTCAAGAATGAAACAAAAACTCAAGTTTTAGAGCCTAATGAGTTGGTAAATTACCAACTCATCAAACCCCCAAACTTAAATCATTGTTTGTTCTCAAGTAATGCAATACTTAACTATTGAGGAATATGCCACCTCTCTTCACAATTAGACCTCGCCGATCACCTGGACTATAACAACCCAAAAAATACTCACCAAGCTCACTGAAAAAGAGAAGAAAATACCCCAAAAGACCAAAACACTGAAGATGTCTCAAACAGGAAACCACTTTCTATCAAGCAAAACTTATGAAAGGAATCATTTATCAAAACAAGGGCATTGCTCAACCAAGTAACACACATACCATCTCAAGTTATAATCACTGAAAATTCAAAGCTTGCCTTAGAGTTTACACTCCTTGCCCTATGTCCACCTTAACTCTGAATGCTCTTGCATCCCCAAAAAGGAATAATGCCACTCACCAAAATAAGGATCTCTATTCTTTTGGTCATGTGATCATTTGAATGCATACAAGGGATTAATTGGAAGAGACACTCACACTCACTCTCCCAAAAGATATCTTCATGCATACAATTGACCCATAGGTTTGCCCTTCATGTAATTCGCCACTAATATAGAGTAGTTGTACCTAGAATCATTTAGGACTTGCGGGTTGTGATGTAGGCTCTGGGTGAGGGTAGGATGAACATTTGGCTATAGTGACTAAATCCTCCATAATGCTTTTTGTGACATACCTTACATCAATTTCACTCACTTAACCTCCTTTCCCTTCTTTCCTAGTAGATGACTTTCATTTCTTTAACACTCCCTCTTGTAACCCTTTTTTTCTTTCACAACTAACCTTATTACATCATGAAGAAACACCAATTCACACAAATTGTCCTTTTATTTTTGCTTTATCCTTTGGTGCACTTTGACAAAAGGCGGTGTCCCTTCACACTATAATTCTTATCTTCTCCCTTTGTTTTGCATACCCCCAAACTTAGGCTTTTGCCTCATTTTTCACAAATGTTTTTATCACTCCCTCCTTCTTAGGCCTTAAGCCTCATTTCATCACTTATCTTGTCACTATCATTTTGGGAGAATGGGGGCCAAAAAGAGGTATTAAGAATTGTTCAAGGCTTGTAATGTGGTTTCCAAGGAAAGGGTTTAAGGCTCAACATTGGCTAACAAGGATCAATGCTCATGGAGGGCATATGGGTGAAGTGACTAGACAAAGAAAATCCTAAACTGATGTTCTTAGCACAACTACATCTAGGATTTCGCCTTGAATCATATTTGCCGCATGTTATAGAAAAGATGTATTGCATGAGATTCATCAAAAATGTCCTCACCAAACAAGACATATCCTTAAAGGGTCTACAAGAGTCATTCTCAATACAAAACACCAAATTAGGATATCAAAGCAAGCAAACATCATAAGTCAACCAGAGAATTTACAATGTATGACAAAGAATGCTATGCTACGATGTCAACACTTGCTCATTATCTTCATTCTCATGCCCTTGTTTTTACATTTCCATTTCAACAAAAAAATATTCGGTGGTGCCTCTCAAAACAACTTCACAAAAGACTCAAGGAAACATGACATTTTCCCTTAAGAATGTCGTCACTCACTCCATCATGGGGAAAAACCAACCCGGTTCAACAATAAAAATAACAAAAATAAAAGAGAATGCTCCTTGAAAAAGAACCGTGGTCAAGAGAAAATCCTCGGAGTTTTAATTTATACACTTCTATTTACAATGGCAAAAAAGAAATAAGACTTTAGGGTCATTTCATTCAAGATTTTCAATATTTTGCAATTCAAAGCAAAGACCTCATTTAGTCACTAATCATTCATCATAAACAAAAAAAAAACCTAAACCAAATCATTCATTCATTCATTTGAAAACAGGACACACCCGACAAGGGCAATCATCAATCATTGAAATAAAACCTAACAACTGAAAAAAGGATGGACTTACTCAGATTCAAACAAAACATCAGAACATCAAAAGAAATATTCATCCCTGTCCCCCTCATCATTTGCGCTCATCACTCCTCCACTTAAGAGCACATTGTCCCCAATGTAAATATGCAAAAGGAAAAGGGACAAGGAACTCGCTGAGTGGGTTACTCCTCTTCATCATCAGCATCTGCCTTACGACCATCACCGTCGTTGGCCTCACCTAGAGCAGCGAAATCATCTCCTAGCCCTTCAAACAGATCATCAATTGGCCCTCGAACTGAGGAAGGAGCTGCCATTGCAGCATTCAAGGCACTCATGTCGGGCACTTCTATCGAAGTCTGACTCTTCCACTCATGCACCTCGGTTCGGAGGGAAGTGACTGCCCCTTTTACTGCATCAACCCTCTTGCATAAAGTGGCGACATTCTCGTACAATGACTTGAGCTCCTTCTTAATTGTTTTAGCAATGAGTGCTGGGAGGCTCTTAGCCAAACATTGAAGTTGGTTTTCGTGCGAGTTTGTCATCTCCACAAGTCAGTGGAGACCACTTGGCTGAGGGGATTATGGAGGGGGAAAAGCTCCACGCTGAGGCATGTCACGATGCTTGGCTCGACATTTCAGGTTGGAGCACATTTGACTTTGGGGTGATTGGTGATTGGGCTGACCCATGGGAGAGGGATTCTTCTTGCACTCCAAAGGCCTGCGGTCACTTTCTTTTCACTGCCAGTGCCTCGGCATCTCTCTTCTGCTCAATATCTATCACACCCAAAGCAATTAAAGGGGTTTCATCCAAGAATAGAGGCACCCCAGCTGTTGTGCAAAGCTGGGAAATTAAGACAGCGTAGGGCATTCAAGTACTGGACTGCCGAGCCTTTTTCTTTATTTGTTGAGTGACAATTTCCCCGAAGTTAATGGGGACTCCCGTCATTACACAAGTAATAAGGATGGCGGTTTCAAGGCTGATTCTCTGCTTATTTTTAGAGGGGACGATCTGAGCACAAACAAAATCGAGCCACAACTTGGTCTCGAACTTCAAGTCGTGGCGAGAGATTTTGCCACCCATAGAAGCCCAAAGAGGATTACCTGCAGCTATGATGTGGCCTACACAAGTGAACTGATCCTTTATATTAGCCACCCTTGGCATGTACTCTATAGCGGAGTCAACTTCGTCCTCTAGAACAGGTAGTTTATGGTCGTCGGGGTTATATCAACCTCCACTCCCCGAATCATCACTGATTGCAAGCATGGGAAATCATTCACTTTGCCCTATGCTGCATACTCTCCTGTCGGGCCTGATATGAGGCATAAAATCCAGCTACCAAGCTGGGAGTGGGTTGGCAAATGCATGCCACTGCCTGTCGGTGAATTGCGCGGTGATGTTGGGAAAATCACCTTTTAGCCCTGCCAAGTCGAATCGCTTCTCCACAGTGATAGAACGGCCTTGGGAAATGACGTAGTGCTCTTGCATATTAGGGACGCAAAATATTATTGCCTCCTTTGTGTTGGCCCAAGGTGGGGTAGGCTTTTCCTTGCCCTTGCCTTTGCTAGCAGAAGAAGAAGGGGCCTTTCCTTTTCTTGTGTTTCTTGTTGAAGACATGGTTTGTTTTTCTGCAAGAATTATGTTAGTGACAAGAATTTGAAGTAGAAATTAAAAGAAAATAAAACTAGTCTAAGGAAGAAATGAGAAATAAAGGGAAAACCAAACAATCATTTAAAGACCCAATAGCACCAGTGGAGGACCGACGGTTCACAGAAGGCATTTCGCATACCACCGATTGCCCGCCAATCCCTTACAAAAAACTGAGGAAGTGAGAAGGATTCTATGGTTTAAGCAGCAAATCGTGGGTCTAGGTTCATGAACCGCTGATGTAGCGCAGGATCCAGTCAGTGGCCAAAGCTAATTTTCAAAGTGAATCGGCGCTCTATCGACAATTCGCCAAATATGACCAGCGAATCACCGGACCCTGTCATCCCCAAATTTTAACTCACTATTCACAGACACCCATTAACACACACTCACATCAAACATAATAAAAGCAGAACTACTCCATTCAAATACATATTTATGATGCTTAGCCCTTAAGAATGGCATCACCTGGTCTATCATCGGGCAAAACGTCGTGCTTTATGCAAATGGGTTACTCAGACTTCACCCTTTTCATAATTTCGCACACAAAAGCACATTCATCCCATTCAATAAGCATGTCTCATTTGAAAATTCAACAAGGGAAACAAAGTATTACTCCTAAAGAATTAAGCTCCAATGATAAAATAAAGACAAGGGAAAGAAAATTGTTACGAAATTGGGAGATTGCTTGCACACACTTGACTTTCAAAAAGGGCTTAACTAAATGTTGCAATGGCACCTTGAGATAGATGTAGTGAAGAGAGTATGAGTGAAATAAGTGTGTTTGTGAAATATGGAGGGGGTTTTATAGGTGAAGGATGGAAGTGTGATAGGTTGAGGAGAAGGTGGAGAGTTTAATGTGGGTTGTGTTGGTGGGAAATGGGAAGGTGGAAAGGTTGAAAATGGATGAATATGGGGAATTGGTAATGTTGGGTAATGAAAAGACAAAAATGGAATGAAAGAGTGTTGGGAAAAGGGGAATTATGGGAAAATTTGCAGAATAGGGTGGCTGGTCAGGTATTTGGGATTTTGTAGGCCAACTTCTTAAATTCCATTTTTGTAATAACTTCGCACCTCGATCAGCGTGTCATAGGCGTTTCGCCGAATTACACCGGCAGTTCGCGTGGTGGCATATTTTGTCATTCATTTTTCCCAGTGATCAGTTTATTGCCGGTGATACACCGGCGGTTCGCGAATTGCATCGGCGATCCACTGGTTACCCGCAGCTTCTGTGGCCGAGCTTCAAGTTTTCTGTTCTGTATCGGCTATCCACCGGTAGTCCATGGATCTGATTCGGTGGTTCGCCGATGGGCCCGCTGGTTCTTCAATCCAAACCTCATCCTTCTGCTTTGTGCTCACCATCATCTGCTATTCGCATTTCTGGACAGGCAGCTGCCTGGTCCCTCGTCGTTCCTTCCTTCATGGTTTGTTTCTCCCTTTGTTCTTCATTTCACAGCTCCTACACAAACAAAAACAACAAAAACATCAAATAATTCACTAAACACTTGGGTTGCCTCCCAAGAAGCGCCTGAGTTAACATCGTGGCACGACATAGACATATTTTTTCAGCATCTCTTTTCCAACGAGTCATCATCCGACTCCGTCTCCTTCAGCTCCAATCTCTTGTTCTCATTTTCAGTTTGCAATACTCCAACCACTTTGCATTCGGGAGGCGTTGCAGTTTATGGACACACTTTGAAGGTGATCTCCTCACTACCAACCTGAAATTTTATCTCTCCAAGCTCCACGTTCACCACGACTCTCCCCATATCCAACAATGGTCTTCCCAAAATAATAGGAACCTCTGCATCCATTTCACAATCCAAAATAACAAAATCAGTCGGTAAAATAAACTTGTCCACTCTCACTAGCACATCTTCTAGCACCCCCACTGGTCTTTTTGTTGACCTATCTGCTATTAGCAGCCTCATTGACGTCAGTTTCGTGCTTCTGAGTACCAATTTCTTAAAAATGAGCAGGGGCATTGAATTTATGCTGGCGCTGAGATCACATAGGGCCTTTTTTAACACACATATCCCAATTGTGCATGGAATTGTAAAAGCTTCGAGATCCTCCCTTTTGGGGGAAAAATTACTCATCATCATCGCACTACAATGGTGCGTTTTCTCTTCATTTCTTGCATCAACTACCTTTTTCTTCTTTAGCAATTCCTTCATGAACTTTGCATAACCGAGCATTTGGAGTAAAGCATCCCCTAACAGAATATTTATGGACAACTTGCTAAATATGTCAACAAACTTCCTAAACTGGTCATCCTTCTTCTTCTTGGTCATCCATTGTGGATAAGGAGGTGGGATTCATGATTCAACCCTATCATCAATCGGGGTCTTCATGCCCTACTCCTCATCATCAGCATGGAAGAGGATTTCATCATCCCTTCCCTCTTTTTCCTCCTTAATCTTTTCTTTATTCTTCGAAGTTATTGTCGTTTTATTGAATTCATCTTCTTCAACTGATTTCGGGCTTTCCCCCTCACTAGGCTTCACCGGGGCATCTCTAATCCTCTTACCACTCCTAGTAACAATGGCCATGCATTGACCATATTTCTTGGGATTAGGCATTGTGTCACTAGGTAGTGTTCCCTTCATCTGGGGATTCATTTGAGCTGATAGGTGATTTATTTAGGCTTCAAATGCTTGATGGAAATTGGGTGTGAACTCACTGTATGAGTGAGGTTAGACACCTCACCTCTCAATTCATTCACCCTACTCTCGGTCAACTCCACCTTCTTCAAAACTCTCGATAACATTTCTTCAATTTTTGAATTGCAAGCATCACTAACGCCTGGCTAATTTTGAGGATTCCCAACCTTAGGAGGTGGAATATATGGGTTCGAACTCCTGTAATATCGATCACTCTCTTGGTTTGGCTCTCTATTACCCCACCTTTCATTCCTTTCAGGCCATCCTTGTGGCTCATTACTTCTCCAAACTTGGTTGTCATCCCTTAGGATCCATGGGCTATGGTTTACTCCTTGGAAGCTAGGTCGAGGACCTCCCATTTGGTTTCCCATATATTGGCATTCTTCATCATATCTCAATGGTGATGACTCTTCTTCATATTATAAGGGACCTTACATTCCCACGACATTTACTACCTTTGGTCCTGCTCCGATCACGTGCTTGGTCATCAATTCTAATTGTGTCATCATTTTAGTGAGATTTTCATCCGTTTCCGCAACTCCACCGCCAATACACTCAAACTATAATCTCATGAGTGGATACACTTGTTTCTCTTGTGTGCTAGGCCCTGCTGGTCTTTGTCATTCGGTCTAGGAAAGCTTTGGCCAACCCATATGTTTGGTCCATAATAGAACCACCAGCTAGGTTGTTGGCCACGGACTTGTTGATTGAATCAAGGGCCCTATAGAAGCTTTGGAGAAGCAGGAAATCCATGATTTGGGCAAAGAACAACCTTCTTTTTAAAACTTAACCACGCCTCAGGTAAAGGCTCTCCCAACTGAATCATCTTTGATGGAGGGAAAAAAGGGTCCAGGAAGGCCTCGGTTAGCTCCTACCATGAAGTAATACATCCTGAGGGAGTTCCTCTAGCCATATTATTGCCTCCCCCTTCAATGAAAAAGGAAAGAGTCTCAACCTAATTGACTCTTGACTCATATTTGTTATATTGAAGGGCTGGTATATTTCCAAGAAATTCCTCAAATGACGGTTCACATCCTCACTTGGTTTTCTGCCAAAGATCCCCTTCATTTGCAACAAGTAAAGCATGGTGCTGGTGACATGAAACACTGCATTCTCTACCGTTGGTGGTAGCCGAATAGCTCCTGCAACTTTCGGCATCACTGGATTATCTTCCTCGAGTTCCATGTTACCCTCCACTAATATATCCCCTACTTGGGAGTGATGACTCATGTGGCTATGAGCTCCTAACAACACAACAAACTCAAGTTAAGTAACTACAATGCAAAACTATTTCAACTTAACAATCAATACAAGATCATCAAGCGCTAGTCCCCGGAAACGGCGTCATTTTTTATAACATTCAAAATATATCCTTAACACAAAGAATATACACGGTCGAAGTATCAAAACAAGTAACCCGACGAGTTCCGGGGTCAAATCCCACGAGGACTAGGGAATGATAATTTCAAGGATCGATTGAGAAGTTGATGTTAGCTTGCACCACGTAGATTAAATATAAAAACAAATAAAATTGGGGAGTTGAAATTTTTAGAGAATTAAATTGGTTGATTTAGTAAAATAGAATAGCAAGATCAGCTAAGTTATCAATAAGGGTGTGAAAGACTAGAGGTGCTATGTAGATGAAATACTACATGCCAGGTCATCTTATAAATTCAACAAGTGTAAATAATCTCGGGAAGTGGGTAATCTCAACTTCTTAGCCTTTTGACTGCCTCTTGCTAGAGTTTTATCAAACTCTAACCACAACTTATCTCAACTCGATTTGATTTGTATTAGCAACTACACTACTCCTAGCTATTAGTTACCAATAAGGAATGAGAAAGCAATTTCAGTTATTTCTAGCCTAATTTCACAATCTCTTATCCATGCCCACTACTATATTCTCTTCGAATACTTAATTATTCTCTCTCAAGCAATAATCAAGCAAGAATAAATAGGCCCATATCATAATCAATGGATCTTCATTAGTAGATTGAAGAGAATCTAATAGATTTACACTTAATTGAACAATATGAAGACGACTCTAGCAATACCCAATCCAATTAAGTATCCATCATCACACACCTCTAATTAATGATTTTAGCTACACATAGTTAAGAAATTCAAAAACACATTCATCAATAGCATCATTGAACTTAATAGCAAGAGTAGATAAATCAACTTCACAAAATATTCTTCAACAATAGCTGAAACTTATTAGTACAAATAAGAAATAGAACAGAGTACTTTCTACAATTTTCACTCAGAATCTCCTTCTCTCAGCTAAGAGAATGTTCTTCAGCTAAAAGGGGAAACAATGATGTGATGTAAGCTTTGTTCTCTCTCAATATCTTTATTTCTATCTCTCCTTCTGCATATCTGAGTACAAAGTACTTTAATTCTATTTATACCCTTAAAAGTAGGGCACTTCTCATCTCTTTTCCAATGTTGGATGATTAAACCCTTATGAGAACTATTATGAAACCGGCGATTCGCCGGTCACAATCCGTGAACTGCGTGTCTTTTGTGCATCTTCATTAAATTGCAGGAAACACCGGTAGTTCGCCGATGCGAATCCATGAACTGTCGGGTCTTCAAGCCATTTTCCAGAACTTTTGAGTATCATTCAGCGACTGGACCGGTGACTCGCCGCTGACAAGTCGCGAACTGCCGGTGGCATTAATCCTCTGAGGCAGTGATATTCGGCCCTTGGCCAGCGTTTCGCCGGTTTACATCTGTAAAATGCCGATTCATTCTCACTCTTTTTGTTTGCTCCATTTTTGCTCTTTTCTTCACTTTTAGCCATCTACACACAACAAAAGAAAAAAGGGCATAAAATCCAAATAATCAACTCAAGAATGAAACAAAAACTCAAGTTTTAGATCCTAATGAATTCGTAAATTACCAACTCATGATTGGGCAGCCTGTGTGCTTGAGTGGATGTACTTGAGGAAGAAGTGGCTTCTATGAGGGAAGAGATAGACAAGCGGAGGGAAGAGATAGACAAGGGAAAGGAAATGCTTTCGCCCATGGGTATAGACTTGAACATACCAGCAATGGGGCCTGACTCACTAGTTGCAGATAGGAGTCCTCCAGATGACTAGTTTATTGGGTATAGCCTGTCTGAAAGTGCAACAGCTGGAGAGATTATGATAGAGAGCCACCTCACGATGAGGTGCTTCCTACCATGGCTGCTGCTCACTATGGTGACCCGTATTGAGTGCCTCCGGTATATTCTTACCATGAAGCCAAGACCCTTCTAGACAAATGGATAGTAACTTCGTTGCAAGACCCGTTTGTACTCCCTCCGGATCCTTAGATGCCTTCCGCGGCTGACATAGCTTCATGGCATTTCTCATGATGGACCCATGCTACTCTTTCACTCATACAGGGAATCTTTTTTCTCTTAATTTTTATTAGTATACCTTGAGGACAATGCATGATTATGTTGGGGGTGGATGCCCTTGCCGGGCTTGTTATGTAAACGAATTGTAATGATGCTTGGATGAATGAATGCCCTCATCGGGCTTGTTTTGAATTGATTTAAATCATTGACCCTAGTGAGGCTAAATTCTTGTCTTGATAATGTGAGTTACCATTGCCGGGTCAGTCTTACTCTTCAATTGTCTTACTACCCGGGCATAACAATCGCCTTTGTAGATAGTAGATATTAAATAAAATCCAAGAATTTTCTTCATACCATGGTTCTTTTCCAAGGAGAAAATTTTTTCTTTTATTTATTTTTGCGTCAAACCATATGAAATTTTCCTATGATAGATTGAGAGGCGATTTTTTAAAGGAAAAATGCCAAGTTTAATGAGTCCTTGTTGCACTTATTTTGAGCCGCGCCACAAAAACCTTTTATCTGGCATACCAAAGTGATTTTTTTGAGATGAAAGGCACGTGAATTTGAAAAAAGAGCATTCTCTTGTCATGAGTTACACATTCTTTGTTTGGCTTTTTGATTCGCAAAACGAGTATGTAAAACTCGAAATAGCTTGTCAAAAGTTTGCCTTTGAATTGATTTGAGAAAAGTGAACTCCTTGGATTGTGATGCCTTGTGTGGTAAGCTTTTTTTGCTTAATTCTTGTGTATACGTATCGTCTAGAACTTGCCTCGAATGTGATTCAAGGCAAAATCTTAAATGTAGTTGCAGTTGGAAAATGATCTTAGGCTCTTTTTGAATAGTCACTTCACCACAAAATGATCTCCATGAACATTGACCCCTATTAACCAATTTTTGAGCCTTAAGCCCTTTTCTTGAAAACCGCATTACAAGTCTTATATCCTTTTTAATCCTTTCTTTTGGCACCCATTCCTCCCTAATTGCTAGTGATGAAATAAAAATGGGAGCTTGAAGCCCAATACTTGGAGGAGAATAAGAAAATAAAATGTGATGTAGGCAAAAGCCTAAGTTTGAGGGTGTGCAAAAACAAAAATAAAAGAGGAATAGACTTTACTATGAGGTAGCACCAATTGCTTGATGAAAAGACAAAATAGTTGGTTGAAAAACCGTTGATCAAAAAGAAGAAAGAAAAGAATTGAATGGTGCTATATCTTATTTTGATGAGGCTTAATGTAGAATTTAGGGTGTTAAAAAGGTGGTTCTTGTGGAAAAATGTGAATGGTGAGAAAGGAGATATAAGGTGGAGTAAACTCACTAAAGCAGAATGTTTGAATTGTCTCACAAAAAGCATTAGGGAGGTGCTAGTCACTAGAGCTAAATGTTTTCCTACCCTAACCTCTAGCCTTCATTATGACTCGCAAGTCCGTAGTGATTCTGAGTGTAGCAACTCTACTTTAGTGTCGAATTACATGAATGGAAAGTCTATGGTTCGATGTGTGTGCACTTGAATATACTAGAGAGAGTGAGCATGTTTGCATCATCTTATAATCCCTATGTGTGTATTGCATGTATGTGAGTGGTATTCTCTCTTTTGGTGAGTGATATCACTTCCTTAGGGTAAATGCTGAAATTGAGCTTTTAATTGGGAGGTATGAACGTGACAAGTTGAAATTAACTTCTAGGCAAACCTTGAATGTTGTGTGTCAATGATTTGAGATGCTTGTTGATCTTAATTTGATTGAATATGCCCCCCATTTTGAATTGAAGAATGAAAGTTATATTTGCCAAATGTTTGTGGTAATACCAATTGAATTTGTGTAGTTGTTTGAATCTTTTTAATTTTTTAGTCTGGGTGTGATTTTGGGGTTGTCTTAAGTTTTATTGGTTGTGTGTGCATCTCTTATAATGTGATATGCTTAAGTCAAATCTACTTGTGAGTGAATGTTTTGCTTGAGAATAATCAATAGTTCAAGTTTGGGGGTTCGATGAGTTGGTAATTTACCAACTCATTTGGCTTTTAAGCATGAGCTATTGATTTGTTTTTACATAAATTAGGAAGGTTTTATGCCTTTTTCTCTATGTTTGTGCAGATATTTAACTTAGACAAAGAAAATAAAAGAATTGAACTTAAAACACTCTACTGGAAGCAAAAAGGACATGCGTGCCACATATTCGCAGGTGCCATGCAGATAAACTAGAGGATGTACTAAAATAGACCTGAAAGCCGCAGATTAGCATTTGCGGAACACAGGTGCGATCTCAGATGACCTGCAAAGAACACTGCATCAACCTGCTGAAGGATCTGTAAGTCGCAGATGGGCACCTGCGAAATGTAGGTGCCGCCCAAGTGACCTGCATTGCTGTCAAAGGCAAAATCATCTAGCTTTGGCACAAATGTACCTGAAAAGCTTCCAAGGTAATTTTAGGAATCTATACAAAAAAGAAATTTTCAGAGTTTTACCCCAATTGTACATTCACACATTAGGTTGCATTGATTTTGTAGAGAGAAGTTCATAGAGATATAGAGGAGAGTATAATTACTTTCTTCTTCTTTAATTTCTATTGTGCAAGAACTCCATTGTTGTAGACTTTAAGCTTGAAATTAATTACCTAATATGATGAATTAAAAGGAATTTCTTGTAAGTATAATTTCACTCTCTTTACTTATGAGTAGCTAAATTTCTTGCAAGGGGTGTGTGTGCATGATGGATTTCTAGATTTGATTGGATGTTGATGAATTATTCTTAGATTTGAGTAGTAAGCATGAATCTATTATTCCCTCCAAGTTTTAATTCAATAATTGATGGTTGCAAACATTGATTTATCTTTTCTATCTTTCTTTTACATGAAAGAGAGAAGTGAGGTTTAGCTGAGGATTCAATAGTGAGGAATTGGGTGTGCGATGCTTGGGCTTGAGCTATAAATAGTCAAGACCCATATTCATACTCCATTAAAGGGTTAAGGCTAGAGATAGCTTAACCCTTTCTCAAGTTTTGTTGATTGGTTTTGGGATTTGAGAAAACACAAGAAACACATTCTTTTGGTTGAGAAACATAGGATGTAGCCATAATCAATGCTCTCCATGCTCTAATAGTATCTAAGGCACTTCAATCAACCCCTATCAAGTCGATCCCCTATCAAATGCACACCCTTAGTCGCTCTCATTAATTACAACAAGTAGCTTATCCCTATTTTGTTTTATAATTTGAAATTGATACTTGCTTCCTTTCCCCCCTAATATTTACATTATATTTTTTAGACATGACACTAGCTAGTTTGAGTTGATTTATGAATTTTAGATCATCTCTTCCCAATCTCTATAGGATTCGACCCCGACATTCGTTGAAAGTTTATTTTTTGACAGCAACCGCAGCCACCTCCTTTAAAAGGAGAGTTGTATTGAGCATTATCAGTAACTTTCTTACTAGTATTTCACGTTGGACTCTAAAGATCACTTTATTGATAAAAGTTTCTCAAACTAATGGGTTTGACATCTGAGAAAGCATTAACCTGATCCTTTTTGAAGAGTAGCACTAAAATTATGTGAGTCACAAATTTAGGCAGCTCATGTCCACCAAAGAATTCATGTACAAAATTGGTGATGTCCCCTTTTATTATTTCCTAATATACCTAATAGAATGTTCCTTTAAAACCATATGGACCGCTGAAGCTCTCTCTATTGGCTCTTTAATTTCTACCTCATTTGGAATATTAGTCAGCTCTCCCTTCTATTCTTTAGCGACTTTAGTTGGAATATTGTAAGAAATCAAAGCTTTTCTAGAAATATATCTTATATAAAATGCTTCTAAAAGAAATTGATTGCTATTGTTGCCATGTCATTTTGATTATCAACCCCAGTCTTGATTCCCATTTTGAATTCTATAAATTTGTAGTTTCGTTCTTCTACCATTAACATAGGCATGAAATAATTTAGTATTTCTTTATCCATCTTCAAACCATTTCATTCCAATATTTTGTCTTCAATATTCTTCCTCTAAATGTAGATATCTAGCTAGTTCAGCTTGTGACTTATGTTGGGCTTCTCTATTTTGTTGGGTATGAGTTGTTTTAAATTGAATATCCAGTACTTGTACCTCTTCTAGTGTAGCAATCTATTGAAAATGTTACCATAGGCTTATATGCTCTACTTAGCCAGTGTCATCTTTGCTTTCTTCAGTTTATAATGAAAAACCAATAATAGATTCCTAGAAAAATCATCCACCCAATGTTCATTTACCAGTTTCAAGAAATCCTCATGCTTTGTCCATAAATTCAAAAACTTGAAGGGTTTAATAATTGTTTCTGAAGATCGATAGCAATGCACTTCAAAAGGAAAAATATCAGATGCCTTTTTGATTAAGTGCTTTATATTTATGTTAGGATATAAGTCCAAAAAGTTTTCATTGTTTAAACTCTATCTAGCATCTTATATATACCAACCTCATTCTCCCATTCCACTAGTTGTAGGTACTAACAATGTAACCCATATTACATAAACCATAACTAATGATACAATTAGCAAAATCATTTGTCTCATGATAGAAGACTAGAGGACCCCCCAAGTTTTTCCTTCCATGTCAAAATCACATTGAAGTCTCTTCAAATCAACCAAGGCCTTGGAGTTTCATCTTCTATATTGTATAAAGACTCCCACAAATCCTTCTTTGTATTAACATTACAACAGCATAAACCACAATGTCTTCTTTCCAGATTTGATGTTGCACCCTGACTGTTATATATTGAGTATAGTCTACTATTATATCAATATATATGTATATCCTATCTAGAAAATAGCCAAATCTTCCATGTACAATCAGCCAAGGAGTATGATGACTAAGAATCCTCTTCTAAGTTTTTATGTTTTGATAAGTATTGAAAAGTTTTCATCAAACCAATTAATCAATAATGATTTGTTCTATTAAAGTTAATTTCTCAAAAGTTTGTTGATTGTTGATTGTGCCTTAAGTTTCAAAAAAGAATTATTCAGCATCAGTGATTAGCTTTTTAGACAGCAAGCCTCTTTGGTAGTTGTCTGACGGGATTTATAACCTCCTTACATTTGTTCACATCTTTTGATTTGATATTACTTTCCTTATCCATGTTAATTTGCTTTGCTGATAGGTCTGATTCCCTAGAAGTACTTTGAATTTTTCTTTATCATATTCTCCTCTTCTCCTTCATCACTCATGCCCTCCTCTTGCCTTCATTGAGTGGTACATTAATTTGATCCAGACTGGTGCTTGGCGGTTAAATGGTCTCATTTAGGTCCTTGTGTGAAAAAAGATTTTGATTCCTTTTCTTCCATTGATTCAAAGAATCATTCTACTATTTATCATCCACAAGGCCCTCTTCTGATATCACTTTCTCTTTTTCATTGGTATTTTCTGTATTTTTTCCTCTTTATTCTTAGTGTTCTTTCCCTCATTATTATTTTAATTATTATCAAGTTGTGAATTTGTTGTTTCTTGAATTGATATTGTTTTCTGCCCAAGCGTTTGGGTTTAATTCCTACTCTTATGTTAATATTAGATGTTTTAACATTTTTATTCGGGATATGCTCCTATTTCTCCTTAATAGTCCTCTCCCTTTTCGTAACACCTCAGGTCTCGGAGTAAATTTTCGCAGCAAAAAGAATAGAAGTTTCATACCTGGTGCAGGAGTGATAGAGGAAGTGACATCTCATCACTCCTCTGACGGTGGAGTTAGCAATCATCAGTCATATGAAAAACCGTCACTTATCCCATCGAGGTCTGGTCCTTTCAGCTTAAAAGCGGTGAAGGTTCCGAGGGACCGTCAAGTGAGTGACGGCCCGTCACTTCGGCCACCATTTTAGGACCTTCTGTTTAAAGGGTGACGGAGGGCCAAAGGACCATCAAGTTAGTGAAGGCCCATCACATGGAAGGATTTTCAAGCCCATTCTGTAATGGGGCGACGGTAAAGACGACGGACTACCAGGCTGGCAACGGCCTGTCACCACTAATGTTAGACACATAGTGGCCCAGAAATTTTGAATTTTCTGAATATTTTTTCAGGGGTAGTCTCGTATATTTTCACTCTTTTAATTCATAAACTACGTAATTTTGGGAATAATTTCAAAGGATTTAGAGGGGTAAATGGTTCTCCTTCCTCATTCTCCACTCAGACATTCAGAGCATCATTACATAGAACTCAGAGTTTCTCTCTCATAGCTAAGAACTAGGGCTTCCAATTCTTCTCAGAATTTTCAAGATACTTCTCCGGGATTTCTTCTCCAGGTATATGGGGATCAACAAGGGGATTCTTTTATCCTTGTGGCCCAAATTTTATCTTCAGAAATCTTCTCCATCCTAGCTCTACAAGAGTTATGAGTTAGGGATTTCCAGACAAATTATGAATGTTTCTTATATTTTAGTCACTTTCTACAAGTTTCTATAACCCTAGCATGAGATCTCTATGTTACTGAATTAGATTTCATAGTATGTCTTCTAGCTCTAGTTTTAGCATGATTTTTGGATTGAACTTTGCATGATTTAGAAGCTAGTCTAAATTGATATTGCTCCATGGGTTGTTATCTGAGTATAATCTTCTGCATGTATGTTTCAATTTAAAGTTAGTATTTTCAGATTATGAGGGTACTTAATAGTCTCCAGAAATGTCATTTGATCAGTTCATATCTTTTTCAGTCTATCAGTAAACTTAGTAGTTTCTCAATTATCAGGTCCTTTAGTCTCTCGGGACATCTCCATATAAGTAGTTCTAACTTAGCCTTAGGTGCCACCCCCTACCCTAGGAGGTATAACTGACACCTGATGCCACACTGGACCCTGAGTTGACTTAGCTGGACATATACACCTTTAGTGCACACCAGCAACACATAATCTAGAAAACAATCAAGTATATCTCGGCTTAAAAAAGCCCTTGACCAACAAGGTCGCAATATAAAAACCTTCATAGATATTCAACTAACCCAACAATTCACAATAATAATAACATCCTATGCAGGCCGACAGGACCACCATATTGTTTAAATCAAATAAAGCAAAAGCTAGTGTCACGATCCGAGTCTACACCCTGAACGCAACACGGTACTTACTCCCCCAAGTGATCCCAAGCTAAGGATGAATTATTTGGGACCTTGGGGTTTGAGAAAACACGAGGAAAAAGACACCCAAGTGGTTCAAGAATATCTGGTGCCACCTTGTCCATGGTTATTCATGCTTTTGATTAATAATTTGATTTCCAAGTTAATTTCAATCCAATTGATGCATTTATTCATTCAATTTGATTTCCTTGTTTTTGATTGATAGTTGATTTAAATTCAAATTGTGATCTTACTTTCCCCGAACACTTATTTTTCCATTTCTAATGCAGTGATGCAATTTAGTTCAATTCAATAGACAACTTTTGTGTCATCCAATCGCTATTCCCTGTGGATTCGATCCTTACTCTTAGTTGGGTATTTATATTGTGACGATCATTTACACTTCCTCCTAGTGAGGAGTGAATTTAAACATCATCAAAGAATCCTAAAAAAATAGATTTAAGCTATGTTTGAGAATATGACTATGAGCAATATGCATATTTTGGGAGTAGTGTCTAGCACCAAGTAGATCTGAAATTCTGAGGACCCAGGTCTCATAACTATGTGCCACCGTAGGTATATATATTCTTATTTGGGACCTTTTAAGAGAGTGCTTCCCCTACCCGAGGGCAATCCAGTGATATCACACCTTCATTGTTCTTGCCCTGGAAAGGCTTAGGACGACTCTGCCCACTTGAGCGAGATAGTTGGGGCATCACATAAGCTATATCATGATAGTGTCGTTATGGCGAAGTCTCCCATTATTCCTCATGTTTTAGTTACTCATAGTCATGCCTTATGATATTATATTTTATAGCATATTTAACCCATTGATCATCTTATGAGTTTCACGTATGATTTCAAGTATGGCATACTATATGTTTCTATTTCTAAACCTTAGGTCATTATGTTCAACTTATGAAGAATATGATAAATATATAATCAAAGAAATATAAAAAGTCCAAAAAATCAACACAAATAGGTGAGAAGATATCAGGGAACATTTTTAACCGGTTAAATAGCAAATAAAATGCTCATAAACTTGCACATTGATTAATTAATTTAAGTTATGAACATGAAAGGTTTGGGGTTATAGATATTATTAATTATTAATTAAAAGTAGAAGTTATAAAAACAAGTAAATATGAGTTAATATTTTTAAATGAAAATGAGAGATAAGGTCGAAAAAAAAGGGGGAGAAAATGAGAGATAAAATCAAAAAAAAAGGAGAGAAAAAAAGATAAATAGGATTTTTGGTCAAAAAGAGGTGTCACATCACCTACTCTATGCTTAGTATATATTATTATTATTATTATTATTATTATTATTATTATTATTATTATTATTATTTAATTTTAACTTTTAATGTGTTTTAAATATTAGTATTTAATTTAATTTTAATTCAATAGATGATAAAATATTACCATTTAATTAGACGTTTTATTATATTTTAATTTACTATAGTGGTAAAAGATAATTCAACTTTTATATTAGTAGAATTAAATATTACTATTTAAATTTTAACTTTTAATGTGTTTTAAATATTAGTATTTAATTTAATTTTAATTCAATAGATGATAAAATATTACCATTTAATTAGACGTTTTATTATATTTTAATTTACTATAGTGGTAAAAGATAATTCAACTTTTATATTAGTAGAATTAAATATTACTATTTAAATTTTAACTTTTAATGTGTTTTAAATATTACTATTTAATTTAATTTTAATTGAATGGATGATAAAATATTACTACTATTTAATTAGATATTTATTACATTTTAATTTACTATAGGGGTAAAATAGTAATTCAGCTTTTAAGATAGGAGCTTCCCACTTATATAATAATATGATTAAAGTACGAAGGGTCTTAGAAAAATGTTGTTCGCCTTTTTTATCATCTAAAAATAGGTTTTATATTGGCTAAAATTATCATTTAATTACTATCCTAATATTTAGGCCTTTAAAATTAATTAAACTTATAAATATTAAATTTTTTCATATTTAAAAGATGTAAGAACTCCTAATATTTAGAATTTAAAGATTCACTAAAATTTTACTTACTAAATCTTTCCTTATTTGAATTAAATCTATTCTCTATAATTAACCATTCTTCATTAAAAAAAAATTCGACTTATCCTACACTTGTTAAAATCAAAGGATTTATTACAAAATAATAAGGCAAGTAAGAAGAATATTATATAGAAAGGTAGAGAGAAGAATTTATTTCTCTTGAGGAATAAAATACAATGAATCAGAACCTCTTTATTTTTATAAAGAAAAACTAACTTGGTCCCAAAGTTACTAACCTTAACTTTATTTCAAAGAAATAGACATTCACTATAATACAAATATATTTATAACACTCCCCTTGGATGTCTATTTGGTAAATAATATTCTTCGCTAAAACCTTGCTAGAAAAATTTTGTGAAAAAATTCTACTAAAGAAAAATGAGTACATACATATATGCAATACGTATTTTAGCTGTCTCATTAAAAACTTTATAAGGAAAACTCAGTGGAACAAAACTATCATGCTCCAAACCTGGAAAAGCGAGATTGGCACCCGATGTCTCACTTGACCAAGCAAACCACATAGAAACTCATACAAATTGAATCTATATAACAGTTGGATCGACAAGAACACTATATAAAAATGTGGTAAATAGGAAAATCTGAATAGGACCGACAAAGTCACAAGACATACACTTTCTATAAAAAAAAACAACCCAAAATATATATACAAGGCCGCATTCTGAGTCAATAGTTAAAAAAAACTAAGACAATAAGGCTATAGTCTGAAAGAACAACCAAATAGGAAGGTTGGCCCCTCAAATTTATGGTCTTTAAATTTTGCCCTTGGACACTTAAAATGATTAAAAAAAAAGTGGCAAAAGATGCCCCTAACAGCCAAAAAAAATTGCAAGGTATAACTTTTGGTACAAGTTGTGCCTCATAGTATAAATTCACATAGTTTATGCATCGGGGGCATAAGTTTAGTAGCATGATATAAGTTCGGCAGCATGAATTTGTGTTTGGGGCATAACTTTAGCAGCATGAATTTGTGGTTGGGGCATAAGTTCAGCAACATGAATGAATTTATGCTCGGGGCATAAGTTTAGCAACATGAATGAATTTATGCCCGGGGGCATAAGTTTAACACATGTATGAATTTGTGCTTAGGGCATAAATTCAACGGCATGAATGAATTTGTGTCATGGGCATAAGTTCAACAACATGAATTTGTGCTTAGGACATAAGTTCAACAGCATGAATTTGTGCTTAGGGCATAAATTCAGCAGCATGAATGAATTTGTATCCGGGACATAAGTTCAACAGCATGAATTTGTGCGTGAGGCATAAATTCAGCAGCATGAGTTATGAATTTATGTCTTTGGCATAATTTTAGCAACATTAACTTGTGTCGTCTAAGGCTAACCCATATTTAGCGATTATTTTTAAAAAAAATTGTAAGGATAAAAGTATGCCTTGCGAATAAATAACTCTTAGTTTCTTCCTTTAGACAAATATTCTCTAAAAAAATTTCTCTAGCAAAATTAAGTCATAATTAAAAATATTTTGGACATAAAATTTTCATTAAATGAATTGCAAGAGTGAATATTAAAGTCACCAAGAGAAGCAAAAATTAAAGACCACCTCAAAATAGGGACAATCCTTACAAAAACTTGAATTTAAATTCCTACAAATGTAATGATACTTTATATTTATCGGTTAAAAAGAATTAAATCCCCGTCCTTAATCACGAATATTTGGTAAGGTTATGCTTATGCCTATTAGGTATATAGTTAAAATCTTGTATGGAAAGTATGGCACTTCCCGGCAATGAATTTTTTTAAAACTTGTTTACAAGTTTGTCGCACCTCAAGTTGAGTTAGTACAATTTCTGTGCCATGCCAATTGTCAGCTTAAAAGAAAAAGAAAAGCAAAAGCGTACTAAATCCACTTCAAAAAGGATATAAGACCCTCACAAAGTTTAGGGGTGCAGCTAAAACAACTAGACAAGTTGAGGGGTATATTTATACTCATCCCTCGTTCGACAGAGTTTGAAAGAGCTAGAAGGATAGTCAAAATCTTGTTTGAGGGCGACAAGCGCTCAATCCAAACTTGTTTTATTTGACTACTTGATTCAATCTATAGTATTCAGACGATTTGGTACAAAATTAAAGAATTTAGTAAAAGATACATTTGTATCATCATTAAGAGCTTAAGGCCACTCATCTGTCAACAAAATGTGTGGCTCTGCGGAAATTAATTCATTTCTCAACAATAAACTCTTTAATTTCTATTCCAGTATGTCGAGCGCCACCCTGTACTAGAAGCAAAACTTCCTCACCAACTTTTAGTAAGGTCACTGGGATTGTTGTTTGCTGATGCTCCTCGCCTGCAGAAATACACGGGATGTTGAACCACAGAAAGCCAAAAAGAGAAAGCTTCTTCGACTAGAATATTTACCATTAAGGGGAGAAACTAATCCAACCGTTTCTGCATTCTGCAAGAGAATAGAATAACTTTCATTTTCTGATTCTACCTGCATGATTACCAATTTCCAAATTATGATTAGAGATACAATTAGACAAATGTAATTGGTTGAAAGTTAAACCAGTCGAAGAAATTTTACACTAGTTCTTCATTTTCATGTGAACATGTTGCAAGTTGCTGATACTGAAACTAGTGGTATTAAAAGCAGCTCTATGAGTTATACGACAGAGCTAAACCTAAAGGTATTTTTCAACTCGTACTTTTTCTGGTGCAATCATGCCTTGTGCCAAATTCTTTTAATCTTTGACAAGAAGTCTCACCCAGAAGTTAAATACTTCAAGTACATCAGCCGTACACCAATGTTTGCACATAGCAGCTTCCCTTTTTTTCGAGAAAGAAGAAGCTATGATATCCTTGTCAAACATCTGTCCAGCTAATTCGATTTCTATTTTCCTACATGAGATTTTTTATGATTAAAAGTTGTATTATGCTTGAATCTGTAGCCACACTATGCCAAAGTTATACGAGCAAAAAAACCACACAAACAAGTAAAAGAGGCAGAGAACCTTTTATTTTAGCAGACATGGAAAGCTTCACAAACCTTTGCCTCCACAAGGATCAGTGGTCTAGTCTCTACCTTTACACGCCCAACAATTGCTGTTCGCTGCATACCCCTTTGATCAACCACAATGACCTCTTTTCCAGACTTGAGTTCTGAGAGATAGCTAGTCTTTCCTCCAGGAACAGCAACATATGCATGAACAGGCCCCTGCTAAAGTCCAAACAATTGTCATAATGAAGACCACAGGCTGTACATTATAGTTTGAGATGCATTAACACAATTTAATACCAAAAAGAGTTAACAAAAACTTATAGAAGTCACGACAGGAAAATGCAATTATGGCAATACTAGAGATGTCTTCTATAGAGGTTAGCATTAAGATCCAGTTTGTGGAGATAACTATTTCACAAACCACCAGAAATGCTAACGAAACATTGAAAAAACAAAAATGATACTTTCACCATCAAGTTCTCCTTTAAATAATAGTTCTTGTCCTTCAATTACTTTACTGAACATTTAAATGGCTTCATCTGAGACGCACCGCATTAACTCGAAAAGGCCTGCTAGAAATGTAATTTGACTCCAAGCATTCTGAGTGAACAAGGAAAAGCCCTCTTGCAAAGCATCCAACCTAAGGGACAAAATTTATGCAGTAAGAATGAAATTGAAATGCCAAAAACTAAGACTATCTGCAAATTGAAGACAAACAGAAATAGACAGGACAGTAGGAGCAAACCAGAAGACCTTCACCAGGTCTCATGAGGCTGCAAAGATCCACACAGACACGGTCACCCATTCCAGTCACTTGAACATGAGTTATTTTGGCTTTCTTTAAGTTCAACAGACTGTCCGCTTCACTTCTTCTATCAAAATAACCCTAACAATGACAACTGACATCAAAACCAACTCTTCACCAAGGAAGAATCCCCTTTTCAGAAGGCACTACCTTCAGTTCAAGGATTGCGCCAACATCCTCAACTTTCATTACTATACCACCCAAACCGTGTTCCAAGGCCTACAAAGCAGAAAAGATTAAGTGAAACTTGGTGCTTCTTAATAGAAAAACACCACTTTATGTACCTTAAAATCCCCTACTTTGTGTGTGACGATATTTTCTTAATTACTTAAAAGTTCAACCTAGTTTATTACCTCAAGAAAGACTTGAGCTTCTGATTGTGTCTTTGAGACAGCAAGTACAGTTTTCTGAGTGCCTTGAAAAGCCGCAACAATGTTTTCAGCAGGTATCACCTATGGAATGAACAAACATAAACCAGCAATTGAAGTGGTGACATAAGATAGAGAATTTAATGTACTTGGAGTCATGCAAGGGTCAGCCAATTAATAACTAGAGGGAGCATCTAGATGAACCCATACAAATTCAATACGGTAATACATAGAAACCAACTCATAACTAGTTTGGATTGAGGCATAGTTGCTTAATTGTTGATCAGATGATTATATGCAACCAACTTCCAAAGGTTTAGGTTTTGGAAAAAGAAATCATTTAGAAATTGCTGTTACAAATCTAGAAATGGTTTTTCCATTAGTGTGGTGACAGTTTGTAAAGAATCTTTTGACAGCAAATGACATTGTGAAGGAGAAGCGCAATGAATACCTGCCAATCTTGTAGATTAACAACAATTTTATCTGCCTGTTCCTCTGATATCTGAAACTGTTCTAACTGCTGAGGCGAAGAAATCTCAGCAAATGCAGCAACTCTCTGATGCTCGTGATCAATTAGTCTCCCCTCTTCAATAAAGAGAGGATATATCAATGCAATTGCTGCATGTGATACAACCAGAAATGTAGCAGAACAATCAAACATTGTAGAAAACTTCATGATTCTAATAGCATAATGGAAATCCATGCTCAGTATTCATATTTAATCAGGAAGAAAACGTGTATGGGATACATAATCAGGAAAGGCGCTCTTGTTTCTCATTATCTTGCTCTGACACTGAATTTTGTCACATACCATTGAATACTCTCACAAATACAAACTCAGCATTCAGAGGCGGGTGGATTTAAAGATAATTGGTACTTGTTGTCAATTCGGGTTATGGTTCATCCAATAGGAATTATTTCTCCTGAAGGTTTACCCCTTGTTGACTACAGCAAATAGTCGCAACTATAAACAAAGTAGTGACCATGGCAGGGGTGATAACAATCTGCTCTCTGGAAGCCCCTTACTCTAATTAAAAATATATAAAAAATCAAAACTAAGCTCCCACAAAAGATGGGTCGTCAAACTAATACACACACACTTTGACAAATTTTCTTTAATGGGTGTATGTGCACTCACTGTTTAAATTCTGGATTCACCTCTTTAAGAATAACCAACAACTGCAGAAGAAATAAAGTATAAGAAGAAAAGAAAAAACTTACAAGACCATTCGAGGGCAAGATCTTGGCGATTGGATGGGAAGATGAAAATATTCCAACCTCTCTCCACAGCAGCCGTCATCACTTGCTTGTTCTCTGTCCATATCCATACGGTTTTCTTCGACTTTGAAGATGTAAATGTGCACATTCTAGTAACCCTATTAACACGCGGAAATGTTCTACCCTTACTAGAGAAATCAACGTATGTGCAATTTTTCCATTTACCTACCAAAAATTAACCAGAAAATGTAAGTTAGTCTTTGCTTTTTTGTGGATTATGACATACGATACCCTAGTTAATTTGAGAATTTATTGTTGAATATTTGTAGAATGTGTTGTTGAGTACCTGGGACTTTAGGGTAAGATACAGAAACTGAAGGCAAGACCATAGCCATTTCTGTTGATCATCAAAGAAGCATGGCTCTTGTTTTTCTCTGTAGTAGGATTACATTTTTGTCCCCACTCGGAAACCGGTGGTTTCTATTTCATCTCCTCTCTGTATAAACATAAACATAAAATGTTATTGTTACTGTCATAAAATATGAGTAATGTATAATTGTCACAATCCGAACATATACCTGAAGAGAGATACGGGACAAAAGATTTCAAGATGCTTCAAGTCGGCCCATGGCGTGAACATAGTAGCTAAGAACATACAATAAGCGGAAACTGAAATAATAAAACATGCTTAAGCGGAAGTCTGCATACATATCAATCTAAAACAGAATCAACACTGACAAGCTGTTTTTTCTACATATTATCTGAAATGCCTCTAACATAACTGATGAGCTGATGGGATAGCATCCCAATAGCTCGATAAAAGTCTGAAACTGAAATAACATAATAATGGATAACTGAATATCCTCGAAGGATGAGGACTTACCAACGCTAGCTAAAACAGGCCTGAGGAGAAAGCAGGACTAATGATGCGGCTGAGACTGATCCCTCGGACCTGTATCATGAAACGATACAACATAGAGTATCCGGTCAGTACTTGGAATGTACTGAGTATGCAAGGTAAGTAAAAACGAATAGTTAAAAATACATAAGAGTTCATAAGAGTAGGATAAAATGAACATGAAGTAAATATCATAATATAAACATGAGGGCTTAATGTTTTCAAATCATTCATAATCTAGTCATAAGAGAAACTTTATAAAACATAACTTGAGCCAAAATAACATAAACGTGACAATGCATAAATCATGACGAACAATGGGAGGACTCGTCTTAATCGACACCATCATGATAGAGCTTACATGATGCCCCAACTCTTGGCTCAAGTGGGCAGAGCCGTCCCAGTCTTGCCAGGCAAGGGGCGTGCATAATGTGATATCATAGGGGATCCATAAATATATGTCTATACCTACGGTGACACATAGTTCTGAGAACACGGGGTTTACCTGAATGCCGGATATACTCGGTGCTAAACACTACTCCCAAAAACATGCATATGAGGCTCATATTGTAATTGTGAAATCATTCATGAAGTTCATGGCTAAATAAATTATAACATACTTGATCATGCTTGAAATACATGGTTAGCCATGAATAAGGCCCGTAAGCCGGCCAAAAGTCATAGATTCATAAATCATGCAGAACATGCATAATTGTGAAAATTCATATGCTTGACATTAATAAATCCATGAAGAGCACTTGAAGAGAATCATATCATAGATCATAATTTCATAATTTAGGCTTAGGGTGATCAAAACCATAATAGAATTATAACTTGACTTTTCATGAAACTTTACATGATTGAGCATAGATTGATTTGAATTTGAAATCATAAAAGTTATAATCAATTTGAATTTGAAATATTCCCATAGATGTTAAAACAACATTTAGAACATCAAGGAAATTGACCCATAAGCAAATCAAAGAGAATTTCATAAATTTGGACTTAAAACCCCATATGATCATCAAATTACTTTAATACTCGAATTCACAAACATAATGGGGAATTGGGGCATGAGAGTGAAGAGGAACTCTCATTCACAATCCTATATACCTGGGTAATCTGATCTTACACTCTCCCTTGAAAGCCATAAGGAATTGGAGAAGAAATTTGAGAGATCTAGGCTTTATGTTCCCATAGAAATCCTCTAGTTTGCATGCATGGGGAGGAAATGAGTTAGAATAGGTTAAGCACCCTTAAAACCCTCCTAACTAAGCTTAAAAGATGTAGTTTAGGACTTAGGAGCTGAAAAATTATGAAAATGCCATTAATGAAAAATTTGGAATTTGAACACTGCTAGTGACCACGACTCATACCACGAGTCGTACCCCATTCCCACGACTCGTGGTTACCATCTATTACTTTCTTCCAAAATTTCCTCAATTCTCAGACCTTTGAACGGGGACTCGACAGGATGAGTTGTTACTCGACACAACGACCTATTGTGTCCTCTCGTCGTCACTACTGACTCAACAAGTAAAGTTCCTGAAACTCCCACCACGAGTCAACCAATGAATCGTGCCTCCAAATCATGGGTCGTTGGACCTATTCGTTGCCTCTGTGCAAATTTTCACTACAGCTCCTTACGGTTGTTTACCATGACTTGTCGTTCCTTACAACGAGTCATACCGAGACTCGTACCATCCAACCCAGGTACCTCAGAGACAATGACGACCTTAAACCACGACTCGTTACATCACGCAACGGGTCATCCCTGTACTCGTTACTATTGAGCCTCCTGCTGTAGAGGCTGACTATGAGTGGTTCCTACAGGTTGTTACTCCTTCCCACGACTCGTACCACGAGTTTTTCTGAGTCAAAATCTCAGATTTTTTTGCTGTTCTCATTTCATATTCTCAAGCCTAGTCTTAGGCACTTTCGGGTATTACAATAATAATATTAAATACTCCCTCCATTCTATTTTAATTATTAGGTATATTAAAAATAGTTATTTTAAAATCTTTGCTAGTTTTAAAATTCAAGAGATAATTGACAATATTTTTCTAATTCTACCCTTAGTACTTAAAGTCATTCTAAAATGTTAAAAGAATTATTATTGTATGCTTTAAAAAAATTAATAGAGACTATTAGTCAAATTATCGTACCTATTAGTTTTTTATTAATGGGTGTACAAATCTTATCCTAGCAATTAAAATGAAATAGAGGGAGTAAGATATATTGGACAAGAAATATAGAAAGGAGAATGAGAATTTTTTTTTTATTGAGTGTCAAATCTATGAGGCAAAATGCTCTATTTATAGTTACAAAGATACATCCTCATATAAAAGAATGAAAAAGGATGATGTTATATATTGTGTAGATACATCTCAATATAAGAAAATTGATGTATGTGAATTCAATGGACAATCCATTCCTACTCTCATCCATTGTATCTATAACACTCCCCCTTTGTGCCTCGTTTAAATCTTACTAGAAAAAAATTTTATCAGAAAAAAATCTGTAGTGAAGGAAAAAGAGTACACATATTGTTAAACACTCCTTAAGTGCTGCTTCGTTAAAAATCTTACTAGAAAAATCTAAATTGTGGTTAAGGAAAAAAGAGTACAACGCGTATTTTACCCCCGTAGATGAAAACTTTACTTGATATCTCAGAGACGACACATTCCAATCTTGTATCTCAACTTCTCAATGGTGATGTTGGCAATGCATTAGTGAATAAATGTGCAAGACTATCACTCAAAAGGATCTGTTGAACATCTATCTCATCATTTTGTTGAAGATCATGTGTGGAAAAAATTTCAGCAAAATGTGCTTTATTCGATCTCTTTTGATATATCCTCCCTTTAATTGAGCTATACATCAATATTATCTTTATATATTACTATTGTAGTCTTCGTTTTCAAGGAAATATCACATAATTGTAGAACATGTTGAGTCATTGATCTCAACCATATATACTCTCGGTTGGCTTCATGAATTACTATTGTCTCATCATGATTTGAAGATATAGCAGCTAGAGTTTATTTTTCTGAATGTCATGATATATATTTTTGGGTCAGCAAATATGACTGATAATTGATTTGAAACATCTTAGAAATAAATAATATTTTGAATCTCTTGTTCACATTAATTTATACGAGGATCCAAATGGGATAGTGATAATGCACTCCGGTCGATCTCCTTTTTTGACTTTTTATTTTCTTCCCCTAATTTTAGAAAAATTGATGTATAAAAGTAACAATCAGCAAATGTGGTCATAAAAAAATCTCCCATCATGGGTTTCAGATATTTAATAATACAGGGAGATTCAGAACAAACATAATTTTCAATCTGCTTTGAAGACCCATCTTTGTGTGTTTAGTGGAGCAATTGGAATATATACCGCACAACCACAAATTATAAGATAAAACATATTTGGCTCCTAATCAAAAGTCAATGTTAATGGAGAGTTTTTATGATAATTTGTTGGTCTTATGCGTACAAGCGCAGTTGCATACAAACTGACATGTCCCCACACTAAAAGGAAAAATTTGATCTTCACAAGCAATGATCAATCTATCAATTGGAGGCATTTGATGAGTGATTCTTCTAAACCATTCTGAGCATGAAAATGAGTCACAGAATGCTCAACTGTCATACAATAATCATTAAAAGCCTGATATATAAACTCATCGATATTATCAAGATGAATTGTCTTGATTGCATAATCTGAAAATTATGCTCTTAATCTTATTATTTGAGCCAACAACCTCACAGATGCCATATTATGAGTTGATAATAAGCACATATCTGACCACTTTGTAAATGCATCTATCAAAATCATATAATACTTGAATGATCCGCATGAAGGATGAATGGGCACCTATATACATTTTGCTGGAATTCAATCTCAAATTTTGTTGTTGATAGTCTAATAATTACTTTTCCTTGGAAACATGCAACACTAGAAAATTTCTTAAATTGAAGAATCTTCTAATTCTCCAGTGTATGACCATGTGAATTCTCAATTATTTTACACATTATATTAGAACTGGGATGGCCCAACTTTTCATGCCAAATAATAAATTCATCAGGACCCCATAAACTTCTTGTTTACTATGGTTGTGATTCAATCACACTAATACTTGTGTAGCATAAGAAGCATGAAAAATGAGTAATTTTCCATATTCGTATAGATAACCATCTATTTATATGATAAATATTTATTTCACAAAGAATATCATTGTCATTATAGTCATGATCAAAATTATTATAAATAAGATCCTTATCTTGCTTGACTTTTGCCATTTTATAATTATTACTGAGTCATAATGAAATATTTTTGGCATACGATAAGTATGAAACAAAATGACATATCATATGGTTACACAATGATATTCATTCTCTTTATTTCTCTCAAACCTCCCTTGAAGGTGAATTGTGGTATTTATTCAATCATAAGTATGTTCGAGTTTATATATTTTATTTCATATGGCCGCATTCACTTCTGGAATGAATTATAATCATCTATGTAAAGATATGACACCTGGGCCTAACTCAACCTCAAAAGCTAGCTCATGAGGGGAGGATTGCCCAAGTCCATATAAACAAACTATCAGTCCATTCCCCAACCAATGTGGGACTTTAACCCACTCTAACACTCCCCTTCACACCCAGGCCCGACTGACGTGTGGACTGGGAGCCCAAACGGAATGGACCTGGCTCTGATACCATGTAAAGATATGACACCTGGGCCTAACTCAACCTCAAAAGCTAGAGGTTGAGTTAGGCCCAGGTGCCATATCTTTACATGGTATCAGAGCCAGGTCCATTCCGTTTGGGCTCCCAGTCCACACTCCAGTCGGGCCTGGGTGTGAAGGGGAGTGTTGGAGTGGGTTAAAGTCCCACATTGGTTGGGAAATGGACTGATGGTTTGTTTATATGGACTTGGGCAATCCTCCCCTCATGAGCTAGCTTTTGAGGTTGAGTTAGGCCCAGGTGCCATATCTTTACATGGTATTAGAGTCAGGTTCATTCCCGTTTGAGCTCCCAGTCCACACTCCAGTCGGGCCTGGGTGTGAAGGGGAGTGTTAGAGTGGGTTAAAGTCCCACATTGGTTGGGGAATAGACTGATAGTTTGTTTATATGAACTTGGGCAATCCTCCCCTCTTGAGCTAGCTTTTGAGGTTGAGTTAGACCCAGGTGTCATATCTTTACAATCTATACATGCCTCATAACAAGCTTATTATTTTATCCCAACACTTATCATAATTATTCATATGACCCCATGTCAATATCATTTTACAAGGTCAAATGTGACGTCACTTTGTTTTTCTTTCTTTTGATAGAGGATTGATAAATTTTGAGAAAATATTCAGACAAATGAAAGTCACATGCCAAATACACTTTTACACCACATTGATGGTAAATCTTACCTTCACTTTGTAAAGGATTATTTCTGAGAACCCTTAATATTCTCTTATTTGTAATTACCATCATGATGATGATTATTATTTAATCTTTTGCCATGTCCTCATTCATTCATCCAACCCCGATAACTATTTAGTCTTATTTCAAACTTATAATCTATCGCTCCCACATTTTCTTTAGAGAAAAGAGCAAATTCAATGGGGCGGACTTCACAATAAGATATTATTTTACCTTAATCATCATTATATTATCAATATGGTGCATTGGTATGCAAACCTAACAGACATTATTTTACCTTAATCATCATTATATTATCAATATGGTGTATTTGAACGCAAAACTAACGTATTATCCATATAAGATGTGTTAGGCTATATTACTTTGGGACTAGAACCCAACGTCTTATCGTGACTGGTGCATCATGACTCGAACCCGATGTCTTACCCTTATACTGAGTTGGCACTTGAACCCACTGTTGTATCCTTATATAATGTTTATCATAAGTTGTCTTATTTATTTCATGGAATGGACTATAATTTTGCTAGCCACAATTAGGCATAAAATAATTTTATAATATTTTTTAACTCTTTGCATAAATTTTTCTTTAGGAGCACATTTGAGACCATAATTATAGAAAATATTTATTTTATACATCCTTGTAATTGATCTCAAATCTATTCAGATCAATACTCATGTATCCTTAATTCGTAGAATAATTGAATGTCATATCTTAATAGTCAAAAAATATTGAAACATAGCATGCCGCTCACCTGATGAGAGCTTTCAAAAATTATTCTTTCCTTGTACGGTTGTGAGCTACAACTTTTTCACATAATTAGAGAACTTACAAGTAATAATTTTCTACAAGCAGTAGAGCAGTTCATCAATAATATAAACATAACAAGCAATGTAATATTCACTTTTAGTGATTATAATAATTAACCTTATAAATAATATACCTGAACATATTATCACTTAATTCAACAGTTATAAAATTAAATGAATATTCTTTATCATAACTAGCATTTATTAAAGTATTTATTATCAGTCTAATGGTCATATATTTCTTTTAGTTATGTAAGTTGCATTAAAACAGTCATGTACATTATAACTTTTAAAATTTTAATGAAGATATATAATTTTTATATCCATAAATAAATATGATCATTATCACTCTTTTAATATGAAAGACGGTCAAGATATTATTAATTGTGAAATACTGCAATTTACTTGTGAAAATTATGGATGATCAAACAATATTGAATATAAACAATAGTATTTCTTTTATATCATATATAGCCAAACACATAATAGTGAATTGAGGTAATATTATTTAGTGATAGACATGATTGTAATTATAAAACTAAATACAATCGACCTATATCAAATTCTGCAAAATTGAAAGTGAAAATTCAAAATCACCCTTCTATTAAACTAAAGTTCCTTCATATTTGTAAACTTTTGTTTCATTAATTATGTTATTCCAAGTCCTACTCGATTCTTTCTTCTTTAGGTAAAAAATAAATATAATAAAATTATCTCTCACGTTAAAGTTCTTAATATTCTAATTTTCTTTCACCGAAGTTGATTAGAAAGTCTTTTATTTTGATCTAGAAAATTATTGCTCGGACATATCAAAATTATTTAAGTTACTATAAAAATCAATGTCGAGTATTACTTCATGCTTATGTCTTGAGAATTCAAGATATAATTAAGTTATAGACTGACATCTAATAGAATGTAACCATAAATATATTTCTATGTTTCAAGATCAATATCATAGTAAATCATTTGGAAAGCATACCTCTCGCCTGATGTTCGCAACATGAATGAAAATCATATCGAAAACCCTTCTCCGTTGATTAGAGCTTCATGTTGATAATGTGGTGTAAAATATGAGTAACGTAGAATAATATTAAACAAGATATATTGCAAAAGAAATATAGAAAGGAGGATAGAGCTTTGCTTCTATTGAGTATTAAATCTATGAGGCAAAATGCTCTATTTATAGTGTCAAAGATACATCCTTAAAGACAAGAGTGAAAGAGGATGATGTTACATATTGTCTAGATATATCTGAATGTAAGAAAATTCACGTGTGTGAATTCAATGGACAATCCACTCCTATCCTCATCCATTATATTCGTAACAGTTATAAAATAATTTAAAAAAAAATACTACAGAGAAAAATAAAAGAGAGAAAACTTTTTTTAATTAAAAATGGCCCGAGAGCCTTATTATTAAAAACAAAAATGGGCATAGTCGAAATCTAGCCACCAACCAGCCTATCAAAATGTCAAAACACAAGACTAAAATTAATTTAAAAAACTAAGAAAAGTAATAAGAGAATATATAGAAGTGGAAAGACCACTTCTTCTCTAGAAACTCTGTCCTTCAACTTTTACATCATCAATAATGGGGTGTGAAAGATAATCCTTCTTTAGAAACTTTGACCTTCAACTTCTCCATCGTTACCAGTGGCAGTATGATAGTCGGTCCTTAAGAGAAGAGTAATGCCGCCAAGGATCCACAATCAATAACTCGCATCAATCAACTTGTATAGACACAAATCACTTCTGTACAGATACATGTCAACAACCTCACGCTCTCACATAGGTGTTATGTCATCTGGTTCCCACTATAAAAGATCCTCCTTTAGATAATTCTCTGACTATTCAATTGATAAAGGTAAGATGCTGAAACTTGCTATAGATCCATAGATCTAGTCTCTTGTTGATGAACTCATCTATTGTCTTTTTACTGACAAGTCGAGCTTCAGAAAGCTAATACCATATATCTAGTAGAAAAATGATTGATATGGTAACATTAAGTAAAAGTTGTGATGAGCTTTAGATTTGTGTTGGTAATCTCTATAACATTTTCTTCTTATTTACCCAATATCTAAGTTAAGTGTGTGTGGATTCTGATTGTTTGTTTTCCTATATTTTCTATGATGTATTATTTTTTAAGGTCCTGTGATTCAACAACTCTTGATTCTTTAAAAGAATGTGCCTAATTGCTAATCTGGTTCCCTTTTTTTTAACCCTCTAATTTGAAGGTTTGGAACTTGAAGCTTATATATTTTGATGAGTGTGCTAGCTTGTAACGAAAACTCTTGTGGATGTAAAAATTCAGATGTACCTGCAAAATGAAAAACTAGGTTAGTAAAAAGTCTGCAACTTTATTTCCTTCTTTTATCACATGAGAGTTGATGCTCTCCTCTGTCCCTCAGTATATTAATTCTGTGCGCTTCTCCACTTATACTGTAAGGGATATCCGTTTTTTCTTTTATAATATTTTTCTAGGTTAAAGAATTTGTTTCAATGTTAAGAGGGAATAAATAATGTTGACTACAATACTCTTGTCCTTCCTTTAAACCATTGCCTCAACTACCATATTAGAGGTGTCTTGAATTCTGTTAGCCCTAGCATATATAAAATCCCCTAACTCATCCCTAATTCAAAATCTTATTCAGCTAAGTCTTGGAGTTCCTTTTGAAGCTCCATTTGAGTTACTTTTCTACTATCCGATAGAGGATTTGACCCATATTATTTTCATATTTCTAACTCTAGGCCTATATTCTTCGAAGAACTGCATCATTTGTGCCTAAGTTTTTGGGATATCTATAATCTGGGGATAGCTTGTCTTTGCTAGCATGTCAAGGTTCCTCTCTATCTCATATACCACCCTTCCTCTTGTCATAGAGCCTCCATGAATGATATTGTTCCTCCATTTCCATATTTTCCATGTAATTAAGGCAGGAGCTAACTGAGTCGCGTGGATCACAAAATGGATCTATGATTTCAAGTCCACTCGTTGATTTCGAGAAAACCGAATCAATTGGCTTTTTTCCCAGCGATGCCTAATGGCTTCAATTTTGTGAAAGTAACTGTTCCCCACCATTGAACTATTGTTTGATTGACTCGAACAAAAGGTCCAATAATTCCTACATCAGTGGTGAATCTTCTCCAAATATTTCTTGCAATTTGTCCAGTGAAGAGTAGATGTAAAATAGTTTTTTAGTGAGGTTAGTTACAACACCTACATTTTGAGACTAAAGGTATGCCCCATTTAGCTATCATCTCATCAACCGGTAACTTTTTCTTTTGAAGTCTCCATAGAAATAAAGACACTTTAAAAGGAAACTTTCATCCATATCTTTATTTGACAATGCCCCAAGAACTCTTTACTGAGAGTATTTCATTATTAGAGGCCATCCGCTGAGGGCAATCCTTGGAATTTGAGTTAGTTCATACAATCAATTCCTCACATATAAAATCAACGATGTCCTGAGGCAGAAATTGTTGAAGAAGGTGTTGTTTCCAAACACCATCTTCTATGAAATAACTTAAGTTCTCTATTCTTTCCTTAAATAGAAAATCTTCTGGTAATGCTTGATATAGAGGGCCTAATGTAGTTCAATTATCAGACTACATATTAGAAGATCCATCATTTGGTTCTCACCATAACTCCTTTTCAATATTATCCCTTGCCTCCACCATGTTCTTCCATAATTGAGACCCGCCTTTCTATTAGACTAATGCTGGAATATACTTTTTATAGTATTTATTCCACATGAAATTAGTTCATTGTATTTTGGTGGTTTTGAATTTTCACCATAATTTTGCAAAAAGTGCTTTAAAAATATCAAATAAAGATTTGAATCCTAGCCTCCTTCTGATTTTGGATAACACAATTTTTTTTTCATGTTGTCTAGTGTCTGTTCTTACCTTTCTCTTTACTGCTCCAATCAAATCTGCTAAATATTTTATGCAATTCATTTATAGTATATTTTATTGGAGCAAGTGTTGGCAGTAAGTATATCGATATATTTTGGAGGACATTATTGATTGAAACAACTTTACTACCATACGAAAGCAATCTACCCTTCAAATTTTGAAACTTTTCTTTCACCTTTTTAATGAGATCATTGTAATACACCTTTATTTTCCTAGAGTAAAAAATAGGACACCCAAGGTACTTAAAAAGAAAGATCCTTTCACAAATCTTGTACTTTCCACTACCTCCCGCACTAGATTGTTAGCTGCATTCTGGAACATGTAGAAAGAGTTTTTGTCTTTATTTATCAATTGACCAGATAATTTTTCATATTCTTGAAGAGTATTCATGATCAGAGATAAAGAGTTATTATCTGTTGAAGTAAAGATTATAGTGTCATCTATGTAAGTCAAATGATTTAGATTGTCCCTCCACCTTGGTAAACCATAACCCTGATATAACCCATTCACAAATAAAGAGTTTAGGTTCTTAATAGAACTTCAACATCTATAATAAATAAAGTAGGAGATAGAGGATATTCTTATTTGATCCCCCCTCTTGTAGAGTGAAAAAACTCATGACTTTGCTCATTCAATAAAATAGAGTGCTAATTATTAACAATCAACCTTCAAATCATGTTTATGACTATATTATTGGACCCTATCTTTCTCATAACTCTGGTTAGATATAGCCAAGAAACTCTGTTATAAGTTTTAGTCATATCAAATTTTTTCACTATATTAGAAGGTCTACTTTTCTTTCTGATAGCAGTGACAATCTCCTCAGTTAGGAGAACATTTTCAATAATACACCTTTCATAACGTCCAAATTCACTCCCCATAAAGAGAGATTGTAAATAGTCATTGGCAAAACAAATATACCCGACGAGTGTTCTGGTTAAATTCCACTGGGAATAGTACTTAGATGGAATGAAAGTTCTGTATCAAGTCAAACTAAGAAGCATCATTGTATTTAAAACAAACAAATGAAAATTTGGGGGTTCAAAAGGTTGCTATTAAAATGTAAAAACTATGATTGATCAATCAACAAGATAACCAACTTGAATTAACAAAAGTGAGCAAGAACTGGGGGTATGCTTTTGAATTAGGTGTCAATTGGATTGGAATTGAATGAACAATCAAATTATTACTCATAAATATAAATAGCCATGGACGAGGTGGCACCCGATGTTTCTCAACCACGACGGTGAATTTACCTCGGATTTTCTCAAACCCTAAGGTCCCAAACAATATAGACAATAAGACTTGGGTCAGATTTAAGCTATTTCTAGTCTCAAATTTCTCACGGGTGAATAATTATGGGTATTAACTATCTCTAGCCTAACCCCACATAATCAACACTCAATTACCCACCATTACTTTCTCACCTATACTCAATTTCTCTTTTTCAAGAAAAAATAGAGTAAGTAAACATCACCCACATTTGAAACTATGAGTAATTTAATTATAAATTGCGAGAAAACAATAAATTTATATTAAATGAGTAACTTTAAGACTAATCTAACAATATCTAGTCCAATTTAATCTCAATTCATGCACATATCCCTAACAAAGAGATTTAGCTACTCATTTGATGAAAATACAACATTAAATTAATAATAAAAATCATGAAATTCATCATCAAGAGTTAAATTTAAGCTCACAAAATGTCTTCAATGGAGGTTGTTTACCTTGAAGAAGAAGAAGAAAAAAGCTATGCAATATTCTATCTCTCTCTAACTTTCTACTCTCTACAGATCTAGAAGGAATATTACGGTACTTTCTAAAAGAATATACAGAAATATGTCAAAGTGCTCCTAAATTTCTGTGCTGGATGATTTTGCCCTTTTGCAGGCGATGTCACTTGAGAGTCACCGGTGTTCCGCTGATGCCCATCGACGAAACGCCACTACATTGCATGTGCTAAGGCAGTGAACCTGGGTCCAACTAGCACTGACACTGGTGGTTTGCAAGTGCTGACCCGTGTTCTGCTAGTGCTCATTCCATTCTCGTCTAGTGGCTTCTGCATTCCAGCCGACATTTCGCTGGCTCTATTCGATGGAACGCCGGTCTCATCCGGTCAAGCTTCAGTCCTTTTCTTAAATTTCATGATTTTTCCCGAGTTCTTGCTTTCTCTCCTTAAATTAAATACCTAGAAAATTAAAGAAAAAGAGCATAAAATCCTCTTAAATAATTTGAAAACTAAGCAAAAGCTCATGTTTAAAAGCTTAATGAGTTGGTAAATTACCAACTCATCAAACACCTAAACTTGAACCATTGCTTGTCCTTAAATAATGCAATGCTTTACATCTAAACTTAGAAATAAGCATGTCATATGAGATTACGCACAAGGGACTACTATGACCTAGACAACCCAAAGATTGCTCACCAACACAATGGAAAAAAGGAGACTCAACCTTTTATGCAAATGCTTCAAGAGCTAACCACAACCAATTTGGCATGATTCATATTTGATTTATTTATTTAAAACAAGAGGCATTGATGTTCACAGCAATCTTGTAGAGCATCTCAAGTCATTAAAAATTTCACATTCAAAGTTTGCCTTCAAGCTTACCACAATCTTGTCTCAATCATATCTTTTGGCACGTGCAAGCATGTCCAAGGAGATGATGCTACTCACAGCAAGAGAGAATCCCATTATGTTATCAAGTAATTCACACTCAAGGGATTATAGAATGAAGCAATTATGCTCACTCTCACAAAGAAATTCTCATGCACATAACTTGACTCATAGGCTTGCCCTTCGTGTTAACTCACCACTAATGTAGAGTTGCCACACTTAAAAATCAATTAGGACTTGGAGGTCATGATGTAGGTTAGGGGTAAAGGTAGGATGACTTTTGAATTCTAGTGACTAGAACCTCCCAATGCCCTTTTTTGAATCTTATTACATGCTCTATTTTTCTCTTAAATTACCCTCTCCTTATCTCTCCTTAACATCATTTCCACTTTTTAAACAATAGCCCTCCTTATCTCTCCTTAATAACGACTTTTCATCTTATTTGAGCAAGAGGTAACACTTCTACAATTCAATTCTTTTCACTCAAGTAATTCATTCATTCTTTTCATGATGTGGTGCTACCTCTCATTGAAGTTCATATTATTTTTCCCATTTTCCTTCTTGCAACCCCCAAACTTAGGCTTTTGCCTCATCTTTCCCTTTTCTGTTCCACACTTTTGGGACTTCGAGCATTATTTTTGCATTTCTTCTCACAATTAGCACTAGGGAGGATGGGTGCCAAAGAGGGATTACAAAAGAGGTATTGGGCTTGTAACGTAGTTTCCAAGAAAAAAGCTTAAAGGCTCAACATTGGATAACAAGAATTCTTGTTCAAGGAGGTCATATGGGTAAAGTAGCTATCCAAAAGAAAGCCTAAAATCATCTCTCAACTGAAACCACATCTAGGATTTCGCCTTGAGTCACACTTGGAGCAAGTTCTGGACAATCATTCATGCAAGAGAATTAAACTATAACTTTTCCCACAAAGCATCACCCTTCAAGGGTTTCACACCATTTTCATTACCACATCAAGAGTCATAAAACAAGTTCACATGAGAATCAAGAAGCCAAACAAAGAATGTGCAATTTATGACAAAAATGTACTCAACTTCTTAAATTCAAATACCCCTTTCTTTTCAAAATTCATTTTTTTTCAACAGTCATGCCATTTAAGAAAATTTCTCTAGTGGTACCTCTCGGAACCTTTGCAATCATTGACTCCAAAAAAAACTTAAACTCGGCATTTTCCCTTAATAAAGTTTCCTCTCAATCCATCATTGGGACATGCCACCTAGTTCAACAAGAAAGAAAACAAAAAAAATCACTCTTTGAAAAAGAATCGTGGTATAAATAAAAATCATAGGAGTTTATTCACTAACTACTATAAATAAAAGGCGATAATTGAAATTTGGGTCATGAAACATTTGGCTTTGACAAAGACCTAATCATTGATACTAACAATTTACAAGCAATTTTTTTGTTTTTCATTCATCATGAGTTCGACCATCACGAGTCTGAGAAAGGCTCAACAACCAACCATATCACAAACAAGATTTTCAAATCCTCCTGACAAAGGCAACAACACATCAGTCAACAAGCCTGGCGAGGGCATAAGAATCTAACAATAACAATCAAAAGAGAGACAATCACAAGAAAGACACTCATCCCACCCCTAATTTGTAGAGAACATTGCAGCTAATATGCAAGTTAAGAATAATTAATGAAAAGAGAGCTCCCTGAATGATCTAGAGAGGGGAATGAGGAATCCTTGAGTAGGTAGCCTCATCAAACCGCCATATAGCAATCTCGAATGCGGAGGGCATCAATGGATTAGATGGACAGTGATTTTCCCGGTGAAGCTACTTCCCAACGGTTTGGGAGGCTTCTCAGTGCATGATAGGAAGTTTCGTCCACCCCACTAGGCTGACAATAAGGATCCGTCTCATAGACAGTGTGCATCCTTAGACGGGGTGGTTTGCTGTGATATATTTCCTCATCCGATATCACCTCAGATTGGCTATCATAGCCCACACACCATTCATTCAGTGGGCTTCTACTACTGGCTAGTTGGGTATCATCAACCACTGGTATATTTAGATTGATATCCTTTGGTGGCAATGCCTCTTTGTGGTTGTCAAGTTCTGTCCTTATGTTCACCACTTCACTTTTCAATACTTCAATTCTAGAACATAAACCTCCCAATTTGTTAATGACCGATTTCATGACCTTTTTGATGGCTTGCTGAATCATCGAGGGAATGGGCTTTGCCAATTTATGCAATAGAGCTTCATGAGTCCGGACCTTATGTGCTATTTGAAGGATGATCATTGTTGGTGAAGAGGTAGCCCTATTGTTTGGTGATGAATCTGTTGCACTTTCATGGGGCCTTGAAGGTGAAGGTGTCACTGGTTCCATGGCCAACTTGGGACGTTTTAAACTTGGGGCATCTTTGTCTATTTTAGTAGCAAAATTAATCACTCCCTCGGCCCTCACTTCATTGTCCAACAACCTAAATTGGGGACAATTTGCATGAAGGCAAAGAAGACTGATGAGAACAAGATAGGGCATAGAAGTTTCTTTTTGCCTGACCTTCCTTTTAAATTGCTCGACAATAATCTCCCCAACATTTATGTGCCTTCGATCCATGATGCATGCCACTAGGATGGCGGTCTCAATGGAACATGAGTTGTGTTCTTGGGGGAATGATATGACCACATACCAAATTGAGCCACATTTGTGCTTCAAATTTGAGATCATGTTGGTGGATCACGCCTTTTGTGGTAGCCCAATACGGTTGACCTACAACAATTATCTCTGCCACCAATTTAAATTGATCATCTTTGTCGATTAATTTTCTTTTGAAATCTCGACTTGGATGCACTGGGTTATCCCAATAAATAGAGTTGATTTCCTCTGAGGTGATGGGAACTTCTTGGCCCCATATCAGCACTGATGAAAAATCTCGACTTTATGCTTCAAGATGTGCTGTTGATCTCTATAAGAGGCATAAATTCCTTCACCAACTCAGGAAATTAAGGGTCCAAGGGCATTGTGAAGGGATCCTAATCTTGATTTGAAATTGATCATAAACATCTTAAAAGTTATCCTTGAAGGAGTTAGCCTCAAATCGAGCTTCTGTACTGATAGACCGATGCTCCTTACATTGAACATAATAACTCTTCATTTTATTAAGTCCAAAATGGAGTTGATCAATCCGCGTTTCCTCCTCGAACTCTGCGACTGGAGTTGTGGAATCCGTTATTGGTGTTTTCCCTTTGTCACATTGTTGAGAGGTGGACATGATGCTATAAATACATATTAGTGCCACAAAAAAAATAACATTTCATTTTTTGTACAATGGAAAAGATAACTCTATGCTAAGATAAGGAATAAAACTCTAAGGACTAAATGACAAACAAGGTGAAACAGTGAAAACATGCATCTATAGCACTGGCGACTCAAGCGGCGAGACGCCGGTGGCAACCTACAAGACGCAGCTGAGTCACGGGTCTGGGAAGATCTCTATCCACACTCTTACCCCTCTGGAGCTACACCAGCATTTCACAGGTCCTGATTCGCTAAGCGCCGGCTAAGCTCGGGTGCTGGGTAGTGGCCTAAAGCCTTGAGCCCTTAAATTGAGCTTCAGTCAGTGTTTTGAGACCAGCCTTACGCTGGTGATATGCCATCTACCAGCCCTGTCTCAAACCTCTTAGCTGAAATTTCTCTAAAGACCAGCCTTACTCACACCCTCTTGATGTGTTGTGAGTTTACAGCACTTTCGGCGCTTAAAACTGAGAAAATAGCATGGAATTAAGTATGTTTATACATATATGAGGTGCTTTTACTTTGTTTTCATGGAAAATAGGCGTTGGAGAAAAAATATGCAAAAGATGCATAAAAGTGCAGAAAATCAGCCACGAATCAATCTCAATACGAGCCGTACCTGGATTGTTCGAGTCGTACTGAGACTTGTGGAAAAGCTCAGAAGGCTGAAACAATGTAAAGGCAGAGTACGACTCTCAGGATGAGTCATACCAAGATGGTACGATCCATAACTGGAGTCGTGAAAATCTTTAGAGAAAAATTCATACAAGCAGTCTCTTGGTACGTGTGGAACCCATGGATTGTAATATATACTTACGACCTGTACCATGAGATGTGGGGAGATTTAGTGATTCTTAGACTTGGCAGAACTACAGATGCAACAAGTAAGTACGAGTCATAGAAGGTAGGTACAAGATGTATGGCAACACTCATAGAAAACTTCAGAAGACATCAAAGTTCTCAAGGCCAAGCCACTAATGGATTGTACGACTCGTAGGACCATGGTATGAGTCATACTAGTTGCCAACACTTAGGCAATCTGCAGCAGCCAAGGAATGTACGAGAGCCAGGTATGACCCGTACAATCTTATTACGAGTTGTATGACCAGTCGTAGGACAAGTCGGTGCCAGATATGGAAATTTCCTTATTAGCTTAGAAAAAGATTTTTGATGTCTATATAAATACCTTTATGTTTTGTTTTAGTAGAGAATCATATAGAGAGAGGGTAGTAGATGTGTGATTACATAGAGAGAAGTTTTATTTGTGAATTATTATCAAGTTTTGCAGAGCAATTCTTAGGATCAACACTTGGTTTTACCAATTGCTCTTGAGTTTGTTCATGTTATACCCCGTAGGATTCCCGACACCTAGATGACCTATTCGCACGTTGGTTAAGCATATTTGAAGGCCATACGTGCTAGAGAAAGGCCCGGGAAAAATATCGGACGAGAAACTTGTCGAACCATCGCGGAAGGAGCTGAGGTAGAGCCCCTCCGCGATGGCAGCATGTCACGGAGGTGAAGCCTCCGCGTTGTCTCCGTGACACGTTGGCCTTGTCCAGGCCCAAGTATATAAAGCCCCACTTCGGTTTAATTTCATTAAAACCTCTTAAAATTTCCAGAAAACGCAAGAGAACAGGGAGAGAACGAAGAAGTAATATAATTTTCATCCGATTATGCTGCTAAACATTGTCCAAACTCAAATTAACCTCAGATACCGAGGTATTTAGCAGCAGAGAGCATTCCTACGGATTTAGTTTCGTGAAATACGGCCGACGAATCATCGAGCCACCGAGCTAAGGTAAGTAGAATTGCTCCAAACTAGTGTCTATGTGTTCCTAGCTGAGAAGTGAATATTTCTCCCTTTTGGACCTCTGAAAAATAGCGAGTTTTCGATCGTCTTTCGATAAGCCTAAGATTAGGCTATAAACTATATCGAAAGTGACGTTGCTCTTTAAAATAAAGCTGTATTTAGTATTAATTGACACATTTATGAATGCAGTTGGGAGAAAATAGTTGAAGTACCGGCCGATCCTCGTCCGACAGACGGATAGTTCGAGGATAAGGTATGTAAAGCTAGTTTCCTCGGCAAGTTAGTAATCTCGGGACAGTACAGTAATTTAAAGGCCAATAGAATGTTCAGAAGTCATGTGTTATGTTTATTACGAATGTTGGTACGATATTAGAAGCATCATGTTGTATTTAGCGCGAAACTTGTTAGCACGATATAGATTCTAATATAAGTGTTAGGAACTGCACAGCATGCTCAGTATGTGATGTGACACAGAATGTTAGGATATCATTGTATTCGATTGAAACCCAGTAAAGCAATGTAATATCTGTAAGACATCTCAGAAGTAGAATGATAAGTTAAAATGAAGTTAGAAAGCATGTTAGGAATAGTAAATCATGTTACTAAATAAACTCAGCATACAACATAGTTTTCAGCAGAAAGACCATATCTTGTTCAGCATTAGACCCAGTACAGTCTGGCAGAAGACTATATTTATACGTATATACTATTACCAGCCTCAGCATGTATTAAGTACACACATATTACTATCACTAGCTCAGCATATAGTATATACAAATACTTTACCACTATTAGCTTCAGTATGTGGGACATGCAGATAGTATTACTTGTTGAGACCGTTGTATTGTTGGGGTTGGACTACCTAGCATCCATGACCGCCCCAGGGTTAATAGCTGTATCGACTCGTCCGCCAGAGGACGAGGATACGTCGCTCTACGGAGTGGCATGCCGTCCCACAGGGGACGAAGATGGGATGCCAGTTTTCCCCATATTGTGCCTTGGTCGGCCCTTACACACCCCTGTCGAGCGGATACGCCCGGGTGTTGATTCAGGAGTCCTCCGGACTCAGATGCAGTTATAGTCAGGGGCTCAGTGGGCCCAAGTGCATACCCAGGGGACCGGCGGGATGCTTATAGTTATTGTAGGAGATGGGATGACTGGTGTAGGGGTATAGATTCTGTGTTGGTTGTACCCCCCAGCTTATGGGGGCCAGGTAAGGTTTGAGTGTGTTATGTTATGTTATGATATGTCATGCCGTGTTACAGTAGATACGAGTAGATCGACAGTAGAACGATAAATCCTCAGGTATGACTCCTGCTCCTTCCAGTATAATTAAAAGAAGGTATGATTTACATTATCGGACAGTTAATCCATTCCTTTCTACTTCAGTTTCATCAGTTGTATTGTTATTTTCAGATATTTCTTTCAGTTATTGCTTTACATACTCAGTACCAACGGTACTAACGCCCAGTGGGACGCTGCATTACTTGCCTGCAGGTACTCATAGACGAGCAGGCGATCCCTGGTGATTCCTATCAGCGATCGAGTATTCAGCTCCTGTCATTCGGAGACTGAATCCCAGAGGTGTATTTCTTTTTCTTTTGTTGTATAGTACGGTAGGTCGGGGCCCTGTCCCGATCATTTCTATTGTTATTCCTAGAGGCTTGCAGTCTGTATATATTTCCCTGTGGTCAGATGAGCCAGTCGTGTGAGGCCGTGCAGTTGTATAGCTATTAGTACTTCTGTTTTCTTTATGCTGGCCGTGTGGGGCCATAGTTCGACAGTAGTGGTGACCTTGCCGGTCACGTAGCTATCCAGTACTTCATAGTTGAGTTATAGATAACTAGACAACATGGTGGCCTTGTCGGCCCGCATAGGTTTCCCTATAGTTGCATGTTTCTGGTCAGCTATTATTACAGGTACAAGAGGCTATAGGCCAATGGGCTGGGGGCTGTGTTTACAGCCGTTATATAGCCCTTTGTTTCCAGAAATGTGAGTTAGAGCTAGCCAGGCACCAGATGTGCTCAGGCTCAGCAGTCTAGCAGTATTGGTCCTAGTAGGGCACCTGGTGCCAGTCATACCCCCCAAGGCGGGGTGTGACAAACTTGGTATCAGAGCAGGTCGTATCCCAGGGAGTCTGCAAGCCGTGCTAAGTAGAGTCCTGTCCATGGATGTGTTGTGCACCACATACTATGGGTAGGAGGCTGCAAGGCATGATAGGATAGTTGTCTTTTATTCTTATTCAGTCGTGCTGTAGAGCGGTACAATATAGGGTTGAGTCCCTAAAAGCTTACTATATTCTTTGGTTACAGATAATGTCAGACCAGCGACATCCTATCACAGGCCGGAGCTTAGATATTGCAGCAGGGGAAGGCACCAGCAGGGTGCCTCACCCTCGTTTAGAAACAGCCCGGTCAGAGGGCATTACAGAGGCATCGTCCCAGCCTTCTCAGCAGTCTCCACCACATCAGGAGCCACTTGGGGCGACACTACCTCCAGCAGTCCCTATACTGACACCTTCTGACCAGGAGGTTAGGAGTGCGGTAGTTATGTTAGCACAGATGATGGCGGCTTAGCGTCAGTCGATGCCGTCTACAGTTGCGGAGCCATCAGGAGGGCCTGACAGTTCGAGGGTCCGAGAGTTCTTGGCTCTGAATCCCCCACAGTTTACAGGTACGGACCGGACAGAGGACCCTCAGGATTTTCTGGATCAAATGCAGAGAATCTTCAGGGTTATGCATGCCACGCCTACAGAATCAGTTGAGTTGGCAGCATTTCGGTTACGGGACATCGCCGTGTTGTGGTATGAAAGCTGGGAAAGGTCCCGAGGGAGAGATGTTTCCCCTCCGACCTGGTCCAGCTTCTCAGGGGCTTTTCTGGATCACTATTTTCTGCGGGAGATTCGACAGGCTCGGGTAGACCAGTTCCTACATCTGGAGCAGGGGGCCATGAGTGTTTGGGAATATTCCTTGCGGTTTGATTCTTTAGCCCGGTATGCACCGGCCTTTGTTGATACCATGGCATCCAGAGTACACCGCTTTATCATGGGGTTGAATCCAGAATATGTGGAGACTTATATTACGGCTACACTGCGAGAGGACATGGACATTGCTCGAGTTCAGGCATTCGCCCAGAATATTGAGGGCATCAGACAGCGGCATTGGGAGATCAGAAGGGTTAATCAGGAACAGCGTCGCCGGGACAGGCCAGTTGAGTTACAGAGGGAGGCTCGGGGAGGACCCAGGCCATGATTGTTAGACAGGCCGCCCAGGCCCCCGCCTCCGCCACAGCCGCAGGGGGGTAGATTCAGTCGCAGGGGGCAGTCAGAGACTAGTAGAGGCTCGCAGATGGCAGATTCACCATTACAGAGGAGGGTGGAGCAGAGTAGGTATACCCTACCACTTTGCCCTATATGCAGTCGACGCCATCCTGGAGCATGCAGGTATGGTTCCGCCGCATGTTATATTTGTGGCCAAGAAGGCCATTTGATGAAAGATTGCCCAGCCAGAGGTCGAGAGGACCGGGATAGACAGGATAGGGCATCTGCAGGGTCACGATCCACAGCATCCTCGGCAGGGCGCAGGCCCTCAGTTTCAGCAGGCAGAGGTCGGGGCAGATCAGAGGCCTCCAGTACGGGTGCAGGTCCAAGCCGCACATATGCTTTACCAGGGAGGCAAGATTCAGAAGCGTCACCTGATGTTGTGACAGGTATGCTAACTATCTGCTCACACCCTGCTTATGTGTTGATTGATCCAGGGTCTACTTTGTCCTACATTACTCCATTTGTGGCACGAAAGTTTAGTATTGCACCAGAATTATTGCAGCAGCCCTTTTTAGTATCCACGCCCGTCGGTGACTCTATTGTGGCTAGCAAAATTTACTGAGGGTGTACAGTAGAGGTTGCTGACCGTCAGACTACAGTAGATCTGGTCGAGTTAGAAATGATAGACTTCGATGCCATAATGGGTATGGATTGGTTAGTACCGTGCTTTGCCAACGTTGAATGTTGGACCAAGACGATCCAATTCCACTTCCCAGGAGAAGCAGTGCGAGAGTGGAAGGGCAGCACCGCTACGCCAAAAGGTAGGTTTATTTCCTACCTTCAAGCGAGAAAGTTGATATCTAAGGGATGTATTTACCATCTGGTCAGAGTCCAGGATGTCCAAGCAGGATCTCCGACACTCCAGTCTGTTCCGGTAGTGAATGAATTCCCTGATGTGTTTCCTGATGAGTTACCTGGTATTCCCCCAGAAAGGGAGATAGATTTTGCTATTGACTTGTTACCAGGCACTTAGCCGATATCAATTCCTCCCTATCGTATGGCTCCTGTGGAACTCAGAGAATTAAAAGAGCAGTTGAAAGATTTATTGGATAAAGGTTTTATCAGGCCGAGTACTTCACCGTGGGGTGCGCCAGTTTTATTTGTGAGGAAAAAAGATGGCTCGCTCCGAATGTGCATAGATTATCGACAATTAAACAAAGTTACAGTAAAGAACAAGTACCCGCTTCCCAGAATTGATGACTTATTTGATCAGTTGCAGGGAGCCAGATACTTTTCTAAGATTGACTTGCAGTCCGGATATCACCAGGTCCGAGTACGTGAGAGAGATATTCCTAAGACAGCGTTCAGGACCCGATATGGACATTTTGAATTTCTAGTCATGTACTTCGGGTTAACGAATGCCCCGACAGTCTTCATGGACCTGATGAACAGTATTTTCAGACCTTTCCTGGACTTGTTCGTGATAGTATTCATTGATGACATTTCGGTGTATTCTCGCTCTGAAGCAGATCACCGGACCCATTTGCGGACAGTGCTCTAGATCCTCAGGGACCGCCAGCTGTATGCTAAATTTTCTAAGTGTGAATTCTGGCTTAACTCAGTGGCCTTTTTAGGGCATATCGTGTTGGACGCTGGTATACAAGTTGACAAGCAGAAAATAGAAGCAGTTAAGTCATGGCCTAGGCTTACCACTCCAACTGAAGTTCGTAGCTTTCTGGGGTTGGCAGGATATTACAGGAGGTTCGTTGAAGGGTTCTCGACCATTGCGGCACCTCTGACCAAACTGACACAGAAAGCAGCAAAGTTTCAATGGATAGAGGCATGCGAGCAGAGCTTCCAGGAACTGAAAGACAGATTAACCTCCGCCCCAGTATTAGCATTGCCGGAAGGCACAGAAGGTTATTCGGTCTATTGCGACGCGTCAGGTGTCGGGTTAGGTTGTGTGTTGATGCAGCATGGTAGAGTGATAGCATATGCTTCCAGACAGTTGAGGAAACATGAAAAGAACTACCCTACCCACGACCTGGAATTAGCCGCAGTGATCCACGCCTTGAAGATGTGGAGGCATTACCTGTACGGCGTCCATGTTGATATTTACACAGATCATAAGAGCCTACAGTACATCTTCACTCAGAAGGAGTTGAATCTACGGCAATGTCGCTGGTTGGAGCTGTTAAAAGATTATGATGTGAATATTCTCTATCACCCCGGAAAAGCTAATGTAGTGGCAGATGCCCTGAGCCGTAAGTCAATGGGGAGTTTGGCGTATTTGCGACCTGAGAAGCGAGAGTTAGCCAAAGAAATTCATCAGTTAGCTGGTTTAGCCGTTCGAGTAATGGAAACAGAAAATAATAGAGCAGTAATTCAGAATTCTGCTGTGTCATCATTAGTTACAGAAGTAAAAGAACGACAGTATGAGGACCCTAATTTAGTCCAGCTCAGAGATAGAATTCAGAAAGGTAAGGAGTCAGATTTCCAAATGACTAAGGATGATGTGCTACGCTGTAAGGGCCGCCTCTGTGTCCCGAATGTTTCAGGGCTTCGTGGGCGGATCATGCATGAGGTACATTACGCTCGCTATTCCCTCCATCCAAGAGCGACGAAAATGTACCACGACATCAGAGACATCTACTGGTGGCCAGGTATGAAAGATGAGATAGCCAAATTTGTATCTAGATGTTCTAACTGTCAGCAGGTGAAAGCGGAGCACCAGAAGCTGGGCGGTTTGACGCAAGATATAACGGTGCCTACGTGGAAATGGGAAACGATAAACATGGATTTTGTAACAGGGTTACCCCGTACCAGATGCAGAAATGATTCCATTTGGGTAATAGTTGACAGGCTGACAAAATCAGCTCATTTCCTGCCAGTGAGGGCTACCTTCTCAGCTGAGGATTATGCCGAATTATATATCAGAGAAATAGTTAGATTGCATGGAGTGCCAGTATCCATAATTTCAGACAGAGGGGCACAGTTTACAGCTAGATTCTGGCAGTCGTTCCAGAGGGGTTTGGGGATGCAGATTAACTTGAGCACAACATTCCACCCTCAGACAGATGGGCAGGCTGAGCGGACTATCCAAACGCTCGAAGATATGCTACGAGCGTGTGTGCTAGATTTTGGGGGTAGCTGGGATGAGCATCTTTCGTTGATTGAATTTTCTTATAATAACAGTTATCATTCAGCTATCCAGATGGCGCCCTTTGAAGCATTATATGGGCGGATATGTAGATCGCCGGTGGGCTGGTTTGAAGTGGGGGAATCAGCATTGGTTGGCCCAGACATTGTTCGGCAGTTAGAGGAAAAGATAAAGCTTATCCGAGAACGTTTACTGACTGCTCAGAGCCGCCAAAAGTCTTATGCAGATATGCGGCGCAGAAATCTAGAATTTGCGATAAATGACTGGGTATATCTGAAAGTGTCTCCGATGAAACGGGTGATGAGATTCGGCAAGAAAGGCAAGCTTAGCCCGAGATTCATCGGGCCATATCAGATTCGGCGAAGAATAGGCCGAGTTGCATACGAATTGAACTTGCCTCCGGAGTTAGCATCTGTTCACCCAGTATTCCATGTCTCCATGTTGAGGAAGTTCGTAGGAGACCCTTCTACAGTAGTTCCCGTTCAGGATGTCCAGGTCACAGAAGAGTTAGCTTATGAAGAGGTTCCAGTAGCTATTTTAGACAGACAAATTCGCAGGTTGAGGACTAAAGATGTTGCGCCTATCAAAGTATTGTGGCGTAACAGGAACCGTGAGGAAATGACGTGGGAAGCTGAAGAAGATATGAAAGCTAGGTACCCTCACCTATTCCAGGCCTAGTCAGGGGACAGTTATGTCCATATTATTGCTTATGTAGTATTTTATGGTTGTATATGTATAAGTGAGAAAGATTGATACTTAACCATCCAGTGAATCCTAAAGTATTGTGTACAGTACCTGTATTGGACTTTTCTGCATTTCAGGTTTTTGGTATAGTACATATTACAGGGGAGACTCTGGCGAAATTTTTCTAAACAAGTAAGTTAAGTAGTCCTCTAGATAGCAGTATACATTCGAGGACGAATGTTCTTAAGGGGGGGAGAATGTTATACCCCGTAGGATTCCCGGCACCTAGATGACCTATTCGCACGTTGGTTAAGCATATTTGAAGGCCATACGTGCTAGAGAAAGGCCCGGGAAAAAGATCGGATGAGAAACTTGTCGAACCATCGCGGAAGGAGCTGAGGCAGAGCCCCTCCGCGATGGCAGCGTGTCACGGAGGTGAAGCCTCCGCGTTGGCTCCATGACACGTTGGCCTTGTCCAGGCCCAAGTATATAAAGCCCCACTTCAGTTTAATTTCATTAAAACCTCTTAAAATTTCCAGAAAACGCAGGAGAACAGGGAGAGAACAAAGAAGTAATATAATTTTCATCCGGTTACGCTGCTAAACGTTGTCCAAACTCAAATTAACCTCAGATATCGAGGTATTTAGCAGCAGAGAGCATTCCTACGGATTTAGTTTCGTGAAATACGGCCGATGAATCGTCGAGCCACCGAGCTAAGGTAAGTAGAATTGCTCCAAACTAGTGTCTATGTGTTCCTAGCTGAGAAGTGAATATTTCTCCCTTCTAGACCTCTGAAAAATAGCGAGTTTTCGACCGTCTTTCGATAAGCCTAAGTTTAGGCTATAAACTATATCGAAAGTGACGTTGCTCTTTAAAATAAAGCTGTATTTAGTATTAATTGACACATTTATGAATGCAGTTGGGAGAAAATAGTTGAAGTACCGGCCGAGCCTCATCCGACAGACGGATAGTTCGAGGATAAGGTATGTAAAGCTAGTTTCCTCGGCAAGTTAGTAATCTTGGGACAATACAGTAATTTAAAGGCCAGTGAATGTTCAGAAGTCATGTGTTATGTTTATTACGAATGTTGGTACGATATTAGAAGCATCATGTTGTATTTAGCGCGAAACTTGTTAGCACGATATAGATTCTAATATAAGTGTTAGGAACTGCACAACATGCTCAGTATGTGATGTGACACAGAATGTTAGGATATCATTGTATTCGATTGAAACCCAGTAAAGCAATGTAATATCTGTAAGACATCTCAGAAGTAGAATGATAAGTTAAAATGAAGTTAGAAAGCATGTTAGGAATAGTAAATCATATTACTATATAAACTCAGCATACAACATAGTTTTCAGCAGAAAGACCATATCTTGTTCAGCATTAGACCCAGTACAGTCTGGCAGAAGACTATATTTATACGTATATACTATTACTAGCCTCAGCATGTATTAAGTACGCACATATTACTATCACTAGCTCAGTATATAGTATATACAAATACTTTACCACTATTAGCTTCAGTATGTGGGACATGCAGATAGTATTACTAGTTGAGACCGTTGTATTGTTGGGGTTGGACTACCTAGCATCCATGACCGCCCCAGGGTTAATAGCTGTATCGACTCGTCCGCCAGAGGACGAGGATACGTCGCTCTACGGAGTGGCATGCCATCCCATAGGGGACAAAGATGGGATGCCAGTTTTCCCCATATTGTGCCTTGGTCGGCCTTTACACACCCCTGTCGAGCGGATACGCCCGGGTGTTGATTCAGGAGTCCTCTGGACTCAGATGCAGTTATAGTCAGGGGCTCAGCGAGCCCAAGTGCATACCCAGGGGACCGGCTGGATGCTTATAGTTATTGTAGGAGATGGGATGACCGAGGTAGGGGTATAGATTCTGTGCTGGTTGTAACCCCCCGACTTTTGGAGGCCGGGTAAGGTTTGAGTGTGTTATGTTATGTTATGATATGTCATGCCGTGTTACAGTAGATACGAGTTGATCGACAGTAGAACGATAAATCCTCAGGTATGACTCCTGCTCCTTCTAGTATAATTAAAAGAAGGTATGATTTACATTATCGGACAGTTAATCCATTCCTTTCTACTTCAGTTTCATCAGTTGTATTGTTATTTTTAGATATTTCTTTCAGTTATTGCTTTACATACTCAGTACCAGCGGTACTGACACCCGGTGGGGTGCTGCATTACTTGCCTGCAGGTACTCATAGACGAGCAGGTGATCCCTCGTGATTCCTGTCAGCGATCGAGTATTCAGCTCCTGTCATTCGGAGACTGAATCCCAGAGGTGTATTTCATTTTCTTTTGTTGTATAGTACGGGTAGGTCGGGGCCCTGTCCCGATCATTTCTATTGTTATTCCTAGAGGCTTGCAGTAATATATTTCCCTGTGGTCAGATGAGCCGGTCGTGTGAGGCCGTGCAGTTGTATAGCTGTTAGTACTTCTGTTTTCTTTATGCTGGCCGTGTGGGGCCATAGTTCGACAGTAGTGGTGACCTTGCCGGTCACGTAGCTATCCAGTACTTCATAGTTGAGTTATAGATAACTAGACAGCATGGTGGCCTTGTCGGCCCGCATAGGTTTCCCTATAGTTGCATGTTTCTGGTCAGCTGTCATTACAGGTACAAGAGGCTATAGGCCAATGGGCCGGGGGCTGTGTTTACAGCCGTTATATAGCCCTTTGTTTCCAGAAATGTGAGTTAGAGCCAGCCAGGCACCAGATGTGCTCAGGCTCAGCAGTCTAGCAGTATTGGTCCTAGTAGGGCACCAGGTGCCAGTCATACCCCCCAAGGCGGGGTGTGACAGTTCATTAATATTTAAAGCAGGTTTTCTTCCAATTATTATTGTAAGTATTTAATTATGCATTTTTTTAATACTAATTACAATCTTACAATCATGAGAGGCTAAAACCTCTACAGCTAGGATTGTGGGAACCATGGTGGATTAATCAAATAGGGTTACACAAAGTGATTCAAAACCAATGCTAATCACTTGTATTGTATTCTCTTCATCTTTAAACGTTTCTTAACGGTGCGTAACGTTAGGACTTGCCTGAATTCTTTACTTGCTTGCACATAGAGAAGTAGAGATTAGAAAAAGAGAATTACAACAAAGCCTTGATTTTTGTGATCATTGTAGGACTTGTGCTGCGGTCGCAGAAAAGTTAATTTAGGACATATCGATAACGGATAGTTTGAAATCGCTCATGAGATCTGACCCAGTGATTGAGTATAGTCATCCAATAGGGACGAACCAGTCATTTGGATGAACCCTAGTAATCAGTTCTACAAGTAAGCATTGGGATTGATCATGCATGCATACCCGAAGTAGTTATGAACCCATGGGGAACACTTACCCTAGTTATTTGCAAATCTTGATAACAACCACAATTACGATCTTGTTTTAATATTGTTTTTCTTTAAACCCCCAATTTTGAAATAACTTACTAACAAGTTTATGTATCGGCATTAGCCTAGACTTACCCTATTCCCTGTAGGTTCGACCCCAACCTCTTTGTTGGGTTCTTTATTGATGATGTCCGCTTCATACTTTTCCAGAAAGTGTGAGTTTTAGCGTTATCAAAAAGTGGCATCATTGCCGGGAAATACGACTAAGATTAGATTAATTGCTTGTATTTAACTTTTGGGTGTTATTTCCCCATTTACTTTTTCATTGTTTTTCTTCTGTGATACATTCAGGCTAACACCAAGGAAGCTACCTTTGTGAACACTCAGATGGAAGACAAGAGGCTTCTAGTGCCCATGGGAGAGATGATGAGTGGTGACACATTAGAAGCCATCTTGATGAACTATGAAGGAGATGCAGTATCGGGGTACATGGAATTGGTAAATGCACTATAAGGAATGGGGTCATATAACTTCAAACCAAGAAGTTAGACCTTGACTTGAAGAACCATGTGACTCCGATAGAAAAGCCATCAGTGGAGAAACCACTAGTCCTGGAACTGAAGGCATTACCTCCCCACCTTAGATACGCATTCTAGGGTGAAGACAACACTTTGCCAGTGATTATTGCAGCTGACTTGATAGACTGGCGAGTTAGAAGCTTTAGTCACAGTATTAAAAAGGCACAAAAAGGCAATTGGCTGGACCATAGCTAACATCATCGGGATCCCTCCAGACATATGTACTCACAAATCTAGCTTGAGCCAAACTGCACACCAAATATAGAGCATCAGCGACGCTTGAATCCACCAATGCAAAAAATAGTGAAAAAGGAGATTATCAAGTGGCTAGACGCTGGTGTAGTTTACCCCATTGCGGATAGCAAGTGGTTAAGTTCAGTAAAGTGTGTTCCAAAGAAAGGTGGGATCACAGTGATATCCAATGAGAAGAATAAGCTGATACCAACAAGACCAGTCATAGGATGGAGTGTGTGCATAGATTACAAAAAGCTCAACCACTGGACCCAGAAAGACCATTTATCGATGCTATTCATGGATTAGATACTTGACAGATTAGCAGGTAGAGGGTGGTACTATTTTTTTTATGGATATTCGGGGTACAATCAGATCTGTATAGCCCTAAAAGACCAAGAGAAAATCACTTTCACTTTCCCTATTGAACATTTGCTTTCAGGAGAATGCCATTTGGGTTGTGCAATGCACCAGCCACATTCTAGCGTTGTATGATGTTGATATTCTTGGATATGGTGGAGGATACATTCGAGGTCTTCATGGATGATGTTACACCCCGTCAGTTTCCATCGGTTAAGTCCGCATATTCGTATGTTAAACAAGAGTTTTAGAGTGTGAAGCGTACGAGAAAGGGCCCGGGGAAAAGATATATGAGCGTCGAATCAAGGTGAGGGAGAAGGCCGGAGCAAGCTGCAACAGGGGCAGTATGTCCCGGACCCCCTCCCTCCGTGTTGGGCACCGTGACACACCCGTAAATCGGCGCATTGGCGGCCGTGACACGGACCCCCCTGTCCACCGCCCAAATGTTATATAAGTTCATGTTTTCATTTGTTTTCATTTCATATATATATATATATATATATATATATATATCCTCATCCAGAGAGAGGGGGACACAATTCTAAAGTAATTTCCTTTCAAAAATGCTACCAAACGCCGCCCAAATTTAAATTAAATTCAGGTATCAGGTTATAAGCCTGAAGGGAGCATTACTACGGAGTTAGTTTCTCGCAATTCCCCTGACAAATCATAACCCTGCCGAGTAGAAGTTGTCAGAATTGCTCCAAACTGATTTCTATATGATCACAGGCTTCAAGTAAGCATTTCTCCCTTCTTAACTCTCAAGAAATTATACGTTTTCGATCGTATTTTGTTAAGTTGAAGTATAGTTAATATTAGTATTAAAAGTTATCATTTTTTCCAAATTTAGTATTGAAACTAGTCTCATTCTTCTAGTAATGCGATCAAAGTTGGGAAGAGCTATTGAATACGAATTGGAACTTGCCAGTTAATCAGGAATTGGCGATCCAGGTGCCGTCCAGAGCGGCAGATGTGTCGGAACCACCTCCAGCAGCTCCTTTAGCGATACCATCAGACAAGGAGGTCAGGAGAGTTGTATTCATCTTAACTCAGATGATCTCTATGCAGCGTCACCAGTGGCACCCGTGGTTGCTGAATCTTCAAGAGGACCTGGTAGTTCAAGGATGCGAGAGTTTCTTGTGCTGAGTCCCCCACAGTTCACAGGGACGGACAGAGATGAGGAACCTCAGGACTTTTTGGACCAGTTGAAGTAGATCTTCAGGGTAATGCATGCCACACCTGTAGAGTTGGTTGAGTTAGAGCTATTTCGATTGCGCGATATAGCAGTGTTATGGTACGAGAGTTGGGAGAGGTCCCGAGGTAGAGATGTTCCCCCTCTAACTTGGTCCAGTTTTTAAAGGCCTTCTTGGACCACTATTTGCCGTGAGAAATCTGACAGGGCTGGGTAGATCTGTTTCTATATTTGGAGCAGGCTTTAATGAGTGTTTGGGAGTATGTTATGAGATTTGACTCGTTGGACCCATATGCACCAGCTTTTGTAGACGGTATGCTGGCCAGGGTGCACTGGTTCATTATGGGGCTACTTCCAAAGTACGTGGAGACTTGTGTTATAGCAACTCTGTGGGATGACATGAATATTTCCCATATTCAGGCATTTACTCAGAGTATTGAGGGGATCAGGCAATGACAACAAGAGATAGAAGGGCAAATCAGGAGCAGCGCTGTAGGGCTAGACATGGTGACACTCAGGTAGATTTTCAAGGCAGACCTAGGCCACAACTATTAGGCAGACCACCCAAACCCCCACCTCCACAGCAACAGCAGGGTGGTAGAATAGGTTATCGAGGATAGTCAGGACCCCGTGAGAGTTCACGGCCATCAAGTTCGCAGCAGCAGAGAGGGTTAGAGCAGAGTAGATTCACTGTGCCACCTTGCCCTATTTGCAGTCCACGCCATCTTGGGGCATGTAGGTATGGTTCTACTGCTTGTTACACCAATGGACAAGAGGGTCACATGATGAGAGACTGTCCAGCCAGAGGTCAGAGTGATCAGGACCAACAGGACAGATCTTTAGTAGGGTCACATTCCCCAACACCCTCAGCAGGGCGAAGGCCCTTAGCTCCAGCCGGCAGAGGCCGAGGTAGGTCAAGGGCGTCAAGTTCAGGCACCGTTCTGGATTGCACGTATGCTTTATCGGGGTGACAGGAGTCAGAGTCATCGCCGGATGTTGTGATAGGTATGCTGGACATTTGTTCTCATTCAGCTTATGTTTTGATAGACCCAGGTTCCACTTTGTCTTATGTTACACCATTAGTGGCGCAGAAGTCCGGTGTAAAGCAAGAATTTCTTCAGCAACCCTTTTCAATGTCCATGCCTGTTGGTGATTCTATTATAGCTAAATGGATCTACCGGGGTTGTACGGTAGAGGTTGTTATTCGCCAGACTTTGGCGGACTTTGTGGAACTAGACATGATTGATTTTGATGCAATATGGGTATGGATTGCCTAGTGCCATGTTATGCCAATGTAGAATGTTGGACCAAGACTATTTGATTCCACTTTCCAGGGGAGGTAATACGGGAGTGGAAAGGCAATGAGGTCACGCCAAAAGGTAGGTTTATATCCTATCTTCGGGCGAGAAAGTTAATAGCAAAGGATTGCATCTATCATATTGTCAGGGTATAGGATGGTCAAGAAGAATCCCTAAATCTTCAGTCCATTCCAGTAGTCAATGAATTTCTAGATGTGTTCTCAGATGAACTTCCTGGTATTCCCCCAGAATGGGAAATAGATTTTTCTATTGACCTACTATCAGGTACTCAGCCTATATCCACCCCTCTGTATCGAATAACTTTTGTTGAGCTTAGAGAATTGAAGGAACAGCTGAAAGATCTGCTGGATAAGGGCTTCATCAGGATGAGTACATCACTGTGGGGTGTACCGTTTTTGTTTGTAAGAAAGAAAGACGGCTCCCTCTGCATGTGTATAGATTACCGCGACAGTTAAATAAAGTTACCATCAAGAATAAATACCCGCTTCCTAGGATAGATGACTTATTTGATCAGCTACAAGGGGCGAAGTATTTCTCTAAGATCGACTTGAGTTCTAGGTATCACCAGGTGTGGATTCGGGAGAGAGATATCCCAAAGATAGCTTCCAGGACCAGGTATGGTCATTTTTAATTCCTAGTTATGTCCTTCGGGTTGACGAATGCCCCAGTAGTGTTCATGGATTTGATGAACAGAATCTTCAGGCCATATCTAGACTTGTTTGTGATCATATTCATTGATGACATTCTAGTGCATTCCCACTCAAAAGAAGAACATCGGCATCATTTGCGAACAGTGCTGCAGATTCTCAAGGATCGCTAGTTGTATGCAAAATTTTCAAAATGTGACTTCTGGATGAGTTCGGTAGCCTTTTTGGGTCATATTGTGTCAGATGCTGGTATTTAGGTAGATTCACAGAAGATTGAGGCAGTAAAGACATGGCCTAGACCTACAACTCCAACTGAGGTACACAATTTCCTAGGGTTAGCAGGATATTACAGAAGATTTGTAGAGGAAATTTCTACTCTATCAACACCTTTGACTAAGTTAACTCAGAAAGCAGCTTAATTTCACTGGACTAGAGCGTGTGAACAGAGATTTCAGAAGTTGAAAAATAGATTGACATCAACACCCATACTAGCTTTGCTAGAATGTTCAGAGGGTTATGCAGTGTGTTGTGATGCTTCTGGCGTTGGATTAGGGTGTGTTCTGATGCAACATGGTAAGGTAATTGCTTATGCTTCAAGGAAGATGAGGAAGCATGAAAAGAACTATCCCATTCACGACCTGTAGTTAGCGGCAGTAGTTCACACCTTAAAAATCTGGAGACATTACCCGTATGGGGTGCATGTGGACATTTTTACTGATCATAAGAGCCTCCAGTACATCTTTACACGGAAAGAGTTGAATCTATGGCAGTGTCGCTGGTTAGAATTATTGAAGGACTACAACATGAATATTTTATACCATCCAGGGAAGGCTAATATCATTGCAGATACCCTTAGTCATAGATATATGAAAAGTTTGGCACATTTGAGGCCTGAACAGTGGGAGCTGATTTGAGAATTGCACAAATCAGCCAGCCTAGCCGTTCGAATAGTAGACTCGGGAGACAATGGGGCAGTGATTCAAATACCGCAGTATCATCCCTAGTTGTAAAGGTGAAAGAACGGCAGTATGAAGATCCTAACCTGGTACAACTTAGAGATAAAGTTTAGCAAGGTGAAGTACTAGCTTTTAAGGTAACTGAAGACGGGGTCTTGAGATCTAGGGGTCGCCTCTGGGTTCCAGATGAGGTAGGACTTCACCAGAAGATCATGGAAGAGGTACATTATTCTCACTATTCTCTTCATCCAGGTTCAACAAAGATATATCATAACATAAAAGAGATTTACTGGTTGCCGGGAATGAAAGGGTGTAGCAGAATTTGTAGCATAATGCCCTAACTGTTAGCAAGTAAAAGCGGAACATCAAAAACCTGGTGGATTGACCCAAGAGATAGCGGTACCTATGTGAATTGGGAAGCAATCAATATGGATTTTGTGACAGGGTTACCTCATACCAAGTGCAGATTTGATTCTATCTGGGTGATTCTTGATGGATTCACAAAATCAGCTCATTTTTTGCCAGTTAGGACCACCTTCTGAGCCGAGGACTATGCTGAATTGTATATCAGAGAGATAGTTCGTTTACATGGTGTCCCAACATCTATCATTTTTTACAGGGGGCACAATTTACAGCTAGATTCTAGCAGTCATTTCAGAAAGGCTTGGGAACAAAGGTTAATTTGAGTATAGTATTCCATCCTCAGATAGATGGGCAGGCAGAACGTACAATTCAGACGCTTGAAGATATGTTGCGGGCGTGTGTGTTATACTTCGAGGGAAGTTGGGATAAGCATTTACCCCTTATTGAATTTTCTTACAACAACAACTATCATTCGGCAAAAAAGGCGCCTTATGATGCCTTATATGGGCGTAAATGCAGATCCCGTATCGGGTGGTTTGAAGTAGGGGAGTCAGAATTAGTAGGACCTGACATGATCCACCAGTCAGAGGAGAAGGTAAAGCTTATCAGAGAGCACATGCTGACAGCTCAGAGTCGCCAGAAATCCTACTCTGATGTGCGGCGAAGAGACCTGGAATTTAGTGTTGGTGATTGGGTGTTTCTGAAAGTTTCGCCAATGAAGGGCATAATGAGGTTTGGTGAAAAGGGAAATCTTAGCCCTAGGTTTATTAGGCCATATCAGATCCTCCGGAGAAGAGGCCAAGTGGCTTATGAGTTAGACTTACCCCCAGAGTTAGAAGCTGTTCACTCGGTCTTTCACGTGTCAATGTTGCGGAAATGTATAGGGGACCCGTCTTGAGTCGTGCTAGTTGAGGACGTCTAGGTTACTGAGGAGTTAGCCTACAAAGAGGTTCCAGTAGCCATATTAGATCGGCAGGTTCGTAGATTGAGAAAAAAAGATGTCGCCTCTGTTAAAGTATTATGGAGGAACAGGAATAAAGAAGAGATGACCTAGGAAGCTGAGGATGATATGAAATCTAGGAATCCTCACCTGTTAAGGTAAGGTTGTTATTCAGTTATTATTTTACTACTGGTACTATTAGTACTGTTGCTTAGCTACCCCCTTTTATTGTGTAATGGTTGTTATGGCATCTTATGAGGCGCCTATATTGGACTTTTTTGCGTTTTAGGTTTTCGGATAGTCCATATTATAGAGGAGACGTTGCCGAAATTTTTCTAAATCTTGGTTGAGAGAGTTAACTCCTTTAAACCTGAGAATGACATTCGAGGACGAATGTTCCTAAGGGGGTTACACCCCGTAAAAGTTAACGACTAGTAAGTGTACCCGTAGATTTGTGAAGAATAAAGAGAGCGTGACACGTGTAGAAAAATCCTTAAAAGTGGGGTCGGACAGAACCAGCATGCGCGGGCCAGCGTGATGCGCCATCAAGCAGCGCACTTACCAACGCGGCGCTCCAGGCCTGCTGGTGCCTTGAGAGACGCAGCGTGGCACTAGGATTTCCATGATGACTGGCACGAGGTGCTCCCCAGTCCACCGCCCAAGTATATATATAATTCCCCTTCACTTGTTTAAATCATTTCTTACTTTTGTTTTCGGCCATAGAGAGTACAATACGAAGAAATAAATCATTTTTCGTCCGATTACGCTATCAAACGCGGTCCAATCTCAAATTAACTTTAGGCATTGAATTCTAACCCTGTAGGGAACATTATTATGGAGTTATAATCTCAAAATACGCTCGATAAATTAGAACCTTGCTAAGCAAAAGTTGTCAGAATTGCTCCAAATTGATTCCTAAATGATCACAGACGTTAGGTAAGCATTTCTCCCTTCTGATCTCTCGGGAAATTATAGGTTTTCAGTTGTATTTTATGTAGTTGAATTATAGTTGCTATTAGTATTAAAAGTTATCATTTTAAGCCGAATTTGGTATTGAAATTAGTCTTTCTCCCAATATTACGGTTATATTTGGAAACAACTATTAAATACAAATTGAAACTCATTAGATAATCGGGAATCAGCAGCTAAGGTATGTTAAGGCAAATTCCTTCGACAAGTTAGTTTCAATAGCATTGCAATATAGTTTGAATTCCAGTAAAGGAGCCATAAGTATTGTTATTGTGATTAGCTATTGTTGTTAGCTGAGATCAGTACTCTATATTTAGTTTGGGATTGACTTTTCCCCATATAGCCTTCCATGACCAACCCCAGGGTTACTAGCTTTGTCGTTTCCCGCCAGGGGCTATATGACGTCGCTCCAAGGAGCGATATGCTGTCCCAAGGGATGATGATGAAGCCCAAGGGCCTTATGTAGTCCATTCCATGACTGGACTACCAGTTTTATGCCGTATCGGCATCACACCCCTTCGAGCCTAGTGTCTGAGGTGCAATTATCAAGATTTACACTGGACTCAGACACAACTACAGTTCAGGGGCTGAGCAGGCTCAGTTGCAGACCCAAGGGACTGATAGGTTGGCTATAGTTATTAGTTGACTCATTTTGACCTTATTAGGGGTATATAGATTGAAGTGCACTCACCAGGGCTTATGGGGGGCTCCGGGTGGGTTATTCTGTGCTAGTTGTACCTTCCGACTTTTGGGGGCCAGGTACGGTTCTTATTTGCACTATTTACTGATAGATTAGACAGCAGGAAGTTAAGTTAATCAGGTTATATCTCTATCCCTTCCACTCAGTTACTTTTAGTTTCATCTTAAGTTTTATTCAGTTATTTTTAGTTACTTGCCTTACATATTCGGTACATATTGTACTGACGCCCATCCTTGGGGCACTACATTACTTACCTATAGGTGCGGATCTGGAACTCCTTAGCTTTCATCCCAAGCCAGCTATATAGTTAGCTCCGTTCCTCGGGGGCTAATAGTTAGAAGGTTTGCTCTTTTGATTGTACAGTATGGGTAGGTTGGGGCCCTATCTCGACCATTATTCCACTCCTAGAGGCTTGCAGACTTACAGATTTCCTGTGGTTAGTTTGTTGTTAGCCGTGTGGGGCCTATATATATTTTATTTCGTGCGATGGTCGTGTGGGTCCTTGTTTAGCTGTTAGATAGTGTCCTTGTCAGCTGTAGGATAGTTATAGTTTCCTGATTTTCATTTTAGATATAACTAGACAACATGGTGGTCTTGTTGGCCCACATAGGATTCCCTTTTATTGCTTGCTATTGGTTAGTTTTTTTCATTTACAGGTGGCTATATGGCCTTGTCGGTCGGAGGCTATATTTATAGCTGAGATATAGCTCATTATTTTCTTGAATTGAGTTGCAGGCATGCACCACACGTGCATAAGACAAGCCAGGTTAGTCAGATTCTATTGTGGCACTAGGTACTAGTCATGCCTCCCAAGGTGGGGCGTGACAATTTTCCTTTAGTATTTGGAGACAGTATCTATACGAGGTTCATGTGGATGTGTTTATGGACCATAAAATCCTACAGTACGTGTTTACCCAGAAGGACCTAAATCTACATCAAAGGTGGTGGTTGGAGCTTCTTAAAGATTATGATATGAGTGTCCTTTATCATCCAGGCAAGGCTAATGTAGTGACAGACGCTCTTAGCAGGATTTGTATGGATAGTGTGTCCCATGTAGATGAGGAGAGGAAAGAGCTAGTGAAGGATGTGCATCAGCTTACAATGCACGATTAGGAGTTCGTCTTATTGACTCGGTAGATGGTACTTTTATCATTCAAAATTGATCAGAATCTTCCTTGGTGACCAAATTCAATGCTAGACAAGTCGAGGATCCAATTTTGGTAAAGTTGAAGGAAGCTATTCAAAATTAGAAGGTGGAGGTTTTCTCTCAAGTGGGAGATGGTGTATTACGATATCAGGGTAATTTATGTGTTCTTGGTGTTGATGACTTAAGGGAGTGGATGTTGCATAAGGCTTATGGTTCTAGATATTATGTACATCCAAGTGCCACAAAGATATACTGTGACTTATGGGAAGTTTATTGGTGGAATGACATGAAGAAAGACATAGCAGAGTTTGTGGCAAGGTGTCCGAATCGTCAGCAGGTGAAAGTTGAGCACCAAAGACCTAGAGGACCTGGAGATGTGCTTCAAGAAATTAGTATCCCTACTTGGAAGTGAGAGGAAATCAATATGGACTTCATTATAGGGTTGCCTCATACTCGTCGACAATATGACTCTATTTGGGTTGTTGTAGACAGATTGACTAAAGCAGCTCATTTTCTACCAGTCAAAATTATCGATTCAACAGAGGATTATGCCAAATTGTACATTCGAGATTTAGTTCGGTTGCATGGAGTACCCTTGTCCATCATATTAGATAGAGGTTCTCATTTTACCTCCCATTTTTGGAGATCATTTCAGAAGGGACTTGATACTAAGGTCAAGCTTAGTACTACTTTTCACCCGCAAATAGACGATCAGGCTAAACAGACCATTCAGACTCTTGAGGATATGTTGAGAGCGTGTGTGATTGATTTCAAGGGTAGTTGGGATGACCATGTACCTCTTATCGAATTTGCATATAACAACAGTTACCATTCTAGCATTCAAATGGCTCCATTTGAGGCTCTTCATAGGTGGAGGTGTAGATCGCCTCTTAGTTGGTTTGAAGTCGGTGAAGGTAGTTGATGGGACCGGATTCAGTTCATAAGTCTATGGATAAAGTTTAGCTTATCATGGAGAGGTTGAAGATAGCTCAGAGTTTCCAAAAGTCCTACAGGATGTGAGGAGGAGAGAACTTGAGTTTGAAGTTAATGATTGAGTGTTTATGAAGGTGTCTCCCATGAAGGGAGAGATGAGGTTTGGAAAGAATGGGAAACTTAGTCCCTGTTATGTTGGCCCATACAGGATTGTGAGCTGTGTTGGCAAAGTGGCTTACAAGTTGGAGTTGCCCTCAGAATTGGCTTTATTACGTCTAGTTTTCCGTGTGTCGCTTTTAAGGAAGTGCATGGGTTATCCAGCTTAGGTTATCCCGGTGGAGAGCATAGGTGTGAAGGATAGCCTTAAATACGAAGAGGTTCTAGTTGAAATACTTGATTGTCAGGTTCGGAAGCTTAGAACAAAGAAGTAGATTAAGTAAAGGTTTTGTGGAGGAATTAGCATGTTGAGGGAGCTACGTGGGAAGCCGAAGTAGATATAATGGCTAAATACCCACATCTATTCCCTTCCTGTTCAGTTCCATCTTGAGGTATCAGTTTCATCCTTAGTACTCTATTCTATTTCATGTTATGTTGATATGTTCTAGTTTCTTTCATATCAATGTATGTATGTGAGATTTAGGAATTCAATTCAGTCATGTATTTCAGTCCAGACTCAGTCATTCCGTCAATTTTCAGCTTTAGATGTTCGTATTTTAGATGTTAGTTTTATCCCCTAGATTTTCAGTATGTTCATTCACATTCAAGGACGAATTTTTCCAAGGGGGAGATATTGTAATACCCCAAAAGTCCTAAGATCAGACCCGAGGGTTCAAATGGAGAAAACAGAAAATTTTGCACCAGGGCACAGGATGAGTCATCCAGTGACCCGTGAGGAGACTTCATGAGTCGTTAAGTGACTCTTAAAGTGAAGGGAGAATTGGTAGCAACTCATGGTTAGGGGGTGACCATGAGAAAAGCAACGAGTCGTGGTTAGGGCAATGAGTCATTAAGTGAATCATGGTCAAGTGGTCAATGGTTCATGGTAGAATTTCCCGGAGATGCCACGAGAGGCAGCCACGAGTCGTAAAGTGACTCAATAACTCATGGAGTTGGTCGTAGTCAGGAGCAGGCTTGGATGTTGATTTTAGGCAGTGTTCCCAACGAGTGGGTCACCATGAGTCGTTAGGTACACCATGACTCGTGGTGACTGGAAAAGTGTATTTTCCCTACATTTTAGTAAAGGGTATTTTCATAATTTCAAAGATCCTAAGTCCTAAATTACATCATTTTAAGCTCAGTTAGAAGGGTTTTAAGAATGCTTAACCCATTCTAAACCTCCCCATTCTATGCATTCAAGATCAAGGAGTTTTTTGAAGAGCAAGTTAGAGGATTCTTTAGGTTCTTCCTCAATTCACTTGGGTTCTCAAGAGAGGTTGTGAAATTCAAAGTACCAAGGTATGTAGAGTTATGAATGGGAGTATTCCTTCACTCCCATGCCCAAATCCTCTTCGAATTCATGGAATTCTAAGTTGATGAATCTATGGGGTTATAAACCAACTTGTGAAATTCTCTAAGTAACTATCATGGGTAAAATATATTCATGTTTAGAATATTGTTTTAAGATTCATGGGCATGTTTTATAATAATTTTAATTACAAATTTATGATTTCTAAGTCTTACAATGATGATGCCCAATTTGAAAGTTCATAAAAGATTGAGATTATGAAATATTTTTTCAAGTATGATGAGATGTCTATGATGAAAGCCTTATTTCGAATTACCCATGTTTATATGCATATTTTTGACTATCTCAAAGCATGTATAAGTTTGGTGAAGCCCATATGATCAAGTATGTTTTATGATTTACTTCAATTTCATGTTATTAGCTTACCACATGGTTTTTGAGTCTAGACTCCCACTTTTTTACTTGTGGTATGGTTTGAGCCAAGGCTCCTCATGTTATATTCTCAGAATAAGTATATTATGTTATGATTTAGCTTCATCGCAAGAAGATGGTTCAGCTTCGTTAAAAAACGATGGAGAACATATGCATGTTTTTAGGAGTTGTGTCTCGCACCGTGCAGGCTAAGGGTTCAGTCAATCCTGTGCCTCAGAACTACGTGCCAATGTAGGTATGATCAAATTATTTGGGACCTCCCTTGTGAGCTTTCCTTGCCTCCGAGGGGTCTTCAACTTGATATCAATACAATGGTAGAGCCCTTAACCTTGGCAAGGCTTTGGACCGCTCTGCCCACTTAGTGTAATAGTCAGGACCACGTAAGATCTATCGTGGTAATGTCGGTTATATGACGATTTTCTCATTATTCCTCATGATTTCAATTATGCATGTTCATCAGTTATCATATTATGTTTTCAGTAGGTTTGACCCAATGTTCAGATTTACTTATGATTATCAGTTTCAGCTTTGGATCATTCGAATCAGGTATGATACTTATTCATGTTTAAATCATGTTTTTAGATAAAAGCATGTAAGCCTTACTCTCAGAATCTTATGTTGAATATATTTTATGATATGCATGATTTTAGTTTTACTTACTTAGTGGTTTTATTTACCTTGCATAATCAGTATATTCTAAGTATTGACCGCATACTCTATGTTGTATCATTTCATGATACATGCTCAGAAGTTGAGGTTCAGTCCCGCCGCCAACCAGATTCTCAAAGTTCTAGCATATCCAGCCAGTTGGTGAGTCCTCATCCTTCGAGGACCTCTTTATCAGCTTGTATTCAGTATCTTCAGTTTTAGTCTTTTGTGAGTTAGTTGGGGTTTTGTCCCATCAACTCGTTAGGTTTTAGAGGCTTATCAGACATAACATGTATTCAGCTTTGGATCAATATTATGTTTTTCGTTGTTTAGATGTTATTGGATTTCCAAAATTCTACTATTTCAAATGTTAGACTTTTTGCAACTATTTATGTTGAGTTTTGTTATTATGTTCATGCCATGGGTCAACTTGAAGCCTCTCAGGGTTCTTTGTCCCATGTCTCAATCCGGGCCTATGTTCGGGTCATGACATTTCAGCAGCCACCAGTCGCTCCTGAATCTCCCTAACCTTCTCCAAGGTCTCTTTAAGCAAGTCAGTACACTAAGGTCTCACCTCGAACACATCGAACCAGCCGATTGGAGATCTACATTTCCTCCTATACAGAGATTCGTATGGCACCGTGTCAATGCTTGAGTGGTAGCTATTATTATAAGAAAATTCTGCCAATGGTAGAAACTTATCCCAATGGCCACCAAAATCGATCACACAGGCCCGAAGCATGTCCTCTAACACCTAAATTGTCCTCTCTAATTGTCCATCTATCTGCAGGTGAAAGGTTGTGCTCAAATTCGACTGGGTACCTAGTTCAACCTACAAGGTCCTCCAAAAAACAGAGGTGAATTGTGTACCCCTGTCTAAGAAGATCAAAACTGGGACCCTATGTAACCGAATCACCTCTTTCACATATAGCTTGGCCAGTCTCTCTGTGTTGTAAGTTACCTGAACAAGTAAGAAATGAGTAGACTTAGTCAATCTGTCAATAATAACCCAAATGGAGTCAACTTCCCCAACGTCTTCGGAAGGCCAACCACAAAGTCCATCGCTATCCGATCCCACTTCTACTCTGGGATGGGCATCCTCTAGAGTACTCCCCTAGGCTTTTGATACTCATATTTCACTTGCATATAGTTTAGGCATTGGGTGAGATGCTCAACGATGTTCCATCTTCATTCTTCCCACCAATAGTGGCGCTTCAAGTCATGATACATTTTAGTAACCCTAGGATGAATAGAGTATCTCGAGCTATGAGCTTCTAATAGGATACTTTTGATTATCTTCCCAACTCGGGGAACACATACACACCCCTTAATTGTCAGAGTCCCTTCTTAATCTATTGTCGCCTCCTTCGCTTCCCCTCATAAGACTTTGCCACGAATCATACTCAGCCTTGCATCCTAAAATTTCCTAGATTTTACCTACTCTATCAGGGATGACTTGGCTTCCAGACTAGTTAATATCCCTCCTATCTCTGCAAATGTGAGTCTCACCAGGTTGTTCACCAGTGTTGAAACTTCTCTAGTCATCGCTGGGTAGCTTCCAAACAAGACAAACTGCCAGCTTTTTGACTCAAGGAATATGCCACCACACTTTTCTTCCTTGGGTGATACAGAATTGTAACATCATAGTCCTTAAATAGTTCCATCCATCTCCGTAGATCCTTATGGGAGAATACATACTGCAAGCTGCGATGGTCTGTGAACATCTCACAACGAGCCCCATATAAGTAATGCCTCCAAATTTTTAGGGTGAATACTACCGCTGCCAACTCCAAGTGATGTGTGGGGTAGTTCTTCTTATGCACCTTCAGTTGTCTCGAAGCATAAGCAATGACCTATCCTTCCTACATTAACACTGATCCCAACCCAGATCATGAGGCATCACAATAGACTACAAAATCTTTACCTTCTACTGGTAGTGCCAGAATAGGTGCCTTGTTAGCAAGGTTTTGAGCTTCTGAAAACTTTCTTCATAATCCTCGGACCACCAGAATGGCATGTCCTTTTGGTTCAGCCTTGTCAAAACCGAGGTAATGGTTGTAAATCCCTTCACAAATAAGCGGTAATAGCTGGCCAGCCCCATATAACTCCAAACCTCTGTCACTATAGTAGGCCTAGCCCAATTTTGGACTACTCCACCTTCTGTAGACCCACTTCAATCCCTTCCTTGGAGACTACATGCCCCTGAAATGACACTGACTCTAGTCAAAATTCACATTTAGTAAACTTTACGTACAATTGCTTCTCCTTCAACAGCCCCAACACAATCCTCAAATGATTCTCATGTTCCTTCTTAGTCTTGGAGTACACTAAATATCATCAATGAAAACGATTACAAAAATATCCAGATAGGGTTTGAAGATATCATTTGTCAAGCTCATGAATGTTGTTGGAGCATTGGTGAGTCCAAATAACGTGACTAGGCACTCATAATACCCATACCTGGTCTGAAAAGTTGTCTTTGGAATATCCACAACATGAATATTCAGCAGATGATAGCCTGATCCCAAGTAAATTTTTGGGAACACTGCTGCTTCCTATAGATGATCAAACAAGTCATCTATTCGGGGAAGAGGATATTTATTCCAAATGGTTACCTTATTCAGCTGACGGTAATTAATGCATATTCGTATGCAACCATCCTTCTTTTTCAGAAACAACACCGGGGCACCCCATGGAGAGACACTCGGCCTGATCTTGCAACTATTACTTAAGTTCCCTCAACTCAGCTAGTGCCATCCTGTATCGAGGTATGGAAATGGGTTGGGTCCCTGGCTTTAAATCTATCTAGAAGTTAATATTGCAATCCGGCGGTATGCCAAGCAAATATGCTGGAAATGCCTCTATAAACTAATGAACTATCGAGACCGACTCTATCGAGGGACCTTCTAAACTGGTATCCCAAATGTGGACTAGACACGCTGCACACTCTCGCCCTATCAATTTCCATGTCCAAAAATAAGAGATAAGCTTCTTAGGTGCAGGGCTACAATCCCCTTTCTACTCCAACCTAGACAACCCTGACATCGCTATGGTGACAATCTTGGCATGGCAATCAATAATGGTAGGGTAAAGAGACAACTAACTCATCCCCAAAATAACATTAAAGTCTACCATGTCTAAGATCACCAAGTCTACCCGCGTATCACAACCCATAAAGTCCACCGGAGAGGCATGACAAACCTTATCCACAACCACAAAATCCCTAATAGGAGTAGACACATGAATCGAAATATAAATAACATCATAAGCAAGTTCCTAAACCCACAAACAAAATAGGCAAACACATAGGAAAAGTAGAGCCAGGATCATATAAATTCATAGCCATTTTGTCACATACAAGAATCGTGCCTATGATAACAACATCTGAAGCCTATGCCTCAGGTCGACTAGGAAATGCATAGAAGCAGGTCTTATTACCTGCCTGAGACTAGCCTCTATTGGGCTATATAACCCTTCTGTCAGATTGAGTACCACCCGTTCCTTTTTGAACACCTCTTCTACCAGGCTGGATACCTCCTCTAACTGCTGGCTGACTGCCCCGCCTAAGCTATAGGCGATCCTTGCTGAATACACTACCTCCTCTCCCGATAGTGGTCGAAGCTCGAGGAGCCGGGTCCAAAATAGTCTTCCCACCCTGACCAAACCTGGGAAACCATCCATGGATGTGTCCATAATCCCCACAATCATGGCACACCTTTTCAACCACTAGCTTCATAGCTGGAATAGAGGAAATAGGGTGAGCCCCAAAATCTGAGCAAACTATCTAAGCTCCCCCAGTTGCACCTGAAGACTGTTGAATGGTCCCAGGCGGGCCCTCGGCTGAAACCAGCATAGCCAACTGAACAGGACATCCCGAGTGACCCAGGGGAATCAAAGTCCTAGCAAAGGAACCACTAAAAGTACCCACCTTTTGATCCTTCTTCTCGGCGTTCCTTGTATAACCATCCTACTTCACCCCCTCTACATACTTCACAAATTCTACCAATTCCTAGAAGGTCTTACCTTCAGAGACAATCTAAAGGGTTGACAGCTGAAGGCCCAAATTCAGGCCCTTAACAAACCACATAATTCTCTCCTTCTCTGAGGGCAAAAAGGGCAGGGCGTACCTGGACAGCGAGTGAGATTGAGCCTTCTCAACTGAAGAGCTCCCTCAATGGTGGTGAACTTGTCTCACTTCCAATCTCACAACGTACGAGGAAAATATTTCTCTAGAAAAGTGGAGTTGAACTTAGTCCAGGTTAGTGGCGGTGACCCCGTTGGTCAACACTCAATAAATTCTCTCCACTAGAGCTTAGCATCTCCCATCAATTAAAAGGTGGAAAATTCCACCCCATATTTCTCCACTGCCCTCATTTTATGGAGCCTATCATGGCAATTGATAATGAAATCATAGGCGTTCTCATCCTCAGTGTCGTAAAAGGTGGGAGGATTCATCCTCGTAAACCTCCAAAATAAGTCATGCTCCTCCCAGTCATCACCAGTCCAACCATCAGCCTCGGAAATATCACCACCTCAGAAATATCATCTATACGGGGAGCTACAAAAGTTGCATGCTATATCCTGAACTGCTGCCCTGTTGGAGTCTCTGGTGCTGCTCCATTACCCATGAGGCTGCTAAAAAGATTTAGGGACTGAGCCAGGACCTTGGAGGATGCCGGAGCGGCTACTACCTCTCCCTATTTCGGTACCTCCACCTCCACTGCCACTCTTTCCTGATCTGTTGGATGCACTGAAGATTCTGACCTTTCCCGAGCAGGAGTAGGAGCAGGAGCATGGGACCCTCCTCTGGCAGTAACAGGCCTTCACCCGCGAACTCGGGCTCGTCCTCTACCTTGAACTGCGGCTGCTACTGCTAGCTCAGGTGCTTCATCTCTAATTATGCCTGCACATGTTCTCTCCATCTGTGAGAGAAAGAAAGAGAGATGTTATCTACCAATTTCAATCACCAAATACTAATTGAAATCAAGTAATAGCATGAAAAGGAAACAAAGATGGGAGTTTTTCTAAAGTCCTGTAGCCTCTCAAAGATAAGCAACAAACGTCTCGACATTGATCCGCAAGACTCTACTAAACTCGTCCTCGTACAATAAGATCAATGAACCTAGGGATCTGATACCAACTTCATCATGACTCAAGTGGCCGTGATTGGCACCCACACTATCCCCTTCGGTGGGTGAACCAATGAATCCCAACTAATTACTCAATCTCCCCAATAATACTGATAAATCAAATAAATGATAAATAGCGGAAGCCTTAATTAAAGGAAATGAGAATAACGTCAAATCTTCTATAACATCCCCAGAACCTGAAAGTCATTCTACGTATGGACATCTACCTAACAAAGTTTAGAGAGGAGTAAAGTAAGAAAAATCCAAAATAAAATCAATGTCTAAACAAAAGACTTCTTCAGCGGTGGAAGCGTAGCAGCACATCTGAATCCGCTCACCTTCAATAATCTCGCTGCTACTCTAGAGATGGGGTCGAGATGAGCTCCCTGTATCGAGGTCTACACTCAGAAAGATGTGCAGGAGTAGCATCAATATGACATAATGTACTAGTAGGCATCATTGGCTGATCTTAAATAATAACACATGCATAGTGAATTAACAACATGCAGTTACCATAACACAAATTCATGAAATGGTACTCATTCTAGAATTAATTAGTGTAAGGTGTTCGGCTAGTCTGGTCACTGGATGGGCCTTGCTACAATGGTACTTTACTGCTGCAATAATCTCACTGCGTAAATAAAGTTACTGTTGTAGCGGTACTGCCTTGGCAATAACTTGGCTTAACTGAACACTGCAGTTCTTCTTTACCCATTCTCAACATTCAATTTATTACACCCATACAAGTATTACATAGCCACAAATACAATGATCAATATACTACTATCCACATGGATTATACAATGAACTCCTTACAATCAAACTCGCAACTCATCACAAACTCTTTACATGACTTTACAAGTAATGACAAATCATCATAAGCACATCAACATTTCTACGACATAAACTATACAATAAGGAATTCAATTTCATTCAGGTTCTCACATTCCCACACCAATCTTTATTCTTCGCATTCTATCTGGTATTGCAATGATTTATGATGTGCCAGGCACATGCCTTTGTCACATCACCATGATCACTCAAAACTAAATATTACTGTACACATATGCCAGAGGGTCTTATTTCTACCCTTCCAGTCATGAACTATAGGGGACTCAGATATCTATGTATTGTACCAACGAGGTATCTACTCCCACTCATCTGCTCATCCGTATGCTCCCCTCTGACATGAGCCACTTTATCATAATCTTTTGCCTGGATGCTCCCCTCGAGCACGAGCCACTCATCTTAGGACAAATCAAGTTATCCACTTTCATTCTCATAACTCAGTACTTTGCCACTAAGTCAATTGACCTGACCTTTAGGACTCGTCATCTTACCTCCCTCAACTTGGTTATCTAAATAATTCATCGTTCACTTTCATGACAATCTGAAAGAACACATATAATATCTCAAACATCCAATTCCACATTACATAAGTAACAACATCATATTAGATCCACTTTAACAATTGAATTTTATAGGGGAATTATTACAACAAATAATGTCCAGGGACCAATCCAATATATTATCATTCCACACACATACATGTCATTATATAAAGTCTAACTCCTTCTAAACCATAACCTACTTCCATTCGAGGATTCGAATGAAAATTACTCTGCTGGAGCTTTGGCTTTTCTCAATTCCTCAGAATGTTCGAAATCTCCAACAACAATTATAGAGTAATCTATTATTTAGTCTCCCAATTCAACCCGGTAACATGGTCTCAATCGCTACCCACTAAGGAATTCATTCTATTCTATTCACATCACAATCATTCCTATCCCGAGTCGTGAAGTTCCCACTTCTTAACCCCTCATTAGGATTTACTATGGCTAATAGTCTTATTTTATCAAACTGTGGGTCTCCATTACCCTACTCTTATGCACCTGAATTCACAATTCCTTATGAAGAGCTTATTACTCACTTTTAGACCTAGGGAACAACATCCACTAGTTCTCCATTAATCATCCCTAGTTTCACCATTCTCTAACTAGGAATTCTGCCTTTAGAGGTCCCCTCCCCTTTATTTAATGTGGTTAGGTAATCAAAGGTAGAGGGAATAAACCAAAATTCTTACCTTGGGAAGGAGAATCACTCTGCCCCTAGGAAAATTTCCCTTTAGCTTCTAATAGTTTTGCTTTTGAATAATAGGGTAAAGCCTTGAAATCACACTAAAACCCACTAACTATCTCCCATCATCCATTGTAGCGGTCACATTTCTACTGTAGCATACCCGCTATGGTAGCTAGAACGCCGCGACAGTGGATCTAATGGTTACTCTCTGGATTTGATACGGTGGGCCTTCGACCATGGTAACGGTCTCACTACAACAGTTTTTCCATAGCTACAGTGGTCCCTCGGTAATCAATAGCTCCTAATCCTTACACACAGACCTTGCCTCAATCTCAAGTTTTAACTAACACTCACCCAACCCCTTTCCACCAACAACCTAGAAAAAAAGGGTGTTTCAGACTTATTTTCCCCCGTAATGATGGACGGATCATTATATCATATACCAATTAAAATATTGTTCATCCTCGAATGGCCGACAAAAAAGAGAAAAGGGGTATACTGAATTCTATTAACAGTTGGGCATCTATCCAGTAAATATCAACCACGATCTCCCACGTGGCTTCCTCTATGGATGATTCTTCCACTGGACCTTTACCTTGTGATCTCTTTCGACCTCAACTTGTAGACCTCCCTATCTAATACAGTCACTGGCTCTTCCTCATAAGATAGGTTCTTGTCAAGTAGCATTAAATCCTATCAGATTATGTAAGACCTATCCCCATGGTATTTCTTCAACATGGAGACTTGAGATGTCGGATGTACTCTTGATAGCCTTACAGACAGAGCCAACTTATAAGCTACCCCTCTGACACGTCGAAGAACCTCAAACGGTCCAATGTACCTTGGGATAAGCTTGTCCCGCTTTCAAATCTCATCACTCCCTTCACGGGAGAAACCTTGAGCAACTTTTCTCTCACACCATGAACTTCATATCCCTCACCTTTTTGTTGGCATACTACTTCTGCCTGCTTTGAGAAGCTACCAGTCGCTCCTGATCACCCTAACCTACTCCAAGAAAGTGGAATAGAACTGAGTATAGTTTAGTGACAGTGACCCCATTAGTCTGCACTCTACAAATTCTCTCCACCAGAGCTTAGCATCTCCCTTCAGGTGAAAGGTGACAAATTCCACCACATATTTCTCCATTTCCCTCATTTTATGGAGCCTCTCGTGGCATTCAATAATGAACTCATAGGTTTCCTCAGTCTCAATGCCATAAAAGGTGGGAGGCTTTATCTTTGTGAACCTCCAAAATAAGTCATGCTCCTCCCTAGTCATCTTCGGTCCAGCCATTAGCCTCGGAAACATCACCGCCTCAGAAATATCATCTATACGGGGAGCCACAATAGTTGCATGTTGTATTCCTCATTGTTGCCCTGCTGGAGTCGCTGGTGCTGCTCCATTACCCATGAGGCCGCTCAGAAGATTTAGGACCTGAGCCAGGACCTCAGAGGATGCCCGAGTAGTTGCAGCATCTCCCTATGTCAGTACCTCCACCTCTACTGCCACACTTTCATGATCTGCTAAAGGCACTGGAGATTCTGACCTTTCCCAAGTAGGAGTAGGAGCACGAGCCCCTCCTCTGATAGAAGCATTCCTTCACTAGAGACCTTGGCCTCGTCCTCTGTCACGAACTGCAGCTACTACTACTAGCTCGGGTGCTTCTTCTCTGATTCTACCTGCACGTGTTCTCACCATATCTGAGAGAAAAAAAGAGAGAAGTTGTAGATATCAATTTAGATCACCAGATAACAATTGAAATCAAGTAATAGTATGAAAAGGAAAGAAAAAAGGAATTTTTTCTAAAGTCCTGTAGCCTCTCGAAGATAAGTAACGGATGTCTCCGCATTGATCTGCGAGATGGTAAAGGATAACTACAGAAATCTCTTTGTAAGATAAATCTTCTGCAATATGCACATCTTTTACTGGGGTAATACAAGATGGATCTCCTATGCATCTTTGAGACATTGACACATGAAAGACTAGGTGAACTGCCTCTAACTTTGAAGGCAAATCTAGGTCATACGCTACTTGGCCTATTATTCAAATGATTTTGTATGACCCCATATATCTTGGACTAAGCATACCTTTTTCACCAAATCTCATAACGCCCTTTATTGGAAAAACTTTTAGGAATACCCAATCATCAACATTAAACTCAAACTCCCAGCATCGCACATCTGAATACAACTTCTGCCTGCTTTGAGCTGTTAGTAATCATACTCGTATCAACTTTATCTTTTCTTCAACTTTATGGACCAAATCAGGTCCTAATAGTTTATTTATTCCGACTTCAAACCAGCTAATCGGAGATATGCATTTCCACCATATAAAACTTCATAAGATGCCATTTTAATATTGACATGGTAGCTATTATTATATGCAAACTCAATATGGAGTAAGTGACTGTCAAAATTCCCTTAAATTCTAGAACACATGCCAGTAACATAGCTTCGAGCATTTGAATAGTAAGCTCAGCTTGACCATCAGTTTGGGTATGAAATGTCGTGCTGAGGTTCACCTAAGTACCTAAACCCCATTGGAAGGACCTCCAGAAATGTGCAATAAATTGATTACCCCTATCAGAGATGATAGAAATTGGCATTCCATGAAGTCACACTATCTCCTTTAGATATATAATTTAGCATAATCCTTAGCTATGTAATTAGTCTTGACAGGTAGAAAGTGAGTGGACTTTGTGAGCCTGTCTACTATTACCCATATAGATTCATGCTTTTGACTAGTGCGAGGCAACCCTGTAATAAAATTTATATTAATCACTTCCAATGTTCATATTGGAATCTCTATAATTTGGGTTAATCCTTTGGGTTTCTGGTGCTCTACCTTTACTTGTTGAGAATTTGGGAACTGATTAACAAATTATGCAACATCATTTTTCATATTATTCCACCAATAGATCTCTTTAAGGTCGTGGTATATCTTTGTAGCTCCTAGGTGAATTGAATATCGAGAGTGATGAACTTCTGCCATAATTCTTTCTCGAAGTCTCCCTACATCTGGCACACATAGCTGCTCTTGATATCTAAGAACTCCATCTTCTTTATGTCCCAACATAGTCTTCTTTTGTTGTGAGATTTCAACCCTTAATCAAACTAAATTTAGATCATCGTACTGTCGCTCCTATATTTCTGATATAAGTGACGATTCTACTGTATATTGAATGATAACTCCTCTATCATTTGGTGATCTAGGAGTCGAACTCTCAAAATGCACAACTGATGTAGCTCTTTAGTCATCTCTATTTTACTAATTTCACATGCTTCAAACTAGCATAGATTTGTGGCTAAGAGCATCTTCTACTACATTAGCCTTGCCCATATGGTATAAGATATCAACATCATAATCCTTTAACAACTCAAGCCATGTTTGTTGCCTCAAATTCAACTCTCGCTGCTTAAAGATATATTGAAGGCTTTGTAATCTGTAAACATATCAACATGAACTCCATATAAATAGTGACGCCATATCTTTAAGTAGAACACCACTGCTACTAATTTGAGATCATGGGTCGGATAGTTCTACTCGTATTCACTCGACTGTCTTAAGGCATATGCAATGACTTTGTCGTGTGATCATCGCTTCGTTCTCTATTTCTAGTTAATAGGATCCTGAGGAAATGGATTTTGTTTTCACCAAGCTAAAACAATATGTTGATGTCTCTAGTAAACCAAAGTCATCATTTAACAACTATTTTACATCACATTCTTTTTACAAATAAGAATTAATAGGAGTTGGGGTTGAATTCATAGGGACTTTGGTAGACCTAAACTATCTAGCACTTTTTCAATTCAGATTTAAGAACTTAGATGCTATTCAAATTAGTGTTAGGAGAAATATAGTTGTAACTAATTAATGTAAATGTTTAAGATTGTAATTAATAATAAGAAATACTAGGAAATGACCTCAATTCTAGATTAAACCCCCTCACTCAATATGGACAAATTGAGAATAAGTTGTTGACCAACATGCAAGCAATCACTTTGGAGACTAATGGGTATCTTTCAATAACACCAATGGTGTCAATCTACCTCAATTTTATCAAATTGAAGAGAATTCCCTTCTACAAATTGCATTTTTCCAATTGGATTTCAACCTATGTCTAGGTGAACCATTAAACATATAGAGCCTTGAGTTATTGTTGATTGATGCTAACATAACCTAAATTGACTCTTTCAAGTACGATAAAGGTAATTGGGCAGGACTGAATGACTTTTATCACCAATCACACTTTATAAACCCCAAATCAATCAAATATTCTTAATCCCACAATAAATTTTACCCAATTGAGATCATTAGGGTTCACAACCCATTGGGTTCACAACCCTAGATCTGGATTTAGCTACCCATTGCAAGAAGAGAAGAAGAAAGCATGTTATTATACATTCTTACCAATGAAATCACAATTACGGGAAGAAAACTTAAATTGATAATTTTGATCTTTAATCTTCAAATTACAAGATGGATCTATTCTCTATTCTATCTCTATCTATTGTTAGCTATGAACTATTCTAAACTACCAACTCTTGTCTCTCTAAAAAGAGAAAGAAAATACTATTTATATTAAGCCTCAAAACCCCCTAATTCATATAAAATCAAAGGGTCCCATATGTGTCGGGATGGACTAAGCCTAAGAAACTATGAAATTTCTATAGGTATCGTAGGTCTAGGTCAATTCTTTACTGCCTCTATTTTTCAAAAATCTGTGTTGATACCTTCACTAGAGATCACCTGTCCTAGAAATACTACTGGCCCCAACCAAAACTCACACTTGAAACTTTTGGCATATAGTTGGTGATCTCGCAGTGTTTGTAATACAGCCCTAAAATGACCTGCATGATCTTCTTTACTTCATGAATATATAAGGATGTCATCTATAAACACAATCACAAACAGATCAACAAATAGTTTACACACTCTGCTCATAAGATCCATAAAAGCTGCTAGAGCATTCATTAAGCCAAAGGACGTGACAAGAAATTCAAAATGCCTGTAACTCATCCTGAAAGTTATCTTGGGGTATCTACTTCCCTATCTTTAGCTGATGATATCAGGATCTCAAATAAATTTTTGAGAAATATTTGGCCCCCAGTAATTGATCAAATAAGTCATCAATCCTGGGGAGTGTACACTTGTTCTTTATAGTGACTTTATTCAGTTGCCTGTAATCTATACACATCCATAATGAGCTACCTTTCTTGCATACAAACAACACAGGTGCACTCCATAGGAATATTCAAGGTCGAACTAACCCTTTGTCGAGAAGATCTTTCAATTGTTCTTTTAGCTCCTTCAGCTTTGCTGGGGCCATCTTATAAGATGAAATGGATATAGGTTGGGTACCAGGATTTACATTAATATAAAAATCTATTAGTTTGTCTAGTGGAAGCCCAGGAAGCTCCTCAGGAAACATATCAGGATATTCATTTATAGTTGGTATAGGTTGGAGAGTTGGTGCCTCCTCTTTAGCATTAAGATCCCTTAGTCGAACCATATGATATAGGCACCCTTTTGTGATTAGTTTCCTTTCCTTAAGTTGGAAAATAAATTTACCCATAAGCATCACAACATTACCCTTCCATTGTAGGATTGGCTCGCATGAAAATTAGAATCGTACAATTTTGCCTCGACAGTCAATGGTGGCATAACAAATGGATAGTCAATCCATGCCAATGATAAGGTCAAAGTCAACCATTTCAAGCTCAATCAAATCTGCCATAGTCTCTTTGTCACTCACTGTAATGGTGCAATTTTGATAGACCCTCCTAGCTATGATTGACTTTCAAACTAGAGTTGACACTACAAATGGTTCACGTAATTTTTTTGGTTTTACCCCACACTTCCCCATAATATAAGGAGTAACATATGACGATATAACCCGTGGATCTATTTTTGCATACATGCCATGTCTGAAAATGGATAGTATACCTATAACAACATTTGGAGATGCCTTAAAATCTTGACGACCTATCAGTGTATAGTAGTGGTTCAGAACACCGTTTAAATTGGAGGCTCCGCTTCCCCTACATCTAGCTCAACCTGTAAATGTCTAAGGGCCCAACCTTAGGGGATGAATACTGGAAGAAGAGGCTACTATTGACCCTGTGGATGTGTTGTATTACCTTTACCTTTATTCTGACAGTGTCGCATCAAGTGCCTTGGAAGCCCACATTGATAACACATATCCATACCCTAAAGGCATGGTCCTGGATGTGTCCTTATACACTAAGGATGGGGTGGTAGAGGTGTCCTTATCTGGCTTGAACGCTTCTGACGATGGGAGATAGGTGCTTCAAAACCCTAAATTGACCTGGACTGAGCATAATGATCATATTTGGGTCGTTGTGACTATAGTGGAGTACCATCTGCAGATTAGGCTGGCCGTTGTGTAGAATGAGGCCTAATACCACCCTGGAATCCTCTGTAAGATTCTGAATATCTAGATCTTTTACCCTCTTCTCTTTCTCTATTTTATCTATCCCAAAACTTATTCTTGAGATTCTCCAGCTTCTGGGCAACAACTTGGATTCGAGAAATATCCATGTTCTTACCCAAGGATGCTAAGGTTCAATCTCTAATCAGATGGGGTCCCAAACCAATCATGAACCGGTGGACTCTAGCTTGCATTGTGTCCACAATAGAAGGAGCATATCTAGCTAAAGAGTCAAACCTGAGACTGTATTCTTGAACACTCATGTTTCCCTATATGAGGTTCAAGAACTGATCAACTCTGACTTGTCTAGATTCTCGTGGAAGATACTGGTCTAGCAAGGCTGATGAAAATTTCTCCTATTTAGCCGGAGGTGCATCTAATCCCTTGGATCCCTCCCAGGCCTCATACCATAAAATGGCTACATGTCGTAATCTGAAAGATCCAACTCCACTGCTTCTATCACTGAGGTATGCATGATTTAAGTACCCTAGAAGCTAATAAACAAACTCATGCGGGTCCTCCTTGGATTATAACCTATCAATATAGGAGGATTCAGGCTTAAAAATTCCTAAACTCTTGAACTTTTAGAGCCCTCAGAAGATCATCCATCTGTTGTTGTTGTAATATTATTGTCTTATCAATAATCAGATGGCCTTCTCCAAGTCTCCAACTGTTAAGCCATGTGGAGGAATTAGGGGAACTAGGCCTCCTATAACTGCTCCTTCAGGAGTGGGTGGAATATGGGAGGGGGCTGGAGTTACTGGATCCCTCCCTATTTCCTTTGTCTAGCACCCTAGGACGTGCCAACGGTATTGATGATTCATCCTATGCTTCATGTCCAATTCCCTGTCCAGGCGGGGAAAGACTAGTGCCTTCTCCTACATCTGCATTAGCTCATCGACTTTCGGTATTCAACTTCATCAAAGGCATAGTTGTAACAACATTATAAAGCACAAGTTAGACTTGGATTCTTATAACTCAGCTCTATTCGCACGATTCTAAGAGATAAATAAAGGTAACTATCCCTAAATGTCATGTAGCCTCTTGATTATAAGTGTGGCGCACACTACACCCATAAATAAGACTCTACTAGACATGGCTTATAGACTTTCTAGGACCTGATGTGCTCTGATACCAACTCTATCATGCCCCAAAACCTAAGGAGGCATGACTGGCACCCGGTGCCTCACATGACCGACCTAGCCACTGAAACTCTTACATCTTGAATAGCAATTGGGCTGATCAAGCTACCATGATAACACGAATATAGTAAAGTATGAATAATCTAGAAAACTCAAAACATGCATATATTAGACTAATAAGTTGCAAGTACCTCAGGGATTGAACAACAAGTTGATCAGCCTATGAACTGTACAACAACTAAATGGAAGGTCAACAAGGCCATACATAACATACTCAAAACTCACACAACCGTCTACAAGCCTCTAAGAGTAACATGACTAACATATAGTTGGGACGAGGCCCTGACCTACCCATCTGCTTTACACATACTCAAAAGTAACATTGTACCTCTAACTCTTCAGCTCCGGGAAGAATTAGAGCTTACCAAAGATGCTAAACTCTGAAGCTCCTACTGGAGAGGTCTATCTAAATCTCAATCTGGGCCTACAAGAAAATGCAGTGTCCCCCAAGAAATGGGGATGTCAGTAGGAAAGAAAGTGCTGGTATGTAAAGTAGAAATATTATTTGAGTAAGCTGCAAATAGTAACTAAGAGAAGGAGATAATATGCAACTTGGAAACTGAAATATGTGAGACTCCTTAAGTTTTTATCTCCTTTACTCTTTCAAAAATAAACTCAACACATGATTTAACTCACTCTGTAACACACGATGAGTACTCTTTACACCTTGGTGCACTTTGTGTATATATAATGGCCTTAAATGGAAGTAGCACCTTGGCGCACACTAATACACACAACTCATGCATATATAGTGCCTCGATATGGCAGTAACACCTCGGTGCAAACTAATTCATGCATATATAGTTCCTCAATATGGAAGTAGCACTTTGGCGCTCACTAACACATGCATAAAAATTATTATTAAATAGATTGATTTTTGTAGCCACTTCTGTTAGTTATTAAGACTCTTCTTAACTGCTACTTTGGACTTGAATTGAAAGGATATTCTTGGGAACCTCAACTTAACTATTGGATATAAATAAGGACTTAACTTGATAAACTTTTCTTTTGTACTTTCTAAAGCTTGATTAGGGATCACAGTGAAAAAGGAAACTCAATAAAGAAAACTTCCACTTCAGGATACATGTCAGCAAAGAAACGAGAAACCTTAACATACCTTGTTTCTTTCAACGATTACTCCTAAAAACACTTGGATATTCCTTTATCATGTTAATCTAAAATATAGGTGCATAATGAAACAAATATTAGCCCTTGAACACAACTCAATTTCACAAAGTGGTAGATAAATAATTTTCTGCAGATTGTATGTATTGGCATAACTTTGATGGTATATCATCACACTCTCCTTCACCATCTCAAAACCACGTATCCATACACCAACATACTGCCCTCAACCATAAAAAGCACACAAAATATCCCCTACACATAGAATTAGACCTGAAACACCACATCAACGTAATAAACTCACGGCTTTCTATCACCATCCCTGAGTTCTTAACTATATTATAACAAGATTTCTCCACCCAAACTTCCATACAAAAAAATGATCTTGGGAAGAGTACTTACCATATTTGAAGGGAACTTTTTATCCTCTTTTTCTCGTAGTTTTGAATAGCCTAAGAGTTTTCTTATATAGACACCAAAGAGAAGAGAAAACTTCATAAATTTTATACAGTTTTGGGTGTTCAATTTGGGGAAAGGAGCTGCCATACTTCAATTTATTACCACATGATTTCCTATCTATGTGAAGAGGATTAACATCAAAATTATTAGAGTTTTACTCACCTTAAGAGCAAAGAGGCGTCAATTCTTGGAGAAGGAAGAAAGGGAGAGAATTTGGAGAATTTTTCAAATTTTTGGCTAAGTATGAATGCTAAAATTGTTCACTCTTTTGGGAACTATAAGGGACTCTTATGGTGGAAAGTTTGACCCATTTTTAGAATTCAATTTGGGTTACAACGGGAAATGGGTTTGGGACAAATACACCTACATTTGGGACTCCAATTGGTTGTTTTGGTGGCTAAAATCTCTATTTTGGGCCACAATTTGGTCAACATTCGTGGCTGACTTTGTATTCTTTTTGGGCCAGCTTTTGATGTCACTTTTTAGGCTTACTTTAAGCTCCATTTAGGCCACTATTAGGCCCAATAACATATGTAGTTGTTTCCTGACTTGGTCCCCGTAACATAGTTCATTTAGCGTAAGTAGGTAATCCACCTTCTTGTCACCTTTTAGCGTGAATAAGCCAAGTAAGCACCTCACTTGTTTTATCCACTTATCCAAACCTTCATCCTTTGAATTCAACTTGACACTTATATACATTTGTATATTTCAAATCTTGGCCAAAATATCACTACATCATCTCGAGCTTAAGTGCTTTCATTGATATTAATTTAGTCGTATATGTGCTTAAGGGTAGATGTTATTGTAGGTATCTTTTGTATTATTATGTGGTTGGAAGTGCGGACCGCATCTTGAATTTGCAGTCCGTCTATTCTCTTTTTGGTAGACTTTTTTTGATTTGTTCCTCCTTTCATTATTTCATGGGATTCTTGAAACTTAGCAAAATAGTGTTAGTATTGTCTTAAATTAACAATCAAAGGCATGCAAAACTCTATGAAATAAAGTATAAATGTGTTGCAAAATTCCAACACATTAATACCCCCCCCCCCCTCCTAAAGCTTTCTCTTGTCTTCAAGCAACTAAAATAAGAAAATCTAACCTAGACCTAGAATTATGTTCTGGCATCACAAAGTTCAATAACTAGGGTGGTTTTGGTAAGTAGATATAAGCACACAATTTTCAAGCAAGTCACTCTCTCTATCATGCAAAAACCACTTTTTCACGACTATTAAGACAAAGCATGCAATCTCTATCCATGACATCATTTCAACATACAAGACATCTAGATTGAGAAGTAATTTATGCTACCCATTATCATCCACTGTCATGCCCCGAGACTACACCCTGGACGTAACACGACACTTGAAGTCACAAGTAACCCCAAGTCAACCCCTGGTCTATCATACACTGGTATTCTAAGGAAAACATGCACAAAAGAATTTCGAAATAATAGCATAAAAGTGTTTCTATGAAATTTAAGATAAAACTTAAAACACAAAATCTGAACATCTACAGTCTGAAAGCTTTCTAACTGGTGAGTTTCTTAGACAAGCCCCTAGTTAACTCTAAATCTAACTAAAAGAAAGTAAAGCAAGGCCCTCGAATGATGAGGACTCACACCTCGACAACAGTGGAGGAGGATCTGAATCACAACGGCTAACGATGCTGAGTCTGGGAACCTGCAGTTGTATCATGAAATGATGCAGCATAAAAGTATGCGTCAGTACAGTGAATGTACTGAGTAAGTGGGGAAAACATATCTGAATATAAAGTCTGAACTAAAATGACACGCAATGACCAACAGATAAGTTGAACTGAACTACTAAAGTAAACTGAAATGGTCAAGATGACCCTATCTGATGGTCAAAGACATGCCCTATGTTTGAAATACTGAGTCTGAGAAACCACATTGAACTGATCTGAACTGAACTTAAAGTAATCGTGACTGAACTGAACTGACTAGTGGGAGAGTCTCTAACCGACATATAACTGGTAGGACCTAATATACCTTCCCAGGGTATAAAGGCATGAACTGGGTGATCATAAAAGTCTAGGGTAAATCAGGCCAAGTAATATTGTAACCTACACTGGCAACGTAGTTCTAGAAACCTGGGTGCACTGTAACCCCGACCTGCTCAGTGCTAAGTTCTACTCCCACTGGAAAACCTAAACAGAACTACTAGGCTGATAGCTCGAAACTGGGGCCCAAGACTAGTCAGGAAAATATAACTGAAAGTACCCTGAGAGTCTTATCAGACTAGATTCTGAAACTTGATTCTAGACTGCTCAGAGCTGCTTATCTGGAAGCATCATAACTTTCTAAGAAAAAATTGTAACTTAACTGGGGTTCTGGGGTTGGTCAGAGCTACACAACTAGAATGTCATGACCGCCTAATGGACCAAATAACTATAATCTAAGTCTGATTCTGATAACTGAGAGGCCCCACTGACACCTCGGAAGAAGACTGAAGTCAAACTGATCAGTTGACAAGTTCTAAATAGTTTTGAAGAGGTTCTATGTTCTAACTAATCTGAACTATTAAGCAGCTAATAGAGAACTCAACTCATTCCAACAACATGGGAATTCCATAATATGGCAAAATTTCAAGAATTTAAAGGGGTTTCATCTAACAAGGGTAAAATCACTCATCTCAATGGAATATTTTCTCAACATATATATATAATAGGAATTACTAGGAAATTCAGCCCAAAACATCTTCATTCAGTAGATGAAATTTAATAAGCAAAAATCATTACTCGAGAGTTAGGGCTTAAATTCACTTTTGTACGAACACTGACAATTTAATTAGGAACCGATAAAGATAATGTGGACAATCAGCATGGATATTATTCCAGACGAAATTAATGAAAAATAGCATGAAATTCATTTGTATTCGAAAGCTCAGGGCTAAAACTAATAGGGAAATTATGGGAAGATTTTTGGGGGGACACAAGGGAAGGACAATTCCCTTGTTGAATTCCCACATACCTGAGTTGAAGTTTCTTGAAGGAGTAATCTTGGACTACTGCAACTGAGGAAAACCCTAAGCCTACTTGAGAGTTTCTTGAGAGAACTTTCGATGCTTTTATGAGAATACACGTGGGAATGGGGGAAGGAACTATCCAAACCCTCTAATGAGTCTGCTTTTACGTGCAAAACGACGTGGTTTAAATCTTAGGAGAATAAAAAATTACTAAATAGTCCTTAGAAAATCACTGGAAAAAAACTGTCAGGGGACCCTAAAGGGTGACTAATGAGTCGTGGTGACTGACCACGACTCGTGGTCACACCCGTCGAGTACATTGCTCGGATTCCCCTGTATGTCACCACGAGGGACCTAACGAGTCGTGGTCACCAGTCATGGACCTTACTGCCTCACTTCTGAAGTTCTATACTAGGCTTGACCACAAGTCGCCTAACAAGTCGTTGCCACTGATGACGACTCGTGGTGACACTCGTTAGGTGCACTGCCTAACAACTGACTAGAGCTAATAACGGGGGACATGATGAGTCATTACAGGTGACCACGACTTGTGGTCACCATCTGTCAAGTAAACTGCTTCCCACTTCACACTTCTCATTCCTCCTTCCCACGACCGACCTAATGAGTCATTAGGTCTCACAACGACTCATCAGGTGGGTCGTCCTGAGACATTTTTTTGCAGATTTTCTGGATTTTCTGATTTAAGTCCCAAATCTAGTATTTAAGTTTTCGGGGCATTAAAATATCTCCCCCTTGGAAACATTCGTCTTCGAATGTTAAAAACACACAGGAAAGCAGAGAATAACAATCAAAGTTCCAGATACTATTCATTTAACTCCAAAACTGATGCAACGACTACCTTCGTTTCAAAATTTATAACTGAACTGAATTCTCTTTTCGTACATGCATTCAAAAACGTAAAAGAGACTTGAACACCTAGACTGAGTTATGAAAACAAAATTGAGTTCTAGGGTCAAACTAGTATCTCAAACTGTGATAGAGCCGGTAGGGAACAAGTGCTGGTATTTGGCCATCATATGGCTTCTACCTCCCACATAGCTCCCTCAACCTGCTGATTCCTCCATAAGACTTCGACTGAAGCTATTTCCTTGTTCCTTAGCTTACGAACCTGACGGTCAAGGATCTGGACTGGTACCTCCTCATATGAGAGACTATCCTTTATTCCTACGTTGTCCAATGGCACAACTGAAGTTGGATCTCCGATGCACTTCTTCAGAAGTGACACATGGAAAACTGGATGTATAGCTGCTAGTTCTGAAGGTAACTCTAGCTCATAGGCCACATTGCCGATACGCCTCAAAATTTTATAAGGTCCCACATATCTCGGACTGAGCTTCCCTTCTTTCCAAACCTCATCACCCCTTTCACGGGTGAAATTTTCAAGTATACCCAATCATCAACTGCAAACTCCAACTCTCTTCTCCGCACATCAACATAAGATTTCTGGTGGCTTTGAGTTGTTTTCAACCTTTCTCGGATGAGCCAAACTTTTTGCATTGCCTCGTGAATCGATTCTCGCCCTATCAAGGTGGCTTCACCAACTTCAAACCATCCTATAGGAGATCTACACGTTCTACCATACAATGCTTCAAATAGGGCCATCTGGATACTAGAATGGTAGTTGTTGTTGTACGCAAACTGGATAACAGGCAAGTGGTCATCCCAATTACCCTTAAAATCGATCGTGTACGCTCTTAACATATCTTATAGGGTCTGAACGATCCGCTCCTCTTGCCCATCGATCTGCGGGTGAAAAGCGGTGCTGAGTTTGACCGAGTGCCTAGTCCCTTCTGAAAGGACTTCTAGAAGTGTGAGGTGAACTGTGTTCCCCTATCTAAAATGATAGCGAAAGGCACCCCATGGAGTCTGACTAACTCTTGGATGTAAAGTTTAGCATAGTCCTCAGCTGAGTTTGTGGTTTTAACAGGGAGGAAATGAGCTGACTTAGTCATCTTATCTACCACTACCCAGATTGAGTCATGTTGTCGGTGAGTTCGAGGTAGACCCGTAATGAAATCCATATTCACTTCTTCCCACTTCCACGTGGGTATACTGATATCTTGGGTCATGCCTCCTAGCCTTTGATGCTCTACCTTGACTTGCTGGCAGTTCGGGCACTTGGCTACGAATTCAGCAATGTCTCTTTTCATGTTGTTCCACCAGTAAATATCCCGCAAATCGCGATACATTTTCGAAGCACTGGGGTGAATGGTATACCTCGAGCTGTGTGCCTCAGCAGTATCTGTTGTCTCAACTCACCAACATCCGGTACACACAATCATCCCTGGTAACGGAGTACACCATCTCCCCCTTTGGAGAAGGCCTCAACCTCTTTTCTAAGAACTACTTCCTTAAGTTTAAGTAGGACTAGAACTTCATCTTGTCTGGACTTAACTTCAACTACTAAGGATGAATTCGACCCTCTTTGCATTACCACACCACCTTCAGCTGAATCCACCAACTGCACCCCTAATCGGGCTAGTCTGTGAACATCCCTTGCTAACTCCTTTTTTTCTTCCTCAATATGAGTCTCACTCCCCATAGACCGTCTTCTTAGGGTATCATCCACCACATTGGCTTTGCCCGGGTGATACAGTACAGTCATGTCATAGTCTTTTAGCAACTCCAACCACCTTCTCTAGTGCAGATTTAGATCCTTCTGACTCAGCACATACTGAAGACTCTTATTATCCGTAAATACATCTACATGAGCTCCATATAAGTAATGCCTCCATATTTTTAGCGCAAACACCACTACTGCCAACTCCAAGTCATGGGTTGGATAATTCTTCTCATGAACCTTGAGCTGTCTGGAGGCGTAAGCTATCACTTTGCCCCGCTGCATCAGAATGCAACCGAGTCCAACCCTGGAAGCGTCATAATAAACAACCAATCCATCTGTTCCTTCTGGAAAGGTCAGAACTAGAGCAGTAGTGAGTCGAGTATTCAACTCCTAGAAACACTTCTCACACTCGTCTGACCACTGAAATTTCACCTTCTTATGTGTCAACTTAGTCAGAGGAGATGCTGTGGAGGAGAAGCCTTCCACAAACCATCGGTAATAACCCACCAAGCCCAGGAAACTCTTGATTTCAGTAGGAGAGGTAGGTATGGGACAATCCTTTACTAATGCTATCTTATGAGGGTCTACGTGTATTCCTTCGCCCAAGACCACATGACCTAAGAAAGTCACGTACTTTAACAAAAACTTGCACTTGCTAAACTTGGCGAATAACTGGCGGTCCTTGAGTGTCTGTAATGCTAATCTTAGGTGATTTTCATGCTCTTCCTTATTTGTGGAGTATACTAGAATGTCGTCGATAAATACAATGGTGAACATATCCAAATACTGCTTGAAGACTCTGTTCATTAAGTCCATGAAGGTTGCTGGGGCATTTGTTAACCCAAAGGATATCACCACAAACTCGTAGTGACCATATCGAGTTCTTAATGTTGTTTTCGGTATGTCACACTCCCTAACCCTTAGTTGATGGTACCCTGACCTGAGATCGATCTTGGAGAAACAACTGGCTCCCCGAAGTTGGTCAAACAGGTCATCAATTCTAGGTAGGGGATATCTGTTCTTGACTGTGACTTTGTTCAGCTGACGGTAATCTATGCACATTCTGACGGTACCATCTTTCTTACGCATGAATAACACTGGAGCACCCCAGGGAGAGATGTTGGGTCTAGTAAAACCCTTGTAAAGAAGGTCTCTTAGCTACTCCTTCAGCTCCTTAAGCTCAGCCGGAGCCGTTCTTTAAGGAGGGATGGAGATAGACTAAGTATCTGGGAGGAGATCTATTCCGAAGTCTATTTCCCATTCAGGGTGAACTTTGGGAAGATCCTCAGGAAAAATATCTGGGAACTCGCTAACCACTGGAACTGACTGGATAGTTGGGGTTTCAGAGTTGGAATCCTTGACCTGAACTAGATGATACATACACCCCTTAGAGATGAGTTTCTGGGCCTTAAGGTAGGAAATAAACCTACCCTTAGGCATTGAACTACTACCTGTCCATTCTAACACTGGTTCATTTGGAAATTGGAGTTTGACAAGTCTAGTTCTGCAATCAACTAAGGCATAGCAGGAGTGTAACCAATCCATACCGATAATAAGGTCAAAATCCACCATGTATAACTCTACAAGATTAGCTGGAATAACTTTATTCAGGACTAAGAATGGGAAGTTTTTATACACCCGACTGGCTCTAACTGACTCGCCAACTAGGGTGGAGACTGAAAATGGTTCTGAGAGGACCTCTGGACTGATGTTGAACTGGACTGCTATATAAGGAGTCACGAATGAAAGAGTGGCTCCTAGATCTAAGAGGACATACACGTCTAGATGGAAGAGACGTAACATACTAGTAACTACGTCAGGTGAACTTTCCTGATCCTGACGGGAAGATAGAGCATAAAAGCGATTTTGGCGTTGACCGCCATCTGTACCTGAGGTGTTGGCCTGCTGAGCTGGTCGGTCTGCTAGAGCTGATAAGGTGGTAGATTGTGATCTCCCTCGCCCTGCTGACGAGCACTCCCTAAGTCTGTGTCCAAGTTGTCCACACCCAAAATAGCCCTCTCGTCCTTGGAGGCATTCTCCCGGGTGATTTCTACCACACTTGGGGCAAGCTGGATACTTGTTCTCTGTACTGTGGGCTTGAGACTGAGTGCTATATGACCCACCCCTCCAATCCTAGTGGGACCAAAAGGTTGGAGCGCTGGTTGAATTAGGTGTTGGGGTTCTCTGCTGCTGTTGCGGTGGGCGGCTACTACTGCTAGACCTCTGATGACCAAAATCTGACTGGTCGGTCCTTACCCATTTGTTCTTTCACTCCATATCCTTCAACTTTTTATCCTCAATCTTCTGGGCATAAACAATCAAGCTGGAGAGGTCCATATCTTTAATCAACATCGCTGTTAGCACTCCTTGAGGACCAGATTTGACACCCCATTCACAAACTTCAACATGTGAGTCGTTGGCTTGGCTACCATCTCTGGAGCGTACTTAGACAGCCTAGTAAACTCCAGAGCATACTCCTCCACGGTCCTGTTGCCCTGTCACAAATTCATAAACTCCGCCATCATTGCCTCCCTCAACTCCCGAAGGAAAAACCTATCCAATAAAGTGGTGTGGAATTCTTCCCACTCCACTGGTCCTTCTCCTGCTGGCCTCCCTTCTTTCCACTGGTCATGCTAGACCTGAGCTACCCCTTTGAGCTGGTAGGCAGCCAGATCAGCACTCTCTGAAGAGCTGACACCCATAATGCAAGTAATCTTCCTGATCTCATCCACGAACTCCTGGGAATCCTCCCCCACTTTAGATCCCTGAAAAGATGGAGGGTTCATACGGGTGAAGTCTCGCACCCTCGCTGCCGCTGTGGACCTGTTGGTGTTCATCGGTACAACCTGCTAGTTCACCTGGTTGGTGACTGTTTGGGCTAGTAGTTTAATGGTCGCTCTGAATTCGGCGGTAGACACCGAATCATCTTGAGGAGATTTCAGGGCTAGTGGGGCAGGTCTATTGACATTACTGGCCCTTCTTCCGTTACTACGTCTAGGAGGCATGGTTAACTGAAATGAAACAAAGCATGAATTATAAGGGCATTTCTGGGATTGAACTTTAACACACGATAAAGAGTATGAACAAAAAGGAGTTTTCCTAATAACATCTTATAGCCTCCTCGTCAAAAGTGTGGCTCGCTTCACACCCATGAAAAGGACTCTATTCGATGCGGCTTCTAGATTATTCCGAGGATACTCTAAACCTGGTGCTCTGATACCAAGTTTGTTATGCCCTGAGACTACACCCTGGACATAACAGGACACTTGAAGTCACAAGTGACCCCAAGTCTACCCCTAGTCTATCATACACTGGTATTCTAAGCAAAACATGCACAACGGAATTTTGAAATAATAGCGTAAAAGCGTTTCTATGAAATTTAAGATAAAACTTAAAACATGAAATCTGAACATCTACAGTCTGAAAGCCTTCTAACTGATGAGTTGCCGGGACAAGCCCTAAGCTAACTCTAACTCAACTAAAAGAAAATAAAGCAAGGCCCTCAAATGATGAGGACTCACACTTTGGCTGCAGCAGAGGAGGATGTGGATCACAATGGCTAACGATGCTGAGTCTAGGAACCTGCAGTTGTATCATGAAATGATACAGCATAAAAGTATGCATCAGTACTTTGAATGTACTAAGTAAGTGGGAGAAAACATATGTGAATATAAAGTCTGAACTAAAATGACACGCATTGACCAACAGATAAGTTGAACTGAACTACTGAAGTAAACTGAAATGGTCAAGATGACCCTGTCTGATGGTCAAAGACATGCCCTAAGAGTGAAATACTGAGTCTAAGATACCACATTGAACTGAACTGAACTGACTAGGTGGAGAGTCTTTAACTGACATATAACCACGTGAGCTAGACGTTGAGTCCAATTTATACACCCCACCGATAGGACCCTATATACCTTGCGAGGGTATAAAGGCATGAACTGGGTGATCACAAAAGTCTGGGGCCAATCAGGCCAAGTAATACTGTAACCTACGCTGGCAACGTAGTTTTGGAAACCTGGGTGCGTTGGAATCCCGGCACATTCGGTGCTAAGTTCTACTCCCATTGGAAAACCTAAATTGAACTACTAGGTTGATAGCTTGAAACTGGGGCCAAAGAATACTCAGGGACATATAACTGAAAGTATCCTGAGAGTCTTATCATACTAGATTCTGAAACTTGTCTAGACTGCTCAGAGCTGCTTATCTAGAAGCATCGTAACTTTCTAAGAAAAAATGTAACTTAACTGGGGTTCTGGGGTTGGTCAGAGCTACACAACTAGAATGTCATGACCGCCTAATGGACCAAATAACTATAATCTAAGTCTGATTCTGATAACTGAGAGGCACCACTGACACCTCGGAAGAAGACTGAAGTCAAACTGATCAGTTGACAAGTTCTAAATAGTTTTGAAGAGGTTCTATGTTCTAACTAATCTGAACTATTAAGCAGCTAATAGAGAACTCAACTCATTCTATCAACACGGGAATTCCATAATATGGCAAAATGTCAAGAATTTAAAGGGGTTTCATCTAACAAGGGTAAAATCATTCTCCTCAATGGAATATTTTCTCAACATATACATATAATAGGAATTACTAGGAAATTCAGCCCAAAACATTCTTCATTCACTAGATGGAATTTAATAAGCAAAAATCATTACTCGAGAGTTAGGGTATAAATTCACTTTTGTACGAACACTGACAATTTAATTAGGAACTGATAAAGATAATGTGTACAATCAACATGGATATTATTCCAGACGAAATTAATGAAAATGGCATGAAATTCATTCGTATTCAAAAGCCCGGGGCTAAAACTAATAGGGAAATTATGGGAAGATTTTCGGGGGACACAAGGGAAGGACAATTCCCTTGTTGAATTCCCACATACCTGAGTTGATGTTTCTTGAAGGAGTAAGCTTGGACTGCTGCAACGGAGGAAAATCCTAATTCTGCTTGAGAGTTTCTTGAGAGAACTTGTGATGTTTTTTTTAGAATAAACGTGAGAATGAGGGGAGGAACCGTCCATACCCTCTAATAAGTCTTATTTTACGTACAGAATGATGTGGTTTAAATCTTAGGAGAATATAAAATTACTAAATAGCCCTTAGCAAATCACTGAAAAAAAGTGTCAGGTGACCCTAACGGGTGACCTAACGAGTCGTGGTGACTGACCATGACTCGTGGTCACACCCGTCGAGTACACTTCCCGGATTCCCCTATAGGTCACCACGAGGGACCTAACAAGTCGTGGTCACTAACCACCACTCGTGGTCACCAGTCGTGGTCACTGACCACCACTCGTGGTCACCAGTCGTGGACCTTACTGCCTCACTTCTGAAGTTCTATACTAGGCTTGATCACGAGTCACCTAACGAGTCGTTGCCACTGATGAAGAATCGTGGTGACACTCATTAGGTGCAGTGCATAACAACTAACTAGAGCTAATAACGAGGGACATGACGAGTCGTTACAGGTGACCACGACTTGTGGTCACCATCCGTCAAGTACACTGCTTCCCACTTCCCACTTCCAATTCCTCCTTCCCACGACCGACCTAACAAGTCGTTAGGTCTCACAACGACTCGTCAGGTGGGTCGTCCTAAGACATTTTTTGCAAATTTTCTATATTTTCTAATTTAAATCCCAGATCTAGTTTTTGAGTTTCCGGGGCATTACATCCATATGCCCTCACATTTAGACCAAGGAAAGTATCCAGTTTTAGAATCAACAAGCACAAACAATATATGGACACAATATCAAGAGAAGAGAAAAACACTCAACTCTCACAAAGATGTTCACAAGATAGATCACAACTTTTATATGCTTGCCTTTGCTCTCAAATGTCTTCTGTTTTGAAAACCCAGTTTGAGATCACATAAGGGAATTACTAAGCTTGAAATGTTGATCCAAAGGGCTTGTAGGATATAAATACGGTCTTTTAGTTGCTCATTACCATCCTTGAACACTACATCACAATTTTATTCCCTTCTTCACTTTTTGTTCCCTTCTTTTCCTTAGCAAATTTTCACAATCCAAGGTACCAAATCAATTTATTTGCTATCTCTTTTTCTTTTCTTTTTTTTCTTTCCTTTTTTTCTTTATACACCTTGGGAACTGGTCAAAAAAATCATTTATGCCCTTATCTTTCCTTTTCACCTTAGCACACCCAACTTACACTTTTGCATACTTTTATCACATTTCGTAGCGTCAAGAAGGATGGTCTCAAAAGAGGATCAATTTGAGAATTGGTTTAAGTTTCATTATGGTTGATCAAGAAAAAAGGTCATAGGTTCAAAAGACAAGACAAGGGATACTGTCATGCCCCGAGCCTACACCTTGGGCATAACACGGTACTTGAAGCCACAAGTGACCCCAAGTCAACCCTTGGTCTATTAGTAACTAGCATTCTGAGTAAACAAGAACAACGGAACTTTGAAATAATATCATAAAATATTTATGAGAGATAAATCTGAAAACATAAAGTTCAAACAATTGAATAATACTGATAAATCTGAAAATCATGTCAGTTTGAAAGCCATCTAATAGAGGAGTTGCTGGGACAAGCCCCCAGCTAACTCTAAGTGTAAATGAAACTAATACATGACTAAAAGAAGGAAAATAGTGCCCTAGAATGATGAGGACTCACACTTCAATCGCTGCGACAGAGAATTTGAACTGCGGCAACTAACGGTGCTGAGTCTGAGAACCTGCAGCTGTATCATGAAACAATACAACATAAAAGTATGCGTCAGTACTTTGAATGTATTGAGTAAGTGGGAGGAACATAACTGAACATAACGTCTGAACTGAAATGACATGCAATGACCAACAGGTAAGCTGAACTGAACTACTAATATAATCTGAAATGGTCAAGATGACCCTGTCTGATGGTCAAGGACATGCCCTAAGTCTGAAACACTGAATCTATGATACTGTACTGAATTAAGCTGCTTATTCTGATACTAGACTGGACTGACTAGTGGGAGAGTCTATAACCAACATATAACCACGTGAGTTAGATGTGGAGTCTAATGTATACACCACACCGGAAGGACCCAATATACCTTGCCAGGGTATAAAGGCATGAACTAAGTGATCACAAATTCTGGGGCCAATCAGGCCAAGTAATACTATAACCTACATGGCAACGTAGTTCTTGGAATCTGGGTGCGCTGGAACCCCAGCCCACTTGGTGCTAAGTTCTACTCCCACTGGAAAACCTAAACTGAACTACTAAGCTGATAGCTCAAAACTGGGGTCTAAGACTTGTCAGGGACGTATAACTGCATGTACCCTGAGAGTCTTATTAGACCAGATTCTGAAACTGGGTTCTAAACTGGTCAGAGCTGCTTATCTAGAAGCATCGTGACCGTTTAATGGACCAAAATCTATAAATCTGAGTCTGATTCTGGTAACTGAGAGGCACCACTGACACCTCGAAATAAGAATGAAGTCAAACTGATCAGTTGACAGTTTTCTAAATTTCAGTGAGGATTCTAACACTCTGACTGAGACTAGACTGATATGATTCTGAAGAGATTCTAAGCTCTAACTGGTCTGGACTACTAGCAGCTAATAGAGAACTCAACTTACTCCAAACGCAAAAATTTCATAATGTAGAGCCATTTCAAGAATTTTAGGAATTTCATTCAACATAGCTAATGTCATTCTCATTAATGGGATATTTACTCAACATATACATATATAGGAAATTCTAGAAAATTCATCCTAAAGCATTCTTCATTCACTTTAAGAAAAATCATAACTCGAAAGTTAGGGCTTAGATTCACTTTTGTATATACAGTGACATTTTGATAAGAAATTTATGGGGATCATATCAGCAATATACATGAACATCGTTCTAAGTGGAATCAACGAAAATAAACATGAAACCTTTCCATACTCGAAAACTCAGGGCTTAAAACTGATATAGGAGATTGAGGAGGATTTTGGGGACACAAGGGAAGAACAATCCCCTTGCTAAAACCCCACATACCTGACTAAAGCTTACTCAAAGAAGGGGACGTGAACTTCTACGATAGATGAGAACCCTAAGCTTTCTTAAGAGTTTTCTTAAGGAACCCTTCGATAGATTTCTGAGAATAAACGTGAGAATGATGGGAGGAACCGTCCCAACCCTCTAATAAGTCTGATTTTATGTTCAAAACGACATGTTTTAGATCTTAGTAGAATAGGAAATTACTAAATAGCCCTTAGAAATTCGCTGGGAAAAACTGTGAGGTGCCCCTAATGGGTGACCTAACGAGTCGTGGTGACTGACCACGACTCGTGGTCACTCCCGTTAGGTACACTGCTTGGGATCCTTAGTAGGTCACCACGAGGGACCTCACGAGTCATTATCTATGACCATGACTCGTGGTCCCCAGTCTTGGACCACACTGTCTGATTATAGAGATTTAATGCTAAGTCCAATAACGAGTCACTTAACGATTTGTTGCCACAAGTGACAACTCATTTCACCCACTCGTCGAGTACACTGGTCAACTAAAATATTCCCAACTCCAGCCTGGCTAAGAGTGACTTAACGATTCGTGGTCACTGACCGCGGCTCGTGATGTCCCTCATTTGGTACACTTCCTCCCTCCTTTACATTAACCAGCCTTCTCCTCACGGCTCACCTAACAATTCGTGAGGTTACTTGACGACTCGTCAGGTGGGCCGTCCTGCAACATTTCTGTAGTTTTCCAGATTTCCTATTTTATGCCCCGGAATTGGATTTTGAGTTACCGGGGTTTTACAGATATATGCATCATTTGGTAGGCTCATTTAAGCAGAATGGAAATTTTGAAACACAAAAAAAGCCTAAGTTCATCTCTACAACGCAAAGTCAATCCTAAGCTAAAGCATGAGTAAACAGGCAAGTTCTAAAGTGTGACCATAACAAGTGAACAAATAGAATTTTCCTCACCACACAATGGCATGTGGATACCAAATGGACTAATCAACTTTACACACAACTAGGGAATCATTGTCATAGTCAACACAATTGGATATCAAAAATAAAGGTAAACATGTCAATACAAAATAGCTGTGAGGGGGGCATTTTTTAAAGGAACATTAGAGCATGCTATGATCTCATATATCACCACCATCTAAGTCAGAAAGCATTCTAATCAACCAAGAATGACTCAATGTTAAGCCACCTAATAATATATAATCGGGCTCACACACTACAATACTTAACTACTTTTATTTACCAGATTCAATAAAATTAAGTCTCTCGAGAAATAACCATGACTAAGAAATCAAGGAGAACTCTACGTTACGAAAGTGGTAAATGGATATACACAACACATCATCATGACTCACAAAAATTATACTTTCAATACAAATCAAGAGTTATATCAAGCATCATTAATACATTCAAAAATTCCTAAAGACCAAAAATGCAACCCCATGCCCAACTTAAAAATTATGCAATGTCCCCAATGTTCACAAAAGGGAAGAACAAATATGAAAGGGTTCTCCATGTGGCGCTCACAGTGCCCTACTCTAAATCATGTTGAAGTGAAGATCTTGTATGTAGAGCCTCAACTAGTGGAGCTCTAGAAGGTGCAGCATCTGGGATCAGCTCCATCAATCTAGAAATAGGTCGGGTACAATCAACCACCGACAAATAAATCATAATCTCCTTAATTCGAGGTTCTCTTATCTGCAGCACGACAACTTTGGATATCTATGGGGCTAGAGCCTCTCTCTAACTATGTCACCTTGGCCTCAATGGCCTCTACCCTAGTCAGCCCAAAATCATGTGTAGCATGTATAGAGTCCCGCACCGGCTGCAGTGCCTGCTCCATAATCTTGGTCATAATGGTTAGTATCTTCTAAATTAATTGGGTTGGATACCGCTCCTCTCTATCCAAGCAAGAATCCATACTCAAAAAAGTCTCTCGGGAGAGCTAGACTATATTTCATTCTAGTACAACTGCATGAACTGGGACTGGTGCTATCATAGAAGAAGTGGCTCCTTGGGGAGTTGTGGCTGAAGGTACTACCTCTGGAGCAGCTGGTGGCTGCAAAGTGACTACTCGCTTGGGGTCCTTAGACTGGACCCCTTACCTTCTAAAGTACCCTCGATAAGAAATGAAGCACTCTTATGTTGAGGGGCTATGAATAAGGACTCATCTCATATTTTTGTAATCTCCGTCACATGTTGCACCACCATGTAAATATTCTTCCTTGAAAAAGCAGGCACCCCTTCCCTTTGGCATAAGGCCTGCACCAAACAAGGGAAGGGAGGAGGTGGTCATCTGTAATCCTGCTTCTTAAGCTCCAAATCTAGTATTTTCCCAAATGTTCACCTTTTTGCCTATGATAGTTGGTATGATCAATGCACTGCCAAGTGGGAGCTTGTTATCACTCTTAGTCAGGAAAATATAGATTCACATGATGTTCCACCAAAACTTAGCTTGTAGCTTCAAATTTCTCTTGTATATGGGCATTGTATTAAGGGAGTCCCATGTAGGTGGAGATCTAGCTATCATCCCAGCCATTCATAGCCTAGCATGCGCTCCAGTGTCAGCCAGTTCATCAAAGGTTGAAGTGTCAACTTTCAAAAATCATTACCCAAGTTGTAGCGGTTGATAGCCTTGGGGTGAATATCAATGAAACTTCTCGGACAATAATAGCCTCCAAGGGTTATACCATTCATCTCAATTTTAGGTTGGCCATCTGGAGGAGGGCACTATAAACTATGTAGAACTCTTTGAAAAAGGTCTAGTTGTATTGACTCAAGTGACGAGGGAGGAATTCTCACTGTTGGAACTAGATTTCCTCCAAGATATCTGGGTATTTTTCCAACCCGGTGACACTAACAACTCTCTCCTCTGTGATATTCCATCGAGGCTTGCCATTATGATCGACCTATCCTTCTATGTATCTCTTTTAGGCTCCCTTCATTGCCTATCTAACTCTATGTATGTCCTCCCCCTGTTGTCTCCTTTGCTCGGCTAAATGAACTTGGGGGAGGTGGACTAGCTTGTGGAGTCCTCAATTATAGCCTCGCCTGATGATATAGCAATCTGTTGCCCTATAGTTCAGGCAATGGGTTGCTCTGCTGAGGACTGAGAAGTAGCCCTGTGACTGGGATGACTTCTCTAGGATGGATGCAAATGCCACCCTATCTTATGTTGCAAGCGACAAGGCCGAAGCATGCTTATGGGCAGCCCTAGTAGTCGGGAGCTAGTACGCCTCTGTATCCTCATCCACAAGTCTGGACCTTTTTGGTGTTGTGGCCTTGCCACCCCTTGGTGCTGACCTCTTAGGTGCCATTTCCTATCATTGAAAGACTGATGTTAAGCTCAAGGGTGTTGAACAACTTAAAAACCAACAGTTCATCTTTTAAGTATGGTTGAAAATATGTTCCGCATCTTAAATATACAGACTTCACCTAGCATCGTCTTTTGAAAACACTATACCAGTCTCACTGGCTCAAAGGACGAAATAACATGTGCTCTGTCTTTTGAATATGAGTACTGCATGTTAAACCCCCAATTTAACTTGATGGACTTTGTCCTGCTATTTTAAATAATTGACCAAAGTGCAGACCATTTCTTCAAATGACAAACATTTCTTCAAGCAATTAGGGAATTTATCAACACTTAGCACAATTCTATTAAATTAAAGCTAAAGATTCATTATACGGGACAAGGTACAGTTGTCTTTCACACACACATACCCTTTATGCAAACAAACAAGTCTTATTCAACTCAATACACCACTTAAATCATGATAATAACCCAATTCTCCCCCCCCCCCCCCCCCAATTCAAGTTCAATACATAGGAAATCAACAACATATAGGAAATAGGCACCAAGTTAAGCACACAAATTTAGCATATTACCTAGGTTAGCAGAGGAATACACACTGCATGTGTGCTTCAGTGAGGAGAAGAATCCACTATCACAGCAAACCTAGATGCTTGTAGAAGTGAAGCTTGATGATGGGAGGTGTGTGTGTGGAAATGATGTGGTATGTAAATGGGTGGAACTTTTCAAAAGCTTGTAGGGCAGCAATGGTGGCTTTCAGAAGGAATAATATGACAAATGAGGGATTACGGGTAAAGTTCCCATTTAAAACCCTCGATAAATGATATGCATCAGGTCGGTTCACAAACCAAAGAGGTCGTCTCTTGAAGAGATGCCTGATTTTTTAAACCGCACAAGACCCAAAATGACCTAATTTCCCTATTTATTAAACTAAAAAAAATGGTCCAAATATCAACCATCTTCTCAAGAAGTGGTGTACATAACGGACCATCGCTTGATCTCAGACTTCTCGGATAACTGTTTACCTGGCCTCCTGTAGAAGGGGCAAATAACGGTCTACATCTTCAAGATACGGTCTGTCTCTGCACCCATCTTTAGGAGGCTAAAGCTCTCTTTTTCTTCCTTGCTAAACTTTTCTCCATCATTTTAAGAACAAACCTCCATACATCAACACATATTAGTCCAAAAACACTTGGGTTGCCTCCTAAGAAGTTTTTGATTTAACGTCATGGCATGACGTGGATACTGCACATGGTGTAGCATCCCTTGGGTTCCCATCTAAGAAGCACCTAATTTAACACATCGTGAATGATGCAAGATACCTAAATCATCACCTGAATGATTCACCCATAGGATGGAACTTTCTCATACACTTTTTCCCCTTTGGATCCACAAAAGTACTATTTCACCCATTTGCTTTGCATCTTCTTCTTTTTGGGTGTCCCTTTTCTTCCAAGTTTAGCTATTTAAATCTCACTATCAACCATTCCAACCACAGAACTATTCCCAACATATTTGGCAATAAGTGGCCCTTCCCTGCTTTGAAGGTTATCTTTTCATCCTTGACCCAAAACATAATCTAATACTTCTTCGAGTTCATGAGTGCCCTCCTGGTAAAAACGAAAATATCTCCTAATAATAATGGGGATGTCAATGTCCACTTCACAAAATATACCACAAAGTCGTTCGGGAGTAAAAACTTCCCAACCTTCACCAATATGTCCTCCACTATCTCTATCGACTTTTTAATTGACTTGTCAGGTATTTGAAGTTTAATAGAGGTAGGCTTCAAAATGGTCAAAACTAAATTCTTGTATATGGCTAGAGGCATCAAATTTATGCTTGACCCATTATCAAATAGAGCATCAAATAGATATTTCCCAATTTTGCAAAGAATACTGAAATCCCCCGAATCATGTTTTTTCTCCATATGTGTGCCAGCAATAATGGCACTAATCCAATGGGTTATGGTTACCACTTTTTCCTCATCCGGCCTCTTATTTCCAATAACTCTTTGAGGTACTTAGCAAACTGGGACATCTTTTTTAAAGCATCAATGAATGAAACCCGAAGTGTTCCTTCTTTCTATCTCTCAATGTATGTAGCAATATTAACATCAAGAGTTTACTTAGCTATCCTTTGGGGAAAGGGAGGAGGAAGCAGAGGATAAGATTTTGCAATGTCAATTAAACTCTCCTTTCCTTCTCCTTCTTTTAGAGCTCACCACAGCTTCAGCAACCGCCACATCAACTAGTGGCTTCATCAAACCTTCATCAACAACCTCACACCAACACCACTTACAACAGTATCACCATAAGCAATGTCAATAATAGGCTGCACAATTTTTCCACTTCTAGTGACAATGGTCATACAATGAGCATTGGAGGCACCAATGTGTCCCTTAGGATTGACCACTGTATCACTAGGGCGATGCCCCTTTACTTGGGGTTGTGCTCTCTTGAGAGATCTCTCACTTGTTGCTCCAACTTTTGAATAGAAGCTTTGTGGGGACCAAAAATTTTTGTCAAACTTTTCAAACACGCATCTGACCTCTCCTAATTGGAGAGCACCTTCTCCAACATGCCTTCAATTTTGGAATCCCCTTGTTCTTGAGAACGTCCCTTCCTCCAGTTCTGTGAACTAGAAGATGGACCCCTTGGTGGGACATAGGGATTTAAGCTCTTATTCCCGAGATTATCATTATTGTGCCACCCTTGATTTTAACTTCCATAGTCATTTCGCGGATAATATTGACCTTGACATTGCTATTGAGTTCCCCATTGACATTGATAAGAGGAAGATGGATGGCCTTGATGTTGTTGTTATAATGTGGCCTTAGATAACCTCCTAGTGTTGCTAACATAGTTAGCATCTTCAACTTGCATTAGAGGTGGCTTTTGGTATTGTTGGTATTGAAAGGGAGGGGGGGTATCCATGCTCATATTTAGGACCACTTTGTTCTTCTTCAACGGCATGCACTTTCTTGACCTCACTCTCGGTCGATCTCATAGTCATCAAGGTAAGGTTGGTAGCTATAGTATCCATCATCTAATCATGCTCTTGTTTCTCCTTCATCAAATAAGATAATGAAGGAGTACCCACATTCAGGCCTCCACTTTGATCTCCTCTATTCCAGGTTTGGTTATTATTTGTAATTCGATCAACCATAGTGGCAATACGGTTGTATGTCTTGTCCCTAAATTAATTCTTTTCCTCATTATTGGCCAAATAGTGTCAAAGAATTGAATACAGTGTAGAACTTATCAAGAAAAATGTGATCGAGGAACCTATGAGTGGGTGCCCTAAATACATACTTCTTGAAGTGCTCCCATGCCTCAAAAAATTGCTCCCTCGAAAGTTTCCTAAAGTAGATGTTTTTATCTCTTTGTTCGGCTTTTTTACTTGATAACCATTTCTTCAAGAAACGTTAACAAGTTCTGTCCATGTATGAATGGAGTTGGAAGGTAAACGGTGCAACCAGTCACGCGCCTCCCCTGCCAATGAATATTTGAATACCCTAAGGTGGATGGCATCATTAGAGATGTTGTTTTGCTTATGCAAGTTGCATATCTCCAGAAAGTTTTTGAGATTTTGATGCGGGTCATTGTCAGTTGAATTGTGGAACTGACCTTCTGCTTTTAACGTTGTGTAGATGCTACCATCGATTATGAATGATGCAGCATTCACTCTTAGGGGGGAAATTGTGCTAATCAACTTCATTATTAACCTCCACAAACACATTATCTACCTCACTTTGTGGTAAAGCCATGCCAAACACATGTTTCACAACACAGTAAAACACATATGATAGAGTAGATTCAAATCAGTCAAACCAAAATTTGAATTACTAGATAGGACCTATGTCAAAGTCCCTACCAACGGCGCCATAGATTTGATATTGCCCATAATCCACCTCACTATGGAAGTGTACGTGATCGATGCAAATATAATACCCAACAATGAGTCGGGATTGTATCCACAAAGACTTTGTAAAGATCTAAACTATCAAGAAAAGCAAATATCATGTGAATGTTGAATATCTACTCACATTAGTGGAAAATGAGAAATTAAGCTAAAGTTAAAATGTTATAGGTAAAATTAATATTGAGAAATACTAACGATGTTACCCCTTTTTGGGTTGATCCCCCTAAAGCACTCAAATTGGGGTATTGAAATGGGATATTAATGAATATGCAAGAAATTAACTGACACAATCATTAGGTGTCTTTCAACAATCCTAATAATGTCAATCTAGATCAATTTTCTCAAATTGATAAAAACTCCATACAAGTCGATTGCTATTTTGCCAATTAGATTCATCCTATGTCTATGTGAATCCATTAAAGAAGGATGAGATCCTTGGATCATTATTAAATGATGTATCTAAACCTAAATTGGCTTTCTCAAGTACAATAGAGGCAATTTGGCATGATTGGATGATTTTCACCACCAATCTCACTTTACAAAGTATAAATTAATCAAATATTCTTAAGCTCATACTCAATTTCACCTAATTGAGATCATAAGGGTTCACAAACTATTTGAGTTCACAACCCTAAATTTGGGTTTAGCTACTCATAGAAGAAGAAGAAGAAGAAAGCATAAATTTCAGCATAATTATTTATGTAGTAAGAAGAAGAAAGGGAAAACTTGAATTGATCAACTTAATCTTCAATAGGTATTCTCAATACAACGGTAAAACTACAAAAACTATGGAGAAATATTGTAAACTATATCTAACTATCTAAAAATAGTCGACTCTCTTTCTAAAACATATCAAAAATGACTATTATATTAACCCCAAAATTCCAATAAGAATTCAAATTCAGAGGGCTTGAATCGCAAGAACGGACCATTTTTTTAGAAAGACGATTCATTTCTAGAATTTTTAGTTGAAAACTCTATCTTCCTGACTTCTTTTTGTCTTTTGATTGATGGACCATCTGTTGAGAAGATGGTCCACACTTTCTTCCGTCTTTTGCTTCACTGGATGGACTAGTTTGGAATGAACAGATCATTTGATGGTCCACGTCTTGGAAGTGCGTATCGTACCTTAAGTCGTCCCTTGCAGCCCGCATTGTGGTATCTTTTGGATCATTATACGATTGGAAGTGCGGACTGCATCTTGGATATACGGTCTATCTTTTACCAACATCTGGCAGAATTTATGGACTTTTATGCCTCATTTCATCAACTTATAGAATTCATGAAACTCAAAAAAATAGAGTTACTATTGAATTAAATTAACACTTAAAGGTATATAAATTCTATGAAATAAAGTGCAAATGTGTCACAAAATTCTGACATATTAATATGTCTGAGCCTTCTACTTGCACTCTTATGTCTATTGCGTAAAGGCAATTAGCTTGAAAATATTCATGTCTTTAACTAATGTCGTTGTATAATAATCAAAAACCAAATGAGGGCCTAATCTGTGTACAAACCCATGAATCCTTGCTCGTATAATACTAAGCGGCTCTAAAGCAAACCTGGCAAATTGAGTAATCTTGAGGCCATATTCTCTTGTGCTCATATTATTTTTCTTGAGTTTCACAAACTCATAAGTCTTAGCCTCCCTGATAACAAGTGACAAGAATTCTCTAGAAAGGCCTCTATGAACTCCTCCTGAACTGCTTGAGGTGCATTCGGCCCTATGGAGTCTTCTCACATATCATACCAGGATACTACAATATCTTTCAACTAATAAGAAGCTAATTCAACAACTCTTGTATTTAAATCATGAATAACACTATGTTTTCATGTGTATATAATTAATGAAATTCACAGGATCCTTCATGGGATTAGATTCCGTGAAGACTAGACTAGAGAAGCTGCATCTTGTCTCTATGACTGAACAACCACTAATTGGGTGTGAAACTGAATCATTCCCCTAATATCTTGATTAGAAGTACTAGGTGGTGGTACATGCGGTATAGATGATCTATATTCCCTTCTGATCCAAGTGAAAGTGGACCTAGATTTGTCTAACTATATTCTACCTCTAGGAAAGTGCTAGCCTTTTGGCTGGCTTTGGTCATACTCTTTGAAGGCATGTACAAAATACAGCATTGTACAAATTAGAATTGATTTCTTATTACATATCTCTATCAGGTCCATGCTAATAATAGACATGCAAAATAAACAACAAAACCAAATACCACATTGACGTGGGAAAGGAATGCATTCCATAATGGACCACTAAACCAAAATAGCTTCTTACTCATACTTAGGAATATCTAAACATATAGACAAGATTAAACCAAAATATAAGCATGCTTCCATATGATGTCAAAATAGATGCATAGTCCATGAATGTTAGCATATTAGGAAAAACTCAAGTTAAATTAGTATCCTCTTTAGCAAACTAGTAGGAGAGAAATGAGAGGGTAATGATCAAATTAAGTTGATGACTTCTGGGAAACCAATTTCTATAGATAAATTCATTAAATTTTTATGTTACTCATGAGATAACAGAGTGATCATTATTAAAACCCTATGGACATGATTACTATATTATTGCACTTTCAAAAGGTACAAAAAAAACAACAGACTGTACATTTGGCTATACATGGGAAAATGGAATCTATATGTAGGCATGGAGGATAAACATGTCTTCACTTATCCTAATAATTAAGCGGCAATACTTCTTAGGCATATAAAGGATTTCTTGTTGAAAGGAGAAAGACATATGGAATAGCTGAGGTAAGAATTCTATAGACATGGTATCTAAGTGTTTAATTATATAAATTTATGGTGGTTCTAGAACTATGCATATCGAGATATAGCCTTAGCCATTCAACCACTAACATAACTGAACAACTGTTAGAAACGAGCCAAAATACCTAAACAAAGTTAAGCTTAATATGATCTCATAAATTATAAGAAAAGAATTCTTGAATATACTCAAGCAAAATCACATACAAAATAGATCACCAAGAATTTAGTCAAACTAGTATAACATGAGATTTAGAATAAACAAAAAAGAAAAGAGGACTAACTTTGGGCTTTATGCCTTCAAACAGAATACCTATTGGTATTTTGTGAGATCAGGAAGTCATAACCAAGAATAGGACTTAAAGTGCAATATTGAATCTAAACTTACTTCAATCACATAGTTGCATATAAGAGTATCATTTTCCTTCCTCGGCCATGTGATCTCCAGAGAGAGTATCCAGGTGGATCCTCATAAGATAGCGACAGTTAAGGACTGGCCAAGACCCACCTTTCCATCAGACATTAGGAGTTTCTTAGGTCTAGCTGATTATTGCAGAAGGTTGTTGAAGAGTTCTCCTCCATTGCCTCCCCTTTAACCAAACTAACTCAAAAGAAGGTGAAGTTTTAGTGGTCTGGTGTATGTGAGAAGAGCTTTCAAGAGCTGAAGACTCGACTCACTATAGCCTTAGTTCTAACTCTGCCAGAAGGTTCAGATGGGTTTGTGATCTATTTTGATGCCTTTAGAGTTGTCCTCGGTTGTGTTCTGATGCAACATGGAAAATTTATAGTTACGCTTCTAGACAACTCAAGGTTCATGAGAAGAACTATCCAACTCGTGATCTTGAATTGGTAGTGTTAGTGTTTGCTTTGATGATTTGGAGACACTATCTCTATAGGGTTCATGTAGATGCTTTTTACTCATCATAAGAGTCTACAGTATGTATTCAGTCAAAAGGACCTGAATCTACAACAAAGAAGGTGGTTAGAGTTGTTGAAATATTATGACATAAGCATTTTGTATCACTCGGGTAAGGCCAACATAGTGGCTAATGCCCTCAGAAGATTGTCTATGGGGAGTGTTGCTTATGTTGAGGATGATAAGAAAGAGTTAGTTAGAGATGTTCACAGATCGGCTCGATGAAGGGACTAGTTGGTTGACTCAGCAAAAGGTGGAGTTGTAGTCTAGAGTGGGTCAGAATCCTCCCTAGTAGTAGAGGTTAAGTCAAAAAAGGATGAAGACCTAATTTTTCTCAAGTTAAAGGAAGCAATACTGAGGAAAGAGATGGAAGCATTCTCTAAAAAGATATGGCGTGCTCTGTTATCAGGACAGTTGTGTGTTCCAAATGTAGATAACTTGAGGCAACTAATACTAATGGAAGCACACAGCTCCTGGTACTCTATCCACCCAGGTGCCACTAAGATGTATCGTGATCTAATTGATGTTTACTGGTGGAATGGCACCACTAAGAACATTGCAGAGTTTGTGGTTAAGTATCCAAATTGCCAGCACGTCAAGGTTGAACGTCATAGACATAGGGGTATGATCCAGGATATTAGCATTTCTACTTGGAAGTGGGAAGAAGTGAATATGGACTTTATCATAGGCTTACCTCATATTCACCAACAGCATTACTCAATTTGGTTGGTTGTAGACCGGATGACTAAGTCAGCACATTTCCTACCAGTTAAGACCACAAACTCAATAGAGAATTATGCTAGACTATATATTCGGGAGTTAGTCATACTACACGGGGTTCCCTTGTCCATCATTTCAGATAGAGGCACTCAGTTCACCTCGCACTTCTGGAAATCATTTCAAAAAGGACTTGGTACTCAGTTCAAGCTCAGCACAACTTTTCACTCACAGATAGATAGCTAGGCTGAGCGAACTATTCAAACCCTAGAGGATATATTGAGATCTTGTGTGATTGATTTTAAGGGCAGATGGGATGACCACCTACCCCTCATTGAGTTTTGCGTATAGCAACAGCTACCACTCTAGTATTCAGATGGCTCTGCTCGAGGCATTATATGGTAGGAGGTGCAGATCTCCCATAGTTTGGTTTGAGGTTTGTGAAGCTACCTTAATAGCACCTAATTCAGTACATGAGGCTATGTAAATGGATTAGCTAATCAAGGAACGGCTGAGAAAAACTCAAAGCCGATAAAAATTGTATATAAGGATAAAGGAGTTAGAGTTTGCAATGAATGATTGGGTATATCTAAAAATTTTACCTATGAAAGGGGTGATGAGTTCGGGAAGAAAGAAAAGCTCAGTCCCAGATATGTTGGCCAAATAGAATCCTGAAACACATTAGCAATGTGGCTTATGAGCTGGATTGGCCTGCGGAGTTAGCATCGGTGCACCCTGTCTTCCATGTCTCTTTGTTGAAGAATTGCATCGGTGACCCAACCTCAATAGTGCCTCTAAAAAGTGTTGTTGTAAAGGGAAGCCTCTCTGACGAAGAAGTTCCAATTCATATTCTAGACCATCAGGTTCTTAAGTTGAGGAACAAAGAGATCACTTCAGTAAAAGTATTATGAAGGAACCAGCTAGTTGAGGGAGATATATGGGAAAAAGAAGTGAACATGATGGCTAAATACCCTCATCTATTCCCTTCCAACTCAACTTCAGCATCAGGTACTAAATTCCTCCTTATTACTTTATTCAATTCCGTACTCATAAGCCCTATTCATGTTTAAATTTTCACCCTAGTTAGTTAAGTTCAGTTAGTATGTCTATCTCAGTTTGGAGTCAATCACTCCTTCAGTAATCAGCTTATAGCCTTTATTAGGGATTGTAGCTCTTTCCCTAGTCTTTCATCTTATTTAGCCTTCATTCAATGAAGAATGTTATCAAGGGGGAGATATTGTAACACCCCCAAAGTTCCTTAGACCAAACCCAGACTTGGAATGAAAAACCAGAAAAGGAACCAGAAAATTTTTGCCTCAGGATGACTCAACCAACGAGTCATTGTCAGCAACAATGACCCGTTGTTTGAGTCATTGTCATCTCTGCAATTTTCAACCCTTAGATTCAATGGGTGTTAACTATCCATTGTTGGCAATAACGAGTCATTGTGTTGCCCATCCTGTCAATCCCCAAGTGTGATCAAAAACTTTCTTTCAAAAAATGAGTCGTTATTGGTTTAATCGACTCATCGTAGGGAGTTGCTAGAAGGATTCTAGTAAGGGTCAAAATCTTTTCCAGTGATAACAAGCGGAAACAATGACCATTTTTCCCATCCAATAAGTCGTTGTTCCCATTCACTGGTCAAAATTCAGAAATCATTCAAAATTTCCAGTAGTGACGACGAACACTGACAATGACCCATTGTTGCATTCAATGAGTCCTCATGTCTGTCCATTGGTCGAGTCCAGAAACTAAATTTTAGGCCCAAGACCAATGACTGGTCCCAACAAGTTCGGTTCACAACCAACGACTCGTTGTGTGGCGCGTTGGATCCTAACATGAAGTTTTTCACACTTCCATCTAGGGGCATTTTTGTAACTTTTCGCTACTTTAAATCCTAAACTACATCATTTGGGGTGCGATTAGAGGTGAATTTAGGGAGTTGATAGACTTCTTCCTCTCATTCTCTTCCAGAACTCACAAAATCAGTACATAGAAAACTCAGACATCTAGTTCCAAGCAAGAGCTAGGACATCTATGTCTTCCTTCCAAATGTCTTACAAGCTTTAATGAATGAACTACGGAATAAAAATGAGTAAAGACTTCTTCAAGCAGTCCAAAACTACTCCGAGAATTCCAAAACTACGTAATAAATGAGCCAAGTTTTATATTTATAGATGAGCCTTCAAATGACGTTTCTGCCCTTCAAGACTTGGCTTAAAAATCAGCATTTTTCACCCCCATATGGGCCTGGCGCATCGCCCCTCCTATCTCACCACAGATTTGGTCAAATTTTCAGTAATTTTCAGCTTCAAATAAGGCCTGGTGTGCCGCCCCAGCCATAGCACAAGCCTGAGAATTTTTTCTCTAAAGTTTGAGGGCAGGTACGGAGCGCCACCTATAGCACTAGGATGAGATTTTATTTCTTTGAAGTTTGGGACTTGGTGCAAAGCACCAACCATAGCACCAACCCCATCAAATCCTCAAATCTTCATTTCTTACATCATTTTGAGCCCATTTTACCTAGTTTCCTGCTCAAATCAACTCAAATCGTTTTTAGCACATAAAGCACACACATACATGAATTTAAGCATAAATTAAGGATTATGAACTCAAAACATGATTAAATATGGGTAAAAACATGGGAAATGGGCATAAAAATATGCCCAACATCACCACACCATACTTAAACCATTGTTCGTCCTCGAACAATCCTTAAAACATACCTAAAATCATGTTTCACTGTCACACTTGACACCTCAATCAACTCATACTCAACCAACTAGCATGGGAGCAAACATAAAATGGTTTATCATCATACAACAATTCTCAACAAAGCACATAGAAAGATTTCACAATTAAGAACACACAACCTCTATAGATGACTCATCTTTTCAACACAAAAGGCCAACATGATTAAGTGTGACACATACGACAAGTAGTACACCGAATTAGACCTCTTGTGCCCCTCACTTTTAGTGATGTTCCTCTCTCAACTTCATCAATATAAGACATGGAACACAATAAGTAAGGCACACTCACACTCACAAATGATGTAATGCACATGCGAAACATACCATAGGCTTTCCCTTCATGTATGTTAAAAATACCTAATTACTTCAAGAGATTAAGATCACAAGGACTTTTCTTGGTTGTATTGTTGGCTAAGGGACAAGTAGGATTGATATTTAATTTTATAGTGACTACCACCCCAAGAACGTTTAAGACATATTTCACTTTACTTTTCTACCACCTCTTTCCTTTCTTGTTCACCTTTCATCTACTCACCCTTGTCTTTTCTTTTCATGCCCCATTTTTCACTACTTGACTGCTAGTATTCTAACCATAGAATAACTAAGGATTTTCCAATTAAAGCTCTCTTTTTCAATTTCCTAGTAGCAAGTAGACAACATAATTTTTTATGGGAACCCCTTCTTCTCACTTTTCTTTTCTTACCATAATTTTTTCTTTTTCCCTTAACATTATACTTCGATGGACTTAACTTTCAAGTCTCAAAGTGCTTAAGATACTTTGGATCAATAAGTATGAGGTCTCACAAAAAGAGGGATTAAGCTATTATTGAGGCTAAGGAAGAATAATGCTTTTAGGCTCAATGGGGGTAACTAAGGAGAATGACTAAGAAGGTAAAACAACTATAGGAAAAAAATTTGGCTTCTTCAAAGAAGTGCCTTGATAATCTCTCAACTCCCTACCAACTAGTTATCCTACATACACCAAGGCAAGTTCTAGATGCTACAATATATATATATATATATATATATATATATATATATATATATATATAAACAATTCAGCTCATCTTTCATGGCAACAAGAATCTAATCGGTTTCTACAGCTACACATTCACACAATCATATTGAATGACAAGTTAAATTAATAATTAAGCCCTAAGGTCTGTTGAGTCAAATTAAAGAGATATGTGCGTCTCTCATGGATTCTAACTCATGCAATCAATATGACCACTCTCTTTACTCTAGCATAGTGGCTAAGCAGAATATCAACAAGCATACAAGCAGATGTCCTATGATTCAATCCTAAAAAATAAAAATAAAAATGTGACATAACTCCCTTAAGATGGTCATCATCCATCTATCATATACAAACGTCATTACTCTACGACTACAATGACTCCTAAAAATAAAAAAAATTACCCAGTTCAAAGGGCTCCCTATCGGAAAAGAACCTAGGCCATAAGAAAAATCGACAGGTGAGTGAGCTATGCCAAATTTTCAAAAAAGAATTCAATTTTTTTCAAACAAAACATGATGGCATGCTCACCCTTAACCTCAAAATTCAGGGAGACATACCCTCACCCCACACTTAAAGCTTCGCTCTGTCCTCAGAGCAACTAAAATTAAAGATTAGATAAGAGTGAGAAATTACTCCCTGAGGCCCTCTAAGGCCTAGCTAGCAGCCTGTCTCTTAGATCCACGGGTCATACAACCCCATACTTAAGCTCCAAACGTGCTACTTAGCTTTGATTTCGAGTACTCAGAGTTCCCCTTCTCTACACACAAAACAAAAAACAAAAGTGACACTATATAATTATGATAATAATAATAATAATAAAAACTACATTATTACAATAAGGTTTCCTCCCAACAAGCGCCTGATTTAACATCTCGGCATGACTCCATCAAGTTTCCCCACTTTTCCTTCCACTTTGAGCTTATAAATTTCACCCCTAGTTTCTTTTCCAATTTTCCATTATGCTCAAGGGACAGTGGTGTAAACATGAAGGAACCAAGTACTAGATATTGTATCTTTCCCTTCTTGTCCCTTAAGTGAGGTATGTATTGTGTGTCTTTGGCATAATGAATTTTAGAATATAGGGGCATTTCTCCCCATCGACACCTCTCTCCATAGGTTTGGAACGCTCTATTTCTAGATTACCCCCAAATACAATGTCAAGAAGTGTTTAGAATAAGGACCAATATGCCCTAACTCCAATATTGCATTATGCTTGACATCCTCACTTTTATCAAGCTCCTCAACATCGACATCTACCAACAGAAAATAGTCTAATGGTTGGGATTATTCTTCTTGTTCCATGAATTGTCTAGTATCCGCAATACTTTGTAGTTAGGCCTCAAACGCCTCAACTTTTTCATTCAAAAGACCGTGCAGGTCATGGATACTTGAGCCAAATTGGTCTATCTCTTGTCTGAGCTTCTTTTCTTCCCCTTGAGGTTCCTCTTAAGTATTAGCTAAGCCGTGACTTGTAAATCATTACAAGTTGCAGTCTCAGCCATTATCTCTATGAGCTTGGCACTCATCCATTTTAAAGCTTCTCCCTGTTCAAATAAGTTGCTCCCTCATTACTTCCACATGCTCCAGGATTAGTTTTTCCATACTGCTTATTGGAGCATAATGTTCCTTCTCTTTATTATTTTTGTAAGCATCAAAAATAATAGGAGGATCGTAATAGGGGCTTGGGGAAGGGGAATAAAAATATGGAAAACCCTTCCAGTGGCCATCCAGACCACCACATACACCACAAGTATGATAGTATTGCCACAAGTAGGGTCCTCCACAATTCATACAAGGATCACTAAAATATGAGTACCCATCATTCAACTAATTTATATACCAAGATGTCGTGTTGAGAAAAGTGGTATAATACTAAAAAAGGAAAAATAAAAATCTATACAATATATATAGATTAGTGAAATAAAATTCTAACCTACAAACAATTAAACAATATTCAAGTCCCCGGCAACAGTACCAAAAACTTGATGTTGCCCAAGCGCAGGTGGTCGTCAAGTAATATAGTATTGTTAAGTCTAGATATCGTACCCACAGGGACTTATCAATTTAATAGTTATAAGGTTGTACTGTGATTTCACTAATCTACGAAATAAGTAAAATAAAGATCGGATTGGAAAATTAAACTACTAAAACTTCAGATGTAAAAATTAACTAAAACAAATGCAAGCTTGATTGTATTTTGATAATGATGAAAGACTAGGGCAATGGCACTTGGTTGGTTTCAAGTTGAGTTTTCCAGACGTAATTAAACTATCATGATTCTTCCTACGGTTGTTAGTTGCATGTTACTATCCTATTTCTGGCCACTATCCCTAGCATCCAAGAACTATTTTATGAATCCTAATGCCTATATCCCTATGGTTGCAGGAGAACAATAAAAAAACGATTATGTATACTTGTATTTTAACTAAATAGAGTTGAAGGGTATATCCTTATCCTCAACGACAACTTCTATCCTATCACCGATGGGTTCAAGGGTCATTGAATTCCCATTCTGTATTTATTTTTAACCTCTTTCAATTCCCTTTCCCAAGTTCAACCAAAAGCCAACAGAATACTTACAAGGTGATCAAGCTTATAAATTGTCACGCCCCACCTTGGGAGGTATGACTGGCACCTGGTGCCCTACTAGGACCTAAACTGCTGAGCTGACTGAGCCTAAGCATCTCTGGTGCAGGGCTGACTCTAACGCTAGAATCAAGAAAACAACAGGCTACATAGCGACTGTAAATACAACCCCCAGCCAACAAGGCCTATAGCCACTTGTGAAAAAAAATAGCTAACCAGAGACAAACAATTATAGGGAGTCCTATGCGGGCCGACAAGGCCACCATGATATCTAGTTATAACTGGAAAGTAAAGGCCGATGCTAAACTGAGTTATGACTGACAAGGCCACCAATCAACAGCTAAATAGCACCTCACACGGCCAAAACACATAGTATAAAACACATATGGGTCCCACACGTCCTATATCATCCAACCACAGGGAAGTGATGCAATCTGCAATCCTCTAGGAGTAATAAGATGGTCGGGGCCTACCCATATTGTACAAACAAAAGAAGTAAACCTCTATCACACAAGCTCCGGAAGAAATGAGTTGTTGGCTCTGTACGGCTGACTGGAACTACGAGGGACCTGCTCCTCTTCTATCTGTACCTGTAGGCAACTAATGCAGCGCCCCAGAAGAGAGCGTCAGTACCATAGGTACTAAGTATGTAAAGCAGTAACTTTAAATAACTGAAAGTAAGAAATAGAACTAATAATGAGTGAAGTAAAGAAAACGGACTGAAGGTGACTGAAGTAGTGAAATCAGGGCTAGACATAACTATGATAAGGAGGGTAGGGTTTATACCTGGCAAATAAGGCGTCTTACTGTCTAACTATCAGTAAATAAAGCAAGCATAAACCTTACCTGGCCCCCATAAGCTGGAAGGTACAATTAGCACAGAATAACCCACCTGGTCCCCCATTAGTCCTAGTGAGTACACCTCAATCTATATACCCCTATCCAGGTCATACTGAGTCAACTACCAGCTATAAGCGTCCTACCGATCCCCTAGGTCTGCAACTGGGCCCACTCAGCCCCTGACTGTAGTTGTGTCTAAGTCTGGAGGACTCCTGATATCTACACCCCGGGCGTAAGCGCTAGGCAGGGGTGTGTATAAGGCCAACCATGACAATATGAGGATATGGATCCCTATCTTCGTCCCTTGCGGACGGCATGCCGCTCCATAGAGCGACGTATCCTCTCCCCTGGCGGGCGGCGACACAGCTATAAACCCTGGGGTGGTCACGGAAGCTATACAGGTATAATTAAGCCCAAACCAATACAATTTGTGAGTCTCAACTGACAACAACAACTGAACGTGATAACATACTCCTGACATGCTTTACTGAGATTCATACTGGATTACTATGCTGAAGAAACTAACTTGCTGAAAGAAAATGCCTTAACATACCTCGATTGTCGGTTTCTCATTAACTGATAGGTTCCGATTAGTATTCAATAGCTCTTCCCAACTGAAATCGTGTTACTGGAAAGATAGGACTAGTTTTAACACTAAGTTCGACAAAAAGGAAAACTTTGTATATAATTATTAACTATATTTTAACTTTACAAAACACGGTCCAAACCTCATTATTTCTCGAAATTATAGAAGGGAGAAATGCTTACTTTAATCCTGGGATCGTATTGACACTAGTTTGGAGCAATTCCAACAACTTTGGCTCGGCGGGACGACGATTCGCCGGGCAAATTTCACGAAACTAACTCCATAGAAATGGTCCTTGCAGCCTTATACTTCGATACCTGAAGTTAATTTGGATTTGGACGGCATTTAGCGGCATAATCATATGAAAATTAAAGGATTTCCTTCGTCCTTATTCTCTGTTGGTCGTAATTTATAATTTATTCTCATTTCTAAGTGTGAGACCCTTATATACTTGAGGCATCAAACAAGGCAATGTGGCACGTTGACCAACGCGCTGATTCTTCTCCATGACACATTGGCTAACGCGGAGGAGCAGCTCTGTGCCACTTTGCCCCTCTGAGCAGCTTGGTTTGGCCTCCTCTCGAAAAATCCCGACTTGGCACTCGTTCGGCCTTTCCCCGGGCCCTTTCCTCGTACGTATGGCATTCTAAAACTCTCAACCAACATGCGAATAGGCCGACTAAACGCTGGAAACTTATGGGGTGTAACATTCTCCCCGTTTAAGAACATTCGTCCTCGAATGTTAACTTCTACTTGCAAGAACCTTAATCTTGCAATTACTTATTCCGAAAAAATTTCAGCAGTCTCCCCTGTAATATGGACTATCTAAAAACCCTGAAGCACAGAAAAGTACAATACAGGTACTCCACAAAAGACTATGGCATTCATTTCACAATAGATTGAAGTCAACTACTCCACATATACATGTATATAACGCAACTTATGAAACAGCAATAGCAACATACCTCTGGCTGCACAATCTGACTAAGTCTAAAATAACTGAGGATATCTGGTTTTCATCTCATCTTCTGCTTCCTAGGTCATCTCCTCTCGGTTCTTATTTCGCCATAACACTTTAACAGAAGCAACATCTTTAGTTCTTAGTCTGCGGATCTGTCAATCTAGTATGGCTACTGAGCTTCTTCATAGGCTAAGTCCTCGGTTATTTGGACGTCTTTGACTGGGACAATCCGGGAGGGATCTCCTATACACTTCCTCAGCATTGATACATGAAAAACTGGGTGAACGGATTCTAATCCTGGGGTAAATCCAATTCATAAGCCACCTGGCCTATCCTTCAGCGAATCTCATAAGGCCCAATAAACCTCGGGCTGAGCTTGCCTTTCTTACCAAATCTCATCAAACCCTTTATCAGTGAAACCTTCAGGAATACCCAGTCACCCACATTAAATTCTAGGTTTCTTCGCCGCACATCAGCATAGGATTTTTGGCGGCTCTGAGTTGTCAGCAAGCGTTCCCTGATAAGCTTTACTTTCAGTTCTGACTGATGAATAATATCTGGCCCAATCAATGCTGATTCTCCTACCTCAAACTAACCAGCTGGAGACCTACACTTCCGCCAATATAACGCTTCATAAGGCGCCATTTGAATTGCTGAATGATAACTATTATTATAGGCAAATTCAATAAGCGGTAGATGTTCATCCCAGCTGCCTCCAAAATCTAGCACACATGCCCGTAACATATCCTCGAGCGTCTGGATTGTACATTCTGCCTGCCCGTCTGTCTGAGGATGGAGGGTTGTGCTCAGGTTAACCTGCGTCCCCAGGCCCCTTGAAAAGATTGCCAAAACTTAGTTGTATATTGTGCCTCTCTGTCATAGATAATTGACAGCGGAACACCATGCAATCGGACTATTTCTCTAATATACAGCTCAGCATAATCTTCGGCTGAAAAGGTAGCCCTTACTGGCAGAAAGTGAGCTGATTTTATCAACCTGTCAACAATTACCCAGATAGAATCATATTTACACCTGGTACGAGGTAACCCTACTACGAAATCCATATTAACTTCCTCCCATTTCCATAAAGGCACGGCTATATCCTGTGTCAGTCCACCTGGTTTCTGATGTTCAGCTTTCACCTGTTGGCAATTGGGACATTGAGCTATGAATTCTGCATCCCCTTTTCCATTCCCGGCTACCAGTAAATCTCCTTTACATCATGGTACATCTTTGTCAAACCTGGATGGAGAGAGTAACGGGCATAGTGTACCTCACCCATAATTTGCTGGTGAAGCCCTACCACGTCTAGAACACAGAGGCGATCCCTACGTCTCAAAACTCCATCCTCAGTTACTTGGAAATCGGTCACTTCCCCTTGCTGGACCCTATTCCTGAGTTGAACCAAGCTAGGATCTTCATACTACCGTTCTTTCACTTCCACAACCAATGATGACACTGTAGTATTCTGGATGACCGCTCCATTGTCTCCTGATTCACTATACGAACGGCTAAACTGGCTAGCTGATGCAATTCTTGGGCCAATTCCTTCCACTCGGGCTGTAATTATGCCAGGCTTCCCATGGATTTGCGGCTAAGGGCATCTGCTACAACATTGGCCCTTCCTGGGTAATATAAAATATTCACATCATAATTCTTTAACAACTCCAACCAGTGAAGTTGTCGCAGATTCAACTCTTTCTGGGTTAAAATATACTGTAGGCTTTTCTGATCAGTGAAAATATCTACGTGGACGCCATACAGGTAGTGTCTCCATATTTTCAAGGCATGAATCACTGCAGCTAACTCAAGGTCATGGGTAGGGTAGTTCTTCTCATGCTTTCTCAGCTGCCTGGAAGCATAGGCAATCACCTTACCATGCTGCATCAAAACACATCCTAACCCAACACCCGAAGCATCACAATAGACTGCATAGCCCTCTATTCCTTCTGGCAACATTAGCACCGGTGCTGATGTCAATCTGTCTTTCAGTTCCTGAAAGCTCTGCTCACATGCCTCAATCCAACGGAATTTTGCTGCCTTCTGCGTCAGTTTGGTTAAAGGTGCTGCTAAAGTGGAAAATCCTTCCACTAACCTTTTGTAATACCCGGCTAACCCCAGGAAACTATGTACCTCGATCGGAGTGGTAGGTTTAGGCCATGTTTTCACTGCCTCTATCTTCTGTGTATCTACCTGTATACCAGTATCTGACATAATATGGCCCAAGAAGGCTACTGAATTCAGCCAAAATTCATATTTAGAAAATTTTACATATAGCTGGCGATCTCTAAGAATCTGGAGCACTGTCCATAGATGATCCTGGTGATCTGCCTCTCAGCGAGAACACACCAGAATATTATTGATAAATACTATCACAAACAAGTCCAGGCATGGTCTGAAAATGTTGTTCATCGGGTCCATGAACACTGCTGGGGCATTTGTCAGTCCTAAGGACATGACTAGAGATTCAAAGTGGTTGTATCTGGTCCTGAAGGCAGTCTTTGGAATATCTCTTTCATGAACCCAAACCTGATGATATCCAAACCTTAAGTCAATCTTTGAAAAATACCTTGCTCCCTGTAACTGCTCAGATAGGTCGTCTATTCTGGGAAGCGGGTACTTATTCTTTATAATGACTTTATTCAGTTGCCGATAGTCTATACACATACAGAGGGAGCCATCCTTCTTCCTCACAAATAGAACTGGCGCACCCCATGGTGAGGTACTCGGCCTGATAAAGCCCTTGTCTAGCAAATCCTTCAATTGTTCCTTTAGTTCTCTGAGTTCAGTAGGAGCCATCTGATATGGAGGAATAGGTATAGGCTGAGTTCCTGGTAATAGATCGATTGCAAAATCAATTTCCCTTTCTGGGGGAATACCAGGAAGCTCATCTGGAAATACGTTGGGAAATTCATTAACCACTGGAATAGACTGAAGGGTCAGAGGCTCTGCCCGAACATCATGAACTCTGACAATATGATAAATGCACCCTTTTGCTATCAATTTTCTCGCTCGAAAATAGGAAATAAACCTACCTTTTGGCGTGGCTGTACTTCCTTCCCGTACTGCCTTCCTTGGAAAGTGGAACCGGACAATCTTTGTCCAACATTCAACATTGGCATAGCATGGAGCTAGCCAATCCATACCCATAATAGCATTAAAATCAACCATTTCTAGTTCTACCAAGTCTGCTGTAGTCTGACGATTGGCAACCTCTACAGTACACCCCCGATAGACCTTTCTAGCTATAATAGAGTCACAAACGGGTGTAGACACTGAGAAAGGTCGCCAAAGCAATTCCGGCATAATACTAAACTTCCGAGCCACTAACGGTATAACATAGGACAAGGTGGATCCTAGATCTATCAATACATAAGCAGGATGAGAGCAAATGTTCAGAATACCTGTCACAACATCTGGTGAAGACTCTGACTCCTGTCGCCCCGGTAGTGCATAAGTACGGTCTGGGTCGGCACCTGAACTGGAGGCCCCTGATCTGCCTCGGCCTATGCCAGCTAAAACTAAGGGCCTACGCCCTGCCGGGGATGCTGGAGCTCGTGATCCTGCCAAGGACCTATCCTATCAATCCCGATCACCCTGACCCCTAGGTGGACAATTCCTCATCTGATGACCCTCCTGTCCACAAATGTAGCATTCTATGGAACCATACCTGCATGCTTCAGAGTGGCGTCGACTGCAAATAAGGAAAAGTGGTATTGTAAACCTACTCTGCTCCACTCTCCTCTGCTGTTGTGAACCTACTGCTTGCGAACCTTCGCGGGGTTCTGACTGCCCTTGGTGACTAGACCTGCTCCTCTGCCGCTTTTGTGGAGGCGGGGGTCTAGGTGGCCTATCTGATAACCGTCGCCTAGGTCCTCCCCAGAACTCCTCCTGTAATTCACCCGGTCTGTCCCTGCGGCGCTGCTCCTGACTTGTCTTCCTAATCTCCTATTGTCTTTGTGTGATACCCTCAATATTCTGAGCAAAAGCCTGCACACGGGCGATATCCATATCCTCTCGCAGTGTGGCTATAATGCAGGTCTCAACATATTCCAAGTTCAGCCCCATAATAAAGCAGTGTACCCTGGCCAGCATAGTGTCCACAAAGGCTGGCGCATATCGAGCCCAGAAATCAAACCGCATGGCATATTCCCGAACACTCATCGACCCCTGCTCCAAGTGTAAGAACTAATCAACCCGGGCCTGTCGAACCTCCCGCGGTAGGTAATGATCCAAGAAAGCCTCCAAGAAGCTGGGCTAGGTCAGAGGGGGAACATCTCTCCCTCGGGACCTCTCCCAACTCTCATACCACAATACAGCAATGTCCCATAGCCGGAATATCGCCAACTCCACTAACTCTGTTGGTGTAGCATGCATCACCCTAAAAATCCTCTGCATCTGGTCTAAGAAGTCCTGAGAGTCCTCGGTCTGATCTGTCCCTGTGAATTGCGGGGGACTTAATGCTTGGAACTCTCGGACCCTCGAACTACCAGGCCCTCCTACGGATTCTGCAACTGTAGGTGGCACTGGCTGGTGCTGAGCAGCCATTATCTCTGCTAGCATAACCACCAAGCTCCTGACCTCCTGGTCGGATGGTACGGGTATAGTAACTGGCGGAGGCAGTGCCGTCACACCGGCCATCCCAAGCGGCTCCTGACGTGGTGGAGACTGCTGGGGAGGTCGAGATGATACCTTTGTATCGTCCTCAGATCGGGCTGATTCTGACCGAGGCTGAGGCACCCTGTTGGTGCCCTCTCATGCTTCTACATCTAACCTCTTGCCTGTCGTAGGGTGTCGCTGGTCCGACGTTTCTCTGTAAACAAAAGAGCATAATGAGCTTAGGGACTCAACCCTATACTATACCGCTCTATAGCACGACTGAATAAGAAGAAAGAGTGACCATCCTATTATGCCTTGAAGCCTTCTGGCTATAGTATGTGGTGCACGACACATCCATAGACAAGACTCTACTTAGCACGGCTTGCAGACTCCCTAGGATACGACCTGCTCTGATACCAAGTTTGTCACGCCCCACCTTGGGAGGAATGACTAGCACCTGGTGCCCTACTAAGACCTAAACTGCTAGGCTGACTGAGCCTAAGCATCTATGGTACAGGGCTGACTCTAACGCTAGAATCAAGAAAACAATGGGCTATATAGCGGCTGTAAATACAACCCCTGACCGATAAGGCCTATAGCCACCTGTGAAAAATAAACAGCTAACCGGAGACAAACAATTATAGGGAGTCCTATGCAGGCGGACAAGGCCATCATGATATCTAGTTATAACTGGAAAGTAAAGGCTAATGCTAAACAGAGCTATGACCGACAAGGTCACCAATCAACAGCTAAATAGGGCCTCACACGGCCAACACACATAGTATAAAACACATATGGACCCCACACGCCGATATCATCTAACCACAGGGAAGTAATGCAATCTGCAAGCCTCTAGGAGTAATAAGATGGTCGGGACAGGGTTCCGACCTACCCATACTGTACAAACAAAAGAAGTAAACCTCTATCACACAAGCTCCGGAAGAAAGGAGCTGATGGCTCTGTACAGCTGACTGGAACTACGAGGGACCTGCTCCTCGTCTATCTGTACCTGCAGGCAAGTAATGTAGTGCCCCAGAAGAGAGCGTCAGTACCATAGGTACTGAGTATGTAAAGCAGTAACTTTAAATAACTGAAAGTAAGAAATAGAACTAATAATGACTGAAGTAAAGAAAACGGACTGAAGATGACTGAAGTAGTGAAATCAGGGCTAGACATAACTATGATAAGGAGGGTAGGGTTTATACCTGGCAAATAAGGCGTCTTACTATCTAACTATCAGTAAATAAAGCAAGCATAAACCTTACCTGTCCCCCATAAGCCGGAAGGTACAATCAGCACAGAATAACCCACCTGGTCCCCCATTAGTCCTAGTGAGTACACCTCAATCTATATACCCCTATCCAGGTCATATTGAGTCAACTACCAGCTATAAGCGTCCTACCGATCCCCTAGGTCTGCAACTGGGCCCACTCATCCCCTGACTGTAGTTGTGTCTAAGTCCGGAGGACTCCTGATATCTACACCCCGGGCGTAAGCGCTAGGCAGGGGTGTGTATAAGGCCAACCACGACAATATGAGGATATGGATCCCTATCTTCGTCCCTTGCGGACGGCATGCCACTCCATAGAGCGACGTATCCTCGCCCCTGGCGGGCGGCGACACAACTATTAACCCTGGGGTGGTCACGGAAGCTATACAGGTATAATTAAGCCCAAACCAATACAATTTGCGAGTCTCAACTGACAACAACAACTGAACGTGATAACATACTCCTGACATGCTTTACTGAGATTCATACTGGATTACTATGCTGAAGAAACTAACTTGCCAAAAGAAAATGCCTTAACATACCTCGATTGTCGGTTTCTCATTAACTGATAGGTTCCGATTAGTATTCAATAGCTCTTCCCAACTAAAATCGTGTTACTGGAAAGATAGGACTAGTTTTAGCACTAAGTTCGACAAAAAGGAAAACTTTGTATATAAATATTAACTATATTCTAACTTTACAAAACACGGTTGAAACCTCATTATTTCTCAAAATTATAGAAGGGAGAAATGCTTACTTTAAACCTGGTATCGTATTGACACTAGTTTGGAGCAATTCCAGCAGCTTTGGTTTGGCGGGACGACGATTCGCCGGGCGAATTTCACGAAACTAACTCCGTAGAAATGCTCCTTACAGCCTTATACTTCGATACCCGAAGTTAATTTGGATTTGGACGGCATTTAGCGGCGTAATCAGATGAAAATTAAAGGTTTTCCTTCATCCCTATTCTCTGTTGGTCGTGATTTATAATTTATAATCTCATTTCCAAGTGTGAGACCCTTATATACTTAAGGCATCAGATAAGGCTACATGGCACGTTGCCCAACGCACTGATTCTGCTTCGTGCCACATTGGCTAACGTGGAGGAGCAGCTTCGTGCCACTTTTCCCCTCTGGGCAGCTTGGTTCGGCCTCCTCTCGCGAAATCCTGACTTGGCACTCATTCGGCCTTTCCCCGGGCCCTTTCCTCGTACGTATGGCACTCTAAAACTCTTAACCAACATATGAATAAGCCCACTAAATGCTAGAAACTTACGGGGTTTAACATAAATAATAAACTAAAATAAATAAATACAGACAATCATAAAAGAAGAATCAAAACTAAGTTTATTTAGTCTATCAAATAATCAACTATTGACCATGGCCACATCCCTAGAATATGAGTTTAGCCACTCATAGAGAAGAGTTAAAACAAATACTTAGTCATTATCACATGAAAATACAAAGTAAAGAAGAGAAAACCTAGTTGTAGAATCTTGTTTTCCTTCTAATCGGCTTACAAGCTTTCATGAATGAATTATGGATAAAAATGAGTAAAGACTGCTTTAAGTAGTCCAAAACTACTCCAAAAATTCCAAAACTATGTAACAAACGACCTAAGGCTGATATTTATAGAAGAGCCTTCAAATGACGCTTCTGCCCTTCAAGACTTGGCTTAAAAATCAGCATTTTTCACTCCGAATTGGGTCTAGCGCACTACCCCTCCTATCTCGCCACAGACTTAGTTAAATTTTCAGCAATCTTCAGCTCCAGATAATGCCTAGCATGCCGCCCCATCCATAGCACCAACCTAAGAATATTTTCTCTGAAGTTTGAGGGCTGCTGCGAGGCGCCAGCCATAGCACCAAACTGCAATTTTATTTCTCTAAAGTTTGAGACTTAGTGTGGGGCGCCAGGCATAGCATCAACCCCGTTAAATCCTTAAATCTTCATTTCTAGCATCATTTTGAGCCCATTTTACCTAGTTTTCTACTCAAATCATTTGTTAGCGCATAAAACATACACATACATGAATTTAAGCATAAATTAAGGATTATGAACTCAAAAACATGATTAAATATGGGTAAAACCATGGAAAATGGGCATAAAAATATGCCCAACATCAAGTTTCATTTTCACTTGTATTTTTTTTTTAATTTAAGACATTAGAGTTAGCTGGGGGTTTTCTCAACAACTCATTAGTTCATTTTTTAGAAGGCTTTTAGACAGTATTTATGGATTCAACTTGGATTTTTTAGAGTTTGTTCATATTTTTTTATTATTCAATATTTGTTTATTTCTTTAGTCAACTACCATTTAATTATTACTATTATTTTTAGCAGATCAATCTTTGTAGAAGTATGCTTTACCATGGGTTTTCTTAGGGTCCCTTGTGACGCTAAGTACCGTGTCGTGTCCAGGGTGTGAACTCGGGTCGTGACAAACTTGATATTAGAGCATCAAGTTTAGAGTGTCCTAGGATGTTTGAAAGTCACGTCAAGTAGAGTCCTTTTAATGGTGTGAAGTGCATCACACTTATGAGGGGCAGGCTACAAGGCGTTTTTAGGAAAATGCATTTCTTGTAGATTCTTATCGTGCGTATAGTGTTGGTCTCTAAAATGTCCTCCTAACTCGTGCTTTACCCTTTTCAGCTAACAATGCCTCCTAAAAGAGGAAATAGAAGGAGGACTGAAAATGCTAACTAGCCAGCCCCACCAAGTCCATCAGTCCCTCAGGATGATCAAGTGTCGTATACAGATTTCTGGGATTCTATTCAGATGCTGGCTCAGGCAATGACCAACCAGGTTAACCAGCAGGTCGTCATTCTAGTAAATACTAATGGGTATGCAGCTGCTGTCAGAGTCTGGGATTTTACTCAGATAAATCCCCCAGCATTTCGTGGTCTAAAGTGGATGAGGACCCGCAATAATTCATTAATGAGATTCAAAAAATCACCCAAATCATGGGTGTTACCTTTACAAAAAGTGTTGATTAGGCTGCCTATCAGTTAAAAGGGGTGTCTCAGATTTGGTATAAGCCGTGGAAGGAGGGAAGACGGAATGGTGCAGGTCTAGTGGAATGGTATGAATTTATGACTACATTCCTAGATAGGTTCTTTCCCCAGGAGTTAAGGGAAGCTAAGGCTGCTAAGTATATAAGCTTGAGACAGAACGACATGATAGTATAGGAGCACCATCAAAGTTCATTCAACTATCAAGGTATGCTCCGGAAATGGTTACTGAGCCGAGGGCTTGCATGCTCAAGTGTGTGAATGGAGTCTCAGACTTGGTGGTCAAGGAGTGCAGAATTGTGATGCTCATCAAAGACATAGACATCTCCACTCTCATCATCCATGCACAGCAGATAGAGGCGGAGAAACTGAAGGAGATAAAGGGAAAGTAAGCGGGTAAGGATAGGTCAGTTTGAGTATTCCCAATAGAGGTCAGGCTATGGTAATCTCCCCCAGCGGCAGCAATAGAGGCCTCCAACACCTTCTTCAGCTAGTGCTCCCTCGTCTAGGTCCCCTAAGGATAGGAGGGGTGGGACATCAGGGTCCCAGTCCTAGAGCCATGTCTCCAGCAGCTGTACTTTTCCAACATGTCCTAAGTGTGGCAAGAACCATCCAGGGGAGAGCCATCTAGACGAGGTTGGTTGTTTTGGGTATGGCCAGCTGGGTCACAGATTGATAGATTGCTCGTCAATAGGACGGGGAAGGCCTAGTCTACCATATTAGTAGCTCTGCCAGGTCATCCAGCTCAGCAGGGTACTACCTCAGGTACAGGTGGTGTTCAGCACCAAAACTATTTTTATGCTTTATCCTCCCATTAGAACCAGGAGAACTCACCTAACGTAGTGGCGGGTATGTTATATCTCTTTCATATAGATGTGTATGCTTTACTAGATCCAGGAGCTATACTTATTTTGTGACTCCTTACATTGTTGTCCAATTTGATATAAGTCCAGAAATCCTCTCAAATTCATTTTCAGTCTCTACTCCGATTGGTGAATCAGTTAGAGCTAGCCGAATGTATAGGGATTATCTAGTCTCAGTGTTTCATAAAGTCACCTCAGTTGATCTAGTAGAGCTAGATATGGTCGATTTTAACCTTATTCTTGGCATGGACTGGTTACATTCTTTCTATGCCTTAGTTAATAGCAAAACCAGAGTCATTAGATTTTAGTTTCCAAATGAACCAGTCCTAGAGTGAAAGGGTAGTACTTCAGCACCTAAGGATCGTTTCATTTAATATCTTAAGGCTAGAAAGATAACCGTTAAGGGGTACATCCATCACTTGGTTAGGGTCAAAGATTCTAGTTTTGAGGCCCTAAAACTTTAGTCAATTCCAGTTGTAAATGAGTTTCCTGATGTGTTTCTTGAAGATCTCCGCACAGTCCCGAGCGAGCGAGAAATAGACTTCGACATAGACCTCCTTCCAGATACCCAGCCCATCGCTAGTTCTCCTTACAGAATGACTCCATCTGAGCTTAAGGAGTTGAAGGAATAGCTGAAAGACCTTCTAAATAAGGGCTTCATCAGACCCAGTATCTCTCCATGGGGTGCCCTCGTCCTATTCGTGCAAAAGAAAGACAGTGAACTCAAAATGTGCATTGACTACCATCAGCTGAACAAGGTCACAGTCAAGAATAGGTATCCTCTACCTAGGATTAATGACTTTTTCAATCAACTTTAGGGAGCTAGTTGTTTTTTCAAGATAGATCTCAGATCTGGATACCACCAGCTTAAGGTCAGAGAATGTGACATTTCAAAAACAGATTTCAAAACTCGATATGGTCACTATGAATTCGTAGTTATATATTTTGGACTAACGAATGCTCCTATAGATTTTATGGATTATATGAATAGGGTATTCAAGTCGTACCTGTACATGTTCGCTATTTTCTTTATAAAAGACATTTTGGTTTACCCCAGAATGGAGGGGGAGCATGCAGACTATCTGAGGATAGTGTTGCAGATTCTTAAGGACCACAAGTTGTTCGCCAAATTTAGCAAGTGTAAATTCTGGATGAAATCAGTTTCCTTCCTCGGCTATGTGGTCTCCAAAGAGGGTATTCAGGTAGATCATCAGAAGATAGTGGCAGTTAAGGGCTGGCCAAGACCCACATCTCCATCAGACATTAGGAGTTTCTTGGATCTAGCCGGTTATTACAGATGGTTTCTTGAAGGGTTCTCCTTCATTGTCTCCCCTTTGACCAAACTAACTCAAAAAAAGGTAAAGTTTCAATGGTCTAATTCATGTAAGAAGAGCTTTCAAGAGCTTAAGTTTCGACTCACTACAGCCCCAGTTCTGACTCTGCCAAAAAGTTCAGACAGGTTTGTGATCTATTGTGATGCCTCCAGAGTTGGCCGCAGTTGTGTTCTGATGTAGCATAGAAATGTCATAGCTTACGCTTCCAGACAGCTTAAGATTCACAAGAAAAACTATCCGACTCATCTTGAACTAGTAGTGGTAGTGCTCGCTTTGATAATTTGGAGACACTATCTCTATGGGGTTCATGTAGATGTTTTTACTTATCACAAGATTCTACAGTATGTGTTCAGTAAAAAGAACCTCAATCTAGGTCAGAGAAGGTGGCTAGAGTTGTTGAAAGATTACAATATGGCATTTTGTATCACTCGGGTAAGGCTAATATAGTGGTTGATGCCCTCAGCAGATAGTCTATGCGGAGTGTTGCTCATGTTGAGGATGATAAGAAAGAGTTGGTTAGAGATGTTCAAAGACTGGCTTGTTAGGGGTCCAGTTGGTTGACTCGGTAGAAGGTGGAGTTGTAGTCTAGAGTAGGTCAGAATCCTCCCTAGTGGTAGAGGTTAAGTGAAAGCAGGATGAAGACCCAATTTTGCTCAAGTTGAAGGAAGCAGCCCTAAGGAAAGAGATGAAAGCATTCACTAAAGGGGAAGATGGTATGCTCCGATATCAGGGAAGGTTGTATATTCAAAATGCAGATGATTTGAGACAATAAATACTAACGGAAGCATACAGCTCCAGGTACTCTATCCATCCGGGTGCCACTAAGATGTACCGTGATCTATGGGAAGTCTACTGGTAGAATGGCATGAAGAAAAACATTACAGAGTTTGTGGCTAAGTGTCCAAATTGCCAGAAGGTCAAGCTTGACATCAGAGACCTTAGGGTATGACCCAGGATATAAGCATTCCTATTTAGAAGTGGGAAGAAGTGAATATGGACTTCATCACAGGCTTACCTCGTACTCGCTGACAGCATGACTGAATTTGGATGGTAATAGACCCGATGACTAAGTTAGAATATTTTCTACCAGTTAAGACCACAGACTCCCCAGAGGATTATGCTAAATTTTATATTCGTGAGTTAGTCAGACTACACGGGGTTCCCTTGTCCATCATTTCAAATAGGGACACTCAGTTCACCTTGCACTTCTAGAAATCATTTCAGAAGGGACTTGGTAGTCAAGCTGCTTACACCTTTTCACCAATAGATAGATGGACAGGATGAGTGGAATATTCAGACCTTGAAGGATATTTTGATATCTTGTATGATTGATTTTAAGGGCCGCTGGGATGACCACCTACCCCTTATCGAGTTTGCGTACAACAACAGCTACCACACTAGTATTCAAAAGGCTATGTTCAAGAAATTATATGGTAGGAGGTGTAGATCTCCCATAGGGAGGTTTGAGGTTGGTAAAGCTACCTTAATAGAACCTTATTCAGTACATGAGGCTATACAGATGGTTCAGCTTATCAAGGAACGGCTGAGAACAGCTCAAAGCCGAAAAAAATCGTATGTAAGGATAAGGGAGTTGGAGTTTGCTGTGGATGATTGCGTATATCTAAAAATTTCACCTACGAAAGGGGTGATGAGGTCCGAGAAGAATGGAAAGCTCATTCCCAAATGTATTGTCCCTTATAGAATCCTGAAACACATTAGTAATGTGGCTTATGAGCTAGATTTTCCTGTGGAGCTAGCATCGGTGCACCCAGTCCTTTATGTCTCTTTGTTAAAGAAATGCATCGGTGACTCAACCTTAATAGTGAATCTAGAAAGCGTTGGTGTAAAGGACAACCTCTCTTGTGAACAAGTTCCGATTCAGAACCTAAACCATCAGGTTCGTAAGCTGAGGAGCAAAAAGATTGTTTCAGTAAAGGTCTTATGGAGGAACCAACTATTTGAGGGAGGTACATAGGAAGCAGAAGCCGAATGATGGATATATACCCTCTCTTATTCCCTTCCAGTTCAGCTTCAGCATCAGGTACTAAATTCCTCCTCAGTACATTATTCAGTTCCATACTCATAAGCCCTATTCATGTTTAAACGTGCACCCTAGTTGCATAAGTTCAATTAGTATGTTCACCTCTTTTTGGAGTTAGTCACTTCTTCAGTAATCAGCTTATAGCCTTCAGTCGGGATTGCAGCTCTTTCCCCAATATTTCAGCTTACTTAGCCTCCATTTGAGGACGAATATTCTCAAGGGGGAGATATTGTAACACTCCAAAAGTTCCTTAGTCCAAACCCAGACTCGAAATGGAAAAACAGAAAAGGAACTAGACAATTTTTGCCTCAGGACGACTTAACCAATGAGTCCTTATCAGCAACAATGATCCATTGTCTGAGTGGTTGTCAGCGCTGCAGAGTTCAACCCTCAGATTCAACGAGTAATACAATGACCTGTCATTGGCAAAAACGAGTCGTTGTGTTGCCCATCCTTTCAATCTCAGAGTATGATTAAAAAACTTCTTTCAAATAATGAGTCGTTATTGGTTTAAATGACTCATCATAAGGAGCCATTAGAAGGATTCCAGTAAGGGTAGAAATCTAGTGACAATGAGTGGAAACAATGACCCGTTGTCCCATCTAATAAGTCGTTGTTCCTGTCTGTTGGTCAAGTTCATAAATCATTCAAAATTTCCAATAGTGACAATGACCTGTTGTTGCATTCAAAGAGTCGTTGTGTCTGTCTATTGTTCGAGTCCAGAAACTAAATTTTCAAGGCCCAAGACCAATGACTGGTCACAACCAACGACTCATTGTGTGACCCGTTGGATTCTAATGGGCAGTTTTTCAGACTTTCTTTCAGAGAAATTTTTATAACTTTCCGTTATTTTAACTCATAAACAATGTCATTTTGGGTATGGTGAGAGGGGAATTTAGGGAGTTGATCGACTTCTTCCTCTCATTCTCTCCCAGAACTCATAGAATCAATACGTAGAAAACTCAGACAGCTAGTTCCAAGAAAGAGCTAAGGCATCCATATTTTCTCAGATCTTCCAAGCTAATTCTCAGGGATTCTCCTTCAGGTATGTGGGATTTCAAAAAGGGTTTCTTTCCCCATTTTGTCCCAAATTATTTTCAGAAAACTTTCTAACTTCTAACCCTATATAAGTTTGAAGATAGGGTTTTCAATCAGTTAAGAAATTTTTTAAGCCTTGTTAAATCTCTAAGTTTTTAAGATCATTCCTAGTTAAAATTCATGTCTTACTTTTATCCATACAGATTGCTTTCTTAACCCTGACACTCAGTATGATATTCGAGAAAAACATGCATGATTTATAAATTAGATATGAATGTTATATTGTTGACAAAGGCTCAAAATATACTCCTTGTTTAGAAAAAGTGTAAGTGATCATTGTATCAAAATAATATATTCCCGACGGATGTCAGGGTCGAACCACAGAGAATTGAGTCGATAATTCAAGAGTTATAAACTAATTTAAACTAGAACACATAATTATTCAACATTTGAAAAGTAAAATTAGGGGAAATTAATGGGAAATAACTATCTAATTCTAAACTAAGACTAATTGGGGGGAATTCCAATTGAAGAAACAACAAGTGATATGGCTAGGGGCATTCCATAGATGAGATGACAACTAAATAAGGAATTTCTTCAATGCCTTAGACTTGTAATTAGCATAGATAGCAGTGGATAATTCACATTCTCTTGTTTTTCAACCATAAAATGTTTATAACTTGGGTTCTTTCAAACCCCAAAGTCAATTCAAGTAATCAACCACACAAGCTTGAGGAAGGACTAGCTATTTCTAGCCTTGACCTTTAATGGAGTTAAAGTATGGGTTAACTATCTCTAGATTAATCCCACACACAAACACTCCAATTCCTCACTATTATCTTCTCATCCAATTCTCACCTTTCTCTTTCAAGCAAAAGCAAGAAAAGTAAAGCACAATTCATGTTTGCAAACTATCAATTTTAGCAATTATAACCTGGGAGAAGATAATAGATCTACAATTTCAATAGGAATCCAAGAGCAATTTATCAAAACCCAATCAAATTAATAAACCCACCATGAATATACCTCTAACTAGCAAATTAGTCAAACATATTTAAAAGTAGAGAGAAGATACCAAGAGGATTCCCCTCACATTCATCACATTACCTTCATAAATTTGTTTCACAAGCTCTTATAACAATGGTGGAATTCTACCAAAATGGTTAAAGAAAAAGAAGAAAAAAAGTTCTATCTAACTCTACAAATCTAGAGTGAAAAGATTCTACCAAAATTTTTTTTGAAAAAGATGAACTCTAGATGAATGAATTAGTGGTGTACAATTAAAGTTATGTAAATATTTGTACTCTCTTGTGTAAAACTTTTCCTAAATTCCCCTGAGGCTTTTAGATGCTTTAGAGACCTTTCTGGATCTTTTTATCCTTTATTAGACGGCCTCACCTGCGAAAGCACCGACTTTTAGCCGGTGCCAATCCGCGAAGCACTGGCTGTCCGCCTCCCGAAAACAACCACAAGCAATGACCACTGGCGGTTCAATAGGCTTTTAGCTTCTTCCCAACGGCCAACCGCCATTGGAGTAGCCGGTATGGCAGTCACTTCGGCATTTTGCCCTTCCAGATTCGCGTTTAGCCGATTTAAAGCATGTCTTTGCACCTCTTCTTGATCTCAAATCTTCCATTATATTTGTCTTCTCTCCTTCATATTTAACTCATCAAATTCCATCTCAAACTTCATGTGTTTTTCTCAATTTCATGCTTTCTTCACTCACGTGAAGTACCTACAAAGAATTAAAGAGAAAGGGCATAAATCCACATAAACGACTCGAAAACTAGATAAAAACTCATGCTTAGGAGCCTAATGAGCTGGTAAATTTTCAACTCATTAATTTTTATAAAATTTTTGCTTGAATTATGAATGTTAGTACAGGTGCATGAACGAAAAGTTAATGCTTTAGTATGTTTAGTCTCAGAATTTCAGTCAGTACTGAATATACTCAGTATTCTTCGAAAATGTCAACTGATCAGTTTGAATTTTATCAGTCTTTTGAGAAACTCAGTAAATTCAGTAGTATTAGTTTATCAGCTTGTTAGTCATTTTTTAAACTATTATGACGCTTTCAGATAAAGTAGCTCTGACAAGTATCATAACACAGGTTTTTTAGGTCCCTAAACTCTCAGAACACTTTTAGATAAGTAGTTCTGACTTAGTCTTAGAACACCAGTTTCGATCTATCAGCACAATTAGACACATTTAGGATTTTTAGTTGGAAGTAGCACTAAGCACCGAGTGCGGCAGGGTTCAGCGCATTCAGGTTCCCAAAACTACGTTTCCACCATAGGCTATTAGACGGAATGGGCGCAGATAGTGATTACTCAGTTCAGCCACTATACCCTGGCAAGGTACAGTGGGCTTTTTCTGATGGGGTGTATATATTGGACTCCATGTTTAGCTCATGTAGTTACATGTCGGTTATAGTCTCTCCCACAGTACAATTCATTCTAGTGGAGTCATGATTCTTAGTCCAGTCCAGATCTTCATATTTCAGTTTATTTTTGCAATATTATGATCCAGCTTACTATTACTCCATATATGTATGTTTTAGTTTCTTCTCACATACTTAGTACATTCAAAGTACTGATCGCATATTTTTATGTGATATATCATTTTATGACATAGGCTAGGTACCCAGCCTCGGCACTACAGTTAATGTTCTCTCGGTGATTTTCTAGCAGCTTCAGTGGTGAGTCCTCATTTGCCAAGGGCAGGAGTTTCATTTTCAGTTGTATTTTTCTTTGTTTAGTCTCAGAAATTAGAGTTAGCTGGGGATTTTTCCCAGCAGCTCATCAGTTCTTTTTTTAGAAGGCTTTTAGACAGTATTTATAGATTTAGCTTGGGTTTTTCAGAGTTTGTTCAGATTTTATTATTATTCAGTATTTGCTTATTTCTTTAGTTAGCTTCCGTTTTGTTATTATTATTTTCAGCAGATCAGTCTTAGAATTAATATGTCTTATCATGAGTTTGCTTGGGTCCCTTGTGATCCTAGTTATTGTGTCACGTCCAGGAAGTGAACTCGGGTCATGACAATGTTGTCAAGCTTGAACTGAAAAGAAAAGTAAATCTGGAAGACTACCATATAAGCATATTTTCAAATAAGGCAACTAGCTTTGATTTCAACATATCAAATAAGTTAAAATTTATTATAGATGTTATCTCAAGTTTCTATAATTAATGTACATCGGTGTTGTCACGATCTACACTTACCAAACTAATCAAAACCACCAAAATTTACCAAAATAGACAAGTATCACAATTATACAAGATTTTAACAAATATACACATATAGGATTGTTTCACATAATAAAGTTGTTAATAACTTCGAAATAATTCAGGAAAAGGAGAAGACGGATAATTAAGGAAAATCTAGGGAGAGATTTCCGAACATAACAAAGAGAAAATCAACAGTCTAGAGTTATGCGATTATAATTTCTAAACTTATGTTAAACACACAAAGCATGAATATGCAACCTGATTATAAAGATACATAATAAATTGGACATGATGCAATTAGGATTTTACCCAAGTTCCTCATTTGTAGTATTCTAGAGATTTTCATGTATGATACCACACAAACACAGAGGAGATGAAAGTAACAAACCAAATAAAGAAAATAGTTATTAGATTGAAATGAATCATGGATCTTATAATTTGTTCCAAAAAAAATGAGCAATAATCAAAGATAAAACAGACCATACCAGAGATGAATTCTAGTAGTCAAGATCTCGAAGTTCGTTTAGATCGCAAGTTTGGTGTTGACATTTATAGTTTCCAAAATAATAACAGAAAGATGTGGTCAACTGAAGTTGATAAACTTCATTATAGTATTCTATCATAAGAAATTTCAGAAACTTCATCAGAGAGGACACTCAATTAGGGCTTTTGGGTTTCGTATAGGGATGGAGAGAGAGAATGTGGGGTTTTGGGTAAATAATGAAGAGAGAGGGAGGTATGGTGGTTCTATGTGGTTGAGTTGTCATTAGCCGAATAAAGTAGTGGGCCGGGGTCTGAAGAGAGATGGAGAGTGAGGGAGGGGAGGAAGAGAGTAAAAAGGGGCGACGCATTTGTGGGAGTGTGAGAATTAGGTTTAGAGGGTATTATAAAATAAGAAAGGAAAGTGGGTAAGGGTCTTTAATGGAAAGAACAACTGAGATATTGGGATGCCATTCACCATTTCTATCGAGTGCATTGGGATGGGTTCAATGTGGGGCTTGTTAGATGTAATATTTTTAGTAAGAATCTTATCAATTTTTTGAGGGATTGATCTACATTAATCATCATATTGTTTTGTACAAGCATTGAGGGAGATCTTTTTGTGTAGAGGTAAAAATTGGAACATGAATGGTAATTCAAAAGGTGTCATCGGATCAATCATCGGCGACAGCGACATGATGTAGGATTAAGTTAGGAAAGGTTTAGGGAGGTGAAAGAAGAGAGCATTTTTCCTTGATTGTCGGTAGACAACATTGAAAGATACCTCATGAGTTTTTTTACAAAAAAGTTGATATACATGTCTGTGTGAGAGAGAGAGAGAGAGAGCGCTCGGTGTCAGATTAAGCGTCCATTGACTATCCAAGTTAGAAAGCAAAATGCAGCAAATTAAATCCATGGAATGGATCCTACTATTTAAAAGCCTATCAACAAACACTTCTTGATTTTTTACTACTTGCCAATTTCCAAATGAAAACCTTTCCTCCATTTGTAACAAATGTTCTTTCTTTCTATGTTTGTACAAGAAAATTAAATGAGTTAGTTTAAAACTAGTCGATGAAAATATGATGTGCTCAATTTATTTAAGTTTGAGCGGATTAATTAGTCTAGTTTATTTTGATTTGCTTAATTCAATTCATTTAAAAATTTGAATTGATATGCAGCTTAAAATAATTCATAAAAGATTTTGTCAAAATATTTCAAAAAGACTTTTTTTCGTTTGATACGTTATATATAGCCATAATAAAGAAAATAAAAATTTTATTAGGTATTTAAGAAATAATAAAAGAACAAATAAAAAAAATCAAAACTTAGTAAAAATTGAGTGAATTGCATTCTGATCCGTTTTTCAGCTCATTTCGATTTAAATATCTTTTAAATGGGTCATTAACTCAATCCATTTTGATTCCAACTCAATTAAATCCATTTATTTGATACTACAAAATTAAGAGTTATCAGCTATAATTTTAGTGCCTCGGATCAAAATTCAAACATATATGTAGGCAAAACAAATATAAAATAGGGGAAAAGGGCAAATATACCCTCAACTTTGCAATTTAAAGCACATATATCTCTTGTTAAAAAAGTGGTGCATATATACCCTCGTTGTTTTATAAATGATGCGTATATACCCTCGTCGTCTAACAAATGATGCATATTTACCCTTTTTGTTAATTGACCTATATTTACTGAATTGAAAAAAATTAAAACTTATTTTTTAATTGCAAAAATGCTCCGTGGCTTTAAAAAATTATCTCGCTTATTTCTTTAACCCCTCTAGACTTGACCCAAATGAAAAAAATACTTCAATTCATCTTCTACTCAGTCATGAAATAAGTTTGGAATGGATCTGAGTAAAAGAGGAAGTGGATTATTTTTAGTTGGGTCTGGTCTGGAGAGAAAGGAATAAGAAATTTTTTAAAGATGTGATATTTTTAAAATTAAAAAGAATCTGTTTTAAATTCAGTCGATTAATGAAAAAGAGTAAATATGCACCATTTGTTAGACGACGAAGGTATATACGCACCATTTGTTAAACATCAAGTATATATATATACCACCTTTTTAACAAGACATATATTCACTTTAAAATCGTAAAGTTAAAGAAATATATTTATCCTTTCTTCTCAATATTTATAGAGTTAAAAAAACATTTCAAAACTACTCCAAATTCCATAAGCACTTGCAATGTTAAATCCGGAATCTGCTACTTTAAATTATAGATAGCCCTCCATTAAAAATAAAATTAACAATAGGAACAATAAGGCGTGTTATGCTTGAAAAAGTTAAAATCTATCGTTACTATAATAATTTTTTATACTACCTGCCTATATAAATAATTTTTAACCTTCTTTTTTTTTTTTTTTGGCATCACCCGAAAGCAGGATCTATGAGATTCATCATCATTATAGGCTTACCCTTTACCAACTCAATTGTTTATTAGGAGATAAATTAATCTGACAATGGATGTGCTCGGTGGGAAGGAAAAAACTTTTTCATAAAAAAAGAATTTTCTTTAGGAAATAAGTGATTATTTATTTATATTTAATATACAAATTAAAAATAATATATATATATATATATATATATATATACACACACATATATACACACACATGCGAAGATAAAACTATGAAAATGGAGGTGAAAATAGAGGTAAGATGATGGGTATTGTATATGTGAGATTGAGGTGAGGTTAATTGATTGTGAGGGTAGAAAGGAGATAATACTGTTTATTTTTCTTTTTTTCATTAGAGAATTTATTTTTCTTATTTTCAAAAAGTTTATTAACCTAAAAAAATATTTTTAAAAATTTTTAATTAACTAAACACAAAAAAATAAAATAAAAATTTGAGAAATTTTTTTTCATACCAAACATAACCTACAAATAGGATTTTCTAACACATAGAATGGACGCAATAGTGGTCAATGTTTACATGATAAGCATTATCCAGTAACATCTCTGGATCCAACTCAATCACTGTTTAATTAGCTAATTTTGATTAGGGGCGGGTAAAAATATCAAAAAATTGAAAAATCGAATTAAATCGGATTAATTTAATTTTTTAATTTTGATTTTTCGGTTCGGTGTTTGATTTAAGTTTGAAAAATCAGATTCTTCGGTTCAGTATTCGGTATGAGAGTCAATCGAAGTTTTATTAATTATATTTTAAAATAATATTTATATTTAAATTTTAAAACCCAACTCATTTGGAGTTTGGACATTCATTTCAGATTTATCATTTAACCCAAAAATAATCAAACACCCAAGTCCCAATCCAATCTAACATTTAAGTTTAACATAAAAGTTTGTTGCACCACTTAACTTATAGTCTTATACGGTATACTATCGGTCCCATAAATTAAAAAAATATTAATTGTTAAGTGTTAGGCAATATTACTTTCTAAGTCTCAATGTGTTTTATTTGTAATGTTTTAAATTGATGTGCTAAGTTATTGATTGTTGTAGAAGTTATACAAGATAACATTGTTGAACACATCTGTTTTATGTCAAATATTTTGATAATTTTGTTCTCATTTTATTTTTCACTTGCATCGAAAAATCGTTTCAAAAACACCGAACCCAATTGAACCGAAGTTGAAAAAATCGAACCGAATTAATTTGATTCGGTTATAGTTCATACTTTTTTTCAAAATTAAAAATCAAATAATCGAATTGAACTTTAATAAAATCTAACCGCAGAATAGAATGTCCAACCCTAATTTTCATACACTCTTGAGTGAAATGTCAAACTAGTGTACCAAATCATTTTTGATGTACCAGCACCAAGAGTTTAATGTCACGAAACAAGTAAATTAAGAAAAGGAATAATGTATAATTACCTCTCAAATGTATGATTGAGTTTTTTAGCAATTTTTAAAATTTTTATAGAAGTGATATTATTTTCTAAATTATTTTAAAATATAATAAATATATCCTTCGATTTTGAGGTGATACAAAGAGTGTGGTCATTTTCTTAAAAGCAGGTGAAAAAAAAAAAATTAAAAATTTGATCATGTTGACACATATCACCTTTTAATTAGGCATTTTATAATTAATTAGTACACATAATTATTAACACTAAAAGTTATATATTTATAATTATTTTTATTAATTTATTTGTGAAATATTAATTTTTCTCCTTACTTTTAACTTTTTATTTTCTTTTTTTTTCATTTATTTATTTTACTTTCACTTTTAATTAATTTATATGTATTCTGAAATAATATAATATTTACGATTTAGTATTTCTTTTCATTCGAAGACATCTATATATCAATTTTATTCCAATTATGTCAATATCAAACTATAATTATACAAGACCTTCATATAAATTTAATACTTCTTTTTATATCTTATTATTTATTGATGAAAATTTTTGACTGTATCTCATTTAAAAAAAGTCATCATAAACTTAATATTTTTGATATTTATCTGAAACTAACTTATTTTAAATATGAGGCATTAAAATTAAATTTGAGATGATTAAAAAAAAAGAATAAATAAAAATAATAGAAAAAAAAACAAAGAAAGAAGACATAGAGTGAGAATAAAAATGAAAAATATATATTAAATGAAATATACATATGAAGACACGTATATATCACCACAACTAGCTTATTTAGGTTGTGACTCTACGCCATCCCATAAGATATAAAAACATACAGAAAAATATTTTTTAGAAAGATAGTAAAATTTTATAAAAATAAAATATATCATTAAAAATTTAATTACAAATTAAGGGATGCTTATGCGTTATCTCAGACCGAAAAAGAAAGCAAAAAGTTAGTCAAAAGTAAACTTGTTGTCAGCCAGATGTCAGTGGCAATTAAATAAAAAAGGTCAATACCTTAGTAAAAGATGACTGTTTATCTTCCTATATTCCAATTAGCTTCAATCCTGATCCACAGTTAGCAGTTAAACTACTCAAATCAGTATTAAACATGATAACAACCAATGGAGCCTAGTACTTCAAAGACGAGGCAATCTCAGTCATTCACATCAACTAGACAATCACAATATTATGACCTAGACCTAAAATCAAATAAACCAACAAGTAATTTTGTGTTCAATAGCCTATTTGACCAGATTTCTTCAACACTTAAAAGCTTTGTAAGGTGTTTGGCTAATTAAAAAAAATATGTTTTTGAGCAACAGCTGAAAAAGTTTTTCTGTTATAGAAAAAGAGAATATAAAATTTTTTCTTCTAAAAGCAAAAAATCAACTTTCAAGAGAAAAATTTCTTATCATGAATATATGTTTATCAAATTATCCTTCATTGATTTAATACAACTAACTTCAATTCAATTAAAATGCAAATTCTTTGCTCCTTCCGCTCTTGGTTTTACCCGGGTCTTTCCTTTAGCCTTTTTTTTTTTAATCTCCCTTTCCCTTTTCATCATTCTCCCTGGAATAGAGCATCAATTATAATTACAAGTTACTTTTCTCTTTTTTCTACTGTTTATTTTCTCTCTCTCCTCTTCACCTTTGGAATAACAAAGTCATCCTATAAAAAAATATGGGTTCATAATTTTCTCATAACCATAAAATCTTTTTTATATGTTGTCATAAATGTGTTTCTCAAAATAAGTAATTTTTTATAGCTTGGCTAAACAAGATCAGAAAATTAAACATCATACAGGATAACTCTACTCATTAAAGTATAGATAGATATAATAAAAATAATATATATTTTTCTATCTCTGTTAAAATTTGAATCATGATTACCAAAATTTACACCTAGCTCATCATCCATGGGCCACATTATTAGGTTCCGAAGCAAATTCACAATATACAATATTTATCGAGCACTTTCCACTATTCATTGCTGAGTTCCATAACTTCCTCAATCATCATTTGTATGGTAAAAGTCTACTTCTACGAGGGCTACGTATCGATCGATTTGATTTTGAAAGTTATGGATTATCAATTTGTAAATATGTGAAACCGTTAAGATATCAATTAATTCATTATTGACTAATCAGTTATTGATTGTTATCAATTCAATTGTCAAGCTAACCGTTAAGATCTCACACAAAAAATCTCATAAGTCATAAGTATGTTTAGCTAGAAAAAAATTGGTAAAAAAAGAAAAAACATATTAAACTAGCGCAACTAAAACAATCAACTTTAATTTAGATTTGAATAACATCCCCTTCACTTTTCATTGACACTGATTCATCTTTTTACTAGAATACTTATTTAAATAACATTCCCTTCATTTTTCATTGACCCCTGATTCATCTTTTGCTAGGATACTTTATATATTGAAGGGTAAAATTATAATTTATAATTTATTATCAGGTTATTGATTTACCCGTTAAAAAAGGTAGCCGAACCGATAACCAAACCGCAGTAAATCGATAATCAAACTATTAAATCAATAACTTGAATCATAAATTAGATAACCCAATTATCCATTTGAATTATTGATTTAACCATTAATTCGCATAACCCTAACTTCTATATTATCTTACTAGGTATGTTAGACATGACGATAATAAGCCTCCTGTTGAGCCCTCAAAAGAATTAAATTTACCTACCGGAGTCAGTGTTCTTTCCTCGTCGCAAGTCCTTTTTTGATAATTATTGGTGAATATATCAAAATTACAGTTGAAAATAAAATTAACGAAAATAAATAAATAGATATTAAGGTTGAGATGCGAATATCTCACTCTCTTTAACGAGATTCAAGCTCACTGTGATTTAATCTTTCACTGATACTACATTGCATTAATTTCTCTGAAACAGCCCAAAGGTTGCATTAGTTTGTTTGATAGGGTCCACAGGCTGATTTAGTTATGCTGAGTTTTATACCAAAACCAAGTATTATATTAGTGATACTGAGATTAAATAGTAATATAGAATATTATGTAGCACGCCAAATGTTTTGTTAGTTATACTAGATTCTTTATGAAGATTATTTTTCTTTATACTTTAACCAGTTATCCCCAACTTAATATCAATTGAAGACTGGTGCTCAGCTTGCTTGGCCGGTTATGTAGCATGCCAAACATTTTGTTAGTTATACTGAATTTTATATGAAGATTATTTTTCTTTATACCTTAAACCAAATGACTCCTAACTAAATACCAATTAAAGATTGTGGTTCTCAGCTTATTTGGCCGATTTGGAACACCCCACCCTTTACCCTCCCCATAAAAAAGGCATATGCAGAAATTTTTTATGCCAAAACATGTGTTGCAGTAAAAGGGGTTTCCCTTTCCTTCTGGCTCACTTCAGGTGGTGCGCCTAGAGTTTGCAAAACTAACTCATGAAAACATGACCCACCAAGTTTGAACAGATTAATGACTTATTGATTTATAAACTCAATTTATTTTGACCAGCCTAATTCAAACTATCTAAAAACTGGGTTGAAGATATAGCCCAGATTGACACATAAGATATGCGCATTTTCTTTCTTGCGGGAGAAAAATCCTTTGAGTCAACCAGATATTAAAAATGACTTCTCCAACTGGTTTTTGCTGGTGGAAAGAAGATTCACAAGCAAAATAAAAATCGACAAAGAGAACATGAGGTGGATCTACGAAACTTTGAACCTAGCTTCAAAAGTTTCTGGCAACCTATGCATAAAATGAGGTAGAAAGAGGCAAATATATATCTACAGGGTCATCAAAAATTTAAACAAATTTGGTAGATATGTCAGGGTAGAGTCATGACTTGGTGACAAGAAGGTTGTAGTAATCATCCCATAGATCGGATCACATAGGTTGGAGCAACATTGTAGAAAAATTATAAGATTCTTGGAGATGAAATAAGATGATTGAGTCGAGAATAATTTAAGATCATCACGCAAGTCTTATGCTAGAGTGGTAGCACTACAACAGTGAAATAAACACGAAAATATACACTCCAGCATGAAAGACTCACTTTTCAGGAAAGGCAATCCACTCAACAGTCTAGTGGCAGCTTCAACGGTACATTTTGTTCTCACCCAATCAGGTGATAATCCACAAATGGTTCCAGCATAGATAAAAATATTTTAGGCTTCAAAATCCATCAAATCTCCAATGGCTAATATTTTTTCAAGTTTCCATCTAAAGCCGCGAAGTTCGGGAATGGGTTTCCATCAAGAGTATAGGTCTTGGCCTTCATTTGAAACTCAGATGCTGCCTTGGAATGAAGACACAAATTGCGTGCAAATTATACTCCTACAGTAATTGAAGCTTCCAAATAGGGTGAAACACAATTTGCTCGAGGTAAGAAAACAATTTAAAGTCAATGTCGCAGGCTTAGAACATAAAATTCTCAACATGTTGATCTTGGGCATATTTACGTACCCAAGTGATAATTATACCCGAGCTTTAGTCGTATTTTTACCTTAATAATTATAATCTCATATATTTTGATTGAAATGATGTTCATAAATTAACGTATATGATTAGCCTTTGTTGTTGGTTGGAATGCAAGCTAAATGTGGCATTTGGAGTCATCAACGTGCGACGGAGAAGAAGTGTGGCGTTCAGAGCCGTGTCATGGAGCAAGTAATCAAGTTGGGAGATTAAGGGACTACAAAATAGTGAACATCTGCATTGGTAGCGCGTCACGAAGGCACTTTGGTGCATTGGCCAGCGTGCCACGCTAAGGAAAACTTCACTTGCTCAAAGCAGTGCAGCAATGCGTTGGTAGCATGTTACAGAGGCGACTCTCTGTGATAGCCAGCGTGTCACAAAGGCAAATCTCCGTGATAGCCAGCGTGACATGGAGGCAGTCCCCCACAGGCCAAATTTCAATAATTATAAAAGGAGCACTTAGCAGTTTAATTGGATATCACGTATTATTTTCTGAAAACACAGAGGAGCAAAGAGAGAATGGAGGAAACTCTACTTAGGGTGTGTTTTTCTTTCATTTTTCCACTCTAATTTCTACATGAATTGTAAGTACGCTATGAATTTGTGAATTAGCATGAGTGGCTAAAACCCTTCTTCTAGGGTTAAGGCTACATAACATGATTGTATTTGCTTAATTTCTATTTGGTTCAAGTTTTCATTATTGTTAGTTTTTGCATTATTTTTGTTATTCATTTTAATGCTTGATCACTATTGAAATTCCATGTTAATCATAGGCAAACTCGAAAGAGCAAAACCTAGGATAGAACTAGAAATGTAAGAAGTGAGTTCAAGCCTTTAAGGCTGATCACGATTAGGATCACAATATACCTAGTTCGTCTCGCTTGGTTATTAAATGGGAAGATAGCTAGACATCTAATTTGGAATTGTCACATCACCACTCTTTGATATAATTGTGAAGCCAAGTTAGGTTAAATGGTTAGAGGTTTGAAAGTCGATAACCAAGGGCATTAACCTCGTAAATCACTCTACATAGATAATTGCATAGGAATTAGATTGTTACATCTCCGCTCAACAATGTAGTTGTGAGGCTAATTCGATTGTGTTTAGAGGCTCGAAAGACCATGAACATGACATTTATCTTGTGAGATAACAAATAAAGTCACATACTTGAACCAATATGGATGTAGCTATGCATGATTGTCTGGCCTTAACCTGGATTCTTCTCATTACTATTTTTTGATTAAATTTGTGATCATCCCTAGATTTAGAAACAAACAAACTTCAAATCTTGAAAAATTAGCACTTTTGATTTTTGAATTGATACTTGAACTTGTTAATTCACTTAAAATCTAGTCCCTGTGGGTTCGACATCTGACTCTTAAGAGTCACTATATTACTTGCACGATCGCGTGCACCGGAGGCGTAGTCATGTTTTTGGCGCCATTGCCAGGGACTGGAAATATTTGGTGAATTTCTTATTTTCGTATTATTTTATATTTTCTTAATTGTTAAAAAATTGGTCTTGGTCTTCAGATTTGCAGGTAACAGGTTTATCCATGCAGCAAGCTGACAAGGGATAGAGAGCTGGTTGAACCATATTTCGAACTTAAGAAGGTTGCGACAGTTGAGAAGGGAAGGTTATACTCGGTATCCCATCCAACAGGTTCAATAGGGCGAGGTTGCACCAGCAGAGATGGTAGCCAGACTAGTGTGCGAAGTGGCAATCCCACTCGTGACCAATATTACCTTTAGCATCCACAGACCGGAGCCTGAAGATAGATTCAAGCTCAAACAGAACATGGTAGAGTTATTTCACAGAGAATTGAGTCGATAATTCAGGAGTTATAAACTAATTCAAACTAGAACGCATAATTGTTCAACATTTTGAAAAGTAAAATTGGGGGAAATTAAAGGGAAATAACTATCTAATCCTAAACTAAGACTAATTGGGGGAAATTTTAATTGAAGCAATCACAAGTGATATGACTAGGGGCATCCTATAGATGGGATCACAACTAAATCAGGAATTTATTCAATGCCTTAGATTCATAATTAGCATAGATAGTAGTGGATAATTCACATTATCCTATTTTTCAACCATAAGAATGTTTATGCCTTGCGTTCTTTCAAACCCCAAAGCCAATTCAAGTAATCAACCACACAAGGTTTAGTAAGGACAAGCTATTTCTAGCCTTGACCTTTAATGGAGTAAAAATGTGAGTTTTAACTATCTCTAGCTTAATCCCGCATACAAACACTCCTATTTCTCACTATTATCTTCTTACCAATTCTCACCTTTCTCGCTTAAGCAAAAGTAAGAAAAGTAAAGCATAATTCATGTTTGTAAACTATCAATTTTAGCAATTATAACTTGGAAAAGATAATAGATCTACAATTTCAATAAGAATCCAAGAGCAATTTATCAAAACCTCATCAAATTAATAAACCCACCATGAATATACCTCTATCTAGCAAATTAGTCAAGCATATGTAAAGGTATAGAGAAGATACTAAGAGGATCCCCCTCACATTCATCATATTAGCTTACCAAATTTTCTTCACATGCTCTTACAATAATGGTGGAATTCCCCCAATTTGGGTTACAGCAAAAAAATGAAGAAAAATACTATCTAACTCTACAATTCTATGATGAAAAGATTCTATCAAAAATTCTATGAAAAAGATGAAGTCTAGATGAATGAATTGTTTAATGAATAAATGGATGAGTGGTGTACAATGAAAGCTATGTAAATATATGTACTTTCTTATGTACAACTTTTCCCAAATTCCCTTGAGGATTTTAGATGCTTTGGAGACCATTCTATACCTTTTTACCCTTCATTAGATGACCTCATCTGTGAAGAACCAGTGTTTAGCCAATGCAAATCCGCAGAATACCAAATCATAGCCGGTGGAAAACAGTGGCTGGCAGGGAGAACCGGCAGTTCAACCGGCGTTAAGCCAATGCCAAACCGCCAAATGCCGGTTGGTTAGCTGGTCTAGGCAGTAACTTCGGCATTTCACCTGCATTTTGCCCTTTCGGATCCGCATTTTGCCCTTCCGGATCCGCATTTAGCCAATTCTAAGCATATTCTTATACCTCTTTTTGAGCTCAAATCCTCCATTATCTTTGGCCCGTCTCCTTCATATGCTAACTCATCAAATTTCATCTCAAACTCCATGTGTTTTTGCTCGATTTTATGCTTTCTCTACTCACATGAAGTACCTACAAAGAATCAAAGAGAAAGAGCATAAAATCCACAGAAACGACTTGTAAACTAGGAATAAACTCAAGGTTAGGAGCCTAATGAGTTGGTAAATTTCCAACTCATCAAACCTCCAAACTTGAACTATTGTTTGTCCTCAAGTAATGCAATTTTTTACAGTTGAGCAAATGAACAACATGCTATATATGAGTTTTTGCATCAGGACAATCAATACGTTCTTTCACAGGAGGACATTACTAAAGCTTAGAGCACTACAGTAGTTGCACATGAAATCATCAAGTCTCAAGACAACTCAAACATTATACACCAACTCAAGAAAAACAAAAGACTCAAACCATATTGCAAGAGCTTCAATAGGTGACCACAATCATTAAACATATCTTGCATGCATTCCTTCAATTCAAACAAGTGGCATAGTACATCAAAACAAGTTCAAAGTGCCTCTCGAGTCATTGACAATTCACATTCAAATCTTGCCTTAAAGTTCGTTACCCACTTGCCTTAGTCATACTTATTTTTTGAAAATAATTTTAAGCATGTACCCCAAGGAAATGATGCCACTCACAAGAAGAGAGAATCCTAAATATTTTTTAGCATGTCACACATAGGGATTATAAGATAAGACAAAGGCGTTCACTCTCATAAAGAAATTCAAGTGCATACAAATTGACCCATAGACTTGCCCTTCATGTATATCTCCATTAATGTAGTGTTGCTACACTTAAAATCAATTAGGACTTGCGGGTCATAATAAAGGCTAGGGGTAATGGTAGGATAAATGTTTAGCTTTAGTGACTAAAGTCTCCCTAATTCCTTTACAAACGCTTGTAACATCCCATCATCTTATTGAGATCACTCTACCTTATTTCTCCTTGTTCATCATCTTCATTTTTAGTGTAACATAAGCCACCCTTATAACACCTATGAATTTCACATTTAGCCTTATCTATGCAAGAGATAGCACCTTTATACTATTCTTTCTCTTTTGATGATTTGAGATCTTTCAACCTATCAATTCATTTAACTTATCACAATTTTGGTGCTAACTCAATTTTAGGCTTCTCATTTCTCCCCCTACTTGATGAGTTGGTAATTTACCAACTTATTAGGCTCTTAATCTTGAGTTTTTGCTTAGTTTTTGAGTTGATTATATGAATTTTATGCGCTTTTTACTTTTAATTGTGTGCAGATGCCTAAATGTGTAGAAAAGATAAAAAATGGAGCAAAAAAAGGAAGTGATAAAAAATCGGCGGTCTGCCGATGCAAACCGGCGAAACGCTGGACAAAGGCAAATTATCACTACCTTTAATAAAAATGCCACCACCGAACCACGAGTTGACAACGACAACTCACCGGTTCAATCACCGAAAGACACCTAATTTTCTGGAATGAAGAACAAAGACCCGGCGGTTCACTGATTGAGATCGACTAAACGCTGGATAAATCGCCAATGCTCACTAGAGTCGAGTGATGGCTCAGATAAGATACCCGGTGGTTCACGAATTGAACCAACGAATTGCCAGTGTCTCCACCAATTCTAGAATGATGCCCAGGGGTAAAATTTTCTAGCACGAAAAAAGAGATAGAAGATGCCCTATTTTCTTGGATATAAATACTAGAGAAAGTACTGTGTACTAGAGCATATAGAGAGCATATCATATCACATCATCTTATCCTTTCTTAGCTTTAGAACATTCTCTTAACAGAGAAAAGGAGATTTTGATTGGTAGACTTTAAAAAAAAGTACTCTTCTCTACTTCTTCTTCTTAATAGTAAGGTACAACCATTGTTGGAGACCATTTGTGAATTTGATTTTACTACTCTTGTAATTAAATTCAATGAGTTTATTGTATAATGTTCTTTTGAATTTCTTAATCATGAGTAGCTAAATCATTAACTAGAGGTGTGTGATGATGAATACTTAATTAGAGTGGGTATTGCTAGAGTCATCTTCATGTTGTTTAAGTAAGTGTAAATTTGTTAGATTCTTTTCAATCTATAAAGGAAGATCCATTGATTATGATATGGGACTATTTATTTTTGCTTGATTATTACTTATAAAAGAATAATTAAGTATTAGAAGAGAATTTAATAGTGGATATGGATGAGAGATTATGAAATTGGGCTAGAAATAGATAAAATTTCAGTCTCACTCCTCATTAGTATATAATAGCTAGAAATTAGTGCAGCTGTTAATCCAAATCTAATCGGGTTGAGCTAAATAGTGGTTAGAGATCTGACAAATTCTAGTAAGAGGTAGTTATAAGGCTGAAAAGCTGTAATTATCCACTTCCCAATATTATTTACACTAATTGAACTTATAAGATGACCTAGCATATCCCTATCTAGTTAATATATCATCTACACCACACCTCTAGTCTTCCACATCTTTGTTGACAACCTTGATGATCTTGCTATTTTATTCCACTAAATTTACCAAAAACAATTCACTACTAATTTCAATCCGCCCCCCTAATTTATTTGTTTTTATGTTAACTCTACGTGGTGCAAGCTAACTTCAGTTTCTCAATCGATACTTGTAACTATCATTCACTAGTCCTTGTGAGATTCCACCCGACACCCGTCGGGTTACTTTTTTTGATACTTCGGCCGTGTATATTCTTTGCATGAAGAATATATTTGGATGTTATCAAAAATGGCGTCGTTGCAGGAGACATGCGCTTGATATTCTTGTGTTGATTGTTAAGTTGAAATAGTTTTGCATCGTAGCTACTTGACGTGATTTTGCTGTGTTTGTTAGGATATTACAAACACATGAGTCATCACTTCCAAGCTGGGGATAACTCAGTGGAAGGTAACATGGAGCACGACGAGGATAATCCAGTGATGCCAAAAATTGTTGGAGCCATCCGCCTACCACCTACGATAGGGAATGGGGTATTTCTTGTCACAAGCACCATGCTGCATTTGCTGCATGAAGGGACTCTTTGGCGATAAACCAAGTGAGGACGCAAATCGGCATTTGAGAAATTCTTGGAGATATTCCAGTCCTTCAACATTACAAATATTAGTCAAGAGTCAATCAGGTTGAGACTCTTTCGTTTCTCACTGACGGGGAGGCAACAATGTGGTTGGAGGAACTCCTTCTGGGTTGTATTATATCTTGGCAAGAGTTAACCGAGGCTTTCTTGGATCATTTTTTCCCTCCATCAAAGATGTTGTGGATGAGGGAAGACATCACAAATTTCAGGTAAGAATTTGGAGAGCCTTTGCATGAGGCATGACTAAGGTTTAAAAAGAAGGTTGCTTTTTGTCTCAATCATGGACTTTCGGATGAAGTGCTTCTCCAAAGCTTCTACAGTGCCCTTGATTCCATCAAAAAGTCTGTGGCCAACAATTTAGCTGGAGGGTCTATTATGGATCAAACATATGGGTTGGCCAAAGCCTTTCCAAACAGAGTGACAAAAACCAATAGGGCTTGGCACATGTGAGAGACAAATATATCTACACATGAGATCAGCTCAAGTGCATTAGCGGATGAGTTGCGAAAAAGGGATGAAGAGCAGGATGAGAATCTTACTAAGATGATGACACAACTGGAATTGATGACAAAGCACGTAATGGGGGCAGGTCCCAAGGTGGTAAATGTTATGGGTATGCAAGGTCCTTTGCAATATGATGGGGAATCGTCACCACCAAGATATGAGGATGAATGTCAATACATGGAAAACCAAAGGGAGGTCCCCGACCTGGATTCCAAGGAACCAATCAAGGTCCTTGGCACCCGAGGGATGACAATCAAGGCTGGAGAAATCATGATCCGCAGGGGTGGCCCGACAGAAATTAAAGATGGGGAAATAGGGAGCAGAATCAAGAGAGGGATCACTATCATCGGATTCCAAACCCATATGTTCCCCCTCTAAAAGTTGGAAACTCCCACAGTCAGCCGAGTGTGTGTGACGCGGGTAGTTCAAAAATTGAGGAAATGCTATCAAGAGTCCTAAAGAAAGTAGAGTCAACCGCGAGCAGGGTCAAAGAGTTAAGAGAGGAGGTTTCTAACCTTGCCCAAATAGTGAGCTCACATTCAGCCTCCATCAAGTATTTGGAAACCCAAATAAATCCCTTGTCGGCTCAACTGAACCCCTGTATGAAGGGAACGCTTTCTAGTGACACAATGCCAAACCCAAAGAAAGATAGTCAATGCATGGCTATTGTCACTAGGAGTGGAAAAGTGATCAGAGATGCACCAGTGAAGCCCAAAGAGGTTGGTGACCCAACATCAGATGAGGAAAATGAATTCAACGAGATGCCAAAGACTCCAAGGAGTGAGGAAAAGATTGAAGAGGAAGGCAGGGGGAAGGATGATGAAATCCTCTCACATGCTAATAATGATGAGGTGGGCATGAAGGCCCTAATTGATGACAAGGTTGAAGAAAGAGTATCACCTCTTTATCGATATGGTTGGCTAATAAAAAGAAGGATGACCAGTTCAGCAAATTCTTTGACATATTTAGCAAGTTGTTCATCAATATATCATTAGTGGATGCTCTTCTTCAAATGCCAGGATATGTGAAGTTCATGAAAGAATTGCTGAAGAAGAAGAAGGTGGTTGATGCAGGTAGTGGGGAGAAAATGCACCATTGTAGTGCAATGATGATGAGTAACCTTGCTCCCAAGCGGTAAGACCCGGGAGCTTTCACAATCCCTTGTACAATTGGGATATGTGTGTTTAAAAAAGCTCTATGCGATCTTTGTGCCAACATAAATTTAATGCCCCTACTCATTTTCAAGAAGTTGGGACTTGGAAGCACAAAGCCTACGACGATGAGGTTGCTCATGGTGGATAGGTTCATAAAAAAAACAGTGGGGGTGTTAGAAAATGTGTTGGTAAGGGTGGATAAGTTCATCCTACCTGTTGATTTTGTTATCCTTGATTGCGAAATGGATGTGGAGGTACCCATTATTTTAGGAAGACCATTGCTAGCTACGGGGAGAGCTGTGGTTGATGTGGAGCTTGGGGAGATAAAATTCAGAGTTGGAAGTGATAAAGTCACCTTTAAGGTGTTTCCATCAGTTGAAACTCCCCCCAAATGCAAGGTAATAGGGGTGTTGCAAAATGAGGAGGAGGACAAAGGACTGGAGATGAAGGAGACGGAGTCGGAGGATGATCCGTCGAAAAAGAGGTGTTGAATGAGATCTACGTTGTGCCACGACATTAACTAAGGCGCTTCTTGGGAGGCAACCTAAGTGTTTAGTGGATTACTTTTATGCCTTTGTTGTTTTTGTTTTTGTAGGAGCTATGAAATGAGGAACAAAAAAAGTAAAAACCACATAAGAGAGGAACTGCGCTGAACCGGCGATTCACCGATCCAGAAGCACAAATAGCCATTTCAAGATGCGTACAAAAAGAAGGCTGGGACTTGGATCAATAGGCCGGCGGACCCATCAGCGAAACACCGATGCATAAACATGGACCACTAGTAGGTCGCTGATGCAACACAGATTACCTGAAGCTTTAGCGCCTAAGCGGCGGGTCACGGTGGATCGCCGATCCAATTCGTGAACTGCCGGTGAGTCGCCAACTGAGAAACAAGACCTGGTCCCAAATACTCAAAAAAGAAAGGGTAAAGCGGTGGAACGCCGGTTTGTTAGGCGAATTGCCGATGCGTCGCCAGTTGAGGTACGAATTTATCTTAAAATGGAAATTAAGAACGGACCACCCGAATCCCAAATACAAGATGAGCCACTCTATTCTGCACAATATTCCCTTAGTCCCCCTTTTTCACCATTTTTTCATACCTTTTTTGTCTCTTCACTACCCAACATTTCGACTTCCCCATATTTTCCTCTTTCCACCTTTTCTTTTACACCTTCCCGCTTCCTACCAACACAATCACACATTAAGTCTCCACTTTCCCCTCAACCTATCAATCTTCCATTTCTCACCTATAGAAACCTCTCCATTCTTTCACTAACACAATCACTACACTCACATTTCCTTTCTCTACTACACATCCCCTGAAGTGCCATTGTTGAAAGTTATCTAAGTTTTCAAGCTCAAGTGTGCAAGCATTCTGATATTGTGGTAAAAGCTTTCTTTCCCTTGTCATGATTTTCTCAATGGTTCTTAATTCTTTTAGTCTTAACACCTTGCTTTCCTTTCCTCTTGGATTCATGAATATGCTCTATTTGTTGAAAGTAATGGGGAATATGTGTTCTATTTGTGTGAAATTTTAAGTGGGTGAAGTTTGAGTAACCCAATCAGAATGGAATGCGACGTTTTGCCCGATGATAGGCTGGGTGACGCCATTCTTAAGGGAAAATCATCATGGGATTTTGTTTAAGATGTAGTAGTGTTATTTCCATCAAGCTGTGTGTGAGTGTTTATTAATGGGCGCCTTTGAGTTTTTTAAATTCGATTTGTGGATGATGAGGTTCGTTTCCCTGGTCGGGTTTGGTGAACCACCGATGGAACGCCGATCCACTTTTAAAAAATGGCTTCAGGCCACTGAGTGGATCCTGTGTTACATTGGCCATGAAACAGGACCAGCGACTCGCCGCCCAATCGCTGGTACACTGTTAAGTTTTCCCAATTTTTCTGTTCCTCACTAGCGAGCCAGCAGCGGTCCGCGAATTCCTCCTGCGACTCGCCGGTGCTTTGTTGATACTGCTGGTGCTTTATATGATGTTTTCTTATCTTTGTTTCTCATTTCACCCTTAGAATAGTTTTTATACTTCTCGAATAGTTCTCACTAACATCATCCTTGCAGAAAAAACATGTCTTTATCCAGAAATACAGGAAAGGGAAAGGCCTCCGCCTCATCTTCTAGCAAGAGAAAGGGAAAAGCAAAGGCCGCTCCACCATGTGCCAACACCAAGGAATCAATCATCTTTTGCGTCCCAAACATGTAAGAGCATTATGTCATCTGCTAAGGCCGATCCATCAAGGTGGAGAAGCAATTTGATTTTGCGAGATTGAGGGGTGATCTTCCCAACATCACCACCTAATTCACAACACGAAAATGGCATGCGTTTGCAAATCCTCTCCCACCTTACTACCCCAGCTTAGTGTCTGAATTCTATGCCTTCTATCAAGCCTGACAAAATAGCATGCAGCATAGGGGAAAATTCGATGACTTTCATGCCTACTATCAGTTATGCTAAGTGGGGTAGAAGTCAACATCACCCCGACGGCCATTAACTCCCTGTTTTAGAAAGATGAAATTGAATTCGGTACGGAGTACATGGATCGGATAGCTGACATAAAAGATCAATTTTCTTGGTTAGTCCCAATCATTGCTGTTGACACTCCTCTTTGGTCCTCCATGAGTGGCGAAATCTCTCTCCACGATTTGAAGTTCAAGGCCAAGCTGCGGCTGGATTTTATTTGTGGTCATATCACCCCCTCCAAAAACGAGCAAAGGGTCAGTTTAGAAACTGGTATTCTCATTGCTTGCATCATGAATGGAGTCCCCATTAACTTCAGGGAGATTGTTGCCCAACAAATGATGAGAAAGGCACGACAGTCTAGCCCTTCAATGCCCTATGCCATCCTCATTTCCCAGCTTTGCTCACAAGCTGGAGTGCCTCTGTTCCCAGATGAAACCCCTTCAGCTACTTTAGGAGTGATAGCCATTGAAAGGAAGAGAGATGCCGAGGCACCGACAATGAAAAAAAAAGACTGCAAGCCTTTGGAGTCATTGAGGGATCCCCTTTCCATGGGTTGGACCAATCACCACAGGCCCCAGAGTTGAACGTGCCCCTGCCTGAAATATCAGGCTAAGTTTCAGGCGACAGGCCTCAGTGTGGAGCATCTCCCCCTCCGCAATCCTCTCAACTAAGTGGTCTCCATAGGCTTTTGGAAATGACCAACTCTCACGAGAGCCAACTCCAGAGATTGGCTAAGAGCCTCCCCGCACTCATTGCCCAAACAATCAAAAAGGAGCTCAAGTATTTATACGAGAGTGTCACTATACTATGTAAGAGGGTGGATTCGGTTGAAGGGGCTATCACCTCCCTCAGAATTGAGTTGCAAGAGTGGAAGATTCGGACTTCAATAGAAGTGTGGATATGAGCGCCCTGGATGCTGCAATGGCTGCTCCTTCATCAGTTCGCGACTATTTATGATCTCTTCTAGGGTCTGGGAGATGATATTTCTGGGCTAGGTGAGGCCAGTGGTGGTGGTTCAGGTGATGTAGAGGCTGACGATGAGGAAGAATGACCTGCTCAGGGAGTTTCTTGTCCCTTTCCCTTTTGCATACATACTTTATGGACAATGTACTCTTTTAAGTGGGGGAGGGATGAGTGCAGTTGATGGATGTTTTCTTGGGATGTTTTCTGTTTTTGTTTGGAATTGATTGAGTAGAGCCCTTATCAAGCTGTTATTTTTGATGATTGATGATTACCCTTACCGGGCTTGTGTTTGTTTTGAAAAAAAATGAATGAATGATTTGGTTTAGTTCTTGATAGGTGATGGTTAGTGAGTAAATGGGGTCTTTGCATTAAATTGCAAAATTTTACATGAAATGACCCGAAGTCTTGTTTTTTTTAGCCTTTGTAAATAGTAGCATAGTAATCAAAATTCCGAGGGTTTTCTTTAGACCACGGTTCTTTCCCGAGGAGCATTCTTTTGTTTCTTTTTTATTTTCTTTGTCGAACCGGGTTGGCATTTCCCGATGATAGATTGAGTTGCGATATTATTAAGGTAAAATGCCATGTTGTTTTGAGTCTCTTATGAAGTTGTTTTGAGAAGCACCACCAAAATTAAAATGAGGGCATGAATATGAAGATAATAAGAAAATGTTGACATAATAGCATATCATTCTTTGTCACACATTTTAATTCTTTTTTTGACTTACAATGTTTGCTTGCTTTGATGTCCTAACTTGAAATCTTATGATGAGAATGACTCTTGTGGACCCTTTAAGGGTGATACCTTGTGTAGTGAGGAATTTTTGATGAGTCTCATGCATGATTTCTTGTCTAGAACTTGCCTCAAATGTGATTCAAGGAGAAATTCTAGATGTAGTTGTGCTGAGAACATGATTTTAGACTTTCTTTCGTCTAGCCACTTCACCTATATACCCTCCTTGAGCATTGATCCTTGTCAGCCAATGTTGAGCCTTAGACCCTTTATTTGGCAACCACATTACAAGCCTTAAGACCATTCTTAATACCTCTCTTTGACACCCATTCTCCCTAAATGCTAGTTACAAGATAGTGATGAAATGAGGCTTTAAGCCCAAGAAAAAGGGAGTGAAAAAAATGATAAATGAGGCAAAAGCCTAAGTTTGGGGTGTGCAAAAAGGAGAAAATAAGAATTTCAGTTTGAGGTAGCACCACATTGTGTCAAAATGCACAAAAGAATAAATCGAAAAGAGAAAATCAATTTGTGTGACCGGTGCTTCCTCTTGAGATGATAAGGCTAGTTGTTAAAGCCAAAGGGGTTATAAGGAGGTTTGTTAAAGAAATGCAGTCAGAAACAATGAAAGAATGAAACAAAGTGAAGTGAGTGGTAGGGAGGATCTAGTCACTACAACCAAATTTTCATCCTACCCTTAACGAGCCTACATCATAACCCGCAAGCCCTAAATGATTCCAAGTGTAGCTACTCTATATTAGTGGCTAATTATATGAAGGTCAAGCCTATGGGTCAAGTGTGTGCATGATGATTTTTTTTGGGAGAGTGAGTGTGATTATCTCTTCCAAACAATCCCTTGTGTGTATTCAATGATTACATGACAGAAAAATAGGAATTCTTATTTCGGTGAGTGGCATCATCCCTTTTTGAGGACACAAGGGCATCCAGAATTAATGTGTGAATAGCGCATGAGAAGTTTAAACTCTAAAGCAAGCTTTAAAATGTGCACTGATTATGACTTGAGATTCTATGTGTATTTCATGGTTAAGCAATGCCCTTATTTTACTAAATGAATCCTTTTATGAACCTTGTTAGTAGAAAGTGGTAGCATATTGAAACATCTTCATTGTTTTGGTCTTTTGGGATATTTACTTCTCTTTTTCGGTGAGCTTGGCGAGCATTTTTTGGGTTGTCATAGTTCAGGTTATTGGTGATGTTTAATTTTTTGTAGAAGTGGCATGTTTTTCAATGAATGAGAGTTGCATTACTTGAGGACAAGCAATGGTTCAAGTTTGGGGGTTTGATGTGTTGGTAATTGACCAACTCATTAGGCTCTTAAGCTTGAGTTTTTGCTTAGTTTTTGAGTTGATTATATAGATTATTTTATTCCATTTTTGCTTTTGATTGTGTGAAGATGCCTAAATGTGTAGAAAAGAGAAAAAATGGAGAAAAAAGAAGGAAGTGAGAACAAATTGGCAGTCTACCGATGCAAACAAGCGAAATGCCGGTCAAATGGCCTATTATCACTGCCTCTGAGAAAAATGCCACTGGTGATGCGAGTTGCCAATGATGACTTGCCGGTCCAGTCACTGAAATACACCTGATTTTCTGGAATGAAGAACAAAGATCTAGAGGTTCACGGTTTGAGATTGGCTAAACACCGGATGAACCGTCAATGATCACTGGAGTCGAGTGATGGCTCAGATAATATACCCGGCGGTTTACAAATTGAACCAGCGAATCGACAGTGTCTCTGCCTATTCCAGAACGATGCTTAGGGGTAAAATATTCCAGCACGAAAAAAGAGATAGAAGATGCCCTATTTTACTGGATATAAATACTAGAGAAAGTATTGTGTACTAGAGCATATAGAGAGCAGAGCATATCACATCATTTTTCCTTTCTTAACTTTAGAACATTCTCTTAGCAGAGAAAAGGAGATTTTGATTGGTAGACTTTGAAAAGACTGTTCTCTACTTCTTCTTCTTAATAGTAAGGTACAACCATTGTTGGAGACTATTTGTAAATTTGATTTTACTACTCTTGTTATTAAATTCAATGAGTTTATCGATGAATGTGCTTTTGAATTTCTTAATCATGAGTAGCTAAATCATTAAGTAGAGGTGTGTGATGATGAATACTTAATTAGAGTGGGTATTGCTAGAGTCATCTTTATATTAATTAAATAAGTGTAAATCTATTAGATTCTCTTCAATCTATAAAGAAAGATCCATTGATTATGATATGGATCTATTTATTCTTTCTTGATTGTTGCTAGTAAAAGAATAATTAAGTATTAGAAGAGAATTTAATAGTGGGTATGGATGAGAGATTGTGAAATTGGGCTAGAAATAGCTAAAATTGCAGTCTTACTCCTCATTAGTAGCTAATAGCAAGAAATTAGTGCAGCTGCTAATCCAAATCAAATCGGGTTGAGCTAAATAGTGGCTAGAGGTTTGACAAAACTCTAATAAGAGGTAGTTATAAGGCTCAAAAGTTGTAAGTACCCAATTCTCGAGATTATTTACACTAATTGAACTTATAAGATGACCTAGCATGTCTCTATCTAGTTGGTATATCATCTACACCACACCTCTAGTCTTTCACATCTTTATTGATAACCTTGCTGATATTGCTATTTTACTCCACTAAATTACCAAACATAATTCACTAAAAATTCCAATCCCCCCAATTTATTTGTTTTTATGTTAACTCTACATGGTGCAAGCTAACTTCAATTTCTCAACCGACACTTGTAACTATTATTCACTAGTCCTTGTGGGATTCGACCCCGACACTCGTCGGGTTACTTGTTTTGATACTTCGACAGTGTATATTCTTTGCATGAAGGCTATATTTTGGACGTTATCGCTACTCTTGCAAACCTCCAAACTTAGGCTTTTGACTTATTTTATATTCATTTCCTTGTCTCTCCCTATTTCTTGGGCTTGAAGCCCCTATTTTCATTCTTTTATACTAGCCATTAGGGAGGATGGGTGCCAAAGAGAAGGATTAAAAATGGTCATTAGGCTTGTAATGTAGTTTCGAAGAAAGGGTCCAAGGCTCAAATGCTGGCTATCAAAGATTAATATTCAAGGAAGTCATTTTGGGTGAAGTGACTTAACAAAAGAGGGCCTAAGATCATATTTTAAGTGCAACCCCATCTATTATTTCACTTTGAATCACACTTAGGGAAAATTCTTGACAATCATGCATACACAAGAATTAAGACGAAAACCTTACCACACAAGACATCATAATCCAAGGAGTTCACACACTTCCTCTATCACATTAAGAGATGACTTTTAACAAGCAAGTTGCCAATCAACAAGCCAAGCAAGGAATATATAATTCATTACAAGAGAGTGCTCATTTTTCACATTTAGATACCCCTCTTTTCTTCTCGAAACTCATGCACAACGCCAAGCAAGAAATGTTGTTGGTACCTCATCAAACAAGTGTAATAAAGACTCTACAAGACTCTATACTTGACAATTTCCCTTAAGAAAGTCGCCTCATAATCTGTCATCGGGAAGTGCCAACCTGATTCGACAACAAAAAGAAAAGACAAAGAAACAACTCCTTGGGAAAGAACCGTAGTATAAAGAAAACCCTTGGAGTTTATTCAAAGAATACTATCTAAAAAGACGATAATACTAAGAAGTAATGACGATTTACCCTTAAGAATGACATCACCTAATCTATCATAGGGCCATATCGTGCATCACTTATCAAGTGGGTTACTCAGACTTCACCCCCAAACAAAACAATGCATTGTACTCGATGCCTAAGGTTAAACAAAATGAGGAAGGAATGGGTGAGAGAGCTCCCTGATATGATGGAGGTATCCATTTTACACGCATTTTCCATGCTCTCCTTTTTCCTTTGGTTCTCTCATTATTTGCCACATTCCACACTTGTTCCACCCCTGCACAATCAAAGACAACATAAACGTAAAGTAAAATAAAACAAAAGGAAAAATAAAAAAAATGTAAAAGCATATTTGCCTCCCATGAAGCGCCTTAGTTAACGTCATGGATCGATGACTTCAACTTTCACCACTTTTCTCTCTACTTTGAGCATTTGAATCGAACCCCTAGTTTCTTTTCCATTCTTCTACTCCGCTTGAGGGGTGGTGGTGGAGGCATCAAGGGGCCAAGCAATGGATATTGCATCCTGTATTTCTTGGCCCTTAGAGGAGGGATATGCTTTGACTTGGTTGGCATGGCATACTCTAAGATGAAGCCACCTTGGTCGTCCTTCTCAACTTCCTTCATTGACTTGGTCTCCTCAGTATCCATTTTGTCAACCAAGTTCAATGTTGAAAATGATAGAAGGGTGGTTTAAGTCACTCCCCTTTCAAGAATTCTTCTTGCTTGACATCCTCCTCTTCAAGTTCACTAGAGTCCTTGAGCGTGATTAGTTGCATGTCACTTGGTGACTCTAGTGTCACTTCTTCAACCTTGGCATCTTGCATTTTTGCAATGTTGGTTGGTTGGCACAGCTCTATGACTTCTTCAAATTTCACCTTGACTCCTTCTTCATCATTTTTTTGAGCTTCCTCCCATGAGTTAAGTTGAGCTATGCCCCATTGTTCACTTCTTCTTGTTACGCTCCTCTATGTCTCCTCCGCTTCTTCTTGTAGACTTCTACAGCTTTCTTCTTGAGGATTTAATGATTTCATTGGCATGGAGGGATTGACATTCTTTTCCACATTAGACTCCCGCTCCACAAAGGCTTGAAGCATGAATTCCATGAGCCCATATGTATTTCTCCTTTCCTCACTTGCCATGGCTTCATTCCTATCAAGCTTAGGAGCACAACTTCTATTATAGCTACTATAACGAGAAGTGAACCCAATTGGGAATCCATCCCAATGTCTCCCATGACTACTACATAATATGCATCTATACCCATCATAGGAAGGAGAAGGTGCACTCATCTCCCTTCTAGCGGCATATTTGCAATCTTGCCAATAATGTGGTGCTGTACAATAGGGACATGGGTCATCATAATAAGGGTTGCAACCCAAACCTCCTTTCATTCCATGATTCCATCATACAACTACAAATAAACAAAAACAAAAGAAAAAATAAAAACAAAACAAGATGTAAAACAAAAATGCAAAACTAGTTTGAATCAATAAATAACTAATGGCTTATCACAACTCAATTCCCTGGCAACTGTGCCACTTTTGATAACGTTCAAACTACACTCGTCTTTTACGAAAGAGCGTAAATGATCGTTGCATCAAAAAAAATATCCCGACGGATGTTGGGGTCGAATCCCGCAGAGAATTGAGTCAATAACTCAGGAGTTATAAACTAATTCAAACTAGAACGCATTATTATTCAACATTTTGAAAAGTAAAATTGGGGGGAAATTAAAGGGAAATAACTATCTAATACTAAAATAAGACTAGTTGTAGGGAATTCCATTTGAAGCAATCGCAAGTGATATGATTAGGGGCATTCTATAGATGGGATCACAATTAACGGGAATTTCTTCAATTCCTTAGATTCATAATTAGCATAGATAGCAGTGGATAATTCACATTCTCTTGTTTTTCAATCATAAGAATGTTTATGCCTTGGGTTCTTTCAAACCCCAAAGCCAATTCAAGTCATCAACCACACTAGGTTGAGGAACGACAAGCTATTTCTGGCCTTGTATGGAGTGAAAATGTGTGTTTTAACTATCTCTAGCTTAATCCCACACACAAACACTCCAATTCCTCACTATTATCTTCTCACCCAATTCTTACCTTTCTCTCTCAAGCAAAAGCAAGAAAAGTAAAGCACAATTCATGTTTGCAAACCATCAATTTCAGCAATTATAACTTGGGAAAAGATAATAGATCCACAATTTCAATAATAATCCAAGAGAAATTTATCAAAACCCAATCAAATTAATAAATCCACCATGAATATACCTCTAGCTAGCAAATTAGTCAAGCATATTTAAAGGTGTAGAGAAGATACCAAGAGGATTCTCTCACATTCATCACATTAGCTTAACAAATTTGCTTCACATGCTCTTATAACAATGGTGGAATTCCCCCAATTTGGGTTAAATAAAAAGAAGAAAAAAAGTACTATATAACTCTATAATTCTATGGTGAAAAGATTCTACCAAAAATTCTATGAAAAAGATGAAGTCTAGATGAATGAATTGTTGAATGAATGAATGGATGAATGGTGTACAATGAAAGCTATATAAATATCTGTACTTTCTAGTGTACAACTTTCCTCAAATTCCCTTGAGCCTTTTAGATTCTTTGGAGACCTTCTATAACTTTTTACCATTCATTAGACGGTCTCACCGGTGAAGAATCGGCGTTTAGCCGGTGTAAATCTGTAGAGCATGGAACCATAGCCAGTGGAAAACAGTTGCTGCCAGGGAGAACCAGCGGTTCAACCGGCATTAAGCCAATGCCAAACTGCCAACCACCGGTTGCTTAGCCAGTCTAGGCAGTAACTTTGGCATTTTTCCCATGTTTTGCGCTTCCGAATCCGCATTTAGCCGATTCAAAGCATATCCTTACACCTCTTTTTGAGCTCAAATCCTTCTTTATTTTTGGCCCTCTCCTTCATATGCTAACTCATCAAATTTCATCTCAAACTCCATATTTTTTGCTCGATTTCATGCTTTCTCTACTCACATGAAGTACCTATAAAGAATCAAAGAGAAAGAGCATAAAATCCATATAAATGACTCAAAAACTAGGAAAAAACTCAAGCTTAGGAGCTTAATGAGTTTGTAAATTTCCAACTCATCACACAGGACTCACAGCAGCACCTGTAGAACTTTTTAGAGATTAGTGAAACTTTCTTCCCCACCAAAATATCGACTGACTACGTGAGGCTCACCTTTTTCCCATTTTCTTTATTGGGAGAAGCGAAGAGGTGGTTGAAGGCAAATCCACCGAACTCCATCACCACATAGGATGACTTGGCCTAAATATTCCTAATCAGATTCTTCTTATCTGGCAAGACTGCTAAATTGAGGAGTGAAATTTTGAGTTTCAAGCAGCAGTCAGATGAGAATTTGTACTTGGCCGGGGAGCAGATCAAGTCACTGTTAAGAGATTCTCCCCACCACTAGCAGTCCAATGAAGTGCTAGCCTATACTTTTGTGGAGATTCTTGACCCACACGCTAAGATTTTTCTCGACTCTGAATTAGGTGGGCAAGCACTAGAGAAGACTTATGATGAACTGTACACTCTGTTGAATAGGTTGCATAAGAAAATCTAGACTGGTATAGTGATGCATCCTAGGGAGCAAGTAACAGAGCAGCAGGGTTGATAGAGGTTGACAGTGTGAGCGCATTGCCAGCCTAGCTAGCATCCTTTCAGCATTAGATGATGACTCAGTTCAGCAAGTTGAGTATGGCACAACCACAGACATAGGTAAATGCAGTTCAACCAGCTCCAAGCTGGTATGAGATATGTGGCAACAACGAGCATGATACAGACTCTTGCAGAGCAAATATAGAGTCAGTAAACTTTATGGGTCATGTGCCGAGAGGCAATCGAATTATGGGAATACCTACAATAGGAACTAGAAGAGTCACCCTAACTTTTCTTGGGGTGGTAATTAAGGGAAGATTTAGAGTTATGAGTAATCTCAAAAGAATCAGTTTCAGCAGCAGAGTAGGCAGACTAGTGGCCAATCTAGCAATATTGAGGAGATGTTATAGAAAATCATGGCCAATCAGACTCAGATGGCAGCTGATCAAGCAAAGATGGCCTCAGAGCTTAAAAATCAGCAGTTGGCCACTCACAACTTGGAAGAAACAGATGGGTCAGATTGCAGCTGCTCAGCATAATAGACAGCAGATGGGTTTACCTAGTGATACCGACCCAAACTGAAGGCAGGCCATGGACATCAATCTGAGGAGTGGAAAATAGTTGGCTGATGCACCAACAGAATGAGGTGCAGCCAAAGTTGGTCAGACCCAGTCCATCAAAAGACAAGAGCACATAGAAGAAAGCTACAACAAATAATTCATAATCAGAAGTGTAACCAATATAGAGACCACCACCACCATTCCCACAAAGGCTCAAGAAAAGTAAGAAGGATGCTTGTTTCTAGAAGTTCTTTGATATTTTCAAAGAACTTCACATACATTTGCCTCTAATTGGCCTTTTGCACGGAATGCCTAAGTACGCTAAGTACTTAAAAGACGTGGTGGCCAAAAAAATGAGGTCGATGGATGTCCAGACTGTAGCACTAACTGAGGAGTGTAGTTTCAGGGTAACTGTTCGAATCCCCCAACTACACGCAATTGCACGTGGTCGTACAAGTAGTCAAATGGATTTATTTCAAGCCAAGTATCAATCCTACAAGGACTATAATATGGTAGTAATTATCCTAAATTCTTGTGAACAATTTTGTTATGAAGGTAGACAACCAAACAAATAATGCTTTTGGGTCAAGATTAATAGTTAATGTGAACCTAAGTAAATATTGTAAATTAAAGTCTGAACAATAGCAAAGAACAAGCTGATGTTAAGGCAAATATGCAGGGACGTAATTTATTAATTAAAATTAGTCAATCTTCTCTTCGGTTGTTAGTCATGAATTCATAACCCATGGATTGGATCTTTCGACTCCTCACCAATTGAAGAATCACGAGACTTACATTACACATTTCTGTGATGCAAAAACCCCGTGTTCTAGCTATATATAACACATTCCATAAATGACTAAATATGACATTACAGATATATTTCTATTCTGAACGTAAATTTTCCCTTAATTTCTCAATCAAGAAAAGATCATATTCCACCAATTCACATCTATCCAATTAGTCTCCCTTTCGGAATCAAAATTGGAATTCTAGAATATACATTAACATTGGCCAAACATTAACATAGTAAAAACAAGAATTGGTAGAACAACCTTCATAGAGAAGATCAAAACTGAAATAATCATTCATTACATTCTTCTGCAGTTATCCTCAACCTCAACAAGAGGTGAATTAGCCACTCATTTGCGTATTAAACATCTTCAAACAAGTAGAATTCATACAAGCAATTGAAATTAAAGAGAAAAAGGAAGAGAATTAACCCTAGGAATTCTTCTTCTCAACTGCCTGCTATCCACGTTCTTGCTGCAAATGTTAGATACTTTAAAATAAAACCTAAGTGTGCTATTTATACAAGTGAGAATTTTTCCCAGAATAACTGGCAACGTGGCACGAAGTGTATCGCGGAGCATCAACTCCGTGCCACGGCCCTGTTGCGGACCTTCACTGGAACTCAGCTTCCAGGTAATTGTCTTCAGCATGGCACGGCGTGTATCGCGGAGCCTCACCTCCGTGCCACGGTGCCATCGCGCACCTCCACTGGAAATTGAGATAAAAATTACTTCTAGGAAGACTGCTTCCGCAATGGTAGCGTGACACGACGTCCATCGCGGAGCACCAAACTTGGCCAATTTCCCTTGTCGACTTCCGCTTCTTGCTTCCGAGTCCATTTCCACACTTCACCAACTTGAAGATTAGCTTCCAAAAATTCCTTCTAGACTGCAAAACAACACTAATCATGTTGGTTAGTATAAATCCACATTTACATATAATTCACATGAGAATGCACACATAAAAGTGGATAAACAAGTAGAAATGAAGTATTAGAGTATCACTTGGGCATGCAATTATGCCAAAGATCACCTACCCCACACTTAAAACCTTGTTCGTCCTCGAACAATCCTTTCACATCTCATGCAATTGAAACCCATGCATAGCTAATTTGGCGAGACCATTCAAGCTACGGCTATAAGGATTATTTAAGATAGAAAATCATCAAGAAAGCATACCCGGTTTCATCAATGAAATGAAATACACCACATTAAGACCTCCTAACCTCAAGAATCGACTCTCGATCTTGGCAAACTCGTGCAAATCAACTGATCAAGACATCCGACACGAATGTTATCTCTCATTAAGCATGTGCCCTCACAACACAAGAGAATTACCCCATGTTCACTCATATAATTTCCAAAGCACTACATGTAGGTGTATGTGAATAAGATTACGCTCGCTCTCCCAAAGAATTCACATGCATCATGTCGTGACCCATAAGCTTGCCCTTAGTGTTTTACTCCACTAATTTGAGGATGCATGACGTAAGATCACGTAGGACTTAATGGGTTGTAATGTAAAATAAGGAACTAGTAAATACTGGGCTAACCAATAACAGTAATTAGCTTCCCCAAGCGCTTTTAATACATCCCACTTTCATTACGGACATTGCTTCTTCCTCAATCCTCTCACTCTTGAATTTTTTCTTTGTTTTTGTTTCAATTTCTTTAGGCACACTCGACTTACTAGCAAAGAGTATTTAATCAACTTTTTTCATTCATTGATTTTCTTACTCTCTACTAATAATTAATCAATTCCAAACAAGTGCACCTTTGACCTTTTCTTTAACTTTCACAACTTCCACTTTCCCTTCCGTTTCAAGCTTCTCACTCCTTCACTCTTTGAGAAAATTTGCTTTTTTTTAAGAGCTTAGGAGTTTTGAATCGAATTCACGGCTAATGAAAAAAAGGGATTAAGCTTGGTTTGTATCTATCAAAGAATAGGCTAAAGGCTCAATGGGGCTAACTAGGATTTAACATTCAAGGTGGGTACGATAAGGGAGAAAATTTTGGTTCATTCAAAGAAATGCCTACATCCTTTCCTACAATCCACATCCTTCATTTCGTTTAATATACACACCAGGCAAGTTCTAAACACTTCACAATAGCATGGAATATTCGAAAACTCACACTCACTGCACATGCTCAACTTAAGACATATTCACAGACTCTTTATTCAGTTAATTACAAGAATTCACTAATTAAGCCTTGATCACACCGAATCGAATTCTAGGGCCTAGGTATCTCAACATGTTTAACACATTTACATGCTTCCGTATGAATCACACTTGCATCTTACAATCATGTGTAGCATATAACAAGAATGTCCAACCATTAATTAGCTACACGTTTGGAAAACAAACGAAAGAAAGAAAAAAATAAACCTATCGACTAAATTTCCCTTAAGACGGTCGTCATCCATCCATCATAGGGAACATTCGCTATCTAAGACATCGGTTCAAGGGGACTATTCTCGGAAAAAGCACCGAAAACAAAAACGGAGACACCCAAACAAAAAAATTCGATAGAAAAAAATACATATAATCAAAAAAATTACACGTTATAAAAAATTTACACATCACAAGCAGCAGCTTACTATTTATTACATCACCAGCTACCACAAATTCATCAATCACATAACATGAAACACATAGTCACAGAGTCATAAATAGCACATCCACTTAAGCACAAACGCAAGCAGCCTTTCTACACTAGCACCTAACTACTCCCACCCCACACTTAATCGGAACACTGTCCCCAGTGTTCACATAGTTGCAATTAAAAACAAAGTTTGGGTGGTGTAACTCCATGATCAATCAAAATACTCAATCTCTTCATCAGGTGCCAGTGCCTTATCGCCAAGATCAGAATCGTCCCCGCCGTCCTTCTCCGACTCAATGTCCGAGTCCTCCCGGTGTGTTTCCTCATCCGTAGGGACGTCATCATCCACAAGCTCTACAAATGCGGGCCTCACTCGGCATAAAGCTCGGGCATGCTCATTGAATGGATAATCCATGTCGAGCTACCACAATTCATCCTCCGTTGTAGGCCTTCCACCAATGCGCAGCTGCAACATCTGCATCCCATACATTCGGGCCATGTATTGATCATCCCGAGCATGTCGCTTGGCTAGTGTAAGCACAGACCCATATGTAGTATCAAGTGCCTTGGATTTAGTGACATCCAAAGCACGCCTGTCAATCTGAGGAATGTACTCCGGGGCCTCTTCTTCAATACCGTGGCCCCTGAGGAAAGTGGTGAGAAGACCACCGAACCTATACCGATGCCCCTGATGCAGTCTGGATCTCTTCATGGCGGATATGATCATCGCCCCAACATTAATTTCCAGCCCTTTCATCAGTGCATAAACCAAACAAACTCTATCCCGAGTGACATCAGTCATGTGCACCCCCGGGATCAGACAAGAGCAAACTATCTTCAACCATATCCGAGCTTCTCTATTCATCTGGGAATATGGTAATGTCTGGTGGTATCCCCTTTCCTTGTGCCAACCCCACCTGGCTGTCGATCGAGCTCCACATAGAGTGCGTCTGATATCTGCATATGGTGGAGTGATGTTCAACTGGTGGAGGACATGAACATCTGTGTCCCGCGCCCCCAGAATTGCATTTAGATGGTATGGTTCAAAGGTAACCACCTGCCCTCTGATCTTGATGGTGTGGCTGCACAAAGTCGGGTTCCAATTAGCGTAAAATTCTCGGATAAGATGGAGATTACACTCTTTGGGTTCTTCAAAAATGAAGTTTAACCCAACAGTGTCAATCCTATGTAAGATCCGTGGAAATTCCTGTGCTAGTGGTTCCCGTGCTATCTGTTCCTCGAGGAAATACTTAGTTTCCTTGTGTTTGGAATACCATTTCTTTCCCTCATCTGTCACCCATCTTGTTCCATACTGTCTGTGTTTCCCTCGAGGAACAGGTGATGCTGCTGGTACTGCTGCCCCAGTTCTTACTCTTTTTCTACTGGCGCCAGATGTGGATGCGCCCTTGCCTTTATCCTGCATTCCAGACATTTGTCCTGTGCATTCAAAAACATAAAATTCAACTATTATTCAAGGCATAGTTGGCTACGACTAAGGTTGGGCTTAACTCGATCACCCCACACTTAGTCGTTAACCACAGTCAACACAATTCGACAAGCCATTCACACATTTATTTTTCAGTTCTCGATTCCCAACATGTTCAGTGCATTCATACAAGTCGATGGAACAATTTCTTTATACTACTCAGACTTCATACAATGCATTATGAAAGTTCCTCCATCCATTCATTTATATAATCATGAGCACTTTGCAATTTGCGCACAACAACCTCTAATAATTACCTACTTCCATCCTCCAAAAATCCATCTTCTACCGTAGCATTATCTACTTCAATCACAATATGTTTCAATTCAAACAACATGCACAACCCAAAATATCTCCATTTTTACCCATTTCTTCTTCTTCCTATTTAAATTCTCAACCCTAGTTGTCAACATCGTAAGAATTTTAACAAATCATGTAACTATTGAGTTAATCTAATCACAACGATCATATAAACCTCATTCATCCATAACTCAATTGATTACACACTTATTAATCACTTAGGGCAAAATTTCATCAAAGAAAACATGTTCACGAATCAAAATATTCAGCAATAATGAGAAAAAAATTGAGAACATACCTTTACTTGATGAATTTTAAGAAGAATCGAAGAAATTTGAGCACTAGGGCCATGGCACATTGAGGGAGAAGGGGGTTTGGGGTGTTGGTCGCGGAGGGTTTGAGAAAATGAGGAAAACTTAAAGAGTTTGGGGTTAAAAAGGTTGATTTCGTGCGGGTTTACCCGATGACCCGAGGTGACCCGATGCGAAATGAGCCTCAACGTGTCATGGAGGCCATCGCAGAGCTCCACTGGAATTTGGTAAAAATTCCAAAATGACCTCAACGTGTCACGGAGGGTAACGCAAAGGTCCTCCTCCGTGACACGGAGCCAACGTGAGGGCTCTCTGGAAATCTCCCCAAGTTTTATTTTCTTACCTTGACTTTTCCTTTGCATTTTTGTATTTTGGCCCTCCATTTCACCTGAAAATCATTCAACCACAAAAATTTGTTAGAAATCATAGGTTGCCTCTCAACTATTGCCAACCTTTTTCTTTTTTTTTTCTTTTTTTTTTCAATAATCCTAACTAATCTATTACATTATATTCACGGGTTGCCTCCCGTGCAGCGCCTGGTTTACCGTCGTGGCTCGACGCTTTTCATCCTTAGTCATCTACTAAAGTGATAGACGTCTTCTCTCGAGTAACATTTTCACCCCAGTAGTGCTTACATCTCTAGACGTTCACCAAAAATGTGGCACTTTTATCCTCTTGCCATAATTCAACTGCCCCATGTGGGGTCATTCTCACAACTTCAAACGGCCCTGACCACTTGGACTGCAACTTCTCTGGCAAGAGTTTCAACCTCGAGTTGAACAGCAACACTTTTTGCCCTGGCTCAAAGATCCGATGCACCATGTACCTGTCGTGCCACCTTTTAGTTTTCTCTTTGTAGCATTTAGCACTTTCATAGGCGTGCTATTGAAACTCGTCTAACTCACTCAGCTGCATCAACCTCTTATTTCCTGCTAGCTCAGGATCCATGTTTAGCTTTCTTACGGCCCAAAAAGCTCTATGTTCCAGCTCCACAGGTAGATGACATGCCTTCCCATAAACCAATCTGTACGGAGAAGTCCCATTGGGTGTCTTGTATGCAGTTCTGTAAGCCCGCATCAAGTTTTCTTGCCCAATCAATTTGTTGCACATTCACTGTTTTCTGTAGAATTTGCTTAATCTCTATGTTTGACACCTCTACTTGCCCGCTAGTTTGGGGATGATATGCTGTCGCCACCTTGTGCCGCACCCCATACTTAGCTAGCAAGTTTCTGAAACCTACATTCACAAAATGAGCCCCTCCATCACTGATAATAGCTCGGGGTGTACCGAACCTGGTGAAAATCTGCTTCTTCACAAATTTTGTTACCACCTTGTTGTCGTTCCTAGGACAAGCTACTGCCTCAACCCACTTAGACACGTAGTCCACTGCTACTAAGATGTAACGATTACCAAATGACGATGGAAACGGGCCCATAAAGTCTATGCCTCATACATCGAAAACCTCAACTTCTAATATCTGATGAAATGGCATCTCCTGTCTCCTGCCAATTGTTCCTGTTCTTTGACATCTATCACACATTTTAACATAAGTTGTAGCGTCTCTAAACAGTGTGGGCCAAAAGAAACCTGACTGCAGCACCTTGTGAGCTTTTCACTCTCCTCCATGGTGGCCTCCATACAGCGATGAATGACAACTCCTCAGCACTTCTGCAATCTGGATTTCTAGAATGCATCGTCTCATCACTTGATCTGGTCCCTGCTTAAACAGATACGACTCATCCCACATGTAGTACCGGGAATCATGCCTTAGCTTCTTTCTTTGCTGAGCCGTTGCCCCAGGTGGGTATACTCCACTTACCAACAAGTTCACAATATCTGCATACCAAGGGATTTCAGCTTCCTTTATTGCCAAGAGTTGTTCATCGGGGAACTCTTCTCTGATGCTATCACCTTCTTGCACATGCGAACAGTTCTCTAACTGTGATAGGTGATCTGCAACCTTATTCTCGCTTCCCTTTCTATCTCAGATCTCTAGATCAAACTCTTGCAGCAACAATATCCACCTGATTAGCCTGGGCTTTGCATCCTTCTTGCCAAACAAATACCGAATTGCTGCATGATCAGTATATACCACCACTTTCGACCCCACCAAATAGGATCTGAACTTGTCAAATGCAAACACTAAAGCCAGCATCTCTTTCTCCGTGACCGTATAATTGACTTGGGCAGCGTCAAGTGTTTTGCTTGCATAATAAATGGAATGAAAATTTTTATTCCTACTCTGCCCCAATACAGCTCCTACAGCCATGTCACTTGCATCACACATCAACTCAAAAGGATGTTCCCAATCTGGAGAAATGAGAATAGGTGCTTCCACCAGCTTTTGTTTTAGCTCCTCGAATGCTTCTACGCAATCCTTGTCAAATTCGAACTTCACCTCTTTTTCTAGCAACCGGCATATTTGTCTAGAAATTTTTGAGAAGTTCTTGATGAACCGTCTGTAAAACCCAGCATGTCCGAGAAAGCTGCAAACACCCTTCACTGACACTGGTGGTGGTAGCTTTTCAATCACCTCAATCTTTGCACGATCTACTTCTAACCCTTTGCATGACACCTTATGGCCAAGAATGATACCCTCCTTAACTAAAAAGTGGCACTTTTCCCAGTTGAGCACCAAGTTTGAGTCTTCACATCGAGCTAACACCCTGTTAAGATTCTGTAAACACATAGCAAACGAATTACCGAAAATAGAAAAGTCATCCATAAATACCTCGACAAAATCTTCACCATATCGTGGAAGATCGCCATCATGCATCGCTGGAATGTGGCTGGTGCATCACATAGACCAAATGGCATTCGTCTGAAAGCATATGTCCCATAAGGACATGTAAAAGTGGTCTTCTCATGATCCTAAGGTGCTATGTCTATTTTATTATAGCCGGAATATCCATCCAGAAAACAATAATATTCCTAACCTGCCAACCTTCCAAAATCTGATCAATAAATGGAATAGGATAATGATCTTTCCTCGTGGCCTCATTGAGCTTTCTGTAATCCATGCAAATTCGCCAGCCAGTGACTGTGCGTATGGTAATTAGCTCATTCCTTTCATTGGTGACCACGGTAATCCCTCCTTTCTTTGGAACGCACTGAACTGGGCTAACCCATTCACTGTCTGAGATAGGATATACCACACCTGCATCAAGCCACTTGATCACTTCCTTTCTGACTACGTCTTTCATCACCGGGTTCAACCTCCGCTGATGTTGCACGGTTGGCTTGGATCTTTCTTCCATGAATATCCTGTGTGTGCAGAAAGCTGGACTGATTCCCTTGATGTCCGACATTTGCTAACCCATTGCTCTCTTCCGCCTATTAAGGACCACCAATGCTTCTTTCACTTGTGCATCTATCAGTTCTACTGAAATGATGACTGGCAAGGTGTCATCTTCACCTAAAAATACATACTGCAGATGTGGAGGCAATGTCTTTAACTCCAACTTCGGTGCCTCCTCAATTGGCGTCCATGGCGAGGGTTCCAAGGACCTCTTCAACGGTTCAAAGTCCTGCTTCCTGAAGAACCATTTTGGCTCATTCAATGTTTGCACCATCTCATATGTAGCACTGTCCCCAAAATGATCATAGCCCACCAAGGCTCTCTCCAATGGGTCTTGTGAGTCAACAATCTGAAGGGTCGATTCTTGATTTAGAACACTGATTGTTGATAGCTCCTCATAAATAGATGGTAGCTTCATGGCCTTGTACACATCAAAAACTCTACTTTGTCATGCGCTCGCATGGTTAGCTGCCCAGAAGCCACACTGATTAAGGCTCGCCCGGTTGCCAAGAAGGGACGTCCCAAAATAAATGGAATTTTCGCATCTAGCTCAAAATCCAGAATTATAAAATCCACCGGGAAAATGAGGGAGCCTACTTGCACTAGCACATCCTCCACAATACCATTAGGTCTGGCCAATGAACAGTCAGCTAGCTGCAAGATTATAGTAGTGGGTCTAGGGCTGCCCAACCCCAACTTCTTAAACACTGATGTTGGCATCAAGTTTATGCTTGCTCCCAAATCACACAATCCGCGAGCTTAAATAGACTGACCAATTGTAATATGAATAGTGAAGCTCCCAGGATCCTTGAGCTTTGTCGGAAATCTATTCTGTATTCGGGAGGTGCACTCCTCAGTAAGCGCTACTGTAGCGTACTCCGTCAATCTGCTTTTGTTTGCTACAATGTCCTTGATGTACTTGGCATATTTCGGCACTCCCTGCAAAACATCAACTAAAGGTAAATTAATATGTACCTGTTTAAACACTTCCATGAATTTCTTGAAGCAAGCTTCCTCCTTGTGCTTTTTAAATCTCTGAGGAAATGGGGGCGATGGTCTTTCTATCTCGGCTGCCTTTTCCTTCCCCCTCACATCATCATGTCCTTCATCCTTTTCTGCCGCTCCAGATTACTGAGGAGGCCTTTCTGGTTCCACCTCCTTGAGTTGAGTTCCACTCCTTGTAGTAACTGCATTGACCTGCTTAGGATTTGGGTCAGTATCGCTTGGTACTCCTCCCCTCGGTCTGGTGTTTTGAGCTCCAGCTAACTGTCCAAACTGATACTCCAATGCCTTTGAAGCTAACTGCTGATTTTTCATGTTAGCCGCTAATTTCACATAATCAGCCTGCATCTATGCTTGGTTAGCTATTATGGTTTTGAACATATCCTCAATGTTGCTGGGTGGAGGAGGTGCATTGTTTCCTCTATATTGTGGCTGAAAATTTTGATGGCCCCCTTGGTTTCTCTGCACACCCTGATTTGAACTCTGTCCCTGATGACTAGTACTCCCCCATGAAATTCGAATAATTCCTCCAATTTGGGTTGTAACTATTTCCATACTGTTGATTACTGTTCCTCTAGACTTTTCCAACAAAATTCACCGAATCTGGATTGGCACCACAACACTCAACTGAGTGTTCACTACTTCCAAAGACTTCACACCATACCTGATGAACTGCATTGACTGGGGCTTGTGCATGGCTCAAGCTCATACTACTGAAATGGGTGTTAAGTTGATTTTGCAAAGCAGCTATCTGTGCAGCGATAGCTGTAAAACCATCCACGTCAAAGACCCCTGCAGCTTTCTTTGCTCCTCCTCGAGTTGAATCCGCATTCCATTTTGGATTTCCCTGTGAAATACGGTTTAATAAAGTGTAAAGCTCTTCATAGGTCTTCTCCAATGCCTGCCCACCAGCTGCTGAATCTAACAAAATCTTAGTATGCGGTTCCAAACCCTCAATGAACATCTGCACCAACACATCATTAGACTGGTGATGATGAGGACAATCCCTTAGCATTGACTTGAACCTCTCCTAAGCCTGATACAAATTCTCACCCTCTCTCTGTTTGAAACTTAGAATCTGACGTCTAAGTCTGTCTGTCTTCCCTGATGGAAAGAATCGTATCAAAAACTTCCTTGAGAGGTCATCCCAAGTAGTGATAGAATTTGGTGGTTCAGCCTTCAACCACCTCTTTGCTTCCCCCAGTAGTGAGAACGGGAATAATGTAAGCCTCACATAGTCGGATGATACTCCAGCGGGGATATAGGTGTCACTTATCTCCAAAACGTTTTGGAGATGTTGTTGTGGATCTTCATGAGGGAGCCCTGTAAATTGCCCACTAGTGTGCAACAACTGCACCATATTCTGCTTGAGTTCGAATCTCCCTCCTGGCTCTGGTCTGTGAATGCTGGATATTACATTATTTGCGTGTGGGATTTCCACTTCGCGGACCGGTCTTGCTGCCATCCCTTCGGGCATTAAAACTGCCCTTACAATCGGTGGATTTTGTTGCTTCTCCAGAATTGCCTATCTTAATAACTGCAGCTTCTTCTCTAGAGCTTCCCTTCTTTGTCGATGAAATTGTCTCTCTGGCTCTATAAATGAATCCACCAACTCCTTGTCTCTTGCCAGCGTTCAGAAAAAAATTCAGTACCTGCAATAAAAAGACGAAGATCAAGTCATCAACACTTATATCGAAACTTGTTAACTAACACTAAGAGAATTAAATAACTAATTGCCAGTCCCAGGCAACGGCGCCAAAAACTTGTTCGAATCCCCCAACTACACGCAAGTGCACGTGGTCGTACAAGTAATAAAATGGCTTTATTTCAAGCCAAGTATCGATCCCACAGGGACTGTAATATGGTAGTAATTATCCTAAATGCTAGTGAACAATTTCGTTATGAAGGTAGACAACCAAACAAATAATGCTTTTGAGTCAAGATTAATAGTTAATGTGAACCTAAGTAAATATTGTAAATTAAAGTCTGAACAATAGCAAAGAACAAGCTGATGTTAAGGCAAACAAGAAGGGATGTAATTTATTAATTAAAATCAGTCAATCTTCTCTTCGGTTGTTAGTCAGGAATTCATAACCCATGGATTGGATCTTTCGACTCCTCACCAATTAAAGAATCACGAGACTTACATTACACATTTCTGTGATGCAAAAACCCCGTGTTCTAGCTATATATAACAAATTCCATAAATGACTAAATATGACATTACAGATATATTTCTATTCTAAATGTAAATCTTCCCTTAATTTCTCAATCAAGAAAAGATCATATTCCACCAATTCACATCTATCCAATTAGTCTCCCTTTCGGAATCAAAATTGGAATTCTAGAATATACATTAACATTAGCCAAACATTAACATAGTAAAAACAAGAATTGGTAGAACAACCTTCATAGAGAAGATCAAAACTGAAATAATCATTCATTACATTCTTCTGCAGTTATCCTCAACCTCAGCAAGAGGTGAATTAGCCACTCATTTGTAGATTAAACATCTTCAAACGAGTAGAATTCATACAAGCAATTGAAATTAAAGAGAAAAAGGAAGAGAAGTAACCCTAGGAATTCTTCTTCTCAACTGCCTGCTATCCACGTTCTTGCTCCAAATGTCAGATACTTTAAAATAAAACCTAAATGTGCTATTTATACAAGTGAGAATTTTTCCCGGAATAACTGGCAACGTGGCATGGAGTGTATCGCGGTGCATCATCTACGTGCCACGACCCTGTCGCGGACCTTCACTGGAACTCAGCTTCCAGGTAATTGTCTTCAGCGTGGCACGGCGTGTATCGCGGAGCCTCACCTTCGTGCCACGGTGCCATCGCGCACCTCCACTGGAAATTGAGATAAAAATTACTTCTAGGCAGACTGCTTTCGAGATGGTAGCGTGACACAGCCTCCATCGCGGAGCACCAAACTTGGCCAATTTCCCTTGTCGACTTCCGCTTCTTGCTTCCGAGTCCATTTCCACACTTCACCAACTTGTATATTAGCTTCCAAAAATTCCTTCTAGACTGCAAAACAACACTAATCATGTTGGTTAGTATAAATCCACATTTACATACAAATCACATGAGAATGCGCACATAAAAGTGGATAAATAAGTAGAAATGAAGTATTAGAGTATCACTTGGGCATGCAATTATGCCCAAGATCAGTAACGAGCAAGCTCACAGACCTAGAAAGTTTCACCCTCCCCGTTCAAATAGGTGGAAAGGATCTGATGCGGGCCTTGTGAGACCTAGGGGCAGTTGTGAGCTTGATGCCCCTATTGATGTTCAATACACTTGGTTTAGGAAAACCTAGGCCCACCAGAGTGATGTTGTAGCTGGATGATAAGTCGAGGGTAGCCTCGGAGGGGATTATTAAGAATCTGTTCATCAAAGTAGGTAAGTTTATAATACCTGCTGAATTATAATTTTGTCTTTTGAAGTTGATGCAAGGAATGCCTCATCTTGGGATGTCTGTTACTGGCTATTGGAGGAGCTCTGATTGATGTGAGAGCTGATACCTAAATATGAGGGTGAATAATGAGAAGGAGATTTTTAGCGTGTACCAGGAAATCAACACCCCAACACACAGTTAAGATCTTCACAAGATTAATGTACTGATGTAGGATGAGTGCGGGGTGGTGGATTCCAAAGGTCCACTTTTGAAGGATCTCTTAACAAGAGAGCTCGAGTCTGCTGTTGAGAAAGTGCCAAAGAAGTTGGTGAAAAAGGTGATGGAAGTGAAGAGAGAAAATGTGGAGGCTTTTCCCTCAAAAGTCAAGAAGATGAGGAGATATTTCTTGAAAGGGAAGAAGTGTTTGAGAACATCCTGGAAAGGATGATTCACGTCGTGCCGTAATGTAAAATCATGCGCTGTTTGGGAGGCAACCCAAGTGTACCACAGGTACGATTCTTTCTTTTATTTTTTTATTGTTTATCTTCACTTTTGTTTTTTTTTTTGAGTTAAGCACATATTTAGGGAAAGTCTGAGTACCCTTAGAAGTAGAAGATAAGGAGTACGGAAAAAATACAAGTGTGGGATTGATGACCCTTTTGATGTAAAGGTGGAAAAGCATGCTGCTAGCTAGGCCTAGAGGCCTCTGCAAGTATCCCTAATCCTAGTTTTAATTTCAATTGATGCTTTGGGGACAACATATTTCAAGATACAAACAATTGAGATAAAAGAGAAAGAGATAGAGAAGAACCCTAGAATTTTCATCCCCTCAACTGCCTGTAACCCACCTTCTTGCTCAACCAAGTCAGAATGTTTAAAAATAAATCTAAGTGTGCTATTTATACTAGTGAGAATTTTTTCCGGAATAAACAGTAACGTGGCACGGAGTGTATCACGGAGCACTCCCTCCGTGCCACGGGGCAAACACGGACCCTCTCTAGAATCAGGTTCCTCAGCAATTTCTCCTTGGCGTGCCACTGCCTGCAACGCGAAGCCAGGCCAACGTGTCACGGCACAATCGTGAACCTTCACTGGAATTGGCCAAAATAAATCACCCGAGGCAGAATGCCTCCGCGATGGCAATGTGACACGGCTCCATCGCGGAGCCCTTATTTTCGCTGATCTTCCTTGACCTTTTCCACTCCTTGCTTCCAAGTCCATTCCCGATTTTTACCAACATGTATCTTAGCTTCCCAAAATTACATTTTACTTGCAAACCAACACTAATCATGTTGGTTAGTATAAATTCACATTTTAACTACAAATCACATGAGAATGCACACATAACGATAGATAAACAAAACAAAATGAAGCATTTGAGTATCACTTGGGCATATGATTCTGCCCAAGATCATGGCACAACAAATCATCGATAGGGACAGGAAAGAGAACAATAGGGCTGATAGAGATAGATGGTGTAAATGCCTTGGAGGCACAACTAGCATCATTTCACCATCAGATGATGACTCAGTTCAATAAACTAAGTATGAACCAACAACAGGGTCAGGTAAATGCAGTTCAGCAAGCTCCGAGTTGGTGTGAAATCTGCGGCAATAATGGGCATAATGTAGAATCATGCGGGCAAATCTGGAATCGGTCAATTTTGTTGGGAATGTTCAGAGGAACAATCAAAATTTTGGGAACAATTGCAACAAGAATTGGCAGAGCCACCCAAATTTTTCTTGGGGTGGAAATCAAAGGCAAGGTTACCAGCAACCTCAGCAGCAGCAGTATCAGCAAAACAGGCAGAATGATGGCCAGTTGAGCAGCAACATTGAAGAGATGTTGCAGAGAATTATGGAGACACAGAACCAATTAGCAGAAAATCAGGCGAGGATGGCATCGGATTTCAAAAATCAACAGTTGGCCACCTGCAATCTAGAGAAGTAGATGGGTCAAATAGCAGCTTCTCACCATACTAGACAACAGGGAGGACTACCCAGTGACACAGACAAAAACCCCCGCTAGGTCAATGCCATCAGTCTGAGGAGTGGCAACAAATTAGCTGATGCGACACCGACAGAGAAGAGAAATGAGGTGCAGCCGGAGTTGGTGAGAAAAGGACCATCCACTAACAAGAGAGAGAATCAGAGTGCTGCGCAACAAAATGCACAACCATCATTGCAACCAGCACAGAGACCACCACCACCATTCCCGCAGAGATTCAAAAAGAGCAAGGAGGAGGAATGCTTCAAAAAGTTCTTCGAGATTTTCAAAGAACTTCACATAAATTTGCCTTTACTTGATGTTTTGCAGGGAATTCCCAAGTATGCTAAATACTTGAAAGATATGATGGCCAACAAAGTTAGATTGGTGGATGTCCAGATGGTAGCACTGACTGAGGAGTGCAGTCACAGGGTGATGAGCAAGATGCCTAAAAAGCTCAAAGACACAATGAGTTTTACCCTCCCCATACAAATTGGTAAAGCTGAGGTGATAAGAGCTTTGTGTGATCTAGGGGCAGCAGTTAATCTAATGCCCCTATCCTTATTTAACACCTTGGGGTTGGGTCAACCGAGACCAACAAGATTGATGCTGCAGCTGGCAGATAAGTCGCGAGTGGCATCGGATGGAATTATAGAGGACCTTCTCATCAAAGTGGGTAAGTTCATTATACCCGCTGATTTTATCATATTGGATTTTCATGTTGATGATCAGGTACCCTTAATATTGGGACGACCATTCTTGGCCACTGGAGGAGCCATTATCGATGTGAGAGCAGGGACCCTGAAAATGAGGGTCGAGGATGAAGAAGAACTCTTCCGAGTCTACCAAGAGATTAACCCACCCACACACTACAGAAACCTGTGTAAGGTCAGTGTTTTTCAGAGGATAAGTGTGGGGTGGCAGATTCCACAGGTCCACGGTCAAAGGAACTGATTAGTTTTCAGCCTGAGTCTGATGAAGGGCTTCAGTATGAGAAGAAGTTGGAGGAAGAGAGGGACAGAGTGGAGGCTGTTCTCTCTAAAAATCAAAAAAGAAGAAGATGGTTCTCGAAGTGGAATCCAGGTATGAGGATGTCCTGAAAAGGATAGTTCACGTCGTGCCGCGACGTAAAATTAGGCGCTGCTTGGGAGGCAACCCAAGGGTACCACAGGTACAATTTTTAATTTTTGTTGTGTTGATTTTGTTTATTTTCAACTTGTGTTGTTTTTGGTGGAAATTTAAGCACGAATGGAAGGAAAATCTGAGTACCCTTGGAGGAGGAAACTACGAAGCATGGAACAGGAAAAGTGTGGGGTCAAATGCCCGCTTGTGCAAATATGACGAAAAACGTGCTGTTAGCTAGGCCTAGAGGCCTCAGGGAGTATTTCTCAACCTTTTGAATTTTAATTAGATGCTTTGGGGACATAGCATGATTCAAGTGTGGGTGAGGGAAATTTTGTGCTTAATGATTTTGGGTGAAGTTTGTGCTTGATAAGCATTGGTTAAAAAAAATTTTGTTGAGTTGAGCATGATTTCACCACCCGTTTTGGTTCTTTTCCGACGGGGAGTCTTTGAACCGAAGAATAAAAATTTTCTTAAAAGTTTTTCTTTGTCTGTATATAGTGTTTTTAGTCATAGTTAGAGACTATTTCGATGATGGATGGATGATGACCATCTTGAGAGAAAAGTAGTCAATAGGTTTTGGTTTTGAACCCGTAGCTAATTGATTGTTTGATGTTCTTGCCGTGTCCTATACATGATTGTAAAATGCAAGTGTGGTTAGTGTTGAAGCATGTAAGAAGTGTATAACTTTTTTTGACACACCTAAGCTCGTGAATGTGACTCGATGTGATTCTAAGCTTAATTCTGAATTTATGTGATTAGCTGAGTTAAGAGTCTGCTGAATGTGTCTTGAATTGAGCATGTGCTGAGAGTGTAAGGTTTTGAATATTCCATGCTATTATGGAATGTCTAGAACTTGCCTGGTGTGTATACAAAATGAAATAAAGGAGATAGAGTGTAGGAGATGATTTAGACATTTCTTTGAATGAGCCAACTGTCTAACCCTTGTTTTACCTACCTTGAATGTTAGATCCTAGTTAGCCCCATTGAGCCTTAAGCCTATTCTTTGATAGCTACAACATAAGCTTAATCATTTTTCTTTCATTAGCCTTGAATTTGATCCTAAACTCTTAAGCGCTTAAGTGAAAAATCTGAAAGAGTAAAGGAGTGAGAATCGGGAAAAAGAAGGAAAAATAACAGTTGTGGGAGTTGAGAAAAGGTCAAAGGTGCACTTGTTTGAAAATGCTTGGGTATTGGTAGGGAGTAGAAAATAAATGAATGAAAAGTTGCTTAAGTACTCCTTACTAATAAGCTAAGTGTGCTTAAAGAAATGGGAACAAGAAGAGGAAATTCAAGAGTGAAAAGAACGAGGGTGAAGTAAGAGAAGAGATGTCCATAATGAAGGTGCGATGTATTAAAAGCGCTTGGGAAAGATAGCCACTGTTATTATCCATAATAGTACCTACCCGTCCCTTAGCTTACATTACAATCCAATAAGTCCTATTTGATCGTACGTTACACATCCTTAAATTAGTGGAGTAATACACTAAAGGCAACCTTATGGGTCACTACATGATGCATGTGAATTCTTTGTGAGAGTGAGCTTAATTTCCATTTATATACTCATACATGGTGTGATTTGAAACTTTGTGAATGAAAATGGGTAACTCTCTTGTGTTGTGAGGGCACATGTTTAATGAAAGATAAAAATTCATGTCGGATTTCTTGATCGGTTGATTTGCAATAGTTTGCTAAGATTGAGAGTCGATTCTTGAGGTTAGGAAGTCTTAACATAGTTAAATTTGATTTTAATGGTTAAATCTTGCATGCTCTATTTTTAACTTGCTATCTTAAATAGTCATTATAGCCGTAGCTTGAATTGTCTTGCTAAATTAGCTATGTGGGAGTCTTCATGTGCATGAGATGTAAAAGGTTTGTTCGAGGACGAACAAAGCTTTAAGTGTGGGGTAGTGATCTTGGGCATAATTGCGTGTCCAAGTGCTATTTTATAACTTAGTTTAGTCTCGTTTTTCTATTTATGCACTTGCATTTTCATGTGAGTTTATGTAAATTAGGATATGTACTAACCAACATGATTAGTCCTTATTTATGTAGGTTAAAAATGTATTTGAGGAACTAATCTATGGTGGGTGAAGTGGAGTAATGGAATCGGAAGCAAAACGCAAAAGTCGGCGAGAAAACATGCAAAACAGGCCACCTGCACGACAGCATCGTGCCACTCCAGGCACAGCTGCGCGACAGGGGCCGTGTCATGGGTGCAAACGCGCTGCACAAGCAGCGTGCAACGCTGCCATCGCGGCAAGAGGCTGCTGAAGCTCAATTTTTATGCAAATTCCAGAATGCTGCCGCGATACCTCTGTGTCACGGAGGTAAATGAGCACGACCACCTCCGTGCCACGGAGCCATCCATGATGGGCAAAAATTGTACATTCCCTCTTTACTATAAATAGGACCCTTAGCTTCTAAAATCATTTGGTCACGAAATATTTTCTGAAAACCGTAAAGAAGAGAAGGGAGAAGTGAAGAACTCACCTAGGGTTCACCAAATTTACCTTCTCTTTTATCTATTCTTGTAAGTACAATACCTTAACGATGTTTTTGAGTATTTGTACGAACATGAGTGGCTAAAACCCTTCCTCTAGGGTTGAGGCTACGTGATATGATTGTAATTGCATGAATTCGTGTTGGTTTGAGTTGTTAATTGTTGTTTTGTCTTACATTTTACATTATGGTTGTTTTTATACTTGATCACCATGAAAACAAATATGTGAAGCTTAGGTAAAAGCTTGAAAGAGAAACCCTAGGCAAGAACAAGAGAATGTAGGGAGCAAGTTCCTATCTTTCGATATGATTCGCGGTTAGGATAGAAATTATACCTAATTTGCCTTGCTTGGTTGATAAACGAGATGACAACAAGACACCGGCTTAGAATTGTCACTTCACCACTCATAGAAGTAGTTGTGAATCTAAGTTGAGTTAAATGATTAGAGGTACAAAAGTCCATAATCAAGAGCATAAACCCCGTAAACCACATCCATGTAGTTGAATTGCCCACGAACTAGGATATCACATCCCCGCTCAATGATGTAGTTGTGAGGCTAGTTTGTCATGTTTAAAGGCTCGAGAGACCATGAACATCGCAATTTCAACTATATGAGATAACAATTGATAATTTCATACTTGAACCATTACAAAGTGTAGCATTGCATGATTATCCGGCCTTAGATCTAGTTGCTTCTTATATTGTTTCAGATTATTTCTGTGACCACCCCTAGATTTAATTACAATTTTGAGGCTTGATCAGTTGAATGAGCTAGATGAATTCCATTTGAAATCCTATTAGAATTCTGAAATTTATAAACTAATGATGAAAATTCAGCATGACTGGAAGATTGAGAAGAGAGAGTTCAGCCCAGGTGATATGGTGTTCTATTCAATTCTAGGCTTCGCTTGTTTCCTGGAAATTTGAAGTCCAAATGGTTGGGTCCTTTTCGAGTGGTTAAAGTATTCTCCCATGGAGCAATTGAACTCAAAAATCATGAAGGAAAGAACTTTAAAGTCAATGGTCAATGGGTGAAAGCATATCTGGGGAAAAACGAAGAAATAAAGTTGGTGGATCTCTGGGCTATGGGTGAAATCTGAGTAACCGGGGACTTGCATTGTGCCGCAACGTTAAATCAGGTGCTGCATGGGAGGAAACCCATGGAGGTATTTTGGTGAAGTTTGAGTAGTCAAAATACTTGTTGCGCTCCAGCGCACTCGCAAGCATACGCGGTCATACAAGTAATACAGTGACCCTTTTTAGGAGCCGGATGTCGAACCCACAGGGCCTGGACCAATTCAGCAAATTATCAAGTTCAAGTGTGATATTAACCCTCACAAGTGTTGATTATAGAAGTTTTCTGTACATGATAGGGTGTTGCCACTCTGTGTTTTACCCCATATTTTCCCAATAAAGTACAAAACAAACGACTATAGAAGTGTGAACCCCCATCACTAATGATAGCTCTGGGAGTCCCAAATCTAGCAAATATTCCGCTTCAAAAATGTTGTGACACTCTTCGCTTCATTATTTGGAAGAGCAATTGCCTCCACACATTTCGAAACATAGTCCACAGCAACCAGTATGTACTGCATCCCATTTAAGCTCACAAATGGGCCTATGAAATCAATGTCCCACACATCAAATAGCTCAATGAAAAGGATGGGAGTAAGAGGAAGCTCATGCCTCCTTTATATGCCTCCTTGCCTTTGGCATGCATCACATTCCTTTGCAAAATCATGCGTATCCTGGTGAATGGTTGGCCAATAATACCCACATTACAGAATCTTGTGGGCTGTGTGAATCCCGTTGTGGAGACCCCCAACAGGGGATGAGTGGCAGGCTTCCAATATGCTAAACATCTCTACCTCAGGCATGCATCTCCGAATAACCCCATCAGCACATATGCAAAATAAGTAGGGCTCATCCCAGAAAAACTTCCTCACATTAGACATTAACTTCTTTCGCTGGTGAAAAGATAAGTGCTCCGGTACAACATCATTCACCAAATGATTAGCGAAGTCTGCAAACCATGGGATGAGATCTTGTGATGCAGCTAAAACCTTCTCGTCAGGGAATGCATCATCTATGTCACGCACATCTCGAAGTGTTGCATCTGGTTCCAATCTTGATAAGTGATCCGCCACCTGGTTTTCGGTCCCTTTCCGGTCTTTTACCCTCAAACTCTTTCAGCAGTAGAACCCATCGAATCAATAGTGTCTTGGCATCCTTCTTTGCCATCAGATATCTCAAAGCTGCATGGTCTGTACGGACTATCACCTTAGTTCCAAGCAAGTATGCCCAAAACTTCTTGAATGCAAAAACTACAGCCAATAACTTATGTTCTGTCATGGTGTAATTTTTCTAAGCTGCATTAAGAGCCTTTCTAGCATAATAAATAGGATGAAAAATCTTTTCACATCTCTGACCCAACATAGCTCCCAGGGCCACTCCGCTAGCATCACACATACCCTCGAACGATAAAGACCATTCCAGTGCTACTATAATCGGGGAAGTGGTCAATCTCTCTTTTAGGCATTCATACGACTTCAGACATGCCTCATCAAAAACAAATTTCACCTCTTTCTCAAGCAATTTACACAAAGGATGTGCAATTTTGGAGAAGTCCTTGATGAATCTTCTATAAAACCCTACATGACCCAAAAAGTTTCAAACACCTTTCACAGAAATTGGAGGTAGACTAGAAATTACTTCGATCTTGGCTTGGTCCACCTCAATACCCTTACCATAAATCTTATGGCCTAGCACTATACCTTCTTTGACCATGAAATGACACTTTTCCCAGTTAAGCACCAAGTTGGTCTCTTCACATCGCTGTAGCACCTTGCTCAAATGAGCCAAACAATCTTCAACTGAATCACCCACCACCGAAAATTCATCCATAAAGACTTCAATGATGTCCTCCACCATGTCAGAAAATATGGACATCATGCAACGCTGAAAAGTAGCGGGCGCATTACATAACTCGAATGGCATCCTCTTGAACGCAAATGTATCATATGGACAAGTGAAAGTAGTTTTCTCTTGGTCTTTGAGGGCTATAGAAATCTGATTGTAACCCGAATAACCATCAAGAAAATAGTACCATCCTCTGCCTGCAAGTTGGTCTAACATCTGATCCATGAATGGCATACGAAAGTGATCCTTTTGAGTCCAACAGTTCAACTTCCTATAGTCCATGCATACTCTCCAACCGGTGACTGGTCTGAGTGGAATGAGCTTATTGTTAGCATTTGGGACACCGTGATTCCTCCCTTCTTCGGTACATACATAACTGGGCTCACCCATTTGCTGTTAGCAATAGGGTAAACCACACTGCAATCCAACCACTTGATGATTTTCTTCTTGACCACCTCTTGCATAGGTGGATTCAACCTAAGCTGATGCTCAATGCTTGAAATACAATCTGGATCTAGCTGGATCTTATGAGTGCAAATACCAGTTGGGATTCCAATCATGTATGCAATGGTCCACCCGATGGACTTTTTATATCTCTTCAGAATGGAGACCAACGCCTACACTTGCCATTCCTCCAAGTCAGCTGCAACAATGACCGGTAAAGTGTTACCAGTTCCCAAAAATACATACCGCAAGTGAGACGAAAGTTCTTTAAGCTCCAATACCTAAGGCTCCTCAATAGATGGATTGGCCGGTGGGATCACCCGATTCTTCAGGTCAAGATCAATCTTCTTTGGAGCATAAGTGTATGATCCCATACCAGCAAGTGCATTAATTATCTCCTCACCCCCATGGATCTCCTCAGCACCATAATTTATCAAAACTGCTGCTAAATCATCAAGAATCAATAACTCTTTCTTGGGCATAATTGGAAACTCAGGTTCCACAACATCAATTACTGAGACCACCCTCATTTCATTTGGTTTCTTCATGGATCTGCATACATTGAATGTCACCTCCTCATTATTCAATCGGAATTTTAGCTGTCTAGTTTTCATATCTACAAGAGCACGCCCGGTGGCGAGGAGTGGTCTCCCCAAGATAATGGGGACCTCAAAATCAACTTCACAGTCCACGATGACAAAATTGGCCGGAAACATAAAGGAATCCACCTTCACTAGAACATCATAAAGAATTCCCACCGGATTCTTCACCATACGATCTGCCATCAAAAGCCGCATTGTAGTCGGTTTGGAGGCTCCCAAGCCCAACTGTCTGAACACTGCTAGAGGCATCAAATTAATACTAGCACCTAGATCACATAGTGCCTTAGAAAAATTAGAGGCTCCAATAGTGCACGGTATGGTGAACGCTCCAGGGTCTTTCTTTTTCCTAAAAAGAGAACGGGATGATATTGCACTACAATGGTGCAGATTATCTGCAGGTTCGAAGCTTACGGTCCTCTTTCTAGTGAAAAGGTCCTTCATGAATTTAGCATAGTCGGGCATCTGCTCAAGTGCCTCGAGTAATGGGATGTTCACAGATAATTGCTTCAACATGGGAATGAACTTGTGATACTTACCATCTTCGACATTTTTCTTCAACTGTTGTGGAAAAGGGGGAGGAGGTCTAGGAATAGGTGTGATATTTTGCGGTACCTCCTTCTCCTTTTCATTGCTAGATCGTTGCTCCTTTGCATTATTAGGAGCAGTCTTTTCCACTGAATCATCAACCAAGGTCTGATCCTTGGAATCTGCCATCCGATCATCATCAATCACTAAGGGCTCTATCTCATCAACCACAACTGGCCTCGGAGGATCACTTATCACCTTCCCACTCCTAGTAGTGACCGCCATGCAATGATTGTCATTTTTTGGATTATGAACTGTATTAGTGGGAAGTGTCCCTTTTTTCCTCTGGTTCATTGCAATAGACATCTGACTCAGCTGCTGCTCAATCTACTTAATGGCCACAACATATGATTCCACCTATTGGTTCATACCAGAAATATCAGCGTGGAGCTCCTTGAAATGGCCATCTGTCACCTCCATCTACTTAAGTACCTTAGACAACATGTCTTCCACCCTTGAACCACCAAACTCTGGCTCACGGTTCCTTCGAGGAACATACAGACCGCTTCTGTCATTCTTGTACTCCTCTCGCTTTTTCTAATCTCCATTATCTATGTATTGGCCTTGATTGTAATTGTTATCCCTGTAGTAGTTTTTACCTTGGTTCTCCTGACATTGATGCCAAGAGTCTTAGTTAGACCCTTGGGTGTTAGTCCGAAAACCCGCCCCTTGATCATTCAGATAGTTTGCTTCCTCTTCAGATTCTGATTCACCTCTATTGTGTCTTGGGGCCTTGCCCTGAGAACCCATAGCATTCACCTTTTCAGCCCTGGCTCCCATCAAATACTTAGCAAGTAGCCCCATTGTGGTCTTTATTTCAGTAATATCCTGATTTCTCTCTTCATCCTTCCTTCTCTGTTCCGCAGTCATACCTACCGTATAAGAACCAGCCGGAGTCTCCGACTCTCTTGTGTGCCATACGCGGTTGGTTTTAGTAATTCTGTCTAGTAGCTCAGCAGCTTCAGCATAAGTGTGACTCATGAATGTTCCGCCAGACACGGTATCAGCCACCGCCTTGGTGTTAGCATTTAGAGACCTATAGAAAATTTCCAACAATGTAACATCTAGGATCCTGTGGTTGGGCACCCTTTTGAGCTTCTTGTTGAACCTCAGTCATGTCTCATGAAGTGCCTCAGAACTTAACTGCCTGAAGTTGTATATCTCATCTTTCAGCTGCAAAGCTCTGGAAGGTGGGAAAAATCTTTCAAGAAAAGCTCTTTTCAACTCCCTCCATGTAGTGATAGAATCGTTGGGTGCTTCTGCCAACCAGAGCATTTCCCTACTCCCTAATGAAAAGGGAAATAACCTCACCCGTATCGCATCCTGACTCACTCCCGCTTGTTTATATGCTTTGCAGATACCCACGAAATTAGTCAAGTGAGTATGTGCATCATCAGTTGCATGACCCGCAAATATCCCCTCCATGTTGAGTAGTTGGATCATAACACCGGTAACATCTAACTTTTCCCCAACAGGCAAAGAGGGAGGGACAAAACTGGCACCGGCTTCATCAATATCAGCATCATCATCCTCATCGAAATACCGGTGCCTCTGCTGATCTGGACCTTTGTTCCTACTAGCTCGCTCTGATTTGGCAGCTAAGCGTTACTCTTCAGCAATCCTTGCTAACTCTCGATCTCTTGCCCGAGCTTGTTCCTCAGCCAACATTCTGGCTGTAGCCTGGTCCACTGTCTCTTGCTCTTGTGAGTTGTCCATTCTCCTTAGATTTCGCAGTGCTTGTTCAAGTTCGTGATCGATTTGAACAAGGGATTTTCCTTGACTCCTAGTACTGGGCATGCACGAACTTAAGACCTGTTAAGAACAAAAACAACAAAAGAATAAAAAGGAAATAAGGACCAATAGTAAAGCAAACACAATTAACAAAAGCCTTAGCCATATTCCCCGGGAACGGTGCCAAAATTTGATGTTGCCCAAATTACACCTTGTAAATGAGATATAAAGCGATCGATGTCAAATATAGAATCCAACAAAGGTTGGGGTCAATCCCACGAGGAATATGGAAAGAACTTGAATTAATGCATTTGGCTAATACTATTGGCTTACTTATTTCTTGGGGGGAGATTTGAAAAAAAAATAAAGAAGAGTAAAGACTAGTAAATCAGTTTCGGTTATATTCAATCAATAAAGTGACTAGGATTGTGTTCCCCATGACTTCATAACCACAAGGCATTTACACTAGTGATCTATTCCAATGTTTAGCATGCAATATTGATAAGTTAAGTTCACCTAAATGGTTGGTCCCCTATCTAGATGATTATCACCACGCAACTTGGTCCGTATACGGGTGTATGCTTAATTAACCCTTACCCTTAATATTGGATTAGCTATTCTCGGATAAGTTCAAGCTATTGGATGAGGGTTGATAGCCTCAAATCTCCATTGTTAATCCCTCTTCCCATTCACTACCCCCTTGATCTGGTAAGTAAAAATAAAGCGAGTTCCAACGTTTGCAACCGTTAAGAAATAATTAAAACGAACGGAAAAACAATACATGCAAAAAACCCTGTTCAAGAATCACTAAGTGTTTTACCTACATGTGTTAATTCATCATGGTTCCCACAACCTTGGTTATGGGTTTAGCTACTCATATTTGAATAATCACAACCATAAAATATAGAAGATTTCAAAATTGTAACTTATGAAAATTCGTAGAAGAAAACCATGTGAATTGAATAAAACTCCAAAACCGATGAACAAACTCCAATGTTGTTTAATTCTCAAAATCAAGAACGAAATTACAAACTTTGTTTCTTGAACAAAGAAGGATCATTAACAACACTAAAATTTGCATGAAAGTTGGTAAAACTAAACTGTGTTCGAAAAATAAACCTAAATATTGTATTTATAGTTCCAAACAAATCTTATCCTAACTAAAATTGGACTCCAGGTCGGTAGGGGTAACGGGCCAAGTAACGACTCGTTGGGTCTCCCAACGAGTCGTGGCCAGTGAATCTGACTCGTTCTCAGCAGCTTCTCCAGTCTTGGTGATGAGTCACCTAGTGACTCGTTATGCCTGGGCACGAGTTGTTAGGTCTCTCATGGCCCTGGCTCACCAAATCCTCCAGTGCACTTGACGGATGCCCACAGTACCTGATGACGAGTCGTAACTTCACCTGAGGACTCGCTATGTCACTCGTTGTCTCCACTGGGCATTCTTCCAAAATTCTTCTCCCAGTCTCCATGACTGTCATAAGGACTTGTTACCAAATGTAACGAGTCGTGCGTTCAACTCGTGAGGTACACTGGAGCTTCTTCGTCAAACTCAATTTCTTCCCATTACTCCAGGCACGAGTCATTCATTAGGACGACAACTCATGGCCTGGGTATCAACCTGCAATTTTGTCCATTTTTTCCTTACTTTTCCCAATTCCTGTTCCATACCTATTTTCCTGCAACATTTAACACAAACGCATTATCTCTACATAAACATACCCCGAATGTGCATAGTTTCTTGGTTTTAAGCGTCGAAAGTGCCATAAAATCATGACACATCATGGGATATGGATGAACATGCAAGCAAAGATGTCACGTCCCAAACCTGGAAAGGCATGATGTTACACCCCAAAATTGGGGGAGGGCACAACCAGCTCTTGACTCAGAGGTGATTGAGAAATCGGGTATATAATATCTATAACTATAGCATATTTTCCAGCTAGGCCACCTGCCATGATCTCGACGATAACAAAAGCAACTGGAAAACTGAACAGGCTATAATAAGATAAACTGCACAACGAAAGGCCGATGAGTCCACACAACTAGAACAACTATACAACTAGTCCACAAAATCCTCTAGAGAGTAATAAGCTAAAATGTACGGGATAGGGCCCCAGCCTACCCAAACTGCACATAAAACTAAACAACACTAGGACATGGCTCCTAGAAGAGAGGAGCATACCGCTATTCTGCTAAACTTTGGCTCCTACTGCGCCTAACGGTCTAAGCCGCTGTTGGTACCTATAGCATGATTGCAGGGAAAAGGGGTCCCCAGGCCAAGGGATGTACAGATGAAATATATTGTTATGAAAGGTTGTAATTGAAAATACAAATGTATCCAAAATACTGAAGGTCAGAAAAAAGATAGGAGCCAACCAAGAATCTGAAAATTGATTTTGGAGCTAAATGTAACACATTACATCAATATAACAAAGTGGCACACCTGCAAGTCACAACATCTTACAAATAAGCTAAACAGTCCCTAATCAAATACTAATCCAACTAAATCAAGCAAATACTGCCCTGCCGAGGGCTCTTTCTTGGATGTCTCATAACCAAGAGACAGCTGCCACCAGACATATCAGGTTGGTGGTGAGGTCATAAGTCTCATATATCAAAGGAAAACTGCCCACCAGACGTACCAAGTTAGTGGTGAGGTCATAAGCCTTACATCATCAAATATATAAAAGGAAAACTGCCCACCAGACATACCAAGTCACTGCTGAGGTCATACGTCTCATATCATCAAATATGCCAAAGGACAACTGTTATACCCTGAAGTGCCTAATATTAGACCCAAAATCTAAAAATGGAAGTTAGCTGAAATTGGGAAAAATCCCATAGAACAGATGACCCAACAAATCGTTGGTCCAACCAATGACTCATGTGCAGTCATGGGAAGATATGGTCTTGTAATAGTGGAAAGTAACAAGCGAAGTAACGACTCATCATTTGTCACAATGAGTCGACGTATGGAGCGATGGTGGGAACTTGTCCTCAGCTTAAGGGAAAGTGACGAGTCATCCCACAATCCATCGTGAGGAGTAGCAGGTCGTGGTCACTAGTCGTGGGAAGAAATGTCAATATTCTTCAATCTTCATAATGGAAGCTAACCACGACTCATTGGAGGAAGTAACGAGTCGTGGCAAGGTTCATAGGAAGGAGTAGTACAGGACCTGAAGGAGGAAGCAACAGACGATATAACGACCCGTTGTCTAAAAGGAGGACTCATCCTATCAAGTTGTAGGGACAAATCTGAGATCAGGAGGTTTGGCAGTGGAGACGATGGATGGATACCATGAGTCAGGGTATCCTCTAATGACCCGTTAGTCCGGTTGTTGGTTCACCCAGTGCAGATTTTTCAGGGATTTCAATAAGGGCATTTTCACCATTCCTAAGTTCTAGGGTCCTAAACTATGTCGTTCAAGGACCGAAAATAAGTGTTTATTGAGGGTAAAACCCACCCTAGGCTTATTCTTTTCCATGCATGCAAAGTTAAGGGATTGAGGAGGTGATCAAGCTTGTTCTTCAAGGTTTTCTTCATTAACTTCCATTGGGCTTCCAAGAAGTGGTGAGGTTTGATTTTTTCCAGGTATGTAGGATTATGAATGGGTGATTCCTTTCACACCCATGCCCAACCCCTCTCTAAATCATGAATGTTCTATGCCTAATCTATGGGGTTTTAACTCGACGCATGAATTTCCTAATTCTTCACATGGGTATGATTTAAATACATTTATACCATTGAATTATGAATCGTGGGCAAATTTTATAATGTTTTCAATTAAAAAAATTATGTTTCTAGCCTTATGAGTTCAAAAGCCCATTGATGAATAATTCATGAAAGATGAGATTTGTGATGAATGTATGATGATGATGAGATATTATGATGAAAAGTATGTTTTCAAGCTACCCATGTTTATAATCATGTTTTCGATATGAATTGAGTATTTTCAAGTATGATAAAGCTTTGGGCACTTCCCATATGTTTAGAGTATGATTTATGATTTCTCGAATTAAGATTACCATATTATTTTGGAGCGAAAACTCCCAATTATTTTTCATCTTGTGGTATGTTTAAGCTAAAGCTTCTCATATGCATGATTTCAGCTTTGAGATGTATTTGATGATTGAACTTCGTCAATAGATGATGTTGAGCTTCGTTGAATAACGATGCAGAGCATATGTATGTTTTTGGGAGTAGTGTCTAGATCCGAGCAGGCTAAGGGTCGATCACCCTATGCCTCAAAACTACGCGCCAACATAGGTTTATACTTTGGGACCTCCCTCGTGAGCTATCCCCGGCCCTATTGGCCCATGAGCTTGCTACCGATATCATGGTATCGTCCCTAGCCCTAGCAAGGCTCTGGACAGCTCTCCCCACTTGAGTGTGATAGTTGGGACCACGTAAGCTTTATCATGGTATATCGGTTAAAAGACAAGTCTCCCATTGTCATTCATGATTTCAGATATGCATATTCATATTCATGAGATTTCTATATCTATATATGTTTTAAAGCATGTTTAACTCAATCTTCAACTTTTACTTAAAAATGTCAAATTTCAGCTTTGAGTCAATTGATTCAGTTATGATGATATGTTATGTTATGATGAGATCATGATTTCAGTAAGAATGCATGTAGGCCCTACTCTCAAATTCTTAATGTTTATGTTTTACATTATGTATGTCTTCAAATGATTTTTACTTAAGCGGTTTTACTTACCTTGCATACTTGGTACATTCCACGTACTGACCGTATACTCTATGCTGTATCGTTTCACACAACATGACCCGACTCTCAGGCTCAGCCCCGTTCATAGTACTTCAAAGTTAGCACCTTCATTATGGGTGAGTCCTTATCTCCGAGGGCTAGACCATTCAGATTTTCTTCATGTATTTTCAATTTCAGCTTTAGTGAGTTAGTTGGGGTCTTGTCCATTAACTCGTTATGTTTAGACGCTTTTAAGGCATATGAATGTATTCAACTTCAGATTGTGTATTATGATATTAAGTTAAATCTAGAATTCCTTGTTGATTTATTTAGTTTATTAAATGAGTTAGATGTATGCTTATGCCATGGGTCAAGTTGGGGTCTCTCGGGACTCCTTATCCCACGTTGCGCTTCGATCCTCCGTTTGGATTGTGAAAAACTTGGTATCAGAGAAATAGGTTTGAAGTGTCCTAGGGTTTCTGAAAGCCGCGTTAAGTAGAGTCTTTTTCATGGGTGTGAAGCGCGCCACACTTATGACGAAGAGGCTACGATACGTTTAGAAAATGGTCCCTACTTTCATGATCTATGTCATGCAATGAAATGTCTCCCTATCCTTCTAATTCATGCTATTCACGATAGAAGATTCATGGCTCCCTAAAGGATGAATGGTAGAAGGAATGGGAATGGTGAAGGCCACGAGGATGGCAACAGTAATAGGCACCAGCAAGCCCCAATATTTCAGGAGCACCAAGCACCGGAGCCAGTTGCCCATGCTGAGTTTCGGGCCACTATTCAGATGCTCACGTAGGCCTTGACCGCTCAGGTCAATCAACAGGCAGTTGCGCATGTTCCTCAAAATGATAATGCAGCGGCGTCTCGAGTCAGGGAATTTTTGAGAATATACCCGCTAGAGTTCCTCAGGTCAAAAGTAGATGAGGATCCACATGAGTTCGTAGATGAAATTATGAAGATCACCCAAGTCATGGGGGTGAATGGATTTGAGTGTGCGGCGTTGTCCTTATACAAGTTGAAAGGGCTCGCGCACATCTGGTTTTTCTAATGGAAAGATAGTAGGGTCGTCGAAGCAGGCCCTGTCACTTGGGAAGAGTTCTATGTTGCATTCTTAGATCGATTCTTCCCTCATGAGATGAGGAATCTGAAGGTAGCTGAGTTCGTAAATATAAAGCAAGGGAGGATGACGATGTAGGAGTATGCCCTTGAGTTCACCCACCTATCAAAGTACGCCCCAGAGTTGGTGGCTGATCAGAGGGCGCGAGTGAGAAGGTTCGTTCATCGAGTGGCGGGCTATTTGGAAAAGGATTGTAGGACCACTATGCTCCACTAGGACATGGACTTTCCTCGGATAATATTGTATGCCTAGCAGATGGAGGCGACACATCTGAGGGAGAGGGAGGCCTAAAGGGCCAGGACCGATGACCACAGATTCTCACAGCCAAGGTCAGGTGGTGGGAACCAATAGCAGACCCACCAGAGATCCTCAGCCCCAGCATCTTCAGCATTTAGTGTGCCATTCAGTCCTAGGAACCATCAGAGAGGGCGAGCATCGGGCTCTATGGGTCAGAGCAACAAACTCGCAGATTCTAGTGTTCCAGCTTGCCGCAGGTGTGGCCGGGGTCACACGGGTCAGTGTTTAATAGGTATAGGTGCTTGTTTCGAGTGTGGGAAGCGGGGACACATTCTCAGAGATTTCCCAGCAGTGAGGCAGGATCATGATGGGGGCCGAGGACTAGCTTCTATTTCCATAGCCCCACCCATATGCTCAACACATCAGGGAGCATCTACTAGCACAGGTGGCGATCAGTGCCATAACAGATTCTATGCCTTAGCATCCCGCCAGGAGCAGAAGGTCTCTCTGGATGTAGTCACTGGTATGTTATGAGTTTTCCATCTTGATTTCTATGCTTTGTTAGATCTAGGGGCTACCTTTTCCGGAGTCAATCCCGAAGTCTTGTCAGAACCTTTCTCAGTTTCTACTCCAGTAGGTGACTCAGTTGTAGCTAGATGGGTGCATAGAGGTTGCCCGGTCTCAGTATTCAGAAAGTCATCTCGCAAATCTGATAGAGTTATCCATGACCAATTTCGATGTTATCCTCAGCATGGATTAGCTATTTGCATGTTATGCCTTAGTTAATTGTAGAACCCGGGCAGTAGAGTTCAGATTTCCGGGAGAGCCAGTCTTAGAATGAAAGTGTAGTTCAGTTATGCCTGTAGGTTATTTCATTTCCTACCTTAAGGACAGAAAGATGATTTCTAAAGGTTATGTGTACCATCTAGGTAGGGTTAAGGATGTCGAGTCTGAGACCCCGACTATCCAATCTGTCCCAGTAGTATGCGAGTATCCAGAAGTCTTTCCTGATGAATTTCTAGGAATCCCTCCCAAGCGAGAGATTGATTTTGGTATTGACCTTCTTCCCGACACGCAACCTATATCTATCTTCCTTATAGAATGGCTCCAGCTGAGCTAAAGGAGTTGAAAGAGCAGTTGAAGGACCTGTTAGATAAGAGTTTCATTAGACCGAGCAAGTCCCCATGGGGTGCACCAATCCTCTTTGTCCAAAAGAAAGATTGTCCTCTTCGAATGTGTATTGATTATCGGCATTTGAATAAAGTCACTGTCAAGAACAGGTATCCTCTACCCAGGATTGATGATTTATTTGACCAGCTTCAGGGTGCCAAGTGTTTTTTAAAGATAGATCTCTGGTCCAGGTACCATTAGCTCAAAGTCGGGAGTGTGACATCCCGAAGACAACCTTCAGGACGCGGTAAGGTCATTATGAGTTTGTAATTATGTCATTTGGACTAACGAATGCTCCTATAGCTTTTATGGACTTGATGAACAAGGTGTTCAAGCCATGCCTGGATATATTCATCATTGTGTTTATAGATGATATCCTGATATACTCTCGGAGCAAAGGGGAGCATGCTGCTCATTTGAGGGTAGTGCTGCAAACTCTCAAGGACTATTAATTATATGCTAAATTCATCAAGTGTGAGTTTTGGTTGAACTCCGTAGCATTTTTGGTCCATGTTGTATCAAGAGAAGGCATAATGGTGGACTCTCAGAAAATAGAGGCGGTGAAGAATTGGCCTAGACCGGTGAATCCTTCAGATATTCGGAGCTTCTTGGATTTAGCTGGCTACTATTGAAGGTTCATGGGAGGTTTATCATCGATTGTAGCACCTTTGACTAAATTAACTCAAAAGAAGGTGAAGTTCCAATGGTCGGATGCTTGTGAGGAGAGCTTCCAGGAGTTGAAGACTCGACTTACTTTAGCACCTGTGTTAACTCTACCAGAGGATACTGACGGGTTCATGGTGTATTACGATGCTTCAAGGATCGAACTTGGGTATGTATTTGCAACACGGGAAGGTTATAGCCTATGCCTCCAGACAGCCAAAAGTTCATGAGAAAAATTACCCGACCCATAATCTTGAATTGGTTGCAGTGGTATTCGCTTGAAAATATGGCTACATTACTTGTACGGGGTCCACATGGATGTGATTACGGACCATTAAAGCTTACAATATGTGTTTACTCAGAAGGATCTCAATCTTCGGCAAAGGAGGTGGTTGGATCTACTCAAGAATTATGATATGAGTATCCTTTACCATCTGGGTAAGGCCAACGTAGTAGCGGATGCACTTAGTAGGCTCTCTTTGGAGAGTGTGTCCCATGTGGATGAGGGGAAGAAGGAGCTAGTGAAGGATGTGCATCGACTTGCAAGGTAGGGAGTTAGGTTGGTTGACTCAACCGATGGCAGTGTTGTGATTCAAAATGGATCAGAATTGTCCTTGGTGACTGATGTAAAAGCTAGGAAAGATGAGGACCCGATTTTGGTAAAGTTAAAGAAAGTTGTTTAGAATCAAAAGGTAGAGGTCTTCTTCAACGGGGGAGATGGTGTGCTTCGGTACCAGGGTCATCTATGTGTTTCGAACATTGGTGATTTGAGGTGCCGGATGTTGCACGAGGCCCATGGATCCAGGTATTGTATCCATCCAGGTGCCACGAAGATGCACCATGACTTACGGGAAGTCTATTGGTGGAATGGCATGAAGAAGGACATCATAGAATTCGTAGCTAAGTGCCCAGACTGTCAGCAAGTAAAGGTCGAGAACCAGAGACTGGGAGGTGTGCTTCAGGATATCAGCATTCCTACTTGGAAGTGGGAAGAAATTAATATGGATTTCATCATATGTTTACCTCACACTCGCCGGCAATATGACTCCATTTGGGTTGTAGTGGACAGGTTGACCAAGGCCGCTCATTTTCTACCGGTCAAAACCACGGTTTCGATGGAGGACTATGCCAAACTATATATTCGAGAGCTAGTTCGATTACATGGAGTGCCCTTATCCATCATTTCAGACAGAGGTACCCAATTTACCTCTTATTTTTGGAAGTCATTTCAAAAAGGACTTGGTACTCATGTTAAGCTTAGCACTATGTTTTACCTGCAAACGGATGGTCAAGCGGAGCAGAAAATCCAAACTCTCGAGGATATGTTGAGAGTATACGTGATCGACTTCAAAGGTAGTTAGGATGAGCATTTTCCTCTTATGGAGTTTGCTCGGTGCTTTGGGGTACGGGTAAAAACCGACACGCAAGTGCACGTGGTCAAACAAGTAATAAAGTGGCTAAGTAGCCAAGTATCGATCCAAGGAGGCTCAAGATATGTAAAATTGCCTAATTTACTATATTTCTATTTAACTTCTAATTAGGCTAAAAACAACGTACCCAAGAGTAATTGAATTTTTTGTTTCTAAACTATATACTACAATTAATACAAACTATTTACTTTTGAATTCAGACAATGGATATGAACATGCCAAGGTTAAGAACAAGTAATGAACTTGATAATCATGATAATTTTGGTTAATTCTCTTCTTCATGTTGATAGCCAAGAACAATTGCCTAGAAATTAAAACTCTCGTATTTAATTTCACTTTAGAATCATAAACCATCCGTCTACATTTCTGTGATCAAATGCAATTTATGACCTAGCACTATAATTCCGGTTCCTAATTTGACTAATACGGCTTCCAAGTATATTTCTATCAGGAAAGCACATCAAAACCCAATTTTCCCAAATCAAGTTAAGAACAATACCCTATTAATTCACAACTTTCCAATTTCTTGCTCTCTCGAGTGAAATTGGACTTTTTAGATATACATTAATGTTGGCCAATCACTAATGCAGTAAAGAACAAGAATTAATAGAACAACATTAAAGAAGAAGAATAAACCATATCAATGAAAATTAGAATTCATTACACATGTTCAAAACCTCAGCAAGAAAGAGAATTAGCCACTCCTTCTTGGATTGATCATCCTAAAATGAGTGTAAATCATACGTACAATTGATAGAAAGAAGAAAGGAAGAGAAGAAATCCCTTAGCTTTTCCAATCTTCAACTGCTACTAACCCACGTTCCTCCTCTCCACTTCTGAACTCAGCCTAAAAACTGAAAAACTACTTAAAATAAACCTAAGTGTGCTATTTATACTAGTGGGAAATTTTTCCCGGAATAACAAGCAACGTGTCACGGAGGCCAATGCGGAGCCTTGCCTACGTGACACGGCGTGGACGCGGACCCTCACTGGAATTTCCAGGGTCCAGTAATTTAACCTCAACGTGGCACGGAGGCCATCGCGGAGGCCTATCTCCATGCCACGGAGCTGACGCGCAGGCACACTGGAAATTGCAAATTAATTCCTGCTCAGGCAGTGTGCTACCGCGATGGTAGCGTGGCACGGAGCCATCGCGGAGCCCCTATAAATCCTGCATTCCCGGGTCTTTTCCACGCTCGCATCCAAGTCCAACTCCGACATAGTTCCAACATGCATTTTAGCTCCTAAAAATCACATTTTCCTGCAAAACAAATGCTAATCATGTTGGTTAGTATAAATTCGCATTTTATTACCAATTACATGATATTATATACATATTGCACAACAAACAAGGTAAAAATGATACGTTTGAGTATCACTTGGGCATATAAATCTGCCCAAGATCACTTACCCCACACTTAAATCCTTGTTCGTCCTCGAACAACACATACACAACTCATGCAAATTACATCCCAACTTTCGTCACTATGGTGCAACAATTTACGCTACGGTCATACCGATTATTCAATTTTTGCAAATCATCAAGAAAACATGCTTGGTCGTACAAGACAATGACCTTAATACATCAAGGCTTCCTAGACTTTTAAGAATTGATTCTTGATATCGGCAAACTCATGCAAATCAACTAATCAAGAAATCTGACACGAAAATCAATCTTTCATCAAGCATGTGCCCTCACAACTCGAGAGAAACTTCCCCTTTATGTTCATGCAACACACAAACATGCAAGTAGGGGCATATAAAAATTAATTTCACTCTCTGTCCCAAAAGAATTCACATGCATCATGTCATGACCCATAGGCTTGCCCTTAGTGTATTACTCCACTAATATAAAGAAATGCAATGTAGGATCAAATAGGACTTTTCATGGGTTGTAACGGGGCTATGAATCTAGTATGCATATATTGGATTAGCCAATAATAATCGCTAGCATCCTTAAGCGCCTTTTCAACTCATTCCCATCGACTCATGGACATTGTTCCTCTCTTTTCTCTTTTTCTCCCATTCATGTTGGTTTACTTTCATACAGCCCATTTCATCAACCACACTTGACACAAAACAGAGGGTTTTCATGTACCCTCAATATCAATTAATTACAACAAGTGCCTCTTCAACGTCATCTTTTCTTTCCTCACTTTGCTTTTCTTTTTCTTTTCACTCTTTTCACTCTTTAACACTTTGGGAAACATTTTTTGTTATTTGTAAGCGCTTAAGAGCTTCTTAAAGACTTTAAGGCTAATGAAAAGAAGGAATAAAGCTTAGTTCATACAATTTTGGTCAAAAGAAAGAAATCGGCTAAAGGCTCAACGGGCTGACTAGGGTATACAACATATAAAAAGGTAGAATTTGACAAGAAAAAAATGGAAACTATCGGTTAAAACAAAGAAATGCCTACATCCTTTCCAACACTACACCTCCTTCATTTCGCTTCATATACACACCAGGCAAGTTCTAGACAATTCACAATGACATGGAATAGCAAATCCTCACTTCACACTTCATGCACATGCTCGAATCAAGATGCATTCACAGACTCTTTAATTAGTCAATTACATGAATTCAAGATTAAGCCTCAACCATAATGAACCAAATTCTATAGCCTAGGTAACTCAACATATTTACAGAATTTCATGCTTTCAAACGAATCATTTTCACAATTTGAACATCAATTACAACACGCAACGAAATTTTAGCAACCATAAGCAACTACAGTTCATTGATGCAATCCACCAAAGAAAACTAAAACAACAATTAAAAATCCTACTCCTACCGACTACATTTCCCTTAAGACGGTCGTCATCCATCCATCATAGGGAACGGTCACTAACTATGACATCGGTTCAATGGGACTATTCTCGGTAAAAGAACCGAAAACAAACTCCGAGAAACCCAAAAAAATAAAAATCGAAAAATTTTTTGCAACACATCGATCATTTCGATAGAAAGAAAATATTTACAAGTGCAATATATTTTTGCAAAAATTTTGAAAAATATCGATCATGTCGATAGAGAAAAAAATTATTTACAAAATTTACAAAATATTTACCATTGCGACCATAATTTTCAAAAACACACATCATTAGCCACAAAACAAATATATACGTACATCACAAATCAGTTCACAACAGGGAAGGCACAACATACATAAACAGCAAGGAAAAATTATACAGCAATTTAGAGCCTTGACCTAGCACCTAACTACTCCCCACCCCACACTTAAATCAACCATTGTCCCCAGTGTTCACAAAAATACAAAGCACAAAATTTGGGTGGTGGAACTCCCCTGCTCAGTCGAAATATTCGACTTCCTCATCCGGTGCTGCGGCCTCGTCGCCCATATCTGAATCAGCTCCATCGTCGTCATCGGACTCCACATCAGAGTCCTCACGACGTGTCTCCTCATCAGTAGGGACATCATCGTCTGTCGGCTCCACAAAGGCTGGCCCCACCTTACATAAGGCTCTGGCATTCTCGCCAAAGGGGTAGTCCAGCTCCAGCTGCCATAACTCCTCCTCGGTGGCTGGTCTCCCACCTATCCGTAGCTGCAGCATCTGCATGCCGAACATACGGGCCATGTACTGATCGTCACGAGCATGTCGCTCGCCCAAAGTCAGCACGGGTCCGTGTGTAGTGTCGGGGGCCTTAGTCTTTGTCACATCAAGGGCCCTCCGCTCCAGCTGCGGAATGTAATCCAAGGCTTCTTCCTCAATGTCGAGGCCTCGGAGGAAGGTGGTGATGAGTCCGCCAAACTCGTATCTGTGACCCTGGTGCAGTCTGGCTCTCTTCATGGCGGATATTATGACCGCCCCAACATTAATCTCAAGCCCTTTCATAAGGGCATACACCAAGCAGACACGGTCCCGGGTCATGTCTGTCATATGAAATCCCGGGATCAAGCACGAACACACAATTTTTAGCCAGATTCTGGCCTCCCTGTTCATCTGCGAATAGGGCAGAGTCTGGTGGTAACCCCTCTCCTTGTGTCTACTCCATCGGGCTGTGGATCGAGCCCCACACAACGTACGTCTGATGTCGGCGTACGGTGGGGTGATGTTTAGCTGGCGGAGAACGTGGGCGTCTGTGTCCCGCGCTCCAACGATGGCATTCAGCTGCTGGGGTTCCAGAGTGACAATCTGCCCTCTGATTTTAATAGTGTGGCTTCTGATGGTCGGGTTCCAGTTGGCATAAAATTCCCGGACCAAATGAAGGTTGCACTCCTTGGGCTCCTGAAAAATAAATCTGAGCCCAGCTGCCTCAATCCTCTGTACAATGCGAGGGAACTCCTGTGCAAGTGGTTCCCTAGCAATATGTTCCTCGGGGAAGTACTTGTTCTCCTTATGCTTTGCGTACCATTTCTTCCCTTCATCGGGACCCATCATGTTCCGTATTGGCGGTGTTGGCCGCGCGGAACAGCGGGTGCAGCTGGGACTGCAGTACCCAGTCTCATCCGTTTCCTTCCGGTGCCTGAGGTAGAAGCACCCTTGCCTTTGTCTTGCCTACTAGCCATTGTACCTGTCAATTTACACAAACAAGCACACCGTTAAGCTAAATAGTTGTTAGCTTCGGCTAAGGTTGGGTTACAAAAAATTTACCCCACACTTAGTCCTTAACAATATTTACAAAATTTCAGCAAGGATAGCTCTATTTACAACCCCAAACACAAACAACTATACACATATTGCTTAGTGCGTTCGTAACAAAATTTCGACAGCATAACGGTTAGCGTACTACTCAGACTTCATACAGCGAATTCCCAATCCTACTATCGCTAGCAATTCAACCATCTCACAAGCAACAAAACAACCACAAACTAAAAACAACTAGAAAAATATTTTATATACAAGCTAATCTAACAATCTAACCAATTCACACATTATGCATTTTCCCACAAAAATTCGAGAATTAGTCGTCTTTTAACAGTTATACAAGATTTACCACGACTTATCTCAAATAATAAACACACCCCGGCATCAATTTCACCAAACTATCAAGTTGCCCAGGTCGAATTCAACAACCCAAGCCCTAAAATACAATTCGACAATCAATTTCGAATTATTTACATAATCGACAAGTTCAAACGCCAAATACAACAATCCGAACAAAAATCACTCACAAAATAATTCAATATCATGTTCAATTTCTACATAGGGTGATATTTCTCACCTTATATACCCAAATTTGACAAAAATCGCCAAAAAAATGAGTTAGACGATGAAAACATATCTTAGAATTGAAGAATCAAAGAAACTTGACGTTTTTCTTTGCCTATCAACGTGGCACGTTGCTTGGGGAGGGGGAAATGGGTGTTTGGTCGCGGAGGGAAGAGGGAATGGGGGAATTTGGGGCGAAATCGGGGTTATTATTTAAAGGAAACACGCGGGTCACCCGAAAACCCGGTGTGACCCGGCACTGGATAAAGGGAAACGTGTCACGGAGGGTAACGCAGAGCCTTGCCTCCGTGACACGGAGCTAACGCGTTGGCTTACTGGAATTTTGAAAAATCCAGATTTGCCTTCAATGTGTCACGGAGGCCAACGCGGAGCATTGCCTCCGTGACACGGCGCCAACGCGCCAGTGCTCTGTTTCACCAATAAATTTAATTTTCATACCTCGCCTCATTTTCTCGATTCCATGTATATTTCCTCCGTTATACCTGAAAATCACCTCACTAAACAAAAATTGGTTAAATTAATAGATTTCCCTAACTAAAAATAAAAGATACTAACTAAAATGCAAATCTAAACCTAGTCAAGAAAAAGAAAAGAAAAGTAAAAATTATTTACACTAAAAAGAAAGAAAGAAAATATTTTTCACGGGTTGCCTCCCGTGCAGCGCCTGGTTTACCGTCGCGGCTCGACGTCCTTTAAGCTCATTTATCTACTAGGGAGATGGACGATTTGTCCCGATCATGATCATCCCCCCAGTAGTGCTCTACCTTGTCCGGTGGCCTACCTAGTAACTCTCGGGAATCACTCAATCTGTTAGCCTTCCCATGATCAATTACGTTGATCACCGAGAGATCCTTATAAACATTCGGGAGCTTAGGTACCTTGTACACGTCGAACACTTCGACCTTGTCATGTGCTCGCATCGTGAGTTGACCCGCAGCTACATCGATTAATGCTTTTTCGGTTGCCAAAAAGGGTCGTCCCAAAATAAATGGGACTTCAGCATCTGGTTCAAAGTCCAGAATAATAAAATCGACCGGAAAAATGAGGGAGCCTACTTGCACCAACACATCCTCAACAATGCCCTCCGGCTTAGCCAAAGACCTGTCTGCTAGCTGCAAGATTACCGTTGTAGGTCTAGGACTCCCTAGACCTAACTTTCTAAATACCGAAGAAGGCATCATATTTATACTTGCCCCCAAGTCGCATAATCCACGCGCTCGGATACTTTGCCCAATAGTCAGCTGGATAGTGAAACTTCCAGGGTCTTTCAGTTTTGTGGGCAACCTATTCTGAATACGGGAAGTGCATTCCTCCGTTAAAGCTACCGTGGCATACTCAGTCAAACGACTTTTGTTAGCCACGATGTCTTTAATATACTTCGCATATTTTGGCACTCCCTACAAGACATCAACAAGAGGTAAGTTAACATGTACCTGTTTAAGTACCTCCATGAATTTCTGAAAACACGCCTCCTCCTTGTGTTTCTTAAGTCGTTGAGGGAACGGGGGTGGAGGCCTTTCTGGTTCAGCTTCTTTACTCTTCCCCTTATCAGAACCTTGCTCTCCCTCAACATCTACTGCTCCTGACTTTTGAGGCGGTCTTTCCGGTTCCACCTCCTTCAATTGTAAACCACTCCTCGTGGTCACTGCATTAACCTGCTTCGGATTTGGATCCGTGTCGCTAGGTAGTCCTCCTCTGGGTCTAGTATTTTGGGCACTAGCAAACTGCCCAAACTGATATTCAAGAGCCTTGGTCGCCAATTGATTGTTCTTCACTTCGGCTGCCAATTTAACATAGTCAGCCTGCAATTGTGCCTGATTAGCGATCATGGTTTTGAACATCTCCTCAATAGTCGGTGATGGTGGTGGAGGAGGGGCATTGTGATTTCTGAATTGAGCTTGATAATTTTGTTGCCCTCCTTGGTTTCTGTGCATACCCTGCCCTGAACTCTGACCTTGTTGATTGTTGCTACCCCACGAAAAATTCGGATGGTTCCTCCAATTTGAGTTGTAGCCACCACCAAACTGCTGTTGATTTCTTTGTGCATTGCCCACAAAGTTAACAGAATCAGGATTTGCACCACAGCATTCAGCTGAATGCTCACTATTACCACACACTTCACACCACATCTGTTGAACTGCATTGACTGAAGCTGAAGGCTGGTTCAAATTGATATTGCTGAAGTGAGTGTTTAACTGATTTTGCAAAGCAGCTATCTGTGCAGCGATAGCTGTGAATCCATCCACTTCAAGCACTCCCGCTGCTTTCCTTGCTCCACCTCTTGAAGAATCTGCATTCCATTCTGGATTGCCTTGTGAAATTCGGTTGAGCAAAGTGTACAGCTCCTCATGAGTCTTCTCCAGCGCTTGCCCTCCAGCTGCTGAATCTAACAGAATTTTAGTGTGGGGTTCCAAACCCTCAATAAAAGTGTGTACCAATACCTCATTGGACTGATGATGGTGAGGACAGTCCCGCAACATGGATTTGAATCTTTCCCAGGCTTGATATAGATTTTCCCCTTCCCTCTGTTTAAAACTTAGGATTTGACTCCTAAGCCTGGCTGTTTTACCAGATGGGAAAAATCTAATAAGAAACTTCCGTGCAAGATCATCCCACGTTGATATAGAGTTGGGTGGTTCAGCTTTTAACCACCTCTTGGCTTCACCAAGTAAGGAAAATGGAAATAAGGTGAGCGAACATAATCAGGTGACACTCCAGCGGGTATATAAGTGTCACTTATCTCCAAAAAGTTCTGGAGATGTTGTTGTGGATCTTTGTGAGGGAGACCGGTAAATTGCCCGCTTGTGTGCAAAAGTTTCACCATATTCTGCTTTAATTCAAACCTCCCTCCAGGCTCTGGTTTGCGGATGCTAGAATGGACATTATTAGCGTGTGGGATTGCCACCTCGCGAACCGGCCTTGCTGCTGCTTCATCGGGCACTAAAACTGCCCTAATAACTGGTGGATTTGGTTGCTCCATCATAGTCTGTTGAAGCAACTGCAGCTTCTTCCGAAGAGCTTCTCTACGTTGGCTATGAAATTCATGCTCGGGCTCTAAGTAAGATTCCACCAGATCTTTGTCCCTTGCAAGTGTTCACAGAAACAAAATCTGCAAAATACAGGCTAAGACCAAGTTGTTAACACTTAAGAAAATAAAAATACAAATACAGTAAATTTACACTAAACACAATTTTACAAATCGCCTAGCCTCCCCGGCAACGACGCCAAAAACTTGCTCGGTGCTTTGGGGTACGGGTAAAAACCGACACGCAAGTGCACGTGGTCAAACAAGTAATAAAGTGGCTAAGTAGCCAAGTATCAATCCAAGGAGGCTCAAGATATGTAAAATTGCCTAATTTACTATATTTCTATTTAACTTCTAATTAGGCTAACAACAACGTACCCAAGAGTAATTGAATTTTTTGTTTCTAAACTATATACTACAATTAATACAAACTATTTACTTTTGAATTCAGACAATGGATATGAACATGCCAAGGTTAAGAACAAGTAATGAACTTGATAATCATGATAATTTTGGTTAATTCTCTTCTTCATGTTGCTAGCCAAGAACAATTGCCTAGAAATTAAAACTCTCGTATTTAATTTCACTTTAGAATCATAAACCATCGGTCTACATTTCTGTGATCAAATGCAATTTATGACCTAGCACTACAATTCCGGTTCCTAATTTGACTAATACGGCTTTCAAGTATATTTCTATCAGGAAAGCACATCAAAACCCAATTTTCCCAAATCAAGTTAAGAACAATACCCTATTAATTCACAATTTTCCAATTTCTTGCTCTCTCGAGTGAAATTGGACTTTTTAGATATACATTAATGTTGGCCAATCACTAATGCAATAAAGAACAAGAATTAATAGAACAACATTAAAGAAGAAGAATAAACCATATCAATGAAAATCAGAATTCATTACACATGTTCAAAACCTCAGCAAGAAAGAGAATTAGCCACTTCTTCTTGGATTGATCATCCTAAAATGAGTGTAAATCATACGTACAATTGATAGAAAGAAGAAAGGAAGAGAAGAAATCCCTTAGCTTTTCCAATCTTCAACTGCTACTAACCCACGTTCCTCCTCTACACTTCTGAACTCAGTCTAAAAACTGAAAAACTACTTAAAATAAACCTAAGTGTGCTATTTATACTAGTGGGAAATTTTTCCCGGAATAACAAGCAACGTGTCACGGAGGCCAACGCGGAGCCTTGCCTCCGTGACACGGCGTGGACGCGGACCCTCACTGGAATTTCCAGGGTCCAGTAATTTAACCTCAACGTGGCACGGAGGCCATCGCGGAGGCCTATCTCCGTGCCACGGAGCTGACGCGCAGGCACACTGGAAATTGCAAATTTAATTCCTGCTCAGGCAGTGTGCTACCGCGATGGTAGCGTGGCACGGAGCCATCACGGAGCCCCTATAAATCCTGCATTCCCGGGTCTTTTCCACGCTCGCATCCAAGTCCAACTCCGACATAGTTCCAACATGCATTTTAGCTCCTAAAAATCACATTTTCCTGCAAAACAAATGCTAATCATGTTGGTTAGTATAAATTCGCATTTTATTACCAATTACATGATATTATATACACATTGCACAACAAACAAGGTAAAAATGATACGTTTGAGTATCACTTGGGCATATAAATCTGCCCAAGATCAGAGTTTGCCTACAACAGTTATCAATCCAGTATCTAGATGGCACTGTTCGAGGCTCTTTATGGCAGAGATGTAGATCGCCCATTGGATGGTTTGAGGTTGGAGAAGCGGTGATGATAGGACCATATCCGATTCACGAGACTATGAAGAAGGTTCAGTTGATAAGGGATAGGTTGAAAACTACCCAGAGTCGCCAAAAGTCCTATGTTGATGTGAGGAGAAGGGAATTAGAATTTGAAGTTGATGATTGGGTATTTCTGAAGGTTTCTCCCATGAAGGGAGTGATGAGATTCTGAAAGAAGGGGAAGCTCAGTCCCCATTATGTTGGCCCCTACCAGATTGTGAAACGGGTTGACAAGGTGGCATATGAATTGGAGTTGCCCTCAGAATTATCTTATGTGCATCTTGTATTCCATGTGTCGCTCTTGAAGAAGTGTTTTGGTGATCCAGCTCTAGTCGTCCCGGTGGACAGTGTTGGTGTAAAAGACAGCTTCAATTATGAGGAGGTTCCGGTAGAAATACTGGATCGTCAGGTTCGAAAGCTAAGGAATAAAGAAGTATCTTCACTTAAAGTGTTATGGAGGAATCAGCATGTTGAGGGAGTTATGTGGGAAGACGAAGTAGATATGATGGCTAGATACATTTATTCTCTACCGGCTCAGTTCCAGCTTGAGGTATTAGTTTTGACCTAAAACTTTATTTAGTTTTCATGTTCAGTTCATGTTCCCAAGTTTCTTTAATGTATATGGATGTATGTATGATTTGTGAATTCAGTTCAGCTATATAGTTTGAATTGGGGATAGTCATACCGTCAGTTTTCAGCTTAAATAATCAGTATATGAATATGATATTTGCATTTCTCTACTTTTCTGTATGTTTTCCAACATTCGAGGATGAATGTTTCCAAGGGGGAGATATTGTTATACCTCGAAAGTGCCTAAGATTAGACCTAGGATTTAAAAATGGAAGTTGGTTAAAATTGGAAAAAATCCCACAAAACGGATGACCCAATGGATCGTTAGTCCAACCAACAATCCGTGGGAAGCAGTCGGTGGAAGATATGGTCTGGTAACAGTGGGAAGTAACTAGCGAAGTAATGACTCGTTGTTTGTTATAGTGAGTCGTCGTATTGAACCGTAGTGGGAACTGGTCCTCAGCTTAAGGTAAAGTGATTAGTCATCCCACGACCCGTCGTGAGGAGTAATGGGTCGTGGTCACCAGTTGCAGGAAGAAATGTCAACATTCTCCAGTCTTCATAACGGAATCTAACCACAACTCATTGGAGGAAGTAACGAGTCATGGTGAGGGTCGTGGGAAGAAGTTGTACAGGACCTGAAGGAGAAAGCAACAGATGATATAACGACCCGTTGTCTGAAAGGACGACTCATCCTGTCGAGTCGTGGGCACGAATCTGAGATCAGGAGGCTTGGCAGTGGAGATGAAGGATGGATACCACGAGCCGTGGTATCCTCTAATTACCCATTAGTCCGGTCGTTGGTTCACCCAGTGCAGATTTTTCAGGGATTTCATCAAGGGCATTTTCATCATTTCTAAGTCCTAAGGTCCTAAACTATGTCGTTTAAGGCTCGAAAATAAGTGTTTATTGAGGGTAAAACCCACCCTAGGCTTATTCTTTTCCATGCATGCAATGTTAAGGGATTGAGGAGGTGATCAAGCTTGTTCTTCAAGGTTTTCTTCATTAACTTCCATTGGACTTTCAAGGAGTGGTGAGGTTTGATTTTTCTCAGGTATGTAGGGTTATGAATGGATGATTCCTTTCACACCCATGCCCAATCTCTCTCTAAATCATGAATGTTCTATGCATAATCTATGGGGTTTTAACCCGATTCCTGAATTTCATAATTCTCCACATAGGTATGATCTAAAAACATTTCTACCATTGAATTATAAAGCATGGACAAATTTTATAATATTTTCAATTAAAAAATATTATATTTCTAGCCTTATGAGTTCGAAAGCCCATTGATGAAAAATTCATGAAAGATGAGATTTGTGATGAATGTATGATGATGATGAGATATTATGATGAAAAGCATGTTTTCAAGCTACCCATGTTTATAATCATGTTTTCGATATGAATTGAGTATTTTCAAGTATGATACAGCTTTGGGCAATGCCCATATATTCAACGTATGATTTATGATTTCTCGAATTAAGGTTACCACATGGTTTTGGAGCGATTTCGGAAAGAATGCATGCAAGCCCTACTCTCAGATTCTTAATGTTTATGTCTTACATTATGCATGTCTTCAAATGATTTTTACTTACTTAATCAGTTTTACTTACCTCGCATACTCGGTAAATTTCATGTACTGATCGCATACTCTATGTTGTATCGTTTCATGATATAGGACCCGATTCTCAGGCTCAGCCCCCTTCATAGTGATACTTCAGAGTTAACACCTTCGTTGTGGGTGAATCCTTATCTCCTGAGGGCTAGACCATTCAGATTTTCTTCATGTATTTTCAGTTTCAGCTTTAGTGAGTTAGTTGGGGTCTTGTCCCATCAACTCGTCATGTTTAGAGGCTTTTTAGGCATATGAATGTATTCAGCTTCAGATTGTGTATTCAGATGTTAAGTTAAATCTAGACTTCCTCTATGATTATCTTGTTGATTTATTTAGTTTATTGATTGATTTAGATATATGCTTATTCCATGGGTTGACTTGGGGCTCTCAGGACTCCTTGTCTTGTGTTGCGATCCGAGCCTCCGTTCAGGTAGTGACAACAACTGCCCACCAGATGTACCAGGTCGGTGATGAGGTCATAAGTCTCATGTCATCATTATAAATAAAATTGATACAACTTACACTCAGCCAATTTAACATACCTAGCATAACAAATGAAAAATCATAGTACTCTAGCCTAGGTAGGCCTCCTTTGTAGCATACAACTGGATATGAGTGAAAATAACATGTTAAGCTAACACTTAGTACATAAACACATGTATTCTAGACTCATAAAGAATCATAAGAAGATGAAGACGACCCAAGAGTTTCAACAAGATGCATAAATAAAGTTTGAAGGGACCTCGAGACCTGAAAGCTCGCTAATTTGATGTTCGGCTTAAGGGAGAGGAACTAAGGGGTCTCCCTTTGGCCTTACATACTCCATAACATAAACATGAAATGGTGAGCAATCATTTTAAGGAATTTTCATTTTGTGGTCTTATTTTCCCTTACTAGGCTTGAAGGCCTTTTCTTAGTCTTAAGTTATGTTCGCAATTTAGCGATTGGCTCTCTTACTCTTTTTTTTCAGAAAATAATTTCTAAAAACATACAACATAACATACACATAATATGAAGTCAAGGACCAGATCATGATGTCCATGATAAGGGGACTTCAGGCTCAATTTAAAACTACAACAACAATCGTAAATAATGCGTCTTTCATTTGTTAATTGATCATTTCATTAATTTCTACCATTCAAGCTTATGGTTAAGTGTACCTAAATATTTTGGGTAGAATATAACTTGCCTCAATATGAGTTCAAAGACGTGGAGATACTGGTCCCTTCAATGGTACAAAATCGTCCTTGAAAAATAAGGACGATGGCGCCTTTACATACCTTGTTTCCAACAAGTTTTCCCTTATCGACCTTTTTCTTCAACAACCAGAACTTAGCCTCCTCAATTCCTTGAGTTTATAACCAAGTGAAAAGTCTATTTTAAACCAATTTATCTAGTCAAAATGCCTCACTAATAGTCGGTCACAACACAAATAAACAAAGCAACATTTAGCATTTCTTACTTCAACTTGTTTCTACAACTTTGAGGAAAAATAGAAGTAGGTAATTACTTAACTTTCCTCATGAATAACTCCCACAATATATAAAGTATGTTCTCAGCTATAATAACCCGGAAGTGTCTAAGACTAGACTCAGGAATTGAAAATGAGAAGCAGCAGATATTTGAAATTTTTGCCTCAGGACAATTGAGGGTACGAGTCATAGAAAGGACCCACGACCCATAGGAACCACCTGTGGTTAGCACTTATGAGGGAAGGTGTTGGAAAAATGGTCCTTGTAATGACCCGTTAGAAGAAGGTACGACTCGTAGGTAGGAGTCATGAGTTGTTTCTGGAATAGTCAGGGATGGGTAATATGAGTTTTGCTACAACTTGTTGTGAAGAACGATAAGTCATTGTAGGTTCCCGTGGGAAGAGCAGGGAAAATTCCCCAGTCAAGTAATGGATGGAACCCATGACTTGTAGGAGGAAGGTACGAGTCGCGGTGTGACTCGTGGGAAGTTCAGATGCAGTTTCATCAGAAGCAGTAATGAGATGATACGACGGATCGTTGATTGATGTAACGACTCATCCTGTTGAGTCGTGGTATCAAGAACTGAGAATTGAAGAATGAGGGAAGGGAAGTAATGGACAGACACAATGAGTTGTGGTAGCAAGGTACGACTCGTGGTATCACAAGTTGTCACTGGCAGTGCAAAAATTCCAGATTTTTCATTAAGGTTATTTTCATAATTCCCAAGCTCTAAGGTCCTAAAATACATCATTTTAAGGTCAGTTAGCAGGGTTTTAAGGGTGTTAAACCTATTCTAAGAATTTCCACTCCATGCACGCAACTTAGAGCTCTTCCTTGGAGATCAAGCTTGAAGAATTTCTCCAATTTCTTTTCAATGTTCTTTGGTCTTTCAAGAGGAAGTGTAAGATTTACCAAGGTATGTGAGGCTACGAATGAAAGTTCCTTTCACTCTCATTCCCTAAATCCTTCTCAATTCAATGGATTTCAATTCTAGATTTCCAATTCTTGTGAAAATTCTCTATGATCTATCTATGGGTAAATTCCCTTCATGTATCAAATCATGTTTTATAAGCTATGGGAAGATTTTATAGCTATTTTTCATTATTAATCTATAGTTTCAAATTTTAATTGAATTATGCCTAATTATGCATGCTTCATGAAAAGTCAAGTTATGATTCTATTATGATTTTGATCTTATCAAGTATAAATTATGATTTATGATTTATGTTATAAATTCTCTTCAAGTACTAATCATGGATTTATGAAAATCAAGTATATACATGTTTTACAAGTATGCATGGATTTCATGATTTATGGATTTATGACTCTTGGCAAACTCATGGGCCCTTATTCATGGCAAATCATGTATTTCAAGTAGGATCAAGTATGTTATGATGTAATTGGCCATGAACTTCATGAATGATTTATGATTATGATATGAGCCTCATGTGCATGTTTATAGGAGCAGTGTCTAGCACCAAGTAGACCCGGCGTTCAGGTAAACCCCGTGATCTGAGAACTACGTGCCACCGTAGGTATATATATATATATACACATATTCAAATGTTAATGGATCCTCGTGACATCACATAATGCACATCCCTTTCCTGGTTAGCCTGGGACGGCTCTGCCCACTTGAGTGAGATAGTTGGTGCACCATGTAAGCTCTATCATGATGGTGTCGGTTATGACGAGTCCTCCCATTCTTCCTCATGATTTATGCATGGTTATGTTATGTTACTTTGGCTTAAGTTATGTTTTATAAAGTTTTCTCTTACAACTATAATCATGATTGGTTTATGAATTGTATGAAAACCTTGAGCGCTTATGTCTACATTATGATATTTACTTTAGGATCATGTTGTCCTACTCTTATAAACTCTTATGTATTTTAACTATCCATTTTACTTACTTTGCATACTCAGTATATTCCAAGTACTGAGCGCATACACTATGTTGTATCGTTTCATAATACAGGCTCTGATATTCAGGTTCAGCCCCACCATTAGCCGATTCTCAAAGCTCGCATCCCTCAGCTAGTATTGGTGAGTCCTCATCCTTCGAGGACATTCAGTTATCTGTAGTTATGTTCTTTTAGTTACAGACTTTTGATGAGCTATTTGGGGATGTTGTCCCATCATCTCATCAGTTATGTTAGAGGTTATTCAGACATTATGTAGAAATCAGCTTCTCATTGTTGATTCAGTATTAGCTTGATATGTATGCAGACTTCCTCTATTATGTATGTTGATCTTTCGCATCGTTATGTTGCGTTTAGATGTTATCTTCATGTCATGGGTCGACTTGGAGCCTCTTGGGATTTTTTGTCCTGTGTCTCGAGCCGGGTCTATGCTCGGGTCATGACAAACTTGGTAGTAGAGCATTAGATTTTGAAGTGTCCTAGGGTGTCTGAAAGCCGCATTAAGTAGAGTCTTTTTCATGGGTGTGAAGCTCTCCACACTTATGACGAAGAGGCTACAACATGTTTAGGAATGTTTCCTTCTTTCATGATCTATGTCAAGCAATGAAATGTCTTTCTATCCTTTTAACTCATGTTATATGCATTTGCAAAATCATGTATCCTCACCGAATTAATGGAAGAAGGAATAGAAATAGAAATGGTCACGAGAATGAAAATAGGGTGGGGCACTAAATACTTCTAACTCATGTTATACGTGTTTGCAAAATCATCCCTCCTCACTGAGCTAATGTAAGGAGAAATTGGAACGGAGATGGCCATGAGAACGGCAATGGAGATGGGCACCAACAAGCCCACACCAGCCCCCGAGGACCATGTGCACAAGCAGGTTGCCCATGCAGAGTTTCGGGCCGCCATTCAGATGCTAGCTCAGGCTTTGACCACCCAAGTTAACCAACAGGCGGTAGCGGATATCCCTCAGAATAGGAAAGCGGCGGCGGCGAGAGTCAGAGATTTTCTGAGGATGAACCCTCCGGAGTTTCTCGGATCAAAGGTGAGCGAGGATCCGCATGAGTTTATAGATAAAGTTCTAAAGATCGCCCAGATAATGGGGGTGACTGGGGAGGAGTGTGAAGATTTAGCCTCATATTAGTTGAAAGGGGTTGCGCATATCTAGTTCAGACAATGGAAGGATAGCAGGACAGTTGGAGCAGCCCTATTAGTTGGGATGAGTTCCATACCGCATTCTTGGATTGGTTCTTCCCTCAAGGGATGAAAGCAACTACGTTTGTGAACCTAAGGTAGGTTAATATGACAGTCCAGGAGTATGCTTTGGAGTTCACTTATTTTTCCAAATATGCACCAAAGCTAGTGGTTGATCGAGAGCTCGGGTGAGCAGGTTTGTGCACAGAGTAGCGGACTACTTGGTCAAGGATTGTAGGACCTCTATTCTTCATCAATTCATTGACTTTCCTTGATTGGTTTTTATACACCTAGGAGATGAAGGCGGTGCATCCGAGAGAGAGGGAGGCCAAGAGGGCCAGGACAAACAGTTATGGGTTCTCTCAGCAGAGATTGGGAGGCGGACATCGTCGGCAGTCTCATTAGAGGTCATTAGCTCCAGCTCCATCATCGTCCAGTGCCCCATATAGACCACGAGGTGATCAAATGAGCAGAGCCTCAGGTTCGAGGGGCCAGAGGAGCAAGCAGATAGAGCGTACCTTTCCGGCCTACAGAAAGTGTGGCAAGAGTCATATGGGAGAGCGCTTGATGGGATTAGATATCTATTTTGGCTGTGGTAGATCCGGTGACATGCGCCGAGAGTGTCCCTTGGCTAGACAGGGTGATAGTAGAGGTCGTGCTCAGGCTACTAGTTCAGTAGCAGTCCCAGCTCAGCAGGTTGTGTCCACCAGTGTAGGTGGTGGCCGACGCTATAACAGGTTTTATGCCCTTGCATCCCGGTAGGAGACTTCATCAGATGTGGTCACCGGTATGTTATGAGTATTCCACTTTGATATATGTGAATTTTTAGATCCAGGGGCTACTTTATCTTTTTTGACGCCCTATGTTGCTAGTAGTTTCAGAGTCAGTCCTGAAATCCTATCAGAACTCTTCTTAGTCTCTACTCTAGTTGATGGTTCAGTTATAACTTGATGGCCATACAGAAATTACCCTGTCACAGTCCTTCAGAAAGTCACCTCAACAGATTTAGTAGAGCTATCCATGACAGATTTTGATGTTATCTTTGGCATGGATTGGTTACATGCATGTTATGCCTCAGTAAATTGTAGAACCCGTGCAGGAGAATTCCGGTTTCCAGGTGAGCCAGTCCTAGAGTGGAGAGGTAGTTCAGTTGTGCTTATAGGTCGCTTTATTTCCTACCTTAAGCCAAAAAGATAATTTCTAAGGGTTGCGTGTACCATCTAGTTAGGGTTAAGGATGCAACATCTGAAACCTTGACTATCCCGTCAGTTCTTATGGTGTGTGAATATCTAGAAGTGTTTCCAAATGATTTACTGGGAATCCTCCCGAGCGGGAGATCGACTTTGGAATTGACCTTCTTCCCGACACACAGACTATATCTATTCCTCCTTACAGAATGGCTCCAACTGAACTAAAGGAGTTGAAGGAGCAGTTGAAGGACCTTTTAGACAAGGGTTTCATTAGACATAGAAAATCCTCGTGGGGTGCACCAGTTCTCTTTGTTTGGAAGAAGGATGGTTCCCTTCGGATATGCATTGACTATCGACAATTAAACAAGGTGACAATCAAGAACAAGTATCCCCTTCCTAGGATTGATGATTTGTTTGATCAGCTTCAGGGTGCCAAGTGTTTCTCAAAGATAGATCTCAGATACGGGTACAATCAGCTCAGGTTTTGGAAGAGTGACATTCCGAAAATGACCTTCACGACTCGGTATGGTCACTATGAGTTTGTAGTTATGTCTTTTAGACTAGCAAATGCTCCTGCAACTTTTATGGACTTGATGAACATGGTCTTCAAGCTATATTTGGATATGTTCATGATCATATTCATAGATGAAATTCTCATATACTCTCAGAGCGAGGAGGAGCATGCCGCTCATTTGAGGGTGCTGCTATAGACTCTTAAGGATCACCAACTATATGCTAAGTTCAGCAAGTGCGAGTTTTGGATAGACTCAGTAGCATTTTTGGGTCATGTGGCGTCAAGTGAGGGTGTACAGGTGGACTCTCAAAAAATAGAAGTTGTGAAGAATTTGCCTAGACCAATGAGTCCTTTAGATATCAGGAGTTTCTTGGGCTTAGCTGGTTACTACCGGAGGCTTGTTGAGGGGTTTTCATCCATTACAGCACCATTGACTAAGTTGACTCAAAAGAAAGGAGAAGTTTCAATGGTTGGAGGCTTGTGAGAAGAGTTTCCAAGAGTTGAAGACTCGACTCACCTCAGCGCCAATGTTGACCCTACCTGAGGGTATCGATGGGTTTGTGGTATATTGTGACGCTTCACAGATCGGCCTTGGTTGTGTACTAATGCAGCACAGTAAGGTTATAACCTATGCATCCAGGCAGCTGAAGGTCCATCAGAAGAACTATCCAACTCATGACCTCAAGTTGGCGGTGATAGTATTTTCCTTAAATATTTGGAGACACTATATGTACGGGATCCTTGTAGATGTGTTTCCGGACCACAAAATCCTACAGTATGTGTTTACCTAGAAGGATCTAAAATCTACATCAAAGGAGGTGGTTGGAGCTTCTTAAAGATTATGATATGAGCATCCTTTATCATCCAGGAAAGGCTAATGTGGTGGCAGACACTCTTAACAGGCTTTCTATGGAGTGTGTGACCCATGTAGATGAGGAGAGGAAAGAGTTAGTGAAGTATGTGCATCAGCTTGCATGACTAGGAGTTTTTCTTGTTGACTCAATGGATGGTGGTGTCATTGTCCAAAATGGATCACCTGGTGACCGAGGTCAAAGATAGACAAGATGAGGATCCTATTTTAGTAAAGTTGAAGGAAGCCGTTCAGAATCAGAAGATGGAGGTCTTCTCCTAAGGGGGAGATGGGGTACTATGATGTCAGGGTCATTTGTGTGCACCGGGTGTTGATGACTTGAGGGAGTGGATGTTGCATGAGGCTCATGGTTCCAGATATTCTATAAATCCAAGTGCTACCAAGATGTACTGTGACCTATAGGAAATCTATTGGTGGAGTGGCATGAAGAAGGACATAGCAGAGTTTGTGGCTAAGTGTCCGAATTGTCAATAGGTGAAAATGGAACATCAAAGACCTAGAGGTGTGGTCCAAGATATTAGTATCCCTACTTGGAAGTGGGAGGATATCAATATGAACTTCATTACAGGGTTGCCTCGTATTCATCAATAGTATGACTCTATTTGGGTGGTTGTAGGCAGGTTGACTAAAGAAACTCATTGTCTACGGGTCAAACTACCGATTCAGTAGAGGATTATGCTAAGTTATACATTCCGGAGTTAGTTCAGTTGCATGGAGTTCCCTTATCCATTATATCAGATAGAGGTACTCAGTTCACCTCCCAGTTTTGGAGATCATTTCAGAAGGGACTTGGTATTAAGGTCAAGCTTAGCACTGCATTTCACCCACAAATAAATTGTCAGGCTGAACGGACCATTCAGACTCTTGAGGACATGTTGAGAGCGTGCGTGATTGACTTCAGGGGTAGTTGGGATGATCATTTGCCTCTCATTGGGTTTGCATATAACAACATATACCATTCCAGCATTCAGATGGTTCCGTTTAAGGCTCTATGGGCAAAGATGTAGATCGCCTATTGGTTGATTCAAAGTTGGTGAAGCTACAATGATAGGACTGAATTCAGTCCATGAGGCTAAGGAGAAGGTTCAGTTTATAAGGAAAAGATTGAAAATAGCTCAGTTTCAGCAAAAGTCCAATGCAGACGTGAGAAGGAGAGAACTTGAGTTTGAAGTTGATAATTGGGTGATTCTGAAGGTATCTCCCAAGAAGGGAGTGATGAGATTTGTAAAGAAAGGGAAACTCAATCCCCATTATGTTGGCCCGTATCAGATTGTAAGACGGGTTAGAAAGGTAGCATATGAGTTGGAGTTGCCATCGGAATTGGCTTCAATACATCTGGTGTTTGATGTGTCACTTTTGAAGTGCATGGGTGACCTGGCTTTGGTTGTTCCAATGGAGAGCATAGGTGTGAAGGATAGCCTCAGCTACAAGGAAGTTCCGGTGAAAATACTTGATCGTCAAGTTCGAAAGCTAAGAAACAAAGAAGTAGCCTTAGTAAAGGTTTTGTGGAGGAATCAGCATGTTGAGGGAGCTATGTGGGAAGCTGAAGCAGATATGATGGCTAAATACTCGCATCTATTCCCTTCGGCTCAGTTTCAGCTTGAGGTACCAGTTTCCTCCCTAACACTCTATTCAGTTTCATGTTCAGTTCATGTGTCCCAGTTTCTTTCATGTTAATGTATGCATGTGTGATTCATGAATTCAGTTTAGTCATCTATTCTAGTCCGGAGTCAGTTACCTTGTCAGTTTGCAACATTAGATGTTTAGTATTTGAGATGTTAGTCTTTTTCCCCAGCTTTTAGTATGTTCATTCACATTCGAGGACGAATGTCCCCAAGGGGGTGATATTGTAATGCCCCGAAAGTACCCAAGACCAGACTCGGGAATTGGAAATGAGAAGTAGCAACAATATGAAACTTTTGCCTTAGGATGAATGAGGGTACGAGTCGTACGAAGAACCCATGACCCATAGGAACCACCCGTGCCTAGCACTTATGAGGGAAGTAGTTGGAACAACAGGCCTTGTAATGACCCGTTAGAAGAAGGTAGGAGTCGTGGGTTGTTTCTGGAATAGTCAGGGATGGGTAGTATGAGTCGTGCTATGACCCATTGTGAGGAACAATGAGTCGTTGTAAGTGCCCGTGGGAAGAGCAGGGAAAATTCCCCAGTCAAGTAAAAGATGGAACCCACGACTCGTAGGAAGAAGGTACGAGTCGTGGTGTGACTCGTGGGAAGTTCAGATGCAGTCTCATTAGAAGTAGTTACGAAAGGATACGACGGATCGTTGTTTGATGTAACGACTTATCCTATTGAGTCGTGGTATTAAGACCTGAGAACTGAAGAATGAGAGAATGGAAGTAACGAATAGACACCACGAGTCGTGGTAGCAAGGCACGACTCGTGGTATCACACGTTCTCACTGGCAGCGCAGAAATTTTAGATTTTTCATTAAGGGTATTTTCATAATTCCTAATCTCTAAGGTCCTAAAATACGTCATTCTAAGCTCAGTTAGTAGGGTTTTAAGGGTATTAAACCTATTCTAAGCATTTCCACTCCGTGCATGCAACTTAGAGCTCTTCCTTGGAGATCAAGCTTGAAGAATTTGTCCAATTTCTTTTCAATTTCCTTTGGTCTTTGAAGAGGAAGTATAGATCTAATTTACCCAGGTATGTGAGGCTATGAACGATAGTTCCTTTCACTCTAATGCCCTAAATCCTTCTCATTTTCATGGATTTCCGTTCTAGATTCAAGCTTCATGATCGATGGGGTTTATTCCAATTCTTGTGAAATTCTCTATGATCTATCTCTGGGTCAATTCTCTTCATTTATCAAATTAGGTTTTATGATCTATAGTCAAATTTTATAACTATTTTTTATTATTAATCTATAGTTTCAAATTTTAATTGAATTATGCCCAATTATGCATGTTTCATGAAAAGCCATGTTATGATTCTATTATGATTTTGATCTTATCAAGTCTAAACTATGATATGTGATTTATATTATGATTTCTCTTCAAGTACTCATCATGGATTTATGAATATCAAGTATATACATGTTTTACAAGTATACATGGATTTCATGATTTATGGATTTATGGCTCTTGGCCAACTCATGGGCCCTTATTCATGGAAAATCATGTATTTCAAGTAGGATCACGAATGTTATGATGTAATTTTCCATGAACTTCATAAATGATCTATGATTATGATATTAGCCTCATGTGCATGTTTTTTGGAGCAGTGTCTAGCATCGAGTAGACCCAGCGTTCAGGTAAACCTTGTGGTCTTAGAACTACGTGCCACCGTAGGTGTATATATATATATTCAAATGTTAATGGATCCCCGTGATAACATAATGCACGTCCTTTTCCTGGAAAGCCTGGGATAGCTCTGCCCACTTGAGCAAGATAGTTGGGGCATCATGTAAGCTCTATGATGATGGTGTCGGTTATGACGAGTCCTCCCATTGTTCCTCATGATTTATGCATGGTTATGTTATGTTACTTTGTCTCAAGTTATGTTTTATAAAGTTTTTTCTTATGACTATGATCATGATTAGCTTACGAATTGTATGAAAACCTTGAGCCCTTATGTCTACATTATGATATTTACTTTACGATCATGTTGTCCTACTCTTATGTATTTTAACTGTCCATTTTACTTATCTTGCATACTCAGTATATTTCAAGTACTGACTGCATATTCTATGTTGTATCATTTAATGATACAGGCTCTGACATTCAGGTTCAGCCCCGCCATTAGCCGATTCAGAGCTCGCATCCCTCGGCCAGTGTTGATGAGTCCTCATCCTTCGAGGACATTCAGCTATCTGTAGTTATGTTCTTTCAGTTACATACTTTCAATGAGCTAGTTAGGGATGATGTCCCATCATCTCATCAATTAAGTTAGAGGCTATTCAGACATTATGTAGAATTCAACTTTTCATTGTTGATTCGGTATTTGCTTGATATGTATGCAAACTTTCGCTATTACATATGTTAATCTTACACATCATTATATTGGGTTTAGATGTTATGTTCATGCCATGGATCTACTTGGAGCCTCTTGGGATTTTCTGTCCCATGTCTCGAGCCGGGTCTATGCTTGGATCGTGACATCAGCAAAACATAGTTGCTCCAACCTTCAAAAAATGAGTAGCAACTTCAAAAACAACAAACCAAAAATGGAATCCCAACATAACCTTCAATTTCTAGCTTTATCTAGCATTTTTAGGCAAGTTTAGATACTAGAATCATTTACCTTTCTTGGTGTTTAACCCTCACAATAATGGTGTATAACTTCAGGACATATCCAGTTGCATAGACTTCCTCAAAACAATAGAAACTTCACATTATAAAACATACAAAACAACACTACAAACTTGCTAACTTTAGACTTAGTTCCGTAAACTTATTATAGATTTCAAAAGACGTAAATTACTTATTCTTTCTTGTGAACAACTCCTACTAATATTGAGTGTAACTTTAGTTCAAAATAGTCCCAAACATGTAGCAATAATACTACCAATACATAGCTAAAAGGTAGCAACAACTTCACCACAACGTTGCCTTCACTTATATGAACTTTTGCTTGAGTGTTGATGGTGTTTCCTTAATAGATTCCTTTTGGTTTTTTAGTCTTGGCTACTGGAAAAGAGAGAGGTTATATGTGTGTAAGAAAGCACCTTAGTTATAGAAAGTTTGAAAATTGAATCATAAACCAAACAATTGATATATATCTAATTGGGGTAATGGAGGTGTTTAAGGTGGTGGCCACGTTACTACTCGACAGTGCCACCATAAAAATGCCTATAATATCTTACTACAAATTCCGATTGATAAGGGTTTGATGTTCTGAAAGTTAGACTCAAAGACCTTTAATTTGATAGGTCGTAGGACTTCTAACTTATTGTAGATCAGGAGATATAGTCGTTTAAAATTGACCCTTATCATGAACTTCACATACTCTTCGCTCTTCCCTTTTTACATATTTCCCTCCACTCCCACGGCCAACATATAGCCCGTACTTTCCTTAACATAGCATATAAACATCAAATAATCATCAATAACCTTTTGAGGTGTAACATATGATTGGCATCTGAAGCCTCATATGACCAAGCTAGCCACTAAAACTCTTATAACTCAAACAGCAACTGGGCCGACCAGGTCGCCATGATAACACAACTACAGTAAAAGTATGAATAAACTAACAACCTAAAAACATGCATATATAAGACTAACAAGTTGCAAGTACCTCAGGGACTGCACAACTAAATAGAAGGCCGACAAGACCATACACGATATATCGAAAATCCACACAAACATCTACAAGCCTCTAAGAGTAACATGATTGACATATAGTTGGGATAGGGCCCCGACCTATCCATCGTCTATATACATACTCAAAAGTAAAGCTGGACCTCTAACTCTTCAGCCCCAGGAAGAATTGGAGCTTACCAAAATAATTGAACTCAGCATCTCCTACTAAAGAGGTCTATCTAGATCTCGATCTAGGCCTGCAAGAAAATGCACCATCCCCCAAGAAATAGGGACGTCAGTACACAACAATACTGGTATCTAAGGCAAATAGAATCCATGTGAAACCAGAAATTTCATCTATGGCTTTCTTCATGGACCTAGTATTTAGATCTCTAGATTCTAATCTATGTACTTCAATCTGATGTTTTGCAAAATTTAAGCAATACTTCTCAACACACACCTCCACTCACACTATAACACATGCTGAGTATTCTTTATGCCTTGGCGCACTCTGTATGGCTTCAACATGGCAATAGTGTCTTGGCGCACACAAACTCACACACACACACATATAAAGTGCCTCAATATGGCAGTAGCGCCCTGACACACACTAACACACATATAAAAGTATTATTAAAAAGATTGATTTTTAGCCACTTTCATTAGTTATTAAGACTCTTCTTAGCTAGCTTCTTTGGACTTGAATTGAAAGGGTATTCTTTAAAACTCAATATAAGTATTGGATTTGAATAAGGAGTTGACGTGCTAAACTTTTATTTTATACTTTCTAAATCTTGATTAGGGATTGCAATAAACATCCACTCCTAGATTCATGCTGGCTAAGAAATGAGAAACCTTAACATACCTTTTTTTTTCAATGATTTCACCTAGCATGACTTGGATATTCCTTTATCAAGTTAATCTACAATATAGGAGCATAATGAAGCTAATAATAGCCCTTGAACACAATCAACTTCACCAAAATAGTAAATAAATAATCTTCGAAAAGATTGTATGTATTGGCGTAACTTTGATGGTTTATCATCACACTCTTCTTCCTTATTTAAACATCATATATTTTTACATTAACATACTGCGCCCAACCATATAAGACACACAAAATGGCCCCTACATAAGGAATTACACCTGAAACACTACAACAACATATTAAACTCATGACTTCTGATTACCGTCCCATGAGTTCTTAACAACATTACAATGAGATTTCTCCACCCAAACTTTCATACAAAAGAATGAACCTGGGCAGAGTACCTACCACAATTTAACGGGAGTTTTTATATTATTTTTCTTGTTTTCTTGAAGAGTATAATAATTTCTTCACATATACACCAAAGGAGAAGATAAATCTTCTTAAAATTTTCACACATTTTGGTGTTTAATTTGGGGGAAAGGGGCTGCCCTACTTCAACAACTTTTTACCGTAGGATTTCTTAACTATGTGAAGAGTATTAAAATAAAAATTATAAGAGGTTTACTCGCCTTAAGATCAAAGAGGAATCAGTTCTTGTAGAAGGAAGAAACTTGGAGAACTTTTTAGATTTTGGCTAAGTATGAATGCTAAATTGTTCACTCTTTTGGGACTTTTAAGGGACCCTTATGGCAGACCTTTTTGACCCATTTTTAGACCTCACTTTGGGATATAATGGGTCATGGGTTTTGGGACAAAGTACAGCTCCATTTTGGCCTCCAATTGGTTGATTTGGTGGCAGCAATTTAACTATATTTTTGGTCATAATTTGGTCAACATTTGTGGCTGCCTTTGTATTTGTTTTGGGACAGCTTTTGGTATCACCTTTTAGGCAAACTTTAAGCTCCATTTGGGCCATTATTAGGCCCAATAACATGTGTAGTTGCTGCCGTAACTTGGTCCCCATAACATAGTTCATTTAGTGTAAGTAGGAGATGCACCTATTTGTTACCTTTTAGCGTGAATAAGTTAAGAAAGCACCTCACTTGTTTTATCCAATTTTCCAAACCTTCATCCTTAGACTTCAACTTAACACTTATATACATTTGTCCATTTAAAATCTTGGCCCAAATATCACCTCATCATCCTAAGATTAAGCACCTTCATTAGAATTAACTTACTTGTATATCTGTTGAAAGGTATGGGGTGTTACAAAAGACTTAGGCAACCCATGGGTTTCTATCAATAGAACCATAGTGTCAATCTACTTTAATTTTTTTTAAATTGAAGAGAACTCCCTTCTATTCAATTGCTTGTTGCCAATTGAAATTCAACCTAGGTCTAGGAGAATCCATTAAAACAAGGGTTATGCCTTGATTATTGTTCATTGATTCTAACCAACCTAAATTTTCTCTTTCAAGCCTCATAAAGGTAATTGGGTAGGATTGAATGAATTTCATCATCAATCACACACTTCAAAGTAAAGATCAATCAAATGTTCTTAAGCTCACAATTAATTTAACCAATTTGGGATCATTAGGATTCACAATCTTAGATCTGGGTTTAGTTACCCATAGCAAGAATAAGAAAATAAAGTAAGTAACTAGACATTCTTACGAAAAAATTGCAAATTATAGAAAAAATCTTGAATTGATGAACTTGAATCTTCAAAATTACAAGCTAAATCTAAGATCTACTCTACTATGGATGAAACATAAAATATTCTATCTATCTCTACTCTCTACTGAAAGCTAATCCAAAAGCTCTATGAAAAAAAAAAGAAGCAAAATCTATTTATACTATATCTCAAAAATCCCAAAATAATTTAAACTCAAAGGGTTCCAGGTGTGCAAGGATGAACTGTCCTTGGGAAGGATGGATTGTCCTTTGCCCCATTGATTAAAATCATCATCTGCCAATTAGCCTTCCGTCCTTTGATCGACAAATTATCTTTTGGAAAGAAGGTCCGTATGTGGATTCATCAATTAAAATTAGCCTCTATTTCCTCATGGATCTGTTTGTCAATTGACGGACCATCATCTGGAAAGACGGTATGTCCTTCAATCTATCGATTAACGACCTCTTCAAAAGGTTTTTGAAAACAATGGCTCTGGCCAGACGAATGAACATGCAGACCGTCCTTAAAACAGATAGTCCATCCTTTGCTTAGTCTTTTGGAAAGATTTTTGGCTTTGACTCCTCTCTTCTTCATTTTTCTTGGGTTCCTGAATTATGGTATAATGGGGTTAGTTTTTACTTAATCTACCTCTTAGAAACATTAAAAATTCTATGAAATAAAGAAAAGATGTGTCATAAAATCCTGACACATCAACACCCCAACTTAAATCATTTGCTTGTCCTCAAGCAAACTAAAAAGAGAAAACTACCCTAACACCTAAACTAATATCTGGAATCACAAATTGCAATGACTAGGGTGGTTGAGAACAATGGTTACAAACACACACATTTTAGTCCAGCCACCCCCTTCATCCATCAAATTTTGAAACTGCTCGGACAAAGTGTGCAATCTCCACTAATGACATTATATCAACATGCATACACCTAGATTCGAAAAGTAAACATGTCAGCCATTCACATCCACATGCCCTTACAATCAGATCAAGGAAAGTGTTCATTTTTTTGAAACAATGCTAAGATACCAAATAAGGATACACAAAATCAAGAGAGGAGAGAAATACACTCGACTCTCACAAAGAAGTTTATAAGATAGGTCAAAACTACCATATGCTTTCCTATTTACTCAAGTACCTTTCCTTTTGGATATCCAGGTTGAGATCACACAAAGGACTTTTCTAAGCTTGTAATTAGGGTCAAAGGGCTGGTAGCAAATAAATATGGCTTTTAGTAATTCATTTTTTGTCCTTGAACACTTCATCACTTTTCCATAATCATTTTACCTCTTTGATCCCTTTTTTCTTCCCTTCTCTTTTCTTAGCAACTTTTCACACTCCAACATGCTTTTGTGAGCTTAATTTTCATTTTTCTCTTTTGTTTTCTTTTTCTTTTTCTTCTTTTTAGCTCATTGCTCAATTACACTTTGGGATATGATCCAATAGCCATATTTAAACCTATTTCTTTCTCTCCCACCTTATCATACCCAACTTACAACTTTTTGCTCATTTATCATCACTTTTCAAAGTGTCAAGGAGGATGGATTCAAAAGAGGGTCAACTTGAGAATTGGTTTTTGCATTCATTCAAGAAAAAGGTCAAAAGATCAAAAAGGGAGACTAGGAATACATGCATCATTTGGTAGGTCTATTTAGGCACATGTAGCTTCTCAAGCACAAAGAAGGCCTAAGTCCATCTCAACAACGCATGATCAATCCTAAGTTTGAGCACAAGTAGCAAGACAAGTTCTAAAGTGTGACCAAATCAGGTGAACAAGAAAAATTCCTTTCCACACATTGGCACATGGACATCAAAATCACTAAATACATCACTCTCAACTAGGAACACATTGCCAAAATTTTCATGTCAAAAGCAGAGGTACACAAGTCAATACTGAACAGCTACGACAAAAATTTTGATGGGAGGCATTATTTTCAAAAATCATATAAGCATGTAGGGAACTCAATTTCCACCACCATCTAAGTCAAAAACATTATGTTCATCCAAAGATGACTTAACAAGTAGGTTGGTACCCTTAAGAATGTCGCCTAGCAATCTATCATTGGGCTCACACACTACAACACTTCAACTACATTATTATCTCCTAGAAACTATTATTGGGCTCACAAACTATGACACTTTAACTATATTATTATGCCAAATTCAACAGAAAGTAAGCCTTTTGAGAAAGAATCATGGTTAATAAAATCAAGGAGGACTCTATACTATGGAAGAAAAAAGAAGCTATACTAAGAAAGCTGTAAAATGGACTAAAATGGATTATCATACACACATCCATAAACTCAATCAAAAGCATAATATCATACAAATAAGAGTTTCCATATCAAGCAAAAATACAAGAAATTGCCACATAGGGCCAAATAATATCCACCCCCACCCTAAAATGGTCCAGCGCCTTCAATGCACATACGAAATAAAATGAAAAAACAAGGGTAGAAGAAACTTCTTGTAGTGCTAAAACTGCGCTAATCTCGATCATCAATGAGGGGGTACTGAGGGGCTAGCCTCTGTGTCATGAGATAGGACTTGGGTGTTCGGGCGTTATGCCTTTATCGCCATCCTAAGAGCCTCATCCTCTGCTATGGGAATGTCTAAATCAGTTGGTAGCACATCCTATACCTAGTTCTTGCCCTTATCAAGTGCAGGGGTAGAAGAAGCTGTCTAGGCTGGAATATAAGCATGAACTTGCTCCTGTGGAGTGCTGGAATGGTATCCCTAAAGACTGAGACTGATGGTGATGAGGACTGAGCTTGATCTGGACGGACTAGTATTGTACGAGAAATATAATCTATAAGGCTATAAATAGGCAGTGTCCTATCAACTAATGGAATCCTGCCCTCCTCGAGCTGCCGCTCTCGCATTGGTAAATCTAGGACAACAACTCTAGTCTCTGCTAAATCTGCTTAGAGGCTCAATATATTAGACGAACTAGAACCCGCACGATTTGGCTCAATCTGGCATCCATATCCTCTAAGTGGGAGCTCAAAACCTAGGAGCTCCTAATAGTTTCCTATAGCAGCTAAAGAGCATACTCAACAATAGTGTCCACAAAACCCGGCAAGTCCTCAATTAGCCTGGCCAGCTGCCGCTCCTCTCAATCAAGTCTCACGGCTAAGTTGGGCAAGGAGTCAGTTATTTCTACATATGTCTCAACTGTGGGCTGTGAAGTGGGACACTCAATTGGGATACCCCGATCCTTTGTAGTGGGCCCAACCGATAGGATAAAGCTAGGACGACTCGCAACTGTAACTATGTTGTCATCTCTCATCCTTAACATACCCGTCAACTGACGACCATTAGTGAACAAATACTCCCTAGGAAGGATTGGCACTCCTTCCCTCTGACACAGTATTGTCACTAATCACGGGAATGTGAGGGAGGTAGTAGTCTATATCGCCCTCTCCTTCAGCTCCAAGCATAACATTTAGCCCATGTCAATCATCTTCTTGGCCAGTATAGATGCCGCGACTAGAGCATGTCCCAATAGGAGTTTGTTGTCATTCTTAGTCGGGCATATCCAGCTGCACACCATATTCCACCATAATTTAGCCAGAAGATGCAGCTCTCTCTTATATATATCAGTTGTCTCAAGAGCAGCCCACACACGAGTACCTTGAGTTATGGCTCTATCCATCCATCCTCGATCGTGATAATCCTGAGATGATATTTCATCACACTCCATGGTGTCAACCACCTCAAAATCATCACCCAAATAGTATTGATTGATCACCTCAGGTCTGACGTCATCTGACACTCCTCTAATCACCACCGACATTAGTGGCTCTATTTATGATTTCAATAATGGGTTTGACCTCAAAAGGACCACCCTATACACTGTATAGAACTCTCGGGACAGCGTCTGAACATACTAGCCCTTGAGACAGAACAAGAAATCCCAGTGTTGATGTTGTAGCTGCTCGATAATATCAGGGTAGAGCTCCAATCTATTGGCGCTAATAGTGCACTTCTCAGTGATATCCTTGAGAGGCTTCCCATTATGGGCCTGTAGCCACTGCAAATACCGACCTCTGACACCCTGAATGACCCATCTCAACCTGTACATGTCCTTCCCCTACTTTTGACTCAACTCTGCTTTAGCTATTGGGGAGTGAGGGAGTCTAGCTAGTGGAGTCCTTCTCAGTGGACTCCCTGGAGGAAATATCAATTTGGGACCACTGGATTGGGCCTGATCATGCTTCTTACCTGACTGGGATAAGATCCCATAGATGGTGGCTCTATCGATGCCACCCAAGTAGAAGGAGTGAGTGACACCTCTGATGCCTGAGTTGTGGTCCTTTGAGTGCTTGGAGGCAAGTACTTATCCTCATCCTTGTCCCTAAGTCGGGATTTTTTTGGTGTATTAGTCTTCTCCTCTAGGTACAGCTCTTTTGGCCGGTGCCATTTACCTGTGATTATGCAATAATTTGTCAGTACATGGACTCTTTTTCTGTCTATTGAATCTAGAATAACAAGTTCTATGTTTCAATAAATGGTTCAAGGTGCGGATTATCTTTTGAAAAGACGGTACATCCTCTAAGTCATCCACTGACATAGTGAACTTGAACATTTGGGTTCAACAGACGTTAGGAAGTACGGTCCGTCTTTAGGAAAGACAGTCCGTCACTTTATCCGCCCTTTTGGGAGTTTCACAAAATACTAACTTTTGGGGCAATTTCTTCTAGCATAAAGCACAAACATGGGATGGGGCTTTACCAAATTTAAGACCATTTAGCAGATATCAACATATTTTGCATCTCTCTTTCTACCTTTTCAACTTATTTAGTATACATTCAAGGACATATATTCCCAAGGGGGAGATAATGCATCACCCCTAAGTTTTCTAAGAGTAGGCTTGGGATTTAGAATTTGACTAGAAGAAAATCTGAGAAATGCCTCAGTACAGGCTTCAACATGTACGAGTCGTACGAAAGGTTGTAGCATGCTATCCAAGGGAGATGGTTTGAGAATAAGATAGGGTCTTATAGTTCGTACCTAGATGGTATGAGTCGTACTAGAGAGTCATGGGAAAAGATTCATAGCAGTGTTTTGAGATGATGAGAGGAACCACGAGTGTAGGTACAACCCGTGGTAAGGAGGTACAGATAGTGGTAAGTACTCGTGATATGAAGTTCAAGGAGTGATCAAGGGCAGTATATGAGACCACAAGACTTAGTAGGAATCATAGCAAGGTCCTACGAGTCATTGGACAAATCATAGCACTAGACGGGATAGCTTTTTAAATACGATTTTCCAAGGGTATTTTCATAACTTCATAAGCTTCTAACCCCTAAGTGATATCATTTAGGGTATATTAAAGGGTGTATTAAGGGGTTTAATTTATCCTAAGTGCTTACTCTTTCAAAACAACAATAGATTGAAGGTCTCCTCTCAAGATCAAAGATAGGGTTCTTCATCAAATCTCTTTAAATCTTTCTTGGGTTTCAAGACAAGTCTAGGAGTCAATTACCCAGGTATGTAGGTTTATAAATGAGGGAATTCTTCCACCCTCATGCACAATTTCATCCCTATCTATGATCTCAAGTCTTCAAGTATGTTATGTTGAATTCTAGGGTTTAACACAATTCCATGCAATTATCCATGTTATCTCTATGGGTTCAATAAACTCATGTTTCAATGGATGATTTAGGGATATTATGGAAGATTTTATTCTCAATTTATTTACTAATTTATGATTTCAAGTTTATGAAGATTATGCCCTAGTATGCATGATTTATGAATTTTAAGCTTATAAACCCATGATTTCAAGTATGATGAATTATCAAAGTATGCATGAATATTTATGAATTCTTAACTTATGATTCCACGATTTTGAATTATGAATATTATTTCAAATATGTATGAGTTCATGATTTAGGCAAGCCCATGTAAAGTCAAGTATGTTTTATCATTATTTTAGTCAAGGCTTACAAGATATGTTTTATCATGATTTTAGCCAAAGCTTACAAGATCAGTGTTACAGAGATGTTTGGAGTCATGACTCCTAAAAAATAGATTTAAGATATGTTTTGAGAATATGACTATGAGCAATATGCATGTTTTGGGAGTAGTGTCTAGCACTGAGTAGACCTAAAATTCCGAGGACTCGGGTCTCATAACTACGCGCCACCATAGGTATTTATATTCATATTTGGTACCTTTCAAGAGAGTGCTTCCCTTGGCCGAGGGCACACCAGTGATATCACACCTTCATTGTTTTTTGCCCTTGCAAGGCTTAGGACGGTTTTGCTCACTTGAGCGAGATAGTTGGAGCATCACGTAAGCTCTATCGTGATGGTTTCAGTAATGACGAAGCCTTCCATTATTCCTCATGTTCATGTCTTATAATATTATGCTTTATAGCATATTTAACCCATTGATCATTTTATAAGTTTTCACGTATAATTTCAAGTATGGCATACTATATGTTTCTTGTTACACCTAGAAATCTTTTTGGTGATTATTTGGTATTTGTATAATATGTTAAGGGAAGTACGGGTTGTATATTGGTCATATATTACAAGGAAAATATGTATGAACGGAAAATCAAAGAGTATGTGAAGTTCATAAGTAAAGGTCAACTTTAAATAATCATATCTCCCAAAATATAATGAATTAGAATCCCATGACCTATCAAATCAAAGGTATTTGAGTCTATTTTTCAGGACATCAAACTTCTCATCAATTGGAGTTCAGAGTAAAAAGTTATTGGTATTTTACGATAGCACTATTGGGCAGTGATGTGGCCACCGCCCAAAAACCTTTATATTATAAGTTTTGTGTTATAACATCATTTTCAATATTTTCAAATATGAGGTGCTTGCTTACTCTCTAAAATCCTCTCTCTTTTCCAGAAGCAAAGCCTAATAAACCAAGAGGAATCCCTCAAGAAAACACCATCAAAATTCAAGTAAAAGTCCATAGAAGTGAAGGCAACTTTGTGGTGAAGTTGTTACTGTCTTGTAGCTGCGTTTTTGGCAGTGTTATTGTGGTGACTTGCTGCATTTCTGAAGCATTTTTATGCCACATATATTCTCCCAATTGGGAGTTATTATACACAAGTATAAAAGGTGAGAATTCTACTACTAAACTTTCGTGAATTCATGAAAAAAAAAGGCTAGAAGTTAGAGGTGTATTCGGTGTGTTTGTGAACTGCTTCTACTGTGTTTTGGAAAACAAGGTTGCTGCATTTTTGGACAAGAAGTTGAGGTAAATTACTCATATTTTTAACCAAGAACAACCCACAACAAAAGGTAAGGATTTCGCCCCTTTTAAACCTCTCAAATTGCAAAGCGAAAAGCTGAAAATTGGCAACTAAGTGAGCTGCCAATGGACTGTTTGTGAGCTGAGTTTTGCTTGTTTTCCTTACGATTTTTGGCAGCTAAGTGAGCGTTCCAGGTTTCATATTCATTATTATCAAGACATTATGGGTCCAGTATTTATCTTGGTTGGTTGTGATAGGTGGCTTGGTCAGCCTTAGTGTTACATTTATAGATGCTATATAGCCGACTTCTCGACCAATCATGAATCGAGTTTCAGTTGCTCCCTACCTAGTTTTGGGGTGTGAAAGACTCGGTATCATAGCGAAGTAGTGTCCTATGGAGTCCACAAAGCCATGTCTAATAAAGTCTTTCTTATGGATATGTTGTGCACCATATTTATAATCAGGAGGCTATAGGACATCTAGGAATTGTTTCACTTTTTTTACTAATAGTTTGTACTATAGGGAGAGTCCATAAGTACTTCAATATCTAAATCGTGTTATTGTTTCAGAGTATGACTGTGACAAGGAAGATGACTATGAGGTTGATTGGAACAGCCGTTGGGGAGGGTACTAGTCGCCCTCCAGTAGATCAGGGAGATAGGTTAGAGGCTTAAAGTGAATCTCCTGCCCTAGGTATTACAGTTCCTCCAGCATTAGTTAGAGGAATGATAGATAGACCTCCAGCTCCTCCCCCACCAGCAGTACCTGAGGGTAGTAGAGTGGCAGACCCTCCTGCGGATGTGGTACCTCCGGTTGTTCCGGAAGAATAGGGTCTTGAGGGAGTTGTTTAGCTGATGGCTTGTATAGCCGCAGGTCAGGAGTGGCGATTGGAAGTAATATAGAGATATAGAGGCCAGGCAACTGAGAGTTCCTGGGCCCATGAGTTCTTGAGTTTGAAGCCTCCTATATTTACTAGATCAGACCCGAGCGAGGATCCTCAAGACTTTATTGATTAGACTTATAGGGTGTTGAAGGTGATACAATCTACAGTGACAGAGAAAGTAGAGTCGGTAGCCTTCAGACTACATGATGTTTCTATATTGTGGTATGAGGCTTCGGCTCATTCCATAGGAGCCGATGCACTGCCAGCTGAGTGGGAACAGTTCTCTGAGGCCTTTGTGCACCACTATCTACCCCAGGAGCTTTGACAGGCTCGTGCTGAGCAGTTTTTACATCTAGAGCAGGGAAGTATGAGTGTGCGTGAGTATTGTCTTCAGTTTAATTCTCTTTCCAGGTATGATTAGCACATGGTTGAGATGATGGAGGATAGAGTTCATCAGTTCATGTTAGGTTTGGGGCTTCATTTACCTCGAGATTTTTTGGGGGTATCTACTCAGGAGCACATAGATATTGCACGAATTCAGGCTTCTGCCCAGAGGGTAGAGGATTTAGTTCATCAATTATGGGATACTCGAAGACAGCAGGAGCAACAAAAGAGATCTAGGACTTTGGGTCCTTACAGAGGGCCATAGGGTGACCCTGGGGCTTAGTCATCTGGGCAGTCAATTAGGCCTGTAGAGAGTGCCCCACCTCAGTTTTAGGGATAGAGAAGAGACCAAGGCCCAGCTCTGTCTAGCTCTCAACGATAGGAGCAGGTGGGGCAGAGGCGACCACCATTGCCGCCTTGTCCTCAATGTGGAAAATCTTATTCAGGTCAGTTTCATCAGGGGTAGAATGTATGCTATCATTATGGGCAGCCAGGGTACTTTATGAGGGATTGTTCAGATAGGGTCGTGGCGAATCAGGCGCGATCAGCAGTTGCTTCGTCATCCTCCGTTCGACCTCCCAGACTTGATCCTCAGTTGGCAGCAGGCCTGGTCAAGGCAATGTAAGAGAGGCTTCTAGTTTTGGGGTAACCCAGAATCGATTTTATGCTTTGGGCGGTCGACAGGACCAGGAGGCCTCACCTGATGTTGTTACAGGTACTTTGATTATTTATTCTCGTGCAGTATACGTCTTGCATGATCCTGGTTCTACACTCTCTTATGTTACACCATTGGTTGCAAGTAAGTTTGAGACAGTCCCTGAATTATTATCTATATCATTTGTTGTTTCTACGCCAATTGGCGAATTTGTGTTAGCTCGATGAGTTTACCAGAATTGTGTAGTATTGGTATGTGATATATCAAGCTTAGCTAATTTAGTTTAGCTTGAAATGGTTGATTTTGATGTTATTATGGGTATGGATTGGTTGGCGGCATGTTATGCTAATGTTAATTCCAGAGCCAAGGTTGTCAGATTCCATTTTCCTGGCGAGCCAGTCCAAGAATGGCAAGGTAATGCCGCTACGCCTAAAGGTAAGTTTATTTCATACCTTAAGACTCAGAAGTTGATATCCAAAGGTTTTATTTCTCACTTGGTTTGGGTACAAAACTTGGAATGTGAGCCTACGTCCAGTCAATTTCGTGGTAAATGAGTTCCCCGAGGTCTTTCTAAAGGATTTGCCTAGAATTCCTCCTGAAAGGGAGATAGATTTTTCTATTGATCTACGTCCAGGTATCAATCCCTCCATACAGAATTGCCCCAGTAGAACTAAAAGAATTAAAGGAGCAGTTGACATATTTGCTCCAAAAGGGTTTAATCCGGCCCAATGTGTCACCATGGGGTGCACCGGTGTTGTTTGTGCGAAAGAAAGATGGGTACTTGAGAATGTGCATTGATTATACATAGTTGAACAAGGTAACCATTAAGAATAAATATCCACTTCCTAGGATTGATGACCTATTTGATCAGTTACAGGGTGCCAGATGCTTTTCGAAGATTGATTTGAGATCTGGGTACCATCAGTTATGGGTTAGGGGGGTTGATATCCCTAAGACTTCAATTAGAACTAGATACGGCTATCATGAGTTTCTAGTAATGTCATTTGGGCCTTTTCTTGATGTATTTGTGATCGTCATCATTGATGATATTCTAATTTACTCGCGATCCGAGACCCAGACCCTTGAGTTTGATAGAGGTTTCGTAGTTTTCTGCAATTGGCAGGTTACTATCGCAGATTTATAGAAGGTTTTTCTACTATCTCCACGCCATTGACAAAGCTGACTCATAAAGCAACAAAGTTCCAGTGGCCAGAGGCGTGTGAGGTAGTTTTTAGGAGTTGAAAGATAGGTTAACCTCAGCACCTGTCTTGACTCTTCTAGAAGGTATAGAGGGTTATGTGATTTATTATGATGCCTCCAAGATCAGCTTAGGTTGTGCTTTGATGCAACACAACAAAGTCATTGCTTATGCTTCGAGGCAGCTGAGGGACCACGAGGAGAATTACCCTACCCATGATCTAGAATTGGCAACGATGGTGTTCACGCTGATGATTTGGCGTTACTGTCGATATGGAGTACATGTTGATATTTTTATAGATCATAAGAGCCTAGTACTGATAACTTCCAAAATATAATCCTCATGCAAAGAGTATAAATGGTTGTTGTATCAAAACAAATATCCCGACGGACATCAGGGTCGAATCCCACAGGGACTAGTGAATGATAATTACGCATGTTGGTTGAGAAATTGAATTATGCTTGCACCGCTTAGGAATAACATAGAAACAAACAAGTTGGGGGAGATTGAAATTTATAAGAGAATATGACTTCTAATTTGGCTAACTATGATAGCAAAATTACCAAGGTTGTTGACAAGAATATGAAAGACTAGAGGTGTGGTGTAGATGGTATGCTAACTAGATCGGGTCATGCTAGGTCATCTAGTAAGTTCAATTAGTGTAGATAATCTCGGAAAAATGGGTATTTAATGCTTTTTAGACTTATAAATACCTCTTGCTAGAGTTTTATCAAATCTCTAAACACCATTAACTCAACCCGATAAGATTTGGATTAATAGCTGCACTAATTTCTAACTATTAGCTACTAATTAGGAGTGAGAATGTAATTTTGGCTATTTCTAGCCTAATTTCATAATCTCTCATCTATACCCGCCATAAAATTCTCTCCCAATACTTAATTATTCTTTTGTAAGCAAAAATCAAGTAAGAACAAGTAGACCCAAAATGGATCTTCAATTATAGATTGGAGAGAATCTAATAGATTTACACTTAGTTAAACAATATTGAGATGACTCTAGCAATACACAGTCTAATTAAGCATTCATCATCACACACCTCTAGTTAATGATTTAGCTACTCATAATTATGAAATTCAAAAGCACATTTATCAATAAACTCATGGAATTTAATAACAAGAGTAGCAACATCAAGTTCAACAAGTAGTGTTTAACAATGCCAGTACCTTGCTATCAAGAAGAAGAAGGAGAAAAAGAGAATAGTTCTTTTCAAATTCTACCAATCAAAATCTTCTCTTCTCTGCCAAAGGAATGTTCTAAATGTTAGGAATTGAAAGTTGATGAGTACACAACACTTTTTCTAGAATATATCCAAAAAATAGGGTATCTTCTCTCTCTTTTTTCATGAAGGACAATTTTTCCCTTGATCAGTATTCTGGCACCGATGGAAGTGCCGGCGGTTCACTGGTAACAATTCGTTGACCACTGGCTACACTATCTGCTACTTTCAATGAATTCTCGTAACCATCGATGGTTCCTTCGGCATTTCGCCGATCTCCATCCTTGCACCGCTGATTCTTTACTCTTCTATCTAGCAAGTGCAGGTGTCATATGGTGACTGGGCCAGCGAGTCGCCGTTGGCAACCTACGTTTCGCCGGTGGCTTTGTTTCCCAAAGGCAGTGGTGGTCGGCTTTTGACCAACGTTTCACCGGTCTTCTTCGGTGGAGCGCCAAATTTCATCCCACTCCTTTTTTTGCTCCATTTCTTGCTCTTTTATTCACATTAGACATCTGCACATAACAAAGGCAAAAAGGGCATAAAATCCGCACAAATAACTCAAAAATTAAGCAAAAATTTAGGCTTAAGAGCCTAATGAGTTGGTGAATTACCAACTCATCAGACCCCCAAACTTGAACCATTGCTTGTCCTCAAGTAATGCCATTATTAGCAGTTGAAAAACATGGCACTCCACACAGGGTTAAACATCACCAACCATCTAGTCTATGACAACTCATAAATGCTCACCAATCTCGCCATAAAATGAGAAGCAAATTCCCCTAAAAACTAGAACAATGAAGAATTCCAAGAGACTACCTCCATTCACAAACATGGTTCACAAGAATTTTCATTTTGTAGAACAAGGGCATTGCTCATCTAAGAAATACACATGGCAGCTCAATTCATAAGCATTGCATATTCAATACCTGCCTTAGAGCTTGCATTTTCTCATGTCTTATGCACAGATTTACCTTTAATGCAATTGTGTCCTCAAAAAGGCTGATGTCACTCACTGAAGAGAGAATCCCTATTTTCTTCATGACTCGACGCATTCACATAAGGGATTTCACAAAGGTAAGATTGCACTCCCTCTCCCAAAAGAAATTTGCATGCACCCAACTCGACCCATAGGCTTGCCCTTCGTGTAAATTACCACTAATATAGAGCAACTACACTTAAAATCACTTAGAACTTGTGGGTCATGATGTAGGCTAGGGCTAAAGGTAGGATAAATGTTTAGCTTTAGTGACTAATGCCTCCCTAATTCCTTTGTAAACACTTGCAACATCCCGCTAACTTATTGAAATTACTCCACCTTATTTCTCCTTGTTCATTATTTTCATCCTTTGCGTAACACCAACCACCCTCTTAACACCCATGAATTCCACAACCAATCTTGTATATGTAAGAGATAGCACCCCTTTTTTTACTATTCTTTTCTCTTTTGATGATTCAAGGGCTTTCAACCTAAATGATTCATTCATTTCCTCACAATTTTGGGTTCTACCTCACATTGAAGTTATCATTTTTTTCTTTTTTTCTTGCAAACCCCCAAACTTAGGCTTTTGCCTCATCTCATATTCATCTCCTTATCGCTCCCCGATTCATTGGCTTGAAGCCCCCATTTATCATTACTTTATTACTAGAAATTAGGGAGGATGGATACCAAAGAGAAGGATTATAAATGGTTATCAGGCTTGTAATGTGGTTTCCAAGAAAGGGTTCGAGGCTCCAACATTGGCTATCAAAGATTAATGCTCAAGGAGGTCATTTTGGGTGAAGTAACTACCAAAAGAGGGCCTAAGATCATGTTCTAAGTGCAATTACATCTAGGATTTCTTCTTGAGTCACACTTGGGGTAAGTTCTAGACAAGAAGAGGTGCATTGGATTCCAAAAGTCCTCACCACACAAGGCATCACTCCTAAAGAGACCACAAAAGTCATTGTCCACACCAAATCTTGGTTTAAGACATCAAAACATGCAAATTCATAAGTCAAGCAATAAATCTACAAAGTATGACAAAGTGTGCTATGTTCTTGATTCAAGCATCTGCTCATTATCATTTTCATTTTCCTGCCCCATTTTTAAAATTTCATTTCAAAAAAAAATGGTGCCTCTCAAATCATCTCTATAAAAGACTCAAAAGCAACATGGCGTTTTTCCTTAAGAAAGTTGCCACTCAATCTATCATTGGAAAATCTCAACCTGGTTCGACAAAGAAAAAAGAAAGAAAACAAATGACTGCTCCTCGAGAAAGAATCATGGTATAAAGAAAACCCTTGGAGTTTATTTATTATTCTACTATTTACATGGCGAATAAGAAAAGGAATTGGGTTCTGAGGGAGTGAACAATTCAAGACAAGGACCCCATTATCATTCTTAGCACACAAAAACTTTTGCAAATTGCAAGACATACATACCCCCTACTTAAAACCAGACATTGCCCCCAATGTAGCAAAAATGACAGACAATAAGGTGAAGGAGGCTTCTTGATTGAATTACTGGTCGGGATAAGGCTTCCAATATTATGTGGTTGCATCAAATTGCCAAGAATTCATTTCTACCGCAGTCGGTGGCAGCGGATCAGGTGGGAGTTCCACTGGTTTCCCGGGTCCTGGCACCATCCATCTGTCCGCCAGAGTACGAAGCTCATGATAAGAAGTTGTTGCCACTCCGCCAAGTGTCCAAGATGGATCTATATCATACACTGAGAGCATTGGAGGTGGTTGTGGCCGGCTATGATATAACTCCTCATGTGACACTATTTCTGACGTGATGTCATACCCCACCCACCAATTGTCTGGTGGACTCCTGGGTGCCTCGGCTACACGGGCACCACTGCAGGTTCAGGAGGAATTGGGTTGCTTGTATATGGAGGTCCACTGAGTGTAACCACCTCTTTCCTCAAAGTACTCACTTTGCTCTTAAGGACCTCAACAATAGAGCATAGGCTTTTCAACTTATCTCTAGTCGGCTGCATGGCTTTCTTGATGGCAAGTTGTATCATGGATGGGATAACCTTAGCTAGCTTCACAAAATGGCTTTTATGTACTTGGTCCCTTTTTACTACTTTGAGCAAATCAGGACGTGTTAGGGTGGGAACGACAGCTGTATCGAGTTGGACGACCTATGTGTGAGAAGATGCTGAAGGTGGTGGTGGAGTCATGTTCTCTGTACACTTTGCTCACTTCATAGCTAGAGCATCTTTTTCAGTTTTATTAGCCAATGTAATCACACTGTCGGCCCGCACATTCCTATCCAATGGTCGTAACAAAGGACATGCGGCCCGCACATAACATACTCATGAGGCTAGGGAATGGTAACATCATGGCCTGCTGCTTGGCCTTTTGTTTGAATTGATCAGCAATAAGCTCCCCAACATTGATGTGCACATGATCCATGATGCAAGCGATCAGAATGGCAACTTCAATTGGGACTTCCATTGTATTATGAGAAGGTAATACACTTGCACAAACCAAGTCTAACCACATGCGGGCTTCAAATTTCAAGTCACAACGGTGAATCAGACCCCGGGAGATGGCCCATTATGGTTGACCAATTGCAATCATGTTGCCTACCCATTGGAACTGGTTCACTTTATCTTCTACTTTCTTATGGAATGTCGAGTGTGATTGGATCGGCTCAGTCAATAAAGCGAATTGATTGCCTCTGGAGTTATAGGCACCTCACGCACCCAAATCGACGGTAGGCATGGTAATGTTTCTAGGCGGCCCTTGTGCTTTAGGAGTCGTTGCCTTGTCCTGTATGAAGCATAGAATTCCCACACCAATTCTGGAAAATATGGGTCAATAGGTATGGTGAATGGACCCCAGCCGCGCATCCCAATCTGGTCATAGATATCTGGGAATGCATTTTTGAAAGAACCCACTTCAAATTGGGCTTCTGCGTGGATGGATCGCTTCTCCTAGAAAGCCACGTAATACTCTTCCATTCTTTCCAACCCAAACCAAACTTGTGTGTTGCTGGCATGCATTGATGCTTGGCCTTGGTGAGATTGTGGGGAAACAGACATGATGCTGTAAACTAAGGTTAGAATTGTTCACATATTTTTAAACCTAGATCAAAGAAAAAGGAAAGAATTCAGGTGCAACGATTATAGCCTTCAGGTGACATCGGCGAAACATAGATGCAAATTCACAAAGCACCGATGAATTGCCGATGTGAGGCAGTGACCTAGGAGAAACATCATACTTATAGGCACTCCACCAGCGAAATGCCGATCTTGATCTGAGAAGTGCCGATACTCTGTAGATTGATGCTAGCATGTAATATTGGGCAAGTCAATCTGCGAGATAACCGGCGATTCTCAAAGCACAACCGGCGGTCCGCTGGTTGGCCGACCTATATGTAATTAACCCACAGGCTACCCCCACATAGATGTACGCCAATCTTAACCTAACCCAATAAAATGACAAGTCTCCCTTAAGAAAGGTGTCAATCGATCTATCATTGGGAAACTTGAGAGGGTTCCCACTCATACTACACCGGAACACCATGTGAAACCCACGTGAAAACAAAACAAAATCTACCTACATATACCAAAGAATAGAATAAGATAAACACCCAAGAAACAAAATATCACCAATAGTGCTTGGAACCTTAGAGAGTGAGTGACAAAGACCTTACTAATTAGGTGAATAGCCACAACTGACAACCTCTGCATACTACTGGTATATTGAGATTATAGTGGAGTGAAAGATATGGGTGAATGGAAGTGGTTGGGGGTACTTAAATAAGAAAGGAGGGGAATTTGATTGGGTGGATAGATGGTAGTCATTAATGGAGGATAGGTGGGAAAATGGAGTTTTCTTGGAGAATGAAAAATGGTAGGAAAGAGAGAAATGAAAAATGGGGAAGTGGGAAGCTCGGCCAAACTTTTGAAAACGGGAAATATTCCAACTCGGGGTGCACCGGCGATCGCTAAAGTGTACCGGTGATTCGCCGATGTGGCCACCGCTGATATTACCTGAGCGATATTTTGAAACCAGATCAGCGACTAACTGACGTGTCGCGAAATATGACCAGAGTTTTAGTGGGTAAGAAACCAATAACAGGTCTACTCCCATGTGCATGGTGGAGGTAACTGAGCAATGGTGTTGACTTTGGCTTGGTCCACCTCAATCCCTTTTTCGAAAATCTTGTGTCCCAACACAATCCCTTCTTTTACCATAAAATGGCATTTTTTCCAATTAAGGACCAAATTTGTTTCTTTACATCTCTTTAATACCTCCCCTAAGTGTGTCAAACAGTCGTCAAACAAGTCCCCTACAACTGAAAAGTCATCCATGAAGACTTCAATAGTATCTTCCACAGCATTTGTCTCAAAATTTTATGACCGTTAGAGTTAGGTGTTGTTATATATGTTTGATTGTATTAGAAGAAAATATTGAAATGGTGATTCAAATTTTAATTTAATAAATAAAACATCAGATTATAATTTAAGCTTTGAGAAATTTACTGAACTTTAAATTTTTAGAAAAATGATAACGCTGTACAGAATTTAAATTTTTTCAAATATTTGAAAACGTTGCATTCCATACCATATCTGAAAAGATGGACATCATGCATCTTTGGAAAGTTGCGGGGGCATTGCAAAGACCAAAAGGCATCCTCTTGAATGCGAAAATGCCATAGGGACATGTAAACATGGTTTTTTCTTAATCCTCGGGTGCGATCGAAATTTGATTGTATCCCGAGTATCCATCCAAGAAACAATAGTACTCCTTACAGGCCAATCGACCTAACATTTGGTCAATGAAGGGTACCAAAAAATTATCCTTCTTTGTCCAAGAGTTTAACTTACGGTAATCCATGCAAACTCTCCATCCAGTGACTGGGTGAGTGGATATTAATTCATTTTTTTCATTCGGGGCAATTGTAATGCCTCCTTTCTTTGGCACACACTACACAGGGCTTACCCAGCTGTTGTCTGCGATAGGATATACCACACCTGCATCTAGCCATTTAATAATCTCCTTATTGACCATCTCTTGCATAGGTGGCTTCAAACGCCTTTGATGCTCAACTAATGGGTTGCAATTTTCTTGAAGATTAATCTTGTGAGTGCAAATCCTCGAAGGAATACCGATGATATCAGCTATTGACCACCCTATAGCTCAAATGTGCCTCTTCAATTCCACGATGAGTTTTTCTACTTGAGAAAAGGTGAGCTTTGTTGAAATGATGACCGAGAGCATCACATTCTCCCCCAGATATGCATATTGCAAGTGAGTGGACAAGGGTTTGAGCTCTAGCTTCGGTGGGGCCACAATAGATGGATGTGACGGAGGAGTTGTATGATTTTTTAAATTGAGGTCAAGCTTCCTTGGTGGGAAAGGATAATTTCTTATCTCCTTATGCATTTGATGAACCCCCTCGAGTTCTTCACCTTTCAAAAAGACATCAGCAATTAGTTCTCCTACGACCTCTTCCTTCATTTCCCACTCGAATATATCATCGTCCATGATGGCTTGAGGTGAGGAAGTGTTGGTTTCTGTTGTTTGAGCCACCACCTGAGATGCTAACTCGTTCATCACATCCTCCAATTATTGAATTATTACATCATAACTCTTCATGGTGGTTGTAAGGTCCAATAGTTTACTCTGCAAGTCCTGAATTCCTTCTTCAATAGAAAGGACTTTTTCAAGCACCACTTCAAGAGTACTTTCCATGTGAAGTGGGACTGACTCATCACTCTCCTGGCTACTCGTATCAACTGACCAAACATTGTTCTGACCTTGACTTTCATGATATGCATACTCATAGTCGTGGTTGGCTTGGTGGTATCTTATATGGAAACCCTTCATATAGTTTGTCAACAACTCCATATGCTTCATCATGACCAGCAACATTATGTATCTCTTCCCCTCTCTACGCCATATCTTGTTTACTAGCTTGATAGTCTCCACACAAGGCACCCCCCGGGGTCTCGTGACCACCCTTCGAAGCTGCTCATAAGCCACATAGCGATAGGTTCGTAGCAACAACCATGGTTTGAAACTAATTCAAATTAACAATCAACACAGGAATATCAAGCGCTAGTTCCCCAGCAACGGTGCCATTTTTTATAACGTCCAAAATATACTCCTCATGTAAAGAGTTTAAACGGTCGTTGTATCAAAACAAAATATCCCGACAGTTGTCGGGGTCGAATCCCAAAGGGACTAGTGAATGATAATTACGCATATCAGTTGAGAAATTGAATTTAGCTTGCACCACTTAGGAATAACATAGAAACAAACAAGTTGGGGGAGATTGAAATTTATAATAGAATATGACTTCTAATTTGGCTGACTATGATCGCAAAATTACCAAGATTGTGTGGTGTAGATGGTATGCTAACTAGATAGGGTCATGCTAGGTCATCTAATAAGTTCAATTATTGTAGATAATCTCGGAAAAATGGGTATTTAATGCTTTTCAGACTTATAAATACCTCTTGCTAGAGTTTTATCAAACCTCTAAACACCATTAACTCAACCCGATCAAATTTGGATTAATAGATGCATTAATTTTTAGCTATTAGCTACTAATTAGGAGTGAGAATGTAATTTTGGCTATTTCTAGCCCAATTTCACAATCTCTCATCCAAACCCACCATTAAATTCTCTCCCAATACTTTATTATTCTTTTCTAAGCAACAATCAAGTAAGAACAAGTAGACCTATATCATAATCAATAGATCTTCAATTATAGATAGGAGAGAATTTAACAGATTTATACTTAGTTAAACAATATTGAGGTGACTCTAGCAATACCCGCTCTAATTAAGCATTCATCATCACACACCTCTAGTTAATGATTTAGCTACTCATAATTCTGAAATTCAAAAGCACATTTAACAATAAACTCATTGAATTTAATAACAACAGTAGCAAAATCAAGTTCAACAAGTAGTCTTTAACAATGGCAGTACCTTGCTATCAAGAAGAAGAAGGAGAAAAAAAGAATAGTTCTTTTCAAATTTTACCAATCAAAATTTCCTCTTCTCTGCCAAGGGAATGTTCTAAATGCTAGGAATTGAAAGCTGATGAGTACACAGTACTTTTTCTAGAATATATCCAAAAACTAGGGTATCTTCTCTCTCTTTTTTCGTGATGGACAATTTTTCCCTTGATCAGCATTTCGGCACCGGTGAAAGTACCGGTAGTTCGACGGTTGCAATCCACAGACCGCTGGCTACACTATTTGATTCTTTCAATGAATTCTAGTAACCATCGGCAGTTCCTTCGGCGGTTTGCCGATCTCCATCCGTGCACCGCTGATTCTTTGCTATTCAATCAAGCAAGTTCAGGTATCATTCGGTGACTGGACCGGCGAGTCCCCGTTGGCAACCCGCGTTTCGCTGGTGGCTTTGTTTCCCAGAGGCAGTGGTGGTCGGCTTTTGACCAGCATTTCACCGGTCTTCTTCGGTGGAACACCGAATTTCATCCCACTCCTTTTTTTGCTCCATTTCTTGCTCTTTTCTTTACATTAGACATTTGTACATAACAAAGGTAAAAAGTGCATAAAATCCACATAAACAACTTAAAATTAAGCAAAAATTTAGGCTTAAGAGCCTAATGAGTTGGTGAATTACCAACTCATCAGACTCCCAAACTTGAACCATTGCTTGTCCTCAAGTAATGCAATTCTTATCAGTTGAAAAACATGGCACTCCATACAAGTTTAAACATCACCAACCATCTAGTCTATGACAACCCAAAATGTTCACTAATCTCGCCGAAAAAGAGAAGCAAATTCCCCTAAAAGCCAGAACAGTGAAGATATTCCAAGAGACTACCACCATTCACAAACATGGTTCACAAGACTTTTTATTTTGTAGGACAAGGGCATTTCTCATCCAAGAAATACACATATCAACTCAATTCCTAAGCATTGCACATTCAAAACCTGTCATAGAGCTTGCATTTCTAATGCCTTATGCATAGATTTACCTTTAACGCAATTGTTTCCTCAAAAGGGGTGATATCACTCACTGAAGAGAGAATCTCAATTTTATTCATGAATCAATGCACTCACATAAGGTATTTCACAAAGGTAATATTGCACTCACTCTCCCAAAAGAAATCTGCATGCACCCAACTCGACCCATAGGCTTACCCTTCATGTAAATTTTCACTAATGTAGAGCAACTGCACTTAAAATCATTTAGGACTTGTAGGTCATGATGTAGGCTAGGGTTAAAGGTAGGATAAATATTTTGCTTTAGTAACTAATGCCTCCTTAATGCCTTTGTAAACACTTGCAACATCTGGCTAACTTATTGAAATTACTCCACCTTATTTCTCCTTGCTCATTATTTTCATCCTTTGTGTAACACCAACCACTCTCTTAACATCCATGAATTCCAAAACCAACCTTTTGTATGTAAGAGATAGCACCGTTCTTTTTTACTATTCTTTTCTCTTCTGATGATTCAAGGGCTTTCAACCTAAATGATTTATTCATTTCCTCACAATTTTGGGTGCGACCTGACATTGAAGTCATCAGTTTTTTCTTTTTCTCTTGTAAACCCCCAAACTTAGGCTTTTGCCTCATCTCACATTCATCTCCTTATCGCTCCCCCATTCTAGTAACCATCAGTGGTTCCTTCGGCATTTCACCGATCTCCATTCGTGCACCACCGATTCTTTGCTCTTCAATGCAGCAAGTTCAGGTGTCATTCGATGACTGGACCGTCGAGTCACCATTTTCAACCCGTATTTTTCCGGTGGATTTGTTTCCAGAGGCAGTGGTGGTCAACTTTTGACCTGTGTTTCGCCGGTCTTCTTTGGTGGAACACCGAATTTCATCATACTTCCTTCTTTTTACTCCATTTCTTGCTCTTTTCTTCACATTAGACATCTGCACACAACAAAGGCAAAAAGCGCATAAAATCCACAGAAACAACTCAAAAACTAAGCAAAAGTTCAGGCTTAAGATCCTAGTGAGTTGATGAATTACCAACTCATCAAGTACCTATTCTAGCAAAAGGAGTTGAATTTATGCCAGAGAAGGTGGTTAGAATTGTTGAAAGATTATGATGTGAGTATCTTGTATCATCGGGGCAAGGCAAAAGTTATAGCTGATGCGTTAATTCGCAAGTATATGGGCAGCTTTAGTCATATTTAGGTTGACAGGATTGAAATAACGAAGACTCCACAGCAGTTGGCTAACTTACAAATTCGATTACTAGATGCCAAAGATGGGGGTGTTATTGTCCAAAACACAGTAGAATCTTCCTTAGTAGTGGGAGTTAATGACAATATAATGATGTAGAGTTAGTCCTACTAAGAGACAATATACCACAGCAGAAGCAGAGTCCATTTGATTGTGGACCCGATGGAGTTCTTAAATACCAGGGCCATCTATATGTGCCTAATATGGGTGAGCTACGGGAACAGATTATTCATAAAGCTCATTACTCTCTATATTCAGTACATCCAGGTGCCACAAAGATGTATCGTGACCTGAGGCAGCTATATTAGTGGAATGGCATGAAAAAGGACATCATAGATCTTGTGACTCAGTGTTCTAATTGCCAGCAGGTGAAGGTTGAGCACAAGAGACCTGGTGGTCTGATGCAGGATATAGAAATTCCAACCTGGAAATGGGAGGTGATTAATATAGATTTTATTATAGGATTTCCTCGAACGAGCAGGAAGCATGATTCTATCTGGTTAATAGTTGATAGATTGACTAAATCGGCTTACTTCTTGCTAGTTAGGACTACATATGCTACATAGGATTATGCTAGGCTTTATATATGGGAAATAGTTCGCCTACATGGCGTCCCCTTATCCATTTTTACTGATAGAGGTGCTCAGTTCACAGCAAACTTTTGGAAGTCTTTCCAGAAAAGCCTGGGCACTCAAGTAAGCCTCAGTACCGCATTTCATCCTCAGAAAAACGGACAGGCTAAACGCACCATTCAGACGCTTGACGATATGTTGTGTGCTTGTGTTCTAGATTTTTGGCAGAAGTTGGGATGATTGTGTTTCCTTGATTGAGTTTTCCTATCATAACATCTACCAGGTGAGTATTCATATGGCCCCATATGAATCTTTATATGGGTGAAAGTGCAGGTCACCAGTGGGTTGGTTTGAACTCAGTGAGGCAGAGTTACTGGGGCCAAACTTAGTGCAGCAAGCTATTGACAAAGTGAAACTTATTAGAGATGAACTTCAGACAGCCTAGAGCAGGCAGAAGTCTTATGTGGATGTACACCGTCGAGTGCTAGAGTTTGCTCTTGATGATTGGGTCTTCCTGAAAGTGTCACCTATGAAAGGTGTCATACGATTTGGCCGAATTGGCAAGCTGAACCCTAGATATGTTGGGCCTTACAGAGTTATCCGTAAGATAGGCAAAGTAGCCTATGAGATGGAGTTTCCATCAGAGCTAGCAACAGTCTACCTAGTATTTCATGTATCGATGTTGCGGAAGTGTATAGGAGACCCAACCCATGTTATGCTTATCAATGATGTCTGGATTTCTGAGGAGATAACCTACACCGAGGTCCCAGTTGCTATACTTGACCGGCAAGTTAGGAAATATCGGACCAAAGAAGTCGCCTCAGTTAAAGTATTGTGGCGAAGTAATAACATCGAGGAAGTGACTTGGGAGGCTGAGGAGGAAATGAAGAAGAAATATCCTCACCTATTTATAACGTCGACGTGATATCAAGGTATGTGTTTGATACCTAAGTTACTGAGTATCTATTTTGAAGCATATTAAGCGAAAGTAATTTCCATTCGGGGACGAATGTTTCTAAAAGGGGAGAATGTTACACCTGGAAAAAATTATGGTTACTATTTGGTGTTGTATACTATGTTAAGGGAATTATGGGTTGTATATTGGTCATAGATGACAAGAAAAATGTGTACGAACGGAAAAGCAAAGAGTATGTGAAGTTTATAAGTAAGGGTCAATTTTAAATGACCATATCTCCCAAAATATATTGATTAAAAGCTCCACGACCTATAAATTAAAGGTATTTGAGTCTAGTTTTCATAAAATCAAACCTCTCATCATTCGGAGTTCAAAGTAAAAGGCTATAGGAATTTTACAGTAGCACTATCGGGCAGTAAAGTGGCCACCGCTCCAAAACCTTTATATTTTAAGTTTTGTTTTATGAGATCATTTTTAACATTTTCAGATATGAGGTGCTTGCTTATTCTCTGAAAATCATTTCCAGAAGCAAATCCTAAGAAACCAAGAGGAATCCCTCAAGAAAACACCATCAAAACTCAAGCAAAAGTCCATGAAAGTGAAGGCAACTTTATGGTGAAGTTGTTGTTGCCTTGTAGCTGCATTTTCGGCAGTGTTGTTGTGCTGACTTTCTGTGTTTATGAAGCATTTCTAAGCCACATATATGATTCCTCTTGGTAGGGATTATACACAAGTATAAAAGGTGAGAATTCTACTACTAAACTTGCTTGAATTCATGAGTAAAAAGCTAGAAGTTAGAGGTGTATTTGGTGTGTTTGTTAACTGCTGCTACTGCATTTTGGACAGAAAGGTTGCTGCATTTTTAGACAAGAAATTGAGTTCAATTACTCGTATTTTTAACCAAGCACAACCCCCCATCAAAAGGTAAGGATTTTTCCCCTTTTAAACCTTTCAAATTGCGAAGCGAAAAGCTGAAAATTGGCAACTAAGTGAGCTGGCGATGGACTGTTTGTGACCTGCGTTTTACTCATTTTCCTTAGGATTTTTGGCTGTTCATTTTCCTGGAATTATACTTCATATTTAGGGGAAGAATTACAGTAGAAATAAGGTAAAATTTCCTCTTGTTTCTCCCTCAATAGTTAGTGAAAACTAGTTGAAAAAATGGCTAAATGTTGTTGATGTTGTCGTCTGTTGCTGTTGCTATTGTGACTGCCTTTGGTTAGTTATTTTGGGCTGAATTTTGTGCTACAGATTAAGCTTGTTGTTGGCCTATAAAACCACTAGATTAATTAGGTTGAAGGCTGACCATTGAAATAGAAAATCGGCTAAAGAAAAGTTCATCGGAGAAAGGTATGTAAGGCACCCCGTCCATCATTCTTTTAAGCACGATTCATGCGTTGTTAATTGAATGAGCCAGAAACCTCTTTATAAGTCTTGAGGCAGTATGTTGAGATTCATTTAAGCCTTAAAGTTTCATGTTTTATTGAGGTTAAATGTCAATATTATGCCTAGCCGAAGTGAGGCATCTAAAGTGTGATATTGTGTTGAATGTTATCGTAGTTGTACATCGAGTTGGAGACCCCTCAGCGTGGGCATTATTAGCTGGTCCTTACTGTCTCTTATATATATGTGTGTGTGTGTGTGTGTGTGTGTGTGATGTTAAATGTGTTTAAAGTTCTGGTTGCTAACTGAAATTGGTGAAAGAGCCAAGATGATGACGTATAAACGATTTTAAGCCAAGTAAAGACGTCACAAGCTATTAAGGGTAAATGAGCTTATTGAATTAGGATTGCCTGGTTATGGTTATCTTTTATCTTATGTTTATGTTATGAAATATTCTAGGACAAGGGGAGATTTTATAATCCCTTTACCTTAAGCCGAAACGACAAGCTAGCGAGTCTCCGAGCTCTAATGTCCTTTGAACACGATCTATAAATCTCGTTAAAATCTTAGGTCATCCGCAGTTCCTTATGATTTATACAAGTTTTGAATACATGCATTTAAGTGTTATTTTCTAGCTTTACATGTTATGTGTGCTCACTTGCAGTTATGCATTACGAAGGAGGCCTATGCATGCCACATATTTAGTATTCGTCATTACTATGCTATACATGTTAAGTTGGTCCTGTATAAGCCATATCAACTCCATTTATGATTTTGTATAATATTTATTAATTTTAGTCCGATGTGGTACACCGGCTGGAGGTATTTTTCCTTTAGCCCAGTGTGGTACATCGGCTGGACGAATTTTACCCCGGTCTGGTACACCGGCTGGAGGCATTTTTATTTTTACCCCGGTGTCGTACACTAGCTGGATGAACTTTATATGGATTATATGATCGGTTGGCCATTAGCATTTCAGTGATAGTCTTTGTTGTGCATTGGATGATTACATTTACACTTCAATATTGAGTTATCGTCAAGTTACGATTTTTAGGATTTCGGGTTGTTACTATTCCTTATTTTTGGCCATGTTATCATTTTTATCTTATATGTTTATAGTTTTTAGCCTTACATACCAGTACATTTTATTTGTACTGACGTCCATTCATCTGGGGACCCTTCCTGCAATTGTGCTACAGGTACAGGCCGAGGCTCAGATCATAGGACGCAGTAGGAGCAAGATTTTAGCAGAATAGTGGTATGCTCCTCTCTTCCAGGAGCCATGTCCTAGTTTTGACTATTTTGAGTTTTGTGTACAGCATGGGTAGGCGGGGGACCTGTCCCGTGCATTTCAGTTTGTTTACTCTGTAGAGGCTGATGTGGACTACTTTGTATAGTAGTTTTGATTGTGTAGTTGTGTTAGTTTTCCATTGCTCGGTTTAGCTTTATTGTAGCCTTGTCGTCTTTCCAGGTTGCATATCATTATTATCGAGACATTATGAGTCTAGTATTTATCTTGGTTGGTTGTGACAGGTGGCTTGGTCAACCTTAGTATTACATTTATTAATGTTATATAACCGGCTTGTCGATCAATCATGAATCGAGTGCCAATTGCGCCGTACCCTAGTTTTGGGGCATGATATTTCTATTTCTAAACCTTGGGTCATTATGTTCAGCTTATGAAGAATATCTCATGACTTATGATTACTTCAAATTTATGACGTTTAGCATGTTGTCCTTACTCTCATGTTCTATCTTATTTTATATTCATAATTTCGAACTATCGTTTTACTAGAATGTTTTACTTTCTCTACAAACTCAATACCTTCCAAGTACTGACCGCATACTCTATGCTATATTGTCTCATAATATAGGTTTGGGTGATCCACTACAGTCTCATCGTTAGCTCTCTCCTGCTTAGTCCAACCCTATTCCAGTTTTGGTTAGTCCTCATGATCCGAGGACGACAATTTTGATTATATCTCTTTGTTTATGTCTTTTATTTTTAGACTTACCAAGCTAGTTGAGGGTGTTGTTCCATCATCTCATCAGATGTTTAGAGGCTTTTCAGACAGCTATGTATAGATGGTTCTGCGATGTTGGCTCGTGCGATGGTTATATTATGTAGACTTCCGCTTATATTACATTTATACTTTATTTCTTCTTAGTAATGCACTTATTCATGCTATGTATGGGCCACAGGTTAGCTTGGAGCCATTCGTGGTTCTAGGTCCCGTGTTGCGGTCTGAGGTCCCAGCTCAGGTTGTGACAATTAGCCATGCAAATATTCCTAACTCCTATGATCAATAAGTGGCCTCTCCTAGCTATGAAGGTTATACTTTCATTCTTAATCCAAAACATGATTTCGTGATTTTATGAGTCTATAAGTGCCCTTTCGATTGCCAGAAAAAGTCTCCTAGTATGATGGAGATGTCCGGGTCTATATCACAATCAACTACACGAAGTCAGCCGGAAGCATAAATTTCCCAACTTTCACCAACATATCTTCCACCACCCCCACCAGCATCTTGATAGACTTATCGGTCATTTAGAGCTGGATAAAGGTATACTTAAGCATGGTCAATCTAAATTGCTTATATATGGCTAAAGGCATCAAATTTATATTTTCCCCATTGTCACATAGGTCATTCAAGTAAATCTACCGATTCTAGAGAAATGGTACATTCACCCGAATCTCCCTTTTTTTTCCAACACAAGTGCCGGCAATAATGGCACTCGCATGGTGCATCATCGGAATCAACTCCTCTTTGTCACATGGAAAGTTCCTTGTCAGCAACATCTTCAAGTTCTTAGCAAAATCCAGTTCTTCTTGATAGCATCAATAAATGGAACCCGAAGTGTAGCTTCCTTTAGCTACTCAATGTGCTTTGCAACCTTTGATGAAGAGCTTGTTGGGCTATTCTTTGTGGAAAAAGGGGAACAGACGGAGGAAAGTATTTAGCAATGCCATCTATTCCTTCCTTGGCCTTTTCTTTCCCTTTTGAAGCAATTGAATCATCTTTGACAATCTCCTCTGTTGGTGGCTTTTTGACTCTCACGTCAACACTCTCATCAACACTTGGCTTTATCAACCCTTCATCTTATTCATCAACCTCATGCAAAATCTCAACCTCTTCATCAACCACACCATCCTTGTCTTCATTACCCACAGGCTGTATAATTTTGTCACTCCTTGTGACAATAGCCATACATTAAGCATAGGAATAACCTACATGTCCTTTCGGATTAGCCACGACGTCACTAGGAAGATGGCCCTTTTGATTAGGATTTTGGTCACGGGAAAGATCACGTACTTGTTGTTCTAGCTTCTATAGGACGCGGTATGAGAACCTATAATCTTCATAAGGTTCCTTAGGAAATCATCCGATCTTTCTTGATTAGCAAGAACTTTCTCCGACATTTCCTCAAGCTTTGAGCCTCCATGATCTTGAGAAGAACCCTCTCTCCAATTTTGAGAGTTAGAGGGCGACCTCTCGGCGGAACATAAGAAGTTGATCTTAGATTCTGATAGTTCCCAACATTGTGCCAACCTTGATTCGGGCCATTATAATCATTCCTCATATAGTATTGACCTTGAACTTGCGGTTGAGGTCTCCACTACCCTTGATATGATGAAGGTAGGTGGCCTTGCTGGTAATGCGGCCTATAGCCACTAGATAAGTTACCAACATAGTTGGCGTCTTTAACTTGCATATGAGGTGGATTCTAAAATGGTTGATATTGATATGAAGGAGAGGGCATCTATGCCCATATTGAGCATCACTCAAGGCCTCTTCAACTACATATACCTTTTTGACATCAGCCTCGGTCAACTTTTTGGTAAGTAGGGTGATATTGGTGGCCATCATTTGATTACGATCCTAGTCCTCCTTCATTAAGTAAGATAATGAAAGAGTACCCATAATTAGCCCTCCACTTTGATCTCCTCCACGCAATGCATGGTTGTTCTTTGCAATCCAATCCAATATAATGGTAATTCAATTAAAGGTCTTATTCATGAAGCATCCTCCAGCTTCATTGTTTGCAACAGACTACGTCAACAAATCCAAATCTATATAGAACTTATCAAGCAAAATATGCTCGGAGAACCTATGATTGGGTGCCCAAAGTATATATATTGCTCAAACCTTTCTCAAGCTTCAAATAATTACTCCCCAAGGAGCTGTCGGAAGTAAAAGATCTTGACCTGCTGCTTCGCCTTCTTGATAGGCGGGAACCACTTTTTGAGGAAGACAATCACAGGCTCTTACCACATACAGATTGAATCCGGAGGTAGCTTGTGCAACCATTGTGGCTTCCCCGGTCAAAGAGTATTTGAATACCCTAAGTCGAATGGCATCATCGAAAATATTATTATGCTTGTGGAGGTTGCACACCTCCAAAAAATTCTTCAAATATTGATGAGGGTCATTATCGGTGGAGTTGTGGAACTAGTCCTTCACTTTGAACATCGTGTATATGCTATCATCTATCTTGAAATACATTGCATTCACTCTAGGTGGAACAATAGCGCTTGCGTAGTCAACCTCATCGTTGATTTCTACAAACATATTCTCCAACTCTCCCGGCGGAACAACCATGATCTAGTATCAAAAAACAAAAACAAAAGAAAAAGTAAAAGAATAGGTCTAATCAAGCAAACTAAACTAATAGTACTAGATTGGACTTATGTTGTAATCCCTGGCAATGATGCCATAATATTTGACAAGCTGCTCAAATCCACTCCAATTAATGATAGTGTAAAACGATCGAAGCAAATATAAAATTCAACTTGGAGTCGGGGTCGAAACTATTGAGACTACATTAAGCCCAAAATATCTAGTACTCGTCAATCTAGATTTGCAGATTTAAAGACTATTCGGATTAGGATTAGTCAAAATTTACTACAACTATTGATTGCAAATGGCTTAGGGTTAAATCAATTGATAAAAATACTAGGGAAGTAACCCCAAAATTGGGTTAATCCCCCTAAATCACCCAATATAGGTAAATTGAGAGTGGGCTATGGATGAACATGCAAGCATATACTTAGGCAACCCATGGGTATCTTGCGATAGCACCATAGGTGTCAATCTACTTCAATTTTGTCAAATTGAAGAGAACTCCCTTCTACCCAATTGCTTGTTGCCAATTGAAATTCAGCCTATGTCTAGGAGAATCCATCAAAGCAAAGGTTATGCCTTGAGTTATTATTGGTTGATGCTAACCAACCTAAATTTGCTCTTTCAAGACTCATAAAGGTAATTGGGTAGGATTGAGTGACTTTCATCATCAATCACACACTACAAAGCAAAGATCAATCAAATGTTCTTAAGCCCACAATCAATTTTACCAATTTGGAATCATTAGGATTCACAATCCTAGATCTGGGTTTAGTTACCCATAGAAACAAGAAGAGGAAAAAATGAGTAATTAGACATTCTTACCAAAGAATTGCAACTTATAGGAGAAATCTTGAATTGATGAACTTAATACTTCAAAATTACAATCTAAATCTAAGATCTACTCTACTATGGATGAAAAGTAAAATATTCTATCTATCTCTCTACTCTCTAATGAAAACTACTCAATAACACTCTTAAAAAACAAAAAAAATATCTATTTATCCTATGTCTCAAAAATCCCAAAATAATTTAAACTCGGAGGGTCTCAGATGTGCAAGGACGGACTGTCCTTTGGAAGGATGGACTGCCTTTGCCCTGTAGATTAAAAATCATCATCTTCCCAACAGCCTTCTGTCCTTTGATCGGCGGATCATCTTTTGGAAAGACAGTCGGTCTCTTGCTCATTAATTAAGATTGTCCTCTATCTCCTCATGGGTCCATCTGTCAATTGACGAATCGTCTTCTGGAAAGACGGTCCGTCCTTCTCTCTGTCGATTATGAACCTCTTCAAAATGGTTTCTGGAAATAATGGCACTAGCTAGACGGATGAACATGCAGACCGTCCTTTAGACAGACAGTCCGTCCTTTGCTTTGTATTTTTCACAGATTTTCGGTTTTGACTCATCTTTTCTTAATTTTGCTTGGGTTCCTGAAAGATCAGTTTTCACTTAATCTAGCTCCTAAAGACATGTAAAATGCTATGAAATAAAGCAAAGATGTATTGCAAATTTTCGACACATCAGTGGCATCTATGTATTTAGCTTTGTTGTCATAATATTTTCATGAATTGTAACTATGGCATTGTTTATGGGCTGTTATTGTGTCTTGATGTGAGATATTTTTACACGGGTATTGTGATAAAAGTGTTTGAGACAACACGTATAGGTTTGGACCTCATAATCGCTTTATTTTAGGACCAGTCGAGGATGTTGTTGGGTACACGTATTCATTGTACTTACCCTAACTTTTCTGCAATTTTTGTGCAAGTCTTGAGCCTAATACTTTCGGTAGGTGATCTTGTTTGATAGATCAGAGTTCGCTCGAGGTCTTAGAGATTGCTTCCTGACTAATCCAAAATATTCCAGACTTCTTACTTTGCTTTTATTTTCTATCTTGATGTATTTCTAACAATGTATTTCTCTTATTCCGCATTTTGAGATTCTTAGAATCTTGTATTTGTGTCACCCAATTTTGGGGGTGTTGTTGTTGGATTTCGTTTCTTTTACTTGATTTATTAAAAATCTCTTCTAAAGACTTACTTTCGCATGTTTATCTGTAATTGCTTGTCATGTAATTATTGACTGGTACATTGAGGGGTTGGCTTACCTATCTGTGGAATCGGGATAGGTGCCATCATGGTCCCGATCTTTGAATCGTGATACATATGAACAATTTGCAAAAGGAAATTCATGCAACACAATTATCATCAAGTGTATAAGATATCAAGAGCGATGTTAAGAATGCAATCAATTAATAGTAATCACCTCAACTCAGTCAAAACATGCTTCAAAATTCATAGATAATGTCAAATAATTACATAAATTAGCTCATAATCGGTTAAGAACCCAAACATGACACCTTACCTACATAGGTGCTCTTCATCTCACGTATATGGCACTCCCTTTATCCTTACTCTTATTACCATTTTATTACAAAAATATTTCTTATATTGTAATAAAAAAGTCTTAACTTACCTCAATCCGAAACACTCGAACTCACACAATTTCCTTGACTTTCCTTAGTGCCTCTGAACGCTCTCAATCTATTTATATACGAGTTCTATATAAGTATACGAGACTATAGATACTCATATCAATATAAAATTAGTTGGTTAAAATAATCAACCTTGAGCCCCCAGATCAAAATTGAAATTTTATTTCAAAAAAATCGGGTTACCAATTACCCAAGGTTCTCATATCCCGAATTTCAACTCAAAACAATACCAAATCGACCTTCAAAGCCTTGAAAATTCATTATCTTAATCTTAGAGCTAAAATCTTAACTTTCACATCAAATTCATAAATAAAAGCATGAACATTAATAGGTAATCTTGAAAAATGAATAAAACCAAGGTAGAATCATTACCCAACTTTAATACGGGAAAATTGCTTAAAAAATCACCTCAATATGAACTTCCTAACTCCAAAAATGTTGAAATATCAAAAATCCTGATCTGCCCATTAATCTGTTGCTGCTTGCTCTTTTTTGCGACCGCGAAAGGCCACTGGAATTGCGACACACACCTAGGATCCTATCCGTGATTGTGGACTAATGTCACATAGTTGCGATTTCTTGACTTAACAACCCTATAGATCGTGCTCTTGGCCATGTGATCGTGATGACAATACTCGCTGCACCAATAACTAAAAAATATGATATTTTTATATTGCGTGTTTGGGCATGAAACTCACCCGAATTCCTTGGGGTGTAAAAAATATATGCAAATCACTCCAAAATACTCTATAAACATATCGAAACTCTCAAATTACCAATCCGAGGTTGTCTAGACTCATATTTGGTCATGGTCAACTCTTATCCTTCCAAATAAACTAGTTCCAACTTAAGCGTCAGAAACACTTCCGAGCCCCTCGGAGCCCGTTTAAACTATCCAACTAAGTCTTAAATTATAATCCGAGCCTATAGGAATTATCAAACCTCAATTTCAAGTCTATTTATCTCGAGTATTGACTTTGCTCAACTCTTATTTTATTTCTTTCATCAAAGTGTCTAGTCTTTGGATTTTCTTCCCTGATGAGTTACTCGTTACAGTTTCTACTAGTTGAGGAGAGCCATCCATAAAGGCGACATCAACTTTCTATCTCTACTTTCAGTCTTTTCATTTCATTTCGAGGTGCGTATCATATAAATTGAACTTAGGTTCTTAGATTGCTACATGACATAGTATTTTGGTCATGTAAGTTCATATTTAACATTTCATATTCTCTTTTCACATTTATGATTCTGAAATTATTTTTTATTTATTATTTAATATTGCTTTCGTGTTTATCGTAATACTCAACATTGTTGGTTGATTTGACATGACTAAAAACTCATTATATGCTGATCACGATTTAAGTGTCAGATTTGGATTATAACAATTGTAGTTGATAGAATTAGTTGAGTATTTGTGTTAATAAAAGATGATAACTTCAAAATAAACTAATTCAATGGCTATTAAAGGTTATCCTTGATTGGATAGGAGCACTCCACTTAAGTCCTAGAATGGTTTTTCTTTTTGAGGTATGATTATATCTTTTAATTAGGGTCAAGCCCTCGCCGCAATTTTGCAATTTTTATTCGTCTCTAATCGAACAAGTAAAACTCAAAAGCCCTAATGCAAAAACCTCACCTGTCTGGTTCTCCAAACACAATTCCTGGGAAATGAGTACTTTCAAAAGAGCTCTCAGATCCAAATTATCTTTGTTTTCTGCAATTTCTACTTTTAATTCTCATCCTATAACCACTCCTCGACCCTCTTTATCTCATTTTCCTTATAGTCAAAATGCTTCATTTTGCTCTCATCCTCGCCAAAACAATAAAGAAGGATCAACTATAGATTTGAACCAGTACCCTTCTGATAATATTCGTAACTTTTCAATTATTGCCCATGTTGATCATGGAAAATCCACCTTAGCTGACCGCCTTCTGGAACTTACTGGAACCATTAGAAAAGGACATGGTCAGCCTCAGTACTTGAATAAATTACAGGTAAATTTCCTTTAGTGCTTCATTCATGTTATAAGTAATGATTAAAATGGTATATAAGTTTGAGGTTTCTCTATTTGTTATTTATTTATTAATTTTTTAAATGGAGCCACCCCTCTTTCTTCAAAATTTTTTCTCCAATATATGAAAGTTTGAATACCATGGAGATTAAGAAAGTAATGAAGACGGGGTCATAGATATTCCATAACATTTGTATAACTATAATATATGGCTATATTATAAGAAACATTTGTGCGGTTATAAAAGGTAAAATGAGAAGTTTGAGTTATAACTGTAACTAAATTTAGAAAAAACTCATTCTTTTCGGAACGAGACTAAAAAGGAAATAGTGCCACATAAAAGGGAATGAGGAGTACTTGTGAAAATTTATCTTTCTAGCTCGAGCTCAAGACATTCAGAGGTTTCTTCTAAAAGTTTAAGCTCTTACATACAACACACTTTTATTTTGACTTAATTATGTCTTTAATATGCCCTCGCATAGGCGAGGTATTTTTAATAGTGAGAAAAAAAGAAATCCTTACTTTCATCAAGAATTCTGTGTTGACTCGGATATTTTTGAACTTTTGGTTGGTTTTGTTATTTTTAGCATATTTATAAATTTTCCATTTGCACAAAAATGCATCTCATAATCAGACGGCCTTTAGCCACAAGCATGTAAAACTATTTTGAGGTAGTCTTTGATCATTTTTCTGGATCCAAAAGCCTTTATCTGTAATATTTGTACTAGTTTGATGATTTTCGGGCTCGAAATCATTGTGAGTTAGCTATTATAATGTGTTTGCAATTGCTTATTAGCTTTAGATGTGACATTCACATAGATATTTGGCTTGGAATGAAGGTAGTCCTATTTTGATTACGAGGGTTATGACAATTTCACACCCTTATAAAAAATAAACAAAAGAACTAAAAGAGTTTACAATCTTAGGAGTTTTTTCTTGTATTGTTTAGGAGCAGACAGTTGTGGAGCGTTTGTCTTTCATCCTCCGTCTGCGAGAGCGGTTGGGGATGTTGTATAGGTAGGGTTGTAAGGAACGAGATAATTTCAACTAAGAGGCTATGTACTTCATGGATTTATGCATATCTTTTCTACTCTGAGGTTATCTAATGAAGTTCCAGATCACATCCTTATGGGAGAGAACTAGAGGTGAAGTGTGACTTAGTAGTACTAATCATCTTGTTTCTTTTCTCTAAATAATGAATACAGTTGAGATAGATGTTCATATCCTAGGAGAATAAATGTTGATCCGAAGTTATAACTTAACTGTCCTTCTGTTTGAATTGGTGGCTAAGAACAAGAATCTAATTGTCTGTTCAATTATTCGAGGATGGAACTAGAACAGATATTGTGTTTGGTATGAGGTGGACTATGACAAATCTATTGTCAAAAGCTGATAGGGTAGACTTAAATTCACATGGAAGGAAGTGTCTCAAAAGACCGCCAAATGCTTGGTATCAATACAGACTTAGCCAAAGATATGACACAATGGAAGAAAAGGAGCCATATAGGAGATAGCTACTAGTTGCGGATAGGTTTTAGACTCGTAAGGAACTTCATTTTTATTGTTATTAGTATTAGTTATATATATTTAATGTATTTTTAAGTTTTATTTATTATGATGAAGATATGATATGAGCTTAAATGAAAAAATGAGGATCCATATAGTCAACCCTAACTTGTTTGGGACTGAGGCGTAGTTGTTGCAGTAGTGGTTCATGAATTGTTGAGATGATTAACCAGTTTAAAGTTCACCCTCCTGATATTCATGAATGGATCTTCTTTTGCTTTTCTTTTCTACACTTGCAAATGTTTTACTAGCTGCTTAGTGTTGTGCCCGCAAGTGTACGGGTCGTACAAGTAATATAGTGGCCCTTTTTAAGAGCCGGACGTCGAACCCACAGTGACTGGACCAATTAATCTAATTATCAAGTTCAAGTGTGATAGTAACTTTCACAAGTGTTGATGTAGACTTTTTCGATAAGGTTTAATTAAGTCTAGGGGATGTCAACGAAATACTCTGAATTAATTCAAGGAGCAACTAGAGTTAAAGCCGGATAATCATGCGATACTATGCTTTGTAATGGTTTTAGTATGAAACTATCAATTGTCGTCTCACATAATTAAAATTGCAGTTCATGGCCTTCCGAACCTCTAAACACGGCAAACTAGCCTCACTACTACATCGTTGAGCGAGGTTGTTATTTCTAGTTCGTGGGCAATTCAATTACGTGGATGTGGTTGACGTGGATATGATTAGGGACTCTCGTACTTCTAATCTTTCGACTCAACTTAGCTTCACAACTACTTCTTCGAGTGGTGATGTAATAATTCTAAGTTGGTGTCTAGCTATCCCGTTTTATCAACCAAGCAAGGTATTAGGTATATTTCTATCCTAACACAAATTATATCGTGAAATACAATCTTGCTCCCTACATTCTCTTGTTCTTGCCTAGGTCATCTTTCTCAAGCATGTACCTAGGCTTAACCCACTTATTTTCGTGGTGATCAGTCATAAAAACAACCATAATTAAGAATGCAAGACAAAACAACAATCAATAACTTAAAACCAAAACAAAATCGCAAAATCACAATCATATCTTGTGGCTTCAACCCTAGAGGGAGGGTTCTAGCCACTCATGTTCGTATAGTTACAAGAAAATATAATTAAAGTAACCTACTTACAAGAATTGGTAGAAAAGAAGATAATTGATGAACCCTAAGTGAGTTCTCCCACTTCTCCCTCATTCCTTGGCAGTTTTTCATAAATAAATCGTGACTTCTTCTTTTTGGGAGCTAAGGGACCTATTTATAGTAAATGAGAATTGTGCAAAATTATGCCTGTTGTGGAATGGCTCTGTGGCACGGAGTGTATCGCGGAGCACTGCCTCCGTGACACGGTGTGTATCGCAGAGCACTGCCTCCGTGACACGGTATGTATCGCGGAGCACTGCCTCCGTGACACGGAGGTATTGCGGAAGCACTCTAGAAATCGCCCAATTTATTCCAACTTTGGTGTTTCTCTCCTGATATCATTCCTCCACTTCACCAAATCATAGATTGGGTCCTCCAATACATTATTTACCTTCAAAAATAAGGACTAATCATGTGGGTTAATACATATTCACATATACATAAAAACACATGAGAATGTATATAAATAAATAGATAAACAAGGAAAAACTAAGTTATAAAGTATCACTTGGGCATGCTATTTTGCCCACGATCACTTAGATATTGAAGTTCAGTGGTCAACTTCTACTTCCAAGATCCCTTTTTTGCAAGGTAAATAAATTTCACTAAAATATGCCCAAAGCCTGTATACAAAAGGTATACCAAAAAGTTAAAAAAAACCTACAAAAGAGTTGGTTTTCTATGAATGACACCAAGCTTATACACAACAAGGAACCTCATGAGTCCAAAAAGAAATAAGGGAGAGGCTACTCCTTAAAATGTATCAAATTCATCTCTACACCTTGAAGAAGCTCTTCTCTTTCTTTCTCTCCTAACAACCACACAAGTGCAAGTAGGCCACACTCCAAGCAGTGTGCTTTCTTATCCTTCCGTAACACACATTAATTGAATATTAACCCTTTCATACTACCTTGCATCACTCAAGAGATTCCATATCAACTCAACATTTCCCACTATACCTAGAAGCATCTTGTCAATGTAGAAGGAGATGATCTGCATCTTCACCTGATTCTTTACACATAAACACCAACTAACATAAGTAGCCTTCGTCTTTCTCAAGTTCTTGGCCGTCGAAGTCACTCCTCTTGTTTGTAGCCAAGTGAAAAACACACATTTCTTGACACTTTAGAGATTTATACCGACTACTGAGTTGTACGGGAAAACACCCTCCTCCTTAATCAATAGCTTTTAATAAGGCTTGACAAAGAAGATACTCATTCTTTCCGACAAGTCGATTAAGCTTTAAAACTCAGTTATCTCCCAATCATGGAAATTCATTCTAACCCTCAAGTCCCAAAAAAGTTCTCCATATTGTAGCCTTCAAACTCTTTGGATTGTCAAAGTCCTTAGACAAGAAATCAAAAAGTATTAGGGAATGAAACTATTGAAGTATTTTCGCCCCACACCTATGCTCCCAAAAACTCATCCTCCTTAGACTCCCTACCAGGCTACGCTAAAAGACACATTGTCACTAAACTCATTCCATCACACCCCTTAAATTGTGCTCCTCCATCTCATAAAAAATGGGAATCATTGATGATTCATTTAAAAAAAAGACTTATCTGCATCAATATATCATAACGATGTCCTTAGTTCTCCAATTCCCTTGCAAAACCTCACATTTTTCCCCAATAAGGCCTTATTGAAACCTTCAAATAAGTAACTCCTAACCGCCTGATGCTTAGAGTTGTAACAGTCTTCCTGCGCACCAAATGAAACTTCTTTACCCCATTGGATGAATCCCATAAAAAAATTCTTTGAATTCTCAATCAACTTTGCTGTGATACTGGAAGGAGCATGAAACAAAGACATGAAATATGTGGGCTGCTTGATAAAGTGCTCTTAATGAGTACATCCTTTCTACCTTTGGACAGCTATCTTTTCTGCCAACCAGCAAGTCTATTCTCGACCTTTTGTAGTACCCAATTCCATGCAGCTTGGTCTTTAGTTGAAGCCTCTAGAGGCAAAACGAGATAGGTATAAGAAGAGCCCTAACCTTACAATTCAAAATATGTGCAAAAACATGTATATCCTCCATCTCGCACTTTTTTCGGTTGATCTCGAGGCTTGATATCACTTGGAATCATGTTAACAATTGTTCCTAATATTCCAACTGAGTCATGTCAGCATCATAAAATATCAAAGTATAGACAAATAATAAATGCAAGACCCTAACGGTACCACATCCCCCAAGCGCTATGGTGAAGACCCTTAAATAACCATTTGCGACAACTCTATCCTTCATCCTACTCAAAGCCTCCATGAATAAAATGAACAAACTTGAAAAAAGCGGGTCTTGTTATCTCAAACCTATCAAACTACCAAACAAGTCACATGGATTATCATTTACCAGTTGAGTACATAACTGTAGAGATGCAATGCTTGATCCATTTACTCAATTTGACACCAACATCCATCTTCAACATTATGAAATCCAAAAATTTCCAATTAACATAATCATAGGCCTTCTCGAGATCCAACTTACACAAGATGCATGGTTCTCTTTTCTATCTTCTAGAATCCACCACTTCATTGCCACTAGTGTTGCGTCTGATAGCTGGCTATCTTCCATAAAAGCATTTTGCAAAGTAGATATATTCTCTTTCAAGACTTTGTAAAGTCTATTGGACCACTTCAGGGATTATCTTATAGATGCTTCCCACCAGACTATAATCCTTAATGCTCGTTGCGCCCTCCTTTTTGGAATAATGGCTGAATGATGTATTAAGACTTTTTCCAAAGTCTCCCCTTTCTGGGAACTCCTTTATAGTCTCCATTACCTCACTGTTGACTGTATTCTGACACTCTTGGGAGAAAGCCGAAGTGAAACCATTTGGCATTGGGGCCTTATTTCCTACACAAATCTCCACCGCTTCCCTTATCTCCTCTTCCTTGATTACCGTTTCTAACCACTGTTACTTTTCCTCACCTATTTGACTAAACCTCGGCCCCTCCAATTTTGGCCTACAATCTACCTCCTTTATGAATAAACACTCATAGAACCCAACAATTGCGCCACCTACTCCCCCCTCTCTCATATGCACTTTCCCTTCAACCTCTTCCGAATATGCCTTGATGTTTGTCTCTAACAAGTTTCTTGGGCAATTGCTAAAGAAGCTAACTCCCTCTACAAAACCTCTAACCTCCCCCCCCCCCCCCCCCGCCCCCCGACTTCCTTCCTTCTCCCACCCTCTCTAACTCCAAAACTTAATTCACAATTTCCTTCATATTCACCTTACCCTTCCAGACGCTTCCTTATTCCACACTGTAATTTTTTATTTTTATTTTTGTAACTTTAACTTTTTTGCACATCTGGAAGGTGGAGTTCCAACCACTTCCTAGCTATTCCACTGATTGTTCACTCTATCACCAAAGTCCGCCTCACAAAACCACATGTTCTCGAATCTGAAAGACTTATGCTTGTGCCTTTTCCACCCTCCAATATAAGTGATCCAATGTCAACTTGGCAGGGGTCTGTATCACATTCAGATCAAGTCCTCCCTAGTGGTAGACACCAAGAACCTGTCAACTCTCGGTGTAAGATGTAGAACCCTCCAACCTGGCCCAAGTTAAACTAGCACCTATTGAATGAAGATCAATAAGAAAATGATTATCAATATACTCTGCGAAATCCTCCATTGCCCTGAACACCACCCGACAACCCACTTTCTCCTCCAGAAATCTTATAGTATTACAGTCTCCACCTAACACCCATAGAATGTTCCAATCCCCAAAGCCACCAGCCATCTAATCGCAAAGAATCTCTTTAGAATCCTCCCTGGCAGGACCGTACACACCCTCAAAACCCCACTCCAACCGAGCAGCTAACAAAATCTGTACTTTTTGTCATTTTTCCTTATTAGAGAACTAAGTATTTGTGCTCTCTGTTCATATATACACAATTAACTCCTGATACTGTTTGGTGTATTTATGTGAAAAATCTGTAATTTGTCTTAGGTAGAGAGAGAACGGGGAATAACTGTTAAAGCCCAAACAGCAACTATGTTCCATTGTCACAAGTTCCTTGGCAGTGACACAGATTTTTTGTTAAATCTTATTGACACACCTGGGCATGTAGATTTCAGCTATGAAGTGTCCAGATCTTTGGCAGCTTGTCAAGGTGCCCTTTTGGTTGTAGATGCAGCCCAAGGTGTGCAGGCACAGACTGTTGCTAATTTTTACCTCGCGTTTGAATCAAACCTGGCCATAATTCCTGTCATAAACAAAATTGATCAGCCCACTGCTGATCCAGATCGGGTAAAAGCACAGCTCAAATCCATGTTTGACCTCGATCCTAGCGATGCACTATTGACATCAGCAAAAACTGGTCAAGGTCTAGAGCAGGTTCTTCCTTCTGTGATAGAGCGAATTCCTCCACCCCCTGGTAAAAACACTTCACCTTTGCGAATGCTTTTGCTGGATTCATATTATGATGAGTACAAAGGAGTTATCTGCCATGTGGCTATTGTTGATGGTGTTCTGCACAAGGGTGACAAGATTTGCTCTGCTGCAACTGGCCAATGTTATGAAGTTTCCGATGTTGGTATCATGCACCCAGAACTTGTGGCAACAGGAATCCTTTAACAGGTCAAGTTGGATACATAGTCAGTGGAATGCGTTCAACAAAAGAGGCCCGTGTTGGAGATACTCTACATCATACACGAACAGTTATACAGCCTCTTCCAGGTATCTTTGCTGTGTTTATGCCATAGATTTTAGAAGAAATTGGAATATTTAGAAAAGGTCAGCAACTTGCTTATTTGTAGGCTGTGGAGAAGATATCTTTCACAGTCAAGATGTCCATGTTATTTATGATGTTTTGGAGCTCCTTCCCCCCACCAACCTCCCCCTGCATGCCCAAGAAAAATTGAGAGAAAGAAGCAAATGGTGGATCTTCCAAATGGGCTAGAGTAAATACCTCACAAGAGATTTTGATTTATGTTCGTCAAACAAAAGCAAAGAATGCAGTATGTAAAAGCTTATGATTGGATAATACATCTTATGAACAGTTTTAGCTTCATAGCCTGAAAGATTTAGCTATGCATATTGTCATCATGGCCTCTAAAAGATCTCATTATGAGACTAGGTGTTTTTTTTTCTATTCTTGTTACCAGAGCTTGTCTCATCACAATATTTTCCTTGGTGATACATGAAGGTTTCAAGCCAGCAAAACTTATGGTCTTTTCTGGCCTATATCCAGCTGATGGATCTGATTTTGAGGCACTTAACCATGCCATAGAGAGATTGACGTGTAATGATGCCAGTGTCTCTGTAACTAAAGAAAGCAGCACAGCTCTAGGTCTGGGTTTCAGGTATGGATAAATCTTAATTCTTAAGACATTATATTTTAACTTCATTTCTTGTCCCTAATTTAGTCTCTTAACCCCTGCTAACAGATGTGGTTTCTTGGGCTTACTTCACATGGATGTTTTTCATCAGCGGCTTGAGCAGGCACGTTTATTAAGTCATTTTAAATGTACTTTTCTTCAATTAAAACCTGGATTAATGAATACCAGACAAGGAGACAGCTCATCTCTTCAGGGAAAATAGCGATTTTAGTCCGTGTTATAGGTTTATTCCAGTTTTGGTCCTTGTAATTAAACTAAGCATAATTAACCTTCAATTAGTATAAACGTGCAATTTTGATCCTTCAAACTAACGAAAGTTTAAAACTTAACTGAATCATTAATTTTAAAAATATAGATTATTTTTTTGGTAAAAAAATGAAGGTTAATTTGTTTGGAAGGCTAGCCTCCATTGACAAGCACCATAATGAGGTCGTTTATCCACCCAAGTTTCTGGTTTCTTCACTCTCATCTTCATCACCATAACAATCCTCATCTTCATCATTTTCCTCTCCACCTCCAACAACTCTCCCTCAGTTGTCACCGCTAAGATTCTTGCTTCTCGTCTTCACTCAGCCTCATTTTCTTCTGCTGATTCTTCCGATACTCATTATGTACCAGAGTCTGATAATCACTCATAACTAGCAGTATAGTTTCAGCACCCACAAACTTCCCAAGTAAATCTTGGATTTATGTTGCCTATTGAAGAGGATTACTAGTTGTGATATTTTTGATGGTGAATGAGTAGAGGATAATGATCTTCAGGCGCTTTATAATCCGTGTTCTTGTCCATTTATTGATAATTCTTTCAAGTGTTTCAAGAATGGATGTATGTCATGATACAGATTATCTCAGCCTTAGATGGAAGCCACATGGTTCTGAGATCCCAAGGTTCCATCCTTAATTCAAATCCCTGATTATAAAGCTTTTCTCAGATCTTCTTGTTGAAATTATCTCTTTTTCTATTTGGGGAAATAATAGGTTTGATGGGTTGAAAATGTTGAAGATGTTGAGGGGGAAAAGACTGTTTTTTGTGGGGGTTCTTTGGACGGGAACATGTGTGAATCTTTGATGTGCATGACAAGATAATTCTTTGAATAGGAACATGAAAAGATAATTTTTTGAACCAATTTGATTAGATTTTCATTGGAGGGGATGAGTCGATGATGATGACACCTCATTATTGTGCTTGTCAATGATGGCTAGCTTTCCGAACAAACTAATTAACCTTCACTTTTGATTTTTTTACTTTTCTATATTTTTTAAAATTAAAGATTCCGTTTAGTTTTTAACTTCCGTTAGTTTGAAGGATCAAAATTGCACTTTTATATTAAATTGAAGGTTAATTATGCTTAGTTGAATTACGCAAGGATCAAAACTGGAATAAACTTATAACACAGGACCAAAGTCGCTATTTGCTCATATCTTTAATAAGCAATTACTGCTCCAGATGCTGGTCTTTCTTGTTGGAACCTCTCTCTCTCTCTCTCTCATGCACATGCACACACTTACAGAAAAAGAAAAAAAAGGAAGAAGAAAGAAGTCTTGATTCCTCCCTCTTCTGGTTTCTTTTTCTGTTGGGAACAAATGAAGATAGAACTATATCTTACTTCAGAAGATGCTTACTTAGTGTAATGCTGACAGGAACATGGAGCACATGTCATTTCCACTGTTCCTACGGTGCCATATATTTTTGAGTACTCAGATGGAAGGTATGGTTACCTGCATGCTTTTACCTTTTTGAACGCTTTTCACCAACCTTACAATCTACTTCTATTTCCTACTTTTCTCGGTTCTGTCCTTTTAGCAAATTACAGGTTCAGAATCCTGCTGCTTTGCCTTCAAACCCCAAAAATCGACTTATCGCCTGCCGGGAACCTACTGTGATAGCTACTATTATAATCCCTAGTGAGTAAGCTCCCATGAACTTAACATTTTTAGTTATTTTTCTCAACTATATGTGGCAGTTTCTTGATCTCTCTGCTTGGGGCTTGTTTGGTGTTAAGTATGTACATAATTACTCACATCATACTTCTGCTTAAAGGTATGTGGGGTCTGTTATCACTTTATGCGCTGAGCGTCGCGGAGAGCAATTGGAGTACTCATTCATTGATAGGTAACTGTTCTTATGCTGATTTGATGTCTGCTCATGAAAGATGTGCCAAGTTTGTGGCACACAGAGTGACATGAAAGCTATTGCATTTTTGTTTTTGTTTTTAACTTTGTTCTTTTCTTTTCAATCATTTATTTGTAAGTGAAACTAGTGGGTGATGGCAGCCTTGCAATATCTTCTGGAAAGATACTTTATATAGCAAAGCATGCTTGATTTGAAATTGAATTTTGTTTTTTGATGCTCATGAGGAAATTCTTTTCATCTTTTCTCAAGCTCTTATAAACTTCAAGATTGATGGTATACAAGTTCTTTTCCATCCTGCGCAGCCAGCAGGCTTTCATGAAATATCGCATGCCTCTGAGGGAAATTGTTGTGGACTTCTACAATGAATTGAAAAGTATAACATCAGGATATGCTTCGTTTGATTATGAGGACTCGGGGTAAGTTCACTCCTCTCTTTTTCTTGCACTGTTTCTCTAGGAACATACAACACAACTCAGAAATTTATTGATCAAATATATATGGACTCACCTGAGCATCTATCCATGCATAAAATTTTAATTCATTCAGAAAAAAAGTTTTCCTCAACAATCTTTTTTTAGTTGCAAGTGCTTCTGATCCAATTTTGCATCTTCCTCGTTTCTTTTCATCGTCTTTTTTATTTTTTGGATAGGTATCAGGCTTCAGATTTGGTGAAGCTGGATATTCTCCTCAATGGCCAACCAGTTGATGCTATGGCAACCATTGTCCACAAATCAAAAGCTCCACGTGTTGGCCGCGAACTTGTGGAGAAGCTTAAAAAGTTTATCGACAGGTTTACTTATTCAACCTGTTATCTGTTTCGTTTTGTATTGCTACTTCCAGTTCCTAATACAGATAGTTGAGCAGGCAGATGTTCGAAATTATCATACAAGCTGCTATTGGATCTAAGGTCATTGCCAGGGAGACGTAAGTCTAATTTCTCCGTTGGTATTATAATCATACATCTGTTAGACTATTAAATTATCCTATGAATACAGTTTTTACTGCTTCAACTTTTTTCTATAACACGTCTATTATTGTACATAACAGTGGTGATTATTTATGGTTTCCTCCCCATAATGAGTGGCCACGATTGATGCAAAAACATACTGTTGAATAGCTGTTTTTTGCTGATTGTTTACTAGATTAGGGATTTAAATGGCAATCTTATTCCACCTTGTTCCCAGTGTCAACCTTTTCATCTCTTTCTGGGTCTGCAAGCAACGTTTTGGTAATAGACAACAACCTTTTTAGATCTTAGATTTTTAAGTATAGTAGGGACGGAGAATTTTGGAGTACACGTCCATGCTTTTGCTCCCCTCTTCCCCTTTTCCGGTTTTGTATTTTGCAGTAAGAGAAATCGGGTGGTTGACCCGATGCTGTTTCTTCAGTATGCCATGTATACAATTTTAGAGTTTTAAAACATCTTCCCTTAAAGTTTCATAGATAAACTGTTGTATATTCGATATAAAGTCTTTTTTTTAAAAAAAATCGGCTTTAATAATGGAAAAGATTTCTGCTTATATGCCCAAATCAGTTAATAAAATCAGAATCTGATAAATCGGATCAAACCGTATAGTCAGCTAGGAAGCACTAGCTAGGCAAGTCATACTGGAAATGTTGTTCCACACATTGGCTCAATTCTACCTTCCACATCCAATTCTTCCTTCATTACAAGGCCCAGCTTCTCCATCCCTCTCTTTCCTCTTTTCACCCCCATGTCGCCACATGAGGGGGAACATGGGGACGTAAAAAAGGGAGTCCTATCAACTTGTTCCAACAACGGATCCAGGATTTGAAGTTTATGATTTTCTAGAGATCTAAGATTGTATTAAAAAATTATTAAAAGTGCCGGAGGGGATTCTAACCCTCACCACGGAGGACTTAAGTGGGTTCCATTTCTACCACCGGATCAAGAGGCTGCTTTGTTACTGGGCTCCCAACACATATTTCTTGTATAATATACGTAATAGATTACTCAATATAAATAGAGGATCTGCATCTGGTTCGAGGGACCCCCACCCCCCCCACCCCCCACCCCACCCAAAGCCCTAGATCCGCCCCTGTAATGCTGTTTGATTTATATCTCTTTGTTTCAGGCTTTCTGCTATGAGAAAGAATGTTCTGGCAAAGTGTTATGGTGGTGATGTAACAAGAAAGAGGAAATTGTTGGAGAAACAGAAAGAAGGGAAGAAGCGAATGAAACGAGTGGGATCCGTGGATATACCCCAAGAGGCATTCCACGAGTTACTCAAGGTATCATGACCATTATGGTAAATGAGTGTCTTCAAGATTTCTAGGTACAACAAAAAGTTAAATGAAAGAATTCTTCTGTTTCTTCCTAGTCCTAGTTAGTTAATTAAGTGTATCCCTTTTAGGGGGCAGATTCATTTGATAATTGAATTTTGGTAGCATACAGAAGAGACGATGATTAATAGAAAATGGTAACACTATATTGACTTATCCCAGGATTTAAACCTCTTGTCTAATGAAAAATTAGTTAGAAGTAGTAATTATTGTTGGTCAGTGCCATCCATGTCAGTTGGGTATAACATTACTAATTTTTCCGTAGAATCACGTACCATTTTCATGAAGACTTTAAACTTGTATATATTTTGGAGCATAAGGTGGCAATTTCACGACATATAATATGTAAAACCTTTAATTAGTATGTCGGCTTCTGCTTCTCGGGCTTCCTTTTGTGTTTTAATCTGAATGAATTATCTACAAGTTTTATATTAGTTTTTCTTTCAAAAGTAATATAAACAAATAATATTTATAACTTTAATTCATGTGTTTTGTCAAAATTAAATTTTTGAATGGTAAAATAATAATCTAATCAAATCAAAGCGTTACTTTTATTTATTTAAACAAAAAGGTAAAAGACCCACTATATATATTAAAAATTTTGTGTATTAAATGATTAATTTTATATTTTGTCGATTGATTTTAAGATATTTAATTGTTTTTGAAAAAATATAAATAGTTCTAATTAAGTAATTAGTTGTAATATATATCACATTAATTAAAATATAATGTACTTTTAAAAGTACAATTTCTTATTTTAGAAACGAAAAAGGCTCAAAAATACCCTTAATCTATTAAAAATTGTTCAAAAATATCTTCCTTTCACGGTTTCACTTTCACCTATTGAATTAAAAATGCCCTTAACGTCTTTTTTTAAGTTCAAAAATGCCCTCCAGTTAACAATAAATATAACTTGAAGTTTTATTAAACAAGTGGCCATTTTTTATTTGCCAACCTAATTTTTTGACCCCGTAAAAAGACTCAATCCAATCAAGCGCCCAAACCCATTTTTAATAAATCTAACCCAGATCTTATATCTTTCATACCTCCTGATTATTTGCTCTTCCTCTCACATGGAGATTTAAACTTGTCTCTCTTCTTTCTTTCTTCCCCGTCAATTTCATCTTCCCCTTGCTTCCATTTAGCCTTTGTATATAATTTGTTGTTTTCTTTTTCCCTCTTCAATGTCGAAAAGTTCAGTTTTTTCTTATTATCAAGGTTGGTCGCATTGCTATTGAAAATCGATTTCAAATCATTTCACAACGTTTATTCAAGTGCAAAAATTAAAGAGTACTTTTATAGTGTTGTGGGGTATTTTCTTTTGTTCTGTAGCGGTTAGAATGATGTAGTCTAGTAAGTTTGATAATAGAAATGAATAGAGGAATAGAGCTACGCAATGCAGTACTTTTTCGTATAGTTTTAAAGTTATTTAGGTGTCGAAATGCAGAGAAATCTGCTACGTGACGCTTTAAATTGATGTTTAAGTGAAAGATATTTTGGCATTATATAATGGTGTACTTTCTGCTATATTATTATGTATTGTAGCTGTTATTTATTGGGTTAAAGCTGCTATTTTTTGAGTTTAAATTCTGCATTTCTACTACTGTTTTTGGGCTTAAAATTTGCATTTTCTCTGTTTTACCCGAGTTAAATGTTGTAATTTTTAGCTGCTATTTTTTGAATTATAACTTGTTGTTTATTTGTTGTTATTGGGTAAGAAAGAAAGCAGTGGAAGAAAGAAGAGAGGAAAAGCTTAAATGAACGGGTTCGGGTGTTGGGTTGAGTTGGGTCTTTTATTGGGTCAAAAATTTGTGTTGGCCGATAAAAGATGGCCACTTATTTAATTGAATTTCATATCATATTTCTGTTAATCGAGGGGATATTTTTGAATCTAAAAAAAAATGTTAAGGACATTTTTAATCCAATTGATGGAAGGAGGGTATTTTTGAACGATTTCTAATAGGTTAAGGATATTTTTGAGTCTTTTTCGTTTTAGAAAATATTATTTGTTCTTTTAAAACTATTTACTTAGGTCCCATATGATATTATTGTTAAAAAAAATTTAAGTTTAAATATTTTATTAATTGGGTTATAAGTGTTTAATTTTACAAACTTGAAAGATCGGTCAAATATTAAAATAAAAATAAAAATAAATGCATCATCAAATTTAAAAGACAATTTGAAGTGAGATTATGCAGAATTTATGTACAAAAGATTCTTTTTTGTCTCTCTTTAGTCCTATGTTAATTCCAGAGGAAACAACCCAATATTTAAGTGATATTAATTCGAACGTTAATTTTAGTATTTTGAGTTTAATTGCCTTTTGACGTATTTTTCTTTAAAAGTCATGTTGAACCCATTGGAAATAAATTAAAATGTTATGGTAAAATAATTAAATTATTCCTTGATAGGATACTACTCATCAATTTAAAGGAAAAAAAAAAGAAAATAAAAAAGTTTTATTAGCAGAAAATATCGTCAATATTCTATTGCACAAAATTGCTATGTATCGCCATTTTCTATTTGTGATATTACTTAAAAAATTATTGTAATTATTTGCCAATGAATGTGAGAAATTAATAATTTGTGTCTTGAAATAGTTATTTTACATAATTGAACTAAATATGACTTTGATAATTGAGTTTCTAAAAGAGAATTGAATATTTATTTAGGCAGATGATTTGACATATATTGATCATGTAACGATAGCAAACAGATAAAGCAATCATCATAAAAAGTATCACTAAATACAACATTTCTTGTAGTGTTTAATAACTAGGCCTGGCCGATGAGGAGGGGATGGGACGGGACGGGACGAACCGGGATGGGCCCAAGGGAGGAGGAGCCAGGACGAAATGGGACAAGTTGTTTTCCGTCCCGTCCCACTATATAAACAAGATGGGATGGGATAAATGGGACAAACGGGACGGAAAATAATTTTTTTTAATTATTTGATATTAAAACTTAAATTTCTTTTAAAATTTTTTAGTCTTATACTTTAAAGTCCTATAGTCAGAGTCTTGGAGACTTTAAATTTAAATTTGAATTAAGAATTTAAGGCTGAAATAAATTCTAAAGTTTGTTAAAGTTTGAAGTTTGAAATTTAAAATATGACGTAACTATTTATTTGAAATTAAAAATTTAAGGCTAAAATAAATTCTAAAGTTTCTTAAAGACCTAAAGTTTGAAATTTTAAATTTGAACAATAAAGTAATTATTTATTTGAATTTTATAAGTTTATTTAAATTTTGTAAATTAAATTTCATACTCTGTAGTAAGTTTGTATTTTGTAAATTGTATACTTGTAAACTTGAAAATTGTAATTAAAGTTTTTTTAAATAGATTAAAAGACTTGTATTTAATTATTTAAAGATAACACAACAAATAATGAAATTGAAAATTAAGGCCAAAAGCCTTTAAATTTATTCAGATAAAATAGTATCATCCAAATTTGTATTATTGTTATAAATATATTTGTATTATAGTGAATGTCTATAAAGGTATTTATATTGCAGTGAATCTGTGTATTTGTATTATAGTGAAGGTCTATCTTTTGAAGAAAAATTAGGAGGAATTATCTCTATAAATAGAGGGTTTTCCATTCATTGTATTTCATCCCTTTAATCCCATCAAGAGAAATAAGAACTTTTCTCCTCTCTTTCTCTACAATATTTTTATTCTTTCTTTATTATTTCATAACAATTACAATTTACAAATATTAATAGAGCGCCTAATCTACGCAGCCACCTTCTATGAAGGATTTTATTTGAATTAGGCCTTGAATATAATACTACTATCTGTACATTTTTATGAAACTTCTTTCTAATTCTTCTATTTATTGAGCTGATTTTTCAGCAATGGCATAGATTGTTGTCGATTTTGTGCTTCCATGTCATCATCACTGTTAATTGCTGCTTCCAAAAAAGTTTTTTGTTGGGATTTAGCTTCGTAGCCCGTGATTTCTCCGCCCCGCGTTGATCCAATCTCTCCACGTTGAAATCTTGCATCGTTGAAAGCAGTCTCTTAAGCGATGGATGATGCTTAAATAGCTAGCACGTCCTGAATCATCTTGTTAAGTATTGAAAATATGCTGCCACAAACACTCCAATCCAGAATAAGTGGGATGCTGTTAGCATTTGTCACACTTTTTCGTGCCAAAGAAAGATATTCATCAAAATCACAATTGTCAGAAAAATCAAGATCAATCATATTTTGCACATATCCATGAGTAGAATCTACTCGAAACCGAAAAGTTTCAGTAACCTTAAGTATATTATTATTATGTAACAGGCAATAAGTCTCATACATAAATCTAGCATGCACGTTAATACTATTTTTACAAGTTTTCATACTTGGAATTTCATGATCTTGAATTTTAAATTTTCATAAATTTTTTGAACGGCTCCTTTCTACCTCGTTCTTTATATTTTGGGTTAGAAAACATAGTAGTTAAATGAATTTGAGGGATATAAATTTTTTTAAATCATTCAACAGCTGGTGCAAACTTTTTATTATTTTTATATTCAATAAATTTTGTTGTAACGATATATACATTTATTAAAAATTCACAAACATTTAGAAAATACACGTTAGAAATATTTTTGTTGTTTGATAAAATAATTTTAAAAATTGATTAAGTTCATTTACTTTGTCCCAGTCAGAATCATTAAGTTTTCATTCTGGGTCAAAATTATGAGCATTATAGATTATAGTGATTGGTCTTCTATAATATATGAAACTTCTAACAGTTCATATAATAAATTCCACCTAGTCTTTTACATGTTTTGGAGTTTTCTTATATGGAAGTTAACATATTCTACAAATTTCTTTAAATTCATGAATTTTAGAACTTTTGTTCATTCAAAAAATTTAAAAACATGCATATTCAACATGAGAATACCTAGTATCAAATAATTTAATGTCATCTTGTGCAACTAAATTAAATACATGAGCAATACAGCTAACATGGTAAGCATCATTATTAATTGGACATAATCGAGCTCTTAGCATACTAATAACACTAATATTTGAAGAAGCATTATCTATTGTAACACTCGTTATTTTTTTACAAATGCCATAAAATTCTAAAATTTCAAGTATAGCAATTGCTATATACATACCAATTTTTCTCCGCTCACAGATTTTATAACTTATTATTCTTTTTTTGTAAACTCTAGTTATGATCAACCCAGTGTGCAGTAACAGTTAAATAATCAATGGCATTGACACTACGATCCATATAAGATGTAATAGAAAATCTACCATCGAAATAGCTAAATAAATAGCGAATATAATGGTAATGTTTAACTTGAAATTCAAAAATATCACATTTAACCATGTTTTATAAAAAACCTCGAAAAGAAGGATTATAAGTTTCTTGAATATACATAATAAATTTGGGATAGGAGGGAAAACTAAAAGGCAAACCACATATTGCAAATATTTTAGAGATGTTTTCCTGGTCTCTATCTCTATCTCTATCTCTATTGCAACTAGGGTTTGAAGGGTCTAACTAGCTCTAAACCATGTTGGAGCCCTTTTCCGATCCAACAGGAATGGAGCAAGAATCGCTGATTTTTGGAGGCTGCTTTAGCCGCTATATATTCAAGTTTACAACACTGTAATAAATGTATATTTAACCCCACAGTCCCACCTCCTCTTCCACCGCATTGATGCTTAATATTTTTTTACACTTATTACAAATAGCTAGCATTTTTCCTCATTGTGATACATAAATTTCCATACAACAGAAGTTTTAAGACGTTTGAACCTTTGTATTATCCCTAGTAGGAGGCATAGGGGGGAGTTGAGCTTCAAACAGAGGAATATTCTGAGTTGCTTCAGTAGCGGGACTAATAGGTATCATCTAAATCTTTTTCTTCTACTTCTACTTCTAATTCTTCATCTAATAAATTACCATAACGTCTTTCCATAATTTCATTATCTATTAGAGTATCCGAAATAATATTAATAGGAGTACTACCAAATTGCATAAATTCTTCCGTATTAATTCTAACTCTAGGCACTGATTGAGAAGAACCACCAATTCTTTTAGAAGTAGAACTAAAACTGTAATTTTTTTATTAGTAAAACCAAACGCAATTGTAACCTTAGATATAATACCTTTTCCTTTTTAGAATCCATATTATAATTTGTTACTAAATAAATATAATATAACTACACAAGTAAATTTAAATAAATAAGTAACAAAAACTAAATGCGAAAATTAAATAAATTAACAGAAGGAAGTATGAAAAGAATGTACCAAACGTCTGCGTAAAAGCAGATAATTATAACCAATAGTCGAACTCGAAAATTGATATAGTAACTAGCAACTTGAAATTTGAATATCACCAAATTTTATAATAAGCACAAGCCACAAAGCGATAATATTAATAAAAAATTAAAAATTAAATAACTTAGACAATTGAAATTTCACAAATTTGAAATTTTGGAGAATGAGAAATTGAGAATGTGAGAATGTAGAGAGAATGAAAATTGAGAGAGTAGCAGAGAGTAGATAATTTTTGAAGAAATTATAAAAGGGGGAGGGAGTATTTATAGTTATTAAAATTAAACTAAAGTGTAATTTTTAAAACTTGAAGGTTTAAAATTAAAATTTTTTTTTTTTGGGGGGGGGGGGAGGGGTTGGGGGATGGCAGTTGAAATAGCCATTGGGGGGCCCTACCCCAACGGCGGGCAACGGTAACGTCTTAATTTTTTTTTTTAAAAAAAAAAACTGAGCGGACGAATCGAGATAGACCGGTCTGGTACTAAGACGAACCGAGCCGGGATCCCCTACATCCCCCGGGCCAATGGAAATCGTGACTAATGAGACCTGTACTCGACCTCGGGCCGGTATCGAATCGGGCCGAGATGTCTCGTCCCGTTGGCCAGCCTTAGTGTTTATCTTACATATATAAACTTTATATAGGTATATATGGAGCAATACAATAAAATGTCATAAAAATATACCTTAATATTTAGGGATTATGAAAAAGTAAGACATAAGAATTATTTATATTATTAGAAATATAGAGTTAAGAAGATAAAATTATGAGTTTTATAGGTGAATTTTTTTAATTATATGATAAATGAAAATTTGCGAAGATGAATATATTTCTTGACTTAAAAAAAATGTTAAAGTCACCAATTAGAATAAATATGCCATTAGCAAATAGACAACAATTAACAGGGAAATTGCAAAGCTTTTAACTAACAGATGATAATCAAAGATCTACTTGTTTATTCTGATATGCTTCTGTCTCTATCGTGTTTCTACCAGATGTGTGATATTAGCTTTAAGCTCATCCTATCAGGAGAAATACAATAGAAGCGGTTAGCAGCTTTAGAGTAGATCCTTGAAAATCTTTGAAAAGGAAGGTCAGTCACTTATTTTGGTGACGCGGGCTAAAATTTTGTTGAAGTGGTAATCAGATGACATAACACCTGTATGAGAGTTTGAGGTTGTTGATATGCATCTACCCACAATTCTGACGTGTTGCTTTTTGATAGATTGAAGTTGAGACCTCGAACCTTCCCTTACGGCAGCAATGAGCTTCTGATTATTGGACACCATTATTGATGAGAGAAAGAGGAGAAGATGAGTCTAGACAAGAGGAAGCCTCTAGATGTCTGCTCAGATTCTCACTTTACTTTCCTTTTCTTGTTTTGTTTTTTCTAGTATAGCTTTTCATTTTGTTTCTGTTTTGTTTTGATTTTGTTTTACTTTTTTGGGCCATTGGCTAGACTTGGGTTAGCCTAATTAATAAAAGCTGGTCACCTTTAATTTTTTTTGTTAAAAAAAGAATAAATATGAAATTCATTCTACAAAAAAATCTGCGAGAACAACAATAATATATGAGGGTTTTGAGTTTTGTCCATATTGGGTCACATTGGATGACTACTTATTTTTTAAAATGATTAATTTTGCCCACCACTAATTGTGTGGTACAATTAATTTGACACATATTGAGAAAATAATAATATATGAAGAATTGTATAAATTTATAGAAGATAACTTATAAAGAAGAGGAAGAAAACTATTACGAAATTGAACAAAAAAAATGATTTCAGAGTAAGTATATAGAAAATTATATAAAGTCGAAAATACTTCATAAGTTGTTTCATGTTAAGATATGACAAGAAGAAAAAATATATTTGAATGACTACATTTTCTAAGCTTATGTTGGAATATTATATGAAATTTAACTTAAGCGAAAAAAATTAAAATATAAATTTCTATACTTTTTATCGTTACGGAGGATTCAAACATTTTAAATCTAAAGCCTATTGATTAAGGATCAATAAGACTCTACCTTACTACAACCAATCAAATGAAAGATTATATAAAATGGATTATGCAGACAAAAAGAGAGTTAGGTATGTAGCAGAATAGAGAAAAATATCAAAACACGACCTAAAACATAGTTTCCACATCAATATTATCCATATACTTTAATATATATGAAATTATAGCCATCTCAAAAGAATTTTACCAACTAACTATAACAATATGAATAATGAGAGTAATCTTTATTTTACAATCTATTTATATAAATATATACGAAGGGAACACAACAAACTATCATTAAATTTACAAATTAATATTTGAAGGTTATAAAAATGAAAGATGTGTGAGTTATTGAAATTATTAAAAATATAGGTTATGAAAATAAAGAGGTGTAAATTATGGAGATGAAATTTTCAAATAGCTTAAGAGAAGTATAAGAGAAAAATGTCAAAAAATTGAGAAAAAAGGTAAATATAAATCCTAGCATATGAGGTGTCACTCTACTTCTCTATTACCTATCTTTATATATATATATATTATTGAGAAAAAAGATAAATATAAATCCTAACAGATGAGGTGTCACTCTACTTCTCTATTACCTATCTTTATATATATATATATATATATATATATATATATATATATATATATATATATATATATATATAAACTAGTTCCTGTACATGTACGTTGCATGTGTATTCCTCGCTAATAGCTATATATATTTTTTTATAATAATGTAAATAATTTTAGAATAAGTAATAGCTTGCACAAAATTTTGAAAGGGAGAATGCAAGCTAAGCTAACGAAAGGCGAGTCTATTCAATTGATATTTATTATTATTACTAAGATCAATCTTATTGAAAATCTATCCTACGACAGGAAGTTGAAAGGATATTCTTCATTTTTAGGGAAGAAGGAAACTATTCTTTAATAGTATTGTTTTTTGCTTCAATCATTATTAGAAGTTCATATAAATTTGATTAAAAAAAATACTAAGAGGGATAAATTATTTGTGATAGAGATAGTTAATATTTACTAAAAAAATCCAATTACTGTTTATAAATCATAATTACACGTACAGATTGCTAGCAAATGAATTTCAAAAGTAATATTGGAACAATTATGCAATTTTTATAATATATAATGTATTCAACTTGATAAAAGTTTTTATAATATGTCACAATACATAATTTTTTTGGATTAAATACCACCAACATTGATTAAAAAAAAGAAAACAAAAAGACAGAACAACATAAAGAAATATCCGAAAAAGCTTCACAAAACATAATTTAAATTTCGGTCATAATTAGACATATGTATACCCGTTGTCTGATTCAAAATTATTAGTTCTGTAATCAACGAGTTTGACAAAAAAAATATTAGTTGCCAAAACATGTATATATACTCTTTGTCTTCTTTGTCTAATTCTAAATATTAGTTCTGTCATTTGTGAGTTTGATTAAAAAAAAAATATTAGTTGAATTGTATACATATATTTGTGTCATAAAATATAACACAATCATCTATGAGATATTTTAGTACTTCATGGAAAATATAACACTCAATTATATCAGGAAATCTAAACATAAAAAAGACGAAAAAAGTGTCAAAGAAAGATTATCAATATTTTTTTTTGCCTTGAACAGTAATCAATATCCGCTCTTATGTAGCTCAATATAAATATGAATAAAAAATATCTATCGATAATTTTTTTGAAAATAAAATACATCTAGACATAATCAAGAATAATAAAGTTGTCATTTTTATAGATTCATAAAGGAATGTGAAAAGATTTTGCAATAATATTATAATTAATATGAAAGATAAAAGAAATAAAGAATAAAGATAATTATGAAAATTATTATTAATGGAAAAGATGAAAGAAACAAAGAATAAAGAAAGAAATGATTATAGATAATCTATATATAATAAAGGGTGGCATTAAGCAAGTGAGTAGCACCTCTCTTAGGCCACTAGCCCACTACTAGTATTTATCTTTCTTGTCAATTTTTCAAATATTTTCTCTTATATATTCCTATTTATTCCGTTGTAGAATAAACATCTTAATTATTATTATCATTACTCCAATTTCTCATATTCCTCATATTTAAATCATTAATATTCATCATTGCTTAATTTTTTTAACTATACTTTATTATTCATATCATTTGAATAGAAGTTAACATTTTTTTATTACAAAAAGATGACAGTTATTTATATATATTTAATTTTCTTCAATTTGAGCACTAAATGTATAAATTAAAATGTGCATAGAAGGTAAAGAAGATGAAGATATTTGAGATAGTATTTAAATACTGTTTAATACTAGAAGAAATTTATATTTTTCGGATGTTGCAGGTGTTAGCAAAGGTGAAAGAGAATTTTTGGTATGTTTCATTATTATTAGTGAACTTTTCTTTTGACAATATTTTTATAATAAGTGTTGCATTGTGATACCATAAAAAATATAATATAGATTATTACTTATTATCGTAGTTTCTTACGATTGCTATTTTTTTTTCAAGAAATTTTAAATAATTTTTTAAATTTAGTAATATGTTTTTCCGAAATATGTGTTATATGTAATATGTAACTTTATGTATCGATGATTGATAAGAGTTGTTGTGGGATAGATGAAATCTTTCTATCCTTAATTAGAGGTCTCGAGTTCGGGCCTTATATATGAATTTTTTTATTAGGAATGCTTCCTCGTTAAATGAGCCTTACATGATATAAATTAGGGCCCTAATATGAATATCAAATGCGCAATAATAAAACTCTTTGTGTCAAAGAGTTTCACAGTAATTTTTGTACCAAATTTCATTGGTGGACCCTTTGAATTTATAAGGGAAGATGGGGGATGTTTTGAAATGGCAGAAGGATAAAATGACGTGATGAAATTATTGTTTGAAATTTTGGAGAAAAATTGAAGGAAAGAGGCAAATTAAATTGGATATTGACAATGAAGAGAAATTTTTGTTCTTTCATAGTTTAAATATTAGGTACAGAGGGAAGAAAATGAAGAAAAGAATTGAAGAAAGAATAAAAGAGGAAACAAAAGAAAATAAGAAAAGAAAAACAGTAAGAAAAATGATATCACACTTTTCTTTCTTCATGTTTCATAGTATATATATATATATATATATATATATATATATATATATATATATTGATTTGTAGTCTTTCAAGATCATAAATAATTATGCCTTTTTAAATAAATTATCATTTGCCAAATATAAACTCAATATAAGATCACTCGAGCAATATAATTTATATCAAAATTTTTATGAAGAAATGATAGGATCTTTTATGATAGTTAAATACTTATGAACATCCAATTATATTTATTTATTATAATTAAAGTATAAATGAAAGTAAAAATATATAATTAAGTAACTATGTTTTATTGATAAGGATATATGTGAAGATATATATTGCGTATTCATTTAATTATATAAAAATACGTCTACAAAACAATTCTCTTAGATTAAGAAAATCTTTTTTTTTAAAAATATTTTTTAGGGGGGTGTTTTAATATAAAAGGTTTAGAATTATCTAATTATATTACTTTATTAACACTATGAGGTGTAGAAATAAGTGCAAAACATATATACTTAAATATTATAAATATATAATAAAAAATTAAAAATTGTGATAATAACTTTCATAGACGAATCTTTAAGAGATTATAAGAAAAAATATTTTTCTACAATGTATTCTTACTTCACCCCCCCCCCCCTTTTTTTAATTATCTCATCATTTATTGATTTTTGTATATACATAATTATTATATATATGAAAATCTTCTCTTTTGCGATGATTATTTTTATAAAAAAATTATTTAAGTAATTTTCTAATGTTATTTATAATTACGCGAAGCGCGAAAGTGTTCACTAGTAACTAAAATAAATTTATATATATGATAACTATGGATAGATGGAAGAATTCTCCACGTTCAAGTTCAATGTATTTAAAAATAACTAGTCTAAGCTTACGCGCCCCGCGCGTGTCTCTCATATTAGTAAAAATAAATTTCATAAGAATAACATAAATAATATTTAAAAGATGTGTTTGTGTAACAATAAAAAAAATTTTGGAAAAAAATTATGAATTTCAAATTGATAAATGATAAATGAATTTCAATCTAATAATTCTTTCTTCAGTTTGTTCTACTACTTGTTTCAATGAATAAAAACGTCATAGAAATAACTTTTGATCAAAAGGTAAAAAATTATTCGCCTTGACATGAACACTTAAATGCATGTATTATATGTATATATAAATATTAGTATTTTCTATATATTTTTAAAAAGAGATGGATAATTAGTTAGTTTGATAAATAATGAATTGATATATAAATTAACAAAATTGTAATTGAATATCTTAAATGTCAGGACTTTTAATATAATTCAAATAAGAAAAGATTTAAGAAGCAATATTTTAGTTAATTTTAAAATACTAAATATTAGGAGTTTTACCTTTATAAATTAGTAAAGATCTATAATAATTAAATAACAACTAATTGAAAAAAATAGTGAATGACAATTTTATCTATTGTAGAATCTTTTAATAAAGGGCAAAAAGTTTAATCAACATTTATAAGGACCTTCATTCTTATATATACAAAGAATATTTTGGTAAGTCAATAGGAGTAAAATATTATGCATATATTGAATGTTAGATTAGTTGATGAAATGTAAAGAAATTATCAAAGATTATTCCACAGGAAAATTATATTACATTTTCAAATGAAATAAAATTGTTTGAAAAAGTAACAGTGAATTATAATGTTTTCACTGAACCCAACATCAATAACCTTATTTACTGGTACAAAATTATAATCAACACTATTAATGTGTCCGTTTATGATGTAACAGATCTTGTGTTGTTGTAAATATTTTTTTCACATTTCAATATATAATTATTGAAAAGTATAACATGAATTTTTGTGCCCTGCAAAATATTAAACTTTAATGGTCAAAAAACATATATATAAAAATATTAATATATAAAATATAATAAAAATAGATAAGAACTCAAACATATATCTAAAAATATAAAATATAAATATAGAATATGATATAAAAAGAATTATTACCTCTTCATCAACTAATGTTATAGTCATTCGTGTGCCTTCCTTTATTCATTTTTATACTCTTTCACTAATCTAATTCCAATTACTAAGACTTTTATTATCCATAGAAAATCACATCGCCTTAGGTTGTTGATTGACTTAATTTTGTTCACGAAATTCTTTTCAAATTCCATTACAATATTATCTAAAATAAATTATGCACAAGAGTTATAATTATAATAATCTATAATTTTATCATAAAAAATTTATTTTATGAGATGAAGAGATTACTTTACCTGAATAGATGATACTTGTGGATGTATGAGTACATGAACAATGTCAGTAATAAATAACACAAAATTCTAAATCACATAGTATCAATATAAGACTCAACCAAAGAAGATAACATATTATCGATATTAGACTCTAGTAAAGGATACAAACTAAGTTAAGTTATTTTGAATATAAACAAGCTGGCATAACAATTACTGTTGTGTTTTTCAAATCCACAACATTAAAAAAACTCATAGCATGAAAAAAAGAAGAAGAAGATAAATTAACACAAAAACTTACAAGGTTGGAGATTGAATCAAAAGTATTGATGTAGAAGAGTTGATAAATTAACTTATGTAATTATAAATTTATTTATAGAAATGAAAGAATTTATAAATCAAAAAAATTTTAAAAATATAAGAATATTAGGACATTACTACTAAAAAGAATGATTTTTAATAAAAATAAATAAATAAATAAATTATGACTATGAAAAAGAGAAAAAACAAAAAGAACTTTTGTAAAATTCCTACAATCAAAAAAGAAAAGAAAAACGAAAAAATTTCCAACTTAAAAAGGGAAAAAGAATTTCGTGGAAGTGTTCTTTTTCTTTTTTTTTTCTTTTTTTTTAAATTTTAAGATTTGCACTATAAATAGAGTTACGCCACAAATAGAAAATATAATATAATAAATAAAATAAAAACATATTCGTTACTATCAAAAAGGAAAAAGAATTAGGTGGAATTTTTTTTATAGATTTACACCACAAATAGAGTTATGACATAAATAGAATACCTAATATGATAAAATAAAGTGATAGAAAATAATTTAAAATAATAATTTAAATAATAATTGTATAAAAATAGTAAATGACATTTTTATCTATTGTGATGTCTTTTAATGAAGGGAAAAAAGTTCAATCAACATTTTTAAAGGCCTTCACACTTTTAATATAATATAGATTATTTAATAAAATATACTCTCTCTCTTTTTTTTTTTTTAAGATTGAAATGGTCAATCAACTTTTTTGGAATATTTTAGTAATTTAACTTTTCACTTAGGGTCTTCCCACTTATTGTTATAAATATATTTGTATTATAGTGAATGTCCATAAAGGTATTTGTATTATAGTGAATGTGTGTATTTATATTCTAGTAACGGTCTATCTTTTGGAGAAAAGTTAGGAGGAATTATCCCTATAAATAGAGGGGTTCTCCTTATTGTATTTGATCCCACCAAGAGAAATAAGAATTTCTCTCCTTTTCTCTTTCTCTACAATATTCTTGTTCTTTCTTTATTATTTCATAACACATTATCAGCACAAGACTCTACCGTCTCAAAATTTGAAGGCTAAGGTATATTATATATATATATATATATATATATATATATATATATATATATATATATATATATATATATATATATTCCCTCTTTCTCTTTCAATATGGCTAATCTTACGAAATTTGAGTTCATTGTCCTTCAAAGTTCGGGCAAGAACTACCTTTCATGGGTGTTGGATGCTGAAATCCATTTAGATGCAATAGGTCTTGAAGACACCATTAAAACTGAAAACAAAACATCAAATCAAAATCGTGCTAAGACTATGATATTCTTGCGTCATCATATTGACAAAATTCTGAAAATTGAATATCTCACGATTAAGGATCCACTTGTTTTGTGGAATAGCCTGAAAGAATGATATGACCACCTGAAGATGGTCATCCATCCAAAGGCACGATATGATTGGATGCATCTGAGGTTTCAAGACTATAAGTCCGTTCATGAGTACAACTCTTCCATGTTTAAAATTGTTTCTCAATTGAAAATATGTGGAGAGGCTATTAATGATGCCGATATGATGGAAAAGATGTTCTCTACCTGTCATGCCTCGAATGTGCTTTTACAACAATATTATCAAGAGAAAGGTTTCACGAAGTATTTTGAACTGATTTCTCATCCTCTCGTAGCTGAACAAAATAATGATTTGTTAATTATAAATCACAAGAATCAACCTATTGGATCTACACCATTTCCTGAAGCGAATGAGGTGTACACTCACCATCTAGGCGTGAAAAAGATTGCGGCTCTAGTCGTGGACGTGGACGTGGTTATGGCCGTGATCATGGTCAAGAATGAAATCATCTTCCTAGTGTTAATCATTCTTCAAAGAAAAAACAACATCAAAAGGAAAAAGAAAAGCATAAGAAGCGTGAAACAGCTGGATGCTTTCGATGTGGTGGAAAAGGACACTATGCACGTGACTTTCGTACTTCCAAACACTTGGTTGAGCTTTATCAAGCATCAATAAAGAAGAAAGAGAAATCCCGAGGCTAATTTTATCTCTGAAAATCATGTTGACATCACATGTTTGGATGGAGCAGATTTCTTCGAGCACCCTAAAGGAAAGATAAATCACTTGATTGGTGATGGTTCTGTAGCTATGGAAGAGTGAACATTTTTCTAATTTTTCTTTTAGTAATAGTAGTTAGTGAATAAAAGGATCATGTAAAAGTAGTCATCTACATGAGTACTAATCTTTAAACTGGTGTTGATTAGTCTAGTCATATTATTATCGTTAGTTATTAGTAAAATCTCAAGCAAGTAATTTGATAATTGTTGCTTGCCTGTGCTAATAAAATCTACTTTTTTTTAAATTTAATATTTCCAAATTTTAAATTTTACTTGATATTATGTTATCATGTTCCCACGGGATAAAATTTTATTATATGACAAAAAGGGGATACGCTACAAGGGGAGTATTAACAAGAACTATTGGAGCATTTGTTTTTCCTAAAATTGTAATTGCAACACATTACTTATTAGTTTCCTTGTTGAAAATATTGAGAGAGTATTTTGCATCACTATGCACTTTGCCCTTTTTAACTATTCTATGCGGCAATTTGTATTAAAATCTGCATGCTCCCCTACTTTGATTCATATAAATTCTTAGATGGTTAAATTTCAGACGTAGAAGAATTTATTTTCCTATGTCCACCTTAAATTGAAAGATTATACTTCAATTGCATTAAACCGCAAGGATCTGTCAAAAGGTATAAATTAATTGATGTTGAGAAGACGTTCAGGGAGCAAATAATTTAGTGATTCACTAGTTATAGAACTCTCCAGTTGCATTATTAGTAGAAAATCGTCAAATATGCATAAAAGCTAATTTGAGGAATAATTTGTACCATTTGTCTTGTATACAACTTAAATTTATATATTATTACGTGATTATGTGAAATAAATACGTCTTAAATTGATTTATTTTATTTTATATATATCACTAGTAAATTTTTCCGCACTTCGCGCGGTTACAAAAAAGTTTACTTAATTTATGAAAATATTTTAAAAATAAAAGTTAGAAATTTAAGTGTACAAAAAATTTAAAAAATATTAAATTCTATCTTACAATCAAATAATATTGAAATTTAGGCCGCAAAAGACTTACAAAATTTTTTTTTTTTAAAAAATTTAAATATAAGTTTGTAACAATTGAAAACATCTTAAATTTATCTTATAATAGGAGAATCTAAAGTTAAAATATATAATTCCAACTCAGAAGTATTTCACAAATTTATATTTAAACTTTGATTGTTTTATCCATCGAATTGTCCTTGTAATATTAAAATCAAAACTAAAATTTTAAAGCCAAATATAATTTTAAGGATGTTGGACACTAATATCAAACAACACAGACTGAGGCTTTCACATTGGGCTTTTATTTTGGGCTTTCTGATTTCTTCTCAGCAATTCAAAGTTTGGCCCAGTTCTTCAGTCAAGTGTACAAGTCCACATGTTCTTATTTTTCATGTAAATAAAGAGAGAATTTTATTTTATAGCATATTAGTTAGTTGTGGAATAGCCAATCATATATAGGAAACATGTAATTCTGTTAGGTAGATAGAATATTCTTTTAGGGTATTTTTAACTTGTATAAAGGGATAAATCATGTACAACGTAATTCATTCAGAGAAATACAACAGAGAAAATTTTCAAAAATTCACTGTTCTCTTACATGGTATCAGAGCAATAGGTGCTCATCTTCTTTGATTCTTTCACAGCCATTTCTTCTTCTTCTTCATGGATACGCAAACCACCAGTCAGAGTACTAGAAGTTCTGGTACTACAGTATCTATAGATCCTTCAAGCCCATACAATATTCATCCGTCAGATTCACCAGGTATGGGACTGGTGAATTCCTCCTTTGATAGAAAAGAATATGCAGGCTGGAGTAAGCCTATTATTATAGCTCTATCGGTAAAGAACAAGCTCACATTCATTGATGGTTCTTCACCCATGCTGAAAGCTAATTCTCCAGATTATAAAGTTTGGAGTCGATGTAATGACATGGTGATATCCTGGATCTTAAACTCTTTTTCCAGAGATATCGCTGAGTCTGTGCTTTATTCGAAAACTGCAAGAGAAATATGGAAAGAGTTAGAAGCAAGGTTTGGACAATGTAATGGAGCACAACTATATCAGCTTCAAAAGGAGCTCGGTGATGCAGTGCAAGGTGCTACTTGTCGCGCCCCATTTTTCTCGCGAAAAGCGGGATTTAATATGTGACAACTCTTAAAGGATTATTTAAATAAAGAGTCGCCACCTAACGATTTAACGTGCGTTAGGGCACCGTTCTACGCTATGAGTCTGCTTAAATTAGCCTACGTCACCAGATTCGGGCAAGGACTTAAATTACCTCAAAAGAAAGGTGTTAAACACTTTTCGAGGTCCACAAATATGGTTTCCGACCGGATGCATTAATATGTGGGGGAAATTAACTAGTGATTGGAAGCAAGATTTATTTTAACCTATTTTATTTAAAAATTAAACTAAATTGTAAAAAATAAACAAAAAAATTTACAGACAAGCGAGAAGAAAGAAATTAAGATAAAATATATTTAAAGACCGTTATTATTATCATTATTTTTATTGCAATGTACAATCCAATACTACAAATAAAGGCAAGAAAAAAATGTAATAGTAATTAAGTGCATGCAAGAGTATAACAGAAACGTTGATAAAATGCATACAAGAAGACAATAAAATAAATGAATTTTTAAAATATGGGGTCGAACCTCGAAGAGGCGCCTACATATCTCTTAAGGAATCAGGCTAGATGTAGTTCTGCATAAAGCGGAGGTCATTTTAACCTAATGGGATCACCCCATACAACTTAAATAATACTTCGTAATCGTTTAGACTGCTCGTATTGTTCAGCGAGCACAGACTATCATTTTCCGCTACCCGCCTAATTAATTAATTATTAACTTAAAGCGCTCTAGGTGAAGAAAACTAATAGCATGGCATTTGCCTACCCGTCCCAAACTTAACATCCGAGAGGCATTGAACAACTATTTTGAATTTTTGGGGTCTAAAATCCTAAGACCTTTTAAAGGTAAAGAACACCAAGCAACAGAAATTCTAACAAATAGTTGATGCATAGAAGGTTTCAAACAGACCTCTACATTAAAATGAATAAGCATGATATACGAGCAGGTGCAAACAGATTGTGAATCCTACAAGCACAAGTTCTAAAAAAATAAATGCAAGCAGATTATTATATAACAGATCCCAAAAAACATGATTTCAAAATAAGAACAAATAGATGCAGCGAATTCTATGGGCATAATCTCTAAACTAAGAAAGAAAATTATCAAGTTACATATCTAGTGTATGATCGATCAACTTGCACAGTTTGTTACAAAACCAGATCCTAAGATAGATTTTTGACGCGATTAAATAGTTATATTTAAATAGTAACTTGAAAGCGTGACTTCTGGTTGTTAAGTCGAACAAATTACGCAAATGGTTAAATCGTATGATTTCAAACAGGTACGATTTTATTTATTTATTCTAAAAGTCATGGTATCTAATTATTGCATAAAAAATTGAACAAATTGTAATTAGACAATTGTGGAATCCCATCTGAGAATAACAATTGAACACATAGTTTCTAGAAGAAGACGATAATTATAAATTATGTAGGCAGATTTTCTAATAAATTACTTTAGCATTTTTCAAAAATCTACATGCAATGATTAATGAACAGGTATTAACCTTATTATTGGATTAATTCAAGATTAAACAACACAGAATAGGATACTGATATAAGAATTTATTTAGTCATATAGGCAGATTTATTAACATTATACGCCACATACTTTAAATTAAAAATGTTATAGCTTATGCAGGCATCACTTTTAACTAAAATAAGTTAACCTTATAATTCTTACAGACATTATTTCAGCCGTTTATTTTAGATTAAGTTCCTATAAGCATGAGTTCTAGTGTCAAACATGTTATTGATTAAATTAAATTTCCATAAGCATTGTTTCTAAGATGCAATCATAAGATATATTTCAGGTTAAATCATTTGAAATCCTATAGGCATGATTTCTAACGTTGTGTATGTTATGAAAATTTACAATTATTACAAAATTAAAGAATATAACAAATTACTACAAATATAAAAACTATATTGAAGAACAAAATCCGTAGTCCTTCTTGCCCTGGCGACTCTTCCTCCCAAAATTAGGAATAACCTGTTTAACAAGTAATACAACAAATATACCCATACAAACACATATTTGGGACTTCATAAGTTACAACATATTAAAATTTTCACGAAATATTCATATAAACAAATTTAAATTATAAAAAATTCAAGAACATATTATGAGACCTAATTATGCGCAAAATATTTAAAGAGTTCATATTTATTATAACATGATGCAAATACGAATTTGCACATCATATTATCAGAAAGTAGTATAGAGAAATAAACTAACTGGTTAATCAGTAAAGGAATAAAGCAGTAAACAACAATTTCAAAAGGCTTTTTCAATAATTGAGACCAGAACCTCAACACGTCTAGATCACAAGGATCTCGTGAATCCCGAGAAGTGTTCGTGTTGAAGTGGGGTGGAAGAACTATAATTTTAGAAGGAACAGAGGAATATTTTGAAATAAAGTATATTGTAGGTCCATGACAGTGTTCGAATGTCCCTAAAAAAAAGAGAAGGATGCTTTTATAGCAGAACAAGTTAGTCAATTTAGAGAAGAGAGAATAAATCACCTGTAAAATTAGTTGGGAGAGAATCAAATAAATTTTCCGGAAGATCCCTTTTTACCATAGTTATCACTACTCAAAATAAGGAAAAAATCAATCAATAACATGCTTACCTTAAAATAGGACAAATGAAAAAGTAAAACTGTCATTTAATATATAATAAAATACAAATAGATAATTAATTAAATTAAATATACACCACACAACTGTATGAAATATTTATGGCAAAAACGAATCATACCTAAAAATATTATTAAATTAGGAAGAGAACAACCTAAATAAGGGTTTTTAACAGGACTTAGTGATTAATAAATTATTGACATTCTGTAAATGAATCCTAAAATTCCATATTTAACATATTTACCTACAAAGAAGATTGACACCGGGAGAAAATTATCGAATAAGGATATTATCAATTAATTACGGTATTTTAACAAGCACCATTAACCACAAACCAATCATCCATGAAGACTTGTAGAAGTATTTAACTCTACTCATTTTAACAAGAGCAAAAACAAATAAAGCAGAGACAAAAATAATAGTTATATGTTTATGAATATGTCATGAATCCGTTTCTAGAGAAGAAAATTCACACAATATAACAATATTAGAATTTTATACATAGGGTAAGTAAAATAGTAAACAGTGTTACATATACACACACACATATGCATATCGAAAACATCTAATCAAAATAACAAAATATTTTCATAACAGTCAACAAGAACGGTGATATGCATACATACATAGACATAACTAAATGATAATTTCCCAAAAAAATTAGGCCAGATCAGGGCATGACAGAATCAAAGAAAATCGTATAAACATTTAGGAATTTAGGCGTGATGTTCTAAAGGCAAACATAAACAATAGTTACCAACAAACATGATTGTCACTTAGATCTAAATAGGTATATGTAAGACCAAACGAGAAAAATAAAATGAAACCCTCAAAATAATCAATATTATGGACAGATCTACAAAGATCTGTCCGATGAACGAGCTTGTAAGGTGATGAGGGGGAGGGATGGTGATGGGAGACGATGTAGTGGTGAGAGTTGGTCGGAGAAGAGAGAGAAAAACAGAGGGAGATTGGGTGGTTTCTGGCTGGAGATGACAGTGGAGGGCTGAGATGGAGAGATCTGGGTGTTTTTCGACGTGGGTTTCTGGTGGTGCGTCCGGTTGGAGTTTGGTCGGAGCAGATGGCTTCGCGGTTGTTTCTTTTTGTCGGAGTTTGCCGGAAGTTATGGAGGATATGAGGTTCTAGTTGTTGGTGGGTTTGGTGGCGCCAGACAAGAGGAGAATGGAGTGAAGGGTGATGTCGGACTGGAGATGAAGGCGCTAGGTCTGGTGGTGCGATGGTTGTTCTCCGGCCGGTTACTGGAGAGCTCCGGCGGAGAGAAGAGAAAAAGTGAAGGGGAGGGGGGGGGGGAGAGGGAGCGGCGCTAGGAGGGAGAGGATGACAAATGGAAATTAGGTTTAGGTCTTTGGGAAGGGGGAGATAAATAAGAAAATGTTAGGATTGATTCTGGTAATAGGATCAAAGATGATGGATTGTCAAGATTGATTTAGTAGTAACATGGGTCGGTTATAATTGGGTCACGGGTTGGGTTAGTGGGTAGGAATTAATGGGTTGATTTAATTGAAATTGAATTAGACTTTGCAAAGTGGCCAGATTTTGATAAAATTGCTAGAATTGGTAGGAATTAAGTGAAAAGTGGCCAAATTTTAAATAAATTGAAAAAAATTCAAAATTGGCTGCTGTATAATTAATAAAATATTATATTTATAAATAATTCAATAAATAGAAAATATAATAAATTACTTTATCAATAATGATATAAACTTTATTATCAATATAAATAATTTATAAAATTTAAGTAAAATCATTATTACGTAAATAGTTTATAAAACTTAGTAAAATTATGTAAATATTATCATGCAAATAGTTTATATAAATTAAGTAAAAACATATGTTTTAAAATAAAAGCTTGTTTTATTAAAGGTATGTATATTGATTCGAAATATACTATATATGACATGATTATGTAATATCAGAAAATTAATAAATTAAAATTAAATATAAAAATATATATACAACAATTTAAAATAATTATGTAATTTGAAATAATTATGCAAGACTTATGATAATCAATTATTTAAAAAATCATGAATGCAAGACGAACAATTGCGTAAAAATATAACTAAAAATATACATATATAAGCAGCGTATGCGGGGCGTAGGAAGGTCAAAATTGAGTGTCAACAACTTCCCCTTCTTTGCTCGGGAATGAAGGATGAATTGGTGAACAAAGAACGTTGACCTAGCGGCCAGTTTTGTCCGACTGAGGAACAATCTTAACGGGGCTGAACGAAAAGGGAACAGGAATTGTGAAATGTTGTGGCCAAGACTTCGGTATCAAATCACCTGCATATCTCGGGTTTAAGAGAATTAGGCCGCGTGTACTTCTACATTTAGGGACCAAATGAAATCCCTAAAAGAAATTGATAACACGGGGCTTGAATAAGGATGGGGATAACACGAATCGACAAGATTTTGAATGCATTGCAAAATAAACAAGTGAGAATATGGCTCAAAAAATAGAGATAAGTCAAGAAAAATAGTAGGAAAGACGCTATCATTCGTAGCTCGTTCTACCTCGGCATTCGCGTAAGCAAAACAATTAAAGCATATGCATCAAATAATTCATAAAATAAACCGATATAAAAGTTAAACATGATGCAAGTTCCCTTTAGACGATGTGAGTTCACTTCGAGACAAAAGGATGACGTCTCTATACCATAATGTATTGGGCCATGATTCACAAAATAAATTCCTTAGGCCATGAAATGATGTCCGCCGGCCATGAAAAGATAATTCCTTCAGACTATGACGCCTTAGGAGCATGACAAACGGAAAGTAAATCCTTAGGCCATGACATGATGTCTGCAGGCCATGAATTAGGCTATGACATGATGTCCTTTAAACCATGATGCCTTCAGACCATGACGCCTTCGAATAAGTAGATAAAATGATAATCTAAAGAAAGTAAATTATTCGAGGGTCTAAATAACTCAATTGATAGCTCTGGTTTATTCGGGCTCAGTGCATATAAATCATAGGGCTCAGAATGCAATTACGGACTCAGAATGCAAATGACGGGCTCAAGAATGCAAATACGGGCTCAATCATGTAAATCACGGACACAAATGCATATCAAAGGCTCAGAATGCAATAGTGGGCTCAAACACGCAATACAGGCTTAAACATTCATACGACGAGCTCAAAAAATGCAACACAGGCTCAATTGTGTATATCACGGGCCCGGGCTCAAAAATGTAGTAGTGGGCTTAAAATGCGATAGTGGGCTTAAACGTATATCACATGCTCAAAAATATATATAAAGGGCTCATCATGTATATCAAGGGCTCAATATGTAAATACATGCTCAAATGCATGTATCATGTATATCATGGGCTCAAAAATGTATATAAAGCTTAAAATGCAAATACGGGCTCAAATGCGTATATCATGTATATCACAGGCTCGAAATGCATATAAAGGCTTAAAATGCAAATAGGGGCTCAAACATGCAATATGGGCTCAAAATGTAAAAGAAAAAAATAATATAAATAGGGCATAAAATATAAGTGGCGGGCTTGCAATGTGATAAAGAGTAAGGTGACTTAGCTCTGTGTCGCCTTTGCGAACAAGATGTCCTCCATTGTTGCCTTACGCGCTTTGCTACATTTGTACTCAAAATTTTTTTCTAGTTTATAGAGGGGAGGTTGATCTGTACATCAGTCTTGTAACTTCTTCATTTCTGCTAGACTCTTGTTGTTGAACTTCGTCCAGGTATACGCTCGAGCACAAGGTTTAAATAAAAAGGCATACTTTAAAAATAATTTAGTAAAAGTAAAAGTAAAAGTAAGGCTAAAGTATGTAAAAAAAATCAAGTCAAATCATAGGCCATGACATATTTTAAAAACCATATGAAATCCTTTTGGAAAATCAAACCCTTGTCTTGACAAAATTTTGAGATCCTTCTCAAAATTTCTGCCCCAGTGTAGAACATGATGTATACTTCCTTTGCAAGTGAAGAAAAGTTGTGAATTTTGAGGTCCCCTCAAAAATTCTGCCCCAATTTACAACTCATTAACCATATCACCATAGAAAACTTGGTAGAAACATCGAGACCCTTTTAACATAAAGGGAGGAGAAGATTTTTATTAAGATATAAACCGAGTCCCATAGGGACGCGTACGTATCCCTATTAAACGGGAATCAGGTCCAACGTAGTTCAGATTACAAGGCAGAGCATAAAGTAAACTCTAATTCTAAATATAGTATCTTTTAACAACGTCTGAGTTGATAGGCTTAGGCCAGATTTCACCATCCATTTCAGCTAAAATAAGTGCTCCTCCTTTCAATACTCTGTGGACCACGTAAGGACCCTGTCAATTAGGCGAGAATTTGCCTTTAGCTTCATCTTGGTGTGAAAAAATCTGCTTCAAAATCAACTTCCCGAGCGTGAAATGTCTTGGTTGAACTTTTTTGTTGAAGGCCCTTGTCATCCTATTCTGATAAAGTTGACCATGACAGACTGCATTTATCCTTCTTCCATCAATAAGTGCCAACTGCTCAAACCTGCTTCGTACCCATTTTGCATCGTTCAGTTCTTCTTCTTGAATAATCCTTAAGGAAGGAATTTCTACCTCAGTTGGTATCACCGCTTCATTACCATACACCAGCATATAAGGCGTAGTCCTAGTAGACGTTCAGAGAGTGGTATGATATCCCAACAAAGCAAAGGGTAGCTTATCATGCCAGTGTCTGAAGTTATCGATCATCTTGTGCAAGATTCTCTTGATGTTCTTATTTGCAGCCTCCACAGCTCCATTCATCTGTGGCCTATTCGTAGTAAAATTGCGGTGTTTGATTTTGAAACCTTCACATGTTACTCTCATCAAGTCACTATTTAGATTAGCACCATTATCAGTAATAATAGACTCGGGTACCCCAAATCAGAAAATAAGATGGTCGCAAACGAAATTTGTCACCACCTTCTTTGTGACAGGCTTGTGAGAGGTAGCTTCAACCCATTTGGTGAAATAGTCGATCGCAACCAAGATGAATCTATGCCCATTAGATGTCGCAGGCTCGATAGGGCCGATGACATCCATTCCCCAAGCTGCGAACGACCAAGGCGAGCTCGTGGCATGAAGCTCGTTGGGAGGAGCTCGAATCACATTTGCGTGGGTTTGACACCAATGAAACCTTTGTACATATTTAATACAATCCGTCTCCATAGTCAACCATAAGTATCCAGCTCTCAAAATCTACTTCGCCAACACGAAACCGTTCATGTGAGGCCCACAAGTTCCAATGTGGATCTCCTCAATCGAATTTGTTGCCTCTTTGGCGTCTACGCACCTCAGCAATCCTAAATCAAGGGTCCTCCTATAAAGGATTTCTCCATTTAAGAAAAATTGATTGGCCAATCTCCGAACCGTGCATTTTTGGACACTTATAGCATGCTCAGGATAACTTCCATTCTTCAAATATCCTTTGATGTCAGCATACCATGGCTCACCGTCTGACTTTTCTTCCACATGAAAACAATAAGTAGGTTGCTTATTATCGGGATGCTGGATCATCGAGGATAATGTAGCCAATGCATCTGCAAATTCATTCTGCACTTGAGGAACATGCCGGAACTCAATTTTGACAAACCTCTTACACAGTTCTTGCACGCAATGCAAATAGGGCAAGATCGTTGGGTTCTTTGTGGCCCATTCTCCTCTCGCTTGATGCATCAACAAATCAGAGTCTCCAATTACCAATATAAACTGCACATTCATGTTAACCGCCAGTTGAATACCCAAGATGCAAGCTTCATACTCAGCTATGTTGTTAGTACAAGGAAATCAAAGCTTAGCTGATACAGGGTAATGCTGTCCAGTCTCTAGTACCAACACAACTCCAATATCCACTCCTTTGAAATTGGTTGCTCCATCGAGGAACAATCTCCACTCATCATATTCTTCGGCAATATCTTCTCTTATGAATGTTACCTCTTTGTCAGGAAAGTATGTCTTCATAGGTTCGTACTCATCGTCCACAGGATTTTTTGCTAGATGATCTGCAAGAGCCTTCCCTTTTACCACTTTCTGAGTGACATAGACAATGTCAAACTCACTCAACAATATTTTCCATTTAGCTAGCTTCCATGTCGGCATGAGTTTTTGAAGGATGTACTTCAGCGGATCCATTCTGGAGATCAGGTAGGTTGTGTAAGCAGACAAATAGTGCCTTAGTTTCTGAGCAACCCAAGTCAAAGTGCAGCATTTCCTCTCAAGAAATGTATATCGAGCTTCATATGATGTGAACTTCTTGCTCAAATAGTATATTGCTTGCTCCTTCCTCCCTGTCTCATCATGTTGCCCCAAAACACAAGCAAAAGCGTTTTCCAGCACGGACAAATACAAAAGCAGAGGTCTTCCCTGTTCTGGTGGAATTAAAATCGGAGGCCTTGATAGATAATCCTTGATTCTATCGAAAGCTTGTTGACATTCAGGAGTCCACTCTGTAGCAACATCTTTTCTCAGCAATTTGAAAATAGGCTCACAAATAACCATTGACTGGGCAATGAAACGGCTAATGTAATTAAGTCATCCCAAAAAGTTCATGACTTCCTTCTTGTTCTTCGGCGGCGAAAGCTCTAGGATGACTTTAATATTAGTTGGATCTAACTCAATACCCCGACGGCTGATGATAAATCCCAACAATTTTCCCGTGGGAACACCAAATGCACACTTTGCCGGATTCAGCTTCAGATTATACTTCCGCAATCTGTTGAAGAACTTTCTTAGGTCAGCCAAATGATTTGAACTTTTCTTTGATTTGATAATAACATCATCCACATAAACCTCAATCTCCTTATGGATCATGTCATGGAAGATAGTGGTCATGGCCCTCATGTAGGTGGCTCCAGCATTTTTCAACCCGAATGGCATCACCTTGTAGCAATATACATCCCGTGGTGAAAGAAAAGTAGTTTTCTCAGCATCCTCATCATGCATTCCAATCTGATGATAGCCAGTGAAACAATCCACGAACGATTGCGTCTCATGCTTGGCATAGTTATTAATGAGGATGTGGATGTTCAGCAGTGAAAAATCATCTTTAGGGCTGGCTTTGTTAAGGTCCCTAAAATCCACAAAAAATCTGAACTTTCCGTCCTTCTTCGGCACTGGCATGATATTGGCTAACCAGGTAGGATACTCTACCACTTTAAGGATTCCAATATCGATCTGCTTAGCCACTTCCTCTTTGATTTTCAGACTCATGTCAGGCTTGTACTTCCTCATCTTTTGCTTGATAGGAGGATATATTGGATCAGTAGGCAACCTATGCGCTACTATGGAATGGCTGAATCTAGTCATATCAGCATAGGACCAAGAAAAGACGTCCTTATATTCTTTCAAAAACTTTATGTACTCCCCAATCTCATCTTTCGGCAAATGAGTGCGGACTTGGGTCTATTTAGGTGTCTCTGCATCTTCTAGGATTACCATATCAGTCTCTGCCAGATTTGCTTTGGGATTGTCCTCAAATTCTTCTACTTCCTTGACAATTTCAGCTGGTACCTCATCTTCTTCGGCTTTTACTGAGTTTCCTATGTTAGGTCGTATAGTTTTATTATAAGCCATGGCCTTAGATTCAACACGTTCCATACTAGAAATATTAAAAATATAAATAAAACAAAATCAAATATATGAAAGAAAAATAATTTTATTAATTGAAAATCTTTGCTCAAAATTTTGACACAGTATTCAAGAGAATTTTAACGACGTCGAAAAACAAATAATTTATTTTAAAACAATAAAAGGTGATCCTTTTAATCTATCAACACTTTAGTGATGAATTTATCTTGAGCTCCAGCTTCTTGTGGTGGGGCCCCTCCTTTTTCCTCATCAATAATGGCATGGCACTACCCTCATTCAGCTCCTCCAAGAACATATTCCTCAAACTGAGCAGCACAACATCTTCTTCGGCCCGCTTGATATCAAGAAAACCATCAGACATGAAAGTTTGCTGAAGCGAAGGTTTGGCAATGAAAAACTTCTGCTCCCCAGAGGATACTCCCAATTCTTCAGTTCCTTGGCTGTAGGTTGGTACCCCAATCCAAAAGTGGTTTTTTTGCGTCGTCACACTCATAGGTTCCGCTATCCCTTGTAATCTGACCCCAAGGCCCCTGCCTGGCTCAAAACCTAACCACAGCAGCATATTCAGAACTTTGTCACTCCACCATCTCCCTTCTTCGATGACACCAACAAGCTCTAGAGTGTGTAAACTCTCCCCATCCAAACCTCCTCTACTTTCAATTACTGGGATAACGGGAGCAGCATAGGTAGGATGACTTTCATCACTGTGGACCACGACCTCTTGGTGATTCCACTCAAACTTCAAGCATTGCAGAGTTGAAGGAACTGCCCCTGCGGTATGTATCCATGGATGCCCCAATAACAGATTATACGAAGCTGGGATGTCCATGATTTGAAACTTAATGGTAAACGTGGCAGGTCCAACCAGTATATCTAGATCAATTTCCCCCACGGTATCCCTTTGTGACCCATAAAAAGCTTTGATGTTCATCTTCCACAACTTGATTTGGGCGAGATCAACTTCCAGTCGGGTCAAAGTGTTCAGGGGGAAAATATTTAAGTCGACACCCGGATTGATCAACACTTTGGTGATGAATTTATCTAAGTGCTGTACCGTAATATGCAGCACTTTGCTATGAGCCACACCCTCTACAGGCAATTCATCTTCATGGAATGAAATCTTTTGAGCTTCAAATACTTGACCCACTCTGTGATCCACTTCGCTGCTGGATACTTGCAGGAACATATGCCTCACCCAGAACCTTCATCAAAGCTTTTTGGTGTTGTTCAGAGCTTTGTAAAAGGGACAAAATGGAAATATGGGCAAGGGTCTTGCTCAACTGCTCTATCACAGAGTATTCTTTTGCCTGCACTTTCTTCCAAATACTATTATCTTCAAATTCTGCCATCGATTGTTTCCCTTTGTTAGCTCCTTGAGCTAGATTATCGGGAGTATATATCCGTCTAGACTGAGTCACTCCTTGCGTTGCATCTGCTTCTACCACTTTATTTCCTCGTGGAGTATTCTCCTCGTAGCTCTAAGGTACCGTTTTGTAAGAGGTCGGAGCAGCTCTGACCACTGTAAATGGAGGTCTTGGTGCAGCTACCTCAACTTCAAACGGAAGACATATCTTGCACTGTTATAGACGGGCTTGAAGAAGAACTTGCCTTGTGCTCAATTACCCCAATGGTATTCGATAAATATTCAAACTCATCACAAGAAATCATATTCACTCGGCGGTTCGGCAGAGGATTACTTGTCACGTTCGGCGCCGGGTCTTTGAGGTGAATAACTTTTGTATCAATCAACTTTTGTATCTTGTCCTTCAACGATCTACAGGACTCTGTAGTATGCCCCCACATGCCCAAATGGTACATGCACACTTTGTTATGGTCGTACCATTTAGCTTGGGTATCGACCGGGAGGGAAGGGATAGGCTCAATGTAACCAGCTTCTTTCAGCCTCACATACAGTTGATCGATTGGTTCTGCTAACGGGGTACAAGTTTTTGTCGGCCTCCTTTCAAAGTGGGCCCTAGGCCTCTGGCTTGATGAGTAAGAGGGACGTGCATAAGAAGGTTGTGGATAAGAAGGTTGTGTGCTATGGATAGGATAAGTGGGAGCTTAGTAATGTGAAGGAGGGGTTTGGAAATTGGTCGGAAGGAGAGTTTGATATGGTGCTTGGTAAGAATGGGAGTTTGGTATGGTGATGGTGCTTGATATGGTAGAGGTGGTGTTTGCTAGGGTGGAGTCTACTAATGCGGGGTTGGAATTTGGTAGTGCATGGGTGGAGTCTGGGGTCTGTAAACATAATTCTTCGGCCCTTGGGCCATCATAACAGTATCGACTTCTTTCTTCTTGCGGCTTTTTGAAGTAGCTCCAGACTGCAAGAATTTGTTAGTAGCTTGCAATGCATTCAAGTTGATAATAGTACCATCCTTGATACCGTCTTCAATCTTCTAGCCCAATTTGATGATCTCCGCAAAGCTTTTCTCACTAACCAACATTAACCTGTCATAAACTTGAGAATCTAGAGTCCGCATAAAATATCTTTCATCTGTACCTCCTCCATTGGGGATCGCACTATGGCGGTCTCAGTCCTCCAATAGATTGCAAATTCTCTAAAAGTTTTAGTGGGATTCCTCTTCAAGTTTTGGATGTAATGCAAGTTAGGTGCATTTTCTGTATTGAACCCAAAATGCTCCACAAAGGCTGCTTCCATTTCTGCTCAGGTAAACTACTTCTTCGAGCTCTACTCTACATACCAGCTAAGAGCATCACCAGTCAATCTTCTCATGAATAATTTCATCCTTATTTTCTCATTTCGTCCCACTCCTACCAGCTTGTCATAATACTATCTTAGTTGGGCCCTTGGATCACTGGCCCCAGTAAACAATTTGAACTTGGGAGGTTTGTACCCCTCCGGTAGCTCGACATTGGGGTGTATGCAGAGGTCTTCATAATCTACACCCATTATTCCCTTGGTGCCTTCAACACTTTGCAGTCTACTTTCATCTTTTTTAACTCTTCTGCAAGAGTTTGAATCAGCCTATCCTTCTTTGAAGGCTCAAATTCCTCCAGGTGGTGAGTCACAGGTGTTGTCTCCACATAGATCGGCATGACATGGTTGCGGGCATACATTGCATTTATGTTGGCCGGGGATGGTATTTCTTGGGCTGGTGATGAGCAATGGGAGCTGGTGGGTTTGGATATGTGTATGGCGGGTATTGGTAATATCGGGGTGGAGTATGATGGGTATTGGTAATATTGGGGTGGAGTATGATGGGTATCTTGCGGCGGAGCTACAGGTTGTGATGACATAGGAACGCTTACCGGTGCTTTTGAAGTTGAGGCACCAGCTTGAACCCCGAATGAGCTGCCTGGTTTTTTAAACTGCAAACTTATGCTAACTCTTCTTGAAGCTCAAAGATTTCCTACTCGAGCCTCATTGTCACCTCCTTATAACCCGAAGGGCAGACTCCTTCGAAATTTTCCCTTTAATCCCTAGATGTACTGTTACCACTCTTATCCGTGGTGTTGTTGTGTTCGTCCATCTTATTCTTTCCTCTATTGTTGCGGATAGGAACGGGAGGAGGAGAAGGAGGAGCCCCTTTAGACCTTGTATAATAGGCCAGATTTGCACAGATCAACCTTTGGGAAAGGGGAAAAATAAGACAACAATCAAAGCCAAAGTTAATAGGAGAGGTTAGAACTCATGCTATAAATAAATAAACACATTGATGCATTTCCTAATTTTGGAGCCTCTTTTGTGCCAAAGATAAGCCTAAGACAACACATATGTGATTTTATGATGAATTAGTCCAAGCCTTAATTTTTGATATTATCAGAGTTGGAGTTAGAAAAATAAAACGACTCTTTAGAAATGTTAATCTGCTCTACATTGAATCTAATCATGAAAATAAACAAGCTAAGGGGTAACGGGGTAACAAAGGGAAGAAACTAAGATAAAATCTCATGCCCATCCTGGTATAATTTGAGCTCGCATTGCTGGTGTGACCTCAAAATGGGTGTTGAGAAGGTTGTAGGCCCATTTTGTCTCTTCCTCATCTTCAAACCCGTGTGGCTGTCCTTGTACGCTAAAGGCGATATCCTCGACATCTTCCAGAAGCCATGCATAATACTTAGGTTTGCAGAAGGCCTGCTCCTTAAATATGAAGATGGTCATTAATCCTTTCCATTGTTGCAATAATTCTTTAGCCTTCCGAATTTCATAGTCTGTTTCAATATTAGAGTCAGATATATCCATGCGGGATCGCAGAGGTATCACTTGAGTTCGTCCAAATTGGTGAAATACTCGTATAGGGGCATAAGGTTGTATGCCCCTCAAGCCTATAAGTTTAATGTAGTACAAGCTCTTCCCTCTTATGACAGTAGTAGGAAAAGATAACCACGAATACCTCCATTGCACTTGATGACCTCTAAGTGACTTCATAAACATGTACCAATCCTCAGCACCAACGGGAGAAATGAATCTTATCATCCTTCGTGAGTGGGTGTCAATCACATTGCCCATGCCATCTAGTATGTCCACCATGTTGGGGTGTTGATAAAAATGTTCTACAGCCCACAGTTGAAGCAATAGCTTACAACCTTCGAAAAACCTCTTTCCTCTAACACATTTAGACAATGCCCGCAACATCCCTGCTAAGATCATAGGGACTAATGTGACCTCAGCGTTGTCTATTCCTTGAAACACGGCCTTAACCACGAAACTAATGCAAATTTCAATCTTCCCATGTTCCCTCGGAAAGACCAAACTTCCAAACACCAAAGGACGTTTTTTGTTTCAATTTTCTACAGAACAATAGAACTCTTTGTGAAAAACTTGATGACCATCCTTGCGACCAAATATCTCAAACAAAAAGTCTAATAAGATCCACCCTGGATCCAAACATGCTAATTTGAGATTGTTTTCAAACCCAAATACTGTAAAAACTTCTTCTTAGATTGTTTTCGAGGCAAGATCATGCCTCTGTTCGTGCATTTCAGGTCAGTGAATCCGCTAATCTCCTCAATTGTTGGCGTCATTTCAAATTCATGGAATTGGAAAACCACCTTTTCAGGATTTCAAAATTTGAGCAGGGTTTTAATTAAATATCTTTTTGGGGCTACGTAGATTAACGAGGTTAAAAAGCCTAGACATTTTTTGATTTCCCTTCTATGGTCCATCTTGATACTTTCCCACCATTTTCTTAGTTTATGTGGAACTCCTACAACCATTTGAGTGTTGGAAAAGTTCGGCAGACCCTCCATTTTAAAATCCTGCAACAAAGTTAAAGAAAATTCCAACTCCATTTTATCAACATCGGCTTGGACTTTAGTCATCTTAATCACTTAGCATGTAATGATGCATTGTCATTGGGTCACGTAACCCTTTGACTTATGGGTGGTTAACTAATATGTGGATTGACACCAAGTGTCAAACTACCTAGGCTTATGCATGCATGATATGACTTAAATTTTTAAGAATAGGGTAGACACGGACTGAAAGGTTTCTATGCGAGAAGGCACGTGGTCACATGGTAGTAAAACTATCCATTCACCCCACGTATATGCCAACTATCTAAAATAGGTTTCAAAGGAATTTGGAGAAGTGCAAAGCACAACTCGCGTGTACAGTGTGTGATTGTGAGAAGTTCCAAGTGGAGAAGTATGAATGATATGAAAGTTAATAAAATAAAACACTTAACAATATAGACAAGTAAATATTTATTACATATTACAAGCGGTAAGGAAATAATAAACAGTGAAATGAAAAACAAAGAAAGAAAGATGTTAGTAACTTCATAGAAACAAATAAATATAAAGGGAAAGGGTTTAAACATGGCAATTAACAAATAAAAAGTAAATTATTATTATTACTATTATTATTATTATTATTATTATTATTATTATTATTATTATTATTATTATTATTATTATTATTATTTTTATTTCCAAATCCAAACTCAGATAGAACCCCACATAAAACAAAACACGTTGTGGTTAAAAGCCTGAAATTCCCCGCAGAGTCGCCATGCTGTCGCACCCCATTTTTATTGCGAAAAGTGGGATTCAACATGTGACAACTCTTAAAGGATTATCTAAATGAAGAGTCGCCACCTAACGGTTTGAGGTGCGTTAAGGCACCGTTTTACGCTATGAGTTTGCTTAAATTAGCCTACATCACCAGATTCGGTCAAGGGCTTAAATTACTTCAAAAGGAAGGTGTTAAGCAGCTTTTGAGGTTCAAAAATGTGGTTCTTGGTCGAATCCATTAATATGTGGGGGAAGTTAACTAGTGATTGGAAGCAAGATTTATTTTAACCTATTTTATTTAAAAATTAAACTTAATTGTAAAAAATAAACAAAAGAATTTATAGACAAGCGAGAAGAAAGAAATTAAGACAAAATGTATTTAAAGACCGTTATGATTGTTATTATTTTTATTGTAGTGTACAATCCAATACTACAAATAAAGACAAGAAAAAAATGTAATAGTAATTAAGTGCATGCAAGAATATAACAGAATCGTTGATAAAATGCATATAGGAAGACAACCAAATAAATGAATTTTTAAAATATGGGGTCGAACCTCGGAGAGGCGCCTGCGTATCCCTTAAGGGAATCAGGCCAAACGTAGTTCTGCATAAAGGGGAGGTCGTTTTAACCTAATGGTATCACCCTATGCAACTTAAATAATACTTCGCAATCATTTAGACTTCTCGTATTATTCAGCGAGCACAGACTATCATTTTCCGCTACTCACCTAATTAATTATTAACTAAAAACGCTCTAGGTGAAGAAAACTAACGGCCTAGCATTTGCCTACCCGTCCCAAACTTAACGTCCAAGAGGCATTGGACAACTATTTTGGATTTTTGGGGTCTAAAATCCTAAGGCTGTTTAAAGGTGAAGAACACCAAGAAGCAAAAATTCTAACAAACAGTTGATGCATAGAAGGTTTCAAACAGGCCTCTACATTAAAATGAATAAGCATGATATAGGAGCAGGTGCAAACAAATTGTGAATCCTACAAGCACGAGTTCTAAAAAAACAAATGCAAGCAGATTATTATATAGCAGATCCTAATAGGCATGATTTCAAAATAAGCATAAATAGATGCAGTGAATTCTATGGGCGTAATCTCTAAACAAAGCAAGAAATTATCACGTTACATATCTAGTGTATGATCGATCAACTTGCACAGTTTGTTACAAAACCAGATCATAAGGCAGAATTTTTGTAACACTGTGAAAACTCAAAATCCAATTCCGGGGCATAAAGCAAGAAATCTGGAAAACTGCAGAAATGTTGCAGGACGACCCACCTGATGAGTCATCAAGTAACCTTACGACTTGTTAGGTGATCCATGAGGAGAAGTCTGATTAATGTAAAGGAGTGAGGCAGTGTACCTAACGAGGGACGTCACGAGTCGTGGTCACTGACCACGAGCCATTAAATCACTCGTGGTCAGGCTTGAGTTGGGAATGTTTTAGTTGACCAGTGTACTCGACGAGTGGGTGAAACGAGTGGTCACCTCTGGAAACGACTCGTTAAGTAGCTCGTTATGGGACTTAGAATAAAATCTCCATAATGAAACAGTGTGGTCCACAACTGGTGACCACAAGTCGTGGTCATAGATAATGACTCATTGGGTCCCTTGTGGTGATCTACTAAGGATCCCAGGTAGTGTACCAGATGGGAGTGACCACGCTTTTGTGGTCAGTCACCACGACTTGTTAGGTCACCCGTTAGGGGCACTTATTAGAGGGCTTGAACGGTTCCTCCCCTCATTCTCACGTTAACCCTCAGATACAATTGTAGGTTCTCAGACCCAGTACCGTTAGTTGCCAAAATTTAGATTCTTCGTTGCAGCAGTTGAAGTGTGTGTCCTCATCATTCGAGGGCACTATTTACCTTCTTTCAGTCATGTATTAGTTTTAGTTAGACTTAGAGTTAGCTGGGGGTTTGTCCCAGCAAATCCTCTATTAGATGGCTTTAAAACAGACATGATTTTCAGATTTATTAGTATAATTCTATTGTTGAACTTTATGTTTTCAGACTTGCCCCTCATGAATATTTTATGATATTATTTCAAAGTTCTGCTGTGCATGTTTACTTAGAATGCTAGTAACTGATAGACCAGGGGTTGACTTGGGGTCACTTGTGGCTTCAAGTACCATGTTACGCCCATGGTGTAGGCTCGGGGCGTGACAAACTTGGTATCAGAGCCCTAGGTTTAGAGTATTCTCAGAACTTCTGAAAGTCGAATTGAGTAAAGTCCTTTTCATGGGTGTGAAGTGCGCCACACTTATTACGAGGAGGCTACGAGATGTTATTAGGAAAATTTCCTTTTGTTCATATTCTTTATCGTGCGTTAAAGTCCAAATTCCAGAAATGCCATTCTAATTCGTGCTCTGTTTCATTTTAGTGAACCATGCCTCCCAGACGTGGTAATGGAAGAAGGGCTGCTAATGTCAACAGACCTGCCCCATCAACTCTGGCAGCACCTCAGGATGAATCCATATCCACCGCTGAATTCAGAGTGGCCATTCAATTGCTAGCTCAAACAGTCACCAACCAGGTGAACCAGCAGGTGGTTCCAGTAGCCATAAATGGGTCTGTAGCTGCTGCTCGGGTGCGGGATTTTACCCGGATGAACCCTATGGATTTTCAAGGAGCAAAGTTGGGAGAGGACCCACAAGGGTTTATAGATAAGATTAGAAAGATTACCCATATTATGGGTGTCAACTCCTCCGAGAGTGCTGAACTGGCTGCCTATCAGCTTAAAGGGGTAGCCCAGGTTTGGTATGAGTAGTGGAAGGAGGGGCGGCCAGCGGGAGTAGGACCGGTGGAGTGGGAGGAGTTCCATACAGCTTTCCTGGATAGGTGTTTCCCTTGGGAGCTGAGGGAGGCTAAGATGGCAGAGTTTATGAACCTACGGTAGGGCAACCAGACAGTGGAGGAGTATGCTCTGGAGTTTACTAGACTATCAAAGTATGCTCCAGTGATGGTGGCCGAGCCAAGGGCTCGTATGCTGAAATTCGTTAATGGAGTATCTAATCTAGTTCTCAAGGAGTGCAGGACCGCATTGCTAATCAAGGACATGGACCTCTCTAGCCTAATTGTTTATGCCCAGCAGATCGAGGCATAGAAGATAAAAGATATGGAGCGTAAGAACAAATGGGAAAGAACTGATCATTCAGACTATGGCCATCAGAAATCTGGCAGTAGTAGCCGTCCACAACAGCAACAGCAACAGCAACAACAGAGAGCCCCAGCACACAGCTCAGCCAGTGCCCCAACCTTTCGGTCCCTCCAGGATCAGAGGAGCGAAGCATCTGGCTCTCAGTCACAGAGTTTCAGTGCCAACAACAAGTATCCAGCTTGTCCCAAGTGTGGTAGGAATCACCCAGGAGAATGCCTTCAGGGACGAGAGAGCTTCTTTGGGTGTGGACAGCTTGGACATAGGCTTAGGGAGTGCCCGTCAGCGGGGCGAGGGAGATCACTATCTAACACATCATCAGCTCCAGCAGGTCAACCAGCCCAGCAAGCTAACACAACAGGTACAGATGGCGGTCAGTGCCAAAATTATTTATATGCTCTATCTTCTCGTCAAGATCAGGAAAGCTCACCTGACGTAGTTACTGGTATGTTACGTCTCTTCCATCTAGACGATATTCCCTCTTATATCCAAGAGCTACTCTTTTGTTCGTAACTCTGTATATAGCAGTTTAGCTCAGTATAAGTCCAGAGGTTCTCTCAGAACCATTCTCAGTCTCTACCCTAGTTGGCGAGTCAATTAGAGTCAGCCGGGTGTATAGAAATTTCCCAGTTTCCGTCCTGAACAAAGTAATTCCAGCTGATCTCGTAGAGCTAGATATGGTCGACTTCAACCTTATTCTCGGCATGGATTGGTTACACTCCTGCTATGCCTCAGTTGATTGCAGAACTAGAGTTGTCAAATTTCAGTTTCCTAAGGAGCCAGTTTTAGAATGGTCGGGCAGCAGTTCAGCGCCTAAGGGTAGGTTTATTTCCTACCTTAAGGCCTAGAAACTCATTTCCAAAGGATGTCTATATCATTTGGTTCGGGTCAAGGATTCCAATTCAGAGACCCCAACCATTCAGTCAGTTCTAGTTGTCAGCGAGTTCCCAGATGTATTTCCTGAGGATCTTCCCGGAGTTCCCCCTAAATAAAAAATAGACTTTGGAATAGATCTCCTCCCAGATACTCAGCCCATCTCCATCCCTCCTTACAGAATGGCTCTAGTTGAGCTTAAGGAGTTGAAGGATCAGCTAAAAGATCTTCTTGACAAGGGTTTTATCAAACCAGCATCTCTCCCTGGGGTGCTCTAGTGCTATTCGTGTGTAAGAAAGACGGTACCTCAGAATGTTCATAGATTACCGTCAGCTATACAAAGTCACAGTCAAGAACAAATTTACCTAGAATTGATGACCTGTTCGACCAGCTTCAGGGAGCCAGCTATTTCTCCAAGATCGATCTTAGGTCAGGATACCATCATTTAAGGGTCAGAGAGTGTGACATACCGAAAACAACATTTAGAACTCAGTATGGTCACTATGAGTTTGTGGTGATGTCCTTTGGACTCACAAACGCCCTTGAAGCCTTCATGGATTTGATGAATAGGGTCTTTAAGCAGTGCCTAGATATGTTCGTCATTGTGTTTATCGACGACATTCTGGTATACTACAGAAATGAGAAAGAGCATACAGATCACCTGAGAATAGTGCTACAAACACTCAGGGACCGCCAGTTGTTTGCCAAGTTCAGCAAGTGTGAATTCTGGTAAAGGGTTGTGACGTTCTTGGGTCATGTGGTCTCAGGCGAAGGGATACAAGTAGATCCTCATAAGATAACAACAGTGAAGGATTGGCCCAAACCTACCTCTCCTACTGAAATCAGGAGTTTTCTGGGCTTAGCAGGTTATTACTGACGGTTTGTGGAAGGTTTCTCCTCCATAGCCTCTCCTCTGACCAAGTTAACTTAGAAGAAGGTGAAATTCCAGGAGTTGAAGTCTCGACTCACTACCGCTCCAGTGTTAACCTTACTAGAAGGATCAGATGGGTTAGTTATGTATTGTGATGCCTCCAAAGTTGGACTTGGTTGCGTTTTGATGCAGCGGGGCAAAGTGATAGCTTATGCCTCCAGACAGCTCAAAGTCCATGAGAAGAATTATCCAACTCACGACTTGGAGTTGGCAGCGGTGATATTCGCGTTAAAAATATGGAGACACTACTTGTACGGGGCTCACGTGGATGTGTTCACAGGTCACAAGAGCCTTCAGTATGTGTTCAGCCAGAAGGACTTAAACCTGCGTCAGTGACGGTGGTTGGAATTGCTAAAGGATTATGACATAAGTGTGTTGTATCACCCATGTAAGGCCAATGTGGTGGCTGACGCCCTAAGCAGGCAGTCTATGGGAAGTATAGCTCACATTGAGGAAGGCAAGAGGGAGCCAGCGAAAGAAGTTCATAGGCTAGCCTGATTAGGGGTGCAGTTGGTGGATTCAGCTGAAGGTGGCATGGTAATGCAAAGCGGTTCGGATTCATACTTGGTAGCAGAAGTTAAGTCCAGACAAGATGAAGATCCAATTCTACTTAAACTTAAAGAAGCAGTCCTCAGAAAGGAGGTTGAGGCTTTCTCCCAAGGGGGAGATGGGGTGCTTTGCTACCAGGGCAGATTGTGCGTGCCGGATGTTGGTGAGTTGAGACAGCAGATACTAGCTGAGGCACACAGCTCGAGATACACCTTTCACCTCGTTGCTACCAAAATTTACCGCGATTTGCGGGAGATTTACTGGTGGAATGGCATGAAGAGAGACATTGCTGAATTTGTAGCTAAGTGCCCGAACTACCAGCAGGTCAAGGTAGAACACCAGAGACCAGGAGGTATGACCCAAGATATCAGCATACCCACCTGGAAGTGGGAAGAAGTAAATATGGACTTCATTACGGGTCTACCTTGGACTCGTCGACAGCATGACTCAATCTGGGTAATAGTAGACCGAATGACTGAGTCAGCAATTTCCTCCCAGTCGAAACCACAAATTCAGCTGAGGATTATGCTAAACTTTATATTCGGAAGCTGGTTAGACTTCATTGGGTGCCATTGGCTATTATTTCAAATAGGGGTACCCAGTTCACCTCCCATTTCTGGAAGTCTTTTCAGAAGGGACTTGGCACTCAAGTTAAGCTCAGTACAGCTTTTCACCCGCAGACAGATGGGCAAGCTGAGCGGACTATTCAAACCCTAGAAGATATGCTAAGAGCGTGCGCGACCGATTTTAAGGGTAATTGGGACGACCACTTTCCTCTTATCGAGTTTGTGTACACAACAACTACCATTCTAGCATCCAGATGGCCCTATTTGAAGCATTGTATGGTAGAAGATGTAGATCTCCTATAGGGTGGTTTGAAGTTGGTGAAGCCACCTTGATAGGGCCAGACTCGGTTCATGAGGCAATGTAGAAAGTTCATCTCATCTCAGAGCCACCAAAAATCTTATGCCGATGTGCGGAGAAGAGAGTTGGAGTTTGCAGTTGATAACTAGGTGTACCGGAAAATTTCACCCATGAAAGGGGCGATGGGTTTGGAAATAAAGGGAAGCTTAGTCCGAGGTATGTGGGACCTTATAGAATTTTGAGGCGTATCGGCAAGGTAGCCTATGAGCTAGAGTTATCTTCAGAACTAGCAGTTGTGCATCCAATTTTCCATGTGTCACTTTTGAAGAAGTGCATCGGAGATCCAACCTCAGTTGTGCCATTGGACAGCGTAGGGATAAAAGATAGTCTCTCATATAAGGAAGTACCAGTCCAGATCCTTGACCATCAGGTGCGTAAGCTGAGAAACAAGGAAATAGTTTCAGTCAAATTCTTATAGAGAAATCAGCAGGTTGAGGGAGCTATGTGGGAGGCCGAAGCAGATATGATGGCCAAATACCCCCACTTGTTCCCTACTAGCTCCAGTGCAGCTTGACATATTAGCTATGACCCTAGAACTCAGTTTAGTTTTCATGACTCAGTTCAGATGTTCAAGTCTCTTTTATGTTTTTGAATGTATGTATAATAAGTAAACTCAGTTCAGATATGTATTTTGAAACGGAGATAGTCATTCCGGTAGTTTTGGAGTTAAATGAGCAGTATTTGAAGGCTTGATTTGTTATTTTCTGATTCCTATGTGTTTTCTAACATTCAAGGATGAATGTTTACAAAGGGGGATATTGCAACACCCCAAAAACTCAAAATCCAACTCCGGGGCATAAAGAAGGAAAGCTGGAAAACTGCAGAAATGTTGCAGGATGGCCCACCTGACGATTCGTCAAGTAACCTTATGACTCGTTAAGTGAGCGTGAGGAGAAGGCTGATTAATGTAAAGGAGGGAGGTAGTGTACCTAACGAGGGACGTCACGAGCCGTGTTCACTGACCACGGCCCATTAAGTCACTCGTGGTCAGGCCTGAGTTGGGAATGTTTTAGTTGACCAGTGTACTCGACGAGTAGGTGAAACGAGTCATCACCTTTGGTAATGACTCGTTAAGTAGCTCGTTATGGGACTTAGCATAAAATATCTAGAATGAGACAATGTGGTCCATGGCTAGTGACCACGAGTCGTGGTCATAGATAACAACTTGTTGGGTCCCTCGTGGTGATCTACTAAGGATCCCAGGAAGTGTACCTGACGGGAGTGACCAAGAGTCGTGGTCAGTCACCACGACTCGTTAGGTCACCCTTAGGGGCACCTGAAAGTTTTTCCCAGCGAACTTCTAAGGACTATTTAGTAAATTTCTATTCACCTAAGCTTTAAACTACATCGTTTGGGACCTAATTTCAGACTTATTAGAGGGTTTGGACAGTTCCTCCCCTCATTCTCACGTTAACCCTCATAGAATTCTCTCTCAAGTATTTCAGAGAAAGGGCTAGGGATGTACTTTTCTCTTCGATTCTCAAGAAAATTCTCCAGGTTTCTTCACCAGGTATGTGGGGTTTTAGCAAGGGGATTGTTCTTCCCTTTCGTCCCCATAATCCTCCTCAATTTCTTCTATCAATTTTAAGCCCTGAGCTTTCGAATATGAAGGTATTCATGTTTATTTTCATTGATTTCACTTAGAATGATGTTCATATATATTGTTGATATGATCCCCATAAATTCCTTATCAAATTGTTGGTGTTCATACAAAAAGTGAGTAGCTCTAATTTTTCGAGTAATAATTTTGCTTGTTAAATTCCCTCTAGTGAATAAAGAACGCTTTGGGCTGAATTCCTAGAATTTCTTTCTATACGTATATGTTGGTTAATACCCCATGAATCAGAATGACTTTAGTTCATTAAATGAAGTTCCTATAATTCTTGAATTTCTCTATATTATGAAATTCCCATACTATTGGGATAAGTTGAATTCTCTATTAGTTGCTAGCAGTGCAGACCACTTAGAACTAGAATCTCTCCAGAATCATATCAGTTTAGTCTCAGTCAGAATGCTAGAATCCTCAGTGATATTCAAAAAATTGTCAACTGATCAGTTTGACTTCAGTCTTATTTCGAGGTGTCAGTGGTGCCTCTCAGTTATCAAAACCAGACTCAGATTTACAATTTTTGGTCCATTAGGCGGTCATGACATTCTAGTATATAGATCTGACCAGCCCTAGTACCGCAGTTTAGTTACATCTTGTTCTTAGACGGTCACGACGCTTCCAGATAAGCAGCTCTAACCAGTCTAGAACCAGTTTTAGAATCTGGTCCGATAAGACTCTCAAGGTACATGCAGTTATACGTCCCTGACTAGTCTTGGTCCCCAGTTTTGAGCTACTAGCTTAGTAGTTCAGTTTAGGTTTTCCAGTGGGAGTAGAACTTAACACCGAGCGGGCTGGGGTTCTAGCGCACCCAAGTTCCCAGAACTACGTTGCCAACGTAGGTTACAGTATTACTTGGCCCGATTGGTCCCAGGCTTTTGTGATCACTCAGTTCATGCCTTTATACCCTGGCAAGGTATATTACTCGGACTCCACATCTAGCTCACGTGGTTTTATGTCGGTTACAGACTCTCCCACTAGTCAGTCTAGTCCAGTTACAGAATAAGCAGCTCAGTTCAGTTCTAGTCCTCAGTTTAACTCAGTTCAGTACAGTATCTCAACCTCGGGGTTTCATACTTAGGACACGTCCTTGACCATCAGACAGGGTTATCTTGACCACTTCCAGTAGTTCAGTTCAGCTTACCTGTTGGTCATTGCGTGTCATTTCAGCTCAGACTTTATTTTCAGTTATGTTTCTCCCACTTACTTAGTACATTCAAAGTACTGACACATACTTTTATGATGTATCATTTCGATACAGTTGCAGGTTCTCAGACTCAGCACCGTTAGTTGCCGCAATTCAGATTCTTCGTTGTAGCAGTTGAAGTGTGAGTCCTCATCATCCGAGGGTACATTTTCCTTCTTTCAGTCATGTATTAGTTTCAGTTAGACTTAGAGTTAGTTGGAGGCTTGTCCCAACAACTCCTCAATTAGATGGCTTTCAGATAAACATGATTTTCAGCTTTATTAGTATTATTCTATTGTTTGAACTTTATGTTTTCAGACTTGCCTCTCATGAATATTTTATGATATTATTTTAAAGTTTAGCTGTGCATGTTTACTCAGAATGCTAGTAACTGATAGACTAGGGGTTGACTTGGGGTCACTTGTGGCTTCAAGTACCACGTTACGCCTAGGGTGTACGGTCGGGGCGTGAAAATTTTTACAAGATTAAATATTTATGTTTAAATAGTAACTTGAAAGCATGACTTCTGGTTGTTAGGTCAAACAAATTAAGCAAATGTTAAATCGTATGATTTCAGACAAGTACGATTTCATTTATTTATTCTAAAAGTCATGGTATCTAATTATTGCATAAAAAATTGAACAAACTGTAATTAGACAATTGTGGAATCCCATCTGAGAATAACAATTGAACACATAGTTTCTAGAAGAAGACGACAATTATAAATTATGTAGACAGATTTTCTAATCAATTATTTCAGCATTTTTCAAAAAACTACATGCAATGATTAATGAACAAGTTTTAATCTTATTATTGCATTAATTCAAGATTAAACAGGGGTTGCACAGAATAGGATAATGATATAAGAATTCATTTAGTCATACATGCAGATTTATTAACACTATACGCCACATATTTTAAATTAAAAATGTTATAGCTTATGCAAGCATCACTTTTAACTAAAACAAGTTAACCTTATAATTCTTACAAACATTATTCCAACTGTTTATTTTAGATTAAGTTCCTATCAACATGAGTTCTAGTGTCATACATGTTATTGATTAAATTAATTACTATAAACAATATTTCTAAGATGTAATCATAAGATATATTTCATGTTAAACTATTTGAAATCCTATAGGCATGATTTCTAACGTTGCGTATGTTATGAAAATCCTATAGGCATGCTTTCTAGGCGAATTTAAAAGAAAAGAGAAGGATGCTTTTATAACAGAAAAAGTCAGTCAATTTAGAGAAGAGAGAATAAATCACCCGTAAAATTAATTGGGAGAATATTTCTCTTAATTGAGAGAATCAAATAAATTTTTCGGAAGATCCCATTTTTTACCATAGTTACACTACTCAAATAAGGAAGAATCAATCAAGAACATGCTTACCTTAAAATAGGAAAAATCAAAAAGAAAAAATATCATTTAATATAAAATAAAATATAAATAGATAATTAATTAAATTAAATATACACAGCACAACTGTATGAAATATTTACGGCAAAAACAAATCATACCTAAAGATATTGTTAAATTAGGAAGGGAACAACCTAAATAAGGATTTTTACTAGGACTTAGTGATTGATAAATTATTGACATTCTATAACTGAATCCTAAAATACCACATTTAACATTTTTACCTACAAAGAAGATTTTACATAGAGAGAAAATTACCGAAAAAGATATTATCAATTAATTACGGGATTTGAACAAGCACCATTAACCACAAACCAATCATCCATGACGACTTGTAGAAGTATTTAACTCTACTCATTTTGACAAGTGCAAAAAAAAAAAAGCAGAGACAAAAATAGTAGCTATATGTTTATGAATATGTCATGAATCCGTTTCTAGAGAGGAGAGTTTACACAGTATAACAATATTAGAATTTTATACAGAGAGCAAGAAAAATACTAAACAGTGTTATATATATACACATACATATGCATATCGAAAACATCTAACCAAAATAACACAGTCAACAAGAACGATGATATGCATACATACTTAGATATAACTAAACAATAATTTTCCAAGAAAATTAGGCCAGATCAGGGCAGGACAGAATCAAAGAAAATCATATAAACATTTAGTAATTTAGGCGTGATGTTCTAAAGGCAAACATAAACAATAGTTACCAACAAACATGATTGTCACTTAGATCTAAATAGGCATAGGTAAGAACAAACGAGAAAAATAAAATGAAACTCTCAAAATAATTAATATTACAGACAGATCTATGAAGATCTGTCTGGTGAACGAGCTTGTAAGGTGATGACGTGGAGGGATGGCGATGGGAGATGATGCAGTGGTGAGAGTTGGTCAGAGAAGAGAGAGAAAATCAGAGGGAGATCGGGTGGTTTCTGGCCGTAGATGACAGTGGAGGGCTGAGATGGAGAGATTTGGGTGTTTTTCGGCGTGGGTTTGCAGTGGTGCGTCCGGCTGGAGTTTGGTTGGAGCAGGTGTCTTCGCTGTTGTTTCTTTTTGTCGGAGTTTGCCGGAAGTTATGGAGGATATGAGGTTCTGGTTGTTGGTGGGTTTTGTGGCGCCGAACAAGAGGAGAAGGGAGTGAAGGGTGATGTCGGCCGGAGATGAAGGTGAGAGGTTTGGTGGTGCGATGGCTGTCCTCCAGCCGGTTACTGGAGAGCTCCGGCGGAGAGAAGAGAAAAAGTGGGGAGCAGGGGAGCGGCACTGTGGGGGAGCGACACTAGGAGGGAGAGGATGAAAAATGGAAATTAGGTTTAGTCTTTGGGAAGGGAGAGATAAATAACAAAATTTGTTAGGGTTGATTCTGACCGTAGAATTAAAGATGATGGATGGTCAAGATTGATTTAGTAGTAACATGGGTCAGGTCACGGATATAATTGGGTCACTGATTGGGTTAGTGGGTAGGAATTAATGGATTAATTTAATTGAAAATTGAATTATACTTTTCAAAGTAGCCAGATTTTGATAAAATGGCTAGAATTGGTAGGAATTAGGTGAAAAGTGGCAAAATTTTAAATAAATTTGGAAAAATTCAAAATTGGCTGCTATATTATTAATAAAATACTATATTTGTAAATAATTCAATAAATAGGAAATATAATAAATTACTTTATCAATAATTATATAAACTTTATTATCAACATAAATAATTTATAAAATTTAAGTAAAATCAAATAATATTATTACGTAAATAGTTTATAAAACTTAGTAAAATTATGTAAATATTATCATGCAAATAGTTTATATAAATTAAGTAAAAACATATATTTTAAAATAAAAGCTTATTTTATTAAAGGTACGTATATTAACTTGAAATATACTATACATGACATGATTACGTAATATCAGAAAATTAATATATTAAAACTAAATGTAAAAATATATATACAAAAATTTGAAATATGTTACACTCCGTAAATTCTTGACATTTAGATGGCCTATTCGCATGTTGGTTAAGAGTTTTAGAATGCCATACATGCTAGAAAAAGGCCCGGGGAAAGACCGGACAAGCGCCACGTCGAACCATCGCAAGAGGAGGCTGGGCAGACCCCCTCCGCGATGGCCAACGTGTCATAGAGGGCTCACCTCTGCGTTGGCCGGCGTATCCCGGAGGTGAGGTCCAACTCCAAGTATATAAGCCCCCACTTTGTTTTTTTGTGATAATCATCAGATATTTTCCAGTGAGCAAACAGAAAACAGAGAGGATGAAGGGTTTAATATAAATTCCTTCCGTTTACGCTGCTAAACGCGGTCCAAACTCAAAATAACTCCGGGTAGCGAGGTATTGAGCTACAGGGAGCATTCCTAAGGAGTTAGTTTCGTGAAATTCGGTAGGCAAATCGTCGTCTTACCGGGCTAAGGTAAGTGGAATTGCTCCAAGTTAGTGTCAATATACTCCTAGCCCTAAAGTGAATATTTCTCCCTTCTGGACTTTCGAGAAATAGAGAGTTTTCGGCTGTTGTTCGATAAGTCAAAGTTTGGGATATATATGTATTCAAAGTAGTGTTTTCTTCCAGAATATTGATGAATTTAGTTCTAATTGCTATAAATATGAACGCAGTTGGAAGAAATAGCTGGATAGTGGCCGAGCTACATCAGTTAGCCAAGAAGTCAGTAACTGAGGTATGTAAAGCTAGTTTCTTCGGCAAGTTAGTAATTCTAGTATAGTAAAATAGAATAAATTCTAGAAGAAAGTTCCAGAAGCCGAGTATTAAGATCAGTGTGAATTCAGTAAATATGTTTTGTATTGTTATGCCGTATTCAGAATAAAAGTCAGTAAATTAGTATTAAATAGCGAAATATTATTTCAGACCTAGTACCGGATTCAATTTAATTCAGCCAGAGATTCAGAATAGAATATCAGAACATGAACAGTATTATCAGGTTTATTATACATGTTATATGTGATTATTATTGTTTGTTGAGACCTGATTGTGTTATGTGGGCACCCTTAGAGCTTCCTTGCCGCCCCAAGGTTAATAGCTGTGTCGACTCGCCCGCCAGAGAGTAAGGATACGTCACTCCAAGGAGTGGCATGCCGTCCGCAGTAGGACGAAGATGGGATGCATCATTCCCCATAGCAGGCTGATCAGTATTATACCATACCCTGTCGAGCGCTTGCGCCCAGGGCACAGATTACAGATACAGATCTCAGAATACAATTACAGGAGTCCTCCGGACTCAAATACAGCTATAGTCAGGGGCCCAGAGAGCCCAAGCTGCATACCCAGGGGGACGGTGGGGTGCTTGTGGTTATTAGGTGAGTGGAGTGAATTTATTTTTGGATGGCGACGTGGGTAGGGGTATATAGATTGCATGTTGATTGGCACCTTCGGGATTATGGGGGCCAGTATAGGTTCTTGTATGCTATATATATATATATATATATATATATATATGTTACTTATTAAATTGATAGATAGCAGGACGCCGCAACAACAGGTATGATTCTTATCTTCTTTCCAGTACAGTTAACCTCGGTACAGATTCTGCTATTCCAGACAGTTTTAGCTATCCTCTGTCATTTCAGTAACTACCAGTATACTATTTATCTTCAGTTATGTTCAGTTTTGCTTCGCATACTCGGTATCAGTGGTACTGACGCCTGTTTGGGGGCGCTGCATTACTTGCCTGCAGGTACTCATAGACGAGGAGTCGATCCCTCGTAATTCTAGCCAACACAGAGTCATCAGCTCCTGTCATCCGGAGCTTGAAAGCTAGAGGTTTATTTTTCTTTTTGTTGTACAGTACGGGTAGGCCGAGGCCCTGTCCCGACCATCTTATTATCATTCTTAGAGGCTTGCAGATTGTATATTCCCTATGGTTAGTCGTACCGGTCGTGTGAGGCCGTGTGTATGTTTTAGTTTGTTTATGATGGCCGTGTGAGGCCTTGTATAGTTGATAGTTGCTGACCTTGTCGGTCACAAAGCAGTTTAGCATTTAGTCAGCTTTTCAGTGAAACTAGTCAGCATGGTGGTCTTGTCGGCCCGCATAGGTTCCTTTATACTCCTGTGGTTCTGGTCAGCTGTTGTTTTCTTACAGGAGGCTATAGGCCTAGTCGGCCGGAGGCTGTATTTATAGCCTTTATATAGCCCGTTGGTTCCATGAATCCAGGGTTAGAGCCAGCCTAGCGCCAGAAGTGCTTAGGCTCAGTAGTCCAGCAGTCCAGGTCTTAGTAGGGCACCAGGTGCCAGTCATGCCTCCCAAGGCGGGGCGTGAAAAACTTGGTATCAGAGCAGGTCGTATCCTAGGGAGTCTGCAAGCCGTCCTAAGTAGAGTCTTGTCTATGGATGTGTTGTGCACCATATACCATAGGCAGGACGCTGCAAGGCATAATAGGATTGTTACTCTTTCTTCATATTCAGTCATGCCATAGAGCAGTATAATATAGGGTTGGGTCTCTAAAACTTATCATACTCTTTGTTTACAGATAAAAAGGCAGACCAGTGACATCCTGTCACAAGTAGAAGACTGGATACCGCAATAGGAGAAGGCACCAGCAGGATGCCTCAGCCTCATTTAGAATCAGCCCGATCTAAGGGCGATACAAAGGCATCATCTCGACCTTCACAGCAGTACCCACCCCACCAGGAGCCACTCGGGACGACATTACCTCCGACAGTTCCTGTACCTACATCATCCGACCAGGAAATTCAAAGTGCAGTAGTTATGTTGGCACAAATGATGGCTACTCAGCACCAGTCAGTGCCACCCGTAACAACAGAATCATCAGGTGTGCCTGGCAGTTTGAGGGTCCGAGAATTCTTGGCGCTAGGTCCCCCATGGTTCACAGGGTCGGATCAGGCAGAGGACCCCCAGGACTTCCTGGATCAGATGCAGAGAATCTTCCGGGTCATGCATGTGACATCTACAGAGTCGGTTGAGTTAGCGGTATTCTGGCTGCGGGATATTGCTGTATTGTGGTACAAAAGTTAGAAAAGGTCCCGAGGGAGAGATGTTGCCCCTCCGACCTGGTCCAGCTTTTCAGAGGCCTTCCTGGATGGTTATCTACCACGGGAAATCCGACAGGCCCGGATGGACCAGTTTTTACACTTGGAGCAGGGGGCAAGGAGTGTACGGGAATACGCCCTGCAGTTCGATTCCTTGGCCCGCTATGCTCCAGCCTTTGTGGACACCATGCCATCTAGAGCCCACCGGTTTATTATGGGTCTGAACCCAGAGTATATTGAGGCATGCATGACAACTACGTTGCGGGAAGATATGGATATTGCTCGGGTGCAGGCCTTTGCCCAGACTATTGAGGATTAGACAACAGCAACAGGATAGCAGACGAATAAATCATGAACAGCGCCACAGGGATAGATCAGATGAGATATAGGGAGAGATTTGGAGAGGGCCTAGGCTACGGTTGTTAGATAGACCACCTAGACCCCCGCCTCCATCACAGCAGCAGAGGGGTAGATTTGGTCGCCGGGGACAGACAGAGTCCGGCGGGAGTTCTCGAACGGTAGATTCACCCCAGTAGAGGAGGGCAGAGAAGAGTAGGTATACACCCCCACCTTGCCCTATTTACAGCTGACCCCATACTGGAGCTTGTAGATATGCCTCCACAGGGTGTTATATATGCAGGCAGGAGGGTTATTGTTCGGTGGTTTGCTATAGGGTTAAAAATCGACACGCAAGTGCACGTGGTCAAACAAGTAATAAAGTGGCTAAGTAGCCAAGTATCGATCCAAGGAGGCTCAAGATATGTAAAGTTGCCTAGTTTACTATATTCCTATTTCACTTCTAATTATGCTAACAACAATGTAACCAACAGTTACTTGAGTTTTTGTTTCTAAACTATATATACTAAAATTAATAACAACTATTTACTGTGAATTTAGACAATGGATATGAACATGCCAAGGTTAAGAACAAGTAATGAACTTGATAATCATGATAATTTGGTTAATCTCTTCTTCATGTTGCTAGCCAAGAACATTCGCCTAGAAATTAAAACTCTCGTATTTAATTTCACTTTAGAATCACAAACCATCCGTCTATATTTCTGTGATCAAATGCAATTTATGACCTAGCAATACAATTCCGGTTCCTAAATTGACTAATACGGCTTTCAAGTATATTTTTATCAGGAAAGCACATCAAAACCCAATTTTCCCAAATCAAGTTAAGAACAATACCCTATTAATTCACAACTTTCCCATTTCTTGCTCTTTCGAGTGAAATTGGACTTTCTAGATGTACATTAATGTCGGCCACACACTAATGCAGTAAGAACAAGAATTAATAGAACAACATGGAATAAGAAGAAGAAAACCATATCAATTATAATCAAAATTCATTACAAGTGTCAAAACCTCAGCAAGGAAGACAATTAGCCACTCATTTGTGGATTGATCATCCTAAAATGAGTGTAAATCATACGTACAATTGATAGAAAGAAGAAAAGAAGAGAGGAAATCCCTTAGCTTTTTCGTTCCTCAACTGCTCCTAACCCACGTCCTTGCTCTCCACTTCTGAACTCAGTCTAAAAACTAAAAAACTGATTAAAATAAACCTAAGTGTGCTATTTATACTAGTGGGAAATTTTTCCCGGAATAACAAGCAACGTGTCACGGAGGCCAACGCGGAGCACTGCCTCCGTGACACGGCATGGACGCGGACCTTCACTGGAATTTCAGGGTCTGGTAAATTAGCCTCAACGTGGCATGGAGGCCAACGGGGAGGCCTCTCTCTGTGCCACGGAGCTGACGCGATGGCACACTGGAATTTGCCATTTTAATTCCTGTCCAGGCAGTGTGCTACCGCGATGGTAGCGTGGCACAGTTCCATCGCGGAGCCCCTATAAATTGTGCATTCCAATGTCCTTTCCACGCTCGCATCCAAGTCCAACTCCGATATAGTTCCAACATGCATTTTAGCTCCTAAAAATCACATTTACCTGCAAAACAAATGCTAATCATGTTGGTTAGTATAAATTCACATTTTATTACCGATTACATGATATTATATACACATTGCACAACAAACAAGGTAAAATTGATACGTTTGAGTATCACTTGGGCATATAAATCTGCCCAAGATCACTTACCCCACACTTAAATCCTTGTTCGTCCTCGAACAACACATACACAACTCATGCAAATTACATCCCAACCTTCGTCACTATGGTGCGACCATTTACGCTACGGTCATACCGATTATTCAATTTTTGCAAATCATCAAGAAAACATGCTTGGTCGTACAATACAATGACCTTTAATACATCAAGACTTCCTAGACTTTAAGAATTGATTCTTGATATCGGCAAACTCATGCAAATCAGCTAATCAAGAAATCCGACACGAAAATCAATCTTTCATCAAGCATGTGCCCTCACAACTCGAGAGAATCTTCCCCTTTTTGTTCATGCAACACATAAACATGCAAGTAGGGGCATATAAAAATTAATTTCACTCTCTCTCCCAAAAGAATTCACATGCCTCATGTCATGACCCATAAGCTTGCCCTTAGTGTATTACTCCACTAATATAAAGAAATGCAATGTAAGATCACGTAGGACTTTAATGGGTTGTAACGGGGCTATGGATCTATATATATATATTGGATTAGCCAATAATAGTTGCTAGCATCCTTAAGCGCCTTTTCAACTCATTCCCATCGACTTATGGACATTGTTCCTCTCTTTCCTCTTTTTCTCCCATTCATGCTGGTTTCCTTTCATACAACCCATTTCATCAAACACACTTAACACAAAACAAAGGGTTTTCATATACCCTCAATATCATTTAATTATAGCAAGTGCTTCTTCAACATCATCTTTTCTTTCCTCACTCTGCTTTTCTTTTTCTTTTCACTCTTTAATAATTTGGGAAACATTGTCTTTTCTTTGTAAGCGCTTAAGAGTTTCGTATAGACTTTAAGGCTAATGAAAAGAAGGAATAAAGCTTAGTTTATACAATTTTGGACAAAAGAAATAAAGAAATCGGCTAAAGGCTCAACGGGCTAACTAGGGTATACAACACATAGAAAGGTAGAATTTGACAAGAAAAAAATGGAAACTATCGGTTAAAACAAAGGAATGCCTACATCCTTTCCAACACTACACCTCCTTCATTTCGTTTTGTATACACACCAGGCAAGTTCTAGATAATTTACAATGGAATGGAATAACAAACCTCACTTTACACTTCATGCACATGCTCGAATCAAGATGCATTCACAGACTCTTTAATTAGCCAATCACATGAATTCAAGATTAAGCCTCAATCATACTGAATCAAATTCTATAGCCCAGGTAACTCAACATATTTATCAAATTGCATGCTTTCAAACGAATCATTTTCACCTTTTGAACATCAGTTACAACACGCAACGAAATTTTAGCAACCATAAATGCAACTACAGTTCATTGATGCAATCCACCAAAGAAAAACTAAAAACAAATAAAAATCCTACTCCTACTGACTACATTTCCCTTAAGACGGTCGTCATCCATCCATCATAGGGAACGGTCACTAACTATGACAGTCGGTTCAAAGGGACTATTCTCGGTAAAAGAACCGAAAACAAACTCCGAGAAACCCAAAAAAATAAAAATTGAAAAATTTTGCAACACATCGATCATTTCGATAGAAACATATTTACAAAAGATTTTGATAATTGCAAAATATCTTCACAAAAATTTTGAAAAATATCGATCATGTCGATAGAAAAAAAAATATTTTACAAAATATTTACACTGGCAACCACAACTTTTCATACCACACATCATTAACCACACAAACAAATATATACACATACACCCCAAATCAGTTCATAACAGGGAAAGCACAAACATACATACAAACCAAAGAAAAACATACAGCAAATTAGAGCCCAAGTCCCAGCACCTAGCTACTCCCCACCCCACACTTAAATCGAACACTGTCCCCAGTGTTCACAAAAATTACAACACAAAAAATTCGGGTGGTGGAACTCCCTGATTAGTCGAAATATTCGACTTCTTCATCCGGTGCTGCGGCCTCGTCGCCCATATCTGAGTCAGCTCCATCGTCGTCATCGGACTCCACATCGGAGTCCTCCCAACGTGTCTCCTCATCAGTAGGGACATCGTCATCCGTCGGCTCCACGAAGGCTGGTCCCACCCGACATAAGGCTCTGGCGTTCTCGCCAAAGGGGTAGTCCAGCTCCAGCTGCCATAATTCTTCCTCGGTGGCTGGTCTCCCACCTATCCGTAGCTGAAGCATCTGCATGCCGAACATACGTGCCATGTACTGATCGTCACGAGCATGTCGCTCGCCCAAAGTCAGTACTGGTCTGTGTGTAGTGTCGGGGGCCTTAGTCTTTGTCACATCGAGGGCCCTCCGCTCCAACTGCGGAATATAGTCCAAAGCCTCTTCCTCAATGTCGAGGCCTCGGAGGAAGGTGGTGATGAGTCCGCCAAACCCGTATCTGTGGCCCTGGTGCAGTCTGGCTCTCTTTATGGCGGATATTATTACCGCCCCAACATTAATCTCAAGCCCTTTCATAAGGGCATACACCAAGCAGACACGGTCCCGGGTCACGTCCGACATATGAACTCCCGGGATCAAACACGAACACACAATCTTCAGCCATATTCTGGCCTCCCTGTTCATCTGCGAATAAGGCAGAGTCTGGTGGTAACCCCTCTCCTTATGTCTACTCCATCGGGCTGTGGATCGAGCCCCACACAACGTACGTCTGATGTCAGCGTACGGTGGGGTGATGTTTAGCTGGCGGAGAACGTGGGCGTCTGTGTCCCGCGCTCCGACGATGGCATTAAATTGGTGGAGTTCCAGAGTGACAATCTGCCCTCTGATTTTTATTGTGTGGCTTCTGATGACCGGGTTCCAATTTGCGTAGAACTCTCGGACCAAGTGAAGGTTGCACTCCTTGGGCTCCTGAAAAATAAAGCTGAGCCCAGCTGCTTCAATTCTCTGTACAATGCGAGGGAACTCCTGTGCGAGTGGTTCCCGTGCAATATGTTCTTCCGGGAAGTACTTGTTCTCCTTATGCTTAGCATACCATTTCTTTCCTTCCTCGGTTACCCATCTTGTTCCGTATTGGCGGCGTTGGCCGCGCGGAACAGCGGGTGCAGCTGGGACTGTGGTGCCCAGTCTCATCCTTTTCCTACCGGTGCCTGAGGTAGAAGCACCCTTGCCTTTATCTTGTCTGCTCGCCATTGTACCTGTCAATTTACACAAACAAGCACAAAGTTAAGCTAAAAACTTGTTAACTTCGGCTAAGGTCGGGTTACACAACATTTACCCCACACTTAGGCCTTAGCTACTTCTACAAAATTACGGCAAGGATAACTCTAATTACACCACAGACAACACTATACACTTCATGCTTAGTGCGTTCACAAAAACATTTCGACAGCATAACGGTTAGTGTACTACTCAGACTTCATACAGCTAATCCCGATCCTACTATCGCTAATAATTCACACATCGCACTTCGCAACAAAAACAACAACAAAATAAAAACAACGATAAAAACATTCTATATACAATCTAATCCAAACAATCTAACCAATTTACACACTTTTTGCATTTTCCCAAAAGAGAATTTGTCGTCTTTTAACATTTACACAATATTTACCACGACTTCTCTCAATTTACAAACACACCCCGGCATCTAATTTGCCGACTTATCAAGTCACTCAAGTTAAATTCAACAACTCATGCCCTAGAATACAATTCTATAATCAAATTCGAATTATTTACGCAATCGATAAGTTCAAACGCTAAATACAACAATCCAAACATATATCAATCACAAATAATCCAACATTCATGTTTAATTTCTACCTAGGGTGATATATCTCACCTCACATGCCCAAATTTGACTAAAATCGCCAAAAAAAATTGAGATAGACGATGAAAACATACCTTTGAATTGAGAAATCGAAGAAACTTGACGTATTCCTTGCCTAGGAACGTGGCACGGTGCTTGGGGAGGGGGAAATAGGTGTTTTGGTCGCGGAGGGAAGAGGGAATGGGAAGAAATGGGGCGAAATCAGGGGTTTTAATTTAAGAAAACACGCGGGTCACCTGGCAACCCGGTGTGGCCCGGCACCAAATACACGGCAACGTGTCACGGAGGGTAACGCGGAGCCCTACCTCCGTGACACGGAGCCAATGCGTTGGCTTACTGGAATTTTTGAAAAATCCAGATTTTGCCTTCAACGTGTCACGGAGGGTAACGCGGAGCCCTACCTCCGTGACACGGCGCCAACGCATTAGTGCACTGTTTCTTCAATTAATTTATTTTTCATACCTTGCCTCATTTTCTCGATTCCATGTATATTTCCTCCGTTATACCTGAAAATCACCTCACTGAACAGAATTGGTTAGATTAATAGATTTCCCTAACTAAAATGAAAAATATTAACTAAAACAAAAATATATACCGAATCAAGAAAAGAAAAATGAAAATAAAAATTATTTACACTAAAAAGAAAGAAAGAAAATATTTTTCACGGGTTGCCTCCCGTGCAGCGCCTGGTTTACCGTCGCAACTCGACGTCCTTTATGCTCACTTGTCTACTAGGGTGATGGACGATTTGTCCCGATCATGGTCATCCCCCCAATAGTTCTCAACCTTATCCGGTGGCCTTCCTAGTAACTCTCGGGAATCACTCATTCCATTAGCATTCCCATGATCAATCACATTGATCACCGAGAGTTCCTTATAAATAGTCGGGAGCTTAGGTACCTTGTACACATTGAACACTTCGACCTTGTCATGTGCTCGCATCGTGAGTTGACCCGCAGCTACATCAATTAATGCTTTTCCGGTTGCCAAAAAGGGTCGTCCCAAAATAAATGGGACTTCAGCATCTCGTTTAAAATCCAGAACAACAAAATCGACCGGAAAAATGAGGGAGCCTACTTGCACTAACACATCCTCAACAATGCCATCTGGCTTAGCTAAAGACCTGTCTGCTAGCTGCAAGATTACCGTTGTAGGTCTAGGACTCCCTAGACCTAACTTTTTGAATACCGAAGATGGCATCAGATTTATGCTTGCCCCCAAGTCGCATAATCCACGAGCTCGGATACTTTGCCCAATCGTAAGCTGGATAGTAAAACTTCCAGGGTCTTTCAGTTTTGTGGGCAACCTATTCTGAATCCGGGAAGTGCATTCCTCCGTTAAAGCTACCGTGGCATACTCAGTCGAACGACTTTTGTTAGCCACGATGTCTTTAATATATTTCGCATATTTTGGCACTCCCTGTAAGACATTAACAAGAGGTAAGTTCACATGTACCTGTTTAAGTACCTCCATGAATTTCTGGAAACACGCCTCCTCCTTGTGTTTCTTAAGTCGTTGAGGGAACGGGGGTGGAGGCCTTTCTGGTTCAGCTTCTTTAGTCTTCCCCTTATCTGAGATTTGCTCTCCCTCAACATCTGCTGCTCCTGACTTTTGAGGCGGTCTTTCCGGTTCCACCTCCTTTAACTGTAAACCACTCCTCGTGGTCACTGCATTTACCTGCTTCGGATTAGGATCCGTGTCGCTAGGTAATCCTCCTCTGGGTCTAGTATTTTGGGCACTAGCAAATTGCCCAAACTGATATTCAAGAGCCTTGGTCGCCAATTGATTATTCTTCACTTCGGCTGCCAATTTAACATAGTCAGCCTGCAATTGCGCCTGATTAGCGATCATGGTTTTGAACATCTTCTCAATGCTCGGTGATGGTGGTGGAGGAGGGGCATTGTGATTTCTGAATTGAGCTTGATAGCTTTGTTTCCCTCCTTGGTTTCTGTGCATACCCTGCCCGGAACTTTGGCCTTGTTGATTGTTGCTACCCCACAAAAAATTCGGATGGTTTCTCCAATTTGAGTTGTAGCCACTACCAAACTGCTGCTGATTTCTCTGTGCATTGCCCACAAAGTTAATAGAATCAGGATTTGCACCACAGCATTCAGCTGAATGCTCACTACTACCACACACTTCACACCACATCTGTTGGACAGCATTGACTGAAGCTGAAGGCTGGTTCAAGTTCATATTGCTGAAGTGATTGTTTAACTGATTTTGCAAGGCAGCTATCTGTGCAGCGATAGCTGTAAATCCATCCACTTCAAGCACTCCCGCTGCTTTCCTTGCTCCACCTCGAGATGAATCTGCATTCCATTCTGGATTGCCTTGTGAAATTCGGTTGAGCAAAGTGTACAGCTCCTCGTAAGTCTTTTCCAGTGCTTGCCCTCCAGCTGCTGAATCTAACAGAATTTTAGTGTGGGGTTCCAAACCCTCAATAAATGTGTGTACCAACACCTCATTGGACTGATGATGATGAGGACAGTCCCGCAACATGGATTTAAATCTTTCCCAGGCTTGATATAGATTTTCTCCCTCCCACTGTTTAAAACTTAGAATTTGACTTCTAAGTCTGGCTGTTTTACCAGAAGGGAAAAATCTAATCAAAAACTTCCGTGCAAGATCATCCCACGTTGATATAGAATTAGGTGGTTCAGCTTTTAACCACCTCTTGGCTTCACCAAGTAAGGAAAATGGAAATAAGGTGAGCCGAACATAATCAGGTGACACTCCAGCGGGTATATAAGTGTCACTTATCTCCAAAAAGTTTTGGAGATGTTGTTGTGGATCTTCATAAGGGAGACCGGTAAACTTCCCGCTTGTGTGCAAGAGTTGCACCATATTCTGCTTTAATTCAAACCTCCCTCCAGGCTCTGGTTTGCGGATACTAGAATGTACATTGTTGGCGTGTGGGATTGCCACCTCGCGAACCGGCCTTGCTGCTGCTTCATCGGGCACTAACACTGCCCGCACAACTGGTGGATGTTGTTGCTCCATCATAGACTGTTTAAGCAACTGCAGCTCCTTTCGTAGAGCTTCTCTGCGTTGACTATGAAATTCACGTTCAGGCTCTAAGTAAGATTCCACCAGCTCTTTGTCCCTTGCCAGTGTTCACAGAAAAAAAATCTGCAAAATACAGGCTAAGACCAAGTTGTTAACACTTTAAGAAAATAAAAATAAAAATACAGTAAATTTACACTAAACACAATTTCACAAATCGCCTAGCCTCCCCGGCAGCGGTGCCAAAAACTTGTTCGGTGGTTTGCTATAGGGTTAAAAACCGACATGCAAGTGCACGTGGTCAAACAAGTAATAAAGTGGCTAAGTAGACAAGTATCGATCCAAGGAGGCTCAAGATATGTAAAGTTGCCTAGTTTACTATATTCCTATTTCACTTCTAATTATGCTAACAACAATGTGACCAACAGTTACTTGAGTTTTTGTTTCTAAACTATATATACTAAAATTAATAACAACTATTTACTGTGAATTTAGACAATGGATATGAACATGCCAAGGTTAAGAACAAGTAATGAACTTGATAATCATGATAATTTGGTTAATCTCTTCTTCATGTTGCTAGCCAAGAACATTCGCCTAGAAATTAAAACTCTCGTATTTAATTTCACTTTAGAATCATAAACCATCCGTCTACATTTCTGTGATCAAATGCAATTTATGACCTAGCAATACAATTCCGGTTCCTAAATTGACTAATACGGCTTTCAAGTATATTTCTATCAAGAAAGCACATCAAAACCCAATTTTCCCAAATCAAGTTAAGAACAATACCCTATTAATTCACAACTTTCCAATTTCTTGCTCTTTCGAGTGAAATTGGACTTTTTAGATGTACATTAATGTCGGCCACACACTAATGCAGTAAGAACAAGAATTAATAGAACAACATGGAATAAGAAGAAGAAAACCATATCAATTATAATCAAAATTCATTACAAGTGTCAAAACCTCAGCAAGGAAGAGAATTAGCCACTCATTTGTGGATTGATCATCCTAAAATGAGTGTAAATCATACGTACAATTGATAGAAAGAAGAAAAGAAGAGAGGAAATCCCTTAGCTTTTTCGTTCCCCAACTGCTCCTAACCCACGTCCTTGCTCTCCACTTCTGAACTCAGTCTAAAAACTAAAAAACTGATTAAAATAAACCTAAGTGTGCTATTTATACTAGTGGGAAATTTTTCCCGGAATAACAAGCAACGTGTCACGGAGGCCAACGCGGAGCACTGCCTCCGTGACACGGCGTGGACGCGGACCTTCACTGGAATTTCAGGGTCTGGTAAATTAGCCTCAACGTGGCATGGAGGCCAACGTGGAGGCCTCTCTCCATGCCACGGAGCTGACGCGATGGCACACTGGAATTTGCCATTTTAATTCCTGTCCAGGCAGTGTGCTACCGCGATGGTAGTGTGGCACGGTTCCATTGCGGAGCCCCTATAAATTGTGCATTCCAATGTCTTTTCCACGCTCGCATCCAAGTCCAACTCCGATATAGTTCCAACATGCATTTTAGCTCCTAAAAATCACATTTACTGCAAAACAAATGCTAATCATGTTATTTAGTATAAATTCGCATTTTATTACCGATTACATGATATTATATACACATTGCACAACAAACAAGGTAAAATTGATACGTTTGAGTATCACTTGGGCATATAAATCTGCCCAAGATCAGTTATGTGATGAGAGACTATCCAGCCAGGGGTCAGGGCCGCGAGCTCCAGCAGCCTCGGTAGGGCGTAGGCCCTCAGTCCCAGCAGGCAGGGGTCGAGGCAGATCAGGGGCAGGTACGGGCCCAAGCCGTACCTATGCATTACTAGGGAGGCAGGACTCAGAGGCGTCTCCAGATGTGGTAACAGGTATGATGACTATTTGCTCTTACCCTGCTTATGTATTGATTGATCTAGGATCTACCTTGTCCTACGTTACCCCATTTGTGGATCAAAAGTTCAGTGTTGTACCAGAGTTGCTTTAGCAACCCTTTTTAGTATCTACACCTGTTGGTGACTCCATCATAGCCAGAAGGGTTTATCGAGGGTGTACAGTAGAGGTTGCTGATCGTCAGACCACAGTAGATTTGGTAGAGTTAGAGATGATTGATTTCGATGCCATTATGGGTATGGATTGGTTAGTGCCGTGCTATGCCAATGTAGAATGCTGGACCAAGACGGTCCCATTCCACTTTCCAGGGGAGGCAGTACGAGAGTGGAAGGGCAGTACAGCTACGCCAAAGGGTAGGTTTATTTCCTACCTTCAGGCAAGGAATTTGATAGCTAAGGGATGCATTTGCCACATAGTCAGAGTCCAGGATGTGCGGGTAGAGCCTCCGACTCTCCAGTCTGTTCCAGTGGTTAATGAATTCCCCGACGTATTCCCAGACAAGCTACCTGGTATTCCCCCAGAAAGAGAAATAGATTTTGCAATTGATTTGCTACCAGGAACTCAGCCCATATCGATCCCTCCGTATCGTATGGCTCCTGCTGAACTCATAGAACTAAAGGAGCAGCTGAAGGATCTGTTAGATAAGGGCTTTATTAGGCTGAGTACTTCACCTTGGGGTGCGCCAGTTCTGTTTGTGAGAAAGAAGGACGGCTCCCTCTGCATGTGTATAGACTACTGGCAATTGAACAAGGTTATAGTCAAGAATAAGTATCCGCTTCCCAGAATAGATGATTTGTTTGATCAGTTACAGGGGGCCAGATATTTCTCCAAGATTGACTTATGGTCCGGATATCATCAGGTTCGAGTTCATGAAAGGGACATTCCGAAGACTGCCTTCAGGACCATATACGACCATTTTGAATTCCTAGTCATGTCCTTTGGGCTGACGAATGCTCCCACAGTATTCATGGACTTGATGAACAACATCTTCAAACCATACCTGGACCTATTCGTGATAGTGTTTATTGACGATATTCTGGTGTATTCTCGCTCAGAGGCAGACCACCAGGATCATTTGCGGACAGTGCTCCAGATTCTCAAGGACCATCAGCTGTATGCCAAGTTCTCTAAATGTGAATTTTGGCTGAACTCAGTAGCCTTCTTGGGGCATATCATATCGGATGCTGGTATACAAGTAGACACACAGAAAATAGAAGCAGTAAAAACATGGCCCAGACCTACCACTCCGATCGAAGTATGTAGTTTTCTGGGATTAGCAGGGTACTACAGAAGATTTGTTGAGGGATTCTCCACCATAGCGGCATCTCTAACTAAGCGGACGCAAAAAGCAGTAAGTTTCAGTGGACGGAGGCATGTGAGCAGAGTTTCCAGGAATTGAAAGACAAGTTGACCTCCGCCCCAGTGTTAGCATTGCCAAAAGGTACAGAGGGTTATGCAGTTTATTGTGACGCTTCGGGTATTGGGTTAGGATGTGTGTTGATGTAGCATGGTAAAGTAATTGCTTATTCCTCCAGACAGTTGAGGAAACACGAAAGGAATTATCCTACCCATGACCTGGAACTAGCCGCAGTGATCCACGCCCTAAAGATATGGAGACATTACTTGTATGGCGTCCATGTGGATATTTTCACTGATCATAAAAGCCTACAGTATATCTTCACCCAGTGAGAGTTGAATTTGCGGCAGCGTCGCTGGTTGGAGTTGTTGAAAGATTATGACGTAAATATTTTGTATCACCCAGGAAGAGCCAACGTAGTAGCAGATGCCCTTAGACGTAAGTCTATGGGGAGTTTGGCTTACTTGCAGCCCGAACAATGGGAATTGGCCCGAGAAATACACCAGTTAGCCAGTTTAGCCGTTCGTGTGGCAGAAATAGAGGACAACAGAGCGGTAATTCAGAACACCGCAGCGTCGTCATTAGTTGTGGAGGTAAAGGAACAGTAGTATGAAGATCCTGACCTGGTTCAGTTTAAAGACAGAGTTCAACAAGGAAAAGCGCCGGATTTTCAGGTAGCTGAGGATGAAGTGTTGCGATGTAAGGGCCGCCTTTGTGTTCCAGATGTTGCAGGGCTTCCCCAGCAGATTATGGGCGAGGTACATTACGTCCGCTATTCTCTCCATCCAGGCACGATGAAAATGTACCAAGATATCAAAGGAATCTACTGGTGGGCAGGTATGAAGAGGAAAATAGCAGAATTCGTAGCCCAGTGTCCTAACTGCCAACAAGTAAAAGCTAAACACCAGAAACAAGGCGGGCTGACTCAAGACATAGCGGTGCCTCTTTGGAAGTGGGAAGCAATAAATATGGATTTTGTAGCAGGATTACCCCGCACCAGGCATAGAAATGACTCGATTTGGGTAATTGTTGGCAGACTGACAAAATCAGCCCATTTTCTGCCAGTAAGGGCTACTTTCTCTGCCAAAGATTATGCTGAGTTGTATATCATAGAAATAGTCAGACTGCACGGTGTTCCAGTGTCCATTATCTCTGACAGGGGGGCGCAATTCACAACTAAGTTTTGGCAATCATTTCAGAGAGGCTTGGGGACACAGATTAACTTGAGCATAGCTTTTCACCCTCAGACAGATTGGCAGGCAGAACGCACTATTCAGACGCTCGAGGATATACTGCGAGCATGTGTGTTAGACTTTGGAGGTAGCTGGGATGAGCACTTACCACTTATTGAGTTTGCCTATAATAACAATTACCATTCAGCTATCCAGATGGCGCCATACGAGGCATTGTATGGGCGAAAATGAAGATCGCCAGTTGGCTGGTTTTAAGCAGGAGAGTCAGCGCTGATTGGGCTGGATATTATTCATCAGTCAGAGGAAAAGGTAAAGCTTATCAGAAAACGCCTACTGACTGCTCAGAGCCGCCAGAAATCGTATGCTGACGTGCAGCGCAGGAACTTAGAATTTAATGTGAATAACTGGGTATTCTTGAAAGTCTCCCCAATGAAAGGGGTGATGAGATTTGGCAAGAAAGGCAAGCTCAGCCCGAGATTTGTTGGGCCTTATCGGATTCGCCGAAGAATAGGCCAAGTGGCATACAAGTTGAACTTACCTCCTGAATTAGAGTCTGTTCACCCAGTTTTCCACGTGTCCATGCTGAGGAAGTATATAGGAGACCCCTCCAGAGTTGTCCCAGCTCAGGATGTCCAGGTTATGGAGGAGCTGCCTTATGAAGAGGTTCCAGTAGCCATACTGGACAGGCAGATTCGCAGGTTGAGAACTAAAGATGTTGCTTCTATCAAGGTGTTATGGCATAATAGTAATCGAGAGGAAATGACTTGGGAAGCAGAGGAAGATATGAAAGTCATATATCCTCAGTTATTTCAAACTTAATCAGTCAGAGGTACGTTAGTATTGTTGTTTTATGAATTGCCTTATGTTATCTGTAAATGAGATAGTTGACTCTAGTCTACTACGTGATGAATGCTATAGTATTGTGTGGGGTACCTGTATTGGACTTTTCTGCATTTCAGGAATTTTGAGATAGTCCAAGTTACAGGGGAAACTCTGCCAAAAATTTTTAGAATAAGTCGAGTAAGTTGAGATTCCTGCGAGCAAAAGTTTACATTCGAGGATGAATGTTCTTAAGGGGGGATGATGTTACACCCCGTAAATTCTTGACATTTAGATGGCCTATTCGCATGTTGGTTAAGAGTTCTAGACTACCATACATGCTAGAAAAAGGCCCGGGGAAAGACCGGACAAGCGCCACATTGAACCATCGCAAGAGGAGGCTGGGCAGACCCCCTCCATGATGGCCAACGTGTCACGGAGGGATCACCTCCGTGTTGGCCGGCGTGTCACGAAGGTGAGGTCCAGCCCCAAGTATATAAGCCCCCACTTCATTTTTTTGTGATAATCATCAGATATTTTCCAGTGAGCAAACAGAAAACAGAGAGGACGAAGGGTTTAATATAAATTCCTTCTGTTTACGCTGCTAAACGCGGTCCAAACTCGAAATAACTTCGGGTAGCGAGGTATTGAGCTGCAAGGAGCATTCCTACGGAGTTAGTTTTGTGAAATTCGGACGGAGAATCATCGTCTTACCGAGCTAAGGTAAGTGAAATTGCTCCAAATTAGTGTCAATATACTCCTAGCCCTAAAGTGAGTATTTATCCCTTCTGAACTTCCGAGAAATAGAGAGTTTTTGGCTGTTGTTCGATAAGTCAAAGTTTGGGCTATATATGTATTCAAAATAGTGTTTTCTTCCAGAATATTGATGAATTTAGTTCTAATTGCTATAAATATGAACGCAGTTGGAAGAAATAGCTGGATAGTGGCCGAAATACATCAGTTAGCCAAGAAGTCAGTAACTGAGGTATGTAAAGCGAGTTTCTTCGGCAAGTTAGTAATTCTAGTATAGTAAAATAGAATAAATTCTAGAAGAAAGTTTCAGAAGACGAGTATTAAGCTCAGTGTGAATTCAGTAAATATGTTTTGTATTATTATGTTGTATTCAGAATAAAAGTCAGTAAATTAGTATTAAACAACGAGATGTTATTTCAGACCCAATACCAGATTCAGTTTAATTCAGCCAGAGATTCAGAATAGAATATCAGAACATGAACAGTATTATCAGGTTTATTATACATGTTATATGTGATTATTGTTGTTTGTTGAGACCTGATTGTGTTATGTGGGCACCCTTAGAGCTTCCTTGCCACCCCAAGGTTAATAGTTGTGTCGACTCGCCCGCTAGAGGGTGAGGATACGTCACTCCAAGGAGTGGCATGCCGTCCATAGTAGAACGAAGATGGGATGCAGCATTCCCTATAGCAGGCTGATCAGCATTATAGCATACCCTGTCGAGCGCTTGCGCCCAGGGCACAAATTATAGATTACAGATACAGATCTCAGATTACAGTTACAGGAGTCCTCCGGACTCAGATACAGCTATAGTCAGGGGCCCAGAGAGCCCAAGTTGCATACCCAGGGGGTCGATGGGGTGCTCGTGGTTATTAGGTGAGTGGAGTGAATTTATTTTTGGATTGCAACCCGGGTAGGGGTATATAGATTGCGTGTTGATTGGCACCTTCCCGCTTATACGGGCTGGTATAGGTTCTTGTATGCTATATATATATGTTACTTATTAAATTGATAGATAGCAGGATGCCGCGACGATAGGTATGATTCTTATCTTCTTTCCAGTACAGTTAAGCTCGGTACAGATTCTGCTATTCCGGACAGTTTTAGCTATCCTCTGTCATTTCAGTAACTACCAATATACTGTTTATCTTCAGTTATGTTCAATTTTACTTTGCATACTTAGTACCAGTGGTATTGATGCCCGTTCGGGGGCGATACATTATTTGCCTGCAGGTACTCATAGACGAGGAGCCGATCCCTCGTAATTCTAGCCAGCACACAGAGTCATCAGCTCCTGTCATTCGGAGCTTGACAGCTAGAGGTTTATTTCTCTTTTTATTGTACAGTACGGGTAGGCCGAGGCCCTGTCCCGACCATCTTATTATCATTCTTAGAGGCTTGCAGATTATATATTCCCTGTGGTTAGTCGTACCGGTCGTGTGAGGCCGTGTGTATGTTTTAGTTTGTTTATGATGGCCGTGTGGGGCCTTGTATAGTTGATAGTTGGTGACCTTGTCTGTCACAGAGCAGTTTAGCATTTAGTTCAGCTTTTCAGTGAAACTAGTCAATATGGTGGCCTTGTCGGCCCGCATAGGTTTCTTTATACTCCTGTGGTTCTGGTCAGCTATTATTTTCTTACAGGAGGCTATAAGCCTAGTCGACCGGAGGCTGTATTTACAGCCTTTATATAGCCCCTTGGTTTCATGAATCTAGGGTTAGAGCCAGCCTGGCACCAGAAGTGCTTAGGCTCAGTAGTCCAGCAGTCCAGGTCTTAGTAGGGCACCAGGTGCCAGTCATGCCTCCCAAGGCGGGGCGTGACAAAATAATTATGTAATTCAAAATAATTTGAAATAATTATGTAATTTAAAATAATTATGCAAGAGTTATAATAATCAATTATTTCAAAAATCATGAATGCAAGCCGAACAATTGTGTAAAATGATAACTAAATATATATATATATATATATATATATATATATGCAACGTATGCAGCGCGTAAAGAGCTCAAAATTGGGTGTCAACACTACTGATATTGTAGGATACTACACAAAAGTGAAGAAATTATGGGATGAGTTGAATGTTATCAATATTTCTGATCGTTGTTCTTGCAGTTGCACTTGTGGTGGTAAGCCCAAAACTGCAAAGTCTCACCAGAATGGGAGAGTTATACAATTTCTCATAGGTCTGAATAAGACATATTCGGGTATAAGGAGTAATATCCTTATGATGGAACCCTTACCAAGCATGGCCCAAGCTTACTCTCTATTGAATCAGGATGAAAAATAGAAAGAAATTCACTCTCCATCTCATCCCTCAGAGGCAGCTTTCTTGGCAAATAACCAAAGGTACTATGGAAAGCAAAGGAACATCTATAACCCACAATATGCAACACAAAACAATCCCCAGAAAATTTTCATAGCAGACAAAAGATTTAAACCAAATTTTGACAAACAAAGAGGAAAGTTTTGTACTCATTGCAAAATGACAAATCATGTTGTTGATAACTGTTACAGGATAATTGTCTTTCCACCAGATTTCTAGTTTACTAAGTCCAAAAAACAACAATCATCCACATCCAATAATGGTGCTCATACTCAGATGCAGAACATTAATAATATGCCTCCTACAAAGGAAAAATAAAAAGAAGAAATCGTGACAACACAATCACCACGCTAATTTTTTTGTTTTATTTCAAGATTCTTCTTTAAAAAAAACTTAAGAATATTTTTCTCAACTTTACATTGTTAGAAATATATACTTCATTAAAGAAGATTTTTGGTAAAACTTAATTATCTTCTTCTCTTTTAAAATTTTATCAATTTTTCTTAATTATTTTTTGTGTTTCATTTCTTTCTTCTTTTTATTTTAAATCATTTTTAGTTTCTTCTGTCTCTTTTAAATAACTCGTCACCTTCTCATAATTTATATTTTCCCATTTTTCTTCAATTCATTGGCTCTTCATCTTTTCAACATTATCCCAAAAAATAGTGTTAAATATCAATTTTTTTAATTCTGTATTGGTACTTATATTTGGAGGGATTAATGAAGTTTATGTGTTTATGAAGGGTAATTCTACTTTGGATAAATTATTTTATTTTTAAAGACGATTTTGTTCTCAAAGTTTAATCTAAAATCTCTAATTAATAATTGAGGGATATGAGATTAAACTTTATATTTAAGGTAAATTAAGAGACTAATTGGTACAAAAGAAGAGTAGTTGAGAATAACACTCACTTGAACAAAAGGACAATCCATCAAATTCTCTGCATCACCAAGCCTTATAACATTATCATGCACGTACCTTCTTATCTGCAGAATAAAAAAAATATAAATATTATCACTTACAAAATTATTATTATTATTATTATATATATATATATATATATATATAATTCTACATGCTCAAATAAATTTTGATGAAAACAAATAGAAAGTGATCTGGAGAAGCGTTGAGTGCAATGAGGAATACACAAAGAAGGAAAAAATTAATAGCTACTTGAATAATATTTATAGGCATGTTATTCATAGTGTTGTTAATGTTGCAATTATATTTAAGTTATAGGTGATGAGTTAATTGAATTTAATAATTATTTCCAGGGGAGGGAAAAGGCCACTAAAAAGAGTTTTTCATCATAATTAAGTAAGTTAAAAGAGAAACTTTTGAGTTATTTTACACAAAATATATGGTGAAAAAAATTTCACTAGACTAAAAATTAAAAAAGTAGAAAGTGAAGAAAAAGAGTAAAAAGGATAAATCCAAATGTATCATGAAGAGGTACAAGAATTAACACTAAAAATATAATATGAAGAGGCTCAAGAATTAATAAACATATAATTATTTAGAGATTAATACATATTAAAACTATTATAATTACAAATGATCTAATCTCTAATTAGGTTTTAATGCAAATTAATTTACTATTATTTAGAAAAAAATGGTATTTGTATTCATAATCAATGACCAAGAAAATAAAAAAGTTAAAAAAATAGAAATCACTAAAAAGTTGAGAAAAACATAGTTTTCTGATCTTAGAAGTATGTCACGTCACTGGTCCTAAGACCAGAATTATATAATATATAGATGAAACGTTCAAAAATTCTAATTAGTACCACATGCATTATGCATTAAATTTCAATAATAATTATAATTAAGTTTATCGAAGAACAAAGTCATTGGAGTTTCATATTTGTATTGAAAAATTTGAAAGAAACTCAAACATCATATCATAATTGTAAATGTTCTATATTTTGTATTAGACATTGTCTTCTCAAATTCCACAGGTTTCAAATTAAAAGAATACAAAATTCAAGTAATACATGAGGGGATCAAGAGAAAAAATAGAAAAGATAATTAATTTGGAATCTTTATTTATAATTCTACACAAAAAATTATATAATTGGTGTTTGATTTAAGGGAAAAAATGTCATTTAACTTATGATGATTATTTTGATCTTTTAATTTTATACTTTGGGTCTTTTCTATATATTTATATTTATTAAAAGTTAAATTTACTTTTTTGTATAAAATTATTAATAGGAGTAGTGTTTAAGTAAAGGGTAAAATGATCGTTTATTATTTAATGGACATTTTGGTAATTCAACTTTTCAACTAAGGGGCTTCTCAATTATATAGTAATATGATATTCACACCCCCCCCCCCCCCCCAACACACACACTTTATTTTAACATATTTATATTCTTTATAGAGGAAATGAAAGGTTGCAGTAGTAAATATTTAAATATTACAAAAAAAATAAAATAAATGGATTAGTAAATTTTGAGACATTTAAGTTTTTTACAATAAAATAAAAATAAATAGAGTGAGTAGTAATTGACACATTTATTTTTTATAATAATAAGTAAATAGAAATGTGAGGAAAATTATCAAAAAAAAAATGAGAAAATAGATAAATAGAATCCTTGTCCAAAGAGAGGTGCCACATCACTTCTCTAATGCCTAACTTTAATATATATATATATATATATATATATATATATAGAGAGAGAGAGAGAGAGATTTAGATGTGTTATATTAAAAAGAATAATTTAAAAAAATTATTATCTTACTCTCTTAATTATATTTTTTTCTTAATTATGTTAAATATGTTATATTTAACACTCTCTATTCATTTTGATAATATTAAATGACAACAATAATTAAATAAATGAGTTAATAAAATTATTTTAAAAAGAAAAATATAGTGAAAAAAATCACAAAAAGAAAAATGGGAATGAAGGCTTTGGAGGCATGCCATATCAACATGCCTCTAAGTCTCCTTTATATATATATATATATATATATATATATATATATTCTATTTTAAGATATGGATAATTCCCAAATCAAGTTGTCCAATTATGAAGATATTTATTTGATCGATTCTGGTACAACACATACGATATTCAAAGACGAGAAATATTTTTCTCACTTAAACATGGGCAAGATAAATGTTACTACGGTATCTGGTAGTACCAATTTTATTGAAAGTTTTGGAAAAGCCATTATAATCTTGCCTAAGGGAACTAAACTCATCATAAATAATGTCATGTTTTCTCCTAAGTCTCGGAGAAATTTGTTGAGTTTTAAAGATATTCTTGAAAATGGTTATCATATCAATACAATGGATGAGATGAATCTTGAATATCTTGGTATCACCAAGAATGTCTCTGAGCAGACATGTGTTATAGAAAAGTTTCCTACTTTATCTTCTGGCTTGTATTGGATAAAAATTAGTGCAATTGAGGCACATTCTATAGTAAACCAGAAGTTTACTAATTCCAATACTTTTGTGCTTAGGCATGATCGTCTGGGATATCCTGGATCTATAGTGATGAGATGAATTATAGAAAATTCAAATGGGCATCTGTGAAGAACTTGAAGGTTCTTTCAAATGGTAAATTTTCTTGTACTGCTTGTTATCAAGGCAAGTTAATTGTGAGACCATCACCAACAAAGACTGAGATTGAGTCTCCTGCGTTCTTGGAACGTATACATGGGGATATTTGTGGACCTATCCACCTACCTAGTGGGTCGTTTAGATACGTCATGGTGCTAATAGATGTTTCTTCTAGATGGTCTAATATGTGTCTATTGTCATCTCGCAACCTGACATTTCCAAAATTACTGGCACAAATAATATAATTACAGGAACAATTTTCTGATAATCAGATTAAGTCTATTCGCCTTGATAATGCTATAGAGTTTTCATCCCAAGCATTTAATGATTATTACTTATTAATTGGGATAAAAGTTGAACATCCTGTAGCTCATGTTCACACTCAAAATGGCCTTGCCGAGTCATTAATTAAATGTCTACAATTGATAGCAAGATCATTGCTCATGAAAACTAAGCTGCCCACTTCTGTTTGGGGTCATGTGATTATGCATGCTGCAAACTTATTTATTTTAGACCGATAAATTATCATAAATTTTCTCCGTTGCAATTAGTTTTGGGTCAAGAACCTAATATATCTCATCTGAGAATTTTTGAATGTGTTGTATATGTGCCCGTAGTACCAACACATCGCACAAAGATGGGTCCCCAAAGAAGATTAGGACTTTATGTTGGGTTTGAATCGCCCTCCATTATTCGCTACCTTGAACCATTAACTAGAGATTTGTTCACTGCTCGATTTGCGGATTGTCGGTTTGATGAGACAGTTTTTCCAAAATTAGAGGAAGAATAGTGAAATCAAAATAGAAATTTTGTAAAAAATCTATCACGTCTCATCTTGGTCCACGTGCTTCTATGTGTGAGCAAGAAGTACAATAGATTATTCACCTGCAGAAAATTGGAAATCAAATGCCAGATGCATTTACAAATTTGAAAAGAATTACTAAATCACATATTCCTGCAGAGAGTGTCCCAAAATTTGAATTGATGTCCCTGAAGGAACGTCTACTAGTGTCATAGCTAATGAGTCCAAAGCACGCCTAAATCGTGGTAGACCACTGGGTTCTAAGGATCAAAATCCTAGAAAAAAAAAAATGGTCAAGATGACACTACAAAAGAACCACATATGGAAGTTCAAGACTTGAGCAATTTTGATATCCATGAAGGAATTCATGAGCTTGAGATTCAAGAAAATGAGAAACTATCCTTAAATTCAAGTGATGCTGGAATTAATCGATCAAAAATAGTGGTGGATTATGTCTTTGCATATAATGTTACAGCAAAAATCATGCAAGATAGTGAGTATCTTGAACCTCAATCTATCACAGAATGTCGACAAAGAAATGATTGGACAAAATGGCAAGAAGCAATTCAATTAGGATTGAATTCACTTGTTAAGCATGAAGTTTTTAGACCTATAGCTCAAACACCAAATGGTATTAAACCTGCTGGCTATAAATGGGTCTTTGCGCAAAAAAATGAGAAAAATAAAGTACAAAGGTGCAAAGCACGCCTTGTTGCATAAGAATTTTTACAAAGACCTGGTGTCGACTATGAAGAGACATACTTACCATTTATGAATGAAATAACATTTCGTTATCTTATTGTTTCACTGTCTATGAGAGGCTTGAAATACATTTGATGGATATGATTACAACCTATCTCTATGAATCACTTGATAATGAGATATACATGAAAATACCCGAATGATTTAAAATGCCTGAAGCATATCATTCAAAGTCTTAGGAAATGTATTCAACAGATTGCAAAAATCATTATATGCTTTGAAGCAATCTAGACGCATGTGATATAACCATCTTAGTGAATATTTATCTAAGGAAGATTATATAAATGATAAAATTTGCCCATGTGCTTTTATAAAGAAAACAACATTAGAGTTTGTCATACTTGCTGTTTATGTAGATGACATAAACCTTATTGGAACTCCAACAGAGCTTTAAAAGGCAATTGACTATTTAAAGAAGGAATTTGAGATGAAAGATCTTGGAATGACAAAATTATGTCTTGATTTGCAAATAGAGCATTTGACAAATGGTATCTTTGTTCGTCAATTTGCCTCTACAAAAAAGGTATTGAAATTTTTTTATATGGATGGAGCACATCCATTAAGTAATCCGATGGTTGTTCGATCACTTGATATGAATAAGAATCCATTCCGACCTCAAGAAAAGAATAAGAAAATCCTTGGTCCTGAAGTACCATATCTTAGTGCAATTGGTGCACTAATGTATCTTACTAACACTACAAAGACCTGATATAGCCTTTTCAGTTAATTTGTTAGCAAGGTATAATTCTGCTCCTACTAGGAGGCATTGGAATGGGATCGAACGCATAATGCGATATCTAAAAGGGACTACCGATATGGGCTTATTTTATTTTAACAATTGCAGTGTCGATCGTGTTGGTTATGCTGATGCAGGGTATTTATCTGACTCATACAAAGCTCAATCTCAAACTGGTTATGGTACTGTTATATCTTGGAGATCTACAAAATACTCTCGTAGCCACTTCATCAAATCATGCTGAGATAATAACTATTCATGAAGCAAGCCGAGAATGTGTGTGGTTGAGGTCCATGATACATTTAATTAGAGAAAAATATGGTTTGAAATATGACAAAGTACCTATAATTTTATATGAAGATAATGCAGCATGCATAGCACAACTAAAAGGAGGATTCATAAAAGGAGATAGAACGAAACACATTTCGCCAAAGTTCTTCTACACACATGAGCTCCAAAAGAATGGTGATATCAACGTGCAACAGATTTGTTCAAGGGACAATGTGCCTGATTTATTCACCAAGTCTCTACCAACTGTAACTTTCAAGGAGATGGTGCACAAGATCAGGATGCAAAGATTCAAGGATGTTCTCATTAGGGGGAGTTAATATGCGTTGTACTTTTTTTCTCTTAGGAGATTTTGTTCCACTGGGTTAATTCCTTTTAAGGTTTTTAATGAGGTAGCCAAAATGCGTATTATTAGATATGTGTACTCTTTTTCCTTCATTAAATTTTTTTCCACTGGGTTTTTTCTATTAAGGTTTTAACGAGACACATTATCTATAAAATAGACATTCAAGGGGGAGTATTATAAATGTATTTATATTATAGTGAATGTCTATAAAGGTATTCGTACTTATAGTGAATGTGTGTATTTATATTCTAGTGAAGGTCTATCTTTTGGAGAAAAGTAAGAGGGGTTCTCCTTATTGTATTTGATCCCATCAAGAGAATTAAGAACTTCTCTCCTTTGCTCTTTCTCTACAATATTCTTGCTCTTTCTTTATTATTTCATAATACTTATAGAATAGTATGATATATGTATATATACATACATATATATATATATACACACACCCACACACATACAACTCCATTTTAACATATTTTCATTCTTCATGGAGAAAATAAAAGGTTGGATTAGTTTAGGCTTTCAAATACTACAATAAAAAATAGAAATAAATGGAGTAATAAATTTTGAGACATTCCCCTAAGTGTGCCTGATAGAGATACTTTTTTTCAAACACTCGCCCAATTATTGCTTCCAAACACTTGTGTTTGCATAAATATTGCCTCCGAAAACAATTTTAGAAAGAAATAAAATAAATAATATTGAATATTGCTATCTTGAGAGTTAAATTCAATTTTTAGCTCAAGAGAAGTACCGCCACACCTCTGAAACTTAGTGGTCGTTTGGCTCCGAACATTTTATTTCGAATATAGGAGTTGTTAAGAATAAAATTTGAAAAAAAAATTGTATGAAAAATTAAATATTATTTATTTTATTTGAAGTTTTTAAAATTGAAAATTGGAGTTAAAGTTGTATTTGGCCTTGCATTTTTCAAAGAATATTTAGAATCTATATAAAATATAAAACAAAGTATTAAAGAAGTGATATGGCACCTCTCCTTAGCCAAGAATACTATTTATCTTTCTCTCTTTGTTTTGAATTTTTTTCTTCGTTCTTTTTATTAATTGTTATAAACATATTTGTGTTGTAGTAAATGTCTATAAAGGTATTTGTATTGTACTGGATACATGTGTTTATATCATTGTGAAAGTCTATCTTTTGGAGAAAAGTTAGGAGAAATTATCCCTATAAATAGAGGGGTTCTCGTTCATTGTATTTAATCCCCATCAAGAGAAATAAGAACTTCTCTCCTTCTCTCTTTCTCTATAATATTCTTGTTCTTTCTTTATTATTTCATAACACGTTATCAGCACGAGTCTCTGCCTTGAGCACTCACTTTGAAAGATCTGAGGTAAGAAAAATCAAAGTTTTCTTTCAGGTTAGTATTTTCTGATATTTATGTATTTACTAATAACAATATCGATTTTGTATATGAACTTGAGGAACGACTTATTGATTCACTTGGCAATTCATGCCTCATAATTGTTCTAGAAGAACAATATTGTGAGAAATATATTTGTTCTAGAAGAATAATATTGTGAAAATATATTTGTTCCAGCAGAACAATATTGTGAAAATATGTAAGAGAAATCATCTATGTTATATGCATACCTCGATTTGCTCCCGAAGTAGCAATATCTTAAAAGAGGTTTTAAGCTATCATACCTTATGTGGTTAAGGCATATTTAGATGATCATGTTCCATTCCTGAAGAATGAGAAATTGAGAACTTTTGATAAATGTTACAAATATAGATCTAATACAGATCTAGTCCCTGAAGTAAAATCAAAGCATCAGAAATTCCATATGGATGCAATGGGTCTTGGAGACACCATTAAAAGTGAAAACAAAGTATCAAATCAAGATTGCGCTGAGGCTATGATATTCCTGCATCATCATCTTGACGAAATTCTTAAAATTGAATATCTCACGATTAAGGATCCACTTGTTTTGTGGAATAGCCTAAAAGAAAGGTATGACCACTTGAAGATGGTCATCCACCCAAAGGCACGATATGATTGGATTCATCGAGACTATAAGTCTATTCATGAGTATAGCTCATCAACATTCAAAATTGTTTCTAAGTTGAAACTATGTGGAGAAACTATAAATGATGTTGATATGATTGAATATGTGGTAGTATACAAAATTAATTGAGAGCTCCGGAAGAGCTAATGTATTACTACCTGAAGGAATGAAATTGTTGTAGTAAGTCTCAAAAGGAAACTTATAAGTTTCAAGGACATTGAAAAAAAATTTGAGACTATAAATTATGGGAAGATCTAATATCTTCATGCTACTACAATTGAAGCGGGTTATAAATATTTATGTAAAAGATTACCCGATGGTTTTTTATTTGTAGTACATAAATATGGGTATGATGATGAAATCACATACGAAAGTAAACTAGAAGTTTACTGAAATAAGTTGGCATAACCGGTTGGCCATCCTGGTTCAAATGTGATGCAAAAATAATTGAGAATTCATGTGGCTATATGTTGAAGAAATAAAAGATTCTTCAAGAATTCTCTTGTGTTGCTTGTTCTCATGATAGAATGATCTTAATCAGCTAAGATTGGAATTATATTCCCTGAAATTTTGGAACTTATAAAAGGGTGAATATGGGCCCATTCACCTATCATGTGAACTGTTTGCTAATAGATGCATCTATGTAATGGTCACATGTGTTTTGATATTAACTTGCAATTGATTTTTGTAAGGTTGTTGCTCGAATTATTAAAGTAAGAGCATAGTTCCAAATTATAAAATCATGTTGATAATGCTGATTCATATCTATGTTGGTTTAGCAAAAATTGTATGCCTCCAATTATAGCTAAATCATTGGTTATGAGAATAAAACTCCCAAATAAAATTTGGTTTGAGATATGTTTATTTAACATATAGCAACACTTGAATGCATCAAGCCAACAAGGTTCCCCTATCAAAATTGGTTCAGGGTCAGGGACCAAATAATTCCATCTAAAATTTGAATGTGCGATATATGATTCAATTGCCCCACCACAACGCACAAAGATGGGTCCCCAAATGAGCTTGGGGAGTAAATGTTAGTTTTTCTAACATTAGGGGGAGAAGTGATTAGCAACTGAAAATTGAGTGTGAGATGAATTATCTAGATCCTTGGGAAAAAGAAAAAGTGAACTTAAAGTTCAATAGATAATTCACTTGCAAAATATTGCAAATCAATTGCCAGATATATTTGCTAACTCTATTTTATAATTCAGTTGCAAATGCTCCAATGAAAAGTCCTTGAAGGACAGAGTCTATGAGACACCTGAAGCGTGATAGACCAAACGGTTCCAAATATAGAACTTCTTGAAGAAGGAGAGGAGCAAGTGATTAAGATGGTCATAATGATGAGACAAGTTCTTTAAGAAAGCACCATGACATAACACTTCATAAAACCTTGGCAAAGGTTTAGGTACCTGAAAATGACGAAAAATGAAGAGATCTCAATAAGTTATGTCGCATTGAAACTGATCGTCGACGATATTTTTGATACAATATAGTGCGCAATATTGTAAAAGATTGCGAGGATCTGAATTCTACGTCTATTAAAGCATGTTGATGTAGAAATAATTATCAAGTGAAATGATGTGTATTGATAAGCATAAAGCTTATTGGACCTGTAGTCTAGACACTAGAAGATGTCACGTATTTAAATACTAATTAATGCTATCACTTGATAAAATTTATATAAAAATCATGAAGGATTCAAAATGCCTGAAGCATTTACAAGTTTCTTTTAACTTGTTCATAATTCTTATATGAGGAAATCCTTGGTCCTGAAGTACCATATCTTAGTGTGATTGATGCACTAATATATCTTGCTAATTCTACAAGGCATGACATTCGGTTAATTTGTTAGCAAGTCCCGATCTTGTTGGTTATGCTGATGCTGGGTATTTAGCTGACCCACACAAAGCTCGATCTCAAACTGGCTACGTGTTCATATGTGGAGATACTGCAATATCTTGGAGATCTACAAAGCAGTCTCTCGAAGCTATTTCATCAAATTAAGCTGAGATAATAGCTATTCATGAAGCAAGCCGAGAATGTGTGTGGTTGAGATCCATGATACATCTCATTAGAGAAAAATATGGTTTGAAATGTGACAAAGTACCCACAATTTTGTATGAAGATAATGCAGCATGAATAGCACAACTAAAGGGAGGATTCATAAAAGGAGATAGAACGAAGCACATCTCGCCAAAGTTTTTCTACACACATGAGCTCCAAAAGAATGGTGATATCAATGTGCAACAGATTCGTTCAAGTGACAATGTGGCTGATTTATTCACCAAATCTCTACCAACTGCAACTTTCAAGAAGATGGTGCAGAAGATCGGGATGCAAAGATTCAAGGATGTTCTCATTAGGGGGAGTTAATATGCGTTGTACTCTTTTTCCCTTGCGAGGTTTTGTCCCACTGGGTTTTTCTTGTAAGGTTTTTAATGAGGCAGCCAAAAATGCGTATTATTAGATATGTGTACTCTTTTTCCTTCACTAGATTTTTTTTCCACTGGGTTTTTTTCTAGTAAAGGTTTTAACGAGGCACATTATCTATCAAATAGACATTCAAGGGGGAGTGTTATAAACATATTTGTGTTGTAGTAAATGTCTATAAAGGTATTTGTATTGTACTGGATACATGTGTTTATATCATTGTGAAAGTCTATCTTTTGGAGAAAAGTTAGGAGAAATTATCCCTATAAATAGAGGGGTTCTCGTTCATTGTATTTAATCCCCATCAAGAAAAATAAGAACTTCTCTCCTTCTCTCTTTCTCTATAATATTCTTGTTCTTTCTTTATTATTTCATAACATTAATCAATTTATTTAATAATTAAAAAAATCATCTTTATTCCATCTAATTATATCTCATGAGTTATAAAAAAAACCTTCATCTGTTTGTCTTCTCAAGTCCGTTGTTGGATACTCATTTTCATCATCTTCTTCTTTTTCTTAATTGTTTTTTTCTTTCTCTTTTTTTTTTTCCTTTTGTTTTTTTATTCATGTTTCTTGAGATAACAAATTTTCCTCCATGCTAATGAATATGGAGGTTCTTGAGATGAAGGGTAAGCAAAGAACTCTTTTATAATAATATTAACTAGTAAATTTTTCCACGTGAATATTTTAAAAATAAAAGCCAAAAATTTAAGTATACAACAATTTAAAAAATCTTAAATTTTATCTTACAATCAGATACTATTGAAATTTAGGCCACAAAGACTTACGAAACTTTAAAAAAAATCAAAAATATAGGTTTGCAATAATTGAAAACATCTTAAATTTATCTTATAATAGGAGAGTTTAAAGTTAAAATATATAATTCCAACTCAGAAGTATTTCACAAATTTATATTTAAACTCTGATTGTTTTGTCCATCGAACTGTCCTTCTAATTTTAAAATTGAAACTAAAATTTTAAAACCAAACATAATCTTAAGGAAAAAATAGAAAAAAGAAGTCGTGACAGCACAATCACCATGCTAATTTTTTTGTTCTACTTCAAGATTCTTCTTTAAAAACAAACTTAAGAATATTTTTCTCTACTTTATATCGTCAGAAATGTACACTTAGAATATTTTTGGTAAAACTTAATTATCTTCTTCTCTGTTAAAATTTTATCAATTTTTTCTAATTATTTTCTGTGTTTGTTTCTTTCTTCTTATTATTTTAAATCATTTTTAGTTTCTTCTGTCTCTTTCAAATCACTCATCACCTTCTCATAATTTATACTTGTACATTTTTCTTCAGTTCATCGGCTCCTCATCTTTCCAGCATTATTCCAAAATTAATATTAAATAGCAATTTTTTTTCAATTCTGTATTGGTGCTTATATTTGGAGGGATTAATGGAGTTTGTGAGTTCATGCACAACAATTCTACTTTGGATAAATTATTATATTTTTAAAGACGATTTTGTTCTCAAAGTTTAATCTAAAATCTCTAATTAATAATTGAGGGATACGAAATTAAACTTTATATTTACGGTAATTCAAAAGACTAATTGGTATAAAAGAAGAGTAGTTGAGAGTAGCACTCACATGAACAAAAGAATAATCCATCAAATACTCAGCATCACCAAGCCTTATAATATCATCATGCATGTACCTTCTTATCTACAAAATAAAGAAAATAAAAATATTTTCACTTATAAAATTATTTATTACAATTATTGTCACACTCCACCTTGGGGGGTATGACGGGCACCTGGTGCCTGCTAGACTCTGGCTCTATTTCAAGAAACGAACCAGCTATATAGCGGCTGTAAATACAGCCCCCGGCCGATTAGGCCTATAGCCACCTACAATGCACAACAGCTAACCAGAACGATGACACTATAATCTGAAGCAACTGCTATTCACATTTGTGACCGACAAGGTCACTAACTATAACCAGAAGAAGGCCCCATGCGGCCAACATCAACAACTAAACACATATATACATGCACGGCCCCACACGACCGGCTCCACCACCACAGGGAAACATCAGACTGCAAGCCTCTAGGAAGTAATAATAGAATGGTCGGGACAGGGCCCCGACCTACCCAAACTGTAATAAAAAAGGAAATAGGAACAACCTCCGACTGTCTAGCTCCGGAGGATAGGAGCTGATAACTCTGCTGACTGAATCACGAGGGATCGACTCCTCATCTATGTGTACCTGCAGGCAAGCAATGCAGCGCCCCCAAGGGCGTCAGTACCACTGGTACCGAGTATGCAAAGAAAACTAAATACAACTGAATACAAATAACATAACTAGCAATTCTGAATAGTAGGAGATAACTGAATCTGTAAGAACTGATATGAACTGAATCAGACTTTCTGTGTTGTGATAGGGCAGGAGCATACCTGTAGACGCGGCGGCCTGCTGTCTATTAACTAATATATAGCACATATATACATATATATATATATATATATATATATATATATATATATATATAGCAAACAAGAGCCAATACCAACCCCCATAAGCCGGATGGCGCCAAGCAAGCAAACAATCTATATACCCCTACTCGGGTCAAAACCAGCCAAAAATAAGTCACTCCACTCATCTGCTAACTACGAGCACCTCTGCTGGCCCCCTGGGTCTCCAGCTCAGGCTATGGCCTCTGATATAAATAACTGTGTCTGAGTCCGGAGGACTCCTATACTGTATCTGTACTGTAATACTGATCACCCTGATATGGGGAAAGCTTCATCCCATCTTCGTCCAAATTGGGGGACGGCATGCCACTCCTTGGAGTGACGTGAACCCACCCACTCAGTAGGCGACACAGTTACCAACCTAGGGGCGGCGAGGACGCTCAAAAGGGTGCCCTCACGACACAACCAAGACACAACAAACAATAAGCACACACACACACACACACACACACACACACACATATATATATAGCAAGCATGTTTAAACTGAAAAATACTATCTGAATTCTGATTTCTTATTCTGATTCCTTTCTATATTATACTGATTCTCATACAGCTTTATACTGAATCTGTGATCTTTATCTAACTGCATGGCTAATCTATAGCCAAGATACTATCTGACTGTCTGATTTTACTTTACTAACTCTTATTCTGAATATCTGTCATATTATTCTAGAAACATGCTTGCTAATCACATACTGGGTTATACTGAGTCTGGAATGCTAACTTGCCATTTTGGCGCATGCTTTACTAACTTTCGATCTGAGTATGATATAACAACGCAAACCAGATTTACTGAACTTGCACAATACTCAACATTCAACTCCGGGAATTCTACTACGGAGTTTACTGTGCTATACAAGGCTAAAACTACTAACTTGCCGAAGAAACTGGCTTTACATACCTTAACCTCGGTTTATCCGACTAACGGATGAAGCTCGGTCAGTACTCCAGCTATTTCTCCCAACTGCATTTACATATATGTCAATTAGAACTAAATACATTAATATCCAGGACAAATTATCACTTTTGATATATATTTATCCCAAACTTCGACTTATCGGAAAATAGTCGAAAACTCATTATTTCTCAATAGTCCAGAAGGGATAAATGCTCACTGCAAGGCTAGGAACACATTGGTACTAATTTAAAGCAATTCTATTTACTTTACCTCGGTAGCACGACGTTTCGCCGGCCAAATTTCACGAAACCAACTTCGTAGGATTGCTCTCTGCAGCTTTATACCTCGGTATCTAAGCCGAAATGGAGTTTAGACCGTGTTTCGTAGCGTAATCGGCAAGAAATATAAGTAAATAGTCGTGGGTTTCCTTTTCCCTAACTATATTCCCCTGTTTTCTGGAAATGATTGATATATATGAAAAAAATCAACTTTTCCCTATTTTTTTTTTGCTTGCCTTCTAAATCCCTTAACCAACATGCCATTAGGCTATTTATTCATTTAAAATTTATGAGGTGTAACATCGTCCCCCCTTAAGAACATTCATCCTCGAATGACATTCTGACTTATAGAAATCTTAACTAGCTGACTTATCCTTGGAAAAAAAATTTCGGCGGAGTTTCCCCTGTATTATGGACTATCTCAAAATTCCTGAAAAGTAGAAAAGCCCAATACAGGTACTCCACACAATATAATAATATTCATATATAAATGTCTATAATCAATCGCCTGCTTTCATATATGAAACATAAGCATTCATAAGGAAAAACAGTTCTAACATACCTCCTGTTTGCCTATGCCTAGAATAAGTGGGGATATCTGGCTTTCGTGTCCTCCTCGGCTTCCCAGGTCATCTCTTCTCGGTTCCTATTATGCCACAATACCTTGACAGACGCAATATCTTTAGTTCTCAATCTACGAATCTATCTGTCTAAGATAGCTACCGAAACCTCTTCATATGCTAACTCTTCTGTGACCTAGACATCCTGAACTGGAATAACTATGGAAGGGTCTCCTACGAACTTCCTCAACATAGATACATCGAATACTGGGTGAACAAACTCTAATTCTGGGGGCAAGTTCAATTCGTATGCTACTCGGCCTATTCTTCGTCGAATCTGATATGGCCCAATGAACCTCGGGCTAAGCTTGCCCTTCTTGCCAAATCTCATCACCCCTTTCATCAGAGACACTTTTAAATATACCCAGTCATCCACTGCAAATTCTAAATTTCTGCACCGCATATCTGCATAAGACTTCTGGCAACTCTGAGCAGTCAGTAGGCGTTCTCTGATAAGCTTCACCGCCTCTTCTGATTGACGAATAATATCCGGCCCAATCAGTGTTGTCTCCCCCGCTTCAAACCAACCAACGGGTGATCTACATTTCCGCTCGTATAATGCTGCAAAGGGCGCCATCTGGATAGCTGAATGATAACTATTATTATAGGCAAATTCAATCAACGGTAGATGCTCATCCCAGCTACCCCCAAAATCTAGTACACACGCTCGTAGCATATCTTCGAGCGTCTGGATAGTTCGTTCTGCTTGCCCGTCTGTCTGAGGATGAAAGGTTGTACTTAAGTTAATCTGTGTCCCCAGGCCTCTCTGGAACGACTGCTAGAATCTCGCTGTAAATTGTGCTCCTCTATCTAAGATAATAGACACCGAAACACCGTGCAATCTGACTATCTCTCTGATATACAGTTCAGCATAATCCTCAGTAGAGAATGTAGTTCGTACTGGCAGGAAATGGGCTGATTTTGTTAATCTGACAACGATTACCCAAATAGAATCGTTTCTGCGTCTGGTACGGGGTAACCCTGTTACAAAATCCATATTTATCGCTTCCCATTTCCATAAAAGCACGGCTATATCCTGCGTCAGACCGCCCGGTTTCTGGTGTTCTGCTTTCACCTGCTGGCAGTTAGGACATCTAGATACAAATTCAGATATTTTAGCTTTCATACCTGACCACCAGTAGATGTCTCTGATGTTGTGGTACATTTTCGTTTCTCCTGGATGGAGGGAATAGCGAGCATAATGTACCTCATGCATGATCTGCTGGCGAAGCCCTGAAACATTCGGGACATATAGGCGGCCCTTACAACGCAGCACTTTATCCTCAGTCACTTGGAAATCTGGCTCCTTACCTTTCTGAACTCTATCTCTGAGCTGGACTAAGTCAGGGTCCTCGTACTGCCGTTCTTTTACCTCTGTAACTAACAATGACACAGCAGAGTTCTGAATCACCGCTTTGTTATTTTCTGTTTCTACTACTCGAACGGCTAAACCAGCTAGCTGATGAATTTCCTTGGCTAACTCCCGCTTCTCGGGTCGCAAATACGATAAACTCCCCATTGGCTTACGGTTGAGGGCATCTGCTACTACATTAGCTCTCCCTGGGTGGTAGAGAATATTTATGTCATAATCTTTCAGCAATTCTAACCAGCGACGCTGCCGCAGATTTAACTCCCTCTGTGTGAAAATGTACTGCAGGCTTTTGTGATCTGTAACAATGTCTATATGAACGCCATACAGATAATGCCTCCAGATTTTCAGAGCGTGGATCACTGCGGCCAGATCCAGGTCATGGGTCGGATAGTTCTTTTCATGCTTCCTCAGTTATCTGGAAGCATAAGCAATTACCTTTCCATGCTGCATCAGCACACAACCCAGTCCAATGCCTGAAGCGTCGCAATACACCGCATACCCATCTGTTCCCTCTGGTAATGCTAGTACCAGGGTGGAGGTCAATCTATCTTTCAACTCTTGAAAACTCTGCTCACATGCCTCCGTCCACTGAAATTTCACTACTTTCTGTGTCAGCTTTGTCAGAGGTGCTGCTATAATGGAGAATCCTTCAACAAATCTCCGGTAATACCCTGCTAAACCCAGGAAACTGCGGACCTCGGTCGGAGTGGTAGGTCTGGGCCATGTCTTGACCGCCTCTATTTTCTATGTGTCCACCTGTAAACCAGCATCCGACACAATATGCCCCAAGAAGGCTACTGAGTTCAGCCAGAATTCACACTTGTAGAACTTAGCATATAATTGACGGTCCCTGAGAATCTGGAGCACTGTCCATAAATGAGCCTGGTGATCTGCTTCAGAGCTAGAATACACCAGAATATCATCAATAAACACTATCACGAACAGGTCCAGGTATGGTCTGAAAATGCTATTCATCAGGTCCATGAATATTGCTGGGGCATTCGTCAACCCAAAGGACATAACTAGAAATTCAAAGTGTCCATATCGGGTCCTGAAAGCCGTTTTGGGAATGTCTCTTTCACGAACTCAAACCTGATGATATCCGGACCGCAAGTCAATCTTGGAGAAATATCTGGCCCCCTGTAACTGATCAAACAAATCATCTATTGTGGGAAGCGGATACTTATTCTTTACTGTAACTTTATTCAGCTGCCGGTAATCTATACACATGCGGAGCGAGCCATCCTTCTTTCTCACAAATAGAACTGGCATACCCCACGGTGAAGTACTCGGCCTGATAAAACCCTTATCTAGCAGGTCCTTCAGCTGCTGCTTAATTCTTTGAGTTCAGCAAGAGCCATGCGATACGGAGGAATTGATATAGGCTGAGTGCCTGGTAGCAAGTCAATTGCAAAATCTATCTCCCTTTCTGGGGGAATACCAGGTAACTCATTTGGAAATACATCAGGGAATTCATTCACCACCGGAACAGACTGAAGTGTCGGAGATTCTACCCGAACATCCTAAACCCTGACTAGGTGGTAGATACATCCCTTAGTTATCAATTTCCTCGCTTGAAGGTAGGAAATAAACCTACCTTTTGGAGTAGTTGTGCTGCCTTTCCACTGTCGCATTGCCTCTCCTGGAAAGTGAAATCGGACCGTCTTGGTCTAACATTCTACATTGGCATAGCACGACACTAACCAATCCATACCCATAATGGCATCGAAATCAATCATTTCTAGCTCTAGCAGATCTACAGTAGTCTAACGATCAGCAACCTCTATTGTACACCCTTGATAAATTCTGCTAGCTATAATAGAGTCACCGATGGGTGTGGATACTAAAAAGGGTTGCTGTAATAACTCTGGTGCGACATTAAACTTTCGAGCTACAAATGGGGTAATATATGACAGAGTGGACCATGGATCAATCAGTACATAAGCAGGGCATGAACAGATAGTCATCATACCTGTCACTACGTCTGGAGACGCCTCTGAGTCCTGTCTCCCTAGTAATGCATAGGTACGGCTTGAGCCCGTACCTGAACTAGAGGCTCCTGATCTACCTCGGCCTCTACCTGCTGAACCTGAGGGCCTACGCCCTGCTGAGGCTGCTGGAGCTCGTGGCCCTGCGGATCCCCTGTCCTGACTATCTCTGCTCTCTTGCCCCCTGGCCGGACAATCTCTCATCCGGTGCCCCTCCTGCCCGCAAATATAACATCCTGAGGAGCCGTATCTACAAGATCCGGCGTGAGGTCGGCTGCAATTAGGGCAGGGTGAGGGTGTGAATCTGCTTTGCTCTCCCCTCCTCGGCTGCGGGGAATCTACTATTCGAGAACTGCCACCAGACTCTGACTGCCCTCGACGAACAAATCTACCTCGCTGCTGCTTGGTGGAGGTGGGGGTCTAGGGGGCCTGTCTGACAACCGGGGCCTGGGTCCTCTCTGAACCTCCCTCTGCATATCATCTGATCTGTCTCTGCGGCGCTGTTCCTGATTTATCTGTCTACTGTCCTGTTGCCACTGTCTAAGGCCCTCAATGGTCTGGGCAAAGGCCTGTACACGGGCAATATCCATATCTTCTCGTAACGTAGCCGTCATGCATGCTTCAATGTATTCTGGGTTCAGACCCATAATAAACCTGTGAACTCTGGACGGCATAGTGTCCACAAAGGCTGGAGCATAGCGGGCCAAGGAGTCAAACTGTAAAGCATATTCTCGTACGCTCCTCGCCCCCTGTTCCAAATGCAAAAACTGATCCATCCGGGCCTGCTGGGTCTCCCGTGGCAAGTAACGGTCCAGGAAGGCCTACAAGAAGCTGGACCAGGTCGGAGGGGCAACATCTCTCCCTCAAGACCTTTCCCAACTCTCGTACCATAATACAACTATGTCCCGCAATCGAAACACTGCCAGCTCAACTGATTCTGTAGGGGTCACATGCATAACCCGGAAAATTCTCTGCATCTGATCTAGGAAATCCTGGGGGTCCTTTGCTTGATCTGACCCAGTGAACTGCGGGGGTCCCAATGCCAAGAATACTTTAACCCTGGAACTACCTGGCCCAACTAGAGATTCTTCTGCTGCAGGTGGTACTGGATGACGCTGAGTAGCTAGCATCTGGGTTAACATAACCACCGCACTACGTAGCTCCTGATCATATGAAGTGGGTGCAGGAGCTGTGGGAGGCGGTGCTGCCTCAAATGGTGCCTGACGAGGCGGAGACTGCTGGGAGGGTCGAGATGACACCTCTGTATCGCCCTCAGACCGGGCTGAGTCTGGCTGTAAGTGAGGCATCCTGCTGGTGCCCTCGCCTGCTGTTGTATCTAATCTCCTGCCTATAGCAGGGTGCCACTGATCTGCCATAGTATCTGTAGACAAAGAGGGTGGTATGTTTCAAAAGAACCAACCCTATACTGTATTGTGCTATGGCACGACTGAGTATGAAAGAAGGGTAACCATCCTATTATGCCTCGCAGCCTCCTGCCTATAGTATGTGGTGCACAACATATCCATAGACAAGACTCTACTTAGCATGGCTTGCAGACTCCCTGGGACACGAACTGCTCTGATACCAAGTTTGTCACACCCCACCTTGGGGGTATGACGGGCATCTGGTGCCTGCTAGACTCTGGCTCTATTTCAAGAAATGAACCAGCTATATAGCGGCTGTAAATATAGCCCCTGGCCAATTAGGCCTATAGCTACCTACAATGCACAACAGCTAACCAGAACGATGACACTATAATTTGAAGCAACTGCTATTCACATTTATGACCGACAAGGTCACTAACTATAACCAGAAGAAGGCCCCACGAGGCCAACATCAACAACTAAACACATATATACATGCAGGGCCCCACACGACCGGCTCCACCACCACAGGGAAACATCAGACTGCAAGCCTCTAGGAAATAATAATAGAATGGTCGGGACAGGGCCCTGACCTACCCAAACTGTAATCAAAAAGGAAATAGGAACAACCTCCGACTGTCTAGCTCCGGAGGATAGGAGCTGATAACTCTGCTGACTGAATCACGAGGGATCGACTCCTCGTCTATTTGTACCTGCAGGCAAGCAATGCAGCGCCCCCACGGGCGTCAGTACCACTGGTACCGAGTATGCAAATCAAACTGAATACAACTGAATACAAATAACATAACTAGCAATTCTAAATAGCAGGAGATAACTGAATCTGTAAGAACTGAATCAGACTTTCTGTGTTGTGATAGGGCAGAAGCATACCTGTAGACGCGGTGGTCTGCTGTCTATTAACTAATATATAGCACATAAATACATACATATATATATATATATATATATATATATATATATATATATATATATATATATATATATATATATATATATATATATATATATATATATATATATATATATATTTAGCAAACAAGAGCCAATACCAACCCCCATAAGACGGATGGCGCCAAGCAAGCAAATAATCTATATACCCCTACCCGGGTCAAAACCAGTAAAAAATAAGTCACTCCATTCATCTGCTAACTACGAGCACCTCTGCCAGCCCCCTGGGTCTCCAGCTCGGGCTATGGCCTCTGATATAAATAACTGTGTCTGAGTTCGGAGGACTCCTATACTGTATCTGTAACTGTAACTGTATCTGAATCTGTTCCCTGGGCGCTTGCGTACAACAGGGCTATCTGTACTGTAATGCTGATCAGCCTGATATGGGGAAAGCTTCATCCTATCTTCTTCCTAACTGGGGACGGCATGCCACTCTTTGGAGTGACGTAACCCCACCCGCTCAGTGGGCGACACAGTTACCAACCCAGGGGCGGCGAGGACGCTCAAAAGGGTACCCTCACGACACAACCAAGTCTCAACAAACAATAAGCACATATATATATATAGCAAGCATGTTTAAACTGAAAAATACTATCTGAATTCTGATTTCTTATTCTGATATCTTTCTGTATTATACTGATTCTCATACTGCTTTATACTGAATCTGTGATCTTTATCTAACTGCATGGCTAATCTGTAGCCAAGATACTATCTGACTGTCTGATTTTACTTTACTAACTCTTATTCTGAATATTTGTCATATTATTCTAGAAACATGCTTGCTAATCCCATACTGGGCTATACTGAGTCTGGAATGCTAACTTGCCATTTTGGCGCATGCTTTACTAACATTCGGTCTGAGTATGATATAACAACGCAAACCAGATTTACTGAACTTGCACAATACTCAACATTCAACTCCGAGAATTCTACTACGGAGTTTACTGTGCTATACAAGGCTAAAACTACTAACTTGCCGAAGAAACTGGCTTTACATACCTTAACCTCGGTTTATCCGACTAATGGACGAAGCTCGGTCAGTACTCCAGCTATTTCTCCCAACTGCATTTACATATATGTCAATTAGAACTAAATACATTAATATCCGGGAGAAATTATCACTTTTGATATATATTTATCCCAAACTTCGACTTATCGGAAAACGGTCGAAAACTCGTTATTTCTCGATAGTCCAGAAGGGATAAATGCTCACTGCAAGGCTAGGAACACATTGGTACTAATTTAAAGCAATTATATTTACTTTACCTCGGTAGCACGACGTTTCGCCGGCCAAATTTCACAAAACCAACTCCGTAGGATTGCTCTCTGCAGTTTTATACCTTGGTATCTAAGCTGAAACGGAGTTTAGACCGCGTTTCGTATCGTAATCGGCAAGAAATATAAGTAAATAGTCGTGGATTTCCTTTTCTCTATCTATATTCCCCTGTTTTCTGGAAATTATTGATATATATGAAAAAAACCGACTTTTCCCTTTTTTTTTTTGCTTGCCTTCTAAATCCCTTAACCAACATGCCATCAGGCTATTTATTCATTTAAAATTTACGGGGTGTAACATTTATATATATAACAATTCTACATGCTCAAACAAATTTTAATGAAAACAAATAGAAAGTAATCTGGAGAAGGCGGTGATTGCAATGAGCAATACACAAAGCAGAGAAAAATTAATAGCTACTTGAATAATATTTATAAGCCTATTATTTTTAGTGTTGTCAATATTGCAATTATATTTAAGTTATAGGTGATGAATTAATTGGATCTAATAATTATTTTCAAGGGAAGGGAAAAGGCTATAAAAAAGAGTTTTTCATCATAATTAAGTGAGTTAAAAGAGGAATATTTGAATTTTTTACACAAAATAAATGGTTAAAAAAAATTCACAAGACCAAAAATTTTAAAAGTAGAAAGTGAAGAAAAAGACTAAAAAGGATGAATCCAAATGTAATATGAAAAGGTACAAGAATTAACACCAAAAATATAATATGAAGAGGCTTAAGAATTAATTAACATATAATTATTTAGAGATTAATACATGTTAAAACTATCATAATTACAAATGATCTAACCTCTAATTGGGTTTTAATGCAAATCTATTTACTATTGTTTAGAAAAAAAATGGTATTTATATTCGTAATCAATCACTAAGAAAACTACAAGTTAAGAAAAAGGAAATTATTAAAAAGTTGAGAAAAACATAGTTTCTTGATCTTAGAAGTATACTACGTCACTGGTCCTAAGACCAAAATTATATAATATATAGATGACATTCAAAAATTCGATTAGTACTATATGCATTATGCATTAAATTTCAAAAATAATTATAATTAAGTTTATGGAAGAACGAAGTCACTGGAGTTTCATATTTGTATCAATAGATTTAAAAGAAACTCAAACATCATATCATAATTATAAATATTCTAGAATTTGTATTGGACATTGTCTTCTCAAATTCCATCCGACTTCAAACTAAAAAGATACAAAATTCAAGTAATAAATGAGAGGATCAAGGGAAAAATAGAAAAAGATAATTAATTTGGGGTGTTTATTTACAATTCTACACAAAAATGTTATAGAATTGGTGTTCAATTGAAGGGCAAAAACGTTATTTAAATTATGATGGTTATTTTGGTCTTTTAATTTTATTTGGGTCTTTTATATATATTTATATTTATTAAACGTTAAATTTACTTTTTTGTACAACATTATTAATGGGAGTAGTATTTAAGTAAGGGGTAAAATGGTTGTTTATTATTTAATGAACATTTTGGTAATTCAACTTTTCAAATAAGGGGCTTCTCACTTATATTGTAATATGATATTCACACACACAAACACACACACTTCATTTTAACATATTTTTATTCTTTATACAGGAAATGAAAGGTTGCAGTAGTAAATATTTAGATTTTTAAATATTACAATAAAGAATAAAAATAAGTGGACTAGTAAATTTTGAAACATTTAAGTTTTTATAATAAAATAAAAATAAATAGAGTGAGTAGTAATTGACACATTTATATTTGTATTATAATAAGTAAATAGAAATGTGAGGAAAATTACCAAAAAAATGAGAAAAAAGATAAATAGAATCCTTGTCCAAAAAGAGGTGCCACATCTAGGGGTGTGCAAATTGACAATTAAACTAATAACTCGAATCGATAATTGAGTTATTGGATTAATAATTTAGGTTATTGGTTTAACGGTTTGATTATCGGTTTACTATTCGAAGTTTTTGGGTTATTGGTTCGGTTATTGGTTTGACCATTTTTTAAACGGGTGAATCGATAACCCGATAACAATTTATTAAATTATAATTTTAGTCTTCAATGTATAAAGTATCCAAACGAGAAGATGAAATGGGTGTTGATAAAAAATAAAGGGGACGGTGTTTTAATCTAAATTAAAATTGATTGCTTTAATTGAGCTAGTTCTATATATTTTTTCTCTTTTATATATAGAGATAGATTTAGTGTGTTATAGTTAAAAAATTTAATTTAAAAAAATTAGTCTTTTAACTCTCTTAATTATATTTTTTTCTTAATTATATTAAATATGCTATTTAACACTCTTTATACATTGTGATAACATTGAATGACAACAATAATGAAATAAATTAGTTAATAAAATAATTTTAAAAAGAAAAAAATAGTCAAAATCCACAAAATAGAAAAATGGGAATGGAGACCTTAGAGGCATGCCACATCAATATTCCTCTAAGTCTCCTTTATATATATATATATATATAATTATTATTATTATTATTGTTGTTGTTACTTAAGTTTCAGTTAGAATTTTCAACTCTTTGTCTCTTTTACTTATGATATTCTAATACTTTAAATTTGGTATATTATATTTTTCAAGTGAGAAAAGAATAGAGATGGTTAAGAGAATAAAAGAGTGAATCAAAAAGATTTTGTAAATTTTTTCTAATGAGTGGAAGCATCTAAATTTTTTATAAATGAATTATGAGCAATAAAATTTAAAATCTAAAAAATATGGAAGTAGTTTTACTTTTTTTATTTTGCTGTCTTTATCATAATTTTTAGAACCCTCTTAAATTTGAATTTCAAGCTTTAGAATTGAAAAAAAAAAGATATTATGAATAAATATTAAATTAATATAGAGATTTTAAGAAATTTTTTTAAGTTTAATGTTAAAAAAAATTATTAAATCAATATATAATATTGTGTTAGTACTTAAATTTCATATTGCTAATAATTTATTCTTTAATTAAACTGTTTAATCTTTTCATGTTTCATGTGAAGGCTCTTTTTATATTTTTTAATCAAATTAAATAATAAATTTTTAATGATATTTATACTTATTTATATTTCATATATAACATGCATGTTTGTGTGTGATATTTAGTAATTTATTATACTTTATATTGAGATTTAAAAATATTATATTTTGATTACTTATATTTAATAGGGAGTTAGAAGAAGAAGAAAAATATGCAATTTGATATTTTTAAAGAAAATAAACAAATAAGGAGGTAAGGAGGGGAAAACAGAGAAAACAAAAATATTAAAGAGAAAAAAAGAAAATGAAATAAGATAAAAAGTGCATACGAGATTCATATAATTATATTTGTACTAAAAATATAAAATATAATTGGATTTTAATTTTTTTTTAAAAATATACACAGAAAGAAATTAATTTTTTATTGAATTTTTATATGTTCTCTACCTTCTTTTACAGAAAAATAAAAAATTATCATTTCACTTACAATATGTTATATAAAAATCAAGCATTTTAAAAGACTGAAAATACTTAAATGGAAAAAACTCATAGAAAAATATATATACAAAATTAAGAGTGAATAATATAACTAGTTAAAGGCAATATCTTAAAACAAAAAAATTAACACTCAAAAATCTAACTAATGCGTGAAGAGCGGTTAAATTTCCTAGTTTGGAATAAAACTAGAAAAATCATCAAACTTGACTAATTAACCTGAAATTGGAAATCAAATCTGCTCTAAAGGAATAATATCTCAAAATAGACAGTCACATAATATCATATATTAGATCTTATATACAAGCTATTATATACTATTACAAATATTTTTTCACTTAATTTGAAATATTGAAGATGGAGTTGTGTTTGGCTATAATTTTAAGAAATAATATTTAGTTGTTTGAATGTACTTTTTATTTTTTTAAAAAAAATATGAAATATGATTTAAACATGAAATATAATTTAAATGACGTTACAACAACAACTCCTACAAAGTGGGGTATGGAGAGGGTAGAGTGTACACAGATCTTACCTCTATCACAGGCCAGAGAGACTGTTTCCTGTAGTCCCCCGGCTCGAGGATAAACAAATCAAAGCAATCCAGAAAAAAAATAACGGATGGAACAAAACATGTCAAAACATCACCTGAAGTAAAAGTAATACAATACATAACGTTTAAGAAACAATAGATAACATTAAAACTCTACAAGCAAGATACTATAGGAGTAATACTACGACTATTAGTATGGATGGATTTTCTAAACAACACTCTACTCCCTGCTAACTTACTGCCCTAATTCGTGTCCTCCATAACCTCATATCTAGGGCAATATCCCCGGTTAATTGAAAATGCATCATGTCCTGTCTAATCACCTCTCCTCAATGCTTCTTAGACCTATTTCTACCTATCTTGAAACCATCCCTCAACAACCTCTCACACCTCCCCACTAGGGTATCTGGATATCTCCTCTACATATATCCGAACCATCTCAATCTTGCTTTCCGTATCCTGTCCTCCATCGACACTACTTCTACCTTGTCCCAACTATTATCATTTTTAGTTCTATCTCTCCTAGTATGCTCATACATCCATCATAATATCCCCATTTTCACAACTTTAATCTTTTGAACATGAGAATTCTTAACCGACCAACACTTTGCCCCATACAACATAGTTGGTATGACTACCACTCTGTAAAACTTGCCTTTAAGTTTCAGTTACGCCTTCTTATCACACAGGACTCCGGATGGAGCTTCCATTTTATCCATCCCACACTAATATGGTTAGTAACTTCCTTGTTAATCTCCCCATTACCTTAAATAATAGAGCCAAGAAACTTGAAACTTCCTCTATTTTGAATAGCATGTGTATCTAACCTCACTTCCACGACAGTCTCATGCCTCGCATCAGTAAACTTGCACTGTAAGTATTCGGTCTTGGTCTAACTCAGCTTGAACCCTTTGGACTCCTAGATTTGTCTCTAAACCTCTAGTTTAGCATTAACTCCTTCGCGTGTTTCGTCAATCAGAACTATGATCAAATGTTGTTTTTTTAAATAAAGTGAAAAATGAAAATGATTTTCTAGTCTTTACAAATATATATTTAGTTTTATGGCTTTTTTTTTAACAAGAGATCCTCATTTTTACACACAAGAGATTATCATCTTTACACATAATAGATCTGAAAAGACCATTTTCTTCTATTCAAATTGTAAAAAGATAAGAGAACTCATTTTTACGGAAAGGAGAAGGAAGTTTACAAATCTATATATCTTATTTTGGTGCCACCATTTAATTAATACCCGACACACCTCTTAATTTGCACGAGTACGTGAATAACAATAATTACATAATAATTTAACTTACGATAATACCCTAAGCTACATTTTAAAAATGTGATTCCTAGTTGTGGACCTTTGTCTATGGCTGGGCGACGGGACGGGATGTCCCAGTCTGACCCGATTCCGGATTCTGGTAGTCCCGGCCCGGCTAAATTAAATGGATGGGGGGATACGAGATATGGGACGGGATGGGACAGGTTTAATTACCGGTAGTCCCAGCCCGGTTCATCCCGGTATGGGACCGGTCCCGTCCCGGTTTCGCTCGGAATTTTAAATTTTTTTTTTATAAGTTAGCCGTTTCTAGCCGTTGGAGTGGGGCCCCCCAACGACTATATTCTCTTTCCAGTCCCCCCCAGCCCCACAACCCCCTTTATTTAAATGTTTTTATACCCCTTAATTTTAAAAATTACACTTTGATCCTTTTCTTAAAAACTATAAATACCCCCACATTTTCACAATTTATTCACATTTAACAATTCATCTCTTCTCTTCTCTAATCTCTACTACACACTCATTCTCTCAAGTCTCAAATATTATCAATTATCAATTTCTCTCAAATTTCCCTACATTCTCTAATCTAGTTGAAATTGTGTTAGTTATTTTAATTTCAAGCTTCAAGTTTCAAGTTTCAAGTCTCAACTCTCAAGTTGCTAATTGTTACTCGCTAGTTTTGCTACATCAATTTTCGAATTCCGAGTTTTCGGCAATTGGTTATAATCGTCTGTTTTTTACACAGACGTTTGGCACATTCGTTCCATAATTCATACTTACTTCTGTTATTTATTTATTTTACGGCTTTACACATTTAATTTTTCTATCTTATTTATTTAAATATACTTGTGTTATATTTATTTAGTCATAATTTTAGTTGTGTTTTATTTATTTATTCATAAATTATAATATGGATTCTGGAAAAAAAATTCTGAAAAAGAAAAGGGTGTTATGGCCAAGGTTGCAGGTGCATTGGGTATTAATACTGGTAAAAAAAGTACAGATTCTAGTTCAACTGCTACAAAAATTGGTGGTTCTTCTTCAGTCTCTAGAGTTAGAATTAATAATGAAGATTTTACGCAATTTTATAGTACTCCTATTAATATTAATTCGGATACTCCATTAGATAATGATGTTCTGGAAAGGGTTTATGGTGATTTATCAGAGGAAGAATTAGATAAAGAAGTAGAAATAGAAGTAAAAGAAGAAGAATTAGATGATACACTTACTAGTCCCGTTACCGAATCTCCAACTCAGGATACTCCTTAGTGTGAAGCTCAACTTCCCCCTTTGCATCCTATTAGGGGTAAGACTAGGGTTCAACGAGCTAAAACTTCAGTTGTTTGACAATTTATGCATCAAAATGAGGAGCGAATGAAAGCTATTTGTAATAAGTGTAAAAAGGTATTTAAGCATGAATGCGACGGAAGCAAAGGTGGAATTGGGGGATTACATAAACATTTATTACAATGTTCTAAACTTGAATATTTGGCAGCTAAAGAAGCCTCTAAAGCCATTGGTTGTGATGTCCCTATTGGATCGGAAGGGGGTTCCAATATGGTTCAGGGCCAGTTAAATCCTTCAAACCCAAGTGACCCTGTTGCACAACGAAAATATGATAGGGATAGAGACCGTGAAAACATCGCAAAAATGGTTGCGATATGTGGTTTGCCTTTTAGTTTTCTCTCCCATCCCGGATTTATTATGTATATTCAACAAACATATAATCCTTCTTTTGAAGGTTTTTTGCAAAACATGGTTAAACGTGACATTTTTGAATTTCAAGCAAAACATGCTCATTATCTTCGTTGTTTATTTAGTTATTTTGATGGTAGATTTTCTATTATTTCTGATATGGGTCATAGTGTCAATTCCGTTGATTATTTAACTGTTACTGCACATTGGATTGATCATAATTGGAGTTTAGAAAAAAGAATATTAGGTTATAAAATTTGTGAGCAGAGAAAAAATGCTACATATATAGCTGCTGCTATACTTGAAGTTTTACAATCTTTTGGCATTTGTGATAAAATATCGAGTGTTACACTAGATAATGCTTCTTCTAATACTAGTGCTATTAGTATGTTAAGAAATCGATTATGTCCAATTAATAATGTTGTTTTCTATGTTAGATGTGCTTCTCATATATTTAATTTGGCTGTACAGGATGTTAGTAAATTATTTGATACTGGGTGCTCTAAAGTTGAATTAACATGTTTTTGGATTTTTCAAATGAATAAAAGTTCTAGAATTCGTGAATTTAAAGAACTTTGTAGAATATGTGAACTTCCATATAGAAAAGTTTCAAAACATGTAAAAACTAGATGGAATTCATTATACGAAATGCTAGAAGTTGCATATATTTATAGAAGTCTATCACTATGTTGTATAATGCTCATAATTCCGAACCTGATTTGAAACATGATGATAATGACTGGGAGGAAATAAATGAACTTAATTAATTTTTAAAATTATTTTATGAATCAACAAAAACTTTTTCTGGCGTGTATTTTTCAACTATTTGTGAAGTTTTAATAAATGTATGTGTTGTTACTACTAAATTTGTTGAATATAAAAACAATGAAAAGTTTGCACCGGCTATTGAGGTCATGATTCAGAAGTTTCAAAAATATTTTTTTTCTATCCCTCAAATTTATTTAACTGCTATGCTTTTTAACCCAGAATATAAAGAACGAGGTACAAGAGGAGTCGTTCAAAAAATTTATGAAAATTTGGAAATAGAAGATAATGAAACTCCAACTTTAGAAAGTTGTAAAAGTAGTATTAGAGTGCAGACTAAAATGATGTATCAGACTTATTGCCAGTTGCATAGTGGTAATTCCATTAATGCTCCTGGAACTTCTAAGGTCCAAGTAGATAGTACCCATGGATATGTGCAAAGTACTATTGGTCTTGATTTTTCTAACAGTTGTGATTTTGATAACTATCTTTCTTCAGCTAGGGAGGATGTTACAATTTCCGCTGATGGCACGCCGTATATTCTGAGTTGGTGGAGAGCTCGTGGCAGCATACTTCCAAGGCTTAGCAAGATGGTTCGGGAAGTGATAGCTATTCAAGCATCATCTGTTGCTTCGGAGGCTGCTTTCAGTGCGGCAAGATTTCAACTTGGAGATCATCGATATTCACTAGCAGAAGACAGCTTGGAGGTATCTATAACTTTCAGAGATTGGATTAATGCAGAGCGGAGAAATCAAGGGCTACCGAAGTTAACTTCCCAACTAGAAGCTTTTTTGGATTCAACAATTAATAGTGATGATGACATGGAAGTGCAAGACCGACAACAATCTATGCAGGTGCCGGAAAATATTTCGGCTCAACAAATAGAAGAATTAGAAAGAAATTTCATAAAGATGTACAGATATTAGTATTATATTCGCTTAATCCAGACAGAACCCTTCCTAGATAGTGGCTGCGTAGATTAGACGCTCTACTAATATTTGTAAATTGTAATATAAATTTTTATGATATTATTTTAATTTTTATATGATTAAATTTAAAGGCTTTTATTCTTAATTTTTAATTTTATTATTTGTTGTATTATATCTTAATTATTTACAAACATATCTATAAGTTATAGATACAAATAAATACTCAATAATTACTTTATATTTCAAAAATCAAAATTCAAATTTCAAATTTCAAAAATTAAAATTTCTAACTTTAAGTCTTTAAGTCTTTAAGAGTTAAGACTTAAGACTTTAAGTCTTTAATAAAATTTATAAATTATTTTAGCCTTAAAATATTAAATTCTTAATTTCAATTTGCAATTTTCAATTTTTAAATTAATAACTAAATGTTTACTTCATATTTCAAATTTCAAACTTTAAATTTTTTGACTTTAAGTTTAAAACTTTAAGTCTTTAATAAACTTTAGACTTTAGAGTTTAGACTTTAATTGAATTTTTAGCCTTAAATTTGTATTTCAATTTTTAAATTTAAAATTTTAAATTTCAAGTTCAACTTTGAACTTTGAAGTTCTTTCTTATTTATAAATTTTAACTTCTAAGTTCTATGTTTCTAAGTTCTAAGTTCTAACTTCTAACTATTAGGCATTAGCCTTAAAATTGAAATTCTTATTTCTAAATATAAGACTTTAAGACTACAAAATTTTTAAAAATATTTAAATTTTAATATTAAAAAAAAATTTTAAAAAAATTATTTTTGTCCTGTTTGTCCCGTCCCGTTTCGTCCTGTCCCAACCCGTTAATATAGTGGACGGGACGGGACTATAGGTCCGTCCCGGTTCATCTCGTCCCGGCCTGGCTTTCCATCCCGGTCTGTCCCGTCCCGTCCCGGTCCGTTCCGTCGCGTTCGTCCCATCCCGACGAAATGACCAGCCCTACCTTTGTCTCTAACATCTCCGCTTAAAACTCTTCAACGATCTTCAAAATTTAACAGAAAACTTAGACGATTTACAGAATTTACTGACAATCTGCAAAATTCAATGTAAATCATCACTCTGAATGTTATTTCATTCCTTGTCAGATGTTTAACACATAAAAAAATGCAGAAAATCAAAACTTCGATACAATAATAACACTAATTTGGTCAGGATAAAATCATTGTCTTATTTGCTTTATTTATTTATTTATTTTTTGTGATCACATCATCTAATTATCAAATCAATATGTTTTTTTGCATAATAATGGCGAAGAAACATTGTACTTTACGTGTTTGAATTTGTATCAATAAGTATTTATAGAACATGTGAAAATGATATGAATTATGAATGAAAATGTGAATTTGAACATGATAACTTGAGCGTTATAATATTTTTCAAGGGTGAGTTCAGTTGTATATGTATGATATATTATAAAAATACAACTTTTATTGTGCACAGTTAACTCTGGATTTCACTAAAAATGAAAATTGCAGGGTGGATACACTTCTTACTCTAGCTTTGACTCCTCATAGATTCAATAGGATATACATATATATAAAAAACTTTTTTCAGGTTAGCTAGGAGTGTTACGTTATATATCAAGAAGGGGGACTTGGCCTTATCTTTGAATACAACATCATCCTTCACAAAAAGACTACTCGCAAAAGGACTACCTATATAAGTTTTTTAGCTATGTCATATTTGAGCCTTATAGAAGGCATTTGACTCTTGTCCAATTGGAATGGATCTTTTGGCCCCATCGAAAGTTACTGATAGGAATTATATAAGGACTCATTTTAACTGGTGGTGGACTAATTCTGCTAGATGATCTGCGACCTTATTAGCCTCTCTCAAATAGTGCTTCACCCTGAAATTAGCTTGGTTCTTCAAGTGATGCAACTCCTCCATGATAGAATTCAGTTTAAAGTTGTAGGATTTGTAATCGTTGATCATCTGGACAATGGGAAGAGAGTCCATTTCCAAGGTTAAATTTTTGAAGTCCATTTCTATACATTTGCTCAAACCATATTTTGCAGTCATTTTCTCTACCTCTAAATTGCATTCGCGTTGTATTTGGTGAGGATAAAACAATAATCAATTCACCCTAATCATCTCTCATCACCCCTCCTATACAAACTTTATTACTAGAGAGGATAAAACTCCCATTTGTGTTGAGCTTTAGAAACTCAGCAATAAGGAGTTTCCAACATACAATGGTTCTTTTCGGAAAAGACTTCAATATTATTAGGATGCCACACTAGTAGATCCAATGAAATGTCAAGTTGATATAGGATATACTTGTGACTGTACCGGTGGCAAGAGGGTGGGTCAAGTCAGATATGGGCGAGTTAAAAATGAGTCACGTAAAAATGGATAAAATATCCGATCTACCCATATTAATATAGATAAAAGTGGCTAAACCAATGGATAATATGGATATCCAAATTATCTATTGCTTCTATTATGTAAAGAAATAAGTACTCCTAGATGGGTGTCGTGTTGAGATCGGGGGATAGGAATAGGTGTCAGGGTCGGAGATCGGAGCCGAGGCCAGGAAACGGGGCTAGGATTCAGGGTTGCGGGTCGGGGTCGAGGTCAGAAGTAAGGGTCGGGTATCGGAGTCGGGTGTCGTGGGTCAGGGTCAAGGATTAGGGTTGAGAATCGAGGTCGAAAGTTGAGAGTCGGGGCTCGAACCCAGGTCGGATCCCAATTGAGGTTGAGAGTTGGGGTCGAGGTCGGGAGTTAAGATCGAGATCGAGAGTTTGGGTTAGGGTTGGGGTTGGGGGTTAGGGTCAAGGATCGAAGCCAAGGTCGGGAGTTAGGGTCAGGGTCGAGGTCAATATTTGGGGTCGAAGGTTCGAGTCGAGGTCGGGTGTCGGGGTCATTATCGCGAGTTGGGGTCAGAGGTTGAGAGTCGAGATCAAGGTCAGGCATCGGAGTTTGGGGTCGAGTATCCAGGTCAAGAGTCAGGGTCGAGAATCGGGAGTTGGGTTCAGGGTCGAGATTTAGGAGTCGAGAGTTGGGGCTCGAATCGAGGTCAGGTGTCAGATTGGGATCGAGAGTTGAGTCGAGGTCAAAAATTAAGATCGAGGTCGGGGTGTTGGGGTCAAGGTCGAGGTCAAGATCTAGATTCGGGGTTGGGGTTCAAGGTCGAGGTTGGATGTCGAGGTTGGGAGTCGGGTGTTGGGATCGAGAGTCGGGTGTCGATGGTTGGGGTCGGGGTTTGAGGTAAGGAGTTGGGATCGAGAGTCAGGAATCAAGAGTCGGGGCTCTTGAGACAAGTCTTGAGTTGGGATCGAAATTCAGGGTTGAGGTCGGAAGTCAACTTTAGGGTCGTGTCTTTGGTCCAAGGTTTGGGTTAGGAGTTAGGATCATGGGTTAGGATCAGAATCGAGATAGGGGGTTAGGAGTCAAGGTCAAGGTTGGAGTTAAGGTCGAGGCCGGTAGTTAGGGTCTGAGGTTGAGAGTCGAGGTCAAGGTCATGGTCAAGGCCAGGAGTTGGGGGTCATGGTCGGGTATCCAAGTTAGGAATCAGGCTCGGTGGTTGGGGTCAGGAATCGGGATTGTGATTCTAATCCGGGGTTAGGGCTAAGTGTTGGGTCCCTAGTCGGGACCCATTTAGGGGTGGTGAGATTTAAGGAAACTTTTGAACTTTTTTTTTCCTTACTTTATTTAGGAAAGTTATTTTTCTTAAATTAGAGGAAAATAAGTCAATTTGCAAAAAAAATTTCAAAATATTTAAGTCAACCAAACATGAAAAAATTGAAAATATTTTTCAAAAATATTTTTCATCATACCAAACACACCCTTAATAAGTATTGAGTGTTTTTACGTTTTAGAGATTCCTAAACCGTTACATACTTTAAAAGGAGTGCAATTGATGTATATCCATATTTTATAATGGATAATGTGAGTTGATTCATATTTGACTCATTTTAAAAAATGATTTGATATCCAACCTATTTAAAATGAATTGAATTGAATGAATGACCATAAATTTACCCATTTTGCCACCCTTGCTTGTGAGATAGCCCTCATAATATTCCTCTCTGATTGATAGATCATAATAGACACACTAAATTTCCTTCTTCCTTCATACTTGCACTCACAATATTATTTTCAGATCCCCCAGCATATAAACAAAGGGAGAAGTTGAGTTGTCTCTTTGTGTTGCATTAGTAGTGTTCTGAGTCCACTAGAGATTTATCAAGTGTACATGTCTTATTATGTCTTGGTGAACCCTGAATCCCAAAGTGTTTCAAAGTGATTTCGAATCTGTTGTGTTGCTTCACTTGTGATGAAAACACGTTGCATTGTCTCTGTCACTGGATTGGAACAACATCTACAATTGCAGTCCGTGCTTCTTTCAAGTCCGGAAAGAAATTCAACAAAAGGTAAACGGAATTCTTATTTTAGACTTGGACGGGGAAACTGTCATCCCAGTTAATCTAATTGAAATGTCTTGGATCTGACACGTCACTTGGAAAAAGTAACATAAAGCTCAGAATTGAAGTGCAGTCAATACTTCCAAATAAAAAAAGGATCATTAGGTGATTGGAAAAGCTTTATTACACGAATATTCTTCTCTAGGTAAAAAAAGGGTATTAGAGTTTCAAACAATGGTCAGAAAATGCGCGTAGCTCGGCAGTGCCATGCGAGCGGCTCGGTAGTGCCTTGCGCGACCTGACAACCCAATTTTCTTTCTTTTTGTTTTTGGGTCTCTTAAAACATATCATAAATTATTAAACGATAAAGTAGTTTTTTAAATACATAAAACCATTAAAAACACTTGTTTTCGTCTATGATATGATTCACACATTCATGCAAAAAAGACAATATACCTAATAATCTATTTTCATGAATTCTTTACATTATCTAGGTAGATGTAATACGACGATTGATAACAACAAACTTACTAACCTCTTGAAGCTTTCACACAAAACGTCCAACTCGCTCTCTAGGTCTGCAGTCTTCTGCTATAGCCTCAATAATCTCTGAGTAGGGAATACTTGTGTGGGCAAGTACTGCTTCTCAAAAATGTGAATTTTTCAAAGAGGAAAAACCCCAATTTAAAACCCTAATCCCATAACGTATAAAATTCCCTCTTTTCAAGTATTCTCACACATTTTTGGGCTATCACAAACCCAAAATGTATAGAATTTACCTTTCCTGAAGTCCAAAATCTTATAGGATTTTACTACTTTTAGAAAATAGGTTTCTTCCTTTTCCAAGTTCTTTAATTAATCAGGCATAACAGGGACCACAAATTTAATTAGTGAGGCTTTCAATTATGGTATTAATTCAAAAATTGAATGAATTAACCTATCATAATAAATTACAAATTATTCCACTAAAAATTCGTAATTGCACTCCTCGGTATAATTTTAAAATCGTTCATTAAATCTTATTTAATTCCCCATGTTAAGACTACAAATACCAACCACCGAATTAAATTTCTGACTGTTTAATTCATTGATTAATTTAATCCTATATTCAAATCTTAACTTATTTTCATGTGATGAATATAGAATCCACCTGCAGGGTTTTCACATGGAAACTTATAAGTAATCATAAAGGGGTATCATCAATCTCAAGGTCGAGACATGGATTCCATCAACTAACTATTATTTCACAAATGTCATTGTCATTATCCAACCTATCGGGAATATTATAACTCGCGAAAGAGTTTCACCCTTTGATAGATCAAAACAACAAGAAAATCACATTGATCATACTTAATAATTATTTCAAGATTAAGAGTATAAGTATATTTAATGATCTAGAAAATTTATTTTATTAAGTCAGATAAAATACTTATTTGTAGTTGGTCCGTTCAATACATACAAAATGCACTAGTACAAGAATTTGGAATAATACCATTCCCATAATCAAGATAAATTATATTTAATCCTGTGTTGCAATCATACCAATGAATTTGTCAAATTTTCATCTTAGATTGTGAACATATATAAACTTTATACTTATAAGAACTGATGATTTAATCTTCTATGTATAATCTAAACTCTACACACCAAATCATCTACTATATAAGTAAAGGACACATGCAAAAATGATATATTTAAAATAAGACTTTATTAATTCGAATAAATAAAATAAAATTGTTACATAAAAATAAAACATAATACTATACTAAACCGAATGGTTAATAGTACATCCTAATAGAAATACTGTATCCGTATAAAATCTATATTATTTGGATCCTCTGAAAATGTCATTGCACTTAGAATCGGATCCTTCCAAATAATGCAAGTTTGGAGGATTGCGAATACATTGATATTTTTAGAAAACTCAAGCACCGTAATATAGTAAATCTTTACTGAAGACGATTTGTCAACAGTCAGATTGCTTTAATCCATTCTTACACATGTTCTTCTCAGAAGCCTCTGTTTATTATATTTATATTGCACACAACAATTAGAGTTGAATCTAAGATTTTAAATATTAATGGATGTGCAGTGTTGTAAACATGCACTGCTTATTTCAATTTATATAAAACTATTTATAAAAAACTTTTTGGCTCGAAAAATAAAAGCAAGGATTATGTAAGTAGGATTGCGCAAGAGAAGAATAGAATTATAATTGATTTATCTGGCGAATTATATCATGTAACATAATAATCCTCTTTTTCATCCACAACATTACCAAAAGAAAGAAGAAATGTAAGAAGCAGAAAACATAATAAGCCTCTTTGCTTTTATATTGGTCCATTTTGGCACGGGCTTTGACTAAAATCTGAAAAATGTTTTTAGCATGGGCGTCTAACCTTGCAAGCCAGAGCACCTGAAAACTTAGTTAGTTTTCCAACTTTAGATGATGGTTCTGGTACAATCAAATTGAGATGGTCAATTTTTTCGAGTAAATGCTGATCACCAGATGGTGTAAATGTAGCACCATTTTCCATATCATCACCATCTGATATCCAAGTCCATTTCATCCATTCTTCCACACTTGATGTACTTTTTTCTCTGTATGTCACCTCTTTCACCAACAATTCATCCTCAGCAATAAACCTATTCCCCTGACTGATAATGGTTGCTCCACTGCTGCCCCCAATAGCATATCTGCACGGACATAATATAACCACGTAATTTATTAACATAACAATTTATACTTTTATATTTGACTGAGATGGTTACATAGCTCAATAACCCGTCTTTACCTTTCCCAATGAGTGTAGTCATTGTTGACCAGATGGAAAAATCCAAACCTGCACCTAGGCATCCTTTGATCCAGCCTCTTTCCGAAGTGGTTGTACGCTAAAGTAATTTTCATTTCCTTGTCAACTTCGTAATGATCGTCAGCTCCGAACAACATTACTTTTTCATGGTCAGTGAAGTGGCAGTTGGATATGGTAATATTAGTGGAATCAGCAACAGCATCGATAAGACCATCAGTGGCACGGGACATAGAGATGTGGTCAATCCATATATCATGAGAATTGAAGATACTGATGGCATCACCTGTTAAGACATAATATATAATTAAATAATTAAAAAAATGTGTTCTCTAACTCTCTAGCAATTGTAGCTATTTAAACTTTTAGATGAGATGATCAGTTTAACATTACCTTCATCTTCGCCCCTTAGGCCTAAGTGGTCCTCGGACTCCCTAAGCAGGCCACCAGGGGTAGGTACAATGTTGTGAATATGGAGGTTAGAGATAATAACATGGGATGCACATTGTATCTTAATGCCAGCTCCACCAGCTATGTGAACGTTTGCTCCACGACCATCAATTGTTTTATTGCTACTCACAATAAGTTCCCTACTTAATTTAATTTTCATGCTTTTGGAAAATATGATCCACAAGGGCCCTTTTTGGATCACACCGAATCGGAGAGTTCCGGGCTTAGGATCGATAACATCGTCGTCAGAAGAATCCGTGACGATGTAGAATGGGCCTGACTTTCCTCCCATGGCATGGGTGCCGAAGCCCAATGCACAATCAGCCATTTTCTGGCGATCATCGGCCCAGTTAGGGTCGCATCTCCAGCACTTGTCAATAGCATTCACGGCCATGCACGGGCCTTTGTATTTCTTATTTCCGAGTTTCCTTCTTGGAGCGTTGGTTGCTGTCCCTACTGCAGCAAATATAAAGAGAATGAGGAGAACGAGTACATTGATTTTTGTTCTGTAGGAGTCCATTTTTCTTTTGGTAATTGTATGAAATAAGTGGGGGTTATTGTTTGATTGCTGGGCTATTGATGGTAGCTGGTGTAAGGTCAATCCTTTCCACCACTATGATGGTCTTAATAGACCAGCCCTTAAAAAGTTTTATGAGAAAAATTCTAAAATCAGGATTTATTCCTAAACAAGACACATTATTTGTTCCTTTTATTGCTTATTTTCATTCACAGCACACCGGTCCTTATATACTGATAATGCATAAGATTTTGGTCCATTACTTGAAATACGGAGCGATAAGCATGGTGTGTCATTCGCTACATACTGGCCTCCCACAAACTGTGGCTTATATCATTTTCTTAGGCAGGGAAAGTGGCTTCGAGAGGATGGGAAATTTTGCAATTGAAAGAAAATAAAAAAGGAGAAGGGAAAACAAGGAGTTCAATTTATCCCTTTTTGCATTATGGTTGGCATTTAATTGATTATAATAGCTTATTAATTCATTCTTTTCAAATTATCATATCAAATTTAGATTAGGGAAATTATCTGGGGTTGTAGATCAAACATGGCCTCGAATCAAATAAAAAGACTACTATCTACATACAAAGGCAAAGACCAGTTTGGTACCTTCTTTTGGACGGTGAGGCAAGTCTTTAAGAAATATTTTTCTGACCTATAGTAATAATTGAGATGGAGCTGCAGTAGGCTTTTTTACTAAACAAACAAACAAATAAATATAATAAATAAATGAATGTGCTATTTTGATTTGGTAATCTTAATCAATATGACAAAAAAGTGTTTTAATTTTCAACTTGGGCGACTTCTCTTTCTTCTCTCTCTTCATGCAAACCCTAGTTTCTAAATAACCTACTCAGATTTTTTGATGGCCAATTTGGCAGCTGGTTAGCCGCCAGAAACTAGGGCTGATTAGTGTTCTTTAGACCCAACAACACCCAACACTACCCCAGTTAGGGAGTATGCAATTTGTTCAAACCGCAGAGTTTGAATGGAGCAATAATGAGTCATAAGAACGTGCCCTCAATTCCATTTAAACCGGTGACTTTGCTTCATGGTGAACCCTATATCAAGTGGACGGAGGCTGAATTAGCCACAATGGATATCATAGAGAACCTCTAATATGCAGTGATTGGAAAATTCTCATATAGCTGGCCAGAGCCGGAGGAGTTGCTTAACTTAATCCTTACTCAATGTAATATTAAAGGGGATGTCAGATAGGCCTATTCAGAAATAGGCCTGTTTTGATAAGGCTATCATTAAAGGAATATTTCATTAATATCAGATCAAAGGCGGCTTATTACATTAAATCAAAAGATGAGAATGCTTATCAAATGAGACCACTTATATATGACTCGAAATTTAAAATGGAAAAAGAAACTACGAAGGCAATGTCACGGATCTCGTTCCCCAATCTGCGTCCAACATATTTTGTAAAGGAAGCATTATTCTCTTTAGCATTAGCAGTTGGCACCCCACCGCATCTAGACATGGCCCCTGTCAATAATCCAGACCAAGCTGTGCCAAGGTGAAAGTGCTAGTTGACTTAATGAAGGCTTTCCCTGATCATGTTAGAATGGACATAGAAGATGAGAATATTGGAGCAATAAGGACAGTTAAGGTTAAAATTTAGTATGATTACTTGGAAAAAAATTATCATGAATGCAAATTACAGGGACATAATGAAGATGAATGCCGAGCGTTACACCTAGAATTGGCCTACATAATTATGCTGATAACAAAGAAGATGGAAATGATAAAAGGAGTGCAGAACTGGATAGGTGCAACAAGGGTTCACTATCAAATATTCAAGTAGTAAGGAGGAATGAAGCAAATTTCAGGATCTTTCCCCAGGATCCTAGCTAGTGGAAAAATTGCAGGGAACCCCAAGGACTGGAATGCAGTGGGGTTAAAGAAGGGTAATCTCTATAGGAATCTAGCCAGTGGAAAAGGAATACAGGTGGAGAACAAGGACACAATAGCAGTGCAAAATAAATTTGCAGCCCTTCAAGAAGTAGAGGTACAAGGAGAAGCAGATAAAGAACATAAGGATACAGTCAATGAGAAAGACAATGTAGAGGAGGAAAAAAAGCAGACACAAGAAGGCACACAAAATCACAAAACATAGGAGAAAATGGTCACTATGGGTAAGGAGAATCAAAGGCAAGGAACAGGTGGATATTCCATAAACAATAATGTACCAAGAGAGGCAGTAAGGGGTGACGACCAAAATGACTCCTTTGGATCAAACACTAATGATACAGGGAATAGCAAGAACATAAGATGGGGGGACAAATAGGATCACAACAGCAACAAGGATACTTCAGGTGACAATAAAGAAATATTGTCAGTGGGAAAGTGTAGGGGTAACAAGAATGGAGAAATAGGGAACTTTCCTAAGGATTTGAAAAGTACCAAGGTTACTAAGTAAATACCAATTGAACCTTCTGATCAAGGGGTTGGGGAGGTATCAGGATATAGAGAGGTAAATAATAAGGAGGAGGCTAACGCAAGTACACACATAACAGCTAGAGAGAAATTACAACAACAACAACTTGAAAGGGATGCTTATACAGAAGTGGAATTGACACAACACAACAGTAATGTAGAAAGAGCAAAAGGGAATGAAGTAATGGAAGAGGACAATACTGTTCCAGATACTTTCAATCAGATAACTGGTAAGCAAGAAGGACAAAGTCTAAAAAGAGCTCTCCAACTCAGTCTTCGAATGATATTGTATCACATTAATGTCTAGAAGGAAAAGGGAAGGAAAGGAGCACAGCAGAAAGTAAAGGTGAGAGTGGACAGCAGATTAGGGAGAAAGGGCCCAAAGAAATTGGTATCTCTCCCATAGCGGACAACAAGGATAACAAGAAGGGTAGAAGAAAATGTAGCAGTGATAACATGCCCACCAGAATATTTCCAAAAATGGGTGCTAATTCATTAGCAAGATAATACTCAAAACACTTTTTTGCAATATTAGATCAGTAAAGTCTCAACAGGCTTTTCGTAGAGTTCAAATGCTACACAAACATCACCAGTTTGATCTAATAGCTCTGATGGAACCTTTTCAAGCTTCCAGGCATATACAGAAGTACAAAAGGAGAATAAGGATGCAGTATGCTAATTTTAATCAAAATGGAAAGATATGGGTCTTTGTTAGAGAAGGAACCATATTTGATATTATTCAAGACTCAGGACAATAGCTCACTATGAAATTAACCTACCAAGAGAAGGATTTGGTATTTTATTCCACTATTGTGTATGCTAAATGTGATGCCACTGATAGACTATGTTTATGGTATGACTTATATCCACTAGCCAATGAAATGAGAGGACCATGGATTATTGGGGAAGATTTCAATGTAATCATCATGAGGAGGAGAAAATAGGTGGACTGCCAGTGCTGCCAGCAGAATATGAAGACTTTGCTTTTTGTATTAATTCATGTGAGATGTATGAGGTGCAATATAAAGAAAGTCCTTTCACATGGTGGAATGGAAGAGCAGCTGATCAATGCATATTTAAGAGGCTGGATAGAATGCTTATTAATAGCCAATTTTAGGAGCTATTTAGGCTATTAGAGGTGAAGCATTTATCTAGAACGGGATCAGACCATGCCCCTTTGTTGATGATATACAGAGAACAATCCAAACAGCTGATTAGACCTTTTAAATTCTTGAAGTTCTGGACAGAAGATGAAAGTTTTATGGAGATGGTCAGATAGAACTAGGTGTCAGGGGGAAGTACAGATATATTTATTGATTTGAAATTCAAGATCAAAAGGGTGAAGACTACTTTATCAGCATGGAGTAAAGAGAGAAATGAGGATATATTTAAGCAGCTGGTCATAAAGGAGGAGATATTCAGAATCAAAGAAGGGCTATTTGAACAATTTCCAGTAGCAAACAATAGAACTGTATTACAGAAGGCTCAAGCAGAGATAAGAAATATTTGCATTATGAGAAGGAGTATTGGAGGCAAAAGGCAAATATAACCTGGTATTCGGACCGGGATAAGAATACAAGATTTTTCCATATCTTAGTCAAGGGTAGAAGGAACAGATTGAAGATAAATAAAATTACTGCAAGGGGAGGGATACATATTGAAGGAGAAGAGGGAGTGGAAGCATAAGCAAACCCTTATTACCAAGAACTATTCACTGAACAAAATGTGGGGGAGGAGCCCTATTTGGTGCAAAACATTCCTCAGCTAGTTAGTGTGGATGATAACAATTTGCTAAATGCAGCCCCTACCATGGAGGAAGTAAAGAGGGTGCTTTTTGAATTGCACAGTGACAATGCTAGTGGACCTGATGGATTAACGGGGCACTTCTATCAAACTTGTTGCCAGATTGAGGGAGGGGATATTTATAGTGTTGTCAAAGCCTTTTTTGAAGGTCAAACTCTACCTAAATCAGTCACCCACACTAATTTGGTGTTGATTCCCAAGAAGGAAAATGTACAGACATTTGTAGATATGAGACCTATAAGTCTTAGTAATTTTTTGAATAAAGTGATTTCTAGAATGATCCATGATAGGTTGGAGAACATTTTTCCTAAATTGATCTCTCCAAATCAATAAAGGTTTGTGAAGGGGAGAAATATTATTGAGAATGTATTATTGGCTCAGGAAATTATCACAAACATAACGAAAAGGGGTAAACCTGCTAATGTTGTAATCAAAGTAGACATGGCAAAGGCGTATGACAGAGTGTCTTGGAACTTTTTAGTAAGGGTAATACAGAAAATGGGTTTTAATGGGAACTTCCTGGATAAAATATGGAGATTGGTGGCCAAAAATTGGTATTCTATAATGATTAATGGGCAGTCTCATGGTTTTTTCCATTCTACCAGAGGGTTCAAACAAGGTGACCCTATGTCACCTGCACTATTTATTCTTACTGCTGAAATATTGACTAGATCTTTGAACAAGCTGTTTGCGAATAGTTTGTTCAAGGGATTTGGAATGCCAAAGTGGAGTTCAGAGTTGAATCACTTAGCATATGCAGATGATACTATCATATTTGCAGCAGCTGACAGGATATCATTAAAGCTAATTATGAAGACTTTGGAGGAATATGAGAGACAGTCTGGGAAAATAATTAATAAGGAAAAAAGTTCTTTTTTTCTATTCCATAAGGTGTCAAATGCTATCAGTCTAGAAGTTTCTAATATAACTGGGTTTCTCTAAAGGTCAATTCCCTATAAGATATCTTGGATGTACTATCTTTCATGCCAGGATAAGGAAGATATATTACAATGATATTCTGAGGAAAGTGAAAAATCAGATTCGAGCATGGAAAAACAAGACTATGTTTTTTGGAGATAAGGCTGTCATGATTGCTAATGTCCTACAGAGCATGCTTATCTATTTACTTTCTGTAGTGAATCCCCCTAAATGTGTAATCCATGAGCTACATAAGCTATTTGCCATATTTTTTTTGGAACAATAAAGAGGAGGGAAGAAACAAACACTGGGTTTCTTGGGAGAAACTATGCCTTCCTAAGGAAGAGGGTGTGTTAGGATTTAGGTCTCTTTTTGATGTATCAAAAGCTTTATTTGCAAATATTTGGTGGATCTTTAGAACAAAAAAGTCCATATGGACCGACTTCATGTGTAATAAATATTGTAAAAAATTTATCCCTCAGGTAATAGAATGGAAAGGGGGTTCCCAGCTTTGGAAGTTGATGCTAGAAGCCAGGGATTCTATTGATCAGGAGATCTGGTGGGAACCTAGATATGGACATTCGAATGTGTGGCATGACAATTGGACACAACTAGGTGCTCTACATTTTATTCTCCCTCCAATTGACCAGCAAAGACCCATGATGGATATCAATGAATTAATGAGTGGAGGAAAGTGGAATTTTGAAGAAATATAGCAGATCTCCACCAGGGAGATAGCAGACAAGATCCAAAAGACTGTGCCAGTATGTGATATAATAGAAAAGTGGGACATACCATGGTGGATGCCAAGTAGTCAATGGTAAGTTCACTATTAAACCAACTTGGAATTTTTGATGCAAGCGGAAGATAAACAAGAGCATTTTATAAATATGTGGGGGAAAGAAATTCCTTTTAAGGTGTCTTTTTTCTTATGGAAACTGTGGAAGAGGAAGTTTCCTATGGATGATGTATTGACTAGCATGGGGATAGCCATAGTGTCCAAATGTAGGTGCTGCATGAGCCCTTCCAGGAGACTATTGAACATGTTTTCTTTACATGTATGATTGCAAAGAGGATTTGGCAGTCATTTGCAGCCGCAACAGGAGTTACTGGACCTTTTCTACAGTTGAAATATACTCTCAAGAAATGGTGGAACACAGATTGTATGGATAAACTTAAGCCAATCTATAAAGCAGTTCTAGCTTTTATGATATGGCAGATGTGGAAGAGGATGAATACAGTTATGCATGGGGGAAACATGTCTATGGCACGGATGTTGTTTGAGGTGAATAAGAACATATACCTAATGGCTAAAAGTTTTTATACTTGGTTGGAAAATATTCCTAATAAATGGTCTGATATAGTACAATTCTTGGAAGGCTACTCTCGATGGAGGAAACCAGCAAGAGAAAGTTTTAAATGTAAAATAGATGGAGCATCAAAAGGTAATCTAGGGGCTAGCGCCATAACTTTTTGTGTGAGAGATGATGTTGGGGATTTAGTGTATGCAGAGGCAAACCAAATTGATGATGGTGATAGTCTATCCGCAGAAGCAAAGACTATGATGGCAGGTGCACATATTGTATAGAAAACTAACTACTACCGGTCATGATGGAGAAGGATTCGTTAATTTTATAAAATTTTATTGATGGGATCTGGAAAATTCTATGGAAAATAGTAGGGAAATCAGGAGTCTTAGAAAGTTGAGAAGGGGAGGAAACATTATGGTGGAGCATTTTTTCAGAGAAGGAAATCAGTTGGCGGATTTTTTCACTAACCTAGCTTTTGATTTTGCAGGTACAATAAGATTCCGTTCATTTTAGGAGATTCAAACAAAGGTGAAGAGAATTATAAATTTAGAGAAGCAAGAATTCCCTACTTTGAGATTGCAACAACGAGAAAATAAAAGCTATTGCTTGGGGAGCCTTAGAAGATTATAAGAAATGCAAGTAGCCATGGAGAAAACAAGAAGATAGTGTCAATCATTTCACAAACATTTTCATCTGAGCTGATGTTTTTACCTTGTTCTCTGTTTTTCCTCCCAAATCTCAGTCTTCTTTGGAGTTTCTCTAAAGGTTCCCGTTAAACAGTGGTATTAGTACTGGATGGTGCTCATTTTGTTATGGATACTGATAGAGAAACACCAATAACGAGTCTTAAGATCAGTCAGTGAGTAGATCTGGGTTTGTCATACCAGTAATGGACTAGTCCCGTGGCTTTTCAACTTCTCCATAGCTTGAAGAAGTATTCAATGCTCTAGATTGCATGGCTCTCGGTAAGAGATTAGGGTGTCTTAGATGTAATCAAAACCGAGCTCAAAGAAGTGTAAGGTCAAATCTGGATTTATTACTGAGCATGGTACTTTCGGCACTGAGCCGAGACTGGGAGCTTTTCGATGGTGGTTTTTCTTGGCTCTGCTGTTCAGCCAGCTCGTCCCAGCTAGGATGACGAAGTGGTAGTGGTGGTAGATGTGGAGAAGCTTCTAGAGATGTCTGCTCCCGTTTCTGTTTGTCTTTTTTTTTCTTCTTCTGGGTTGGTTCCCTATTTTTGTGCGCTAATCCATTTGTTGTAGAGCCTCTGGCCTATTTTTTGATTAATAAGAGGCCTTTTTTGTTAAAAAAAGGTAATCTTAATCAAGAACTGACACTTTCTAGGTATACATGCTATGAGATTTGAAGTCTAAGTCAAGAAAATGTATTTGTTGTATGATAAATAATGGACGGTAAAATTAGTTCATAAAAATAGATATTTATAAATAATTATTTTTAATAATTGTTATTAAAAAAAATAAGTCACAATTTTAAAATTAATCAAAATTTAGTCAGTTTTGCATGTGAAATAATATTTGATCAAAATTTTCCAACTTAAAAAGCGACAAACACCCAATTTTCTATTTTTTGATTTGTCGTTAAATTTTTGTAATGTAAAACTCCTGTTAATGCCCTTGAGTTCCAAGCTGCAAATTAAATAAGATGGAAATGAATTTGGGAAGAATTGAAAATTTATCGACAAGACTATAACATATACTGTCAGTCTCCGAATTCCAGGATGAAACGTATCCGACATGCCATTGATGTTTGTAATAACTGCCTTATTAGTCCAAATATAATTGTACAAACTATAGTTCTTATGTCTCATACATAGGACAGATCTCATAACATGTGAGATCATATTACTATATTTGTTGTCCATGTAATGTACCGATATGGTACCCACCTCTCCCTTATCTACTCGTTCAGATATTTTAGAATATGTGCAGCGAAAGCAAGCATAATAGATCAAAAAACTTACATGAATCACTAGAAAACAACAATGTATTAGATTACGTAATACTAACCTCTTGAAGCTTTCACACAAAATGTCCAACTCGCTCTTAGGTCTGCGGTCATCTATTATATCTTCAATAATCTTCGAGTAGAGAATACTTGTGTGGGCAAGTATTGCTTCTTAGAAAAGTTAGTTTTTCAAGGAGGAAAAAGTCCTATTTTATAATCACATTTTTAAGGTATAAAACCTTAATCCCAAAATGTATATGATTCCCTCTTTCTAAGTATTTTCATATGTCTTTGGGCTATCACAAACCCAAAACGTGTACAACTTACCTTTCCTGAAGTAGTCCAAAATCTTGTAGGATTTTACTACTTCTACAAAACAGGTTTCTTCCTTTTCGAAGTTCTTTAATTAATCAGGCACAACAAAGACCACAAATTTAATTACTGAGGCTTCCAATTATGATATTAATTTGAAAATTGAATGAATTAACCTAACATAGTAAATTACATGTTATTTCACTAAAAATCTATAATTGTACTCATCGGTATAATTTTAAAATCGTTCATTAAATCTTACTTAACTCCCCAAGTTAAGATTACAGATACCAACTAATTGAATTAAATTTCTGACTATTTAATTCATTGATTAATTTAATTCTTTATTCAAACTCTTAACTTATTTCATGTGACGGATACAGAATCTACCTGCAGGATTTTCTACATGAAAACTTATAAGAAATCATGAAGGGGTATCATCAGTCTCAAGGTCGAGACATGGATTCAATTAACTAACTATCATTTCACAAATGTCATTTGTCATCATCCAACCTATCGGGAATATTTCAACTCGCGAAAGAGTTTGACCCTTTGATAGATCAAAACAACAATCAAATCACATTGGTCATAATAATTATATCAAGATTAAGAGTATAAGTACATTTAATGATCTAGAAAATTTACTTTATTAAGTCCGATAAAATACTTATCTCTACTTGGTCCATTCAATACATACAAAATATACTAGCACGAGAAGTTGGAATAATACCATTCCTATAATCAAGATAAATTATACTTAATCCTGTGCTACAATTGTACCGATGAATTTTTCCAATTTTCATCTTAGATTGTGAACATATATAAACTTTATACTTATAAGAACTGATGATTTAATATTCTGTGTATAAGCTAAACTCTTTACACCAAATCATCTACTATATAAGTAAAGGACACACATACAAAAATGATCTATTTAAAATAAGACTTTATGAATTCGAATAAATAAAATAAAAGTTTTACATAAAGATGAAACATAATACTATACTAAACCGCATGGTTAATAGTATATCCTAACAATCTCCCACTTAGACTCATAACCATGCACCTACAACTTTAATGCCCATTCCTTCTACATGCTGATCAAAAAGCTTCTGTGACAAGATCCTTGTAAACGGGTCCATCATATTATTCTCTGATGCAATCTTCATAACATTCACATCTCCCCTCTGAGTCATGTCCCGAATCAAGTGATATTTTCTCTCTATGTGTTTACTTCTTTTGTGACTTCATAGTTCCTTGAGTTGTCAATCGCACCACTATTATCATAATAAAGTGTAATTCGCTCTTGAATCGAAGGAATCACTCCAAGCTCTTTTAGAAATTTCAAAGCCAAACAACCTCCTTAGCCACCTCGGAGCCAGCTACGTACTCGACTTCCATGGTGGAATCAGCAACACATGATTGGTTGATACTCCTCCAACTTATACCTCTATCTCCTAAGATAAACACATATCCTGAGGTAGAATTTTTAGAATCTTTATCAGACTGAAAATATCAATTTGTAAACCCAAAGGGTTCCAAATCACCAGAGTGAAAAACCAGCATATAATCCCTAGTCCTTTTCAGATACTTGATTATATTCTTAATAGTAGTCCAATGTTCATTCCCAGGATTAGACTGATATCTACTAACCATGCCAACAACAAAGCAAATGTCACGTCTAGTACATAGCATAGAATACATGAGACTCCCAAAAACAGAAGCACATTCATTTTAGGAGACTGATCCATCGATTGAGAAATTCCATGCCTAAAAGGAAGAAATCCCTTTTTGAAATTTTGCATGCTAAACCTGGTAAGAATCATATCAACACAATGTGCCTGAGAGAAGCCTAATATCCTTTTCTTGCGATCTCACATGAGCTTGATCCCAAGGGTATGAGCCACTTCACCCAAGTTTTTCATATCAAAACGTGAGGACAACCACTTTTTGACCAATTTCAGCATGCTCACATTATTTTCAATGAGGAAGATGTCATCTATGTATAGAATCAAAATGCTACTTTATCTCCCTCCCACTTTTTATAGATGCATGACTCGTTGTCACATTGATCAAAAATCAAAAGTCTTAATCGTATTGTCAAAATTCAACCCATGAATGGATCTTTTCGGCTTACACAACATGTGCTCATTACCACTTTCCACGAAATCCACTGGTTGTGCCATATATATGCATTTATCAAGATTTTCATTAAGAAAGGCCATCTTGACATCCATTTGCCAGATCTCATAATCATAATGAGCAGAAGTGGATAAGATAATTCTGATGGATTTAAGCATGGCTATTGGCGAAAAAGTTTCCTCATAATCAATTTCTTCTTTTTGAGTAAACCCTTTTGCAACAAGCCTAGCTTTAGAAGTTTGCACTTTTCCATCCACCCCTCTCTTTTTTCTTATAGATCCATTTACTACTAGTGGGTTTGGCTTCTGCAGGTGGTTCTAAGAGGTCCCAGACTTGATTGGAGTACATAGACTCCATTTCAGATTTCATAGCGACTATTCATTTTTCAGCATCTATATCTTGTAGTGCTTCGGTGTAATTAAGGGGTTCTGTATTAAGCTCTTTAGGGATTCTATCATAAGATTCTCTCAAGAGCACCAACCGAATGGGTATTCTAATAACTCTCCCACTATGATGACTCACTACAAAATCATTTATCTGATCTTGTGGTTGTTCCACAACATTACTCTCAGGAACTAAATCTTGATTATCGCGAACTTTTTTCTAGCACAGGTTGCTCGACAAGTGCAGATTGATTAACATTGCTCCCACTATCTTGAGGTAGCGATATGTTTGACCCATGCACTTGTGCCTCCCCATTGCCTATTAATGTCACTCCCACTATGATAATGGAGTGGTATGTCAATACTTGCTTGTGGAATTTGTTCTTGGGATACATCACTAGTTATTCCATTGCTCAATTCCTGTAAAATGAGTTTACTTCTTTGAACATGGTTTATTAAATAGTCCTCTTCTAGAAACTTGGCATTTATTGTAGTAATAACCTTCTTTTCTTTAGGAAAATAAACCAAATCACCTTTTGTCCCTTTTGGATATCCAACAAAGACACATACTTTTGTCCTTGATTCCAACTTATCAGTTTCTTCCTTTAACATGTGAGCTGGACAATCCTATACCCGAATGTGTCTGAGGTTAGGCTTTCGTCCAGTCCACAATTCTATTGGAGTTAAAAGTACTGATCTGGAAGGAACCAAGTTCAACAGGTAGTTTGTTGTATCTAATGCATATCCCCAAAAGGAAGAAGGCATATCCGAATAACTCAACATTGATATTACCATTTACAAAATAGTTTTGTTTCTTCTTTCTGCCACACCATTTTGTTGTGGTGTTCCCCGAGAAGATAATTGAGATATAACTCCACAATCTGATAAGTATATAATGAAATCAGCAGAAAGGTATTCACCACCACGATCAAATTGTAATGATTTAATATGTTTATCATGTCTCTTTTCCATTTCTGTCTTAAATTCTTTGAACTTGTCAAAGCATTCAAACTTACGGTGCAACAGGTAAACATATCCATTCTTAGAGTAGTCATCTTTGAATGTCACAAAATACTCAAAACTACCTCTTGCTTGTATATTCATAGGACCACACAAATAAGAGTGAATTAATTTCAACTTATCTTTAGCTCTATTCCTTTTAGAAGAAAAAGGTCTTTTAGTCATTTTCCCTTCTAAACAAGAATGACAGGTTGGCAGTGCCTCTACTTTCAATGAATTCAAAGGTCCATCAAAGAGAAACCTTTAAATTCTATTTAGATCTATATGACCTAGACACAAGTTCCACAAGTATTTTTGACTCAATTTAGAAACATCTTTTCTTTTATCGAACAGATTAGTGTTATTAGTTCCTTTGGTTGCAGCAAATTTGGAGGTGTTTCAAGCACAATTAGATCATATACTCTAGTAGCAATATAGATAAAATTCTTGTTAAATTTGATAACAACAGAATTATTACCAAAATATATATTATAACCAGCATCCACCAATTTTGAAACTAAAAGAAAATTCCTTCTAATAAGAGGTACATAGAGAACATCTAAATCTAAAACTCTAGAACTACTAAAAGAAATACTAATATCTCCTAAAGCTAAAGCCGGTGCTGGTTCGCCATTGGCTTGAAAAATGCAAACTTCATTCTCACTTAGCCGTCGCATTTCTTGAAACCCCTGCAAAGAAGTGTAGACATGATTACTAGCTCCCGAATCTACAACCCATAGCATCATAGAAACAACCGCTAAACAAGTTTCAACAACATTTAAGTAAGAAGAATTACCTTGCTTGTTCAACTTATCCGGGTAGTCAGAACGTTGCTTCTTGTGATGCAATGATAGCACTTGCCTCTCGGCTTAGCCATACCACCATTTGTAACTCCAGATGCCTTGCGAGGTCTCTTCTTTTTCTGTCAGCCTTTTGACTTAGTAGAAGAATCTCTCTCAACATTCAATGCCACAATAGGCTTGCTGTTTGATAATGGACTCAGCTGCTTGTAGCTCATTCAAAATTTTGCTAAAGATAGATCCATTATGTTCATGTTATAGTTCAAGAGAAATTGTTGAAAATTGTTAAGCAAAGTCTGCAGGATCATCTCAAGTTGAGATTCCTTATCAATCTTAGCTCCAAGGATTTCCAGTTCATTAAGAAAACTAATCATTTTAAGAACATGATCCCTCGGGTGTGAACCTTCAGCCATTTTCATGTTGGCTTTCATGGCTGTCAGCTTTGTAGCACGATTATGCTCACCGATCATCTCTTTGAGACTTTCAAGAATATCATAAGCCGACTCCATAGACTGATTCTGATGTTGCAAAACATTTGATATTGAGACAAGAATGTAACATTGCATCATCTCATCAGCCTTAACCCATTTTTTATAGGCTTTGATTTGGTACTTAGTGGCATTCTCAGGTTTTTTAGCACATTCCTCATCCAACACAAAACTATATCCTTCAGCAGTTAAGACAATCTCCAGATTTCTTTCTAGTCAACATAATTCGGTCCCTCTAACTTATTTCTTTTAGAATAGATGTGAGGGGATTGAACAAAGTCATTATTAATCTAGGAGATAGAAAACATCAAATAGATCATTAAGCATGCAATAAGAATATTTAAATTCATGTAAACACATAACACATACAACCATGCATATTGAACAACTAGATTTGATAGGGAAACTTAACTATTCATGCAAACTATATGAGTCATGATAGATGTCTAACTCATAAATTAAAACAAAACCAACTTTGTTGTAGAGTAAACTGCTTATTTAAGACAGGAAAATATCAAATAATGTAAGTCTCTGTTCCATTGAACCAACATGTAACTCAGTTGAAGAGTTAATACAGGTTATCAACAACAAGAGACAAGAAAACACAGTAATCCCGTAATGAATCTATCCGACGAGGAAAGAAGACCAATGTCAACATGTAAACTCATTGCATTCCTGTTATATATCAATGGAGACCATATGTATTGAACCTTAACACTACTGGTTGTAAGAAAATAATTTTTTCTCAATTTTAAATTTTGTAGAAAATAGAAAAATGCCCAAAAACCCATAAAATGACTCCGAATGGCAAAAAAATGACATTAGTCACAATAAAGATGTGAGTATTTCTCAGTGGGTCATTTCCAATTTAATCCTTTATTCAAACACTTATCTTATTTCATGTGACGGATACAGAATCCACCTGTAGAGTTTTCATATGAAAACTTATAAGCAATCGTAAAAGGGTATCATCAATCTCAAGGTCGAGACATGAATTTCATCAACTAACTATTATTTTACAAATGTCATTGTCATCATCCAACCTATCGGAAATATTTTAACTCGAAAAAGAGTTTCACCCTTTGATAGATCAAAACAACAAACAAATCACATTGATCATAGTAATTCTATCAAGATTAAGAGTATAAGTACATTTAATGATCTAGAGAATTTATTCTATTAAGTCGGATAAAATACTTATCTGTACTTGATCCGCTCAATACATACAAAATGTACTAGCATAAGAAGTTGGAATAATGCCATTCCATGATCAAGATAAATTATACTTAATCCTGTGCTATAATTGTACCGATGAGTTTGCCCAATTTTCATCTTAGATTGTGAACATATATAAACTTTATATTTATAAAGAACCGATGATTTGATCTTCTATGTATAAGATAAACTCTGTACACCAAATCATCTACTATTTAAGTAAAGGATACACATGCAAAAATGATCTATTTAAAATTAAACTTTATTAATCTGAATAAATAAAATAAAAGTCTTACATACAACTGAAACTTAATACTATGCTAAACCGCATGGTTAATAGTATCCTAACAAGTACTCACCTCGTAAATGAGCCACTCATGTCATAATAGCTCGTCCAGATATTCACCACGGACATGAGTCACTTATTTAGGACAAGTATTTGTTCTCCATTTACATCATCACATTCCGTATTCTATCCATCATCAACTCACATGACCACTCAAAGGTGTCTATTCACATTCACCAAATAGTTCACTTACATTAATTCGGTCAATCAGTATGACAGTAATAGATATACATTGATCATCACATGGAACTTCAAATTCACATCTACAACAACCGCGAGATATAAAATGCAGAGTTCATTCACAATAGAACTACACCATCAAAATTCTAGCACAACTATTATGTCCGAAGACCAATTAATCATCTTCATTAAATCACAACATATACATGTCATTGAGTAAAGTCTAACTCCTCATTAACCGTAACCTATTATCTTTCTAGTAGTTTTTATGTGTCCAAGTCTCGCATCTTCTATCACCACCAATTTAATACACAAGATTACCTTCACCATTTATTGGTTCAACTTCCTCAATCCTCTCTCATAAGGGTCTATGACATAATTGAGTTCTTTCAATATTAATCATCACATTGTTCCTACGTATTCTCATTCCAGGTATCACCTACAGTCCCATCATCTCCCCATAACCCTACTTATTCATTAAGAAAATTCGTTAACATACAAGAATTATTCAATCAACACCCAGACTTAATTACTCAACCTTGCTAATGACTGTTACTCCTATTATCCATTATTTTCTTCCCTCAGGTTCTTTTTAAGAAAGTTAAATTATACTACCGGTTTTATGTCATCATCCAAATATAAATTGCAACACTAATTTTTCTAAATCAAAGATAGGTCTGATGTAACACCCGGAAGCCCTAAGATGAGACCTAGGAGTGATATTGAGAAAAACTGAGAATTTTGCACTAGGTCACCAAATGAGTCTTTCTGTGACCCATGGGGAAGACCATGAGTTGTAAGGTGACTCATGGTGAGGTACTAGAATTGAGTTGAAAAATTGCTGATGGGGTCACCACGTGCATGACCAAGAGGCGTGGTCAGACCCCACAACCCGTTAAGTCAGCCGTGGCCAAGGGAAATTGGAAGAAGGAGTGTGAGGTGGTAGTGTACCTTACGGATAGACCTTACGAGTCGTAGTCAGATACCACGATTCGTTGGATGAATCATGGTCAACAGGTAACTAATGATCTGAGGTTTGAGGCAGTGGAGGTAATAAGTGGTGACCACGAGTCGTGTCACCGGTAACAATTTGTATGATGGCCCATTATGAGTTCTAGGTGAAACCTCGACAGTGTACTTTACGATCGACGTAAAGACCCGTGGTTGGTGGCAATGACTCGTTAGGTCCCTCATGGGGACTGACTAGCAGTTACTTTCTGTGAAGTTACTAACGGTATTCTCGTCATTCCTATGCTCTAGGGTCTTATACTACATTGTTTTAAGCCATTTTCAGGATGTATTAAGATATATTAAGTCATTCTATCCTATTCTAAACCCATGCATGCAAGTTAGGGAGTTAGAGAAGAGATCAAGCTTAAGCCCTTCCAATTCTTCTCAAATTCCTCTTGCGCAATCAAGGAAGTGTAAGAATCAACTTTAATCAGGTATATAGGGTTATGAATGGGTGAACCCGTTCACACCCATGCCATATCTCTCCCTAAATCATGAAGTTCCTATGATGACTCTATGTGGTTTTAACCCAATGCATGAAATTCCTAATTCTTTGCATGGGTATGATCTAAATGAGTTTTTATTATTGAATTATGAATTATGGGAAAGTTTTATGTTGTTCTCATTAAAATCATGTTTCAAGCTTTATGAATTTAAAATGCCCATTTATAAGAAGTTCATGAAAGTTAAGATTTATGAAGAATGTTCATGTATGATGAGGTCTTAATGATAAAAAACATGTTTTCAAGTTACTCATGTTTATGATCATGTTTTTAAGTGAATTATGTATTTTCAAGCATGCTAAAGTATTTGGGAAATGCCCACATGTTCAAGTATGATTTATGAATTATGATATGGACTTCATGATTTATCGATTTATGACATTGGTAGATTAATGGGACCTTAATTCATGGCTAAACATGTATGTAAATGGGGATCAACGATGTTAATATTTATTTGGCCATGAATCTCATGAATGATGTTTATGATTTATGTACGAGCCTAATGTGCATGTTTTTGGGAGCAGTGTCTAGCACCGAGTAGCCCGACATTCAAAGGACTATGCCGGTGTCTCATAACTACATGCCACCGCAGGTTCATGATGATACATTACAATGTTAATGGATCCCCTCTTTCGTGATATCACATACTGAACGTCCCTTGTCTGGCAAGCCTGGGACGACTCTTCCCACTTGAGTGAGATAGTTGGGGCATCATGTAAGGCTCTACCATGATGGTGTCAGTTATGACGAGTCCTCCCATTGTTCCGTATGTTTTTATGCATTGTTATGTTTGTGTTACTTTGGCTCAAGTTATGACTTATAAAGTTTCTCTTATTACTATGATAATGAATGGATTACGAATGTTTTGAAAACCTTGAGCCTTATGTTACATTATGATATTTATGATATGACCATGTTGTCCTACTCTTATGATCTTTTATGCATTTAAAATGTACATTTCACTTACCTTGCATGCTCAGTACATTCTACGTACTGAACGCATTCTCTATGTTGTATCGTTTCATGATACAGGCTTTGATCTTTAGATCCAGCATCGTAATTAGCTCGCTCGCAAAGAAGCATCCAGCTCATTGGTGAGTTCTCATCCCCTGAGGACCAGATGATATTGGTTATTCCTTTATGTTCAGTTTTCTAGACTTATCGGGTAAGTTGGGGGTGTTTTTCTATCAGCCGATCAGATATGTTAGAGGCTTTTAGACTATGTGTAGTATTCACTTGTCATGTATAAAGTGCATTTTGTTTTTCTATGTAAGTCATGATTACATTTCCGCCATGATATTATGCTAAGTATTTATCTTTATTGATTGAGTTAGATGTATGTTCATACCATGGATCAACTTGGAGTCTCTCAGGGCTACTTGGCCCGTGTTGCGATCTGGGTCTACGTTCAGGTCATGACAAACTTGGTATTAGAGAAATAGGTTTTAAGTGTCCTAGGGTGTATGAAATCCTCGCTAAGTAGAGTCTTTTCATGTGTGTGAAGCGCGCCACACTTATGACGAAGAGGCTACGAGACATTTAGGAAGTGTTCCCTTCTTTCATGATCTATGTTGTGCGATGAAACGCTTCCCTATCCTTCTAACTCGTGCTATTCAAAATTACAGAATCATGTCTCCCCACAGAGTTAATGGTAGGAGGAATGGAAATGGAAATGGCCACGAGGATGGCAATGGAGACGGGCACCAATAAGCCCCACCAATCCAGGAGCACCATGCACCGAAGCTGGTTGCCATGCTGAATTCCGAACAGCTATTCAGATGCTAGTGCATGCCTTGACTGCTCAGGTCAACCAGTAGGCAGTGGTGCATAATCCGCAAAACGGGAATGCGGTGGCAGCACGAGTCAGAGATTTCTTGAGGATGAAACCTCTAGGGTTCCTTGGGTCAAAAGTAGATAAGGACCCATATGAGTTCATTGATGAGATTGTGAAGATCACCCAGGTCATGGGGGTGAATTGAGTTGAGTGTGCTGAGTTGGCCTCATATCAGTTAAAAGGGTCGCACACATCTGGTTTCGACAATGGAAAGATAGTAGGGTCGCCGGAGCAGGCCTAGTCACTTCGTTAGGAGTTCCATGTTGCGTTCCTAGATCGGTTCTCTCCTCGTGAGATGAGGGAGTTGAAGGCAGCCGAGTTTGTGAATCTGAAGCAGGGGAAGATGATGGTATAGGAGTATGACCTTGAGTTCATTTTCTTATCAAAGTATGCCCTAGAGTTAGTGGTTGATTAGAGGGCGCGAGTGAGCAGGCTTGTTCATGGGGTGGCAAGCTATTTGCACAAAGATTGCAGGACCACTATTCTCCACCAGGATATGGATTTCCGTTGGATAGTCTTGTATGCCCAGCAAATGGAGGCAGCACATATGAGGGAGAGAGAGGCCAAAAAGGCTTGGACAGATAGCTATGGGTTCACTCAGTAGAGATTCGGTGGTGGTTGCTGCCCTCAAATTCAACAGAGGTCACTACTCACGCACTATCATCAGGTAGTGTCCCATCCAGACCCAAAGGTAGTCAGAGGAGTAGGGGCTCAGGTTCGAGAGATTAGAGGGACATGCAGGTAGAGCACACCCTTCCGGCCTGTGGGAAGTGTGGCAAGAGTCATGCCGGGGAGTGATTGCTTGGCTCAGATATCTATTATGGGTGTGGTAGATTTGGCCACATGTGCCAAGAATGTCCATTTGCTAGACAGAATAATGATAGAGGCCGTGAATAATCTACCGGTCAGTAGCAGCTCTAGTACGTTCAGCTCCACAGGGGGAATCCACTAGTGGGAGTGTTGGGTAGCGCCAAAATAGATTCTATGTCCTCGCCTCGCGTCAAAAGCAGGAGACTTCATCGGATGTGGTTACTGGTATGTTACGAGTGTTTCACCTTGATAGTTATGCGTTTTTAGATCAACAAGCTACCTTATCTTTTGTAACACCTTATATTGCTAGTAGCTTTGGAGTCAGTCTCGAAATTTTGTCAGAATCATTCTCAATCTCTACTCCTGTTGGTGATTCATTTGTAGCTAGGTGGGTGTATAGAAGTTGCCCAATCAAAGTATTGCAGAAAGTCACCTCCACAGACTTAGTAGAGTTAGCCATGACTAACTTCGATATTATTCTCGGCATGGATTGATTGTATGCATGTTATGCTTCTGTTAATTGTAGGACTCGTGTGGTGGAGTTCCACTTTCCGGGTGAGTCAGTTTTAGAGTGGAAGGGTAGTTCAACCGTGTCTTTAGGTTGCTTTATTTCCTATTAAGTCCAGGATGATGATTTCTAAGGGTTGTGTATACCATCTAGTTAGGGTTAAGGATGTTGAGTCCGAGACCCCGACTATCCAGTCAGTTCCAATGGTATGTGAGTATCCAGAAGTGTTTCCTGATGATTTACCGAGTATTCCTCCCTAGAGGAAAATCGATTTTGGTATTGACCTTCTTCTCGACACACAACACATATCTATTCCTCCCTACAGAATGGCTCCAACCGAGTTAAACGAGTTGAAGGAGCTTTTGGATAAGGGTTTCATTAGATCGATCAAGTCCCCATGGGGTGCACCAGTTCTCTTTGTCCTAAAGAAGGATGGCTCCCTTCTTATGTGTATTGATTATCGACTATTGAACAAGGTCACCATCAAGAACAGGTATCCTTTACCAAGGATCGATGATATGTTTGACCAGCTTTAGGGTGCCAAGTGTTTTTTGAAGATAGATCTCAGATCCAAGTACCATCAACTCAGAGTTCGGGAGAGTGACATCCTGAAGACAGTCTTCAGGATGCGGTATGGTTATTATAAGTTTGTAGTAATGTCTTTTGGACTAACGATTGCTCCTGCAGCTTTTATGGACTTGATGAAGAGGGTGTCAAGCCATACCTGGATATGTTTGTGATTGTATTTATTGATGACATCCTGATATTGTCTCGGAGCAAGGAGGAGCATGCCACTCATTTAAAGGTGGTGCTACAAACTCTCAAGGAGCAACAACTATATGCTAAATTCAGCAAGTGCGAGTTTTTGTTGAACTCAATGGCATTTTGGGCCATGTGGTATCGAGTGAGGGCATAAAGGTGGACTCTCAGAAAATAGAAGCGGTGAAGAACTGGCCTAGAATGGTGGATCCTTCAGATATCCGGAGCTTTTTGGGCTTAACTGGCTACTATTGGAGATTTTTTGAAGGTTTCTCCTCTATTGCAGAACTCTTGACCAAATTGACCCAAAAGAAGGTGAAATTCCAATGGCCGGAGGCTTGTGAGAGGAGCTTTCAGGAGTTGAAGACTCGACTTACCTCAGCACCGGTGTTAACCCTACCCGAGGACACCAATGGGTTCGTGGTGTATTGTGATGCTTCAAGGATCGGACTGGGTGTGTAGTAATGCAACACAGAAAAGTTATAGCATATGCTTCCAGACAGCTGAAAGTTTATGAGAAGAATTACCTGACCTATGATCTTGAATTGTTCGTGGTAGTATTCTCCTTGAAGATATGGAGACATTATTTGTATGGGGATCACGTGGATGTGTTTACGAATCATAATAGTCTAAAATATGTGTTTACCCAGAAGGACCTCAATCTTCGGCAAAGGAGGTGGTTAAAGCTACTTAAGGACTATGTTATGAGTGTGCTTTATCATCCGGGGAAGGCTAATGTAGTAGTAGACGCACTTAATAGACTCTCTATGGAAAGTGTGTCCCCCGTAGATGTGGGAAATAAGGAGCTGGTGAAAGATGTGTATCAACTTGCAAGGTTGGGAGTTCGGTTGGTTGATTCGACCGATGGTAGGGTTATTGTTCAGAAAAGATCAGAATTGTCCTTGGTAACTGCTGTAAAATCTAGACAAGACGAGGACTCTATTTTGGTAAAGTTAAAGAAAGCCGTTAAAAATCAGAAGGTAGAGGTCTTCTCCAAAGAGGGAGATGGTGTACTTTGATACCAGAGTTGCCTATGTGTTCCGAATGTTGATAATTTGAGGAGTCGGATATTGCACGAGGCTCATGGATCTAGGTATTCAATCCATCAGGTGCCACCAAGATGTACCGTGACTTATTGGAAGTCTATTAGTGGAATGGCATGAAGAAGCACATTGCGAAGTTTGTAGCTAAGTTCCTAAACTGTCAACAAGTAAAGGTTAAGCATCAGAGACCGGGAGGTTTGCTTCACGATATCAGTATTCCTACTTGAAAGTGGGAAGAAATCAATATGGACTTTATCACAGGGTTGCCTCTCAATTGGCGGCAATATGAATCCATTTGGATTATTATAGACAGGTTGACAAAAGCCGCTCATTTTCTATCGGTCAAAACCATGGATTCAACAGATGATTATGCCAAACCATACATCCGAGAGCTAGTTTGGTTTCATGGAGTGCCCTTATCCATCATATCAGATAGAGGTACCTATTCTACCTCCTAGGTTTGGAGGTCATTTAAAAAAGGACTTGGTACTCAAGGTTAAGCTCAACACAGCATTTCACCCGCAAACGGATGGTCCAGTGGAACGGACAATTCAGACTCTTGAGGACATGTTGAGAGTATGTGTGATTGACTTCAAGGGCAGTTTGGATGATCATTTTCCTCTTATCGAGTTTGCATACAATAATAACTACCATTACAGCATTCATATGGCTTCGTTTGAGGCTCTTTATGGGTGGAGATGTAGATCTCCTATTGATTGGTTTGAAGTTGGTGAAGCTACAATGATAGGACCAGATTCAGTCCATGAGGCTATGGAGAAGGTTCACTCATACGGGACATATTGAAAATAGCTCAAAGTCGCCAAACTTTCTATGCTGATGTAAGAAGGAGAGAACTCAAGTTTGAAGTGGGTGATTAGGTGTTTCTAAAGGTGTCTCCCATGAAGGGAGTGATGCGGTTTGGAAAGAAAGAAAAACTCAGCCCTCGTTATGTTGACCCCTACTGAATAGTGAAACAGGTTGGCAAGGTGGCATATGAATTGGAGTTGCCTTCAGAATTTTCTTCCGTGCATCCTGTTGTCCATGTATCGCTCTTAAAGAAGTGTTTGGGTGATCTAACTCTATGGTCCCAGTGGACAATGTTGGTGTGAAAGACAGCCTTAGTTATGAGGAGGATCCGGTGGAAATTCTGGATCGTCGGGTTTGAAGACTAAGGAACAAGGGAGTAGCTTCAATCAAAGTTTTATGGAGGAATCAGCAGGTTGAGGGAGCTACATGGGAAGCCGAAGCAGTCATGATGGCTAGATACCCACATTTATTCTCTACCAGCTCAGTTCCAGCTTGAGGTATCAGTTTTGCCCCAGTACTCTAATTAGTTTTCATGTTCAGTTCATGTGTCTAGGTTTCTTTTATGTCCAGGTAGGTATGTGTGGTTGTGAATTCAGTTCATCCATGTAGTTCACTTCAGAGGTAGTCATTCCATCAGTTTTCAGCTTAAATAATCAGTATTTAAATATGATGATTGAATTTCTCTATTATTTTGTATGTTTTTCAATATTCGAGGATGAATGTTCCCAAGAGGGAGATATTGTAATACCCTGGAAGCCCTAAGATTAGACCTGAGAGTGAAATGGAGAAAAACTAAAAATTTTGCACCAGGTCACAGAACTAGTGGTTCTGTGACCCGTGGGGAAGACCACGAGTCGTGAGGTGACTCGTGGTGAGGTACTGGACTTGAGTTGAAAAATTATTGATAGGGTCACCACAGGCATGACCACAAGTCGTGGTCAGACCCACGACCCGTTGAGTCAGCCGTGGTCAAGGGAAATTGGAAGAAGGAGTGTGAGGTGGCAGTATACTTTATGGATAGACCCCACAAGTCGTAGTCAGACACCATGATTCATTGGGTGAATATTGGTCAACAGGTAACTAATGATCTGAGGTTTGAGGCAGTGGAGATAACGAGTGGTGACCATGAGTCGTGGTCACCGGTAACGATTCGTATGATGGCCTGTTATGAGTTCTAGATGAAACCTCGATAGTGTACCCAACGATCGACATAACTTCCTATGGTTTGTGGCAACAACTCGTTAGGTCCCTTGTGGGGACTGACAAGCAGTTATTTTCTGCGAAGTTATTAAGGGTATTCTTGTCATTCCCATGCTCTAGGGTCCTATACTACGTCATTTTAAGCCATTTTCAAGGTGTATTAATATAAATTAAGTCATTTTATCCTATTCTAAATCCATGCATGCAAGTTAGGGAGTTAGAGAAGAGATCAAGCTTAAGCCCTTCCAATTCTTCTCAAATTCCTCTTGGGCAATCAAGGAAGTGTAAGAATTAGCTTTAATCAGGTATTGTAGGATTATAAATGGGTGAATCCGTTCACACCCATGCCTAATCTCTCCCTAAATCATGAAATTCGTATGATCACTCTATGTGGTTTTAACCCATGCATGAAATTCCTAGTTCTCTACATGGGTATGATCTAAATGAGTTTTTTATTATTGAATTGTGAATTATGGGCAAGTTTTACGTTGTTTTCATTAAAATCATGTTCCAAGCTTTATGAATTAGTCCATTTATTAGAAGTTCATGAAAGTTGAGATTTATGAAGAATGTTCATGTATGATGAGATCTTAATGATTAAAAGCATGTTTTCAAGTTACCCATGTTTATGATCATATTTTCAAGTGAATTATATATTTTCAAGCATGCTAGAGTATTTGGGCAATGCTCACATGTTCAAGTATGATTTATGAATTATGATATGAATTTCATGATTTATCAATTTATGACGTCAGCCGATTAATGGGCCCTTGATTCATGGCTAAACATGTATGTAAATGGGGATCAATGATGTTAATATTTATTTGGCCATGAATCTCATGAATGATGTTTATGATTTACGTACGAGCCTAATGTGCATGTTTTTGGGAGCAGTGTCTAGCACCAAGTAGCCCGACATTCAAAGGACTACGCCGATGTCTCATAACTACATGCCACCGTAGGTTCATGATGATACATTACAATGTTAATGGATCCCCTGTTTCGTGATGTCGCATAATGCAGATCCCTTGCCTAAAAAGCCTGGGACAACTCTTCCCACTTGAGTGAGATAGTTGGGGCATCATGTAAGGCTCTACCATGATGGTGTCGGTTATGACGAGTCCTCCCATTGTTCTGCATGTCTTTATGCATTGTTATGTTTGTGTTACTTTGGCTCAAGTTATGTCTTATAAAGTTTCTCTTATGACTATGGTAATGAATGGATTACGAATGTTTTAAAAACCTTGAGCCTTATATTACATTATGATATTTATGATATGAGCATATTGTCCTACTCTTATGATCTTTTATGCATTTAAAATGTCCATTTCACCTACCTTGCATACTCGGTACATTCCACGTACTGACCACATACTCTATGATGTATCATTTCATGATACAGGCACCGATCTTCAGACCCAACATTGTCATTAGCTCGCTCACAAAGAAGCATCCAGCTCATTGGTGAGTCGTCATCCCCCGAGGACCAGTTGATAGCGGTTATTCCTTTATGTTCAGTTTTCTAGACTTGTCGGGTTAGTTGGGGGTGTTGTCCCATCAGCCCATCAGATATGTTAGAGGCTTTCAGACTATATGTAGTATTCATCTGTCATGTATGAAGTGCGTTTCATTTTTCTAAGTATGCCATGATTACATTTCCTCCGTGATATTATGCTAAGTATTCCGCTTTATTGATTGAGTTAGATGTATGTTCATGCCATAGGTCGACTTGGAGTCTCTCGGGGGCTCCTTGTCTCATGTTGCGATTCGGGTCTACGTACGGGTCGTGACATCTGATCACCTCACTTCTCATATTTGTTTATAATATTTCAAATATACACTCAATGGTACACCAACAACATCATACCTACAAAATATACAATCAAGATCTTACCATCAAGAACATCAACAAGGATATTGTATCAAGAACATACGTTAAAGAAAATATATGTCACGAGTACAACCCCCATTGTTAATTACCAACTAGGTTTCATTCTCGCACACATCCTCTTACTTAGAGTTAATTCTCCAATGTTATAGTTACGTTACTACGTATACTCACATCACACCGTCATATTTTTATGATCCCTCGACCCACATCAATTGTACATCAATAGTACACACATATATGTTTCACTAATTAAAGTCTAACACAAAGTAAGTCATAACCTATCTAGGCGCCAAGTTACTGCCAAGAAATGATGGGTTTAGTCCTTGCACTGAGCCTAGTGTTTTCTTGAAGAAAATTGGTAGGGAGGACGGTGAGATCTTGTGCTCTCATGGCCACCCTTTTCTTTCCTTTATTAAGTCATCGTAAAATTTTACCCCAGGTCATTTGTAATGACTAATCCCAGTTATAGTAGGAACTGGGTCTTAAAATTAAGCAAAACACGGAGTTTTTGGTCCACATCAATCACTGCAGAGAGCATTTTCACCACTGCAGCAATGAGAAACTATTCATTATAGCGACCTCGATGCCTGGGCGCACTAAATTTTAATTCTACCCATTAAATTAATTACAAAACTTAATTTCTTTATTATGAGAAAATGAAACAGACCCATAAAAAATTTAAATTCTTATGCCAATGTCGTCAATGTGTTATAATGATCGGACAGGTCGTTATGTCAGCTACCAATTAAACATCCGTTTGTCCTCCAGCTACCCTTTATGATGTATAAGGGTTTTACGTCAACTCTACACAGGGTCATTGTCACGATGACTCTAACTGTACTACTATCCCACCATTATTGCTTTTGGGTTTTAACCGATACCCCTACTAGACCCCTATTTAGAGGTCTTAAGATCCAACAAGAGCATTACACAGACACAACACACGAATTGTCATCACCCATCCCCATATTTTTCAAATGGAAGGAAATTCCATGTACACAACTTTTACCCACTATCTTCATATTGGGATCGACTCTTTTAATTTTGAATCTCTCATATTTGTCACTTGTGACTCTTATTCGCTATTCATTTCCCATGCAATGCCTATGTCATCACTAGCTCTTATAGTACTCCCCTTTTTTTCAGGACTTAGGTTGTTCTTGACCCTCTTGGAATTTGAAATGTTAGGAATCTCACTAGGTGTGGATTTTTTTACTGCATCGGTGCTTTTTCCACCACAATAGTCTTGCTATAGTGGGAATAGGTCTGCTGCAGTGGAACAAAAATTAGATTAAATGATTCAGCGGATGGGTTTAGGTCTCATTCTTTCCTTTTCAACTTTGAAAATTTGCAAACTCTCTTGACTCTCTGGTGATTCTACCCCTTTTTATCAGGTAATCCTCATTTGCAGGACTTCATTGCCTCATTTACTCTTGATGATTATGATTCCATGCCTATATGCATTATTTTGGGGTTGTTATTGAGGTGGGAAAGACCCTAACTTCTTTTTGCAGAATAAGGATAGATTTATGAAGCATGCTACTAGCTTTTACATTCTCAAGTTCTCTATATGATTCTCTGCGTGCTATTGACTATCTTCATGGCACTTTTGTACTAGGAATAGTGGGGTTTGGGTAAGGTGTCGGTTTGAACTTATTTGAGCCCCTATGACTCGAAGGAGTAGATATTGGGTTGAATAACGAGTTGTGGGGCTTGGGGTTACTCTCCACTTGATCGATCTATGCTGAATTTGGGGGAGAACCCAACCTCCATTGGGGTCAGAGGTTTGTTGGGGAAGATGACTTCTGCTGCGGTGGACCCGTCATAGCAGACGCAGTTGTCATGCCTTAGGCAGTAGGCTGAAATCATTTCCCTTGTTTGGCTTAATCTCAACCCTTGCCTTTCCTCATTGAATATTCGTCTAACACAATTGTTTTTCCATAGGATGCTATGATAACTATGTCTGACTGCAGTACCACTTTTAGCTACATCAAATTTATGACCGACCAATGCCGGTTCTGTCACTATGAGCAGGTAGTTAAGGGCCTATTGCACGAATGGGGCTTCATTATGCAAGACATGACGGAGAAAGCACTAGAATTCTATGCTAGGCTTCACGAGATGGGATGAGGTCCCCTGGTTGAGGAGCCATGCAAGGCCAATGAGAACTGGGTGAGAGAGTTCTATGGTAATCTCCCTACCGTGAACTAGTCCCATGCGGACGCAATTACTTATGCTCAAGGAATTGTAGATCAGCATTAGCTTCACTTTCATCAATGCATCATTGGGTCTACCATTTACACCCTGTAAGACGTTAGGGGCTTGGGTTCATGCGCGTGGGCTTGTGGTGAGCAATGAGAGCATAACGTGCATAGGAACAACCTCAGAGGCAGTACGAGTGAGGACATCATCGAGTGGATTAGCAAGGTATGGCAAGGCTAGGCCGCGAGGGCCTGCGCGAGGGCCTGCACGATGGGTAGCGTGAGGCACCGACCTTGCCTGCATGATGGGTAGCACGAGGAACTGGCCTTGCCTGCGTGATGGGCAGCGTGAGGGGTAGGCCTTTCCTGCATGTTGGCCAGCAAGAGTAGCCCCCCGCCACTGCCCTATGCCTATATATTAGCTTCCTTTGTTAAATTCAAATCATTTTCCAAATGTTCCTTCGGCAAGAATAGAGAGGAAATGTGGGTTTTGAGGAATTTTCGTCAAATTACGCTATCAAACTGCGTCCAAATGCAAATTACGGGTAACAAGTTTTAGGCCTACGAAAGGCATCTCTGCAAAGTTATTTCTTAAAAATTCACTCGGTGTAGCGAAACACCGTTGAGTAAAGGTTATTGGAATTACTCAAAATTGAATCCTAAACGGCCACAGGCAATAGGTAAGTATTTCTCTCTTCTAACCTCTTGAGAAATTGTGGCTTTTCAGCCAAGTTAAATAAAGTTGAATTATAGTTATTATTATTATTGAAAGATATTATTGTTTACTGAATTTAGTATTGAAAATAGCCCTATTCTGTCAATGGAAGGGCTGCAATCGAGTGAAAATGCTGGTTACAGGTTGAAACCCATCAATTAAACAAGAATCGGCATTCAAGGTATGTTAAGGCTTATCCCTTTGTCAAGTTATTCTCGTCGTATAATGATATGACCTATGTTCTTGAATGGAGATAACGATCCTATATGTTATAGCTAGCTGCTGTCAGTAGATTATGGTTATATATATTATGATTAGCTGCTGTCCGTAGATTATGAGTATATATGTCGTGATTAGCTGCTGTTCGTAGACTATGATCATATAAGTTGTGGTTAGATGCTAGAAAGCTTATTGAGAGTATATTGCAGTATCCCTCGTTGGGAAAGAGTATGTTAAGTGTGACTCATGCTATGAGCATCATAGGAACTCCTCTGTTCTTCTGTTCATAGTACTAGTAGAATTTTGATGTTTTGCTGTCATCCCAAAGGCCTTAGAAGTTTATGGTTAGCTGTTGGACCTGATCTAAGTTGGACAACATCGGGCGCAGCCGGGTGATATGACTTTCAGTTTGATGCCTGTATTGTCAGAAAAGCTCGCTCAGAGGCCATTGGCATATCTTGATGCCTCCAGGGCCATAATTTGAATAGGATGGTCTTACCCTAGAGTCAGCGGCACCAGGATTGCCCAGTGAAATGAGCGATAACCTGCCATATAGTTAGCCACTGCTAGTGTCTATTAGTTGCAGTCAATTTAGTGCTTGTCATATAGGTCGCCCTGGAAGTCATTCTAGTTATACAAGTTAGAAAGACCCATGGGTACCTTAAGAAGGGAACCTTATTAGTAGTTGGATGCAGGGCCAACGCCCCAACCTTCTCTTATAGATACTCAGGAACAGGTTGCTGCGAACGACAAGGTCCAGGTAAATTTACCTACAAGGTTGGAAATCGCCAGAGAAGGTTTATGAAATCTGAACAGACCAAGTTAAGATCTAAGGGACTAGAACCACAATAGTGCAATATTATCTTCAGGCTAAGAGTTGTAGTAAACCGCCTAGGGAAGGTTATGGGATTATTGCTCAGGAGCATGTCCGAGTATGTAGCAGCCCTACAGTTGTTCTAAGCGAAAGAACTAAATAGTTGGTCATTCACAAACTTATGGTTTTCTTACGAGTTGTCACTATCCTAGTATGAAATTCAGAGTATCATTAAGGCCACTCCAAATCTCGCCCTATCCAGTCTAGACCATTAGAGATTATGATTACTATTAGGATCCCTTGATCAGATATAGGCACAGGGGGTGCGCTTGTTGGTAGCCATACAAACTATTCTAGGGGTGAGTAGTGGTCGCGTTAGGCCTTAAGAGCCAGATACACCTTTTGAGTGGCTAGATTGAGACTGGGATGCAGTATATCAGTTGGGATTGACCCCACCTAGGATAGCCATCTGTTGACCAACTTCAGGTTTGCTAACTGTGTCTTCTTCTATGGGGCTATTGATCACTCAGAGGATCTATATGATTATATCATCGCCTACAGGGCTATTGATCGCTCCAAGGAGCTATATGTTGTCCCAAGGGACTATATTCAGGCTCATGGGAGATATTACAGTCCATCCACAAATGATCTTCTATTTTTATGATGTACCGGCATCACTAACCCTCCGTTGAGCCTTGTATGCCCAGGGTGCAGTTACTAGAGCCCAATGGGCTCAGACACATTTACAGGAGTCCAGGGGGCTAAGATGCGGACCTAGAAGCTAGATAGGTTGGCTATAATACCAGTAGAATCATAGGAACCTAAATAGAGGTATATAGATTGGATTGTACTCTCCAGGGCTTATGGGGGCCCCGGTACGTTATTTCTGTATTGCTTGTACCTTCCAGGCTAATGGGGGCCAGGTTAGGTTCTTGTTTGTATACTTGCTTGCTAGCTATAGCCTATGAATGTATAGTTGTACAGTTTCAGTTCATATATGTATAGTGATTTACTGGATGCAGGTTATGAATAAGAAAGCTTACAGGTTATCTTATGCCCTTTCTCACTTTTTACTTTCAGTATTTATCAACTTCTATTCAACCTTCTAGTTACTTCCTTGCATATTTGGTACATATTGTACTGACGCCCAACTGTGGGGCGCTGCATACTTGCCTGCAGGTTTAGATAGACAGATTGTGACATCTCCTAGCAGTTATTCAAAGTCAGCAGTTCGGCCAACTCCTTTCATTCGGAGTTGCCAGGTTGTAGAGGTTTATCTATTTTTTATCTGTATAATATTTGGGTAGGTCGGGGCCCTGTCCCGACCACTATTTTCTTTCCTAGAGGCTTGCAGACTACAATCTTTAGTTAGTGGTTTGTGTTGGTCGTGTGGGGCCTAGATTAGTGATGTTTTGTATGTGGCCGTGTGGGGCCTAGTATAGCTTCTTGTTTTTATTTTTGTTATAACTAGACAATAAGGTGGTCTTGTCGGCCCACATAGGATCCCTTTTATTGTTATGTTGGCTTGGTTAGCTATTTTATTTTACAGGTGTTGCATAGTCTTGTCGGCCCGAGGCTGTGTTTACAACCATGATATAACTGTTTGTTTTCTTGATTTTGAGTCGCTGGTATGCACCAGAGGTGCAGAAGCCCAGCCAAGTCAGCCCAGATTCCAGTGTGGCATTAGGTGCCAGTCATGCATCCCAAGGTGGGGCATGACAAACTTGGTATCAGAACATGTCGTATTCTAGGGAGTCTGCAAGCTGTGTCTAGTAGAGTCTTTGTTATAGATGTGTTGTGCACCACATCTTATAAGCAGGAGGCTACGAGGCATGATTGTAAGGTTACCCCTTTTCTTCTTAGATTGTGCTATAGAGCCAAGTGGTATAGGGATTAGTCCCTAAACTTTCATTGTTAAGTCTATCTTGAGTAATGTTTGATATGGGGCAGACTTCAGTTAGCTGCAAGTTAGCTATAGTAGCAGGAGAGGGTACTAGTGAGGTGGCACAGTTGGTGGAAAGTCGGCCTAAAGGCAGAAGCGGGCGTCTTTTTTGATCTCCCCATCATCCTCCCAAGGCACCAGGAACCTTGTAAGGTAATAGATATGCCAGCACATCCCCCAACTCTTTCTACAGCCTTAGAGTAGAAGGTAAGGAGTATAGTATATTTGTGAGTTGGCTTGTTTAGTAGATATTTAGAATTAGACAGGGCCGACAGATAATGTTGGGTTATTTGAAATATGTGAAGGATTGTGCGAGGGTTGCACCTCTAACTTTTAGGGTTTGTTGGATTTCGTGCCTTAGCCTTGTTATGGAATGATAGGGTCATTTTCTACCCCTAGTTTGTTCTTTTATTACAACAGAAAGCGTATGTTATACCCCAAAAGCCTAAAGATCAGACCCGGGAGTTGAAATAGAGAAAAGCTTAAAAAATTGGCACCAGGCACAGAATGAGTCGTGGGATGAATCGTTGGTGCAGCCCATGAGTTGTGATGTGACTCATAGGGAGGCCAGTGAGGAGTTTGGAAAATTTGGGAAAAAGGATCCGCACGGGCATGACAACGACTCATGGTCAGACCCCATGAGTCATTAGGTCATTCGTGGGGTGGGTAAGGAAAGAAAAGAGAAGAAGGGTGGTAGTGCACTTGACGGGAGAACCCCACGAGTTGTGGTCAGCCCCCACGATTCGTGGGGAAAGCCGTGATCAAGCATGGAATATATTTGTCAAGGCCAAGGCAGTGTACATCACGGATGGTGACCACTAGTCCTGGTCACCAGTAATGAGTCGTGAGGTTTCCCGTTAAGAGCCCAGGGGACCTAATGAGTAGTGAACCTCATGAGCTAAGCCACGAGTCGTGACTTATGACGATGAGTCATTAGGTCCCTTGTTAGGACCACCTAGCAGTTATTTTCTGTGAATGTAGTAAGAGCTTTTTCGTAATTTCTAAGATCCTGAGGCCTAAACTATGACGTTTTGAGTTATGAATAGTGTCTTTTAAAGGGGTTAAGTTCATTTTAGGCCTTAATCATTCATACATGCAAGGTAGAATACTTTAGAGGGTTATTAAGCCTAGCATTCATCAATTTTTCTTCAATTTCTTATTGGACATCTAAGGAAGTGTAAGAATCAGCTAGCAGCAGGTATGTAGGGTTATGAATGGGTGATTCCCTTCACACCCATGCCTAATATCTCTTTAAAGTATGAATTTCCTATGTCTACTCTTTGGGGTTTTAACCAAAATGCATGAATCTCCTACTTCTATACATGGGTGTGATTTAATTATGATTGTATTGTTGAATTATGAAGCATGGACAATTTTTTATAATGTTTTCAACTAAAAATCATGATTCTAGTTTATTAAATTAAAAGCCTATTGATGAGATGTTCATGAAAGATGAGATTTGTGATTAATATGTGATGATGATGAGATAGTATGATGAAAAGCATGTTTTTGAAGCTACCCATGTTTACAATTATGTTTTCGATGAGAATTGAGTATTTCTAAGTATGATGAAGCTTTGGGCAATGCCCTCATGTTAAGTATAAATGATGATTTTTTCGAATTAAGCTTACCACATTGTTTTGGAGCAAAGACTCCCAATTCTATTTTCATCTTGTGGTATGTTTTGAGTTAAAATTTTCCTATGCATAGCTTACCACATAGTTTTGGAGCGAAGGCTCCCAATTATATTTTCAGCTTGTGGTATATTTTGAGCTATAGCTTCTCATATGCATGACTTCATATTGAGATTTGTTTGAGTATTGAGCTTCATCAATAGATGATGTTGAGCTTCGATATAAAATAATGTACAGCATATGCATGTTTTTGGGAGTAATGTCTAGCATCGAGCAGGCTAAGGGTTGATCACCCTATGCCTCAGAACTACGCGCAACTGTAGGTTTATACATTATGACTCTGGCACCTTCCTTGTCAGCTTCCCTTGCCCGAATGGGCCTTCAACTTGATATCGATATGATGATATCGTCCCTAGCCCTGACAAGGCTTTGGATGGCTCTACCCACTTGAGTGTGATAGTTGGAAACACGTAAGCTCTATCATAGTATGTCGGTTAAAAGATGAGTCTCCCATTGTTCCTCATGATTTTAGATATGCATATTCATTACTCATGAGATTTATGTAAATGCATGTTCTAAAGCGGTCTTGACTCAATGTTCAACTTTACTTATAAATGTCAGGATTTAGCTTTGAGTCAATCAACTCAGTTATGATGTCATGAAGTTATGTTATGTTATGTTATGAAGAGATCATGATATCAGAAAGAGTGCATGCAGCCCTACTCTCAGATTCTTAATGTTATATTTACATTATGCATTGTCTTTAATTGAATTTTCTTACTTTAGCAGTTTTACTTTCCTTACATACTCGGTACATTCCATGTACTGACCACATATTGTATGCTGTATCATTTCATGATACAGGATTCGGCTCTCAGGTTTAGCCCCACTCGTTGTCAGATTATTAGAGTTAGCATTCATATTGTGTGTGAGTCCTCATCTCCTGAGGACTAGACTATTCATATTTCCTTTATGTATTTCAGTTTCAGTTTTGCTGAGTTAGTTGGGGTCTTGTCCCATCAACTCGTCATGTTTAGAGGCTTTTCAGATATATGTATGAACTCAATTTTAGATTATGTTTTCTGATCTTATGTTTAGGTTTAGACTTCCGCTATGAGTGTATTGTTGACTATTCAGTTTATTGATTGAGTTAGATGTATGCTTATGCCATGGGTCGACTTGGGGTCTCTCGGGGCTCTTTCTCTCATGTTATGATCCGGGCCTCTGTTTGGGTTTTGACAAACTTGGTATTAGAGCAATAGGTTTGAAGTGTCCTAGGGTATTTGAAAGCCGCGTTAGAGTCCTTTTCAAGGGTGTGAAGCATGCCACATTTATGACGAATAGGCTACGAGACGTTTAGGAAATGTTCCCTTCTTTCATGACATATGTCGTGTGTTGAAAAGTCTTTCTATCCTTCTAATTCGTGCTATTCGCGATTGCAAAATCATGGCTCCTCGAAGAATGAATGGTAGGAGAAATGGGAATGATGAAGGCCACAAGGATGGCAACAGTAACGGGCACCAGTAAGCCCCACCAGTTCAGGAGCCCCAGGCACCAGAGCCAGTTGCTCATGCTGAGTTTCGGGCCTCTATTCAGATTCTTGCACAGGCCTTGACTACTCAGATCAATCAGCAGGCTATTGGGCATGTTTTGTAAAATGGTAATGAAACGGCGACTCGGGTCAGAGACTTCTTGAGGATGAACTCGCTGGAGTTCCTTGGGTCCAAGGTAGATGAGGACCTGCATGAGATGATAGATGAGATTGTCAAGATCACCCAAGTCATGGGGGTGATGAGTTCCAGAGCTGGCCTCGTACCAGTTGAAAGGGGTTGCGCATATCTGGTTTCGCCAATGGAAAGATAGTAGGGTCGCCGGAGCGGGCCCTGTCACTTGCGAAGAGTTTCATGTTGCATTCTTGGATTGGTTCTTCCCTCATTAGATGAGGGAGATGAAGGCAGCTGAGTTCATAAATCTGAATCAAGGAAGGATGAAGGTGGAAGAGTATGCCCTTGAGTTCACTCGCCTATTGAAGTACGCCCCAGAGTTAGTGGCTGATCAGTGGGCGTGAGTGAGTAGATTCGTTCATGGAGTAGCGGGCTATTTGGAGAAGGATTGCAGGACCGCTATGCTCCATTAGGATATGGATTTCCCTCGAATAGTATTGTACACCCAGCAGATGGAGGCGGCACATCTGAGAGAGAGGGAGGCCAAGAGATCCTGGACCGATGACGACAAATTCTCACAGCTGAGGTCAGGTGGTGGGCACTGACAGTAGACCCACAAGAGATCATCAACCCCGGCATCTTTAGCATTGAGTGTTCCATCTAGACCGAGGCACGATCAGAGAGGGCAAGCGTGAGGCTCTAGGGGTCAAAGAAGCATACCCGCAGATTCTAGTGTTGCAACTTGTCGCAGATGTGGTCGGGGGAACACATGCTAGTGCTTGGAGGTCTTCTCCCAAGGGGGAGATGGTGTACTTCGGTACCAGGGTTGCTTATGTGTTTTGGAATTCGATGATCTAAGGATTCAGATGTTGCACGAGGCTCATTGATCCAGATATTCTATCCATACGGGTGCCACCAAGATGTACCGCAACTTACGAGAAATCTATTGGTGGAATAGCATGAAGAGGGATATTGCAGAATTTGTAGCCAAGTGACCGAACTGTCAGCAAGTAAAGATTGAGCACCAGAGATCGGGAGGTGTACTTTAGGATATCAACATTCCTACTTGGAAGTGGGAAGAAATTAATATGGATTTTATCACAGGTTTACCCCGTACTCATCGACAATATGACTCCATTTGGGTTGTAGTAGGTAGGTTGACCAAGGCTGCTCATTTTCTACCGGTCAAGACCACAGATTCAATGGAGGATTATGCCATGCTATATATTCGGGAACTAGTCCGATTGCATGGAGTTCCCTTATCCATCATTTCAAATAGAGGTACTCAATTTACCTCTCAGTTTTGGAAGTCGTTTAAAAAATGATTGGGTACATAGGTTAAGATCAACACAACATTTCACCCACAAATGGATGGTTATGCAGCGCGGACAATCTAGACCCTCGAGGACATGTTGAGAGCATGCGTAATTGACTTCAGAGGTAGCTGGATGAGCATTTTCCACTTATCGAGTTTGCCTACAATAAAGCTATCACTCTAGTATCCAGATGGCGCCGTTCGAGGCTCTCTATGGGCGGAGATGTAGATCGCCCATAGGATGGTTTGAAGTTGGTGAGGCAGCAATGATAGGGCCAGATTCGGTTCATGAGGCCATGAAGAAGGTTAGATTGATAAACAACAGGTTGAAAACTGTCGAGAGTCACCAAAAGTCTTTTGCTGACGTGAGAAGAAGAGAATTAGAATTTGAAGTCAATGATTGGGTTTTTCTGAGGGTGTCTTCCATGAAGGGGTATGATGGTGTCTCCAATGAAGGGAAACTTAGTCCCCGCTATGTCGGCCTGTACCAGATAGTGAGACTTGTTGGCAAGGTGGCTTATGAGTTGGAGTTGCCTTCCAAGTTAGATTTCGTGCATCCTATGTTTCGTGTATCGCTCTTGAAGAAGTGTGTGGGTGATCCAGCTCTAGTTGTCCCAGTGGACAGTGTTGGCATGAAAGACAACCTTAGTTATGAAGCAATTTCGCTGGAAATACTGGATTGATAGGTTTGAAGGCTAAGGAACAAGGAAGTAGCTTTAGTTAATGTGTTATGGAGGAATCAACATGTTGAGGGAGCTACATGGGAAGCCAAAGCGGATATAATGGCTAGATACCCACATTTATTGTATATCAGCTCAGTTTCAGCTTGAGGTACCTGTTTTGCACTCTCTAATAAGTTTCATGTTCATTTCGTGTGCGCAAGTTACTTTTATGTATGTGAATGTATTTATGATTTGTGAATTCAGTTCAGCTGTGTAGTTTGAATCAGAGGTAGTCATTCCATCAGTTTTTGGTTTAAATAATCAGTATTTGAATATGATAATTGCATCTCTCTACTTTTTTGTGTGTTTTCCAGCATTCGAGGAAGAATGTTCCCAAGGGGGAGATGTTGTTATACCCTGAAAGCTCAAAGATCAGACCCGAGAGTTGAAATGGGGAAAAGCTTAAAAAACTGGCACTAGGCACATAATGAGTCGTGGGATGACTCATTGGTGCAGCCCATGAGTCATGATGTGACTCTTGGGGAGGCCAATGAGGAGTTTGGAAAATTTGGGAAAAAGGATCCCCATGGGAATGACAACAACTCATGGTCAGACCCACGAGTCATTAGGTCATTCGTGGGGTGGGTAAGGAAAGAAAAGAGAAGAAGGGAGGTAGTGCACTTGAAGGGAGAACCCCACAAGTCGTGGTCAGACCGCACGATTCGTGGGGTGAGTCGTGATCAAGCATGGAATAACTTTGTCGAGGCCAAGGCAGTGTACATGACGGATGGTGACCACGAGTCGTGGTCACCAGTAACGATTTATGAGGTTTCCTATTAAGAGCCCAGGAGACCTAATGACCAGTGAACCTCATGAGCTAAGCCATGAGTCGTGACCTGTGACGACGAGTCGTTAGGTCCCTTGTTAGGACCACCTGGCAGTTATTTTCTGCAAATTTAGTAAGGACTTTTTCGTAATTCCTAAGATCCTAAGGCCTAAACTATGACGTTTTGAGTTATGAATAGTGTCTTTTAAAGGGGTTAAGTTCATTTTAGGCCTTATTCATTCATGCATGCAAGGTAGAAGACTTTAGAGGGTGATCAAGCCTAGCATTCATCAATGTTTCTTCAATTTCTTATTGGGCATCTAAGGAAGTGTAAGAATCAGCTACCAGCAGGAATGTAGGGTTATGAGTGGGTGATTCCCTTCACACTCATGCTCAATCCTCTCTAAAGTATGAATTTCCTATGTCTACTCTATGGGGTTTTAACCCAAATGCATGAATCTCCTATTTATATACATGGGTATGATTTAATTATGATTCTACTATTGAATTATGAATCATGGGCAATTTTCATAATGTTTTCAATCTAAAATCATGATTCTAGTTTATTAAATTAAAAGCCCATTGATGAGATGTTCATGAAAGATGAGATTTGTGATGAATATGTGATGATGATGAGATAGTATGATGAAAAGCATGTTTTGAAGCTACCCATGTTTACAATTATGTTTTCGATGTGAATTTAGTATTTCTAAGTTTGATAAAGCTTTGGGAAATGCCCATATGTTAAGTATGAATGATGATTTTCTCGAATTAAGCTTACCACATTGTTTTGGTGCAAAGACTCCCAATTCTATTTTTAGCTTGTGATATGTTTTGAGTTAAAGTTTTCCTAAGCATAGCTTACCACATGGTTTTGGAGAGAAGGCTCCCAATTATATTTTCAGATTGTGGTATGCTTTGAGCTATAGATTCTCATATGCATGACTTCATATTGAGATATATCTGAGTATTGAGCTTCATCAGTAGACGATGTTGAGCTTCGTTATAAAATGATGTAGAGCATATGCATGCTTTTGGGAGTAATGTATAGCACCGAGCAGGCTAAGGGTCGATCACCCTGTGCCTCAGAACTACACGCCAACGTAGGTTTATACATTATAACTCTGGGACCTCCCTTGTGAGCTTCCCCTGCCCGAATGGGCCTTCAGCTTGATATTGATAACATGGTATCGTCCCTAGCCCTGACAAGGCTTTGTATGGATCTACCCACTTGAGTGTGATAGTCGGGACCACGTGAGCTCTATCGTGGTATGTCGGTTAAAAGACGAGTCTCACATTGTTCCTCATGATTTCAGATATGCATATTCATACTCCTGAGATTTATGTAACTGCATGTTCTAAAGTACGTTTGACTCAATGTTCAGCTTTACTTATAAATGTCAGGATTTAGCTTTGAGTCAATCAACTCAGTTATGATGTCATAAAGTTATGTTATGTTATGTTATGAAGAGATCATGATTTCATAAAAAGTGCATGCAAGCCCTACTCTCAGATTCTTATTGTTTATATTTACATTATTCATTGTCTTTCAATGATTTTTCTTACTTTAACGATTTTACTTACCTTACATACTCAGTAGATTCCGCGTACTATCCACATATTCTATGCTGTATCATTTCATGATACAGGATCCGGGTCTCAAGTTCAGCCCCGCGTAGTCAGCTTATCAGAGTTAGCATACATATTGTGGGTGAGTCCTCATCTACCGAGGACTATACTATTCAAATCTCCTTTATGTATTTCAATTTTAGTTTTGCTAGTTAGTTGGGGTCTTGTCCCATCAACTTGTCATGTTTATAGACTTTGCAGACATATGTATGAACTCAACTTCAGATTGTGTTTTCTGATGTTATGTTTAAGTTTAGACTTCCGCTATGAGTATATTGTTGACTATTCAGTTTCTTGATTGAGTTAGATGTATGATTATAACAATGGTCGACTTGGGGTCTCTCGGGGCTCCTTGTCCCATGTTACTATCCGAGTCTTCGTTCGGGTCGTGGCAACGTAAGTATCAATACCATGTTGCCCAGAAAAAATAGTAAAGGAAGGCTAGAACTGTTGATTCCAAGAAGGATTAGAAAGAGGTTAAGATCCCTAGTGTTTTAAAAGTTACCTAGACCCTCACGGTAGTAAATTAGGAGCGCAAATAAGATTGCTTGTAGCACCCAAGTACGTGAGAGAGTCCATAAGCGATAAACCCCCAGCAATAGTAAAGTTCAGGTCAGAAATAGGCTGATTCCACCGTAGTGTGCTAATGGCAGTATCATATACCTACAGAATTATGGCTATGGCCCTAGTTTGTTATGTCGAAGGACAGAGAGATCATATGAGTGAAATTGGCCCGATCGCGAGTTAGAACGATACAGGTTGGTAGACTTGGTTAGTAATATCCTTGCTAATATGGTGCATGGGACACGAACACTAGATCTCAACCTATAGAAGTAAGGGGAAGGAACGAGTATCTAGCTCTGAAGGAAAACATAACCACCTCCCGGCGGTAGCAGGTTGGCATGGCTGGGAATCGCCGCTGAATGTCGAGAAATAAGTATCGGGCTGACATTTAGAGGATAGTGAGATTGTAACCTAGAATACTACAATGTTACCTCTAGTTGTGGAGGCAAAGGAGAGACGGTACGGAGACCCTACCCTAGTGCAACTAGAGATAAGGTCTAGGAGAAGGAGTCAACAACCTTTGAGATAGTAGGGGACAAAGTCTTGAGACCCAGAGGTCGACTCTATGTTCTAAATATGGCAGGGCTTCGTCAGTAGGTTGTAGCAATGCATACCATGTCCGTTATTCCCCCCATCCTGAGTTTGACGAAAACGTGTTAGGTTATAAAAGGGATATACTGCTGGCACAGGAAGAAGAAGGATAGTACCGAGTTGTGGCATAAATCTCCAACGACCAACAAAGAGAGGTTGGACATCAGGAACCTGGTAGGCTAATTCGGCAGATAGACGTGCCTTAACGGAAGTGGGAGGTAGATAATATGAATATAACTATAGGGTTACCTCATACCAGGTGTAAACATGACCTCGTTTGGGTCATTGTTAAAAGGATAAGGGGATCAACACATCTCTTGTGGGTAGGAATTATGTTTTAGCTAAAGAGTACGCTACATTAAATACTAATGAAATATTCCAGCTATGTGGTGTCTCAATGTCTATTAACTTCTGACAAAGGGGCACAACTCACAGCTAGGTTTTGGAAAGGCCTTTAGAACAGATTGGGATACATGTTAATTTGAGTATGACTTCCCGTCCCCAAACAAATAGCCAAGAAAAGCACATAACTCAGATTCCCAGAGATGTGTTACGGGTGGAAATGCATGCCCCCTATATGATGGCTTGAAGTAGGTAAATTAAGGATAAACAAATCGGGAATACTACATTAGTTGGGGGGGGGATTTAAACTCATTAGAAGATATGTGCTAACAGCCCAGGGTTGTCAGAAGCCTTGTTCTAACACATGACATGGAGAGTTAGGGACAAAATCAACGATTGGGTGTTTCTCAAGTCTTGACCATGAAGGGCGTTATGACAACTGACAAGAAGGGAAAGTCCAGCCCTAGATTCACTAAGTTGTACCGGATCCTCCTGAAGATCGGCCAAGTGGTTTATGAGATAAAGTTGCATTCGGGGCTAGGATCTATTAATGTTACGCATGTGCGTAAGCGACCTTTCTTGGGTTATACTAGCTAAGGATGCTCGGATCATAGAAGAACTGTCCCATGAGGAGATTCCCATAGTTATACTAGATTGGCAAATCCATGGGGGCTATCTTGAGAACCAAAGTTGTAGCCTAGTAGAATCGTATGGAGGAACAAAAAGGTAAAAGAGATGACCTGGGAAGGTGAGGATGACATGAGGTCAAGATATCGTCGCTTATTCTAGACCTGACCCAAATTAAGTAGCTAAGGAGAGATTGTTGTTTAGCTATTGTGTTGTTACGTGTAATATCAATATTGTTTAGTTATTCACCTTTATGAGATGAATTTATGTTGTATCGTTGCTTGGAAGCTAGCTACAGACACCTATGTTAGACTTTTCTACATTATAGGTTTTCGGATAGTCCATAACACAGAGGAGACTCTACCGAAATTTTTGTGGCATTAGTTAAAAAAAAGCAGAGTATTTTAAGCCTGAAGATTACATTTGAGGATGAATGTTCCTAAGGGGGAAGGATGTTACACCCCGTAAGATGTTAGCGGCTAGGGTGCGTGCACGTGGGCTTGTGGTGAGCAACGAGAGCTTGACGTATGCGGGAAGAGCCTCGGAGGCAGGACGAGTGAGGACTTCATTGAGTGGATTAGCAAGGTCGGGCGAGGCCAGGCTGCGAGGGCCTGCATGAGGTGCCAGCCTTGCCTGACCGTTGGCCATGGCGAGGCGCCCCCTGCGACCACCCTTTACCTATATATAAATGTCACGCCCCGCCTTGGGGGTATGACTAGCACCTGGTGTCCTAGTAGGACCTAGACTGCTAACTGGTGAGCCTAAGCACATCTGGTGCCTGGCTAGCTCTAACTCAGATTTTTGGGACAACGGGCTATACAATGGCTGTAAACACAGCCTCCGGCCGACTAGGCCTATAGCCACCTGTACTATAACATCAACTAACTAGAGTCACATTTATATAGGGAAACCTATGCGGGCCGACAAGGCCACCATGCTGTCTAGTTATCTGTAACTCAACAATAGAATACTGAATAACTACGTGACCGGTAAGGTCACCACTACTATCAAACTATGGCCCCACACGACCAACATAATCAATAATGCTAAACAGCTAAACAAAACGCACGACCTCACACGACCGACACAACTAACCACAGGGAGATGAATATATACAATCTGCAAGCCTCTATGAGTACTGATGAAATGGTCAGGACAGGGTCCCGGCCTACCCATGCTGTACAATAAGAGAAAATGAACTACACCTCTGATATCAAGCTCCGGATGACAGGAGCTGATGACTCTACAAGCTGGCTGGAATCACGAGGGAACGCCTCCTCGTCTATGAGTACCTGCAGGCAAGTAAAGAAGCACCCCAAACGGGCGTCAGTACCACTGGTACTGAGTATGCAAAGCAACTGGATACAACTGAATACAAATAACATAGCTAGCAATTTTGAATAGCAGGAGATAACTGAATCTGTAAGAACTGATGTGAACTGAATCAGACTTTCTGTGTTGTGATAGGGAAGGAGCGTACCTGTAGATGCAGCGGCCTGCTACTAATATATAGCACATAAATACATATATATATATATAGCAAACAAGAGCCAAGAGCCAATACCAACCCCCATAAGCCGGATGGGGCCAAGCAAGCAAACAATCTATATATCCCTACTCGAGTCAAAACCAGCCAAAAATAAGTCACTCCACTCATCTGCTAACTACGAGCACCTCTGCCGGCCCCCTAGGTCTCCGGCACGGGCCATAGCCTCCGATATAAATAACCGTGTCTGAGTCCGGAGGACTCTAATACTGTATCTGTAACTGTAACTGAATCTGAATCTGTACCCTGCGCGCTTGCGCACAACAGGGCTGTTATACCCTGTAAGATTTCCGACACCTAGATGGCCTATTCGCACGTTGGTTAAGCATATTTGAAAGCCATATATGCTAGAGAAAGGCCCGGGAAAGGATCGGATGGGTAACCTGTCGAACCATCGCGGAAGGAGCCGAGGCAGAGCCCCTCCGCGACGGCAACGTGTCACGGAGGTGGAGCCTCCACGTTGGCTCTGTGACACATTGGGCCTGTCCAGGCCCAAGTATATAAAGCCCCACTTCGATTTTAAATCAGTTATTCATTATAATTTCCAGAGAAAATGCAGCAAAACAGAGAGAGACGAGGAGGGTTTATATGTTATCGTCCGATTACGCTGCCAAACGTAATACAAATCTAAATTAACTCCAGATACCGAAGTATTTAGCAGCAGGGAGCATTCCTACGGATTTAGTTTCATGAAATTCAGCCGACAAATCGTCGTGCTACCGGGCTAAGGTAAGTGGAATTGCTTCAAACTAGTGTCTATGTGTTCCTAGCTGTGAAGTGAATACTTCTCCCTTCTAGACTTCTGAAAAATAGCAAGTTTTCGACCGTCTTTCGATAAGCCTAAGTTTAGGCTATAATTATATTGAAAGTGACGTCGTTCTTCAGAATAATAATGTATTTAGTACTAATTGACGTGTTTATGAATGCAGTTGGGAGATTTAGCTGGAATACTGACCGAGCCTCGTCCGACAGTCGGATAACTCGAGTTTAAGGTATGTGAAGTTGTTCTTCGGCAAGTTAGTAAGTATTAGCTTGGTAAATCATAGTAACTCCGTATTTGAAACTCTCGGAGTTGAATGTTGAGATTTAAGTAAGTCTAATAGATTCGGAGTTGTGTTGCCGTATTGTATCCAGTCTGAAAGTTAGTAAAGCATGTGCCAAAGGGCGATTAGCATTCCAGATTCAGTATAGCTTATTGTATGATTATCAAGCATGTTGTAGAATAAAAAGATACAGATTTTCAGAATAAAAGTTAGTAAAGTAAAATCAGATAGACAGACAGTTTTATGGCTACAGATTAGCCATTCAGAGAGATAGTATCCTAGCTACGGATTAGCCAAGCAGTTAAATAAAGATTTCAGAATCAGTATAATCAGTAAAGAATCAGTTCAGTATAGAAACAGATCAGAATAAGAAATCAGATTTCAGATAGTCTTTTTCAGTTATACATGCTTGCTATTTATATGTGCTATTTGTTTGTTGAGACTTGATGTGGCGTGAGGGCACCTTATTGAGAGTCCTCACCACCCCTGGGTTGGTAATCGTGTTGCCCACTGAGCGGGTGGGTTTTACATCACTCCAAGGAGTGGCATGCCGTCCCCAGCTTGGACAAAGATGGGATGAAGCTTTCCCCGTAACAGTCTGATCAGCGTTACAAGTGCAGCTCCGGTTTCAAGTAGCCCCGTTGAGTTGTGTCCGGGGATCCAGACCCTACCTGTTACTGTCTACACAGGAGTCCTCTGGACCCAGACACATTTACTTATATCGGAGGCCATGGCCCGAGCCGGAGACCCAGGGGGCCGGTAGAGGAGCTCCGAAGTGAGCAGATGAGTGGAGTGACTTATTTTTGGCTGGTTTTGACCCAGGTAGGGGTATATAGATTGTTTGCTTGTTTGGCGCCATCCGGATTATGGGGGTTGGTATTGGCTCTTACTTGCTAAATGTATATGTATTTATGTGCTTTATATATATTAGCTAATAGGCAGCAGGCTGCCGTGACTACAGACACACTCCTGCCTATATTGCAGAAAGGTTTGATCTAGTTCCTATCAACTCTTCAGATTCAGTTATCTTCTGCTCACAGACTTGATAGTTATGTTATCTGTATTCAGTTGTATTGTTTCAGTTGCTTTGCATACTCGGTACCAGTGGTATTGACGCCTAGTGGGGAGCTGCATTACTTTCCTGCAGGTACTCATAGACGAGGAGGCGATCCCTCGTGATCCTAGCCAGCACAGAGTCATCAGCTTCTGTCATCCGGAGCTTGATATTTCAGAGGTTTATATCATTTCTTTTTGTTGTACAGTACGGGTAGGTCGTGGCCCTGTCCCGACCATCTTATTAGTATTCCTAGAGGCTTGTAGTCGGTATATATTTCCCTGTGGTCAGTTGAGCCGGTCGTGTGAGGCCGTGCGGTTTGTTATAGCTGTTTAACATTTCAGTTTATGTTGGCCATGTGAGGCCTTAGTTTGACAGTAGTGGTGACATTGCCGGTCACGTAGTCTTACAGTAGTCTTGTGTTGAGTTACAGATAACTAGACAGCATGGTGGCCTTGTCGGCCTGCATAGGCTCCCTTATATTGAGATGTTTCTAGTTAGCTGTCATTATAGGTACAAGTGGCTATAGGCCCAGTTGGCCGGAGGCTGTGTTTACAGCCGTTTTATAGCCCTTTGTTTCCAGAAATCTGAGTTAGAGCCAGCCAGGCACCAGATGTGCTCAAGCTCAATAGTCTAGCAGTCCAGGTCCTAGTAGGGCACCAGGTGCCAGTCATACCCCCCAAGGTGGGGCGTGACAAACTTGGTATCAGAGCAGGTCGTGTCCCAAGGAGTCTGCAAGCCGTGCTAAGTAGAGTCTTGTCTATGGATGTGTTGTGCACCACATACTATAGGCAGGAGGCTGCGAGGCATAATAGGATGGTTACTCTTCTTTCATACTCAGTCGTGCTATAGCACAGTACAGTATAGGGTTGAGTTCCTAAAACTTATCATATTCTTTGTCTATAGATAAGAATGACAGATCAGCGACACCCTTCCACGGGCAGGAGATTAGACACAGTAGTAGGAGAAGGAACCAGCAGGATGCCTCAGCTTCAGTTAGAGTCAGCCCGATCTGAGGGCGATATAGAGGTTTCATCACAACCCTCTCAGCAGTCCCCCTCACGTCAGGAGCCGTTGGGCACTACACTGCCCCCGATAGCTCCTGTGCCTTCGCCATCAGATCAGGAGGTTCGTAGCGCTGTAGTTATGTTGGCACAAATGATGGCCACAGAGCGCCAGCCAGTGCCACCTGTAGCAGCAAGAGTCTTCAGGTGGGTCAGGCAGTTCTAGAGTCCAGGAATTTTTGGCACTGGGTCCCCCACAGTTTATAGGGTCAGCTCAGGCAGAGGACCCCCAGGAATTTCTAGATCAGATGCAGAGGATATTCCGAGTTATGCATGTGACCCCTTTAGAGTCTGTTGAGTTGGCAGCGTTCCGGTTGCAGGACATAGCAGTACTATGGTACGAGAGTTGGGAGAGGTCCCGAGGGAGAGATGTTACCCCTCCGACCTAAACCAGCTTCTCGGAGGCCTTCCTGGATCGTTACTTGCCACGAGAGATCCGACAGGCTCGGATGGACCAGTTTCTGCATCTAGAGCAGGGGACGAGGAGCGTACGCGAGTATGCTTTACAGTTTGACTCCTTAGCCCGTTATGCTCCAGCATTTGTTGATACCATGCCAGCGAGAGTCCATAGATTTATCATGGGTCTGAATCCGGAGTATACTGAGGCATGTATGATGGTGACATTGCGAGAGGATATCGACATTGCCCGAGTACAGGCTTTTGCTCAGACCATAGAGGGTCTTAGACAACGGCAGCAGGGTAGTAGATAGACCAGTCAGGAACAGTGCCGCAGAGACAGACCAGATGAGATGCAAAGAGAAGTTCAGAGAGGACCCAGGCCTTGACTATCAGATAGACCCCCTAGACCCCCACCTCCACCACAGCAGCAGCAGCGAGGTAGATATGTTTGTAGAGGACAGTCAGAGCCCAGTGGCAGTTCCAGAACAGTAGAGTTCCCGCAGTAGAGAAGGGGAGAGCAGAGCATATTTACACCCCCACCCTGCCCTAATTGCGGCCGACCTCACACCGGAGCTTGTAGATATGGCTCCACTGGGTTTTATATTTGTGGACAGGAGGGGCATCGGATGAGAGATTGTCCGACCAGAGGTCAGGGGAGTAGAGACTGTCAAGAGAGGGGATCCGTAGGGCCACGAGCCCCAGCAGCCTCAGCGGGGCGTGGGCCTTCAAGTTCAGTAGGCAGAGGCCGAGGTAGATCAGGAGCTTCCAGTTCAGGTACGGGTTCAAGCCGTACTTATACACTACCAGGGAGATATGATTCAGAGGCGTCTCCGGATGTAGTAACAGGTATGATGGCTATTTGTTCCTACCCTGCTTATGTATTGATTGACCCAGGATCCACTCTGTCGTATGTTACCCCATTTGTGGCACGAAAGTTCAATATTGCACCAGAATTATTGCAGCAGCCCTTTTCAGTATCCACGCCCGTCGGTGACTCTATTATAGCTAGTAGAATTTACCGAGGGTGTACAGTGAAGGTTGCTGACCGCTAGACTACAGTATATCTGGTAGAGCTAGAAATGATAGACTTCGATGCCATAATGGGTGTGGATTGGCTAGTGCCGTGCTATGCCAATGTAGAATGTTGGACCAAGACGGTCCGATTCCACTTTCCAGGGGAAGCAGAGCGAGAGTGGAAAGGCAGCACTGCTACACCAAAAGGTAGGTTTATTTCCTACCTTCAGGCGAGGAAATTGATAACTAAGGGATGTATTTACCACCTAGTCAGAGTTCAGGATGTTCGGCCAGAATCTCCGACACTCCAGTCTGTTCCGATCGTGAACGAGTTCCCTGATGTGTTTCCAGATGAGTTACCTGGTCTTCCCCCAGAAAGAGAAATAGATTTTGCTATTGATTTATTACCAGACACTCAGCCTATATCAATTCCTCCCTATCGTATGGCCCCTGATGAACTCAGAGAATTAAAGGAGCAGCTGAAAGACTTATTGGATAAAGGTTTTATTAGGCCGAGTACTTCACCATGGGGTGCGCCAGTTCTGTTTGTTAGAAAGAAAGATGGCTCACTCCGTATATGGATAGATTATTGGCAATTGAATAAAGTTAGAGTGAAGAACAATTACCCGCTTCCCAGAATTGATGACTTATTTGATCAGTTGCAGGGAGCTAGATACTTTTGTAAGATTGACTTGCGGTCCGGATATCACCAGGTTCGAGTACGTGAAAGAGATATTCCTAAAACGACGTTCAGGACCCGATATGGACACTTTGAATTTCTAGTTATGTCCTTTGTGTTGACGAATGCCCCAGCAATATTCATGGACCTGATGAATAGTATTTTCAGACCATACCTGGACCTGTTCATGATCGTGTTTATTGATGATATTCTGGTGTATTCTTGCTCTGAAGTAGATCACCAGACTCATCTACGGACAGTACTCCAGATCCTCAGGGACCGCCAATTATAAGCTAAGTTTTCCAAGTGTGAATTCTGGCTTAACTCAGTAGCCTTCCTAGGGCACATCGTGTCAGATGCTGGTATACAGGTTGACAAGCAGAAAATAGAAGCAGTCAAATCATGACCTAGGCCTACCACTTCGACTGAAGTCCGTAGCTTTCTGGGATTAGCTGGATATTACAGGAGGTTTGTTGAAAGGTTCTCCACCATAGCGGCACCTCTGACTAAACTGACGCAGAAAGCAGCAAAGTTTCATTGGACAAAGGCATGTGAGCAGAGCTTTCAGGAACTGAAAGACAGATTAACCTCTGCCCCAGTGCTAGCATTGCCGGAAGGTACAGAGGGTTATTCAGTGTATTGCGATGCATCAGGTGTTGGGTTGTGTTGTGTGTTGATGCAACATGGTAAGGTGATTGCGTATGCTTCCAGGCAGCTGAAGAGACACGAAAAGAATTATCCTACCCACGACCTGGAGTTAGCCGCAGTGATCCACGCCTTGAAAATGTGGAGACATTACCTGTATGGCATCCATGATGATATTTTTACAGATCACAAGAGCCTACATTATATCTTCACTCAGAGGGAGTTGAATATGCGGCAACATCGCTGGTTGGAGCTGTTAAAGGATTATGACGTGAATATTCTGTACCACCCGGGAAAAGCTAATGTTGTAGCAGATGCTCTCAGTCGTAAGTCCATGGGGAGTTTGGCGTATTTGCAGCCCGAGCAGCGGGAATTGGTTAGGGAGATACATTAGTTAGCTAGCTTAGCCGTTCATGTAGCAGAAACAGAGGGCGGTAGAGCGGTAATTCAGAACACCGCCGTGTCATCATTAGTTGTGGAAGTGAAAGAACGGCAATATGAGGATCATGACCTGATCTAGCTCAAAGACAGAATCCAGCAGGGTAAAGCGCCAGATTTTCAGATAACTGAGGATGGAGTGCTACGCTGTAAAGACCGTCTGTGTGTTCCAGATGTTTCAGGACTCCGCCAGCAGATTATGAATGAGGTACATTACGACCGTTATTCTCTTCACCCCAGTGCGACGAAAATGTACCACGATATCAAGGAAAACTACTGGTGGCTAGGTATGAAAAGAGAAATTGCTGAATTTGTAGCCTAGTGCCCTAACTGTCAATAGGTGAAAGCAAAACATCAGAAACCAGGTGGGTTAACTCAAGACATAGCTGTGCCTCTCTAGAAATAGGAAGCAGTGAATATGGATTTTGTAGCAGGATTACCCCGTACTAAACACAGGCATGATTCTATATGGGTGATAGTTGATAGACTGACAAAATCTGCTCATTTCCTGCCAGTGAGAACTACTTTCTTGGCTGAAGATTATGCCGAATTGTATATCCGAGAAATAGTCAGATTGCATGGAGTACCGGTATCCTTTATTTTAGACAGAGGAGCACAGTTTACGTCTAGATTTTGGCAGTTGTTTCAGAGAGGTCTGGGGACGCAGATTAATTTGAGCACAACATTCCACCCTCAGACAGATGGACAGGCAGAGCGCACTATTTAGACGCTCGAGGACATGCTACGAGCGTGTGTGCTAGATTTTGGAGGTAGCTGGGACGAGCATTTGCCGTTAATTTAATTTGTTTATAATAACAGCTATCACTCAACCATCCAGATGGTGCCTTCTGAGGCATTATACGGGCGAAAATACAGATCGCCGATTGGTTGGTTTGAAATAGGAGAATCAGCATTGGTTGGGCCAGACATTGTTCAGCAGTCAGAGGAAAAGGTAAAGCTTATCCGAGAATGCCTACTGACTGCACAGAGCCGCCAGAAATCATATGCTGATGTGCGGCGCAGAGATTTGGAATTTGATGTAAATAACTGGGTATTTCTGAAAGTGTCTCCGATGAAAGGGGTGATGAGATTCGGCAAGAAAGGTAAGCTCAGCCCAAGATTTGTCGGGCCATATCAGATTCGTAGAAGAATAGGCCAAGTGGCGTATAAGTTGAACTTGCCGCCAGAATTAGAATCTGTTCACCCAGTCTTTCATGTATCCATGCTAAGGAAATGTTTAGGAGACCCGTCAAGAGCAGTTCTAGTCCAGGACATCCAGGTCACAGAAGAGCTGGCCTATGAAGAGGTTCCAGTAGCCATCTTAGATAGACAGATTCGTAGATTGAGAACTAAAGATATTGCATCTGTCAAGGTATTGTGGCGTAACAGGAACCGAGAAGAGATGATGTGGGAGGCTGAGGAAGATATGAAATCTAGATATCCCCACTTATTCCAAGCCTAGTCAGGCGACAGGTATGTCCGTGTCATTGTTTATGCAGTACTTTATAGTTGTGTATGTATAAATGAGAAACATTGATGTTTAGCTATCAAGTGAATCTTAAGTATCGTGTGCAGTACCTGTATTGGACTTTTCTGCATTTCAGGTTTTTGGTATAGTCCATATTATAGGGGAAACTCTGCCGAAAATTTCCTTAGGAGCAAGTTGAGTTAATTGAATAGTCCTCTAAATAGCACTTTCATTCGAGGACGAATGTTCCTAAGGGAGGAGAATGTTATACCCCGTAAGATTTTCGACACCTAGATGGCCTATTCGCACGTTGGTTAAGCATATTTGAAAGCCATACGTGCTGGAGAAAGGCCTGGGAAAGGATCGGACGGGTAACCTGTCGAACCATCGCGGAAGGAGCCGAGGCAGAGCCCCTCCGCGGTGGGAATGTGTCACGGAGGTGGAGCCTCCGCGTTGGCTCCGTGACACGTTGGGCCTGTCAAGGCCCAAGTATATAAAGCCCCACTTCGATTTTAAATCAGTTATTCATTAAAATTTCCAGAGAAAACGCAGCAAAACAGAGAGAGACGAGGAGCATTTATATATTATCGTCCGATTACGCTGCCAAACGTAGTACAAATATAAATTAACTCTAGATACCGAAGTATTTAGCAACAGGGAACATTCCTACGGATTTAGTTTCGCGAAATTCGGCCAACAAATCGTCGTGCTACCGGGCTAAGGTAAGTGGAATTGCTCCAAACTAGTGTCTATGTGTTCCTAGCTGTGAAGTGAATACTTCTCCCTTCTGGACTTCTGAAAAATAGCAAGTTTTCGACCGTCTTTCGATAAGCCTAAGTTTAGGCTATAATTATATCGAAAGTGACGCCGTTCTTCAGAATAATGTTGTATTTAGTACTAATTGACGTGTTTATGAATGCAGTTGGGAGATTTAGCTGGAATACTGACCGAGCCTCGTCCGACAGTCGGATAACTCGAGGTTAAGGTATGTGAAGTTGTTCTTTGGCAAGTTAGTAAGTCTTAGCTTGGTAAATCATAGTAACTCTGTATTTGAAACTCTCGGAGTTGAATGTTGAGAATTAAGTAAGTCTAATAGATTCGGAGTTGTGTTTCTGTATTGTATCCAGTCTGAAAGTTAGTAAAGCATGTGCCAAAGAGAGAGTTAGCATTCCAAATTCAGTATAGCTTATTGTATGATTAGCAAGCATGTTGTAGAATAAAAAGATACAGATTTTCAGAATAAAAGTTAGTAAAGTAAAATCAGATAGACAAATAGTTTTATTGCTACAGATTAGCCATTCAGACAGATAGTATCCCGGCTACAGATTAGCCAAGCAGTTAAATAAAGATTTCAGAATCAGTATAATCAGTAAAGAATCAGTTCAGTATAGAAATAGATCAGAATAAGAAATCAGATTTCAGATAGTCTTTTTCAGTGATACATGCTTGCTATTTATATGTGCTATTTGTTTGTTGAGACTTGATGTGGCGTGAGGGTACCTTATTGAGCGTCCTCGCCGCCCCTGGGTTGGTAATCGTGTCGCCCACTGAGCGGGTGGGTTTTACGTCACTCTAAGGAGTGGCATGCCGTCCCCAGCTTGGACGAAGATGGGATGAAGCTTTCCCCATAGCAGTCTGATCAGCATTACAGGTGCAACTCCGGTTTCAGGTAGCCCCGTTGAGTTGTGTCCTGGGATCCAGACCCTACCTGTTACTGTCTACACAGGAGTCCTCCGGACTCAGACACGGTTACTTATATCGGAGGCCATAGCCCGAGCCAGAGACCCAGGGGGCCGGTAGAGGAGCTCCGAAGTGAGCAGATGAGTGGAGTGACTTATTTTTGGCTGGTTTTGACCCGGGTAGGGGTATATAGATTGTTTACTTGTTTGGTGCCATCCGGCTTATGGGAGTTGTTATTGGCTCTTGCTTGCTAAATGTATATGTATTTATGTGCTTTATATATATTAGCTAATAGGCAGCAGGCCGCCGTGACTACAGACATGCTCCTACCTATATTGCAGAAAGGTTTGATCTAGTTCCTATCAACTCTTCAGATTCAGTTATCTTCTGCTCACAGACTTGTTAGTTATGTTATCTGTATTCAGTTGTATCGTTTCAGTTGCTTTGCATACTTGGTACCAGTGGGACTGACGCCCAGTGGGGAGTTGCATTACTTGCCTGCAGGTACTCATAGACGAGGAGGCGATCCCTCGTGATCCTAGCCAACGCAGAGTCATCAGCTCCTGTCATCCGGAGCTTGATATTTCAGAGGTTTATATCATTTCATCTTGTTGTACAGTACGGGTAGGTCGGGGCCCTGTCCTGACCATCTTATTAGTATTCCTAGAGGCTTGCAGTCTGTATATATTTCCCTGTGGTCAGTTGAGCTGGTTGTGTGAGGACGTGCGGTTTGTTATAGCTGTTTAGCATTTCAGTTTATGTTGGCCGTGTGAGGCCTTAGTTTGACAGTAGTGGTGACATTGCCGGTTACGTAGTCTTACAGTAATCCTGTGTTTAGTTACAGATAACTAGACAGCATGGTGGCCTTGTCGGCCCGCATAGGCTTCCTTATATTGAGATGTTTCTGGTTAGCTGTCATTACAGGTACAGGTGGCTATAGGCCTAGTTGGCCGGAGGCTGTGTTTACAGCCGTTATATAGCCCTTTGTTTCCAGAAATCTGAGTTAGAGCCAGCCAGGCACCAGATGTGCTCAGGCTTAGTAGTCTAGCATTCCAGGTCCTAGTAGGGCACCAGGTGCCAGTCATACCCCCATAGGCGGGGCATGACAAGGGCTATCTGTACTGTAATGTTGATCAGCCTGATATGGGGAAAGCTTCATCCCATCTTCGTCCAAATTGGGGACGACATGCCACTCCTTGGAGTGACGTAAACCCACCCGCTCAGTGGGCGACATAGTTACCAACCCAGGGGCGGCGAGGACGCTCAAAAGGGTGACCTCACGACACAACCAAGTCTCAACAAACAATAAGCACATGTATTTAGCAAGCATGTTTAAACTGAAAAAAAATACTATCTGAATTCTGATTTCTTATTCTGCTCTCTTTTTGTATTATACTGATTCTCATACTGCTTTATACTGAATCTGTGATCTTTATCTAACTGCATGGCTAATTTGTAGCCAAGATACTATCTAACTGTATGGCTATACTGTAGCCAAGATATCATCTGTCTGTATGGCTAATCTGTAGCCAAGATACTATCTGACTGTCTGATTTACTTTACTAACTCTTATTCTGAATATCTGTCATATTATTCTAGAAACATGCTTGCTAATCACATACTGGGCTATACTGAGTCTGAAATGCTAACTTTCCATTTTGGCGCATGCTTTACTAACTTTCGAACTGAGTACAATATAACAACGCAAATCGAATTTACTGAACTTGCACAATACTCAATATTCAACTCCGGGAATTCTACTACGGAGTTTACTGTGCTATACAAGGCTAAAACTACTAACTTGCCGAAGAAACTGGCTTTACATACCTTAACCTCGGTTTATCCGACTAACGGACGAAGCTTGGTCAGTACTCCAGCTATCTCTCCCAACTGCATTTACATATATGTCAATTAGAACTAAATACACCAATATTCTGAAAGAAAACGTCACTTTTGATATATTTATAGCCTAAACTTTGGCTTATCAAAAGACGGTCAAAAACTTGCTATTTCTCGAAAGTCCAGAAGGGAGAAATATTCACTTTAAGGCTAGGAGCACATAGACACTAATCTGGAGCAATTCCACTTACCTTAGCCTGGTAGCACGACGATTTGTCGGCCGAATTTTGTGAAACTAAATCCGTAGGAATGCTCCTTGCTGCTAAATACCTCAGTATCTAAGGTTAATTTGGATTTGGACTATGTTTGACGGCGTAATCGAGCGATAATTTAACAATACTTTCGCACCCTCTTTGTATTCTCACGAGCTTCTGGAAATTATTTGATATAATAATGAAATGAACCAAAGTGGAGGCTTTATATACTTAGGCCTGGACAGGGCCAACGTTTCACGGAGCCAACGTGGAGGCTCCACCTTTGTGACACGTTGCCATCGCGGAGGGGCTCTGCCCCGGCTCCTTTCGCGATGGTTCGACAGGTTTCTCGTCTGGTGTTTTCCCGGGCCTTTTTCTAGCATGTATGGCTTTCAAATACTCTTAACCAACACACGAATAGGCCATCTATGTGTTGGGAATTTTACGGGGTGTAACAATAAACTTCCCTTGTTAAATTCAAATCATTTTCCAAATGTCTTTTTACCATAGTAGACAGGAAACATGGGCTTTGAGTAATTTTCATGAAATTACGCTATCAAACTCCATTCAAATGCAAATTAACTTCGGGTAACAAATTCTAGGCCTATATGAAGCATCTCTATGGAGTTATTTCTTGAAAATTCACTCGGTGTTTCGGAACACCGTCGAGTAAAGGTTGTCAGAATTACTCCGAATTAAATCCTAAACGACCACAGGAAATTGGTAAATATTTCTCTCTTCTAAACTCTCGAGAAATTGTGGCTTTTCAGCCGAGTTAAATAAAGTTGAATTATGGTTATTATTATTATCGAAGGATGTTGTTGTTTGCCAAATTTAGTATTGAAAATAGCCCTATTCTCTCAACGAAAGGGTTGCAGTCAAGTGGAACCACCAGTTACAGGTTGAAACTCATTAGTTAAATGAGAATCGACATTCGAGATATGTTAAGGCTTATCCTTTCGGCAAGTTATTCTCATCGTATAATAGTACGACCTACTTTCTTGAATTGAGATAACGATCCTATATGTTGTAGCTAGCTGCTGTCAGTAGATTATGATTATATATATGTTTTGATTAGCTGATGTCCTTAGATTATGAGTATATATGTCGTGATTAGCTTCTGTTCATAGACTATGATCATATAGGTTGTGGTTAGCTACTAAAAAGCATTTTGAGAGTACATTGCAGTATCCCTCGTCAGGGAAGAGTATGTTAAGTGTGACTCACGCTAGGAGCATCATAGGAACTCATCTGTTATTCTGTTCACAGTACTAGTAGAATTCTGATATTTTGCTATCATTCCAAAGGCCTTAGAAGTTTATGGTTAGCTGTTGGACCTGATCTAAGTTGGATAGCATCGGGCGCAGCGGGGCGATATGGCTTTCAGTTTGACACCTGTATTGTTAGTAAAGCTTGCCCAGAGGCCGTTGGTGTACCTTTGTTCGGTTGATTTGTGGGGTATATAAAACGACACGCAAGTGCACGTGGTCGAACAAGTAGTAAGTGGATTTAGTAAGCCAAGTATCGATCCCACAGGGACTTGGATGAAGTGCAATCTGCTCAAGTGTACTATATTTCGATTCTAAAAATGCAGACAACAGTGTAACGAAAAGTTTGATATTTTGTTTTATAATTTTTATGCTAAATCTAAAATAACTATCTAAAGTGAGTCTGAACTATGAATGAGAGCATGCTGAGGTTAAACGAACATGTAATGAAATTAATTATCATTATAATTTAGTTAATCTTTTCCTCTGGTTGCTAGCCAAGAACATTTGCCAAGAGATTAAAACTCTCGTATTTAACCTCACTTAAGAATCATGAACCATCCACCTACATTTCTGTGATTAAATGCAATTCATGTTCTAGCCATACAAACCCGGTTCCTAAATTGACTAATACGACTTTCATGTATATTTCTATCCTGAAAGTAAATCAATTCCCAATTTTCCCAAATCAAGTAAAGATCATATCCTATTAATTCATAACTTTCCAATTTCTTACTCTCTCGAGTGAAACCGGACTTTTTAGATGTAGATTAACGTAGGCCACACATTAATGCAGTAAGAACAAGAATTAATACAACAACCATGGAAGAAAAGATGAAAAACCAAAGAATCAATGATCACATTTCATCACAATTGTTCATAACCTCAGCAAGAAGAGGAATTAGCCACTCATTTGTGGATTAAACATCTTTAAATGAGTGTTAATCATACAAGCAATTGAATACAAGAAGAAGGAAAGAGAGAAAAACCCTGATATTTTCGTCCCCTCAACTGCATGTAACCCACGTTCTTGCTCCACCAAGTCAGAATATTGAAAAATGAACCTAAGTGTTCTATTTATACTGCTGGGAATTTTTCTCGGAATAATGAGCAACGTGTCACGGAGTGCATCGCGGAGCACTGCCTCCTTGACACGCTACAGACGCGGACCTTCACTGGAACTAGGGGTCCAGGAATTAAATCCCAACGTGGCACGGCGTGCAACGCGGAGCCAAGCCACCGTGCCACGGACCGGACGCGGACCCTCTCTGGAATTTGGGCGAAATTTCCCTATCCAGGCAGAAGGCCTCCACGATGGCAGCGTGACATGGCTCCATCGCGGAGCCCCTTTATTTCATGCTGTCCAACGCCTTGTCCCGTGCTCGCATCCAAGTCCAACCCCGATATCCTCCAACATGCATTTAAGCTTCCCAAAATTACATTTTACCTGCAAAACAATGCTAATCATGTTGGTTAGTATAAATTCACATTTTATTACCAATTACATGAGAATGTATACACATTGATAGATAAACAAGGCGAAAATGGTACTTTTGAGTATCACTTGGGCATATAAATTTGCCCAAGATCACTTACCCCACACTTAAATCCTTGTTCGTCCTCGAACAACAATCCTACACTTCATGCAATTTACATCCCAACCTCGCTACTTTGGTTCGACAATTTAGGCTACGGTCATACCGATTATTCAATACAATAAATCATCAAGAAAACATGCATGGTCCTATCAATGCAATGACCTTCAAAACATCAAGACCTCCTAAACTTTAAGAATCGACTCTCGATATTGGCAAACTCATGCAAATCAGCTGATCAAGATATCCGACACGAAAATTAATCTTTCATCAAGCATGTGCCCTCACAACCCAAGAGAATCTTCCCCTTTTTGCTCATATGACTCACAAAATTTTACGCAGGGGCATGTAAACACAATTTCGCTCTCTCTCCCAAAAGAATTCACATGCATCATGTCATGACCCATAAGCTTGCCCTTAGTGTATTACTCCACTAATATAAAGAAGTGCGATGTAAGATCACGTAGGACTTTAACGGGTTGTAATGGAAGCTACGGAACTAGCAAATATTGGGTTAGCCAATAATAGCACTAGCATCCTTAAGCGCCTTTTCAACACATCCCATCAACTCATGGACATTATTTCTTTTTTTTCATCATCCCATTCTTGATGTTTTTCTTTAGTATGGCCCATCGTATTAAGCACACTTGACACAACAACAAAGATTATTCATACACCTTCATTATAGTTTATTTATAGCAAGTGCACCTTCAACCTTTTCTTTTCTTCTATCACTCTGCTTTTCTTTTTCTTTTCACCATTCTCACTCTTTGACACTTTGGGAAAATTATTTTCTCTTCTTAAGCGCTTAAGAGTTTTGTATAGACTTTATGGCTAATGAAAAGAAGGGATTAAGCTCGATTTACACTTTTTTGGACCGAAGAAAAAAATAATATGTTAAAGGCTCAATGGGCTGACTAGGGTATACAATCAAGGTGGGTACAACAAGGAAAAATAGAAACTCTCGGTTAAAACAAAGAAATGCTTACATCCTTTCCTACAATACACCTCCTTCATTTTGTTTTGCACACACACCAGGCAAGTTCTAGACACTTCACAATAGCATGGAATAACAACACCTCACTTCACACTTTTTGCACATGCTCAATTCAAGATGTATTCACAGACTCTTCAATCAGCTAATTACAGGAATTCAAACATTAAGCCTCAATCACACTGAATCAAACTCTATGGCCTAGGTATCTCAACATATTTACAAAGTTGCATGCTTTCATATGAATCACCTTTGCATTTTAAATATCATGTACAACACGCAACCAGAATTTCGCAACCATAAAGTAACTACAGGTTTTGGGATGCAACCCACCAAAGAAAAAAACTGAAAAATAATTGAGAGAAAAAAACTACTCCTAACGACTACATTTCCCTTAAGATGGTCGTCATCCATCCATCATAGGGAACGGTCACTACTATGACTTCGGTTCAATGGGACCATTCTCGGTAAAAGAACTGAAAACAAACACCGAGAAACCCAAGAGTAAAAAATGTTGAAAATATCGATCATTTCGATAGAAAAAATATGTACAAAATATTTTAAATTTTAAAAATATCGATCATTTCGATAACAAAAATATGTACAGAATCAGCTAGCAACATTCAGCAACACACATCAATTTCACATAAATTTACAATACAGAACAACACTTTAACAATTCACAAACAATTCACAAATCACAGGGAACAACAAAATTTCACATGCACGACAACAGATTAGAGCATACATACAAAACAGCACAGCCCAGCACCTAACTACTTCCACCCCACACTTAGCTCGAACACTGTCCCCAGTGTTCACAAAAATTAAAATAGCACAAAATCGGGTGGTGGAACTCCCTAATCAGTCAAAGTATTCCACTTCTTCGTCGGGTGCTGCTGCTTCATCTCCCATGTCTGAATCGCCCCCGTCGTCTTCATCGGACTCCATATCGGAGTCCTCTCGACGTGTCTCCTCGTCTGTGGGGACGTCATCATCCGTGGGCTCTACAAATTCTGGCCCCACTCGGCATAGAGCCCTGGCGTTTTCACCGAAGGGGTAGTCTAGCTCGAGCTGCCATAGCTCCTTCTCTGTCGCCGGCCTCCCGCCTATCCTCAGCTGGAGCATCTGCATCCCATACATTCGATCCATATACTAATCATCACAAGCATGTCGCTCGCCAAGTGTAAGCACTGGCCCGTGGGTGGTGTCGGGAGCCTTAGTTTTAGTAACATCTAAGGCCCGCCGCTCCATCTGCGAGATATAGTCAAGGGCCTCCTCCTCGACATCTAGGCCCCTGAGGAAGGTGGTGAGTAGTCCACCAAAGCCATACTTGTGCCCCTGATGCAACCGGGCTCTCTTTATGGCGGAGATAATCACCGCCCCCACGTTGATCTCCAGCCCTTTCATCAGGGCGTAGACCAGGCATACACGATCCCGGGTTACATCTGTCATATGTACCCTCGGGATGAGGCAGGAACATACAATCTTCAGCCATATTCTGGCTTCCCTGTTCATCTGTGAATAGGGCAAAGTCTGGTGGTAGCCCCTCTCTTTGTGTCTGCTCCATCTAGCTGTCGATCGAGTCCCACACAATGTGCATCTGATGTCCGCATACGGTGGGGTAATGTTCAGCTGTCGGAGTACATGGGCATCTGTGTCCCGCGCTACTATGATAGCATTGAGGTGGTGGGGCTCCAAAGTGACTATTTGCCCTCTGATTTTGATGGTGTGACTTCTGATAGTCGGGTTCCAGTTGGCATAGAATTCCTGAACCAAGTGCAAGTTACATTCCTTGGGCTCTTCAAAGATGAAATTGAGCCCAGCTGCCTCTATTCGGTGGACCATCCTAGGGAACTCCTGTGCCAATGGTTCCCGTGCTATATGCTCCTCGGGGAAATATTTGTTTTCTTTGTGCTTTGCCTACCACTTTTTCCCCTCATCAGTCACCCATCTTATTCCGTATTGGCAGCGTTGGCTGCCTGGAACTGCTGGTGCTGCTGGGACTGCTGTGCCCAGTCTGATTCGCTTCCTTCCGGCGCCCGAAGTTGATGCGCCTTTCCCTTTCTCTTGCCTGCTTGCCATTTTACCTGTCAACCCAAGTAGACAAGATCAATGTTAAGCTAATGGATATTAACTTCGGCTAAGGTCGGGTTAAGCTAGGTTACCCCACACTTAGTCCTTAGCTACAGTTACAACAATACGGCAAGATTATCTTTATTTACACACAATAACCAACTATACAATCATGCTTAGTGCGTTCGAAAAATTCGACGGTATATCTTCTGCGTACTACTCAGACTTCATACAGCTAATCACAATCACTACCATCGCTAACATTTTACCCATCGCACTTAGCAAGGAAAAACAAAGAAATGAAAACAACAACAAAAATTTATCTACACGAACCTATACAACCAACCAAATTCTTACAAATTTCATCATTCCCTTAACCCGAGAATCCGTCGTTCTATTTATATCCTAACAATTAGTACATCGACTCATCTCATTCAACATGTACATCCCGTCATGAAACTCACAAGTTCACTACATTTTCAACTTCAAATTCAAAAACAAGCCCTAGAAATGATATTATCAAGCAAATTCGATTAATTTATGCAATTAACGAGTTCAAGCAATCATAACGACATTTCGAACATTCATCAACAACAATTAAATTGAATTCATGATTAATTTCTACTTAGGGCAATTTAGCTCACCTCGCATGCTCAATATCGAAGAAAATTGACAAGAATTGAGGTGGAATCGAAGAACATACCTTGAAGTTGAAGAAATTACGCAAATTTGATGATTTTCTACTCCTCCGTGTCACGTTGAAGGGGGATGGGTTTTGGGGAGTTTTGGTCGCAGAGTAATTGAAAAATAAGGAAAGGAAGGGGTTTTTCGAGGTTAAAAAGTAGGGAAATCGCACGGGTCACCCGGCGACCCGGTGTGACCCGTCGCGATATACACGACAACGTGTCACGGAGTGCATCGCGGTGCACTGCCTCCGTGACACGGAGCTGTCGCGAGCCTGTTCTGGAAATATTAAAAAAAATCCGGATTATACCTCAACGTGTCACGGAGGTAACGCGGAGGTCTACCTCCGTGACACGGAGCTATCACCCCAGCTCACTATTTTGCCACTTTTTGTTAATTTTCATACCTCGACTTTTCCTTCGCGATTCCGTGCATATTTTCCTCCGTTTGACCTGAAATTCATCTCACTATACAAAATTGGTTAGAATTATAGGTTTCACTCTAAATACAAATAAAACAAAAACTAAGACGAAAATTTTTGTAGTAAATCAAGAAAAAGAAAAAGAAAAATCTATTTACACTTTACAAAAAGGAAGAATTTTTTTTTTCATGGGTTGCCTCCCGTGCAGCACCTGGTTTACCATCGCGACTCGACGTTGTTAAGCTCAATTGTCCTCTAGGGTGATGGACGATTTCTCTCGATCACCGTCCTCCCCCCAGTAGTGCTTACACCGATCCGGTGGTTTTCCCATTAACTCCCATGAATCCTTAATCTGCTCATCATCACCTTGATCAATCACATTGATCACCGATAGTTCTTCGTGCACCATCGGGAGCTTGGGTGCCTTGTACACATCGAACACCTCCACCTTGTCGTGTGCTCGCATTGTTAGCTGCCCCGCAGCTACGTCAATTAGTGCTTTCCCGGTCGCCAAGAAAGGACGTCCCAAAATAAATGGGACTTCCACGTCTGGTTCAAAATCCAGCACGACAAAATCTACCGGGAAAATTAGGGAGCCAACTTGCACCAGAACTTCCTCCACAATGCCATCAGGTTTGGCTAGGGATCGATCCGCCAATTGCAAGATTACTGTTGTGGGTCTAGGACTCCCTAGACCCAACTTTCTGAATACCGATGACGGCATCAAATTTATGCTCGCTCCCAAATCACACAATCCACGAGCTCGGATGCTCTGCCCAATAGTAATCTGGATAGTAAAGCTCCCAGGGTCTTTGAGCTTTGTGGCCAGTCTATTTTGAATCCGGGAAGTGCACTCCTTCGTTAGAGCCACCGTAGCATACTCAGTCAACCGACTTTTGTGCCACAATGTCCTTTATATACTTAGCATATTTTGGCACTCCCTGCAAAACATCAACAAGAGGTAAGTTAATATGTACCTGTTTCAGCACCTCCATGAATTTCTTGAAACATGCCTCTTCCTTGTGTTTCTTTAATCGTTGAGGGAACGGGGGTGGAGGTCTTTTTGATTCAGCTTCCTTAGTCTTCCCCCTTTCAGTACTTTGCTCCCTCTCAACTTCTGCTGCTCCCGATTGTTGAGGTGGTCTTTCTGGTTCCACCTCTTTCAGCTGCAAACCACTCCTTGTGGTCACTGCATTCACCTGCTAGGGATTAGGATCTGTGTCGCTCGGAAGTCCTCCTCTAGGCCTTGTGTTTTGGGCTCCAGCAAATTGCCCAAATTGATATTCAAGTGCCTTGGTAGCTAACTGGTTGTTTTTCACTTCGGCTGCCAATTTCACATAGTCAGCCTGCAATTGAGCTTGGTTAGCTATCATGGTCTTGAACATCTCCTCAATGCTGGGTGATGGTGGTGGAGGAGGTCCATTGTTGTTTCTGAATTGTGCTTGATAATTCTGCTGCCCTCCTTGGTTCCTTTGCACACCCTGACCCGAACTTTGCCCCTGATGGTTGTTGCTACCCCATGAGAAATTAGGGTGATTCCTCCAATTGGAATTGTAGCTATTACCATACTGTTGGTGGTTCCTTTGCACATTACCCACAAAGTTTACCGAGTCAGGATTGGCTCCACAACACTCAGCTGAGTGCTCACTGCTTCCACACACTTCACACCACATTTGCTGTACTGCAATAACTGGGGCTTGAGGCTGGTTCATTGTCATGTTTCTGAAGTGGGTGTTAAGTTGATTTTGCAATGCAGCTATCTGTGCAGCAATAGCTGTAAACCCATCCACTTCTAGCACTCCTGCTGCTTTCCTTGTCCCGCCTCTTGATGAATCGACATTCCATTCAGGATTGCCCTGCGAAATACGGTTCAACAAGGTATACAGCTCCTCATAAGTTTTCTCCAGCGCTTGTCCTCCAGCTGCAGAGTCTAGCAATATTTTTGTGTGGGGTTCCAAACCCTCTATAAAAGTGTGCACCAGCACATCATTGGACTGATGATGATGAGGACAATCCCGCAACATGGACTTGAATCTCTCCCAGGCCTGATATAAATTCTCTCCCTCTCTCTGTTTGAAACTTAGAATTTAACTTCTAAGTCTTGCTGTTTTACCAAAGGGAAAAAACCGTACAAAAAATTTCCTTGCAAGATCATCCCACGTAGAAATAGAATTCGGTGGCTCAGCTTTCAACCACCTCTTGGCTTCTCCCAATAGTGAGAATGGGAACAATGTAAGCCGGACATAATCTGATGACACTCCAGCGGGGATGTAAGTGTCACTTATCTCCAAAAAATTTTGGAGATGCTGCTGTGGATCTTCATGAGGGAGACCGGTAAACTGCCCGCTAGTGTGCAGCAATTGCATCATATTCTGCTTAAGTTCAAACCTCCCTCCTGACTCAGGTTTGCGGATGCTAGATGTGACATTATTAGCATGTGGGATTGCCACCTCGCGAACCGGCCGAGCCGCTACTTCTTCGGGAACTAACACTGCCCGTACTTCCGGTGGATTCTGTTGTTGCTCCATGATCGTCTGTCTAAGCAACTGCAACTTTCTTTGTAGAGCTTCTCTCCGTTTACTGTGAAATATCCTTTCTGGCTCTATATACGATTCCACCAGCTCCTTGTCTCTTGCCAGTGTTCAACAGAAATTAAGTCTGCAAAATACAGGCTAAGACCAAGTTGTCAACACTAAGAAAATAAAAATACAGTAAATTAACACTTAAAACAAATTCACCAATTGCCAAGTCCCCGGCAACGGCGCCAAAAACTTATTCGGTTGATTTGTAGGGTATATAAAACGACACGCAAGTGCACATGGTCGAACAAGTAGTAAGTGGCTTTAGTAAGCCAAGTATCGATCCCACAGGGACTTGGATTTGCTCAAGTGCAATCTGCTCAAGTGTACTATATTTCGATTCTAAAAATGCAGACAACAGTGTAACCAAAAGTTTGATATTTTGTTTTATAATTTTTATGCTAAATCTAAAATAACTATCTAAAGTGAGTCTGAACTATGAATGAGAGCATGCTGAGGTTAAACGAACATGTAATGAAATTAATTATCATTATAATTTAGTTAATCTTTTCCTCCGGTTGCTAGCCAAGAACATTTGCCAAGAGATTAAAACTCTCGTATTTAACCTCACTTAAGAATCATGAACTATCCACCTACATTTCTGTGATTAAATGCAATTCATGTTCTAGCCATACAAACCCGGTTCCTAAATTGACTAATACGACTTTCAGGTATATTTCTATCCTGAAAGTAAATCAATTCCCAATTTTCCCAAATCAAGTAAAGATCATATCCTATTAATTCACAACTTTCCAATTTCTTGCTCTCTCGAGTGAAACCGAACTTTTTAGATGTACATTAACGTAGGACACACATTAATGCAGTAAGAACAAGAATTAATACAACAACCATGGAAGAAAAGATGAAAAACCAAAGAATCAATGATCACATTTCATCACAATTGTTCATAACCTCAGCAAGAAGAGGAATTAGCCACTCATTTGTGGATTAAACATCTTTAAATGAGTGTTAATCATACAAGCAATTGAATACAAGAAGAAGGAAAGAGAGAAAAACCCTGATATTTTCGTCCCCTCAACTGCCTGTAACCCACGTTCTTGCTCCACCAAGTCAGAATATTGAAAAATGAACCTAAGTGTTCTATTTATACTGCTGGGAATTTTTCCCGGAATAACGAGCAACGTGTCACGGAGTGCATCGCGGAGCACTGCCTCCGTGACACGCTACGGACGTGGACCTTCACTGGAACTAGGGGTCCAGGACTTAAATCCCAACGTGGAACGGCGTGCAACGCGGAGCCAAGCCACCGTGCCACGGACCGGACGCGGACCCTCTCTGGAATTTGGGCGAAATTTCCCTATCCAGGCAGAAGGCCTCTGCGATGGCAGCGTGACATGGCTCCATCGCGGAGCCCTTTATTTCATGCTGTCTAACGCCTTGTCCCGTGCTCGCATCCAAGTCCAACCCCGATATCCTCCAACATGCATTTAAGCTTCCCAAAATTACATTTTACCTGCAAAACAATGCTAATCATGTTGGTTAGTATAAATTCACATTTTATTACCAATTACATGAGAATGTATACACATTGATAGATAAACAAGGCGAAAATGGTACTTTTGAGTATCACTTGGGCATATAAATTTGCCCAAGATCAACCTTGACGCCTCCAGGGCCATAATTTGAATAGGATGGTCTTACCCTAGAGTCAGCGGCACCAGGATTGCCCAGTGAAATGAGTGACAACCTGCCATGTAGTTAGCCACTGCCAGTGTCTATTAGTTTCAGTCAATTTAGTGCTTTTCATATAGGTCGCCTAGGAAGTCATCCCAGTTATACAAGTCAAATAAATCCGTGGGTACCCTAAGGAGGGAACCTTGTTAGTACTTGGATGCAGGGCCAATGCCCCAGCCTGCTCTTATAGATACTCAGGAACAGGTTGCTGTGAACGGCAAGGTCTAGGTAAACTTACCTATAAGGTTAGAAATCACTAGAGGAGGTATATGAAATCTAAACCGACCAAGTTAAGATCTAAGGGACTAGAACCACAGTAGTACAATATTATCTTCGGGCTAAGAATTATAGTAAACCGCCTGGGGAAGGTTAGGGGATGACTGTTTAGGAGCATGTCTGATTAAGTAGCTGCCCTACAGTTGTTCTAAGCGAAGGAACTATATAGAGACTGGATGCTAACTCCGAAACTGGTTAGTGACGGGGATGAGTCTGAAGATCGGAGCCTGTATCATAAAACGATACAGCATAAAGTATGCGGTTAGTACGTGGAATGTACCGAGTATGCAAGATAAGTAAAACTGCTTTAGTAAGTAAAGTCATTAAAACATGCATAATATAAAACTCAATCAAGATAAGAATTTGAGAGTAGGACTTTCATGCTATTTTCTAAAATCATGATCTGAACATAACTGAACATCTTAACTGAATAAAATGACCCAAAGCTGAAATCTGATAATCATAAGTAAAATTGAACATTGGGTCAAACCTGCTTTAGAACACACACACGCAGACACACACACACGCACACACACACACACACACACATATCATGAATGATAAACATACATAACTGAAATCATGAGGAACAATGGGAGACTCGTCAAATAACCGACATTACCATGATAGAGCTTACGTGGTCCCGACTATCACACTCAAGTGGGCAGACCCGTCTAAATCCTTGCCAGGGCTAAAGACGCTACCATGATATCAATATCAAGATGAAGGCCCCTTGGGGCAGGGGAAAGCTCACAAAGGAGGTCCCAAATAATCTGATCATACCGATGTTGGCTCGTAGTTCTGAGGCATAGGGTTGACTAAACCTTAGCCTACTCGGTGCTAGACACTACTCCAAAAATATGCATATGCTCTCCATCTTCTAGTAACAAAGTTGAATAATCATATACATATAAAATCTGAAATCATAGATGAGGAGCCTTGACTCAAACGATACCACAAGCTAAATATAATTGGGAGTCTTGACTCCAAAACCATGTGGTAAGCTAATTTGTGAAATCATAAATCATACTTGAACATATGGGCTTGCCCAATACTTAAACATGCTTGAAAATACTTGATTCACTTGAAAACATGATCATAGACATGGGTAACTTGAAAACATGCTTTTCTCATAAATATCTCATCATACTTGAACATACATCATATTTCTCAACTTTCATGAACTTCGCATGGATGGACATCATGATTTATAAAACTTGAAAACATGATTTATAATTTAAAACATTGAAAAACTTGCCCATGAATCATAATTCAACAAAAGAAACATGCTTAGATCATACCTATGGTAGAAACTAAGGAAATTCATGCATTGGGTTAATACCCCATAAGATCAACATATAGATTTTCATGAATTAGAGAAGGGATTGGGCATGGATGTGAACAAATTCACCCATTCATAACCCTACATACCTGAGAACGACTGATTCTACATCTCCCTTGATTTCCCAATGAAGATTTGTTGAAGAACTTGAAGAACTAGACTTGATCACCTCTTCAAAACCTCTAAACTTGCATGCATGAATTACGAATAGATTCGAATGAACTTACCCCTCTTAAAACTCACTATTCATAGCTTAAACCGATGTTGTTTAGGCCTTAGGATTATAGGAATTACAGAAAAGCCCTTAATAACTCACAGGGAAAAACTGACTGCCAGTCCCAACGAGGGACTGGACGAGTCGTCACCATGGACCACGACTCATGGTCAGAAGTCATTAAGTGCATTGCCACAATTTCACTGTTTCTCATCACGAGGGACTTAACGAGTCGTTACTAGGGACCACGACTCGTGGTCACCTCCCGTTGCCTTTACTTCCTATTTTCTCCTTTCTTCAACCAACCTTGATCACAATTGACTTAACGAGTCAGGAGGCTGACCACAACTCGTGGTCATGACCATGGTGACCCACAGACCTGAATTTCCAACTTAAGTAATACACCTTACCATGAGTCACTTAACGACTCGTGGTCATCCTGATGGGTCACAGGATGACTCGTTCTGTTACCTGGTGCAGAAAATCCTGTTTTCTCCATTTCAACTCCCGGGTCTGATCTTAGGGTTTTGGGGTAAACAATATCTCCCCCTTGGGAATATTCATCCTCGAATGTTAAAAATCATAGAGAAAAGCAGAGAAATGCAATCATCATACTCAAATACTGATTATATAAGCTAAAAACTGATGGAATGTCTAACTCCGATTTAAACTACATAATTGAACTGCATGAATCATACATACATACATACTTTTACATGAAAGAAACTAAGCTACATGAGCTGAACATGAATCTAAATTGAGTTTTAGGGAAAAAACTGATACCTCAAGCTGAAACTAAGCTGAAAGGGAATAGGTGTGGGTATCTAGCCATCATATCTACTTCGGCTTCCCACGTAGCTCCCTCAACATGCTGATTCCTTCATAAAACTTTAACTGAAGCTACTTCTTTTTTTCTTAGCTTGCAAATCTTCCGACTAGTAACTCTACCGGAACCTCTTCATAACTAAGGCTGTCTTTTACACCTACACTCTCCATCGGAACAACAAGAGCTAGATCACCCAAACACTTTTTTACGAGAGATACATGAAAAACGGGATGACCGGAAGCTAATTCTAAAGGCAACTCCAATTCATATGCCACCTTGCCAACCCGTTCCACAATCCAATACGGGCCAACATAACAGGGACTGAGTTTTCCTTTCTTCCCGAACCTCATCACTCCCTTCACGGGAGACACCTTTAGAAACACCCAATCATCGACTTCAAACTCAAGTTCTCTCCTTCTCACATCTGCATAGGACTTTTGGCGACTCTGAGCTATTCTCAATCTGTCCCTTATGAGCTGAACTTTTTTCATGGCCTCATGAACTGAATCTAATCCTATCATTGCAGCTTTACCTACTTCAAACCAACCAATAGGTGATCTACACCTCTGCCTGTAGAGAGCCTCAAACGGAGCCATCTAAATATTGGAATGGTAGTTGTTGTTATACGCAAACTCAATAAAAGGCAAATGATCATCCCAACTAACCTTGAATCCAATCACGCACGCTCTCAACATGTCCTTGAGAGTTTGAATAGTCTACTTCGCCTGACCATCCATTTGTGGGTGAAATGTTGTACTGAGCTTGACCTGAGTACCAAGTCCCTTTTGAAACGATCTCCAAATTAAGGAGGTAAATTAAGTACCTCTGTATGATATTGTTCGGTGTGTTTGTTGGGTGTTAAAAACCGACACGCAAGTGCACGTGGTCAAACAAGTAATAAAGTGGCTAAGTAAGCCAAGTATCGAACCAAGGAGACTCTGGATAAGTAAAAATTGCTCAAGTATACTATATTCTATCTTACTTCTATATATGTTGACAACAACGTAACCAAAAGTTAAATAATTTTGTTTATAAATTATATACTAAAACTATTAACAAATATATACTTTGAATTTAAACTATGGATATGAGCATGACAAGGTTAAGAACAAGTAATGAACTTGATTATAATCATAATTCGGTTATTCTTCTCTTCTAGTTGCTAGCCAAGAACATTAGCCAAGAGATTAAAACTCTCGTATTTAATCTCACTTAAGAATCATAAACCATCCGTCTACATTTCTGTGATCAAATGCAATTTATGACCTCGCAATACAATTCCGGTTCCTAAATTGACTAATATGGCTTTCAAGTATATTTCTATCAGGAAAGCACATCAAAACCTTTCCCAAATCAAGTTAAGAACAATACCCTATTAATTCACAACTTTCCAATTTCGTGCTCTCTCGAGTGAAATCGGACTTTTTAGATGACCATTAATGCGGCCACACACTAATGCAATAGAAACAAGAATTAATAGAACAACATAGAAGAAGAAGATGAAAAACCATACAATTCAATAATCGAAATTCATCACCATTGTTCATAACCTCAGCAAGGAAGAGAATTAGCCACTCATTTGTGGATTAATCGTCCTAAAACAAGTGTTAATTATACAAACAATTGATTGAAAGAAGAAAGAAAGAGAGAAAAACCCTTAGCTTTTTCGTCCCTCAACTGCCTGTAACCCACGTCCTTGCTCCACCAAGTCTGAATTAATTAAAAATAAGCCTAAGTATTCTATTTATACTATTGGGAATTTTTCCCGAAATAACAAGCAACGTGTCACGGAGGCCAACGCGGAGCACTGCCTCCATGACACGGCGTGGACGCGGACCCTCACTGGAAGTCTAGGGTCCGGGAATAAAGCCTCAACGTGGCACGGCATGCAACGCGGTGGCTTGCCTCCGTGCCACGGAGCTGTCGCGAGGCTCTACTGGAAATTGACAATTAAATCACCCTCCAGGCAGTGTGCCTCCGCGATGGTAGCGTGGCACGGCTCCATCGCGGAGCCCCTTTACATTGTGCAGTCCAATGTCTTTTTCGTGCTCGCATCCAAGTCCAACTCCGATATTGTTCCAACATGCATTTTAGCTCCTCAAAATCATGTTTTACCTACAAAACAATGCTAATCATGTTGGTTAGTATAAATTCACATTTTATTACCAATTACATGAAAATGTATACACATTGCACAATAAACAAGACGAAAATGATACGTTTGAGTATCACTTGGGCATATAAATCTGCCCAAGATCACTTACCCCACACTTAAATCCTTGTTCGTCCTCGAACAACACATACACAACTCATGCAAATTACATCCCAACCTTCGCCACTATGGTGCGACAATTTGAGCTACCGTCATACCGATCATTCAATATTGTAAATCATCAAGAAAACATGCATGTTCTTACAATGCAGCGACCTTTAATACATCAAGACTTCCTAGACTTTAAGAATCGACCCTCAATATCGGCAAACTCATGCAAATCAGCTAATCAAGATATCCGACACGAACATCAATCTTTCATCAAGCATGTGCCTTCACAACTCAAGAGAATCTTCCCCTTTTTGTTCATGTGACACACAAACATTCAAGTAGGGGCATGTAGAAATTAATTTCACTCTCTCTCCCAAAAGGATTCACATGCCTCATGTCATGACCCATAGGCTTGCCCTTAGTGTATTACTCCACTAATATAAAGAAATGCAATGTAAGATCACGTAGGACTTTAATGGGTTGTAATGGAAGCTATGGAACTAGTACATATTGGATTAGCCAATAATAGCCACTAGCATCATTAAGCGCCTTTTCAACACATTCCCATCAACTCATGAACATTGCTTCTCTCTTTTCTTTTTTTCTCATCATCCCATTCATGCTGGTTTACTTTCGTATGGCCCATTTCATCAAACACACTTGACATGACACAAAGGTTTTTCATGCACCTTCATTATCATTTCATTATAACAAGTGCCTCTTCAACCTTTTCTTTTCTTTCCTCACTCTGCTTTTCTTTTTCTTTCCACTATTCTCACTCTTTGACACTTTGGGAAAATTTTTTCTGTTCTTCTTAAGCGCTTAAGAGTTTTGTATAGACTTTACGGCTAATGAAAAGAAAGAATTAAGCTTAGTTTATACAATTTTGGACAAAAGAAAGAAATAATCGGCTAAAGGCTCAACAGGCTGACTAGGGTATACAATCACATAAAAAGGTAGTGTATGACAAGAAAAAAAATAGAAACTCTCGGTTAAAACAAAGAAATGCCTACATCCTTTCCAACACTACACCTCCTTCATTTCATTTTGTACACACACCAGGCAAGTTCTAGACACTTCACAATAGCATGGAATAACAACACCTCACTTCACACTTCATGCACATGCTCGATTCAAGATGCATTCACAGACTCTTTAATTAGCCAATTACATGAATTCAAAATTAAGCCTCAATCACACCGAATCGAATTCTACAGCCCAGGTAACTCAACATATTTACGAAATTGCATGCTTTCAACCGAATCACTTTTACATTTTGAATATCAGTTACAACACGCAACCATAATTTCACAACCATATAGTAACTACAGGTTCCGTAATGTAATCCACCAAAGAAAAAAACTGAAAACAAATTAAAATCACTACTCCTACCTACTACATTTCCCTTAAGACAGTCGTCATCCATCCATCATAGGGAACGGTCACTAACTATGACTTCGGTTCAATGGGACTATTCTCGGTAAAAGAACCGAAAACAAACTCCGAGAAACCCAAAAATAAAAATTGAAAGAGAAAAAAAAATTCAAACATCGATCATTTCGATGGACAAATATTTACAAAATTTTTAATATGTACAAAATATTTTCGCAAAATTTTAAAAATATCGATCATTTCGATAGAGAAAAAAAAACATAAGAAAATATTTACAAAATTTTTTTTTTTACAGACTTAGCTGGCAAACCACAACATTTCACAACACACATCATCAATTACCACAAATATATACAGATACAAACCAGTTTGCACTTCACAAACACAGGGAAACTTAAACATACAAAACAAACAGAGGAAAGAACATACAAGCAAACCAGCCTAGCCCCAGCACCTAATTACTCCCCACCCCACACTTAAATCGAACACTGTCCCCAGTGTTCACAAAAATTCAAATCACAAAATTTTGGGTGGTGGAACTCCCTGATCAGTCGAAATATTTGACTTCTTCATCTGGTGCTGCTGCCTCATCGCCCATGTCCGAGTCACCTCCATCGTCGTCATCGGACTCCACATCGGAGTCCTCCTGACGTGTCTCCTCGTCCGTGGGGACATCATCGTCAGTGGGCTCTACAAATGCTGGCCCCACTCGGCATAACGCCAAATGGGTAATCCAACTCCAGCTGCCATAGCTCCTCCTCCGTGGCTGGTCTCCCACTAATCCGAAGCTGAAGCATTTGCATACCAAACGTCCGTGCCATGTACTGGTCGTCGCGAGCATGTCGCTCGCCAAGTGTCAGCACTGGCCCGTGTGTGGTGTCGGGGGCCTTAGTTTTGGTCACATCAAGGGCCCTCCGCTCCAATTGCGGGATGTAGTCCAAAGCCTCTTCCTCGATGTCGAGGCCTTGGAGGAAGGTGGTGATAAGTCCTCCGAACCCATACCTGTGGCCCTGGTGTAGTCGGGCTCTCTTCATGGCGGATATGATGACCGCCCCAACATTAATCTCTAGCCCTTTCATCAGGGCATACACCAGACAGACACGGTCCGGGGTCACATCAGTCATGTGCACCCCCGGGATTAAGCACGAACAGACTATCTTCAGCCAAATTCTTGCCACCCTGTTCATTTGAGAATACGGCAGAGTCTGGTGGTAACCCCTCTCCTTATGTCTGCTCCATCTGGCTGTGGATCGAGCCCCACACAATGTGCGTCTGATATCGACATATGGTGGGGTGATGTTCAGCTGGCGGAGAACGTGGGCGTCTGTGTCCCGCGCTCCAATGATGGCATTTAATTGTTGGGGTTCCAGAGTGACAATCTGCCCTCTGATCTTTATTGTGTGGCTTCTGATTGCCGGGTTCCAATTTGCATAGAACTCCCGGACTAGATGTAAGTTGCACTCCTTGGGCTCCTGAAATATGAAGCTGAGCCCAGCTGCCTCGATCCTCTGCACTATACGGGGGAACTCCTGTGCTAGTGGTTCCCGCGCAATATGCTCCTCAGGGAAGTATTTGTTTTCCTTGTGTTTAGCGTACCACTTCTTCCCTTCATCGGTTACCCATCTCGTTCCGTATTGGTGGCGTTGGCCGCATGGAACAGCTGGTGCAGCTGGGACTGCTGTGCCCAATCTAAGTCGTTTTCTCCCGGTGCCTGAAGTAGATGCACCTTTACCCTTATCCTGCCTACTTGCCATTGTACCTGTCAACACAAATAAACAAGCACCATGTCAAGCTAAATGCATATTAGCTTCGGCTAAGGTCGGGTTAAGCTAAGTTTACCCCACACTTAGTCCTTAGCTACGGTTACGATACTACGGCAAGGATCACTTTATTTACACCAAAAAACAAACAACTATACAATTTATGCTTAGTGCGTTCGCAAAGAAAATTTCGACAGTATAACTTTAGCGTACTACTCAGACTTCATACAGCTAATCCCAATCCTACCATCGCTAGCAATTCAACCATCGCACTTAGCAACGAAAACAACAAACAAAAACAACAACAAAAATTCTATATACATATGAACCTATATAACCAACCAATTCGAACAATTTTCACATTTTCCCAAAAACCAGAGAATTCATCATCTATTACATTCAAACAATATTTACAACGACTTATCTCAATTCACAAGCACACCCCGACATATAATTCACCAATTTTACCAAGTTACCCATTTCGAATTCAACAACCAAAGCCCTAGAATTGAATTTCACAATCAAATTTGAATCATTCACGCAATCGACAAGTTCAAATGCTCATTACAACATTCCGAACATTTATCAATCAAAGAATAACTCAATTTCATGCTAAATTTCGACTTAGGGTGATTTATCTCACCTCCCATGCTCAAATTCGACTAAAATCAACAAAAACTTGAGAGAGCATAGGAAAACATACCTTTAAGTTGAATAATCGAAGAAACTCGACAACTTGGTTGCTTAATACCGTGGCACGTTGGTTGGGGTGGGAAATTTGGGTGTTTGGTTGCGGAGAAGAGAGAAAATGAGGAAAAAGGGCCTAAAATCGGGGTTTAAAATGAAGAAAAATACGCGGGTCACCCGGCAACTCGGTGTGACCCGTCACAAAATATAGGGCAACGTGTCACGGAGGGTAACGCGGAGCCCGTCCTCCGTGACACGGAGCTATCGCGATGGCTTACTGGAATTTTTAAAAATTTCAGATTAACCTTCAACGTGTCACGGAGGGTAACGCGGAGCCCCTCCTCCGTGATCCGGAGTCATCGCCCCAGCTCACTGTCTCTTCATTTTATTCATTTTTTCATACCTTGCCTTTTCCTTCCCGATTCCGTGCACATTTTTCTCTGTTTGACCTGAAAATCACCTCACTAAACAAAATTGGTTAGATTAATAGATTTCCCTAATTAAAATGAAAAATACTAACTAAAACGAAAAATTTGTACTAAATCAAGAAAAAGAAAAATAAAATAAAATCTAATTACACTTTACAAAATAAAAGAAAAAATATTTTTCACGGGTTGCCTCCCGTGCAGCGCCTGGTTTACCGTCGCGGCTCGACGTCCTTTATGCTCAATTATCCACTAGGGTGATGGACGATTTTTCACGATTATTGTCCTCCCCCCAGTAGTGCTCACCCTTATCTGGTGGTCTTCCCCTCAACTCTCGGGAATCATCCATTTGTTTAGCATTCCCATGATTAATTACATTGATCACCGAGAGTTCTTCATTCACCATCGGGAGCTTGGGTGCTTTGTACACATCGAACACTTCTACCTTGTCATGTGCTCGCATTGTAAGTTGACCCGCAGCCACGTCGATTAATGCTTTCCTGGTTGCCAAAAAGGGTCGTCCCAAAATAAATGGGACTTCAGCGTCTGGTTCAAAATCCAGAACAATAAAATCAACCGGAAAAATGAGGGATCCCACTTGCACAAGCACATCCTCAACAATGCCATCCGGCCTAGCTAAGGATCTGTCTGCTAACTGCAAGATTACGGTTGTAGGTCTAGGACTCCCTAGACCCAACTTTCTGAATACCGAAGATGGCATCAGGTTTATGCTCCCCCCCAAGTCACACAATCCACGAGCTCGGATACTCTGCCCAATAGTAAGCTGGATAGTAAAACTTCCAGGGTCTTTTAGCTTCGTGGGCAGTCTATTTTGGATCCGGGAAGTGCATTCCTCCGTCAAAGCCACCGTGGCATACTCAGTCAAACGACTTTTGTTGGCTACGATGTCTTTAATATATTTGGCATATTTTGGCACTCCCTGCAAGACATCAACAAGAGGTAAATTAACATGTACCTGTTTAAGCACCTCCATAAATTTCTTGAAACACGCCTCCTCCTTGTGTTTCTTGAGTCGTTGAGGGAACGGGGGTGGAGGTCTTTCTGATTCTGCTTCTTTGGTCTTCCCACTATCCGAAGTTTGTTCTTCCTCAACATCTGCTGCTCCAGACTTTTAAGGTGGTCTTTCCGGTTCCACCTCCTTCAGCTGCAACCCACTCCTTGTGGTCACTGCATTTACCTGCTTCGGATTAGGATCCGTGTCGCTAGGCAGTCCTCCTCTGGGCCTTGTGTTTTGGGCACTGGCAAATTGCCCAAACTGATACTCAAGAGCCTTGGTCGCTAATTGATTGTTCTTCACTTCGGCTGCCAATTTAACATAGTCAGCTTGCAATTGCGCCTGATTAGCGATCATGGTCTTGAACATTTCCTCAATGGTAGGTTATGGTGGTGGAGGAGGGGCATTGTGATTTCTGAATTGAGATTGGTAGTTCTGTTGCCCTCCTTGATTCCTGTGCATACCCTGACCCGAACTTTGGCCTTGTTGGTTGTTGCTACCCCACGAAAAATTTAGATGGTTCCTCCAATTTGAGTTGTAGCCGCTACCAAACTGCTGCTGATTTCTCTGTGCATTGCCCACAAAGTTAGCCGAATCTGGGTTTGCTCCACAGCACTCAGCTGAGTGCTCACTGCTTCCACACACTTCACACCACATTTGCTGGACCGCATTGACTGAAGCTGAAGGCTGGTTCAAGTTCATGTTGCTGAAGTGGTTGTTCAACTGATTCTGCAAGGCAGCTATCTGTGCAGTGATAGCTATAAATCCATCCACTTCAAGCACTCCTGCTGCTTTCCTTGCTCCACCTCGAGATGAATCAGCATTCCATTCTGGATTGCCCTGTGAAATCCGGTTGAGCAAAGTGTACAGCTCCTCATAAGTCTTTTCCAGCACTTGCCCTCCAGCTGCTGAGTCTAGCAAAATTTTAGTATGGGGTTCCAAAACCTCAATAAATGTGTGTACCAACACCTCATTTGACTGATGATGATGAGGACATTCCCGCAACATGGATTTAAATCTTTCCCAGGCTTGATATAAATTTTCTCCCTCCCTCTATTTGAAACTTAGAATTTGACTTCTAAGTCTGGCTGTTTTACCAGAGGGAAAAAATCTTATCAAGAACTTTCGTGCAACATCATCCCACGTTGATATAGAATTTGGTGGTTCAGCTTTTAACCACCTCTTGGCTTCACCAAGTAAGGAAAACCGAAATAGTGTGAGCCGAACATAATCAGATGACACTCCAGCGGGTATATAAGTGTCACTTATCTCCAAAAAGTTTTGGAGATGTTGTTGTGGGTCTTCATGAGGGAGACCGGTAAATTGCCCGCTTGTGTGCAACAATTGCACCATGTTCTGCTTTAGTTCAAATCTCCCTCCAGGCTCTGGTTTGCGGATACTTGAATGTACATTGTTGGCATGTGGGATTGCCACCTCGTGAACCGGCCTTGCTGCTGCTTCGTCGGGCACTAACACTGCCCTCACAACCGGTGGATTTTGTTGCTCCATCATAGTCTGTCTGAGCAACTGCAGCTTCTTTTGTAGAGCTTCTCTGCGTTTACTATGAAATTCACGTTTAGGCTCTATATAAGATTCCACCAGCTCCTTGTCCTTTGCCAGTGTTCACAGAAATCAAGTCTGCAAAATACAGGCTAAGACCAAGTTGTCAACACTTAAGAAAATAAAACAAAAATACAGTAAATTTACAATTAACACAATTTCACCAATTGCCTAGTCTCCCCGGCAACGGCGCCAAAAACTTGTTCGGTGTGTTTGTTGGGTGTTAAAAACCGACACGCAAGTGCACGTGGTCAAACAAGTAATAAAGTGGCTAAGTAAGCCAAGTATCGAACCAAGGAGACTCTGGATAAGTAAAAATTGCTCAAGTATACTATATTCTATCTTACTTCTATATATGCTGACAACAACGTAACCAAAAGTTAAATAATTTTGTTTATAAATTATATACTAAAACTATTAACAAATATATACTTTGAATTTAAACTATGGATATGAGCATGCCAAGGTTAAGAACAAGTAATGAACTTGATTATAATCATAATTCGGTTATTCTTCTCTTCTAGTTGCTAGCCAAGAACATTAGCCAAGAGATTAAAACTCTCGTATTTAATATCACTTAAGAATCATAAACCATCCGTCTACATTTCTGTGATCAAATGCAATTTATGACCTCGCAATACAATTCCGGTTCCTAAATTGACTAATACGGCTTTCAAGTATATTTCTATCAGGAAAGCACATCAAAACCCAATTTTCCCAAATCAAGTTAAGAACAATACCCTATTAATTCACAACTTTCCAATTTCGTGCTCTCTCGAGTGAAATCGGACTTTTTAGATGAACATTAATGTCGGCCACACACTAATGTAGTAGAAACAAGAATTAATAGAACAACATAGAAGAAGAAGATGAAAAACCATACAATTCAATAATCAAAATTCATCACCATTGTTCATAACCTCAGCAAGGAAGAGAATTAGCCACTCATTTGTGGATTAATCATCCTAAAACAAGTGTTAATCATACAAACAATTGATTGAAAGAAGAAAGAAAGAGAGAAAAACCCTTAGCTTTTTCGTCCCTCAACTGCCTGTAACCCACGTCCTTGCTCCACCAAGTCTGAATTAATTAAAAATAAGCCTAAGTGTTCTATTTATACTATTGGGAATTTTTCCAGGAATAACAAGCAACGTGTCACGGAGGCCAATGCGGAGCACTGCCTCCGTGACACGGCGTGGATGCGGACCCTCACTGGAAATCTGGGGTCTGGGAATAAAGCCTCAACGTGGCACGGCATGCAACGCGGTGGCTTGCCTCCCTGCCACGGAGCTGTCGCGAGGCTCCACTGGAAATTGACAATTAAATCACCCTCCAGGCAGTGTGCCTCCGCGATGGTAGCGTGGCACGACTCCATCGCGGAGCCCCTTTACATTGTGCAGTCCAATGTCTTTTTCGTGCTCGCATCCAAGTCCAACTCCGATATTGTTCCAACATGCATTTATATCCTCAAAATCATGTTTTACCTACAAAACAATGCTAATCATGTTGGTTAGTATAAATTCACATTTTATTACCAATTACATGAAAATGTATACACATTGCACAATAAACAAGACGAAAATGATACGTTTGAGTATCACTTGGGCATATAAATCTGCCCAAGATCACTTCAAAAACTTGTTCGGTGTGTTTGTTGGGTGTTAAAAACCGACACGCAAGTGCACGTGGTCAAACAAGTAATAAAGTGGCTAAGTAAGCCAAGTATCGAACCAAGGAGACTCTAGATAAGTAAAAATTGCTCAAGTATACTATATTCTATCTTACTTCTATATATGCTGACAACAACGTAACCAAAAGTTAAATAATTTTGTTTATAAATTGTATACTAAAACTATTAACAAATATATAGTTTGAATTTAAACTATGGATATGAGCATGCCAAGGTTAAGAACAAGTAATGAACTTGATTATAATCATAATTCGGTTATTCTTCTCTTCTAGTTGCTAGCCAAGAACATTAGCCAATAGATTAAAACTCTCGTATTTAATATCACTTAAGAATCATAAACCATCAGTCTACATTTTTGTGATCAAATGCAATTTATGACCTCGCAATACAATTCCCGTTCCTAAATTTACTAATACGGCTTTCAAGTATATTTCTATCAGGAAAGCACATCAAAACCCAATTTTCCCAAATCAAGTTAACAACAATACCCTATTAATTCACAACTTTCCAATTTCGTGCTCTCTCGAGTGAAATCGGACTTTTTAGATGAACATTAATGTCGGCCACTCACTAATGCAGTAGAAACAAGAATTAATAGAACAACATGGAAGAAGAAGATGAAAAACCAGACAATTCAATAATCAAAATTCATCACCATTGTTGATAATCTCAGCAAGGAAGAGAATTAGCCACTCATTTGTGGATTAATCATCCTAAAACAAGTGTTAATCATACAAAACAATTGATTGAATGAAGAAAGAAAGAGAGAAAAACCCTTAGCTTTTTCGTCCCTCAACTGCCTGTAACCCACGTCCTTGCTCCACCAAGTCTTAATTATGAAAAATAAACCTAAGTGTGCTATTTATAGTAGTAGGACTCTTTCCCGGAATAACAAGCAACGTGTCACGGAGTGCATCGCGGAGCACGGCCTCCGTGACACGCTACGGACGCGGAAGCCCTCTGGAAAATCACCCGAAACTGGCCCGGGCAGCACTGATATGATGGACAAGGGCACTCCATGCAACCGAACTAGCTCTCGGATGTATAGTTTGGCATAATCTTTTGCTGAATCAGTGGTTTTGACTGGTAGAAAATGAGCGGCTTTGGTCAACCTGTCCAACACCACCCAAATGGAGTCATACTATCGATGAGTGCAAGGCAGCCCTATGATGAAGTCCATATTAATCTCCTCCCACTTCAAAGTAGGGATTGTCCTGAAGCACACCTCCCGGTCTCTGATGCTCAACCTTCACTTGCTGACAATTTGGACATTTAGCCACAAACTCCTTTATGCCCTTCTTCATGTCGTTCCACCAATAAACTTCCCGTAGGTCACGGTACATCTTGGTGGTACCTAGATGTATGGAGTATCTGAAACCATGAGCCTCTTGCAATATATCTCTCAAATCATCAACATCCGGAACACACAAATGACCCTGATATCAATGCACACCATCTCCACATTTGGAGAAGACCTCTACCTTTTGATTCTAAACAACTTCCTTCAACTTTACCAAAATAGGGTCCTCGTCTCATCTAGCTTTTACATTAGTCTCTAAGAATGATTCTGACCCGTTCTAAATTATAACACCACCATCGGTCGAGTTAACCAAACGAACTCCCAACCGTGCAAGCGGATGCACATCCTTCACCAGCTCCGTCCTCCCCTCATCTATATGGGACACACTCTCCATAAAAAGCCTATTAAGAGCATCTGCTACCATGTTGACCTTGCCCAGATGGTAAAGGACACTCATATCATAATCCTTGAGTAGCTCCAACCACTTTCTTTGATGGAGATTCAAATCATTTTGGGTAAAAACATATTGTAGGCAATTATGGTCCGTAAACACATCCACATGGACCCCGTACAAATAGTGTCTCCAAATCTTCAAGGCAAATACCACCACCGCCAATTTAAGATCATAGGTTGGGTAATTCTTTTCATGAAACTTCAGCTTCCTAGAAGCGTATGCTATAACATTACCATGCTGCATCAATACACAACCAAGGACGATCCTAGAAGCATCGCAATACACCACAAACCCATCGGTATCCTCAGGTAGGGTTAACACCGGTGTCAAGGTTAGTTGAGTCTTCGACTCCTGGAAGCTCCTCTCACAAGCATCTGACCATTGGAATTTCACTATCTTTTGGGTCAATTTGGTGAATGGCGCTGCAATAGATGAAAATCCCTTAGCAGATCTCCGATAATAACCAGCTAACCCCAAGAAGCTCCTGATATCTGAAGGATTCACCGATCTAGGCCAATTCTTCTTCACCGCTTCTATCTTCTGAGAGTCCTCCTTTATAACCTCACTTGATACCACATGGCCCAAAAATGGCACTAAGTTCAATTGAAACTCGCACTTGCAAAATTTAGCATATATTGGCGGTCCTTGAGAGTCTGTAGCACCACCCTCAAATGAGCGGCATGCTCCTCTTCGCTCCGAGAGTATATCAGGATGTCGTCTATGAACACAATCACGAACATATCCAAATATGGCTTGAACACCCTATTCATCAAATCCATAAAATCTGCAAGGGCATTCATTAGTATAAAAGACATACTTGATCACGGGCAAAAATATATGCCCGAGATACACTTTATTACTTAAATTAGTCTTGTTTATCTAAGTTATTGTATATATTTTCATGTAATTTTATATAATGTGGAGATATGTGCTAACCAACATGATTAGCCTTTGTTTTGTAGGTTTTGATGATGTTTGAGTAACTAATCCATGAGTTGGTGAAGTAGAAGCTTGGAAACGGAATTAACACGCGAACGTCGGCAAGGAAGAGGCACAAAACAGCCCACCTGCGCGTTGGCAACGTGCCACGGCAGGTGGACTCCGCGACCATGGGGCTACAACGCGCTGCCCAGGCAGCGTGACACGTTGCCAACGCGGCAAGGTGCTGCCTGGGCCGATTTCGGGTGATTTTCCAGAGAGCCTCCGCGTTCGTAGCGTGTCACGGAGGCCGTGCTCCGCGATGCACTCCGTGACACGTTGCTTGTTAATCCGGGAAAGATTCCTACTAATATAAATAGCACACTTAGGTTTATTTTTCAAAAGGGCAGACTTGGTAGAGCTAGGACGTGGGTTAGCAGTAGTTGAGGGACGAAAAAGCTAAGGGTTTTTCTCTCTTTCTTTCTTCTTCCAATCAATTGTACGTATGATTTACACTCATTTGAGGATGATCAATCCATAAATGAGTGGCTAATTCTCTTCCTTGCTAAGGTTTTGAACATGTGTATTGAATTTTGATTGTGAATTATATGGTTTTTCATCTTCTTCTTTCATGTTGTTCTATTAATTCTTGTTCTTACTGCATTAGTGTGTGGCCAACATTAATGTACATCTAAAAAGTCCAATTTCACTCGAGAGAGCAAGAAATTGGAAAGTTGTGAATTAATAGGGTATTGTTCTTAACTTGATTTGGGAAAATTGGGTTTTGATATGCTTTCCTGATAGAAATATACTTGAAAGCCGTATTAGTCAATTTAGGAACCGGAATTGTATTGCTAGGTCATAAATTGCATTTGATCACAGAAATGTAGACGAATGGTTTATGATTCTAAAGTGAGATTAAATACGAGAGTTTTAATCTCTAGGCTAATATTCTTGGCTAGCAACATGAAGAGAAGAATAACCGAATTATGATTACTATCGAATTCATTACTTGTTCTTAACCTTGGCATGCTCTTATCCATAGTTTCAATTCAAGTAAATATTTGTTAATAGTTTTAGTATATAGTTTATAAACAAAATTATTTAACTTTTGGTTACATTGTTGTCAACATAATTAGAAGTAAACTAGAATATAGTATACTTAAGCAATTTTACTTATCTAGAGTCTCCTTGGATCGATACTTGGCTTACTTAGCCACTTTATTACTTGTTTGACCACGTGCACTTGCGTGTCGGTTTTTACCCCATACCAAAGCACCGAGCAAGTTTTTGGCGCCGTTGCCGGGGAGACTTGGCAATTGGTGAAATTGTTTTGAGTATAAATTTACTGTATTTTTGTTTTATTTTCTTAAGTGTTGACAACTTGGTCTAGTGTTTATTTTAATTCTTCTTTATTTTATTTTATTTTTCTGCTTGTTCGTATATCCTTATTGACATGACATCGTGGAATATAAATGGTTTCAATGGTGGATACTCATATTTTAGTGAATCTTGTCTGAACTGTGGAGGACCCCACTTGTGGCAAAACTGTAACACGTGCAATATATGTGGGTGTCAATATGGCCATTGGGGTGATTGTCCGAAGGCATATTCCCCTCCCCCAAGCCCCTACTATGATCCTTCTGTTGTTTTTTCTGAATATAGGCATGCTGAAAATGAGGACTTGGGACGCCAAGCTCGAATAGAAGACATGTTGAAACAACTCTTGGAGCAATCAGAAGCAATGAAGGAGGCGATGGCAGTATTGAGAAATCAGCAAGAAGAGAATGCAGAGGCTCTAGAAAGGATGACCATCAAATTCACGGAGATGATCGCTGAAGCTGAAGCGTGTGATAAATCACAGACAACAGTTTTAGCCGATATTCAAGAGGAACTACAAGAGGACGACAAGGGTGAATTTTTGGATGAAGCCCAACAATTCGAATCTCTTGAGTGTCCTCGTGATGGGCTCACACTTATGGAAAATCCATTCTTGGAAGAAGAGTTAGCGTATCCCCCAGTCGACTTTAATGGTGAGATAGATGTCGATGTCGAGAAGGTATATACAAGTAAGGAGGTCAAGCAAAATGCAGTTTCAGAGTTGAGGTGTATTGGACCACACTCTACGCATTTTTCAACATTAAATTTGGTTGACAACATAGAAATAGAGTCTGCCAAGTTTGTAGAGAAATGTCTAGAGGAGGACCAAGCACCATATATTTTGAAATTTGCTAACTCAGAAAGACAAAATGACTTCGCTTACTTAAGGACCAATAAATGCAAAAGGCAACATCTACTGTTTGGTCCTTACAATTTTTCACCACCACCCCTGGAGCATAAGAGGAAATTAGAGAAGAAATTAGGGGTGAGATTCATATCCTCAAGGTGGAGGAAAAAGTGGTGAAACTTGGTACGTCGTGCCGCGACGTAAAATTAGGCGCTGCTTGGGAGGCAACCCAAGGGTACCATGGGTACCATTTTAATTTCTTGCATTTATGTTTATTTTATTTATTTTTCATCTTGTGTTGTTTTGGTGGAATGTTAAGCACAGATGGAGGGGAAGTCTGAGTACCCGTGGAGGAGGAAGGTAACAAGCATGGAAAAGAAAAAGTGTGGGGTCGAACACCCACTTGTCCATAGTTGAAGAAAACCATGCTGTCAGCAAGGCTTAAAGGCCTCAGGGAGTATTTCTCACCCTTTGTAACCTTTAGTTTGATGCTATGCGGACATAGCATGATTTAAGTGTGGGGTGAGGAAAATTTCTAGGAAATTTGAAAATTTCTGTGCTTAATGATTTTTGGTGAATGTAATGCTTGTACAAAAGTTGGTGAGAAATTTGAAAATTTCAAAAATTTGAAAAATTTTGTGAATTAAGCATGACTTCATCACCCGTTGGTTTTTCTTTTCGGTTCTTTTCCGACGGGGGGTATTTGAACCGAAGAATAAATTTTTTTTTCTTTTTTCTTTTCTTTTTTCTTTCTTTCCTTGGTCTGTATATAAAGTTTTTTTTTTTTAGTCATAGCTAGGGACTGTTTCCGACGATGGATGGATGACGACCGTCTTGAGGAAAATTAGTCGATAGGTTTTGGGTTTTGAAACCATAACTAATTGGTGCTTGATGTTCTTTTTATGTGCTATACATGGTTGTAAGATGCAAGTACGTTCAGTATGAAGCATGCAAGTGTATAACCTTGTTTGAGACACTTAGGCTCTTGAATTTGACTCAATATGTTTGAAGCTTAATTCCGAATTCTTGTGATTAGCTGAGTAAGAGTCTACTGATTGTGTCTTGATTTGAGCATGTGCCATGAGTGTAAGGTTTTTGAGTATTCTATGCTATTGTGGAATGTCTAGAACTTGCCTGGTGTGTATATAAAACGAAATGAAGGATGTGAATTGTAGGAGATGATTTAGGCATTTCTTTGAATGAACCAATTTTTATCCCTCATTATACCTACCTTGAAAAATTAATCCTAGTTAACCCCATTGAGCCTTGAGCCTATTCTTTGACAGCTGCAACATAAGCTTAATCCTTTTTCTTTCATTAGCCTTGAAATTGAACCAAAACTCCGAAGCGCTTAAAGGAAAAATCCGAAAGGGTAAAGGAGTGAGAAGAATGGAAAAGAAGGAAAAATAGCAAGTTGTAAATAGTTGAGAAAAGGAAAAAGGTGCATTTGTGTGAAAATGGTTGGTTATTAGTAGGGAGTAAGAAAAGGAATGAATGAAACATATTGCTTAAGTACTCCTTACTAATAAGCTAAAAGTGTCGAAAGAAATGGGGGAACAAAAGAGGAAAAAGAAAACTAAAAGGAGAAAAAAAAGGTGAAGAGAGGGAAGGGAAGTTTGTAATGAAGGCGTGATGTATTAAAAGCGCTTAGGAAAGATAGTCACTATTACTGATCATAATAGTACCTACCCGCACCTGAGTTACATTACAACCTAAAAAGTCCTACTTGATCTTACATTCACACATCCTTATATTAGTGGAATAAAACACTAAGGGCAAGCTTATGGGTCATTACATAATGCATGTGAATTCTTTGTGAGAGTGAGCGTAATTCTATTCATGTACCCACACATGTTGTGATGTAAAAAATTGTTTTTGCGTGTGATTGGGTAACTCTCTTTCCGTGAGGGGCACATGTTGAAAGAAGGATATATTTCATGTGGGATTTCTTAATCAGATGATTTGCATGAGTTTGCTAAAATTGAGAGTCGATTCTTGAGGTTAAGTAGTCTTAACATGGTTGTACTTCATTTCAACGATCAAATCACGCATGCTCTATTTTTAGCTTGTATCCTACGTAACCATTAAAGCCGTAACTTGAATTCTCTTGCTAAATTAGTTATGTAGGAGTCTCCATTTGCATGATATGTAAAAGGTTGTTCGAGGACGAACAAGGCTTTAAGTGTGGGGTTGTGATCACGGGCAAAAATATATGCCTGAGATACTCTTTATTACTTAAATTAGTCTTGTTTATCTAAGTTATTGTATATATTTTCATGTAATTTTATATAATGTGGAGATATGTGCTAACCAACATGATTAGCCTTTGTTTTGTAGGTTTTGATGATGTTTGAGTAACTAATCCATGAGTTGGTGAAGTACAAGCTTGGAAACGGAATTAACACGCGAACGTCGGCAAGGAAGAGGCACAAAACAGCCCACCTGCGCGTTGGCAACGTGCCACGGCAGGTGGACTCCGCGACCATGGGGCTACAACGCGCTGCCCAGGCAGCGTGACACGTTGCCAACGCGGCAAGGTGCTGCCTGGGCCGATTTCGGGTGATTTTCCAGAGAGCCTCTGCGTTCGTAGCGTGTCACGGAGGCCGTGCTCCGCGATGCACTCCGTGACACGTTGCTTGTTAATCCGGGAAAGATTCCTACTAATATAAATAGCACACTTAGGTTTATTTTTCAAAAGGGCAGACTTGGTAGAGCTAGGACGTGGGTTAGCAGTAGTTGAGGGACGAAAAAGCTAAGGGTTTTTCTCTCTTTCTTTCTTCTTCCAATCAATTGTACGTATGATTTACACTCATTTGAGGATGATCAATCCACAAATGAGTGGCTAATTCTCTTCCTTGCTAAGGTTTTGAACATGTGTATTGAATTTTGATTGTGAATTATATGGTTTTCATCTTCTTCTTTCATGTTGTTCTATTAATTCTTGTTCTTACTGCATTAGTGTGTGGCCAACATTAATGTACATCTAAAAAGTCCAATTTCACTCGAGAGAGCAAGAAATTGGAAAGTTGTGAATTAATAGGGTATTGTTCTTAACTTGATTTGGGAAAATTGGGTTTTGATATGCTTTCCTGATAGAAATATACTTGAAAGCCGTATTAGTCAATTTAGGAACCGGAATTGTATTGCTAGGTCATAAATTGCATTTGATCACAGAAATGTAGACGAATGGTTTATGATTCTAAAGTGAGATTAAATACGAGAGTTTTAATCTCTAGGCTAATATTCTTGACTAGCAACATGAAGAGAAGAATAACCGAATTATGATTACTATCGAATTCATTACTTGTTCTTAACCTTGGCATGCTCTTATACATAGTTTCAATTCAAGTAAATATTTGTTAATAGTTTTAGTATATAGTTTATAAACAAAATTATTTAACTTTTGGTTACATTGTTGTCAACATAATTAGAAGTAAACTAGAATATAGTATACTTAAGCAATTTTACTTATCCAGAGTCTCCTTGGATCGATACTTGGCTTACTTAGCCACTTTATTACTTGTTTGACCACGTGCACTTGCGTGTCGGTTTTTACCCCATACCAAAGCACCGAGCAATACTACAAACTCAAAATGACCATACCGCATCCTGAAGGCTGTCTTCGGGATGTCAGTCACCCGAACCCCTAAGTTTATGGTATTTGAATCTAAGATCTATCTTCCAAAAGCACTTAACACCCTGAAGCTGGTCAAATAAATCATCAATTCTGGGGAATGGATACCTGTTCTTGATGGTGACCTTGTTCAATTACCGATAATCAATACATATACGAAGAGAACCATCTTTATTTCAGACAAAGAGAACTAGTGCACCCCATTAGGATTTTCTTGGTCTATGAAACCCTTGTCTAACAGGTCTTTCAACTACTCCTTCAACTCTTTTAACTCATCTAGGTCCATTATGTAAGGAGGAATAGATATAGGCTGCCTATCCGGAAGAAGGACAATACCCATACAGTCTCCCGCTCGGAAGGGATTCCCGGTAAATCATCTGGGAAGACTTCTGGATACTCACATACTACTAGAATAGACTGGATAGTCAGGGTATCAGACATAGCATCCTTAACCCTAACTAGATGGTACACGCAACCCTTGGAGATCATCTTTTTGGCCTTAAGGTAGGAAATGAAACGACCTACATGCATAGCTGAACTACCCTTCCATTCTAAGGCTGGATCATCTGGAAATAAAAAATCTACCGCGTGGGTTCAACAATTAACTGAGGCATAACATGAAAATAACCAATCCATGCCAAGGATTACATCAAAGTTGGTTATGGCTAACTTTACCAGATCTGCTGAGGTGACTTTCTGAAGGACTGTGACCGGGCAATTTCTATACACCCCTTTAGCTACAATTGAATCACCCACTGGAGTAGAGAATGAGAAGGGTTCTAACAAGATTTTGGGACTAACTCCGAAACTACTAGCCACGTAAGGTATAACAAATGATAAAGTAGCCCTTGGATATAACAATGCATATACATCAAGATGGAATACTTGTAACATACCAGTGACTACATCCGGGGAGACCTCCTACACCAAGCGAGATGCTAGAGCATAGAATCTGTTTTGGCGTTGTCCGCCACCTGTGTGATTAGATGCGCTTTACTGAGCTGAGCGTGCTGGAGGAGCTGCTGAATTGGAAGCTGGGCCTCAGCCCCTATCATGGCCCTGTCTAGCTACTGGGTAATCTCTGAGCATATGTCCGGGCTTCCCACACCCGAAGCAAGCACCTGTACCTACCAAACATTGATCCGTGTGTCTTTGGCCGCACCAGTCGTAAATTGGGATATTGGAATCTATGGGCCTGTGATCTTGGGCAGATTTATATGCCCAAGTGATACTCAAAAGTATCATTTTCGCCTTTTTTATCTATCAATGTGTATACATTCTCATGTAATTGGTAATAAAATGTGAATTTATACTAACCAACATGATTAGCATTGTTTTGCAGGTAAAATATGATTTCGAGAAGCTAAAATGCATGTTGGATGATATAGGAGTTGGACTTGGATGCGAGCAAGGGAAAAGGCATTGGACAACATGAATTAAAGGGGCTCCGCGATGGAGCCGTGTCACGCTGCAATCGCGGAGGCATTCTGCCTGGATGTGAAAATTCACCCAATTTCTAGTGGAGGTCCGCGTTTGCTCCGTGGCACGGAGCCAGTGCTCTGCAATGCACGCCATGCCACGTTGAGCTTGAATTCCCGGACCCCCAGTTCCAGTGAGGGTCCGCGTTCATGGCGTGTCACGGAGGCAGTGCTCCGCGATGCACTCTGTGACACGTTGCTCATTATTCCGAGAAAAATTCCCAGCAGTATAAATAGAACACTTAAGTTCATTTTTCATAATTCAGACTTGGTGGAGCAAGGACGTGGGTTACAGGTAGTTGAGGGACGAAAAGTTCAGGGTTTTTAATCTCTTTCTTTCTTCTTTAATTCAATTGCTTGTATGATTAACACTCATTTTATGATGATTAATCCACAAATGAGTGGCTAATTCCTCTCCTTGCTGAGGTTTTGAACAATTGTGATGAAATTTGATTATTGATTCTATGGTTTTTCATCTTTTCTTCCATGTTGTTCTATTAATTCTTGTTCTTACTGCATTGGTGTGTGGCCTACATTAATGTACATCTAAAAAGTCCGGTTTCACTCGAGAGAGCACGAAATTGGAAAGTTGTGAATTAATAGGATATGTTCTTTACTTGATTTGGGAAAATTGGGTCTTGATTTGCTTTCAGGATAGAAATATACCTGAAAGTCGTATTAGTCAATTTAGGAACCGGAATCGTATGGCTAGGACATGAATTGCATTTGATCACAGAAATGTAGACGGATGGTTCATGATTCTTAAGTGAGATTAAATACGAGAGTTTTAATCTCTTGGCAATTGTTCTTGGCTAGCAACAGGAAGAAAAGATTAACCAATTTATGATGATAATAAGTTTCATTACATGTTCGTTTAACCTCAGCATGCTCTTATTCATAGTTCAGATTCAAAGTAGATAATTTTTCTTAGTTTTAGTATAAAAATTTATAAAACAAACTATCAGCTTTTTGGTTATATTGTTGTCTGCATTTTTAGAAGTAAACTATAGTATACTTGAGCAAATTGCACTTAATCCAAGTCTCTGTGGGATCGATAGTTGGCTTACTAAAGCCACTTACTACTTGTTCGACCACGTGCACTTGCGTGTTGTTTTGTATACCCACAAACAGACCCGAAAAAGTTTTTGGCGCTGTTGCCGGGGACTTGGCAATTGGTGAATTTGTTTTCAGTGTTAATTTACTGTATTTTTATTTTCTTAGTGTTGACAACTTGGTCTTAGCCTGTATTTTTCAGACTTAATTGCTGTGAACACTGACAAGAGACGAAGAGCTGGTGGAATCTTATTTAGAGCCTGAAAGAATATTTCACTGTAAACGAAGAGAAGCTCTACAAAGAAAGCTGCAGTTGCTCAGACAGACGATCATGGAGCAACAACAGAATCCACCGGTAGTAAGGGCAATGTTAGTGCCCGAAGAAGCAGCAGCACGGCCGGTTTGCGAGGTGGCAATCCCACATGCCAATAATGTTACATCAAGTATCCGCAAACCAGAGCCTGGAGGGAGATTTGAACTTAAACAAAATATGGTGCAATTGTTGCACACAAGAGGGCAATTTACTGGTCTCCCTCATGAAGATCCACAACAGCATCTCCAAAACTTTTTGGAGATAAGTGACACTTACATACCCGCTGGAGTGTCACCAGACTATGTCCGACTTACATTATTTCCATTCTCATTACTAGGAGAAGCCAAGAGGTGGTTGAAGGCTGAGCCACCGAATACTATTTCTACGTGGGATGATCTTGCACGGAAGTTCTTGATACGGTTTTTTCCCTCTGGTAAAACAGCAAGACTTAGAAGTCAGATTCTAAGTTTCAATCAGAGAGAGGGAGAAAATTTATATCAAGCCTGGGAGAGATTTAAATCCATGTTGCAGGACTGTCCTCATCATCATCAGTCCAATGATGTGCTGGTGCACACATTTATTGAGGGTTTGGAACCCCACACCAAAATATTGCTAGATTCAGCAGCTGGAGGGCAAGCGCTGGAAAAGACTTATGAGGAGTTGTATACCTTGTTGAACCGGATTTCACAGGGCAATCCAGAATGGAATGCTGATTCATCACGAGGTGGGACAAGGAAAGCAGCAGGAGTGCTTGAAGTGGATGGGTTCACAGCTATCGCTGCACAGATAGCTACCTTGCAAAATCAATTGAACAACCACTTCAGCAACATGACATTGAACCAGCCTCCAGCCCCAGTTAATGCAGTCCAGCAGATGTGGTGTGAAGTGTGTGGAAGCAGTGAGCACTCAGCTGAGTGTTGTGGAGCCAATCCTGACTCGGTAAACTTTGTGGGTAATGCACAAAGAAATCACCAGCAGTATGGTAGTAGCTACAATTCAAATTGGAGGAATCATCCTAATTTCTCATGGGGTAGCAACAACCATCAAGGCCAAAGTTCGGGTCAGGGTGTGCAAAGGAATCAAGGAGGGCAACAGAACTACCAAGCTCAATTCAGAAACAACAATGCACCTCCTCCACCACCATCACCTAGCATTGAGGAGATGTTCAAGACCATGAGAGCTAACCAAGCTCAATTGCAGGCTGACTATGTGAAATTGGCAGCCGAAGTGAAAAACAATCAGTTAGCTACCAAGGCACTTGAATATCAATTTGGGCAATTTGCTAGTGCCCAAAATACAAGGCCTAGAGGAGGACCGCCGAGCGACACAGATCCAAATCCCAAGCAGGTAAATGCAGTGACCACAAGGAGTGGTTTGCAGCTGAAAGAGGTGGAACCAGAAAGACCACCTCAACATTCGGGAGCAGCAGAAGTTGAGAGGGAGCAAAGTTCTGAAGGGGGGAAAACCAAAGAAGCTGAATCAGAAAGACCTCCACCCCCGTTCCCTCAACGACTCAAGAAACACAAGGAGGAGGCGTGTTTCAAGAAATTCATGGAGGTACTTAAACAGGTACATATTAATTTACCTCTTGTTGATGTCTTGCAGGGAGTGCCGAAATATGCGAAGTATATAAAGGACATCGTGGCCAACAAAAGTCGGCTGACTGAGTATGCTACGGTGGCTTTAACGGAGGAGTGCACTTCCCGGATCCAAAATAGACTGCCCACAAAACTAAAAGACCCTGGGAGTTTTACTATCCAGCTTACTATTGGGCAGAGCATCCGAGCTCGTGGATTATGTGACTTGGGAGCGAGCATAAATTTGATGCCTTCATCGGTATTCAGAAAGTTGGGTCTAGGGAGTCCTAGACCCACAACGGTAATCTTGTAGTTGGCGGATCGATCCTTAGCAAGGCCGGATGGCATTGTTGAGGACGTTCTGGTGCAAGTTGGCTCCCTAATTTTCCCGGTAGATTTTGTCATGCTGGATTTTGAACCAGATGCGGAAGTCCCATTTATTTTGGGACGTCCCTTCTTGGCAACCGGGAAAGCACTAACCGACGTAGCTGCGGGGCAACTCACAATGCGAGCACATGACAAGGTAGAGGTGTTCGATGTGTATAAAGCACCCAAGCTCCCGACGGTGCATGAAGAACTCTCGGTGATCAATGTGATTGATCATGGTGATGACAAGAAGATGAAGGATTCCCGAGAGTTAATGGGAAAACCACCGGACAGGTGTAAGCATTACTGGGGGGAGGACGGTGATCGAGAGAAATCGTCCATCACCCTAGAGGACAATTGAGCTTAAAGGACGTCGAGCCACGATGGTAAACCAGGCGCTGCACGGGAGGCAACCCGTGAAATTTTTCTGTTTCATTTTGTAAAATGTAAATAGATTTTTCTTTTTTTTCTTTTTCTTGATTTACTACAAAAATTTTCATTTTAGTTATTGTTTTTATCTTTAATTAGGTGAAACCTATAATTCTAACCAATTTTGTATAGTGAGATGATTTTCATGTCAAACGGAGGAACATGTGCACGGAATCGCAAAGGAAAAGTTGAGGTATGAAAAATTAAGAAAAAGTGGAAAACAGTGAGCTGGGGCGTTAGCTCCGTGTCACGGAGGAGGACCTCCGTGTTACCCTCCGTGACATGTTGAGGTATAACCAGGAAATTTTAAAATTTCCAGAACAGCCTCGCGATGGCTCCGTGTCACGGAGGCAGTGCACCGCGATGCACTCCGTGACACGTTGCCGTGTATATTGCGACGGGTCACATCGGGTCGCCTGGTGACCCGCGCGATTTTCTTCCTTTTTAACCTGATACCTTCCCTATTTCCCTCATTTTCTACTCCCTCCGCGACCAAACCCCCCAAAAACCATCCCCCATCAACGTGACACGGCGTAAGGCAAGAAATTCACCGACTTTTCTTCGATTCTTCAACTTCAAGGTATGATTTCCGATTCCCTCTCAATTTCTTGTCGATTTTCTTCGAAATTAAGCATGGGAGGTGAGCTAAATCTCCCTATGTAGTACTTAAGCATGAATTCGAGTTATTTGTTTTTGATAAATGTTCGGAATGTCGTATGATTGCTTGAACTTGTCGATTGCATAAATTGATCGAATTTGATTGATGAAATCAATTCTAGGGCTTGTTGTTGAATTTGAAGTTGGAAATGTATTGAACTTGTGAATATTATGTCGGGGTGTACGTGTTGAATGAGATGAGTCGATGTACAAATTGCTAGGATGTTAATAGAACGACGGATTCTCGGGTTGGGGGAAATGTTGAAATTTGTTAGAAATTGGTTGGTTGGATAGGTTCATGAATATAAATTTTTGTTGATGTTTTTGTTTCTTTGTTTTTCTTGGCTAAGTGCGATGGTTAAAATGGAGCGATGGTAGTGATTGTGATTAGCTGTACGAAGTCTGAGTAGTACGCAGAAGTTATACCGTCGAATTTTTCGAATGCACTAAGCATGATTGTATAGTTGGTTGTTTTGTGTAAATAAAGATATTCTTGCCGTATTGTTGTAACTGTAGCTAAGGACTAAGTGTGGGGTAACCTAGCGTAACCCGACCTTAGCCGAAGTTAATAATCGTGAGCTTAACATTGATCTTGTTTACTTGGGTTGACAGGTGAAATGGCAAGCCGGCAAGAGAAAGGAAAAGGAGCGTCAAGTTCAGGCGCCGAAAGGAAACGGATCAGACTGGGCACAGCAGTCCCAGTTGCACCAGCAGTTCCACGCGGCCAACGCCACCATTACGGAACAAGATGGGTGACCGATGAGGGGAAAAAGTGGTACGCGAAGCATAAGGAAAATAAATGTTTCCCCGAGGAGCACATAGCACAGGAACCATTGGCACAGGAGTTCCCCAGAATGGTTCACCGGATCGAGGCAACTAGGCTCAAGTTCATCTTTGAGGAGCCCAAAGAATGCAATCTGCACTTGGTTCGGGAGTTTTATGCCAATTGGAACCCAACGATCAGGAGTTACACCATCAAGATTAGAGGGCAAATAGTCACTCTGGAGCCCCACCACCTCAATGCCATCATAGGAGCACGGGACACAGACGCTCACGTCCTCCGACAGCTGAACATTACCCCACCATATGCAGACATCAGACGCACACTGTGTGGGACCCGATCGACAGCTAGATGGAGCAGACACAAAGAGAGGGGCTACCATCAGACTCTGCCCTATTCACAGATGAACAGGGAAGCCCGAATCTGGCTGAAGATAGTCTGCTCATGCCTCATCCTGGGGGTACATATGACTGATGTAACCCGGGACCGTGTTTGCCTAGTGTACGCCCTGATGAAAGGGCTGGAGATCAATGTAGGGGCGGTTATTATATCCTCCATGAAGAGAGCCCGGTTGCACCAGGGGCACAGGTATGGTTTTGGTGGACTACTGACCACCTTTCTCAGGGGCCTCGATGTTGAGGAGGAGGCCCTCGATTATATCCCGCAGTTAGAGCGGCGGGCCTTAGACGTTACTAAAACTAAGGCTCCCGACACCACCCACGAGCCAGTGCTTACACTTGGCGAGCGACACGTTCGTGATGACCAATACATGGCACGAATGTATGGGATGCAGATGCTCTAGCTGAGGATAGGCGGGAGGCCGGCGACGGAGGAGGAGCTATGACAGCTCGAGCTAGACTACCCCTTTGGCGAAAACGCCAGGGCTCTATGCCGAGTGGGGCCAGCATTTGTAGAGCCCATGGATGATGACGTCCCCACGAACGAGGAGATGCGTTGGGAGGACTCCGATGTGGAGTCCGATGATGACGACGGAGGCGACTCGGATATGGGAGATGAAGCAGCAGCACCCGACGAAGAAGTGGAATACTTTGACTGATCAGGGAGTTCCACCACCCAAATTTGTGCTATTTTGACTTTTTGTGAACACTGGGGACAGTGTTCGGACTAAGTGTGGGGTGGGAGTAGTTAGGTGCTGGGCTGGGCTATTTTGTTGTATGCTCTCTTCTGTTAGCATGTATGTTCTGTGTCCTTATGTTTGTGAATTTTCAAATTGTTCTGTATTTGTAAATTTATGTGAAATTGATGTGTGTTGCTGAATGGTTGTCAGCTGATTCTGATTCTGTACATATTTTAGTTATTTGTCGAAATGATTGATTTTTTTAAAAATTTTAAAATAGTTTGTAAATAATTTTCCCCATCAAAATGATCGATATTTTCGACATATTTTTTATTTTGGGTTTCTCGGCGTTTGTTTTCGGTTCTTTTACCGAGAATGGTCCCATTGAACCGATGTCTTGAGTAGTGACTGTTCCCTATGATGGATGGATGACGACCGTCTTAAGGGAAATGTAGTCATTAGGAGTAGATTTTTTTCAATTATTTTTTGGTTTTCTTTGGTGGATTGCATCCCGGAACCTGTAGTTACTATATGGTTGCGAAATTTTGGTTGCGTGTTGTACATGATAATCAAAATGCAAAGGTGATTCGTATGAAAGCATGCAAATTTGTAAATATGTTGAGATACCTAGGCTGTAGAGTTCGATTCAGTGTGATTGAGGCTTAATGTTTGAATTCATGTAATTAGTTGATTGAAGAGTCTGTGAATACATCTTGAATCGAGCATGTGCAAAAAGTGTGAAGTGAGGTGTTGACATTCCATGCTATTGTGAAGTGTCTAGAACTTTCCTTGTGTGTGTACAAAACGAAATGAACGAGGTGTATTGTAGGAAAGGATGTAGGCATTTCTTTGTTTTAACCGAGAGTTTCTATTTTTTTCCTATCATACCCCCCTTTCTGTGATTGTATACCCTAGTTAGCCCGTTGAGCCTTTAGCCGATTGTTTTCTTTCTTTTGTCCAAAAAGTGTAAACCAAGCTTAGTTCCTTCTTTTCATTAGTCGTAAAGCTATAAAAAACTCTTAAGCGCTTAAGAAGAGAAAATCATTTTCCCAAAGTGTCAAAGAGTGAGAATGGTGAAAAGAAAAAGAAAAGCAGAGTGAGGGAAGAAAAGAAAAGGTTGAAGGTGCACTTGTTATAAATAAATGATAATGAAGGTGCATGAATAATCTTTGTTGTTGTTTCAAGTGTGCTTAATGAAATGGGCCATACTAAAGAAAATCATCAAGAATGGGATGATGAAAAAAAAAAGAAGAGAAAAAATGTCCATGAGTTGATGGGATGTGTTGAAAAGGCGCTTAAGGATGCTAGTGGCTATTATTGGCTAATCCAATATTTACTAGTTTCATAGCTTCCATTACAACCCATTAAAGTCCTACGTGATCTTACATCGCACTTCTTTATATTAGTGGAGTAATACACTAAGGGCAAGCTTATGGGTCATGACATGATGCATGTGAATTCTTTTGGGAGAGAGAGTGAAATTGTGTGTACCTGCCCCTGTTTGAATGTTTGTGTGTCATATGAGCAAAAAAGGGGAAGATTCTCTTGAGTTGTGAGGGCACATGCTTGATGAAAGATTCATTTTCGTGTCGGATATCTTGATCAGCTGATTTGCATGAGTTTGCCGATATTGAGAGTCGATTCTTAAAGTCTAGGAGGTCTTAATGTATTGAAGGTCATTGCATTGATAAGAGCATGCATGTTTTCGTGATGATTTGCTGTATTGAGTAATCGGTATGACCGTAGCTTAAATTGTCGTACCATAGTAGCGAGGTTGGGATGTAAATTGTATGAATTGTATGTTTGTTGTTCGAGGACGAACAAGGATTTAAGTGTGGGGTAAGTGATCTTGGGCAGATTTATATGCCCAAGTGATACTCAAAAGTATCATTTTCGCCTTGTTTATCTATCAATGTGTATACATTCTCATGTAATTGGTAATAAAATGTGAATTTATACTAACCAATATGATTAGCATTGTTGCAGGTAAAATGTGATTTCGAGAAGCTAAAATGCATGTTGGATGATATAGGAGTTGGACTTGGATGCGAGGGAAAAGGCATTGGACAGCATGAATTAAAGGGGCTCCGCGATGGAGCCGTGTCACGCTACCATCGCGGAGGCATTCTGCCTGGATGGGAAAATTCACCCAATTTCCAGTGGAGGTCCGCGTTTGCTCCATGGCACGGAGCCAGTGCTCCGCGATGCACGTCGTGCCACGTTGAGCTTGAATTTCCGGACCCCCAATTCCAGTGAGGGTCCGCGTTCATGGCGTGTCACGGAGGCAGTGCTCCGCGATGCACTCCGTGACACGTTGCTCATTATTCCGGGAAAAATTCCCAGCAGTATAAATAGAACACTTAAGTTCATTTTTCATAATTCAGACTTGGTGGAGCAAGGACGTGGGTTACAGGCAGTTGAGGGACGAAAAGTTCAGGGTTTTTAATCTCTTTGTTTCTTCTTTAATTCAATTGCTTGTATGATTAACACTCATTTTATGATGATTAATCCACAAATGAGTGGCTAATTCCTCTCCTTGCTGAGGTTTTGAACAATTGTGATGAAATTTGATTATTGATTCTATGGTTTTTCATCTTTTCTTCCATGTTGTTCTATTAATTCTTGTTCTTACTGCATTGGTGTGTGGCCTACATTAATGTACATCTAAAAAGTCCGGTTTCACTCGAGAGAGCACGAAATTGGAAAGTTGTGAATTAATAGGATATGTTCTTTACTTGATTTGGGAAAATTGGGTCTTGATTTGCTTTCAGGATAGAAATATACCTGAAAGTCGTATTAGTCAATTTAGGAACCGGAATCGTATGGCTAGGACATGAATTGCATTTGATCACAGAAATATAGACGGATGGTTCATGATTCTTAAGTGAGATTAAATACGAGAGTTTTAATCTCTTGGCAATTGTTCTTGGCTAGCAACAGGAAGAAAAGATTAACCAATTTATGATGATAATCAGTTTCATTACATGTTCGTTTAACCTCAGCATGCTCTTATTCATAGTTCAGATTCAAAGTAGATAATTTTTCTTAGTTTTAGTATAAAAATTTATAAAACAAACTATCAACTTTTTGGTTACATTGTTGTCTGCATTTTTAGAAGTAAATATAGTATACTTGAGCAAATTGCACTTAATCCAAGTCTCTGTGGGATCGATACTTGGCTTACTAAAGCCACTTACTACATGTTCGACCACGTGCACTTGCGTGTTGTTTTGTATACCCACAAACAGACCCGAACAGCCTGCTGCTCTGGCCTCTAGATCCTGATGCTCATCCCCTCTGGTCGTGCCTAGATCTAGATTGCACACTCATGGCCGATGATGCCAGGGATGACAATCTCTGGTGGGACTGCTGACGGTGTCCACCACCTGGTCTCTACTGAGTGAACCCATAACTGTTTGTCCTAGCCTTCTTGTCCTCTCTCTCTCTCTCACTTGCACTGCCTCGATCTGTTGGACATATAAGAATATCTGAGGAAAATCCATGTCTTGATGAAGCATCACAGTCCGGCAATCCTTGTCCAGATAATCCGCCACCCCGTGAACAAACCCGCTCACTCGAGCTCTCTGATCAACCACTAATTCTGGTGCGTACTTGGATAGACGATTGAACTCTAAGGCATACTCCTGAACCATCATCCTTCCCTACTTTAGATTCACGAACTCGGTCGCCTTCAGCTCCCTCATCTCACGAGGGAAGACCCAATCTAGGAAAGCGACATGAAACTCATTACAACTGATAGAGCCTTCTACGACTTCCCTACTATCCTTCCACTGTTTGAAAAAATTATGTGCGACCCCCTTCAACTGATATGAGGCCAAATCGGCACACTCCTCCCCAGTCACCCCCCATAATCTGGGTGATCTTCAAAATCTCCTCTATAAACTCATGTGGATCCTCGTCCACTTTCGATCCAAGGAGCTCAGGAGGGTTCATCCTCGAAAAGTTTGTAACCCTCACTGCCACCGCATTCTCGTTCTAAGGGACATGCACTACCACCTGCTGATTGACTTGGGCAGTAAAGGCCTGTGCTAGCATCTGAATGGCTGCCCTGAATTCAGTGTGGGAAACCGGCTCTGGTGCATGGTTCTCATGGGCTGGTGGGGCCTACTGGTTGTTCATCTCCATTGACACCCTCGTGGACATTCCTATTTCCATTTCTTCTGCAGTTAACTCTATGGGGAGGCATGATTCTGCAATTGCGAATAGCACGGGTTAGAAGGATAGAGAGATATTTCACTGCATGACACAGATCATGAAAGAAGGAAACATTTCCTAAGCGTATCGTGGCCTCTTCGTCATAAGTGTAGCGCGCTTCATACCCATGAAAAAGACTCTACTTAACGCGACTTTCAGACACCCTAGGACACTTCAAAACCTATTGCTCTGATACCAAGTTTGTCATGACCGGAATGTAGGCCCAAATTGAGACTGGGGACAAGGAGGCCCGAGAGACTCCAAGTCGACCCATGGTATGAACATACATCTAACTCAATCAATAAAGAAGAAAATTTATCATAATGAACATAGCGGAAGTCTGAACATAACATACATCAAAACATAAAAGACGAGTCTGAAGATAAATACAATCTATGTCTGAAAATCCCCTAATACTGATGAGTTGATAGGACAAGATCCCAACTAACTCTCTAAGTCTGAAACTAAAATACGCAAACACAACTGAATAGAAAGGTACCCTCAACAGATGAGGACTCACGAATAGAGACTGGATGCTAACTCCGAAACTAGCTAGTGATGGTGTTGAGTCTGAAGATCAGAGCCTATACCATAAAATGATACAACATAAAGTATGCGATCAGTACATAGAATATAACGAGTATGCAAGGTAAGTAAAACCTCTTAAGTAAGTAAAACCATTAAAACATGCATAATATAAAACATAATATTGATAAGAATCTGAGAGTAGGGCTTGCATGCTATTTTCTGAAATCATGATTTGAACGTAACTAAACATCATAATTGAATCGAATGACCCAAAGCTGAAATCTGATAATCATAAGTAAAACTGGACATTGGGTCAAACTTGCTTTAGAACATATATATATCATGAATGATAAACATGCATAAATGAAATCAGGGGAATAATGGGAGACTCGTCAAATAACCGACATTACCATGATAGAGCTTACGTGGTCCCGACTATCATATTCAAGTAGGCAGAGCCATCTAAAGCCTTTCCAGGGCTAAAGATTCTACCATGATATTGATATTAAGCTGAAGGCCCCTTGGGGTAGGGGAAATCACACAATGGAGGTCACAAATAATCTGATTATACCTACGTTGGCTCGTAGTTCTGAGGCATAGGGTTGACTGACCCTTAGCCTACTCGGTGCTAGACACTACTCCAAAAATCATGCATATTCCCTCCATCATTTTTCAACGAAGCTGACCATCATCTAGTGACGAAGCTGAATAATCATATACATATAAAATCTAAAATCATACCTAAGGAGCCTTGACTTTAACTATACCACAAGCTGGACATAATTGGGAGTCTTGACTCTAAAACCATGTGGTAAGCTAATTCATGAAATCATAAATCACACATGAACATATGAGTTTGCCCAATACTTAAACATGCTTGAAACTACTTGATTCATTTGAAAACATGATCATAGACATGGGTAACTTGACATGTTTTTCTCATAAATATCTCATCATACTTGAACATACATCATAGATCTCAACTTTCATGAACTTCTCATGGATGGGCATCATGATTTATAAAACTTGAAAACATGATTTATAATTAAAAACATAGCAAACTTTCCCATGAATCATAATTCAACAATAGAAACATGCTTCGATCATACCCATGGTAGAAACTTAGGAAATTCCTGCAGAGGGTTAAAGCCCTGTAGGATCAACATATTGATTTTAATGAATTAGAGAGGGATTGGGCATGGGTGTGAACAAATTCACCCATTTATAACCCTACATACCTGAGAAGGACTGATTCTACAACTCCCTTGATTGCGCAATGAAGAATTGATGAAGAACTTGAAGAACTAGACTTGATCACCTCTCCAAAACATCTAAACTTGCATGCATGAATTAGGAATACCTTAGAATGAACTTACCCCTCTTAAAACTCACTATTCATAGCTTAAAATAACGTAATTTAGGCCCTTAGGATCATAGGAATTACGGAAAAACTCGTAATAAACTCGTAGGGAAAAATTTAGTGCTAGTCCCAACGAGGGACTGAATGAGTTGTCACCATGGACCACAACTCGTGGTCAGAAGTCGTTTAGTGCATTGCCAAAATTTTACTAGGGCTCATCACGGGGACTTAACGAGTCGTTACTAGTGACCACGACTCGTGGTTACCTCCCGTTGCCTTTACTACCCATTTTCTCCTTTCTTCAATCAACCTTGATCACGACTAACTTCATGAGTTGTGGGGCTGACCATGTACTCATGGTCATGCCCGTGGTGACCCACAAACCTGAATTTCCAACTTAAGTCATACACCTCACCCTAAGTCACTTAACGACTTATGGTCATCCTGACGGGTCACAGGATGACTCGTTCTGTGACATGGTGGAGAAAATCCTATTTTCTCTGTTTCAGTTCCTGGGGTCTGATCTTAGGATTTTTAGGGTATAACAAAAATTCCCCAGTCGAAGTAACGGATGGAACCCACGATTCGTAGGTTGAGGTTATGAGTCGTAGGGTGACTCGTGGGAAGTCCAGATGCAGTTTTATCATAGGCAGTAACGAGAGGATACAACGAATCATTGTTTGATGTAATGACTCATCCTGTCAAGTCGTGGTATCAGGACCTAAGAACTTAAGAATAAGGGAAGGAAGTGATGGAAGAATACCACGAGTCGTTGTATCAAGGTACGACCCATTGTGTCACTCTTTATCATTGGCAGTGCAGAAATTCTAGACTTTTCATTAAGGTTATTTTCGTAATTTATAAGCCCTAAGGTACTAAACTACATTGTTTTAAGCACAGTTAGCAGGGTTTTAAGGGTGTTAAAACCTATTCTAAGCCTTACCATTCCATGCATGCAAATTAGAGCTCTTCCTTCGAGATCAAGCTTGAGGAATTTACCCAATTTCTTTTCAATTTCCTTTGGGCTTCCAAGAGGAAGTGTAAATCTGATTTACCCAGGTATGTAAGGATATGAATGAGAGTTCCTTTCACTCTTATGCTCATGATTCTTCTCAATTCCATGGATTATAATTCAATATTCAAGTTCATGATCTATTGGGATTTATCCCTAATTTTGTGAAATTCTCTACGATCTATCCATAGGTCAATTCCCTTTATGTATTAAATCATGTTTTATGATCTATGGTCAGATTTTATCCCTCTTTTGATTATTAATTCATAGTTTTAAATTTTAATTAAATTATGCCCAATTATTCAAGCTTCATGAAAAGTCAAGTTATGATCCTATTATAATTTTGATCTTATTAAGTCTGAATTATGATTTATGATTCATGTTATGATTTCTCTTCAAGTACTTTTCATGGATTTATGAATATCAAGTATATAAATTTTTACAAATATGCATGGTTTTCATGATTTATGGATTTATGAATCTCGGCCAACTCATGGGCCCTTATTCATGGCTAATCATGTATTTCAAATGGGATCCGTCATGTTATTATTTTTTTGGCCATGAACTTCATGAATGATTTCACGATTACTATACGAGCCCTCATGTGCATGTTTTTGAGAGCAGTGTCTAGCACCGAGTAGATCCGTGTTGAAGTAAACCCCGTGATCTCAGAACTACGTTCCATCGTAGGTATATACATATTTATTATTGGATCCCTATGATATCACCATACTGCACGTCCTCTTGCCTGGCAAGCCGAGGGCTGTCCTGACCACTTGGGTGAAATAGTGGGGCATCATGTAAGCTCTATCATGATGGTGTAGGTTAAGATGACTCCTCCCATTGTTCCTCATGATTTATGAATGGTTATGTTTATGTTACTTGGCTCATGTTATGTTTTATAAAGTTTTCTCTTATGATTATTATTATGATTGGTTTACGAATGGTTTCAAAATCTTGAGCCCTTATGTTTACATTATGATACTTACTTTATGATCATGTTGACCTACTCATATGAACTCTTGTGTATTTTAATTGTCCATCTTATTTACCTTGCATACTCAGTATATTCTAAGTACTAACCGCATACTCTATGCTGTATCATTTCATGATACAGGCTCAGACATTCAGGTTTAGCCTCGCCATTAGCTTGATCTTCAGAGTTTGCATCCCTTAGCCTAAGTTGGTGAGTCCTCATCTTTCGAAGACCTTTTTTTCAGTTTATACTCAATGTTTTTAGTTTCAGTCCATAGTGAGTTAGTTGGGGTCTTGTCCCATCAACTTGTCAATATGTAGAGGCTTATCAGACATATTTTGTATTCAGATGTTATTATGTTTTCAAACTTCTTCTGTGATGTATGTTAGACTTCCTCATCATCATGTTGAGTTTTAGATGTTATGTTCATGCCATGGGTTAACTTGGAGCCTCTCGAGGTTCCTTATTCCGTTTCTCGATATGAGCCTATGTTTGGGTCGTGACCGTGACCTATCCCCTGGCGCTAGTGGTGGCATGCATTTTGAGCTAGGTATCGGTCAATGTGGGAGTGCAGGTGGCGGGTGAGTGGAGGTATTTCTCTTCCAAGAGTATTACTGGCCTACCATTCCCATCCCTTATCAACATGCTTTGTTAGCGGACCATAGTGCACAAGGAGAGTACGGATACCATGGTGGCTTGTGACGTGCCTTTCGATCCCTTGAGGGTGAAAGGTGCACCAGGTAGAGGCAAGAAGAAGAGACAGACTAACTTGGATGAGGAGGGTAGTAGGGGTCCGAGAGGTAGTGGGGCCCGCCCTTCCAGGCCTGCTGGCCCATTTGAGCAGATAGAGACGAAGATGACTGCTATGAGAGAGCTGTTAGGAGGGTTGTCAAGACCTCCCTAAGGTGATAGGACATCCAGCATGGCTGATGCAGATCTTGAGGGACTACAGAGGGAAATTGCCTCCTTAGCATAGGCCCACATTGAGCTCCGTGAGGACCTGGAGAGAGAGAAGAAGAAGCGACGCTCTCGGCACAAAGTATTTGTCCTCATGTGGAAGGGAATAAAGAAGATCTTGAATCTCCTAGCTTTAATATGCCATAGGTGGCCAGGAGGACATCCAGCAGTTGTCCTTCCTCAGTGGGTTTGAGGACGAGGAACTTGATGATCCGAGCGGCAGAGTGATGAGGTCTCCAGTTAGAGGATCCCTCAGTGTATCTCCTTTCCCTCCCCCTAGTCCCTTTAGATAATATTATTGGTTGGTTGCCCCCGTTTTGGCCTTGTTAAACAATTTATTTCCTTCTTTTTGCTTGTTTTGGATGATTTTCCCCTTTTTGCAATGGATGTGATGGTGCCCGTTTGGCATCCGAATGACAATGACCTTGTTCTTGGCCTTATTATCATATAACTAGTAGTTCTCGTATATATATGTGTGTATATCTTTTTTGCAGCTTTAGAACAATATGAAAATTTTCCAAAATAGGGGATTAGATTCTGCCTAGCAGCCGTCCGCTGCAACGGTCCATATTCCGTTGTAGCGGACCCGCTATGGCTGTCCAATTCTTGCTATAGCTTGTCCGCTATGGCAAGACACACCTTTCTGCATAGAACTCGCTAAACAAGAACACACGAAATATTAGTCTTTCTAATCAACATTGTTCCCAATTCGACCTCATATTTACCACCAACAGTTCGTACTCCATTAAAACCTATACCGTGTAATATCAATTGAAATCTTATAGATACCAATTGAGCTTGTTGAGATACCAATTGGGATTCTTCAGATACTAATGGGACTCAAACCAGATGGATTTCATATTTAGGCCGCATAATAAGAAAGAAATAAAGTGGGACTTCCTAGATTCCTTGTAGCCTTTCGAAGATTTAGATGTGGATGTCTACACACTAATCTGCAGAACTCCACTCGACATTAGTCGTGTAATTATGAGATCGATTATCTAGACACTTTGATATCAACTTGATAGGACCCAAATGGGTGAGCCATGACCTACTAGACTCTCGTTTTATAGGAGAATCTCTTTTTAAAACACCATTTTAATATGTTAAATGAGTCAATAAAAACATAACTGATCTTTATTCCAATGCAAAATACATAAATGATTCCCAAAACTGACTCTTTCCAAGGATCTAATCTAGACAAATACAAGAGCTCTAATCAGAATACAACCAAATAAAAGACACAGCTCCGCCTGCGGAAAAGTGCAGAAGCTGATGCTAAATATTGTCAGGTCAACCATGGAGACTTCAAACCTACCACAACCTATACCCGAAAAAGGCGTAGCAAGAGTAGTATCAGTATACCATACGTACTGATAGGCATCATCTGCCGACTAAAATTATTTCACGCACTAAAATAAAATAATATGCAATTAATTTATCATTTTTAAATAGCAACTCAATATATTATCAATCCAATCACATTTCTTCTATTTACCAATATTGTTTAACAATACACCCTTGCTCCTTTACTCGATATTAGCCATAAAGGCTGGCCTGCATATTATTTAGGCCTCGCTGCAGCGGTAACTAGCAGTCTCGCCACAACAGAAATTCTACTGTCGCAGCGGTACTACTCTGGGTAGTAGCTCGACTTAAGGTGACAACCTTAGTTATTCATCAGTTCACCAGAAATTATCCATTCAAGCAGCTTGTTCATATACAAAGTCCGAACTTGTTAATAAATCGAACTAATAGATCTGCTTAACTATCAATTCATCAACGCATTATAAGTTTGCATATAGTAAACCTCAAAAATCAATTCATCAACTCTTCACAGAATTACAAGAAAATCAAAGTAAGAGATAAACATATGCAACCAGTCATAAGCACATTGAAAACACACAAGTAGATAACCCTGTCTCATAAGGTTGTTAATTCTGAACCAACCCGGTCTCATATGAAGCTTTCATAGGTATTGAACCATCTGTCAAGTGTCTATAACACGCCTCCGTCACACAACTGTATATCTGTACACACATGCCGGAAGTTCTTATTTCTACCTTTCCAGTCATGACCTGTAGGGGACTCTAGAAATTCATGTAATATACCGGCATGGTACCCGCTCCCCCTCTTCTGGTCCTCTGAATGCTCACCTCAGACATGAGCCACTCATGTCATAATCACTCACCTGGATACTCACCTCAGATATGAGCCACTCATTAAGGAAAAGTACTTGGTGTCCACTTACATCTTAACATTCCATATTCTATCCATCAGTCAACTCACGTGATCACTTAGAGGTGTCAATTCACATTCACCAAATAGCTCACTTACATCAATTTAGTCAATAAATATAATAGTAAGAGATACACATTGATCATCATAAGGCACTTCAAATTCACATCAACAACAACTATGAGATATAAAATGTAGAGTTCATTTAGAACAAGACTACACCATCAAAATTCTAGCACAATTAGTGTTCGAAGACCAATTAATCATGTTCATCAAATCACAACACACATATCATTAAGTAAAGTCTAACTCCTAATAAATCGTAATCTACTACCTTTATAGTTAGTTATTATGTGGTCAAGTCTCACATCATCTATCACCACAAATTAAATACAATAAATAACCTTCACCATTTATCGATTCAACTTTCTTAATCCTCTATCATAAGGGTCTATCACATAATCTAGTTCTTTCAATATTAATCATCACATTATTCCTATGTATTCTAATTTCAGGTAAAACTCATGGGGCCATAATCTCCCTATTACCTTGCTTATTCATTAAGAAAATTTGTTAACACATAACAATTATTCAATTTCCAAGCAGACTTAATTACTCCGCCTTGCTAACTACAAATTCTCATTATTATCCGTTCTTTTATTCCCTCAGGTTCTTTTGAAGAAAGTTAGATTGTACTACCGATTTTACCTCCTCATCCAAATATAAATTGCGACACCAATTTTCCTAAGCCAAAGCTAGGTCTGATCACCTCACTTCTCCTCTTTATTCATGTTATTAAAATTATTAAAATTATACACTCAAAGGCACACCAAAATGATCATACCTTCAAAATATACAATCAAAATCATAGCATCAAGAGCATCAACAAGGATACGTTATCAAGAACATACATCAAAGAAAATATATATCATGAATACAACCCCCATTGTTAATTACCAACTAGGTTTCACTCTCCCACGCATTCTCTTACTTAGGATTAATTCTCCAATTTTATAGTTATGTTGCTACTAATACTTACATTCACGTTATCTAATTTTTATGATCCCTCTATCCATTTCAATTGTACATCAATAGTACACACAAATACATTTTTACTAATTAAAGTCTAACATAAGTAATACATAACCTACCTGGGCACTAAGCTGCTTCCAATAAGTGATGGGGTTTCGTCCTTGCACCGAGTCTAGTGTTTTCTTAAAGAAGATTTGCAGGGAGGACGGTGGGATCTTGTCCTTTTATGGACACCCTATTCTTGCATTTGTTAAGTTATCCTAATTTTTTACCCCAAGTCATTTTTAATGACTAATCCCTATTAGAGTAGGAACTGAGGCTTAAAGTTAAAAAACCACGAAGTTTCTGATCTGGGTCAGTCACTGCAGCGAGCACTTTCAGCGCTGTAGCAATCCTGTTACAGCGGGGAACTGTCCACTGCAGCGACCCCGACGTCTGGGCCTGTCAAATTTTAATTTATGCCATTAAATTAATTATAAAACTTAATTTATTTATTCTGAGAAAATAAAACTAGACCTGTAACATAAATTAAATTCTTACACCAATATAGTCAATGTGCTATAATAATCGGACAAGTCATTACAAAATATAATCTACTCACCTACAATTTCTTATTTTCCATACCTGAAAAGATAAGATAGCTCATAACAAGGAATTTGTCTGTAAGAAGAGATAAGTTTTAATGGAGCTAGTTGGTGGAGCTAGCATGGTGTTCTAGTGGAAGAGAAGATAAAGAAGATGAAGAGATGAGTTTTGACATTTAATTTGGTTGGAGTTTATTTAGTTTAATTTAAAGGGAAAACAAGTAATTTAATTGAAATCAGGTACTTTAAGTAAATTTGGGAGACTTCATCCAATTGGAGATATTTTTGTTATCATTTACTTATTTGTTGTACGTCTATTGATTTTATGTGGACTGCTTTGGATGATCAATTTAAGCCAAGGGTCTATCAGAAACAGTCTCTCTACCTCTAAGGTAGAGGTAAGGTCTATGTACACTCTACCCTCCCTAGACCCCAACTTATGGAATTATACTGGATATGTTGTTGTTGTTGTTTTCTTCATGTTATTGTTGTTATTAATAGTGGGGTATGTTGGATCTATAGTATAACTAGGGACAAAGTTAGCTAATAGACATGTAACAACCCAGATGTCGTTACGGGATGGTTAAGGGCATAAAACACAGAAAATAGGCTAAGGATGAGATAGGGAGGTTGTCAAATAAATTAATTATAGAACTGTGCATTTTTGGGTAGCTACTGGTCTGAGGGACCACTGCAGGAGTGGGATTCCCACTGCAATGAGACTATGGTAGCGGTCGTAGTCCCTTCATGGCGAAATGAAAGAGTAACTGCTAGAACCACCACAGCGACCTTATGGCCATAGTAGCGAGTCCACTGCAGTGAATAGTTGAAGTCAGAAAGTGGGTTTTAAGTGGGAGTTATGGGATTTTACCCCATTATTCTCAAAAACTCGATCACAAGTGCTAAGAGATGAAAAATTTCTCTAGAGCAGTGAACTACTCTCTGAAGGTAAGAATCTCAATCCTCCTACCTCTACTTCGATTAATGTTGATCCTATATTGCTTGTGGACCTGTAAGGGTGAAAATTATATAGAGAAAACCCTAAGTTGATGAACTAGGGTTGAGATTATAGGGAATCAATGGGAGGGTTAATTGTTGAAAATTTGAGTAATGTCTACTTTCTAGAGTCCCTCTCATTAATGTTGATGGGTTAGACAAGGTGAGGACCTAGAACTAGGTGGAAGAGTAGGGTGTTTTGCTAAATTACTCTAAAAAGAGAAGGGTTTGATCTAATTAGGTCCTATTTTAAGGAGTGATTAACCAAAGATTATACGTGAGTAGATTTCAAGCAATCGAAAGCATTGAGGAAGGGAAAAGCTCCTGCAGAGTAGCGAAGTCGATAATTTCGAGTAATTGAGGTAGGTTATGGTTTATAGGGATAGACCTATATAATGGCATATATAGTGTGCAATGTTGATATATGATTAGTCTTTAGATGTTTATGTGATATGTGAGTCTATTGTTGTTAATTTATCTTATGAACGTTACTATGATGTGATATTGAACCGTGACGACTTGTTTACAAGATTGTGTATATGATAATGGAATTAACTGTGTTGAATGTTTAGTAAAGTGCTTATACTCCATTGATGAGAGAATTGTTAATTGATAATGGCTTATTTAAGAAGTAGATTATAACATCCCATAAATGCAATGATGCACTTTTCATGTTTTATGAGGATGATGAATGAAAAGATTTTAACATATTGATGTTGAGTGGCTTGTGCCCAGGGGGAGTATTTGGTCTAGCAAATAAAAATATTTGAGTCGCTCGTGTTCGAGGGGAGTATCCGGACGAGCATATGAGTGGGAGCGGGTGCCACACCAGCACAGTACATGAATTTGTAGAGCCCCCTGCAGGTTATGACTGGTAGGGAATAAGTAAGACCCACTAGCATGTATGTACACGATTTGTGTTGTTGAGTTTTAAGGGGAGATGACAGAGGCGTGTGCTCATCATGTTACCCTTGGTTGTGTTTTTCATTTATTGTTTGTGATTTCATTTATGTTCATGAGGTGGATGTGAAACGTATTACAAGGATGTGCTAACTTATTGTGGATATGATGCAAATTGATAACAATGAACATGGTGTTAAGGCTAAGTGCGACTATGTTATTATGTGTGGTTGTTGAGTAGTTGTCGCTGAGAATAACTGAGGATTTATAATTCCTAATAGCTATTGTGCTTGTTGTTATTATGGTCGTTGATGGATTCATGGTGTCATGTGAAATGAAAGTGTTGATTTTGTTGAACTATGTGAAGGATGAGTTGAGAAGGGAGCAGCTTGTCGAGCTACTACCTAAGCAGTGCCACTGTAACGGACCATTTCAGTTACAGTGAGCAAATGATCGCTACAGCAAGAGGCCTAATCCAGTGAGTAGGCCGGCTAATTCCTGAGTAGAACTAGTGTTGATAAAATGGCTTGTAGTTCTACTGAAGTTGAGGACCCTTTTTATATCTCTATTGTTTTACTTATATGTTATTATGTAAGGTCGGTCGCTAATGTCTACCAGTACTGCGTCATGTACTGACCCTACCCCTGTATTCTTTTCTGAGTGCAGAGTTCGAGCCCGACAGTTCCTCGCGCCCTCACCTGTGAGCCAGCATCCTTTGTGAATCAAGAAGGTGAGCAGATGAGGACGTAGATCACTCCTTTCTTGCAGATGTCCTTCTTATGGACACTCAAACATTTTTTTTCATTTTTGGTTTTACTCCCTTAGCTTGTAATAAATTAGACGTCTTGTGCAATTATAATAGGTTCTAGGAAATTGTTTATTTGGTTTTAGTACACGTAGTGTAATGATTTGAAATTTTCCTTTTCACAATAGTTGATTTGTTTTTCAAGAATGTTTTGATTATGGGGGTCGTATCGTGATTCGTTGGTTCGCCCATCGGAGGGTTAGTGTGGAAGCCAGTCACGACCATTTGGCTCGTGACAAAGTTGGCATCAGAGCTCTAGGTTCATTGATCTCATTGCACTAAGACGGGTCTTGTAGAGTCTCGTGGATCAGTGTGGAGATGTCCGTAACTTATCTTCGAGAGGCTACAGGACTTTGGGAAAACTCACTCCTTCTTTCCTTTCGTGCGATTACTTGATTCCAATTAGTATCTTACAACTTTTCTTCTTTCCTTCTCAGATAGTGAGAACACGTGCAAGAGGTGATAGAGATGCAACACCTGAGCTAGTAGTGGTGGCTCCAGTCCATGGTAGAGGAAGAGGCAAAGGTCGTGGTCATATACCCGCTGCGGTAAGAGGAGGTGCCCGTTCTCCTGCTCCAATCCGGGAGAGGTCTGTATCTTCCATGCCACCAGCAACATAGGATCGGGTGGCTATTGAGCTAGAGGTCTCAATGCATGTTGAAGCTACTACCACGCCAGCATCCTCAGAGGTCCTAGCTTAGGTCCTCAACCTTCTGAGCAGCCTTGTGGGCACCGAGGCAGCGCCAACAACTCCAGCAGGACAACAGTCAGAAATTTAGTATGTAACTGCTGTGGCCCCGTGAATTGATTATATGTCAGAGGTTGTGATGTTTTCGAGGCGAGTGGAAGGATTGGTGATGATAGGGGAAGAGCACGACCTATTTTGGAGGTTCATCAAGATGAAGCCTCCCGCCTTCTACGGTACAAAGGCAGAGGATGCCTATGAGTTCATCATAGATTGTAATGAACGGCTTCATAAGATGGGAGCTGTAGAGAATTATGGTATTGAGTTCGTCACCTTCAAGCTGATGGGTGATGCAAAGCTTTGGTGGAGGGTTTTTGTTGAGTGCAGACCAGCAGGTTCCCCACCATTGACGTGGACCCAATTCTACTCCCCTTTCCTAGAGAAATATTTTCCCCGCACTTTGAGGGATAGGAGACGGGATGAGTTCACTACCATTGAGCAGGGGAGCTCATCAGTTGCTGCATACGAGGCTCGGTTTCACTCCTTGTATAGATATGCTCTACCCTTATTGCCCATAGAGAAGAAGAGGATCAGGCAGTTTGTTAAAGGCCTAAATGTAGGTCTCCAGGTACCAGCTCTACAGATAGTATCTTCGGGGAAGACTTTTCTGGAGGTGGTAGAGTACATGAAGTCAGTTGAAGGGGTGAGACATGGGGGGTATTCTAGAAATGCCGAGAAGAACGCTCAGAGGGTTGGCTCTTTCAGTGGTTCTTATGTGAAGGCTCCACCACCACAGTGTTTCTTTGGGCACCTTATTCAGTCTGCCATATAGGTGTCAGCCGTAGGCCCACCAGGGATAGCTCCATGACCGACGGCTGTAGTTGGGGGTACTCAGATGGTTCGTTCTGATTTTGGGGCTCGTTCTATTTATTCTATTCCATCTTAGAGACCTGTTATTGGGAAGGTCTACCACGAGTGTGGTTAGTATGGACACATCCATAGATGGTGCCCTAGGTTCGAACAGGGCGGTCGAGCTCCAGCCCCTGCCAGAAGAGGAGGTAGCGCTTTCAGCTAGGATCGTCCGCAGTTGGGACGAGGTGGTCCGCCGGCTACTAGAGGTGGTATTCAGCAGGGCAGAGGACGTGCTCAGGTAGGTAGGGGTGGAAACCAGGAAAGTAGAGGGGCGGCACAGCCCAACTGGGGCGGTTCTCAGGATGGTAACCAGGCTCATTTCTATACTTTTCCTGGTAGACCGGAGGTAGAGGCTTCAGACACCATTATCACAGGTATGATCTTCGGGGATGATAGAATGGTTATTATGTTGTTTGGCCCGGGCTCTACATTTTCATGTGTCTACTTATTTTGCTTTGGGTAATGATCTTGTGTGTGATGTGCTTAATACTCCTATCCATGTGTCCACTCCTATTGGGGATTCTGTGTTAGTGGATAGGATTGTTGCATTGCTGAGTTCATGGGATTTGACACTCTAGTGGACCTAGTGATCTTAGAAATGGTTGATTCTAATATTATCTTGGGAATGAGTTTGTTCTCCCCTTACTACACCTTTCTAAATTTCTATGCTAAAATTGTTACTATATCGGGTCCAGGGTCATCTAGGTTGGAGTTGAAAGAGAATAGTAGCCCAACTCCTAAGAATCTTACTTCTTATATTCAGGCCCGTAAGTTGATAGAGCGGGGTTGTTCAGCATATTTGGTGCATGTTCGGGACACTAGTTCAGAGGGTCCTTCTGTAGAGTCGATTTCGGTTGTTTGTGAGTTCTTAAAGGTGTCCCTGAAGATTTTCCCGGCATGCCGCTGAACCGTGATATAGAGTTTTTTATAGACTTGGAACCAGGAACCCGGCCCATTTCTATTCCTCCATACTGAATGGCACCTGCTGAGTTGAGAGAACTTAAGGTGCATCTACAAGAGCTGCTCAGTAAAGGATTTATTATACTGAGTGTGTCACTTACAGAGTCTACAACCTGGATGAGACACGGTACTTGGTGCCACAAGTGACCCCAATCTTTCCATGGTCTAACATTGCACTGATAAACTAAGTAAACATAAGCGGAAGCTGAATAAAAAAAATTATGTAATCAATGCTGCTGAAAGTGTAAATATAACTGAAGGAATACTGAATATCTAAGTCTGAAAGCCAACTACTAGCTGACGAGTTGCTCGGACAAGCCCCCAGCTAACTCTAAAATCTAATTGAAAAGAAACTAACTGAAAAGAAATATCGTCCTCAGAAGATGAGGACTCACCAAATTGATTGTTGCTGCTGAAATCATTGGAGGGAACTACTGAAGATGCTGAGATTGAGAACCTGCACCTATATCATAATATGATACATCATAGGAAGTACGCGTTAGTATTTTGAATGTACTAAGTAAGTGAGACATACAATAAGTATAACAAGAATAAGCACTAAACTGAAATAACATGAAATTAACAATTGATACTGAATATTGCTGAGAAATGATCTATAACTGATATGGTCATAAACATGTCCCCGAACTGAGTGACTGAACTGTGCTAAACTGGACTAAACTGAACTGAACTGAGATTGTACTGATAATTGGGAGAGTCTATAACTGACATATAACCAGGTGAGCTAGACGTGGAGTTCGATGTATACACCCCATCGGAGAAAGCCCACTATACCTTGATAACAAGTTTGAGGCTCGTTGGGCTAAAAACTTACAGTGGCAAAGTAGTTCAGGGAACCTGGGTGCACTGGAACCCTCGTTTTCTTGGTGCTAAGTACTACTCCCACTAGATAGTCCTAACTTGACTATTAAGCTGATAGCTCGAAGATGGGGTCCTGGACTAAGTCAGTAATACTTGTCTGGAAGCAACTTGAGAGTCTGTAGGACCGGATAACTTAAAACTCGTGTTCTAAGACTGGTCAGAGCTGCTTATCTAGAAGCATCATAACCTTCTAAAGAACTAACTAATAACTGATACTAATGGTACTAAGACTGGTCAGAGCTTCTTATCTGGAAGTGTGGTAACCGTTTAAAGAACTAACTGATAACTGACAACTGAAATATAGGACTAGGAGGTATTACTGACATCTCAAGAAAATTGACTATAGTCAAACTGATCAGCTGACATTACTGTGAGACTCTGAGGATGCTAGGTACTGATTAAGACTGAGTCTAGCAACAAGCTAACTGTCTCACATAATTATAATAACACAAAGGTTATAAGCACTATAGGAATCAATAATAATTTCATTTAGAAAATCATGTAAGACGCCTTCAACTATAAATAAGCGCTAGGGCTAAGCACACATTTCGTAGAGAATGATATCCACACATGTGATAATAGATATAAACTTTCAAGAATTTAATAGAAACATGATCTCAAAGAAAACCCATAATTCGACTGATCGCAACCCTAGCTTTGAACCTTAGGGCATTGAACTGAAAAAGTTTTTAGAAAAGGTTTTTGGTGCACATTGGAAAGACAGTTCCATTGTTAAATTCCCACATACCTGAAGTAGAATTCTTGAAGGAAGTCCGAAGAAATCTGAAGAAAATTTGGAAGCCCTAGCTTAACTTTGAGATGCCTGTCAGGAACTTCTTTACTTTGGAGATCGTGAGTTGAGTGAAATCAGAGGGGGATTAAGTCGATTACCCCTTTTATCCCCTCCTAAACGTGCCCAAAAAGACATAGTTTAGGGATAAAAATAGCTGAAAGTTATGAAAATGCCCTTGCTAAAATGTATAAATTTGGACATTGCCAGTCCTCACGAGGGACATCACAAGTCGTGAGGTACTGGACGAGTCGTGAGTCCAATTCATTGGCAACACTGAGTTTTCTCTGGGCTAGGCCACAAGACACTCCACGAGTCATTAGGTGGTATCATGACTCGTGGCTTCCAGCCGTGACCTGAGCTGGGAAAATATCCTTCCAGACACGATGAGGGACACCACGAGTCATTACTCTACTTAACAACTTGTTGTCAGCTCGTGTCGTCAACACTGGAACTCCCTCCTCAAATTCACCAGGCTAGACCACAAGGCACTTAACGACTCATGAGGTCACCTCACGAGTCATGACCTCCACTCGTGGTCATCCCCCGACCATGACTTCCCCATGGAAAACTCCACTCCACGACTCGTGGTGTACATCACGGGTGCTAGGACGAGTCGTCTTATGACCTGGTACGCATTTTCCTATTTTCTCTGTTTCAACACCTGGTTCAGTCTAGTAACTTTGTAGGGTGTTACAATATGTCCCCCTTGGGATCATTCGTCCTCGAATGAAGGCTAAAACTGCTGGAAAACTGGGGAAAGGGTTGAAATTCCCAAACTGAAACTATAAACTAATTTTTTTAACAAGTGACTGACTCCAAACTAGAATAGGCATACTAACTGAGCTGATGCAACTAAGATGCATATTGAAAACATGAATAGAGTTAATGAGTACTAAACTAAATAGATTATTGAGGAGGAATTTAATACCTGATGCTGAAACTCAACTGGAAGGGAATAAATGGGGACATTTAGCCATTATGTCCTCTTCTGCTTCCCATGTGGCCCCCTCAACTAGCTGGGTCCTCCGCAAGACTTTTACTTAAGCAACCTCCTTATTTCTCAGCTTACGAACCTGACGGTCTAGGATATGAACTAGGACTTCTTCATAAGAGAGACTATTGTTCACTCCCACACTATCTAGTGCCACAACTGAGGTCTGATCACCAATGCATTTCTTCAACAGTGACACAAAGAAGACTGGGTGCACAGATGCTAACTCTGAAGGAAACTCTACCTCATAGGCCACATTGCCAATTCGCCTCAGAATCCTGTAGGGTCCTACATACCTCAGACTGAGTTTCCCTTTATTTCCAAACTTCATCACCCCTTTCATGGTGAAATTTTTAGATAAACCCAATCATCTACAACAAATTCTAACTCTCTACTGCTCACATCAACATATGATTTCTATTGGCTCTAAGCTATTTTCAACATTTCTCTATTAAGTTTCACTTTCTGCATAGCTTCATGAACTGAGTATGGTCCTATCAAGGTAGCTTCGCCAACTTTGAACCACCCTATAGGATACCTATACCTTCTACTATATAAGGCCTCAAATGGGGCCATCTGAATACTGGAGTGGTAGTAGTTGTTGTATGCAAATTCGATGAGAGGTAGGTGATCATCCCAACTAACCTTGAAGTCGATCATACAAGCTCTCATCATATGTTCTAAGGTCTAAATAGTCCATTCAGCTTGTCCATCTGTCTGAGGGTGAAAAGTTGTGTTGAGTTTGACCTGAGTACCAAGTCCTTTTTTAAATGACTTTCAAAAATGCAAGGTGAACTGGGTAACTCTATATGAAATGATGGAAGGGAACTCCGTGCAGTATAAACAACTCTTAGATGTACAGTTTAGTGTAATCCTCAGCTGAGTCTGTAGTTTTAGCTTGGAGGAAATGTGCTGACTTGGTCATTTGATCTACTATCACCCAAATTGAGTGATGCTGCCGGTGAGTACAGGGTAGACCTGTAATAAAGTCCATATTCACTTCTTCTTACTTCCACGTAGGTATGCTGATATCCTGAGTCACACCCCGAGGTCTTTGATGTTCAACTTTAACCTGCTGGTAGTTCCAAAAATTAGCCACAAATCCTGTAATGTCTCTCTTCTTGCCATTTCACTAGTAGATTTCCTATGGGTCACGGTACATCTAAATGGCACCTTGGTGGATAGAATATCTAGAGCTATGTGCTTCTTCCAGTATCCTTTGTCTCAAGTCATAAACATCCAGAACGCATAGTTTGCCCTGGTAATGAATCACACCATCTCCCCATTGGAGAAAGCTTCCACTTCTTTTCTTAGAACTGCTTCTTTCAGCTTAAGTAGTATGGGATCTTCATCCTTATTTGTCTTAACCTTAAAAACTATCGAGGATTCCAACCCAATCTATAGTACTACTCCTCCCTCAGTTGTATCCACCAGCTATACTCCCAATCGGGCTAACATGTGAATATCTTTTGGTAACTCTTTTCTGTCCTCTTTAACATGAGCAACACTCCCCATACACATTCTACTCAAGGCATCTGCCACCACATTTTCCTTGCCCGAGTGGTACAACACACTCATGTCATAATCCTTTAATAACTCCAACTATGTGAAGAAACTACTGTGGTCCTAAATTGGTGTAAAATGTCACTTCATGGTCAAAGAAGGAATTGTGTTGGGTCACCAAATCTATGGAAAGGGGATAAAGATGGACAAGGAGAAAATTGAAATAATAGCAGGGTTGCCACTGCCTCTTCCGTAAAAGGATTCAGAAGCTTTTTAGGGCATGAAGGATTCTATAGGAGGTTTATCAAAGACTTTTTAAAGATTGCACAACCATTGTGCAAACTGCTTGAGAAGGAGGTGAAGTTTGTATTTGATGAGGCATGTTTGAAGGCCTTTGAGTGCCTGAAGGAGAAACTCACCACTGCTCCTATTATTATAGATCTTGATTAGTCTCTTCCATTTGAGGTAATGTGTGATGCTAGTGGGGTGGCCCTCAGTGATGTCTTGGAATAACGGAGAGCGAAGATTTTTCACCCCATCTATTATGCTAGTAAAACACTCAATACAACCCAAAAGAACTACACAGTCACTGAACATGAGCTGCTAGAAGTGGTCTTTGCATTTGAAAAGTTTAAGGCATACTTGCTTGGACTAAGGTAATCCATATAGACCATGCTACTTTGAGATACCTGATATCTAAAAAGGATGCTAAACCCAGGTTGATCAGATGGGTGTTGTTTCTCCAAGAATTTGAGTTTAAGCTAAAAGAACATAAATGAATAGAAAATTAGGTAGTCAATCACCTGTCTAGATTGGAATCTGAGGCTAGAGCAAAAAAAGAGATTGATATCGATGATTCTTTCCTAGATGAACGAGTATTAGCTTCATTTAAAGACCTAATCCCTTGGTTTGCTGGCTATGCAAATTATTTATTCAGCGTCATGATCCCAGCAGATATTACACCCTAACAAAGAAAGAAGATCTTGTTTGATGCTCGAAGGTACTAATTGGATGAACCATATTTATTCCACATTTGTGTAGATGGGTTGATTCGGAGGTGTGAGCTAGAGGTAGAGATGTTGAGCATTCTGGAGGCTTGCCACTCATCCCTAGTTGGGGGTCATCATAGTGGTTTCAAACTGCACATAAAATTCTACAGTGTGGGTATTACTGGCCCTCTATTCACCAAGATGCTTATGATTATGCCAAAGCGTGTGATTAGTTCCAAATACAAGGTGACATTACTCGTTAGCATTAGTTACCATTGACCTCTATCTTGAAAGTTGAGTTATTCGATGTATGGGGTATTGATTTGATGGGCCCATTAGTTAGCTCATATGGGATGAAATACATCTTTATGATGGTGGACTTTGCCTCCAAATGGGTAGAGGCTATTGCACTACCTAAAAATGAAGGAAAAAGTGTCACAAAATGAAAGCACATGTTCGCTAGGTTTGGTACTCCCAGAGCAATCATCAGTGATGGTGGATCACACTTTTGTAACCATCTCTTTAGAACTCTGTTGGAAAAATATGGCATGAAGCATAAGGTGGCAACACCTTACCATCCTCAATCAAGTGGGCAGGTAGAAGTGTCTAACAAGGAGATAAAGACTATTCTAGCCAAAACAGTGAATACCAACAAGACAAATTGGTCTAAGAAGATCGATGATGCACTGTGGGCACATCGAAATCTTATAAGAACCCCATTGGCTCATCTCCATATCAGCTAGTCTATGGAAATTCATTTCATCTGCAGATAGAGTTAGAGCATAAGGTATTATGGGCTCTCAAAAAGCTAAACTTAGATTGGAATGAAGAAGCCAAGTTGAGACTCGACCAGCTCAATAAGTTAGATGACTTCTGGCTTCGAGATTATGAGAGTGCATCCATTTATAAATAAATAATGAAGATATATCATGATAGAAAGATTGCAAAGAGGGATTTCAACACTAGTGATTTGGTCTTACCGTTCAAGTCAAGGCTCTGTCTCCATCCTAGAAAATTGAAGTCTAGGTGGATGAGACCGTATAGAGTGGTGAATATGTCCCCATATGGTGTAGTGGAGCTTGAAAATAAAGATGGTAAGAGGTTTAAGGTTAATGGGAAAAGGATAAAGCCGTATCTAGGAGACATTGAGGAGATAAGAGAATTGAGGCGGTGTACCTTGGTGACGCCTGAAGAATCATGGAAGTTATGTTGTGCCGCGATGTTAAATCAGGTGCTGGATAGGAGACAATCCATGGAAGGTGAAGTTTGAGTATCCAGAGGTATGTCTCTTTCCCTTGTGCTTTTATATTCTATGCTTCAGGGACGAAGCATGCTTTTCGAAAAAGGAGGGGGTGCATTTGTATTTTTGGGACTTTTGATTTGTCCCAGGGTTTTTTTGCCATTTTTATTTTCCCTCGGGCATGCTATATAGTAGAATCAACATGTTTATGACCTTTTTGTTTAATTAGAAAGTAGCTTAGGATTACTCAGCCAATAAAATGCACTAGTTTTGAAGTTTTGAAAACATGACCCTGTTCAAAATTTTTGGGATGTTAGATGTACTTGATAACTACAAAGCATGATTTTTGTGGATTTTTTTTGTCATTTACTGTATTAGCATAGGTAGTTACAGTTAGCCAAGTATGAACCGGATAAGTAGAATGAATGCAAAACATGTAGCATAAGTGAGTGAGGTCATATACTTAGTGAACCGGATAAGTAGAATGAATGCAAAACATGTACCATGAGTAAGTAATGTCATATACTTAGTTCAATACTGCATTTAGGATCTAAAACATTCCCATTTTGTCTTTGCATAGGTTTTAGGATGGTTCATTAGGAAAGGATCATAGGCCCTTTTTGTGTAGCCCATTTTAGCTTTTAAATTTCCCTACCAAATGATGATGAATCCCTTGATCTCGATTTTGAGCCTTAAATGAACCATTTTTCTTTGATTAACCAACTAACCTTACACATTTTTCCTAGTGAACCTGCTATGGCCTTGGTCCCTTCTTGGACATTGTGAACCTCAACCCAGGCAAAATGCCTAAATTAAGGGTGGCTATAGTAGGGGTACATAGATTGTGGGGAGGTGTAAAAGGAAAAGAAAGAAAAAAGGGTTAAAAATGAGGTGTGGTGTGACAAGAAAAGAAAAAAGATCTAAAAAAGAAACATTGAAAAGAAAATATAGAAAAAAATGAATGAAAAAGTTGAAAACACACCACACCCATATATTGCATAAAAATGGAGAAAAGGGAGGAAAAAGTTTAAAAAATGAAAAAAGAGTGATATAAGTGAAAAGTGAAGCCATAATTATGTAGTGCCAAGGAGGATTTAGTCACTAAAATCCCATATTTACCATACCCAGACCGAAGCCTACATTATAAGCCAAACAAAGTCCTATAGTGATTCTAGCCTGACTGTATAAAAAGCCAAAATAGAGAAAATAAGGGCAAACCTATGGTATTTGATGTGCAATATTTTGAACTTTCTTGTGAGAGTGAGATTCTTACTTGTTTCGTCCCAAGTTTCATATTTTCATATATTTGTTAGTTAGGGACTTCATTTGCTATAAGGGTACATGGTTTGTGTTTTATTTTGCCTTTTATCTGTGTGAAGAGAATTGGTAATAACTTGATTCTCTGCTAATATCTAGATGACATATCTTGATCCTTGTTTATCATGGTTTGTGGTCACTTGATGTGCATAGCTGATTTGATTTACAGGAGAAGGGTCAAAAGCTGTTTGTGTTCATAGTGCAAGTTTTGATTGGTGTTGGTTGTAGTATCCTAGGTTTATTTTCTAGTTAAGAATCATTTTTAGTTTTTGTTTTCTTTGCCTGAGCACATGAAAAAGTCTTAAGCTGAAGGTGTTGATGTGTTGTGAGATTACAGCACTTTCGACGCTTAAAACTATGAAAATAGCATGGACTTAGGTGTGTTTATATCGATATGAGGTGCTTTTACTTTGTTTTTAGGAAAAACATGTATTGGAGTGAAAATGTGCTAAAGTTGCAAAAAAGAGGCCAAGTACTGATCTCAGTACGAGTCATACCAAGATTGTACGAGCCATACTGAGACTCATGGAAAAGCTCAGAAGATTGGTACAAGGAAAAGGAAAAGTACGACTCTCAATACGAGCCATACCATCCTGGTATGAGTCGTAACTTGATTCATAGAATACTTTAGAGAAAATTACACAATTGAAGTCTCATGATATGGGTAACAATTACAGATTGTAACTTCTACCGATGACCTATAGCAGGAGCCGTGGAAAGCTTAAGTAATTTTTGGGACTTGGCAGATCTCATTATATGACCAGTTTTATGAGCCATAGGAGCAAGGTACGAGGTATACCAAGACATTTGTAGAAATCTTCAGAAGATGCCAGAGTTCTCAAAGCCAAACCACGACTTGATTATACGACTTATAGGATCTTGTTACAAGTTATACCAGATGCCAACACTTAGCAAATTATGCAAAAGTCAAGGGATGTACGAGAGAAGGCACGACCTGTACAATCCTGTTACTGGTCGTATGAGGAGTAGTAGGAAGTGTTGGCGCCAGATTTGGTTATTTCCCTGTTAACTTTGGAAAAGGATTTTATTATCTGTATAAATACTTTTTAGGTTTCTTTTTTAGTTTAGATTTGGTCAGAATTCATTTGAAGAAGTTAGAGAAGGAGTTAGAGGTTGATTATCAAGTTTTTAATTAGTTTTTGACAATATTGGAGAGCAATTCTTGAGATCATAACTTGGATTTTCTCGATTGTTATTTAATTTGTTCAACATCTTTTCTTGCAATATTCAAAGCAAGCTTTATCTCAATCATCGTTGTAAGTATTTAGTTATGTGTTTGTCTATGAATACTAATCATAATCTTATAATCATGAGAGGCTAAAACCTCCATAACTAGGGTTGTAGGAACCATGGTGTATTAACGAACTAGGGTTACACAAAGTGATTACAAATCAATGCTAAACGCTTGTATTATATTTCTTCTCTTGAGTGTTTCTTAATAAAGCGCAACATTAGTACTTCCCCAAATTCTTTACTTGCTTGAACCTAGAGAAGTAAAGATTAGGAAAAACGAATTACAACAAAGCCTTGATTTTATGATCATTCTATAACTTGAGTTGCGGTGGTAGGATAGATAATTTGGAACAAATTGATAATGGTTTAATTGAAATCACTAATAAGACCTAACCTAGTTATTAAGTATAGTCATCCAATAGGGACGAACTAGTCATTTGGGTGAACCCTAGTTATCAATTCTACAGGTAAGCATTGGGATAGATCATGAGTGTAAACCTGTGTGGAGCCTAGTTTGGCTATTAGTTAACAGCCTTGTAGGCTATAGTATAGTTCTAGTTTCCTGTTTTCATTACAATATAACTAGACAGTATGGTGGTCTTGTCGGCCCGCACAGAATCCCTTTTACTGTTTGTTGTCGGTTAGCTGTTTTCTTTTTACAGGTGGCTATACGGCCTTTTGGCCGGAGGCTGTTTACAGCTAAGATATAGCTCGTCGTTTTCTTGAATTGAGTTGCAGGCATGCACCAGAAGTGCATAAGCCTAGCCAGGTCAGTTTAGATCCCGGTGTGGCACTAGGTGCCATCATGCCCCCCAAGGTGGGGCATGACAAACTTGGTACCAGAGCAGGTCGTATCCTAGGGAGTCTGCAAGTCGTGTCTAGTAGAGTCTTGTCTATGGGTGTGTTGCGCACCACATTCCATAGGCAGGAGGCTACGAGGCATAATAGCGTGGTTACCCTTCCTTCTTCTTCAGTCGAGTTGTAGATCTATGTTGTATAGGGTTGAGTCCCTAAGATTACCTTATTCTGCTTATCTATAGAGAAAAGTCGGACACACGACAGACTATGACTGCCGGAAGTTAGATGCTGCTGTAGGAGATGGCACTAGCAGGGTGCCCTAGTTAGAGCCAGCCCGATCTGAGGGAAATAGAGTGACTTCATCCTGGTCTCCCCAGCAGTCTCCTCCATGCTAGGAATCCTCTAGGGCAGCAGATATGTTGGCACCATCTCCAGCAGTTCCTATACCTATACCATCTGATCAGGAGGTTAGGAGCACCATCTATATGTTAGCTCAGATGATGGCCGCTTAGCGCCAGCCCATGGTACCAGTGGTTGCTGAATCTTCGGGAGGACCTGGGAGTTTGAGAGTCCAAGAGTTCCTTGCCCTGAGTCCCCCGCAGTTTACAAGGACGAACCTGGACGAGGACCCTCAGGACTTCCTAGACCAATTACAGCGAATTTTCAGGGTGATGCATGCTACGCCCGCGGAGTCAGTTGAGTTAACGGTGTTTCCATTATGAGACATAGTAGTGTTATGGTACGAGAGCTGGGAGAGATCCGAGGTAGAGACGCTTCCCCTACGACTTGGTACAGTTTCTCAGAGGCCTTCCTAGATCACTACTTTTTGCGGGAAATCTGACAGGCCCGCTGTTGCTGATGATTGCTCTGGGAGTACCTAATCTGACAAATATGTGCTTTTGTAGGAATGCTATTACACTTTTACCTTCATTGTTAGGGAGTCCAATGGCTTCCACCCATTTTGAGACATAATCCACTGCCACCAAGATATACTTCATCCCATACGAGCTCACAAATGGGCCTATGAAGTCAATACCCCATACATCGAACAACTCAACTTCCAGAATTGGGGTTAATAGTATCTCATGCTTACAAGTGATTCCACCTTGTCGCTAGAATTGGTCACAAGACTTGGCAAAATCATACGCATCCTAGTGGATTATGGGCCAATAGTACGGCATTGCAAAATCTTATTTGCAGTTCGAATACCACTATGATGACCCCCAACAGGAGATGAGTGGCAGGCCTCAAGTATACTCAATATCTCAACCTTTGGCACACACCTACAAATTAGCCCATCCGCATAAATGCGAAACAAATAAAGCTCATCCCAATAGTACCTTTGTGCGTCAAACAAGAACTTCTTCCTTTGCTACGAGGTTAGATCTGTCGGAATCATATCAACAAAGTATTTTGCATAGTCAGCAAACTATGGGATCAGATCTTGAGATGTAGCCAACACATACTCGTCTGGGAAAACATCATCAATGTCAACCTCATCTTTCAATCTTGCCTTTGCCTACAACCTGGATAAGTGGTCAACCACCTGATTCTCAGTCCCCTTTCGATCCTTCACCTCGAACTCAAATTCCTGTAAGAGAAATACCCATCTGATTATCCTTGGTTTAGCATCCTTCTTTGACATCAGATATCACAATGTTGCATGGTCGGTATGGACAATCACCTTAGTTCCAAGAAAATATGCCTGAAACTCTTCGAATGTAAAGACTACTGCTAGCAGCTCCTACTAAGTCATCGTATAATTTTTCTAAGCTGCATTAAGTGTCTTAGCAACAATAGCAGATTGGGTGAAATATTTTTGCTCTCCTTTAGCATAAGACGCACCGAGGGCCACCCTGATGGCATCACATATTACCTCGAATGGAAGAGACTAATCTGGAGCTATGATAATAGGGGCTCAGGTGAGTCTTTCCTTTAGGCATTCAAACATGCTTCATCAAACACAAACTTCACCTCCTTCTCAAGTAGTTTGCATAATGGTTTAAGAAGTCCTTGATGAACCTCCTTTAGAATCCTGCATGCCCCAAAAAGATTCTAACACCTTTGATAGAAATAGGCGGTGGCAATTATGCTACAACCTCAATTTTTTGTTTGTCCACCTCTATCCCTTTTCGTGAAATTTTGTGGCCTAACATAATACCCACTTTGACCATGAAATGACATTTTTCCCAATTTAGGACCAGATTGGTTTCCTCATATTTGCTCAGCACTTTACTCAAATGCTCAAGATAATCTTCAGATGAGTCATCCATAATCGAGAAGTCATCCATAAACACTTCGTTGGTGTCTTCCACCATATCTGGAAAGATAGACATCATGCAGCTTTGGAATGTGGCCGATGCATTGCACAACCCGAAGGGCATCCTCCTAAAAGAAAAAGTCCCATAAGGGCAAGTGAAGGTGGTTTTCTATTGTTCCTTCACGGCTATAGAGATCTGATTATACCTCGAATAACCATCTAGAAAACAGTACCATCCTCTACCTGCCCAACCTGTCAAGCATCTGTTCCATGAAGGGCATTGGGAAGTGGTTTTTTGAGTCCAATGATTGAGTTTTTGATAGTCCATGCAAACACACCATCCTATAACTGACCTTGTTGGTATCATCTCATTCCTCTCCTTTGGCACTACTGTGATTCCGTCTTTCTTTGGGACACACTGTACAGGGCTCACCAAATTACTATCAGCAATGGGGTAAACTACAACTGTATGTTTCCATTTAATAATCTCTTTCTTTACCACCTCTTGTATTGGTGGATAAAATCATTTATAGTTCTCTATGCTCGGTACAGTTCGGCTCAAGCTAGAACTTATGGGTGCAAATTCCAGAGAGGATATCGATAATGTCAACAACGGTCCACCTAATTGCCTTCTTGTATTTCCACAATAATGAAACGAGGGCCTCCACTTGCCAGTATATAAGATCTAATGTTATAGTCACTAGCAGTGTGTTTTTCTCCCCTAGAAAAGCATATTTCAAATGTGGGGATAAAACTTTAAGCTCCAGAATTGGTGGTACCTCGACTGACGATTTCACTGTAGGGTTTGCCCTGTTCTTTAGATCAAAGTCCAACTTATTTGGTCTAAAATTGTAGGACCCCATTTCCTCTAGGGAATTGACCATCTCTGTGTATCTTTGGACATCAGCCGCATCATAATTCATTAGGATAGCTGCTAATGTCTCAGCAGTCAATTGTTCCATCAGAGGTCTGGTGCTTACAGAGGCTAGGGTTTCCTTGTTGTAACCTAAATAGAACAAAAACAAAAGAAAAATGTAAATGAGGAAATAACAACTAAAATTTAAACACAACAATTACTCTAGTCCTAAGCCATATTCCCTGGCAACGATGCCACTTTTGATAACGCACAAATCATACACCTAGAAAAGTATGACGCGGATATTGTTAATAAAGAACCCAATAAAGATTGGGGTCAATCCCACAAGGAATATTGTTAGGATGTAGATGTAATGCTAGTATTTAGACTTTTAGTTTGATTATCTCCTAATGGGGGTTTTTTAATGAAGTAAACAGGTTATAGTATTGAAGATTTAAGTTGTTTTTAAGTTGATGCAATTAACTAGGTAGGTGTTCCCCATGGATCCATAACTACATCGGGTTTTTACACTCATTATCTATCCTAATAATTAGCTTGTAGAATTGATAACATAGGTCCATCCAAATGATTGCCTCGTCCCTATTGTATGACTATACTCAATTACCGGATTAGGTTTGTAATACCCCAAAAGTTCCTAATATTAGACCCGAGGGTTTAAGTAGAAAAATAGGAAAAAATTTGCACAAGTCATAGAACGACTCATCAGGTGACTTTTCAGGTCACCCAATGAGTTGAGGAGTAACTCGCAAATGGGAGATAGGCTAGTGAGGAGTTGTGGACAAGGGGTGACCACGAATGGAGCCACGAGACGTGGTTTCAATTCATGAATTGTGAGTGAGTCGTGGTTAGGAAGGTTGAGTTGGAGGTTAGTTTCCAGTAAAGGTCACGAGTGAAGGCCACGAGTTGTTACTCTCCTAAAGACTCATCATGTCCCTCGTAAGGACTGGCCGAGTCATTTTTCCAACGAAATTAGTAAGAGTGTTTTTGTAATTTCTAAGCTCCAAATCCCTAAAATACGTTGTTTTAAGCTCTATTAGGAAGGTTTTAAGAAGGTTTAGCTTATTCTAAATCATTCTCTCCCATGCATGCAATTTTATAGGTTTCTATTGAAGATCAAGTCTAAGAATTCCCCTATTTCTTCCCAAAATCTCTTGGGCTTTCAAGGAAGGGTGTGAATCAGATTTCCAGAGTATGTAGGGTCATGAATGAGGGTGTTCCTTTCACTTTCATGCCCAAATCCCTTCTCAAGTTCATGAATTCAAGTGTATGATTCTATGGGGTTTTAACCCAAGTTTATGAAATTCTCTAGGTTTAATTCATGGGTTCATTCCTTTCATGTTACAAATTATGTTTTAAGATTTATGTGAAGGTTTTATATCTATTTTGATTACAATTCGATGATTTCAAGTTTAAAGAACATGATGGCCAATTATGCAAGTTTTATGAAAAGTCGAGTTTATGATCTCTACTTCCAAGTATGGTAAGATGTTTAGCATGAAAGAATTTTTATGATTTACCCATGAATGTAATTATGATTTTACTTATAATGTCTACCACATGCAAGCATGATGTTAAGATTTGGGAAAACCTACTCAAGTTAAGCATGATTTCTTTATTTAGCCAAGGCTAATAAGTCCAGTTATTTCAAGTTTTTGAGTCAAGACTCCCCATATGTTAAGATTTAAGTTATGTTTCACATATGATTATATGAGCATTATATATAATTTGGGAGTAGTTTCTAGCACCGAGTAGGCTAGGGGTTCCAAGGTTCCCCAGTCTCATAAAATATGTGCCAACACAGGTATACTTTGGGCCTCTCTAGAGAGCGTTTCCCCGGCCCAAGGGCACACCGTGATATCACACCTTACTTAATCCTTTGCCTTGACAAGTCTTAGATGGTCTTCCTCCACGTGAGCAAGACGTGGGATCATCATGCGCTCATACATGATGGTTGTCGGTAAAGACGAGTCTCCCATTGTTCCTCATGATTTCGGTAATGCATATATTATAAGATATTATATCAATTTTTTAGTAGGTTTGATCCAAGGATCAGGCTATGAGCTTTTACCTATGGTTTCAGATACAGCAAGCCATATGCACTTATTTTAGTTTATGTCCATTCATGTTTGCAGATATCAGCATGCAACCTTTATTCTCAAAATCTTATGTGATTATGATTTATGATGTGCATGATCTCAGGTTTTGCTTACTTAGCCTATTTTACAACATACTCTATGTTGTATCGATTCATGATACAAGTTCAGACATTCAGACTCAGTCTCACCGCTAGTCAGTCTTCCAAGCTTACCCAGTTTTTCAGTTGGTGAGTCCTCATCCTTCGAGGAGCTTCAGTTAGTTGAGTTGTGTACTTTTAGTTATCAGATTTTAGTGAGCTATTTGGGGAAGCTATCCCATCAACTTATAAGTTATGTTATAGGCTTTTTGGATAATGTGTAGAAAATCAGCTTTTTAGCATTGACTCTATTTTTTTGTTGTATGTTCACACTTCCGCTATTTCAGAATTTAGTTAACCACTTTGTTTATGTTGATCTTTAGTTATCATGTTCATTCCATGAGTCGACTTGGAGCCATTTATGGTTCTAGGTTCTGCGTCTAGATTCGAGCCTATGTTCAAGTCATGACAAACTTAGTATTAGATCAAAGGTTCAGTGTGTCCTAGGGTGTCTTAAAGCCGCGTTAAGTAGAGTCTTTTACATGGGTATGAAGTGCAACGCACTTATTACGAAGATGCTACGAAATGTTTTAGGAAATTTCCCTTCTTTCATGATTTATTGTCGTGTGATGAAGTATCTTTCTATCCTTCTAACCCGTGCTTTATGTATTTGCAGAATCATGCCTCCATTCCAAGTAAATGGTAGAAGGAATGGTAATGGAAACGGAAATGGCCAAGAAAATGGCAATAGAGATGGGCACCAGCAAGCCCCGCCAGCCCCAATAGGTCCTTTGTCTGAAAAGGTCTCCATGATGAGTTTAGGGCAGCTTTCTAGATGTTTCCCTAGGCTTTGACTTCTCAGGTCAACTAGCAGACGGTGGCCATATCGCATAGAGTGGGAGCACAACGACAACTCGAATTTGGGATTTCCTCAGGATGAATCCCCCTAAGTTCCTTGGGTTGAGAATGGATGATGATCCACATGAGTTTCTAAAGGAGATACAGAAGATCACCCAGATTATGGGGGTGAAGGGAGAAGACAGCACAAACTTAGCTTCCTATCAACTGAAGGGGGTTGCTTATATTTGGTACCGTCAATAGAGAGACGGTAGAGAAATGGGTGCAGTTTCTGTAAAGCTAGGATGAGTTCATGACAGCTTTCTTAGACAGATTCTTCCCTAGGTAGTTGAGGGAGGCAAAGGCGGTGGAGTTTGTCAATTTGTAGAAAAATGATATGATAGTTCAAGAGTATGCCTTGGAGTTTATCTGGCTGTCCAAGTATGCATTGGAGATGGTGGCAGATCAGAGGGCCCATATGAACAGATTTGTATATAGAGTGTCCGACTCACTGGTTAAAGAGTGTAGGACGGGAATGTTGAACAATGACTTAGGCTTTTCTCGATTGGTCATATACGCCCAGCAGATTGAGGTGGATTAGATTAAGGATAACGAGAGAGAAGCTAAGAGGGCTAGGACGAGAAGTGTTAGGTTTTCCCAGTAGAGGCCTAGTGGCGAGCATCATCAGCAATCTCATCAGAGACCATCAGCTCCAGCACTATCGTCAGCTAGTGTACCATCTAGATTTCAGCGTGAACAGAAGGGAAGGACATCAGGCTCCAAAGGTTACGAGAGTAGGTTAGAAGAGCCTAGTATTGCAATTTGCAGTAAGTGTGTCAAGAAGCATCCCGGAGAGTGCTTAGCAGTTTCAGGGGCATGTTTGGGTATGGGAAACCCAACCACATACTCGGAGACTGTCCAGTGGCCAGGCAAGGCCATGGTAGAGGTCGTGGCCTAGCTTCCAATTCAGTAGCTCCACCAGCATGCTCAGCTCAGTAGGGTGCATCCATTAGTATAGGTGGTGTTCAGTGTCAAAATAGGTTTTATGCCCTCTCGATTCGGTAGGAGAAAGAGATCTCCCCAGATGTGGTCACTGGTATGTTACGAGTATTCCATTTTGATGTACATGCATTGTTAGATCCAGGGGCTATTTATGTTGCTATTAGTTTCAAAATTAGTCCCGAAATCCTATTAGAACCCTTCTCAGTCTCCACTCCAGTCAGTGATTCAGTTATAGCTCGATGGGTATATATGAATTGCCCAACCACAGTCTTTTAGAGAGTCACCTCAGCAGATCTAGTAGAGTTATACATCACTAACTTTGATGTTATTTTTGGTATGGATTGGTTGCATTCATGTTACGCCTCAGTAAATTGTAGATTCCATATGGTAAAGCTCTGATTTCTGGGTGAGCCAGTCCTAAAGTGGAAGGGTAGTTCAGCTATGCCTGTAGGTTACTTCATTTCCTACCTTAAGGCTAGAAAGATGATTTCTAAGGGTTGCGTCTACCATTAAGTTCAGGTTAAGGATGCTACATCCGAGACTCTAACTATTCAATCTGTCCCTGTTGTGTTTATCTAGAGGTTTTCCCAGATGATCTACTTGGAGTCCCTCTCGAGCGGTAGATTGAATTTGGTATTGACGTTCTTCCCGATACGTAGCCTATATCTATTCCTCCATACATAATGGATCCAACTGAGATATAGGAGTTAAAGGAGAAATTGAAGGATCTTCTAGATGAGGTATTCATCGGACCTAGCAAGTCCCCGTGGGGCGCACAAGTTCTCTTTGTTCAAAAGAAGGATGGTTCTCTTTGCATGTGCATTGACTATCGGCGCTTGAACAAGGTTACAATCAAGAAAAAGTATCCCCTCCCTAGGATTGACAATTTGTTTGACCAACTTTAGGTTGCTAAGTGTTTCTCAAATATAGACCTTAGATTCGGATATCATCAGCTCTGAGTTAGAGAGAGTGACATTCTGAAGATAGCTTTCAGGACTCGATATGATCACTATGAGTTTGTAGTTATGTGTTTTGAACTAACGAATGCTCCTGCAGCTTTTATGGATTTGATGAACAGGGTGTTCAAGAATACTTGGATATGTTCGTGATTGTCTTCATAGACGACATTCTCATATACTCTCGGAGCAAGGAGGAGCATGTCGCTCATTATTGTGCTATAGACATTCAAGGATCGCCATTTGTTTGCTAAATTCAACAAGTGTGACTTTTGGCTGAACTCAGTAGCATTTTTGAGCCATGTGGTGTCAAGTGAGGGTGTACAAGTGGACTCCCAAATGATAGAAGCTGTAAAGAATTGGCCTAGACTAGTTAGTCCTTTGGATATCAAGAGTTTCTTGGGTTTAGCTGGATACTACAGAAGGTTTTTTGAAGGATTTTCATCCCTTGCAGCACCTTTGACTAAGTTGACTCAAAAGAATGTTAAATTTCAATGGTGGACGCTTTGAGAAGAGTTTTCAGGAATTAAAGACTCGACTAACTTCAGCCCCAGTGTTGACCCTACCTGAGGGTACAAACAAATTTGTGGTATATTGTGATGCCTCTAGGGTTTGCCTTGGTTGTGTGTTGATGCAGCATGGTAAGGTCATTGTGTATGCCTCTAGACAGCTTAAGACTCATGAGAAGAATTACCCGACGCATGACCTAGAGTTAGCAGTGGTAGTGTTTGCATTAAATATTTGGAGACACTATTTGTATGGGGTCCATGTGGATATGTTTACAGACCATAAAATCCTTTAGTATGTGTTTACTCAGAAAGATATGAATTTGCGGCAAAAGAGATGGTTAGAGCTTCTCAAAGACTATGACATGAGTTTCCTTTATCATTCGGGTAAGAACAATATGGTGGCAGATGTCCATAGCAGACTTACCATGGAGAGTGTTTCTCATGTAGAAGAGGAAAGGAAAGAGTTGGTAAAGGATGTGCATCGGCTTGCTCATTTGGGAGTTCGCCCTGTGGACTCTACAAATGGTGGTGTCATTGTGCGAAACGAGTCAGAATCCTCCTTGGTGAATGAGGTCAAGGCTAGGCAAGACGAGGATCCTATTTTGGTAAGTTGAAGGAAGCGGTTCAGAATTAGAAGGTAGAAGTTTTCTCCCAAGGGGGAGATGGTGTGCTTCGTTATCAGGGTCATTTGTGTGTTCCGACTGTTGATGACTTGAGAGATTGGATGTTGCATGAAGCTCATGGTTCTCGATATCCTATACATTCAGGTGCCACCAAGAAGTATCGTGACCTACGGGAAGTCTATTGGTGGAATGCCATGAAGAAAGACATAGTAGAATTTGTGGTTAAGTGTTCAAACTATCAACAAGTAAAAGTTGAGCATCAAAGACCTTGAAGTGTGCTACAAGACATCATTATCCCCACTTGAAAGTGGGAATAGATCAATATGGATTTTATCACAGGGTTGCCTCGTACATGTCACACCCCACCTTGGGAGGCATGACCGGCACCTAATGCCACACTAGGACCTAGGCTGACCTAGTTGAGAATACGCACCTATGGTGTCTGCCAGCAACATAGAATCAAGAAGAAAACCAGCTATATCTCAGTTGTACATACAACCTCGAGACGACAAGGCCACATAACATACCTGTAGAAGAAAACAACCAACCCAGCAAACAAGACAATAAAGGCATCGTATGCGGGCCGACAAAACCACCATGTTGTCTAGTCATAATAGAAGAAAAGACAGGCAGTCATATATATACTACCACCAACAAGACTACTAATTGAAAGCTATACTAGGCCCCACATGACCAACATATAGAACTAAACATATAGAGGCCCCACATGACCAACATATAGAACTAAACATATCTAGGTCCCACATGGCCAACACGAACAACAAACTGAAGATTGGAGTCTGCAAACCTCTAAGATTAAAAATATTAGTCGGTCCCTGACCCGGCCTATAAAAAACTATGTAACAAAAGACGGGAAAAACTATATAATTTGGCAACTCCAAATGAAAGGAGTTGACCAATCTACCGACTCTAAATAGTTTCTAGGAAATTGCAAAACCTATTGTCTGAAACTGCAAGCAAGTATGTAGGTCCCATGTGTGCGCGTTAGTACAATATGTATCGAATATGTAAGGCAATAATAAAGCTGAATAGAAGCTAATAAAGAACTTGAAGTAATCAACAACAAGGGAAGTAGTTAACCTGCAAGCTTTCTTATCCATAACCTGCCTCCAGTAAACCACTACACAAATAAGAGTTGAAGCTGCACGACTATACCTTCATAAGTTATATCTAGCAAGCAAGTGTATAAACAAGAACCTAACGTAGCCTCCATAATCCTGGAAGGTGAAAGAAACACAGAAATAACCTACTAGGGTCCCTATAAGCCCTGACAACTACAGTTAAATCTATACACTCCTAACAAGTTCATTATGATTCTACAGGTAACTATAGCCAACCTACCTAGCCTCTGAGTCTGTAACTGAGCCTATTGGGTTTCTGTAACTGTGTTTAAACTCTCTAGGTTACTATGATTGCACCTTGGGCACACAAGGCTCGACAGAGGGTCTGTACTGCCAGTACGACATAAGAAGAGGTCCATATGTGGATGGACTTAAATACAGCCTTATCGGCTTGAATATAATCCTTTCAGACATCACATAGCTCCTCTGAGCGACATCACATAGCTTCTCTGAGCGATCTATTGCCCCGTAGGTGATGACACAGTTAGAAAACCTGAAGTTGGTCAACATAAGGCTATACTAGGTGGGGTAAATCCCGTCCAAAGTACTACATTTTAGTATCAATCTAGCCCCTCAAAAGGCATACCTAGCTCCTTAGGCCTAATGCAACCACTACTTGCTCCTGAAACAATCTATATAGCTGCCAACAGGTACATCCCAGGTGCTTACACCTGACCAGGGGATCATGTCAATGTTTGCTAACTCTGATGGCCTAGAAAGAATAGGGCAAGGTCCAGAGCGATACTCTAAAGGGGATACTAGGACAATGGTAGTTCATAAGCAAACAACAAGGTCATAGGCGACTGTCTATATGATTCCTTCGCTTAGGACGACTATAGGGCTGCTACCAGCTAGATACGTTCCTAAGCAGTCATCCCTCACTTTCCATAGGCAACATGTGATAATTCTTAGCCTGGCAATAATGCAATGATACGAAGGTTCTAGTCCCTTAGACATTAACTTCATCTGTCCAGATTTTGTCACGCCCTACCATAGGAGGCATGACTAGAACCTAACGCCACACGGGGACCTGGGTTGAGCTAGCTGGGCATACGCACCTCTGGTGTCTTCCAGCAATACAGAATCAAAAAAACAACCAACTATATCTCGGCTATAAACACAGTCTCGGGATAAAAAGGCCACATAGCACATCTATAGAAGAAAACAACCAACCTAGTAAACAAGACAATAAAGGGATCCTATTCGGGATGACAAGATCACCATGCTGTCTAGTCATAACAGAAGGAAAGACAAGTAGTCATACATACACTACCGCCAACAAGGCTGCTAACTGAAAGCTATTCTAGGCTCTACACGACCAACATACAGAACTGAACATATATAGGCCCCACACACCCAGCACGAAGAAATAACTGAAGAATGTAGTCTGCACCCCTCTATGAGTGAAAATATTGGTCGGGATAGGGCCCCAACTAACCCAAAACAACATAACATAAGACGAGAAAACCTATATACTCTGGGAACTTCAAATAAAAGGAGCTAACCAATCTGCCGACTCTAAATAGCTGCTAGGAGATCCCAAAACCTATCTGTCTAAACCTACAGGCAAGTATGCAACGCCCCATGCGTGGGAGTCAATATAAATTGTCACGACCCGAATGTAGAACCGGATCATAACAACGGACAAGGAGCCCCGGGATACTCCAAGTCGACCCATGGCATGAACATTCATATAACTCCGTATCGTTAAAGCGGAATACTTAACATAATGATATAGCAAAAACATAATCATAACATAACATAGCATGATAGGAAGAACGTACTAAATACATCACAGCTGAGTACTACAATTAGTCTGAAAGCCTCTATCGTATCAGATGGGTTAATGGGACAACATCCCTAACTAACCTGGCAAACTGAAGACTAAAAGAACATCAATATCTGGAACACATGGTCCTCGGAGAATGAGGACTCACCAAAAGTTGGATGCTAAACTCTGAGAAGACTGGCTATGAACTAGGCTGAACCTGAGAGCCGAGTCCTGTATCATGAAATGATATTGCATAGAGTATGTTATCAGTACGTGGATTGTACTGAGTTGCAGGGTAAGTAAAACAGACCATTAAAAAAATACATAAAGGCGTGGTCATAAGAATGGGAAAACATGCTCAATACATAAATATCATAAAGTAACATAAGCCACAAGGTTTTCAAATCATTCTTAAACCATTCAGTATCATAGTCATAAGAGAAACTTCATTAAATCACCACTTGAGCCAAATAACATATACTTAACAATGCATAAAACATGGGGAACAATGGGAGATTCTTATAACCGACATACTCCATATAAGCACACATGGAGCCCGACCTATAAATCCATAGACGGGAGGGTGTTCGTACCTTTACAAAGGTAGAATTGTGAAGGGCGTGATATCAAACATGAAAGGGCCTATTTTGGCAAAGGGCACAGTCACAAGGGATGTCTCATCATGTCCTACAGTGGCACGTACTTTTGAGATTCAAGGCAAAACCTGGCCCAGAACCTACTCGGTGTTAAATAATACTCCCAAAACATATATAGTGCTCATAGTATAATATGCATGAGATACATGGACTAGTTAAATCATGATAATCATAAGCATGCTTGTAAATACGTGAACTAGCCATGAGGGTAGGGCCCGTGAGTTGGCTAAAAACATAATTAGTAAATCATGAGGTTCATGCATACTTGTAACTCATGTATAGACTTTGTAAATCATAAATTCATAATGGGCATTTGAATAAATCCATATTATGACTCATAAATCATGATTGGTTTATGAATATCAACAATAGAGGTAGAGATCATTATTCAATTCATCATAGAACATGCATAATTAGGCATATTTTAGTATAAGTTGAAATCATTAAATTTATAATCGAATTAGTTGTAAAATCTGATCATGATTCATAAAATATAGTGTAAATCATGGAAAATAACAACTCATGGATAGATCACTAGAATTCCACAGGATTTAAGATAAACCCCATAAAATTTTTGAACAAACTTCATGAATTAGGAGAGATTGGGCATGGATGTGAACAAAAACACCCACTTATAACCCTACATACATGATTATGGATGATTCTAACACTTCCTTGAATGCCCAAGAATAAATTGAAGAAAAACCTTGAAGGATTTCCTTGATCACTCTCTCTAGACTTGCACTCTTGCATGCATGGATATGAAAATGACCGAAAATGAACTTAACCCCTTTAAAAGTCATTATTCATAACTCAAAACGATGTAGTTTTGCTTAGAAGCTTAGGAATTATGAAATAACCCTTACTAAATTCGCAGAAATAACTTCCAGCTGGTCCCAACAAGGGACCCTATGACTCGTCCTCAAGGGCCACGACTTGTGGCATGATTCGTGAAGTTCACTGCTTCTCAAGTCTGGTGGGCTCGTAATAGGAGACTTGACGACTCATTATCGGGTGACCACGACTCGTGGTCACTATCCGATAGGTACATTGCCTTAGCCCCAATAAAAATTTTCCTTGCTTGTTCACGACTCATCCCATGAATTGTGGGGACTGACCACGACTTATGGTGTCCTTCCGTCAAGTACGCTGTCCTCATTTTCCTCTTTACTCAAACACCACTCCCCACGACTGACCTAACGAGTCATGGAGACTAACCACGACTCATTGTCATGCCCGTAGGGATCTCATTTCCCAAATTTCTAACTCTTCAGCTGGACCTCTTGACTCGTGGGCTGCACCAACGGGTCACCTCACGACTTGTTCTGTGCCTGATGTCAGAATTTAAGTTTTTCTCCGTTTCAACTTCTGGGTCAGATCTTTGGGTTTTCGGGGTATTACAATATCTCCACCTTGGGTACATTCTTCCTCAAATGTTGGAAAACACACTGGAAAGCAGAGAAATGCAATTATCATATTCAAATACTGATCATTTAAGCTGAAATTGACGGAATGACTACCTCCAATTCAAATTACATAACTGAACTGAATTCACGAATCATACATACATCCACATATATAAAAAAATCTTTAACACATGAACTGAACATGAAAACTTGATAGAGTTTTAGGGCAAAAACTGATACCTCAAGCTGGAACTGCGCCGCTAAAGAATAAGTGTGGGTACCTAGCCATCATGTCCGCTTCGGCTTCCCACATAGTTCCTTCAACATGCTGATTCCTCCATAAAACCTTGACTGGCGTTACTTCCTTGTTCCTTCGTCTTCGAACCTGACGATCCAATATTTCCACCGGGACTTCCTTATAACTAAGGTTGTCTTTCACACCAACACTGTCCACCGAGATAACTAAAGATGGATCACCGAAACACTTCTTTAAGAGTGACACATGGAATACAGTATGTACAGAGGGAAACTCCAATTCGTATGCACCCTTACCAACCCCTTTCACAATCTGGTAGGGGACAACATAACGAGGGTTGAGTTTTCCTTTCCTTCCAAACCGCATCACTCCTTCATAGGAGATACCTTCAAAAACACCAGTCATCCACCTCGAACTCCAGTTCCCTCCTTCTCACATCGGCATAGGACTTTTGGTGACTCAGAGCGGTTTTCAGCCTGTCCCTTATCAATTAAACCTACTTTATAGCCTCATAAACCGAATATGGTCCTACCATCGCCACTTCACCAACCTCAAATCAACCAATGGGCGATTTACATGTCCGCCCATAGAGAGCCTCAAATGGGGCCATCTGGATGATCGAAAGATAATTGTTATTGTATGCAAACTCGATAAGAGGCAAGTGCTCATCCCAGCTACCTTTGAAGTCAATCACGCAAGCTATCAACATGTCCTCGAGAGTCTGGATTGTCTACTCCGCTTGACCATCCGTTTGCTGGCGAAATGCTATGCTGAGCTTAACTTGAGTATTTAGTCCTTTTTTACACGACTTCCAAAACTGAGAGGTAAATTGAGTACCTCTATCTAAAATGATGGATAAGGGCACTCCATACAATCGAATTAGCTCCTTGATATATAGTTTGGCATAATCCTCCCCTGAATCCATGGTTTTGACCAGTAGAAAGTGGGTAGCCTTGGTCAACCTATCTACCACAACCCAAATGGAGTCATATTGTCGATGAGTGCGAGGTAAACCTGTGATAAAATCCATACTAATTCTTCCAACTTCCAAGTAGGAATTTTTATATCCTGAAGAACACCTCCCAATCTCTAATGCTCGACCTTTACTTGCTGACAGTATGGGCACTTAGCTACGAATTCCGTGATGTCCTTCTTCATGCCATTCCACCAATAAACTTCCTATAAGTCACGGTACATCTTGGTGGAACCTGGATGGATTGAATACCTAGATCCATGAGCCTTGTGCAGCATCCAACTCCTCAAATTATCAACATCCGAAACACATAAGAGACCTTGGTATCGAAGCACACCATCTCCCCCTTTAGAGAAGACCTCCACCTTCTGATTCTGAACGGCTTCCTTTAACTTTACCAAAATCGGGTCCTCATCTTGTCTAGCTTTCATATTAGTCACCAAGAACGATTCTGATCCGTTATGAACAATAACACCCCCATCGGTCGAGTTAACCAATTGAAGTCCCAACCTCGTAAGTCGATGCACATCTTTCACCAACTCCTTCTTTCACTCATCCACATGAGACACACTCTCCATAGATAGTCTACTAAGCGCGTCTGCTACTACATTGGCCTTACCTGGATGGTAAAGGACACTCATATCATAGTCCTTAAGTAGCTCCAACCACCTCCTTTGCTGAAGATTGAGGTCTTTCTGGGTAAACACATATTGCAAACTCTTATGGTCCGTGAACACATCCACGTGGACCGCGTACAAATATGTCGCCATATCTTCAAGGTGAATACCAATGCGGCCAATTCAAGATCATGGGTCCGGTAATTTTTCTCATAACTTTTAGTTGTCTAGAAGCGTATGCTATAACCTTCCCGTGCTGCATCAATACACACCCAAGTCCGATCCTCGAAGCATCAAAACATATCACGAACCCATCGGTACCCTCTGGTAGAGTTAGCACCAGTGTCGAGGTAAGTCGGGTCTTCAACTCTTGGAAGCTCTTCTCACAGGCCTCCGATCATTGGAATTTCACCTTCTTCTGGGTTAATTTGGTCAAAGGTGCTACAATCGATGAGAAACCTTCAACAAATCTTCGATAATAGCCAGCTAAACCCAAGAAGCTCCAAATATCTGAAGGATTCACCAGTCTAGGCCAATTCTTCACTGCTTCTATTTTCTGAGAATCCATCTTTGTGCCCTCACTTGATACCACATGTCCCAAAAATGTTATGGACTTCAACCAAAACTCGCACTTGCTGAATTTGGCATATAATTGGTGATCCTTGAGAGTCTGTAGCACCACTCTCAAATGAGCGGCATGTTCCTCCTCGCTCTGAGAGTATATCAGGATATCATCAATAAACACGCTCACGAACATATCCAAGTATGGCTTGAACACCTTGTTCATCAAGTCCAATAAAAGCTGCAGGAGCATTCGTTAGTCCAAAATACATAATTACAAACTCATAGTAACCATACCTCATCCTGAAGGCTATTTTCGGGATATCGCTCGCCCGAACCCTGGGCTGATAGTACGCGGATTTGAGATCTATCTTTGAGAAACAATTCGCACCCTGAAGCTGGTCAAATAAATCATCAATCTTGGGTAAAGGATACCTGTTCTTAATGGTGACTTTATTCAATTGTCGATAATCAATGCACATATGAAGAGAACCATGTTTCTTTCAGACAAAGAGAACTAGTGCACCCCATGGGGACTTGCTTGGTCTAATGAAACCCTTATCTAACAGGTCCTTCAACTGTTCCTTCAACTCCTTTAGCTCGACTGGAGCCATTCTGTAAGGAGGGATAGATATAGGTTGCGTGTCGGGAAGAAGGTCAATACCAAAATCATTCTCCCGCTCAGGAGGGATTCCCAGTAAATCATCAGGAAAGACCTCTGGATACTCACTCACTACTAGAACTGACTGGATAGTCGGGGTCTCGGACTCAACATCCTTAACTTTAACTAAATGGTACACACAACCCTTAGAAATTATCTTTTTGGCCTTAAGGTAGGAAATGAAATGACCTATAGGCACTGCCGAACTACCCTTCCACTCCAAGAGTGGTTTGCCCGGAAATCTAAACTCTACTGCCCGGGTTCTACAATTAATAGAAGCATAACACACATACAACCAATCGGTGTCGAGAATAATATCAAAGCCAATCATGGCTAACTCCATAAGGTCTACGGAGGTGACTTTATACAATCTAGTGATCGGGAACCCTGTATACACCCACCAAGCTACAACCGAATCACCAACAGGAGTAGAAACTGAAAATGGTCCTGACAAGGTTTCAGGACCGACTCCAAAGCTACTAGTAATATAAGGTGTCACAAAGGACAAGGTAGCCCCTAGATCTAACAAAGCATAAGCATCAAGGTGAAACACTCGTAATATACCAGTAACTACATTTGATGAAGTCTCCTGCTACTGACTGGTCGCAAGGGCATCAAACTTGTTTTGGCGCTGACTGCTGGCTGAACTAGTTGAGGCACCCTACTGGGAGGGATGTGCTGCTGGAGCGGATGAACTAGCGGCTGTCATACGGGCCCCGCCGCCCCCTAATCTAGCCGAGAGACAATCCTTAAGTCTTTTTCTGGATTTGCCACACCTGAAACAAGTGTTTGAGCCAACTAGGAACCTCCCTGGGTATTCTTGTCACACCTTGCACAAGTTGGGAAAGTGCGCTCTATCTGCATGCTACTCTGGACCCTCGAATTTGAACCCCTGCTTCTCCAGTCTCCTCGTGATCTAGATGGTGTACTAGCTGATAATGGTGCAAAAGCGAAAGATTTGTGATGAGACTGCTGGCGCTGTCCACCCCCAATCTAGGCTGAGAAATCCCATAATTGTCTGTCTTGGCCCTCTTGGCCTGTCTCTGCCTCCGCTACACTATCTCCATCTACTGGGCATGCAACACTATGCTGGGAAAATCTATGTCTCGATGTAGCATGGCGATCCTACAGTCCTTATCCAGGTAGACTGCCACTCCATTCACAAATGGGCTCACCTGAGCCCTTTAGTCTGCCACTAATTCTGGTGCATAATTGGATAAGCGGGTGAACTCCAGAGCGTACTTCTGAACTGACATATCACCCTGCTTCAGATTTAAAAACTTGTTCACCTTCAGTTCCCTCATATCATGAGGAAAGAATCAATCCAAAAAGGCTACATAAAACTCTTCCCAACCTATACGACCTTCTCCCACTGCCCTACTGTCTCTCCATTGCTTAAACCAGATATGCACCACCCCTTTCAGCTAATAAAAGGCTAAATCAACGCACTCCCCATTTTTCACCCCTATGACCTGGGTGATCTTCACAATCTCATCGATGAATTCATGCGGGTCCACCTCTAGTTTTGACCCAAGGAACTCCGGCGGGTTCATTCTGAAGAAATCCCTAACTCGAGCTGTCGCAACATTGCCATTTTGTGGAACATGCACAACTATCTGCTAATGACCCAAGTGGCAAATGCCACACGATCATATGAATAGCTGTCCGAAACTCAGCACGGGCAATTGGGTCCGGTGCCTGGTGCTCTTGAACTGGTGGGGCCTGTTGGTGCCCATTCCCATTGCCATCCTCGTGGCCGTCTCCATTTCCATTCCTCCTACCATTCATTCTTCGGGGAGCCATGAGTCTGCAATCACGAATAGCACGAATTAGAAGGATAGAGAGATATTTCATTACACGACATAGATCATTAAAGAAGGAAACATTTCCTAAATGTCTCGTAGCCTCTTCGTCATAAATGTGGCGGCACTTCACACCCATGAAAAAGACTCTACTTAATGCGGCTTTCAAACACCCTAAGACACTTCAAACCTATCGCTCTGATACTAAGTTTGTCATGACCCCGACATAGACCCGGATTTAAACATGGGACAAGGAGCTCTGAGAGACTCCAAGTCGACCCATGTCATGAACATTCATCTAACTTCGTATCATTAAAGCGGAATACTTAACATAACAATATAGAGGAAACATAATCATAACATAACATAGCATGATAAGTGGAACGTACTAAAAACATCACAGCTGAGTACTACAATTAGTTTGAAAACCTTTATCGTATCAGATGGGTTGATGGGACAACAACCCCAACTAACACGACAAACTGAAGACTAAGAGAACATCAATATCTACAACACATGGTCCTCGGAGAATGAGGAGTCACCAAAAGATGGATGTTAAACTCTGAGAAGACTGGCTAAGAATGAGGTTGAACCTGAGAGATGGGTCCTGTATCATGAAATGATACAACATAGAATATGTGATCGATACGTGGAATGTATCGAGTATGAAGGGTAAGTAAAATGGACATTAAAAAAATACTTGAAGGCGCATAAGAGATCATAAGAATGGGACAACATGCTCAATACATAAATATCATAAAGTAATATAAGGCTCAAGGTTTTCAAATTGTTCGTAAACCATTCAGTATCATAGTCATAAGAGAAACTTCATTAAATCATCACTTGAGCCAAACAACATATACATAACAATGCATAAAACATGGGAAACAATGAGAGATTCTTATAACCGACATACCCCATATGAGCACACATGGAGCCCGACCTATAAATCCCTAGTTGGGAGGGTGTTCATACCTTGCCAAGGGTAGAACCGTGATGTGAGTGATATCACACATGAAAAGGCCCATTTGGGCAAAGGGGAAAGTGACAAGGGAGGTCCCATCATGTCCTACGGTGGCACGTAGTTATGAGATTCGGGCAAAACCTGAGCCTCAAACCTACTCGGTGTTAAATACTACTCCCAAAACATATATAGTGCTAATAGTATAATATGAATGAGATTTATGGACTAGTTAAATCATGATAATCATAAGCATGCTTAAAAATACGTGAACAAGCCATGAGGGTAGGGCCCGTGAGTCGGCCAAAAACATAATTAGTAAATCATGAGCTTCATGCATACATGTAAATCATGTATAGACTTTGTAAATCATAAATTCATAATGGGAATTCGAATATATCTATATTATGACTCATAAATCTTGATAGGTTTATGAATATCAATTATAGAGGTAGAGATCATAATTAAATTCATCATAGAACATGCATAATTAGGCATATTTTAGTAGAAATTGAAATCGATAAATTAATAATCAAATTAGTTGTAAAATCTGATCATGATTCATAAAATATAGTGTACATCATGGAAAATAATAACCCATGGATAGATCATTATAATTCTACAGGATTTAAGATAAAACCCTATAAGATTTTTTAGCAAACTTCATGCATTTGGAGAGATTGGGCATTGGTGTGAACGAAAACATCCACTCATAACCTTATATACCTGATTGTGGATGATTCTAACACTTCCTTGAATGCCCAAAAAGAAATTGATGAAAGACCTTGAAGGATTGCCTTGATCACCTCTCTAGACTATCACTCTTGCATGCATGGATATGAAAATGGCCTAAAATAAAATTAACCCCTTTAAAAGTCATTATTCATTACTCAAAACAACATAGTTTAGGACTTAGAAGCTTAGGAATTTTGAAATAGCCCTTACTAAATTTGCAGAAATAACTGCCAGCTGGTCCCAACGAGGGACCCTATGACTCGTCCTCAAGGGCCATGACTTGTGGCATGACACGTGAAGTTACTGCATCTCAAGTCTACTAGGCTTGTAACGGGAGACTTGACGACTCGTTACCAGGTGACCACGAATTGTGGTCACTATTCGTCAAGTACACTGCCTTAGCCCCAATAAAATTATTCCATGCTTGGTCACGACTCGTCCCACGAATTGTGGGGACTGACCATGAATCATGTGGTCCTTCCATCAAGTACACTGTCCTTATTTTCTTCTTTACTCAAAGACCACTCCCCACGATTGACCAGGCGAGTCGGGGGACTGACCACGACTCGTGGTCATGCCCGTGGGGAATCTCATTTCCCAAATTTCCAACTCTTCACTTGGACCTCACCACGAGTCATATCATGACTCGTGGGATACCCCAGCGGGTCACCTCACAACTCGTTCTATGCCTGATGCATGATTTTAAGTTTTTCTTCGTTTCAACTTCCGGGTCAGATCTTTGGGTTTCAGGGGTATAACCAATATGTACCAAATATGTAAGGTAGTAAAAAAGCATAATGGAAGCTGATAAAGAACTTAAAGTAATTAGCGACAAGGGTAGAAGTTAACCTGTAAGCTTTCTTATCCAAAACCTTCATCTAGTAAACCATTACACGAATAAGAGCTAAAGCTGCACAACTATACATCTGTAAGCTATATCTATCAAGAAAGTATACAAAAAAGAACCTAACCTGGCCCCCATAAGCCTGGAAGGTGCAAGCAACACAAAAATAACCTATTGGGGCCCCTATAAGCCCTGACAAGTATAGTTCAATCTATATACCCCTATCAAGGTCATTTTGATTCTACAAGTAACTATAGCCAACCTACCTGGCCTCTAGGTATGCAACTGAGTCCGCTGAGCTCCTGTAACTATGTCTGAGCCCTTTGGGCTCCTGTGACTGCACCCTGGCACACAACGCTCGACGGAGGGTCAGTAATGCCAGTATGACATAAGAAGAGGTCCATATATGGATGGACTTAAATACGTCCTTATAGGCCAAAATATAGTCCTTTCAAACATCACATAGCTCCTCTGAGTGACATCATATATCTCCTCTGAGCGATCTATAGCCCTGTAGGCAATGACACAGTTAGCAACCCTAGATTTAGTCAACGAAAGGCTATATTTGGTGGGGTCAATCCCGATAGAAGTACTACATTCTAGTATCAATCTAGCCCCTCAAAAGGCATACCTAGACCCTTAGGCCTAACGCAACCACTACTCATTCCTGAAACAATCTATATAGCTGTCAACAGGCACACTCCAAGTGCTTACACCTGACCGGGAGGTCATGGCAAAGCTTGCAAACTATGACGGCCTAAATAGAATAGTGTAAGGTCTTGAGTGGCCTGAGTGATACACTGAAGGGAATACTAGGACAATGGTAGCTCATAAGCAAACAACAAGGTCGTAGGCGACCCTTTATATGATTCCTTCGCTTAGGACAACTATAGGGATGATACTAACTGGATACGTTCCTAAGAAGTCAGCCATAACTTCCCACAGGCAACATGCTATAATTCTTAGCCTAGCAGTAATGATGTGATACTAAGGTTCTAGTCCCTTAGACACTAACTTCGTCTGTCCAAATTTTGTCTCGCCCCACCTTAGGAGGCATTACTGGCACCTAATGCCATACTGGGACCTAGGCTGACCTTTTTAGGCATACACACCTTTGGTGTCTTCCAGGAACATAGAATCAAGAAAACAACCTGCTATGTCTAGGCTGTAAACATAGCATTAGGCCGACAAGGCCACATAGCACACCTGTAAAAGAAAACAGCTAACCTAGCAAACAAGATAATAGAGGGATCTTATGCCGGTTGACAAGACCACCATGCTGTCTAGTCATAACATACGGAAATACAGGCAGTCATACATATACTACCACCGACAAGGATGCTAACTAAAAGCTATACTAGGTACCACACTGCCAACATATAGAATTGAACATATATAGGCCCCACACGGTCAACAAGAACAACTAACAAAAGACTATATTCTGACCGCTAAGAGTGAAAATATTGGTCAGGACAGAGCCCCAACCTACCCAAGACTATGTGACACAGCACTGGCAAACCTATATAATCTGGCAACTCTGAATAAAATGAGCTGACCAATCTACTGACTCTGAATAGCTACTAGGAGATCCCAAAACATATATGTCTGCACCTGCAGGCAAGTATACAGTGCCACATTCATGGGCATCAGTACAATATGTACTGAATATGTAAGGCAGTAACAAAAGCTAAATAGAAGCTTATAAAAAACTGAAAGTAATGAACGATAAGGGAAGAAGTTAACCTGTAAGCTTTCTTATCAATAAAGTGCATCTAGTAAACCACTACATGAATAAGAGTTGAAGCTACAAGACTATACATTCACAAGCTATCTAGCAAGAAAGTATATAAACAAGAACCTAACTTGGCTCCCATAAGCCTGGAAGGTGCAAGTAGCAAAGAAATAACCTACCGGGGCCCCTATAATCCATGGAAAGTATGGTTCAATCTATATACCCCTAACAAGGTCTTTATGATTCTACAGGTAACTATGGCCAACCTACATGGCCTCTGGGTCTGCAATTGAGCCCGCTGGGCTCCTATAACTATGCCTGAGCCCTCTGGGCTCCTGTGACTGCACCCAGGGCACACAAGGCTCGACGAAGAGTTAGTAATGCCAGTATGACATAAGAAGAGGTCCATATATAGATGGACTTAAATACGTCTCAAGTATTTTGTGATCACCCCTAGACTTAATTATAATTTCCCGAAAACTTCTATAATCAACACCTTGTGAAGGTTAATCTTACACTTGAACTTGAATATTCACTGAATTGGTCCAGTACCTATGGGTTCAACATCCGGCTCTTAAAAAGGGCCACTTTATTACTTGTACGACCGTGTACGCTTGCGCGTGTACCCGAGCGCGAATAAGTTTTTGGCATCGTTATCGGGGACTAGCGAAGTTTAGTAAAATTTTCTATTTTTGGGTGATTTTAAATTTCCTTAAGTGTTGAGAAACTTGGTCTTAGTCTGCTATATTGTAGGTGACAGGTTGTCCTTGCAGAGCTGGCAAGGAATAGAGAGCTGGTGGAACCATTGTTGGAACATGAATGTCAATTGCATTTGCTCAGGAGAGAAGCTTTAGAGCGAATGTTGAAAATATTACAAGAGTAATTTCAAACAACATCCACCAGTTGGGCAAGCAGAGTTGTTACCTAATCAAATGGCAGCCCGACCAGTTCACGAAGTGGCAATCCCACTAGCGACAAATGTGACCTCTAGTATCCGTAAACTAGAGCCCGAAGGGAATTTTTAATTAAACCAGAATATGGTGCAGCTGTTATATTCTACTATCCAGTTCACTGGGATGACTCATGAGGACCCACAACACCATTTATAGAACTTCTTGGAGATCAGTGACACCTTCGTCCCCACTGGAGTGTCAACTGATTATGTCCGACTCACACTCTTCCCATTTTTATTGTTGGGAGAGGCAAAGAGGTGGTTGAAGGCTGAGCCACCGAATTCCATTACTTCTTGGGATGACTTAGCAAAGAAGTTCCTCATCAGATTCTTCCCTTCAAGCAAGACTGCCAAACTCAGGAGTGAAATATTAAGCTTCAAGCAGAGGCCGTAGGAGAACTTGTATTTGTCTTGGCAGAGATTCAAGTCACTATTGAGAGACTACCCTCATCACCAGCAGTCCAATGAAGTGCTAGCCTATACCTTTGTGGAGAGTCTAGACCCGCACACAAAAATTTTTACTAGACTCTACATCGGGTGGGCAAGCATTGGAGAAGACCTACGATGAGTTGTACATTTTGTTGAATAGGATTGCTTAGGGAAATTCAGAGTGGCACAGTGAGTCATCGAGAGGGGTAGGAAAGAGAATAGTAGGGATGATAGAGGTGGATGGTGTCAATGCCTTGGCAACACAACTAGCATCATTTCTGCATCAAATGATGACTCAGTTCAACAAACTGAGTATGAACCAACAGCAGGGACAGGTGAATGCAGTTCAGCAGGCTCCTAGTTAGTGTGAAATCTGCGGTAATAATGGGCACAATGCAGAATCTTGCGGGGCCAATCCTGAATCAACCAATTTTGTTGGGAATGTTCAGAGAAACAATCAGAATTTTGGGAACAATTACAAATAGAATTGACAGAGCCACTCGAATTTTTCTTGGGGTGGAAATCAAAGTCAAAGCTACCAGCAACCTCAACATCAGCAGTATCAGCAGCAGAATAGGCAAAATGGTGGCCAGTAGAGTAGCAACATTGAGGATATGTTGCAAAAGATTATGGCAACACAGACCCAGTTAGCAGAGAATCGGGCGAGATGGCATTAGATTTAAAAAATCAGCAGTTGGCCACCCGCAATCCAGAGAAGCAGATGGGTCAAATAGAAGCTGCTCAGCATACCATACCTCAGGGAGGGTTACCCAATGACACAGACAAACCCCCAATAGTTCAACGCCATCAGTCTGAGAAGTGGCAAGCAGTTGGCTAATGCACCACCGAAAGAGAACAGAAATGAGGTGTAGTCAGAGCTGGTTAGAAAAGGACCACCCATTGACAAGGGTGATAATCAGAGTGTTGTGCCATAAAATGCAAAATCATCATTGCAGCCAACACAGAGACCACCACCACCATTCCCACAAAGACTCAAAAAGAGCAAGGAGGAGGAATGCTTTAAAAATTTCTTTGATATTTTCAAAGAACGTCACATAAATTTGCCTTTGCTTGATGTTTTGCAGGGAATGCCTAAGTGCGCTAAGTACTTGAAAGATGTGGTAGACAACAAGTCAGATTGGTGGATGTTCAGACGGTGGCACTTACTTAGGAGTGCAGCCACAGGGTAATGAGCAAGATACCAAAAAGCTCAGAGACCCAGGGATTTTTACCCTCCCCATACAAATTGGTAAAGTTGAGGTGATAAGATCTCTATGTGATTTAGGAGTAGCAGTGAATATAATGCCCCAATCATTATTTAAAACCTTGGTGTTGGGTCAGCCGAGGCCAACACAAATGATGCCGAAGTTGGCAGACAAGTCTCAAGTAGCACCAGATGGAATAATCGAGGACCTTCTCATCAAAGTGGGTAAGTTCATTATACCCGCGGACTTCATCATACTTGATTTTAAAGTTGATGACAAGGTACTGCTAATATTGGGACGGCCATTTCTTGGCCACTGGAGAAGCAATTATTAATGTAAGAGCAGGGACCCTGAAAATGAGTGTTGATGATGAAGAAGAACTCTTCCGGGTCTATCAAGAGATCAACCCACCCGCACACTACAGAGACCTTTGTGAGGTCAACATGTTGTCATAGGCTAAGTATGGGGTGGTAGATTCCATAGGTCCATGGCCGCATGAGATGATCTCTTTTCAGCCCGAATCTGATGGAGGGCTTCAGTTAGAGAAGGAGTTGGAAGAAGAGAGGGACAGAGTGGAGACTGTTCCCTCGAAAAACAAAAAGAGAAGAAGATGGTTCTCGAAAGCGAACAATGGCTTGAGGATGTCCTGAAAAGGATAGTCCACGTCGTGCTGCGATGTAAACTTAGGCGCTACTTGGGAGGCAACCCAAGGGTACCACAGGTACAATTTTATTTTTTTCCTTTGAGTTGATTTTGTTATTTTCATCGTGTTGTTATTTTTGGTGGTGAATTAAGCACAGATGGAGGGGAAGTCTGAGTACCCTTGGAAGAGGAAGATAAGAAGCATGAAAGAGGAAAAGTGTGGGGTCGATAACCCCCTTGTACAAAAATGAAGAAAAACATATTGTTAGCTAGGCCTAATGGCCTCAGGGAGTATTTCTCACCCTTTTTGAATTTTAATTTGATGCTTTAGGGACATTGCATATTTTAAGTGCGGGGTGAGGGAAATTTCAAAATTTTGTGCATAATGATTTTGGGTGGAATTAGTTCTTTTTAATGTATTGTTGGATGAAAAAGTTGAGTTGGGCATGATTCACCCACCTGTTGGTTTTTCTTTTCGGTTCTTTTTCGACGGGGGGAGGGGGAAACTTTGAATCGATGAATAAAATTTTTCTTTGTTTGTACATAGTTATTGTAGTCATAGTTAGGGACTATTCCCGACGATGGATGGATGAAGACCATCTTGATGGAAAGTCAGTCAAGAAGTTTTTATTTTGGAACCCATAGTTGATTAATGGCTTGATGTTCTTGTTATGTGCTATGTATGATTGTGAGATGCAAGTGTTGTAAATTTTGAAGCATGTGAGTAGTTTTATAACTCTATTTGAGACACCTAAGCTCTTGGATGTGACTCGATGTGTTTGAAGCTGAATTCTGCATTCTCGTGATTAGCTGAGTTAAGAGTTCGGTAAATTTGTCTTGAATTGAGCATGTGCTGTGTGTGTAAACTTTTTGAATATTCCATGCTATTGTATAGTGTCTAGAACTTTCTTGGTGTGTATACAAAGCAAAATGAAGGATGTAGATTGTAGGAGATGATTTAGGCAATTCTTTGAATGAGCCTAATTTTTATCCCTCGCTTTACCTACCTTGAATGTCTTATCCTAGTTAGCCCTATTGAGCCTTTAGCCTATTCTTTTCTAGTGATAAAATGAGCTTTATCCTTTTGTTTCATTAGCCTTTAATTTGATCTGAAACTCCTAATCGCTTATGTGAAATTGCAAAAGAAGTTAAGGAGTGAGAAGTGATTAAGAAGGAAAATAGTAGTTGTGGGAGTTGAAGAGATGACTAGATATGCACTTGTTTAAAATTGAATAAGAGTTAGTACGGAGTAAAAGAAGAAAAGAGAGAAAGAGAAAATCAAAAAAAATTGCTCAACTACTCCGTACTAACAGTTTAAGTGTGCCTAATGAAATGGGGAAACAAAAGAGGAAAATGGGAGTTGAAAAGTATAAAGGTGAAGTAGGAGGATGGAAATTCCTAATGAAAGTGTGGTATATTAAAATCACTTAGGGAAGATAGTCATTATTACTAGCCATAAAATAGTACCTAACCACCCTTCGCTTACATTACAACCCATTAAGTCCTACTTGATCTTACTTTCAAACATTCTTAAATTAGTGGAGTAAAACACTAAAGGCAAGCTTATGGGTCAATACACGTGGCATGTGAATTCTTTGTGAGAGTGAGATTATCTCTTATGCATAGACTGGTACATGTTCTAAATTTGAAGAATCGTGAGTGAGAAATGGGTAACTCTGTTTTTGTGATGGCACATGTTTAATGAAAGATAAAATTCATGTCAGATGTCTTGATCGGTTAATTTGAATGAGTTTGTTGAGATTGAGAGTCCATTCTTGAGGCTAGGAAGTCTTTACATAGTTATATTTGATTTTAAGGGTTAAATCTTGCATGCTCTATTTTCAACTTGCTATCTAAAACAATCGTTGTAGCCTTAGCTTGAATTGTATTGCTTCAATTAGCTATGTTTAATTCTTCATATGCATGAGATGTAAAATAGTTGTTCGAGGACGAACAAGGCTTTAAGTGTGGGGTAGTGATCTTGGGCATAATTACATGCCCAGATGCTATTTTATAACTTCATTTAGTCAAGTTTGTCAATTTAAGTAGTATATTTTCATGTGATTTTGTATACATTCGTGCATAAACTAACCAATGTGATTAGATCTTTGCTTTGTAGGTGAAAAATGCTAAGGATGAGCTTAATATGACGATGCACAAAGTTAAAGGAATTTTGGGATTAAGTGCATGAAAGATAGCGTGAAGAAAATGTAGAAGTGCCTCGATCACACTCTGTAGCGTGCCAGGGCAAGAGACTGCCAAGACGGGTGCAATGTCACGCAGGAAGGAGTGCACGTGAGGAGTGCCAAGCAGAGTGCTTGTGAGACAGTGTCGTGCCACAGTGTGCGAGCTTCGCGCCAATAGGCGTGTCATGCCCCATGCCATACGCGCGCAAGGGAATGTCAACTACCGAGATTTCAGTGGTGCGGCATGTCCAGTCCGTGTTACAGTGTGTGAGAGGCGCGATGGCCTCTGTGCCATGCCCTATGCTCTCGCCCATACCTTGTCAATGTAACCCATCCAGTGCACCTACGCAACTACGCCGTGTCATGGAGCAAAACTGCCGGGATGGGCATCATGCCATGGAGCAGTTTCATGCACGACCAAAAATTGTATTTTCCCACTTAGTATAAATAGGATACTTAGCTCCTAGAATCATTTGTCACGAAATATTTTTGGGAAACAGTAAAGGAGCGAAGGGAGAACGGAAGAACTCTACCTAGGGTTCCTTGTTTTTCATTCTCTTTTAATTATTCTTGTATGTACTCTACTTTAAAATGTTTTTTGAGTATTTGTATGAACATTAGTAGCTAAAACCCTTCCTCTAGGGCTGAGGCTACGTAAGATGATTGTAAATGCATGAATTCTTCTTGGTTTGAGTTTTTAGTTGTTGTTTTGTCTTCCATTCTTTTATTATTTCTTTTATTCTTGATCTCCATGAAAACAAATGCGTTAAACTTGGGTAAAAGTTTGAAAGAGTAACCCTAGGCTAGAACATGAGAATGTAGGGAGAAAGTTCTTACCTTTATGATAGGATTCACAATTAAGATATAAATTATACCTAATTTTCCTTGCTAGGTTACTAAAACGGGATGAGCTAGACACCAACTTAGAATTATCACATCACCACTCGTAAAAGTAGTTGTGAAGCTAAGTTCGGTTAAATGATTGGAGGTACGAAATTCCATAATAAAGGGTGCAAACTCCGTAAACAACATCCATGTAGTTAAATTGCTCACGAATTAGGACGTCACATCCCTACTCAACGATGTAGGTGTGAGACTAGTTTGTCGTGTTTAGAGGCTCGAAAGACCTTAAACATAGCATTTTAATTATGTGAGACAACAACTGAACTTTTCATACTTGAACCATTGAGAATTTTAGTATTGCATGATTATTAGGTCGTAACTCTAGTTGCTTCTTATATTGTTTCTCAAGTATTTTGTGATCACCCCCTAGACTTAATTATAATTCCCGAAAACTTCTATAATCAACACTTGTGAAGGTTAGTCTTACACTTGAACTTGAATATTCGCTGAATTGGTCCAGTCCTTGTGGGTTCGTTAAGAGCCACTTTATTACTTGTACGATCGTGTATGCTTGCACGTGCGCTCGAGCGCGAACAAGGATTTACCGGGGTTGTACAGTAGAGGTTGTCGGTCGCCAGATTTTAGTAGATTTAGTGGAGCTAGAAATGATCTATTTTGATGCTATTATGGGTATGGATTGGCTAGCGCCATGTTATGACAATGTAAAGTGTTGAACCAAGATAGTCTGATTCCACTTTCCAGGGGAGGTAGTGCGAGAGTGGAAGGGCAACGCAGCTATGCCAAAAGGTAGGTTCATATCCTATATTCGGGCAAAAAATTTGGTACAAAGGGTTGTATTTATCATATTGTTAGTGTTCAGGATATGCAAGCAGAATCCCCGACTTTACAGTCCATTCTGATGGTTAATGAGTTTCCAAACGTGTTTCCAGACGAACTTCCTAGTATTCCCCCAAAATGGGAAATCGATTTCTCTATTGACTTGCTACTAGGTACTCAACATATATCCATCCCTCTGTACTGAATATCTCTGGCTGAATTGAGAGAATTGAAGGAATAGTTGAAAGATCTATTATATAAGGGCTCTATCAGGCCGAGTACGTTACCGTGAGGTGTGCCAGTTTTATTTGTAAGAAAGAAAGATGGCTCCCTCCGCATGTGCATAGATAATAGACAATTGAACAGAGTTACTATTAAGAATAAATACCCTATTCCTAGGATAGACGATTTGTTTGACCAGCAACAAGGGGCGAAACATTTCTCTAAGATTGACTTAAGGTCAGGATATCACCAGGTACGGGTTTGGGAGAAAGATATCTCGAAGACAGCCTTTAGGACCAGGAATGGTCATTTTGAATTCCTAGTCATGTCCTTCGGGCGGCAGTGTTCATGGATCTGATGAACAACATCTTCACGCCATACTTAGATCTGTTTGTGATAGTATTCATTGATGACATCCAAGTGTCTTCCCGTTTAGAAGCAAAACATAAAGATCATTTGCAAACAGTACTTCAGATTCTTAGAGATCGTCAGTTATATGCAAAATTTTCTAAATGTGAATTCTAGCTGAATTCTGTGGCTTTCCTGGGCCATATTGTATCAGAGGCTAGTATTCAGGTTGATTCACAGAAAATTGAGGCAGTAAAGACATGACCTAGATCTACAACTCCAATGGAAGTTAACAGTTTCCTAAGATTAACCGGGTATTACTGAAGGTTTGTAGAAGGATTTTCTACCTACTCAGTGCCCTTAACCAAATTGACTCAGAAAGAAGCCAAATTTCATTGCACAGAGGCTTGTGAGCGAAGTATCCAGGAATTGAAGAACAGATTAACATCGGCAATAGGGTTAGCTTTGCTAGAAGGTTCAGAGGGTTATGCTTTATATTGTGATACTTCAGGTGTTGGGTTAGGATGCGTCCTGATGCAGCATGGTAAGGTGATTGCTTATCCTTTGAAGCAGCTCAAGAAGCATGAAAAGAACTATCCCACCCATGATCTAGAATTAGTTGTAGTAGTTCATGACTGAAAAATATGGAGGCATTACTTATATGGTGTGCATGTAGATATTTTACTAATCATAAGAGCCTCCAATACATCTTCACACAAAAGGAGTTGAACTTACGGCAGCGTCGTTGACTAGAATTGCTAAAAGACTACGATGTAAACATTTTGTATCACTTGGGAAAGGCCAATATTGTAGCAGATGCACTTAGTTGTAGATCTATGGGAAGTTTTGCACATTTGAGACCAAAACAGTAGGAAATGGATCAAGAATTGCACCCGTTAGCTAGTTTAGCCGTCCGGATAGTAGACTCAGGGGGTAATGGAGCTATGATTTAGAATATCGCAGTATCATCCCTGGTTATGGAGGTAAAAGAGTGGAAGTATGAGGATCTTAACCTGGTACAGCTCAGAGATAACGTTCAACAAGGCGAATTAACGGTCTTCGAATTAACAGAAGACGGGGTCTTGAGATTTAGGGGTCGCCTCTACGTTCCAGATGTGACAGGACTTCACCAGCAGATCATGGCAGAGGTATATTATTCTCATTAGTCTTTTCATCCAGGTTCAGAAAAGATGTATCATGACATAAAGGAGATATACTGGTGGCCTGAAATGAAAAAGGGTGTAGAGAAATTTGTAGCACAATGTCCTAACTGTCATCAGGAAAAGGTTAAACATCAGATACCCTGCGGACTAATGCAGGAGATAGTGGTGCCTATGTGAAAATGGGAAGCAACCAACATGGACTTTGTGACAAGCCCATACCAGGTGCAAATTCAATTATATTTGGGTCATTGTCGACAGATTAACGAAGTAAGCTCATTTCTTACCAGTTAAGACTATATTTTCTGCCGAAGACTATGCTGAGTTGTATATTAAAGAGATAGTCCGACTAGATGTTGTCCCCATATCTATTATTTCTGATAGAGAAGCATAATTTATAGCCAGGTTCTGACAGTCTTTTCAAAAAGGTTGGGGACACGGGTTAATCCAACTATAGTATTCCATCCTCAGACGTACGGTTAGGCAGAAAGCACAAGTCAGACGCTCGAAGATATATTACGGGCATGTGTGCTAGATTACGAGGGAAGTTAGGAAGAGCATTTACCCCTTATTAAATTTGCATACAATAACAGTTATCACTTCGCATTTCAGTTGGCGCCTTATGAGGCCTTGTATGGGCGGAAATGCAGGTCTTCCATCGGGTGGTTCGAGGTAGGGGAGTCAGAGTTAGTTGGACCTAACATGATTCACCACTCAGAAGAGAAAGTAAAACTCATCATAGAACGTCTGTTGATAGCCCAGAGTCGCCAGAAGTCATACTTCGATGTGCGGCATAAAGACTTGGAATTTAATGTAGATGATTGGGTATTCCTTAAAGTGTCACTAATGAAGGGCATGATGAGATTTGGCAATAATGGAAAGCTCAGCCCGAGGTTCATTGGACCGTATCAGATCCTCCGAAGGATAGGTCGAGTGGCATATGAGTTAGAGTTGCCTCCAGAATTAGAGTCTGTTCACCCAGTCTTTCACGTGTCTATGTTGCAAAAATGTATTGGGGAGCGTCCTGAGTTGTTCCAGTTGAGGACGTTCAAGTTACCGAGGAGTTAGCCTACAAAGAGGTTCCAGTTGCTGTACTAGATCGACAAGTTCATAGGTTAAGAACTAAAGACGTGGCCTCTATTAAAATACTATAGAGGAACAGTAATAAAGAAGAGATGACCTAGGAAGCTGATGATGACATGAGCTCTAGATATCCTCACTTGTTCCAGGGTTGATCCAGATTATGCAATTAAGGTGATGTTGTTGTTCAGTTGTTATTTTACTGCTTATGTTATCAGTATTATTTAGTTGGCTACCTCTTTGTTGTGAAATAGTTGTTTATAGTGTCCTGTGAGGCGCCTATGTTGGACTTTTCTGTGTTTCAGGTTTCCGTATGGTCCATATTACATAGGAGACTCTGGCCGAAATTTTTCTAAATATTGGTTAAAAGAGTTAACTCCTATAAGCCTAAAGATGATATTCGAGGACAAATATTCCTAAGGGGGGAGGATGTTACACCCCGTAAAATATTATCGGTTAGTAGGAATATGCGTGGATTTGTGATGAGTAAGGAGATCTTAACGCATGGGAAAAGATCCTCTGAAGTAGAGTCTGGCAAGGCTAGACCGCGAGGGGCAAGTACGACGCGCTAGTCGACAGTGCACTAGTCGGCATGGTGTGCCAGGCCTCCTGGCGCTTTCAGAGGCACGGCGCGACACGGCGTTGGCGCCTTGGCCGGTCCAAGGCACCCATGTGCCAACTGCCAAACATTTATATATAGACCTTTGGCTTATTTTCTACTCATTTACAATAGAACCCATGACCAAAATAGAAGTAACACGCAAGTTTTATTGAATTTTCGCCTGATTATGTAACCAAACACCGTCTAAATGCAAATTAACTTCGGGTAACGAGTTCTAGGCGTACGGAAAGCATTACTATGGAGTTATTTCTCAAAAAATCGCTCGGCAAATTGAAACTCCGCCGAATAAAAGTTGTCAGAATTACTCCAAATTGAATCCTAAACGGCCACAGGAATTAGGAAAGCACTTTTTCCTTTCGAACTCTCAGGAAATTATAGGTTTTCGATCGAGTTATTCGAAGTTGAATTATAGTTTCTATTATTATAAAAAATTATCGTTACTTGCCGAATTTAGTATTGCAATAGACCTATTCTCTAAGCATAAAGGTTGAAATTGAAAAGAACTGTTGATTGCAAGTTGAAACTCGCTAGTTAATCAGAAATGAGCATTCGGGGTATGTTAACGTGAATTCTTTCAGCATGTTACTCTTGTCGTATTTTCGTACAACCTAAATCCTTGTAAGAAAGCCAGAAGCATGATTATTTTAGTTAGTTGTTGTTATTAGTTGGAGACTAGCGTTTTCTGTTAGATCGGGAGTAACCCTATCCTATATAGCCTTCCATTGTCCAACCCTAGGGTTACTAGCTGTGTCGTTTCCTACGGGGCTACATAGATCACTCTAAGGAGCTAGATGTTATCCCAAGGGCTATATTACAGTCTATTCCATGGTTGGACTATCATTTTTATGTCGTATCAACATCACTAACCCTCATGGACTCTGGTGCCCAGGGTGCAGTTATAGGAGTCCACCGGACTCATTCACGGCTACTGGAGCCGAGCGAGTTCAGTTGCAGACCTAGGGGACATGAAGGTTGGCTATAGTTATCTATTGACTCAATTTGACCTTGTTAGGGGTATATAGATTGAAGTGTGCTCGCCAGGGCTTATGGGGGCCCCAGGCCGGATATTCTGTGCTCGTTGTACCTTCCGAGATTATGGAGGCCAGGTAAGGTTCTTTCTTGCATTACTTATTATTAGTTATACAGAAGATTGTAAAGCTCTTCAGGTTGTATCTCTATCCCTCTTATCGAATTATTTTCAGTTTCATTATCAGTATCATTCAGTCATTTTCATTTACTGGCTTATATATTCTGTATATGTTGTACTGATGCGCATCTTTGGGGCGCTGCATTAGTTACCTGCAGGTACGGTTAGACGCAGTTTAGGACCTCCCTAGTCATTAACCGAGTTAGCAGTCTAATCAACTCCTTTTTCCCCGGAGTTGTTAGTTAGAAGGTTTATTATTTTATTGTATAATTTATGAGTAGGTCGAGACCCTATCCCAATCACTATTCCACTCTTAGAGGCTTGCAGGCTACAGATTTCCAGTGTTAGTTTTATTGTTAGCCGTGTGGGGCCTATGTATATTTTATTTTGCGTGATGGCCGTGTGGGGCCTAATTTAGCTTTTAGTTAGCAGCCTTGTCGGCTTTAGTATAGTTCTGGTTGCCTATTTTCATTATGATATAACTAGATAACATGGTGGTCTTGTCGGCCCGCATAGGATCCCTTTTTATCACTTTCTATGGGTTAGCTGTTTTCTTTTTTCAGGTGGCTATGTGATCTTGTTTACAACTGAGATATAGCTCGTTGTTCTCTTGATTTGAGGAGCATGTATGCACCAGAAGTGCATAAGCCCAGTCAGGTCAGTTCAAATCTCAGTATGGCACCAAGTGCCAGTCATGCCTCCTAAGGTGGGAGGTGATAGTATGAAAAAGGCTCTCAGAGGTCTGATCTTTGAATTATGACTGCTTGTTTGATTTAAGTTCATGTTAATCATTCATCTAGTATGCAAAACTAGTTTGAGGATTAATAACTAGTTTAAGGAAAGAGGTTTATTTTTATTTTTTTTTTGAAATTTAACCTAAATGATTGTAGTTGTTCATTTATGAAGGAACTAAATATTTACTTCTCCTCGAATTATTTAGAATGCCTGATTCATTAGCTACCCCATCTTGTACATATAAATTTCTTTTAGTTCCAACTTGACAAAAGTGAGCTTATCATAAAAGAATTATTAACTAGTTCTATATTGACTTAGTTTAGTAGAATCAAGCTACAAGTTTCTCTCTGTTTGACATGCTTTTGTTTGTCTCTTTCTTTCATCAAGTCATGTGAATTTGAAAATACTAGGGTGATGTTAGATAAGGTTTCAAATTTATATAGGTCAGAGTGAATATGTATTTCTATTTTGAATTTATTCAAATAACATAACTCCCTTAAATTGGTTAAGTGTTTTGCAAGGTATTCATTTAGTAAAGTCTATTGTTTCGTGAATATAAATATTGTTTCTTGATCTACCGCTTTTCTTTTAAGTTTTAAATAGATTCACATTCTTAAGCGATAGATAAAGTCAAGTTAAGCCAAAATTTATAATGTGATTTTGAATTTGTTGGCCGGCAAAACTACTCTCTCTCCATTTAAGACTACTTCTGTGGATTCAGTTTCGCTATGTGTTAAGTGTTTATACGTGGTGAAATAATTATTTATTTAATATGGTAATATGGGATATGAATTATTTTATTTTTGAGTGTTATCTCTCTATTCCATGTTTTATTGCAAGTTTATGGAGCTCCAATAATTATCCCTACAAATCAAATTAGTTTCTAGTTGCAAGCCCTTTCCTCCCTTGAAACAAATGGACTTATTTAAAGTATTGAAAGGGATATTTTGTTTGTTTAGGGCTTGAGTTTTTAAACTTGTCTTAGATTATGCCTGTTATTTTGACAAACCTTTGAAAAAATAGAAATAACTAGAGAGATTTTTGTTACAAACCTCTCCCTCTCTTAAAGAACCTATGACTTATTTAATGTAATTAAAAGACTATTTTGTTTAGTTTGGGACTTGAGTTTTAAACTTATCTTATACTATGCCTGCTATCATGACTTGATTATAATTAATTATAATGAGCATATATCTCCATTGATATGATTTAATGATCCTTGCGTCTCTTTTTTTTAAATTCTTATTTATGCGTTTTAGATTTGTCAAAGTTAACTCTTTAATCTTTTACTCTTTTCTTTTTCATGGCATCAACCGGAGCCAAGAGTTCCCCTTTGAAACTCATCTTCACTCGACATACATGGGTCAGCAGTTAATACGATCCTTGCATTTCTCCAAGTCAAGTATTAGGAATGAGGCTCTTGAAAAAAGCTCAACAATTCTCCCGCTTCCTCCTTACAACCCTTTCTTTTATAAAGTATTTTTTTATATTGTTTGCTAACTTTATATGTTTTGTGTGATACTGTATAAACTCACAATTTGTTTAGTATTGACCTCCTCCCTTTAAGATGGTTTTCTCTTATTGAGTATGTTGCAAATAAAATTTTTTCACACCTCGTTTAGTCTAAAGATTTTTTCAAGAAAATGGCGTAAATATGGTATTCTCTTTCAAAGGCTTAATGATTTTTCTATGTTCTTATATACATATTATTTTAACTAACCAACTTGTTTCAAGCAATTTAATTAAAAAAGGGGCAACAAATGATTTTTCAAAGTCTAAATGAATTAAGTCTAGCATTATGCTCAAATAATTAAAAATCTGTCAAACCTTTTAAAATGGGTTGTATGCCCAATCATTTTTTATATAATCTTTCTAAACAGGGCTCAGGCCCAAAATTTTTACTAACTCTTCCGCAGATATTCGGCCCAAAAAATCTGGCCCATTGTATTTTCCCCTAAGGCTCAAGTATGAATATATACATGTTTTACAAATATATTTTTTTGGTGTAGTGTTATATTATAATTTCTTTTTGATATACAATTATTTATACATGCATATTTATTTATTTATTTATTCTACCTATAATATATTTACTATTTTATCCATCCATATGTGTATACTTTTAAATTATTTTCTACTCATATATTAGCATTTACCTATACATACTTATTTTTTGCAGGTCATATATTAGACATAATTATTTTATTATTTCCCTTATAATTTATCTCCACATACATATATACTATATATATTATTTTATATCCATATACACATCACATATATTATTTCACATACACATATATCTGTTATATATATAATAATTTTTATACATATACATATAAATATTTCTAAGACACTCATAACTCACACACATTTATACATATATTTCATCCCATACATATTATTTTATACACTCTATATATGCTACCTATACATTATTTCACAACTACTTTATACACATTATTTTTCACACCATATATTTTATATATTATGAGTACATCATTTTCGTATTCTTATGTATATCATTTAACTTTATACATAATCTTTTCACTACGAAAAAATAGTTTTAAATTATATTACCACATTTTCTTCAATTTATTCAAACTACTACTTATCAATATGTATACACTCCTATCATCACTCTAGTATATCATATGTATATCATTTGTATATTTTTATACCTCATAATTTTTTTTAAAATAATTTTCAAATATTTTTTAACATATTTTTAATCACACTTTTAATAATTTTTTTAGCAGGTAATAATGAGATAAATATTTCCCCTGCTATATTTTAGACTAAATTTAAGGACTATCTTCTGATAGGATTCGAGAGATGCCTACCACCTTCTCCTTGGAGAAATAGCACCCTTACCCAGATTTTTAACGGTTTTTTCTCAGATTAAAATAGAGTTTTACATTTTTAAAAATGGTTTTCCTAATGTTTTCCCTAAAACTTAGGTGGCAACTCTATCTCCTTTTTAAAAAACCAGGTAGAAGAGCCAGACGTTGCAAACATATTTTGACTAGCTCAAAATGAGGGCACAACAGAAAAAGAGTCATCAACACTAGCTAATAAGACTGATATGGGAGCAGGACTAATGGTGTGGCTGAGTCTAATCTCTCGGACCTATATCATGAAATGATACAAGATAGAATGTGCGGTCAGTACTTTGAATGTATTGAGTATGCAAGGTAAGTAAAACGTACTAAATAAAATACATAAAAGTTCATAAGAATAGCACATTTCAAACATGAAGTGATAATCATAACATAAACATGAGGGATCAAGGTTTTCAAAATCATTTATAAACTAGTTATAATCGTAATCATAAGATAAACCTTGTAAAATATAACTTGAGCCAAAGTATCGTAATAATGATCATGCACAAAACATAAGGAACAATGCGAGGACTTGTCTGAATTGATATCATCATGATAGAGCTTACATGATCCCCAACTATCTCGCTCAAGTGGGCACAGCCGTCCCGGCCTTGCCAAGCAAGGGACGTAAATAGCATGATATCACTAATAGGGACCCACCTAGAGTCCATGAATATAAACCTATGTTGGCGCGTAGTTCTAAGACCACAGAGTTTACCTGAATATTGGGCCTACTTGGTGCTAGAAACGGCTCCCAAAACCATGCACATGAAGGCTCATCTAATAATCGTGAAATCATATATGAAGTTCATGGCTAGTTGAATCATAACATACTTGATCATACTTAAAATACATTATTAGCCATGAAAGAAGGGTCTGTGAGTCCGCCAAAATCATAACTCATAAATCATGAAGAGCGTACATGCTTGAGAAATCATCATACTTGAAATTCATATATTCATGAAGAGTACTTGTAGTAAGTCATGTCATAAATCATAAATCATAAATTTAGGCTTAGGAGAATCAACATCCTAATAGAACCATAAATTTGACTTTTCATGGAACTTGCATAATTGGGCATAATTTTCTAAAATTTGAAATCATAAATTAATAATCGAAAATAATAATATAATTTTCCTATAGATCTTAAAATATCATTTGAAACATGACGGGAGTTGACCTATACATAATGCATAGAGAATGTTAAGAAATTAGGATAAAACACCATAGGATCATGCACTTGAATTCAAGAACTTGAGGAGAAATTTAGGCATGAGAGTGAAAGGAAACTCTCATTTATGGCCCTACATACCTGGGTAATCTGATTCTTAACTTGACTATGAAAGCCCAAGAGATTTGAAGGAAAATGGGAGGATTTCTAAGCTTGATCTTTAATGGAACCCGCTAGACTTGCATCCATGGGAGTTGAATGAACTAGGATAGGTTAAACTCTTCTAATACAATTCTTTTAGGGCTTAAAACGACATAGTTTAGGTCTTAGGAGCTTTGGATATACAAAAATACCCATAATGAATTTGCAGGAAAACTATCCTGTCAGCTGTCACGAATTGTACCACGAGTCATTCAATCCTCTTAAGACTTGTGGTATCCTCCTGTCCTGAACAAATTCAAAACCTCCAACCCTCTGAATATTTACATGAATCTTACTACGATCCATAACAAAATCCTACAAGTCGTACAATCACCCATACCATCAATCACTGGATAACTCTGAAGACTTGTTATGCCTCCTAATCACGGGTCATACCCATATGCTACGACTCGTAGTAGGGACTCGTGGTATGGGAAACAAAATCTCTAACCTGGTCCATAGGTCTTCCTATGATTCGTACCACCAACCTACGATTTGTAGGTTGAGTCGTATTGAGACAAAAATGCAGATTGTTCTGCTGAACTTATTTCCATTTCTCTCATCTAGTCTTAGAAACTTTTCTGGTATTATAATATCTCCCCCTGGGAATATTCATCCTCAAATGTAAGCAAAATATACTTAAAATTGGGGAAGGGAACTGAAATCTCAAATACTGAACTTATGAAACTGAAAACTGACAGAGTGACTGACTCTGGACTGATATATATGACTGAACTGAATTCATGAATCACACATACATGCACCGACATAAAGAAAACTGAGAGATGTGAATTAGACATGAAATTGAATAGAGTACTAAGGAGGAAACTGATACCTTATGTTTGAACTGAGTCAGAAGGGAATAAATATGGGTATCCAACCATCATTTCTTCTTTGGCTTCCTATGTAGCTCCTTGAACACGTTGAGTCCTCCATAAGACTTTCACCAAAGCTACTTCTTTGTTCCTCAACTTCTGAACTAACGATCAAGGATCCCAACTGGTACCTCCTCAAAGCTAAGGTTATCCTTCACACCTATGCTCACCATTGGGACAACCAAAGTCAGATCACCAATGCACTTCTTTAACAATGAAACATGGGAAACTAGATGTACCGAAGCAAATTCTGTTGGTAGCTCCAAATCATGGGCCACCTTGCCAACACATCTCACAATCTTGTAGGGGCCAACATATCGGAGACTAAGCTTTCCTTCCTTCTCGAATCTCATCACTCCCTTCATGGGAGACACCTTCAAAAACACCCAATCATCAACTTCAAACTCTAGTTCTCTCCTCCTCACATCAGCATAGAACTTTTGATGACTCTGAGCTATTTTCAGCCTTTCCCTTATAAGCTGAACTTTCTCCATTGCCTCATGAACTGAATCCGGCCCTATCAATGTAGCATCACCTACCTCAAACCAACCAATAGGCAATCTACATCTCTATACATAAAGAGCCTCAAATGGAGCCATCTGAATGCTGGAGAGGTAGATGTTGTTATTAGCAAACTCAATAAGAGGAAAGTGATCATCCCAGCTACCTTTGAAGTCAATTACACATGCTCTCAACGTATCCTCGAGATTTTGAATGGTCCATTCAGCCTGACCATCCGTATGTGGGTGAAATGTTGTGCTAAGCTTGACCTCAGTACTAAGTCCTTTTTGAAATGATCTCCAAAACTACAAGGTGAACTGAGTACCTCTGTCTGAAATGATGGGAAAAGGTATTCTATCCAATGAACTAACTCATGAATTTACAATTTAGCATAATCCGCTGCTGGGTCGGTAGCTTTGACAAGTAGAAAATGTCTGCTTTGGTCAACCCATTTACAAACTCCTAAATAGAGTCTTACTGTCAACATGTGCGAGGAAACACTATGATGAAATCCATATTGATATCTTCCCATTTCTAATTGGGGATATTGATGTCTTGTAGCACACCTCATGGTCTTTGATTCTCAACTTTCACTTGTTGACAATTTGGACACTTAGCCACAAACTCCGCTATGTACTTCTTTATTCCATTCCACTAACAGAATTCCTGTAGATCACATTATATTTAAGTGGCACCTGGGTGGATAGAATACCATGAACCATGAGCCTCAAGCAACATCCGCTCTCTCAAGTCATTGACATTCTGAACACATAAATAACCCTAATATTGAAGTACTCCATCTCCCCCTCGGGAGAAGACCTCCACCTTTTAATTCTGAACCACTTCCTTCAACTTTAAAAAAATAGGATCCTCATCTTGCCGAGCCTTAACCTTAGTCATCAAAGAAGATTCTGAACCATTCTAAATGATGACACCACCGTTTTTCGAATCAACAAGGCGAACTCCTAGTCGTGCAAACCGATGCACATCCTTCACCAACTCCTTCTTTCCATCTTCCACATGAGCAACATTCTCTATGGACAGCCTGCTATGGGCATCTGCCACTACATTGGCCTTACCCAAATGATAAAGGACACCCATGTCATAGTGCTTGAGCAGCTCTAACCATCTTCTTTTGTCGCTAATTCAAATTTTTCTAGGTGAATGCATACTATAGTCTCTTGTGGCTCGTAAACACATCCACATGGACCCCATACAAATAGTGCCTCAAAATCGTCAATGCGAACACCACCACTGCCAACTCTAGGTCATGCATCAGGTAGTTTGTCTCATGAGTCTTAAGCTTTCTAGAGGCATACACAATGACCTTAATATGCTGCATCAATACACACCTAAGACCAACCCTAGAGGCATCAATATATACAAAAAATCCATCTATACCCTTAGATAGGGTCAACACTGGGGCTGAAGTGAGTCGAGTCTTTAACTCCTGAAAACTCTTGTCACAGGCATCCGACCGTTGAAATTTTACTTTCTTCTAGGTCATCTTAGTCAACTGTGTATCAATGGATGAAAATCCTTAAAGAACCTACTATAATAGCCTGCTAAACCTAAGAAACTCCTGATATCCAAAGGACTAACTGGTCTAGGCCAATTCATTACAGCTTCGATCTTTTGAAAGTCCACCTACACACTTTCACTAGACACCACGTGGCCTAAAAATGCTACCAAGTCCAACCAAAACTCATACTTGCTGAATTTAGCAAACAATTGGCAATCCTTGAGAGTCTGTAGCACAATCCTCAAATGAGTGGCATGCTCATCCTCGCTCCGAGAGTATAATAAGAATGTCGTAATAGAATCATAAACTTGACTTTTTCTGAAATTTGCATAATTGGGCATAATTTTCTAAAATTTGAAATCATAAATTAGTAATCCAAAATAAGTATACAATCTACCCATAGATCTTAATATATGATTTGAGACATGATGAGAGTTGACCCATAATAATTCATAGAGAATTTGAAAAAAATAGGTTAAAATCCCATAGGATCATACACTTGAATCAACACATGAATTCATGAACTTGAGGAGAAATTTGGGCATGAGAATGAAAGAAAACTCTCATTCATGACCCTTCATACCTGGGTAATCTGATTATTAACTCGACTTTGAAGTTCCAAGAGATTTGGAGGAGAATTGGAGAAATTCTAATCTTGATTTTCAATGGAACCCTATAAACTTCCATGCACAGGAGTTGAATGAATTAGGATAGGTTAAACTGCCCTAATACACTTCTTTCAGGGCTTAAAATGACATAGTTTAGGGTTTAAGATCATAGGATTTATGAAAATACCCTTAATGAATTCGCAAGAAAACTATTCTGTCAGCTGTCACTAATCATACCATGAGTCGTACAATTCTCTTAAGACTCGTGGTATCCTCCCGTACTAACCAAGTTCAAAACATCCAACCCTTTGAACATTTCCATGAATCTTACTACGATGCGTAGCACAATCCTATAAGTCGTACCGTCACCCGTACCATCAATCACTGGATAACTTTGAAGACTTGCTACGACTCCTGATCATAGATTGTACCCATATACTACGACTCATAGTGGGGACTCATGGTCTGGGGAAAACATGTCTAACTTGGTCCACGAGTATTCTACGACCCGTACTACCAACCTACGACTCGTAGGTTGGGTCGTATTGAGGCAAACATGTAGATTTTTCTGCTGAACTTATTTTCATTTCTCTCATCTAGTCTTAGAAACTTTTGGGGTGTTACGTAATCCTTTAGATATCAGGAGTTTCATGGGTTTAGATGGCTATTACAAGTGGTTTTTTGAAGGATTTTCATCCATTGCAGCCTCATTGACGAAGTTGACCTAGAAGAAAGTCAAATTTCAGTGGTCGGACACCTTTGAGAAAAGTTTTTAGGAATTAAAGACTTAACTCACTTCATGAGAAGAAATACCCGACGCATGACTTGGAATTGGCAGCAGCGGTGTTCGCATTGAAGATTTGGAGACACTATTTGTATGGGGTCCATATTGATATGTTTACGGACCACAAGAGCCTACAGTATGTGTTCACGCAGAGAATTTGAATTTGCAACAAAGAAGATGGTTAGAGCTGCTTAAGGACTATGATATGAGTGTCCTTTATCATCTAAGCAAGCTAATATAGTGGCGGATTCCATTATCAGACTATCCATGGAGAGTTTTTCTCATGTGGAAGATGGAAGGAAAGAGTTGGTGAAGGATGTGTATCAGCTTGGATGATTAGGAGTTCACCTCGTGGATTCAACAGATGGTGGTGTCATTCGGACCATTCGGACTCTTGAGGATATGTTGAGAGCATGTGTTATTGATTTCAAAAGCAGTTGGGATGATCATTACCACTCATCTAGTTCACTTACAACACCATTTATCATTCTAGCATTCAGATGGCTCCATTTGATGCTCCTTATGGGTTGAGGTGTAGATCTCCTATTGGTTGGTTTAAAGTAGGCAAAGTGTCACCCCCCGAGTCTACACCCTGGACGGACATGGTACTTGAAGCCACAAGTGACCCTAAGTCAACCCCTGGTCTATCATACACTGGTATTCTGATTAAAACAAATATAGCAGAACCTTTGAAATAATAGCATAAAAGCACTTACGAAAATAAAACTGAAAATATAAAGTTTAATAAAATCTGAAGTCTGAAATTAATTTAGTGTCTGCTAGCCCTCTAACTGATGAGTTGTTGGGACAAGCCCCCAGCTAACTCTAAGTCTAACTAAAAATAATGAACTAACTAAAAGAAATGAAATAAGGACCTCGAATGATGAGGACTGACACATCGACTGCTGAGGTGGAGGATCTGAATCGCGGCGACTAACGGTGCTGAGTTTGAGAACCTGCAACTGTATTATGAAATGATACAATATAAAAGTATGCATCAGTACTTTGAATATACTGAGTAAGCGATAGAAAACATAACCAAATGTAATGCCTAAACTGATATGCAATGACCGATAAGTATACTGCACTGAACTACTAAAATAAGCTGAGATTGTCAAAATGACCCTGTTTGATGGTCAAAGACCCGACCTAAGTCTGAAAGTTTTGAGTCTGAGATATTGTATTGAACTGAGCTTCTTATTCTAAAGCTGGACTGGATTGACTAGTGGGAGAGTCTATAACCGACATATAACCACGTGAGCTAAATGTGGAGTCCGATGTGTACACCCTATCAGTACGACCCAGTATACCTTGCCAGGATATAAAGGCATGAACTGGGTGATCACAACATTCTGGGGCCAATCATGCCAAGTAATACTGTAACCTATGCTGACAACGTAGTTCTGGGAACCTGGGTGCACTGTAACCCCAGCTCGCTCAGTGCTAGGTCTTACTCCCGCTGGAAAACCTATACTGAACTACTAGGTTGATAGCTAAAAACTGGGGTCCAAGACTAGTCAGGGACATATAACTGAAAGTACCCTGAGAGTCTTGTCGGACCAGATTCTGAAACTAGATTCTAGACTGGTCAGAGATGCTTATCTGGAAGCGTCATAAGCATCTGAGAAGAAACTGTAAACTGAACTGGGGTCCTAAGGCTAGTTAGAGCTATATATCTAAAATGTCATGGCCGCCTAATGGAACAATAAACTAGATTCTGATTATGATAACTAGGAGGCACCACTAAAACCACAATAAAATAATGAAGTCAAATTGATCAGTTGACAAATTTTGAATAGTTCTGAACAGGTTCTACGTTCTAACAAACTGAACTACTAAGCAGCTAATAGAGAACCCAACTCATTCCAACAATACGAGAATTCCATAATATGGCAAAATTTTAAGAATTAAAGAAATCTTATCCGACAAGGATAAAATCATTCTTATCAATGGAGTATTTACTCAACATATAAGCAATGAGAAATACTAGAAAATTCAGCCTAAGTCACACTTCAAAAACTAGACGGAATTTAATACACAAAGTCTTTACTCGATAATTTAGGGCTTAAATTCACTTTGGAAATAACATCAACAATTCAAGTAAGAATTGATGGAGATAATATGAATAATAAGCAAGGATATCATTCTATGTGAAACTAACAAAAAACAACATGTAATTTCTTCGTACTCGAAAACTCAGGGCTAAAACTAATAGAGAAACGATAAGAGGGTTTTGGGGGATGCAAGGGAAGAAGAATTCCCTTGCTGAATTCCCACATACCTGAGTTGAAGTTTCTTGAAGGAGAAAACTTGGAGTGCTGCAATGGAGGAAAACCCTAGGTTTGCTTGAAGGGTTGTTGAGAGGAGAGCTTACGATGACTTTTCTGAAAACTTAGAGTGGGAATGAGGAATGGACCTTTTTTCCCCACTAATAGGTCTAAAATTATGACTAAGACGACCTAGTTTTATGTTTAGGAGAGTAGGAAATCACTAAGTAGCCCTTAGAAAATCGCTGGAAAAACTAACAGGTGACCCTAACGGGTGACCTAATAGGTCGTGGTGACTGACCGCAACTCGTGGTCAAACCCGTTGAGTGCACTTCCTGGATTTCCTTGTAGGTCACCACAAGGGACCTAACAAGTCGTTACAAGTGACCACAACTTGTAGTCACCATCCATCAAGTACACTGCCCAACTCCTAAAATTCTTGGCCTTGGCCTGACCACGAGTGACCTTATGAGTCGTGGGACCTGTCAATGACTCGTGATGTCTTATGTTGGGTACACTTCCTCTCCCTTATTATTTCTCAAACATCCTTCCCATGACTGACCTAACGAGTCGTTAGGTCTCTCAATTACCCGTTAGGTGAGTCATTTTGTGACAATTGCAGCAAAATTCTAGATTTTCTAATTTAAGTCCCGGATCTAGTCATTTAGTTTTCGGGGCATTACAATATCTGCCCCTTGGAAACATTCATCCTCAAATGGTAGAAAACACATAGGAAAGCAGAGAATAACAATAAAAAATTCTAGATACTATTCATTTAACTCCAAAACTGTCGGAATGACTACCTCCATTTTAAAATGCATAATTGAACTTAATTCACTTTTCATACATATATCCAGAGTTATGAAAGAAACTTATACACATGATTTAATTCCAACAACTAGATCAGTTTCTAAAGAAAAACTAACATTTTAATTTGTAACAGAGTCGGTAGAGAACAAGTACGGGTATTTAGCCATCATATTTGCTTCGGCCTCCCACATAGCTCTCTCAACCTGCTGATTTCTCCATAAGAATTTGACTGAAGCTATTTCCTTGTTCCTCAGCTTACGAATCTGACAATCAAGGATATGGATTGTTACTTCCTCATATGAGAGACTATCTTTTATTCCTACACTATCCAACGACACAACTGAGGTTGGATCTCTGATGCACTTCTTCAAAAGTGACACATGGAAAACTGGGTATACAACTGCTAGTTCTGAAGGTAATTGTAGCTCATAGGCTACATTGCCGATACGCCTCAAAATTTTATAAGGTCCCATGTACCTCGGACTAATCTTTCCCTTCTTGCCAAACCTCATCACCCCTTTCATGGGAAAATTTTTTAGGTAAGCCCAGTCATCAATTGCAAACTCTAACTCTCTTTTCGGTACATCAGTATAAGATTTCTGACAGCTCTGAGATATTTTCAACCTTTCTCGGATGAGATGAACTTTCTGCATTGCCTCGTGAACTGAGTTTGGCCCTATCAACATAGCTTCACAAACCTCGAACCACCCTATAAGAGATCTATAGCTTCTCCCATATAATGCTTCAAACGGCGCCATCTGAATGCTAGAGTGGTAGCTATTTGTATGCAAACTCGATAAGAGGCAAATGGTCATCCCAATTACCCTTAAAATTGATCGCACACGCTCTTAGCATATCTTCTAGGGTCTGAATAGTGCGCTCAGCTTGGCCATCGATCTGCCGGTGAAAAGCTGTGCTGAGCTTGAACTGAGTGCCTAGTCCCTTTTGAAAGGATTTCCAAAAGTGTGAGGTGAACTGAGTCCGTTTTTCTGAAATGATAGATAAAGGCACCCCATGGAGTCTGACTAATTCTCGAATGTATAGTCTGGCATAATCCTCAGCTGAGTCTATGGTTTTAACTGGGAGGAAGTGTGCTGACTTAGTCATCCGATCTATTACTACCCAAATTGAGTCATGCTACCGATGAATTCGGGGTAGACCCATACTGAAGTCCATATTTACTTCTTCCAACTTCCATATGGGTATACTGATATCTTGAGTCATGCCTCCTGGTCTTTGATGCTCCACCATGACTTGCTGGCAGTTTGGGCACTTGGCTACGAATTCAGCAATGTCTTTGTTCATTCCATTCCACCAGTAAATATCCCAAAGATCTCGGTATATTTTAGTAGCACTAGTGTGAATGGAGTATCTTGAGCTGTGTGCCTCAGTCAGTATCTACTATCTCAACTCACCAACATCCGATACACACAACATGCCCTGGTAACGGAGCACCCCATCTCCCACTTGGGGGAAAGCTTCTATTTCTTTTTTTGAGAATTGCTTCCTTAAGTTTAAGTAAGATGGGATTCGCATCCTATCTAGACTTGACTTCAACTACCAAGGATGAATCCGACCCACTTTGCATTACCACACCATCTTCGACTGAATCCACCAACTGCACCCCTAAACGGGCTAGTCTGTGAACATCCTTTGTTAACTCCTTCTTGCCTTCCTCAATGTGAGCCACACTACCCATAGACTATCTACATAAGGCGTCATCCACCACATTGGCTTTACCTGGGTGATACAACACACTCATGTCATAGTCCTTTAGCAACTCCAACCACCTTCCCTAACGCAGATTTAGATCCTTCTGACTCATCACGTACTGAAGACTCTTATGATCTGTAAACACATCTACATGAGTTCCATATAAGTAATGCCTCCATATTTTTAGCGCAAACACCACTGCTGCCAACTCTAAGTTATGAGTTGGATAGTTCTTCTCATGAACTTGATACTGTCTGGAGGCGTAGGCTATCACTTTGCCCTACTGGATCAGAACACATCAGAATCCAACTTTGGAAGCATCACAGTAAACAACCAATCCATCCATTCCTTCGGGCAAGGTCATAACTGGAGCAGTAGTAAGTCGAGTCTTCAATTCTTGGATACTCTTCTCACACTCATCTGACCACTAAAATTTCACCTTCTTCTAAGTTAACTTAGTCAGAGGAGATGCTATAGAGGAGAATCCTTCCAAAAACCATCGGTAATATCCAACTAAGCCCAGGAAACTCTTGATTTTAGTAGGAGAGGTAGGTCTAGGCCAATCTTTCATTACTGCTATCTTTTGAGGGTCTACTTGTATTCCTTTACCTTAGACCACATGACCTAAGAAAGTCACGGACTTTAACCAAAATTTTCACTTGTTGAACTTGGCGAGCAACTGGCGGTCCCTAAGTGTCTGTAATGCCAATCTTTGGTGATTTGCATGCTCTTCCTCATTTCTGGAGTATACTAGAATGTTGTTGATAAATACAATGATGAACATACCCAGATACTAATCGAAGACGTTGTTCATCAAATCCATGAAGGCTGATGGGGCATTTGTTAGACCGAAGGACATCACCACAAACTCGTAGTGACCATATCAAATTTTGAATGTTGTTTTTGGTATGGCACACTCTCTGACCCTTAGCTGTTGATACCCTGACCTAAGATCGATTTTTGAGAAATAGCTGGCTCCTTGAAGTTGGTCAAATAGGTCGTCAATTCTGGGTAGGGGATACTTGTTCTTGACCCTGACCTTTTTCAGCTGACGGTAATGTATGCACATTTTGAGGGTGCCATCTTTCTTACGTAAAAATAACACTGGAGCACCCCAGGGAGAGATTCTTGGTCTGATAAGACATTTGTCAAGAAGATCTCTTAACTACTCCTTCAACTCCTTAAGCTCAACTGGAGCCATTCTGTAAGGAGGGATGGAGATGGGCTGAGTGTTTGGGAGGAGATCTATTCTGAAATCTATTTCCCATTCAGGGTGAACTCCGGGAAGATCCTCAGCAAAAATATCTGGGAACTCGCTGACCACTAAAACTGACTGGATATGTGGGGTCTCAGAGTTAGAATCCTTGACCCGAACTAAATGATAAATACATCCCCTGGAGATGAGTTTCTGGGCCTTAAGGTAGGAAATAAACCTACCCTTAGGCACTAAACTACTGCCCATCCATTCTAACACTAGTTCATTTGGAAACTGGAACTTGAAAACTCTAGTTCTGCAATCAAATGAGGCATAGCAGGAGTGTAACCAATCCATGTCAATGATAAGGTCAAAATCGACCATGTCTAACTCTACGAGGTCAGCTGGGATGACTTTATTCAAAACTGAGATTGGGCAGTTTCCATACATCCAGCTGGCTCTAACTAAATTGCCAACTGGGGTGGAGACTGAGAATGGTTCTGAGAGGACCTCTGTACTAATATTGAACTGGACTACTACATAGGGAGTCGCGAATGAAAGAGTGGCTCCTGAATCTAGGAGGGCATACACATCTAGATGAAAGAGACGTAACATACCCGCGACTATGTCAGATGAGCTCTCCTGATCCTGACGGGAAGAAAGAGCATAGAAACAGTTTTGACACTGACCGTCATTCATACCTGATGTGTTAACCTACTGGGATGGTCGACCTGCTGGTGCTAATGATATGGTGGATTGTGATCTCCCTCGCCCGACTGATGGGCACTCCCTGAGCTAATGTGTGAGTTGTCCACAACCAAAACAGCCCTCTCGACCTTGAAGGAACTCTTTCGGGTGGTTCTTGACACATTTGGGGCAAGCTAGATACCTATTCCTAGTACTATGGGTCTGAGACTGAGTGCCAGATGATCCACCCCTCTAACCTTGGTGGGACCGAAAAGTTGGGGTGCTGGCTAAACTGGGTGCTGGGGCTCTCTGCTGCTGCTATTACTATTGCGCTTGTGGGAGGCTACTACTGCTAAACCTCTGATGGCCATAATCTGACTGGCCAGTCCTTGTCCATTTGTTCTTTCGCTCCATATCCTTCAGCTTTTCAGCCTCAATCTGCTGGGCATAAAAACAATCAAGCTAGAGAGGTCCACATCTTTAATCAACATCGCTGTCTTACACTCTTTGAGGACCAGATTCAACACCCCATTCACGAATTTCAAAATGCGAGCCCTTGGCTCGGCTACCATCTTTGGAGCATACTTAGACAGCCTGGTAAACTCCAGAGCATACTCCTCCACTATTCTGTTTCCCTGTCTTGAGTTCATAAACTCAACCATTTTTGCTTCCTTCAGCTCCCGAGGAAAAAATCTATCAAAGAAAGCTATGTTGAACTCCTCCAACTCTACCGGTCCTACTCCCGCTGGCCACCCCTCTTTCCATTGTTCATACCAGACCTGAACTACCCTTTTTGGCTGGTAGGCAACCAGGTTAGCATTTTCAGAGGAGCTAACACCCATAATGCAGGTAATCTTCTTGACCTCATCCACGAACTCTTGGGGATCCTCCCCTACTTTGGATCCCTGAAAAGATGGAGGGTTCATACGGGTGAAATTACGCACCCTCGTAGCTTCTGCAGACTTGTTGGTGTTCATCGGCACCACCTGCTGGTTCACCTGGTTGGTGACTATTTGGGCCAACAGTTGAATGGCCACCCTAAATTCGACGCTAGATATTATATCATCTTGAGGGGCTGTCAGGGCTAGTAGGGCAGGTCTGTTAGCGTTATTGGCCCTTCTTTAATTACCGCATCTAGGAGGCATGATTCACTAAAACACAATAGAGCATAAGTTAGAAGGATGTTTTTGGAGTTGAACTTTAACGCACGATAATGAGTCTGAACAAAAGAGAGTTTTCCTAATAACATCTTGTAGTCTCCTCATCATAAGTGTGGCGCACTTCACACCCATGAAAAGGACTCTAATCGATGTGGCTTTCATACATTTTGAGGATACTATAAACCTAGTGCTTTGATACCAAGTTTGTCACATCCCGAGTCTACACCCTGGACGGGACACGGTACTTGAAGCCACAAATGACCCCAAGTCAACCCCTGCTCTATCATACACTGGTATTCTGAGTAAAACAAATATAGTAGAAGATTTGAAATAATAACATAAAAGCATTTACGAAAAAAAAAATGAAAATATAAAGTTTAAGAACATCTGAAGTCTGAAATTACTTTTGTATCTACAAGCCCTCTAACTGATGAGTTGCTGGGACAAGCCCCCAGCTAACTCTAAGTCTAGCTAAAAATAATGAACTAAATGAAAGAAATGAAATAAGGCCCTCGGATGATGAGGACTAACACTTCAACTGCTGAGGTGGAGGATCCAAACCGCGATTACTAATGGTGCTGAGTCTGAGAACCTGCAACTGTATCATGAAACGACACAGTATAAAAGTATGCACCAGTACTTTGAATGTACTGAGTAAGAGAGAGAAAACATAATTGAATGGAATGCCTGAACTAATATGACATGCAATGATCGATAAGTAAACTGAACAGAACTATTGAAATAAGATGAGATGGTCAAAATGACCCTGTCTGATGGACAAAGACACTCCCTAAGTTTCAAAGTTCTGAGTCTGAGATACTGTACTAAACTGAGCTACTTATTCTAAAACTGGACTAGACTGACTAGTGGGAGAGTCTATAACCGACATATAACCACGTGAGCTAAATGTGGAGTCCGATGTATACACCCCATCCGTACGACCCAATATACCTTTCTAGGGTATAAAGGCATAAACTGGGTGATCACAAGACTCTGGGGCTAATCTGGAAAAGTAATACTGTAATTCACGCTAGAAACGTAGTTTTGGGAACATGGATGCGGCTGAACCCCAGCCAGCTCGGTGCTAAGTCCTACTCCCACTGAAAAACCTATACTGAACTACTAGGTTCATAGCTCGAAACTAGGGTCCAAGACTAGTCAGGGACAAATAACTAAAAGTACCCTGAGAGTCTAGTCGGTCCAGATTTTGAAACTGGATTCTAGACTGTTCAGAGATGCTTATCTGGAAGCGTCGTAACCATCGGAGAACAAACTATAAACTGAACTGGGGTCCTGAGGCTAGTTAGAGTTATATATATAAAATATCATGGCCGCCTAATAGACCAATAAACTAGATTCTGAGTTTGATTCTGATAACCGGGACCACCACTGAAACCTTAGGAATAGACTGAAGTAAACTGATCATTTGACAAGTTCTGAATAGTTCTAAACAAGTTCTACTTTCTAACTGAACTGAAGTACTAAGCAGCTAATAGAGAACCCAACTCATTCCAACAACACGGGAATTCCATAATATGGCAAAATTTCAAGAATTAAAGAAATCTTATCTGGCAAGATTAAAATAATTCTTATCAATGAAGTATTTACTCAACATATAAGAAATAATAAATACTAGAAAATTCATCGCAAGTCACACTTCACAAACTAGACGGAATTTAATACACAAATAGTCTTTACTCGAAAATTTAGGGCTTAAATTCACTTTGGAAAGAACATCAATAATTCAGGTAAGAATTGATGGAGATCATATAAATAATAAGCAAGGATATCATTCTATGTGAAACTAAAGAAAAACAACATGTAATTTATTCGTACTCGGAAACTCAAGGATAAAACTAATAGAGAAACGATGAAAGGGTTTTGGGGGACGCAAGGGAAGAACAATTCCCTTACTGCATTCCCACATACCAGAGTTGAAGTTTCTTGAAGGAGAAAACTTGGACTGCTACAATGGAGGAAAACCCTAGGCTTGCTTGAAGGGTTGTTGAGAGGAGAGCTTACGATGACTTTTCTGAAAACTTAGAGTGGGAATGAGGAATGAAACGTTTACCCCACTAATAGGTCTAAAATTATGAACTAAACGATGTACTTTGAAGTTTAGGAGAGTAGGAAATTAATAAGTAGCCCTTAGAAAATAGCTGGAAAAATTGACAAGTGACCCTAACGGGTCATGGTGACTGACCACGACTCGTGGTCAAACCCGTTTAGTACACTGCCCGGATTTCTCTATAGATCACCACAAGGGACCTAATGAGGCCTTACAGGTGACCACGACTTGTGGTCACCATCCTTCAAGTACATTGCCCAACTCCTAAAATTCTTGACCCTGGCCTTACCATGAGTGACCTCACGAGTCTTGGGACCTGTTAATGACTCGTGAGGTATTTCGTTGGGTACACTGCCTCTCCCTTATAATTTCTTAGACCTCCTTTCTACGACTGACCTAACGAGTCGTTAGGTCTCTCAATGACCCGTTAGGAGAGTTGTTCTGTGACAATTGCAGCAAACTTCAAGATTTTCTGATTTAAGTCCCGGATCTAGTCTTTGAGTTTCTGGGGCATTACACAAAGATGTGTTGATAGGGACAGATTTAGTTCATGAGGCTATGGAGAAAGTTCAGCTTATAAGGGAAAGGCTGAAAACAGCTCAGAGTCATCAAAAGTCATATATGGATGTTAGGTTGAGAGAACTCGAGTTTGAAGTTTATGACTGAGTGTTCTTGAAGGTGTCTCCCATGAGGGGTGTGATGAGGTTTGGAGAGAAAGCGAAGCTCAGTCCCTGATATGTTGGACCATACTGGATGTTGAGACGTGTTGGCAAGGTAGCCTATGAGTTGGAGCTACAATCGGAGTTAGCGTCTGTGCATCTAGTTTTCCATGTGTCATTGTTGAACAAGTGCATTGGCGACCCCACTTTGGTTGTTACGATGGAGAGCATAGGTGTGAAGGATAGCCTGAGCTATGAGGAGGTTTCGGTTGAGATCCTTGATCATCAAGTTTAGAAGTTGAGGAACAAAGAAGTTGCTTAAGTGAAAGTCTTATGGAGGAATAAGCTAGTTGAGGGAGCTACATGGGAAGCCGAAGCAGATATGATGTCTACATACCCACATTTATTCCCTTCCAGTCCCATTTTCGCATGAGGTATTAGTTTCCCTCTAATACTCTATTCCATTTACATTTAAGTTCATATCTCTCAGTTCCTTTCATGTTCTAGCATGTATATATGATTTATGAATTCAGTTCAGTCATGTATCTCAGTCTAAAATCAGTCACTCCGTTAGTTTCAGCTTCAGATGTTCAGTATTTGGGATTACAGTTCCTTTCCCCAACTTTTCAGTATGCTTAACTATCATGAACCGAACATGGGCCCGAATCGAGATACAGGACAAGGAGCCCTGAGAGACTCCAAGTCGACCCATGGCATGAACATATATCTAACTCAATCAATAAAGGTGGAAGACTTAACATAATAAGTATAGCGGAAGTATAAACATAACATAACATCAAAATTGAGATTCACATCATACCTGACAAGCTGATTACTTCGCAAAGTATGAAAGCCTCTAACGTATCTGACCCCCAACTAACCCGACAAATTTGAAACTGAAAATACATAAATATAACTGAATAGAAAGGGGCCCTAGACAGATGAGGACTCACCAATAGAGATTGGATGCTAACTCCATAACTAGCTAGTGACGGGGCTGAGTCTGAAGATCCGAGCCTGTATCATAAGACGATACAACAGAAAGTATGCGGTCAGTATTTTGAAAATAGAGTATGCAAGGTAAATAAAACGGAAAGTTAAAATACAAAAAAGCTCATAAGAGTAGGACAACATGATCGTAACGTAAATATCATAATGCAAACATAAGGCTCAAGGTTTTCAAATTATTCGTAATTCATTCATAATCATAATCATAAAGGAAAAACTTTATAAAACATAATTTGAGGCAAAGTGCATAAACATAACCATGCATGAATCATGAAGAACAATGGGAGGACTCGTCATAATTGACACCATTATGGTAGAGCCTACATGATGCCCCAACTATCTCACTCAAGTGGGCAGAGTCGTCCTAGTCTTGTCAAGCAAGGGACATGCAGTATGTGATATCACGAAGAGGGGATCCATTAATATTGAAATATATATATAAATAAACCTACAGTGACATGTAGTTTTGAGACACCAACATAGTCCTTTGAACGTCGGGCTACTCGGTGCTAGACACTGCTCCCAAAAATATGCACATTAGACTCGTACAGTAATTGTAACATTATTCGTGAAATTCATGGCGAAATAAATAACATCATTCATTGATCCCCATTTAAAATACAAGTTTAGCCATGAACAAGGGCCCATGAATTGGACTAAAGTCATAAATCCGTAAATCATGAAATCCATGCATACTTGTAAAACATGTATATACTCGATATCTTGTAAATTCATGGTAAAAACTTGAGATAAAAAATATCATAAGCCATAAATCATAATGAGTTAATGATCATCAAAATCAAAATGGAATCATAACTTGAACTTCTGTAAAACATGCATAATTAGGCATAGTTTGTAGAGATTTTAATCCATAAGTTTATAAATCGAAATAGTCATAAAATCTGCGCATGATTTAATAAACATGAATTTGTACATGTGGGGGTTAACCTACAAATAGATCATAAGGATTTCATAAGAGTTGGGATAAAAACCCCATAGAATTATAAATAGAATTTCATGAATTAGATAGAGATTGGGCATGGGTATGAACAATTTCACCCATTCATAACCCTATATACCTGAGAGAATCAGATTCTACAACTTCTCTAATTGCCCAAGGAAGAATCCAGAAGAACTTGGAAGAAATTGAGCTTGATCACCTCTCTAGTCTTCTACACTTGCATGCATGAATAGGAATAGCTTAGAATGAACTTACCCCTCTTAAAACTCACTATTCATAGCTTAAAACAACATTGTTTAGACCTTAGGATCATATGAATTACAGAAAAGACCTTAATAAATTCGTAGTGAAAAACTAACTGCCAGTCCCAATGAGGGACTGGATGAGTCGTTACCCCTGACCACGACTCGTGGTCTCCTGTCGTCAAGTGCACTGCCACTTTTCCTCAAATGTCCTCATGAGGGATCTAATGGTTTGTCCTTGGTGACCACGACTCGTGGTCACCTTCCGTTACCTCCACTGCCCGAAACATCAAGTCTTTAACCCACTACTAACCACGACTCACCTAACAAATCGTGGCATCTGACCACGACACATGGTGTCCAGTCGTGGGGTATGCTGCCAGCTCATCCTTCATTTTTCAACTGCCCTTTACCATGGGTGACCTTTTGGCTCGTGGGGTTGACCATGACTCGTGGTCGCACTCGTGGTTGCCCCAAATTTTAAATTTTCCAAGCAAGTCAAGCTCCTCACTATGAGTCACTTAACGACTCGTGGTCAACCTGATGGGTCACAGGATGACTCATTTTGTGACCTACTACAGAGAATCATGTTTTCTCTGTTTCAACCCTCGGGTCTGATCCTTGGGCTTTCGGGGTATAACAATATCTTCCCCTTGGGAACATTCGTCCTCGAATATTGAAAATCATACAGAAAAGTAGAGAAATGCAATCACCATACTCAAATACTGATCATATAAGTTAAAAACTAACGGAATGACTACCTCTGAACTGAACTACATGGCTGGACTGAATTCATGAATCATACATACATTCATAGACATGAAAGAAATTGGGGCACATGAATTGAACATGAAACTGAATAGAGTTTTAGGGCAAAAACTGATACCTCAAGATGTAACTGAGACAGTAGGGAACAGATGTGGGTATCTAGCCATCATATCTACCTCGGCTTTCCACGTAGCTCCCTTAACATGCTTATTCCTCCAAAAAACCTTGACTTAAGGTACTTCCTTATTTCTTATCCTTCGAACCTGAAGATCTAGTGTTTCCATAGGAACCTCCTCATAGCTAAGGCTGTCTTTCACACCAATACTCCAATGGAACAACTAGAGTTGGATCCCCCAAACTCTTCTTTAAGAGAAATACATGAAAAATAGGATGAATGGAAGCTAATTCTGAGGGAAACTCTAATTCATATGCCACCTTTCCCACCCGTTTCACAACCCAGTACGGGCCAACATAAAAGGTACTAAGTTTTCCTTTCTTTCCGAACCTCATCACTCCTTTCATAGGAGACACCTTTAGAAAACCCAATCATCGACTTCGAACTCAAGTTCTCTCCTCCTCACATCAGCATAGGACTTTTGGTGACTTTGAGCTATTTTCACTCGTCCCATATGAGCTGAACTTTCTCCATGACCTCATGGACTTAATATGGTCCTATCATCACAACTTCACCGACTTCAAAACACCGACTAGGCGATCAACACCTCCGCCCATTGAGATCCTCAAATGGATCCATCTGAATGCTGGAATGATGGTTGTTATTATATGAAAACTTAATGAGAGGCAAATGATCTTCCCAACTACCCGTGACATCAATCACACATGCTTTCAACATGTCCTCGAGAGTCTGAATTGTCTGCATCACTTGGCCATTACTTTGCGGGTGAAATGTTGTACTGAGCTTGACCTGAGTGCCAAGTCCTTTTTGAAAGAACCTCCAAAAATGAGAGGTAAACTGAGTACCTCTGTCTGAAATGATGGACAAGGGCACTCCCAACAATTGAACTAACTCTCGGATTTCATTTTGGCATAATCCTCTATGGAATTGATGGTTTTGACCAGCAGAAAATGAGCGGCCTTGGTCAACCTGTCCACGACCACCCAAATGGAGTCATACTGTCGACGAGTGCGAGGCAACCCTGTGATGAAGTCCATATTGATTTCCTCCCACTTCCATGATGTCCTGAAGTATGCCCCCGCTCTCTGGTGCTCAACCTTCACTTACTGACAATTCGGGCAATTAGCCACAAATTCAGTAATGTCCTTCTTCATGCCATTCCACTAATAGACTTCCTGTAGGTCACGGTACATCTTGGTGGAACCTAGATGTATCGAATATCTGGAACCATGAGCCTCATGCAACATCCAATTTCTCAAATCATCAATGTCCGAGATACACAAGCGACCCTGATATTGAAGCACACCATCTCCCCCTTTGGAGAAGACCTCTACCTTTTGATTCTGAATGGTCTCCTTTAACTTTACCAGAATAGGATCTTCGTCTTGTCTAGCTTTTTTACATCAGTCACCAAGGAAGATTCTGATCCGTTCTGAATAATAACACCGCCATTGGTCGAGTCAATCAAACCAACTACCAACCTTGCAAGTCGATGCACATCCTTCACTAGCTCCTTCCTCCCCTCATCCATATGGGACACACTCTCCATAGAGAATCTACTAAGTGCATCTGCTACTACATTGGCCTTACCCGTATGGTAAAGGACACTCATATCCTAATCCTTGAGTACCTTTAACCACCCCCTTTGATGTAGATTTAGATCCTTTTGGGTAAACACAAATTGTAGGCTCTTGTGGTTCGTAAACACATCCACATGGACCCCGTACAAGTAGTGTCTCCAAATCCTCAAGGCGAATACTACCGTCGCCAATTTGAGATCATGGGTCGAGTAATTCCTCTCATGAACTTTCAGCTACCTAGAAGTGTATGCTATCACTTTACCATGCTGCATCAATACAGACCTAAGGCTGATCCTTGAAGCATCAAAACACATCACAAACCCATCAGTACCATCAGGCAGGGTTAACATTGGTGCTGAGGTGACTCGAGTCTTCAACTCCTGAAAGCTCCTCTCACAAGCATTCTACCATTGAAATTTCACTTTTTTCTGGGTCAATTTGGTCAAAGGCGCTGCAATAGACGAAAAACCCTCAACAAGTCTCCGATGATAACCAGCTAAGCCTAAGAAGCTCCTTATATCTGAAGGATTCACTGGTCTAGGCCAATTCTTTATCGCTTCTATCTCCGGCGACCTTTATGCCCTCACTCGAAACCACATGACCCAAAAATGCCACCTAGTTCAACCAAAACTCACATTTACTAAATTTAGCATATAATTGGTGATCCTTGAGTGTCTGTAGTACCAACCTCAAATAAGCTGAATGCTCCTCCTTGCTCGGAGAGTATATCAGGATGTCATCAATAAACACGATCACAAATATATCCAAGTATGTATTGAACACCCTGTTCATCAATTCTATAAAAGTTGCAGGAGCATTCGTTATTCCAAAAGACATAAATACAAACTCATAATGACCATATCGTGTCCTGAAGGCTGTTTTTGGGATGTCACTCTCCCAAACCCTGAGTTGATGGTATCTGGATTGGAGATCTATCTTCGAAAGCACTTAGTACCCTGAAGCTGGTCAAACAAATCATCAATTTTGGGGAGTGGATACCTGTTCTTGATGGTGACCTTGTTCAATTGTCGATAATCAATACACATACGAAAAGAACCATCTTTCTTTCGGACAAAGAGAACTGGTGCACCCTATGGGGATTTGCTCGGTCTGATGAATCCCTTATCTAAAAGGTCTTTCAACTACTCCTTCATCTCCTTTAACTCTGTTGGAGCCATTCTATAAGGAGGAATAGATATAGGCTGCGTATTGAGAAGAAGGTCAATACCAAAATCAATCTCCTGCTCGGGAGGAATTCCTGGTAAATCATCTGGGAAGACATCTGGATACTCACATACTACTGGGACTGATTGGATAGTCAGGGTCTCAAACATGGCATCCTTAACCCTAACTAAATGGTACACCAACCCTTAGAGATCATCTTTCTGGTCTTAAGATAGGAAATGAAATGACCTACCAGCACAACTGAACTACCCTTCCATTCTAAAGCTGACTCACTCGAAAAGCGAAACTCTACAATTTGAGTCTGCAATTAACAGAGGAATAACATGCAAAAAACCAATCCATGCTGAGATTAATATCAAAATCGGTCATCGCTAACTCTACTAGATCCACTGAAGTGACTTTTTGAAGGATTGTGACTGGGAAACTCCTATACACCCACCTAGCTACAATTGAATCACCCACTGGAATAAAAACTGAGAAGGGTTCTGACAAGATTTCGAGACTGACTCAAAAACTACTAGCCACATAAGGAGTCACAAAAGACAAGGTAGCCCCTGGTCTAGCAATGCATGTACATCAAGATAGAATACTCGTAACATACTGGTAACCACATCTAGTGAAGTCTCCTGCTCCTGGAGGGAGGAAAGGGCATAAAATCTATTTTGGCGTTGTTTGCCACCTCCACTAGTGGATGCACTGTACTGGGTTGGGCATGCTGGTGCTGTTGCTGATCTGGCAGTTTGAGCACGGCCTCAACCATCAGCCTATCTAGCCATGGGACACTCTCGGTGCATGTGGCCGGATCTACCGCACCCATAACAAATATCCGATTCCAACAAGCACTCTCCTGCATGACTCTTTCCACACTTCCCGTAGGCCGGGAAGGTGCGCTTTGTCTGCATACTCCTCTGGTCCCTCGAACCTAAGGACCTGCTCCTCTGGTCACCTCTAGGTCTAGAAGGGACACTACCTTATGATGGTGCTTGGGCTAAATATCTCTGGAGGGACTGCTGACGATACACACTAGGCCTCGGCTAAGAGAATCTGATTCTATCAGTCCTGGCCCTCTTGGCCTCCCTCTCCCGCTCACTCAGATGTACGACCTCCATCTACTGGGCATACAGGACTGTACGAGCAAAGTCAATATCCTAGAGAAGCATCGTGTCTAGAAATCTCTGACCAAGGAGTCTTCTATCCCATGTACGAACCTTCTCACACGGGCTCTCTAATACCCCACCAATTCAGGTGCATACCTGGACAAATGTGTGAACTCCAAGGCATACTCTTGAACCTTCATCTTTCCCTGCTTAAGATTTATGAACTTGGCCGCTTTCATCTCCCTCATCTCTTGAGGGAAGATCCGATAAAGAAAAGTGGCGTGGAACTTGTCCTAACTGATAGTGCCTTCTCCGATTGTCTTACTCTCCTTTCACCGTTTGAACCACATGTGTGCGACCCCCTTAATTTATATGAGGCCCAAATGGCACACTCCCCTCTAGTCACCCCCATAATCTGGGTGATCTTCAGAATCTCCTCAATGAAATTATGTGGATGCTCATCAATATTAAATCCAAGGAACTCAGGAGGGTTCATCCTCAGAAAGTCTCTGACCCTCACTGCTACCACATTCCCATTTTGCGGGACATCCGCTATTGCCTACTAATTGACCTGGATGGTCAAGGCCTGCACTAGCATCTGAATGGCTGCCCTCAATTCAATGTGGGCAACCAGCTCTAGTGCATGGTGCTCATGGGCTGGTGGGGCTTGTTGGTGCCCGTCTCCATTGCCATCCTCGTGGCCACTTCCATTTCCATTTCTTCTACTGTTAACTCTGCGGAGAGGCATGATTCTGCAATTGCGAATAGCATGAGTTAGAAGGATAGAGAGACATTTCACCACATGACATAGATCATGAAAGTAGGGAACATTTCCTAAATATCTCATAGCCTCTTCGTCATAAGTGTGGTGCACTTCACACCTATGAAAAATAATCTACTTAATGTGTCTTTTAGACACCCTAGGACACTTCAAACCTATTGCTCTAATACCAAGTTTGTCACAACCCGAACATGAACCCGAATCGAGACACGGGACAAGAAGCCCCGAGAGACCCATGACATGAACATATATCTAACTCAATCAATAAAAGCAGAAGACATAACATAATAAATATAGAGGATGTCTAAACATAACATAACATCAAAACTGAGATTCACATCATACATGACAGGTTGATTACTACGCAAAGTCTAAAAGCCTCTAACGTATTGATGGGTTGATGGGACAATAGCCCCAACTAACCCAACAAATATGAAACTAAAAATATGTAACATAACTGAATAGAAAGGTCCCTCAACTGATGAGGACTCACCAATACATACTGGATGCTAACTCTATAACTGGCTAGTGACGGGGATGAGTCTGAAGATTGGAGCCTATATCATAAGACGATACAACATAAAGTATGCGTTCAATACTTGAAATGTACCGAGTATACAAGGTAAATAAAACAGACAGTTAAAATACATAAAAGTTCATAAGAGTAAGACAACATGATCATAATGTAAATATTAGAATGCAAACATAAGGCTCAAGATTTTCAAAATATTCGCAATTCATTGATAATCATAATCATAAAGGAAAACCCTTATTAAACATAGCTTGAGCAAAAGTTCATAAACATAACCATGCATAAATCATGAAGAACAATCGGAGGACTCATCATAATCGATACCATCACGGTAGAGCCTTTCATGATTCCTCGACTTTCTCACTCAAGTTGGCAAAGTCGTGCCAGGCTTTCCAGGCAAAGGATGTGTAGTATGTGATATCACAAAAAGGGGATCCATTAAACAATATATATATAAATAAACCTACAGTGGCACGTAGTTCTGAGACATCGGCATAGTCCTTTGTAAACCGAGCTACTCGGTGCTAGACATTGCTCCCAGAAATATGCACATTAGGCTCGTAGTAACCACAAAATCATTCATGAAATTCATGGCCAAATAAATAACATCATCGTTGATCCCCATTTAAAATACATGTTTAGTCATGAATAAGGGCCCATGAATTGGCCAAAAGTCATAAATTCATAAATCATGAAATCCATGCATACTTCTAAGACATGTATATACTCGATATCCTGTAAATCCATGGTAAGTACTTGAGAGAAATCATATCATAAGCCATAAATCATAATGGATTAATGAACATCAAAATCAAAATGGAATCATAACTTGAACTCCCATAAAACATGCATAATTGGGCATAGTTTGTAGAGATTTTAATCCAAAAGTCTATAATTCAAAATAGTCATAAAATCTACCCATGTTTTAATAAACATGAATTATACATGAGAGGGATTTACCCATGGGTAGATCATAAGGATTTTATAAGAATTTGGATAATAACCCCATAAAATTATAAATAAAATTTCATGAATTAGAGAGAGATTAGGAATGGGTGTGAACAATTTCACCTATTCATAACCCTACATACCTGAGAGAATCAAATTCTACAACTTCTCTAATTGCCCAAGGAAGAATTGAGAAGAAGTTGAAAGAAATTGAGTTTGATCACCTCTTTAGTGTTCTACACTTGCATTCATGAATAGGAATAGCTTAGAATGAACTTACCCCTCTTAAAAATCACTATTCATAGATTAAAACAACGTAGTTTAGGCCTTAGGATCATAGGAATTACGGAAAAAACCTTTAAAAACTCACAGGGAAAAACTAACTGCCAGTCCCAACGAGGGACTGGACGAGTTGTTGCCCCTGACCATGACTCGTGGTCTCTTGTCATCAAGTACATTGCCAGTTTTCCTCAAAGGGTCGTCAAGAGGGACCTAATGGTTTGTCCTTGGTGACCACGACTTGTGGTCACCTTCCGTTACCTCCAATGCCAAAAACATCAAGTCTTTATCCCACTGCTGAACACGACTCACCTAATAAATCATGGCATCTGACCAAGACATATGGTGTCCAGTCGTGGGGTACGTTGCTAGCTCATCCTTCATCTTTCAACTGCCCTTTACCATGGGTGACCTTTCGGCTCGTGGGGTTGACCATGACTTGTGGTCACACCCGTAGTCACCTCAAATTTGAAATTTTCCAGGCAAGTCAAGCTCCTCACCACGAGTAACATAAAGACTCCTGATGGGTCACAGGATGTCTCGTTCTATGACCTAATGTAGAAAATCCTGTTTTCTCCGTTTCAATTCCCGAGTCTGATCTTTTGGCTTTCGGGGTATATAATTAACCCACATTCAAGGATGAATGTTCCAAAGGGGGAGATATTGCAATACCCCAAAATCTCCTAAGATCAAACCCGAGGGTTGAAATAGATGAAGTAGAAAAAATTTTGCACTAGGTCACAAAACGACTCATCAGTTGACACGTTAAGTCAATTGATAGATAGTCCAGTGATCCGTTAAGTGTTTTCTATGTTGGAAAAATGAGATTTGTTCTGGGACTTGATGGGTGGGGTGACGAGTCGTCATGCCACCCCATGAGTCATGACACCTCTCATTAAGAGTGTGGGGGTAAGGAGAGGATGAATTGGCAGTGCTGGCAACAGATGGAGGGATGAGTCATCATACATCTAATGACTCGTCAAGTGGTCCATGAGGGGAGGAGTTAAGTGAATGGAAAACATTCTAGTGATGGTAATGGGTAAGGACCATGAATCGTTAGTGATCCCAATGACTCCTTAGGCCCCTTGTTGGGACTGGTAGTGACTTTTTTCTGTGAAACCAGTAAGGGTATTCTTGTAATGCCTAAGCTCCTAATCCCTAAACTATATCATTCTAAACTCTGTTAGGAGGGTTTTAAGAGGGTTTAACCTATTCTAAACCATTACCCTACCATGCATGCAAGACTATGACTTCTCCATTGAAGATCAAGCCTAGAATTCTTCAATTTCTTCTCTAAACCTCTTGGGCTTTTAAAGATAAGTGTAGATTGAGTTTACCAGGTATGTGAGGCCATGAATGAGGGTTCCTTTCACTCTCATGCATATAATTCTCCTCAAATCTATGAATTCAAGTGTTAGATCAAGTTCATGATCTTATGGGGTTTTATCCTAATTTTATGAAATACTCTATGATTTATTGATGGGTCATTTCCCTTCATGTTTCAAAGTATGTTTTAAGATTCATAGGCACATTTTATATCTATTTTGATTATAAATTCATGCTTTCAAGTTTTAGAAAATATGCCCAATTATGCAAGTTCATGAAAAGTCAAGTTTATGATTTATGATTTCAAGTATGATGAGATATCTAGCATGATGTAGGTTTACAAATTATCCATATATGAAATTCATAATTTTCTTATGAAGTGTACTTATGCTTTTGATATTTGGGTAAGCCCACACAAGATAAGTATGTTTTATTATCTATCCAAGGTTAACAAGATCAAATGATGGATATACTTCTTGGAGAAAAGACACCTCAAATGCATAGATTCAAGTTATGTTTTAGAATATTATTTTACGAGTATTATAAATGTTTTGGGAGTAGTGTCTAACACTGAGTAGGTTAAGGGTTCAAAGGTTCCCCATTCTCATAAACTATGCGCCAACATAGGTATATTTGGGGCCTCTCAAGAGAGAGTTTCCCCTTGCCCAAGGGCACACCGTGATATCACACATTACTTATCCTTCGCTCTGGCAAGCCTTTGGATGGACCTCCCCTATGTGGGCAAGCTGTGGGATCGTTATGCACTCACACATGGCGTTTTTTAGTTATGAAGAGTCTCCCATTATTCCTCATGATTTCAATTATGCATGTTCGGGACATATGATATTATGTTTTCAATAGGTTTGACCTAGTGATCAGTTTATAAGCTTTTACTTATGATTTCAGCTATGACAAACCCTATGATTCTATTTTTTACTTTGGGTCATTTTATTCAGATATGAAATTTAGTTTATGACTATACATGTTTTCAAATTTCAACATGCAGTCCTTACTCTCAAGATCTTATGATTTATGTTATGTGCATAATTTCAGTTATACTTACTCAACATGTTTTACTTGCCTCACATACTCAGTACATTCCAAGTACTAACTGCATATTCTATGTTTTATCATTTCATGATATAGGTTCAAATGTTTAGACTTAGTCCCACTGTTAGCCAGTCTCCGGAGCTTAGTCTAGTTCTCTTATTAGTGAATCCTCATCCTTAGTGGATCTTCAGATTGTTGAGTTGTGTTACTTTTAGTTTTCAGATATTGAGTGAGCTAGTTGGGGATGCTGTCCCATCAGCTCTTTAGTTATGTTAGAGGCTTTTTAGACAACATGTAGAATTTTCCCTTTGTCAGTGCTAACTCTGTTCATGATCGTTATGATTTTAAGACTTCCGCTTATTCATGTTTAGTTTATTAGTTTCCGTTTAATATATGCTCTTTAGCCACTATGTTCATGACATGGGTCAACTTGGAGCCATTCGTGGTTCTAGGTTTCATGTCTCAGTCTGGACCTATGTTCGGTCATGACATGCATTGACCTCTGAGCAATAATCAAAGGGGATGGGCCTTATTAGCTATATATATGTATTATTTTCATTCCCAATTGAAAGGCCTATGATCGATGATGATGTATATATGTATTATTCTCTATCCTTATATTAGAAAGCCCTTACATACGGGCATGATGAACTTTTCATGCATTTATGCACGTAGGGTTATAAATGATCTCTTCCCTACCCTATGTATTCATTTGATTTCAGTTATCCTATTGTTATTATCTTATGGTTATTGCTTTTAATCTTGGATACCAGTATATATTACTCATACTGACATTCCTTTGACCAGGGACACTCTATTCATGTTGCAGTTACAGATAAATTTCCTAACCATCCTCTTCAATAGAAGCTTGAGTTCAGCTTGTGAGTGGATATGCTTCTTTCTTTCCGGAGCAATTGGTCTAGATTATGATTTTTCATGATGTTCAGCTTTCTACACAAATGACAGGTAGGTCAGGGATTTGTCCCATCCATCATATTATACTCCTTAGACGCTTTATGGACTAGTTGTGGGTTGTATTGTATAGTTTATGGCATGGCAGGCCTATTGCATTTATATAGTTGTGTTGCAACCTTATCAGCTTACTTTTTACTTAATGTTGTTGATTTGTGGCCTTATCGGCCCTATCCTTGTTATTATTCCATTATTGTGACCTTACTGGTCTATGTTATTTTATATTGTCAGTAGGTTATGATTGTGGTCTTAATGGCCCAAATTTCATGATTATAGTAGAATTATAGTTAGCTTGCTTGCTCAAGTAGTCACTAGGTACGTTACACGCCTTCCCAGATTTGGGGCATGACATCCTTTTATAAAAGATTGAGTTCTCGAATTAATCTAACTACAAATTTTAACCTGCAAATAGATGGTTAGGTTGAGGGCACTATTTGCATTCTCAAGGATATGTTGAAAATGTGTGTTTTGGATTTCAAAAGTGATTGGGATAATCATTTTCTACTCATGGAGTTCCCTTATAATAACACATATCATGCCAGTATCAATATGGCTCCTATAATACCCCAAATCTTTTCTAGATCAAACTCATACTTAGAAAGAGAAACCAGAAAGAATTAGAAAAATTCTTCTCAGAACGACCTAGACAACGAGTCATTGTCAGCTCTAACGACCCATTATCTGAGTCATCATCAGCCCTACGGGAAGTCCCTATTAAACCAATGGGACCAGTAATGGGTCATGGAAGATACCAACTAACCATCCTGTTGAGCCATTGGGAGAAGTCCGAGAAGGAAAAAATCCATCCCAGTGGCAAAAACGACCGTTGTTCCACACAAAGAATCATCGTTTCCATCCGTTATCCAAGTCCAGAAAATCCCCGTGGCCAGGACAAGTGGTGGCAATGATCCATTGGTGGGACCATTGAGTCGTTGTATCATTCATTGGTAGGGGCCCAAACATAGGTTCAAAAATCTCTCAAGCGACCACGAGAGGAACCAGAGACCCCTTAGTTCGTCCATCGAGTTGTTTTTCCCATCCGTTTTCTATTTCCAGTAAGCATAGATTTCTGGCACAGGACCAACGTCTAGTCCCAACAAGTTGTGGTATCAACCAACGACTTGTTGTGTGACCTATTGGTTCTCATCGGGCAGTTTTTCAAATTTTCTTTCATGGGCGTTTTTGTAACTTCTCACCTTTTTAATCCTTGAAATATGTCATTTTGGGCATGTTTTGGAGACATTTAAAGGGGTGATTGACTTAATCCCTCTCATTTCTCTCAACTCACGATTTTCAAAACATAGAAGTTCCAGACAGATAGAGCGAAGCTAAGCTAGGGTTTCCATTTTTCTTCAAGACTGCTCCAGATTTCTTTCTAAGGATTTTACTCCATGTATGTGGAAATTCAACAAGGGAATTCCTTTTCGCTTGTGCCCCAAAACCCTCCTGAATTTCTTTATCAGTTCTAGCCCTGAAGATCAGAATTAGGGTAAACTTTCAGTTGGATTCTGATTTAATTCTTGTGGTTTGTAGTTCATTTGAGTTCCTGCTATGTTTCCACTACTTAATAGACTTGTTGCTATTTTCTTCATGTGATATTGTTTTAGCCCTAGTTCTATGAATGCAGTAAATTTGGGTCTTGCATAGTTAACTAGATATAATTGTTTCTTGACCTGTCAGTTCATGAATTTCCATGTTATTACCCACATGTGAGGTCACAGTCTGTTGCATGCTAGTTTAGCCTCTGTCAGTAATTAGAATTTTCAGTATCTTCCAGAAAGTTAGCTGATCAGTTTGACAGTAGTCAGTTCTTGAGGAGCTTTGTTTAGTAATACTCCCCAGTTCCAGTTATTAGATTGTTCTTAGACGGTTATGAAGCTTCCAGATAAGCAGGTCTGGCTAGTTTTATAACACTAGCTTTCAGTCATCAGGTCCAACAAAATCTCAGGTTACTTCCAGATAAGTATTCCTGACTTAGTCTAGGGCATCAATTTCGAGTTATTAGTTTAGTAGTCGAGTTAGGACTATGCAGTGGGACTATGACTTAGCACTGAGCGGACTAGGGTTCTAGCGCACCCAAGTTTCCAGAACTATGTTGCCACCGCAGGTCATTAGTCCAGATAGGCCTCAGACTTTTGATCACCCAGCTCAGCCACTATAGCCTAGCAAGGTACAATGGGCTCTCACCGACGGGGTGTATACATCAGACTCCACGTCTAGCTCACATGGTTATATATCGGTTGTAGACTCTCCCACTTATCAGTACAACTTAGTCTCAGTTTAGCTCGGTTCAGTTACTCAGTTTCAGGACATTTTTATGCCCGTCAGTCAGGGTCTAGATTGAGATTATTACATTTATAGCTCAGCTTCTATCATCACTCAGTATCAGTTGGTCATTTAATGTTATTTCAGTTCAGTTACTTATTTCAAGGCTTTATGTATATCTCACTTACTCAGTAAATTCAAAGTACTAATGCATACTGATGTTTTCTGAGTTTACAACACTTTTGACACTTAAAAAAGAGAAAATAGCATGGACTTAGGTATGTTTATATTGATATGAGGTACTTTTACTTTGATTTCAGGGAAAATAGGTGTTGGAGAAAAATGTGCAAAAGAGTTATAAAAGTGCATAAAATCAGTCAAGCACAAGTCTCAGTACGAGCCGTACCTTGATTGTACAAGCCGTACTAAGAATTGTGATGAAAATTAGAAGGTTGGATTAAGGGGAAGGCAATGTACGACTCTCAGTACAAGTCGTACCAACATGGTATGGGCCGTAATTGGAGTCATGGAATTCTTTAGAGAAAATTGCATAAATGTAGTCTCTTGTATGGATGGACCCAAAGATTGTAGCACTCATATACGACCCTTACCATGAGTTGTGGTGAGATTCAAGTAATTCTTCAAGACTTGGGAGAACTTTAGACACAACAAGCAGTATGAGTCGTAGGAGGAAGGTACGAGGCGTACTATAACACTCATGGAAAACATCAAAAGATTTCAAAGTTCTAAGGGCCAAGCCGCAGATACATTATACGACTCATAGGTATATGGTACGATTTATACCATCCTGCCAACACTTAGAAAAATATGCAGAAGACAAGGATGTACGAGAAGTAGGTATGATCCGTACAATCCTGCTGCGGGTCGTAGCTTCAGTCGTGATACAACCGACGCCAGATATGAAAAATTCCGTATTAGCTTAGGAAAAAGGTTTTTAATGTCCAAATAAATAACTTTTATGTCTTATTATTGTAGGAAAACAAAGAAAGTAAGAAGTAGAGACGTGTGAAGAATATTATTTGTGAATTTTTGTCAAGTTTGAAGAGCAATTCTTAGGATCAAACTCTTGATTTCATCCATTGTTCTTGAGATTGTTCTCTGATAATCAATGCAGGTTTTCTTCCAATTATTTATGTAAGTATTTAATTATGTATTTGTGTATGAATGCTAATTGCAATCTTACAATCATGAAAGGCTAAAAGCTGCATAACTAGGAATGTGGGAACTATGGTGGATTAACAAAATAGGGTTATACAAAAGTGATTCAAAACCAATCCTAAATGCTTGTATTGTATTCTCTTCATCTTTAAACTTATATTAACAGTGTACAACATTAGGACTTGCCCAAATTCTTTACTTTCTTGAACCTAGAGAAGTAGAGATTAGGAAAAGAGAATCACAACAAAGACTTGGTTTTATGATTATTGTATTAACTATAGCTATGGTCACAAGATAGTTAAATTTGGAACATACTGATAACGATTAGTTTGAAATCTCTCATGAGACCTAACCCGGTGATTGAGTTTAGTTATCCGATAGGGACAAACCAGTCATTTGGATGAACCCTAGTTATTAATTCTATAAGTAAGCATTGGGATTGATCACGTCTGTATACCCAAAGAAGTTATGAACCCACGAGGAACACTTACCCTAGTAATTTCCAAATCTTGATATCCATCACAATTATAATCTTGCTTTAATATTGTTTTTCTTTGAGACCCCCCAATTTGGAGATAACTCACCAACAATTTCAAGTACCGGCATTAGTCTAGATCTTACCCTATTCCTTGTGGGTTTGACCCCAACCTCTTTGTTGGGTTCTTTATTGACAACATCCGCTTCATACTTTTCCTGGAAGTGTGAGTTTGAGCGTTATCAAAAAGTGGCTCCGTTACCAGGGAATACCACTAAATTAGATTAATTTCTTGTATTTGACTTTTGGTTGTTATTTCCTTAATTACGTTTATTTTTTGTTTTTGGATATCCACAGGTTGTCGCTTGGTGGATGGAAAGTACCCGTCGGAGTGGAAACCCCTTTATTCCTTTGGATCTCAAACTCAAAAGAATACTGCAAAGAATGGAGAACCAAGAGTAGAGAGATCCCCATATCATTGAAGAAGATAGGCAAGCCGAGCTAACTCGAAAAGCTGCACTTCAGGATGCGGAGGATGCTCAAGATGAGGTTGTTAATGCTAGTCACCATGGAAGGGGCAACAAACTTCAAGGATATTCCCCTCAATTCTTTGTTGAAGATGACCCGTGACATTGATGAAGTAGGGTAAACTGAAGCTATTGTACTACCACCATTACCTACTGGGGAAAAATTTGACATCACTAGCACCATGATCCAATTATTGAACATGAAGGGGGTGTTTAGTGGTCACGCAGCTGATGATGCCAACCTGCACTCGATGAACTTTATAAGAATATGCCAGGCGTATAGGTTGTCCGGAGTCAGCCAAAATGCTATAAGGCTAAGACTCTTCCCCTTCTCTCTGTCTGGGGAGGCCACTTTATGGTAATCAGAGTTTCCCAACGATCCCATTTCCAACTGGAGGGAGCTCAAGAAAGCTTTTCTAGAGAGATTCTTTCCACCCTCTTGGAAGTTGCAGCTTAAAGATGAAATCTACAATTTTCGACAATGGAATATTGAGGCACTTCATGAAACCTGATTGAGGTTCAAGAAGAAGTTGACCAAGTGCCCAAACCACAAAATTCCTGATGGCAGTTTGTTGGAGATTTTTTACATATCATTAAACAACAGTAAAAAAGTTGTAGCGCACACAGTGGTGGGAGGAGCACTGATGAGCCACACCTTGGAGCAAGCTTCCATTATTCTAGACAGAGTGACCACAACAAACAGAGCATGGCAAACCCGAGAAGCAGAAGCAGTGACTGGTACATATGTTGATGGTTTTACTGTAGTCCAACAAAGGAAGGAAGAAGAATGTGACTAGGAATCGTCTCATATGCGCTGATCTTGGGCATAATTATGTGCCCAAGTGCTATTTTATAACTTAGTTTAGTCATGTTTGTCAATTTAATTAATTACATTCTTATGTGATTTTGAATAATCAAGGGCATATACTATCCCATATGATTAGCTATTTTTTTGTAGGTGAAAAATGCTTAGGAGGGGTTTATTATGATGGTTAATGCACAAGAAGGAAGTTGGAAAAGAAGTGAAAGGAGATGGCATGAAGTTGTAGAGGAGAGGGGCTGCCTAGGCCACCAACGTGTCACGCTAGGCCATTGGTGCGCCTAGTGTCGTGCCACGTCGGGCGTGCGCGTGCGAGAGAGTTTTCAATCCAGTGCGCATGTGCGTTGGCGCCGTGCCACGCTAGGCCATGCTGTGTGCTCCAGGCTGTGTCACGCCATGTGTTGTGCGTGATAATGATCGTGCCACTTTGGGCGATAGCAAAGAAGGAAGTTCCATTGCTTCTTGGGATGACCTAGCAAGGAATTTCCTCATCAGATTCTTCTCTTCAGGAAAGACTGCCAAGCTAAGAAGTGAGATATTAAGTTTCAAACAGAGGCTGGAGGAGAACCTATATTTGGCTTGGGAGAGATTCAAGTCATAGCTGAGAGGCTACTCCCATCACCAGCAGTCCGATGAGGTGTTAGCTCACACCTTTGCGGAGAGTCCAGACCCACATATGAAGATATTGTTAGACTCTGCATCATGTGGGAAGGCACTGGAGAAGAAATATGATGAGCTATAAACTCTCTTAAAAGAATTGCTCAAGGAAACCCGAAGTGGCATAGTGAATCACCAAGAGGGGCAGGCAAGAGAGCAGTAGGGCTAATAGAAGTGGAAAGTATCAATGCCTTGGCAGCATAACTAGCATCATTGCAGCACCAGATGATGACTCGGTTTAGTAAACTGAGTGTGAACTAACCGTAGGGATAGGTGAATGCAATTCAGTAGGCTCCTAGCTGGTGCGAAATTTCTGGTAATAATGGGCACAATGCAGACTCATGCGGGGCCAATCCTGAATCAGTAAATTTTTAGGGAATGTTCAGAGAAACAATTAGACTTTTTGGAACACCTACAATAAGAGTTGGCGGAGTCACCTAAATTTTTCTTGGGGTGGCAATCAGAGTCGGAGCTACCAATAGCCTCAGTAACAGCAATATTAGTAGTAAAATAGGTAAAATAGTGGCCAGTTAAGTTGCAACAACATTTAGGAGATGTTGTAGAAAATCATGGCTACTCAAACCCAACTGGCAGAGAATCAGGCAAGGATGGCTTTAGATTTGAAGAATCAGCAGATGGCCACCCGAAATCTAGAGAAGAAGATGGGTCATTTAGCAGCTTCTCAGCACACCAGACCTCAGGGAGGGTTACCCAGTGACACAAATACAAACCCCCAATAGGTGAATTCTATCATTCTAAGTAGTGGTAAGCAAGTGGCTGATGCACCACCAAAGGAAAAGAGAAATGAGGTGCAGCCAGAGTTAGTTAGACAAGGTTCATCCACTGATAAGGGAGATAACTAGAGTGCTACAAAACACACTGCACAATCATCAGTGCAGCCAACACAGAGACCACTACCACCATTTCCATAAAGTCTTAAGAAGAGCAAAGGAGGAAGAATGCTTTAAAAAGTTCTTTGATATTTTTAAAGAACTTCACATCAATTTGCCATTACTTGATGTTTTGCAGGAAATGCCAAATTACACTAAGTACTTGAAAGAAGTGGGAGCCAACAAACTCAGGTTGGTGGATGTCCAGACAGTGGCACTGATTGAGGAATGCAACTACAGGGTGATGAGCAAACTACCGAAAAAGCCCAAGGACCCAGAGAGTTTCACTTTCCCTGTACAAATTGGTGAAGTTGAAGTTATAAGGGCTCTTTGTGACTTAGGGGAAGAAGTAAATCTAAAGCCCCTATCTCTATTTATGTTATACCCCAGAAGCCCAAAGATCTGACTTGAGAGTTGAAACAGAGAAAATTTAAAATCTGTCATCGTTCTGTGATCTGTGGGGGCAGACCACGAGTCGTGATGTGACTCATGGTGAGCATCAAGGTGTTAATTGCATTTTGGGGGTTAAGGTCCCCATGGACATGACCATGAGTCATGGTCAGGCCCCACGACTCATTGAGTTAGTCGTGGGCAGTGATTTTGAGTAGGTGAAGAAAATGTGGCAGTGTGCCCTATGAAAGGACCCCATGAGTCGTGGTCAATCACCATGATTGGTGGGAGGGGTCATGGTTAGTAGAAGGAAATTTATCAGAACTTTAGGGTAGTGCATATGATGGGGGTGACCACGACTCATGGTCACTGACAACGAATCGTGAGGTCCCCCGTGATGAGCCCTAGATGAACCTTCAGGTAGTGTACGTGATGAATGATGCGCTTTTCTATAATCCTATGATCCTAAGGCCTAAACTATGTCATTTTAAGCTATTTTTAGGGGGTATTAAGATAGGTTAAGTCATTCTAGCCTATTCTAAACTCGTGCATGCACAGTTAGAGAGAGAGGTGATATAACTTGTTCTTCTTCAAGTTCTGTTCAATTGTTACTTGGGCAATCAGAGAAGTGTAAGAATCAGTTATAATCAGGTATGTAGGGTTATAAGTGGGTTAATCCTTTCACACCCATGCCCAATCCCTATCTAAATCATGAATTTCCTATGTCAATTCTATGGAGTTTTAACCCAATACATGAAATTTCTAATTCTCTACATGGGTATGATTTACATATGCATATACTATTGAATTATGATTCATGGGCATGTTTCATGTTAATTTCAATGAAAAGTAATGTTCTAAGTTTATTAAATCAAGCCAAAATATAGAAAGTTCATGAAAGATGAGATTTGTGATGAATGTATGATTATGATGAGATATTATGATGAAAAGCATGTTTTCAATATACCCATGTTTATAATCATATTTTCAATGTGAATTGAGTATTTTCAAGCATGTTAAGGTATTGGACAATGCCCACATGTTCATGTAGGATTCATGATTTTTCCAAATTAAGCTTACCACATGATTTTGGAGCGAAGACTCCCAATTATCTTTTAGCTTGTGGTATGGTTAGAGATAAAGCCTCTCATATGCATGATTTCATATTTGAGATGTATTTATTTTTGAGCTTCGTCAAGTGAGGATGGTAAGCTTCGTTGAAAAACGATGGAGAGCATATGCATGTTTTTGGGAGTAGTGTCTAGCACTGAGTAGGCTAAGGGTCGATCACCCTATGCCTCAGAACTACGCACCAACGTAGATTTAGACTTACATACATACATATATATATATATATATATATATATTAATTTCAGACCTCCCTTGTGAGCTATCCCCTGCCCTATTGGGCGACGAGCTTGATATCGATATCATGGTATCGTCCTTAGCCTTGGCAAGGCTTTGGACGGCTCTACCCACTTGAGTGTGATAGTTGGGACAACGTAAGCTCTATCATGGTATGTTGGTTAAAAGACAAGTCTCCCATTGTTCCCCATGATTTCAGTTATGCATGTTCATCATTCATGAGATTTATACATCTATATATGTTCTAAAGCAGGTTTAACTCAATGTTCAATTTTACTCATGACTATTAGGTTTTAGCTTTGAGTCAATCGATTCAGTTATGATGTTTTGTTATGTTATGATGAGATCATGATTTCAGAAATAATGCATGCAAGCCCTACTCTCAGATTCTTATTGTTTATGTTTTACATTATGGATGTCTTTAAATGATTTTACCTATTTAAGAGGTTTTACATACCTTGCATACTCGGTACATTCCATGTACTGACAACATATTCTATGCTGTATCGTTTCATGATACAGGACCCGGCACTCAGACTCAACCCCTGTTCATAGCCAGTCTTCAGAGTTAGCATCTTACACTAGTTGGTGAGTCCTCATCTCCCGAGGACCATGCTTATTCATATTTCTCTATGTATTTTCATTTTTTAGCCTATTAGTTGGGGTGTTGTCTCATCAAATCATCATGGTTAAAGGCTTTTCAGAGAAAAAGGATGTACTCAACTTTAGATTGTGTATTCTGACATTATGTTTATCTCAAACTTCCGCTAGGATTATTATGTTGATTCTTCAATTTTAGTAATTGAGTTAGATGTATGTTCATGTCATGGGTCAACTTGGAGTCTCTCGGGGCTTCTTGTCCGGTGTCTCGATCTGGGCCTCCGTTCGGGTCATGACAGTTTGACACCCAGGGGTTGGGTCAACCAAGGCCCACACGAGTAATGCTACAGTTGGCAGACAAGTCCACAGTGGTGCCAGAGGGAATAATTGAGGACCTTCTCATCAAAGTGGGTAAGTTCATCATACCCGCTGATTTCATCATTCTTGACATTAAAGTTGATAATAAGGTACCCCTGATCTTGGGACAACCATTCTTGGCTTCTGGAGGAGCCATCATAAATGTAAGAGCAGGTACCCTTAAAATGATGGTCAATGATGAAGAAGATCTCTTCAGAGTCTACCAAGAGATCAACCCATCCACACACTACAGAGATCTTTGTAAGATCAGTATGTTGTCAGATACTATGTGTGGGGTAGTAGATTCCATGGGTACAATGCTACAGGATATGATGGCATTCCAGCCCGAGTCTGATGGAAGGCTAAAATTAAAGAAGATGGAAGAAAAGAGGGACAGAGTAGAGGTTGTTCCCTCTAGAAACAAAAAGAGAAGAAGATGGTTCTCAGGGAACACTTGTTTGAGGATATCCTGAAAAGGATAGTCCATATCGTGTTGCAATGTAAAATTAGCCGCTGCTTGGGAGGCAACCCAAGGGTACGATAGGTACAATTTTCTTTTTCTATTATTTTGATTTTGGGTTATTTTCACTTTTTATTTTATTTTTTGTGAAGTAAGCACAGGAAAAAGGGGAAGTCTGAGTACCCTTAGAAGCATAAGTAAAGGAGCATGTCAAAGCGCAAGTGTGGGGTTGAGGATCCCCAAGTTGAAAAATGGACAATGAATGCTGCTAGCGACGCCTAAATGCCTCCGGAAGTACCTCTCACCTTTAGTCTTGCTTTTAAATGATGCTTTGGTGACATAGCATAAATTAAGTGTGGGTGGAGGGGTAATTTCAAAATTTGTGCTAAGTGATTTCTGGTGAATTTGGTGCTTGGTATAATATTGCTTGATGAAAAGTTGGACTTGAGCCCATTTCACCCACCATTTGGTTTTTCTTTCGGTTCTTTTCCAAAGGGGGGCTCTTTGAACCGATGAACAAAAATTTTCTTGGTTTGTACATAATGGTGTTAGTCTTAGTTAAGGAATTTTCCCGACGATAGATGGATGAAGACCATCTTGAGGGAAAATTAGTCAATAGGTTTGTGTTGTGAATCCTTAGCTGATTTATGGCGTGATATTCATTTTATGATAGCGAGATGCAAGTGTTGTAAATTTTGAAGCATGTTTAGCAATTTAACAACTCTGTTGAGACACCTAGGCTCTTGAATATGACTCTATGTGCTTAAAGCTTAATTCTAAATTCTTGTGATTAGTTGAGTTAATAGTCTACTGAATTTTTCTTGAATCGAGCATGTGTTCTGAGTGAAAGGTTTTTGAATATTCCAAGCCATTATGTAGTATCTAGAACTTCCCTGATGTGTATATAAAACGAAATGAGGGATGTTGATCGTAGGAGATGATATAGGCACTTCTTGGAATGAGCCCAGTTTGTTTTCATCACTTTACCTCCCTTTAATATATGATCCTAGTTAGCCCCATTGAGCCTTTAGCCTATTCTTTGCTAGCCACAACATGAGCTTAATTCTTTCTTTTAAATGTGCTTGAATTTGATAAAAAAACTCCTACGTGCTTAAGTGAAATGCAACAGAAGTTAAGGAGTGAGAAGTTGGAAGAAGAAGGAAAATAGTAGTTGTGGGTGTTGAAGTAAATACTAGAGGTTCACTTGTTTAAAAAATGCGTAAGTGTTGGTAGGGACTAAAAGAAGAAAAGAGCGAAAAAAATTGCTTAAGTACTCTTTACTAATAGCCTAAGTGTGCCCAATGAAATAGGGGAACAAAGAGGAAAATGTTAGTTGAAAAGAATAAAGGTGAAGTAATAGATAGATAGCCGTAATGAAAGTGTGATGTATTAAAAGCGCTTAGGGAAGATAGTCTCTATTATTGGCTAGAATTGTACCTACCCGCCCCTTATCCTACATTACAACACACAAAGTCCTTGATCTTTCTTTCAAACATACCTAAATTAGTGGAGTAAAACAATAAAGGCAAGCTTATGGGTTAATACACGTTGCATGTGAATTATTTGAGAGAGTGATCTTACTTCTTATTCATATACCCATACATGTTATAATTTGAAAACTTATGAGTGAAAAATTGGGTTACTCTCTTATTGTGAGGGAACATGTTTGATGAAGTATAATATTCATGTCGGAAGTCTTACTTGGTTGATTTGCACGAATTTTCTGAGTTTAAGAGTCGGTCTTTGAGTCTAGGAAGTTTTAACTTAGTTATAAGGGGTATTAATGGTGAGATATTGCATGCCCTATTTTAAACTTGTTATCTCCAACAATTGGTGTAGCCGTAGCTTGAATCATCTTGTATCAAGTAGCTATGTGTGAGTTCTTCATGTGCTTGAGATGTAATAGAGTTGTTCGAGGACAAACAAGGCTTCACATGTGGGGTAGTGATCATGGGCATAATTATGTACCCAATTGCTATTTTATAACTTAGTTTAGTCATGTTTGTCAATTTAATTAATTACATTCTTATGTGATTTTGAATAATCAAGTGCCTATGCTAACCAATATGATTAGCTACTGTCTTGTAGGTGAAAAATGCTTAGGAGGGGCTTAATATGATGGTTAATGCATTAGAAGGAAGTTGGAAAAGAAGTGCAAGGAAGATGGCATGAAGTTGCAGAGAAGAGGGGCTGCCTAGGTCACCAGCATGTCACGCTAGGCCATTGGCGCGCCCAGTGCCGTGCCACGCCGGGCGTACGCACGTGAGAGAGTTGTCAATTTAGTGTGCCTGAGCATTCCACGCTATGCCATGCTGTGCGCTACAGGTTGTGTCACACCATGTGCTGCGGGTGATAAGGAGCGTGCCACGCCAGGCGACGCGCACCAGTACAGCGCGAGACCTGCTAAGAAGCCAAAATTCTAGTGCACCTGCGCGATGCCTCTGTGCCACAGCGCTGCTACTGCGTGATGGCAGCGTGGCACAGAGTAGTGCCATGCTCGGCCAACTTTTGTAAATTCCCAGTTAGTATAAATTAAACACTTAGCTCTAAAAATCATTTATCACGGAAATATTTTGGGAAAATAGAAAGGAGCGAAGGGAGAAGCGAAGAACTTCACCTAGGGTTCATTAGTTTTCATCCTCTTTTAATTACTCTTGCAATTGCATTACTTTAATTATGTTTTTGAGTAATTGTACGAACATGAGTGGCTAAAACCCTTCCTTTAGGGTTGAGGATACAAGATATGAATGTAAATGCATGAATTCATCTTTGGTTTGAGTTTTTAGTTGTTTTGTCTTACATTCTTAATTATTGTGATTTTTATGCTTGACACCATGAAAAAGAACTTGTTAGCTCGAAAGAGTAACCCTAGGTTAGAACACAAGAATGTAGGGAGAAAGTTCTTGTCTTTACGATAAGATTCACGGTTAGGATAGAAACTACACCTAATTTGCCTTGCTTGGTTAATAAAATGGGATGATAGCTAGACACCGACTTAGAATTGTCACATCACTGCTCGTAGAAGTAGTTGTGAAGCTAAGTTAGGTCAAATGATTAGAGGTAGAAAAGTCCATATCAAGGGCATAAACCCTACAAACCACATCCACAAAGTTAAATTGCTCATGAATTAGGACGTCACATCCCCGCTCAACGATGTAGGTGTGAGACTAGTTTGATGTGTTTAGAGGCTCGAAAGACCATTAAAAAGGCATTGTAACTCTATCAGATAACAACTAAACTTTTCATACTTGAACCATTTTGAATTGTAGCATTGCATGATTATCATGCCTTTAATCTAGTTGCTTCTTGTATTATTTCCCGAGTGTTTTGTCATCACCCCTAGATTTAATCACAATTATCCAAAGTCTCTTAACTCAACACTTCTGAAGGTTATATTTACACCTAAACTTGAATATTTGCTGAAATAGTTCAGTCCCTGTGGGTTCGACATCTGGCTCTTAAAAGGGCCACTGTATTACTTGTACGACCGCATGCACTGGGGTGCAACAAGTTTTGGTGTTGTTGCTGGGGACTGGCAACATTGAGTGAATTTTTAGTTTTTTTATGATTGTTATTTTCTTAAGTGTTGAAAAACTTGGTCTTATCCTATTGTATTGTAGGTAACAGGTTGTCCTCGTAGAATAGTCAAGGAATAGAAAGTTGGTGGAAACTTTGTTGGAGTCGGATCACTGATTACATTTGCTTCGGAGAAAGCTCTAGAGCGGAAGCTAAAAAGGTTACAAGAGAAGTTACAACAACATCCACCTGCAGATTAAGAAGAGTTGTTGCATTAACCAATGGCAGCCTGACCAGTTCGCGAAGTGGCAATCCCACTAGCGACAAATGTGACATCCACTATCAGCAAATCGGAGCCAGGAGGAAACTTTGAGCTTAACCAGTATATGGTTCAGCTGTTACATTCTAGTGGCCAGTTCACTAGAATGACACATGAGGACCCACAACAACATTTACAAAATTTATTTGAAATCAGTGACACTTTTGTCCCCACAGGAGTGTTAACAAATTATGTCTAACTCACTCTCTTCCCGTTTTCACTGTTGGGAGAGGCAAAGAGGTGGTTGAAGGATGAGCCATAGAATTCCATTACATCTTGCGATGACTTAGCAAGGAAGTTCCTCATCCGATTCTTCCCTTCAGGCAAGACTGCCAAGCCATAAGTGAGATATTAAGTTTCAAGAAGAGGCCGGAGGAGAACCTATATTTGGCTTTGGAGAGATTCAAGTCATTGCTGAAAGACTGCCCCCATCACCAGCAGTCTAATGAGGTGTTAGCTCATACCTTTGTAGAGAGTCTAGACCTACATATGAAGATATTGTTAGACTCTTCATCAGGTGGGCAAGCACTGGAGAAGACATATGATGACTTGTACACTCTCTTAAATAGAATTGCTCAAGGAAACCTGGAGTGGCATAGTGAATCATCAAGAGGGTAGGAAAGAGAGAAGTAGGGCTGATAGAAGTGGACAGTGTTAATGCCTTGACAGCGTAGCTAGCTTCATTGCAGCACCTGATGATGACTTAGTTCAGCAAAATGAGTATGAACTAACCGCAGGGACAGGTGAATGAAATTCAGCAGGCTCCTAGCTAGTGCAAAATTTGTGGTGATAATGGGCAAAATGCAGACTCATGCGGGGCTAATCCTGAACCATTCAATTTTGTGGGGAATGTTTAGAGGAATAATCAAACTTATGAGAACAGCTACATTAAGAGTTGGTGGAGTCATCAAAATTCTTCTTGGGGTGGAAATTAGAGTCAGAGCTACTTGCAGCCTCAATAGCAGCAGTATCAGCAACAAAATAGGAAGAATAGTGGCCAGTCAAGCAGTAACAACATTGAGGAGATATTGCAGAAAATCATTGCTACTGAAACCCAAATGGCATAGATCAGGCAAGGATGGCTTCAGATTTGAAGAATCAGCATATGGCTACCAAATATTTAGAGAAGTCGATGGGTCAATTAGTAGCTGCTCAGCACACCAGTCCTCAGGGAGGGTTACCCAGTGACACAGATACAAACCACTAACATGTCAATGGAATCAGTTTGAAGAGTGGCAAGCAAGTGGCTAATGCACCACCGAAGGAAAAGAGAAATGCGGTGCAGCCAGAGTTGGTTAGACAGGGTACATCCACTGACAAGGGAGATAATCATAGTACTACAAAACATAATGCACAATCATCAGTGCAGCTAGCATAGAGACCACCGCCATCATTCCAAAAAAGGCTCAAGAAGAGCAAGGAGGAAGAATGCCTTAAAAAGTTCTTTGATGTTTTCAAAGAACTTCACATCAATTTGCCCTTACTTGATGTTTTGCAAGGAATGACAAAGTACACTAAGTACTTGAAAGATGTGGTGGCCAATAAAGTCAGGTTGGTAGATGTTCAGACGGCTGCACCAACTGAGGAGTGCAGCTACAGGGTGATGAGAAAAATGCCGAAAAAGCTCAATGACCCAGGGAGTTTCACCCTCCCCATACAAATTGGTGAAGCTGAAGTTATAAGAGCTCTTGTTGACTTAGGGGCAACAATAAATCTAATGCCCCTATCTCTATTTAACACCCTGGGGTTGGTTCAATTGAGGCCCACATGAGTAATGCTACAACTGGCAGACAAGTCCAACAATAGCACTAGAGGGAATAATTAAGGACCTTCTCATCAAAGTGGGTAAGTTCATCATACCCGCTGATTTGATCATTCTTGACTTTAATGTTGATGATAAGGTACCCCTGATCTTGGGAAGGACATTCTTTGCTACTAGAGGAGCCCTCATAAATGTAAGAGCAGGTACCTTTAAAATGAGGGTCAATGATGAAGAAGATATCTTTAGAGTCTACCAAGAGATCAACCCACCCACACACTACAGAAATCTTTGTAAGATTAGTGTGTTGTTAGATTCCATGGGTCCAATTTTGCAGGACATGATGACACTTCAGCTCAAGTCTGATGGATGGATAAAATTAAAGAAGAAGATGGAAGAAATGAGGGACAGAGAAGAGGTTGTTCCCTTTGAAAAAAAAGAGAAAAAGATGGTTCTCAAAAGGGAACACTTGTTTGAGGATATCCTGAAAAGGATAGTCCACATTGTGTCACGACGTAAAATTAGGGGTTGCTTGGGAGGCAATCAAAGGATACCATATGTACAATTTTGTTTTTCTATTATTTTGATTTTGGGTTATTTTCAGTTTTTGTGAAGTAACCATAGGAAAAAGGAGAAGTATGAGTACCCTTAGAAGTAGAAGCATAGGAGCATGTCAAAGCGCAAGTGTGGAGTTGAGGATCCCCAAGTTGAAAAATGGACAATGCATGCTGCTAGTTAGGCCTAAAGGCCTCAGGAAGTATCTATCACCTTTAGTCTTGCTTTTAAATGATGCATTACGGACAGAACATAAATTAAGTATAGGGTGAGCGGTAATTTCAAATTTTGTGCTAAGTGATTTTGGGTGAATTTGGTGCTTTGTATAATATTGCTTGATGAAAAGTTAGAGTTGAGCCCATTTCACCCACCCTTTGGTTTTTCGTTTTGGTTCTTTTCCGAAGAGGGGCACTCTGATGAATAAAATTTTTCTTGGTCTGTACATAATGGTGTTATTCTTAGTTAAGGACTTTTCTCGATAATGGATGGATGATGACCATCTTGAGAGAAAATTAGTCAATAGGTTTGTGTTGTGAACCCTTAGCTTATTGATAGTGTGATATTCTTGTTATGTGCTATACATGATTGTGAGATGCAAGTGTTGTAAATTTGAAAGCATGTTTAGAAATTTAATAACTCTGTTGAGACACCTAGGCTCTTGAATATTACTCTATGTGCTTAAAGCTTAATTCTGAACCCTTGTGATTAGCCGAGTTAAGAGTCTACGAAATTTGTCTTGAATCGAGCACGTGCTATGAGTGAAAGGGTTTTGAATATTCCATGCTACTGTGTAGTGACTAGAGATTGTCTGGTGTGTACACAAAATGGAATGAGTGATGTCACATGTACGAGATGATTTAGGCACTTCTTTGAATGAGCCTAGTTTGTATCCATCGCTTTACCTACCTTTAATATATGATCCTAGTTAGCCCCATTGATCCTTTATCCTGTTCTTTTCTAGCCACAACATTAGCTTAATCCTTTATTTTCAATAGCCTTGAATTTGATCCAAAACTCCTAAGCTCTTAAGTGAAAATACAAGAAGAAGTTAAGGAGTGAGAAGTTTGATGAAGAAGGAAAATAGTATTGTGGGTGTTGAAGTAAAGACTAGAGGTCCACTTGTTTAAAAAATGCATAAGTGTTGGTAGGGAGTAAAAGAAGAAAAGAGCGAAATAAATTGCTTAAGTACTCCTTGCTAATAGCCTAAGTGTGCCTAATGACATGGGGGAACAAAGAGGAAAATGTGAGTTGAAAAGAATAAAGGTGAAGTAAGAGGATAGATAGCCGTATGAAAGTGTGATGTATTAAAAGTGCTTAGGGAAGATAGTCACTATTACTGACCAGAATAGTAACTACCCATCCCTTAGCTTACATTACAACCCACAAATTTCTACTTGATCTTACTTTCAAACATTCCTAAATTAGTGGAGTATAAAACTAACGGCAAGCTTATGGGTCAATACACGTTGCATGTGAATCCTTTGTGAAAGTGAGATTACTTCTCATTCATATACACATATAAGTTATATTTTGAAAACTCATTAGTGAAAAGTTGGATAACTCTCTTTTTGTGAAGGCACATGTTTGATGAAGGATAAATTCATTTCGGATGTCTTACTTGGTTGATTTGCATGAATTTGCTGAGTTTAAGAGTCAATCTTTGAGGCTAGGAAGTTTTAACTTAGTTATAAGGGGTTTTAATGGTGAGATATTGCATGCTCTATTTTAAACTTTCTATCTCCAACAATCGGTGTAGCCGTAGCTTGAATCATCTTGTTTTATCTTGTTTCAAGTAGCTATTTCTGTGTTCTTCATGTGCATGAGATGTAACAGAGTTGTTCAAGCACGAACAAGGCTTCAAGTGTGGGGTAGTGATCTTGGGCGTAATTATGTGCCAAAGTGCTATTTTATAACTTAGTTTGGTCATGTTTTTCAATTTAATTAATTACATTGTTATGTGATTTTGAATAATCAAGTGCATATACTAACCAATATGAGTAGCTCTTGTTTTGTAGGTGAACAATTCTTAGAAGGGGATTAATATGATGGTTAATGCACAAAAAGGAAGTAGGAAAAGAAGTGCAAGGAAGATGGCATGAAGTTGCAGAGGAGAGGGGCTAGCTAGGCCACCAGCGTATCACGCTCTGCCATTGGCGCACCTAGTGTCGTGCCACGCTAGGCATATGCGTGTGAGAGAGTTGTTAATCTAGTGCGCCTTTGCGCTGGCGCCATGCCATGCTAGGCCATGCTGTGCTCTACAGGCCGTGTGACGCCATGTGTTGTATTTGGTAAGGAGCATGCCACGTCGGGCGATGCGCACAAGCATAGAGCGAGACCTGCCGAGAAACCAACATTCCAGTGCACCTGGGCGAGGCCTTCGAGCCATGGAGCTGCTACGGCACGATGGGAAGCATGGCATGGAGCAGTCCCATGCTCGGCCAACTTTTGTAAATTCCCACTTAGTAAAAATTAAACAATTAGTTCTAAATATCATTTATCTCGAAAATATTTTGAGAAAGCAGAGAGGAGCGAAGGGAGAAGCGAAGAACTCCATCTATGGTTCATTATTTTTTATCCTCTTTTAATTACTCTTGTAAGTGCATTATTTTAATTATGTTTTTGAGTAATTGTATGAACCTGAGTGGCTAAAACCCTTCCTCTAAAGTTGAGGCTAAATGATATGAATGTAAATCATGAATTCATCTTTGGTTTGAGTTTTTAGTTGTTGTTTTATCTTACATTCTTAATTATTGTTATTTTTATGCTTGATCACCATGAAAACAAACTCGTTAGCTCGAAAGAGTAACCCTAGGTTACAAAACAAGAATGTAGTGAGCAAGTTCTTTTTTTTTACGATAAGATTCGCGGTTGGGATAGAAACTATACCTAATTTGCATTGCTTGGTTAATAAAATAGGATGATAGCTAGAGACGAACTCAGAATTGTCACATCACCACTCGTAGAAGTAGTTGTAAAGCTAAGTTAGGTCAAATAATTAGAGGTATGAAAGTCCATAATCAAGGGCATAATCATTTTAAACCACATCCACATAGTTAAATTGCTCATGAATTAGGACGTCACGTCCCCTCTCAACGATTTAGGTGTAAGGCTAGTTTGTTGTGTTTAGAGGCTCGAAAGACCATGAACACTGCATTGTAACTCTGTGAGATAACAACTAAAATTTTCATACTTGAACCATTGTGATTTTAGCATTGCATGATTGTCAGGCCTTAACTCTAGTTGCTTCTTATGTTCTTTCCCGAGTGTTTTGTGATTACCCCTAGATTTAATTACAATTATCCAAAATCTCTTAACTCAACACTTGTAAAGGTTAACTTAGCACTTGAAATTGAATATTCGCTGAAATAGTTCAGTCTCTGTGGGTTCGACATTGGACTCTTAAAAGAGCCACTGTATAACTTGAATGACCGCGTGTACTTGCACGTGTGCTGGGGTGCAACATGCGCACATCGTTGGACTTTATCACTAATCATATCATGGGTGCTGGAGCTAGGAAAGTTATTGCAGTGGGGACACAGGGATTGGAGCCAGGGCCTGACCACTTAGATTCCAAGGAGGAGGCAAACTTCTTGGACTACACGGTGGTGGGTTTTCGAGCCAACGCCCAAGGGTCTTAACAAGACACTTGGCGCCAAGGTTTTGGAAACCAAATTTGGAACCAATATAGAGACAATTACAACCGGAATAGGTACAGAGACAGAAATCGAGGTCATGAGCGCGATGGAGATTGGAGAAGAAATGACGATTACCACAATGACCTAGCAGGATTGTATGTGCCTCCAAGTGCACATGAGAGGGAGGCTGGATAGTCAAAGTTGGAGATCATGATGGTTGAGATGCTAAAGAAGGTGATATCCATAGATGATCTATTGAAAGACATCCATAGGGATATATCGAGCATGGGTTAGACAGTTGAGTCACATGCTACGACTATCAAGCAGATCGAACAGCAGCTAGGGCAACTGTCAGTATCTATGAACCCTAGGCAAAAAGGTACACTACCTAGCAACATAGTCCAGAATCCAAAGAATGATAGCAACTGCATGGTTGTGATGACTAGGAGAGGAAAGACCGCGGTTGATCCCCCAAGCCAGTTATAGTTTAAAGGAAGAAAGAAAGCGTGATTGAAGATGAGGAAGATGTTTTTGAGAATTAGCATAATGAGAATGTTGAGTTGACTGAGGCTCCAGTTGTTGAAAAGGGGCCTGAAGCTGAACAAGGAGAGAAGCAAGTATCTAAACAAATTTACAAGCTTTTCCATGACCACCTCCACCATTCCCTCAAATAATGAAGAAGAAGGCAAAGAATGGTAAATTTCAAAAATTCTTGTCAAATGCTAAAGAAATTATGAATAAACATACCATTGGTCGAGGCCGTGGAACAGATGTCGGGATATACCAAGTTTATTAAGGACCTTGTTACGAAGAAAAGGTTTGTGACCTATGAACCTATGGATAATTTACATCATTGTAGCGCTATAGCCTCATGGGTCCTTGCCCAGAAGAAGGAGGATCCAGGTGCCTTCGCCATTCCATGTACAATTGGCGATGTTGAGTTTGCAAGGGCACTCTGTGATTTGGGAGCAAGCATCAATCTGATGCCGTTACTATGTTTAAGCAGTTGGGCTTGGGAGCCCCCACACCGACTACTATGCGGCTGCTGATGGCCGACCGAACTGTGAAGAAGCCTTGATTGCAAGGTTGATTTTTAGATCCCCATCATTTTAGGGCAACCATTCCTTGCAATTAGGAGAGCTTTAGTAGATGTGGAGGCTGGCTAGTTGAAATCCAGACTTAATAAAGAAGAGGTCACCTTCAAGGTCTTTTGGTCAATGAAGCAACCAAAGGAGCACAAGGTTGTTTCAGCAATAAAGGATGAATACGAGTTTCTTGACGAAGCCTGAGTAGTTAAGAGACTTGCATCATGCCGCAACGTTAAATCAGGCACTTCATGGGAGGCAACCCATGTAGTGGTTTGGTGAATTCTAAGTAACCAAACCACCTGCGTCATGCCATGACGTTAAATCAAGGGCTTCTTGGAAGGTAACCCATCTTAATTGACTTATTGTGTTCAGTGTGCAAGGAAAACAAAACAAGTGGCAGAAGAATTATTTAACAGGCAGGGGCTATGGTTCTTAGTACGACTTATAATAGGATTGTACGGTCCATAGTATGAGTCATGGTAAGAAGAAGAGATGTATTTCAATGTATGAGTTCCGGGTATGGTTGGTCCTACGACTCATAACTTCTTTGTAGGGGTCATAGTAGTGACAGTGGTTATGAACTATGCAAGGAATGGATGTTAATGTAAGAAAGAGCTACGAGTCATAGTACGAATCGTACTCCCATAGTACGAGTCGTAAGATGTGCTCGTAGGTCAACAGGTAAGTTTCTCAATCTCTCTATTATGAGTCCAAGGGACGAGTCATATGGCCTACCTGTGACTCGTGGTACAAGTCGTGATGGGAGAAAAAGTTTAAAATCACCCGAGTTAGCCTAGATTTTTTAAAATCTGCTCTACAAACTATTTAAACTTCAAACAAACATACCCTTCTCCCACGCACTCACAACCAACTTCATGGCTAGAACTCACGATTCCTCACACTCGTAACCCAGAATCAAGACTGATTGATTAAGTTCTTTGCTCAGATAACACCGTGAATCCCAACTTCCAACCCTAGTTCTTGATTGTCAGTCGAAGTAAGCAATATTAAAGTAAGTGTTATTTGTTGAATTTGATAATAATGACCTATTGTGCTTGAAGCAAACCTGCTTTCCTTGAGAGTCCTCTCAATGCTTGAAAAATTAAAAAGGACAATGACCAGGGATGTGAACGAGTTAGTGTGCGACTAGCTAGGGGATTTAACTTGTACAAATCGCGCAATGAACTGTTAAACTTGTGTTACTGGTTGTGATAAAAAATGAGAGGAATAGGTAACTGCAAAACAAGATAAATGCATGCCCGGAATTGGGGAAATCTGAGTACTCAACACTAAATTAAAATCTCTTACAAAATAAAAAAAAATAATGCAGGGATAGCTTTACAAGCCTTCCTACAAATCTTGGTTTAATACAACGACTTGTAGGATGGCTCGTTGGGACTATCCCAAGCAACATTTGTAATAATCATGAGGTACAAATCCTAGTACAGCTCGTGGTAGCATGCTATGAGTCGTACTTGGAAAGTGACAGTACGATCCTTCCTACGACTCATGGAATCGACTTAGTGGTCGTACCATGAGTCATGGAAAAATATTGAATATTTATTTTCAAGGGGCATACTCATTCGATGCGTGGTGCGGACCATACCTTTATGGTACAAGTGGTACCTCAGGGGCGTAACATTAACCTGAGGTATTATGAGGCTCAGTACGAATTGTACCTCTAAGTACGACCCATACTGTAGACCATGTTAAATTATAGAGGACTTTTTTCTTTCTTTCTTTTTCTCAAGTTTGGAATTCTAATCCTTTTTCTCCGTAGGTACAATGACGCGGAAATGAAAAGCATCCAAGGCAACTGCTCGAAGGACATTGATTTACGAGACCTCTGAATCAGAACAAGTGAGCAACTCCCCTAGTGGTTGAGTAGAGGAATGCTGAGTATACGCATCTGATACTGAAGGGACCCAAACCACTAAGGCGAAGGCAAAAGCCCAGGCCATGGTAGCCACTGCAACATATGCTGGTGCTCCCCAGTCTGAGGAGGGAGCAGAGGAAAGAGCCCAAGAGTACGGAAGCGGCTCTAATGAAGAAGAGGGGTCCGAGGAGGCCTAATTCGGAGATGCAAGCAATGAGTTCGGATCAATGGAGGAGGCACCCAATGCCAAACAAAAGCAGACTCTGCCTAGGGAGAACAACACCATTCAGTGAAGAGTACCAGGAGCCCTAAAAATATGTGAACAAGGCCTTTCTCTCACTGCTAAGAACAACCTTGGTGGAGCATTCAGGAAGAACCGCGGATCCTCACTAATTCACTAAATGAGGTGGAGGAGATAAAGCGGATATTTAGCTTCTATGGATTCAATTGGATGGATAGAGCCTCGAATCGATACACTTCAAAAATCATTCGGGAGTTCTACGCCAATTATTTGGAAACTATGGATCAGAAAGCGAAAGAAGGGAAAGAGTTGAAAGCTTAGCCTAAGCTAGAAAGCGTCATGGTAAGAGGCTGAGATGTGGATATATCCGAGCACACTATTGCTGGGGTTTTATATGGGCCCTAATTCATACCACCACATGCTATATCTGAATATGACTATCGAGTGGAGGCGTTGAAACAGATCAAGCAGCTGGGTTTTGATGAGAGGCGGAGGAAAATTCAATGATTGTCCGATGTGATTGCTGAGGACAAAGAAGAGGTAGAATGGGTCACTAGCAGCAAGTAGGTCACAAAGAAATCTCTGAATTTCATTGTAAAAGCCTGTTGGACGTTAGTGCACCACCAGTTGGCCTCAACAATAAATGATAATACCCTTAGCGCTGGCAGACCAACTTTGATGGCTTGTGTCATGTCAAAATACCCCATCAATATCCTGAAGGTCATTGCATAGGAGATTTTGGGATCGGGCTATGGGATAGAGTACTACCATCCAATTCTCGAGTCGCATATTCAGATTGTGCACAGAGGCGGGTATTAAGGTGCGTCATTGTGAGGAGCACCTGATCAAAGGATAGAAGATTGCTGATATTGGCCTAATCCGAGATGAGATGAACCCGGTAAGTCGGCATCACTTTTTACCGCAGTCCCACTAGCACAAATAGTTGGGGGCGCACAGTTCAATGCCCCCACTTCATAGGAGCGGGGAAAGACATCGGCTGTAGATATCGATCATTCAGATGCAACTCCTAGCACCTCCTCCGCACCACCTATGAGCCTTCCGAGCCAGACTCAAGCCGGGTACATGCTAGTACCACAGGAATTTCTCCAGAAGCTGGCCAAGAGACTGACTGTAGCTGAGAAGAAGGTTTAAAATGATGGAGAACATCAAACCTTGGGTAAAGGCTGAGATTGAGACAGCTGCACAGTCCCTACATGCAAGGCTAAATGGTTTTGAGAGTAGATTCAACATGCGTATGACCGAGAAAACTGACACGGGCAGCCTCCGTGAGCAGTTGGGGACTCTTCGGAGTCAAGTGGCTGAGCTGTCATCACGGCAGCCAGCACTCATAGTAGTCCCCACTCTTCCTAACCTAGATGTTGATATTGATGAGGAGCTTGATCTGGAGGCTTATTGGGAGCCTATAGGAGTCAATAAGGAGAAAATGAAAAGAGGTTCTTTGAGGATGTTGGAGATGAGACCCTAAAGAAGAAGAGAACGAGAGAAAAAAGAGAGCCCAAGCGGGCATGATTGGAGAGTCATCAGACTCATGACGTGCATCAGTCGGAGCTGGTAAAGAGAGCTAGAGGAGTGGGTAGCTCCACCATGGCCTAGGCAGAGCTTGCGGGTGGAAGGACCCTTCGGGTGAGCCACATTCAAGCCCAGTAATTGCAGAGGTCGTGAGGCAACAATTACTACTAAAGGGGTAGTCGTACCCCTTACAGATACACCAGTGAGTGCGCCGGCCACTGCCAACCCCCCGATTGCAGCAGATGTAACTCCTTCTCAGGACGACAGGAGCGCTTACTGCACCACAGGTATGTTCCCTTCCTTCTTCTTTTACATTCTATGCTTCGGGGACGAAGCATGCTTTTTAAAAATCGTTAGGGGATGTACTTGTATTTTTGGAATTTTGATTCGTTCAAGAGTCTTTCATTCCATGTGTCTTTTCTCTCGGACATGCTATCTAGTAGAACCGACATGTTTAGGATTTTATTTTTTGTGATTTTTTTTAATTAAAATGAGGCTTAGGAGTACTCAGCCAATAAATTACACTAGTTTTGAATTTGTAAAAATTGACCTTATTTTAATTTTTTTGATGGTTAGCTATGTACTTGTTGATTGCAAAGCATGATTTCTGTGAATCTTTTTATGCCATTTAGTGTATTATCATGAATAGTTTTTGTTAGCCATTTATAAACCGTGGAGGTAGAGTGAATACAAGACATGTACCATGAGTGAGTGAGGTCTAATATCTAGTTCAATACTGTGTAGAGGATCTAGAACTTGTCTGGTTGGTCTTTACATAGGATTTAGGATGGTTGGTTAGGAAAGGATCATAGGCTATTTTTTAGCCCATTTTTAGCTTAAGTAACTCAACCAAATGATATGATTCCCTTGATCCCGATTAGAGCGTTAAATGAACTATTTTTCTTTGATTAATCAATTAACCATACCCAATTGTATAATGAACCTGTTTTGGCCTTAATCCCTCCTTGGACATTGTGAACCTCAAACATAGGCAAAATGCCTAAGTCGAGGGTGGCTAGAGTAGGGGTGCATAAATATTGGGAAGGTGAAAAAAGAAGAGAAAAGAAAAAGGTGAAAAATGAGGTGTGGTGTGACAAAAGAAAAAGAAAAAGAAGATACAAAAGATAAAGATGAAAAAAAATTCATGAAAATACACCACACTCATACAAGTGCATAAAAATGGTGAAAACGGAGGAAAAAGAGAAAAAAGCAAAAAGGGTGAAAAAGTGAAAAAATGGAGCCACATGTAGTGCCAAGGAGGGGTTTAGTCACTAAAAAGATTTCATATCTACCATACCCAGCCCGAAAGCCTACGGTACAAGTCGAAGAAAGTCCTATAGTGATCCTAGCCTGATCATCTGGCAAATTGAAGTAGATAAAATAAGGGCAAGCCTATGGTATCCGACATGCAGTATTCAGAACTTATTTGTGAGAGTGAGAGTCTTACTTTTTCAGTCCCATGTTTAATATTTTATTATATTTGTGACTGGGGGACTTCATTTGATGTGAGGGTACATGGTTTGAGTTTAATTCTACCAGTGGTCTATGTGAAAAGTGTTGGTGATAACTTGACTATCTATTAGTAGCTACATGACATATTTTTATCCATGTTTATTATGTTTTGTGGTTGGTTGATGTGCATATGCTAATTATGTTTATGGGAAGAAGGGTCAAAATCTGGTTGAGTTTATAGTGCAAATTTTGATTAATTGTTAGTTGTAATATCCTAGGTTTATTTTCTAGTTAAACGTCGTATTTAGTTTTTTGTTTTCTTTGCCCGAGGACATATAAAAGTCTTAAGTTGAGGGTGTTGATGTGTTGTGAGTCTACAACACTTTTGACACTTAAAACTGAGAAAATAGCATGTGCTTAGGTAAGTTTATATGGATATGAGGTACTTTTACTTCGATTTCAGGAAAAATATGTGTTGGAGCAAAAATATGCAAAAAAAGCATAAAAGTGCAAAATATCAGCCAAGTACAAGTCTTAGTACGATCCATACCTTGATCATACGATCCGTATTGAGAATCAGGGTGAAAATCATAAGGCTGGGTAAAGAGGAAGGCAATGTATGATTCTCTGTGCGAGCTGTACCAACATTGTACGAGTCGTAATTGGAGTCATGGAATTCTTCAGAGAAAATAGCTCAAAGGCAGTCTCTTGGTACGAGTAGACCCATGGATTGTAGCACTCACATATGACCTATACTAAGAGCTATGGTGAGCTTCAAGTAATTCTTCAAGACTTGGCAGAACTTCATACACAACAAGTAGTACGATTCATAGAAAGAAGGTACGAGGCGTACCACAACACTCGTGGAAAACTTCAGAAGGTGTCAGAGTTCTCAGGGTCAAGCCACGGATGCATTGTATAGTGTAGGACTATAGTACGAGTCGTACCATCCTACCAACACTTAGACAAATCTGCAGTAGCAAACGATGTACGAAAAGTAGGTACGACCTGTAAAATCCTACTACGGGTCGTAGGTTCAGTTGTGATACAACCGGCACTAGATATTGAAAATTTCTGTTAGCTTAGGAAAAGGTTTCTAGTGTCTGTATAAATACCTTTTATGTTTTATTTAGTAGGACAACACAGAAAGGAAGAAGTAGAGACATGTGAAGAATATTATTCGTGAATTTTTATCAAGTTTTGAATAGCAATTCTTAGGATCAAACTCTTGATTTCATCCATTGTTCTTGAGATGGTTCTTTGAAACTCCAAGCAGGTTTTCTTCCAATTATTGTTGTAAGTACTTAAATATGTGTTTTTCTATGAATGCTAATTGTAATCTTACAATCATGAGAGGCTAAAACCTCCACAACTAGAGTTCTGGGAACCATGGTGGATTAACAAAATAGGCTTACACAAAAGTGATTCAAAACCAATGATAAACACTTGTATTGTATTCTCTTCAGCATTAAATGTATCTGAATGGTGTGCAACGTTATGACTTTCCCAAATTCTTTACTTTCTTGAACCTAGAGAATTAGAGATTAAGAAAAAAGAATTAAAACAAATCCTTGGTCTTTATGATCATTGTATTAACTTGAGTTGTAGTCGCAAGATGGTAACATTTGGAACATATTGATAACACTTAGTTTAAAATCGCTCATGAGACCTTACCCAGTGATTGAGTTTATCCACCCAATAGGGATGAACCATTCATTTGGATGAACTCTAGTTATCAGTTCTATAAGTAAGTATTGGGATTGGTTATGTATGCATACCCGAAATAGTTAAGAACCCATGGGAAACACTTACCGTAGTTATTTGCAAATCTTGATATCAATCACAATTATAATCTTGTTTTAATATTTTATTTCTTTGAAACCCCCAATTTGGAGATTACTCACCAACAAGTTCAAGTACCGGCATTAGTCTAGATCTTACCCTAATCCCTATTGGTTCAACCCCAACCTCTTTGTTGGGTTCTTTGTTGACAACGTCCTCTTCATACTTTCCAAAAAGTGAGAGTTTGAGCATTATCACATACTTTATATGTTGTATCATATTATGATACAGGCGCACGTTCTCAGACTCAGCATCGTCAGTAGTTCCTCCCGATGATTCCAGCAGCACACCGATAGGTGAGTCCTCATCTTTCGAGGTTGATGAATTCTTTTCAGTCAGTTCTTTATTTAGTCAGACTTTAGAGTAAGCTGGGGGCTTGTCCCAGCAACTCGCTAGTTAGTAGAGGGCTTCCAAACATAGTGCTTAGTATTCTTTTCAGTGATGTTTACTCTTTTCAAAATAGTATTACTTGGACAACTATTTTTATACAGCTTCTACTTAAGCTTACTTAGTTTACAAGTGTGATGTTAGACCATGGGTTATCTTGGGATCACTTGTGGCACCAGGTACCATGTCACGTCTAGGGTGCAGACTCGAGTCGTGACAGCTCCTTACAAGGCACTATATGGGAGATGGCATAGATTACCCATTAGTTGGTTCGAAGTTGTAGAAGAAGAACTACTTGGACTGAACCTGGTCCGTCAGGCCATGAAGAAGGTTAAGTTGATCCAAGGGCAGCAGAGAACTGCTCAAAGTTGCCAGAGATCTTATTTTGATGTGTGAGGTAGAGACTTGGAATTTGATGTTAATGATTAGGTATTTATGAAGGTTTCACCCATGAAAGGATAAATGTTATTCGAAAGGAAGGGAATGCTTAATCTGATGTATATTTTCCCTTAAAGGATCTTTCAAAAATGATTGGGTTGGTGGCCTATAATTTAGAGTTCCTACAAAATAGCCTCAGTACACCCAATTTTCCATGTATCCGTGTTTCAGAATTGCATGGGAGACCTATCTCTAATTATGAGAGCATAGATGTCCAAGGGAATTTGACCTATGAAGAGATTCATGTGGCCATCCTTGATCATCAAGTCTGTAAGTTGAGGACTAAGAAGGTCATTTTGGTGAAAGCATTATGGAGGAATTAGTATGTTGTGGAAGCTACATGGGAAGTGAAAGATGATATAAAAGAAAGGTATCCCCAGCTATTCTTTAAAAAGGAGGAAAAAGCTCTAGGTTATGATCCGAACTGCACTTTATGATTTCATGACTTTCGCATTCTATGGTTATCGCTCATGCTATGTGAAACTCATGCCCCATGTTACTATTTACTCTTCAGGATTAAAAATAGAATATTTCTATGCTCTACAAATCCATGATGTGTTTATCCTGTGATCTCATATTTCCTATAACTCGTGCCTATTGTCACTACTCTCTATGATCCCGTAATTTTCACTTGAAAACCTATGTCTGTTAGTATTATTGTTCCAACAGTGGAGAGGAGTTACAGAGGAGTGAGGAATAATCAATAAGAGATATATATTAGGGAGAATCATCCCCTTCATGCTTTAAGAAGCCAACGAAGGCTTAATGTAATTTCCATGTATTTCTATTTGTAGGTAATTTTTTCCCTGTGAGGCTTGTGGTGATGTTTCTGGTTAGATGTAGTAAAATTTAGAATTTGAAATAGAACCAAATCAAAAGAAAACTCTGATAAAAGTTTATGAGGATTTCAGAGTCTGCTTGTACCCATAGTCATCATTCGAGGAAGAAAAATGCCAAGGGGAATATATGTACCCCACGATGAGACATTAAGTTAAATAGATCCCTTGTCAAACAGGTCTTTCAATTGTTTTGTTAATTCCTTCAATTCAACTATATCCATTCTATATGGATGGATAGATATGTGCTTCCTATCGGGAATGACTTCAATCTCAAAATTGATATCCCTTTTGCGAGGGATCCCTGGAGTTTCATTCGAAAACATTTCTAGAAATTCATTAACAACTTGAACTAACTGAAAGTATAGTGCGTCAACTTCGGTGTCCCTTATATAGGCATCCCTTGGAAATCAGCACCCTTGCCTTAAGGTAGGAAATAAAACTACGCTTCAGGACCACAATGTTATCCTTCTGTTCTAAAACAGGCTCATCGAGAAACTAGAATGTGATCACCTTGGTGCGATAATTCTGCACATCATAACATGATGACAACCAATCCATACCATGATGACATCAAAATCAATTATTTTCAATTAAACTAATTTGGCCTTATTATCTTTGCGACATTCTATAACTATACAACTCCTATACACTCGTTCTGCAAGTACTGACTCATCAATCGAACTGGATACTAAGAAGTTTTCATGTAGTCATTAGGGTTGTGATCCAAAACTCTAGGAAACATAAAGTTTCACATATGAAAAAGTGGATCTAGGAACCATAACAGCATATATATCAAAGGTGAATATTGATAACATACCTGTAGCAATATCTGGAGACGCTTATCAATCTTAATAGTCAGCTAAAGCATACAAACAATTCTGCCTCCCTCATTGATCATACCTTACATAGATGGGGCTAAAGTGTTATATGGAGGAGTTGCAGGAGTTGGTGCAGTGTTGTGAGATCTGGTTTTAATACCCCGGCTCTTCATCTTGTATTAAGGTAATCTCTTTGGAAATAGCCTTGGAGGCGGCATCCATAGCACACACTCATTCCTATGAAACATTCCCCTGGGTGCCTCTTCCACACCTATTGTAGGGAGTATATATTGGAATGATCTGGGTAACACTAGCCTATAATTGAGAGTCTGACGCTTTGAGATTATAACTCTAATTACTCTATTCCCGTTACTCTTTCCTGGACCCTAAGGTAATGTAATCTCTAATTACTTTTTCCTCATTGCTTATTCCTGGACGATTGAGGTAGTGCACTAGTAGAGAATAGAGAAGGTCCTGATGACCTTTGGTGGAATAAGGATCATCTACTAATACCATAGTTATGTTATCATTGCTGGCCGACATAACCCTTTTGTTTAAGTCTATCTCCTTTTAAAACTTGTTCGCCTATTTTCTATCCTCTATTTGTTATGCATAATAGATCCTCATTCTAATTATATCCCTATCCTTGTGCATTAAGGATATAGAACATTCGCAAGCTACGTGCCTTTCAAGACCATACCCAAACTTGCGCATTCTGGCCCTTACCGCAGAGACCATTTATAGAGAAAATAGAGCTAGCTAAGTGAACTTGAGGTTGTACTCCCTCACACTCATACCACATTGCATGAGTGTCATGAACTCCATGACCTTGGCTTTCCTTATTTTAGAGGCAAAAAGTGGTCAATTATAGCCCTCGGAATATGAGGACTCACCAAGTGCACTGAGAGCAAGGCTGAAACTAGCTACGGGTGAGGATGAGTTTGAGAACTGGGACCTGTATCATGAAATGATATAGCATAAGAAGTATGCAGTCAGTACATGGAATGTACTGAGTATGCAAGGTAAGTAAACGGACATTTAAAAACGTATATAAGACTTCATAAATGATCATAAGAGTAGGACGTCATGCTCATATCGTAAATCATAACAACATATCGTATGGCTTAAGGTTCTCAAAACATTCATAACATAAACATACTCATAATCTTAATAGAAGATATTTACTTAACATCTTGAGCCAACATACATAATCAAAACATGCATAAATCACGAGGGATAGTGGGAGATTCTCTTCACCAACATACCCCATATGAGCACACATGAAGCCCGACTTGTAACCGTAGTTGGGAGGGTGTTCATACCTTTCCAAAGGTAGAACCATGAATGTGTGATATCACCATGAAAAGGGCTATTTTGGCCTAGGATTAACATGAAAGGGTCCCGACATACCTACGGTGGCACTAGTTCATGAGATCCGGGGCTTAGCCTAAGCCCTAAACCTACTCGGTGTTCGATACTACTCCCAAAACATATATAGTGCTCATAATAATACATACATGAGTTCATGGGCTAGTTAAATCATGATAAACATAAACATACTTGAACATATAAGAACTAGCCATGAATTGAGGCCCGTGAGTCAGCCAAAAATATAACTCATGAATAATAAGATTCATACATACTTATAGACCATGTACATAGCTTGCATTTCATAAAATCATAACGGGTAATAAAATAAATTCATAATTTAAGACATAATTCATGTTGGGCTTGTAAAGAACATCAAAGGGAGAAATAGCTCATAATTCGGTTCATCACGGGGCATGCATAATTAATCTTAATTGCTTATAAAATAAAAATCAATAATATTATAATCAATTTAAAACTCAAAAGACGATCGAAATCCATAGATTATGATAATATTTCAAAATCACAAAACCCAAAATTTAAATCATTAGAATTTATATAATCAAATACAAAACCCCATGAGTTTTTGATAAATTGTAAGAAAAATCATAGAGTAGGAGCATGGGTGTGGAAGAATTCACCCATTGAGGACCTTACATACCCGGAAACACTTGATTCTTAATTTCCCTTGAAAGCCCAAGATGGAATTTAGAGAAATTGGGGAAGAACACCTTCAATCACCTTATAGACTCCTCTCTATACTCTTTCATTCATGAATGTGTCTTAACATGGAATAACCCCCCTTTAAAAACCCTATTCAGGACTTAAAACGACATAGTTTAGGCCTTAGAAATTTAAAAATTACAAAAACACCCTTACTAAAATGCAGACATTTCCTGGTTGCTAATCCCCACAAGGCACCTCACGAGTCGTTGCCATGGGGCACGACTCGTGGTTGGGATTCATCATTCTCACTTCCCAAAATACTCAAGGGACCCCATGGGGGACCCCACAAATCATGGTGGCTGACCAAGAATTGCTGGTGCCTGACCACGACTCGTGATCACCACCCGTGATCCCCACTACCCAAAACCTTGATCAACCATGCAATCCAAGCCACGCTTGACCTCACAAGTCATGAGGTATGACCACGAGTCGTGGTCACAATCTGTGGTCTTCACTGTCCTTTCCCACTTTGCCAACTAGTCTACCTAGGCCTCGGGAGACTCAACGAGTCGTGTGGCCTGACCATGACTCATGGTCATGCCCGTGGTCGCACCCCAAAACTTAGTTGTGCCTTGCTTGACCACGAGTTACTTCACGACTCATGGTCACTCCTCACGACCCACCTCAGAGGTCGTTCAGTGACTTGGTGCGAATTTCCAGTTTTCCTCCGTTTTGACTCCCAGGTCTGATCCTTGGGTTCCCAGGGTATAATATAGACTCCCTAGGAATCTTTAACGTAGTGCTCTCATATAAAAGTTTTCATGCCCCGACAAAGGGCCTAGGCGAGACTAGCACTCGATTCCAGTGCTTGCTCGAGCATACCTCATAAACATGGCAGGAAATGTAGCACATTTATTCTAACATGAGAGGAACCTGGATAATATAAAGTTATAAAGAAGATATAGAACATGCATAAGGGAATAATAAGCCTTTTCATAAAATAACCATTTTGAATACATGAGTGACACAGAGATCAAAACAGAATGTATGACATGAGAACATATTAGAATGAAAAATCTATAAAGCCTCTACTAATACATGAGTATGTGATTTACAGGGATAAAGCTCCCGACATACCTTTACCAAACACAACAAAAGTTGAATGAGAAATTTTCCCCAAAAGTGATTAGGGCTCAACAAAAGATAAAATGTAGAGAACCTAATATGCTACTCGACAGAGCATCTCAGTACCTACGTCTTACACCTTAAAAGTTTCTAAGATCAATCACTAGACTTGAAGTCAAAGTAGGAAAGCTTTTATTTTGGCACAGGAAAGGACATACAACGAGTCATGGTATGGAGGTATGATCTGTGGTAAGAAGCCATGGTGTGGGATTTAGAGAATTGTTCATGACTGTTTTAGTGACCCTGAGTCATAGTATGACCCATGACGAGGTAGTACGAGCCGTCGTATTCATCCGCAGGACAAAGATTAAAGACTGTGCAAAATGATCCCAGTAATCATGAGCCATAGGATTACTCGTGGTATCCAATGACGACTCATGGTGTGACCCGTGGTATTAGTTTGGTCGTTTTTAAGTACAAGTTCTCAGGAGTATTTTCATAACTTCCTATAATCTTAACTCCTAAATCAAGTCACTTTGGATTCCCTAAGGGAGATATTTAAGGGTTTTTCTTAGCCTAAACTCTCATTCCTCACTCCAAACATCATAAACTGCAAATCAAGCTATCAAGGTTCTCAAGGAAGCTAGGGTTCATCTTCTCAAATTCTCTTAGGTCTCATGCTTAGGTTAAGAAATCAGCAAGCCCAGGTATGTGGGTTTATCAATAAGGGATTTTTTCACCCTTATGCCCAAACCCAAGCTTAATTTGATGAATTCAATTCTCCCATGCTTCCAATTGTGATTTTCATGAACTTTTAGGGTTAGAACCCTTTCATGCAAAAACTCTATCATCTTTTATTAATTGATTCTCTCATGCTTCTACATGTTCATGAGTTGGAAATTTACCAACTTATTGGACTCTTAAGCATGAGCTATTGCTTCATTTTCACGCAAATTAGGAAGGTTTTATGCTTTTTCTCTTTGTTGTGCAGGCATTTAACTTAAACTGACATAGGAAATAATTGAACTAATGTGGATCTGTTGGAAGCCAAAAGAGGAAATGCGTGCCGCATATAGGCACCTGCGAAATACAGGTGCCATGCAGATAAAACTAGATGATGGGCTACACTGGACCTGCAAACCACATATTGGCATCTATGGAAGTGCTACCGCAGCTGACACACAAAGGGCACTCCCTAAGCCAACTGGAGGATCAGTGAGCTGCAGATGGGCACCTGTTGAATGCAGGTGCCGCGCAAGTTACTTGGATGCAGACAAGGGAAAAATCATCTAGTTTTGGCAAGAATGTACCTAAGAAGGTTCCAAGGGAAATTTTTGGAAGTTGTACGAAAAGGAATTTGTAGCTTTTTACCCCAATTATACATTTACACATTATGTCATATTGATTTTGTAGAGAGAAGTTCATAGAGATAGAAAGTAGAGTAAAATTACTTTTTCTTCAATTTCCATTGGGCAAGAACTCTATTGTTGCAAACCTTAATGTAACATCCCTAAACTTTTCTAGACCAAACTAAGACCTTGTAAGAAAAAAATTCAAAAGAAACTACAGAAAAATGCCTCAGAACAATTGAGACAATGAGTCATGGTTAGCTCCAACGACTCATTATGTCAGTCATAGTTAGCCATGTTTGGTCCTTCGGGATCTAACGGGACAAGGAACGACCCATTGTGAGAATCAATGAGTCGCCTGTCATGTCTCGAGTCTATACCTTGGATGAGACACAGTACTTGGAGTCACAAGTAACCGCAAACCAACCCATGGTCTATCATAATACTGGTAATCTGAGTAATCTTAGTGGAAGTTGTTCGGTGTGTTTGTGAATATACAAAACGACACGCAAGTGCATGTGGTCGAACAAGTAGTAAGTGGCTTTAGTAAGCCAAGTATCGATCCCACAGAGACTTGGGTTAAGTGCAATTAGCTCAAGTATACTATATTTTACTTCTAAATATGCTGACAACACGTAACCAAAAAGTTGATAGTTTGTTTGATAAATTTTATACTAAAACTAAGAACAATTATCTACCTTGAATCTGGACTATGAATATGAGCATGCTAAGGTTAAACGAATATGTAAAGAAATTGATTATCATCATAAATTGGTTAATCTTTTCTTCCAGTTGCTAGCCAAGAACATTTGCCAAGAGATTAAAACTCTCGTATTTAATCTCACTTAAGAATCATGAACCATCCGTCTACATTTCTGTGATCAAATGCAATTCATGTTCTAGCCATACAATTCCGGTTCCTAAATTGACTAATACGACTTTCAGGTATATTTCTATCCTGAAAGCTAATCAAAACTCAATTTTCCCAAACCAAATAAAGAATAATATCCTATTAATTCACAACTTTCCAATTTCGTGCTCTCTCGAGTGAAATCGGACTTTTTAGATGTACATTAATGTAGGCTAACACCAATGCAGTAAGAACAAGAATTAATAGAACAACATGGCAGAAAAGATGAAAAACTAGATAATCAATAATCAAATTTCATCACAAGTGTTCATAACCTCAGCAAGGAGGAGAATTAGCCACTCATTTGTGGATTAATCATCATAAAATGAGTGTTAATCATACAAGCAATTGAATTAAAGAAGAAAGAAAGAGAGAAAAAACCCTGAACTTTTCGTCCCTCAACTGCCTGTAACCCACGTCCTTGCTCCACCAAGTCTGAATTATGAAAAATGAACTTAAGTGTTCTATTTATACTGCTGGGAATTTTTCCCGGAATAATGAGCAACGTGTCACGGAGTGCATCGCGGAGCACTGCCTCCGTGACACGCCATGAACGCGGACCCTCACTGGAACTGGGGGTCCAGGAATTCAACCTCAACGTGGCACGGCGTGCATCGCTGAGCACTGGCTCCGTGCCACGGAGCAAACACGGACCTCCACTAGAAATTGGGTGAATTTTCCCATCCAGGCAGAATTCCTCCGCGATGGCAGCGTGACACGGCTCCATCGCGGAGCCCTTTTAATTCCTGCTGTCCAATGCCTTTTCCCTTGCTCGCATCCAAGTCCAACTCCGATATCATCCATCATGCCTTTTAGCTTCTCGAAATCACATTTTACCTGCAAAACAATGCTAATCATGTTGGTTAGTATAAATTCACATTTTATTACCAATTACATGAAAATGTATACACATTGACAGATAAACAAGGCGAAAATGATACTTTTGAGTATCACTTGGGCATATAAATCTGTCCAAGATCACTTACCCCACACTTAAATCCTTGTTCGTCCTCGAACAACAAACATACAATTCATGCAATTTACATCCCAACCTCGCTACTGTGGTACGACAATTTAAGCTACGGTCATACCGATTACTCAATACAGCAAATCATCAAGAAAACATGCATGGTCTTATCAATGCAATGACCTTCAATACATTAAGACCTCCTAGACTTTAAGAATCGACTCTCAATATCGGCAAACTCATGCAAATCAGCTAATCAAGATATCCGACACGAAAATCAATCTTTCATCAAGCATGTTCCCTCACAACACAAGAGAATCTTCCCCTTTTCGCTCACATGACTCACAAACATTCAAGCAGGGGCATGTACACACAATTTCACTCTCTCTCCCAAAAGAATTCACATGCATCATGTCATGACCCATAAGCTTGCCCTTAGTATATTACTCCACTAATATAAAGAAGTGCTATGTAAGATCACGTAGGACTTTAATGGGTTGTAATGGAAGCTATGGAACTAGTAAATATTGGATTAGCCAATAATAGCCACTAGCATCCTTAAGCGCCTTTTCAACACATCCCATCGACTCATGGACATTGTTTCTCTCTTTTTTTTTTCATCATCCCATTCTTGATGATTTACTTTAGTAAGGCCCATTTCATTAAGCACACTTGACACAACAACAAAGATTATTCATGCACCTTCATTATCGTTTATTTATAACAAGTGCATCTTCAACCTTTTCTTTTCCTTTCCTCACTCTGCTTTTCTTTTTCTTTTCACCATTCTCACTCTTTGACACTTTGGGAAAATGATTTTCTCTTCTTAAGCGCTTAAGAGTTTTGTATAGACTTTACGGCTAATGAAAAGAAGGAATTAAGCTCGGTTTACACCTTTTGGACAAAAGAAAGAAAACAATCGGCTAAAGGCTCAAAGGGCTGACTAGGGTATACAATCACAGAAAGGGGGACATGACAAGAAAAAAATAGAAACTCTCGGTTAAAACAAATAAATGCCTACATCCTTTCCTACAATACACCTCCTTCATTTTGTTTTGTACACACACCAGGCAAGTTCTAGACACTTCACAATAGTATGGAATGTCAACACCTCACTTCACACTTTATGCACATGCTCGATTCAAGATGTATTCACAGACTCTTCAATCAGCTAATTACATGAATTCAAACATTAAGCCTCAATCACACTGAATCGAACTCTACAGCCTAGGTATCTCAACATATTTACAAATTTGCATGCTTTCATACGAATCACCTTTGCATTTTGATTATCATGTACAACACGCAACCACAATTTTGCAACCATATAGTAACTACAGGTTCCGGGATGCAATCCACCAAAGAAAAAACTAAAAATAATAACAAAAAAATCTACTCCTAACGACTACATTTCCCTTAAGATGGTTGTCATCCATCCATCATAGGGAACAGTCACTACTTAAGACGTCGGTTCAATGGGACCATTCTCGGTAAAAGAACCGAAAACAAACGCCGAGAAACCCATAATTTAAAAGTTGACTAATTTGCAAAATATCGATCATTTCGATTAAAAAAGGAAAAAATTTATGTACACAATATTTTAAAGAAATTTTTTTAAAAAAATATCGATCATTTCGATAAACAAAAATATTTACAGAATCAACTGGCAACATTCAACAACACACATAAATTTCACATCAATTTACAAATACAGAACAACACTTAAACAATTCACAAATCACAGGGACAAACAACATACACAATAACAGAGGAGAACATACAAACAAAATAGCCCAGCCCAACACCTAACTACTCCCACCCCACACTTAGCTCGAACACTGTCCCTAGTGTTCACAAAAATTAAATAGCACAAAATCGGGTGGTGGAACTCCCTGATCAGTCAAAGTATTCCACTTCTTCGTCGGGTGCTGCTGCTTCATCTCCCATATCCAAGTCGCCTCCGTCATCATCATCGGACTCCACATCGGAGTCCTCCCGATGCGTCTCCTCATCTGTGGAGACGTCATCATCTGTGGGCTCTACAAATGCTGGCCCTACTCGGCATAGAGCCCTGGCGTTTTCGCCAAACGGGTAGTCTAGCTCGAGCTGCCATAGCTCCTCCTCCGTCGCTGGCCTCCCACCTATCCTCAGCTGGAGCATCTGCATCCCAAACATCTGTGCCATGTACTAGTCTTCACGAGCGTGTCGCTCGCCAAGTGTAAGCACTGGCCCGTGGGTGGTGTCGGGAGCCTTAGTTTTGGTAACATCCAAGGCCCGCCGCTCCAATTGCGGGATATAATCGAGGGCCTCCTCCTCAACATAGAGGCCCCTGAGAAAGGTGGTCAGTAGTCCACCAAAACCATACCTGTGCCCCTGGTGCAACCGGGCTCTCTTCATGGCGGATATAATAACTGCCCCAACATTGATTTCCAGCCCTTTTATCAGGGCGTACACCAGGCAAACACGATCCCAGGTTACATCAGTCATATGTACCCCTGGGATGAGGCATGAGCAGACTATCTTCAGCTAGATTTGGGCTTCCCTGTTCATTTGTGAATATGGCAGAGTTTGGTGGTAGCCCCTTTCTTTGTGCCTACTCCATCTAGCTGTAGATAGGGCCCCACACAATGTGCGTCTGATGTCTGCATAAGGTGGGGTAATGTTCAGCTATCGGAGAATGTGGGCGTCTGTGTCCCGCGCTCCTATGATGGCATTGAGATGGTGGGGCTCCAGAGTGACTATTTGCCCTCTGATTTTGATGGTGTGACTCTTGATTGTCGGGTTCCAGTTGGCATAGAACTCCCGAACCAAGTGCAGATTGCATTCTTTGGGCTCCTCAAAGATGAACTTGAGCCCCGCTGCCTCGATCCGGTGAACCATCCTGGGGAACTCCTGTGCCAATGGCTCCCGTGCTATATGCTCCTCGGGGAAATATTTGTTTTCTTTGTGTTTTGCATACCACTTTTTCTCCTCGTCAGTCACCCAACTTGTTTCGTATTGGCGGCGCTGGCCGCGTGGAACTGCTGGTGCAGCTGGGACTGCTGTGCCCAGTCTGAGTCGCTTCCTTCCGGTGCCTGAAGTTGATGCACCTTTCCCTTTCTCTTGCCGGCTTGCCATTTTACCTGTCAACCCAAGTAAACAAGCTCAATGTTAAGCTTAATAAATATTAACTTCGGCTAAGGTCGGGTTACTCTAGGTTACCCCACACTTAGTCCTTAGCTACAGTTACAACACTACGACAAGAATATCTTTATTACACAAAAACAACCAGCTATACAATCATGCTTAGTGCGTTCGAAAAAAATTTGACGGTATAACTTCTGTGTACTACTCAGACTTCGTACAGCTAATCACATTCACTACCATCGCTAGCATTTTAACCATCACACTTAGCAAAGAAAAACGAAGAAACAAAAACAACAACCAAAATCTATACACATGAACCTATCCAACCAACCAAGTTCGAACAAATTTCAACATTTCCCCCAACCCGAGAATCCGTCCTCTATTAACATTCCAACAATTTGTGCATCGACTCATCTCATTCAACACATACACCCCGGCATAAAATTCACGATTTCAATACATTTCCAACTTCAAATTCAACAACAAGCCCTAGAATTGATTTTTATCAATCAACAAATAACTCGAATTCCTTGCTTAATTACTACATAGGGCGATTTAGCTCACCTCCCATGCTTAATTTCGAAGAAAATCGACAAAAACTTGAGAGGGAATCGGAAAACATACCTTGTAGTTGAAGAATTGAAGAAAAGTCGGTGAATTTGTTGCCTTACTCTGTGTCACGTTGATGGGGGATGGTTTTTGGGGGGTTTCGTCGCAGAGGAATTAGAAAATGAGGGGAAAAGGGGAGGTTTTGGGGTTAAAAAGGTAGAAAAATACGCGGGTCACCCGGCGACCCGGTGTGACCCGTCGCAATATACACGGCAACGTGTCAAGGAGTGCATCGCGGTGCACTGCCTCCGTGACACGGAGCCATCGTGATAGCATTCTGGAAATTTTAAAATTTCCGGGTTATACCTCAACGTGTCACGGAGGGTAACGCGGAGGTCCTCCTCCGTGACACGGAGCTATCGCCCCAGCTCACTGTTTTCCACTTTTTATTAAATTTTCATACCTCGACTTTTCCTTCGCGATTCCGTGCACATTTTCCTCCGTTTGACCTGAAAATCATCTCACTATACAAAATTGGTTAGAATTATAGGATTCACCTAAATATAAATAAACAAAAACTAAAAAGAAAATTTTTGTAATCAATCAAGAAAAAGAAAAAGAAAAATCTATTTACACTTTACAAAATGAAAGAAAAAATTTTCACGGGTTGCCTCCCGTGCAGCGCCTGGTTTACCGTCGCGGCTTGACGTCGTTTAAGCTCAATTGTCCGCTAGGGTGATGGACGATTTCTCTCGATCAACATCCTCCCCCCAGTAGTGCTTACACCTATCCGGTGGTTTTCCCATTAACTCTCGGGAATCCTTCATCTGCTTGTCATCACCATGATCAATCACATTGATCACCAAGAGTTCTTCATGCACCGTCGGGAGCTTGGGTGCTTTATACACATCGAACACCTCTACCTTGTCATGTGCTCGCATTGTGAGTTGCCCCGCAGCTACGTCAATTAGTGCTTTCCCGGTTGCCAAGAAGGGACGTCCCAAAATAAATGGGACTTTCGCGTTTGGTTCAAAATCCAGCACGACAAAATCTACCGAGAAAATTAGGGAGCCAACTTGTACCAGAACGTCCTCAACAATTCCATCTGGCCTAGCTAAGGATCGATCTGCCAACTGCAATATCACCGTTGTGGGTCTAGGACTCCCTAGACCCAACTTTCTGAATACCGAAGACGGCATCAGATTTATGCTCGCTCCCAAGTCACTCAATCCACGAGCTCGGATGCTCTGCCCAATAGTAAGCTGGATAGTAGAACTCCCAGGGTCTTTTAGCTTTGTGGGCAGTCTATTTTGGATCCGGGAAGTGCACTCCTCCGTTAGAGCCACCGTAGCATACTCAGTCAACCGACATTTGTTGGCCATGATGTCCTTTATGTACTTGGCATATTTAGGCACTCCCTGCAAGACATCAACAAGAGGTAAATTAACATGTACCTGTTTAAGCACCTCCATGAATTTCTTGAAACACGCCTCCTCCTTGTGTTTCTTGAGTCGTTGAGGGAACGGGGGTGGAGGTCTTTCTGATTCAGCTTCTTTGGTCTTCCCCCTTTTCGAATTTTGCTCCCTCTCAACTTCTGCTGCTCCCGAATGTTGAGGTGGTCTTTCTGGTTCCACCTCTTTCAGCTGCAAACCACTCCTTGTGGTCACTGCATTTACTGCTTGGGATTGGGATCCGTGTCGCTCGGCAATCCTCCTCTAGGCCTTGTATTTTGGGCACTAGCAAATTGCCCAAATTGATACTCAAGAGCCTTGGTAGCTAACTGATTGTTTTTCACTTCGGCTGCCAATTTCACATAGTCAGCCTGTAATTGAGCTTGGTTAGCTATCATGGTCTTGAACATCTCCTCAATGTTGGGTGATGGTAGTGGAGGAGGTGCATTGTTGTTTCTGAATTGAGCTTGGTAGTTCTGTTGCCCTCCTTGATTCCTTTGCACACCCTGACCCGAACTTTGGCCTTGATGGTTGTTGCTACCCCATGAGAAATTAGGGTGATTCCTCCACTTGGAGTTGTAGCTACTACCATACTGCTGGTGGTTCCTTTGTGCATTACCCAGAAAGTTTACCGAGTCAGGATTGGCTCCACAACACTCAGCTGAGTGCTCACTGCTTCCACACACTTCGCACCACATCTGCTGAACTGCATTAACTGGAGCTTGAGGCTGGTTCAATGTCATGTTGTTGAAGTGGTTGTTCAATTGATTTTGCAAGGCAGCTATCTGTGCAGCGATAGCTGTAAACCCATCCACTTCAAGCACTCCTGCTGCTTTCCTTGTCCCACCTCGTGATGAATCAGCATTCCATTCTGGATTGCCCTGTGAAATCCGGTTTAACAAGGTATACAGCTCCTCATAAGTCTTTTCCAGCGCTTGCCCTCTAGCTGCTGAATCTAGCAATATTTTGGTGTGGGGTTCCAAACCCTCAATAAATGTGTGCACCAGCACATCATTGGACTGATGATGATGAGGACAGTCCTGCAACATGGATTTAAATCTCTCCCAGGCTTGATATAAATTTTCTCCCTCTCTCTGTTTGAAACATAGAATCTGGCTTCTAAGTCTTGCTGTTTTACCGGAGGGAAAAAACCTTATCAAGAACTTCCGTTCAAGATCATCCCACATAGAAATAGAATTCGGTGGCTCAGCTTTCAACCACCTCTTGGCTTCTCCTAGTAATGAGAATGGAAATAATGTAAGCCGGACATAGTCTGGTGACACTCCAGCGGGTATGTAAGTGTCACTTATCTCCAAAAAGTTTTGGAGATGCTGTTGTGGATCTTCATGAGGGAGACCGGTAAATTGCCCGCTTGTGTGCAACAACTGCACCATATTTTGTTTAAGTTCAAATCTCCCTCCAGGCTCTGGTTTGCGGATACTTGATGTAACATTATTGGCATGTGGGATTTCCACCTCGCGAACCGGCCGTGCTGCTACTTCTTCGGGCACTAACACTGCCCGTACTACCGGTGGATTCTGTTGTTTCTCCATGATCGTCTGTCTAAGCAACTGCAGCTTTCTTTGTAGAGCTTCTCTTCTCTTACTGTGAAATATTCTTTCAGGCTCTATATAAGATTCCACCAGCTCTTTGTCTCTTGCCAGTGTTCATAGCAATTAAGTCTGCAAAGTACAGGCTAAGACCAAGTTGTCAACACTAAGAAAATAAAAAAGTTACAGTAAATTAACACTTAAAACAAATTCACCAATTGCCAAGTCCCCGGCAACGGCGCCAAAAACTTGTTCGGTGTGTTTGTGAATATACAAAACGACACGCAAGTGCACGTGGTCGAACAAGTAGTAAGTGGCTTTAGTAAAACAAGTATCGATCTCACAGAGACTTGGGTTAAGTGCAATTTGCTCAAGTATACTATATTTTACTTCTAAATATGCTAACAACACGTAACCAAAAAGTTGATAGTTTGTTTGATAAATTTTATACTAAAACTAAGAACAATTATCTACCTTGAATCTGGACTATGAATAAGAGCATGCTGAGGTTAAACGAACATGTAAAGAAATTGATAATCAGCATAAATTGGTTAATCTTTTCTTCCAGTTGCTAGCCAAGAACATTTGCCAAGAGATTAAAACTCTCGTATTTAATCTCACTTAAGAATCATGAACCATCCGTCTACATTTCTGTGATCAAATGCAATTCATGTTCTAGCCATACAATTCCGGTTCCTAAATTGACTAATACGACTTTCAGGTATATTTATATCCTGAAAGCTAATCAAAACTCAATTTTCCCAAACCAAGAAAAGAACAATATCCTATTAATTCACAACTTTCAAATTTCGTGCTCTCTCGAGTGAAATCGAACTTTTTAGATGTACATTAATGTAGGCCACACACCAATGCAGTAAGAACAAGAATTAATAGAACAACATGGCAGAAAATATGAAAAACCAGATAATCAATAATCAAATTTCATCACAAGTGTTCATAACCTCAGCAAGGAGGAGAATTAGCCACTCATTTGTGGATTAATCATCATAAAATAAGTGTTAATCATACAAGCAATTGAATTAAAGAAGAAAGAAAGAGAGAAAAAACCCTGAACTTTTCGTCCCTCAACTGCCTGTAACCCACGTCCTTGCTCCACCAAGTCTGAATTATGAAAAATGAACTTAAGTGTTCTATTTATACTGCTGGGAATTTTTCCCGGAATAATGAGCAACGTGTCACGGAGTGCATCGCGGAGCACTGCCTCCGTGACACGCCATGAACGCGGACCCTCACTGGAACTGGGGGTCCGGGAATTCAACCTCAATGTGGCACGACGTGCATCGCGGAGCACTGGCTCTGTGCCACGGAGCAAACGCGGACCTCCACTGGAAATTGGGTGAATTTTCCCATCCAGGCAGAATGCCTCCGCGATGGCAGCGTGACACGGCTCCATCGCGGAGCCCCTTTAATTCCTGTTGTCCAATGCCTTTTCCCTTGCTCGCATCCAAGTCCAACTCCGATATCATCCAACATGCCTTTTAGCTTCTCGAAATCACATTTTACCTGCAAAACAATGCTAATCATGTTGGTTAGTATAAATTCACATTTTATTACCAATTACATGAAAATGTATACACATTGATATATAAACAAGGCGAAAATGATACTTTTGTGTATCACTTGGGCATATAAATCTGCCCAAGATCAGAAGCTTAAATAAATAAATCATTTGAGGAAACAAAAAAATAAAAGTTTATACATATGAAAACAAAACTGAAAGTCTAAATCTAAGTCTGAAAGCCATCTATATCTGATGAGTTGCTAGGACAAGCCCCCAGCTAACTCTAAAGTCTAAATGTATGAAATAGATAAAGAAAAATAAAAATCATCCTCGAAAGATGAAGACTCACCACTGGCGCAACTGGTAACTCCTGGAGAAGATCTGCTAATGGTGTTGAGACTAAGAACCTGCGGCTGTATCATAATACGATACAATATAGAAGGTATGCGTCAGTACTTTGAATGTACTGAGTAAGTAGAAGAAACCATAACATAGAGAATGAATAATTGAACTGTAATTACATGAAATGACAAACTGAATAAACTGAAATATAACTGAAATGGTCAAAATGACCTTGTCTAATGATCAAAGACATGCCCTAAATCTGAGATACTGATCTGAACTACTGTACTGAACTGATCTAATATGAGTAACTAAAACTGTTCTAAGCTGAGCTAAACTGAGACTATATTGATTAGTAGGAGAGTCTATAACCGAAATATAACCACGTGAGCTATAATTGGAGTCCGATGTATACACCCAATCAGTAGAACCCAATATACCTTGCCAGGGTATAAAGGCATGAACTGGGTGATCACAAGTCTGGGGCCATAAGGTCAATAAAAATAACCTACGGTGGAAACGTAGTTCTGGGAACCTGGGCATGCTAGAACCCTGGTCTGCTCATTGCTAAGTCCTACTCCCACTGAATAGTCCTAGACTGAATACTAAGCTGATAGCTCAAAACTGGGGCCTACGACTAAATCAGGAATGCCTATCTTCAAGTATCTTGAGAGTCTTATTGAACCGAATTCTGTAACTGATATTCTAAGACTGGCCAGAGTTGCTTATCTGGAAGCTTTATAACCGTCTAAAGAACAAACTAAAATCTGAATCTGGGGGTTCTAAAACTGATCAGAGCTACTTATCTAGAAGAAATGTCTAAAGAACCACAAAAATCTGATATCTGAGTCTAATAACTGATAACTGGGAGGCACTACTGACACCTCAAGAAAAGACTGTAGTCAAACTGATTAGCTAACATTTCTGGACAATACTGAGTATGCTAATAATCTGACTGAGACTGAACTGACATACATCTAACTGAGATTTCAACATATACTAACAATATGGGAATCCCAAAACTAAAAGAATCAAGCTACATGGGAAACTAGTCCAACACGAAAGATTCTAATTTTACTGAACTGAGAACTAGGGCTAAATCATTCCACTAGATACTAGTTTCACAAATTTCTAGAAATTGGGAATAATAAAGCAGTTACTATCATGAAATATTCCACTTCAAAGCTTAAAGAAATTTTGTCTGAAAACTTTCTACATTTTGAATCCACAGGGTTGTAACTGGTAGAAGAAATAGAGAAAAGTTTTGGGGACACAAGGGAAGAACAATTCCCTTGTTGAATTCCCACATACCTGGTGAAGAATTCCTAGAGAAACTCCCTGAGAACCGAAGAAGAAATCGAATTCCCTAGCTCTGCTTTGCTGCTTCCTGACTGTTTCTACGCTTTAGATTTGAGGAATGAGTGAAAATGAAGGTGAAATGTCGTTCTACCCCTCTAAATCCCTCCTAAATGAGCCAAAATGACATGGTTTTAAGATAAAAAGGCTAGGAAATTATGAAAATAACCCTGTAATAAAATTTGAAAAACTGCCCAACAGGGATCCATTGGTTGAGAACACGACTCATTGGAACCAGTCATTGGTCCTACTGTCCGGGTTTTAGGTTCATCGGATTTGGAAACGGGAGACACCGCGACTCATCATATGAACCAACAGGTCGTTGGTTCCTTCCGTGGTCACTGGATGAGAAAACTGAGAGGACTGATAATGGGCAACACAATGACTCGTCGATGGACCTAATGGGTTATTGTGTCCAGTCGTTACCTTCACTGGAAGAATTTATAAAAATCTCATACTTGACATGAAGAATGGTCACAAAAACTGGTTGTGTGATACAAAGGCCATTGCTACCACTCATTGTCACTAAAGAGGGTTTCTGGGACTCCTAACCGACGATTAACACCATGAGTCATTGTATCTTTCGTTGGTTGAGTCGTGGGGTCTTGGAAAAGGAGTTCTGAGCTGGTGAAGTAATGAGTGACAAGACGACTCATTATTTCTCACAACGGGTCGTTCCATGTCCTGTGGGTTCCCGAAGGACCAAGAAGGGCTGACCATGATTGACACAATGAGTCATTGGAGTTGACCATGACTCATTGTCTCAGTCGTTCTGAGGCATTTTTTCTGGTTTCTTTTGAATTTTTTTTTGCAAGGTATGAGTTTGGTCTAAAAATGCTTCAGGGTGATACAGTATCTCTCCCTTAGAATCATTCGTCCTTGAATAAAGACTAAAACTGCTAGAAAACTAGGGAAAAGAGCTGAAATTCCCAGACTGAGACTGTGAGCTGGTTTCAGAAGGAGTAACTAACTCCGAATTGACTTAACCATGCTAACAGAGATTATGCAACTAAAATGCACATAGAAAACCTAAATAGAGCTGATGAGTAAGGAACTGAACAGTGTACTAAGGAGGGATTTGGTACCTCATTCTAGAACTGAACTAGAAGGGAATAAGTGATGGTATCTGGCAATCATGTCTTCTTCTTCTTTCCATGTGGCTCCCTAAACTAGCTGGTTCCTCCACAAGACTTTCACTGAAGCGACTTCCTTATTCCTCATCTTACAAACCTTATGATCAAGGATCTGAGCTAGGACCTCTTCACAAGAGAGACAATCTTTTATTCCCACACTTTCTAGTGGAACAACTGAAGTTGGATCACTAATGCACTTCTTCAATAGTGACACATGGAAGACTGGGTTCACAAATGCTAACTCCGGAGGTAGTTCTAATTCATATGCTACACTACTAATTCGCTTTAGAATTTTGTAGTGTCCTACATATCTCGGACTGAGTTTTCCTTTCTTCCCAAACATCATCACCCCTTCCATGGGTGAAATTTTTAGATAAACCCAATCATCCACCGCAAAATCTAACTCTCTTCTCCTCACATCAGCATAGGATTTCTGACAGCTTTGCGATGTTTTCAACCTCTCCCTGATAGGTTTCACCTTCTGTATAGCCTCATGAACTGAGTCTGGCCGTATCAGGGTAGCTTCAACAAACTCAAACCACCCTATAGGAGACCTATATCTCCTACCATATAATGCCTCAAATGGGGCCATCTAGATACTGGGATGGTAGTTGTTGTTGTACGCAAACTCGATGATAGGTAGGTGATCATCCCAACTACCCTTGAAATCGATCACACACTGTCTCAGCATATCTTCCAAAGACAGAATAGTCTACTCAGCTTATGCATCTGTCTGCGGTGAAAAGCTGTGTGAGCTTGACTTGGGTACCAAGTCCCTTCTGAAATAACTTCCAAAAATGCGAGGTGAACTAGGTACCTCTATATGAAATAATGGACAAGGGAACCCCATGCAGTCTGATAAACTTTCGGATATATAGCCTAGCATCATCCTCAGCTAAATCGGTAGTTTTAACTGGGAGGAAATGTGCTAACTTGGTCACTCGATCTACTATCACCCATATTGAATCATCATATCGACGTGTATGAGGTAGACCGATAATAAAGTCCATATTCACTTCCTCCCACTTCCATGTGAGTATGCTATTATCCTGAGTCATACTTCCCTGTCTCTGATGTTCCACCATAACCTGCTGGTAGTTTCGGCACTTAGCCATAAATTCTGCTATGTCTCTTTTCATGCCGTTCCACTAGTAAATATTCCGCAGATCACGGTACATCTTAGTGGCATCTAGGTGAATAGAATATCTCAAACTATGTGCTTCAACTAGTATCTACTGTCTCAAGTCACCATATCCGCTACACATAGTCTACCCTGTTAACGGAGCACACCATCTCCCACTTTTGGAGAAAGCCTCCACTTCTTTTATGAAAACTGCTTCCTTGAGCTTGAGCAGTATGAGATCTTCATCTTGCCTTGACTTAACCTCAACTACCAACGAGGAATCTGATCCACTCTGCACCACTACTCCGCCCTCAACTGTATCAACCAACTGCACTCCCAACTGAGCTAATTGATGTCACCCTAATTACACCTCGCAATTGAGATATAAAGTGGTCGATGTCAAATATAGAACCCAACAAAGGTTGAGGTCGATCGCACAAGGAATATGGAAAGAACTTGAGTTAATGTGATTAGCTATTACTATCGGATTACTTATTTCCTAGGGGGAAAGAAATAAAATAATAAAAAAGAGTAAAGAACTAGTAGATGCTTAAATCAATTTTGGTTTGTATTCAATCAACAAATTGACTAGGATTGTGTTCCCCAAGACATCATAACTACAAAGCTTTTACTCTAGTGATCTATTCCGGTGTTTAATATGCAATATCGGTAAGTTAGGTTGACCTAAATGGTTGGTCCCCTATCTAGATGACTATCACCACACAACTTGGTCTGTATATGGGTGTATGCTTAATTAACCCTTACCCTTAATATCATATTAGCTATTCCCGAAAAAGTTTAAGCTATTAAAAGAGGGTTGATAGCCTCAAATCTGCGTTGTTAATCCCTTTTCCCATTCACTACCCCCTTGATCCAGTAAGTAAGAATAAGGCAAGTTCTAATGTTTGCAACTGTTAAGAAATAATTAAAACGAAGGGAAAAACAATACATGCATTAAACCCCGTTAAAGAATCACTAAGTGTTTTACCTATGTGGGTTAATTTACCATGCTTCCCACAACCCTAGTTATGGGTTTAGCTACTCATGCTTGAATTATCACAATCACAAAATATAGAATAAATCATAATTGTAACTTATAAAAACTCGTAGAGAAAACCATGTGAATTGAATATATCTCTACAAAAATCGTAGAAGAAAACCAGGTGAATTGAATATATATCTCCAAAACTGATGAACAAAATACCAATGTTATTTACTTCTCAAAATCAAGAACAAAATTACAAACTTTGTTTCTTGAACCAAGAATTGTCGTTCACAACACTAGAATCCACGTGAAAGTAGTGAAAATAAACTGTCTTTGAAAATTGAACCTAAAAATTATATTTATAGTTCCAAACAAATCTTAGCCTAACTAAACTTAGATTCTAGGTCTACAGAGGTAACAGGCCAAATAATGACTCGTTGGGTCTCCCAATGAGCCGTGATCAGTGAAAATTATCTGTCCTCGAAAGTAGACCTAGTCGTGATAACGGGTCACCTAACGACTCATCGTGTCAAGGCACGAGTCTTTAGTCCTCTCGTGGTCTTGGTTCTCTAGAATTCCAGTGCACATGACAGTTCCTACCAATGCTCTCCTGACGAGTCATCCTATCATCCGATGACTCGTTACATCTGTCGCTGCTTTCATTGGATATTTTTTAGAAATCTTCTTCCCAGTCTTCACGACTGGCTTAATGACTCATCACCAGACGTAACGAGTCATTCCTTCAACCCGTTAAGTGCACTTCTTCTTCAACATTAAAACTTGATCTTCTCCCCTTGATTCCAGGCATGAGTCGTGCTTTGAGGCAACGATTCGTGACTTGCCTAGCAGCCTGCATTTCAGTCCTTTTACGCCTTACTTTGCCCATTCCCCATTCAAGACATGTTTTCCTGCAACATTCAATACAAACACATCATATCTACATAAACATACCCGTAATGTGCATAGGTTCTTGGTTTTAAGCGTCGAAAGTACCATAAAATCATGACACATCAACACCCTCAACTTAGAACTTTTGCATGTCCTCAGGCAAAAACAAAATAAAATAAACTACTTTGACGCTTCAATCAGAAGAACTTTAGGAAACTTACGGCAGTCACAACTCCTCATCAAGTCAAATTTTCTAACCCCTCCTTTATCATACAAACTCAAATCATAATTCATATGCAAAATTTTCAACCATGACACAGAGGAATCGAAACATGGAAAAACACTGTCAGTTGCAACCATGCACAAAAAATCTATAACACTGATCCAGACAGTTTGCAAATGATTTTGTTGACCAAATGCTCTCACCTCAAAGACGTCCCACACTCACTCATGTGTATATGATTATATCAATGTATTTCTCTTAGGACAAGGTAAGATGACACTCGCTCTCACAAAAAAATTCTAACTGTGTGCATACAATACCATAGGCTTGCCTTTACTTTCAATACCTCGAATTCCAGACAGGTAAGCAGGTTCACTATAGGACTTTTTAAGCTTGAAATGTAGGCTCGGGTTCAGGTATGGTACATATGGTACTAGTATCTTAACCCTCCTTGGCACTACACATACCTTGACTCCACTTTTAACCTTTCTTTCATATTTTCCCCCTTTTTCCTTTACTTACTTCTTCTTTTATTTTCATTTGCAACTAGCAGTGCGGTGCTTCTTCTTTCAAGCATTCATTGCTTTAACATTTTTCTTCTTTTTTTTTCTTTTCTTGCTCTTTTTCTCTTTAACAACATTTTTGTTTCTTTCTTTTCTTTCATTATGCACACAACATCCGCTCTTTCATTTTCATTACCCAATCTCATTCCACCCTACTCTTCTTAATCATCCCTATAATAGCCACCCTTAACTTAAGCGATTTGCCTGAGTTGAGGTTCACAGTGTCCAAGGAGGGACTAGGGCCAAAACAAGTTTATTTTTAATCAAAGCAGGAAGGTGAATTGGCATAAACAAAAAGAAAGGTCAATTTAAGATTAAAAATTTGGATCAAGGGATATTTATTTTATTTTGGTCGGTCTTTTAAGGCTAAAGTGGGCTCATTAATCAAAAATGGCCTACGATCCTTTCCTAGTTTCCCATCCTCTCTCTCGGTACGACTGACCAGGCAAGTTCTAGATTGACACACATAGCAGAATTTAACTGTTAAATATCGCTCACACACAGCACAGGTCAACATCATCATTTCTACTAACTGCTAGTTCAGATACGATCATACAATGGTAAACATGTCCACGGTTTTAATGCCATGCAAAGATTCACAAAGGTCATACTTTTCGATTTTAACGCACACATAAAAAATTTATGAAGGGGTATCACATTATCAATTCAACTGAATTCAAAAATTCATGCTCTTTATTGACTTAAGTTTACCTAACTTTCCTTCGACTGACACAAACAAACACAAAAACATAAAACCTAAATGTGTCGGTTCTACTAGATAAGGAACACCCGAGGGAAAAGACATCCGGCAAGAAAAACCCTCAAGTTTGTTCAACAAAAATACACAGGTATCCGTTCCTTACCCCATCAACAAAAGCATGTGGCATACTCAACACATATATATTGAACAAAATAATGGAAATAGGGAACATACCTGTGCGACTTAGGTGTCTGCGACCTGGTCGGTGGAGGGTGCAGATACTCCTCCAGTGTCCTCTCTGATACCACCAGCTTGACCCGGTGCATTTTCAGACCTAACTGAGCTTGTACCTTTTTCCCGAGCTCTCACTTCCTCAACTGCGGCCCTCTTTCAAGCCTCCACTCTGGATAAGTGCAGCATTGTCTCCATCTCTCTCTGCTCTCTCTTCTACTGACCAAGTAGAGAGTCATCCTCCTCAAAACTCGCCTCCTCACAAGGCCTCTTGCCCTTATCTTGCGCCTCTAGCTCCTCAGTGATGAAGTCAAATATCAGTGGTAACTATTCTTCACTCTCGTCCTCTATCACTGGAAACACGGGTGGAGGCATTGCACCTACTTGTTGTGCAGACAACTCCCACACCTCCGCTCTGAGCACTGCTACCTTCGCATACCACATTCCCAGCTCGGGCGCCTGTAACTGTGCAAGGGGCTTATCCATGCATCTCTCAAAAGCATCCAACCGACCATGCACTGAGCTAGAGAGCGCCTCCAACTCTTTTGTAACCCAAGGCTTGACTTGCTCTATTAACACCTTAACCTGCAAAGTCGTGTGTGCTTGTTGTTTATCAACTTTTGCTATCCTTCTAGCCATGTCGGTTAGGAATTCTTTGAAAATAGTGACTAGACTAGCTGAAGGAGCACTTGAGGGCACAACTAGTTGTCGAGGTGTAGCTGTTGTGGATGATGACTCTGGAATCTCCACAGGTGCGGGAATGTTAGCTGCATTTGTAGCCTCAAGTTAGCTACCCATCTCTCTGACCTCTGTGGGCTCTGCCGCTATCTCAGTAAATACAGCAGCCTCAATTTTCATACCGCTGCTAAATGCCTCTGCCAATATAGTCACTCCAGCAGATGCGGCAGCCTGACTCCTCGCTCTCGATACCGCGTTTGCGTCATCTCTTATCAAACAGATATCAGTTATCTTATGGACCACTATGTGCTGATCAACCAATGGCAACTCTGGCACCTTTGACTCCTGATAGAGTCTATCAACAAGGCATGGAAAGGGAATGGTAGTGCCATCATTTATCGCCTGCTCTTGAAACTCCTCAGCAATATACTGCGGGAAATTTATGGCGTACCCCTCCATGATGCTAGCTACTAGTGCAACTCTATCAGGTGAAAGAACATTATCATTGCTTGTTGGTACTAATCGGTGGCGGACCAGTGACCACCAATGCTTAGCTTGAAAATTCAATGTGGCCTTCTTTATTTGGAACTCAGTGCCATGCAACCATTCAACCAACGGACCTTTTGTGGCGATGACCAGTGACAGCCAAGTTTACCGCCAAATTTGATCCTCACTATTAAACTTCTTAGTCTTGACTTTCTTTAGCTCGAATAGTCTGTTATCGAACTCAGCTGTATTCATCGGGGCATGATAGTTTGGCCCATAAAGTAGTCCGGAGATGGTCCTTTTAGATATGTCTACAAGCATCTCCCGAACCAACACCTGTGTTAAAGAGGGCCTCTTCTTCCAGTCTTGACCATGTAATGCCAGACGCTGTAATGTGGCTGCGTAGGCTGCATAGAATTCTCTAACCAGGTAGGGGCTGTAGCTTCCTGATGGCTCAATAAACCAACCAAACTTGTATTTATCAAACAAAGACTACAGCTCAGGGAGGTCCTTGAGCCCCGTGGTGACCAGTCTGGGCTCCTCGTAGAAGCTCCTCTTTGGATGTCCTTTGTCATTTGGAGGAATGTCCCTATTGTATATAGCCCTCATACAATGAACACACCATCTTCTCATGTGCCTTGGTTGATCTTGGATATGTTTGAAGTCTCGGTCAATTCATCATCTGTGCTCCCTTGTTGAGCATGTGAGTCATCAGCTATTCTGTGTTTTGCTCAGCCGTGGTTCCCACAGGAGCAATCGGGGCTGCGGCCCCAACATTTTCATCTGTACGGTTTGATGGGTCTCTTGCAAGTGGAGTAGGAGCATCAACCAGGGCTTTCATATTTTTAGATCGCTGAGCCATAGCCCTGGTTGATCTCCTCACCAGATATTCTTCTAACACTTCGTATTCCTCCTCCGAGCTACTTGACTCTTTGGAGGGGGAGGGCGCATCCCGAAGTCCGCGGTATGACGGTTGACTCCTCCCCGACACTTGTTTCTTAGCCGGACCTTTCTTTGGTGTACCCCTTGGAGCCATTGTACCTGTGGAATATTAGTTAGTATCTACGATGAGATGAAACATAATCAACTTTTAATTGTGTCTTTGTAGACAGGATGAGTGACTTGATGAGTCATTGCCACTAGCCACGACTCGTAAGGCGAATCGTTGTCTCCAGGCTGTGTTTTTTTCTTGTTGGACCAGTGGACTTAACGACTGGTCACAATGAGTCATTACCTGAGGCGACAACTCATTAGACCAGTCGTGAGGTACACTGGTCACCTAAACCAATTCCCACTCCGGATGAGCTATATGACGAGTCATGAGGTGATACCATGACTTGTTACATGGATCATGCTCTAGAGTTTTTCATATAGTGGTTCAAATGACTCATACCATGTTCATAATCTAAATTATAGGTTTCACAAGAACATATCATCAAACTCATTATAGGTCCTATTTTCAAAGTCACATTCAATGTCATGCCACTAGGGTTCATTAAAAACTCATGTTATTTATTCGAATTTACAATTATTATGTGAGAAAACAAGTGGAGTAGAGAATAATATAATCGAATACTCACAGTGATTTCAATTTGCGTAGGAGAGATATTTGAATTTGAAATCGAAATAGGGTGTGGTACTTGAGCAACTGAGTGCGATCGTGAGTGTGTGAGTGCTTTGAGAGTGAGCAGTGCGATCTTGGAATAGTGAAGAAGTGGGTATTTGAAGTTAAACTTTTAGCTTTAAATTCATGTGAGAGTTTGGAGGGAAAAAATCGTGTGGTTTTATATGTTCAAAACAAGAATTTACCCTAATTTGTGCATGGGTCGGGTCGGGTGGAAGTTAATTAAAAACATACCACGACCAATGTAACGGTTCGTTATGTGGTGAGATGAATCATTTGACCCTTCTTGCAGTGGCTTAAGCTTAAGATCTTACCTGGGACCTAACGACTCGCGTAATGACTCGTGGTGCTACCCAACGGGTCGTGGCCTTAGTCGTAGGTCCTGAGCTGTGGTAGCTTCCTGACGGGCCACTTAATGAATCATTTGGTCATCCAACGATTCGTTAAATCAGTCATTTTCACCTTTTTCAGTTTTAATTCCACCTTCGATCCTGTAGACTTGATAGAAGACCCCACGATTCGATGACACTAGCAACAACTCGTTTGGTCAATCGTTGTCTACACTATTTTATGCAGCAGTGACGACGATTCTCTTGACGAGTTGTTTAATCTGATGAAGACTCGTTATGTTCTTTTAGGCACCAGCACTTCAAGTTCATATTTTTGGTTTTAGCTTTATATTTCCCATCTTAATCACCTACACCCATCAACACGCGTGAACACTATATTTTTCTTACATTTACAACTTGGGTTGCCTCCCAAAAATCGCTTGATTTAACGTCGCGACACGATGCAAGTATTTTCACTACTCAGACTTCACTAGAAAACCTCCATGGGTTGGCTCCCATGAAGCGCCTGATTTAACGTCACAGCACGACGCAAGTCCCCGGGTTACTCAGATTTCACCCAGAGCCCAGAGATCCACAAGCTTTGTTTCTTCACTTCTCCCCAGATATGTTTTCACCCATTGACCGTTAACTTTAAAGCGCTTTCCTTTATGATTTTGCAGTTTAATTTCTCCATGGGAGTATATTTGAACCACTCAAAAAGGCCCCAATCATTTGGACTTCAACTTGCCAGGAAACAAGCGAAGCCTAGAATTGAATAGTAACACCATGTCACTCGGACTGAACTCTCTCTTGTCGATCTTCCGGTCATGCTGAACTTTCATTATTAGTGTATAACTTTCAAAACTCTTATAGGCTTTCAAAAGAAAGTCATCTAGCTCATTCAACTGATCAAGCCTCAAGTTTGCAGCTTCGCTCCAATCCAAATTCAGCTTCTTGAGCACCCACATAGCTTTGTGCTCAAGTTCTACCAGAAGATTACATGCTTTTCCATAAACAAGCAGATACAGAGTCATACCTATAGGAGTCTTGAATGCGGTCTGATAAGCCTATAAAGCATCATCTAACTTCCGTGCCCAATTTGTCCGGTTAGCATTCACAGTCTTCGCCAAGATGATCTTTGTCTCCCGATTTGTGATTTCAACCTGCTCACCAGACTGCGGATGATAGGGTGTTGCCACCCTGTGTTTTATCCCATACTTTTCTAATAAAGAATGAAATAACCGATTACACAAGTGTGAACCCCCATCACTAATGATGGCTTTGGGAGTCCCAAATCTAGCAAATATATTCCGCTTCAAGAATGCTATGAAACTGTTCCCTTCATTATTCGAAAGCGCAACTGCCTCCACCCATTTCGAAACATAGTCAACAACAACAAGTATGTATTTCATCCCATTTGAGCTCACAAATGGGCCCATGAAATCAATGCCACACACATCAAATAGCTCAATGACCATGATGGGAGTAAGAGGAAGCTCATTCCTCCGTGTTATGCCTCCTTGCCTTTGGCATGCATCACATGCCTTTGAAAAATCATGCGCATCTCTGTGAATGGTCGGCCAATAATACCCACATTGCAAAATCTTGTGGGCTGTGCAAATCCCGCTGTGGTGACCCCCAACAGTGGATGAGTGGCAGGCATCCAACATGCTCAAAATCTCTACCTCGGGCACGCATCTTCGAATCATCCCATTAGGATATATGCGAAATAAGTAGGGCTCATCCCAGAAAAACTTCTGCACGTCAGACATAAACTTCTTCCTCTGGTGAAAAGATAAGTTCTTCGGTACAACATCACTCATAAGATAATTAGAAAAGTCTGCAAACCATGGGATGAGATCCTATGAGGCCGCTAAAACCTTCTCGTCTGGGAAAGCATCATCTATTTCATGCTCATCTCGATGTGCTGCAACAGGTTCCAATCTGGATAGGTGATCTGCCACCTAATTTTCAGTCCCCTTCCGATCCTTTACCTCAAACTCAAACTCTTGCAGCAGCAATACCCATCGAATGAACCGTGTCTTGGCATCCTTCTTTGCCATCAGATATCTCAAAGCTGCATGGTTTGTATGTACTATCACCTTTGTTCCAAGAATGTATGCCTGAAACTTCTCAAATGCAAAAACTATAGCTAATAACTTCTGTTCTGTCACGGTGTAATTTTTCTTAGCTGCATTATGACCCAACACAGCTCCCATGGCCACTCCACTAGCATCACACATAACCTCAAATGGTAAAGACCAATCAAGTGCTACTATAATCGGGGAAGTGGTCAATCTGTCTTTCAGGAATTCAAATGCCTTCAGACATGCCTCATCAAAAACAAACTTCATCTCCTTCTCAAGCAGTTTACATAAAGGATGCAAAGGATGTGGAAGTTTGGAGAAGTCCTTGATGAATCTTCTATAAAACCCTGCATGACCCAAAAAGCTTCGAACACCTTTCACAGAAATTGGAGGTGGTAGACTAGCAATTACCTCGATCTTGGCTCAGTCCACCTTAATACCCTTACCAAAAATCTTATGGCCTAGAACTATACCTTCTTTGACCATGAGATGGAACTTTTCCCAGTTAAGAACCAAGTTGGTCTCTTCACATCGCTGCAGCACCTTGCTCAAATGAGCCAAAAGATCTTCGAATGAATCACCCACCGTCGAAAAGTCATCCATAATGACTTCAATGATGTCCTCCACCATATCCAAAAATATGGACATCATGCAATGCTGAAAAATGGCGGGCACATTACATAACCCAAACGACATCCTCTTATATGAAAATGTACCATATGGACAAGTGAACGTAGTCTTCTCTTGGTTTCGGGGGACATAGAATTTGGATTGTTCCCTGAATAACAGTCAAGGAAATAGTACCATCCTCTGCCTACAAGTCAGTCTAACATCTAGTCCATGAATGGCATTGGAAAGTGATCTTTCTGCATCCAATAGTTCAACTTCCTATAGTCCATGTATACTCTCCAACCGGTGACTGGTCTTAGAGGAATGAGCTCATTGTTAGCATTTGGGACCACCGTTATTCCTTCCTTCTTCGGTACACACTGAACTGGGCTCACCCATTTACTGTCTGCAATAGAGTAAACCATACCCACATCCAACCACTTGATGATCTCCTTCTTGACCACCTCTTGCATAGGTGAATTCAACCTACGTTGATGCTCAATGCTCATAATACAATCTAGCTCTAGATGGATCTTGTGAGTGCAAATACCGGCTGGGATTCCAATAATGTCTTAAATGATCTACCAGATGGCTTTTTTATATCTCTTCACAATGGATACCAAAGCCTCCACTTGCCATTCTTCCAAGTCAGCTACAATAATTACTGGCAAAGTGTTATTGGTTCCCAAAAATACATACTACAAATGAGACGGAAATGCTTTGAGCTTCAATATTTGAGGCTCCTCAATAGATGGCTTAGCTAGTGGGGTTACCCGATTCTTCAAGTAAAAATCAATCTTCTTTGGAGCATAAGTGTATGACCCCATACCAGTAATGTGTGTTGACTATCTCCTTACCCCAATGGATCTCCTCAGCACCAACATTCATCAAGACTGCTGCTAAGTCATCCAGAATTAATAATTCCTCCATGGCATAATTGGGAACTCAGGTTCCACAACGTCAATTACTAAGACCACCCTTATGTCATTTGGTTGCTTCATGGATCTGCATATATTGAACGTCACTTCCTCGTTGTTCAACTGAAATTTTAGCTGTCCAGTCTCCGTATCTACAAAAGCATGTCCGGTGGCGAGGAATGGTCTCCCCAAGATAATGGGCACCTCAAAATCAACTTCACAATCCAGGATGAAAAAATCGGCTAGAAATATAAAGGACTCCACCTTCACTAAAACATTATATAGAATTCCCACTGAATTCTTCATCGTATGATCTACCATCAAAAGTCGCATTGTAGTTGGTTTGGGGGCTGCCAAGCCCAATTGTCTAAACACTGCTAGCGGCATCAAGTTAATACTAGCTCCCAGATCACATAGCGCCTTAGCAAAGTTAAAGGGTCCGATAGTGCACGGTATGGTGAATCCTCTAGGGTCTTCCTTCTGTTGAACAACATAATGGAATGTTATTACACTACAGTGGTGCAAATTATCTGCAAGTTTGAATCTCACTGTCCTCTTTCTAGTGACAAGGTCCTTCAAGAATTTAGATTAGCCGGACATTCTCTCAAGCACCTCGACTAATGGGAAGTTCACATATAATTGTTTCAACATGGAGTTAAATTTGTGGTACTTCCCATCTTTGACCTTTTCCTTTAATCACTGTGGAAAAGGGGGAGGAGGTGATCGCTGTGAACTTTTGTTGTGCCTCATTCTCCTTCTCATTGCCAGATCCATGCTCTTTTGCTTACTAGGAGCAGTCTCACCATTGAATCATAAACCAAAATTGGATCCTCGAAATATTCTATCCTATCATCATGAATCAGTACGGGCTCTTCTGTCTCATCAATCATAACCAGCCTCGGAGGATCAACTGTCGTCTTCCCACTCCTAGTAGTGACCGCCATGTAGTGACTGTCATTTTTAAGATTTTGCATTGTGTTGCTGGGAAGTGTGCCTTTCTGCCTCTGATTCATTACAACAGACATCTGACTCAGCTGCTGCTCAATTTGCGTCACGGCATGTGATTCCACCTTTTGATTCATACTAGAAATATAAGCGCGGAGCTCCTTGAAATGGCCATCTGTTGGCTCCATCTTCTTAAGTACCTTGGACAACATGTATTCAACCCTTCAACCACTAGACTCTGGCTCATGGTTCCTTGGAGGAAAATATAGACTGCTTCTATCATTCTTGTACTCCTCACATTTCTTGCAGTCTCCATTGTCTCTGTATTGACCTCGATTGTAATTTTTATCCCTGTAATAGTTACTACCTTGGTTCCCCTAACCTTGACGCCGAGAGTCTTGGTTAGGCCCTTGGGTGTTGGTCTGGAAACCTGCCACTTGATCATTCAGATAATTAGCTTCCTCCTCAGGTTCAGCTTCGCCTCCATCATTTCTCGGGGCCTTGCCTTGAGAACCAACAACATTCACTTTTTCAGCTTTGGCTCCCAATAAATTCTTAGCAAGAAGCGCAATTGTGGTCTTTATCTCAGCAATGTCTTGATCTCGTTATTCATCCTTTCTTCTCTGTTCTGCAGACACACCTACCATATAAGAACCAGCAGAAATCTTCAACTCTCTTGTGTGCCATGCACAGTTGGTTTGGGTGGTTCTGTCAAGTAGCTCAGTAACCTCGGCATAAGTGTGACTCATGAATGATCCGCCAGACATGGTACCAGCCACTGCCTTGGTGTTAGCATTTAATGATCTGTAGAAAATTTCCAGCAATGTATCTTTTGGGATCCTGTGATTGGGCATCCTTTTAAGCTTCTTGTTGAACCTCAACCATGTCTCTTTGAAGTGCCTCAGAATTTAACTTCCTGAAGTTGTGAATCTCATCTTTCAACCGCAAGGATCTAGAAGGTGGGAAAATCCTTTCAAGAAATTCCATGTAGTGATAGAATCGTTGGATAGTTCTGCCAACCAGAGCGCTACCTCACTCCCTACTGGAAAGGGAAATAACCTCAGCCGAATTGCATCCTGACTCACTACCGGTTGTTTATAAGCTTTGTAGATACCCACGAAATTTGTTAAGTGAGTATGTGCATCATCAGTTGTATGACCCGAAAATATCCCCTTCATATTGAGCAGTTGGATCATAGCACTAGTAATATCAAACTTTTCCCCAGAAGGCAAAGGAGGAGGGACAATTGCTCCAGTGGCACCGGCTTCATCAATATCAACATCATCATCCTCATCGAAATACCAGTGTCTCTGCTGTTCTGAACCTCTTTTCCTTCCATCTCGCTCTGCTTTGGCAGCTAGGTGTTGCTCTTTAGCAACCTTAGCTAACTCACCATCTCTAGCCCGAGCTTGTTCCTCAGCCAACATTTTAGCTGTAGCTTGGTCCACTCTCTCTTGTTCTTGTATGATGGCCATTCTTCTCAAATTTCTCAGTGTTTTCTCAAGTTCGTGATCGATTTGAACCAAGGATTTTCCTTGGCTCCTAGTACTGGGCATGCACGAACCTAAGACCTATTAAAAACAAAAACAACAAAAGAAAAATAAAAAGGAAATAATAACCAATATCAAAGCAAACACAATTAACAAAAGCCTTAGCAATATTCCCCGGCAACAGCGCCAAAATTTTAGGTCACCCAAATTACACCTCACAATAGAGATATAAAACGGTCGATATCAAATATAGAACCCAAAAAGGGTTGAGGTCGATCCCACAGGGAATATAGAAAAAACATGAGTTAATGTGATTAGCTATTACTATCGGATTACTTATTTCCTAGGGGGAATGAAATAAAATAATAAACAAGAGTAAATAACTAGTAGATGCTTAAATCTATTTTGGTTTGTATTCAATTAACAAATTGACTAGGATTGTGATCCCCAAGACTTCATAACCACAAGGCTTTTACACTATTTGATCTGTTCCGGTGTTTAACATGCAATATTGGTAAGTTAGGTTCACCTAAATGGTTGGTCCCCTATCTAGATGATTATCACTACGCAACTTGGTCTGTACAGGTGTATGCTTAATTAACCCTTACCCTTAATATCGGATTAGCTATTTTCGGACTAGTTCAAGCTATTAGATGAGGGTTGAGAGCCCCAAATCTCCATTTTTAATCCCTTTTCCCATTCACTACCCCCTTTATCCGTTAAGTAAGAATAAGGCAAATTTCAACATTTGCAACCATTAAGAAATAATTAAAACGAAGGGAAAAACAATACATGCATTAAACCCCGTTAAAGAATCACTAAGTGTTTTACCTATGTGGGTTAATTTATCATGCTTCCCACAACCCTAGTTATGGGTTTATCTACTCATTCTTGAATAATCACAATCACAAAATATAGAATAAATCATAATTGTAACTTACAAAAACTAGTAGAGAAAACCACGTGAATTGAATATATCTCTAAAAAAATCGTAGAAGAAAACCACGTGAATTGAATATATCTCCAAAACTGATGAACAAAACTCCAATGTTATTTACTTCTCAAAATCAAGAACAAAATTACAAACTTTGGTTCTTGAACCAAGAATGATCATTCACAACACTAGAATCCTCGTGAAAGTAGTAAAAATAAACTGTCTCCGAAAAATTATATTTATAGTTCCAAACAAATCTTAGACTAACTAAACTTAGATTCCAGGTCTACAGAGGTAACATGCCAAATAATGACTCGTTGGTTCTCCCAATGAGCCGTGATAAGTGAAAATTATCCGTCCTCGACAGTAGACCTAGTCGTGGTAACGGGTCACCTAACCACTCGTTGCGTTAGGGTACAAGTCATTAGGCCTCTCGTAGTCTTGGATCTCCAAAATTCTAGTGCGCATGATGGTTCCTACCAGTGCTCTCCTGATGAGTCGTCCCATCATCTGACGACTCGTTATATATTTCATTGCCTTCACTAGAAAGTTTTCAAAAATCCTTTTCCCAGTCTTCACGACTGGCTGAACGACTTGTTATGAAACATAATGAGTCTTTCCTTCAACTCGTTAAGTGAACTTCTTCTTCAACATTAAAACTTGATCTTCTCCTCACGACTCCAAGCATGAGTTGTGCTTTGAGACAACGATTACTGACTTACCTAGTAGCCTGCATTTCATTCCTTTTATGCCTTACTTTGCCTATTCCCCTTTCTAAACCAGTTTACCTGCAACATTCAACACAAACGCATCATATCTACATAAGCATACCCAGAATGTGCGTAGTTTCTTGGTTGTAAGTGTCAAAAGTGCAGTAAAATCATGGCACATCACTAACCTATGAATATCCTTCACCAGTTCTTTCTTCTCTCTTCAACATGAGCCACGCTCCCCATAGACATCCTGCTTAGGGCATCAACCACCATATTGTCTTTTCCTAGGTGGTACAGCATGCTCATGTCGTAGTCCTTCAATAGCTCCAACCATCTTCTCTGATAAAGGTTTAAATCTTTCTGAATGAACACATACTAAACACTGTTTGGATAAGTGAAAACATCCACATAAGCCTCGTAAAGGTAGTGCCTCCATATTTTCAACGCAAACACCACTGCTGCCACCTCCAGGTCATGAGTTGGATAGTGTTTTTCATGAACCTTGAGTTGTTTGGAGGCGTAAGCTATCACCTTACCCTGCTACATCAGAACGCAACTGATTCCAACTCTGGAAGAATCACAATACACTACAAGCCCATCTGTTCCTTCTGGTAAGGTTAACACTGGAGCGGTAGTGAGTCGAGTCTTCAACTCCTTGAAACTCTTTTCACATGCATCTGACCATTGAAATTTCACTTTTTTTTGAGTCAACCTAGTCAGAAAAGATGCAATAGAGGAGAAACCTTCCACAAAACATCGGTAATAAATGGCTAGACCCAAGAAACTTCTTATTTGGATTGGGGAAGTAGGTCTTTTCTAGTCTTTCACTGCTACTATCTTTTGAAGATCTACCTAAACACCCTCACCAGATACCACGTGGCTTAGGAAAGTCACCAACTTCAACCAGAATTCACATTTTCTAAACTTAGCGAACAACTGGTGGTCTCTGAGCGTCTGTAGCACTATCCTCATATGGTTAGCATGTTCTTCCTCACTTCTGCACTATACCAGAATATCATCAATGAATATAATGAGAACATGTCTAGATATGTCTTTAAAACCCTGTTCATTAGGTTCATGAAAGTTGTGGGGGCATTAGTTAGTTCGAAGGACATAACCACGAATTCGTAGTGACCATACTGAGTTTTGAAAGCTATTTTTGGTTTGTCACATTCTCTGACCCTTAGCTGATGGTACCCCGACTTGAGATCTACCTTGGAGAAACAACTGACTCCCTGAATCTAATCGAATGAGTCATCAATCCGAGTTAGGGGATACCTGTTCTTAACTGTGACCATATTCAACTGACAGTGGTCTATACACATTTTGAGGTTACCGTCTTTCTTTCGCACAAATAATACTGGAGCACCCCATTGAGAGATGCTAGGCTTGATGAAACCTTTACTAAGGAGATCTTTTAGTTATTGCTTCAACTCCTTAAGCTTAGCTGGAGCCAATTTGTAAGAATGGATGGAGATGGCCTGAGTGTCTGGAAGAAGGCCTATGCCAAAATCTATTTCCCGCTCAGGAGGGACTCCAGGAAGATCTTCTGGAAACACGTTAGGGAACTCGCTAACCACAGGAACTGACTAGATAGTTGGGGTCTTAGAGCTAATCTTTGACCCAAACTAGATGATAAATACACCCTTTAGAAATAAGCTTTCTGGCCTTAAGCTAGGAAATTAACCGACCCTTAGGCACTGAACTACTGCCCGTCCATTCTAAAGCTTGCTCATTAGAGAACTGAAACTTGACGACTCTAGTTCTGCAGTTGACTGAGGCATAACCGAAGTGTAACCAATCCATGACAAGAATGAGGTCGAAATCAACTATGTCTAACTCTACGAGATCGGCTGGAATGACTTTATTCAAGATTAAGACTGCGCAGTTTCTATACACCTGACTGGCTCTGACTGACTCACCAACTAGGGTGGAGATTGAGAATCGTTATGAGAGGACTTCTGGACAGATATCAAACTGGACAACTACATAGGGAGTCACAAACAATAGTGTGGCTCTTGGATCTAGTAGGGCATACACATCTAGATGGAAAAGACGTAACATACCCGTGACCACATCAGGTGAGCTCTCCTGATCCTGACAAGAGGACAAAGAATAAAAATGATTTTGGCATTGGCCGCCATTCATACCTGAAGTGTTGGCCTGCTAAGCTGGTTGGCTTGTTGTAGCTACTGAATTGGTGGATTGTGATCTCCCCATCTTGCTGACGGGCATTATTTGAACCGATGACCTAGCTGTACACACCAAAGTAACACTCTCGGCCCTGAAGGCATTCCCCTGGAAGATTCTTGCCACATTTAGAGAAAGTTGGGTAGCGGTTGCTGGCACTGTGACTCTGGGACTGTGAGCTAGATGCTCCACCCATCTGATCCTTGCAAGACAGGAAAGTAGGGGCGCTGACTGAAGTGGGTGCTGGAGCCCTCTTTTGCTGCTGCTGTGGGAGGCTACTACTGCCAGACCTCTGGTGGCCATAATCTAATTGGCCAGTCCTTGATCACTTATTCTCCTGCTCCAAGTATTTTAGCTTTTTTTTCTCAATCTCTTGGGCATGAACGATGAACCTAGAGATATCAATATCTTTGATAAGCATTGCAGTCCTGCACTCCGTAAGGACATAGTTCGATACTCTTGATGAACTTCAGCATTCAAGACCTTGCCTCGGCTACCATCTCCGGAGCAAATTTTGACAACTATGTGAGCTCTAGTGCATACTCTTCCACCGTCCTGTTTTCCTATTTCAAATTCATAAATTCTGCCACCTAAGCCTCCTTGAGCTCCTGGGGAAAGAATCTGTGTAGGAAGGTTGTTATGAACTCCTCCCACTCCACCGGTCTTGCTCCCACTGGTCTCCCTTCCTTCCACTGATCGTACCAGATCTAGGCTATCCCTTTCAGCTGGTAGGTAGCCAGGTTAGCATTCTCAAAGGAGCAAACATCCATAATTTGGGTGATCTCCCTAATCTCATCCATGAACTACTGTGGGTCCTCTGCCACTTAGATCCATGGAAGGCTGAAGGGTTCATCCAGGTGGAGTACCGAATTCGGGCAGCTGCTGAAGACCAATTAGTGTTAACTGGAACCAGCTACTAGATCACCTGGTGCGTGACTATCTGTGCAAGTAGCTGGATTGGCACTCTGAACTCTGTGGAGGACACTGGGTCATCCTGAGGGGCTGCTGAACCTAGTGGGGCAGGTCGGTTTGCGTAGCCTGCGCTTCTTTCGTTACAGCATCTTGGAGGCATGCTTTCACTAAAATGAAATAGAGCACGAGCTAGGAGGACATTTCTAGAATTGAACTTCAATGCAACATAAAGAGTATGAACAAAAGGGAGATTCCCTACTAACGTCTCATAGCCTCCACATCATAAGTACGACGCATTTCACACCCATGAAAAGGAATATACCTGACGCGGCTTTCAGACATCCTAGGATACTCTAAACATAGTGCTCTGATACCAAGCTTGTCATGACCCAAGTCTATACCCTGGACAAGACATGGCACTTGGAGTCGCAAGTAACCCCAAGTCAACCCATGGTCTATCAAAGAAATGGTAATCTAAGTAATATTAGCGGAAGCTTAAATACATAAATCATTTGAGAAAACTGAATAATAAATGTTTATACATATGAAAACAAAATTGAAAGTCTAAATTTGTGTCTGAAATCCATCTGATGAGTTGCTAGGACAAGCCCCCAGCTAACTCTAAAGTCTAACTATATGAAATAACTGAAGAAAAATAAACACCTTCCTCGAAAGATGAGGACTCACCACTGGCACAACTAATAACTCCTGGAGAAGATCTGCTAATGGTGCTGAGACTGAGAACCTGCGGCTGTATCGTAATATGATACATTATAGAAGGTATGCGTCACTACTTTGAATGTATTGAGTAAGTAGGAGAAAACATAACATAGAGAATAAATAACTAAAATGTAATTATATGGAATGACCAAATGAAATATTGAAACTAAATAAACTGAAATATAACTGAAATGGTCAAAGTGACCCTGTCTGATGGTCAAAGACATGCCCTAAATCTGAGATAGTGATCTGAACTACTGTACTAAACTGATCTGAACTGAGTAACTGAAACAGTTTTGAGATGAGCTAAACTGAGACTGTACTAACTAGTTGGAGAGTCTATAACTGACATATAACCACGTAAGCTAGACGTGGAGTCCGATGCATACACCCTATCAGTAGGACCCAATATACCTTGCCAAGGTATAAAGGCATGAACTGGGTGATCACAAGTCTGGGGCCATACTACCAATAAAAATAACCTATGGTGGCAATGTAGTTTTGGGAACCTAGGTGTGCTAGAAACCCGATCCGCTCGGTGCTAAGTCCTACTCCCACTGGATAGTCCTAGACTAACTACTAAGCTAATATCTCAAAAATGGGGCCCTAGACTAAAATAGGAATACCTATCTAGAAGTACCCTAAGAGTCTTATCGGACCGAATTTTGTAACTGATGTCCTAAGATTGGCCAGAGCAACTTATCTGGAAGCATCATAATCGTCTAAAGAACAAACTGAAATCTGAATTTGGGAGTTCTAAGACTGGCCAGAGATGCTTATCTAGAAGTGTCATAATCATCCAAAGAACCACAAAAATTGATATCTGAGTCTACTAACTAATAACTAGGAGGCACCACTGACACCTCAAGAAAAGACTACAGTCAAACTGATCAACTGACATTTTTAGACAATTCTAAGTATAATAATAATCTAACTGAGACTGAACTAACATACATCTAAATGAAATTTCAACATATACTAACAATATGGGAATCCCAAAACTGATAGAATAAAGCTACAGGGTAAACCAGTCCAACACGCAATTTCTAATTTTACAGAACTTAGAACTAGGGCTAAATCATTCCACTAGATGGTGGTTTCACAAAATTTCTGGAAATTGGGAATTATAAAGCAGTTACTATCATGAAATATTCCACTTGAAATCTTAAAGAAATTTGTCTGAAAACTTTCTATATTTCGAATCCACAAGGCTATAATTGGTAGAAAAAATGGAGAAAAGTTTTGGGTATACAAGGGAAGAATAATTTCTTTGTTGAATACCACAAACTTGGTGAATAATTTATGGAGAAACTCGAAGAAGAAGTCGAATTCCCTACCTCTACTCTTGCTGCTTCCTAACTGTTTCTACGCTTTAGATTTGAGGGAATGAGTGAAAATGAAGGGGGAATGTCATCCTACCCTTTTAACTCCCTCCCAAACGAGCCAAAAAATGGGGTTTTAAGATAAATATCTAGGAAATTACAAAAGTAACCCTGGAATAAAATATGGAAAACTGCCTGACAGGGAACCAACGGGTCACTCAACGAGTCATTGGTTGAGACAACAACCCGCTGTGACTAGTCATTGGTCCTACTTTCTGGGTTCTAGGTTCACTAGATTTTGCAATGAGAGACACCATGACTCGTTGGATGAACCAACGGGTCATTGGTTGTTCTCATGGTCGCTGGACAAGAAAACTGGGAGGCCGAAAACGTGCAACACAATGACTCATTTTTGGACCCAATGGGGCGTTGTTTCTGTTACACCCCGTAAGTTTCTAGCATTTAGTCGTCTTATTCGCATGTTGGTTGAGAGTTTTAGAGTGCCATATGTGCGCGAAAAGGGTCCGGGGAAAGGACGAACGAGTGCCAAGTTGGAATTTCGCAAGAAGAGGCCAAACCGTGTTGCCCAAATGGGCAAAGTGGCACGGGCCTGGGACCTCTGCATTAGCCAACGTGGCACGAAGCCAAAATGGCACGTTGGCTAGCGTGCCACATTGCCATGTATTTTGCTGCTAGTATATAAAGGCCTCACCCTTTAACTTTAAGTCATTTTTACTTCTAAACCAATCAGAACAGGGGGAGGACAAAGGGTTCTCATAAATTTCCATTTGATTACTCCGTCAAACGCTGTCCAAAGACAAATTAGCTTCGGGTATCGAAGTATAAGGCTATAGAGAGCATTTCTATGGAGTTAGTTTTGTGAAATTCACCCGGAGAATCGTCGTCCCGTCGAGTCAAAGTGATTGGAATTGCTCAAAACTAGTGTTAATACACTCCCAGCATTAAAGTGAGTATTTCTCTCTTCTAGACTTCCGAGAATTTATGAGTTTTGGATCGTTCTTTGATAAGTCGAAGAATAGTCAGTATATAGACTTAAAGTATTGTTTCTTCTAGTATAAGTAATGAAGTTAGTTCTATCCTTTCGTGAATATGATTACAATTGGAAGGAACAGCTGAATACTAGCCGAACCTTTCCAGTTAATCAATAAACCAGCGTTGAGGTATGTAAAGGTAGTCTCTTTCGGCAAGTTAGCTTCTCCAGTATAGTAAAATAGCGTAAATCTCAGTAAAGTATTTCAGAGCGTAAATCTCAGTAAAGTATTTCAGAAATATTTTATCACGCTCAGTATGAAACTCAGTAAGGCATGTCAAAAATTATTATTATATTTAGTATGTATCACATGTAGTTATTGATATACATATAGAAATATTATATATATTGCGAGTGACTGGCAATAGGGATCACAGTTACACAGATTCTGGTTAGCTGCTAGGAAGTGTATACAGATCGTACTGCAGGACCCCCTCGCTATGAAGGAGCAGGTTAAATGAGATTCATGTATGATGCTATAGAAACTCTTTTAGTTCTCAGTTTATTATGATGGTAGACTTGTATGTTGTTGCCAGACCTAGACTTCAGAGCTCGTAAGAGTTAGTAGTTTGAATCAGATGGTTAGTCGGTATGGGCGCAGTGAGGCGGTCTAATGACCAGTTGGCGCCTGTATTGGTAGGAAAGCATCCCTAGAGGCCAGTAATGTTATTGCACATTCTAGAACCAGAAATAGAGACAGAATAAGAATATTCTAGAGTTAGCAACACTAGAGTTCTCCAGTGTGTTGAGTGATCATACATCATACTTTCAGCCGTATTGGTGATTGCCAGTCTTAGTCGACCCTACAGTTATCATGTAGGACACCCAGCAAGCCAGCCCAGTCGTCCCAGTCGGATAAACCTGTGGGTATCCCAAGGAGGGGTCCACATTAGTAGCCAGTGACGGGTTAGTACCCTAGTCGGTTCTCGTAAGGTATTCAGGTATAGAGTCTCAGGAAAGAGGACCAGTCCTTACAAAATTGGCCATAAGATTGAGTATTTTCCCAAAACAACAATATAGATCCGAGTGGGTTTAGATAAGGCCTAAGGAATTAGTAGTACTCTCCTAGTACAGTGTTTACCAAGTTAGGTAGATCGGTAAGCTCCCTATGAAGAACTAAGGACCGATCGCCTAGAACCAAGTTTGACCAAGCCCAGCTCTATAGTTATTTGGTTAGAAGAATAAAGTACTTAGCTGTCTGCAACCCCTCAGTTATGCTAGAGTTACAGATGTCCGAGTATGACATTCAGAGTACTGTTAGACTACTTCAGACCTCACTCTATTCAGCCTAGATTATTACAGATCATGATCACTATCTGGATCCTCTGATCCAATACGTGCACATGGTGTGCCTGTAGACAGTCATACAGATTATCCTAGAGGCGAGTAGCATTAGCATGAGGCCCAGAAGGCCAGATACGCTCTTGCTACACAAATAGATTTATTTGTCAGTTTCTCCAGTATAGTAAACCATTATAAATTCCAATAGAGTATTTCAGAAACAGTATAGTATCTCAGTATGAATTTTAGAAAGAATGTTAGAAATATTGTATCATGTTTAGCATGAAAATTACTAAAATAGCATGAATTCCAGCAGAATATTCCAGAAATACTATATCATGTTTCAGTATGAGATCCAGTACAACATGTCAGAGATTATATTATTGTTATCAGATTCAGTATGTATTGTATGCAGTTATTACTATCAGTTGAGACTTGATTGTATTGTTTTGGGCTGAATTACCTAGCTTCCATGACTGCCCCAGGGTTAATAGCTGTATCGACTTATCTGCCAGAGGGAGAGGATACATCGCTCTATCCGCTAGGGATGAAGATGGGATGCCAGTTTCCCCATATTTTGCCTTAGTCGGCTTTTATACACCCCTGTCGAGCGCTTGCACCCGGGGTGTTGATTTTAGGAGTCCTCCGGACTCAGGTAAAGTTATAGTCAGGGGCCCAGCGGGCCCAAGTTGCATACCCAGGGGATCGGCAGGTTGGTTATAGTTACTAGGTGATTTGGTATGACTTGGGTAGCGGTAAATAGATTGTGATGATTGTACCTTCCAACTTATGGGGGCCAGGTAAGGTTTATGTTGTGTTATGTTATGTGATGTTATTTTAGTTATGGCTAGATAGACAGTAGGACGCCACGTTACCAGGTACGACTCCTACTCTTTTCAATATAGTTAAGTTTAGTATTGATTCCACTATTTCAGATAGTTCCAGTTCATTCCCTATTACTTCAGTTACTGTCAGCTTTCTTACTTACTTTCAGTTATTTTCAGTTATTGCTTTACATACTCAGTACTAGTGGTACTGATGCCCGTTTGGGGCATTGCATTAGTTGCCTGCAGGTATACATAGACGAGGAGCAGATCCCTCGTAGTTCCAGTCAGTGGTACAGAGCCTTCAGCTCCTTTCCTCCAGAGCTTGAGTGACAGAAGTTTACCTTCTTTTGTTTGTAAAATATGGGTAGGCCGGGGCCCAGTCCCGACCATCTTATTACTCCTAGAGGCTTGCAGATTGTATTATATTCCCTGTGGATAGAAGTATCGGCCGTGTGGGGCCTTGTTCAGTTGTTAGTTGGTGACCTTGTTGGTCACAGATCAGTTTAGCACCAGATTTCATTTTTCAGATATAACTAGACAACATGGTGGCCTTGTCAGCCTGCATACGATCCCTTGTAGTTGGTTGTTCTGGTTAGCTGCTTATATCCTTACAAGGGCCATAGGCCTTGTCGGTCGGAGGCTCTGTTTACAGCCGTTATATAGTCCGTCATTTTCTTGAATCCAAAGTTAGAGCCAGCCTTGCACCAGAAGTGCTTAGGCTCAGTTAGTCCAGCAGTCCAGATCCTAGCATGGCACCAGGTGCCAGTCATGCCTCCCAAGGTGGGGCATGACAGTTTCCAGTCCTTCTTTTCACTGGAAGAATTTATAAAAATCTCAGACTTGACACGATGGGTGGTCACAATGACTCGTTGTGTGATACAATAGGTCGTTGCTACCACTAGTTGTCACTAAAGAGGGTTTTTGAGTCACCCAAACAGCAACTCACACCATGAGTCATTGTATCAAACAACGACTCATTGTTGAGTCATGGGGTCTTGGAAAAGGAGTTTTGAGCTGGGGAACCAATGAGTGACAGGAGTTCTGAGTTGTTGTGTTGCCCGTTGCCAAAACTTTTAGATTTTTCCATTCAGTGACCACGAGAGGAACCAACGACACATTGGTTCATCCAAGGAGTTGTGGAATCTACCATTGACAAATCCAGTGAGCCTAGAACCTAGGAAGTAGGACCATTGACTGGTCCCAACGAGTCATGGTCCCAACCAACGACTAGTTGAGTGACCCGTTGGTCCCCTTTCGGGCAGTTTTAGATATTTTCTTCCAGGGTTATTTTTGTAATTTCCTATCCTTTCTATCTTTAAACCCTCTCATTTTGGGCTCTTTTAGGAAGGATTTAAAGGGGTTGAATGACATTCCCCCTTCATTTCACTCATTTCCTCAAGTCTAAAGTGGAGAAATAGTCAGCAAGCACATAGCAACACTAGGGCATTCGACAACTACTTCTCAGAATTTCTCAAGGATTTCCTGAGGGATTCTTCACTAGGTATGTGGCAATTCTACAAGGGAATTGTTCTTCCCTTGTGTCCCCAAAACCATTTCATCGATCAGTTACAGCCTTATGGATTCGAAATGTAGAAAGTTTTCAGAAAAAATTCGTTCAGATTTCAAGTGGAAAATTATTCATGATATTAACTTCTTTATTATTCCCAATTTTTAGAAATTTTGTGAAATTAACATCTAGTGGAATGATTTAGCCCTAGTTTCTCAGTTTAGTAAAATTAGCATCTTGTGTGGTGGACTACTTTTCCCTGTATCTTTATTCTATCATTTTTAGGATTTCCATATTATTAGTATATGTTGAAATCTTAGTCAGATGCGTGTTAGTCCAGTCTCAGTCTGATTATTAGCATACTCAGTATTTTCCAAAAATGTCAGGTGATCAGTTTGACTACAGTCATTTCTTAAGGTGTCAATGGTGCCTCCCAATTATTAGTTATTAGACTCAGATATCAGATTTTAGTGGTTCTTTAGACTTTCATGACACTTCTAGATAAGAAGCTTTAACTAGTCTTAGAACCCCCAGCTTCAGATTTTAGTTTCTTCTCTAGACGGTTACGACGCTTCGAGATAAGCAGCTCTAGCCGGTCTTAGAACATTAGTTACAGAATCCAGTTCGATAAGACTCTCAAGGTACTTCTAGATAGGTATTCCTAAATTATTTAAGGCCCCAATTTGGAACTATTAGCTTAGTAGTCTATTTAGGACTATCCAGTGGGAGTAGGACTTAGCGCCGACCGGACAGGGGTTTCAGTGCACCCAAGTTCCCTGAACTACATTGCCATCGTAGGTTATTTTTTTTGTCCTTATGTCCCCAGACTTGTGATCACCCAGTTCATGCCTTTATATCCTTGCAAGGTGTATTGGGTCCTACTGATGAGGTGTATACATTGGACTCTACGTCTAGCTCACATGGTTATATATCGATTATAGCCTCTCTCAGTAGTCAGTACAATTCCAGTTTATCTCAGCTTAGAGTAGTTTCAGTTTACTCAGTTTAGTTCAATTTAGTATAGTTAGCTCAGACTAGTATCTCAGATTTAGGGCATGTCTATGACAATCGGATAGGGTTATTTTGACCATTTCAATGTATTTCAGTTTATTCAGTTTCAGTAGTTCAGTTGGTGATTGCATGTCATTACAGTTTAGTTATTCATTCTCTATGCCATGCTTTCTCCTACTTACGCAGTACATTTAAAGTACTAGCGCATACTCTCTATGTTGTATCATATTATGATATAGCCGTAGGTTCTCAGTTTCCATACTGTTAGCAGATCTTCCCCAGGTGATATCAGTTGTACTAGTGGTGAGTACTCATGTTTCGAGGACGATGTTCATTTTCTTCAGTTAGACTTTAGAGTTTGCTAGGATTTTTTTCCAGCAACTCATCCATTCTAGTTGGCTTTCAAACATATATTCATACTCTCAGTTTGTTTTCAGATGTATAAACTTTTATTATTTAGTTTTTCTTAACTGATTTATTTATTTAAGGTTTCGCTAAGATTACTCAGACTACTAGTGTTATGATAGACCATGGGTTGGCTTGGGGTTACTTATGACTCTAAGTACCGTGTCTCATCCAGGGTATAGACTTGGGTTGTTCCAAACTTGGTATCATAGCAATAGGTTTAGAGTATCCAAGGATGTCTGAAAGCCGTGTCAAGTAGAGTCCTTTTCATGGGTGTGAAGCGTGCCACACTTATGACGGGGTGCTATGAGATGTTATTAGGAAAACTCCCCTTTGTTCATACTCTATATCGTGCATTGAATTTTAAATCTAGAAATGTTTTCCTAAGTCGTGCTCTATTTCATTTTAGTGAAATCATGCCTCCAAGATGCGGTAATGGAAGAAGTGCCGGAAACGATAACTGACCTTCCCCACCACCTCCAATAGACTATCAGGATGATCCAGTGTCCTCAATAGGGTTTTGAGCAGCAATCAAGCTACTGGCATAGACATTCATGAACCAGGTGAACCAGCTGGTGGTTCCGATCAATACGAATGGGTCTGTGGCAGCTGCCAGAGTTTAGGACTTCACCCGAATGAACCCTCTAGCCTTCCATGGATCTAAGGTGGGAGAGGACCCACAGTAGTTCATGGATGACATTAGGAAGATCACTCGCATTTTAGGTTTTAGCTCTGCTGAGACTACTATCCTGGCTGCCTACCAGCTGAAAGAGGTAGCCTAGATCTGGTACGATCAATGGAAAAAAGAGAGACCAGTGGGAGAATAACCGGTGGAGTGGGAGGAGTTCACAACAGCCTTCCTAGATAGATTCTTCCCTTGGGAGCTCAAGAAGGCTAAGGTGGTAGAATTTATGAATTTGAAATAGGGCAACAGGACAATGGAAGAGTATGAACTGGAGTTCACATGGTTGTCAAAATATGCTCTAGATATGGTAGCTGAGCCAAGAGCTCGTATGCTGAAGTTTGTCAATGGAGTATTGAACTTGGTCCTTAAGGAGTGTAGGGCTGCAATGCTAATTAAAGATATTGACCTCTCCAAGCATCATTGTTCATGCTCAGCAAATTGAAGAAGAAAAGATAAAAGACTTAGAGCGGGAGACTAAGCGGGCAAGCACATGCCAATCAGATTATGGCCACCATAGGTCTGGTGGTAGTAGCCGCCCACAGCAGTAGAGGGCTCCAACACCCATTTCAGCCAGTGCCCCTACTTTTCGATCTTGCAAGGATCAAAGGGGTGGAGCATCTGGCTCACAGTCCCAGAGTCACTGCGCCAGCAACTACTACATAGCGTGCCCTAAGCGTGGCAATAACCATCCAAGGGAATACCTTCAGGACAGAGAGGGTTTTTTTGGGTATGGCCAGCTAGGTCATCAGCTTAGATAATGCCCGTCAATAGGATGGGGGAGATCAAAATCCACCTCTTCTGCAGCTCCAGTAGGCCGACCATCTCTACTATCCCAACACTTCAAGTACGGATGGCGGCCAGTGCCAAAACCTTTTTTATGCTTTGTCCTCTTATCAGGATCAGGAGAGGTCACCTGATGTGGTCACGGGTATGTTACGTCTTTTCCATCTAGATGTGTATGCCCTATTAGATCCAGGAGCCAAACTATCATTCGTGACTCCCTATGTAGCTGTCCAGTTTGATATCAGTTCAGAAGTCCTCTCAGAACCATTCTCGATTTCTACCTAGTTGGTGAGTCAGTTAGAGCCAACCGGGTGTATAAAAACATCCCAGTCTCAATCTTGAATAAAGTCATTCCAGCCGATCTCGTAGAGTTAGACATGTCTGATTTCAACCTTATTCTTTGCATGGATTGTTTACACTCTTATTATGCCTCAGTTGACTACAGAACTAGAGTTTTTCGATTTTAGTTCCCTAATGAGCTAGTTTTAGAGTGGACGGGCAATAGTTCAGTGCCTAAGGGTCGGTTTATCCTACCTTAAGTCCAAAAAAGCTTATTTCTAAAGGGTGTATTCATCATCTAGTTCGGGTCAAAGATTCCAACTCTCAGACCCCAACTATCCATTCTGTCCTAGTTGTCAGCGAATTTCCTGACGTGTTTCCGGAAGATCTTTCTGGAGTTCCACTTGAGCCAAAAATAGACCTCGGCATAGACCTTCTTCCAAACACTCAACCCATCTCTATCCTTCCTAACAGAATGGCTCCAACTAAGCTTAAGGAGTTGAAGGATCAGCTAAAAGACATCCATGATAAGGGCTCATCATGCCCAACATCTCTCCATGGGGTGCTCCAGTATTCTTCATGCAAAAGAAAGACAGTACCCTCAGTTAGTTGAATAAGGTCACGGTTAAGAATAGGTATCCCCTACCTAGGATTGATGACTTGTACAATTAGCTTCTGGGATCCAGTTGTTTCTCTAAGGTGGATCTCACATTGGGGTACCATTAGCTAAGGGTCAGAGAATGTGACATAACGAATTTATGGTTATGTCCTTTGGATTAACTAATGCCCCCTCAGCTTTCATGGACCTGATGAATAGGGTTTTCAAGCCATATCTTGACATCTTTGTCATTGTATTTGTTGATGACATTCTGGTATACTCAGGAAGCAAGGAAGAACATGCTAACTATCTGAGGATAGTGCTACAGATGCTCAGAGACCGCCAGTTATTTGCTAAGTTAAGCTAATGTGAATTCTGGTTGAAGCCTATGATTTTCCTTGGTCATGTGGTCTCCGGTGAGGCTATTAAGGTAGATCCTCAAAAGATAGCAGCAGTGAAAGACTGGCCAAGACCTACTTCCCCAATTGAAATCAGAAGTTTCTTAGGTCTAGCCGACTATTATCGATGTTTTGTGTAAAGTTTTTCCTCCATTGCATCCCCTCTGACTGGGTTGACTCAGAAAAAGGTGAAATATTAATGGTTAGATGCGTGTGAGAAGATTTTCCAGGAGTTGAAGACTCGACTCACAACCGCTCCAGTGTTAACCTTGCCAGAAGGAACAGATGCGTTCGTAGTGTATTGTGACGCTTCCAGAATTGGACTCGGTTGCATTCTGATGCAGCAGGGTAAGGTGATAGCTTACACCTCCAGATAGCTCAAGATTCATGAAAAGAACTATCCGACTCATGAACTTGAGTTGGCAGTAGTGGTGTTTGTGTTCAAAATACTGAGGCACTACCTTCACGTGGCTCATGTGGATGTTTTGACCGATCACAAGTGCGTTCAGTATGTGTTCAGTTAGAAAGATTTAAATCTCCTTCAGAGAAGGTGGTTGGAGCTGTTGAAGGACTACAACATGTGTGTGTTGTACCACTTGGGAAAAGCCAATGTGGTGGATGATTCCCTAAGTAGGATGTCTATAGGGTGCGTGGTTCATATTGAAGAGAGTAGAAAAGAATGGCAAAGGATATACACAGGTTAGCTAAGTTGGGAGTACAGTTGGTTGATATAGCTGAAGGTGGAATAGTGGTGCAGAGTGGATCAGATTCCTCATTAGTAGTTGAAGTTTAGTCTAGGCAGGATAAAGATCCTATACTTCTTAAGCTAAAGGAAGCTGGTCTCAGAAAAGAAGTGGAGGCTTTCTCCAAAGGGGGAGATGGTGTACTCCATTACCAGGATAGACTATGTGTTTCGGATGTGGGTGACCTTAGACAAAAGATACTGGCTGAAGCACACAGTTCGAGATATTCTATCCACCTAGGAGCTACTAAGATGTATAGTGATCTATGGGATATTTACTGGTGGAACGTCATGAAAAGAGATATAGCAGAATTTGTGGCTAAGTGCCCGAACAGCCAGCAGGTTAAGGTGGAACATCAAAGACCGGGAACTATGGCTCAAGATATTAGCATACCCACATGGAAGTGGGAAAAAGTGAATAAGGATTTTATTATAGGTCTACCTAGTACTTGTCGGCAGCATGACTCAATCTGGGTGATAGTAGACCGGATGACCAAGTTAGCACATTTTCTCACAGTTAAAACTACAGACTCAGCTGAGGATTATGCTAGGCTATATATTCAAGAGTTGGTCAGATTTGATGGGGTGCCCTTGTCCATTATTTCAGATAGATGTACCCAGTTCACCTCGCATTTCTAGAAGTCATTTCAAAAGGGACTCGGTACCCAGGTCAAGCTTAGCACAACTTTTCACCTGCAGACAGATGGAAAAGCTGAGTGGACTATTCAGACCTTGGAAGATATGCTGAGAGCGTGTGTGATCAATTTCAAGTGCAGTTGGGATGATCATCTACCTCTCATCGAGTTTGCGTACAACAACAACTACCACTCCAGTATCCAGATGGCCCCATTTGAGGCATTATATTATAGGAGATGTAGATCTCCTATAAGGTTGTTTGAGGTTGGTGAAGCTACCCTGATAGGGCCAAACTCAGTTCATGAGGCTATGCATAAGGTGCAACTTATCAGGGAGAGGTTGAAAATAGCACAAAGTCGTCAGAAATCATATGCTGATGTGAGGAGAAGAGAGTTAGAGTTTGCAGTGGATTGTTGGGTTTATCTGAAAATTTCACCCATGAAAGGGGTGATAATGTTTGGGAAGAAAGGAAAAATCAGTTGGAGATATGTGGGACCTTACAGAATTATAAAGCGAATTGGCAGTGTGACATATGAGTTAGAACTACCTCGAGAATTAGCATCTGTGCACCCAGTCTTACACGTCTCACTATTGAAGAAGTGCATCGGTGATCCAACTTTAGTTGTGCCACTAGACAGTGTGGGAATAAAAGATAGTCTCTCTTAAGAAGAGGTCCTAGTTCATATCCTTGACCGCCAGGTTCGTAAGCTGAGAACAAGGAAGTCACTTCGGTGAAAATCTTGGGGAGGAACCAGCAAGTTAAGAGAGCCACATGGGTGGAAAAAGCAGACATGATGGCTAGATACCCTCACTTATTCCCTTCCAGTTCAGTTCCAACATCAGGTACTAAATCCCTCCTCAGTACTCTGTTAAGATCCATTCTCATCATCTTTATTTAGGTTTTATATATGCATTGTAGTTGCATCAAATCTATTAGCATGGTTAAGTCAGTTCAGAGTCCATTACTCCATCAGAAACTAGCTCATAGTTTCAGTCAGGGAATTGTAGCTCTTTTCGTAGTTTTTCAGTAGTTTTAGTCTTCATTCAAGGATGAATGATCCCAAGAAGGAGATATTATAACACCCTGAAACTTTCCTAGACCAAATTGAGACATTGAAAGAAAAAAAATTAGAAGAAACAAGAAAATAATGCCTCAGAACGACCGAGACAATCAGTCGTGGTTAGCTCCAACGACTCATTGCATCAGTCGTGGTCAGCCATGTTTGGTCCTTCGGGAACCAACAGGACAAGGAACGACCCATTGTGAGAAAAAATGAGTGTTCCTATCAGTCATTAGTCCTCAGCTCAATAATCCCTCTTTCAGGACCTCACAACTCAACCAATGAGTCGTCGCTTGATACAACAACTCGTGGTGTGAGTCGTTGGTTGAGAATCTCAGAAACCCTCTTCAGTGACAACCAGTGGTAGCAATGACCCATTGTATCACACAACGAGTCGTTGTGACCACCCATCATGTAAAGTCATGGATTTTTATAAATATTTCCAGTGAAGATAACGACTGGACACAACAACCCGTTGGGTCCACCAATGAGTGATTGTGTTGCCCGTTGCTAGACTTTTCAGATATTTTCATTCAATGACCATGGGAGGAACCAACGACCCGTTGGTTCATCCAACATGTCTTGGTATCTCCCATTTCCAAATCCAGTGAGCCCAAAACCCAGGCAATAGGACTAACGACTAGTCCCAATGAGTCGTGATCTCAACCAACAACTCGCTGAGTGACCCATTGGTCCCCCATCGGGAAGTTATTCAAATTTTATTCCAAGGTTATTTTTTTAATTTCCTAGCCTTTTTATCTTTAAACCTTGTCGTTTTGGACTTATTTAGGAGGGAGTTAAAGGGTTAGAATGACATTCCCCCTTTATTTCACTCATTCCCTCATGTCTAAAGTGGAGAAATAGTCAGGAAGCACATAGCAGAACTATGGCATTTGACTACTTCTTCTCAGAATTTCTCAAGGATTTCCTCAGGGATTCTTCACCAGGTATGTGGCAATTCTACAAGGGAATTGTTCTTCCCTTGTGTCCCCAAAACCATTTTCTAATTCATCGATCAGTTACAGCCTTGTGGATTCAAAATGTAGAAAGTTTTCAGACAAAATTATTTAAGATTTCAAGTGGAAAATTATTCATGATGTTAACTTCTTTATTATTCCCAATTTTTAGAAATTTGTGAAACTAGCGTCTAGTGGAATGATTTAACGCTAGTTTCTGAATTTAGTAAAATTAGAATCTTGCGTGTTGGACTAGTTTTCCCTGTAGCTTGATTCTATCATTTTTGGGATTCCCATATTGTTAGTATATGTTGAAATCTCAGGCAGATGCGTGTTAGTCTAGCATCAATCAGATTATTAGCATACTTAGTATTTTCTAGAAATGTCAGCTGATCAGTTTGACTACAGTCATTTCTTGAGGCGTTAGTGGTGCCTCCTAGTTATAAGTTATTAGACTCAAATATCAGATTTTAGTGGTTCTTTAGATGGTCATAACACATCTAGATAAGCAACTCTGACCAGTCTTAGAACCCCCAACTTCAAATTTCAGTTTGTTCTCTAAACAATTACGACTCTTCGAGATAAGCAGCTCTGGCCAGTCTTAGAACATCAGTTACAGAATCCATTCCGATAAGACTCTCAGGGTACTTCCAGATAGGTATTCCCGACTTAGTCTTGGGCCCTAGTTTACAGCTATCAGCTTAATAGTCTGTCTAAGACTATCCAGTGGAAGTAGGACTTAGCGCCGACTGGACCGGGGTTCCAGTGCACCTAAGTTCCCCGAACTACGTTGCTACTGTAGGTTATTTTTATTGGCCTAATGGCCCTAGGCTTGTGATCACCCAGTTCATGCCTTTATACCCCTGCAAGGTATATCTGGTCCTACCGATGAGGTGTATACATCGGACTCCACGTCTAGCTTACATGGTTATATTTCAGTTATAGCCTCTCTCACTAGTCAGTATACTTCCAGTATAGCTCAGCTCAGAGCATTTTCAGTTTACTCAGTTCAGTACAGTTAGTTCATACAAGTATCTCAGATTTAGGGGATGTTTATGATCATCATACAGGGTCATTTTGACCATTTCAATATATTTCAGTTTATTCAGTTTTAGTATTTCAGTTGATCATTGCATGTCAGTACAGTTCAATGATTCAATCTCCATGTTATGCTTTCTCCTACTTACGCAGTACATTCAAAGTACTGATGCATACTCTCTATGATGTATCGTATTATTATACAGCTGCAGGTTCTCAGTCTCAGCACCATTAGCAGATCTTCTCCAGGTGATATCAGTTGTACCAGTGGTGAGTCCTCATCTTTCAAGGACGATGTTCATTTTCTTCAGTTATTTTCATACAGTTAGACTTTAGCATTAGCTGGGGGCTTGTCCCAGCAACTCATCAGTTGTAGTTGGCTTTCAGATATAGATTCAGAGTTTTAGTTTGTTTTCAAATGTATAAACTTTTATTATTTAGTTTTCCTTATTTAATCTTCCGCTAAGATTACTTAGATTACCAGTGTTATGATAGACCATGGGTTGGCTTGGGGTTATTGGTGACTCCATGTACCGTGTCTCGTCCAAGGTATAGACTCGAGTCATGACACTTAAGATTTGAAATTAATTACTTAATACTATGAATATGGATAAATTCCTTATAGGTTTAATTTCTCTCTCATTATTTATGAGTAGCTAAATTTCTTGTTAGGGTTGTGTGTGCATGAATGGGGTTTAGATTAGATTGGCTGTTGATGATTGTTCTTATATTTGAGCAGTAAGCATGGATCTATGTTTTTTCCATGTTTTAATTCAATAATTGATAGTTGCAGACATTGATTTAGCTTTCTTATCTTGCTTTTTCTTGAAAGAGAGAAGTAAGGTTTGGGTGAGCATTCAATAGTGAGGAATTGGATGTGTGATGCTAGGGCTTGAACTAGAGCTAGAAATAGTCAAGACTCATATTCATACTCAATTAAAGGATTAAGGTTTGAGATAGCTTAACCCTTCCTCAATCTTTGTTGATTGGCTTTGGGGTTTGAGAAAACCCAAGGTAAACACATCTTTTTGGTTGAGAAACATAGCGTGTAGCCATAACCAACGCTCTCCATGCTCTAGTCATATCTAAGGCACTTCAATCAACCCTATCAAGTCGATGCCCCATCAAATGCACACCATAGTCGCTCTCATTAATTGCAACAAGTAGCTTGCCTTTTCTTCATTTTATAATTCAAAATTAATACTTACTTTCTTTTTCCCCCAACATTTACTTTGTGGTGTCTAGATATTATGCTAGCTAGTTTTAGTTAATTTATAATTTGGGACAATCTCTCATCAATATCTGTGGGATTCGACCCCGACACTCGTTGTGAAGTTATTTTTTTCACAGCGACTGCAGACACCTACATTAAAACGGAGAGTTGCATTGAGCATTATAAAAAATGGCACTATTGCCGGAGATTGAGATGTGATTACCATTTATTGTTTATCACTTCAGATTTTGTTGGCATCTTGTGTTGTTTTCACTTTGTTTTGTGTTTTTGTTGATTTCTTAGGAGTGCAAAGATAAGCAATGCTAGTGATGCTGGTAGCGTGGACGGGTTCATGGATGTGGAGGTTGAACCTATGGCTAAGAATATAGTTGTGCCATTTTCCACGCTAGTGATGCTGGTAGCTTGGATAGGTTAATAGTTCCTAAAGATCTTTTAAAACATCTTTTTTTAGAGGGATAATCACAGTTCATAAAGTTGACACTTTTCATAAGAGGATTCATGGAACTCCTGAAATAATCAAGAAAGATCATAAAACACATGAAGGAAATCATGGGAATTAAAAAACAAAGAATTATATACCTATCGTACTTGACTTTAACCCTAACAACTCAAAAATAAGGGTTTTATGTGAAAAATTCATTAAAATGTAGTATGGGAATGAATCAAGGTGTTCCCGTACATGAGATAGTCTTACACACATTAATTGAAGTCAAGCAATTGGAGAACAACTATATTGTTGAAGACGAATGCTTAGATTTCATCCACTTTCTTAAAGAGAGGTTTTTCCTTGAAACCCTAAGATGGTAGGAAAAGATTCTTCATATATTATAATAATTTCCATAAAAATCCCATGGAAAAGCTCAATAATGTTACCTTAATGTCAGAGGACTTGGAGAAGAGAGGAATGTCAAATTGGTCTTGAGAGAGGAGAAAAAGTGGAAGTACAATCGAACTTAATGAATTTATAATGGGTTGTGTGGGACCTCTTATAGAGGAATTGGTACCGGTTACGGTACTGTGCATGCAATTTACAATCTGTAAGTAACATCATAGGTCAACTCAAAATTTCTCTTCTCGTACTTATGGTTCCACTTACCATTCGTAAGTGATGATTTGGTAATATATCAACTCATTTGGCTCTTAAGCATGAGCTTTAGCTTAGTTTTCAAGTCATTTAGATAAATTTTATGCCCTTTTTGCCTTTTCATGTGCAGATATCTGATTTGAAGAAAAAGAGCAAGAAGTGGAGTAAAAATAGGAAATCAGGTGAAACCGGCTGAGTCAACCTAGTCATAGGAGAGGCAATAGAGGAGAATCCTTCCATGAATTATCTATAATAACCGTCTAGGCCTAAGAAGCTCCTAAGGTGTGACAGAGTGCTAGGTCTTCACCAGTTCTTAACTGCTTCTATCTTTTAAGGATCCACCTGAACCTATTGCTGGTGATAACATGACCAAGGAATGTCATTGATCTCATCCATAATTCACACTTGATGAACTTAGAAAATAACTGGCGGTCCTTGAGAGTCTGCAAAACTATCCTCAAGTGGTCGACATGCACATCCTCACACTGGGAATAGACTAGGACATCAGGTGAAGGTTGAACACCAGAGACTGGGAGGTACGAATTAGGATATCAAAATCCCTACTTGGAAGTGGGAAGAGATCAACATGGATTTCATTATAGGTCTACCTTCTATGCGCCAACAACAGGATTCAATTTGGTTGGTTGTAGACCGGATGATTAAGTCAACATAGTTTCTACCAGTTAAGACCACAAATTGGACTATTCTAGACTATACATTCGGGTTTTGTGCAGGTTACATGGGGTCCCTTCATCCATCATTTTGGATAGAGGTACCAAATTCACCTTGCACTTAGAAGTCATATCAGAAGGGACTTGGTACTCAAGTTAAGCTCAACACCACTTTTCACCCACCGATAGATGGCCAGGATGAGCAGACCATTCAGGCTCTAGAGAATATGTTGAGGGCTTGCAGGATCAATTTCAAGAAAAGTTGGGATGATCACCTACCTCTTATCAAGTTTGTGTATAACTACAGCTACTGCTCTAGCACCCAGATTGGCCCATTTGAGGACCTTTATGTTATGAGGTGTTAGTTTCCTGTAGGGTGATTTGAAGTTGGTGAAGATATCTTAATAAGGCCTAAATTAATTGATGGGGCCACGGAGAGAGTTCAACTTATCAGAAAAAGGCTAAAAACAGCTTAGAGCCATCAAAAATCATATGTAGATGTGAGGAGAAGAGAACTTGAGTTTGTTATTGATAATTGGGTATATTTGAAAATTTCTCCTATGAAAGGGGTGATGAGATTTTAGAAGAAAGGAAAACTCAGTCCCCACTATGTTGGTCCTTGTACGATACTGAGGCGCATTGGTAATGTGGCCTACAAGCTAGACTTGCCCGCGGAGTTAGCATTAGTACATCCAGTATTTTATGTATTTTTGTTAAATAAATGCATCGATGACCCGACCTTATTTGTGCCTTTAGAGAGTGTTGAATAAAGGATAGTTTCTCTTATGAAGAGGTCCCAATTAGGATTATTAACTGTCAGGTTCGTAAGTTAAGAAATAAGGAGGTCGCTTTTGTGAAAATTCTTTGGAGGAATCATATTGTAGAGGAAGCTATATGGGAATCTTAAGTAGATATAATGGCTAAGTACCCTCACCTTTTCCCTTCTAACTCAGCTTCTGCATCAGGTACTAGTTTCTTCCTTAGTACTCTACTCAGTTTCATGAAAATCTCATGCTCTTCCGTTCTATTCATGTCTAAGTATGCATATTTATTGCATGAATCCAGTTTAGTATGTGTATTCAGAGTCAGTTACTCCCTCGGTATTCAAATTATAGTATTCAGTATTGGGATTACATCTCTTTCCCTACCCGTTCAGTTTAATTAGTCTCCATTCGATGACGAATATTTCTAAGGGGGAGATAATGTAATAACCCAAAAATTCCTAATCCTATACCCCATATATGGAGTATGGACCAGTAGAAAAGTTGGAAAAAAATTGTTGCCTCAGAACAATTTATGTTACGACTCGTTAGATGATACTATGAGTCGTGGTCAGACTCGTGGTAGGCAGTTAGTGGAAATTTTTAGGATCCAGTTGTAATGACTCATGTCGCAACTCATGGGGTGCTGTGACGAGTCATGACATACCCTATCATGAGAAACAATCTAAAATTTGTCAAATCTTCCCCAGAACCGTGAGTCAAATGATGACTTATGGTGACTTGTAATGGATCGTAGTGAGAAACGTGGTTAGCCTCAAAAGATTCATCCCTTAGTCCAGGAGTCCATACCACGAGTCGTGGTACGATGGTACAACTTGTGGCCATGATTCATTGGTTCCCCCTAAAAATAGAGTCCTGATGTGACGAGTCACGGGATTACTCGTTGGGCCAAGTGACGAGTCGTGGGAGAAAAGTTCAGATTATTGGTCAAGGTGATTTGGTGGTAACAGATGGCCACCACGAGTCATGGTGAGAACCAAACACTTATGGAATAACCCGTACTATATGAGGTATTCTCGGATGGTTGATTTATTGTAACGACCCACTTTATCAAATCTTTCATTCGCTCACTTCTTAAAGTAGTTTAGCAACCCGTTGGACCAAATGAGCAATATATTTTTCCTTTTCATTTTCCTGGTTCAAAGTATCGGGGATTAACAAGTTTATATTTGTCACCTTTGTTCTCTTTTCTAAAGTAACCAATCATTTTTGTCTTGTTTTCTTTGCCAGAGATCTGTGTGGGAGATAATAATACACTTGCTTTGAATCTGGTGGTGTAGGTCATCTTACCAACACAAATCAACCCTTTTTTAAAAAAATCAAAAGTAAACATGATAGTCCATCAATCAGATATTAAAATAAAGCAAGACTTATTTTGCTTAAAATAGAATATTTCAAAATTTGAGTAAAATGGAAGCGTTTAGAGGGTGACCTAAAAAGAGAACTGAATGGATATGATTTTGACCATTTGACTGATTCTGAGATCTCAATGAAATTAGATGAATTTGACTTGTAAAAATTAAGTGATCTAAAGAAAGATTTGGCTATTCATACTCTCTTTAGATATGACACAAGTTGCCTTATAAAATGTTTATTTGAAAAGATTTTTGAAAGTAAAAGAATTCTAAATTAGGGTTGAGTCAATATTGGTGGCATAGTTGAGTAAATGTGACAACAATTAGGTGAGAAAAATGATTTTAAGAATGATGTGGTCAACATGAACTGAACGATGACCTAACAATTTTTCTAAAACGTTTTAGAATATAGAACTATGGGTGGTTTCAGACATTCCGAGAGTAGAATATGAAAAGTATTTAGGAAGGCTCAAATTTTTAAGTCTATATGTTTGATGATGTTCTAAGTATCTGGAATAAAATAATGGACCAATCATGTTTAAAAATAAATATATTTATTGACACATAAGCCTAATAAGCATAATTGAAACAAAATTATGTATCACTTAGCACATAAACAATATATAACACACCGTAATAAGTATGTAACCTTTTAAATCAAAGGTAATCCTATTATTTGAAAGATGTATATACTGTTTCTAAGATGTTCCGTTGCCCTAAAATATGTTCATTAATAATAATAAAACTACAAAGTTTATGGATGTATCAAATGATAATACAAAATAAAGAGAAAGGGGGATAAAAATATTAGTCCCACGCAGGGATAAAGTGGTAAATCCTAACCTAAGCCACCATTGAAGGTCCTTCATTCTTGAATTCTTTGAATTTTTCGAACACCTTTCGGATAAAAAAATTATTCTCCGACTTAAAATAAAGAATCTACTAAATGGATATTTCCAACTCCGAGGGACAATGATTCACACAATTCAGCAAACACATTATTCAATTATATCACATAGTTAGATAAATGTCATTGGGTCGAAGACTTAAGAAATAGGGTGGTCTACCAATGGATTTAATATGCCAAGGGTATTAAACTGTCTATACAAGTGCGTTAAAATTAGATTTTAGTTTATCTCTACTCTAACTGGACTAGATTTGACTTTGAAAAGAGGTCAGGTACCCGATTGGACAACATGGGGAGGGACAATAAGGACTGTTTGTCCGGCCCAAGAATCAACTACCCATCATGCTATCCCAAAAATTTAAATTTTATTTGAAAAACGATTGCGACCTGCATAACCGCTTTTGTGGTTATGCAAAAAGGTGATTGTGGCAATTCGCAGAATATTCTATGAATGCAATGATAATTATAATTGAATTTAAATACATAATTATAAATTTAACGATGAATACAGATAAAGGTTAACCAAAAAATCTAGATGAATCCCTAACAAAATTATCATTCTGTTATGATCCCTTTTCGAACAAAGGTAAAAACATTCTATAGGTTCAACTCTTTTTGAAAGACACAAAGTCACCACTTAATTTTTATAAAATTAGGAAAACAATTAAAAAGTATTTGAGAAAAACCTTTTATTTAAAGACAGATTCAGGAAGGGTTCAAATAATCATCTTAGGAAGGTGAAAGACACCTTAAATGATCCAGAAAACACGATTAACCAAAAAATTAAAATATTTTTTGCTAACTCAGCACATTCTTTTAAGATTACTTTATAAGAAAACTTTATTTTAAAAATGCATAGAAATATTTTGAACCTTATCATTTTATTTTATTTCATATCATGAAAAAACTTAAAGGGTCAAAGGTTTAAAAGTTTTAACTTTAGCAACTTTATCTGAGTTAAGCTTTTGAGTTAAATACTTAACTGAATCACTAAACGTGAATTCAAGTTAATCACTAACTACGAAAGAATATAGATAATCTTTAAGTTAGTCTCAATAGTTAAGTGTTTGCCTAAATCAATATTGAATCTTTTATAGATAAACAAGTGAGTATATTATTGTAACTCGATAAATAAAAACTCTATGAGGAATAATCTATATTATGAATAGAAAAGGACTAAATTAGTAACATTTTAACAAGCCAAATAAATATAATCCATTTGACTAAAAGAAATAAAAATTTTGAGTTTTTGAACCCATACTAATACTACCACGATCTGCTTTTATTGTTGTATACTATTGGGTTGTGGTCCCACTTTTTCTTTTTCTGCTAGGGTGCATTGCGAGAACGCAAAAGGAACAAATGAAGAGTATATGTAGATTACAAATTCAGTAATAACATGAGTCTTAAAACGAGAATCTTGGGAAGCGAGAATCTTTTATGAGGAGTCCATTTGCTCTGTACATAAAACAAAGTTATAGAAGGAATAAATTAGAGATGCCACAAATACAAAGAATATCCAAATGATATGCTTTAAAAGAAATGCATTTAGAATTAGTAATTGCTACAGTAAAAAAATAAAAAGCTTTAGCTATACATGTGATAGTGGATATGCTCTATTTTCATTTCCGCTCTTGCATTATATTGAATTGATAAGTGAAAACATGCTAGAGTCCTTTTAATAGTAAAGAGGAGTTGCAATGCTACTGATTACTTATTTACATACAGATTATTTCTCATAGACATAATTGTGGTAATCATGCCCATAGACATATACTTATAAAAATTAGAAAGCAACGCAATAAATTGTTAATTTAAACTTTAAATTAAATTAAAATAAAATAGTTAGACATGCTCGAACATTAATATAGAAATAAAAGTATCCTTATTTTGTCTATCTTTTTCATTAAAACGAAAGTAAACATACGTTAAAGATTGAATGCAAGTAGACAATTTAAACTCTTCGGCAAAGACATCATTATAACCCGCCACTCAAGATTGAATTTAAACATATATTCAAGTGAAAATTCAGAACGAAATTAGAGAAAAATAAATAATTAAATAAATAAATAAAAGAGAAAAGGAAGAAGGCGAGGAAGTTATTCGAAGCAGCAAACTGGGTGTGAGTTGATAACAAGCTCCTTCTCCATAGTAAAGCTCACATAGAAATCAGAAAATTAACAAAGAGAAGAAAATTTAGATTTTAGATTTTAGGCTCGACTATTTTAAAAATAATTTTCAAAGAAATTTATTCTTAATCTAGAATAGTCTAGTGAGTAGTGAAAGAAAGGGATCTTTATATAGGATTCCAAATCCTCAAATTCCTCAAGAGAGGGAGCTTGTTGATCTAGAAGAAATCTCAATCCATTCTTCTTCTATGAAAAGTTTGCTTAGGTTCTTCGTCAAAATTCTCTAAGTTGTTATTGCCAGCAACCCTTCATATTCAAAAATTGGTACTTGTATAAGAACAACTATGACCAAATTGTTAACACTTGAACAAAAAATATAACAATAGCCAAAACTAAATAAATGGTTAATTTTCATGTCCTAGGCAACAATGCCCAAAACTCATAAAAGTTTTCAATGCACACACAAGCGCACATGGTCGACAAGTAATATAGTGAATTAGGAGTCGGATATTATACCTACAGAGGTTTATTTCACGGTTTATCAGGTTCACTATTATCAAATAATCAAACAAGTATTTTTACAATAATTGATTTCATTTATTAAAGTCTACTACAAAAAAAAAAACTAAGTAACTATTCCAAAAGTTATCACTATCGATTGTTGGGGTGCTAAAATCTATCACAATAGGAGATGATATTTTAGGGTTATGGCTTTGATAATATTCATATTGAGTATCCACTTAACTTGACTTTAATTATCGTGTTATTGATTAATGAAAATTACTATGATTAGGCTCTCTCGAGCTTGTAGCCCTTTGATCCGTGCCCTCCCTTCCACGTCTATCTCTCAATAATCAAGTATGTGCCAAAAACACTTACAAATCTACTTTGTATTAACCAAGAAATTGGTATATGTTTATCCTATCGACAAATCAATCCCCTATATAGAGCTATTTAACCTTATTACATGCCCTAGACCCACTCTCTCGAGTCCAATCTAGGATTGAAAGATGTACTGTATTAGTCGTGAAGCCATAAAATAATTATGCCCAAGACTAAATAAATAAATACACAAGTCGTAGCTTGATGATAAATATATTAATAAGTCAAATCAAGTCCATACAATAGCAATTATGCAGCTACCATAACTCAGAAAAAAGGTATAGCCATTTATATTCATAGAAACCACCAAAATAATGTTATTTATGCATATAAACATCTAATAAAGATGAAAAAACATAAAAATCAAAAGATTTTGTATCTCTATGTGCTCCAAGTGCTAATCCTTGTGAAATACGCGTGAACCCCTTCAAAAATTACTTTTGGGTATATTTATAGACTCGGAAAAATCTTCAGATGAACTCTCCCAATAAACTCTTGATTCTTCTAAAAATAGACATTGGACCATCTTTCACCACGCTACATTGGCCATCATAATGACTTCTACCATGTTGGTCATCACAGCAGGTTGCCTTACTTGCTTCAACCTTGGTTAATTCTATCATTTGTCTCACGTTCCACTATGGCACCTAGTGATTGCGGTGGATTTTACCACTTGGGACACCACATCACTGTGACTTCTCCTTGATACTTTTAGAAAAATTTCATGGTCCCTTTATGCTCCACGACAGCGCATTGAGCAACACAGTCGATTTTACTGTGTGATAGTGTCTTGCAATGGCTTTTATTTCTATGACTTGGCCAAAATATCTGATAGTCTTCAATCGACATATTGTGTCAATCAATAGGTTATGAAAATGTACATGGAGGTTTTTGTTACATAGGTAAGAATGAAAGAGGAGACTTACTTTTGTATTTCACTAAAGCTTTTGGACTGGTGGTATTTAATTTGAGTTTCTCGAAGAAGGAGGATCACTTGGTGACCTTTAATAGTACTATGGCTTGGATTGAGATAGATTACTTGCTCCTTTTTAATACCCCAGAAGTGCTCAAGACTAGGCTCGGGATTTAAAAATGAAAAGTAGAAGAAATATGAAATATATTCTCAGAACGGGTCTTTCTATGGATTGTTGGTACCACCAACGACCCGTTGGATGTGTTCGTGCTGAGGTACTGCAGGTTTGGAGTTAGAAGTAACGGATCTAGGAATGACCTGTTGTTCTATGTGACGACTCATTGGATGGGGTCATTGTGATGCTTATCCTTAGTCAAGGAGGACGTAAAAAGTCGTGGAACGACTCGCTACAGGAAATAACGTGCCTTCGTCAGCGGTCGTCTAAAGGGATCCTAGGTAAACGCAGTGGTGACGATGACAGGCAGAAACGAGTCGTTCGAGCTAGCAACAACCCGTCTTTTCTAGTTGTAGTGAGGGACTAGAGACTTGGAGTCATGGAGTAGTAATGGAAGGTAACAATGGATTGTGGGAGCTCATAATAGATTGTATTGACGTCCATTGTCACTGGCAATTAAGTTTTTCTAGGAAATTCATTAGGGGTATTTTCACCATTCCTAAGTCGTAGGATCCTAAGCTACGTCATTTCAAGCTTGAAATAAGCAGTTTTATGAGGGGTAAGTTTATTCTAGGCTCATTCACTTTCATGCACGCAAGATTGAGGGCTAGAAGGTGATCAAGCTTAGGTTCTCTACAAGTTCTTCCTTAATTCTCTTTAGGCTATCAAGGAATTGGTGTAATCAGATCCTATCAGGTTTTTAAGGTTATGAATGGGTGAATTTGTTCACACCCATGCCCAATCCCTCTGTAGATCATGAAAATCCATATGTCGAATTCTATGAGATTTTAACTCAATATATGAAATTCCTAACTTTCTACATGGGTATGATCTAAGTATGTTTATATTATTGAATTATGATTCATGGACAAGATTTACATTGTTTTAAATTACAATCATGTTTTCAAACTTTACAAATTAAAATGCCCAACTACGAGAAGTTCATGAAAGTTGAGATTTAAGAAGAATATTCAAGCATGTAGAGATAATATTGTTGAAAAGCATGTTTTCAAATTACCCAAACTTATGATCATGTTTTCAAGTGAATTATGTATTTTCAAGCATGATTAAATTATTGGGCGATGCTCATATATTCAAGCATGATTTATGATTTCACGAAATAGCTTACCACATGGTTTTGGAGTTAAGACTCTTATTAATGTTTAGCTTGTTGTAATGTTTGAGCAAAAGCTCCTCATATATGATTCGATATGTGATATGTGTTTGATTATTCAGCTTCATCAATAGACGATAGTAAGCTTCATTGGAAAAAACAATGGAGAGCATATGCATATTTTTGGGAGTTGTTTGTAGCACCTAGTAGGCTAAGGGTCGGACAACCCTATGCCTCAGAACTATACGCCAACATAGGTTTACATATCATATATGTACTTTGGAACCTCCCTTTTGAGATATCCCCTGACTCGATTGGGCCTTTAGCTTGATATCGATATCATGATATTGTCCTTAGCCCTGGAAAGGCTTTGGATGGCTCTACCCACTTGAGTGTGATAGTTGGGACCACGTAAACTCTATCATGGTATGTCGGTTATATGATGAGTCTCCCATTGTTCCTCATAATTTCAATTATGCATGTATATCATTCATGATATACATATATATATATATATATTCTAAAGCAGGTTTGACCAAATGTTCTGTTTTACTTATGATTATAAGATTTCATCTTTAGGTCATTCGATTCAGTTATGATGTTCAGTTATGTTCAGATTATGATTTTAGAAAATAGCATGCAAGCCCTACTCTCAGATTCTTGATTTGATTATGTTTTATATTATGCATGTTTTAAATGATTTTACTTATTTAGCGGTTTTACTTACCTTGCATACTTGGTACATCCCACGTACTAGAAACATACTCTATGTTGTATCATTTTATGATACAGACCCAGATCTTCAGACTCAGCCCCACCACTAGCCAGCTTTCAGAGTTTTCATCCAGTCGCTATTGGTAGGTCCTCATCTCCCGAGGACCATTTGTTATCAGATACCTTTGCACTTTTAGTATTCAGACTTGTGGGGTTAGTTGGGGGTGTTGTCCCATCAACCCATCAGATATGTTAGAAGCTTTCAGACAGGGCATAGTATTCAGTTGTTATGTAGTATGTGAACTCCGGTTTAGGATTATGTATGATTAGACTTCCGTCATGCTTATTATGTTAAGTCCCCTAGGGCTCCTTGTCCGTGTCTCGCTCCGGGCCAATGTTTGAATCGTGCAAAACTTTGTATCAGAGCAATAGGTTTGAAGTGTCCTAGGGTGTCTAAAAGCCACATTAAATAGATTCTTTTTCATTGGTATGATGCGCGCCACACTTATGACGAAGAGGCTACGAGACATTTTGGAAATGTTCCCTTCTTTCATGATCTATGTCATGCGGTGAAATGTATCTCTATCCTTCTAACTCGTGCTATTCGCGATTGCAGAATCATGCCTCCCCGAAGAGCTAACGGTAGAAGGAATGGGAATGGAAATGTCCACAAGGATGGCAATGGAGACGGGCACCAACAAGCCCCACCAGTCTATGAGCACCATGCACCAGAGCCAGTTGCCCACGCTGAATTTAGGGCATCCATATAGATGCTAGCGCAGGCCTTGACCGCTCAGGTCAACCAGTAGGCAGTGGTGCATGTCCCGCAAAACGGAAATGCGACAATAACACGAGTCAGAGAATTCCTAAGAATGAACCCACTAGAGTTTCGTGGGTCCAAGGTGGACGAGGACCCACATGAGTTTATCGATAAGTTTTTGAGCCCATAGGGATACTTCCACGATCTGCTTCTATTGTTGTATTCTATTGGGTTGTGTCTCACTTTTGCTTTTTCTGCTGGGGTGCATTTTGAGAAACCAAAAGGAACAAATGAAGAGTATATGCAGATTCCAAATTTAGTAATAACATGAGTCTTAAAACGACACTCTTGGGAAGCAAGAATCCTTTATGAAGACTCTATTTGCTCCGTACATGAAACAAAGTTATGGAAGGAATAAATTAGAGATGCCACAAATACAAAGAATATCCAAATGATATGCTTTAAAATAAATGCATTTAGAATTAGTAATCACTATAGTAAAAAAATAAAAAGCTTTAGCTATACATGTGATAATGGATATGCTTTATTTTCATTTCCACTCTTGCATTTTAATATTGAATTGATAAGTGAAAACATGCTAGAGTCCTTCTAATAGTAAAGAGGAGTTGGAATGCTACTGATTACTTATTTACATACGGATTATTTCTCATAGACATAATTGTCGTAATCATGCCCGCAGACATATACTTATAAAAATCAGAAAGCGGCGCAATAACTTGTTAATTTAAACTTTAAATTAAAATAAAATAAAATAATTAGACATGCTCAAACATTAATATATAAATAAAAGTATCCTAATTCTGTGTATCTTTTTCATTAAAACGAAAGTAAACATACATTAAAGATTGAATTCAAGAAGACGATTTAAACTCTTCGGTAGAGACATCATTATAACCCGCCACTCAAGATTGAATTTAAACATATATTCAAGTAAAAATTCAAAATGGAGTTCGAGCAATATAAATAATTAAATAAATAAATAAAAGGGAAAAGGAAGAAGGCGAGGAAGTTCTTCGAAGCAGCAAACTGGGTGTGAGTTGATAACAAGCTCCTCCTCCATAGTAAAGCTCACATAGAAATCAGAAAACTAACAAAGAGAAGAAAATTTAGATTTTAGATTTTAGGCTAGACTATTTTAAAAATAATTTTCAAAGAAATTTCTTCTTAATCTAGAATAGTCTAGTGAATAGTGAAAGAAAGGGATCTTTATATAGGATTCCAAATCCTCAAATTCCTCAAGAGATGGAGCTTGTTGATCTAGAAGAAATCTCAATCCCTTCTTCTCCTATGAAATGTTTGCTTAGGTTCCTCGTCAAAATTCTCTAAGTTGTTATTGCCAACAATCCTTCATATTCAAAAATTGGTACTAGTATAAGCACATCTAAGATCAAATTGTTAACAATTGAACAAAAAATATAACAATAGCAAAAGCTAAATAAATGGTTAATTTTCAAGTCCCAGGCAACAACGCCCAAAACTTATAAAGCTTTCAATACACATACAAGCGCACATGATCGCCAAGTAATATAGTGACTTAAGAGTCGGATATTATACCCACAGAGATTTATTTCATGATTTATCAGGTTCACTATTATCAATTAATCAAACAAGTATTTTTACAATAATTGATTTCATTTATTATAGTCTACTACAAAACCTAAACTAAGTAACTATTTCAAAAATTATCACTATCGATTGTAGAGGTGCTAAGATCTAACACAATAGGAGATGATATTTTAGGGTTATGGCTTTGATAATATTCATATTGAGTATCCACTTAACTTCAATTTCATTTTCGAGTTATTGATTAATGAAAATTACTATGATTAGGCTCTCTCGAGCTTGTAGCCCTTTGATTCGTGCCCTCCCTTCCACGTCTATCTCTCAATAATCAGGAATGTGCCAAAAACGCTTACAAATATACTTTGTATTAACCAATAAATAGGTATATCTTTATCGTATCGACAAATCAATCCCATATAAAGAGCTATTTAACCTTATTGCACGCCCTAGACTCACTCTCTCGAGTCCAATCTAGGGTTCAAAGATGTACTCTATTTGTCGTCAAGCAATAAAATAATCATGCCGAAGACTAAATAAATAAATACACGTCGTAGCTTGATGATAAATATATTAGTAAGTCAAATCAAGTCCATATAATAGCAATTATGCAGCTACCATAACTCCAAAAAAAATGTATTATCCATTTATGTTCATAGCAAGCACCACAATAAATTTATTTACGCATATAAATATCTAATGAAGATGAAAAAAACGTACAAATCAAAATATTTTGTATCTCTATGTGCTCCAAGTGCTAATCCTTGTGAAATACGTGTGAACCCCTTCAAAAATTATTTTAGGGTATATTTATAGTGTCGGAAAAATCTTCAGATGAACTCTCCCAATAAACTCTGGATTCTTCTAAAATAGACATTGGACCATCTTTCACCATGCTGCATTGGCCAGTATAATGACTTCTACCATGTTTGTCATCACAACAGACTTCCTTACTTTCTTCAACCTTGGTTAATTCTATCATCTGTCTCACGTTCCACTGTGGCACCTGGTCATTGCGGTTGATTTTACCAATTTGGACACCACATCACTGTGACTTCTCCTTGATAATTAGCTTAGAAAAATTTCATGGTCCCTCGCATTGAGCAACACATTCGATTTTATTGCTTGATCGTGTCTTGTAATGGCTTTTATTTCTATGACTTGGCCAAAATATTTGTCAGTCTTCAATCGACATATTGTGTCAATCGAGAGGTTATGACAATGTATGTGGAGGTTTTGGTTATAAAGGTAAGAATAAAAGAGGAGCCTTACTTTTGTATTTCACTAAAGCTTCTGGATTGGTGGTATTTAATTTGAGTTTCTTGAAGAAGGAGGATCACTTGGTGACCTTTAATAGCATTGTGGCTTAGATTGAGATAGATTACTTGCTCCTTTGTAACACCCCAGAAGTGCTTAAGACTAGGCTCGTGATTTAAAAATGAAAAGTAGCAGAAATCTGAAAAATATTCTCAGAACGGGTCATGGTACGGATCGTTGGTACCACCAACGACCCGTTGGATGTGTCCGTGGTGAGGTACTGAAGGTTTGGAGTTGGAAGTAATGGGTCCAGGAACGACCTGTTGTTTGATGTGACGAGTCGTTGGATGGGATTATTGTGAGGCTGGTCCTTAGTCAAGGAGGAAGTAACAAGTCGTGGAAATACCCGCTACAGGAAACAACATGCCTTCGTTAGCGGTCGTCTAAAGGGATCCTTGGTTATGGAAGTGGAGACGACGACTGGCAGCAATGAGTCATTCGATCTAGAAACGACCCGTCCTATCTGGTTGTGGTGAGGGACTAGAGAATTGGTTTCATGGAGTAGCAACGGAAGGTAACAACGGACTGTGGGAGCTCACAACCGATCGTATTGACGTCCGTTGTCATTGGCAGTTCAATTTTTCTAAGAAATTCATTAAGGGTATTTTCGTCATTCCTAAGCCCTAGGGTCCTAAACTATATCATTTTAAGCTCGAAATAGGTAGTTTTATGAGGGATAAGTTCATTGTAGGCTCATTCACATTCATGCATGCAAGATTGAGGGCTAGAAGGTGGTCAAGCTTAGGTTCTCTACAAGTTCTTCCTTAATTCTCTTTGGGATACCAAGGAATTGGTGTAATCAGATCCTATCAGGTTTGTAGGGTTATGAATGGGTGAATTTGTTCACACCCATTCCCAATCCCTCTCTAAATCATGAAAACACATATGTCAAATTCTATGAGATTTTAACTGAATATATGAAATTCCTAATTTTATACATGGGTATGATCTAAGTATGTTTATACTATTGAATTATGACTCATAGGCAAGTTTTACATTATTTTCAATTAAAATCATGTTTTCAAGCTTTATAAATTAAAATTCCCAACTATGAGAAGTTCATGAAAGTTGAGATTTATAATGAATATTCAAGCATGTAGAGATATTATTGATCAAAAACATTTTTTCAAATTACCCAAATTTATGATCATGTTTTCAAATGAATTATGTATTTTAAAGCATGATTAAGTTATTGGGCGATGCCCATATATTCAAGCATGATTTATGATTTCACGAAATAGCTTACCACATGGTTTTACAGTTAAGACTCCCATTGATGTTTAGCTTGTGGTATGGTTTGATAAAAATCTCCTCATATATGATTTGATATTTTATATGTATTTGATTATTAAGCTTCGTTGGAAAAAACAATGGACATCATATGCATGTTTTTGGGAGTAGTGTCTAGCACCTAGTAGTCTAAGTGTCAGACAACCCTATGAATCAGAACTATACGCCAACATAGGTTTACATATCATATATATACTTTGGGACCTCCCTTGTGCGATATCCCCTGCCTCGATTGGGACTTGAGCTTGATATCGATATCATGGTACTGTCCTTAGCCCTGGAAAGGCTTTGGATGGCTCTATCCACTTGAGTGTGATAGTTGGGACCACGTAAGCTCTATCATGATATGTCGGTTATATGATGAGTCTCCCATTATTCCTCATAATTTCAATTATGCATGGATATCATTCATGATATATATATATATATATATATATATGTATATATATGTTTTAAAGTAGGTTTGACCCAATGTTCAGTTTTACTTATGATAATAATATTTCAGCTTTGGGTCATTCAATTCAATTATGATATTCAGTTATGTTCAAATTATGATTTTAGAAAATAGCATGCAAGCTCTACTCTCAAATTCTTGATTTGATTATGTTTTATATGATGTATGTTTTAAAAGATTTTACATGTTTAGCGGCTTTACTTACCTTGCATACTCGATACATCCCACGTACTGGCCGCATACTCTACGTTGTATCATTTTATGATACAGGCCCAGATCTTCAGACTCAGTCCCACCACTAGACAACTTTCAGAGTTAGCATCCAGTCGTTATTAGTGAGTCCTCATCTCCCGAGGACCATTTGTTATCAGATTCCTTTGTACTTTTAGTTTTTAAAATTGTGGGGTTAGTTGGGGGTGTTTTCCCATCAACCCATCAGATATGTTAGAGGCTTTCTGACAGGGCGTAGTAATCAGTTGTTATGTATTATGCAAACTCTGCTTTGGGATTATGTATGATTAGACTTTTGTCATGCTTATTATGTTAAGTCTTCCGCTTAATTGGTTGAGTTGGAAGTATGTTCATGCCATGGGTCGACTTGGGGTCTCATGGGGCTCCTTGTCCGTGTCTCGCTCCGGGCCAATGTTCTAGTCGTGACAAACTTTGTATTAGATCAATAGGTTTGAAGTGTCCTAGGGTGTCTGAAAGCCGTGTTAAGTAGAGTCTTTCTCATGGGTATGAAGCGCACCACACTTATTACGAAGAGGCTACGAGACATTTAGGAAATGTTCCTTTCTTTCATGATCTATGTCGTGCGGTGAAATGTCTCTCTATCCTTCTAACTCATGCTATTCGCGATTGCAGAATCAAGCCTCCCCAAAGATTTAACAGTAGAAGGAATGGGAATGGAAATGTACACAAGAATGGCAATGGAGATGGGAACCAACAAGCCCCACCAGTCCATGAGCACCATACACCAGAACCGGTTGCCCAAGCAGAATTTAGGGCCGCCATTCAAATGCTAGCACAGGCCTTTACCGCTCAGGTCAACCAGCAGGCGGTGGCGCATGTCCTGCAAAATTAAAATGCGGCAACAACATGAGTAAGAGATTTCCTAAGGATATACCAACCAGAGTTTCTTGGGTCCAAGGTGGACGAGGACCCACAAGAGTTTATCGACGAGATTGTGAACATCACCTAGGTCATAGGGGTGCCTTGAGTAGAGTATGCTGGTTTGGCCTCATATCAATTGAAGGGGGGTCGCACACATTCTGTATAGATAGTGGAAGGATAGTAGGGCAGCCAGAGTGGGCCCTATCAGTTAGGAGTAGTTTCACGTTGCTTTTCTAGGTCGATTTTTCCATTATAAGATGAGGTAGTTGAAGGCATCTGAGTTCGTGAATCTTAAGCAGGGGAAAATGAAAGTGCCGGAATATTCCGTGGAGTTCACTCATTTGTCAAAGTACGCATTAGAGTTAGTGGTTGGCCAGATGGCACGAGTAAGCAGGTTTATCATAGGGTGGCGGACTACCTAGACAAGGATTGCAGGACCGCTATGATCCCTCAAGATATAGATTTCCCTCGGATAGTCTTGTATGCCAAGTGGATGGAGGCGGTGCATCTGAGGGAGAGAGAGGCCAAGAGGGTCTGGACGGACAGCAATAGGTTCTCTCAGCTGAGGCCAGGTGGTGGGCATGTACAGTAGACCCACCAGAGATATTCAACCCTAGTATCGTTAGCGGTGAATGTGCCATCTAGACCTAGGCATGACTAGAGGGTGCGAGCATCAGGCTCTAGGGATTAGAAAAGCAGGACCACGGATTCTAGTATTCCATTTTATGACAGGAGTGGTCGGGGGCACACGGGTCAGTGTTTGGTGGGTACAGGTGCTTGCTTCGGGTGTGGAAGGCCTGGAAATATGCTCAGAGATTGCCCAGCAACTAGATAGGGACATGATAGGGATCGAGGCCCATCTTTCAGTTCAGCAACTCCACCCGCACGCCTAGCCCAGTAGGGGGCATCTACTAGCATAGGTGGTGGTTAGTGCCAAAACATATTCTATGCCTTAGCATCTCGCCAGGAGTAGGAGGTCTCCCCGGATGTAGTCACCGGTACGTTATGAGTTTTCCATCTTAATGTATATGCTTTGTTAGATCTAGGGGTTACTTTGTATTTTGTGACACCTTATATGGCTAGTAGTTTCAGAGTCAGTTCCGAAATCTTGTCAGAACCCTTCTCAGTCTATACTCCAGTGGGTGATTCAATTATAGCTAGACGGGTGTATTGAAATTTCCCGATTACAGTCCTTCAGAAAATCACCTTATCAGATTTAGTAGAGTTAGCCATGAACGATTTTGATGTTATCCTTGGCCTGGATTGGCTATTTACATGTTATGCCTCAGCTAATTGTAGGACTAGGTAGTAGAGTTCAGATTTCTAGGTGAGGCAGTCATATAGTGGAAGGGTAGCTCAGCTATGCCTATAGGTCATTTCATTTCCTACCACCGAGTTTTGGTGGAACTCGGTGGAATTTTTGGGTCATGTGGTGTCAAGTGAGGGCATAAAGGTGGACTCTCAAAAGATCGAAGCGGTGACGAATTGGCCTAGAATGGTGAATCCTTCAGATATCAGGAGCTTCGTGGGTTTAGCTGGCCACTATCGGAGGTTTGTTGAAGGTTTTTAATCTATTGCAGTGCCATTGACCAAATTGACCCAAAAGAAAGTGAAATTCCAATGGTCGGATGCTTATGAAAGGAGCTTTCAGTAGTTATAGACTCGACTTACCTCAGCACCGATGTTAACCCTACCGAAAGGTGCTGATGGGTTTATGGTGTATTGCCATGCTTCTAGGATCAGCCTTGGTTGCGTGTTGATGCAGCATGGTAAAGTCATAGCGTATGCTTCCAGGAAGCTGAAGGTTTATGAAAGGAATTACCCGACCCATGATCTTGAATTGGCAGCGGTGCTATTTTCCTTGAATATTTGGAGACACTATTTGTACGGGGTCCTTGTAGTTGTGTTTACGGACCACAAGAGTTTACAATATGTGTTTACCCAGAAGGACCTAAACCTGTGGCAAAGAAGGTGGTTGGAGCTACTCAAGGATTATGACATCAGTGTCCTTTACCATCCAAGCAAGGCTAATGTAGTAGCAGACGCACTTAGTAGACTCTCAATAGAGAGTATGTCCCATGTGGATGAGGGGAGAAAGGAGCTGGTGAAGGATGTGCTTCGACTTGCAAGGTTGGGAATTCGTATGGTTGACTCGACCGATGGCGGTGTTATTGTCTAGAATAGATTAGAAGCGTCCTTGGTGACTGATGTAAAAGCTAGGCAAGATGAGGACCCTATTTTGGTAAAGTTAAAGAAAGTCATTCAGAATCAGAAGGTAGAGGTCTTCTCCAAAGGGAGAGATGGTGTGCTTCGATATCAAGGCCGCTTGCGTGTCCCGTATGTTGATGATTTGAGAAATTGAACATTGCATGAGGCTCACAGTTCTAGCTATTCAATACATCCAGGTGCCACCAAGATGTACCGTGACCTGGAGGAAGTTTATTGGTGGAATGGCATGAAGAAGGACATCGCAGAACTTGTAGCTAAGTGCCCAAACTGTCAGCAAGTGAAGGTTGAGCACCAGTGATCGGGAGGTGTGCTTCAAGATTTCAGTATTCCTACTTGGAAGTGGGTAGAAATCAATATGGACTTCATCATAGGGTTGTCGCGCACTCGCCGGCAATAAGACTCCATTTGAGTGGTTGTGGACAGGTTGATCAAAGATGCTCACTTTCTACCCGTCAAGACCACTGATTCAGTGAAAGATTATGCCAAACTATACATACGAGAGCTAGTTTGGTTGCATGGAGTGCCTTTGTCCATCATATCAAACAGAGGTACCAAATTTACCTCTCAGTTTTAGAGATCATTTCAAAAATGACTTGGTACTCAGGTTAAGCTAAGCACAACATTCCACTCGTAAACAAATGGTCAAGCAGAGTGGATAATTCAGACTCTTGAGGACATGTTTAGAGCATGTGTGATTGACTTTAGGGGTAGTTGGGATGACCATTTTCCTCTTATCGAGTTTGCATACAATAACAACTACCATTCCAACATTCAAATTGCTCTGTTTGAGGTTCTCTATGGGCGGAGATGTAGATCGCCTATTGGTTGGTTTGAAGTAGGTGAAGCTGCGATGATACGACCAGATTTTGTTTATCAGGCTATGGAAAAGGTTCAGCTCATGAAACAAGTTGAAAAAAGCTCAAAGTCGCCAAAAGTCCTATACCAATGTGAGAAGGAGGGAACTTGAGTTCGAAGTTGATGATGGGGTGTTTCTAAAAGTGCCTCCCATGAAGGGAGTGGTGAGATTCGAAAAGAGAGGAAAATTTAGTCCGCGTTATGTTGGACCCAACCGGATTGTGAAGCAAGTTGGCAAAGTGGCATATGAATTGGAGTTGCCCTCAGAATTCGCTTCCATGCATTCTGTTTTTCATGTATCGCTATTAAAGAAGTGTTTGGGTGATCCAACTCTAGTTTTCCCGGTGGAAAATGTCAGTGTGAGGAAAACCTTAGTTATGAGGAGGTTCCGATGGAAATACTGGATCGACAGGTTTGAAGGCTAAGAAACAAGGAAGTAGCTCCCGTTAAAGTTTTATGGAGTAATCAGCATGTTGAGGGAGCTATGTAGGAAGCCGAAGCAGATATGATGGCTAGATACCCACATTTATTCTCTACTGACTCAGTCCCAACTTGAGGTATCAGTTCTTTCCCTAAAACCTTATTCAGTTTCATGTTCAGTTCATGTGCCCCAGTTTCTTTCATGTATATCGATGTATGTATGATTCACGAATTCAGTTCAGTTGTGTAGTTTAAATTGGAGTTAATCATTCCGTCAGTTTTCAGCTTGTACAATCAATAATTGAGTGTGATGATTGCATTTCTCTGTTTTCCTACACATTAGCCTACATTCGAGGAAGAATGTTCCTAAGAGGGAGATACTGTAATACCCCAGAAGTGCTAAAGACTAGGCTCGGGATTTAAAAAATAAAAGTAGCAGAAATCTGGAAAATATTCTCAGAATGGGTCGTGGTGTGGATCATTGGTACCACCAACGACCCGTTGGACATGTTCGTGGTGTGGTACTACAGGTTTGGAGTTGGAAGTAACGGGTCCAGGAATGACCCTTTGTTCGATGTGACTAGTCATTGGATGGGATCATTCTGAGGCTAGTCCGTGGTCAAGGAGGAAGTAACGAGTCGTGGAACGAACCGCTGCAGGTAACAACCGCTGGAGTTGGAAGTAACGGGTCCAAGGTTAATCTAGTGGTGACGATGACTGGAAGCAACGAGTCATTCGAGCCAGCAACGACCCCTCCTATCTAGTCTGGTGAGAGACCAGAGACCTGGATTCAGGGAGTAGCAACAGAAGGTAACAACGGACCATAGGAGATCACAATGGATCGTACTGATATTTGTTGTCACTGGTAGTTCTGTTTTTCCAGGAAATTAATTAAGGGTATTTTGATCATTCCTAGGCCCTTGGGTCCTAATCTACGTCGTTTTAAGCTCAAAATGGGCAGTTTTATGAGGGGTAAGTTCATTCTAGTCTCATTCACATTCATGCATGTAAGATTGAGGGCTTAGAAGCTGATCAAGCTTCGGTTCTCTACAAGTTCTTCTTAATTCTCTTTGGCCTATCAAGGAATTGGTGTAATTAGATCCTATCAGGTATGTAGGTTATAAAAGGGTGAATTCGTTCACGCCCATGCCCAATTCCTTTTTAAATCATGACAATCCATATGTTGAATTCTATGGGGTTTTAACCCAATGCATGAAATTCCTAATTTTCTACATGGGTATGATCTAAGTATGTTTCTACTATTGAATTATGATTCATGGGCAAGTTTTACATTTTTTAAAATTATAATCATGGTTTCAAGCTTTACAAATTAAAATGCCCAACTAGGAGATGAAGTTGCGATTTGTGATGAATATTCAAGCATGATGAGATATTATTGATGAAAAACATGTTTTCAAATTACCGATGTTTATGATCATGTTTTAAAGTGAATTATGTATTTTCAAGTATGATTAAAGTATTGGACAATTCCCATATGTTCAAAAATGATTTATGATTTCATGAAATAGCTTACCACATGGTTTTGGAGTTAAGACTCCCATTGATGTTCAACTTGTGGTATGGTTTGAGGAAAAGCTTCTCATATATAATTTCAAATTTGATATGTATTTTATTATTTAGCTTCGTCAATAGATGATGGTAAGTTTCGTTAAAACAAACGATGGATAAAATATGTAATTTTTTGGGAGTAGTGTCTAGCACTGAGTAGGCTAAGGGTCGACAACCCTGTGCCTCAGAACTACGCACCAACATAGGTTTACATATAATATATATACTTTGGAACCTCCCTTGTAATCTATCCCCTGCCCCCATTGGTCCTTGAGCTTGATATCGATATCATGGTATCGTCTTTAGCCCTGGCAAGGCTTTGGGCAGCTCTACCCACTTGAGTGTGATAGTAGGGACCACGTAAGCTCTATCGTGGTATGTTGGTTATATGATGAGTCTCCCATTTTTCCTCATGATTTCAGTTATGCATATATATATATATATGTGTGTGTGTGTGTGTGTGTTTTCCGAAGCAGGTTTGACCCAATGTTCAGTTTTACTTATGATTATCATATTTCAGCTTTGGGTCATTCGATTCAGTTATGCTCAGATTATGATTTCAGAAAATAGCATGCAAGCTTTACTCTCAGATTCTTAATTTGATTATGTTTTATATTATGCATGTTTTAAATGATTTTACTTATTTAAGTAGTTTTACTTACCTTGCATACTCGGTCATTTCACGTATTGACTACATACCCTATGTTGTATCGTTTTATGATACAGGCCCCGATCTTCAGACTCCGCCCCACCACTAGAGAGCTTTCATATTTAGCATCCAATCCCTATTGGTGAGTCCTCATATCCCGAGGACCATTTGTTATCAGATACCTTTGTAATTTCAGTTTCCAGACTTGTGGGGTTAGTTGGGGGTGTTGTCCCAGCAACTTGTCAAATAAGTTAGAGGCTTTCAAACAAGGCACAATAATAAGTTGTTATGTATTATGTGAACTTAGATTTGGTATTATGTATGATTAGACTTCCATCATTCTTATTATGTTAAGTCTTCCGCTTAATTGGTTGATTTAGAAGTATGTTCATGCATGGGTCGACTAGGGGTCTCTCAGGGCTCCTTGTCCCGTGTCTCGATCTAGGCCTATGTTCGGGTCGTGAAAAACTTATAAAGAATGATAATGGTGTTTGTAAATAATGTAAGGTTATCACGAGTGAGAATCTTATGACCAAACATAAGCTCTTGGTAATGGATTTGGAGATCCAGAGGAAGAGGAAGAAGAGGGTTGTGTATGATTGATCAGAGATCAGATGCAGTAGCTCGACTGTGGTTAGTGCCTATTAGATGGGTGAGAAGTTAATGGCAATGAGGAATTGGGGAAATAATTCGGATAGGACTGATAGTTGCACTAGAAAAACAACTAGTGAGGTGTTTAGGGTCTCAAGAGGTATCATTGGTAAGCATCAAGAGGATTAGTAGTGGAATGGACTAGTCCAAGGAAAAGCAAAAGTGAAGAAGTTGGCATATGTAAGGTTGGTGGAGAGTGAGTATGAGAAGGAAAACCAAGCGAATAGGAAAACATAGAATATGGCGAAGAAGGAAGCAAACTTAGCAGGTACCGTAGAAAAAATACAGTTTTGAACGCTTGTAGATGAATTAGAGGGAAAAATAGGAATAAGATGTTGTATAGGCTAGACAAGATGAGCAAGAGAAGAGGTTCCGAAACCTAAACCAACTGAAGTGCATCAAGGACCAAGACGACAAAGTACTGGTGGAGGAGATACTTATTAGATAAAAATGATAGTCATACCTCTATACACTCTTGAATGCAGAGGGTACAGAGACACTGTGTTGAGACACTTGAATCACTCCAAGAGGTATTATAATTTGGGTATTGTAGGTGTATAAGAATGGAGGAGGTTAAATGTTTCATTTGTAGGATGCGTAGGGAAAAAGTGATTGATCAAGATGAGATTTCGGTAGAATTTTGCAAGAGCTCAAGAAGGTTAGGTTTGAAGTAGTTGTGTCACGAGCTAAGTCTGCACCCTGGATGCGATACAATACTTAGGATCACAAGTGACCCCAAGAAAACCGATGATATAACATAATTCTATAAAGACTGAACTACTAAAAAAGATAATTAAGAAGAAGTTGATTAAAGCAATAACCACATACTGAATATAAAAAGCATGTGATAAATTACTAATATTTTCTCAAATATTGAGACTCAAACTAAATCTAACAAATACTATCTTAAATCCTTCTAAAAGAACTGATGAATTACTGGGACAAACTGATAACATCCAAAATATATCCTTCATATAAAGAATATACACGACTGAAGTATCAAGACAAGTAACCCGACGGGTGTCGAGGTTGAATCCCACAAGGACAAGTGAGTGATAGTTACAAGTGTCAGTTGAGAAATTAAAGTTATCTTGCACCATCTAGAGTTAACATAAAAATAAACAAATTGCGGGGATTGAAATTTGTAGCGAATTATATATGGTAATTTAGTGGAATAAAATAGCAAGATCAGCAAGGTTATCAACAAGAATGTGAAAGACTAGAGGTGTGGTGTAGATGATATACTGACTAGATAGGGACATGATAGGTGATCTTATAAGTTCAATTAGTAATTAACCTCGAGACGTGAGTAAATACAGTTTTTCAGCCTTATAACTACCTCTTACTAGAGTTTTGTGAAACCTCTAGTCACGATTTAGCTCAACCTGATTAGATTTGGATTAGTAGCTGCACTATTTTTTAGCTATTAGCTACTAATAAGGAATGAGACTGCAATTTCAGCTATTTGTAGCCCAATTTCACAATCTCTCATCCATACACACTATTAGATTCTCTTCTAATACTTAATTATTCTTTTACAAGCAACAATCAACCAAGAATAAATAGACCATATCATAATCAATGGATCTTCCTTTATAGATTGAAGAGAATCTAACAAATTTACACTTATTTAAACAATATGAAGATGACTCTAAAAATACCCATTCTAATTAAGTATTCATCACACACCCATAGTTAATGATTTAGCTACTCATGATTAAGAAATTCAAAAGCACAATCATCAATAACTTCATTGAATTTAAAAAAAAAGAGGAGAAAAATCAAATTCACAAATAGTCTCAACCAATGGATGTAACTTACTATTCAGAAGAAGAAGTACAGAAGAGTACTTTTTCAAAGTTTACCAATCGAAATCACCTTTTCTTTGCTAAGAAAATGTTCTAAAGCTAAGAAAGGAACAATGATGTGATATGCTCTGCTCTCTATATCCTCTAGTACATAGTACTTTGTCTAGTATTTATATCCAAGAAAATAGGGCATTTTCTATCTCTTTTTTCATGCTGGACAATTTTACCCCTGAGGATCATTTTGGAATCGGCGGAGACACCGGTGATTTACCGGTTCAAATTCGTGAACCACTGGGTGTCTTATCTGAGCCATCACTCAACTCCAATGAGCATTGGCGTTTAGCCTATCTCAATCCATGAACCGCTGGATCTTTGTTTTTCCTGCCCGAAAATCAGGTGTCTTTCGACGACTGGACTGGTGAGTCACCGTTGGTAACTCGCAGTTCGCCGATGGCATTTTCCCTCAAATGTTGTGATAATCGGCCTTTGGCCGGCGTTTCACCGGTTTTCACCGGTGGACCGCCGATTTGTTCTCAATTTCTTCTTTTTGCTGCATTTTTTCTCTTTCCTACACATTTAGGCATCTTCACACAACAAAAGCAAAAGCCATAAAATTCATATAATCAACTCAAAAACTAAGTAAAAACTCAAGCTTAAGAGCCTAACTTGAACCATTGCTTGTCCTCAAGTAATGCAATTCTCATTGATTGAAAAATAAGCCACTTCTACACAAAATTCAAAATCACCAATCAACCCAAAAAATTTGCTCACCAAGCTGGGGTAGTAAGGCGGGAGAGGATGGCAAATGCATGTCATTGTTGTTCTGTCAATTGGGAAATGATGTTGGAAAGATCACCCCTCAATCCCGCCAAATCAAACAACTTCTCCTCCATGATGGATTGGCCTTGACAGATGACATAATGCTCTTGCATGTTTGGGATGCAAAATATGATTGCTTCCTTGGTGTTGGCACGTGGTAGAGCGGCCTTTGCTTTTCCCTTGGTCTTGCTAGAAGATGAGGTAGGGGCCTTTCCCTTTCCTGTGTTCCAAGATGAAGACATGATTTTTATACAAGGATGATGTTGGTGACAGCTATTCAAGAAGTAAACAAAAATAACAAAAATTATTTTAAGGGTGAACTGAGAAAGAAAGATAAGAAAACATCATGTTAAGAACCACCAGCATTGATGAAGAACTGGCAAGTCGTAGGAGTAATCCATGGACCTCCGCTTTCTCGCAGATGCGAGATAGAAAACTAGGCAACTTAAGAGTGTACTGGCGATTGAGCGGCGAGTCGCCGGTCCTAATTCGTGAACCGCCGATGTAATGCGGGATCCACTCAGTGGCTTGAAGCCATTTTAAAAAGTGTACTAGCATTCCTTCCGTGATGCGCCGAACCCGACCGGCAAAACGTTGGAAACCATCATCCCCAAATTGACTTTAAACAACTCAAAGGCACCCATTAACAAATACCCACACATAGCATGATAGAAATACACTACTACATTTTAAATAAAATCTCATGATGGTTTTCCCTTAAGAATGGCATCACCAGGTCTATCATCAGACAAAACGTTGCATTTTAGTCCGACTGGGTTACTCAGACTTCACCTAAAAAAAATTCACACAAATAGAATACATATTCCCCATTTCTTTCAAAAAATAGAGCATATTCATGAATCAAATAGGAAAGGGAAGTAAAGTATTAGTATTAAAATAATTAAGAACCATTGAGAAAATCATGACAAGGGTGAGAAAGCTTTTACCACAATATCGGAATGCTTGCACACTTGAGCTTGTAAAGCTAGACAACTTTCTACAATGGCACTTTAGGGGATGTGTAGTAGAGAAGGAAATGTGAGTGTAGTGAGTGTGTTAGTAAAAAGGGGGAGAGGTTTTTATAGGTGAGAAGTGGAAGATTGATAGGTTGAGGGGAAGGTGGGTTAATGCATTGGTGTGTTGGTAGGAAGTGGGAAGGTGTAAAGGTGGAAAAATGGAAAGGTGGAAAAGAGGGAAATATAGGGAAGTAGGAATGTCTGGTAGTGGAGAGACAAAAAGGACATGAAAAAATGAAGAAAAGGGGAAACTAATGGAATATTTTGCACAATAGGGAGGCTTAGTTTGTTTTTAGGATTCGGTGGGTCCACTCATAATTTTCATTCTCAAACAAATTCGTACCTCGACAAGCTCTACATCGGTGGTTCTACAAATCACATCGGCGTTCCACTGCTTTACCTTTCCTTTGCTAGATATTTGTGTCGAGTTTTCTGTTTCACAGTTGGCAACCCATCGGCAGTTCACGAAGTGGATCGGTGATCCGCCACTCAAGTGCCAAAACTTCGAGTACTCTGTGTTACATCGGCGACCCACCGATGGTCCATAGTTATGCATCGGCATTTTTTCGACGGGTTCGCTGGCCTATTAATCTAAGTCGGGACCTTTTGTTTGCACTAATCTTGAAACTGCAGTTGGTGCTTCTGGATTGGCGAATCATCGGTTCAGCGTCATTCCTCTCTCATGTAGTTTTTTCCCTTCCTTTGTTCCTCACTTCATAGCTCCTACAAAAACAAAAACAACAAAGGCAAAAATAATACACTAAACACTTCAGTTGCCTCCCAAGAGGCGCCTTAGTAAACATTGTGGCACGACGTAGATCTCATGCAACACCTCTTTTTCAATGGATCATCCTCCGACTCCGTCTCCTTCATATCTAGTCATTTTTGCTCCTCCTCATTTTGCAACACCCCTATTACCTTACATTCGGGGGGAATTTTAGCTGATGGACACACCTTGAAGGTGACTTCCTCACTTCCAGCTCTGTATTTTAGCTCCCCAAGCTCCACGTCAGCCACAACTCTCCCCATTGCTAGGAACGGTCTTTCGAAAATAACGGGTACCTCCACACCCATTTCCAAATCAAGGATAACAAAATCAGCAGGTAGGATGAACTTATCTATCCTTATCAAAACATCCTCTAACACCCCCACCGGTTTTTTTATGGTCCTATCCGCCATGTGCAACCTCATCGACGTAGGCTTTGAGATTTCGAGTCCCAACTTCTTGAAAATGAGCAGGGGCATTAAATTTATGTTGGCACCAAGATCGCATAGAGCTTTTTTAAAAACACATATTCCAATTGTACAGGGGATTGTGAAAGCTCCTGAGTCTTCCTATTTCGGGGCAAGATTACTCATCATCATTGCACTACAATGGTACTTTTTCTCCCCACTACCTGCATCAACCACCTTCTTCTTCTTCTTCAATAATTCATTCATGAACTTTACATATCTTGGCATTTGGAGAAGAGCATCCAGTAATGGTATATTGATGGACAACTTGCTTAACATGTCAATGAATTTGTTGAACTGGTCATCCTTCTTTTTCTTGGCCAACCGTTGTCGATAAGGAGGTGAGACTCTTGCTTCAACCTTGTCATCAATTGGGGCCTTCATGCTCGCCTCATCATTATCAGTATGTTCGAGGATTTCATCATCCTTCCCCTCTTCTTCCTCTTTAATCTTTTCCTCACTGCTTGGAGTCTTTGGTATCTCATCGAATTCATTTTCCTCATCCAATTTTGGGTCATTAACCTCTTTAGGCTTCATCGGTGCATCTATGATCACCTTGCCACTCCTAGGTGACAATAACCATGCATGAACTATCTTTCTTTGGATTTGACATTGTGTCACTAGGAAGCGTTCCCTTCATTCGAGGATTCGTTTGAGTCGACAAGTGATGCATTTGGGCCTCCAAATGCTTGATGGAGGATGAATGTGAGCTCAATATTTGGGATTGGTTGGAGACCTCCCCTCTAAACTCTTTGACCTCGCTCTCGGATGACTCCACTTTCTTTAGGACTGTTGATAGCATTTCTTCAATTTTTGAACTACCTGAGTCACTCACACTTGGCTGACTGTGGGATTTTCCAAAATTTGGAGGGGTAATATACGGGTTTGAGCTTCGGTGATAGATATCCCCTCTTGATTTTTCTCCCTATTACCCCATCTTTCATTTCTTTCGGGCCACCCCTGCGGATCACGATTTCTCCAGCCTTGATTTTCATCCGTTCGGTTCCAAGGGCTTTGATTTGTTCCTTGGAATCCAAGTCGAGGACCTCCCATTTGGTTTCCCATGTATTGACATTCTTTATCATATCTTGGCGGTGATGATTCTCCATCATATTGCAAGGGACCATGCATACCCACAATATTTACCACCTTCGGCCCTACCCCCATTACGTGTTTTGTCATTAATTCCAGCTGTGTCATCATCTTGGAAAGATTCTCATCCCTCTCTTCATCCTTTTTTCGCAATTTAGCCGCCAATGCACTTGAGCTGATCTCATATGTAGACATATGTCACACCCCAAACCCGGGCAGGCGTGACTGGCACCTGGTTCCACCCCTGATATGAGCATACCTGACGATCAAAATATGAAATAAAGGCCAGAACCGATAAGGTTCAACAACACAACAACTATACAATCAGAATGAGACGATATAATATACCAGAAGCTAGCTCACCTGACCAACCAAGAAAAATTAATACAATATGTCGTTGAGGCCACAGAATGGAAGAACAACTATACAACATGGCCCACCTATCCTATAACATTGATACTACACCCACAACTAATGTCTACGAGCCTCTGAAAATATAATAGAAATCAACTGCTCGGGGAAGGGCCCCGAACTACCCATAACCTCTAGCAACTCTGAAAGAACTGAAGCATATCGACTCAACTGGAACTCCACTCAAAAACCAAGAACCTGATCTAACAGACCACCGTCACCTGCAGGCATGAATGCAGCACCCTGACTACGGTGGTAGTACAATAATGTACCGAGCATGAAAGGCAGAAACAACTAGAAGACTAAGATTAGAGATCAACAGATACACCAAACATTGCGGAAGGAGAACTAAACTTAAGTAAACACATAAAACCTACCTAGCCCCCATGAGCTTGGCAAGTACAAGCAAACATACAAACAGAACCTACCTGTCCCCCATAAGCCCGGGAAGTCCAAAAAGTAAATAACAATACAACAGTAGCTAGCTGACCCATCTCACCTATCATTGCCTTCTAGACCTCTCAATGGCCTCAGCTAACACCAGCCAACATCTAGTATCCACTGTTATCAGATAAGAAATAACACAAGCAACTACCACAATATAATGTAAAAAAATCACAAGTAAACACCAGTCAATCAACATCATCAATCAGGGACTGCCGGACACACTCTCGGCTACAAACAGTTAGCAGAGCTCAATCCATCTGGGAGAACCAATCATGATCCCAGGAAGGCTGAGACATGTTGGACTACTCTCGAATCATGTCTCAACTTTACACTACGGAGGACATCGTTCTAAACCCTGTAGGACATTTCACTCCTTGGGCTCAACCCCTCAGCTAGAAACACTCTTGTGCATCGGGTATCCACAAGCCACAAGGCACCTCGGGCTCGACCCCTAGCCGGAACAACTCTCGTACATCGGGTATCCACAAGCCACAAGGCCTTAAACATAACACACACACAAAATCCAAATCAATAATGATACATGCTCAAATAGCCCACAATCTGCTCTCAAACCCCACAACCCAACTATTATAACAAAATACTATTCTTTCACGTCTAGCCGTCCACCGACAAGCCACTAATCAAGCTAAGTACCACCATTCTAACTAGTATATACTCAATCTTTACAAATAGCCCACATGCCACTCTACTTACCACTAACTTCAAGGGACACCACCAAATCAACCCCAAGTGTCGCCACGACCGTAACGTGCCCTCGACGCGGTCGACACGATCGCCGATTCAAATATAACAAAGGAAGCCATTGACCTTAACCACTATAATCCCTCATTCACTTGAAAATATAATCACCTAATCTTATTCACTGAAACATCCCAAAACTTCCACAAGAACCACACACCTCACACACGACCTCTGAACCCGAGCCTAACAATTTGCCATGACTACGATTCTCCGCACTGAAGCCCGAGCCACCAACCAAACCAGCACCTTATACACACCATTATACCATATAAACAGCAAAACAGAGTTCAACAATAGCAAATCACAAGCCATCACAAAACAGCCAACTCACACATCAACGCGGACAACAACGGCTATGAAATTCATGCCGACAAAGGGAGGGACATGCCTAACATACCTTAGCTTCAAGCCTAGCCGAACTGGAGCCTTCAAAACCATGAACCTACTTCATAAAGGCATTCAAAATTTCTTCTAAAATGCATCCAACTCAACTAAACAACAAAACAAGACAAAGAAGCTTACCAGATAATTTTCATAGGAATTCGACGGTAGAAACTCTGAGACAACACCCTATAGGCGTTAAAACACCTATAAACAACCTTAAAAACTAAGGAGAAACAAATAAATAAGCCTTACCATCAGCTTCACCACAAAAAAGCTACCAAAAGCTCGGAAAAAACACCAAACCACGGACTACACGCGATTCCTGACTTCCCCACACAAAAATCATGTTGAACCATGGCTTCTAGCCCCAAAACCCAAAGGAAACCATGGAGAGAACTTGAGAGAGGTTCCATACGAAATATATGCTGGAAAATGAATTTTTGATGACCAAACACCCACCAAAGGGGATTAAATAATCCTCCACCTCCTTAAGACCTTATGAGGTGCCTGTTTGTGCAGTCTCGCAAAAATACGAATATCTCTCTACTCCGAAGTCGGATTGAAAAATGGTTTGATGCACTGGAAACTAGACTCATAGATTTTTTATTTGATGGGTTGCACATCTCCTAAATCCTTATAGATTGGGAGCAAAGCCTCCAGATATGTGACCAAAATTTTAAGGAATCTCAAGAAGGAAATTTTTGCGATAACTTTTTTCTGAATTTTGTTCCACAACTTGATCGACGTTCAATATTAAATACAACCATAGAGTGACTCAAATAACTCATAACACTTACTTCTTAGCTATTATGTACTCTTATTCCTACCTCGAAAGCACAATTTTATCACTCAAAATATCTGGTGTGTTATATCCTCCCCCCTTGGAAACATTCTTCCTCGAATATTGGATAACACGTACGACTCCAACTCAAGAATTGACACAACATGATATCACATGACATAGCCACACATGAAAATCCTACCACAAACAACTCCAAACAACAAAATCTGTCACCATGCCGAGGAGCGACACAATTATAACCATAATCAAAAGAAGAATCTTACCTGTTGCCATATCTAGCCTCTAGCTAGCTATAATCCATCAAGTTATAAGCATCCCTGCAAAAGCCAGCAAATATGACTGTAGACCCGACTCCTAAGACGTCTGACTTCTGATTTCAATCCAGAAAGAAGGGTAACAATCCTAAATGTTCTGTAGCCCCCTATTTATATGTACACTGCGCAATGCACACATAAATAAGAATTTACTAGACATGGCTCATAGACTCCCTAAGAGGAACTACTCTGATACAATGTCTATCGCACCCCAGACCCAGGGAGGCGTGATTGGCACCTGGTGTCATCCCTGATATGAGCATATCCGATGCCCAAAATATAAAACAAAGGCTAGAATGGATGAGGTTCAACAACACAACAACTATACAATCAAAATGAGTTGATAGACTATAGCAGAAGCTGGCTCACCTGGCCAACCAAGAAAAATAAATAAAATATGTCGTCGAGGCCACATAATGGAAGAAAAACTATACAACATGGCCCACCTAGCCTATAAAAATGGATCTACACCCACGACTAATGTCTACGAGCCTCTAAAAATATCATAGAAATAAAGTACACAGGACAGGGCCACGAACTACCCATAACACAACCTATGGCAACTCCAAAAGAACTAGAGCACATAGACTCAGCTAGAACTCCACTTAGCAACCATGAACCTGATCTAACATCCCACCATTACCTGCAAGCATGAATTCAACGCCCTGACTAAGGCGTCAGTAAAATAATGTACCGAGCATGAAAGGCAGAAACAATTGGAAGACTAAGATTAGAGATCAATAGATATACCAAATATTGCAGAAGGAGAACTGAACTTAAGTGAACACATAAAACCTACCTGGCCCCCATAAGCCTGGCAAAGACAAGCAAACATACAAACAAAACCTACCTGGCCTCCATAAGCTCAGCAAGTCCAAAAAGTAAATAACAATACAACGACAGCTAGTTAACCCAGCTCACCTGTCATCGCCTTCTAGACCTCTCAATGGCCTCAGCTAACACCAGCCAACATCTAGCATCCACTAGTATCAGATAAGAAATAACTCGAGCAACAACCACAATATAATGCCAAACAAATCACAAGTAAACACCAGTTAATCAACATCATCAATCAGGCATTGCCAGACATTCTCTTGGCTGTGCACCGTTAGCAGAGCTCAATCCATTTGGGAGAACTAATCTCGATCCTAGGAAGGCTCAGACATGTCGGACTACTCTCGAATCATGTCTCCACTTGACACTAAGGAGGACATCATTCTCAACCACGTAAGTCATTTTACTCCTCGGTCTCAACCCCTCAGCCGGAAACACTCTCGTGCGTCGGGTATCCACAAGCCATAAGGCACCTCGGGCTCGACCCCTAGCCGGAACAACTCTCGTGTATCGGGTATCCACAAGCCACAAGGCCTCAAACAAAACACAAACACACAATCAAAAACAATAATAATACATTCTCAATTAGCCCACAATCATCTCTCAGATCCCACAACCTAACTATTACAAGACAATACTATTCTTTCACGTCTAGCTGTCCACCGACAAGCCACTAACAAAGCTAAGGACCACCATCCTAACCAATCTATCCTCAAGCTCTACAAATAGCTCACATTCCACTGTACTTACCACTAAATCAAGGGACACAGACATATCAGCCCTAGTGTCACCATGGCTGTCACATGCCCTCGTCACGATTACCGATTCAAATATAACAAAGGATTATCGCAGCCATTGAACTTAACAAATCTAATAGATCATTCACTTGACAATATAATCACCTAATATTATTCACTCAAACATCCCACAACTTGCACAAGAACCACATGCCTCACAGACGACCTCTCGACTTGAGCCTAACAATTTGCTATGACTACGATTTTTCGCACTAAAGCCCGAGCCACCAACCAAACCAGAACCTTATACAAACCATTATTACATTATAAATAGCAAAACAAATTTCAATAATAGAAAAACACAATCCATCACAAAATAGCCAACAAACACGTCAACACGGACGACAACGTCTTTGGAATTCATGTCGACAAAGGGTGGGACATGCCTAACATACCTTAGCTTCAAGCCTATCCGAACTTGAGCCGTCAAACACATGAACCTACTGCCTAAATTCAGTCAAAAATTCTTCCAAAACACAACCAACACAACTAAACAACAAAACAAACCAAACGAAGCTTACCCAATAAGATTTATAGGAATTCGATAGTAGAAACTCCGAGACAACACCCTATCGGCGTTATCGGCGTTAAGACACTTATAAAAAACCTTAAAAAATAAGGAAAACAAAAGAAATAAGGTTTACTAATAGCTTCACAACGAGCCACCAAAAGCCCAGAAAAGACACCAAACCACGGACTACACGCGATTCCCAACTTCCCGACACAAAAATCATGTTGAACCATGGCTTCTAGCCCCAAAACACAAAGGAAACCATGGAGAGAACTTTAGAGAGGTTTCATACGAAATATATGTTGGAAAATGAATTTTTGATGACCGACAACAGACCAAAGGGTATTAAATAATCTGCCTTAAGACCTTGTAAGGTGCCTACTTGTGCGGTCTTGCAAAAATGCAAATATGTCTCTATTCCGAAGTCGGATTGACAAACGGTATGATGCACTGGAAACTAGACTCATAGATCTTTAATTTAGTGGGTCGCACAGCCCTTAAATCCTTATATATTGGGAGAAAATACTCGAGACATTTGACCTAAAATTCAAGGAATCTCAAGAAGGAAATTTTTGCAATAACTTTTTCCCAAATTTTGTTCCACAACTTTATCGACGTCCAATCTTAAGTACGACAATAGAGTGACTCAAATAACTCATAACACTTCCTTGTTAGCCTATTACGTACTCTTAGTCCTACCTTTAAAGCATGATTTTATCGCTCAAATTATCCGGGGTCTTACAGCACATCTGTCTCTCACGTGTGCCAAGCCCTATTGTTTTTGTCATTCTTTCTAGAAGGGCTCTGGACAACTCATATGTTTGATCCATAATAGAACTTCCAGATAAATTATTTGCCATGGACTTGTTGATGGAATCAAGGGCATTGTAGAAACTTTGGAGAAGCACTCCATCTGGCAATCCATGATTTGGACAAAGAGAAACCTTCTTTTTGAACCTTAGCCATGCCTCATGAAAAGGCTCTTCTAGTTCTTGCCTAAAATTTGTGATGTCAGCCCTCAGTTGAAGCATCTTTGATGGAGGGAAAAAAACGATCCAAGAAAGCCTCAATTAACTCTTTCCAAGATGTATTACAACCCGGAGGGAGTTCCTTCAACCACATTATTTCCTCCCCCGTCAATGTGAAAGGAAAGAGTCTCAACCTAATTGACTCTTGACTAAAATTCATAATGTTGAAGGGCTGGCATATCTCCCTGAAATTTCTCAAATGCTAATTTGCATCCTCACTTGGTTTATCGCCAAAGAGTCCCTTCATTTGCAACAAATGCATCATGCTGCTTGTGACATGAAATAGTGCATTCCCTACCGTAGGTGGTAGGCGAATGGCTCCCACAATTTCCGGCATCGCCGCATTATCCTTGTCGCGGTCCATGCTACCTTCCACTGAGCTATCCCCTGCTTGGGAGTGACGACTCATGTGGTTGTAAGATCCAAACAAACATAGCAAAATCACATCAAGTAACTATGATGCAATACTATTTCAACTTTACAATCAACACAAGAATATTAAGCGCTAGTCCCCAGCAACGACGCCATTTTTTGATAACATCCAAAATATATCCTTCATGTAAAGAATATACACGGCCGAAGTATCAAAACAAGTAACTCGGCGGATGTCGGGGTAGAATCCCACAATGACTAGTGAATGATAATTACAAGTGTCGGTTGATAAATTGAAGTTGGCTTGCACCACGTAGAGTTAACATAAAAACAAATAAATTGGGGGGATTGGAATTTGTAGCGAATTATATTTCATAATTTAGTGGAATAAAATAGCAAGATCAGCAAGGTTCTCATCAAGAATGTGAAAGACTAGAGGTGTGGTGTAGATGATATACTAACTAGATAGGGACATGCTAGGTCATCTTATAAGTTCAGTTAGTATAAATAATCTCGGAACATGGGTAATTATATCTTTTCAACCTTATAACTACCTCTTACTAGAGTTTTGTCAAACCTCTAGCCACGATTTAGCTCAACCTAATTAGATTTGGATTAGCAGCTTGTAATTCCTTGAGAACTCAAAGGTTAGATCTGGGACTTAAAAATAGAAACTTTGTACAAAACTGGAAAATCTGGCGCAAGTCATAGAACGAGTCGTTAAGTGACCTGTTGGAGGTGCCCACGAGTCGTGAGGTTACTTGTGGGGAGGCCAGGTGAGGAAATGTTGTGTTTTGGGAAAAGGATACCCCACGAATGACCTAACGAGTCTTGGTCAGTCCTCACGATTCGTGAAGTGAGTCGTGATTAGCTAGGGGATAATTTTCTGAGAGTGCGATTGTGCACCTAATGAATGGTGACCACGGCTCGTGGTCACCTGCAATGAGTCATGAAGTCATTTGTTACCAACCCCACACGAATGATAGAAAAATATACTTAACGGGTGATGCCACGAGTCGTGGCCCACGATAACTAGTCGTTAGGTCCTCGTTAGGACCATCTGACATTTTTCCCCTGTGAATTTTCAAGGGTCTTCCAATAATTTCCAACCTTCCAAAACTTGAGACTACGTCATTTTATACATAATTTAAGACCTATTAGTGAGAATGAACTGCCTTTTCCCTCATTCCCCACGTAGATTCTAAGAAAGCACTGAAGAGTTTCTCTCAAGAACTTTCAAAGTAAGGTGTTCTTCATACATTGTAGAAATTCAAGTTCCTCCTAAAGGGAATTCTCAGCTATGTATGTGGGAATTCAACAAGGGAATAGTCCTTCCATTGTGTCGCCAAAATCTCTCTAGTTTACCCTGTAAATCTTGGCTTTGAGTTTTTCAATGTGAAGAGAATTCATGAAATTTTTCCCTGAATTCACGTAGAATGATATCCGTGATTATTTTTTTTTTGTTATGACTTCAATTAGTTCATGATTTATTTGGTGATTATTTGCACAAAGGTGAATTCTAGCCCTACAAACTTTTTGAATGTTAAAGTACTTCTTGATAGACCTCGTTTAATTCATATGGAATATTTTCCTATGTTAATTATAGTTAGTTTTTTCAGTTTGTGATTTCAAAGATGATAAATATTGTGAGATGAAAATTTAGCCCTAATCATTAGACTAGAAAATCTTGAACTCTGCTCTAGTGCCTAAATATTGCATTTTTAGGTTGAACTTGGCATTGTGGGAACCCCCATATTGCTAGTAGAACTGGGTCTTGTTTAAATTATTGCCAGTTCAATTTTTGCAAGAACATTAGAATTCTAAGTGTCAGTTAGAAATGTTAGCTGATCAGTTTGACTAGAGAATTTCCTGAGGTGTCAGTGTTACCTCCCAATTATAAGAATCAAATTTAGTTTTCAGTTATTGCTCCACTAGGCGGTCATGATGTTATAGATATATAGCTCTGACTAGCCTTAGGACTCCAACTCAAATTTCAATTTGTTCTTAGATAGTTATGACGCATCTAGATAAGAAGCTCTGGCCAGTCTAGAACTCAGTTTTAGAATCTGGTCTAATAAGACTCTCAGGGTACTTTCACTTATATTTCCTTGAGTAGTGTTGGACCCCAGTTTCGAGCTATCAGCTTAGTATTCAGTTTAGGTTTTCCGGTGGGAGTAGGACTTAGCACCGAGCGAACTAGGGTTCCAACACACCCAGGTTTCCAGAACTACATTGCCAGTGTAGGTATCAGTATTTATTTCCTGATTGACCCCATACTTTTGTGATCACCCAGTTCATGCCTTTATACCCTGGAAAGGTATATTGGGTCCTACCAGAGGAGTGTATACATCAGACTCCATGTCTAGCTCACGTGGTTACATGTCGGTTATAGACTCTCCCACTAGTCAGTTTAGTCCATTCCAGATCAACTCAGTTCAGTTCAGATCAGAATCAGAATTAGGGCATTCTTGATTATCAGTCAGGGTCTTTCTGACCATCCCAAATATTTAGTTATTCAGTTCAGTAGCTTTAGTTGGTTATTTCATGTCTTCTTAGTTTAGCATTTACTTCACCTATCTTATTGTTTTATGTTTCACTCACTTACTCAGTACATTCAAAGTACTGATGCATACTTTTATGCTGTATCATCCTATGATACAATTGCAGGATCTCAGCCTCAGCTCCGTTAGCTTAATGCCCACCGAAGAACTAAGCTATACCGATTGGTGAGTCCTCATTCTTCGAGGATGGGAATTTGTTGATTTAGTTACATTTCTTTTCTTTTTAGTTTATTTAGATTTAGAGTTAGCTGGGGGCTTGTCCCAGCAACTCATCCCTAATAGATTGGCTTTCAAATAGAATTTTAGACATTCAGCATTGATGTTTCTTTCAGATGTATGAGTTTGTTATTAAATTCAGTTTTATTAAGCGATTCCTTTGTTTGATGCTTCCGCTATGTTTTACTTGAATTTCTAGTGTATGATAGACCAGGGGTTGACTTGGGGTTACTTGTGACTCCAAGTGTCGTGTCTGTCCAGGGTGTAGACTCGCGGTGTGAAAAACTTGGTATTAGAGCACTAGGTTCAGAGTATCGTCGGTTGTATGAAAGCCACATCGAGTAGAGTCCTCTTAATAGGTATGAAGAGCGCCACACTTATGACGGGGAGGCTATGGGATGTCATTAGGAAATTTCCCTTTATTTCATACTCCTTGTCATGCATTGAAATTTAGTTTCAAAAATCATTCTCCTAACTCATGCTCTACTTCATTTAAGTGAAATATGCCTCCATGATACGGAAATGGAAAGAGGGCTTGAAATGCCCAGCGGACTACTCCACAAGTCTAGGCTGCCCCACAGGACGATTTGGTGTCAACTGTTAAATTCAGGGGGGCCATTAAGTTGCTCGCTCTAACCGTCACTAATCAGGTTAACCAACAAGTAGTACTAGTTAACAACAACGAATACGCAGCTATTGCTAGGGTACGGGACTTCACCTGTAGGAACCCTTCATCTTTTCAGGGATCAAAAGTGGGGGAGGGCCTCCAAGAGTTCATAGATGAGATTTGGAAGATTTCCCATATAATGGGTGTCAGCTCCTCCCGGAGTGCTAATCTAGCTGCCTACCAGCTAAAAGGAGTAGTCCAGGTCTGGTATGAGTAGTGGAAGGAGCGACGACCCGCGGAAGCAAGACTTGTAGAGTGGGAGGAGTTCAACACCGCTTTTCTAGACATATTTTTCCCAAGGGAGCTCAGGGAAGCCAAGATAGCAGAGTTTATGAACCTAAGGAAGGAGAGCAGAACGATGGAAAAGTATGCTCTAGAGTTTACTAGGTTGTCCAAATACTCTCTAGAGATTGTGGTCGAACTAAGAGCTCTCATGCTAAAGTTTGTGAAGGGGTGTCAAACTTGGTCCTCAAGGAGTGCGGAAGAGATGCTGACTAAGGACATTGACCTCTCCAGTTTGACTGTCTATACCCAACAGATTGAAGCCGAGAAACTAAGGGACATGGAAAGGACGAACAAGCGGGCTAGGACTAGCCAGTCAGATCATGGCCACCTGAGATAAGGCGATAGAAACTGCTCACAGCAGCAGCAACAACCTCAGTAGTAGAGGCCTCCAACGGCCAGCTCAGCTAGCGCCCCAACCTTCTGGTCCCGTTAGGATCGGAGGGGTGGAGCATCTGGATCTCAGTCTCAGAGCTACAGTGCCAGGAACAGATATCCAGCTTGCCCCAAGTGCGGCAAGAACCATAGAGGAGAGTTTCTTCAAGGTCGAGAGGGCTGTTTTGGTTGTGGACAGCTTGGACATCGGCTTAAGGAGTGCCCATCAGCCAGGCGGGGGAGATAACAATACACCACCTCAGTAGATCTAGCAGGCCGACCAGCTCAATAGACTAACATATCAGGTACGGAGGGCAGTCAACGTCAAAACTATTTTTATGCATTATCATCTCGTCAGTACCAGGTGAACTCACAAGATGTGGTCATGGGTATGTTACATCTTTTCCACCTAAATGTATATAGACTTCTTGATCTGGGGCCACACTATTATTCGTGACTCCCTACGTAGTAGTCCAATTTGAAACTAGTCCAGAAGTATTATCAAAACCCTTCTCGATCTCCATACCAGTTGGCGAGTCAGTTAGAGCCAGGCGGGTTATGTAGAAATTGTCCAATTTTAGTCTGCAATAATGTCATTCCAGCTGACCTAGTAGAGTTAGACATGATTGGCTTCGACCTCATTCTCTGCATGGATTGGTTACACTCCGGTTAAGCCTTAGTTAACAACAGAACTAGAGTCGTCAGGTTCCAGTTTCCTAATAAACCAGCTCTAGAGTGGTCAGGCAGTAGTTCAGCGCTGAAGGGTAGGTTTATTTCCTACCTTAAGGCCAAGAAGATTATTTCCAAGGGATGTATCTACCATCTAGTTTGGGTTAAAGATTCTAACTTTGAGACCCTAAGTATCCAGTCAGTCCCTATTGTTAGAGAGCTTCCAGACGTGTTCCCCGAAGATCTTCCCGGAGTCCTCCTGGATTGGAAATTTACTTCAGTATAGACCTTATTCCAAATGCTCAACCAATCTCCATCCCTCCTTACAGAATGTCTGCAGTTGATCTTAAGGAGTTGAAGGAACAATTAAGAGATCTCTTAGATAAGGGTTTTACCAAACCATGTATCTCTCCCTGGGGTGCTCTAGTGCTATTCGTGTGAAAGAAAGATGGTACTCTTAGAATGTGCATCAACTATCGTCAATTGAACATGGCCACAGTCAAGAACAGATATCCCCTACGCAGAATTTATGACCTATTTGACCAACTTCAGGGAGCCAGTTGTTACTCCAAGATAGATTTTAGGTTGGGGTATCATCAACTACGGGTCAGAGAGTGTGATATACCGAAAGCAGCTTTCAGGACTCAGTATGGGCACTTCAAGTTCGTGGTTATGTCCTCCGGATTAACAAATTCCCCTGCGGCCTTCATGGACCTGATGAACAGAGTTTTCAAGCACTATCTTGACATGTTCGTCATCATATTCATCAACCACATTATAGTATATTCCAAAATTGAGGAAGAACATGATAATCACCTGAGGATAATACTGCAGACACTGAGAGACAATCAATTGTTCGCCAAGTTCAGCAAGTCCAAATTTTGGTTGAAGTCTGTGACTTTCCTGAGTTATGTGGTCTCGGGTGAGGGAATTCATGTTGAATCCCAAATGATAGCAGCAGTGAAGGACTTGCCTAGGCCCACCTCCCCAATCGAAATAAGAAGTTTCTTGGGCCTAGACGGTGTTATTACTGACGTTTTGTGAAAGGCTTTTCTTCTATAGCCTCTCCTCTGACCAGACTGACTCAGAACAAGGTGAAATTCCAGTGATCAGATGTGTGTGAGATGAATTTTCCAGAGCTAAAAACTCAACTCACTACCTTTCTAGTGTTGACCCTACCGGGAGGATCAGAAGGATTTGTAGTCTATTGTGACGCTTCCAGAGTTGGACTCAGTTGTGTTCTGATGTAGCGGGGCCAATTGATAGCCTACGCCTCCAGACAACTCAAAGCTCATGAGAAGAATTATCCCACTCATGACTTGGAGTTAGCAGCGGTGGCGTTTGCACTAAAAATATGGAGACACTATCTGTACGGGGCTCACATTGATGTTTTTACCAATCACAAGAGCCTCCAGTACGTATTCTGTCAGTAGGACCTGAACCTTCATCAGAGAAGATCCTTAGAACTCCTGAAGGATTATGACATGAGCATGCTTTATCACCTGGGAAAAGCCAATGTGGTGGATGATGCCCTAAGAACAGTGTCTATGGTAGTTTGACTCATATTGAGAAAGGAAAAAAGGAGTTGGAAAAGGATATTCACTAGCTAGATCGGTTAGGGGTGCAGTTGGTTGATTCAGCTGAGGGTGGAGTGGTGATGCTAAGCGGGTCAGACTCTTCCTTAGTTGTGGAAGTTAAGTCCAAACAAGAGGAAGATCCCATTCTTCTTAAACTCAAGGAAGCGGTTCTCAGAAAGAAGGTTGAGGCTTTCTCCAACGGGGGAGATGCTGTGCTCCATTATCAGGGCAGATTGTGCGTACCAGACGTCGGTGACCTGAGACAACAGATATTGGCTAAAGCATAAAGCTCAAGATACTCTATCCACCCTGGTGCTACTAAAATGTACCGCGATCTGTGAGATATTTACTGGTGGAACAGCATGAAGAGAGATATTGTTGCATTTGTAGCTAAGTGCCCGAACTGCCAACAAGTCAGGGTAGAGCATCAGAGACCGGGAGGTATGACCCAGGATATCAGCATACCCACGTTGAAATGGGAAGAAGTGAGTATGGATTTTATTATAGGTATACCTCGAACATGTTGGCAACATGACTCCATCTGGGTAGTAGTATATCGGATGACTAAGTCAACATATTTTCTCCTAGTCAAAACGACGGATTCAGCAGAGGACTATGCTAGGCTTTATATCCGGGAGTTGGTCAGACTTCATGGGGTGCCATTATTCATTATCTTAGACAGAGATACTCAGTTCACCTTGAATTTTTTGAAGTTTTTTCATAAGAGACTTGGCACCCAGGTAAAGCTTAGCACAACTTTTCACTTGCAGACAGATGGGGAAGCTGAGTGAACTATTCAGACTCTACAAGATATGTTGAGAGCGTGTGCGATCGATTTCAAAGGCAGTTGGGATGACCATTTGCCTCTTATCATGTTTGCATACAATAACAACTACCACTCCAGTATCCAGATGGCCCTGTATGAGGCATTGTATGGTAGGAGGCGCAGATCTCCCATTGGGTTATTTGAAGTGGCTGAAGCTACTATTATCGCACCAGAATTGGTTCATGAAGATATATAGAATGTACAACTCATTAGAGAGAGATTGAAAACAACTCAAATCCCTTAGAAATCTTATGCTAATGTGAGGAGAAGAGAATTGGAGTTTGTTGTGGATGACTGGTCTAACTGAAAATTTTCCACATGAAAGGGGTGATGAGGTTTGGGAAAACAGGAAAACTCAGTTCTAGATATGTATGACCCTAAAGAATTGTGAGGCGAATTGGCAGCTTATGTTACACCCCATAAATTTTCGATATGTAGATGGCCTATTCGCATGTTGGTTAAGAGTTTTAGAATGCCATACATGCTTGGAAAAGGCCCGGGGAAAGACCGGATAAGCGACACGTTGAACCATCGCAAGGGGAGGCTGGCAGACCTCCTCCGTGATGGCCAGAGTGTCACGGAGGCTCACCTCCACGATGGCCAGCGTGTCACGGAGGCTCACCTCCGTGATGGCCAATATGCCACGGAGGAGAGGCGCAACCCCAAGTATAAAAGCACCAACTTCGGTTTTAAGCAATTAAAACATAAGATTTTTTCCAGAAATAGGCAGAGAGTGCAGAGAGGAATAGGGGCACGAAAGTTTTGTTCTAGTTTCCTTCCTATTACACCTATATACGCGGTCTAAACTCGAAATAAACGTGGGTAGTGAGGTATTAAGCAGTAAGGAGAATTCCTACGAATTTAGTTTTGTAAAATTCGACCGGCGAATCGTCATGCTACCGAGCTAAGATAAGTGGAATTGCTCCAAATTGATATCAATATACTCCTAGCCCTAAAGTTAAAATTTCGCCTTCTGGACTTCTGAGAAATAGAGAGTTTTCGAACATTTTTCGATAAGTCAAAGTTTGGGTTATATATATTTTTATTAAAAGTGATATTTTCTCTCAGAATATTAATGTATTTAGTTCTAATTGATATATATATATATATATAGATGCAGTTGGGAGAAATAGCGGAATATGGACTGAATTACGCCAATTAGCTGGGAAATCTGAAACGGAGGTATGTAAAGCCTGTTCCTTTGGCAAGTTAGTAATCCTAGTATAGCAAATAGAGTGAATTCTAAAAGAAAGAATCAAGAAGTTGAGTATTGAGTCTAGTATGAATCCAGCAAGCATGTTTTATGTTATTATGCTATATTTAGAATAAAAATCAGTAAGTCAGTATCAGATAGCTAGATATTATTTCAGATATAATTAGCTCAGTAACAGAATCAGTTTAATGCAGAAAAGAGATTCGTACTAGAATATCAAAACATGGATAGTATTTTCCGATCGAACATGTTTGCTATACGTGATTATTGTTTGTTGAGACCTGTTTGTGCTATGAGGGCACCCTTAGAGCGTCCTCGCACCCCTGGGTTAATAGCTGGGTCGACTTGCCCACCAGAGGGTGAGGATTCGTCACTCCGAGGAGTGGCATGCCATCCGTAGTAGGACGAAGATGGGATGCAGCATTCCCCATATCAGGCTGATCAGCATTACAATATACCCTGTCGAGCGCTTGCGCCCAGGGCATAGATTATAGATACAGATACAAATATCAGATATAGTTACAAGAGTCCTCCAGACTCAGATATAGTTATAGTCAGGGGCCCAGAGAACCCAAGCTACATACCTAGGGGGCCGGTAGAGGTGCTCGTAGTTGGTAGGCGAGTGGACTGATTTATTTTTGGATGGTTTTGACCCAGGTAGGGGTATATAGATTGTGTGATGGTTTGCACCTTCCGGCTTATGGGGGCTGGTATAGGTCCTTGTATGCTATATACATATATGTATGTTGTTTACTAGATTAATAAATAGTAGGATGCCGCAGCAACAGGTATGACTTTCATCTGCTTTCCAGTATAGATAAGCTTATTTCAGATCCCGTCAGCTCGGAAAGTTTCAGCTACTTTCTGCTATTCAGAACTAACAGTATTATTGCTTATATTAAGTTATGTTAAGTTTGCTTTACATACTCGATACCAGTGGTACTGACGCCCGATTGGGGTGCTGCATTACTTGCCTGCAGGTACTCATAGACGAGGAGCCGATACCTCGTGATTCCAGCCAGCACATAGAGTCATCAGCTTCTGTCATCCGGAGCTAGACAGCTAGAGGTTTATTTCTTTTCTTTTGTTGTACAAGATGGGTAGGCCGGGACCCTGTCCCGACCATCTTATCAGTATTCTTAGAGGCTTGCAGATTATATATTCCCTGTGGTTAGCTGTACCGGTTGTGTGAGGCCATGTGCATGTCTTAGCTTGTTTATGATGGCCGTGTGGGGCCTTATTCAGTTGGTAGTGGTGACCTTGTCGGTCACATAGCAGTTTAGCACCTGTTTTCTTGATTCAGAAGTAACTAGACAGCATAGTGGCCTTGTCGGCCCGCATAGGTTCCCTATATTGATGAAATTCTTGTTGGCTGTTGTCGTTGTACACGTGGCTATAGGCCTAGCCAACCGGGGGCTGTATTTACAGCCACTATATAGCCCGTTGATTCCATGAATCAGAGTTAGAGCCAGCCAGGCACCAGAAGTGCTTAGGCTTAGTAGTCTAGCAGTTCAGGTCCTAGTAAGGGCACCAGGTGCCAGTCATACCCCCCAAGGTGGGGTGTGACAAACTTGGTATCAGAGCAGGCCGTGTCCCAGGGAGTCTGCAAGAGGTGCTAAGTAGAGTCTTGTCTATGGGTGTGTTGTGCACTACATACTATAGGCAGGAGGCTGCAAAGCATAATAGGATGGTTACTCTTTCTACATATTTAGTTGTGCCATAGAGCAGTACAGTATAAGGTTGAGTTTCTAAAACTTATCATACTTTTTGTTTACAGATTAAAATGGCAGACCCACGACATCCTGCCACAGGAAGGAGACTAGATGCCGCAACAAGTGAAGGCACTAGCAGGATGCCTCAGTTATATTTAGAATCAGCCCGATCTAAGGGCGATACAGAGGCATAATCACAGCCTTCTCAGCAGCCCCACTTCACCAGGAGCCATTCGGAACAACACCGCCTCCGATAGCTCCTGTACCTACACCATCCAACCAGGAAATTCGAAGTGCAGTAGTTATGTTGGCACAAATGATGGCCACTCAGCGCCAGTAAGTGCCACCCGTAACAGTAGAGCCATCAGGTGGATCTGGCAGTTCGAGGGTCAGGGAATTTTTGGCATTAGGTCCCCCGCAGTTCACAGGGTCAGATCAGGCAGAGGAACCCCAGGATTTCCTAGACCAGATGCAAAGAATCTTCCGGGTCATGCATGTAACACCTACAGAATCAGTTGAGTTAGCAGTATTCCGGTTACGAGACATTGTTGTGTTGTGGTACGAGAGCTGGGAAAGGTCTCGAGGGAGGTATGTTGCCCCTCCGACCTGGTCCAGCTTCTCAGAGGCCTTCTTGGATCGTTATTTGCCACGAGAGATCTGGCAGGCCCGGATGGACCAGTTCTTGCACTTGGAGCAGGGGGCGAGGAGCGTACGAGAATATGCCCTACAGTTTGATTCCTTAGCCTGCTATGCTCCAACTTTTGTGGACACCATTCCATCTAGAGTCCACCAGTTTATTATGGGTCTGAACCCAAAATACATTGAGGCATGCATGACAGCTACATTGCGGGAAGATATGGACATTGCCCGGGTGCAGTCCTTTGCCTAGACTATTGAGGGCCTTAGACAGTGGCAACAGGACAGTAGACGTATAAATAAGGAGAAGCACAGAAGGGATAGATCAGATGAAATATAGAGGGAGATTCAGAGAGGACCCAGGCTCCAGTTGTCAGACAAGCCCCCTAGACCCCCACCTCCATCACAACAGCAGAGGGGTAGAGTTGTTTGCCGAGGATCATCATAGTCGGGTGGCAGTTCTCGAACGGTAGATTCACCTCAGCAGAGGAGGGTAGAGCAAAGTAGATACACACCCCCACCCTGCCCTATTTGCAGTCGACCTCACACTGGAGCTTGTAGATATGGCTCCACAGGGTGTTACATATGCGGGAAGGAGGGGCACATAATGAAAGACTGTCCAGCCAGGGGACAAGGTAGCCGAGATAGCCAGGACAGGGCATCAGCAGGGTCGCGAGCTCCAGCAGCCTCGGCAGGGTGTAGGCCCTTAGGTTCAACAGGTAGAGGCAAGGAAGATTAGGAGCCTCTAATTCAGGTACGGGCCCAAGCTGCACCTACGCATTACCAGGGAGGCAAGACTCAGAGGCATCCCCAGATGTGGTAATAGGTATGATGACTATTTAATCATACCCTGTTTATGTATTGATTGATCCAGGGTACACTTTGTCCTACGTTACCCTATTTGTGGCTCGGAAGTTCAGTGTTGCACCAGAATTGCTTCAGCATCCCTTTTCAGTATCTACACCCGTTGGTGACTCCATTATAGCTAGCAGGATTTATCGAGGGTGTATAATAGAGGTTGTTGATCGTCAGACAACAATAGATCTGGTAGAACTAGAGATGATTGATTTCAATGCCATTATGGGTACGGATTGGTTGGTTCCATGCTATGCCAACGTAGAATATTGGACCAAGAAGGTCCGATTCCACTTTCCAGGGGAGGCAGTACGAGAGTGGAAGGGTAGCACAGCTACGCCAAAAGGTTGGTTTATTTCCTACCTTCAGGCGAGGAAGTTGATAGCTAAGGGATGCATTTACCACCTAGTCAGAGTCCGGGATGTTCGGGTAGAGCCTCTGACTCTCCAGTCTATTCCACTGGTTAATGAATTCCCTGAAGTATAACTAGATGAGCTACCTGGTATTCCCCCAGAAAGAGAAATAGATTTTGCAATTGATTTGTTACCAGGCACTCAACCCATATCAATTCCTCTATATTGTATGGCTCCTGCTGAACTCAGAGAATTAAAGGAGCAGCAGAAATATCTGTTAGATAAGGGATTTATCAGGCCGAGTACTTCCCCTTGGGGTGCGCTAGTTCTATTTGTAAGAAAGAAGGACGGTTCACTCTGTATGTGTATAGATTACCGGCAACTGAATAAGGTTACAGTTAAGAATAAGTATCCGCTTCCCAGAATAGATGATTTGTTTGATCAGTTACAGGGGGCCAGATATTTCTCCAAGATTGATTTGAGGTCCGGATACAATTAGGTTCGAGTTCGTGAAAGGGACATTCCGAAGGCAGCCTTCAAGACCAGATACGACCACTTTGAATTCCTAGTTATGTCTTTTGGGCTGACGAATGCTCCCGCAGTATTCATGGACCTGATGAACAGAATCTTCAGACCATACCTGGACCTGTTCGTGATAGTATTCATTGATGATATTCTGGTGTATTCTTGCTCAGAGGCAGATCACTAGGATCATTTGCGGACCGTTCTTCCGATTCTCAAGGATCGTCAGTTGTATGCCAAGTTCTCCAAATGTGAATTCTGGCTGAACTCAGTAGCTTTCTTGTGGCACATTGTGTCGGATACTAGTATACAAGTAGATATGCAGAAAATAGAAGCAATAAAAACATGACCCAGACCTACCAATCTGATTGAAGTCCGTAGTTTTCTGGGATTAGCAGGATACTATAGAAGATATGTTGAGGGATTCTCCACCATAGCGGCACCTCTGACTAAGCTGATGTAGAAACTAGTAAAGTTCCAGTGGACAGAGGCATGTGACCAGAGTTTCCAAGAATTGAAAGACAGGTTGAGCTCCGCCCCAGTATTAGCATTGCCAGAAGGTAGAGAGGGTTATGCAATTTATTGTGATGCTTCAGGTATTGGGTTGGGATGTGTGTTGATGCAGCACGATAAAGTGATTGCTTATGCTTACAGACAATTGAGGAAACACGAAAAGAATTATCCTACCCATGACCTGGAACTAGCCGCGGTAATCCACGCCTTAAAGATATGGAGACATTACTTGTATGGCGTCCATGTGGATATTTTCACTGACCATAAGAGCCTACAGTATATCTTCACTCAGAGGGAGTTGAATTTGCGGTAGCATCACTGGTTGGAGTTATTAAAAGATTATGATGTGAACATTCTGTATCATCCGGGAAAGGCCAATGTAGTAGCAGATGCCCTTAGCCGTAAATATATGGGGAGTTTGGCGTACTTGTAGCCTGAGAAGCGGGAGTTGGCCAGAGAAATACACCAATTAGCCAGTTTAGCCGTTCGTGTAGCAGAAACAGAGGAAAACGGAGCGGTAATTCAGAACACCGCTGTGTCATCGTTAATTGTGGAGGTAAAGGAACGGCAATATGAAGATCCTTACCTGGTTCAACTTAAAGACAGAGTTCAGCAAGGGAAAGCGCCAGATTTTCAGGTAACTTAGGATGAAGTGTTGCGATGTAAAGGCCACCTTTGTGTTCCAGATATTTCAGTGCTTCGCCAGCCGATTATGAGTGAGGTACATTACGCCCGTTATTCTCTCCACTCGGGCGTGACGAAAATGTACCAAAATATCAAAGAAATCTATTGGTGGTCAGGTATGAAGAGGGAAATAGCAAACTTTGTAGCCCAGTGTCCTAACTGCCAGCAAGTAAAAAGCGAAACACCAGAAACCAGGTGGATTGACTCAGGACATAGCTGTGCCTCTTTGGAAGTGGGAACCAGTAAACATGGACTTTGTAGCAGGATTACCCCGTACCAGGCATAAACATGACTCAATTTGGGTAATTGTTGATAGACTGACGAAATCAGCCCATTTCTTGCCATTAAAAACTACTTTTTCTGCCAAAGATTACGCCGAATTGTAATTAGAGAAATAGTTAGATTACACGGTGTTCCAGTATCTATTATCTCTGATAGAGGAGCACAATTTACAGTTAGATTTTGGCAGTCATTTCAGAGAGGTCTGGGAACACAGGTTAATGTGAGCACAGCATTCCACCCTCAGACGGATGGACAGGCGGAACGCACTATTCAGACGCTCAAGGATATGCTACGGGCGTGTGTGCTGGACTTTGGAGGTAGCTGGGACGAGCATTTATTACTTATTGAGTTTGCTTATAACAATAGTTATCACTCAGCTATCCAGATGGCGCCCTTTGAGGCGTTGTATGGGCGAAAATGTAGATCACCAGTTGGCTGGTTTGAAGTAGGAGAGTCAGTGCTGATTGGACCAGATATTATTCATCAGTCAGTGGAGAAGGTAAAGCTTATCAGGGAATGCCTACTGACTGCTCAGAGCTGCCAGAAATCGTATGCTGATGTACGGCGCAGATACCTGGAATTTAATGTGAATGACTAGGTATTTTAGAAAGTATCTCCAATGAAAGGGGTGATGAGATTCGGCAAGAAAGGTAAGCTCAGTCTGAGATTCGTTGGGCCTTATCAGATTCGGCGGAGAGTAGGCGAAGTGGAATACGAATTTAACTTGCCTCCAGAATTAGAGTCCGTTCATCCAGTTTTCCACGTATCTATGCTAAGAAAGTACATAGGAGACCTGTCCCAAGTTGTCCCAGTCCAGGATGTCCAGGTTACGGAAGAGCTGGCCTATGAAGAGGTTCCAGTAGCCATACTAGACAGGCAAATTCGTAGATTGAGAACTAAAGATATTGCTTCTGTCAAAGTATTATGGTGTAACAGGAACCGAGAAGAGATGACTTGGGAAGAACAGGAAGATATGAAAATCAGATATCCTCACTTGTTTCAAGCCTAGTCAGTCAAGAGGTATGTTAGTATTGTTATCATATGAAATGCCTTATATTATATGTATAAATGATATGGTCGACTCTAGTTTTTTACGTAATGAATGATATAATATTGTGTGGAGCACCCGTATTTTACTTTTCTGCATTTCAGGTTTTTTTGAGAGTCCATATTACAGGGGAAACTCTTCCGAAATTTTCCTAAAAGTAAGTTGAGTAAGTTGAGTAAGTTGAGACCCCTATAAATAGAAGTTTACATTCGAGGGCGTATGTTCTTAAGGGGGGGAGGATGTTACACCGCATAAATTTTCGACATGTAGATGGCTTATTCGCAGGTTGGTTAAGAGTTTTAGAATGCCATACATGCTAGGAAAAGGCCGGAGGAAAGACCGGATAAGCAATACATTGAACCGTCGCAAGAGGAGGCTGGCAGACCTCCTCCGTGATGGCCAGAGTGTCACGGAGGCTCACCTCCATGATGGCCAGCGTGTCACGGAGGCTCACCTCTGCGATGGCCAACATTCCACGGAGGTGAGGCGCAACCCCAAGTATAAAAGCACAAACTTCGATTTTAAGTAATTAAAACATAACATTTTTTCCAGAAATAGGCAGAGAGTGCAAAGAGGAACAGGGGCAAGAAGGTTTGGTGCTAGCTTCCTTCCGATTACATCTATAAACTCCGTCCAAACTCAAAATAAATGTGGGTAGTGAGGTATTAAGCAGTAAGGAGCATTCCTACGGATTTAGTTTCGTAAAATTCGATCGGCGAATCGTCGTGCTATCGAGCTAAGGTAAGTTGAATTGCTCCAAATTGGTATCAATATACTCCTAGCCCTAAAGTGAGTATTTCGCCCTTCTGGACTTCCGAGAAATAGAGAGTTTTCGGCCATTTTTCGATAAGTCAAAGTTTGGGAGTAATATATTTATTAAAAGTGATATTTTCTCTCAGAATATTAATGTATTTAGTCCTAATTGATATATATATGGATGCAGTTGGGAGAAATAGCGGAATATTGATCGAATTATGCCAATTAGCCGGGAAATCCGAAACGGAGTTATGTAAAGCCTGTTCCTTCGGCAAGTTAGTAATCCTAGTATAGCAAAAAAAGTGAATTCTAAAAGAAAGAATCCAGAAGTTGAGGATTGAGTCCAGTATGAATCCAGCAAGCATGTATTATGTTATTATGCTATATTCAAAATAAAAATCAGTAAGTTAGTATCAGACAACTAGATATTATTTCAAATACAGTTACCTCAGTAACAGAATCAGTTTAATGAAGAAAAGAGATTAAGAATAGAATATGAAAACATGGATAGTATTTTCAGATCGAACATGCTTGCTATACGTGATTATTGTTTGTTGAGACCTGTTTGTGCTATGAGGGAACCCTTAGAGCCTCCTCGCCGCCCCTGGGTTAATAGTTGTGTCGACTCGCCCGCCAGAGGGTGAGGATTCGTCACTCCGAGGGGTGGCATGCCATCCGCAGTAGGACGAAGATGGGATGCAGCATTCCCCATATCAGGTTGATCAGCATTATAGTATACCCTGTGCGCTTGGCCCAGGGCACAGATTACAGATACAGATACATATATCAGATATAGTTACAGGAGTCCTCCAGACTTAGATACAGTTATAGTCAAGGGCCCAGAGAGCCCAAGCTACATACCTAGGGGGCCGGTAGAGGTGCTCGTAGTTAGTAGGTGAGTCGAGTGATTTATTTTTTGATTGTTTGACCCTGGTAGGGGTATATAGATTGTGTGTTGGTTTGCACCTTCCGGCTTATGGGGGCTGGTATAGTTCCTTGTATGCTATATATATATATATATATATATATATATATATATATATATGTATGTTGTTTACTAGATTAATAAATTGCAGAACGTCGCAGCAGCAGGTATGACTTTCATCTGCTTTTCAGTATAGATAAGCATATTTCAGATCCCGTCAGCCCAGACAGTTTCAGCTACTTTCGGCTATTCAGAACTACCAGTATTGTTGCTTATATTCAATTATGTTCATTTTTATTTACATACTAGGTACCAGTGGTACTAGCGCCCAATTGGGGCGCTGCATTACTTGCCTGTAGGTACTCATAGCGAGGAGCCGATACCTCGTGATTCCAGCTAGCACATAGAGTCATCACCTCCTGTCATCCAAAGCTAGACAACTAGAGGTTTATTTCTTTTCTTTTGTTGTACAGGATGGGTAGGTCGGGGCCCTATCCCGACCATCCTATCGGTATTCTTAGAGGCTTGCAGATTATATATTCCCTATGGTTAGCTTTACCGATCGTGTGAGGCCGTTTGTATTTCTTAGCTTGTTTATGATGGCCGTGTGGGGCCCTATTCAGTTGGTAGTGGTGACCTTGTCGGTCACGTAGTAGTTTAGCACATGTTTTCTTGATTTAGAAGTAACTAGACAGCATGGTGGCCTTGTCGGCCTGCATAGGTTCCCCTATATTGATGAAATTCTGGTTGGCTGTTGTCGTTGTACAGGTGGCTATAGGCCTAGCCGGTCGGGGGCTGTATTTACAGCCGCTATATAGCCCATTGATTCCATGAGTCAGAGTTAGAGCCAGCCAGGCACCAGAAGTGCTTAGGCTCAGTAGTCTAGCAGTTCAGGTCCTAGTAAGGACACCAGGTGCCAGTCATACCCCCAAGGCGGGGCGTGACAGCTTATGATCTGGAGTTACCTTCAGAGTTGGCATCTGTGCACCTTGTATTTCATGTGTCACTTTTGAATAAATGCATCAGAGATCCAACTTAAGTTGTGCCATTGGATAATGTAAGAATAAAGGATAGACTCTCATATAAGGAGGTCCCAGCCCTAATCCTTGACCGTCAATTTCGTAAGCTTAGGAACAAGGAAATAGCTTCAGTCAAGGTCTTATGGAGAAACCAGCGGGTGGAGGGAGCTACGTGGGAGGCCGAAGCAGATATGATGGCCAAATAGCCACACTTATTTTATACCAACTCTGTTATAGCTTGAGATATTAGTTCGGTCCGAGAAATCAATTTAGTTTCATGTTCAAATCATGTACTCAAGCTTTTTTATGTTTATGGATGTATATATGAAGGGTAGATTCAGTTCAGTATGTATTTTGAAACGATTCCTTCAGTTTTAATTCAAATGAGTAGCATTTGAGTATTATGATTTCTATTCTCTACTTTCCTATGTGTTTTCCAACATTCGAGGATGAATGTTGTCAAGGGGGAGATATTGTAATGCCCCTAAAACTCAAAGGTAAGATCCAGGACTTAAAAATAGAAAATTTGTAGAAAAGTGGAAAATCTGGCACTAGTCACAGAATGGGTCGTTAAGTGACCCGTTGGAGGTGCGTATGAGTCGTTAGGTTACTCGTGGGGAGGATAGGTGAGGAAATTTTTAGTTTTGGGAAAAGGATACCCCACGGACGACCTAACGAGTCATGGTCAGTCCCCACGATTCATGAGGGTAGTCGTGATCAGCTAGGGGAGAATTTTCATAGAGTAAGGCAGAGCACCTAATAAATGGTGATCACGACTCATGGTCACCGACGACGAGTGGTGAAGCATTCATTACCATCCCCAACGACTAAAAGATAATGTACATAACGGGTGATGCCACGAGTCGTGGCCCAGGGTAACGATTCGTTAGGTCCCTCGTTAGGACCATCTGACAGTTTTTCCCTATGAATTTTCATGGGTCTTTTAATAATTTCAAACCTAATAAACTTTAAACTACATCATTTTAGACATAGTTTCAGACCTATTAGTGGGAATGAACGGCCTTTTCCCTCATTCCCCACATAGATTCTCAGAAAGAATCGAAGAGTTTCTCTCAAGAACATCCAGAGTAATGTCCAAGGTTCTTCATCCATTGTAGAAATTCAAGTTCCTCCTCAAGGGAATTCTTAGCCAGGTATGTGGGAATTCAACAAGGGAATAGGTCTACCCTTTTTCCCCCATAATCTCTCTAGTTTACCCTGTAAATCATGGCCCTGAGTTTTTGAATGTGAAGAGAATTCATGAAATCTTTCCCTAAATTCACATAGAATGATATCCGTGATTTTTTTATGACTTCCATCATTTCATGATTTATTTGGTGATTATTTGCACAAAGGTGAATTCTAGCCCTGCAGACTTTTCGAATGTTAAAGAACTTCTTGATAGACCTCATTTAATTCATGTGGAATATTATCCTATGTTAATTATAGTTATTCTTTTTTAGTTTGTGATTTCAAGGGTGATAAATATTGTGAGATGAATATTTAGCCCTAATCATTAGACTAGAAAATCTTTAACTCTGCTCTAGTACCTAAATGCTGAATTTTTAGCTTGAACTTGCCATTTTGGGCACCCCCATATTGCTAGTTGAATTGGGTCTCGATTAAATTATTGTCAGTTTAGTTTTAGCAAGAACTTTGGAATTCTCAGTGTCAGCCAGAAATGTCAGCAGATCAGTTTGACTAGAGAATTTCCTGAGGTGTTAGTGTTACCTCCCAGTTATTAGAATTAGATTCTGTTTTTAGTTATTGATTGGTCCACTAAGCGGTCATGACGTTTTAGATATATAGCTTCGACTAGACTTAGGAACCCAACTCAGATATTAGTTTGTTCTTTGATGGTTACGACGTTTTTAGATAAGCAACTCTAACTAGTCTAGAACTTAGTTTCAAAATCTGGTCCGATAAGACTCTCAGGGTACTTTCACTTATATGTCCTTGAGTAGTCTTGGACCCCAGTTTTGAGCTATCAGCTTAGTATTCAGTTTAGGTTTTTCGGTGGGAGTAGGACTTAGCACCGAGCGGACTAGGGTTCCAGCGCACCTAGGTGTCCAGAACTACGTTGCCAGTGTAGGTATCAGTATTTATTAGCCTGATTGACCCCTGACTTTTGTGATCACCCATTTCATTCCTTTATACCCTAGAAAGGTATATTGGGTTCTACTAAAGGAGTGTATACATCGGTTATAAACTCTCCCACTAGTCTGTTTAGTCCAGTCCAGATCAGCTCAGTTTAGTTCAGATCAGAATAAGACTTAGGGCATGCTTGATTATCAGTCAAGGACTTTCTGACCATCCCAAATAGTCATTTATTCAGTTCAGTAGCTTTAGTTGGTTATTGCATGTCTTCTTAGTTAAGCATTTATTGTGTTATGTTTCAGTCACTTACTTAGTACATTCAAAGTATTAATGCATAATTTTATTTTGTATCGTCTTATGATATAGTTGCAGGATCTCAGTCTCAGCTCCATTAGCTTACCGCCCATTGAAGAACCTAGTTATACCGATTGGTGAGTCCTCATTCTTCGAGAAAGGGAATTTATTCATTCTTCGAGGAAGGGAATTTATTGATTTAGTTACATTTCTTTTCTTTTAGGTTATTCAGATTTAGTGTTAGCTGGGGGACTTGTCCTAGCGACTCATCCCTTTTAGATTGGCTTTCAAATAGAATTTCAAACATTCAGCATTGATGTTTCTTTCAAATGTATGAGTTTGTTATTAGATTCAAGTTTTATTAAACGATTCCATTGTTTGATGCTTCTGCTATGTTTTACTCAAATTGCTAGTGTATGATAGACCAGGGGTTGACTTGGGGTTACTTGTGACTCCAAGTGTCGTTTCCGTCTAGGGTGTAGACTCGGGGCGTGACAGAACTTCAATAAATTCTAGCTATTAGCTACTAATGAGGAATGAGACTGAAATTTTAGCTATTTGTAGCCCAATTTCAAAATATCTCATCCATACCCACTATTAGATTCTCTCAATACTTAATTATTCTTTTACAAGCAACAATCAAGCAAGAACAAATAGATCATAATCAATGGATCTTCCTTTATTGATTGAAGAGAATCTAATAGATTTACACTTATTTAAACAATATGAAGAAGACTCTAGCAATACCCACTCTAATTAAGTATTCATAATCGCACCTCTAGTAAAGGATTTAGCTACTCATGATTAAAAAATTCAAAAGCACATTCATCAATAACTTCATTGAATTCAATAACAAGAATAGAAAAATCAAATTCACAAATAGTCTCCAACAATGGTTGTAACTTACTATTCAAAAGAAGAAGTAGAGAAGAGTAATTTTTCAAAGTTTACCAATGAAAATCTCTCTCTTCTAAGATAATATCTTAAAGCTAAGAAAGGAAAAATGATGTGATATGCTCTGCTCTCTATATCCTCCAGTACACAGTACATTGTCTAGTATTTATATCTAAGAAAATAGGGCATCTTCTATCACTTTTTTCGTGCTGGATAATTTTACCCCTGAGCATCATTCTAAAATCGGCAGAGACACCGACGATCTTTCGGTTCAAATTTGTGAACCGCAGGATGTCTTATCTAAGCCAACACTCAACTCCAGTAAGCATCAGTAGATCATCGGCGTTTAGTCGATCTCAACCCGTGAACCGTCGGATCTTTGTTCTTCCTTCCAATAAATCGAGTGTCTGTAGTACCCCAAAAGTGCCTAAGATTAGACTGAGGATCAAAATCTGAAGTTGGCTAAAAAATTGGGAAATATTCACAGGACAGGTGATGTAATGACTCGTGGTTGGAAACCACGGGTCGTTATTAGCAGTCGTGGGAGGAATAGGACCTCAGCAGTTGGGGATACTAGTGGTCATCCAATGACTCAGGGTGAGAAGTGATGACCCATGGTCACCAATCATGGTTTGGATTGCTAGATTTTTAAGAGGATATAACGGATGGATACCATAACTCATTGGACGCAATCACAAGTCATGGTGAGGCTCGTGGTAAGGGAAGTTCAGATTTCCAGGAAAGCTGACAACGATCTATCTAACGACTCGTTATTTGAAGCAATGACTCATCTTGTTGAGTCCTGGGAAGAATCTGAAAACATGAATTAAGGTAGTGGACCCAACGACTCGATACCACGAGTCGTGGCATCATGCAATGACTCGTGGGATCAGTCATTGGTTCACCCAGATTAGTTTTTAAGGGATTATTCATTAAGGGTATTTTCGACCTTTCTATGATCTAAGTCCCTAAACTACGTCATTTTATGTATTTTTATGGGCATGATAAGATATATTAAGCCCCTCTTACATAATTCATTCCCATGCATGCGAATTAAGAGGATTTTAGAGAGATCAAGCATAATGTCAAGCTTCTCCCTATCAATTATCCATTGGGCATTCAAGGAACTCTAGAATATGATCTTACCTAGTTATGTAAGGCTATCAATGGGTGATTTCTACCGCACCCATTCCCCTCCTCTACGATTTTATTAAAATTTCAATAAAAACTCATGGGGTTTTGAAGTTGATTTAGTTAAAATTCTAATGATCTAATAATGGATTTTATGATTTTTGAATCTAATTATATTCTATGGGTTTTAATCAATTTGTTTTATTATTTAAATTGTTTAAAATTTTATCGATTTGATTTCTATTGAATCAAGCCTAATTATGCATGACTCATGACGAACCGATTTATGTCTACTTCTCCTTTAATGATATTTACAATGCCCAACATGAATTATGAGTTAAATTATGTATTTAAATCAATTGGCCATCATGATCTTATGAATCACAAGCTATATGCATGTTCTACAAGTATACTTGAACTTTCAAATTATTAATCTTGTTTTGGCCGACTCACGGGCCTCATCTCATGGCTAGTTCATGTATCTACACGCATGCTTCTAATTATCATAATTTAACTAGTCCATGAACTTATTCATGTATAATTATGAGAACTATATATGTTTTGGGAGTAGTATCGAACACCGCGTAGGTTCGAGGCTCAGGTTATGCCCCATACCTCATAAATTATGTGCCACCGTAGGTATATTGGGACCTCTTACATGACTGTCCCCAACCCAATTGGCCCTTTTTCATGGTGATATCATGCCCTTCATGGTTATACCCTTGGCAAGGTACAAGCGGCCTCCCAACTAGGTTTACAGGTCGAAATTCATGTGTGCTCATATGGGGTATGTCAGTTATGAGAATCTCCCACTGTTCCTCATGATTTATGCATGTTTATGATTATATATTTTGGATCAAGACATGTTAAATAAAGCTCTTCTCTTATGATTACAATTACGTTGTATTACGAATGTCTTGAAAACCTTGAGCCCTATATTATGTTAGGATGTTTAAGATTTGAGCATGATGTCCTACTCTTATGATCATTTATGAGTTTTACATATGTTTTAAATATCCGTTTTACTTACCTTACATACTTAGTACATTCCACGTACTGACCGCATGGTTTCTATGCTGTATCGTTTCATGATACAGGACCCGGGTCTTAGGCTCACCCTCCTTAGTAGTGCTTCAGAGATTGTTATCAACATATTTGGTGAATCCTCATGTTTCGAGGGCCACATGTTCAGACTATATGCTTTCCTTTTTGTTTCAAAATTGTTGGGTTGGTTAGGGAGTTGTCCCATCAACCCGTCTTTCATTATTAGAGGCTTTTCAGAGTACATGTTGTAATCAGCCGTTATGTATGAATTTTGTGCCGACTTCCCCCTTTACTATGTTATAATTACGTCTTCCTTAAGCTATGTCTTCAACTCATTTGATTGAATTAGATGTATGCTCATGCTATGGGTTGACTTGGGGTCTCTCTAGGCTCCTTGACCTGTGTCTACGATCCGGGTATACGTTCGGGTCCTAAAAAACTTGGTATCAGAGCCATATGTTTTGAAGTGTCCTAGGGAGTTTGAAAGTCGCATTAAGTATAGTCCTTTTCATGGGTGTGAAGTGCGCCACACTTATGAAGAAGAGGCTACTAGATATTTAGGAAATTTTCCCTTCTTTCATGATCTATGTCATGCGATGAAGTCCTTTACACTTCTAATTCATACTATTCATGTTTGCATAATCATGCCTCCTCGCCGAATAAACGCCAGAAGGAATGGTAACCGTAATGATCATGAGGGTGGCCATAATGGTGAGAATCAGCCAGCCCCACTCTTTCACGAGGAGCATGCACTAAAGCCAGCTGCCCACACTAAGTTTAGGGCAGCAATTTAGATGTTGGCACTGTCCATGACTATCCAGTATTAGAGCCGGACTGTGGTGCATTACCCAAAGAATGGGAATACGGCAGCAGCTAGGGTGATGAATTTCTTGAGAATAAACCCTCCTGAGTTCATGGGGTCGAAGATAGATGAGGATCCCCGTGAATTCATTGAGGTAATTCTAAAGATCACCCAGATTATGGGGGTGAACAATGGAGAGTGTGTTGACTTGACCTCCTATCAGTTGAAGGGAGTGGCTTATATATGGTTCAAGCAGTGGAGAGATGGCAAGGCAGTGGGTTCAGGACCGATAGGTTAGGAGGAGTTCCATGTGTCATTTATGGATCGGTTCTTCCCTCGGGAGATGAGGGAGCTCAAGGAGGCTGAATTTGATAATTTGAAGCTGGGTAACATGACCGTTCAGGAGCATGCATTGGAGTTCACTCAATTAGCTAAGTATGCTTCGGAGTTGGTGGCAGATCAGAGGGCTCGGGTGAGCCGTTTTGTGCATGGAGTGGCGGTTACTTGGACAAGGATTGTCGGATTGCCATGCTTCATCGGGATATTGACTTTCCCCATATTATATTGCATGCACAATAGATGGATTTGGTCTATAGGAGGTAGAGGGAGGCCAAGAGGGACAGGACCAACAGCTATAGGGTTTCTCAGGTTAGGTTTGGGGGTGGGCAGCATCAGCAGTCTCATCACAGGGCTATCACTCTAGTTCAATCCTCAGCCAGCATTCCATCTAGATTCAGGGGAGATCGGAGGAGCAGCGCTTCAGAGTAGAGAGGCAAGGTAGCATGCAGGTAGAGCGCACTTTTCCCGTTTTTGTGAGGTGTGGCAAGAATCACCCCGAGAGGTTCTTAGTTGGTATGGATGCTTATTTCGGGTGTGAAAAAGATGGACATAGACTTAAGGATTTCCCCTCAGCCATATCAAGGGTCGGAGGAGCCTGTGTGACAGCAACCAATTTTGCTGCTCCAGCAGCACGTACCCCTCAGCAGGGTGCCTCTACTAGTTCAGCATGCGGTGAACACCAAAACAGGTTTTATGTTCCAGTACCCCGCCAGGAGCAGGAGGCTTCTCCAGATGTGGTCACTAGTATGTTACAAGTCTTCCATATTGATGCTTATGCCTTGTTAGATCCAGGAGCTACTTTGTCTTGTGACTCCTTATATTGCTAGTAGTTTTGGAGTTAGCCCAGAATTTCTGTAAGAACCGTTCTCCATCTCTACTCTAGTCGGTGAATCAGTTGTAGCTAGGCGGGTGTATAGAGGTTGCCCCATTACAATATTGTATAAGGTCACCTTCACAGACTTAGTAGAGTTAGCTATGACCGAATTTGACATCATTTTGGGTATTGATTGGTTTTTTTCATGTTATGCTTTGATTAATTGTAGGACCCATGTGGTGAAATTTCGATTTTTAGGTTTGTTTGTTTTGGAGTGGAAGGTAATTCAGCTATACCAGCCAGTCGGTTTATTTCATATCTTAAGGCCAGGAAAATGGTTTCTAAGGGTTTTATGTATCACCTAGTTAGGGTTAAGGATGTTGAGTCCGAGACCCCGACAATCCAGTTAGTTCAGGTAGTGTGTGAGTATCTTGAGGTTTTGCCCGATGATTTGCCAGGTGTACCTCTGGAGAGGGAAATTGATTTTTGTATTAATCTCTTGCCCGATACACAGCCTATCTATATTCCTCCATACAAGATGGCTCCAGCCGAGCTAAAAGAGTTAAAAGAGCAATTGAAGGACTTGTTGGATAAAGGTTTCATTAGACCAAGCAAGTCTCTATGGGGTGCACCGGTTCTCTTTGTCCGAAAGAAGGATGGTTCCCTTCGCATGTGTATTGATTATCGGCAGTTGAATAAGGTCACCGTCAAGAATAGGTACCCCTTACCCAGGAATGATGGTTTGTTTGACCAGCTCCAGGGGGCTAGATGTTTCTCAAAGATAAATCTCAGGTCCGAGTATCATCAGCTTAGAGTTCGGGAGTGTGATATCCTGAAAACAGCCTTCAGAACCCGGTATGACCATTATGAGTTTGTAGTTATGTCATTTGGACTAACAAATGCTCTTGCAGCTTTTATGAACCTGATGAACAGGGTGTTCAAGAAATATCTAGATATGTTTGTGATTGCATTCATCGATGACATCCTTATATACTCTCAGAGCGAGGAGGAGCTTGACGCTCATTTGAGAGTAGTGATAACACTCAAACCACACCTCTCCTTCGTTTTAGACTCAAGCCTGGATAGATAATCTGCCACCTGATTTTCTGTTCCCTTTCGATCCTTCACCTCAAACACAAATTCTTGAAAAAAGAGCACCCACCGAATCAATTTGGGCTTGTCATCCTTCTTGGACATCAGGTACCTCAATGCAGCATGGTCTGTATGAATAATCACCTTAGTTCCAAGAAAATATGCTCAGAACTTTTCAAATGCAAAGACCACCACTAGTAGTTCCTATTTTGTGACTGTATAATTCTTCTGGGTTGTATTTAGTGTTTTGCTGGCGCAATAGATCGGATGATACATCTTTGCTCTCCTTTGGCCTAAAAAATCACAAAGAGCAACATCTCTGGCGTTACATATTACCTCAAAATGAAGAGACCAATCTGGAGCTATAATGATAGTAGCAGTGGTGACCTTTTCCTTGTGACACTCAAAGGAATTTAGAAATGCCTCATCGAAAACGAACTTTACCTCTTTCTCTAGTAATTTGCACAATTGCTGTGCAATTTTTTAAAAATCCTTGATAAAGTACCTGTAGAATCCTGCATTCCCTAATAAGCTTCTGACCCCTTTTATAGAAATAGGGTGTGGCAATCCTGCTATAACCTCTATTTTTTCCTTGTCCACCTCGATCCCCTTTCCTGAGATTTTATGGCCCAACACTATCCCTTCTTTAACCATGAAATAACATTTTTCCCAGTTTAGGACCAGATCGATTTCTTCACATCTTTTTAGTACTCTGCCCAGATGATTAATGCATGATTCAAATGAATCGCCTACAACAAAAAAATCTCCATAAACACTTCAATTGTTTCCTCTACCATGTCTGAGAATATGTACAGCATACATCGCTGGAAGGTGGTTGGTGCATTACACAGTCTGAATGGCATTTTTTTTGAAGGCAAAGGTTTCATATGGACAGGTGAAGGTTTCCTCTCCTGATCTTCTGGAGAAATAGTGATCTGATTATACCTGGAATATCCATCAAGGAAATAGTACCATCCTCTAGCTACGAGTCTATCAAGCATCTGGTCGAAAAATGGCATTGGAAAATGGTCTTTCTGGGTACAACTATTGAGTTTCCTGTAATCCATGCATACATGCCATCCTGTGATTGGTCGTGTTTGTATCAGCTCATTCTTCTCATTGGGCACCATTGTAATCCCTCCTTTCTTTGGCATGCACTGGACAGAACTTACCCACTGACTATCTGCTATGGGATATATCACCCAAGCATCCAGCCGCTTGATAATCTCCTTTTTGATGACTTCTTGCATTGGCGCGTTCAGGCGGCACTGATGCTATATACTCGGCTTACAATCTGGTTAAAGTTGGATCTTATGAGTACATATGCCTGGTGGAATTATGATAATATCAGCTATGGTCCAACCAATTGCCTTTTTGTATCTTTTTAAGATGTTAACCAAAGCTTCCACCTGCTCATCTGATAGGTCTGCTGCAATTATGACCAGCAAAGTGTTGTCCTTCCCAAGGAATGCATACTTGAGATGAGGAGGTAGTGCTTTCAGTTTGAGGATTGGTGGTACCTCCACAGATAGATTGGTTGGCAGTGTTAAACAGTTCTTTAAGTTTAGGTCTAACCTCTTTAGGCTGAAGTTATATGACCTTGTCCCATTTATAGCATTAACCATTTTTGTGTATTCTGGGTACCCATCTTCTTCATAATTCATTATCACAACTGCCAATGCATCATCAGTCACAATCTCTTCCACGGGTGTTGGAAACTTATTATGTTCCATTTGAATGTTCAAGAGAGAGCTTGTTCCTTTGATGTAGCCTAAGAGTCACTAAAGAAAAAACAAGAAAAAGCGTAAAAAGTTATGTAACTACCAACAAGTCAAATACAAGCTAATAACCTAGTCTCAGTCGTATTCCCCGGTAATAGTGGCACTTTTTGATAACGTTCAAACCACACCTCTTACTGAAGTATGAAGCGGATGTTGTCATAAAAGAACCCAACTAGAGGTTGGGGTCGAACCCACAGGGAATATGGGAGAACATGATTACTGCTGGTAAGTGATCTTGTGAGGTAAGTACTTCAAAATTTGGGGGGTTCTAAAGAAAATAAATAATAAAAACAATTATCAAAATTATGGTTTTGAATCAATATTAAAGGATAAATAGGGTTTGTGTTCCACATGGGTTCATAACTACTTTGGGTATACACTAGTGATTATACCAATACTAACTTATAGAACTGATAACTTAGGTTCAGTCAAATGACCGACCAGTCCGTATTGAATGACTATACTCAATCACTCGATCAAGTCTCATGAGCGCTTTCAAACTATTCATTATCTCTAAGTTCCAGATTTAACTATCCTGCGACCACAACTCAAGTTAATACAATGATTATCAAAATCAAGGCTTTGTTGTAATTCTCTTTTCCTAATGTCTACCTCTTAGTCCTAAGCAAGTAAAGAATTCAAGCATGTCCTAACATTACGCACCGTTAAGAAACGTTTAAGCATGAATAGAATACAATATAAGTATTTTGTATTGGTTTTAAAATGACTTTGTGCAACCCTAGCTTGCTAATCCTCCATGGTTTCCACAACCCTAGCTATGAAGGTTTTAGCCTCTCATAGTGGTAAGGTTGTGAATTGTATTCATGATTAAGAACATAAATCAATACTTACAAGAATGAATGAGAAAAACACTTCCTTTAATTAATCACCAAAATCTTGAAGAACAAGTAGAAAGAACAAGAAGAACTCAAGAAAAGGTTGATCACAAGTCGAATCAACTTAATTCTCTCTTTCTCTCCTCAAAATCTCTTCTCTTGTCAATTCCCCTAAAAATAAAACATAAAACGTATTTATATAGACACAAGAATCCTTTTCCTAGGCTGACAGGGTGAATTTCCATATCTGGTTCCACCGTCATCACGATTCAACCTACGACCCATAGCAACATCCTACAACCCGTACCATCCTATCCACCTTGCATGACTGGATGGATTTTGGCTAAGTGTTAGATCCTTGTACAATTCGTACCTCTATCCTACGATCCATACTGAGTTCCAATGGCTTGACTCTGAAACTTTGAAATTCTTCTGAAGTTTATCACGACTTCTATGGTACGACTCGCACCTTCTTCCCACAGTTCGTACATTCTTTCCATAGCAGGAGTTAGCCTCTTATGCAAATTTTCTGATTCTTTTCATGACTTCATCACCACGACTCATACAAGCTTGGTACAACTTGTACTAAAACTCGTACATTGCATATCTTCAACTTTAGCCTTCTGAACTTTTCACGGCCATTAGTACGACTCATAGGACCTTTCTATGGCTCGAATTGTGGACTGCACTTTGACAATATTTTGCAATTTTTAGGTCCAACACCAATTTACCCTGCAACCAAAGGAAAAGTTCCTTATATCTACATAAACACACCTAAGTCCATGCTATTTTCTTAGTTTTGAGCATCAAAAGTGTTGTAAATCCACAAAACATCAAGTAGTGTTGTAGACTCCCAAGGATCATCAGTTGTATGCAAAGTTCAGTAAGTGCAAGTTTTGGTTGGACTCGATTGCATTTTTGGGCCATGTGGTATCAAGTGAGGGCATAAAAGTGGATTCTCAGAAAATTGAAGCGGTGAAGAATTGGCCCAGACCGGTGAATCCTTCAGAAATTCAGAGTTTCTTGGGGCTAGCAGGCTACTACCAGGGATTTGTTTAGAGCTTTTCATCAATTGCAGCCCCATTGACCAGGTTGACTCAGAAAAAGGTAAAGTTCCAATGGTCGGAGGCTTGTGAGAAAAGCTTCCAGGAATTGATGACCCGACTCATTTCAGCACCAGTGTTGACCCTACCCGAAGGTATGGATGGCTTTGTTGTGTATTGTGATGCTTGGCGAGTCAGACTGGGATGTGTATTGATGTAGCATGGGAAAGTGATAGCATATTCCTCTAGACAATTCAAAGTCTATGAGAAGAATTATCCGACCCATGATCTTGAGTTGGTCGCGATGGTGTTTGCATTGAAGATATGGCGGCATTACTTGTATGTGGTCCATGTGTACGTGTTCACGGATCACAAGAGCTTGCAATATGGGTTCACACAGAAACATCTCAATCTTCGGCAAAGGAGGTGGTTAGAGCTACTAAAGGACTACGATATGAGTGTCCTTTACCAGTCGGGCAAGGCTAATGTGGTAGTGGACGCAGTTAGTAGTCTATGGAGAGTGTATCCCACGTGGATGAGGGAAAAAAGGAGTTGGTGAAAGATTTCCATCGACTTGAAAGGTTGCGAGTTAGATTGGTTGAATCAACCGATGGCAGTGTTGTTGTGTAGAGTGGATCAGAATCATCTTTGGTGGCTGATGTAAAATCTAAGAAAGATAAGGATTTGATTTTGAGGAAATTGAAGGAAGCGGTGCGGAGTCAAAAGGTAGAGGTTTTCTGCCAAGAGGGAGATGGTGTGCTACAATACCAGGGTAATCTTTTGTGTTCCAGATGTAGATGATTTGAGAGGTCGGATATTGCATGAGGCACATGGTACCAGATATTCTATCCATCCGGAATCCATGAAGATGTATCGGGACTTGCAAGAAATCTATTGGTGAGATGGTATGAAGAAGGATATTGCAGAGTTCGTAGCCAAATGTCCAAATTGTCAACAAGTCAAGGTTGAACATCAAAGGTCAGGAGGAGTACTTCAAGATATTAACATTCCTACTTTGATGTGGGAAGAGATTAATATGGATTTCATTACAGGACTACCCCGTACTCGCCAACAATATGACTCCATTTGGATGCTGGCATACAGATTGACCAAAGAAACGCATTTCCTACCAGTCAAAACCACAGATTCAGTGAATGATTATGCCAAATTGTATATTTGGTTCGACTTCATGGAGTGCCCTTGTCTATTATTTCTAACCGAGGTGCTCAGTTTACCTCCCAGTTCTGGTGGTCTTTTCAGAAGGGACTTGGGACTCAAGTTAAGATCAGCACAACCTTTCATTTGTAAAAGGATGGCCAAACCGAACGAACAATCCAGACTCTTGAGGACATGTTGACAACATGTGTGATGTATTTCAAAGGTAGCTGGGATGATCATTTACCATTGATCGAATTTGCTTATAATAACAACTATCACTCTAGCATGTAGATGGAACCATTTGAGGCTCCATATGGGAAAAGGTGTAGATCATCCATTAGATGGTTTGATGTCGGTGAGGCAGCTATGATAGGCCCCGATTCGGTTCATGAGGCCATGGTAAAGGTTCAGTTGATAAGGGACCGCTTGAAAACTGCTCAGAGTCATCAGAAATCATATGCTGATGTGAGGAGAAAGGGTCTGGAGTTTGAGGTAGACGATTGGGTATTTCTCAAGGTATCTCCCATGAAAGGAGTCATGCGGTTTGTGAAGAAATGAAAACTTAGTCCCCGATATGTTGGTCCCTATTGGATCATGAGAAGGGTTGGTAAGGTAGCGTATGAGTTGGACTTGCCCACAAAGTTGTCTTTTGTACATCCCGTTCATGTGTCACTTTAGAAGAAATGTTTGGGAGATCCATCTCTAGTAGTTCCGGTTGACAGTGTCGGTGTAAAAGACAGCCTCAACTATAAAGAAGTTCCGGTGGAAATATTAGATCATCAATTCCAAAATCTAAGGAACAAGGAAGTAGCATCAGTTAAGGTCTTATGGAGAAATCAGCGTGTTGAAGGAGCTATGTGGGAAGCCGAAGCAGATATGATGGCTAAATACCCGCATTTATTCTCTACCGGCTCGGTTTTGACTTGAGGTATCAGTTGTGCTCCATGACTCTATTTAGTTTTCGTGTTTAGTTCATGTGTTCAAGTTTCTTTTATCTGTATGGATGTGTATGTGAGGTCTGAATTCAGTTCAGCTATGTGGTTCCTTTCGTAGGTAGTCATTCCGTGAATTTTCTGGTTAAATGATCAGTTTTGGGGTTTAATGATTGCATGTCTTTGTTTTCTTCTTGTTTCCAACATTCGAGGACGAATGTTCCCAAAGGGGAGATATTGTAATACCCTAAAAAGTGCCTAAGATTAGACCCGGGATCAAAATATGAAGTTGGCTGAAAACTGGGAAAAAGACACAGGACGGGTGATGTAATGACTCGTGGTTAGAAACCACGGGTCATTGTTAGTAGTCGTGGGAGGAATTGGACCTCGACAGTTGGGGATACCACGGGTTATCCAACGACTCATGGTGAGAAGTGATGACCCATGGTCACCAGTTGTGGTTTGGATTGCCAGATTTTCCAGTGGATATAACGGATGGATACCACGACTCGTTGGAAGCAACCACGAGTCGTGGTGAGGCTCGTGGTAGGGGAAGTTCAGATTTTCAAGAAAGCTGACAACGGTCGATCTAATGACCTATTATTTAAAGTAATGACTTGTCATGTCAAGTCGTGGGAAGAATATGAAAACATGAAGTAAGGCAGTGGACCCAACGACTCGATACCACGAGTCGTGGTATCATGCAACGACTCGTGGGATTAGTCATTGGTTCACCCAAATCAGTTTTTCAGAGATTTTTTGTTAAGGGTATTTTCGACCTTTCTATGCTCTAAGGCCCTAAACTACATTGTTTTATGATTTTTCTGGGCATGAAAAAATAGGTTAAGCCCCTCTTGCATAAGTCATTCCCATCCATGCAAATTAAGAGGATTTTAGAGAGATCAAGCATAGTTTCAAGCTTTTCCCTATCAATTCTCCATTGGGCATTCAAGGAACTCTGGAATATGATCTTACCCAAGTGTGTAAGGCTATCAATGGGTGATTTCTTCCACATCCATGCCCCTCCTCTACGATTTTACAAAAATTTCAATAAAAACTCGTGGGGTTTTGAAGTTGATTTAATTAGAATTCTAATGATTTGATAATGGGTTTTATGATTTTTGAATCTAATTATATTCTATGGGTTTTAATCAGTTTTTTATGGTTTAATATGTTATCGATTTGATTTCTATTGAATCAAGCCTAATTATGAATGACCCATGATGAACCGATTTATGATCTACTTCTCCACTAATGATATTTACAATGCCCAGTATAAATTATGAGTTAAATTATGTATTTAAATCAATTACCCATCATTATCTTATGAATCACAAGCTATATGCATGTTCTACAAGTATATTTGAACTTTCAAATCATGAATTATGTTTTGGCCGACTCACGGGCCTCATCTCATGGCTAGTTCGCGTATCTACACGCATGCTTCTAATTATCATGATTTAACTAGTCCATGAACTCATGTATGTAGTACTATAAGCACTACATATGTTTTTGGAGTAGTATCGAACGCCGAGTAGGTTCGAGTCTCAGGTTAACCCCCGGATCTCAAAAACTATGTGCCACCGTAGGTATATTAGGACCTCTTTCATGCCTGTCCCCGGCCCAATTGGCCCTTTTCATGGTGATATCACACCCTTCATGATTCTATCCTTGGAAAGGTATGAACGACCTCCCGATTAGGTTTACAGGTCATACTTCATGTGTGCTCATATGGGGTATGTCGGTTAAGAGAATCTCTCACTATTACTCATGATTTATGGATGTTTATGATTATGTATTTTGACTCAAGTCATGTTAAATAAAGCTCTTCTCTTATGATTACAATTATTTTGTATCACGAATGTCATGAAAACCTTGAGCCTTATATTATGTTAGGATGTTTACGATTTGAGCATGATGTCCTACTTTTATGATCATTTATGAGTTATATATATATATATATATATATGTATATGTATATATTTAAACATCCATTTTACTTACCTTGCATACTCATTACATTCCACATACCAGCCGCATACTTTCTATGCTATATCATTTTTGATATAGGACCAGGCTCTCAGGCTCACCCTCCTCAGTAGTGCTTTAGAGATTGTTATCAGCGTATTTGGTGAGTCCTTATGTTCCGAGGGCCATATGTTCAAACTCTACGCTTTCCTTTCAGTTTCAGAATTGTTTGGTTAGTTGGGGAATCGTCCCATCAACCCGTCATTCATGATTAGAGGTTTTTCAGACTACATGTTGTAATCAGCCGTTATGTATGAATTTTATATCGGCTTCCCCCTTTACTATGTTATAATTACATCTTCCTTATGCTAAGTCTTCCGCTCATGTGATTGAATTAGATGTAAGCTCGTGTCATGGGTTGACTTGGGGTCTCTCAGGGCTCCTTGTCCCGTGTCTACGATCCGGGTGTACGTTCGGGTCCTGACAGTGACTTTTGGCGACTGGAATGGCGACTCGCAGTTAGCCGGTGGCATTTTTCCTCTAAAGCAGTGATAATCATCCTTTGACCAGTGTTTCACTGGTTTTCATCGGTGGACCGTCGATTTGTTCTCACTTCCTTCTTTTTTTCTCCATTTTTTCTTTTTTCTACACATTTAGGCATCTGCACACAACAAAAGCAAAAAGGGCATAAAATTCATATAATAAAATAAAAACTAAGCCAAAACTCAAGCTTAAGAGCCTAATGAGTTAGTAAATTACCAATTCATAACAAACCCCCAGCTAACTCTACTGTCTGAGACTAAAACTAAAATAACAAAGCTGAAAATGAAACACCAGCCCTCAACAAATGAGGACTCACTACTGTCAGGCTACTAGAAAATGCTGAGAGAAACTAGCTGCGATGTTGAGGATGTGTACCTAAGACTATATCATAAAATTATATAACACATAGAAATCTGTAATTAGTACTTGGAATGTACTGAGTATCTGAGATGTAAATAAAACATACATATTCTGACTTATAAACTAAACTGAAATAACATGGAACAACTTTATCTGTAATTAGAAGTACTTCAAGTAGTCTAACATATATGGGAATACTGTAAGAACTGATAAATTGAATTAGAATCATGAGAATATCCTAAAATATGATAGATTTGACTGGATTGAGGACTCTGACTGTAGTGGACTGCGGGAGGGACTCAAACTGACATATAACCACATGAGCTAGACGTGGAGTTCAATGTATACACCTCATCGAAAAGAGCCCACTGTACCTTGCCAAGGTATAGTAGCTGAGCTATGTGATCACTATCTGGGGCCCATTCGGTTAATAACCTACGATGGAACGTAGTTTTGGAAATCTGAATGCGCTGAATCCCGGCTCACTCAATGCTAAGTTCTACTCCAACTGAGCTAGTAGGGCTTGTTGATTCCATTTCCATTACTTCTTTTGTTAACTCTTTTGGGAAGCATCATCTATAAATGTGTAGAGCACAAGATAGAAGAATGCTTTAGAGTTTGACACTGTATCGTATGATAAGAATCATGAAAAAAGGGAAATTTTTCTAAGATGTCTTGTAGTTTGTTCCTCATAAATGTGGAGCGCTTCACAATCGTGAACAATATTCTGCTTGACGCGACTATTTAATAGATCATAGAAAGAACTTGAAAAATGACTTGAAAATTAATTATAAAGGCAGGAGCAAAATGAAAGAAAATACTACAAGTAATAATAAAGTAGAAGCAAAAAATACTTACAAAGAGCCCAGAGTTTGCATATACCTATCACATTAGTTATAAATAAAAATTATACTATTCAAAAAATTGCATTATCAGATAGCTGGACTACCCTTTCAGAAAAATAAAAGATTACTATGAAATTAAACAGCCAAAAGAATTAATCCCGTAGGAATCCACCCAAAAATCAATCAGCAAAAGACAAACAACAAAAGAACATCCACTGAAGGACAACAGGGAATCTCTACAAACTCCCATGCCACATACTGACAAACCAAAATAGGATAGGGAATCTCTATAGACCTTCACCTCGTTATACCTCGGGAATTTAAGAATCGGACCAAGAAGTGAATTAGGAGAAAACTGGGAAAAATGTTGCAGGTTGCAGAACGGGTCACTTGACGACTCGTGAGGAGGCATAATGAGTCGTCAGATGGCTCGTGGGGAAGGCCTGAGATGTTGGAGGACATGAGGTCCTCACGGGGGATGTAACGACTCATGGTCAGTCACCACAAGTCGTCAGGTCAGTCGTTAGTTTGTCCCAGGGAAAGTTATCAAGGCTTATCCAGTGTACTTGACAGATGGCACCCAATGACTCGTCGTCAGTCCTAACAACCCTTTAGATTAGCCATTACCAAACCAGTGGAAATTTCTTGAATGATGAGGCAGTGTACTTGATGGGTGATCCAACAGATCGTGAGCCCTAGTAACGAGTCGTCAGGTCGTTCTTTAGGGCCCCCTATAGTTATTTTCAGTTATTTCAGTAAGGGTTTTTCCGTAATTTCTAAGTTCTAAGGGCCTATACTACGTCGTTTTGAGCTCGTAATAGAGGGTTTTAAGCTGAGATAAACCTATCTAGGACATTTTGTTCATGCATGCAAGGGTGTGAGCTTGAAGGGGAGAATGTAAGAACAAATTCAAGGATTCTAAGGGAAATCTCAGCTAGGTAATTAGGAAGAGATAAGATTCTTCAATCCCGGGTAGGTAAGGCTATGAGTGGGTTATTTCTTCCACACCCATGCCCATTCCCTATCAAATTGTGATTTATTTTTGATGATCAAGTATGGGTTTTCCTTCAATGTCATGAATCCTGCATTCCTACTCAGAGGTATGATTGATGAGTTGATATTGATGATTTACAGAGCTTGGGCGGATTCTAACCTAATTTCTTTTGCAAAATTGTTTCTTTAAAATTGAATCTAAAACGCCCATGTGTGGGGAGTTCCTAATAGGATGTGATGATGATGGAATAGATGATGAAAAGCATGTTTCCAAACTTAGCCATTATTTTTATAATGTTTTCAAAGAAGATTAAATTGAGCCGGGTATAATGAAGCTTTGGGTAGTGCCCAATGTTGAGTATGGATGATAATTTCTCTTGAATTGATTTTATTACTTGTTTTGGAGTGAAATGTCCCAAAATATAATGTTTTCAAATGAATTGAATGGGTTCAAGAATGATAAGGTTTTGGGCAAGGTCCCTATGTTGATGATAATGAAGTGATATTTCTAAAGTAGCCTTACCACATGATTTTGGAATTAAGCCTTCCACTATTCTTGAACTTGTGGTATGTGTCATAGTAAAGCTTCTCATATGCATGAATTCATAATTGAGATGTATGTTGGCATTAATCTTCATTTCACATGATGTTAAGTTTAAGTATGATTCTATTCTAAGCTTTGTCGACATGACAATGTTGAGCTTCATATTTATATGATGTCTAATGCATGCATGATTTCGTAATGAGCTTTGTCAATAGACAATGTTGAACTTTGTTTCATACGATGTTGAGTTTATGCATGACTTCATGTTGAGCTTCGTCACTAGATGATGTTGAGCTTCATATTTAGACGATGTAGAGCATTGCATGTTTTGGGAGAATAGTCTAGCACCGAGCAGGCTAAGGTTTGACTACCCTATGCCCCAGAACTACGCGCCAACATAGGTTGATTCTATTATATTGTTGGGACCTCCTTTGTGAGCTATCCATGGTATTGTCCATCACCCTGGCAAGGTTATGGATGGCTCTGCCCACTTGAGTATGATAGTTGGGACCACGTAATCTCTATCGTGGTATGTTGGTTAAGTGACGAGTCCCCCATTGTCTATATCATTTGAATTTTCATGTGCATTACTCATGATTATTATCTTATGCATGCATGTTGAGAAAGCAAGGTTTGACTCATTGTTCAGCTTTTGATATAAATATTACAATCTAGCTTTGAGTCATCGAGTCTGCCATGATGTTCTAAAGCCATGCATGAGCACGTTATGATAAAGTTCGATTTAAGAATTAATGCATGTGTTCTCCTAATTATTCTTAATGTTTATTATATATTGTATGACTGGATTTAGCTGATATTATTATTAAAGCGGTTTTACTTACCTTGCATACTCAGTACATTCCACGTACTAACCACATACCTTCTATGTTGCATCGTTTCATGATACAGGATTGGGTTCTCAGGTTCAGCCCCGTTCAATGCTGCCTATCAGAGTTAGCATTTGTTGCTTGGTGAGTCCTCATCCTCTGAGGACTAGACTTTCAATTATTTTGAGCGTACTTTCAGCTTCAGTTTTCCTGAGCTAGTTGGGGGTGTTGTCCCATCAGCTCGTCCATATTAGAGGCTATTCAGACTTAGACATGTATTCAGCTTCAGATGTTCATTCTGTTGTTATGATAAGTTTGACTTCCGCTAGGATTATATTTATGTTTCCTTTATGTTTGTTAAATAAGATAGTGAATACTTATGCCATGGGTTGACTTGGGGTCTCTCGGGGTCCCTTGTCCCGTGTCTATGATCCGGGTCCCCTCTCGGGTCGTGACACACCTACTATTAATAGGGGGCATTTGAAAAACACTACACTCACTTCTATATTTCCCAAATCCCTATATCTTTCCCTCTACGTTCTCTGTATTTCCTTCGTATCAATACACAACTCTTTGTATGTATTTTTTACTTCTACTTTATTATTACTTGTAGTATTTTCTTTCATTTTGCTCTTGCCTTTATAATAAATTTTTAAGTTACTTAATAATCCATTTTGCTTAACAACCTTTAAAAAGGTTTGGATATGTTTGAAGTGTTGGTCAATATCTTTTGAGTATATTAAAATGTCATCTATATAAACTATAGAATAACTATATGGATTAAATATGTTGTTCATTATATTTTGAAATTCAGAAGGTGCATTGTTTAGTCCGAATATCATTAGATTCTATTCGTATTGTTTAATACACTCACAAGATATTGACCAACACTTCAAACATATCCAAACCTTTTTAAAGGATGTTAAACAAAATGGATTATAGTAAGCGCTAAAAAGATTAAGTTATTCCAGATTGCTATTTGATTCCTTGGTCATGACTTATATCAAGGAACCTATAAACACATTTGTAGATCCTTTCTTCTTGGGTTTTTTAAAATGAAGGTCTTGAAAAAGACATCCTTTTACTTGAAGAAGCTTGACTAAAGGATTGTGAACTTAGTAATTTTAAATCTATAGATCCATCCAAAAATTGTATTAGCTGCTCAATATTTGAATGTTCTTCCTTAATTTCTGGCTCCGCTATGGAGTCAAAATGCCAATTATCCTTTACTAGCACATCATCCCATTTTGTCATTTTCGGGATAAAAATATTGTTGTGATTATGATTGGATTCCGTTAAATAGTATCCAAGCCATGTTGGCCAGGAGGACTATGGTTTGAGTAGCTAAATCATTATACTATCCTGAAACTAGTTGAAATTATGTTGCTCCTGACGATTATTTCTATGTGTTTTATTGTTACTCTTCTACTTGTTTCTTAGTTTTGTTCCATAAGTTGGGTAACTGTTAAATCACGGTCTAGATGTTGGTAAGCCTGTATTTTATATTGGATTAGCTCGAAAGTTGAAATACTAGAGCCAGACCCAGATGGTGTTCCAGTCGCCGAACCTAAAGAATAAGATAAAAGAAAGTTAGAGAAGATAACCCTTATCGCCTTTTATCCATCCCGTACAGCTTTTGAACCGCCTACTTCTATTCGCCAAATACTACGCAAGGAAATAATAATTAAGGAGTAACATCTAAATATTGTTGCTAGGATAGTACTACCATTTTCCTGAATACATCATTTTATATTTAAAAAAATGAAAATTTTATGCTTACACATCCATTCACAGAACAAATAAAATACTGCAATAGTAGAAAATGAGTCTGTCTGAAATACCAAAGTAAGTATAAAAAGAAAAGAACAAAAATATTAAAAGACTTAAACTATTATAAAAAACTAATACCTTCAGAAACTCTAGACAATTATTCTAAAGAGATGACTAGAAAATTAATTCTTAACAATTAGGTCAGGTTATATAATGAATTATGTTATGTTAGTCATAATTTATCTATACAAAGTAGACAATTAAATGATATATTAATTACACAGTTAAAACTATCTTCCCAGTTTTAACTGATACCTCTAAAAATCAAAACATAATAAATAGTGTGAATATTTCTTCTACAGCTACTAAAATTGCTGATATGGAAAGTTATTTAAAATATTAGAATATTCCAAAAGAACTTTTTGAAAAGGTTTATAAAACTAGACACTTTAATTTTATAAAGAATTATAAGATTAAAACCTCTGAATCTACAGTCTCTATTAGTAAGTCTATTGAGACTATTAAATTATTACCAGCTGAAGACATCAACAGATATAGAAAAAATTACAAGTTTCATCACATAGGACTTGTCCAAGTCATGGTTAAACCATTGTATCTATTAGGCTTAGATGTACCTATCCATCTTCTTTTAAGCGACGATAGGGTACTAAACTTTGATGATTCCTTATTAGCAGTATTACAAACTAATCTAGCTAATGGACCGGTATATTTTAATTGTTATCCCAATTTTTCTATAGATATTAATGACCGAAACGTCATGGATGCCCTAACATTGAATGTTAAACCAAAAAACATGAATAGAAAAGCAAATACAAGAGAAATAGCTATAATATATAGACTATATTATAGGCTAATGAAAACTGCTCTAGCTCCAAAAACAAAGAGTTACCATGCTTATGGAAGTCAATCATAATCACAAGAACATTTTTGTCTCAAAAATAATAAAATGGGATGATGTGTCAGTAGAGAAAATTGAGTGGGAGGTAACAAATAAGTCTTGAAATTAAAAACGGTGACATTGACATGGTCAACTATCATTAACTAAAAAGTAGATATAATTAGAGTGATTAAAAACTTTAAGGTGTAGATTAGAATTTTGATAACTTTAAAAAAACTTCCCTCCTAAATTTTCAATTTCAAAATTTAAATTTTCCTTCTCTTTTTATCTTTTCATATCACTTTCTTCCTTATTTTTTTTCTTCTCTCTTCTTCTTTCTCTTTTTCTTCTTTTTCCTCCTCCATCTACGTTGTTTTCGTTGTTGCCACTACCACTACCGCCGCCACCATCATCATTATGTTCATATTTTTATTGTGTTATTCTTATTCTCTTTTTTTTTTTCTTATTTCTACGAGTTTTTTTTACTTTGTTCATGAGCTTGAAAATATATATTTTTTCAAGCCATTGAGAAAATTCTGCAGAAAATAGCAACTGCTACAGTTGTTTCAGCAACTGCTGAAAAATATGCAGCAGTTACTGTAAAATATGCAGTAGCTGAATATGTTTCAGCAGTTGTTGTATCTATTTTATCACCTATTGCATATGTTTTCAGTAGTTACTAAATTTGTTGCAACAGTTGTTGTATCTGTTGTTGCAAAATTGAAATCCTAATATGCGGCGATGGCGACGAAAAATGAACTGGAGAAGGAGCCGACAGAGGTGGTGGTGATGACAATAGAGAAGGAAGGGGTAACAATAATGGCAGAGGAGGTGGCGGTGGTGGAGGAAAGGGAGGTGACGATGGCGGGGGGAGAAGGGAAGGATGAGGCAGGGGAAGGGGAGAGGAGGGGAGGGGAGGGGGTGGCATGGGCAGGGAGGGGGTGAATAGGGGTAGGAGAAAAATAGGGGCTTTGTGTAAATAATAAAACTTGAGGATTTTTAAAATTAGTGTCATTAACACTATTCTTAAAATTGTCACCTCTACTCAATAATTAAAACTTGAGTCACATTTTTTTAGTTTTGAAACTTTTTTGTCACCCTTAATTCACTAGCTCGTGTTAGTAAAGGATATTTGGCATTTTGAATCCATAATGAAGCGAAAAATTAAGGAAAAACATTCAAATATTGAGCAGGTAATACAATTTCTGAATGGATCTATAGATTTAAAATTTCTAAGATCCCAATCCTTTAGTCATGCTTCTTCAAGTAAAAGGATGTCTTCATCAACACCTTCATTTTCAAAAACTGAAGAAGAAAAGGAGGTAACTCTTGAAGACATAGAGAAAATATTAAAAGGAGTAGATTTCTCTGAAACAATTCCTAAGGTTGAATATAAACCTAGTATTACCCAAAGAACAAGTCCCACTGCTAGCGAGATACTAGGAGTAAGAGACTCTTTATGCATGATCAGATCAGATGAGATGGTTCGAACCTGACTTTGAATATTTAGATAAACTCTGGTTAGATCCAGAAAATCGCATAAAAAGGCAATGGTATGTATAAATATATTCATTAAAATAAAGGTTATACTTTAGGAAAAATTGGTGCGCCGATATGAAAAAAACGAGATGCAATATAGAGTTCTTTAAATGATTTGTGTACACAGGAAAATTGGATAATAAAAAAGGAATCATTAAGAATAACTGATAATAAATGACATACAAAAACTAAGGCCAGTGGATCTATAATTCCCCCATTAGAAGAATTTAGTTCACCAATAGATGGTAGAATTGTTACAGCTACACCTTTTTAAATTGATATAATAAAAACTCAAGGTGATCCTAAGAATAAAGATATAAATTGATTAATTTAATAAAATAATATACTAATCAACTACTATACATTGTATCTAATCAAATCCTTAAGACTAATAATAAATCAATTTTTAATGATAAACCAAGTCCTTCCTATAATAATAAGAAATTAGAAACCCATCTAGTATTTAAATTACCAGAATTCTTAAAGATAAATTCCCCAAATTTCAAGAAAAGTTTGAAATCAGAGATGATCTTATAGAAATGATTAATGAAAAATTAAAAGCTAAATTAAAATTAATGAATGAATTAAAATTAAAGGATGAATTAAAACTAAAAGATGATAAGGTCATAAGAACAATATCCAAAAAATCTAATAATGACATTAATAAGTTAAGCTCTAAATATCCCATCAAAAAGAATTATTATAATAAACTGTAATGCCCCGAAAACTCAAAGAGTAGAATCGGGAACTTAAATCAGAAAATCTGGAGATCTGCAGAATATGCGTCAGAACGACTCACCTAACGAGTCATTATGAAACCTAACGACCTGTTAGGTGCCTCGTGGTCAGACTTGGGTCAAATGTTAAGTTGTGAGCCAGTGTAACCCCATGAGTGCCCACCACAATTCGTTATGTGTGACCACGAGTCGTGGTGTCACCCGTGGGGATCTTTAGGGCTTTTGGGCAGTGTGATCCACGACAGGTGACCACGAGTCATGGTCACTCACCATGACTCGTTAGGTCCCTCGTGGTGGCCTTTAGGGATTTTTTGGGAAGCATACTCAACAAGTATGACCACGAGTCTTGATCACTGATCATGATCCATTAGGTCACCCGTTAGGACCACCTGACAATTTTTTCCTGCAATTTTCTAAGGGCTGTTTAGTAATTTCCTGCTCTCCTAAACTTTAAACGACATCATTTTAGATGTAATTTCATATCTATTAGTGGGAATGAACAGCCTCTCACCTCATTCCCCACGTACATTCTCAGAAAAACATCGTAGCTCTCCTCTGAAGAAACTTTCAAGCAAACTTAGGGTTTTCCTCCATTGCAGCAGTTCGATTCTTCTTCTCCGGGGAATTTTTAGTCAGGTATGTGGGAATTCAACAAGGGAATAGTTCTTCCCTTGTGTCCCCCAAAACCCTCGTATAGTTTCTCTATCAGTCTTAGCCTTGAGTTTTCAAGTATGAAAAGTTTACATGTTTGTTTTCGTTGATTTCACCTAGAAGGATATTCAAACATACCCATTTTCTTATATTGTAGTACTTTAATTGTTTCCGTAAATGGATGTGTAAGCATAAATTTTTTAATATAATAAGAAGTATTCAGGGGAATGGTAGTATTATCCTGGGGTCAATATCTACTTTAGATTTTACTCCTTAATAATTATTTCTTTGTGTAGTATTTACTAGTTAACTTCTCTAATTTCTTTTATCTTATTCGTCTAGGTTTGGTGAAGGGAAATCCGAGTCCAGCTCTAGTACCTAAACTTTAGAGCTAAACCAATGGAAATACAGGCTTACCAACGACTAGACCGCGATTAAACGGTTACCCAACATAAGGAATAAAACTAAGAAAATAGTACAAGACTATCAGAAAAACTAAACATAGAAATAGCCGTTCAAGAGTAACATAATTTCGACTGACTCTAGGATAGTATAAGGATTTAGCAACCCAAACTCATACTCCTCCTGGGCGACACGGCTCTGATACCATTTTACGGATCATAGAAATAACTTGAAAATGACTTTAAAACTAATTATAGATTATATAGGTAGGAGAAAAATAAAAGAGGACACTATAAGAAGTAATAAATCTGAAAAACCTACAGAAAAAGATTTAAAAGGTCTAAACTAGAAGCCAACAAAGGACTTAGACTATTATAAAAAACTAATAGTTTCAGAAACTCTAGATAATTATTCTAGAAAGATAACTAGAAATTAATTCTTGACAATCTAATCAGGTTATATAATGAATTATGTTATGTTAGTCATAATTTGTCTATACAAAAAATATAATTAGATGATATATTAATTATTCAGTTAAAACTATCTGCACAATTTCTATGGATACCTCTGAAAATCAGAACATAATAAATAGTATTAATGGTTCTGCCACAACTTCCAAAATAGCCAAGCTAGAAAGTGATTTATAAAATTGGAATATTCCAAAGGAATGTTTTGAAAAGGTATATAATAATGGAAACTTTAATTTTATAAAAAATTATAATATTAAAACCTCCGAATCTACGACCGTTATAATAAGTCTATTGAGACTATTAAATTATTAGCAGCTAAAAACATTAACAGCTATAGAAAAACTATAGGTTTCTTCACATAGGACTTGTTCATGTCGTGGTTAAACTGTTGTATCGATTAGGCTTAGACGTACCTATATGTCTTCTATTAAGAGACAATAGACTACTAAACTTTGGTGATTCATTATTAGCACTATTACAAAGTAACTTAGGTAATGGCCCGGTATATTTTACTTGTTATCCCAATTTTTCTATAGATATTAATGATCAAAATGTCATGGATAGTTACACCCCATAAGTTTCTAACATTTAGTCGGCCTATTCGTATGTTGGTTGAGAGTTTTAGAGTGCCATACGGACGAGGAAAGGGCCCAGGGAAAGGCTGAGTGAGTGCAAAGTTGGGATTTCGTGGGAGGAGGCCGAACCAAGCTTCGTAGAGGGGCAAAGTGGCATGGAGCAGCTCCTCTGCGTTAGCCACGTGGCACAGAATAGAATCAGTGCGATGGGAAGAGTGCCACGTTGCCTTTTCTGCTGCCTCAAGTATATAAAGGCCTCACACTTAGATATTATTTCATTACTCATATAATCACCGCCAGAACAGATGGAGAACAAAGGAAAACATTGGGAAATCATCCGATTACGCCGCTAAACCCCGTCCAAATCTAAATTAACTCCGTTATTGAAGTATAAAGCTGTAGGGAGCATCGCTACGGAGTTATTTTCGTAAAATAGTCCCAACAACTCATCCTCCCACTGAGCCTAAGTTGATTGAATTGTTCCAAACTAGTGTCAATATGATCACGTGCCTAAAGTAAGTATTTCTCCCTTCTAGAATCCCAAGAAATTACGAGTTTCTAATCGTCTTTCGATAAGCTGAAGTATAGTCAGTATATGTATATAAAAGTTATTTTATTCTTTGAGTATAGTAATGAAGTTATCCCTATTCTTCCGTTAATATGATTAAAGTTGAAAAGGGCAGTTGAACACGAGCCGAAACTCGCCAATTAATCGGTAAACAACGAATGAGGTATGTTAAGGCATTTTCTTTCGGCAAGTTAGTTTCTTCAGCATAGTAGTGTAGTATGATTCCCAGTAAAGCATGTCAGGAGTACGTTATCATGTCTAGTTGTTGTTGTCAGTCGAGGCTCGTAATTTGTATTGTTTTGGGATGGATTATACCCGTATAGCTTCCATGACCACCCCAAGGTTAATAGTTGTGTCGCCGCCCACCATGGGCGAGGATACGTCACTCTATGGAGCGACATGTCGTCCGCAAAGTATGAAGACGGGGATCTAGATCCTCATATTATCGTGATTGGCCTTATATACACCCCCCCCCTGAGCATTTACGCCCAGGGTGTAGATATCAGGAGTCCTCCAGACTTAGACACAACTACAGTTAGGGGCCGAGCGGGCCCAGTTGCAGACCCAAGGGATCGGCAGGACGCTTATAGCTGGTAGTTGACTCAGTATGACCTGGATAGGGGTATATAGATTGAGGTGTATCACTAGGGCTAATGGGGGCCCAGGTGGGTTATTCTATGCTGATTGTACCTTTCGGCTTATGGGAGCCAGGTAAGGTTTATGCTTGCTTTAGTTACTGATAGTTAGATAGTAAGACGCCTCATTTGTTAGGTATGAACCCTACCCTATTTTACAGTTATGTTTAGCCTTGATTTCACTACTTCAGTCATCTTCAGTCCGTTTCCTTTACTTCATTCATTCTCAGTTCTATTTCCTTACTTTTAGTTATTTAAAGTTACTTCCTTACATATTCAGTACCTGTAGTATTGACGCCCTCTTCTAGGACACTGCATTACTTGCCTGCAGGTGCATATAAACGAGGAGCAGGTCCATCATAGTTCTAGTCAGCTGTACAGAGCAGTAATCTCCATTCTTCCAGAGTTTGTGTGATAGAGGTTTACTTCTTTTATTTGTACAGTATGGGTAGGTCGGGGCCCTGTCCCAACCATCTTATTACCTAGAGGCTTGCAGATTGTGTTACTTCCCTATGGTTAGTTGATATGTGTGTTGGCCATGTGGGGCCCTCTTTAGCTGTTGATTAGTGGCTTTGTCGGTCATAGTTTAGTTTAGCATCTGATTTTACTTTCCAGTTATAACTAGATATCATGGTGGCTTTGTCGGCCCGCGTAGGACTCCGTATGATTGTTTGTCTCTGGTTAGTTGTTTATATTCACATGAGGCTATAGGCCTTGTCGGCTAGGGGTTGTATTTACAGCCGCTATATAGCCCGTTGTTTTCTTGATTCTAGAGTTAGAGTCAGCCCTGCACCAGAGGTGCTTAGGCTTACTCAGCTCAGCAGTTCAGTTCCTAGTAGGGCACCAGGTGCCAGTCATGCCTCCCAAGGTGGGGCTTGCCAAACTTGGTATCAGAGCAGGTCGTATCTTATGTAGTATGCAATCCGTGCTAACCAGAGTCTTGGCTATGGATTTTTTGTGCACCACATACTATAGGCAGGAGACTACAAGGCATGGTAGGACGGTTACTCTTTCTTCTTATTCAGTCGTGCTATAGAGTGGTACAGTATAGGATTGAGTCCCTAAGCTCATTATACTCTTTTTCTTACAGAGAAATGTCGGACCAGCGACACCCTACGATAGGCAAGAGGTTAGATGTAGCAGCAGGAGAGGGCACCAGCAGGGTGCCTCAGCCTCAGTCAGAATCGGCCTAATCTGAGGACGATACAGAGGTATCATGTCAACCTCCCCAGCAGTCTCCACCACATCAGGAGCCGCTTGGGACGGCCGGTGTGACGGCACTGCCTCCGACAGTTTCTATACCCGTACCGTCCAACCAGGAGGTTAGGAGCACGGTGGTTATGCTAGCCCAGATGATGGCTTCTCAGTGCCAGCCAGTGCCACCTACAGTTGCAGAATCCTTAGGAGGGCCTGGTAGCTCGAAGGTCCGAGAGTTCCTAGCACTAAGTCCCTCACAATTCACAGGGACAGATCGGACTGAGGACCCTCAGGACTTCTTATACCAGATGCAGAGGATTATTAGGATGATGCATGCTACACCTACAGAGTTGGTTAAATTGGCAGTATTTCAGCTACAGGACATCGTCGTGTTGTGGTATGAGATTCGGGAAAGGTCTCGAGGGAGAGATGTTTCCACTCCGACTTGGCCCAGCTTCTCAGAGGCTTTCTTGGATCATTACCTACCGCAGGAGATTCAACAAGCCCGGGTTGATCAGTTCCTACACTTGGAGCAAGGTTCGATGAGTGTTCGGGAATATGCCATGCGGTTTGATTCCTTGGATCGTTATGCACCAGCTTTTGTGGACACAATGTAAGCCATGGTACACCGCTTTATTATGGGGTGAAACCTAGAATATGTTGAGACCTGCATCACAGCCACACTGCGAAAGGATATGGATATCACCCCTATGCAGGCTTTTACTCAGAATATTGAGGATATCAGACAGTGGCAACAGGAGATTAGGAGGACAAGTCAGGAGCAGTGCCGCAGGGATAGACTAGGTGAATTATAGGAGGAGTCCCAGAGATGACCTAGGCCACGGTTATCAGATAGGCCACCTAGACCCCGCCTCCACCGCAGCGGCAGAGGAGCAGGTTTAGTCGCCGAGGGTAGCTAGAGCCCAGCGAAGATTCTCGAGCAGTAGGTTCACAACAGCCGAGGAGAGTGGAGCAGAGTGGGTTTACAATACCATTTTGCCCTATTTGCAGTCGACACCACTCTGGAGCATGCAAGTATGGTTCCACCATATGCTACATTTCTGGACAGGAGGGTCACCAAATGAAGAATTGTCCAGCTAGGGGTCAGGGTGATCGGGATCGACAGGATAGGTCCTCAGCAGGATCGCAAGCTCCAGCATCCCCGGTAGGGCATAGGCCCTTAGTTTCAGCCGGCAGAGGCCGAGGCAGATCAGGGGCCTCCAATTCAGGTGCTGGCCCAGACCGTACTTATGCACTACCGGGGCGACAAGAGTTAGAGTCGTCACCTGATGTTGTGTTAGGTATGCTGAACATTTTCTCTCATCCTGCTTATCTGTTTATACATCCAGGATCCACCTTGTCCTATATTACACTGTTAGTGGCTCGGAAGTTTAGTATTATGCCAGAATTTCTTCGACAACCTTTCTTAGTGTTGGTGACTCTATTATAGCAACAAGGGTCTATCGGGGGTATACAGTAGATTTTGCCAGTCGTCAAACTACGGCAAACTTAAGAGAACTAGAAATGGTTGATTTTGATGCTATTATGGGTATGGACTAGCTAGCTCCATGTTATGCCAATGTCGAATGTTGGACCAATATTGTCCGATTCCAGTTTCTAGGGGAGGTAGTATGGGAGTGGAAAGGTCGTACAGCCATGCCAAAAGGCAGGTTTATTTCCTATCTTCGGGCGAGAAAATTGATAGCAAAAGGGTGCATTTATCATATTGTTAGAGTTCTGGATGTTCGGGCAGAGCCTCCGACCCTTAAGTCTATTCTAGTGGTTAATGAATTTCCCAACATATTTCCAAATGAGCTTCCTGGTATTCCCCCAGAAAGGGAAATTGAGTTTGCAATCGATCTATTACAAGACACTCGGCCTATATCTATTTCTCCATATTGGGTGGCTCCTGCTGAACTCAGAGAACTAAAGGAACAATTGAAGGATTTGCTAGAAAAGGGCTTTATTAGGACGAGTACCTCACCATGGGGTGCGCTAGTTCTGTTCATGAGGAAGAAGGACAGATCCCTCTGTATGTGTGTAGATTATCGGCAGCTGAATAATGTCATTATCAAAAATAATTACCCGCTTCCCAAAATAGACGATTTGTTTGATTAGCTACAGGGAGCGAGGTATTTTTTAAAGATTGACTTAAGATCAAGATATCATCAGGTTTGGGTTCGTGAAAAAGATATTCCAAAGATTGTCTTCAGGACCAGATATGCGCACTTTGAATTTCTAGTCATGTCCTTTGGACTGACAAACGCCCCAGCACTGTTCATGGACCTGATGAACAACGTTTTCAGACCATACCTGGACTTGTTCGTGATAGTATTTATCGATGATATTCTAGTGTATTCCCGCTCAGAGGCAGATCACCAGGATCATCTACGGAGAGTACTCCATATTCTCAGAGATTGCCATTTATATGCAAAAAATTTTAAATGTGAATTTTGGCTGAATTCAGTAGTCTTCTTTGGCAATATTGTGTCAGATGCTAGTATATATATAGATATGCAGAAGATAGAGGCAGTGAAAACATGGCCTAGACCAACCACTCCGATCGAGGTATGTAGTTTCCTGGGGTTAGCCGGGTATTACAGATGATTCGTGGAAGGATTTTCCACTTTAGGAGCACCTTTAACCAAATTGACGCAGAAGGAAGAAAAATTCCATTTGACTTAGGCATGTGAGTAGAGCCTTCAGGAACTGAAAGACAGATTGACATCAGCACCGGTGCTAGCGTTGCCAGAAGGAATGGAGGGTTATGCAGTCTATTGTGACACTTCGGGTATTGGGTTAGGATGTGTATTGATGCAGCATGGCAAGGTGATTGCCTATGCTTCCAGGCAGCTGAGGAAGCATGAGAAGAACTACTCTACCCATGACCTGGAGTTAGCCGCGCTGATTCATGCCTTGAAAATATGGAGGCACTACCTATATGGAGTCCACGTAGATATTTTCACTGATCACAAAAGCCTGCAGTATATTTTCATCCAGAAAGAGTTGAACTTGCGGCAGCGTCGTTGGTTGGAGCTGTTAAAGAATTATGATGTGAATATTTTATATCACCCAGGAAGGTCCAATGTTGTAGCAGATGCCCTTAGCCGAAAATCCATGGGAAGCCTGGCATATATATAGCCTGAGCGGCAAGAATTGGCCCAAGAATTGCATCATCTAGCCAGTTTAGTCGTTCGTATAGTAGAATCAGGAGACAATGGAGCAGTAATCCAGAATACCGCAGTGTCATTAGTGGTGGTGGAAGTGAAAGAACAGCAGTATGAAGATCCTAGCCTGGTTCAACTTAGAAATAGGGTCCAGCGAGGGGAAGTGACAGATTTTCAGGTAACCGAGGACGAAGTTTTCAGATATAGGGATCGCCTCTAAGTTCCATACATGGCAAGGCTTCGCCAGCAAATTATGGGCGAGGTACACTATGCTCATTACTCTCTCCATCCAGGTTCAACAAAAATGTACCATGATGTAAAAGAAATTTATTGGTGGCCGGGAAGGAAAAAAGGGGATAGCAGAATTCATAGCTCAATGTCCCAATTGCCAACAGGTGAAAGCTGAAAATCAGAAACCAGGCGGAATAACACAGGATATAGTCGTGCCTTTATGGAAATAGGGGGCCGGTAATATGGATTTCGTAGTAGGGTTACCTCTTACCAAGCGTAAATATGATTCTATCTGGGTAATTGCCGACAGGTTGACAAAATCAGTTTACTTTCTGCCATTAAGGGCTACCTTTTCAGCCGAACATTATGCTGAGCTGTATATTAGAGATATAGTCCAATTGCATGGTGTTCCGCTGTCAATTATCTTTGACAGAGGGGCACAGTTTACAGCTAAGTTTTGGCAATCTTTCCAGAGGAGCCTGGGGACGCAGGTTAACCTGAGCACAGCCTTCCATCCTCAGACAAACGGGTAGGCAGAACGTACCATCCAGACGCTCGAGGATATGTTACGGGCGTGTGTGCTAGATTTTGGAGGCAGCTGGGATGAACATCTACCGCTTATTGAATTTTCCTATAATAACAGTTATCATTCATCAATTTAGATGGCGCCTTATGAAGCGTTATATGGACGAAAGCGTAGGTATCCGGCTAGTTGGTTTGAGGTAGGGGAATCAGCATTGATTGGGCCAAATATTATTCATTAGTCAGAAGAGAAAATAAAGCTTATTAGGAACGTCTACTGACAGCTCAGAGCCGCCAGAAATCTTATGCTGATGTGCTGCGAAGAAACCTGGAGTTTAATATTAGTGATGGGTATTCCTGAAAGTTTCACCGATGAAAGATGTGATGAGATTTGGTAAGAAAGGTAAGCTCAGCCCGAGATTTATTGGGCCTTATCAGATTCCCCAAAGGATAGTCTAGGTGGTTTATAAATTGGATTTACCTCCATAATTAGAATCCGTTCACTCAGTTTTTCACATATCAATGCTGACGAAGTGTATAGGAGATCCCTCTCGGATTGTCCCAGTCAAAGACGTCCAAGTCACTGAGGAGTTAGCTTATGAAGAAACTCTAGTAGCCATACTAGATCAACAGATTCGCAGACTAAGAACTAAAGATGTTGCTTCTGTTAAAGTGTTAAGGCGGAATGAGAACCGAGAGGAAATCACCTGGGAAGCAGAAGACAATATGAAAACCAGATATCCTCAGTTATTTCATACTTAGTCAGATTGTGCAGCTAGAGGTATATTGTTGTTGTTGTTTCATAAGTTGCATTAAATACATGTATATGTGAGATAATTGCTTTCAGTGGATTGTGAAATGAATGCCATAGTATTGTGTGAAGTACCTGTATTGGACTTTTCTGCATTTCAGGGTTTTTGGATAGTCCATATTACAGGGGATACTCTGTCAAAATTTTTCTAGAATAAGTAATTGCAAGGTTAAGGTACTTGCAAGCAGAAGTTAACATTCGAGGACGAATTGTCTTAAGGGGGGAAGGATGTTACACCCCGTAAGTTTCTAATGTTTAGTTGGCCTATTCGTATGGTGGTTGAGAATTTTAGAGTGACATACGTAAGAGGAAAGGGCCCGGGGAAAGGCCGAAGAAGTGCAAAGTTGGGATTTCATGGGAGGAGGCCAAATCAAGCTGCCCAGAGGGGTAAAGTGGCACGGAGCAGAATCAACACAATGGGAAGAGTGACACGTTGCCTTGTCTACTGCCTCAAGTATATAAAGGCCTCACACTTAGATATTATTTCATTACTTATATAATCATGGCTAGAACACAGGGACAACAAAGGAAAACATTGGTAAATCGTCCGATTATGCCGCTAAACGCCATCCAAATCTAAATTAACTCCGGGTACTGAAGTATAAAGTTGTAGGGAGCATCGCTATGGAGTTATTTTCATCAAATAAGCCCAGAAAATCATTGTCTCGCCGAGCCTAAGTTGATGGAATTGTTCCAAACTAGTGTCAATACGATCACATGCCCAAAGTAAGTGTTTCTCCCTTCTAGAATCCCGAGAAATTACGAGTTTCTTATCATCTTTCGATAAGTTGAAGTATAGTCAGTATATATATATTAAAGTTATTGTTTTCTTCGAGTATAATAATGAAGTTAGCCTTATTCTTCCATTAATATGATTATAGTTGAGAAGGGCAGTTAAACACGAGCTGAAACTCGCTAGTTAATCGGTAAACAGCGAACGAGGTATGTTAAGGCATTTTCTTTCGGCAAGTTAGTTTTTTCAGCGTAGTAATCTAGTATGATTCCCAGTAAAGCACGTCAGGAGTACGTTATCATGTATAGTTGTTGTTTTTAGTCGAGGATCGTAATTTGTATTGTTTTGGGATGGATTATACCTTTATAGCTTCCATGACCACCCCAGGGTTAATATCTGTGTCGCCACCCGCCAAGGGCGAGGATACGTCACTCTACGGAGCGGCATGCCATCCACAAGGGACGAAGATGGGGATCGAGATCCTCATATTATCATGGTTTTCCTTATATAAACCCCCGCCGAGCGTTTACGCTCGGGGTGTAGATATCAGGAGTCCTCCAAACTCAGACACAGCTCCAGTCAGGGGCCGAGCGGACCCAGTTGCAGATCCAGGGGGTCGGCAGGATGCTTATAGCTGTAGTTGACTCAGTATGACCTGGATAGGGGTATATAGATTGAGGTGTACTCAGTAGGGCTAATGGGGGCCCAGGTGGGTTATTCTTTGATGATTGTACCTTCCGGCTGATGGGAGCCAGGTAAAGTTTATGCTTGCTTTAGTTACTGATAGTTACACAGTAAGATGCCTCATTTGCCAAGTATGAACCCTACCCTCTTTATTACTGTTATGTTTAGCCTTGATTTCACTACTTCAGTCATCTTCAATCCGTTTCCTTTACTTCAGTCATTGTCATTTCTATTTCCTTACTTTCAGTTATTTAAAGTTACTTCCTCACATATTCAATACATGTGGTACTGACGCCCTCTTATGGGGCACTGCATTACTTACCTGTAGGTGAAGATAGATAAGGAGCAACTCCCTCGTAGTTCCAGTCAGCTGTACAGAGCCGTTAGCTCCCTTCTTCCGGATCTTCTGTGATAGAGGTTTACTTATTTTGTTTGTATAGTATAGGAAGGTCGGGGCCCTGTCCCGACCATATTATTACTCCCAGAGGCTTGCAGATTGTGTTACTTCCCTGTGTTTAGTTGATATGTGTGTTGGCTGTGTGGGTCCCTGTTTAGCTGTTGATTAGCGGCCTTGTTGGTCATAGTTCAGCTTAGCATTTGATTTTACTTTCTAGTTATAACTATATATCATGGTGGCCTTGTCGGCCCACGTAGGACTCCCTATGATTGTTTTTCTTTGGTTAGTTGTTTATCTTCATAGGTGGCTATAGGCCTTGTTGGCCGGGGGTTGTATTTACAGCCTCTATATAGCCCATTGTTTTATTGATTCTAGAGTTAGAGTCAGCCCTGTAAAAGTTGCTTAGGCTTAGTTAGCTAAGCAGTCCTAGTAGGGAACCAGGTGCCAGTCATGCCTCCCAAGGTGGGGCGTGACAAACTTGGTATCAGAGAAGGTCGTATCTAAGGGAGTCTGCAAACCGTGCTAAGTAGATTCTTGTCTATGCATGTGTTGTGTACCACATACTATAGGCAGGAGGCTGCAAGGCATGGTAGGATGGTTACTCTTTATTCTTATTCAGTCGTGCTATAGAGCGATACAATATAGGGTTGAGTCCCTAAGCTCATTATACTCTTTTGCTTAAAGAGAAATGTCGGACCAGCGACACCCTACGACAGGCAGGAGGTTAGATGTAGCAGCAGGAGAGGGCACCAGCAGGGTGCCTCAGCCTCGGTCAAAATCGGCCCGATCTGTGGACAATACGGAGGTATCATCTCGACCTCCGCAGCAGTCTCCACCACATCAGGAGCCTCTTGGGATGGCCGGTGTGACGGCACCGCCTCAGGCAGTTTCTATACCCGTACCGTCTGACCAGGAGGTCAGGAGCGCGGTGGTTATGCTAGCCCAGATGATAGCTTCTTAGTGCCAGCCAGTGCCACCTACAGTTGCAGAATCCTTAGGAGGGCCTGGTAGCTCGAGGTTCCGAGTGTTCCTAGCACTAAGCCCCCCGCAATTCACAGGGAAAGATCGGACTGAGGACCCTCAGGACTTCTTAGACCAGATGCAGAGGATTTTCAGGGTGATGGATGCTACACCTAGAGAGTTGGTTGAGTTGGCGGTATTTCAGCTATGGGTCATCGCCGTGTTGTGGTATGAGAGTTGGGAAAGGTCTCGAGGGAGAGATGTTTCCCCTCTTACTTGGCCCAGCTTCTCAGAGGCTTTCTTGGATCATTACCTACCGCAGGAGATTCGACAAGCCTGGGTTGATCAGTTCCTACACATGGAGTAGGGGTCGATGAGTGTTCGGGAATATGCCATGCGGTTTGATTCCTTGGCACGTTGTGCGCCAGCTTTTTTGGACACAATGCCAGCCAGGGTACACCACTTTATTATGGGGCGAAACCCAGAATATGTTGAGACCTGCATCATAGCCACACTATGAGAGGATATGGATATCGCCCGTGAGAAGGCTTTTGCTCTGAATATTGAGGGTATCAGACAGCGGCAAGGGGAGATTAGGAGGACAAGTCAGGGGCAGCGCCACAGGGACAAACCGGGTGAATTAGAGGAGGAGTCCCTGGGAGGACCTGGGCCACGGTTATCAGATTGGCCGCCTAGACCCCCGCCTTCATCGCAGCGGCCGAGGAGCAGGTTTTGTCACCGAGGGAAGCCAAAGCCTGGCGATGGTTCGCGAGCAGTAGGTTCACAGCAGCCGAGGGGAGTGGAGTAGAGTGGGTTTACAATACCATTTTGCCCTATTTGCAGTCGACGCTACTCTAGAGCATGCAGGTATGGTTCCACCGCATGCTACATTTGTGGACAGGAGGGTCACGAGATGAGGAATTGTCCAGCTAGGGGTCAGGGTGACCGGGATCGACAGGATAGGTCCTCGGTAGGATCACAAGCTCTAGCATCCCCAGTAGGGCGTAGGCCCTCAGTTTCAACTGGCAGATGCCAAGGCAGATCAGGGGCCTCCAGTTCAGGTGCCGGCCCAGACCGTACTTATGCACTACCGGGGCGACAGGAGTCAGAGTCGTCACCCGATGTTGTGATAACTATGCTGAACATTTTCTCTCATCCTGCTTATCTATTTATAGATACAGGATCCACCTTGTCCTATATTACACCGTTAGTGGCTCAGAAGTTTAGTATTTTTTGAAATTTCTTCAGCGACCTTTCTCAGTGTCTACACCCGTTGGTGACTCTATTATAGCCAGAAGGGTCTATCGAGGGTGTACAGTAGAGTTTGCCAGTCTTCATACTACAGCAGACTTGATAGAACTAGAAATGGTTGATTTTGATGCTTTTATGGGTATGGACTGGCTAGCTCCAGGCTATGCCATTGTCGATGTTAGACCAATATTGTTCGATTCCACTTTCTAGGGGAGGCAGTACAGGAGTGGAAAGGTAGTACAGCCACGCCAAAAGGCAGGTTTATTTCCTATCTTCGGGCGAGAAAATTGATAGCAAAAGGGTGCATTTATCATATTGTCAGAGTTCAGGATGTTCGGGAAGAGCCTCCGACCCTTCAGTCTATTCTAGTGGTTAATGAATTTCTCAACGTATTTCCAAATGAGCTTCCTGGTATTCCCCCAGAAAGGGAAATTAATTTTTCAATCGATCTATGACAAGAAACTCAGCCTATATCTATTTCTCCATATCGAATGGATCCAGCTGAACTCAGAGAACTAAAGGAACAATTGAAGGATTTGCTAGAAAAGGGCTTTATCAGGATGAGTACCTCACCATGGGGTGCGCCAGTTCTGTTCGTGAGGAAGAAGGACAGCTCCCTCCGTATGTGTGTAGATTATCGGCAGCTGAATAATGTCACTATCAAAAATAGGTATCCACTTCCCAAAATAGACGATTTTCTAGAGCAGTGGTATGGATGCTGTCTAAATTAGCGACATATGATTTTATTTGGGTTGTAAACGGAGTGCCTTATATTATTTATTCATTTATATCTTTAGTTATTACAAAATCATTAATAAAGAAGATTCCATTATTGCATATGTGTGCCATATAGAGTTTATAATTTATTTTGAGCCTTTCTCCTGTCGCGGAGAATAACCGCATTGTACTCTATTCAAGGTACTTAGTAGGGATTATTCCTTCAATAATGCAGTTTTGGTCTGCACCTGTATCTAATAATGTAATTTTGTGAATAATATAAATTTTATTTAAAACTAATGTAATAAGTATATGCCAACTCTAGGATTTAATTATTGCAATAGTTTCTACTCCTTATTTCATATTGATGGACTTGCAAAACATCAGATATACAATGAATTACTTGGAATAGGAATGTCCATTACAACCTATAAAATGAAAAATTGCATGGATAAATAAGCCGCCACTTTAATTATATCTAGATTCATATGGACATTAAAATATTGGCGGGATAATTATCTCACTGAAGATAATAGACATAGTGTAACAAATGGTAAAAACTTTGTTAAGGGGCTTATAGTTAATGACTAGCCTTGGGGTTCCTCTTTCTTTTTTCGCACTATTATTGACATAAAATGCCGAAAAACTCCCCGGTGACTTGAAAGGTCTAATAATATTTTTATCAAGTAAATTATTTATTTCCTTTTTACAACATTCCATTTACAATAATATGGTGTTTCCTATCACAAAATGCATTAGGAAATTCTAAACAGGCTTCTCGTTGTATGACTTCTTGCAGGCTTTTAATTTGGGGCAAGATAGGTTAGACAATATTTCTAAACTCCTATCTTGTGAAAATTGAGGTTCCCCTATAAAATGTTTGTCTATATTATAAATTAAGGTAGCGGTGGCGTCTTCTACGCATAGATTTTCAAAAGTTTGTCCTATAGATTCAGTCTTAATAACATGAATGATGGTTGTAGCATTTGTTACGCTATGTCTATTATCTTCAGTGAGATAATTATCCTACCAATATTTTAATGTCCATGTGAATCCATATATAATTAAAGTGGCAGCTTATTTATCCGTGCAGTTTTTTATTTTATATGCCATAATGGCCATTCCCATTTAATGTAATTTGTTGTATATATGATGTTCTACAAGGTCATCAACATTTCATTCAGCAATTTCATTTCCAGATTGTGAAGTATGAGATATAAATTCATTTCCCTCCTACTGCACATCCGGGAACAAGGGCTTATTATAATAATTTTTTTGATGGAATATTTAGAGCTTAACTTATTAATGTCATTATCAGACTTTTCAAATATTGTTCTTATGACCATATCATCTTTTCATTTTAATTTATCCTTTCATTTTAATTCTTTCTTTAACTTTAATTCAGCTTTTAATTTTTCATTAATCTTTTCTATAAGATCATCTGTGATTTCAAACTTTTCTCGAAATTTGGAAAATTTATATTTGGAAAATTCTGGTATTTTAAATATTGAATGAGTTTCTAATTTTTTATTATTATAGGAAGGGCTTGGTTTATCATTAAAAATTAATTTATTATATGTCTTAAGAATTTGATTAGAGACTACGTATAGTTTGAAATTATTGTTCAAGTCAAAATTTCTCTTCTCCCAATTATTGTTCCACTTACCATTCATAAGTGATGATTTTGTAATTTACCAACTCATTAGGCTCTTAAGCATGAGCTTTAGCTTAGTTTTCAAGTCATTTATATGAATTTTATGCCATTTTTGCCTTTTTATGTGTAGATATCTAATTTGAAGAAAAAAAGAAAGAAGTGGAGTAAAAAGAAGGAAATCCCGTGAAAACCGGTGCCCCACCGGAGAACATCGGCCAAATGCAGATGATCACTGCCTTGAGGAACTAAAGCAAACGGCGGTCACAGACATCAACCGGCGACTCACAAAATTAACTCGCCTACTGGCACCTGAACTTGCTGGATCAAATAGAAAGAAATTAGCATATTGCAGTTGGAGGCCAGTGAATCACCGAAGGATACTGGAAATCACTGAAGGAGCAGTAGAAGACAGAGTGTGGTTTGCAGAATGTAACGGGTGATCTTCCGGTACTTTCGCAAGTGCCAAAATGCCCGAGCAGGGGAAATTGCATCCAACACTGAAAAAGAGGGGATTGGTTGCCCTGTCTTTATATAAATTTTAGAAGGAAGTACTCTGTACATATCAGATCTTAACTTTATCTTTTGAAGTATTCCTTTTGCTGAGGACGAAAGTAGAATTCTATTGGTGGGAATTGTTAAATATTGTTTTTCTTTTCATCTTCTTCTTCAGCAAAGTACCACAATTGTTGCAGACATATTTTTGAATTTGATTTTGCTGCTCTTATTATTGAAATCAATGAGTTTATTATTGAATATGCTTTTTGTTTTCTTAACCATAAGTAGGTAAATCATCAATTAGAGGAGTGTGGTGATGAGTGCTTAATTAGATTGTGTATTACTAGATTCATATTAATATTGCTTAATTAGTATATATCTGTTAAGTTCTCTCCAATTTACAATTGATGATTCATAGTTGAAGATGTAGGTCTACTTTTCTACTTGATTTCTACTTGAAAGAGAATAATTGAGTATTGGGAGAGAATTTGATGGGGGAAATAGATGTGATGTTGTGGAGTTTGGCTAGACATAGCCAAAAGCCATATTCACATTCCTAATTAATAGCTAATAGCTAGAGACAAGTGCAGCTATTAATCCAAACTTGATTGGGCTTATTCAATTGTCTGTAATGGTTCTAAAGAACTCTAGAATGAGGCATTTATGAGGTTGAAAAACATAGCATGCCTACCTGTCCAAAGTTATTTGCACAATTTGAAATGATGAGATGATCTAGCATAGCCTTATTTAAATAGCACATCATCTATACCACACCTCTAGTCCCTCTCATTATTGTCTACAACTTTGGTTTTTTACTATTCTAATTAACTAAGTTAGAATCTATACCATATTGTTAGCATCAAGTCTCCCCAAAAATATTTACTGCTTTGTTTTTTTAGTGGTGCAAACTAATTTCAATTTTTCAAATAACACTTGCACATATCACTTGTTAGTCACTGTGGGAATCGACCCCGACATCTATCGAGATGGTTGTTTTAATACAAAGATTGTTTACTCTCTTTCGTAAAGAAGAGTGTATTTTGGACGTTATCAAAAATGGCGCAGTTGCTAGGGACTAGTGCTTGATATTCTTCTGTTGATTTTAATTTGAATTAGTCTTGCATCCTAGTTGTTGACGTTGATCTTGCTGTGATTATTAGGGTAAAGTCATATGAGTCATCACTCACAAACAGAAGATATCTCCATTCTGGGTAATATGGAGCACGAAGAAGATATTCCGGTGATACTCGAAATTGCAAGAGCCATTCGCCTACCGCCCACGATAGGGAATGTCGTGTTCCATGTCACAAGTACAATGCTACATTTGCTACAGGTGAAAGGGCTCTTAGGGGGCAAAGCGAGTGAGGACACAAATCGCCGCTTGAGGAATTTCCTAGAGATATGCTAGCCCTTCAACATAATAAATATAAGTCAAAAGTCTATTAGGTTAAGGATCTTTCCATTCTCCCTAATGGGAGAGGCAAATATGTGGTTGGAGGAACTCCCTCTTGGTTGTTTACATCACAACAAGAATTGACTGGAGATTTTTTTTGATTGTTTCTTCCCTCCTTCAAAAATGTTGCAGCTGAGGAATGATATCACGAACTTTAGGCAAGAGCCAGGGGAACCGATGCATGAAGCATGGCTAAGGTTCAAGAAAAAGGTTTCCCTTTGCCCCAACCATGGTCTCCCTAATGGTGTGCTCCTTCAAAGTTTTTTTCCGAGATCTAGATCCCACTAACAAATCCTTTGCCAATAATTTAGCTGAAGGATTAATATGGATCAGACATATGGACTAGCTAAGTCCCTTTTGGACAGAATGACAAAGACAAATCGGGCATGGCATACGAGAGAGACCAATTTATTGACATATGATGTTGGTTCTAGTGTTTTAGCAGTTGAGTTGCGAAAAAAAGATGAAGAGCTAGATGAGAATCTTACTAAAATGATGACGCAACTGGAACTAATGACAAAACATGTGATGGGGGCAGGGCCAAAAGTTGTGAATGTTGCAGGTATGTAGGGTCCATTGCACTTTAAAGGAGAATAATCACCACTGAGATACAATGAGGAGTGACAATACATGGAAATCAGATGGGGGGTTCTCAACCCAGGTTTCAAGGGACTAATAAAGGCCCTTGGCACTCACGAGAAGAGAACCAAGGTTGGAGAAACAACAATGCACAGGGATGGCCCAATACAAATGAAAGATAGGGCACTAGAGAGAAAAATCGAGAGGGGGATCGTTATCATAAAAGTTCAAACCCATATGTTCCTCATCGTAAAGATGAGAACGCCCAATATCAGCCAGGTGCGAGTGATGCAGGTAACTCAAAAATTGAAGAGATGTTAGCCAGAGGCCTCAACAAAGTGAAATCAACCGACAACGAGATCAAAGAATTGAAAGGGGAGGTGTCTCAGCTTGCCCAAATTGAGAGTTCCCATTCAGCCTCCATTAAGCATTTGAAAGTTCAAATGAATCAATTGTCCTCTCAAATGAACCCCCAAATTAAAGGAACACTCCCAAGTAATACAATGCCAAATTTGAAGAAAGATAGTCAATGCATGGCCATCACCACGAGGAGTTGTAAAATTGTTGGAGATGCAGGTGTGAAGCCCAAGGAGGTTGTTGATCCTAAAACAAATGTTGAAAATAAGTCTAAAGTGGTGCCAAAAGAACCAAGTGATTATGAAAATGTTGAAGAAAAAGGTGAGAGAGACACTGATGAAGTTCCCTTAAATGTTGACGAAGAAGAGGCGGGCATGAAGATCTCAAATGATAAAGAACAAGAACTATGAGCTTCACCCCCTTATCCACAATGGTTAGCTAAGAAAAGGAAGGATGATCTGTGCAGTAAATATATCTACATGTTCAGTAAATTTTCCATTAATATACCATTGGTGGATGCCCTACTTATAATGCCCGGATATGCCAAGTTCATGAAGCAGCTGTTGATAAAGAAGAAAGTGGTAGATGTGGGATGATGATGAGCAATCTTTCCCCAAAGCAGGAAGATCCAGGAGCCTTCATGATTCCTTGCACTATAAGGTTATGTGTGTTAAAGAAAGCCCTCTGCGATCTTGGGGCAAGTACTAATCTGATTCCCCTTATCATCTTCAAGAAATTGGGTCTTGGGAACACAAAACCCACATCAATGAGGTTGTTAATGGCTGAGCGCTCCATAAAGAAACCTATGGGTGTGTCAGAGGTTGTATTGGATAGGGTGGATAAATTTATTCTGCCAGCTAATTTCGTGGTTCTTGATTGTGAAATGGACGTAGAGGTGCAAATCATTCTAGGGAGACCATTGCTTACCATGGGTAGAGCTATGGTAGATTTGGAGCTAGGCGAGCTTAAGTTCCGGGTTGGAAGTGACGAGGTCAACTTTAAGGTGTGTCAATCCTTCGAACCTCCAGATGAATGCAAAGTGATTGGAGAGGTCAACTTTAAGGTGTGTCAATCCGTCCGACATCCAGATGAATGCAAAGTAATTGCAGTATTGCATGAAGAGAGCAAGTATAGAGGAGTCTAGATGAAGGAGGCAGAGTCGGGGGATGATCCTTCAAAGAATGAATGCTAAACGAGTAATACGTCATGCCACAACATTAACTAAGGTGCTTCTTGGGAGACAACCCAAGTGTCTTATTTTGAATGTTTTCATGCCATTGTTGTTTTTGATTTTCTAGGACTAATGAGGTGAGAAACAACGAGAGGAATCAAAAAAATAAGGAAGACAATGCACTGGATCAGCAAATTGCCGATCCAGATGTGCAAATCATCGCTCCCTTAAGCATGCAAGAAGAAACTCGGGAACACAACTATTAGACCAGCGGATAAGCTGGCAGAACGTCGATGCATAATCGCATACATCGTTTTATAGCTAGTGCAACCCAAAATACCTGAGCAATGGGAGCCCAAGCGGCGATCCACTGGTGGAACACCGAACCTAGTTCATGAACTTCTAGTCAATCTTCGGTTGCAAGAAAGTAAACTGGGCACAAATTCAAGCAGCAGATGGTAAGGCGGCAAAACCCCAGATCAAAATGGCGATCGCTAGTATAACGTCGGTAAATGTAGGGGTTGTATTTTAAAAATTTTAACCAAATCTTCTTGAGCTGCCCTAATCTGAATATAATACCCCTTAGACTCCCCTTTTTTCTCTTTTTACCACTTTCCTACACTCCTTTTTATTTTTCCAACACCCCACCTTTCCATATTCCCACAACTCCCTCTCTTCCACTTCCCATACAATTAACTCACCATTAACCCTCCACCTCCTCCTCAACCAACCAGTCTCTCACCTTCTCACCTATAAAATCCCTCTCCCTTTACAAAAAAATTTCACTACACTCACAATCTTCCTCTCTACTAAACAATTCTCAAGAGTGTGCCATTGTTGAGCATCACCAAGCTCTCAAAGCTTCAACTAGTCTTTGAAAAATATTCTCTCAAGAGTGGTAATGTACCTCTAACTATCTTATTTTTTTCTTTAATGGCACTCTAGTTGCATATACATATGGCTATGACATACATTCCCCTCCTTTTTACTGCCATTCTCCCCAATATTTTCATGATTGCTACTCTATTTAAGGTTATAAGAAATTCATGGGATGATAGAAGCTTATTACTGAAATTGGTGTGGGGCAAGTTGCTATTCTTGTGTAGAGTTCAATAGGAAGAAGTTTGAGTAACCCCAAAGGGATAAAAAAGACATGATTTTCCCTATGATAGATTGGGTGGAGCCATTCTTAAGGGTAAATCATCATTTTAGTCCTTTTCATGGTAGAGGAAATGCTTTGATATGATGTGAGTAAATGTATGTGAAATGGTGACACTGGAGTTCATGGTGATGCATTGGGGATGACGACTATTAGCTATTAACTGGTCGAGTCCAGCGAAATGCCGATGGAATGATGGTTCGAGCTAATGTTGGCCTCTATCCATTGCTTTGATCCTATGTTACATCGGCATTTCACGAATCGGGATGGGTGACTCGCCACTCTATCGTCGGTGGAATATTTGTGCCCCCAGTTTTCTACTTCTCACCGGTGGTTCAACGGCGGTCCGCAGATACCCTTTCTATGGCTCGCCGATGCTGCTAGTGCTTTGAATGTCAATTCTTCAACTTTGTTTCTCCATTATAACTTTAGAGTAGTTGTTTATTATTTATGTTTTATTATTAACATTGTGTTGCAAAAAATGACTTCATCAAGGAATACCGTAAGGGCAAAGCCCCAACTTCTTCTTTAAAAAAAGGCTAGGGAAAATAAAAGTCCTCTGCAGCGCCAACTGACTCTAGGGAGGCTATTAAGCAGCACTACGCCATCTGCAGGGCCGATCAACAATAGTAGAAAAGCAGTTTGACTTGGTAGGGTTGCGCGGTGACCTTCCTAACATCACCACTCACTTCACGAACAGGCAATGACACACTTTTACCAATTCTCTAAACTATTACCCAATTCTTGTTGTCGAGGGAAGTGAATCAACAAATGCATGCAAGGAGGGATGTAATTCAGGAGGTGTAGTTCATCTAAACATTCATCTATAACAACAATAATAGATGCAAACATTCTGGAATCAGAAATTGGAAAAAAAAAATAGGTCTCTTATTTCCAGTGTTTTTTCTTAATCAACCATAGGTTAGAACCAATAGTTCATTATCTAATGGATCTTTGCATTCTAATACTCTATCCGAGAGTTATCAGTATTTATCAAATCTGTTCCTATCTAAAGGAACGCTATTGGATCAAATGACAAATACATTGTTAAGAAAAAGATGGCTTTTCCCAAATGAAACGAAAATTGTTCTACACTTCCTATAAGGCAAGGCAGGACAACATGAACCATAGAGGCAAAGTTGACGACTTCCCTTGCCTACCTTCAGTCATGGTATGAGGGGTGGAGGTGGATATAACTCTGGCAGCCATTAACTATCTGTTCTTGGAAGATGAGATTGACACTGGCTTAGAGCACATGGCTCGGATTGCTGACATAAATAACCAATTCACATGGATAGCCCTTATCATTGCAGCTAACACAACTCTTTGAGCTTCTATAGGTGGAGAAATTTCTCTCCATGAACTGAAATTTTAGGCCAAATTGTGGACGAATTTCATCTATGGCCACATCATACCTTCTAAAAATGAATAGTGGGTCAGCTTGGAGATGGCTATTCTTATAGCCTGCATCATGTTCGGAGTCCCGTTAACTTTGGGGAGATTTTGGCCCAGCAGATGAAGCGAAAAGCAAGATAGGCTAGCACCTCCATGCTATATGCCGTGCTCATTTCTTAGTTGTGCTTGCAAGTGGGTGTGCCATTGTTCCCTGATGAGACCCTTGTTCCTGCCTTAGGAGTGATCAAATTAGACAAGAAAAGAGATGCTGAGGCACCCATAATTAAGCGGAAGCAGATGTAAGCTTTTGGTTTGGCAGAGGGTTCACTATCCAATGGGTCAAAGCAGTCACTACATTCCCTAGATTTTAACATGTCTCACCAAGAAGCTTCAGGAAAAACCTCTGGTGACCTACCTCTTTGGGGAGCATCACCCCATCCAACTTCCTTCCAACTGAGTGGTCTCCATAAACTCGTGGAAATGACAAACACTCATGAGACTCAACTTCAAAAGTTGGCTACGAACCTCCCTACACTCATCGCTCAAATAGTAAAAAGGGAGTTGAAGTCTATGTATGAGAGTCTCACAACATTATGCAAATGGGTGGATGCAATGGAGGGGGCGGTCACCTCTCTTCAGGCTGAAATGAGGGAGTGGTAAAGTCGGACATCCGTGGAGGTTCCTGACATGAGTTCTCTTGATACCGCAATGGCTGCCCCTTCCACTATTCGAGGCCCCATTGATGATTTGTTTGAGGGCTTGGAAAATTACATTAAAGATTTAGGAGAGGTAGGCTTTGCTAGGAAAATAGGAGCAGGTGCAACCGCTGATGACAATGATTAGGAGTGATCTGCTCAGGGAGTCTCTAGCCCCCTTTATTTTGCATGCATATATTGGGGGCAATGTACTCTTTATGTTGGGGTGGGATGATTGTTTTCTGAGGGGTCATTTGTGTTTCCTTTTGTGATGGTTTGATATAGCCCTTGTCGGGCTTTTGTTTTTATTTTTGATGAAGAATCACGAGCTTTGGTCGGGCTCATTTTTAGTATTGTTGATGATTGCCCTTGTCGGGATAGTTCTGTTGATAAAATCCAAATGAATGAAGTGGATGGGTTTTGGATGTTAGTGTGCTAGTGATGAAAATTGAGTCCTTTTTTTTTAATTGTTAAATACTATTTTATGACTGATGTCTTTTGTTTGCTTATGTAAATAGTAGCATAGTAATCAAACTCCAAGGGTTTTTGTTCATATGATAGTTCTTTCCCGAGGAGCATTTGTCTTTTCTCTTTTCTCTTTATTGTCAAACCGGGTTGGCACTTCCCGATGATAGATTACGAGGTAACTCTCTTAAGGGAAATTGCCATGTCATTCTTGAGTCTTTTGTCGAGCTATTTTGCGAGGTACCACCATAAAATATTTTGAAATGAGAAAGGAAGAATGGGCATTTGAAATGAGTATGTACACTCCTTGTCATACATTGTAGATTCCTCGTTTGGCTTATGAATTTGCATGTTCTAGTGTCTTGAATCAAGATCTTGTGTTGATAATGACTTTTGTGGACTCTTTAGGTGGGATGCCTTGTGTCTTAAGAGTTTTTGTGAATCTCATGCAAAGCGTCTGTCTATTACTTGCCCTAAGTGTGACTCAAAGAAAAATCCTAGATGTAGCTGCACTTAGAACATGATCTTAGGCTCTCTTTTGTTATGTCACTTCACCAAAAGTGACCACCTTGAACATTAACTGTTGATAGCCAATATTTGAGCCTTGGACCCTTTCTTTGACAACACATTACAAGCCTAAAGACCATTTTTAATCTGTCTCTTTGGCACTCATCCTCCCTAATTTCTAGTGATGAAACAATGAAAAATGGGATTTGAATCCCAAGAAAGGGGGAGCAAGAAGGGAATGAATGTGAAATGAGGAAAAGTCCTAGGTTTGGGGGTAAGCAAGAGTAGGGGGTGATAACGCTCAAACCACACCTCCTTACGAAGTATGAATAAGACATTGTCAATAAAGAACCCAACTAGAGGTTGGGGTCGATCCCGTAGAGAATACGGAAGAATGTAGAAGAACGCTAGTGCTTAAGATTTTTAGTTAATTATTTCCTAAGAGGGGGGGGGGGGATTTATAAAAGTAATAAATAACAATGTTGAGAAATTGTTTGTTGTTTCCAAATTAAGGCAACTAACTAGGGTAAGTGTTCCCAATGACTTCATAACCACAAGGCATTTTATACTAGTGATCTATTCCAGTGCTTAGCATGCAATATCAGTAAGTTAATTTCACCTAAATGGTTGATCCGCTATTTACATGACTATCACCACACAACTTGGTGTGTCTATGGGTGTATGCTTTACTAACCCTTACCCTTGATATCGGATTAGCTATTCCCGGACAAGGTCAAGCTATTAGATGAGGGTTGATAGCCTCAAATCTCTGTTGTTAATTTCTTTTCTCATTCACTACCTCCTTGGTCCGATAAGTAGGAATAAGGCAAGTTCTAACATTTGCAACCGTTAAAAATCAATTAAAATGAAGGAAGAAACGATACATGCATAAACTCCATTAAAGAATCACTAAGTATTTTACCTATGTGTGTTAATTTGTCATGGTTCCCACAACCCTAGTTGTGGTGGTTTAAGCCTATTATGTTTATAAATGAATTCATGGTATTCATAGACAAAAACATAAATTAATAATTATAACAATAATAGGAAGAAACTCACTAGATTATTGCAACAATAAAGAAGAACAATTCAACAATCGTCTCGAAGATCCAAACGTAAGACACCAAACTTGTATATAAAAACTTGAGACATAAAATTCTAATCCTACTTGAAGACTTTTGAACTTGAAACTTCAACTCTTGAAGACATAAAATAACATAGCTATTACATGAAAATAAGGGGGTATTTATAGTAGTAAATTTATGCTTTGCTTGTTCCTTCTTGAATTTGACATGGACTTGATGTTCCTTTTCCTACTTGAAGTAGGAAATTCAATTTTTGCCCATCCGCGTCACCTGCTTCATTATCGTGTTCTCCATGCCGCATAGCACACCCCATCACGCGGGGAGAGTGCTGCTATGCGTGCCTCATCGCGCTGGGATGAGGGCTTCCTCGCCCGCGCCAATGCCCTAGAACAGTGCCGCATCGCACAAGCTGTAGCGCTGGGCGAAGGCTGCTTCGCACATGCCATTGAGCCTAATCTTCTGTCATGTCGCATGGACAGTAGCGCCATGATGAAGGTGCCTCGTGCCTGGCAATATGCGCAAGCTGCTGCCGTGCCACGCACGGCTTGTGCTATCCTCGTGCGGTTGGGCGCTTCTAGCTTTGATCTTTGCATTGTTCATTCCATCTTCTTTACATGTATTCCAAAGGCCTCAAATACATTCAAATCCATCCTTTTTAGCCCTAAAAACATCTAATCACATGCGTTACCCGTATTTCACAAATATATAACATAATCACATGAAAAAACACATAATTTATTCTCACAACATAGTAAAGTACGGGCAAGAATATGTCTATGAAGTGTGTGAGTACGCCCTTCATCAACAGCCCACACTTAAACTATTGTTTGTCCTCGAATAATCTACTACTTCCCTTCTCACATTTAAGTACAAAATTCATCCTAAAAAGAGGTCTACTTACATTTAGGGTCATGAGACAAATCAATGAAGCTCAAATAACTCACTCGCATGCATATAGGTTCAACATTAAGATGTCAAGGTTTGAAATAACTTAGCTTTTGAAAACTAATTCATCAAGACATATTTTGGGCCAATAGGAATTATATATAATTTAGCATTCAAGATTAAACCAAAGACCTACCATTGTGCCCCTTACAATTTGAGAGATCCCTGTTCTCACACAAGATATAGAATAAGATTAACTTGGGCATAAATGAAATAATTTCCGCTCACTCTCACAAAAGAACTCAACGTATATGCAAAAGACGACCCATAGACTTTCCCTTAGTGTAATACTCCGCCAATATAGAATTATGAAACAAGGATCAATTAGGACTTTAATTTGGTTTTCATGTAGGCTAAAGGAGGGGTAGGAACTATTTGGACAAGATACTGACTAACCTCCCTAAGCACTTTAATACTTCACAACAGTTTGATTTTTAGCTCATTCTTCAATTTCCAAATTTTTTCCTTATACCTCCTTTTATTTTTCAATTTTTCAACTTAGGTGACTAGTAGAGATTTTTATTTTCATCATTGAGCTCATTCACTCACATTTTTTTTCTTTTCTTTTCCTTTCTTCCGTTCCCATCCTTTACGCACCCCTACTCTATCCACCCTCAACATAGCATTTTTCTTATGTTGAGGTTCACAATATACAAGAAAGGACCAGGGCGAAAACAGATTCATTGTAAATAAATGGGTACGGTTAATCGATAAATCATGATTTTTTTCATCTTCAATTTTTTCAATGCCCTTCCTTGTTTTTTTTCCCACTAAAAATCACCCTCCTTGTTTAGAAAAATTTTACCTTTTTCTTTTCTTCTAATACACCACACTTTTTAGCTTTTCCCTTCACTTCTCCAATTATGCTCTTTTCCTACAAAAATTTTGCATTAAAGTTCTCTAGGAGTCATTTGGATCAAATACAAGTCAATAGGACAAAAGGGGATTAAGCTTGTAATATGGCTATCGAAAGAATAGGCTAAGGATCAAACATAGCTAACTAGGATAATTACAATCAAGGTAGATAAAATAGGATAAAAATAGGGCTATCAAAGAATCACTTATATCACTTCCTAAATCCATCATTCTTATTTCTCTTTGCACACACACTGGGCATGTTCTAGACATCAGTTTACAAGCATGGAGTATATCAAATATTCCTTATTCACATAATGGTACAAAATGGTTTAACAATGGAAATCAAGATCACATAAACACATATATTCATATTGCACGCATAACATAATTAAGCCCATTTATTCAAGTACAAGAGTCAAGTTACCAAAAGACTAAGTGTTTCTACCTTTTTCATGCATTTTTGAGTGAATTTAATAAAGTCTCAATGCTACCTAATGTGAAGCACCTAGAATTCATAGGATCCAAGTTCTTGTTCTTCCTAACGACTAATTTACCCTTAAGACGGTTGTCAACCATCCATCATCAGGCAAAGTCATGACTCAATGACTAAAATAAAAAATAAAAAAATCTAGACTCTCAAGTCGGTTCTAATCGACTATCCACCGAAAAAGTACTGAAAACAAAAACCGGAGGTACCCAAAATAAAATAAACTAAATTACTACACACAAACAAGCATACAAGACAGATTATAAATCCCCCCAAAAAATAGGCCTACCATGTGCAAATTTAGAAATTAAAGAATGCATGGTAATATGAAGTTCATATCTCCCACCCCACACTTAATTAGTTACACTGTCCCTAGTACTATAACAAATAAGCATAAAGTAATAGAGTGCAAGAAGAACTCCTTGGGCCTCTACTCCTCGTCGTCTGTGGGGATAAGAACAACTTCCCCCATCTATGTATTTCATGCTCAAATTGTTTTATTGAAAATTATGAGCTATCACCTGCACACTTGAACAAACACGTAAAAGCGAAAAATTTATCTTGGGTTTCCTCCAAAGTAGCGCCTGATTTAATGTCATGACACGACACAGGTATCTTGATTACTCAGACTTCATCAAGATACCAGTTGAGACCAGTGGTAACATCTTGGCTGCTTGTTTTACCATGCTAACCTCTGACACGTTGGAAAAAAAAAAAGAAAAACAAAAAAATAGAAAATAAAAACTAAAAGTTAAACACAAGAAATTATTTTAATCCAAAATCGTATTCCCCGGCAACGACGCCACTTTTTTTTAACGCTCAAATGGCACCTCCTTAAGAAGTATGTATTGACAACTAGAGGTTGGGGTCAATCCCACAGAGAATACAGAAGAATGTAGAAAAATGCTAGTGCTTAATCTTTTTAGTTAATTATTTCCTAAGAGGGGGGAATTTGTAAAAGTAATAAATAACAATGTTGAGAAATTATTTATAGTTTCCAAATTAATGCAACTAGCTAGGGTAAGTGTTCCCCATGACTTCATAACCACAAGGCATTTTCTACTAGTGATCAATTCTAGTGCTTAGCATGCAGTATTGGTATGTTAATTTCACCTAAATGGTTTGTCCCCTATTTAGATGGTTATGACCACACAACTTGGTCCGTCTACTGGTGTATGCTTTACTAACCCTTACCCTTTATATCAGATTAGCTATTCCCGGATATGGTCAAGTTATTAGATGAGGGTTGATAGCCTCAAATCTCCGTTGTTAATCCCTTTTTCCATTCACTATCTCCTTGGTACAGTAAGTAAGAATAAGACAAGTTCTAACATTTGCAACCGTTAAAAATCAATTAAAACGAAGGAAGAAACAATACATGCATAAACTCCATTCAAGAATCACTAAGTATTTTACCTATGTGTGTTAATTTGTCATGGTTCCCACAACCCTAGTTGTGGTGATTTTAGCCTATCATGTTTATAAATAAATTCATGGTATTCATAGACAAAAGCATAAAGTAACACTTACAACAATGATAGGAAGAAACTCACTTGATTATTGCAACAATAAAGAAGAACTATTCAACAATCGTCTCGAAGTGCCAAACATAAGACACTAAACTTGTATCTAAAACCTTGAGACTTAAAACTCTAATCCTACTTGAAGACTTTTGAACTTTAAACTTCAACTCTTGAAGACATAAAAACAACATATCTATTACATGAAAATAAAGGGGTATTCATAGTAGTAGATTTATGCTTTGCTTGTTCCTTGTTGAATTTGACTTGGACATGATGTTCCTTTTCCTAATTGAAGTAGGAAATCCAATTTTTGCCCGTTTTGGAAGCCTTGCCGTGTTTCTTGCCTCATTTTCGTGTCCTCCATGCCGTGTAGCACACTCCCTCGTGCGTGGAGAGTGTTGTTGCGCGTGCCTCATCGCACTGGAAAGAGGGCTGCCTCATTGCGCGCCAATGCGCTTGAACAGTACTGGTTCGCACTAGCTATAACGCTGGGCAAAGGACGCTTTTCGCATGACATTGAGCCTAATCTCCTGCAGCGTTGCATGGCCAGTAGAGCCATGATGAAGGCGCCTTACGCTTGGCAGTATGCGCAAGCTGTTTCCATGCCGCGTGCGGCTTGTGCTGTCCTCGTGCGGTTGGTCGCTTCTTGCTTTGATCTTTGCATTGTTCATTCCAACTTCTTTACATGTATTCCAAAGACCTCAAATACATTCAAATCCATCCTTTTTATCCCTAAAAACATCTAATCACATGCGTTAACCATATTTCACAAATATATAACATAATCACATGCAAACACACATAATTTATTCTCAAAACATAGTAAAATACGGGCAAGAATATGTTTATGAAGTGCGTGAGTACACCCTTCATCAACACCCCACACTTAAACTATTGTTCATCGTCGAACAATCTACTACTTCCCTTCTCACATTTAAGTATAAAATTCATCCTATGAAGACGTCTACTTACACTTAGGATCATGAGACAAATCAATGAAGCTCAAATAACTCACTCGCATGTATATAGGTTCAATATTAAGATGTCAGAGTTCGAAATCAGTTAGCTTTCAAAAGTAACTCATCAAGACATATTTTGGGCCAATAGGAATTATATGTAATTTATCAATAAGATTAAACCAAAGTCTTACCATTGTGCCCCTCACAATTTGGAGAGACGCCCGTTCTCACACAAGATATAGAATAAGATTAACTTGGCCATCAATAAAATAATTTCCGCTCACTCTCACAAAAGAACTCAACATACATGCAAAAGAAGACCTATAAGCTTGCCCTTAGTGTAATACGCTGCTAATATGGAATTATAAAACAAGGATCAATTAGGACTTTAATTTGGTTGTAATGTAGGCTAAAGGACGGGTAGGAACTATTTGGCCAAGATAGTGACTAACCTCCCTAAGCCCTTTAATACTTCACAACACTTTGATTTTTAGCTCATTCTTCAATTTACAAATTTTCTACTTATACCTCCTTTTATTTTTCAATTTTTCAACTTAGGTGACTAGTGGGGATTTATCTTTTCATCATTGAGCTCATTCACTCACATTTTTTTCTTTTCTTTTTCTTTCTTCCGTTCCCATCCTTTACGCACCCTTACTCTAGCCACCCTCAACTTAAGCATATTTCTTATATTGAGGTTCACAATATCCAAGAAAGGACCAGGGCCAAAACAAGTTTATTGTAAATAAATGGGTACGGTTAATCGGTAAATCATGAATTTTTTCATCTTCAATTTTTTTTCAAAAATCTTTCTTCTTTTTGTTTTCCCATTAAAAATCACCCTCCTTGTTTAGAAAATTTCACCTTTTTTCTTTTCTTCCAATGCACCACACTTTTTAGCTTTTCCCTTCACTTCTCCATTTATGCTCCTTTCCTACAAAAATTTTTCATTAAAGTGCTCTAGGAGTCAGTCGGATCAATTACAAGTCAATAGAACAAAAAGGGATTAAGCTTGTAATATGTCTATCAAAAGAATAGGGTAAGGCTCAAACATAGCTAACTAGGATAATTACAATCAAGGTAGGTAAACTAGGATTAAAATAGGGATATCAAAGAAATGCCTATATCACTTCCTAAATTCATCATTCTTATTTCGCTTTGCACACACATCGGGCAAGTGCTAGACGTCAATTTACAAGCATGGAATATATCAAAAATTCCTTACTCACACAATGGAACAAAATGGTTTAACAATGGAAATCAAACTCACATAAACACATATATCCATATTGCATGCATAACATAGTTAAGCCCATTTTTTCAAGTACAAGAGTCAAGTTCCCAAAAGACTAAGCGTTTCTACCTTTTTCATGCATTTTTGAGTGAATTTAATAAAGTCACAATGATACCTAAAGTGAAGCACCTAGTATTCATAGGATCCAAGTTCTTGTTCTTCCTAATGACCAATTTACCCTTAAGACGGTCGTCAACCATCCATCATCGGGCAAAGTCATGACGTAATAACTAAAATAAAAAATAAAAAAATCTAGACTCTCTCAATTCTAAGGACTATCCACCTGAAAAATACTAAAAACAAAAACCGGAGGAACCCAAAATAAAATAAACTAAACTACTACACAAAAATAAGCATGCAAGATAGATCATAAATCTCCCCCGCCCCCCCCCAAAAAAAACAAATTAGGCCAACCATGTGTAAATTTAGCAATTAAAGAATGCATGGTAATATGAAGTTCACAACTCCCAACCCACACATAAATAGTTACACTATCCCTAGTGCTGAAAAAATAAGCATAAAGTAATAGAGTGCGAAAAGAACTCCCTAGGCCTCGACTCCTCGTCGTCTGTGGGGGTATGAACAACTTCCCCCATCTATGTATTTCATGCTCAAATTGGTTTGTTGAAAATTATGAGCTATCACCTGCACACTTGAACAAACACATAAAAGCAAAATCCCAAGTAGCGCTTGATTTAATGTCGTGGCACAACATAGGTATCTGGATTACTCAAACTTCATCAAGATACCTGTTGAGACCGAAGGTAACATCTTGGCTACTTGTTTTAGCACACTAACCTGTGACACGTCAGAAAATAAAAGAAAAACAAAAAATAGGAAATAAAGACTAAAAGTTAAACACATGAAATTATTCTAATCCTAAACAGTATTCCCCGACATCGGTGCCACTTTTGATAACGCTCAAACCACACCTCCTTATGAGGTATGAAGCGGACGTTGTCAATAAAGAACCCAACTAGAGGTTGGGGTCGATCCCACAGAGAATACAAAAGAATGTAGAAGAATACTAGTGCTTAAGCTTTCTTTTAGTTATTTATTTCCTAAGAGGGTGGAATTTGTAAAAATAATAAATAACAATGTTGATAAATTATTTGTTGTTTCCAAATTAAAGCAACTAACAAGGGTTAGTGTTCCCAATGACTTCATAACCACAAGACGTTTTATACTGGTGATCCATTCGGGTGCTTAGCATGCAATATCGGTAAGTTAATTTCACCTAAATGTTGGTCCCCTATTTAAATGATTATCACCATGCAGCTTTGTCCTCTATGGGTGTATGCTTTACTAAGCCTTACCCTTGATATCGGATTAGCTATTCACGGACATGGTCTTAGATGAGGGTTGATAGCCTCACATCTCCGTTGTTAATCCCTTTTTCCATTCACTAACTCCTTGGTCCGGTAAGTAATAGTAAGTCAAGTTCTAATGTTTGCTACCGTAAAAAATCAATTAAAACGAAGGAGCAAACGATACATGCATAAGCTCCGTTCAAGAATCACTAAATTTTACCTATGTGTGTTACTTTGTCATGGTTCCCACAATCCTAGTTGTGGTGGTTTTAGCTTATCATGTTTATAAACAAATTCATGGTATTCATAGACAAAATAATAAATTAATACTTAAAATAATGATAGGAAGAAACTTACTTGATTATTACAACAATAAAGAAGAACAATTCAACAATCATCTCGAGGTTCCAAACGTAAGACACCAAACTTGTATCTAAAAACTTGAGACTTAAAACTCTAATCCTAAATGAAGACTTTAGAACTTGAAACTTCAACTCTTGAAGACATAAAAACAACATAGCTATTACATGAAAATAAATGGGTATTTATGGTAGTAAATTTATGCTTTGCTTGTTCCTTGTTGAATTTGACTTGGACTTGATGTTCCTTTTCCTAATTGAAGTAGGAAATCTAATTTTTGCCCGTTTTGGAAGCCTTGCTGTGTTTCCTGCCTCATTGGCATGTCCTCCATGCCGCATAGCACACCTCATTGCGCGAGGAGAGTGTTGTTGCGCGTGCCTCATCGCGCTGGGAAGAGGGCTACCTCGCATGCGCCAATGCGCTGGAACAGTGCCTCGTCGCACAAGCTGTAGCATCGGGCAAAGACTGCCTCGCGCATGACATTGAGCCTAATCTCCTGCCGCTTCACATGGCCTGTAGCTCCATGATGAATGCCCCTCGCACCTTGACGTATGCCCAAGCTGCTGCCGTGCGGCGCACGGTTTGTGCCATCCTCGTTCGGTTGGTCGCTTCTAGCTTTGATCTTTGCATTGTTCATTCCAACTTCTTTACATGTATCCCAAAGGCCTCAAATACATTCAAATCCATCCTTTTTATCCCTAAAAATATCCGATCACATGTGTTATCCGTATTTCACAAATATATAACATAATCACATGAAAACACACATAATTTATTCTCAAAAAATAGTAAAGTACGGGAAAGAATGTCTATGAAGTTCATGAGTACGCTTTGCATCAGGGGGAAAAATGAGCACCCTAAAATTGAGGTAGCACCAAAATTTTTATGAGATGAGTACATCAATGGGGGTGTAAAACCTCGAATTATCAAAAGAGGATGAATAGTTAATAGGTGTTATCTCTTGCATAGTCAAGGGTAAATGTGAAATTCATAGATGTCATAAGGTGGCTCGTGTTAGAAAAAATATGAAGATGATGATCAAAAAGAAATAAGGTGGAGTGGTCTAAATAAGATATTGGGTTACTACAGGCATTTGAAAAGGCAAAACAGAGGTGTTAGTCACTAAAGCCAAGTATTTATCCTACCCGTAGCCCTAGCCTTTATTACGACCCATAAGTCCTATATAATTTTGAGTGCAGTTGCTCTACATTAGTGGTGAATTACAGAAAGGGCAAGCCGATGGGTCAAGTTATGTGCATTAAGATTTCTTTTGGGAGAGTGAACGTGATCATCCCATTCTACAATCCCTTGTGTGTATGCATTGCTTTCATGATAAAGAATCGGGATTCTCTCTTCTCTGAGTGGCATCATTCCTTTCCAGGACACAATAAGGTAAATGTGTGCATAAGGCACGAGAAGTGCTAACTCTAAGGCTAACTTTGAATGTGCAATGATTATGAATTGAGATGCTATGTGTACTTCGTGGATAAGTTATGCCCTCGTTTTGATAAATGAAAGATCTTGTGAATCATGTTTTTGAAATGGGTGGTCTCTTGAAATTTTTCCATTTTTGTTTTTGGGGAATTTGCTTCTCTTTTATGGTGAGTTGGTGAGCATTTTGGGGTTGTTATGAATTAAGTTGTCATTGATGTATAAACTCATGTGGAGTGGCATGTTTCTCAACTGATAAGAACTGCATTTCTTGAGGACAAGCAATGGTTCAAGTTTGGGGGTTTGATTAATTTTTAATTTACCAACTCATTAGGCTCTTAAGCATGATCTTTCGTTTAGTTTTTAAGTCATTTATATGAATTTTATTCCCTTTTTGCCTTTTTATGTGCAGATACCTAATTTGAAGAAAAAGAGCAAAAAGTGGAGTAAAAAGAAGGAAATCAGGTGAAAACTGATGCCCCACCAAAGAACACTGGTGAAACGCCGGTCAAACGCAGATGATTATTGCCTTGAGGAACTAAAGCAATCGACGGTCACGGACATCAACCAAAAACTCACCGGTTAACTCGCCTACTGGCACCTGAACTTGTTGGATCAAGGAGAAACAATGTAGTGCGGTTGGATGCCGGTGAATGGCCGAAGGTACCGCCGAAGGATACTAGAAATCACTGAAGGAGAAGTAGATGACAAATGGATGTTCGCGGAATCTAACCGGTGAACCACCAAAACTTTCGCAAGTGCCAAAATGCCTGAGCAGTGGAAATTGCATCCAACATTGAAAAAGAGGTGATTGGTTGCCCTATCTTTACATAAATTATAGAATAAAGTACTTTGTACATGTCATATCTTAACTTTAGCCTTTTGAACAATCATTTTGCTGAGGAAGAAAGTAGAATTCTATTGGTAAAAATTTTTAAACTTTGTTTTTCCTTACTTCATTGTCTTCTTCATCAAGGTACCACCATTTTTGCAGACATATTTATGAATTTGATTTTGCTGCTCTTATTATTGAAGTCAATGAGTTTATTGTTTAATATGTTGTTTAGTTTCTTAACCAAGAGTAGATAAATCGTCAACTAGAGGTGTGCAGTGCTGAGTACTTAATTAGATTGGGTATTGATAGATTAATCTTAATATTGCTTAATTAGTGTAAAACTTTTAAGTTATCTCCAATTTACAATTGATGATCCATAATTGCAGATGCGGGTCTACTTTTCTTACTTGATTTCTTTTTAAAAGAGAAAAATTGAGTATTGGAAGAGAATTTTATAGGGGAAATGGATGTGATGTTGTGGAGTTGGTGTAGACGTAGCCAAACCCATATTCACATTCCTAATTAATAGCTAATAGCTAGAGATAAGTACAACTATTAATCCAAACTTGATTGGGCTGATTCAATTGTGTCTAGTGGTTCAAAAGAACTCTAGAAGGAGGCATTTATGAGGTTGAAAAACATAGAATGCCCACCTTTCCAAACTTATTTACATAATTTGAAATGATGAGAAGATCTAGCATAGCATTGTTTAATTAGCACATCATCTACACCATACCTCTAGTCCCTCGCATTATCGTCTACAACTTTGATTATTTTTCTATTCTAATTAGTTGAGTGAGAATCTATACCACATTGTTAGCATCAAGTCTCTCCAAAAATATTTACTTTGTTTCTTTTGAGTGGTGCGAGTTAATGTCAATTTTCCAAACAACACTTGCGCATATCACTGATTTGTCTTTGTGGAATTCGATCCTAACATCCGTCGGGATATTTGTTTTGATACAATGACTGTTTATGCTCTTTTATAAAAAAGAGTGTATTTTGGACGTTATCAGTAGGTCAAATATATGGTTCTGTAGATCAGACCTTTGGTCAATCTACCAATTTCCATCTCTCTATACCTTTCAACTATGATGCTAGATACGACCGATAGAATTATCTCGCAGTCCATCTATTGGACCATATGTAGATCCCTACCTTTGCACACTCTTTGAAGTTTTACCCACGAGATAAAATACAGTCCTTAGATTCCATCTATGATTCCTCTATTGAATCATAACTCGCTATAGTGCCTTAGACCAATTTGTCCTCCTTTGTAGATTGACATACTATTTGTAAAACCCTCTTATGGTTCGTGTGTCACCTACGATACTTGGCAAATATTTTCTGTAATTTTCCTCTTTTGTCATATCCACTCTCAGGTATTTTAATAAATAATTTAAATACTTCACATATTATACGCATCCTATGATTCATATTAATGACTACATTCTCATTGTTAGGTTCAATTCCTTACTTATTAAGTTGAAGATTTATTTCAAAAATATTAGATGTTACAATATCTTAAAGTATGAAATTAGATATAGTAATAGGTATAATGTTTATTAGTCGGTTCAGTCCAATTTTTATGTTATCTGTTCGATATATGGATTATCGATTTGTAAAAATGCTAAACCATACAAATTAGAAAAATATTCATTATCATTTTTGGTTAATTGGTTAGAAATAATTAAATCTTCGATTTATCAATATAACATATAACAAAACGCTCCTCTTAATTCACTACATGGGACATTGTTGTGTAAGTCAATGTGGCATAATTTAGAGGAATGATCAAACCATTCGTTAGATGAATGATAAAACCATATATGAAAATGCCTTGTGTGGTGTGTAGTAAATTAAGGAGATGATCACTTGAATTAAAAAACTAATATTTTTCAAGTGATTAGGCAAAAGCAATGCCATTTAAAACATAAAAATCGAGGAAGAAGTAAATTCAAAGATGTTCTTGCAACTTGCGAAAGATCCTACATGCAAAATAGAATTTAGGAAATGAGAAATAGGGTTCTTTGTAATACCCATACACTCAAGAGAAGTTCTTATTGCACTTGCATGGAAATTGAAATCCTTTTTCCAGGTGTATAGGTCACTGAGATTTAGAATTGTTAAGCTAAGTGCCTTAAAGAAGCCATCACAAAAGTTGCAGGGAGACAGACCATTAAATGGAAAGATAGACCGCCATCTAAATCATCGATTGAGGTGGGAGAAATTGGAGTTTTTGGAAGCAAAGGGCAGAATGTAGAATGCAGACTATATTTTTAAAACACGAACCATTCTTTTAGCTGTCGATGAAAATTGTAAGAATTAGGTTTTCTGACTTAGGAAAGATAGTTGGAAAGATGAATCGTCATTTAAGAAGATGATCCATTAGTTGGTCCATCCCTTGAAGTTGAGTTTTCCCAGCTGTGAAAGATGGTTCAAGAGATGAACCGTCAATTGAGAAGATGATCATCCCTGAAACCCCGGGTATTGTTAGTTAAGTTTTTCCCTTCATCTATAAATAGACACTCCGACCTTAGCACCAATTTTTCTTCACTTTCACTCCTACAACAAAACTCATAATCTCTATTAATCCCTCAAAAGATCAAGGTAAGTTCCCTAATCATCTTCTATGATTTTTTTGTTGCATGCAAGCTTAAATTGGTAAAGCCAAGCTTCTTCTCTGTTAGGTTTTCAAGGAAGAACTCACTCCTAGTGTAAGCATCTAGAAACCCTCTTCTTTTTACTTCATCAAGGTGATTCTTCTTAAGTGAAAAGCATTAAGGTATGTAAGGTAGCCTTGAAAATATGGGACATCATGTTCTTCCCACCAATTTTTTTTTATTTTCTACTTCTATGCAAGAAATCTAAATGTCTTCAAGTTTGAGCTATGAATCATGACTAAATGCATTGAAAATTTACATATTTTAGCATACATTAGTATAATCCAGTTCATGACTAGTTTTTATGATGTTTTATGGAAATTCATGCATCATGTTGAAAAATGACTATTTTTCCCTTATGTTGAAAATGTCTAATTTACGCTATGGTTTTGAGGATGCTAAAACATTTTTTTGGCCAAGGAAAAATGTCTAGTATGATGAACTTTTTACTATTATTTTTGGCCAAGGCTGTGTCGATAAATTGCTAGAGTTGAGAAAATGTGATTTGAGCATAAACCTTCCTAAATGTAATCATGCTTTTGCTTTAAGAAGTTATATCACACAAATATGGTACAACAGTGAGATATTATTATGATTTTAATGATTTTCAAAACAAAAAACCATAAGTGGTTGATCGATATAATGTGAGTGTGCCTAAGAACGTGTCAAAAACTATATTTGTCGACATAGGATAAGCGTGACTGACCCGAGCTCTTTAGTGCTACCCCCCAAAAATGAGTGGGATGATTTAGATAACTTTTTGGCTAGATATTTTAGGCCTTTTACCCGGTAAGGTAGTTAGTAGGTTTATCCAGTCAAGCCCTAGAGGACGAACTCCAGGCAGGTCTGGTGCACTATGTCGATTAATCCCTGAACCTCCTCAGTAATTTCAGTTGTTTGGACATAAAATGTCATTTATGGTTAAATGGTTGTTTGAGGAATGGTTTTGAAGGGCTTTCAAATTAGATGGTAAATTGCATATTTTCTTTTATGATTTTAAATATTGTTTTGATATCTATATGTATGTCTTACCTGGTTTCACGTGATCCGTCTTCCTTTCTAGTTGGGTTTTATTTAGTTGCTTTTGCCATCTTACATACTATACCATTCCATGTAGTAACGACCCTCCTTTCTAGGGGTTCTATGTTATTTATAATGTATCTTCAGATACAAATACTCGCAGACGAATCACCCAGTAGGCCAGCCCAGTTCAACTTTTTGGTAAGCCCCTTCTATTTTGGGGGTCAACATGCTTCATCTTGTCTAGGGATAGGGTCAAGTCGGTGGCTTTGTACCTTTCAAATGTATGTACTTCCAATGGTAAAGGCTTCATAGACAGGTTGCTAGTTGTTATGTTTCTGTTCAAACATTGATGGTTTGTGAATAGTCCATCCTTTCTGGTTTGAAAAATTGTTATTTTGGGAAGTTATAGTTTCGCTAAATGATTTATTCTAAATTTCTTATGTATTAATTTATGTTTACTCCCTCTTAGTTATTGGCTCACAGTTCATACTAGTTGCAGCAGTATGCTCAGTTAAGTTATAGCTCGGGTTATGGTCTTTCCTAAGCCCTAGGTTGGGGCGTGACAAACTAGGTATTAGAGCCGTAGATTGAGGTGTCCTTAGGAGTCTATGAAGTTGTGTCTAGTAGAGTCCTACTTATGGGTTTTCAGCACACCACACATATAATTTAGAGGCGTCCAGAAATTTAGAAAATGCTACCTTTCTTTTTACTCTAGGCATCACGTTATAGATCAAGCTCTAAGAATTGAAAATCTAATTCATGCATTCTTCCAAATTTCAGCTTTTGACTACAAAATTCCTCCCAAAGGAAGGACAACCGCTGGCCGAAGGGCTAGCACCAGTGCTAGAGTGCAAGTGGAGAGAGAGGCCACACATTTCCTCGAACTCAGGGGATGAAGACTAGGTCAAAGGGCACCTCAGCAGGCCATCTAGTCAGTTCATCTTCTCCTCCCCCCTGCGGTAGACGTAGAGTCTCTCCCCAACAGCATAGTACAGCGAATGCCGATTTTAGGGGAGCGATCCATATGCTCACCAGGCTAGTAGCAGCCCAATCTCAGTGATAGAAATCATATCTGGTATATGTCAGTTCTCAACCCTAGGCTACATCTTGAGTTTTGAAATTACTTAGTATGAACCATATAGTCTTCACAGGGTGCAAAGTGGAGGAAGACCCTAAGGACTTCGCCAACGAGATCCAGATGATCCTTCGGGTTTATAAATATTAGTGATATTGAGGGTGCTGAGCTCACCTCTTATCATTTGAAAGGCGTAGTAAACACTTGGTACAAGTAGTGCAAAATTTCCATGGGAGAGGATGCAGCCCCAACACTGTGTGATGATTTTATGAAGGTGTTTGTGGATTTCTTCCTATCATTGGAGCTTAGGGATGCCTGATAACTCTCAAACTACACTCCTTATTTGAGAGAATGTAAGCAATCGTTGTATAAAAACACATATCCTGACAAGTGTCGGGGTCGAATCCTAGAAGGACTAGAGAATGATGTGCACAAGAGTTGTTTAGTGAATTGAAGTGATTCCTATCCAAGCAATGAAAACGTAAATGTAAATTTTATAGGAAGTAAAGGCAAAATTATTATTGAGTCTACAATCAGCTAGTCAAGAGATCAAGATAACTAAAATTGAGAAACAATAATGAGCAAAGGCTAGAGGTGTGGTGTGGATGGGATGTCAATCAATTCGGGATTTTCTAGATAGTTACATTATTACAAATATGTGCAAATAACCTTGGAAAAAGACGGAGTTCTATGTTTTTCAATCAATTAAACTCCTTATCCTTGAGTTTTCTCGAATCTCAAGACACAATTTAACTATTCCAATATGATTTGGATTCGGGGCTAAGCTATTTCTAGCCATCAACCTCTTAAGGGATTATGATCAAGGGTATTGGCTATTTCGAGCCCAAACCCACACAATAAAATCCCAATCCATCATTAAATTATCCCCCATTAATTAATTCACCTTTTTCAAGCTAAAATAAAGAAAATAATACCCATATTAGCAACTATGAGCAATCAATTATAATTTGGGTAGAATTCATTAGATTTACACTAATTTAGTAATAATAAGACAACTCTAGCAATACCCAGTCCAATTAAACACTCATCATCACACACCTCAAGCTATAGATTTAGCTACTCATAATTGAGAAACACAAGAGCATATTCAATAGTAAACTCAATAATTTCATCATAAGGAGTAAGAAAAATCAAACTCACAATATTTTTACATAGTTATACCTCGATGAAGAAGAAAATGAAGATAAAAATCAATAATCTAATATTTCTTCCTCTCCAATGGAGTTATTTTCTCCCAAAAAGTAAAGGAATATTCAATGATACATTTAGAATACTTTCTTCTAGAATATATACAAAAATAGGGCAAACATTCTCCTCGTTTTTAGGCTTTGATGATTTTTCCCTGTTCAGGCGTGTCCTCACTTGTGATAGAATCGGCAGTTCACCGATTGCTATCCGCGACCGCCGATTGTTTTCTTCTTCAATGTAATGAAGTTCTAAGGCCTTCTGGCGGTGCCTTCGGCATTTTGTCTGTTGGCATCCGTGAGACACCGATCACTTTCATCAGTGATCCAGCTATTTTCAACATCTATCGGCAATGGAACCGGCGGATCGAAGGTTGTTGTCTGTGAGCCTCCGGTTGAAGATCCTTCACAAAATAGTGGTTGCCTATGGTTGATCGGTGTTTTGGTAGTGTCCTCTGGTGGAGTGCTAGTTTTCAATCGAATTACATCCTTTTTACTCCAATTCATGCTACATTTATTCAAATTAGATACCTGCACATAAAAAGGCAATTAGGGCACAAAATCCAACTAAAAGACATGAAAACTAAGCTAAATCTTATTCTTAAGAACCTAATGAGTTGGTAAATTACAAACTCATCAAACCCCCAAACATGAACCATTGCTTGTCCTCAAGTAATGCAATAGATGAGAAAAAGAAATGACATGCCACTCCACAAGAGTAAATGCATCAATGACCACTTAATCTATGACAACCCAAAAATGCTCATCAACTCCCAGAAAGAAAAGAAGAAATTCCTCCCCAGAAAATGTGGAAATGTTTCAAGAGGCAACAACAATTCAAAGGCATGATTCACAACTGCTTTCATTTTGCAAAACAAGGGCATAGCTTATCCAATCAAATACTAATAACATTTCAATTCATAATTACTGCACATTCAAAGTTTTCCTTGAAGTTCACAATGCTCATTCCTCAATCACATCTTTACTTTAATGCAAGTATGTCCTCAAAAGTGAGTGATACCACTCACTACAAGAGAGAACCCTTTTCTTTATCATAATTCTATGCACACATAAGAGATTATAGAAAGAAAATCGATCACACTCACTATCACAAAACAAATCTCTATGCACACAACTTGACCCATAGGCTTTCCCTTCATGTAATTCACAACTAATGTAGAGCAACTGCACTCAAAATCAATTAGGGATTGTGGGTCATGATAAAGGCTAGGGGATATGGTAGGAAAATTATTTAGAATAGAACCTCCCTAATGTCTTTATGTGAAAAATTTTATCTTCCCCATTCAACTCTTTATATCACTCCACCTTATTCCTCCTTTTGCAATCATGTTCATCGTTTATTTCTCAAAGGCCTTCCTTGCAGCTAATTTGGCTATCACATTAAGCCTTGTCCAAGCAAGAGGTAACACCATTTCACTATCAACTTCTCTTTTGGTACCTTAACGTTTTTCAACCCATCATTTCATTCCTTTTTATCACAATTTGGTGATAACTTAAATTTAGGCTCCTTACATTTTCCTTTTCTTATATACTGCCAAACTTAGGCTTTTTACCTCTTTCTCACTAATTTCCTCCCTATGTCATGGGTCTTCAAGCCCCCATTATTCTCATTCACTCACCACTAGCAATGTCATGCCCCACCTTGGGAGGCATGACTGGCACCTAATGCCAAACTGAGATCTGGACTGACTTGACTGACCTAGTGCACTTTTGGTACATGCCTATAACTTAATTATAGAAAATAACGGGCTATATCTCGGCTACAAATACATCCTGTAACTGATAAGGCCACCTATAAAGGAAGACAACAAACCAACTACAATGCAATAACAGGGGTCCTATACGGGCCGAAAAGACCATCATGTTGTCTAGTTATAACAGAAATAAAAAGAAGAAGCTATATTGGGCCCCACATGACCGACACATAGTCTAAGACATACATGGACCCCACACGGACAACAACAACCAACTGACTGAGGACTGTAGTTTGCAATTCTCTAAGAATAGGAATAATGGTAGGGACAGGGACCTAGCCTACCCAAATGCCATATAAATAAAAAATCTATGTTCTCTACAACCTGGCAACTCCGAATGAAAGGAACTGGCTTACTTGCTGACTCTAAACAACTGCTAGTAGAGGTTCTAAACTCTGTCTGTCCAAACCTATAGGAAAGTATGCAACGCCCCATAGTTGGGCGTCAGTACAATATGTACCGAACATGTAAGGCAATAACAGAAGCTGAGTAAGATTGATAAAACTGAAAGTGAATAGTAATAAGGACCAGAAGTTAACCTGTAAGCTTTCCCTTCCATAACCTACATCTAGTAAGTCACTAGATGTGGATGAGCTAAAACTGTATGACTATTCATTCATAAGCTATAACTGGCAGGAAAATTTACAAACAAGAACCTAACCTGGCCCCCATAAGTTGGGAAGGTACAAGTAACACATAATAACCTACCTTGGCCCCCATAAGCCTCGGCAGGTGCCAATAAATCTATATACCCTATTGGTACCCCGTAGAATCGACAAGTAACTGTAACTGTATTTGAGACGTCTGGGCTCCTGTAACTGTATCTAAGACATCTGGGCTCCTATAACTGTATCTGAGCTATCTGGGCTGCTATAACTATATTTGAGCCATTTGGGCTCTTGTAACTGTATATGTGTCTGAGTTGTCTGGGCTTCATAACTTGACCTCGAGCCTTGGCTTGACTATGGGTCATAACATAATTTCTATTAACTGAACCCCGGGCCTTGGCCCGACTATAGGTCATAATGTGACTGTTATAACTAGATCCCGAGCCTTGGCTCGACTATAGATCATACCATAGCTTCTCTAAATAGTCCTTGAGCCTTGGCTCAGCCATAATATAACTTTTGTAGCTGGACCCTGAGCCTTGGCTCGACTATGGGTCATAATGTATCTACTGTAACTGGATAAGTCCCTTACGACCTCTATCTGGTGTAACTCAATACGGCCCTCACTACCTAAATTTGGTGGAGCTCGATACGGCCCTCATGACCTCTATCTGGTCCTTTCGAACACTATAATGCCCCTACAAGCATGGCCCCATAGGCAATAACATCTAACAATCCAATGTCATAAGGAAAACCCAATCTAGCTAGGGTAAACTCTGGCGAGGGTTGCTATGTCATCACTATCGTCTTAACTCTATTCGTAATAGCTGACCATAATAGGCTTACTCTGGAATACTTGTTCTTTACGTAAAATGGTTGTGTGGCTGCTACTAATCAGATATGGTCCTGAGTAGTCACCCCTAACCTCCCATAGGCTACTTATTATAACTCTTGGCCTTAGAGTAATACTGTAATACTGTCGTTCTAGTCCCTGAGACACTAACTAAGTTTGTTCATATTTCGTATGCCTTCAATGGGTTATTCCTAACCTCGTAGGTGTGTTTATCTGGACTTAGCCATTTTCCGTAACTTGTACCTGAATATCTGATAAGAGTAGGCTGGGGCATTGTCCCCGTATCTATCTATTAACAAAACTTCCCCCCTTAGGGTATCTACTGCTCTATCAGGCTGGTATAACTGAGGTGGTGCCCTGAGTGACCTGATAAGCACCACATCGACTGAAACTAATGATCACTGGCGATAGCCACTATGTGGCGGACTGACCCTCAACTCTCTAGGAAACTCTGGTGCCACTGACTCTGGCATAAGTCCATACTAATATAATTCTGGCCCTGGAGGCATCAGGGTATGCCAACGGTCTCTGGAGTAGCTCTATTGATAATATAGGCGCCGAATTGCTAGTTATATCGCCCAGCTACACCTATGCTATTCAACTTACTAACTCAGGCCCAACTATTACCCACAAACATCTGAAGCCTAGGCATGGAAGCAAAACATCGTTTCTACTAACTAAGTGAATAGAAGGGTAGAAGAATTTCTCTGATGCTTCTAGCGTGAGTAACCCTTAACCTCTTCTTTCCCAAACAGGGATACTGCAATATAGTCTTAATATGCTATCTAGCACCTAGCCACAACATATGTAATCATAATCTACTGATAGCAGCTAACCACGATATACATGGATCTTATATACTAGAAACAGCTAATTACAATAAGTGGGATTGTTGTCTATGCTCAGAAACATAAGTCGTATCATTGTATGATGAGAATAACTTATCGAAGAAATAAGCCTTAACATACCTCGAATGCTGATTCTCATTTAACTAATTAGTTCCAACCTCAAGCCCGCAGTTCCACTCAACTGTAGTACTTATACTGAGAGAATAGGGCTAGTTTCAATATTAAATTCGGCCAATAACAATATCTTCCAATAATAATATCAACTATAATTCAACTCTGAATAACTTAGCGAAAATCCATAATTTCTCGAAAGTTCAGAAGGGAGAAATGCTGACATGAGGCCTGTGGCTGTTAAGGATTCAATTTGAAGAAATTCTGACAACCTTTACTTGATGGAGTTCCGGTACGCTGAGCAATTCTTCGAGAAATAACTTTGTAGAAATTCTTGTACTAGGACTTGTTATCCAAAGTTAATTTGCATTTTAACGATGTTGAATAATGTAATTTGATGAAAAATTGATGAAGGTTGCATTTTCTTTCATTTCTGGTCAAGGGAGATATATCAAAATGATTTCAATTATACAAAGGGAGTATATATAACAATATGGGCACGGACTCGGGGGTGCCCAGCGCTGGCCAATACGCTAAAAGGCCGATTCCCCACGCTGGCCATCGTGCCAAGAGGACTACCGCATCGCGCCTTGATGTGTTGTGGGTTTACAGCACATTCGACGCTCAAAACTAAGAAAATAGCATGGACTTAGGTGTATTTATGTGGATATGAGGTACTTTTCCTTTTGTTACTGGATAAACAGGTGTGGGAACTGAAAATTGCAAAAGATAGCTTAAAAAGAGCAAAATAGGCAAAAAGTGCAGACCACAGTATGGATCATAGGAAGGACCTACGAGTCGTATCGGTGTCCGTGAAAAGTTGCTGAAAGTTAAGGTTGAGTAGATATGGAAATTCACCCTGTTGGAATAGGAAAAGGATTCTTGTGTCTGTATAAATATGTTTTAGGTTTTATTTTTATAGAGGACGTCAGTTTGATAGTTGAGAGAGTAGAAACCTTGAGAAAAAGAGAATTGAGTTGGTCTTAACATGTGATCAACCTATTCTTGAACTCATCTTGTTCTTGCTACTTATTTTTCAAGATTTTTGTTGAGTAATTGAAGGAAGTGTTTTTCTCAATCATTATTGTAAGTATTGATTTTTATTCTTAATCATGAATGCAAATCACAACCTTGCAACTATGAGAGGCTAAAACCTCCATTGCTTGGGTTGTGGGAACCATGGTGAATCAAGATAGGGTTACACAAAGTGATCTTAAAACCAATTCAAATACTTATATTGTATTCTCTTCATGCTTAAATGTTTCTTAATGGTGCGCAATCTTAGGAAATGCCCGAATTCTTTACTTTCTTTGGTCGAAGAGGTAGAGATTAGGAAAACATAATTACAACGAAGCCTAGATCTTGATGATCATTATATTAACTTGAGTTGTGGTCGCAAGATAGTTAAATCTGGAACTATGTGATAACCGATAGTTTGAAACCGCTCATGAGTCTTGGTCGAGTAATTGAGTATATTCATTCAATAGGGACTGGTCGGTCATTTGTATGAACCTAAGGTACTAGTTCTATAAGTAGTGGTGATAATCACGATTGTATACCCAAAGCAGTTATGATCCCATGGGGAACACAAACCCTAGTTATCCTTTAATATTGAGTCAACATCAAAATTTTGATACTTTCTTTTATTATTGATTTTCTTTAGAATCCTCCTATTTAGAAGTAACTACCTTACTAGTTCAGATACCGACTATAATCCAGTCTCCCTATTCCCTATGGGATCGACCCCAACCTCTAGTTGGATTCTTTATTGACAACGTCAGCTTCTCACTTTAGTAAGAGGTATGGCTTGAGCATTATCAAAAAGTGGTACAGTTGCTTGGGAATTTGCATTTGAATCACTTGATGAATTCTGACTAGTCAAGAGATTTGCGTCGTGCCGCGACATTAAATCAAGTGCTTCTTTGGAGGCAACCCAAGTGGTGACCTGGTGAAGTATGAGTAACCAGCCTTCCTATGTCGTGCCGCAACGTTAAATCAAGCGCTTCTTGGGAGGCAACCCAAGTTATTGAACTAATGTGTGCTCAATGTGCAGGGAAAATTGAAAACAGGGGGCTGAAACATCAGCTACTATGGCTCTTAGTACGACCCGTAATGAGATCCTATGAGCCGTAGAAATAGTCGTGGTGAGGTTCAGAACAAAAAGATTCCATGACTCGGCCTACGAGTCATCCTACGGGTCGTATGATATATTTGTAGGTCATCAGGTAAGTTTTCTTTAACAATTTGCCGACGAGTCATGGGGTCTACCTATGAACCGTGGTACGAGTTTGATGGGTCAAAATTACCCAATTCGGCCCAATTTTTTTTAAAAATCTGTCCCTACCTATTTAAACATCAAATTACACCCTCCTCCCACACAATAACCACAAACCCACGAATGAAGTAACCTCCCCCTCTCATCACCAAGGAATCGAGCAAAAATCCATGCTCCAGAAAAGATTGCAAAGCCCTAGAAGTTGATTTTGAATCCATGAAACAACAAACAAGTAAGTATTCCACTTTTAATTTCTTCAATCACTCATGAATAAAAGTGGAACGGGCCGAAACTCAAGCTCTTGTGAAGTCGACTGTAATACTCGAAAAATGGGTTCAAAAGGAAATACAATTTTATTGGGTTGAAAGTGTGATACTCATTAAAATTTAATGTTGATTGTTGGGTTGAGTTTCAAACTTTAAATTTTTTTAGGGGTTATGGGCTACGGGTTATGGCCAAAAGAAAAAGGGGAGGGCTAAGCACTGTTGAAATGAGTTCGAAACATGCCTAAACCTAGGGAATTCTGAGTACCCAAAATGTGACAAAAAGAACCACTACATATTGAGAAAATAAAATACAACAAGGTTGGAAAGGGTACGAGGCACAGTACGGATCATAGTTAGACACTACAAGTCGTATTGAGCACTCGTGCCCCAAAATTGAACAATGTCATAAAGAAAATCTCTCAGTACGACTCATGGAATTGACCTACGGGTCATACCATGTGTCGTAGAAAAATTCATATGAACATTGAATTGGAGCTACATCAGACGACTCAATGTACGAACCATACCTTTATGGTATGAGTCATACCTTCAAGTCGTAGCTTAGATGACTCATAATCTGAAACTCCTATGAGTTGTACCTCTGTGGTACGACTCATACTGTTGACTTGTGATGAAAAGCTACAACTTTCTTTTCTAATTTATCTTTTTCTAAAACGGAATGCTAACTTCTTTCTCTACAGGTACAATGACATACAAACGCAGGGTAGCAAACCAATAGCCCAAAGGAGATTGATTGATGAACCAACTAACTTGGAGTCTGATAAGGCCGGAGACTCATGTAGTCATTTGATTGAGGAGTATCAGATAGACACCTCAGACACCGATGGAACCAGAACCACTAGGGCGAGAGAAAAGGCCCAAGCTGAAGCAACCACTGCCACATCTGCTCAAGCTCCCCAGTCTTAAGAGGGAGTTAGAGAGGAACGTCAAAAGTCAGGGAGCGACTCCAATACTGAAGAAGGGTCAGGAGAGACCTAGAGTGAAGAGGAAAGTGGCAGCGATGAGTCGGAGGAAGAGGCTCCTATTGTTGCACAAGAGCAGAACCCACCCAGGGAAAACCGTACAATCTGGTGGAGAGTGCTGGAACCAAAGAAATCTATGAAAAAGGAATTTCTATCACCACCAAAAATAAGCCACGGAGGAGTATTTAAGAATAACCGCAGATCCTCACAAGCGCATTGAATGAAGTTGAAGAGATGAAGCAGATTTTTAGCTGCTTGGTTTTGAGTGGATGGAAAAAACTCCAACATAGTACACAGAGAACATAGTTCGGGGGTTCTATGCCAACTACTTGGCCATAATGGAGGTAAAGGAAAAGGAAGGGCAGAAAATAAAAGACCAGCTTCGTCTGGAGTGTGTTATGGTCCGAGGTCGAGAAGTTGATATATCCGAGCGGACCATTGCTCGATCAGAGTATGGCCTACAGTTCTTTTCTACCAAGATGATGCCAGAGTATGATTACAGGGTGGACGCGATGAAGCAAATGAGATCCTTGAGTGTGCAGGAGCGACAGAGGTAGCTGTAATGGCTAGCAGAGGTGATTGTTGAGAACAAGGATGAGGCTGAATGGGTTATAGGTGGAAAGTAGGTGACCAAGAATTCACTAAACTTCATTGCAAAAACCTGTGGACACTAGTGCGCCATCGGTTAGCATCTACAGTCAACAACAACACACTGAGTGCTGATAGAGAGGCTTTAGTTACATGCCTCATGTCTCATTGCCCCATCAATATTTCGAGGATCATAGCTGATGGGATACGAGACCGGGAAGTGGGAGTAAGAACTACTATCCCATTCCCGAGTCTTGTATTCAGATTATGTATGGAGGTAGAAGTTCCACAGGGTGATGAGCGGTTGATTGGAGGCCAAAGGATTGCAGATATAGGCCTTATTCGGGATGAGATGAACCCGATAAGAATATCCAGGATTCCCACAGCTATCCCAACAGCCTAGCTAGCAGGGGACCTATAGGTGAATGTCCCAATTAAACCGGAGCAAAGCGAGACACCGGCTACAGACGCTGGTCATTCAGAGTCAGCACCCAGCACCTTAGCTACACCACTGCCCAGCATGCAAGCTCAGACACCAGTAGGGTACATCTTGGTACCACAGGACATCATCTAAAATCTAGCTATCATATTGACCATGGAAAAGTGTAAGATTTAGGCCATGATGGATAATGTCAAACCATTGGTCAAGTTAGAGATAGAGGCAGCAACTCAAGCTCTACATGGCCGCCTAGATAGTTTTGAGAGTTGTTTCAATGAGAGAATGGCAAGGCAGACCAATTACAGTAGTCTTCGTGTCGGGTTGGGGGCTCTTCAAAGCCAAGTAGTTGAGTTGTCATTACGACAACCAACAGTTTTAGTAGCCCCCACTCTTCTGTACCTAGATGCCGAGCTTGATGAGGACATTGATTTGGTAGCATACTGGGAGCTGACCACAGCTGGTGATAAAGGCAAGAAGTGAGCTGATGAAGATACTAGTGGGGAGAGTTTGAGAAAAATAAGAAAAAAGGAGAGGAAAGAGCGCAAGCGGGCTAGAGCAGCTAGCATGCAGACTCATAACACACATATGATTGATTTGTATGAGACAGATAGAGGAGGAGGTAGCTCTATCTTACCCCAGCCCAAGCTTTCCCGTGGCCATGACCCTTCTGGAGAGCCACATTTAGCTAGATATTTTCAGAGGCCGTCTAAGCGGCCGCGACTGCTGAGGGGGGGGGGGGGACAACTCCCCCTATTGACACACAATTGAGCGCGCTGGCCACAACTATCGTCACTATTGCAGCGGAGGTACCACCTCCACATGATGACAGGAGCACCTAGTGCACCATAGGTATGTTCTCTTCCCTATGATTTTCTAGATGATGCTTTGGGGAAAAGCTAACTTATCAAAAAGAGGAGGGGTGTATCTTGTGATTTTTGGGATTTTTGGTCTGTTTGAGGATTTTTCTTGTCGTGTTTCTTTTCCCTCAGACACGCAATCTAGTAGAACCGACATGTGTAGGATTTTATTTTTAGTTTGTGATTTTTGTCTAATTAGAATGTAGCTTAGGAGTACTCAGCCAAGAAAATTGCACTAGTTTTGGTTTTTGTAAAAAATTGATCCTATTTAAAAATTTTCTAATACATTAGCTATGTATTTGTGACAACATGCATGATTGCTGTGGATCTTTGGATGTAATTTATTTTGTCAACATGAGCAGTTTTGTTAAGCCATGTATAAACCAGATAGGTGAGGTGAAAATAGTTCATGTACCATGTGGAGTGAGGTATATTAGTCAGTTCGGTATTGTGTTGTAGATCTAGAACTTGCCTAGTTGGTTTCTACATAGGCTAAGGATGGTTGGTTAGGATATGATCATAGGCCATTGTTTTTTTAGCTCACTTTTAGCCTATATTACCCTACCAAAAGTTGCATGAATCCCTTTATCCCAAGTTTGAGCCTTAATAGACCATGTTTCTTTGATTTACCGATTAACCGTACCCATTTTTTGTAATGAACTTGTTTTGGCCTTGGTCGTTCCTATGATATTGTGAACCTCAACATAAGAAAAATGATTAAGTTGAGGGTGGATAGAGTAGGGGTTCATAAAAGGTGGGAATGGAAGAAAGGAAAAGAAAAGAAAAGAAAGAAATGGTGGAAAAGGAGGTGCGGTGAGATGAATACAAATACTTATATTGTATTCTCTTCATGCTTAAAAGTTTCTTAATGGTTCGCAACGTTAGGACATGCCCGAATTCTTTACTTGCTTTGGTCGAAGAGGTAGAGATTAGGAAAAGAGAATTATAACGGAGCCTTGATCTTGATTAACTTGAGTTGTGGTCGCAGGATAGTTAAATTTGGAACGTAGTGATAATGGATAGTTTGAAACCGCTCATGAGACTTGGTCGAGTAATTGAGTAGTCATTCAATAGGGACTGGTCGGTCGTTTGAATGAATTTAATTTATTAGTTCTATAAGTAAGTATTGGTGATAATCACGAGTGTATACCCAAAGCAGTTACGAACCCATGGGAACACAAACCCTAGTTATCATTTAATATTGACTCAACATGAGAATTTTGATACTTTTTGAATTATTGATTTTCTTTAGAATCCCCCTATTTCGAAGTAACTACCTTACAAGTTCAATTACCAACTATAATTCAGTCTCCCTATTTCCTGTGCGATCGACCCCAACCTCTAATTGGGTTCTTTATTGACAACGTCCACTTCTCACTTCAGTAAGAAGTGTGGTTTGAGCGTTATCACGTCTCCCAGGGCACTGATGTGCCTGGCGCGCCGTGCCTCCCAACGCACAGGCGGGCTGGCGCATCACGCTGGCCCCTTGCAGCCTAGCCTCGCCTAACCCTGCTTCTGAGGCTTTTACCCATACAAATCAAACTCCCTCTCTACTCGTCACAAGCCCACGCGCACGCACACTAGACGCTAACATCTTACGGGGTGTAACAAGAAATTACGGAGTATGGGTGCCAAGAAGAGGGTTATAAGAAGGGTAATTGGCTTGTAATGTGGTTTCCAAGAATTAACAGTCCATAGGGATAACATTGGCTAACACGGGAAGACATTTTTTGAGGTCATTTAAGTGATTGGTCAAATGAAAGCCTAAAATCATATTCTAAGTGTAGCTACATCTAGGATTTCGTATTGAATCACACATAGGGAAAATTCTAGACAAGTAGATGTCACGCCCCACGTTGGGAGGCATGACTGGCACCTAGTGCCAAACTGGGACCTGGGCTAACCTTCCAAGGCATAGGCACCTTTGGTGATTTCCAGTAACTCAAAGTCAAGAAAAAAAAGAGTAATATCTCGGCTGTAAACATAGCCTTGGGCAGACAAGGCCAAGCAACACCTATAAAGGAAAACAACTAATCCAAAAACATGACGAAGGGATCCTATGCGGGCCGACAAGACCACCATGCTGTCTATTTATAGACGAATGAAGAATGGGTAACCATACTTATACTATGGCCGAAAAGGCCTCTAACTAACCAGCTACACTAGGCCCCACATAGCCAACACGTAAAACATAATATACATAGGCCCCACACAGCCAACAACAACAAACAACTGAGAAAACTGTAGCCTGCAAGCCTCTAGGAGTGGAATAATGGTCGGTACAGGGACCCAACCTACCAAAAAGCTGTACAACAAAAGAACAAACCTTCTCTCGTATCAACTACGGAGGAAAGGAGCTGACGGAACTTTAGACTCTATCTTGCAGCTACGAAGGTCTTGAACCACGTTTATCCACTTCTGCAGGAAAGTATGTTGTGCCCCAAAGATGGGCGTCAGTATAATATGTACTGAATATGAAAGATAGTAATGAAAGCTGAATAACATTGATAGGATAACAAAAACTAATCAATAAGGAGTATAGGAATTTAACCTGAATAAGCTCACAATCTGAAATTTAACTAGCAAGTATATACAAAAAAAAAAGAACCTAACTAGGCCCCCATAAGCCTAAAAAGTACAATCAACAAAGAATGATCTACCTTGGCCCCACCAAGCCCTGGCAAGTAAAAATAATGCACACTCCTCATATCTGGACTACTATAGCTTCGTGGGAATGCTATAACTCAAGAATACTCATCCCCTGAAGCTATATTCGAGCCTTGTTGACTCCTGCATCTAGGTTGAGCCGTTTGGGCTCTTGTAGCTGTGTTTAGCCATTTGGACTCCTTTAACTATATCTGAGCCATTTGAGCTCCTATAACTGTATCTAAGCTGTCTGGGCTCCTATAACTGTATCTGAGTGATCTGGGCTCTTGTAACTGTATCTGAGCCGTATGGGCTCCTATAGCTGTATCTGAGCCGTTTGGGCTCCTGTAACTGTATCTTGGTGGAGCTATATACTGTGCTGCCAACTACGCCTTGTGCTGCTTAGTTTAGTAATAGGCTAACAACCACCTTCAGGCCTCTATGGCTTCAAGGTGGTAACAAGGCCCGACTAATCCTTCTAATCAATAAACAACTGAACATGAAGCTCCTACATCACATCTAGCGATAGCCAAAATTGGATTTAAACCTTTCATCGAGGAATAGTATACTACACTATCATTTCTATCACGCCCCACCTTGGGAGGCATGACTGGCACCTAGTGCCCTACTAAGACCTGGACTGCTGGACTAATGAGCCTAAGCACTTCTGGTGCCAGGCTGGCTCTAACTCTGGGTTCATGGAACCAACGGGCTATATAACGGCTGTAAATACAGCCTCCGGCCGACCAGGCCTATAGCCACCTATAAGACAACAACAGCTAACCAGAACAACAATAGTGCAGAGAAACCTGTGCAGGCCTACAAGGCCACCATGCTGACTAGTTATACTGAAATACTGAATCAAATGCTAGACTACTCTGTGACTGGAAAGGTCACCAACTATTAACTGAATAAGGCCCCACACGGTCATCATAAACAAACTAAAACATAGACACGGCCTCAAACGACCGGTTCAACTAATCACATAGAATATACAATCTGCAAGCCTCTAAGAATACTGATCAGATAGTCGGGACAAGGCCCTGGACTACCCATATTGTACAATAAAAGAAAAATAAACCTCTGACTGTCTAGCTCCGGATGAAAGGAGTTGATCACTCTGTGTGCTGGCTGGATTTACGAGGGATCAGCTCCTCGTCTATGAGTACCTGCAGGAAAGTAATGCAGCGCCCCCAAAAGGGCGTCAGTACTAGTAGTACTGAGTATGCAAAGAAAAACTGAACATAACTGAAGATAAACAGTATACTGGTAGTTACTGAAATGACATAGGATAGCTAAAACTGTCTGGAATAGCAGAATCTGTACCGAGCTTAACCGTACTGGAAAGAAGATAAGAATCATACCTATCGATGCGGAGTCCTGCTATCTATCAATTTAATAAGTAACATATATATATATATATATATATATATATTTAGTAAATAACATATATATATATATAGCATACAAGAACCTATAGCAGCCCCCATAAGCCGAAAGTGCCAATAACACTGAATCTATATACCCCTACCTGAGTCGCCATCCAAAAATAAATTCACTCCACTCACCTAATAATTACGAGCACCCCGCCGGCCCCTTGGGTATGCAGCTTGGGCTCTCTGGGCCCCTGACTATAATTGTATCTGAGTTCAGAGGACTCCTGTAACTGTAATCTGAGATCTGTATCTGTAATCTATAATCTGTGCCCTGGGTGTAAGCGCATGACAGGGTATGCTATAATGCTGATCATCCTGCTATGGGGAATGCTACATCCCATCTTCGTCCTACTGCAGATGGCATGTCACTCCTTGGAGTGACGTATTCTCACCCTCTTGCGGGTGAGTCGACACAGCTATTAACCCTGGGGCGGCAAGGAAGCTCTAAGGGTGCCCACATAAAACAATCTGGTCTCTACAAGCAACAATAATCACATATAACATGTATAATAAATCTAATACTACTTTCCATGATTTGATATTCTATTCTGAATCTCATGCTGAATTAAACTAAATCTGATACTGAGCTATATTGAGTCTAGAATAATATCTCGCTATCTGATACTAATTTACTGACTTTTATTCTGGATACGGCATATTAACACAGACATGCTTACTGAATTCACACTGGACATACTAATCGGCTTCTGAAATTTTCTTCTAGAATTTACTCTATTTTACTATGCTAGAATTACTAACTTGTCGAAGAAACTAGCTTTACATACCTCAGTTACTGACTTCTTGTCTAACTGGTGTAGCTCGGCCAATATCCAACTATTTCTTCCAACTGCGTTCATATTTATAGCAATTAGAACTAAACTCATCAATATTCCGAAAGAAAACACTACTTTGAATATATATATAGCCCAAATTTTGACTTATCAAAAAACAGTCGAAAACTCGCTATTTCTCGGAAGTCCAGAAGGGAGAAATACTCACTTTAGGTAAAGGAGTGTATTTGTACTATTTTGGAGCAATTCCACTTACCTTAGCTCGGTAAGACTAATCTTAGGCAGAATTGCATGCCCAAGTGATACTCAAATGCTTCATTTCTACTTGTTTATCTATTCTTATGTGTACATTCTCATGTAATTCTTAGATAAATGGGAATTTATACTACCCAACATGATTGGTGTTGTTTTGTAGGTAAAAGGAAATTTTGGAAGCTAATATATATGTTGGTGAAGTGCGGGAACGGACTTGGAAACAAGGAGTGGAAGTTGACAAGGAAAAGAAAAAAAATAAGGGCTCCGCGATGGAGCCGTGTCACGCTACCATCGCGGAGGCATTCTCCCTCGGATGAATTAATTATATCAAATTCTAGTGGAGGTTCACGTTACCTCCGTGATACGGAGGCAGTGCCCCACGATGCACTCCATTTCACGTTGAGTGTAATTACCTGGAACCTCAAGTTCCAGTGAAGGTACGCTATAGCACTGTGGCATGGAGGCAAGGCTCCACGATGCAAGTCGTACCATGTTGAGGTGCAATTACCTGGGAGCCGATTTCCAGCGAGGGTCCGCGATACCCCCGTGAAATGGAGGGAGTGCTCCGCAATACACTCCGTGCCACGTTGCTTGTTATTCCGGGAAAAAATCTCAATAGTATAAATAGCACAATTAGGTTTTATTTTAAACATTCTTACCTGGTTGAGCAAGAACATGGATTATAGGCAATTGAGAGGATGAAAATTCTAGGGTTCTTCTCTTTCTCGTTCTCTTTAATCTCAATTGTTTGTATGAATTCTACTTATTTGAAGATGTGTAATCCAGAAATGAGTGGCTAATTCACTTCTTGCTGAGGTTAAGAATAATTGTAGAGGAATGTAATTATTGATCATTTCAGTTTTCATCTTTTCTTCAATGGTTGTTCTATCAATTCTTGTTTTTACTGCATTAATGTTTGGCCAATGTTAATGTATATCCAGAAATCCAATTTTGACTTGTTAATGTATATCTAGAAATCCAATTTTAATTTTGAAAAGGAAAGAAATTGGACAGATGTGAATTGGTAGGATATGATCTTTTCTTAGCTGTAAAAATTGAGAAAAGATTTATATTCAGAATAGAAATATATCTGAAAGTCTTATTAGTCAATTAAGGAATCGGTTATGTATGGCTACAACATGAAATTCTTTTATCACAGAAATGTAGATTAAGGTCTCATGATTTTTAAATTGGATAGGAGTTGAAAGATCTAATCCATAGGCAATAAATTCCTGACTAGCAACCAAAGAGAAGATTCGCTGAATTGAATTAATAAATTACATCCCTGCATGTTTGTCTTAACCTCAGCTTGTTCATTGCTATTGTTCAGACTCAAATTATAATCTCGACTTAGATTTTCATTACATAGTAAACTTTAACTCTTAAAATATCATTTATTTGGTTTTCTGCATTCATAGAGATATAGTTCACTGACGCTTAAGTTAATTAATACTGTAGTTCAGTCCCTGTGGGATCGATACTTGGCTTGAAATAAGCCACTTTACTACTTGTTCGACCACATGCACTTGTGTGTAGTTCTCACGACGAACAAGTTTTTGGCGCCGTTGCCGAGGACTGGCAATTGGTAAACTTATTTTCTTAGTGTTAGTTTACAAATTCTATATAAGTGTTGAAAACTTGATCTTAGCCTTTCTCTTGCAGATATTGAATTCTTCTGAACGCTGGCAAGAGATAAGGGGTTGGTGGATTCATTTATAGAGCCGTAGAGACAATATCATCGTCAAAGAAGGGAAGCTCTAGAGAAAAAGCTGCAGTTGCTAAGACAGGCAATTCTGGAGCCACAACAGAATCCACCACTTGTGAGGGCAGTTTTAGTGCCCGAGGAGATGGCAGCAAGGCTGGTTCGTGAAGTGGAAATCCCACATGCAAACAATGTTACATCTAGTATTCGCAGACCAGAGCCAGGAGGGAGGTTTGAGCTTAAACAGAACATGGTGCAGTTGTTGCACACCAGCGAGCAATTCACAGGTCTCCCTCATTAAGATCCACAACAACATCTCCAAAACTTTTTGGAGATTAGTGACACCTACATTCCCGCTGGAGTATCATCCGACTACGTGAGGCTTACATTATTTCCATTTTCATCATTGCGGGAAGCAAAGAGGTGGCTGAAAACTGAACCACCAAACTCTATCACCACTTGAGATGATCTTACAAGAAAGTTTTTGATACGATTCTTTCCATCCGGGAAGACCGCCAGACTTAGAAGTCAGATTCTAAGTTTTAAACAAAGGGAGGGTGAGAATTTGTATCAAGCTTGGGAGAGGTTCAAATCAATGTTAAGGGATTGTCCTCACCATCACTAGTCTAATGATGTGTTGGTGCATACATTCATTGAGGGTTTGGAAAGAGTCAGCAGCTGGGGGGCAGGCATTGGAAAAGACTTATGAGGAGCTTTATACTTTGTTGAATCATATTTCATAGGGAAATCCAGAATGGAATGCGGACTCATCACGAGGAGGAACAAGGAAAGCGGCAGGAGTCTTTGAGGTGGATGGTTTTACAGCTATCGCTGCACAGATAGCTGCGTTGCAAAATCAACTCAACACCCACTTCAGCAGTATGAGCTTGAATCAAGCACAAGCCCCAGTCAATGCAGTTCAGCAGGTTTAGTGTGAAGTATGTGGGAGTAATGAACACTCAGCTAAGTGTTGTGGTGCAAATCCAAATTCGGTAAACTTTGTTGGGAACGTCCAGAGGAATGATAATCAACAGTATGGTAACAGTTAAAACTCAAATTGGAGGAATCATCCAAATTTCTCTTGGGGTAGTAATAGCCATCAAGGACAGATTTTGAATCAGGGCATGCAGAGAAATCAAGGGGGGCATCAAAATTTTCAGTCTCAAAACAGAGGAAACAATGCACCTCCTCCACCACCCAACAACATTGAGGACATGCTCAAAATAATTATAGCTAACCAAGCGCAAATGCTGGCTGATTATGTGAAATTAGTGGCTGACATGAAAAATCAGCAGTTAGCTATAAAAGCGTTGGAGTACCAGTTTGGACAGTTAGCTGGAGGTCAAAACCCCAGGCCCAGAGGAGGACTACCGAGTGATACTGACCCAAATCCCAAGCAAGTCAATCAGTGACCACAAGGAGTGGACTATAACTTAAGGAGCTGGAACCATAAAGACCACCTAAGCAATCTGGAGCAGTGGAAAAAGATGGGGAACATGATGATGAGAGGGGGAAGGAAAAGGAAGCTAAGGCAGAAAGACCACCACCCCCGTTCCCTCAAAGATTAAAGAAGCACAAGGAAAAAGCTTGCTTTAAGAAGTTCATGGAGGTGATGAAATAGGTACACATTAATTTACCTTTGGTTGATGTTTTGCAGGGAGTACCTAAATATGCAAAGTATATCAAGGACATCATAGAAAACAAAAGCAAATTGACGGAGTATGCTACGGTGGTGCTTACGGAGGAGTGCACTTCCCGGATACAGAACAGGTTACTAACAAAGCTCAAGGATCCTGGGAGCTTTACCATTCAGATCACAATCGGGCAAAGTATTTGAGCTCTCGGATTATGTGATTTGGGAGCAAGCATAAATTTAATGCCGACATCGGTGTTCAAGAAATTGGGGCTGGGCAGCCCTAGACCAACTACTGTGATCTTGCAACTAGATGACTGTTCTTTGGCTAGACCAGATGGTATTGTGGAGGATGTGCTAGTGCAAGTGGGCTCCCTCATTTTCCTGATGGATTTTATTATCTTGGATTTTGAGCCGGATATGGAAGTACCATTTATTTTGGGACGTCCTTTCTTGGCAACCGGGCGAATGCTGATTGATGTGGCTGCGGGGCGGCTAACCATGAGAGCGCATGATAAAGTGGAGGTTTTTGATGTGTATAAGGCCGTGAAGCTACCGGCCATTTATGAGGAGCTATCAGCAATCACTATGCTAAGTCAGGAAGCAATTCTTTAGATTGTTGATTCTCAGGATCCATTGGAGAGGGCTTTGATGGGCTCCGATCATTTCGGAGACAGGGCTACGTATGAGATGGTGCAGATGCTGAACGAACCAAAATTGTTTCCAAGGAAGAAAGACTTTCAGCCATTGATGAGGTCCTTGGAACCATTGCCAAAACAATCAATTGAGGAGGCACCAAAATTTGAGTTGAAGACATTGCCTCCACATCTGAAGTATGTATTTTTGGGGGATGATAACACCTTGCCAGTCATCATTTCCGAAGAACTGACACAGCCACAAGTAAAGGATGCATTGGTGGTTCTCAAGAAGTGGAAGAAAGCAATGGGGTGGAAAATTTCAGACATTAGGGGAATTAATCCAGCTTTTTGCACACATAGGATTTTTATGGAAGAAGGAGCAAAGCCAACTGTACAACATCAGTGGAGGTTGAATCCGATGATGAAGGATGTAGTTAGGAAGGAAGTGATCAAGTGGCTTGATGCAGGTGTGGTCTATCCCATTTTATACAGTGAATGGGTCAGTCCATTTCAGTGTGTCTCAAAGAAAGGAGGGATGAATGTGGTCACCAACAAGAAGAATGAGCTGATTCCTACACACACAGTCACAGGCTGGCGAATTTGCATTGGACTACATAAAGCTCAATGAGGCCACGAGGAAAGATCATTATCCTATCCCATTTATTGATTAGATATTGGACAGGTTGGCAGGGCAAGAATACTATTGTTTCCCTGATGGATATTCTGGCTATAACCAAATAGTCATAGCACTGGAGGACCAGGAGAAGACCACTTTTACATGTCCTTATGGGACATATGCTTTCAGACGGATGCCATTTGGTCTATGCAATGCACCCGCCACATTCCAGAGATGCATGATAGCTATCTTTCATGATATGGTTGAAGATTTTGTCGAGGTATTTATGGATGATTTTTCTGTTTTCGGTAATTCATTTACTACATGTTTGCAGAATCTTGACAGGGTGCTAGCTCGATGTGAAGACTCTAACCTTGTACTCAACTGGGAGAAATGTCATTTTTTAGTCAAGGAGGGTATCGTCCTTGGCCATAAGTTGTCATGCAAGGGGTTGGAAGTCGATCGTGCAAATATTGAAGTGATAGAAAAGCTACCACCACCAGTGTCAGTGAAGGGTGTTCGCAGTTTTATTGGACATACAGGATTCTACAGATGGTTCATCAAGAACTTCTCTAAAATTTCTAGACCGATATGCTGGTTGCTAGAAACGGAGGTGAAGTTCGAGTTTGACAAGGATTGTGTTAAAGCATTCGAGTAGTTGAAACAGAAGATGGTAAGAGCACCTATTCTCATTTCTCCGGATTGGGAGCAACTGTTTGAATTAATGTGTGATGCAAGTGACGTGGCTGTAGGAGTTGTATTGTTCATTCCATTCATTATGAAAGCAAAACACTGGACGCAGCCCAAGTCAATTATACAGTCACAAAAAAAAAGATGCTAGCATTGGTGTTCGCATTTGATAAATTCAGGTCCTACTTGATGGGTTCTAAAGTAGTGGTGTATATCGATCATGCAACAATTCGATATCTGTTTAACAAGAAGGATGCAAAGCCTAGACTAATCAGATGGATATTTTTGTTAAAAGAGTTTGACCTAGAGATTCGGGACAGAAAAGAAAGTGAGAATCAAGTGGCAGATCACCTATCGCGATTGGAAAGCCGGTTGCATATGAAGGAAGGTGACAGCATCAAAGAAGAGTTCCCAGATGAGCAGCTCTTGGCAATAAGGGAAGCTAAAATCCCTTGGTATGCAGACATTGTGAATTTGCTAGTAAGTGGAGTCTACCCACCGGAGGCTACGGCTCAGCAAAGAAAGAAGTTGAGACATGATTGCAGGTATTACATGTGGGAATGAGCCGTATCTGTTTAAGTAGGGACCAGATCAGGTGATGAGATGATACATTCCAGAGAGCCAGATTGCAAAAGTATTGAGGAGTTGTCACTCATCATTGTATGGAGGACACCACGGAGGCGAGCAGACAGCTCACAAGGTGCTACAGTCAGGTTTCTTTTGGCTGACATTGTTTATAGACTCTATGGAATATGTAAAAATGTGCGATAGATGTCAAAGAACAGGCACAATTGGTAGAAGGCAGGAGATGCCATTGCAGCAGATATTAGAAGTGGAGATCTTTGATGTATAAGGAATAGATTTCATGGGCCCATTGCCACCGTCATTTGGTAATCGTTACATCTTGGTAGCCGTTGATTATGTATCTAAGTGGGTCGAGGCAATAGCTTTCCCCAGGAATGACAACAAGGTGGTGACAAAATTTGTGAAAAAGCATATTTTGACTAGATTCGGGACACCCTGAGCTATTATCAGTGATGGAGGGGCTCATTTTGTGAATGCGATTTTAAAGAATTTGCTAACCAAGTATGGGGTGCGGCATAAGGTAGCAACAGCATATCATCCCCAAACTAGTGGGCAACTGGAGGTGTCAACCATAGAAATAAAGAATATTCTACAGAAGACAGTGAATGCACAACAAATTGATTGGTCAAGAAAACTCGACGATGCATTGTGGGCTTATAGAACTGTGTACAAGACACCCATTGGGACTTCTCCGTACAGATTGGTCTATGGAAAGGAATGTCATCTACCTGTGGGACTGGAAAATAGAGCTTTTTGGGCCGTGAGAAAGCTGAACATGGATCCGGAGCTAGCATGGAAGAAGAGGCTGATGCAACTCAGCGAACAAGATGAGTTTTGCTGGCATGCTTATGAAAGTGCCAAATGCTACAAGGAGAAAATGAAGAGGTGGCATGACAGGCATATGGTGCATCGGATCTTTAAGACGGGGCAGAAAGTGTTGTTATTTAATTTAAGACTGAAGCTTTTTCCAGGCAAATTGTTGTCCAAATGGTCAGGGCCGTTCGAAGTAGTGAGAATTGTCACACCCCGCCTTGGGGGGTATGACTGACACCTGGTGCCCTACTAAGACCTGAACTGCTAGACTACTGAGCCTGAGCACATTTGGTGCCTAGCTGGCTCTAACTCAGATTCAGGGAAACAACGGGCTATATAACGACTGTAAATACAGCCTCCGGCTGACTAGGCCTATAGCCACCTGTACCTGTACTAACAGCTAACCAGAAACATATCAATATAGGGGAGCCTATGCGGGCCGACAAGGCCACCATACTGTCTAGTTATCTGTAACTCAACAATGAAATATTGGAAAGCTACGTGACCGAAAAGGTCACCACTACTGTCAAGCTATGGCCCCACACGACCAACATAAAAGAAACAGAAGTACTAACAACTAAGCAACTGCACGGCCTCACACGACCGGCTCATCTGACCACAGGGAAATATATACAGACTGGAAGCCTCTAAGAATACTGATAAGATGGTCGGGACAGGGCCCCGGCCTACCCATGCTATACAACAAAAGAAAAGGGATAAACCTCTAGCTATCTAGCTCCGGATGACTGGAGTTGATGACCCTGTGAGCTGACTGGAATCACGAGGTATCGGCCCCTCATCTATGAGTACCTGCAGGCAAGTAATGCAGTGCCCCACTGGGCGTCAGTACCATTGGTACTGAGTATGTAAAAAAATAACTGAAAGAAATATCTGAAAACAACAACACAACTAATGGAATTGAAATAGGAAAGGAATAGACTAACTGACTGAAAATATAAAGTTGTGCCTACTCTTAACTTGTACTAGAAGGAGTAGGAGTCATACCTAGAGATGTATCGTTCTACTGTCAATCTACTCGTAGCTCGTGTAACATGGCATAACATAACATAACATAACATAGCACACACAAACCTTACCCGGCCCTCATAAGCCGGGAGATACAACCAACACGCAATCTATACCCCTACCCCGGTCGTCCCATCTCCTATAATAACTATAAGCATCCTGTCGGTCCCCTGGGTATGCACTTGGGCTCGCTGAGCCCCTGACTATAACTGTACCTGAGTCCGGAGGACTCCTGAATCAACACCCGGGCGTATCCGCTCGACGGGGGTGTATAAGGGCCGACCAAGGCACAATATGGGGAAAACTGGCATCCCATCTTCGTCCCCTATGGGACGGCATGACACTCCATAGAGCGACGTATCCTCGCCCTCTGGTGGACGAGTCGATACAGCTGTTAACCCTGGGGCGGTCATGGATGCTAGGTAATCCAACCCCAAGACAATACAATGGTCTGAACTGGTAATACTATCTGCATATCCCACATACTGAAGCTAATGATAATAAAGTATTTATACATACTGTATGCTGAACTGGTGATAGTGATATGTACGTATTTAATACATGCTGGGACTGATAATAGTATATATATAATTATAATCTTCTGCCATACTGTACTGTGTCTAACGTTGAACAAGATGTAGTTTTTCTGCTGGAAACCATGTTGTATAACTGAGTTTCTATAGTAACATGATTTACTATTTCTAACATGCTTTCTAAACTTCATTTTAACCTATCATTCTACTTCTGAGATACCTTATAGGTATTTACATTGTTTTACTAGGTTTCAACTGAATACGATAATATCCTAGCATTCTTTACTAAATCACATACTGGACATGCTGTACAGTTCCTAACACTTGTATTAGAATTTATATCGTGCTAGCAAGTTTCATGCTAAACATAACACGATGCTTCTAATATCGTACCAACACTCGTAATAAACATAACACACGACTTCTGAACATTCTACTGGCCTTTAAACTACTTTACTATACCGAGATTACTAACTTGCCGAGGAAACTAGCTTTACATACCTCCACTTCTGATTTCCCGACTAACCGACGTAGCTTGGTCAGTATTTCAGTTATTCCTCCCAACTGCATTCATATATATATCAATCAGTACTAAATACAACTTTATTCTGAAGGACGACATCACTTTCGATATAATTATAGCCTAAACATAGGTTTATCAAAAGACGGTAAAAAACTCGCTATTTTCAGAAGTCCAGAAGGGAGAAATACTCACTTCACAGCTAGGAACACATAGACACTAGTTTGGAGCAATTCCACTTACCTTAGTCCGGTAGCCCGACGATTCGTCGCCCGTATTTCACGAAACTAAATCCATAGGAATGCTCTCTGCTGCTAAATACCTCGGTATCTGAGGTTAATTTGAGTTTGGACTACGTTTAGCAGCGTAATCGGACGAAAATATATTTACCCTCTTCGTTCTCCTCTGTTCCTCTGCGTTTTCTGGAAATTTTATAAGTTTTAAATGAATTAAAACCGAAGTGGGGCTTTATATACTTGAGCCTGGATAGGCCAACGTGTCACGGAGCCAACGCGGAGGCTCCACCTTCGTGACACGTTGCCATCGCGGAGGGGTTCTGCCTCGGCTCCTTCCGTGATGGTTCGATAGGCTATCCGTCCGATCCTTTCCCGGGCCTTTCCCTAGCACGTATGGCTTTCAAATATGCCTAACCACCGTGCGAATAGGCCATCTAGGTGTCGGAAATCTTACGGGGTATAACATTCTCCCCCCCTTAAGAACATTCGTCCTCGAATGGAAACTGCTATCTAGAGGACTTCTTAATTTACTTACTTAGAAAAATTTCGGCAGAGTCTCCCCTGTAATATGGACTATACCAAAAACCTGAAACGCAGAAAAGTCCAACACAGGTACTGCACACAATACTTTAGGATTCACTGGATAGAAAAGCATCAATCTTTCTCATTTATTCATATACAACTATAAGGTATTGCATAAGTAATAATACGGACATACCTGTCGCCTGACTAAGCCTGGAATAAGTGAGGATATCTGGTCTTCATATCTTCCTCCGCTTCCTAAGTCATCTCCTCTCGGTTCCTATTACACCACAATACCTTGACAGACGCAATATCTTTAGTCCTCAATCTGCAAATCTGTCTGTCTAGGATAGCTACTGGAACCTCTTCGTAGGCCAGCTTTTCTGTAACCTGAATATCCTGGACTGGGACTACTCTGGATAGGTCCCCTATGCATTTCCTCAGCATAGATACATGGAAGACTGGATGAACGGATTATAATTCTGGAGGAAAATTCAACTCATATGCTACTCGGCCTATCCTTCGATGAATTTGATAAGGCCCAACAAACCTCGGGCTAAGCTTACCTTTCTTTCCGAATCTCATTACCCCTTTCATCGGAGATACTTTCAGAAATACCCAGTCATTTACATCAAATTCCAAGTCTCTGTGCCGCACATCTGCATATGATTTCTGGCGGCTCTGTGCAGTCAGTAAGCGTTCTCGGATAAGCTTTACCTTTTCTTCTGACTGCTGAACAATGTCTGGGCCAACAAATGCTGACTCTCCTATTTCAAACCAACCAATCGGCGATCTGCATTTCCGCCCGTACAAAGCCTCGAAAGGCGCCATTTGGATGGCTGAGTGATAGCTGTTATTGTAGGCAAATTCAATTAACGGCAAATGCTCATCCCAGCTACCACCGAAATCTAGCACACACGCTCGCAACATGTCTTCGAGCGTCTGAATTGTTCGTTCAGCCTGCCCATCTATCTGAGGATGGAATGCTGTGCTTAAATTAATCTACGTTCCCAGACCTCTCTGAAACGACCGTCAAAATCTAGCCATAAACTATGCTCCTCTATCTGAAATAATGGATACTGCCACTCCGTGCAATCTGACTATCTCTCGGATATACAACTCAGCATAATCTTCAGCTGAGAAAGTAGCTCTTACTGGCAGGAAATGAGCTGATTTTGTCAATCTGTCAACTATCACCCATATAGAGTCATGTCTGTGTTTAGTACGGGGTAATCCTGCTACAAAATCCATATTCACTGCTTCCCATTTCCAGAGAGGTACAGCTATATCCTGAGTCAAACCGCCTAGTTTCTGATGTTCTGCTTTCACCTGTTGGCAGTTAGGACACTAGGCTACAAATTCAGCAATTTCTCTTTTCATACCTAGCCACCAGTAGTTTTCCTTGATATCATGGTACATTTTGTCGCACCGGGGTGAAGAGAATAACGGGCGTAATGTACCTCGTTCATAATTTGCTGGCGGAGCCATGAAACATCTGGGACACATAGGCGACCCTTACATTACAACACTTCTCCCTCAGTTACCTGAAAATCTGGCGCTCTACCCAGCTGGATTCTGTCTTTGAGCTGGATTAGGTTAGGATCCTCATATTGCCGTTCTTTCACCTCCATAACTGATGATGACACCACGGAGTTCTGTATTACTGCACTACCGTCCTCTGTTTCTGCTACACGAACGGCTAGGCTAGCTAACTGATGTATCTCTTTGACCAATTCCCGCTGCTCGGGCTGCAAATGTGCCAAGCTCCCCATGGACTTAAGACTGAGAGCATCTGCTACAATATTGGGTTTTCTGGGGTGGTATAGAATATTCGCATCATAATCTTTTAACAGCTCCAACCAGCGACGTTGCCATAGATTCAACTCCCTCTGAGTGAAGATGTACTGTAGGCTCTTGTGATCGGTGAAAATTCAACATGGACGCCATACAGGTAATGCCTCCACATCTTCAAAGCGTGGATCACTGCGGCTAATTCCAGGTCGTGGGTAGGGTAATTCTTTTCGTGTTTCCTCAGCTGTCTGGAAGCATATGCAATCACTTTACCATGCTGCATCAACACACAACCTAACCCGACGCCTGATGCGTCGCAATACACCGAGTAACCTTCTGTACTATCCGGCAATGCTAACACTAGGGCGGAGGTTAATCTGTCTTTCAGTTCCTGGAAGCTCTGCTCGCATGCCTCTGTCCACTGAAACTTTGCTGCTTTCTGTGTCAGTTTAGTCAGAGGTGCCGCAATAGTCGAGAACCCTTCAACGAACCTCCTGTAATATCCTGCTAATCCCAAAAATCTACGGACTTCAGTCGGAGTGGTAGGCCTAGGCCATGATTTAACTGCTTCTATTTTCTGCTTGTCAACTTGTATACCAGCATCCGACACAATATGCCCTAAAAAGGCTACTGAACTAAGCCAGAATTCACACTTAGAAAATTTAGCATATAACTGGCGGTCGTTGAGGATCTGGAGCACTGTCCGCAAATGAGTCCGGTGATCTGCTTCAGAGCGATAATACACCAGAATGTCATCAATGAATACTATTATGAATAAGTCCAGGAAGGGTCTGAAAATACTGTTCATCAGGTCCATGAAGATTGCCGGGGCATTCGTTAACCTGAAGGACATGACTAAAAATTCAAAGTGTCCATATCGGGTCCTGAACGTTGTCTTAGGAATATCTCTTTCACGCACTCGAACCTGGTGATATCCGGACCGCAGGTCAATCTTAGAAAAATATCTGGCTCCCTGCAACTGATCAAATAAGTCATCAATTCTGGGAAGCGGGTACTTGTTCTTCACTGTAACTTTGTTTAATTGCCGATAATCTATGCACATACGGAGTGAGCCATCTTTCTTTCTCACAAACAGAACTTGCGCACCCCATGGTGAAGTACTTGGTCTGATAAAACCTTTATCCAACAAGTCTTTCAGTTGCTCCTTTAATTCTCTGAGTTCTGCAGGAGCCATACGATAGGGAGGAATTGATATCGGCTGAGTGCCTGGTAACAAGTCAATAGCAAAATCTATTTCCCTTTCTGGGGGAATACCAGGTAACTCATCGGGAAACACATCAGGGAACTCATTCACCACCGGAATGGACTGGAGTGTCGGAGATTCTGCTCGGACATGCTGAACTCTGACCAGATGGTAAATACATGCCTTAGATATCAATTTCCTCGCCTGAAGGTAGGAAATAAACCTACATTTTGGTGTAGCGGTGCTGCCCTTCCACTCCCGCACTGCTTCTCCTGGAAAGTGGAATCGGACCGTCTTGGTCCAACATTCAACATTGGCAAAGCACGGCACTAGCCAATCCATACCCATTATGGCATCGAAGTCTATCATTTCTAACTCGACCAGATCTACTGTGGTCTGACGGTCGGCAACCTCTACTGTACACCCTCGGTAAATTCTGCTAGCTACAATAGAGTCACTGACGGGCGTGGATACTAAAAAAGGCTGCTGCAATAATTCTGGTGCAATATTGAACTTCCGTGCCACAAATGGAGTAATGTAGGACAAACTAGACCCTGGGTCAATCAATACATAAGCAGGGTGTGAGCAGATAGTTAGCATACCTGTCACAACATCAGGTGACGCTTCTGAATCTTGCCTCCCTGGTAAAGCATATGTGCGGCTTGGACCCGCTCCTGCACTGGAGGCCTCTGATCTGCCCCGACCCCTACCTGCTGAAACTGAGGGCCTGCGCCCTGCCGAGGATGCTGTAGCTTGTGACCCTGCGGATGCCCTGTCTTGTCTATCCCGATCCTCTTGACCTCTGGTTGGGCAATCTTTCATCAAATGGCCTTCTTGGCCACAAATATAACATCCGGTGGAGCCATACCTGCATGCTCTAGGATGACGTCGGCTGCATATAGGGCAAAGTGGTAGGGTATACCTACTCTACTCCGCCCTCCTCTGTGGTGGCGAATCTGCCATCTGCGAGCCTCTGCTGGTTTCTGACTTCTCCCTGCGACTAAATCTACCCCTCTGCAGCTGTGGTGGAGGCGGGGGCCTGGGCGGCCTATCTAACAATCGTGGCCTAGGTCCTCCCCGAACCTCCCTTTGTAACTCAACTGGCCTATCCCGACGGTGCTGTTCCTGATTGGTCCTCCTGATCTCCCGATGCCGCTGCCTGATGCCCTCAATATTCTGGGAAAATGCCTGAACTCGAGCAATGTCCATGTCCTCTCGCAGTGTGGCCGTAATACAAGTCTCAACATATTCTGGATTCAACCCCATGATAAAGCGGTGTACTCTGGATGCCATGGTATCAACAAAGGCTGGTGTGTACTAGTCCAAAGAATCAAACCGCAAGGCATATTCCCGAACACTCATGGCCCCCTGCTCTAGATGTAGGAACTGGTCTACCCGGGCCTGTCGAATCTCCCGCGGCAAATAGTGATCCGGAAAAGCCCCTGAGAAGCTGGACCAGGTCGGAGGAGAAACATGTCCCCCTCGAGACCTTTCCCAGCTTTCATACCACAATACGGCGATGTCCCGTAACCGGAATGCTGCCAACTCAATTGATTCTATAGGCGGGCATGCATAACCCTAAAAATTCTCTGCATTTGATCCAGAAAATCCTCAGGGTCCTCTGTCCGATCCGTACCTGTAAACTGTGGGGGATTCAAAGCCCAGAAGTCTCGGACCCTCGAACTACCGGGCCCACCTGACGACTCCGCAACTGTAGACAGCATCGGCTCATGTTGAGCAGCCATCATCTGTGCTAACATGACTACCGCACTCCTGACCTCCTGGTCGGAAGGTATCGGTATGGGGACTGCTGGAGGTAGTGTCGCCCCAAGTGGCTCATGACGTGGTGGAGACTGCTGAGAAGGCTGGGACGATGCCTCTGTACTGCCCTCTGATCGGGCTGTTTCTAAACGAGGGTGAGGCATCCTGCTGGTTCCTTCCCCTGCTGCAATATCTAAGCTCCGGCCTGTGATAGGATGTCGCTGGTCTGACATTATCTGTAACCAAATAATACAGTAAGCTTTAGGGACTCAACCCTATATTGTACCACTCTACAACACGACTGAATAAGAATAAAAGACAACCATTCTATCATGCCTTGCAGCCCCCTACCCATAGTATGTGGTGCACAACACATCCATAGGCAGGACTCTACTTAGCACGACTTGCAAACTCCCTAGGATATGACCTGCTCTGATACCAAGTTTGTCACACCCCGCCTTGGGGGGTATGACTTACACCTGGTGCCCTACTAAGACCTGAACTGCTAGACTACTGAGCTTGAGCACATCTGGTGCCTAGCTGGCTCTAACTCAGATTCAGGGAAATAACGGGCTATATAACGGCTGTAAATACAGCCTCCGGCCGACTAGGCCTATAGCCACCTGTACCTGTACTAACAGCTAACAAAAAAAATATATATATAGGGGAGCCTATGCGGGCTGACAAGGCCACCATGCTGTCTAGTTATCTGTAACTCAACAATGAAATATTGGAAAACTACGTGACCGGCAAGGTCACCACTACTGTCAAGCTATGGCCCCACACGGCCAACATAAAAGAAAAAGAAGTACTAACAGCTAAGCAACTGCACGACCTCACACGACCGGCTCATCTGACCACAGGGAAATATATACAGACTGCAAGCCTCTAAGAATACTGATAAGATGGTCGAGACAGGGCCCCGGCCTACCCATGCTATACAACTAAAGAAAAGGGATAAACCTCTAGCTATCTAGCTCCGGATGACTGGAGCTGATGACCCTGTGAGCTGACTGGAATCACGAGGTATCGGCCCCTCGTCTATGAGTACCTGCAGGCAAGTAATGCAGCGCCCGACTGGGCATCAGTACCACTAGTACTGAGTATGTAAAACAATAACTAAAAGAAATATCTGAAAACAACAACACAACTGATGGAACTGAAATAGGAAAGGAATAGACTAACTGACTGAAAATATAAAGTTGTGCCTACTCTTAACTTGTACTGGAAGGAGTAGGAGTCATTCCTGGAGATGTATCGTTCTACTGTCAATCTACTCGTAGCTCGTGTAACATGGCATAACATAACATAACATAACATAGCACACACAAACCTTACCGCCCCATAAGCCGGGAGGTACAACCAACACGCAATCTATACCCCTACCCTGGTCGTCCCATCTCCTATAATAACTATAAGCATCTTGCCGGTCCCCTGGATATGCACTTGGGCTCGCTGAGCCCCTGATCTATAACTGTACCTGAGTCCGGAGGACTCCTGAATCAACACCCGGGCGTATCCGCTCGACGGGGGTGTATAAGAGCCGACCAAGGCACAATATGGGGAAAACTGACATCCCATCAGCATGCCAGTTCGTAGAGCGACGTATCCTCGCCCTCTGGCGGACGAGTTGATATAGCTATTAACCCTAGGGCGATCATGGATGCTAGGTAATCCAACCCCAAGACAATACAATGGTCTCAACTGGTAATACTATCTGCATATCCCACATACTGAAGCTAATGATAATAAAGTATTTGTACATACTGTATGCTGAACTGGTGATAGTGATATGTACATATTTAATACACGCTGGGACTGATAATAGTATATATATAATTATAATCTTCTGCCATACTGTACTGTGTCTAATGTTGAACAAGATGTAGTTTTTCTGCTGGAAACCATGCTGTATAACTGAGTTTCTATAGTAGCATGATTTACTATTTCTAACATGCTTTCTAAACTTCATTTTAACCTATCATTCTACTTCTGAGATACCTTACAGGTATTTACATTGCTTTACTAGGTTTCAACTGAATACGATAATATCCTAGCATTCTTTACTAAATCACATATTGGACATGCTGTACAGTTTCCACCACTTGTATTAGAATTTACATCGTGCTAGCAAGTTTCACGCTAAACATAACATGATGCTTCTAATATCGTACCAACATTCGTAATAAACATAACACACGACTTCTGAACATTCTACTGGCCTTTAAACTACTTTACTATACCAAGATTACTAACTTGCCGAGGAAACTAGCTTTACATACCTCCACTTCTGATTTCCCGACTAACCGGCGTAGCTTGGTCAGTATTTCAGCTATTCCTCCCAATTGCATTCATATATATATATATCAATCAGTACTAAATACAATTTTATTCTGAAGGACGACATCACTTTCAATATAATTATAGCCTAAACTTAGGCTTATCGAAAGACGGTCAAAAACTCGCTATTTTTTATAAGTCCAGAAGGGAGAAATACTCACTTCACAGCTAGGATTACATAGACACTAGTTTGGAGCTATTCCACTTACCTTAGTCTGGTAGCCCGACGATTCGTGGCCGTATTTCGCGAAACTAAACCTGTAGGACTGCTCTCTGGTGCTAAATACCTCGGTATCTGAGGTTAATTTGAGTTTGGACTACGTTTAGCAGCGTAATCAAAAGTAAATATATTTACCCTCTTCGTTCTCCTCTGTTCCTCTGTGTTTTCTGGAAATTTTATAAGTTTTAAATGAATTAAAACCGAAGTGGGGCTTTATATACTTGAGCCTGGACAGGGCCAACGTGTCACGGAGCCAACGCGGAGGCTCCACCTCTGTGACACGTTGCCATCGCGGAGGGGTTCTGCCTCGGCTCCTTCCGCGATGGTTCGACAGGCTATCCGTCCGATCCTTTCCCGGGCCTTTCCCTAGCACGTATGGCTTTCAAATATGCCTAACCACCGTGCGAATAGGCCATCTAGGTGTCGGAAATCTTACGGGGTATAACAAGAATGACCCCACACGGGGCAGTGGAGTTGTGGCAAGAAGATTGAAGTGCCACATTTTTGGTGAATGGGCAACAATGTAAGAATTATTGGGGTGAGGACGTTATTCGAGAGAAGACGTCCATCACTCTAGAGGATGATTGAGCATAAATAGCATCGAGCCGCGAGGGTAAATCAGGCGCTGCACGGGAAGCAACCCGTGAATGTGTTTTAATAGAAGTGTAGAATTATTTTTGAGAAAAAAAAAAGAAAAGAAAAAAAATAAAGAAAAACAAAGAAAAAGAAAAATAAAAAATTTTACGTTGAAACCTATGATTTCCAACCAAATTGTTGTGGTGAAATGATTTTCAGGTGGATCGGAGGGCAAGAATACAAAAAAACGCAAAGGAAAAAAATGAAGGTGAGAAAATAAAAATTGGCACATTCAGGTGAGCCTGTGCGATGGCTCCGTGTCACGAAGGAGGGCCTCCGCATTACCCTCCATGACACGTTGAGGGTTATTTTGTGTCTGGTCACCCCGGGTCATCGGGTAACCCGCGTGAGAAAACCTCAGTTTAACCCCAATTCCTTCACTTTTTTCCTATTTTCTCATTTCCTCCACGACCCACACCAAAAATCCCCTTCTCCCCTAACGTGACACGGACCTAGGGATCAAATTTCTTCGACTTTTCTTCGATTTCATCAATGTAAAGGTATGTTCTTGAATTTTTCCTTACTTTTGCTCACATTTTCAATTCTTGAACATGTTTGGTGATTAAACCTTGCCTTAAGTGAAAAATAAGCTTGAATTCACTTGAGTTATGATTGAACAATGTTCATAGTATCCTTGTAAGTATATGAACTCAATGATTGCATGTTTTGTTGAAATTCTTGCGAAATTGATAGCTAGGGTTGTGGATCGAATAGGAAGAAGATAATATGCTTTGAAATGTTAATGAATTGGGTTGTGAACATTGGGTGAAGTGAAATGTATTGTGATTAAGGTTGAATATGCTAAATTAGAAGAGGGATTTTCGGGAGAATGCAATTGGAGAATTACATAGGTTGTGAAAAATTGCTAAGTTCAATGATGATGTAATTGAATCAATGGAGAAATTTGTGTTCATTGTATGAAGTCTGAGTAGTACATAGTAATGGTTCCATCGACTTATATGAATGCACTAAGCCTGTTGAATGCTAAGAATAGCAAAATCATGAATGTCTTATAGAATTGTGTTGATTGCGGCTAAAGACTAAGTGTGGGGTGATCCAATTAAACCCAACTTAGTTGTAGATAATTATGACTTGAATAACATTGGGACTGTATGTTTGAATGTACAGGAACAATGTCAGGCCGACAAGACAAGGGCAAGGGCGCATCCACACCGAGCGCCAGTAGAAAAAGGGTAAGATTGGGAACAGCAGTTCCAGCAGCACCAGCGGTTCCTAGAGGTCAACGCAGACAATACGGAACTCGATGGGTGAGCGATGAAGGGAAAAAGTTGTATGCTAAACATAAAGAAACCAAATACTTCCCGGAAGAGCAGATAGCAGGAGAACCGCTGGCATAGGAATTCCCGCGGATTATACACCAGATTGACACCGCTGGGATAAACTTCATTTTCGAAGAGCCTAGGGAGTGCAATCTTCATCTTATCCGGGAGTTCTATGCAAATTGGAACCCGACCTTATGCAGCCACACCATAAAAATCAGAGGGAAGGTTGTCACTTTTGAGCCCCACCACTTGAATGCAATCCTTGGGGCGCAGAACACAGACGCTCATGTCCTCCGTCAGCTGAACATCACTCCACCCTATGTGGACATCAAATGCACCTTATGTGGAGCCTGATCGACAGCCAGTTAGGTAGGCACAAGGAGAGGGGCTACCATTAGACATTTCCCTACTCTCAAATGAACCGGGAGGCCCGAATTTGGTTGAAAATTATGTGTTCCTACCTGATCCCGGGGGTGCACATGATAGATGTCACCCAGGATAGAGTTTGTCTAGTGTATGCCCTGATGAAGGGGCTGGAAATCAATGTTGGGGTGGTAATCATCTCCGCCATGAAGAGAGCCCGACTGCATAAGGGGCATAGATACGGGTTCGGTGGTCTTCTTACCATGTTCCTAAGGGGCCACGATATTGAGGAGTAGGCCCTAGATTACATCCCACAGATTGACAGGCGTGCCTTGGATGTCACCAAAACCAAGGCACCTGACACTACTTTTGGGCCGGTGCTCACACTAGCCGAGCGACATGCTCGACATGATCAGTACATGGCCCGCATGTATGGGATGCAGATATTGCAGCTGTGCATCGGTGGGAGGCCGGTAATGGAGGATGAGCTGTGGCAGCTCAAGTTGGATTACCTATTTAACGAGAATGCCCAAGCTTTATGCAGAGTGCGGCCCGCATTTGTAGATCCCGTAGATGATGATGTCCCTACTGATGAGGAGACACGTCCGGAGGACTCAGATGTTGAGTCGGACGAGGATGGTGGGGGAGATTCTGACATGGGCGACGAAGCACTAGCACCTGATAAAGAAGTTGAATACTTTGATTGATCAGGGAGTTTCACCACCCAACCTTTTTGATATTTTTAAATTATGTGAACATTGGGGACAGTGTTCGGTTAAAGTGTGGGGTGGGAGTAGTTAGGTGCCAGCTGCTTTGTTTATGTTTTGTTTTAGTTTGTTGTGCTTGTGCTAAATGTGACCTTGTGACTCTGTGTTTAGTGTTCTGTAGTTAATGTGGTGTTGTAATGAATGTTGAACCGCTGTTGTGTTGTGTTGAGCTTTTGTTGGTTGTGTTGTGTAAATATTTGTCAAATTATATTTTTATCTTTTTCTATCGAATTTTTTGTTGAAATTTTTTTATGTTGGTTTTCTCAGCTTTTGTTTTCGGTGCTTTTACCTAGAATAGTCCCATTGAACCGACGTCGTAGATAGCGACTATTCCCTATGATGGATGGATGACGACCATCTTAAGGGAAATATAGTCGATAGGAGTAGGTTTTTTTTTCTTCTTTCTTTTGTTTGTGTCCCAAATGTATCACTAATTCATGGTTCGGAAGTCTTGTTACGTGTTGTACATGATATAATGATGCAAGTGTGATTCGTATGAAAGCATGCAAATGTGTTAAACATGCTGAGATACCTAGGCCATAGAGTTCGATTCGGTGTGATCGAGGCTTAATATTGAATTCTTGTAATTAGCTGATTGAAGAGTCTGTGAATATGTCTTGAGTTGAGCATGTGCAATGGGTGTGAGGTAAGGTTTCGACTATTCCATGCTATTCTGAAGTGTCTAGAACTTGCCTGGTGTGTGTGCTAAATGAAATGAAGGATGTGTATTGTAGGAAAGGATGTAGGAATTTCTTTCAATAAACCGAAAGTTCTCCCTTATCATACCTACTTTGAATGTACATTCTAGTTAGCCACATTGAGCCTTTAGCCTATTTTTTTTCTTTCTTTGAAGAGGTACAAACCGAGCTTAATCCCTTCTTTTCATTAGCCGTGAATTTGATCCAAAACTCTTAAGCGCTTAAGAAAAACAATTTTTCCAAATTGTAAAGGAGTGAGAAGTGTGAAATGGAAGGAAAGCGGAAGTTGTGAAAGTTAAAGAAAAGGTCAAAGGTGCACTTGTTGAAATAAGAACAAAAAAATAAAGATGTATAACTACTCTTTCCTAGTAATTCGAGTGTGCTTAAAGAAATGGAAACAAAAATAAAGAAGAAAATTCAAGAATGAGAGGATGGAGGAGGAAGCAATGCCCGTAATAAAGGTAGGATGTATTGAAAAACGCTTAAGGAAGCTAGTTGCTATTATTGGTTAGCCCAGTATTTACTAGTTCCTTAGCTTACATTACAACCCATTAAGTCCTACGTGATCTTACATCATGCATCCTTATATTAGTAGAGTAAAACACTAGGGGCAAGCTTATGGTTTATGACATGATGCATGTGAATTCTTTGGGAGAGAGAGCGAAATCGTATTCATTACCCCTACATGTAGTGCTTTGGAAATCGTATGATGGCAAATGGGGTAATTCTCTTGTGTTGTGAGGGAACATGCTTGACGAGAGATAAAATTTCGTGTCGGATGTCTTGATCAGTTGATTTGCACGAGTTTGCAAAGATCGAGAATCGATTCTTGAGTTTAGGAGGTCTTAATGTGGTGTACTTCATTGTATTGATGAGACCATGCATGTTTTCTTGATGATTTTCTAACTTAAATAATCTGTATAGCCGTAGCTTGAATGGTCGAGCCAAATTAGCTATGTGTGGGTGTAAATCGCATGAGATGTGAGTGTATTGTTCGAGGACGAACAAGGTTTTAAGTTTAGGGTAAGTGATCTTGGGCAGAATTGCATGCCCAAGTGATACTCAAATGCTTCATTTCTACTTGTTTATCTATCGTTATGTGTACATTCTCATGTAATTCTTAGTTAAATGTGAATTTATACTAACCAACAAGATTAATGTTGTTTTGTAGGTAAAAGGAAATTTTGGAAGCTAATATATAGGTAGTGCCCCGCGATGCACTCCGTGTCATGTTGAGTGTAATTACCTGGAACCTCAAGTTCCAGTGAAGGTGCGCGATAGCACCCTGGCACGAAGGTAAGGCTCCGCGATGCAAGTCGTACCACATTGAGGTGCAATTACCTGGGAGACGATTTTCAGTGAGGGTCCGCGATACCCCTGTGGCACGGAGGGAGTGCTCCGCGATACACTCCGTGCCATGTTGCTTGTTATTCCGGGAAAAATTCACAATAGTATAAATAGCACACTTAGGTTTTATTTTAAACATTCTGACTTGGTTGAGCAAGAACGTGGGTTACAGGCAGTTGAGAGGACGAAAATTCTAGGGTTCTTCTCTTTCTCTTTCTCTTTCTCTTTAATCTCAATTGTTTGTATGAATTCTACTTATTTGAAGATGTGTAATCCAAAAATGAGTGGCTAATTCACTTCTTGCTGAGGTTAAGAATAATTGTAGAGGAATGTAATTGTTGATCATTTCAGTTTTCATCTTTTCTTCAATGATCGTTCTATCAATTCTTGTTTTTACTACATTAATGTTTGGCCAATGTTAATGTATATCTAGAAATCCAATTTTGATTTTGAAGAGGAAAGAAATTGGAAAGATGTGAATTAGTAGGATATGATCTTTTCTTAACTGTAAAAATTGAGAAAAGATTTATATTCAGAATAGAAATATATCTGAAAGTCTTATTAGTCAATTAAGGAATCGGTTATGTATGGCTAGAGCTTGAAATTCTTTTATCACAAAAATGTAGATTAAGGTCTCATGATTCTTAAATTGGATAGGAGTCGAAAGATCCAATCCATAGGCAATAAATTCTTGACTAGCAACCGAAGAGAAGATTCGCTGAATTGAATTAATAAATTATATCCCTGCATGTTTGTCTTAACCTCAGCTTGTTCATTGCTATTGTTCAGACTTAAATTATAATCTCAACTTAGATTTTCATTACATAGTAAACTTTAACTCTTAAAATACTATTTATTTGGTTGTCTGCATTCATAGAGATATAGTTCACTGACGCTTAAGTTAATTAATATCGTAGTTCAGTCCTTGTGAGATCGATACTTGGCTTGAAATAAGCCACTTTACTACTTGTTCGACCACGTGCAGTTGCGTGTAGTTCTCACGACGGACAAATACGACGATTCTCCGGCTGAATTTCGCGAAACTAACTCCGTAGTAATGTTCTCTACAACTTTATACTTCGGTACCCAAAGTTATTTTGAGTTGTGAGAGCGTTTAGCGGCATAATCGGAAGGAATTTTAAATGAAAACCCTTTCTCCTCTCTGTCCTCTATTCATTATGGAAATGAAAATGAAAAGAAATGAAATTAAAATGAAGTGGGGGCTTTATATACTTGGGGCTGAACCCCACCTCCATGACACGCCGGCCAACACGGAGGTGAGCCCACCGTGACACATTGGCCATCGCGGAGGGGGTCTGCCCGACCTCCTCTAGCGATGTTTCAACGTGGCGCTTGTCCGGTCTTCCCCCCAGCCTTTTTATAGCATGCATGGAAAATCTAAAACTTTTATCCAACATGCGAATAGGCCAATTAAAAGTCAAGAATTTATGGGGTGTAACATCCTCCCCACTTAAGAACATTCGTCCTTGAATGTAAACTTCTGCTCGCAAGAATCTCAACTTACTTGACTTATTCTAGAAAAGTTTTGGCAGAGTTTCCCCTGTAATATGGACTATCTCATAAATCCTGAAATGCAGAAAAGTCCAATACAGGTACTCCACACAATACTAAAGCATTCATCACGTAGTTGACTAGAGTCAACTATCTCATTTATACACATAACATAAGGCAATTCATAAAACAACAACACTAACGTACCTCTGGCTGGTTAAGTCTGAAACAGCTGAGGATATCGGACTTTCATATCTTTCTCTGCTTCCCAAGTCATTTCCTCTTGGTTCCTGTTACGACATAACACCTTGACAGAAGCAACATCTTTAGTTCTTAACTTGCGTATCTGCCGGTCTAGTATAGATACTGGAACCTCTTCATAAGCCAGCTCTTCCGTAACTCTTCATAAACCAGCTCTTCCGTAACCTGGACATCCTGAACTGGGACAACTCTTGAGGGGTCTCCTATATACTTCCTCACCATGGACACGTGGAAAACTGGTTGAACAAACTCTAACTCTGGAGGTAAGTTCAACTCGTATGCCATTTTGCCTATTCTTCGGTGAATCTGATAAGGCCCAACAAATCTCGTTTGAGCTTGCCTTTCTTGCCGAATCTCATCTCCCCTTTCATTGGAGAGACTTTCAAGAATACCCAGTCATTTACATTAAACTCCGAGTTTCTGCACCACACGTCAGCATATGATTTATGGCGGCTCTGAGCAGTCAGTAAGCATTCTCTGATAAGCTTTACTTTTTCCTCTGACTCATGAGTGATATCCGGCCTAATTAATGCTAATTATCCTACCTCAAACCAACCAACTAGAGATCTACTCTTCTGCCCATATAATGCTTCATAGGGCGCCATTTGGATAGCTGAGTGGTAACTATCATTGTAAGAAAACTCAATAAGTGGTAAGTGCTCACCCCAACTACCTCCAAAGTCCAACACACACGCTCGCAGCATATCCTCGAGCGTCTAAATAGTGCATTCTGCCTGCCCATCCGTCTGAGGATGAAAAGTTGTGCTCAGGTTATCCTGTGTCCCCAAGCCTCTCTGAAATGACTGACAAAATTTAGCTGTAATTTGCGCTTCTCTGCCGGAGATAATGGACACTGGAACACCGTGTAACCTGACTATTTTTCTGATAAACAGCTCAGCATAATTTTTGGCAGAAAAGGTAGCCCTTACTGGAAGAAAATGAGCTAGTTTTTTTATAAGCCTGTCAAAAATTACCTAAATCAAGTCATATCTCCACCTGGTGCGGGGAAATATTGCTACAAAATCCATGTGTACTGCTTCCCCTTTCCACAGAGGCACAACTATATCCTAAATCAGTCCGCCTGATTTTTGATGTTCAGCTTTTACCTGCTGGCAGTTGGGACACTAAGCTACGAATTCTGCTATTCCCTTCTTCATTCCTGGCTACCGGTAGATTTCTTTCACATCATGGTACATTTTGGTCAAACCTGGATGGAGGGAATGACAAGCATAGTATACCTCACCCATAATCTGCTGGCGAAGCCTTGCAAGACCTGGAACACCAAGGCGGCCTTTACATCGCTACACTTCATCCTCAGTTACCTGAAAACTCTAGTCGCATACCTCAGTCTACTGGAACCTAGTTGTTTCCTACGTCAGTTTAGTCGGAGGTGCTGCAAAGGTGGAAAATCCTTCCACACACCTTCGATAGTACCCGACTAACCCTAGGAAACTGTGTACCTCGGTCGGAGTGGTAGGTCTGGGCCATGTTTTCACTGCTTCTATTTTCTGTGTATCTATCTGTATAACAACCTTCGACACGATGTGACCAAAAAGACTACTGAATTCAGCCAGATTCACATTTAGAGAAATTGGCATGTAATTGACGGTCATACTGATTTATCATACCAGACAAACTGACAAGTAATCTCTCTGTATAGCTAGAGCTCATCTGGACTTATGGCTCACATGCTAATGCTACTCACTGCTGGGATAATCTGTATGACTGTCTGCACACCATGTGCATGTATCTGATTAGAGGATCCCCATGGTGATCATAATCTTTAATAATCTGGCTGAATAACCGTGAATAACTTAATAGCTAGACCAAATGACCCGTATGCTAAAGTAGTCTAACAATGCTCTAAATGACCTACTCGGACATATGTAGCTCATGCATAACTTTGGAGTTGTGGACAGCTAAATACTTTGTTCTTCTAATTGAACAATTGTAAAGCTGGGCATAATCAGACTTACTCTCAAGTGATTTGTCCCTAGATCTTCATAGGGAAACTACCGACTTCCTTGTCTTAGTAAACACTGTGTTAGTAGAGTACTACCAATTCCTTATGCCTGGTTCGTATCCACTCGAATCTATACTGCTGTTCTAGGAAGTTCTTGGTCTTATAAGCAATTCTGTAAAGACTGGCCTTCTTCTAGGACGTTGCTGGTCTTTAGGGATACTTCCCTTCTAATATAGGCGCAAGTTGGTCGTTAGACTGTCTAACTGTGCCCGTATCATCTTACCCCCTGATTCAGGCTACTAACTCTTGTGAGCTGCTGAAGTCTAGATCTGGCAACAAGCATATAAGTCCATTAACTCAACAAATTGAGAACCGAGAAATTTTCTATGGCTTCGTACGTGAATCACACTTAACCTGCCCCCTTTTTGGCAACGGGTCCTGCAGTACGAACTGTATAAACTTCTTAGCAGCTAACCAGAATCTGTGTGACTGTAACCCCTATGGCCAGCTACTCACAGCATATCTGATATCTGTATATATATATATCAATAACTACGTACAATACATACTGAATTTTTTTTTGTGGTAATACGTAATCTCTGACATACTTTACTGAATTTCATACTGCACGTGATATACTGCTTCTACAGTCTAATGATATCTCCGGTCCTCTTGTACCTTTTTATTAGATTTTCGTTCCATTCTGGATGTCCTTGGATGTCTCCTATTACAGGTACTATAACGTGGTATGGCTGGTCCCATCTGATTTGAACCCCTCTGCTGCTGTGACCTGACAGTCGTGAACTTTCACTATGACCTGACTGTCCATGATGATCTAATTTTCTACTGCTTCTGAAATGGGGGCCTAGGAGGCTTACCTTATAAATGAGGCCTAGGCCCACCCAGAAAGTCTACCTGAAATTCTGCAAGTCTAGCCCTCTGACGCTGCTCCCGACCTTCCCTATCGATTGTGTGCTAACGTTGTCGATTTCCTCTATATTCTGAGCAAAGGCCTGAATTCATGAGATGTCCATATCCTCTCGCAATGTGGCTGTGATATACGACTCCACATATTTTGGCACAAGTCCCATAATAAATCGATGTAATCTAGCTGACATAGTATCAACAAATGTTGGTGCATACTTGGGAAAGGAATCAAACCTCCACGCAAATTCTATGACGCTCATTCTGCCCTGCTCCAGATGTAAAAGCTGCTCTACTCTTGCCTGTCTGACCTCTCTGGGCAAGTAGTGGTGTATCAAAGCTTCAGAGAAGCTAGGCAATGTAGGTGGGGGCGCATCAACGCCTCGGGGCCTTTCCCAACTCTCGTACCCCAAAACTGTTATCTTTCGCAATTGGAAAACTACTAATTCAACTGATTCTGTCGAGGAAGCATGCATTACCCTTAATATCCTCTATAACTGGTCTATGAAGTTTTAGGGGTCCTCTCTCTGATTTTTCCCTGTAAACTGCATTGGACTTAAAGAAGGGAACATGCGAACTATCAAACTCTCAATCCCCTCAGTGGCCTTGACAACAGTTGATACTATAGGCTGAGGCTGATGCTGGGCAGCCATTATCTTGACCAACATATATACTGCGCTCCTAATCTCCTCATCCGCTGGCACCGGGATGGCTGGGGGTGGTACTGGTATATTGTTATACCCTGTGGGATTCCCGGTATCTAGATGACCTATTCACATGTTGGTTAAGCATATTTGAAGGCCATACGTGCTAAATAAAGGCCCGGGAAAAGATCGGACAAGAAACCTGTCGAACCATCACGGAAGGAGCCGAGGCAGAGCCCATCCGCGATGGCAACGTGTCACGGAGGTGGAGCCTCCGCATTGGCTCCGTGACACGTTGGCCTTGTCTAGGCCCAAGTATATAAAGCCCCACTTCAGTTTTAATTCATTTAAACTTATAAACATTTCCAGAAAACAGAGAGGAATAACCAGAGGAGGGAAAAGAACGAAGAGGGTAATATAATTTCATCCGATTACGCTGCCAAACGCAGTCCAAACCCAAATTAACCTCAGATACCAAGGTATTTAGCAGCAGAGAGCATTCCTATGGAGTTAGTTTCGTGAAATACGGCCGACGAATCGTTGAGCTACCGGACTAAGGTAAGTGGAATTGCTCCAAACTAGTGTCTATGTGTTCCTAGCTGTGAAATGAATATTTCTCCCTTCTGGACTTCTGAAAAATAGCGAGTTTTCGACCGTCTTTCGATAGGCCTAAATTTAGGCTATAATTATATCGAAAGTGATGTCGTCCTTCAGAATAAAGTTGTATTTAGTACTGATTGATATATATATGAATCCAGTTGGGAGGAATAGCTGAAATACTGACCAAGCTATGCCAGTTAGTCGGGAAATCAGAAGCGAAGGTATGTAAAGCTAGTCTCCTCGGCAAGTTAGTAATCTTGGTATAGTAAAGTAGTTTAAAGGCCAGTAGAATGTTCAGAAGTCGTGTGCCATGTTTATTACGAATGTTGGTACGACATTAGAAGCATCATGTTATGTTTAGCACGAATCTTGCTAGCACGATATAGATTTTAATACAAGTGTTAGGAACTGCATAGCATGCCCAGTATGTGATGTAGTACAGAATGTTAGGATATTATCGTATTCAGTTGAAACCCAATAAAGAAATGTAATATCTGTAAGGCATCTCAGAAGTAGAATGATAGGCTAAAATGAAGTTTAGAAAGCATGTTAGAAATAGTAAATCATGTTACTATAGAAACTCAGTATACAACATGGTTTCCAGCAGAAAGACTATATCTGGTTTATCATTAGACTCAATACAGTATGATAGAAGATTATATATATATACCATTATCAATCTCAGCATATACTAAATACGTACATATCACTATCACTAGTCAGCATATAGAATGTACAGATATATTATTATCATTAGCTTTAGTATGTGGTATATGCAGATAGTATTACTAGTTGAGACCGTTGTATTGTTTTGGGGTTGGATTACCTAGCATCCAAGACTGCCCCAGGGTTAATAGCTGTATCGACTCGTCCGCCAGAGGACGAGGATACATTGATCTACGGAATGGCATGCCGTCCCACAGGGGACGAAGATGGGATGCCAGTTTTCCCCAAATTGTGCCTTGGTCGGCCCTTATACACCCCTGTCGAGCGGATACGCCCGGGTGTTGATTCAGGAGTCCTCTGGACTCAGGTACAGTTATAGTCAGGGGCTCAGCGAGACCAAGTGCATACCCAGGGGACCGGCAGGATGCTTATAGTTATTATAGGAGATGGGACGACCGGGGTAGGGGTATAGATTGCGTGCTGTTTGTACCTCCCGGCTTATGGGGGCCGAGTAAGGTTTGTGTGTGCTATGTTATGTTATGTTATGTTATGCCACGTGATACGAGACACGAGTAGATCAACAGTAGAATGATATATCTTCAGGTATGGCTCCTACTCCTTCCAGTACAGTTAAGAGTAGGTATAGTTTTACATTTCCAATCAGTTAGACTATTCCTTCCTATTTCAGTTCCATCAGTCGTGTTGCTGCTTTCAGATATTTCTTTCAGTTATTGTTTTACATACTCAGTACCAGTGGTACTGACACCCGGTGGGGCACTGCATTACTTGCCTGCAGGTACTCATAGACGAGGGGCCGATACCTCGTGATTCCAGTCAGCTCACAGGGTCATCAACTCCAGTCATCTGGAGCTAGATAACTAGAGGTTTATCCCTTTTCTTTTGTTGTACAACATGGGTAGGTCGGGGCCCTTTCCAGACCATCTTATAATTATTCTTAGAGTCTTGCAGTCTGTATATATTTCCCTGTGGTCAGATGAGCCGGTCGTGTGGGGCCGTGCAGTTGTATGGCTGTTAGTACTTCTGTTTCTTTTATGTTGGCCGTGTGGGGCCATAGCTTGACAGTAGTGGTGACCTTGCCGGTCACGTAGCTTTCCAGTATTTCATTGTTGAGTTCCAGATAACTAGACAGCATGGTGGCCTTGTCGGCCCACATAGGCTCCCCTATATTGATATGTTCTGGTTAGCTGTCAGTACAGGTACAGGTGGCTATAGGCCTAGTCGGCCGGAGGCTGTATTTACAGCTGTTATATAGCCCGTTGTTTCCTTGAATCTGAGTTAGAGCCAGTCAGGCACCAGATGTGCTCAGGCTCAGTAGTCTAGTAGTTCAGGTCCCAGTAGGGCACCAGGTGCCAGTCATACCCCCCAAGGCTGGGTGTGACAAACTTGGTATCAGAGCAGGTCGTGTCCCAGGGAGTCTGCAAGCCATGCTAAGTAGAGTCTTGTCTATGGATGTGTTGTGCACCACATACTATAGGCAGGAAGCTGCGAGGCATAATAGGATGGTTACCTTTCTTTCATACTCAGTCGTGCCATAGCACTGTACAGTACATGGTTGGTCCTTTTAAAACTTATCATATTCTTTGAATACAGATACAAGTCAGGCCAGCGAAATCCTATCCCAGGCAGAAGATCAGATATAGCACAGGAGAGAACATCAGCCAGTTACAAGGTAACTACAGCAGTAGGAGGAGGTAAAAGGGACTTCCCAATGTTAATCTTTTATTGGTACCATCCCCAGTATATGTCGATAACTTCAGAATAGGAAGTCATAAGCATAACGTATAAATGAGTCGATTTATTTGTTAGATATATACATATATATATAAGACCTGATTAAGATAGTAGACAATATTAGATTATCAGATAAGTGTGAGAAAGAGAGGGAAATGTAGGATTCCCACCTCTATTCCTTCAGGTGTGGTACAGTTCCATGTCTTCGTTTCGTTGCAGTAAGAGAAAGTTATTCCTACACCTTAGTTTTGATCCTAGTGTAGCAAAGGGCATAAGGATTGAGATGATGTTGCCCAAAGCAGGCAGCAAGTGAAAGGTGGATTGGTTGATTCCAGAAAATGTTAGAAAGAGTAAGGAGCCCTTATGAGTATGTAAGTTGTGCAGACCCTCACGGTAATAAGTCAGAAGAGCAAGTAAGACTACTAGCTTACTCGAAGTGGGTGTAGGAGATCCATCAATGATGGACTCCCAGTAAGATTCAAGTTCAAGTCAGGAAAGGGTTGAATCCGCCGTGGCATGCTAACAACGGTAGGGTATGTCTGCAAGATAATAGTTATAATCTTAGCTTTGATATCAAAAGACAGGGAGATTATATGAATAAGATGGGTCCGACTGCAAGTTAGAAGAAGTATAGGTTGAAACTTGACTGGCAACCTTATTGACAGTGTAAGGCAAGGTACCTTGAACCCCATAGCCCAGTTTAAGGAGGATGAAGGTGAAGAGCACGAATACTAGATTTTGAGGGGAAATCAGAATCACCTCTAGATTGATAGAACATTGTGTATTAAGGACTAAACCTTAGACGAACAGTTAAGAGACAATAAGGCTGTAGTTAGAATGTTGCGGTATGTCTGCCCAAGGAGAAGGTAAGAGGATACCGAACTAGAGACTCCAATCTAGTGTGGCCCATAGACAAGGTCCAACAGACAGTCACGGGCCTTAATATAATGCCAATTAAGGCCACAAGGTTCGAATGTTGACCCCACATTATAAGAGTGGCGAAATTTCAAATAGTAGATCATAACTAAAGTGCATGTGTGTGTTGCTTTCAGAATGGGATGAAAAAAATCCCATGAAATGATACGAGAGGATATGAGATATTATTAGACCGTAGGAGCGGTATATCATGTGCAGTATGAAATTCAGTAAGGCATGTTAGAGATTATGTATCACCACAAAATTCAGTATGTACTGTACATAGTAGTTGATATATATATATCTACAGAGGATAGATATTATGTAAGTAGTTGGCAATGGGGGTTACAGTCACACGGATTTTGGTTAGCTGCTAGGAAATATATACAAATCGTACTACAGGACCCCTCACCAAAAGAGAGGGTGGCACGTTAAGTGGTCGTGCATCGTTTCCCCAGCCTTGTAGGTGAGAGTCGGCCTTAGTCAACCTAGCAGCTATTATGCGGAACACCCTGCAACTCAGCCGACCGTCTCAGTCAGACAAACCTGCGGGCACCCCAAGAAAGAGTCCATATCAGTAGTCAGTAACGGACTAGTACTTCAACTGGATTTTCGTAAGGTATTCGGATACAGAGCCCTAACAGAAGGCCAGTCTTTATAGGATGGCTCATAAGACCTAGAATTTCCAAGGACAGTAATATAATCCAAGGGGGTACGAATAAGGCGTAAGAAATTGGTAGTGCTCTGCTAACACAATATTTACTAAGACAAGGAGATCAGTAGGTTCCCTATGAAGATCCAGGGACGAATCGCCTGAGAGTAGGTTGGACTAAGAACAACACTACAATTGTTCAATTAGGAGGACAAAACAGTTAGTCGTCCACAACGCCGCAGTTATGCATGAGCTACAGATGACCGAGTAGGACATGTAGAGAATCATTTGACTACTGCAGCATCCAACCCAGCTATTTAGTTAGTCAAGATTATTCAGCCAGACTATTAGAGATCATGATCATTGTCAGGATCCTCTGATCAGATACGGGCACATGGCGTGCAGATAGTCGTTTAGGTTATCTCAACAACAAGTAGCCTTAGAATGCGGCCAAAAGGCCAAATAAGCTCTAGCTATACTGGTAGATTACTTGTCAGATTCTCTAGTATAATAAACCAGTATGACCGTCAGATTTATGCCAATTTTTCTAAATGTGAATTTTGGCTGAGTTCAGTAGCCTTTTTGGTCACATTGTGTCGGAGGCTGGTGTGCAGGTAGATACACAAAAAATCAAAGCAGTGGAGACATAGCCCAGACCTTCCACTCCGATCGAAGTACGCAATCCCTGCGGTTAGCTGGGTACTACAGAGGGTTTGTGGAAGGATTTTCCACCTTAGCAGCACTTCTGACTAAATTGACACAGAAGTCAGCAAAGTTCCAGCAGACTGAGGCATGTGAGCAGAACTTCCAGGAGTTAAAAGCCAGGTTAACATCAGCTCCAGTGTTAGTATCGCCAAAAGGTACAGAGGGTTGATGCAGCATGGTAAAGTAATAGCTTATGCTTTTAGGCAGTTGAAGAAACATGAAAAGAATTATCTTAGCCATGACCTGGAGTTAGCTGCAGTAGTTTATGCCTTAAAGAGTGAACATTTTGTATCACCCAGGAAGGGCTAATGTGGTAGCAGATGCCCTTAGCCGTAAATCTATGGGGAGTTGGCATACTTGCAGCCTGAACAGCGAGAATAGGCCCGAGAATTACACTAGTTAGCCAGTTTAGCCGTTCACATAGCAGAAATAAAGGACAACAGAGCGATAATACAGAATGTCGCAGTGTTGTCGTTAGTGGTCGAAGTAAAGGAACAACAGTATGGAGACCCTAGCCGGGTTCAACTTGAACACAAGGTTTAGCAAGGAGAGGTGACATATTTTCAGGTAACCGGGGATGAAGTGTTGCGATGTAAAGGCCGCATTTGTGTTCCAGACATCTTGGGGCTTCGCCAGCAGATTATGAGCAAGGTGCATTACGCCCGCTATTCTCTCCACCCCGGTGCGACAAAAATGTACCATGATATCAAGAAAAACTACTGGTGGCTAGGTATGAAAAGAGAAATTGCTGAATTTGTAGCCCAGTGTCCTAACTGCCAATAGGTGAAAGCGGAACATTAGAAACCAGGCGGTTTGACTCAGGATATAACTGTACCTCTCTGGAAATGGGAAGCAGTGAATATGGATTTTGTAACAGGATTACCCCGTACTAAACACAGACATGACTCTATATGGGTGATAGTTGACAGATTGAAAAAAATCAGCTCATTTCCTGCCAGTAAGATCTACTTTCTCGGCCGAAGATTATGCTGAGTTGTATATCAGAGAGATAGTCAGATTACATGGAGTACCAGTATCCATTATTTCAGACAGAGGAGCACAATTTACGACCAGATTTTGGCGGTCATTTCAGAGAGGTCTGGGAACGCAGATTAATTTAAGCACAGCATTCCATCCTCAAACAGATGGGAAGGCTGAGCGCACAATTCAGACACTCGAAGACATGTTGCGAGCGTGTGTGCTAGATTTCGGTGGTAGCTGGAATGAGCATTTGTTGTTAATTGAATTTGCCTACAATAATAGCTATCATTCAGCCATCCAGATGACGCCTTTTGAGGCATTATACGGGCGAAAATGCAGATCGCCGATTGGTTGGTTTGAAATAGGAGAATCAACATTGGTTGGCCCAGACATTGTTCAGCAGTCAGAGGAAAAGGTAAAGCTTATCCGAGAACGTTTACTGACTGCACAGAGCCGCCAAAAATCATATGCAGATGTGCGGCGCAGGGACTTGGAGTTTGATGTGAATGACTGGGTATTCCTGAAAGTGTCTCCGATGAAAGGGGTAATGAGATTCGGCAAGAAAGGTAAGCTCAGCTCGAGGTTTGTTGGGCCTTATCAGATTCGTCGAAGGATAGGCCGAGTAGCATATGAGTTGAACTTGCCTCCAGAATTAGAATCCGTTCATCCGGTCTCCCATGTATCTATGCTGAGGAAATGCATAGGAGACCCACCCAGAGTAGTTCCAGTCCAGGATATCCAGGTTACAGAAAAGCTGGCCTATGAAGAGGTTCCAGTAGCTTTCTTAGACAGACAGATTCGCAGATTGAGGACTAAAGATATTGCGTCTGTCAAGGTATTGTGACGTAACAGGAACCGAGAGGAGATGACATGGGAAGATGAAGAAGATATGAAATCCAGATATCCTCACCTATTCCAGGCCTAGTCAGGCGACAGGTATGTCCGTATTATTACTTATATAGTACCTTATGGCGGTTTATGTACAAATGAGGAAGATTGATATTTAGCTATCCAGTGAATCTTAAAGTATTGCATGCAGTACCTGTGTTGGACTTTTCTGCATTTCAGGTTTTTGCTATAGTCCATATTACAGGGAAAACTCTGCCGAAATTTTCCTAGATAGTAAGTCGAGAAGTCCTCCGAATAGAAGTTTACATTCGAGGACGAATGTTCTTAAGGGGGGGAGAATGTTATACCCCGTGGGATTCCCGGCATCTAGAAGACCTATTCGCATGTTGGTCAAGCATATTTGAAGGCCATACGTGCTAAAGAAAGGCCCGGGAAAAGATCGGACGAGAAACCTGGCGAACCATCGCGGAAGGAGCCAAAGCAGAGCCCCTCCGCGATGGCAACGTGTTATAGAGGTGGAGCCTCCGCGTTGGCTCCGTGACACGTTGGCCTTGTCCAGGCCAAAGTATATAAAGCCCCACTTCGATTTTAATTCATTTAAACTTATAAAAATTTCCAGAAAACAGAGAGGAATAACCAGAGGAGGGAAAAAAATGAAGAGGGTAATATAATTTCGTCCGATTACGCTGCCAAACGCAGTCCAAACCCAAATTAATCTCAGATACCAAGGTATTTAGCAGCAGAGAGCATTCCTATGGAGTTAGTTTCGTGAAATACGGCCGACGAATCGTCGAGCTACCGGACTAAGGTAAGTGGAATTGCTCCAAACTAGTGTCTATGTGTTCCTAGCTGTGAAATGAATATTTCTCCCTTCTGGACTTCTGAAAAATAGCGAGTTTTCGACCGTCTTTCGATAGGCCTAAATTTAGGCTATAATTATATCAAAAGTGATGTCGTCCTTTAGAATAAAGTTGTATTTAATACTGATTGATATAGATATGAATGCAGTTGAGAGGAATAGCTGAAATACTGACCAAGCTACGCCAGTTAGTCGGGAAATCAGAAGCGAAGGTATGTAAAGCTAGTCTCCTCGGCAAGTTAGTAATCTTGGTATAGTAAAGTAGTTTAAAGGCTAGTAGAATGTTCAGAAGTCGTGTGCCATGTTTATTACGAATATTGGTACGACATTAGAAGAATCATGTTATGTTTAGCGGGAAACTTGCTAGCACGATATAGATTCTAATACAAGTGTTAGGAACTGCATAGCATGCCTAGTATTTGATGTAGTACAGAATGTTAGGATATTATCATATTCAGTTGAAACCCAGTAAAGCAATGTAATATCTGTAAGGCATCTCAGAAGTAGAATGATAGGCTAAAATGAAGTTTAGAAAGCATGTTAGAAATAGTAAATCATGTTACTGTAGAAACTCAGTATACAACATGGTTTCCAGCAGAAAGACTATATCTGGTTTAACATTAGACTCAGTACAGTATGACAGAAGATTATATATATATACCATTATCAGTCTTAGCATATATTAAATACGTACATATCACTATCACTAGTCAGCATATAGAATGTACAAAAATATTATTATCATTAGCTTCAGTATGTGGTATATGCAGATAGTATTACTAGTTGAGACCGTTGTATTGTTTTGGGGTTGGATTACCTAGCATCCATGACTGCCCAAGGGTTAATAGCTGTATCGACTCGTCCGCCAGAGGACGAGGATACGTCGCTCTACGTAGTGGCATGTCGTCCCACAGGGGACGAAGATAGGATGCCAGTTTTCCCCATATTGTGCCCTGGTCGGCCCTTATACACCCCTGTCAAGTGGATATGCCCGGGTGTTGATTCAGGAGTCCTTCCGACTCAGGTACAGTTATAGTCAGGGGCTCAGCGAGCCCAAGTGCATACCCAGGGGACCGACAGGATGCTTATAGTTATTATAGGAGATGGGACGACCGGGGTAGGGGTATAGATTGCGTGCTGTTTGTACCTCCCGGCTTATGGGGGCCGAGTAAGGTTTGTGTGTGCTATGTTATGTTATCTTATGTTATGCCATGTGATACCAGACACGAGTAGATCAACAGTAGAATGATATATATTCAGGTATGGCTCCTACTCCTTCCAGTACAGTTAAGAGTAGGCATAGTTTTACATTTCCAGTCAGTTAGTCTATTCCTTCCTATTTCAGTTCCATCAGTCGTTTTGCTGCTTTCAGATATTTCTTTCAGTTATTGTTTTACATACTCAGTACCAGTGGTACTGACGCCCAGTGGGGCGCTGCATTACTTGCCTGCAGGTACTCATAGACGAGGGGCCGATACCTCGTGATTCCAGTCAGCTCACAGGGTCATCAGCTCTAGTCATCCGGAGCTAGATAGCTAGAGGTTTATCCCTTTTCTTTTGTTGTACAGCATGGGTAGGTCGGGGCCCTGTCCCGACCATCTTATCAATATTCATAGAGGCTTGCAGTCTGTATATATTTCCCTGTGGTCAGATGAGCCGGTCGTGTGGGGCCGTGCAGTTGTATGGCTGTTAGTACTTCTGTTTCTTTTATGTTGGCCGTCTGGGGCCATAGCTTGACAGTAGTGGTGACATTGCCGGTCACGTAGCTTTCCAGTATTTCATTGTTGAGTTCCAGATAACTAGACAACATAGTGGCCTTATCGGCCCGCATAGGCTCCCCTATATTGATATGTTCTGGTTAGCTGTCAGTACAGGTACAGGTGGCTATAGGCCTAGTCGGCCAGAGGCTGTATTTACAGCCGTTATATAGCCTGTTGTTTCCTTGAATCATAGTTAGAGCCAGTCAGGCACCAGATGTGCTCAGGCTCAGTAGTCTAGCAGTTCAGGTCCCAGTAGGGCACCAGGTGCCAGTCATACCCCCCAAGGTGGGGTGTGACATATATCAGTCACCCTAAAGGGTTTCTGGTGTGGAAGAGAATGCTGGGAAGACCAGGGTGATGTCTCCATATCGCCCTCAGATCGGGCCGACTCTGGCTGGGCCCCCTGCTTGTGCCTTCTCCCGCTACCATGTCCAACTCCCTCCTAGTCGTGGTTTATCATGCACCAGACATTTTTCTCTATAGATAAGCCGAATAATGTAAGATTAGGGAGTTACCCTATACAACATATATCTATAGCACGACTAGAGGAGAAAGGAGGGTAACCACACTATTATGCCTCGTAGCCTCCTATCTGTAGAATGTGGTGCACAATACACCTATAGACAAGACTCTACTTGACACGACTTACATACTCCTTGGGATGCGACTTGCTCTGGTACCAAGTTTGTCACGCCCCACCATGGGAGGCATGACTGGCACCTAGTACCAAACTGGGACCTGGGTTGACCAGCCTAGGCATACACACCTCTGGTGCTCGCAAGTAACTCAAAGTCAAGAAAACAACGAGCTATATCTCGGCTATAAGAAGAGCCTCATACTGACAAGGCAATGAAACACCTATAAATAAAAGCAGCTAATCCAACAACATGACGATAAAAGGAATCCTATGCGGGCCAACAAGACCACTATGCTGTCTAGTTATAACATAATGAAAAATGGGTTACCGTACTCATACTAAGGCTGACAAGGTCGGTAACTAACCAGCTACACTAGGCCCCACACGGTCAACACGCAAAAAATATTATACATAGGCCCCACACGGCCAGCAACAACTAACAACTGAGAAACCGTATCCTTCAAGCCTCTAGGAGTGGAATAATGGTCAGGACAGGGCTCCTACCTACCCAAAAGATGTACAACAAAAGAACAAACCTACTTATTATCAACTCTGAAGGAAAGAAGCAAACTGAACTATCGACTCTGACTGGCTGCTGGGAATGTCCTGAACCATGTCTATCCACACCTGCAGGCAAGTAATGCAGTGCCCCAAAGATGGGCATCAGTACAATATGTACCGAATAAGTAAGGTGTTAATGAAAGCTGAATAACATAAATAGGAGAACTAAAAGTAATCAATAAGGAGGAGAGAAATTTAACCTGAATAACCTCACAATCTGAAATATAACTAGAAAGTATATGCACAAACAAGAACCTAACCAATCCCCCATAATCTTTGAAGGTACAATTAAGACAAAATAACCTACTTGGGTCCCCAAAACCCCGAAAAGTACAAACAATGCACACTCCTCATATTTGGACTACTATAGGTTTGTAGGCATGTTGTAACTTTGGAATACTCGTCCCCCAAAGCTGTATCTGAGCCTGGTAAGCTCCTGCATCTGGGTTGAGCCATCTGGCCTCCTTTAGTTGTGTTTGAGCCATATGGGCTCTTGCAACTATATCAGAGCCATTAAGGCTTCTGTAACTTTAATTGAGCCATTTGGGCTCCTGTAGTTGTATCTGAGTCGCCTGGGCTCCTGTAACTGTATCTGAGCCGTCTAGGCTCCTGTAGCTGTATCTGAGTCGTCTAGGTTCCTCTAGCTGTAACTGAGCCGTTTGGGCTCCTGGAACTGTATCTGAGCCATCTAGGCTCCTGTAACTGTATCTGAGTGGAGCTATGTACTGTGTCGCCAACTACGCCTTATGTTGCTTAGTTTAGTAATATAGGCTAACAACCACCATCAGACCTCCGTGGCATCGAAGTGGTAAGAAGACGCCTACTAATCCTTCAAATCGGTAAAAAACTTAACATGAAGCTCCTATGCCACCTCTAGCTACAGCCAAAACTAGATTTAAACCTTCCATCGAGTAATGCTATACTATACCCTCTTTTCGTTCTACAATAGCTAAGCATAATACTAGTAGGCACATGCTATTACAAGGTATTGACTGTATCAACTAAACAACAGGAGTAGCTTGCCGATAGGAATAGCCTTAACATACCTAAAGTCAGTATTTCCACCAATTTACAGCCCCCATGTTGAGAAAATAAGGGTGTTTACAGTTGGCAAATAGCAGTATCTTTCAATAAGATTGACTATAACTTTAACTTGGATTAATTCAGTCAAAAACTCACTATTCTCGAGAATTTTGAAGGTATAACTACTTACCTATTTCCTGTAGCTGCTCAGGACTCAATATAAAGTAAATTCGGCAACCTTTACTCGGTGGGGTTTCGGTACACGAAGTGAATTTTTATGAAATATGTTCGCAGGGATGATCCTTGTAGGCCTAGAACTCGATACCAAAGATGCATTTGCATTTGGACAGAGTTTGACAGCGTAATTTGATGAAAATCATATGAAATCCACATTTTCTCTCTATTCTGGGCTGAGGAAAATGTTTATAAGTGTCTCAAGTTAATCAAGGTGGGTTTATTAGTACTAGGGCGGTGGCGGGGGGTGTGCGGCGCGTAGTACCAAGGGCGCGGCGCGCCAGCCCATGCACAGGGGGAGGCTATGCAACGCAGCCCACGTGCCCGGCCTCCTGGTCCCGGCCTCCCATCCTTTCAATAGTGTGCTTGTGCATTCACCCCCAAGCCTTCTCCTGGGTGTGTTACATGCTAAAATTCTCAATATACATGGGCACACGACAGTCGTACTATGGAAATTTAGGGGGTGTAACAGAAGATATGCATGAGATTTATTCAAAAGATCCTTACCACACAAGGCATCATTGTCACAAGATTTAGATTCAAGACTTATGAACATGTGAATTCACAAGCCAAAGAGGGAATATCTAATGCATGACAATAGATTGCTATATCTTTCTTTTCAAATGCCCATTTTCATATTTTTCATGGCGCACACAAAAGTTTCTGGTGGTACCTCTAAAATAATTCCAAAAAAGCTCAAAGAAAGACATGGCATTTTCCCTTAAGAGAGTCGCCTCACAATGTATCAATGGGAAATGCCAACCCAGTTCAACAATTAAAAAATAAAAAAAAGAAAAAGAAAATGCTCCTTGGAAAAGAACTGTGGTATGAAAATAAACCTTGGAATTTGATTACTATCTACTTATTTACAAAGGCAAGTAAAATTAAACTTGATTCACAATTTAGGCAATAAGAACAAGGACCCACTCAATAGCACTAACATAAAAAATAGTTCATTTCATATTAAGACAGACGAAGGCTTTCAGACCATCAACTAACATTCCCAACAAGGGAACAAATTCATTGCTCACAAACCCAACAAGGGCACCAATTCATCAAAATAAATACATCATAAACCACCACTCAATCCAACCCTAACAAAAATGATATACATTATCCTCAATGTATGCATGACAATTGAAAAGGGGAAGGGACTTCATAGTGTGGTCACTCGTCATCAACCTCATCATCATCATCATCATCTCCAGCTTGGACAACCTCATCCCAATGATCCTCCCCATCACCTAGGCTCTCAAGTAAATAATTGATAGGGCCTTAGGCTGAGGAAGGGGCAGCCATAACTGCATCAAGAGTAGTCATATCGAATGTTGCTATAGGTGTCCGACTCTTCCATTCTTAAATCTCAAATCGAATAGAGGTGATGAATCTTTCCACCATATCCACCCAAGCACACGTCTTACCCAAGTTATCCTTGATTGATTTCAACTCCTTTATAATTGTTTTCATGATCATTTCTGCGAGGCACCTAGTTATCCTTTGGTGTTGGCTCTCATGGGAGTGGGTGTTATACACCCGAAGCTCAAAGATCGGACCCAGGAGTTGAAATAGGAAAATTGTGAAATTGATGTTGCAGCACAGGACGTGTCGTAGGATGACTTGTGAGGAGACCCCACGAGTCGTCAGGTGGCTCGTGGGGAGGCCTAGGGGAAATGAAGGATTGAGGTCCCTACGAGTAAGGGAACGACTCGTGGTCAGCCACCACGAGTCATCATGTCAATCATGGGGTGGAGTTGGAATAGTTATAGGAGGACTGTCCAGTGAACTCAACGGAAGGGACCCCACGAGTCGTGGCCAGTCCCGGCTACTCGTGAGATAAGTCGTGAGCTACAAGTTGAATTTTATTGGAAAATGGGACAGTGTACCTGACGGAAGGTGACCACTAGTCATGGTATCGAGGCAAGAGTCATCATGATCCCCATTACGATCCCTATCAGAGTTATTATCAGTGTACTTGATGAGTAACTCGACGAGTCATTTCCCGTCCCGACGAGTCATTTCCCGTCCCGACGAGTCGTTAGGTCACCCACTAGGGTCACCTAGCAGTAATTTCGTACAAATTTAGTAAGGGTCTTTTCGTTATTCTTAAGTTCCTAAGACATATACTATGTTGTTTTACAAGGTTTTAAGACGGGAAAACCTATTCTAAGCTAGTTCATTCTATGCATGCAAACTTGAGAGCTTGAAGGGAGGATTTAGAGAATGTTTTGAAGGTTTCCAATTGGAATCTCAGCTGGGCAAATAGAGAAATGTTAAAATCATCCCTCCCAGGTATGTAAGGCTATGAGTTCGTGTCTTCTTCCACACCCATGCCCAATCCCTATAAAAAATGTGATAATTTGTTTATGATCAAGTATGGGGGTTTACCCAATTGCATAATTCTATAATTTCTATATTTTGGCATGATTAAATTGCATTTATATTGACGAATTGTAAAGCTTGGACAGATTCTACATTGTTTTCAATACAAAAATTGTTCTCCAAAAATCTTGAATCTAAAATGCTCATAGATAAAAAGTTCATAAAGGTAGTGAATGATGATGAATGCATGGTGATGTTGAGATTTGATGATGAAAATCATGTTTCTAAAGCTACCCATGATTTTTTTGTTGTTTTCAAAATGAATTGATTAGATCCAAGTTTGATAAAGCTTTGGGTGATGCCCACATGTTGATTTAAAGTGATGATTCTCCCGACATAAGCTTACCATCTTGTTTGAAGTGAAATTTTCCAATTTTTCACAAATTCTAGCTTGTGGTATGTTGAGTTAAATATTTCTACATGTAGCTTACCACATGATTTGGAGTAGATGCTCCTACCTATGATTGACCTTGTGGCATGTTTTGAACTAAAACTTCTCATATGCATGAATTCATAATTGAGATGTATGTCATTATTAAGCTTTGTCAAAGGACAATGTTGAGCTTCATTTTCATATGATGTCGAGTCTATGCATGATTTGTTATTGGACAATGTTGAGTTTCATTTTATACGATGTTGAGTTATGCATGATTTCATATTGAGCTTCGTCATTAGACGATGTTGAGCTTCGTCATTAGAGGATGTTGAGCATTGCATGTTTTTGGGAGAAGAGTCTAGCATCGAGCGGGTTAAGGGTTGATCACCTTAAGCCCCAGAACTACGCGCCAACGTAGGCTAATACTATTATATTATTGCAACCTCTATTGTGAGGTAACCCTGGCCCAATTGGCCCCTCAGTTTGATATCGATATCATGATCGTCCATCGCCCTGGCAAGGTTATGGACGGCTCTACCCACTTGAGTGTGATAGTTGAGACCACGTAATCTCTATCATGATATGTCGATTAAGTGACGAGTCCCCCACTGTCTATATTGTTCATATTTGCATATTCATTACTAATGATGATTACCTTATGCATGCATGTTCTAAATGTAAGGTTTGACTTAATGTTCAGCTTTGATATAAACGTTATGTTCAGCTTTGAGTCATTCGAGTTAGTTATGATATTCTAAAGTTATGCATGATCACGTTATGATAAGAGTATGATTTCATAACGAATGCACGTAGCCTTCTACTTATACTTAAAAACTTATGATGTGTATGAATTTCTTTAAATGATTTGTTTTACTAAAATGGTTTTATTTACCTTGCATACACGGTACATTCCACGTACTGACCACATACTTTCTATGTTGCATCGTTTCATGATGAAAGATTTGTTTCCCAGGTTCAACCCCGGTCGTAATCGCTTATAAGAGTTAGCACCCGTGTGAGTGGTGAGTCCTCATCTTTCGAGTACTAGACTTTCAGTTTCATGTCGTATTTATTCAAAAGATCCTTACCACACAAGGCATCATTGTCACAAGATTTAGACTCAAGACTTATGAACATGTGAATTCACAAGCCAAAGAGGGAATATCTAATGCATGACAATAGATTGCTATATCTTTCTTTTCAAATGCCCATTTTCATATTTTTCATGGCGCACACAAAAGTTTCTGGTGGTACCTCTAAAAAAATTCCAAAAAAGCTCAAAGAAAGACATGGCATTTTCCCTTAAGAGAGTCGCCTCACAATGTATCAATGGGAAATGCCAACCCAGTTCAACAATCAAAAAATAAAAAAAAGAAAAAGAAAATGCTCCTTGGAAAAGAACTGTGGTATGAAAATAAACCTTGGAATTTGATTACTATCTACTTATTTACAAAGGCAAGTAAAATTAAACTTGATTCACAATTTAGGCAGTAAGAACAAGGACCCACTCAATAGCACTAACATAAAAAATAGTTCATTTCATATTAAGACAGACGAAGGCTTTCAGACCATCAACTAACATTCCCAACAAGGGAACAAATTCATTGCTCACAAACCCAACAAGGGCACCAATTCATCAAAATAAATACATCATAAACCACCACTTAATCCAACCCTAACAAAAATGATATACATTATCCTCAATGTATGCATGACAATTGAAAAGGGGAAGGGACTTCATAGTGTGGTCACTCGTCATCAACCTCATCATCATCATCATCATCTCCAACTTGGACAACCTCATCCCAATGATCCTCCCCATCACCTAGGCTCTCAAGTAAATAATTGATAGGGCCTTAGGCTGAGGAAGGGGCAGCCATAACTGCATCAAGAGTAGTCATATCGAATGTTGCTATAGGTGTCCGACTCTTCCATTCTTAAATCTCAAATCGAATAGAGGTGATGAATCTTTCCACCATATCCACCCAAGCACACATCTTACCCAAGTTATCCTTGATTGATTTCAACTCCTTTATAATTGTTTTCATGATCATTTCTGCGAGGCACCTAGTTATCCTTTGGTGTTGGCTCTCATGGGAGTGGGTGTTATACACCCGAAGCTCAAAGATCGGACCCAGGAGTTGAAATAGGAAAATTGTGAAATTGATGTTGCAGCACAGGACGTGTCGTAGGATGACTCGTGAGGAGACCCCACGAGTCGTCAGGTGGCTCGTGGGGAGGCCTAGGGGAAATGAAGGATTGAGGTCCCTACGAGTAAGGGAACGACTCGTGGTCAGCCACCACGAGTCATCATGTCAATCATGGGGTGGAGTTGGAATAGTTATAGGAGGACTGTCCAGTGAACTCAACGGAAGGGACCCCACGAGTCGTGGCCAGTCCCGGCTACTCGTGAGATAAGTCGTGAGCTACAAGTTGAATTTTATTGGAAAATGGGACAGTGTACCTGACGGAAGGTGACCACTAGTCATGGTATCGAGGCAAGAGTCATCATGATCCCCATTACGATCCCTATCAGAGTTATTATCAGTGTACTTGATGAGTAACTCGACGAGTCATTTCCCGTCCCGACGAGTCATTTCCCGTCCCGACGAGTCGTTAGGTCACCCACTAGGGTCACCTAGCAGTAATTTCGTACAAATTTAGTAAGGGTCTTTTCGTTATTCTTAAGTTCCTAAGACATATACTATGTTGTTTTACAAGGTTTTAAGACGGGAAAACCTATTCTAAGCTAGTTCATTCTATGCATGCAAACTTGAGAGCTTGAAGGGAGGATTTAGAGAATGTTTTGAAGGTTTCCAATTGGAATCTCAGCTGGGCAAATAGAGAAGTGTTAAAATCATCCCTCCCAGGTATGTAAGGCTATGAGTTCGTGTCTTCTTCCACACCCATGCCCAATCCCTATAAAAAATGTGATAATTTGTTTATGATCAAGTATGGGGGTTTACCCAATTGCATAATTCTATAATTTCTATATTTTGGCATGATTAAATTGCATTTATATTGACGAATTGTAAAGCTTGGACAGATTCTACATTGTTTTCAATACAAAAATTATTCTCCAAAAATCTTGAATCTAAAATGCTCATAGATAAAAAGTTCATAAAGGTAGTGAATGATGATGAATGCATGGTGATGTTGAGATTTGATGATGAAAATCATGTTTCTAAAGCTACCCATGATTTTTTTGTTGTTTTCAAAATGAATTGATTAGATCCAAGTTTGATAAAGCTTTGGGTGATGCCCACATGTTGATTTAAAGTGATGATTCTCCCGACATAAGCTTACCATCTTGTTTGAAGTGAAATTTTCCAATTTTTCACAAATTCTAGCTTGTGGTATGTTGAGTTAAATATTTCTACATGTAGCTTACCACATGATTTGGAGTAGATGCTCCTACCTATGATTGACCTTGTGGCATGTTTTGAACTAAAACTTCTCATATGCATGAATTCATAATTGAGATGTATGTCATTATTAAGCTTTGTCAAAGGACAATGTTGAGCTTCATTTTCATATGATGTCGAGTCTATGCATGATTTGTTATTGGACAATGTTGAGTTTCATTTTATACGATGTTGAGTTATGCATGATTTCATATTGAGCTTCGTCATTAGATGATGTTGAGCATGGCATGTTTTTGGGAGAAGAGTCTAGCATCGAGCGGGTTAAGGGTTGATCACCTTAAGCCCCAGAACTACGCGCCAACGTAGGCTGATACTATTATATTATTGCAACCTCTATTGTGAGGTAACCCTGGCCCAATTGGCCCCTCAGTTTGATATCGATATCATGATCGTCCATCGTCCTGGCAAGGTTATGGACGGCTCTACCCACTTGAGTGTGATAGTTGAGACCACGTAATCTCTATCATGATATGTCGATTAAGTGACGAGTCCCCCACTGTCTATATTGTTCATATTTGCATATTCATTACTAATGATGATTACCTTATGCATGCATGTTCTAAATGTAAGGTTTGACTTAATGTTCAGCTTTGATATAAACGTTATGTTCAGCTTTGAGTCATTCGAGTTAGTTATGATATTCTAAAGTTATGCATGATCACGTTATGATAAGAGTATGATTTCATAACGAATGCACGTAGCCTTCTACTTATACTTAAAAACTTATGATGTGTATGAATTTCTTTAAATGATTTGTTTTACTAAAATGGTTTTATTTACCTTGCATACACGGTACATTCCACGTACTGACCACATACTTTCTATGTTGCATCGTTTCATGATGAAAGATTTGTTTCCCAGGTTCAACCCCGGTCGTAATCGCTTATCAGAGTTAGCACCCGTGTGAGTGGTGAGTCCTCATCTTTCGAGTACTAGACTTTCAGTTTCATGTCGTATTTTAGTTTCATGTTTGTGGAGTTAGTTGGGTCTTGTCCCATCAACCCATCTAGACTAGAGTCTTTCGTACTTATGTATGTACATCTTCAGATATTATTCTGATGTGTCGTTGTATGCGACTTCCACTGAGTTTATATTATGCTTTCTTCATCTTATTGAATGAGTTAACTAAATGCTTATGCCATGGGTTGACTCGGGGTCTCTCAAGGTTCCTTGTCCCATGTTATGATCCGTGTCTACACTCGGGTCGTGAAAAACTTGGTATCAGAGCCATAGGTTTGATATGTCCTAGAGAGTCTGAAAGCCATGTTAACTAGAGTCTTTTTTCATGTGTGTGAAGCGTGCCACACCTATGATGAAGAGGCTACTAGATGTTTTAGGAAATGTTCCCTTCATTTATGATCTATGTCGTGCGATGAAAAGCCTTTCTATCCTCCTAATTCTTGATATTTACGATTGTAGAACATGGCTCCTATAAGGATGAATGGAAGGAGGAATGGAGGTGGTGAAGACCACGATGAGGGAAACGGTCCTGAGCATCAGCCAGCCCCACCAGTTCAGGATCCTCAGGCACCGGAGCCAGCCACTCATGCTGAGTTTCGAGCTGTCATTCAGATGCTTGCGCAGGCCTTGATTGCTTAGGTCAATCAGCAGGTCGTTGTGCATGTTTCGCAAAATGGCAATGCAGCGGCGACTCAAGTCAAGGAATTCTTGATGAACCCGCCGGAGTTTCTAGGGTCCAAGGTAGATGAGGACCTGCATGATTTCATTGATGAGATTGTCAAGATCACCCAGGTTATGGGGGTGAGTAGTATTGAGTGCGCATAGTTGGCCTCCTACTAGTTGAAGGGGTTTGCTCATATTTGGTTCTACCAGTGGATGGACAACAGGGTTATTGGAGCAAGTCCGATCACATGGGAGGAGTTGCAGGTTGGATTCCTTGATCGGTTCTTCCCTCGAGAGATGAGGGAGTTCAAAGTTGCTGAATTTGTGAATCTAAAGCAAAGAAGGATGGATGTTCAGGAATATGCCCTTGAGTTCACCCACCTAGCTAAGTATGCCCCGGAGTTAGTGGTAGACCAGCGGGTGCGGGTGAGCAGAGGTCCGGTGGTGGGCAGCGTCATAAGATCCACCAGAGATCATCGGACCTAGCATCATCCACCTTGAGTGTTCCATCGAGGACCCAACATGATCAAAGAGGGGGAGCGTTAGGCTCTAGGTGTCATAGAAGCAGACAAATAGATTCTAGCATTCCAGCTTGCCGCAGATGTGGCCGAGGGTACACAAGCCAGTGCTTGGTAGGATCATAATCTTTTTGGGCGTAGTGGGTTACTATCGGAGATTTGTAGAGGGTTTTTCATCTATTGTTGCACCATTGATTAAGTTGACTCAGAAGAAGCTGCAGTTTCAATGGTTGGAGGCTTGTGAGGAAAGCATCCAAGAGTTGGAGACCCGATTCACTTTAGCACTAATGTTGACTCTACCCGAGGGTACGGACGACTTTATAGTGTATTTTGATGCTTCACAAGTTGGACTCGGGTGTAGTATACGGATGTCTTTGTAGTGTATTCTGATGCTTCGTGAGTTGGACTCAGGCGTATGTTGATGGAACATGGAAAAGTGATAGCATATGCCTCGAGACAGTTGAAAGTTCATGAAAAGAACTACTCGAATCATGATCTTGAATTGGTAGCGATGGTGTTTGCATTGAAGATATGGTAGCATTACTTGTATGGGGTCTACGTGGATGTATTCACGGATCACAAGAGCTTGAAATACGCATTCACTCAGAAGGATCTCAATCTTCGGCAAAGGAGGCCGTTGGAGTTACTAAAGGACTATGACATGAGTGTCCTTTTGACAACCGGGTAAGGCTAATGTGGTAGCGGACGCACTTAGTAGACTCTCTATGGAGAGTGTGTCCCATGTGGATAAGGGAAAGAAAGAGTTGGTGAAGGGTGTCCATCAACTTGCAAGGTTGGGAGTTAGATTAGTCGACTCAACCGATGGAGAAATTGTTGTGCAAAACGGGTCAGAATCGTCCTTGGTGACGGATGTGAAGGCCAGGCAAGGTGAGGATCCAATTCTAGTAAAGCTGAAGGAAGACGTTGGAAGTCAGAAGGTGGAGGTTTTCTCCTAAGGGGGAGATGGGTTGCTGCGGTATCAAGGTCATTTATGTGATCCAGATGTTGATAATTTGAGGGACTGGATATTAAATGAGGCACATGGGTCCAGGTATTCCATCAATTCGGGTGCCACCAAGATGTATCATGATTTCTGGGAAATATATTGGTGGATTGACATGAAGAAGGATATTAAATAATTTGTAGCCAAGTGCCTGAACTGTCAGCAAGTGAAAGTTAAGCATCAAAGGCCAGGAGGCGTACTTCAGGATATCAGCATTCCCACTTGGAAGTGGGAAGAGATTAACATGGATTTCATTACAGGCCTACCTCGAACTCGCCAACACTATGATTCCATTTGGGTGGTGGCCAACAGGTTGACCAAGACTGCACACTTCCTACCAGTCAAAACCACAGATTCAGTAAATGTTTATGCCAAATTATATATTTGGGATTGGTTAGACTTCATGGAGTGCCCTTGCCTATGATTTCAGACTGAGGTACTCAGTTTATCTCCCATTATGGTGTTCTTTTCAAAGGGGACTTGGGACTCAAGTTAAGCTAAGTATAGCCTTTCATCTGCAAACAGATGGCCATGCGGAATGAATGATCCAGAACCTCAAGGATATGTTGGGGGCATGTGTGATGGACTTCAAAGGTAGTTGGGATGATCATTTTCCCTTGATCGAGTTTGCCTATAACAACAGCTATATCTCTAGCATCGAGATGGCATTGTTTGAGGCTCTTTATGGGCGGAGGTGTTGATCGCCCATCGGATGGTTTGAAGTCGAGGAAGCCGCTATGATAGGGCCTGATTCGGTTCATGAGGCCATGGTAAAGGTTTAGTTGATAAGGGACAGGCTGAAGACTGCTTAGAGTCATCAAAGTCATATATGGATGTGAGAAGAAGTGATTTGGAGTTTGAGGTTGATGATTGGGTATTTCTGAAGGTATCTCCCATGAAGGGAGTCATGCAGTTCGGAAAGAAAGGAAAATTTAGTCCTTGCTATATTGGTCCCTATCGAGTTATAAGAAGAGTTGGTAAGGTGGCGTATGAGTTGGGCTTGCCATCAGAGTTATCTTCAGTTCACCTCGTGTTTCATATGTTTCTCTTCAAAAAGTGCTTGGGTGATCAATCTTTAGTTGTCCCAGTGGAAACCGTTGGTGTGGGAGATAGCCTCAATTATGAGGAAATCCTAGTTACAATGTTGGATCATCAGGTTCGTAGACTGAGGAACAAAGTAGTGGCTTCGTTCAAGGTGTTTTGGAGAAACCAACATGTTGAGGTAGCTGCGGGGGTAGCCGAAGCGGCTATGATGCAAAATACCCCCACCTATTCCCTACCGGCTTAGTTTCAGTTTGAGGTATCAATTTTTTCCCTAATTATCTAATCAGTTTCCATGTTTAGCTCATGTGCGCAAGTTAGAATTATGTTATGGTAAATGTATGTGATGTCTGGATTCAATTCAACTATGTAGTTCTTTTCGAAAGTAGTCATTCCATCAGTTTTCGATTTAAAAATCAGTATTTTCATATGATGATTGCATGTTTCTTCATTTTGTGGGTGTTTCTTATATTCGAGGACGAATGTTCCCAAGGGGGAGATATTGTTATACCCCGGTAGCTCAAAGATCGTACCCGAGAGTTAAAATGGGAAAATTGTGAAATCGATGTTGCAGGCACATGACAAGTCATCAGGTGTCTCGTGGGAGGCTTGGGGGAAATGAAGGATTGAGGTCCCCACGAGTGAGGGAACGACTCGTGGTCAGCCACCACAAGTTGTCATGTCAATCGTGTGGTGGAGTTGGAATAGTTATAGGAGGATTGTCCAGTGAACTCAACGAAAGGGACCCCATGAGTCGTGGCCAGTCCCGACGACTCTTGAGGTGAGTCGTGAGCAATAGGTTGAATTTTATTGGAGAATGGGACAGTGTACCTAATGGAAGGTGACCATGACTCGTGGTCTCGAGGCCCGAGTCTTCATTTTCCCCGTTACGAGCCCTATCAGAGTTATTTTCCAGTGTACTTGACGAGCGACTTAACGAGTTGTTGCCTGTCCTGACGTGTCGTTAGGGTCACCAGGTAGTAGTTTCCTGTGAATTCAGTAAGGGTATTTTCATTATTCCTAAGTTCCTAAGACCTATACTACGTCATTTTACAGGGTTTTAAGAGGGGAAAAACATATTCTAAGCTAGTTCATTCCATGCATGCGAACTTGAGATCTTGAAGGGAGGATTTAGAGAAAGTTTTGAAGGTTTCCAATTGGAATCTCAGCTAGGTAATTAGAGAAGTGTTAAAATCATCCCTTCCAGGTATGTAAGGCTATGAGTGGGTGTCTTCTTCCACACCCATGCCCAGTCCCTATCAAAATGTGATAATTTATCTATGATCAAGTATGTGGTTTTACCCAATTGCATAATTCTATATTTTCTATATTTTGGTATGATTAAATTGCATTTATATTGATGAATTGTAAAGCTTGGACAAATTCTACATTGTTTTCAATACAAAAATTGTTCTCCAAAAATCTTGAATCTAAAATGCTCATAGATGAAAAGTTCATAAAGGTAGTGAATGATGATGAATGCATGATGATGTTGAGATTTGATGATGAAAAGCATGTTTCTAAAGCTACCACTGATTATGTCATTGTTTTCAAAATAAATTGATTAGATCCAAGTATTATAAAGATTTGGGTGATGCTCACATGTTGATTTAAAGTTATGATTCTCCCGGCATAAGCTTACCATCTTGGTTGAAGTGAAATTTCCCAACTTTTCACAAATTCTAGCTTGTGGTATGTTGAGTTAAATATTTCTACATGTAGCTTACCACATGATTTTAAATAGATTCTCCTGCCTATGATTAAGCTTGTGGTATGTTTCGAAATAAAGCTTCTCATATGCATGAATTCATAATTGAGATGTATGTCATTATTGAGCTTTGTCAAAGGACAATGTTGAGCTTCATTTTCATATGATGTCATGTCTCTGCATGATTTCGTTATTGAGCTTTGTTAATAGACAATGTTGAGCTTCATTTCATACGATGTTGAGTTATGCATGATTTCATATTGAGCTTCGTCATTAGATGATGTTGAGCTTCATTATAAACGATGTAGAGCATTGCTTGTTTTTGGGAGAAGAGTCTATCACCGAGCGGGTTAAGGGTGGATCACCCTATGCCCCAGAACTACCCGCCAACGTAGGCTGATACTATTATATTATTGGGACCTCCCTTGTGAGCTATCCCCGGCCCGATTGGCCCTTCAGCTTGATATCGATATCATTGTATCGTCTATCGCCATGGAAAGGTTATGGATGGCTCTACCCACTTGAGTGTGATAGTTGGGACCACGTAAGATCTATCGTGGTATGTCGGTTAAGTGACGAGTCTCCCACTGTCTATATTGTTCATATTTGCATATTCATTACTAATGATGATTACCTTATGCATGCATGTTCTAAAACTAAGGTTTGACTCAATGTTCATCTTTTGCTATAAATGTTGTTTTCATCTTTGAGTCATTCGCGTCAGTCATGATGTTCTAAAGCTATGCATGATCATGTTATGATAAGAGTATGATTTCAGAATGAATGCATGTAGCCTTCTACTTATACTTAAAAGCTTATGATGTGTATGAATTGCTTTAAATGATTTATTTTACTAAAGCAGTTTTACTTACCTTGCATACTCGGTACATTCCACATACTGACCGTATACTTTCTATGTTGCATCATTTCATGATGCAGGATCCGTTTCCCAAGTTCAGACCCGTTTGTAATGACTTATCAGAGTTATCACCTGCGTGAGTGGTGAGTCCTCATCTTTCAAGGACTAGACTATTATTTTCATGTCGTATTTAAGTTTAGAGTTTGTGGATTTAGTTGGGGTCTTGTCCCGTCAACTTATCTAGACTAGAGGCTTTCGGACTTATGTATGTACAGCTTCAGATATTATTCTGATGTGTCGTTGTATGAGACTTACACTTAGTTTATAATTATGCTTTCTTCATGTTATTGAATGAGTTAACTAAATGCCTATGCTATGGGTTGACTTGGGGTATCTCGGGGTCCCTTGTCCGATGTCTACGATCCAGGTCTATGCTCGGGTCGTGACAGTGGGTTGTTTATGCAAGCTTTTTAAGACTACATGGATGTGAGGTGTTATGAGGATGTGAGGAGCCTCGAATTGATGCAACCCCAGAAGCTTTCCCCGATGCCTCAGGACGTGGCATGCTGAGATTGGGGGCATAGGGGGTTGGCTTTGGACCAAGGGTTATGGGCTCATCTGGGACCTCAAAGGCCTGCATCCACTACCTCTTATTCTTGAGAGTATCAGCGTTCCTCTTGTTGGCAATAGAGATCACACTAGAGGCAGATCTAGGTGTCTCATCCAGGAAAAGGGGTACTCCCACTCTTATGTATAGCTGTGATATCAGCATCGCATATGGCATTGAAGTGCCGACTTGTCTGTCCTGTCTCTGCATTTCATTGGCTTCTATCTCCCCAAAATTAATTGGGACCCCTATAATGATGTAATAAATTAGGATGACGGCTTCCAAATGAACCTATTGTTCATTCATGGATGACATGATTTTACCGCAAATGAAGTCAAACCACAAGTTGGCCTCGAAGCATAGGTCATGGCGAGATATCTCACCCCCATAGATTCCCAGAGAGGTGTGACGGTGGTGGTGATTAGAGCTATAACACTGAATTGGGCCTCTTTATTGGCGTGGAAGACAAAATATTCCATACCCTCATCAATTTCATCCTCCCAGAATAGCAAATTTATGGTTGCTGGGGTTATGTCGACCTGAACACCCCTTACTAGCACTGAGGGTGGGCATGGAAACTCCTTAACATTTCATTTGTGATTCATACTCTCCTACCTGGCCTGATATAAAGCATAGAATTCTGGGACCAGGCTCCTGTAAAAATTTGAAAGAGGGTAGGCCAAGACATACCACTGGCAGTCGGTGCAATGGGCATTGATATTGGGGAAGTCACCCCTCAGCCCCACTAAATCGAAGTGCTTCTCCACAGTGATGGAGCATCCTTCATAGATAACATGGTGCCCCTTCATGTTGGGCACACAAAATATTATCTCCTTCTGGTGTTGACGGGGGTTGAGGTGGCTTTGGCTTTTCCTTTTCCCTTTATCTTTGAAGTGGCGATGGCCTTTCCTTTGCTTGGGTCGCTAGGAGAAGATATTTTATGGTAACACAATGTTAGTGCCATCCACAATGATTTTTTTCGCATTTTTCTAATTATAAAATAAACAAACAACAACTACTCTAAAGATTTAGATGAAAAATAGGAGGAGAAATTATCATGAAGGAACTGGTAGCACCAGCGGAATTTTGGCTAACCGTAGGAAATGATCCGAAAATAGTCAATGAACCGCTAATAGTGAGCAAAACACTAGGGCAGTGAAGTTTCCACCAGCAACTCATCGGCGAGCCACCGACCGTGATCCGTGAAGCACCGGTGCAACATGGGCTCGAGGCATTGGCCTGAAGCCATTTTTATCCGACTCAGCATTTCACCGGACCTAACTGGCTTGTAGTCGAAGGTCATCGTCTCTATATACCCAACATGCACTCCAATCATCAAATCTCAAAAATATATATTCATCTCTTAAACAAACATTACCTGCAAAAATAAAAATGGAGAAAATCGCAAAAACGGCGTCACTTGATCTATCATCGGGAAAATTGGGTCTTTTATCTCCCTTGGGTTACTCAAACTTCACCCCAACTCAACTAATCAATAGAAATAATTTCCCACACCCATTTAAGTATCAAACCCTTACTTCCCCACTAATTTCACATTGCATATCAATTAACAACATTCAACAAGTATGTTCACAATAATGGATATATTAGGGGAAAAGGCAGTGAAAAGAATGGAGAGATATGTTATAACATTCATATGCACCAAGAATACAACTTGTAATAATATCAGAGTGTTAGGAGTACTTTACCACAACACAAGAATGAAATGGATGAGAAATATGGAAGCTTGAAGTTGCTCAATAATGGTAGAAATTGGAACTTTGCTAGTAGAAAGTGAGAGTGTATAGGTGAAAATGATAGAGAGTTAGGTGAAAGAAATGGGGGGTTTTACAGGTGAATGGGGATGAATGGTATTTATTAAGGAAATAGTGGGGGTTTAATGGTGATTTGAATGTAATAGAGTGGAAAAAGGAGATTCTTGGAATATGGAAAGGTGGGGTGTTGGAAGATGAAGTATATGGAGAAGTGTTAAAAAGTGGAAAAAAGGAGATTTTGGGCGAATAAAAAGGGAATTGATCAGGTTTGAGTGGCTAAAAAAAGAATCTCGATCGGGTCATTTAATGGGTTGGTCAAGATTTTAAAACAAAGCACGTACCTGCATTGGCGTTTCACCAGCGATCATCGATTGGAAGTGGCGGTTCATCGCCTTACCATTACTAACCTAAATTTGAGCCTAGTTCTCTGCTTTGTGACCAGCAGTTCGCAGATGGATTTTGCATTCCACCGGTCGACCGTCGTTTGTGCTCCACTTCTAAGGTTTTATGACCTGATCCGGCGGTCAGTCGGCAGTTTGAAACTAACGTCAATGTTTAGCCGGTGACTCGCCGGTCTGGCCATTTTGTTCCCAGGTTTCTGCCCTTATTAGTCAAGGATGCGGCAGTTCGCGCCTCTGGACCGATGATTCACCGGTCTAGTATGGTGCCTACCCTATTTTGTGCTCCTCCTTCTTGCTTCACACCTACTTAATCCTACAAAACAAAAACAACAAAGACATTAAAGCATTCAAAAGAAAACACTTGGGTTGCCTCCCATTGAGTGCCTTAGTTATCGTCGTGGAACGACGTATTTTTCATTTAGATTTCTTTTTTTTGGAGATTATCCTCCAGCTTATCCTCCTCCAAGTTAACTCCTCCATTTTCACCCTCATCATAATACACTACAATCACCTTGCATTCATCTTTAGGTTTCGCATATTGGCGTACCTTGATGGTGACCTCCTCACCTCCCACTCAAAACTTGAGCTCACCTAGCTCCACATCTACCAAGGCTCTGCCCGTATCGAGAAATGGTCTCCCTAAGATGATTGGGACTTCCACATCCATTTTGAAATCTAGAACAACAAAGTCAGCTGGTAGAATAAACTTATCCATCCTTACCAATATATCTTCCAAAACACCCACCAACTTTTTGATAGATTGATCAGCCATTAACAATCTCATTGAAGTTGGTTTTTTGTTGCTAAGCCCCAACTTCTTGAAGATTATGAAGGGAATCAAATTTATGCTCGCCCCAAGATAAAAAAGGGCTTTCTTGAAAACACACAACACAATAGTGCAAGGGATTAAGAAGGCTCCTGGATCCTCCTTTTTAGAGGCAAGGTTACTCATCATCATAGTACTACAATGATGTGTTGTCTCTCCGGTTCCCACATCTACAACCTTCTTCTTCTTCAATAGCCCTTTCATGAACTTTGCATATTAGGGCATTTGGAGTAAAGCATCCACCAACTATATGCTTATGAACAATTTTCTAAACATGTCGATAAACTTACTAAATTGATCATCCTTTTTCTTCTTGGCTAACCACCATGTATAAATAGGTGGAACTCTTGGGTCTTGATCCTTCTCACTTTAGGCCTTCATGCTTGTATCTCCTTCCTCATCATTTAAGGGGATCTCATCGACATCTCCCTCACCTTATTTTTCAACATAATCACAACCATTTTGTGCTTGTGGCGCCTCATCTAATTCTTACACCTCAATTGCACCTTGAGGTTAACGCCCACATAACAAAGAGTCTTACCACTCCTAGTGATAATAGTCATGAATTGACTGTCCTTCTTGGGATTTGGCTTTGTATCTCTAGAGAGTGTTCCGTTCATTCAAGAATTTATTTCAAAAGATAAGTGGTTCATTTGGGTCTCTAAATGCTTGATAGAGGCGGAGTGCAAACTTACTGTTTGGGCATGGTTAGACACCTTCCCTTTAAGCTCTTTAACCCCAATGTCTATTGATTCAACTTTCTTAAGAGCCCTTGCCAGCATTTCTTCAATTTTTGAGTTCCCCACATTTCTAACACTTGGTTGGGATTGAGCATTCTCATCTTTAGGAGGAGGAACATATGGAATTGAGATTCTATGATAGCGGTCGTCCTCAAGATTTTGCTCTCTATTGCCCCATCTCTCATTTCGATCAGGCCACACTTGCGTGTCATGATTCCTCCAACCTTGGTTCTCTTCCCTTGGGCGCCAAGGGCCTTGATTAGTCCCTTGGTATCCGGGTTGAGAACCCCCCATTTGATTTTCCATGTATTGGAATTCCTCCTTGTACCTTGGTCACGAAAATTCTCCTTCAAAATGCATTGGACCTTGCATTCCCACAACATTCACAAATTTAGTCCGAGCTCCCATCACATGCTTAGTCATTGACTCCATTTGAGTCATCATTTTCGCAAGATTTTCATCTTGCGCTTCATCTATTTTTCTTATTTTAGCTGTTAACAAACTAGAACTAGCATCATTTACAGATACATTCATCTCCCTTGTATGCCATTCCCTGTTCATCTTTATCATCCTATCCAAGAGGGCTTTAGCAAGACCATAGGTCTGGTCCATGGTTGATCCTCCATCTAGATTATTGGCAACTTATTTATTGATGGAGTCTAGGGCTCGATAAAAGCTTTGAAGAAGAATTCCATCAGGAAGATCATGGTTAGGACAAAGGGGCACTTTCTTTTTGAACCTCGGCCATGCTTCATGCAAAGGATCACTCGGCTCTTGCGTAAAGATTTTAGTATCATCCCTCAGCTGCAACATCTTTGAGGGAGGGAAAAACGATCCAAAAATGCATCTGTCAACTCTTTCCACAAGGTGATGCATCCCAGGGGTAACTCCTACAACCACATAGGGAAATTTCCTATTAGGGAAAATGGAAAGATCCTCAATATGATACACTCTTGGCTTATATTTGTTATATTGAAAGGTTGGTAAATCTCTAGGAGGTTCCTTAAATGACAGTTTGCATCCTCACTTGATTTACCCCCGAAGAGCCCTTTCATTTGCAATAGGTGCAATAGTGTACTAGTGACATGAAATAATGCATTCCCCATCATAGCTGGTAGGCGAATGGCACTTTCAATCTCAGGCATGACGGGGTTATCCTTTTCATGTTCCATATTTCCTTCCACTTAACTATCTCTTGCTTGCGAATGTCTACTCATATGAATTCACCCAAGATGACCAACAACAACAACAACGTTAAACTCCTTAACATGCAAGATCAATTCAAATTAACAAAAAACTCAAGGATATCAAGTTCTAGTCCCCAATAACGGCGTCATTTTTGATAACGCTCAAACTGCAGTCCTCACTTAGAGAGAATGTAAGAAATCATTGTATCAAAATAAATAATTCGATGAGTGTCGGGGTCGAATCCCATAATGACTAGAGAATTATGTGCACAAGAGTCGTTTAGTGAGTTGAATTGATTCACATCCAAGCAATGAAAATGTAAATGTAAATGTAAATTTTGGGGGATGTAAAGGCAAAAGTGTCATGGAGTCTACAATCAGATAAAAAAGAGATCAAGATAACTAAAATTGAGAAATAATAACGAGCAAAGGATAGAGGTGTGGTGTAGATGGGATATCAATCAAATTGAGATTTGCTAGATATTCAAATTATTACTAATATGTGCAAATAACCTTGGAAAAAGATGGATCCCGATGTTTTTCAATCAACTGAACTCCTTATCCTTGAGTTCTCTCCAATTTCCTGACACAATTTAACTATTCCAATATGATTTGGATTAGGGGCTAAGATATTTCTAGCCATCAACCTTTTATGGGATTATGATCATGGGTTTTGGCTATTTCTAGCCCAACCCCATACAATCAAATCTCAATCCACCACTAAATTCTCCCCCATTACTTATTTCTTTTTTTTCAAGATAAAATCAAGTAAGAAAATAATACCCATATTTTCAACTATGAGAAATAAATTATAATTTAGGGAGAATTCAATCGATTTACACTAATTTAGTAATAACTAGATAACTCTAGCAATACCCAATCAAAGTAAACACCCATCATCACACATCTCTAGATATAGATTTAGCTACTTATAATTGAGAAATACAAGAGTAAATTCAATATTAAAATTAATAATTTCATCATTAGGAGTATGAAAATCAAACTCATGATATTTCTACAATAATAGTTTTACCTTGATGAAGAAGAAGATGAAGATGAAGATAAAAATCAATATTCTAGTATTTATTCCTCTCCAACGGCGTTCTTCTCTCTCAAAAAGTAAAGAAATATTCAATAATATGTCAAAGTACTTTCTTTTAGAATATATATTAAAATAGGGAAAACATTCTCCTCTTTTTTAGGCTTTGTCAATTTTTCCCTTTTTAGGCGTGTCCTCAGTTACAATAGAACCGGTGGTTCCCCGTTTGCTATCCGCGACTGCCTGTTGTTTTCTTCTACAATCCTGTGAAGTTCCATGGCCTTCCAATGGTGCCTTTGGCATTCGCTGATTGGCATTCGTTAAATGCCGATCATATTCATCAGTGGTCCAGCCATTTCCAGCATCTGTCAGCGATGGAATCGGTAGATGGCTGATTGTTGTTTGTGGGCCGCCGATTGTAGATCTTCCTCAAGATAGTGGTTGCTTGTGTTTGATCGGTTTTTTGCCGGTGTCCTCCTGTAGAGCTTCGATTTTCACCCAAATTATATCCTTTTTACTCCAACTCATGCTCCTTTTATTAAAATCAGATACCTGCACATAAAACGACAAAAAGGGGAAAAAATCCAACTTAAAGACTTGAAAATTAAGATAAAGGTTATGCTTAAGAACCTAATGAGTTGGTAAATTACCAACTCATCAAGGCCAAGGCGCAAGAGTTGATGAATCTCAGACAAGGTAGCATAAGCGTAAGGGAGTATAGTCTTAGGTTTCTGTAGCTAGCTAGATTCGCCCCAGAGATTGTGCCGTCCATGAGGCTAGGATGCATCAGTTTTTGTACGACATTGGAAGGCATATGGTGAGAGAGTATGCAATTGCCTTATTGGTCAAGGATATAGGCATAGCCAGACTAATGGTCTATGCTAATAAACTAAGGACACCAAGGTTAGCTAGTAGACTAGAGAAGGAGTAGCACTATACGAAGAGGGCCAATTCAGCTGGCCATGACAGCAATTGTAGGGAAGGAATAAGCAGACCTGTATTCTAGTAGAGGTCATCTAAACCTGCTCAACCCGCAATAAGTGCTCCATCCTAGAGGTTCAGGGTTAAGCAGCTGGGTCCACCCTAGTCATGGTCAGGGGTTATGAGCTTCGAGCCCAATCACAGGCCAGTGTGACCCAGATAATCCCACAACTCCCTTCTTGTAGTAGGTAGGGGAGAAGGCACCCGAGGATGTGTTGAGTGGGGATGACCGGATGTTTCAACTCGGGCTGGCAGGTCCACATTCAAGGGGACTACCCCAGTGCAGGCCAGTGAGCTAGGAGTAGCATAGTAAGATCTCAAGGCATAGCCACAACTCCTCCTAGGGGTAATTAGGCTCGCAGAGGTAAGGCATTCTCAGAGGCAGTGGGAAAAATGGCTTGTATGCTCTAGCAGGTAGCCAGGACCTTAAGGTGTCACCAAATGTTGCTACAGGTATACTCACTGACTTTTCCATTGTGTTTATGCTTGTATGACTCTAGGATCCACTCTATTGTATATGTCCCCATACATTGTCTAGATGTTTGGGATAGAACCCAACGACTAGATGAGACCTTCTTAGTGTCTACTCCAATATGTCGAAGGGACACAAGGGCTGATCTTATCGAGTTGAAGATGATAGATTTTGATGTCATTATAGGTATGGATTGGTTATCTTCTCATTATGCCACACTGAATTATCGCACCAAGATAGTCACCTTCTAGTTCCATAATGAGCCGAGGATTGAGTAGAAGGGCAATGTGGTGGTGCTAAAGTGTAGGTTTATTTCCTACCTTAAGTCAAGGAGGTTGATCTCAAAAGGGTGTTTGTATCCCTTAGTCAAGGTGAGAGATGAGAACACTAAAGCACCAAACATCCAATCATCCTAGTGGTCAATGAATTTCAAGAAGTATTTTAAGATGAATTGCCATGGATCCCTCTTAAGAGGGAAATCGACTTTGGGATTGATGTTATTCTTGGGACAAAGCCCATTTCTATTATGTTGTACCGAATGGCCCCAATAGAAATGTAGGAGTTAAAAGAGCAATTGAAAGACCTACTATATAAGGTGTTGATAAGGCCAAGCACTTCACCTTGGGGTGCACCAGTCCTATTTGTTTGGAAGAAGGATAGGACCTTGCAAATGTGTATTAATTACCGCCAACTGAATAAGGTTACCATTAAGAAGAAGTATCCATTGCCTAGAATCAACCATCTGTCCAATTAGCTTCAAGGGGTGAAGTGTTTCTCCAAAATCAACTTATAGTGAGGGTACAATCACTTGCTAGTTAAGAAAGAAGACATTCTGAATATGGCAATCAGGACCCGGTACGTGCATTATAAGTTTCTTGTGAAGTCCTTCTAATTAATGAATGTGCCAACAACCTTTATGGACCTCATGAATAGGGTGTTCAAGTCGTACCTAGATTTGTTCATGATAGTATTCATTGATGAAACCTTGGTGTACTCCAAAAGCAAGGGTGATCATGCGAGCCACCTCAGGAATGTGTAGCAGACTCTAAAGGATCATCAGTTGTACGCTAAATTATTTAAGCATGAGCTCTGGCTAGATTCAGTGATATTCTTAGGCCATTTGGTGATAAGTGAGGGTATCAAGGTAAATCCTCACAAGGTCAATTCAGTGAAGAATTGACCGAGGCCCATAATTTCCATTCATATTAGGAGTTTCTTGGGCTTGGCAGGCTATTATAGAAGGTGTGTGGAGGTATTTCCTCTTTGTCCGCCCCACTAACAAGATTTACCTAGAAGAAGGCCAAGTTCTAGTGTTTAGAGGTATGTGAGAAGAGTTTCTAAGAGTGGAAAACCCGGTTCACTAAAGCACCAATACTGACTTTACTAGTGAGGAAAAATGGGTTTGTGGTGTATGATGATGCCTCGAGAATAGCCCTAGGGTGTCTGTTGATGCAAAATGGAAAGGTGATAGCCTACCCATCCAGGCAATTGAAAGTTCATAGAAGAAACTATCTGATGTATGTTCTCGAATTGGCTTCGATAATATTTGCGGTCAAAATATGGTGCCATTATCTGTATGGAGTCCATGTAGACATATTCACATATCTTCAAGCAGAAGAATCTGAACCTCCAACATCTAAGGTGGCTAGAATTACTCAAGGACTATGATGAAAGCATTTTGTGCCACCTAGAAGAGGATAATGTGATGGTTGATGCTCTCAGTCAGAACTCCATACGGAGTTTAGCTCATGTTGATGAAAGTAAGAGAGAGTTGGTCAAAGGAGTTCACCAGCTAGAAAGCATAAGGGTCTCCCTGTTAGACTCGAGGATGATGGTGCAGTGGTGCTAAACAGCTCAAAATCCTCCATAGCCGTGTAAGTAAAGAGAAAGTAGTATGGTGACCCCGCCATGCTCTAGTTAAGAGAAGGTATCCATCGACAGAGGACCATGGCTTTCAAACAAGGGTAAGATGGTACTTTAAGATATCAGGGAAGACTATGCATCCCGGATATAGATAGGTTCTGGGAGAGGATCATTATAGAGGCCCACAACTCTTAATACTCTATTATCCAGGTTCTACAAACATGTATTGTGACCTAAAGGAGATTTATGGGTGGCTATACATGAAGAAGAACATAGCCACTCATGTAGCCAAGTGCCCAAACTGTTAATAAGTCAAAGTAGAGCACCAAAGGCTAGGAGGGCTATCTCAGAACATAGAACATTCGGTGTGGAAATTGGAAGAGATCAATATGGACTTTGTAACAGGTCTACCTTGTGTTCGGCGGTGAAACTAAACGCAAGTGCACGTGGTCGAACAAGTAGTAAAGTGGCTTATTTCAAGCCAAGTATCGATCCCACAGGGACTGAACTACGGTATTAATTAACTTAAGCGTCAATGAACTATATCTCTGTGAATGCAGAGAGCCAAATAAATAATATTTTAAGAGTTAAGTTTACTACGTAATGAAAATCTAAGTCTAGATTAGAATTTGAGTCTGAAAAATAGCAATGAACAAGTTGAGGTTAAGACAAACATGCAGGGATGAAATTTATTAATTAATTTCAGCGAATCTTCTCTTCGGTTGCTAGTCAGGAATTTATTGCCTATGGATTGGATCTTTCGACTCCTATCCAATTTAAGAATCATGAGACCTTAATCTACATTTTTGTGATAAAAGGATTTCATGCTCTAGTTATCATTTGAGGGCGAATGATCCCAAGGGGGAGATATTGTAATACCTCATATACTCCAGAGAAGTTTTGAAATGATAATTAAAACCCTTTTTCTAGGTTTATAGGTGATTGATAGTTATATTGTTGAGCTAAGTGCCTTAAAGAAGCCATTGAACAAAAGTTTCAGGGAGAAAGAATGGACAACCAAATGGAAAGATGGACCATCATCTGAATCGTTGATTGAGGTAAGAGAAATTGAAGTTTCTGGAAGCAAAGGATGGAAGGCAGAATGCGGACCTTCTTTTGAAATGATGAACCGTTATTTTAGTTGTTGATGAAAGGTGTGAGAATTGAAATTTCCGGCTTAAGAAAGATGGTTGAAAAGGTGGACCTCATTTGATAATACATCTCGTCAGTTGGTTAGTCACTTGAATTTATGTTCTACCAGATGTGAAAGACAATTTAAGAGATGGACCATCAATTGAGAAGATGATCCATCCCTGAAATCTCAAGTACCTTCAATTGAGTTTTGCTTTTTGTCTATAAATACACCTTGCGACCATAACACCTATTTTTCTTCACTTTCACTCCTAGAAAAAAACTCCTAATCTCTCCCAAGTCCTTCAAATCTAAAAGTAGTTACCTAATCATCTTTAATGATTTTTCTCTTGCATGCAAGCTTAAATTGGTAAACCCTAGCTTCCTCTCTCTTAGGGTTTCAAGAAACAACTCTTTCCTAGTGCAAGCAGCTAGCAATCCTCTTCTCTCTACCTCATCTGGGGAATTATTCTCTCTTGTAAAGAATTAAGGTATGTAAGACTACCTTTAAAATATGAGACATCATGTTCTTCCCATCAATTTCTCCCTATTTTCTACTTTCATGCAATAATTTTAAGTATCTTCAAGTTTGAGCTGTGAATCATGAATAAATGCTTTGAAAACATTACATATTTTAGCATAAATTAGTATAATACAGTTCATGACTTGTATCTATGAAGTTTTATGGAATTCGTGCATCGTGTTGGAAAATGACTATTTTGTCATGATGTTAAATCTGTCTAATTATTGCTACGGTTTTTAGGAATCCTAAAATGTATTTTTGGCCAATGACTCATGTATATTATGATGAATTTTGTATTATTATTTTTGGCCAAGGCCATGTCCATAAATTGCTGGAGTGGAGAAAACGTGATTTCAGAATGAACATTCCTAAATGTGATCGAGCTTTTGCTTTAAGAATTATTTGTGCAAATGTAGTACAACAATGAGATGCCTAAGGAATATTATGATTTTAATGATTTTTAAAATAAAATAAAGTAAGTGTTTAACAAAGATAATGCGAGTATATACAAGGGAACGTGCCGAAAACTATATTTGTCAATGAAGGATAAGTGTGACCAATCTCGGGCGCTTCAGTATAGCCCCTGACAGTGAGTGGGATGGTTCAAATAACTTTATAACTAGATATTTCAAGCCTTCTATCCAGCAAGATAGTTGGTAGGGTTATCCAATCAAGCCCAAGGGGCCGGACTCCAGGCAAGCCTGGTGCACTGAGTTGGTTATTCCATGAACCTCCTTAGTAATTTTAGTTGTTTGGTCTTAAAATGCCATTTATGGTTGAAAGGTTGTTTAAGGAATGGTTTGAAGGGTTTTCAAATTGGATGGTAAATTGTATATTTTCTTTTATTATTTTAAATACAACTTTGATATCCAAATGTATGTCTTAACTAATTTCACATGCTATGTATTCCTTTCCAGTTGGGTTCTGTTTAGTTTCTTTTGCCATCTTATATATAGTACTATTACTTGTACTAATTCCCCTCCTTGTTGGGAGTGCTGTATTGTTTTATAATGCAGCCTCAAGTACAGATACTCGCAGATATGTCGTCCAATAGGCCAGGCCAGTTTAGCTTTTCGGTGAGCACCTTCAACTTTGCGGGTTAGCATGCTTCATCCTTTCCAGTGATAAGACTCAGGTCGGGGGCTGTGTCCCAACCAAATCGATGTACTTCCAGTATAGAGGCTTCATAGACGGACTACTGTTGTTATGTTTCAGTTCAGACTTTGATGGTCTGAGAATAGTCTGTCCTTATTTGTTTGAAAAATTGTTATTTTGGGAAGTTTAGTTCAGCTAACTGATTTCTTCCAAAATTCTCATATATGAATGCATTTTACTCCTTGTTAGTTGTTTATCTCACAGTTTCATACCAGTTGCAGTGGTACGCTCAGGCCAGCTATGGCGTCGGGTGACGGTCTCTCCTAGGCCTTGAGCTGGGGCATGACAGTTCTATTTAAACTCACTTTTATCTAATTAGGGATAAAACGGTAATAATAAGATCATATAGGACTATCAATTTAACCATTGACTAAAACCTAAAAATCAAAAACCAATTCATTAATCTAATAAAAAACTTACAAAATCATTTAAAGCCTATTAACTATTACACCCCGAAAATTTTTTTGGTTGTTGTTTATGTTTGTATGCTATGTTAGGGGAAGTGTGGATTGTATATTGGTCGTAGGTGTGGAGGGAAACATGTATGAATAAAAAAGCGAAGAGTATGTGAAGTTTATAAGTAAGGGTAAATTTTAAATGACCATATCTCCCATTTTGTATTGAGTTAGCCTACAACCTCTCATATTAAATGTATGTGAGTCTAGTTTTTAGAACATCAAACCACACATCAGTTAGAATTTGTAATAAAGAGTTATAGGCATTTTATGGTGGCAGTGACGTGGCCACCGCCCAAAAGAACGACCATCGCCAAACCCCTTCATATTATGAGTTTTGTATTATGAAATCACTTTCAACTTTTTCATATTTGAGGTGCTTGCTTACCCTCTGAAATTCTCTCAAATTTCTAACAAACAACTAAGGGAAAACAAGGAGAAACCTCAAGCACAACTCAACCAAAATACAAGAGAAGTTAAGAAAGTTAGTTTCCAAGAGTGCTAGATGTGTTTGTGGAGCTCATTTTGGTAGTTGTTTTTGGAGACCTTGCTGTGTTTTAAGAGATGGTTTTACTTCCTATATATCCACCTTGAAGTATATATTAAATACAAGAGAAAAGTTAAGTATTTCACCCTCTTTAAATCCCTCAATTACAAGCAAAACGGCTGGAATTTGGCAGCTAAGTGAGCTACTGATTGGACTATTTTGAGCTAACTTCTTGCTCGTTTTTTAAGGATTTATGGCAGTATTTTTAGCTGGAAATATACCTCATATTGAGGGGAAGGACTATATAATAATTTAGGTAATTTTTAGTCTTGTTTTCCCCCTCAAAAGCTAATGCAAACAAGTAGAGAAAATGGCCAAATATTGTTGATGTTGCCATGTGTTGTTATTGTTGTTGTGGCTGCCTTTGGTGAGTTATTTTTGGACTACATTTTGTGCTCTAGATTACGTTTGCTACATTACTATAAATTCATTGGATTAATAATGTTAAAGGCTGGTCATTGAAGTAGGAAATCAGGTAAAAAAAGTTCATCGGAAAAAGGTATGTAAGGCGTCTCGTCCGTTGTTCTTTAAAGCACGATTTGTGCATTGTGAGGTGAATGAGACAGAAAACTTTTTACATTTCTTGAGGAAGTATGTTAAGATCCATTTAAGCTTTAAAGTTTCATGTTTGATTCAAGCTAAATGTTCAGGTTATGTCTAGCCCAAATGAGGCGTTTAAAATGTGATATCGTGTTGATTGTTGTCGTAGTTGTACATTGAGTTTGAAACCCCTCAACAAGAAAGTTGTTAGTTTGTTCTTTACATCATGTTCTATACGTTATTTTGTCATGTATGAGGTTCTGATCACCTTATGAAATTAGAAATTGATGTTAATATGGCCACGTAAGAATAACATACGCTAAGAACGAATATCAAGATTAGTAAGGGTAAACTAGGGTACCAAACCAGTGATTCCTTAATATGGTTACCTAACTTCATCTATATGGTTACCTAACTTTATTTATATATGTTTTACAGTTCTTAAGGCTTAAAATTAATTCCGTAACTCCTATTCCTTAAGCTATTGTCACATTATCGAGTTACTGAGTGCTAATTAAAGTAGCGAACATTGAGGCTAAGTATCCATAAATTAGTCTGAGTACTCCCAATTGAGTTCAAGTTGAGTCTAAGCTTTCTAATTTGAATCCAAGTATTCATATGGAGTCCAAGTAGTCCAAATTTGGGTCTAAGTATCCAGAGTTGATTCTAAGAACCCATAATCAAGGTCCAGCATTATGTTCCTAGTGTCTCATGTTTATGTTAAGCTTTCAGGTCATGTTACATTTTATGTTCCCCTTTTGTCAATTTCTAGGGGTGTTATGATCAAGTTGTCCTCAATGTTAGGCCTGCTATCTAAGTTGGTTACTTTGCATTATTCAGTTGGTCATCTGAGTTGGAGCCAATATCCAAGTCAGGTTTATATTGCATTGTTTAGTTGCTCACTATCATGTTTTGCATTTTGTTTACCGCACACCATCTCTGGTTTAAGTATGAGATGGCTGATTATGCGATGTCGTACACCCTTTTTGGTCCGAGTATCAGATGTCTTATTGCACGAAGGATGGTATATGAAAATCCTAGTCCAAGTATCAAGCAACTCTTAAAGTTCTGGTCCAAGTAAAAGGTAGCCATACATAAATCCTGGTGCAAGTATCAGGTAGCTACCAAGTCGATTCTCATAAACTCCGGTCCAAGTATCAGAAGTGTTTGCATATGAGTAAATTATGTTATACTCATGCATAGAGTTTGTATATTGTCAAGACCAAAACATAGGTCCGGACTGAGACACAGAATCTAGAACCACAAATGACTCCAAGTTGACCCATGGCATGAACATGATAGCTAAAGAACATACATAAGCAAACTCTAATAACTAAAATATGAACAAGCAGAAATCTAAAGTACACTTCAACAATACAGATTCAATATTGACAAGCTGAGATTCTACATATTGTCTGAAAAGCTTCTAACATAACAGAAGAGCTGATGGAACAACATCCCCAACTAGCTCGCTACAAGTCTGAAACTAAAAGTAACACAACTCAACAATTTGATGGTCCTCTAAGTATGAGGACTCCCCAATAAGAGAACTGGACTAAGTTGCGGGACAGATTCTGAACATCTGAACTTGTAGCATGAAATGATATAGCATAAAGTATGCGGTCAGTTCTTAGAATGTACTAAGTATGAAAGGTAAGTAAAATAGGTTGAGTAATTGTTAACTGAAATCATGCATATAAATATAAATTGGTTGATGATGAGAGTAAGGACTGCATGTTGATATCTGAAAACATGAATTGTCGTAAATTGTATCTCATAACTAAATCGAATCAACCAAAGCAGAAACTAAAATCACAAGTAAAAGTTGATAAACTGATTACTCAGTCAAACCTGCTAAAACATAATATCATAAGGTATAAACATGCATAACTGAGATCATGAGGAACAATGGGAGACTCACCATATAACCGACACTATCACGATAGAGCTTACGTGATCCCAACTATTACACTAAATTGGGTAGAGCCGTCCAAAGCCTTGTCAGCGCTACAGGCACTACCATGATATTGATATCAAGATGAAGGCCCATTCGGGCCAGGGAAAGCTCACCAGGGAGGTCCCAAGGAGGTCCCAAGGTAAATGTATAATCATACATTGGTGCATAGTTCTATGACCCGGAGGTTTTATGAACCCCTAGCCTACTCGGTGCTAGAAACTGCTCCCTAAAATATGCAAGGTGCTCAGCATCATTTTTCAATGAAGCTGAAACCATACCATAAGCTAAAAAGTAGGAGCAGAGACTCCAAAATCCATATGGTAAGCTGATTTATAGAGCTAAACTAAATCATGAAAACATGCTTAATCTGAGTGAAATTACCCAAAATTTGAAGATCATTAATATTTGAAATAGACTTCACTAGTCAAAATAATAGATTCATATATTTAAGAATTAATAAATTTTATGCTTACATGATAACTCCTCATACTTGAAATCACGGGCTTAGACGCTTAAAATTCATAAATCATGCATAATAGGGAATAATCTTCATAAATTTAAAATCATGATTTAGTATGTAAATTGAGATTAAAAACCTCCCTAATAGCCATAAATCATCAACTGAAACATGGGAGAATTGAAACCATAGAGATAGCATGGAAGATTACATTGAATTGGGTTAAATCCTAGAATTTCACAATTTAGAACTTCAAAAGTAGAAATCATGAATATGGACTTGAAAGGGCATGAGGGTGGAAGAATTTCTCCCATTCATAACCGTACATACCTGGGTTGATGATCCCTTGACTTGTCTTGAAGAGCCCAAGAAGATTTGGAGAGGTTTGAAGAAAAAACCTAGTCCTTTTCTTGAGAGAAAATCCCACTATCGATCTTTTGGAAAGGGTAAGGATTTAGGCTAGGTTAATCCATTTAATATTACCTAGAGGAATCCCAAAATGACATCAATTAAGAGTTAGAAGCATAGGATTTTATTAAAATGCTCCCAAACTATCAAATTAAAACCTGCAACTGGCAGTTACAATGACCAACAGTACGGGTCGTGGTTTGATTTTACGACCCGTACTGAGGTTCGAATAATGCCTGGTGCTGCTTCACTAAACCACTTATAACATTTTACTCCGATCTCTAATTGATGCAAGATCGGATGCATTGGAAAGAAGACTCAAAGGGATTCTATCTAATATGCTAAATCACGTAAAAACACTTTGTAAAATGGGATATATGTCTCTTGAAATTCACCCTTATAAGAACTTATATGAAAACTCAATTGGTAAGAAGGATCACAACTCAACTTCATGATAAAGGTTCCTTATGACCTTAAGTTGTATCCAAGGAAGTTCTTATACTTAAGAATTGGTCTAACACATAGTTTTCATAAAATTCATCGGGTTCGAGCCTATCCACATACTTAGAAGGGTTCCAAACATAGACTAAAAGTCCTAGGCATTACAATATACCAACTCACAACTGAAACGACAATTTGTACCATCATCTTATGACTCATACTATGACTCTTACCACCAACCTACAACTCGTGGTTTCCTGCCATGACTAATAAGCACCTTTTTTTCAACTCTCTGAATATTTCCACGGTCGTATATCAAGACCTCTCATTCCTTGCCACAAGTCATACCATGACTCATACAACCAATACTTGGAAACCTATAGACACGTTACAAATCTTGACCACAGGTCATACCCACATTTTATGACTCGTAGTGGGGACTTATGGTCTGGGGAACCAAAATCTCTGCTCTAAACCATAGGTCTTCCTATGACCTGTACTACCAACCTATGACTGGTAGGTTGAGTCGTACTGAGGCAATTTTTCCAACTTTTCTACTGATCAAATTTCAAATCTCAAGTCTAGTCTTAGGGACTTTCGGGGTATTGTACATATAGGGTAGTTAGTTGCAGCATTATACAATATTTCTCTCTACCCTACCATCTGAGTTATGTTTAGCTATTGTTTGCCATTGTTTATGTTGAAAGGTTCCAGAATGTCAATTTATTTCTATTTCCTTCTATAGTTCAGTTATCTTTGGCATTTCTTTATTTATAGCTTTCAGTCATACATACCAATGCCTTTCTTTATACTAACACCCTTCCACTTGGTGATCCCTACAATCGTGCTGCAGGTGCAGATAGGAGCTAAGATCAATCGATACAGTAGGAGCCGAGATCTAGCGCAGAGTTGGTTTTCTCTTTTCTTTCAGGAGCCTTATGTTTGGTTTGGTCATTTTGAATTTTGATGCCTATATGGGTATTCCACGGCCCTGTCTCGTGCAATTAGTATTATTTTTCTCTTTTAAAGGCTTTTGTGGACTAGTTGTACAGTTGTTCAATTTGTGGCCTGGCTGGCTTTTCGTAGTTCTTTTCAGTTTTCATCATGACCTTGTCGACACATTATCTTTGTTATATTTGTCGATACCTAGTCGATTCATTTCTATTCTATGATTGACTATGACAGGTGGCCCTATTGGTCGAAGAGTTACAGTTCAAATGCTATATAGATGGTTTCTCGATCAATTTGGAATCGAGAGCCAGTCGCGTCCTACCCTAGTTTTAGGGCGTGACATTAACCCCAAAATCGATACCAATGAATAAATAACATTATTTCAAATTCAATTTATTGATTTAATCAATTTTTATTATCATTCCCCCAACTCCATAAAGGGGACATCAAGGATCCTAATAGCACCTACTAAACATATGCAGTATGTCTCATGCTGATGTTGTAAAGTTATAAGCAGTGGAATAGGCCACACTCTATATACATATATTGGATCATATATATAAACTGGAGGGACCACTGGGTAGAACTGTATAACATATTATATACTAAGTCTAGGAATCCTCTAAAGAGTCTTTAACAACATAAATGATTATTGTTTGAGAAAGGTCCCTAACATATCAATTATAGCATATACGTGCATAGCCAAAACATGGGCTCTAGACATCTGATAACTCAAGATAGAGATGGATTTTACCTGTAGATCAATTGTGGGAAACTACGTCTACTGAGGATGTTTGTTATCTTGTACACCTGAGCCCACATTTACAAAAATTCAACGACCATGAAAATAGAGACATCAGTACATGTAAAACATGTATTGGTATGTAAAGCATACTGAATAACAAGAAAACGCGTAAGAATGCTCAAACAAATCAGATATTAAAGATGAGAAATTCTGAGAAAATAAATACTAGAAACACAATTTGAAACTGAAACTTATACTATTAATAATTCCAGTGGTCCTCATATAATATTCTACTTATTTACTTATACATATAAAACCTACAATTTTCCTATGTGATATCTTTTCTTATTTCGGTAGTACTAACTAATAGGAAATCACAAATTGACCTACTAAAGGAGATTGGCATATATTGCCAACTGTTACAACTTTTTCTAAAATCTCATACTTTATGTGTCACAGTTTATCTGTAAGGTATGCCCCATAGGTTCCTATATGGTCTACACATAATCCTATATGTCATATCTTGTCTTAATTAGGGAAATCCACTACAAGAACTTCCAGCTAACTACTATTTGTTTGAATTTTGTGAACAGAATAGCATCACATGTAATGTACCTATAAATACCCACCCCATGCGTTACAGTAAGGTTATAATCTCATATTTCCTATAAAGGCTTTTAAAAATCATCTCGCATCTAAATCTTTAACATTAGTTAGTGAAAATATTTTTGTAATTCATGAATCATATAATTCATGACTAGTTTTCAATTACGTTAGCTTAAGAATTACATAATATATATATACATACATACATACATATATACATACATATATACATACATATATATATATATATATGTGTGTATATATATATATTGTAATACCACAAAAACTTTCGCAGACCAAACTCAGACTTTGCATGAAAAACTAAAAAGAACCAGAAAATTTTTGTCTAAGAACGACCAAGACAAGTCGTTGTCTGGGTCGTGGTCAGCCCTGCCAGTTGTCCTTCGGGAACCAACAAGACATGGAAAGACCCGTTATGAGGAGTAATGAGTCATCATATTATTCATTGCATTCCAAGCTTAAAAATTAGTTAATCACTTTTCAGGAGCCCACAAGTCAGATGACGAGTCCTCGTCTGATGCAACAACTCGTGGGGTGACTCGTTAGTTTGATCCCAGGTGTTGTTAGAAATCTTTTCCCAGTATAAAAGAGAAGAAATAATGACCTGTTGTATCACACAATGAGTCATTGTTTCCATCCATGATAATCAGTCCAGAAATTCCATAAATTTCCCAATGGAGGCGACGAGTAGATACAATGACCCTTTGGTTCCACCAATGAGTCGTTATGTCATCCGTTAGTAGGGAGTTCGATCTTCTCCTGTTAGTTACCATGAGAGGGACCAACGACCCATTATTCCATAAAATGAGTCGTGGTCCATTTCTAGTGAGCCAAATTTCAGGCCTAGAACCAATGACTGGTCCCAATGTGTCATGGTATCAACCAACGACTCGTTGTGTGATCCATTAGTCCCTGTTAGGCAGTTTTCCATATTTTCTTTTAGGGGCATTTTCCTAACTTCCAACTATTTTAGTTCCTAAATTAAAATGTTTTGGGCACATTCTGGAGTGAATTAAAGGGGTAATCGGCTAAATCCCTTTCATTTTTCACTCAACTCTCGATCTCTAGAGCAAGGAAGTTCCAGACAGTTCTCTCAAAGCAAGCTAGGGATTTCAAGCTTTCACTTTAGATTCTCCAGATCCTTTTCAGGAAATTCGACTCCAGGTATGTGAGAATTCAATAAGGGAATTGTCCTTTCCTTATGCCCCAAAACTCTTCTAAAATGCTTATCAGTTCTAGCCCTGAAATTTATCGTTAGAGTTCATTTGTCAATAAATTATGGATTTCTTCCTGTTATGATTTTTGTGAATAATTAGGGTTGTTGTTAACTATACTTCTGGTCATTATCTCTTCTCATGAAATTATGTGAGTTTAGCCCTAGCTTCTTGAATATAGTGAATTGAATATTTCAGCATGTTCTAAATTCAAGTGTTGCTTGATTCCGATTGTTCATGAAATTACCAGGATAGTACAGTTACTTGATCAAGAGTAGAATTATTAATTGTTTAGTCTTAGTTAGTACTTAGTAAATTTCAGTATCTTACAAAAATGTCAGCTGATCAGTTTGACTATAGTCAGTCACTTGAGGTGTCAGTAATACCTCCCAATCCCATTTTTTAGTTATCACTTATCAATTAATTCTTTTGATGGTTACGATGCTTCCAGATAAGCAACTCTGACCAGTATTAGAACCAGCACCTTTAGTTATCAGTTTGCTCTTCAAACTGTTACGATGGTTCTACTTATGAAGCTCTAGCCAGTCTTAAAGCACCAGCTTACAGCTATCCGGTCTGATCGACTCTCAGGGTATTTTTAGATAAGTACTCCTGACTTAGTCCAGGACCCCAGCTTCGAGCTATTATCTTAGTATTCAAGTTAGGACTATCCAGTGGGAGTAATACTTAGCATAGAGCGGACCAGGGTTCCAGCGCACCTAGGTTCCCAGAACTACGTTGCCACCATAGGTTGTTGGCCCAACGGGCTCAGCTTTGTGATCACCCAGCCAACCACTATAACCTTGCAAGGTACAGTGGGCTTTCTCTGATGGGGTGTATACATTGAACTCCATATTTAGCTCACATGATTATATGTCGGCTATGGACTCTCCCACTTGTCAATTCAGTTTAGTTTAGTTCAGATCAACTCAGTCTAGCTCAGTTCTGTCGCTCAGTTCAAAGACATGTTATTGACCACCAGTCAGGGTCATTATTGTCCATATCAGTTATAACTCAGTTTATCAGTATTCAGTATCAGTTGTTCATTTCATGTTATTTCAACTCAGTTGTTTATTTTCCATGCTTATTGTATATCTCACTAACTCAACACATTTAAAGTATTAACACTATGTTGTGTCATATTATGATACAGGCGTAGGTTCTCATCCCCAGCATCGTCAATAGTTCCTATCGACGATTCCAGGAGCAACAGTTCATTTGGTGAGTCCTCATCTTCTGATGATGCTATTTGTTTCTCAGTTAGTTTCTTTTCAGCTAGACTTTAGAGTTAGTTGGGGGCTTGTCTCAGCAAGTAGTGGCTTCCATAGACAGTTGTTTATAATTGTTTTCAATGATGTTTTACACTTTTAGCAGTATTGATTTATAAATATTTTTTTAAAACTTCTACTTATGTTTACTTAGTATACCAGTGTAAATGTTAGACCATGGGTTAACTTTACTTGTGGCACCAAGTACCGTGTCTCGGCTAGGGTATAGACTCGGGACATGATAAACTTGGTATTAGAGGACTAGGTTTAGAGTCCTAGGATGTCTAACAACTGCGTCAAGTAGAGTCCTTTTCATGGGTGTTAAGCGCGCCACACTTATGATGGGGAGGCTACAAGATGTTACTAGGAAAACTCCCTTTTATGCATATTACTTATAATGCATTGAAGTTGAGTCCAAAAATGTCCTCCTAAATCGTACTTTATTCGTTCTAGATAATAACTATGCCTCCAAGACGAGGAAATGGAAGGAGGGATGGCAACGCTAATCGACCTTCCCCACCTTCTCCAGCAGCCCCTCACGATGACCCAGTGTCCTCAGTAGAATTCTCAGTGGCAATCCAGCTGCTGGCTCAAATGGTGAATAATCAAGTGAACCAGCAGGTGGTCCCAATGAATAGAAACGAGTCTGGAGCAGCTACTAGGGTTTGGGACTTCACCCGAATGAACCCTCCAGCTTTCCATGGATGCAAGGTGGGAGAGGACCCGCAAGATTTTATAGATGAGGTGCAGAAGATCAATTGAATTATAGGTGTTAGCTCCATGGAGAGTTCTGACTTGGCTTCCTACCAGTTGAAAGAGGTGGCTCAGATTTTGTACGGCCAATGGAAGGAAGGGAAGACAGCCGCAGCAGGGCCAGTAGAGTGGGAAAAGTTCACAACTTCTTTTCTAGAGAGATTCTTTCCTCAAGAATTGAGGGAGGCCAAGGTCACAAAATTCATGAATCTAAGGCAGGGTAATAGAACCGTGGAGGAGTATGCATTAGAGTTCACTCGGTTGTCGAGGTATGCTCCAAATATGGGAGCCGAGCCAAGGGCTCGCATGCTTTAATTTGTTAATAATGTGTTAGATTTGGTACTTAAAGAGTGTAGAACCGCGATGCTCATCAAGGACATTGATCTCTCCATCCTTTTCATTCACGCCCAACAGATTGAGGCAGAAAACTTGAAGGATATGGAGCAGGAGAACAAGCGGGCCAGAACAAGTTAGTTAGATTATGGCCACCAAAGGTCTGACGGTAGTAGTCGTCCATAATAGCAACAAGAAAAGACTCCAGCACCCACATTAGCCACCACCCCTACCTTCCGACCCTACAAGGATTGGAAGTGTGGAGCATCTGGCTCTCAGTCCCAAAGTTTCAGTGTCAGCAACCATTACCCATCTTGTCCTAAGTGTGGAAAGAACCATCTAGGGGAATGCCACATTGTCAAGGAGGTATGGTTTGGATTTGGGCAGTTGGATCACCGATTAAAAGAGTGTCCTTCAACAGGACGGGGGAGAGCTTAGCCTACTTCAGTAGCCCCAGTAGGTCATCCAACTTAGTAGGGAAGTACTTCAGGTACGGATGACAGTCAGCACAAAAAACACTTTTATGCTTTGTCTTCTCGTCAGGATCAGGAGAGCTCACGTAACGTAGTCACGTGTATGTTACATCTTGTCCACCTAGATGTATATGCCCTACTAGATCCAAGAGCCAAAATATTGTTCCTGACTCCTTAGGCGGTTGTTCAGTTTGAAATTAGTCCACGAGTTCTCTTAGAACCATTCTCAGTCTCTACCCAATTGGTGAGTTAGTTAGAGCTAGCCGGGTATATAGAAACTTCCCAATCTCAGTGTTGAATAAAGTCATTCCATCTGATCTAGTAGAGCTAGACATGGTCATTTTTGACCTCATTCTTGGCATGGATTGGTTACATTTTGGTTATGCCTCAGTCTATTGAAGAACTAGATTCGTCAAGTTTTAGTTCCCTAATGAGCCAGTCTTAGAATGGATAGTTAGTGTTTCAGTGCCTAAGGGTTGGTTTATTTCCTACCTTAAGGAAAGAAAGTCTAGAGGGTGCATCTATCACTTAGTTTGGGTCAAAGATTCTAGCTTCGAGACCCCAACTACAGAGTTAGTTCCTATTGTCAGCGAGTTCCCTGACGTTTTTCCCGAAGATCTTCCTGGAGTCCCTCCCGAGCAGGTAATAGACTTTAGCATAGACCTTCTTCCAAACACTCAACCCATTTCTATTACTCCTTACAGAATGGTCCAACTAAGCTTAAGGAGTTGAAGGAACAGCTAAAAGACCTTTTTGATAAGGGTTTCATCAGACCCAACATCTCTTCATAGGGTGCTCCAGTGTTATTTGTGCGAAAGAAACATGGTACTCTCAGAATGTGTATCAACTACCGTCAACTGAACAAGGTTACAATCAAGAACAGGTATCCCCTACCCAGAATTGGCAACTTGTTCAATCAACTTCAGGGAGCCAGTTGTTTTTCTAAGGTAGATCTCAGGTCGGGGTATCATCCGCTTAAGGTCAGGGAACGTGACATACCAAAACAACTTTAAGAACTTGGTATGGTCACTATGAATTTGTGGTTATGTTCTTCATACTAACTAATTCCCCAACAACTTTCATGGACCTGATGAACAGTGTATTCAAACAATATCTAGACATGTTCATCATCGTATTCATAGATGACATTTTTGTATACTGCAGAAATGAGGAGGAGCATGATAACCATCTAAGGAATGTGTTGTAGACTCTTAAAGACCTCCAATTGTTCTCTAAATTCAGCAAATATGAATTCTTGCTAAATTTTGTGGCTTTCCTTAGTCATATGGTCTCAGGTGAGGGTATTTGGGTAGATCCTCAAGAGATAGCGGCGGTGAAAGATTGGCCAAGACCTACTTCCCCAATAGATATTAGAAGTTTCCTAGGTCTAGCCGGTTATTATCGATAATTCATGGAAGAATTCTCTTCTATTGCGTCTCCTCTAACTATAATAACTCAGAAAAAGGTGAAGTTTCAGTGGTCAGATGCATGTGAGAAGAGTTTCCATGAGTTCAAGACTCGACTCACTATAACTCCAGTTTTGACTTTAATAGAAGGAACAGATGGGTTCGTAGTCTATTGTGATGCTTCTAGAGTTGGTCTTGGATGCATTCAGATGTAGTGGGGTAAGATGATAGCTTATGCCTCCAGACAGCTCAAAGTTCATGAGAATAATTATCCGACTCATGATCTTGAATTGACGGCAGTGGTGTTTTCTTTGAAAATATGGATGCATTACCTTTATAGGGTTCACGTGGATGTTCTCACCGACCACAAGAGCCTTCAGTATGTGTTCAGTCAAAAAGATTAACCTTCATCAGAGAAGGTGGTTGGAGTTAATGAAGGATTATGACATGAGCGTGGTATACCACCCAGGTAAGGTGGTGGCTAATGTCCTAAGCAAGATGTTCATGGGGAGCGTTGCTCATATTGAAGAGGGAAGAAAAAACTGGAAAAGGATATTCACAGGTTAGCTCAGTTGAGAGTGCAATTGGTGGATTCAGTTGAGGGTGGATCAGTATTGCAGAGTGGGTCAGAATTCTCGTTAGCTTTTGAGGTTAAGTCAAAGCAGGATGAAGATCCTATACTGCTTAAGCTAAAAAAAGCAGTTCTAAGAAAAGAAGTAGAGGCCTTCTCCAAAAGGGGAGATGGTGTGCTTCGTTATTAGGGCAGGGTATGTGTTCTGGACGTAGGTGACTTGAGACGGAGAATACTGGCAGAAGTGCATAGCTCCAGATATTCTATCCACCCAGGTGCCACTAAGAGCTATGATCTACGGGAAATCGACTGGTGGAATAGCATGAAGAGAGATATTGCAAAATTTGTGACTAAGTGCCTGAACTGCCAGCAGGTTAAGGTTGAACACCAAAGACCGGGGGATATGAATCAAGATATTAGCATACCCACATGGAAGTGGGAAGAAGTGAATATGGACATCATTACATGTCTACCTCATACTCATCGGCAACATGATTTAATTTGGGTGATAGTAGATTGAATAACCAAGTCAGCACATTTCCTCCCAGTTAAAACTATAGACTCAGCTAAGGATTACGCTAAAATATACATCTTAGAGTTGGTTAGACTGCAGGGAGTTCCCTTATCCATTATTTTAGATAGATACCCAGGTCACCTCGCATTTCTTGAAGTCATTTCAGAAAGGACTCGGTACTCAGGTCCAGCTTAGCACATCTTTTCACCGTCAGACAGATGGAAAAGCGGAGCAGACTATTCAGACCATAGAAGATATGTTGAGAGGTTGTGTGTTTGACTTCAAGGGTAGTTGAGATGATCACCTACCTCTCATCGAGTTTGCATACAACAATAGCTACCACTCTAGTATTCAGATGGCCCCGTTTGAGGCATTATATGGTAAAAGGTGTAGGTCTCCTATAGGGTGGTCTGAAGTTGGAGAAGCTACCTTGATAGGACTAGAATCAGTTCATGAAGTTATTCATAAAGTGCAAATGATAAGAGAAAGGCTGAAAATAACTCAGAGTCAACAGAAATCATATACTAATGTGAGGAGGAGATAGTTAGAATTTTCTATAGATGATTGGGTGTATCTGAAAACTTCACCCATGAAAGGGGTGATAAGGTTTGGAAAGAAAGAAAAACTCAATATGAGGTATGTAGGACTATATAAGCTTTTGAGGCGAATTGACAATGTGTCCTATGAGTTAGAATTACCTTCGGAGTTAGCATTTGTGCACCCAGTCTTCCATGTGTCACTGTTGAAGAAATGCATAGGTGATCTGAGTTCAGCGGTGCCACTACACAGTGTGGGTGTGAAGGATAGTCTCTCTTATGAAGAGGTCCCAGTTTAGATCCTAGACCGTTAACTTGATAAATAAGGAAGAAACTTCAGTGAAAGTCTTGTGGAGGAACCAGCTAGTTGAGGGAGCCACATGGGAGACAGAAGAAGACATGATGGCTAAATACCCTTATTTATTCCCTTACAGTTCAGTTTCAGCATCAGGTATTAAATTCCTCCTCAATACTCTATTCAGTTCCGTATTCATAAGTCCTATTCGTGTTTTCAATATGCATCCTAGTTGCATCAACTTAGTTAGTATGGTTAAATTAGTTTGGAGTCAACCGTTCTTTTAGAAATCAATTTATAGTTTCAGTCTGGGAATTGCAGCTCTTATCCCAAAGTTCTTGCAGTTTTAGCCTTTATTCGAGGACGAATGATCCCAAGGGGGATATATTGTAATAACCCAAAATCCTAGACCAAACTCAGAATTTGCAAGAAAAACCAAAAAGAACCAGAAAACTTTTATCTCAGAACAATTGAGACAACGAGTCGTTGTTAGCTGTAACGACCAGTTGTCCTTTGTGAACAAACGTGACATGGAATGACCTATTGTAAAGAGTAACGAGTCATCCTATCACTCATTGCATTCCTAGCTCAAAAATCAATTAATCCCTTTTCAAGAATCCACGAGTGAGATGACGAGTCGTTGTCTAATGTAACAACTCGTAGGCTGACTCGTTAGTTGGAGCCCAGGTATTGTTGGAAATCTTTTCCTAGTATCAACGAGAAGCAACAACGACCCGTTGTATCAAAAGAGTCATTGTTTCCATCACTAATAATCAGTCCAGAAATTCTTCAAATTTTCTAGTGGAGGCGACGAGTAGATACAACAACCCATTGGTTTTACAAATGATTCATTGTATCAGCCGTTAGCAGCGGGTCCGAGCTTCTCTTGTCAGTGACCACGAGAAGGACCAGCGAGAAACTGTTCCATCTAACGACTCCTGGTCCCCTTCCGTGGTCCATTTCCTGTGAGACAGATTTCACACCCAAAACTAATGAAAGTCCCAATGAGTCGTGGTATCAACCGACTCATTGTGTGACCCATTGGTCCCCATCGGGCAGTTTTCCATATTTTCTTTCAGGGGCATTTTTGTAAATTCCAGCTATTTTAGTTCCTAGAATACGTTGTTTTGGGCATAATTTGGAGAGAACTAAAGGGGTAATCTACTAAATCCCTTTCTTTTTTCACTCAACTTCCGATCTCTAGAGCAAGAAAGTTCCTGATAGTTCTCTCAGAGCAAGCTAGGGCTTTCAAGCTTTCTCCTCAGATTCTCCAGATCCTTTACAGGAAATTCGACTCCAGGTATATGAAAATTCCCTTGTGCGCCCACACTCTTCTGAAATGCTTATTAGTTCTAGCCCTGAAGTTTACCTTTAGGGTTCATTTGTCAGTAAATTATAGAATTCTTCCTGTTATGATTTTCATGAATAATTAGGGTTGTTGTTCACTATACTTTGGTTCATTATCTCTTTTCATGAAATTATGATATTTTAGCCCTGGTTTGTTGAATACAGTGAAATGAGTATTTTAGCATGTTCTAAATACAAGTGTTTCCTGATTTCGATTGTTCATGAAATTACCATGACAGGACAGTTGCTTGATCAAGAGTTTAATTATTGATTGTTTAGTCTCAGTCAGTACTTAGTAAATTTCTGTTATACCTCAAAAGCCCAAAGATTACACCTGGGAGTTAAAATGGATAAAATAGGATTTTCTACACCAGGTCACAATATAAGTCGTCATGTGACCCATCAGGTTGACCACAAGTCGTTAAGTGACTCATGGTGAGGAGTATGACTTGAGCTGGAAATTTCTGGTTTTGAGTCCCAACAGACGTGACCATGAGTCATTGTCAGGGATGAGGTCCAGGTAGGTGGTATTGGCAATGCACCTAATGGGTGGATCACCACCACTCATTGGGTGCACCACGAGTCATGGTGTGCCTTGTGGTAAGCTCAGGTATGTTTTGGGAAGTGGAGTTAACGAGTGGTGACCACGACTATTCGTGATGTAGGCCGTGGTGAGTTCTAGGAGAAGCTTTGGCAGTGTGCTTAATGACAACAGAGGACGACTCATTGTCAGACGTAACGACTCGTCCAGTCCCTTGTTGGGGCTGGCAGTTTGTTTTCCACTGCGATTTTAATAAGGGTTTATCCGTAATTTTTATGATCCTAAGGCCTAAACTACATCTTTATAAGCTATAAATAATGAGTTTTAAGAGAGTTAAGTTCACTCTAGGCTATTCCTACTCATGCATGCAAGTGTAGAAGACTAGAGAGGTGATCAAGCTCAATTTCTTCCAAGTTCTTTCCAATTCTTCCTTGGGAAATTAGAGAAGTTGTAGGATCTTATTCTCTTAGGTATGTAGGGTTCTGAATGGGTGAAATTACTCATACCCATGCCCAATCTCTCTCTAATTTGTGAAATTCTATTGTTAATTCTATGGTGTTTTTATCCCAATTCTTATGAAATCCTTATGATCTATCTATGGGTTAATCCCTCTCATGTATAGATTCATGTTTATTAAATCATGGGAAGATTTTATGAATATCTGAATTATAAACTTATGGATTTAAATCTCTACAAACTATGCCCATTTTGCATGTTTTATAAGAGTTTAAGTTATAATTCTACTTTGATTTTTTGATGTTCATTAACCCATCATGATTTATGACTTTGGATAAGATTTCTCTCAAATGGTCGCCATGAATTTATGATATATCAAGTATATACATGATTACATGTATGCATGGATTTCATGATTTACGGATTTATAACTTTTTGGCCAATTCATGGGCCGTTGTTTATGGATTAACATGTATTTTAAATGGGGAGCAATTATGACGTTATTTATTTGTCCATGAATTTCATGAATGATGTTACGATTACTATTACGAGCCGAATGTGCATGTTTTTGGGAGCAGTGTCTAGCACCGAGTAGCCCCGCATTCAAAGGACTACACTGGTGTCTCAAAACTACATGCCACTGTAGGTTTATTTTTATATATATTCCAATATTAATGGATCCCCTCTTTGTGATATCACATACTGCACGTCCCTTGCCTAGAAAAACATGGGACAACTCTGCCCTCTTGAGTGAGATAGTTGGGGTATCATGTAAGGCTCTACCATGATGGTGTCGGTTATGACGAGTCCTCCCATGGTTCGCTATGATTCATGCATGGTTATGTTTCTGCACATTGGCTCAAGTTATGTTTAATAAGGTTTTTCCTTTATGATTATGATTATAAATGAATTACGAATACTTTGAACCCTTGAGCCTTATGTTTGCATTATGATATTTATGTTACGATCATATTGTCCTGTTCTTAATTTCATGTTATGATTAGAGTTCCACTATGTTTATCATGTTAAGTCTTCCGCTTTAATTGATAGTGAGATGTATGTTCATGCCATTGTCGCTTTAGAGTCTCTCAGGGCTCCTTTTCCTGTATCTCGATCCAGGCATATGTTCCGGTCGTGACAAACTTGATATCAGAGAAATAGATTTTGAAGTGTCCTAGGGTGTCTGAAATTCGCGTTAAGTAGAGTCTTTTTCATGGTGTGAAGTGATCCAAACTTATGACGAATAGGCTACGAGATGTTTAGGAAATGTTCCCTTCTTTCATGATTCTATCTCATGCCATAAGTTTGACTCTCTCTATTTCGCTAACTCGTGTTATACGCCTCTGCAGAAACATGTCTTCTCAGCACAACAACAGAAGTCAGCCAGCCCCACAACCTCCAATGGATTCCATGTGAGTTACAAATGAGGAACTCAGGGCTGCCTTCAGAATATTGCTACGAGCCATGATCATCGCGCCTAACAAGCAAACCATCGCACCTATGAACCATATCGTAGAGGCGATGGCTACTAAGGCTCAATAACTCACGAAGAGGATCCCGTCTAAGTTTGGTGATTCGGATATAAGTGGAGAACGTAAGGGGGAACAAAGGGAAAACAAAAGGCCTAGGACGAAAAACTTGGTTAGTTCCCAGCAAGGGTCGAGTAGTGGTAGTCTCTGTCAACCTCTTCAGAAGTCCTTAGCTCAATTTTGGGGATACAGGTCCCGGATGAGGGAGATTACTTACCCAGTTTGTGAGCGCTGCGGGAAGAACCACCTAGGAAAGTTCTTGGAAGGTTCAGATGTTTGCTTCTATTGTGGCTAGCCCAGTCATAAACACAGAGATTGCCCTTCTATCAAGCGATACGGTTAGAGAGGTCGTGCCCCGACCGCCCGTCCAACAGCCCTGTCCAATTGGCCAGCTTCCCAAAGGTGTGGTGGAAACCACCATGTAAGGTGTTAGATCGGCAAGGATTCTTTCTTCTGGTGTAGTAAGCCCGAAAACAGACTCGGAGATTGCCCTTCCATTAGACCGGGTGACAGTGGAGCCCGTGCCCCAACTATCAGGTCTACAGCTCGCCTATCTCAGTAGCGCAGGTTACCAAGAGCAAGTGGCAGTCAGCCTCAGATGTAGTCCCAGGTATGTTATAAGCCTTCCTAACGAACCTACCATGATTTCTAGATCCGAGAACTACTGTACGAGGTACAAGATCCCTTTGTGCATTTTAATATAAGGTTTGCTTCGTGGAAGTTAAGGAATGGTAAGTGAAGGGCCAAGTCAGGTCTTGAGTATTCTAGTAAGAAAGTTCTATGAATAGTATTTGGGAGTAGTCAATCCATCCTCATTTAGATGTTTCCCTTATGTTTTGCTCAATGCTACACTAGACTCATGCTTATGTTCAGAATGCAAAGATGATAAGTCATTCCCTCAGTCAGCGATCCCAGTATTACCCATTTAGCTTTATGTCATGACCCTCATTACGTATGTGAACTCATGTCTATTAGCACGCTAAGCTCTATGAACTCAGTCCCTAAGATTTCCCCTATCGGCTCATAAGATCATGCTATATCAAGTATATGCCTAGCTTAAATCTCAAATACAATTTGTACTCATGATTCCCTTACTCTAAATCGTATGGATGTTCCCCATGATGGAGATAATGGTAAAAATGGGTACGTTCAAGGTAACTCCCTATCCCAGCCATAGGTGCCCGATATGTAGAAGTCTAGGAAATACGGATATTAGCCTAGCCTGGAAGTGTAACAACCCACATGGTCATTTTGTGATTGTTGATCCATTTCCCTGGGTTGAAAGTTTCCATATCTTTTTTTTGTTATTCATTACTTGTGGAGGTGGATGACACCATTTTCGAGATGATTTAATGAAGATCGGGTGAGATTTTTTATTTTGGAGGGTTTGAGGTTTGATAGGTTTTACCAAAGTCAACATTTCAGGTTAATGAGCTCAAATTTGGGTTTTGAAAGCTCTGTTGATTCTAGATGATTATTTATAACTTAGTTGGATAATTTGCATGGATCTCGAGGTTATTTGGGAATGATTTGAACCCTTGGTTGAAATTATGAGCTTTGAGGAGGCTAAGTTTGACCATGGTCAATTATGAACAAAACAACCTATTATTAGTAATTTGATGATCCCAACTGGTCCAGAATGCATTTTATGATTTAATTGCGTATTTGGGTTTTGATTGGGGGATTCCGAATGAGTTTCAAGTGGATTTGAACGTTCTATGTATTTGGCATGATCTTAAGCATAAAAGGTGAAAAATCAGAGGTTCGAGACTTCAAAATTCTTAGCATAAATTGCAGGAGTTTGTCTTGTTGACTCGTCAGATGGTGATGTTGTTATTCAAAATAGATCAGAATCATCCTTAGTGACTAATTTAAAAGCTAGACAAGACGAGGACCCTATTTTCATAAAACTAAAGGAAACCACTCAGAATCAGAATGTAGACGTCTTCTCCAAAGGGGGAGATGGTGTGTTCGGTATCAGGGTTGCTTGTGTGTTCCGGATATTGATGATTTGAGAAATCGAATGTTGCATGAGGTTCACGGTTCCAAGTACTCCATACATCCAGGTACCACCAAGATGTACCGTGACCTATGGGAAGTCTATCGGCGGAATGGCATGAGGAAGGACAATGCTGAATTTGTGACTAAGTGCCCAGATTGTCAACAAGTAAAGGTTGAGCACCAGAGACCAGGGGGCTGTACTTCAGGACATTAGTGTCCCTACTTGGAAGTGGGAGTAGATTAATACAAACTTCATCACAAGGTTGCCTGGCACTCGTTGACGATATGACTTCATTTTGGTGATCAAGGATAGGTAGACCAAAGCTGCTCATTTTCTTCCGGTCAAAACCACTAATTCAGCGGAGGATTATGCCAAACTATACATTTCGAGAGCTAGTTCGGTTGCATGGATTTCCCTTTTCCATCATATCAGGCAGAGGTACTCAATTTACCTTTCAGTTTTGGAGATTGTTTTAAAAGGGACTTGGTACTCAGGTCAAGCTCAGTACAACATTTCACCTGCAAACAAATGGTCAAGCGGAGCAGACAATTCAAACTATTGAGGACATATTGAGAGCATGTGTGATTGACTTCAAGGGTAGTTAGGATGATCATTTGCCTCTCATTAAGTTCGCGTACAATAACAGCTACCATTCCAACATTCAAATGGTTCCATTTGAGTCTCTCTATGGGGGGAGATGTAGATCGCCTATTGGTTGGTCTGAATTCGGTGAAGCTGCGATGATAGGACTAGATTCAGTATATGAGGCCATGGAGTTTAGCTCATACGAGATAGGTTGAAAATAGCTTAAAGCCATCAAAAGTCCTATGCGGATGTGAGGTGGAGAGAACTTGAGTTTGAAGTCGATGCTTGGGTGTTTCTAAAGGTGTCTCCCATTAAGGGAGTGATGAGGTTCGAAAAGAAAGGAAAACTCATTCCCCGTTATGTTGGCCTCTATCGAATTGTGAGATAGGGTTCGTAAGGTGGCATATGAATTGGAGTTTCCCTCATAATTAGCTTCCGTTCGTCCAATTTTCCATATATCACTCTTAAGGAAGTGTTTGGGTGATCCAGCTCTAGTAATTTCGGTAGACAATGTAGGTGTAAAAGACATCTTTGGTTATGAAGGGGTTCTAGTGGAGAATATTGGATCGTTAGGTTCAAAGGTTAAGGAACAAGAAGTAGCTTTAGTTAAGGTTTCATGGAGGAATCAACATGTTGAGGGATCTAAGTGGGGAGCCGAGGCAGATATGATGACTAAATACCCACGTTTATTCTCTTCCGGCTTAGTTTCATATTAAGGTGTCAGTTTCCTCCTTAACACTCGATTAGTTTTCATGTTCAGCTCATGTACCTCAGTTTCTTTCGTGTAAATGGATATATGTGTGCTTCGGGAATTCAGTTTAGCCATGTAGTTCAGTTCGGAGGTAGTCGTTCTATTAATTTTCAGCATGTATGATCAGTATTTGAGTATGATAATTGCATTTCTCTATTTTCTATAGGATTTTCAAGATTTGGGGACGAATGTTCCCAAGAGGGAGATATTGTTATACCCCGAAAGCCCAAAGATCAGACTCCATAGTTAAAATGGACAAAACAGGATTTTCTATTCCAGGTCATAGAACGAGTCATCATGTGACCCGTCAGGTTGACCACGAGTCATTAACTGACACGTGGTGAGGAGTATGACTTGAATTGGGAATTTCTGATTTTGAGTCCCCACGGGCATATCCAAGAGTCATGGTCAGCCCCACGACTCGTTGAGTCACTCGTGGTTAAGGATGATGTCCAGGTAGGAAGTATTGGGTAGTGCACCTAACGTGTGGGTCATCACGACTCATTTTGTGCACCACGAGTCGTGGTGAGCTCAGGTATGTTTTGGGCAGTGGAGTTAATGAGTGGTGACCACGAGTCGTAGTCACCACTAAAGATTCGTGATTTTGCCTGTGGTGAGTTCTAGGTGAAGCTTTTGCAGTGTGCTTAACGTCAGCAGACGACAACGCATTATCTGAGGCAACGACTCGTCCAGTCCCTCGTTGGGACTGGCACTCTGTTTTCCTCTGCTATTTAATAAGGGATTATCAATAATTCCTATGATCCTAAGGCCTAAACTAAGACGTTTTAAGCTATGAGTAATGATTTTTAAGAGGGGTAAGTTTATTCTAGTTGTTCCTATTCATGCATGTAAGTGTAGAAGACTAGGGATGTGATCAAGCTCAATTACTTCTAAGTTCTTCTCAATTCTTCCTTAGGCAATTAGAGAAGTTGTAGAATATGATTCTTTCAGGTATGTAGGGCTATGAATGGGTGAAATAATTCACAACCATGCCCAATCTCTCTCTAATTCATGAAATTCTATTGATAATTCTATGGTGTTTTTATCCCAATTTTTATGAAATCCTTATGATCTATTTATGGGTTAATCCCTCTCATGTATGAATTCATGTTTATTAAATCATGGGCAGATTTTATGACTATTTTGAATTATAAACTTATGGATTGAAATCTCTACAAATTATGTCCAATTATGCATGTTTTATGGGAGTTCAAGTTATGATTCTACTTTGATTTTGATGTTCATTAACCCATCATGATTTATGACTTATGTTCTGATTTCTCTCAAATGCTCATCAGGTGAGATATCAAGTATATATATGATTACAAGTGTGCATGGATTTCATGATTTACGAATTTATGACTTTTTTCCAATTCATGGGCCTTTGTTCATGGCTAAACATGTATTTTAAATGGGGATCAATTATAATGTTATTTATTTGGCCATGAATTTCATGAACGATGTTACGGTTACTATATGATCCTAATGCGCATGTTTTTGGGAGCAGCGTTTAGCACCGAGTAGCTAAGCGTTCAAAGGACTACGCCGGTGTCTCAGAACTATGTGCCACCATTGGTTTATTTATATATATTTTCCAATATTAATGGATCCCCTCTTCGTAATATCACATACTGCACGACCCATGTCTGGCAAGCCTGGAACGACTCTACCCACTTGAGTGAGATAGTTGGGGCATCATGTAAGGCTCTACCATGATGGTGTCGGTTTTGATGAGTCCTCCCATTTTTCCTCATGATTCATGCATAGTTATGTTTATGCACTTTGGCTCAAGTTATGTTTAATAAGGTTTTTCCTTTATAATAATGATTATAAATAAATAACGAATGCTTTGAAACCTTGAGCCTCATGTTTGCGTTATGATATTTATGTTATGATCATATTGTCCTACTCTTATGAACTTTTATACATTTTAACTATCCGTTTTACTTACCTTGCATACTCGGTACATTCCTAGTATTGACCACATACTATATGCTGTATCCTTTTATGACACAGGCTCCGATCTTCAGACTTAGCCCCGTCACTAGAAAGTTCCAAAGTTAGCATCCAGATTTAGTGGTGAGTCCTCATCTCTCGAGGATCATTCGTTATCAGTTATCTTTGTATTTTCAGTTTTCAGACATGTCGGGATAGTTGGGGGGTGTTTTCCCATCAACCCATCAGATATGTTAGAGGCTTTCAAAATATACATAGTAATCAGCTTCTCATGCATTATGTGAATTTTGGTTCCGATTTATGTTATGATTAGACTTTCGCTATGTTTATCATGTTAAATTTTCTGCTTTAATTGATTGACTTAGGTGTATGTTCATGTCATGGGTCGACTTGGAGTCTCTCAAGGATCTTTGTCCCGTATCTCAATGAGGAGCTAAGTTCAGGTTGTGTCAATTTTAGCATCTTACAGAGATGTCGGCTGATCAGTTTGACTATAGTCAGTCTCTTGAGGTGTCAATAATACCTTCCAATCCCAGTTTTTAGTTGTCAATTATCAGTTTGTTCTTTAGACGATTATGACGCTTCTAGAAAAGAAGCTCTTACTAGTCTTAAAGCCAGCACTTTTAGTTATAAGTTTGTTCTTTAGACGGTTATGATGCTTCTAGATAAGCAGCTCTGGCCAGTCTTAGAACACTATCTTACAGTTATTCGGTCCGATAGACTCTCAGGGTACTTCAAGATAAGTACTCCTGACTTAGTCCAGGACTCCAGCATCGAGCTATCATCTTAGTAGTGAAGTTAGGTCTATCTAGTGGGAGCAGTACTTAGCATCGAGCGGACCGGGATTCCAACAAACCCAGGTTCCCAGAACTACATTGCCATTATAGGATATTGGTCCAACAGGCCCCAGCTTTGTGGTCATCCAGCCAGCCATTATACCCTGGCAAGGTACAATGGGCTCTCTCCGGTGAGTTGTATACATCAGACTCCAAGTTTAGCTCACGTGGTTATATGTCAGTTATGGACTCTCCCACTTGTAAGTTCAGTTTAGTTTAGCTCAGCACAGCCTAGTTTAGCTCAGTTCAGTCACTCAATTCCAAGACATGTGATGACAGTTAGTTAGGGTCATTATTGACCATATCTGTTATAAATCAGTTTATCAATATTCAATATTAGTTGGTCATTTTATTTTATTTCAACTCAGTTGTTTATTTTCCATGCTTTTTGTATATCTCACTTACTTAGTACATTCAAAGTACTGACACAAACTTTCTATGTTGTATCGTATTATGATATAGGCGCAGGTTCTCAGCCCCAGCATTGTCAGTAGTTCCTTTCGACGATTCCAGCAGCAACAGTCCATTTGGTGAATCTTCATCTTTCGAGGATGTTATTTGCTTCTCAGTTAGTTTCTTTTCTATTGGACTTTAAAGATAGCTGGGGGCTTTTCCCAACAACTCATCAGCTAGTAGTGGCTTTCAGAAACAGTTGTTTAGAATTGTTTTCAGTGATGTTTTACACTTCTGGGAATATTGATTCATAAATATTTCTTTTAAAGCTTCCGCTTATGTGTACTTAGTATACCAACGCAAATGTTAGACCATGGGTTAGCTTGGGGTCACTTGTGGCACCAAGTATTGTGTCTCGGCTAAGGTATAGACTCGGGTCATAAAAAAAATATATATATATATATACACACACACACACACATACATATGCATGTATGTATTGCTAGTGATGTATATATATATACCTTATTTATGGCTTATTACTTTCTTTAGTTTACATGACAAAAATACCATATAACTCCTAAGAGTTTAGCTAAGGACATATATGATCATATGAAACGTTATGACTACTTTGACTTGGAAAGAGCACTATAACTCTATAGACTTATATCATGAGAGAATCTACAACAGAAGAAGACTTCATTCACATGTATAATATAAGTTGTGACGACTTTTATAGGAGGAACATGTGACTTCGAGTCATGCCTTAATGGTGGAAGAGGTTTTATCTTTACAACCTGGATTCTAGGTTTTGCAAATTTATATAGAACTTTCCCAGTTATTTATAATATGAAATATACACAAAAATCAAGTGTTACAATCATTACAAACAACCCATTAGCACACTCTATTCATATAGGAAAAATGTCGGCTATTAGGATAGCAACTTGCTCATTGGACCCTTTTTATACATATGCTTTTTATAGTTTCTTTCCCTTATTACAGTCATAAGTTAAACAAAAAATTAGCATATTTCTTGAAACTATTAATAATGTGGGGCCGGAAAAATAGTTTGCCACAACCAAATAGGCAACATGCCCTCACAATAATTAAAACTTGGTGTATTCCCAAACCCTCCAACTCCAAGCCCAAAACATCTACAACCAACCTCAATTTTCTATTCCCACACCCTCCAATTCAAGCCCAAAACATCTACAACCAACCTCAATCATCAGGCTTCCAACCTTTATATTCAAAAATATATATACTACCTTCCTAAAATAGTTTAACATATTAGGAATAACTAAAACTTACAGATTTCGATCATCGTCCGATGATTTCGTACAATAATTACATCTAAATTACGTCTCTTTCTTCTTATAAACAATAAGGAGTGGGAAAAGAATTTACCTTAATCCTACTGGAAATTTAAAACAATACAACACCTCGTCAACAACAAATTTGAGGAGATTTCATCCACCATCTTTGCCATGTCAAAAGTATAATAAAATACATCTAACCACTTACCTTTAGTCCTTGGAACAACTTTGAAGAGAATGAACCCTGGCTAGCGAAAATAGGGGCGACCATTTTTCTTTAAAGAGAGAGAGAAAGTTTTGCTTTTCTGTGTAATATGATTTGGCCTAAGTTGTATGGATATATACTAATTCTTGGGAGTATGGGTCTTGTTCCTAACCCATGACCGCCCCAAGTTCATTAGGGCTATTAATTTGTAACCTTATAACCTTTAAGTAGGTGATGCACCTACTTAATTTCTTTAATTTATGGCCTTGTATTTTTTATGTAGGTTACCGTAATACCCCATATTTAAAAAAAAGGCATATGAGTCATTAGCTCAAATATAAGTAGAGAAAGAAATAAAGAAGTAAAAAAAAAAAGAACATGCAATTGAGTGGATCGAGAGACCAACTAGAATATTTCTCATAAGTGGAGTAAGATAAGAAGAAATAAGACACCTAATGGGAACAATGAGTTGAAATCATAAGTTTAAAAGAGTTCTAAAAATTTAGGGAAAACATTAAAAAGAAAATGAAACTGCAGAAACAAGGGATCCATCTTCTTCCTCAATGTTTTGGGGAAATAAAGAAATGTTGGTCACGACGGTATTACTTCAATTTACGTATCTTACTTGGATATCAACTTCATATCTGAGAGAAACTCGTGGGTTATGCTGGTGGTGAGCAATACCAGAGGTATCTTGAAATCATATAAAAAACACATGAAACATGAACAACTACAAAATGTTCGGGTATTTCTTGAACTCCAATTCTTGAGTTTTCTTTTGATTCTTAAGTTTTGGTCCTGATATTATTGAGGTTTTCATTAGGTATCAAAAATTGAATACTTAAGAGTAGAATGATGGATAGTAAGGTTATTTTGGTTTTTTTTTTTAAGCATGATTTAAGTAATTTTGCATAAAAAATGATATGAATAAATAATATGAATAGGTCGAAATTGATAGATTATGGATTAACTGAGTTACTCATTGCATGGGCAGATATAATTTGGAAAATTTAGAATCAAACGTGAAACTCTAAGGAGTGTTTATTTTAAATTAGTTATGAATTTGCTTAAGCAAGGAAATTAACACTAGACCGATATGATGTGATTATAGATTGATCGAAGAAAGTTGTACAGATTGCATGAGATGACAACTTTGGTATTTCAACATGAGTACAATGAGTAGTAACCTTACCAAAATTTTAGTTTCATAACCTTCATGGTTTATACATGATTTTTAAAATAAATGTGTTAGCGAATGCTTGAAATTGCATGTGGGATAAATCGTTAACTTGATATGGTTTTGAAATATTTAGTTGATATGTTTACCATTATTTTAGATGTTCTCACAATTACTAGACATGCTTTACTATTACTTGAGAAATGATTATTGTTACTGAAAAAGAAAGTACATGATTTTATAAGAACTTAAGTGTCCTATACTATTCTAAAAATGCTTTCATATGAGTACTTGCTAATTACCAAGAAAAGTATAAATAGGAGTGTACCTTGAATGATCCCGTACCTAACGACGGGTTTGTTAGATCTGGTGCACCTTCTATTTACAGATTACCGTCACAGACGTTGCCAATGGGAAGGTAGAACTAGCATATAGTTATTAGCTATCTCTCGAGGTAGGGAGCCACACCGATTAGATTATTCATCCTTGGAAACCTCCTAAAACTGTAAGATTTGATATGATAGTTTTACAGATTTTATTATCAAATGGTTAATTGAATTATGCTTACATGAAACAGACAGGAGTGAATATTTTCACTGTCACTCAAAGGACATTCTATTTCATGATATTTTATTACTATCTTACTAGAATATTTTTTTGACTTGTCCCTAATAAAAATGATTGTGGTTAAGTGTTATTACTCATTGAGCTAGCGACTCACTCCCTGCTATTTTTTCAGAGACTGCAGGTGACATTGGTGATGATTTCATTAACTAGAGCATACGAGTTGACAGTTTCTAGTGAGCCCTACATTGCTTCGCGTGGTCAATAAGTTTACTTATTTGTTATGGTCTCTTCTTTTGAACTCTTAGAGTCGCTCCAAAGTCATTTCATTAGAGTCATGAGTATTCTTTCGTTATTATAGACTCTAGACTAGTATTAGAATTATTTTTATATTTTGATATGAATTTAGTATTATTGCAACTGAATAGACTATGGATGAATATTTTGGCAATATGAATTATTGTATTATTGATTGTTGAGATAGGATAAATTTTTGATAGGTCCAAAAATAGGGGAAACTCTGCCCAATTTTCTATACAATTTTTGTAAGGCTTGCTTTAGGGTTCTATCCCTTAGCACCGGTAATGATCCTAAATTGGGTCTTGACCAAGTTGGTATCAGAGCATTCGGTCAGGTTATTCCTGTGACTAATGGAGCACATGTTAGTAGTAGAATTTGAATCATGGTTATTTTCCCGGCCATTTCTATAATCATGATTCTCCTAGGGCATGATAGGACAATCTTGTCTTTCTTTCTCATTCCTCCTTATATGTGCGACCTTTGAACCAACTAGATAAATTTAACAGTATTTATTTTGTTAACCAGATGGCTCAAACTCGAAAATCTAATGGAAGAGCTACAATAACCTCACCAACACCTAATTCCACCACTAGGGGAAGAGGTGGAGCTCGTAAAAAAGGGCGAGGTAGGGCTCATAGTACCATCACAAGGGATCATACTACCACCACGAGAGTTACAACAGAGCCTACTCCTGAAAGAAGTGTTAGTCCACCTCCACCATCATATGAGGGTGTTACTGCAAAGGCACTTATCTCCATGCGGAGAGCCATCGAGAGCTTGGTTGACATAACGGATAGGAAGGAGAGGATTGGAGAGAAAAACACTACACCAGCTCAGACATAGGCACCATCTCAGGCAACCCCATAGACTTATAATTTTGGGAATAAAGAGGTATCTTTGCAAGAATTCCTGAAGTTGAAGTCACCATGATTCACAGGTTCTGATAGTTCGTCTGATCTTCAGAGTTTCTTGGATGAAACACTCAAGGCACTAAGAGCACTAGTGTCCAGGTGAGAGAGCCACAGAGCTTGTAGCATACAAATTTAAGGACATGGCTGAGACATGGTATGAAACCATATTGCTAGGAAGGCATGCAGGAGCAGCACCATTAACATAGGATGAGTTCACCAAGTTCGTCATGGATCACTGTATTCCTGACAGTATAAGGCAAAAACATGTCAGGGAGTTCGAGAGATTGGTCTAGACTCCAGATATGGATGTGTCAACATATAACACAAATTTCGTAAGCTGGCTAGATATGCTCCTTCCTTAGCGGTTGATGAAGCGGCTCAGCTTCAGGGGTTTGTTAATGGGTTGGTTGGTCATCTATACAGTGCAGTAGCTCCACAAATGAAGACTTTGCATACCCAGATGCAGTTGACCTTGCTAGAAAGATAGAAAATAAAGGACGTGAGGAGAGTGCAACCAATGATGTACGTAAGAAGGCCAAGACAGGGGGATCTTTCAGTGGCGGCTTTAGTACAAATCACACAGCAGGATATAAAGGACAGAAACAATAGGGTGCACAGACAGGGATAAATATGGTGTCACAGTGCACATACAGACCACATCATGGACATGGTAATAAGGGACCGTCATCATCATCTAAACATCGTAGTTCTGGGCAGATGTATGCCACTACTCTAGCCTATCAAACCTGCAATAGAGGACATTTGGGTCAGTGTCTTGTATTGACCGGAGGGTGTTTTCATTGTGGTCAGTTAGGATATCACCTGAGGGACTGCCCTTAACCTTCGAAGAATTCCATCCAGGCTTCCGTTCAATTATCTGCACCTGCTCAGGATATTCGTAATACTTCAGGTACAAAAAATATAGGTCGAGGTGCTGGAGATCGTGCTACTGGGAATCAAGGATAGGGAAATGCTGGTAGAGGCCAGGCGAGAGTTTTTACTCAGTAGATAAGATGTTTGGGCCTCAAATGTAGTGGTTACAAGTATTCTTTTAGTTTGTTCATTTGACGCACTTGCTTTGATTGATCCAGGATCTACGCACTCCTATATGTCCTCGTACTTTGCTTTATGGTTTAATAGACATCCAAAGATGTTAAATTATCCTTTTCTTGTTGATACTCCCGTGGGGGATTCTCTGTTAGTTAAATATGTGTATCGAGAATGTCAGATTCGAGTAGAGGGTAGAAATACTCTAGCTAACCTGATAGTACTTGATATGATTGACTTTGATGTGCTAATGGGCATGGATTGGTTATCTCCTTGCTATGCTATAGTCAACTGCCATGCAAAAATAGTCAAGTTTGAGATACCTAATGAGCCTACTTTTGTATTAAAAAGGGGTAAAATTCTAGAGGTTGGTAAGGTTATATCTCATATGAAAGGCCCATAGATTACTAAAGAAAGGTTGAATGGGTCTCTTAGCTATGGTAAGGGACATTAGGTAGGAAACACTTAGCTTGGAGAAGGTACCGGTGGTAAAATAATTTTCAGATGTATTTCCTGAGGATTTGTTAGGGTTACCTATGGTGCGAGAGATGGATTTTAGTATTGATTTAACACCTCTGATACTACCAATATCTATACTTCTGTATCATATGGCATCGGAAGAGCTGAGGGAGCTAAAACAACAGTTGCAGGACTTACTAGATAAGAAATTTATTAGATCGAGTGTATCACCATGGGGTGGACCAGTACTATTCATAAAGAAGAAAGACGGGTCTCTAAGAATGTGCATCAACTACAGGTAACTAAACAAGGTAACAATACATAACAAGTATCATTTACCTCGTATAGATGACCTATTTGATCAATTGCAGGGAGCTATCCACTTTTTGATGATTGATCTTCGGTCTGGTTATCATCAACTTAGGATAAGGGAAGAAGATATTTCCAAGACAACATTCATAACTAGGTACGGGCACTATGAGTTCCTTGTGATGCCTTTTAGATTGACAAATGCTCCGACTGCATTTATGGACTTGATAATTCAAGTTGTTCCTAGACAAGTTTGTGATAGTGTTTATTGATGACATCCCCATATATTCTCGTAGCCAGGAAGAACATAAGAATCATTTGAGGACTATATTGCAGATATTGTGAGAATATAATCTTTATGCTAATTTCTCAAAGTGCTAATTTTGTCTAGACTAAATAGCATTTCTAGGGCATGTTGTATCCATGGGTGGAATTATTGTGGATCCTAAAAAGATAGTAGTCGTACATAAGTGGCCTAGACCTACTTCGTCTATAGAGATTCATAGATTTTTAGCCTTGGCAAGTTACTACAGCCGTTTTGTGCAGGATTTCTCTAGAATAGCAGCCCCATTGACCAAGTTAATGCAAAAAATGTGAAATTTCACTAGACAGAGGAATCTGAGCGGAGTTTTTAGAAACTCAAAACATGTTTAACCACCGCATCAATATTAGCCTTACCATCAGGTTCTGAAGGATTCACTATCTTCTTCAATGCTTCAAGAGTGGGGTTAGGATGTGTTCTTAGGCAAGGTGGTTGTGTCATATCCTATGCTTCGAGATAGTTGAAGAAGCATGAGAAAAACTATCGTACACATGATTTAGATATGGCTGCAGTGGTATTTGCTCTTAAGATTTGGAGGAATTACCTATATGGGTAACTTGTGAGATTTATACTAATCATAAGAACTTGAAGTACATTTTGCAGCAGAGAGACCTAAACCTTCAGCAACTTCGGTGGATGGAACTGCTCAAGGATTATTGTTGTGCCATTTTGTATCATCCTGGAAAAGCTAATGTTATGGTTGATGCATTGAGAAGAAAATCAATGGGCAGTTTGGCACATATAGCTCCTTAAAAGAGACTGTTGGGGAAGGAGATGCATACACTCGAAGGCACAGGTGTCAGATTTCAGGTGGAAATTTAGAGGCATTGTTGGCTTATGTGCAAGAAAAATCTTCATTAGTAGAGCGCATAAAGGCCACTCGATATGTGGATGAGAAGTTTTGCAAGTACAGAGATGAGGTCCTAACTAGTGAAAATAACAAGATGACTATAGAATGTGATTATATTCTTCGACTAGGTAACCGATTATGTGTATCAAATTTAGATGTTGAGATGAGTTATTCTTGAGGAAGCTCAAAAACTCCAGATACACTATACACCCCGGTTCCACTACGATGTATCATGACCTAAAGCAACTGTACTGGTGGGAAGGTATGAAGAATGATGTTGCTAACTTTGTTTCTAAAGCTTGACTTGTCAGCAGGTTAAAGCTGAGCATCAGTGACCCGCATGACTACTACAACATATAAAAATTCCAGAGTGAAAATGGGAAAGAGTTACCATGGATTTTGTGATTGGGTTTCCACGAACCACTAGAGTTATGACTCGGTATGGGTAATTGTAGATCGACTAAAAAAATCAGCACACTTTCTACTAATAAAGAGTACATATGGTGGAGTGAGATATGCACAGATATTTATGAATGAAATTGTTTGACTCCATGGGCTTCCAGTATCCATCATCTCTGATAGAGGATCACAATTCATTTCACGCTTTTGGAAATCTTTCCAAGAAGCATTGGTTACACGAGTGGATCTTAGCACTGCATTTCATCCACAAACAGACGGGCAGCCAGAACGTACTATATAAATGTTGGAGGATATTTTAAGAGCTTGTACTTTTTATTTTCGAGATAGTGGGGCCTCTTATCTACCCTTGGCTGAGTTTTCCTAAAACAATAGCTTTCGATCAAGCATTCAGATGGCCCCATATGAAGCTTTATACGGTAGACGATGTCGTTCTCCTATCGGATGGTTTGAAGTTGGAGAGGTAAATGTGTTGGGACTAGACTTGGTTCAAGAAGCTATTGACAAGGTCCAACTAAACAGACAATGGTTTTGTCATAGCTCAAAGTAGACAAAAGTCTTATACGGATATGAGAAGGAGAGATTTAGTATCCATAGTTTGGGATAAGGTTTTCCTACGAGTCTCCCCTATGAAAGGTGTGATGCGATTTCGGACAAGGGGAAAACTGAGCCCAAGGTTTATAGGACCATATGAGATACTTTACCGGGTAGGAGAAGTAGAATATCATTTGGCACTCCCTCATGAGATGTATTTTATCCATCCAGTGTTCCGTGTCTCTATGCTAAGAAAAAATATATCTGACTCCTCTTGTGTACTCGAAACACCACCTTTACAAAATATATATCTGACTCCTCTTGTGTACTCGAAACACCACCTTTATGAGAATTTGATGTATGAAGAGAAGCCGGTAAGTATTGTTGATAGACAAGTAAGGAAGTTTTGATCAAAAGAAATTATATCTGTGAAAGTCCTATGGAGAAACCATACTATTGAAGAAGCTACTTGAGAGTCAAAAAATAATATGCGAGTCAACTACCCCCAATTGTTTCAGTCTACAGGTATGTACTTATTTTAAATTTGAGGACCAAATTTTATAAGGTGGGGAGAATGTAATACCCCATATTTTAAAAAAAGTCATATGAGTCTTTAGCTCAAATTTAAGTAGAGAAATAAATAAAGAAGTAAAAAAAAATTTAAAAGAAAAGAAGAAAAAGAAGATCATGCAATTGAGTGGCCGAGAGACCCACTAGAATATTTCCCATAAGTGGAGTAAGCTAAGAAGGAATAAGAGACCTAATGGGAACAAGGAATTGAAATCAGAATTTTGAAAGAGTTCTGACAAGTTAGGGAAAACATAGAAAAAAACGTAACTGCAGAAACAAGGGATCCATCTTCTTCGTCAACATTTTGGGGAAATAAAGAAACGTTGGTCACAGAGGTATTACATTAGTTTACGTATCATACTTGGATATCAACTTCATATCTGAGAGAAACTCATGTGGTTACTCTGGTGGTGAGCAATAGTAGAGGTATCTTGAAATCATATAAACAACACATGAGAAATATGAGCAACTACAAAAATTTCGGGTATTTCTTGAACTCCAATTCTTGAGTTTTCTTTTGATTCTTAAGTTTTGGTCCCGATATTCTTGAGGTTTTTATTGGGTATTAAAAATTGAATATTTAAGAGTAGAATGATGGACAGTAAGGTTATTTTGGTTTATTTTTTAAGCCTGATTTAAGTAATTTTGCATAAAGAATGAGATGAATAAAGAATATGAATAGGTTGAAATTGATAGATTATGGATTAATTGAGTTACTCATTGCATGGGTAGATATAATTTGGAAAATGAGAACTCTAAGGAGTTTTTATTTTAAATTAGTTATGAATTATCTTAAGCAAGAAAATTAGTACTAGACCGATATGATGTGTACAGATTGTTTGAGGTGACGAGTTTGCTATTCTGACACGAGTACAGTGAGTAGTAACCTTACCACAATTTTATATTCATAACCTTCATGGTTTATAGATGATTTTTAAAATAAAATATGTTGCTAAATGCTTGAAATTGTATGTGGTACAAGTCTTTTACTTTATATGGTATTGAAAAATTTATTTGATATGTTTACCATTATTTTAGATGTTCCCACAATTTCTAGACATGTTTTACTATTACTTGAGATATGATTATCGTTACCGAAAAAGAAAGTGCATGATATAAGAACTTAAGTTTCCTATACTATTCTGAATATGCTTTGATATGAGTACTTGCTAATAACCAAGAAAAATATAAATGAGAGTACACCTTGATGGATCTCGTAGCTAATTACGTGTTCGTTATACCTGGTGCACCTTGTACTTACAGATTACCATCACAGCCCTCGCTAGTGGGAATATAGATCTAGCATAAAGTTATTGGCTATCTCTCACGGTGGGGAGCCTGTCATGACCCGGACGTAGACCCGAATCGTAACACGGGACAAGGAACCCTGAAAGGTCCCAAGTCAACCCATGGCATAAGCATATCTAACATCATTCACTTCAAATAGAAGACTGAACATAAGGCATAGCGGAAATGCAAACATAATATGTCATATTATAACATTTGAAAACACTGGACATATACATAAGCTGAGTACTACATACTGTCTGAAAACCTCTACTCTGTAAGATGGGTTGATGGGACAATACCCCCAACTAACTCGGCCAATAACTGAAACATAGAATAACATAAATGTCTAGTCAAACGGCCCTCGGAACATGAGGATTCACCAATAAAGTTGGTAATAACCCCGAGATGGTCTAAGGATGAGGATGAGCCTGAGAGCCAAGTCTTGTATCATGAAACTGTCACGCCCCGCCTTGGGGGGTATGACTGGCACCTGGGCCCTACTGGGTCCTGAACTGCTAGACTGCTGAGCCTAAGCACTTCTGGTGACTGGCTGGCTCTAACTCTGGATTCAAGGAAACGACGGGCTATATAACGGCTGTAAATATAGCCTCCGGCCAACTAGGCCTATAGCCACCTATACTATAACATCAGCTAACCAGAATCACATACATATAGGGAAACCTAAGCGGGCCGACAAGATTTATATTAGGCTCATATGTAAATAAGTAATATCATTCCTTAAGATTCATGGCTAAAATAAACATTCATCATTCATTGATCCCCATTAAAACATGAGTAGCCAAGAATCAAAGGCCCTTTAGTCGGCTAACGTCAAAAATCGATAAATCACGAGATCCGTTTCATAAACTGTAAGTCATTCTTCAACATGTGGGCATTGCCCAATAATTTACCATGGTTTACAATTCACAATTAATTTGAAATCATAGATCATGTTGGGGTTGTAAATAGCAATAATTGAAGTGTAGATCATAAGCAGTTCATCATAGATCATGCATAATTAGGCTTAATTGAGTAAAAATCAAAATCAATAATTTTATAATCAAGAATAGTTATAAAATCTGATAAAAAATCATAAAATATGATGTAATTCGAAAATCATATAGCCCATTAATAAATCATTAGATTTTCACAAAAATTGAATTCAAAACCCCATGAGATTTTTGATAGGTTTTCATAAATTAATAGAGAATAGGCATGGGTGTGAACGGAAACACCCATGCATAACCCTACATACCTTGGTTAGATCAGATTGTAGAGTTCCTTGAATGCCCAATGGAGAATTGATAGGCAAAAGCTTTAAACTATGCTTGATCTCTCTAAAATCCTGTTAATTTGCATGCATAGGAAGGCTTAGGCAAGAGGGACATAACCTATCTTATCATGTCCAGAAAAATACATAAAACAACGTAGTTTAGGGCCCTAGAGCATAGAAAGGTCAAAAATACCCTTAATGAAATTTCCCTTAAAATTAAACTAGGTGAACCAACAAGCGATCCCACGAGTCATTTCATGATACCATAACTCGTGGTATAAAGTCGTTACATCCATTGCCTAAATCCAAACATTCAGATTCTTCTCACGACTCGACAGGATGAGTCGTTGCTTTAAACGACGAGTCATTAGTTCGACCATTGCCATCCCCTTAAGAAACTTGAACTTCCCTAATCACGAGCCTCACCACGACTCGTGGTTGCTTACAACGAGTCGTGGTATTGATCGGTTACATCCACTAGAAAAATTGGCAACCCATACCACAACTGGTGACCACAGGTTGTCACTTCTCACCACGAGTCATTGGATGACCCATGGTATCCCAAACCGCCAAGGTCCAATTCCTCCTACGACAGCTAACAAACCACGAGTCGTTACATCACCCGTCCTGTGATTTTTTCACAATGTTTCAGCCAACTTCCAATTTTTATCCCGGGTCTAATCTTAGGCACGTTCGGAGTATTACAATATCTCCCCTTGGGAAAATTCATCCTCGAATGTTGGAAACAAGCAAGAAAACAAAGACATGCAATCATTACACCCCAATACTGATCATTCAACCTTTAAATTTAACGAAATAACTACCTCCGATTTATACCACATAGTTGAACTGATTTCATACTTCACATACAAATCCATACAAATAAAAGAAACTTGAACACATGATTTGAACATGAAGACTAAGTAGAGATATAGGGCCAAAACTGATACCTTAAGTCGGAACTGAGCCGCTAGTGAATAAATGTGGGTATTTAGCCATTATATCCACTTTGCTTCCCCGTAGCTCCTTCAACATGCAGATTTCTCCATAATACTTTAATTGAAGCTACTTCCTTATTCCTTAGCTTTCGAACCTAACGATCTAATATTTCCACCAGAACCTCCTCATAGCAAAGGCTATCTTTTACACCAATGTTGTCCACCAGGACTACTAATGTTAGATCTGTTAAACGTTTCTTCAAAAGCGATACATAAAATACAGGATGTATGGAAGATAACTCTGAGGGTCGTTCCAACTCATACGCCACCTTACCAACTCTTCTCATAATCCAGTAGGGACCAACAAAGCGGGGACTGAGTTTTCCTTTCTTCCCAAACTGCACTACTCCCTTCATGAGAGATACCTTCAGAAACACCCAATCATCCACCTCGAACTCCAACTCTGTCCTCCTCACATCCGCATAGGACTTTTGATGACTCGGAGAGGTTTTTAGCCTGTCCCTTATCAACTGAACCTTCACCATAGCCTCATGAACTGAATTTGGTCCTATTATGGCTGTCTCACCAACCTTAAACCATCCGATGGGCGATCTACATCTCCGCCCATAAAAAGCCTCAAATGGAGCCATCTAGATGCTAGAGTGATAGTTGTTATTGTAGGCAAACTCAATCAGGGGAAAGTGATCATCCCAACTACCTTTGAAGTCCATCACACATGCTCTCAACATGTCCTCGAGAGTTCAGATTTTCCATTTTGCTTGACCATCCATTTGCGGATGAAATGCTGTGCTGAGTTTAACTTGAGTCCCAAGACCTTTTTGGAATAACCGCCAAAACTGAGAGGTGAATTGAGTACCTTGATCTGAAATGATGGACAAGGGCACTCCATGCAATCGAACCAACTATCGGATATATAGCATGGCATAATCCTCTGCTGAGTCTATGGTTTTCATCAGTAGAAAATGTGCAACCTTAGTCAACCTGTCTACCACAACCCAAATGGAATCATACTATCGGTGAGTACGAGGTAATCCTGCTATGAAATCTGTGTTAATTCTTTCCTACTTTCAAGTAAGAATGCTGATATCCGTAAGTACTCCTCTGGACCTTTGATGCTCAACCTTCACTTGCTGACAGTTCGGGCACTTGGCTACGAATTCTGCAATATCCTTCTTCATGCCATTGCACCAATATATTTCTCATAAATCACGATACATCTTGGTGGCACCCGGATGGATAGAATACCTGGATCCATGGGCCTTATGCAATATCCGGCTCCTCAAATCATCAATATCTTGAACACATAAGCGACCCTTGTACCGAAGCACACCATATCCCCCTTGGGAAAAGACCTCCACCTTTTGACTTCGAACAGCTTCCCTCAACTTTACCATAATTGGGTCCTCATCTTGTCTACCCTTCACATCGGTCACCAAGGACAATTCGGATCCACTTTGAACAATAACAACACCATCAGTAGAGTCAACCAACCTAACTCCTAACCTTGCGAGATGATGCACATCTTTCACTAGCTCTTTCTTTCCTTCATTCACATGGGAGACACTCTCTATTGAGAGTCTAGTAAGCGCGTCCGCCACCACATTAGCCTTACCTGGATGTTAAAGAACACTCATATTATAATCTTTGAGTAGCTCTAACCACATTCTTTTCCGTAGATTGAGGTCTTTCTGTGTGAACACATACTATAAGCTCTTGTGGTCTATAAACACATCCAAATAGACCCCATACAAGTAATGTCACCATATTTCAATGCGATTACCACTGCGGCCAACTCCAAATCATGGGTCGGGTAATTCTTCTTATGGATCTTTAACTATCTAGAGGCATATGCTATCACCTTCCCTCGCTGCATTAGTACACACCCGAGTCCGATCCTTGAAGCATCACAATACACTACAAAACCATCCATACCCTCAAGTAGGGTTAACACCAATGCGATAGTAAGACGAGTCTTCAACTCTTGGAAGCTCTTCTCACAAGCCTCTAACCACTGGAACTTCACCTTCTTTTGAGTCTACTTGGTCAAAGGCGCCGCAATGGATAAAAAACTTTCAACAAATCTCTAGTAATAGCCAGTTAAACCCAAGAAACTCCGAATATCCGAAGGGCTCAACGGTCCAGGCCGATTCTTCACTGCCTCAATTTTCTGGGAGTCCACTTTTATGCCTTCGCTTGACACCATGTGGCCCAAAAATGCTACTGAGTTCAACCAAAACTCGCACTTGATGAACTTGGCATACAACTGGCTATCTTGAAGGGTCTAAAGCAGTACTCTCAAATGAGCATCATGCTCCTCCTCGCTCCAAGAGTATATGAGGATGTCATCAATGAATACGATCACGAACATATCCAAATATGGCTTGAACACCCTATTCATCGGGTCCATAAAAGCTGCAGGAGGTTTTGTTAGTCCAAAAGACATAACTACAAACTCAAAATGACCATACCGCGTCCTAAAGGATGTCTTTAGAATATCACACTCCTGAACCCTGAGTTGATGATACCCGGACTAGAGATCTATCTTTGAGAAACACTTGGCACCTTGAAGCTGGTCAAACAAATTATCGATCCTGGGAAGAGGGTACCTGTTCTTGACGGTGACCTTGTTCAATTGCCAATAGTCAATGCACATCCGAAGAGAACCATCCTTTTTCCGAACAAATAAGACTGGTGCACCCCATGGGGACTTGCTTGGCCTAATGAAGCCCTTATCTAGCAGGTCCTTCCACTGATCCTTCAATTCCTTTAGCTCGGCAGAAGCTATCTTGTAAGGAGGAATATATATAGGCTGCGTGTCAAGTAGATAGTCAATACCAAAATAAATTTCCCTCTTGGGAGGAACACCTGGTAAATCATCTGGGAATACTTCTGGATATTCCTGCACCACAGAAACTGACTGGATAGTCGGGGTCTCTTACTCAACATCCTTAAGCCTATGTAGATGATACATGCTACCTTTTGAAATCATCTTTTTGTCCTTATGATAGGAAATGAAACGACCAACAGGTACTGCTGAACTACCCTTCCATTTCGAGACTAACTCACCCAAAAAATGGAATTCCACTGCACGGGTTCTACAATTAATAGAAGCATAACAAACGTACAACCAATCCATGCTGATAATAATATCAAAGTCAGTCATGGCTAACTATACAAGGTCTGCGGAGGTGACTTTATGCAATATAGTGACCGGGCATCCTCTATACACTCGCCTGGCTACAATCGAATCACCAAGAGGAGTAGAAATTAAAAATGGTTCTGACAGAGTCTTGGGACTAACTCCAAAGCTACTAGCAATATAAGGAGTCACAAATGACATGGTAACCCCCGGATCTAGAAAAGCATAAACATCAATATGGAAAACTCATAACATACTAGTGACCACATTCGGTGAAGTCTCCTGCTCCTGACGTGAGGCGAGGGAATAGAATCTATTTTGGCGTTGTCCGCCACCCCCACTAGAAGATGCTCCCTGCAGAATTGAATGTGGTGGAGCTGCTGCTATCCTTATGGTTTGCGCACGACCTCTATCACCATCTTGCCTGGAAAATAGACACGCTCGACGCATTTGGCCAGACCTACAATACCCATAACAAATATCTGAGCCGAGCAAACACTCCCCGACATGAATCTTGCTGCACTTTCTATAGGATGGGGAGGTACGCTCCACCTGTGTGTCCCTCTGGTCCCTCAATCCTAAAGCCATGCTCTTTTGATCACCCTTGGGTCTGGATGGGACACTAGCTGATGATGGTGCTGGAACTAGTGACATCTGTTGAAACTAAGGGCGGTGACCACCGCTGGATCTCTTATGAGTAAACCCGTGGCTATTTGTATGAGCCCTCTTTTCCTCTCTCTACCTTGCATGACCCACCTCTATCTGTTGGGCGTATAACATTATAAAAGGAAAGTCCATATCCTGATGAAGCATGGCAGTCCTACAGTTTTTGTCCGAATAACCCTCCACACCATGAACAAATCGGCTCATCAGCCCCCTATGGTCAACCGCTAACTCTGGGGCATATTATGACAAGCGAGTGAAATCAAGAGCATACTCCTGTACTGTCATCCTCCCCTACTTCAAATTCAAAAATTATGCTGCCTTTAACTCCCTCATCTCTCGAGGGAAGAATCGATCTAGGAACGCCGTGTGAAACTCCTCCCAAGTAACTGGACATGCTCCAATGGCCCTAGTGTCCCTCCATTGCCTGTACCAGATATGTGCGACCCTTTTTAGCTGCTACAAGGCCAAATCTGCACATTCAACCCTATTCACCCCCATAACCTAGGTGATCTTCAAAATCACGTCAATAAACTCACGGGGGTCCTCATAAACTTTGGACATAAGGAACTCTAGAGGGTTCATCCTCAAGAAATCTCTAATCTAGGCAACTGCCGCATGTCCATTCTGTGGGATATGCGCAACAGCCTGCTGATTGACCTAAGCGGTCAAGGCCTGCACCAACATCTGGATAGCCACTGGAAACTCCACGTGAAGAACTGGCTCCAGTGCCTAGGGTTCCTGAACAGGTGGGGCTTACTGATGCCCATGACCATTTCCATCTTCGTGGTCTTTACCATTTCCATTTCTTCTTCTGTTCACTCTTCTAGGAGCCATGATGCTGCACTTGCGAATAACAAGAATTAGAAGGATAGGAAGACTTTTCATCGCATGATATAGATCATGAAAGAATGTGTCACGCCCTATAACTAGGGTAGGGCGCAACTGGCACTCGATTCATCGTCGATCGAGAAGCTAGCTATATAGCATAAATAAATGTAACACTAAGGCTGATCAAGCCACCTGTCATAACCAACCAAGATAAATACTAGGCCAATAATGCCTTGACAATTACAAATATGCAACTTGGAAAGCCGACAAGGCTACAATAAAGCTAAGCAAAGAAATGAAAAACCAATACGACTACACAACCCACACTATTATACAAACTAGTCCATATCAGCCTCTACAGAGTAAACAAACTGAAATGCATGGGACTGGGCCCCGGCCTACCCATGCTATACACAAAACTGAAAATAGTCCAAACCAGGACATGGCTCCTCGAAGAGAGGAGCATACCACTATTCTGCTGAAATCTAGCTTCTACTACATCCAATGATCTGAGCCTCGGCCTGTACCTGTAGCATGTTGTAGGAAGGGTCCCAAGATTAAGGGACGTCAGTACGAATAAAATCTACTGGTATGTAAGGCTGAAAACTGTAAACATGTAAGATAAAAATGATAACTAGGCTAGAAATAAGGAGTAGTAACAACCCAGAATCCTGAAAACAGAAACCTGACAATAACTCATTATTGAAGTATAAATGCAACCATCTAATGCACAACAAAGACTATAACTGAAATGCCAGCAGACAACCGATCATAAAATCTATATACAATTTGTCCAGCCAGTGTACCACACCAGGGTAAACATAAAAATGCCTCCAGCCGGTGTACCATACCAGGGAAAAATCCGTCCAGCCTTTGCACCACACCGGGGTAAAATAACAAGACCTCTAGCCAGTGTAACACACTAGGGTAAAATCAATAAATCTTAGACAAAAACATAAATGGAGCTGATATGGCTTATACTGGACCATCTCAATACGTACAACATAGAAATGAAGAATACTAAACATGTGGCCTACATAAGCCTCAATCGTAATGCATAACTGGAACTGAGTCATATAACATGTAAATCTAGAAAATAGAACTTAATTGCATGTATTAAAAACTTGTACAAATCATAAGGAACTACGGATGACCTAAGAGTTTCAACAAAATTTATACACCGTGTTCAAGGGACATTAGAGATCAGAAACTCGCTAGCATATCAGTTGGCTTAAGAGAAAGGGATTATGAAATCTCCCCTTGGCCTGAAATATTTCATAACATACACATAAGATAAATGACAACCATAACCAAGTAATACTAATTTGATAAGCTTGTTTACCCTCAATATCTTGCGACGTCTTTACGTGGCTTAAAATCGTTTACACGTCCTCATCTTGGCTCTTTCACCAATTTCAGCTATCAACCATACCTTTAAACACATTTAACATAACAAATATATCCACATGACATATAGAAAGGACCATCTATCAATTCCCACGCTGAGGGGTCTCCAACTCAATGTACAAGTACGACAGCAATCAACACAATATCACACTTTAAATGTCTCACTTTGGCTAGGCATAATCTTAACATTTATCCTCAATAAAACCTGGAACTTTAAATATTAAATGAAGTGTAACATACTGCTTCAAGACTTTTAAATAAGTTTCTGTCTCATTCGATTCACAACACAGGGATCGTGCTTAAAAGAATGATAGACGGGACGCCTTACATACCTTTCTCCGACGAACTTTTCTCTAGCCGATTTCCTATCCCAATGATCAGCCTTCAACCTCCTTAATTCAGTGGTTTCATAGTCCAAATACAAGATTAATCTATAGCTAAAAATTCATACAAAATAACTAACTAGAGGCAGTCACAATAGCAACAACAACACACGGCAACATCAACAACATTTAGCCATTTTCTCAACTAGTTTTCGCTAACTTTTGAGGGAGAAAAAAGAGGGAAATTTTACCTTAGTTTTTCTTTAATTCTACCCCTCAATATGAAGTATAATTCCAGCAAAAGAAACAGCCAAAAAACCTAAGGAAAAAGAGCAATACTCAGCTAACAAACAGTCCATCGGCGGCTCACTTAGCTGCCAATTTCCAGATTTTTGCTTTGCAATTTGAGAGGTTTAAAAGGGGCGAAATCTTTACCTTTTATCCTGATTTCAACACCTACGCAAATATGGATATATAGGCAGTCCAAATACATTTTGAAACGCATAAAAACGTCTTCAAAACCTTGCTAAAACGAGCTCCAAAACAGCCCCTAACATACTTGGCAAGGTAATCTCAACTTATCTTGTGATTTTCTTGAACTTTGCTTGATGTTCCTCCTTGATTTTCTTTGTCCTAGCTGCTGTAATTGAGATAGAAATGGAATCCTTATCAAGCTGGTCGATTTAGATTTAGCTGAAAATATTTTCTACAAGTGAAAAATCAGATTTTAAGTAAATAGGGCAGTGGAGGCACTAGGGCGTCATGCCCGCAACATCGCTCTTGATGCTTCGGTAAAATACCCATAACTTCTTACTCTGAACACCGATTGACAAGTAGTTTGATTTTATGAAAACTAGACTCAAAGACCTTTAATTTGATAGGTCGTGGGGCTTCTAATTCATTATATGTTGGGAGATATGATCGTTTAAAATTGACCCTTACTTATGAACTTCACATACTCTTTGATATTTTGATCGTACACATTTCCATTGTCATCTACGACCAATATACAACCCGTAATTTCCTTAACCTAGCATAAAAACATCAAATAATCACCAAAAATTTCATGGGGTATCATATTAACCGCCCGTTAGAAACATCCATCCCCGAATGGAAATTAATTTCACTTAATATGCATCAAAATAGATACTCAGTAACTTAAGTATCAAACCCATACCTTAACATCACATCGACATCGTAAATAGGTGAGGATATTTATTGTTCATTTCCTCCTCCACCTCCTAAGTCACTTCCTCGATGTTAATTCTTCGCCATAATACTTTAATTGAGGTGACTTCTTTGGTTCGAAGTTTCTTGACTTGCCGGTCAAGAATAGCAACTGGAACCTCGGTGTAGGTCATCTCCTCAGAAATTCGGACATCATCGATAGGCATAACACAGGTTGGGTCTCCTATACACTTCCGCAAAATTGATACATGAAATACTGGGTGGACTGCCGCTAACTCTAGTGGCAACTCCAACACATAGGCCACTTTTCCTATCCTGCGGATAACTTTGTAGGGCCTAACATATCTAGGACTCAGCTTGCCTTTTTGGCCAAATCGCATAACGCCTTTCATAGGTGACACTTTTAAGAAGACTCAATCATTAATAACAAACTCCAATCTCGATGGTGTACATCTGCATAAGACTTCTGCTTGTTCTGGGCTATCTGAAGTCGATATCTGATAAGTTTCACCTTGTCAATAGCTTGCTGCACTAAGTCTGGCCCAAATAACTCTGCCTCACTGAGTTCAAACCAACCCACTGGTGACCTACATTTTTGCCCATATAAAGCTTCATATGGAGCCATCTGAATACTTTCCTGGTAGTTGTTGTTATAGGCGAACTCAATCAAGGAAACATGATCATCCCAACTTCCGCCAAAATCTAAAACATAGGCATGCAACATATCTTCAAGCATTTCAATGGTGCGTTCAGCCTGTCCATCTGTCTGAGGATGAAATGCCGTACTGAGGCTTACCTGAGTGCCCAGGCCTTTATGGAAAGACTCCAGAAGTTTGTTGTGAATTGAGCACCTCTGTCAAAAATAATGGACAAAGGGACGCCATGTAGATGAACTATCTCTCGTATATAAAGCCTAGCATAATCCTCTGCGGCATATGTGGTCTTAACTGGCAAGAAGTGAGTTGTTTAGTTAATCTATCAACTATTACCCAGATAGAATCATGCTTCCTGCTCATTCTAGGCAATCCTGTAATAAAATTCGTATTAATCACCTCCCACTTCCAGGATGGAATTTCTATATCTTGCACCAAACCTCCAGGACTCTAGTGCTCAACCTTCACCTGTTGGCAATTGGGAAACTGAGTCACAAGACCAATGATGTCCTTTTTCATACCATTCCACCAATATAGATGCCTCAGGTCACGATACATCTTTGTGGCACCTGGGTGTACTGAATATTGAGAATAATGAGCTTCAATCATAATTCGTTCCCGTAGTTCACCCATATTAGGTACACATAGACGACTCTGGTATCTAAGAACTCCATTAGGTCCACAATCAAATAGGCTCTGCTTCTGTTGTGGTATACTGTCTCTTAGTAAGACTAACTCTGCATCATCATATTGTCGTTGCTTAACTTCCACCACCAAGGATGATTCCGCAGTGTTTTTTACAATAACACCCCTATCTTCGGCATCCAGTAACCGAATCTGTAAGTCAGCCAACTGCCGTACAACTTTCATCATTTCAATCCTGTCAACCTGAATATGACTCAAGCTACCCATAGACTTGCTACTTAGCGCATCAGCTACAACATTTGCCTTGCCCGGATAATACAAAATGCTAGTATCATAATCTTTTAGCAATTCTAACCACCTTCTCTGGCGTAAATTCAACTCCTTCTGCTGAAGCAAATACTGAAGGCTCTTATGATCTGTGAAGATATCAACATGTACCCCGTATAAGTAGTGGCGCCAAATTTTCAATGCAAATACCACTGCGGCCAACTTAAGATTATGGGTAGGATAATTTTGCTCGTGCTTCCTCAACTGTATAGCATAAGAAATGACCTTGTTGTGTTGCATCAGAACACAACCTAGCCCAACTCTCGAAGCATCACAATAGAACACATAACCCTCGACACCCTCTGGAAGAGTTAGGACAAGTGTTGAAGTCATCCTATCCTTGAATTCCTGAAAACTTCACTCACATGCCTCAGTCCACTTAAACTTAGCTTCTTTATGAGTCAACTTTGGCAATGGTGCAGTGATAGTAGAGAAACCTTCCACAAATCAGAGATAATAACCTGGTAACCCCAGAACGCTACGAATTTCTATAGGATTCAAGGGTCTGGGCCAAGTCTTTACTGCCTCTATCTTCAGACTATCCACTCTTATACCTTCAGTTGTAATTACATGACCAAGGAAAGCCACAAATGTTATCCAAAACTCACATTTAGAAAATTTAGCATATAAACTATGCTCCTGTAGAGTCTGTAATACTACTCTCAAATGACCTGCATGCTCGGTCTCGGATCGCGAGTAAATCAGAATATCATCAATGAAGACGATCCCAAATACATCAAGAAAAGGCCTAAACACCCAATTTATCAGGTCCATAAAAGTTGTTGGGGCATTAGTAAGACCAAATGACATCACTAAGAACTCATAATGGCCATATCTAGTCCATAAGGCGGTCTTGGGGATATCAACTTCCCTAACCCGTAACTGATGGTACTGGGATCTCAAATCAATCTTTGATAAGCATTTGGCACCTTGTAACTGATCAAACAGGTCGTCAATCCTGGGAAGTGGGTACTTATTCTTAATCGTAACCTTATTTAGATATATATAGTCAATACACATTTTTAACGACCTATCTTTCTTTCGCACAAAGAGCACTGATGCACCCCAAGGCGATACACTAGGTCGAATAACTCCCTTCTTGACGAGATCTCTCAACTGCTCCTTTAATTCCCTTAGCTCTGCTGGAGCCATTCTGTAAGGAGGGAATGATATAGGCTAAGTACCTGGAAGTAGATCAATAGCAAAATATATCTCCCTTTCAGGAGGAATTCCAGGAAAATCCTCTAGAAAGACCTCAGGGAACTCATTTATAATAGGAATTGACTGGAGAGTCGTAGGCTCACATTCCAAGTTTCTTACCTGAACCAAGTGACAAATACAACCTTTAGATATCAACTTCTAGGCCTTAACGTATGAAATAAACTTACCTTTAGGCATAGCGGCATCACCTTGCCATTCCCGGACTGGCTCACCGGGAAAATTGAATCTGACAACATTATCTCTGCAATCAACATTAGCATAACATTCCTCCAACCAATCCATACCCAAAATGACATCAAACTCAACCATTTCAAGCTAAACTAGATCAGCTAAGGTTGATCTATCACATACCAATACTATGCAGTTTCAGTAAACTCGTCTAGCTAACACAGATTCGCCAATTGGCATAGAAACAACAAATGGTATAGATAATAACTCAGGGACTGTCTCAAACTGACTCACAACCAATGGTGTGACATAATAGAGTGTAGAACGAGGATCAAGTAAGACATATACAGCACGAGAATAAATAATCAAAGTACCTGTAACAACATCAGGTGAGGCCTCCTGGTCCTGTCGACCGCCCAAAGCATAAAATTGATTTTGGGTTGCCCCAGAACCAGAAGCCTCTATCCATCTGTCTCTGCCATGGCCTTTTGCTTGTTGAGGATTAGGTCTGGGAGGTCGAATGGAGGATGATGAAGCAACCGTTGATGGCGCCTGATCCGCCTTGACCCTATCTGAACAATCCCTCATAAATGCCCTGTCCGCCCACAATGATAACATACATTCTTCCCTTGAAGACATTGACCTGAATGAGATTTCCCATACTGGGAACAAGGCGGCAATGGTTGTCGCCTCTGCCCCGCCCACTCCTGTCGTCGAGAGCTAGATGGAGTTGGGCCTTGGTCCCTTCTCTGTCCCTGAAACTTAGCTGGGGCACTCCCTATTAACCTAACTGATTGCCTGGATAACTAAGCCCCTAGGTCACCCTGCGGCCTTGTGTAAGGACCCACAGTCCTAACTCTCTTTCGTTGCTCCTACTGTCATCGAGTATCCCGTAATTAATGAACCAAATCCTCTGCCCTCTGGGTGAAAGCCTGAATTCGTGAAATGTCCATGTGCTCCTGAGTAGATAACCCCAAGCAATCTCGAGCTATATGAAGCCCCAACCCTAAAACGAACCGATGAACTCTATCCTCCATCATTTGAACCATGTGAGGAGCATACCTGGCAAGAGAATTAAATCGAAGACAATACTCACGCACACTCATACTTCCTTTCTCTAGGTGCAAAAACTGCTCAGCTCGAGCCCGTCGAAGCTCCTGGGGTAGATAGTGGTGCATAAAAGCATCAGAGAACTCTTCCCACTCAGTTGGTGGTGCATCGGCTCCTCTGGACCGAGCCCAAGCCTCATACCACAATATGGCCACATCACATAGTCTGAAGGCTGCCAACTCTACTTCCTCAGTCATTGTAGCTCACATCACCTTTAACACTCTATAATTCTGATCGATAAAGTCCTGAGGATCCTCGCTCGAGTCTGATCCGGTGAATATAGGAGGTCTGAAACTCAAGAACTCGCGTGCCCTGGAACTCTCAATTGTCTAGCCTCTATGCCTCTCCATCGCCTCTAATCGTTGCTCTTGAACTGCGGCTATACAAGCCATCAGCTGAACAACTCCCTCAAGACCCTCTCCTTCCGGAACAATTGGACGTACCACAGGCGTGGGAGAGTCTGCCACTCTACTACCCTCAAGTACTGCTGGTGCGGGAGGAGCTGGAGATCTATCTGGCATTGCTCTAGCCGGTGCGGGAGGAACTGTAATTCTTGGGGCAGGAGATTCACTCTAAGCCTCTGACCTGTCTCTCTGATGGAGGGAGACTAATACCCTCCCCAACAGCTATGCCAATAAACCTTGTAGTCATCTTCCTTGTCATGGGCATACTCTGAAACAATAACACGATGTAGATATCATAATACTTGTGAGTTCGACCTATAGCACGAACTATTAGTTAAATAAGTGAAATAATTCCTAAATGTCCTGTAGCCTCCTGATTATAAGTATGGTGCATAACATACCCATAAGAAAGACTCTACTAGACATGGCATTGTGGACTCCTTGGGACACGACTTCACTCTGATACAAAGTCTGTCACGCCGAAAAACTAGGGTAGGGTGCAACTGGCACTCGATTCATGGTCGATCGAGAAGCCGTCTATATAACATCTATAAATGTAACACTAAGGTTGACCAAGCCACCTGTCATAACCAACCAAGATAAATACTGGGCCAATAATGCCTTGACAATTATAAATATGCAACCTGGAAAGCCAACAAGGCTACAATAAAGCTAAGCAAAGCAATGAAAAACCAATACGAATACACAACCCACACTACTATACAAACTAGTCCATATCAGCCTCTAAATAGTAAACAAACTAAAATGCACGGGACAGGGCCCCGGACTACCCATGCTGTACACAAAACTAAAAATAGTCCAAACTAAGACATGGCTCCTAGAAGAGAGGAGCATACCACTATTCTGCTGAAATCTGGCTTCTACTACATCCAATGATCTGAGCCTCGGCCTGTACCTGCAGCATGATTGTAGGAAGGGTCCCAAGATTAAGGGACGTCAGTACGAATAAAATATACTGGTATGTAAGATTGAAAACTGTAAACATGTAAGATAAAAATGATAACTAGGCTAGAAATAAGGAGTAGTAACAACCCAGAATCCTAAAAACAAAAACCTGACAATAACTCATTATTGAAGTATAAATGCAACCATCTAATGCATAACAAAGACTATAACTTAAATGCCAGCAAACAACCGACCATAAAATCTATATACAATTCGTCCAGCCAGTGTACCACACCAAGGTAAAAATAAAAATGCCTCCAGTCGGTGTACCATACCGGGGTAAAATCCGTCCAGCCTTTGCACCACACCGGGGTAAAATAACAAGACCTCTAGCCAGTGTACCACACTAGGATAAAATCAATAAATCTTAGAAAAAATTATAAATGGAGCCGATATGGTTTATACTGGACCATCTCAATACGTACAACATAGAAATGACGAATAGTAAACATGTGTCCTGCATAGGCCTACTTCACAATTCATAACTGGAACTGAGTACATATAACATGTAAAGCTAGAAAGTAGAACTTAAATGCATGTATTAAAAACTTGTATAAATCATAAGGAACTACGGACGAGCTAAGAGTTTCAACAAAATTTATAGATCGTGTTCAAGGGACATTAGAGATCAGAAACTCGCTAGCTTATTATTTGGCTTAAGGGAAAGGGATTATGAAATCTCCCCTTGGCCTGACATATTTCATAACATACACATAAGATAAATGACAACGATAACCAGGTAATCCTAATTTGATAAGCTTGTTTACCCTCAATAGCTTGCGACGTCTTTACGTGTCTTAAAATCGTTTACACGTCCTCATCTTGGCTCTTTCACCAATTTCAGTTAGCAACCAGACCTTTAAACACATTTAACATAACATATATATACACATGACATACAGTAAGGACCAGCTAACATTTCCCACGCTGAGGGGTCTCCAACTCAATGTACAACTACGAAAACAATCAACACAATATCACACTTTAGATGTCTCACTTTGGCTAGGCATAATCTTAACATTTATCCTCAATAAAACATGGAACTTTAAAGCTTAAATGAAGATTAACATACTGCCTCAAGACTTTTAAATAGGTTGCTGTCTCATTCGATTCACAATACACGAATCGTGCTTAAAAGAATGATAGACGGGGCGCCTTACATACCTTTCTCCGACGAACTTTTATCTAGCCGATTTCCTATCTCAATGATCAGCCTTCAACCTCATTAATCCAGTGGTTTTATAGGCAAATGACAAGATTAATCCATAGCAAAATATGCAGACAATCTAACTAACCAGAGGCAGTCACAATAGCAACAACAACACACGGCAACATCAACAACATTTATCCATTTTCTCAACTAGTTTTCACTAACTTTTGAGGGAGAAACAAGTGAGAAATTTTACCTTAGATTTTCTGTAATTCTACCCCTCACTATGAAGTATAATTCCATCAAAATAAAGATCCAAAAAGCCTAAGAAAAACAAGCAAAACTCAGCTAACAAACAGTCCATCGACAGCTCACTTAGCTGCCAATTTCCAGATTTTCTCTTTTCAATTTGAGAGGTTTAAAGGGGGCGAAATCCTTACCTTTTCTCCTGATTTCAACACCTACTCAAAGATGGATATATAGGCATTCCAAATAGATCTGTAAACGCAGAAAACCTTCTTCAAAACCTCGCCAAAACGAGCTCCAAAACAACCCCTAACATACTTGGCAAGGTAATCTCAACTTATCTTGTGATTTTCTTGAACTTTCCTTGATGTTCCTCCTAGATTTTCTTTGTCCTAGCTTCTGGAATTTAGAGAGAAATGGAATCCTTAGCAAGCTGGTCGATTTAGATTTAGCTAAAAATATTTTCTACAAGTGAAAAATCAGATTTTAAGTAAATAGGGCGTTGGAGGCACTAAGGCGTCTTGCCCGCGTCACCGCTCGTGATGTTTCGGTAAAATGCCCATAACTTCTCACTCTGAAATCCAATTAACAAGAGGTTTGATGTTCTGAAAACTTGAGTCAATGAAATTTAATTTGATAGGTCGTGGGGCTTCTAATTCATTATTTATTGGGAGATATGATCTTTTAAAATTGACCCTTACTTATGAACTCCACATACTCTTTGATTTTTTAATCATACACATTTCCCTTCTCATCTACGACCAATATACAACCCGTACTTTTCTTAACCTATCATAAAAACATCAAATAATCACCAAAAATTTTTCGGGGTGTTATAGAATGGAACATCTCCTACACATCTCATAGCCTCTTCGTCATAAGTGTGGCGCACTTCACACCCATGAAAAAGACTCTACTTAATGCGGCTTTCAGACACCCTAGGACACATCAAACCTATGGCTCTAATACCAAGTTTGTAATGACCCAAACGTAGACCCAGATCGTAACACGGGACAAGGAACCTTGAAATGCCTCAAGTCAACCCATGGCATAAGCATATCTAACTTTATTCACTTCAAATGGAACACTGAACATAAGGCATAGCAGAAACGTAAACATAACATGACATATCATAGCATTTGGAAACACTAGACATATACATAAGCTAAGTACTACATATTGTCTGAAAGCCTCTACTGTGTAAGATGGGTTGGGACAACACCCCCAACTAACTCGGCCAACAACTGAAATATAGAATAACATAAACGTCTAGTCAAAAAGCCCTTGGAACATGAGGACTCACCAATAAAGCTGGTAATAACCATGAGATGGTCTAAGGATGAGTATGAGCCCGAGAGCCAAGTCCTGTATCATGAAATGATATAGCATAAAAAATATGCGGTCAGTTCGTTGAATGTACCAAGTATGTAAGGTAAGTAAAATGGAAATTTAAAATATATGAAACTCATAAAACATCATACGAGTAGGGCATCATGCTCATATTATAAATATCGTGACATAACGTAAGCCTTAAGGTTTTCAAATCATATGTAAACCATTCATTTTCTTAATCATAAGGAAACTTTATTGAATCCTCACTTGATCCAATAACATAAACATAACAATGCATAAAACATGCGGAACAATGGGAGGACTTACCATAATCGACACATTATTGTAGAGCCTTTCATGATGCCCCAACTATCTGACTCAAGTGGGCAGAGTTGCCCCTGGCTTGCCAGGCGAGGGACGTGCATTACGTGATATCACGAAAGAGGAGATCATTCTCATTATCATTATAAACCCATGGTGGCACATGGTTATAAGACACCGGCGTAGTCCTTTGATGTCGGGCTGCTCGGTGCTAGACACGGCTCCCCAAAACATGCATATTAGGCTCATATGTAAATCAATAACATCATTCATTAAGATTCATGGCTAAAATAAACATTCATCATTCATTGATCCCCATTAAAACATGAGTAGCCAAGAATCAAAGGCCCTTTAGTCGGCAAATGTCATAAATCAATAAATCACAAGATCCTTTTCATAAATCGTAAATCATTCTTCAACATATGGGCATTGCCCAATACATTACCATGCTTTACAATACTCAATTCATTCGAAAACATACTTATAAAGATGTGTAACTTGAAAATAATGTTTTTCATCATCAATAGTTCATAAATCATAAGGCCCATGCATACTTGAAGTTCATGCATATATCTTGTAAATCATGAAATCATGTTGGGTATTTGAACAAATTCATATTTCAAATCATAGATCATGCTGGATTTGTAAGTATCAAACAATTTAAGTGTAGATCATAAATCGATTCATCATAGATCATGCATAATAAGGATTAATTGAGTAAAAATCAAAATCAATGATTTTATAATCGAGAATAGTTGTAAAATCTGATAAAAATTCATAAAATATGATGTAATTCGTAAATCATAATAGCCCATTAGTAAATCATTACATTTTGACAAAAATCGAATTCAAAACTCTATGATATTTTTGATAGGTTTAGACCAATTAATAGAAAATGTGCATGGATGTGAATGGAAACACGCATTCGTAACCCTACTTTCCTGGGTAAGATCAGATTCTAGAGTTCCTTGAATGCACAATGTAGAATTTATTGGTAAAAGCTTGAAATTATGCTTGATATCTCTAAAATCCTCTTAATTTGCATGCATGGGAATGGCTTATGCAAGAGGGACTTAACCTATCTTATCATGCCCAAAAAAATACATAAAACGACATATTTTAGGGTCCTAGAGCATAGAAAGGTCGAAAATACCTTTACTGAAATTTCCCTGAAAACTGAAATGGGTGAACCAACGAGTAATCCCACGAGTCATTGCATGATACGACGACTCGATGCCCTGCCTAAATACATTCTTTCAGATTCTTCCCATGACTCGATAGGATGATTCATTTCTTCAAATGATGGTTCGTTAGTTTGACCATTACCAGCCCCTTCACAAACCTGAACTTCCCTTACGATAAGCCTCACCATGACTCGTGATTTCTTCAATGAGTCATGGTATCTATTTGTTACATCCACTGGAAAATCTGGCAAACATACCACGACTGGTGGCCACAAGTCATCACTTCTCACCACGAGTCATGGGATGACCTATGGTATCCCCAACCGCCAAGGTCCAATTCCTCCTACGACAGCTAACAACGACCCATGGTTTCCAACCACGAGTCATTACATCACCCAACCTGTGACTTTTTCCCAATTTTTCAACCAACTTTCAATTTTGATCCCGAGTCTAATCTTAGACACTTTCGGGGTATTATAGAGCCACACCAATTACTTGATTCATCCTTGGAAACCTCCCTAAACCATAAGATTTGATATGATAGTATTTATAGATTTTATTATCAAATGGTTAATTGAATTATGCTTACATGAAACAGACCAGAGTGATTATTGTCACTGTCTCTAAAAGGATATTCTATTTCATGATATTTTCTTATTATCTTAATAGTATATTTTCTGAATTTTCCCCAATAAAAATGGTTGTGGTTAATTGTTATTACTCACTGAGCTAGCGACTCACTCCCTGCTATTTTTTTCGGAGAGTGCAGGTGATGTTGGTGAGGATTTCATTAACTAGAGCACATGAGTTGACAATTTCTGGTGAGCCCTGCATTGCTTCGCATGGAGAAGAAGTTTACTTATTTGCTATCGTCTCTTATTTTGAACTATTAGAGTCACTCCAAAGTCATTTCTTAGAGTCATGAGTCTTCTTTCGTTATTATAGACTCAAGACTAGTATTAGACTTATTTTTATATTTGCTGATGAATTTAGTATTATTGCAGTTGAATAGACTGTGGATGAATATTTTAGCCTATTTTGGCGATATGAATTATTGTGTTATTGATTGTTGAGACATGAAAAATTTAGGATAGGTCCAAAAATAGGGGAAATTTTTCCTGATTTTCTGTAAAATTTTCGTAAGGCTTGCTTTGGGTGTTCTGCCCCTTAGTGTCGGTCATGATCCCTTAGCGCCAATCATGATCCTAAATTGGGTCATGACAGTGACACACCTAATTATCCATATTTGTATTCCTTTATGATATTTTAATTAATATAGGCCACATATATAAATAGATCAAGCAAGTTGGATGTTCAAGAAAATAGCTTAACTGAGTAGGACGTCTAAGCTAATAAGTCACTTTGTACTGCATTTATTTTTCTTTCCAAATATTGTTCTTTTAAACTATTACCTTCACTTTTTAATAGTTGAACACCATAGACTTTAGTCTCAAACATATTTTCATTTTTCCCAAACCTGATTAATCTTGTTGATGCAACTTAATCGTAGACACATAACTTGGCGATAAGTGAGAATTTTGTCGAGAATGTCTTATTAAACTCACATAGATCTTAATCTACAACATGGATTGATGAGTGATTTGTTTTGATGAAAACCAGGCTCAACAACTTTTAATGTGATAAGTAGTACAATCTCTAACTTTCTATAACTTAGCAGATATGCTCATTCAAAGTCAGATTATAAACTTGGTCACTTGGTATTATGCCCAATTGATGACACATCTATATTTGTCTTTACTTTACTAGGGAACTTAGTCTTCTAATACCATATACATTTCAAATCTTTCAGGTTCAATAAATTTTATCGATGTAAGCTTAGTGGTATATTTACAAGTAATGTTGTTACATGTATACTAACAATTTTTGCACTTGATATGTATTCTTTTATGGATCCTAGATCCACTTTATCATATGTGACCCCTTATATTGCTGAGAGATTCGGGTTAGAGCTCGAACAACTCCACGAACCTTTCTTAGTATCCTCACCAATCAGTGAATCATTAGTTGCAGAGCGGGTATATAGAAATTGCATAATCACTATGTATCATAGAGATATAGATCTGACCTTGTTGAGTTGGAAATGGTCGATTAGACATCATCGTGGGTATGGACTAGTTTTCCTCATGTTATGCTACCTTAAATTGTTGCACCAAGGTGAATTCACATGGAAGGAAAATGTTGCAGTGTGAAGGAGTAAGTTTTATTTCCTACCTTAAGGAAAAAAAGATAATTTCAAAAGGGTGTCTATACCACCTAGTAAGGGTGAGACACACCAAAATTGAGGTGGTGAATTTCTAGTCATACCGGCTATTAGTGAATTTCCATAGGTATTCCCAAATGAACTATCGGGGATCCCTCTCAAGAGGGAGATTGACTTTGAGATTGATGCTATTACCAGAACAAAGCCTATTTCTATTCCCTCATATAGAATGGCTCTAGCAGAGTTAAAGGAGCTGAAAGAGTAGTTAAAGGATCTTCTTGATAAATGATTTATTTAACTGAGCACTTCACCGTAGGGTGTACCAGTCTTATTTATTTCAAAAGAAGGATCAGACCTTACAGATGTGTATTGATTATCTCAGTTGAATAAGGTTACCATAAATAACAAGTACCCACTATCGAGAATTGATAATTTATTCGATCATCTTCAGGGAGCCAACTGCAACCCCAAGATTGACCTCAGATCAGTGTATCACCAGTTGAGGGTCAAAGAAAAGGATATCATAAAGACTATTTTTAGGACATGATATGGACATCATGAGCTTCTTGTCATGTCCTTTAGATTAAAAAATGCACCAGTGACTTTTAGGGATATCATGAATAGAATATTCATATCAAGCCTCAACTTGTTTATGATAATGTTCATTGACGATATACTGGTGTATTCAAAGGATGAGGGTGAATATACAGATCACCTTAGAATGGTGTTTCAGATACTTAGATATCATCAATTATACACTATGTTCTCCAAGTTTAAGTTCTGGCTAGATTCACTACATTTCTTTGGCCACGTAGTGTCAAGTGAAGGCATCAAGGTTGACCCTCTGAAGATTGAGGTAGTGAAGGATTGACCGAGACCCAAGACTCACAAACATTAGGAGTTTCTTAGGTTTTCTAGGGTACTACCGGAGTTTGTGCAGTGATTCTCCTCCATATCTACTCTGCTTACCAAGTTGACTTAAAATAAGACCAAGTTTTAGTGGTCAAAGGATTGTGAGAAGAGCATTTATGTCAGAACCCAGACGGATGCCCGGATCACAACACGGGAGAAGGAGCCCCAAGAGATCCCAAGTGTACCCATAGCGTAAGCGTACATCTAACTCGATAAATAAAATATAAGGATCAACACGATAACCATAGCAGAAGCATAAATCAAGCATACATCAGAATGCACAATCTTAAGCTGAATACATCTTTCATGAATTTTTCTTCAATGGGATTTTAATTCATAAAGCTAGAAACATGATTTTTAGCTGGAAACATTAAAAAAATTGCCCCATGCTTCATAATTCAATGGTAGAAACATATTTAAATCATACCCATGTAAATAATTAGTAAATTCATGCATTGGGTTAAAACCTCATAGATTAGTAATAGAACATTCATGATTTAGAGATGGATTGGCATGGGTGTGAAAGGAATCACCCATTCATAACCCTACTTACCTGTTGGTAGCTGATTCTTACACTTCTTTGATAGCCCAAGAAGAAATTGAAGAGGAATTGAGGAACACTAGCCTTGATAATCCTGTCTAACCTACTACCTTGCATGCATGAATGAATAAGGCCTAAAATGAACTTAACCCTTTAAAAGTCATCATTCATAACCCAAAACGATGTAGTTTAGGCCTTAGGACCTTAGGAATTATGGAAAAACCCTTATTAAATTCACGGAAAATAACTGCTAGATGGTCCCAATGAGGGACCTAATGACGCATTACCTGGGTGAATGACACGTTGAGTCGTCCATCAAGTACACTGCTCATTAGGTCTCCTGGCTCATAATGGAAGACATCACGACTCGTTACTGGATGACTACGACTCGTGGTCACCACTCGTTATGTATACTGCCTCAATACCAAGAATTCTTCAATTAGCTGACAACGACCCTCCCGATGAATCATGGTGACTGACCACGACTCATGGGGTCCTCCCGTCAGGTACATTGTCTCTCTTTCTTTTCTTTTCTAACTCACCCACCCCATGACTGACCAAATGACTCATGGGGCCTGATCACGAGTCATGGTCACACCCTTGGGGATCCTATTTCTCAAACAACAACTCAGCACCTGGGCCTCCCTACGAGTCACATCATGACTCATGGGCTGCTCTCACGAGTCTCTTCACGACTCGTTCTGTGCCTGATGCCAGATTTTTAGTTTTTCTCCATTTTAACTCTTGGGCCTAATCTTTGGGTTTCCAGGGTATAACAATTTAAGAGTTGAAGACCAGGTTGAATACAGCTCTAATGTTGACTTTGACGACAGGAATCGATGGGTTCATAGTGTATTGTGATTCTTTAGTGACACGAATCAGTTGTGTGTTGATGTAGATAGGGAAAGTAATAGCTTATGCTTCTATGCAGCTGAAGGTTCATGAGACAAATTACCTGATGCATGATCTAGAATTGGTTGTACTGATCTTTATGCTAAAGATGTGGTGCTATTATTTTTATGGAGTCCACGCGCACATTTTCATGGATCATAAGAGTCTTCAGTATATCTTCAAGCAAAAGGATTTGAATCTCAGGTAATGGAGGTAGCTTGAGTTTCTTATGGACTATGATGTTGACATCTTGTATCACACCAAAAAGACTAATGTAGTAGTCGATTCCCTTATCCAACACTCTATAGATAGCTTGGCTCAAGTTAAAGGGAGCAACAAGAAGTTAGCTAGAGTTTCTCACAAGTTAGCGAGCCTAGGGGTCCGCTTATTAGATTGCAATGATAGTGGTGTAGTGGTACTAAATAGAGCATAATCATTCTTAGTTCGAGAAGTAAAGGGAAAGCAGTATGATGACCCTACCTTGTTCCAATTCAAGGAGGGAATTCACAAACCTCGGACTATGGCTTTTGAGCAAGGGGGAGATAGTACACAAATGTACCAGGGCAGGTTAAGTGATTGTCTCTCAAATCCACTGTAATATTTGGAAGCGTAAATGGTCAATGTAAATATAATACCTAACTAGGAGTCGGGGTCAAATCCACATGGACTTTGAAGACCCAAACTATCTAGTGCTTGTCAACTTAGACTTTAGAGTAGACACTACTCAGATCAGGGTTGAGAGGAATATAGATATAACCAAGGAATGTAAATTTCTTTAGGTTGACATCTATTAATGAGAAGCACTAGGGAAGTGACCCCAATGTTGGATCGATCCCCTCAAATCACCCAATATGGGAAAATTGAGAATGGGCTACAGATGAACACACAAGTAATCACTTAGGCAACCAATGGATATCTTTCAATAGCACCATAGATGTCAATCTACTTCAACTTTTGTCAAATTGAAGAAAACTCCCATCTACCCAATTGCTTTTTACTAATTGAAATTCAACCTATGTCTAGGTGAATCCATTAAACAAGGGTTAGATCCTTGAGTTATTATTGATTGATGTTAACCCAACCTAAATTAACTTTTTAAGCACCATAAAGGTAATTGGGCAAGATTTAATGACTTTCATTATCAATCACACTTTACAAAATAAAAATCAATAAAATGTTCTAATGCCCACAATTGATTTAGCCCAATTAGGATCATTAGGGTTGATAACCTTAGATCTGTGTTTAGTCACCCATGGCTAGAAGAAGAGAAGAAAACAAGTGATTCGACATCCTTACTAATGAAATTGCAATTTGGAGAGGAAAACTTGAATTGATGAATTGAAATCTTCAAATTACAAGATAGATCTACTTTCTATTCCATGAAGTATGAACGACTCTATCTACTTTTGCCTATTGCTGTATGTAAAATTCTCGGTGAAAAAAAAGGAAGGATAATACTATTTATACTAAGCCTCAAAAAATCCTAAATAATTTAAAATTGGAAGGTACCAGGTGTACAAGATGGATCATCCTTTGAAACGATGGACCATACTTTGCTTCACTAATTAAAATTTGCTCCCGCTCAAGTATTGCCCATCCCTGGATTGACCGTTTCTGGAAAGATGATCCTTCTTTTACTTCATCCTTTGACTTTGATAATTTTTTGTCAAGTGATTCGTCTTTCAGTTGATGGTTCATCATCTAGAAAGACGGCTCGTCCTTAACCTCATCGAATACTAACCACTTGAAAGTGGTTTCTGCAGCCAGTAGGACCTGATGGACTCTTGAACAAGTGGACCGTACTTCTGAGAGGTAGTCTATATTATACTATGTCTTTTGGGAATATTTTTGGCTTTTTGTAATACCCCAAAAGTTTCTAAAAGACTAGACTTGGATTAGAAATTTGATCAGCAGAAAAGTTGGGAAAAATTATCTCAGGACGACTCATGCTATGAGTCGTGGAAAAGTCTAATAAGTCATAAGATGGACGATTGTGTGATGACTGAGCTACCCTGAGTAGTTATAAGTCATTATACGACCCATTGTGGGAAACCATAGGTCATTGTACGACTCGTTAGAAGGATGGGGGAGGCTGGACTGGTGAACCATGAGAGTAAACCATGAGTCATAGGTTGGTGGTACAACTCATGGTCAGCGATCATAATAGGTTTCTGGTGTATCAAAATTTGAAGGAACGAGTCGTAGTATGGCTCTTTATGGGAAACAATGATTGTGGCTTGTGCCCGTGGGAAGGGACTGAGGATTTTGGAAGCAGTGACCACGGGTAGATCTAATGACTCATCATTTGATGGTACAAGTCATGTCCTGATCCATGGAAAACTTCAGAAGTTAGGGCAAGACAATGTTGGCAACGGGTGGTAGCCACAAGTCGTGGTATCGAGGCACGAACCGTGGTGTCGGTCGTTACTCCTGATAGAATGAAATTTTCTACAAACTTGGGAAGGGTGTTTTCATAAATCCTAAGCTTCTAATCCCTAAACTACATCATTTTAAGCCCAAAAAGGAGTGTATGAAGGGGTTTTAACCTATTCTAAGTCTTTCCTTTCCCATGCATGCAAGATTAGGAATTCCCTATTGAAGATCAAGCCTAAAATTCTTCAAATTCTTCTCCAAATTCTTCTCCAAATCTCTTGGGCTTTCAACGATGAGTGTAGATTCAGTTTACCCAGGTATGCAAGGATATGAATGAGGTTTCCTTTCACTCTCATGCTCAAAATTCTCCTCAATTCCATGAATTTAAGTTCTAGATCGAGTTCATGATCTTATGGTGTTTTATTCTAATTTTATGAAATTCTCTATGATTTATTTATGGTTCAAGTTCCTTCATGTTTCAAATCATGTTTTAATATTTATTGGTAGATTCTATACCTATTTCGATTATAAATTTATTGTTGCAATTTTTTAGAAAATTATGCCCAGTTATACGAATTTCATGAAAAGTTAAGTTTATAATTCTATTATGATTTCGATTCTTCAAGATCTAATTTATGGTTTATGATTTTTGATATGGTTTCCTACAAGTATGCTTCATGAATTTATGAATTTCAAGTATGATTATTTTATCAAGCATGCATGTTCTTCATGATTTATTAGTTTATGATTTTGGGTGACCCACGAGCCCTTCTTTCATGGCTGATCATGTATTTCAAGTATGATCAAGTATGTTATGATTTAAATAACCCATTAACTTCATGTATGATTTCATCATAATTATATGAGCCCTCATGTGCATGTTTTCTAGAGTAGTGTCTAGCACCGAGTACGCCCGGTATTCAGGTAAGCTCCGAGGTCTTAGAACTACGTGTCATCGTAGGTATATATTCTTGGTTAGCCCTATGGGGTCCCTATTGATGCTATCATGCCAAATATCATTCCTTGACTTGGGAAGCTTGGGACAGCTCTTCCCAATTGAGTGAGATAGTTGGGGCATCATGTAAGATCTATCATGATGGTGTCTGATGTTGGGCATATTTTCATGCCCATTTGCCATGTTTTTACCCATATTTCATCATGTTTTGAGTTCAAAATCATTAATTTATTCTTAAATTCATGTATGTGTGTTTTTTACGCGCTAACAAACTATATGAGTTGATTTTATTAGGAAACTAAGAAAAATGGGCTCAAAATGATGCAAGGAATGATGATTTTGAGAATCTGAAAGGTTTGGTGCTATGCCTTACTCCCTGCACCAAATCCCAAACTTTAGAGAAGTAAAATCTCATTCTGGTGCTATGGCTAACGCCCGACACCAATTCCCAAACATTAGAGAAAAAATTCTCAGACTGGTGCTATGGCTGGGGCACGCGCCAGGCCTTATCTAGAGCCGAAAATTTGACTAAGTCTGCGTCGAGATAAGACGGGCCGCGTGCCAAACCCATTCAGGGGAAAAATATTGATTTTTAAGTCATCCTGAGGGACAGAAGTGTCATTTGAAGGCTCATCTATAAATATAAGTCTTAGGTCATTTTTTATTACATAGGTTTTGACTTCTTGGAGTAGTTTTTGACTGCTTGAAGCAGTCTTTACTCATTTTTTATTCTGTAGTTCATTCATGAAAGCTTTTACTTCGTTTGGAAGGAAGACAAGGTTCTATAACTAGGTTTTCTTTTCTTTATTTCATATTTTCGCATGATGATGACTAAGTATTTATTTTTCCGTTTGTCTATGAGTGGCTAAACTCATATTCTAGGGTTGTGGCCATGGTGAATGGTTGATCATTTGGCAGACTAAATAAACATAGTTTTGATTCTTCTTTTATGGTTGTTTGTATTTGTTTGTTTTAATTTATTATTTATGAGATTGATCACATTGTAAGTAATCTGTTTGCTTTCGATTGAACTTGGGAAAGGGAATCAAAAGGGTTAAAATAAATACAGAACGGGAATTCAATGACCCTTGAACCCATTGGTGATAAGATAGAAGTTGTTGTTGAGGCTAGGGATATTCACTTCAACCCCGTTTAATTGAAATACAGGTAGGCATAATCGTCGTTTCACTGTTCTCCTGATACCATAGGGATATAGGCGTTAGGGTTCATGAAATAGTTATTGGATGCTAGGGATAATGGCAGGAAATGGGATAGTAGCTTGCAACTAACAACCGTAGGAAGAATTATTCTAGTTTAATTATGTCTGGGATACTCAACTTGAAACCAACCAAGTGCCATTGCCTATACTTTCATTATTATCGCAATACAATCAAGATTGCATTCATTTTAGTAACTTTTACATTTGAAGTTTTTTTAGTTTAATTTTCCAAACCAATCTTCATTTTACTTGTTTCATAGACTAGTGAAATTAAAGTACAACATTAAATTGAAAAGTCCCTGTGGGTATGATATCTAGACTTAATAATCCTATATTACATGACGACAATGTGCATTTGCGTGCGCTTGGGTGGCATCAAGTTTTTGGCACCGTTGTTGGGGACTTAAATATTGTTTAATTGTTTGTAGGTTATAATTTTTTCGCTAGACTATATTGTACATTTGTTTCTTGTTTTTGTTGAAATTCATAGGGTTGTTTGCCTCAGTTTATGCCAAGCACGAGAAGTCAACGACTAACCTTAGCTTATCTTGATATTGAAATAGAGAAAACTTTTCGAAGGTTAGCTATGGAAAACATCGGCCAAGCAGCAGGTGAAGTGAATGAGAGAGTTCTAGTGATGTAGTTTGCTAGACCGAATGGTGAGATTGCTTTTAAAGCAATTATTAAACCAGCCATCACTGGGAACATCGAGCTGATAGAAGGGATTGTGCAGTTGGTCCAAAACACTTGCCAATTTTAGGGCAAGCCACATGAGAATCCCCACAAGCATCTGATGACGTTTGTATAGCTAAGTGAAAACTTCCACTACCAGAACGTATAAGATGAATATGTCAAGTTGACTCTATTTCCGTCCTCATTAATCGAAGAGGCAAAGGAGTGACTTCAAAATGAGCCTACAAGATCCATCACCACTTGGAAGATCCTATCTAATAATTTCATTACCCGGGTTTTCTCTTCAAGAAGAATTAAAGAACTAATAGGAAAGATCTCTTGATTCATACAAAGAGATGGAGAAAAACTAGCTCAAGCATGGGAACGTTACAAGGGTTAATTGAGGAATTCTCCAGCACATATGCAACCTAAGGAGATAATTGGGCACAACTTTATTGAGGGTCTGAAACCCGAATCTAAGATACTCCCTGACGCTACTGCACAAGGACAGATTCTGTCCAAAAGTTATGATGAAATTGAGGCTCTCTTAAACCTCATGTCTGTGGAGTTAGAATTATCAGGATTGAGGCAGAGGATTTACAGTAGCAAAGGTGTTGGGAAAGCTTGAGGTGGATGGTGTAGCGGCAATCAGGGTAGACATTATCCAGTTGGTAAATGTGATCAATATGTTGGTGACCACCCCAATAGAAAGCCAAGTGCAGCAGGTACAACAAGTACAAATCCCACCACCATCACGTGAGGCATGTGGAGAAGGCCACGCCTGTTCAGGTTGTCCTCTTAATCCTAAGTCTGTAATTTTGTGGACAACAAGGTCATGGGGAAGGTTTGGCAGGTAATGGCTATAATCAGGATACCAGAATGGAGAAAATTCCCCATTAGGAGGGAATCAAAATTTCGAAAGGCCCCAAAACACTTATCAAATGCCACAGGGCCAGAAGCAGAACAGTTCTCTTGAGGAGACAATGAAGTAATGGATGGTGCAGCAGACGCAAGTGAAAAATGAAATGCAAAAGTACATCTATGAGACTGAAAGACAAATGGGGAAATTAGCCCTACAACAGAAAAACAGACCACAAGGGGCACTCCCGAGTCAAGAAGAACCCCAATGAAAATGTAAATGCTAATTTCTTGCGTAGTGGTAAGGAGCTGGGTGAGGTTATCCCCAGAAAAGAAAAAGTTGATGAGGAACAGGCCGTGAAAACTAAGACTGAGGTAGGGGAGTCTAGCAACCCACAACCGAAAATTGCAGTAGCTAGACCACCTCTCCTATTTCCTCAAAAGTTGAAGAAAAAGATAGAGGAAACAACTTGTAGTAAGTGTTTGGAGTTGTTGAAGCAGATTCATGTGAATATGCTTAAATCCATCATTCGTATTTCGCTTTGTACACACACCGGGCAAGTTCTAGACATCAATTTACAAGAATGGAGTATACCAAAACTTCCTCACACATTGGCACAAGATGGTATAACAATGGAAATCAAGATCACATTAACACATATATCCATATTGCATGTATAACATAATTAAGTCCATTTTTTCAAGTACAAGAGTCAGGTTCCCAAAAGACTAAGTGTCTCTACCTTTTTATGCATTTTTAAGTGAATTTAATAAAGTCTCAATGATACCTAAAGTGAAGCACCTAACATTTGTAGGGTCCAAGTTTTTGTTCTTCCTAATGACTAATTTACCCTTAAGAAGGTCTTCATCCAACCATCATCGGAAAAAGTCATGACTCAATGACTAAAAAATAAAAAATATCTTGACTCTCTAATTGGTTCTAAGAGACTATCCACCGGAAAAAGCACCGAAAATAAAAACCATAGGAACCCAAAATAAAATAAAACAAAAAAATACTACAAACCCACAAGCATGCATGATAAGTCATAAATCCCAAAAAAACTAGGCCTACCATGTATAAATTTAGCAATTAAGGAATGCATGGTTATATGAAGTGCACTTCTCCCCACCCCAAACTTGATTAGTTACACTATCCCAGTGCTAAAACAAATAAGCATAAAGTAATAGAAAGCATGAAGAACTCCCTAGGCCTCCACTCCTCGTGTCTGTGGGGGTAAGAACGGCTTCCCCCATCTATGTATTTCATGCTCAAGTTGTTTTGTTGAAAATTATGAGCTATCACTTGCACATTTTAACAAACACATAAAAGAAGAAAAATTATCTTGGATTTCCTCCCAAGTAGTGCCTGATTTAACGTCGCGACACGACACATGTATCTCGATTACTCAGACTTCATCAAGATACCTGTTGAGATAGTGGTCACATCTTGGCCGCTTGTTTTACCGCGTCTCCCTATGACACGTCAGAAAATAAAAGAAAAACAAAAAAATAGGAAATAAAGACTAAAAGTTAAATACAAGCAATTAATCTAATCCTAAACCGCATTCCTCAACAAGGGCACCACTTTTTGACAACGATCAAACTCACTCTTGTCAACAAAGTATGAAGCAGACGTTGTCAATAAAGAACCCAACTAGAGGTTGGGGTCGATCCATCAGAGAATCCGAAAGGATATAGAAGAATTCTAGTGCTTAAGCTTTTTAGTTAATTATCTCCTAAGAGGGGGGAGTTTGTAAAAGTAATAAATAACAATGTTGAGATATTGTTTATTGTTTCCCAATTAATGCAACTCACTTGGGTAAGTGTTCCCCATGACTTTATAACCACAAGGCATTTTATACTAGTGATCTATTCCGGTGCTTAGCATGTAATATTGGTACGTTAGGTTCATCTAAATGGTTGGTCCCCTATCTAGATGATTTTCACTATGCAACTTGGTCCGTCTACGAGTGTATTCTTGATTAACCTTTATCGTTAATATAGGATTATCTATTTTTGGACAAGGTCAAGCTATTAGATGAGGGTTGATAGCCTCAAATATTTAAGGAAAAGGAGTCCCCACGGGCATGGGAATGACTCATGGTTAGACACCATGAATCTCTAGGTCAACCGTGGGGAGAAGGTGTATGAAAATGGAAAAGGCAAGGCAGTGCACTTCATGGAAGGAGACCACGACTTATCATGTTAGGAAACGAGTCTTCGTATGAGTTGTTGGGTGAAATATGTATAAATTAGTATAAGGGAGATAGGGTACTCGATGAGCTATGTAACGAGTCGTTTGGGCATGTCACGAGACATCAGTGCACCCGTTCGGGTCACCTGGCAGTTAATTTCTTACGAGTTAGTAAGGGCTTTTACATAAATTCCTAAGATCCTAAGGCCTAAACTACGACGTTTTGTGTTGTGAATAGGGAAATTTAATGGTGTTAAGTTCAGTTTTCACTTCATTCATTCATGCATGCATGGTAGGGGATTTGGGAGAGTGATTCAAGCTTAGAGCTCATCAATTGATTGCAATTTCTTCTTGGATTAGCTAGGGAAGTTAAGAACGAGTTATTCCCATGTATGTAAGGTTCTCAATGGGTGGTTTCTTCCACACCCATGCCCCTCCTTTGTGATTTTTACAAAGGTTTCATTGAGAACTCATGGGGTCTTGTAATTGATTTATATAGAATCTAATGATTTGATTATGGATTTTGTGATTTTAAAATCTTATCATAATCTATGGGTTTTAATTATCTTTTGTGATTTAAATTAATTATAAAATACATTTGATTTGGAAGTTCTACGTATTAAAGCCTAATTATGCATGCCCAATGTTGAATTCATTTATGATCTAATTACCCATTGATGATATTTATAAGCCCAGCCTAAATTATGATTTAAATCATGAATTTATTATGTTACCCATTATGATTTTATGAAATTCAAGCTATATGCATGATTTACGAGTATGTATGAGCCTTATGAATCATGAATTATGTTTTGGCGAACTCACAGGCCTTATGTCATTGCTAGTTCAAGTATATACAAACATGTTTATTATTATCATAATTTAACTATCCCGTGAATTCATGCATGTTATACTATGAGCACTATCTACATTTTGGGAGTAGTATCGAACATCGAGTAGGTTCGAGGCCTAGGTTCTGCCTCGGATCTCATAAACTATGTGCCACCATAGGTATGTTGGGAGCTCCTATGGGACTGTTCCTAGTCCAAATAGCCCTCTTCATGGTAATGTCACACTTTCATGGTTCGACCCTTGGCAAGGTACGGACACCCTCCCGACTAGGGTTACAGGTCGGGCTTCATGTGTGCTCATACGGGGTATGTCGATTAAGAGAATCTCCATTGTTCCTCATGATTTATGCATGTTTATGATTATATATACTGGCTCAAGTCATGTTAAATAAAGCATTTCTCTTATGATTAAGATTATGATTATGTTATGAATGTTTTTAAAACCTTGAGCCTTATGTTATGTTACGATGTTTACGGTATGAGCATGAGGTCCTATGCTTTTGACCACTTATGAGATTTTACATATTTTGAATGTCCTTTTTACTTACCTATACTCAGTACATTCCAAGAACTGACCACATACTTTCTATGCTGTATCATTTTATGATACATGACCTGTCTCTCAGGCTCACCCTCCTCAGTAGTGTTTCAAATATTGCTATCAGCGTACTTGGTGAGTCCTCATGTTTCGAGGGCCATATTCCTAGAGTCGAATCTTTTACCTAAGTTTCTATTTTGCTGGGTTAGTTGGGGAGTTGTCCGTCTGTCATTGTTAGAGGATTTTCAGACTATAAGTTGTTTTCCGTGGTCATGTATGGATTATGTATTGTATTATCTCCGGAATTATGATATGTTTACATTTTCTTATGTTAAGTCTTCCTCTTATGTGATGGTATTAGATGTACGCTCATGTCATGGGTTGCTTGGGGTCTCTCGGGGCTCCTTGTCTCGTGTCTATGATCCAGGTGTATGTTTGGGTCGTGAAAATTTTTGTATCAAAGTCATAAGTTTGAAGTGTCCTAAGGTGTCTGAAAGCTGCGTTAGGTAGAATCTTTTTCATGGGTGTGAAGCATGCCTCACTTATGACGAAGAAGCTACTAGACGTTTAGGAAATGTTCCCTTCTTTCATGATCTATGTCATATGATGAAAGTCCTCTACCCTTCTAATTCATGCTATTCGCGTTTGCAGAATCATGCCTCCACGTAGAGTGAATGCCAAAAGAAATGGTAACGATAATGATCATGAGGGTGCCAATGGTGAGGAGCATTAGCTGACCTCACCCATTCGTGAGGAGCACGCACTAGAGCCAGCTGCCCATGCCAGTTTACGGCAGCAATTCATATGTTGGCTCAGGCCATGACGACCCAGGTTCAAAATCAGACCGTGGCGCATTACCCTCAGAATGGGAATGCGGCGGCAGCAAGGTGAGGGACTTCTTGAGGATGAGCCCTCCTGAGTTCGTGGGGTCGAAGGTGGACGGGGACCCCTATAATTTCATTAAGGAGATTCTGAAGATCACCCAGGTTATGGGGGTGAACAATGGAGAGTGTGTTGACTTGACCTCCTATCAGCTAAAGAGGGTAGCTCACATATGATTTAAACAATGGAGAGATGCTAGGGCAGTAGGTGCAGGCCTGATAGGTTGGGAGGAGTTTCACACGACATTTATGTATCGGTTCTTCCCTCAGGAGATGAGGTAGCTCAAGGTGGCCGAGTTCATTAATTTGAAGCAAGGTAACATGTCCGTGCAGGAGTATGCATTGGAGTTCACCCGATTATCCAAGTATGCTCCAGAGTTGGTGGTGGATCAAAGGGCTCGGGTGAGTCATTTTATGCATGGGGTGGCAGATTACTTGGACAATGATTGTAGGATCGCCATGCTTCATTGAGATATTAACTTTCCCCGTATTGTATTACATGCACAACAGATGGAGTCGGCCTACCAGAGGCAGAGGGAGGACAAGAGGGCTAGGACCGACAACTATGGGGTTTCTCAGGTCAGGTCAGGGGGTGGACAACATCAACAGTCCCAGCATAGGTCTATCAGGTCAGGGGGTGGACAACATCAATAGTCCCAGCATAGGTCTATCGCTCCAATTCCATCATTGGCCAATACGCCATCTAGGTTTAGAGGAGATCATAGGAGTAGGGCTTTAGTCTCGAGGGATCACGGTAGCATGTAGGTAGAGCGCACCTTTCTAGCTTGTGCGAAGTACGGTAAGAATCATCCCGGGTGGTGCTTAGTTGGCTCAGATGCGTGTTTTGTGTGTGGCTGACCCGAGCACAGACTTAGGGATTTCCCCTTAGCCAGATTAGGGGTCAGAGGAGCCCGTCTGATAGTAGCCAGTTCTGCCGCTCCGGCAGCATGTCCCCCTTAGCAGGGTGCCTCGACTAGCTCAATAGGCGGTCAGCGCCAAAATAGGTTTTTTCCTCTAGTACCCCGCTAGGAGCAGGAGGCTTCCCCAGATGTAGTCACTGGTATGTTGCAAGTCTTCAATATTGATGCTTATGCCTTGTTAGATCAAGGAGCTACCTTATCTTTTGTGACTCCTTATATTGCTAGTAGTTTTTGAGTTAGCCTTGAAATCCTATTTGAACCGTTCTCAGTCTCTACCCCAGAAGGTGAATCAGTTATAGTTAGGCGGGTGTATAGAGGTTGCTCCATCACAGTGTTGCATAAGGTTACCTCTGCAGACTTAGTAGAGTTAGCTATGATCGATTTTGACCTCATTTTGGGCATGGATTGGTTGTTTTCATGTTATGCATTGATTAATTGTAGAACCCGATCTGTAAAGTTGAGGTTTCCAGGTGAGCCGGTCTTGGAGAGGAAGGATAAGCCAGTTGTACCAGCCAGTCGGTTTATTTCATATCTTAAGTCCAGGAAAATGATTTCTAAGGGCTGAATGTAACGCCTTGTTACGGTTAAGGATGTTGAGTCCGAGACCCCGACTATCCAGTCAGTTCTGATACTGTGTGAGTATCCCGAGGTTTTTCCCAACGATTTTCTAGGTGTTGATTTTGACATTGATCTCTTACCCAATACGCAGCCCATCTCTATTCCTCCCTAAATGATGGATCCAGCCGAGCTAAAGGAGTTGAAGGATTAGTTGAAGGACTTGTTGGATAAGGGTTTTATTAGACCAAGAAAGTCTCCATGGGGCGCACCAGTGTTATTTTCCTGGAAGAATGATGGTTCCATTCGCATGTGTATTGATCACCGGTAATTAAACAAGGTCACTGTCAAGAATAGGTACCCCTTACCCAGGATCGATGACTTGTTTGACCAGCTTCAGGGTGTCAGGTGCTTCTCAAAGATAGATCTCAAGTGCTGGTATCACCAGCTTAGGGTTCGGGAGAGTGACATCCTGAAAATCACTTTCAAGACTCGCTATGGTCACTATGAGTTTTTTGTTATGTATTTTGGGCTAACAATTGCCCCTGAAGCTTTCATAGACTTGATGAATAGGGTATTCAAGCAATATCTAGACATATTCTTGATCGTGTTCATTGATGATATCTTTATATATTCTAGGAGCAAGGAGGAGCATGCCGCTCACTTGAGAGTAGTGCTTCAAACCCTCAAGGATCGTTAGTTGTATGCCAAGTTCAGCAAGTGTGAATTTTGGCTGGACTTCGTGGCATTCTTGGGCCATGTGGTGTCGAGTGAGGGCATAAGTTTGGATTCTCAAAAAATTGAATCAGTAAAGAATTGGCCCAGACCGGTGAATCCTTCAAAAATTCGGATTTTCTTAGACCTGGCAGGCTACTACCGGAGATTCATAGAGGGTTTCTCCTCCATTGCAGCCCCAATGGTCAGAGGCTTGTGAGAAAAGCTTCCAAGAGTTGAAGACTCGACTCACTTCAGCACCAGTGTAGACCCTACGCGAGGATACAAGTGGTTTTATAGTATATTGTGATGCTTCAAGAATTGGACTTGGGTGTGTGTTGATGTAGCACGGGAAAGTGATAGCGTATGCCTCGAGATAGTTGAAAATCCAAGAGAAAAATTACCTGACACATGATCTTGAGTTGGCCATGGTGGTGTTTGCATTGAAGATATGGAGGCATTACTTTTATGGGGTCCACATGGATGTGATTACGGACCACAAGAGCTTGCAGTATGTGTTCATGCAAAAAGATCTCAATCTTCGACAAAGGAGGTGGATAGAGCTACTTAAGGAGTATGATATGAGTGTTCTTTACCACCCGGATAATTCTAATGTGGTGGGGGACACACCAAGTAGGCTCTCTATAGAGAGTGTGTCCCACGTGGATGAGGGAAAGAAGGATTTGGTGAAATATGTCCATCAACTTGCGAGGTTGGGAGTTAGATTGGTCGACTCGACCAATGGCGGTGTTGTTGTGAAAAATGGATTAGAATCATCCTTGGTGGTGGGTGTGAAAGCTAGAAAAGATGAGGATCCGATATTGGTAAAGATGAAGGAAGCCGTTCGGAGCCAATAGGTGGAGGTTTTCTCCCAAGGGCGAGATGGAATGTTATGGTACCAGGGTCGGTTTTGTCTTCCAGATGTAGGTGATTTGAGGGACCGGATATTGCATGAGGCACATGGGTCCAGGTATTCCATCCATCCGGTTTGGTGGGGCGGAATGAAGAAGGATATTGTAGAATTTATAGCCAAGAGCCTGAACTGTCAGCAAGTGAAAGTCGAGCATCAAAGGCCGAGAGGAGTACTTCAGGATATTAGCATTCCCACTTGGAAGGGGGAATAGATTAATATGGATTTCATTATAGGCCTACCTCATACTCGCCGACACTATGATTCCATTTGGGTGGTGGTCGACAGTTTAACCAAGGCTGCACACTTTCTACCGGTCAAAACCATAGATTCAGAGGATTATTATGCCAAAATTGTATATTCGGGAGTTGGTTCGACTTCATGGAGTGCCCTTGTCTATTATTTCAGACCGAGGTACTCAGTTTACCTCTCAGTTTTGGTGGTCTTTTAAAAAAAGGCTTGGGACTCAGGTTAAGCTCAACACATTATTCCATCCGTAAACGGATGGTTAGGTGGAGCAGACAATTCATACTCTAGAGGATTCCACCGAGTGGGCATTCCATCACTTTCTCTTGATCGAGTTTTCTTACAATAACAGTTATCACTCCAGCATCCAAATGGCACCGTTCGAGGCTCTTTACGAGTGGAGGTGTAGATCGCCCATTGGATAGTTTGAGGTTAGCGACGCAGCTATGATAGGACCTGATTCGGTTCATGAGGCCATGGTGAAAGTACAGATGTTAAGGAATAGGCTGAAAATCGCTCAGAGTCATCAAAAGTCATATGCGGATGTGAGAAGAAGAGATTTGGAGTTTAAGGTAGATGATTGGGTATTTCTAAATGTATCCCTTATGTAGGGAGTCATGCGGTTCGGAAAGAAAGGAAAACTCAGTCCCCGCTATATTGGTCCCTACTGGGTTATTTGGTAAGGTAGCATATGAGTTGGACTTGTCCTCAGAGTTATCTTTCGTGCATCCCGTGTTTTATGTGTGGCTTTTGAAGAAATTCTTGGGAGATCCAGTTCTAGTGGTCCCAATGGACAGCGTCAGTGTGGGAGATAGCCTCAGTTATGAGGAAGTTCCAGTTGCAATCTTGGATCGTCAGGTTCGGAGGATGAGGAACAAAGAAGTAGCTTCGATGAAGATGTTATGGAGAAACTAGCATGTTGAGGGAGCTACGTGGGAAGCCAAAGCTGTTATGATGGCTAAATACCCCCACATGTTCCATACCAGCTCAGTTTCAGTTTGAGCTATCAGTTTTGCCCTAAATATCTAATAAGTTCCCATGTTCAGTTCATGTGTGCAAGTTCGATTTATGTTATGATGGATGTATGTGATGTCTGAATTTATTTCAGCTATGTATTTCATTTCGGAGGTAGTCATTCTGTCAATTTTCAATTTAAATAATCTATATTTTCATATGATGAATGTATGATTCTGAGTTTTCTGCTTGTTTCTAACATTCGAGGATGAATGTTCCCAAGGAGGAGATATTGTTATACCCCGAAAACTCAAAGATTGGACCCCAGAGTTGAAATGGGGAAAAACTGAGAATCTAGGTTGCAGGTGCAGAACGAGTCGTTGGACGACTCGTGAGGAAAGCCTATGAGTCGTCAGGTGACTCGTGGGAAGGATTTGGACAGTTGGAAAATATTAAGGAAAAGGAGTCCCCACGGGCATGGCAACGACTCGTGGTCAGACACCATGAGTCGTTAGGTCAGCCATGGGGAGAACGTGTATGAAAATGGAAAAGGCAAGGCAGTGTACTTCATGGAAGGAGACCACGACTCGTCATGTCAGGCAATGAGTCGTGGTATGAGTAGTTAGGTGAAATATGCATAAATTGGTATAAGGGAGATAGGGTACTCGGCGAGCCAAGTAATGAGTCATTTAGGCACGTCACGAGTCATTAGGTCACCTGTTAGGGTCACCTGGCAGTTAATTTCCTCTGAGTTAGTAAGGGATTTTACGTAAATTCCTAAGATCCTAAGGCCTAAACTACGACGTTTTGGGTTATGAATATGAAAAATTAATGGGGTTAAGTTCAGTTCACTTCATTCATTCATGCATGCAAGGTAGGGGAATTGGGAGAGTGATTCAAGCTTAGAGCTCATCAATTCATTCCAATTTCTTCTTGGGTTATCTAGGGAAGTTAAGAACTAGTTATTCCCAGGTATGTAAGGTTCTCAATGGGTGGTTTCTTCCACACCCATGCCCCTCCTCTATGATTTTTACAAAGGTTTCGTTGAAAACTCATGGGGTCTTGTAATTAATTTATATAAAATCTAATGATTTAATTATGGATTTTGTGATTTTAAAACCTTATCATAATATATGGGCTTTAATCAGCTTTTGTGGTTTAAATTAATTATAATACTTTTGATTTTGAAGTTCTATGTATTTAAGCCTAATAATACATGCCCCATAATGAATTGATTTATGATCTAATTACCCATTGATGATATTTATAACCCAGCCTGAATAATGATTTAAATCATGAATTTATTATGTTACCCATTATGATTTTATGAAATTCAAGCTATATGCATGATTTACATGTATGTATGAGCTTTATGAATCATGAATTATGTTTTGGCCAATGCATAGACCTTATGTCATGGCTAGTTGAATTATATAAAAACATGTTTATGATTATCATGATTTGACTAGCCCATGAATTCATGCATGTTATACTATGAGCACTATATACATTTTTGGAGTAGTATCGAATACCGAGTTGGCTCAAGGCCTAGGTTCTGCCCCGGATCTCATAAATTACGTGCCACCGTAGGTATGTTGGGACCTCCTAAGGGACTGTCCCCGACCCAAACGAACCTTTTCATGGTGACGTCACACTTTCATGGTTCGACCCTTGGCAAGGTACGGACACTCTCCCAACTAGGGTTACAGGTCGGCTTCATGTGTGCTCATATGGGGTATGTTGGTTAAGAGAATATCCCACTGTTCCTCATGATTTATGCATGTTTATGATTATGTATACTGGATCAATTAATGTTAAATAAATCTTTTCTCTTATGTATATGATTATGATTATGTTACGATGTTTACTATATGAGCATGAGGTCCTACTCTTTTGACCATTCATGAGATTTTATATATTTTGAATGTACATTTTACTTACCTTTCATACTCAGTACATTCCAAGTATTGACTGCATACTTTCTATGCTTATCATTTTATGATACAGGACTCGGCTCTCAGGCTCACCCTCCTCAGTAGTGTTTCAGAGATTGCTATCAGCGTACATGGTGAGTCCTCATGATCCAAGGGCCATATGCTTAGAGTCCATGCTTTTCCTTCAGTTTTTGTTTTGTTGGGTTAGTGTGGGAGTTGTCCCATCAACCCGTCTGTCATGATTAGAGGCTTTTCAGACTACAAGTTATTTTCAGCCATCATGTATAGATTATGTATTCTCTTATCTCTATAATTATGATAACTTTACATTTTCATATGTTAAGTCTTCCACTTATGTGATGGTATTAGATGTATGCTCATGCCATGGGTTGACTTGGGGTCTCTCGGGGCTCCTTGTCCCGTGTCTACGATCCGGGTGTACGTTCGGGTCGTGATAATAGTATTCACTATAAAATAAAATATCAATCCTACCATCCCTTAGCTGACATTATAAACAAGAGAAGTCCTTGTGATCTTAATCTCTTGAAGCAATTAGGTAGTCTTAAGATACATGAAGGGCAAGCCTATGGTATGTTGCATATGTGCATTACATCATTTGTGAGTTCGAGTGTGCCTTACTTATTATTTTCCATGTCTTATATTGATGAATTTGAGAGAGGAACATCACTAAAACTAAGGGGCACAAGAGGTCTAATTCGGTGTAGTACTTGTTGCATGTATCACTTAATCATGTTAGCCAGTTGTGTTGAAAAGATGAGTCATTTATGGAGGCTGTGCATTCTTAATTGTGAATTATTTCGGACTCACTCACTCACCTACTCCTTATCTATTTAATACTTTCTTCTATCTACTTAATTAATTTTAAAAGCGACCCGCCGCGCCGGGCATTTCTATGTGCTTTGTTGAGAGTTGTTGAATGATGATAAACCACTTTATATTTGCTCCATGCTAGTTGGTTGAGTATGAGTTGATAGAGGTGTCAAGAGTGATGGTGAAACATGATTTTAGGTATGTTTTAAGGATTGTTCGAGGAAGAACAATGGTTTAAGTGTGGGGTGGTGATGTTGGGAATATTTTCATGCCCATTTTCCATGTTTTTACCCATATTTGATGATGTTTTGAGTTCATAATCCTTAATTTATGCTTAAATTCATGTATGTGTGTGCTTTATGCACTAACAAACGATTTGAGCTAGTTCTATGGCAGGGGGGGGGTGCAGGCCTTATTTAGAGCTAAAAATTGCTAAAAATTTGTCTAAGTTTGTGGCGAAATAAGAAAGGCGGCGCGCCAGACCCATTTCGAGGCAAAAAATGCTGATTTTTAAGCCAAGTCTTGAGGGGAAGAAGTGTCATTTGAAGGCTCATCTATAAATATAAGCCTTAGGTCGTTTTTTACATAGTTTTTGACTTGTTGGAGTAGTTTTTGACTGCTTGAAGTAGTCTTTACTCATTTTTATTCCGTAGTTCGTTCATGAAAGATTGTAAGCTGTTTGCATGGAAGACAAGGTTCTACAACTAGGTTTTCTCTTCTTTACTTCGTATTTTCGCATGATGATGACTAAGTACTTGTTTTTCTGTTTATCTATGTGTGGCTAAACTCATATTCTAGGGTTGTGGCCATAGTGAATGGTTGATTGTTTGATAGACTAAGTGAACTTAGTTTTGATTTTTCTTTTATGGTTGTTTGTATTTGTTTTTTTTAATTTATTACTTATGAGATTGATCACCTTGTAAGTAATCTGTTGGCTTTCGATTGAACTTGGGAAATAGAATGGAAAGAGTTATAAATAAATAAAGAACGAGAATTCAAAGACCCTTGAACGAATCTGTGATAGGATAGAAGTTGTTGTTGAGGATAGGGATCTAGCCTTCAACCCCGTTTAGTTGAAATACAAGTAGGCATAATCGTCATTTCATTGTTCTCCTGCGACCATAGACTATTGGTATTAGGATTCATGAAATAGTTCTTGGATGCTAGGCATAGTGGAAAGAAATGGAATAGTAACTTGCAACTAACAACCGTAAGAAGAATCATTCTAATTTAATTATGTCTGAAAAACACAACTTGAAACCAACCAAGTGTCATTGCCCTAGACTGTCATCATCATCAAAATACAATCAACCTTATATTCATTTTAGTAATTTTCCATTTGAAGTTTTAGTAGTTTAATTTTCCAAACCAATCTTCATTTTATTTGTTTCGTAAATTAGTGAATTCAAAGTATAACCATATAATGATTAAATTGACAATTCCCTGTGCGTATGATATCTGGATTTAACAATCCTAAACTACTTGATGACCATGTGCACTTGCGTGCGCTTAGGCAACAATAGTTTCGATTAAGATGAGTCCTCCCATTATTTCTCATGATTTCAGTTATGCATGTTTATGACTTATGATATTATGTTTTCAGCATGTTTAACCCAATGATCAGTTTATAGTCTTTTGCTTATGATTTCAGCTATGGCAAGCCATATGACTCTATTATCAGCTTTGGATCATTCTATTCGAATATAAAATTCAGTTTATGACTATACATGTTTTCAGATATCAACATGCAGTCTTTACTCTCATGATCTCATGATTTATGTTATGTGCATGATTTTAGTTATACTTACTCAACCTATTTTACTTACCTTACATACCCAGTACATTCCAAGTACTGACCACATACTCTATGAAATATCATTTTGTGATATAGGTTTGGACGTTCATACTCAGTCCCGCCATTAGCCAATCTCTAGAGCTTAGTCTAGTTCTCTTGTTGGTCAGTCCTCATCCTTCGAGGACCTTCAGTTTGATGGGTTGGGTTACTTTCAGTTTTCAGTCTTTAGGTGAGCTAGTTGGGTATGTCGTCCCATAAGTTCTTCAGTTATGTTAGAGGCTTTTTAGATAATATGTAGAATCTCAGCTTGTCAGTGTCAACTCTATTTATGATAATTATGTATGCAGAATTCCATTTATTCATATTCATATTATCAGTTTCCATTGAATTATCCTCTTTAGCTGCTATATTCATGCTATGGGTTGACTCGGAGCCATTCGTGGTTCTAGGTTCCATGTCTCTGTCTAGACCTATGTTCGGGTCATGAAAAATTTGGTTTAGAGAAAAGGTTTACAATGTCCTAGAGTGTCTGAAAGCCGCGTTGAGTAGAGTATTTTTCATGGGTGTGAAGCGTGCCACACTTATAGGGGAGAGGCTACAAGACATTTTAGGAAATTTTCCCTTCTCTCATGATATACGTCATGCGGTGAAGTACCTTTATATCCTTCTAACTCATGCTATTCATTTTTGCATAATCATGCCTCTACGCCGAGTAAATGATAGAAGGAATGGAAATGAAAATTCCCATGAAGATGGCAATGGAGATGGGCACTAGTAAGCCCCGCCAGCACTAGTAGGTTTTTTGCCCGAGTAGGTATCTCATGCCGGTTTAGAGTGGCTTTTCAGATGTTGGCCCAAGCTTTGACTGTACATGTCAACTAGTAGGCGGTGGCCCATGTCCTTCAATGGGAATACGGCGGCAGCTTGAGTTAGGGACTTCATCCGGATGAATCCACCTAAGTTCTTAAGGTCAAGATTGGATGAGGACCTGTATGAGTTTCTTGAGGAGATACAAAAGATCACCTAGATTATGCTGGTGACGGGAGAATAGAGCACATACTTGACCTCCTATCATCTCAAAGGGATTTCTTATATTTGGTATCATCAGTGGAGGGACGGTAGAGAAGTGGGCGTGGTTCCCCTGAGCTGGGTTGAGTTCATACCTTCCTTCTTAGATAGATTCTTTCCTCGGGAGTTGAGCGAAGCAAAGTCGGTGGAGTTCATCAACTTGAGGCAAAAAAATATGACTGTGCAAGTGTACGCCATAAAGTCACCCAATTGTCGAAGTATGTGCAAGAGATGGTTACAGATTAAAGAGCCCATATGAATAGAGTTGTGTATGCAGTGTCAGACTCGCTGGTCAAGGAGTGTAGGACTGCAATGCTGAACAGTGACCTAGATTTCTCTTCATTAGTCATATACGTCCAGCAGATAGAGGCGGATCAGATGAAGGAAAGGGAGAGATAGGCTAAGAGGGCCAGGACAGGCAGCTTTTGGTTTTCCCAGCAGAGGCCCAGTGGCGGACACTATCAACAGTCCCACCAGAGGTTATTGGCCCTAGTACCATCATTAGCCAGTATTCCATTCAAACCTCGGGGTGATCGGAGGAGCAGGGCTTTAGGTTTGAGGGGATAGAGGGACACGCCGGTAGAGCGCACCTTTCCAGTCTGTGGAAAATATGGCAAGAACCACATACGAGAGTGCGTAGCCAATCAAATATTTGCTTCGGGTGTGTGAAACCTAAGCACATACGCTGGGAATATCCTTTAGCTACGCACAGTGATAGTAGAGTTCGTGCCCAGACTACCAGTTCAGTAGTAGTTACAGTTGCACGCCCTTCTTTGTAGGGTGTATCCACTAGCACAGGTGGTGGTCAGCGTCAGAATAGATTTTATGACCTCTCATCTCGTTAAGATAGGAGGTCTCTCTAGATGTGGTCATTGGTATGTTGAAAGTATTTCATCTTGATATGTATGCATTGTTATATCCATGGGCTAATTTATCTTTTGTGACGCCTTATGTTGGTATTAGTTTCGGAGTTAGTCCAGAAATCTTATCAGAACCCTTCTCAGTCTTTACTTCAGTCGATGACTTAGTTATAGTTTGACGGGTATACAGAAATTGCCCTGTCATAGTCCATCAGAAAGTCGCTGATGTGCTATGAGTTAACAAATCGAATAGCATGGATTTAGGTATGTTTATATGGATATGAGGCACTTTTACTTTGCTTTCAGTGAAAATAAGTGTTGGAGCAAAGATGTGCAAAAAAAACCTTAAAATGCAGAAAATCAGCCAAAATACCAGTCTTAGTATGAGCTGTACCTTGATCGTACGAGCCGTCCTGAGAATCGTGATGAAAGTCAGAAGGTTGAAGTGACAAGAAGAGAACATATGACTCTCATTATGAGCAGTACCAAAATGGTATGAGCCATAACTGGAGTCGTGGAATTATTCAGAAGAAATTGCACAAAGGTAGACTCTTGGTACGAATGGACTCACGAATTGTGGCATCAATATACAAACTATACCAGGAGCCATGGTGAACATCAGAAGATTTTTTAGTACTTGGCAGAAGTTTAGACAATCAGACAGTACGAGTCATAGGAAGAAGGTACAGGTCGTACCACAACACTCGTGAAAATTTTCAAAAGATGACAGAGTTCTTAGGGACAAACCATGAAAGCATTGTACGGCTCATAGGATGAATGTACGAGTTGTACCAGCCTTCCAAGACTTAGCCAAATATGTAGTAGCCAAGGACTTACGGAAAGTAGGTACAACCCGTACAATCCTGCTACGGGTCGTATGTCCAGTCGCGACATAGTCAGCACCAAATATGGAAAACTCCCTGTTAGCTTAGGAAAAGTTTATAATGTTTGTATAAATAGTTGTTACATTTTATTTTAGTTAGAAAAGGACATAATTGAGTTAGTAGATGTTTGAAGAATTATTTTTGTGAATTTTTATCAAGTCTTGAGGAGCAATCTTGGGATCAAATGCTTGATTTCCTACATTTTTCTTAAGGTTGTTCTTTTATATTCCAATCATCTTTCCTTCCAATTGTTGCTGTAAGTATTCAATTATGTGTTTGTCTATGAATACGAATTATAATTTTACAACCATGAGATGTTAAAACTTCCACAACAAGCAGTTGTGGGAACCATGATGGAGTAACAAGCTAGGGTTGCACAAAGTGATTCAAAACCAATGCAAAAATCTTGTATTGTATTCTCTTCATGTTTAAATATTTCTTGATGGTGTACAATATTAGGACTTTCCCAAATTCTTTACTTACTTGAACCTAGAGAAGTAGAGATTAGGAAAAGAGAATTACAACAAAGCCTTGGTCTTTGCGATCATTGTATTAACTTGAGTTGTGGTCTCAAGATAGTTTATTTGGAACATATTGATAATGGTTAGGTTGAAATCTCTCACGAGACCTGAATTGATGATTGAGTATAGTCATTGTCACGACTCGAACATAGGCCCAGAACGAGACACGAGACAAAAAAATCCGAGAGGCTCCAAGTCGACCAATGGCATGAACATACATCTAACTCAATAACCAATAAGCGGAAGATCATCATAACTAACATACCGGAAGTCTAAACAAAAGATAACATCTGATTACATATATGAATCAAAAGTTGAAACACTAACTATGTCTTAAAAGCCTCTAACACTAACGAGTTGATGGGACATGACCTCAACTAACTCACTAGAATCTGAAGACTGAAAATACGACATGCAACTGATAAGAAGGGCCCTCACAAGATGAGGACTCACCAACTGAGGTTGAGGAAAGCAAACTCTAAAAATTTGACTGGTGGCAGGACTGATCCTTGATATCGGAGCCTGTATCATAAAATGATACAACATAGATTATGCGGTCAGTACGTGAAATGTACTGAGTATGCATGGTAAGTAAAACCGCTGAGTAAGGAAAATCATAAATCATGCATAATATAAAACTTAATGAAGATACGATTCTAAGAGTAGGCTTGCATGCTATTTTCTGAAATCATGATCTGAAAAACATCATAACTGAATTAAATGAACCAAAGCTGAAAACTAATAATCATAAGTAAAATAGAACATTGGGTCAAAACTTCTAAAAACATAATATCATGACTAATATACATGCATAACTGAAATCATGAGGAACAATGGAAGACTCGTCATATAACCGACACTACCACGATAGAGCTTACATGGTCCCGACTCAAGTTGGCAGAGCCATCCAAAGCTTTCCCTGGGTTAAGGACACTACCATGATATTGATATCAAGCTCAAGGCCCCTTGGGGAAGGGGAATCTCAAAAGGGAGGTCCCAAAGTATATAGGTAAACCTACGTTGGCGCGTAGTTTTTAGGCACAAGGTTGACTGACCCTTAGCATACTCAATGCTAGACACTACTCCCAAAAACATGCATATGCTCTCCAACATTTTAAAATGAAGTTGACTATCTTCTAATGAAAAAGATGAATAATAACATACATGCATTATCTAAAATCATAACATGAGGAGCCTTGGCTCAAACAATACCACAAGCTGAAAATAACGGGAGTCTTGACTCCAAAATCATGTGGTAAGCTAATTCATGAAATCATAAAATATAATTGATCATATGGGCTTGCCCAATACTTAAACATTCTTGAAATCAACTTGATCTCTTTGAAAGCATGAACATAAACATGGGTATTTCGAAATCATACTTTCTTCATAAATATCTCATCATGCTTAAACGCATATCTCATAGATCTCAACTTTTATGAACATTCATGAATGGGCATCATAGTTTAGAAAACTTGAAAACATAATTTATAATTTAAAACATTATAAAATCTGCCCATTAATCATAAAATTTTATCATTCAAAACATGCTTGGATCATATCCATGATTAAAACTAAGGAATTCATGCATTTTGTAAAAAACCCATGGAATCATCAATTAGAACATCATGAATTGAGAGGGAATTGGGCATGGGTATGGACAATTTCACCCATTCATAGCCTTACATACCTGAAGAGATCTAATTTTACCACTTCCTTGATAGCCTAAAGAGAATTGAGGAAGAACTTGGAAGAATTAGCCTTGATCACCTCTCAAACTTCTAAACTTGCATGCCTGAATTAAGATAGGCTTAGAATGACTTGCATGCCTCAATTAGGATAGGCTTAGAATGAAACACTCCTTTCTAACCTTAAAATGGCATAGTTTAGGCCTTAGGAACATAGGAGTTATGTAAAATCCCTTACTAAACTCGCAAGGAAAAACAGACTGCCAGTCGCAACAAGGGACTGGACGAGTCGTCGTCCCTGGCCATGACTCATGGTCTGCATTCATCATAAACACTGCCAAAAATCTATTTAAAGTTACCACGAGGGACACCGTGACTCATGGTGTACTCGATGAGTAGTGGTGACCAATCCATTAGGTACACTACCTAAAATCCTCCTAGGGGTCACCTCGAGAAACACCACAACTCGTGGTGTACTAAACAAGTCGTGGTGATGACCCGTTAGGTGCACTGTCTATTTTTCTTTTCCCTTCATATCATCCTTGACCACGACTGACATGATGAGTCGTGATGTTGACCACGACTCATGGTCATATCCATGGTCACCCAAAAATCAAAATTTCCAACAAGTCCCGGCCTCTCCCCACGGGTCACTTAATGACTCGTGGGGTTCCTAACGGGTCATTGGACGACTTGTCCTATGACCTGGTGAAAAAATTCTTGTTTTCTCCATTTTAACTCCAAGGTTTAATTTAGGGCTTTCAGGGTATAACAGTCATCCAATAGGGATGAACCAGTCATTTAGATGAACCCTAGTTATTACTTCTACAAGTAAGCATTGGGATTAATCATGTGTTTATACCCAAAGTAGTTGTGAACCCATGGGGACCACTTACCCTAGTTTTTTGCAAATCTTGATTTAAATCACAACTATAATCTTTTTTTTAATAATGTTTTCTTTAAACCCACCAATATGGAGATAACTCACCAACAAGTTCAATTACCAACATTACTCTATATCTTACCCTATTGCTTGTGGGTTCGACGCCAACCTCTTAGTTGGGTTCTTTATTGACAACGACCGCTTCATACTTTGTCAGGAAGTGTAAGTTTGAGCATTATAAAAAAGTGGCGCCATTGCCGGGGAATACGACTAAGAATAGATTAATTGCTTGTATTTGATTTTTGGTTGTTATTTCCTAAATTGTGTTTTATTTTTATTTTTGGATATTCATTGGTTTTTTCTTGGTGAATGCCAAGTACTCGCCGAAGTGGAAACCCCCTGATTACGACTGATCTCGAACTTGAACGAACATTGCGTAGGATGGAAAACCAGGAGAAAAGAGATGCCCGTATAGCTAACGAAGCTAGGCAAGCCGAGCTAGCTCAACAAGATGCACTGCAGGATGCGGAGGATGCTCAAGATGAGGTCGTAAACGCTGGTTGACATGGGAGGGGCAACAGAGGCCAAAGATATGCCCCTCAGTTCTTCGAAGAAGATGAATCAAACATCGATGAAGTCTGGTCAACCGAAGCCATTGTACCACCATCACTGCCTGTTGGGGCCAAATTTGATATCACTATAACCATGATTTAGTTGTTGAACATGGTGTTTAGAGGTCATGTCACGCCCCGATTCTACACCCTGGATGGAACATGATACTTGAAGTCACGAGTGACCCCAAGTCAACCTCTGATCTACCATACAATTGTATTCTGCGTAAAACAAACATAGCGGAAGCTTTGAAATAATAATATAAAAGAATTTATGAAAATGAAACTGAAGACATAAAGTTTAAATCATCTGAAGTCTGAAACAAATTTTGTGTCTGAAATCCATCTAATTGATGAGTGGCTGGGACAAATCCCCAGCTAACTCTAAGTCTAGCTAGAAATAATGAACTAACTAAAAGAAATGAAATAAGTCCCTCGAGTGATGAGGACTCACACTTCAACTGCTGAGGAGGAGGATCTGAATCGCGGCGACTAACGGTGCTGAGTTTGAGAACCTACAACTGTATCATGAAATGATACAACATAAAAGTATGTGTTAGTACTTTGAATATACTGAGTAAGTGGGAGGAAACATAACTAAATATAATGCCTGAACTGATATGACATGCAATGACCAATAAGTAAACTGAATTGAACTACTGAAGTAAACCAAGGTGGTCAAAATGACCCTGTCTGATGGTCAAGGCATGTCCTAAGTCTGAAAGTACTGAGTCTGAGATACTGAACTAAACTAAGCTAAACTGATATAACTAGAACTAAACTGAGCTACTTATTCTGAAACTTGACTGGACTGACTAGAGGGAGAGTCTATAACCGACATATAACCATGTGAGTTAGACGTGGAGTCCGATGTACACACCCCATTGGTAGGACCTAATATATCTTTCCAGGGTATAAAGGCATGGACTGTAAGATCACTGTCTGGGGCCATAAGGCCAATAAAAATAACCTACGGTGGCAACATAGTTTTACGAACTTGGGTGCGCTGGAACCCCAACCCTCTTGGTGCTAAGTCCTTCTCCCACTACATAGATCTAACATAACTACTACTGTCAAGCTGATAGCTCGAAGCTAGGGCCCAAGACTAAGTCAGGGATACTTATCTGGAAGTACCCTGAGAGTCTTATCGGACCTGATCTGGAAACTGATGTTCTAAGACTGGTCAGAGCTCCTTATCTGGAAGCGTCATAACCATCTAAAGAACCACTAAAATATGATAACTAATATCTGAGTATAATAACTGATAACTGGGAGGCACCACTGACACCTCAAGAAATGACTATAGTTAAACTGATCATCTGACATTATTCTGGTCAACTCGGAGGTTGCTAAAAATCTGACTGAGGCCAGATTGACATTCCTGAGTGAGACTGAGTAAATAAATTTCTAGATGAGACTGACTAATTAAGCCTTTAACTGAGTTTCTGATACATACAAATACTATAGGAATTCCCTAACTTTGAAAGATTCAAGAATGATTCAATAATTCAGTACATATACATGATTCTAGTTTCTGCTTCAAAAGTTAGAGCTGAAATTATACTTTACTGGAATAGGCATCATTTTGTTCACAAACTGGTGGAAATGTACAATAAACATAGAGTAAGATTTCCACATGAATTCCTCAAGGTATGACAATAATATCTTTACTTTCGAAAACTCAGGGCTAGAACTGATAGTGAACAGGGAAAGAGTTTTAAGGGACAAAAAGGGGTAACAATCTCCTTGTTGAATTCCCACATACCTAGTTGAAGGATCTCTCTAAAGATGTTGAAGTTGCTGCACCTTGGAGAGGAACCCTAGTTCTTGAGCCTTGAGAGAAGAAGGGAGAAGAACTTTACGGTGGTTGTGAGAAGAGTGAGGGGTTAAACTAGGAAAACTCCTTTAATTTGTCCCAAAAGAAGCCTAAAACAACCTAGTTTAAGAGTTAAAAGCATATAAAATTACAAAAATGCCCTTGGAAAAAGTTCTCAAAAATATGTCTGTCTGGTGCTACGGGTCGTACCATGACTCGTGGTGGCTTCCTATGGGTTGTGGTATGCCATTCGAGGCTTCTAGGAGGCTTTAAAAAATTCTTGAAACTCCTGGTATGAGTGCATGGTATGAGTCGTACCTTCATACCACGAGTCGTACCAAGACTCCTGATAACAGGGCTGGTCCTGTTTGCCAGACCTGACAATGCTTTAGTAAACTGGCCATAACATTTTACTCCGAACTACGATTGATGTAAGGTTGGATGAGTTGGAAATATGACTCAAAGATATTTAATTTGATATGCTGAATCACCCAAAAATAATTCGTATAATATGAGTTATGATCGTTTAAAGTTGGCCCTTGTAAGAACTTTCATGAAAAACCCAATCGGTAGGAAGACTCTCAACTCAACTTCATGCTAGAGGTTCCTTATAACCTTAACTTGCACCTAATGCACTTCTTACAGCTAAGAATTGATGTTAACAACTTGATTCCTTAAATTCATCAGGTTCGGGTCTATCCACCTACCTAAAATAGTTCCAAACTTAGCCGAAAGTCCAAGGTGTACGACATCTCAACTCACGACTGAGATGACAATTCGTACCATCATCTTATGACTCGTACTGAGTCTTTGTAGCTATTGATCCTTCCTTGAAAATTCTCTGAACCTCATATCTATGATCCTTCACTATGACTCATACTAGCCTGATACAGATTGTAGGATCTAATCATGGTTTCCTTGCCTCTTCCTGCCAAACTCTCTGAATCATACCACGAAACTTGGTACAAATCATATTGAATTGATACGAGTCGTGAGAGCCTGCCACTCCTAAATTAGATTTTGCTGAGCTCTTTGGAATACACTACGAGTCCTTGGTACAACTAGTAAAATCCTCCTACGAGTCGTACTGAGGCTCGTTTTGAGGACATTTTTTTTCAAGTTTTCTCTGTATGATCAACTTTAAATGTAGGGTTTAATCATAGGGATTTTTTTGGGGTGTTACAGGTCATGCAGCTGATGATGCCAACCTGCACCTGATGAACTTCATGGGAATATGCAAGGCGTACAGGTTGCTCAAAGTCAACCAAGATGTTATAAGGCTAAGACTCTTCCCCTTCTCTCTGTCTAGGGAGGCCACATTATGGTTATCGGAGTTGCCCAATGACTCCATTACCAATTGGAGGGATCTCAAGCAAGCCTTCATAGAAAGATTCTTTCCACCCTCAAGGATGCTGCAGCTTAAGGATGATATCTACAATTTTTGACGATTGAAGACTGAGGAACTTCATGAGACCTGGTTGAGGTTCAAAAAGAAGTTGACCAAGTGCCCGAACCACAAAATCCTTAATGACCTTCTGTTGGAGATTTCTATAGATTGTTGAATAGTATTACAAAAGCAGTAGTAGACATAGTGGCGGGAGGATCAGTGATAAGGCACATATGGGAACAAGCTTCTACAATTCTTGATAGAGTGACAAAAATAAATAGAGCATAGCACACCCGAGAAGAAGACGCAGCGGCCGGTACATATGATGTTGGTTTGACTGTAGATCAACGAAGGAAAGAAGAAGATTGACTAGGAATTGGCTCATATGTGCACATTGTTGGATTTGCTTACTAAGCACATCATGGGAGCTGGAGCCTGAAAGGTGAACACAGTTGGGACACAGGGATAGGAGCTAGTGCCAAACCACTCAGATTCCGAGGAGGAGGCAAACTTATTGGACAACCAGGTGGCGGGTTCCGAGACAACGCCCAAGGGTCTAGACAAGACACTTGGCACCAAGGTTTTGGAAACCCAGGTCGAAACCAATACAGAGACAACTATAACCGGAATGGGTACATAGATAAAAGCCAAGGTCATGAGCGAGAGGGAGAATGGAGAAGGAATGATGGTTACCACAATGACCGAGCTGGATTGTACGTGCCTCCTAATGCACGTGGATATCCTGGACTGGAACTGCTCTTGAAGGGTCTCCTAAGCATTTCCTTAGCATGGATACATGAAAGACTGGATGAACAGATTCTAATTCTGGCGTCAAGTTCAACTCATACGCCACTTGGCCTATTCTTCTACGAATCTTATATGGCCCAACAAATCTTGGGCTGAGCTTACCTTTCTTGCCGAATCTCATCACCCCTTTCATCGGAGACACTTTCAGAAATACCCAGTCATTTACATCAAATTCCAAATCTCTGTGCTGCACATCAGCATATGACTTCTGGCGGCTCTGTCCAGTCAGTAAGCGTTCTCGAATAAGCTTTACCTTTTCCTCTGACTGCTGAACAATGTCTGGCCCAACCAATGCTGATTCTCCTATTTTAAACCAACCAATCGGCGACCTGCATTTTCGCCCATGTAATGCCTCGAAAGGCGCCATCTGGATAGCTGAGTGATAGCTGTTATTATAAGCAGATTCAATTAATGGCAAATGCTCGTCCCAGCTACCACCGAAATCTAACACACACGCTCACAACATATCTTCGAGCGTCTGAATTGTGCGTTCAGCCTGTCCATCTATCTGAGGATGGAATGCTATACTCAAATTAATCTACGTTCCCAGACCTCTCTGAAACGATTGCCAAAATATAGTCGTAAACTGTGCTCCTCTGTCCGAAATAACAGATACTGGCACTCCGTGTAATCTGACTATTTCTCGGATATACAACTCGGCATAATCTTCAGTCGAGAAAGTAGTTCTCACTGGCAGGAAATGAGCTATTTTTGTCAGTTTATCAACTATCACCCATATAGAGTCATGTATGTGTATGGTACGGGGTAATCCTGCTACAAAATCCATATTCACGGCTTCCCATTTCCAGAGAGGCACAGCTATGTCTTGAGTTAACCCGCCTGGTTTCTGATGTTCTGCTTTCACCTGTTGACAGTTAGGGCACTGGGCTACAAATTCAGCAATTTCTCTTTTCATACCTGGCCACCAGTAGTTTTCCTTGATATCGTGGTACATTTTCGTCGCACCAGGGTGAAGAGAATAACGGGCTTAATGTACCTCATTCATAATTTGCTGGCAGAGTCCTGAAACATTTGGAACACAGAGACGGTCTTTACAGCGTAGCACTCCATCCTCAGTTATCTGAAAATCTGGCACTTTACCTTGCTGGATTCTGTCTTTCAGCTGGATGAGGTCAGGATCCTCATATTGCCGTTCTTTCACTTCCATAACTAATGATGACACGACGGTATTCTGAATTACCGCTCTACCGTCCTCTGTTTCTACTACACGAACGGTTAGGCTAGCTAACTGATGTATCTCTCTGACCAATTCCCGCTGCTCGGGTTGCAAATACGCCAAACTCCCCATGGACTTACGACTGAGAGCACCTGCTACAACATTGGCTTTTCTCGGGTGGTATAGAATATTCACATCATAATCCTTTAACAGCTCCAACCAGCAATGTTTCCGCAGATTCAACTCCCTCTGAGAGAAGATATACTGTAGGCTCTTGTGATCTGTGAAAATATCAACATGAACGCCATACAGATAATGCCTCCACATTTTCAAGGCGTGGATTATTGCAGCTAACTTCAGGTCGTGGGTAGGGTAATTCTTTTCATGTTTCTTCAACTGCCTGGAAGCATACGCAATCACCTTACCGTGCTGCATCAACACACAACCCAACCCAACGCCTGATGCATTGCAATACACTAAATAACCCTCTATACCTTCCGGTAATGCTAACACTGGGGCGGAGGTTAATCTGTCTTTCAGTTCCTGGAAGCTCTGCTCGCATGCATCTGTCCACTAAAACTTTGCTGCTTTCTGCGTCAGTTTAGTCAGAGGTGCTGCTATGGTGGAGAACCCTTCAACAAACCACCTGTAATATCCCGCTAATGCCAGAAAGCTACGGACTTCAGTCGGAGTGGTAGGCCTAGGCCATGATTTGACTGCTTCTATTTTCTGCTTGTCAACCTGTATACCAGGATCCGACACAATATGCCCTAGGAAGGCTACTGAGTTAAGCCAGAATTCACACATGGAAAACTTAGCATATAATTGGCGGTCCCTGAGGATCTGGAGTACTGTCCATAGATGAGTCTGGTGATCTGCTTCAAAGTGAGAATACACCAGAATATCATCAATAAAGACGATCACGAACAGGTTCAGGTATGGTCTGAAAATACTATTCATCAGGTCTATGAATACTGCTGGGGCATTCGTCAACCCAAAGGACATAACTAGAAATTCAAAGTGTCCATATTGGGTCCTGAACACCTTTTTAGGAATATCTCTTTCATGTACTCGAACCTGGTGATATCCGGACCGCAAGTCAATCTTAGAAAAGTATCTGGCTCCCTGCAACTGATCAAATAAGTCATCAATCCTGGGAAGCGGGTACTTGTTCTTCACTGTAACTTTATTCAATTGCCGATAATCTATGCACATACGGAGTGAGCCATCTTTCTTTCTCACAAACAGATCTGGCGCACCCCATGGTGAAGTACTCGGCCTAATAAAACCTTTATCCAACAAGTCTTTCAGCTGCTCCTTCAACTCTTTGAGTTCTGCAGGAGCCATATGATAAGGAGGAATTGATATAGGCTGAGTGCCTGGTAATAAATCAATAGCGAAATCTATTTCTCTTTCTGGGGGAAGACCAGGTAACTCATTTGGAAACACATCAGGGAACTCGTTCACCACCGGAACAGACTGGAGTGTCGGAGATTCTGCCCGAACATCCTGAACTCTGACTAGGTGGTAAATACATCCCTTAGTTATCAATCTCCTCACCTGTAGGTAGGAAATAAACCTACCTTTTGGCGTAGCAATGCTGCCTTTCCACTCTCGCACTGCCTCCCCTGGAAAGTGGAATCGGACCTTCTTGGTCCAACATTCTACATTTGCGTAGCACGACACTAGCCATTCCATACCCATTATGGCATCGAAGACTATCATTTCCAGCTCTACCAGATCTACTGTAGTCTGGCGGTCAGCAACCTCCACTGTAGCCCCTCGATAAATTCTGCTAGCTATAATAGAGTCACCGACGGGCGTGGATACTGTAAAGGGCTGCTGCAATAATTCTGGTGCAATATTGAACTTTCGTGCCACAAATGGGGTAACATATGACAGAGTGGATCCTGGGTCAATCAATACATAAGTAGGGCAGGAACAAATAGTCATCGTACCTGTTACTACATCCGGAGATGCCTCTGAATCATGTCTCCCTGGTAGTGCATAAGTACGGCTTAAACCCGTACCTGAACAGGAAGCTCCTGACCTACCTCGGCCTCTGCCTACTAAACCTGAAGGCCCACGCCCCACTGAGGCTGCTGGGGCTCGTGGCCCTGCGGATCCCCTGTCCTGACTGTCTCTACTCCCCTGACCTCTAGTCGGACAATCTCTCATCCGATGCCCCTCATGTTCGCAAATATAACACCCAGTGGAGCCATATCTACAAGCTCCGGAGTGTGGACGATTACAATAGGGACAGGGTGAGGGAGAAAATCTGCTCTGCTCTCCCTTTCTCTGCTGCGGAGATTCTACTATTCTGGAACTGCCACTGGGCTCTAACTGCCCTATACGCACATATCTACCTCGTTGTTGCTGCTGCTGTGGAGGAGGTGGGGGTCTAGGGGGTCTATCTGATAGTTGAGGCCTGGGTCCTCTTTAAACTTCTCTTTGCATCTCATCTGGTCTGTCTCTGCGGCGCTGTTCCTGACTGGTCTGTCTACTACCCTGCTGCCGCTGTCTAAGACCCTCTATGGTCTAAGCAAAAGCCTGTACTCGGGCAATGTCCATATCCTCTCGCAATGTCGCCATCATACATGCCTCAGTATACTCTGGATTCAGACCCATGATAAATCTGTGGACTCCCGCTGGCATGGTATAAACAAATGCTGGAGCATAACGGGCTAAAGAGTCAAACTGTAAAGCATACTCAGGTACGCTCCTCGCCCCCTGCTCCAGATGCAAAAACAGATCCATCCGGGCCCGCCAGATCTCTCGTGGCAAGTAACGATCCAGGAAGGCCTCCGAGAAGCTGGTCCAGGTCAGAGGGGTAACATCTCTCCCTCAGGACCTCTCCCAACTCTCGTACCATAGTACTGCTATGTCCTGCAACCGGAACACTGCAAACTCAACAGACTCTGAAGGGGTCACATGCATAACTCGGAATATCCTCTGCATCTGATCTAGAAAGTCCTAGGGGTCCTCTGCCTGATCTGACCCTGTAAACTGTGGGGGACCTAGTGCCAAAAATTCCCTGACCCTGGAACTACCTGACCCACCTGAAGACTCTGCTGCTATAGGTAGCACTGGCTGGTGCTGTGTGGCCATCATCTGTGCCAACATAACTACAGCGCTACGAACCTCCTGATCTGATGGCGAAGGCACAGGAGCTATCGGGGGCGGTGTAGTGCCCAACGGCTCCTGATGTGAGAGGGACTGCTGAGAGGGCTGTGATGAAGCCTCTATATCGCCCTCAGATCGGGTTGACTCTGACTGAAGCTGAGGCATCCTGCTGGTGCCTTCTCCTGCTGTTGTGTCTAATCTTCGTCCTGTGGCTGGGTGTCGCTGATCTGCCATTCTTATCTGTAGACAAAGGATACGATAAGTTTTAGGAACTCAACCCTATACTGTACTGTGCTATGGCACGACTGAGTGTGAAAGAAGAGTAACCATCCTATTATGCCTCGTAGCCTCCTGCCTATAGTATGTGGTGCACAACACATCCATAGACAAGAATCTACTTAGCACGGCTTGTAGACTCCCTGGGACATGACCTGCTCTGATACCAAGTTTGTCACACCCCACCTTGGGGGGTATGACTGGCACCTGGTGCCCTACTAGGACCTGAAGTGCTAGACTACTGAGCCTGAGCGCATCTGGTGCCTGGCCAGCTCTAACTCAGATTTCTGGAAACAAAGGGCTATATAACGGCTGTAAACACAGCCTCTGGCCAATTGGGCCTATAGCCACCTGTACCAGTAATGACAGCTAACCAGAAACATCTCAATATAAAGGAGCCTATGCGGGCCGACAAGGCCACCATGCTGACTAGTCATCTGAAACTTCAACACAAGACTACTGTAAGACTACGTGACCGGCAAGGTCACCACTATCGTCAAACTAAGGCCTTACATGGCCAACATAAACTGAGATGCTAAACAGCTATAACAAACTGTACGGCCTCGCACGACCGGCTCAACTAACCACAAGGAAATATATACAGACTGCAAGCCTCTAGGAATACCGATAAGATGGTCAGGACAGGGCCCCGGCCTACCCATACTGTACAACAAAAGGAAATGATATAAACCTCTGAAATATCAAGCTCCGGATGACAGGAGCTGATGACTCTATGCTGGCTAGGATCATGAGGGATCGCCTCCTCGTCTATGAGTACCTGCAGGCAAGTAATGCAGCGCCCCACCGGGCGTCAGTACCACTGGTACCGAGTATACAAAGCAACTGAAACAATACAACTGAATACAGATAACATAACTAACAAGTCTGTGAGCAGAAGATAACTGAATCTGAAGAGTTGATAGGAACTAGATCAAACCTTTCTACACTGATAGGCAAGAGCGTGTCTGTAGTCACGGCGACCTGCTGTCTATAATCTAGTATGTATATATATAACACATAAATACATATACATTTAGCAAGCAATAGCCAATACCAACCCCCATAAGCCGGACGGCGCCAAGCAAGCAAACGATCTATATACCCCTACCCGGGTCAAAACCAGCCAAAAATAAGTCACTCCACTCATCTGCTCACTTCGGAGCTCCTCTACCAACCCCCTAGGTCTCCGTCTCGGGCCATGGCCTCTAATGTAAGCAACCGTGTCTGGGTCCGGAGGACTCCTGTGTAGACAGTAACAGATAAGGTCTGGATCCCCGGACACAAAACTCAACAGGGCTATCTAAAACCGGAGCTGCACCTGTAATGCTGATCAGACTGCTATGGGGAAAGCTTCATCCCATCTTCGTCCAAGATGGGGACAGCATGCCACTCCTTGGAGTGACGTAAAACCCACCCGCTCAGTGGGCGACACGATTACCAACCCAAGGGCGGTGAGGACGCTCAATAGGGTGCCCTCACGCCACATCAAGTCTCAACAAGCAAATAGCACATATAGATAGCAAGTATGTATAACTGAAAAAGACTATCTGGGATCTGATTTCTTATTCTTATCTATTTCCATACTGAACTAATTCTTTACTGATTATACTGATTTTGAAATCTTTATTTAACTGCTTGGCTAATCTGTAGCCGGGATACTATCTGTCTGAATGGCTAATCTGTAGCCATAAAACTGTTTGTCTATCTGATTTTACTTTACTAACTTTTATTCTGAAAATCTGTCTCTTTTTTATTCTATAACATGCTTGCTAATCACACAATAAGCTATACTGAATCTGGAATGCTAACTCACCCTTTGGCGCATGCTTTACTAACTTTCGGACTGGATACGATACGGCAACACAACTCAGAATCTATTAGACTTACCTAATTCTCAACATTCAACTCCGAGAGCTTCAAATATGGAGTTTACTATGATTTACCAAGCTAAGACTTACTAACTTGCCGAAGAACAACTTTACATACCTTAACCTTGAGTTATCCGACTGTCGGACGAGGCTCGGTCAGTATTCCAGCTAAATCTCCCCAACTGCATTCATAAACACGCCAATTAGTACTAAATACAATACTATTCTAAAGGACGGCGTCACTTTCAATATAATTATAGCCTAAACTTAGGCTTATCAAAAGACGGTCGAAAACTTGCTATTTTCTAGAAGTCCAGAAGAGAGAAGTATTCACTTTACGGCTAGGAACACATAGACACTAGTTTGGAGAAATTCCACTTACCTTAGTCCGGTAGCACGATTATTTGTCTGCCGAATTTCGTGAAACTAAATCCGTAGGAATGGTCCCTGCTGCTAAATACTTCGGTATCTGGAGTTAATTTAAGTTTGGACAACGTTTGGCAGCGTAATCGGAAGGAAATTATCAAGGAACATTCGTCCCTTTCTCCTCTCTGGTTTTTCTCTCTGTTTTCACTGAAAAATATAAGAATTATTTCATTTAAAACTGAAGTGGGGATTTATATACTTAGGCCTGGATAGGCCCAACGTGTCACAGAGCCAACGTGGAGGCTCCACCTCCGTGACACGTTGCCATCGCGGAGGGACTCTGCCTGGGCTCCTTCCGCGATGGTTCGACCGGTTACTCGTCCGATCCTTTCCTGGGCCTTTCCCTAGCACGTATGGCTTTCAAATATTCTTACGCAATGCGCGAATAGGCCATTTAGGTGTCGGGAATCTTACGGGGTATAACACAACTCCTCATGAAAGGAGCTGGCCAAATTGCTAACTCTGAACAACTACTAATAGAGATCCTAAACTCTGTCGGTCTAAACCTGTAGGCAAGTAATGCAGTGCCCCATAGTTGGGCGTTAGTACAATGTGTACCGAATATCTAAGGCAGTAATAAAAAGCTGAATAGAAGTTGTTAAAGACTAAAAGTAAGAAGAAAGAATGGGCAGAAGCATTGACATGTAAGCTTGCTTATTCATAACCTATACCTAGCAAAACACTACACATATATGAGGTAAGACAGTACAATTACATATTCTTAAGCTATGACTTGCAGGAAGGAATACAAACAAGAACCTAACCTAGCCCCCCAAGCCTGGAAGGTACAAGCAACACAGAAATAACCTACCGAGGCCCCTATAAGCCCTGGCAAGTACACTTCAATCTATATACCCCTATACAGGTTCCTATGACTTTACTGGTGCTATAGACAACTTACCTGTCCCCTAGGTCTGCAACTGAACCCGCTTGGCTCCTGTAGCTATGTTTGAGTCTAGTGGACGCCTATAACTGCACCCTGGGCAACAGGCTCGATGAGGGTCGCTGATGCTGATACGATATAAAATAATAGTCCAACCATGGAATGGACTGTAATATGGCCCTTGGGCCTCTGCATAGTCCCTTTTGAAAACATCTGGCTCCTTGGAGCGATCTATATAAGCCACGTAGGCAACGACACAGCTAGTAACCCTATGGTTGGTCAACATAAGGCTATCCTAGTTGGGGACAACCCCAACCGGTATACTGCATTATAGTCTCAACCTAGCCACTCAGAAGGCGTATCCAGCTCTTAAGGCCTAACGCGACTGCTACACGCCCCTAGAATAATCTACATAGGTGCTAACAGGCGCACCCCATGTGCCTATATCTGATTAGAGGATCCTGATAGTGATCATAATCTTTAATGGTTTGGACCATCTAGGGCGAGATCAAGAGTGGCCTAACGATACTTTGAATGTCATGCTAGGACAGTGGTTGCTCATAAGTGAATCGTTATGTCACAAACAGTCAACTGTCTAATTTCTTTACTTAGGACAACTATAGGGTTGCCACTTAATGGGACATGCTCCTGAGGAGTTAGCCCCTAACCTTCCTCAAGTGGTTTGCTATAATTCCTAGCCTGAAGGTAATATTGTGCTACTATGATTCTAGTCCCTAAGGCACTAACTTGGTCTGTTAAGATTCCATATAACTTCTCTAGGTGATCCCTAACCTCGTAGGTAGGTTTACTTGTTCCTAGACACAAGCGGAAACCTGTATCGGAGTATCTATAAGAGCGGGTTGGGGCGTTCGCCCCGTATTTCACTACTAGAAAAATTCCCTCCTTAGGGTATCCACGGGTCTAACTCGTATGACTAGAGTGACCCCCTGTGCAACCCATATGTGTGGCACTAAGTCGACTGTGGCTAATAATCACTAGCAGTGGCCAACTATATAATAGGTTTTCACCTTTTCCACCAGCAACCTTAGTGCTACTGACTCGAGGGTAGGACTATCATATTCAAATTCTGGCCCTGGAGGCGCTAAGGTATGTTAACGGCCTTTAGGCGAGTGTCACTATCTATCCAAGCGTCAAAATGCAAGTTATATCACCTGTCTTCGCCCTATGCTGTTGAATTTACTAAAACATGCCCAACGGCTAACCCTAAGTTACTAAGGCCTTGGCACGGAAGCAATATGTCGAGTTCCCACTACACAGTGAACAGAAGGATAAGGGGCTTACTATAATGCTTCTAGTGTGTGTCACACCTAACCTTCTCTTTCTCGACAAGGGATACTATAATCTATTCTCAATACATTTTCTAATAGCTAACCACAGCATATATAAGCGTCATCTAGAAGCAGCGCTAATACCACACATGAATTATTATCTACATTCAAAAGCATAAGTTGTATAATTATACGATGAGAATAACTTTCCAAAGGAATAAGCCTTAACATACCTCGAATGTTGATAATCGTTCACCCGAATAGTTTCCAACCTGGAGCCAGCACTTCCATTCACTTACAGCCCTTACAATGAGAGAATAAAGCTATTTCAATAGTAGGAGTTGGTGCACAGTGATATCTTTCGATATTAATATCAACTATAATTCAACTCTATAAAACTCAAACGAAAACCCACAATTTCTTGAGAGTTCATAAGGGAGAAATGCTTACCTATTGCCTGTGGCCATTTAGGACTCAATTTGGAGTAATTTCGACAACCTTTACGCAGCGGGGTTTTGGTATGCTGAGCTAAATTTCAAGAAATAACTCCACAGAGATGCTTCCCTTAGGTTTAGAACTTGTTACCTGAAGTTAATTTGCATTTGGATGGAGTTTGACGACGTAATTTGATGAAAAACCAATGAAAGTTATTTTTTCTCTCAGTTCTTGGTCGATGATCTGTTTGAGAATGATTTAAATCATCAAGGAGGGGCTTTATATAGTAAAAGGATGGTGTCAAGGTGGGGCACGATGCTCCACCCATCGTTCCAGATGGGGGTGTGAGGCGCACCAGTAGTAGAGATGGCCAAGGGTGTGGTGGCGCGGTGCCCAGTGCACCTAGCCTCTGACCCTAGCCTCCTTCTCGCTCTATGTCGTGTTCATGTGTTCATTCCCTGAGCCCTTTTTGTATGTGTCGTACTCCCAGAACTCTCAACATACATTTGCACACATCAGTTAATTGATAGAAACTCACAGTGTGTAACATCATCCCCCTTTAAGGAACGTTCGTCCTTGAATGTAATCTTAAGCTCAAGAGGCCCTACTCTTTTAACCATGCCTATAAAAATATCAGTGGAATCTCCTCTGTAATATGGACTATCTTGAAAACCTGAAATGTAGAAAAGCCCAATACAGGCGTCTCACAAAGTGCTACTTGCAACTAGAACATAGCTCTACTACATATATATAACCAATTGTACAAAATAATAGCAACAAAATTAACTATACAACGTCAGAAATTATCTGAGTCTGTATACCATCATCGTAGAGTCCAGAAAACTGAAACTATCTAGACTTTGCATCATTCATAGTGTTTCAATTCATTTTTACTATACTTCTGTACCCCCCCTCGCCCGCCGCCAATACACTAATAAGCTACAACTTTGGTTCTCAAGATGGCTCCTATGACTATTGGAGTCTCTCTGTGGAATAGTGCTTCTGTACCCTGGGTATCTATAATTGGATTAGTCTGGAACAAGGTCTTCTACGCACTTGTGTACTGTTCATAAACAGATCCTAGCCCCGAAGGCAACTCTACCTCATAGGTCACTTGGCCAATCTCCCGGAGGATCGGGTATAGCTTAATGAGTCTAGGGCTGGACATGCCCTGCTTGTTAGATCTCATGACGCCCCTTATTACCAAAAAAATTTTTTGAACGACCAGTCATTTCTTCAATTCCTAACTTTTTCATACACTAGAATGAGACTTCCGGTGACCCTAGGCTGTCGGTACATATTTTTTAATTAATTTAACTGTTTCCCTCTAATTGATGCAGCATGCTCGGTTCAATTATCCCAGTTTTACCTATTTCAGATCATTATATAGGGGACCCATATTTCTCCCCATAACAAGTCTCCAGGTGTTTTGTCCGCGTTCTCTGCTTGGCTATTTGTTTGGGGACAAGGGGCGGTACTTAAATTAACATGTGTCCTAATCTGTCCTGATAGCTCTTTCATAGCCTAGCTGTGAGTTGTGCCCCTTTTTCAGAAGTTAATAGACACTGAGATACCATATAACTGGAATATTTCTTTAGTATTCAATTCAGTGTAACCTTTAGCTGAGACATACTTCTTACCAGCAAGAAATGAGTTAACCTTGTTAGCCTTCAACAATGACCCAAATAGGGTCACGTTTACACCTAGTATGAGGTAACCCTGTAATTATGTTCATATTATCTACTCCCCACTTCCACACAGGCACGGCCATTCTCTGAATCATGCAGCCTAGTTTTTGATGCCCAGCCTGCTCTTGCTGGCCATTGGGTCTCTATGTCACAGCTCGATAATATCCTCTTTCTCCTTATGCCACCATCAAGTCTCTTTTATAACCTAACGCATTTTTGTCAAACTCGGGTGGGGGAATAACAAACATGGTATGCCTTGCTATAATCTACTGATGAAACTCTTCCACATTTAGATCATAGAGCCGACCTCTGGGTCCCAAGACTCTATCCCCTACCCTCTCAAAGGCCGGTGACTCCTTCTGCTAGCCTTATCTCTGGCTGTACTAGACTAGGGTCTCCATACCGTCACTCCTTTTCCTTCACAATTAGTGGGGACATTGCAGTATTATAGGTTACAACCTCACTATCCTTTAAATATCAGCCTGCTGCTTATTTCTCGACATTCAGTGGTGATTCCAAGTTCTATCAGCCTGCTACCACCTAGAAGTGATTCTATTGTCCCCTCAAGTTCAATGCTCATGCCTTGCTCTTACTTCTATAAGCTGAAAATCGGGGGTCGTGCTCCACGAACCTCACTAGTAGGGAAAATCGGGGGTCGTGCTCCACGAACCTCACTAGTAGGGATATTACCTCACTAGTAGGATAGGTCCAAAAATAGGGGAACTTTTTCCTGATTTTCTGTAAAATTTTCGTAAGGCTTGCTTTGGGTGTTCTGCCCCTTAGTGTCGGTCATGATCCCTTAGCGCCAATCATGATCCTAAATTGGGTCATGACAGTGACACACCTAATTATCCATATTTGTATTCCTTTATGATATTTTAATTAATATAGGCCACATATATAAATAGATCAAGCAAGTTGGATGTTCAAGAAAATAGCTTAACTGAGTAGGACGTCTAAGCTAATAAGTCACTTTGTACTGCATTTATTTTTCTTTCCAAATATTGTTCTTTTAAACTATTACCTTCACTTTTTAATAGTTGAACACCATAGACTTTAGTCTCAAACATATTTTCATTTTTCCCAAACCTGATTAATCTTGTTGATGCAACTTAATCGTAGACACATAACTTGGCGATAAGTGAGAATTTTGTCGAGAATGTCTTATTAAACTCACATAGATCTTAATATACAACATGGATTGATGAGTGATTTGTTTTGATGAAAACCAGGCTCAACAACTTTTAATGTGATAAGTAGTACAATCTCTAACTTTCTATAACTTAGCAGATATGCTCATTCAAAGTCAGATTATAAACTTGGTCACTTGGTATTATGCCCAATTGATGACACATCTATATTTGTCTTTACTTTACTAGGGAACTTAGTCTTCTAATACCATATACATTTCAAATCTTTCAGGTTCAATAAATTTTATCGATGTAAGCTTAGTGGTATATTTACAAGTAATGTTGTTACATGTATACTAACAATTTTTGCACTTGATATGTATTCTTTTATGGATCCTAGATCCACTTTATCATATGTGACCCCTTATATTGCTGAGAGATTCGGGTTAGAGCTCGAACAACTCCACGAACCTTTCTTAGTATCCTCACCAATCAGTGAATCATTAGTTGCAGAGCGGGTATATAGAAATTGCATAATCACTATGTATCATAGAGATATAGATCTGACCTTGTTGAGTTGGAAATGGTCGATTAGACATCATCGTGGGTATGGACTAGTTTTCCTCATGTTATGCTACCTTAAATTGTTGCACCAAGGTGAATTCACATGGAAGGAAAATGTTGCAGTGTGAAGGAGTAAGTTTTATTTCCTACCTTAAGGAAAAAAAGATAATTTCAAAAGGGTGTCTATACCACCTAGTAAGGGTGAGACACACCAAAATTGAGGTGGTGAATTTCTAGTCATACCGGCTATTAGTGAATTTCCATAGGTATTCCCAAATGAACAATCGGGGATCCCTCTCAAGAAGGAGATTGACTTTGAGATTGATGCTATTACCAGAACAAAGCCTATTTCTATTCCCTCATATAGAATGGCTCTAGCAGAGTTAAAGGAGCTGAAAGAGTAGTTAAAGGATCTTCTTGATAAATGATTTATTTAACTGAGCACTTCACCGTAGGGTGTACCAGTCTTATTTATTTCAAAAGAAGGATCAGACCTTACAGATGTGTATTGATTATCTCAGTTGAATAAGGTTACCATAAATAACAAGTACCCACTATCGAGAATTGATAATTTATTCGATCATCTTCAGGGAGCCAACTGCAACCCCAAGATTGACCTCAGATCAGTGTATCACCAGTTGAGGGTCAAAGAAAAGGATATCATAAAGACTATTTTTAGGACATGATATGGACATCATGAGCTTCTTGTCATGTCCTTTAGATTAAAAAATGCACCAGTGACTTTTAGGGATATCATGAATAGAATATTCATATCAAGCCTCAACTTGTTTATGATAATGTTCATTGACGATATACTGGTGTATTCAAAGGATGAGGGTGAATATACAGATCACCTTAGAATGGTGTTTCAGATACTTAGATATCATCAATTATACACTATGTTCTCCAAGTTTAAGTTCTGGCTAGATTCACTACATTTCTTTGGCCACGTAGTGTCAAGTGAAGGCATCAAGGTTGACCCTCTGAAGATTGAGGTAGTGAAGGATTGACCGAGACCCAAGACTCACAAACATTAGGAGTTTCTTAGGTTTTCTAGGGTACTACCGGAGTTTGTGCAGGGATTCTCCTCCATATCTACTCTGCTTACCAAGTTGACTTAAAATAAGACCAAGTTTTAGTGGTCAAAGGATTGTGAGAAGAGCATTTATGTCAGAACCCAGACGGATGCCCGGATCACAACACGGGAGAAGGAGCCCCAAGAGATCCCAAGTGTACCCATAGCGTAAGCGTACATCTAACTCGATAAATAAAATATAAGGATCAACACGATAACCATAGCAGAAGCAAAAATCAAGCATACATCAGAATGCACAATCTTAAGCTGAATACATCTTTCATGAATTTTTCTTCAATGGGATTTTAATTCATAAAGCTAGAAACATGATTTTTAGTTGGAAACATTAAAAAAATTGCCCCATGCTTCATAATTCAATGGTAGAAACATATTTAAATCATACCCATGTAAATAATTAGTAAATTCATGCATTGGGTTAAAACCTCATAGATTAGTAATAGAACATTCATGATTTAGAGATGGATTGGCATGGGTGTGAAAGGAATCACCCATTCATAACCCTACTTACCTGTTGGTAGCTGATTCTTACACTTCTTTGATAGCCCAAGAAGAAATTGAAGAGGAATTGAGGAACACTAGCCTTGATAATCCTGTCTAACCTACTACCTTGCATGCATGAATGAATAAGGCCTAAAATGAACTTAACCCTTTAAAAGTCATCATTCATAACCCAAAACGATGTAGTTTAGGCCTTAGGACCTTAGGAATTATGGAAAAACCCTTATTAAATTCACGGAAAATAACTGCTAGATGGTCCCAATGAGGGACCTAATGACGCATTACCTGGGTGAATGACACGTTGAGTCGTCCATCAAGTACACTGCTCATTAGGTCTCCTGGCTCATAATGGAAGACATCACGACTCGTTACTGGATGACTACGACTCGTGGTCACCACTCGTTATGTATACTGCCTCAATACCAAGAATTCTTCAATTAGCTGACAACGACCCTCCCGATGAATCATGGTGACTGACCACGACTCATGGGGTCCTCCCGTCAGGTACATTGTCTCTCTTTCTTTTCTTTTCTAACTCACCCACCCCACGACTGACCAAATGACTCATGGGGCCTGATCACGAGTCATGGTCACACCCTTGGGGATCCTATTTCTCAAGCAACAACTCAGCACCTGGGCCTCCCTACGAGTCACATCATGACTCATGGGCTGCTCTCACGAGTCTCTTCACGACTCGTTCTGTGCCTGATGCCAGATTTTTAGTTTTTCTCCATTTTAACTCTTGGGCCTAATCTTTGGGTTTCCAGGGTATAACAATTTAAGAGTTGAAGACCAGGTTGAATACAGCTCTAATGTTGACTTTGACGACAGGAATCGATGGGTTCATAGTGTATTGTGATTCTTTAGTGACACGAATCAGTTGTGTGTTGATGTAGATAGGGAAAGTAATAGCTTATGCTTCTATGCAGCTGAAGGTTCATGAGACAAATTACCTGATGCATGATCTAGAATTGGTTGTACTGATCTTTATGCTAAAGATGTGGTGCTATTATTTTTATGGAGTCCACGCGCACATTTTCATGGATCATAAGAGTCTTCAGTATATCTTCAAGCAAAAGGATTTGAATCTCAGGTAATGGAGGTAGCTTGAGTTTCTTATGGACTATGATGTTGACATCTTGTATCACACCAAAAAGACTAATGTAGTAGTCGATTCCCTTATCCAACACTCTATAGATAGCTTGGCTCAAGTTAAAGGGAGCAACAAGAAGTTAGCTAGAGTTTCTCACAAGTTAGCGAGCCTAGGGGTCCGCTTATTAGATTGCAATGATAGTGGTGTAGTGGTACTAAATAGAGCATAATCATTCTTAGTTCGAGAAGTAAAGGGAAAGCAGTATGATGACCCTACCTTGTTCCAATTCAAGGAGGGAATTCACAAACCTCGGACTATGGCTTTTGAGCAAGGGGGAGATAGTACACAAAGGTACCAGGGCAGGTTAAGTGATTGTCTCTCAAATCCACGGTAATATTTGGAAGCGTAAATGGTCAATGTAAATATAATACCTAACTAGGAGTCGGGGTCAAATCCACATGGACTTTGAAGACCCAAACTATCTAGTGCTTGTCAACTGAGACTTTAGAGTAGACACTACTCAGATCAGGGTTGAGAGGAATATAGATATAACCAAGGAATGTAAATTTCTTTAGGTTGACATCTATTAATGAGAAGCACTAGGGAAGTGACCCCAATGTTGGATCGATCCCCTCAAATCACCCAATATGGGAAAATTGAGAATGGGCTACAGATGAACACACAAGTAATCACTTAGGCAACCAATGGATATCTTTCAATAGCACCATAGATGTCAATCTACTTCAACTTTTGTCAAATTGAAGAAAACTCCCATCTACCCAATTGCTTTTTACTAATTGAAATTCAACCTATGTCTAGGTGAATCCATTCAACAAGGGTTAGATCCTTGAGTTATTATTGATTGATGTTAACCCAACCTAAATTAACTTTTTAAGCACCATAAAGGTAATTGGGCAAGATTTAATGACTTTCATTATCAATCACACTTTACAAAATAAAAATCAATAAAATGTTCTAATGCCCACAATTGATTTAGCCCAATTAGGATCATTAGGGTTGATAACCTTAGATCTGTGTTTAGTCACCCATGGCTAGAAGAAGAGAAGAAAACAAGTGATTCGACATCCTTACTAATGAAATTGCAATTTGGAGAGGAAAACTTGAATTGATGAATTGAAATCTTCAAATTACAAGATAGATCTACTTTCTATTCCATGAAGTATGAACGACTCTATCTACTTTTGCCTATTGCTGTATGTAAAATTCTCGGTGAAAAAAAAGGAAGGATAATACTATTTATACTAAGCCTCAAAAAATCCTAAATAATTTAAAATTGGAAGGTACCAGGTGTACAAGATGGATCATCCTTTGAAACGATGGACCATACTTTGCTTCACTAATTAAAATTTGCTCCCGCTCAAGTATTGCCCATCCCTTGATTGACCGTTTCTGGAAAGATGATCCTTCTTTTACTTCATCCTTTGACTCTGATAATTTTTTGTCAAGTGATTCGTCTTTCAGTTGATGGTTCATCATCTAGAAAGACGGCTCGTCCTTAACCTCATCGAATACTAACCACTTGAAAGTGGTTTCTGCAGCCAGTAGGACCTGATGGACTCTTGAACAAGTGGACCGTACTTCTGAGAGGTAGTCTATATTATGCTATGTCTTTTGGGAATATTTTTGGCTTTTTGTAATACCCCAAAAGTTTCTAAAAGACTAGACTTGGATTAGAAATTTGATCAGCAGAAAAGTTGGGAAAAATTATCTCAGGACGACTCATGCTATGAGTCGTGGAAAAGTCTAATAAGTCATAAGATGGACGATTGTGTGATGACTGAGCTACCCTGAGTAGTTATAAGTCATTATACGACCCATTGTGGGAAACCATAGGTCATTGTACGACTCGTTAGAAGGATGGGGGAGGCTGGACTGGTGAACCATGAGAGTAAACCATGAGTCATAGGTTGGTGGTACAACTCATGGTCAGCGATCATAATAGGTTTCTGGTGTATCGAAATTTGAAGGAACGAGTCGTAGTATGGCTCTTTATGGGAAACAATGATTGTGGCTTGTGCCCGTGGGAAGGGACTGAGGATTTTGGAAGCAGTGACCACGGGTAGATCTAATGACTCATCATTTGATGGTACAAGTCATGTCCTGATCCATGGAAAACTTCAGAAGTTAGGGCAAGACAATGTTGGCAACGGGTGGTAGCCACAAGTCGTGGTATCGAGGCACGAACCGTGGTGTCGGTCGTTACTCCTGATAGAATGAAATTTTCTACAAACTTGGGAAGGGTGTTTTCATAAATCCTAAGCTTCTAATCCCTAAACTACATCATTTTAAGCCCTAAAAGGAGTGTATGAAGGGGTTTTAACCTATTCTAAGTCTTTCCTTTCCCATGCATGCAAGATTAGGAATTCCCTATTGAATATCAAGCCTAAAATTCTTCAAATTCTTCTCCAAATTCTTCTCCAAATCTCTTGGGCTTTCAACGATGAGTGTAGATTCAGTTTACCCAGGTATGCGAGGATATGAATGAGGTTTCCTTTCACTCTCATGCTCAAAATTCTCCTCAATTCCATGAATTTAAGTTCTAGATCGAGTTCATGATCTTATGGTGTTTTATTCTAATTTTATGAAATTCTCTATGATTTATTTATGGTTCAAGTTCCTTCATGTTTCAAATCATGTTTTAATATTTATTGGTAGATTCTATACCTATTTCGATTATAAATTTATTGTTGCAATTTTTTAGAAAATTATGCCCAGTTATACGAATTTCATGAAAAGTTAAGTTTATAATTCTATTATGATTTCGATTCTTCAAGATCTAATTTATGGTTTATGATTTTTGATATGGTTTCCTACAAGTATGCTTAATGAATTTATGAATTTCAAGTATGATTATTTTATCAAGCATGCATGTTCTTCATGATTTATTAGTTTATGATTTTGGGTGACCCACGAGCCCTTCTTTCATGGCTGATCATGTATTTCAAGTATGATCAAGTATGTTATGATTTAAATAACCCATTAACTTCATGTATGATTTCATCATAATTATATGAGCCCTCATGTGCATGTTTTCTAGAGTAGTGTCTAGCACCGAGTACGCCCGGTATTCAGGTAAGCTCCGAGGTCTTAGAACTACGTGTCACCGTAGGTATATATTCTTGGTTAGCCCTATGGGGTCCCTATTAATGCTATCATGCCAAATATCATTCCTTGACTTGGGAAGCTTGGGACAGCTCTTCCCAATTGAGTGAGATAGTTGGGGCATCATGTAAGATCTATCATGATGGTGTCTGATGTTGGGCATATTTTCATGCCCATTTGCCATGTTTTTACCCATATTTCATCATGTTTTGAGTTCAAAATCATTAATTTATTCTTAAATTCATGTATGTGTGTTTTTTACGCGCTAACAAACTATATGAGTTGATTTTATTAGGAAACTAAGAAAAATGGGCTCAAAATGATGCAAGGAATGATGATTTTGAGAATCTGAAAGGTTTGGTGCTATGCCTTACTCCCTGCACCAAATCCCAAACTTTAGAGAAGTAAAATCTCATTCTGGTGCTATGGCTAACACCCGACACCAATTCCCAAACATTAGAGAAAAAATTCTCAGACTGGTGCTATGGCGCCAGGCCTTATCTAGAGCCGAAAATTTGACTAAGTCTGCGTCGAGATAAGATGGGCCGCGTGCCAAACCCATTCAGGGGAAAAATATTGATTTTTAAGTCATCCTGAGGGACAGAAGTGTCATTTGAAGGCTCATCTATAAATATAAGTCTTAGGTCATTTTTTATTACATAGGTTTTGACTTCTTGGAGTAGTTTTTGACTGCTTGAAGCAGTCTTTACTCATTTTTTATTCTGTAGTTCATTCATGAAAGCTTTTACTTCGTTTGGAAGGAAGACAAGGTTCTATAACTAGGTTTTCTTTTCTTTATTTCATATTTTCGCATGATGATGACTAAGTATTTATTTTTCCGTTTGTCTATGAGTGGCTAAACTCATATTCTAGGGTTGTGGCCATGGTGAATGGTTGATCATTTGGCAGACAAAATAAACATAGTTTTGATTCTTCTTTTATGGTTGTTTGTATTTGTTTGTTTTAATTTATTATTTATGAGATTGATCACATTGTAAGTAATCTGTTTGCTTTCGATTGAACTTGGGAAAGGGAATCAAAAGGGTTAAAATAAATACAGAACGGGAATTCAATGACCCTTGAACCCATTGGTGATAAGATAGAAGTTGTTGTTGAGGCTAGGGATATTCACTTCAACCCCGTTTAATTGAAATACAGGTAGGCATAATCGTCGTTTCACTGTTCTCCTGATACCATAGGGATATAGGCGTTAGGGTTCATGAAATAGTCCTTGGATGCTAGGGATAATGGAAGGAAATGGGATAGTAACTTGCAACTAACAACCGTAGGAAGAATTATTCTAGTTTAATTATGTCTGGGATACTCAACTTGAAACCAACCAAGTGCCATTGCCTATACTTTCATTATTATCGCAATACAATCAAGATTGCATTCATTTTAGTAACTTTTACATTTGAAGTTTTTTTAGTTTAATTTTCCAAACCAATCTTCATTTTACTTGTTTCATAGACTAGTGAAATTAAAGTACAACATTAAATTGAAAAGTCCCTGTGGGTATGATATCTAGACTTAATAATCCTATATTACATGACGACAATGTGCATTTGCGTGCGCTTGGGTGGCATCAAGTTTTTGGCACCGTTGTTGGGGACTTAAATATTGTTTAATTGTTTGTAGGTTATAATTTTTTCGCTAGACTATTGTACATTTGTTTCTTGTTTTTGTTGAAATTCATAGGGTTGTTTGCCTCAGTTTATGCCAAGCACGAGAAGTCAACGACTAACCTTAGCTTATCTTGATATTGAAATAGAGAAAACTTTTCGAAGGTTAGCTATGGAAAACATCGGCCAAGCAGCAGGTGAAGTGAATGAGAGAGTTCTAGTGATGTAGTTTGCTAGACCGAATGGTGAGATTGCTTTTAAAGCAATTATTAAACCAGCCATCACTGGGAACATCGAGCTGATAGAAGGGATTGTGCAGTTGGTCCAAAACACTTGCCAATTTTAGGGCAAGCCACATGAGAATCCCCACAAGCATCTGATGACGTTTGTATAGCTAAGTGAAAACTTCCACTACCAGAACGTATAAGATGAATATGTCAAGTTGACTCTATTTCCGTCCTCATTAATCGAAGAGGCAAAGGAGTGACTTCAAAATGAGCCTACAAGATCCATCACCACTTGGAAGATCCTATCTAATAATTTCATTACCCGGGTTTTCTCTTCAAGAAGAATTAAAGAACTAATAGGAAAGATCTCTTGATTCATACAAGGAGATGGAGAAAAACTAGCTCAAGCATGGGAACGTTACAAGGGTTAATTGAGGAATTCTCCAGCACATATGCAACCTAAGGAGATAATTGGGCACAACTTTATTGAGGGTCTGAAACCCGAATCTAAGATACTCCCTGACGCTACTGCAGAAGGACAGATTCTGTCCAAAAGTTATGATGAAATTGAGGCTCTCTTAAACCTCATGTCTGTGGAGTTAGAATTATCAGGATTGAGGCAGAGGATTTACAGTAGCAAAGGTGTTGGGAAAGCTTGAGGTGGATGGTGTAGCGGCAATCAGGGTAGACATTATCCAGTTGGTAAATGTGATCAATATGTTGGTGACCACCCCAATAGAAAGCCAAGTGCAGCAGGTACAACAAGTACAAATCCCACCACCATCACGTGAGGCATGTGGAGAAGGCCACGCCTGTTCAGGTTGTCCTCTTAATCCTAAGTCTGTAATTTTGTGGACAACAAGGTCATGGGGAAGGTTTGGCAGGTAATGGCTATAATCAGGATACCAGAATGGAGAAAATTCCCCATTAGGAGGGAATCAAAATTTCGAAAGGCCCCAAAACACTTATCAAATGCCACAGGGCCAGAGGCAGAACAGTTTTCTTGAGGAGACAATGAAGTAATGGATGGTGCAGCAGACGTAAGTGAAAAATGAAATGCAAAAGTACATCTGTGAGACTGAAAGACAAATGGGGAAATTAGCCCTACAACAGAAAAACAGACCACAAGGGGCACTCCCGAGTCAAGAAGAACCCCAATGAAAATGTAAATGCTAATTTATTGCGTAGTGGTAAGGAGCTGGGTGAGGTTATCCCCAGAAAAGAAAAAGTTGATGAGGAACAGGCCGTGAAAACTAAGACTGAGGTAGGGGAGTCTAGCAACCCACAACCGAAAATTGCAGTAGCTAGACCACCTCTCCTATTTCCTCAAAAGTTGAAGAAAAAGATAGAGGAAACAACTTGTAGTAAGTGTTTGGAGTTGTTGAAGCAGATTCATGTGAATATGCTTAAATCCATCATTCGTATTTCGCTTTGTACACACACCGGGCAAGTTCTAGACATCAATTTACAAGAATGGAGTATACCAAAACTTCCTCACACATTGGCACAAGATGGTATAACAATGGAAATCAAGATCACATTAACACATATCCATATTGCATGTATAACATAATTAAGTCCATTTTTTCAAGTACAAGAGTCAGGTTCCCAAAAGACTAAGTGTCTCTACCTTTTTATGCATTTTTAAGTGAATTTAATAAAGTCTCAATGATACCTAAAGTGAAGCACCTAACATTTGTAGGGTCCAAGTTTTTGTTCTTCCTAATGACTAATTTACCCTTAAGAAGGTCTTCATCCAACCATCATCGGAAAAAGTCATGACTCAATGACTAAAAAATAAAAAATATCTTGACTCTCTAATTGGTTCTAAGAGACTATCCACCGGAAAAAGCACCGAAAATAAAAACCATAGGAACCCAAAATAAAATAAAACAAAAAAATACTACAAACCCACAAGCATGCATGATAAGTCATAAATCCCAAAAAAACTAGGCCTACCATGTATAAATTTAGCAATTAAGGAATGCATGGTTATATGAAGTGCACTTCTCCCACCCCAAACTTGATTAGTTACACTATCCCAGTGCTAAAACAAATAAGCATAAAGTAATAGAAAGCATGAAGAACTCCCTAGGCCTCCACTCCTCGTGTCTGTGGGGGTAAGAACGGCTTCCCCCATCTATGTATTTCATGCTCAAGTTGTTTTGTTGAAAATTATGAGCTATCACTTGCACATTTTAACAAACACATAAAAGAAGAAAAATTATCTTGAATTTCCTCCCAAGTAGTGCCTGATTTAACGTCGCGACACGACACATGTATCTCGATTACTCAGACTTCATCAAGATACCTGTTGAGATAGTGGTCACATCTTGGCCGCTTGTTTTACCGCGTCTCCCTATGACACGTCAGAAAATAAAAGAAAAACAAAAAAATAGGAAATAAAGACTAAAAGTTAAATACAAGCAATTAATCTAATCCTAAACCGCATTCCTCGACAAGGGCACCACTTTTTGACAACGATCAAACTCACTCTTGTCAACAAAGTATGAAGCAGACGTTGTCAATAAAGAACCCAACTAGAGGTTGGGGTCGATCCATCAGAGAATCCGAAAGGATATAGAAGAATTCTAGTGCTTAAGCTTTTTAGTTAATTATCTCCTAAGAGGGGGGAGTTTGTAAAAGTAATAAATAACAATGTTGAGATATTGTTTATTGTTTCCCAATTAATGCAACTCACTTGGGTAAGTGTTCCCCATGACTTTATAACCACAAGGCATTTTATACTAGTGATCTATTCCGGTGCTTAGCATGTAATATTGGTACGTTAGGTTCATCTAAATGGTTGGTCCCCTATCTAGATGATTTTCACTATGCAACTTGGTCCGTCTACGAGTGTATTCTTGATTAACCTTTATCGTTAATATAGGATTATCTATTTTTGGACAAGGTCAAGCTATTAGATGAGGGTTGATAGCCTCAAATATTTAAGGAAAAGGAGTCCCCATGGGCATGGGAATGACTCATGGTTAGAAACCATGAATCTCTAGGTCAACCGTGGGGAGAAGGTGTATGAAAATGGAAAAGGCAAGGCAGTGCACTTCATGGAAGGAGACCACGACTTATCATGTTAGGAAACGAGTCCTCGTATGAGTTGTTGGGGGAAATATGTATAAATTAGTATAAGGGAGATAGGGTACTCGATGAGCTATGTAACGAGTCGTTTGGGCATGTCACGAGACATCAGTGCACCCGTTCGGGTCACCTGGCAGTTAATTTCTTACGAGTTAGTAAGGGCTTTTACATAAATTCCTAAGATCCTAAGGCCTAAACTACGACGTTTTGTGTTGTGAATAGGGAAATTTAATGGTGTTAAGTTCAGTTTTCACTTCATTCATTCATGCATGCAAGGTAGGGGATTTGGGAGAGTGATTCAAGCTTAGAGCTCATCAATTGATTGCAATTTCATCTTGGATTAGCTAGGGAAGTTAAGAACTAGTTATTCCCATGTATGTAAGGTTCTCAATGGGTGGTTTCTTCCACACCCATGCCCCTCCTTTGTGATTTTTACAAAGGTTTCATTGAGAACTCATGGGGTCTTGTAATTGATTTATATAGAATCTAATGATTTGATTATGGATTTTGTGATTTTAAAATCTTATCATAATCTATGGGTTTTAATTATCTTTTGTGATTTAAATTAATTATAAAATACATTTGATTTGGAAGTTCTACGTATTAAAGCCTAATTATGCATGCCCAATGTTGAATTCATTTATGATCTAATTACCCATTGATGATATTTATAAGCCCAGCCTAAATTATGATTTAAATCATGAATTTATTATGTTACCCATTATGATTTTATGAAATTCAAGCTATATGCATGATTTACGAGTATGTATGAGCCTTATGAATCATGAATTATGTTTTGGCGAACTCACAGGCCTTATGTCATTGCTAGTTCAAGTATATACAAACATGTTTATTATTATCATAATTTAACTATCCCGTGAATTCATGCATGTTATACTATGAGCACTATCTACATTTTGGGAGTAGTATCGAACATCGAGTAGGTTCGAGGCCTAGGTTCTGCCTCGGATCTCATAAACTATGTGCCACCATAGGTATGTTGGGAGCTCCTATGGGACTGTTCCTAGTCCAAATAGCCCTCTTCATGGTAATGTCACACTTTCATGGTTCGACCCTTGGCAAGGTACGGACACCCTCCCGACTAGGGTTACAGGTCGGGCTTCATGTGTGCTCATACGGGGTATGTCGATTAAGAGAATCTCCATTGTTCCTCATGATTTATGCATGTTTATGATTATATATACTGGCTCAAGTCATGTTAAATAAAGCATTTCTCTTATGATTAAGATTATGATTATGTTATGAATGTTTTTAAAACCTTGAGCCTTATGTTATGTTACGATGTTTACGGTATGAGCATGAGGTCCTATGCTTTTGACCACTTATGAGATTTTACATATTTTGAATGTCCTTTTTACTTACCTATACTCAGTACATTCCAAGAACTGACCACATACTTTCTATGCTGTATCATTTTATGATACATGACCTGTCTCTCAGGCTCACCCTCCTCAGTAGTGTTTCAAATATTGCTATCAGCGTACTTGGTGAGTCCTCATGTTTCGAGGGCCATATTCCTAGAGTCGAATCTTTTACTTAAGTTTCTATTTTGCTGGGTTAGTTGGGGAGTTGTCCGTCTGTCATTGTTAGAGGATTTTGAGACTATAAGTTGTTTTCCGTGGTCATGTATGGATTATGTATTGTATTATCTCCGGAATTATGATATGTTTACATTTTCTTATGTTAAGTCTTCCTCTTATGTGATGGTATTAGATGTACGCTCATGTCATGGGTTGCTTGGGGTCTCTCGGGGCTCCTTGTCTCGTGTCTATGATCCAGGTGTATGTTTGGGTCGTGAAAATTTTTGTATCAAAGTCATAAGTTTGAAGTGTCCTAAGGTGTCTGAAAGCTGCGTTAGGTAGAATCTTTTTCATGGGTGTGAAGCATGCCTCACTTATGACGAAGAAGCTACTAGACGTTTAGGAAATGTTCCCTTCTTTCATGATCTATGTCATATGATGAAAGTCCTCTACCCTTCTAATTCATGCTATTCGCGTTTGCAGAATCATGCCTCCACGTAGAGTGAATGCCAAAAGAAATGGTAACGATAATGATCATGAGGGTGCCAATGGTGAGGAGCATTAGCTGACCTCACCCATTCGTGAGGAGCACGCACTAGAGCCAGCTGCCCATGCCAGTTTACGGCAGCAATTCATATGTTGGCTCAGGCCATGACGACCCAGGTTCAAAATCAGACCGTGGCGCATTACCCTCAGAATGGGAATGCGGCGGCAGCAAGGTGAGGGACTTCTTGAGGATGAGCCCTCCTGAGTTCGTGGGGTCGAAGGTGGACGGGGACCCCTATAATTTCATTAAGGAGATTCTGAAGATCACCCAGGTTATGGGGGTGAACAATGGAGAGTGTGTTGACTTGACCTCCTATCAGCTAAAGGGGGTAGCTCACATATGATTTAAACAATGGAGAGATGCTAGGGCAGTAGGTGCAGGCCTGATAGGTTGGGAGGAGTTTCACACGACATTTATGTATCGGTTCTTCCCTCAGGAGATGAGGTAGCTCAAGGTGGCCGAGTTCATTAATTTGAAGCAAGGTAACATGTCCGTGCAGGAGTATGCATTGGAGTTCACCCGATTATCCAAGTATGCTCCAGAGTTGGTGGCGGATCAAAGGGCTCGGGTGAGTCATTTTATGCATGGGGTGGCAGATTACTTGGACAATGATTGTAGGATCGCCATGCTTCATTGAGATATTAACTTTCCCCGTATTGTATTACATGCACAACAGATGGAGTCGGCCTACCAGAGGCAGAGGGAGGACAAGAGGGCTAGGACCGACAACTATGGGGTTTCTCAGGTCAGGTCAGGGGGTGGACAACATCAACAGTCCCAGCATAGGTCTATCAGGTCAGGGGGTGGACAACATCAATAGTCCCAGCATAGGTCTATCGCTCCAATTCCATCATTGGCCAATACGCCATCTAGGTTTAGAGGAGATCAGAGGAGTAGGGCTTTAGTCTCGAGGGACCACGGTAGCATGTAGGTAGAGCGCACCTTTCTAGCTTGTGCGAAGTACGGTAAGAATCATCCCGGGTGGTGCTTAGTTGGCTCAGATGCGTGTTTTGTGTGTGGCTGACCCGGGCACAGACTTAGGGATTTCCCCTTAGCCAGATTAGGGGTCGGAGGAGCCCGTCTGATAGCAGCCAGTTCTGCCGCTCCGGCAGCATGTCCCCCTTAGCAGGGTGCCTCGACTAGCTCAATAGGCGGTCAGCGCCAAAATAGGTTTTTTCCTCTAGTACCCCGCTAGGAGCAGGAGGCTTCCCCAGATGTAGTCACTGGTATGTTGCAAGTCTTCAATATTGATGCTTATGCCTTGTTAGATCAAGGAGCTACCTTATCTTTTGTGACTCCTTATATTGCTAGTAGTTTTTGAGTTAGCCTTGAAATCCTATTTGAACCGTTCTCAGTCTCTACCCCAGAAGGTGAATCAGTTATAGTTAGGCGGGTGTATAGAGGTTGCTCCATCACAGTGTTGCATAAGGTTACCTCTGCAGACTTAGTAGAGTTAGCTATGATCGATTTTGACCTCATTTTGGGCATGGATTGGTTGTTTTCATGTTATGCATTGATTAATTGTAGAACCCGATCTGTAAAGTTGAGGTTTCCAGGTGAGCCGGTCTTGGAGAGGAAGGATAAGCCAGTTGTACCAGCCAGTCGGTTTATTTCATATCTTAAGTCCAGGAAAATGATTTCTAAGGGCTGAATGTAACGCCTTGTTACGGTTAAGGATGTTGAGTCCGAGACCCCGACTATCCAGTCAGTTCTGATACTGTGTGAGTATCCCGAGGTTTTTCCCAACGATTTTCTAGGTGTTGATTTTGACATTGATCTCTTACCCAATACGCAGCCCATCTCTATTCCTCCCTAAATGATGGATCCAGCCGAGCTAAAGGAGTTGAAGGATTAGTTGAAGGACTTGTTGGATAAGGGTTTTATTAGACCAAGAAAGTCTCCATGGGGCGCACCAGTGTTATTTTCCTGGAAGAATGATGGTTCCATTCGCATGTGTATTGATCACCGGTAATTAAACAAGGTCACTGTCAAGAATAGGTACCCCTTACCCAGGATCGATGACTTGTTTGACCAGCTTCAGGGTGTCAGGTGCTTCTCAAAGATAGATCTCAAGTGCTGGTATCACCAGCTTAGGGTTCGGGAGAGTGACATCCTGAAAATCACTTTCAAGACTCGCTATGGTCACTATGAGTTTTTTGTTATGTATTTTGGGCTAACAATTGCCCCTGAAGCTTTCATAGACTTGATGAATAGGGTATTCAAGCAATATCTAGACATATTCTTGATCGTGTTCATTGATGATATCTTTATATATTCTAGGAGCAAGGAGGAGCATGCCGCTCACTTGAGAGTAGTGCTTCAAACCCTCAAGGATCGTTAGTTGTATGCCAAGTTCAGCAAGTGTGAATTTTGGCTGGACTTCGTGGCATTCTTGGGCCATGTGGTGTCGAGTGAGGGCATAAGTTTGGATTCTCAAAAAATTGAATCAGTAAAGAATTGGCCCAGACCGGTGAATCCTTCAAAAATTCGGATTTTCTTAGACCTGGCAGGCTACTACCGGAGATTCATAGAGGGTTTCTCCTCCATTGCAGCCCCAATGGTCAGAGGCTTGTGAGAAAAGCTTCCAAGAGTTGAAGACTCGACTCACTTCAGCACCAGTGTAGACCCTACGCGAGGATACAAGTGGTTTTATAGTATATTGTGATGCTTCAAGAATTGGACTTGGGTGTGTGTTGATGTAGCACGGGAAAGTGATAGCGTATGCCTCGAGATAGTTGAAAATCCAAGAGAAAAATTACCTGACACATGATCTTGAGTTGGCCATGGTGGTGTTTGCATTGAAGATATGGAGGCATTACTTTTATGGGGTCCACATGGATGTGATTACGGACCACAAGAGCTTGCAGTATGTGTTCATGCAAAAAGATCTCAATCTTCGACAAAGGAGGTGGATAGAGCTACTTAAGGAGTATGATATGAGTGTTCTTTACCACCCGGATAATTCTAATGTGGTGGGGGACACACCAAGTAGGCTCTCTATAGAGAGTGTGTCCCACGTGGATGAGGGAAAGAAGGATTTGGTGAAATATGTCCATCAACTTGCGAGGTTGGGAGTTAGATTGGTCGACTCGACCAATGGCGGTGTTGTTGTGAAAAATGGATTAGAATCATCCTTGGTGGTGGGTGTGAAAGCTAGAAAAGATGAGGATCCGTTATTGGTAAAGATGAAGGAAGCCGTTCGGAGCCAATAGGTGGAGGTTTTCTCCCAAGGGCGAGATGGAATGTTATGGTACCAGGGTCGGTTTTGTCTTCCAGATGTAGGTGATTTGAGGGACCGGATATTGCATGAGGCACATGGGTCCAGGTATTCCATCCATCCGGTTTGGTGGGGCGGAATGAAGAAGGATATTGTAGAATTTATAGCCAAGAGCCTGAACTGTCAGCAAGTGAAAGTCGAGCATCAAAGGCCGAGAGGAGTACTTCAGGATATTAGCATTCCCACTTGGAAGGGGGAATAGATTAATATGGATTTCATTATAGGCCTACCTCATACTCGCCGACACTATGATTCCATTTGGGTGGTGGTCGACAGTTTAACCAAGGCTGCACACTTTCTACCGGTCAAAACCATAGATTCAGAGGATTATTATGCCAAAATTGTATATTCGGGAGTTGGTTCGACTTCATGGAGTGCCCTTGTCTATTATTTCAGACCGAGGTACTCAGTTTACCTCTCAGTTTTGGTGGTCTTTTAAAAAAAGGCTTGGGACTCAGGTTAAGCTCAACACATTATTCCATCCGTAAACGGATGGTTAGGTGGAGCAGACAATTCATACTCTAGAGGATTCCACCGAGTGGGCATTCCATCACTTTCTCTTGATCGAGTTTTCTTACAATAACAGTTATCACTCCAGCATCCAAATGGCACCGTTCGAGGCTCTTTACGAGTGGAGGTGTAGATCGCCCATTGGATAGTTTGAGGTTAGCGACGCAGCTATGATAGGACCTGATTCGGTTCATGAGGCCATGGTGAAAGTACAGATGTTAAGGAATAGGCTGAAAATCGCTCAGAGTCATCAAAAGTCATATGCGGATGTGAGAAGAAGAGATTTGGAGTTTAAGGTAGATGATTGGGTATTTCTAAATGTATCCCTTATGTAGGGAGTCATGCGGTTCGGAAAGAAAGGAAAACTCAGTCCCCGCTATATTGGTCCCTACTGGGTTATTTGGTAAGGTAGCATATGAGTTGGACTTGTCCTCAGAGTTATCTTTCGTGCATCCCGTGTTTTATGTGTGGCTTTTGAAGAAATTCTTGGGAGATCCAGTTCTAGTGGTCCCAATGGACAGCGTCAGTGTGGGAGATAGCCTCAGTTATGAGGAAGTTCCAGTTGCAATCTTGGATCGTCAGGTTCGGAGGATGAGGAACAAAGAAGTAGCTTCGATGAAGATGTTATGGAGAAACTAGCATGTTGAGGGAGCTACGTGGGAAGCCAAAGCTGTTATGATAGCTAAATACCCCCACATGTTCCATACCAGCTCAGTTTCAGTTTGAGCTATCAGTTTTGCCCTAAATATCTAATAAGTTCCCATGTTTAGTTCATGTGTGCAAGTTCGATTTATGTTATGATGGATGTATGTGATGTCTGAATTTATTTCAGCTATGTATTTCATTTCGGAGGTAGTCATTCTGTCAATTTTCAATTTAAATAATCTATATTTTCATATGATGAATGTATGATTCTGAGTTTTCTGCTTGTTTCTAACATTCGAGGATGAATGTTCCCAAGGAGGAGATATTGTTATACCCCGAAAACTCAAAGATTGGACCCCAGAGTTGAAATGGGGAAAACTGAGAATCTAGGTTGCAGGTGCAGAACGAGTCGTTGGACGACTCGTGAGGAAAGCCTATGAGTCGTCAGGTGACTCGTGGGAAGGATTTGGACAGTTGGAAAATATTAAGGAAAAGGAGTCCCCACGGGCATGGCAACGACTCGTGGTCAGACACCATGAGTCGTTAGGTCAGCCATGGGGAGAACGTGTATGAAAATGGAAAAGGCAAGGCAGTGTACTTCATGGAAGGAGACCACGACTCGTCATGTCAGGCAATGAGTCGTGGTATGAGTAGTTAGGTGAAATATGCATAAATTGGTATAAGGGAGATAGGGTACTCAGCGAGCCAAGTAATGAGTCATTTAGGCACGTCACGAGTCATTAGGTCACCTGTTAGGGTCACCTGGCAGTTAATTTCCTCTGAGTTAGTAAGGGATTTTACGTAAATTCCTAAGATCCTAAGGCCTAAACTACGACGTTTTGGGTTATGAATATGAAAAATTAATGGGGTTAAGTTCAGTTCACTTCATTCATTCATGCATGCAAGGTAGGGGAATTGGGAGAGTGATTCAAGCTTAGAGCTCATCAATTCATTCCAATTTCTTCTTGGGTTATCTAGGGAAGTTAAGAACTAGTTATTCCCAGGTATGTAAGGTTCTCAATGGGTGGTTTCTTCCACACCCATGCCCCTCCTCTATGATTTTTACAAAGGTTTCGTTGAAAACTCATGGGGTCTTGTAATTAATTTATATAAAATCTAATGATTTAATTATGGATTTTGTGATTTTAAAACCTTATCATAATATATGGGCTTTAATCAGCTTTTGTGGTTTAAATTAATTATAATACTTTTGATTTTGAAGTTCTATGTATTTAAGCCTAATAATACATGCCCCATAATGAATTGATTTATGATCTAATTACCCATTGATGATATTTATAACCCAGCCTGAATAATGATTTAAATCATGAATTTATTATGTTACCCATTATGATTTTATGAAATTCAAGCTATATGCATGATTTACATGTATGTATGAGCTTTATGAATCATGAATTATGTTTTGGCCAATGCATAGACCTTATGTCATGGCTAGTTGAATTATATAAAAACATGTTTATGATTATCATGATTTGACTAGCCCATGAATTCATGCATGTTATACTATGAGCACTATATACATTTTTGGAGTAGTATCGAATACCGAGTTGGCTCAAGGCCTAGGTTCTGCCCCGGATCTCATAAATTACGTGCCACCTTAGGTATGTTGGGACCTCCTAAGGGACTGTCCCCGACCCAAACGAACCTTTTCATGGTGACGTCACACTTTCATGGTTCGACCCTTGGCAAGGTACGGACACTCTCCCAACTAGGGTTACAGGTCGGCTTCATGTGTGCTCATATGGGGTATGTTGGTTAAGAGAATATCTCACTGTTCCTCATGATTTATGCATGTTTATGATTATGTATACTGGATCAATTAATGTTAAATAAATCTTTTCTCTTATGTATATGATTATGATTATGTTACGATGTTTACTATATGAGCATGAGGTCCTACTCTTTTGACCATTCATGAGATTTTATATATTTTGAATGTACATTTTACTTACCTTTCATACTCAGTACATTCCAAGTATTGACTGCATACTTTCTATGCTTATCATTTTATGATACAGGACTCGGCTCTCAGGCTCACCCTCCTCAGTAGTGTTTCAGAGATTGCTATCAGCGTACATGGTGAGTCCTCATGATCCAAGGGCCATATGCTTAGAGTCCATGCTTTTCCTTCAGTTTTTGTTTTGTTGGGTTAGTGTGGGAGTTGTCCCATCAACCCGTCTGTCATGATTAGAGGCTTTTCAGACTACAAGTTATTTTCAGCCATCATGTATAGATTATGTATTGTCTTATCTCTATAATTATGATAACTTTACATTTTCATATGTTAAGTCTTCCACTTATGTGATGGTATTAGATGTATGCTCATGCCATGGGTTGACTTGGGGTCTCTCGGGGCTCCTTGTCCCGTGTCTACGATCCGGGTGTACGTTCGGGTCGTGATAATAGTATTCACTATAAAATAAAATATCAATCCTACCATCCCTTAGCTGACATTATAACCAAGAGAAGTCCTTGTGATCTTAATCTCTTGAAGCAATTAGGTAGTCTTAAGATACATGAAGGGCAAGCCTATGGTATGTTGCATATGTGCATTACATCATTTGTGAGTTCGAGTGTGCCTTACTTATTATTTTCCATGTCTTATATTGATGAATTTGAGAGAGGAACATCACTAAAACTAAGGGGCACAAGAGGTCTAATTCGGTGTAGTACTTGTTGCATGTATCACTTAATCATGTTAGCCAGTTGTGTTGAAAAGATGAGTCATTTATGGAGGCTGTGCATTCTTAATTGTGAATTATTTCGGACTCACTCACTCACCTACTCCTTATCTATTTAATACTTTCTTCTATCTACTTAATTAATTTTAAAAGCGACCCGCCGCGCCGGGCATTTCTATGTGCTTTGTTGAGAGTTGTTGAATGATGATAAACAACTTTATATTTGCTCCATGCTAGTTGGTTGAGTATGAGTTGATAGAGGTGTCAAGAGTGATGGTGAACCATGATTTTAGGTATGTTTTAAGGATTGTTCGAGGAAGAACAATGGTTTAAGTGTGGGGTGGTGATGTTGGGAATATTTTCATGCCCATTTTCCATGTTTTTACCCATATTTGATGATGTTTTGAGTTCATAATCCTTAATTTATGCTTAAATTCATGTATGTGTGTGCTTTATGCACTAACAAACGATTTGAGCTAGTTCTATGGCAGGGGGGGGGGGGGGGGTGCAGGCCTTATTTAGAGCTAAAAATTGCTAAAAATTTGTCTAAGTTTGTGGCGAAATAAGAAAGGCGGCGCGCCAGACCCATTTCGAGGCAAAAAATGCTGATTTTTAAGCCAAGTCTTGAGGGGAAGAAGTGTCATTTGAAGGCTCATCTATAAATATAAGCCTTAGGTCGTTTTTTACATAGTTTTTGACTTGTTGGAGTAGTTTTTGACTGCTTGAAGTAGTCTTTACTCATTTTTATTCCGTAGTTCGTTCATGAAAGATTGTAAGCTGTTTGCATGGAAGACAAGGTTCTACAACTAGGTTTTCTCTTCTTTACTTCGTATTTTCGCATGATGATGACTAAGTACTTGTTTTTCTGTTTATCTATGTGTGGCTAAACTCATATTCTAGGGTTGTGGCCATAGTGAATGGTTGATTGTTTGATAGACTAAGTGAACTTAGTTTTGATTTTTCTTTTATGGTTGTTTGTATTTGTTTTTTTTAATTTATTACTTATGAGATTGATCACCTTGTAAGTAATCTGTTGGCTTTCGATTGAACTTGGGAAATAGAATGGAAAGAGTTATAAATAAATAAAGAACGAGAATTCAAAGACCCTTGAACGAATCTGTGATAGGATAGAAGTTGTTGTTGAGGATAGGGATCTAGCCTTCAACCCCGTTTAGTTGAAATACAAGTAGGCATAATCGTCATTTCATTGTTCTCCTGCGACCATAGACTATTGGTATTAGGATTCATGAAATAGTTCTTGGATGCTAGGCATAGTGGAAAGAAATGGAATAGTAACTTGCAACTAACAACCGTAAGAAGAATCATTCTAATTTAATTATGTCTGAAAAACACAACTTGAAACCAACCAAGTGTCATTGCCCTAGACTGTCATCATCATCAAAATACAATCAACCTTATATTCATTTTAGTAATTTTTCCATTTGAAGTTTTAGTAGTTTAATTTTCCAAACCAATCTTCATTTTATTTGTTTCGTAAATTAGTGAATTCAAAGTATAACCATATAATGATTAAATTGACAATTCCCTGTGCGTATGATATCTGGATTTAACAATCCTAAACTACTTGACGACCATGTGCACTTGCGTGCGCTTAGGCAACAATAGTTTCGATTAAGATGAGTCCTCCCATTATTTCTCATGATTTCAGTTATGCATGTTTATGACTTATGATATTATGTTTTCAGCATGTTTAATCCAATGATCAGTTTATAGTCTTTTGCTTATGATTTCAGCTATGGCAAGCCATATGACTCTATTATCAGCTTTGGATCATTCTATTCGAATATAAAATTCAGTTTATGACTATACATGTTTTCAGATATCAACATGCAGTCTTTACTCTCATGATCTCATGATTTATGTTATGTGCATGATTTTAGTTATACTTACTCAACCTATTTTACTTACCTTACATACCCAGTACATTCCAAGTACTGACCACATACTCTATGAAATATCATTTTGTGATATAGGTTTGGACGTTCATACTCAGTCCCGCCATTAGCCAATCTCTAGAGCTTAGTCTAGTTCTCTTGTTGGTCAGTCCTCATCCTTAGAGGACCTTCAGTTTGATGGGTTGTGTTACTTTCAGTTTTCAGTCTTTAGGTGAGCTAGTTGGGTATGTCGTCCCATAAGTTCTTCAGTTATGTTAGAGGCTTTTTAGATAATATGTAGAATCTCAGCTTGTCAGTGTCAACTCTATTTATGATAATTATGTATGCAGAATTCCATTTATTCATATTCATATTATCAGTTTCCATTGAATTATCCTCTTTAGCTGCTATATTCATGCTATGGGTTGACTCGGAGCCATTCGTGGTTCTAGGTTCCATGTCTCTGTCTAGACCTATGTTCGGGTCATGAAAAATTTGGTTTAGAGAAAAGGTTTACAATGTCCTAGAGTGTCTGAAAGCCGCGTTGAGTAGAGTATTTTTCATGGGTGTGAAGCGTGCCAAACTTATAGGGGAGAGGCTACAAGACATTTTAGGAAATTTTCCCTTCTCTCATGATATACGTCATGCGGTGAAGTACCTTTATATCCTTCTAACTCATGCTATTCATTTTTGCATAATCATGCCTCTACGCCGAGTAAATGGTAGAAGGAATGGAAATGAAAATTCCCATGAAGATGGCAATGGAGATGGGCACTAGTAAGCCCCGCCAGCACTAGTAGGTTTTTTGCCCGAGTAGGTATCTCATGCCGGTTTAGAGTGGCTTTTCAGATGTTGGCCCAAGCTTTGACTGTACATGTCAACTAGTAGGCGGTGGCCCATGTCCTTCAATGGGAATACGGCGGCAGCTTGAGTTAGGGACTTCATCCGGATGAATCCACCTAAGTTCTTAAGGTCAAGATTGGATGAGGACCTGTATGAGTTTCTTGAGGAGATACAAAAGATCACCTAGATTATGCTGGTGACGGGAGAATAGAGCACATACTTGACCTCCTATCATCTCAAAGGGATTTCTTATATTTGGTATCATCAGTGGAGGGACGGTAGAGAAATGGGCGTGGTTCCCCTGAGCTGGGTTGAGTTCATACCTTCCTTCTTAGATAGATTCTTTCCTCGGGAGTTGAGCGAAGCAAAGTCGGTGGAGTTCATCAACTTGAGGCAAAAAAATATGACTGTGCAAGTGTACGCCATAAAGTCACCCAATTGTCGAAGTATGTGCAAGAGATGGTTACAGATTAAAGAGCCCATATGAATAGAGTTGTGTATGCAGTGTCAGACTCGCTGGTCAAGGAGTGTAGGACTGCAATGCTGAACAGTGACCTAGATTTCTCTTCATTAGTCATATACGTCCAGCAGATAGAGACGGATCAGATGAAGGAAAGGGAGAGATAGGCTAAGAGGGCCAGGACAGGCAGCTTTTGGTTTTCCCAGCAGAGGCCCAGTGGCGGACACTATCAACAGTCCCACCAGAGGTTATTGGCCCTAGTACCATCATTAGCCAGTATTCCATTCAAACCTCGGGGTGATCGGAGGAGCAGGGCTTTAGGTTTGAGGGGATAGAGGGACACGCCGGTAGAGCGCACCTTTCCAGTCTGTGGAAAATATGGCAAGAACCACATACGAGAGTGCGTAGCCAATCAAATATTTGCTTCGGGTGTGTGAAACCTAAGCACATACGCTGGGAATATCCTTTAGCTACGCACAGTGATAGTAGAGTTCGTGCCCAGACTACCAGTTCAGTAGTAGTTACAGTTGCACGTCCTTCTTTGTAGGGTGTATCCACTAGCACAGGTGGTGGTCAGCGTCAGAATAGATTTTATGACCTCTCATCTCGTTAAGATAGGAGGTCTCTCTAGATGTGGTCATTGGTATGTTGAAAGTATTTCATCTTGATATGTATGCATTGTTATATCCATGGGCTAATTTATCTTTTGTGACGCCTTATGTTGGTATTAGTTTCGGAGTTAGTCCAGAAATCTTATCAGAACCCTTCTCAGTCTTTACTTCAGTCGATGACTTAGTTATAGTTTGACGGGTATACAGAAATTGCCCTGTCATAGTCCATCAGAAAGTCGCTGATGTGCTATGAGTTCACAAATCGAATAGCATGGATTTAGGTATGTTTATATGGATATGAGGCACTTTTACTTTGCTTTCAGTGAAAATAAGTGTTGGAGCAAAGATGTGCAAAAAAAACCTTAAAATGCAGAAAATCAGCCAAAATATCAGTCTTAGTATGAGCTGTACCTTGATCGTACGAGCCGTCCTGAGAATCGTGATGAAAGTCAGAAGGTTGAAGTGACAAGAAGAGAACATATGACTCTCATTATGAGCAGTACCAAAATGGTATGAGCCATAACTGGAGTCGTGGAATTATTCAGAAGAAATTGCACAAAGGTAGACTCTTGGTACGAATGGACTCACGAATTGTGGCATCAATATACAAACTATACCAGGAGCCATGGTGAACATCAGAAGATTTTTTAGTACTTGGCAGAAGTTTAGACAATCAGACAGTACGAGTCATAGGAAGAAGGTACAGGTCGTACCACAACACTCGTGAAAATTTTCAAAAGATGACAGAGTTCTTAGGGACAAACCATGAAAGCATTGTACGGCTCATAGGATGAATGTACGAGTTGTACCAGCCTTCCAAGACTTAGCCAAATATGTAGTAGCCAAGGACTTACGGAAAGTAGGTACAACCCGTACAATCCTGCTACGGGTCGTATGTCCAGTCGCGACATAGTCAGCACCAAATATGGAAAACTCCCTGTTAGCTTAGGAAAAGTTTATAATGTTTGTATAAATAGTTGTTACATTTTATTTTAGTTAGAAAAGGACAGAATTGAGTTAGTAGATGTTTGAAGAATTATTTTTGTGAATTTTTATCAAGTCTTGAGGAGCAATCTTGGGATCAAATGCTTGATTTCCTACATTTTTCTTGAGGTTGTTCTTTTATATTCCAATCATCTTTCCTTCCAATTGTTGCTGTAAGTATTCAATTATGTGTTTGTCTATGAATACGAATTATAATTTTACAACCATGAGATGTTAAAACTTCCACAACAAGCAGTTGTGGGAACCATCATGGAGTAACAAGCTAGGGTTGCACAAAGTGATTCAAAACCAGTGCAAAAATCTTGTATTGTATTCTCTTCATGTTTAAATATTTCTTGATGGTGTACAATATTAGGACTTTCCCAAATTCTTTACTTACTTGAACCTAGAGAAGTAGAGATTAGGAAAAGAGAATTACAACAAAGCCTTGGTCTTTGCGATCATTGTATTAACTTGAGTTGTGGTCTCAAGATAGTTTATTTGGAACATATTGATAATGGTTAGGTTGAAATCTCTCACGAGACCTGAATTGATGATTGAGTATAGTCATTGTCACGACTCGAACATAGGCCCAGAATGAGACACGGGACAAAAAAATCCGAGAGGCTCCAAGTCGACCAATGGCATGAACATACATCTAACTCAATAACCAATAAGCGGAAGATCATCATAACTAACATACCGGAAGTCTAAACAAAAGATAACATCTGATTACATATATGAATCAAAAGTTGAAACACTAACTATGTCTTAAAAGCCTCTAACACTAACGAGTTGATGGGACATGACCTCAACTAACTCACTAGAATCTGAAGACTGAAAATACGACATGCAACTGATAAGAAGGGCCCTCACAAGATGAGGACTCACCAACTGAGGTTGAGGAAAGCAAACTCTAAAAATTTGACTGGCGGCAGGACTGATCCTTGATATCGGAGCCTGTATCATAAAATGATACAACATAGATTATGCGGTCAGTACGTGAAATGTACTGAGTATGCATGGTAAGTAAAACCGCTGAGTAAGGAAAATCATAAATCATGCATAATATAAAACTTAATGAAGATACGATTCTAAGAGTAGGCTTGCATGCTATTTTCTGAAATCATGATCTGAAAAACATCATAACTGAATTAAATGAACCAAAGCTGAAAACTAATAATCATAAGTAAAATAGAACATTGGGTCAAAACTTCTAAAAACATAATATCATGACTAATATACATGCATAACTGAAATCATGAGGAACAATGGAAGACTCGTCATATAACCGACACTACCACGATAGAGCTTACATGGTCCCGACTCAAGTTGGCAGAGCCATCCAAAGCTTTCCCTGGGTTAAGGACACTACCATGATATTGATATCAAGCTCAAGGCCCCTTGGGGAAGGGGAATCTCAAAAGGGAGGTCCCAAAGTATATAGGTAAACCTACGTTGGCGCGTAGTTTTTAGGCACAAGGTTGACTGACCCTTAGCATACTCAATGCTAGACACTACTCCCAAAAACATGCATATGCTCTCCAACATTTTAAAATGAAGTTGACTATCTTCTAATGAAAAAGATGAATAATAACATACATGCATTATCTGAAATCATAACATGAGGAGCCTTGGCTCAAACAATACCACAAGCTGAAAATAACGGGAGTCTTGACTCCAAAATCATGTGGTAAGCTAATTCATGAAATCATAAAATATAATTGATCATATGGGCTTGCCCAATACTTAAACATTCTTGAAATCAACTTGATCTCTTTGAAAGCATGAACATAAACATGGGTATTTCGAAATCATACTTTCTTCATAAATATCTCATCATGCTTAAACGCATATCTCATAGATCTCAACTTTTATGAACATTCATGAATGGGCATCATAGTTTAGAAAACTTGAAAACATAATTTATAATTTAAAACATTATAAAATCTGCCCATTAATCATAAAATTTTATCATTCAAAACATGCTTGGATCATATCCATGATTAAAACTAAGGAATTCATGCATTTGGTAAAAACCCCATGGAATCATCAATTAGAACATCATGAATTGAGAGGGAATTGGGCATGGGTATGGACAATTTCACCCATTCATAGCCTTACATACCTGAAGAGATCTAATTTTACCACTTCCTTGATAGCCTAAAGAGAATTGAGGAAGAACTTGGAAGAATTAGCCTTGATCACCTCTCAAACTTCTAAACTTGCATGCCTGAATTAAGATAGGCTTAGAATGACTTGCATGCCTCAATTAGGATAGGCTTAGAATGAAACACTCCTTTCTAACCTTAAAATGGCATAGTTTAGGCCTTAGGAACATAGGAGTTATGTAAAATCCCTTACTAAACTCGCAAGGAAAAACAGACTGCCAGTCGCAACAAGGGACTGGACGAGTCGTCGTCCCTGGCCATGACTCATGGTCTGCATTCATCATAAACACTGCCAAAAATCTATTTAAAGTTACCACGAGGGACACCGTGACTCATGGTGTACTCGATGAGTAGTGGTGACCAATCCATTAGGTACACTACCTAAAATCCTCCTAGGGGTCACCTCGAGAAACACCACAACTCGTGGTGTACTAAACAAGTCGTGGTGATGACCCGTTAGGTGCACTGTCTATTTTTCTTTTCCCTTCATATCATCCTTGACCACGACTGACATGATGAGTCGTGATGTTGACCACGACTCATGGTCATATCCATGGTCACCCAAAAATCAAAATTTCCAACAAGTCCCGGCCTCTCCCCACGGGTCACTTAATGACTCGTGGGGTTCCTAACGGGTCATTGGACGACTTGTCCTATGACCTGGTGAAAAAATTCTTGTTTTCTCCATTTTAACTCCAAGGTTTAATTTAGGGCTTTCAGGGTATAACAGTCATCCAATAGGGATGAACCAGTCATTTAGATGAACCCTAGTTATTACTTCTACAAGTAAGCATTGGGATTAATCATGTGTTTATACCCAAAGTAGTTGTGAACCCATGGGGACCACTTACCCTAGTTTTTTGCAAATCTTGATTTAAATCACAACTATAATCTTTTTTTTAATAATGTTTTCTTTAAACCCACCAATATGGAGATAACTCACCAACAAGTTCAATTACCAACATTACTCTATATCTTACCCTATTGCCTGTGGGTTCGACGCCAACCTCTTAGTTGGGTTCTTTATTGACAACGACCGCTTCATACTTTGTCAGGAAGTGTGAGTTTGAGCATTATAAAAAAGTGGCGCCATTGCCGGGGAATACGACTAAGAATAGATTAATTGCTTGTATTTGATTTTTGGTTGTTATTTCCTAAATTGTGTTTTATTTTTATTTTTGGATATTCATTGGTTTTTTCTTGGTGAATGCCAAGTACTCGCCGAAGTGGAAACCCCCTGATTACGACTGATCTCGAACTTGAACGAACATTGCGTAGGATGGAAAACCAGGAGAAAAGAGATGCCCGTATAGCTAACGAAGCTAGGCAAGCCGAGCTAGCTCAACAAGATGCACTGCAGGATGCGGAGGATGCTCAAGATGAGGTCGTAAATGCTGGTTGACATGGGAGGGGCAACAGAGGCCAAAGATATGCCCCTCAGTTCTTCGAAGAAGATGAATCAAACATCGATGAAGTCTGGTCAACCGAAGCCATTGTACCACCATCACTGCCTGTTGGGGCCAAATTTGATATCACTATAACCATGATTTAGTTGTTGAACATGGTGTTTAGAGGTCATGTCACGCCCCGATTCTACACCCTGGATGGAACATGATACTTGAAGTCACGAGTGACCCCAAGTCAACCTCTGATCTACCATACAATTGTATTCTGCGTAAAACAAACATAGCGGAAGCTTTGAAATAATAATATAAAAGAATTTATGAAAATGAAACTGAAGACATAAAGTTTAAATCATCTGAAGTCTGAAACAAATTTTGTGTCTGAAATCCATCTAATTGATGAGTGGCTGGGACAAATCCCCAGCTAACTCTAAGTCTAGCTAGAAATAATGAACTAACTAAAAGAAATGAAATAAGTCCCTCGAGTGATGAGGACTCACACTTTAACTGCTGAGGAGGAGGATCTGAATCGCGGCGACTAACGGTGCTGAGTTTGAGAACCTACAACTGTATCATGAAATGATACAACATAAAAGTATGTGTTAGTACTTTGAATATACTGAGTAAGTGGGAGGAAACATAACTAAATATAATGCCTGAACTGATATGACATGCAATGACCAATAAGTAAACTGAATTGAACTACTGAAGTAAACCAAGGTGGTCAAAATGACCCTGTCTGATGGTCAAGGCATGTCCTAAGTCTGAAAGTACTGAGTCTGAGATACTGAACTAAACTAAGCTAAACTGATATAACTAGAACTAAACTGAGCTACTTATTCTGAAACTTGACTGGACTGACTAGAGGGAGAGTCTATAACCGACATATAACCATGTGAGTTAGACGTGGAGTCCGATGTACACACCCCATTGGTAGGACCTAATATACCTTTCCAGGGTATAAAGGCATGGACTGTAAGATCACTGTCTGGGGCCATAAGGCCAATAAAAATAACCTACGGTGGCAACATAGTTTTACGAACCTGGGTGCGCTGGAACCCCGACCCTCTTGGTGCTAAGTCCTTCTCCCACTACATAGATCTAACATAAATACTACTGTCAAGCTGATAGCTCGAAGCTAGGGCCCAAGACTAAGTCAGGGATACTTATCTGGAAGTACCCTGAGAGTCTTATCGGACCTGATCTGGAAACTGATGTTCTAAGACTGGTCAGAGCTCCTTATCTGGAAGCGTCATAACCATCTAAAGAACCACTAAAATATGATAACTAATATCTGAGTATAATAACTGATAACTGGGAGGCACCACTGACACCTCAAGAAATGACTATAGTTAAACTGATCATCTGACATTATTCTGGTCAACTCGGAGGTTGCTAAAAATCTGACTGAGGCCAGATTGACATTCCTGAGTGAGACTGAGTAAATAAATTTCTAGATGAGACTGACTAATTAAGCCTTTAACTGAGTTTCTGATACATACAAATACTATAGGAATTCCCTAACTTTGAAAGATTCAAGAATGATTCAATAATTCAGTACATATACATGATTCTAGTTTCTGCTTCAAAAGTTAGAGCTGAAATTATACTTTACTGGAATAGGCATCATTTTGTTCACAAACTGGTGGAAATGTACAATAAACATAGAGTAAGATTTCCACATGAATTCCTCAAGGTATGACAATAATATCTTTACTTTCGAAAACTCAGGGCTAGAACTGATAGTGAACAGGGAAAGAGTTTTAAGGGACAAAAAGGGATAACAATCTCCTTGTTGAATTCCCACATACCTAGTTGAAGGATCTCTCTAAAGATGTTGAAGTTGCTGCACCTTGGAGAGGAACCCTAGTTCTTGAGCCTTGAGAGAAGAAGGGAGAAGAACTTTACGGTGGTTGTGAGAAGAGTGAGGGGTTAAACTAGGAAAACTCCTTTAATTTGTCCCAAAAGAAGCCTAAAACAACCTAGTTTAAGAGTTAAAAGCATATAAAATTACAAAAATGCCCTTGGAAAAAGTTCTCAAAAATATGTCTGTCTGGTGCTATGGGTCGTACCATGACTCGTGGTGGCTTCCTATGGGTTGTGGTATGCCATTCGTGGCTTCTAGGAGGCTTTAAAAAATTCTTGAAACTCCTGGTATGAGTGCATGGTATGAGTCGTACCTTCATACCACGAGTCGTACCAAGACTCCTGATAACAGGGCTGGTCCTGTTTGCCAGACCTGACAATGCTTTAGTAAACTGGCCATAACATTTTACTCCGAACTACGATTGGTGTAAGGTTGGATGAGTTGGAAATATGACTCAAAGATATTTAATTTGATATGCTGAATCACCCAAAAATAATTCGTATAATATGAGTTATGATCGTTTAAAGTTGGCCCTTGTAAGAACTTTCATGAAAAACCCAATCGGTAGGAAGACTCTCAACTCAACTTCATGCTAGAGGTTCCTTATAACCTTAACTTGCACCTAATGCACTTCTTACAGCTAAGAATTGATGTTAACAACTTGATTCCTTAAATTCATCAGGTTCGGGTCTATCCACCTACCTAAAATAGTTCCAAACTTAGCCGAAAGTCCAAGGTGTACGACATCTCAACTCACGACTGAGATGACAATTCGTACCATCATCTTATGACTCGTACTGAGTCTTTGTAGCTATTGATCCTTCCTTGAAAATTCTCTGAACCTCGTATCTATGATCCTTCACTATGACTCATACTAGCCTGATACAGATTGTAGGATCTAATCGTGGTTTCCTTGCCTCTTCCTGCCAAACTCTCTGAATCATACCACGAAACTTGGTACAAATCATATTGAATTGATACGAGTAGTGAGAGCCTGCCACTCCTAAATTAGATTTTGCTGAGCTCTTTGGAATACACTACGAGTCCTTGGTACAACTAGTAAAATCCTCCTACGAGTCGTACTGAGGCTCGTTTTGAGGACATTTTTTTTCAAGTTTTCTCTGTATGATCAACTTTAAATGTAGGGTTTAATCATAGGGATTTTTTTGGGGTGTTACAGGTCATGCAGCTGATGATGCCAACCTGCACCTGATGAACTTCATGGGAATATGCAAGGCGTACAGGTTGCTCAAAGTCAACCAAGATGTTATAAGGCTAAGACTCTTCCCCTTCTCTCTGTCTAGGGAGGCCACATTATGGTTATCGGAGTTGCCCAATGACTCCATTACCAATTGGAGGGATCTCAAGCAAGCCTTCATAGAAAGATTCTTTCCACCCTCAAGGATGCTGCAGCTTAAGGATGATATCTACAATTTTTGACGATTGAAGACTGAGGAACTTCATGAGACCTGGTTGAGGTTCAAAAAGAAGTTGACCAAGTGCCCGAACCACAAAATCCTTAATGACCTTCTGTTGGAGATTTCTATAGATTGTTGAATAGTATTACAAAAGCAGTAGTAGACATAGTGGCGGGAGGATCAGTGATAAGGCACATATGGGAACAAGCTTCTACAATTCTTGATAGAGTGACAAAAATAAATAGAGCATAGCACACCCGAGAAGAAAACGCAGCGGCCGGTACATATGATGTTGGTTTTGACTGTAGATCAATGAAGGAAAGAAGAAGATTGACTAGGAATTGGCTCATATGTGCACATTGTTGGATTTGCTTACTAAGCACATCATGGGAGCTGGAGCCTGAAAGGTGAACACAGTTGGGACACAGGGATAGGAGCTAGTGCCAAACCACTCAGATTCCGAGGAGGAGGCAAACTTATTGGACAACCAGGTGGCGGGTTCCGAGACAACGCCCAAGGGTCTAGACAAGACACTTGGCACCAAGGTTTTGGAAACCCAGGTCGAAACCAATATAGAGACAACTATAACCGGAATGGGTACATAGATAAAAGCCAAGGTCATGAGCGAGAGGGAGAATGGAGAAGGAATGATGGTTACCACAATGACCGAGCTGGATTGTACGTGCCTCCTAATGCACGTGGATATCCTGGACTGGAACTGCTCTTGAAGGGTCTCCTAAGCATTTCCTTAGCATGGATACATGAAAGACTGGATGAACAGATTCTAATTCTGGCGTCAAGTTGAACTCATACGCCACTTGGCCTATTCTTCTACGAATCTTATATGGCCCAACAAATCTTGGGCTGAGCTTACCTTTCTTGCCGAATCTCATTACCCCTTTCATCGGAGACACTTTCAGAAATACCCAGTCATTTACATCAAATTCCAAATCTCTGCGCTGCACATCAGCATATGACTTCTGGCGGCTCTGTGCAGTCAGTAAGCATTCTCGAATAAGCTTTACCTTTTCCTCTGACTGCTGAACAATGTCTGGCCCAACCAATGCTGATTCTCCTATTTTAAACCAACCAATCGGCGACCTGCATTTTCGCCCATGTAATGCCTCGAAAGGCGCCATCTGGATAGCTGAGTGATAGCTGTTATTATAAGCAAATTCAATTAATGGCAAATGCTCGTCCCAGCTACCACCGAAATCTAACACACACGCTCGCAACATATCTTCGAGCGTCTGAATTGTGCGTTCATCCTGTCCATCTATCTGAGGATGGAATGCTATACTCAAATTAATCTACGTTCCCAGACCTCTCTGAAACGATTGCCAAAATATAGTCGTAAACTGTGCTCCTCTGTCCGAAATAACAGATACTGGCACTCCGTGTAATCTGACTATTTCTCGGATATACAACTCGGCATAATCTTCAGCCGAGAAAGTAGTTCTCACTGGCAGGAAATGAGCTGTTTTTGTCAGTTTATCAACTATCACCCATATAGAGTCATGTATGTGTATGGTACGGGGTAATCCTGCTACAAAATCCATATTCACGGCTTCCCATTTCCAGAGAGGCACAGCTATGTCTTGAGTTAACCCGCCTGGTTTCTGATGTTCTGCTTTCACCTGTTGACAGTTAGGGCACTGGGCTACAAATTCAGCAATTTCTCTTTTCATACCTGGCCACCAGTAGTTTTCCTTGATATCGTGGTACATTTTCGTCGCACCAGGGTGAAGAGAATAACGGGCTTAATGTACCTCATTCATAATTTGCTGGCGGAGTCCTGAAACATTTGGAACACAGAGACGGTCTTTACAGCGTAGCACTCCATCCTCAGTTATCTGAAAATCTGGCACTTTACCTTGCTGGATTCTGTCTTTCAGCTGGATGAGGTCAGGATCCTCATATTGCCGTTCTTTCACTTCCATAACTAATGATGACACGACGGTATTCTGAATTACCGCTCTACCGTCCTCTGTTTCTACTACACGAACGGTTAGGCTAGCTAACTGATGTATCTCTCTGACCAATTCCCGCTGCTCGGGTTGCAAATACGCCAAACTCCCCATGGACTTACGACTGAGAGCACCTGCTACAACATTGGCTTTTCTCGGGTGGTTTAGAATATTCACATCATAATCCTTTAACAGCTCCAACCAGCAATGTTGCCGCAGATTCAACTCCCTCTGAGAGAAGATATACTATAGGCTCTTGTGATCTGTGAAAATATCAACATGAACGCCATACAGGTAATGCCTCCACATTTTCAAGGCGTGGATTATTGCAGCTAACTTCAGGTCGTGGGTAGGGTAATTCTTTTCATGTTTCTTCAACTGCCTGGAAGCATACGCAATCACCTTACCGTGCTGCATCAACACACAACCCAACCCAACGCCTGATGCATTGCAATACACTAAATAACCCTCTATACCTTCCGGTAATGCTAACACTGGGGCGGAGGTTAATCTGTCTTTCAGTTCCTGGAAGCTCTGCTCGCATGCATCTGTCCACTAAAACTTTGCTGCTTTCTGCGTCAGTTTAGTCAGAGGTGCTGCTATGGTGGAGAACCCTTCAACAAACCACCTGTAATATCCCGCTAATGCCAGAAAGCTACGGACTTCAGTCGGAGTGGTAGGCCTAGGCCATGATTTGACTGCTTCTATTTTCTGCTTGTCAACCTGTATACCAGCATCCGACACAATATGCCCTAGGAAGGCTACTGAGTTAAGCCAGAATTCACACATGGAAAACTTAGCATATAATTGGCGGTCCCTGAGGATCTGGAGTACTGTCCGTAGATGAGTCTGGTGATCTGCTTCAAAGTGAGAATACACCAGAATATCATCAATAAAGACGATCACGAACAGGTTCAGGTATGGTCTGAAAATACTATTCATCAGGTCTATGAATACTGCTGGGGCATTCGTCAACCCAAAGGACATAACTAGAAATTCAAAGTGTCCATATTGGGTCCTGAACACCTTTTTAGGAATATCTCTTTCATGTACTCGAACCTGGTGATATCCGGACCGCAAGTCAATCTTAGAAAAGTATCTGGCTCCCTGCAACTGATCAAATAAGTCATCAATCCTGGGAAGCGGGTACTTGTTCTTCACTGTAACTTTATTCAATTGCCGATAATCTATGCACATACGGAGTGAGCCATCTTTCTTTCTCACAAACAGATCTGGCGCACCCCATGGTGAAGTACTCGACCTAATAAAACCTTTATCCAACAAGTCTTTCAGCTGCTCCTTCAACTCTTTGAGTTCTGCAGGAGCCATATGATATGGAGGAATTGATATAGGCTGAGTGCCTGGTAATAAATCAATAGCGAAATCTATTTCTCTTTCTGGGGGAAGACTAGGTAACTCATTTGGAAACACATCAGGGAACTCGTTCACCACCGGAACAGACTGGAGTGTCGGAGATTCTGCCCGAACATCCTGAACTCTGACTAGGTGGTAAATACATCCCTTAGTTATCAATCTCCTCACCTGAAGGTAGGAAATAAACCTACCTTTTGGCGTAGCAATGCTGCCTTTCCACTCTCGCACTGCCTCCCCTGGAAAGTGGAATCGGACCTTCTTGGTTCAACATTCTACATTTGCGTAGCACGACACTAGCCATTCCATACCCATTATGGCATCGAAGTCTATCATTTCCAGCTCTACCAGATCTACTGTAGTCTGGCGGTCAGCAACCTCCACTGTAGCCCCTCGATAAATTCTGCTAGCTATAATAGAGTCACCGACGGGCGTGGATACTGTAAAGGGCTGCTGCAATAATTCTGGTGCAATATTGAACTTTCGTGCCACAAATGGGGTAACATATGACAGAGTGGATCCTGGGTCAATCAATACATAAGTAGGGCAGGAACAAATAGTCATCGTACCTGTTACTACATCCGGAGATGCCTCTGAATCATGTCTCCCTGGTAGTGCATAAGTACGGCTTAAACCCGTACCTGAACAGGAAGCTCCTGACCTACCTCGGCCTCTGCCTACTAAACCTGAAGGCCCACGCCCCACTGAGGCTGCTGGGGCTCGTGGCCCTGCGGATCCCCTGTCCTGACTGTCTCTACTCCCCTGACCTCTAGTCGGACAATCTCTCATCCGATGCCCCTCATGTTCGCAAATATAACACCCAGTGGAGCCATATCTACAAGCTCCGGAGTGTGGACGATTACAATAGGGACAGGGTGAGGGAGAAAATCTGCTCTGCTCTCCCTTTCTCTGCTGCGGAGATTCTACTGTTCTGGAACTGCCACTGGGCTCTAACTGCCCTATACGCACATATCTACCTCGTTGTTGCTGCTGCTGTGGAGGAGGTGGGGGTCTAGGGGGTCTATCTGATAGTCGAGGCCTGGGTCCTCTCTAAACTTCTCTTTGCATCTCATCTGGTCTGTCTCTGCGGCGCTGTTCCTGACTGGTCTGTCTACTACCCTGCTGCCGCTGTCTAAGACCCTCTATGGTCTAAGCAAAAGCCTGTACTCGGGTAATGTCCATATCCTCTCGCAATGTCGCCATCATACATGCCTCAGTATACTCTGGATTCAGACCCATGATAAATCTGTGGACTCCCGCTGGCATGGTATCAACAAATGCTGGAGCATAACGGGCTAAAGAGTCAAACTGTAAAGCATACTCAGGTACGCTCCTCGCCCCCTGCTCCAGATGCAAAAACAGATCCATCCGGGCCCGCCAGATCTCTCGTGGCAAGTAACGATCCAGGAAGGCCTCCGAGAAGCTGGTCCAGGTCAGAGGGGTAACATCTCTCCCTCAGGACCTCTCCCAACTCTCGTACCATAGTACTGCTATGTCCCGTAACCGGAACACTGCCAACTCAACAGACTCTGAAGGGGTCACATGCATAACTCGGAATATCCTCTGCATCTGATCTAGAAAGTCCTAGGGGTCCTCTGCCTGATCTGACCCTGTAAACTGTGGGGGACCTAGTGCCAAAAATTCCCTGACCCTGGAACTACCTGACCCACCTGAAGACTCTGCTGCTATAGGTAGCACTGGCTGGTGCTGTGTGGCCATCATCTGTGCCAACATAACTACAGCGCTACGAACCTCCTGATCTGATGGCGAAGGCACAGGAGCTATCGGGGGCGGTGTAGTGCCCAACGGCTCCTGATGTGAGAGGGACTGCTGAGAGGGCTGTGATGAAGCCTCTATATCGCCCTCAGATCGGGTTGACTCTGACTGAAGCTGAGGCATCCTGCTGGTGCCTTCTCCTGCTGTTGTGTCTAATCTTCGTCCTGTGGCTGGGTGTCGCTGATCTGCCATTCTTATCTGTAGACAAAGGATACGATAAGTTTTAGGAACTCAACCCTATACTGTACTGTGCTATGGCACGACTGAGTGTGAAAGAAGAGTAACCATCCTATTATGCCTCGTAGCCTCCTGCCTATAGTATGTGGTGCACAACACATCCATAGACAAGAATCTACTTAGCACGGCTTGTAGACTCCCTGGGACATGACCTGCTCTGATACCAAGTTTGTCACACCCCACCTTGGGGGGTATGACTGGCACCTGGTGCCCTACTAGGACCTGAACTGCTAGACTACTGAGCCTGAGCGCATCTGGTGCCTGGCCAGCTCTAACTCAGATTTCTGGAAACAAAGGGCTATATAACGGCTGTAAACACAGCCTCCGGCCAATTGGGCCTATAGCCACCTGTACCAGTAATGACAGCTAACCAGAAACATCTCAATATAAAGGAGCCTATGCGGGCCGACAAGGCCACCATGCTGACTAGTCATCTGAAACTTCAACACAAGACTACTGTAAGACTACGTGACCGGCAAGGTCACCACTATCGTCAAACTAAGGCCTTACATGGCCAACATAAATTGAGATGTTAAACAGCTATAACAAACTGTACGGCCTCGCACGACCGGCTCAACTAACCACAGGGAAATATATACAGACTGCAAGCCTCTAGGAATACCGATAAGATGGTCAGGACAGGGCCCCGGCCTACCCATACTGTACAACAAAAGGAAATGATATAAACCTCTGAAATATCAAGCTCCGGATGACAGGAGCTGATGACTCTATGCTGGCTAGGATCATGAGGGATCGCCTCCTCGTCTATGAGTACCTGCAGGCAAGTAATGCAGCGCCCCACCGGGCGTCAGTACCACTGGTACCGAGTATACAAAGCAACTGAAACAATACAACTGAATACAGATAACATAACTAACAAGTCTGTGAGCAGAAGATAACTGAATCTGAAGAGTTGATAGGAACTAGATCAAACCTTTCTACACTGATAGGCAAGAGCGTGTCTGTAGTCACGGCGAACTGCTGTCTATAATCTAGTATGTATATATATAACACATAAATACATATACATTTAGCAAGCAATAGCCAATACCAACCCCCATAAGCCGGATGGCGCCAAGCAAGCAAACGATCTATATACCCCTACCCGGGTCAAAACCAGCCAAAAATAAGTCACTCCACTCATCTGCTCACTTCGGAGCTCCTCTACCAACCCCCTAGGTCTCCGTCTCGGGCCATGGCCTCTAATGTAAGCAACCGTGTCTGGGTCCGGAGGACTCCTGTGTAGACAGTAACAGATAAGGTCTGGATCCCCGGACACAAAACTCAACAGGGTTATCTAAAACCGGAGCTGCACCTGTAATGCTGATCAGACTGCTATGGGGAAAGCTTCATCCCATCTTCGTCCAAGATGGGGACAGCATGCCACTCCTTGGAGTGACGTAAAACCCACCCGCTCAGTGGGCGACACGATTACCAACCCAAGGGCGGTGAGGACGCTCAATAGGGTGCCCTCACGCCACATCAAGTCTCAACAAGCAAATAGCACATATAGATAGCAAGTATGTATAACTGAAAAAGACTATCTGGGATCTGATTTCTTATTCTTATCTGTTTCCATACTGAACTAATTCTTTACTAATTATACTGATTTTGAAATCTTTATTTAACTGCTTGGCTAATCTGTAGCCGGGATACTATCTGTCTGAATGGCTAATCTGTAGCCATAAAACTGTTTGTCTATCTGATTTTACTTTACTAACTTTTATTCTGAAAATCTGTCTCTTTTTTATTCTACAACATGCTTGCTAATCACACAATAAGCTATACTGAATCTGGAATGCTAACTCACCCTTTGGCGCATGCTTTACTAACTTTCGGACTGGATACGATACGGCAACACAACTCAGAATCTATTAGACTTACCTAATTCTCAACATTCAACTCCGAGAGCTTCAAATATGGAGTTTACTATGATTTACCAAGCTAAGACTTACTAACTTGCCGAAGAACAACTTTACATACCTTAACCTTGAGTTATCCGACTGTCAGACGAGGCTCGGTCAGTATTCCAGCTAAATCTCCCCAACTGCATTCATAAACACGCCAATTAGTACTAAATACAATACTATTCTAAAGGACGGCGTCACTTTCAATATAATTATAGCCTAAACTTAGGCTTATCAAAAGACGGTCGAAAACTTGCTATTTTCTAGAAGTCCAGAAGAGAGAAGTATTCACTTTACGGCTAGGAACACATAGACACTAGTTTGGAGAAATTCCACTTACCTTAGTCCGGTAGCACGATGATTTGTCTGCCGAATTTCGTGAAACTAAATCCGTAGGAATGGTCCCTGCTGCTAAATACTTCGGTATCTGGAGTTAATTTAAGTTTGGACAACGTTTGGCAGCATAATCGGAAGGAAATTATCAAGGAACATTCGTCCCTTTCTCCTCTCTGGTTTTTCTCTCTGTTTTCACTGAAAAATATAAGAATTATTTCATTTAAAACTGAAGTGGGGATTTATATACTTAGGCCTGGATAGGCCCAACGTGTCACAGAGCCAACGTGGAGGCTCCACCTCCGTGACACGTTGCCATCGCGGAGGGACTCTGCCTGGGCTCCTTCCGCGATGGTTCGACCGGTTACTCGTCCGATCCTTTCCTGGGCCTTTCCCTAGCACGTATGGCTTTCAAATATTCTTACGCAACGCGCGAATAGGCCATCTAGGTGTCGGGAATCTTACGGGGTATAACACAACTCCTCATGAAAGGAGCTGGCCAAATTGCTAACTCTGAACAACTACTAATAGAGATCCTAAACTCTGTCGGTCTAAACCTGTAGGCAAGTAATGCAGCGCCCCATAGTTGGGCGTTAGTACAATGTGTACCGAATATCTAAGGCAGTAATAAAAAGCTGAATAGAAGTTGTTAAAGACTAAAAGTAAGAAGAAAGAATGGGCAGAAGCATTGACATGTAAGCTTGCTTATTCATAACCTATACCTAGCAAAACACTACACATATATGAGGTAAGACAGTACAATTACATATTCTTAAGCTATGACTTGCAGGAAGGAATACAAACAAGAACCTAACCTAGCCCCCCAAGCCTGGAAGGTACAAGCAACACAGAAATAACCTACCGAGGCCCCTATAAGCCCTGGCAAGTACACTTCAATCTATATACCCCTATACAGGTTCCTATGACTTTACTGGTGCTATAGACAACTTACCTGTCCCCTAGGTCTGCAACTGAACCCGCTTGGCTCCTGTAGCTATGTTTGAGTCTAGTGGACGCCTATAACTGCACCCTGGGCAACAGGCTCGATGAGGGTCGCTGATGCTGATACGATATAAAATAATAGTCCAACCATGGAATGGACTGTAATATGGCCCTTGGGCCTCTGCATAGTCCCTTTTGAAAACATCTGGCTCCTTGGAGCGATCTATATAAGCCACGTAGGCAACGACACAGCTAGTAACCCTATGGTTGGTCAACATAAGGCTATCCTAGTTGGGGACAACCCCAACCGGTATACTGCATTATAGTCTCAACCTAGCCACTCAGAAGGCGTATCCAGCTCTTAAGGCCTAACGCGACTGCTACACGCCCCTAGAATAATCTACATAGGTGCTAACAGGTGCACCCCGTGTGCCTATATCTGATTAGAGGATCCTGATAGTGATCATAATCTTTAATGGTTTGGACCGTCTAGGGCGAGATCAAGAGTGGCCTAACGATACTTTGAATGTCATGCTAGGACAGTGGTTGCTCATAAGTGAATCGTTATGTCACAAATAGTCAACTGTCTAATTTCTTTACTTAGGACAACTATAGGGTTGCCACTTAATGGGACATGCTCCTGAGGAGTTAGCCCCTAACCTTCCTCAAGTGGTTTGCTATAATTCCTAGCCTGAAGGTAATATTGTGCTACTATGATTCTAGTCCCTAAGGCACTAACTTGGTCTGTTAAGATTCCATATAACTTCTCTAGGTGATCCCTAACCTCGTAGGTAGGTTTACTTGTTCCTAGACACAAGCGGAAACCTGTATCGGAGTATCTATAAGAGCGGGTTGGGGCGTTGGCCCCGTATTTCACTACTAGAAAAATTCCCTCCTTAGGGTATCCACGGGTCTAACTCGTATGACTAGAGTGACCCCCTGTGCAACCCATATGTGTGGCACTAAGTCGACTGTGGCTAATAATCACTAGCAGTGGCCAACTATATAATAGGTTTTCACCTTTTCCACCAGCAACCTTAGTGCTACTGACTCGAGGGTAGGACTATCATATTCAAATTCTGGCCCTGGAGGCGCTAAGGTATGTTAACGGCCTTTAGGCGAGTGTCACTATCTATCCAAGCGTCAAAATGCAAGTTATATCACCTGTCTTCGCCCTATGCTGTTGAATTTACTAAAACATGCCCAACGGCTAACCCTAAGTTACTAAGGCCTTGGCACGGAAGCAATATGTCGAGTTCCCACTACACAGTGAACAGAAGGATAAGGGGCTTACTATAATGCTTCTAGTGTGTGTCACACCTAACCTTCTCTTTCTCGACAAGGGATACTATAATCCATTCTCAATACATTTTCTAATAGCTAACCACAGCATATATAAGCGTCATCTAGAAGCAGTGCTAATACCACACATGAATTATTATCTACATTCAAAAGCATAAGTTGTATAATTATACGATGAGAATAACTTTCCAAAGGAATAAGCCTTAACATACCTCGAATGTTGATAATCGTTCACCCGAATAGTTTCCAACCTGGAGCCAGCACTTCCATTCACTTACAGCCCTTACAATGAGAGAATAAAGCTATTTCAATAGTAGGAGTTGGTGCACAGTGATATCTTTCGATATTAATATCAACTATAATTCAACTCTATAAAACTCAAACGAAAACCCACAATTTCTTGAGAGTTCATAAGGGAGAAATGCTTACCTATTGCCTGTGGCCATTTAGGACTCAATTTGGAGTAATTTCGACAACCTTTACGCAGCGGGGTTTTGGTATGCTGAGCTAATTTTCAAGAAATAACTCCACAGAGATGCTTCCCTTAGGTTTAGAACTTGTTACCTGAAGTTAATTTGCATTTGGATGGAGTTTGACGACGTAATTTGATGAAAAACCAATGAAAGTTATTTTTTCTCTCAGTTCTTGGTCGATGATCTGTTTGAGAATGATTTAAATCATCAAGGAGGGTCTTTATATAGTAAAAGGATGGTGTCAAGGTGGGGCACGATGCTCCACCCATCGTTCCAGATGGGGGTGTGAGGCGCACCAGTAGTAGAGATGGCCAAGGGTGTGGTGGCGCGGTGCCCAGTGCACCTAGCCTCTGACCCTAGCCTCCTTCTCGCTCTATGTCGTGTTCATGTGTTCATTCCCTGAGCCCTTTTTGTATGTGTCGTACTCCCAGAACTCTCAACATACATTTGCACACATCAGTTAATTGATAGAAACTCACAGTGTGTAACATCATCCCCCTTTAAGGAACGTTCGTCCTTGAATGTAATCTTAAGCTCAAGAGGCCCTACTCTTTTAACCATGCCTATAAAAATATCAGTGGAATCTCCTCTGTAATATGGACTATCTTGAAAACCTGAAATGTAGAAAATCCCAATACAGGCGTCTCACAAAGTGCTACTTGCAACTAGAACATAGCTCTACTACATATATATAACCAATTGTACAAAATAATAGCAACAAAATTAACTATACAACGTCAGAAATTATCTGAGTCTGTATACCATCATCGTAGAGTCAAGAAAACTGAAACTATCTAGACTTTGCATCATTCATAGTGTTTCAATTCATTTCTGCTATACTTCTGTACCCCCCCTCGCCCGCCGCCAATACACTAATAAGCTACAACTTTGGTTCTCAAGATGGCTCCTATGACTATTGGAGTCTCTCTGTGGAATAGTGCTTCTGTACCCTGGGTATCTATAATTGGATTAGTCTGGAACAAGGTCTTCTACGCACTTGTGTACTGTTCATAAACAGATCCTAGCCCCAAAGGCAACTCTACCTCATAGGTCACTTGGCCAATCTCCCGGAGGATCGGGTATAGCTTAATGAGTCTAGGGCTGGACATGCCCTGCTTGTTAGATCTCATGACGCCCCTTATTACCAAAAAAATTTTTTGAACGACCAGTCATTTCTTAAATTCCTAACTTTTTCATACACTAGAATGAGACTTCCGGTGACCCTAGGCTGTCGGTACATATTTTTTAATTAATTTAACTGTTTCCCTCTAATTGATGCAGCATGCTCGGTTCAATTATCCCAGTTTTACCTATTTCAGATCATTATATAGGGGACCCATATTTCTCCCCATAACAAGTCTCCAGGTGTTTTGTCCGCGTTCTCTGCTTGGCTATTTGTTTGGGGACAAGGGGCGGTACTTAAATTAACATGTGTCCTAATCTGTCCTGATAGCTCTTTCATAGCCTAGCTGTGAGTTGTGCCCCTTTTTCAGAAGTTAATAGACACTGAGATACCATATAACTGGAATATTTCTTTAGTATTCAATTCAGTGTAACCTTTAGCTGAGACATACTTCTTACCAGCAAGAAATGAGTTAACCTTGTTAGCCTTCAACAATGACCCAAATAGGGTCACGTTTACACCTAGTATGAGGTAACCCTGTAATTATGTTCATATTATCTACTCCCCACTTCCACACAGGCACGACCATTCTCTGAATCATCCAGCCTAGTTTTTGATGCCCAGCCTGCTCTTGCTGGCCATTGGGTCTCTATGTCACAGCTCGATAATATCCTCTTTCTCCTTATGCCACCATCAAGTCTCTTTTATAACCTAACGCATTTTTGTCAAACTCGGGTGGGGGAATAACAAACATGGTATGCCTTGCTATAATCTACTGATGAAACTCTTCCACATTTAGATCATAGAGCCGACCTCTGGGTCCCAAGACTCTATCCCCTACCCTCTCAAAGGCCGGTGACTCCTTCTGCTAGCCTTATCTCTGGCTGTACTAGACTAGGGTCTCCATACCGTCACTCCTTTGCCTTCACAATTAGTGGGGACATTGCAGTATTATAGGTTACAACCTCACTATCCTTTAAATATCAGCCTGCTGCTTATTTCTCGACATTCAGTGGTGATTCCAAGTTCTATCAGCCTGCTACCACCTAGAAGTGATTCTATTGTCCCCTCAAGTTCAATGCTCATGCCTTGCTCTTACTTCTATAAGCTGAAAATCGGGGGTCGTGCTCCACGAACCTCACTAGTAGGGATATTACCGGATAAGTCTACCAACCTGTATCATTCTGACCAGCACTCAGGCCAATCTCACTCATATAATCTCTCTGTCCCTCGACATAACAAACTAGGGTCATAGTCATTATTCTTCAGGTATTCATTACTGTCGTTAGCTCACTGCGGCGGAATCGGCCTATTTTTGACCTGAGCTTTACTATTGCTGCTTATGGACTCTCACACGTACTTGGGTACTACTGGCAATCTTATCTGCCCTCCTGATTTACTATCGTGAGGGTCTAGGTGACTTATTTAAATACTAGGGGTCTTAATCACTTTTTAACCCTAGTCGAAATCAATAGTTCTAGCCCTTATTTACTAGTTATTCCGCGCAACATAACATTGATACTTACGCTTTATGTTGTACGGAAAGAACAAGCTGGGAGGTGGAAAATGACCTTATTATTATATGGCAAGGATAATGTGCAACCAACAAACTCTTAAAGTTGGAGGTACAAACCCCATAATTATACGATCCTTCGCATACTTCAAATATCCCCCTATCATCTCCCTTGTCTAATTCTAAATATCTAGTAGGTAAGCCAACTCATATATACTATACTCCTAACCTCCTACTCTGAGGCTGTGAAAAGAATTAGGGAGGATGCTGGCATATTTGTTATCTTATGAGGTTTGTGGTACCCGGGAAAGATGATGGGGAGATTAGAAGACGTCCGTTTCCGCCCTTAGGCTGACTGTCTCCCCCCAACTATGGCACCTCACTTGTACCCTCTCCTGCTGCTATAGCTGACTTGCAGCTTTCTGTCCCATATCAAATATTATTCTAGACAGACATAACAATGAAATCTTAGGGACTAATCCCTATACAACTTGGCTCTATAGCATGATTTGAGAAGAAGGAGGGGTACCCATACTATCATGTCTCATAGCCTCCTGCTTATAAAATGTGGTACACAACACATTTATAAATAAGACTCTACTAGACATGGCTTGCAGACTCCCTGGGATACGACCTGCTCTGATACCAAGTTTGTCACGCCCCACCTTGGGAGGCATGACTGGCACCTAATGCCATACTAGAATCTGGGTTGACCTAGCTGGAAATAGGCACCTCTGTGCCTACTAGCAACTTAAGATCAAGAAAACAAACTGCTAAATCTCGGTTGTAAACACAGCCTCGGGCCGACAAGGCCAAGAAGCACCTAAAAAAGAAAACAGTTAACCAAGCCAACATAACCTTAGTAGGGATCCTATGCAGGCTGAAAAGACCATCATACTGTCTAGTTATAACAGAAATGAAAATAGACAGCTAAACTAGGCCCCACACGGCTAACATGTAGAATAAAAAATACATAGGCCCCACACGGCCAATGACAATCAGCTAACTAAAGACCGTAGTCTTCAAGCCTCTAACAATAGAAATAATGGTCGGGACAGGGCCCAATCCTACCCAAATGTTATGAATGCTTGTTCGATTCCCAACCAACTTTGAGAATAAATAACTCACTATGATTCTTTTTCCATATCCCCCCATCCTTCTGATGAGGTATACTGAATCGGTATAGCTATCCTTCTTCTGACGCAGCAACCCAATTTAAAATAGTATCAAAAGTAAGTACTAAATAAATGCTATAAATAAAAGACTGTAATCTCTACAACCTGGCAACTCTGAATGAAAGGAGCCGGCTAAACTGCTGACTCTGAACAGCTGCTAATGGAGATCCTGAACTTTATCTGTCTGAACCTGCAGGCAAGTAATGGAGTTCCCCATAGTTGGGCGTCAGTACAATGTGTACAAAATATGTAAGGCAGTAATGAAAAGCAGAATAAAAGTCGTTAAAGACTAAAAGTAAGCAGAAAGAAGGGGCAAAAGCATTGACTTGTAAGCTTTCTTATTCATAACCTACACCTAGAAAAACACTACACGTATATGGGCTAAGAATGTACAATTACATATTCATAAGCTATGACTAGCAGGCAAGAATACAAACAGGAACATAACATGCCATAAGCCTGGAAGGTACAAGCAACACAGAAATAACCTACCAAGGCCCCCATAAGCCCTAGCAAGTACACTTCAATCTATATACCCCTATCTAGGGTCCTGTGACTCTACTGGTGCTATAGCAACCTACCTGTCCCTGGGTCTGCAATTGAACCCGCTTGGCTTCTGTAACTGTGTTTGAGTCCTGCAGACTCCTGTAACTGCACCCTGGGCACCAGGTTCAACGAGGGTTAGTGATGCTGATACGACATGAAATAAAAGTCCAGCCATGGAATGGACTGTAATATGGCCCTTGGGCCTCTGCATAGTACCTTGGGACAACATCTGGCTCCTTAGAGCGATCTACATAGCCCCGTAGGCAATGACACAGCTAGTAACCCTAAGGCTGGTCAACGGAAGGCTATCATAGGTGGGGTTAATCCCAACTAATATAATGCATCATAGTCTCAACCTATCCAATCATAAGGGGTATCTGGCTCTTAAGGCCTAACGCGACTACTACTCGCCCCTAGAATAATTTGTATAGGTGCTAACAGGTGCACCTCGTGTGCCTATATCTGATCAGAGGATCCTGATAGTGATTATAATCTTTAATGGTCTGGACCGAATAGGGCGAGATCTAGAGTTGCCTAAAGATACTCTAAATGTCATCCTAGGACAGTGGTAGCTATTAAGCGAATCATAATGTCGTGAACGGTCAACTGTCTAATTCCTTTACTTGGGACAACTACAGGGCTGCCACTTAATCGGACATGCTCCTGAGCAGTCAACCCCTAACCTTCCTTAGGCGGTTGTCTATAATTCCTAGCCCGAAGATAATGTTGTGCTACTATGATTCTAGTCACTATGACACTAACTTGGACTATTTTAGATTCCGCACAACTTTTCTAGGCGATCCCTAACCTCGTAGGTAGGTTTACGTGGTCATAGCCGCACGCAACAACCTTTATCTGAGTATCTATAAGAGCGGGCTAGGGAGTTTCCCCATATTTCACTACTGACAAGATTCCCTCCTTAGGGTATCCACGGGTCTATCTGACTCGCATGACTAGAGTGACCCCCTGGGTGACCCGTATGTGTGGCACTAAGTCGACTGTACTTAATAATTTCTAGCAGTGGCTAACTGTATAATGGGTTGTCACCTTTTCCACCAGCAAACTTGGTGCTGCTGACTCTTGGGTAGGACTATCTTATTCAAATTATGGCCCTGGAGGCGCTAAGGTACGCCAACGACCTCTAGGTGAGCATCAGTGTCTATCCAGGCATCAAACTACAAGTTATGTTACCCGTCTAAGCCCTATGTTGTTTAATTTACTGAAATAGGCCCAATAGCAAACCCTAAGTTTCTAAGGCCTTGGCATGGTAGCAACATTTCGGATTCCCACTACACAGTGAACGGAAGGACAGAGGGCTTACTATAATGCTTCTAGTGTGTGTCACACCTAACTTTCTCTTTCCCAACAAGGGATACTATAATCTATTCTCAATACATTTTCTAATAGCTAACCACAACATATATAAGCATTATCTTCAAGCAACATACGACTCTCAGTACGAGTCGTACCAAGATGGTGAGCCGTAGCTGCAGTCATGGAATTTTTCAAAAGAAATTACACAAAGGTAGACTCTTGGTATGGACGGACTCACGAATCGTGGCATCAATGTACGGATCGAACCAAGAGCTATGGTGAAAGTTAGAAGATTTTTTAGTACATGGCAGAACATTAGACAATGCAGATAGTACAAGTCATAGGAAGAAGGTACGAGTCGTACCACAACACTCGGTAAGAATTCCAGAAGGTATCAGAGTTCTCAGGGCCAAATCACGAAAGCATTGTACGAATCATAGGACGAAGGTACGAGTCATACCAGCCTTCCAACACTTAGCCAAATCTGCAGCCGCCAAGGAATAACCCAAAGCAGGTACGACCTGTACAATCCTGCTACAGGTCATAGGTTCAGTCGTGACACAATCGACACCAGATATGGAAAACGCCCTGTTAGTTTAGGAAAAGGTTTCTAATGTCAGTATGAATAGCCTTTACATTTTATTTTAGTTAGAAAAGGACAGAATTGAGTTAATAGACGTGTGAAGAGATATTTTGTGAATTTTAATCAAGTTTTGAGGAGTAATTCTTATGATCAAATTCTTGATTTCCTATATTGTTCTCGAGGTTGTTCTTGATATTCCACCAGATTTTCTTCCAATTGATGTTGTAAGTATTTAATTATGTGTGTGTCTATGAATACAACGTATAATCTTACAACCATGAGAGGCCAAAACCTCCACAACTAAGGGTTGTGGGAACCATGGTGGACTAACAAACTAGGGTTGCACAAAGTGATTCAAAACCAACGCAAAAGGCTTGTATTGTATTCTCTTCATGTTTAAATGTTTCTTGATGGTGTACAATGTTAGGACATGCCCAAATTCTTTAATTGCTTTAACCTAGAGAAGTAGAGATTAGGAAACGAGAATTACAACAAAGCCTTGGTCTTTACGATCATAGTATTAACTTGAGTTGTAGTCGAAGGATAGTTAAATTTTGAATATATTGATAACAGTTAATTTGAAATCGCTGATGAGACCTGAACCGATGATTGAGTATAGTCATCTAATATGGATGAACCAGTCATTTGGATGAACCCTAGTTATCAGTTCCACAAGTAAGCATTGGGATTGATCACGTGTGTATACCCAAAGTAGTTATGAACCCATGGGGAACACTTACCCTAGTTGTTTGCAAATATTGATTTAAATAACAACTATATTCTTTGTTTTAATATTATTTTCTTTACACATCCCAATTTTGATATAACTCACCAACAAGTTTAATAACCGACATTAGTCTAGATTTTACCCTATCCCCGGTGGGTTCGACCCCAACCTCTTAGTTGGGTTCCTTATTGACAATGACCGCTTCATACTTCGTCAGAAAGTTCGACTTTGAGCATTATTAGTCACCTCAGCCAATCTAGTAAAGCTAGACATAACTGATTTTGATTTTATATTTTAATGGATTGGTTGCATGTATGTTGTACCTCAGTGAATTTTAGAACCCCTACGGTAGAGTTTTGGTTTTCGGGTGAGCCAGTCCTAGAACATAAAGATAGTTCAGTTGTTCCTATAGGCCGCTTTGTTTACTACCCTAAGGCCAAAAAGATGATTTCCAAGTGTTGCATATACCATCTAGTTCGAGTTAAGGATGCTACATCCGAGACCCCAACTCTTCAGTCTTTTCTTTTTGTATGTGAATATCCAGAAGTTTTTCCAGATGATCTACCAGGAGTCCCTCCCGAGCGGGAGATTTACTTTGGTATTGACCTTCTTCCCGATACTCATCCTATATCTATTCCTCCTTACATAATGGCTCCAGCTGAGCTAAAAGAGTAGAAAGAACAGTGGAAGGATTTCCTAGATAAGGATTTCATCAGACATAAAAAATCCCCATGGGGTGCACCAGTTCTCTTTGTTCGAAAGGAGGTTAGGTCTCTTCATATGTGCATTGACTATTGGCAGTTGAACAAGCTCACAATAAAGAACAAGTATGCTCTCCCCATAATTGATGACCTATTTGACCAACTTTAGGTTGCCAAGTGCCTCTCAAAGATAAACCTCAGATCCGGGTATCATCAGCTCAGAGTTAGGGAGAGTGACATTCTAAAGATAGCCTTCAGGACTCGGTATGGTCACTATCAATTTATAGTTATGTCTTTTGGACTAACGAATACTCCTGCAGCTTTTATGGACTTGAAGAACAGTGTGTTCAAGTCTTACTTGGATATGTTCGTGATTGTCTTCATAGACGATATTCTCATATACTCTTGAAGAAAGGAGGAGCATGGCGCTCATTTAAGGAATGTGTTGTAAACTCTCAAGGATTGCCAATTGTTTGCTAAATTCATCAAGTCAACGTTTTGGTTAAACTCTGTAGCATTTTTGGGTCATCTGGTTTCTAGTGAGGGTGCACAAGTGGACTATCAAAAGATAGAAGCGGCGAAGAATTGGCTAATTCATCCTTCGAATATCAGGAGTTTATTGGGTTTAGCTAGCTATTACAGGAGGTTTGTTTAAGGATTTTCATCCATTGCAGCACCATTGACTAAGCGGACCTAGAAGAAAGTCAAATTTCAGTGGTCAGATTCCTGTAAGAAGAGTTTTCAGGAGTTAAAGACTCGACTTACTTCAGCCCTAGTATTGACCCTACTTGAGGGCACAGATAGATTCATGGTGTACTGCGATACCTCTAAGGTTAGTCTTGGGTGTGTTTTTATGAAACATGGTGAGGTCATTGCATATTCCTCTAGGCAGCTAAAGATTCATAAGAAGAATTACCTGACGCGTGACCTAGAGTTAGCAGCGGTGGTGTTCGCATTGAAGATTTGGAGATACTTGTATGGGGTGCATGTGGATGTGTTTACAGACCACAAGAGTCTTTAGTATGTGTTCACCTAGAAGGATTAGAATTTGTGACAAAGGAGATGGTTAGAGCTGCTCAAGCACTATGACATGAGTGTTCTTTATCATCTGGGCAAGGCCAATGTAATGGAAGATGCCCTTAGCAGACTATCTATGGAAAGTGTTTCTCATGTGGAAGATGGAAGGAAAGAGTTGGTGAAGGATGTGCATCGGCTTTAACGACTATGGGTTCTCCTTGTTGACTCGATGGATGGTGGTGCCATTGTTTAAAATAGGTTAGAATCTTTTTTGGATACTGAGGTCAAGGCTAGGCAAGACGAGGACCCTATTTTCGTAAAGCTAAAAGAAGCTGTCCAGAACCAGAAGGTAGAGGTCTTCTCCTAAGGGGGAGATGGTGTACATCGTTATTAGGGTCGTTTATATGCTTCGGGTGCCGATGGCTTAAGAGAGAGGATGATGGTTAAGGCTCATGGCTCTTGGTATTCTATCCACCCAGGTGCTACCAATATGTACCGTGACCTTCGGGAAGTCTATTGGTGGAATGGCTTGAAGAGGGACATAGCAGAGTTTGTGGCTAAGTGTCTGAATTGTCAGCAGGTGAAAATTGAACATCAAAGACAATGAGGTATGTTGCCAGACATCAGTATCCCCATTTGGAAGTGGGAAGATATCAATATGGACGTCATCACAAGTTTGCCTCTATATGACTCTATATGGGTGGTGGACTAATGCAGCTCATTTCTTACTGGTCAAAACTACCAATTCAGCTGAGGACTATGCTATATTGTACATTCGAGAGTTGCTTCGGATGAACGAAATTCCCTTGTCCATCATTTCAAATAGAGTTACTCAATTTACCTCACAATTTTAGAGATTGTTTCAGAAAGGACTTGGTAATCAGGTTAAGCTTAGTACAACTTTTTAGCCCCAGACAGATGGTCAGGCCAAACGGACCATTCAAACTATTAAGGATATGTTGAGCGCATGTGTGATTGACTTCAATGGAATTTGGGATGATCATTTACCTCTTATCAATATTGCTTATAACAATAGTTACCACTCTAGCATTCAGATGGTTCTATTTGAGGCTCTGTATGGACGGAGGTGTAGATCGCCTTTTGGTTTGTTTGAGGTAGGTGAAACTATGTTGATAGGGCTTACTCAGTTCATGAGGCTATGGAGAAAATTCATCTTATAAGGGAAAGGTTGAAAATAGCTTAGAGTCATCAAAAGTATATGCGGATGTCAGGTGGAGAGAACTCGAGTTTGAAGTTGATGATTGGGTGTTCTTGAAGGTGTCTCCAATGAAGGGAGTGATGAGGTTCAAAAAGAAAGGGAATCCCAGTCCTGATATGTTGGCACATACAGGATTGTGAGGCGTGTGGGCAAGGTAGCTTATGAGTTGGAGTTGCCAGCGGAGTTAGCTTCAGTGCATCTAGTTTTTCATGTATCGTTATTGAAGAAGTGCATTGGTGACTCGACTTTAGTTGTTCCAGTGGAGAGCGTAGGTGTGAAGGATAGCCTTACTATAATATCCTGAAAGTCCCTAAGATCAAACTCTAGGATTCAAACAGGCAAAAATAGGAAATTCTGCACCAAGTCACAGGATGAGTGTCCAATGACGCGTGAGGAGACTTCACGAGTTGTTAAGTGACTCGTAAAGTGAAGGGAGAATTGACAGGAACTAGTAGTAAGGGGTGACCACAAGATAAGAAAAAATTTGTGGTTAGGTTAACGAGTCGTTAAGTGAGTCATGGTCAAGATGGTATATGCTTCAAGGTTCACTTTTCCAGAAGATGGCCGGAGAGGCAGCCACGAGTCGTGAAGTGACTCCACGACTCGTGGAGTTGGTCATGGGCAGGAACTGGATTTGAATTTTGAAATTTGGGGCAGTTTACTTCACGACTGGGTCACCATGGGTCGTTAGGTACACCACAAATCGTGGTGTCCCTCGTGGTGACTTGCAGTGTGTATTTTTCCTATGATTTAGTAAGGGTATTTTGTAATTCCTAAGCTCCTAAGTCCTAAACTATGTCGTTTTAAGCTCAGTTAGAATTGTTTTAAGGGTGCTTAGCCTATTCTACACCCCCCCCCCCATTCCATGCATGCAAGATCAAGGATTCCATTGAAGATCAAACTAGAGGATTCTTTCGGTTCTTCCTCAATTCACTTGGATTCTCAAGAGAGGTTGTGAAATCAAAGTACCCAGGTATGTGGGGTTATGAATTGGAGTTTCCTTCACTTTCATACCCCAATCCTCTTCTAAATTCATGAAATTTTAAGTTGATGAATCTATGGGGTGTTAATCCAAATTGTGTAATTTGCTAAGTATCTATCATGGGTAAAATTTATTCATGTTTCTAATGTTGTTTTAAGATTCACGGGCATGCTTTATAATGATTTTAATTACAAATTAATGATTTCAAAGTCACTCAATTATGATAACCAGTTATGAAAGTTCATAAAAGGTTGAGATTATGATCTATATTTTCAAGTATGATGAGATGTATATGATGAAAGTATGATTTTGAATTACCCGTGTTTATATTCATGAATTTGACTATCAAATCTATTTCAAAGCATGTATAAGCTTGGGCAAGCCCATATGATCAAGTATTGTCATGACCCGAACATACACCCGGATCGTAGACATGGGACAAGGAGCCCCGAGGGACCCCAAGTCAACCCATTCCATGAGCATACATCTAATACCATTACATAAGCGGAAGACTTAACTTAAGAAAATGTAAACATGTCATAATTACGGAGAAAAGACAATACATAATCCATACACGACGGCTGAATATAACTGGTAGTCTGAAAAGCCTCTAATCATGAAAGAAGGGTTGATGGGACAAGACCCCAACTAACCCCAATATTTTGGAAACAAAAGGAAATTAAAGTTCGAACAAGAAGCCCTCGGATCATGAGGACTCACCACCGAAGGCTGAGAGCAGAGCTGAGCGCAAGCTAGGAACGATGCTGAACCTGTGAACCGAATCCTGAAAATATGTGCGTCAGTACTTGGAAGGTACTGAGTATGTAAGGTATGCAAGACAATGCTTAAAAACATAAAAAGTTATAAAAGTGGGGACATCATGATCGTAAGATTGAAATCATAAGTATATCGTAAGGATCAGTACTTCCAAAATATTCATAAACCTATCATAGTTATAACCTGTGCGGAAAAAATTTCATAAAACGTAACTTGAGCCAAAAGAACATAATCATGCATATATTAAAACCATGAGGAACAATGAGAGATTTCTATAACTGACATACCCCATATGAGCACACATGGAGCCCAACCTGTAAACCTAGTCGGGAGGTCGTCCATACCTTGCCAAGGGTATGAACCATGAAAGGCGTGATATCACTCAGGAAGACCCTGTAGGGCATAGGGGACAAACACTGAGGCGGTCCCAAACATAACCTACGGTGGCATGTAGTTCTGAGTTTTGCGGCATAACCTAGGCCCTGAACCTACTCGGTGTTAAGTACTACTCCCAAAACATGCAACGCGCTCATAAAATTCATACATGACATGCGTGGCTAGTTAAATTGTGATAATCATAACATGCTTAAGAATTCGTGACACTAGCCATGGAAATGGGGCCCTTGTTTTGGCCAAAATCATAGTTCATAAATCATAAGCGACGTGTAGGAATTGCCCATAATCTCAACCATATTTGAAATTCTTAAATTTATGGAAAACATGATCATAATAACATGGATAACTGAAAACATGCTTAGAATTAAAAAGTTCATATCATGCTTTAGAAACCACCATGATTATGAATTTCACTACAAATCCGATGATTTAGGGTACATGTCCTTTTAGGGATTAAATCATCAAATATTGAACAAAATGAGTGAAAACAGCCCAAAAATTCAAACCCATGACTTAAACATACTACAACATGTTCATATAAATTTTTGAGGAAACATGCGATTGGGTTATGACCCATCAAGAGCTTGTAATTTAAACAAAGTATTTGAGAGAAATTGGGCATGGTTAGGGACTAAACTACCCATTCAAAACCCCACATACCTGGTATTACGTGATTCTTAACGCCCTTGAGGAACCCTAGGTGGAAACTTGAAGAATCTCTAAGAAGACACTTGCATCCTTTTCCTCTTTCCTCTCTATTCTTACAAGTATCAAAATGAGGTTTATCATGGATGATTTCCCCTTAAAAGACCCTGTCCCGACCTCAAATGGACATAGTTTAAGTTTTAGGAGCATAGAAAATTATGAGAAGGCCCTTACTAAATCACAGGAAATAACTACCAGGTAACCCTAATGGGCGACCTGACGACTCGTTACCAGGGATGACAAGTCGTTGGGTCACTTCGTCAAGTCCACTGGAATTTTTCCCTGGGATCTTAATGGAGGACATGACAACTCGTTACGCCCTTTCGTCCAGTACACTGCCTCATCTCCATTAGAATCCAATGTAGTTGCTCACGACTCACCTCACGAGTCGTTGGGGTTGGCTATGACTCGTGGGGTCTCATTCATTAGGTACACTGTTCAAAACCTCCCAGAAAACCCTTAACCTCACCCCACGGGGAACCTGATGACTCGTGGTGGCTGATCACAAGTCGTTCCCACACCCGTGGGGACCTCAACTCCTTAGAATAGTCCAACCTTCCCACGAGCCACCTGACGGCTCCTGGGGCCTCCTCACGAGTCGTCTAACGAATCATTTTGCACCACTGCAACATTTTCTAGATTTTTCCCTGTTTCGCTCCTGGGTCTGATCCTTGGGTTCTCGGAGTATAACAATATCTCCCCTTGGGAACATTTGTCCTCGAATGATAGAAACATGCAGAAAACTCAAAAACAAACAATCACCATATGCAAATACTGATCATTTATGCCAAAAACTAGCGGAACGACCACCCTCGAAAAGAAATACATAGCTGGACTGAATTCAAACATCACATACATATATCATATCACAAAAAAAACTTGCATGCAAGAACGGAACATGGAAAACATATTAGAGTTTTAGGGCAAAATTTGATACCTCAAACAGAAATTGAGCCGGTAGAGAACAAATGGGGGTATTTAGCTATCATATCCGCTTCATCTTCCCACGTAGCTCCCTCGACATGTTGATTACTCCATAACACCTTTACTGAAGCTACTTCCTTGTTTCTCAGCCTCCAAACCTTACAATCCAAGATTGTAATAGGAGTTTCCTCATAACTGATGTTATTCTTCACACCAACACTTTCCACCGGAACCACTAAGGCTGGATCTCCCAAGCACTTTTTCACGAGCGATATGCGAAATACGGGATGAACGGAAGCTAACTCTTAAGGTAACTCTAACTCATAGGCTACTTTACCCGCTCGTCTCACAAGGTAACTCTAACTCATAGGCTACTTTACCCACTCGTCTCACAATCCAATATGGGCCAATATAGCGGGGGCTAAGTTTCCCTTTCTTTTCGAATCTCATTACTCCCTTCATGGTAGATACCTTCAAAAATACCCAATCATCGATCTCGAACTCAAGCTCTCTTATCCTCACATCCGCATAAGACTTTTGACGACTTTGAGCCGTTTTTAGTCTTTCTTTTATCAACTGAACTTTCTCTATAGCCTCATGGACTAAATCTACACCCACCAATGAAGCCTCACGAACGTCAAACCAACCAATGGGCAATCTACATTTCCGCCCATAAAGAGCCTTGAATGGAGCTATTTGGATGCTAGAGTGATAGTTGTTGTTGTAGGCAAACTCAACAAGAGGTAAATGCTCGTCCCAACTACCCTTGGAGTCAATAACACAAGCTCTCAACATGTCCTCAAGATTCTGGATAGTCCGCTCCACCTGACCATCTATTTTCGGATGAAATGTCGTGCTAAGCTTGACCTGGGTGCCAAGTCCCTTTTGAAATAATATCCAGAACTGAGAGGTGAACTGGGTACCTCTATCTGATATAATGGACAAGGGCACTCCGTGCATTCTAACCAACTCTCAGATGTATAACTTTGCATAATCTTCTGTTGAATTGGTGGTTTTGACTGGTAGGAAATGAGCAGCCTTGGTCAACTTGTCCACCACAACCCAGATAGAGTCATACCGTCTTGTGCGGGGCAAACCTGTTATAAAGTCCATGTTGATCTCTTCCCACTTCCAAGTACGAATGCTGATGTCTTGAAGTATGCCCCCCGGTCTCTAATACTCGACTTTCACCTGTTGGCAATTTGGGCACTTGGCTACAAATTCTACAATATCCCGCTTCATACCCTTCCACCAATAAATTCCTCGCAAGGCATAATACATTTTGGTGGCACCTGGATGGATAGAATATCTGGACCCGTGAGTCTCATGCAACATCCGGCTCCTTAAATCACCCACGTTCAGGAAATATAAGCGGCCCTGGTACCGAGGCACACTATCTCCCCCTTTGGAAAAGACTTCTACCTTTTGATTTTTAACAGCTTCTTTCAACTTTACCAATATTGGATTTTCATCTTGTTTAGCCTTCACCTCCGTTACCAAGGATGACTCTGAACCATTCTGAACTACCACCCCACCATCAGTAGAACCAATTAACCTAACTCCCAACAATGCAAGTTGATGTACCTCCTTTACCAGCTCCTTCTTGTCTACACTCACATGTGACACACTCTCCATCGAAAGCCTACCAAGGGCGTCTGCTACTACGTTGGCCTTGCCTGGGTGATAAAAGACAGTCATGTCATAGTCCTTAAGTAGCTCCAACCACCTCCGCTGTTGAAGGTTCAGTTCCTTCTGTGTGAACTGTTCGATGTGTTTCATAACTACACGCAAGTGCACGTAGTCGAACAAGTAGTAAAATGGCTAAAGTAAAGCCAAGTATCGATCCCACAAGGACTGAGCCAAGGTAATAATCGAATTAAGCATTAATGAACTCTAACTCTAAAAATGCAGACAACAATTTAAAGAAGATTTAGAGAGTTGGTTTCCTAATTTATACTAATCTAAAACAAAATTATAAAGTGAGTCTAAACTTTACTAATGAGCAAGCTGAGGCTAAAACGAACATGAAGGGAAGTAATTTATCAATACAATTCGGTTAATCTTTCCTTCGGTTGCTAGTCAAGAATTATTGCCTATGAAGAGAAACTTTCGTATTCTACCCAACTTAAGAATCATGAACCTTCAACCTACATTTCTGTGATAAAAGAATTTCATGTTCCAGCCATACTAAACCGATTCCTTAATTGACTAATACGACTTTCAGATATATTTCTATTCTGAAGGTAAATCAATTCTCAATTTTCCCAAATTAAGAATAGATCATATCCTACCAATTCACAACTTTCCAATTTCTTTCCTTTTCAGGATAAAATTGGATTTTTTAGATATACATTAACATTGGCCAAACATTAATGCAGTACGAACAAGAATTGATAGAACAACCATGGAAGAAAAGATGAAAAACCAAAATGATCAACAATTACATTCCACTACAAATGTTCTTAACCTCAGCAAGAAGTGAATTTAGCCACTCATTTGTGGATTAAACATCATCAAATGAGTATAAATCAGACAAACAATTGAAATAAAGGAGAAAGAGTTAGAGAAGAACCCTAAGAATTTCGTCTCCTCAACTCCCTGTAGCCCACGTTCTTGCTCAACTAAGTCAGAATAATTAAAAATAAACCTAAGTGTGCTATTTATACTAGTGGGAACTTTTCCCGGAATAACAAGCAACGTGTCACGGAGTGCATCGCGGAGCACTGCCTCCGTGACACGGTGCAAACGCGGACCCTCACTGGAATTTTATGTTCCATGTAAATATGGGCAATGTGCCACGGCATGTAACGCGAGGCTTGGCCAATGTTCCATGGCCCCGACGCGGACCTTCACTAGAATTTGTCCAAGTAGCCCACCCGAGGCAGACTGCCTCCTGATGGCAGCGTGACACGGCTCCATCGCGGAGCCCCTTTATTTACTACTTGTCCTTGACCTTTTCCACTGCTCGCTTCTGAGTCCATTCCCTATTTTCACCAACATGCAACTTAGCTTCCTAAAATTACATTTTTCCCGCTAAACAACACTAATTATGTTGGTCAGTATAAATTCACATTTTAACTACAAATCACATGAGAATGCACAAATAACGATAGATAAACAAGACGAAATAGAGCATTTGAGGATCACTTGGGCATATAATTCTGCCCAAGATCACTTACCCCACACTTAAAACCTTGTTCGTCCTCGAACAATTATCTCATATCTCACGCAATAGACACCCACGTATAGCTACTTTGGCTCGACAATTCATGCTACGGTTATACCAATTATTTAATATAGAAAATTATCAAGAAAACATGCATAGTCTCATAAGCACACTAACATTCACCACATTAAGACCTCCTAGACTCAAGAATCGACTCTCGATCTCAGCAAACTCATGCAAATCAGCTGATCAAGACATCCGACACGAAATTCAATCTCTCATCAAGCATGTGCCCTCACAACACAAGAGAATTACCCCTTTTCCAATCATATGATTTCCAAAGCATTACATGTAGGGGTATATGAACACGATTTCGCTCTCTCTCCCAAAGAATTCACATGCATCATGTCATGAACCATAGGCTTGCCTCTAGTGTATTACTCCACTATTATAAGGACACATGATGTAAGATCACGTAGGACTTAACGGGTTGTAATGTAAGCTAAGGAACTAGTAAATACTGGGCTAACAAATAATAGCACTAGCCTCCTTAAGCACTTTTCAATACATCCCACCATCATTATGGGCATTGTTTCTTCCTTCATCCTCCCCTTGTTGAAGTCTTTCTTTATTTTTGTTCCCATTTCTTTAAGCACACTCGACTTAATAACAAAGATTAGTTATACATCTTCATTTTATTTATATTCGGCAAGTGCACCTTTGACCTTATCTTTACTTTCACCACTTCTGCTTTTCCTTTCTTTTTCACACTTTTCACTCCTTGACACTGTGGGGAAATTATATTTTTTCTTGAGCGCTTAAGAGTTTTGGATCAAATTCACGGCTAATGAAAAGAAGGGATTAAGCTTAGTTTCTTTCGCTTCAGTGAAAGAAAAAAATAGGCTAAAGGCTCAATGGGGCTAACTAGGATGTACATTCAAGGTAGGTATGATAAGAAAAAAAAAACTTTCGGTTAAAATCAAAGAAATGCCTACATCCTTTCCTACACTACACATCCTTCATTTCATTTCGTACACACACCAGGCAAGTTCTAGACACTTCACAATAGCATGGAAGAATCGAAACCTCACCTCACACTCATTGCACATGCTCAACTCAAGACTTATTCACAGACTCTTCAATCAGCTAATTACAAGAATTCAATATTAAGCCTCAATAACACCAAATCGAACTCTATGGCCTAGGTATCTCAACATGTTTCACATTTGCATGATTTCATATGAATCACCTTTGCATCTTTAATATCATGTACAACACGCAACAAGAATTCCGAACCATAAAGTAACGACACATTTAGGAAACAACCAAAAGAAAGAAAATAAAAGAAAGAAAAAAAACTACTCCTATCGACTACATTTCCCTTAAGACGGTCGTCATCCATCCATCATAGGGAATGGTCACTATTTACGACTTCAGTTCAATGGGACTCTTCTCGGTAAAAGCACCGAAAACAAAGGCCGAAAAAACCAATAAATAAAAAAAATATTCAAAAAAATTTAAAATTTTTAAAAATATCGATAATTTCGATAGGGAAAAAAATATTTACACAACCAGCTAACAACAATATAACACAGCACACAACAACTTAACATTCATTACATACCGAATTACAATACAAAACATACTCACAAAATCACAGGGTCACTATTTTTTCGCAGGCACAACAACAAGACATGAACATAAACAACAACAAAACAACCGGCACCTAACTACTCCCACCCCACACTTAAACCAAACACTGTCCCCAGTGTTCATCAAATTCAACATAGCACAGAAGTAGGTGGTGAAACTCCCTGATCAATCGAAGTATTCAACTTCTTCATCAGGTGTCGTTGCCTCATCCCCCATAATTGAATCGCCCCCGCTATCCTCATCTGAGTCGTCCCAGCGTGTCTCCTCATCAGTGGGGACATCATCATCAACAGGCTCCACAAAAGCAGGCCCCACTCGGCATAGAGCCCTGGCATTTTTGCCAAAGGGGTAATCTAGCTCGAGTTGCCATAGCTCATCTTCTGTTGCTGGCCTCCCGCCTATGCGCAACTGCAGCATCTGCATCCCGTACATGTAGGCCATATATTGATCATCCCGAGCATGTCACTCGGCTAGTGTGAGAACTGGCCCGTGAGTGGTGTCAGGTGCCTTGGTTTTGGTGACATCCAAGGCACACCTATCCATCTGCGGGATGTAGTCTAGGGCCTCCTCCTCGATGTCAAGGCCCCTCAGAAATGTGGTCAGCAAACCACCAAACCCATACCTGTGCCCTTGATGCAAATGGGCTCTCTTCATGGCGGAGATGATCACCGCCCCAACATTAATCTCCAGCCCTTTCATCAGGGCATAAACCAAGCACACACGATCCCGAGTGACATCTGTCATGTGCACCCCCGGGATCAGGCAGGAACACACGACCTTAAGCCAAATCCTAGATTCCCTGTTCATATGAGAGTAGGGCAGCATCTGATGATAGCCCCTCTCCTTGTACCTGCTCCACTGTGCTGTCGTACGGGCTCCACATAGAGTGCGTCTGATATCCGCATAGGGTGGAGTTATGTTCAGCTATTGGAGTACATGGGCGTCTGTGTCCCGCGCCCCCAATATGGAATTCAGGTGATGAGGCTCAAAGGTGACAACCTGCCCCCTTATCTTGACGGTGTGACTGCGGAGTGTTGGGTTCCAGTTTGCGTAGAACTCTTTAATTAAATGGAGATTGCACTCATTGGGCTCTTCGAAGATGAAGTTCAGCCCGACAACGTCAATCCTATGTACAATTCTGGGGAATTCCTGTGCAAGTGGCTCCCTTGCAATGTGCTCTTCAGGGAAGTATTTGGTCTCCTTATGTTTGGCATACCATTTCTTCCCTTCGTCCGTCACCCATCAGGTTCCGTATTGACGGCGTTGGCCGCGAGGAACCGCTGGTGCTGCTGGGACTGCCGTTCCCAGTCTAATCCTTTTTCTCCCGGTGCCTGATGTAGATACGCCCTTTCCTTTGTCTTGCCTGCTTGACATCGTTCCTGTCAAATCAAACAGATAGTCCCAATGTAATTCAAGTCAAAAATTTTCTTCGATTAAGGTTGGGTTGCGTTAGGCCACCCCACACTTAATCTTTAGCCACAATGAAAATAATTTGGCAAGACAAGCATTTTGTTCCAATTTTTATCAATCAACATGCCTCGTGCATTTAGATAAGTCGATGGAATAATGACTAAGTACTACTCAGACTTCGTACAAATAATCACAATTTCACCATTGATTTCATTACATCACATAGCACTTAGCCAAACTTTTTCTTAGCAACAACAACCTATACAATTCACCAATTTCATTTTCCCAAAAAATCCCTTGTTTATTTAGCATATTCATCCATATTCACAACATCATTTACATCGCCCAACATGCACAACCCAATCATTTTCAAATTTTCAACCAAATTTAGTTTCTTCCTATTCAAATTCCAACCCTAGCTACCAATTTCGCACAAATTCAATCAAACATATATTTATCGAGTTCATATAATCATAACGATACTACGAACATCAATTAACAACAACTTAAATGAATTCATGCTCAATTTACACTTAGGGCAAGCTTTTGCTACCTCACATGCTCAAAAGTTGCAAATTTCGGCAAATATAGAGGTTAAGTTCAAGAACGTACCTTTAATTCGATGAACTTGAAGAAAAGTTGAAGAAAATTTGATCCTAGGTCCGTGTCACATTGGGGGAGGGGGGATTTTAGGGATTTTGTCGCGGAGGGGAGTGAGAAATGGGAAAAATTGGGTGTTTTCGGGGTTAAAAAGAAGATTTTTCACGTGGGTCACCCGGCGACCCAGTATGACCCGTCGCGAATAACACTTCAACGTGTCACGGAGGGTAACGCGGAGCACCCCCTCCGTGACACAGAGCCATCGCGCAGGGGTTCTAGAATTTGTAAAAAATTTGAGAACACCTTCAACGTGTCACGGAGGGTAACGCGGAGGCCCTCCTCCGTGATACAGAGCCATCGCACAGGCTTACTATTTTGCCACTTTTAATTTTTACTCACCTCGATTTTTTTTCCTTTGTGATCCTTTGCATTTTTGCCCTCCGTTACACCTGAAAATCATCTCACAACAAGAAATTGGTTAGAATTTATAGGTTTCAAACACGAATGAAAACAATATTCTTTTGTTTTTGTTTTTATTTTTATTTTTTTATTTTCTTTTTCTTTTTAACTAATTCTACTCATCTATTACAACAATTTCACGGGTTGCCTCCCGTGCAGCGCCTGGTTTACCGTCGCGGCTCGACGTCATTAAAGCTCAATCATCTACTAGAGTGACGGACGTTTTCTCTCGAATAACATCCTCACCCCAATAATGCTTACACCGCTGCCCATTAACCAAGAATTGGCACTTCTATCTTCTTGCCACAACTCCACTGCCCTGTGCGGGGTGTCCTCAATCGGTGGTTTTCCCAATGGATCTCGAGAATTAACAATCTGAACAATATCTGCTTGATCAAGCATGTTGATTGCTGAAAGCTCCTCATATACGATCGGAAGCTTCGTGGCCTTGTACACGTCAAATACCTCCACCTTGTCATGCGCCCGCATGGTTAGCTGCCCTGCAGCTACATAAATTAAAGCTTTCCCAGTTGCCAAGAAAGGACGTCCCAAAATAAATGGGACTTCCGCATCCGACTCAACATCCAGCACAACAAAATCTACCGGGAAGATAAGGGAGCCCACTTGCACCAGCACGTCCTCCACAATGCCATCTGGTCTGGCCAAAGAATGGTCCGCTAACTGCAAGATCACTGTAGTTGGTCTAGGACTGCCCAGCCCCAACTTCTTGAATACCGATGTCGGCATCAAGTTATGCTCGCTCCCAAATCGCATAGTCCACGAGCTCGGATACTTTGCCCAATTGTGATTTGAATTGTAAAGCTCCCAAGGTCCTTGAGCTTTGTTGGCAACCTGTTCTGTATCCGGGAAGTGCACTCCTCTGTAAGCGCCACCGTAGCATACTCAGTCAATCTGCTTTTGTTCGCCACGATGTCCTTGATATACTTTGCATACTTCAGCACTCCCTGCAAAACATCAACAAGAGGTGAATTAATGTGTACCTATTTAAGCACCTCCATGAACTTTTTGAAACACGTTTCCTCCTTGTCTTTCTTTAATCTTTGAGGGAACAGGGGTGGTGGTCTTTCTGGTTCAACTTCCTTCTTCTTCCCCCTCTCATTATCGTGTTCCCTTTCTTTCTCCACTGCTCCTGACTGCTGAGGTGGTCTTTCTGGTTCCACCTCCTTGAGTTGTAAACCACTCCTTGTGGTCACTGCATTTACTTTCTTGGGATTCGGGTCAGTGTCACTCGGTAGTCCTCCTCTTGGCCTGGTGTTTTGAGCTCCAACTAGTTGCCCAAACTAGTACTCCAATGTCTTTGTAGCTAGCTAATTGTTCTTTACATCTGCCACCAACTTCACATAGTCAGCCTGCAATTGAGGTTGGTTAGCTATCATTGTTTTAAACATTTCCTCAATGCTGGGTGGTGGTGGTGGAAGAGGTGCATTGCTGCTTCTGTATTGAGTCTGATAGTTCTGCTGCCCTCCTTGATTTCTCTGTGCACCCTGATTCGAACTCTGCCCTTGATGGCTGTTACTACCCCAGGAGAAATTCAGATGATTCCTCCAATTAGAGTTGTAGTTGTTGCCATACTGTTGGTGATTATTTCCCTGTACATTACCAACAAAGTTCACTGAATCTAGATTTGCACAACAACACTCGGCTGAGTGTTCATTACTACCGCATACTTCACACCAAATCTGCTGCACTGCATTAACTGGGGCTTGAGATTGATTTAAGCTCATATTGCTGAAGTAGGTGTTGAGTTGATTTTGCAACGCAGCTATCTGTGCAGCAATAGCTATAAAACCATCCACTTCCAAGACTGCTGCCGCTTTCCTTGTTCCTCCTCTAGAAGAGTCCGCATTCCATTCTAGATTTCCCTGCGAAATACGATTTAACAAAGTATACAGCTCCTCATAAGTCTTTTCTAATGCTTGTCCCCCAGCTGCTGAGTCTAGCAAAATTTTTATGTGGGGTTCCAAACCCTCTATGAAAGTATGCACCAGCACATCATTGGACTGGTGATGGTGAGGACAATCCCGTAACATGGATTTGAATCTTTCCCAAGCTTAATACAGATTCTCCCCCTCTCTTTGTTTAAAACTTAGAATCTGACTTCTAAGTCTTGCTGTTTTCCCAGATGGAAAGAACCGTATCAAGAATTTCCTTGCAAGATCATACCAAGTGGTGATGGAATTAGGTGGCTCATCTTTCAACCACCTCTTTGCTTCTCCCAATAGTGAAAATGGGAACAATGTAAGCCTTACGTAATCAGATGATACTCCAGCGGGGATATAAGTGTCACTTATCTCCAAAAAGTTTTGGAGATATTGTTGTGGATCCTCGTAAGGGAGACCTGTGAATTGCCCGCTGGTGTGCAACAATTGCACCATATTCTGTTTCAGCTCAAACCTCCCTCCTGGATCGGGTTTGCGAATGCTTGATGTAACATTGTTAGCATGTGGGATTGCCACTTCGCAAACCGGCCTAGCTGCCATTTCCTCGGGCACTAACACTACCCTTACAAGTGGTGGATTCTGACGTTGCTCCAGGATTGTTTGTCTGAGCAACTACACCTTTCTCTCTAGAGCTTCTCTCCTTTGACGATGAAATTGTCTTTCTGGCTCTAAGTATGAGTCCACTAGCTCCTTGTCTCTTGCCAGTGTTCAACAGAATTCAATATCTGCAAAAGACAGGCTAAGATCAAGTTGTCAGCACAATATAGAAATTGTAAACTAACACTTAAGAAAACAATATTACCAATTGCCAGTCCCCGGCAACGCTGCCAAAAAAACTTGTTCGGTGTGTTTCACAACTACACGCAGGTGCACGTGGTCGAACAAGTAGTAAAATGGCTAAAGTAAAGCCAAGTATCGATCCCACAGGGACTGAGCCAAGGTAATAATCGAATTAAGCGTTAATGAACTCTAACTTTAAAAATGCAGACAACAATTTAAAGAAGATTTAGAGAGTTGGTTTCCTAATTTATACTAATCTAAAACAAAATTATAAAGTGAGTCTAAACTATAGTAATGAGCAAGCTGAGGCTAAAACGAACATGCAGGGAAGTAATTTATCAATACAATTCGGTTAATCTTTCCTTCGGTTGCTAGTCAAGAATTATTGCCTATGGAGAGAAACTTTCATATTCTACCCAACTTAAGAATCATGAACCTTCAACCTACATTTCTGTGATAAAAGAATTTCATGTTCTAGCCATACGAAACTGATTCCTTAATTGACTAATATGACTTTCAGATATATTTCTATTCTTAAGGTAAATCAATTCTCAATTTTCCCAAACTAAGAAGAGATCATATCCTACCAATTCAAAACTTTCCAATTTCTTTCCTTTTCAGGATAAAATTGGATTTTTTAGATATAAATTAACATTGGCCAGACATAAATGTTGTAAGAACAAGAACTGATAGAACAACCATGGAAGAAAAGATGAAAAACCACAATGATCAACAATTACATTCCACTACAAATGTTCTTAACCTCAGCAAGAAGTGAATTTAGCCACTCATTTGTTGATTAAACATCATCAAATGAGTATAGATCATACAAACAATTGAAATAAAGGAGAAAGAGTTAGAAAAGAACCCTAAGAATTTCATCTCCTCAACTGCCTGTAATCCACATTCTTGCTCAACTAAGTCAGAATAATTAAAAATAAACCTAAGTGTGCTATTTATACTAGTGGGAATTTTTCCCGGAATAACAAGCAACGTGTCATGGGGTGCATCGCGGAGCACTGCCTCGGTGACACGGTGCAAACGCGGACCCTCATTGGAATTTTATGTTCCAGGTAAATATGGGCAACGTGCCACAACATGTAATGTTGGGCTTGGCCAACGTGCCACGGCCTCGACGCGGACCTTCACTGGAATTTGTCCAAGTAACCCACCCAAGGCAGACTGCCTCCGCGATGGCAGCGTGACACGGCTCCATCACGGAGCCCCTTTATTTGCTCCTTGTCCTTGACCTTTTCCACTGCTCGCTTTCGAGTCCATTCCCGATTTTCACCAATATACAACTTAGCTTCCTAAAATTACATTTTTCCTACAAAACAACAGTAATCATGTTGGTTAGTATAAATTCACATTTTAACTACAAATCACATGAGAATGTACAAATAAAGATAGATAAACAAGACGACATGGAGCATTTGAGCATCACTTGGGCATATAATTATGCCCAAGATCATGAACACATATTGTAAGATCTTGTGGTCTGTGAATACATATACATGAACCCATACAAATAGTGTCACCATATCTTTAAAGCAAAACGCGGCCAACTCAAAATCGTGGGTCGGGTATTTCTTCTCGTGAGTTTTCAGCTATCTGGAAGCATATGCTACGACTTTCCTATGCTACATCAATACATATCCCAATTTTACCCTTGAAGCATCACAATATATAACGAAGCCATCAGTACGCTCCGGTAAAGTCAACACCTGTGTTGAAGTGAGCCTGACCTTCAATTCTTAGAGGCTCCTATCACAAGCCTCCGACCATTGGAACTTCACCTTTTTTTGAGTTAATCTAGTTAGTTGGGCTACAATGGATGAGAAACCTTCCATGAATCTCCGATAATAACTTGCTAAGCCCAAAGAGCTTCTGATCTCCGAAGGGTTTACCGGTCTAGGCCAGTTCTTTACTGCCTCTATTTTTTGAGAGTCCACCCTTATACCTTCGCTTGACACCACATGTCCTAAGAATGCAACTGATTTCAGCCAAAATTCACATTTGCTGAACATGGCATATAACTGGTTGTCCCTGAGGGTCTGGAGTGCTAACCCTCAGGTGTGCGGCATGTTCCTCCTCTCTTTTGGAGTATATTAATATGTCATCAATGAACACGATCACGAACATATCCAAATATTTCATGAATACCCTATTCATCAGGTCCATAAAAGTTGGCATTGATTAGGCAGAAGACATAACAACGAAGTCAAAATGGCCATACCTGGTCCTGAAAGCAGTCTTTGGGATGTCGTTCTCCAGAACCCTAAGCTGGTGATACACGAACCTAAGATCTATCTTGGAGAAATATTTAGCAACGCTAAAGCTTTTCGAATAGGTCATCGATCCTGGGTAAAGGGTATCTATTCTTGATGGTGACCCTGTTCAACTGTCTATAGTCAATACATATCCGAAAGGAACCATCTTTCTTCCAGACGAACAACACTGGGGCACCTATGGCGACTTACTCAGTCGAATGAAATCCTTATCCAACAAATCTTTCAACTACTCCTTTAAATCTTTTAGCTCGACTAGGGCCATTTGGTAGGGAGGCATTGATATGGGTTGCGTGTCTGGTAAAAGATCAATCTCAAAATTAATCTCCCTCTCTGGGGGAACACCTGGTAGTTCATCTGGAAATACCTCGGGATATTCACACACCATGGGGACTGACGGAATGGTCGGGGTCTCCGACATGACATCCTTAACCCTAACCAAATAGTAAATACAACCCTTGGAAATCATTTTCTTGGCCTTGAGGTAGGAGATAAAGCAACCTACATGTACCTCTAAACTACCCCTCCATTCTAAGACTGGTTCACCTGGAAATCGAAACTCCACCGCTCGAGTTCTACAGTCAATAGATGCATAACATGCAAACAACCAATCCATGCCCAAGATGATGTCAAAATTGGTCATAGCCAATTCTACTAAGTCTACAAGAGGTAATCCTATGCAAGACTGTAATAGGGCAACCTCTATATACCCGTCTCGGTAGGACTGAATCACTAACTAGGGTAGATACAGAAAATAGTTCGGACAAGATTTTAGGACTGATTCCAAAGTGACTAGCACTGTAAGGTGTCATAAAATATAGTGTGGCTCCTGGATCTAACAAATCATAAGCATCAATATGAAAGACTCGCAACATACCCATAACCACATCAGGAGAAGTCTCCTGCTCATGTCGAGAGCCAAGTGCATAAAATCGGTTCTGGCGCTGGCCGCCAGCTGAACCAGTCGAAGAACCTTGGTGAGTCTGACGTGCCTCTGGAACTGCTGAACTAGCTGTTGAAGTGCAGGCTCCACCACCCCCTGACCTAGCTACGGGGAAATCCTTGAGTCTATGCCTGGGTTTGCCACACCCGAAACAAGCATCTGAGCCCACCAAACATTTCACTGGGTGATTCTTGTCACAGCTAGCACAAGATGGAAAGGTGCGCTTTGTGCGCATGCTATTCTGACCCCTCAATCTTGAGGCCCTGCTCCTTTGATCGTCTCGAGGACTGGATAGGGTACTGACTGAAGATGGTGCTGATGTAATGGACCTGTGCTGGGACTTCTAGTGAGGTCCACCCCCTGGCCTCTGTTGGGAGAATCTCTGACTATCAGTTCTGGTCCTCTTGGCCTCTCTCTTCCTCATAAGAGTTTCTTCCATCTGCTGGGCATAGAGTACTATCCGTGGGTAGTGTTCGGTGCGTTTGTTAGGGGTTAAAAACCGACACGCAAGTGCACGTGGTCAAACAAGTAGTAAGTGGCTTAAGTAAGCCAATTATCGAACCAAGGAGACTCTGGATAAGTAAAAATTGCTCAAGTATACTATATTCTATCTTACTTCTATATATGCTGACAACAAAGTACCCAAAAGTTAAATAATTTGTTTATAAATTATATACTAAAACTATTAACAAATATCTACTTTGAATTGAAACTATGGATATGAGCATGCCAAGGTTAAGAACATGTAATGAACTTGATTATAATCATAATTTGGTTAATCTTCTCTTCCAGTTGCTAGCCAAGAACATTATCCAAGAGATTAAAACTCTCGTATTTAATCTCACTTAAGAATCATAAACCATCCGTCTACATTTCTGTGATCAAATGCAATTTATGACCTAGCAATACAATTCCGGTTCCTAAATTGACTAATACGGCTTTCAAGTATATTTCTATCAGGAAAGCACATCAAAACTCAATTTTCCCAAATCAAGTTAAGAACAATACCCTATTAATTCACAACTTTCCAATTTCGTGCTCTCTCGAGTGAAATCGGACTTTTTAGATGTACATTAATGTCGGCCACACACCAATGCAGTAGAAACAAGAATTAATAGAACAGCATGGAAGGAGAAGATGAAAAACCATATAATTCAATAATCAAAATTCATCACCATTGTTCATAACCTCAGCAAGGAAGAGAATTAGCCACTCATTTGTTGATTAATCATCCTAAAACAAGTGTTAATCATACAAACAATTGATTGAAAGAAGAAAGAAAGAGAGAAAAACCCTGAGCTTTTTTGTCCCTCAACTGCCTGTAACCCACGTCCTTGCTCCACCAAGTCTGAATTAATTAAAAATAAGCCTAAGTGTTCTATTTATACTAGTGGGAATTTTTTCCCGGAATAACAAGCAACGTGTCACGGAGTGCATCGCGGAGCACTGCCTCCGTGACACGGCGTGGACGCGGACCCTTATTGGAAATTTAGGGTCCGGGAATAAAGCTTCAACGTGGCACGACATGCAACGTGGAGGCTTGCCTCCGTGCCACGGAGCTGTCGCGAGGCTCCACTTGAAATTGACAAATTATTCACCCTCCAGGCAGAGTGCATCCGCGATGGTAGCGTGGCACGGCTCCATCGTGGAGCCCCTTTAATTGGTGTCGTCCAATGCCTTTTTCGTGCTCGAATCCAAGTCCAACTCCGATATTGTTCCAACATGCATTTTAGATCCTCGAAATCACCTTTTACCTATAAAACAATGCTAATCATGTTGGTTAGTATAAATTCACATTTTATTACCAATTGCATGAAAATGTATACACATTGCACAATAAACAAGACCAAAATGATACGTTTGAGCATCACTTGAGCATATAAATCTTCCCAAGATCAGGTAGTCCATATCCTGATGGAGCATGGCTTTTCTACAATCCTTATCCAGATACTCAGCTACTCCCTACATGAATCTACTCACCCGTGCCCTCTGGTCCATCACTAGCTCCGGGGTATACTTTGACAGGTGAGTGAACTCAAGTAAATATTCTAGCACCATTATCTTTCCCTATTTGAGGTTAACAAACTCGGCTGCTTTCAATTCCCTCATCTCCCGAGGGAAGAACCTATCGAGAAAGGCCATGTGGAATTTATCCCAGCTGATAGGGCTTGCTCCCGCTGCCCTGCTGTCCTTCCATTGCTTGAACCAAATATAAGTGACCTCCTTCAGTTGATAAGAGGCCAAGTCAATGCACTCCTCATTTGTCACCCCCATCACCCGAGTAACCTTTAAGATCCCTTCAATAAACTCGTATGGATCCTCGTCCACCTTTTCCCCTATGAACTCGGGAGGGTTCATCCTTAAAAAGTCCCTAACCCGAGCGCCGCTACATTACCGTTCTGAGAAATATGCGCAATAGCTTGTTGGTTGACCTGAGCGGTCAGAGCCTGTGCCAATATCTGAATCGCCGCCCAAAACTCGACGTGGGAAGCTAGCTTAGGTGATTAGGGCTCCTGAACAGATGGGGCTTGCTGACACCCATTATCATTGCCCTCCCCGCGGCCTTCAACATTCCTGTTCCTCCTTCCAATTATCCTTCTGGGAGCCATAATTTTCTACAATGGCAAATAGCACGAATTAGAAGGATGGAGAAGTTTCCACTGCACGACATAGATCATCAAAGAAGGGAACATTTCCTAAAACGTTTAGTAGACTCTTCGTCATAAGTGTGGCATGCTTCACACCCATGAAAAAGACTCTACCTAATGCGACTTTCAGACACCCTAGGACACATCTGAACCTATTGCTCTGATACCAAGTTTGTCACGACCCGAACGTACACTCGGATCATAGACATGGGACAAGGAGCCCCGAGAGACCCCATGTCAACCCATGCCATGAGCATACATCTAATACAATTACATAAGCGGAAGACTTAACTTAAGAAAATGTAAACATGTCAGAATTAAAAAGAAAAGACAATACATAATTCATACACGATGGCTGAATATAACTGGTAGTATGAAAAGACTCTAATCATGAACAACGGCTTGATGGTACAAGACCCCAACTAACCCTAACATTCTAGAAACAAAAGGCAATTAAAGTTCGAACAAGAATCCCTTGAATCATGAGGACTCACCACCGAAGGTTGAGAGCAGAGTTGAGCGCAAGCTAGGAACGATGTTGAACCTGTGAACCGGATCCTGAAAATATGTGGGTCAGTACTTGAAAGGTACTGAGTATGTAAGGTATGCAATACAATTCTTAAAAACATAAAATTTATAGGAGTGCAGACATCATGATCAAAAGACTTAAAGTAAGTATATCGTAAGGCTCAATACTTCCAAAATATTTATAAACCTATCATAGTTATAACCTGTGCGGAAAAAATTCCATAAAACATAACTTGAGACAAAAGAACATAATCCTGCATACATTAAAACCATGAGGAACAATGGGAGATTTCTATAACCAACATATCCCATATGAGCACACATGGAGCCCGACTTGTAAACCTGGTCGGGAGGTCGTCCATACCTTGCCAAGGGTATGAACCATGAAAGGCGTGATATCACTCATGAAGACCTTGGAGGGCATAGGGGACTGACACTGAGGCGGTCCAAACATAACCTACGGTGGCACGTAGTTCTGAGATTTAGGGCATAACTTAGGCCCCAAACCTACTCGGTATTAAGTACTACTCCCAAAACATGAAACGTGCTCATAAAATTCATACATGACATGCATGGCTAGTTAAATTGTGATAACCATAACATTCTTGAGAATTCGTGATACAAGCCATGGAAATAGGGCCCTTATTTCAGCCAAAATCATAGTTCATGAATCATAAGCGACGTGTGGACATTGCCCATAATCTCAACCATACTTTGAATGCTTAAATTTATGGAAAACATGATCATAATAACATGGGTAATTGAAAATATGCTTAGAATTAAAAAGTTCATATCATGCCTTAGAAACCACCATGAGTATAAATTTCACCATAGATCCCATGATTTAGTGTACATGTGCTTTTAGGGATTAAATCATCAAATATTAAAGAAAATGAGTGAAAACAGCCCAAAAATCCAAACCCATGACTCAAACATACTACAACATGTTCATATCGATTTTTGAGAAAACATGCAATTGGGTTATGACCCATCAAGATCTTGTAATTTAAACTAAGTATTTGAGAGAAATTGGGCATGGGTATGGACTAAACTACCCATTCAAAACCCCACATACCTGGTATTATGTGATTTTTAACTCCCTTGAGCAACCCTAGGTGGAAACATGAAGAATCTTGAAGAAGACACTTGAATCCCTTTCCTCTTTCCTCTCTACTCTACCAAGTATCAAAATAAGGTTTGTCATGGATGATTTCCCCTTAAAAGAGCCTATCCCGACCTCAAAATAACGTAGTTTAGGTCTTAGGAGCGTAGAAAATTACGAGAATGTCCTTACTTAAACACAGGAAATAACTGCCAGGTGACCCTAATGGGCGACCTGACGAATCGTTACCAAGGATGACGAGTAGTTGGGTCACTTCGTCAAGTCCACTGGAATTTTATCCTGGGATCTTAATAGAGGAAATGAAGACTCATTCCTAGAGGATACGACTTGTTACGCCTTTTTGTCTAGTACATTGCCTCATCTCCACTAGAATCCCATGGACTTGCTCAAGCCTCACCTCACGAGTCGTTGGGTCTGACCACGACTCATGGGGTCTCATCCATTAGTACACTAGTCAAAACCTCCCAGGTAACCTTTAACCTCACCCCATGGGGAACCTGACAACTCGTGGTGGCTGACCATGAGTCGTTCCCATACTCGTGGGGACGTCAACTCCTTAGCACAGTCCAACCTTCCCACGAGCCACCTGACGACTCATGGGGCCTCCTCATGAGCCATCTAACGACTCATTCTACACTGCTGCAACATTTTCCAGATTTTTCCCCGTTTGGCTCCCGGGTCTGATCCTTGGGTTTCTGGGGTATAACAAGTATGTTTCATGATTTACTTCAATTTCATGTTATTATATTACCACATGATTTTGGAGTCTAGACTCCCACTTTTCAGCTTGTGGTATGGTTTGAGCCAAGGCTTCTCATGTTATGTTTTTAGATTATGTATGTTATGTTAAGATTCAGCTTCGTTGAAAGATGATGGTTCCACTTTGTTGAAAAACGATGGACAGCATATGCATGTTCTTGGGAGTAGTGTCGAGCACCGAGTAGGCTAAGGGTTCAGTCAATCGTATGCCTCAAAACTAATTGCCAATGTAGGTATGTTCAGATTATTTAGGACCTCCCTTGTGAGTTTTTCCTGCCCCCAAGGGGCCTTCAGCTTGATATCAATATCATGGTAGCGACCTTAGCCCTAGCAAGGCTTTGGATGGCTCTTCCTATTTGAGTGTAATCGTCGGGACCACATAAGCATGATTTTCAGTTATGCATGTCAGTATATGACGAGTCCCCATTGTTCCTCATGATTTTTCGTTATGCATGTTCATCAGTTATGATATTATGTTTTCAGAAGATTTGACCCAATGTTTAGTTTTACTTATGATTAACATTTTCAGCTTTGGGTCATTCGAGTCAGTTATGGTACTCAGTTATGTTTAAATCATATTTTCAAATAAAATCATGCATGCCTTACTCTCATAATCTTATCTTGAAATGTTTTAAGACATGCATGATTTCAGTACATTACTAAATGATTTTGCTTACCTTGAATACTCTATATATTCAATGTACTGACTGCATAATCTATGTTTTGTCGTTTCATGATACAAGCTTGGACGTTCAGGATTAGTCCCGCCACTAGCCAGATTCTCAGATTTCTAGCATACTCATCCTGTTGGTGAGTCCTCATCCTTCGAGGACCTTTTTATCAACTTGTGTCAGTATTTTTCAGTTTTAGTCTTTAGTGAGTTAGTTGGGATTTTGTTCCATCAACTCGTCAGGTTGTAGAGGCTTATCAGGCATAACACGCATTCAACTTTGGATTAGTATTATGTTTTCCATTGTTCAGATGTTATTGGATTTTCAGACTTCTTCTATGTCAAATGTTATACTTTCCGCATTTATTATTAACTTTAGTCGTTATGTTTATACCATGGGTCGACTTGGAGCCTCTTGAGTTCTTTGTCCCATGTCTCAATCCAAGCCTATGTTCGGATCATGACACGTACCTACGAGAGGTGCCCATTTAGATCCTTGATTATCAGGTTCAAAAGTTGATAAACAAGGAAGTAGCTTTAGTGAAGGTTTTATGGAGGAATCAACTCTTTCAGGGAGATATGTAGGAAGATGAGCCAGATACGATGGCTAAATACCCACATCTTTTTCATACCAGCTCAGTTTCAGCATAATGTATCAGTTTTCTCTCTAATGCTATATTCATTTTCATGTCGAGTTCATGCCTCTAAGTTCTTTTCATGTTTTAGCATGCATATGTGTTTCATAAATTCAGTTCAGTCATGTATCTCAGTTTGGAGTCAGTCACTCCATCAATTTTCAACTTCAAATATTCAATATTTTGGATCCCAATTCCATTCCCAGCCCCTTAGTATGTTGAGCCACATTTGAGGACGAATGTTACAAAGGAGGAGATATTGTAATACTCTAAAAGTTCCTAAAACTAGACTAGAATTAGAAATGTGATCAGCAGAAAAGTTAGGAAAAATTGTCTCAAGATTACTCATTGTACGAGTCATAGGAAAGTCCAACGAGTCGTAGGATGGACCGTTGTGTGAGGATTGAGCTACCTGAGTAGTAGGTATGAGTCGTTGTACGACCTGTTGTGGGAAACCACAAGTCATTGTACGACTCGTTAAAAGGATGGGGGAGCTAGATTGGTGAACCACAAGAACAAACCATGAGTCATAGGATAGTGGTATGACTCGTGGTCAATGGTTGTAATGGGTTTCTGGTGTATCAGGCTTGAAAGAGTCGTGCTACGAGTCATGGCTTGTGCCCGTGGGAAGGAACTGAGGATTTTGGAAGTAGTGACCACAGGTGGATCTAACAACTTGTCATTTAATGGTACGAGTCATGGCCTGATCTATGGGAAAATTCATAAGTCAGGTCACGACAGTGTTGGCAATGGGTAGTAACCACGAGGCGTGGTATTGAGGTACGACCCCTGGTGTCGGTCGTTACTTTTGATAGTGTGAAATTTTCTGCGAAGTTAGTAAGGGTGTTTTCATAAATCCTAAACTCCTAATCCCTAAACTATGTCATTTTAAGCCCTGAAAGGAGTGTATTAAGGGGGTTAACCTATTCTAAGTCTTTCCTCTCCCATGCATGCAAGACTCGGAATTCTCCATTGAAGATCAAGCCTAGAATTCTTCAAGTTCTTCCCCAAATCTCTTGGGCTTTCAAGGACGAGTGTAGATTCAGTTTACCTGGGTATGTGAGGCTATGAATGTGAGTTCCTTTCACTCTAATGCTCAAAATTCTCCTCAATTCCATGAACTTAAGTTCAAGATCAAGTTCATAATCTTATGGGGTTTTATTCTAATTTTATGAAATTCTGTATGATTTATTTATGGGTCAGTTCTCTTCATGTTTCAAAGATTTTAGTAATATTTTGGGTAGATTTTATACCTATTTCGATTATAAATTCATGGTTTCAAGTTTTTAGAAAATTATTCCCAATTATGCAAGTTTCATGAAAAGTCAAGTTTATGATTCTATTATGATTATGATTCATTAAGCTCTAAATTATGGTTTATGATTTATGATATGGTTTCCTGCAAGTACTCTTGATGAATTTATGAATTTGAAGTATGATGATTTTGTCAAGCATGTATGTTTTTCATGATTTAGGAATTTATAATTTTGGCTGGCCCACGAGCCCTTATTTCTTGGCTAGTCATGTATTTCAAGTATGATCAAGTATGCTACGATTTAACTAGCCCATAAACTTCATGTATGATTTCATGATAACTATATGAGCCCTCATGTGCATGTTTTTTAGAGAAGTATCTAGCACCGAGTAGGCCCAACGTTCAAGAAAACATAGAGGTCTCAGAATTACGTGCCACCTTAGTTATATATTCATGGTTAACTGTACAGGGTCCCTATTAATGATATAATGCTAAGTATCGTTCCTTGCCTTGGCAAGCTTGGGGATGGCTCTATCTACTTGAGCGAGATAGTTGGGGAATCATGTAAGCTCTATCATGATGGTGTCGGTTAAGATGAGTACTACTATTGTTCCTTGTCATTTTAGTTATGCATGTTTATGACTTATGATATTTTTTTTTCAACAAGTTTGAACCAATGATCAGTTTATAAGCTTTTACTTATGCTTTCAGTTATGGCAAGCTATATGACTCTATTATCAGATTTGGGTTATTCTATTTGGATATAAAATTCAGTGTACGACTATACATGTTTTTTGATATCAGCATGCAGTCCTTACTCTCATGATCTCATGATTTATGTTATATGCATAATTTCAGTTTAACCTACCCAACCTGTTTTACTTACCTTACATACTCAGTACATTCCAAGTACTGACCGCATACTCAATGATGTATCATTTCATGATACAGGTTCAGACTTTCAGACTCAGTGCCGTCGTTAGCCAGTCTCTAGAGATTAGTCCAGTTCTCTGGTTGGTGAGTTCTCATCCTTTGAGGACCTTCAGTTTGATGGGTTGTGTTACTTTTAGTTTTCATATTTTTAGTGAGCTAGTTGGGGATGCTGTCCCATCAGCTCTTCAGTTATGTTAGAGGGTTTTCATACACTATGTAGAATCTCAGTTTGTTAGTGTTGACTTTGTTTATGATCATTATGTATGCAGACTTCCTCTTATTCATGTTTATATTATCAGTTTCTGTTAATATTATGCTCTTTAGCCGCTATGTTCATGTCATGGGTCAACTTGGAGCCATTCGTGATTTAGGTTCCGTGTCTCGGTCCGTACCTATGTTTGGGTCGTGACACTTTGACTCCTCTTCTCTTCATTTCACTTGAGTTCTTAAAGCATAGTATAATAAGGTCAGTTTTAACTTAAATGAGAACCTAAAGACATGCAAAACTCTATGAAATAAAGCAAAGATGTGTCGCAAATTCCTGACACATCAACATCCCCAAGCATCTAAGATGAGAAAACTAACCTAACACCTAAACTAATGTCCCTACATCACAAAATGTAATTAGCAGGGTGGTTTGACAATCAGCTACCAACACATATATGTCAATCCAGTCACCCCATCCATCCAATAAAACTAGTTTTCTCGCAACTGACCAGACTAAGCGTACTATCTCCACTAATAACATCATATCAACATGCCCTCATAGTCAGACCAACGAAAGTATTCATTTTTTGAAGCAATGATAACACACATATCAAGGACACCACAAGATTAAGAGATAATAGAAAAGCACTCAACTCTCGCAAAGAAGTTCACAAGATAGGTCCCAACTACTATATGCTTTCCTATTTACACAAATGTCTTTTTTTATATCTGTATTGAGATCACACAAAGGCTTTTCTAAACTTGTAATGATGGTTAAAGGGATGGTAGGGTACAAATATGGTCTTTAGTGACTCATTTACTATCCTTGGACACTACATCACGTTTCCACTATCTTTTTCACTGTTAGGATCCCTTCTTTTTCTTTCCTTCTTTATTTAGCAACTTTTCACACCCTAAGGTATTTTTGTGACTTAAATTTCATTTTCTCTTTTTTTTTATTTTTTCTTTTGTTTTCTTTTCTTTTTTCCCTATTTTTTTATCTTTTGAACACCTTGCTTGATACAATCATATTTACCCTTTTTCTTTCTTTTCCACCTTATCACCCCCAACTTACACCTTTTTGTTCATTTTCATTACATTTCTTAGTGTCAAATAGGATGGTTTGAAAAGAGGGTCAACTTGATAATTGGTTTTGGCATTCATTGCGGTTGATCAAAAAAATGGTCAAAGGCCCAAAAGGGGAGACTAAGGATACATGCATCATTTAGTAGTTCTATTTAGGCAAGTGTGACTTTTGAAGCACAAAGAAGGCCTAAGTTCATCTATACGACCCATAGTCAATCCTAAGATAGAGCACAAGTATCAAGGAAAATTCTAGAGTGTCACCAAGTCAGTGAACAAGCTAAATTCCTTTCCACACAATGGAACATGGATATCAAATGACTAAACACATTACTCTTAACTAGGGACACATTGCCACAATTAGTACAATTACATGTCAAAAGTTGAGGTACACAAGTCAATGAGGAACAACTATGGAAAAAATCTTGAGGAAGGTCATTATTTTCAAAAATCAGTACAAGCATGTTAGGAGCTCAGTTTCCAGCACCACCCAAGTCAAAAATATATTTTCACCCAAAGACGACTCGACTACTAGGCTGATACCCTTAAGAATATCGCCTAGCAATCTATCCTTGAATCCACACACTATGACATTTTAACTACATTATTTTACCAAATTCAACAGAAAGTAAGTCTCTCAGGAAAGAACTATGGCCAAGAGGACCCAAAGATAAGAAAGCAATAATAAAAATAAATGAAAAATCTATACTAAGATAGCAATAAAATGGACCATCATACACATCAATCAACTCAAAAATAAATAATACCATACAAAACATGAGTTGTCATAACAGGAAACAATACAAGAAAAAATGCCACTCAGGGCCAAATAATATCCACCCCTTACTCAAAAATTGTGCAGTGTCCTGAATGCACATACAAAAAAAAAAGAAAAACCATAAGAGTTGTAGAAGCTCCCTGTAGTGCTTAGACTACGCCACTAGAGGTCATCACGGGGTGCTGCGGATGAGTTCACCTCTGTGTCATGAGGTTGGTTGTAGATGTAGAAGAGTGAGGCCTCCTTTGCTATCTTGAGATCTTCAGCCTCTAAGCCCTCCTCTTGGAGGGCCCTCTCAACATGCTGCTCCTTCAGTAGCTGGCCCTTGCCCTTGTCAATTTGAGGGGAAGGAACAACTGGCTGTGCTGAATGCAAGGAATACCCTGCTCCTATGAAATTCTATTGATGGTGGCCTTGGGAACTAGAGCTGGTGGAGGTGAGGATTGAGCCTAGGCCGGCGAACTGAAGTAACACATTGAAGAACCTCTATCAAATTTTCTAGCTGTAGTGTTTAATCCACTAATGGTACCTAGACTTTCTCAGGTTGCTACTCTCACATGTACAAATCTAGAATTAGGGCTCTATTCACAACTAAGTTGTCTCATAGGCTCAAAATATCGGATGAACTAGCACACTGCTCGAGTTGGACCAGTCTAGCATCCATCACCCCTATATAGGAACTCAAGGCCTTCTGAGAAATCCCAATAGAGTCCTAGATTGGTTGAAGAGCATGCTAAACAATAGTGTACACGAAGGCCGGCTGGTCCTCATTCAATCTTGCCAGTAGTTGCTCCTCTCGATTAAGCCTAGCAGCTAAGCTACACAAAGAGTCTCTGGAGCTCAAGAGCGGTCTGGATGGGGAAGCTAGCGTTGGTGTAGTGGTGGTGTAGGAAGGCTATACTCCATGAGGAGCAGAGTCTGAAGGGTTGTCTCTGATACTATCGTGGGCTGTGAAGTGGGCTCTTCAGTCTAGATACCGTCCCCTCTATAGCCGGCCTACCCAATAATACTGAGCTAGAATAGCTAATGGTTGTGACCAAGGTATCATCCCTCATCTTGGTTATATCATTCACCTAACGAGCATCAATGGATAAGTCCTTTCTGGGAAGGACAGTACACCTGCCCTCTGAAAAGTGTTGTCACTAAGAACGAAAAAGAAAGAGAGGTCGCCATCTATAGAGCTTGCTCCTTGACCTCCAAATAAAGCATCTGGTTTATGTCTATCTTCTTCTTCCCCACTATTGCGGCCACGACTAGAGCATGTTTTAAAGGAAGTCTCAACTCTCACTTATAAATCATGGATATCTCAAGAGAAACCTGTGTGGGAGTCCCTCGAGCAATGACTCCATCTATCCACCCCCTCGCTCAATTTCCTTGAGCTACCAACATGTTATACTCAACAGTGTCCACCACCTCATAATCCTCTCCAATATGGTATAGGTTGATCACCTGGGGGCTGAAATCAACCAATACTCGTCAAATCATAACATATATGAGTGGCTCCACCTATGATCATAGCATCGAATTAGACCACAGCAAGATTGCCCCATACACAACATAGAGCTCTCGAATCGGTGTCTGAATGTACTGGCCCGCAAGATAGAAAAGGAACTCCTAGTGTTGAAAGTGTAACTGCTCCAATATGTCTGAGTACTGATCTAACCCTGTAGTACTGATGGTGTGCTCCTCAATAATACTCCTATGGGGTTTCCCCTTGTGAGTCGTGCGCCTCTCTAAGTACCTCTCTAGGGCGGCCCTACACTGCCCACCTCCTCCGATACATATCCTCCCCCTATTTCTATCATTGCTTAGTTGAATCTACCTAGGGAGATAGTGTCTGACTAATGGAGTCCTCTCCTGTGGACTCCTCAGAGGAAATAGAAATCTGGGCCTCACCAACCTGGACTTGTGGCTACTCCTCACTGGACTAGGATGAAGATCCCAACGATGGTGTGTCTGTCGATGCTACGCATGCTGAGTGATTAGGTGACACTATGAAAGCAAGTGTGGTGTTCCTCCTCGTGGCTGGAGGCTAGTACTCATCCTCATCTTCGTCCTTGTGTCAGAACTTCTTTGGTGTACAAGCCTTTCCACCTCTGGGTGTTGCTCGTTTAGGTGCCATTTACGTATGATAATACAACAATTGTTAGTGCATGGACACGAGATAGGGTAAAATCACAAAAATAAATGCAAGGGACAGAGGAAAGGATGGGCCATATTCTGAAGAGATGGGTCATACCTTGTACCATCCCTTGATTCAAGAAACCTGATTATTCTAATTCAAAGGATGGATCAGGGTGTAGACCATCTTCTGAAAAGGTAGTCCGTTCCTTGAGTCATCCCTTGACTTAGTGAATTTGGTCACTCTAGTTCGAATGATGAAAGGAAAGAAGATCCATCTTTTTGGAAGGACGGCTGATGTAGGGCGTATTTACGCACTTCTTAGCCATATTTTTCTTATACTTTGCTATTTTTATAGAGCAAATTATGTGTGTTTGCATGTGTTTATGTTATATATTTGTGAAAAAAGGCTAACGCACATAATGAGATGCTTTCAAGTCTAGAAATGATAGATTAGGGTGTATTTGAGGCTTTTGGAATGAAGGTGAAGAAGTTAGGTTGAACAAAGTACAGCTTAAACATTTAGCACTACACTGGCCACACCTGCGCGACCAGCAGTGTGGTGTGCAGTCCTTACTGCATGACCAGAGGCGTGATGCTGGGCCTTTGCAGCGCAGCGCGCCAACCCTGTCCGGCTGCCAACAATGTTTATCTTGCTTCAACTAGGAAAAGGAGCTACAAGTCCCAAATCAAATCCGTGAAGGAAAAATAAAAGCATAAATCTACTATTATAAATACCCTATTTTTATGTAATGGGGAGAACGATATGTGCACGATTTTAGAGTGAATATTTGGAGGCAGTTTACAACTTAGATTTGAGAGTTAGAAATACATTGAGATACTTGTTGTTGAATTGTGCTTCTTTATTTTTGCAATAATCAAGTGAGTTTCTTCCTATCATCATCTTAAGTATTAATTTATGCTTTTGTCTATAAATGCTATAAATCTACTTATAATCATGAGAGGCTAAAACCTCTACAACTAGGGTTGTGGGAACCATGGTGAATTAACAAACTAGGGTTTGCACAACGTGACTCTAAACCAATACTAAACACTTGTATTGTATTCTCTTCGCTTATATCTTTCTTAATGGTGTGCAACGTTAGGACTTGCCTAAATTCTCAATTTGCTTGAGCCTAGAGAGGTAGAGATTAGGAAAAGAGAATTACAACAAAGCTTTGATTTTTGTGATCATTGTATTAACTTGAGCTATGGTCATAGGATAGTTAAATTTGGAACAGATTGATAATGGTTAAATTGAAATCGCTCATGAGACCTCACCCGGTTATTGAGTATAGTCATCCAATAGGGACGAACCAGTCATTTAGATGAACCCTAGTCATCAGTGCTACAAATAAAGTTTTGGGATAAATCACAAGTGTAAAACACAAAGTAGTTATGAACCATGGGGAACACTTACCCTAGTTAGTTGCATTAATTTGGAATCAACATTCAATTTCTCTCAACCATATTGCTGGTTACTTTAACAAATTTCCCCCTTTAGGAGATAATTGACTTAAAAGCTTAAATATTAGCATTCTTCTATATACTTCCATATTCCCTGTGGGTTCGACCCCAACTTCTTAGTTGGGTTCTTTATTGATAACGGTCGCTTCATATTATGTCAAGAAGTGTGAGTTTGAGTGTTATCAAAAAATGGAGCCGTTGCCAGGAATTAAGGCTTAGGATTAGCTTAATTGCTTGTGTTTAACTTTTAGTATTTATTTCCTATTTTACGTGTTTCTTTTCTTTTTTTGATGTGTCACAGGTTATCGTGGTAAAACAAGCTGCCAAATTGTGACCATGATCTCAACAGGTATCTTCATGAAGTCTGAGTAATCAAGATACCTGTGTCGTGCCGTGACGTTAAACAGGTGCTACTTGGGAGGCAACCCAAGATAATTTTTGATATTTTTAGATTTGATGTGTTCGTTCAAGTGTGTAGGAGTTAAGTCATAATCACAATTTTTGAGCATGAACATTGAAAATGGGGCGCAAAAATACAGGCCCATAACGTGGAGGCTTTTCTAGGCAAAAAGGAATAAAGCATGATAAAAATAATAAAAAAATGAAGAAAAAATGAATTAAAAATGAAAATCGTATAAGAAAAATAAGCAAACAACTCAATGAAAGGAAGTTAATAGAATTATAATATTTATTTAAAAGAAAGAAAAAGAAAAGGAACGTACCAGAGCAATTAAACGTCAACAATATTATGGTTGGTGGAGCTGTGATCAAAAGCAAAAAACAACTTCCGCATCGTGCAGTTAAAACCAGTGTTGTGATCCTCGTGATGCGATGTGCCAATTTTATATCTGAAATTACTTTCTAATTTATTTTGGACTCGGTTTATTTTATGTGGTATTTTTCTACACTTATAAATAGTCCTTAAAATATTTTGGAATACAATTGCTAATAACAGAGATGATTACAAAATGGAAGAAGTTACTCTTTCCCAACAGACGAGGAGGATTAGAGGCCCAAAGAATTCATCTTTCACTCTTTTACTTAATGCTTTAATGTTTTAGCACTGGGGACAGTGCGACTAATTAAGTGTGGGGTGGGAGAAGTGAACTTCATATTACCATACATGCCGTAATTGCTAAATTTACACATAGTAGGCCTAGTTTTTTGGGATTTATGACTTATCTTGCATACTTTTGGTTTGTAGTATTTTTTTTAATTTTATTTTGGGTTCCTCCAATTTTTGTTTTCGGTACTTTTCCGGTGGATAGTCGCTTAGAACCAACTAGAGAGTGTAGATTTTTGTTATTCTTAGTCATTGAGTCCTGACTTTTCCCGGTGAGGGATGGATGATGATTGTCTTAACAGTAAACTAGTCATTAGGAAGAACAAAAACTTGGACCTTACAAATGCTAGATGCTCACTTTAGGTATCATCAAGATTTTATAAAAATTCACTCAAAAATGCATGAAAAATGTAGAAACATTTAGTCTTTTGGAACTTAACTCTTGTGCTTAATAAAAAATGGGCTTAATTATGTTATGCATGCTATATGAATATATGTGTTTATGTGATCTTGATCTCCATTGTTAAACCATTATATGCCAATGTGTGAGGAATTTTTGATATATTCCATACGTGTAAATTGATCTCTATAACTTGACCAGTGTGTGTGCAAAGCAAAATAAGAATGATGGATTTAGGAAGTGATATAGGCGTATCTTTAGTAGCCTTATTTTTATCGTATTTTTACCTACCTTTATGTGATTATCTTAGTTAGCCATGTTGAGCCTTAGCCTATTCTTTTGATAGCCATATTACAAGTTTAATCTCTTTTTGTTCTATTAACTTGTATTTGATCCAAATGACTCCTAGAGCAATTTAATTGGTAAATTTTGTATACAGCCAGGGGAATCAAATCTATACTACCCCATTGTCACATAAATAATGCAAGAAATCATATCTTCTAATATGATAAGGAATGGTGAATTCACTTGGATCACCCTTCTTTTCAACACTAGTGTCGGCAATGATAGCACTCACACAATGCGTAACAGAAAGCAACTTTTCTTTATCACATGCAGCTTCCTAGTCAGCAACATTTTTAGGTACTTAGCAAAACCTAGAATCACTTTGATAGCATCAATAAATGGAACCCGAAGTGTAGATTCCTTTAGTCACTCAATTTATTTTCTCAATATTTACATCAAGAATTTGTTGGGCTATTCTTGGTGGAAAGGAGGAACATGTGGAGGAAAGTAATTAGCGATGTCATCCATCCCTTCCTTGGCCTTTCCTTCCTTTTTGAAGAAACTGAACCATCTTCAACAATCTCCTCTAGCAGTGGCTTCTTTACTTCCTCATCAACACTCTCACCAATATGTGGTTTCATCAACCCCTCATTTTTGTCAACATCCTCATTAACAATTTTTGCTTCTTTATCAACCACACCATCCATCACTTCACCACCCACAGGTTGCATAATCTTGTCACTCCCAGTTACAATGGCCATACATTAAGCATTAGAAAGACGCACATGTCCCTTGGGATCAGCCATCGTGTCACTCGGTAGGTGTCCCTTCTGTTTGGGGTTGTGGTCATGTGAAAGGTCCCTTACTTATTATTCTAACTTTTGAATGTATGTGATATGAGAACCCACAATCTCTACAAGATTCTTTAAGCATGCATTCGATTGTTCCTAATTTGCAATCACCTTTTCTAACATCCCCTCAAGCTTTGAGCTCCCTTGCTCTTGAGAAGGACCCTCCCTCCTATTTTGAGCTAGAGGAGGGACCTCTTAGTGTAACATAGGGATTGAAGCTCCTATTCTGATATTTTCCATTATTGTGCCAACTTTTACTTGGACCATCATAGGGATTGCAGCTGCTGTTCAAATAGTTGGCATCTTCCACTTGCATAAGAGGTGGCTTCTGGTATGGTTAATATTGATATGGAGGTGGGAGGCATCCATGCCCATATTGATCACCAATCGTGGCTTCTTTAGTAGATTCACCTTTTTATCTTAGTCTCAATCAACTTTTTGGTAAGCAGGGCTACGTTGGTGGCCATGGCCGCCATCATTTGATCACGATCCTGGTTCTCCTTCAGCAAGTGAGATAATGAAGGAGTGCCCATATTTATCCCTCCTCTTTTACAATCCAATCCAAAATAATGGCAATCCAATTAAAGGTCATGTCCATGAAGCATCCCCCAGTGGCATTGTTTACGATAGAATATGTCAATGGGTCTAAACTTGTATAGAACTTCTTAAGAAAAATATGCTCAGGGAACCGATGTTGGGTTTCCTAAGTATATACTGCTTGAAACATTTCCAAGCTTCAAACAGTTGCTCCCTAGGGAGCTTTCGAAAATAAAATATCTTAATCTGCTGCTCTGCCTTCTTAATAAGTGAGAACCACTTTTTCAAAAAGACATTCACAAGCTCTTGCCATGTATGGATCGAATTCAGAGACAATCTGTGAAACCATTCTCTAGCTTCCCCGGCCAATGAGTATTTGAATACCTTAGCTGAATGGCATCATCAGAGATGTTATTCTGCTTATAGAGGTTGCACACCTCCAATAAATTCTTCAAATGTTGGTGAGCATCATTTTCAGTTGAGTAGTGGCATTGGCCCTCTACTTTGAGCATTGTGTATATGCTACCGTCTATTTTGAAAAATGTAGCATTCACTTTAGGTGTAATAATGGCGCTAGCGTAGTCAACCTCATCATTGACTTCTGTAAACACATTCTCTACCTATCCTAGTGTTGAATTCATGATCCTATTTCAAACAACAAATATCAAAGAAAAAGAAAAAGAATAGGTCTAATTAGAAAAACTAAATCGATAGTGATATGTAGGGCCTACGCCAAAATCCTCAACAATGGCGCCATAAAATTTAATCATCACTTGAATCAACTCCAATATTTGGAAGTGTCAATGGTTGATGAAAATATAATACCCAATTGAGAGTCAGGGTCGAATCCACAGGGACTTTGGTAGTCCCAAACTATCTAAGCTTGTCAACTTAGAATTGAGAGTTTACAGACTATTCATATTAAGGTACAGAGGAACATAGCTATAACTAAAGAATGTAAATTACATTAGGTTGAAATCAATTAATGAGAATAACTAGGGAAATGACCCCAATTTTGGATCGATCCCCCCTAAATCACCCAATATGGGCAAATTGAGAATGGGCTATAGATGAATATGCAAGCAATCACTTAGGAAATCAATTGATACCTTTAAATAGCACAAATAGTGCCAATCTACTTCAATTTTGTTAAATTGAAGAGGACTCCCTTCTACCCAATTGCTTATTGCCAATTGAAAATTCATCTTATGTCTATGTGAATCTATTAAACAAGGATAGAGTCTTGAGTTATTGTCGATTGATGCTAACCCTACCTAAATTAGCTCTTTCAAGCACCATAAAGGAAATTGGGCAGGATTGAATAACTTTCATCATCAATCATACTTTACAAAGCAAAAATCATTCAAATATTCTTAAGCGCATAATCAATTTTACCTAATTGGGATCATTAGGGTTCACAACCTTTATTTGGGTTTAGTTAACATAGCTAGAAGAAGAGAAGAAAGCAAGTAATTAGACATCCTTACAAATGAAATTTCGATTTGGAGAACAAAACTTGAATTGATGAATTGAAATCTTCAAAATTACAACATAGATCTACTTTTTATGCTATGATCTGTGAACAACTCTATCTGCTTTAGTCTATTGTTGTATGTAAAATTCTTGGTGTAAAAAGGAAGAAAAATACTATTTATACTAAGCCTCAAAACCCCTAAATCATTTAGAATCGAAGGGTCCAAGTTGTGCAAGGATGAACCATCCCTTAAAAGGATGGATAGTTCTTTGCTCACTAATTTAAATTTTCTTCTACTAAAGTGCTTCCCGTCCCTTGATTGGTGGATTTTCTTCTGGAAAGGTGGTCCTTCCTTTATTTCATCCTATGACTCTAACAATTTTTTGTCAAGTGATTCGTCTTTCAGTTGATGGACTGTCATCTAGAAAGATGGTCCGTCCTTCACCTCATCAATTGTTGAACAATTAAAAGTGGTTTCTAGAGCCAGTAAGACATGATGGAGTCTTGAACATGTGGACAATCCTTCTGAGAGGCGATCCATTTTCTACTCTGTCTTTTTGGCAGATCTGTGGCTTTGACTCCTCTTTCTTCATTTAACTTAGGTTCCTGAAACATAGAATAATGAGGTCAGTTTTAACTTAAATTATTACCTAAAGACATGCAAAACTCTATGAAAAAAGTAAAGATGTGTCGCAAATTTCTTACACATCAACGTGCATCCCGAATATGGATAGGCTCTAAGAGAGAATCCTGGTAGAGGCGCATAGTTCCCGATACTCTATACACCCGGGTTTCACCAAATGTATCATGATTTGAAGGATATTTATTGGTGAGATAATATAAAGAAGAATAGAGTAGACTATATGGCTAAATGCTTGAATTTTCAACTAGTGAAAGTAAAGCATCAGAGGCTAGGAGCCCTAGCCTAGAGTAGAGAGTTTCCAGTGTACAAATGTGAGATATTCAATATGGATTTTGTGATTGGTCTACCTTGCTCATTTCAGAAGCATGATTCTATTTGGGTGATAATGGACCAACTCACCAAGTCATCACATTTCCTACCTATCAAGACGACAGATGTAGTAAAGTATTACACAAAGTTGTACATCTAGGAGATTGTTTAGTTACATGGAACCCAGTGTCCATCATTTCAAATTGAGGTTCTTAGTGCACAACTCACTTTTGGATGTCCTTTTAGAGGGGTTTGGTACTTGCATTAATCTACGTAGAAATTTCCACCCACAGAAAGATGATCAGGTCAAACACACCATTCAGATGTTTGAGGATATGTTGAGAGCATGCGTTCTTTATTTCAAAGATAGTTGTGATGATCATTTACCACTTATTGAGCTCGCGTACAATAATAGCCACCACACCAGCATTTAAATGGCCCCTTATAAAGATTTGTATAGAAGAAGGTGTAGATAACCTATCGAATGGTTTGAGGTTGAGGAAGAAAAATTACTTGAACCTAACATGGTTCACCAGGCGGTGGAGAAAGTTAGGTTGATTCTAGTGCTGGTGAAAACTGCTTAAACCATCAAAAATTCTATGTATATGTACAACACAGGGATTTGGAGTTTGTTGTTGATGATTGGGTATTTTTGAAGGTTTCTCCCATGAAGGGTGTTATGCGATTCGAAAAGAAGGGGAAGATAAATCCAAGGTATAATTGGTCCTTAGCGGATTGTGCGAAGAGTTTAATTGGTGTCATGTAAGTTAGATCTACCTGTAGAGTTAACTACAATGCACCCAGTCACATATCCATGTTAAGAAAGTGCATGGGACATATATCTCGAGTTGTCCCAGTATAGAATATAGGTGTCCAAGGAGACCTAACTTATGAAGAAATCCTAATAGCTATTCTTGATCATCAAGTTAGGAAGCGTAAAAGTGAAGAGTTTTCTTTAGTGAAAGTGTTGTGGAGAAGTTAGAATGTTGAAGAGGCTAAATGAGATGCTGAGAATGAGATGAGAGATCCCCAGTATTCCTCGAGTAGGAGAAAGATGCCCTAGGTACTGCTTCTAGCCTCATTAGTGCTTCTCATGCTCCATGGTTAAAATAGAATCTTGGCGTGCTCTATGAATTCTTAAGTCATATTATATTATCACGCCCTAAGTATACACTTTGGATGTGGCCTCCATTTAGACCACTTAGTGTTCCAAGCGAACACTTTTCCTAGCTTAATATTAGCTGAGAATATAATAAATTAATGCGGAGGCTAAAGCTACAATGGCTAAATAAGAAAAGCTAAGATTTATTAACTACAATTGAAATCAATGTTAAAAAGTAACATTTTTGACTCAACTCTAACTCTATCTATGAAGCCTCTATAACTAAAAGATAGGTGCTGAGACAAAGCTCACGCGGCTAACTCAAGATTTATTAAATAAAACAACTCAATAAGATTGGGACTCTTCATGTGTAGGAGGCCTCATCAAAAGTTGAACTGAGGTGAAATCCTAGTGATTCGTCTGCCACTAATCTTATCTACCTGAATCTACATCATAATAATACGTAGTGCCAAACAGCATCAGTACGTGAAATGTACGGTATGTAATATGGCTTAATGAAAAAACAGTTAAGCAAGAATATCTAAGCTAAAGTAATAAACCGACTAAAATAATCTGACTAAAACTGAAGCTCTGAATGATGCCTAAAACACAATATGCTCAATGTGTAAAACAGTTATATAATAAAACTATGCATCAAAACAATCTCTAGAAACTATATGTATAAATTTATAACTTTAACTTGGGGAGTTTCTCATAACCGACATCATTATGAATGAGCACATGCCCAACAGTCTAGCTCAAGTTGGCAGAGCAGCTCAAAGCCTTGCCAAGGCAGAGAAAGATCTAAAATGTGGATCAATAACTGAATTCCCTAGTAGGGACTTATTTGAGGAGTCACCTGAATCAATGGCATGATACTAACCAATGCTAGCTACGTAGTTTAGGGGATTATGAGTTATCTGAACTCTTCACCTAATTAGCTGCTAAATAATCATCCCAATACTATGCTCATATAATTATACCTAACTAAGGCAACTAAAAACATCTTTATGAAGTGATTTAGCTATACATATAATAGATGTTTTAAAACTCTTGTTGAGCCTTGGCTCAAAATCTTTTTACGTTACACATGAGCCTTGGCTCAAAACTTTGCTTAAAACTTGTGATCTCCTATGCTCAGAACCTTTGATTTTCAAAAACAAGAATTCACTTTAGCTTTTAAAAGTCTGCCATAAACCATGCTTTCTTTCTCAAAATCTCTTCATGAAAGCTGTCTTAAAAGTCTGCTCAACTTTATGAAAGCAGTACATTTATCTCGAATACAATGCTTTCAAAATCATGACCTTCATGCAATTGGATTCATGGAATAAAAGACATGAACCATCATCGATCAATCAAGAATCAAGAGATAATCATCAATAAATATCAAGAGAGTAACGATCAACAACCAACATATATGATAGAGTATAATTCAAAATAAAGAATTCAATAATGAGCAATTTAATAAATAGAGAAGAATACTAATTCAAGAAATTGGGAAAACCCCTAGCTTTAAATTCAATGGTATCTTTACTATATGTACGAAATGAGGAAAAATATGAATCCTCACTTAAGGTAGCCTTACATACCTGGAATGAAGAACTAGATTCAAGAGCTTATGATCTTCCTATCTTGCTTTGATGACTTGAGAGCTATCTTGAACTTACATTGTAATGGAAGGGAATAAGAGTTTACACTAAATAAACCCTAAAATATGCTCCTTAGAAATCCCAAAACATTCCAGTTTATGTTCTTAAAATATAGAAAGTTATAAAAATACCCCTGAGATCCCATCTGGAAAATTGACCCGCTAGTGATGACGTGTCACTTGATGACTCATCAATGGACTTGACGGCTTGTTAGGTGTACTCCTTACATCTGAAGTAATTTTCTCACTTTTTGATCTTTAGCTCATGACCTGATAGAATGCCTAACTTAATGAATCATCACCTAGGTGAATGCATCATTGTCTAAGTCATTGGAGCTGGGAAGAAAATGCCATGTTTTAAAACTTTCCTCGGGACGGCTTCACTTAACGGACCATTAAGTCACTTAATGACTCACTTGACAGGACTTTCTGTGATGTTTGTCTGATTTTTGCTTGTTTTCTGCTTCATGTCTAGGATCTAGTCTTAGAGAGTTTTAGAGTTCATTACATTATCTCTCCCTTGGGATCATTCATCATCGAATGAAGACTGAAATGGACCGATAGGTTATCTAACTGAGAGTAACTAAATTTATCTTAACTAAATTCATGAAATATGCAACCATACTAAGGTCCTCAACAACAACAAATGGGACATGAAACTAATAAGAGTTCTATAAGGGGAAAACTATTACCTCAAGATGATTCTGGGCTAGGAGGGAATAGATAAGGATACTTGGCCATCATATCTGCTTCAGCTTCTCAAGTAGCTTCCTCAGCTAGTTGATTCCTCCATAACACTTCCACTGAAGCAACCTCTTTATTCCTCAATTTACGAACCTAACAATCTAAGATCTCAACCGGTACTTCCTCATAAGATAGGTTATCCTCAACTCCCACACTCATTGTAGGGACAATGAGTGAGGTGTCTCCTACACACTTCTTAAGAATAGAGATGTGAAAAACTAGATAGATTGATGTTAATTTTGTTGGCAGCTCCAACTCATAAGCTACCTTGCCAACTCTCTTCGAAATCCAACATGGACAAATATAGTGAGGACTAACCTTACCTTTCTTCCCAAATCTAATGACACCCTTCATGGGTGAAACCTTTAAGTAAACCCAATCATCTACCTCAAACTCCAAGTCTTTATGCCTCACATATGTATAAGACATTTGGTGACTCTGTGTAGCCTTTAATCTTTCCTGAATGATCTTAACCTTCTCCGTGGATTGTTACACTTAGTCTGGTCATATGAACTCCAGTTCACCAACTTCAAACCAATCGATTAGAGATCTACACCTCCACCCATAAAGAACCTCGTAGGGGGCCATTTGAATGTTGAAGTGTCAACTATTATTATACACAAACTCTATCAAAGGTAAATGGTCATCCTAATTTCTCTTGAAGTCAATAACACATTCTCTAAACATGTCCTCCAGTGTTTGAATAGTCTGCTAAGCCCAGCCATCTATCTAAGGATGGAAGGTTGTGCTAAGGTTTACCTTCGAATCCAATCCTCTTTGAAATGACTTCCAAAACTGAGTCATAAACTATGTGCCCTTATCTAATATAATATATAATGGAAATCCATGAAGTGTGACTGTCTCTCGAATATACAATATGGCATAGTCCTCGGCTAAATATGTAGTCTTATTGGTAGGAAATGAGCTGACTTGGTCGTTTGATCTACAACCATCCAAATAAAGTTTGTTGCCTATAAGAATTGAAAAGGCTGGTGATAAAGTCCATATTGATCATCTCCCACTTCCATTTGGGGATGGCTATATTCTTAGCTACACCACATGACCTTTGATGCTCTACCTTAACCTATTTGCAATTTGGGCATCTAGCCACAAAGTCTGCAATGTCTCTCTGCATGCCATTCCACCAATAGACTTTTCTTAAGTCAATGGTATATCTCAGTGGAACCTGGGTGAATAGAATACCTAGAGTTGTGTGCTTCTACCATGATCCTATCTTTGAGACCCTCCATATTTGTGACACATAACCTTTCTTGATACCTCAGGACACCATCTCCCCTTTGTGAAAAAACCAACATTTTTTGCTTGTGTACATCTCCTTTAACTGAAGCAAGAGGAGATCTATGTCCTATGTTTCATTAACTTCTGCCACTAAAGATAATTTGGCCCTATTTTGAACAAGCACACTATCTTCTTCGGAGTCTAGAAGGCGAACTCCCAAATGTGAAAGTTTGTGCACCTTCTTAGCTAACTCTCTCTTCTCCTCCTCTACATGAGTTGTACTTCCTATAGACAGCCTGCTAAGAGCATCATCAACTACATTAACCTTACCTAGATGGTAGAGAATACACATATCATAATCCGTGAGCAACTCAAGCCACCCCTCTATCTGAGATTCAACTCCTTTTGGATAAGCACATTCTACAGGCTCTTGTGGTCTGTCAACATATCAACATGCGCACCTTAGAGATAGTGGAGCCAAATATAAATATAAATATTACAACGCCCTACTCGAGGTCATGAGTCGGATAATTCTTCTCATGGATCTTGAGTTATACGGAGGCATAAGCTATAACTTTATCATTCTGCATCAATACACAACCAATGCCTACTGTGGATGCATCACAAAACACAACAAAGCCATCTGTACCCTCTAGTAGGGTCAACACGAGAATAGTGGTCAAACAAGTCTTTAATTCTTGAAAGATATTCTCACAAGCTTTAGACTATTGAAATTTAACTTTCTTATGAGTCAACTTAGTCAATGGAGCAGCAATATTGAGAATCCCTCTATAAATCTCCTATAGTAACAAGCTAAACCCAAGAAACTCCTGATATTTGTTGGGGTTGTGTGTTTGGGCCGACTCTTTACTGCCTCAATCTTCTAAGAGTCAACCTTAATACCCTCACTGAAGACTATATGGCCTAAGAAAGCCACTAACTTAAGCAAAAATTCACACTTAGAGAACTTGGAAAATAATCCAGTCCTTAAGTGTCTGTAGGACGATTTGGGATTACTAGCATGCTCCTCCTCACTCTTTGAGTAAACTAAGATGTCATCAATGAACACAATAACAAACATGTACAAATACATCTTAAACACTCTATTCATGAGGTCCATAAATGCTACATGAGCATTAGTCAATCCAAAAGTCATAATAACAAACTTAAAATGATCATAGCAGGTCCCTAAAGCTACCTTACGAATATCACACTCTCTAACCTTTAGTTGATGATATCCCGATTTGAGGTCTATCCTAGAGAAACATTTGGCACCCTGAACCTGATCGAATAAGTCAGCAATTCTAGGAAGGGGATACCTATTCTTAATACTAATTTTATTCAACTAACGATAATCAATACACATTCTGAGAGAACCATCCTTCTTACGCACAATGAGAATTGGAGCACCACAAGGTAAAGTACTGGGCTGAATAAAACCCTTATCAAAAATATCTTTTAACTTCTCCTTTGAATCTTTTAACTTAGTTGGAGCCATTCTATATGGAGAAATAGAGATAGGATGAGAATCAGGAAGAACATCTATTCCAAAATCTATTTTCCTATATAGAGGGACTCTGAAAGATCATTTGGGAATACCTCAGGAAACTCATTGACAATTGGAACTAACTGAAGGGATGGTGTCTCATCATTAAAGTCTCTCACTCTAACTAAATGATAGACACACTCTTTAGAGATTAATTTTTTGGCCTTAAGGTATGAAATGAAATGACCCTTAGGCATAACGAGACCACCTTCCCAAACTATTACTAGCTCATCAAGAAACCAGAACTCTATTACTCTAGTCCTACAATTAACTATGCCATAACAAGAATACAACCAATCCATGCCTAGAATGATATCAAAATATACCATGTCTCACTCTACAAAATCAGTTGTAGTATCATTATGATGGACTAAAATTGTACAATCTCTGTAGATTCTCTTACCTAAGACTAACTCATCGACCAGAGTAGAAACACTGAAAGGTCCTAAGAGTTATTCTAGGGAGATCCCAAACTTAACGGCTACATAAGCAATCACAAAATATAGAGTAGCACTTCGGTCAAGTAAAGCATATACATCAATAGAGAAGACTTTTTAACATACTAGTGACAACATTTGGGGAGTTCTCCTAATCCTGGTGACTAGATATAGAATACAGATCGTTTTGACCTCCGTCTGTCCCTAAAGTAGTGCCTCTTTGGGAACCTCTGCCTGCTGAAGCATTATACTAAGCTCTGTTACCGAATTACCTTGTCATGATGGATAGTCTCTTAGAAAATAGCCCTATTGGCCATGTCCGTAGAATCTCTTTCAACCAAAACGACACTCATCCAAGTAAGCCCTGCCAGTTTCCATATAGTGGGTTTTGAAGGGTTCCCTGAACTACATTACTCTACATATGAGGCCTCTGTTCACTCCTATTACCTATAGCTGGAGCATTAGCAGCTGACTGTGTGCATCCAGAGGACCATTTTCTGAAGAAGAACCTATTTCCATTTTCGATCCTCTATTGTATGGTCTCATTACTTGCTATCTTACCTCTCTTACTATTGCTCCTCTCTACCCTTTTGCTTATATTCCTCTAATTTTTGGTCATACACCATGAATCTAGAAATGTAATATCCCAAAAGTTCCTAAGAAATAGATCGGAGAATTAGAAATGAGTTTTGCAAAAAAAAAAAAATCTAAATTTTTGCACAAGAACGACTTGTGGTACAAGTCATGACAGGAAGTGACAGGTCGTGGTCTCAGTCGTGGTAGAATTTCTAAGTTGGTGTCCAGACAACGAGTCACACCATGAGTCGTAAGGTATAGATACAACTCATGGTTAGGAGTCGCGATGAGTTTCCTAGTGGTGTCGGGGTATGATGTCACGGATCATGGTACAAGTCGTAGTAAGTAACCATGAGTCATGATGGAAGTTGTGGTCAAGAATTAGCTGGTGAAGGGGATGATGTCATGACTAACAATACGACCCGTGGTAGGACACCACAAATTGTGGTAAGTCGTGATATTTCCTTTGTGTATATATTTAATATTCAAAATTCCGTTTCTTCCTGCCTTGATTATGTTGAGTTAGTTATCATGTTCATGCCATGGGTCGACTTAGAGCCATTTATGGTTCTAGGTTCCATGTCTAGATCTGTGCCTATGTTTGGATCATGAAAAACTTGGTATCAGAGAATTAGGTTTTAAAGTGTCCTAGGGTGTCTGAAAGTCATGTTATGTAAAGTCTTTTTCATTAGTGTGAAGTGCGCCACACTTATAAGGAAGAGGCTATAAGACATTTTAGGAAATTTCCCTTCTTTCATGATATATTTCATGCGATGAAATGCTCTCTATCCTTCTAACTCCTGTTATACACACTTGCAGAATCATGCCTCAATACCGAGTTAATGGAAGAAGGAACGGAAACAAAAACGGGAATGTCTGTGAGAATGGCAATAGAGATGGGCACCATCAAGCCCCACCAGCCCCTGAGGATCATGTGCCTGAGCAGGTTTTCCATGTGGAGTTTAGGCAGCCATCCAAATGTTGGCATAGGCATTGATCGCCCAGGTCAACCAACAAGCAGTGGCTCATGTTCCCCAGAATGGGAACGCAGTAGCGGCTTGGGTCAGGAATTTCCTTAGGATGAATCCCCCTGAGTTTCTTGGGTCAAGAGTGGACGAGGATCCACATGAGTTCACTGATGAAATCTAGAAGATCACCTAGATTATGGGGGTGGCAGGGGAGGAGTGTGCAGATCTAGCCTCTTATCAGTTGAAAGGGGTTGCGCATATCTGGTTTAGACAATGGAAGAATTGCAAGGGAGTTAGAGCGAGACCCATTGGATGGTATGAGTTTCTTACTAAGGGAGTTCAAGGTAGCAGAGTTTGTAAACCTGAGGCAGAACAATATGATAGTCCAGGAGTATGCTTTAGAGTTCACCCACTTGTCCAAATATGTACCAGAGATGGTGGCTGATCAAAGAGCTCGGGTGAGCAAGTTTATGCATTAGGTAGCAGACTACCTAGTCAATGATTGCAGGATCGCTATGCTTCATCAGGACATCAACTTCTCTCGATTAGTTTTGTATGCCCAGTAGATGGAGGCAACACATTTGAGGGAGAGGGAGGCCAAGAGGGACAAGATAGATAGTTTTGGGTTCTCCCAATAGAAGTCGGGAGGTGGACATCGTCAATAGTCCCACCAAAATTCATTAGCCCCAGCACCATCATCAACTAGTGTTCCATCTAGGCCGCGGGGTAATCAATGGAGCAAAGCATCAGGTTTGAGGGTACAGAGGAGCATGCAGGTAGAGCGTACCTTTGTAGTCTGTGGAAAGTGTGGAAAGAACCACATAGGGGAGTTCTTGATTGGATAAGATATTTTCTTTGGGTGTGGAAAATCTGGGCACATTCACCGGGAGTGTCCTTTGGGTAGGCAGAGAGGATGGCAGGGGTCGTACTCAAACTACTAGTTCAGTAGTAGCTCCAGCAGCACATCATCCTCGATAGGGCGCATCCACTAGTGCAGGTGGTAGGCAGAGCCAAAACAGATTTTACACCCTCACATCGCATCAGGAGTAGGAGGTCTCCCCAGATGTAGTCACTGATATGTTATGAGTATTCCACCTTGATGTATTGCCTTGTTAGATCCAGGGGCTACTTTATCTTTTGCAATGGGGTATCTTTCTAGTAGTTTTGGAGTCAGTCCCAAAATCCTATCAGAACCTTTCTCAGTCTCTACTCCAATCTATGGCTCAGTTATAGCTCAACGGGTATACAGGAATTGCCCTATCACAGTCCTTCAGAAAGTCACCTTAGCAGATTTTGTAGAGTTAGTCATGATAGATATTGATGTTATCTTTGTCATGGATTGGCTATATGCATGTTATGCCTCAGTAAATTATAGAACTCATGCGGTAGAGTTTCAATTTTCGAGTGAGGTAGTCGTAGAGTGGGGTAGTTAAGTTATTCCCGTAGATCGCTTCATTTTTCTACATTAAGGCTAGAAAGATGATCTCTAAGGGTTGCGTGTACCATCTAGTTTAGGTTAAGGATTCTACGTCCGAGACCCCGCCTATCCAGTAAGTTCCTATAGTGTGTGAGTATCCAGCGGTGTTTCTAGATGATCTACCAGGAATCCCTCTCGAGAGGGAGATCGACTTTGGTATTGACCTTTCTTTTGATATGAAGCCTATATCTATTCCTCCTTACATAATGGCTCTAGCTAAGCTAAAAGAGTTGAAGGAGTAGTTGAAGGAGTAGTTGAAGGACCTGTTAAATAAGGGTTTCTCAGACCTAGCAAATCCCCGTGGGGTGCACCAATTCTATTTGTCTGAAAGAAGGATGGTTCCCTTTGGATGTGCATTGACTATCAATAGTTGAATAAGGTCACAATCAAGAAGAGGTATCCTCTCCCCAGAATTGATGACTTGTTTTACCAGTTGCAAGGTGCCAAGTTTTTTTCAAAGATAGACCTTAGATCCGGATATCATCAACTAAGATTTAGAGAGAGTGACATCCCAAAGACAACCTTCAAGACTCAATATGGTCACTATGAGTTGGTAATGTCTTTTAGACTAATGAATGCTCCTGTAGCTTTTATGGATTTGATTAATAGGGTGTTCAAGCCGTATTTGGACTTGTTCGTGATTGTGTTCATTGATGACATTCTCATATACTCTTGGAGCAAGGAGGAGCAAGCTGCTCTTTTGAGTATTGTGCTATAGACTCTCAAGGATAGCCAGTTGTATGCTAAATTCAGCAAGTGTGAGTTTTGGCTAAACTCAGTAGCATTTTTGGGCCATATGGTGTCAAGTAAGGGTGCGCAAGTGGACTCTCGAAAGATAGGAGTTGTGAAGAATTGGCCCAGATTAGTTAGTCCTTCAGATATCAAGAGTTTCTTGGGTTTAGCTGGTTACTACAAAAGGTTTGATGAAGGGTTTTCGCCCATTGCAGCACCGTTGACTAAGTTGACCCACGCCAAAGTGAAGTTTCAATGGTTGGAGGACTATGTGAAGAGCTTCCAAGAGTGGAAGACTCGACTCACCTCGGCACCATTGTTGACTCTACCTGAGGGTACTGATGGGTTTATGGTATATTGTAACCCCTCAAGAATCATCCTTGGTGTGTGTTAATGCAGCACGGTAACGTTATAGCCTATGCTTCCAGGAAGCTTAAGGTCCATGGAAAGAACCATCTGACACATGACCTTGAGTTGGCGGTGGTAGTATTTTCCTCGATGATTTGGAGACACTACCTGTACGGGGTCCATGTGGATGTGTTTACAGACCACAAGAGTCTACAGTACATGTTTACCCATAAGGATCTAAACTTGAAACAAAGAAGGTGGTTGGAGCTTCTTAAAGATTATGATATTAGTGTTCTTTATCATCTAGGCAAGGCTAATCTGGTGGCAGATGCTCTTAGCAGACTTTCTATGGAGAATGTGTCTCATGTAGATGAAGGGAGGAAAGAGTTGGTGAAGGATGTGCATCGGCTTACACGATTAGGAGATCACCTTGTTGATTTGACAGATGGTGGTGTCATTATTTAGAATGGTTCAAAATCCACTTTAGTGACTGAGGTCAAGGCTAGGCAAGATGAGGATCCTATTTTGGTAAAGTAGAAGGAAGTAGTTCAGAATAAGAAGGTTGAGGTATTCACCTAAGGGGGAGACGGTGTACTTTGATATCAGGGTCATATGTGTGTTTCGGGTGTTGATGATTTGAGAGATCGAATGTTGAATGAGGCTCATGGTTCCCGATACTTTATACATCCAGGTGCCACCAAGATGTACGGTGACCTACGGGAAGTTTATTGGTGGAATGGCATAAAGAAGGACATAGCGGAGTTTGTGGCTAAGTGTCCAAATTGACAACAAGTGAAAGTTGAGTATCAAAGACCTGGAGGTGTTCTTCAAGACATTTGTATCCCTATTTGTATGTGGAGGGAAATCAATATGGACTTTATTATAGGGTTGCCTCGTACTCGTCGATAGTATGACTCTCTTTGGGTGTTTATAGACAGGTTGACTAAGACAACTTATTTTCTACCGGTCAAAACTACCGATTCGGTGGAGGATTATGCCAAATTGTATATTTGGAATCTATTTCAGTTGCATGGAGTTCCCTTATCCATCATATCATATAGAGTTACTCAATTTATCTCCTGGTTTTGGAGGTCATTTCAGAAGGGACTCGGTACTCAGGCTATGCTTAGCACAGCTTTTCACCCCAAGACTATGGTCAGGCTGAGCGGACCATTTAGACTCTTAAAGATACGTTGAGAGCAGGTCTGATTGATTTCAAAGGTAGTTGGGATGACCACTTACCTCTTATTGAGTTTTCTTACAACAACAGTTACCACTCCCACATTCAGATGACTCCGTTTGAGACTCTTTATGGTTGGAGATGTATATCGCCTATTGGTTGGTTTGAAGTCGGTGAAGCTTACATTGATAGGACCATATTCAGTTCATGAGCCTATGGAGAAAGTTAAACTTTAAGGCAAAGGCAACTCAGAGTCATCAAAAGTCCTATGCGGATGTGAGGAGGAGAGAACTTGAGTTTGAAGTTGAGAATTGGGTGTTTCTGAAGGTGTCTCCAATGAAGGGAGTGACGAGATTCAAAAATAAAGGGAAGCTTAGCCCCAAATATGTTGGCCCGTACAAGATTTTGAGACGTGTTGGAAAGGTGGCCTATGAGTTGGAGTTATCCTTATAGTTAGCTTTAGTACATCAAGTTTTCCATGTTTTGCTCTTGAAGAAGTGCATTGGTAATCCGACATTGGTTGTTTCGGTGGAGAGTGTAGGTGCGAAGAATAGCCTTAGCTATGAGGAGGTACTAGTTTAATTCTTGATCGTCAATTTCAAAAGTTGAGGAACAAGGAGGTAGCTTCGGTAAAGGTTTTGTGGAGGAATCAGCATGTTGGGGGAGCTACGTGAGAAGACGAGGCAGATACGATGGCTAAATATCTATATTTTTTCCCTTCCAACTCAGTTCTAGCTTGAGGTACCATTTTACTCCTTGATACTTTGTTTAGATTCATGTCTCTCACTTTCCTATACATTAGTCCATATATGTGTGAATCATGAATTCAGTTCAGTCAAGTGCTTAAGTCCAAAGTCCGTCACTCTGTTAGTTTTCAGCTTTAGGTTTTTAGTATTTGGGATGGCAGGTCTTATCCCCAATTATTCAGTATGTTTACGCACATTCGAGGATGACTGTTCCCAAGGGGGAGATATAGTAATACCCTAAAAGTTCCTAAGAAATAGATGGGAGAATCATAAATGAGTTCTGCAGAAAAATCTAATTTTTTGCACTTGAACGACTAGTGGTATGAGTCATGATAGGAAGTGACTAGTTGTGGTCTCAGTCATGGTGGAATTCTGGAGTTGGTGTCCAGACGACGAGTCACACCAGGAGTTGTGAAGTGTGGGTATGACTTATGGTTAGGAGTCGTGATGAGTTTGCTAGTGGCACGGGGGTATGATGGCACAGATCATGGTATGACTTGTAGTAAGTAACCACGAGTAATGATGGAAGTCCTGGTCAGGAATTGGCTAGTGAAGGGGAAGATGTCACGACTAACGGTACGACTTGTGGTAGGACACCATGAGTCCTGATTTGTAATTGTGGTAAGATTTAGAGATGCTGCAGGGAGTAGCAATGATGACCATGAAAGGTAACCACGACTCGTTACTTCGTAGTATAACTCATGGTGAGAGTCGCGATGACTGGCAGTCCCCATTTTCCAATTTTCATTAAGGGCATTTTCATAATTCCTAAGCTCCTAAGTCCTAAACTACATCATTTTAAGCTGTATTAGGAGGATTTTAAGAAGGTTTAGCCTATCCTAATTTATTCAACTCCCATTCATGCAAGAGTAGAGACTTCTATTTTAAGATCAAGCTAGAAACCCTCCAATTCTCTTGGGCTTCCAATTAAGAGTGTGGAATCAGATTTTCCAGATATGTAGGGCTATGAATGGGGGTTCCTTTCACTCTCATACTCAAAATTCTCTTTAATTCCATGAATTTATGTTCTAGATCAAGCTTATGATCTCATGGGGCTTATTCCTAATTTTATGAAATTCTCTATGATTTAGATATGCATCAATTCTCTTCATGATTCAAATCATGTTTTAAGATCTATGGGAAGATGTTATACCTATTTTGATTATTAATTCATAGTTTCAAATTTTAATCAATTTATGCCCAATTATGCAAGTTTCATGAAAAGTCAAGTTATGATTCTATTACGATTTTGATCTTCCCAACCCCTAAATTATGATTTATGATTTACGATATGATTTTTTCAAGTACTCTTCATGGATTTATGGAATTCAAGTGTAGTGAATTTTCTCAAAGCATGTATATTCTTCATGATTTATGAGTTTATGATTTTGGCCGACTCACGGGCCCTAATTCATGGCTTATCATGTATTTCAAGTATGATCAAGTATGTTATGATTTATCTAGCCATGAACTACATGAATGATTTCATGATTATTATACAAGCCCTCATGTGCATGCTTTTGGGAGCAGTGTTTAGCACCAAGTAGACCCGGTGTTCAGGTAAACCGTGTGGTCTCAGAACTACGTGCCACTGTAGGTATACATACATGGACCCTTTGTGATATCACATGGGAAAGCCTAGGACAGCTCTGCCTACTTGAGCAAGATAGTTGGGGCATCAAGTAAGCTCTATCATAATGGTATCAGTTAAGACGAGTTCTCCCATTGTTCCTCATGATTTATGCATTGTCATATTTAAAATATTTTTTCTCAAGTTATGTTTCTACAAGGTTTTCCTTATGATTATGATTATGACTACGTTATGAATAGTTCTGAAAATCTTGAGCCTCATGCTTATGTTATGATTATTATTGCATGTTTTGAACAGTCCTACTCTTATGAACTCTTATCTATTTTAATTGGTCCGTTTTATTTACCTTGCATATTCAGTACATTCCAAGTACTGACCTCATACTCTATGCTATATCGTTTCATGATACAGGCTCGGGCATTCAGAGTCAGTCTTTTCGTTAGCCGATCATCAAAGTTCATCTCAACCAACTGTTGGTGAGTCCTCATCCTTTGAGGACCTTCAGATAGTCGTATTGTTGCTATTTTCAGTTTCAGATTGTTAGTAAGATTGTTGGGGTCTTGTCCCATCAGCTCGTCAGTATGTTAGAGGCTTTTCAGACATGGAGTTGTTTTTAGTTTCAGATTTAGTCTTGTGTATTTCCATTGTGCAAATGTTTAATATTCATACTTTTGCTATTTTAGAATTCTATTTCTTTCCGTCTTGATTATGTTTGTTAGTTATCATTTTCATGCCATGGGTCGACTTGGAGCCATTTATGTTTCTAGGTTCCGTGTCTAGATGTGTGCCTATGTTTGCGTCATGACAAACTTGGTATCAGAGCATTAGATTTTGAAGTGTCCTAGGGTGTCTGAAAGCCGCGTTAAATAGAGTCTATTTCATTAGTGTGAAGTCTGCCACACTTATGAGAAAGAGGCTACAGGACGTTTTAGGAAATTTCCCTTCTTTTATGATCTATGTCATGCGATGAAATTTCTCTCTATCCTTCTAACTCGTGCTATACGCATTTATAAAATCTTGCCTCCATACCGAGTTAATGGAAGAAGGAACGGAAATATAAACGGGAATGGACATTAGAATGGCTACGGAGATGGGCACTGTCACGCCCCGCCTTGGGAGGCATGACTGGCACCTCGTGCCTTACTAGGATCTGGACTGCTGAACTACTGAGCCTAAGCACTTCTGGTGTTAGGCTGGCTCTAATTTTGGATTGATGAAAACAACAGGCTATATAACGGCTGTAAATACAGCCTCCGGCCGACTAGGCATATAGCCACCTGTAGGAATATAACAGCTACCAGGAACAACTGAACATAAGGGAACCTATGTGGGCCAACAAGGCCACCATGCTCACTAGTTCATCTGAGAAATGAAAACAAGTACCAAGCTACTATGTGACCGACAAGGTCACCACTACCAACTGAATAAGGCCCCACACGGCCGCTGCATACAACTGAAACACACAAATGGCCCCACATAGCCTACACAGCTAACCACAGGGAATATGTACAATCTACAAGCCTCTAAGAATATCAAGATAGTCGGGACAAGGCCCCGGCCTACCCATACTGTACAAATAAAAGGGAAGTCAACCTTTGTCTTTCGAGCTTCGGATGAAAGGAGCTGAAGGCTCTTTACGCTGGCTGGAACTACGAGGGATCTGCTCCTCGTCTATGAGTACCTGCAGGAAAGTAATGCAGCACCCCAAAAGGGCGTCAATACCGTTGGTACTGAGTATGCAAAGTAACAAATGAAAGTACTGAATGTAAACAATAAAACTGATAGAACTGAAGTAATAAGGAAACAGATTGTAACTGACTGGAAATGTGAATTCAAGACTGTCCTTAACTACACTGAAAGGAGTAGGAGTCGTACCTGGTAATGTGGCATTCTACTGTCTATCCATCTATATCTAGCATAACATTTTATAAAATAGCACACATGAACCTTACCTGGCCCTCATAAGCCGGAAGGTACAATCATCACACAATCTATACCCCTACCCCGGTCATCCCATCTCCCCTAGTAATTATAAGCATCCTACTGATTCCCTGGGTATGCACTTCGGCCCGCTGAGCCCCTGACTATAACTGTACCTGAGTCCGGAGGACTCTTGAAATAAACACCCCGGGCGCAAGCGCTCGACGAGGGTGTATAAAAGCCGACCAAGGTATAATATGGGGAAATTGGCATCCCATCTTCATCCATAGCGTACGGCATGCCACTCCGTAGAGCGATGTATCCTCGCCCTCTGGAGGACGAGTCGATACAGCTATCAACCCTGGGGCAGTCATGGATGCTAGGTAATCCAACCCAAAATAACATAATAAAGTCTCAACTGGTAATAATACTGCATACATACATGCTGAAACTGATAATAATACTGTATATATATATATATATATATTCTCTGACATGCTGTACTAAATCTGGTACTGAAACAAGATGTAATATTGTTGGAATATTATGTTGAGAATCATGTTATTCAACTAAGTTCCATGCTAAATACGAGTTAATATTTCTAACGGGCGTTACTAAATTCATACTGAACATAATATACGGATTCTGAAACATTCTACTGGAATTTGTACCATTTTACTATATTGGAACTACTAGCTTGCTGAAAGAAACTGGCTTCTCATACCTTAACTGCCGGCTTCCTGATTAACTAGTGTTGCTCGGTTAATATTCATCTATTTCCCCAACTGTATTCATATTCACGAAGGAATAGAATTAATTCTACTATTATTTTGGATAGAAACAATACTTACGAATATATTTACTACCTATTCTTCGACTTATCAAAGAACGGCCGAAAACTCACAATTTCTCGGGAGTCTAGAAGGGAGAAATACTTACTTTAATGTCGGGAGTGTATTAACACTAGTTTGGAGAAATTTCAATCACTTTGACTTGGCGGGTCGACACTTCACCGGGCGATTTCTCACGAAACTAACTCCGTAGGAATGCTCCCTGTAGCTTTATGCTTTAGTACCCGAAGTTAATTTGAGTTTGGACTGCATTTGACGGTGTAATCGGATGGAAATCTATGTTAACCCTTCGTCCTCTCTATTTCCTGGTCGTTTTCGCTAAAAATAATATAAGAAATAACTTAAAAACGAAGTGGGAGGCCTTATATACTTGGGTCGTTTAAGTGGCATTTGTCGAATGCGACTTATAAGTCGCATTTGCCTTGCGACGCTCCGACTTGGCGCTTGTACGGTCTCTTCCCGGGCCCTTTTCTCGCACGTATGGCATTTTAAAACTCTTAACCAACATGCGAATAGGAAAACTAAGTGTCAAGAACTTACAGGGTGTAACATCCTTCCCCCTTAAGAACATTCGTCCTCGAATGTTAACTTCCGTTTACAGAAATTTTAACTTGCTCTACCTTTTCTGGAAAAATTTTGGTAGAATTTTCCCTGAAATATGGACTATATCAAAAATCTTGAAACGCAGAAAAGTCCAATGCAGGTACTCCTTATAATACTATAGAATCCATTACATAATAAACTGAAGTCAACATCTCACTCATACACATGAATAATAAGCAACTCATAAAACAGCAATATCAACATACCTCTAACTAACTAAGTTTGAAATAACTGAGGGTATCAGGCTTTCATATCTTCTTCTGCTTCCCAAGTCATTTCCTCTCTGTTCCTGTTACGCCATAATACTTTGACAGAAGCAACATCTTTAGTTCTTAATCTGCGAATCTGCCGGTCTAGTATGGCTACTGGAACTTCTTCATAGGCCAACTCCTCTGTAACCTGAACATCTTGGACTGGGACAATTTTGGAGGGATCTCCTATGCACTTTCTCAGCATTGATACATGGAAAACTGGGTGGACAGATTCTAACTCTGGAGTTAAGTCTAACTCATATGCCACTTGGCCTATTCTTCGGTGAATCCGATAAGGCCCAACAAACCTTGGGCTGAGCTTGCCTTTCTTGCCAAATCTCATTACACCCTTCATCGGCGAAACTTTCAAAAACACCCAATCACCCACATTGAATTCCAAGTTTCTGCACCGTACGTCAGCATAAGATTTCTGGCGGCTCTGAGCAGTCAGTAAACGTTCTCTGATATGCTTTACTTTTTCCTTTGACTGATGAATGATATCTGGCCCAATCAATGTTGATTATCCTACCACAACCCAACCAACTGGAGATATGCACTTTCGCCCATATAATGCCTCATAAAGAGCCATCTGAATGGTTGAATGGAATCTGTTATTATAGGCGAACTCAATGAGTGGTAAATGTTCATCCTAGATACCTCCGAAATCCAACACATAAGCTCGCAACATATCCTCGAGCGTTTGAATGGTGCGTTCTGCCTGCCCATCTGTTTGAGGATGGAAAGTTGTGCTCAGGTTAACCTGCGTCCCCAAGCCTCTCTGAAATGATTTCCAGAATTTAGCTATAAACTGTGACCCTCTGTCGGAGATAATGGACACTGGAACACCATGCAACCGGACTATTTCTCTGATATACAGCTCAGCATAATCCTCGGCGGAAGAGGTAGCCCTTACTGGTAGAAAATGAGTTGATTTTGTCAGTCTGTCAACAATCACCCAGACCGAATGATATCTAGGCCTGGTGTGGGGTAATCCTGCTAAAAAATCCATATTTACTGCTTCCCATTTCCATAGAGGCACAGCTATATGCTGAGTCAGTCCACCTGGTTTCTGATGTTCAGCTTTTACCTACTGGCAATTGGGACACTGAGCTACGAATTCTGCTATCCCCTTCTTCATTCTTGGCCACCAGTAGATTTCTTTTATATTGTAGTACATTTTTGTCGAACCTGGGTGGAGAGAATAACGGGCATAATGTACCATCGCCCATAATCTGCTGGTGAAACCCTGTAACGTCTGGAACACAAAGGTGATCTTTATATCGCAATACCCCATCCTCGGTTATCTGAAAATCTGTCACCTCTCCTTGCTGAACTCTGTTTCTAAGCTGAACCAGGCTAGGATCTTCAAACTGTCGTTCCTTTACTTCCATGACTAAAGACGACACTATGGTGTTCTGGATTACCGCTCTATTGTCCTCTATTTCTGCTACACGAACGGCTAAACTAGCTAACTGATGCAATTCCCGGGCTAATTCCCGCTACACAGGCTGTAAGTATGCCAAACTTCCCATAGATTTATGGCTAAGGGCATCTTCCACCACATTAGCTCTCCCTCGGTGATACAGAATATTCACATCATAGTCTTTTAACAGCTCTAACCAGCGACGCTACCGCAAATTCAACTCTTTCTGGGTGAAGATGTACTGTAGGCTCTTATGATCGGTGAAAATATCCATGTGGACGCCATACAAGTAATGTCTCCATATCTTTAAGGAGTGAATCACTGCGGCCAATTCCAGGTCATGGGTAGGATAATTCTTTTCATGTTTCCTCAGTTGTCTGGAAGCATAAGCAATTACTTTACCATGCTGCATCAACACACATCCTAACCCAATACCCGAAGCGTCACAATAAACTACATAACCTTTTGTACCTTTTGGTGATGCAAACACTGGAGCTGATGTTAACCTGTCTTTCAATTCATGGAAGCTCTGCTCACATGCCTCAATCCACTGAAATTTTGCTGCCTTTTGCGTCAGTTTAGTCAGAGGTGCTGCTAAGGTGGAAAATCCTTCAACAAACCTTCTGTAGTACCCTGCTAACCCCAGGAAACTGCGTACCTCAGTCGGAGTGGTAGGTATGGGCCATGCTTTTACTGCTTCTATCTTTTGTGTATCTACATGTATACCAGCATCCGACACGATATGACCCAAAAAGGATACTGAATTCAGCCAAAATTCACATTTTGAGAACTTGGCATATAGTTGACGGTCTCTGAGAATCTGGAGCACTGTCCGCAAATTCTCCTGGTGGTCTGCCTCTGAGCGAAAATACACCAGAATATTGTCAATAAACACTATCTCGCACAAGTCCAGGTATGGTCTGAAAATACTGTTCATCAGGTCCACAAACACGGCTGGAGCATTTGTCAGCCCAAAGGACATGACTAAGAATTCAAAATGGCCGTATCTGGTCCTGAAGGCAGTCTTTGGAATGTCCCTTTCACGAACCCAAACCTGATGATATCCGGACCTGAAGTCAATTTTGAAGAAATACCTGGCTCCCTGCAACTGATCAAATAAATCATCTATTCTGGGAAGCAGATACTTATTCTTGATTGTGACTTTATTCAGTTGCCGATAGTCTATACACATCCGGAGGGAACTATCCTTCTTTCTCACAAACAAAACTAGCGCACCCCAAGGTGAAGTACTCGGCCTGATAAAGCCCTTATCTAATAAATCTTTCAACTTCTCCTTTAGTTCTCCGAGTTCAGCAAGAGCCATGCGATAAGGGGGAATTGATATGGGCTGGGTGCCTGGTAATAAATCAATTGCAAAGTCTATTTCCTTTTCTGGGGGAATACTAGGTAACTCATCCAGAAATACATCGGGGAATTCATTCACCACTTGAACAGACTGGAGAGTCGGAGGCTCTACCCGAACATCCTGAACTCTGACAATGTGGTAAATGCACCCCTTGGCTATCAACTTTCTCGCCCGAAGATAGGAAATAAACCTACCTTTTGGCATAGCTATACTGCCCTTCCACTCTCGTACTGCCTCCCCTGGAAAGTGGAATCGGACCGTCTTGGTCCAGCATTCTACATTGGCATAGCATGGAGCTAACCAATCCATACCCATAATGGCGTCAAAATCAACCATTTCTAACTCTACCAAATCTGTTGTGGTCTGACGGTTAGCAACCTCTACTGTACACCCTCGATAAACCCTTCTAGCTATAATAGAGTCACCGTCAGGTGTAGATACTGAAAAGGGTTGCTGAAGCAATTCTTGTACAATACTGAACTTTCGAGCCACTAATGGGGTAACATAGGACAAGGTAGCTCCCGGATCGATCAATACAAAAGCAGGGTGAGAGCAAATAATCATCATACCTTTCACAACATCTGGAGACGCCTATGAATCCTATCTCCCTGGTAATGCATAGGTACGACTTGGACCCGCACCTGAACTGGAGGCCCCTGATCTGCCTCGGCCTCTACCTGCTGGAACTGAGGGCCTGTGCCCTACTGGGGATGCTGGAGCTCGTGACCCTGCTGATGACCTATCCTGTCGATCCCGGTCACCTTGACCTTTGGATGGGCAATCTCTCATCAGGTGACCTTCTTGGCCACAAATATAACACCCGGTGGAGCCATATCTGCATGCTCCAGAGTGGCGTCGACTGCAAATAGGGCAAAGTGGTAATGTATACCTACTCTGCTCTGCCCTCCTCTATTGCGGTGAATCTGCTGTTTGCAAACCTCCGCCGGACTCTGACTGCCCCCAGTGACTAAACCTTCCCCTTTGCTGCTGTGATGAAGGCGGGGGTCTAGGCGTCCTATCTGACAATTGTTGCCTGAGTCCTCCCCGGACCTCTCCTTGTAACTCAACTGGTCTGTCCCTGCAGCGCTGTCCCATTGCCACTCTCTGATGCCCTCAATATTCAGTGCGAATGCTTGAATTCAGGCAATATCCATGTCCTCTCACAGAGTAGCCATAATACAAGTCTCAACATACTCTGGATTCAATCCCATAATGAAACGGTGTACCCTAGATGGCATGGTATCAACAAAGGTTGGCGCATACCGGGCCAAAGAATCAAACCGCAAGGTGTATTCTCGAACACTCAATGCCCCCTACTCCAGGTGTAAAAACTAATCAACCCGAGCCTGTCGAATCTCCCGTGGTAGATAATGATCCAGAAAAGCCTCTGTGAAGCCAGACCAGGTCGGAGGGGAAACATCTCTCCCTCGAGACCTTTCCCAACTCTCATACCACAACACGACGATGTCCCGTAACCGAAATACCGCCAATTCGATCGACTCTGTGGGTGTGGCATGCATCACCCTGAAGATTCTCTGCATCTGGTCTAGAAAATCCTGGGGGTCCTCTGTCCTATCCGTACTTGTAAACTGCGGGGGACTCAGTGCTAAAAATTCTTGGACACTTGAACTCCCGGGCCCTCCTGACGACTCTGCAGCTGTAGATGGCATCGGCTGACGTTGAGAGACCATCATTTATGCTAACATGACTACTGCACTCCTGACCTCCTGGTCAGACGGTATAGGTATGGGGACTGCTGGAGGTGGAGTCATCCCAAGTGGCTCCTGATGTGGTGGAGACTGTTGAGAAGGTCGGGACGATGCCTCTGTATCGCCCTCAGATCGGGCTGATTCTAAATGAGGCTGAGGCCTCCTTCTGGTGCCCTCTCTTGCTATTGTATCCAACCTTCGGCCTGTGATAGGATGTCGCTAGTCTGACATTTTATCTGTAAACAAAGAGTATAGTAAGCTCTAGGGACTCAACCCTATATTATACCGCTCTATAGCACGACTGAATGAGAAGAAAGAGTAACCATCCTATCATACCTTGCAGCCTCCTGTCTATAGTATGTGGTGCACAACACATCCATAGACAAGACTCTACTTAGCACGGCTTGCAGACTCCCTGGGATACGACCTTCTCTGATACCAAGTTTGTCACGCCCCGCCTTGGGAGGCATGACTGGCACCTGGTGCCCTACTAGGATGTGGACTGCTGGACTGCTGAGCCTAAGCACTTCTGGTGCCAGGCTGGCTCTAATTCTGGATTTATTAAAACAATGGGCTATATAACGGCTGTAAATATAGCCTCCGGCCGACAAGGCCTATAGCCACCTGTAGGAATATAACAGCTACCCAGAACAACTGAACATAAAGGAACCTATGCAGGCCGACAAGGCCACCATTCTTACTAGTTCATCTGAGAAATGAAAACAAGTACCAACCTACTATGTGACCGACAAGGTCACCACTACCAACTGAATAAGGCCCCACACGGCCGCTGCATAAAACTGAAACACACAAATGGCCCCACACGGCCTACACAGCTAACCACAGGGAATATATACAATCTGCTAGCCTCTAAGAATAGCAAGATGGTCAAGAAAGGGCCTCGGCCTACCCATACTATACAAATAAAAGAGAAGTCAACCTTTGTCTTTCGAGCTCCGGATGAAAGGAGCTGAAGGCGCTGTACGCTGGCTGGAACTACGAGGGTTCTGCTCCTCGTCTATGAGTACTTATAGGCAAGTAATGCAGCGCCCCAAACGGGCGTCAATATCGCTGGTACTGAGTATGCAAAGCAACAAATGAAAGTACTGAATGTAAACAATAAAACTGATAGAACTGAAGTAATAAGGAAACAGATTGTAATTGACTGGAAATGTGAATTCAAGACTGTCCTTAACTACACTGAAAGGAGTAGGAGTCGTACCTGGTAACGTGGCATTCTACTGTCTATCCATCTATATCTAGCATAACATAGCACACATGAACCTTACCTGACCCCCATAAGCCGGAAGGTACAATCATCACAAAATCTATACCCCTACCCCGGTCATCCCATCTCCCCTAGTAACTATAAGCATCCTGTCAGTTCCCTGGGTATGCACTTCGGCCTACTGAGCCCCTGACTATAACTGAACCTGAGTCCGGAGGACTCCTGAAATCAACACCCCGGGCGTAAGCGCTCGACGGGGGTGTATAAAAGCCGACCAAGGCATAATATGGGGAACTAGCATCCCATCTTTGTCCCTAGCGGACAACATGCCACTCCATAGAGCGACGTATCCTTACCCTCTGGCGGACGAGTCGATACAGCTATCAACCCTGGGGCAGTCATGGATGCTAGGTAATCCAGCCCAAAACAACAGAAGCAAGTCTCAACTAATAATAATACTTCATATAATACATGCTGAAACTGATAATAATACTGTATATATATATATATATTCTATGACATGTTGTACTAAATCTGGTATTGAAACAAGATATAATATTGCCAAAATATTCTGCTGAGAATCATGTTATTCAACTAAATTCCATGATAAATACGAGTTAATATTTCTAACGGGCGTTACTAAATTCATACTGAACATAATATACGGCTTCTGAAACATTCTACTGGAATTTGTACCATTTTACTATACTGGAACTACTAGCTTGCCGAAAGAAACTGGCTTTTCATACCTTAACTGTCGGCTTCCTGATTAACTGGCATAGCTTGGCCAATATTCACCTATTTCCCTAACTGTATTCATATTCGCGAAGGAATAGAATTAATTCTACTATTATTTTTGAGAGAAACCATACTTATGAATATATTTACTGCCTATTCTTCGACTTATTGATGAACGGCCAAAAAATCGTAATTTCTCAGGAGTCTAGAAGGGAGAAATACTTACTTTAATGCCGGGAGTGTATTAACACTAGTTTGGAGCAATTCCAATCACTTTGACTCGGCGGGTCGCCGCTTCGCCTGGCGATTCTCGCGAAACTAACTCCGTAGGAATACTCCCTGCAGCTTTATGCTTCGGTACCCGAAGTTAATTTGAGTTTGAACTGCGTTTGACGGCGTAGTCAGACAGAAATCTTCGTTAACCCTTCGTCCTCTCTGTTTTCTGGCCGTTTTCACTAAAAATAATATAAGAAATGACTTAAAAACAAATTGGGAGGCCTTATATACTTGGGGCCTTTAAGTCGCATTTGTCGAATGTGACTTATAAGTCGCATTTGTCGAATGCAATTTATAAGTCGCATTTGCCTTGCGACGCTCCGACTTGGCGCTTGTCTAGTCTCTCCCCGGGCCCTTTTCTCGCACGTATGGCATTTTAAAACTCTTAACCAACATGCGATAGGCCAACTAACTGTCAAGAACTTATGGGGTGTAACAGGCACCATCAAGTCCCACCATCCTCTGAATATCATGTGCCCAAGAAGGTTGCCCATGCAGAGTTTAGGGTAGCCATCCAAATGTTCGCACAGGCATTGACCGCCCAAGTCAAGCAACAAGCAGTGGCTCATGTTCCCTAGAATGGGAATGCAGCAGCGGCTTGGTTCAGGATTTTCTCAGGATGAATCCCCCTGAGTTTCTTGTGTCAAGAGTGGATGAGGATCCCCATGAGTTCATTGATGAGATCCATAAGATAACCCAGATTATGGGGGTGACGGGGAGGAGTGTGTAGATCTAGCCTCTAATCAGTTGAAAGGAGTTTCTCATATCTGGTCCAAACAATGAAAGGATAGAACGAGAGTTGGAGCGATACCCATTGGTTGGGATGAGTTTCTTACCGCATTCATGGACCAATTCTTTCCCTGAGAGATGAGGGAGATTAAGGCAGTAGAGTTTGTGAACCTGAGGAATAACAATATGATAGTCCAGGAGTATGCTAATGTGATGGAAAACACTCTTAGCAGGCTTTCAATGGAGAGTGTGTCTCATGTAGATGAGGGGAGGAAAGAGTTGGTGAAGGATTTGCATAGGCTTGCAAGACTAGGATTTCGCCTTGTTGATTCGACAGATGGTGGTGTCATTGTTCCAAACGGTTCAGAATCCTCTTTAATGATTGAGGTCAAGGCTATGCAAGACAAGGATGCTATTTTGGTAAAGTAGAAGAAAGCGGTTAGAATCAGAAGGTTGAGGTATTCTCGCAAGGGGGAGATGGTTACTTTGATATCAGGGTTGTCTGTATGTTCCGGGTGTTGATGACTTGTGAGATCAGATGTTGCATGAGGCTCATAGTTCCCAATACTCTATACATCCAGGTGCCACCAAGACGTACCATGGACTACGGGAAGTTTATTGGTGGAGTGGCATAAAAAGGACATATCGGAGTTTGTGGCTAAGTGTCCAAATTGACAACAAGTGAAAGTTGAGCATTAAAGAACTGGAGGTATTCTTCAAGACATTAGTATCCCAACTTGAAAGTGGGAGGAAATAAATAAGGAATTTATTATAGGGTTGCCTCATACTCGTTGATAGTACGACTCTCTTTGGGTGGTTGTAGATAGGTTGACTAAGGCAACTCATTTTTTACCGATCAAAACTACCGATTCAGTGGAGGATTATGCAAAATTGTATATTGGAGAGCTATTTTGGTTGCATGGAGTGCCCTTCTCTATCATAACATATAGAGGTACTCAATTTACTTCCCGATTTTAGAGTTCTTTTCAGAAGGGACTCGGTACTTAGGTCAAGCTTAGCACAGCTTTTCACCTGCAAACTGATGGTCAGGCTAAGTGGACCATTCATACTCTTGAAGATATGTTGAGAGCATGTGTGATTGATTTCAAAGGTAGTTGGGATGACCACTTACCTTTTATCGAGTTTTCTTACAACAATAGTTACCACTCCAGCATTCAGATGGCTCCATTTTAGGCTTATTATATGCGGAGATGTAGATCGCCTATTAGTTTGTTTGAAGTGGGTGAAGCTACATTGATAGGGACAAATTCAGTTCATGAGGCTATGGAGAAAGTTCAGCTTATAAGAAAAAGGTTGAAAACAGCTCAGAGTCATCAAAAATCCAATACAGATGTAAGGAGAAAAGAACTTGAGTTTGATGTTAAGGATTTGGCATTTCTAAAGGTGTCTCCCATGAAAGGAGTGATGAGATTTGGAAATAAATGGAAGCTTAGCCCCCAATATGTTGGCCCGCACAAGATTTTGAGACGTGTTGGCAAGGTGGCCTATGAGTTGAAGTTGCCCTCATAGTTAGCTTTAGTACATCTAGTTTTCCATGTTTTGCTCTTGAAGAAGAGCATAGGTCACCCGACTTTGGTTGTTCTGGTGGAGAGCATAGGTGCAAAGGATGGCCCCATCCTTCGATATGAGGAGGTACTAGTTTAAATTAATGATCGTTAGGTTTAAAAGTTTAGGAACAAGCAGGTAGCTTCATTAAAGGTTTTGTGGAGGAATCAGCATGTTGAGGGAGCTACATGGGAAGCCGAGGCAAATATGATGGCTAAATATCTGCATTTTTTCCCTTCCAGCTCAGTTCCAACTTGAGATATCAGTTTCCTTCTTGATACTTTGTTTAGTTTCATGTCTAGTTCATGTCACTCAATTTCCTGTATGTTCCTGCATATATGTGTGATTCATGAATTCAGTTCAATCAAGTGTTTTAGTCCAGAGTTAGTCACTCCATCAGTTTTCAGATTCAGGTGTTCAGTATTTGGGATGTCAAGTCCTTACCCCAGTTATTCAATATGTTTACCCACATTCAAGGATGAATGTTCCCAAGGGGGAGATATTGTAATACCCCAAAAGTTCCTAAGAAATAGATGGGAGAATCAGAGATGAGGTCTACAAAAAAATCAAAATTTTTGCACCAAAAGGACTAGTGGTACGAGTCGTGATACGAAGTGACTGGTTATGGTCTCATTCATGGTGGAATTCTGAAGTTGCTGTCTAGATGATGAGTCACACCACAAGTCGTGAGGTATAGGTATGACTTGTGGTTATGAGTCGTGATGAGTTTCCTGGTGGTGTCGGGGTATGATGTCACGGATCATGGTACGACTCATACTAATTAACCACAAGTCGTGATGGAAGTCATTGTCAGGAATTTGCTGGTGAAGGGGAAGATGTCATGACTTATAGAACAACTTGTGGTAGGACACCACGAGTCATGATATGCAATCGTGGTAAGATTTAGAGATGCTGCAGGGAGGAGCAGTGGTACCAATGAAAGGCAACCATGAGTCGTTACTTCGTTGTACGGCTCATGGTGAGAGTCGTGATGACTGGCAGTCCCTATTTTCCAAATTTTTCATTAAGGGAATTTTCATAATTCCTAAGTTCCTAAGTCTTAAACTACTTCGTTTTAAGCTCTGTTAGGAGGATTTTAAGAGGGTTTAGCCTATCCTAATTCATTCACCTCCCATGTATGCAAGAGTAGAGACTTCTCTTTTAAGATCAAGCTTGAAACCCTCCAATTCTCTTGGTTTTTCAAGGAAGAGTGTGGAATCAGATTTTCTGGGTATGTAGGGCTATGAATAGGGGTTCCTTTCACTCTCATGCTTAAAAGTTTCTTCAATTTCATGAATTTAAGTTCTAGATCAAGTTCATGATCCTTATTCCTAATTTTGTGAAATTCTCTATGATTTAGTTATGTGTTAATTCCTTTAATGTTTCAAATCATTTTTTAAGATCTATGGGCATATTTTATACCTATTTTGATTATTAATTCATAGTTTCAAATTTTAATCAGTTTATTCCCAATTATGCAAGTTTCATAAAAGTCAAGTTATTATTCTATTATGATTTTGATCTTCCCAAGCCCTAAATTATGATTTACGATTTATGATTTATGATATGATTTCCTTCAAGTACTCTTCATGGATTTATGGAATTCAAGTATAGTGAATTTTCTCAAAGCATTTATGTTCTTCATGATTTATGAGTTTATGATTTTGGCCGACTCACGGGTCCTAATTCATGGCTTATCATGTATTTCAAGTATGATCAACTATGTTATGGTTTATCTAGCCATGAACTTCATGAATGATTTCACGATTACAATACAAGCCCTCATATGCATGTTCTTGGGATCAGTTTCTAGCACCAAGTAGACCCGGTGTTCAGGTAAACCCTGTGGTATCAAAACTACATGCCACCATAGGTATATGTATTCATGGACCCCTTGTGATGTCATGTCATGCACTTCCCTTGCCTGGCAAGCGTGGGATGGCTCTGCCCACTTGAGCGAGATAGTTGGGGCATCAGGTAAGATCTACATGATGGTGTCAGTTAAGACAAGTTCTCCCATTGTTCCTCATGATTTATGCATTGTCATATTTAAAATATTTTGGCTCAAGTTATGTTTCTACAAGGTTTTCCTTATGATTATGATTATGACTAGTTTATGAATAGTTCTAAAAATTTTGAGCCTCATGTTTATGTTATGACTATTATAGCATGTTTTGAACATTCCTACTCTTATGAAACCTTATGTATTTTGATTGATCCATTTTATTTACCTTGCATACTCAGTACATTCCAAGTACTAACCGCATACTCTATGTTGTATCATATTATGATATAGGCTCGGACATTCAAGGCCAGTCTTTTCATTAGCCGATCATCAAAGTTCATCTCAACCAGATGTTGGTGAGTCCTTATCCTTAGAGGACCTTCAAGTAGTCATATTATTGCTATTTTTAGTTTGAGATTGTTAGTGATCTAGTTGGCGTCTTGTCCCATCAGCACGTCAGTATGTTAGGGGCTTTTCAAACATGGAGTTGTTTTCAGTTTCGGATTTAGTGTTATATATCTCTGTTGTGTAAATGTTTAATATTCAGACTTTTGTTATTTCAGAATTTAGTTTCTTCTTACCTTGATTATGTTGAGTTAGTTATCACGTTCATGCCATGGGTCGACTTGGATCCATTTATGATTCTAGGTTCCCGTGTCTAGATCTGAGCCTCTATTCGGGTCTTGACAAGAAATGTCCATATCACTGATCAACAATGAGCCCTTGCACTCCTTCTTCACGTGCTTTCCCAACCCAAACACAAACTTTCTCATTCTAACCCTCATGTTCAATACCATTTCCGGAGTATATCTAGATAACTAGATGAACTTAAGGCTATACTCCTTCACGCTCATAGTTCCTTGCCTCAAGTTAACAAACTCTTCTATTTTTGCCTCTCTAAGCTCTTGAGGGAATAAGTGGTTCAAGAAAGCTTTCTCAAAACTGTACCAAGTTGTTGGAGCTGCATTCTCACCTTGTCCTTGCTCCCACTAGTCATACCATACATTAGCCATATCCGTGAGCTGATAAGAAGCAAACTCAACTCCTTCTGTCTCTGTGGCATGCATTTCCTTCAAGATCTTCTAGATCTCAATAAAGTTACGGGGTGTCCTCATCAACATTAGACCCTGTAAATACTGGAGGATTCATCCTAAAGAACTCTCTAATCCTTGATGCTCTTGATTCGTGAGAACTAAAACTAGTTGGTGCTGAGTCCTGACGGCCTGACTAAGCAGTCACCAACTGAGTGAGCATCTGATTTGCCCCTCTAAACTCTTCCCATGAAGTACCCATACTAAAGCGCTAAGGAATTGGTGTCTTTGGAATCCTTCAACTAGTGGTTGAGGAATCTTGGGCTCCAACACTAGATCTCTGAACTAGATATGTGGCTCATTTCGGGTTTGAATCCTACCTTGTGGAGGCATGTTAGTTGAGTTCCACTAGCTGGTAGTATGTCTTAGAGGCATGACCTGAATCACATGAATGCATGAGTTAGGAGGAAGTCTTTATAGAGTCAAACTCTATCACATGATCTGGAGTATGAAATAAGGGAAGTATTTCCTAACACCCTATAGTCTCCCTATTATAGATGTGGCATGCTTCACACCTATAAGAAGAACACTACTAGATGCGGCTTCATAGACACCATAGGTCTCTTTGAACCTAAATGTCTAATACCAAGTTTGTCACATCTCGGGTCTACACCTTGGAAATAGCTGGCATTCAGATCACTTAGTAATCCAAGTGCACCGTTAGCCTAGCTTACAACTAGCTGAGAATACAATAAAGTAATATGGAGGCTAAAGCTGTAATGGGCCCAATAAGATAAGCTAAAATTTATTAACTGCAATTGAGATCAATGTTAAAAAGTAATATTATTGACTCAACTCTAACTCTATCTATGAAGCCTCTATAACTAAAAGACAACTGCCTGCACAAAGCTCACGTGGCTAACTCAAGCTTTATAAAATAAAACAACTCAATAAGACTAAGACTCTCCAAATGTAGGAGGCCTCATCAAAAGTTGAACGGAGGTGAAATCCTAGCGAAGCGTCTGCTGCTGATCCTGTATACCTAAATCTACATCATAATAAGATGCAGTGTGAAAGGGCATCAGTACGTAGAATGTACAGTATGTAATATGGCTAAATGAAACAATAGTTAAGCAAGAACATTAAAGCTAATGAAATAAACTGACTAAAATAATCTAACTGAAACTGAAGCTCTGAATGATGCATAAAACACAATATGATCAATGTGTAAAATAGTTACGCAATAAAACTATGCATCAAAATAATCTCTATAAAGTACATATAGATATATATAACTTTAACTTGGGGAGTATCTCATAACCAACATCATCATGAATGAGCACATGCCCAACTATCTCGCTCAAGTAGGCAGAGTCACTCAAACCCTTGTCAGGCAGAGAAGGATCTAAATTGTGGATCCATAACTAAATTTCTTACTAGGGACTTATTTGCGGAGTCACATGAATCAACAGTATGATACTAACCAACACAAGCTATGTAGTTTTGGGGTTTATGAGTTATCTGAATTCTTCACCCAATTTAGTGCTAAATAGTCCTCCCAAAACTATGCTCATATAATTATGACAATATAAGGAAACTGAAAACTTCTTTATGAAGCACTTTAGCTATACATATAATATATGTTTTAAAACTCTTGTTGAGCCTTGGCTCAAAATCTTTTTACTTTACTCATGAGCCTTGGCTCAAAACTTTGCTTTAAACTTGTGAGATCCTATGCTCAGAACCTTTGATTTTAATGAAAATGAATTCATTTTATCTTTTAAAAATCATGCCATAAACCATGATTTCTTTCTCAAAATCTCTTCACAAAAACTCTCTTAAAAATCTGCTCAACTTTATGAAGATAGTGCATTTATCTCGAATAGCAATGCTTTCAAAATCATGACTTTCATGCAATTGGATTCATAGTATAAAAGACATGAACCATCATCAAAAAATCAAGAATCAAGAGATAATCATCAATAAAAATCAAGAGAGTACCGATCAACAACCAACAGATATCATAGATTACAATTCAATATGAGAATTCAAAAATGAGCAATTCAATAAATAGAGAAGAAGAGTAATTCAAGAAATTGGGAAAAATCCCTAGATTTAACTTCAATGGAATCTTTGATGTATGGAATGAGGAAGAATAGGAATCCTCACTTAAGTTAGCCTTACATAGCTAGAATGAAGAACTAGACTCAAGAGTTTATGATCTTCCTAGCTTGCTTTGATGACTTGAGAGCTTATGATCTTGAACTTACGTTGTAATGGAAGGGCATAAGAGTTTAAACTAATTAAACCCTTAAATATACTCCTTAGAAATCCTAAAACATTCTATTTTAGGTTCTTAAAACATAGAAAGTTATGAAAATACCCCTGAGATCCTATATGTAAAATTGACCAGCCAGTGATTACGTGTCACTTGACAACTCACAAATGGACTTGAGGCTCGTTAGGTGTACTCATTACATCTGGAGTAATTTTATCACTTTTTGATCTTTATCTCACAACCTAATAGAATGCCTAACTTAATGAATCTTCATCTATGCTAAAGAATTATTGTCTAAGTCATTGGAACTGGGAAGAAAATGCCAAGTTTTGTAACTTTGCTCGAGGCAACTTCACTTAATGGACCGTTAAGTCACTTGACGAGCCATTCTGTGTTGTTTGTCTAATTTTTGTTGGTTTTCTATTTTATGTCTAGGATTTGATCTTAGGTACTTTTGGGGGGTCATTACATATATTTACCTATTCTCTATTACTCGTTCCTATAATTGCTTATTTTCTATAATTCCTTAAATTCATCGCTTGTGATCCGGTGCCTAGTAGTAATATTATTCCATTAGTAGAGAGGAGTTATAGAGGAGTGAGGAAGAGTCAATAAGTAAAGTATTCAGATGACTGTGGTGTTCCATTTCTTGATTTTAGAAGCCAAACAGGGCTTTGTGTAATTTCGTACAATATTTCCCTGTTGTTGTGCTTGATTTTGCCCTATGAGGCCTATGTGTTGATTCTGGATAGCTTGTGGGTGCTGAAATTTTGGGATAATACCAATTATAAAGAAAACTCTGGCAAATGTTTTATAGTATTTCAAAGTCTACTACTATCTGCAGTCATCATTTAAGGATGAATCATCCCAGTGGGAGATATTGTAACACCTTGTACCCTGAAAAAGAATTTTCGATCCTAGTATGTAGTTTTACTCATCTTATGGGGAGTATATTTGCTGGTGAAATGCTTAACCCTGTGTGGAAGTTCCCGGGAGTTGAAATGCCAAAAGTGGGAAGTTTTAGAAATTTTCACTGTGTAGGTATCATGAATGACATACGAGCTGTAGATGAGATCTATGAGTTGTGAATCCCGCCGTATGTGGAGGCAAGATACTTTAAGTCACTGGACTAACCTACGATCCAACATATGACCCGTAGATGGGATATACTAAGTGGACACTGAACAGCAAATGGAAGTCCTATTTTTCTAAGCTACTATTAAAGGTTTATAAAGACAACCTAGGAAGCGCATGTTAAATCTATAAACCGTATATGGCTATCATAATTGGAGATCAAAATATTTTGATCTACTAGATAAGAGTTACAAAATCATCTACTGACTGTATATTGGACTTCTAGTTCATACGTGGCTCCGTAAATGAGACTTTAAAGAAGTGAAAGTTCCCTACTTCAATCTACGATTTGATTTATGGACTGTCGATTCAATCCATGGTTCGTAATAGTGACACAACTACTATAAGTTGCATTTTTCCTCCCTACTTCTATAAATAGCTCCACCCCCAACTATTTAATCATTTTCTTTACCTCTAGCTCAGTGAAACAGCCCTCCCACCCTTCTCCAAGCTCTTTCCATGAATCATTTCATGCAAGCCTAGATTTGTAAACCCTAGCTTCTACTCTCTTAGAGTTTCAAGGGAAAACCCTCTTTCTAGCTAAAGGAACTTGGCAACCTCTCTCTCAAGCTTACACTATTGATCTTCTCTTGCTTTTAAAGAATTAAGATATGTAGGAAAATCCTAAAATTGTGGTACATCATGCTCTTCCCATAATTTTCTACCTCTTAAATCATGCAAAGTTCTAGTAGTTGATTTTGAGAATTTTTTCCATGATTTGATGATTCCATGTCTAAAGTTTTGAGAACCTTGTATATCTAGCATGATTTAAGTTAAATCTATCTCATGAGTGAAATTATATGAAGTTTTATGAATATGCATGGAAATGTTGAATATAATTGTTTTTCCCTTATGAGTCAAATTGTAGAATTGATAAAATATTTTGAGGTTATTGTTATGGATTTGGCCAAGGCTACACACCTACATGTTTTGAGATCATTGTTGTCATAGATTTTAGCCAAGGCTACACATATGAATTACTTGAATAGATAAATTATTATTTTAGCATGACTATGAGTTTTCAAGAGTTAAAAGTATGATTTTACAATTGTTCATCTTCTTGTTATTTTAAAGTTTAAATATGTATATACGTGCAAACACACACATCAGTTTGAGCCCAAGGGCTATGCTCAAGCCTTCAAAAGAGGCATATTTTCATAGATAGAGCCTTCAGAAAAGGCCAAGCATGCAGAACAGTTAACAGTCTGATTTTAAGCACAAGGGCTATTACAATATCAGTATTTTCAAAAATTGAGTAAGTGATTAAATGAGCTAGCATAAGCCTCTCAAGGAAAGTGCCAGAAACTACATTTTCCAATGTAGAGGTGGAGCATATTGTTGTTTTGGGCTCTTCCCCAGATTTTATTCCCCTGTAGAGGATGACTCAGAAAATCTTGCTAGAAAGTCAGTTCAGGCCCCTTATACACAAGGTAGGGTAGTGGGCTTATTCGGTCGATCCATAGGGATCGGACACTATGTTTACATGGTGTACTATGTTCAGTTATGCTAAGATCTCCATGGTATTTTCAATCAATATTTTCAGGAAGAGCTTTCAGTCACTTATAGTATGAGTACAGATTTTAAAAAGGGGCAATTTACATGTTTTTCTTTGAGAATCCTTATGACTACATGGTTTTATTATGATTTTTATGCATAGTCTCTCTCTACTCCTTAGTATTTTATATTTTATATGTTTTAACTATCTTACATACAATACAATTCCATATACTAACACCCCTTCTTGTTGGGGCGCTTCAATGTTTAATAATGCAGCCTTAAGTATAGCCACTCTCAGACGAGCAACTCAGTAGACTAATCCTAGCGCAGCTTTTGGTGAGCCCCACTCTCTCTTACTGCTATATTTTAGCAGTTATCTAGTTTTTTTAGGTCATATCAGGGACCTTGTATCGTTAATTCAGATACTTTCAATTTAGTAGAGGCTTCATAGACTGGTTGTTTGGTAATGTGATCTTTTATTTATACTTTAACTTTTACGGTTAGGCCACCTTCTGAAAAAACAACAATTTTATGAAACTTCTCCATCTCAGTTATATGATTTACCTCAAATTTCAAATTTTTCTTATTAATTTATGTCTTGATTTGATGTGTGCTCACAATTCCAGGCCAGTTCAGCATTACACTCAAGTCAAAAATGACTTTGGGTATCGATTTCGCCTAGGCCATAGGTTGGGTCATGACATAGGATGAAACAGATACCATTCCTAAAGAATCCATAAAAGATGAATAATAAGAATTGTTACCAAAAGAATCTAAGCAATGTATAATGATTCCAAATTGGCCAAGGCATTATGAATCCTTAAGATTGATTTCTCACTCCCAAGATCTGATATGCCACGGTTTTTACGGCATTTTCGACACTTAAAACATAGAAAAGATTCTAGACTTGGGTGTGTTTATACAGATATGAGGTTCTTTTACTTTGTTTTTAGGGAAATCAGGTCTAGGAGTTGGATTTTGGAAAAAGAGTGCAAAAATGTAGACAAATGGCTAACTACAGGTCAAAGTATGAGTCGTACCTGATAACCGTAGCATAACATCAGAGCATACACAAGTGCGGAGTTCAATGTACAATTGATAGTACAAGTCATACTACCTAGATACGAGCCATACTAAGTGTCTATGGTATAGAATCAAAAGATGTTCATTGACAAATGCCACGAGTCATGACACCAATGTATGAGTCGTACTAACAGACTCGTGGTGGGATTTAGAGGATCAAATACTTGGCATCCTCAGGGCACAAATTGATTGCACGGGTCATACTAGCATGGTACAAGTCGGATGAAGGACCCATAGGAGAATCATCAGAGATACCACATTTCAGAAGTCCAAACCACGATTGACACCTATGACTCATAGTGACATTGCACAAGTATTACCAGCCTCCTGTACTTGAGAGATCCAAAAGCTGCAAAACCATACCAAGAGCGCAGACCATGACTCGTAGGTCATCCCAGAAGAAAAATCCCTATTAATTTAGGAAAGAATTTCATTAATTGTATAAATACCTTCCTTTTATTTTTTCATAGAGAATCTGACACTTTTGATTGTATTTGTGTTTTGAGTTTCCCAACTCTTCTGGAGAATGAAGTACGTGAAAGAAACACAAGTTTTTCATCATTATTTTCTTTATTTTCGAGGATTATTGTGCAATTTATTCATGGGTTTTATTCCTTCAATATTGTAAGTTGTTTATTAAGATTTCTTTTATGATTTCTAATTTCTTTCTTGCAATTATGAGTAGCTAAAATCTCCATAAGTAGATTTGTGGAAAATTTAATGAAATAACAAACTAGGGTTAACTTTCACGACCCCAACGTACACCGGGATCGTAAACACGGGACAAGGAGCTCCGAGAGACCCCAAATCGATCCATGGCGTGAGCATACATTTAATTTATTCATTGTAAGAGGAAGAATTAACATAAGGAAACGAAATCATGACACAATAATCGAGAAAAGACAATACATGATCCATACATACCGGCTGAATACAACTAATAGTCAGAAAAGCCTCTAATCATTAGAGGCAAGTTGAAGGGACAATACCCCAACTAACCCTACAATACCGAAACTGAAAGAGAACAATAGAGTCTTAATATATGGCCCTCGGAACATGAGGACTCACCAAATAAGCTGATAGAAAACTCTGAAGAGCTACTGAAAAGGCTGAGCCTGAGAGTTGGGTCTTGTATCATGAAACGATACAGCATAGAAAATATGCGGTCAGTATGTGGAATGTACCGAGTATGCAAGGTAAGTAAAATGGACATTTAATATAAAACTAATAAATGATTAAAAGAGTAGGACATCATGCTCACATCATAAACATCGTAACATAACATAAGGCTCAAGGTTTTCAAAATATACGTAGTACGAACATGATCGTAATCATAGGAGAAAAGCTTTACTTAACAAGACTTGAGCCAAAATACATAATCATAAGCATTCATAAATCATGAGGAACAGTGGGAGATTCTCTTAACCGACATACCCCATATGAGCACACATGAAGTCCGACTTGTAAACCTAGTCGGGAGGCCATTCATACCATGCCAAGGGTAGAACCATGAAGGGCGTGATATCACCATGAAAAGGGCCAATTGGGTTGGGACAGTCACAAAGGAGGTCCCAACAAACCTACGATGGCACGTAGTTTATGAGATCCGGGGCTTAACTTGAGCACTGAACCTACTCGGTGTTTGATACTACTCCCAAAACATATATAGTGCTCATAGTATAACATGCATGAATTCATGGGCTAGTTCAATCATGATAATCATAAACATACTTGTACATACGTGAACTAGCCATGAAACAAGGCCGTGAGTCGGCAAAAACATAATTCATAAATCATAAGGTTCATACATACTTGTAGATCATGCATATAGCTTGAAATTCATGAAATCATGATGGGTAATTGATTAAATCCATAATTTAAATCATAACTCATGTTGGGCTTGTAAATATCATTAATGGAAAAGTAGATCATAAATCAATTCATCATGAGTCATGCATAATTAGGATTAATTTCATAGAAATCAAAATCGATAACATTATAAATAATTTAAATCATAAAAGCTGATCAAAAACCCATAGATTATGATAAGATTCTAAAATCACAAAGTCCATTAACAAATCATTAAATTTTTATATATTTCTACTTAAAAATCCAAATAACTTTTGATAGAATTTTCATGAAATCATAGAGAATGGGCATGGGTGTGAAAGGAAACACCCATTGATAGCCATACATACCTGAAAACAACTAATTCTTAATCTCTCTTGAAAGCCCAAGAAGGAATTGAAAGGATTTGAAGAGGGAAACCTTGAATCACCCTTGAACACCTCTCTATACTCTTGCATGAATCAATGAGGACTTAGAGTATATTATCCCTCTAAAAACCCACCTTTCATAAGCTAAAACGATGTAGTTTAGGTCTTAAGAACTTAGGAATTATGAAAAGACCCTTACTAAATTCGCAAGAAATTACTGCTAGGTGGTCCTAACGGACGACCTGACGGATCGTGGTCCATGGCAACGACTCGTTGCCTGACTCGTCAAGTACACTGCCTGGCCTTGCCTTCTGGGCTCAGAACGACTGACATAACGACTCGTTAGGGGCGACCACGACTCATAGTCACCAATCTCAGGTTTACTGCCTAAATTTCTTTTTCCTTCCTTCTACCTTACTCCACGGCTGACCTGACGACTCGTGGGGTCTGGCCACGAGTCGCTGCTATGCCCGTGGGGACCCTTCTCTTTGAAACTCCCTTGCTCATCACTCGCCTCCCGATGAGTCACCTGACAAATTGTGGGCCATCCTCACGAGTCATCCCGCAACTCGTCCTGAGTCTACAGCACCAATTTCACAGTTTTCCCATTTCAACTCCCGGGTCCGATCTTTGAGCTCTTGGGGTATAGTAATATCTCCCCCTTGGGAACATTCATCCTCGAATGTTGGAAACAAGCAGAGAACAGAAACATAGAATTATCATACTCAAATACTAATCATTTAAACCGAAGTTTCTATGGAATGACTACCTCTGATTGGTAACACATAGCTGAACTGATCTCATGCTTTACATACACATCCATACACATAAGAGAAACTTGATCGCATGAATTGAGCATGAAAACTAAATGGAGTCATAGGGAAAACTAATACCTCAAACTGACATTGATCTGGTAGAGAATAAATGTGGCTATTTAGCCATCATATCTGCTTCGGCTTCCCATGTAGCTCCTTCAACATGTTGATTTCTCCATAAGACTTTAACTGAAGTTACTTCCTTGGTCCTTAGCCTACGAACTTGACGATCTAATATTTCCACCAGGACTTCCTCATAGGTCAGGCTGTCTTTTACACCAACGCTGTCCACCGGAACTACTATAGCTGGATCTCCTAAACATTTCTTCAAAAGTGATACATGAAACACAGGATGCACAGAATACAACTATGAGGGAAATTCCAACTCATACGCTACCTTACCAACTCTTCTAATAATTCGGTAAGGAACAACATAGCGGGGACTGAATTTTCTCTTCTTCCTAAACCGCATGACTCCCTTCATGGGAGATACCTTTAGAAATACCCAATCATTTGCCTCAAACTCCAAATCCCTTATCCTCACATCAGACATATGACTTTTGATGACTCTGAGTGGTTTTTAATCGGTCCCTTATCAACTGAACCTTTACCATAGCCTCGTGAACCGAATCAGGCCCTATTATAGCTGCTTCACCAACCTCAAACCATCCAATCACCTCCGCCCATAAAGAGCCTCAAATGGTGTCATTTGGATGCTAGAGTGATAGTTGTTGTTGTAAGCAAATTCGTTCAAGGGTAAATCATCATCCCAGATACCTTTGAAACCCATACACATGCTCTTAACATGTCCTCGAGAGTTTAGATTATTTGTTCTGCCTGATCATCTGGTTGCGGATGAAAGGATGTACTTACCTTAACCTGAGTCCCAAGCCCCTTCTAAAAAGACCGCCAGAACTGGGAGGTAAACTGAGTACCTCAGTCCGAAATAATAGACAAGGGTACTCCATGAACTGGAACCAACTTCCGAATATACAATTTGGTGTAATCATCTGCTGAATCTGTGGTTTTCACTGATAGAAAATGTGCAGCCTTGATCAACCTGTCCACCACCACCCAAATGGAGTCATATTATCGGCGGGTACAGGGTAATCCTGTTATAAAATCCATATTAATCTCTTCCCACTTCCAAGTGGGAATGCTAATATCCTGAAGTATGCCACCTAGTCTTTGATACTCAACTTTTACTTGCTGATAGTTCGGGCACCTGGCCACGAATTCTGCAATATCCTTCTTCATGTCGTTCCAGCAATATATTTCCCGCAAATCATGATACATCTTGGTGGCACCCGGATGGATAGAGTACCTGGATCCATGTGCCTCATGCAATATCCGGCCCCTCAAATCATCAATGTCTGGAACACAAAGACAACCCTGGTACCAAATCACATCATCTCCCCTTTGGGAGAAAACCTCCACCTTTTGACTCCGCACATCTTCCTTCAATTTCCTCAAGATAGGGTCCTCATCTTGCCTAGATTTCACATCAACCACCACGGAAGAATTTGATCCATTTTGCACAACACCACCACCATCGGCTGAGTCGACCAACCTCACTCCCAACCTTGCAAGTCGATGGACATCTTTTGCCAGCTCTTTCTTTCCTTTCTCCACATGGGACACACTCTCCATAGGGAGCCTACTAAGTGATTCCGCTACCACGTTAGCCTTACCCAGATGGTAAAGGACACTCATATTGTAGTCCTTGAGTAGCTCCAACCACCTCCTTTGCTGAAGATTGAGATCTTTCTACGTGAAGACATATTGCAAGCTCTTATGGTCCGTAAACACATCCACATGGACCCCGTATAAGTAATGTCGCCATATCTTCAATGCGAACACCACCGCTGCCAACTCCAGATCATGGGTCGGGTAATTCTTCTCATGGACCTTTAACTGCCTGGAGGCATATGCTATTACCTTTCCCCGCTGCATCAATACACATCTGAGCCCGATTCTAAAAGCATCACAATAAACAACCAAACCATCCGTACCCTCAGGTAGGGTCAACACTGGTGCTGAAGTCAGTCGAGTCTTCAACTCTTCGAAGCTTTTCTCACAAGCCTCTGACCATTGGAACTTTACCTTCTTCTGAATCAACCTTGTCAATGGTGTTGAAATTGATTCTACTACTTCCCTGGTTGCCCAAGAATGATTTGAATGAAAACCTTGAAGACTTGCTCTGGATCACCTCCTCAACCTTTCAAGCTTGCATGCATGGAAGGAAATAACTTAGAATAGGTTTTTCCCACCTAACACCCATTAAATCGATCCTTTAAACGATGAAGTTTAGTCTTTAGGAACTTAGGAATTACAAAAAGGCCCTTACTAGATTCGCAGGAAATTACTGTCAGGTGGTCCTAATGGACGACCTGACGATTCGTGGTCCAGGGAAACAACTCGTCACCCTGCTCGTCAAGTAAACTGCCTCGTCTATCCTCCTAGGCTCATAAGGGGTCACTTCACGACTCGTCAAGGGTGACCACAACTCGTGCTCACCTGTCATTGGGTTCACTGCCTTACCTCTTCATTTTTCACTCACCTCTTCCCACGACTCGTTACTTCCTCCAATGAGTTGTGGTCAGCTTCTGTCGAGTATGCTGCCAATCAAATTTACCAACTATACTTCCTTTTCCCCACGAGTGCCCTGATGACTCATGGACTGTACTCACAAGTCGTGAGACGACTTGTCCTGAGGTTGCAACAAAACTTCCCGCTTTTCCCTATTTCAACTCCCGGATCCGATCTTTGAGCTCCCGAGGTATAACAATATCTGCCCCTTAGAACATTCATCCTCGAATGTTGGAAACAAGAAGAAAACAGAATCATGCAATTATCTTATTCAAATACTGGTCATTTAAATCGAAACTGATGGAATGACTACCTCCAATTTAAAATATTCAGCTGAACTGAATTCGCAAATCACCTACACACCCATATACATAAAAGAAATTGCGGACATGAACTGGACATGAAAACTAAATAGAGTCATAGCGTAAAACTGATATCTCAAGTCGGAACTGAGCCAGTAGAGAATAAGTGTGGGTATGTAGCTGTCATATCCGCTTCAACTTCCCAAGTAGCTCCCTCCACATGATGATTTCTCCATAACACCTTTACTGAAGCTACTTCCTTGTTCCTCAGCCTCTGAACCTGACGATCCAATATTTCAACTGGAACTTCCTCATAGCTAAGGCTATCCTTTACTCCAATGCTATCTATCGGGACTACTAGTGCTGGATCTCCCAAACATTTCTTCAAAAGTGACACATGAAACATAGGATGCATGAAAGATAACTCTGAGGGTAAGTCTAACTCATACGCTACCTTACCAACTCTTCTTATAAGTCGGTGGGGACCAACATAGAGGGGACTGAGTTTTCCTTTCTTCCTAAACCGCATGACTCCCTTCATGGGATATACCTTCAGAAATACCCAATCATCCACCTCGAACTCCAAATCTCTCCTCCTCACATCAGCATATGACTTTTGATGACTCTGAGTGGTTTTCAGCCTGTTCCTTATTAATTGAAACTTCACCATAGCCTCGTGAATCGAATTAGGCCCTATGATAGCTTCCTCACCAACCTCAAACTATCCAATGGGCAATATACATCTCCAACCATAAAAGAGACTCGAACGGCGCCATTTAGATTCTAGAGTGATAGTTGGTATAGTGGCAAGTTATCATCCAACTACCTTTGAAGTCCATCACACATGCTCTCAACATGTCCTTGAGGGTTTGGATTGTCTGCTCTGCTTGAGCATCGGTCTGCGGATGAAATGTTGTGCTGAGCTTAACCTGAGTCCCAAGACCCTTCTGAAAAGGCTGCCAGAACTGGGAGGTAAATTGAGTACCTCGGTCTGAAATAATAGACAAGGGTACACCATGTAGTCGAACCAACTCACGGATGTATAGTTTGGTATAATCATCCACTGAATCTGTGGTTTTCACTGGTAGGAAATTTGCAACCTGTCAACCTGTCAACCACCACCAAAATAGAATCATACTGTCGGCGAGTATGAGGTAGGCCTATAATGAAATCCGTGTTAATCCCTTCCTACTTCCAAGTAGGAATGCTGATATCCTGAAGTTCTCCTCCTGACCTTTAATGTTCAACCCTTATTTGCTGACAATTTGGGCATATGGCTACAAACTCTGCAATATCCTTTTTCATGTCATCCCACCAATAGATTTCTCGTAAATCACAATACATCTTGGTGGATCCCAGATGGATAGAATACCTGGTTCCATGTGCCTCATGCAATATCTGACTCCTTAAATCATCCACATCTGGAACACACGGACGACCCTAGTACAGCAGCACACCATCTCCCCCTTTGGAGAAAACCTCCACCTTTTTCCTTGGAAGGGATTCTTTCAGCTTTACCAACATCGGATCCTCATCTTGCCTAGATTTCACATGAGTCACCAAGGACGATTCTGATCCGTTTGCACGACAACACCGCCATCGGTTGAGTCGACCAACCTAACTCCCAACCTTGCAAGTCGAAGGATGGTAAAGAACACTCATGTCATAGTCTTTGAGTAGCTCTAACCACCTCCTTTGCCATAGATTGAGGTCTTTCTGTGTGAACACATATTGTAAACTCTTGTGGTCCGTAAATACATCCATATGGACCCCATATAAGTAATTTCTCCATATCTTCAATGCGAACACCACCACTTCCAACTCTAAATCATGGGTTGGGTAAATATTCTCATGGACTTTCAATTGTCTAGAGGCATATGCTATCAATTTTCCTTGCTGCATCAATACACACCTGAGTCCAATCCTCAAAGCATCACAATACACCACAAAAGCATCAGTACCCTCGGGTAGGGTCAACACTAGTGCTGAAGTGAGTCGAGTCTTCAGTTCTTGGAAGCTCTTCTCATAAGCCTATGACCATGAACTTCACCTTCGTCTGAGTCAACTTGGTCAATGGTGCTGCAATAGATGAGAAACCCTCAAAAAACCTCCAATAGTAACCAGCTAAACCCAAGAAACTCCAAATATCCAAAGGATTCACCGATCTAGGCCAATTCTCCACCGCCTCAATTTTTTGAAAATCTACCGTTATGCCCTCACTCGATACCACATGGCCCAAAAGAAATAACTACAAACTCATAATGACCATACTGCGTCCTAAAGGCTGTCTTCGGGATATCGCTCTCCTAAACTCTAAGTTGGTGATACCCAAATCTGAGATCAATCTTGGAGAAACACTTGGCATCCTTAAGCTGGTCAAACAAATCATTGATACTGGGTAATGGATACCCGTTCTTGAAGGTGACTTTGTTCTATTGTAGATAGTCAACGCACATCCGAAGCAAACCATCCTTCTTTTAGACAAAGAGGACGGTTCACTCTATTGGGACTTGCTCGGTCTAATAAAACCTTTATCTAACAAGTCTTTCAGTTTCTCTTTCAAATCATTTAGCTCTGTTGGAGCCATCCGATAGGGTGGAATAGATATCAGCTGGCTGTCGGGAAGAAGATCAATATTGAAATTAATCTCCCGCTTAGGAGATACACCTGGAAAATCATCAGGAAAGACCTCTGGATACTCACGTACTACTGGAACTAACTGGATAGTCGGGGTTTCAGAATCAACATCCTTAACCCTAACTAGATGGAACATGCAACCCTTTGAAATCATCTTCCTAGCCTTAAGGTAGGAAACGAATCGACCTACAAGCACAGCTGAACTACCCTTCCATTCTAAGACTAGTTCACCCAAAAATCTGAACTCTACTACCTAGGTTCTACAATTAACTGAAGCATAACATGCAAATAGCCAATCCATGCCGAAAATAACATCGAAATCAGTCATGGCTAAATCTATCAAATCTGCTGAGGTGACCTTATGAAGGACTGAGACTGGGTAACCTCTATACACCCATCTAGCTATAACTGAGTCACCTACTAGAGTACAAACTAAGAAGAGTTTTGAAAATACTTCGGGATTAACTCCAAAGCTACTGGCCATATAAGGTGCCACAAAAAAGACAAGGTAGCCCCCAGATCTAGCAAAGCACAAACATCAATATGGAAAACTCAAAACATACCAGTGACCACATTTGAGGAGACCTCCTGCTCCTGACGGGATGCTAAAGCATAAAATCTATTCTGGTGCTGACCGACAGTTGTGCTAGTAGATGCCCCCTGATGTGTTGAGCGTACAAAAGGGGCTACTAATCTAGAAGCTAGGCCTCATCCCCCAACCTGATCCTGTCTCACAAGTGGACAATCTCTAAGCATGTGCCTAGGCTGCCCACACCCGAAACAAGCACCTGAACCTGCCAAACACTGGTCTGTCTGCCCTCGACCATACCTGCGACAAGTTGGGATGCTAGAGTCTACGGGTCTACCGCTATGACCCCTTGAGTCTGATGCCCACCCTCGTTGCTCATGTATAGGTCTAGATGGCACACTCAATGCTGAAAAAGTCGGGGCGGATGATCTCTGATGAGTCTATTGTCAGTGCCTACCACCAGACCTCTATTGAGAGAATTTGTGGTCCTCGATGCTGGCCCTCTTGGCCTCCCTCTCTCTTGAATGTGCCTCCTCAATCTGCTGGGTGTACAACACTATGCGAGGAAAGTCCATGTCCTTCTGAAGCATGGAAGTCCTGCAATCTTTATCCAAATAACCTGCAACTCCATGGACGAATCTACTCACCCACATCCTCTGATCGGCTACCAACTCTGGGGCATATTTCAGTAGATGAGTGAACTCAATGGCATACTATTGTATAGTCAAGATCCCTTGCTTCAAATTCACAAATTCAACTGTTTTCAACTCCCTCATCTCCTGAGGGAAGAACCGATCTAGAAATGCAACATGGAACTCTTCCCAAGTGATCGGACCTGCCCCTGCGACCTTGCTATCCTTCAATTGATGAAACTAGATATGTGTGGCCCCTTTTAGCTAATAAGAGGCCAACTCGATGCACTCAACCCCATTCACCCCCATGACTTTGGTGATTTTAACAACCTCATTTATAAACTCATGTGGGTCCTCATCTACCTTGGACGCAAGGAACTCAAGTGGGTTCATCCTCAAGGAGTCTCTGACTTGAGTTGTCGCTACGTTGCCATTTTGCGGAACATGTGCAACGTCCTGCTGATTGACTTGAGCAGTCAAGGCATACGCGAGCATCTGAATAGCAGGCTGGAACTCAGCATGGGCAGCTGGCTCTGGTGCTTGGGGCTCCTGCAGTGGTGGGGCTTGCTGATGCCCATGACCATGGCCATCCTGTGGACTTCACCATCTCCATTCCTCCTTCCGTTCACTCTTCAAGGAGACATTATACTACAACTGTGAATAGCATGAACTAGAAGGATAGAAAGACCATTCATCGCACGACATAGATCATGAAAGAAGGGAACATTTCCTAAACGTCTCATAGCCTCATCGTCATAAGTGTGGCGTGCTTCACACCCATAAAAAGACTTTACATAATGCGGCTTTCGGACACCCTAAGACACTTCAAAAACTATGGATTTAATACTAAGTTTGTCATGATCCGAACTGAGGCTCGGATCGCGACACGGGACAAGGATCCCCGAGAGACCCTAAGTCGACCCATGGCATAAGAATACATCTAAATCAACCAAGAGACTGAATAACCGACTATACAATCATAGCGAAAGTCTATCTTGAATGTAACATCAGAACATAAAATCTGAAGCTAAATACATACATATGTTTGAATAGCCTCTAAATATGATGAGTTGATGGGACATGACCCCAACTAACTCAACAAGTTGAAAACTGAAATACATAAAGAAAAGATAGATATCAGGTCCTCGGAAGATGAGGACTCACCAATAAGCAGACGCTGACTTTGATAAGCTATCTAAGAGTGGGGCTGAAGCTGAGAGACGGGTCATGTATCATGAAACGATACATCATAGAAGTATGCGGTCAGTACGTGGAATGTACGAGTATGCAAGGTAAGTAAAACCGCTAAAGTAAGTAAAATCATTTAAACACAATGCATTAATTAAAACATAAACATCAGTAAACTAGGAGTAAGGCTTGCATGCATTCTTTCTGAAATTGTGATCTTTTCATAACATGAGAACACATATCTTTATACGTCAACCAACTCAAATGACTCAAAGTTGCAATATGATGTTTATAGAAAAGCTGAACATTGAGTCAAGCCTTGCTTTTAGAACATGCAAGTGTATATAAGGATCATGAGTAATGAATATGCATATCTGAATCATATAAAACAATGGGAGACTCGTCATTTAACCAACATACCACGATAGAGCTTATGTGGTCCCAACTATTACACTCAATTGGGCAGAGCCGTCCAAACCTTGCCAGGGCTAAGGACACTACATGGTATTAATATCAAGATCATGGGCCATTAGGGTCAGGGATAGCTCACAAGGGAGGTCCCAATAATATAATAGTATCAACCTACATTGGCGCGTAGTTCTGGGGCATAGGGTGATCGACCCTTATCCCGCTCGGTGCTAGACTCTTTTCCCAAAATATGAAAATGCTCTACATCATATATAACGAAGCTCAGCATCGTCTATTGATGAAGCTCAATGATCAAATACATCTCAAATACGAAATCATGCATATGATAATCTTTAGTTCAAACATACCACAAGCTGAAAACATACTTGGGAGCCTTTGCTCCAAAACCATGTGGTAAGCTATGCATAGGAAGATTTAACTCAATACATACCACAAGCTAAAACATAAATTTTGGATGTATTCACTCCAAAATTATGTGGTAAGCTTAGATCGGGAAAAATCCTCATTTAAACTTAAAATGTGGGCAATGCCCAAGACTTTATCATACTTAGAAATACTCAATTCTCATTGAAAAAATAATTATAAACATGGGTAGTTTCAAATCGTTCTTTTCATCATAATAGCTCATCATTATCACATTTACTTCACATTATAAATATCAATGGGCTTCCACATTACTAAGACTATAAACATAATTTTTTTTATTGAAATCATTATAAAATTATCCAATACTTTACTGTTCGATAATAAAATCATAATCAATTCATACCCATGTAAGGAAATTCAAGATTCATGTATTTGGGTTGAAACTCCATAACTTGATAACAGGAAATTCTCATATTTAGATAGAAATTGGGCATGGGTGTGGAAGGAATCACCCACTTATAACCCTACACACCTAGAAGGTATTGGTTCTACTACTTCTCTGGTTGCCCCAGAAGGATTTGAATGAAAACCTTGAAGACTTGCTCTAGATCACCTCCTCAACCTCTCAAGCTTGCATGCATGGAAGGAAATAACTTATAATAGGTTTTTCCCTCCTAAAACCCATTAAAAATGAGCCTTAAACGACGAAGTTTAGGCTTTAGGCACATAGGAATTACAAAAAGGCCCTTACTAGATTCGCAAGAAATTACGTCCAGGTGGTCCTAACGGACGACCTGATGGCTCATGGTCTAGGGAAACAACTCGTCACCCTGCTCGTCAAGTACACTGCCTTGTCTATCCTCCTAGGCTCATAACGGGTCACTTCACAACTCGTCAAGGGTGACCACGACTCATGGTCACCAGTCATTGAGTACACTGCCTTACCTCTTCATTTTTCAGTCATCTCTTCCCATGACTCTCACCACTACTCATTACTTCCTCCAATGAGTCATGGTCAACTTCTGTCGGGTACAATGCCTATCAAATTTCCCAACTATACTTTCTTTCCCCCACGAGTCACCTAACAACTCGTGGGCTGTCCTCACGAGTCGTGAGATGACTCATACTGAGGTTGCAACAAAACTTCCTGTTTTTCCCCGTTTCAACTCTCGGCTCCAATCTTTGAGCTCCCGGGGTATAGCAGATCCTAAACTTAGTTGGGTTCTTCATTGAAAATGACCATGTTATACTTCTTTTGAGGTGTAATTTTAGTGTTATCAAGATCTCTATTGGAAAGAATAATGATATCTTTGTGTATGTAAATAAGAAAAGAATGTCCCTAATGATCGTAAAGTATAACAGATAGTATTTCCTCAAAGCTAAAGAATGTTACCGAGAAATCCCCAAAAGATTTTGTATGGAATTTATGTAAGCTATGCATAATGAACCTAGAAAAGGTACCCTTCAATCTCTATGGCTATGTCTCTTGTTTCAATATTTCCTTATGAGTGTTTTCGTTGTTATATTATTTCTTTTGATTTGCATATGAGTACTATTCCGTATATACCCAAGTGTTTTTACTTTTGGGAGATGCATCTCACGATGCAGATTCAAGTGTTCAGAGCAACAAGTTTCCTCATCAGAATATCAATCGGTGTTCAGTTGGAGTTGGTGAGCCACATATCTTTTTTGGGGTTAGTTTATGCACTTTCTTATATTTTTGTCTTTTAGGTATGTCGGGGCCTTATTCCTGTATTTTCTATTCAGATGTTATGTATTAAAGGCTTCATAGACTAGAGTACTGTAGGTCATGCATATGTTTTAAAGGGAATTAGTTATTGTTATTTTGGACTTACATCTTTGTATTCTCATCTTTAGAATTTCATATACTATGTATGAAAAGAAGGCTTTAGATTACTCTTGTCTACATGTTTTCTGTTGTATATTTTAGAGTCGCCCCTATGTGATTGATGCTTGCCATTTTATTTTGTTTATGATATTATGTAAATATTATATCGATTGTGCACATAGAAGGGTCTTCTCGGGCAAGTTATGGCATCGGGTGCCGGTCTATCCCGCCATGGTTTTGGGGCACTACATTATGTTGACGCTCGTCCATTGTTTTGGTATATTTCCTACAAATTTTTTATTGTCATTCTATCGTTCTTTTATGGATGTCTGTCAGTCCTTTATTATACTATTGTTGGTTATGTTGACATGTTGTGTCATGTTGAGAATTATGGTTGGTTGTGTATCTCGAGTTTGAGTGTGTATATATGTGTTGGTAGTGAGTTGGTGGACTCATGTCAGTGTTGGTGATTGTCAGATTGTTTTTATCCTTATTAGAATTCTTATTTGTCTTTGTATGGTTTTGTTAGTATGTAGTGTGGTGTGTCTGGTCTTGTAATTAGGATTGTGTGTGTATATATATATATATGGCTAATGGCATGGTGGTAATTAAAGTCAGTGATTTCGACGGTCTCGTTGATAAACTTATATCGGTGGTCGTGGTCAATGAATTCATGTTAATTATTGTGACATTTAGGATGGACTTGTTATACGTATTGATGAATTTTGTCGAGTGTGGTAGTTCTTTAGTTGTATAGGAAATTGGGGATAGACTCAACAGGCTATGACTTTTCAGTTGGTGTCACATCCCTAGCTTACACCCTGGACAGGACATAGTACTTGGAGTCACAAGTAACCCCAAGTCAACCCCTGGTCTATCATGCATTGGCATTCTGAGTAAACATATAAATATAGCGGAAGCTTTAAAGTAAACTATAAAACATTTATGAAAATAGAGCTGAATCACAAATTTTCAAAATATCTGAACAAAACTACAAGTCTAAAAGAACCAAGTCTGTTTCTGAAAGCCACTACAACTGATGAGTTGCTGGGACAAGCCCCCAGCTAACTCCAAGTCTATAAAGAAGAAAGAATAGAACTGTAATAACCGATCTTCGTCCTCGAAAGATGAGGATTCACCTAAAATGCAGCTAGAATCTTCTGAGAGCGATCGGCTAGCAAGGATGAGACTGAGATCCTACAGCTATATCATGAAACGATAAAGCATAAAATATATGCGTCAGTACTTTTAATGTACTGAGTAAATAGGAGAAACATAACACAATGGAATAAAATACTGAACTGAACAGACATGTAATGACCAACTAAAGTTGTTGAACTGAATAACTGTAATAACTGAGACAGTCTAAAAGACCTTGCCTGATGGTCAAGGACATGCCCTAAATCCAAGATACTGAACTGAACTAACTAGTCTAATACTTAACTGAGCTGACTACTAGGAGAGTCTATAATCGACATATAACCACATGAACTAGACATGGATTCCGATGTATACACCCCATCGGTAGGACCCGATATACCTTTCCAGGGTATAAAGGCTTGAACTGGGTGATCACAAATCTGGGGCCATGAAGACAATAAAATTGTAACCTACAGTGGCAACGTAGTTCTGGGAGCCTGGGTGCTGTGGAACCCCGGTCTGCTCGGTGCTAGTCCTACTCCCACTAGATAGTCCTAGACTGAAATATTAAGTTGATAGTTCGAAACTGGGGCCCAGGATTGTGAGGAATACCTATCTAGAAGCACCCTGAGAGTCTTAACGAACCAGATTTTATAACTGGGTTCTAAGACTGGTCAGAGCTGCTTATCTGGAAGCATCATAACCATCTAAAGAATAAACTGAAATCTGGTATTGAGTCTAGTTCTGATAACTAAGAGGCACCACTGACACCTCATGAAAGTACTGCAGTCAAACTGGCCAACTGACAAATTCTGAATAACATTGAGGATTCTAAAATTCTGACTGAAACAGAACTACTATGCAGCTAACTGAGATTTCAAGTCATACTAACAACATAGGGAATCCACAACATTGATAGAATCAAGCAACAAGGAAGACTAACCCAACATGACAAAATTCTAGGTGATCTCATTCAACATTATGGCTAAAATCATCCTTACAAGAAATAGCCTTTATATGATATCTAGATAATGGAGGATACCCAACAATCAACTTAAAACATATTCCACAAGCTATAACGGAATTTGGCACATAATTCATTCTCGTTCGAAAGCTCAGGGAGAGAATTCATTTTATGAGAAGCAACATCAATATAATCATAAACTGATGGAATTATATCTAAAATAAACATGGATAACATTCTACATGAATTCAGAGAAGTCTAACATATTTTCCCTTCACATTCGAAAGCCCAGGGCTAGAATTCATAGAGATACTAGGAGGGATTTTGGTGACACAAGGGAAGAACTATTCTCTTGTTGAATTCTCACATACCTGGCTACAAATTCCTTGGAGAAGAAAAACTTGAATCGCTGCAATAGATGAGACGCCTTAGTCTTGCTTGAGAGTTCTTGAGAGGAAACTTATGCTAATTTTTCTTAAAATCTGAATGGGAATGAGGGGGAAACCATTTAGCCCTACTAAATTTCCTTAAAATAGACCAAAAGAACGTAGTTTAGAGTCTAGGAGGTTAGGAAATTATTGAAACACCCTTAAGAAATTCGTAGGAGAAACTGACTGCCAGGCCCCCACGAGGGACTTCACGGATCATGCCCAGCGACCATGACTCGTGGTCACAACCGTCAAGTGTACTGTTAAGAACCTCCTGTTTGTCACCACGAGGAACACCACAACTCATGGTGTAGCCAACGACTCGTGGTGAAATACTCATCGCCAACACTGCCTAAAATTTCCCGGAGTCACCACAGGCGACAACACGACTTATGGTGTCCTAAACGAGTCGTGGTGAGGACCCGTTGAGTGCACTACCTGGATTTTCCAACTTCCAATCAAATACTTACCACGGATCACCCCAAGACTCGTGGTCACACTATGGTTACCCATTTTTTCCCAAACTTTTCAATCAAGCCCAGACCCTTCCCCACGAGTCACTTCACGACTCGTGGCCTACCCACAGGTGATAGTACGACTCATTCTGTGACCTGGTGCAAAAAATTTTTGATTTCTCCATTTAAACTTCAGAGTCTGATCTTAGAGTTTTCGGGGCATTACAATATCTTCCCCTTGGGAACATTCATCCTTGAATGTTGGAAAACACACAGGAAAGCAGAGTATCGTAATCATTATACTAAAATACTGATCATGAAAACTGAAAACTAATGGAATGACAACCTCTAGTCTAAACTACATGTCTAAACTGAATTCACTAATCATACACATATTCCTTTACATGAAAGAAACTGGAACACACGAACTGAAAAGGATTTTAGGGAGGAAAATGGATACCTTAAACTGAAACTGAGCCGGAAGAGAACAAATGTGGGTATCTAGTCATCATATATGCTTCGGCCTCCCACATAGCTCCCTCAACCTGCTGATTCCTCCACAAGACTACAACCTTGTTCCTCAGCTTATGAACCTAACAGTCAAGGATTTGGACTAGGACCTCTTTGTATGAGAGACTATCTTTCACTCCCACAATGTCCAATGGCACAATTGAAGTTGGATCACCGATGCACTTCTTCAATAGTGGCACATGGAATAGTAGGTGCACAGATGCGAACTCTGAAGGTAATTCTAGCTCATAAGCTACCTTACCAATTCATCTAAGAATTTTGTAGGGTCCCACATATATTGGACTTTGCTTTCCTTTCTTCCCAAATCTCATTACCCCTTCCAAGGGTGAAATTTTTAGATAAACCCAGTCATCTACTACAAACTCCAATTCTCTTCTCCTCACATCAGCATACGATTTCTGATGGCTCCGAGCCGTTTTCAATCTTTCTTGGATGATTTGTACTTTCTGCATAGCTTCATGAACCGAGTCTAGCCCGATTAAGGTAGCTTCACCAACCTCAAACCACCCGATAGGAGATCTGCACCTCCTACCATAAATTGCCTCAAACGGAGCCATCTGGATACTGGAGTGGTAGCTGTTGTTGTATGCAAACTCGATGAGAGGCAAATGATCATCCTAACTGCCCTTGAAATCAATCACACACGCTCTCAATACATATTCTAGGGTTTCAATAGTCCGCTCAGCTTGTCCATCTGTCTGCGGGTGAAAAGTTGTGCTGAGCTTGACCTGGATACCAAGTCCCTTCTGAAAGGACTTCCAGAAATGAGAGTTGAACTGGGTACCTCTGCCTGAGATGATGGACAAGGGCACCCCATGAAGTCTAACTAACTCCCAAATATAAAGCCTAGCATAGTATTCAGCTGAATCTACAGTTTTAACTAGGAGGAAGTGTGCTAACTTAGTCATCCGGTCTACTATAACCCAGATAGAATCATGCTGCCGACGAGTCTGAGGTAGACCCATAATAAAATCCATATTCACTTCTTCCCAGTTCCAGGTGGGTATACTGATATCTTGAGCCATACCTCCCGGTCTCTAGTGCTTTATTTTGACTTGCTGGTAGTTCAGGAACTTAGCTATAAATTCAACGATGTCTCTCTTCATGTCATTCCACCAGTCTATATCCATAAATCGCGGTACATTTTAGTAGCACTAAGGTGGATGGAGTATCTCGAGCTATGTGCTTCAGCTAGTATATGCTATCTCAAATCACTGATGTCTTGTACACATAATCTGCCCTGGTAACGGAGCACACTATCTCCCCCTATGGAGAAAGCCTCAACTTCTTTTCTGAGAACCGCTTCCTCAAGCATAAGTAAGATGGGATCTTCACCCTATTTGGACCTAACTTCAACAATCAAAGAGGAATCTTACCCACTTTATATTACCACTCCACCCTCAGATGAGTCAACCAACTGCACCCCTAACCGAGCTAGTCGACGAATGTCCTTCATTAGTTCCTTTCTTCCCTCTTCAACAAGGGCCACGCTCCCCATAGATACTCTACTTAGGGCATCTGCCACCATATTGGCTTTGTCCGGGTGATATAACACACTCATGTCATAGTCCTTCAAGAGCTCTAACCACCTTCTCTTACGAAGATTTAGATCTTTCTGACTGAATACATACTGAAGGCTCTGGTGACTGGTGAAAACATCCACGTGAGCCCCATACAGATAGTGTCTCTATATTTTCAACGCAAACACCACCGCTGCCAACTCCAAGTCATGAGTTGGATAGTTGTTTTCATGAACTTTGAGTTGTCTAGAGGCATAGGCTATCACCTTGCCCTACTGCATTAGAATGCAACTGAGTCCAATCCTGAAGCGTCGTAATATACTATTAACCCATTTGATCCTTCTGGTAGGGTTTGCACTAGCGCGGTAGTGAGCTGAGTTTTTAACTCCTGGAAACTCTTCTCACATGCATCTGACCACTAAAATTTCACCTTCTTCTATGTCAGCCTAGTTAGAGGGGATTCTATAGAAGAAAAGCCTTCCACAAAGCATCGATAATACCCGGCTAGACCCAAGAAACTTCTTATTTCAATCGGAGAGGTAGGTCTGGGACAGTCTTTTACCGCTGTTATCTTCTAAGGATCAACCTGAATACCCTCACCCGAGACCACATGACCCAGGAAAGTCACAGACTTCAACCAGAATTCGCATTTACTAAACTTGGCGAATAACTGGCAGTCTCTGAATGTCTTAAGGACTATCCTCAGGTGATTATCATGCTCTTCCTTATTTCTGGAGTATACCAGAATGTCGTCAATAAATACCATGATGAACATATCCAGATAATGCTTGAAGATTCTGTTCATCAGGTCTATAAAAGTTACAGGGGCATTCGTGAGTCCAAAGGACATAACCACGAACTCGTAGTGACCATACCGAGTCTTGAAAGTTGTTTTCGGTATGTCACACTCTCTAACCCTTAACTGATGATACCTTGACTTGAGGTCTATTTTTGAGAAACAGCTAGCTCCCTGAAGTGGGTCGAGCAAGTCATCAATTCTGGGTAGGGGATACTTGTTCTTGACTGTGACCTTGTTCAACTGACAATAATCGATGCACATTCTGAGGGTACCATCTTTCTTTCGCACGAATAACACTGGAGCACCCCAGGGAGAGATGTTGGGTATAATAAAACCCTTTTCAAGAAGGTCTTTAGATACTCCTTAAGCTCAGCTGGAGAAATTCTATAAGAAGGGATGGAGATAGGTTGAGTATCTAGGAGAAGGTTTGTACCAAAGTCGATTTTCGTCTTAGGAGAAACTCCGGGAAGATCTTCAGGGAACACATTAGAAAATTCATTGATTACAGGGACTGACTGGATAGTTGGGGTCTCAAAGTTGGAATCTTTTACCCAAACTAGATGATAGATACTTCCCTTATAAATAAGCTTCTGGGCCATAAGGTAGGAAATAAACCGACCCTTAGGCGCTGAACTGCTGCTTGTCCACTCTACAATGGCTCATTAGGGAACTGAAACCTAACGAACCTAGTTTTGCAGTCGACTGAGGCATAACAAGAGTGTAACCGATCCATGCCAAGGATGAGGTCGAAATCAACCATGTCTATCTCTACAAGGTCATCTAGAATGACCTTAATGAGAATTGAGACTAGGCAGTTTCTATACGCTCGGCTGGCTCTAACTGACTTGCCAACTGGGGTGGAGACTAAGAATGGTCCTAAGAGGACCTATGAATGACATTGAACTGGATTGCCACATAGGGAGTCACGAATAAAAGTGTTGATCTTGGATCTAGTATGGCATGCACGTCTAGATGAAAAAGGCGTAACATACCCGTCACCATGCTAGGTGAGCTGTCCTGATCCTGATAAAAAGGCAATGCATAAAAATGATTTTGGTGCTGGCTGCCATCCTTACCTGAAGTGTTGGCCTACTGAGTTGGTCGCCCTGATGGAGCTGCTGAGGTAGTGGATTGTGACCTTCCCCGTCCTGCTGACGGACACTCTTTAAGCTGATGAACAAGCTTTCCGCAACCAAAACAGCCCTCTCGACCCTAAATACACCCTTCTGGGTGGTTCTTGCCACACTTACGGCAAGCTAGATACCTGTTGTTGGCATTATAGCATTGGGACTGAGAGCCAGATGCTCCACCCCTCCTATCCTAGCGAGACCAAAAGGTAGGAGCGCTAGCTAAGCTGGGTGTTGGAGCCCTCTGCTACTGCTGCTGCTGTTGTGGGCAGCCACTGCCACTACCACCAGACCTCTGGTGGCCATAATCTTATTGGCAAGTCCTTGCCCATTTGTTCTTCCGCTCCATTTCCTTCAGTTTCTTCGTCTCAATCTGTTGAGCATGAACGATGAGGCAGGAGAGGTCAATATCCTTAATCACCATCACTATCCTACACTCTTTGAGAACCAGGTTCGACACCCCATTAACAAATTTCAACATACTAGCCCTTGGCTCGGCTACCATCTCTAGAGCATACTTAGACAACCTAGTGAACTCCAGAGCATATTCTTCTACTATTCTATTGCCTAGCTTCAAGTTCATGAATTCTGCCACCTTGGCCTCCCTGAGCTCCCGAGGGAAGAATCTATCCAGGAAGGTTGTAATGAACTCCTCCCATTCCACTGGTCCTGCTCCCGCTGGCCTCCCCTCCTTTCATTGTTTGTACCAGATCTGGGCCACCCCTTTTAGCTGGTAGGCAGCCAAGTCGGCACTCTCCGAGGAGCTGACACCCATAATTCGAGTGATCTTGCTAATCTCATCCACAAACTCCTATGGGTCCTCTACCACCTTAGATCCCTAAAAATCTAGAGGGTTCATCCGAGTGAAATCCCGCACTTGGGCAGCTGCTGCAAACCCATCATTGTTGACTGGGACAACCTGCTGGTTCACCTGGTTGGTAACTGTCGGAGCAAGCAACTGGATAGCCTCCCTGAACTCTGCGGTGGACACTGAGTCATCGTGAGGGGCTTCTGGGGTCAGTGGGTAGGTCTGTGAGCATTATCGGCCCTTCTTCCGTTACCATATCGCGGAGGCATAATTCACTAAAACAAAACAGAGCATGAGTTAGGAGAACAATTCCGGAATTGAATTTCAACACACAATAAAGAGTATGAATAAAAGGGAATTTTCCTAATAACATCTCGTAGCCTCCCTATCATAAGTGTGGAGCGTTTCACACTCATGAAAAGGACTCTACGCGATGCGGCTTTCAGACATCCGAGGATACTCTAAACCTAGTTATCTGATACCAAGTTTGTCATACCCCGATCTTACACCCTGGACGGGACACGATACTTGGAATCACAAGTAACCCCAATTTAACCCATGGTCTATCATGCTCTGGTATTCTGAGTAAACATTTAAATATAGCGGAAACTTTAAAGTAAATTATAAAACATTTTTGAAAATAGACCTAAATCATAAATTTTTAAAATATCTGAATAGAACTACAAGTCTGAAAGAACCAAGTATGTGTCTGAAAGCCACTACAACTAATGAGTTGTTGGGACAAGCCCCCAGCTAACTTCAAGACTATAAAGAAGAAAGAATAGAACTGTAATAAATGAATTTCATCCTCGAAAGTTGAGGACTCACCAAAAGTGCAGCTGGAATTTTCTGAGCGATCGGCTAGCGAGGCTGAGACTAAGATCCTACAGCTATATCATGAAAAGATATAGCATAAAATATATGAGTCAGTACTTTGAATGTACTTAGTAAGCAGGAGAAACATAACACAACGGAATAAAAATACTGAACTGAACTGAACAGACATCTAATGACGAATTAAAGTTGCTGAACTGAATAACTATAATAACGGATACAGTCTAAAAGACCTTGTCTGATGGTCAAGGACATGCCCTAAATTTGAGATACTGAACAAAACTGACTAGTCTGATACTGAACTGAGCTGACCACTAGGAGAGTCTATAATCGATATATAACCACGTGAGCTAGACATGGAGTCTGATGTATACACCCTATTGGTAGGACCCAATATACCTTTCTAGGGTATAAAGGCTTGAACTGGGTGATCACAAATCTGGGGCCATGAGGCCAATTAAACTATAACTTACTATGGTAACGCAGTTTTGGTAGCCTGGGTGTGCTGGAACCCTAGTCCACTCGGTGTTAAGTCCTACTCCCACTGGATAGTCCTAGACTGAAATACTAAGCTGATAGCTCAAAATTGGGGCCCAAGACTAGTCAGGAATACCTATCTAGAAGCACCGTGAGAGTCTTAACAGACCGAATTCTGTAACTGGGTTGTAGGACTGGTAAAAGATGCTTATTTGGAAGCGTCATAATCATAGAAAGAACAAATTGAAATCTGGTACTGACTCTAGTTCTGATAACTAAGAGGCACCACTGACACCTTGTGAAAGCACTGCAGTCAAACTGGCTAACTGATAAATTCTGAATAACATTGAGGATTCTAAAATTCTGACTGAAACAGAACCACTATGAAGCTAACAGAGATTTCAAGCCATACTAACAACATGGGGAATCCACAACATTGATAGAATCAAGCAACAAGGAAGACTAACCCAACATGACAAAATTCTAGGTGATCTCATTCAACATTATGGCTAAAATCATCCTTACAAGAAAGAGCCTTTAAATGATATCTAGATAATGGAGGATACCCAACAATCAACTTAAAACATATTCCACAAGCTATAACGGAATTTGGCACATAATTCATTCTCGTTTGAAAGCTAAGGGAGAGAATTCATTTTATGAGAAGCAACATCAATATAATCATAAACTGATGGAATTATATCTAAAATAAATATGGATAACATTCTACATGAATTCAGATAAGTCCAACATATTTTCCCTTCACATTCGAAAGTTCAGGGCTAGAATTCATAGAGAAACCAGGAGGGATTTTGGGGACACAAGGGAAGAACTATTCCCTTGTTGAATTCCCAGGTACCTGGCTACAAATTCCTTGGAGAAGAAAAACTTGAATCGCTTCAATAGATGAGAAGCCCTAGTCTTGCCTGAGAGTTCTTGAGAGGAAACTTACGCTAATTTCTCTGAAAATCTGAGTGGGGATGAGGGGGAAACAATTTAGCCCCTCTAAATTCCCTTAAAATAGACCAAAATGACATAGTTTAGAGTCTAGGAGGTTAGAAAATTATTGAAACACCCTTAGGAAATTCGCAGGAGAAACTAACTGTCAGGCCCCTATGAGGGACTTCACATATCGTGCCCAGTGACCACGACTCGTGGTCACAACCGTCAAGTGTACTGTCAAGAACCTCATGTTGGTCACCACGAGGGACACCAAAACTCATGGTGTATCCAACAACTTGTGGTGACCCACGCATCATCAACACTGCCTAAAATCTCTTGGAGTCACCGCGGATGACACCACAACTCGTGGTGTTCCAAATGAATTGTGGTGAGGACTCGTTGAGTGCACTGCGTGGCTTTTCCAACTTCCAATCAAACACTAACCAGGGATCACCCTACGACTCGTGGTCACACCCGTGGTCACTTTTTTTCCCAAATTTATCAATCAAGCCCAGACCCTTCCCCATGAGTCACTTCACGACTCGTGGCCTACCCAATGGGTCACAAGACGACTCTATGACCTGGTGCAAAAACTTTTGATTTATCCATTTCAACTCTAGGGTATGATTTTGGGTTTCCAAGGCATTACAGTTGATCGTGATGTCAAGAGTATGTTTAGTACTTTATAGTCTTGTGAGTTTGATATATTACGATTTTGTGCTTGATTATGAAATCGGGATTTGATATGAATACTTTTATATGTGTTGATGGAATGAAGATGAATTATATTAGATGTTGGACTTGTATATGATTGTGGTAAGTTATTGGTTGTGCGTGCATATACATATTGCATATTCATACCTATTTGCTTCATACTTTCTATTTTTCGGCTTTGAGGCTTTGCGAGAACTTGTAAGGCATTGACTATTTCTAGAAAGGTTAAGACCATGGTTTTGGAAAACCTATAAGGTCGTGATATTTTCAGCAAGGTTAGACATACACGCTTGGATCTGTAAGGCCATAAGGATGTCCGACAAGGTTAAGTTTTTACATGACGAGGACCTACAAGGTCGTGAGAGCTTTCTAATAGGGTCGATCTTGTAAGGCTATGATAGTGTTTGGAATGGCTAAATTGTTATGTGTTGTATTCTGCATCATATTGCATTCTTATTATTTGCATGTTCTAGACATTTGCATATTGGACATTTGAGGCAATTTATGGATGAGGTTATCATTATTATTTTGAGGCCCAAATTAGGGAAAGTAAGGTGGTTTAAATTGGCGTTGTTGTTATGCAGGTGGTGATTCATATGTTGGTATCGCTCTAGTTTTCCTTTTTGTTGTATTTTTGTATCTTTTATGTTGTCTTACAAACTTAGTACATTTTTGATACAAATGCCCAGAGCCTAGGGGCGCTACTTACATTCTTGTAAATTAATCGACAGGTAGTTCATGCTCCTCCTAGTTGAATGGCTTTCCAATTTGGTAGTAAGCTCCATGTCTTCTAGTGTTACCCTTTTGATTTGTTATTATATACATATTACTTCTTTAGGTAGGTCGGGGCCCTATCCTGATCATATAACTATTTTCATACTCATAGAGGCTCATAGACTTATGTTATGGGTTGCGGTGACTATTGTAGGCCTTGATGATCTATTGTATATGTTTGGATTGTGGGTCAGCTACCGATCTAGTGTTGCATATAACATTGTTGGTTTAGTTGTTTTCTTTCTTATAGTGGTGATTTGGATTTTGATGTCAAGCCTCCTCGTCTCAAGCCTATTTATTGGTTGTATTGTTAGAAAGTTGTAGGGTTCGCTCAATCGAGGTAACAGGTGTTGGTCGAACCTCCCTATATTTTAGGGCGTGATGATATACCACCTTTTCAAGTATCATCTGGGCCTTATATGTCAAATAATATTATTATATACCACTATTTTTGATACAGTTAGGCCTTATATGACATCTATTACTATATACAACCGATTTATCTATCAGTTAGGGAGCTTTATATATATACAAATGTATGCATATAAAGTTGAGTTGCATTGAGTTACAGTTGAGTTAGAGGTTATTCGCATGTTGTGGCAGTCAAATTTCAGGTTGTTTATATACCTATCTTTTGTTACAACTACATATATGTTTATTGTTTCCTCCCTTTCATACCCACACATTTCATCCATATTAACGCCCCTTTGTTTGAAGGTGCTACATTTTGTGTTGCAGGTTCAGATAGAGGTACAGATCAACCTCTATAGTAGGAGTTGATGCATTTAGTTTTAGTTGGTAAGCTCTACTCTTTCTAGAGTTGTTGGCTTTAGCTATCTAGTTTTGTTTATAGCAGGCGAGTAGGTCGGGACCCTGTCCCGACTATTTAACTGATAGTTACTCTTAGAGGCTTGTGGACTCACAGTATGAATTGTCTAGCATCATTCTTGCCAGCCTTTTTCCATCTATTTTATAGTTTGCAGCCTTGTAGGCTTGTTGATTTTCTATTAGCTAAGTTTGTGTCCTTGTCGGCCTTATCTTTATTCATTTGAATTGTGTGACCTCATCGATCCAATTTGTTCTATTAATAGTTGTGTTATCATGGTGGCCTTGTCGGCCTAACTACTATATTAGTTAAATGGAGTGGCTAGCTCGGTCGAGTAAGGCATCAGGTACTGGTTGCGCTTCTCTAGTTTTGGGGCAATGACACTAATCTACATAAAATGAAAACATACAAAATCAAAAAAATCTAAAATATGAAAGGTCTCGATGAATTTCCATATTTGAGCTTGTCGACCCTCTCTTCTCCATGGTTAGTCTCCCCCTCTTCTCTACTGTAAGATCCAAGCCATGGTGATTGTGGACTAATCTTATGTAAGAATCTCTTCTCTCTTCTCCATTTCTCATTTCTTTTTCTTTGCTCTTTTATCTGACTATTGTTGTTTTCCCTCTAGATACAATGTTCCATATCTAGATTTGTTATCTCTGAAGCTTTCCCCATCAGTGTGACTCCGGGATCCTATTGCATTGACGACACAACTCAACTCACCACTAAGCTCCTCCACTTCTACGACTCCATCGAGCATTTGCCTCCATATGGTAGTGTAGGTTGTTCTCCTCTTACATGTGATTGTACCTTTCTCTCCATCTTCTTCTATTTTGTTGCATCAGTGAACTTCTTCCTATCTATTCAGTACTGTAGAGGGAATCCTCAAAAACTTTAGAGATAATGTAGCTTTCGAGAGTTTTTCCTTCTCTACTTTGTAATTAAGTAAAAGTGTTTGTGGTTTTTGTGTTGACGTATCTCTGCCTTTCATTATAGGTTCTTTGGATTAGGTGTTTCTATCTTGTATGTGTTTTCCTCTGCAAGTATTATAATATGTTTTATTCTCATATTTTCTTTCTTACTCAAATAGTTTGCAATCTGTTGCAGTTATAGACTCATCTATCTGTGATAGTTTTTGTGCAAGATCTAATGTTTGAAATTTGGGCTTTGTCAAACTGTAATAACCCTCAAAAGTACCTAAGATCAGATCCTAGACATGAAGCAGAAAAACAGTTGAAACTAGATTAGACCACAAAATGACTTCTTAAGAGGAGTCGTTAAGTCACTTACCAGATCGTTAAGTGAAGCCGTCCCCGAACTAAGTTTTGAAATTTGACATTTTCTTCCTAGTTTTAACGAGTTAGGCCACGATTCATTAGTACAAGTGATGATTTGTTACGATAGTCGTTCTGAAGGACTTTGAGGTGAGAATCAGAGAATAATCAACTTTGATTCAGAGGTAACGAAAGGACCCCACGAGTCGTCGAGTGACACGTCGTCATTGGCGGCTCAAAATCACTAATAGGATTCCAAGGTTATTCTAGTAATTTCTTATATTTTAATCACCTAAATCAGAATGTTTTGGGATTCCTAAGGAATATATTTAAGGGTTTAATTAGTCTAAACTCTTATTTTCTTTCATTATAATTATGTTTTAAGATCATTACGCTCTCAAGTTCATCCAAGAAACTAGGAAGTCATCTTCTCTAACCAAGGGTTCTTCAAGCTTGAATTAAGATCAACTTTCCAAATATGTAAGACTAATCTAAGTAAGGATTCCTATTTATTCTTATTCCATTAATCTATGCAAGAATTCATTGAGGTTAAAGCTAGGGTTTTTACCCAATTCTTAAATTATCTTCTTCTCTATCTATTGAATTATTTATTGTTGAGATATTCCTATTGAACTGTATCCCTTTATTTATGATCATTATTCTCGTATTGTTTAATTGTTGATATCTCTTGATTATTGATAGTTGATGGTAGGTTCATGTCTCTTACCTTATGAACCATATAGTCTCTAGCGAGGGATTTAGATCGCCTCTCAGAAGATAGAGGCTATAAAGAGTTGTCCCAGACCCACAACCCTAATCGATATCAAGAGTTTCTTGGATTTAGTTAGTTACTATAGGAGATTTATAGAAGGATTCTCAACTATTGCTGCTCCATTGACTAAGTTGACCTGGAAAAAGGTCAAATTTCAATGGTCTAAATCTTGTGAGAAAAGCTCGTAGGAATTGAAGACTTGTTTGACTATTGCTCCAGTGTTGACCCTACCAGAGGGTATAGATGGATTTTTGATACATCCAGGGTAGGCATTGGTTGTGTATTGATGTAGAATGGTAAGGCCATAACTTATGCCTCCAGACAGCTAAAGATCCATGAAAAGAAGTATCCCCTCATGACCTTTAAATGGCAGCGGTAGTATTTGGATTAAAGATTTGGCGCCATTATCTCTATGGTGCGCATGTTGATATGTTCACAGATCATAAGACTCCTACATTATGTGTTCAGCCAAAAGGAGTTGAAATCTCAGATAGAGGAGGTGACTTGAGTTACTCAAAAATTATGACATGAGCATCCTATACCACCCAGATGTCGCCCAAGCGCACACAAGCGCACGTGGTCGTCATGTAATATAGGAAGGTGAAGTCTCGATTATCGATCCCTCAGATATTTGTTAGATTAATTGCTCAAGGTTAGCACTTTATTTCACTGTTCTAATAAACACAGATAAAAACGGGAAAGGTTTGGATATTAAACTACGAAACTTGAAAAGTAAATTAACTAATGAATTGAACGCTTTTCATAAATGTTGTAATTCAAATGATGACAGAATCTAGGATATTGGCACATTTGCTTCAAGTTGGATTTTTAAGACTTGAATATGCTAGACTGACTCTTCCTAAGGTTGCTAGTTGCAAGTTACTATCCATTTCTTGCAATTCTTCTGAACATCCAAGAACTATCCCATGAACTTTAACGCCTATATCCCTATGGTTGTAGGAGAAGCATGAGATGACGGTTGTGCCTACTTGTATTCAATTGAACAGGGTTGAAGGATATATTTTTGTCCTTGACAACGAAATCTATCTTGATCCCATTGGACAAGAGTCACAGAAACCTATTCTACACTTACTTTTTACCCTTTTTGTTCTCTCTCCCAAATTCAACCAAAAGCCAACAGAATATATTTGTGAGGTGATCAAGCTAACAAATAAGCAATGAAAATAAGAAACTATAAACAACCTTTAATGAAGAATTAAGAACTAGAATACACAAACTTTCAAACTTCAACCATCTATTGTGGCCAAAACCCTAAAACAAGAGTTTAGCCACTCATGTTCAAGCGGGAAACTAAAGAATTCTTCATTAGAATCAAAAACATAAGTTAAAGAAGAAATCTAGAAAATGAACTTGTCTTTTCCTCCAAGAACTGCATAAAAAAGTGATCAATAGGATGAATAATTGGTAACAAAATGCCTTAAATGTTATAATTATAAGCATGGGATCCAGTGACTCTTTTTCCCTTGACAAGTGCATCTTTTAAACATTAAAATCTATCCCAGATAGCACCTGGCGCACCGCACCATCTACTGCACCAGAATTTTGGCTTAAAATTCTTCTGAAGTTGGCCCTCTAATGCGTTGCACCAGCCTACGCAGCAAGGTGTTAGTCAAATTCTCTGAAGTTTTGAGTCTGGCGTGCCCCTCCATCCAATGCACCAAAGTGTTGGAAACTTTTCCTAAGTATGGAATGCTTTTGGCACGCCACTCCACTCATTGCACCAAAGTGTTGTGCAAAAATTCCTCTAAAGTTGAGGCCCTGGTGCACCACGCCACCCAACGCACCAACTTGAGCACAATTTTCTCTGGAGTTGGGGGTATGGTGAACCACGCCAGCTATCTCTCCAGGCCAATTTTTTTGAACTCTTCTTTCTTCACACCTTGGATCACTTTTTAGTCCTTTTTCCTAGTTTCCTGCTCAAAACATCTAAAAACACATGTTATCTCATAAGACACACATAAATAGAAATTCATGCATTTTATAAGAATAATAAACAGAAAACAAGACAAAACATGGGCAAAAACATGGTAAATAGGAATAAGAATATGCCCAACATCACCACCCTACACTTAAGCCATTGTTCGTCCTCGAACAATCCTTACTTACGCGCATGAACATCTTTTCTCACCACTTGTTTCCCTGTCATTCCTGAATCAAGCAGCTAGCATAGAGCACATGCATCAGTGCTTCACCAATTCATAACAACTCATATCAAGCATACACAGAAGTTTTCACGTTCAAGAATACATAGCCTCTATAACTGACTCAGCTTTGCAAAACAGGGCCAACCTGATTAAGTATGAAAATTCAACAAATAGTACATCGACTTTGACCATATTCCCTCACCTATTTAGTGATGTTCCTTCCTTCATATCATCAATTAAAGCTTGAAACATAATAAGAAAGACACACTCTAGGAAACGATGTATTACATATGCTGTACCATAAGCTTTCCCTTCATGTACATTTAGACTACTTAGTTGCTTCAACAAAAGTAAGATCATAAGGACTTTTTTCTAGTTGTAATGTCTGCTAAGGGATGGGTAGGAATGATTTTTCTTTACTAGTGGCTTCCAGTCCTAAGCACTTTAAGACATTTTTTTCTTGTCCACCTCTTTTCTCACTGCTCACCCTTTTCTTTCACTAATTCCCTTATTTTTTTCTCATGCCCCTTTTTATACTACTTGACTGCTAGTTTCTATTTATAAGTTCACAAGAATGATCAACTATTAAAATCTTTTTATTTATGTTCTATTAGTAAGTAGACAACATCTTTTTGTGGGCACCTCTCTTCTATTATCTCTTCTTATCATCCACACATTTTTTTCTTTTTATTTCCTTTCCCTTAACACTTTCTACCTCGTGATAACATCCAAATTCACTCCTCGTAAAGAGAGAGTATAAATAGTTGTTGGCAAAAAATATATACCTGAGGGGTGTCAGGGTTAAATCCCACAGGGAATAGTACTAGATGGCACAAAAGTTGTCTATCAATTCAAACTAAGAAGCATCATTGTATTGAAAACAAACACGTAAAAGTTTTGGGGGTTCAAAGGATTACAATTAAAATGTAGAAACAACTATTGATAAATCAACAAGATAACCAACTTGAATTATAAATGTGAGCAAGTGCTAGGGGTATGCTTTTGAATGGAGCGTCAATTGGATTGGAATTGCGTAGGAAATCAAATTATTACTCATAATATAAATAGTCATGGACGAGGTGGCGCCCGATGTTTTTCAACCACTTGGGTGCCTTTTGCCTCGGGTTTTCTAAAACCCCAAGGTCCCAAACAATATATCCATTAAGACTTGGGTCAGATTTGATATATATATAGCCTCAAATCTCTCATGGGTAAATGATTATGGGTTTTAGCTATCTTTAGCCTTATCCCAAACAATCAATACATATACTCAATTTCCCTTTTTTAAGCAAAAATAAAGTAGACATAATCCACATTTGCAACTATGAGTAATTAAATTATAAATTGGGGGAAATCAACAAATTTATATTACATGAGTAACTCTAATATCAATCTAGCAACACCCAGTCCAATTTAACTCCAATCATGCACACATCCTTAGCAAAAAGATTTAGCTACTCATTGATGAGAAATACAAAATTATATTAACAATTAAAATCATAAAATTCATCATCAAGAGTTAATTTCAATCTCACAATTGTCTTCAATGGAGGTTTTTAGCTTGAAGAAGAAAAAAAAGCTATTCAAATTTCTCTCTCTAACTCTCTACAAATCTAGAATGGAATAATTCGTACTTGTTAGTGAATGTATAGAAATAGGTTAAAAAAATGCTCCTCAAACTCCGTGCTAGATGATTTTGCCCTCCTAAAGGAGACCTCACTTTCGAGTCACCGATGTTCTGCTGGTGCCCATCTGCGGAACGCTGCTGTGTCGCAGGTGGAAGGTAGTGACTCTGGGTCTGGCCGACGTAGGCATCGGTGGTTTGTAGGTCATTCCGCTAGTGCACCTTCCACTCTTTTCCAGTTTTCTCCTATGTTTCGGCCGTCATTTTGCCGGCTCCATCTGGTGGAGCGCCGGTCCCATCCAGTCAAGCTTCATGTCCTCTTCTTTAATTCCATGCTTTTGTTTAAGTTCTTTCTTTCTCTCTTTAAATAAAATACCTGCAAAAACTAAAGATAAAGAGCATAAAATCCTCTTAATTGACTTGAAAACTAAGCAAAAGCTCATGTTTAAAAGTCTAATGAGTTGGTAAATTACCAACTCATCAAACCCCCAAATTGAACATTGTTTGTCCTTAAGTAATGCAATTCTTTACATATGAACTTTAGGAATAAGCATGTCATATGAGATTATGCACAAGGGACCACTACGACCTAGACAAACCAAATATCACTCACAAACACAAAAGAAAAGAGGAGACTCAACACTTTATGCAAATTCTTCAAGAGATAACCACAATCAATTGCCATGATTCACATTTGATTCCTTTATTCAAAACAAGGGTCATTATTGGTCACAGCAAGCTTATATAGCATCTTAAGTCATTAAAAATTCATATTCAAAGTTTTTCTTCAAGTTTATTATAATCTTCTCTCAATCATATCTTTTGGCATGTGCAAGCATGTTCCTCAAGGAGGTGATTCTACTCACAAAAAGAGAGAATCCCATTCAATTATCAAGTGATTCACACTCAAGGGATTATAGAATGAAATAAATACGTTTACTCTCACAAAGAAATTCTCATGCACATAACTTGACCCATAGGCTTTCCCTTCGTGTAACTCGCCAGTAATGTAGAGTCGCTACACTTAAAATCAATTAGGAATTGGAGGTCATGATGTAGGCTAGGGCCAAACGGAGGATGACTTTTAAGTTCTAGTGACTAGAATCTTCCTAATGCCCTTTTTGTAAATCTCATTGCATATTTCATTTTCTTTTGAGATTATCCTCACCTTATCTATCCTTGAACGTCATTTCCACTTTTGAAAAAAGTGTGTTCCTTATCTCTTCTTACTAACTACTTTTCATCTTATTTGAGCAAGAGGCAGCACCTTTTTACAATTTAGCTCTTTTCACCCAAACAATTCATTCATTCATTTCATAATGTGGCGCTACCTCACATTGAAGTTCATATCATTTTTCGGTTTTCCTTTCTACAACCCCCAAACATAGGCTTTTGACTCATCTTTTCCTTTTCTATTCCCACACTTTTGGGACTTCAAGCATCATTTTTATATTTCTTCTCACAACTAGCACTAGGGAGGATGGGTGCCAAAGAGGGATTACAAAAGGGGTAATAGGCTTGTAATGTGATTTCCAAGAAAAAGACTTAAAGACTCAACATCGGCTAGCAAGGTTTCATGGTCAAGGAAGTCATATAGGTAAAGTAGCTATCCAAAACAAAGCCTAAAATCATCTTCCAAGTGCAGCTACATCTAGGATTTCGACTTGCGACACACTTGGGGCAAGTTTTAGATAATTGTTCATGCAAGAGAATTAAACTAAAACCTTTCCAACAAAGCATCACCCTCCAAGGGGTTCACACCATTTCATCACCACATAAAGAGTTAAAAAATAAGATAACATGAGAATCAAAAAGCCAAAAAAAAGAATGTATAACTTATGACAAAAGAGTATGCAATTCTCAAATTCAAAAGCCCCTTTCTTTCTCAAATCCATTTTTTTCAACAGCCGTGCCATTTAAGAAAATTTTTTTGGTGGTACCTCTTGGAAGACATTGCAATCATTGATTCAAAAGAACTTAAACTCGGCATTTTCCCTTAAGAAAGTCGTCTCTCAATCCATCATTGGAAAATGCCACCTGGTTTGACAATAAAAGAAAAAAAAAAGAAGAAACTTTATCCTTGAGAAAGAATCGTGGTTTGAAGAAAACCCTTGGAGTTTATTCGCTACTACTATAAACAAAAGGTGATAATCAAAACATGGGTCAACAATATTTTGCAATATAATATCGACCCAATTAATGGCACTAACAATTTAAGAATAATTTTTCATTCATTTTTCCTTCATCACATGCCTAACAAGGGCAACAACCAACCAACCACAGCATCACACAAACAAAATCAAATCTCCCCTACAAGGGCATTCCACCATAATTGAAAACTACAAATCATCTAGAACATTAGAAATTCAGCTCGACAAGGGCAACACAAACATCAAGAACAAGCCCGACAATGGCACAACCACTCAATAAAAACCATAAGAGAGAAAAAGAGAGCTTGACCTAACCCCAACTATAACAATACATTGTCCCCAATGTATGAATGAAAAAACAAAAGGGTCGTGGGAACTCCCTGAAGTGGCTACTCCCCATCATCAAAGCTGCCCAAATGTGTCTCCTCCCCCCCCCCCCCAAACCCCCAAACAGATCATTGATGGGGCCTCGGGCTGTGGATGGGACATCTATGTATGCATCAAGAGCACTTAAATCCGGGTCTGCTAGTGGCACCTGTTCCTGCCATTCCCGCACTTTAGCCTGAAGAGATTTTATGGCACCCTCCACTATATCTATTCAGGAGAATAGTTTGGTTAGGCTATCATAAACATTCTTTAACTCTTGCTTCACAGTTCTGGCGATAAGGCCCAGGAGATTTTGGCCTACCTTTTACAGTTGGCTCTCATGAGAAGCAATCATTTCGGTTAACTTTTGTATACCGCTTGGGCGAGAGGATGTGGAGGGATATGAAGGCCCTTGAAATGGTGCTTCCCCCGATGTATAACCTGATGTCTCGGGGTGTGGCATATTAAAGTCGGGAGCAACAGGGTTCTCTTTTATGTCATGGGAGATGGAGCCTTCGGGAGCCTCAAAAGCCTACAGCTTTTTTCTCTTCACATTAGGTGCCTCAACATCCCTTTTCCTTTCCATATTTATCACACCAGTGGAAAAGCTGGGAGACTCGTCAGAGAAGAGTAGCACCCCTGCATTGAGGTATAGCTAGTAGATAAACACCGCACATGGAATCGACGTTCCCTGCTGCCTGGCCTTTCTTTTCATTTGAATTGCCACAATCTCCCCGAAGTTGATGGGCACTCTTGTCATGATACAGGTGATGAGTATAACAGCCTCCAAATTCACTCTTTAGTCATTCTATGATGGCATGACCCGGCCACACACAAACCCAGCCTAAATTTTGCTTTAAACTTGAGATCATGCCTCTAAATCTCTCCACGCATAGTGGCTGACCGCTAGTAATGATTGGGGCTATCCAGCTAAACTGATCTTCTTTATTGGCTACTCTTTCGGTGTCTCAGTTCCTGGGTCAATTTCATCAGCCCAAAATAATGCATTGATGGTAGTTGGGGTGATATTGACCTCCACACCCCTGATTCAGATTGAAGGCAGGCAAGGGAATTCATCAACTTTCCCCTTTATGCTTGATAGCCTCTTCTCGTGCCTGGTATAAAGCATAAAACTCAAGCACCAAGTTGTTGTAGTACTCCAGTAGAGGCTCAGCAAATACATGCCATTGACGATGGTTGAACTAGGTAATAATGTTGGGGAAGTCATTCTCATCCCCGCTAGATCAACTCTTTTCTCTATTGTGATTGATCTACCCTCACAAATGGCATAGTGTTCCTTCATGTCGGGCACACAAAATATGATTGCCTCCCTGGTGTTGGTGGGGGTTTTCTTGGAGTTGGCCTTCCCTTTGCTCTTACTTTTTGAAGTGGAAGGAGCCTTGCCCTCGTCTAACTACCTGATGAAGTCATAATTCTGCAAAGCCATGTTAGTGTCGCAACAAAATAACAATTCTTTTTTGTAATTTTTAATAATAGAAAATAAAAATCAACAACTATCCTAAGCTAAGGAAAGAAATTATAATGATTGGATGACCAATAATTTACAGGATCAAAATCAAGTACTAGTGGTACCGGCGGGAGACCGACGAAACGTAGGTGGGGACCCACGAATCATCACTAAGATGTCGATGCTTTACAGAATACTAGGTGAAAAATTATCCATCCGATGCCACACTGGTGTTTCACCAGTCGTGATCCATGAAGTGCAGGTGAAACGCGGGTCTGGACAATGGCCTAAAGCCTTGCACCCAGACCTATGTTTTAATTGGCGTTTCGCTGGTGAAGCTGCTCAGTGAATTTCACCCCAAACTCTGTTAAACAGAAATCCTTCACATTCATGACTCACTCACTCACTTCACATTACGATTTTATTCGCTCAAGAAACACAACAAAAATAAAAATGATGATTTTCCCTTAAGAACGATATCACTCAATCTATCATCGAGAAAATCGTGCCTTTTTAGTACATGGGATTACTCAGACTTCACCCCGAACTATTATATCCAACATACACTTCACCTCATACTTTCAACCAAAATGAACATTCACAATAATAATATGCAATTAATATTCAAGCCCCAACATACCTATATAATGAGAAATACTCAACAATGAAAAAGCACAAAAAATGGGTAATGGGGAACATGAGTATTGAAAAAATCCGATGCAACATGATTCACATTCTCAATAGTTAGAAATTAAAGCAATGTAAGAGCTCATGAACACATACCAATTTGAGGATTGAGAAGAAGTGAAGAAATTAAAGCTATGTGCTGGACCAACAATGGTGATCCAAAGAGTGAAAGCTTATGTTGCTAAAAGAGAGTTTGAGTGAGAAGAAATGAAAATAACATGATGAGAAAGGGAAATTATATAGGTTAAAGAGAGGGAATGTATTGGGTAGTGAAAAGGTGGGTGTTAATGGTAAGTTTTAATGGAGGGAAGTTGGGAAGGTGAAAAGGGTTGTGGTTAGGTGAAAAGGTGGAGAGAGAGAGTATTGGAAAGGTAAAAAGGGTGTTTTGAACAGTTTGGATAATTTTTAAAGTGTCACAGGCTAGATTAGTCAATGGGTCAGTCAAGATTCAAAAATGCACTTACCTACCTCCACCCGTGCTGGACCTGCAACCGACGGTGAGCACCGGCATTTCACAGATTCAAGCACTGGTGACTTCTTGAATTCCCAATTAACTGTTTGCTAACTGTGATTAACCGATGTTTCAGGATCTTCACCTGTATTTTGCTGGTGTTTCACATCTTACCCTTTTATTTTCATATTTCCTAGAGGTATACTAGTTCACACCCGCGCCAGACTGGCGTTTTACGAAATGCCTCTGGCGTTCTACCGATGAGACGCTGGCTTCCTACCCTTTTTTATCCACTTCTTCTTCTCTTGTGTGACAGGGCGATGACTCGCGCTTGAGCACTGGCATTTCGCTGGTCTTGCACAGTGGTTGCCCTATTTTCCTTCTCCTTGTTTCTCATCTAGTCATCCTACAAAAACAAAATCAACAAAACATCAAGGCATAAAAACATAAAAACGCTTGGTTTGCTTCCCAAGAAGCGTCGTATTTAACATCATGGAATGACAGATACTTCCTCAACTGTCAGTTTTTCAGAGGGTCGTCCTCCAAATCAGCCACATCAACACAAACTTCGTCTTGTGATGCATCATCATTAAAAACCCCTATCATCTTTAACTCATCTGATGGCTTAGTGGTTTGACAAACCTTGAAGGTGACTTCCTCACCTCCAACTCGAAATTCCAGCTCACCAAGCTCCACATCTACCAAAGCTCTGCCGTGGCAAGCAATGGTCTCTGTAAGTTGATAGGTACTTCAACATCCATATCATAATCAACCATGACAAAGCCATATGTAAGGATGAACTTGTTGACCCAAACCAAGATGTGTGGATGAACTTGTCAACCCAAACCAAGATGTCCTCCAACATTCCCACAATTTCTTTATGGATCGATTTGCCATCAACAGCCTCATTGAGGTGGGTTTGGGACTCCCAACCCCAACTTCTTGATGATAATAAGAGGCACTAGATTTATGCTTGCCCCAATATCACATAGGGTCTTTTTGAACACGCACAACCTAATGGTACAAGGGATAATAAAGGCTCCCAGATCCTCTCTTTTAGGAGTGAGATTGCTTTTCATCATAGCACTACAGTGGTGTGTTACTTCCCCTATACCAGCATCAACTATCTTCTTTTTCTTCAACAAATCTTTCATAAATTTATCATAACCCGACATTTGAGTAATTTATTCACCAGAGGTTTATTAATGGATAATTTACTAAACATCTCAACAAATTTTTGAAACTGATTGTCCTCCTTCTTCTTTGCTAAGCTCTGAGGATAAGGAGGTGGAATTCTGGGCTCTTGGCCCATGTCAGGTAAAGCCTCTTTGCTCATTCCCTCTTCAGCAGCATCATTCATAGGAGTTACATCAACTTCTCCTTCATCTAATCCTTCTTTATCATTCACAACCTTTGGTGCTTTTGGCACCACATCCAATACTTCATCACCACTTGTTTTTGGGTCAACGACATCTTTGGGCTTCACACCCACATCTTCCGACACTTTGCCACTTCTAGTCATATTGTCATACAATTGCCATCCTTTTTCAGGTAGTGTCCCTTTCATTCGGGGATTCATTTGGGAAGACAAATGATTCATTTGTGCTTCCAAGTGCTTAATCGATGCCGAGTGGGAGTTCACTATTTGGGCGAGGTTCGACACCTCCCCTTTCAATTCCTTGACTCCACTATTGGTGGATTCCACTCTCTTGAGTACTCTAGCCAGCATCTCTTGAATCTTCGAACTTCCCACATTACTCAAACTAGGTTGCAATTAGGGATTTTCAGCCTTTAGAGGGGGAACATATGGGTTTGAGCTTCGATGATAATGTTCCCTATCATGGTTTTGATCACGATTACCCCATTTGTCATTTCTATTAGCCCAACCTTAGTTGTCATGGTTTCTCCAACCTTGATTCTCTTCTCTTGGGTGCCAATAGCCTTGATTGGCACCTTGGTATCCCGAGCGAGAACCCCCCATTTGATTATCCATGAATTGACATTATTCTTCATACCTAGGTGGTAAGGTTTCCCCTTCATACTGCATTAGGCCTTGAGTTCCCACGACATTAACATTCTATGACCCAGTTCTCATGACATGCTTTTCCATCAACTCAAGATAGGTCGTCATTTTTACCAAAATCTCATCTCGCTCCTTATCCCTCTTTCTCATCTCGTCAGTCACAAAACTTGAACCCGTACCACTGGAGTTACTTCATTTCACTCGTGTGCCAATCTTGATTCGTTTTAGTCATCCGATCCAACAAAGCTCTGGCTATACCATAGGGTTGGTCCATGAGAGATCCACCCACCAAGTTATTTTCCACTAACTTGTTAATGGAGTCCAAAGAATGGTAAAAACTTTGAAGGAGCACTCCATCTGAAAGCCCATGGTTGGGACATAGGGCCACCTTCTTCTTGAACCTCAGCCATGCCTCATGTAAAGGTTCCCCTGGGATTTCCCTGAAGTTGGTAATATCATCTCTTAGCTGCAATATCCTCCATGGAGGGAAGAACCTATCTAAGAAGGCTTCAGTCAATTCTTGCCATGAAGTGATGCAACCTGGAGGAAGCTTCTCGAGACACATGGTCACTTTCCTAGTCAAGGAGAATGGAAATAACCTCAATCTGATTGATTCTTGACTTATATTTGTTATATTTGAAAGGTTGGCATATCTTAAGAAAATTTTGAAGATGGTGATTTGCATCTTCACTTGGCTGACCTCCGAAGAGTCCTTTCATTTGTAACAGCTGTAACATTATGCTGGTCACATGGAACACCACATTCCCTACCATGGGTGGTAGGAGAATGGTGCCTGCTATGTCTAGCATCATGGGGTCATCATCCTCGTGGTCCATATATTTGTGATGTTAAATGGTTGTCATATCTCAAGAAAATTTTGAAGATGGCGATTTGCATCTTCACTTGGCTAACCTTTGAAAAGTCCTTTCATTTGTAACAGGTGTAACATTGTGTTTGTCACATGGAACACCGCATTCCCTACTGTGGGTGGTAGGTTAATAGCACCTGCTATGTCTGGCATCATGGGGTCATCATCCTAATGTCCTATATGACCATCCATGAAACCTTCTTGAGATTGTTGGTCAATATCAGTCATCCTATAAAGGCACCCAAAAACAACAATAAAAGGTAAAACAAAACACAAGATTGTAAATTAATTCAACTCAAAAATTAACTAGAGGCTATCTAATCCTATGGCAGCGGCGCCATTTTTGATAATGTCTAAATTCACACCTCATAAAAAGAGGGAGTAAATGGTCATTTGGCAAAGGAAATATACCCGATGGGTGTCGGGGTAGAATCCCATAGGGAATAGTACTTAGATAGCACAAAAATTGTCTATCAAGTCAAACTAAGAAGCATCACTATATTGAAAACAAACACGTAAAACTTTGGGGGTTCAAAGGATTACAATTAAAATGTAAAAAAAACTATTGATCAATCAACAAGAAACCTGAATTACAAATGTGAGCAAGAGCTAGGGGTATGCTTTTGAATGGGGCATCAATTGGATTGGAATTGCCTCGAAAATCAAATTATTACTCATCTATATAAATACTCATGGAGGAGGTGGCACCCGATGTTTTTCAACCACTTAGGTGTCTTTTGCGTTGGGTTTTCTCAAACCCCAAGGTCCCAAATAATATATCCATTAAGACTTGGGTCAGATTTGAGCTATTTCTAGCCTCAAATCTCTCATGGGTGAATGATTATGGGTTTTAGCTATCTCTAGCCTAGCTCATACAATCAACACCCAATTACCCACCATTGCTTTCTCACTCATACTCAATTTCCCTTTTTTAAGCAAAATAGAGTAAGTAGACATAATCCACATTTGCAACTATGAGTAATTGAATTATATATTGAAAGAAACACAACTCATTTATATTAAATGAGTAACTCTAAGATCAATTTAGCAATACCTGATCCAATTTAATCCCAATCATGCAGACACCCCTAGTAATGAGATTTAGCTACTCATTGATGAGAAATACAAAATTATATTAATAATTAAAATCATAACATTTCATTAAGAGTTAATTTCAAGCTCACAATTATCTTCAATGGAGGTTTTTACCTTGAAGAAGAAGAAAAAAAAGCTATTCAATATTTCTCTCTCTAACTCTCTACAAATCTGGAATGGAATAATAGGTTTAGAGAATGTACACAAATAGGTTAAAAGATGCTACTCAAATTCTGTGTTGGACGACTTTTCACTCTTGGACACGGCCTCATTTGTGAAACACTGGTGCCCATCCGTGGAATGCCACTACATCGCAAGTAGGGGCAGTGACTCTGGGTCTAGCCAGCATTGGCATGAGGGGTTCGCAGGTGCTGACCCGCATTCTACTGGTGCACGTTCCCCTCATGTCCAGTTTGCTCCTACATTTTAGCTGGCTTTTCACTGGCTCCATCCGGTGGAGCACCGGTCCCATCCAGTCAAGCTTCAATCTTCTTCTTTAATTTCATGCTTTTGTACAAGTTCTTGCTTTCTCTCCTTAAATTAAACACCTGCAAAAACTAAAGAGAAAGAGCATAAAATTCTCTCAAATGACTTGAAAACTAAGAAAAAGCTTATGTTTAAAAGCCTAATGAGTTGGTATATTACCAACTCATCACCTCGGTGGACCCTCATTCTTAATTCTCAAAGTGCCTCAGACTATCTTTGGATCAAAAATTTTGAAGGTCTCACAACAAAGGGGAATAGGCTTCTTTTGTGGCTAAGAAGAAAATTAAGGCTTGAAGCTCAAAGGGGTTAACTAGGGATAGTGTTAAGAAAGGTAAAACAATAATGGACAAAATGGGTTTTTTCAAAGAAACGCCTTAATCAGATCTTACTTTATTGGCAACTAGCTATCCTATACACACTTAGACAAGTTCTTGATGTTACATTATATATAAATCACTACAATTAAAGCTCACCTCTCATGGAATCATTATGTTAGTCGATTTCCTATGGCTACATATCCACACAATCAAGTTGAATGAAACTATCATTACTAAGCCCCTAAGATTTTTTTTTCTTTGATTCAAATTAAAGAACCTATGTGTCTCTCATGGAGTTTTACTTCTTATGCATTCAAGATGGCTCTAGCTTAGCTTCTAAGTGGAATATCAAAGAGCACACAAGTAGTAATTGATTCCATCCTAAAAATGAAAAAAAAATTGTGAATTTTCCTTAAGACGGTCGTCATCCATCCATCATCGAGAAGGGTCACTACCTCTATGATGACACTAAAACAAATGACTCTCAATTAACAAAATAAAACTAAGTAGAGACGATCACATAACAAGTAACAAGGCATCATTAGTGTTCAAGTCATCATCATTGCTAGCTATTACAGACCAAGGTTTTATCAATCACAAATCAGCTACCAATATAGAGAATGACAACTAATGTTATATCCCACTACAAATTTAGCAAAAAAGGAGTAAAGAGGAAATCCATTTCCTCCACCCCACACTTAAACAGTGCACTATCCCCAGTGCACAAACAATCATATCAAGTAGGGAGAGCAAAAGAACTTCCTAGGCCTCTAAGCATAGTCATCATCAGTAGGATTATAGTCCTGATCATCATCATCATCATCCTCACCGTCAACTTGGATGGCTCCTGTGATGGCATCATCCTCATCATCATCATCGATATCATCAACACCATTGGTCAATACTGTGGCCTCATCATCATCTAGTGACTCCTCGAAAGCAGGTCCTACTCTGCACATCAGCATCACACTCTCAATGAACGGGTATCGCTCCTCCAGTGCTAATATCTCCTCATTAGTGGTAGGCCTTCCACATATCTTCAACTACAGCTCTAGCATCCCGAACATGCGGCCTTGCCAACTATCATCCCGAGCCTGACAATTGGTAAGAGTGAGAAGTGGAACTGAAGAGTTGGCCAACTCTTTGCCCTTGTGATTGATAACCTAAAATCATACCTCCTACCAAAGTATGAAGCGGACGTTGTCAATAAAGAACCTAAAAAAGGTTGAGGTCGATCCCACAGGGAATAAGGAAGAGCTAGATTACAGCTGGTAAGTGCACTTGTTAGGTAGTTACTCTAAAATTGGGGGATTCTAATGAAAAGAAATAATAAAAAAAATTATCAAAAATTCGGTTTTCAATCAATATTAAAGGATAACTAGGGTTTGTGTTCCCCATATATTCATAATTGCTTTAGGTATACACTCGTGATCATCACCAATACTTACTTACGGAACTGATAACAAAGGTTCATTCGAACGACCGACCAGTCCCTATTGAATGACTATACTCAATCACTCGACCAAGTCTCATAAGCGGTTTCAAATTATCCGTCATCACTAATTTCCGAATTTAACTATCCTGTAACCACAGCTCAAGTTAATACAATGATCATCAAGATCAAGGCTCCGTTGTAATTCTCTTTTCCTAATCTCTACCTCTTAGACCAAAGCAAGTAAAGAATTCAGGCAAGTCCTAATATTGTACACCGTTAAAGACGTCTAAGAATGAAGAGAATACAATACAAACATTCAGTATTGGTTTAGAATCACTTTGTGCAACCATAGCTTGTTAATCCACCATGGTTCCCACAACCCTAGCTATGGAGGTTTTAGCCTCTCATAGTTGCAAGGTCATGTTTTGCATTCATGATTACAAACATAAATCAATACTTACAATTATGGATGTGAGAAAAAAACTTCTTTTAATAAATCAGCAAAATCTTCAAGAACAAGTAGCAAGAACAAGAAGAATTGAAGAAAAGGTTGATCACAAGTCAAATCAACTCAATTCTCTCCTTTCTCAATGTTTTCTAGCTATTCTCTAACATCCATTAACCTTTTTTTTTTGAAAATAAAACATAAAACATATTTATACAGACATAAAAATCTTGTTCCTAGGCTAACAAGGTGAATTTCCATATTTGGTGCCGCCAGTGCCACGACCAATCCTACGACCCCTACTATGAACCTACGAGCCGTACCTTCCTTTCGTACATTATTGACTGGCTGAATTTTGGCTAAGTATTGGACCCTTGTACGACTCTTACCTGCATCATATGAGTCGTACTATGCTTCCGTGGCTTGACTTTGAGACTTTGAAATTTTTCTGAAGTCTATCACAAGTGCTATGGTACAATTCGTACCTTCGTTCCATGACTCGTACTGTCTATCTGTAGCAGGAGTCAGCCTCTTGCGCAATTCTTCTGAATCTTTTCACGACTTCTTCACCACGACTTGTACTGAGACTCGTATGATGCACCTCTTCATCCTTAGCCTTCTGCAACTTCTCACGGCCAACAGTACGACTCGTAAGACCTTCCTACGACTCGTACTGTGAACTGTGAGTTGAGCCTGTTTTGTACATTTTCAGGCTATCTTTTGCACATTTTAGCTCCAACGCCAATTTATCCTGCAACCAAAGGAAAAGTTCCTTATATCCACATAAATGTTACCTAAGTCCATGTTATTTTCTTAGTTTTGAGCGTCGAAAGTATTGTAAATCCATAGAACATCAACACCCTCAACTTAAGACTTTTGCATGTCCTCAGGCCAAGAAAATAAAAACTAAACACGATGCTCAACTAGAAAATAAACCTAAGATACTACAGTCAATACTTAAACAAAACTTGAACTTTCCATACAACCTCTTCTGACCCTTTCCAATGGACCAACATCAGCTAATATATCACAAGCGACCCCAAAACATAATAAACAGGGATCAAAACATGTCATCTAGCTATCAACAGGCAGTCAAGTCATCACCAATGTTTTGCACACAGACCAACAGCCAAAGTAAACATAGTCCATGTACACTCACAACCAAATGAAGTCCCCACTCGCAGATGTAATATCAAATATTATGGGACTAGACAAACGAAACACTCACCCTCACAAAGAAGTTTCAAATACCATGTATAAGATACCATAAGCTTGCCCTTATTTTCCTTGCTTCGGTTTGTCGGATGGTCAAATTAGGATCACTATAGGGCTTGATATGGCTTGTAATGTAGGCTTAGGGCTGGACATGATAAAGATGAGAGATTTTTAAGTGACTATCCCTTCCTTGGCACTACATACATTGGCTTCATCTTTCACCTACTTCATCCTTTATTCTTTCGTTCCCTTTTCTTCCCTTTTCACCTCTTTTATATACATTTGCATGGGTGTGGTGTATTTTCAACTTTTTTAGCATTTTCATTTTTTTTGAAATTTCTTTTTCAAGATTCTCAGTATCTTTCATCTCATTTCTTTTCACCACACCACACCTCATTTTTCACCCTTTTTCTCTTTTCTTTCCCTTTTTCTCATTCCCACCATTTACGCACCCCTACTCTAAAAATCCTCAACTTAAGCATTTTGCCTATATTTAGGTTCACAATATCCAAGGAAGGACCAGGGCCAAAATAGGTTCATTATAAACAAATGGGTACAGTTCATTGGTTAATTAAAGAAATAATATGGGTCAATTAATGCTCAAACTTGGGATCAAGTGATTGATGTAATTTTGGTAGGGGCATATAGGCTAAAAGTGAGCTAAATAAAAATGGCCTATGATCATATCCTGACCAACCATCCTTAACATATGCAAAGACCAACCAGACAAGTTCAAGATCTTCAACACAATATCGAACTAAGTAGTATACCTCACTCACTCATGGTACATGAACTATATTCACCTCACCTGTCTGGTTTATACATGGCTTAACAAGAATACTCAGGTTAATAAACTAAATGACATCAAAAGATCCATAGAAATCATGCATGCAGTCAGAAATACATAGCTAATGCATTAAAAAAATTTAAACAAGGTCAATTTTTTCAAAAATCAAAATTTGTTCATTTCATTAGCTGAGTACTCCTAAGTTATTTCCTAATTATACAAAAATCACAAAATAAGAAAATAAAATCCTAAATATTCTGGTTCTACTACATAGCATGCCTGAGGGAAAAGAAACACGACAAGAAAAACCCTCAGACGAATTAAAAATTCCCCAAAAAATCACAAGTACACCGGTGAGGGGGGCAGATTTAAGAATCTGGGCCGAGTCGGGTTAAGTTGTTTATTTTACCCCTCACGACTCGTACCACGAGTGAATCCCATGACTCATACAATTGGGGTACGATCTGTGTGATGACTCGTATGTCAGAGCTTTGAATTATTTCTCTGAACCTCACCAAGACTGTTGCTACGACTCATATGAAACAATCCCGAATCGTACTGAGAGCCGTAGCAGCTGCTGTTTCAGCCTTCTTTTTTCTGTTTCCCTGCACATTGAGCACACATTATTTCAATAACTTGGGTTGCCTCCCAAAAAGTGCCTAATTTAACGTCGCAGCACAACGCAAGTCTCTTGACTACTCAGAATTCTTCAAGTGAATCATACTCATCCTCCAGTGCTGGGATTACACTATATTCATTAGGTTGCTTCATTTTCCGGTTCTTTGTTTAATCTGAACTTCAGCAGGTCGGCCTCCACATCTATAAGAGCCCTCCTGGTTGCAAGGAATGGTAGCCCCAAAATGATGGGGACCTCATAATCAACCTCACAATCCAAAATAACGAAGTCTACTAGGAATATAAATTTTTCTACCTTGACAAGCACATCGAATAGGATTCCCACTGGCTTTTTAACTGTTCCATCGGCCATCAGTAGCCACATGTTAGTCGGTGTGGGGGCTCCCAATCCCAATATATTGAACACCGCCAAGGGCATTAAATTAGTGCTAACTCCCAGATCACAGAGTGCCTTTATGAACTCGACATTGCCAATTGTGCACGGTATAGTGAAAGCACCTGGGTCTTCCTTCTTTTGAGCTAGGACCCTTGTAGCTATGGCACTGCAATGATGTACATTGTCAACAGGCTCATAGCTCACCGATCTCTTCTTAGTCACCAAGTCCTTCATAAACTTCGCATATCCTGGCATTTGTTCTAATGCCTTGACCAATGGTATGTTCATAGATACTTGCTTTAACATTGAGAGGAATTTCTGGAACTTACCATTTTCTGCCTATTTCTTCATTCTTTGAGAGAACGGTGGTGGTGTCTGTGGGGTGTCTTTATGCACTTGAGTTCCCCCTTGATCAATGTCAAGTTCTTTCTCACCTATCGAGGCCTCGTGCATGTTATACCCCAAAAGCTCAAAGATCAGACCCGGGAGTTGAAATAGAAAAATTATGAAATTTGGTTGCAGACACAGGATGAGTCGTTGGACGACTTGTGAGAAGACCCCACGAGTCGTTAGGTGGATCATGGGGTGGCCTTGGAAAAATGAAGGATTGAGGTCCCCACAAGTGAGGGAACGACTCGTGGTCAGCCACCACGAGTTGTCATGTCACTCATTGGGTGATGTTGGAATTAAATTGGTAGAAGTAACCAATCTACCTAATGGACGAGACCCCACAAGTCGTAGCCAGTCGCAACGACTCGTGAGGTGAGTCGTGAGTAGGCAAGTTGAAAAGTAAGGTAGTGTACATGATGGAAGGTAACCACTAGTCGTGGTCTCGAGGAACAAGTCATTATATCTCTCATTACGAGCCCCAGCAGATCAGTTAACCAGTGCACTTGATGGGCGACTCGATGAGTCATTGACCATCCTGACGAATCGTCAGGTCACCAGTTTGGGTCACCTGGAAGTGTTTTCGTGCGAATTCAGTAAGGGTCTTTTCGTAATTCCTAAGTTGCTAAGACCTATACTATGTCATTTAAAGCTCGTTTTAGTGGGTTTTTAGCGGGGAAAACCTATCCTAAGCCATTATTCTCATGCATGCAAACTAGAGAGGTTGAAAGGGAGATTCAAGACAAAATCTTAAGGTTTCATTGGAATCTTAGCTTGGGCAACTAGAGGGTGTTAAAATTCGCCATTCCCAGGTATGTAAGGCTATGAGTTGGTGTCTTCTTCCACACCCATGCCTAATTCCTATCAAAATGTGATAAATAGTTTATGATCAAGTATGGGGTGTTACCTAATTGCATGATTCTTCAATCTCTAAACATGAGTATGATTAGATTGAGTTTATATTGATGATTTATGAAGCTTTGGCGGATTCTAATTTGTTTTCCCTTAGAAAAATTATTTTCCAAAAATTTGAATCTTAAACGCCCATGGGTGAAGAGTTCATAAAGGAAGAGATTTATTGTCATGCCCCACCTTGGGAGGCATGAATGGCACCTGGTGCACTAACTAGGACCTGAACTGCTGAGATGACTGAGCCTAAGCACCTCTGGTGCAGGGCTGACTCTAATTCTAGTATCAAGAAAACAACGGGCTATATAGCGGCTATAAATACAACCCCTGGCCGACAAGGCCTATAGCCATCTGTGAAAATAAATAGCTAACCAAAGACAAAAAAACATAGGGAGTGCTATACGGGCCGACAAGGCAACCATGATATCTAGTTATAACTGAAAAGTAAAGGCAGATGCTAAACTGAGCTATGACTAACAAGGCCACCAATCAACAGCTAAATAGGGCCCCACACGTCCAACACACTTAGTAAAAGACATATGGGCCCCACACGGCTGATATCATCTAACCACTGGGAAGTAATGCAATCTGCAAGCCTTTAGGAGTAATAAAATAGTCAGGATAGGGCCCCGACCTACCCATACTGTACTAACAAAAGGAGTAAACCTCTATCACACAAGCTCCGGAAAAAGGGAGATGACGGCTCTGTACAGCTGACTGGAACTACAAGGGACCTGCTCCTCGTCTACTGTACCTGCAGGCAAGTAATGCAGCGCCCCAAAAGAGGGCTTCAGTACCACAGGTACTGAGTATGAAAAGCAGTAACTTTAAATAATTGACAATAACTAATGAAAAGAAAATGGACTGAAGATGACTGAAGTAGTGAAATCAGGGCTAAACATAACTGTAATAAAGAGGGTAGGGGTCATACCTGACAAGCAAGGTGTCTTACTGTCTAACTATCAGTAACTAAAGAAAGCATAAACCTTACGTGGCTCCCATAAGCCGGAAGGTACAATCAGCAGAGAATAAACCACCTGGGCCCCCATTAGCCCTAGTGAGTACACCTCAATATATATACCCCTATCCAGGTCATACTGAGTCAACTACCAGCTATAAGCGTCCTACCGATCCCATGGGTCTGCAACTAGGCCCGCTCGGCCCCTGACTGTAGCTGTGTTTGAGTCCGGAGGACTCCTGATATCTATACCCCGAGCGTAAGCACTCGGCGAGGGTGTGTATAAGGCCAACCACGGCAATATGAGGATTTGGATCCCCATCTTCGTCCCTTACAGACGGCTATGCCGCTCCTTAGAGCGACGTATCCTCGCCCCTGGTGGGCGAGGACACAACTATTAACCCTGGGGTGGTCACAGAAGCTATACAGGTGCAATCCATCCCAAAACAATATAATTTATGAGTCTCAACTGACAAAAACAACTAGACATGATAGCATACTCCTAACATGCTTTACTGGAATTCATACTAGATTACTATGCTGAAGAAACTAACTTCCCGAAAGAAAATGCCTTAACATACCTCGATTGTCGGTTTTTGATTAACTGATAGTTTCCAATAAGTATTCAATAGCTCTTCCCAACTAAAATCGTGTTACTAGAAAGATAGGACTAGTTTTAACACTAAATTCGGCAAAAAGGAAAACTTTATATATAAATATTAACTATATTCCAACTTTACGAAACACGGTCGAAACCTCATTATTTCTCGAAAGTCTAGAAGGGAGAAATGCTTACTTTAAGCCTGGGATCATATTGACACTAGTTTGGAGCAATTCCAACAACTTTGGCTCGGCGGGACGACGATTCGCCATGCGAATTTCATGAAACTAACTCTGTAGACATGCTCCCTGCATCCTTATGCTTCGATACCCGAAGTTAATTCAGATTTGGACGGCGTTTAGCGGCGTAATCGGATGAAAATTAAATGTTTTCCTTCGTTCTCCCTCTGCTCTAGCCGTGGTTTACAAATAATGATCTCATTTCTAAGTGTGAGACCTTTATATACTTGAGGCAGCAGACAATGAAACGTGGCACTCCGCCCATCGCGCTAATTATGCTCCGTGCCACGTTGGCTAACGCAGAGGAGCTACTCCGTGACTCTTTTCCGCTCTAGGCATCTTGGTTCAGCCTCCTCCCAAAAAATCCCGACTTGGCACCCGTTCGACCTTTCCCCTAGCCCTTTCCTCGTATGTATGGCACTCTAAAACTCTCAACCAACATACGAATAGACCGACTAAATGCTATAAAATTACGGGGTGTAACATTTATAATAAATGTGTGATGATAATGAAGTTGATGATGAAAAACATGTTTCTAGTACTACCCATGACTATGTTGATGTTTTAAAAATGAATTGATTATATCCAAGTATGATAAAGCTTTGGGTGATGCCCACATGTTGATTTAAAGTGATGATTTTCCCGACATAAGCTTACCACATGGTTTGAAGTGAATTTTCCTCAATTTTTGTTATAAATTCTAGCTTGTGGTATGTTGAGTAAGTATTTCCACATGTGGCTTACCACATGATTTGGAGTAGATGCTCCCACCTATGATTGAGCTTGTGGTATGTTTCAAAATAATGTCTCGTATATGCATGAATTCATAATTGAGATGTATGCCAATGTTGAGCTTTATATTCATATGATGTCTAGTCTATGCATGATTTCATTATGAGCTTTGTCAATAGACAATGTTGAGGTTCGTCAATAGGCGATGTTGAGCTCTATTATATATGATGTAGAGCGTTGCATATTTTTGGGAGAAGAGTCTAGCACCGAGAAGGTTAAGGGTCGATTTCCTTATGCCCCAGAACTACATGCCAATGTAGGTTGATACTATTATATTATTGGGACCTCCCTCGTGAGCTATCCCCGGCCTGATTGGCCCTTCAGCCTGATATCGATATCATGGTATCGTCCATCGCCCTGGCAAGGTTATGGACGGCTCTAACCATTTGAGTGTGATAGTTGGGACCACCTAAGCTCTATTGTGGTATCTCGGTTAAGTGATGAGTCTCCCACAGTATATAGCATTCGAATTTGCATATTCATTACTCATGATGATTACTTATGCATGCATGTTCAAAAAGCAAGGTTTGACTCATTGTTTAGCTTTTGATATAAATGTTACATTTCAGCTTGGAGTCATTCGAGTCAGTCATGATGTTCTAAAGCTATACATGATCACGTTATGATAAGAGCACGATTTCAGAATAAATGCATGTAGCCTTCTAATTACACTTAAAAGCTTATGATATGTATGAGTTGCTTAAATGATTTATTTTACTTAAACGGTTTTACTTACCTTGTATACTTGATACATTCCACTTACTAACCAAATACTTTCTATGATGCTTTGTTTCATGATGCAGGATCCGATTCTCCGATTCACCCATGTTGGTAGTCACTTATCAAAGTTAACACCTGCTTGATTGGTGAAGTCCTCATCTTTCGACGACTAGACTTTCAGTTATCTTAGATCTATTTTTAGTTTCACTATTGTTGAGCTAGTTGGGGGTGTTGTCCCATCAGCTCGTCCAGATTAGAGGCTTATCAGACTTAGACGTGTATTCAGCTTCAGATGTGATTTTGTTGTTATATTAAGTTCGACTTCCGCTGAGTTTATAATTATGTTTCCTTCCTGTTATGGAATGAGGTAGTTGAATGCTTATGTCATAGGTCCACTTGGGGTCTCTCGGGGTCCCTTGTCTTGTGTCTATGATCCGGGCCTCCGTTTGATTCGTGACAAACTTGGTATCAGAGCCATAGGTTTTGATGTGTCCTAGGGAGTTTGGAAGCCGCGTTGGGTGGAGTCTTTTTCATGGATGTGAAGCACACTACACCTATGATGAAGAGGCTACTGGACGTTTTAGGAAATGTTTCCTTCTTTCATGAGCTATGTCATGCAATGAAAAGCCTTTCTATCCTCCTAATTCGTGATATTTGCGATTGCAGAAACATGACTCCTAGAAGGATGAACGGAAGGACGAATGGAGGTGATGAAGGCCACGAAGATGGAAATTGTAATAAGCACCAGCCAGCCCCACTAGTTCAGGAGCCTCAAGAACCGGAGCCAGCCGCTCATGCTGAGTTCCGAGCTGCCATTCAGATGCTTGTGCAGGCCTTGACCGCTCAGGTCAATTAGCAGACCATTGTGCATGTTTTGCAAAATGGCAATACGGCGGTGGCTCAAGTCAGGGACTTTTTGAGGATGAACTCGCCGGAGTTTTTTGAGTACAAGGTAGGTGAGGACCCACATGATTTCATTGATGAGATTGTCAAGATCACCGAGGTTATAGGGGTGAGTAGTGTTGAGTGCGCAGAGTTGGCCTCCTACCAGTTGAAGAGGGTTGCGCATATTTGGTTCCTCCAGTGGAAGGACAGCAGGGTCGCAAGAGTAGGTCTGATCACATGGGAGGAGTTTCAGGTTGCATTCCTAGATCGATTCTTCCCTCGAGAGATGAGGGAGTTGAAAGCAGTCGAGTTCGTGAATTTAAAGCAAGGGATGATGACTGTTCAGGAGTACGCACTTGAGTTCACCAGCCTATCTAAGTATGCCCCAGAGTTAGTGACCGACCAGCGGGCGCGGGTGAGCAAATTTGTGCCTGGTATAGCAGGATATTTGGACAAGGACTGCAGGACAGCTATGCTCTACTAGGACATGGACTTCCCTCGCATAGTGTTGTACGCCCAGCAAATGAAGGTGACACACTCGAGGGAAAGAGAGGCCAAGAGGGCCAGGATTGAGGACCACAGATTCTCTCAACAGAGGTCTGGTGGTGGGCACCAACAGCAGAACCACCAGAGATCATCAGCCCCAGCATCTTCAGTGCTAAGTGTGCCATCTAGGCCCAGACATGATTAGAGAGGGCGAGCGTTAGGCTCGAGGGGTCATAGCAGCAGACCCCTAGATTCTAGCATCCCAACTTGTCGCAGATGTAGCGGAGAGCACACAGGCTAGTTCTTGGTAGGGTCAGGAACTTGTTTTTGGATGTGGGAAGCCTGGAAATATGCTCAGATATTGTCTCGCTGTGAGACAGGATCAGGTTGGGGGCTGAGGCCCAGCTTATAGTTCAGCAGCCCCTCCCCTACGCACAGCACGTCAGGGGGCATCTACTAGCACAGCTGGCAGTTAGTGCCAGAAGATATTCTATGCCTTAGCCACTCATCAGGAGCACGAGGCCTCACCAGATGTAGTCACCAGTATGTTGAGAGTCTTTCATGTTGATGTATATGCATTGCTAAGTCCGGGAGCTACCCTATCTTTTGTAACACCATATATAACCAATAGCTTCAAAGTCAGTCCCAATGTCTTATCAGAGCCCTTCTTAGTTTCTACTCTAGTATGTGACTCAGTTATAACTAGACGGGTGTATAGAGATTGCCTAGTCTCAGTCCTTCATAAGGTCACCACAGCAGATTTGATGGAGTTATCCATGATCGATTTTGATGTCATTCTTGGCATGGATTGTCTATTCACATGCTATGCTTCTATTAATTGTAGGACCCGGTCAGTAGAGTTCAGATTTCTGGGTGAGCCAGTCTTTGAATGGGAGGGTAGTTCAGTTGTGCCCGTGGGTCGATTTATTTCCTACCTTAAGGCCAGAAAGATGATATCTAAGGGTTGTTTGTACCATCTAGTTAGGGTTAAGGAAGTGGAGTCCGAGGCCCTGACCATTCAGTCAGTTCCAATAGTACGTGAGTATTTAGAGGTCTTTCCTGATGATTTGCCATGTGTCCCTCCCGAGAGGGAGATTGATTTTGGTATAGATCTTCTTCCTGACACACAGCCTACATCTATTCTGCCTTACAGAATGGCTCCAACCGAGCTAAAAGAGTTGAAGGATCAGTTGAAGAACCTATTAAATAAGGGCTTTATTAGGTCGAGTAAGTCTCCATGGGGTGCACTAATATTATTTGTTCGAAAGAAAGACGGTTCCCTTTACATGTGTATTGACTATCGGCAGTTGAATAAGGTTATCATCAAGAACAGGTACCCGTTACCCAGGATCGATGATTTGTTTGACCAGCTTCAGGGTTCCAAGTGTTTCTCCAAGATTAATCTCAGGTCCGGCTATCACCAGCTCAGGGTTCAGGAGAGTGACATCCCGAAAACTGCTTTCAAGACTCGACATGGTCATTACGAATTTGTTGTTATGTATTTTGGAATAACCAATGCCCCTTCATCTTTTATGGATCTAATGAATAGGGTGTTAAAGGCATTTTTGGACATTTCGTGATTGTGTTCATTGACGACATCCTTATATACTCTCAAAGTGAGGAGGAGCATGCCGCTCACTTGAGAAAAGTGCTTCAAACCCTCAAGGATCATCATTTGTATGCAAAGTTCAGCAAATGTGAGTTTTGGTTGGACTCGGTGGCATTTCTAGGCCATGTGGTATCAGGTGAGGGCATCAAAGTAGACTCTCAGAAGATCGAGGCGATAAAGAATTGGCCCAGACCGGTGAACCCATTAGATATCATGAGCTTTTTGGGCTTAGCGGATTACTATCGGAGATTTGTGGAAGGTTTTTCATCTATTGCCGCACCATTGACTAAGTTGACTCAAAAGAAGGTGAAGTTTCAATGGTCAGATGCTTGTGAGAAAAGCTTCCAAGCGTTGAAGACTCGACTCACTTCAGCACCAAGGTTGACTCTACCCGAGGGTACAAATGGCTTTGTAGTGTATTTTGATGCTTCGCGAGTTGGACTTGGGTGTGTGTTGATGCAACATGGGAAAGTGATAGCATATGCCTCAAGGCAGTTGAAAGTTCATGAAAAGAACTACCCAACTCATGATCTTAAATTGGTTGCGGTGGTGTTTGCATTGAAGATATGGTGGCATTACTTGTATGGGGTCCACGTGGATGTATTTACGGATCACAAGAGCTTGCAATATGTGTTCACGCAGAAAGATCTCAATTTTCGGCAAAGGAGGTGGTTGGAGTTACTAAAGGACTACGACATGAGTGTCCTTTACCACCCGAGTAAGGATAATGTGGTAGTGGACGCACTTAGTAGACTCTTTATGGAGAGTGTGTCCCACGTGGATGAGGGAAAGAAATAGTTGGTAAAGGATGTCCATCAACTTGTGAGGTTGGGAGTTAGATTGGTAGACTCGACCGATGGCGACGTCATTGTGAAAATGGATCAGAATCGTCCTTGGTGACGGATGTGAAGGCCAGGCAAGATGAGGACCCAATCTAGTAAATCTGAAGGAAGCCATTGGAAGTCAGAAGGTAGAGGTTTTCTCCCAAGGGGGAGATGGGGTACTGCGGTACTAGGGTCGTCCATGTGTTCCAGATGTTGACAATTTGAGGGATCGGATATTGCATGAGGCACATGGGTCCAGGTATTCCATCAATCTGGGTGCCACCAAGATGTATCATGATTTGCAGAAAATATATTGGTGGAATGGCATGAAGAAGGATATTACAAAATTTGTGGCCAGGTGCACCAAACTGGCAGCAAGTAAAAGTGGAGCATCAAAGGTCAGGAGGCGTATTTCAGGATATTAACATTCCTACTTAGAAGTTGGAAGATATTAATATGGATTTCATTATAGGCCTACCTCGTACTCGCTAACACTACGATTCTATTTGGATGGCAGTCAACAAGTTGACCAAAGCTGCACACTTTCTATCGGTCAAAACCACAGATTCAGCAGATGATTATGCAAAATTGTATATTCAGGAGTTGGTCCGACTTCATGGAGTTCCCTTGTCCATTATGTTAGACCGAGGTACGCAGTTTACCTCTCAGTTTAGGCAGTCTTTCAAAAAAGGGCTTGCGACTCAGGTTAAGCTCAGCAAAGCATTTCATCCGCAAACGGATGGCCAGGCGGAGCGAACAATTCAAACCCTCGAGGACATGTTGAAGGCATGTGTGATGGATTTCAAAGGTAGTTGGGATGACCATTTGCCCTTGATCGAGTTTGCTTATAACAACAGCTATCACTCTAGCATCTAGATGGAATCGTTCGAGGCTCTTTATGGGAGGAGGTGTAGATCGCCCGTCGGATGGTTTGAGGTTAGGGAGGCAGCTATGATAGGGCCTAATTCTATTCATGAGGCCATGTTAGAGGTTCAGTTGATAAGGGACAGGCTGAAAACTGCTTAGAGTCGTTAAAAGTCATATGCGGATGTGAGAAGAAGGGATTTGGAATTTGAGGTGGATGATTCGGTATTTCTAAAGTTGTCTCCCATGAAGGGAGTCATGCAGTTTGAAAGGGAAGGAAAACTCATTCCCTGCTACATTGGTCCCTACCGGGTTATGAGAAGAGTTGGAAAAGTGGCATATGAGTTGGACTTGTCAGCGGAGTTATCTTCAGTTCACCCCGTCTTTCATGTATCGCTCTTGAAAAAGTGCTTGGGTGATCTAGCTTTAGTAATCCCAGTGGAAAGCATTGGTGTGGGAGATAGCCTCAGTTATGAGGAAATTCCAGTTGCAATCTTGGATCGTCAATTTTGGAGGCTGAGGAACAAGGAAGTAGCTTCGGTGAAGGTGTTGTGGAGAAACCAGCATGTTGAGGGAGCTACGAGGGAAGCCAAAGCGGCTATGATGGCTAAATACCCCCACTTGTTCCCTACCGACTCAATTCCAGTTTGAGGTATTAGTTTTTGCCGTAATTCTCTAATTAGTTTCCATGTTCAGTTCATGTGCACAATTTTGAATTATGTTATGATAAATGTATGTGATGTCTGAATTCAGTTCAGCTATGTAGTTCTTCTCGGAGGTATTCATTCCATCAGTTTTCAATTATAATAATCAGTATTTGCATATGATGATTGCATGGTTCTGCATTTTCTGTGTGTTTCTAATATTCAAGGACGAATGTTTCCAAGGGGGAGATATTGTTATATCCCGAAAGCTCAAAGATCGGACCCGGGAGTTGAAACGGGAAAATTGTGAAATTTGGTTGCAAGCACAGGACGAGTCGTTGGACGACTCGTGAGAAGAACCCACGAGTCCTCAGGTGGCTCGTGGGTGGCCTGGGAAAAAATGAAGGATGAGGTCCCCACGAGTAAGGGAATGACTCGGGGTCAGCCACCACGAGTCGTCATGTCACTCATAGGATGATGTTGGAATTAAATTGGTAGAAGTAACCAGTGTACCTAACGGATGGGACCCCACAAGTCGTGGCCAGTCCCAATGACTAGTGAGGTGAGTCGTGAGCAGGCAGGTTGAAAAGTAAGGTAGTGTCATGACGGAAGGTGACCACGAGCTGTGGTCTTGAGGAACGAGTTGTTATGTCCCCCGTTACGAGCCCCAACAGATCAGTTAACTAATGCCTTGACGGGCAACTCGGCGAGTCGTTGACTGTCCTGATGAATCGTCAGGTCACCTATTAGGGTCACCTGGCAGTTTTTTCCTGCAAATTCAGTAAGGTTCTTTTCGTAATTTCTAAGTTTCTAAGACCTATACTGCGTCGTTTAAACTCATTTTAGTGGGTTTTTAGCAGGGGAAAGCCTATTCTAAGCCATTATTCTCATGCATGCAAACTTGAGAGGTTGAAGGGGAGATTCAAGGCAAATCCTAAGGTTTCCATTGGAATCTTAGCTTGGGCAACTAGAGGGTGTAAGAATCACCATTCCCAGGTATGTAAGGCTACGAGTGGGTGTCTTCTTCCACACCCATGCCAATTCCTATCACAATGTGATAAATTGTTTATGATCAAGTATGGGGTTTTACCCAATTGCATGATTCTTCAATCTCTAAACATGGGTATGATTAGATTGAGTTTATATTGATGATTTATGAAGCTTGGGCCGATTCTAACTTGTTTTCCTTTATAAAAATCGTTTTCCAAAAATTTGAATATAAAACGCCCATGGGTGAAGAGTTCATAAAGGAAGAGATTTATAATAAATGTGTGATGATGATGAAGTTGATGATGAAAAACATGTTTCTAAATCTACCCATGACTATGTTGATGTTTTCAAAATGAATTGATTAGATCCAAGTATGATAAAGCTTTGGGTGATGCCCACATGTTGATTTAAAGTGATGATTTTCCCGACATAAGCTCACCACATGGTTTGAAGTGAATTTTCCACAATTTTTATTACAAAATCTAGCTTGTGGTATGTTGAGTAAATATTTCTACGTGTAGCTTACCACATGATTTGGCGTAGATGCTCCCACCTATGATTGAGATTGTGGTATGTTTCAAAATAAAGTCTCCTATATGCATGAATTCATAATTGATATGTATGTCAATGTTGAGCTTCATATTCATATGATGTCTAGTCTATGCATGATTTCATTATGAGCTTTGTCAATAGACAATATTGAGCTTCGTTTCATACAATGTAGAGTCATGCATGATTTCATCTTGAGCTTCGTCAAAGGACGATGTTCAGCTTTGTCGATAGATAATGTTGAGCTTCATCAATAGGCGATGTTGAGCTTTGTTATATACAATGTAGAGCATTGCATGTTTTTGGGAGAAGAGTCTATCACCGAGAAGGTTAAGGGTCAATCACCCTATGCCCCAGAACTACACGCCAACATAGGTTGATACTATTATATTATTGGGACCTCCCTCATGAGCTATCCCCGGCCTGATTGGCCCTTCAGCTTGATATCGATATCATGGTATCGTCCATCGTCCTGGCAAGATAATGGACTGCTCTACCCACTTGAGTGTGATAGTTGGGACCATGTAAGCTCTATCATGGTATGTCGGTTAAGTGACGAGTCTCCCACTGTCTATATCATTCGAATTTTCATATTCATTACTCATGATGATTACTTATGCATGCATGTTCAAAAAGCAAGGTTTGACTCATTGTTTAGTTTTTGATATAAATGTTACGTTTCATCTTTGACTCATTCGAGTCAGTCATGATGTTCTAAAGCTATGCATGATCACGTTATGATAAGAGCACGATTTCAGAATGAATGCATGTAGCCTTCTACTTACACTTAAAAGCTTATGATATGTATGAGTTGCTTAAAATGATTTATTTTATTTAAACGGTTTTACTTACCTTGTATACTTGATACATTCCACGTACTGACCACATACTTTCTATGTTGCATTGTTTCATGATGCAGGATCTGATTCTCCGATTCACCCCTGTTCGTAGTCACTTATCAGAGTTAGCACCTTCTTGATTGGTGAGTCCTCATCTTTCGACGACTAGACTTTCAGTTATCTTAGATCTATATTTAGTTTCAGTATTGTTTAGCTAGTTGGGGGTGTTGTCCCATCAGCTCGTCCCGTTTAGAGGCTTATCAGACTTAGACGTGTATTCAGCTTCGGGTGTGATTCTGTTGTTATATAAAGTTTGACTTCTGCTGACTTTATAAGTATGTTTCCTTCCTGTTATTGAATGAGGTAGTTGAATGCTTATTACATGGGTCAACATGGGGTCTCTCGAGGTCCTTGTCCCGTGTCTATGATCCGAGCCTCCGTTCGGGTCATGACAGTGCAACTCACCATTCACCATCTCATCACTCATGTCATCTTCCTCTGTTATGCTCTCTTTCTTCCGCTCAACTTCAACCGGGAAAAGGGGGTCAACTGTGGTTTTGCCACCCCAAGTCATCACCGCCATGCAATGGCCTTCATTCTGTGGGTTCTGGACGGTGTTTCTACGCAGCGTACCCTTTTGTCTAGGGTTTAGTGATGCTGACAGTTGCCCAAGCTGCTGCTTATTCTGCTTGATGGAAGTTGCATGAGATTCCACTCTCTGTCACATACTAGATATATCTCCTCTGATCTCCTTCAATTGCTCATCATAGGACCTAACCTTTTTCAACATTTTGGCCATCATTCTTTCTAACTTTGATTGCCCAACCTCCCCCTCTCATGCATTAGGAGGCACATAAACTCCAGCCCAGTCATTGCAGTAACCATTGTTCCTTCTCCATTCTCCTTCGCGCTCACGACCGCAGCTCCTATCTCTGTAGCCATTCCAGTGTTAGTTGTCTATGTACTGGTTCCGGCCCTGATTTCTAGAACCTTGGTGCCAATTGTCTTGTCCAGATGCTTGGGCGTTGGCTCAAAACCCCGCCACTTGGCTATCCAGGAAGTTTGCCTCTTCCTCAAAATCAGAGTGATCAGCTCCTTGCTCCATTCCTTGAATTCCTACTGCATTTACCTTTCTGGCTCCAACTCCCGTAATATGTTTTGTCAGCAAGTCCAATGATGTGTGCATACGAGCCAACTCCTAGTCGCATTCTTCTTCTTTCCTTCATTGGTCTGCAGTCAAAACAACAACATATGTATCGACCACTGCATCAGCCTCCCTCATATGCCAGGCCCTGTTCGTCTTAGTCACCCTGTCAAGAATAGTTGCAGCTTGCTCCCAGGTGTGACTCATCAATGCTCCTCCTGCCACCGTGTCCGCTACCGCTTTGGTGCTATTATCAAGCACCTGTAAAAGATTTCCAACAAACTATCATTTGGGTTTTGTGGTTCGGGAACTTTGTTAACTTCTTTTTGAACCTCAACCAAGTTTCAGGAAGTGCCTCTGCCTTAATTTTTCGGAAATTGCAGATCTCGTCTTTTAGTTGCCACATTCTGAAGGGGGGAAAGTATCTCTCCAAAAAAGGCCTGTTTGAGCTCCCTCCAGTTGGTTGGGAAACTCCAATAACCATAACGTGGAATCCCCTGATAGAGAGAAAGGGAAGAGTCTGAGTCGTATGGCATCATGGCTTACTCCGGGCAACCTGTATGTCTTGAATATTCCTACGAAGTTCATCAAGTACAAGTTGGCGTCATCCGCTGCATGACCACTGAACACCCCTTTCATGTTTAAAAATTTAATCATGGTGATCGTAATGTCGAATTTGGCCCTAGCGGTCAATGGTGGTGGCACAATTGCTCTAGTCGACCCAACTTCATCAATGTTTGGGTCCTCATCATCGAAGAACTGAGGGGAAAATCTATGAGCTTTGTTTCCACTCCCATGTTGACCAACATTTACAACTTCTTCTCTACCATCATCCGCATCCTGCAGTGCAGCTCGCCGAGCTAACTAGGCTTGCCTAGCTTCTTCAGCTAAGCGAGCTTCTCTTTGATCTTGGTTCTCCATTCTGTGTTGTGCTCATTCAATTTCTGGATTTAATGGAATAAGGGGATCTCCGCTACTCGGAGTACTTGGCATTCACCGGAGAAAAGCCTATGAATCAAGAACAAGAAGAAAAAACGTAATAAGGAAATAACTAACAAAAATCCAAATACAAGCAAATAATCTAGACTAAGCCGTGTTCCCCGCCAATGGTGCCACTTTTTGATAACGTTCAAATCATACCTCCTACCGATGTATGAAGCAGATGTTGTCAATAAAGAACCCAATAAAGGTTGAGGTCGATCCCATAGGGAATAAGCAAGAGATAGATTGTCAGTAAGTGAACTTGTTAGGTAGTTACTCAAAAATTAGGGAATTCTAAAGAAAATCAATAATAAAAACAATTATCAAAAGATCGGTTTGACTCAATATTAAAGGATAACTAGGGTTTGTGCTCCCCATGGATTCATAACTGCTTTAGGTATATACTCGTGATCATCACCATTACTTACTTACAGAACTGATAACAAAGGTTCATTCAATCGACCGACTAGTCCCTATTGAATGACTATACTCAATCACTCGACCAAGTCTCATGAGTGGTTTCAAACTATCCACTATCACTAAGTTCCAGATTTAACTATCCAGCAACCACAGCTCAAGTTAATACAATGATCATCAAGATCAAGGCTCCATTGTAATTCTCTTTTCCTAATCTCTACCTCTTAGACCTAAGCAAGTAAAGAAGTCTGGTAAGTCTTAATGTTGTACACCGTTAAAGAAGTTTAAGCATGAAGATAATACAATACAAGCGTTCAGTATTGGTTTAGAATCACTTTGTGCAATCATAGCTTGTTAATCCACCATGGTTCCCACCACCCTAGCTATGGAGGTTTTAGCCTCTCATAGTTGCAAGGTTGTGTTTTACATCATGATTACAAACGTAAATCAATACTTACAATTATGGATGAGAGAAAAAAATTTCTTTTAATAAATCAGCAAAATCTTCAAGAACAAGAAGAATTCAAGAAAAGGTTGATCACAAGTCAAATAAACTCAATTCTCTCCTTTCTCAGTGTTTTCTAACTATTCTCTAACCTCCACTAACTTTATTTTGGAAATAAAACATAAAATATATTTATACAGACATAAAAATACTTTTTCTAGGCTAACAAGGTGAATTTCCATATTTGGTGCCACCAGTTCCACGACCGATCCTACGACCCGTATGAACCTACGAGCCATACCTTCCTCTCCTACATTATTGACTGGCTGAATTTTAGCTAAGTTTTGGACCCTGGTATGACTCGTGCCGACATCCTACGAGTCGTACTGTGCTTCTGTGGCTTGACTTTGAGACTTTGAAATTTTTCTGAAGTCCACCACGAGTTTTATGGAATCCGTAGCAGGAGTCAGCCTCTTGCGCAATTTTTCTGACTCTTTTCACGACTTCTTCAACACAACTCGTACAAGCTTTGTACGACTCATACTGAGACTCATATAATGCACGTCTTCATCCTTAGCCTTTTGCGACTTCTCACAGCCAGCAGTACGACTCGTAAGACCTTCCTACAACTCGTACTATGAACTGTTAGTTGAGCCTATTTTGTACACTTTTAGGCTATCTTTTGCACATTTTATCTCCAACACCAATTTATCCTACAACCAAATGAAAAGTGCCTTATATCCACATAAATATACCTAAGTCCATGCTATTTTCTCAGTTTTGAGCGTCGAAAGTGCTGTAAATTCACAGCATATCAACTCCCTCAACTTAATACTTTTGCATGTCCTTAGGCAAAGAAAAAGAAAACTTAACACGACACTCAACTAGAAAATAAACCTAAGATACTACAATCAATACTTAAATAAAACTTGCACTTTCCATACAACCCTTCTGACCCTTTTCCATGGACCAACATCAGCTAACGTATTACAAGCGACCCCAAAACATAATAAATAGGGATCAAAACATGTCATCTAGCTATCAACAGGCAGTCAATTCATCACCAATGTTTTTCACACAGACCAACAGCCAAAGTAAACGTAGTCTATGTACCCTCACAACCAAATGAAGTCCCCACTCACAGATGTAACATCAAATATGTATGGGACTAGACATATGAAACACTCACCCTCACACAGAAGTTCCAAATACCGTGTATCAGATACCATAAGCTTGCCCTTATTTTCCCTGCTTCGGTTAGTTCGATGGTCAAACTAGGATCACTATAGGGCTTGATATGGCTTGTAATGTAGGTTTAGGGTTGTACATGATAAAGATGAGAGATTTTTAAGTGACTATCCCTTCCTTGGCACTACATGCATCGGCTTCACCTTTCACATATTTCACCCTTTATTCTTTCATTCCCTTTTCTTCCATTTTCACCTTTTTTATATACATTTGCATGGGTGTGGTGTATTTTCAACTTTTTCAGCATTTTCATTTTCTTTTGAAATTTCTTTTTCAAGATTCTCAGTGTCTTTCATCTCTTTTCTTTTCACCATAACACACCTCATTTTTCACCTTTTCTCTTTTCTTTCCCTTTTTCTCGTTCTCACCATTTACGCACCGCTACTCTATCCATCCTCAACTTAAGAATTTTTCCTATGTTGAGGTTCATAATATCTAAGGAAGGACCAGGGTAAAAATAGGTTCATTATAAACAAATGGGTACAGTTCATTGGTTAATCAAAGAAAATATATGGGTCAATTAAGGCTCAAACTTGGGATCAAGGGATTCATGTAATTTTGGTAGGGTCATGTAGGCTAAAAGTGAGCTAAACATTAATGGCCTATGATCACCATTCACCATCTCATCACTCATGTCATCTTCCTCAATTATGCTCTCTTTCTTTCGCTCAACTTCAACCGGGAAAGGGGGGTCAACTGTGGTTTTGCCACCCCTAGTCATCACCTCCATGCAATGACCATCATTCTTTGGGTTCTGGACGGTGTTGCTAGGCATCATACCCTTTTGTCTAGGGTTTAGTGATACAGAAAGTTGCCTGAGATGCTGCTCAATCAGCTTGATGGAAGTTGCATGAGATTCCACTCTCTGTCCCACACTTGATATATCTCCTCTGATCTCCTTCAATTGCTCATCAGTGGACCTCACCTTTTTCAATATTTCGGGCATCATGCTTTCTAACTTTTATTTCCTAGCCTCCCCCTCTCGTGCATTAGGAGGCACAAAAACTCTAGCCCGGTCATTGCAGTAACCATCGTTCCTTCTCCATTCTCTTTTGTGCTCACGACCGCAACTCCTATCTCTGTACCCATTCCGGTTATAGTTGTCTCTATACTGGTTCCGACCTTGATTTCCAGAACCTTGGCGCCAATTGTCTTGTCCAGACTCTTGGGTATTGACTCGAAAACCCGCCACTTGGCTATCCAGGAAGTTTGCCTTTTCCTCAGAATCAGAGTGATCAGCTCCTTGCTCCATTCCTTGAACTCCTACTTCATTTACCTTTTTATCTCCAACTCCCGTAATATGCTTTGTCAGCAAGTCCAATGATGTGCACATATGAGCCAACTCGTGGTCGTGTTGTTCTTCTTTCCTTCATTGGTCTGCAGTCAAACCAACAGCATATGAACCAACCACTGCATCAGCCTACCTAGTATGTCAGGCCCTGTTCGTCTTAGTCACCCTGTCAAGAATAGTGGTAGCTTGCTCCCAAGTGTGACTCATCAATGCTCCTCCTGCCACCGTGTCCACTACAGCTGTGATGCTAGTATTCAAGGACCTGTAAAAGATTTCAACAAAGTATCTTCTGGGATTTTTTGTTTCGGGAACTTTGTCAACTTCTTTTTGAACCTCAACCAAGTTTCATGAAGTGCCTCTATATTAAATTGTTGGAAATTGTAGATCTCATCTTTTTGCTGCAACATTCTGGAGGGGGGAAAGAATCTCTCCAAAAAGGCCTGTTTGAGCTCCCTCCAGTTGGTTATGGAGTCGTTGGGGAACTCCAATAACCATAATGTGGCTTCCCTTGATAGAGATAAAGGGAAGAGTCTGAGCCGTATAGCATCCTGGATTACTCCGAGCAACCTGTATGCCTTGCATATTCCTACGAAGTTCATCAAGTACAGGTTGGCATCATCCGCTGCATAACTACTGAACACCCCTTCATATTAAACAATTGAATCATGGTGCTCATAATGTCGAATTTGGCCCCAGCGGGCAGTGGTGGTGGCACAATTGCTCCAGTCGACCCACCTTTATCAATGTTTGGGTCCTCATCGTCGAAGAACTGAGGGGCAACCTATGAGCTCTGTTGCCCCTCCCATGTCAACCAGCATTTACAACTTCTTCTCTGCCATCATCTGCATCCTGCAGTGCAGCTTGCCGAGCTAACTCGCTAGCTTCTTAAGCAATGCGGGCTTCTATTTGATCTTGGTTCTCCATTCTGTGTTGTTCTCGTTCGATTTCTGGATTTAATGGAATAAGGGGATCTCTGCAACTCCGAGTACTTGGCATTCACTAGAGAATAGCCTCTGAATCAAGAACAAGAAGAAAAAACATAATTAAGGAAATAACTACCAAAATGCCAAATACAAGAAAATAATCTAGTCTAAGTCGTGTTCTCGGACAACGGCGCCACTTTTTGATAACACTCAAACCATACCTCTTACCAAAGTATGAAGAGAACGTTATCAATAAAGAACCCAACAAAGGTTGAGGTCGATCCCACAGGGAATGATGAAGAGATAGATTACAGCCGATAAGTGATATTTGTTAGGTAGTTACTCCAAAATTGGGGGATTCTAAAGAAAAGCAATAATAAAAACAATTATCAAAAGTTTGGTTTTGAATCAATATTAAAGGATAACTAGGGTTTGTGTTCCCCATAGATTCATAATTGCTTTAGGTATACACTCGTGATCATCACCAATACTTACTTACAGAACTTATAACAAAGGTTCATCCAAATGACCGACCAATCCCTATTGAATAACTATACTCAATCACTCGACCAAGTCTCATACGTGGTCTCAAACTATCCGTTATCACTAAATTCCAGATTTAACTATCTTGCGATCACAGCTCAAGTTAATACAATAATAATCAAGATCAAGGCTCCATTGTAATTCTCTTTTCCTAATCTCTACCTCTTAGACCTAAGCAAGTAAAGAATTCAGGTAAGTCCTAACGTTGTACACCATTAAGAGACGTTTAAGCATGAAGAGAATACAATACAAGCGTTCAGTATTGGTTTAGAATCACTTTGTGCAACATAGCTTGTTAATCCACCATGGTTCCCACAACCCTAGCTATGGAGGTTTTAGCCTCTCAGAGTTGCAAGGTTGTGTTTTGCATTCATGATTACAAACATAAATCAATACTTACAATTATGGATGAGAGGAAAAAAACTTCTTTTAATAAATCAGCAAATTCTTCAAGAACAAGTAGCAAGAACAAAAAGAATTCAAGAAAAGGTTGATCACAACTCAAATCAACTCAATTCTCCCTTTCTCAATGTTTTCTAACTATTCTCTAACCTCCACTAACTTTTTTTTTGAAAATAAAACATGAAACATATTTATACATACATAAAAATCCTTTTCCTAGGCTAACAAGGTGAATTTCCATATCTAGTGCCGCTAGTGCCACGACCGATCCTACGACCATTACCATGAACCTACGAGTCGTACCTTCCTCTCCTACATTATTGACTGGCTGAATTTTTGATAAGTGTTGGACCCTGGTACAACTCATACCTGCATCCTACGAGTCATATCGTGCTTCCGTGTCTTGGCTCTTAGACTTTGAAATTTTTCTGAAGTCCATCACGAGTGATATGGTATGACTCGTACCTTCATTCCACGACTCGTACTATCTATCCGTAGCAGGAGTCAGCCTCTTGTGCAATTCTTCTAAATCTTTTCATGATTTCTTCACCATGATCGTACAAGCTTTGTACGACTCATACTGAGACTCGTATAATGCACCTCTTCATCCTTAGCCTTCTGCAACTTCTCACGGCCAGCAGTACGACTTGTAAGACCTTCCTACGGCTCATACTGGGAATTGTGAGTTGAGCCTGTTTTGTACACTTTCATGCTATCTTTTGCACATTTTTGCTCCAACACCAATTTATCCTGCAACCAAAGGAGAAGTGCCATATATCCATACAAATATACCAAAGTCCATGCTATTTTCTCAGTTTTGAGCATCGAAAGTTCTTTAAATCCACAGCACATCAGTAATATCCATCATCTTGCCCGTCAAGCACCCTGCTAGGGGTAGATGAAGACCAGCCTCTTCTTCCTCAATGCCAACCTCTCTCTAAAACTAGGCAAGAAGGCTGCCATAACAGTACTTCCATTGGCAGTTGTCACAAGATCTCCTCATGTTATCTCTGAGCACTGCACCAAAGTTGACTGGCAACACTTTCATTAGTATATACACCAACACAATTCTCTCTCTAGTGATCTATGTGGTGTGTGTCCTAGGAAAGAGTACGGCACAAACAAGCTTGACCTAGACTCTTGCCTCCTTATTCTAGTAGGAGAATGAGAGTGTAGAATGGGTGCCATTATGGTCCCTTACCCAATAGGTAGATGAATGCTCACCAAATAGTGTATGGCGAATGTTACAATACGAGGGCTTCTCTAGCAATAGGAAGTACATTGATGGGTCCACCACAAGCATGCAAAGAAAAGCATTGAATGACCTAGTACTGAAGCGAACCACTTGACCTCGTATCTTGTCTTTGGTGCTCTCTCTGAAGGAAGTATCCCAGTTAGCATAGAATTCTCTAACCAAAGTGAGGTTACAATCCTCAGGCTCGACAAACACGTATCCCAATCCCAACTTGTGGATAGTGTCACGGATGATAGAATACTCAAGTGCAAGTTGTCCTTCATCAATCTAGTTTTTCAGAGCATACTTGGCATCTTTTTGTGCATTAAACCATTTAAGACCATGCTCCTCTAAGGCTTTGGCTTTGAACCTCCTAGTCAGGGTACTTTTGTGGCCGATGACTTTTAACCTTTTGTTCCCTTCTTGAGCTGCTTGAGACCTTTGTTAGTGACTATCACTTCTTTCCTTTATCGGATCGTGATGCCATAGTACCTTCCAAACAAACTAACAACAAGAACTTTACAACATTAGTTCATGAATAACAAGGCTAGCTAATTAGGTGAAAGAGGTGCAAGATGACCCCACACTTAATTCGCTAGCATAGTTGTGAGGATTTGTCAAATAGGGTACTCAGACTTCCCCCATTATCATATCAAATCTCATCAATCCAAATTATTCACTACCTTTACACTACAAACATGTTCATGAATTTTCTCACATCTCTCCTATATTTTTTTCTTTTCCAGAATGCCTCACTTTGGCCATTCCCTTCACTTTCCCACTTTTTGGTCACAATTCAAGCAACCCACATATGGAAGTGGTCACAAAAACTTCAATCAACGTTCAACATGATATTTACAACATCCATAATGAATTACATGAATTTTTCAACAACCCAAGAATTTTCACATTCAAGAATTTCAAGAACTAAGCACTTTCTCTCTCTACAATCAATGCTTCAACCCGCCAATTTCATGAATTCAAATCATCATTCCATTCACACTCACAACTTGGAATCACGAAGTTCAACCAACAACAAACAACCTAATCAAGGATAGAAAATTGTTACGGAAGAACTTAAGATATTAAGGCTATAGAAAACCCACATTGTAAAATTCGAAATTCTCACCAACAATGGTGATTTTCGGGTTTTCCATCTTGGGGAAGAAGGGTATGGGAGCATGCTTGTAAAATTAAATAACAAATAGAGAAGAAAAATACTTACTTGAGTTGAAGAGATTAGTTTCACCAAGCTCCTTGGAGAAGATAACAATGGAGGGGAAGAGGGGAGGGAGTTACGGCTTTGGTGAGGGGGGAGAGAGAATTTTATTGTTTTTTACTTTTTACTTTTTAATGAGAGGGGATGAATGGGGATCTAAAACAAAGGTGTGGGACATGATTTTTTTTGTAATTCCAAGGTTCTTGGGTCAAATATTGACCCATGGACCAAAAAATTTTCATCCAACACATACTTGGCATGGCGCACCATCCACAATGCCAGACACTTTGAAAAAAAAAATTCCATGAGGTGAGTCTGGCTCGGTGCGCCCCCCAATGAACCAACCTAAATTTGTTTTCCTTCTGGAGCTTAACACCTGGTGCCCTACGCTAGCTATTTCTCCCCATACTTAGAATTTTTTCAGCTTCTTTCCCCTGCTCTTTGATGAAGGGTGTACGCACTTCTTAGCCATATTTTGCCTGTATTTTACTATGTTTTGAGAACAAATTGTGTGTGTTTGCATGTGTTTATGTTATATATTTGTGAAATGAGCTAACACACATGATTAGATAATTTCAGGGCTAAAAGTGATGGATTTGGGTGTATTTAAGGTTTTTCGAATGAATGTGCAGAAGTTGGAATGAACAAAGTAAGAACAACGGCAAAATAGTGAATTGCCACACCTGCGCGACTAGCAGCGCGGCACGTAGGACCCGCAGCCCAAGGAGAGGCGTGAGGCGCCAGTACTTCTGCGCGGGCCTACCTGCGCTATGAAGCACACGGCACGGCAACTTGCATGCGTGGCACGCCAAGCTTGTTCAAACGGCCAAAAGTCAAATTCTACTTCGACTAGGAAAAGGAGCTACAAATCCCAAATCAAATCCGCAAAGGAACAAAGAAGGCATAAATCTACTATTATAAATACCCTTTATTTCTTTGTAATAGTAAGCAAGTTTTAACAGGTCTTATAATTAGAAGTTTTATTTCACAAAATACATTGAGACACATATTATTGAATTGTTCTTCTGTATTTTCGCAATAATCAAGTGAAGTTTCTTCCAATCATTGTTGTAAGTATTAATTTATGCATTTTTCTATAAATTCTATGAATTTACTTATTATTATGAGAGGCTAAAACCTTCACAACTAGGGTTGTGGGAACCATGGTGAATTAATGAACTAGGATTTGCACGAAATGATACTAAACCAATACTAAACGCTTGTATTGTATTTTCTTCATTTTTAATATTTCTTAATGATGCGCAATGTTAGGACTTGCCTGAATTTTTTACTTGCTTAAGCCTAGAGAAGCAGAGATTAGGAAAAGAGAAGTACAACAAAGACTTGGTCTTTATGATCATTGTATTAACTTGAGCTATCGTCATAGGATAGTTAAATTTGGGACAAATTGACGGTTAAATTAAAATCGCATATGAGACCTCGCCCAGTGATTGAGTATAGTTATCCAATAGGGACAAACCAGTCATTTGGATGAACCTTAGTTAACAGTTCTACAAGTAAAGTATTGGGATAGATCAAGAGTGTAAAATTCGAAGTAGTTATGAACCCATAGGGAACACTTACCCTAGTTAATTACATTAATTTGGAATCAACATTCGAATTCTCAACATTGTTACTTGTTACTTTTATAATCCCCCCCTTAGGAGATAATTGACTTAAAAGCTTAAATACTAGCGTTCTTCTATATCCTTCCATATTCCCTGCAGGATCGACCCCAACCTTTGTTGGGTTCTTTATTAACAACGTCCGCTTCATACTTTGTCAGGAAGTGTGAGTTTGAGCGTTATCAAAAAGTGGCGGCGTTGCCGGGGAATAAGGCTTAGAATTAGATTAATTGCTTGTGTTTGACTTTTAGTCTTTATTTCCTATTTTATGTTTTTGTTTTCTTTTTCTAATGTGTCACGGGTTAGCGTGGTAAAACAAGTAGCCAAAATGTGACCATGTTCCCAACATGTATCTTGATGAAGTCTGAGTAATCAAGATACCTGCGTTGTACCGTGACGCTAAATCAGGCACTACTTGGGAGGCAACCCAAGATAAATTTTTTGTTTTTATGTGTTTGTTCAAGTGTGCGGGTGAAAAGCCATGCTTTTCAACAAAAATTGAGCATGAACATTAGAAACGGGGTGCAAAACGGCTGGACGAGCATAGATGGCATCGCAGAGGCTAAGCAGTACAAGGCCTGGCGCAAGACGCAGGCACAAGTGTCGTAAAGCCTGGCGTGATGCACAGGCGAGAGACCGCATTCAGAGACACGGTGCGCAGGGCAGACTACGCGTCAAGGACCACTAGGTGCTACAGATCAGGCGCTTTGAGCGTCACGACGCAGAATGAATGTTCCAGGTGAAAAATGTGAGGGCTAAAACATAAATTCCAGTCCATGGGAGTAATTTAAAAGGCCTAGACCTAATTTTTTTCAGCTCATTATTGTGAGAACTGAACTGCACACCCTTGAAATCTCAAGATAACTCTCTCAAAACTTCATTTCTTTATCAAATTCCTCTAACTTGTTTTCACCAAAATCACAAAGTATACCATTTTTCTTGTAAACCTCCATAAAATGGCCCCAAAAGTAAATAAAGGTAAAGGTGTGGCTTCTTCAAGCCATGGGTCAAAAAGAGCAAGGAGAACTAGTGAAGAGGAGCATAAGGATGTGAGGATGGCACCACAACCATTGAGGTGATATGGGCTCCGTTGAGTCACAGAGCAAGAAGGTAAAAAGTGGTTCAAAGAGCATAAACAATTCAAATACTCACATGATATGTTAATTGATAGAAATTTCTTGTTACTAGTTTTCCCTCCATGGTAGATAGAATACTCACCCTTGGTCTTGGTTTTGTGTTTGATGTGCCGGGTGATTGTAATTTGAATATGGTGAGGGAATTCCTTGCAAATTAGATTCCAAAGGAGAGGTCGAACCAAGTTAAAATTAGGGGTCAAATTATCGAGTTTGCACCTATTGCTTTGAATAGATTACTTGGGATACCTCATGTTGGCCCACAACCCTTTGTTAACATTGTGAAGAAACCCTTGTATAGAGACATTAGACATGCTTTGTGTGGCCCTAACTCTATTGCAAGGTGGACATATCACCAACAATTTGGATATCATGTTTCGCTTCCATATGCTCACCTAAGTAGAGAGGCACGAGTTTTGTTAAAAATAGTCTATGCTTGTTTAGTGCCCAGAAAGCATGTAACCCATGACTAGGGAAAGAGTGTGTCTTATCTATGCTCTAATGACTGGAATACCAATTAACGCAGGGGTGCTCATTAAAAATATGTTGAAAAGAGAAAGGGTGAAAAAAGGTGAAAACTTTGGATTTGGGAGTCTCTTGACCCCATTTCTGCATGGGCATGACATTGAAGAGGAGGAGGAAGACTATAGACTTGCTTTTGATCCTAGGTGGATTGATGTGACTAAAACAAAGGAACCCGAGGGTATAAATGATCCAGTCCTTTTTGTCAATAAGCGCAGTGTGCGAATTGACAACACATTGAGGCACGTGTACCATATGCAAATGCTCCAACTGAGGATGAATGGTGCGACTAAAAGCAGCTACAGCATCTTAACATGGACTACCCTCTAAGCGAGCACTCGCGAGCCCTTTGCAGAGTTGGGACTGGATACGAGGAGCTTCTTGATGATGATGTGGCCACAAAGGACGAGATGGCAAGAGTAGACTCAGACATAGAGTCTAGTGATGATAATGAGGAGGATTCTGAGATGAGGGAAGCCACTCTTGCCCCCATAGACAACGAGGAGTAGAGGCCCAGGGAGTTCTTCTTTCACTCTTTTACTTTATGCTTTATTGCTTTAGATTTGGGGACAGTGTTAATTAAGTGTGGGGTAGGAGAAGTGAACTTCATATTACCATGTATGCCTTAACTGCTAAATTTAATCATGGTAGGCCGAGTTTTTTTTTAGGATTTATGACTTATCTTGCATAAATAATTGGTTTGTAGTAGTTTTTTTTGGGTTTTATTTTATTTTGGGTTCCTTTCGTTTTTGTTTTCAGTACTTTTCTAGTGGATAGTCCTTCAGAACTGACTAGAGAGTCTAGCTTTTTATATTTATTTTTAGTCATTTAGTCATGACGTTGCCCGATGATGATGTCCTGTGAGTTTGCAGCACTTTCGACGCTTAAAACTAAGAAAATAGCATGCACTTAGGTATGTTTATATGGATATAAGGAACTTTTACTTTGATTTCATGGAAGATAAGTGTTGGAGCAAAGATGCGCAAAAGAAGCCTCAAAATGCTGAAAATTAGCCAAAGTACCAGTCTCAATACGAGCCGTACCTTGATTTTACAAGTCGTACTGAGAACCTTGATGAAAGTCAGAAGGCTGAATTGGGAAGAAGGCAACTTACGACTCTCAGGACAAGCCGTACGAGCCATAACTAGATTCATGGAACTATTCAGAAGAAATTGCACAAAGGCAGACTCTTGGTACGGATGGACTCACGAACTATGGCATCAATGTACCAATCGTACCAAGAGCCATGGTGAACTTCAGAAGATTTTCAGTACTTGGTAGAACTTCGGGCACAATAGACAGTACGATTCGTGGCAAGAAGGTAAAAATTGTACCAAAACACTCGTGAAGAATTCCATAAGATTGCCAAAGTTCTCAAGGACAAACCATGGAAGCTATGTATGACACATACAATGAAGGTACGAGTCGTACCAGCATACCAACACTTAGCCAAATCTGTAGCAGCCAAGAAATTACGGACAATAGGTACGACCCGTACAATCCTGGTATAGGTCGTAGGACAAATTGTGGCACAGGCAGCACCAGATATGGAAAACTCCCTGTTATCTTAGGAAAAGGTTTCTAATATCTGTATAAATATCCTTTATTTTTTATTTTAGTGAGAGAAGGGTAGAACTGAGTTAGTAGATGTGTGAATAGTTATTTTTGTGAATTTTTATCGAGTTTTGAGGAGCAATTCTTGGGATCAAATTCTTGATTTTTTACTCTATTCTTGAGGTTTTTCTTTGATAATCAAATCTGATTTTCTTCCAATTATTGATGTAAGTATTTAATTATGTGTTTGTCTATGAATGCAAATTACAATCTTACAACCATGAGAGGCTAAAACCTCCACAACTAGGGGTTATGGGAACCATGGCTGATAAACAAATTAGGGTTGGACAAAAGTGATTCAAAACCAATGCAAAAAGCTTGTATTGTATTCTCTTCATGTTTAAACATTTCTTAACGGTGTATAATGTTATGACTTACTCGAATTCTTTACTTTCTTGAACTTAGAGAAGTAGAAATTAGGAAAATAGAATTACAACAATGCCTTGATCATTATGATCATTATATTAAGTTGAGTTGTGGTCGTAGGATAGTTAAATTTGGAACATATTGATAATGGTTAGTTTATCGCTCATGAGAGCTTCCACGGTGATTGAGTATAGTCATCCAATAGGGATGAATGAGTCGTATGGATGAACTCTAGTTATTAGTTCTACAAGTAAGCATTGGGATTGATCACGTGTATATACCCGAAGTAGTTATGAACCCATGGGGAACACTTACCTTAGTTGTTTTTCAAATATTTATTTAAATCATAACCATAATCTTTACTTTAAAATTATTTTCTTTAAACTCCCCAATTTGGAGATAACTCACCAACAAGTTCACTTACCAGCGTTAGTCTAGATCTTCCATATTTCCTGTGAGTTCGACCTCAACCTCTTAGTTGGATTCTTTATTGATAACTTCTACTTCATACTTTGTCGGGAGGTGTGAGTTTGAGCATTATCAAAAAGTGGCGTCATTCTCGGGGAATACAGCTAAGATTAGATTAATTTCTTGTATTTGACTTTTGATCGTTATTTCCTAAATTACATTATTTTTTAATTTTTGGATATCCACAGGTTGTTGCATGGTGAATTCCACGTACTTGTCAGAGTGAAAATCCCCTGATTCCATTGGATATCAAACTTGAACGAACACTGCGAAGGATGAAAAATCAAGAGCAAATAGATGCTCATATAGCTGAAGAAGCTAGGAAAGCCGATCTAGCTCGCAATCTGCACTTCAGGATGCGGGGGATGCTCGAGATGAGGTCGTGAATGCAGGCCGACATGGGAGGGGCAGCAGAGGTATTATACCTCGGGAACCTAAGGATCATACCCCTAGAGTCAAATGGGAAAAATATGGAAAATGTTGCAACAATGCAGAATGAGTCATTAGAAGACTCGTGAGGAGACCCCACGAGTCATCAGGTGGCTCGTGAGAAGGTTGGACTAAGTTGAGGAGTTGAGGTCCCCACGGGGGTGAGAACGACTCGTGGTCAGCCACCACGAGTCGTCAGGTCTCCCCAGGGGTAAGGTTAAGGGTTACCCGGGAGGTTTGACCAGTGTACCTAACGGATGGGACCCCACGAGTTGTGGCCAGCCATATCGACTCATGAGGTGGGTAGTGAGCAAGCTTGTAGAAATTTGATTAAGGAAGAGGCAGTGTACTTGACGGAAGCTGGTAACGAGCCGTTGCCTCGAGGGACGAGTCATCATGTTCTCCATTAAGAGCCCCGGTGAAAAGTTCTAGTGGACTCGATGAAACGACCCAACAACTCGTTGTCCCTAGTAAAAAGTCGTCAGGTCGCTCTTTAGGGTCACCCGGCAGTTATTTCCTACAAATTAGTAAGGGCCTTCTCATAATTTCCTACGCTCCTAAGACCTAAACTACGTTGTTTTGAGGTCGGGATAGGGTCTTTTAAGGGGAAAGCATCCATGATAAACCTCATTTGATACTTGTAAGAGTAGAGAGGAGAGGGATTCAATTGTTCACCTTCAAGTTCTTCAAGTCTCCATCTAGGGATTTTCAAGGGACTTAGGAATTAAGGAGTTCTAGGTATGTGGGGTTTTGAATGGGTGGTTTAGTCCCTACCCATGCCCAGTTTCTCCCAAATTCTATGTTAAAAGTTGCCAATTCTTGATGGGTCATAACCTAAATGCATGTTTCCTCAAAAATCGATATGAACATGTTGTAGTATGTCTAAAATCATGGGTTTGAATTATTGGGTTATTTTCACTTATTTTCTTCAATATTTGATGATTTAATCCCTAAAAGCACATGTACCCTAAATCATGGGGGTTTTAGTGAAATTCATGATTATGGTGGTTTCTAAAGCATGATATGAACTTTTGAATTTTAAGCATGTTTTCTATTAATCATGTTATTATGATCATGTTTTCCATAAATTTAAGCATTTCAAGTGTGATTGAAGTTATGGCAATGCCCTCGTGTCGCTTATGATTCATGAACTATGATTTTGGCCAAGCCAAGGGCCCCATTTCCATGGCTAGTATCACGAATTCTCAAGCATGTTATGATTATCACAATTTAACTAGCCATGCATGTCATGTATGAATTTTATGAACACGTTGCATGTTTTGGGAGTAGTACTTAACACCGAGTAGATTCGAGGCCTAGGTAAAGCCCCGAATCTCAAAACTACGTGCCACTGTAGGTTATGTTTGGGACCGCCTCAGTTTCTATCCCATATGCCCTACGAGGTCTTCATGATTGATATCACGCCTTTCATGGTTCATACCCTTGGCAAGGTATGGACGGCCTCCTGACTAGGCGTACAGGTTGGGCTCCATGTGTGCTCGTATGGGGTATGTCAGTTATAGAAACCTCCCACTGTTCCTCATGTTTTAATGCATGTATGATTATGTTTTTTTGGCTCAAGTCGTGTTTATGAAATGTTTTCCCTCGTTATGACTACGACAGGTTTATGGATATTGTGGAAATCTTGAGCCTTACGATATATTTATGATTTCAGTATTTATGATCATGATGTCCCCACTCCTATAAATTTTATGTTTTCAAGTATTGTTTTGCATACCTTACATACTTAGTAACTTCCAAGTACTGACCCATATATTTTCAGGATCCGGTTCATAGGTTCAGCATCATTCCTAGCTTGCGCTCAGTTCTGCTCTCAGCTTTCGGTGGTGAGTCCTCATTATTCGAGGGCGTCATGTTCGAACCTTATATTTTTTTTTGTCCAAAATGTTGGGGTTAGTTTGGGTCTTGTCCCTTCAAACCGTCTATTATGATTAGAGGCTTTCAGACCTATGTGTAGTATTCAGCCGTTTGTGTTTGGATCTTGTATGGTTGTTTCTTATACTTCTTGTTTCGATTTTCAGCTAGTGCATGATTATTAAGCTAAGTCTTCCACCTTAGGTGAATAGTTTAGTTATTTTCTTATGCCATGGGTTGACATGGGGTTCCTCGTCCCGTGTCTACGATTCGGTTGTACTCTTGTGTTGTGACAAACTTTGTATCAGAGCAAAAGGTTCAGATGTGTCTTAGGGAGTCTAGAAGCCATGTTGGGTAGAGTATTTTTCATGGGTGTAAAGTGTTCCACACTTATGACGAAGAGGCTACTAAACGTTTTAGGAAATTTTCCCTTCTTTTATGATCTATGTCGTGCAGTGAAAACTCTCCATCCTTCTAATTCGTGCGATTTGCGATTGCAAAAAATTATGGCTCCCGGGAGGATGAACAGAAGGCAAAACAAAAATGATGAAGGCCATGAGGGTGGCCATGATAATGGGCGTCAGCAAGCCCCACCTGTTCAGGAGCCCCAAGCACCAGAGCCAGCTTCCCACGCCGAGTTTCGGGTGGCTATTCAAATGTTGGCGCAGGCCTTGACCGCTCAGGTCAACCAGCAGGCTGTTGTGCATGTTCCACAGAACGGCAATGCAGCAGCAACTCGGATCAGGGACTTTCTAAGGATGAACCCTCCCGAGTTCACAGGGGCAAAGGTGGACGAGGATCCACACGAGTTCATTGAAGGGATCTTGAAGGTCACTCAGGTTCTGGGAGTGACAAATGAGGAGTTTGTTGATTTGGCCTCTTATCAGCTTAAGGGGTTCGCCTATATTTGGTTCAAGCAATGAAAATATAGTTGGGCAGTAGAAGTAGGCCCTATCATCTGGGACGAGTTCCACATGGCCTTTCTCGACACGTTCTTCCCTCGGGAGATGAGAATTGAAAGCGGCTGAGTTCGTTAATCTCAAACAGGGAAAGATGATGGTGTTAGAATATTCGCTTGAGTTCACTCGCCTATCAAAGTATGCCCCTGAGTTAGTGATGGATCAGAGGGCGCGGGTGAGAAGATTCGTGCAGGGAATAGCTGAGTATCTGGACAAGGACTACAGAACAGCCATGCTTCATCAGGATATGGACTACCCACGGATAGTCCTTTATTCCCAGCAGATGGAGGCATCTCATATGAGTCATAGAGAGGCCAAGAGGGCTAGAACTGATAGCTACAGGTCCTCCCAGTCGAGGCCAGGAGGTGGGCCTCACCAGCAGTTCCAGCACAGGTCTGTTATACCGGCACCATCTTCATCCAGTACCCCATCCAGTCCACGAGACGATCAGAGGAGCAGGGCCTCAGGTTCAAGGAGTCAGACCGCACATTCTGATCTTATCCTAGTTGTGGCAAGAACCACCCACGGAAGTGTTTGGTGGGCTCAAATGCTTGTTTCAGTTATGGAAAACCCGGACACAGGCTCAGGAATTGCCTCGCAGCTAGGTTAGGAGGTGGTGGATCCCGCGCTCCAGCAACTAGTTCAGCAGCTCCAGCGGTATGTCCTATTCAGCAGGGTATTTTAATTGGCCTAGCTAGCGGTCAGCGCCAGAATCGGTTTTATGCACTTGGCTCTCGACAGGAGCAGGAGACCTCTCCCGATATGGTTACGGGTATGTTTCGAGTCTTTCATATTGATACTTACGCTTTGTTAGATCCGGGGGATACTCTGTCTTTTGTGACACCTTACATTGCTAGTAACTTTGGGGTCAGTCTTGAAACTTTGTCAGAATCATTTTCTGTGTCCACTCCGGTTGGGGATTCAGTTGTAGCAAGGCGGGTATATAGAGGTTGCCCCATTATTTTATCTCATAAGGTTACATCCGCAGACTTAGTAGAATTGGCTATGACTAATTTTGACATTATTTTTGTCACGCCCCACCTTGGGGGGGGGGGTATGACTGGCACCTGGTGCCCTAGTAGGACCTAGACTGCTATCTGGTGAGCCAAGGCACATCTGGTGCCTGGCTGGCTCTAACTCAAATTCTTGGAAACAAAGGGCTATATAACGGCTGTAAACACAGCCTCCGGCCAACAGGCCTATAGCCACCTGTACCTGAAAAAAAAACAGCTAACCAGAAACATACTACTGTCAAGGGAACCTATGCGGGCCGGCAAGGCCACCATGCTGTCTAGTTCTCTGTAACTTAACAATAGCACGCTAAATAATTACCTGACCGGCAAGGTCACCACTACTGACTGGTTATGGCCACACACGGCCAACGGGAACAGAAATAACAAATAACTATAACAAGCTGCACGGCCTCACGACCGGCTCAACTGACCATAGGGAAATATATACAGACTGCAAGCCTCTAGGAATAACAATAGAAATGATCAGGACAGGGCCCCGACCTACCCGTACTGTACAACAAAAGAAAACGGAATACACCTTTGGAATTCAATCTCCGGATGATAGGAGTTGAATACTCAATAGCTGACTGGAATCACGAGGGGTCACCTCTTCGTCTATGAGTACCTGCAGGCAAGTAATGCAGCACCCCACTGGGCGTCAGTACCACTGGTACTAAGTATGCAAAGCAACTGAAATAGTACAACTGAAAACAACTGAATATAGATAGCGTATCTAGCATTTCTGTATAGCAGGAGATAACTGAATCTGAAGAAGCTGGTATGAACTAAATCAAGCTTTCTGTACTGATAAGGCAGAGGCATACCTGTAGACGCGATGGCCTGCTGTCTAGTAGCTAGTATATAATATATAAAGCACATAAATAGATATACAAGTAGCACGCAAGAGCCAATACCAACCCCCATAAGTCGGATGGCGCCAAGCAAGCAAACAATCTATATACCCCTACCCGGGTCAAAACCAACCAAAAATAAGTCACTCCACTCATCTGATGACTGTGAGCTCCTCCTACCGGCCCCCTTGGGTACGTAGCTCAGGCCTTGGCCTCTGACAATAAACTGTGTCTGAGTCCGAAGACTCCTGCCTCTGGGCGCAAGTGCACACGGGGTAGTCTGCTGCTGTATCTGTAATTGAAACTGCCCCTGGGTGCAAGCACGCAACAGGGTAATTTTATAAAAATCTGTATCTGGAACTGCCCCCGGCCACAAGCGCACACAGAGTGTTCTACCCCTGTAAACAGGGTGGACTGGCTCTGCGCAGAGTAAACTGAACTACCCCTGCAAGCAGGGTGGTCTGGACCGTATTATCATGGTGGTCGGCCATCATCGTCCTCTAGGCGGACGGCATCGCCCAGCTGGTGGCGGTATCTGAATCTGGTATCGACACAGCTATAACCCAGGGGCGGTGGGGATGCTAAAGGGGTGCCCACATGCCACAACAAGTCTCAACAAACAAATAGCACATAGAAATAGCAAGCATGTATAACTGAAAAGACTATCTGGAATCTAACTTCTTATTCTGTTTTGTTTCTATACTGAACTGATTCTTACTAATTATACTGATTCTGTAACCTCTGTTTAACTGTACGGCTACTCTGTAGCCAAGATATTGTCTGTCTATCAGATCTTTCTTTACTGACTTTTATTATGAAAATCTGTTCCTTTTTATTCTACAACATGCTTGCTATTCACATAATAGGCTGTACTGAAGCTGAACTACTAACTTGCCCTTGGGCACATGCTTTTCTAACTCTCAGACTGAATATGATATCACAACGCGAACTAGGTTTACCGAACTCGCACAATACTTAACATTCCACTTCCGGGAATTCTACTACGGAGTTTATTGTATTATACAAGGCTAAAGCTACTAATTTGCCAAAAGAACTAGCTTTACATACCTTAACCTCGAGTTATCCATCTGTCGGATGAGGCTCGGTCAATACTCCAGCTATTTCTCCCAACTGCATTCATGTATACGCTAATTAATACTAAATATAGCTTTATTCTAAAGAACGACGTCACTTTTGATATAATTGTAGCCTAAACTTAGGCTTATCGAAAGACGGTCGAAAACTCACTATTTTTCAGAAGTCCAGAAGGGAGAAGTATTCCCTTCACAGCTAGGAGCACATAGACACTAGTTTGGAGCAATTCTACTTACCTTAGCTCGGTAGCTCGACGATTTTTCGGCCGTATTTCGCGAAACAAAATCCGTAGGAATGCTCCCTGCTGCTAAATACCTCGGTACCTGAGGTTAATTTGAATTTGGACCGCGTTTGGCGGCGTAATCGAGCGACAATTTATCCATATCCTTCGCCCCCTCTGTTTTCTCTCACGTTTCTGGAAAATATAATGAACATACTAAATTAAAACCGAAGTGGGGGCATAAATATAATTGGCACTATAAATCATATTCATGGAATGCGATTTATAAGTCGCATTTTGCCTTGTGACGCGCCGACTTGGCGCTTGTCCGATCTTTCCCCGGGCCTTTTTCTAGCATGTATGGCTTCCAAATATGCTCGACCAACTCACGAATAGGCCATCTAGGTGCCGGAAATCCTATGGGGTATAACAATTTTGGGCATGGATTAGTTGTTTGCATGTTATGCTTCTGTTAACAGTAGAACCCGAGAGGTGGAGTTCCAGTTTTCAGGTGAACCTATTTTAGAATGGAGGGGTAGCTCAGTGGTCACTGTAGGTCACTTTATCTCCTATCTCAAGGCCAGGAAAATAATTTCCAAGGGTTGTATTTACCATTTGGTTAGGGTTAAGGATTTCACGTCCGACACCTCGACCATTCAATCAGTCCCTATAGTATGTGAATATCCTGAGGTATTTCCAGATGAACTACCAGGTGCTCCTCCCAAGAGGGAGATTGATTTTGAGATTGATCTTCTACCCGACACACAGCCCATATCAATTACTCCCTACCAAAAGGCCCTAGCTGAGCTAAAAGAGTTAAAGGAGCAGTTGAAGGATTTGCTGGATAAGGGTTTCATTAGACTAAGTAAATCCCCATGGGGTGCCCCAGTGTTGTTCGTCCGGAAGAAAGATGGTTCTCTCGGGATGTGTATTGACTATAGGCAGTTGAACAAGGTCACTGTCAAGAATAGGTACCCTTTACCCAGGATTGATGACCTATTTGATCAGCTTCAGGGTGCCAAATACTCCAAGATAGACCTTAGGTCCAGGTATCACCAGCTTAGGGTTTGGGAGAGCGACATCCCAAACACTGCTTTCAGGATGGCCATTATGAATTTGTTGTTATGTCTTTTGGACTAACCAATGCCCCTGTAGCTTTTATGGATCTCATGAAAAAGGTATTCAAGGCATATCTGGACATTTTCGTGATAGTGTTCATTGACGACATATTAATATACTCCAAGAGCAAGGAGGAGCATGTTGCACACCTGAGGGTAGAACTCCAAACCCTCAAGGATAACCAGCTATATGCTAAGTTCAGCAAATGTGAGTTCTGGCTGAATTCCATTGCATTCTTGGGACATGTAGTGTCAAGCGAAGGTATAAGGGTGGACTCCCAAAAAATAGAGGTGGTAAACAACTGGCCTAGACCAGTAAACCCTTCGGAGATCGGAGCTTTTTGGGCTTAGCGGGTTACTATCGGAGGTTCGTAGAAGTTTTGTCCTCCCTTGCAGCCCCATTTACAAGATTGACTTAGAAAAAGGTGAAGTTCCAATGTTCGGAGGCTTGTGAGAAGAGTTCCAAGAATTGAACGCTAGACTTACTTCAGCATTGGTGTTGACTTTACCAGAGGGCTCTGATGGTCTTATTGTATATTATGGTGCTTTGAGAGTTGGATTGGGTTGTGTATTGATGCGTCATGGGAAGGTCGTAGTGTATGCTTCCAGACAGGTGAAAATTCATGAGAAGAATTACCCGACCCATGATCTTGAGTTGGCTGTAGTGGTGTTTTATTTGAAGATGTGGCAACACTATTTATATGGGGTTCATGTAGATGTATTCACTGACCACAAAAGCTTACAATATGTGTTCACGCAAAAGGATCTCAATCTTCGACAATGAAGATCGTTGGAGCTACTTAAGGACTATGACATGAGTGTCCTTTACCACCCGGGTAAAGCCAACATGGTAGCGGATGCCCTTAGTAGACTCTCTATGGAGAGTGTGTTGGTTGCACGGTTGGGAGTTAGATTAGTTGGTTCGACCAATGGTGGGGTAGTAGTCCAGAATGGGTCAGAGTCTTCCTTGGTAGCGGAGGTAAAGGCTAAACAAGATGAAGATCCAACATTGGTAAAGATGAAAGAAGTTGTTCAAAGTCAGAAGGTAGAAGTCTTCTCTAAAGGGGGAGATGGTGTGCTTCGATACCAGGGTCGCTTATGTGTTTCGAACGTGGGTGATTTGAGGAGCCGGGTGTTGCATGAGGCTCACGAATCTAGATATTCTATCCACCTAGGTGCCACCAAGATGTATCATGCCTTGCGAGAAATCTACTGGTGGAATGGCATGAAGAGGGACATTGCAGAATTTATAGCCAAGTGTCCGAACTGCCAACAAGTGAAAGTTGAGCACCAGAGACCAGGAGGTGTACTTCAGGATATCAGCATTCCTACTTGGAAGTGGGAAGAAATCAACATGGACTTCATAACAGGTTTTACCCCGACTCATACGCAGTATGACTCCATTTGGGTTGTGGTCGACAGGTTGACCAAGGCTGCTCATTTCTTATCGGTCAAAACCACTGATTCAGCGGAAGATTATGCTAAGTTATACATCAGAGAGCTAGTTAGATTTCATGGAGTGCCTATGTCCACTATATCAAATAGAGGCACCCAGTTCACCTCTCAGTGCTGGAGATCTTTTCAAAAGGTACTTAGTACCTAGGTCAAGCTCAGCACGGCATTTCATCCGCAAACAGATGGTCAGGCGGAGCGGACTATCCAGACTCTTGAGGACATGTTGAGAGCTTGTGTTATTGACTTCAAGGGTAGTTGGGACAAGCATTTACCTCTTATTGAGTTTGCCTACAACAACAGCGATCACTCTAGCATCCAAATGGCACCGTTCGAGGCTCTCAATGGGCGAAGGTGTAGATCACCCATTGGTTGGTTTGAAGTCGGTGAGGCTTTGTTAGTGGGTCCAGATTCAATCCATGAGGCTATGGAGAAAGTTCAGTTAATAAGAGGAAGGCTGAAAACGGCTCAAAGTCGCCAAAAGTCTTATGCGGATGTAAGGAGAAAAGAGCTTGAGTTCGAGATCGATGATTGGGTGTTTCTGAAGGTATCTCCCATGAAGGGAGTAATGAGATTCGGAAAGAAAGAGAAACTCAGCCCTCGCTATATCGGCCCATACCAGATTGTGAGACGAGTGGGCAAAGTAGTCTATGAGTTAGAGTTACCTTCAGAGTTGGCCTCAGTTCATCCCGTATTTCACGTATCGCTCCTGAAAAAGTGCTTGGGAGATCCAGCCTTAGTGGTTCTGGTGGAAAGTTTTGGTGTGAAGGATAGCCTCAGTTATGAGGAAATTCCCATTGCAATCTTGGATCGTCAGGTTCGGAAGCTGAGGAACAAGGAAGTAGCTTTAGTAAAGGCGTTATGGAAAAATCAGCATGTTGAGGGAGCTAGTGGGAAGCCGAAGCGGATGTGAAAGCTAAATACCCTCATTTATTTCCTACCGGCTCAGTTTCAGTTTGAGGTATCAAAACCTCTATTCAGTTTTTCATGTTTCGTTCATGCATGCAAATTTGTTTTATGATATGATATATGTATGTGATGTCTGAATTCAGTCCAGCTATGTAATTCTTTTCGGGGGTAGTCGTTCTGCTAGTTTTCAGCATAAATGATCGATATTTCCATATGGTGAATGTTTGATTCTAAGTTATCTGCATGTTTCTAACATTCAAGGACTATTGTTCCTAAGGGGGAGATATTATTATACCCCGGGAACCCAAGGATCAGACCCGGGAGTCAAACGGGGAAAATCTGAAAAAGGTTGCATCAATGCAGAACGAGTCGTTAGATAACTCATGAGGCAACCCCATGAGTCTTCAGGTGGCTCTTGGGAAGGTTGGACTGAGCTGAGGAGTTGAGGTCCCCACGGGCATGGGAATGACTTGTGGTCAGCCACCACGAGTCGTCAGGTCTCCTGTGGGGTAAGGTTAAAGGTTACCCGGAGGTTTGACTAGTGTACCTAATGGATGGGACCCCCCGAGTCGTGGCCAGCCCCAACAACTCACGAGGTGGGTTGTGAGCAAGCCTGTAGAAATTTGATTAAGGATGAGGCAGTGTACTTGATGGAAGCTGGTAATGAGTCGTTGCCTCGGGGGTCGAGTCGTCATGTCCTCCATTAAGAGCCCAGGTGAAAAGTTCCAGTGGACTCGACGAAATGACCCAACGACTCATTGTACCTGGTAACGAGTCGTCAGGTCGCCCGTTAGGTTCACCTGGCAGTTATTTCCTGCAAATTAGTAAGGGCCTTCTCATAATTTCCTACGCTCCTAAGACCTAAACTACGTTGTTTTGAGGTCGGGACAGGGTCTTTTAAAGGGAAATCATCCATGATAAACCTCATTTGATACTTGTAAGAGTAGAGAGGAAAGAGGAAAGCGATTCAATTGTTCACCTTCAAGTTCTTCAAGTCTCCATCTAGGGCTTTTCAAGGGAGTTAGGAATTAAGGAGTTCCAGGTATGTGGGGTTTTGAACGGGTGGTTTAGTCCCTACCCATGCCCAATTTCTCCCTAGTTCTATGTTAAAAGTTGCCAATTCTTGATGGGTCATAACCCAAATGCATGTTTCCTCAAAAATCGATATGAACATGTTGTAGTATGTCTAAAATCATGGGTTTGAATTATTGGGTTGTTTTCTCTTATTTTCTTCAATATTTGATGATTTAATCCCTAAAAGCACATGTACCCTAAACAATGGGGTTTTAGTGAAATTCGTGATTATGGTGGTTTCCAAAGCATGATGTGAACTTTTGAATTTTAAGCATGTTTTCAATTACTCATGTTATTATGATCATTTTTTTCATAAATTTAAGCATTTCAAGTATGATTGAAGTTATGGGCAATGCCCTGTGCTGTTTATGATTCATGAACTATGATTTTGGCAGAGCCAAGGGCCCCATTTCCATGGCTAGTATCACGAATTCTCAAGCATGTTATGATTATCACAATTTAACTAGTCATGCAGGTCATGTATGAATTTTATGAGCATGTTGCATGTTTTGGTAGTAGTACTTAACACCGAGTAGGTTCGGGGCCTAGGTTACGCCCCGAATCTCAGAACTACATACCACCGTAGGTTATGTTCGGTGTTTTTCACAACTACACGCAAGTGCATGTGGTCGAACAAGTAGTAAAATGGCTAAAGTAAGCCAAGTATCGATCCCACAGGGACTGGACCAAGGTAATAATCGAATTAAGCGTTAATAAACTCTAACTCTATTAATGCAGACAACAGTTTCAAGAAGATTTTGGGAGTTTGTTTCCTAATTTATACTAATCTAAAACAAATGTACAATTTGAGTCTGAAATATAGTAATGAGCATGCTGAGGCTAAAACAAACATGCAGGGAAGCAATTTATTGATACAAATTGATTAATCTTTCCTTCGGTTGCTAGTCAAGAATTATTGCCTATGGATTAAAACTCTCGTATTTAACCCAACTTAAGAATCATGAACCTTCCACCTACATTTCTGTGATAAGAAGAAATTCATGTTCTAGCCATACGAACCCGATTCCTTAATTGACTAATACGACTTTCGGATATATTTCTATTCTGAAGGTAAATCAATTCTCAATTTTCCCAAACCAAGAAGATATCATATCCTATTAATTCACAACTTTCCAATTTCTTTATCTTTCGAGCGCAAACCGGATTTTTTAGATATATATTAATATTGGCCAAACATTAATGCAGTAAGAACAAGAATTAATAGAATAACCATGGAAGAAAAGATGAAAAACCAAGATGATCAATAATTACATTCCACTACAAATGTTCTTAACCTCAGCAAGAAGTGAATTTAGCCACTCATTTGTGGTGATTAAACATCGTTAAATGAGTGTTAATCATACAAACAATTGAAATAAAGAAGAAACAGATAGAGAAGAACCCTAAGAATTTCGTCCCCTCAACTGCCTGTAACCCGCGTTCTTGCTCAACCAAGTCAGAATAATTAAAAATAAACTTAAGTGTGCTATTTATACTAGTGGGAATTTTTCCCGGAATAACAAGCAACGTGTCACGGAGTACATCACGGAGCACTGCCTCCGTGACACGCCACAAATGCGGACCCTCACTGGATTCGGTCCTCCAGGTAATTATGCCCAACGTGCCACGGCATGCAACGCAGGGCTTGGCCAACGTGCCACGGCCCCAACGCGAACCTTCACTGGAACTTGGCCTGTTTTTATCATCCGGGGCAGAATGCATCCGCGATGGCAGCGTGACACGGCTCCATCGCGGAGCCCCTTAATTTGCTGCATAACCTGGGCCTTTTAAACTGCTTGCTTCCGAGTCTATTCCCGATATCTGCCAACATGCATCTTAGCTTCCTAAAATTCCATTTTTCCTGCAAAACAACACTAATCATGTTGGTTAGTATAAATTCACATTTTAACTACAAATCACATGACAATGTACAATTATCAATGTATAAACAAGACGAAATGAAGCATTTGAGTATCATTTGGGCATATAATTCTGCCCAAGATCAGGTTATGTTTGGGACCGCCTCAGTGTCTATCCCCTATGCCCTACGAGGTCTTCATGAGTGATATCACGCCTTTCATGGTTCATACCCTTGGCAAGGTATGGACGGCCTCCCGTCTAGGCTTACAGGTCGGGCTCCATGTGTGCTCGTATGGGGTATGTCGGTTATAGAAATCTCTCACTGTTCCTCATGTTTTAATGCATGTATTATTATGTTCGTTTGGCTCAAGTCGTGTTTATGAAATGTGTTCCCTCATGTTATGACTACGACAGGTTTATGGATATTGTGGAAATCTTGAGCCTTACGATATATTTATGATTTCAGTATTTATGATCATGATGTCCCCACTCCTATAACTTTTATGTCTTCAAGTATTGTTTTTCATACCTTACATACTTAGTAACTTCCAAGTACTGACCCATATATTTTCAGGATCCGGTTCACAGGTTCAGTATCATTCCTAGCTTGCGCTCAGTTCTGCTCTCAGCTTTCGATGGTGAGTCCTCATTATTCGAGGGCTTCATGTTCGGACCTTATTTACCTTTTATTTCCAGAATGTTGGGGTTAGTTGGGGTCTTGTCCCTTCAACCCGTCTGTTATGATTAGACGCTTTCAGACCTATGTGTAGTATTCATCCGTTTGTGTTTGGATCTTGTATGGTTGTTTCTTATACTTCTTGTTTTGATTTTCAGCTAGTGCATGATTATTAAGCTAAGTCTTCCGCCTTATGTGAATGGTTTAGTTATTTGGTTACGCCATGGGTTTACTTGGGGTTCCTCGTCCCGTGTCTATGATTCGGGTGCACTCTAGGGTCGTGACAAGAGGCCAAAGATATACTCCTCAGTTCTTCGATGACAATAAGCCAGACATCAATGAAGTCGGGTCAACCGAAGCAATTGTACCACAACCACTGCCTGCTGGGGCCAAATTTGACATCACGAGCACTATGATTCAATTGCTAAACATGAAAGGGGTGTTCAGTGGTCATGCAGCTGATGATGCCAACCTGCACTTGATGAACTTTGTGGGAATATGCAAGGCATACAGGTTGCCCGAAGTCAGCCAATATGCCATCAGACTCAGACTTTTCCCCTTCTTTTTCTTTCTTGGGGGGGGCATTTTATGGTTATCATAGTTGCCCAATGACTCCATAACAAACTAGAGGGAGCTCAAGCAGCTTTCTTAGAGTGATTCTTTCCACCCTCCAGAATGCTGCATCTTAAGGATGAAATTTATAACTTCCGACAGCTTAAAATTGAGGCACTTCATGCAACCTGGCTGAGGTTCAATAAGAAGTTGACAAAATGCCCGAACCATAAGATCCCAGACGACAGTTTGTTGGAAATCTTTTACAGAACCTTAAGCAACAGCACCAAAGCTGTAACAGACACAATGGCGGGAGGAGAACTGATGAGTCATACCTAGGAGCAAGCCGCTACCATTCTTGACAGGGTGACAAAAACAAACAGGGTATGGTACACCCGGGAGGCAGACGCAGCGGCCAGTACATATGTTGTTGGTTTGACTGCAAACCAACATAGGAAAGAAGAAGAGAGTGACCAGGAGTTAGCTCATATGTACACACCATTGGATTTTCTTACTAAGAACATCATGGGAGTTGGAGCCAGAAATGTGAACGCAATTGGGACACAGGGATAGGATAGGCCAGACCACTCAAATTTAGAGGAGGAGACAAACTTCTTAGAAAACTAGGTGGTGGGTTTCCGAGCCAACTCCCAAGGGTCTGGACAAGATACTTAGCGCCAAGGTTCTAGAAACCAAGGTCAGAACCAATATAGAGACAACTATAACCGAAATGGGCACAGAGATAGAAGCCGAGGTCATGAGCGCGAAAGAGACTGGAGAAGGAATGATGGCTACTACAACGGCTGAGCTATAGTGTACGTGCCTCCTAATGCATGTGAGGGGGGAGGCTGGACAGTCAAAGTTAGAGAGCATGATGGCTGAGATACTGAAAAAGGTGAGGTCCATAGATGATCAGTTGAAGGAAATCCGTGGTAACATAAAGCATGGGTCAGAGAGTGGAGTCACATGAGACGACTATCAAGCAGATTGAACAGCAGCTAGGGAAACTGTCAGCATCTATTAACCCTAGGAAAAAGGGTACGCTACCTAGCAACACAGTCCAAAATCCAAAGAATGATGTCACTGTATGGTTGTGATGACTAGGAGTGGAAATACAACTATTAACCCCCCGCCCCCCCACCGGTTGTAGATGAAAGGAAGAAAGAGAGCGTGATTCATGATGAGGACGATGTTGCTGATAAGGAACATAATGAGGATGTTGAGTTTCTTGAGGCCCCAATTGGTGAAAAAGGGCCTGAAATGGAATAAGGAGAAACGCAAATTTACAAGGCTTTTTCACGACCACCTCCACCGTTCCCCCAAAGAATGAAGAAGAAGGCAGAGAATGGTAAGTTTCAGAAATTCTAAGCAATGCTCAAACAGTTATTTGTAAACATACCATTGCTTGAGGCATTGGAACAAATGTCAGGATATGCTAAGTTTATGAAGGACCTTGTGACGAAGAAGAGGTCCGTGAGCTATGAGCCCGTTGATAATGTACACCATTTTAGTGCCATAGCTACATAGGTCCTGGCCCAGAAAAAGGAAGATCCAGGTGCTTTTACCATTCCATGCACAATTTGCGATGTTGAGTTCGCAAGAGCACTATGTGATTTGGGACCAAGCATCAATCTGATGCCACTGGCTATGTTTAAGAAGTTGGGCTTGGGAGCCCCCACACCGACTACCATGCGGCTACTGATGGCCAACAAAACTGTGAAGAAGCATGTGGGTATCCTATTTGATGTGCTTGTCAAAGTTGACAGATTTATATTTCCAGCAGACTTCGTGATCTTTTATTTCGAGGTTGATATAAGGTCCCCATCATTCTAGGGCGACCATTCCTTACTATTGGGAGGGCCTTAGTAGATGTGGAGGCAGGCCAGTTGAAGTTCAGACTAAATAAAGAAGAGGTCACCTTCAACGTCTGTCGGTCAATGAAGCAATCGAAGGAATATATGGTGGTCTAAGCTATAGAAGATGAATACGAGTTCCTTGACGAAGTCTGAGTAATTAAGAGACTTGTGTCGTGCCGCGACATTAAATCAGGCACTTATTGGGAGGCAACCCAAGTGGTGTCTTGGTGAATTCTGAGTAACCGAGCCACCTGTGCCATATTGTGATGTTAAATCAAGTGCTTCTTGGGAGGCAACTCAAGTGAATTAACTAATGTGTTTTTAGTGTGCAGGAAAAACAAAAACAGGTGGCAGAAAAATTGCTGAAGAGGTAGGTGCTACGGTTCTTAGTACGAGTCATGAGAGGGATGTATGAGTCGTAGCATGAATCGTCGTGAGAATCATTGATGTACTTCAGTGCATGAGTTCAGGGTACAGTTAGTCCTACGACTCATAACTTTATTTTATGACTCGTATCTTTCTTTTACGACTCATAACTCGTAACTTTATTGTACAACTCACAACTTTCTTTGCCTGAGGACATGCAAAAGTCTTAAGTTGAGGGTGTTGATGTGCTGTGAGTTTATAGCACTTTCGATGCTTAAAACTGAGAAAATAGCATGGACTTACGTATATTTATATGGATTTAAGGCACTTTTACTTTGATTTCAGGGAAAATAAGTGTTGGAGCAAAGATGTCCAAAAGAAGCCTAAAAATGCAGAAAATCAACCAAAGTACCAGTCTCAGTACGAGTCATACCTTAATTGTACCAGCCATACTGAGAACCGTGATGAAAGTCAAAAGGCTAAATTGGGAAGAAGGCAACATACGACTCTCAGTATGAGCCATAACACGATGGTACGAGCCATAATAGGAGTCATGGAACTATTCAGAAGAAATTGCACAAAGGCAGACTCCTGGTATGGATGGATTCACGAACTATGGCATCAATGTACGAATCGTACCAGGATCCGTGGTGAACTTCAGAAGATTTTCAGTACTTGGTAGAACTTCATACACTATAGACAGTACGAGTCATGACAAGAAGGTACAAGTGGTAACACGATACTCGTGAAGAATTCCAGAAGATTTCCAAAGTTCTCAGGACCAAACCATTGAAGCAATGTATGACTCGTAGGATGAAGGTACAAGTCGTACCATCACACCAACACTTAGCCAAATCTGTAGCAGCCAAGAACTTACGGATAGCAGGTACGACCTATACAATCCTGCTACGAGTCGTAGGATAAATCGTGGCACAGGCGACACCAGATATGGAATACTCCCTGTTAGCTTAGAAAAAGGTTTCTAATGTCTGTGTAAATATCCTTTATTTTTTATTTTAGTGAGAGAAGGACATAACTGAGTTAGTAAACGTATGAATATTTATTTCTGTGAATTTTTATAGAGTTTTTGAGGAGCGATTCTTGGGATCAAATCCTTAATTTCTTACTTTGTTCTTAAGGTTGTTCTTTGATAATCAAATCTGATTTTCTTCCAATTGTTGATGTAAGTATTTAATTATGTGTTTGTCTATGAATGCAAATTACAATCTTACAACCATGAGAGGCTAAAACCTCCACAACTAGGGGTTGTGGGAACCATGGTGGATTAACAAATTAGGGTTGCACAAAAGTGATTCAAAACTAATGCTAAAAGGTTGTATTGTATTCTCTTCATGTTTAAACATTTTCTTAACAGTGTACAACATTAGGACTTGCCCTAATTTTTTACTTGATTGAACCTAGAGAAGAAGAAATTAGGAAAACAGAATTACAACAAAGCCTTGATCTTTATGATTATTGTACTAACTTGATCTGTGGTCGCAGGATAGTTAAATTTGGAACATATTGATAATGGTTAGTTTGAACTAGCTCATGAGACATGACCCAATGATTGAGTATAGTCATCCAATAGAGACGAAACGGTCGTTTGGATGAACCCTAATTATTAGTTCTACAAGCAAGCATTGGGATTGATCACGTGTGTATACCCGAAATAGTTATGAACCCATGGGGAACACTTACCCTAGTTGTTTTTCAAATATTGATTTAAATCACAATCATAATATTTTCTTTAACATTATTTTCTTTGAACCCCCCAATTTGGAGATAACTCACCAATAAGTTCATGATCTTGGGCAAATTTATATGCCCAAGTGATACTCAAAAGTACCATTTTAGCCTTGTTTATCTACCAATGTGTATACATTCTCATGTAATTGGTAATAAAATGTGAATTTATACTAACCAACATGATTAGCATTGTTTTGCAGGTAAAATGTAATTTCGGGAAGCTAAAATGAATGTTGGAGGATATCGGGGTTGGACTTGGATGCGAGCAAGGAACAAGGCATTGGACAGCATGAAATAAAGGGGCTCCGCGATGGAGTCGTGTCACGCTGCCATCGCGGAGGCCTTCTGCCTGGATAGGGAAATTGCGCCCAAATTCCAGAGAGGGTCCGCGTCTGGTCCGTGGCACGGTGGCTTGGCTCCGCGTTGCACGCCATGCCACGTTGAGCTTTAATTCTTGGACCCCCAGTTCCAGTGAGGGTCCGCGATCGTAGCGTGTCACGGAGGCAGTGCTCCGCGATGCACTCCGTGACACATTGCTCGTTATTCCGAGAAAAATTCCCAGCAGTATAAATAGAACACTTAGGTTCATTTTTCGATATTCTAACTTGGTGGAGCAAGAACGTGGGTTACAGGAAGTTGAGGGACGAAAATATCAGGGTTTTTTCTCTCTTTCTTTCTTCTTTAATTCAATTGCTTGTATGATTAACACTCATTTAAAGATGTTTAATCCACAAATGAGTGGCTAATTCCTCTTCTTGATGAGGTTATGAACAATTGTGATGAAATGTGATCATTGATTCTTTGGTTTTTCATCTTTTCTTCCATGGTTGTTCTATTAATTCTTGTTCGTACTGCATTAATGTGTGGCCTACATTAATGTACATCTAAAAAGTCCGGTTTCACTCGAGAGAGCAAGAAATTGGAAAGTTGTGAATTAATAGGATATGTTCTTTACTTGGTTTGGGAAAATTGAGTATTGATTTGCTTTCAGGATAGAAATATACCTGAAAGTCGTATTAGTCAATTTAGGAACCGGATTTGTATGGATAGAACATGAATTGCATTTAATCACAGAAATGTAGGTGGATGGTTCATGATTCTTAAGTGAGGTTAAATACGAGAATTTTAATCTCTTGGCAATAGTTCTTGGCTAGCAACCAGAGGAAAAGATTAACCAAATTATGATGATAATCCATTTCATTACATGTTCGCTTAACCTTAGCATGCTCTCATTCATAGTTCAGACTCAAAGTAGATAATTGTTTTAGCTTTAGTATAAAAATTATAAAACAAACTATCAAACTTTTGGTTACACTGTTGTCTGCATTTTTAGAAGTAAACTATAGTACACTTGGGCAGATTGCACTTAATCCAAGTCTCTGTGGGATCGATACTTGGCTTACTAAAGCCACTTACTACTTGTTCGACCACGTGCACTTGCGTGTCATTTTATATACCCACAAATCACGCGAACAGTTCACTTACCGACATTAGTCTATATCTTCCATATTCCCTGTCGGTTCGACCCCAACCTCTTAGTTAGGTTCTTTATTGACAACGTCCACTTCATACTTCGTCAGGAGGTGTGAGTTTGAGCGTTATTAGATAACGACCATCTTAAGGGTAAATTAGTCATCAGGAAGAACTAAAACTTGGACCTTACAAATTCTAGGTGTTTCACTTTAGGTATCATTTAGCCTTTATAAAAATTCACTCAAAAATGCATGAAAAAAGTAGAAACACTTAGCTTTTGGAACTTGACTCTTGTACTTGAAAAAATTGGCTTAATTATGTTATGCATGCAATATCGATATATGTGTTTATGTGATCTTGATTTCCATTGTTAAACCATTTGTGCTAATGTGTGAGGAATTTTTTTATATACTCCATGCTTGTGAATTTATGTCTAGAACTTTCCCAGAGTATGTACAAAGCAAAATAAGAATGATGGATTTAGGAAGTGATATAGGCATATCTTTGGTTGCCTTGTTTTTATCCTATTTTATCTACCTTTATGTAATTATCCTAGTTGGCCATTTTGATCCTTAGCCTATTCTTTTTTAGAGCCATATTACTAGCTTAAATTTCTTTTTGTTCTATTAACTTGTATTTGATCCAAATGACTTCTAGAGCACTTTAATGAAAAATTTTACATGAAAGGAGCATAAGTGATAAAGTGAAGGGAAAATCTAAAAAGTGTGGAAATTAGAACAAAAGAAAGGATAAAAATTTCTAAAAAAGGAGTGTGATTTTAGTGGAAAAACAAAAAGAAGAAAGAGTTTGGAAAAAAATGATGATAAAAAAATATGTGAATGAGCTCATGTTGAAAAAGGAAAAAAATCCCCACTAGTCACCTAAGTTGAAAAATTGAAAAATAAAAAGTGCTATAAGGATAAAATTTGGAAATTGAAGAGTGTACTAAAAATCAAAGTGTTGTGAAGTATTAAAGTGCTTAGGGAGGTTAGTCACTATCTTGGCCAAATAGTCCCGACCCGGCCCTTATCCTACATTACAATCATGTTAAATCCTAATTGATCCTTGATTCATAATTCTATATTAGTGGAGTATTACACTAAGGGCAAGCCTATGGGTCATCTTTTGCTTGTATGTTGAGTTCTTTGGGAGAGTGAGCGGATTTTGTTATACTTATGCCCACGTTAATATTGTTTTATATCTTGTGTGAGAAAGGGAATCTCTCCAAAATTAGGAGGGGCAAAATGGTAAGACTTTGGTATATCTTGATTGCTAAATTACATATAATTCATGTTGGCCCAAATATGTCTTGATGAGTTAGTTTTAAAAAGCAAAGTGATTTCGAACTTTGATATTTTAACATGGATCCTATATGCATGTGAGTGAATTGTTGGAGCTTTATTGATTTGTCTCATGATCCTAAGTGCAAGTAAATCTGTTCGTAGAATGAATTTTGTGCCTAAATTTGAGAAGGGAAGTAGTCGATTGTTCGAGGACAGACAATAGTTTAAGGGTGGGGTGGTGATGAAGGGCGTATTTACGCACTTCTTAGCCATATCTTTCCCGTACTTTACTATGTTCTGAAAATAAGTTGTGTGTGTTTGCATGTGTTTATGTTATATATTTGTAAAATGAGCTAATGCACATGATTAGATGCTTTCAGGGCTAAAAGTGATGGATTTGGGTGTATTTGAGGCTTTTTGAATGAATGTGAAGAAGTTGGAATGAACAAAGCAAGAACAAGGTCAAAACAGTGCACTGCCACACCTGCGCGACCAGCAACGCGGCGCGCAGGCCCTGCTACGTGAGGATAGGCGTGAGGTGGTAGCACTACTGTGTGACCAGAGGCACGGGGCGCCTGCCTACCTGCGCTATGAAGCGTGCGATGCGGCACCTTGCCTGCGCGATGGCATGCGCGGCGTGCCAAGCTTGTTCAAACGACCAAAAGTGAAATCCTACTTCGACTAGGAAAAAGAGCTGCAAATCCCAAATCAAATCCACAAAGGAAAAAAGAAGGAACAAATATACTATTATAACTACCCTTTATTTCTTTGTAATAGTAAGCAAGTTTTGACAAGTCTTGGAATTAGAAGTTTTATTTCAGAAAATCCATTGAGGCACATATTATTGAATTGTTCTTCCGCATTTTCGCAATAATCAAGTGAAGTTTCTTCCAATCATTTTTGTAAGTATTAATTTATGCGTTTGTATATGATTGCTATCAATTTACTTATAATTATGAGAGGCTAAAACCTTCATAACTAGGGTTGTGGGAACCATGGTGAATTAACGAACTAGGGTTTGTACAAATTGATTCTAAACCAATACTAAACGCTTGTATTGTATTCTCTTCATTTTTAATGTTTCTTAATGGTGTGCAATGTTAGGACTTGCCTTAATTCTTTACTTGCTTGAGCCTAGAAGTAGAGATTAGGAAAAGAGAAGTACAACAAAGCCTTGGTCTTTATGATCAGTGTATTAACTAGAGTTGTGGTTGCAAGATTGTTAAATTTGGGACAAATTGATAAAAGTTAAATTGAAATCACTCATGAGACCTCATTCGGTGATTTAGTATAGTTATCCAATAGAAACGAATTAGTCATTTGGATGAACCCTAGTTATTAGTTCTACAAGTAAAGTATTGGGATAGATCACGAGTGTAAAATCCGAAGTAGTTATGAACTCATGGGGAACACTTTCCCTAGTTAATTGCATTAATATGGAATCAACAATTGAATTCTAAACATCGTTACTTGTTACTTTTATAATTTCCCCCCTTTAGGAGATTATTGACTTAAAAGCTTAAATACTAGCGTTCTTCTATATCTTTTCATATTCCCTGTGGGATCGACTCCAACCTTTGTTGGGTTCTTTATTGACAATGTCCGCATCATACTTTGTCAAAAAGTGTGAGTTTGAGCGATATCACTTTTTCACCTCAAATGCCATGTTTGTATCTACAAAAACTAAAAAAGTTAGAAAGATGAGTTGCCTCCCATCAAGCGCCTTAGTTATAGTCATGGCATGACATTCACAGATTGCCTCCCATACAACGCTTGATTTAACATCGTGATACGACACATAACTTCTCATTCCTTCACTCGAGTGAGATGGTTTGTATCCTGACTTGCTTAGTTCCCATGAAACACATGCTATTCAACTGCCTACTTATAAACTTCAGGCTCCACCATTGTCTCATTGTAAAGTCCTCATAATGGGGTGGCAACCTTGCCGCCCTGAACACGTCAAAGACTACCTCTTGGCCATCCACAGTAATTGACATCTTGCCCAACTTCACCTTGATCACTGCATCCGCGGTGTCTAAGAATCCTCTTCCCAAAATAATGGGACATGTTTCGTCATCTTCATAGTCCAAGATTATAAAGTCCACCAGCAAGATGAATGGTCTTACTTTAATCAATACATCTTCGATCACAGCATCAGGATAAGCAAGGGACCTGCAGCTAACTGCAATGTCACTGTAGTGGGGTGTGGTTTACCTAATCCCAAAGTTCTGAACAAGGATGCATGCATCATATTAATGCTTGCACCTAAGTCACATAGTTCGAGACCAACTTCTCTACTCCCAATGACCACTGGAATAGTGAAGTTCCCAGGATCTTTCAGCTTTTTTGGAATCTTATTCTGCACCCGGGAACTGCACTCTTTCATAAGAGCCACCATCTCAAACTCCATGAGCCTTGTTTTATTTGTCATGATATCCTTCAGATACTTGGCATATTTTGGAACCTCGTACAAAAGCTTCACCAACGGTAGATTAACATGTACCTGTTTCAAAACATCAAGAAATCTCTTACAAGTTGTATCCTCCTTCTGCTTCTTGAATCTTTGTGGGAATGGAGAAGGTGGTCTGGCTTTCACTACTTTTGGATTTAAAGTGCTTGACTCACCAAACTCATGCTTGGACCTCACAACTTGTTCTTCCTCTACTTTATCAGCTCTAGGGATCACCTCACCCAGCTTTTTTCCACTGTACAAAGAGATTGCGCTCACATTCTCCTTGGGGTTCTTCTCGGTGTTACTCGGAAATGCCCCTTGGGGTTTGTTAATCCATTGAAGGGCCAATTTACCCATCAGCATGCTCTCATTCATAGTTCAGACTCAAAGTAGATAATTGTTTTAGCTTTAGTATAAAAATTATAAAATAAACTATCAAACTTTTGGTTACACTGTTGTCTGCATTTTTAGAAGTAAAACATAGTACACTTGGGCAGATTGCACTTAATCCAAGTCTCTGTGGGATCGATACTTGGCTTACTAAAGCCACTTACTACTTGTTCGACCACGTGCACTTGCGTGTCGTTTTATATACCCACAAATCACGCGAACAAATTTTTGGCGTCGTTGCCGGGGACTTGGCAATTGGTGAATTTGTTTTAAGTGTTAATTTACTGTATTTTTATTTTCTTAGTGTTGACAACTTGGTCTTAGCCTATATTTTGCAGACTTAATTTCTGTTGAACGCTGGCAGAGACAAGGAGCTGGTGGAATCGTATATAGAGCCAGAAAGGATATTTCACAGTAAATGGAGAGAAGCTCTACAAAGAAAGCTGCAGTTGCTCAGACAGACGATGATGGAGCAACAACAGAATCCACCGGTAGTACGGGCAGTGTTAGTGCCCGAAGAAGTAGCAGCTCGGCCGGTTCGCGAGGTGGCAATCCCACATGCCAATAATGTTACATCTAGAATCCACAAACCTGAGCCAAGAGGGAGATTTGAACTTAAGCAGAATATGGTGCAGTTGCTGCACACTAGCGGGCAGTTTACCGGTCTCCCTCATGAATATCCACAGCAGCATCTCCAAAATTTTTTGGAGATAAGTGACACTTACATCCCCGTTGGAGTGTCATCAGATTATGTCCGGCTTACATTGTTCCCATTCTCACTATTGGGAGAAGCCAAGAGGTGGTTGAAAGCTGAGCCACCAAATTCTATTTCTACGTGGGATGATCTTGCAAGGAAATTCTTGATACAGTTTTTTCCCTCCGATAAAACAGCAAGACTTAGAAGTCAAATTCTAAGTTTCAAACAGAGAGAGGGAGAAAATTTATATCAGGCCTGGGAGAGATTCAAGTCCATGCTGCAGGATTGTCCTCATCATCACCAATCCAATGATGTGCTGGTGCACACTTTTATAGAGGGTTTGGAACCCCACACCAAAATATTGCTAGATTCAGCAGCTGGAGGGCAAGCGCTGGAGAAAACTTATGAGGAGATATATACCTTGTTGAACCGTATTTCACAGGGCAATCCAGAATGGAATGATGATTCATCAAGAGGTGGGACAAGGAAAGCAGCAGGAGTGCTAGAAGTGGATGGGTTTACAGCTATCGCTGCACAGATAGCTGCATTGCAAAATCAGCTTAACACCCACTTCGGCAACATGACAATGAACCAGCCTCAAGCCCCAGTTAATGCAGTACAGCAAATGTGGTGTGAAGTGTGTGGAAGCAGTGAGCACTCATCTGAGTGCTGTGGAGCAAATCCTGACTCGGTAAACTTTGTGGGAAATGCGCAAAGGAACCACCAACAGTATGGTAGTAGCTACAATTCCAATTGGAGGAATCACCCTAATTTCTCATGGGGTAGCAACAACCATCAGGGGCAAGGTTCGGGTCAGGGTGTGCAAAGGAACCAAGGAGGGCAGCAGAATTATCAAGCACAATTCAGAAACAACAATGCACCTCCTCCACCACCATCACCCAGCATTGAGGAGATGTTCAAGACCATGATAGCTAACCAAGCTCAATTGCAGGCTGACTATGTGAAATTGGCAGCCGAAGTGAGAAACAACCAGTTAGCTAACAAGGCACTTGAATATCAATTTGGGCAATTTGCTAGTGCCCAAAACACAAGGCCTAGAGGAGGACTGCCGAGCGACACGGATCCCAATCCCAAGCAGGTAAATGCAGTGACCACAAGGAGTGGTTTGCAGCTGAAAGAGGTGGAACCAGAAAGACCACCTCAGCAATCGGGAGCAGCAGAAGTTGAGAGGGAGCAAAGTACTGAGAGGGGGAAGACTAAGGAAGCTGAATCAGAAAGACCTCCACCCCCGTTCCCTCAACGACTAAATAAACACAAGGAGGAGGCGTGTTTCAAGAAATTCATGGAGGTGTTGAAACAGGTACATATTAACTTACCTCTTGTTGATGTTTTGCAGGGAGTGCCAAAATATGCTAAGTATATAAAGGACATCGTGGCAAACAAAAGTCGGTTGACTGAGTATGCTACGGTGGCTCTAACGGAGGAGTGCACTTCCCGGATTGAAAATAGACTGCCCACAAAGCTCAAAGACCCTGGGAGCTTTACTATCTAGATTACTATTGGGCAGAGCATCCGAGCTCGTGGATTGTGTGATTTGGGAGCGAGCATAAATTTGATGTCGTCTTCGGTATTCAGAAAGTTGGGTCTAGGGAGTCCTAGACCCACAACTGTAATCTTGCAATTGGCGGATCAATCCTTAGCCAGACCTGATGACATTGTGGAGGACGTTCTGGTGCAAGTTGGCTCCTTAATTTTCCCGGTAGATTTTGTCATGCTGGATTTTAAACCAGACGCGGAAGTCCCATTTATTTTGGGACGTCCTTTCTTGGCAACCGGGAAAGCACTAATTGATGTAGCTGCGGGGTAGCTAACAATGCGAGCACACGACAAGGTGGAGGTGTTCGATATGTACAAGGCACCCAAGCTCCCGATGGTGCAAGAAGAACTCTCGGTGATCAATGTGATTGATCAAGGTGATGATGAGCAGATTAAGAATTCACGGGAGTTAATGGGAAAACCACCGGAAAGGTGTAAGCACTACTGGGGGGAGGACGGTGATCGAGAGAAATCATCCATCACCCTAGCGGACAACTGAGCTCAATGACGTCGAGCCGTGACGGTAAACCAGGCGTTGCACGGGAGGCAACCCGTGAAAAAAAAATTCTTTCTTTTTGTAAAGTGTAAATAGATTTTCCTTTTATTTTCCTTTTTCTTGATTTACTACAAAAAAAATTCGTTTTAGTTTTTGTTTTATTTGTGTTTAGAGTGAAACCTATAATTCTAACCAATTTTGTATAGTGAGATGAATTTCAGGTCAAACAGAGAAAAATATGCACGGAATCGCGAAGGAAAAGTCGAGGTATGAAAATTAATAAAAAGTGGCAAACAGTGAGCTGAGGCGACAGCTCCGTGTCACGGAGGGGGACCTCCGCGTTACCTCCGTGACACGTTAAGGTATAATCCAGAAATTTTAAAAATTTCCAGAATAGTCTAGCGATGGCTCCGTGTCACAGAGGCAGTGCACCGCGATGCACTCCGTGACACGTTGCCGTGTATAGCGCGACGGGTCACACCGGGTCGCCGGGTGACCCGCGCGATTTCCCTACTTTTTAACCCCGAAAACCCTCCCTTTTCCCTCATTTTTTAATCTCTCTGTGACCAAACCCCCCAAAACCCATCCCCCATCAACTTGACACGGAGTAAGGCAAGAAATTCAACAAGTTTTCTTCGATTCCTCAAAGTCAAGGTATGTTTTTCGATTTCCTCTCAATTCTTGTCGATTTTCTTCGATATTAAGCATGTGAGGTGAGCTAAATTGCCCCAAGTAGAAATTAATCATGAATTCAATTTAAATTGTTGTTGATGAATGTTCGAAATGTCGTTATGATTGCTTGAACTCGTCAATTGCATAAATTAATCGAATTTGCTTGATAATATAGATTCTAGGGCTTGTATGTTGAATTTGAAGTTGAAAATGTAGTGAACTTGTGAGTTTCATGCCGGGATGTACATGTGAATGAGATGAGTCGATGTACTAATTGATAGGATGTTAATAGAACGACGGATTCTCGGGTTAAGGGAATGCTAAAATTTGTAAGAATTTGGTTAGTTGTATAGGTTCGTGTAGATAAATTTTTGTTGTTGTTTTTGTTTCTTTGTTTTTCTTTGCTAAGTGTGATGGGTAAAATGTTAGCGATGGTAGTGATTGTGATTAGCTGTACGAAGTCTGAGTAGTACGCAGAAGATATACCGTCGAATTTTTCGAACGCACTAAGCATGATTGTATAGTTGGTTATTGGGTGTAAATAAAGATAATCTTGCCGTATTGTTGTAACTGTAGATAAGGACTAAGTGTGGGGTAACCTAGCTTAACCCGACCTTAGCCGAAGTTAATATTCGTTAGCTTAACATTGATCTTGTTTACTTGGGTTGACAGGTAAAATGGCAAGCAGGCAAGAGAAAAGAAAAGGTGCATCAACTTCGGGCGCCGGAAGGAAGCGAATCAGACTGGGCACAGCAGTCCCAGCAGCACCAGCAGTTCCATGTGGCCAACGCCGCCAATACGGAACGAGATGGGTGACTGATGAGGGGAAAAAGTGGTACGCAAAGCACAAAGAAAACAAATATTTCCCCGAGGAGCACATAGCACGGGAACCATTGGCATAGGAGTTCCCTAGGATGGTCCACCGAATCGAGGCAGCTGGGCTAAATTTCATCTTTGAAGAGCCCAAGGAATGCAATCTGCACCTGGTTCGAGAATTTTATGCCAACTGAAACCCGACTATCAGAAGTCGCACCATCAAAATCAGAGGGCAAATAGTCACCTTGGAGCCCCACCACCTCAATACCATCATAGGAGCGCGGGACACAGACGCTCACGTGCTCCGACAGCTGAACATTACCCCACCGTATGCGGACATCAGATGCACACTGTGTGGGACCTGATCGACAGCTAGATGGAGTAGACACAAAGAGAGGGGCTACCACCAGACGTTGCCATATTCACATATGAACAGGGAAGCCCGAATCTGGTTGAAGATAGTCTGCTCATGCCTAATCCCAGGGGTACATATGACAGATGTAACCCGGGATCGTGTATGCCTGGTGTACGCCCTGATGAAAGGGCTGGAGATCAACGTGGGGGCAGTAATTATCTCCGCCATGAAGAGAGCCCGGTTGCACCAGGGGCACAGGTATGGCTTTGGTGGACTACTCACCACCTTCCTCAGGGGCCAAGATATCGAGGAGGAGGCCCTTGACTATATCCCGCAGATGGAGCGGCGGGCCTTAGATGTTACTAAAACTAAGGCTCCCGACACCACCCACGGGCCAGTGCTTACACTTGGCGAGCGACATGCTCGTGATGATCAGTATATGGCTCAGATGTATGGGATGCATATGCTCCAGCTGAGGATAGGCGGGAGGCCAGCGACAGAGGAGGAGCTATGGCAGCTCGAGCTAGACTACCCTTTCGGCGAAAATGCCAAGGCTCTATGCTGAGTGGGGCCAGCATTTGTAGAGCCCACAGATGATGATGTCCCCACAAACGAGGAGACACGTCAGGAGGACTCCAATGTGGAGTCCGATGAAGACGACGGGGGTGACTCGGACATGGGAGATGAAGCAGCAGCACCCGATGAAGAAGTGGAATACTTTGACTGATCAGGGAGTTCCACCACCCGATTTTGTGCTATTTTAATTTTTGTGAACACTGGGGACAGTGTTCGAGCTAAGTGTGGGGTGGGAGTAGTTAGGTGCTGGGCTGGGCTGTTTTGTATGTATGCTCTCAATTGTTGTCGTGCATGTGAAATTTGGTGTTCCCTGTGAGTTGTGAATTGTTAAGTTGTTGTTCTGTATTTGAAAATTTATGTAAAATTGATGTGTGTTGCTGAATGTTGCTAGCTGATTCTGTACATATTTTTTGTTATCGAAATGATCGATATAATTATTATTTTTTAAAAAAAAATTTAAAATATTTTGTACATATTTTTCTATCGAAATGATCGATATTTTCAACATTTTTTACTTCTTAGGTTTCTCGGCGTTTGTTTTCGGTTCTTTTACCGAGAATGGTCCCATTGAACCGAAGTCATAGTTAGTGACCGTTCCCTATGATGGATGGATGACAACCGTCTTAAGGGAAATGTAGTCGTTAGGAGTAGATTTTTTTCAATTATTTTTTAGTTTTTTTTCTTTGGTGGGTTGCATCCCAAAACCTGTAGTTACTGTATGGTTGTGAAATTCTGGTTGCGTGTTGTACATGATATTTAAAATGCAAAGATGATTCATATGAAAGCATGCAACTTTGTAAATATCTTGAGATACCTAGGCCATAGAGTTCGATTCAGTGTGATTGAGGCTTAATGTTTGAATTCCTGTAATTAGTTGATTGAAGAGTCTGTGAATACATCTTGAATCGAGCATGTGCAAAAAGTGTGAAGTAAGGTGTTGTTCTTCCATGCTATTGTGAAGTGTCTAGAACTTGCCTGGTGTGTGTACAAAACGAAATGAAGGAGGTGTATTGTAGGAAATGATGTAGGCATTTCTTTGTTTTAACCGAGAGTTTCTATTTTTCCTTGTTGTACACACCTTGATTGTATACCCTAGTCAGCCCGTTGAGCCTTTAGCCTATTTTTTTTTCTTTTGTCATGAAGTGTAAACCGAGCTTGATTCCTTCTTTTCATTAGCCGTAAAGTCTATACAAAACTCTTAAGCGCTTAAGATGAGAAAATCATTTTCCCAAAGTGTCAAAGAGTGAGAATGGTGAAAAGAAAAAGAAAAGCAGAGTGATAGAAGAAAAGAAAAGGTTGAAGGTGCACTTGCTATAAATAAACTATAATGAAGGTGCATGAATAATCTTTGTTGTTGTGTCAAGTGTGCTTAATACGATGGGCCATACTAAAGAAAAACATCAAGAATGGGATGACGAAAAAAAAAAAAGAAACAATGTCCATGAGTTGATGGGATGTGTTGTAAAGGCGCTTAAGGATGCTAGTGGCTATTATTGGCTAATCCAATATTTACTAGTTCTGTAGCTTCCATTACAACCCGTTAAAGTCCTACGTGATCTTACATCGTACTTCTTTATATTAGTGGAGTAATACACTAAGGGCAAGCTTATGGGTCATGACATGATGCATGTGAATTCTTTTGGGAGAGAGAGCGAAATTGTGTTTACATGCCCCTGCTTAAAATTTTGTGAGTCATATGAGCAAAAAGGGGAAGATTCTCTTGTGTTGTGAGGGCACATGCTTGATGAAAGATTAATTTTCGTGTTGGATATCTTGATCAGCTGATTTGCATGAGTTTGCCAATATCGAGAGTCGATTCTTAAAGTCTAGGGGGTCTTAATGTATTGAAGGTCATTGCATTGATAAGACCATGCATGATTTCTTGATGATTTGCTGTATTGAATAATCGGTATAACTGTAGCCTAAATTGTCGAACCAAAGTAGCGAGGTTGGGATGTAAATTGCATGAAGTGTAGGATTGTTGTTCGAGGATGAACAAGGATTTAAGTGTGGGGTAAGTGATCTTGGGCAAATTTATATTCCCAAGTGATACTCAAAAGTACCATTTTAGCCTTGTTTATCTACCAATGTGTATACATTCTCATGTAATTGGTAATAAAATGTGAATTTATACTGACCAACATGATTAGCATTGTTTTGCAGGTAAAATGTAATTTCGGGAAGCTAAAATGAATGTTGGAGGATATCGGGGTTGGACATGGATGCGAGCAAGGAACAAGGCATTGGACAGCATGAAATAAAGGGGCTCCGCGATGGAGCCGTGTCACGCTGCCATCGCGGAGGCCTTCTGCCTGGATAGGGAAATTGCGCCCAAATTCCAGAGAGGGTCCGCGTCTGGTCCGTGGCATGGTGGCTTGGCTCCGCGTTGCTCGTCGTGCCACGTTGAGCTTTAATTCCTGGACCCCCAGTTCCAGTGAGGGTCCGCGTTTGTAGCATGTCACGGAGGCAGTGCTCCACGATGCACTCCGTGACACGTTGCTCATTATTCCGGGAAAAATTTCCAGCAGTATAAATAGAACACTTAGGTTCATTTTTCGATATTCTGACTTGGTGGAGCAAGAACGTGGGTTACAAGCAGTTGAGGGACGAAAATATCAGGGTTTTTTCTCTCTTTCTTTCTTCTTTAATTCAATTGCTTGTATGATTAACACTTATTTAAAGATGTTTAATCCACAAATGAGTGGCTAATTCCTCTTCTTGCTGAGGTTATGAACAATTGTGATGAAATGTGATCATTGATTCTTTGGTTTTTCATCTTTTCTTCCATGGTTGTTCTATTAATTCTTGTTCTTACTGCATTAATGTGTGGCCTACGTTAATGTACATCTAAAAAGTCTGGTTTCACTCGAGAGAGCAAGAAATTGGAAACTTGTGAATTAATAGGATATGTTCTTTACTTGGTTTGGGAAAATTGAGTATTGATTTGCTTTCAGGATAGAAATATACCTGAAAGTCGTATTAGTCAATTTAGGAACCGGATTTGTATGGCTAGAACATGAATTGCATTTAATCACAGAAATGTAGGTGGATGGTTCATGATTCTTAAGTGAGGTTAAATACGAGAATTTTAATCTCTTGGCAATAGTTCTTGGCTAGAAACCAGAGGAAAAGATTAACCAAATTATGATGATAATCAATTTCATTACATGTTCGCTTAACCTCAGCATGCTCTCATTCATAGTTCAGACTCAAAGTAGATAATTGTTTTAGCTTTAGTATAAAAATTATAAAACAAACTATCAAACTTTTGGTTACACTGTTGTCTGCATTTTTAGAAGTAAAATATAGTACACTTGGGCAGATTGCACTTAATCCAAGTCTCTGTGGGATCGATACTTGGCTTACTAAAGCCACTTACTACTTGTTCGACCACGTGCACTTGTGTGTCGTTTTATATACCCACAAATCACGCGAACAGTTCACTTACCGACATTAGTCTATATCTTCCATATTCCCTGTGGGTTCGACCCCAACCTCTTAGTTAGGTTCTTTATTGACAACGTCCACTTCATACTTCGTCAGGAGGTGTGAGTTTGAGCGTTATTAGATAACGACCATCTTAAGGGTAAATTAGTCATCAGGAAGAACTAAAACTTGGACCTTACAAATTCTAGGTGCTTCACTTTAGGTATCATTTAGCCTTTATAAAAATTCACTCAAAAATGCATGAAAAAAGTAGAAACACTTAGTCTTTTGGAACTTGACTCTTGTACTTGAAAAAATTGGCTTAATTATGTTATGCATGCAATATCGATATATGTGTTTATGTGATCTTGATTTCCATTGTTAAACCATTTGTGCTAATGTGTGAGGAATTGTTTTATATACTCCATGCTTGTGAATTTATGTCTAGAACTTTCCCAGAGTGTGTACAAAGCAAAATAAGAATGATGGATTTAGGAAGTGATATAGGCATATCTTTGGTTGCCTTGTTTTTATCCTATTTTATCTACCTTTATGTAATTATCCTAGTTGGCCATTTTGATCCTTAGCCTATTCTTTTTTGGAGCCATATTACTAGCTTAAATTTCTTTTTGTTCTATTAACTTGTATTTGATCCAAATGACTTCTAGAGCACTTTAATGAAAAATTTTATATAAAGGAGCATAAGTGATAAAGTGAAGGGAAAATCTAAAAAGTGTGGAAATTAGAACAAAAGAAAGGATAAAAATTTCTAAATAAGGAGTGTGATTTTAGTGGATAAACAAAAAGAAAAAAGAGTTTGGAAAAAAATGATGATAAAAAAATATGTGAATGAGCTCATGTTGAAAAAGGAAAAAAATCCCCACTAGTCACCTAAGTTGAAAAATTGAAAAATAAAAAGAGGTATAAGGATAAAATTTGGAAATTGAAGAGTGTACTAAAAATCAAAGTGTTGTGAAGTATTAAAGTGCTTAGGGAGGTTAGTCACTATCTTGGCCAAATAGTCCCGACCCGTCCCTTATCCTACATTACAATCATGTTAAATCCTAATTGATCCTTGATTCATAATTCTATATTAGTGGAGTATTACACTAAGGGCAAGCATATGGGTCATCTTTTGCTTGTATGTTGAGTTCTTTGGGAGAGTGAGCGGATTTTGTTATACTTATGCCCACGTTAATATTGTTTTATAGCTTGTGAGAAAGGGAATCTCTCCAAAATTAGGAGGGGCAAAACGGTAAGACTTTGGTATATCTTGATTGCTAAATTACATATAATTCATGTTGGCCCAAATATGTCTTGATGAGTTAGTTTTCAAAAGCTAAGTGATTTCGAACTTTGATATTTTAACATGGATCCTATATGCATGTGAGTGAATTGTTGGAGCTTTATTGATTTGTCTCATGATCCTAAGTGCAAGTAACCTGTTCGTAGAATGAATTTTGTGCCTAAATTTGATAAGGGAAGTAGTCGATTGTTCGAGGACAGACAATAGTTTAAGGGTGGGGTGGTGATGAAGGGCGTATTTACGCACTTCTTAGCCATATCTTTCCCGTACTTTACTATGTTCTGAAAATAAGTTGTGTGTGTTTGCATGTGTTTATGTTATATATTTGTAAAATGAGCTAATGCACATGATTAGATGCTTTCAGGGCTAAAAGTGATGGATTTGGGTGTATTTGAGGCTTTTTGAATGAATGTGAAGAAGTTGGAATGAACAAACCAAGAACAAGGTCAAAACAGTGCACTGCCACACCTGCGCGACCAGCAGCGCGGCGCGCAGGTCCTGCTACGTGAGGAGAGGCGTGAGGTGGTAGCACTACTGTGTGACCAGAGGCACGGGGCCCCTGCCTACCTGCGCTATGAAGCGTGCGATGCGGCACCTTGCCTGCGCGATGGCATGCGCGGCGCGCCAAGCTTGTTCAAACGACCAAAAGTCAAATCCTACTTCGACTAGGAAAAAGAGCTGCAAATTCCAAATCAAATCCACAAAGGAAAAAAGAAGGAACAAATATACTATTATAACTATCCTTTATTTCTTTGTAATAGTAAGCAAGTTTTGACAAGTCTTGGAATTAGAAGTTTTATTTCAGAAAATACATTGAGGCACATATTATTGAATTGTTCTTCCGCATTTTCGCAATAATCAAGTGAAGTTTCTTCCAATCATTTTTGTAAGTATTAATTTATGCGTTTGTATATGATTGCTATCAATTTACTTATAATTATGAGAGGCAAAACCTTCATAACTAGGGTTGTAGGAACCATGGTGAATTAACGAACTAGGGTTTGTACAAATTGATTCTAAACCAATACTAAACGCTTGTATTGTATTCTCTTCATTTTTAATGTTTCTTAATGGTGTGCAATGTTAGGACTTGCCTTAATTCTTTACTTGCTTGAGCCTAGAAGTAGAGATTAAGAAAAGAGAAGTACAACAAAGCCTTGATCTTTATGATCAGTGTATTAACTAGAGTTGTGGTTGCAAGATAGTTAAATTTCGGACAAATTGATAAAAGTTAAATTGAAATCACTCATGAGACCTCATTCGGTGATTTAGTATAGTTATCCAATAGAAACGAATTAGTCATTTGGATGAACCCTAGTTATTAGTTCGACAAGTAAAGTATTGGGATAGATCACGAGTGTAAAATCCAAAGTAGTTATGAACTCATGGGGAACACTTTCCCTAGTTAATTGCATTAATTTGGAATCAACAATTGAATTCTAAACATCGTTACTTGTTACTTTTATAATTTCCCCCCTTTAGGAGATTATTGACTTAAAAGCTTAAATACTAGCGTTCTTCTATATCTTTCCATATTCCCTATGGGATCGACTCCAACCTTTGTTGGGTTCTTTATTGACAATGTCCGCATCATACTTTGTCAAAAAGTGTGAGTTTGAGCGATATCACTCTTTCACCTCAAATGCCATGTTTGTCTCATCAAAAACTAAAAAAGTTAGAAAGATGAGTTGCCTCCCATCAAGCGCCTTAGTTATAGTCATGGCATGACATTCACGGATTGCCTCCCATACAACGCTTGATTTAACATCGTGATACGACACAAGGCTTCTCATTCCTTCACTCGAGTGAGATGGTTTGTATCCTGACTTGCTGAGTTCCCATGAAACACATGCTATTCAACTGCCTACTTATAAACTTCAGGCTCCACCATTGTCTCATTGTAAAGTCCTCATAATGGGGTGGCAACCTTGCTGCCCTGAACACGTCAAAGACTACCTCTTGGCCATCCACAGTAATTGACATCTTGCCCAACTTCACCTTGATCACTGCATCCGCGGTGTCTAAGAATCCTCTTCCCAAAATAATGGTACATGTTTCGTCATCTTCATAGTCCAAGATTATAAAGTCCACCAGCAAGATGAATGGTCTTACTTTAATCAATACATCTTCGATCACAGCATCAGGATAAGCAAGGGACCTGCAGCTAACTACAATGTCACTGTAGTGGGGTGTGGTTTACCTAATCCCAAAGTTCTGAACAAGGATGCATGCATCATATTAATGCTTGCACCTAAGTCACATAGTTCGAGACCAACTTCTCTACTCCCAATGACCACTAGAATAGTGAAGTTCCCAGGATCTTTCAGCTTTTTTGGAATCTTATTCTGCACCCGGGAACTGCGCTCTTTCATAAGAGCCACCATCTCAAACTCCATGAGCCTTGTTTTATTTGTCATGATATCCTTCAGATACTTGGCGTATTTTGGAACCTCGTACAAAAGCTTCACCAATGGTAGATTAACATGTACCTGTTTCAAAACATCAAGAAATCTCTTACAAGTTGTATCCTCCTTCTGCTTCTTGAATCTTTGTGGGAATGGAGAAGGTGGTCTGGCTTTCACTACTTTTGGATTTAAAGTGCTTGACTCACCAAACTCGTGCTCGGACCTCACAACTTGTTCTTCCTCTACTTTATCAGCTCTAGGGATCACCTCACCCAGCTTTTTTCCACTGTACAAAGAGATTGCGCTCACATTCTCCTTGGGGTTCTTCTCGGTGTTACTCGGAAATGCCCCTTGGGGTTTGTTCCATTGAAGGGCAAATTTACCCATCTACCTTTCCAACTTGTGGATGAACTTCTGCATCTAATTAATCACCTAAGTCTGCTGAACCATTCATTGCTTCATCATATCCTCTAAAGAACTACTCTGATGATGGTCTTGTGGTTTTGGAAGTTGTTCTGGGGTCTTTGGAAATTCTGGTTCCCTCCCCATGAGGGATTAGCTGCATTCCTGTACCCCTGGTTGTAGTCATTTTCTACAAAACATCTACCACAACCTTGTTGATCCACAAAATAAATAGACTTTGGGTTTATAGGGCAACCTGAATAAGCATGGCCTTCTCCACATACCTCACACAATGGTGGTGGAGTCCGAACATGTTGAACCTAGTTCACTTGGCTTACAGCTGGTGTCGTCATTAACTTGTTGATCACATTCACCAACTGGCTGATATCGCTCGGATTGTTGATATACCATCAACTTCAAGCTTCCCTACCACTTCAGCTGATGCGAAACCTGCTTAAATCCTAATAATCCTGACTCCTAGCTGGCATTAGATTCAATAGAACTTCTATCTCATCATAGCTCTTGGACAAGATTTGTCCCTATGCTGTATCTTCAAGCAAAATTTTTTACTTTGGCTTTAGTTCTTCTTTGAAGTTGTGCCCAATGATCTCCTTTGGCTGCATATGGTGTGGGCAATCTCTCAAATAACCTTTGTATTATTCCCATGCCTGAGCTAAAGTCTCACCATCTTTTTGTATAAAACCTGAGATCTTTTCTCTTAACACCTTTGTCCTCCTTAAAAAGAAGAACTTGTTAATGAATTTATTGGAAAGAGCATCCCAAGTAGTGATGAGACCTGTTGGCTCATCCTGAAGCCACTGCTTAGATCCATTAATCAATGAGAAAGGGAACAACGTGAGCTTAACAAACTCATCTGACATGTTCTGATAGTGAAAATTCTCACTTAGCTCCACGAGTCATCAGATGTCTGTGGGGATCCTCGTGCGTCTTGCCCTGATATTGTAAGCATTCTAAACCAACCGCACGGTTCCCTCCTTCAACTCAAAATTTCCTGTGATAGTCGGCTTGATGATCGCTTTAGAAGCATTCTCCAAGTTTGGACGGGTAAATTTAAGCACTGAATCCTATCCTGGTTGTTTCCCTGTGCCTACTCATTATTTTCTGTCATAGATAACCTATAGAAATTCCTCTTAATCTCAGGATCAAAATGAGCAAAGTTTGGTCCCTGATTTCTCGTAGCTGGCATACACTAAACACAGCATCTACAAACTTCAACAACCAACAAACAAACATAAAATGTAGAATAGTGGAATAAGAATCCTAACCTAAAAATAATTAATCAATATTCAGGTCCCCGGCAACGACGCCAAAAATTTTATGTCGTCCAAGCGCACAAGTGCACATGGTCGTCAAGTAAAATAGGATGGTTTAGTCCCGATTAGCGATCCCTCAGATACTTATCAGATTAATTGCTCAAGGCTAACACTTTATTTCACTATTCTAATAAACACAGATAAAAATAGAAAATGGATTGGATATTAAACTACTAAACTTGAAAAGTAAATTAACTAATGAATTGAATTCTTTCCAAAAATGTTATAATTCAAATGATGATAGAATCTAGGGTATTGGCACTTTCACTTCAGGTTGAGTTTTAAGACTTGAATATGCTAGACTAACTCTTCATAAGGTTGCTATTTGGAAGTTATTATTCCATTTCTTGCCATTCTCTCAAACATCCAAGAACTATCCCATGAACCCTAACGTCTATATTCCTATGGTCGCAGGAGAAGCATGAGACGAAGTTGTGGCTCCTTGTATTCAACTGAACAGGATTGAAGGGTATATTCCTATCCTCGACAATGAAATCTATCTTGAACCCATTGGACAAGATCCATAGAAACCTGTTCTACACTTACTTTTAATCCTTTTGGTTCTCTCTCCCGAGTTCAACCAAAATCCAACAGATTATATTCTTGAGGTGATCAAGCTAACAAATAAGCAACCAAAATAAACAACTACAAACAACCTTTAATGAAGATTAAGAACTAGCATAAACAAACTTTCAAACTTCAACCATCTGTTGTAGCCAAAACCCTAGAACAAGAGTTTAGCCACTCATGTTCAAATGAAAAATTAAAGAATTATTAATTAGAATCAAAAACATAAGTAAAAGAAGAAACCTAGAAAATGAACTTCTCTCTTCCTCTAAGAACTGAGTACAAAGTGATTAATACGATGGATGATCGGTAACAAAATTCCTAAGTGTTTTATTTATAAGCATTGGATCTAATGACTCTTTTTCCCTTGAGAAGTGAAGCTTTTAAACTTTAAAATCCATCCCAGATAGCACCTGGTGCACCGCACCATCTACTGCACTAGAATTCTGACTTGAAATTCTTCTGAAGTTTTCCCTCTGGCGCGCCGCACCAGCCAGTGCACCAAGGTGTTAGTCAAACTCTTTGAAGTTTTGCGTTTGGCGTGCCACTCCATCCAATGCACCAAAGTGTTGGAAAATTTTCCTAAGTCTGAAATGCTTCTAGCGCGCCACTCCACTCATCGCACCAAAGTGTTGAGTAAAATTTCCTCTTAAGTTGAGGCTTGGCACGCCACGCCACCCAACGCACCAACTTGAGCACAATTTTCTCTAAAGTTAAGGGTATGGCGCGCCACGCCAACTATCTCTCCAGGCCAAATTTTGCAAATTCTTCTTCCTTCACACCTTGGATCATTTTTTAGTCCTTTTTCCTTGGTTTCCTGCTCAAAATATCTAAAAGTACTTGTTAGCTCATAAAGCACACATAAACATGAATTCATGTATTTCATAAGGATAATGAACTTGAAATAAGGAAAAACATGGGCAAAAACATGGCAAATGGGCATAAGAATATGCCCAATATCACACCCAAGTAAGGCTAATGTAGTTGTTAATGCTCTTAGTAGGCTATCTATGGGAAGCACAGTTCATGTGGAGGAGGAGAAGAGGGAGTTATTGAAGGATGTGCACATATTCTCACACTTGGGAGTACATCGTCTTGACTCCAAAGAAGTTAGTGTGCTTGTTCAAATTGGAGTCGAATCATCCCTAGTAGCGGAACTTAAGGAGAAAGCAGGAAAAGGATTGTCTCTTGCTTTAGTTAAAGGAAGATGTGCACAAGCAAAAAGAGTTAGTTTTCACATAAGGGGGAGATATTGTCTTGAGGTATCAATAAAGATTCTGTGTTCCAAATGTAGATGGTCTCAAAGAGAGGATCATGGAAGAAGCACATAGCTCCAGATATTCTATTCACCCAGGTTCCACTAAGATGTATCATGACTTGAGAGAAGTTTATTAGTGGAACGGTATGAAGAGAGACATTGCAGACTTTGTGGCTAGATGCCCAAACTTTCAACAAGTTAAGGTTGAGCATCAAAGGTCATATGGTATATCTCAAAATATAGCAATCCCTAAGTGGAAGTGGGAGTTGATCAATATGGACTTTGTCACTGGTCTATCGATGTCACAAAGGCTACATGACTCTATTTGGGTGATTAAAATCAAATAACTAAGTCAGCTCATTTCTTACCTGTTAAGACTATTGATTTAGCCGAGGACTAACTAAATTATATATTTGTGAGATAGTCAGGCTTTATGGAGTTCCATTTTCTATCATATTAGATAGGGTCATGTAGTTTACTACCCAGTTTTGGAAGTCATATCAAAGAGGTATAGGTTCAAAGGTGAATCTTTGTACAGCTTTTTATCCGCGAGCAGAGCACACTATTCACACATTGGAGGATATGTTGAGGGCATGTGTTATTGACTTCAACGGAAATTGGGATGACCATTTACCTCTCATAGAGTTTGCATATAATAATAGTTATCACTCCAACATTCAAATGGCTCCTTACAAGGCTCTTTATGGGCAGAGGTGTAGATCTCCAATTGGTTGATTTGAGGTTGGTGAAGTAGAGTTGGTAGAACTAGACTTAGTGCAATAAGCCATGGTTAAGGTTAAGATCATTTAGGAAAGTCTTAAGAAGGATCAGAGTCGCCATAAATCTTATACAGATGTAAGGCGTAGAGACTTGGAATTTGAGGTAGATGATTGGGTTTGCTTGAAGGTTTACCCAAGGGTGTTATGAGATTTAGGAAGAAGGGTAAGCTCAGTCCCTGCTATATTGGTCCATATTGGATTTTGAGGAGAGTTACCAAGGTAGCTTATAAGTTGGAGCTGCCAACTGAATTAGCATCAGTCCATCCACTTTTTCACACCTCTATGCTTAAGAAGTGTGTGGGACACCCCTCACTCATTTCCCTTTCTGAGAGTGTAGGATTTAAGGACAACCTATCATATGAGGAAATTCCAGTTGAGATTCTAGATCGTCAAGTTTGTAAGTTAAGGAAAAAAGAGGTTTCTTCTGTGAAGGTTTTATGGTAACTAGTTGAAGGAGCTACTTGGAAAGCTGAAGCGGATATGATGGCTAAGTATCTCATCTATTCCTTCCTAGTCTAGAATCGTCTTGAGGTAACAGTTTCCTATCATAGTATTCTTATTAGTTTCATCTTCCATTAGTTGATGTTGAATGCCTCAGTATGGTTGTATATTCCATGAATCCAACTAAGTTTATTTTTGCTACTCCTAGTTAGATCATGTAGCAGTCTAGATCAGTCATCATTCAAGGATGAAGGATCCCAAGGGAGAGATATTGTAACAACCGTCCTAAGATCAGATCCTAGACATGAAGCAGAAAAATAGTTGAAACTAGACTAGACCACAGAATGACTCATTAAGAGGAGTGGTTAATTCACTTAACGGATCATTAAGTGAAGATTTCCCCAAACTAAGTTCCTAAATTTGAAATTTTCTTTCCAACTCCAACAATTTAGGCCACGATTCAATAGTACAAGTGACGATTTGTTAAGATAGTCATTCTGAAGGACTTTGGGGTAAGAATCAAAGAAAAACCAACTTGTATTTAGAGGTAAGGAAAGTACCCTATGAGTCATCAAGAGGGCTAACGAGTTGTCGAGTGACACGTCGTCACTGGCGGATCAAAATTGCAGATGGGATTTTAGGGTTATTCTAGTAATTTCTTATATTTTAATCACCTAAACCAAAATTTTTTGGGATTACTAAGGAATATATTTAAGGGTTTAATTAGTCTAAACTCTTATTCCCTTGCATTACAACGTAGTTTTAAGATCATTAAGCTCTCCAGTTCATCCAAGAAGCTAGGAAGTCATCTTCTCCAACCTAGGGTTCTTCATGCTTGAGTTAAGATCAACTTTCCAAGTATGTAAGGCTAATCTAAGTAAGGATTCATATTCATCCTTACACCCTAAATTTATGTAAGAATTCATTGAGGTTAAAGCTAGGGTTTTTACCAAATTATTGAATTGTTTATTGTTGAGATTTCCTATTGAATCATATCCCTTTGTTGATGATTATTATTCTCTTATTATTTAATTGTTGATATCTCTTAATTGTTGATTGTTGTGGTTGGTTCATGTCTCTTACCCATGACCCTATTGCATAAATTCATAATTTTGAAAGCATTGTAATTTGAGTTTAATTGTATTATTTTCATAAAGTCGAGCAGATTTTTAAAAGAGTTTTCAAGAAGATATTTCAAGATAGAAAGCATAGTTTTGAGCATGATTTTCAAAAGCTAAAGTAAAGTCTTATTTTGAAAATCATGAGCTTTGAGCCTAGAAGCTCACAAGTTTTTAAAGAGAGGTTTGGAGTATAGAAGCTCTCAAGTTTTTAAAGAATGTTTTGAGCGAAAGGCTCAACATATATTTTAAAACATTTATTATATCTATAGCTAAAGTGCTTCGGAAAAGATGTTTTCAGATTCCGCATATAGGCATAAATATATGAACACATGTTTTGGGAGGATTATTTAGTGCTAAGTTGAGTGAAGAGTTCAGATAACTCATAAGCCTCAGAACTACATAGCTAGTGTAGGATAGGATCATGCCGTTGGTTTGGGTCACTCCTCAAGATAAGTTGATGTCGCCCAGCGCACGCAAGCGCACGTGGCTGTCAAGTAATATATGATTTTGAAGTCTAGATATCATATCCAAGGGACTTGTCAATTTAATCATTATATGGTTATCACTTTAATTTCACCAATCTATAAAACAAGTAAAATGGAGATTGATTTGGAAAATTAAACTATTAAAACTTCAAATACAGAGTTAACTAAAACAAATGCAAGCTTGATTGTATTTCGATAATGATGAAAGACTAGGGCAATGGCACTTGGTTGGTTTCAATTTGAGTTTTTCAAAAGTAATTAAATTGGCATGATTCTTCCTATGGCTGCTACTTGCAAGTTACTATCCCATTTCTTGCCAGTATCCCTAGCATCTAAAAACTATTTCATGAACCCTAACGCCTATATCCCTATGGTCGCAGGAGAACAATGAAATGACGATTATGCCTACTTGTATTTGAATTAAACGGGGTTGAAGGGCATATCGATTTCCTCAACAACAACTTCTATCCTATCACCAATGGGTTCAAGGTTCTTTGAATTCCCGTTCTGTGTTTATTTCTAACCCTTTCAATTTTCATTCCCAAGCTCAATCAAAAGCCAACAGATTACTTACTAGGTGATCAGTCTCATAAATAGTAAATTAACACAAATAAATACAAACAGTCATAATTGAAGAATCAAAACCAACTTTAATTAGTCTTTCAAATAATCAACTATTCACCAAGGCCACAACCATAGAATATGAGTTTAGCCACTCATAGACAAGCAGAAAAATAAATATTTAGTCATCATCATACGAAAATACGAAGTAGAGAAGAGAAAACTTAGTTGTAGAACTTCATCTTCCTTCCAAACGGCTTACAAGCTTTCATAAACAAACTACGGAATGTAAAAATGAGTAAAGACTTCTCTAAGAAGTCCAAACCTACTTAACAAACGACCTAAGGCCTCTATTTATAGATGAGCCTTCAAGACGCTTCTGCCCTTCAAGACTTGGCTTTAAAATCAGCATTTTCTGCCCCGAAATGACCCTGGCGTGCCGCTCCACCTATCTCACCACAGGCTTAGTCAAATTTCCAACAATTTCAACTCCGGATAGTCCTTGGCGTGCCACCACCTCTATCTCGCCAAGGTGTTCATCAAATTTCTCTAAGTTTGGACACCTCTAGCGCGGGGTGCCACTCATCTCGCCAAATTTGTGAAGTGAAATTTCTTTAGAGTTCCATAGCACCAGACTGAAGTTTTTGTTCTCTGAAGTTTGGGACTTGGTGCGGGGCGCCAGCCATAGCACCAAACCAGTCAGCTTATTAAATCTTCATTTCTTGCATCATTTGAGCCCATTTTGTGTGGTTTCCTGCTCAAATCAACTCAAATCATTTGTTAGCGCATAAAACACATACATACATGAATTTAAGCATAAATTAAGGATTATTAACTCAAAATATGATCAAATATGGGTAAAAATAAGGCAAATGAGCATAAAAATATGCCCAACATCACTACCCCACACTTAAACCATCGTTCATCATTAAACAATCCTTAAAATACACCTAAACTTATCTTTCGCCATCCTCTTGAAAGCTCTATCAACTCATACTCAACCAAGTAGCATGGATCACTCATAGAGTGGTTTATCATCAAACAACAATTCTCACAAAGAACATAGAAAGATTTCACAATCAAGAACACACAACCTCTATAAATGACTCATCTTTTAAATGCAAAGGGCCAACATGATTAAGTGTAACACATGCAACAAGTAGTCCACTGAATTAGACCTCTTGTGCCCCTCACTTTTAGTGATGTTCCTCTCCTAAATTCATCAATGTAAAGACCTGAAACACAATAAGTAAGGCATGCTCTCACTCACAAATGATGTAATGCACATATGTACTCATACCATAGGCTTGCCCTTCATGTACATTAAGACTACCTAATTGTTTCAAGAGACTAAGATCACAATTACTTTTCTTGGTTGTGATGTCGTCTAAGGGATGGGTAGGATTGATATTTCATTTTATAGTGACTACCACCCTAATCACTTTTAATACATATTTCAGTTTTCTTGTCCACCATCATTTTCCTTGCTTGTTCACCTTTCATCTAACTCACCCTTTTCTTTTCATTACATGCCCCATTTTTTTCATTACTTGATTGCTAGTTTTCTACTCATAGAATTGCTACAAATTTTGCAATTAAAGCTCTCTTTTTTAATTCCCTATCAGCAAGTAAACAGCACAATTTTTATGGGCACCCCTTCTCTCACTTTTCTTTTCTTACCACAAATTTTTTTCTTTTTCCGCTAACATTATACTTCGGTGGACCTTTACTTTCAAGTCTCAAAGTGCCTAAGACTACTTTGGATCAATAGGTCTGAGGTCTCACAAAAAGAAGGATTAAGCTACTATTGAAGCTAAGAAAGATTAAGGCTTTTAGGATCAACAGGGGTAACTAGGTAAAATGATTAGGAAGGTAAAACAACTATAGGAGAAAAAAATTGGTTTCTTCAAAGAAATGCCTTGATCATCTCTCAACACCCTACCACCTAGTTATCCTACATATACTAAGGCAAGTTTAGTTGCTACAATATATACATACAAATAAAGTCAGCTCACCTCTCATGGAAACAAGAATCTAATCAGTTTCTATAGCTACACATTCACACAATTATATTGGATGACAAGTTTATTCATTATTGAGCCCTAAGGATATGTTGAGTCAAACTAAAGAGATATGTTCATCTCTCATGGATCCTTACTCATGCAATCAAGATGACCACTCTATTTAATCCAGCAAAGTAGCTACGCAGAATATCAACAAGCATACAAGTCAACATCACCATACTAGCTATTACAACCTATGAGCAACAAATCATCAAGCTATTACTACGAGGAATGACATAATAATGCTAACGACCTACTACAAATATAGCAATCAAAGAACAATAGGAATCTATCTTTCCTCCACCCCACACTTAAAAAGGTGCACTATCCTCAGTGCACACACAATCACATCATAAAGGGAGAGAAAAGAAACTTCATGGGTCTCTAAGCATCATCCTCGGGATTGGACTCCCCATCCTCATCATCATCTTCGCCATCAACCTGTATGGTGAACGTAGTAGCATCATCCTCCTCATCTATATCTAAGTCATCAACACCATTAGTAAGGACTGTGGCCTCATCATTATCAAGTGGCTCCTCAAAAGTTGGGCCACTCAGCACATCAACATAGTACTCTCTGTAAGCGGGTATCATGCTTCTAAAGTTGTCATCTCCTCTGTAGTGGAGGGTCGACCTCCTAGCTTCAGCAGTAATTCAAACATCCCAAATATATGACCTTGTCAACTCTCATCCTAGAATTATCGATCAGCTATAGTAAGAAGAGGGCCTGTGGAAGGGATAGTCTCCTTCACCTTTGTGAAGTCTATCATCTTTCCAGCCAGGTGTCCTACCAAAGGTAAGACAAGGTCTGCATCCTCCTCCTCAATACCTGCTTCCCTCAAGAACATGGTTAAGAGACTACCATGACAATATTTTCATCTATAATTGTCTCGTGATATTCTCATATTGTATGAATCACAACACCAAAGTTGATCAGTATTCCCTTCATCAGCATATATACCAAGACAATCCGCTCTCAAGTCACCTCTGTCATATGTGTCCCAGGGAGAAAAACAGCACACACCAACTTCACCCACACCTTTGCTTCCCTATTCAAATAAGCAAACACTAATGTGGAATGAGTGCCATTATGATCCCTCTCCCAATGGGCGGATTAGTGCACCACATAAAGTGTGACAGATGTCTCTATATGGAGGGTTCTCCAACAAGGTGAAATACTCCGAAGGGTCTATTGCAGCTATCTCTAGGAATGCATTGAACCTTTTAGCGGTGAATCGCACCACCTGACTTCTAATCTTCACCTTAGTGCTCTCTTCGAATGAAGTATCCCAATTTACATAGAACTCCCTCGCCAAAGTGAGGTTGTACTTCTCCGACTCATTGAAGATATAACCAGTTCCCAACTCATGTATCTTCTCCCAAATAGCCGGGAACTCAAGTGTCAAACGGCCCTCATCTATCCAATTATCAAGTGCATACTTGGCTTCTTTTTGAGTGTTGAACCAAGTAAGCCTATGAGGCTCTACCGCTTTTGCTCCAAATCTCCTTACGGGGTTGGCTTTGGAAGTCGAAGAACTAGCCCCCGTTTTTGACTTTCTAACCCTCTTGACACTGGGATCCGCAACAAACACCTCCCTTTTTTATGCCATGGTACCTAACAAGCAAAATTCAAGAACTTTAGAAAATTAGCTTGTGAACAAAAGCAAAATTCAAGAACTTCAGAAAATTAGCTGTGAACAAAATGGCTAACTTATTAAGTGTTGAAGGTGCAAAATCCACCCCACACTTAATTTGCTAGCGTTCTTGTGATAATTTGTCCAATGGAGTACTCAAGACTTTCCTCCATCATCATCCAATCTCAACAATTCAATTTAATTCACTAACTCCATACTACACCAAGTTCGTGAATTTTTTTTCTTTCTTTTCATTTCCACTGTCCTCTAACTTCAACTTTTTTCAAGAATGCCTCAACTAGGTCATCCTCTCACTTTCCTCCTCCAAATCATAATTCAAGTAATTCATGTAATGGAGTAACAATATTTAATTCAATCAATAAGCAACAAGAAATTTACTACCACCCCACATGAATTAATCAAGAATCTCACCAACTCAAGCATTTATCACATCCAAAAATTTAATACCCATGTACTCTCTCTCTCTACAATTAATACATCTACCCACCGACATTCAAGAATTCAATTCACCAACCCCCATCATCCCCACAAGTTCAAATCACCAAATTCAACCAAGAATCAAGCTACCCAACAAAGATAATATACTATCATGGAAGAATTCAAAGAATTAAGCTCATAAAATCCAAAACATGAAACTCAAGCTTCTCACCAATAATGGTGATTTTGGATTCTAAATTTTGGGAAAGAGGGTGTGAGAGCATGCTTTCATCATTAATCAAATAAGAGAGAAGAAATACACTTACTTGAATTGAAGATGAGAGCTTCACCAACTTGTTGGAGAAGACAACAATGGAGTGGAAAGAGGAGTGGGAGCTACGGCCTAAGAGGAGAGAGAGAGGAATTTTTGCTTTTTTTCAACTTTTTGAGGAAAAAGGATGAACGGGACTTTAAATAAATAAGTGGTCATGGGATTTTATGTAATTTTAAAGTCTTTTGAGTCAATATTGACCAAAAATTTTCGTCCAATAAGCCCCTGGCATGCTGCCCCCTCTATCTCACCACAGACTTGAAAAAAAAAATTCTCTGGAGATAGGGACTGGCGCGGTGTGCCACCCATAGCCTCACCTGACAAAAAAAAATTTCTTCTAGGATTTAACTCCTGGCACCTAATGCCAGGAATCTCACCCCAGATTAACACTTTTTAGCTTATTGTCCCAGCTTGTTCTTGCCTCTTATGCCTTGTTCGTCTCTACAAACAAAGAAAAAAAATATACAAAATGTTAGAAGGATGGGTTGCCTCCCACCAAGCTCCTTGGTTATATTCGTGGCAAGACATTCATGGGTTGTCGTCCATGCCTCACCCGATTTAATGTCGCAACACGACTATGGTCCCTGTTACTCCTTCACCCGAGTGGACTTGTGACCATACCAAGGATCTGCTAAACTTTCATGCAGCACTTGCTGCTCCACTAACTTATTACAATCTCCAGGTACCCCCACCGGCTTCACTTTGAAGTCCTCATAGTGAGGTGGCATTCGTGTTGCTCTGAAAACTTCAAACACTGCCTCTTAACCATCTACTCTCATAGACATCTTTCTCGACTAAACATGTATGACAGCGTTAGCGGTGGCTAAAAATCCTCTCCCCAAAATGAGAGGAACTGTTGTATCTACCTTATAGTCTAGGATTATAAGCCCGCCGGTAGGATGAAAGGTCCTATCTTAATCAAGACTCTTCAATGATTCCCTCATGATAGGCCAGAGACCGATCTGCAAGCTGCAACATCACTATGGTAGGACGTGGTTCACGTAATCCCAGAGTTCTGAATAGGGATATAGGCATCAAATTGATGCTCGCACCCAAATCACATAAGGCTGCACCAACTTCCTTTCTCCCAATAATGACAAGAATAGTGAAACTCCTAGGATCCTTTAGCTTTTTAGGATTTCTTTTTCTGGATTAGGGAACTACACTCTTCCGTAAGAGCCACGATTTCAAACTCTATATGCCTCCTCTTATTGGCCACAATATGCTTGAGAAACTTGGAGTACTTTGGAACTTCTTGCAAAAGCTCCACCAACGGAATATTACATGAACCTACTTTAACAACTCAAGAAACTTACTACAGGTTGTGTCCTCTATCTTCTTCTTCAACCTTTGAGGAAATTGAGGAGGTGGTCTAGCTACTGCAATTTTTTGTTGTGGGTAGCTAGACTCCCCTACCTCAGTCTTGGATTTCACGGCCTGTTCCTCATCAACTTTTTCTTTTCTGGGGATAACCTCACCCAGCTCCTTACCACTATGCAAGAAATTAGCATTTACATTTTTGTTGGAGTTCTTCTTGGTATTACTTGGAAGTACCCCCTGTGGTCTGTTATTCTGTTGTAGCGCCAATTGCCCCATTTTCCTTTCAAGCTCATGGATGGACTTTTGCATTTTATTGACCACTTGCGTCTGTTGCACCGTCTATTGCTTCATTGTCTCCTGAAGAGAACTATTTTGTTGCTGCCCTGGTGGCCTTTGATAAGTGTTCTAGGGCCTTGGGAAGTTTTGATTCCCTCTCAATGAGGGATTTTCTCCATTCTAGTACCCCTAATTATAGTCATTACCTGCAAAACCTTCACCATGACCTTGTTGTCCCACAAAATATACAGACTCAGGATTAAGAGGACAACCTGAATAGGCAAGGCTTTCTCCACACGCGTCACATGATTGGTGATGGGATTTGTACCTGTTGCACTTGGCCTCCTGCCGGTGTGGTCACCACTTACTGATCGCATTCACCAACTGGCCAATGTTTGCCCTAGTTTCCACTACACCATCCACCTCAAGCTTTCCTGGCACCTTTGCTGCTGTGAATCCTCTGCTTGAGTCTTGATAATCCTGACTCCCCACAGACATGAGGTTCAAGAGAGCCTCTATTTCATCAAAACTTTAGGACATAATCTGTCCCTATGCAGTAGTGTCAAGGAGTACCGGACTCGGGCTTCAAACCCTTAATGAAGTTGTGCCCAATTATCTTTGTAGGTTGCATGTGGTGTGGACAATCTCTTAAGTAACCCTTGTAACGTTCCCATGCTTTAGCTAGCCTTTCTCAATCTTTCTGTACAAATTCAAAGATCTTTCCCCTCAGTTCTTTAGTTCTTCTAGAAGAGAAAAACTGATTGATGAACATATTGGAGAGGATCTCCCAAGTGGTGATAGATCCTGCAGGCTCATGCTAAAGCCACCCCTTGGATTTTCCGATTAGTGAGAACAAAAATAGAGTCAACTTGACATATTCATCTGACACGTTTTGGTAGTGGAAGTTTTCACTCAGCTCTATAAACATCATCAGATGCCTGTGGGGATCCTCGTGCGGCTTTCCCTGAAATTGGCAAGTGTTTCGGACCAACCGCATAATTCCTTCTTTCATCTCAAATTTTCCAGTGATGGCCAGTTTGACAATTGCTTTAGAAGCGTTATCCAAATTAGGCCTAGCAAAATGCATCACTAGAACTCTCTCATTCTCTTCACCTGTTGCTTGCCCGTTGTTTTCCATAGCTAACCTTTGAAAGGTTCTCTCTATTTCAGGATCAAGAGAAGCCAAAGGTGATCCTTGACATCTTATGTGTTACACCCCATATATTTTAAATGAATAAATAGTCTAATGGCATGTTGGTTAAGGGATTTAGAAGGCAAGCAAAAAAAAAAGGGGGGGGGAGTCGGTTTTTTTCATATATATCAATAAATTTCCAGTAAAACAGGGGAATATAGGTAGGGAGAAGGAAACCCACGATTATTTACTTATATTTCTTTCCGATTATGCTACGAAACACAGTCTAAACTCTGTTCCGGCTTAGATACCGAGGTATAAAGCTGCAGAGAGCAATCCTACGGAGTTGGTTTCGTGAAATTTGGCCGACGAAATGTCGTGCTACCGAGGTAAAGTAAATAGAATTGCTTTAAATTAGTGCCAATGTGTTCCTAGCCTTGCAGTGAGCATTTATCCCTTCTGAACTATCGAGAAATAACGAGTTTTCGACCGTTTTCTGATAAGTCGAAGTTTGGGATAAATATATATCGAAAGTGATAATTTCTCCCGGATATTAATATATTTAGTTCTAATTGACATGTATATGAATGTAGTTGGGAGAAACAGCAGAAGTACCGACAGAAATCACATCGGTCAGTCGGGTACTCAGAAACCAGGTATGTAAAGCTATTCTTTTGGCAAGCCAGGAAGTACATTCTAGAAAATAAATAGAATAAAGGCTATTAACAGATACCCAGCGTACAGGAATGATTTCAGTATAATTTCCAGCAAGCATGCTAGTATATCATTACGTATCATGCGATAATCAGAATAACGGATAGTTAGACGATTTCAGATAGTAATGTGGTATCCGCTAGTAGCTCAGCATGTTCTTACGTAATACCCAGAATGGAAGTTGTAAAAGTAGTATAATGAATTAGCAAGATTACAGATAGTATGTATTACATTTGTTGAGACTGTAACCGGTAATAGATGGCACATTTTATATTATTGGGCTATATCCAGTTATAGATGGCATGTTCTATGTTATTGAGTTATATCCAGATATAATCAGATTAGTAATCAGATATACAAATAGCTCCAGACACCGATATAGCTCCAGATACAGATATAGCTCCAGACACAGATATGGCTCTAGAAACTGATATAGCTTCAGATCACGGATAACAATAATCAGATAAACAGATAAAGGCCAGGTAGCAGTTAGCCAGCAATCAGAAATAGTGCAAACAGAATATAGCATCAGTTGTTTAATACGGACTGGCCTTGAAATAAAAGAAGAGAATATGATTAGTATTTCTCATTTGAGCATGCTTGCTGTGTATGTGTTTTGTATGTTGAGACTTGTTATGGCATGTGGGCATCCTTTAGCAACCCCGTCGCCCTTGGGTTATAGCTGTGTCGATACCAGATTCAGATACCGCCCCCAGTTGGGCGATGCCGTCCGCCTAGAGGATGATGATGGCTGACCACCCTAATAATACGGTCCAGATTACCCTGCTTGCGGGGTAGTTCAGTTCGCTCTGAGCAGAGCCAGATTACCCTATTTATAGGGGCAGGCTACTCTGTGTGCGCTTGTGGCCGGGGGCAGTTTCAGATACAGATTTTTATAAAATTACCCTGTTGCGTGTTTGCACCCAGGGGCAGTTTCAGTCACAGATACAGCAGCAGATTACCCCGTTGAGCGCTTGCGCCCAGAGGCAGGAGTCTTCGGACTCAGACACAGTTCATTGTTAGAGGCCAAGGCCTGAGCTACGTACCCAAGGGGGCTGGTAGGAGGAGCTCACAGTTATCAGATGATTGGAGTGACTTATTTTTGGTTGGTTTAGACCCGGGTAGGGGTAAATAGATTGTTCTGTTGGTTGGCACCTTCCGGCTTATGGGGGTCGGTCAGGTATTGTGTATTTATATGTATATCTATATGTGCTATTAGATACTGATAGGCAGTAGGATGACACGTCGTCAGGTACGCCCAGTTTAGTTACAGAATAGGTAAACTCTCCCCAGTTATCCTCAGCCAGATAGACTCAGCTACTTCCTGCTTATATGTCATGTTATTGTTGCTACCCATTTCAGTTGTATATTTCAGTTTGCTTTACATGCTCAGTACCTGTGGTACTGACGCCCGTGGGAGCGCTGCATTGCTTGCCTGCAGGTACACATAGACGAGGAGTCGATCCCTCGTGATCCAGGCAGCAGAGTTATCAGCTCCTATCCTCCGGAGCTAGACAGTCGGATGTTGTTCTTATTTCCTTTTTTATTACAGTTTGGGTAGGTTGGGGCTCTGTCCCGACCATTCTATTATTACTTCCTAGAGGCTTGCAGTCTGATGTTTCCCTGTGGTGGTGGAGCCGGTCGTGTGGGGCCGTGCATGTATATATGTGTTTAGTTGTTGATGTTGGCCGCGTGGGGCCTTCTTCCGGTTATGGTTAGTGACCTTGTCGGTCACAAATGTGAATAGTAGTTGCTTCAGATTATAGTGTCATTGTTCTGGTTAGCTATTGTGCATTGCAGGTGGCTATAGGCCTAATCGGCCAGGGGCTGTATTTACAGCCGCTATATAGCCGGTTCGTTTCTTGAAATAGAGCCAGAGTCTAGCAAGCACCAGGTGCCCGTCATAGCCCCCAAGGTGGGGTGTGACAAACTTGGTATCAGAGCAGTCTGTGTCCCAGGGAGTCTGCAAGTCATGCTAAGTAGAGTCTTGTCTATGGATGTGTTGTGCACCACATACTATAGGTAGGAGGCTGCGAGGCATAATAGGATAGTTACCCTTCATTCATACTCAGTCGTCCATAGCACAGTACAGTATAGGGTTGGTTCTTTTGAAACTTACCACCCTCTTTGTCTATAGATACTATGGAAGATCAGTGGCACCCTGCTACAGGCAGGAGATTGGATACAGCGGTGGGCGAAGGCACCAGCAGGATGCCTCACGTACAGCCAGATTCAGCCCGGTCTGAGGGCGATGTGGAGGTCTCATCTCAACCCTCCCAGCAGTCTCCACCTCGCCAGACACCATTTGAGACAGCACCGCCTCCCACAGCTCCTGCACCCACTTCATCTGATTAGGAGCTACGTAGTGTGGTGGTTATGTTAACCCAGATGCTAGCTACTCAGCGTCAGCTAGTACCACCTACAGCAGCAGAATCTCTATGTGGGCTAGGTAGTTCCAGGGTTAGAGAATTCTTGGCATTAGGAACCCTGTAGTTCACTGGGTCAGATCAAGCAGAGGACCCCCAGATTTCCTAGATCAGATGCAGAGAATTTTCCAGGTTATGCATGTGACCCCTACAGAATCAGTTGAGCTGGCAGTGTTTCGGTTGCGGGACATAGCTATATTATGGTACGAGAGTTCGAAAAGGTCTCGAGGGAGAGATGTTGCCCCTCCGACCTGGTCCAGCTTCTCGGAGGCCTTCCTGGACCAGTACTTACCCGAGAGGTCAGACAGGCCCGGATGGACCAGTTTTTACACTTAGAGCAGGGAGCCAGGAGCGTCCATGAGTATTCTTTACAGTTCGACTCCTTAGCCCACTATGCTCCAGCATTTGTGGACACCATGTCGTCCAGAGTCCATCGCTTTATTATGGGCCTGAATTCAGATTACATAGAGACATGCATGACGGCTACTTTGAGAGAGGACATGGACATAGCCAGGGTATAGGCCTTCGCACAGACAATTGAGGGCCTGAGACAGCGGCAGCGGGGCGACAGGCAGGCGACTTCAGAGCAGCGCTGTAGAAACAGACCCGCTGAGATTTAGGGAGAAATCCCTAGGGGGCCGAGACCACGGTTTTCAGATAGGCCACCCAGATCTTTACCTCCGGTACAGCAGCAGAGAAGCAGATTTGTTCGCCGGAGTTAGTCAGAGTCCGGTAGCAGTTTACGGACAGTAGCATCACCTCAGCAGCGGAGGGCAGAACAGAGTAGATTTTCACCTACCCCTTGTCCTATATGCCACCGACCCCATTCTGGAGCCTGCAGGCAAGGCTTCTCAGGGTTCTATTACTGTGGACAGGAAAGGCATTTAATGAGATATTGTCCGGCCAGAGGACAGGGTAGCTAGGATAGTTTGGATAGAGCATCAGCGGGGCCACGAGCTCCAGCAGCCTCAGCAGGGCGCAGACCCTCAGGTTCAGCAAATAGGGGCCGAGGTAGATCAGGAGCCTCTGGCTCAGGTGCAGGCCCCAGCCGTACCTATGCATTACCAGGGAGGCAGGATTCAGAGGCATCTCCCGACGTGGTCATAGGTATATTGATTATCTGTTCATACCCTGTTTATGTATTGATTGATCCTGGGTCTACCTTGTCATATATTACACCATTTGTGGCCCGGAAGTTGGGTATCGAACCAGAATTGTTTCAGCAGCCCTTTTCAGTGCTTACACCGGTCAGTGACTCGATTACAACTAAAAGAGTTTACCGAGGGTGTACGGTAGAGGTTGCTGATCGCCAGACCACAATAGACTTAATAGAACTTGAGATGGTCGACTTCAATGCCATTATGGGTATGGACTGGTTAGTGCCATGCTATGCCAACTTAGAATGCTGGACAAAGATGGTCCGATTTCACTTTCCGGGGGAAGCGGTGCGAGGGTGGAAAGGGAGCACAGCTACGCCAAAAGGTAGGTTTATTTCCTACCTTCAGGCGAGAAAATTAATAGCAAAGGGATGTATTTACCACCTAGTTAGAGTCCAGGACGTTCGGGTGGAACCTCCGACTCTTCAGTCTGTTCCAGTGGTCAATGAATTCCCTGACGTATTTCCAGATGAGTTGCCTGGTATCCCTCCCGAAAGAGAGATAGATTTTGCAATTGACTTGTTGCCAGGGAATCAACCGATATCCATTCCCCCGTATCGCATGGCACCAGCTGAGCTTAGAGAGTTGAAAGAGCAGTTAAAAGATTTGCTCGACAAAGGCTTTATCAGACCTAGTACTTCCCTGTGGGGTGCGCCAGTTCTGTTTGTAAGAAAGAAAGATGGCTCACTTCGTATGTGTATAGACTACCGACAGCTGAATAAGGTAACGGTTAAAAACAAATACCCGCTCCCTAGAATAGATGATTTGTTTGACCAGTTGCAGGGGACCAGATGTTTCTCTAAGATAGATCAGATGTTCGGATACCACCAGGTCTGGGTTCGTGAGAGGGACATTCCAAAGACTGCTTTCAGGACCAGATATGGTCACTTTGAATTTCTAGTCGTGTCTTTTGGGCTGACGAATGCTCCCGCAGTGTTAATGGACCTGATGAACAGCATATTCAGACCGTATTTGGATCTGTTCGTGATAGTATTTATCGATGATATTTTGGTATATTCTCGTTCAAAGACAGATCACCAGAACCATTTACGAACAGTACTCCAGATCCTTAGGGACCGTCAGCTGTACGCCAAGTTTTCTAAGTGTGAGTTCTGGCTGAACTCAGTTGCCTTTTTGGGGCATATCGTGTCGGATGCTGGTATACAGGTGGACACACAAAAAATAGAGGCGGTCAAGACATGGCCCAGACCTACCACTCCGATCGAGGTCCGTAGTTTCCTGGGTTTAGCAGGGTATTACCGGAGATTTGTTGAAGGATTCTCCACTATAGCAGCACCTCTGACAAAGCTGACACAGAAAGCAGCGAAATTTCAGTGGACGGAGGCATGTGAGTAGAGTTTTCAAGAATGAAAAGACAGATTGACCTCCGCCCCAGTGCTAGCATTGCCTGAGGGAACAGATAGGTATGCGGTGTATTGCGACGCTTCAGGCATTGGACTGGGTTGTGTGCTGATGCAGCATGGAAAGGTAATTGCTTATGCTTCCAGACAGCTGAGGAAGCACGAAAAGAACTATCCGACCCATGACCTGGAACTGGCCGCATTGATCCACGCTCTGAAAATCTGGAGGCATTATCTGTATGGCGTTCATGTACACATTTTTACAGATCATAAAAGCCTGCAGTACATTTTCACACAAAGGGATTTAAATCTGCGGCAGCGTCGCTGGTTAGAATTGCTGAAAGATTATGACGTAAATATTCTCTACCATCCAGGGAGAGCTAATGTAGTAGCAGATGCCCTCAGCCGTAAGTCAATGGGGAGTTTAGCGTATTTGCGACCCGAGAAGCGGGAGTTAGCCAAGGAAATTCATCAGCTAGCTGGTTTAGCCGTTCGAGTAGTAGAAACAGAAAATAACAAAGCGGTGATTCAGAACTCTGTTGTGTCATCGTTAGTTACAGAGGTAAAAGAACGGCAGTACGAGGACCCTCACTTAGTCCAGCTCAGAGATAGAGTTCAGAAAGGTAAGGAGCCAGATTTCCAAGTGACTGAGGATGAAGTGCTGCGTTGTAAGGGCTGCCTATGTGTCCCGAATGTTTCAGGGCTTCGCCAGCAGATCATGCATGAGGTACATTACGCTCGCTATTCCCTCCATCCAGGAGCAACGAAAATGTACCACGACATCAGAGACATCTATTGGTGGCCAGGTATGAAAGCTGAAATAGCTGAATTTGTATCTAGATGTCGTAACTGCCAGCAGGTGAAAGCAGAACACCAGAAACTGGGCGGTCTGACGCAGGATATAGTTGTGCCTTTGTGGAAATGGGAAGTGATAAATATGGATTTTGCAACAGGGTTACCCCATACCAGATGCAGAAATGATTCTATTTGGGTAATTGTTGACAGATTAACAAAATCAGCCCATTTCCTGCTAGTACGAACTACATTCTCTACTGAGGATTATGTTGAACTGTATATCAGAGAGATAGTCAAATTGCACGGTGTTCCGGTGTCTATTATCTCAGATAGAGGAGCACAATTTACAGCAAGATTCTGACAGTCGTTCCAGAGAGGCCTGGGGACACAGATTAACTTAAGTACAGCCTTTCATCCTCAAATAGACGGGCAAGCAGAACGAACTATCCAGACGCTCGAAGATATGCTACGAGCGTGTGTACTAGATTTTGGGGGTAGCTGGGATGAGCATTTGCCGTTGATTGAATTTGCCTATAATAACAGTTATCATTCAGCTATCCAGATGGCGCCCTTTGCAGCATTATACGGGCGGAAATATAGATCACCCGTTGGCTGGTTTGAAGCGGGGGAGATAAGCGCTGATTGGGCCGAATATTATTCGTCAGTCAGAAGAGGCGGTGAAGCTTATCAGAGAACGCCTACTGACTACTCAGAGCCGCCATAAGTCATATGCAGATATGCGGCGCAGAAATTTAGAATTGCAGTGGATGACTGGGTATATTTGAAAGTGTCTCCGATGAAAGGGGTGATGAGATTTGGCAAGAAAGGCAAGCTTAGCCCGAGGTTCATTGGGCCATATCAGATTCGGCGAAGAATAGGCCGAGTAGCATACGAATTGAACTTGCCCCCAGAATTAGAGTTTGTTCACCCAGTATTCCATGTATCTATGTTGAGGAAGTTCGTAGGAGACCCTTCCACAGTTGTTCCAGTTCAGGATGTCCAGGTCACAGAAGAGTTAGCATATGAAGAGGTTCCAGTAGCTATCTTAGACAGACAGATTCGTAGATTGAGAACTAAAGATATTGCGTCTGTCAAGGTATTGTGGCGTAACAGGAACCGAGAAGAGATGACCTGGGAAGCCGAGGAGGACATGAAAGCCAGATATCCCCACTTATTCCAGGCATAGGCAAACAGGAGGTATGTTAGAACTATTTTTCCTTATGAATGCTTATACTTCATATATGAAAGCAAGCGATTGATTATAGACAGTTATATATGAATATTATTATATCGTGTGGAGTACCTGTATTGGGCTTTTCTACTTTTCAGGAATTTTGAGATAGTCCATAATACAGGGGAAACTCTGCCGAAATTTTTTTAGGGATAAGTCAGCCAGTTAAGATTTCTATAAGACAGAATGTCATTCGAGGAAGAATGTTCTTAAGGGGGGGAGGATGTTACACCCCGTAAATTTTAAATGAATAAATAGCATAATGGCATGTTGGTTAAGGGATTTAGAAGGCAAGCAAAAAAAAATGGGAAAAGTCAGTTTTTTCATATATATCAATAAATTTCCAGAAAAACAGGGAACTATAGGTAGGGAGAAGGAAACCCACGATTATTTACTTATATTTCTTGCCGATTACGCTACGAAACGCGGTCTAAACTCCATTCCGGCTTAGATATCGAGGTATAAAGCTGCAGAGAGCAATCCTACGCAGTTGGTTTCGTGAAATTTGGCCGGCGAAACATCGTGCTACCGAGGTAAAGTAAAGATAATTGCTTTAAATTAGTAGCAATGTGTTCCTAGTGTTGCAGTGAGCATTTATCCCTTCTGGACTATCGAGAAATAACGAGTTTTCGACCGTTTTTTGATAAGTCAAAGTTTGGGATAAATATATATCGAAAGTGATAATTTCTCCCGGATATTAATGTATTTAGTTCTAATTGACATGTATATGAATGTAGTTGGGAGAAACAGCAGAAGTACCGACGGAAATCACATCGGTCAGTCGGGTACTCAGAAACCAGGTATGTAAAGCTATTCTTTCGGCAAGCCAGGAAGTACAGTCTAGAAAATAAATAGAATAAAGCCTATTAACAGATACCCAGCGTACAGGAATGATTTCAGTACAATTTCCAGCAAGCATGCTAGTATATCATTACGTATCATGCGATAATCAGAATAACGGATAGTTAGACGATTTCATATAGTAATGTGGTATTCGCTAGTAGTCAGCATGTTCTTACGTAATACCCAGAATGGAAGTTGTAAAAGTAGTATAATGAATTAGCAAGATTACAGATAGTATGTATTACATTTGTTGAGACTGTAACCGGTAATAGATTGCACATTTTATATTATTGAGCTATATCCAGTTATAGATGGCATGTTCTATGTTATTGAGTTATATCCAGATATAATCAGATCAGTAACCAGATATAGAAATAGCTCCAGACACCGATACAGCTCCAAATACAGATATAGCTCCAGAAACAGATATGGCTCTAGAAATTGATAAAGCTTCAGATCACGGATAACAATAATCAGATAAACAGATAAAGGCCAGGTAGCAGTTAGCCAGCAATCAGAAACAGTGCAAACAGAATATAGTATCAGTTGTTTAATACGGATTGGCCATGAAATAAAAGAAGAGAATATGATTAGTATTTCTCATTTGAGCATGCTTGTTGTGTATGTGTTTTGCATGTTGAGACTTGTTATGGCATGTGGGCATCCTTTAGCATCCCAACCGCCCCTGGGTTATAGCTGTGTCGATACCAGATTTAGATACCGCCCCCAGCTGGGCGATGTCGTCCGCCTAGAGGACGATGATGGCTGACCACCCTAATAATACGGTCCAGATTGCCCTGCTTGCGGGGTAGTTCAGTTCGCTCTGAGCAGAGCCAGATTACCCTGTTTACAGGGGCAGGCTACTCTGTGTGCGCTTGTGGCTGGGGGCAGTTTCAGATACAGATTTTTATAAAATTACCCTGTTGCGTGTTTGCACCCAGGGGCAGTTTCAGTCACAGATACAGCAGCAGATTACCCCGTTGAGCGCTTGCGCCCAGAGGTAGGAGTCTTCGGACTCAGACACAGTTCATTGTCAGAGGCCAAGGCCTGAGCTTCGTACCCAAGGGGGCCGGTAGGAGGAGCTCACAGTTATCAGATGATTGGAGTGACTTATTTTTGGTTGGTTTAGACCCGGGTAGGGGTAAATAGATTGTTCTGTTGGTTGGCACCTTCCGGCTTATGGGGGTCGGTCAGGTATTATGTGTATTTATATGTATATCTATATGTGCTATTAGATACTGATAGGCAGTAGGACGACACGTCGTTAGGTACGCCCAGTTTAGTTACAGAATAAGTAAACTCTCCCCAGTTATCCTCAGCCAGATAGACTCAGCTACTTCCTGCTTATATGTCATGTTATTGTTGTTACCCATTTCAGTTGTATATTTCAGTTTGCTTTACATGCTTAGTACCTGTGGTACTAACGCCCGTGGGGGCGCTGCATTGCTTGCATGCAGGTACACATAGACGAGGAGTCGATCCCTCGTGAACCAGTCAGCAGAGTTATCAGCTCCTATCCTCCGGAGCTCGACAGTTGGAGGTTGTTCCTATTTCCTTTTTTATTACAGTTTGGGTAGGTCGGGGCCCTATCCCGACCATTCTATTATTACTTCCTAGAGGCTTGCAGTCTGATGTTTCCCTATGGTGGTGGAGCCGGTCGTGTGGGTCCGTGCATGTATATATGTGTTTAGTTGTTGATGTTGGTCGCGTGGGGCCCTCTTCCGGTTATAGTTAGTGAACTTGTCGGTCACAAATGTGAATAGTAGTTGCTTCAAATTATAGTGTCATCGTTCTGGTTAGCTGTTGTGCATTGTAGGTGGCTATAGGCCTAACCGGCCGGGGGCTTTATTTACAGCCGCTATTTAGCCGGTTCGTTTCTTGAAATAGAGCCAGAGTCTAGCAGGCACCAAGTGCCCGTCATATCCCCCAAGGTGGGGTGTGACATTATGCTTGGCATACACTGAGGCAAACAACCCTTGAACTTCAACAAAAATAAGAAACAAACAAAAAATAGAGACTAGCAAAAAAACATTCTAACCGACAAACCATTAACAAATATTCAAGTCCCTGAAAACAGTGGAAAAAATTTGATGTCGCCCAAGTGCATGCAAGCACACGTGGTTGTCAAGTAATATAGAATTTTTAAGTCCAAATATCGTACCCAAGGGACTTGTCAATTTTATCATTATAAGGTTATCACTTTAGTTTCACTAATCTACAAATCAAGTAAAATAGAGATTGGTTTGAAAAATTAAAGTACTAAAACTTTAAATATAAAGTTAACTAAAACAAATGCAAGCTTGATTGTATTTCAATAATGATGAAAGAGTAGGGCAATGACACTTGGTTGGTTTCAAGTTGAATTTTCCAAACGTAACTAAACTAGCATGATTAATTTTTCGTATGGTTGCTAGTTGCAAGTTACTATCCCATTTCTTGTCACTATCCCTAGCATCCAAGAACTATTTCATGAATCCTAACCCATTTATCCTATGATCGCAGGAGAACAATGAAACGACAATTATGCCTACTTGTATTTCTACTAAACGAGGTTGAAGGGTATATCCCTATCCTCAACAACAACTTTTCTCCTATCACTAATATGTTCAAGGGTCCTTTAATTCTCATTCTAAATTTATTTTTAACCCTTTGGATTCCCTTCCCCAAGTTCAATCGAAAGTCAACAGATTACTTACAAGGTGATCAATCTCATAAATAATAAATTAATATAAATAACCATAATTAAAAAATCAAAACCAACTTTAATTAGTCTTTCAAACAATCACTATTCACCATGGCCACAACCCTAGAATATGAGTTTAGCCACTCATAGACAAGCGAAAAAATAAATATTTAGTCATCATCATACGAAAATACGAAGTAAAGAAGAGAAAACCTAGTTCTAAAACTTCTTCTTCCTTCTAAATGGCTTACAAGCTTTTGTAAACGAACTACAAAATGTAAAAATAAGTAAAGACTACTCTAAGAAGTCCAAAACTGCTTAACAAATGACCTAAGGCCTCTATTTATAGATGAGTCTTCAAATGATGCTTCTGCCCTTCAAGACTTGACTTTAAAATCAACATTTTTTGCTCCAGAATAACCCTGGCGCGCTGCTCCACCTATCTCACCACAGACTTAGTCAAATTTCCAACAATTTCAACTCTGTGTAGGCCCTAGCGTGCCGCCCCCTCTATCTTACCAAGGTGTTCGTCAAATTTCTCTAAGTCTGGACACCTCTGGCGCGGGGCGCCACTCATCTCGCCAACTTTGTGAAGTGCAATTTCTCTGATGTTTGAGGGCTGGTGCGGCACACCAGCTATAGAACCAAACTGAAGTTTTTGTTCTCTGAAGTTTGGGACTTGGTGCAAGGCGCCAGCAATAGCACCGAACCTATCAACTCCTCAAATCTTCTTTTCTTGCATCATTTTGAGCCCATTTTGCTTGGTTTCCTTCTCAAATCAACTCAAATTATTTGTTAGCACACAAAATACACACTTACATAAATTTAAGCATAAATTAAGGATTATGAACTCACAGTATGATCAAATATGGGTAAAAACATTGGAAATAAGTATAAAAATATGCCCAACATCATAAGTCTCTAGTAAGGACTTAAGTTAGGAATCCACATATTGTAATCATTCTCTACCCTAGCAACGCTTTGAGTGGCTCTGCCAACTTGTGCGAGATAATTGGGCATCATGTGCTCATTCATGATGGTGTCGGCTATGAGAAACTCCCAAACAAGTTAAAGTCATGCATTTTTTACATGTATTTTCAGAGATTGTTTTGATGCTTAATTTTATTGCATAATTGTTTTACGCATTAATCATATTGTGTTTTATGTATCATTTAGAGCTTCAGTTTCAGTTACCTTATTTCACATAGTTTATTTCTTTTAGTTTAAATATTCTTACTTAACTGTTGTTTCATTCAACCTTATTACATAGTGTATATTTCAAGTGCTAAGAACATTTGGCTCTACATCTTATTATGATGCATATTCAGGTAAACAGGATCAGCAGCAAACGCTACGTTAGGATCCCACACTCATTCTGTTGTTGATGAGGCCTCCTACTTTCAGAGAGTCCCAGTAATTGAGTTATTTTATTTTATAGAGCATAAGGTAGTCATGGGAGCTATATCTCGCACCTACTCTTCAGTTATAGAGGCTTCATAGATAGAGTTAGAGTTGAGTTAATAATGTTTATTTATAACATTCTTCTCAGTTAAAGCTAATAAGTCTTATTTTATTATATTGATCCCATATAGTTATTACTTCCTCTATACTTTAATGTATACACTCAGCTAGTAGTAGTAAGCCAAACCAAGGGTTCGCTTGGATCACTAGGTGGTCTGAGTATTGGCCATGTTTAGGGTGTAGACTCGAGGCATGATACCAACTTTACTAAAATCTTTCTTTTCTTAGTAATTATGCAAAACTCATGTATTCATGTCAAATAATCTCCTCCAAACTTAAATTAACCATGTATTCTACTGATGTGTTCCCTTCATTGTATGTGTGTTTTATCTGAGTTCTATAACAATCCATGAAAGCCTTGATGTCATCAATTATTGTGTTGATATGCCATGGTGTCTCCCATTCCCCTTCTAGGATATTCTTCATTAACAGAGAGTCTATTTGTCTATTTCTATAATGCATCTTGCATATTCCTCATTCTTCATTAATAGAGAGTTTGTTTTTATAATGCATCTTGCATATTCTCGTGCTACACAAAATGTTATAGCTCTTCTTATACCACTATCTCTATGTTGATGGTCTCTAAATTAATGTGTGCAAACATCAAATCCCCAGCATAGAAAGCAAAGAAATTATTTTGAATTCATCCAAACATAAGAGACTATATTATTATTTTTTTATTATTTTCTTGAAAAAGACAAACTCTTAGAAGTTGATAAGGCCATGTGCTCATGAAGGCTCTATATATCTGTATAAAACAGGAACATAGGCCCAATAATGTGGCACTTCCTAGGCCCAACAATTATATTTATCTTTTTTATCCTTTTTTTATAATTATTTTATTTTTTTATATTTTTTTCATTTACTGCTTTCAAGGAAAAAACAATACCAGCCACCGCTTTTAACAGGCTTTCAACCAATAACTTTTTTCCTAGATATCCTCGAAAAGACACTAACAATCAGACTTTCTTTCTCTTCTTCTTCTTTCTTGCTTGTAGGAATGAAAAAGACCATCTGCATCTCTTTGTAAACCAATGAAGTACTGAAATTTTAGAGTTAATCAGCTCATACTATTAGTGATTGATTTATCAACTTTAAGCATTTAGTAAGGACTTTGTTACTAACTACTACTCTCATCAGGAACTACATGTAAAATATCTAAATTTTATAATTTAATTTTGTAGTGGCTTCTTTCTATTTTGTTAATGTTGTCATTTCTTTTCCTTTGATAAGAGACTCGAAAGAGATTCATTTTGGTCATGTGTCTCTTATTCTATAACTCTAATTTTTTTTTATCAATTCAGGATTGTTTTTCAAAGAAGGAGATCGATAGAAGTTGGTACATTAAATCATTCATTTAATAGGCATTTATGTGAAGTTTTTATTTCTTCGAGGCATGAATTAATTTATAGCTTTAGCAGCACGTGATTGACATATATTATAATTTTGTTTATGGGTGATCAAGAAAATGATGATCTTCTAATAAGCTTCGTATGAGAAAGTGCCTTATATACTCATGAAAAACATGAAATTTTAGTTCAATTTTTGAAATAACATGCTAAAATAGTTACTATGTGATGTTAATTTATAAATGTGAAATACATGATTTGATTTGCAATAATTATGGGTTCATAATTTATTTCTAACATAACTTTTTGTTTCTTTTCACTCCTTGATCTTTTTACTTTTGCTCTCAAGACTATGAAAATAATAAATCTTGGTGTCAGGAAAACAAGAAAGAGTCTCTGTATTAGTTATGTATTTTAAATATATCCAAAAAACAATCAGTACTATTTTTAAAAGCTACTATTTACTTTTTCTTTTTTAAATATGATAACATTTTTCGAGAAACTGAATGTGGTCTTGAAGGTTAATTCATAAAAATAAAATACCTGTTAAGTTTTGGTGTTGCACTCTACTTAATCAAGTGAGAATCAGAAAAAATCCAATGGGAAACTTGATGCCCTTCCAAACGTTAAGCTCTTTCTCTTTTAACAGATCAATACATTTTACAAAGCAACCACCCTTAGTTCAAGTCAACAGAGGATTCCTTTTATATAAATGAAAATAAAAGTTGTCGGCTTACCAACAATATATATCTTCATTGTTATCTTAGAAATGGAAAAGATGAATATAGAGATGGATGAAAGATAGATGAAAGATAGATGAAAGAATCAGCAGAAACTGATGAGCGAAAATGGGTCTATAACTCCTTCAGTTGATTACAAAGAATAGACGTCCTGTAAGGGTTTCAACATGTGGTTCGAAAGCCTCTTTCTTAATTATTGATAATTATTGGTAAGAATTTATCTAATAAATCTCACAAGTACTTATTAGTCTCATTTTCCGTTATGTCTCAATCTCAAGAACAAAAATTATATAATTCAATTGCTTTAGCCGCAAAGTTTACGGATTTATCTTAAATCTACTAACATATAAATGAATTTTTACACAAATGCTGGAATTTGACCTATCATAGAAAGTTACTTGCCTATTTTTTAGGTTATTAATTTTTCTTATTATGATGATTATATTTATTTACTTTTTATATGACTTGATAGTGTACTAATATTTTACACTATATAAGTATAAAATTGTTTCTATTAGTGGCAGTGAGAGCACGTTTAGGAAGAAACTAAGTTTAGTCACATGGGCGGAGTTACCTGGAACGAAGGTGGTCCAGTGCACACTCTTCACTAGAAAACTGTATGATTTACAGAGATTAAACATTAGTTATTATGAATGTATATTTAATTTTACACATCCTTCGCCAAATTTCTTACTCCGTCATTAAATTTAGTGTGTTTATTTTTTAAAGAATCTAACTATTATTTGGTATTTAATGAAAAAAATTAATTAATTTTCGCTTCAAAGGATTTTCAGGAAACAACTTCCATTAGTCGGGCAAGTGCACTTGAAGCACTCAGATGCACTTGCTACAAAAATCTTCTCCTCTATATACCTTGTAATCTCTTGTTGCTCTATCCAATTCTTGCAAATGACATGTTTGGGAAGTTTAATGGTTTTTCTTTTCCTGAAAATATTGCATTAAGTGTTTTCCGTATTAAACTTCTTCGAATACTATGATGAGTTTAACTTATACATATTGGCAATGTAATATTATTTATACTATCAAATTATTTTTTAAAAAAATTACATATAACCGTTAAATCTCCCTAAGACTAGCATAAGAAAGAATTAAGGCTCCAAAAACTAAATTAGTTAGTTGTTCACCTGTTAGTGAAATGAATAATACATTTTCGAGACAAGTCCCAATTTAACGAGAAGCGCTAAAAGTTTTATGGCTACTTTTGGGCACTGCAGATTATAGTTATCAAGAAATACGGATATCTTTGCTACTATGTTAAAGGCCAATGGCATTATTTTAATTTAGTGGAATTTTTGGATTTTAATAAACAAAATTCAACGTTATATTTTCCCTGATAAGCACCAACTGGGTTGGTGTAAATTCTTTTTAACCATCATTATTTTATAAAAGTTTTGACTAAAATTGTGACTACCCGAGCTAGGATCTCGGATTGAGATACGGGATCTAAAACCACGAATGGCTCCAAGTCGACCCATAGCATAAATATAGCAACTACAGAACACATATAAAAGTAGAATCTAGCAACTAAAACATGAATAAGCGGAAGTCTGAATAAAATAACAATCATAAACAGAGTCAACATTCGACAAAGTTGAAAATCTACATAACGTTTGATAAGCCTCTAAACTGTCTGATGGGCTGATGGGACAGCATCCCCAACTAGCTCACTAAAGTCTAAAACTGAAATACCATAATCCAACACTAAACTGAATATCCTCGTAAGATGAGGACTCATCAACGATGGAAACTGAGCTAAACTGCAGGAAGCTGGACTAACAGCAGAATTGAGTCTGATCGTCCAAACCTGAATCATGAAACGATACATCATAGAGTATGCGGTAAGTACTTGAAATGTACTAAGTATGCAAGGTAAGTAAAACATTCTGAGTAAATATTAACTGAAATCATGCACATAAATATAAATCCATATATCATGAGAGTAAGGACTAAATGCTGATATCTGAATCTGAAACATGTATAGTCATAAGCTGAATATCATATCTGAATAGAATGACCCAAAGCTAAAAATAGAAATCATGACTTGTCATAGCTAAAATCATAAGTAAAAGCTCATAAACTGATCATTGGGTCAAACCTGTTGTAAAACATAATATCATAAGTCATGAACATGAATAACCGAAATCATGAGGAACAATGGGAGACTCGTCAAAACCGACACCATTACGATAGAGCTTACGTGATGCCCCAAGTATTACACTTAAGTGGACAGAGTCATCCAAAACCATGCCAGGGCTAAGGATGCTACCATATATTGATATCAAGATGAAGGCCCTCCACCCGCGGGGAAAACTCTCAGGGGAGATCCCAATGTAAATATATAAACCTACGTTGGAGCGTAGTTCTGAAATCGGGGAACCTTGAAACCCCAAGTCTACTCGGTGCTAGACACTACTCCCAAAAACGTGCATAGTGCTCCTATTGTTTTTCAATGAAGCTAAAATCACATGCATAGTCTGAAATTTGAACATGGAGAGACTTGACTCCAACACATATGATAAGTTAATCTTATTAGCCTTGGCTAAATCATGAAAATATACTTAACTTGTGTGGCTTTTCCAAATCTTAAAATCATGCATGCTTGAAATAGACTTCATAAGTCAAAATCATGGATTCATACATGATAATTTATAAATATTCATTCATGCTAGATATCTCATTATACTTGAAATCATGAATTATAAAATTGATTTTTCATAAAACTTGCATAATAGGGCATAATTTTCTAAAACTTGAAATTATGAATTTATAATCAATATATATATATATAATCTGCCCATAAATTTTAAAACATGCTTTGGAACATGAGGGGAACTGACTCATAGACATATCATAGAGAATTTCATAAAATTGGATTAAAATCCTATAAGATCATATACTTAAATTAGAACTTGAATGCATGAACTTTAGAAATTTGGAAATGAGAGTGGAAGGAAACTCTCATTCATAGCCCTATATACCTGGGTAAACCGATTCTCAACTTGTCTTTGAAAGCCCAAGAGAATTGGGGAAGACTTGATAGAATTTCTAGATTGATCCTCCAAGAGAATTGAAAGCTTTGCATGCATGGGAAATCCTAATGGCTTGATATAGGCTAAACTCTCTCAATCTCCTTTTAGGGCATAAATGACATAGTTTAGGACTTAGAAGCTTAGGATTTACGAAAATGCCCTTAATGATTTCACAAAAGAAAACTGCACTACCAGTTGCTACGACTCGTACCACGAGTCGTACAATCAAACTACAACTCGTGGGTTCCCTCTGTAACTCGCAATTCCATTTTCTCCGACTCTCTGATTATTTCTGCTATCGCCTATCATGACCCGTAACTCCCTACTATGAATCATACAACTACTCGTATAACCAGCACCTTAAAAATCTAATGATATGCTACGATTCCTAACCATGAGTCGTTCCTACACACCACGACTTGTGGTGGAAACTTGTGGTTTGGAGGGTGAACTTCTGTCTCTCCACCGCGGGTTATCCTACGACCCGTACAACCACCTTACGACTCATACGACGAGTCGTACTGAGAAAAAACTTCCAGATTTTCTACTGAAACATACTTCAAAACTCGAATCTAGTCTTAGAAACTTTTGGGGTATTATAATATCTCCCCCTTGGGAACATTCATCCTCGAATGTGGATTAAGCATACTGAAAGGCTGGGGAAAGAAACTGAAATCCCAAATACTGAACATCTAAAGCTGAAAACTGACGGAGTGACCGACTCCGGACTAAAATATATGACTGAACTGAATCCATAAATCATACATCCATAATAAAACATGAAAGGAACTGAGAGACATGAACTTGACATGAAACTGAATAGAGTACCAAGGAGGAAACCGATACCTCATGCTGAAACTAAGTCAAAAGGGAAAAGATGTCGGTATCTAGCCATCATATCTGCTTCAGCTTCCTACGTAGCTCCCTCAACAAGCTGATTCCACCACAAAACCTTCACTGAAGCTACTTCTTTATTTCTCAACCTCCGAACCTGTCGATTAAGGATCTCAACTGGAACCTTCTATAGGTAAGGCTATCCTTCACCCTTATGCTCTCCACTGGGAAAACTAAGGTCGGGTCACCAATGCACTTCTTCAATAGAGATACATAGAAAACTGGATGTATCTCCACTGGTAGCACCAACTCATATGCCACTTTGCCAACTTGCCTTAGAATCCTATAAGGACCAACATATCAGGGACTTAGCTTCCCTTTCTTTCTGAACTTCATCACTCCCTTCATAGGAGAAACCTTCAAAAACACCCAATCATTAACTTCAAACTCAAGCTCTCTCCGTCTAATATCTGCATAGGACTTCTGACGACTCTGAGTTGTTTTCAGCCTTTCCCTAATAAGTTGGACTTTCTCCATGGCCTCCTGAACTAAATCTAGCCCTATCAATGTAGTTGCACCTACTTCAAACCATTCAATAGGTGATCTACACCTTCGCTTAAAAAGATCCTCAAACAGAGCCATTTGAATGCTAAAGTGGTAGCTGTTATTATAGGCAAACTCAATAAGAGGAAAATGATCATCCCAACTACCCTTGAATTCAATCACATGCTCTCAATATGTCCTCAAGAGTCTGAATGGTCTGCTCAGCCTGACCATCTGTCTACGGGTGAAAAGCCATGCTAAGCTTGACCTGAGTACCAAGTCCCTTCTGGAACGATCTCCAAAACTGTGAGGTGAACTGAGTACCTCTATCTGAGATGATAGACAATGGAATTTCGTGTAAATGAACTAACTCCCGTATGTACAATTTAGTATAGTCCTCAGCTGAATCGATAGTTTTGACCGATAGGAAATGTGTTGCTTTGTTCAACTTGTCTACAACCACCCATATAGAGTCATATTTTCGGTGTGTATGAGGCAACCCTGTGATGATTTCCATGTTGATATCTTCCTACTTCCAAGTAGGGATACTAATATCTTGTAGTGTACCTCCAGGTCTCTAATGCTCAACTTTCACTTATTGACAATTTGGACACTTAGCCACGAACTCCGTTGTGTACTTCTTCATGGAATTCCACCAATAAACTTTATGTAGTTCATGGTACATCTTGGTGGCAGCTGGGTGGATAGAATAACAAACACCATGAGCCTCATGTAACATTCATTCTCTCAAATTATCAACACCTGTAACACATAAACGACCTTGATATCAAAGTACACCATATCCCCCTTGGGAAAAGACTTCCACCTTCTAATTATAAACAACTTCCTTTAGCTTTAACAAGATAGGGTCCTCATCTTTCCTAGCCTTGACCTCAGTGATTATTATATCCCAAAAATCCTATGATCAGACCCAGAAGTTTAAACAGAGAAAATAGAATTTTCTGCATCAGGTCACAGAACGAGTCGTCCTGTGACCCGTCAGGATGACCACGCGTCGTTAAGTGACTCATGGTGAGGTGTATGACTTAATTTGGAAATTCAGGTTTTTGGGTCACCACGGGCATGACCGCGAGTCGTGGTCAACCCCATGACTCGTTGAGTTATTCGTGGTCAAGGTTGGTTGAAGAAAGGGGAATTTTGGGCAGTGAAGGTAACGAGAGGTGACCACGAGTCGTGGTCACCAGTAATGACCCGTTAAGGCCCCCGTGATGAGCCCCAGTGAAATTTTGGCTGTGTACTTGACAACTTGTGGCCACGACTCGTGATCAGTGGCAAGACTCGTCTAGTCCCTCGTTGGGACTGGTAGTCTGTTTTTCCCTGCAAGTTTAGTAAGGGCTTTTTCGTAATTCCTATGAACTTAAGGCCTAAACTACATCATTTTAAGCTATGAATAATGAGTTTTAAGAGGGGTAAGTTCATTCTAAGTTATTCTTATTCATGCATGCAAAGCTTAGAGGTCAGAGAAGTGATGAAGCTTAATTTCTTTCAAGTTCTTCTCAATTGTTCCTTGGGCAATCAGAGAAGTTGTAGAATTAGATTCTCTCAGGTATGTAGTATTATGAATGGGTGAAATTATTCACACCCATGCCCAACTCCTCTCTAATTCATGAAATTCTATTGATAATTCTATGAGGTTTTATCCCAATTCTTATGAAATCCTTATGATCTATCTATGGGTTAATACCTCTCATATATAAATTCATGTTTTATGAATCATGGGAAGATTTTATAGCTATTTAGATTTGAATTTCTTCAAACTATGCCCGATTATGCATATTTCATGAAAGTTCAAGTTATGATTCCATTTTAATTTTGATGTTCATTAGCCCATTATGATTTACGACTTATGGTATGATTTCTCTCAAATTCTCATCATGAATTTATGAATAGCAACTACAAATAAATTACAAGTATGCATGAACTTCATGGCTTATGGATTTATGACTTTGGCCAACTCATGTGCCTTATTTCATGGCTAGTTCACGTATTTCAAGAATGCTTATGATTATCATGATTTTAAACCAGCCCATGAATCTTATTTATATTATTCTATGAGCACTATATATGTTTTGGGAGTAGTATTTAACACCGAGTAGACTCGGAGTCCAAGCATACCCCGAGTCTCAGAACTACGTGCCAACGTAGCCACGATGGGACCTCCATGATACTATCTTCTTTGCCCGAATGGGCCTTTTATTGTGATATCACACCTTTTTCATGGTTATACCCTTGGAAATGTACGAACACCCTCCAGAATAGGGGTTTACAGGTCGGGCTCCATGTGTCCTCATATGGGGTATGTCGGTTATAAGAATCTCCCACTGTTCCTCATGATTTATGTTTGGTTATGACCATATACTTTGGCTCAAGTCATGTTTAATAAAGCTTTTCTCTTATGATTATGATTATGAATGATTTACGAATATTTTGAAAACCTTGAGCCTTATGTTTACATTATGATATTTTCTTTATGATCATGTTGTCCCACTCTTATGAACTCTTATGTATTTTATTATCCATTTTTACTTACCTTTCATACTCGGTACATTCCAAGTACTGACCGTATACTTTGTGTTGTATCGTCATATGATATAGGCTCCGACATCCAGGCTCAGTCCCGCTAGTCAGACTTCCAGAGTTAGCTATTCTCAGTATCTTTTGGTGAGTCCTCATTCTCCGAGGGCATTCACTATCCGTGATTGTTATGTTTCCTTTTAGTTTTAGACTTTTCGGGTTAGTTGAGGTGTTATCCCATCAACCCATCAGATATGTTAGAGGCTTTTAGACTTTGCGTAGTAATCAGCTTGTCATGTATGATGTAAATAGAGTTCTAATTCTATGTTATGATTAGACTTCCGTTATGTTAGTGATGAAGCTGAATAATCATATACATATAACATTTGAAATCATACATGAGGAGTCTTGGCTCAAATCATACCACAAGTTGAACATAATTGGGAGTCTTGACTCCAAAACCATGTGGTAAGCTAATTCGTGAAATCATAAATCATACTTAAATATATAGGCTCACCCAATACTTAAACATGTTTGAAAATACTTGGTTCACTTGAAAACATGATCATAGACATGGGTAGCTTGAAAATATGTTTTTCATCATACTTGAACATACATCATAGATCTCAACTTTCATGAACTTCTCATGAATGGGCATTATAATTTATAAAACTTGAAAACAAGATTTATACTTGAAAGCATTACAAAACTTGCCCATGAATTATAATTCAATAATAGAAACATGCTTAGATCATACCCGTGGTAGAAACTTAGGAAATTCATGCATTGGGTTAAAACCCCATAGGATCAACATATAGATTTTCATGAAGTAGAGAGGGATTGGTCATGGGTGTGAACAAGTTCACCCATTGATAATCCTACATATCTGAGAGAATCTGATTCTACAGCTTCTCTGATTGCCCAATGAAGAATTAAGAAGAGCTTGAAATAAATTAAGCTTGATCACCTCTCTAGACTTCTAAACTTGCATGCATGAATAGGACTGTCTTAGAATGAACTTACCCCTCTTAAAACTCACTATTCATAGCCTAAAACAACGTAGTTTAGGCCTTAGGATCATAGAAATTATGAAAAAACCCTTACTAAACTCGTAGGGAAAAATAGACTACCAGTCCCAACGAGGGACTGGACGAGTCATTACCACTGGTCACGAGTCGTGGCAGCAAGTCTTCAAGTACACTGCCAACATCTCACTGGGGCTCATCACGGGGGACTTAACTAGTCGTTATTGGTGACCACGACTCGTGGTCACCTCTCATTACCTTCACTGCCAAAAATTCTCTTTCCTTCCACCAACCATGACCAAGACTGAATCAACGAGTCGTGGTGCTGACCACGACTTGTGGTCATGTCCTTGGTGACCCAAAAACCTGAATTTCCAACTTAAGTCATACACCTCACCACAAGTCACTTGACGACTCGTGGTTATCCCGTCGGGTCACAGGACGACTTTTTCTGTGACATGGTGCAGAAAATCCTGTTTTCTCTATTTCAACTCCCGAGTCTGATCTTAGGGATTTCGGGGTATAACATTATCTCCCCCATGGGAACATTCATCCTTGAATGTTGAAAATCATACAGAAAAGTAGAGAAATGCAATCATCATACTCAAATACTGATCATATAAGCTGAAAACTGATGGAATGACAGACCCCAATTTGAACTACTTGACTAAACTGAATTCATGAATCATACATACATACTTTTACATGAAAGAAACTGAGGTACAGGAGCTGAACATGAAAATAAATAGGCAAAAACTGATACCTCAAGCTGAAACTGAGCTGGAAGAGAGTAGATGTGGGTATTTAGCCATCATATCTACTTCGGCTTCCCACGTAGCTCCCTCAACATTATAATTCCTCCATAAAACATTAATTGAAGCTACTTCTTTATTCCTTAGCTTTCGAACCTGCTGATCCAGTATCTCCACCGAAACCTATTCATACTAAGGTTGTCCCTTACACCTACACTCTCCCCCGAAACAACCAGAGTTGGATCACCCAAACACTTCTTTAAGAGTGCTACATGAAAAACAGGATGAACGGAAGATAATTCTGAGGGCAACTCCAATTCATATGCCACCTTGCCAACCCGTTTCATAATCCGGTATGGGCACACATAACGGGATTGAGTTTTTCTTTCTTCCCGAACCTCATCACTCCCTTCATGGGAGACACCTTTAGAAACACCCAATCGTCGACTTCAAACTCAAGTTCTCTCCTTCTCACATTCGCATAGGACTTTTGGAGACTCTGAGCTATTTTCAATCTATCCCTATGAGCTAAACATTTTCCATGGCCTCATGGACTGAATGACCTATCATCGCATCTTCACCGACTTCAAACCAACCAATGAGTGATCTACACCTCCGCCCACAGAGAGCCTCAAATGGAGACATCCGAATGCTGGAATGATAGTTGTTATTGTACGCGAACTCAATAAGTGGCAAATGATCGTGCCAACTATCCTTGAAGTCAATCACACATGCTCTCAACATGTCCTTAAGAGTCTGAATAGTCTGCTCCGCTTGACTATCCGTTTGCGGGTGAAACGTTGTACTAAGCTTGACCTGATACCAAGTCCCTTTTGAAACAACCTCCAAAACTGGGATGTAAACTAAGTACCTCTGTCTAATATGATGGGAAAGGGCACTCCATGCAACCGAACTAGCTTTGAAATGTATAGTTCAGCATAATCCTCCGCTGAATCAGTAGTTTTGACCGGTAGAAAATAGGCGGCTTTGGTCAACCTGTCCACGGCCACCCAAATGGAGTCATAGTGTTGACAAGTGCGAGGTAACCCTATGATGAAGTCCATATTAATATCCTCCCACCTCCAAGTAGGGATACTGATGTCCTAAAGCACACCTCCCGATCTTTGATGTTTAACCTTCACTTCCTGGCAATTTGGACATTTAGCCACAAACTCCGCTATGTCCTTCTTCATTTCATTCCACCAATAGACTTTCCGTAGGTCACGGTACATCCTGGTGGCACCTGGATGTATCAAATATCTGAAACCATGAGCCTCATGCAACATCTGATTTCTCAAATCATCAATGTCCAGGACACACAAGCGACCCTAATATCAAAGCACACCATCTCCCCCTTTGGAGAAGACCTCCACCTTCTGATTATGAACAACTTCCTTTAACTTTACCAAAATAGGGTCCTCATCTTGCCAAGATTTTACATCAATCACCAAGGACGATTCTAATCCGTTCTGATCAATAACACCGCCATCAGTCGAGTCAACCAAATGGACTCCTAATCTTTCAAGTCGATGCACATCCTTCACCAACTCCTTCCTCCCCTCATCTACATGGGACACACTCTCCTTAGAAAGTATACTAAGTGTGTCTTCTACTACATTGGCCTTACTCGGATCGTAAGGAACACTCATATCATAATCCTTGAGTAGCTCCAACCACCTCCTTTGGCGTAGATTTAGATCCTTCTAGGTAAACACATATTGTACGCTCTTGTGTTCCGTAAACAAATCTACATGGACCCCGTACAAATAGTGTCTCCAAACATTCAAGGAAAATACCACCGTCACCAATTCAAGATCATGGGTCAAGTAATTCTTTTCATGAACCTTCAGTTTCCTGGAAGCGTATGCTATAACTTTACCATGCTTCATTAATACACAACCAAGGTTGATCCTCAAAGCATAACAATACACCACAAACCCATCGGTATCCTCAAGTAGGGTTAACACCGGTGCCGAGGTGAGTAGGGTCTTCAACTCCTGGAAGCTCCTCTCACAAGCATCCGACCATTGGAATTTCACTTTCTTTTGGGTCAATTTGGTCAATGGCGCTGCAATGGATGAAAATCCCTCAACAAATCTCCGATAATAACCAGCTAAGCCCAAGAATCTCCTGATATCCGAAGGATTCACCAGTCTAGACCAATTCTTCACCGCTTCTATCTTTTGAGAGTCCACCTTTACACCCTCACTTGACACCACATGGCCCAAAAATGCCACTAAGTTCAACAAAAACTTGCACTTGCTGAATTTAGCATATAATTGGCGGTCCTTGAGAGTCTGTAGTACCACCCTCAAATGAGCGGCATGCTTCTCCTCGCTCCGAGAATATATCAGGATGTCATCGATAAACAATCACGAACATATCCAAATATGGCTTGAACATCCTATTCATCAATTTCATAAAAGTTGTAGGGGCATTCGTTATTCCAAAAGACATAATTACAAACTCATAATGACCATATTGAGTCCTGAAGGCTGTCTTCGGGATGTCACTCTCCCGAACCCTGAGCTGATGGTATCCGAATCTGAGATCTATCTTCGAAAAGCACTTAGCACCCTAAATCTGATCAAACAAATCATCAATTCTGGGGAGTTGATATTTGTTCTTGATGGTGACCTTGCTCAATTGCCGATAATCAATACACATACAAAGAGAACCATCTTTCTTTCGGACAAAGATGACTGGGGCACCCCATGGGGATTTGCTCGGTCTGATGAAACCCTTGTCTAACAGGTCTTTCAACTGCTCCTTCAACTCCTTTAACACGGCTGGGGCCATTCTATAAGGAGGAATAGATATAAGTTGCATATCAAGAAGAAGGTAAATACCAAAATCAATCTCCCGCTCAGGAGGAATTCTTGGAAGATCATCTGGAAAGACTTCTGGATACTCACATACTACTGGAACTGACCGGATAGTCGGGGTCTCAGACGTAGCATCCTTAACCCTAACTAGATGATACACGCAACCCTTGGAGATCATCCTTCTGGCCTTAAGGTAGGAAATGAAACGACCTACAAGCACAGCTGAACTACCCTTCCATTCTAAGGCTGGCTCACCCGAAAATCTAAACTCTACCAACGGGTTCTACAATTAACTGAGGCATAGCATGCAAATAACCAATCCATGCCGAGAATAACATCAAAATGGTCATGCCTGACTCTACTAAATCTACTGAGGTGACTTTCTGAAGAACTGTGACCGGGCAATTTCTATACACCCGTCTAACTACAACTAAATCACCCACTGGAGTAGAGACTGAGAAGGGTTCTGACAAGATTTCGGGACTGACTCCAAAACCACTACCCACATAGGGTGTCACAAAAGACAAGGTAGCCCCTGGATCTAACAAAACATATATATCAAGCTGGAAAACTCGTAATATATGAAGCCCTGCAAGTGTACGCAATCATACAAGTAATACAGTGGCCCTTTTTAAGAGCCGAATATCGAACCCACAGGGACTGAACCAATTCAGCTAATTATCAAGTTCAAGTGTGATATTAACTTTCGAAAGTATTGATTAAAGACTTTTTTCAATAAAGTTTAATTAAGTCTAGGGGTGGTCACCGAAATACTCTGAAATAATTTAAGGAGCAACTAGGGCTAACGCCGGATAATCATGCGATACTACGCTTTGCAATGGTTTAAGTATGGGATTATCAATTGTCGTCTCACATAATTACAATTGCATGTTCATGGTCTTTCGAGCCTCTAAACACGACAAACTAGCCTCACAACTACATCGTTGAGCGGGGATGTGACATTCTAGTTCGTGAGCAATTCAATTACGTGGATGTGGTTTGCGGGGTTTATGCTCTTCATTAGGGACTTTCGTACCTCTAATCATTTAACTCAACTTAGCTTCACAACTACTTCTACGAGTGGTGATGTGATAATTCTAAGTTGGTGTCTAGCTCATCCCGTTTTAATAACCAAGCAAAGCAAATTAGGTATAATTTCTTATCCTAACCGCGAATTATATCATAAGATACAAACTTGCTCCCTACATTCTTTGTTCTTGACTAGGTTTACTTTCTCAAGCTTTACCTAGGTGTAACATGTGTGTTTTAATGGTGATCAATCATAAAAACAACCATAATTAAGAACATAAGAGAAAACAACAATTAATAACTTAAAACCAAAACAAATTCACATAGTCACAATCATATCTTGTGGCTTCAACCCTAGAGGAAGGGTTCTAGCCACTCATGTTCGTATAATTACAAGAAAACATAATTAAAGTAACATACTTACAAGAATTGGTAGAAGAGAAGATGAAATTTAAGAACCCTAGGTGAGTTCTCCCACTTCTCCCTTCACTCCTTGGCAGTTTTTCAGAAATAAATCGTGACAAATTGTTTTTAGGAGCTAAGGGACCTATTTATAGTAAATGAGAAATATACAAAATTATGCCCGGCAAGGAATAGCTCCGTGTCACAGAGGTTATCGCGCCAATATGGCATCGAGGATGCACACTAGAAAACTCATAAAACCGTCGCCACGCAGCCCCTTGCCGCGTTGGCAGCGTGGCATGCTGCTTGTACAGCGCGTTAGGGGCCGTGACACGCCCTTGGTCGCGCAGCCTGCCTGTCGTGGCATGTTGCCAACATGCAGGTGGGCTGTTTCGCGCCTCCTCCTTGCCGACGTTTGCGTTTTACTTCCGATTCCATGCCTCCACTTCACCAACTCATGGATTAGTTCCTCAAATTCATTTTAAACCTACAAAAACAAGAACTAATCATGTTGGTTAGTATATATATTCACATTTACATAAAATTACATGAGAATGTATATAAATAAGTAGCTAAACAAGACAAAACTAAGTTGTAAAGTATCCCTTGGGCATGCTATTTTGCCCACGATCAATATACCAGTGACTATATCCGGGAAGACCTCCTGCTCCTGGCAAGATGCTAGAGCATAGAATCTGTTTTGACGTTGTCCACCACCTTTGCTAGTAGATGCGCCCTGCTGAGCTGGGCGTGCTGGTAGAGCTGTTGAACTGGAAACTAGGCCTTGGCCCCTATCATGGCCCTATCTAGCTGCTGGGCAATCTCTAAGCATATGTCTGGGCTTCACACACCCGAAGCAAGAACCTGTACCCGCCAAACACTGACCCGTGTGTCTCCAGCCACACCTGTCGCAAACTGGGATACTAGAATTTGTGGGCTTGCTGCTCTAGCCTCTAGAGTGTGATGCTTGTCCTCTCAGGTCGTGCCTAGATCTGGATGGCACACTCATAGCCGACGATGCCAAGGTTGACGATCTCTGGTGGGACTGCTGACGGTGCCCACCACCTGGTCTCTGCTGAGAGAACCCATAACTATCTATCCTGGCCCTCTTGGCCTGTCTCTCCCTTACATGTACCGCCTCCATCTGCTGGGTGTACATTACTATCTGAGGAAAATTCATACCCTGATGAAGCATCGCAGTCCGACAATCTTTGTCTAGATAGTCTGCCACCCCATGAACAAACCTTCTCACTCGAGTCCTCTGATCAATCACTAACTCTGGGGCATACTTAGACAGACGAGTGAACTCTAAGGCCTACTCCTGGACTGTCATCTTTCCTAGCTTTAGGTTCACAAACTCGGCCGCCTTCAGCTCCATCATCTCATGAGGGAAGAACTGATGTAGGAAAGAGACATGAAACTCATCCCAGCTGATAGGGCCTACTCCGACTACCCTACTATCCTTCCACTGTTTGAACCAAATGTGTATGACCCCCTTCAACTGATATGAGGCCAAATCGACACACTCCTTTCTTGCCACCTCCATAAACTGGGTAATCTTCAAAATCTCCTCAATAAACTCATGTGGATCCTCGTCCACCTTCGACCCGAGAAACTCTAGAGGGTTAATCCTTAGGAAAATCTCTGACTCGTACTGCTGCCGCATTCCTATTTTGAGGGACATGCACTACCACTTGCTGGTTGACCTGACGGTCAATGCCTGTGCTAGCATCTAAATGGCTGCCCTGAATTCAGCGTGGGCAGCCGGCTCCGGTGCATGGTCCTCATGGGTTGGTGGAGCCTGCTGGTGCTCGTCTCCATTGCTATCATCATGGCCATTTCCATTTCCATTTCTTCTACCATTAACTCTGTGGGGAGGCATGATTCTGCAAATTTGAATAGGACGAGTTAGAAGGATAGAGAGATATTTCACCGCACGACATAGATCATGAAAGAAGGAAACATTTTCTAAACATCTCATAGACTCTTCATCATAAGTGTGGAGTGCTTCACACCCATGAAAAAGAATCTACTTAATGCGACTTTCAGACACCCTAGGACACTTCAAAACTTATTGCTTTGATACCAAGTTTGTCACGATCCAAACATAGACCCGGATCGAGACATGGGACAAGAAACCCTGAGAGGCTCCAAGTCGACCCATGGCATGAACGTAACTTCTAACTCAATCAATAAAAGCATAATATTCACATAATAACCATAGCGGAAGTCTAAACATAACATAAAAATCTGAACATACAACACGAGTCTAAAGTTGAATACAATCTATGTCTAAAAAGCCTCTATGTATGATGAGTTGATGGGACAAGACCCCAACTAACTTTTTAAGTCTGAAAGTGAAAATGTAAAGAAATAACTGAATAGGCAAGGTCCTCGGGAGATGAGAACTCACCAACTAATACTGGATGCTAACTCCGGAAGCTGGCTAGTGACGGGGCTGAGTCTGGATATTGGAGCTTGTATCATAAAAGGATACAACATAGAGTATGAGGTCAGTATGTGGAATGTACCGAGTACGCAGGGTAAGTAAAACCGCTTTAGTAAGTAAAATCGTTAAAACATGCATAATGTAAAAACATAATCAAGATAAGAATTTGAGAGTAGGGTTTACATGTTATTTTCTGAAGTCTTGATCTGAACATAACGGAACACCATAACTGAGACGAATGACCCAAAGATGAAATATAATAATAATAAGTAAAACTGAAAATTGGGTCAAACCTGCTTTTGAACATATATATATACATCGTGAATGATAAACATGCATAACTGAAATCATGAAAAACAATAGGAGACTCATCATATAACCGACACTACCATGATAGAGCTTACATGGTCCCGACTATCACACTCAAGTTGGCAGAGCCATCTAAACCCTTTCCAGGGGTAAAGATGCTACCATGATATCGATATCAAGTTGAAGGCTCCCTGGGGCAGGGGAAAGCTCATGAAGGAGGTCCCAAATAATCTGATTATACCTACATTGGCTCGTAGTTCTGAGGCATAGGGTTGACTGAACCTTAGCCTACTTGGTGCTAGACACTACTCCCAAAAAAATATGCATATGCTCTCCATCGTTTTTCAATGAAGCTGACCATTGTCTAGTGACGAAGCTAAAAAATCATATACATATAAAATCTAAAATCATACATGAGGAGCCTTGGCTCAAACCATACCACAAGCTGAACATAATTGAGAGTCTTGACTTTAAAACCATGTGGTAAGCTAATTCGTGAAATCATAAATCATACTTGAACATATGGGCTTGCCCAATACTTAAACATGTTTGAAAATACTTGGTTCACTTGAAAACATGATCATGGATATGGGTAGCTTGAATACATATTTTTCATCATAAATATCTCATCATACTTGAACATATATTATAGATCTAAACTTTCATGAAATTTACATGGATGGGCATCATAATTTATAAAACTTGAAAACATGATTTATAATTGAAAACATTGCAAAACTTGCCCATGAATTATAATTCAACAATAGAAACATGCTTAGATCATACCCGTGGTAGAAACTTAGGAAATTCATGCATTGGGTTAAAATCCCATAGGATCAACATATAGATTTTCATGAATTAGAGAGGGATTAGGCTTGGGTGTGAACAAATTCACCCATTTATAACCCTACATACCTGAGAGAATCTAATTCTACAACTTCTCTGATTGCCCAAGGAAGAACTGAGAAGAACTTGGAAGAAATTAAGCTTGATCACCCCTCTAGACTTCTAAACTTGCATGCATGAATAGGAATAGCTTAGATTGAACTTACCCTCTTAAAACTCACTATTCATAGCTTAAAATGATGTAATTTAGGCCTTAGGATCATAGGAATTACCGAAAAGCCCATATTAAACTCGTAGGGAAAAACAGATTGCCAGTCTGAACGAGGGACTGGATGAGTCGTTATTATTGGCCACAAGTCGTGGCCGCAAGTCGTCGGGTACACTGCCAACATATCACTGGGGCTTATCACAGGGGATTTAATGAGTCATTACTGGTGACCACAACTCCTGGTCACCTATCGTTACCTTTATTGCCCAAAATTCTCTTTCCTTCTACCAACCTTGATCATGGCTGACTTAACGAGTTGTGATGCTGACCACGACTCGTGGTCATGTCCGTGGTGGCTCAAAAACCTGAATTTCCAACTAAAGTCATACACCTCACCAAGAGTCACTTGACGACTCGTGTTTGTCCCAATGGGTCACAAGACGACTCGTTTAGTGACCTGGTGCACAAAATATTGTTTTCTCTGTTTAAACTCCTGAGTCTGATCTTAGGGATTTCGGGGTATAAGAGTAATGACCTTACCATGCTGCATAAACACACAACCAAGATAGACCTAGAGGAATCACAATACACAATGAATCCATCCATGCCCTCTGGTAGAGTCAATGTTGGGGCTGAAGTAAGTTGAGTCTTTAACTCCTGAAAACTCTTCTCACAGGCATCCAACCACTGAAATTTGACCTTCTTCTGGGTCAACTTAGTCAACGGTGCTGCAATGGACGAGAATCCCTCAACAAACCTCCTATAATAAATATCTAAACCCAAAAATCTCCTAATGTCTGAAGGATTAACTGGTCTAGGCCAATTCTTCACCGTCTCTATCTTTTGAGAGTCCACATGGACACCTCGCTTGACACTGCACGACCCGAAAATGCTATTGAGTTCAACCAAAACTCGCACTTACTAAATTTAGCAAATAGTTAGCAATCCTTAGGAGTCTGTAGCATAATCCTCAAATGAGCGGCATGCTCCTCCTCACTCCGTAAGTATATGAGAATATCGTCTACAAAGACAATCACGAACATATCCATATACGGCTTGAATGTCGTGTTAATCAAGTTCATAAAAGCTATAGGAGCATTCGTTAGTCCAAAAGACATAACTACGAACTCATAGTAACCATATCGAGTTCTAAAGGCTGTCTTTGGAATATTACTATCCCTAACTCTAAGCTAATGATAGCCAGATCTGAGGTCTATTTTTGAGAAGCATTTAGCACCCTGAAGTTAGTCAAACAAGTCATCAATTTTGGGGAGGGGATACTTGTTCTTGATTGTGACATTGTTCAACTTCTACTGATCAATGCACATTCTAGGGGAACCATCCTTCTTTCGGACAAAAGAGAACTAGTGCACCCCACGGGGATTTACTAGGCCTGATGAAACCTTTATCTAGGAAATATTTCAACTGCTCTTTCAACTCCTTCAGCTTGGTCGGATCCATTCTATAAGGAGAAATGGATATAGGCTGCCTATCAGGGAGAAAGTCGAAACCAAATTCAATCTCCCGCTTGGGAGGGACTCTTGTAGATCATCGGGAAACACCTCCGGATATTCACACACTATAGGAACTGACTAAAGAGTCGAGGTATCAGACCTCGCATCCTTAACCCGAACTAGATAGTATACACAGTCTTTAGAAATCATCTTCTTGGACTTGAGATGGGAAACAAAATGACCTACAAGAACAACTGAACTACCTTTCCATTCTAGCACTGGCTCACCTGGAAATCAGAACTCTACCGTATGGGCTCTACAATTTACTGAGGTATAACATGCATGCAACCAATCCATACTGAAGACAACATCAAAATCGATCATGTATAACTCTACTAGATCGATTGAGGTGAATTCTGAAAGACTGTGAAAACGTAATTTCTATATACCTATCGAGCTATAATTGAGTAACCGACTGGAGTAGCGACTGAGAAGGGTTTTAATAGGATTTCGATGCTGACTACGAAACTAATAGCAGCATAAGGAGTCACAAAAGATAAGGTAGCCCCTGGATCTAACAATGCATACACATTAAGATGGAATACTTGTAATATATCAGTGACCACATATGGAGAAAGCTCCTGCTCCTGATGAGATGAGAGGGAATAAAATATGTTCTGACACTAACCACTACCTGCACTAGTGGATGCACCCTTCTGAGCTAAGCGCGCTGGTAGAGTTACTGAACTGGTGGTTGAGTTACGACCTCTACTATGGCACTGTCTGGATGAAAGGCAGTCTCTGAGCAGATGTATGGGCTTTTCACACCCGTAAAACATGCCTGAACTCACTAGGCACTCTCCGTTGTGCCTCCTACCACACCTGTGGCAAACTGGAATGCTAGGCACTCCTGACCTGCTCACCTGACCTCTGGAGACTGATGCCCTACCCCTCTGATCACACCTAGGTCTAGACAGAACATTCGCTAATGATGACGCTAGGCCTGATGACCTCTGGTGGGACTGCTAACAATGCCCTCCACTGACCTCTGTTGGAACTGTCCATAACTCCCTGTCCTAGCCCTCTTAGGCTCTCTTTCCTTCGCCTTCACCTGATCCGCCTCTATTTGCTGAGCGTATATGACCAATCGTGAGAATTTTAGATCTCTATTCATCATAGCGATCCTGCACTTCTTGACCAGCGAGTCTGATACTCCGTTCACAAATCTGCTCATATAAGCTCTTTAATCTGCAACCATCTCCAGCACATACTTGGACAGCTAAGTAAACTCCAAGGTGTACTCTTGGACAGTCTTATGGTGCTACTTCAAGTTGACGAACTCTGTCGCCTTTTCCTCCCTCAACTCTCTAGGGAAGAACCTATCCAAGAAGGCAGTCACTAACTCATCCTAACTCACGGGAAGTGCTCCCACTACTCTACCATCCTTCCACTGGCGATACTATATGTAAGAAACCCCCTTCAGCTGATAAGAGGTTAAGTCCGTACTCTCCTTTCCAGTCACCCCCATAATCTGGGTGATCTTCTGCACCTCCTCAATAAACTCATGCAGTTCCTTATCCACTTTTGACCCCAGAAACTCAGATGGATTCATCTTGAGAAAGTCTCAAACTCTATTCATCGCTGCGTTTCCATTTTGAGGAACATGAGCCATTGCCTGCTGATATGTTGTGAGTTTATAGCACTTTCGATGCTTAAAACTGGAAAATAGCATGGACTTAGGTGTGTTTATATGGATATGAGGTGTTTTTACTATGTTTTTAGGGAAAACAGGTGTTGGAGTGAAAATGTGCAAAAGTTGCAGAAAAGTGCAAAAAAGAGGCCAAGTGTTGATCTCAGAATGAGCCATACCAAGATTGCACGACCCATACTAAGATTCGTGGAAAAGCCCAGAAGATTGGTACAAGGCAAAGGCAAAGTACGGCTCTCAGTACGAGCCATACCATCCAGGTACAAGTCATAACTTGAGTCGTAGCATACTTTAAAGAAATTTGCACAGTTGAAGTCTCCTGATATGGGTAGCAATTATGGATCGTAGCATCCACCTACAACCCGTACCAGGAGCCGTGGAGAACTTCAGTGATTTTTGGGACTTGTCAGATCTCATGTTATGATAAGTTGTTACAAGTCTGTCACGACCCGAACATAGGCCCGAATCACGACACGGGACAAGGAGACCCAAGAGACTCCAAGTTGACCCATGGCATGAACATACATATAACTCAATCAAATAAAGTGGAATACTCAACATAACAACATAGCGGAAGCATAATCATGACATAACATAGGAACCGAAACTTACTTCATACATGACAGCTGAATACTTCACATAGTCTGAAAGCCTCTACAATATCTAATGGGTTGATGGGACAACACCCTAAACTAACCCGACAAGTCTGGAAAACTGAACATAAAGAATAACTGATATCAACTGGTCCTCGAGAGATGAGGACTCACCAATGAACTGGATGCTAACTCCGAGAATGAGCTAATAATGGTGTTGGATTTGAAGATCGGAGCCTGTATAATGAAATGATACCGCACAGTATGCGGTTAGTACATGGAGTGTACCAAGTATGCAAGGTAAGTAAAACGAATATTTTAAATACGTAAAATTTCATAAGAGTAGGACAACATGCTCATGACATAAATATTATAATGTAACATAAGGCTCAAGGTTTTCAAAACATTTGTAAATCAATCATAATAATAATAATAGGAGAAAAGCTTCATTAAACGTGACTTGAGTCCAAAATAATATGAACATAACCATGCATAAATAGTGAGGAACAATGGGAGGACTCATCATAACCGACACCATCATGGTAGAGCCTTACATGATGCCCCAACTATCTCACTCAAGTGGGCAGAGTCAACCTAGGCTTGCTAGGCAATGGACGTGCAATATGTGATATCACAAAAAGAGGGGATCCATTAATATTGTAATGTATCAATATGAACCTAAGGTGGCACGTAGTTATGAGACATCGGCTTAGTCCTTTGAACATCGTGCTACTCGGTGCTAGACATTGCTCCCAAAAACATGCACATTAGGCTCGTATGTAAATTATAAACTTCATTCATGAGATTCATGGAAAAATAAATATTAACATCGTTGATCCCCATTTACATACATGTTTAGCCATGACTCAAGGGCCCATGAATCGGCCAATGTCATAAATCGATCAGTCATGAAATCCATATCATAAATCATGAATCATACTTGAACATCTGGATATTACCTAATACTTTAACATGCTTGAAAATACTCAATTCACTTGAAAACATAATTATAAACATAGGTAATTTGAAAATATGCTTTTCATCATTAATATCACATCATACATGAACATTCATCATAAATCTCAACTTTCATGAACTTCTCATAAATGGGCATTTAAATTTATAAAGTTTGAAACATGGTTTTAATGGAAAACAATGTAAACTCTTGCCCATGATTCATAATTCGATAATAAAGACTCATTTAAATCATACCCATGTAGAGAATTAGGAATTTCATGTATTGGGTTAAAACTCCATAGAATCAACATAGGGATTTTCATGATTTAAAGTGAGATTGAGCATGGTTGTGAACGGATTCACCCATTCATAACCCTACATAGCTGGGGAAGATCTGATTTTACCACTCCTTGGAAGCCCAATGAAAGATTGAAGGAAAGCTTGGACAAATCTAACTTGATCACCTCCACCCCTTCAATATGCATGCATGGATGTGAATGAGCCTAGGATAGATTTTTTCCTCATAAAAAACTGCATTTCATGCCTTAAACAACATAGTTTAGGACCCTATGACTTAGGAATGAGGAAAATACCCTTAATGAATTTCCTAAAAATTCTGCATTGTCGGTGACCATGGGCGATCCCAATGGTCGTACCAGGATACCACGACTCGTGGTATCCGTTCATTACATCCACTGCCAAATCTTAACTTCTCAAATTCTAACACCACGACTCGACAGGACGAGTCATTGCATCAAAAGACGGTCCGTTGGATCCTCCCATTACTTCCCCCTGATGATCCGCACCTGGGCCTTCCCATGAGCCACACCATGACTCGTGCCTCCTTCCAACGAGTCGTGGTTTCCATTCGTCACCTCGACTGGAGATTTTCCTACTTCTTCCCACGGTTACTTACCACGATCCGTTGTTATTCACTAAAAGTCATCCTAGACCCGTTACTTCCTCCTAAATTAAGGACCAATCTCACCACGACCACAAATAACAACTCATCACATCAAACCATGGGTCATTCCTTGACCCGTTACTCCCAACTTTGGCCCTATTGTACCTCACCATGAACACATCCTACGGATCATTACTGGAACCAAAGATCCATTACATGACCCGTTCTGTGATTATTTTTTCCATATTTTTACCTACTTCCATTTTTAAATTCCAGGGTCTAGTCCTAGGCACTTCCGAAGTATTACAATATCTCCCCCTTGGGAACATTCATCCTTGAATGTGGGAAAGCATACAAAAAATAGAGAAAGCAATCATCATACTCATATATTGATCATTTAAGCTGAAAACTGTTGGAATGACTAACTCCGATTCAAACTACATGGCTGAACTAAATTTATAAATCATATACACATCCACGTACATGAAAGAAACTGGGGCACATGAACTGAACATGAAAACTAAATAGAGTACTAAGGCAAAAACTGATACCTCAAGATGGAACTGAGTCAGTAGAGAATAAATGTGGGTATCTAGCCATTATGTCTGTTTCAGCTTCCCACATAGCTCCCTCAACCTGTTGATTCCTCCATAAAACCTTGACTGAAGTTACTTCCTTGTTTCTCAGCCTTCGAATCTGACAATCCAGTATTTCCACCGAAACCTCCTCATAATTAAGGGTATCTTTCATACCAACATTGTCCACTGGAAAAACTAGAGCTGGATCACCCAAATACTTTTTTATGAGAAATACATGGAAAATAGGATGCACGGAAGCTAATTCTAAGGGCAACTCCAATTCATATGCCACCTTACAAACCCATTTCACAATCCGGTAAGGGCTAACATAACGAGGGCTGAGTTTTCCTTTCTTTCAAAACCGCATCACTCCCTTCATGAGAGACACCTTGAGAAACACCCAATCATCCACTTTGACCTTGATTTCTTTCCTTATTACATCGGCATATGACTTTTTGCTACTTTGAGCTGTCTTCAACCTGTCCCGAATGAGTTGAACCTTCTCCATATCCTCATGGACTGAATCTATTCCTATCATTGCATCTTCACCGACTTCAGACCATTCAATAGGTGATCTACATCTCTGCCCATACAGAGCCTCAAATGGAGCTATTTGAATACTGGAATGGTAGCTATTATTGTATGCAAACTCGATAAGAGACAAATTATCAATCCGACTACCTTTGAAATCAATCACACATGCTCTCAACATGTCTTCGAGAGTCTGAATTGTCCGTTCTGCTTGACCATCCGTTTGCGGGTGAAATGTTGTGTTGAGCTTAACCTGAGTACCGAGTCCTTTCTGAAACGACCTCCAGAACTGAGAGGTAAATTAGGTACCTCTGTCCGATATGATGGACAAGGGCACTCCATGCAATTGAACTAGCTCTCGAATGTATAGTTTGGCATAATCCTCCACAGAATTTGTGGTTTTGACCGATAGAAAATGAGCGGCTTGGTCAACCTGTCCACAACAACCCAAATGGAATCATATTGCTGACGAGTGCGAGGCAAACTTGTTATGCAGACCATATTGATTTCTTCCCACTTCTAAGTAGGAATGATAATATCTTGGAGCACAGCTCCGGGTGTTTGGTGCTCCACCTTCACCTGCTGACAGTTTGGGCACTTAGATACAAATTCTGCGATGTCTTTCTTCATGCCATTCCACCAATAGACTTCCTGTAAGTCACGGTACATCTTAATGGCACCAAGATGGATTGAATACTTGGAATCGTGAGCCTCATGCAACATCCGATTTCTCAAATCATCAACCTCCGGAACACACAAGCGACCTTGATATCGAAGCACACCCCATCTCCCCCTTTGGAGGAGACCTCTACTTTCTGATTTTCGACGGCTTCCTTAATCTTTACCAAAATGGGGTCCTCGTCTTGCCTAGCTTTTACATCAGTCACCAAGGATGATTTTGATCCGTTCTGAACTATAACACCGCCATCTATCGAATCAACCAAACAAACTCCCAACCTTGTAAGTCGATGCACGTCTTTCACCAGCTCCTTCTTTCCCTCATCTACATGGGACACACTTTCCATGGAGAGTCTACTAAGTGTGTCTGCTACTACATTAGCCTTTCCCGGATGACAAAGGACACTCATGTCATAATCCTTAAGTAGCTCCAACCACCCCCTTTGCTGAAGATTGAGATCCTTCTGGGTAATCACATATTGTAGACTCTTATGGTCCGTAAACACATCCATATGAACCCTGTACAAATAGTGTCTCCATATTTTCAAGGCGAATACCACCACTGCTAATTCGAGATCATGAGTTGGGTAGTTCTTCTCATGAACTTTTAGTTGTCTGGAGGCATATGCTATAACTTTGTCGTGCTACATCAAAACACAACCAAGGACGATCCTTGAAGCATCGTAATACACCACAAACCCATCAGTACCCTCCAGTAGAGTCAACACCGGTGCTGAGGTGAGTCGAGCCTTCAGCTCTTGTAAGCTCTTCTCACAAGCCTCCGACCATTGGAACTTTACCTTTTTCTGGGTTAGTTTAACCAGCGGTGCTGCAATAGATGAAAACCCCTCGAAAAACCTCCGATAGTAGCCAGCTAAGCCCAAGAAACTTCTGATATCTAAGGGATTCACTGGTCTGGGCCAATTCTTCACCGCCTCTATCTTTTGTGAGTCTACCTTTATCCCCTCACTTGAGACCACATGGCCCAAAATGCCACTAAGTTCAACCAAAACTCAAACTTTCTGAATTTAGCATATAGCTGGCGATCTTTGAGAGTCTGTAGCACCACCCTCAAATGAGCAGCATGCTTCTTCTCACTCCGAGAGTATATCATGATGTCATCAATAAACACAATCACGAATATATCCAAGTATGGCTTGAACACCATGTTCATCAAGTCTATAAAGGTTGCAGGAGAATTAGTTAGTCCAAAAGACATAACTACAAACTCATAATGACCATATCGCGTCCTGAAGGCGATCTTTGGGATGTCGCTCTCTCTAACTCTGAGCTGATGGTACCCAAATCTGAGATCTATCTTCGAAAAGCACTTAGCACCCTGAAGTTAGTCAAACAAATCATTAATCTTGGGTAGAGGATACATGTTCTTGATAATGACCTTGTTCAATTGCCGATGATCAATACACATACCAAGAGAACCATCTTTCTTTCAGACAAAGAGAACTAGTGTACCCCATGGAGATTTGCTCGATCTAATGAAACCCTTATCTAACAGGTCCTTCAACTCCTTTAACTCGATTGAGGCCATTCTATAAGGAGGAATAGATATAGGCTGCATATAAGGAAGAAGGTCAATACCAAAATCAATATCCCGCTCGGGAGAGATTCCAGGTAGATCAGTTGGGAAAACTTCTAGATACTCACATACTACCGAGACTGACTGGATAGTCGAGGTCTCGAAGTCAACATCCCTAACCCTAACTAGATGGTATACATAACCCTTAGGAATCATCTTTCTAGCCTTAAGATAGGAAATAAAACGACCTACAGGCACGGCTGAACTACCCTTCCACTCTAAAACTGACTCACCCAAAAAGCAGAACTCCACCACACAGGTCCTACAATTAACAGAAGCATAACATGCATACAACCAATCCATTCCGAGAATCATGTCAAAGTCAATCATGGCTAATTCTACTAGGTCTGCGGAGGTGACTTTCTGCAATACTGTGACCGGGCAACTTCTATATATTCGCCTAGCTACAACTGAAGCACCAATGGGAGTAGAGACTGAGAATGGTTCTGACAGAATTTCGGGACTGACTCCAAAGTTACTAGCAATATAAGGTGTCACAAAAGACAAGGTAGCCCCTGGATCTAACAAAGCATAAGCATCAAGGTGAAATACTCGTAACATACCAGTAACCACATCCGGTGAAGTCTCCTGCTCATGTCTCGAGGCGAGGGAATAGAATCTGTTTTGGTGCTACCCCCCACCCCCACTAGTGGATGACCCCTGCGGAGCTGAGCGTGCTAGAGTTGTTGCTGACCTGGTAGTCTATGCATGACCTTAATCATCACCCTGTCTAGCCAATGGACACGTTCGGCACATATGGTCGGATCTATAGCACCTATAATAGATATTTAAGTTGAGCAAGCATTCCCCAGCATGACTCTTGCCACACTTCCCGCAGTCCAGAAATGTGTGCTCTCCCTGCATGCCCCTCTGGTCCCTCGAACCCGAGGCGCTGCTTCTCTAATCACCCTTGGGTCTACATGGAAAACTGGCAGATGATGGTGCTAGGGCTAGTGACCTTTACTAAATTTGAGGCCAGATCTCTGCTGAGTGAACCCATAACTGTCTGTACGGGCCTTTTTGGCCTCTCTCTCCCTCATACGCGCAGCCTCCATCTGCTAGGCGTATAATACTATCTGAGGGAAATCCATATCCTGGTGGAGCATAGCAGTCCTGTAATCATTGTCCAAATAGTTCTCCACCGCATGAACAAACCTGCTCATTCGCATCCTCTGATCGACTACTAACTCTGGGCGTACTTTGATAAGCGAGTGAACTCAAGGGCATACTCCTGTAGCGTCATCTTCTCGTATTTAAGATTCACAAACTCGGCTGCCTTCAACTCCCTCATCTCACGAAGGAAGAACCGATCTAGGAAAGCAACATTGTCACAACCTGAACAGGGGCCCAAATCATAACATGGGACAAGGAGCCCCGAGAGACCCCAAGTCGACCCATGGCATAAGCATACATCTAATCTCAATCAAGAAACTGAATAATCGATAAAATAATCATACCGGAAGTCTAACTTGAACATAACATCAGAATACGAAATTCGAAGCTGAATACATACATATGTCTGAAAAGCCTCTAAACATGACGAGCTGATGGGACAAGACCCCAACTAACTCAACAAAGAAGAAACTGAAATACATAAAGGAAAGCTGAATAGTTTAGTCCTTGGGGAATGAGGACTCACCAACAAATAGAGTGCTACCTCTGATAAGCTGACTATGAGCGGGGCTGAATTTGAGAGCTGAGTCTTGTATCATGAAATGATACAGCATAGAGTATGCAGTCAGTACGTGAAATGTTTCAAGTATGCAAGGTAAGTAAAATCGCTAAAGTAAATAAAATCATTCAAAGACAATGCATAATGTAACATAACCATAAGAATCTGAGAGTAGGGCTTGCATGCATTCTTTCTGAAATCATGATCTCTTCATAACATAACATAACATAACTTCATAACATCATAACTGAATCGATTGACTCAAAGCTGAATTATGACATTTATAAGTAAAGTTGAACATTTAGTCAAACCTACTTTAGAACATGCATTTACATAAATCTAATGAGTAATGAAACATGTATATCTAAAATCATGAGGAATAATGGGAGACTTATCTTTTAACCGACATACCACGATAGAGCTTATATGGTCCCAACTATCACACTCAAGTGGGTAGAGCCGTCCAAAGCTTTTCCAAGGCTAGGGATGATACCTTGATATCGATATCAAGCTGAAGGCCGATCCGGGCAGGGAAGCTCACAAGAGAGGTCCCAAAGTCATAATGTATAAACCTACGTTGGCGCGTAGTTCTGAGGCATAGGGTGATCGACCCTTAGCCTACTCGGTGCTAGACATTACTCCCAAAACATGCATATGCTCTAAATCATTTTATAATGAAGCTCAATATCATCTATTGACAAAGCTCAATGATCAAATACATCTCAAATATGAAACCATGCATATGAGAAGCTTTAGCCCAAGACATACCACAAGCTGAAAACATAATTGGGGAGATTTCTCTCCAAAACCATGTGGTAAGCTATACATAGGAAAACTTTAACTTAAAACATACCACAAGCTGAGAATATAATTGGGAGTCTTTGCTCCAAAACAATGTGGTAAGCTGAATCTGGGAAAATCATCATTCATATTTAACATGTGGGCATTGCCCAAAGCTTTATCATACTTAGAAATACTCAATTCTCATCGAAAATATAATTATAGACATGGGTAGCTTTAAAACATGCTTTTCATCATAATATCTCATCATCACCATATATTCATCAGCGATCTCATTTTCCATAAACATTTCAAATGGGCTTCTAATTCAATAAGCTAGAAACAAGATTTTCAATTGAAAACATTATAAAAATTTCCCATGCTTCATAAGTCAATAATAGAATCATAATCAAATCATACCCATGTATAGAAATAGAGGATTCATGCATTTGGGTTAAAACCCCATGGATTAGACATAAAATTTCATAATTTAGAGAGGGATTGGGCATGAGTGTGAAAGAAATCACCCATTCATAACCCTACATACCTGTTGATCGCTGATTCTAACACTTCCTTGAATGCCCAAAAGAAAATCGAAGGAAATTGAAGAACAATATCTTGATCACCCTCTCAAACCTGTCTACCTTGCATGCATGAATGAATGAGGCCGAAAATGAACTTAACCCCTTTAGAAGTCAATATTCATAACCCAAAACGTCATAGTTTAGGCCCTAGGAACTTAGGAATTACGGAAAAACCCTTACTAAATTCGCAGAAAAAACCTATCAGGTAGCCCTAATGGGTGACCTAACGACTTGTGGTCCCAGGTCACGACTCGTGGAGTCAGTCGTGAGGTACACTGCCTGAGCCTCAACTAAAACTTTCCCTGCTTGGGCCATGACTCACCCCACGAATCATGGGGACTGACCACGACTCATGGGGTCCTTTCATGATGTCTACTGCCTCTTTCTATTTCTTTTCTTAATCTCCCTCCCCAGGACTGACCTAACGACTCGTGGGGCCTGGCCATGAGTGGTGGTCATGCCCATGAGGTCTCCTCTTCTCAAACCTTAAATTCCATCCGCTGGCCTTCCCCATGAGTCACATCACGACTCGTGGGTGGGTCTCACGAGTCTCCTCACGACACGTTCTGAGTCTGCTGTAGAATTTTCACATTTTCACCGTTTAAACTCCTGGGTCTGATCTTTGGGATTACGGGGTACAACAAACATGAAACTCCTCCCAAGTGACAGGGCCTGCTCCGGCGGCCCTACTTTCCTTCCACTATCGAAACCAGATGTGTGTGACCCCCTTCAACTGATATGAGGCCAACTCAGCACACTCTACTCTATTCACCCCCATGACTTGGGTGATCTTCACAATCTCATAGATAAACTCATGTGGATCCTCGTCCACCTTAGACCCAAGAAACTCTAGTGGGTTCATCCTTAAAAAGTCTCTGACATGTGCTGCCGCCGCATTTCCATTTTGCGGGATATGCGCCACTACCTGCTGGTTGACTTGAGCGGTCATAGCTTGCGCTAGCATCTGAATAGCTGCCCTAAATTCAACATGGGCAACCGGCTCTGGTGCATGGTGCTCCTAGACTAGTGGGGCTTGTTAGTGCCCGTCTCCATTGCCATCCTCGTGGCCATTTCCATTCCCATTCCTTCTACCGTTAACTCTGCGAAGGGCCATGATTCTACAATCGCGAATAGTATGAATTAGAAGGATAGGAGACATCTCATTGCACGACATAGATCATGAAAGAAGGGGACATTTCCTAAACGTCTCGTAGCCTCTTCGTCATAAGTGTGGCGCGCTTCACACCCATGAAAAAAGCTCTACTTAACGCGGCTTTTAGACACCCTAGGACACTTCAAACCTATTGCTCTGATACCAAGCTTGTCATGACCCGAACATAGGTCCGGATCGCGACACGGAACAAGGAGCCCCGAGAGACTCCAAGTCAACCCATGGCATGAATATACATCTAACTCAATCAAATAAAAAGGAATACTCAACATAACAACATAACGGAAGCATAATCATGACATAACATAGGAATCGAAATGCACTTCATATATGATAACTGAATACTTCACATAGTCTGAAAGCCTCTAACATATCTGATGGGTTGATGGGACAACACCCCCAACTAACCCGACAAGTTTGGAAAACTGAACATAAAGGATAACTGATATCAACTGGTCCTCGGAAGATGAGGACTCACTAATGAACTGGATGTTAACTCTGGGAACGAGCTAATGACAGTGCTGGGTTTGAAGATTGGAGCCTGTATCATGAAACGATACAGCATAGAGTATGCGGTTAGTACATGGAATGTACCAAGTATGCAAGGTAAGTAAAACGAACATTTTAAACACGTAAAATTTCATAAGAGTAGGACAACATGCTCATAACATAAATATTACAATGTAACATAAGGATCAAGGTTTTCGAAACATTTGTAAATCAATCATAATCATAATAATAGGAGAAAAGCTTCATTAAACGTGACTTGAGCCCAAAATAATATGAACATAACCATGCATAAATCATGAGGAACAATGGGAGGACTCGTCATAACCGACACCATCATGGTAGAGCTTTAGATGATGCCCCGACTATCCCACTCAAGTGGGCAGAGTCGTCCCAGGATAGCCAGGCAAGGGACGTGCAGTATATGATATCACGAAAAGAGGGGATCCATTAACATTGTAATATATCAATATGAACCTATGGTGGCATGTAGTTATGAGACAGCGTCGTAGTCCTTTGAACGCCGGACTACTCAATGCTAGACATTGCTCCCAAAAATATACACATTAGGCTCGTATCTAAATTATAAACATCATTCATAAGATTCATGGCCAAATAAACATTAACATCATTGAACCCTATTTACATACATGTTTATCCATGACTCAAGGGCCCATGAATCGGCCAACGTCATAAATCGATCAATCATGAAATCCATATCATAAATCATAAATTATACTTGAACATGTGGGCATTGCCCAATACTGTAACATGTTTGAAAATACTCAATTCACTTGAAAACATGATTATAAACATGGGTAACTTGAAAACATGTTTTTCATCATTAATATCTCATCATACATGAACATTCATCTTAAATCTCAACTTTCAATTACTTCTCATAAATGGGCATTTAAATTTATAAAGATTGAAACATGGTTTTAATGGAAAACAATGTAAAACTTGCCCATGATTCATAATTCGTTAATAAAGACTCATTTAGATCATACCCATGTAAAGAATTAGGAATTTCATGTATTGGGTTAAAACCCCATAGAATCAACATAGCAATTTCCATGATTTAGAATGAGATTGGGCATGTTTGTGAATGGATTCACCTATTCATAACCCTACATACCTGGGAAGATATGATTTTACCACTCCTTGGAAGCCCAATGAAAGATTGAATTGAAAGCTTGAAGAAATCTAACTTGATCACCTCCTAAACCCCTTCAATATGCATGCATGGATGTGAATGAACCTAGGATAGATTTTTCCCTCATAAAACATTGCATTTTGTGCGTTACGACGTAGTTTAAGACCCTGTGACTTAGGAATAAAGAAAATACCCTTAATGAATTTCCTGAAAATTTTGCACTGTCAGTGACCACGGGGGATCCTACGGGTCATACCGGGATACCACGACTCATGGTATCCGTCCATTACATCCACTGCCAAATTTAAACTTCTTAGATTCTAACACCATGACTTGACAGGATGAGTCGTTGCATCAGAAGACGGTCTGTTGGATCCTCCCGTTACTTCCCCCTGATGACCCGCACCTGAGCCTTCCCATGAGCCACACCACGACTCGTGCCTTCTTCCAACGAGTCATGGTTTCCATTCGTCACCTCGATTGGAGATTTTCCTACTCCTTCCACGGTTATTTACCACGATCCATTGTTACTCACGATGAGTCATCCTACGACCCGTTACTTCCTCCTAGATTAAGGACCAGTCTCACCACGACCATAAATAATGACTCGTGACATCAAACCATGGGCCGTTCCTTGACCCGTTACTCCCAACTTCGACCCTACTATACCTCACCACGAACACATCCTACGGATTATTGGTGGAACCAACGATTCGTTACATGACCTGTTTTGTGATAATTTTTTCCAAATTTTTGCCAACTTCCATTTTTAAATTCTCGGGTCTAGTCTTAGGCACTTTCGGGGTATTACAAATTTGTAGGATCAAGGTACGGCGTACCAAGACATTCATAGATATCTTCAGAAGATGCCAGAGTTCTTAGAGCCAAACCACGACTTGATTGTACGACTTGTAGGAGCATGTTATGAGTCATACTAGAGGCCAACACTTAGTAAATTCTGTAGAAGCCAAAGGATGTATGAGACAAGGCACGACCCATACAATCCTGTTACGGGTTGCATGAGGAGTCATATGAAGTGTCGGCTAGGAGTCATATGAAGTGTCGGCACCAAATTTGGATGTTTCCCTGTTAATTTAGGAAAAGGATTTTATTATCTGTATAAATACTTTTTTAGATTTCTTTTAGTTCAGAAGCAGTTAGAGGAGGGTTATTATTAGTTTGTAATTAGTTTTTGACAATATTGGAGAGCAATTTTTGATATCATAACTTGGATTTTCTTAATTGTTCTTGAATTTGTTCATCATCTTTACTTGCAATATTCAAAGCAGGTTTTCTTTCAATCATCATTGTAAGTTTTTAATTATGTATTTGTCTATGAATACTAACCATGATCTTACAATCATAAGAGGCTAAAACCTCCACAACTAGGATTGTGGGAATCATAGTGAATTAACGAACTAGGGTTACACAAAGTGATTCAAAACCAATGCTAAACACTTCTATTATATTTCTATTCATCTTTAATATTTCTTAACGAAGCGCAACGTTAGGACTTACCCGAATTCTTTACTTGCTTGAACCTAGAGAAGTCGAGATTAGAAAAAGAGAATTACAACAAAGCCTAAATTTTTATGATCATTGTATAACTTGAGTTGCGGTCATAGGATAGTTAATTTGGAACAAATTGATAACAGTTAAATTGAAATTTCTCATGAGACCTAACCCGTTGATTGAGTATAGTCATCCAATAGGGACGAACCAGCCATTTGGATGAACCCTAGTTATCAGTTCTACAAGTAAGCATTGGGATAGATCATGAGTGTAAACCTGAAGTAGTTATGAACCCATGGGAACACTTACCCTAGTTAATTGCAAATCTTAATGAACAACGACTGATTTTCACTCTTGTTTTACTACTATTTTTTTCTATAAACCCCCCAATTTGGAGATAACATACCTAAAAGCTTAAATACGTGCATTAGTCTAGTTTTTATCATTTTCCCTGTGGGTTTGACCCCAACCTTATCATCGTCTGTGCCAGCATCTGAAATCCCGCTCTAAACTCGGCATGAGTGACCTGCTTGGGCATAGGATCTGCTGGTGCTAGCGGGGCTTGCTGATGCCTATCTCCATTTTCATTTTCATGGCCATTTCCATTGCCATTCCTTCTTCCATTCACATGGCATGGAGCCATATTTCTGCAAATGCATATATCACAAGTTAGAAGGATAGAAAGATACTTCATCGCACGACTTAGATCATAAAAAAAGGGAAATTTCCTAAAACGTCTTGTAGCCTCCCCCCATAAGTGTGCCGCACTTCATACCCATGGAAAGACTCTACTCAGTGCGGCTTTCAGACAGCCTAGGACACTCTAAACTTTTTCTTTGATACCAAGTTTGTCACGACCCAAGCTAGGACCCTGGACCGAGACACGGGACCTAGAACCACAAATGGCTCCAAGTCGACCCATGACAGGAATATAGCAACTACATAGCATATATTAAAGCGGAATCTGATAACTAAAACATGAATAAGTGAAAGTCTGAATAACATAACAATCATAAATAGTGTCAACACTTGACAAAGCTGAAAATTTACATAATGTCTGATAAGCCTCTAAACTGTTTGATAAGATGATGGGACAACATCCCCAACTAGCTCGCTAAAGTATGAAACTGAAATAGCATAATCCAACACTAAACTGAAGGTCCTCGAAAGATGAGGACCCACCAATAATGGAAACTGAGCTAAACTGTGGGAAGCTGGACTAACGGTGGAACTGAGTCTGATTGTTCGAACCTGTATCATGAAACTATACATCATAGAGTATGCGGCCAGTACTTAGAATGTACTGAGTATGCAAGGTAAGTAAAACATGTTGAGTAAATGTTAACTTAAATCATGCATATAAATTTAAATTTGTATATCATGAGAGTAAGGACTACATGCTGATATCTGAATCTGAAACATGTATAGTCATAAGCTGAATATCATATATGAATAGAATGACGTAAAGCTAAAAATAGAAATCATATGACTTATCATAGCTGAAATCATAAGTTACACTTTAAAGACAGATTCACTAGATTCCGACTTTCCCGCTGCTCATAAGCTGATCATTGAGTCAAACCTGTTGTAAAACATAATATCATAAGTCATGAACATGAGTAACCGGAAACATAAGGAACAATGGGAGACTCGTCATAACTGACACCATTACGATAGAGCTTACATGATGTCTCAAGTATCACATTTAAGTGGACAAAGCCGTCCAAAACCTTACCAGGGCTAAGGACGCTACCATGGTATCGATATCAAGCTGAAGGCCCCTTGCAGGCAAGGAAAACTCTCAAGGGAGATCCCAATATAAAATATAAACCTATGTTGGTGCATAGTTCTGAGACCGGGGAACCTTGGAACCCCAAGCCTGCTTGGTGCTAGACACTACTCCCAAAAACATGCATAGTGCTTCCATCGTTTTTCAATGAAGCTGAAATCATAATTACATGCATAGTCTGAAATCTGAACATGGAGAGTCTGACTCTAAAGCTGATCTTATTAGCCTTGGCTAAATCATGAAAACATACTTAACTTGTGTGAGTTTGCCCAAATCTTAAAATCATGCATACTTGAAATAGATTTCATAAGTCAAAATCATGGATTCATACATGTTAATTTATAGGCATTCACTCATGTTAAATATCTCATTATACTTGAAATCATGAATTATAAACTTGACTTTTCATAAAACTTGCATAATAGCGCATAATTTTCTAAAACTTGAAATCATGAATTTATAATTAATTCGTGTATAAAATATGCCCATAAATCTTAAAATATGCTTTGGAATATGATGGAAATTGACCTATAGATATATCATAGAGAATTTCATAAAATTGGGTTAAAACCCTATAAGATCATATACTTGAATTTGAATTTATGAACTTGAGGAGAAATTTGGGCATGAGAGTGAAAGAAAACTCTCATTCATAGTCGTACATACCTGGGTAAACTGATTCTCAACTTGTCTTTAAAGCCCAAGAGAATTGGAGAAGAATTGATAGAATTTCTAGATTGATCCTCCAAGAGAATTCAAAGCTTTGCATGTATGGGAAAGTCTAATGACTTGATATAGGCTAAACCCTCTTAAAACACTCCTTCCAAGGCATAAAACAACATAGTTTAGTACTTAGGAGCTTAGAATTTATGAAAATGCCCTTAATAATTTCGCAGAAAAAACTGCAATGCCAGTAGCTATGAATCGTATCATGAATCGTACAATCAACCTACGACTCGTGGGTTCCTTCCGTAACTCGTCATTCCATTTTATCCAACTCTCTGATTATTTCCATGATCTCCTATCATGACCCGTAACTCCCTACTATGAATCATACAATCACTCGTATAACCAGCATCTAAAAAATTCAATGACCTGCTATGACTCCTAACCACGAGTCGTACCCACACACCACGACTCGTGGTTGGGAGGGTGAACTTCTGGCTCCCCACCACGGGTCATCCTACAACCCATACAACCACCTTACGACTCGTATGATGAGTCATACTGAGAGAAAACTTCCAGATTTATGCTGAAACATACTTTAATTCCCGAATCTAGTCTTAGAAACTTTTGAGATATTACAAAAATATCTTTAGATATCAGAAGGTTTCTTTGACATGTAATGCAAGTATATACTCTTTTACAATAACTTATGAGAGAAAAGACAGAAAATCCCCCCTGAACTTGTCCACACAACTCACTTTAGCACTTTAACTTTACGAGTATTTGCTTACCCCCCTAATCTCACTTAAAGTCTATTAGATACCACCCAAAAGTCTGATGTGGAAAATAAATAAAAAAATAAATTAAAAAGGCGCGTAATTGAAAAAAAAAGTGGGTCCATTGATATTTATATTATTTAATAGAATAAAAAATAAAAAATAAATAAAAACCCCTACCCAACTCTATCTTCTTCTTCAAACCCCTCCCTCCCCCACCCCCCACCCCCTTCTCCTTCTTCAAATTTGTCATTCCTCTCTCCTTCTTCAACCCACCCCGCCACCCCCTTTCTCCTTCTTCACCCTCCCTCCCCCAAACCTATCTTCTTCTTCGAACCACCTCATAATTTCTCCTTCTTCGTACCCCCACCCCCACCATTTCTCCATCTTCAACCTCACCTCCCCCCCCCCCTCCCTCACGCACACACACAAAAAAAAATACACTTATTTATCAATTTTTTCTACTTTGTACTTTCAACATTCAATTTTTTAAGAAAAGTTTTAAATTTTTTTGAAAAATAAAGACACCATATGGAGAAAAGCAACCTTCATTTTTCTTGAATTAATTAAGATTAGAAATTAACTACTGTATAAAAATATAAGCAAGGAAAAGAAAATATTGTGAATGAGCAAAAAGAAATGAAAAAAATAAAAAATTTAAATTTAAATAATTTTCAACGTGGCGCTAACGTGGCTGTGATGTGGCAGTAACGTGGCAGTGGCGTGGCGCGAGTGTAAAACACTTCACATTGTAAGAATGGTATTATTCTCTTAGGGTGGTATTTAATAGACTTCAAACGAGATTAGGGGGTAAAAAATTTCATATAAAATTAAAGTGTTAAAGTAAATTGTGTAGACAAGTTCGGGAGAGATTTTATTTCTTTTCTCTTAACTTATGAATGTTATACAAATCTCTCTAGACAATTTATTATAGTTGTTCATCTGAAAGAAAATCTTCAGCATAAAAGTTTTGTGCTTCCATCAGATTTTAGGTACCATTAGTGGTATGCATATCTGTATCTCGAAGAAGCACATTTTATGAGAATTAATGGTTCTCGACTTAAAAAGAGTAGAATGCTCGTGTTGGTTATACATGGTAGAGAAAGAAAGGGGGAATACGAAATAGCCTTTGCTACTTTAAGTACTGACACATAGTTAAGAAACTATTGGTCAGACTTACATCCCTCGCAGATGGACTCAAATTAATATAGCATCACATAAGTAATATATAGGAGGTATACTTGAGGCAAATAGCAAGTCTGTTCCAAAGCTCTCCATACATATATATTCAGCTTCTACCATATTAATCTTAAAGTGGTGAGCAAATCATATATCCTACTCATGCCGAAGAACCTCAAAACTCAATCCAGGAATCAGAAGCTTACGACAAGTTTAGTGAATCCAACATCAGTAGTTGATGCTAATACTGCAAAACTTCCCACAATGAGTGAATCTAGTATCAGTTGATGCAAAAATAATAAAAAAAATTCTCCACAATTGATTATTTTATCCAAAATTCTATTTCCCAACTTAAAGCATGATATGTTGGAAGTCAAGAAATAATATGCATAAATGGTCCAAAAAATTATGCATGAATATTCCCTTCAAGTTTCGTGTCGGAACTTGATGGGAATGGCCTAGTACTTCCTTTTATTCAATTTAAATTCTTGTGGCCTTATAGATTATATTGCCAAGTAAGGTTGAAGTTGAAATTTTATTTATTCTCTTCTCTTTTTTGCTTTATGTGTTTCTTCATTGGCCAACGAACTAACATTTAAAATTCCAAAGGTGACCTAAAGGATGAGGTTTATTGAAATTATATTGTGCTCAACATTTTTCTATCAAAATTATCATAGACTTAATTTCAATTGTTTTGGTGTGTTGTTTATTAATATTTCTGACATACTTAAATTTATAATGATTTTGATAGTGATGATTATAGAAAATTTTCACATCATGACCCTTTTGAAAATGAGTTTGTACATCGCAAAATTAAATATTCTTTATTATTAATTAGAGAAATAAATGTTTGATTATTTTTATAAAACATCATTAAATATTAAAAAAGCAAGAAACAAATATTACAACTGAAAAATATATAAAAGATAAACTTAACCAAAAAGAAGATTTTTATAATCATCATATTATATTATAAGTAGGAAGGCCTCCAAGTCAAAAGTTAGATTACGAAAATACCTCTCTATTAGAAATGAAATTTTTTTAGTTAAATAAATAATTTTTGGTATAAAATTAAATGCATGATAAAGAGTTGTAACATTTTTCAATACTTATTAAGTTTTAATTATTTTATACATATAAAAATAATCAAAACAGGAAGAAAGAGAAATTTTATATTTAAAAGTGGAAAGCTCCTAACTTCAAAGTTGGATTACCATTTTACCCCTTCACTAGATAAAATTTAAAAAAAAATAATAATAATTACATTATAATAAAATTGGGAAGCTTCTAACTTCAAAATTGGATTACCATTTTGCTTCTCCACTAAATAAAATAAATAAATAATAAAAATATTATAATATGATATATATATATATATATATATATATATATATATATATCTGGTAACTCCTAGAGAAATACTGTTCTTATATAATACTTGTGTACAAAAATATAAACTTATATTATATTAAATAAATAAAAAATAAAAATATTTATGATAAATAGTAGCAGATAATCATTATATCGCCATCGTGTTTGAGTCTCTTCAATTTTTTTAATTTTGTGCTCTTTTACTACTTTCCTCTCCACTAAATAAAATAAATAATTAATAAAAATATTACAATATGATATATATTTTTTTTGGTAACTCCTAGAGAAATATTATTCTTATATAATACTTGTGTATAAAAATATAAACTTATATTATATTAAATAAATAAAAAATAAAAATATTTATAGTAAATAGTAGTAGATAATTATTATATTACCATGGTGTTTGACTCTTCAATTTTTTTAATTCTGTGCTCTTTTACTACTTGATCAAGTAATTGTGAAACACTACAACTATATTTATATTTAATTAAATTATAAATAAATGAATATTTAGTCTACATTTTTCAATCTTACGTGTCAATGCAATGCTTCTAGTCTTCCTAAGTTCTTTATAATGAGATGTTTCAACAACATTAAAAATAACAATAAATAATTAAAGATACAATAATGATATATCCAAACTTTTTATCTTTTATTCATTTTTCATGCCTTGCAGAAACAATATAAAAGACACTCAAGATAGAAGGATTTATTTGAGCAGGAAATTAGATATGTGAGAATTTTGTCCAAAGCTTCAACAGATTCTTCTATCTTTTTCTAATATATAAGGTTTATTTTATTTTTATCTCTTTCACTTTGAATAATGATGGGTTTATGATTAAATTACTGTAAATCATGAAATTTTTTTACCTCTTTCACTTTTTGAATTAATGGGTTTAAATGATTTACTTAAAATTTTCTTGAATGTAAAGTTTTTTTTTTCTAATATAGTTGTCTTGACTGTTGCATTTGATAATCATATGTTGATGATCGGGAATATACGGAGCCATTATACAGCTTATATTATGAGGGATTTTTGTAGGTTAGTTAGTTATTTATACGATTATTTATCTTATTGTTGAGAGTTTGATTCCCACGTTGCAATCTCTCCTAATTTTTTTAAAATAAAATTTATGGGTTTGGCAGAAACCAATAGTTTCCTCTCAAATCATGTGTTTGTACTAAAAATCACTTAACTTATTTAAAATTAGTAATCTGAAGCAAAATAAAAATAATTTATTAACAAGAATATTAGATCATAAAAAAGTTATCTTTTTTTTTTAATTCAGAACTTATAATCTCCAAATTTTAGCTTTTAAAAAAGTTTGTACGAGCAATTTTAATAAATCTATTCAGGTGGTCATATCTAATATCTTCAATTTTTTTTAAAAAAATTAATTCTTAAAATTTCAATACATATAATATAACTGTCAAAATTAAGATCACCTCTCATCACTTTAAGTTTGTATTTTTTTCTTCTTTTATTTAATTTATACCTCACGAACATATTTTATTAATATCCTTTATAAGTGAAAAAATATTTTACTAATTAATATGAAATACACATACAACGCACGTGATTAGAAACTAGTATTTATTAAAGTTCTTGAGATACATGATAATGACAAATCTTCTAATTTATGTTAAAATATTTTTAATACTTTAGTTTTTATAAGTGTTAATATTTCTGCTATTTTTAATATTCAAATTTTTTTTAAAAAAAAGTTTAATAAGGCCATTCAAAAATGCGCAAATCACGAGTTAATCTATATATAATATAAAAGTAGGCATTAGAAAAATGGCGTGGCATCTCTCTTTGGCAAGAATCTATTTATTTTTTATTTCCTCATTTTTTTGACATTTTTTCTTACATTTATATTTACTTATTATTGTATAAAAATAAATGTGTTAATTACTACTCCCTTTGTTCATTTTTATTTTTAATTGTAAATAATTAAGTGCCTCAAAATTTTCTACTCCTCTTATTTTTATTTTTTATTGTAATATTTAAAAGCGTAAATATTTACTACACCAACCTTTTATTTTCTTCATGAAGAATGAAATATGTTAAAATGGAGTATGTGTGTGTAGTTCTTTGGCCAAGAATTCTTCATTTTGGCTCTTTTCATTTATTTTTTTTTTAATTTTCATTCAATTCATTTACTCTTATTTGGATGATATGGCATAACACTTAAGACAATAAATTAATTTTTCTTTTATTTCAATTCTCTCGATTTTTTCTTTTATATTTTATCAAAAACTTGATCGTTACAATGTAAGCTCCAATCGGATAATTTTTCTTAAAATATCAAAAATAAATAATTCCGACATCTCATAATCTAACATGAGAAAATGTCGACCAACTTAAAAAAAAGTTGTGACCATTAATAAGATTTTATTTTACAATAATTACAAGGTCGTCAAATATGTGTGTATGTGTAGTTTTTTGACCAAGAATTTTTTATTTTTAGCTCTTTTCATTTTTTAAAAAATTTTTATTCTATCCATTCACTCTAATTTGGATGATATGGCATAGCACTCAAGACAAATAATTTTTTTAATTTCAATTCTCTCGATCTTTTATTTCATTTTCTTACCAAAAATTCGATTTTCACAATGTAAGGCTCCAATTGAGTAATTTTTCTTGAAATATCAAAAATAAATAAGTCCGACATTTCTAACATGAAAAAATGCCAATCAACTAACGAAAAAGTTGTGACTATCAATAAGATTCTCTTTTATAGAAATTACAAGGGATCATCGAATATTATATATATATATATATATATATATATATATATATATATATATATATATATATATATATATATATATTCTCAACAATAAATATTATGTGTCATAATAATAATAATAATAATATATTATATACTAAAGATAGTAAAAAATAAAAAGAGGGATATGACATTTTTGTTTACCAAAAAAACTTATTTATTTATTTTTTTGATCTTCTTCTAATTATGAAATGACAATATCTCCTAATATTTAAAGTATTTTTCTCTTTTTATTTAAATTTATAAGGAGTATTATTCATAATTTACACATTTTTAATTTCTACTCTTAACAATATCCCTGTCTTCTAGAAATTTTTATGTTCATAACCCCCAAACTTTAATTTGTAAGTTTGTGATATCTTATAGAATTTCTTAAATTTTCCATATAAACTCAAAAATTTTTTCATGAAGATTCACATTCAAGGTTATCTTTGCTCTTCTCCATCACTTTGACTTGTGAATGAACTAACATGTAACTTGAAGGAGTATATGAAGGCAAGAAATATTTCTTTCTCAAGTCTTTCTTTTCATTTTTATGTATTTGATTGTGCCTTCTTTTAGCATATTTTCTTTATTTATGCATTATCTCCTTCAAACAAGAAGGATCAACAAAATCTTTAAAACCATCACTATCGAGGTAATTTTGGTAGTAGTGATATTTTAAATGTGCAAATTTATGTGGTTGATCTTTCTGAAAGTAATCAATTTGCCACTGATACTAACTTAATAATCAAAGTATAGTTTGATCATCAAGAGATAATGATTTTTGATTGTCGGTACAATTGAAAAAATAATTTGTAAATGTATTATATAATTTAGTTTCTCTTTCTTTTTTCGAATATATTTATATTTGTATGATTAAAATTAAAAATATAATAAAAATCATACATAATACTTAATATCATATTAATAATTGTTTATGTATTTGTTTGTTTTATGTTATTATAATTAAATAATTTATTTTATTTATTCATAATTGTGTTAAATTTTTTGTCTATTAGCATATGATGAAGAGTTTAGGGAGCACAATATGATGGTAGATCTACCTGCATAGAAAGACACTAGAAGGAATTTTTTTGAAGCATTATATGAAATTACTTTTGCTAGAGATTTTTTTACTTTGGCTAATTATAATAGTAACTTAGCTATACATATTAACAACACTACTTATTTGATCCTCTATGATCCTACATTTTGTTATGAAGTATAAATAATATAATTACCTTATTTTGATCAAAAGAATTAAGATGAGGAGTTCCATTTTTATTGTTCTTGCAAAGAAGATCAAAAGATGAATACTTTATTCTATGATGTCATTGTTTATTTTCTATGTATATGTGACAGTTTATTTTTGTTGGTATTCTTTTTTTGCTTGAAATGTATTTATAATTATTTTTTTTTCTTTTTATACTTTATATGTAATTGGGTAGATTATTTATTATATGTTTTAACAACATAACTAAAAAAATATATGTCTATATCTATATATAATATGGTCTTTGAAATAGTAATGTGACACATTTTTTATGAAGCCAAATTATTTATCTTTGTTCTTTCTTTTTTGACTTTTCCTTTTTCTTTGTCATTTATTTATTTATTTTTACACATGAAATCAATGTGTAATGATTAATGTATTTAATGTCTAATAAAAATATACATTCAAATTGTTTATAACTCATCTCTTCATCTTCCTTATATCTTCCAATCTCTCTCTATATATATATAAAAAGGAAGGATGTGTACGTGTTGACGTGGCATGCTTCAAAAGCCATAATTCTTATTTATCTTTTTTTTCTGTTTTTTGAGTATTTTTATTCATTTTATATATTTTTAAAAAAAACCCATTTACTAACTCATCTTTTGTCCTTCTTTTATAATTAATATGAATAATTAAAGTTATTAATAAAAGTCATAGTGGGGAGGAATACCAAGTCATCAACCATTGGGGATTGATATTCTTTTTTGGGCTACCAACATCTCCTTATCTCCTTAAATACCATTGTTTCATTCTTTTGTTGTGTCTACACCAAAATACAGACCTGCAAACGGCTAGCCCACCGGAGATGAGGGAGGTTTGATGGAGCAAACTAAGCGGCGGACAGATGTATATGAGGCAGCAAAAGAGGCAGACCAGTGGATGCAGGAAGAAATTCCTAAGAAAGAGGAAGTGATTGAGGCTAGTGACTTTGTTTTTAAGTGTTTCTATTGAGTATAAGGACAAGATTAATTTTGGGTTTGTATCTATTAGTAAACATATTTGAGAAAAGTAAAAAAGCTCTCATTAGGTTGCTCTATAGTTAATATTGAGTATACTATTCAATTATCGAGAAAGGACAAATTATTTCTTTTCATTTTGAATGGATTTTATTTCAAGTATATTTTGAATGGCTTGAAACTCTTCTCTCTCTCTCTCTCTCTTTTTTAACTATTAGTACAATGTTATAAATAATTTAATTTAAGTACACATAATTATTTTTTATTTCATTAGATGATACATTAAATTTTTTAAAATAAAATTAGAAGATACAATTTATAGTATCGGTTCGTTTGTCATAACACATTTAATATAATCTATTACACATTAGAAATTATTATTTTGAATAATCGTTGCATGATAAAAAAATATTAAAAAAGAAACTCAAATTTGAAAAAAAATAACGCAGTAAATTAATAAATAAATACTGTATATAGTACAAAAGAAGTGTATCAAGGTAAGTAATTAAGACTTTTATTTATTTGAATTTATAAAAAAACTAAAATATTATTCAAAGCGTAAGAATAGTGAACCTTATTTACATGAAATATCTCAAATAATATTTCTGTCAAAAAATAGAATAAAAGTTCTATTGTCTAAATATATGAAAATAATAATTTTGATTAAATTAAATAATTGATAAAATACATTATTACTGATGAAAAGCAATGGGACCTTATAGGTAGAAGATTTGCTCAATATCGGCAAAAAAGTTAGTTGGTGAGTTTAATATTCTTGTCTTTAGCCAAAACAATCTTGACCTTTAACATTCATAGAAACATGTGGCATTAATCTAAGCTACTATTGATTATTATTGGAGCAATACTCACTGGAGCAGAGCCATTCTCAGAGAGTGTAAAATATAAACAAGAAAGTTGGGGATGTGATTTTGAACGAGAAAAAAACATTGGCTTATTTGAAAGCCAAAGACTGGCACTAAACTATTCAAGATGAATTTATTGGCAATTCACAGTTATCTGCTGCGGTAGTTATCTGCGCAGTTATCCTTGAGAGGAGAAAAGATGAATAGACTGCTATTACTTCTCCATTAAGTTGTTTATAGTAGAAATTGCTAATCTAGAAAGGTAAAGTCTAGAATGGATATCCTACACCGTGTGGTTCTGCTACATAAAATTAATTGCCAAATGTCCAAAAAGAAATACTCGGTACTGTTACACTTTTTAATTTTCTATATAAAAAGAATTAAAGGTAAAAGGGCAAAAAAAAGGTGAAGGAGAGAAAAGGGTGGGAAAAGATAAAGAGAAAAATGAAAATTAAAGTTTCAAATTTATTTAATAGGAATAAATAACACTTAATTTGAGAACATCAATGATGAAAAACTGAAATGGAAATATTATAATTCAAATATCAATCTAATGGATTGTTCTTTACAAGTTCAAATCTCTGCACTGGCACATGGTGATTTTCTTCATATATTTAATAGAAAATAAATAAAAAATTTTAATTACACATATTCATGATGAAACTTTTGAAATAAAAATATCATGATACAATTAGCAAGTAAAATGTATGTTTATAAAAAATAAAATCACTTTTTACATAATGAAAAACACAATCAATCTTATCCTTTTAAATTAATTTTACCTATTATTTTATTATTCACAAGTACAAAATAAAAGCTTTACTTTAAAATGTGTAGACTTACAAAAATAATATGCAAATATTGATTCACATAATTGTTTTGTTTAAACTCATTGCGTTCTCCAACATGATAAACATACAACTTATAAGATAAATAAAATAAATCACTTAATATTTGGTTAGAAAAAATACAAACAAGATGACAAAATCATGTAACATTACACGTTAGTGATCTTCCATTTACTCTATTTACGTAACAAATCAACAACAGATCTTACATAATAAATAAATAACAATACAAATCCTAACCTTCATTCTATTCTTTTTCAAAATCTCCACACTTATTTTCCACAAATATTTAACCAATCCAAAAATTAACTCATTATTTATAAAAATTAGATAGAGAGCTGACCAAGAAAGGGCAGAGTTGTATAAATACTATATACAAAAATACATTAACTAGATATATCATTTATCTTCATACTCATCATCTTCACATAATGCTTGATTCAGGTTACTTTTTCTAATATTCAATACTATTAGAATTGAATAGTACTTTATTGCTCAACTATCTCTTTATTTTGAATTTAACAAATACTTATACATGATATTATAATGAATAAAAATAATATAGAATATGCACGATAAATTATTTCGAAAATTTTTAAGGTAAATTACAAATAGTAACTTTATTAATTATATTATTTTTTTTGTACAATTATCAAAAATATATTTTTGAATACAGATAAAACTGAAGAACCTAATATACCAATGGATGTGATGTATGCAAAAATCATACAAATGCGCACTGCATATTTAAAAAAGGAGCAAGAGCGGTTGAAAAATGAAATATACAAAGGACCTCCACTAGATAAACCAGACAAAGAATGACGAGACGTGTTGATGTATTTGTTTATTATTTTACAATCATTTCATACTGCAAAATATTTGTTACACTTACGTAGAAAAAAGTACACCAGAATATATGTTGTAGTTAAAGGTCCAACCTTCATTTGTATCCTAATAAAAAGCACACGTGCCCATCAAATTCTATTGTTAAATACCTGTTTAGTATAATAGAAATGAAATAAAATTGTTATTAGAGAATATTTTTCTAACTTATTTATTAAGAATATACTATCCATTATTTAATAGATGCTAAACTTGATAACCTTCTTTATTTGTCATCATTGTAATGTTTTTAATAAAATGAAAACAAGAGATGTTAATATGATCGGATAATATACCAAATGCATAATTAATCAGAAAAAAAATTGATTCAAACATATATATTTAAACGCTCGCGCGAAGAGCCGCTACATTCCCTAGTCTTAAATATTATTCATAATCCTCATGTGTTTTATTTTTATAATTCTTAAAAATATTTATTTAATAAATAAAAGATTAAAGTAAATAAATATAATAATAAAGAAACAATATAGAAGTTCAAAAGTTCTTTCTTACAAAAATTAATATTTGCATATATAGAGGATCAAGTACCCCTACAAAAGTTAGAGAAAAGTAAAATTAAAAAAATAACATTTTTTAACTTAATACAATAAATTGTTATTTTGAATTATGACTCCATATTTTATTTACTTCACAGTCTATACATTGTAATTTTTTATTTTACTAAATAGTTTGTACCTAAAAAGAAGTAAAGAATAATTATTTTACATATTAAAAAAAGATGAAAGGATTTATTATATCCAGAATGAAGATAAAAATACACATAATTTTTTTTTCCATTAACCTGAATATAAATTCTACATTCATTAAAATAAAAAATTATCAATCTCTCTATATAAAGATAAAGATATATAAATTTGTTAATTTATGTTATTCCCTAGTTACTCGTTATTTAGATAATGTAGAGGGAGTCGACGGACTTTAACCTTTGGCTAAAGATGCTGGTCGTCTCTCACTCTCCACTCTTATCGGCAAAGCCCAAAGTCTTAGCAGGTATTCCTTTTTTCCACCATGTACATGTCCGATAAACCTCAAGCTATCGACTTCTACAAAGAAGAAACAGAAGATCCACAAAGCCACAAAATGATCGTTGACGTCACTGCTAATACCCAACTTCCACCTGGCCATCACCCTCACCCCCATCATTCCCAGCAACCACCTCAGCAAATTCTCATAGCCGGTGGCGGAGACACCACCAGCAGTGGCGGCGAGGAGAACTGTACAAACCCTTCTTCTGATCTGAAAACCCCTAAGAAACGGGCAGAGACATGGGTACAAGAAGAAACTCGAGTACTTATTGGTCTTCGTAGAGAAATTGACTCACTTTTCAATACTTCTAAGTCCAATAAGCATTTGTGGGACCAGATTTCTATGAAGATGAGAGAAAAAGGGTTTGATAGGTCACCTACTATGTGTACCGATAAGTGGAGAAATTTGTTGAAGGAATTCAAGAAAGCTAAACAAAATCAAGACAGAAATGGGTCTGCTAAGATGTCGTATTATAAGGAAATTGAGGAGATTTTGAGAGAGAGGACTAATAGTTGTGGTGCTTATAAGAGTCCTCCTGCTCCCAAGGTTGATTCTTTTATGCACTTCGCTGAGAAGGGTATCTTCTTTTGCTTCTTGTTTTTGGCTAGCTTTGAGATTTTAAATTCTTCTAATAAGTGAATACTGCAACGGTTTTGGCCCACTTCGGCGTACAAAGATCCTATTGTTTCCTCTTGCCGCTATCCTGTAGATGTATAGGAATGTGATTGGTATGCTTTAGGTAGCCTTTGTTTGACAGTGCTTTTAGCAAAAAGGGGTATTTTATTTTAGAATTCTGTTTGTTTCACGGTTTTCAGGAACTTTCAAAAAGTTTTTGCAAGATGTAAAACGGTTAGAAGTCCAAAAGCTGTTCTTCAACTTGAAACGTTTGTTTGGACTGTTTTTTCAACTGGGAGATAATGTCAGAAGTCCAAAAATGACCTTGAAGACCAAAAAGCCACTGCTCCAGTTGTTTTTTAACCCAAAAAAATTACACTGGAGGTCAAAAATGAGCATTGCAAGTCATAATCTTTCTTTTTGTTGAAGACTGGATTAGGACTTCTTGCTAAAAGTACTTGCAAAAAGTCACTTCAATGCCGCCATAGCTGCTTCGAAACTACTACTATGATTTAGAAAGTGTATTCAGTTTGGTTTTTGCAATTTGTTGGTGTGGTCCATTTTGGTTTGGTAATACTTGGAAGATGGCAAATTCTGAATGTTTCAGCCTTTTTAGTCGTTTTGAGGGTTCGGTTATTTTGTTGTCAATGTAAAAAGCTTGAAGTCTGAAAACTGTTAGGACCAAAAAGATGGGGAAGTTGGAGTTCTCTGTGGTCGCTACTGCTTTGGAAATCAGGGACATGCCTTTTATTCTCTTTTGGTGAAAGGATAATGGTTTGCTACTTGGAACCCTTTGAAGTTAGTATTTTTGACATCTGACAAGTTTATCTATGCTGTGCATAACTTTCTCCAGTTTGGTGTGCATCATGCTCTTACTTTGTAACTTGGGCACACTGCAATATCATCGGTGTTGCTATTGTTCTTGATTCATGAGGATTCAGGATCTTGCTTTCTTGCTTTCCTACTGCCTATCTTATTGTTCCCCTCAACTTTCTTATTTTTTCCTCCTGGGTGGATGTTTGTGCCTAACAGTGATTTATCCCTATATTACCTTTAGTGGTGTGTGGTAAAGTAATCTCTTGGACTTTATCCTACTATGCAGGTCTTGATGATACAAGTATCACATTTGGACCCGTCGAAGGTATGTAGAACGACATCTAAGCTGTAGCATATCCTACGATCTTTAGTTTTAACCAGACATGCTTGCTCATTTATCATTACTTATTTTGCCTTCAGAGCATATATCTGTGGTTGTTGATTTCTCTGCTGCCTACTGTATACTAGTTCATTTTTTGGTTTTGGGGGGGGGGGGGGGGGCTCTATAACCAGAACAACCTCCTAGATGCACTTGCCAAAATGTGAGAATAGGAGGGATTAGTTGTTCAAGGAAAGGGGTAATGTAATATCTGTCCACACAAAAAAAAAAAGAGGGAAGGGGTGATGTAAATTTTAGAAAAAATGGAGATAGATAAAATATAAATTGTCTTTAATATAATGGTATAAAATCTGAAAAGGTTACAAAAACTGGGCTTCTTCAAATTACATGACAAAAGACTCTTGCAAGTCCCGAAAATCCATAATATCAGTAGCAAAAGACCCACTATTCCAAAACGACAAATTCTGAATACATCTAATTTCATAACAGCTGCAAATTCCTTCTTCCCATCAAAGCATCTTTTGTTCTTTTCTAGCCATATAGTCCATGCTATGCATAAGGTGGTCCTCCAAAGCTTCTTTTGCCTCCTATCAATTCTCTGTGTTTGCCAAATAGGGAGTAGCTATCTAGAGTTTGATGGAATTACCTAGTGAACACCAAAAATTCATAAAAATATAGATCAAATCTGCCATGAAAAGCTACAGCGAAGTAGCAAGTTATTCCTAGCATACCGAGAATAAATCCTTTTTTCTGCAGCTTGTCCTGCAATAAACACGCTCTGAGGCAGCAAGCCACTTTAGTTGTTACTTTAGTCTTCTATATCATTTTCCACAGCCAATCTTTTTCATTTTCCATTGAAAGTTCTACCATCATAGCATGTCTTAGCAGTGAATTCGGAGTGGTAGAACGAAAGCTCTACCATAGTTACCGTGAGAAATAGAGCATGGGAGTTTATGGGAATGCATGACTTCAATATCTCATGCTTCTATCTATTTATATACCGACCATACAAGGAGGATATTTACACTTCTCCAATGTGTGGCAGGTTACAATACTACGAAAGTCTATCTAATATCTAACTACTACAAACTACTGGTGTTCCTCGAAGAGGGCTTTCTTCCTCTTTTTTAGATTGCGAATGTGGTCCCAGATCTCTAGCATCATATTTCCCATGACCTAGGATTGGGAGAAGGAAAATGCTCCCAGAACGGAGCCAACCTTTGCTTCGATTGGAGTTTCTCCTCTTCCATTTGAGGGATTCTTGTGAAATTTTTTGCAATTTTACTAAAAGCTATCACTTCATCTCTTAAATCGATAAAGTGATGCGAAGTGAGGGGGCATCGGCTCATCAGTGAAGCTATGCGCTTCAAAAAAGTGTGTGGTTCAAATGATATCTGCGAAGTGATTGTAAGTTCTTTGAATCTCCACTTTGAGGAGTTGGATTAATATGAGTATTATTGTACTTCTGCTACTAAAATTAGTTATTTCAATTGCAATTTGATCATTATAGTACCAAATTCACTTCTTTGGTACACCCTCAACAAGAATTATGCGCATCACTCCAAAGAAGAGTGCACTTCCTTTCTCGCTTTTCACCAAAAGCCTCAGGGGCCTTGCCCTTTTTTTTGCACTTTTCGCTTTTAATAGCACTAATTTTTTGAAGTCTTGCAAAAAAATCCATGGCTTCGATAAAGTAATAACTTCTGAAATTTTAGAATTAAGAATATTTCAATATCAACCTAATAAAATATTGTTTCCTAGGGGCATCCCACTTGTAGATCACATTATTAAGATGTTCTAAGGTCTTAAAACAACTACGTCTTTATGGATTGTAGGGTTTCAAAGTAAAATATATCCAAATATATCCAAGGATGTTACTTTCAATGTTTAGCTCAAGATCATGGTGTGAGTATTATACGTTTACTACTTTTTGGTATACTATTTGTATACAAATGTTTTTGCTGAAATTTGCAATAAGCTCTTATTACTTCAAAAAGATCACGGTGTAAATATTGAAATTGCACTCTCATTAAGGTTATGTTATACATAGGCAAACACATCTATTAATATTTATATTACATATGAAAGGGTTATGATTTTGTATCACAAAATTTAGCATTCAGGTTGCTAGAATAAACACGGGTGATTTTCTAGAGGATTCATATTTAAAGATGGTGTAAGATAATGCTTGGCAAACTTCCTGATGTAGATATATTGTGACTACTCGGATCCCATTGAAAATAAAACTCGCATCCAATTTGAGTCTGTGTTGCCAATCCCATTTTAGATTCACTTCTCTAAACTGCAATGTAATTAGGTATGATCAACATTTTCTTGATTAAAGGAGTTGATTAGGCGAAATCTGAATTTATATGATGCTTTTAGGATACACAGGACAAAGCACTTGCAAAGTATAGCCTAATGGCCGGTGAGCTGGAATAAAGAAAATGGGTGGACGAGTGTTAAATCAAGCAGAGGTAAAATATACTGGTGATATCTCATTTGAAGAATTATTGCTAGGATGAGTTATTCAATACTTGGTATAGGTGGGAAGATGTAGAATCCCACATAATAAATGAGTGTGCAGAGCTGATCCAGACACAACCATTATCTAGGAAAGAAGCATAAAGTTGATCATCATTACTAGATTTTGTAGAAAGCTTAATTTAACCAAACTAGGACAAATGAAATACCATTTCTAAATTTTTATCCTATTCATATGAAACTTATTAATGATCTTGATCAAAATACATCTTGGTTACCAATAAAAAAATTGATGATATTTAACTTGACACAATTCTTAATTTAAAACATTGATTAAATGGAGATTACATTTGAAAACCAAATCTTTTGGAATCGATTTGAGGTGTCTCAATTTGTAGTTAGAATGTCTGGATTAGATTTATTGGAAAGATTATTGTTGATTGTGTTAATTAATTAGCATAGTTTTAGGAGACTTTATTTTTCCTTTTTTCTAGCGTAATTATAGGAATAAAATATTTTCTTTTATTGTAATTGATTGTCTTTTCTTAATTGGTTAGGCTCACTTGTATAAATGCCCATTCTCATGGGATATAAGACATACTAAAATACAAAAAAACTTTTCTTCTTTCTCATATTCTACATGGTACTAGAGCCACTGCGGCCTTTTGAGATGAGTTTTTCTCCCCCACAGCATTAGGATTCCTTTTTTTTAAAATATATATATATATATATATATATATTTAATTAAAAAAGAGGTAGAGTTTGTTCCTTCCTTGATGTCCGCAAGGGCTAATTTTGATGGAATTTTTTTCAGATTCTTTCTTACTTGGGTTCACCTGTCATTTCTGAGCCTACCCACCAAGTTAAGATTTTTCAAGGGTTCCTTATGCTTGCCTTGAATCTTGGGATGCCTATCTTATCAATAGAATGCCACCAAGTTTAAGATTTTTCAAGGGTTCCTTATGTTTCCCTTGAATCTTGGGATGCCTATCTTATCAATAGAATGCCACTTAAAAAAAAATAATTTTCAAGAGTCCTCTAGAGGCTCTTCTATAGGGTGAGAAAAATATGCTGTTCATCAAAAGTTTTGGGTGTTTCTAGTTAGTTCATACTAGAAATTATGAGAAACTTGATCCTAAGAGCCCTTAAGTGTGTCTTTGTTGGTTATTTTCCTACATAGGCCGGGTACAAATGCTATTATCCTCCCTCCACGAGATCCTTTATCAACATGGGGTCTTATCTTTCAAGAGCGTAATCCCTATTACAGTATCACACCATCACTTTAGGTGGAAGAGCAATAAGGAGGAAAATATAATTTTTCCTAGTTCCAGTTTTGCAATCACCACTACAGGGGAAGGTGAAGTTGGAGAAAGAATTGAGAGGGAGATCGTTGGGCGTTTAGATAAACCTGATTTCATAACTTACTCGAGAAATAGAGCAGAGGAAGCCAATATGTAATATGCCAAATTTGAATCCTCTTCTATTAATGAATTATTTACATGTCTTAATGAGTTAGATTTGCCTATTGATCATAGTAAATGAGGTAGATCTTGCACAAACACTCTTTATCTAACTTTATCTCCATTTTATATAGCCTTTGCCTTGTCTTTTTGTTCTGTATCTATTCCCCAGAATTAGTGGGAAGCTTTAGCAAATCCTAAATGGAAGCAAGCTATGATTGAAGAAGTGAAGACCCTATTAAAAAAATGAGACTTGGAAACTCATCACTTCACCTTCGGTCAAACAGTTAGTTGGCTGCAAATGAGTCCTCACAGTGAAACATAAAGTTGATAGCTCGATTGAATGATTCAAAGTAAGATTGGTGGCTGAGGGATTCACTAAAATTGATGGAGTTGATTATCAAGTGACGTTTGCCCTAGTTGCAAAGATGAGCACTATTAGAATTCTTGTGTAAAAGAGTTCCACGTCGGCCATATAGGGATGAGTGGTCTCTTTAACATGGCTTGGGCAATCCTGACCTTTTGAGCTAACTTTTGGCGTTGAGCTAGGGCCAAGATCCATGTTCTTATGTGGTATCAAAGTAGCACGCATCCCAATCCTCGTTTCCCGATGTAGGGCTCCCATATTAAATTGCATATGCTACATATATCCAACACTGAAGTGAGGGGGGTATGAAGTCTTACATCGCCATATGAGGGGTGGTGGTCTCTTTAATATAGTTTGGGCAATTCTTATCTCTTAAACTAGCTTTTGGGATTGAGTTAGACTCAAAGATTCATTTTATTACATTTTTGTCTTGTGCAACTAATCTTGATTGGCACTTGCGCTAATTGGATGTGAAGAATGCATTTCTTCTCGGGGACTTACAAGAAGAGGTACATTTGAAAATCTCTCTTGAATTCGATATTGAACAAAGTTAGGGAAATGTGTGCAGACTGAAGAAAGCCTTGTATGGACTGAAGCAACCCCTCGAGCCTGGTTTGACAGATTCTCCAAAGTGATGATCTCTTTTGGTTAGCAACAAAGAATTGCCGATCAAATCGTCTCTATAAGACAACAAAATGGTAAACTCACTCTTGGGGATTGAGGTTACTAGATAAAAAAAAAGAATCTTGTTTCTCAAAAGAAGTTTATTCTAGGTCTCTCAAAAGAAACTGGGATGATATGTTGCAAGCCAGCATAATTCAGTGGAAATGGTGAACTACCCTATAACCACTTCTTGTGAACAACTCTCCTCAACTTATACTTCACCTACTCTTACTAGAAGTCTAGTCTCTCTTAGACTCAGATTCAATCTCTAACTTCTTAATAGATTGGAAGAGATATTTTAAGTTGTCTTAATAACCCGACTCAATTCTACTCCTAATCACTAATATGAAGGAAAGGGATATGCAATAGCTCTCAGGCACAAAACCCGAGACAATGACTTAAAGTACTTTTCTGAAAAGCTCGTTCCTTGTCCAGTGATCATTCCGATCACCGGAATCATCACCAACATCCGACTTTTAATTTTATTTCGAAAGCAATGGACATCATTTATTTTGTAGTTGGTTTTAAATCTTATGATGTTACAAGAACAAGTGGGACAACAGAAACATGGAATGAGTGGACAGAGAGAAGCAGAAACTGCATTAGAAGAACAACTTTCAGCAGGAACACTATGGTTTGGATCTGTCAGATCTTGAGGGAGGCATCTAAGGCAAACGGAAATGTGGTAAGAAGATGGAAGCGAAGAGACAGGATAGCCGAGATTTTTTGCTCGAAAAATTACAACAGATTTGGTAGGTACATTAGTATCATTAATGTACAGGGGCAGGAGGAGGTCAGTAATAATTATACCAGAGCTGATGTTCAACTCAGGGTGGAATCTTATAGCTGATAAGATGGGGAGGTTCATCAATAGCCACGAACAGGAAGAGAGTATGGGTGAACCGAAAATGACTGAGAAGAACATTAAATACTCAGAGGCAATTAAGAGCTCTAAGTGGTCGTACAGGGAGGAGAAAGGTTTTAATGCCAACCAGACTCTGAGAGGGGGGGGGATCTTACACTTTAATGAAGAGCCAAGCTCACAGAGTGAAGCCTTAATAGGTGTCTTGTGGGCACTTTCTCGGAGAATGCATCTGAAACACCTATACTTTCAGAAATCAGAAGATGGGCGTGCAATATCTGGAAGCAAACACATGGACTGAATGTGTACGAAATGGGTAGTAAGAACTTTCTTTTCGAGTTTTCTTCCAAAGCTACGACAGAACAGGTGATGGCAGAAGATTGGGTATGGAAAAAACCCAATGTAAACTTCAGTGGTGGGAACCAACAGTTGGGACCACACATCAAGAGGACGAACTCGACACAGTTTGCGTGAGAGTTATCGGAATCCCATTGCATCTGTGGTCACAAAGAGTCTTCAAGGCAATCGGAGATTATTGTGGTGGTTGGGTAGAGACTGAAGAAGAAACACAGATGCGCAATCATCTGAAATGGGCAAAAATTAGGGTTCGTGGAGATGGACACACTATCCCGAAGGAAGTTACTCTTGAAAGCGGCAGATTCCTCTTCACAAGCCAAATATGGGTTGAAGCACCGACGAGATTCATCATCGGCGAAGGTCAAAGAAGAAAGGATAATACCCAACAGATATCAAGGTGTGGCACAAAGGAGAAAGGGATGGGAGAGTCCGAATGCAGCAGAAAAGGTACTGTATGTCAATACTAGGCACGTGCAATGCAAGTATCTTTTAAAGACACACTGGATCCAGGAATGAATATGGGCCTCTTGTCACCCTGTGGAACCAGAAGCAAATATGGGCCTTTGTAACACAGTGGAGGCTAACAAATCAGTTTTGGCTCCAAAACAGGCGGACCAATATTTAAGTGAAGATGTCGGCCCATCCAATTCCAAATCCAATATTAAGGTGGCACGTGAGAAACAGGAGGGGCAGGGGTTTAATAATAAGATAGAGTCACAAGCTGCGAAATCCCTTAAAAAGCTGAAAGATCTGGCTTCTGAATTTCTGGATGTTTATAAACAGTGGGAAGAAAACACAGAGGGTTCACAAGCTTATGTGAGCGCTACTATTGCGATGAAAGAGAACCAATGCATGCAGCCAAACGAGACAGAGAAAATGAAGGAGGCCGAAAAGAATGATAGCTTGTTGATGATGATAGAACCCTACAACAACAAAGCCCAATTGAACTCAAATATACAAGACATGCAGATACAACAAATCCACGATGTGGAACCTGTTGCTGTGCATAACCAGAAGGATCAAGAAACAGAGAATGAAGCATCTAACTGGGTTAATTCAAATATTCTGGAATTAAGCAACACCTATGGAGTTACGTTCGAAGGATGCGAGAAGGAAGCCCAAGCTCTATTCTCAAAATTAGATGCGAGAAAGATTTTTTTTGGCAAAGCAAGCACAAATAGAAAACACCAACACCAACACCAAGACTGCCAAAAGCAGAGGAACTGGGAAGAATGAATTGAAAAACCTGGCCTCGGAATTAAATGAAGAAGTAGGAGGGGTACGAAGTAGGGGGAAGGTCCAAAGTTTGACTTATCAATGAAAGTCAATGTGGTTTCATGGAATGTGAGGGGGCTTAACAATCCTTCTAAAAGGAAACTTGTTAAGAGTCTACTGCAGAAATGGAAGGCAGATGCCTACTGTTTTCAAGAGACAAAGCTGGAGAAAGAGGTGGAAGCATACGCAAAACAATTATGGGCTTGTAGGTGGATGAGATGCGGATTTCTTGAAGCTGATGGGAGTAGGGGTGGTATCTTGCTAATGTGGGATAGCAGGTGCTGGATTGGGGTGCAAATGGATGTAGGAAAGTATTCTATTTTCTATAAATTTGAATCTATGCAACAGTCTTTTAGCTGGTATATTACAGGGGTATATGCCCTCATACCTGAAATGAAAAAAGGGATTGTTGGGAGGAAATTGCAGCAATTAGAGGGATATGTGGTTGTCCTTGGATCACATGTGGAGATCTTAATACCAATAGATATATGATAGAAAGAAGGGGTTGTAGCAGAATCACCAACACAATGGCCGACTTTTCCAGATGGATTGAAGAAATGGAACTACATGATCCCAATCTAAATGGAGGCAGATTCACTTGGTTCAGAGGATCAAATCATCTTAGTGCAGCTAAATTGGATAGATTCCTCTACTCAATGGAATGGGAAGAAGCTTTCAAAAATATAAGGCAAAAGATCATTCCAAGAACATTATCTGATCATAGTCCAATAATACTAGAATGTGGCAATTGGGAGAGAAAAAACTCATATTTCAAATTTGAGAATTTGTGGCTGGAAGAAGAAGGTTTCACTGATTTGATACATAAGTGGTGGTGCGAATTTGAAGTCGAAGGATGACCAGATTACAAGCTTAGCTTCAGACTAAAGCTACTGAAAAATAAGCTTAACGTTTGGAGCAAAGGAAAATTTGGAGGTTTAGCTAACAAGAAAAACAGTCTGTTAAAAGAATTTGCAGACTTGGACTTGGTGCAAGACAACAGGGTTCTAACTGAGGAAGAATTGATTATAAGAGCCATTATTCTGGTGGAGCTAGCAAAAATAGAAGAATCACTTGGGGCAAAAATCAAGAGCATTATGGTTACAACAAGGAGAAAGAAACACAAGATTCTTCCAAAGGATAGCAACTGCCCATAAAAGATACAACACCATCGATAGGTTGATGATCAAAGGTGAAGAAATAAAGGAACCTGAGGAGATTAAAGGGGCCATGGTAGAATTTTGTGAAAAGCTATATGCAGAGTCAAAGGAATGGAGGCCATTTTTTGAATATAGGGATTGTCCAAGAATAACACAGGAAGAACAAAACTGGATTCAAAGACCTTTACAGAAAGTGAAGTACTGGAAGTTGTTAATAAATGTGCAGTGGATAAGGCACCAGGACCTGATGGCTTCACCATGGGCTTTTATAAAGGCTGCTGGGAGACTCTGAAAGGTGATATTATGCAAACCATTGGGAATTTCTATCAGAGTGAGATGTTTGAGAAATCCTTTAATGCTACCTTCATAGCTTTAATCCCTAAGAAGTTTGGACGATGTACCAACCAAAGGCATTTCCTTTCAATGAGCGCACAAACTGCTTGACAAGGAGATCGCCGTGTGTACCAGCGTTGCTGCAAGTTTCGACAAAATGGGCAACGTGTTGTCTTGGGTTGTCCTTCCCATCAAATTGTTGCTACTTTGGTGGCTGATAGCCAGTTGGCATCGACAGACAATCAATCTGGCAGAGGATTTCAAACCTATAAGTCTAATAGGGGGAGTTTATAAGATCATCTCCAAGCTACTAACAGAAAGAATGAAAACTGTCATGGCAAAGCTTGTAGATGGACATCAAATGGCTTTTGTGTAGGGTAGACAAATTATGGATGCAGTGTTATTGGCTAATGAGTTGGTGGACTCCAGAGTGGAACAGAACAGGCCTGGATTGCTGTGCAAACTTGATATTGAAAAGGCCTACAATCATGTCAATTGGGCATATCTTATAAACATATTGAGGAGCATGGGGTTTGGAGAAAAATGGATAAAATGGATAAAATGGTGTATTTCCAGTGTGAGGTTTTCAGTGCTAATAAATGGAAGTCCTGAAGGTTTTTTAAGTCTAGTAGAGGATTGAGACAGCAGGATCCCTGGTGACCTTTCCTCGTTCTCTTAGCTATGGAGGGACTAAATCACATGATCAGAAAAGCCAAAACAAATGGTTGGATCAAGGGCTTTGGGACTTAAACCAACAGAGGTGAATGCACAGAGATCACACATTTACTATATGCTGATGATTCTCTGGTGTTTTGTGCGGCTGAAACAGAACAAATTAGGCATCTAAGGGCTATCCTGACCATTTTTGAAGCCATTTCAGGCCTCCATGTTAACTGGAATAAGAGTTTTTTATATCAAGTTAATCAGGTTAATGTAATGCAAGACCTGGCAAGGAATTGGCTGTCAAATGGGGTTTTTACCCACAAATTATTTGGGAATGCCTTTGTGGGCTAAACACAAATAACAGGAGATATGGAATGAAGTTTTGGAAAGATGTGACAGAAAACTATCAAGATGGAAGAGCCAATATTTATCCCTTGGTGGAAGATTGACATTGATTAACTCAGTTCTGGATGCATTACCTACTTATATGATGTCATTGTTTCCTATCCCCAAGGATATTGTGAAGAAGATCAACAAAGTAAGGTGGAACTTCTTGTGACAAGGTAAAAAAGAAAAGTAAGGTTACAATCTAGTCAAATGGGAGATTGTAACACTTAGTAAGAAACAAGGTGGCATGGGGATCAAGAATCTCCAATTTCATAACCAAAGTTTGCATCAAAAATGGATATGGAGATTCTGGAATGAAGATAAGGCTCTTCGGAAGAAATACGTATCAAAGAAGTGTGGCTTGGTGAATCCCTGGACAACAAATGAAGTAAAGACTACATATGGTTGCAGTGTATGGAGAACAATCAAAAATATGTGGAATGAATGCAGTAAAAATTTGAGTATAAAAGTGGGTGATGGGGCAAATACCTCTTTTTGGGAAGATCACTGGATTGGTCAAAGTGACCTCAAAACTCTTTTCCAGGATTTGTACCTTATCAGTCTTCAAAAGAATGATAGAATATCACAAGTGTGGACAGAGCAAGGGTGGAACTTATTGTTTAGAAGAGCATTAAATGATTGGGAAATAGGGAGAGTCACTGATTTGTTACAGGTACTGAATGACTTCACAGGAACTACTACTGAACCAGACAAGCCAGAGTGGAAGTTAGGCAGCAAAGGAATGTTCACTGTAAAATCTGCTTACTGGGAAAAAACAAGATTAGTTTAGCTAAGGCATGGCCTTGGAAACTTATTTGGAAAGTCAAAATTCCAACTAAGGTTTCTGCTTTTGTTTGGTTGGTTACAAGAAGGGCATGTTTAACACAAGAGGCTTTATAGAGAAGAGGTCCACATATATGCTCAAGATGTCTTTTCTGGTGAGAAAGATGCAGAAAGCAATGAACATCTATTTTTACATTGTCAGACAACAACAAATCTGTGGCACATGTTCATATGTATCCTTGGAGTGACTTGGGTGCTACCTAGTTCAACTCTTGAACTTCTGTGTAACTGGGAAAACATTGGGAGAAGAGGGGCAGAGGAAGATTGGTGGAAGTCCATTCCAGCTTGCATCTGGTGGACAATTTGGAAGGAGAGAAATTCAAGGCAGTTCGAAGATAAAGCTAGTTCCATACATACTATGAAAATGAATTGTCTTGATCTTTTCTATTTTTGGTGTAAAGAGGATATAGTGGAAGTAGGAGATATGGTAGAATTTCTAGGCAATTTGTAAAGTTTTTGGAAATTTGCTGTTTTTGGATTAAATACAATGTTACCATTTTCAACAAAAAAAAAAAAAGAACCCGACTCAAAAGAGAAAAGAAGACCGGATTAAAAGAGATCTGACTTTGAATGATTGAACTTGGCTTTTATATCCAAATTATAATGGGACTTATACATCTTCGGATCCTACTTAGGTCCAGCTTTCCCTCCACTTTCACTTTCATATTAGGAACGTCGACTTGCAACGGGAAGGAATAGAGCTATGAGCCATGATATTTGTCCGGTTTAATAATGTGATGTTTGCATTCAACTCTCACTTGTTGTTCATGTGTGTGAGGGCAAGAAACTCCATGAGCAATGCCTAGTTGTGCACAAAAAATAGATAATGGACGAAATTCACCACCTAGTTCGTTTGAGTAACCTCGTATTGGTATTAAATTGATGTTCAATTAAGACTCTAATGGAGCATCATATTTTTAAAATAAAGGTCGACACCAAGAGTATCTGGAATGATCATCCACAAATACCAAAATGATTCGATGACTTTGAGAAGGGTCATATTGTTTCATAATATATCCTATTATATTGTTTCTGAGGTGTGAACTTTGTTTGTTCCATGTTTATGGAGATACACTCATGAACACTGACAGAATATTTTGTCAAACACAATTTCCATTCAATTGGATGTCCTAACAACTTAACAAACAGATATACGAGTGAAGTTGTATAGCAGCCTAGTCTTTTGTTTCTACATAAGCATGTGCTAGGACAAATGCTCAGATCTTTGAAGACTAGAGATTTTTCATCATTCCACACATTCATTGTATAATTATGCCCCATAAAGTATGAACCTGAAGTTTACGGTTGGTGTCATATTGAAGCACATTATCACCATTTAATATTCGAATTGCAGAGATATGTTTAACTTGAAGAAGATTCCCTTTTGAAGATTTGTGGAGAAGTCTTTGAATTAGTCGCATCCGTGCCATTGAATTTTAAAACGGGTAATACTGTGTCAAAATTGTTATACAACACTTTGAAGGGTTTTTCAATTCTTCTTTTCTTGAGGGTCTATTGGAAATAACCTCTCTACTTGCACAAGGTAGGAGTAAGGTCTGCATACACACCACCCTCCCTAGACCCCACTTGTGTGATTACACTAGGTATATTGTTGTTGACCTTGAGAAGGAGGAAAGCAATAGGGCTTCAAACATCCGAAAAAATAAGTTGGAAAATTGAACTACTAAAATTAATTTTAAGAGGAAGAGACGACTTGTTTTACTTGCAAAGTTGACAAGCACTGCATTAATTATTTAATCTAAGATTAGAACTAGAAAGCTGGTTAGTCGTCAACACTTGATTAAGAACTTTATGATGAGTATGACCGTTTCTTTTGAATGAGGGGATTAGGAGGCTCATGATGAGTTGATCTTGTTGTATCCAATTCGAATAAGTCGATTTGGTTGAGGTTTATCTGATTCTTCAGCAGAGACGTGAGTTGGAGGACATGGTTCGGATCCATCAATATAACCTTGAAGGTTTTTTCCACGTAGAAAGGTAGTAATTGTGTTTTCCAAAGTAGATAGTTTTTGAAAGTGAGTTTGATTGCAATGTATTGGTGAACGTGGTTAAGGGAGTTTGAAGAAGCAGGTAATTAAGACAACATGGTCAAGGGAGTTCGAATAAGCAGGTGTTGGAGACATCTTGGTTAAGGGAGTTTAAAGAAGCAGGTGTTAAGAGACAACATGGATATGGAGGAGGATGTGGATGAAGAGGTTGACATTGGGCTCTGATTCCATATAAGACTAGATCACACGTGAAAGATAAAGTAGAAGCTCTGAACTAGATCACAAATGAAATATAAGATGGAAGCTCTTGTTTGATTGATTAACTCACGATTAAAGCAGCTCTTTTATAATACAAGACAATGAAGGATATGAAATATACATGGAATCTAAAGGATACTTATTTACGGATCCCTCGTAGTTGTAGATGGTTAATGTTTCATTTTTGAATAGTTTAATAATAATGTAGGTCCAAAACCTTAAGCTAATTTGTAATCCACGAATTTGGAAGTGGATCACCAGGTGACGTGTCAATCTTTTGCATATGTGCATTACTCGCTCCCCCTTTTAACATGCATGATCATCTTAGATGCCCTGTTGCAGCAGACCTATGGCACATGTTCACAACAATATTTGGGATCAGTTGGATAACCTCAAACAACTTAAAAGGAGCTGTTGAAAGTTGGAGCTTATAGAAAAGTAGATAGAGCCATCAAGAAGATCTGGCAAATGATCCCAGCATGTATTTTCAGTGTTTATCAACAGAGAGGAACAACAGATGCTTTGATGTGTCTTCAACTCCTAACTGCTCTAAAACCTAAGTGTTTGGTTAACCTTTTTTAGTTGGAGCAAATTATCTCTGGTAAATGATGCTATCCCCTTTTAGATTTTATCAGCTCCCTCTCTGTGGCTTAGCAGCCTTGAGTTTTTTGCTCATGGTTTTAAACTCCAGTTTCTATTAGCTTCTTGCAGTGTTTGGAGCTTTAACCTTTCTTTGTAAAACTTTATACATCTTCTTGATGCTTTTCAATAAAACAACTTACTACATCAAAACAAAAATAAAGAAAAAACAGGTACCGTGGTGTTGTTCCTGTTATGCTTAAAAAACTGAATCATACTTCACCTTGAATAATCCTTTGTTTCCCTTAAACATGTATCATATGAAATTGTGGAAGCAGCCATATCGTGGAGTCAACAATACCTTATCATCTTCTATTATTGAATTTCTTTTCTTCCATTATGCTCTAATATATATCCTCCTTTACTTCCCTTCACAAAAGTTTCGGTTACGTTAGGGCAATCTGTAATCTATGGATTTAGACCTAAGAAACTAATCAAAGAAGACTGCCTTTGGATTCTTAGCCATGTGCAAAAAGCCTAACTAAACCTATCAATGCCGATTAGAATGGGATCTTATTAAAAGAAAACCATTTCAATCTAAAAATGAGTCTCCCATATGATTCAAGGAGGGTAGAACAATGATTTTTTCCAACTTAATCATGAGCTCAGAATCCTCAACTGCAAGTTTCCAGTTTGGTTTTTAAAGGAAAGCAAACAAAATTATGGTAAGATGATTGCAGCTTTATTCTTCCTGAAATATTCACTTTCAGTGTTTCTGAATGATCTGCAGTATTTATTGCGCTTCTTTTTTTTTCATGCTAATTTTTTTATTGTTGAATTGCAAGTTACAATGTGCAGTGCTTTTTAAATTTTTGATGTACAGAGAATGGGAGACCAACTCTTAATTTAGAAAGACGTCTGGATCATGATGGCCATCCTCTTGCAATAACAGCGGCAGATGCCGTCACTGCGAGTGGAGTTTCCCCTTGGAATTGGAGAGAGACACCTGGAACCGGTTAGTCTGTGTTACAATTTAGTGTGGAAACCTATATTACTCGGACTTTCCAAAAATGTTGCCGCACCCATGTCGAGTTCTCCAAAAATGCACTACTTTTGGAGTATCCGACATGCACCTGTCGACATTTTTGAAGAGTCCGAGCAACATAGGTGGAAACATCCTCGTGGTTTTGCTTGCTTTAGAGCATATAAATCTCCAACAAGGAATACAAATGGAGTTTGAACAATTTTCACAATAGATTAGAGCTGAAATAAACTAATTTTGCATATTTTTCTTCGTCGGGTCATTCAAACTAGTGCTTCCTGCCTTGATTCTTCAATTTCAGAAATGTAGAGCTAATTCTAAGAACATCCCCCCTAAAAACACTTTTAGAAACCCAGCAACCAATATCTTTATGTTATCTATATACCATTATTATCTGGATTTTGTTCAGATGGCAGTCTTTGGCTTTTGTTTAGATGCATTGTGGCTTTGTCAATTAATTTTTATTGGTACAAAAACAGTACCCTTTTGAGGTTTCTGATAAAAAAAATTGCTTCTTGAGTTACAGTGTCAACTTGCTTAGATTTCTGTTTTCTTCTAATATTTCTGCTTTTGCAGGTGAGCCGAGTCAGTCATATGAGGGCCGAGTTATCTCAGTCAAGTGGGGAGATTACACGAAAAGAATTGGTATTGACGGCACTGCAGATGCCATCAAGGAAGCTATTAAATCTGCTTTTCGGTTAAGGACAAAGCGTGCATTTTGGTTGGAGGACGAAGATAATATTGTCAGAACACTTGACAGGGAGATGCCACTAGGAAACTACACCTTGCATGTTGATGAAGGTAATGCATGCAACAATAAAATTATAACTAGCACTTTGACGAAGTTTCGGCAGTTGTGTCGATATCCACAACAAAGGTATATTGCTCGGACTTTTCAAAAATGTTGATAGTGCGTGTTGGATCCTCCAAAAGTAGTACATTTTTTGAGGATACAGCGCACCCTGTTTAGAGAGTCTGAGCAACATCGCAACAAAATACTCGGGGATGGTAAAGGTGCAAGGAGTATTTCCCTGAGCCTGCCCTGTCCCATCTCTATTCCCAGTTGGTTCATCAATTTAACAGTATCAGATTCATCTATCTTTCCACTATTTCTAACATCCTTTGTCGTGCCTGGAAAAATTCATTTTTTAAGACAATCCCATCTGCAATGATCCAAATTGCATGATCACAATGGTATACACGGTAGCATGAAATTTTAACAAGAAAAGATAGGGAGAAAGATATAACAAGAAATTAGAAGGAAGAAAAGGATAATCCTAACAATTTCAGTTTTTAAAAAAAAGGATAATTCTAACAATTAAAATAGTGTTATAAAATAAATACAAGAAGAAGAATATTGTAGAGAAAGGTAGAGAGAAAGAAAGAGTTTCTCATTTCTCTTGAGGGATGAAATACAATGAATGAGAACCCCTTTATTTATAAGGGAAAATTAGCCCTAACTTTTCTCCAAAACAACAAGATAGACATTCACTATAATACAAATTCATTTATAGACATTCACTATGATACACATTTATAATTCTTCCTCCTGAATGTCTATTTGATAAATAATGTGACTCGTTAAAACCTTACTAAAAAAGAAATCAGTAGGAAAAATTCTAGTGAAGGAAAAAGAGCACGCATATCTAATAATACACATTTTGACTACCTTATTAAAAACCTTATTAGGAAAATTCAGTGGGACAAAAACCTTCCCAGGAAAAAAGAGAACAACGTGTATTAGCTCTCTCTGATGAGAATATCAATCCAAAAATTTGAATCTTAGCATTCCAATCTTGTGCACCATCTTCTCGAAAGTTGCAGTTGACAGAGACTTAGTGAATAAATCAACTACATTATCATTCTAATGAATCTGTTGCACATTGGTATCACCATTCTTTTGGATATCATGTGTGAAGAAAAGCTTTGGTGAAATGTGCTTTGTTCTTATCTCTTTTTATGAATCATTCCTTTAATTGTGTTATGCATGTTGCATTATCTTCATATAAGATCGTGGGTATTTTATCACATTTCAAACCACATTAGATATATCATTGACCTCAACTATACACATTCTTGGCTTGCTTCATAAATAACTATTAGCATGATTTGATGAAGTAATCACAATAGACTGCTTTGAAGATTGCCACATAGAACACGTAACATTTTTGAGTGCGAGCTTTGTATAGGTCAGATAGATACCTCGGATCGGCGTAACCAACAAGATCGGGACTGCAATTGTTAGAATAAAGTAAGCCCATATCGGTAGTCCTTAGATACTGCAATATGTGTTTGATTCCATTCCAATGTCTCTTGATAGAAGCAGAGCTGTATTTTGCTAATAGATTAACTGAAAATGTTATGTAAGACCTTGTAGTGTTATCAAGATACATTAGTGCACCAACCGCACTAAGATATGGTACTTCAAGACCAAGGTCATTGACAAGCTTACCCATGACAATCTTTAGTCTTTCAGTGATGAGTTTGGAGGTGGTCTTGTATACTTCTCCTGCTAAGCTTATTGGTCTATAATCCCTTAGTCTTCTGCTCCATATTTCTTTGGTATCAAAGCAATGTAAGTGGTGTTTAAAGACTTCTCGAGATACTCATTCTGGTGAAAATTTTGAATTGTCTGCATCATATCATCTCTGTTCGTGCCCCAACAAGCTTTGAAGAAACCCATTGTAAGCCATCCGGACCTGGGGACTTGTCTATAGCACTTTGTTTAATTATTTGTATCACTTCAGCTTCAGAGAAGGGCCTTTGCAGCCAATCTTGTTCTTCTTGAGTGATCATAGGACAACCCATGTAGCCGAAATTTGGCCTCCATGATTCTGTTTCAGAGTATAATTGCTTGTAGAAATCCACCATGGCATTCTTAATGTTATCAGGTTCTAAGACCTCTTCACCTCTAGCAGTCAGTCTATTAATACTGTTTTACCTCTTGTGATTTGTTGTCATTTTCTGAAAAAATCTGGTATTTTTTTCACGCTGTTTCAGCCACAATACCCTTGATTTTTGTCTCTAATTGTCTTCTTCCTTGTTAACCAAATCTTCCAGCTCAGCTAGAACAGTTGCCCTAATCATCATCACATCTTCTTTTAGTTCCCTGTTGTCTTGTGAATGGTCCAGTTCAGCCAATTCATTTAGGAGACTGTTTTTCCTATTAAGCAGCTCTCTAAACTTGGTTTTGCTCCATTGTTTAAGCTTACCCTTCAAAAGTTTGAGTTTTGTGCTCAATACATGGTCTAGACAGCCATATACTACAAAATTTAACCACCATTGCTGGATCAAATCAATAAAACTTCCACTCCAAGTCGCCAATTTTCGAATTTAAAATAACTCTTCTGTTGTTCCCAGTTTCCACATTCGAGCATAAGTGGTGTCTGACCAGAGTTTGACCCCGGGCAGTAACTTTTGTCGGGTAAGTCTGAAAGATTCTTCCCACTCCGTAGAGTAAAGAAACCTGTTGAGCGTAGCTGCACTATTGTGAAACACCCACTGAACTAGGTAAACCTCCCTCCATTCAAAGGTGGATCAAAAAGCTCCATGTCTTCAATCCATTCTTAAAGGTCAGCCATTGATTGGTGATTTTGGAACTGCCTCTTTTTTCTATCGTGAATCTGTTTGTGTTGAAATCACCACAAGCGATCCATGATCCCTTCCATAGTCCTCTATATGTCAAATTTCTTCCCAACATGCTTGTCTTTCAATTCTGGAGTGTGGTGCATACAAGCCAGTGAGATACCAACTGAAAGAGTGTTTGGTTGATGTGAAATTGTCGGTGATTGAGAAACTACTTTATCTATCAAAACCCCTGTGCATAATCTGCTGTTCCAATGCATGATAAAGCCATCCCTGCTGCCTTCTGCTTCTAAATAGCCACATCTCATCCATCTACTTCCCCATAATTGCTTAGCAAAAAATTCTACATCTTTCTCCAATTTGGTCCAATAGACATCTGCCCTCCATATTTAACTGCAACTCTTAACAAGGTTTCTCTTTGATACTCTGTTAAGTCCCTAACATTCCACGAATATATATTTACCTTCATTTAGAAGTTAATGGAAAAACCTTCCCCCTACTTCTAACCCCTTCAACCTCTTCATTAAGATCTGACTCTAAATTCTTCAATTCATGTTTTTTTTTATTTGGTAAATAAAAATTTTTATTTATACATGTGAGACATTACAAAGCATGATAGGAGCTGACCACCTATACCTCAATAGAAACAGACAACATTATGCAAACTCCTAATACTACTAAAGCAATACACTAATTGACAATGTTAAGGGACACCATTTAGTCGATCCAGCGCTGGCCTCCATTTCTTCAAAGTCTGACCCTTGATATGTACATGCACTGCAATTTCTCGACATAGCTGTTCTGGATTGAATCTTCCATTTTGAAACCTGCATCTATTCCTTTCCCTCCATATTGAGCTGATCATCATAGCAAACACACAACAAGTTATAGCTCCCAAGCTTGTTCTCTTCTTTGCTATTTGATTTGCCCACCTCAATTCCTCATACCAGCTTCCTAGGGCTCTATTAAAACCAAGCCAAATCAGAACTCTCCTCCAAAGTTGGGAAGTGACATTACATTCAAAAAATAGATGCTGCAATGTTTCATCACTTTTGTCACAAAATGCACACTGGATTGGTACTACAAAGCCAAATCTTTGTAACCTATCCATAGTAGCCAATCTTCTCCAAGTAGCAAGCCAGAGTATGAATTTGTGCTGAGGATGTATGGTTTGTTGTAGTGCAATACTTTTCCAGAACATCTTTGGATAAGTAGGAAGAAGCTTCAGATACATACCCTTAATTGAGAACTTCCCCTGCTTGACAATTGACTGTAAAAGGTCAGAAATTGACCCTGAACCACCTTGAAGCTGGATGATCACCTTCCTTGCCTCTACTATTTTCCTTACCACCCAAGTAGCCTGCATTGAGATTGCACAAGCTTCCACAGTTTCACCTTTCATATAGTATGCATCTAGCCATTTAATCCACAAGTAGTCCTTCTTCTTAGTTACTGCCCATAACAACTTCAATATAGCAGCCAAGTTCCACAGTTGGAGTTTAATGACACTCTGTCCTCCGGCAGCTTCTGCGCTACAGATCTTTTCCCATGATATCAATGATTTCCTTGAGTTATCTCCGGTTCCGGTCCACAGAAAAGATCTACATAGTGCATCAATCATTTTCATGATCCTATTGGGAAACAGAAAGATTTGAGCCCAGTAAGTTTGAATTCCAAAGATTACTGACTTGATTAGCTGAAGTCTGCCAGCATATGAGAGGAGCTTTGCTGACCAGCATCCAATCCTTGCAGTGATCTTTTCCACCAGAGGAATACATTGGGCCACAATGAGCTTTTTGGAGGATAATGGAACTCCTAGATACCTAAATGGTAGTTCCCCTTCTAGAAATTCCAACTCATCAAGCAAACTCTGTTTAGTACTCCGTGAGACACCTGCTATGTATAGGAAACTCTTATCAGCATTTGCTTGTAATCCAGACATTGTTGAGAAGTTCTGAAAGGCGCTATTTAACAACTGGATGGACTTCTTTTCAGCCTTGAAAAACATCAGTAAATCATCAGCAAAGCAGATATGTGCCACTGCTAGTTTTTTGCACCTAGGATGATATTTGAACTCCTTATGCTTCTTTATTACATCCTGCTCCATGTGCAAGTACTCCATTGCAATGACAAACAAATAAGGGGACATTGGATCTTCTTGTCTCAGTCCTCTCTTCCCCTGAGAAGGCTTGGTTAATCCCCCATTTATCACTAAAGAGTAGCTCACTGTAGATAGGCACTCCATAATCCAATTGATGAACTGATGAGGAAAACCTAACTTTGCCAGCAGCTTTTGCAGGAAACTCCATTCAACACTATCATAGGCCTTCCTCAAGTCAACTTTAAGAACACATCTAGGTGACTGCCCTTTCCTGGTAAACCATTTCATCAATTCATGACTAAAAAGGACATTATTAATGATGCTTCTTCCCTCAACGAAGGCAGTTTGAGTAGGATACACTATACCACTGATTACCTTTTTCATTCTGTTGGTCAAAACCTTAGTGATGATTTTGTATATTGTAGAGCAGCAGACAATTGGTCTATAGTCCCTAACAAAGATGGATTAGGAACCTTTGGTATCAAAGTCACAGCTGTACAACTAACTGATGACAGTAGTTTCCCTAAACTAAAAAATTCCTTAACAGCATCTAATACATCATCTTTCACTATCCCCCAGTTCTTAGTGAAGAACTATATGGAAAATCCATCCACCCCTGGTGACTTATCCACTGGCATACTCATGACTGCTTCAACAATCTCTTGGTCAGTAATAGGCATCTCTGAGAGTAACTCAAGCAAGGTCCCTTTCTGATGACAACCACATTTGGACACTCCAGATTTGATGCAGCTGTCCTCAGTAATTCAGAGAAGAAGTTAATAAATTCAGCCTCAACCATATGAGGTTCCTGCACCTTAGTACCAGAAAGGTTATACACAAAGGTAATAGTGTTCTTGTTGGTCCTCATTTTCCATTGAGCATGGAAATATTTGGTATTGGCATCACCTCCAGTTATCCATGAAACTCTGGATTTTTGTTTCATAACCTGTTCCTCCACTTCACTCCATTTTCTGATTTCAGCTAAACAATGTCTCTCAAGTGCAATCAAGTTTGCATCAAGGGGTTGAGTAATAATATGTGCTTGCACTCTCTCCAATTTATTCTTTGCCTGATTTAAATTCTGACTGTAGGTAGCCATATATGTATTCAACTGCTTTAATCCCTTCTTGACAGCTTTAAGCTTCATCCATAATTGGTACATTTGGGCTAAGTTGCTCAGACTCTTCACTTTCGGTGCCGCACCCGTGGGTGTGGGTGTGGGGTCCGTACCCGATCTGGTCAATTGATTATGGGTACTTTGATCAAAATCGACTGAGAAATTCCGAACAGATTCAATGATTTTTGTAATCAAAACAAAAGCTAATGTGAAATTGAAGAAAATGGAATGCCTTGTATATAGAAATTTCTATGTCACTCCTTTTTCTTTTATCTCCTTCCCAGATTCTTCTCTTGCTTAATATTTTCTCCTCAAGTTTTCCACATAATATCTCATAATCTAGGTTTTATAACTCTATTTTTAGATATTTGAATTATTTTTAGCCGAATCCCCGCACCCATATCCATACTTGGATCTGTATTCCCGAATCTTAAAATTTAGACCATGAAGGATCCGATTTCTAGATCCGCACCCGGATCGGACACCCGCACCCGAGTCCAAGCAACTTAGCATTTGGGTTCCCCTAATCCTTTCTTTCCAAACATTTTCAAGGATTCCACCAAACTCTGGATGATTCAACACTATTGTGAAAATTTTGAAAGGCTGGGGCCTTATGCTTCCCCTCTGCATCAACTGAATCATAATATGTGAGTGATCCGAAACCCCCGGGGTCAATACATCTGCTTCAATATGCCCATATTTTGTTAATCACTCAAAGTTGCCAAATTTCCAATGAATCTTGGAGTAGACCCTTCGCCCTGCTTCTTGTTTATTGCAAAAGGTGAAGTGAGAACCTTTAGTTCTCAGCCCTATTAGGTGTAGGTGATCAATACATGATTGGAAAGCCTGTGTCTCCACTGGTAGAATAGTAGAGCCAATTCTATCTTCAGTTGAAAGCACATTGTTAAAATCTCCACATAATAGCCATGGCCCTTTTACATTTTGTCCAACAATGATAAGATCTTGCCACAGTGCCTCTCTATTCTGCTAGTCATACTGTGCATAGATTGTGGTAAATTCTGCATTGAACTGGCCATTCTGATCTTGTAGGTGACAATGTATATACTGCTCATGCTTTGTAATCACTTGGAGTTGAACACTTGACTTCCACAAGAGCCAAATTCTCCCATTATAAGCCATATGATAATTGCAACAAGAACACCAACCAGTACCCAGCTTCTGAATAATCCCTATTGCTTTATTCTCCTTTGCCTTAGTCTCCAAAATGGCCATCACATCTACCTTATTCTTCTGTAGAAACAACCTAAGCTCTTTCTGCTTTAAGGGCTGATTAAGCCCTCTGATATTCCAAGTAGCTATTATCATGTGGGATGGGGTTGACCTCTTGGATCTCCTCCTTGGCCTGTATCAGCTTCTTGGAGGACAGCAGACATATTTTTTGAACTGATCCCTACCTTTGCCCCTTGGTTCAACTCCATTATGGATTGCACATTACCATTTGTTTGAGAAATACCATCCGTTCCTTGCTGAATGACCTTCCCAGTGGCTTTCCAATCCTGCTTAGGCTTCTGTATATTCATAGCTGGCTTCCTCCTCCTCCTCTTCTTAACTTTGTGGAATTCCTTCACCTCAGCTTCCTCCTTCCAACAATTATCAGCCTCATGACCAAACTTCAAACCGCTAAAGCAATATTTAGGTTTCCAGTCATAGGCTACAGGTTGATCAAAACACCCTGTAGGAGTATTCAAGACAATAGATTCTGGAAGAGGTTGAGAAATATCAGTTTCAATTAGCACCCTGGCATACGAAATTCTGCTCATAGTTGCAGTGCACTCATCTGTATGAAGAGGCCTACCAATTGCACTTGCCACCTTGCTAAGGGCCTCACCCGACCAGTACCCTAACGGAAGACCAAGAAAGTTAGTCCATAGTGGAATAGTGGTAATACAGTTTGGGTTGAAATGAAAATTAATACTCCAAGCTTGTAGAACCAACGGCTTATTCTGGAAAGTATAAGGTCCGGCCTGAAGTATTAACTCACAATCCTCTACCGATTCAAACCGAAATATAAAATAGAGAGAACACATAAAGACCTCCTTGTACTTATATCCCTGTACTTGTACCTTAATTTTAAGGAGACACTTCAACTTTACGGGAGTCCTATAACCCCCTCGAACAACTTTGAAATAGTATTTATACCCCCTTTTTCAGCCAACACCAGCTATAAGAAAATATTTGCAAATCACGCACCAATTGTTTCTTGCCACGTGTCAAAGTAATTTTTTAACTATTTTTAATTTTTCTTATTTGATTCCTTTTCCTCCTTTTTTCTTTTTTTAAAAAAAATTTCTCCCTTCTTCTTCATTTCAACTTCTGTAGAAGTTCTTCTGGCTTAGCCACCTCCACCATTGCCACTGCAACAACCACCAATTCCTCCGTAGCACCACCAAATAGATATCAAACTACCATCAATAATTTATGAAAATCAAAATCACCAAATAATCAAAATCTAAATACTCAAATTACCACCAAATCAAAATCTGAAATTTAAATCACCATCTTCTTCAACTTCTTTACTCCAAATTGAGTATCTCATAACCTCACCATTCCCAATCTCCATTTGTAGGAGGAGAAAAAGCCACTGAACTATTTTTCTTTTAAAAACGAAGAATAAGAAATAAAACAATAATATTGCTTTTTCAAAACAATTCGGCAATAATCGATTCAACAGAGCCAAACGTAAATATGAAAATTGTCCTTTATGATTCTGACTGAACAATTACAGACTGTAATTCTAAGTATTTATCCCTCACCACCACTACCAATTGAAATGGGTTTCAAGAGCCTAGTATTAAAAATCATGGGTTCCTAAAGTTCACTACAATGACTAGAAAGGAAAAAGCAAAAGAAAAATGAAGAAGAACAATGATGGACGCGCAGGAGATCTTGAACCACTTGGAAAAAAATAAAATGGGTAAGGTAATGGAGGTAGGGAAGGTGAGGAAGACTTAAAGAAGTAAAAACAAATAAAGTAAAAAAAATAATAGTATTTCTAATAAATAAAATGTAAAAATAAAATAAAAATTTTACTTTTTGCTCATCTCACGCTCTCTTGGAGAGTATAGTACACTCTCCATGCCACGTGGGCTCATAAGGGGGTAATAAATTCACTCTCAATAAGGATAAGAGGGTAATAGGACCCCCGCAAAGTTCAAGTGTCTTCATAAAATAAAGGTCTTAGTTCAAGGAGGTAATGATGTATTCTCTCAACCCTCATCATGAAGCAGCACCTGGGGTTTCCTTGCCATATGCGAAGTAGACAATACATATGCCTCCATTGATTTCATATATGGCGTATCCCCAATAACGTACCCTATGACCGCCGATTTCCAGTATTCCTTTGGATCCTTAAGATCAACATCTTCAATCGCAACACATACCTTCCCCTCGCTGGAAGTAGGAGGCACATAGTCAAGTTTCTTACCTCTGGTTACTGTTCGATTGCCTTTATAATTGTTGATGGGCTCAGGCGACTGGGGAACTGACGTACTCGCATCCGAGAACTGAAGCTTCCTAGCTGTCGTCTCCGAGTTAGCTTTCCCATCTCCATAAGGTTCCAATTGGACAGACATCTGAGAGTCTGAATCCGATTCAATTTGTGGCTCCTCCATAATTGATTGAAATTTGGGTGGGAGGAAACTCCCAAAAGTTAACGGTGGTCTCTTCACTTCATTTCCTAGCTCCGGGTTTAACAAACCGCTGTTTTCTCATAAGTGATTTCGAGGTTGCCTTCAAGCTCAGAGATGGATTTTCTGATCGGTGCATTTTAGCAAAGCCTAGCTAACGTGCGCCGAGAGAAATTTCATCTCCCCCCTCACCAACATCAAAATTCATGTTTGCTTAATCCTCTATTTCTGGGAGCTTTACTCTTGGTATCCTCGACTTGGGACTCTAGCTTCATGTTTTGCCAACAAAATTTTCCTTTTGTCAAAGCTTCACGAGAAGATCTTTTGTCTCTTCCTCATACCAACCATAGCTACACCATATGCTTTGCTCAATTCTGACATATTTGATTTGAACCAGTCTGAGGCTTTGACTTCTGCTTCATGAATATCTGGGGACTGAAAGGAAACTGTTCCACCTCATGGACTTGCATAAGTTGCAAATCTGTATTTTTGAAGGGAGCGGGATTTGTATGACAGAGGTACCATCTGAGGGCACCGAACCAAGATTCTCTTGACTTGTTGATGGTTCGATTGTTTGCATGGTTGGGTTGTTCTGTTGAGGGAGAAGAGATCTGTGTTGGAGCCAACTTTGCTTCCCAGTCAGTGTACGTTTGTACAAATTTGATTGCGATCTCTTTTAATTCCGAGAGAAGTGGGTTGATTTGATGATTGTTATTGGTCTTTTCACGTGCTCCCACACGTCTCATTAAAAGGCTCAAGAGTTATAACTAAGTGGAGCCTCATCCATTTGGGCCAGAACCCCAAATTTGTTAACACCCAAAGTATTTTATGAGTTGGGTATATTTAATTTCTGGCTCACAGGAAGAGCAGCTTCAGGGGCATGTGAGGGTGTCGCATGATCTGGCCTTTCTCACTGCGCAAAAGTACATGTTTCCCAGCTGTATTTTTTGCGGACCGCTGGTCTGAAGAGCTATCCAGATATGATGACACAGAGCCCTCTTCTCCGACAGAGAAAGTTGCTGGCAATTCAACCCAGATTTTGATGGTGTAAAGAATTCCCCCATTCTCAATCATCATCTCCTTAGGGGTGGAACTTCCATCCCCTCTGATTTTAACCCTAGCCTACTTCAGATGGTTGTGAAACTCCTCCTCCGTCTCCACCCAGCCTCCAAAGAAATCCCCAATGATTTTGAAGGTCCGTTGTGACCATAAATGGAGGGACCCTACGAATTTTTCCCAGACAGATTTGGGTTTTCTGCTAGAGTCAATAGCTCCTGTAATGGTGGTCCACCGGTCTAATTTGGTGTTTTCTCCATCTCCACTCACCAAACATCACTTCGTCCGCCACTGTTCTGGAGGCAAATTCCAAGAGCAAACAGTGGTTCACCATCTTGTAAATATTTAAACCATGTGCTTGCTTCCATGTGTTCTGAGATCATCTTCTCAAGTCCGATAGTGTTGGTAGTTCTGATGCATTATCAGGGAATCTGCACCTGTACACCTGTTTAGGACTTTGTTACGGGATGGGGTGGATATACTACCGATGTGGACAGGTCCTTTCTTCTGGTTTGATCTAGCAAGTGCGACGGACTCGTTAAATTCCCTACTAGCCCATTTAATGTTCCTGACAACCTCTGAATAGGGAATATTTTCCTCTGTAAATCTGGTGGCAAAAGAATTTGGTTGAATGGCATGGCTCTTTATGAATCTACCACTTTGTATAGCAATATCTTTCCATCCAACATTGAAAGCTAGTTCCGGAATGATTAGAACTGACCTTCTTCCTCTCAGAGTTAATGCTGATATAATGGCCGAATCTATTGTAGTTTCTTGATACAAAAATCTTCGAACAGGTTATCTTTCTTCTTCCATCTGCTGACTGTGTTTCCATGCACCTTTGAGGCTTCCAACATAACCTGAAAGATCCATCCCATGGTCTTGAGATTGAAAGAAGTTCTGATAAATCCTTGCTTCTTTCTGTCCAGTCGAACCAAACATCTGTGGCTTCCAAAGATTTCATGATATCATAGAATTTGAAGCCTACAGCAAAATAGATGGCGCTATCCATCTGAGAGAAAGAAGATAGAAAAAGAGGAAAGAGGAAAGAAGATAGAAAAGAGAGGAAAGAGAAAGAGGATAATCTGAGAATATTTGGAGAAGGAAGAGAGAGAAAAAGGGAGGATGAGAGAGGTTTCCGGCAATCGGAAGGATCACCAGGGTAGATGTCTAAGGCCCAAAAGGGACCCTAGGGGGGAGTCTCGATAAATGTGTCGGAGAGCATTCTGGATATCTATCTGCATATTTCTATTGGCCAGAAATCTGAACTTGTGACTGAACTCCTACGTGATCCTTGACCTCTTCAAGCTCTCCATTGACTTGTGATTGACTTGTACCAGATTCATATTGTAATGCGGGAACTGGATGTGATCAGATGGCTCCTATCTTGCATCTTTTAATATCTCCCAAAATTAGGCCAAAAAGGAAAAGAAACCAAAAGGGAATAAGGGGCTTGTAATTAAAACATCTATTGATATTAAACCAGGTTGGTGTACTGTAGGGTGTCACAGCAGTCTTCCTGTACAAGTAATACCTTAAGCCTCCCCAAAATCTAATCAATAATTTATACAAGTCAGTATTTCCTGTTAATACCAAATGTACCATGCAGAAAAAAGAGTATTCTAACAAACAATGATGAACTGTCGTTACTTAAGATATTTATAAACCTAAATGCTCAAAAGGGCTCTCCTCCATAATCTTCTTTTTGTGGTCCATCTGCTTTGTCCGCCAGCTGTCTGCCCGTAACTCTGACATGATGCTAAAATGTAGCAAAAGGTGGTCAGTGTCCTCTCCATTTTTTCTGCAAACAACTGCTTACAGTACTGCATCTTCTCCTTTAATTGTCTGATGTCAAAATGCATCTCACAATACGCACCATGTCAAAAACACCGCCTTTATTGGAGCTTTGTAACTCATATTTATTTCCAGGATGGTCTCTCATCACCCTTGTGTGAATAGAAAATTAATGTGACTTCATCATAACGCATTGGCCATATATGGGCGTTATTGATAGTGGTATGTCACTAAAGTTAATCTTTTGCTGAATAAAGATTTGCCTATCTTGCTATTATGGATTTGGTTCTGTTATTTCCTCCCCCCTAATAACCTGTTCTCATTCCCTTCAGAAGAAAAAATGGAGAAACTAACATGATTACTGCTCACAGGCCTGACGATAAAGATCTGCATGTATGATGAGGCAGATCACTTGCCTGTTCACACAGAGGATAAAACCTTTTACTCCGAGGATGATTTTCGAGACTTCTTATCACGCAGAGGCTGGACATGTTTAAGAGAGTATAATGGGTATCGGAATGTTGATAGTATGGATGAGCTTTGCCCTGGTGCCGTCTATCGTGGTGTCAACTGAGGAGGATCAGTAGGGCTTCTCCATCATTGTGAGCTTTTGCTCAAAGCTCATTTGGGTAGTCTAAATTGTATATATGGTTCCAACTCTACCTAATAGTAGCAACGGGAGCTAGATAAAGTAGGGGAGGACATCGGTGTATAAATTAGTTGCATCTTATCTTTTGATTGCATGTAAATCTTTTCGTATTTGATGTACTTCCAGATCCTGAAACCATTTCTCTGCTGTGGCTATGTGCTTATAGCTTTCCTAGTAGTATGTGAACAGAGACAGAAATGACATCCCTTGGCAATCTATAGAGGGGAAAAAAAGAAGCATTCCATTTAATTCATATCGCATAATCAGAACATACTTTTCAATTCTACTTTTATGGGCGTTTTGCCTATTACATTTATAATATATAGGCAGAGGATCAATTGTCATGGTCACATGTAGAGGAGAAATTTTGGGCGAGCAGACTTTGTATACTGAGTTCAGGTAACGCGTTTTGTTATGCCTATTTGAAATCTGACCAAGTTCAGGTAACGCGTTTTGTTATATGCCTATTTGAAATCTGACCAGCAGCATCCTTGCATTAGTAGATGTACCATCCTTTGTAGTCTTCTTTTTAATTAAATGGCTTTCCTTTTCTCTTTATTTTTGGCCCGTGAAAAATGCTAAAACGAAGTTTAAGTGTGGTTGGGGGCCAATGTGAAATTTTTAAGGACTCATGGGGCCGACCTAAGGCTTAACAACTGGAGGTCTAATTTTGGCTCCAAACCAAGTAGAACCTAGACGTCTTCTTTCTCTCTCTTTTCTGCTCTTCCCCTTCTCTCAATAGAAAACATTCTCTTCAAATCGTTCAGGTTTGCAACGAAATTCAATGAGCATAGACACAATTAGCATGTGACTTGAAGTAAATTTTTGAAGTTTCCCTTATTCATTTACCCCGGCAGCAATTTCAAACCTTTTACACTTGAAATATACATGAACGGAACCTTCATTTGATTTATTTTCTAACTTTTGGTAGTTCTGTGTTTATATTATGCTGTTTTTTTGATTTGCGAACTATGTAATCTGATTTTATAGCATAGTCATGACAAAGGATGAAAAATGCAAGTAAATGGAAAAAAACGTGATTTTGAAACGGTGTTGGAAAAAGTATATCAGCGAGGGAGTCCATCGAATATTACAAGAATTACTAACAAGGTTGAGTGGGGTGAGGAACAAGTTGACGAATACACTTTTGATTGAGTTTAGTAATAGACAAAAAAAATAATAAAAATTAAAGCACCGATAAAAGAAGAAAATGATGGTGATGATACGGAAGAAGAATTTGTTGAAGATGTAAAAATTGATGGTGATTGTAAGGAAGAAAAAATTGCTAAGTGTGAAGAAAAAGGGAAAAATGACGATGATGGTGAGGAAAAAGAAATTTATGAAAATTAAGAAAGGGAAAAGTATGCTAATGGTGATGAAGAAGAGGAAGAAGAAACCAAAGAAGGTAAGATGGCCATAAACATCTAAAGTTATGAAATTGACCACATGGCCGAATAAGTTTGGTGGTTCTTTCCTTGGCTAGATTTCAGGCAAGGCAGAGGTCGAGAATACAATTGTTTTTCAAGTTTAGAAAGGAGTTGAAGGAGCAAGACCTTATGACAGAGGTTCAATAATACTACCTAAGGACTTGATATGATCTATGACGAGATCCACAAATCCTAAATGGGTTCTATGGTCGTAAATGGTGCCAGACCCATCGTAAGTTACCCGAACACAATATCTATAATGTTGACTTTTTTTGATTTTTCTTCCATTTTTTCACATTCCCAAGTCTTAAAATGAAGCTACTCTCTTCTCCAAGTCCTCCCATGTCAAGGTAAGCATGTCCCATGATCTTCTAAGCAATTCTAACATAGGATTATGGGTTCTAAGCAAGATTCTATCTTCAAATCCTAAGAGTTTTTCAGAAAAATTCATCTCAAGGTTCAAAAGCAGATTTTTCGCACCCTTCCTCTAAGTTTGTGTCTTTCTTCCAACTAATAAGTTGGACTTTTTTTGAGCCCCCAAATTTTTCAACTAATGATGGTGCTTCTTTTGCTCATATCATTGAGCCCTCTAATGTTCGAACTAATAAGTTGGATTTTCATTCTAAGAAGGCTTTGTGATGCCTACCCTTATTAGAACCTTCACTCTTTTCAAAGGTTACATTGCAAATTAGATTCTTTGCTTCCCTTTTTCCCTTCTTTTAGATTTCCTCCTTGTATTCTTCTTGTCTTTTTATTGTTGTAATTGAGATAGCCTCTTTTGCTCCATCCTTAAAATTATGTCAAGTATCTCATGTTCAAATCCTACTATGTTCACCCCAAAAGCCTTGCATGCTTTAGTCATTGCAACATTAGTCCAATGAGGAGTCTCAATTACCACGGGTGCATTAACCAAACTTTGCCCATTGCAATCGCCATTATGCCAGGAGAGTGGTATAGAATCATTACCTGGGAAGGTCATCGTCTTGGAAGTTGAAAATGGAGAGACTAGGGATCCACACTGATAAAGAGAGAAGAGGAAGAGAGGGGGCTTCATATAGTCGGCTTCATCATCTACTTCATCGCCTTTTCTTTTACTGTCTCCTTACAGGTTACTATAAGTGTTGCTTAAGACCGACTGCTCACTAGAATCGTTGGAAGGCTCTTTATGAGTGGAAATTGCTTGATTTTTAGTAATGAGATTTGATTGGGATGGACTAATCACCTTCCACATCTTTCTTGTCTTTAAATTGCCAATTAACTTTGGGCCTTTTCCATCTTTCTTTATCATAATAACTTGAGTCCAAGTTATATGAGTTAGAATACTTAAGAGACTTGGTGCATTTAGGGCTCTTTATCTAGGACGAATTAGCACAATTGATTCATTCAGAGAGTTTAAAATTTGAATCTGGCTTAAGAGCAAACCTCGATGCTTGTACGACTTTGAACCAATGGACACAGGACTATAGGTTACAAGATGGTCTCACGGCAGTAGTTCCAATGACTTTTCTAGCAACCTTTATGAGTTTGACCATATAATCGATATATCAAACACAAATCTTTTGAAACCATCTCCAAGTTTCTCGGCACAATATCTAGATCTGATTTCATTACAAGTATGGAGTCCAAAGGATATTATTTCTTTTCTTTATGTCCTCATCAGAATCTATGTATCCTCCACAATTTTCTCTGATGAACTTCAAAGTTTTCTTCGTCCACTCATGCATTGGAATACCAAAAACCCTAATCAATCTTTTTCCCGATCCTTGTTCCTGCTGATATCCACCCATTATCGGGGACCACCATTCAAGAGAGAGTCTTCTCCCATTCTAGAACTAACCACTAAACTCAACCCTCTAAACATATTGTCTCGCTGATAGTTAAAACAAGAAGGAACTATGAGCCAAACTTGACATTTTCAGTACCATTATGATCAACCAAGGTTTGATGAAATATTTTTGAAGAGTGTCCGAAGGGGGGTTGGAGCAAAAAGTACCATTGAAAGAACCTACAATGAAACAACTCAGAAACTAAGTAGTTTCATTTACCTTCACCAATCTATCTTCCATTTCTAACCATTTCTGCTTATTGGTTGCTTGATTATAAGACTTGTCCGATGAAGTAAATTTGTGCTAACCTAGGTTCATATTTTGTAGGAATTTGAGAATATTGAAGGCTAATCCACTCCATGAAGGCCAGTCTTGAAAGCACCTACTATAAAGACTAGTCTCACCCCCAAAGCTCAAAGAGGCTGAGCTTGAGAGAGACCTTGCTGGAGAGATGGCTAGAGAGAGGAAGAGATCAAAGCATATTTCCTAAGTTAGAAAAGAAAAGAAGTTAGAGAGAACATAACCCTTGGGTTCTTTTATGAAACACTCCAGAAGTCCCTAAGATCAGACCCCAAACTTAGAGTAAAAACCCGCAGAAAATCTGCATTTTTCCCACAGAATGACTCGTTTGACGAATTGTGGTATGTCCCAATGACTCGTCATGTCAGTTGTGGTAAGTCTTTAGAAAATTTTCCATGTCCCAGTCATCACGACTCGGGTAACGGATTGTGATAGGAAGTGACTATTCATGGTGTCTCTCGTCTTGAGCAAGCAGTCAAATTCCAAAAACATGTTAAATTTTCTTCAGAAACCACAAGCCAGATGATGAGTTGTTGGAAAGAGTAACAACTCGACCTGATGGGCCGTTAGATGAAATTTAGAGATTGGCCAAGAGGGGGTTCAGTGGTAACAAGTGGTCACCACGAGTCGTGCTGAGGACCAATGACTCGTGGCATGACTTGTGGTGCCTGGACGATAGTTTTTAAGTACGATTTTTTAGGGAAATTTTCATAACTTTCTATGATTTTAACTTCTAAACTAGGTAATTTTGAGTTTCATAAGGGGTTTATTAAAGGGTTTTACTAAGACTAAACTCTCATTCCCCTCTCCAAACACCTTAGCTCAAAATCAAAACTCTCAAGGCTCTCAATGAAGTTAGGGTTTATCATCTCAAATTCTCTTGGATCTCAAGATATTGTCAAGAATTCTTCAAGCCTAGGAATGTGGGATCATTAACGGGAGTTTTCTTCTACCCTTATGCCCAAACCTAGGCGTGAACTTATGATTTCAATTCTTCCATGTTAAAATTTTGAATTTCATGAATTTCTAAGGTTAGAACAACTTTTATGCAAAAACTCTAAATTCTTTTATGGATGCGATTCTCTTATGATTCTACATGTATTTTATGATTATGATAGGGTTGATTTCTTTTCAAACTCCTATGATTCTCTATATTCAAAATTAGCATATTTTACTCAATTATGTATGAATCTCATGAATTTCAAATTTAAGTAGCATGGTTGTAAATTCAACATAGTTCTCATAGCAAGTTCACGTATTTCAAGGAAATTAGACAACTTACATGATTTTAAAATAGCTCATGTAAAATCTATTATGTTTTTAAGTATGAGTATAAGAGCCTATGCATATTTTGGGAGTAGTATTTGACACTAAGTAGGCTGGGTTTCCAGTGCACCCAGGTCTCAGAACTACGTGCCATCGTAGGTATGAAGGGGTCCTCGCCAGAGAGTGTCTCTCATGCCCGAATGGGCTCATGAGTGAATTCATGCCTTTATGGTTCTTACCCTTGGCAAGGTATGAACATCCTCCCGACCAAGGTTGCAGGTTAGGCTCCATGATGCTCACTTGGAGTATGTCGATTATGAGAATCTCCTACTCCATGCCATGTTTTATGATGTATTAACTTATAGTATTTTGTCCTATTGATCAGTTTAGGAATTTACTTATGATTTTAGACATTCTTATCCCTATGATTATGTTCAAAAACATTGGGTCATTGTACTTTATTTTAAGATAAAATCTCATATTTTATGACTATATCACAATCATGATTTTTAGAGTAATGTCCTTACTCTTATGTTTTACTTATTCTCCATACTCAGTATATTCAAAGTACTGACTACATACTTTTTATGCTATATTGTCTCATGATATAGGTTCAGGTGTTTAGTCTCAGCTCCGCCGCTAGATACGTTTATGCTGTCGGTTAGCTTGATTGGTGACTCCTCATCATCCGTGGACAACAGTTTTGGTTTATGCTTTCTTCTAGTCATTTCACTTTCAGACTTTGTAGAGCTGGTTAGGGACATGTTCCTTTAGCTCGTCAGATGTTTTAGAGGCTTTCAAACTATCATGTTTAGAAGTTTAGCGGATGGACTCGTGTTGTCTCAGTTTAACATTTTATAATATCTCAAATTTATTCCGTTTATATTACATCTCATGATTTGCTTTTGTTTAGTGTGTGTGCTTATGTTTATAATGTCATGCATGTATCATGAGTTAACTTGGAACTGTTCGTGGTTTTAGGTCCCGTGTTACTTCCAGGGTCTATGCTCGGGTCATGGCAAACTTGGTATTAGAGAATCAGGTTTAGGAGTGTCCTAGGGTGTCTAAAAGCTACATTAAGTAGAGTCTTTTTCATGGGTGTGAAGTGTACCACACTTATGAGAAAGAGGCTACAAGACGTATTAGGAAACTTCCTTTCCTTCATGTTCTGTATTGTTGCGATAAGGTCTAATCCTCTTTACTCTTGTAACTCGTGCTATATGCATTTATAGAAAATGCCTCCCCGAAGAGCCAAGGGAAGGAGAATGGCAACAAAAATCAGCCAGCTCCACTAGCTCCAGTAGATCTACTTAATAAACAAGTTACCTATGCTGAGCCTAAGGCTGCTTTCCAGATGTTGGCACAGGCCATGACGACCCAGGTCAACTAGCAGGTGATTGCACCCGTAAACCCAAATGGGAGTGCTGCAATGGCAAGGGTGTGAGACTTTATTTGGATGAACCCGCCAGAGTTTCATGGTTCAAAGGTGGATGAGGATCCATAGGAGTTCATTGATGATATCTAGATGATTACTCAGATCATGGGTATCACCAGAGAAGAGAGTGCAAACTTGGCATCTTATCAGCTAAATGGGGTAGCTCACATATGGTATAAGCAGTAGAAGGATGGTTGTTAGACGGGTGCATCTCCAGTTGATTGGGATGATTTTGCGACAGCCTTCTTGGACAGATTCTTTCCTGGGGAGTTAAGGGAGGCAAAAGTTGCAGAGTTCATTAACCTGAAGCAAAACAACATGACAGTTTAGGAGTATGCCTTGAAATTTACCTAGCTGTCTAAGTATGCTCCAGGGGTAATTGTTGAGCCGAGTGCTCGAATGAGTAAGTTTGTATCGGGAGTCTCAAGATTTAGTGTTCAAGGAGTGTAGGACCGCCCAACAGATTCATGCCCAACAAGTTTCCTGACTCATCATTCATGCCCAACAGATTGAGGAGGAGAAGTTGAAGTAGAAGGAAAAGAGACTAAGAGGGCTAGGAAATAACACTTTGAGTTCTCTCAATAGAGGAAAGGCGGTGGAAATCTCTCACAATCCCATTAGAGGTCATCATCCCCGACACCATCACCATCTAGCATCGCATCCCCGAGGACTAGAGATGATCAGAAGGGTAGAGCGCCAGGCTCTAAGTTGCAGGGGAGCATGTCCAGTGGACGCACATTCCTATCTTGCAAGAAAGTGTGGAAGGAACTACCCTGGAGAGTGTTTATTTGGAAAGGATTCTTGTTTTGGATGTGGTAAGTCGGTCACAAACTCAAGGATTGTCCCTCAGCCAGACAGGGTGATGGTAGTGGCCGTGCCCAAGCTACCTCTTTAGTAGATGCAAAAGCTCGCCCATTCTCGCAGGGTGACTCTTCCAATGCAGGTGGCAGAAACCTCCAGAACCATTTCTATTCACTTTCATCATGCTAGGATCAGGAGAGCTCACCAGATGTGGTCACGGGTGTGTTACGAGTTTTTTTCCTTGATGTTTATGTATTGCTAGATCCAAGAGCCACATTATCCTTTGTGGCCCCCTATGTTGCTATAAACTTCAGTGTCAGTCCCGAAATGTTACACCCCGAAAATTTTTTGGTGATTATTTGATGTCTGTATGCTAGGTTAAAGGGTGTATAGGTTGTATATTGGTCGTAATGACAAAATAAATGTGTAGGAATGGAAAAATGAAGAGTATATGAAGTTTATAAGTAAGGGTCAAATTTAAATGACCATATCTCCCAATATATAATGAATTAGAAGCCCCACAACCTATCAAATTAAAGGTCTTTGAGTCTAATTTTCAGAACATCAAACCTCTAGTCAATGGAATTCGGAGTAAAAAGTTATAGGCATTTTACCGTGGAACTATCTGGCAGCAATTTGGCCACCACCCTAAAAACGACCACCTCCCAAACACCTTTATATTTTAAGTTCTGTGCTATGAGGTCATTTTCAACTTTTTCAGATTTGAGGTGCTTGCTTATCCTCTAAAATCCTCTCAAATTTTCAGCAGACAACTAAGGAAAACATCAAGCCTAATAAATCAATAGGAATCCCTCAATAAAACACCAACCAAACTCAAGGAAAAGTCCATGGAAGTGAAGGCAACATTGTGGTGAAGTTGTTGCTGCCTTGTAGCTGCATTTTGACAGTGTTGTTGTGGTGAGTTTGCTATATTTAGAAGAATTTCTAAGCTACATATATTCTTCCTCTTGACAAGGATTAAACACAAGTATAAAAGGTAAGAATGATACTACTAACCTTTCTTGAATTCTTTATTAAAAGACTAGAAGTTGGAAGTGTGTTTGGTGTGTTGGTGAACTATTTTTGCTGCATTTTGGAAAGCAAGGTTGCTGTGTTTGTGGACAAGAAGTTGAGGTCAGTTACTCCTATTTTTAACCAAGAACAAAACCCCCACAAAAAGATAAGTATTTCCAGTATACAAACTTGCAAGAATCCTAGTTTGAAACTAGTAGTTGGGTGCCAAGTTTGGCTGCCCTTTTTGGAGCGGTTTTGCTGAAGGTTCCTGCTCATTTTTGAAGGTTGTTGTAGATGTGTATTACTGGTAACATACTCTATGTTTATGGGAGTTGGTTACAAAGTAATTTAGGTAATTTCCTACTTCTATTCTTTCCTTAAAGGTGTGTAGAACAAGTTGTAGTATTATGCTAAAATGTTGCCTTGTGTGTTGTTGTTGTCGCTATTGTTCGTGTGATGTTTTTGGCTGGATATATTGGCCTGAAACGGCCTTTGTCACTTGGTTACAAACTCAAGTAATTTAAGTGTATAAGTTCTGATTGTCGAAAGAAAGAAACGACATAAGAAAGCTCGTCGAAAAAAGGTATGTAAGGCGTCCCGTCCACCGTTCTTTTAAGCACGGTTCGTGCGTTGTAAATTGAATGAGCCAGAAAAATCTTTAAAAGTCTTGAGGCAATATGTTAATCTTCATTAAGCTTTAAAGTTTCATGTTTAATTGAGGTTAAATGTTAAGATTATGGCTAGTCGAAATGTGGTATTTAAAGTGTGATATCGTATTGAGTGTTGTCGTAGTTGTACATCAAGTTAGAGACCCTCAACGTGGAAATTGTTAGATGGTCCTTTAAATTATGTCATATATGTTATATTGATCACATGTGAGGTTCTGGTCACCTTTTGAAATTAGAAATTGAAGCTAAGACGGCGATGTGAGAATAACGAACGCTTAAAATGAATGTTGAATTTCTAAGGGTAAAAGAGGGTGCCGATGCAGCGATTATCTAGCATGGTCACCTACCTTTATGTATATATGTTTTATAGTTCTTAGAGTCTAAAAGATATTCCAAAACTCTTAATCCTTAAACTATTGGCAAGTTACCAGGTTAGCGAGTTTAAGTTCGGCAACGATGACACTAATTATTTATAATTAAGTTTAAGTACTCTAAGTCGAGTTCAAGTTGAGCTAAGCTTTCTAAGTTGAAGCTAAATATTCATATGGAATCCAAGTATTCCAAAATTGGGTCTAAGTATCCATAGTTGGTTCCAAGAACTAGTAAGCGCGGTCCAGTGTCATATTCCTCGAGTCTCATGTTCATGTTAAGCTTTCAAGTCCAGTTTTATGTCCCCTCCTGACAGTTGATACTTTTATGATGTTCAATTGGTCCTCTAAGTTGGACCCGTCATTTAAGTCAGTTACTTTGCATTGTTGAGTCAGTTACTTTACATTGTTCAGTTGGTCCTCCGAGTTGGACCCGTTGTCTGAGTCAGATATATATTGCATTATTCAATTGCTGGTCTCAGTATCAGTTTGCTCATTTGCATATTTTGCATTGTTTACCACACACCCTCTCTGGTTCGAGTATCATATAGCTGATTGTGCGATGAAATATGTATGAAAATCTTGGTACAAGTATCAGGTCGGCTGTATAAAGTCCTGGCCCAAGTATCTGTCAACTCATAAAGTCTTGGTCCAAGTATCAGGAAGCCATACTTAAATCTTGGTCCAAGTATCAGGTAGCCACCCAGTCGATTCTCATGAACTCCAGTCCTAGTATCAGAAGTTTTGGCATATGAATCAGTTATGTTGTGTTCATGCACAAAGTCTGCATATAGGGTAGTCAGTTACAGAGTTACAAATTATCTCTCTACCCTATCTTTTGAGTTACGTTTAGCTGCTATTTGCCATTGTTTATGTTGACAGGTTCCAGAGTATCAGGTTGTAGCTATTCCCTTCTCTGGTTTATCTTTGGCATTGTTTTTTTTTTTACAGCTTTTAGTCCTACATAACAGTGCATTTCTTTATACTATAGTCCCTTCACCTGGGGACCCTTCAATCGTGCTGTAGGTACAGGTAGTAGTTCAGATCGACCGATTCAGTAGGCACTCAGGTCCAGCGTAGAGTTGGTCTGCTATCCTCTTTCAGGAGCTTATGTTTGGATAGGTCATTTTGAGTTTTGTTGTACAGATGGGTAGGCCAGGGCCCTGCCCCATGTATTCAGTATTGTTTTACTCTTTTAGAGGCTTTCGTGGACTAGTTGTACAGTTTCAATGTGTTTTGTCGCCTAGCTGGCCTTCTGTAGTTTCTTTTTAGATATTATTCTGGCCTTGTTGGCATTTTATATTTTCATGTTTGTTGAGACCTGGTCAGTCCATTTCTATGTATAATTGATGGTGACAGGTGGCCTAGATGGCCTAAGGGTTACAGTTCAGACGCTATATAACTAGTTTCTCAATCTCTTCGAAATCGAGTGCCAATCGCGCTCTACCCCAGTTTTGGGGCATGACAGACTTGGTATCAGAGCGAAGTCATGTCCCAAACCATAAAGCCGTATCTAGTACAGTCTTGCTTATGGGTATGTTGTGCACCATACTTATAATCAGGAGGCTACAGGGCATTTTGGAGTTGTTTCACTTCTCTTACTAATAGTTCGTGCTATAGAGTGAGGTCATAAGTATTATGATATCTGAGTCATGTTGTTGTTTCAGAGTATGCCTGTGACGAGGAGGATGACTATGCTGTTGATTGGCACAACCGTAGGTGAGGGTACCAGTCGCCCTCCTGTGGACTAGGGGGACAGATTAGAGGCTCAGAGCGAGTCCCCTGCTCTAGGTGTTACAGTTCCCCCTGCCCCAACTAGAGTAGTGGTAGATAGACCTCCATCTCCTCCAGCACCAACAGTACCTGAGGGTGATAGAGTGGCCGACCCTCCCGCGCCTGTGGCACCTCCGCTTGCTCCAGAAGGACCGGGTCTTGAGGGAGCCGTTCAGTTGTTGGCTCATATTGCTGCTGGATAGGAGCAACAATTGGAGGCAATGTAGGGACATAGAGGTTAGGCAGCGGAGAGTTCTAGAGCCCACGAGTTCTTGAGTTTGAGCCCTCGAGTATTTACCGAATCAGACCCGAGTGAGGATCCGCAGGACTTCAATGACCAGACCTACAGAGTGTTGAAGGTCATGCGAGCGATAGGGACAGGGGGGGTAGATTTGGCCGCATTTAGACTATGGGGTGTAGCTATTTTATGATATGAGGCTTGGGCTCGATCCAAAGGAGATGATGCATAGCTAGCTGAGTGGGAGGAGTTCTCTAGGCCTTTATGCGCCAGTATCTACCCCGAGAGCTTTGACAGGCCCCAGCTGAGTAGTTTTTACACTTGGAGCAGGGCAGTATGAGTGTACGGGAGTATTGCCTTCAGTTTAATTCCTTGGCCCGATATGCTCCACACCTGGTTCAGACGATGGAGGATAGAGTTCATCAATTCGTGTTAGGCCTAAGGATTTATATAGCTCGTGATTGCCTGGGGGTATCTACTCAAGAGCACAGGGATATTGCACATATCCTGGCTTTTGCTTAGAGGGCCGAGGATTTGGCTCACTTAATTCATGATACTCGTAGAGGACAGGAGTAGAGGAAGAGGGATAGAACTGTGAGGTCTTATAGAGGGTCTAGAGGAGACTCCGGGGTTCAGTCACTCAGAAAGTCGGCTCAGCCTACAGAGAGTGCCCCACCTCAGTTTCGAGGTCCGAGGAGAGACTAAAGTTTAGCTCCATCCGATTCCCGACGTCAGGAGAGACCTCCATGACCCACCTGTGCTCAGTTCGGCAAGAAACATCCAGGGTAGTGGCATTTGGGTCAGGATGTATGCTATCAATGCGGACAACCTGACTATTATATGTGACTGTCCATTGGGGACGAGAGGTGGTACCGCAAATCTGATAGGTTCAACAACAACATCATCACCCTTAGTTCAACCTCCCAGGCCTAGTTCTCAACTTGTAGCAGGTCATGGTAAGGTAAGAGGGGAGAAGGTTTTGGTTCAGGGACAGTGCAAAATCGTTTTTATGCTTTAGGTGGTCGCCAGGACTAGAAATCATCGCCTGATGTTGTCACACGTACTTTGATTATATTCTCTCGTGCTGTTTATGCCTTGATTGATCCAGGTTCTACTTTTTCATATGTTACCCCTTTGATAGCGAGTCAGTTTGAGATAGTTCCTGAATTGTTAGTTAAGTTGTTTGTTGTATCTATGCCAATTAGGGAATCTGTATTAGTTGAAATAGTGTACCGTGGTTGTACGGTTCGATTATGTGATAGGTCTATATTAGCTGATATAGCTAAACTTGGGATGGTTGATTTTGACATTATTATGGGCATGGATTGGTTAGCGGCGTGTTATTCTAATGTTGATCATCGAGCAAAGATTGCCAGATTTCAATTTTCGGACAAGCTAGTTCTGGAATGGAAGAGCAATGCCGCTATGCCTAAAGGTAAGTTTATTTCATACCTTAAGGCCCAAAAGATGGTACCCAAAGGCTGTATTTCTCACTTAGTTCGAGTCAGGAACTTGGTTATCGAGCCGGTGACTTTCCAGTTAGTCCCAATGACAAATGAGTTTCCAACAGTCTTCCTAGAGGACTTACCTGGAGTTCCTCCCGAGAGGGAGATAACCTTTGCCATTGATCTACTTCCAAGTACTCAGCCCATATCGATCCCTCCTTATAGAATGGCTCCAGCAGAGCTAAGGGAATTGAAGGAGATGTTGAGAGATTTGCTCGAGAAGGGATTCATTCGACCTAGTGTATCGCCTTAGGGTGCAGCTGTGCTCTTTGTGCGAAAGAAAGATGGGTCGTTAAGAATGTGTATTGACTACAGGCAACTGAATAAGGTTATGATTAAGAACAAGTACCCACTTCCCAGGATTGATGACCTGTTTGATCAGTTATAGGGTGCCAGATGCTTCTCAAGGATTCATTTAAGATCTGGGTACCATCAGTTACGGGTTAGGCAAGTTCTAGACACTAAATGACAACATGGAATACACAAGAAACCCTACACTTATTGCACATATTAAACTCAAGACAGACATATCAACTCTCAATTCAGCTAACCACATAAATTCAAAATTTAAGCAAAATGTATGCAGTCATATTCTTGAACCTAAGTGTCTCAAAAATAGTCATACAATTTACTCACATGCTTCTCAATTATCCTCTGAGGTAGCCACCGAGTCGATCCTCCTAAACTCTGGTCCTAGTATCGAAAGTGTTGGCATATGAGTCAGTTATGTCGTGTTCATGCACAAAGTATGCATATAAGGTAGTCAGTTATAGAGTTACATATTATCTCTCTACCCTATCTTTTGAGTTATGTTTAGATGCTATTTGCCATTGTTTATGTTGACAGGTTCCAGAGTATCAGGTTGTAGCTATTCCCTTCTCTCGTTCAGTTTATATTTCACATTGTTTTTTGTTACAACTTTTAGTCTTACATACCATTGCATTTCTTGTACCGATGTCCCTTCGCCTGGGGACCCTGCAATCGTGCTGTAGGTACAGGTAGGAGCTTAAATTGACTGATTCAGTAAGAGCTTAGATCCAGCGTAGAGTTGGTATACTCCCCTCTTTTAAGAGCCTATGTCTGGTTGGGTCATTTTGAGTTTTTTTATATAGATGTATAGGCTGGGGCCTTGACCCGTGCATTCAGTATTTTTTTACTCTTTTAGAGGCTTTTGTGGACTAGTTATATATAGTTGTTCAATTTCAATATGTTTTGTGGCTAGCTGACTTTCCGCAGTTTCTTTTTAAATACTATTGTGGCCTTAGCGTTCTATCTTGTCATGTTTGTTGAGACTTGGACAGTCCATTTCTATGTATAATTAACTATTACAGGTGACTCAAATGGCCTAAGGGTTATAGTTTATGCACTATATAGCCTGTTCCTCGATCTCTTTGCAATCGAGTGTTTGTTGCGCCCAAACCCCAGTTTTGGGGCGTGACATGAAATCCTCTCAGAACCCTGCTCAGTCTCCACTCTTGTCAGTGAGTTAGTATTAGCACAGAGGTTATATAGAAATTTCCCTGTTACATTTCTCTAGAAAGTCACCACACCTGACTTAGTAGAGTTAGACATGACCGACTTTAATGTTATCTTTGGCATGAATTAGTCATATTCTTATTATGCTTCAGTCAACTTTAGAACCCGAATACTAGAATTTCAATTTTTGAGCGAACCAATTCTAGAATGAAAGGGAAGTTCCGTAGTGCCTGTAGGTCACTTTGTCTCCTACCTTAAGGCCATGAAGCTGATTTTCAAGGGTTTGTGTATACCACTTAGTTTGAGTAAAGGATCCTAAGTCCAAAACCCCGACTCTTCAGTCAGTCTTAGTTGTTCGTGAGTTTTTAGGGGTGTTCTTATATGATCTTCCAGGAATCCTTGAGCAAGAGATTGACTTTGGGAGAGATCTCCTCCCTGACACGCAACCTATATCTATTCCTCCTTACAGAATGACTCTGTCTAAGCTTAAGGAGTTGAAGGAACAGTTCAAGGTCTTTTAGATAAAGGGTTTATTAGGCCCAGTAAGTCCACATGGGTTGATCTAGTCCTTTTCGTGTGGAAAAAAGATGGTTCTATCGGGATGTGCATCGACTACTGCTAATTAAATAAGATCACAATAAAAAATAAGTATCCTATTCCAGGATTGATGACTTGTTCGACCAGCTTCAGGAAGCTAGTTGCTTTTCAAAGATAGACTTTAGGTACAACTATCATAAGCTCAGAATTAGAGAGTGTGGCATTCTAAAGACAACCTTCAAAGCTCGGTATGGTCACTATAAATTTATAGTTATATCTTTTGGACTAACAGATGCTCTTGTAGCTTTTATGGATTTAATGGCAGGGAGTTTAAGCAGTATTTAGATATGTTTTTCATTGTCTTCATAGATGATATCCTCGTATACTCTCGAAGTGAGGAGGAGCATATTGCTCATTTGAGAATTGTGCTGCAAACTCTTAAGGACCGTCAACTGTTTGCTAAGTTCATCAAGTGTGAGTTTTGGCTTAAGTCAGTTGCATTTCTTGGGCATATTATGTCTAGTGAGGGTGTTAAAGTAGTCTCTCAAAAGATTAAGGCAATGAAGAACTAGCCTAGACCTGTCACTCCCACTGACATTAGAAGCTCTTTGGGTATAACTGGTTACTACAGGAGGTTTGCAGAGGGGTTTTCATCCGTTGCTTCACCTCTCACTCAATTGACTCAAAAAAAGGTCACATTTCAGTGGTCCGATACTTATGAGAGGAGCTTCCAGGAGTTAAAGACTTGACTCATTTCTGCTCTGATCTTCACCTTGTTAGAAGCACGAATGGATTTTTAGTGTATTATGATACCTCAAGAGTTGGCCTCAGGTGTGTGTTGATGCAGCATGGTGGGTCATCGCTTATGCTTCTAGAAAACTTAGGACTCATGAGAAGAATTACCCAACAAATGACTTTGAGTTAGTAGCTATAGTGTTTGCCTTGAATATTTTGGAGACACTATTTGTATGGGGTGCATATTGATGTGTTCACAGACCATAAGAGCCTTGCAGTATGTGTTTAGTCAGAAGATCCTGAATTCTCGGCAAAGAAGATGGCTTGAGATTCTCAAGGACTATGACATGAGTGTTCTTTATCATTTGAGTAAGGCCAATGTAGTGGCTGATGCTCTTAGTAGGTTGTCTATAGGGAGTATGGCTCATTTGGAAGATGGAAGGAAGGAATTGGTTAGAGATGTCCGTAGACTTGCTTGTTTAGGGGGTTCTCATTATAGATTCGGTTGAGGATTATGCTTGACTTTACATAAGGGAGTTAATAAAGTTGCATAGAGACCCTTTGTCCATCATTTCTGATAATGGTTCTCAGTTCACCTCACAATTTTGGAATTCTTTTAAGAGTGTCTTGGTACACAAGTTACTTTTCACTCGCAGACAAATGGTCAGGCTGAGCGGACCATTTAGACTTTAGAGGATATGTTGAGAGCTTGCGTGATTGACTTCAAAGGAAATTGGGATGATCACTTGCCTCTTATTAATTTTGCCTATAATAATAGCTATCACTGCAACATTCAGATGGATCCATTTGAGGTGCTTTACAGACGGAGATGTAGATCACCAATTGGATGGTTTGAGGTAGGCAAGGCGATGTTGATAAGACCAGATTCAGTTCATGAGGCTATGGAGAAAGTTCAACTTAATAGAGAAAGGCTGGAGATAACTAAGAGTTGTCAAAAATCCTATACGGATGTAAGGAGGAAAGAGCTTGAGTTTGCAGTTGATGATTGAGTGTTTCTGAAGGTGTCACCCATGAAGGGGGTGATGAGGTTTGATAAGAAGGGAGAACTTAGTCCCTAGTATGTTGGTCCTTACAGGATTCTGAGGTGCATTGGCAAGGTAGCCTATGAGTTGGAGTTTCCTGCAGAGTTAGCTTCAATGCATCCAGTTCTCCATATGTTCTTGTTGAAAAAGTGCTTTAGCAATCTGGCTCTAGTTACGCCTCTAGAGAGTATTTGTGTGAAGGATAGTCTCTCTTGAAGTGCAAAATCCGAGCGTGGATCCTAGATCGAGACACGGGGCCTAGATCCACGAATGACTCCAAGTTAACCTATGACACATACATAGCATGAAGAAGAACATATCTAAAACGAAAAGTAAGGCACATACATAACACAAGCAGAAGTCTAGAATACATCATAAAGCATAATTGGAGACAACAAATCTACAATGCTGAGTCATCTAACATACAATCTGAAAGCCTTTAGCCATAAAATGAGCTGATAGGAAAGCACCCCCAACTAGCTCGCTAAGTCTGAAATTGAGTAAACATAGACAAAGAACATAAAAATACTGAATGTCCTCGGATGATGAGGACTCACTCAAAAAGGGGACTGAGCTGGACTGCCGCAGGAGTGGGACTAATGACGATGCTAAGACTGGTCGCCCAAACCTGTATTATGAAATGATATTGTATAGAGTATGGGGTCAGTACTTTGAATGTATTAAATATGTAAGGGGAGTAAACATGCTAGTAAAATAGTACAAAAAAGATATCACAAGAGTAAAATAGTATAAAACGTAAGTTTCCGATCATAAACTGAACATGAGGGCTCAAGACATTTCAAAACTATTACATAAGCTGAACGTGACCAAATTCATAGTAAAACCTTGTGAAAACATAACTTGAACCAAGATATCATAAGTCCAAAAATCATGAAACATGAACATGGATATATATATATATATATATATATATATAAACATATATATAAGCACTAAGGAACAATGGGAGTCTCATCATAATCGACACCATCATGATAGAACTTACATGATGCCCCAACTATCTCGCTCAAGTGCGCAGAGCCGTCCCAAACTTGCCAATGCAAGGAATGACAAAGGCGTGATATCACTCGTGACTCAGGACGACAATCTCCAATAACAACAAAGCCTGGATGTGCCCATTTAGGCGAGGGATAAATTCTCTAATAGCAAAGTTTCCATATTCCTCGGGCTAAGAAAAAATTTTCTAATATCGAGGATCTCTTATCCTATGATGGCGCGTAGTTCTGTGACTCGGGATTTACTTGAACGCCTACTCAATGCTAGACACTACTCCTAAAAACTTGCACATGGCTCATGCCATTATCATGAAAACATACTTGAACTTGCATGGGCTATCCAAAACATGAAATCATAATCATATTTGACATACATGAAATAACCATGAAAAGGATGCCATAGAGTTGGCCTTGATACTTGAACTTGAATTTCGTGAAGATCCTACATGCTTGAATAAAAGTTCATAACTTGAAATCATAAAATTCATAAGCTTATGATTCATAAACTTTCACACATATTTTAAAAATACATCATGACATGAAATCAGAGGCTCATAAACATGGAAATCATAGGATCATGCATAATAGGATAAAAGCATCATAAATTTGAAATCATGAAATCATAAAAAATTTGAGGGTCAAATCTGTCATAGTAACCATAATTCATCAATTGAAACATGAGGGAATTGAACCCATAAGAAAGATCATATAAGATTTCATTGAATTGGGTATAACCCTAGAATTTTCATAAAACTAATTGATTGAAGACTTGAATTCATGAGTTAGAGATGGATTTGGGCATGAGGGTGGAAGGGGCTTTAGGATAGTATAGGCTACATAAGTTATAAATCCCAAGACCATTTTCCGATATCTGATTGGCTGACATGATGACTAATCTGACAGAGAGTAAGACTTAATTGCATCTAGCTTCCCAAGTCGTCCATTCTACTGGTTGATAGCTCCTGAACACTTTTACTGAAACAACTTTATTGTTTCCCCTAACTTACAAACCTACCGGTCCAAGATTTCAATTGGAACCTTCTCATAAAAGATATTGTCATTCTCACCAACACCTCTTCACCCCTTTCACGGGTGAAACTTTTCACGACACTTGTTATCTGGACCAACTTCCCTGAATACCACCATATCATTTAAGCTTATTACTACAATCATCTTTTGGATCCTCTATAGCCTATACTATCCTAAAGCTCCTCAGACTCCCTGATATAACTAACAATTGCACTTCATGAACTCCTACCTACTGAGCATCAAAGGCATGAATAGGGCAGCAATACTGGACATATCCATTGCAACCATCATTTCTGTTACGGTGAACGTATATAGGGCTTAGAGTAAGGAAATCATAAGCACGAATCGTTCAAGAAATCTAAGCTGCACATATACTTGATGTAGCATGAATTTATGAGCCAGTAAGGTGGTGTCATGACCTGAGAAGGGACCCGGATCGTAGACACGGGACAAGGGATCTCGAGAGACCCCAAGTTAACCCATGGCATAAGAATTAACTATCTCATTCAATAAACATGAAGGAAACATAATTATAAGTCAGTGGAAGTCTAATTTAGCATAACAACAGAATAAACATCTGAATTGAATGCATGTCTAAGTCTGAATAGCCTCTAATTTGGACGAGATGATGGGACAACACCCCCAACTAGCTCAAAAATACTTAAACTGAAGGTACACTCAAAATAACTGAAGGTCTAGTCCTCGAAGGATGAGGATTCACCAATCAAGCAAATGCTAACTTTGATAGGCAGCTAAGAACGGGGCTGAACCGAGAACCCGATCCTGCATCATGAAATGATGCAACATAGAAGGTATGCGCTCAGTACGTGAAATGTACCGAGTATGCAAGGTAAGTAAAACCGCTTTAGTAATATCAACTAAATCCAGTCATACATATATATAATAAACTTTGAGAGTAAGTAGAAGAACACATGCATTCATTCTGAAATCGAACTTTATCATAACGTGCTCATGCATGGCTTTAGAATATCATGGTTGACTCGAATGACTCAAAGCTAAATCATAACATTTACATCAAAAGCTGAACAATGAGTCAAACCTTTCTTTCCCTACATGCATGCATACCATAATCATCATGTGTAATGGATGTGTAAATTCAAATGATATAGACAATGGGAGACTCGTCACTTAACCGACATACCACGATAGAGCTTATGTGGTCCAAACTATCACACTTAAGTGGGTAGAGCCGTCCATAACCTTGCCATGGCGATGGGCGATACCATGATATCAATATCAAGCTCAAAGGGCCAATCAGGCTGGGGATAGCTCACAAGGGAGGTTCCAATAATATAATAGAATCAATCCTACGTCGGCACATAGTTCTGGGGTATAGGGTAGTCGATCCTTAGCCCGCTCGGTGATAGACTCTTCTCCCAAAACATGCAATGCTCTATATCATATAATTACGAAGCTCAACATCATCTAGTGACGAAGCTCAACATGGAGTCATGAATAAACTCAACATCGTATGAGATGAAGCTCAACATTGTCTATTGACAAAGCTCATTATGAAATCATGCATGCATTAGATGCCATGTAAATATGAAGCTCAACAATGTCATCCCGACAAAGCTTAGGATAGAATCATACTTAAACTCAACATCATGTGAAATGAAGCTTAATGCCAACATACATCTCGATTATGAATTCATGCATATGAGAAGCTTCACTATGACACATACCACAAGCTCAAGAATAGTGGGAGGCTTCACTCCAAAATCATGTGGTAAGGCTACTTTAGAATTGTAACTTCATTATCATCAACGTGAGGGCCTTTCCCAAAACCTTATCATGCTTGAACCCATTCAAATCATTTGATAACATTTTAATTTGGGAGATTTCACTCCAACACGAAATAATATAGTCAATTCTTGAAAATCGTCAATTTTACTCAACATTGGGCATTACCCAAAGCTTCACTATACATGGGTCTATTTAATCTTCTTTCACAACATCATCAAAATCATGGGTAAGGTCAAAAACATACTCTTCATCATCTACTCCATCATCATCACATCATATAAGAAACTCCCTATACATGGGCGTTTTAGATTCAATTTTTAGAAAGTAATTTTTGTAAGAGAAATTAAGTGAGAATCTGCCCAAGCTCGATAAATCATCAATATCAACTCAATTAATCATACCTATGAATAGAAATGTAAGAATCATACAATTTGAATGAAAATCCATACTTGATCATCACAAATTAATCATAAATTAATAGGGAATGGGCATGGGTGTGGAAGAAAACACCCACTCATAGCCTTACATACATGGGATTGAAGAATCTTATCTCTTCCTAATTACCCAACTGAGATTTCCCCTTGAAATCCATGAATTTCTCCTCACTTTCTCCCCTTCAAACTCTCACCCTTGCATGCATGAAGAAAATGGCTTAGATGGGTCTTTCTCAGCTTAAAACCCTCTATTATGAGCTCAAAACAACGTAGTATAGGCCCTTAGAACTTAGGAATTACGGAAAATCCCTTACTGAAATCGCTGAAAATAATTGTTAGGGGGTCCTAACGGATGACCTGACGACTCGTTACTAGGGCTCAGGATCCATTGGTTCACCCGTCAAGTACACTACCTCATCTCGTAAGAAATTTCCACTGTCTTGGTAACGGCCCACCTAACGGGTCGTTAGGACTGACGACGAGTTGTTGGGTGCCATCCGTCAAGTACACTGGATAAGCTTCACTGTCCTTTTCTAGGAACACCCCACGACTGACCTGACTACTCTTGGTGTCTGACCACGAGTCGTTACATCGCCCGTTAGGACCTCGAGTCCTCCATTATCCCAAGCCTTCCCCACGAGTCACTTGACGACTCGTTTGGCCTCTTGACGAGTCTTTAAGTGACTCATTCTGCAACTACTGCAACATTTTTTAGTTTTTCTCCTGATTCACTTTCGGGTCTGATTTTTGAATTCCCGAGGTATAACAGGTGGATCCTAAGGATTGAGTTCATAGAGCTGAGCACACTGGGAGGTATAAGCTTACATACATAACGAGTTCCATAACATGAAGTTGAGTTTTATGGAGTCATGGAGTAAGATTAGGATTGCTAACTGAAGCGGTTACCTATCATTCTGGGTATCTGAACATAAGCATGAGTAGATCATAACATCGACTGAAACATAAGGGAAAATATCCGATTAGGAAAGGATCAACACCCCAAGGTTACTATTTTCTGGAACTTCCCTACCCGAAACAACTCAAGATTTGACTTGGCCCTTCAACTTATCATCTCCCCCTTAGCTTAAGGTCATCCTTCTAAGGCTCTTGTATCCTTTATTAAGGCTAGGATAACATGACTAATTCTTGACTTGCCATCCACCTTTTGATGGTGGAACTTAGATGGGCCCTTCATAGTAAAGTCTTGAACCCTAGTAGCTGCCATCCCTCCTGTAATGTTAGCAAGTACGATTCCTTCTAGTTAAGATGGATGGCGCATTAACATTCTAAAGGCATCTCCAAGCTCCGTATCAGTAACATGCCCACTCAGGGAGCCTGCTGGAACTGGCGGGGCTGGTGTTGTCCGTCACTAAGTCCTCTTCCGCTGGCTCCTCTGGGAGGCATTCTCGGCAAATGCATATAGCACGATTTATAAGAGTAAGAGAGTTGTACTTTATCATACGATATAGGATATGAAAGAAGGGAAGTTTCCTGAAACATTTCGTAGCATTTTCTTCATAAGTGTGGTGTGCTTCACTCCCATGAAGAAGACTCTACTCAACGCGACTTCCAGACACCCTAGGACATACCTAAACCTGATGCTCTCATACAAAGTTTTTCATACCCAAGCATGGACCACAAATCGAGACACAGGACCTAGAGCCATGAATGACTCCAAGATAATCCGTGGCACATACATAACATGAATAAAAGCATATTTAAAATGGAAAGTAAGGCATAAACATAATATAAGTGGAAGTATAGAATACATCAAAAAGCATAATGGGAGACAACAATAATATACTGTCTGAAAGCCTCTAGCCATAAGATGAGCTGATGGGACAACACCCCCAACTAGCTAGCTAAGTCTGAAAAAGAATAGACATAGACAAAGAACATAAAGCTACTAAATGTCCTCGGATAATGAGGACTCACCCAAAAAGGGTACTGAGCTAGACTATTGTGGGGGCTGGACTAGCAACGAGGCTGAGACTAGTCGCTCGAACCTATACCATGGAATAATGTAGCATAGAGTATGCGGTTAGTACTTTGAATGTACTGAATATGTAAGGTGATAAACATGATAGTAAAATAGTATAAAAGAGATCATAAGAGTAAAGTAGTATAAAACGTGATTTTTCGATTATAAACTGAACATGAGGGCTCAAGGAATTTCAAAAGTGTTACATAACCTGAACAAGACTGAATTCATAATAAAATCTTGTAAAACATAACTTGAGCCAAGATATCATAAGTCGAAAAATCATGAAACATGAACATGAACATATATATATATATAGGAACTAAGGAACAGTGGGAGATACATCATAACCGACACCATCATGATAAAGCTTACATGGTGCCCCAACTATATCGGTTAAGTGGGTAGAGCCATCCCAAATTTGCCTATGCAAGGAGCGATTAAGGTGTAATATCACTCGTGACTCAGGGCGACAATCTCCAGTAACAATGACCCATGTATGCACCCATTGACACAAGTGAGACACCAATAGCGAGGATCCCATATTCCTCGGGCTAAGGAAAGCATTCTCTAATATCGAGGATCCTTTATCTTACAATGGCACGTAGTTTTGAGACCCTGGGTTTGCTTGAACCCCTGACCTACTTGGTGCTTGACGCTACTCGCAAAAACATGTACATGGATCATATTCATTATCGTGAAAATGTAATTGAACTTGCATGGGCTCGCCAAAATATGAAATCATAATCATATTTGACATACGTGAAATAACCATAAAAAGGATGCCATAGTGTTGGCTATGATACTTGAACTTGAATTTCGTGAAAATCCTATATTCTTGAATTAAACTTCATAACTTGAAATGATAAAATTCACAAGCTTAAGATTAATAAACTTTCATACATATTTTGATAATACATCATGACATAAAATCATAGGCTCATAAACTTGGAGATCATAGGATCATGCATAGTAGGATAAAATCATCATAAACTTGAAATCATGAAATCACAAGAAATTTGAGGGTCAAATCTTCCATAATAACCACAATTCATCAATTGAAACATGAGGGATTGAACCCATAAGAAATATCATAGAAGATTTCATTGAATTGGGTCTAACCCTAAAATTTTCATAAAACTTTATTGAAGACTTGAATTCATGAGTTAGAGATGAAATTGGGCATGAGGGTGGAAGGATTCCACCTATTCATGACCTTACATACCTGGTTTGATGTTTCCTTAAGTTGCCTTGCAGACCCAAGAAATATTTGAAGGAGTTTAATGGAGAACCCTAGCCTTGATCTTGAGAGAAAAATAAATCTTACTGTCTTTGAAGAGAGTGAGGAATTAGATTAAGTTCGACACTTTAATTTTTCCCTTAAGAAGCCTAAAATGATGTCATTTAGGAGTTAAAAAGCATAATAATTTACCAAAATACCCTCAAACTACCGAAATGAAGCTTGAAACTAGCAGAACCGTACTGAGGTTCGTCCAATTCCTGGTGCTATTTTACTAAACTGCTCATAACTTTTTACTCCGAACTTTGATTGATGCATGGTCAAATGCATTGTAAATAAGACTCAAAGGGATTCAATTTGATTTTATGAATCACCCAAAAACATTTTGTGAAATGGGAGCTATGGTTATTTGAAGTTGACCATTGTAGGAAATTATATGAAAACTCAATCCATAAGAAGGCTCTCAACTCAACTTTGTGCTAGAGGTTCCTTATGAACTTAATTTGTATCCAAATCACTTCTCACATTTAAGAATTGTTCTTAACACCTAGTTTCCATAAAATTCATTGGTCTTGGGTCTTTCCATTTTCCTTGAACGGTTTCAAACTTAGCCCGAAAGTTTGAGGTGTTATAATATCTCAACTCACGATTTAAAGAACGACCAGTAATATCTAAGAATGGTCCGTACAATCCCCTCATGGATTCTAGGCCAATTTCTATCAGTTCTCTAAAACACCAAACAACTACCAAACCAATGACCCATTGGTCTAATGGATGACTCGTTCTGAGAGTTTGTTTGGTCCTGGTGGTTTCTCCTGCTGTTTTCTACCTGTTTTGTACTATAAGTCTCAAGTCTGATCTAAGGGAGTTTTTGGGGTATTACACAAAGAGGTTTTTGTTGAGATTCTTGACCTTCGGGTTCATTAGCAGAGGAATATGGAGGTTGCTTCAGTGGAAGTCCTTTGGAGGAATCAGCTTGTAGAGGGAGCTACTTGGGAAGCCGAAGTAGATATGATGGCCAAGTACTCTCACTTCTTTCCTTCCAACTCAGATCCAGCATGAGGTACCAGTTTCCTTCTTAGAGCTCTATCCAATTACTCTAATGTCTTAGTATGTATGCATATTTAGTGAAATCAGTTTAGTGTATGCATCTAAGATTGGAGTCAATTTCTCCATTATATTCAGTGTTTAGCATTTAGTGTTACGATTGCAGCTCTTTTCCTATTTTTCAGCTCTATTAATCTCCATCTAGGATGAATGTTCTCAAGGGGAAGATAATGTAACACCTCAAAAGTCCCAAAGATCAGACCCCAGACTTAGAGTAGAAACCAGTAGAAAATCTACACTTTCCCCACAAAACAACTCATATAACAAGTCGTGGTATGTTCCAACTACTCATCATGTCAGTCGTGCTAAGCCTCCAAAAAGTTTTCCATGTCCCAGTCATCATGACTCAGGTATCGAACTGTAGTAGGAAGTGATGATTTGAGTTTTCTCTCATCATGAGCAAGTAGCCAAGTCTAGAAACTTATTAAATTTTACCCAGGAACTACGAGCCAGACAACAAGTCGTTGGAAGGAGTAACGCCTCATTCTGATGGGCTATTAGATGAAATTTAGAGATATTTCAAGAGGGGTTTCAGTGGTAACGAGTGGTCACCACGAGCCATGGTGAGGACCAACAACTCGTGGCATGACCCGTGGCGCCTGGATGATAGTTTTTAAGTACAATTTTTCAGGAGTAATTTCATAACTTTCTATGCTTTTAACTTCTAAAATTGGTCATTTTGGGTTTCTTAAGGTGATATTAAAGGATTTTACTTAGCCTAAACTCTCATTCGCCTCTCTTATACCGTAGATTCAAAATCAAAACTCTTAAGGAAGCTAGGGTTCATCTTCTCAAATCTTGGTCTCAATCTATTGTCAAAAATTCTTCAAGCCTAGGTATGTGGAGTCATCAATAGGGGTTTCCTTTCACCATTATGCCCAAACCCAAACTTAACTTATGATTTCAATTCTTCCATGTTAAAAATTTGAATTTCACTAATTCTAGGGTGAGAACCCCTTTTATGCAAAAACTCAAAATTCTTTTGCGGATGTGATTCTCTCATAATTCTATAGGTATTTCATGATTATGATTGAGTTGATTTCTTTACAAACCTTCTATGATTTTCTATATTCAAGTTAACATGTTTTACATAATTATGTATAAATCTCATGAATTTCAAGATCAAGTATCATGACTGTAAATTCAACATAATTTTCATGGCTAGTTCACGTATTTCAAGGAAATTAGCAACTTACATGATTTTAAACTAGCCCATGTAAAACCTATCATGTTTTCAAGTATGATTATGAGCACTATGTATGTTTTGGGAGTAGAATTTAACATCGAATAGGCTAGGGTTTCAGCGTATCCAGGTCTCAAAACTACATGCCACTGTAGGTATGAAGGGGTCGCTAGAGAGTGTCTCCTTCTCCTGAATGCATGTTTTCATGGTCCTTACCCTTGGCAAGGTATAAACACCCTCTCGTCCAGAGTTATAGGTTGGGCTCCACGATGCTCACTTGGAATATGTTAATTATGAGAATCTCCCACTCCACGCCATTTTTTATGATGCATTAACTCATAGTATTTTGTCCCCTTGATCAGTTTATGAATTTACTTATGATTTCAGACATGCTTAGCCCTATGTTTATTCTTTAAAAACCTTATATCATTGTACTTTAGTTTATGATAAAATATCACGTTTAATGACTATATCACGATCATAATTTTTAGCATAATGTCCTTACTTTTATGTTTTACTTATTCTCCATAGTTAGTACATTGTAGTGACTGCATACTTTTTGTGCTATATCATCTCATGATAAGGATTTAGGTGTTCAGTCTCAGCTCCGCTGCTAGATACGTTTCTGTTCTCGATCAGCTTGATTGGTGAGTCTCATCATCTGAGGACGACAGTTTTGGTTTATGCTTTCTTCTAGTTATTTCAGTTTTAGATTTTGTAGAGCTAACTGGGGACCTGTCCCTTCAGCTCGTTAGGTGTTTTAGAGGTTTTCAACTATTATGTTTAGAAGTTCAGCAGATTGACTCATGTTTTCTCAATTTTACATTTTATGATATCTCAGACTTATTCTGCTTATGTTACATCTCATGATTTGCTTCCACTTAGTGTGTGTGCTTATGTTTATGATGTCATGCATGTACCATGGGTTATCTTGGATTTATTCATGGTTCTAGATTCCGTGTTGCGTCCGAGGTATATGCTCGGGTCATGACATTTTATATGCAAATGACACGCTGCTACCATTAGGTGCATCACCTGCTTAAGGAACACTAGGTCAATAGTTGAAGTGAGCTAAGTAGGTGAATCACCTACTTTGAAGTTTATGACCTAGATTCTTTTAAAATGAAAAGTGGTCTGGGTTAAAGGTTCAAGTACCGGACTCATATGTCCTTGGTTGATATATATGTATATTATTATATCATTTTGACATAATACGAAGGCAAAACACAAGAAAAATTTTGACTCTCTCCCTAAGACACTCATGACCGCCCTATCTCCTTCTAAGGTTCTTTTTTTCTTCAATCTTCTCCAAGGTTTAAGGTTAGTATTTTGCAGTGGTTTCTTGTAATTTTATTAAATAAAAGGTTGTATATAATTTCCATACACTTTGGGAGAATTTAGGAAACCTTTAGAGGAAGCTCTCTAGGCCGCCCCTGTGATGTGAGGTTGTTTTTAAGTTGTTTTCTTCTTGTCTCAGGGGTCTTGTTGTGAAGAAAAGTGTAAGGTGTTGAAGAAGTGAAGTTAAGAAACTAAATTCCCAGAATTTTAAGGTAAGATTTTCCTTGCTTCATCCCTTATTGTTTGTTTTTGTAAAGAAAGAGACGGTTCTAGAGGTAATTATTGATATACTTACGAGATGGTAATTGGAAGTCGTGAGTTCAAGTTTTTTTAAAATTATGATTGAGCTGTATTATATGTATTGATTGTTTGTAAAGATTGGAAGACTCATATGAGGGTTTCTATTTTGGGTTGGAAATGGAGGGTGTGTGATACACCGAGTTTTTGGTTATTGTGTGGGCTTATTGCTCGTTTGGTTATGGCGGACAATGTTTTAGCCTTTCATTGTTATTAGATGCTATAAATATGTGTATTGTGTGTTTAAATTATGGCTGTAATAAGAGAGGAAGGAAGAAAGGAGAACATGTATAAGAAAAGGGTCCAATAAGCAAGTCACATGCCTAATAGCTGATATGGGGCACAAATGGATCAAATGTGTTAATGGGATATTTTTAATGACTATACCACTTGATTTTGTGTAGAGTACCTACTGTAAGGAATGATAATAGTCCATCTTAATCTCATAGGACACGGAATCTAGGTGTGTAAAGCTGAACCTCCTTCACTGATAAAGCAAGACCTGGAGTCTTATGTTTCTCCAATAAAGGTCAAAAAAATATATATGATACATGAAAATAGAATCTTCTTCTACTACAAATTTATCATATGCTTATGTGGCAAGTCTATATGTGTTCATAGTACTCCTAATCGAGTCACATATTCATAAAGTTTACTTGACCATATTAAAACTCTTATAATTTACAACTGTATATCTATCACCATGTATTAAAAGGTAAAATAAATAGTCGCACATGACTACACTTTCATAGATCATATAGTTATATGATTCTTAAGTTAAAAGAAATACTTGATAAGCGGGACATATGTGTATATGACTCATGAGCTCCTAAAAGCTCCTTAATTGTTACGTGAAAGATATAAGTGGCAATTCATGTGATATGTCTTAATTGGTAATATGTGATTAAAACCTACTATGCAGCATGGGGAGGAGGGATATTTATTGGTCCACCATGTGATGCTATTTCTATGCACAAAATTGGACTTTGTGACATATGTGTGATAGCTAGTTAGAAAGTCACACATTGGTTTCCTGACTATGCCAAGATATGGCATATAGTCCTATGACCAGAACTTTATAGTGAGTGCGTGGAGGGCGTACCATACAGTGAACTGTGATATTTAGTTTTTTAAGATATAAAGATTTGTAGGTTTTGGCAACATATACCTTACATGTATTCACTGACTACCTACAGAGCCCTGATGTGCTATAGGTTTACAATACTTTAGATGCTTAAAATTGAGGAAATAAGTATGGACTTAGGTGTGTTTATATGGATATGATACACTATTACTTTATTTTCAGGGAAGATAGATGTTAGAGTTGAAATGTGCAAAAGAAGGACAAAAATGCAGAAAAAGGGCTAAGTACGGACCTCAGTACGAGCTGTACCATCCTGGTACAAGCCATACTGAGAGTCATGAAAAAGTATAGAACAGTTGTTTGAGGAAAAGGCATAGTATGACTTATGGTACGAGTCGTGCCACAACAGTCATAGAATTCAGAAGATGTTGCACAGGACAAGTCTCTAGGTATGGGTAGTAACCATGGATCGTGATATCTACCTAAGATCCGTACCAAGGAGCCGTGGTAAACTTCAGAAGGATTGAAGAATGGAATATCTCAATGTACGACCGGAAGTCACAAGTCGTAAGATGCAGGTACAATTCGTACCAAGCCACCCGTGAAAATATTCACAGGATGCCTGAACTCTCAGAATCAAACCACGACAAGACAGTACGACTCATAGGTTCATGGTACAAGTCGTACTAGCTTCCAAAACTTAGAAAAAATAGAAGTTGCCAAGCATTGTACGAGTAAAGATACAACCTGTACGATCCAGTTACAGATCATAAGTGAAGTCGGCGATAATTCAGCAGTTTTTCCCTGTTTACTTAGGAAAGGGTTATAAATATTTGTATAAATATCTTTCAGTTTATTTTTGGTCAGAACAAGTCAGAGAAGAAGTTAGAGAGAATCAAATTTAGAGAAAATTAATTGTTGTTGATTTTCTATTCAAGTTTTGGTGAGACTTTCTTGAATTGATTTTTCTCGTTGTTCTTGAAGTATTCTTCCTTAATTCTTGCAATAACCAAGTGGATTGTCTTCAAATCATCTTTGTAAGTTCTAAAATTATGTATTTGTCCACGAATGCTTATAATTCTCTTACAATCATGAGAGGCTAAAACCTTCACAACTAGGGTTGTGGGAACTATGGTAAATTAACGAACTAGGTTTGCACAAAGTGATTCTAAACTAATTCTAAACGCTTGTATTGTATTCACTTCATCTTTAATGTTTCTTAACGGAAGAAATAAATTATAAAAATATACTTGTGAATTGCTCCTCTTCCCTTTATATTTCCAAATTAATAAAAATGATCCAATTAAATATTATAATTTGATAATATTTATAGATAATAAGAATTATTAATGATACAGTAAGCAAACACCACCACAAACTCATTTATTTTGTCTATAAATAAATCCTCTAAATTAATAAAGATTGTAGTTCATTTCCTATAAATTTCATCACCTAAAGTAGTAAATCTTACATTTGCAGAAATTACATTTGCATAAACATATATATTTATATTGATTTCAAACTGAAGAAAGCTTGCATCACTTGGTTAATAGAGGAAATTTAGGTTATAAATGCACTTCAGTTACAAATCCAACATCACCATATGAAAAATAGAACTGCTCAAATATGATGAGAACTTGTTATAATTTTTGATTCTCTTTTTATCTTTTCTTTAATATGTAATGAATCATTAATATTGTTCTCAAAATTTTGAGAATATTTTCACATGCTCATTTTAACCTCATCAAATATGAAATTTATAAAATATAATAAAGTATTACGATGTCCAAATTATCGTTAAAATTCACATACAATATTTGAGTGGACACTGAATTACTACATTACATTTATCATCATTCATGATAAATAAATATTTAACTACGTATTTATAAAATTAAATTTCACATATATAGTTTGTGATATAAATAATGTGAATTAAAATATAACATGATTCAAAATGATTAACAATAAATTTTAATTAAATGAACTTAAGAACATTTTTACTTACTGTTTTTCTGACTTTATTTGGTGGTTGTTCATCACTATCATTAAAATATTTAGTTTTCTCCTTTTTGCAAATTGTGATGAAGATTATAAAGTGATTCATCTGCAAAAGTGATATTTATTTAAAAAATAGTCTCATATGATATAATAATTTATTTTGATTACAATTAGAAATTAAATTTTCTTTCTATATTATTTTTAACATAATATATTGTGTTTTAATCTTGATTATAATTAAATGATATAATGAGTAGCTTAATTTTTTCATTTCAAATAAGTGTTCTTACTTATTTTTGAGCTGATGTTTTTATTTCTTTCCTCATTACAGTTATTGCATTATTATTTTATTGCATTATTATTTTTATAATATTATTACATTGTCATGCCTTTTTTAATTAGCTTATCATTTTAACTAGGTGCTTATATTTTATCCATTGCTTACCTTTTTTAATACAATACTACGTAAATAAGAATTTTCTTACTCCTTAAGTTTTAAAATAAAATAGTGACGTGTTTTAAATGTCTATTTATTTGAGCAAAACATATGAACCATCAAAATTATTTGATGATTTTTTCTAATCATCCAATAAAAAAAATTTAAATATGCCTTCTTTATATTTCAATGTTTGAGACGGGGCTTTCAAAGTATCCGCATGATTAATAAATTTTGTTCAGCTACACTTTCAATATTGTATCAAGCATTAATAATTAATATAATGATTTCTCAACAGAAAATTGAAATAAAAATATACTCTCCGACAAATAATGTGAAGAATAACAAACAATATTAATTTATTCAAAAGATCGATAAGCAATATGACCGACTCCATCATCAATAAAATTGATTTCCATTGAAGAAAAGTTTTCATATATATCATTTAATGACTGACTCCATCATCAATAAAATTGATTTCCATTGAAGAAAAGTTTTCATGTATATCATTTTTATAAATTCAAGATAATTATCAAGCATTAATGTAAGTCTATGATAATTTCAACATAATTATCAAATTGTATATCCTGTATACATGCGTATGAGAAATAATCAGATTAAGTTTTTAATTTAAAAAATTATTTCATCTTCTTTTTAGATCTACTTCATATTACTAATATTTTATATTTTTCAAAATGGTTATAATTAGGAGACATACACCATCAAATAAATAACTCTATGTTAATAATATCATTTTTAAATATAAGTTAAGTATATTTGAAGTGTGCTACTTTAATTTTAATGGCAGAAGTAAAAAAACAAAATCAAATATATAAAGGAGATTTATAAAGAAGAAAACTCACAATATGATTTATTCCGAAGATCGAAGAAAAATTTACAACTAAATAATAACCTATGCAACAAAAAGGGCAGAAAAAATAATACAAATTAAAGAATAAAACATTACATCACATGTTAAAAGAAACTGTATATTTATCAATATGTTCCCTGTGATATTTATTGTGTGTGATAATGCATGAGAGAAATGGGTGGGGAGGTTAGGCATACATGGGTGAGAACTTTGAGATTGGTTTAGGTTAGTTAATCTTTTTTTATCATTCACCTTTTTTTTTTAAATTAAAGATAAAATGAAGAAGTTACAGATATCTAAAACTGTATGTATTAAATTAAAAATTTTAAACTTTTATTTTGAATTATTTTTATGTTGTTTGTTTTGTTAAAATAACAACTCTTTTTAAAATGATATATTTGAATTTAAAAATACCTAAAATTATTCTAAAGTGGGTAAATCAATAAAAAGTTGTTATAAAAACTCCTATAATTATGAAATCAATTATTTAAGATATTATCTTTTTTTTAATGTTAACTTCATGCATGTGTGTGAGAGTTTGTGGGGGTAGTGGGGATAAGGGATCGTGTAGGTTAGTTTCTTCTTCTCTTTTTTGCTAGTTTTTTTTTTTTTTTTTTTTTTTTTTTTAATTTCAGATTTTTTGGAGCTTTATCTTAAAAAGTGTCATTTGAATTTTTAGTGTTATGTCACTGATGTTTTTATCCTTGAATGTAGATATAGATATAGACCTAATCTAATTTATGTTTTATTTTAAATCTCTAATTATCTAGTTAATATTTAAAAATGATAGCCTCCAAATAAAGAGAGTCGTAATTTGTCTTAGATTATAGTTTCACATTTTTAGAATTCAATATTTGACTCTTAACTTAAGTTCAAATAAGTTATTTTAATTTCAATTTATTTTTCAATTTGAAAGTTAATATAAAAATCTGATAACTTTCAATTAAAAAAATTCTTAAACACTGTACGTTTTTTAGGACTCAATATTTGTGTATTAACTAAATTCAAATAAATCAGTTTAATTCAAATTCATTTTCAGTTTAAATAGTTGATACAAAAATCTAATAACTTTCAAAAAGATAATAATTATATATATATATATGCACCTTAGGGTGTGGTTGAGTTGGTTTGAGGGTAGGCCTTCCATGTGGGAGGTCGTGGGTTCGAACCCGCCCTAATGCCTTCTCAATCTAGTTTGCCACACAGGGCTTGCCTAGTGTGGTTCACATCCCTTGTGTGGTTTGCAGGCGATTGCACAGGGGGAGTTTTACCCAGTGCGCACAAAGTGCTCACCACAGAGTGCTCACCCGAAGGGCAGAGGCTGTGGCAGAGGTTGTAGCGGCTGCGGGTTTTCCTCTTACCAAAAAAATAAATAAATAAATATATATATATATATATAGAGAGAGAGAGAGAGAGTGAGAGAGAGAGATAGAGAGATAGATAGATTTAGAGACATAAGTTAAATTATGAATATATATTCCCGGATATCATTTTAAAATAAAAATGTAAAAAAGTTTTAACACCAGAAACATCTTAATTAGAATATTTAATAAATAAAAAATATAATATAAAAGATATTTGAAATGTATTTTAAAATTATATTAATTAGAGAATTATCACTATTTGTTAAAAAAACTGTCAGCATTTGAATTTTAAAAATTAAAATACTTGCAAAAAGTTAGATAACTATTAAAATTTAAAATTTAAAATTTTAAAAATTATAAAAATTAAAGACAAACATTAACTAACTATTACCTAATTTAATTAATTTGTTCTAAAAGCTAATACATGACAATCTCCTTTACTGCCACTTGACTTAATTTTAAGCTAGATTTTCTTTCTTTTAAGTATAATATAGATGTAGATTACGAAGTTTATGCACCCACTATTTTTGGGCCTATAAATAAGGTAATTATAAGTAAGAAAACTACTACCGCTTCTACTCAACTATAATCTTTTTTTTCTTCTTCTTAATTATAATCTTTTTTTTCTCTGACACGATCCAAATTAGAGGATCATGTGGGCATCTATTCGACTCTAACTCGATAGGATAATTCCTTTAATAACACCATTTTTTAATAGACTTATCTTTATAATAAAACATTACCAATTAACCTGAGACACCATTTTCACATTCAAAATTCCCAAACAACATTTTTCCCAATGATCTAGTCTGGATGTGTACAAGAGCTCTAATTAGAGTACGAACAAATAAAGAAAAAGACATAACTTCGCTTGGGGAAGAAAATGAAGAAGTTGATATTGAGTACCGCCACTTCTATCACGAGACTTCAAAATCTGCAATAAGTCTACACCTCACAAAAGGTGTAGCAAGAGTAGTATCAGTACACCACATGTACTGATAAGCATCATCGGCCGACTAAGTTTAGTTCATTCAACACAGTATAAAATTGTCATGCCCTGAGTCTATACCTTGGATGAGATACGATACTTAGGATCACAAGTAACCCCAAGTCAACACATGGTCTATCATAACACTGGCAATTCTGAGTCAAACATAGCGGAAGCTTTAAATAATGGAATCATTTAAGAAAACTAATTTAATAATAAGTTCATACATCTGAAATAACAACAATACTGAACATCTGAAACTCTGTCTGAAAGTCATCTACTAATGATGAGTTGCTGGGACAAGCCCCAGCTAACTCTAAAATCTGATTGAAAGAAAATGAACCGAAGCCACTGAATATCGTCCTTGAAAGATGAGGACTTACCACTGCTGCTGCTGATATCACGGAGTAAATCTACTAACGGCGCTGAGTCTGAGAACCTGCAGTTATATCATAAAACAATACAACATAAAAGGTATGCGTCAGTACTTTGAATGTACTGAGTAAGTAGGAGAAACCATATATAAGGAATAAAATAACTGAACTGAAAAGACATGCAATGACCACTGAAATACTGAAAACTGATAAACTGTGATATACTGAGGTGGTCAAGATGTCCCTGTTTGATGGTCAAAGACATGCCCTAAATATGAGATTTCTGAGTCTGAACTAACTGTGCTGAACTGAGAAAACTAAAACTGAATTGACTAATCTGAGACTGAATTGGGCTGACTAGTGGGAGGGTCTATAACCGACATGTAACCAAGTGAGCTAGACGTGGAGTCCGATGTATACACCCCATCAGTAAGACCAGATATACCTTGCCAGGGTATAGAGGTATGAACTGGGTGATCACAAGTTTGGGGCCATGAGGCCAATAAAATATAACCTACGGTGGCAACGTGAAATGGTGTTTCCAATGGCGGACCCCCGAATGCGCTGGAACCCCGGTCCACTCGGTGCTAAGGCCTACTCCCACTGGATATTTCTAGACTGACTAATAAGCTAATAGCTCGAAACTGGGGGCTAACACTAAGTCAGTAATACCTATCTGAAAGCACCCTGAGAGTCTTATCAGACCAGATTCTGTAACTGGGATCTAAGACTGGTCAGAGCTGTTTATCTGGAAGCGTCGTAACCGTCTAAAGGACAAACCGTTATCTGAGAATGGGGTCCTAAGGCTGGTCAGAGCTGCTTATCTGAAAGTGTCATGACCTCCTAAAGAACCATTAAAAATATGATACTAAGTCTAATTCTGATAATTGGGAGGCACCACTAACACCTTACTAAATACTGTAGTCAAACTGATCAGCTGACATTCCTGAAAGTAGTGAGTCTGCTAATAATTTTCTGAGACTGGACTAACAAACATCTATTTAAGATCTCAAAACAGTCTAGCAATATGGGAAACCCAAACTAATAGGATCAAGCCACAAGGAAGACTAATCCAACAGGCAAAAATTCTAGTTGATTTAATTCAACACTAGGGCTAAAATCATCCTTACAAGAATAAGCATTTATATGATAACTGGGCAATGGAAATATGCAACAACCAACATAGACCATATTCTACAAGCTATAAATGGAGTCTGACATATAATTTATTTACATTCGAAAGTTCAGGACTGGAATTCACTTTATGGGAATAAGCTTCAAAGTAGTCATAATTTGGTGGAAACATATCTACAATTAACATGAATAATGTCCCACATGAATTAGATGATATCTAACTGACAATTGAATTCACATTCGATAACTCAGGGACTAAAACTAATAGAGAACTAGAAGAGGATTTTGGGGACACAAGGGAAGGACTATTCCCTTGTTGAATTCCCACATACCTGGCTGAGAATTTCCCGGAGAAGGAAGCTTGAATTGCTACAATGGATGAGGAACCCTAGTCTTGCTTGAGAGCTCTTGAGAGAAAACTTACATTACTTTTCTGAAAATCTGAGTAGGAATGAGGGGAAAAACCATTTAGCCCCTCTAAATACCTTCAAAATAACCAAAAATGATGTAGTTTATGGTCTAGGAGGTTAGAAAATTACTGAAATATCCTAAGGAAATTCGCAGGAAAAAAGACCCTGCCAGTCCTTACGAGGCACTCCACGAGTCTTGAGGTTAGGAACGACTCATGGGGTCCAATCATTAGGTGCACTGGAAGTTTTTTTTCTTACGACTTTTTCAATCCTGCCAACGACTGCCTTCACAAGTCGTTAGGAGACCGAATGACTCGTGGTCGCCTCCCGTCACTCTCACTTCCAGAAACCTCATGGGGTCACTACGGGCGACACCACGACTCGTGGTGAGGACCTGTTAAGTACACTGCCTGAACTTTTTCAACTTTCAGTCAACTCTTGACCACAACTCATTTGACGGCTCGTGGTGTTGACCAATGACTCGTGCTCACTAAAATTTTTTCCAAATTTTCAACCAAGTCTGGACCCTTCCCACGAGTTACTTCATGACGCGTGGCCTACCCCACGGGTCACAGGACGACTCGTTCTGTGATCTGGTGCAGAAAATCCTATTTTCTCCATTTCAACTCTCAGGTCTGGTCTTAGGGTTTCCGGGATATTACAATATTTTCCCCTTGGGAACATGCATCCTTGAATGTTGAAAAACACAAAAGAAAGCAGAGAATTGCAATTATTATACTCAAATACTGATCATGAAAGCTAAAAACTAATGAAATGACTACCTTCAAACTGAACTACATGGCTGAACTGTATTCACTCATCATACACATATTCATTTACATGAAAGAAACTAGAACACATGAACTAAAAAGAGTTTTAGGGAGGAAATTGATACCTTAAACTGAAACTGAGTCGGAACAGAACAAATATGTGTATCTAGCCATCATATCTGCTTCGGCTTTCCATGTAGCCCCCTCAACCTGCTGATTCCTCTACAATACTTTGACTGGAGCTACTTCTTTTCATTAGCTTACGAACTTTACGGTCAAGGATCTAAACTCGGACCTCTTTATAAGAGAGACTATCTTTCACCCCCACACTGTCTAGTGGCACAACTGAAGTTGGGTCACAGATGCACTTCTTCAATAGTGATACATGGAAGACTAGGTGCACAGATGCCAACTCTGAAGGTAATTCCAGCTCATAGGCTACATTGCCAATTCGTCTCAGAATTCTATAGGGTCCCACATATCCGGGACTGAGTTTTTCTTTCTTTCCAAACCTCATCACCCCTTTCACAGATGAAATTTTTAGATAAGCCCAATCATCTACTGCGAAGTCCAACTCCCTTCTCTTCACATCAGCATAGGATTTCTGACGACTTTGTGCTATTTTCAACTCTCGGATGAGCTATACTTTATGCATTACCTCATGAACCACATTTGGCCCTATCAAGGTAGCTTCACCAGCCTCAAACCACCCTATAGGAGACCTACACCTCCTACCATATAATTCCTCGAATGGGGCCATTTGAATACTGGAGTGGTAGCTATTGTTGTACGCAAACTCGACGAGAGGCAAGTATCATCCCAACTGCCCTTGAAATCGATCACACACGCTCTCAACATATCTTCTAAGGTCTGAATAGTCCACTCATCCTGTCCATCAGTCTGCGGGTGAAAAGCTGTACTGAGCTTGACCTGTGTACCGAGTCCCTTCTAAAATGACTTCTAGAAGTACGAATTGAACTAGGTACCTCTATCTGAAGTAATGGACAATGGCACCCCATGAAGTATGGACAACTCCCGAATATAAAGCCTGGAATAGTCCTCAGCTGAGTTTGTGGATTTAACTGGGAGGAAGTGTGCTGCCTTAATCATCCGGTCTACTATCACCCAGATTGAGTCATGCTGCCGGCGAGTACGGAGTAGACCTGTAATAAAGTCCATATTTACCTCTTTCCATTTTCATGTGGGTATATACTGATATCCTGCATCATACCTCCTAGTCTTTGGTGTTTAACTTTGACCTGCTCACAATTTAGGCACCTGGCCACAAATTTTGCAATGTCTCTTTTCATGCCATTCCACCAGTAGATATCCCGTAGATCACGGTACATCTTAGTAGCAACTGGGTGGATAGAGTATCTTGAACTGTGTGCTTCTTCCAGTATTTGTTGTCTCAAATCACCCACGTCCGATACACACAACTTGCCCTGGTAACAAAGCACAACATCTCCCCCTTTGGAGAAAGCCTCAACTTCTTTTCTGAGAATCGCTTCCTTTAGCTTCAGTAGTATGATATCTTTATCCTTTCTGGACTTAACTTCAACAACCAAAGAAGAATCCAACCCACTTTGCATTACTACTCCGCCTTCAACTGAATCAACCAACTGTACCCCTAATCAAGCTAGTCGGTGAATATCCTTTGCCAGTTCCTTTTTTCTCTTTTCAACAAGGGCCACACTCCCCATAGACAACCTGCTTAGGGCGTCAACCACCACATTGGCTCTTCCCGGATGGTACAACACACTCATGTCATAGTCCTTCAATAGCTCCAACCATTTTCTTTGACGGATATTTAGATCCTTCTGACTGAATACATATTGAAGGCTCTTGTGACCGGTAAAAACATCCATGTGAGCCCTATAAAGGTAGTGCCTCCATATTTTCAATGCAAACATCACTATTGCCAACTTTTCATGAATCTTAAGTGGTTTGGAGGCATAAGGTATCACTTTACCCCGCTACATCAGAACGCAATTGAGCCCAACTCTGGAAGCGTCACAATAAATAACTAATCCCTCTATTCCTTCTGGTAAGGTCAAAATTGGAGCGGTAGTGAGTTGAGTCTTCATATCCTGAAAACTCTTCTCACACACATCTTACCACCGAAATTTCACCTTTTTCTGAGTCAACTTAGTTAGAGGAGATGCAATAGGGGAAAATATTTCTACAAATCATCATTAATAATCGGCTAGACTCAAGAAACTCCTAATTTCGGTTGGGGAAGTAGGTCTTGGCCAGTCTTTCACCGCTGCTATCTTTTGAGGATATACCTGAATACCCTCACCCGAGACTACCTGACCAAGGAAAGTCACAGACTTCAACCAGAATTTGCATTTGCTGAACTTAGCGAACAACTGGTGGTCTTTGAGCATCTGAAGCACTATTCTCAGGTGGTTAGCATGTTTTTCCTCATTCCTGGAGTATAACAAAATGTCGTCGATAAATACAATCATGAACATATCCAGATACTACTTGAAGACTCTATTCATCAGGTCAATGAAAGCTGTGGGGGCATAGTTAGTTCGAAGGACATAACCACAAACTCATAGTGACCGTACCGAGTTTTGAAAGCTATTTTCGGTATGTCACATTCTCTAACTCTTAGCTGATGATACCCTGACCTGAGATCTATTTTGGGGAAACAACTGACTCCCTAAATCTGATCGAACAAGTCATCAATCCTGGGTAGGGGATACTTGTTCTTAACTATGACTTTGTTCAACTGATGGTAATCGATACACATTTTGAGGGTACCGTCTTTCTTTCGCACGAATAGTACTAGAGCACCCTGCTGGGTCTGATAAAACCTTTATCAAGAAGGTCTTTTAACTGCTCCTTCAACTCCTTAAGCGCAGCTGGAGCCATTCTATAAGGAGGGATGGAGATGGACTGAGTATTTAGAAGAAGGTCTATGCCAAAGTCTATTTCCCGTTCAGGAAGGACTCCGGAATGATATTCGGAAAACACATTAGGGAACTCGCTGGCAACTGGGACTGACTGGATAGTTGGGGTCTCAAAGCTAGAATCTTTGACTCGAACTAAATGATAAATGCATCCTTTGGAAATAATCTTTTCAGCATTAAGGTAGGAAATAAACCGACCCTTAGGCGCTGAACTACTGCCCGTCCACTCTAACACTAGTTCATTAGGGAACTGAAATCTGATGACTCTAGTTCTACAGTCGACTGAGTCATAACCTGAGTGTAACCAATCCATGCCAAGAATGAGGTCGAAGTCAACCATCTCTAACTCTACCAGATCAACTGGAATGACTTTGTTCAAGATTGAGACTGGGCAATTCTATACACCTGGCTGGCTCTAATTGACTCGCCAACTGGGGTGGAGACTTAGAATGGTTTTGGGAGGACCTCTAGACTGATATCAAATTGGACTGCTACATAGGGAGTCACGAATGAAAGTGGGTCTCCTGGATCTAGTAGGGCATACACGTCTAGATGAAAAAGGCGTAATATACCCGTGACCACTTCAGGTGAGCTCTCCTGATCCTGATGAGAATACAATGCATAAAAACAGTTTTGGTGATAGCTGCCATCTGTACCTGAAGTGTTGGCCTACTGAGTTGGTCAGCCTGCTGGAGCTGCTGAAGCCATTGATTGTAATCTCCCCCGTCCAGTTGACGGGCATTTTTTAAGGTGATGACCAAGTTGTCCACAACCAAAATAGTCCTCTCAACCCTGAAGAAACTCCCTTGGATGGTTCTTGCCACACTTAGGGCAAGCTGGATATCAGTTGCTGGCACTGTAGCTCTGGGACTGAGAGCCAGATGCTCCACCCCTCCGATCCTTGCGGGACCGAAAGGTAGGGCCGCTGGCTGAACTGGGTGTTGGAGTCCTCTGCTGCTGCTGTTGCTGCTGCTGTGGGCTGCTACTACCACCAGACTGTGGTGTCCATAATCTGATTTGCCAATCCTTTCCCATTTATTCTCCTGCTCCATGTCCTTCAGTTTTTCTGCCTCAATCTGTTGGGCATGAATAGTAAGGCTGGAGAGGTCGATATCCTAAATCAGCATTGCTGTCCTGCACACCTTGAGGACCAGGTTCGACACCCCATTAACAAATTTCATCATACCAGCCCTTGGCTCGGCTACCATCTCTGGAGCATATTTAGACAGTCTGGTGATCTCCAATTCATACTCCTCCACCATCCGATTTCCCTATTTCAAATTCATGAACTCCATAGTTAGTACATTGTAGTGACTGCATACTTTTTGTGCTATATCATCTCATGATAAGGATTTAGGTGTTCAGTCTCAGCTCCGCTGCTAGATACGTTTCTGTTCTCGATCAGCTTGATTGGTGAGTCTCATCATCTGAGGACGACAGTTTTGGTTTATGCTTTCTTCTAGTCATTTCAGTTTTAGATTTTGTAGAGCTAACTGGGGACCTGTCCCTTCAGCTCGTTAGGTGTTTTAGAGGTTTTCAACTATTATGTTTAGAAGTTCAGCAGATTGACTCATGTTTTCTCAATTTTACATTTTATGATATCTCAGACTTATTCTGCTTATGTTACATCTCATGATTTGCTTCCACTTAGTGTGTGTGCTTATGTTTATGATGTCATGCATGTACCATGGGTTATCTTGGATTTATTCATGGTTCTAGATTCCGTGTTGCGTCCGAGGTATATGCTCGGGTCATGACATTTTATATGCAAATGACACACTGCTACCATTAGGTGCATCACCTACTTAAGGAACACTAGGTCAATAGTTGAAGTGAGCTAAGTAGGTGAATCACCTACTTTGAAGTTTATGACCTAGATTCTTTTAAAATGAAAAGTGGTCTGGGTTAAAGGTTCAAGTACCGGACTCATATGTCCTTGGTTGATATATATGTATATTATTATATCATTTTGACATAATACGAAGGCAAAACACACGAAAAATTTTGACTCTCTCCCTAAGACACTCATGACCGCCCTATCTCCTTCTAAGGTTCTTTTTTTCTTCAATCTTCTCCAAGGTTTAAGGTTAGTATTTTGCAGTGGTTTCTTGTAATTTTATTAAATAAAAGGTTGTATATAATTTCCATACACTTTGGGAGAATTTAGGAAACCTTTAGAGGAAGCTCTCTAGGCCGCCCCTGTGATGTGAGGTTGTTTTTAAGTTGTTTTCTTCTTGTCTCAGGGGTCTTGTTGTGAAGAAAAGTGTAAGGTGTTGAAGAAGTGAAGTTAAGAAACTAAATTCCCAGAATTTTAAGGTAAGATTTTCCTTGCTTCATCCCTTATTGTTTGTTTTTGTAAAGAAAGAGACGGTTCTAGAGGTAATTATTGATATACTTACGAGATGGTAATTGGAAGTCGTGAGTTCAAGTTTTTTTAAAATTATGATTGAGCTGTATTATATGTATTGATTGTTTGTAAAGATTGGAAGCCTCATATGAGGGTTTCTATTTTGGGTTGGAAATGGAGGGTGTGTGATACACCGAGTTTTTGGTTATTGTGTGGGCTTATTGCTCGTTTGGTTATGGCGGACAATGTTTTAGCCTTTCATTGTTATTAGATGCTATAAATATGTGTATTGTGTGTTTAAATTATGGCTGTAATAAGAGAGGAAGGAAGAAAGGAGAACATGTATAAGAAAAGGGTCCAATAAGCAAGTCACATGCCTAATAGCTGATATGGGGCACAAATGGATCAAATGTGTTAATGGGATATTTTTAATGACTATACCACTTGATTTTGTGTAGAGTACCTACTGTAAGGAATGATAATAGTCCATCTTAATCTCATAGGACACGGAATCTAGGTGTGTAAAGCTGAACCTCCTTCACTGATAAAGCAAGACCTGGAGTCTTATGTTTCTCCAATAAAGGTCAAAAAAATATATATGATACATGAAAATAGAATCTTCTTCTACTACAAATTTATCATATGCTTATGTGGCAAGTCTATATGTGTTCATAGTACTCCTAATCGAGTCACATATTCATAAAGTTTACTTGACCATATTAAAACTCTTATAATTTACAACTGTATATCTATCACCATGTATTAAAAGGTAAAATAAATAGTCGCACATGGCTACACTTTCATAGATCATATAGTTATATGATTCTTAAGTTAAAAGAAATACTTGATAAGCGGGACATATGTGTATATGACTCATGAGCTCCTAAAAGCTCCTTAATTGTTACGTGAAAGATATAAGTGGCAATTCATGTGATATGTCTTAATTGGTAATATGTGATTAAAACCTACTATGCAGCATGGGGAGGAGGGATATTTATTGGTCCACCATGTGATGCTATTTCTATGCACAAAATTGGACTTTGTGACATATGTGTGATAGCTAGTTAGAAAGTCACACATTGGTTTCGTGACTATGCCAAGATATGGCATATAGTCCTATGACCAGAACTTTATAGTGAGCGCGTGGAGGGCGTACCATACAGTGAACTGTGATATTTAGTTTTTTAAGATATAAAGATTTGTAGGTTTTGGCAACATATACCTTACATGTATTCACTGACTACCTACAGAGCCCTGATGTTCTATAGGTTTACAATACTTTAGATGCTTAAAATTGAGGAAATAAGTATGGACTTAGGTGTGTTTATATGGATATGATACACTATTACTTTATTTTCAGGGAAGATAGATGTTAGAGTTGAAATGTGCAAAAGAAGGACAAAAATGCAGAAAAAGGGCTAAGTACGGACCTCAGTACGAGCTGTACCATCCTGGTACAAGCCATACTGAGAGTCATGAAAAAGTATAGAACAGTTGTTTGAGGAAAAGGCATAGTATGACTTATGGTACGAGTCGTGCCACAACAGTCATAGAATTCAGAAGATGTTGCACAGGACAAGTCTCTAGGTATGGGTAGTAACCATGGATCGTGATATCTACCTAAGATCCGTACCAAGGAGCCGTGGTAAACTTCAGAAGGATTGAAGAATGGAATATCTCAATGTACGACCGGAAGTCACAAGTCGTAAGATGCAGGTACAATTCGTACCAAGCCACCCGTGAAAATATTCACAGGATGCCTGAACTCTCAGAATCAAACCACGACAAGACAGTACGACTCATAGGTTCATGGTACAAGTCGTACTAGCTTCCAAAACTTAGAAAAAATAGAAGTTGCCAAGCATTGTACGAGTAAAGATACGACCTGTACGATCCAGTTATAGATCATAAGTGAAGTCGGCGATAATTCAGCAGTTTTTCCCTGTTTACTTAGGAAAGGGTTCTAAATATTTGTATAAATATCTTTCAGTTTATTTTTGGTCAGAACAAGTCAGAGAAGAAGTTAGAGAGAATCAAATTTAGAGAAAATTAATTGTTGTTGATTTTCTATTCAAGTTTTGGTGAGACTTTCTTGAATTGATTTTTCTCGTTGTTCTTGAAGTATTCTTCCTTAATTCTTGCAATAACCAAGTGGATTGTCTTCAAATCATCTTTGTAAGTTCTAAAATTATGTATTTGTCCACGAATGCTTATAATTCTCTTACAATCATGAGAGGCTAAAACCTTCACAACTAGGGTTGTGGGAACTATGGTAAATTAACGAACTAGGTTTGCACAAAGTGATTCTAAACTAATTCTAAACGCTTGTATTGTATTCACTTCATCTTTAATGTTTCTTAACGGAAGAAATAAATTATAAAAATATACTTGTGAATTGCTCCTCTTCCCTTTATATTTCCAAATTAATAAAAATGATCCAATTAAATATTATAATTTGATAATATTTATAGATAATAAGAATTATTAATGATACAGTAAGCAAACACCACCACAAACTCATTTATTTTGTCTATAAATAAATCCTCTAAATTAATAAAGATTGTAGTTCATTTCCTATAAATTTCATCACCTAAAGTAGTAAATCTTACATTTGCATAAAAATGAAATTATAAAAAACATATATATTTATATTGATTTCAAACTGAAGAAAGCTTGCATCACTTGGTTAATAGAGGAAATTTAGGTTATAAATGCACTTCAGTTACAAATCCAACATCACCATATGAAAAATAGAACTGCTCAAATATGATGAGAACTTGTTATAATTTTTGATTCTCTTTTTATCTTTTCTTTAATATGTAATGAATCATTAATATTGTTCTCAAAATTTTGAGAATATTTTCACATGCTCATTTTAACCTCATCAAATATGAAATTTATAAAATATAATAAAGTATTACGATGTCCAAATTATCGTTAAAATTCACATACAATATTTGAGTGGACACTGAATTACTACATTACATTTATCATCATTCATGATAAATAAATATTTAACTACGTATTTATAAAATTAAATTTCACATATATAGTTTGTGATATAAATAATGTGAATTAAAATATAACATGATTCAAAATGATTAACAATAAATTTTAATTAAATGAACTTAAGAACATTTTTACTTACTGTTTTTCTGACTTTATTTGGTGGTTGTTCATCACTATCATTAAAATATTTAGTTTTCTCCTTTTTGCAAATTGTGATGAAGATTATAAAGTGATTCATCTGCAAAAGTGATATTTATTTAAAAAATAGTCTCATATGATATAATAATTTATTTTGATTACAATTAGAAATTAAATTTTCTTTCTATATTATTTTTAACATAATATATTGTGTTTTAATCTTGATTATAATTAAATGATATAATGCGTAGCTTAATTTTTTCATTTCAAATAAGTGTTCTTACTTATTTTTGAGCTGATATTTTTATTTCTTTCCTCATTACAGTTATTGCATTATTATTTTATTGCATTATTATTTTTATAATATTATTACATTGTCATGCCTTTTTTAATTAGCTTATCATTTTAACTAGGTGCTTATATTTTATCCATTGCTTACCTTTTTTAATACAATACTACGTAAATAAGAATTTTCTTACTCCTTAAGTTTTAAAATAAAATAGTGACGTGTTTTAAATGTCTATTTATTTGAGCAAAACATATGAACCATCAAAATTATTTGATGATTTTTTCTAATCATCCAATAAAAAAATTTTAAATATGCCTTCTTTATATTTCAATGTTTGAGACGGAGCTTTCAAAGTATCCGCATGATTAATAAATTTTGTTCAGCTACACTTTCAATATTGTATCAAGCATTAATAATTAATATAATGATTTCTCAACAGAAAATTGAAATAAAAATATACTCTCCGACAAATAATGTGAAGAATAACAAACAATATTAATTTATTCAAAAGATCGATAAGCAATATGACCGACTCCATCATCAATAAAATTGATTTCCATTGAAGAAAAGTTTTCATATATATCATTTAATGACTGACTCCATCATCAATAAAATTGATTTCCATTGAAGGAAAGTTTTCATGTATATCATTTTTATAAATTCAAGATAATTATCAAGCATTAATGTAAGTCTATGATAATTTCAACATAATTATCAAATTGTATATCCTGTATACATGCGTATGAGAAATAATCAGATTAAGTTTTTAATTTAAAAAATTATTTCATCTTCTTTTTAGATCTACTTCATATTACTAATATTTTATATTTTTCAAAATGGTTATAATTAGGAGACATACACCATCAAATAAATAACTCTATGTTAATAATATCATTTTTAAATATAAGTTAAGTATATTTGAAGTGTGCTACTTTAATTTTAATGACAGAAGTAAAAAAACAAAATCAAATATATAAAGGAGATTTATAAAGAAGAAAACTCACAATATGATTTATTCCGAAGATCGAAGAAAAATTTACAACTAAATAATAACCTATGCAACAAAAAGGGCAGAAAAAATAATACAAATTAAAGAATAAAACATTACATCACATGTTAAAAGAAACTGTATATTTATCAATATGTTCCCTGTGATATTTATTGTGTGTGATAATGCATGAGAGAAATGGGTGGGGAGGTTAGGCATACATGGGTGAGAACTTTGAGATTGGTTTAGGTTAGTTAATCTTTTTTTATCATTCACCTTTTTTTTTTAAATTAAAGATAAAATGAAGAAGTTACAGATATCTAAAACTGTATGTATTAAATTAAAAATTTTAAACTTTTATTTTGAATTATTTTTATGTTGTTTGTTTTGTTAAAATAACAACTCTTTTTAAAATGATATATTTGAATTTAAAAATACCTAAAATTATTCTAAAGTGGGTAAATCAATAAAAAGTTGTTATAAAAACTCCTATAATTATGAAATCAATTATTTAAGATATTATCTTTTTTTTAATGTTAACTTCATGCATGTGTGTGAGAGTTTGTGGGGGTAGTGGGGATAAGGGATCGTGTAGGTTAGTTTCTTCTTCTCTTTTTTGCTAGTTTTTTTTTTTTTTTTTTTTTTTTTTTAATTTCAGATTTTTTGGAGCTTTATCTTAAAAAGTGTCATTTGAATTTTTAGTGTTATGTCACTGATGTTTTTATCCTTGAATGTAGATATAGATATAGACCTAATCTAATTTATGTTTTATTTTAAATCTCTAATTATCTAGTTAATATTTAAAAATGATAGCCTCCAAATAAAGAGAGTCGTAATTTGTCTTAGATTATAGTTTCACATTTTTAGAATTCAATATTTGACTCTTAACTTAAGTTCAAATAAGTTATTTTAATTTCAATTTATTTTTCAATTTGAAAGTTAATATAAAAATCTGATAACTTTCAATTAAAAAAATTTTTAAACACTGTACGTTTTTTAGGACTCAATATTTGTGTATTAACTAAATTCAAATAAATCAGTTTAATTCAAATTCATTTTCAGTTTAAATAGTTGATACAAAAATCTAATAACTTTCAAAAAGATAATAATTAAATATATATATATATATATATATATATATATATATATGCACCTTAGGGTGTGGTTGAGTTGGTTTGAGGGTAGGCCTTCCATGTGGGAGGTCGTGGGTTCGAACCCGCCCTAATGCCTTCTCAATCTAGTTTGCCGCACAGGGCTTGCCTAGTGTGGTTCACATCCCTTGTGTGGTTTGCAGGCGATTGCACAGGGGGGGTTTTACCCAGTGCGCACAAAGTGCTCACCCGAAGGGCAGAGGCTGTGGCAGAGGTTGTAGCGGCTGCGGGTTTTCCTCTTACCAAAAAAATAAATAAATAAATATATATATATATATATATATAGAGAGAGAGAGAGAGAGAGTGAGAGAGAGATAGAGAGATAGATAGATTTAGAGACATAAGTTAAATTATGAATATATATTCCCGGATATCATTTTAAAATAAAAATGTAAAAAAGTTTTAACACCAGAAACATCTTAATTAGAATATCTAATAAATAAAAAATATAATATAAAAGATATTTGAAATGTATTTTAAAATTATATTAATTAGAGAATTATCACTATTTGTTAAAAAAACTGTCAGCATTTGAATTTTAAAAATTAAAATACTTGCAAAAAGTTAGATAACTATTAAAATTTAAAATTTAAAATTTTAAAAATTATAAAAATTAAAGACAAACATTAACTAACTATTACCTAATTTAATTAATTTGTTCTAAAAGCTAATACATGACAATCTCCTTTACTGCCACTTGACTTAATTTTAAGCTAGATTTTCTTTCTTTTAAGTATAATATAGATGTAGATTACGAAGTTTATGCACCCACTATTTTTGGGCCTATAAATAAGGTAATTATAAGTAAGAAAACTACTACCGCTTCTACTCAACTATAATCTTTTTTTTCTTCTTCTTAATTATAATTTTTTTTTTCTCTGACACGATCCAAATTAGAGGATCATGTGGGCATCTATTCGACTCTAACTCGATAGGATAATTCCTTTAATAACACCATTTTTTAATAGACTTATCTTTATAATAAAACATTACCAATTAACCTGAGACACCATTTTCACATTCAAAATTCCCAAACAACATTTTTCCCAATGATCTAGTCTGGATGTGTACAAGAGCTCTAATTAGAGTACGAACAAATAAAGAAAAAGACATAACTTCGCTTGGGGAAGAAAATGAAGAAGTTGATATTGAGTACCGCCACTTCTATCACGAGACTTCAAAATCTGCAATAAGTCTACACCTCACAAAAGGTGTAGCAAGAGTAGTATCAGTACACCACATGTACTGATAAGCATCATCGGCCGACTAAGTTTAGTTCATTCAACACAGTATAAAATTGTCATGCCCTGAGTCTATACCTTGGATGAGATACGATACTTAGGATCACAAGTAACCCCAAGTCAACACATGGTCTATCATAACACTGGCAATTCTGAGTCAAACATAGCGGAAGCTTTAAATAATGGAATCATTTAAGAAAACTAATTTAATAATAAGTTCATACATCTGAAATAACAACAATACTGAACATCTGAAACTCTGTCTGAAAGTCATCTACTAATGATGAGTTGCTGGGACAAGCCCCAGCTAACTCTAAAATCTGATTGAAAGAAAATGAACCGAAGCCACTGAATATCGTCCTTGAAAGATGAGGACTTACCACTGCTGCTGCTGATATCACGGAGTAAATCTACTAACGGCGCTGAGTCTGAGAACCTGCAGTTATATCATAAAACAATACAACATAAAAGGTATGCGTCAGTACTTTGAATGTACTGAGTAAGTAGGAGAAACCATATATAAGGAATAAAATAACTGAACTGAAAAGACATGCAATGACCACTGAAATACTGAAAACTGATAAACTGTGATATACTGAGGTGGTCAAGATGTCCCTGTTTGATGGTCAAAGACATGCCCTAAATATGAGATTTCTGAGTCTGAACTAACTGTGCTGAACTGAGAAAACTAAAACTGAATTGACTAATTTGAGACTGAATTGGGCTGACTAGTGGGAGGGTCTATAACCGACATGTAACCAAGTGAGCTAGACGTGGAGTCCGATGTATACACCCCATCAGTAAGACCAGATATACCTTGCCAGGGTATAGAGGTATGAACTGGGTGATCACAAGTTTGGGGCCATGAGGCCAATAAAATATAACCTACGGTGGCAACGTGAAATGGTGTTTCCAATGGTGGACCCCTGAATGCGCTGGAACCCCGGTCCACTCGGTGCTAAGGCCTACTCCCACTGGATATTTCTAGACTGACTAATAAGCTAATAGCTCGAAACTGGGGGCTAACACTAAGTCAGTAATACCTATCTGAAAGCACCCTGAGAGTCTTATCAGACCAGATTCTGTAACTGGGATCTAAGACTGGTCAGAGCTGTTTATCTGGAAGCGTCGTAACCGTCTAAAGGACAAACTGTTATCTGAGAATGGGGTCCTAAGGCTGGTCAGAGCTGCTTATCTGAAAGTGTCATGACCGCCTAAAGAACCATTAAAAATATGATACTAAGTCTAATTCTGATAATTGGGAGGCACCACTAACACCTTACTAAATACTGTAGTCAAACTGATCAGCTGACATTCCTGAAAGTAGTGAGTCTGCTAATAATTTTCTGAGACTGGACTAACAAACATCTATTTAAGATCTCAAAACAGTCTAGCAATATGGGAAACCCAAACTAATAGGATCAAGCCACAAGGAAGACTAATCCAACAGGCAAAAATTCTAGTTGATTTCATTCAACACTAGGGCTAAAATCATCCTTACAAGAATAAGCATTTATATGATAACTGGGCAATGGAAATATGCAACAACCAACATAGACCATATTCTACAAGCTATAAATGGAGTCTGACATATAATTTATTTACATTCGAAAGTTCAGGACTGGAATTCACTTTATGGGAATAAGCTTCAAAGTAGTCATAATTTGGTGGAAACATATCTACAATTAACATGAATAATGTCCCACATGAATTAGATGATATCTAACTGACAATTGAATTCACATTCGATAACTCAGGGACTAAAACTAATAGAGAACTAGAAGAGGATTTTGGGGACACAAGGGAAGGACTATTCCCTTGTTGAATTCCCACATACCTGGCTGAGAATTTCCCGGAGAAGGAAGCTTGAATTGCTACAATGGATGAGGAACCCTAGTCTTGCTTGAGAGCTCTTGAGAGAAAACTTACATTACTTTTCTGAAAATCTGAGTAGGAATGAGGGGAAAAACCATTTAGCCCCTCTAAATACCTTCAAAATAACCAAAAATGATGTAGTTTATGGTCTAGGAGGTTAGAAAATTACTGAAATATCCTAAGGAAATTCGCAGGAAAAAAGTCCCTGCCAGTCCTTACGAGGCACTCCACGAGTCTTGAGGTTAGGAACGACTCATGGGGTCCAATCATTAGGTGCACTGGAAGTTTTTTTCTTACGACTTTTTCAATCCTGCCAACGACTGCCTTCATAAGTCGTTAGGAGACCGAATGACTCGTGGTCGCCTCCCGTCACTCTCACTTCCAGAAACCTCATGGGGTCACTACGGGCGACACCACGACTCGTGGTGAGGACCTGTTAAGTACACTGCCTGAACTTTTTCAACTTTCAGTCAACTCTTGACCACAACTCATTTGACGGCTTGTGGTGTTGACCAATGACTTGTGCTCACTAAAATTTTTTCCAAATTTTCAACCAAGTCTGGACCCTTCCCACGAGTTACCTCATGACGCGTGGCCTACCCCACGGGTCACAGGATGACTCGTTCTGTGATCTGGTGCAGAAAATCCTATTTTCTCCATTTCAGCTCTCAGGTCTGGTCTTAGGATTTCCGGGATATTACAATATTTTCCCCTTGGGAACATGCATCCTTGAATGTTGAAAAACACAAAAGAAAGCAGAGAATTGCAATTATTATACTCAAATACTAATCATGAAAGCTAAAAACTAATGAAATGACTACCTTCAAACTGAACTACATGGCTGAACTGCATTCACTCATCATACACATATTCATTTACATGAAAGAAACTAGAACACATGAACTAAAAAGAGTTTTAGGGAGGAAATTGATACCTTAAACTGAAATGAGTCGGAACAGAACAAATATGTGTATCTAGCCATCATATCTGCTTCGGCTTTCCATGTAGCCCCCTCAACCTGCTGATTCCTCTACAATACTTTGACTGGAGCTACTTCTTTTCATTAGCTTATGAACTTTACGGTCAAGGATCTAAACTCGGACCTCTTTATAAGAGAGACTATCTTTCACCCCCACACTGTCTAGTGGCATAACTGATGTTGGGTCACAGATGCACTTCTTCAATAGTGATACATGGAAGACTAGGTGCACAGATCCCAACTCTGAAGGTAATTCCAGCTCATAGGCTACATTGCCAATTCGTCTCAGAATTCTATAGGGTCCCACATATCCGGGACTGAGTTTTTCTTTCTTTCCAAACCTCATCACCCCTTTCACAGATGAAAGTTTTAGATAAGCCCAATCATCTACTGCGAAGTCCAACTCCCTTCTCTTCACATCAGCATAGGATTTCTGACGACTTTGTGCTATTTTCAACTCTCGGATGAGCTATACTTTATGCATTACCTCATGAACCACATTTGGCCCTATCAAGGTAGCTTCACCAGCTTCAAACCACCCTATAGGAGACCTACACCTCCTACCATATAATTCCTCGAATGGGGCCATTTGAATACTGGAGTGGTAGCTATTGTTGTACGCAAACTCGACGAGAGGCAAGTATCATCCCAACTGCCCTTGAAATCGATCACACACGCTCTCAACATATCTTCTAAGGTCTGAATAGTCCACTCATCCTGTCCATCAGTCTGCGGGTGAAAAGCTGTATTGAGCTTGACCTGTGTACCGAGTCCCTTCTAAAATGACTTCCAGAAGTACGAATTGAACTAGGTACCTCTATCTGAAGTAATGGACAACGGCACCCCATGAAGTATGGACAACTCCCGAATATAAAGCCTGGAATAGTCCTCAGCTGAGTTTGTGGATTTAACTGGGAGGAAGTGTGCTGCCTTAATCATCCGGTCTACTATCACCCAGATTGAGTCATGCTGCCGGCGAGTACGGAGTAGACCTGTAATAAAGTCCATATTTACCTCTTTCCATTTTCATGTGGGTATATACTGATATCCTGCATCATACCTCCTAGTCTTTGGTGTTTAACTTTGACCTGCTCACAATTTAGGCACCTGGCCACAAATTTTGCAATGTCTCTTTTCATGCCATTCCACCAGTAGATATCCCGTAGATCACGGTACATCTTAGTAGCAACTGGGTGGATAGAGTATCTTGAACTGTGTGCTTCTTCCAGTATTTGTTGTCTCAAATCACCCACGTCCGATACACACAACTTGCCCTGGTAACAAAGCACAACATCTCCCCCTTTGGAGAAAGCCTCAACTTCTTTTCTGAGAATCGCTTCCTTTAGCTTCAGTAGTATGATATCTTTATCCTTTCTGGACTTAACTTCAACAACCAAAGAAGAATCCAACCCACTTTGCATTACTACTCCGCCTTCAGCTGAATCAACCAACTGTACCCCTAATCAAGCTAGTCGGTGAATATCCTTTGCCAATTCCTTCTTTCTCTTTTCAACAAGGGCCACACTCCCCATAGATAACCTGCTTAGGGCGTCAACCACCACATTGGCTCTTCCCGGATGGTACAACACACTCATGTCATAGTCCTTCAATAGCTCCAACCATTTTCTTTGACGGATATTTAGATCCTTCTGACTGAATACATATTAAAGGCTCTTGTGACCGGTAAAAACAGCCATGTGAGCCCTATAAAGGTAGTGCCTCCATATTTTCAATGCAAACATCACTATTGCCAACTTTTCATGAATCTTAAGTGGTTTGGAGGCATAAGGTATCACTTTACCCCGCTACATCAGAACGCAATTGAGCCCAACTCTGGAAGCGTCACAATAAATAACTAATCCCTCTATTCCTTCTGGTAAGGTCAAAATTGGAGCGGTAGTGAGTTGAGTCTTCATATCCTGAAAACTCTTCTCACACACATCTTACCACCGAAATTTCACCTTTTTCTGAGTCAACTTAGTTAGAGGAGATGCAATAGGGGAAAATATTTCTACAAATCATCATTAATAATCTGCTAGACTCAAGAAACTCCTAATTTCGGTTGGGGAAGTAGGTCTTGGCCAGTCTTTCACCGCTGCTATCTTTTGAGGATATACCTGAATACCCTCACCCGAGACTACCTGACCAAGGAAAGTCACAGACTTCAACCAGAATTCGCATTTGCTGAACTTAGCGAACAACTGGTGGTCTTTGAGCATCTGAAGCACTATTCTCAGGTGGTTAGCATGTTTTTCCTCATTCTTGGAGTATAACAAAATGTCGTCGATAAATACAATCATGAACATATCCAGATACTACTTGAAGACTCTATTCATCAGGTCAATGAAAGCTGTGGGGGCATAGTTAGTTCGAAGGACATAACCACAAACTCATAGTGACCGTACCGAGTTTTGAAAGCTATTTTCGGTATGTCACATTCTCTAACTCTTAGCTGATGATACCCTGACCTGAGATCTATTTTGGGGAAACAACTGACTCCCTAAATCTGATCGAACAAGTCATCAATCCTGGGTAGGGGATACTTGTTCTTAACTATGACTTTGTTCAACTGATGGTAATCGATACACATTTTGAGGGTACCGTCTTTCTTTCGCACGAATAGTACTAGAGCACCCTGCAAGGTCTGATAAAACCTTTATCAAGAAGGTCTTTTAACTGCTCCTTCAACTCCTTAAGCGCAGCTGGAGCCATTCTATAAGGAGGGATGGAGATGGACTGAGTATTTGGAAGAAGGTCTATGCCAAAGTCTATTTCCCGTTCAGGAAGGACTCCGAAATGATATTCGGAAAACACATTAGGGAACTCACTGGCAACTGGGACTGACTGGATAGTTGGGGTCTCAAAGCTAGAATCTTTGACTCGAACTAAATGATAAATGCATCCTTTGGAAATAATCTTTTCAGCATTAAGGTAGGAAATAAACCGACCCTTAGGCGCTGAACTACTGCCCGTCCACTCTAACACTAGTTCATTAGGGAACTGAAATCTGATGACTCTAGTTCTGCAGTCGACTGAGTCATAACCTGAGTGTAACCAATCCATGCCAAGAATGAGGTCGAAGTCAACCATCTCTAACTCTACCAGATCAACTGGAATGACTTTGTTCAAGATTGAGACTGGGCAATTCTATACACCTGGCTGGCTCTAATTGACTCGCCAACTGGGGTGGAGACTTAGAATGGTTTTGGGAGGACCTCTAGACTGATATCAAATTGGACTGCTACATAGGGAGTCACGAATGAAAGTGTGTCTCCTGGATCTAGTAGGGCATACACGTCTAGATGAAAAAGGCGTAATATACCCGTGACCACTTCAGGTGAGCTCTCCTGATCCTGATGAGAATACAATGCATAAAAACAGTTTTGGTGCTAGCTGCCATCTGTACCTGAAGTGTTGGCCTACTGAGTTGGTCAGCCTGCTGGAGCTGCTGAAGCCATTGATTGTAATCTCCCCCGTCCAGTTGACGGGCATTTTTTAAGGTGATGACCAAGCTGTCCACAACCAAAATAGTCCTCTCAACCCTGAAGAAACTCCCTTGGATGGTGCTTGCCACACTTAGGGCAAGCTGGATATCAGTTGCTGGCACTGTAGCTCTGGGACTGAGAGCCAGATGCTCCACCCCTCCGATCCTTGCGGGACCGAAAGGTAGGGCCGCTGGCTGAACTGGGTGTTGGAGTCCTCTGCTGCTGCTGTTGTTGCTGCTGTGGGCTGCTACTACCACCAGACTATGGTGTCCATAATCTGATTTGCCAATCCTTTCCCATTTATTCTCATGCTCCATGTCCTTCAGTTTTTCTGCCTCAATCTGTTGGGCATGAATAGTAAGGCTGGAGAGGTCGATATCCTAAATCAGCATTGCTGTCCTGCACACCTTGAGGACCAGGTTCGACACCCCATTAACAAATTTCATCATACCAGCCCTTGGCTCGGCTACCATCTCTGGAGCATATTTAGACAGTCTGGTGATCTCCAATTCATACTCCTCCACCATCCGATTTCCCTATTTCAAATTCATGAACTCCGCCACTTTTGCCTCCCTGAGCTCTCGAGGGAAGATTTTAGTCTAGGAAGGCTGTAGCGAACTTCTTCCATTCCACCAGTACTGCTCCCGCTACCCTCCCTTCCTTCCATTGTTCGTACCAGACCTGAGCTACCCCTTTCAGCTGGTAGGAAGCTAGGTTGGCTCTTTCAGAGGAGCTAACACCCATAATGTGGGTGATCTTCTTAATTTCATCCACGAACTCCTGTGGATCCTCTCCCACCTTAAATCCATGGAAAATTAGAGGGTTCATCCGGGTGAAGTCCCGAACTCAAACAGCTATTGCTGACCCATTAGTATTAACTAGAACCACCTACTGGTTCACCTGATTCGTAACTGTCTGTGCAAGTAGATGGATAGTCGTCCTGAACTCTACGGTGGACACTGAGTCATCCTAAGGGGATGCTAGAGCTGGTGGGGTAGGTCAGTGAGCATAATCGGCCCTTCTTTTGATACCACGTTGCGGAGGCATGATTCATTGAAACAAAACAAAGCACAAGTTAGAAGAGCGATTCTGGGATTGAATTTCAAAGCATGATAAATAGTATGAACAAAAGGGAGTTTTCCTAATAACATCTCACAGCCTCCCTGTCATAAGTGTGACGCGCTATATACCCATGAAAAGGACTCTACTCGACGCGGCTTTTAGACATCCTAGGATACTCTAAACCTAGTGCTCTGATACCAAGTTTGTCATGCCTCGAGTCTATACCCTGGATGAGACACGATACTTAGGATCACAAGTAACCCCAAGTCAACCCATGGTCTATCATAACACTGTAAATTCTAAGTAAAACATAGCAGAAGCTTTAAATATTGGAATCATTTTAGAAAACTTATTTAATAATAAATTCATACATTTGAAAGAACAACAATACTGAACATATGAAATTCTGTCTGAAAGCCATCTACTAATGATGAATTGCGGGAAAAAGCCCCCAGCTAACTCTAAAGTCTGACTAAAAGAAAATGAACTGAAGCTAATCAAATGTCGTCCTCGAAAGATGAGGACTCACCACTGCTACTGCTGATATCACCGGAGTAAATCTACTAACGGCGCTGAGTCTGAGAACCTGCGGCTATATCATAATATGATACAACATAAAAGATATGCGTCATTACTTTGAATGTACTGAGTAAGTAGGAGAAACCATACACAAGGAATAAAATAACTGAACTGGAAAGACATGCAATGGCCACTGAAATACTAAAAACTAAATAAACTGTGATATATTGAGGTGGTCAAGATGACCCTGTCTTATGGTTAAAGACATGCCCTAAATCTGAGATTTTTGAGTCTGAACTAACTGTGCTGAACTGAGAAACTGAAACTGAATTGACTAATCTGAGACTGAACTGAGCTAACTAGTTGGATAGTCTATAAGCGACATGTAACCACGTGAGCTAGACGTGGAGTCTCATGTATACACCCCATCGGTAGGACTCAATATACCTTGCCAAGGTATAGAGGCATGAATTGGGTGATCACAAGTTTGGGTCCATGAGGCCAATAGAATATAACCTATGGTGGCAATGTAGTTTTGGGAACCTAGGTGCGCTGGAACCCTGGTCCGCTCGGTGCTAAGTTCTACTCCCACTGGATATTTCTAGACTGACTAATAAGTTGATAGCTCAAAACTGGGGCCCAAGACAAAGTCAGGAATACCTATCCAAAAGCACCCTGAGAGTCTTATCGGATCGGATTCTATAACTAGGTTCTAAGACTGGTCAGAGCTGCTTATCTGGAAACGTCGTAACCGTCTAAAGAACAAACTGTAATATGAGACTAGGGTCCTAAGGCTGGTCAGAGCTGCTTATCTGAAAGTGTCATGACTGCCTAAAGAACCACTAAAATCTGATACTGAGTCCAATTCTGATAACTGGGAGGCACCACTAGCACTTCACTAAATACTGTGTCAAACTGATCAGCTGACATTCCTGAAAGTACTGAGTCTGCTAATAATTGTCTGAGATTGGACTAACAAGCATTTTTCTAAGATCTCAACATAGTCTAGCAATATGGGAAACCCAAACTAATAGGATCAAGCCACAAGGAAGACTAATCTAACAGGAAAAAATTCTAGTTAATTTCATTCAACACTAGGGCCTAAACCATCCTTACAAGAATGAGCATTTATATGATAACTGGGCAATGGAAATATGCAACAATTAACATAGACCATATTCCACAAGCTATAAATGGAGTCTGACATATAATTTATTCACATTCGAAAGTTCAGGGCTGGAATTCACTTTATGGAAACAAGGTTCAAAGTAATCATAATCTGGTGGAAACATATCTACAATTAACACAAATAATGTCCCACATGAAATTAGATGATATCTAACTGACAACTGAATTCACATTCAATAACTCAGGGACTAAAACTGATAGAGAACTAGAAGAGGATTTTGGGGAAACAAGGGAAGGACTATTTCCTTGTTGAATTCCCATATACCTAGCTAAGAATTCCTTGGAGAAGGAAACTTGAATTGTTTAATGGATGAGGAACCTAGTCTTGCTTGAGCTCTTGAGAGAAAACTTATGTTACTTTTCTGAAAATCTGAGTGGGAATGAGGGGAAAAATCATTTTAGCCCCTCTAAATCCTCTTAAAATAACCCAAAACAACGTAGTTTAGAGTCTAGGAGGTTAGAAAATTACTGAAACACCCTAAGAAAATTCACAAAAAAAAGGAAACTTCCAATCCTCACGAGGCACTCCACGAGTCCTGAGGTTAGGAACGACTTGTAGGGTCCAATCTTTAGGTGCATTGGAGGTTTTTTTTACAATTTCTTCAATTCTTCCAATGACTGACTTCACCAGTCATCAGGAGACCCAACGACTCGTGGTCGCCTCCTATCACCCTCACTGCCAAAAACCTCCTGGGGTCACCATGGGCGACACCACGACTCGTGGTGTCCCAAACGAGTCGTGGTGAGGAACCGTTAAGTACACTGCCTGAACTTTTTCAACTTTCAGTCAACCCTTGACCATGAATCACTTGACAGCTCATGGTATTGACCATTACTCGTGGTCACACCCGTGGTTACTAAAATTTTTTCCAAATTTTCAACCAAGTCCGGACCCTTCCCCACGAGTCACTTCACGACTCGTGACCTATACCACGGGTCACAGGATGACTCATTCTGTGATCTAGTGCAGAAAATTCTGTTTTCTCCATTTCAAATCTCATGTCTGGTCTTAGGGTTTTTGGGGCATTACAAAAATCAACAACATCAATAATTAATATTTCATGCAACCACTTTCCACTTAATAATAGTCCACAGATTAATTTAATGAGTTTCTAGCAGGCCAACAACATCCTTACTGTATTTAATAAGTCTCTAACTATAAGCCCTAGACATCTAATCTTACCAACCCCTAATACGGCGGCCCTCCGGCAGCCACGACGGTCTCACTGTAGTGGATGGCTTACAGCTTCAGCGGTGCTGCATCAGATAGTAGCTCAACCCTACTGATCCCTATTCCTATTCAACACAACTTAAATATATAATAGAGCCAGTACTAAGTACTTATACCTTAATTACCCATGTCTATTTTTAATAACAAACGATTTATTATTATATATAAATATTTTGACGTTTATTTATTATTTATTTAATAGCACATCACTACTAACCCGGACCATCCCATCAATATAAGCATAACACACACAGAGGCACAAACTGCAGGAAATCAAATAATCAACAATAATCAGTAATTAACCATATTCGGACATAATCAAGTAAATCAACATATAACATATAATTCTCCAACAAACATAAAAGTTATCAGCACCATCAATGGTGAAATTCTATCACTTCAAAGTATGAATCCATATCCATATCGAATCATAGTTGTACCCCCTATGTATCTCATCACTCTCTCTCTCTATGAAATCTGATCATATATCTATCACTCATTTGTACACACATGCTAGAGGGTCTTATGTTTGCCCATCCATTCATGACCTGCAGGGGACTATAGAAATTCATTGACCGTACTGGCGTGGTACTCGTTCTCACTCATATGTTCATCCGGATACTTCCCTTGGACATGAACCACTCATATTATAACCACTCGTTCGGATGCTCGCCCCAGGCACGAGCCACTCATATCATAACTGCTCGTCCAGATGATGACCTCGAATATGAGTCACTCATCTCAGAAGGGTATATTCCTCAATTATCCCACAATAGCTTGTCCACCTCAGACATGAGCCCCTCATATCAGAATAATAGTGCATTACTCAATCATCCTCATCATATCTTAGTATGTTTTGTATTCAGTCATCATGCAAGACAACAATAACAGGTATACCTTGATTATCAAAAGTGCATACCGAAATCATGAATTATATTCATAGATTTAGATAATTTCATAATTTATTCAAATAGCATTGTCAAGTCACTATTCTCGATAACAAATAAATATATACAACATGAACTCAATAATTTATCCGTTCAATCATTCCACGCCAGCAATATAAGGACTTTACAATTGACAACAATAGTCATCATAATTTTCACATTAGCATTATCAATTCATTTTAAGGGTGGGCTTACTCTAGCACATATTCATCCTTATCATAATTATTATCTCACTAGCAGTTCTCACAACTCTACAACAATTATTTTATTTCGAGATCATTTTAAATTTATGAATAATTATCTACAGCCTACATTAATACTTGTTTTTTTCTTCCCTTTGAGTTCCCCTTTAGGATCTATACTACTACTCATCCTTTCATTAAGACTACAAGAGTGAATTTACTACCAAGAAGTAACATCATCATAATTGCACACAAAATGAACTTACCACCTCCACCTCTTTTTTCGCTATTAGTATAATTTAATCATAATTTATAGTCAATTTACATCATAGGAATCCCCTTTTATTATGTTAAGCTTATTCGAATTCTAATCTTTTGTGTGCGCGCGCACGTGTGTATATATATATATATATACATACATACACACACACATATATACATATATGTACCCATTAATTGTATACATGTATACAATTTACTAATCAAAGTAAATCATAACCTACATGGGCGCCAAGTTTCTATCATAGAATCGATGGAGTTTCATTGTTTTGCCCTCAATCTAGATTTCTTGGTGGAGTATCAATGGAAAGGAAGGTGGAGACTTGTTCCTCGGGAGCTACACCTCTTAATTCTTGAGTAGAATATTTAAATTTTTACCCTGGGCATTTTTAAAGGGGATCCTTTTTAGAACAGGAGATAGGCTTTAAAAACAAACTGAAACATGGAATTTTGATTCACATCTTCCACTACAGTGGTCCCCTTTTTACTGCAGCGATCTCTCTATAGCGAGGAACTGCTCGCTACAGCGATTTTTAACTACCTGGGCCCGCTTCATTTTACTCAATATTATTCTATATTTACTTAGTTTATACTTGTAACCCCAAAAATTAAATACATGCCAATAAAAAAGTTTATTCATACTCCCATATTGTCAAGATTCTATGACGATCGGACGAGTCGTTACATCAGATACCAAAATATCATCAAGGAGAAATCTTGGCCTAGACTGTCTAGAAATAAAAGAGAATCCTATGCATTAGGAGATGAACATTAGATTCATTTTCTGTATGCTGAGGGCACTCTTCATTGGTGTGGGGATAGACCTAGAATAATACACTAGTCCTCTCTCATGACCCTATTCAGCATAAGACTATGCAGACGTGATAATAGACTATGCAGTTAATTTAGTATAAATAATCAGCATTACACTAAAGCCCAACAAATAAGAAATACTAATTGTAACCCAGCCCAATATAAGATTTAGCCTTACTATTTGTTTATCCGGTCATTCGGACCTGATCCTTTTAGCAACTCAACAGACACCTGAGCCAGGGTTTCCTGATCTCTTCATGGCACCAATCTTTAGCTTGCAATTCATCCTCCTTCACCTATGTGATAAATCAACCTCCTCTACTTGTGATAGTTGTGCAGTCTTGCATCCTTCCTTGCATCCTCGTTCTTACCTAATCTCTTTACTAATCTATGAAGGTGTCTATCTAGTGGGAAATGATCACTTGGAGGTGACAGGTCACATATCTCAGTGATGATGAAGCCGTTGAAGCACTGATGGGGAAAAACGCGTAGCCCTAATCTCCTTCTTTATCGATCTTCTCTGGGTATGAGAGCTAAAATACAAATCTGACTGCATTGCCCTCTTTTTTGTTGGAGAATCCTTTTTATATGTTGCCCTATTCTAGGCTAGGTAGATCCTTTTCACAGTAAGCCCTTTTTATTACAAGACTTGGTGTAAATATTCTTACTGTGATGATATGTTATGAATGTGAATGTTTCCCTTGCTAGTTCGATGTATCCCTTATTCTTCTTGCTTTAATCATCAGTTATGGAATCTGAGCCTTTTTTGTGTTAACAATATGCTTGCATGTAGTTGGTAACTGATTAAAGCTTCTAAATCTATTTCTACCACATAGCTTAACAATTCCATGAAAGTCACATATTTCCCATGCCTCCTAGCACTCCTCCTCTTTCATAGTTCCCACATAACTATAGCAATGATGGATTTATAAATTCCTTGCAACTTAATAGGAGCTGGAGCTTCCCACTAATTGACAATGACTTGATGTAGAGTTATTCCATCAATGCTTATACTTGCACAAGTAGTAAATTGTTTCCACGTCTTATTAGTTGTGGAAGCTGTTAGAAATAGATAATTCATTCTCTCATGTTGGTATCTGCTATCACAACAATGACATCTAGATACAATTTACATCTTCATTCTATTAAGATTATCATTAGTTGCAATACTCCCTTTCAATACTCTCCAGAAAAAGAAGCAAATTTTAAAAGGAATCCCCTTTATCTAGATATTTGATAGCCAACCAAACTCCTCCTTCCTCCTCCTTGTTAACTAATAAGCTAACTACGCTGAGAGCACTCCTATAGTATTTCCCATCCACCAGGCATTATATATCTCAGCATTTACTTATGGAGAGATATAATCCACAATGTGAGTTGTCATCTCTTCAGAGAGTTTTCTCATCAGTTTCTCTCTATCCCATCCTCCATTGATTATGAATTCTTTAACCTCCACCTTCTCATCTTCATTGGTGACCTCCTTAGTGTAGTATAATGCCCTTGTTGTGTCCAGTTATCAAATCAGAAACTGGTTGTTCCTGCTTTAATTTTCCATCAAATATCATGTTCTACTTCTTCTATGATTTGTATCATCTTTTTCTAAATATGAGATGCCCCACTTCCATTTTCCACAGTAGGGTGAGCCTTCTTGTAATATTTATTCCACATATAAGTACTCCGTAGTAAATCTATGGAACCCTGAAATTTCACCATAGTTTTGCACAAAAAAAAGCTCTGAAAATATCATGTACGGACTTGAAATCCGAACCCTCTTCACTCCTAGGATAACACATGTCCTCCCAAGCAACCCAGTGCTTTCATTTATTTTCTCCAGTTTTACTCCAAAAAGGAACTTGGCTAATTACTGGTGAATTTGCTCAATAGTCCCCTTAGGAGGATTCATGGCTGAAAATAAGTATACATGCATGGATTGTAGAAAATGAGAAATCAAAATGAACTTTCCTACATATGTTAAAAACTTATTTTGCCACATCAGAATTCTTCTTGAAATTTTCCTCATCAAATTCTCAAAGTAGGATTTTCTCTTTCTTCCATAGAACACTAGCATCCCAGATATATAAAAGGAAAAGACCTCAGATTTATACTTATCCATCTCTTCAAATTGTTTTCTATCACCATTGGTGTCCTCTTCTAGATGTAAAAGAAACTTTTACTCTTGTAAATCCTTTGCCCTGACACTTGTTCATATTTTGCCGAAACTCTCACCATTTTCCTCACTAATGTTCTGTCTCTTGAGTGAAAAGAATTGTATCATCAACATAAGTCAAATGCTTAATCTCTAGAATCCATTTGGGCATCCCATAACCCTTAAATTCAGCATCTTCATTTAGTTTATTCAACTCTCTTGACAAGATTTCAGTAGAAATAATAAACAACACAGGTGATATTAGGTCACCCTGCTTCAAACCTCGGGAGGACCTAAAGAAACCATATGAATGTCCATTTACTAGCACTAGATACGGATTATTGGATACAAATCTCCACGTCATATCAATAATAATCTCTTAAAAATAAATTTTCTCAGAACCTTAGTAAGAAAGATCCATGACACTCTATCATATGTTTTTTTTCATATCAAGTTTCACTACAACATTATACCACTTATTTCTCAAATTGATATCTCTGATGATTTTTTGTGCTAGTTGGACATTTTTAGTTATGCTTCTTCCTATAACAAAGCCAATTTGATTTCTTGAGATGATATGTGGCAAGAAGTTTGTCATTCTGTTATGCAACATTCTAGATAAAATCTTGTTTGAAAATGTACTCAAACTGATTGGTCTAAGATCTGAAAAGTTCACTGCCCTCTCTTTCTTATGAAGGAGGATCAGATTTGTATGAGTAATGAACCTGAGATTTCATATCTATAGAAAAAAGGCTTTAACCATTCTAGTGATGTCTTCCCCTACAATTTCCCAACACTCCTGAAAGAACAACTCTGAGAAACCATCTGATCCACTTGTACTAGTCTCATTTATGTCACGACCCGAATGTATACCCGGATCGTAGACACGGGACAAGGGACCCCGAGAGACCCCAAGTCGATCCATGGCACATGCATACAACTAATCTTCTCTAAATAAGAGGAACGATAATCATAAAGACATAGCGGAAACGAAATTATAGCGTAAAATCATGAAATACTGAACGTATACACAACTGAGCACTACATACTTGTATGAAAGCCTCTAATACATAAGATCGGTTGATGGGACAACATTCCCAACTAACCCGACGAAAACTGAACATAAACAACATGAAAGTTTATCAAACGACCCTCGGAACATGACGACTCACCAATAAGCTGAAAACGTAGGCTGAGGCGAACTAAGGATGAGGATGAGCCTAAGATCCGAACCCTGTATCATGAAATGATACGACATAGAAAGTATGCAGTCAGTACGTGGAATGTACTGAGTATGCACGGTAAGTAAAATGGACATTTTAAAAGTAAAGTAAACTCATAAATAGACATAGGAGAAGGACATCATGCTTGCATCCTTCCGTGGTCTACACTGTCCCATCCAACTTGCCAATCCTCCATGGTTGACCACGGGTGACCTCATGAGTCGTGAGGTCTGACCAAGACTCGTGATCAAGCTCGTGGCCTCCTCACTCAGGCCTTGCCACACCACACTGACCACGAGTCACCTCATGACTCGTGGTCACTCCTCACGACTCACCTCACTAGCCGTTCTACGACCTGGAGCAAATTTTCAGTTTTTCTCCGTTTTCACTTTCGGGTCTGATCCTTGGGTTCTCGGGGTATAACAATATCTTCCTGTTGGGAACATTCGTCCTCGAATGTTAGAAACATGCAGAAAACTCAGAAACAAGCTATCACTATATGCAATTACCAGTCATTTAAGTCGAAAACGGACGAAATGACTACCTCTGAAAAGAACTACATAACTAAATTGAATTCAGACATCACATACATTTACCATATCATAAAACAAACTTGTACACATGAACTTAAAGGGAAAAGATGATTAAAGGTTTAGGGAAAAACTGATACCTCAAACTGAAACTGAGCTGGTAGGGAACAAATGAGGGATTTAGCTATCATATCTGCTTCGGCTTCCCACGTAGCTCCCTCAACATGCTGATTTCTCCATAATACTTTAACTAAAGCTACTTCTTTGTTTCTCAACTTACGAACCTGACGATCTAAGATTTCAACGGGAACTTCTTCATAACTGAGGTTGTCTTTCACCCCAATGTTGTCTATCAGAACTACTAAATTGGGATCACCCAAGCACTTTTTCAAGACCGATACATGAAACACGGGATGAACTGAAGCCAATTCTGAAGGCAAGTCCAACTCATATGCCACCTTACCAACTCTCCTCATAACCCGGTAAGGACCAACGTAGCAGGGACTGAGTTTCCATTGCTTTTTGAACCGCATGACTCCCTTCATGGGAGATACCTTTAGAAATACCCAGTCGTCCACATTAAACTCCAAATCTCTTCTCCTCACATCAGCATATGATTTATGACGACTCTAAGCGGTTTTCAATAGGTCCCTTATCAACTGAACCTTCACCATCGCCTCATGGACTGATCTGGTCCTATCATAGCTACCTCGCCAACCTCGAACCATCCGACGGGAGACCTACACCTCCGGCCGTAAAGAGCCTTGAACGGTGCCATATGGATACTAGAGTGGTAACTGTTATTATAAGCAAACTCGATCAAGGGCAAATGATCATCTCAACTACCTTTAAAATCCATAACATATGCCCTCAACATATCCTCAGAGGTCTGAATGGTTCGTTTTGCCTGGCCGTCTATTTGCGGATGGAAGGTTGTACTGAGCTTAACCTGCGTCCCAAGTCCTTTTTGAAAATAATGCCAGAATTGAGAGGTAAACTGAGTACCTCAGTTTGAGATAATAGAAAAGGGCACTCCATGAAGTCGAACCAACTCCCAAATATAAAACTTAGCATAATCATCCGCTGAATCCGTGGTCTTGACCGGTAGAAAGTGTGCAGCCTTAGTTAACCTTTCTACCACTACCCAAATGGAGTCATAGTGTCGGCGAGTTCAAGGTAGGCTTGTAACAAAATCCATATTAATATCTTCCCACATCCAAGTGGAGATACTGATATCCTAAAGTACGCCTCCCGAGCTTTGATGTTCGACTTTCACTTGCTAGCAGTTTGGACATTTTGCTACGAACTCTGCAATATCCTTCTTCATACTACCCCACCAATAGATTTCTCGCAAGTCCCAATACATTTTCGTGGATCCTGGATGAATAGAATATCTAGTACCATGTGCCTCATGCAATATCCAAACTCTTAAATTATCGACGTCCGGAACACATAGTCGACCCTAGTATCATAGCACACCATCTCTCCCTTGGGAGAAGACCTCCACCTTCTGACTCTGCACCGCCTCCTTCAGATTCCTCAATATTTGATCCTCATCTTTTCTAGATTTAACATCAACTACTAAGGACGACCCTGACTTGTTATGCACAACAACACCTCCATCGGCCGAGTCAATCAATCTAACTCCCAGTCTTACAAGTCGGTGGCCATCCTTCACCAACTCCTTCTTTCTCTCATCTACGTGGAACACACTCTCCATAGAGAGTCTACTAAGAGCATCTGCAACCACATTAGCCGTGCCCGGGTGGTAGAGGACACTCATGTTGTAGTCCTTTAGTAACTCCAACCACCTCCTTTGCCGAAGATTTAGATCTTTCTATGTGAACACATATTGCAAACTCTTGTGATCCATAAATACATCCATGTGGACTCCATATAAGTAAGCAGGCATATATTCAATGCAAACACCACCGCGGCCAACTCAAGATCATGGGTTGGGTAATTCTTTTCATTAACTTTCAGTTGTCTCGAGGCATATGTTATTACCTTCACACGCTGCATCAACACATATCCCAGCCCGACTCTCGAAGCATCACAATACACTACAAATCCATCAGTACCCTCGGGTAAGGTCAATACTGGTGTTGAAGTGAGTCGGGTCTTTAACTCTTGGAAGCTTTTCTCACAAGCATCCGGCCATTGGAATTTTACCTTGTTCTGAGTCAACCTGGTCAATGGGAACAATTGTTGAAAATCCCTCAACAAATCTTCGGTAGTAGCCTACCAAGCCCAAGAAACTCTAAATTTCTAAAGGATTCACCGGTCTGGGCCAATTCCTCACCACCTCTATCTTATGGGAATCTACCCTTATGCCTGCGCTTGATACCATGTGACCCAAAAATGCTAACGAGTTTAGCCAAAATTCACACTTGCTAAACTTTGCATACAGCTGACGATCCTTGAGGGTTTGCAACACTATTCTCAAATGAGTGGCATGCTCCTCCTCCCTCTGAGAGTATATCAAGATGTTGTCAATGAACACAATCATGAACATGTACAAATATGCCTTGAACACCCTGTTTATTAGATCCATAAAAGCTGCGGGGGCATTGGTTAGTCCAAAAGACATAACAACAAATTCGTAGTAACCATACCGAGTCCTGAAAGCGGTCTTTGGGATTTCACTCTCCCGAACTCTAAGCTGGTGATGCCCAGACCTAAGATCGATCCTGGAGAAGCACTTGACACCCTGAAGCTGGTCAAACAAATCATCGATCCTGGGTAGGGGGTACCTGTTCTTGACGGTAACCTTGTTCAACTGCCAATAGTCAATACACATGCGAAGGGAACTCTCCTTCTTTCGAACAAATAGAACTGGTGCACCCTATGGAGACTTGCTCGGTCTGATAAAACCCTTATCCAGCAAGTCCTTCAACTGATCCTTTAATTTCTTTAGCTCGACTGGAGCCATCCAGTAAAGAGGGATAGAAATAGGCTGTGTATCTGGCAATAGATCAATATCGAAATCAATTTCCCTTTCCAAAGGAACACCTGGCAAATCCTCGGGAAACACCTCTGGATATTCGCATACCACTGAAACTGACTGAATAGTCAGGATCTCGAACTCCACATCCTTAACCCTGACTAGGTGGTACATGAAACCCTTAGAGATCATTTTCTTGGCCTTAAGATACGAAATAAACTGACCTGCTGGTACTGCTGAACTACCCTTCCATTCCAAAACTGGCTCCCCCAAAAATCGAAACTCCACTGCATGGGTCCTACAATTAATCAAAGCATAACATGCAAACAATCAATCCATACCTAAAATGATGTCGAAATCAGTCATGGCCAATTCTAATAAGTCCGCGGAGGTAACCTTATGCAACACTGTAATGGAGCAACCTCTATATACCCGCCTAGCTACAACTGATTCACCGACTGGAGTGGATATCGTGAATGGTTCAGACAGAACTTCAGGACTAGCTCCAAAACTACTAGCAATGTAAGGCGTTACGAAAGACAAGGTAGCTCCCAGATCTAGAAAGGCATAAACATCAATACAAAAGACACGCAACATACCAGTGACCACGTCTGGCGAAGTCTTTCGTTCCTGGCGTGAGGCAAAGGCATAAAATTGGTTTTGTTGCTGTCTGCCACCTCCACTAGTCGATGCTCCCTGTGGAGCAGAACGGGCTGGAGCTGCTGTTGTCCTGGTGGACTGTGCACGACCCCTATCATCACCCTGTCTAGCATATGGACATGCACGGTGCATGTGCCCAGATTCACCACACCAAAAACAGACATCCGAACCGAGCAGGCACTCCCCGGTGTGACTCTTACCGCACTTCCCACAGGCTGGAGAGGTATACTCTAACTGGGTGCCCCTCTGATCCCTTGACCCTGAAGCCCTACTCCTATGATCACCCCTGGGTCTGGATGAAACACTAGCTGATGATGGTGTTGGGGCTAGAGACCCCTGCTGAAACTGTGGATGATAGCCACCGCCAGACTTCTGATGTGAAAACCCACGACTGTCTATCTGAGCCCTCTTTGCCTCCCTCTCCCTTGCATGAGCTGCCTCCATCTGCTGGGCGTACAACACTATGCGAGGAAAGTCCATATCTTGGTGGAGCATAGCAGTCCTGCAATCCTTATCTAAATAATCGGCCACGCCATGAACAAACCGACTCACTCGCGCCCTCTGATCCATCACCAACTTTGGGCATATTTTGACAATCGGGTGAACTCAAGCGAATAATCCAGCACTGTCATTTTTCCTTACTTGAGGTTAACAAACTCCGCTGCTTTTAACTCCCTCATTTCCCGAGGGAAGAACTTGTCGAGAAAGGCCATGTGGAACTCATCCTAGCTGATAGGGCCCACTCCTGCTGTCTTGCTGTCCTTTCATTTCTTGTACCAAATATGAGCGATCTCTTTTAGCTGGTAAGAGGGCAAGTCAACACACTCCCCATTTGTCACCCCCATAACCTGAATGACCTTCAAGATCCCTTCAATAAACTCGTGTGGATCCTCATCCACCTTTGATCCCGTGAACTTAGGAGGGTTCATCCTCAAGAAGTCTCTAATCCGAGCCGCCATTGCATTTCAATTTGTGGGACCCGTACAACAACCTACTGGTTGACCTAAGTGGTAAAGGCCTACGCCAACATTTGAATAGCCACCCGAAACTCAGCGTGGGCAACTGGCTCTAGTGCCTGGGGCTCCTGAACAGGTGGGGCTTGTTGATGCCCATGATCATTTCCATCTCCGTGACCTTCATCATTTCCATTCCTCCCTCCATTCATTCTCCTAGGAGCCATAATTCTGCAAACCATGAATTGCACGAGTTAGAAGGATGGAAAGGCTTTTCAACGCACGACATAGAACATGAAAGGAGGGAACATTTCCTAAACGTTTAGTAGCCACTTCGTCATAGGTGTGGCGCGCTTCACACCCATGAAAAAAAATCTACTTAACGCGGCTTTCAGACACCCTAGGACACTTCAAACTTATGGCTCTGACACCAAGTTTTTCACAACCAGAACGTACACCCGAATCGTAGACACGGGACAAGGGACCCCGAGAGACCCCAAGTCGACCCATGGAACATGTATACAACTAATCTTCTCCAAATAAGCGAAAAGATAGTTATAAATACATAGCGGAGATGAAATTATAGCATAACATCATGAATTATTGAACGTACACACAGCTGAGCACTACATACTTTTCTGAAAGCCTCTAATACATAAGATGGGTTGATGGGACAACATCCCTAACTAACCCGACCAAATCTGAACATAAACAACATGAAAGTTCATTAAACGGCCCTCGAAACATGAGGACTCACCAATAAGCTGAAAATGTAGGCTGAGGCGGACTAAGGATAAGGATGAGCCTGAGATCCGGACCCTGTATCATGAAACGATACAACATAGAAAGTATGCAGTCAGTACATGGAATGTACTGAGTATGCAAGGTAAGTAAAACAGACATTTTAAAAGTAAAGTAAACTCATAAATAGACATAGGAGAAGGACATCATGCTTGCATCAAAATCTTTGTAATAAAACATAAGGCTCAAGACTTTCAAATCATTCATAATCATTCATTATCATAATCATAAATAACTATATCACAATATAACTTGAGCCAATAACATAAATATAACAATGCATAAAACATGCGGAATAATAGGAGGACTCATCATAATCGACACCATCATGGTAGAGCCTTTCATTATACCCCACTGTCTCGCTCAAGTGGGCAGAGCCGACCCTGGCTTGTCAGGAGAGGGTCGTGCATAAGGCGTGATATCACATTTGAGGGGATAATTATCAATACATCATATCATTTACAACCCACGGTGTCACTTGGTTATGAGACACCGACGTAGTCCTTTGAACGCCTAGCTGCTCGGTGCTAGACACGGCTCCCTAAAACATGCATATAGGCTCATACATAAATCATTAATATCATGCATAAAAATTCATTGGCTAAGATATAACATTTATCATTATTGATCCCCTTTAAAACATGCTTACCCAAGAATCAAGGCTCTTTTCATCGGCCGCATCATAAATCGATGAATCATGAAATTCGTTTCATAAATTGTAAATCATTCTTCATCATATGGGCATTGCCCAATGCTTCATCATACTCAATTCTTTCAAAATATGCTCATAAACATGGGTAACTTGGATTCATACATTTACATAATCAATAAACTTAAAATAATGAATATTCATCATAAATCATAACTTTTATGAACTTTCATCAAATGGGCATTTTGGATTTAAAAGCTTGAAACATGCATTAAAGAAAATAATAATAAAACCTGCCCATCATTCATAATTCAATAATTAAAACTCAATTAAATCATACCCATACAGAGAAATCACATTTTCATGCTTTGGGTAAAACCCCATGGAATTTGAGTAGGAGAATTCATGAATTAACTTGAAATTTGGGCATGGGTGGGGAAGAATTCCACCCATTTTAAAACCCTACATACCTGGGAATGGATGGACTTAAAGTTCCTTGAACACCTACAAAGAAATTGATGAAAATTTGGGGGAGAAGGCCTTGAATCTCCCAAAAACCTCTCTAAGTTTTTGCATGAGAATGGGAATGCATAATGGACTTAACCCATCTTATCTAACTCAGATGAAACATATTCAAAACGACATAGTTTAAGCCTTAGGGACTTAGGAAGTTACGAAAACACCCTTATTAAAACGCAGGAATTTCTGGTCGCCAGTCCTCACGAGGGACCTAACTGGTCATTTCCACAGGGAACGATTCATGGCCCTGATCCATTGAGTCCACTGCCCAAACATCCAAGGGGACCCCACGGGTGACTTCACGAGTTGTGAGGCCAGACCACGACTCATAGTCACCTTCCATGGCCTACACTGTCCCTTCCAACTTGCCAATCCTCCAGGGTTGACCACGGGTGACCTCACGAGTTGTGAGGTCTGACAACGACTCGTGGTCAAGCCCGTGGCCTCCTCACTCAGTCCTTGCCTCACCATGCTGACCATGAGTCACCTCACGACTCATGGTCACTCCTCACGACTCACCTCATGGGTCGTTATGCGACCTAGTGCGAATTTTCAGTTTTTCTCCGTTTTCATTTCCAGGTCTAATCATTGGGTTCTCAAGGTATAACAACTTATCTCAAAGACTACCTTTTTAAATTCTTTCATATTTGGTAGTCTAGTCATCTCCTCATTTTGTTCCTGTGAAATTAATGTAGGAATATTCTTTAACATATCAAAATTGTCTCCACCTCTTTCCTATCTGAATTGTTCTGAGAAGAAATCAATAGTTGAACCCCCAATTTCCTCTAATAAGCTCACAATATCTCCTTCACCTATTTGATTTTCACTACTATGAAGCTTTGTTCTCCTTCCCCTGACATAAAAGTAAAAGAACTTTGTATTCTTGCCTCCTTCAGAGAACTATCTCATTCCTGCCTTTTGTTTCTAGAATTCCTCTTCCATATGCTCATACCTCTTCCAATCAGCTTCATCTTTACTCAAGTTCATCCTGTTCTCTAGTGAAGGTTGCATTTCTAGCTGAATTTTCTTCACTTTGATAATATCTTCCAGTGTTATAATTTGCTGAAAAATATTAGTAAAATAGTGCTTGTTCCACAAAACCAGTGCCCTTTTAACTCTACTGAGTTTGGCCTTGAATTCCATGAAAGGGTTCCTCACAAAATCAGTTTTCCGATTCTCCCTCACCAATTCCTTAAAATGCCTATGCTTTGTCCAAAAATTAAGGAACTTGAATGGTTTAAGAGTGCAGGCTCTTCTTCAGTGTTGCAAATTATAGGGAGAGATGTGTGATCTAGTTCTTGCCTAATCAAGTTATGTATTTCACTAGAAAGAAATAGATCTATCAAATCCTGATTTACTACAAATCTTTGCAGCCTTTTGGATATACAATCATCCCCCACTCTTCCATTCCACCAAGTAAAACTACTACCATACGTTTTTAACTCTAAAGAGAACAATTGCTAAGACATTGTGCAAAGTCCACATCCTCATTTTGTGTGAAAGGTAGCCCTCCTTGATTCTCTTCTTCATTTAGGATAACATTAAAATCCCCTCTAACAATCCAATATTCGTGCATAACTACAGCCAATTCCTCCAAACTGTCCCATAGTTTGAGTCTTTCTAATGTAGTTCACCTGGCATAGATTGTTGTGATCTTGAAGTTCCTATTGTAACCACTAAACGACATGGTTAATTGTTGAGTTGTGTCAATCAAAGCTTGGCCTTCCCATTCGTCTATCCAAAAAATCAATATCTTTAATGAACTGCTAATCCATGTTGAAACCCTAATCTTCTTTGGTATTAGCTTCTTAGGTCCTTGAAAAGGTCCATTAGAGCTATAAATGAGTGGTGATTCCTTCTATTCATTTCCATTAATCTCTCGTATGAGTTTTGAGAGTTAACAGACCTAATATTTCAAAATAGTAGTTTCCTAATCATTGATCACTACTAGATTGTCTATCCTTACTGCTCCTTTTTTGAACCTGTAAAGATATAGTAGCTTGCCCAGCTTTACCTATTTTTGTCTCTATTCTTCATCTCCTCTAGTTTCCTTGGTGATAGATCCCCTTCATGATAAGCATTATTTATGTTCTTCCAAGTGTCCTTATCCTTCGTATAGTCCTGTAAGAGTTGTTTCAGCAACACTGATGGTTTTTGTAAATCTGGGACCTTTCTCTTTTTTTCTTCCTCTTCACTAGGGATGGCAATAGGGAGGGTTAGGCCAGGATAGGGCGGGGCAAGCTTTGACCTATTTATATTTTAACCCACTCTGCCCTGCCCTATTTAGCATTTTTTTAAAAAACTACCTTGCCCTACCCTGCCATGCTAAGCCCTGCCCTACCCTGCCTCACCCCGTTTATATTACTAAGTCATACAAGACAGCCATACTAGGATATGAACGTATTTTATTAATTATTACCTCTTTTAATAAATAAATATTTTAAAGTTATTACAATTATAACCAAATCCGAGCTTATTAGCAAATACCAATATCATCCATGCATAATAAATGGAGTTAACATAAAAGTGTTTTTAATAGAATTGGAAGGATAAAGTTTGTGTCTTTATTTGAATTTTTTGAAAAAAGTTTAAGATTTTCTAATAATGACATAAAATAAATTCATTTTAAAATTCATATATAGTAATATCTATGTTGAACATGAAAAAAAAAGTACGATATTAAATTAAATTAAGTGTGTAAGTATTATTAATATTTTTAGTGAATCAAAATTAAAATCATTTGCAATATATATATATATATATTTGTACTTCTCCAGTTTTATGTTTAGGATTATTATCTCCATGAAACTTAAAAAATGCATTTTAAAAAACTTAAAATATGCTTGAATGATTGTAAATTGAGGTGAATAAATATATAATTATTTCACAAAAGACTTTTCCCTGCCCTCGCCCTATTTAAATTTTTTTCTACCTTGCCCTGTCCCACCCTATTAATTTTTTCCTACTCTATCCCATTAAGGATTTGTCCCACCTCGCCCCAATTGCCACCCCTACTCTTCACCAACATTGAAGGGTTTTAATGTATCCTCATTATCCTTTGCTCCCTTTTGTTCCATCTCCTTCCTCATATCTTTTTCTAATTTCCATACCATTATTGTTGTATTTCCTGCTATCTCTTTATTATTTACTACCCTGTATGTTGTTACCGACCCTTATGATGCAGTGTCTGCTATGTTATCCATGTCTTTACATGCCCGTGATGTCTCTTGTCCTCTCAAATCATCCACCTTCCTTTCATTTGTGTTTTTTGTGCCCTTTGACTGATGTGTTTCTTTTTTATCCCCCTCTTGATCTTTTAGTACTTCAAACTGGTTGATATCACTGAATCCTTTTTGGGGCTATTTTTGGTTCCACACCTGATCCTTTCTCCATTCCTTTTGATTTCTTCCACCTCCCATGCTTTCTATTTCCTTGTTTCTGGAAATCACCAATATTCCTTGAAGAAACTTTCTAGATTCTATGTTCTGAAGATTCTTCTCTACTTTACCCACTATTGTTTGAACTTGATCAATGTTTCCATGATCCTTTACTATATGTTGTTGCTCCTCCTCCTTCCTTTTATGGTATAATTTCGAGTGTAGAATATAACATTCTTGTTCGTTATGTCCCTGGATCTTGCAATTTCTATAGTATTTAGGGACATGATCATATTTGATCCTGATTCATTTCTCCACCACTTCTTCTGTCCGCTTCCTTATCCAATGTTGATTCTTTTAGGGAATTCTCCCAACAGATCCACCTCCACCTAGACCCTAGCATAGCTAGGTCTAGTTTGATTCTTCGTAGCCATATCCACTTGCAAAGGCTTTCCAACTATAGCATCAAGTGAAAATACTGCTTCTTTCATGAAGAAATTTGGTGGTAGTGATGGAAAAGATATCCATACTATTGTTGTTGTTGTTTCCTCTTCTAGATCAAACAAGGGATCCCACTTTAGTGTATGCATCGAAAATGTCCATTGTCTATGGGATAAATAAAATACTGGTTTTGAGAGAAGATTCATGTAATCTTCCATGGTTGATGCCCTTATTATACATGTCTATTACTCAAAAGACCGATATTGCATTCTTTTTTCAACTTAAACTGTTTAGGGATTATTTTTCTAAGTTCTTGAATATCCGGCCACCCATATAAAAATTTTTCAATGACAACATATTTCAAGTTTTCCTTGTAGACCATTTAAGTGATTTCATCCTCCTCCCAAATAACTTTGGGCTCTCTATGTAGGTAATTAACCGGCTTTTACCGATATAGGTGTTATGGTGATAGGTGTCGGACACAACTTTGATGCATAAACAGAGATTTCTCCATAATATGGGATTGGTCAGCCTCAGGTAGAGGCTATCCTGACAACATGGTGGCCATAGCCACCAGAAATAGGCAGTAGTAATAGGTTTGCCGGTGGCAAGTTCGAAGGTAGGCAAACTAGGGTTTTGATTGATATCTCTTTGTTTAATATAGAATGAATTACAATTTATCACAAATCACGACATAATTTTGAAATCTATCCTGAAAAATTGTGACAAGGATCAATTTGAAAGGTCCCGATTCACCTAAAGGGAATGCAACATAAACATCTCCGAATAGTTTAGTATTGTAGCATCCTAGAAATCCCTGGGACTAGCCTTCAAACTTAAAAAGTGATCATGTAGAAAATTGGAAAAAAAGGTCTCAGTATGAGTCACAGTACGACTCGTAGCAGGACTCATAACAGGAGGGTTAGGGAAAATAGTATAGGTGGCTAGAAGAAACCACAATTGCATGTCACTGTTCGTACCATTATGGTATGGATCGTACTGACCAATCATGAAAAAGTTCAGAGAAGAGTTCAGGAAATCTGAGAACAACCACAAGCCAAGGTACGACTCATAGTTGTTGGGTACATGTCGTACCATCCAGTCGTGACTTGAATTTCAAAGAAATGTTCAAAAGACTTTGAGAAAGCTGCAAATCGTAGTAAGACCCATAGTAAGATATCATGGATCATGGTAGACTTCCATGGGAAAACTTCAGAGAATGGTGTTAAGCAGGTTCCCTTACCACGGACATCAATAAAGATCATATGATCCTGGTACGAGTCGTAGGTTGAGTCATACCACGTGATGAGCAGAATTTTAATAGTAGTTTTTAGGGGCATTTTTGTAAAACCCTAAGATCCTAACTGTTAAACTATATCATTTGGGGTAAATTTTCAAGGGTTAAGGAGAGTTAGTTGATCCTTCTCCCTCATTTCTCACTGAATCTCTTAGAGCCAGAACGTAAGAGTGCAGGGTGTCTCTTCAGCAAGAACAAGGGTTTAATCTTCTTCACATATTCTCAAGGATTTTATCTGAGAATTCTCCAGGTATATGGGATGTCAACAAAGGTTTCCTCTCGCTTTTGTGTCCCAAATTCTTCAGTAACCCTAGCCTGAAAGTCTAGAAATCATGACCTAGGGTTTCTATTTAGTTGTTGAAATTCTTTATCTCTCCAATGTTTGTTTTTAATTTCCATGTGTAGTATCATATTATGACCGAGATGTTATTCTTGCACTTGTAAATGCTTCAAGATTCTCGATTTTTGCCTGACTCTTGGATTGATTCTTGTAGGATTTAATAGCTAGTCTGAAATGCTATGTTTTCCATGGAATGTTGTTAAAGTATGATTTTCAGCATATATATATATATATATATATATATATATATATATATATATATATGTATATATGTAATGTGTGTGTGTATATATATATATATATATATATATATATATATATATATATATATGTATATATGTATATATGTATATATGTATATATAGATTTGTGTGTGTGTATGCCCAACTTGAGGTTAATATTTAGATTATGAATATACTTAGTCTTTCCTATGAATGTCAGGGGATCAGTTTAACTTTTATTAGGTTTTTGAGATACACAGTAAATTTAGTGATACTAGTTTGTCAACTTATTAGTCGTTCTTTAGGCTGTTACGTCGCTCTTAGATAAAGTATCTCTAACAAGTCTTAGAACATAGTGTCGCGCCCCATTTTTCTAGCAAAAAGCGAAACTCAACATATGACAATTCTTTTAGGATAAAATAAAAGAAGAGTCGTCACTTAAGGAATTAAGGTGCATTAGGGCACCATTCTATGCTAAAAGGAATCTATTTAAACTAGCCTAGGTCGCTAGAGTCGGGCAAGGGTTCAAATTACCTCGAAAGGAAGGTGTTACGCACCTTTCGAGGTCCACAAATATGGTTCCCCACCGGATTAATTGCTATGTGGGGATTAGGTGATAAAACAAAAGAATTGATTAAATTAGTCTAAAATAACTATGTGATTAAGATGAAAATTTATTTTACTAAAATGAATAAACTCAATACAAAAATATCCGTTCAAGCATTGAAGAAGAGTGGACGTACCTGGCTTTCAATATAATGCTTAAAGTAATTAAATAATACGAACAAGTAAGTGAAACTAAAAAGAAGAATTAAAGCGAATGGACAAAAGAATTGCTTCCAAATAGAATACTAAAATAAATAATACATTAACAATTTATAAAGTTAAGGTTAAGATAGTGGGATCAGGGTATGACAAGGCTAAAACGGGTCCAATACGATGTTGCTCCCATCTATTCCATTTTTGGTATAATCGACCCTCTTAAACGCCTTAAAACAAGATCAAACTAATTTTTTTTAAAAATATATATATATATACAAGAGTACTAAATAAAATATTTAAGCATTTAGTGGCTAAAATACGTATACATTTTTTTATGTTTGGATTGTATGAAAATGTGTATACAATTTAGCATAATAGTAAAATTTGTCAAGTCTTTAAGACTTTTAAAAAAGATGACATATAAAATTAAAAACGATGGGAGTAACCAAATTGCTTTATTCTTAAAGTTATATATGCACTTCATATAAAAAGTCAGCTATAACCTGCCTGTTTCATCATTTTCCGAAACGTACATGATCCCCCTCGGGGTGACAATTCCACTTGAGCTTCACTTCGCGCATTGAATCCTCCACTCATTATGATTGAACTACGACCGATGTCGCTCCATTACAATGTACATGTAAAGAATATTCAACTAGGTGAGAGTATATTTGTTCTTAACAGTTAAATAAATTTTAAAAAAATTAAAACGCTAAAGTAATAAAAAAAATTTCATCAAGGTAAGCACATATAAAAATAGAGTGCTTAATAGGATAGTCTTTCAACTCTTTTACAAGGCAACATGATTAATTTGTATTTTCTCTCACTCTTTCTCACATGTAATTAATTAGTCACATCTTAAATTTTATCGAGACCCAAAATTATATGGCCAAGATAAAATTTCAATAGCCCCTAGTTGAATAAGAAAGTAAGTATATTAAATTAGTTAAATATAAACATCCAAGTATTGCAAATAAGAGATATGAAAGTCAAACAGTAGAGATATCAAATAATGCTTTTATAGGCTTTCACAATTTCAAAATATTCAAACCGTGAACCAATATTTTACTATTAACTATTAGTAATGGACATGCTTGAATCTAGATTAAACCTAAGACATTAAATAATTTATGTGGTACTCCCTTAACACGATAAAGAAAGAAAAAGTTTGAAAGGAAAATGGACCATAAATTAATAATTCTGTTAATACATCAAGAAAATCTCCAATGAAGTATGCAAACATAAGTTTAAACCATTAGAATTCAGCCATGAACAATGTCGTAAAACATATATATATAAGGAATTGCATATACGAGTTAATCTAAATAAAATAACTGAATTGAATGAAAACTTAACAGATATATCTTATGATCAAAATTGATAAATAAAAGTGTAAAAAATTTGAAACGCTAGAACTCCAATTAGAACTTTAGTTGAACCACAAATACTTCTATGTGGTGTCTATGATTGAAACGCTAGCGGGAAGACAAAAGTGATGACCAAATCTATGTGAATGTGTGCGTTTGAGATTGTAGAATGTGGCCTAGAAGAGGTGAATCCATGGTCATTTTTGGGTGAATGAACTGCCCTTTTTTTTTTTTTTTTTGAAGAAAGAATGGTGGCTGATCTCTCTTTCTTCCCTTTTTTTTTCTTGGTACATCAAGCAGAAAAAAGCGAGACGTTAGGGGAGGGAGTGAAAAAATAGGAAAATAATGATATCATGGGAGTAAATTTTTGAAGAAAGTAATATTTTTTCAAAGGAAAAAAATAATTTTTTTTGTTGATTTTGATGAAAAGTATATGGTTCCATGTAAAGAGAAAAATATAGGAGGATTTTTCTAACTACAAAAAGATTCGATAAAATTTTTAATTTAAAATTTATGCTCAATATTGCTGTTTGGATCTAAATAATATTCTATCAAAGATATTTAAAATTAGTAATTGCAAAATTATTAAGTAAAAAGATATAAAACTATAAAATTAACAATTATATTTTATTATCAAAAATTAATTGATCAATATTTACGATAAAGTGAATAAATAATTTTAAAATATCTGCCCTAGTGTTTATGAAAAACAAATAAAATAAATGAATTTAAGTAAAAATAAATAGATAAATAATTCTACAAGTGAAGAAATGAGATGATCACAATAACAATAACAATAACAATAACAACAACAATAACAATAACAATAACAATAACAATAACAATAACAATAATAATAGTAATAATAGTAATAACAATAATAATAACAATAACAATAACAATAACAATAATAATAGTAATAATAGTAATAACAATAATAATAACAATAATAATAACAATAATAATAAAAATAATAATAATAATAATAATAATAATAATAATAATAATAATAATAATAATAATAATAGTAATAGTAATAGTAATAGTAATAGTAATAGTAATAGTAATAGTAATAGTAATAGTAATAATAATAGTAATAATAATAATAATAATAATAATAAGAATAATAACAACAACAACAACAACAACAACAATAACAATAACAATAACAATAATAACAATAACAATAACAATAACAATAATAATAACAATAAGAATAATAATAACAATAACAATAACAATAACAATAACAATAACAATAACAATAACAATAACAATAGTAATAATAGTAATAACAATAACAATAAGAATAACAATAATAATAGTAATAATGGTAATAACAATAACAATAAGAATAACAATAATAATAGTAATAATAGTAATAACAATAACAATAATAATAGTAATAATAGTAATAACAATAACAACAACAACAATAATAACAATAACAACAACAATAATAATAATAATAATAAGAATAATAATAATAATAACAACAACAACAACGACGACGACGACGACGACGACGACGACGACAACAACAACAACAACAACGACGACAACAACAACAACAACAACAACAACAACAACAATAATAATAATAACAACAACAACAATAATAATAATAATAATAACAATAATAACAATAACAATAATAATAATAATAATAATATTGCGACTGAGACTTCAGTTTCAAGTCGCCTACATATCTCGGGTTTCATGAGAATCAGGCCATGTGTAGTTCTAGATTTAAGGACGAGCGAGATCCTTAAATAAAATTTATAATATGACGCTTGAATAAGGAATGGAAGTAGTATAAGAATAGAGAGATGAAAGAGGCCTATGAATTGTTACCTCGGTATCACATTATGGTGATATTGGGATGAGAGTTAATTGGAGGATAAAGGATTGAAAGGAGGAGTGAAAGTGAAAATTGCTTCCATATGATAAAAGATTTATTATTGCCTTTAAACTTTAACACCACTGAATAAAGTGGTTAGTTAATAAAGGTAGAGTAATATGCGATATAAAGTGGTAGAGCTTCAAAAATAATGATGACGAGAGAAGATATTTTAAAAATAGCGTATATATACTTTTGCAAAAAAAAAATAATAATGCATAGCTCGAATAACTTTGAGAGGGTAGTGCTTAACCCGAATAAAGTCCAGAAAATAATAAGACTATGCCTAACCCTTTAAAATTTTTGAGAGTAGCTTAACTCATTGAAAAATAATAGGGCAATGCTTAGCCATTAAAAATAGTGGATAGTGCTTAACCCATTAAAATCGGAGGCTAGTGCTTAACCCATAGGAGAGTGTTTTGCCCTTAAAGAAAAAAAAGGAGGGTAGCACAAATTGACAAGATTAGAATGGATTGTAGAATGAAAAGGTGGGAATATGACTCGAATTAAATGCGATAAAATAGGAATAAGTCAGGAAAAAAATAAAGTGAGAGGTGTGACCATTTGTAGCTCATTCAAACTTGATATTCACATAAACAAAATAATTAAAGCATAGGCACCGGACATTTCATAAAATAAACCGACATAATTTAAACATGTGCAAGTTCCCTTTAGACAATGAAATTTCGCTTCGAGACAATATGGATGACGTCTCTAAGTTATGATGTCTTGGGCCATGATATGCAAAATAAATCTCTTTAGGCCATGAAATGATGTCCGCAGACCATGAAAAATGATGCCTTTAGGCAATGACGCCTAGGAGCATGATAAACAAAATATTAAATCATTTGGCCATAAAATGATGTCCGCAGGCCATGAAAAGATGATGCCTTTAGACTATGACGCCTTAGGAACATGATAAATAAAATATTAAATCCTTAGGACATGAAATGATGTCCGCAGGCCATGAAAAGATGATGCCTTTAGACTATGACGCCTTGGGAATATAATAAACGGGAAGTAAATCCTTAGGCATGACATAATGTCTGCAAACCATGAAATAATGTCTTTAGACCATGACGCATTCGGATAAGTAAAAGAATGACAATTTAAAAAAAGTAAATTATTTGAGTGGCATAAGTAGCTCAATTCGTATCTCTGTGGTTATAGATAAATCATAGGGCTTTCTATGAAACAACGGGCTCAAATGCATATCACGGGCTCAAAATGTATATCATGGGTTCAATGCAAATCACAAGCTCAAAAATATAAATTTTAGGGTTCACTATGCAATAACGGGCTCAAATGCATATCACCGGCTCAAAAATAAATTAGGGCTCAAATGCATATCACGGACTCAAAATGCAATAACAGGCTCAAATGCATATCGCGGACTCAAAATGCAAATAACGGGCTTAAATGCATATCATAGGCTCAAAATACAATAACAGACTCAAATGCATATAGAGGGCTCAAAAGGCAATAAAGAGTTTAAATGCATATCACGGGCTCAAAATGCAATAACGAGCTCAAATAAATATAGTGGGCTCAAATAAAATCACGGGCTCTAATGTAAATCATGAACTCAAATGCAAATTATAGGCTCAAATATTTATAACGGGCTCGAATGCAATTATAGGGATCAAAAATGTAAATCACGAGTTTGAATGCAATTATAGGGCTCAAAATATAAATCACAGTCTCAAATGCAAATAACGGGCTCAAAATGCAAATATATGGCTCAAATGTAATTATGGACTCAAATGTAATTATAGGGCTAAAAATGTGAATTGCTGGCTCAAAAATGCAATAACGGGCTTAAATGTAACAATAGGCTCAAATGTATATCACGGGCTCAAAATGCATATAATGGGCTCAAATGCAGATCTCGGGCTCAAAATGCAAATAATGAGCTCAAAATATAATATCACGGGTGTTATACCCCGTAGAATTCCCGGCACCTAGATGACCTATTCGCACGTTGGTTAAGCACATCTGAAGGCCATACGTGCTGTAGAAAGGCCCGGGAAAAAGATCGGACAAGAAACCCGTCGAACCATCGCGGGAGGAGCCAGGCAGAGCCCCTCCGCGATGGCTCCGTGACACGTTACCCTTGTCCAGACCCAAGTATATAAAGGCCACTTCGGTTTTAAATCATTTAATCACATATAATTTTCCAGAGAACAGAGCGAAGCGGCAGAGAGAAGGTAAGAACGAAGGAAATTATATAATTTTCGTCCGATTACGCTACTAAACGCTGCCCAAACTCAAATTAATCCCAGATACCGAAGTAGTTAGCAGCAGAGAGCATTCCTACAGATTCAGTTTCGTAAAATACGGCCGACGAATCGTCGAGCCACCGAGCTGAGGTAAGTGGAATTGCTCTAAATTAGTGTCTATGTGTTCCTAGCTGAGAAGTGAATATTTCTCCCTTCTGGGCCGCTGAAAAATAGCGAGTTTCTGGCCGTCTTTCGATAAGCCTAAGTTTAGGCTATAAACTATATCGAAAGTGACGTTGCCTTTTGAAATAAAGTTGTATTTAGTGTTAATTGATATGTTTATGAATGCAGTTGGGAGAAAATAGTTGGAGTACCGGCTGAGCCTCGTCCGACAGACGAATAGTTCAAGATAAGGTATGTAAAGTTAGTTTCCTTCGGCAAGTTAAGTAATATCAGTATAGTGTAATAAATTACGGACCAGTAGAATGTTCAGATGTTGAGTATTGCGTTATTATGAATATTGGTACGATGTGAGAAACATTGGGTTGTAATGTATATGAAACCTATCAGTATGATACAGATTCTAACGCAAGTATTAGAGATTGCCCAGTATACTCACTATGTAATGTGATATGCCATGTCAGGATATGGTTGTATTCAGTTGAAACCCCGTATAGTAATGCAATACCCGTAAAGCACTTCAAAAATAGAATAGCAGACTAAAATGAGGTTCAGAAAGCATGTTAGGATTAGTAAATCATGTTACTATAGAAAGTCAGTATACAGCGTAGTTTAGCAGAAAGATTATATTCGTACATACATATATAGTACTTCCAGCCTCAGCATGTATTAAGTATGTACTTATTTCTATCACTAGTCCAGCATATAGTGTATACAGAAACTTAGTAAACAGTAGAGTTTTCAGTAGAAACATTATCTTATATAGCATTTGCCCAGTACAGCCCGGCAGGAGACTATATTCATATTTATATATCTTTACCTGCCTCAGCACGTATTAAATACGTACAGATTACTATCATTAGCCCAACATGTAATATATATGATACCTTACCCCTATTAGCCTCAGCATGTGAGATACACAGACAGTATTACCAGTTGAGACCGTTGTATTGTTTGGGGTTGGATTACCTAGCATCCATGACCTCCCAGGGTTAATAGCTGTATCGACTCGTCCACCAGAGGACGAGGATACGTCACTCTACGGAGTGGCATGCCGTCCCGCCAGGGGACGAAGATGGGATGCCAGTTTTTCCCCATATTTGTGCCTTGATCGGCCTTACACACCCCAGTCAAGCGGATACGCCCGGGTGCAGATTCAAGAGTCCTCCGGACTCAGATGCAGTTATAGTCAGGGGCTCAGCGAGCCCAAGTGCATACCCAGGGGACCGGCAGGATGCTTACAGCCAGTATAGGAGATGGGTTGACCGGGGTAGGGGTATAGATTCTGTGCTGGTTGTACCTCCCGGCTTATGGGGGCCGGGTAAGGTTTGTGTGTGCTATGTTATGTTATTTCATGTTATGCCATGTTATGTTAGATACAAGTAGATCAACAGTAGCATGATACGTTTCCAGGTATGACTCTCATCCCTTCCAGTAAAGATTGAGAGAAGGTAAGGTTTACATTATCAGACAGTTAAGTTATTCCTTCTACTTCAATTTTATCAGTTACATTATTGCTTTCAGATTTTGTTTTCAGTTATTGCTTTACATACTCAGTACCAGCGGTACTGACGCCCGGTGGGGCACTGCATTACTTGCCTGCAGGTACTTATAGACGAGCAGGTGACACTACGTGATTCCTGTCAGCGTTGAGCATTCAGCTCCTGTCATCCGGAGACTGAATTCCAGAGGTGTACTTCAGTTTCTTTTGTTATATAGTGTGGGTAGGTCGGGGCCCTGTCCCGATCATTTCTATTGCTATTCCTAGAGGCTTGCAGTCTGTATATTTCCCTGTGGTCAGTTAAGCCGGTCGTGTGAGGCCGTGCAGTTGTAGCTGGTAGTACTTTCGCCTTCTTTTATGATGGCCGTGTGGGGCCATAGTTTATTAGTAGTGGTGACCTTGCCGGTCACGTAGCTTTTCAGTACGTTATGATTGAGTTATAGACAACTAGACAGCATGGTGGCCTTGTCGGCCCGCATAGGCTTCCCTATAGTTTGCATGTTCTGGTCAGCTGTTATTACAGGTATAGGAGGCTATAGGCCAATGGGCCGGGGGCTGTGTTTACAGCCGTTATATAGCCCTTTATTTCCAGAAATGTGAGTTAGAGCCAGCCAGGCACCAGATGTGCCCAGGCCTCCCAGTCTAGCAGTTCAGTTCCTCGTAGGGCACCAGGTGCCAGTCATACCCCCCAAGGCGGGGTGTGACAAACTCGGTATCAGAGCAGGTCGTATCCCAGGGAGTCTGCAAGCCGTGCTAAGTAGAGTAGAGTCTATGGATGTGTTGTGCACCACATACTATAGGCAGGAGGCTGCGAGGCATGATATGATGGTTACCTTTCCTTCTCAGTCAGTCGTGCTTTAGAGCGGTACAGTATAGGGTTGAGTCCCTGAAAACTTACCGTATTCTTTGATTACAGATACAAAGGCAGATCAGTATTTCCGTATCACAGGCAGAAGATCAGAGATAGCAACAGAAGAGAACCTCAGTCAGTTACATGATAATTACAGTAGCAGGAGGGGGTATCAGAGACCTCCCAGCATGATACCTTTATTGGCAATATTCCCAGTATACGTTGATAACGTCAGAATAGGGGGTCAGAAGTATAATGTGCATATGAGTTGATTTATTTATTAGCTATATAGAATCTGATTAAGATTACAGATAAGGTCAGACCACCAGGTAAGTACGAAAACGAGCGGGAAATGCAGGAATCCCAAATACATTCCTTTTTGGGTATGGTACAGTTAAATGCTTTTACTTGTTGCAATAAGAAAAGGGCTATTCCCACCTCCTGATTTTGATGCCAGTATAGTAAAGGGGCATAAGACTTGAGATGGGGTTGCCAGATCAAGCAGTAAGTGAAGATGGGCTGATTGATCCTAGTAAGTATTAGAAAGTATAAAGAGCCCTTATGATTACGTAAGTTGTGCAGACCCTTATGGTAATAAGCCAGTAAAGAAAGTAAGACTGTTAGCTTACCCGAAGTAGGGGTAACAGACCTGCTAGTGATGAATGCCTAATAATAGTCAAGTTTGAGTCAGAAAAAGGCCAAGTCCGCCATATACGCCAGAAAAAGTATAGGTCGAGGCTTGATGAGTAATCTCATTAGCAATGAAAGGCAGGTACCTTGAACTCCAGAGTTCAGTCTAAGCCAGATGAGAGGAAGAAGCAGGAATGTCAGATCTTGTGGGGAAATTAGAACTACCCCGGATTGATAAAGTATCGTATTAAGGATTAAGCCTCGGGCTGACAGTAAGACTACGGTTCAGAATACCGCAGCATGTCCGCTATGGAAAAGTTAAGAAGTTACCGATACAGCAATTCTAATCTAGTGTATCCTAGAGATAAGGCCCAGCAGACAGTTATGGGCTCTCAATATATGCCTAGTAAGGCTACCGGATTCGAACGTCGATCCCCACATCGCAAGAGTGGCGGAATTTCAAACAGCAGACAATAACTAGAATGTTTATGTTGTTACTTTCAGAATGGGGTGACAATGCAATGAAATGATGAGTCAGGGCCGGAGATACTATTAGGCCGTAGAAGAAATGTATCATGTACGATGTGAGACTCAGCAGAACATGTCAGAGGTTATGAATTACCGCAGGAATCAGTACATATTGTACGTAGCTAGCGATATATATATGTATACAGATCATAGATATGTTGTGAGTGGTTGCCTATAAGGGCTACAATCACAGATGCTGATTAGTAATAGAAAGCCTATACAAATTGCATTGCGAAAAAAAAAAAGAGAAGAAAAAGGGAAAAGAAAGAAAGAAAAGAAGAAGAGAAAGGGCGGATTAAGTGTGAGTGTGAGTTACGTATGAAGTCATAGAAACTATCTCAGTTCTCAGTTATTAGATTAACAGACTTATGCGTTGTTGTCAGATCTAGGCTCTAGGAGCTTACCAGAGTTATTGACCTAAGACAGATGGCCAGATGATAGGGGCGCAGTTAGACGGTCTACCGACCAGCTGGCGCCCGCATTAGCAGGGAGGCATCCCTGAAGATCGGTAACAGTAGTGCATGTGCCAGAACCAGGATTAGAGGCCGAATAGGCAAATTTCAGAGGTTAGCAATATCAGAATTGTTCTAGCATATTAAGTGGTCGTACGTCGTTTCCCCAGCCTTGTAGGCGACAGTCGGTCGTAGCCAACGTAGCAGTTATTATGCGAAACACCCTATAAGTCAGCTGGTCGCCCCAGTCAGAATACCCGTGGGTACCCCAAGAAAGGGTCCACATCAGTAGTCAGTGACAGACTAGTACTTCAGTTGGGTTTCGTAAGATATTCAGCTACACAGCCCTAGTGGAAGGCCAGTAGTTACAAAATAGCCTATAAGACCGAGAATTCCCCAGAACAACAGTATAGATCCAAGTTGATACACACAACGTATAAGAAATTGATAGTACCCTGCTAGCACAGTGTTTATTAAGACCTGGGGATCAGTAGACTCCCCGTGAAGGTCCAGAGATTAATCGCCTGGGAGTAAATGTTATTAAGCCCAGCCTTACAGTGGTTTAAGCAAAATAACAAGAGCAATTAGATGCCCACGAGTCTGCGGTTACGCACGAACTATAAGCACTCAAGTAGCACGGGTAGAGTATGGTGGGACTACTGCCACATTCGGGTCATTCAACCCGACTATTCAGTTATTTAAGGTTATGCAGCCAGATCATTAGAGGTCATGGTCGATATCAGGACCCCCTGATCAGATACGGGCACATGGTGTGCAGATAGTCGTTCAAGGTTACCTTAGCAACAAGCAGCTTTAGCATGCGGCCAGAAGGCCATATAAGCTCTAGTTATACTGGTAGACTACTTGTCGGATTCTCCGGTATAATAAACCAGTATGACCGTCAGTTATATGTCGAATTTTGTAAATGTGAATTTTGGTTGAGTCCAGTAGCCTTTTTGGTCACATGGTGTCAAAGGCTGGGGTACAGATAGATACACAAAAAAAAATCGAAGTAGTGGGAACATAGCCTAGATCTACCACTCCGATCGAAGTACGCAGTCCCTGCGGTTAGCCGGGTACTGCAGTTGACACAGAAGGCAACAAAAGTTCCAGTAAACTGAGGCGTGTGAGCAGAACTTCCAAGAGTTAACAGCCAGGTTAACCTTAGCCCCAGTGTTAGCATCGCCAGAAGGTACAGAGGGTTGGTGCAGCATGGTAAGGTAAGAGTTTATGCTTTCAGGCAATTGAAGAAACGTGAAAAGAATTGTCTTACCCATGACCTGGAGGTAGTTGCAGTAGTTTATACTTGAAAAATCAAGAATTTTGTGTCACCCGGGGAGGGCTAATACGGTAGTAGATGCCCTTAGCCATAGATCTACGGGGAGTTGGCATACTTGCCGCCTGAACAGCGGGAAGAGACCCGAGAATTTTACTAGTTAGCTGGTCTAGCCGTTCACATAGCAGAAATAAAGGATAATAGAACGATAATACAGAATATCGAGCATTGCGGTTAGAGGTGGAAGTAAAGAAACGGCAGTATAGAAACCCTAGCCAGGTTTAACTTGAACACAAGATTCAGTAAGGAGAGATGACATATTTTCAGATAACCGGGGATGAAATGTGGCGATATAAAGGCCGCCTTGCGCTCCAGAGATTTTGGGGCATCGTCAGCAGTTTATGAGCGAGGCGCATTACGCCCGCTATTCTCTTCATCCCGATATGACAAAGAGGTACCATGACATTAAAGAAAACTATTGGTACCCCAGTGTCCTAACTGCCAACAGTTGAAGGCAGAATATCAGAAACCAGGAAGGTTAATTTAGAACATAGCTGTGCCTCTTTGGAAATGAGAAGCGGTGAAGATGAATTTTGTAGCAAGATTACCCCGTACTAAACACAGACATGACTCTATATGAGTGATAAATGACAGCTTGCCAAAAATCAGCTCATTTCTTGCCAGTAAGAACTACTTTCTCGGCCAAAGATTATGCTGGGTTGCATAGCAGGAAGATAGTCAGATTACATGGAATACCAGTATCCATTATTTTAAACAGAGGAGCATAGCTTACAGCCAGATTCTGGCAGTCGTTCCAAAAAAAAAAAAAAAAAGTTTGGGAACGCAGAGTAATCTAAGCACAACATTTCATTCTCAGACAGATGGGCAGGCCGAGCGCACAATTCAGGCGCTCGAAGACATGTTGCGAGCATATGTCCTAGATTTCGGTGGTAGCCGAAATGAGCATGTGCCGTTAATTAATCTACTTATAGGAGAGTCAGCGTTGGTTAGCCCAAACATTGTTCAACAGTCAAAGGAAAGGGTAAAGCTTATCTGAGGACGCTTACTGACTGCACAGAGTCGCCAGAAAATTATATGCAGATGTTCGGCGCAGAAACTTAGAGTTTGATGTAAATGACTGGGTATTTCAGAAGTATCCCCGATAAGAAAGGTAAGTTCAGCCCGAGATTTGTTGGGCCAGATCAGATTCGGCAAAGGATAGGCCGAGTTGCATACGAATTGAACTTGCTTCCAGAGTTAGTATCCGTTCACCCAGTATTCCATATATTCATGTTGAGGAAATTCGTAGGAGACTCTTCTACGGTTGTCCCAGTCCAGAATAGGTTACGAAAAAACGGGCCTATGAAGAGGTCCCAGTAGCTATCCTAGACAGGTAGATTCGCTGATTACGGACTAAAGATATTACATCTATTAAGATATGAGGACCAGATATCCTCACCTATTTCAGGCCTAGCCAGGCGACAGGTATGTCCGTACTATTATTTGTGCAGTATCTTATGGTTGTATGTTTGTAAATGATAAAGAAAAATTGATATCTAGTTATCCAGTGGATCCTAGAATATTATGCGCAGTGCCTGTGTTGGACTTTTCTGCATTTCAGGTTTTTGCGATAGTCCATGTTACAGGGGAAATTCTGCCGAAATTTTTCTAGAAAGTAAAGTAAGTAGTCCTCTAGATAACAGTGTACATTCGAGGACGAATGTTCTTAAGGGGGGGAGAATGTTATACCCCGTAGAATTCCCGGCACCTAGATGACCTATTCGCACGTTGGTTAAGCACATCTGAAGGCCATACGTGCTATAGAAAGGCCCGGGAAAAAGATCGGACGAGAAACCCGTCGAACCATCGCGGGAGGAGCCAGGCAGAGCCCCTCCGCGATGGCAGCGTGTCACGGAGGTGAGGCCTTCGCGATGGCTCCGTGACACGTTGCCCTTGTCCAGGCCCAAGTATATAAAGGCCACTTCGGTTTTAAATCATTTAATCACATATAATTTTCCAGAGAATAGAGCAAAGCGGCAGAGAGAAGGTAAGAACGAAGGAAATTATATAATTTCCATCCGATTACGCTACTAAACGCTGCCCAAACTCAAATTAATCCCAGATACCGAAGTAGTTAGCAACAGAGAGCATTCCTACGGATTCAGTTTCGTAAAATACGGCCGACGAATCGTCGAGCCACCGAGCTGAGGTAAGTGGAATTGCTCTAAATTAGTGTCTATGTGTTCCTAGCTGAGAAGTGAATATTTCTCCCTTATGGGCCGCTGAAAAATAGCGAGTTTCTGGCCGTCTTTCGATAAGCCTAAGTTTAGGCTATAAACTATATCGAAAGTGACGTTGCCTTTTGAAATAAAGTTGTATTTAGTGTTAATTGATATGTTTATGAATGCAGTTGGGAGAAAATAGTTGGAGTACCGGCTGAGCCTCGTCCGACAGACGAATAGTTCAAGATAAGGTATGTAAAGTTAGTTTCCTTCGGCAAGTTAAGTAATATCAGTATAGTGTAATAAATTACGGACCAGTAGAATGTTCAGAAGTCGAGTATTGCGTTATTATGAATATTGGTACGATGTGGAAATATTGGGTTGTAATGTATATGAAACCTATCAGTATGATACAGATTCTAACGCAAGTATTAGAGATTGCCCAGTATACTCAGTATGTAATGTGATATGCCATGTCAGGATATGGTTGTATTCAGTTGAAACCCCGTATAGCAATGCAATACCCGTAAAGCACTTCAGAAATAGAATAGCAGACTAAAATGAGGTTCAGAAAGCATGTCAGGATTAGTAAATTATGTTACTATAGAAAGTCAGTATACAACGTAGTTTAGCAGAAAGATTATATTCGTACATACACATATAGTACTTCCAGCCTCAGCATGTATTAAGTATGTACTTATTTCTATCACTAGTCCAGCATATAGTGTATACAGAAACTTAGTAAACAACAGAGTTTTCAGTAGAAACATTATCTTATATAGCATTTGCCCAGTACAGCCCGGCAGGAGACTATATTCATATTTATATATCTTTACCTGCCTCAGCACGTATTAAATACGTACAGATTACTATCATTAGCCCAGCATGTAATATATATGATACCTTACCCCTATTAGCCTCAGCATGTGAGATACACAGACAATATTACCAGTTGAGACCGTTGTATTGAGTTATAGACAACTAGACAGCATGGTGGCCTTGTCGGCCCGCATAGGCTTCCCTATAGTTCGCATGTTCTGGTCAGCTGTTATTACAGGTACAGGAGGCTATAGGCCAATGGGCCGGGGGCTGTGTTTACAGCCGTTATATAGCCCTTTGTTTCCAGAAATGTGAGTTAGAGCCAGCCAGGCACCAGATGTGCCCAGGCCTACCAGTCTAGCAGTTCAGTTCCTCGTAGGGCACCAGGTGCCAGTCATACCCCCCAAGGCGGGGTGTGACAACGGGCTCAGAAATATAAATAACGGGCTCAAGATTCAATTTAAGGGATAAAATGCAAACACCATGCTCAAAATATAAAAATCAAGCCCAAAAATATAAATATCGAGCTCAAGATATAATTAATAGACTCAAAGTACAATAAAGGACTCAAAATATAAATACGGTTTCAAGAATGCAATTAGGGAGCTCAAATGCAAATAGAATTAAAAGGGATAGAGTAGCTTAGCTCTAAGTCACTTTTGCAAATAGAAAGTCTTTCACTATTGCTTTTCTATACCGGCTATTTAAAAACTTGTTGGAGATTCGTCTCTTGTATTGGTCATAGCTATGATGTAATTTTTGAGGACCTCCTCAAAATTTTCTGCCCCAGTTTGTAGCTTGTTAACCGTATCACGTGAAAAACCCCAGTTCCAAACTCAACAAAAGGGAAAAAAGGAGATTCTATTAAGATATAGACCGTCCCATAGGGACGCCTAAGTATCCCTCTTAAACGGGAATTAGGTCAACGTAGTTCAGATCTAAGATGCAAAGAAAATCAGATGATGGATAAAGATTGATGATGCTCGAGTGGAAGAATAAAGGCGTACTGCTTGGATGGTATTGAATAAGTTAGAGAGGTCATCTAAGAATAGAAAATTGTATACATGTTATGAAAAGACACGAACTTTAAAAATGATAGTATTCGTATGATATCTCTTAGGCGATGCGTGAGAATAGTACAAGAATGGATGAACAAAATTTATTAAAAAAAATATTATCACGCCCATGCTAGAAAGTGTTGGAGAAAACTCAAATATAATGAGTTGATGTAGTTATGAAGTCAATAGAAAGTCATTTGATTTTTAGAAAGAAATGAGAATTATGATTCAGGAAAAGGAAGAAAATTTGATTAGGCCTTAAAATTTATATGATTTTGGTCCTAAAAGAGTAAAGATAAGCAATACTATGAAATTATTAGCAATAACCACGAGGTGATTTTGGAGAAATTTTAAAGCTTGATATTCTAAGGAAAATAGGATAGCCCATATGAGAAATAAATAATTAAGCAGGTAAGATATATATGCAGCAATTAACACATAACAAATAAAGTTGCGCCTTTTTGGGGTAGCAAGCCCCTTTGGACTTTGACCAAGGTCAAATATTAGTCTTGATGCACCATGAATATCGAGACGTGTTAGGTATAATGCATGCATGACTTCACCTAGACTTCTAAGAGTTAGATGGACGCGGACTCAAGGTTTCTTAGGTGCGAAGGCACGTGGTCACATGGTAGTAGAACTATCCATTCACCCCACATATATGCTAACTCTCTAATAGGTGTTGAAATAATTTCGGAGAAGTGCAAAGCACAACTCGCGTGTACAATGTGTGATAGTGAGAAGTTCCCAAGTGGGGAAAGTATGAACAGAATGATAGTTTATGAAAAGCGAAAACAATTAGTATGTAATGAAAAATAATTAACAAAATACACAATGAATAAGAAATATAATAAATATAACGAGGTGAAACAAATAATTAAACAAGACAAAGAAAAATTGTTAGTGATTCCATATAAAAAATTATGTTTAACAAGGAAAAAGATTAGACATGAAAGTGAACTAATTATTTAAGAAAAAAAATAAAGAGTAAACAAAAGTTACAGAGCCGTTCAGGGCACTGCATTACTTGCCTGCAGGTACACATAGACGAGAAGTAGATCCCTCATAGTTCCAGTCAGCGTTACAGAGCCTTCAGCTCCCTTCATCTGGAGCTTAGAAGACAGAGGTGTACTTTCCTTTTGTTTGTACAGTATGGATAGGCCGGGGCCCTGTCCCAACCATCTTATTTATTCTTAGAGGCTTGTAGATTGTATTATATTTCCTGTGGTTAGATGTATCGACCGTGTGGGGCCATATATGTGTTTCAGATTGTATGTGATGTCCGTGTGGGGCCTTATTCAATTGATGTCCGTGTGGGGCCTATACCTATACCATCTAACCAGGAGGTCAGGAGTGCAGAGTCATGTTAGCACAGATGATGGCTGCTCAGCGTCAGTCGATGCCATCTATAGCTGCAGAATCATCAGGAGGGCCCGGTAGTTCGAGGGTCTGAGAATTCCTGGCATTGAGCCCCCCACAGTTTACAGGGACAGATCGGATAGAGGATCCCCAGGATTTCTTAGACCAGATGCAGAGGATCTTTAGGGTAATGCATGCTACACCCACAGAGTCAGTTGAATTGGCGGTATTTTGGTTATGGGATATCGCTGTGTTGTGGTATGAGAGTTGGGAGAGGTCCCAAGGGAGAGATGTTTCCCCTCCGACCTGGTCCAGCTTCTCAGAGGCTTTTCTGGATCATTATCTACCACAGGAGATTCGACAGGCTTGGGTTGATCAGTTTTTAACCTGGAATAGGGGGCAATGAGTGTTCGAGAATACGCCCTGCGGTTTGATTCGTTGGCCCGATATGCGCCAGCCTTTGTGGATACCATGCCATCCAGAGTACACTATTTCATTATGGGGCTAAATTCAGAATATGTTGAGATTTATATTACGGCTACTCTGCGAGAGGACATGGATATTTCCTGAGTACAGGCATTTGCTCAAAATATTAAGGGCATCAGACAGCGCAACAGGAGATCAGCAGGACCAGTTAGGAACAAAACCGCAGAGACAGGCCAGATGATTTTCAGGGGGAGGCCCGGGAAGGACCCAGGTCGCGGTTATCAGATAGGCCGCCTAGACCCCCGCCTCCATCACAGCAGCAGAAGGGAAGGTCCAGTCGCCCAGGGCAATCAGAGCCCTGCGGTAGTTCACGAGAAGTAGAATCACCACAATAAAGGAGGGAAGAGCATAGCTGGTATACACTACCACTTTGCCCTATTTACAGCCGACGCCACTCTGGAGCTTGCAGATATGGATCCACGGGATGTTATATTTGTGGCCAGGAGGGTCATCTGATGAGAGATTGTCCAGCTAGGGGTCAGGGTGTCCGAGATCGACATGATAGGTCATCAGCAGGGTCGCGAGCTCCAGCATCCCCGGCAGGGCGTAGGCCCTCAGTTTCAGCAGGTAGAGGCTGAGGCGGATCAGGGGCCTCTGGTTCAGGTGTGTGCCCAGACCGTACCTATGCATTACCAGGGAGACAGGATTCAGAGTCGTCACCAGATGCTATGACAGGTATGTTGACTATTTGCTCCTACCCTGCTTATGTGTTGATAGATCCGGGATCCACCTTGTCCTATGTTACACCATTAGTGGCTCGGAAGTTCAGTATTGTGCCGGAATTACTTCGGCGACCTTTTTCAGTATCCACACCCGTTGGTGACTCTATCATAGCTATAAGGGTCTATCGGGGGTGTACAGTAGAGGTTGCAATCGTCAGACCACAGCAGATTTGGTAGAGCTAGAGATGGTTGATTTTGATGCCATCATGGGTATGGATTGGTTAGCTCCATGTTATGCCAATGTTGAGTGCTGGACCAAGACGGTACGATTCCACTTTCCAGGGGAGGCAGTGCGAGAGTGGAAAGGTAGTACAGTTATGCCAAAAGGTAGGTTTATTCCTATCTTCGGGCGAGGAAGTTGATAGCAAAGGGGTGTATTTACCACATTGTCAGAGTTCAGGATGTTCGGGCAGAGCCTCCGACCCTTCAGTCTGTTCCAGTGGTTAATGAGTTCCCCGATGTATTTCTAGATGAGCTTCCTGGTATTCCCCCAGAAAGGGAAGTTGATTTTGTAAATGATCTATTACCAGGCAATCAGCCCATATTTATCCCCCCTTATCGGATGGCTCCTGCTGAACTCAAAGAGTTAAAGGAACAATTTTAACATTTGCTAGATAAGGGCTTTATCAGGCCGAGTACCTCACCATGGGGTGTGCCAGTTCTGTTCGTGAGGAAGAAGGACGACTCCCTCCGTATGTGTATAGACTATCGACAACTGAATAAAGAACCTGTTAAGAATAAGTACCCGCTTCCTAGAATAGACGATTTATTTGACCAACTACAGGGAGCAAGGTATTTTTCCAAGATTGACTTAAGATCCGGATATCATCAGTTCGGGTTCGTGAAAGGGATATTCCAAAGACTGCCTTCAGGACCCGATATGGCCACTTTGAATTCTTAGTTATGTCCTTCAGGCTGACAAATGCCCCAACAGTGTTTATGGACCTGATGAACAGTATCTTCAGAGCATACCTGGACTTGTTCGTGATAATATTTATCGATGATATTTTGGTGTATTCTTGCTCAGAGGCAGACCACCAGGATCATCTACGGATAGTGCTCCAAATTCTCAGAGAATGCCAGCTATATGCCAAGTTTTCTAAATGTGAATCTTGGCTGAATTCAGTAGCCTTCTTGGACCATATTGTGTCAGATGATGGTATAAAGGTAGATACACAGAAGATAGAAGCAGTGAAAACATGGCCTAGACCTACCACTCCGACCGAGGTACATAGTTTCCTGGGATTAGCCGGGTATTACAGAAGGTTCGTGGAAGGATTTTCCACTTTGGCAGCACCTTTAACCAAACTGACGTAGAAGGCAGTGAAATTCCATTGGACTGAGGTGTGTGAGCAGAGCTTTCAGGAACTAAAAGACAAATTGACGTCAGTACCAGTATTAGCATTACCAGAAGGAACAGAGGGTTATGCAGTTTATTGTGACGCTTCGGGTGTTGGGTTAGGATGTGTTTTGATGCTGCATGTTAAAGTGATTGCCTATGCTTCCAGGCAGCTGAGGAAGCATGAGAAGAACTATCTTACCCATGACCTGGAATTAGCCGCGGTAATTCATGCCTTGAAAATATGGAGACACTACTTGTATGGCATCCACGTAGATATTTTCACTGATCACAAAAGCCTGCAGTATATCTTCACCCAGAAAGAGTTGAATTTGCGGCAGCGTTGCTGGTTGGAGCTGTTGAAAGATTATGATGTGAATATTTTATATCACCCAGGAAGGGCCAATGTGGTAGCAGATGCCCTTAGCCGTAAATCTATGGGAAGTTTGGCATACTTACAGCCTGAGCAGCGGGAATTATCCCTAGAATTGCATCAGCTAGCCAATTTAGCCGTTCGTATAGAGAAAACAGGAGACAATTGTCACGCCCCACCTTGGGAGGCATGACTGGCACTTGGTGCCCTACTAGGACCTGGATAGCTGAGCCAGCTGAGCCTAAGCACTTCTGGTGCTAGGCTGGATCTAACTTTGAATTCAAGAAAACAACGGGCTATATAACGCTGTAAATACAGCCTCCGGTTGGCTAGGCCTATAGCCACCTGTAAGCAAACAATAGCTACCCAGAACAACTGAATTAATAGGGAATCTATGCGGGCCGACAAGGCCACCATGTTGTCTAGTTATTTATGAATCAAGAAAACAAGTGTTAAACAGCTACGTGACCAGCTGTTCGGTCTTTGTTATATGGGTGTATAACTACACGCAAGTGCACGTGGTCGAACAAGTAGTAAAGTGGCTGAAGTAAGCCAAGTATCGATCCCAGAGGGACTGGGATAAGGTACAATCTGCTCAAGTGTACTATATTTTAATTCCAACAATGAAGACAACAGTGTAACCAAGAATTTGATATTTTGAGATCTAATTTTTATGCTAAGTCTAAAACAACTATCTAATGTGAGTCTGAACTATGAATGTGAGCATGCTGAGGTTAAATGAACATGTAAAGAAATTAATTATCAATATAATTAGTTAGTCTTTTCCTCCGGATGCTAGTCAAGAACTAATGCCAATGGATTAAAACTCTCGTATTTAACCCAACTTAAGAATCATGAACCGCCCACCTACATTTCTGTGATTAAACGAAATTCATGTTCTAGCCATACAAACCTGGTTCCTAAATTGACTAATACGACTTTCAGGTATATTTCTATCCTGAAGGTAAATCAATTCTCAATTTCCCAAACTAAGAAAAGATCATATCCTATTAATTCACAACTTTCCAATTTCTTGCTCTCTCGAGTGAAACCGGACTTTTTAGATGTACATTAACGTAGGCCACACATTAATGCAGTAAGAACAAGAATCAATAGAACAACCATGGAAGAAAAGATGAAAAACCAACTTAATCAACAATCACATTTCAATACAATTGTTCTTAACCTCAGCAAGAAGAGGAATTAGCCACTCATTTGTGGATTAAACATCGTTAAATGAGTGTTAAACATACAAGCAATTGAATTGAAGAAGAAGGAGATAGAAAAAAACCCTGATAATTTCGTCCCCTCAACTGCCTGTAACCCACGTTCTTGCTCCACCAAGTCAGAATTTGTAAAATAAAACCTAAGTGTGCTATTTATACTAGTGGGAATTTTTCCCGGAATAACAAGCAACGTGTCACGGAGTGCATCGCGGAGCACTGCCTCCGTGACACGCCACTGACGCGGACCCTCACTGGAAACTGGGTGTCCAGGTAATAAGGCCCAACGTGGCACGGTGTGCAACGCGGAGCTAGGCCACTGTGCCACGGACCCAACGCGCACCCTCACTGGAAATTGCCAAAAATTCCCTAGCCAGGTAGAAGGCCTCCGCGATGGCAGCGTGACACGGCTCCATCGTGGAGCCTCTTTATTTTGTGCCTTCCAATGCCTTGTCCTTTGCTAACATCCGAGTCCAACCCCGATCTCTCCCAACACGCATTTTAGCTTCCCAAAATTACATTTTACCTGCAAAACAATGCTAATCATGTTGGTTAGTATAAATTCACATTTTATTAACAATCACATGAGAATGTATCAACATTGCTAGATAAACAAGGCTAAAATGACATATTTAAGTATCACTTGGGCATATAAATTTTCCCAAGATCACTTACCCCACACTTAATCCTTGTTCGTCCTCGAACAACAATCTTACACCTCATGCAATTTACACCCCAACCTCGCTACTTTGGTTCGATAATATAGGCTACGGTCATACCGATTATTCAATACAACAAATCATCAAGAAAACACGCATGGTCCTATTAATGCAATGACCTTCAATACATCAAGACCTCCTAGACTTAAGAATCGACTTTCGATATCGGCAAACTCATGCAAATCAGCTGATCAAGACATCCGACACGAAAATTAATCTCTCATCAAGCATGTGCCCTCACAACATGAGAGACTTTTCCCCTTTTTGATCGTACAAACTCAAACGATTACATGCAGGGGCATATAGACACAATTTCACTCTCTCTCCCAAAAGAATTCACATGCATCATGTCACGAACCATAAGCTTGCCTTTAGTGTATTACTCCACTAATATAAAGAAGTGTGATGTAAGATCACGTAGGACTTTAACGGGTTGTAATGTAAGCTACGGAACTAGTAAATATTAGGCTAGCCAATAATAGCCACTAGCATCGTTAAGCGCCTTTTCAATACATCCCATCAAACTCATGGGCATTGTTTCTTTCTTCATCCTCCCATTCTTGAAGTTTTTCTTTAGTTTGGCCCATCTTATTAAGCACACTTGACACCACAACAAAGATTGTTCATACACCTTCATTATAGTTTATTTATAACAAGTGCACCTTCAACCTTTTCTTTCCCTTTATCACTCTGCTTTTCTTTTCTTTTCACCATTTTCACTCTTTGACACTGTGGGAAAATTATTTTCTCTTCTTAAGCGCTTAAGAGTTTTGGATCAAATTTAACTAATGAAAAGAAGGGATTAAGCTCGGTTTACACTAAGAAAAAAAGAATAAATAATAGGCTAAAGGCTCAACGGGCTGACTAGGGTGTACAATCAAGGTGGGTACGATAATGAAAAAGAGAAACTTTCGGTTAAAACAAAGAAATGCCTACATCCTTTCCTACAATACACCACCTTCATTTCATTTTGTACACACACCAGGCAAGTTCTAGACACTTCACAATAGCATGGAATAACAAAACCTCACTTCACACTTATTGCACATGCTCAATTCAAGACGTATTCACGGACTCTTCACTCAGCTAATTACAAGAATTCAAAATTAAGCCTCAATCACACTGAATCGACTTTATGGCCTAGGTATCTCAACATATTTACAAAGTTGCATGCTTTCATACGAATCACCTTTGCATTTCAAATATCATGTACAACCCGCAACCAGAATTCCGCAACCATAAAGTAACTACAGGTTTTGGGATGCAACCCACAAAAGAAAAACAACTAAAAAATAAATTAAAAAAAATCTACTCCTAACGACTACATTTCCCTTAAGACGGTCATCATCCATCCATCATAGGGAACGGTCACTAACTAAGACTTCGGTTCAATGGGACCATTCTCGGTAAAAGAACCGAAAACAAACGCCGAGAAACCCAAGAATTGAGGAAAAAAAGAAAAATTTTAAAAATATCGATCATTTCGATAAACAAAAATATGTACAAAATCAGCTAGCAATATTCAACAACGCACAACAGTTTCACATATAATTACAATACAGAACAACAACTTCACAATCACAAATCACAGGGTCACAAAATTTTATTTTCATAGGCACAACAACAGATTAGAACATACATAACAGCACAGCCAACACCTAACTACTCCCACCCCACACTTATCTCGAACACTGTCCCCAGTGTTCACAAAAATTAAAATAGCACAAAAATTGGGTGGTGGAACTCCCTGATATATCAAAATACTCCACTTCTTCATCAGGTGCTGCTGCTTCATCTCCCATGTCTGAATCACCCCCATCATCATCATCGGACTCCACATCTGAGTTCTCCCGACGTTTCTCCTCATCTGTGGGGACATCATCATCCGTGGGCTCTATAAAAGCTGGCCCCACTCGGCATAGAGCCCTGGCATTTTCGCCAAAAGGGTAGTCTAGCTCGAGCTGCCATAGCTCTTCCTATGTTGCCAGCCTCCCGCCTATCCTCAGCTGGAGCATCTGTATCCCGTACATGCGAGCCATGTACTGATCATCCCGAGCATGTCGCTCGGCAAGTGTAAGAACAGGCCCGTGGGTGGTGTCGGGTGCCTTAGTTTTAGTGATATCTAAGGCCCACCGCTCCATCTGCGGGATGTAGTCAAGGGCCTCTTCCTCAATATCTAGGCCCCTCAGGAATGTGGTGAGTAGTCCACCAAATCCGTATATGTGCCCCTGATGCAACCGGGCTCTCTTCATGGCAGAGATAATCACCGCCCCCAAGTTGATCTCCAGCCCTTTCATCAGGGCGTACACTAGGCATACACAATCTCGGGTTACATCCGTCATATGTACCCCCGGGACTAGGCAGGAACACACGATCTTAAGCCATATCCTGGCTTCCCTGTTCATCTGTGAGTAGGGCAAAGTCTGATGGTAGCCCCTTTCCTTGTGTCTGCTCCACCTAGCCGTCGATCGGGTTCCATACAAAGTGCGTCTGATGTCCGCATATGGTGGAGTGATGTTCAGCTGTCGAAGCACGTGGGCGTCTGTGTCCCGCGCCCCTAGGATAGCATTGAGGTGGTGGGGCTCAAAGGTGACTATTTGCCCTCTTATTTTGATGGTGTGACCTCTGAGTGTCGGGTTCCAATTGACATAGAATTCCCGAATCAAGTGCAAGTTGCATTCCTTGGGCTCTTCAAAGATGAAGTTGAGCCCAGCTGCCTCGATCCTGTGGACGATCCTAGGGAACTCCTGTGCCAACGGTTCCCGTGCTATGTGTTCCTCGGGGAAGTACTTGCTCTCCTTGTACTTTGCATACCACTTCTTCCCCTCTTCTGTCACCCACTTGGTTCTGTATTGGCGGCGTTGGCCGCGTGGAACCGCTGGTGCTGCTGGGACCGCTGTGATCTGATTTTTTTTCTGCCGGCGCCAGATGTTGATGCGCCTTTGCCCTTATCCTGCCTGCTTGCCATTTTTCCTGTCAACCCAAACAGACAAGTTCAATGTTAAGCCAATGAATATTTGCTTCGACTAAGGTTGGGTTAAGCTAGGTTACCCCACACTTAGTTCTTAGCTAAACCTACAACATTACGGCAAGATCATACTTATTTACACAAACAAACAACCAAATATAACAAACATGCTTAGTGCATACGAATAATTCGACGGTATATATTCTATGTACTACTCAGACTTCGTACAACTAACCAAAATCATTACCATCAACAACATTTTATCTCATAGCACTTAGTTGGGATAAATAAAACAAAAGAAAAAAAAAAGAAAAAAATTAACTACGTGATCTTATACAATTCAACCAATTCTTGCAATTTTCGATATTACCCTAACCCGAGAATCCGTCGGTTTTTGAGAATAGTAACAGTTAGCACAATCGAATCATCTCACTCAACATGTACAACCCAACATGAATTTCACTAGTTCAACTAAATTTTTTCATTTCAAATTCAAAGGCAAGCCCTAGCTATGATTTTATCACAAATTCGATTAAACTATGTCATTATCGCGTTCAAGCAATCACAATGATACTCCAAACATCAATCAACAATAATTCAATAGAATTTAAGCTCAATTTCCACTTAGGGCAAGTTTAGCTCATATCACTAGTTAAATATCAAAAAATTTCGACAAGAATTGAAATAGAGTTGAAGAACATACCTTGAATTCGAAGAATTGATGAAAACTCGATGAAATTATTGTCCTAAGTCCGTGTCACGTCGAGGGGGGATGGGTTTTTGGGAGGTTGGTCGCGGAGTGTGTGAGAAATGAGGGAAAAATAGGGGTAATCTGGGTTAAAAAGGGGTTAAATCGCGCGGGTCACCCGGCGACCCGGTGTGACCCGTCGCGATATAAACATCAACGTGTCACGAAGGGTAACGCGGAGCATGCCCTCCGTGACACGGAGCTATCGCGAGGGCATTCTGGAATTTTTTTAAAATTCCAGATTTACACCTCAACGTGTCACGGAGGATAACGCGGAGGTCCTCCTCCGTGACACGGAGCTATAGCCCTAGCTCACTGTTCTGCCACTTTTTATAGATTTTCATACCTCGAATTTTCCTTTGCGATTCCTTGCACATTTATCCTCTGTTAAACCTGAAATTCATCTTACGATAAGAAATTGGTTAGAATTATAGGTTTCACTCAAAATAAAACTAACAATAAAAATATAAAACTAAAAATTTTGTTGATAATCAAGGAAAAAAAGAAAAAAGAAAAATCTATTCACAATTTACAAAGAAAAATTTCATGGGTTGCCTCCCGTGCAGCGCCTGATTTACCGTTGCGGCTCGACGTCATTCAGCTCAGTTGTCCTCTAGGGTGATGGACGTTTTCTCTCGACCACCGTCCTCCCCCCAGTAGTGCTTACATCTCTCCGGTGGTTTTCCCAATAACTCTTGTGAATCCTTTATCTGCGCATCATCAACTCGATCAATCACATTGATCATCGAGAGTTCCTCGTACACAGTCGAGAGCTTGTTGGCCTTGTATACATCGAACACTTCCACCTTGTCATGTGCTCGCATGGTTAGCTGCCCTGCAGCTACATCAATCAGTGCCTTCCCGGTCGCCAAGAAAGGACGTCCCAAAATAAATGGGACTTCCGCGTCTGGCTCAAAATCCAGCACGACGAAATCTACCGGGAAGATCAGGGAGCCAACTTGCACCAGAACATCCTCCACAATGCCATCAGGTCTGGCTAAGGACCGATCCGCTAATTACAAGATCACTGTTGTGGGTCTAGGTCTCCCTAGACCTAGCTTTTTGAATACCGATGACGGCATCAAATTAATGCTCGCTCCCAAATCACATAATCCACGAGCTTGGATACTCTGCCCAATAGTAATTTGTATAGTAAAGCTCCCAAGATCTTTGAGCTTTGTGGGCAGTCGGTTTTGTATCCGGGAAGTGCATTCCTCCGTGAGAGCCACCGTAGCATACTCAGTCAACCGACTTTTGTTTGCCACGATGTCCTTTATGTACTTTGCATATTTCGGCACTCCCTGCAAAACATCAATAAGAGGTAAGTTAATATGTACCTGTTTCAGCACCTCCATGAATTTCTTGAAACACGCCTCCTCCTTGTGTTTCTTTAATCTTTGAGGGAACGGGGGTGGTGGTCTTTCTGATTCAACTTCCTTTTTCTTCCCCCTCTCATCGCTTTGCTCCCTCTCAACTTCTGCTGCTCCCGATTGTTGAGGTGGTCTTTCTGGTTCCACCTCTTTAAGCTGCAAACCACTCCTTGTGGTCACCACATTCACCTGCTTGGGGTTGGGATCTGTGTCACTCGGAAGTCCTCCTCTAGGTCTGGTGTTTTGGGCTCCAGCAAATTGCCCAAATTGATATTCAAGTGCCTTAGTAGCTAATTGGTTGTTTTTCACCTCGGCTGCCAATTTTACATAGTCATCCTGCAATTGAGCTTGGTTAGCTATCATCGTCTTGAACATCACCTCAATGCTGGGTGATGGTGGTGGAGGAGGTGCATTGTTGTTTCTATATTGTGCCTGATAGTTCTGCTGCCCTCCTTGATTCCTTTGCGCCCCCTGATTTGAACTTTGCCCTGATGGTTGTTGCTACCCCAAGAGAAATTCGGGTGATTCCTCCAGTTAGAATTGTAGCTGTTGCCATACTGTTGGTGGTTGTTCCTCTGTACATTTGCCACAAAGTTCACTGAGTCAGGATTTGCTCCACAACACTCAGCTGAGTGCTCACTGCTCCCGCACACTTCACACCAAATCTGCTACACTGCATTCACTGGGGCTTGAGGCTGGTTCATTGTCATGTTACTGAAGTGGGTGTTGAGTTAGTTCTGTAAGGCAGCTATCTGTGCAGCAATAGCTGTAAAACCATCCACTTCTGGAACTCCTGCTGCTTTCCTTACCCCTCCTCTTGATGAATCAGCATTCCACTCCGGATTGCCCTGCGAAATACGGTTCAACAAGGTATACAGCTCCTCATAAGTTTTCTCCAGCGCTTGTCCCCCAGCTGCTGAGTCTAGAAATATTTTTGTATGGGGTTCCAAACCCTCTATAAAAGTGTGCACCAGCACATCATTGGATTGATGATGAGGAGGACAATCCCGCAACATGGACTTGAATCTCTCCCAAGCCTGATATAGATTCTCTCCCTCTCTCTGTTTGAAACTTAGAATTTGACTTCTAAGTCTTGCTGTTTTACCGGAGGGAAAAAATCGTATCAAGAATTTCCTTGCAAGATCATCCCACGTAGAAATAGAATTGGGTGGCTCAGCTTTCAACTACTTCTTGGCTTCTCCCAATAGTGAAAATGGGAACAATGTAAGCCTGACATAATCTGATGACACTCCAGCGGGGATGTAAGTGTCACTTATCTCCAAAAAATTTTGGAGATGCTGCTGTGGATCCTCATGAGGGAGACCTGTAAACTGCCCGCTGGTGTGCAGCAATTGCACCATGTTTTGTTTAAGCTCGAACCTCCCTCCTGGCTCAGGTTTGCGGATGCTAGATGTGACATTATTAACATGTGGGATTGCCACCTCGCGAACCGGCCGAGCTGCTACTTCCTTGGGCACTAACATTGCCTGTACTACTGGTGGATTCTGTTGTTGCTCCATGAGTGTTTGTCTGAGCAACTGCAGCTTTCTTTCTAGAGCTTCTCTCCGCTGACGATGAAATAATCTTTCTAGCTCTAAATACGAGTCCACCAGCTCCTTGTCTCTTGCCAGTATCAACAGAGATTAAATCTGCAAAATACAGGCTAAGACCAAGTTGTCAACACTAAGAAAATAAAAATATAGTAAATTAACACTTAAGAAAAATTCACCAATTGCCAGTCCCCGGCAACGGTGCCAAAAACTTGTTCGGTCTTTGTTATATGGGTGTATAACTACACGCAAGTGCACGTGGTCGAACAAGTAGTAAAGTGGCTGAAGTAAGACAAGTATCGATCCCACAGGGACTGGGATAAGGTACAATCTGCTCAAGTGTACTATATTTTAATTCCAACAATGAAGACAACAGTGTAACCAAGAATTTGATATTTTGAGTTCTAATTTTTATGCTAAGTCTAAAACAACTATCTAATGTGAGTCTGAACTATGAATGTGAGCATGCTGAGGTTAAATGAACATGTAAAGAAATTAATTATCAATATAATTTGGTTAGTCTTTTCCTCCGGTTGCCAGTCAAGAACTAATGCCAATGGATTAAAACTCTCGTATTTAACCCAACTTAAGAATCATGAACCGCCCACCTACATTTCTTTGATTAAACGAAATTCATGTTCTAGCCATACAAACCTGGTTCCTATATTGACTAATACGACTTTCAGGTATATTTCTATCCTGAAGGTAAATCAATTCTCAATTTTTCCAAACTAAGAAAAGATCATATCCTATTAATTCACAACTTTCCAATTTCTTGCTCTCTCGAGTGAAACCGGACTTTTTAGATGTACATTAATGTAGGCCACACATTAATGCAGTAAGAACAAGAATCAATAGAACAACCATGGAAGAAAAGATGAAAAACCAACTTAATCAACAATCACATTTCAATACAATTGTTCTTAACCTCAGCAAGAAGAGGAATTAGCCACTCATTTGTGGATTAAACATCGTTAAATGAGCGTTAAACATACAAGCAATTGAATTGAAGAAGAAGGAGATAGAGAAAAACCCTGATAATTTCATCCCCTCAACTGCCTGTAACCCACGTTCTTGCTCCACCAAGTCAGAATTTGTAAAATAAAACCTAAGTGTGCTATTTATACTAGTGGGAATTTTTCCCGAAATAACAAGCAACGTGTCACGGAGTGCATCGTGGAGCACTGCCTCCGTGACACGCCACTGACGCGGACCCTCACTGGAAACTGGGTGTCCAGGTAATAAGGCCCAACGTGGCACGGCGTGCAACGCGGAGCTAGGCCACCGTGCCACGAACCCAACGCGCACCCTCACTGGAAATTGCCAAAAATTCCCTAGCCAGGCAGAAGGCCTCCGCGATGGCAGCGTGACACGGCTCCATCGCGGAGCCTCTTTATTTTGTACCTTCCAATGCCTTGTCCTTTGCTAACATCCGAGTCCAACCCCGATCTCTCCCAACACGCATTTTAGCTTCCCAAAATTACATTTTACCTGCAAAACAATGCTAATGATGTTGGTTAGTATAAATTCACATTTTATTAACAATCACATGAGAATGTATCAACATTGCTAGATAAACAAGGATAAAATGACATATTTAAGTATCACTTGGGCATATAAATTTGCCCAAGATCACCAGCAAAGTCACCACTACTAACTGAATAAGGCCCCACACGGCTATCATAACAAACTAAAACATACACACGGCCTCACATGACCGGTACAACTAACCACAGGGAATATACAATCTGCAAGCCTCTAAGAATACTGATAAGATGGTCGTGACCTGGCCCTGGCCTACCCATACTGGTCAACAAATGAAAAGGAATAAACCTCTAACTATCTAACTCCAGATGACAGGAGCTGATGACTCTATGTGCTGACTGGAATTACGAAGGATCAGCTCCTCGTCTATGAGTACCTGCAGGCAAGTAATGCAGTGCCCCAAGCAGGCACAGTACCGCTGGTATTGAGTATGCAAAGCAACAACTGAAAAATAACTGTAGACAAGCAATATAACTGGTAAAACTGAAATAGAAAGAAATAGACTGTAATTGACTGAAAGTATAAGTTTAAGACTGTCCTCAACTATGCTGAAAGGAGTAGGAGTCGTACCTGGTAACATAGCGTTCTACTATTGATCTACTCATATCTAATGTAACATGACATAATATAACATAGAATACATAACATAGCACACATAAACCTTACCTGGCCCCCATAAGCCGGAAGGTACAACCAACACGCAATCTATACCCCTACCCCGGTCATCCCATCTCCCATAGTAACTATAAGCATCCTGCCGGTCCCCTGGGTATGCACTTGGGCCCGCTGAGCCCCTGACTATAACTGTACCTGAGTTCGGAGGACTCCTGAATCAACACCCCGGGCATACCCGCTCGACGGGGGTGTATAAAAGTCGACCAAGGAAAAATATGGGAAAACTGGCATCCCATCATCGTACCCTAGGGGACGGCATTCCACTCCGTAGAGCGACATATCCTCGCCCTCTGGCGGATGAGTCGATACAGCTATTAACCCTGGGGCGATCATGGATGCTACGTAATCCAACCCAAAACAATACAGTCAAGTCTCAACTAGTAATACTAACTGCATACGAGACATGCTGAAACTGATGATAGTAATGTGTATACATATAATACATGCTGAAACTGGTAATGGTATATATATAATTTCTTTCATACTATGCTGAATCTGATACTGAAACAAGATATAATATTTCTGCTGAGAATCATGTTGTATAACTAAGTTTCATGGTAAACATGATTTACTATTTTTAACATGCTTTCTAAAATTCATATTAAGCTACTATTCTATTTCTGAAATACTTTACGGGCACTTGTATTGCTTTTCCTAAGTTTTAGATGAACACGATAATATCCTGACGTACTTTACTAGATTGCATACTGGGCATGCTGTATTGTTTCTGAAACTTTCTACTAGAACTTATACTAGTTTACTCTACTGGAATTTATATCGTGCTAGTAAGTTTCATGCTACACATGACATGATGTTTCTAACATCATACTAAAATTTATACTAAACATAATATGCGGCTTCTAAAACCTTCTACTGAAACTTGAACTATTTTACTATACCGGAACTACTAGCTTGCCGAAGAAACTGGCTTTACATACCTTGTCTGTTGACTTTCTGAGTATCTGGCATAACTCAACTAATTTTCAGCTATTTCTTCCAACTGCATTTATATTCATACCAATTATAACTAAATTCATCGATATTCTGGAAGAAAATACTATTTTGAGTATATATATAGCCCAAACTTTGACTTATCGAAAAACAGCCGTAAACTCGCTATTTCTCAGAAGTCCAGAAGGGAGAAATACTCACTTTAGGGCTAGGAGTATATTGACACTAATTTGGAGCAATTCCACTTACCTTAGCTTAGTAGGACGACAATTCGCCGGCCGAATTTCACGAAACTAACTCCGCAGGAATGTTCTATGCAGCTTTATACTTCAGTACCCGAAGTTAATTTGAGTTTGGACTGCGTTTGATGGCGTAACCGGATGAATATTTATCAAAACCCTTCGTCCCTTACTGTTCTGGAAATTAAATTGTGGAGAAGTGAATTTTAAAAGGAAGTGGAGCTTTATATAGTTGGGCCTGGACACCCCCCTCTGTGTCACGTTGGCCATCGCGGAGGGGCTTCCTCCGTGGCACGTTGCCATCGCGGAGGGGGTCTGCCCGGCCTCCTCTTGCGATGGTTCGATGCGACGCTTGTTCGGTCTTCCCCCGGACACTTTTCTAGCATGTATGACATTCTAAAACTCTTAACCAACATGCGAGTAAGCCATCTACATGTCAAGAATTTACGAGGTGTAACAACAATAGAGCGGTAATCCAGAATACCGCAGTGTCATCTTTGGTTATGGAAGTGAAGGAACGACAGTATGAAGATCCCAGTCTGGTTCAACTCAGAAATAAGGTTCAGCGAAGGGAAGTGACAGATTTCCAAGTAACTGAGGACGGATTTTTGAGAATAGAGATCGCCTTTGTGTTCCATACGTTGTAGGGCTTCGCCAGCAAATTATGGGCGGGGTACACTATGCCCGTTACTCTCTCCATCCAGGTTCGACAAAGATGTAGCATGATATAAAAGAGATCTACTGGTGGCCAGGAATGAAAAAGGGGATAGCAGAATTTGTAGCTCAGTGTCCCAATTACCAACAGGTAAAAGCTGAACATCAGAAACCAGGCGTAAATATGATTCGATCTGGGAAATTGTCGACAGGTTGACAAAATCAACTCACTTTCTGCCAGTAAGGGCTACCTTTTCAGTCGAAGATTATGCGAAGCTGTATATTAAAGAAATAGTCAGGCTGCACGGTGTTCCATTGTCAATTATCTCCGACAGAGGGGTGCAGTTCACAGCTAAGTTTTGGCAATCGTTTTAGAGAGGCTTGGGGATGCAGGTTAACCTGAGCACAGCCTTCCATCCTCAGACAGACGGGCAGGCAGAACATACCATCCAGACGCTTGAGGATATGTTACGAGCATGTGTGTTAGATTTGGAGGTAGCTGGGATGAACATATACCACTTATTGAATTTGCCTATAATAACAGTTACCATTCAGAAATTCAGATGGCGCCTTATGAAGCGTTGTATGGGCGGAAGTGCAGATCGCCAGCTGGTTGGTTTGAGGTAGGAGAATCAGCACTAATTGGGCCAGATATTATTCATCAGTTAGAAGAGAAAGTAAAGCTTATCAGAGAACGTCTGCTGACTGCCCAGAGCTGCCAGAAATCTTATGCTGACGTGTGGTGCAAAAACTTGGAATTTAATGTGGGTGACTGGGTGTTCATGAAGGTTTCGCCCATGAAGGGTGTGATGAGATTTGGCAAGAAAGGCAAGCTCAGCCCGAGGTTTGTTGGGCCTTATCAGATTCGCCGAAGGATAAGCCAGGTGGCATATGAATTGGACCTACCTCCAGAATTAGAATCTGTTCACCCAGTTTTTCATGTATCAATGCTAAGGAAGTGCATAGGAGATCCCTCCCGAATTGTCCCAGTCCAAGATGTTCAGGTCACAGAAGAGTTAGCTTATGAAAAAGTTCCAGTAGCCATATTAGACCGGCAGATCCGTAGATTAAGAACTAAAGATGTTGCTTCTGTCAAAGTATTATGGCATAACAGGAACCGAGAGGAGGTGACTTAGGAAGCAGAAGAAGATATGAAAGTCAGATACCCTCAGTTGTTTTAGACTTAGTCAGCCAGAGGTATGTTATTATTGTTGTTTTATGGGTTGCATTATATTCATGTATACGTGAGATAGTTGACTTCAATTTATTGTGAAATGAATGCTATAGTATTGTGTGGAGTACCTGTATTGGACTTTTCTGCGTTTCAGGATTTTGGGGATAGTCCATATTACAGGGGAGACTCTACCGAAATTTCTCCAGAATAAATAGTGGCAAGTTAAGATTCTTGCAAGTAGAAGGTAACATTCGAGGACGAATGTTTTTAAGGGGGGGAGGATGTTACACCCTGTAAGTTTCTAACATTTAGTCGACCTATTCGCATGTTGGTTGAGAGTTTTAGAATGCCATACGTGCGAGAAAAGGGCCCGGGGAAAGGCCGAACGAGTGCCAAGTTGGAATTTCACAAGAGGAGGCCAAACTGCGCTGCCCAAAGGGGCAAAGTGGCACGGAGCTGGGACCTCCGCGTTAGCCAATGTGGCACGGAGCCAAAACGGCGCATTGGCCAGCGTGCCACGTTGCCATGTATTTTTCTGCAAGTATATATAGGCCTCACCCTTTAACTTTATATCATTTTCCATTATACACATGACCAGAAATAGAGGGAGAACGAAGAGAATATATAATTTTATTTCGTTTACGCCACCAAATGCCGTCCAAACTCAAATTAACTTTGGGTGCCGAAGTATAAAGCTGCAGGGAGCATTTCTACGGAGTTAGTTTCGGGAAAATCGCCCGGCGAATCGTCGTTCCGCTGCGTCAAAGTGATTGGAATTGCTCCAAACTAGTGTTAATACACTCCCAGGCTTAAAGTGAGTATTTCTCCCTTCTAGACTTTCGAGAAATTATGAGTTTTCGACCGTTCTTGGATAAGTCAAAGAATAGTCAGTAAGTTTATATGTAGTATTGTTTTTATCCAGTATAATAATGAAGTTAATTCTATTCCTTCGTGAATATGATTACAATTGGGGAGAATAGCTGAATACTAGTTGAACCTCGCCAGTTAATCAGAAAGCCGGTAGTTGAGGTATGTAACGCCAGTTGCTTTCGGCAAGTTAGTTGTCCCAATATAGTAAAACAGTATAAATTCCAGTAGCATATTTTAGAAATAGTATAGCATCTCAGTATGAAATTTAGTAATCATGTTAGAAATATTATATCGTGTTTCGCATGAAACTTAGTAAAACAGCATAAGTCCTAGCAGATTATTCCAGAAATGTTATATCATGCTTTAGTATGAGATTCAGTACAACATGTCAGAGATTATATTATTAATATCAGATTCAATATGTATTAGATGCAATCATTGCTATCAGTTGAGACTTGATTGTATTGTTTTGGGCTGGATTACCTAGCTTCCCTGACCGCCCCAGGGTTAATAGCTGTATCGACTCGTCTGCCAGACGGCGAGGATACGTCGCTCTACGGAGTGGCATGCCGTCCGCTAGGGACGAAGATGGGATGCTAGTTTCCCCATATTTTGCCTTGGTTGGCTTTTATACACCCCGGTCCCAGGGTGTTGATTTCAGGAGTCCTCCGGACTCAGGTACAATTATAGTCAGGGGCCCAGCGGGCCCAAGTTGCATACCCAGGGGATTGACAGGTTGCTTATAGTTACTAGGTGATGTGGTATGACCTGGGTAGGGGTAAATAGATTGTGATGATTGTACCTTTCGGCTTATGGGGGCCAAGTAAGGTTTATATTGTGTTATGTTATTTTAGCTATTGATAGACAGACAGTATAACGCCATGTTATCAAGTAAGATTCCTATCCTTCTCAGTATAGTTAAGGTTAGTCCAGATTTCCACTACTTCAGTCAGATTCAGTCTGTTTTCCTATTACATCAGTTACTACAGTTTAGTTACTTACTTTCAGTTATTTTCAGTTATTGCTTTGCATATTCAGTACCAGTGGTACTGACGCCCATTCGGGGTATTGCATTACTTGCCTGCAGGTACACATAGACGAGGAGCAGATCCCTCGTAGTTCTAGTCAGCGTTACAAAGCCTTCAGCTCCCTTCATTCGGAGCTTAGAAGACAGAGGTGTACTTTCCTTTTGTTTGTACAGTATGGATAGGCCGGGGCCCTGTCCCGACCATCTTATTATTCTTAGAGGCTTGCAGATTGTATTATATTCCCTGTGGTTAGATGTATCGACCGTGTGGGGCCGTATATGTGTTTCAGATTGTATGTGATGGCTGTGTGGGGCCTTATTCAGTTGTTAGTTGGTGACCTTGTCGGTCACAGATCAGTTTAGCGCCAGATTTCATTTTTTAGATATAACTAGACAGCATGGTGGCCTTGTCGGCCCGTATAGGATTCCTTGTAGTTGGTTGTTCTGGTTAGCTGTTTATATCCTTATAGGTGGCTATAGGCCTTGTCGGCCGGAGGCTATGTTTACAACCGTTATATAGCCCGTTGTTTTCTTGAATCCAGAGTTAGAGCCAACCTGGCACCAGAAGTGTAGGCTCAGTTAGTCCAGTAGTCCAGGTCCTAGTAGGGCACCAAGTGCCAGTCATGCCTCCCAAGGTGGGGCATGAAATTAAAAGGAGTTAGTCGATCCTTCTCCCTCATTTCTCACTGAATCTCTCAAAACCAGAATGTAAGAGCGCAGGGTATCTCTTCAGCAAGAACAAGGGTTTCAATCTTCTTCACATATTCTCAAGGATTTTCTCTAGGAATTCTCCTTCAGGTTTGTAGGACTTCAACAAAGGTTTTCTCTCGCCTTTGTGTCGCAAATTCTTTAGTAACCCTAGCTTGAAAGTTTAGAAATCATGACCTAGGATTTCTATTTAGCTATTGAAATTCCTTATCTCTCCAATATTTGTTTATAGTTTCCATGTGTAGTATCATATTATGACTGAGGTGTTATTCTTGGACTTATAATTAGTAACCCTAGCCTGAAAGTCTAGAAATCATGCCCTAGGGTTTCTATTTAGTTGTTGAAATTCCTTATCTCTCCAATATTTGTTTATAGTTCCATGTGTAGTATCATATTATGACTGAGATGTTATTCTTGGACTTGTAATCAGTAACCCTAGCCTGAAAGTCTAGAAATCATGACCTAGGGTTTCTATTTAGTTGTTCAAAATCCTTATCTCTCCAATATTTGTTTATAGTTTTCATGTGTAGTATCATATTATGACTGAGATGTTATTCTTGGACTTGAAAATGCTTCTAGATTCTCGATTTTTTGCATGACTCTTGGGTTAATTCTTGTAGGATTAATAGCTAATCTGAAATGCTATGTTTCCTACAGAATGTTGTTTAAGTATGATTTTTAGCATGCATACATACATACATACATACATATATACATATAATACATATATACATGCACACACACACATATGATTTTCATCATACATACATACATACATACATACATACATACATACATATATATATATATATATATATATATATATATATATATAGAGAGAGAGAGAGAGAGAGAGAGATGTTCAACTTGAGGTTAATATTTACATTATGAATATACTTAGTCTTCTCCATGAATGTCAGCTGATCAGTTTGACTTTTATCAGTTTTTTGTGATATTCAGTAAAATTCAGTAATGCCAGTTTATCAATTTATTAGTCTTTATTTAGACTATTACGACGCTTTCAGATAAAGCAACTCTGACAAGTCTTAGAATATAGTTTCTTTTAGGTCCTTAAACTCTCAGAACACTTCAGATAAGTAGTTCTGACCTATGGTTTGGGACATTAGTTCGAGCTATCAGCACAGTTAGATACAGTTAGGATTTTCAGTGGGAGTAGTACTTAGCACTGAGCGGGCCGGGGTTCAGCACATCCAAGTTCTCAGAACTACGTTGCCATCGTAAGTTATTAGCCCGAATGGGCTTCAAACAATGATCACCCAGTTCAACTACTATACCCTGACAAGGTATAGTGGTCCTTCTCCGATGGGGGGTATACACCGGACTCCGCGTTTATCTCACGTAGTTACATATCGGTTATAGTCTCTCCCACAGTATAGCTCAGTCTAGTTCAGTTATGATTTTTAGTTCAGTTCAGTCTCTTCAGTTTATTTTTATAGTATCTCAGTATTCGGTATGTATATGTTTTTAGTTCCTTCTCGCATACTAAATATATTTCAAGTACTGATGCATACTTTTATGCTATATCATTTTATGATATAGGCTCAGGTACCCAGCCTCAGCACCGCGGTTAGATCCTCTCAGCGATATCCCAGCAGCTTCAGTGGTGAGTCCTCATCTGCCAGGTGCCGGGGTTTCATTTCTAGTTTATTGTATTTTGTTATTTCAGTTCAGATACTAGAGTTAGCTTGGGGATTTGTCCCAGCAACTCATCAGTTCATGGTAGAAGACTTTCAGACAATATTTACAGACTCAGCTAGGTTTTTAGACTATTTCATATTTTTGTCGTTTATTCAATAATAGTTAATTCTTTATCAGCTTCCGTTCTTTTATTATCATTTCAGTAAGCCAGTTTTAGTATAATATGCTCTACTAGGATTTGCTTGAGGTCACTTGTGACTCTAGATACCGTGTCACATCCAAGATGCAGACTCAAGTCTTGACAAATATAGAGTGAATTAAAATCTATTGTAGATCAGGATGCACTTTTGAGTGGTATTCTTAAAAGAAGTGACCAGGATAAATTTATAAGATGTCACTTCATCTGAAGGGAACGTAACAAGAAGGAATCAATCTATTACAACAATGCCTAATCCAAATAAATAATATTTTCTCAACTTATTCTTTCAAGTAATTATAATGGATATGGTCAATGTATCGATTTAGTATAAACTATAGAATACTCATAAATCTATTATAGACCTGAGTATAATTCTATTGTAGACATTACTTATTGTGGTGTCGCTTCTTCCTTTTTAACGCTGTTGTTGTAATTTGATTTGAAACCAATTTAAATCGCAATCAAATTGCTTCATATTTCAAATACAAAATACGCGGTTGCTTCATAAATAATTAGAGAAGATGGCACAGTAAAGGAGATTCCAGCCTAAAATTCAGCTCGTAATAAATCGATTTCCCTAAAATTAAGCTTGAAGTTGTGATAATATTTGTGAATAAGAAAAAGTTTAAATCTGATATACATTATAATAAATGAAAGTACAAATACATATAGTAGCATAGGGAGCACGAAAGCTAAATATCGTGAAAAGAGACAAAGTCACCAAAATAATAGACAAAATTAAAATTTATGAAATTTTCTAAAGAGCACCAATTTACTGCGCTATATGATATCCATTAATGGACCACATCCTGTTAAGTAAATGGAGCTATCTAGTACACAAATCTAGTGTGATATATAACACCCAAAATGTCCCCCATTGATCCTCGTGCTCTTAAATTTTCAAAAAGAAAAATGTAATTGCCATTGAAGCTCTAGCTCCATTTTGTTAAAAACAGTCATTTTTTTTAAAAAAAAAAAATCTAAAATTAAAATTATGGATATATTCGAGTCAAAGAACAAGATTTTTAGGCTTGAATAATTCGATTCAAATCAGCCTTAAACAATCTTCAATTGAAGTATTTATTTTCAAAATTTTCTTATTTAATGGCTAATATATCCATATTCAAAGCATGCTTGTTTATTTATTAGTCTCGATTTTTGAAATAGTTAGTCGCTTTCTTTGTTTCAACTTTTTTTTTTTTGCTTTGATTTAATCATTACTGTGTTTTGGCAGTGATTTTTCTGTTTAATTATATTTTCTTAATTTTTTTATTAATGTTACTATAGCTTATTATTTGTTAATTATTTTGATTGTTCAATTGTTAATGTTCCAATTAGTTTATTATCTATCTAATTATGAATTTATCATTTAGCTAATTTCATAATATTAGTGTGTTAAATTTCTTATTTTTCTAATTTTAATTTGGTAATTTACGTAATTAAAATTTTGTTAGTTAATTAGTTTTCGGGTGAAAAAATTGTTAATTAGTTAATTGTTAATTAATTTAGGGTTGATAATTATTATGGAACACTAAATTTCAAACTTACTAAAAAAGTTAAATCAACTATCATACTAATAATTTTTTTTTAAAAAAAAGTCCTTGAAAATGAACTATTTAAAGGTACTATACTAACAAAAAAGACTTGACAAAATTGTATTGAAAATTTAGGGTTTAGATAGTCTGATGTTAAGATACAATTTGCAATGTCCTTGAGAAATGAATACAACAGCAATAACATGTCCAGTGAAATCTCATAAATGGGGTTTGGGGAGGGTAAAATATGCGCAAACCTTATCCCTACCTCGTGGAAATAGAAAAGATGTTTTTGAAGGACCCGGTTCAAGTACAGCAAATCAAAGTAGTTATGAGAAAGAAAAACGCCAGTGGAAAAAACATAGCAAACCAATAGAAAAAGCATTGCAAAGCATTCAGAAAAGGAACAATAACAATAAAAAAAGTAACGCGATAACCAAAACACAATAAATAACAAATGATATTAGATCTCAAAAGCAAAAAACTACAAGAATAAGTTTAATACTGTGACAAACACCATGAATCCTAAAATTTTTCAAAAAGAAAGATAACGCTCCACTACAAAAGAATAACGAATGGTAAATTTTAATTAAACCTACCATACTAACAAAAAAAAGAGTTTTTAAAAAAAATTAGGATTTAGGTTTTGTGATTTCAAGACCTACCAACCTAACAAAAAAGACTTGAAAAAAATTTTTAAATTAGGATTTAACGAACAATACACTTTAAACTTACCATACTAACAAAAAAGATTTTAAAAAGAGACTTTTTTTTAAAAAAAATAAGGATTTAGGTCTTGTAATTTTAAGATTTACCATACTAACATAAAAGACTTAATAAAAAAAATTAAAAAAATTATGGCTTAGATCTTATAATTTCAAGATACAATTTGCGATGTCCTTAAGAAATGAACAACAAACGATAAACATTAAACCTACCATACAAATAAAAAAGACTTTAAAAAGTTTTTTTAAAAAATATTAGGGTTTAGGTCTTGAAAAAAATATAGTTTGCAATGTTCTTGAAAAATGAATAACAAATGATAAAATATTAATTAAATATTATTTGTACAAGGCCTTTTGATCCATTTGTATGGATCTTGACGTTCACCCAAGGCTCTTTGGTAGATCAGTACTTAGATTACATGAACATTTATAGGTCTGAGGAGCTATTAAGAGGGAGGTTAAATGTTGGACAGGTGATGCACCTACAGTGCATCATCGATGTGTGGCAGATTTTGCGTCACACCCCCCACATCCTCACATCATAGATTTTTGTTTCACACCCCTACATCCTCGCATCATAGAGCATTCGTCTTCTTATACCAGTAGGTCAGTACCAATTGCCAACTAATGTACCTCTGATGCGAGGGTGTGGATGCAGACCTGAATGTGGTGGATCATGTGGACGTGAACATTGTGGAGAATTGGCTGGCTGAGAAGGTGGTCAGGGAGGTGGCATGCACCTCATAGATGAGTCTAATGATGAGTTTGTTCTAGAACTAGTTAGAGCTCTAGCTCCAGTTTCAAATTAAGATCTAGCTTCATCTCAATCTACAGCTTCAGCCCCTAATTGACGAGCGCTAAACACAAGGTGAATTGAGTGCTTCGCTATTCAAATATAGTATAGTCTTAAGATCATATCCATAGGGATTGGTTCAAATAATAAATCAAATAAACTTGCTTACTATTATTTAGGTGATTAAAACTTGAGTTGGTTGTGGTTATAAGCCACAATTTTCTATTAAAACTTAAGAAAAAACAATTTATGACAAGAGAAACGGTTACTATCTAGATGAGAAGTAAGGTATATACAAGACAAGTGCAAGATAGTTATTGGAAAGTTAACTCTGTGTAAAATTCACTTCTAAGGTTCTATTGATTCTCACAAATTCAATAGTTAATTAGATTATTCTTGAAACTTAGATTCCTCTAAATCTAAACTCTATGAAATAAATTAGTAAATGTCCTATTAAAAATATATGCAAGAACTCTTTAATTGTTAAGTCTTGAGGAAATCATATTTCGTATATTTTCCTCCTTGATTCAATCAATAAATACGACAAGCTCTTTCAATTACTTAAAAAATAATAAATCAAACCAAATAACATAGTGTCAAGATATTCACTACTTTGTTCCTCTTTCGATTAAACAAAATAATGAACAATGATGTAATTTAATTCACTCCAATATCCTGCTCAAGCATAAACAAGAACTAAAATCCACAATAGATTATCAATACACCATGTCTATCAAAAACCATTGGTTAAACTACTCCATAATAGAGAAAAAAAACTTTAAAGAATAAGAATTAGTAGTCATTATGACCGATGATTGCTTCAAACTTTCATATTGAATTTCAAGTCACAGTTTTCCTTCCTCCTTCTCTATAGCTCCTAGCCGCTACTTTTCATTCCCTCTGTCAAAACCCTCATCCCTACTTGGAAGGTGTTTAAAACCTTTTATAGCATGGAAATATATCTTTGAAATACCAAAATTAGCCTTAGATTTGACTCCACGATCGTGCACCTGGAATCTTTATCGCGCAGGCCTGCCAGGCTGCTGCCTCTAATGCACGTTTTGCCCTTGATGCTGCGAGGTCGTGCACGAAAACCCACACGGCAGCTAGAACACTGCTTTGTCCGCATGGTTAAGCTTTGAGGTTGCCAACCGCACTAGCCTCCCAATCCAAATGAGGTGTAAGTTTTTCATTGTTTTATCCATTTAGCTCTCAAGTTAAGCACATCTTCACTTAGATATAAACCACATTAATTACCAATATTCACACATAAAATTTTTGACTTCATATAGAATTCACATCAAACAAACTCATAAAGCTTACTTTATATCAAACCATCAGACACCCCATACTTAAATCGTTACTTGTGCTCGGGCAATCACATTACACTCCAAGGGTAGACCGACTATTTCGAACAACTCTCACTTACTTGTTAAGCCAAGAATATTTAAAACTAACAAAGAACCTTTTTGTAATCACCTAGCCACAGGAATCGACTCAAAGCATCAGCCACTTTTATTTTTATTCACACCTTGCTCTATTACTCCAGTGGAGGAGCCATGGAATATCACTTACTCGTTGAAAATTACGTGCCCATTACACAAGTAACAAAGAATAATCCCACACATGTAAATTTCATAACACTCGGGGACTCAGGATCAAAAGAGTTTACTCTCTCTCTCAAAACAAATTTCAAGTGCCAAAAAAGATGTACCATAGGCTTGCCCTTGGTGTACTACTACACTAATTCAAGCTCATTCTATCTAAGATCAAGCAAGATTTAGTTTGATTGTAATGTAAGCTATGGGACGGATAGGATACATATGGATAATAGTGACTACACCTCCCTAGGTACTTTGATACGTTCAATTTCAATGCTCAAACCCCATGCTTATGTTGAACCCAACTGCCTAATTTAAAATGCTCACACCCAATTCTCTATTCTTTAAGAACAATTATACCAAGAGTTACCATTAGTAAGGAAAATATTTTTTCCCAGTTCCTTACTATTAGCACTCGACATATTTTTTTTTGTGCACCTTCATCTATTATCAATAGTTCCACTCAAATCTCAACCGACCCCTCAATTAGTTTTCAAAAGATAATAACATATTCATTCCTTGCAGGAGGTAAATGGTTCAAAAAGATAGGCAATTCAAATCAAAGGAGTCAGGCTTATAGTGTGGTTGGTCAAAGAAATAGGATCACAGGCTCAATGGGGCTGACTAGGAAACATGCAGTTAGGCTGGTCATAAAGTATACATGGCTCAAAAAAGAAAACACCTATATCACTTTCTAGATTGATCAAGACTTATCATTTTGTTTTGCAAACACTTAGGTCAAGTTCTAGACATTAATCACATATACTGAACACATCAAAATTCTCATTCATATACTGACACACGACTCATGTCACGCCCCGAGTCTATACACTGGATGAGACACGGTACTTGGAGTCACAAGTGACCCCAAGTCAACCCATGGTCTATCATAACACTGGCATTCTGAATTAAAAAAACATCACCAAAGCTTTAAAAATAATAAAACCATTCATGAAGAAGAACTAAATCACAAAGTTTAAAACAACTGAAACAAAGCTTAAAATCTGAATCAACGTATGTGTCTGAAAGCCATCTATCTGATGAGTTGCTGGGACAAGCCCCCCCAGCTAACTCTAAGTCTAACTGAAAGAGAAACAACTGAAGAAAAATAATAATTGTCCTCAAAAGATGAGGACTCACTGCTGGTGCTGCTGAAAACTTCTAGATGCGATCTGCTAACAGGGCTGAGACTGAGAACCTGCAACTGTATCATAAAACAATACAACATAAAAGGTATGCGTCAGTACTTTGAATGTACTGAGTAAGTGAGAGATATAAATAGCATGATAGAACAAGTAAATAAACTGAAATGACATGAAATGACCAACTGAAATACTAAAAACTAATACAACTAAAATATAATTGATATGGTCAATAATGACCCTGGCTAATGGTCATAGACATGTCCTGAATCTGAGATACTGAATTGAGCTAAACTGATCTGAATTAAACTAAACTGAACTAAGACTGTACTGACTAGTGGGAGAGTCTATAACCGACATATAACCACGTGAGCTAGACATGGAGTCCTATGTATACACCCTATCGGTAGGACCCAATATACCTTTCCAGGGTATAAAGGCATGAACTGAGTGATTAATGTTTGGGGCCATGAGGCCAATGAAATATAACCTACGGTGGCAATGTAGTTTTGGGAACCTGGGTGCGCTGGAACCCCGGTCCGCTCTGTGCTAAGCCCTACTCCTATTGGATAGTCCTAGACTAACTACTAAGTTGATAGCTCCAAACTGGGGCCCAAGACTAAGTCAGGAATACCTATCTAGAAGTACCCTGAGAGTCTTATCAGACCAAACTATGTAAGTGGTGTTCTAAGACTGGTCAGAGTTACTTATCTGGAAGCATCATAACCGTCTAAAGAACAAACTGTAATCTGAAGCTACGGTCCTAAGGCTAGTCAGAGCTGCTTATCTGAAAATGTCATGACCGCCTAAAGAACCACTAAAATCTGATACTGAGTCTAATCTTGATAACTGGGAGACATTACTGACACCTTAAGAACTGACCAAAGTCAAACTAAAAGATACTGAAGATATTAACATCATGATTGAAACTGAGCTAACATGCAACTGACTGAGCATTTAGCTGATAATTATAACATGGAATTTCCAACACTAATAGAGTCAAGCAACATTAATAACTAACCAACTATGCAAGACCCTAATTTCTGTATTAAAAAACTAGGGCTAAAACCCACTTACAGGAAGGAAGTATCAACGTGATCTCTAAGTAATGGAAATACAACAGCTAATAACATGAACAACATTCCACATGAATTGAGTCAGATTCTGACTGAAAAATTTCTAAATTTCGAAACCTCAAGGTTGGAACTAATAAGAAAATTTAAATGGGTTTTGAGGCACAAGGGAAGGATAATTCCCTTGCTAAATTCTCACATACCTGGAGTTGAATTTCCTTGGAGAAATCTCTAAGAATCTGAGAAGAAAACTGGAAAGCCCTAGCTTGCTCTGAAAGAACTGCCTAAGTAGATCGCACTTCTGCTATCTGGTTTTTTGAAAGGAATGATGGATAGGGTATACTTTAACTCTCAAATCCTTCCTGAAAACAACCTAAACGACGTGGTCTAGGAGTTAAGCCGATAGGGTTTTACAAAATTGCCCTTGAAACACTTAATGAAATTTCTGCCCATCAGGTGGTACAGCTCAATCTACGAGTCCATACCACGAGTCATGGTTAGCGGCTCTACTCCAACTCAATCCTTTGAAGATTTCCACGGATGCTTCCTACGAGTCGTACCTACATCCTACGATGGGTGTTATGACTCGTGATAAGACCCTGAATCCACATCTGATCTTTCTTACGACTCACCTTACAAGTCGTACCTTGGTTCCACGAGTCGTACCTTAACTCGTGGTCACTCAGGATTTTTCCCTGTTAAAATCCCTATATTTTTCCATGATTTCCATGTACGAGCCGTACCTACATTATACAATCCGTAACCCCTAGTTGTGGTTCCTCCAACCTTAATCTCTGACATACCCATCTCCCTAGCTACATGTCCTGGTATAACTCTTACCTAGGTTGTACAGGTCGTACTGTGACTCGTATTGAGGCAAATTTTGCCAGTTCTCTACAGAATCAACTTTTAGATTTTCAGGCTAGTCTTAAGAAGTTATGGGGTGTTACAATATCTCCCCCTTAGGAACATTCATCTTCAAATAAAGGCTAAGATGAGAGAATGGGAAAAGAGCTGGAATTTTAGTACTGAAAACTATAAATTGATTTATGAAGGAGTGACTGACTCCGAACTGAAACAGGCAAACTAAGTAAGTTGACACTAGTGTGCACATAGAAAATGTGGATAAAGCTAATGAGTACAGAACTGAATAGAGTATTGTGGAGGAATTTAATACCTGATGCTGGAATTGAATTGGAAGGAAATAAGTGAGGGTATATGGCCATCATGTCTGCTTCTGCTTCCCACGTGGCTCCCTCAACTAGCTGATTCCTCCATGAAACTTTCACTGAAGTAACTTCTTTATTTCTCAACTTGCAAACCTGACGGTCAAGGATCTGAACTGGAACCTCTTCGTAAGAGAGACTGTCTTTTATTTCCATGCTGTCTAGTGGCACAACTGAAGTTGGATCATCGATTGAAGTGACTTCTTTGTTTCTCAACTTGCAAACCTGACGGTCAAGGATCTGAACTGGAACCTCTTCGTAAGAGAGACTGTCTTTTATTTCCATGCTGTCTAGTGGCACAACTGAAGTTGGATCATCGATCCACTTCTTTAATATGGACACATGGAAGACTGGGTGCTCTTTAATATGGACACATGGAAGACTGGGTGCACTAATGCTAACTCTGGAGGTAGTTCTAACTCATTGTCACACTGCCAATTCGCTTCAAAATTCTTTAGGGTCCCACATATCTCGGACTGAGTTTTCCTTTCTTCCCAAACCTCATCACCCCTTTCATGAGTGAAATTTTTAGATAAACCCAATCATCCACTGCAAACTCTAATTCTCTTCTTCTCACATCAGCATTAGATTTTTTACGGCTTTGCGCTGTTTTCAAACTCTCTCTGATAAGTTGTACCTTTTGCATAGCCTCATGAACTGAGTCTGGCTTGATTAGAGTAGCTTCACCAACCTCAAACCACCCGATAGGAGATCTACACCTCCTACCATACAATACCTCGAACGAGGCCATCTGGATACTAGCGTGGTAGCTGTTGTTGTACGCAAACTCGATGAGAGGTAGGTTATCATCCCAACTGCCCTTGAAGTCGATCACACATGCTCTCAGCATTTCTAAAGTCTATATAGTCCGCTCAGCTTGTCCATCTGTCTACGGGTGTTGTGTTGAGCTTGACCCTGGTACAAAGTCCCTTTTGAAATGACTTCCAGAAATGCGAGGTGAACTGGGTACCTCTATCTGAAATAATTGACAAGGATGACCATGAAGTCTGACCAACTCCCAAATATAAAGCCTGGAATAATCCTCAGATGAGTCTGTAGTTTTAACTGGGAGGAAGTATGCTGACTTAGTCATCTGGTCTATTATCACCCAGATTGAGTCGTGTTGCCGACAAGTCTGAGGTAGATCCGTAATAAAATCCATATTTACTTCTTCCCACCTCTATGTAGGTATGCTGATATCCTGAGTCATACCTCCCGGTCTCTGATGTTCCACCTTAACTTGCTGGCAGTTTGGGCACTTAGCTACAAATTCTGCGATGTCTCTCATCATTTCGTTCCACCAATAAATATCCCATAAATATAGGTACATTTTAGTAGCATCTGGGTGGATGGAATATCCCAAACTATGTGCTTCATCCAGCATCTGCTGTCTTAGATCACCTACATCCAGTACCCACAGCCTACCCTAATAATGGATTACACTATCTCCGCTTTGGGAGAAAGCCTCCACCTCTTTTCTAAGAACCGCCTCCTTCAGCTTAAGCAGTATGGGGTCTTTTTCCTGCCTTGACTTAACTTCAACTACCAACAAGGAATCTGATCGACTCTGCACCACTACTCCACCCTCCGCTGTATCAACCAATTGCACTCTCAATCGAGCTAACCTGTGGATATCCTTTGCGAGTTCCTTTTTGCCCTCTTCAACATGAGCTACACTCTCTATAGACATCCTGCATAGAGTATCAGCCATCGCATTGTCTTTGCCCGGATGATACATCACACTCATGTCATAATCTTTCTGACTGAACACATACTAAAGACTCTTGTGATTGGTGAAAACATCCACATGAGCCTAGTACAGGTAGTGCCTCCATATTTTGAGCACAAACACCACCACTGCCAACTCCAGGTCATGAGTTGGATAGTTCTTCTATGAACCTTGAGCTGTCTGGAGGCATAAGCTATCACCTTATCCCGATGCATCGGAATGCAACCAAGTCCAACTCTAGAAGTGTGATAGTACACCACGAACCCATCTATTCCTTCCAGCAAGGTTAACACTGGAGAAGTAGTTAGTCGAGTTTTTAACTCCTAAAAAGTCTTCTTACACACATTTGACAACTGAAATTTCACCTTTTTCTGAGTCAACCTAGTCAGAGGGGATGCAATAGAGGAGAAACCTTCCACAAAATGTCGGTAATAACTGGCTACACCCAAAAAACTTCTGATTTCGATTGGGGAAGTAGGTCTGGGCCAATCTTTCACCGCTGCTATCTTTTGAGGATCTACCTGAATACCCTCACCCGATACCACGTGACCATGGAAAGTCATAGACTTCAACAAGAATTCCCATTTGCTAAACTTAGCGAATAATTGGCGGTCTCTGAGTGTCTGAAGCACTATTCATGTTCTTCCTTATTTTTGGAGTATACCAGAATGTCGTCAATAAATTCAACGATGAACATGTCTAGATATGGCTTGAAAACCTTATTCATCAGGTCCATGAAAGCTGCGGGGGCATTAGTCAGTCTGAAGGACATAACCACAAATTCATAGTGACCATTCTGAGTTCTGAAAGCTGTTTTAGGTATGTCACACTCCATGAACCTTAGTTGATGGTACCCCGACCTGAGATCTATCTTGGAGAAACAACTGGCTCTCGGAAGCTGATCGAACAAGTCGTCAATCATGGGTAGGGAATACCTGTTCTTGACTATGACCTTATTCAACTAACGATAATCGATACACATCCTGATGGTACCATCTTTCTTCTGTATGAATAATACTAGAGCACCCTATGGAGAGATGTTGGGCCTGATGAAGCCTTTATCAAGGAGGTCTTTTAGCTGCTCCTTCAACTCCTTAAGCTCTACTGGAGCCATTCTTTAAGGAGAGATGGAGATGGGCTGAGTGTTTGGGAGAAGGTCTATGTGAAGTCTATTTTCCACTTAGGAGGAATTCTCGGAAGATCTTCGGGAAACACGTTAGGGAACTCACTGGCAATTGGAACTGACTGAATAGTCGGGGTCTCGGAGCTGAAATCTTTGACCCGGAATAGATGATAAATACATCTTTTAGAAATAAGATTTCTAGCCTTAAGCTAGGAAATAAACCGACCCTTAGGTGCTGAACTACTGCTCGTCCACTCTATAGCTGGCTCATTAGGGAACTGAAATCTGACGACCTTAGTTCTGTAGTTGACTGAGGCATAATCAGAGTGTAACCAATCCATGCTAAAAATGAGGTCAAAGTCAATCATGTCTAACTCTACAAGATCAGCTGGAATGACCTTATTTAAGATTGAGACTAGGTAGTTTCTATACACCCGACTGGCTCTAACTGACTCGCCAACTGGGGTTGAGATGAGAATAGTTCTGAGAGGACTTCTGGAATGATATCAAACTGGATAGCTACATAGGGACTCATGAACGAAAGTGTGGCTCCTGAATCTAATAGGTCAAACACGTCTAGATGAAAAAGGTATAACATACTCGTGACCACGTGAGGTGTGCTCTCCTGATCCTAATGAGAGGACAAAGCATAAAAATGGTTTTGGTGCTGGTTGCCATCCGTACCTGAAGTGTTGGCCTGCTGAGCTGGTCGGCCTGCTGGAGCTGCTGAACCGGTTTATTGTGATCTCCCCCGTCTTACTGACGATCATTCTTCAAGCTGATAACCAAGCTGTCCATACCCAAAACAACCCTCTTGGCCCTGAAGGCATTCTCCTAGATGGTTCTGACCACACTTAGGGCAAGTTGTGTGGCTATAGCGTTTACTGGCGTTATGACTCTAGGACTGTGAACCAGATGCTCCATCCCTCCGATCCTTGCAGGACTGGAAAGTAGGGGCACTAGCTGAAGGAGGTGTTGGAGCCCTCTGTTGTTGCTGCTTCTGTTGTGGGCTGCTACTACTGCCAAATCTCTGGTGGCCAAAATGTGACTGGCCAGTCCTTGCCCGTTTGTTCTCTCAATCTAAGTCTTTTAGTTTTTCTGCCTCAATCTACTGGGCATGAATGATGAGGCTGGAGAGATCGATATCTTTAATAAGCATTGCAGTCCTGCACTCCTTGAGGACCAAGTTTGATACTACATGAACGAACTTCAGCATACAAGCCCTTGGCTCGGCTACCATCTCTGGAGCATATTTAGACAACCTTGTAAACTCCAATGCATACTCTTCCATCGTCCGATTTCCCTATTTCAGAATCATAAATTCAACCACCTTAGCCTCCCTAAGCTCCGGGGGAAAGAACCTGTCTAGAAAGGCTGTAGTGAACTCCTCCCATTCCACCAGTTCTGCTCCTGGTGGTCTCACCTCCTTCCACTGGTCGTACCAGATCTGAGCTACCATTTTCAGGTGGTAGGTAGCCAGGTCGGCACTCTCCGAGGAGCTAACACCCATAATTCGGGTGATCTTCTTAATCACATCCACGAACTCCTGTGGGTCCTCTCCTACCTTAGATCCATGGAAAAATGGAGGATTCATTCGGGTGAAGTACCGAACCCGATTAGCTGTTGCGGACCCATTAGTATTGACCAAAATCACCTACTGGTTCACCTTGTTAGTGACTGTCTAGGCGAGCAGCTGGATAGCTGCCTTGAACTGTGCAGAAGACACTGGGTCATCCTAAGGGGCTGCCGGAGCTGGTGGGGAAGGTCAGTGAGCATTGCCGACCCTTCTTTTGTTACACATTGTAGAGGAATGATTTCACCAAAATGAAATAGAGCACAAGTTAGAAGAACATTTCTGGAACTAAAATTCAACGAACGATAAAGAGTATGAACAAAAGGGAGTTTTCCTAATAACGTCTCGTAGCCTCCCCATCATAAGTGTGGCATGCTTCACACTCATAAAAAAGACTCTACTCGATGTGGCTTTCACACATCCTAGGATACTCTAAACCTAGTGCTCTGATACCAAGATTGTCATGCCTCGAGTGTATACCCTGGATGAGACACGTTACTTGGAGTCACAAGTAATCCCAAGTCAACCCATGGTCTATCATAACACTGGCATTCTGAATAAAAAAACATCACCAAAGCTTTAAAAATAATAAAACCATTCATGAAGAAGAAGTAAATCACAAAGTTTAAAACAACTGAAACAAAGCTAAAAATCTGAATCTATGTCTGTGTCTGAAAGCCATCTATCTGATGAGTTGCTGAGACAAGCCCCCAACTAACTCAAAATCTAACTGAAAGAGAAACAACTAAAGAAAAATAATCATCATCCTCAAAAGATGAGGACTCACCACTAGTGCAGCTGAAAACTTCTGGAAGCGATCTGCTAATAGGGCTGAGACTGAGAACCTGCAGCTGTATCATAAAATGATACAACATAAAAGGTATGCGTCAGTACTTTGAATGTACAAAGTAAGTGAGAGACATAAATAACATTAAAGAACAAGTAGTGAACTGAAATGACATGAAATGACCAACAGAAATACTGAAAACTGATACAACTGAAATATAACTGATATGGTCAATAATGACCCTGGTTGATGGTCATAGACATGTCCTGGATCTGAGATACTGAACTGAACTAAACTGAACTGAGACTGTATAGACTAGTGGGAGAGTCTATAACCGACATATAACTACGTTACCTAGACATGGAGTCCGATGTATACACCCTATCGGTAGGACCCAATATACTTTGCTAGGGTATAAAGGCATAAATTGAGTGATCACATGTCTAGGGCCATGAGTCCAATAAAATATAGCCTACGATAGAAATGTAGTTCTGGGAACCTGGGTGCACTGGAACCCCAGTCCGCTTGGTGCTAAGCCCTACTCCCACTGGATAGTCCTAGACTGACTACTAAGCTGATAGCACCAAATTGGGGCCTAATACTAAGTCAGGAATACCTATCTAGAAGTACCCTGAGAGTCTTATCTGACTGATTCTGTAACTGGTGTTCTAAGACTGGTCAGAGCTGCTTATCTGGAAGCATCGTAACCTTCTAAAGAACAAACTGTAATTTGAAGCTGGGGTCCTAAGGCTGGTCAAAGCTGCTTATCTGAAAGTGTCATGACCGCCTAAAAAACCACTAAAATCTAATACTGAGTCTAATCGTGATAACTGAAAGGCATTACTGACACCTTAAGAACTGACTATAGTAAAACTGAAAGATACTGAAGATATTAACATCATGACTGAAACTGAGCTAACATGCAATTGGCTGAGCATTTAGCTGATAATAATAACATGGAATTTCCAGCATTGATAGAGTCAAGCAACATTAATAACTAACCAACTATGTAAGACCCTAATTTTTGTATTCAAAAAACTAGGGATAAAACCCATTTACAGGAAGCAAGTATCAACATGATCTCTAAGTAATGGAAATACAACAGCTGACAACATGGACAACATTCCTCATGTATTGAATCGGATTCTAACTGAAAATTTTCTAAATTTCAAAACCTCAGATCTAGAACTGATAAAAAAATTTAAATGGGTTTTTAGGGCACAAGGGAAGGACAATTACCTTGCTAAATTCTCACATACTTGGAGTTGAATTTCCTTGGAGAAATACCTGAGAATATGAGAAGAAAACTGGAAAGCACTAGCTTGCTCTAAGAGAACTGCTTGAGTAGATCGCACTTCTACTATTTGGTTTTTGAAAGGTATGAGGGAGAGGGTAGACTATAACTCTAAAATCCCTTCTAAAAACACCCTAAAAGATGTGTTCTAGGAGTTAAGTCAGTAGGGTTTTATGAAATTGCCCCCTGAAACACTTAATGAAATTTCTACCCGCAAGGTGGTACGGCTCAATCTACGAGTCGTACCATAATCCTACAGTTTAGCACGAGTTGTGGTTAGGGGCTCTGCTCTAACTCAATGCTCTGAAGTTTTCCACGGATGCCTCCTACGACTCGTACCTATATCCTATGATGGGTGTTACGACTCATGATAAGACCCTGAATCCGCATCTGATCTTTCCAATGACTCACCTTACAAGTCGTACCTTGGTTCCACGAGTCGTAACTTGACTCATGGTCACTCAGGATTTTTCCCTATCAAAATCTCTGTATTTTTCCATGATTTCCATATATGAGCCGTACCTCCATTATACAATCTGTAACCCTTAGTCGTGGTTCCTCCAACCTTAATCTCTAACATACCCCATCTCCCCAGCTACAGGTCCTGGTACAACTTGTACCTAGGTTGTATGGGTCGTGCTGTGACTCGTACTGAGGCAAATTTTGTCAGTTCTCTACAGAATCAACTTTTAAATTTCCAGGCTAATCTTAAGAAGTTATGGGGTGTTACAACTCACTTAGGACATGATTTTCTGACTCTCTCCTCAGATAAATAGTGAAAAGATAAATAGTTCTAAAACTTATTTGTGATTCAAGAAATGAGTCTAAGTGTCACAAACAAGGCACTCATTATTTTCAAGGCATAGACAAAAACAAGAAGAGTGTCACTAGAGTTCCAAAAAATATCAACTAAACCCGGTAAAAAGAAAACCAATCTTTGGAAAAGAACCACGGTACAAAGAAAAACCAAGGAGTTATTACCTAAAAAAATAGATAATGGAAAATTAAAAATAAATAGCTACCTATACATTCCCTATCCCACACTTTAAATTGTGTCCTATCCTCATGAACAATAAATAAAAGAAGAGGTAAGGAAGAAATCCCTGAGGCTTTAATCGACGTCGCAGGCATCATTCGGCGGTCGTGAACCACCTTTTTCCATGTTAACCTTGCAGCATTAGTACATAGTTAAATTTTCCTTAGAGTCTTTCAACATCTTTTTCATCTAGAATTCCACTTTTTCATCTCACTCTAAGCGTATCTCTTCCTTCATATATGACCAGTATTGCTCTGTCAGTGCATAAGAAAGGTCTCCCTAGTATTAGAGGGACCTTCTTATTTTCCTCCCTATCCACCACAATAAAATCTGTAGGGAATATAAATTTATCGATTTTGACCTTCACATCCTCCACAATCCCCTCAGGGATGATAACGGTCTAATAAGCTAACTGCAATGAGACAGGTATGGGCTTCAATATCCCAAGTTCCTTTTTTAGTTTCTTGAAAATAGAAAACAACATGTGATTGATGGAAGCTCCTGAATCACATAAAGCCTTCTCAAAATTTGCACTTTCCACTGAACAGGAAACAGCGAAACTTCCTGGATCTTTGTACTTTTGAGGCATCTTGTTTTGTAGTATGACACTGGAAAGAGTATTTAGCTTGATAACCAATACATCCTCCAGCTTTATTTTGCTTGACAGGATCTCTTTAAAAAATTTTGATTGGGATATTCACGTACAACTCCTTTAGCATCTCGAGGAAATGGCCAAAACACTTTTCTAATTTCTCTCTTTTAGCCTTCTGAGGGAATGGTAGCGCAGAAGTATATTTTCTCTCTTCGACTTCCTATTCTACCTTTTTCACACCTTTCTTCTTTTTATAACACTCTTTTACAACCTCTATCTTTTCATTCTCTTATTCAACAATTAGTTCAACTTGCTTTGGTATCACCACCCCACACTTGAGATTCTTACTCTAATTAGTCCACAACTTTCCACTCCTCAATGATATTGCTCCCATTATTTCCTTTGCAATTTTTTTAGTGCCACATGTAGTAGTTAGTATGGTAGTAGTTTGTCCTACTTGCTTCTCTTAATTTTGTATAGTGACATCCTGATTAGCAAATTTCTCGTCTACCCTTGTGGTGAAAGTCTTTATAAACTGCTCCAAAGTTAATTGATTTTGTTGTGAAGGCTGATATGACTGCCTGTACTAATTTTGGAACCTGAGGATGCTTGTTGTTTCCAAGAATTTGCATTACTATTAGGTGAACTCCATGAAAAACCAGGGTGCCTCTACTCCATAGAATTGAAATTATTCCCCTTGGTAATTTTCTCTATTGAAACTGCTGACAATATTTACATTTGCATCTAACAATAGTCCCTATTGACACTCATGAGTAGGGTGTCCCTGTCCACAAAAATAACACCTAGAGGGCGGTGCTACCTATACCTGAGCTATAGTGAGTTGTTTCACATTTTTGACAATTGATGCGATTTGAGTCTATAGAGTCGTGTATGCATCTACTTGGTGCATCCAGATACTTTCTTCTTTCAGAACTATCTGCAAGCCATTGATTTACATCCTCTAAAATTCATTTAGAATCCCAATTGCTTCCTCTATTGTCTTTTTCATAAGTGGTCCTCCCACTTCATTATTTAGTATCTTTCGAGATACTGGAGTTAGACCTTCCCAAAAGTTAGTTGCATACATGGATCTATTCCGTTGTGAGGACATCTTAGCAATAATTCTTTAAATCTCTCCCATGCTTTAAACATTGTCTCTACCTCTAACTGCCTGAAATTATTGATTTCCTTCCTCATTTTGGTTGTTGTTGCTGGTGATAAATACTTGTTGAGAAATTTCATAGTCATTTCATCCCATGTATGAATTGATCCTGAGTGTAAACTCCTCAACTAGATTTTTGCATCATCTTTCAGGAAGAAAGGGAATGCACTTAAATATATAGCATCATCAGATGCTCCACTATACTGGAAGGTGTTCATTATTTCATCAAAATCCATGAAGTGACTAGTGGGGTCCTCATTCTACTTTCCTCGGAACATACAGTTGTTCTGAATTACTTGAAGGACATTGTGTTTGATCTCAAAATTGTTTGCTGCAATAGGTGGGCATCTCATACTCGACTTCTTTCCATTATAGTTCGGTTTAGCATAGTCCCCCAGCAATCTTCCCACTCTGCCTTCATTTTGATCCAATACATCTTCTACATCATCAGGCTGACGTTACAAGCTCATCCTCCATACCAGGAAGAAGATTTTCATGATTCTGGTTAAGTTGGTCTTCCAAGGAAACATTATGTACATTTTCGACCATAATTCTCTGGTTAAATGACTGCCCTAAAAATCTGTCTGCAAGTTCATTTTTTAATAGGCATAGGGAACTCTCCAACTTTGGGTCATAATAAACAATATTCTTGTTTAAGGATCATGTCGTACACCAAATCTTGAGAATTGTACCTGTTATTTTCCTATAGTCAACAAAGAAAACTTACTAGATCAAGTGTGAACCACAAAGTTAATTAAAAATATATAAAAATAATTTTAAATTTATATTTGAATACTATTTTTTCCAAATCCCCAACAATGGTGCTAAAATTTGACGAGCGCTAAACAAAATATGAATTGAGCGCTTTGCTAGTCAAATATAGCGATGATTGATGTTACACCCCGTAAGATTTTATTGTTTAACTGATGCGTGTGTACATATATTGAGAGTTTTGAAGTATGAAACATGCAGAAAAGGGCCCGAGGGATGAGTATATGAGCACGGTACCGAGCAAGCAGGGGGTCGAGGCCGGAGCCTAGGCATACTGGGCGCAGTATCTCGCTGCCAGCCCAGTGCTATCGCCAACGCATCGCGCCTCTTGCTTGGTGCCATGGGCTGAGCGCTGCTCCCCCTAGGCCACCACCCCACCTATATATATGTTATAAGTTTAAGTTAAAGTCATAAAACATTTCCCCCAAAATCAGAAATGCGACCTCACGAAGGGTTCTATCTACTTTTTATCCGTTTCTCGCTGAATTACGCTACTAAACTCCATCCAAATGCAAATTCATATTGGATAATAAGTTCTAGGCCTACGAGGAACATCCCTGTGGAGTTATTTCTTGAAAATTTTCTCGGGTTACCGGAACCCCACCGAGAAAAGTTTTCGGAATCACTACTAATCGATTCCTAAGTGGCTAAAAGTGATAGGTAAGCATTTGTACCTTCTAAACTCTCCGAATGAGTTTTCGGCCGTATTGAATGAAGTTAAGTTATAGTTAATTTTATTGAAAAATTTCATTATTTGCCGAGTCTTAGTATTGAAAATAGTCTTTATCTCTCTGCGTAGAGGCTACAATTGAGTGGAATTGCCAGCTACAGGGTGGAACTATTTGGATAAACGAGATTCTGCATTTGAGGTATGTTAAGTCTAATCTCTTTGACAAGTTATTCCTGTCATATAGTAATACGACCTATGTCCTAGTAAGCAAGTCGTAAGCATGTTTATTATGATTAGCTGCTTCAAATAGTTTTGAGATTAAAGCTTACTATTTCAGTTGGGACTAACCTAACCCTATATAGCCTTCTGTCGATCAACCTCACGGGTTACTAGCTGTGTCATCGCCTACGGGGCTATAGATTACTCAGAGAAGCTATATGATGTCTGAAAGGACCATATTCAAGCCTATAAGTCCATATTATAGCCCATCCATGAATGTACTTCTTCTTTTATGTCGTATCAGTATCACTGGCCCTCCGTCGAGCTTGTATGCCAGGGTACAATCACAGGAGCCCAGAGGGCTCAGACACAGCTACAGGAGCCTAGCAGACTCAATTGCAGATCTAGAGGCCAGGTTGATTGGTTATAGCTACCCGTTGACTCATATTGACCATACTAAGAGTATATAGATTGAATTATACTTGCCAGGGCTTATGGGGGCCCAAGTGAGTTATTCTGTACTGATTATACCTTCAAGGCTTAGGGGGGTTGGGTAAGTTCTTATTTGTATTACTTACTTATTAGCTATACTTCAGGTTGTGAGGCTATTCAAGTTAATAACTCTTATCCTTCTTCTTGATTACTTTCAGTTCTTTTATTGGTTCTATTCAGTCATTTTCATTACTGCCTTACATATTCAGTACATATTGTAATGACACCCATCTATGGTGCACTGCATACTTGCTGCAGGTGCGGATAGATGAGGTTCAGGACCTCCTTAGCTATCAGCCAAGGTTAGCAGTTCAGTCAGCTCCTTTTCTCCGGAGTTGATAGTTAGAAAGGTTTTCTCTTTTTGTTTGTCATCTTTTGGGTAGGTCGAGGCCCTGTCCCGACCACTATTCCACTCTTAGAGGCTTGCGGACTATAGTTTAGTTATTGATTGTTGTTGGCCTTGTGGGGCGTATGTATGTTATATTTTGCGTGTTGGTCGTGTGGGGCCTAGTTCAACTGGTTAGTTAGCGGCCTTGTTGCTATAGTATGAATGTGACTGCCTGTTTTCCTTCTGTTATGATTAGGCAACATGGTGGTCTTGTCGGCCCACATACGATCCCTTTATTGTTATGTTGATGGGTTAGCTATTTTCCTTTACAAGTGTTGCATGGCCTTATTGGCCCGAGGCTATGTTTATAGCCGAGATATAACAGTTTGTTTTCTTGATTTCAAGTTACTGGTAGGCGCCAGAGGTGCTTATTCCCAAGCCAGGTCAGTCCAGGTCCCAGTGTGGCATTAGGTGCCAGTCATGCCTCCCAAGGTGGGGCGTGACAAACTTGGTATCAAAGCAATGTCGTATCCTAGGGAATCTGCAAGCCGTGTCTAGTAGAGTCTTTTCTATGGATGTTTTGTGCACCACATTCTATAGGTAGGAGGCTATAAGGCATGATAGCATGCTTACCCTCCTTTCTTCTCCAGTCATGCTATAGAGCTATGTCGTATAGGGTGAATCCCTAATCGTACGTTATTATTCTTATCTATAGAGAAAATGTCCGACGCATGATAGACTAAGGTTGGTCGGGAATTGGATACCACGACAGGAGAAGACACTAGTAGGGTGCCCCAATCAGAGCCGGCCAGATCTGAGGGCGATAGGGAGACATCATCTCGGTCTCCCCAACATTCTCCACCATGCTCGGAGCCTCCCAGGGTAGCAGATATGTCAGCACCAGCCCCAACAATCTCTATACCTATACATCGGATCAGGAGGTTTGAAGTCCTATTTATATGTTGGCCCAGATGATAGCTACTCAGTGCCAGCCAGTGGTACCAGATGTCACTGAATCTATTGGAGGACCCGAAAGTTTGAGGGTTCGAGACTTTCTTTCCTTGAGTCCTCCGCAATTCACGGGGACAGACCGCGGAGAGGATCCTCAGGACTTTCTGAACCAGCTATAGAGAATATTTAGGGTGATGCATGCTACGCTCGCAGAGTCAGTCGAGTTGGCAGTATTTTGGCTACGAGACATAGCGGTGTTGCGGTACGAGAGTTGGGAAAGGTCTCGAGGCAGAGACGTACCCCCTCCGACTTGGTCTAATTTTTCAGAGGCTTTCATAGATCATTATTTGCTATGAGAAATCCGAAAGGCCCAGGTGGATCATTTCTTGCACCTGGAATAGGGTACGATGAGCATTCGATAGTATGCAATGAGGTTTGACTCTTTGACTAAATATGCGCCAACATTTGTGGATACCATGCCAGCCAGGGTACATCGGTTTATCACGGGGATGCTTCTAGAGTATGTGGAAACCTGTGTTACGGCTGCCCTTACAGGAGGATATGGACATTGTGCGCATTCCGACTTTTTCTCAAAATATCAAAGGGATTAGGCGGCATCAGCATGAGGTAGAAAGAGCGAACCAGGAGCAGCTCTGAAGCGCCAGGCCCACTAATATACAGAGAGAATTTCATGGTGGACCCAGGCCACAAATATTAGGTAGGCAACCCAGACCTCCACCCCAGTAGTAGTAAAGCGGCAGATCAGGTCGGGGACAGTCTGGCCCCAGCGGGAGCTTGCAAGCGTCAAGTCCTCAATAGAAGAGGGGATCAGACCAAAATAGGCCCACTGTACTGCGAGCATTTGCGGTCGACGGCATTTTGGAAGGTGCAGGTACAGGTCCACTGCTTGTTATACTTGTGGGAAAGAAAGCCATATGATGAGGGATCGTCCGACCAGAGATCAAGGTGATCGGAACCAGCAAAATAGGTCCACAGCAGGATCACATGTTCCAGCACCTTCGACAGGGCACAAACCCCCAGCCCCAACCGACAGAGGTAGAGGTAGATCAGGGGCATCTAGTTCTAGCGCTCGAATCGCACTTACTCCTTACCAGGGAGACATGAGTCAGAGTTGTCACCAGATGTTGTGACAGGTATGCTGGATGTTTGTTCTCACCCGGTTTATGCTTTAATAGATCCAGGTTCTACCTTGTCTTATGTTACTTAGTTAGTGGCATGAAAATTTGGTATAACATCATAATTGCTTCAATGGCCATTGTCAGTTTCTACACCCATCGGTGACTCTATTATTGCTAAGAGAATTTACCGGGGTTGTACAGTAAAGATTATCGGTCGCCAAACCTTTGTTGATTTAGTGGAGCTAGAAATAATTGATTTTGATGTAATTATGTGTATGGATTGGCTAGCGCCATGTTATGCCAATGTGGAGTGTTGGACTAGGACCTTCCGATTTCACTTTCTAGGGGAGGTATAGTGAGAACGAAAAGGCAATGCAGCTACGCCAAAAGGTAGGTTCATATCCTATCTTCAAGCCAGGAAGTTGATAGCGAAGGGCTGTATTTACCATATTGTTTGGGTTCGGGATATGCAAGGGGAATCCCCGACTCTTCAGTCTATTCTTACGGTCAGTGAATTTTCGGATGTTTCCAGATGACCTTCCTGGTATTCCTAAGAGTGTGAGATCGATTTCTCTATCGACCTGCCACTAGGCACCCAGCCTATATCCATCCCTCCATATCGAATGGCTCCTACCAAACTGAAGGATTGAAAGAGCAGTTGAAAGATTTACTAGATAAGGGATTTATCAGTCCTAGTGCTTCATTGTGGGGTGCGCTAGTCCTGTTTGTGAGGAAGAAAGATGGCTCCCTACGAATGTGTATAGATTATCAACAGTTGAATAAAGTTACTATTAAGAAAAAAATATCCTCTTCTAAGGATAAATGATTTGTTTAATCAGCTACAGGGGGTGAAATATTTCTCCAAGATTGACTTGAGGTTAGGATATCATCAAGTGCGGGTCTAGGAGAAAGATATCCCAAAGAAGGCCTTTAGGACCAGGTATGGTCATTTTGAATTCTTAGTCATGTCCTTCAAATTGATGAATGCTCCAGAAGTATTTATGGACTCGATGAACAACATCTTCTGGCCATATTTAGATCTATTTTTAATAGTGTTTATTGATAATATTCTTGTATATTGCCACTCAGAAGCTGAACACAGAGATCATCTGCAAACAATACTCTAGACGCTCAGAGACTGCCAGTTATATATAAAGTTCTCGAAATATGAGTTCTAGTTGAATTCCATAGCTTTCTTGAGCCATATTGTATTGGATGTAGGTATCCAAGTTGACTCACAGAAAATTGAAGCAGTAAAGACATGGCCTAGACCCATGACTCCAATCGAGGTTCATAGTTTCCTAGGGTTATATCATGCCCCACCTTGGGAGGCATGACTGGCACCTGGTGCCATACTGGGATTTGAACTGACCTGGTTGGGCCTATGCACTTCTGGTGCATGCCTTCTCTTCAAATCAAGAAAACGACGAGCTATATCTCGGCTATAAACACAGCCTCCGGCCGACAAGGCCTCATAGCTACCTGTAGAAAGAAAACAGCTAACCAACAAAGCAGTAAAAAGGGATCCTACCAATAAGAACACCATGTTGTCTAGCTATAACGAAAAGGAAAGTAAGTATCTATACTGGGCCCCACATGACCAACATGTAAAATAAGATATACATGGGCCCCACACAGCCAATAATGACCGATTGACTGAAGACTATAATCTACAAGCCTCTAGGAGTGAAAATATTGGTCGGGACAAGGCCCTAGACTACCCAAATGCTATACAAATTGAAGATAAATAAAACTTTACCATCTGGCAACTCCGAATGAAAGGTGTTGGCCAGTCTGCTGAGTCTGTCTGAATAGCGCTAGGAGATCCTAAAACCTATCTGTCTAAACTTGCAGGAAAGTATGTAGCGCCCCATTGTTGGGCGTAGTATAATATGTACTGAATATGTAAGGCAGTAAATAAGACTGAATAGAAGTTGATAAATAAGTGGAAGTAAATAACAAGAGGAGGCAGAAATTAATTTGTAAGCTTTCTTATCCTTAACCTGCAACTAACAAAGAACTACACGTATATGAACTAAAATTGTACAACCATACACTCATAATCTATAACTAGAAGGAAACAATGCAAACAAGAACCTAACCTGGCCCCCATAAGCTTGGAAGGTACAAGCAACACAAAAATAACCTACCGGGGCCCCCATAAACCCTGGGAAGTACACTTCAATCTATATACCCCTTTTCAGGTTCCTATAATTCTACTGGTGCTATAGCCAACCTACCTGGCTTCTGGGTCCGCATCTGAGCCCGGTGGGCTTCTGTAACTACACCCTAGGCACCAGGCTCGACGAGGGTCAGTGATGTTGATACGACATAAAATAATAGTCCCGCCATGGAATGGACTGCAATAGGGCCTTGACCTAAATATAGTCCCTTGGGACATCATATAGGTCCTTCGAGCAGCATAATATATCCCCTCTGGGCATCATCATATAGCCCCGTAGGCGATGACACAGTTAGTAACCCTGAAGTTGTGGATGGAAGGTTATCTTAGGTGAGGGCAACCCCAACAGATATGCTATATTGAAGCCTTAATCTAGCCGCTCAAAAGGTGTATCTGGCCTTTTGGGCCTTACGCGATCACTGCTCGCCCCTTGAATAGTCTGTATAGCTGCTAGCGGGCATACCCTATGTACCTGTATCTGATCAGAGGATCCTGATAATGATCATAATCTCTAATGGTCTAGATCGAATAAGGTGAGGTCTGGAATGGTCTAAACAATAGTCTGAATGTTATGTTCGGACGACTATAGCTCATAAAAAACTGTAGGGTCACAGATGACCAATTGCTTAGTTCCCTTTATAAGAACAACTTTAAAGCTACTAGTGATCGGGCATGCTTCTGAGCAGTCAACCTTTAAACTCCCACAGGCAGTTTACCATAATCCTTAGCCTCAAGGTAATACTGTACTAACATGGTTCTAGTCCCTTGGACCTTAACTTGGTCTATTCAAATTTCATATGACTTCTCTGGGTGATTCTTAACCTTGTAGCTAAGTTTTATCTTGACTTAGTCATTCCCAACAATCTGCACCTGAGTATCTTATCAGAGCAGACTGAGGCGTTGGCCCCACATCTTACTACTAATAGATCCCCCCCGATAGGGTATCCACTGATCTATCAGGCTCGTATCAACTGTAATGGTGTCCTAAGCGACTAGTACGGCACGCGCTAAGTCAACTAAAACTAACAGTCATTGATAATAGCTAACAATATACAGGCTGACCCTCAACTCACTAGGCAACTCTGGTGCGACTGACTCTAGGGAAAGACTATTCTATCTAGTATTCTCGCTCTGGAGGCGTCGCATTATGCCAATGGCCTCTGGGCGAGTTTACTAACAATACAGGTGCCAAATTAGTAGTTATATCGCCTAGATGCGCTTATGTTGTTCAACTTACTAACTTAGGGCCAATAACTATCCACGAGCTTCTAAGGCCTAGACCTAACAATAAAATATCCAATTCTACTAACACAGTGAACTGAAGAACAGAGGAGTTTCTATGACGCTTCTAGAGTGAGTCACACTTAACATATTCTTTCCCGACAAGGGATACTGCGATATATTCTTTATATGTTTTTTAGCAGCTAACCACAACATATATAATCATAATCTACGGATAGTAGCTAATAATGACATACCTGATCCTTATATACTAGAAGCAACTAATTACAACGTATAGGATCATTATCTATGTTCAAGACATATGTCGTATCACTATACGACGAGAATAACTTGCTGAAGGAATAAGCCTTAACATACCTCAAATGTCGATTCTCGTTTAACTGGTGAGTTTCTACTACATTTTTTTCATAATTATTATATATAATTAGATCATAATAATAATAAAGTATATCATTCGTCTCTCTCTTACAATTGCAAATGGCGGTTCCTTCCAACTACAATCCTCATGTTGAGAGAATAGGACTAATTTCAATACTAAATTTGGAAAATAATGATAACTTACGATATTAATATTAACTATAATTCAACTCCAAATAACTCGGCCGAAAACCTATAATTTCCCTAGAGTTTATAAGGGAGAAGTGCTAACCTAATGCATGTGGCCGGTTAAGATTCAATTTGGAGTAATTCTAACGATTTTTACTCGACGGAGTTCTGATTTTTCGAGTGAATTTTCAAGAAATAACTCCATAGCAATGCTTCCCGTAGGCCTAGAACTTGTTAGCCAAAGTAAATTCATGTTTGGACGGCAGTTGATAGCGTAATCGGATGAAAACACGAAGAAGATTGTGTTTTTCTTTATTTCTGGCTGAAGGATTATATGCAAATGAATTAAAATATGAGCTAAAGGAGTATATATACATGTGCAGGCGGTGGACTGGGGGTGCCCCATGCCATCCAAGGATCCACAATGCCCCCGAGCCATGCCTCCTAAAGCAGCAGCAGGCCTGGCGCGCCGCGCTGGCCAGTGCACTGTCGGCTGGCGCATAGCGTTGGCCCCTCGCGGCCTAGCCTCTCCCAACTCTGTTTTCGAGGCTCTTTCTAAGTGCGTCGAGCTCTTCTTACTTGTGACAAATCCATGCATACGCCTACTAACCATTGACATTTACGAGGTGTAACATCCTCCCCCCTTAGGAACATTAGTCCTCGAATGTCATCTTTAGGCTTAACGAAGTTAACTCTTTCAACCCATATTTAGAAAAATTTCAACAGAGTCTCCTTTGTAATATGGACTACCCAAAAACCTGAAACGCAGAAAAGTCCAACATAGGAGCCTCACAGGATGCTATACACAACTATTCCACAACCAAGAGGTAGCTAACTAAGTAGTACTGATAACATAAGTAATAAAATAATAACCTAATAACAACATCACCTTAACTACTAATTCGAATCAATCCTGGAACAAGTGAGGAAATCTAGACCTCATGTCGTCCTCAACTTTCCAGGTCATTTCTTCTTTATTCCTGCTCCTCCATAGTACTTTAACAAAGGCAACATCTTTAGTTCTTAACCTACAAACTTGCCGATCTAGTATGGCAACTAGAACCTCTTCGTAGGCTAACTCCTCGGTAACTTGAACGTCTTCAACTGGCACAACTCGGGACAGGTCCCCTATACACTTCCAGATGAGGAGTCATACTCAATTTAACAGGCATCCCAATCTATTCTAAAAGCCTTTCCAAAAACCTAGTTGTGAGTCCTTTTATTGGAAGTTAATAGACACTAAGACACCATATAGCCGGAATGTTTCTTTAGTATTCAATTCAGCATAGTCTTTTAGCTGAAGCATGACTCTGTCCAAAAAGAAATAAGTTAATCTCACTAGCCTTTCAATAATGACCCAATGGGTCACATTTACGCCTGGTATGAAGTAACCTTGTAACTATATTTTGAGTGACTCCTTCCCGCTTCTAAGCAGGCACGGCTATCTCCTGAATTAGCCCGCCGGATTTCTATTGCCCAGCCTTTCCTCGTTGGTCATTGGAATTATGTGCCACGAGTCGACAATATCATTTTCTTTCCATGCCATCAGTAGGTCACTTTTATGACCTAATGCATTTTCGACAAACTCTATGTAAGGCACCGGAAACTCAAGGACTAGATTTAGGAGTTAAATCATAAAATCTAGAAATCTACAGAAATTATCACAGAACGACTCACCTAATGGGTCGTTGAGAGACATAACCACTCGTTAGGTTAGTTGCGGGAAGGAGGGATGAGATAGGATAAGGGAGAGGCAGTGTACCCAATGGAAGACCTCACGATTTGTGGTCAGTTACCACGACCTGGTCAGGTCATTCGTGAGCAGGCAGGGTCAGAAATTAAATTATTAGACAGTGTACTAGACGAATGGTGACCACGAGTCGTAGTCACCAATAACGAATTGTTAAATCCCCCGTTACCAGCCCTAGTCAATTGCTAGGCAGTGCACCTAACGAGTGTCACCATGAGTCGTGGTCACTGATCACGGCCCGTTAGGTCACCCGTTAGGTCACCCATTAGGGCCACCTGATAGTTTTTTCCTGCGACTTTCTAAGGGCTATTTAGTAACTTCCTATTCTCCTAAGCTTTAAACTATGTCATTTTGGACATAGTTTCAGACTTATTAGAGGGTTTGGATGGTTCCTCCCCTCATTCCCACGTTTAATCTCAAAAAGTTCATCGAAGATTCCCTCAAGAAAACTCTCAAGCAAGCTTAGGGTTGTGCTCCATTGAAGCAGTTCAAGCCTTCTTCTCCTAGAGATTTTTAGTCAGGTATGAGGGAATTCAAAAAGGGAATTGTCCTTCCCTTGTGTCCCCCAAAATCCTCTCATCGTTTCTCTATCAATTTTAGCGCTGAGCTTTCGAAAACGAGGAGATTACTTGTTGTTTTTTGTAAATTTCACATAGAATGATATACTTGCTTATTATTGATATGATATCCACCAATTTTTACCTGAACAGTTGATATTCTTGTCAAAGTGAATCTAAGCCATAACTTTTCGAGTAAAGACTATTTGTGTATTAAATTCTGTCTAGTTGTGAAGTGTGATTTGGGATGAATTTTCTAGTATTTCTTATTGTTTATATGTTGAGTAAATACTCCATTGATAGGAATGATTTTAGCCATGTCAGATAAGATTTCTTTAATTCTTGAAATTTTGCCATATTAGGGAATTCTCATGTTGTTGGAATGAGTTAGGTTCTCTATTAGCTGCTTAGTAGTTTAGTTTAGTTAGAACGTAGAACCTCTTCAAAACTATTTAGAACTAGTCAACTGATCGATTTTACTTCAGTCTTCCACCTAAGGTGTCAATGGTGCCTCCCAGATATCGTAATCAAATTCAGAATCTAGTTTATTGGTCCATTAGGCAGTCATGACATTTTATAGATATATAGATTTGACTAGCCTCAGGACCCTAGTTCAGATTACAGTTTGTTCTTACACGGTTACGATGCTTCTAGATAAACAACTCTGACTAGTCTAGAACCTAGTTTTAGAATCTGGTCTGACAAGACTCTCAGGGTACTTTCAGTTATATGTCCCTGACTAGTCTTGGACTACAGTTTCGAGTTATCGCTTAGTAGTTCAGTATAGGTTTTCTAGTGGGAGTATGACTTAGCACCGAGCGGGCCGGGGTTCCAGTGCACCCAAGTTCCCAAAACTACATTGCCAGCGTAGGTTACAGTATTACTTGGCCTGATTAGCCCCAGACTCTTGTGATCACCCAGTTCATGCCTTTATACCCTAGCAAGGTATATTGGGTCCTACCGATGGGATGTATACATCAGACTCCACGTTTAGCTTATGTGGTTACATGTTGGTTACAAACTCTCCCTCTAGTCAGTCCAGTCTAGCTTCAGAATAAGTAGCTCTATTCAGTTCTAGTTTTATGAGTTTAGCTTAGTTCAGTTTAGCATCTTAGATTCAGTACTTTCAGACTTATGATATGCCTTGACCATCAGACAGGGTCATTTTGACCACCCCAGTTTACTTCAGTAATTCAGCGCAGTTTAGTTATTGGTCATTGAATGTCATATCATTTCATACATTATATTCAATTATGTTTTCTCCCACTTACTCAGTACATTCAAAGTACTGACGCATTCTTTCATGCTGTATCTTTTCATGATACAGTTGCACGTTCTCAGACTCAGCACCGTTAATCGCCGCGATTCAAATCCTCCTCCTCAGCAGTTGAAGTGTGATTCCCCATCATTCGAGGGCCTTATTTTATTTCTTTCAGTTAGTTTATTATTTTTATTTAGACTTAGAGTTAGTTGGGGGCTTGTCCCAGCAACTCATCAGTTAGAGGGCTTTCATATACAGAATTAATTTCAGTCTTCAGATGTTCCTAAACCATGTGATTTTAGTTTTATTTTCATAAATGCTCTTATGCTATTATTTCAAAGATTCCGCTATATTTATTTAACTCAAAATACCAGTGTATGATAGACCAGGGGTTGACTTGGGGTCACTTGTGACTTCAAGTTCTGTATCTTGTCCAGGGTGTAGACTCGGGGCATGACAAACTTGGTATCAGAGCCCTAGATTTAGAGTATCCTTGGAATGTCTGAAAGTCGAATAGAGTAAAGTCCTTTTCATGGGTGTGAAGCGCGACACACTTATGATGAGGAGGCTATGAGATGTTATTAGGAAAAACTCTCTTTTGTTCATACTCTTTATCATGCGTTAAAGTTCCATTCCAGAAACATCCTTTTGACTCATGCTCTGTTTCATTTCAGTAAATCATGCCTCCTAGATGTGGTAACGGAAGAAAGGCCGGCAACGCCAACGTACCTGCCCTACTAGCCCCGAAAGCCCCTCAGGATGATTCGGTATCTACTGCCAAATTCAGGGCAACCATTCAACTATTGGCCCAAATAGTCACCAACCAGGTAAACCAGCAGGTAGTGCCGATGAACACCAATGGGTCTGCAGTAGCTTCTAGGGTGTGGGACTTCACCCATATGAACCCTCCATCTTTTCAGGGATCCAAAGTAGGGGAAGATTCCCAAGAGTTCGTGGATGAGGCCAAGAAGATTACCCACATTATGGGTGTTAGCTCCTCTGAAAGTGCTGACCTAGCTACCTACCAGCTAAAAGAGGTAGCTCAGGTCTGGCATGACCAGTGAAAAGAGGGGCAGTCAGCGGGAGCAAGCCAGTGGAGTGGGAAGAGTTCCACACAACTTTCTTGGACAGATTTTTCCCTCGGGAGCTGAGGGAGGCAAAGATGGCAGAGTTTATGAATTTGAGACAAGGCAACAGAACAGTAGAGGAGTATGCTCTAGAGTTTATCAGGTTGTCTAAGTACGCTCCAGAGATGGTAGCCGAACCAAGGGCTCGCATGTTAAAATTTGTAAACAGGGTGTCGAATCTGGTCCTCAAGGAGTGCAGGACAGCGATGCTGACTAAAGATATAGACCTCTCCAGCTTGATTGTCTATGCTTAGCAGATTGAGGCCGAAAAACTGAAGGATATGGAGCGAATGAAAAAATGGGCAAGGACTGGCCAGTCAGATTACGACCATCAAAAGTCTAGCAGTAGTAGTTGCCCACAGCAGCAGAGAGCCCCAGTACCCAGTTCAGCCAGCGCCCCAACCTTTTGGTCCCACCAGGATTAGAGGGGTGGGTCATCTGGCACTCAGTCTTAGACCCACAGTATTGGGAATAGGTATCCGGCTTGTCCCAAGTGTGGAAAGAATCACCCGGGAGAGTGCCTTCAGGGTCGAGAGGGTTGTTTTGGTTATGGACAGCCAGGACATCGGCTCAGGGAGTGCCCATCAGTGGGGCAAGGGAGATCACAATCTACCACATCATCATCTCCAGTAGGTCGACCATCCCAGCAGGCAAACACATCAGGTACGAATGGCGGTCAGCTTCAAAACCGTTTCTATGCTTTATCTTCCAATCAAGATCAGGAGAGCTCACTTGACGTAGTCACGGGTATGTTAAGTCTCTTTCATATAGACGTGTATACCCTCCTAGATCCAAGAGCCACTTTTCATTCGTGACTGCCTACATAGCAGTCCAGAGGTCCTCTCAGAATCATTCTTAGTCTCCACCCCAATTGCGAATCAGTTAGAGCCAACCGGGTTATAGAAATTGTCCAGTCTCAGTCCTGAATAAAGTCATCCCAACTGACCTTGTAGAGTTAGATATGGTTGATTTTGACCTTATCCTTGGCATGGATTGGTTACACTCCTTCTACGCCTCAGTTGATTGCAAAACTATTTCCAAATAAACCAGTGTTAAAATGGACGGGTAACAGTTCAGCGCCTAAGGATAGGTTTATTTCCTACCTTAAGGCCCAGAAACTCATCTCCAAGGGATGTATATATCATCTAGTTCGGGTCAAGGATTCCAACTTTGAGACCCCAACTATATAGTCAGTTTCAGTAGTCAGTGAATTCCCATATGCATTTCTTGAGGATCCTCCTGAAGTTCCCCCTGAACGGGAAATAGACTTCGGGATAGACCTTCTCTCAGGTACTCAGCCCATCTTCATCCGTCCTTACAAAATGGCTCCAGATGAGCTTAAGGAGTTGAAGGAACAACTAAAAGATCTTCTTGACAAGGGTTTTATCAGACCCTGCATCTCTCCCTGGGGTGCCTCAGTGCTATTCGTGCGTAAGAAGGACGGTACCCTTAGAATGTGCATAGATTACCGTCAATTGAACAACGTCATAGTCAAGAACAGGTATCCCCTACCCAGGATTGATGACCTGTTTGACCAACTTCAGGGAGCCAGTTGTTTCTCGAAAATTGATCTCAGGTCAGGGTACCATCAACTAAGGGTCAGAGAATGTGTCATACCGAAAACAACATTCAGGACTCGGTATGGTCACTACGAGTTTGTGGTGATGTACTTCGGGCTAACAAATGCCCCAATAGCCTTTATGGATTTAATGAATAGAGTCTTCAAGCCGTATCTGTATATGTTCGTCATTGTATTCATAGATGACATTCTGGTATACTCTAGAAATGAGGAAGAGCATACCAATCACCTAAGATTAGTATTACAGACACTCAGAGATCACCAGTTGTTCGCCAAGTTTAGCAAGTGCGAATTCTGGTTAAAGTCCGTGACCTTCTTAGGTCATGTGGTCTCGGGTGGAGGAATTTAGGTTGATCCTCACAAGATAGCGGCAGTGAAAGATTGGCCAGACCTACCTCTCCTACTGAAATTAAGACTTTCCTGGGCTTAGCTGGATATTACCGATGGTTTGTGGAAGGTTTCTCCTTTATAAAATATCCTTTGACTAAGTTAACTCAGGAGAAGGTGAAATTTCAATGGTCGAATGAGTGTGAGAAGAGTTTCCAGGAGTTGAAGACTCGAATCACTACTGCTCCAGTTCTGACCCTGCCAGAAGGAGTAAATGGATTGGTTGTTTATTGTGATGCTTCCAGAGTTGGGCTTAGATACATTCTGATGCAGAGGCAAAGTGATAGCTTACGCTCGAGACAGCTCAAAGTTCATGAAAAGAACTATCCAACTCATGACTTGGAGTTGACAACGGTGGTGTTTGCGCTAAAAATATGGAGGCATTACTTATATGGAGCTCATGTAGATGTGTTTACAGACCATAAGAGTCTTCAGTACGTGCTGAGTCAGAAGGATCTAAATTTGTGTCATAGAAGGTGGTTGGAGTTGCTAAAGTACTATGACATGAGCGTGCTGTATCACCCGGGTAAAGCCAATGTGGTGGCTGACGCCCTACGCAGATGGTCTATGGGGAGTGTGGCTGACTTTGAGGAAGGCAAGAAGGAGTTAGCAAAGGATGTTCACAGACTAGCCCGGTTAGGGGTGCAGCTGGTGGATTCAGCCAAAGGTGGTGTGGTAATGCAAAGCGGGTTGGATTCATCCTTGGTAGTTGAAGTCAAGTCCAGACAGGATAAGGATCCCATCTTACTTAAACTTAAGGGAGAAGTTCTCAGAAAAGAAATAGAAGTTTTCTCCCAAGGGGGAGATGGGGTGCTTCGCTACCAGGGCAGGTTGTGTGTACCCGATGTTGCTGAGTTGAGACAGCAGATATTGGCTGAAGTGCACAGTTCTAGATATTCCATTCACCCTAGTGCTACTAATATGTACCATGATTTACGAGATATTTACTGGTGGAAAAGCATGAAAAGAGATATCGCTGAATTTGCAGCTAAGTTCCCCAACTGCCAGCAAGTTAAGGTGGAACACCAGAGACCAGGAGGTATGACTCAAGATATCAGTATACCCACATGGAAGTGGGAAGAAATAAATATGGATTTCATTATGGGTCTACCTCGGACTCGTCGACAGTATGACTCAATCTGGGTAGTAGTAGACCGGATGACTAAGTCAACACATTTCCTCCCAGTCAAAACCACAGACTTAGCTAAAGATTATGCCAGACTATACATCCGAGAGCTAGTCAGACTCCATGGGGTGCCTTTATCTATCATTTTAGATAGAGGGACTCAGTTCACCTCACACTTCTGGAAATCCTTTCAAAATGGACTAGGCACTCAGGTCAAGCTCATTACAGCTTTTCACCGCAGACCGATGGGTGAGCTGAGCGGACTATTCAGACCCTAGAAGATATGCTAAGAGCGTGCACGCTTAATTTCAAGGGTAATTGGGATGACATTTTTTATTGAGTTTGCATACAACAAGAGCTACCACTCTAGCATCCATATGGCCACATTTGAAGCATTATATAGGAGAAGGTGTAGATCTCCTATAGGGTGGTTCGAGGTTGGTGAAGCTACCTTGATAGGGCCAGACTCAATTCACAAGGCAATGCAGAAAGTTCAACTCATCCGAGAAAGGTTGAAAACAACTCAGAGCCATGAGAAATCTTATGCCGATGTGCGGAAAAGAGAGTTGGAGTTTGCATTTGATGACTGGGTTTACCTAAAAATTTTGCCCATAAAATGGGTGATGAGGTTTGGAAAGAGGGAGAAGCTCAGTCTGAGATATGTGGGACATTATAGAATTTTGAGGCATATCGACAATGTAGCCTATGAGCTAGAATTACCTTCAGAACTAGCAGTTGTACACCCATTTTTTTATGTGTCACTTTTGAAGAAGTGCATCAGAGATCCAACCTCAGCTATGCCGTTAGACAATGTAGGAATAAAAGATAGTCTCTCATATAAGGAAGTACCAGTCCAGATCCTTAACCATCATGTTCGTAAGCTGAGTAACAAGGAAATAGCTTCAGTCAAAGTCTTACGGAGAAAGCAGCAGGTTGAGGGAGCTACGTGGGAGGCCGAAGCAGATATGATGGCCAAATACCCGCACTTGTTCTCTACCGACTCTGTTACAGCTTAAAATGTTAGTTTTGCCTTAAAAACTGATCTAGTTGTGGGATTCAAATCATGTGTATAAGTTCCTTTTACGACTTTGGAAGTATGTATGAAAAGTAAATTCAGTTCAGTTATGTATTTTGAAATGAAGGTAGTCATTCCAATAGTTTTGGGGTTAAATGAATAGTGTTTGAAAGTTATGATTGTATTTTTCTGCTTTCCTATATGCTTTCTAACATTCGAGGATGAATGTTTCCAAGGGAGAGATATTGTAATGCCCCGAAAACTCAAGGACTAGATCCGGGACTTAAATCAGAAAATCTGCAGAAATTATCACAAGACAACTCACCTAATGGGTCATTGAGAGACCTAACGGCTCGTTAGGTCAGTCGTAGGAAGGAGGAATGAGATAGGATAAGAGAGAGGCAGCGTACCCAACGGAAGACCTCATGAGTCGTAGTCAATCACCACGACCCATTAGGTCATTCGTGAGCAGGCCGGGTCAGGAATTAAATTATTGGGCAGTGTACAAGTGGATGGTGACCACGAGTCGTGGTCACCAGTAACGACTCATTAAGTCTCCCATTACCAGTCCTATTCAATTGTTAGGCAGTTCACCTACGGAGTGTCACCACGAGTCATGGTCACTGACCACAACCAATTAGGTCACTCGTTAGGGCCACCTGACAGTTTTTCCCTGTGACTTTCTAAGGGTTATTTAGTAACTTCCTATTCTCCTAAGCTTTAAACTACGTCATTTTGGATGTAGTTTCAGACTTATTAGAGGGTTTTGTCAGTTCCGCCCCTCATTCCCATGTTTAATCTCAAAAAGTTCATCGAAGATTCGCTCAAGAAAACTCTCAAGCAAGCTTAGGGTTGTGCTCCATTGTAGCAGTTCAAGCCTTCTTCTCCTGGAGATTTTTACTCAGATATATGAGAATTCAACAAGGGAATTGTCCTTCCCTTGTGTCCCCCAAAACCCTCTCATCATTTCTCTATCAATTATAGCCTTGAGCTTTCGAAAACGAGGAGATTAATTGTTGTTTTTCGTAAGTTTCACATAGAATGATATCCTTGATTATTATTTATATGAGCTTCATCAAGTTTTACCTGAACTTTTGATATTCTTGTCAAAGTGAATTTAAGCCCTAACTTTTCGAGTAAAGACTATTTCTGTATTAAATTCCGTCTAGTTGTGAAGTGTGATTTGTGCTAAATTTTCTAGTATTTCTTATTGTTTACATGTTGAGTAAATACTCCATTGATAAGAATGATTTTAGCCATGTCGGATAAGATTTCTTTAATTCTTGAAATTTTGCCATATTATGAAATTTCCATGTTGTTGGAATGAGTTGGGTTCTCTATTAGCTGCTTAGTAGTTCAGTTTAGTTAGAACGTAGAACTTCTTCAGAACCATTCAGAACTTGTCAACTGATCGGTTTGACATCAGTCTTCCCCCTGAGGTGTCAGTGGTGCCTCCCAGATGTCGTAGTCAAATTCAGAATACAGTTTATTGGTCTATTCGGCGGTCATGACATTTTATAGATATATAGCTCTGACTAGCCTCAGTACCCAGTTTAGATTACAGTTTGTTCTTAGACGGTTATGACGTTTCTAGATAAACAGCTCTAACTAGTCTAGAACCTAGTTTCAAGATCTTGTCCGACAAGACTCTCAGGGTACTTTCAATTATATGTCCCTAACTAGTCTTAGACCTCAGTTTCGAGCTATCAGCTTAGTAGTTCAGTATAGGTTTTTCAGCGGGAGTAGGACTTAGCACCAAGCAAGTCGGGGTTCCTGCGCACCCACGTTCCCAGAACTATGTTGCCAGTGTAGGTTGTAGTATTACTTGGCCTGATTGGCCCCAGACTCTTGTGATCACCTAGTTCATGCCTTTATACCCTGGTAAGGTATAGGGTGTATACATCGGACTCCGTGTTTATCTCACGTTGTTACATGTCGATTATAGACTCTCCCCCTAGTCAGTCCAATCCAGCTTCAGAATAAGCAGTTCCATTCAGTTCTACTTCTATGAGTTTAGCTCAGTTCAGTTCAGCATCTCAAATTTAGTACTTTCAGACTTGGGATATGCCTTGACCATCAGACAGGGTCATTTTGACCACTCCAGTTTACTTCAGTAGTTCAGCTCTGTTTACTTATTGGTCATTGCATGTCATATCAGTTCAAGCATTATAGTTAGTTATGTTTCTCCCACTTACTTAGTACATTCGAAATAGTGATTGATACTTTTATGTTGTATCATTTCATGATACAGTTGCAGGTTCTCAGACTCAGCACCGTTAGTCACCGCGGTTCAGATCCTCCTCCTCAGCAGTTGAAGTGTGAGTCCTATTCATTCGAGGGCCTTATTTTATTTCTTTTAGTTAGTTTATTATTTTTAGCTAGACTTAGAGTTAGTTGGGGGCTTGTCCCAGCAACTCATCAGTTAGAGGGCTTTCAAACACAGAATTAATTTCAGTCTTCAGATTTTCTTAAACTATATGATTTCAGTTTTATTTTCATAAATTCTCTTATGTTATTATTTTAAAGCTTTATCCATATTTATTTAACTCAAAATACCAGTGTATGATAGACCAGGGGTTGACTTAAGGTCACCTGTGACTTCAAGTTCTGTGTCTCGTCCAGGGTGTAGACTCGGGGCTGACACTCTGGGTGGAGGGAATAATGGAAATGGTGTAACTTTGCTACAATATGCTAGTGAATCCTTGCCACATTTGGAACGTAGAGTCAACCTCTAGGTTTCAAGACTCTGTCCCCTACTATCTCAAAGGTCGATGACTCCTTCTGCTGGGCCTTGTCTCTGGGCTTTACTAGGTTAGAGTCTTCGTGTCGTCCCTCCTTTACCTCCACAATTGGTGGCAATATTGTAGTATTCTAAGTTATAACCTCACTATCCTTTAAATGTCAACCCGACGCTCATTCCTCGATGTTCAGTGGTGTATGCTCTGTCAACCAACTACAACTTGGAGGTGATTCTGTTTTCCTACAGAGTTAGACACTTGTGCCTTCCCCTTACTTCTTTAGGCTGAGATCTGGTTCGTGCCCCCTGCATCGTACTGACAAGGATACTACTAACCAAGTCTACTGACCTGTATTGTGCTAACCCACACTCGGACAAATTTTGTTCATATAGTCTTTTTGTCTTGCGACATAACAAACTAGGGCCATGGCTATTGTTCTACAGGTATGTTCTACCGTCATTAGCACTTGCTTATGGACTCCCACACGTACTTGACTACTACTAGCAATCTTAACCTCCCTCCTGATTCACTACCGTAGGGTCTAGGTGACTTATTTAACCACTAGGGGTCTTAACCACTTCTTAACACTTTCTAGAAGTCAATGAATCTAGCCCTTCTTTACCATTTACTCAGGGAGACATGGCGCTCTCTGTTGTACTGAAAGAAAAATTGGAAGGTGGAAAATGACCCCGTCGTGTTATACAGGGCTAAGGCACAAAATTCAACAAACTCTAAAAACTAGAAGTACAACCCTCAATCCTTCGCATTTTCAGATAACCCAGCATTAACTGTTGTTCCTATCTAATTCTAAACATCTACTAGGTAAGCCAAATCATATATGTACTATACTCCTGACCTCCTATTCTGAGGCTAAAGAAGGAACTGGGGACGATGCTGGCATATCTATTATCTTATGAGATTCCTGGTATCCTGCGAGGATGCAGAGGAGATTAAAAGACGCCTACTTCCGTCCCTAGGCTAATTGTCTCCCAACTGTGGCATCTCACTAGTACCCTTTCCTGCTGCTGTAACTGACTTGCGGCTGACTGAAGTCTGTCTTATATCAAACGTTACTCTAGACAGACATAACAATGAAAGCTTAGGGACTCAACCCTATACAACTCCACTCTATAGCACGATCTGAAAAGAAGGAGGGTAACCATATTATCATGCCTCGTAGCCTTCTTCTTATAGAATGTGGTGCACAACACATTTATAAACACGACTCTACTAGACATGCCTTGCAGACTCCCTAGAAGAGAACATGCTCTAATATCAAGTTTGTCATGCCCCACCTTGGGAGACATGACTGGCACCTGGTGCCATACTGGAATCTGAACTGAGCTGGCTAGGCTTATGCACTTCTGGTGCATGTCTGCTCTTCAAATCAAGAAAACGATGAGCTATATCTCGACTGTAAACACAGCCTCCGGCCAACAAGGCCGCATAGCTACCTGTAGAAACAAAATAGCTAACCAACAACAAGCAGTACAAAAGGATCCTATATGGGCCGACAAGACCACCATGTTGTCGAGTTATAACAAAAAGGAAAGTAAGTAGCTATACTGGGCCCCACATGGCCAACATGTAAAATAAGACATACATGGGCCCCACACAGCCAACAACAACCAACTGACTGAAGACTATAGTCTACAAGCCTCTAAGAGTGAAAATATTTATCGGGATAGGGCCCCGGCCTACCCAAATGTTATACAAATGGAAGATAAATAAACCTCTACCATTTGGCAACTCCGAACAAAAGGAGTTGGCCAGTCTGCTGACTCTGAATAGCCTCTAGGAGATCCTGAAACCTGTCTATCTAAACCTAGAGGCAAGTATGCAGCGCCTTGTAGTTGGGCATTAGTACAATACATACTGAATATGTAAGACAATAAATAAGACTGAATAGAAGCTGATAAAGAAGTGGAAGTAAATAACAAGAGGGGGCAGAAATTAACATGTAAGCTTTCTTATCCTTAACCTGCAACTAACAAAGCACTACACGTATATGAACTAAAACTGTACAACCATACACTCATAAGCTATAGCTAGTAGGAAAGAATACAAACAAGAACCTAACCTGGCCCCCATAAGCCTGGAAGGTACAAGCAACACAGAAATAACCTACTAGGACTCCCATAAGCCCTAGCAAGTATACTTCAATCTATATACCCCTTTCTAGGTTCCTATAATTCTATTGGTGCTATAGCCAACCTACCTGGCTTTTGGGTCCGCATCTGAGTGCGCTGGACTCCAGTAACTGTGTCTGAGCCCGATGGGCTCCTATAACTACAACCTGAGCACCAGGCTCACCGAGGGTCAGTGATGCCGATATGACATAAAATAATAGTCCTACCATGGAATGGACTATAATAAGGCCTTGGCCTGAATTTAGTCCCTTGGGACATCACATAGCTCCCTGAAGCAGCGTCATATAGCCCCTATAGGCAACATCATATAGCCTCGTAGGTGATGACGCAGTTAGCAACCCTGAAGTTGTGGATGGAAGGCTATCCTAGGTGAGGGCAACCCCAATCGATATTTTATACTGAAGCCTCAATCTAGCCACTCAAAAGGCGTATCTGGCCCTATGGGCCTAACACGACCGCTGCTCACCCCTAGAATAGTCTGTATAGCTGCTAGCAGGCACACCCCGTGTACCTATATCTAATCAGAGGATCCTGATAGTGATCATAATCTCTAATGGTCTTGACCAGATAGGGCGAGGTCTGGAGTGGCATAAACAATAGTCTGAATGTTATGTTCGGATGACTATAGCTCATAAACAACTGTAGGGTCACAGACGACCAATTGCTTAGTTCCTTTTCTTAGAACAATTGTAAGGCTGCTAGTGATCGGGCATGCTCTTGAGCGGTCAGCCCCTAAACTCCCACAGGCAGTTTACCATAATCCTTAGCCTCAAGGTAATATTGTACTAACATGGTTCTAGTTCTTTGGACCTTAACTTGGTCTATTTAGATTTCATATGCCTTCTCTGGGTGATTCTTAACCTCGTAGATAAGTTTTATCTATACTTAGTCGTTCCCGGCAACCTGCACCTGACTATCTTATCAAAGAAGACTGGGGCGTTGGTCCCACATCTTACTACTAATCAAGGTCCCCCCCGGTAGGGTATCCACTGATTTATCAGGCTCGTTCAACTAGAATGATGTCCTAAGCAACTGGTACGAAATGCGCTAAATCAACTGAAACTAACAGTCATTGACATTAGCTAACTATATGATAGGTTGACCCTCAGCTCACTAGGCAACTCTATTGCCAATGACTCTATGATAAGATTATTTTATCCAATATTCTAGATCTGGAGGCGTCAAAATATGCCAATGGCCTCTGGGCGAGTTTACTAACAATACAGGCGCCAAACTAGTAGTTATATCGCCTAGTTGCGCCTATGTTGTTCAACTTACTAACTCATTCCCAATAACTATCCACGAGATTCTAAGGCCTAGACCTGACAATAAAACATCCAATTCTACTAACACAATAAACTGAAGAACAAGGAGTTGCTATGGAGCTTCTAGAGTGAATCACACTTAACATATTCTTTCCCGACAAGGGATACTGCGATATATTCTTTATATGTTTTCTAGCAACTAACCACAACATATATAATCATAATCTACTGATAGTAGCTAATCATGACATACCTGATCCTTATATACTAGCAGCAGCTAATTACAACATATAGGATCATTATCTACGTTCAAGATATAGGTCGTATCACTATACGATGAGAATAACTTGCCGAAGGAATAAGCCTTAACATACCTCGAATGTCAAATCTCGTTTAACTAGCGAGTTTCAACTTGTAAACGGTGGTTCCTTCCAACTGTAACCCTCATTGAGAAAATAGGGATAATTTTATATACTAAATTTGGCAAATAACGATAACTTTCGATAATAATATTAACTATAATTCAACTCTGCGTAACTCAACTAAAAACCTATAATTTCCCTAGAGTTCAGAAGGGAGAAGTGCTTACCTAATGCCTGTGGCCGTTTAAGATTCAATTTGGAGTAATTCTGATGATTTTTACTCGGCGGAGTTCTGATTTGCCGAGTGAAGTTTTGAGAAATAACTCTGTAGTAATGTTTCTCTTAGACCTAGAACTCGTTGCCCGAAGTTAATTCATATTTGGACGGCATTTGGCAGCGTAATCGGACAAAAACACGAAGAAGATTGCATTTTTCTTTGTTTCTAGCTGAAGGAGTATATGCAAATGAAATAAAATTTGAGCTAAAGGAGTATATATACATATGCGAGCGGTGGACTAGGGACGCTCCGTGCTGCGCCTCCCAAAGCGGCAGCAGGCCTGGCATGCCGTGTTGGCCAGTGCACTGCCAGCTGGCTTGTCGCGATGGCCCCTCGCAGCTTAGCCTCGCCCGACCCTATTTTTGAGGCTCTTTCCACACGTGTGAGCTCTTCTTACTCGTCAGAAATCCACGCATACTCCTACTAACCATTGACATTTTATGGGGTATAATAGGTTATCCAGGTACTACAGAAGGTTCGTGGATGGATTCTCTACCTTATCAGTGTTGTTGACCAGATTAACTCAGAAGGCAGCTAAATTTCACTGGACCGAGGCTTGTGAGCAAAGTTTCCAGGAGCTGAAAAATAGATTGACATCTGCGACAGTATTAGTCTTACCAGAAAGCTCAGGGGGCTTAGTATACTGTGATGCTTCAGGTGTTGAGTTAGGGTGTGTTCTGATGCAACACGGTAGGGTGATTGCCTATACTTCAAAGCAGCTAAGGAAGCATGAAAAGAACTATCCCACCCATGATTTAGAATTATCTGTAGTGGTTCATGCTTTGAAAATATGGAGGCACTACTTGTACGGCACTCATTCCCGTTACGAGAATGAAATGACGCCCCAGCTTGACTAGAGACCAAGACTCCTTACAACTCACACCAATAGCGGCACTGAGCGGCCGGAGATTGAATTGAAAAGGCAGGCCCAGCCAACCCTCTCCCCCCCTAACCGCCTATCTACTCGTGTTCGTAGCTCGATCGGAGGTCAAGACTGTGGTCCGGAGGAAAAACAGAAGTCGTCCGTATCAAGTGATACATGAATTTTGCATGTGTATATCTTTACTGATCATAAAAGCCTCCAATATATCTTCACGCAGAAAGAGTTGAAATTGTGGCAGCATTGTTGGCTAGAGTTGTTGAAAGACTATAATGTGAATATCTTATATCAACCAGGGTAAGCTAATATTGTTTTTGATGCCCTTAGCCATAGATCCATGGGCAGTCTAGCATATTTTAGGCCAGAATAGAGGGAAATGGCTTAAGAATTGCACCAGTTAGACAATCTAGCAGTTTAGGTAGTGGATTCAGAGGATAATAGGGTTGTAATTCAGAATACAACAGTATCATCTATAGTTGTAGAGGTAAAGGAGCAACAGTATGAGGACTCTAGTCTAGTACAGCTCAGAGACAAGGCTCAGCAGGGAAAATTATCGGTCTTTGAGTTAACAGAAGACGAGGACTTGAGATTCAGAGGACTCTGTATTCCAGATATAGCAAGGGCTGCCAGCAGATCATGGCAGAGGTACATTATTCTCATTACTCTCTTCATCCAGGTTTGACGAAGATGTACCATGATATAAAGGAGATATACTGGTGGCCTGGAAAGAAGAAGGGTGAAGCTGAGTTCATAGCACAGAGTCCTAATTGCCAGCATGTAAAAGCTGAACATCAAAAACCTGGTGGATTGACTCAGGAGATAGTCGTACCTATGTGGAAATGGGAAGCAGTTAATATGGACATTATGACAGGGCTACCTCGCACCAGGCGTAAATTCGACTCCATTTGGGTCATTGTTGACAGATTGATGAAATCAACCCATTTCTTACTAGTCAGGATTATATTTTCAGCTGAAGATTATGCTGAGCTGTATATTAAGGAGATAGTCTAACTACACAGTTTCCCATCATCTATTATCTCTAACAGAGGGGCACAGCTTACAGCTAGATTTTGGAAGTCGTTTCAGGAAGATTTGGGGACACGGGTTAACTTGAGTACATCTTTCCATCCCCAGACAGACGGTCAGGAAGAGCACACCATTGAAACGCTCGAGGCATGCTACGAGCATGTGTGCTAGACTTTGGAGGGAGTTGGGAGGAATAATAGAGGCTACTTCTTATTGGATATAGTTAAAGGAATTGAGTCTCTTAAGCTTAAGATTACATTCAACGATGAATATTCCTAAGGGGGGGAATGATGTTACCCCCTATAAGTTTCTATGGTTTTACCGATACGTACATATGTATGTTGAGAGTTTTGGAGTACGACATATGCGTAAAAAGGCCCAAGGGATAAGTATATGAGCATGGTACCGAGTGAGCAAGGGGTCAGGGCCGGAGTTTAGGCGCACTGGGCATCGCGCCGCACTTCCAACCCAGTGTAATGGTCGGCGCGTCGCGCCTCTTGCCTAGCACGATGCGCGGTCGTGCCTCTTGCGTAGCACGATGCGCGGCCGTGCCCCCTAGGCCACCGCCCCATCTATATATATGTTATACGTTTAAGTTAAAGTCATAAACATTTCCCCCAAATCAAAAATGCGACCTCACGAAGGGTTCTCTCTACTTTTCATCTGTTTCTTGTCGAATTATGCCAGTAAACTCCACCCAAACGCAAATTCATCTTGGATAACGAGTTCTAGACCTATGAGGAACATCCCTATGGAGTTATTTGTTAAAACGTTGCTTGGAGTACTAGAATCCCGCCAAGTAAAAATTTATCAGAATCACTTCTAATTAAGTCCTAAGTGGCTACAAGTGATAGGTAAGCATTACTACCTTCTAAAATCTCGGGAGTTTGTGAGTTTTTGGCTTAACTGAATGAAGTTGAGTTATAGTTAATATTATTGAAAAATATCATTGTTTGTTGAGTCTTAGTATTAAAAATAGCCTTATTTTCTCAACGTAGAGGCTGCAATTGAGTGGAATTGCTAGCTATAGGATGGAACTATTTGGATAAATGAGAATCGACATTCGAGGTATGTTAAGGCTAATCTCTTCGGCGAGTTATTCCTGTCGTATAGTAATACGACCTATGTCCTTGTAAGCAAATAGTAAGAATGTGTATTGTGATTAGCTGCGTCAGATAGTTTTGAGATTAAAGTTTACTATTTCGGTTGGGACTGACCCCACCCTAGACTTCCGACGACCAACCTCAGGTTACTAGTTGTATCATCACCTACGGGGCTATAGATCACTCAGAGGAGTTATATGATGTCTGGCAGGATTATATTCAGGCCTATAAGTCCATATTATAGCCCACCCACGAATATACTTCTTCTTTTATGTCGTATCGATATCACTGACCCTCCGTCAAGCCTTGTGTACTCGGGGTATAGTCATAGGAGCCCAAAGGGCTCAGTCACAACTACAGGAGCCTAGTGGACTCAGTTACTGATTCAGAGGCCAAGTAGGTTGGCTATAGCTACCCGTTAACTCATATTGACCATACTAGGGGTATAAAGATTGAATTGTACTTTCCAGGACTTATGGGGGCCTAAGTGAGTTACTTTGTGCTGATTGTACCTTCCAAGATTACGGGGGCCAGGTAAGGTTCTTGTTTGTATTACTTACTTGTTAGCTATACTTCAGGTTGTGAGGCTATTCAGGTTATAACTCTTATCCTTCTTCTTGATTACTTTCAGTTCTTTTATCAGTTCTATTCAATCATTTTCATTACTACCTTGCATATTACATATTGTACTGACGCCCATCTATGTGGCATTGCATACTTTCCTGTAGGTGCGGATAGATGCGGTTCAGGATCTCCTTAGCTATCAGCCACGGTTAGCAGTTCAGGAAGCTCCTTTTTCTCCAGAGTTAATAGTTAGAAAGGTTTGCTCTTTTTATTGTACAACTTTTGGTTAGGTGGAGGCCTTGTCCCGACCATTATTCCACTCTTAGAGGTTTGCAGACTACAGTTTTCAGTTGTTGATTATTGTTGGCCGTGCAGGGCCTATGTATATTATATTTTGCATTTTGGCTATGTGGTGCCTAGTTTATCTAGTTAGTTAGCAGCCTTGTCAGCTATAGTATGAATATGACTACTTGTTTTCCTTCTGTTATGACTAGACAGCATGGTAGAATCCCTTTATTGTTATGTTGTTGGGTTAGTTGTTTTCCTTTGCAGGTGTTGTGTGTCCTTATTGGCCCGAGACTATATTTACAGCTGAGATACAATAGTTTATTTTCTTGATTTCGAGTTACTGGTAGGTACCAGAGGTGCTTATCCCCATCCAGGTCAGCCCAGGTTCCAGTGTGACATTAGGTTCCAGTCATGCCTCCCAAGATGGGGCTTGACAATTGATTCAAACTTTCATATTAAATTTCAAGTCGTAGTCTTCCTTCCTCATTCTCTATAGCTCCTAGTCGCTACTTTTCATTCCCTCTCTCAAAATCCCCATCCCTACTTGGAATATGTTTAAAACCTTGTATAACATGGGGATATATCTTTGAAATTCCAAAATTAGCCTTAGATTTGATTCCATCATCACTGCTCTGCACACGTGCCTGACAACTTGGTCACACAAGTGATTGCGGAGGCCAGCCAGACTGCTGCCTCTGTTGCGCACGACAACTAGCATGCTGCTTTATCCGTGCGGTTAAGCTTTGAGGTTGTGTGGTTGTGCAGGCCTCCCAATCCAAATGAGGTGTAGTGCTTTCATTATTTCATCTATTTAGCTCGCAAGTTAGCTCATCTTCACCTATATATAAAATGGCATAAATTAGCAATATTCACGCATAAAATCTCTAACTTCACATAGAATTTACATCAAATAAACTCATAAAGCTCACGTAATATCAAACCATCACCAATCCAAAACTTTCAACTCTAGTACACACATTTTTCAATACACCTCGATCTTCCTCTCAGTCGAGTCAGGAAGCTTACATCTCAGTGTGTGGTGATATAGATTGGGAATCTCTTAGTAGAGACTTAGATAGCCAACCTCCACGAGATTTGCAGGGAGGTTGACATTTAAGTTTCAGTGATGTGCTTGACATATATGATTTTCTAGCTGATATGTTGGTTAATATTTAAGAATTAAAATACTTCTTTAAATTTATGTATCATTTAATATAAAAAATAATAATTACTATTTTACATTTCTTGCTTATTAGGGTTCACATATGGCCCATCAATCAGACATCTTTGAGCCATCCACCCAGGATTCCGTTCATAAGACGATTTTGTACCTTACTCCAATCCCAACTCAGGAGCCTACTCAAGACCCCTGATTAATATTAGTTTAAACTAGTACTCCTTTTTATATAATTTTCATGTTCATACTTCGGTGCATGTGATTCCCTCTCGAATGAGGTAGATGAGGATTTCATATACTACATTCATCATTCATAAAATATTCATGGAAAGTCCATCCCTATTAATGCAGCAATAAAAAAAAGAAAAAGAGTCGTGACAAGACGGACAATCCTGGTATGGAGCATTCTCCTATTAAGAGAAGAAAGGAAGGGGGTGGAAATAATGGCGAGAGTGGGAGGAGGTGGGTGGCATGATCCTTAGGCTAACGGATATGCTAAGGTATACGACTTCTGAGATTTATTAATGTATATATGTAGTTATCTTGTATAGTTTAAGTAAATTTATATTTTGCATATCTATTTCTTAATGATAAATATTATCTTAATTTTTATTATTCATTTCTTACTAACTTGTGTGGCATCCTAATTAATAGTAAAAAATAAAGATCTTCACGTATTCAAAATAAAATTATGCATTAACTTGGAACATTTGGTAAGTTCATAATTATATTGTTTAAAACAACTAACGAATATTTATCTTGTTAAGTAATTAATATAAAATAGGATGGATGGATAAACTACCAACTAACTAACCTTAAAACCCTACAAAAAAAACACATTTAAATCTAAAAATAACTAAATGTTGGAGATATATTTTGGGAGTTATATAACGCACTAATTTAATGCACTATATAGCTCTATTGACCTTAATACTCGTTAAGATGTGCTCTGGTAATGGATAGTATATAGTGCACTAAAGGTAAATTTCATAAATTTTAGTTTTGTCTATTATTTTGATCAATTTTGTCGTTTTTCACGTCACTTAGGTTCTGCACCTTAATATAGGGTGTTCAGGGTAATTTTTTCAATAATTTATTTTATTTTATTTCACTTTCTATTTCAAGTAGTGTTATCAAAGGGTCAAATCAACTCAACCCAAATAGACCAAGGAATTTATTGGGTTAGGATGGGTCAACACCTCATTTTAAAGAACCTTAAAATGGCCAAGCTGACCTATCCTTAAAAGGATTGCAGATTAGGCCGAGCTAGTCCTTTATTTTTTTCGATCTCCTTTTATAAGAAAATTTCTTTTCAATCTATTCTTAATCTTATAGGAATGACAATTCGTTAAAAATTTTAACAGATACCAGATAATATAAAGCCGTGCACGGGCCAAATATAACTGATTACAAATTTTAAACTAATTTCATATAAAGAAAACTTATATTTTCACTATTATTTTATTCATTTTAAAAAAAATAAATGATTGTTCATAAAAATATTAGCGTTTTGACCTATTATTTTTTTTCCAACTAAAATTAGCATAAATAAAATATTACAATAAAATAATTTAACTCAAAAATATCTTCGAAAAATTATTGATGTCAATTATGGGAAAATTCATTTTTTAAATTGTAAAACACTTAGGATCTAATATTTAATTTGCATTTTACTACCGCATAATGGAATTAGTTTATTAAAATTCAAAGATAATTTATTTGTTAGATTTAATAAAATTCTATAACAATCGCGAACCTTTATTTTAAAATTTATCCTTACCAATATTAATTGGTTATATAATTTCATATTATAATTATGCTTTTGTTATCTTTGCCATCTCTTTTCTAAACAGTGATACGCTTAAATTTATTTACTCTTTTTGGTGGTTAAGTAATTTTATTTATTAATGAAATAAGTATTTACAAGCAAAGTAAAATTTATTTTCTTTCCTAATTGCTAATAAGTCATATGTTCAAAATATAATTAATGTAATAGTTCATATTTTGTATTCAAATATTTATTTTATTAATTTTTTTTACAAATATAAAAATTATAAAAACTCAAATTCCTCAAATATAATATTTTTATAGGATTTATTAATATTTTTTAAAAGATATTCTTTTTCCATTTTTGTTTAGACAAAAAAATAAAAATATTAAATATTAATTGATAACTTAAAATAAAATAAATAATCTATTATAATTAATTAAATTTGATTTGGTTAATTAAAATAGAAAGATATTTTATTGTCAATGTACACAAAAATTGGACTTAAGAAATACATCTTTTATCAAAATTTGTTTCGATAACTTCAAAATTACATCAAACTTACATTGATTCAAATATTTAAATTAATTTTAAATGTTTAAAATAAAATAAAATATAAACTTAATCGTTTGACCTTTGTTTAAAAGAAGAACTATGATTTTAATATATAGTGAACTCTTCTAGTTTACTTTAATTTTAAGTATTTCAACCAGTTTATTCTATTACATGTGATTTTTTACGCTTAAAAAATATTTAAAATAATAGTTTAATTAAATTATTCGTATTTATTTTTTAATCTCAATTTAACATACTATTCTTTTTACCAAACTAATTTATTTATATATTTACTAGTTTCGAAAACGTGCTTTGCACGTTTATTCTATGTTATACAGATATTTAAATGGTATAAATAATATTAAACATATATAAAATAAGTGATATAAAATTTACAGATGAAAATACAAACTCAAATTAATGAACAATCTGCTCATCTGAATGATGTTGTTGTTGTTGTTATTGTTGTTGTTGTTGTTGTTGTTGTTGTTTTCATGAAAAATAATTTCTTATTATATTAAAGTATGATAATATTTTTGTGTTCTTACTTATTCAATTTTTGTAAAGTACATAATATTTATTTTTACACGATGAAAGATATGTTAAAATTTGAGTGTTCTATCTCCTTTAATCAATAATTCCCACAACATTGTTATTAATAAAAAAATAAAGTAAAAAAGTAAAAAAAAAAATATTATAATATCATCAACTTTTGAATTAGTTCTAAATCCTAATAAGTGTATCTACTTTTATGTGTTCGCTTCAAAGGAATCATTATATTATGTATTTTTCAAATTGCATTAGTTGCAGGTACATGAATTCCTATAAGAATCAAATTGACTATTGTTGCCAGCTCTCATAGTGTGATGGGCGGTGTGTACAAGGCCCGGGAATGAATTCACCGCCGTAAGTCTGACCAGCGATTACTAGCGATTCTGGCTTCATTTGTAGTAAAATATCATATTTATATTCAATAGGGAATAATCCTAGTATTTTTACATATTTGTTGTTAAATTAATGGACATTTTAATTATTCATTATTTTATTTTGTGGTTTTTTACTTTTATATATTTTAAAAATAAAATTAAATATTTCGATGATGCTTATAGAATCTGACCTTGTTTTTGTGCTAATGTTTTTCAACTTTATTGCAATAGAAAATAGTGATGATTTATCAATTGACGAAGTTAAATTTGCAAAAATAATGGATATACCTTCTCATTCAAAAGAAAATTAGTCAATACTCATTTACACAAGATAAAAAAAATATATTAAATTAAAAATCATGGATAATAAATACTTGAATGATACATGAATATTGTATGCCTTGAAACTAATATTATGTTGAATTACTTGCACAATACACTCATGCAAAGAGTGAATATAGTGAAAATTGAATTCTCCTTACTATTTCCATTTCAATTTCCCATAGGCCATAGCTATAGATTTTTTATTCTCCTAAATTCTCTATAAAAAACAAAAAGATGAAAAGAAAAATTATTGATAATAATAATTTGATAAAACACATATATGATGTCACTATCCAGAGAGATGGGAAGGAAGAGAATTTGGTAAAGAAAAACTTGATATTGCCTTTTTATAGCTTTTCTTATTGGCATATTCCTTGAATTTTTTTATTCAACATCTATTAATTAGATTAATTTACATTAATGACTCTTATTCACTGCAACTTTTTGAATTCTAGGTTGTGTTATAGCAATGAAAAGTTTGGCTAACATAAATTCATTAAATATAGTAATTTATGAAGAACTAATATCTTTGTTTATTTAAGAGTATATTTTAGTCTTTCAATACTTTGATTTGAAAATTTTCACTTGTAATAAATAAGTATTTAAATATTAGATAAAATATTATTATTTAATTAGATATTTAAATATGATATGATATGATTTTAATATTACTATTTAATTAGATATTTAATTTAATTTTTAATTAATAAATATTATTAATTGATGAGATATTTAAACATTAATGATATGATTTAAATATTATTATTTAATTATATATTTAATTTAATTTTGATTCAATTGTTACACCCCGTAGAATTCCCGGCACTTAGATGACCTATTCGCATGTTGGTTAAGTATATTTGAAGGCCATACGTGCTAGGGAAAGGCCCGGGAAAAGATCGGACGAGAAACCCGTCGAAACCATCGCGGGAGGAGCCAGGCAGAGCCCCTCCGCGATGGCAGCGTGTCACGGAGGTGAGGCCTCCGCGATGGCTCCGTGACACGTTGCCCAGGTTCAGGCCCAAGTATATAAGCCCCCACTTCGGTTTAAAATCATTCACCACTTGAAAACAATTCCAGAACACGCAGTAAACAGAGAAAAACGAAGGAAAATTATATATTTCCGTCCGATTACGCTGCCAAACGCTGCCCAAACTTAAATTAATCCCAGGTACCCGAGTATTTAGCAGCAGAGAGCATTTCTACGGAATTAGTTTCGCGAAATACGGCCGACGAATCGGCGAGCCACCGAACTAAAGTAAGTAGAATTGCTCTAAATTAATGTTTATGTGTTCCTAGCTGAGAAGTGAATACTTCTCCCTTCTGGGCCGCTGAAAAATAGCGAGTTTTCGACCGTCTTTCGATAAGCCTAAGTTTAGGCTATAAACTATATCGAAAGTAACGTTGCTCTTTACAATAAAGCTGTATTTAGTATTGATTGACGTATTTATGAATGCAGTTGGGAGAAAATAGTTGAAGTACCAGCCGAGCCTCGTCCGACGGACGAATAGTAGAAGATAAGGTATGTAAAGTTAGTTTCCTTCGGCAAGTTAAGTAATATCAGTATAGTGTAATAAATTACGGACCAGTAGAATGTTCAGAAGTCGAGTATTGTGTTATTATGAATATTGGTATGATGTGAGAAATATTGGGTTGTAATGTATATGAAACCTATCAGTATGATACAGATTTTAACGCAAGTGTTAGAGATTGCCCAGTATACTCAGTATGTAATGTGATATGCCATGTCAGGATATGGTTGTATTCAGTTGAAACCCCGTATAGTAATGCAATACCCGTAAAGCACTTCAGAAATAGAATAGCAGACTAAAATGAAGTTCAGAAAGCATGTCAGGATTAGTAAATCATGTTACTATAGAAAGTCAGTATACAACGTAGTTTAGCAGAAAGATTATATTCGTACATACATATATAGTACTTCCAGCCTCAGCATGTATTAAGTATGTACTTATTTCTATCACCAGTCCAGCATATAGTGTATACAGAAACTTAGTAAACAACAGAGTTTTCAGTAGAAACATTATCTTATGTAGCATTCGCCCAGTACAGCCCGGCAGGAGACTATATTCATATTTATACATCTTTACCTGCCTCAGCACGTATTAAATACGTACAGATTACTATCATTAGCCCAGCATGTAATATATATGATACTTTACCCCTATTAGCCTCAGTATGTGAGATACACAGACAGTATTACCAGTCGAGACCATTGTATTGTTTGGGGTTGGATTACCTAGCATCCATGACCGCCCCAGGGTTAATAGCTGTATCGACTCGTCCACCAGAGGACGAGGATACGTCACTCTACGGAGTGGCATGCCGTCCCGCCAGGGGACGAAGATGGGATGCCAGTTTTTCCCCATATTTGTGCCTTGATCGGCCCTTACACACCCCAGTCGAGCGGATACGCCCGGGTGCAGATTCAGGAGTCCTCCGGACTCAGATGCAGTTATAGTCAGGGGCCCAGCGAGCCCAAGTGCATACCCAGGGGACCGGCAGGATGCTTACAGCCAGTATAGGAGATGGGATGACCGGGGTAGGGGTATAGATTCTGTGTTGATTGTACCTCCCGGCTTATGGGGGCCGGGTAAGGTTGTGTATGCCATGTTACGTTATGTATGTTATGTTATATTACAGTAGATACGAGCAGATTAGTAGTAGAATGATACGTCTCCAGGTATGATTCCTACTCCCTTCAGTATGATTAAGAACAGGTACGATCTACACCATCAGACAGTTAATCTACTCCTTCTTATTTCAGTTTTGACAGTTATGTTATTGATTTCAGATATCCCTTCAGTTCTTACAGATTCAGTTATCTCCTACTATTCAGAATTTTTAGTTATATTACTTGTATTCAGCTGTATTCAGTTTGCTTTACATACTCAGTACCAGCGGTACTGACGCCCAGTGGGGCGCTGCATTACTTGCCTGCAGGTACCCATAGACGAGCAGGCGATACCACGTGATCCCCATCAGCGGTTGAGTATTCAGCTCCTGTCATCCGAAGACTGAATTTCTAGAGGTGTAGTCCAGTTCTTTTTGTTGTACAGTATGGGTAGGTCGGGGCCCTGTCCCGATCATTTCTATTATCCTTCCTAGAGGCTTGCAGTATGTTTATATTCCCTGTGGTCAGATGAGCCGGTCGTGAGAGGCCGTGCAGTTGTATAGTTGTTAGCATTCCTTCTGTCTATTGTGAGGGTCGTGTGGGGCCATAGCTATCAGTAGTGGTGACCTTGCCGATCACGTAGCTTTTTAATACATTACGATTGAATTGCAGATAACTAGACAGCATGGTGGCCTTGTCGACCCGCATAGGTTCTCCTGAATTACTATGTTTCTGGTCAGCTGTTAGTACAGGTACAGAAGGCTATAGGCCAATGGGCCGGGGGCTGTATTTACAGCCGTTATATAACCCTTTGTTTCCAGAAATGTGAGTTAGAGCCAGCCAGGCGCCAGATGCGCCCAGGCTTAGCACTCCAGCAGGTCAGGTCCTAGTAGGGCACCAGGTGCCAGTCATACCCCCCAGGGCGGGGTGTGACATCAATGAATGGTAAAATATTATCAGTTAATTTGATTTTAAGTCAATGAATGCTAAAAGTTATTATTAATTAGATTTTAATTATATTTTAATTTATTATAGAAAAAATAATAATCCAACTTTTCACTAAAAGTCTTCCTACTTATAATATAATATGAAAATTATAAAATTAGAATAATAACTTTTTATAGAAATATTTTAATAAATATTACGAATAAAAAAATATGTTATTAAAGTGAAAGAATAGCAAAATAGAGAAATTAGAATAGATATTACACAAACTAACGGAAAAAAAGTGTATATGGTACTTTAATTATTTTTTAAAAAAAAAGGGAAAAAAAACTTCTATTAAAAATTTTTAAAATAAGAAATAGGCCCCACATTTTTAGATGTACACATGATTCTTTTAACTCTTCCAACACATGAAAGCCATTAGAATTTTCTGAAACTTGATTGATTTTTTAAAAAAAAAACTCAATACTCTCTTTGTATGATGTACAACTGTTTTAAGTTGGATGTTTTGTTAATTGACAATATTTTCCTTGGTCATTCTAACTATTTTGTAGTATTATTTTTGAATGTGGTTATATTGCCACCAATAGTAATGGCACTGGAAAAAGGTCATGTTGGAGTCGCTGGAAGGAGAAATGGATGTTGATTTCATTTGAAATATTACGATGCCTTCTCGTGGATAGAAATTAAATTTGAACCATAGATGAATCGCGGAGTTAAGTTGGAAAAGAAGGGCGTGAATTTGAAAGAAACATAAAGGAAGCAGAATGCGTACAAAACAAAAGAGATGAGAGAAATTAAACTTCTAGAATTATGTTGAAAAAAAAATATTGTGATCAAGCAAAATGATATTTTGGCCCTTGGTAGTTCCACATTTGGCTCTTCCAAATAATAGAAAATTATATAAAAGTATATAATTCTATGATAACTTATAACATATTCAACGTCTACACATCATCAAGTACATTTGAATCCATTGATAAAGTTGTCTTGATTAACATCTTCCTCTTCATTTTCGTTTACATTCAAATGTAAATTTAATTAGTTAAACATTATCAAATAACTATATATCAAAACTTAATAATTTTTAAATTCACTTTAAATTTGGATAAAGTCGTGCAATCAATTTCAAGTAGCAATAAGTGTTTGAGTATTTCCATGATGAATGTAACTTTTATACTTGGCGATTAGGATTAATATTAGGGATTTAATGTTAAATGAGTAAAGTTTATGTAAGATATTAGAATGTATTCAGTAATCATTATTCTTAATTTTTATTTTTTTTCACAATCTTCTTTTTAATTTTTAATTTCAATTAAATAATCTTTTGACCTATGAACCGACCTTGATCAAGCCAATGGATTGACTCAGAGTAAGCTCATAAACTCATCAAGTTAAAAATCTTAAACCAATCGTAACTTAATAAGTGAACGAATGGATTGAGGCATCAAGGGCCAAAGCCTATTTTAACCCCTCTAATTTGGATAAAAACAAGGAAAAATTACATAAATAAGCAAAATTAACTAGCTATTTATAATAATTAGCAAACCTATTAAAAATTACAAAAAATAAAAAAATAATTATAGAAAGTAGTTGAATAACCATTTTTTTTCAAAACAATTACTATTGTATCAAATTTTCTATATTCTCTTTCCAACTTACTGCATTCTCTCTCCAATTTGATTCTCTTTTTTTTCTCATTGTAACTGCCTAAAAATTTCTCTATAAAATCCCCAAAATTTCATTCAATTTTCTCTCTCATCAATTCGACCGTGATTAATTGCTTTCCTCTCCCCTCCCCCCCCCCCCTCCCCCCCTCTCTTTCAATCATGATGATACATTTAGAGTTTGAATTTATCCTGGTTAAGGTAGGAAAGAAGAAAACTAGCATGGAAGTCTTGTTAGATTTACATAAAACAGAGTCGAATACTACATAAAATCAGAATTTCTGGAGAAAGAAAAAAAGGTTTCGAACTTTTTGGTGAAGAAGATGCAAAAAATTGTATTAGCAATTGTCAGAAAAATCAAAGCTCAAGATTTGATTAGCAATCTTTCTGATGGAGAAGCCTCTTCTTCAGCATTGCCGAAGAAATCGAAGCAGAATTATTATTGAAGACTTTTTGATTGTATATCTTTTTTTTTTGGATTTTGGTTATTACAATTGATGATACTGTATTTATGCATTGATGTGCTGTGAGTTTACAACACTTTCGATGCTTAAAACTGAGAAAATAGCATGGGCTTAGGTATGTTTTTGTAGATATGAGACACTTTTATTTTGATTTCAGAAAAAATAAGTGTTGGAGCAAAAATGTGAAAAGAAAGCCTTAAAATGTAGAAAATCAGCCAAGTACAAGACTTAGTACGAGTCATTCCCTTGATTATACGAGTCGTTCTGAGAACCGTGATGAAAGTTAGAAGGCTGAAGTAAGAGGAAGGTAATATACGACTCTTAGTACGAGTCATACCAAGATGGTATGAGTCGTAACTGGAGTTAGGGAATTGTTCAAAGAAAATTGAACAAAGGCAGACTCTTGGTACGAATGGAGTAACCGATCGTAACACCAACATATGAATCATACCATGAGCCGAGGTGAACTTCAGAAGATTCTTTACTTGGAAGAACTTCAGACACTACATACAGTACGAGTCGTAGGATAAAGGTACGAGTCATACCATAACACTCGTGGAAAATCTCAGAAGATGTCAGAGTTCTCAAGACCAAACCACGAAAACATGGTACGACTAGTAGGATGGAGGTACGAATTGTACCAGCCTACCAGCACTTAGTCAAATCTGCAGCAGCCAAGGACTTACAAGAAGCATGTACGACCTGTATAATTCTGCTACGGGTCATAAGTCTAGTCGTGACACACTCGGCACCAGATATAGAAAATTTCCTGTTAGCTTAGGAAAAGGTTTCTAATGTCTGTATAAATAGCTTTTATATTTTATTTTAGTTAGATAAGGACAGAACTGAAGTAGGAGACATGTGAAAGATAATTTTCGTGAATTTTTATCAAGTTTTGAGAAGCAATTCTTGGCATCAAATTATTGAATTTCTACATTGTTCTTAAGATTGTTCTTTGATATTCAAATCTGATTTTCTTCCAATTGTTGATATAAGTATTTAATTATGTGTTTGTCAATGAATGCAAATTATAATCTTACAATCATGAGAGGCTAAAACCTCCACAACTAGGGGTTATGGGAGCCATGGCGGATTAATGAAATAATGTTATACAAAAGTGATTCAAAATTAATGCTAAACGTTTGTATTGCATTCTCTTCATCTTTAAACATTTCTTAAAAATGTACAACGTTAGGACTTGCTCAAATTCTTTACCTACTTGAACCTAGAGAAGTAGAGATTAGAAAAGAGAATTACAACAAAGTCTTGGTCTACGATCATTGTATTAACTTGAGTTGTGGTCACAAGAGGGTTAAATTTGGAATATATTGATAACGGTTAGTTTGAAATCGCTCATGAGAACTGACTCAGTGATTGAGTATAGGCATCCAATAGGGACGAACCAATGGTTTGAATGAACCGTAGTTATCAGTTCTACAAGTATGCATTGGGATTGATCACGTGTGTATACTCGAAGTAGTTATAAACCCATGGAGAATACTTACCTAGTTGTTTGCAAATATTGATTTAAATCACAAATATAATTTTATTTAATATTTGTTTTTTTTTTCAAAACTCCCCAATTTGGAGATAATTCACCAACAAGTTCAATTACCGGCATTAGTCTATATCTTATCCTATTCCCTGTGAGTTCAACCCCAACCTCTTAGTTGGGTTCTTTATTGACAATGACCACTTCATACTTTGTCAGACAGTGTGAGTTTGAGCGTTATTAAAAAGTGGTGTCGTTGCTGGGGAATACGACTAAGATTAGATTAATTGCTTGTATTTGACTTTTGGTTGTTATTTCCTGAATTATGTTTTCTTTTTGTTTTAGGATATCCAAAGGTTGTCGCTTGGTGAATGCCAAGTACTTGTCAGAGTTAAAACCCCCTGATTCCATTGGATCTCAAACTAGAAAGAACATTGGGAAAGATGGAAAACCAAGAGTAGAGAGATACTCGTATAGCTGAAGAAGCTACACAAGCCAAGCTAGCTCAGCAAGCTGCACTTCAGGATGCGGAGGATGCCCGAGATAAGGTTGTTCATGTTGGTTGACATGGAAGGGGAAATAGAGGCCAAAGATATGTCCCTCAGTTCTTTGATGAAGATGACCCAAACATTGATGAAGTCGGGTCAACCGGAGCTATCGTACCACCACCACTGCCTGCTGGGGAAAAATTTGATATCACTAGCACCATGATCAAGTTATTGAATATAAAAGGGGTGTTTAGTAGTCATGCAGCTGATGATGCCAACCTGCACCTGATGAATTTTATTGAAATATGCAAGGCATACAGGTTGCCTGGAGTCAGCCAGGATGTTATACGGCTAAGACTCTTCCCCTTCTGTCCATCTGGGGAGGCCACATTATGGTTATCAGAGTTTCCCAATGACTCCATTACCAACTGGAGGGATCTCAAGAAAGCTTTCTTAGAGAGATTCTTTCCATCCTTCAGGATGTTGCAGCTTAAAGACGAAATATATAAATTCTGATAATTGAAGACTAAGGCACTTCATGAAACCTGGCTGAGGTTTAAAAAGAAGTTGACCAAGTGCCCAAACCACAAAATTTCTGATGACAGTCTGTTGGAGATTTTCTATAGATCATTGAACAACAATACAAAAGTAGTAGCAAACACAGTGACGGGAGGAGCATTAATGAGCCACACCTGGGAGCAACCTGTCACAATTCTAGACAAAGTAACCAAGGAGAACAAAGCATGGCATACCCGGGAAGCAGAAGCAATAGCTGGTACATGTGGTTGGTTTGATTGCAGACCAACGAAGGAAAGAAGAAGAACGTGACCAGGAATTAGGTCATATGCATACATCGTTGGATTTTCTCACTAAGCACATCATGGAAGTTGGAGCCAGAAAGGTGAACACAGTTGGGACACAGGGACAGGAGCCAGGGCCAAACTACTCAGATTCCGAGGAGGAGGCAAACTTCTTGGACAACCAGGTGGCAGGTTTCTGAGCTAACGTCTAAGGGTTTGGACAAGACCACTTGGCGCCAAGGTTATGGAACCAAGGTCGGAACCAATATAGAGATAATTACAATAGAAATGGGTACAGATATAGAAGTTGAGGTCGTAAGCACGAGGGAGATTGGAGAATAAATGACGGTTACCACAACGGCCGAGCTAGATAGTACGTGCCTCCAATGCACACGAGGGGGAGGTTGTACAGTCAAAGTTAGAGAGCATGATGACTGAGATGATAAAGAAGGTGAGATCCATAGATGATCAGCTGACAGACATCTGTAGTGATATATCAAGCATGGGTTAGAGAGTGGAGTCACATGCTACGACTATCAAGCATATCGAACAACAGCTAGGGCAACTGTCAGCATCTATGAACCCTAGGCAAAAGGGTACACTACCTAGAAATATAGTCTAGAATCCAAAGAATGATACTCACTGCATGGCTGTGATGACTATGAGTGGAAAGATCACGGTTGACCCCCCTCTTCCGATTGTAGTTGAAAGGAAGAAAGAAAGCACGATTGACGATGAAGAATATGTTGCTGAGAAGGAGCATAATGAGGATGCTAAATTGATTGAGGATCCAATTGTTGAAAACAGGCCTGAAATTGAACAAGGAGAAAAGCAAGGAGCTACCCAAATTTACAAGGCTATTCCACGACCACCGTTACCGTTCCCACAAAGAATGAAAAAGAAGGCGGAGAATGGTAAGTTTCAGAAATTCTTGTCAATGCTCAAATAGTTATCTGTAAACATACCACGGTCGAGGCATTAGAACAGATGTCAGGATATGCCAAGTTCATGAAGGACCTTGTGACAAAGAAAAGGTCTGTTAATTATGAGTCTGTGGACAACGTGCACCATTGTAGTGCCATAGCCTCACGGGTCCTTTCTCAGAAGAAGGAAGATCCAGGTGCCTTTACTATTCCATGCATAATTGGCGATGTTGAGTTTGCAAGGGCACTTTGTGATTTGGGAGAAAGCATTAATCTAATGTTGTTGGCTGTGTTTAAGCAGTTGGGCTTGCCCCCACACCGACTACCATGACGGCTATTGATGGCTGACAGAACTGTGAAGAAGCCTGTGGGGATCCTGTTCGATGTACTTGTTAAAGTTGATAGATTTATATTCCCACTTCGTTATCCTTAATTGCGAAGTTGATTTTGAGGTCCCTATCATTTTGAGGCGACCATTCCTTGCCACTAGGAGAGACTTATTAGATGTGGAGGCTGGCCAGCTGAAGTTCAAACTCAATAAAGAAGAGGCCACTTTCAACGTCTGCCAGTCAATGAAGCAACCGAAAGAATACAAAGTTGTCTTAGAAATAGAAGATGAATCTGAGTTCCTTCACGAAATTTGAGTAGTCAAGAGACTTGCTTCGTGTCGTGACGTTAAATCAGATGCTTCTTGGGAGGCAACCCAAGTGGTGTCTTGGTGAATACTGAGTAATTGAACCACCTGCGTCGTGCAGCGATACTAAATCAAGAGCTTCTTAGGAGGCAACCCAAGTTAATTAACTTATGGGTGTTCAATGTGCAGGGGGAAAAAACAGGTGGCAGAAAAATTATTGAACAGGCAGGTGCTACAGTTCTCAGTATGACTCATGAGAGGGTTGTATGAGTCATAGCAAGAGTCATGGTGAGAATCAGATATGTATTTCAATGCATGAGTTCAGGGTACGGTTACTCCTATGACTCGTAATCTTATTATACGGGTCGTAGTACTCACTATGGCTATAAACTATGCAAGGCATAGACTATAATGGAAAAAAGACCTACGAGTCATAGTATGAATTATACCTGATGTCGGCCAAATTACACCTTGCAATTGAGATATAAAGCATTCGATGTCAAATACAGAACCCAACAAAGGTTGAGGTCGATCCCACAGGGAATATAGAAAAAACTTGAGTTAATGTGATTAGCTATTACTATCAGATTACTTATTTCCTAGGGGGGAAGAAATAAAATAATAAACAAGAGTAAAGAATACTAGATGTTTAAATCAATTTTGGTTTGTATTCAATCAACAAATTGACTAGGATTGTGTTCTCCAAGACTTCATAACTGATGTCGCCCAAATTACACCTTGTAATTACGATATAAGTAGTCGATTGTCAAATATAGAACCCAACAAAGGTTGAAGTCGATCCCACAGGAATATGGTAAGAACTTAAGTTATTGTGAATAACTGTTACTATTGAGTTACTTATTTCCGAAAGGGGAAAATATAGAATAATAGACACAAGGAAAATTACTGAATGCTGAAATCAAATTCGGTTTGTATTCAATTAACAACTTGACTAGGATTGTGTTCCCCAAGATTTCATAACCACAAGGCTTATACACTAGTGATCTATTCTGTTGTTTAACATGTAATATTGGTAAGTTAGATTCACCTAAATGGTTGGTCCGCTATCTAGATGATTATCACCACACAACTTGGTCCTATACGGGTGTACTTTAGTTGACCCTTACCCTTAATATCGGATTAGCTATCCCCGGACAAGTTCAAGCTATTAGATGAGGGTTGACAGCTTCGAATCTCCGTTGTTAATCCCTTTTCCCATTCTTTACCTCCATTGTCTGGTAAGTAAAAATAAGGCAAGTCCTAACATTTGCAACCGTTAAGAATCAATCAAAGCGAAGGGAAAACAATACATGCATAAAACCCCGTTCAAGAATCACTAAGTATTTTTACCTGTGTGTTAATTCATCTTGGTTTCCATAAACCTAGTTATTGGTTTAGCTACTCATGCTTGTATTATTGCAATCACAAAATGTTGAATAAATCATAATTGCAACTTACAAATTATCGTAGAAGAAAAACCACGTAGATTGAATAAAACTCCAAAATTAATGAATAAACTCCAATGTTTCTTTTTGTTTCTTGAATCAAGAACAATTGATCAGTACCAAAATTCTAGTTGAAAACTAATAAAATCGGCTGTCTCTCTCAATTACTCTCTATCTGTCACTAATCATCCCCAAAAAATAAACCTAAACTGTGTATTTATAGTTCCAAGAAATTCTTTTCCTAATTAAAACTGGAAACCAGGTCGGCAGTGGCAACGGTCTTGGTGACGATTCGTTTGGCTCTCTAACGAGTCGTGCCTTTCTTAAAACAATCAACCTCAACAATGTACCCAGTCGTGGCAATGGGTCACCTAACGACTCATCGTGTCTAAGCACAAGTTGTTAGGTCCCTCGTGGTCTCATTCCTCCAAAAGTCCAGTGCACCTTACGGTTGGTCCCAGTGATCTGCAACGAGTCGTTCCTTCATGTGACGACTTGTTATGTCTGTCATCAACTACACTGGTCACTTTGTTAAGATTTCCTCTCTCAGCCTTCACGGTTGACCTCACGACTCGTTACCAAGTGTAACGAGTCATTCCGTCAACTTGTCAAGTACACTATCTCTTCTTCTTCGAACTTCAACCTTTGCCCACGCCTTCAACAACGAGTCGTGGCTCCTGCCAATGCCTCGTGAAGTGCCTGGCAGTCACCCTTTCAGTTATTTTCAGCATTATCTTGCCCAATTCACTTCCGAACCTGTTTTCCTACAAAATTAAGCACAAAAATCATCATACTTATATAACCATATCCAGAATGTGCATAATTTCTTGGTTTTAAGCGTCGAAAGTGTCGTAAAATCACGGCACATCAACACTCTCAACTTAGAACTTTTGCATGTCCTCAGGCAAAACCAAAATAAAACAAAACTAAACTACTTTGATGCTTCAACCGAAAGAACTCTAGGAAACTTAGGGCAGTCACATTTATACATCAAAATCAAATTTTCTAACCCCTCCCTCATCGTATCAACTCAAATCACCATGCATATGCAAAATTTCCAACCATAATACAGAGGAACCAAAATATGGCAAAACACTGTCACCTGCAACCACGCACATAAATCTATAACACTGACTCAAATAATTTACAGACGATTTTATTGACCAAATGCTCTCACCTCAAAGAAGTCCCACACTCACACATGTGTATTTTATTAACTCGATATATTTCTCTTGGGACTAGGTAAGATCCACTCGCTCTCACAAAGAAATTCAAACTATGTGCATGCAATACCATAGGCTTGCCTTTACTTTCAATACCTCGATTTTTGGACAAGTAGCTAGGATCACTATAGGACTTTCTAGGCTTGTAATATAGGCTCGGGCTTGGGTATGGTATATATGGAATTAGTAGCTCAATCCTCCTTAGCACTACACACCTCTTGACTCCACGTTTCACCTTTATTTCTATTTTCTCCCTTTTTTCCTTTAAATGCTTCTTTTTCTTTGCTTTTGCAACTACGGATACGATTTCTCTTTATTCAAACACTCATTGATGTCACACATTTTTTCTTTTCTTTTCTTGCTCTTTGACAATAATTTTTTTCATTTTTCTTGTCATTATGCATATCGCACCCGCTCTTTTCCTTTTTCATTACCCAATTTTCTTTCCACCCGACTCTTCTTAATCACCCCTATAATAGCCACCCTCAACTTAGGCGATTTCCTGAGTTGAGGTTCACAATGTCCAAGGAGGGACCAGGGCCAAAATAGGTTTATTCATAATAAAATCAGGCTGGTGAATTGGTGTAAACAAAAAGAAAGATAAATTTAAGCTCAAACATTTGGATCAAGGGATTTTTATTCACTTTTGGTAGGTCTTTTAAGGCTAAAGTGGACTCATAAATCAAAAACGGCCTATGATCCTTTCCTAGTTTCCTATCCTCTATCTCAGTACGACTGACCAGGCAAGTTCTAGATTGACACACACAACCGAATTCAGCTAATAAACCTCACTTCACACATAGCACAGGTCAACATCATCACTTCTACAAATCGCTAGTTCAGGTACAGTCATACAGTGGTAAACATGTTCATAGTTTCAATACCATGCAAAGATTCACAAAGGTCATACTTGTCAAGTTTCACATACACATATATAAATTTTTCGAAGGGGTATCAAAATTATCAATCAACAGTTATTTTCAACAATTTCATCTCTTGAATGCCTTCAGTTTTCCTAACTTTCTTCCAACTGACACAAAAAAACACAAAAAAAAACATGAAATAAAATCCTAAACATGTCGGTGCTACTAGATATGGAACACCCGAGGGAAAAGATATCCGGCAAGAAAACCCTCGGGTTATGTTCAGCAAAAAGAATGCACAGGTATCCCTCCCTACCCATATCAAAAAAGCATGTGTCTTCCTCGACGCATTTATATATCAAACAAAACTAAGAAAATAGGGGAACATACATGTGCGACCTAGGTGTCAGCTACCTAGTCGGTGGAGGGTGTAGATATGCCTCCAATGTCATCACCAATATTACCGGCTTGAACCGATGCATTCTCAGATCCAACGGAGCTCGTGCCTTCTCCACGAACTCTTGTTGCCTCAGTCTCGGCTCTCTGTCAAGCCTCCTCTCTCGATTCATGCAGTGCTCTCTCCATCTCACTCTACTAAGGCAGTTTCGGCTCTCTATTGAGCCTCCTCTCTCGATTCATGCAGCGCTCTCTCCATCTCACTCCGCTCTCATTTTTGCTGACGGAGTAGAGAAGCATCATCATCAAAACTTGCCTCCTCATGTGGCCTCTTCCCCTTATCATGTGCCACTGGCTCCTCTGTGATAAAGTCAAAAATTTATGGCAATTCTTCTTCAAACTCGTCCTCTATCACGGGAAGTACCGGTGGAGGTACTACAGCTACCTATCATGCGGCCAAGTCCCGTACCTCATATCTGAGTGCTCCTAGATCCGAGTACCATCTAGACAACTCCAGCGCCTGTAAATGTGCAAGGCGCTCATCCATTCTCATCTCAAAAGAATCTAATCGGCCATGCACCAAACTGGAGAATGTCTCTAACTCCTTTGACACGACTTTAGCCGCTCCATCAAAACTCTAACCTGTAGAGCCGTGTGTGCCTGCTGCTTCTCGGCCTTAGCTAGCCACCTAGCCATATCAACTAAGAACTCCTGTGAAACCGTGACTAGGCCAGCGTGGTGGCTCGTGGAGGCGCAATTGGTGGTCTCGGGGTTATTGCAGTAGATGATGACTCAGGAACATCGGCAGGTGTGGAGGTATCTGCTGCATTTGTAGCCTCAGGCTGGCTACCTGTCTCTCCATCAGCGAACTGTGCTGCATCAGTATGCATCCCGCTACCAAATGCTTCTGCTAATATTGTCACTCCAACGGATGCAACTGCCTGAGTCCTCGCCCTCGATACTGGGTTTGTATCATCTGGAATCAACTCGATATTAGTGATCTTCTGGACCACTACTCTTTGGTCCACTGATGGCAATACCAGCACCTTTGACTCCTGACAGAGTCTATCAATCAAACATGGAAATGAAATGGTAGCACCGTCATTGATTTGTCGCTCTCTAATCTCCTCAGCAATGTATTGCGGGAAATTGATGGCATACCCCTCCATTATACTTGCTACCAAAGCTATTCTGTCAGGTGAAAGGATGTTGTCATTGTTGGTTGGTACCAGCCTGTGCCGCACCAGTGACAACCAAAATTTTGCCTGAAAATTTTGTGTGGCCTTCTTTATCTGTGATTCTATATTATGCATCCATTCCACTAGCGGACCTCTTGTAGCAATGATCCGAGATAGCCAACTATACTTCTGGATGTGCTCCTGGCTATTCAACTTCTTGGTTTTGACTTTCTTCAGCTCAGATAGCCTGTGATCAAATTTTGAGGTGTTTATCGGAGCTTGATAATCTGGCCCATACAACATCCTGGAGATTGTTCGCTCAGAGATATCAACTAGAGTCTCTCTCACCAACACCTAATTTAAGGCGGGCCTCTTCTTCCAATTCTGGCCCCCTAATGCCAACCGCTGCAATGTGGCCACATATGCTGCATAAAACTCTCGGACTAAGCATGGGCTGTAGCTACCTGATGGCTCGGTCAACCACTTGAACTTGTATTTATCGAATACTGCTTTCAGCTCAGGAAGATCTTTAATCCCTGTAGTGACTAGACTTGGCTCCTCGTATATGCTCCTATTCGGATTTCTTTTATCATTAGGAGCAATATCTCTGTTGTATATAGCCCGCATGCCATGGGCACACCATCTTCGCACATTTCTTGGTTGCTCATTTGATGTGTCCGAGGTCTCCGTCAGCTCATTATCAGAATCCCCTCACTAAGCATGTGATTCATCAACTCCCTTTGTGTTTTTCCCAGCTGTGGGAGCCTAAGGAACTAGTGCAGCAGCATCCCTAGCATTCTCATCAGTGCGGCTAAGCGGATCCCTTGCCAGTGGAGTGGGAATATCAAACAGGGCTATCAGGTTTGATATTTGTTGAGCCCTATCCCTGGTGGATCTCCTCACTAACTACTCCTCTGATATGTCATACTCTTCCTCAGATCCTCTTGACTCTTCAGAGGAGGATGGATCGTCACGCAGTCTATGGTATGAAAGTTGATTGCGCTCAGGTGTTTGTTTCATTGTTGGGCCCTTCTTTGGTGTACCTCTTGGAACCATTGTACCTGTGGAAACATTATAAGAATACAAGATTTAATGAAACAAAAATCATTTTTAGGCTGGTGCCTAGTGGTCCTGACGGGTGACTGAACGAGTCATTGCCACTGGCAACGACTCGTGAGGTCACTCGTCGTCTCAGACTAGACTTCTTTCAAGATTGGCTAGTGTACTTGACTACTGGTCCCAACGAATCCTTGCCAAAAGCAACGAGTCTTTAGGTTGGTCGTTAGGTACATTGGCTTAACTTTTCCACTCAGGACGAGCTATACAACTAGTTATTTAGTGATCCAACGACTCGTGATGTAGCTCGTGCTCAAGAGTTTCAGTTCACCCATTTCAACTTCATCTTCTTCCTAATTTTCAATTCCACAAACACAGAGCTTCACAATACAAAATCAACCCAAGTGAACATACGATTGAAATCCATTTGTTTAAATCTTCCTAGGGTTTATTTCACATCAAGAGGCACAGGTTGATATAAACACAACATTACCCAAAGTAAATTCAATTTCATTCACAACATGGGTCCTCAAAAATAAATTTCTTGTTTAAATGCACGATATTCAAGATTTAAATAGGGAAAGAGAACTCACAATATTCTTTGAACAAGGACAGAGTGCAATCGTGTGTGTGATTGAGTAAATGGTGTGCAAGGTCGAGGAGTTCTTTTTCAATGGGTAGTGAGTAGAAGAAGAAGAAGAGGGAAATTTGAAGTGGAGGATGTTGGGTTTAAGCTTAGTGGGGAGAGTTTGGAGAAAAAGAAATCGGGTTTTAAAAATTTTTCCCCACTTCCAGTCCTGGGTCGGGTTAGATATGGTCATTATTTTTTTTATCACGACCAGTGTGACGAGTTGTTAAGTGCTTAAACGACTCTTTGATCCTTTTCGTGTCGTGACTGGAGTTTAGCAAACTTCCCTGGGACCTACGAATTCACCCAACGAGTCTTGGCCTGAGTCGTGGTCCTTGGACTGGTGTAGCTTTAAGACGGGTCACTTAACGACTCATTTGGTCTCCCAACGATTCGTTGAGTGAGTCGTGATCACCCTTTTCCTTTTAATTCAGAATTTGATCCAGTGTACATGACAAGGGACATGACGATTCGTTTCTTGAAAACACGAATCGTTAAGTCGCCCGTTGCTCCCCTATTTTCTGCAGTTTTCCTCATGAGTTGATTGAACCACTCGTTCTGTGAATTTTTGCACCAAAACTGAAGTTCCAGTTTTTCGTTCCAACTTCAGATTTTCCATATTATTCACCTGCACCCATCAACAAACGTGAACACTAACTATTTCTTACATTTTCAACTTGGGTTGCCTCCCAAGAAGCGCTTGATTTAACGTTGCGGCATGACGTGGGTGTTTTGGCTACTCAGACTTCACCAAAACACCTCCATGGTTTGCCTCCCATGCAACACCTGATTTAACATCGCGGCAAAACTCAAGTCTCTTGACTACTCAGAATTCATCAAGTGACTCTTCTCTATCCTCCAATGCTGAAATTATGCTGAATTCCTTTGGCTGTTTCATGAACCGGATAATGTTGAAGATGACCTCTTCTTTGTTCAATCTGAATTTCAACTGGCCTGCCTCCACATCTACTAGGGCCCTACCTTTTCTAGGAATGGTCGCCCCAAAATAATGGGGACCTCAGAATCAACTTCGCATCCAGAATCATGAAGTCTGCTGGGAATATGAATTTGTCCACCTTGATAAGTTCATCAAATAAAATCCCCACTGGCTTTTTAATGGTTCGATCGGCCATCAGTATCCGCATAGTAGTCGGTGTGGGGGTTCCCAAGCCTAACTTATTGAACACTGCTAGCGGCATCAAATTTATGCTAGCTCCCAAGTCACATAACGCCCTTGCAAACTCAACCTCCCCAATGGTGCAAGGTGTAGTAAACACACCTGGTTCTTCCTTTTTCTAAGCTAGGACCCATGTAGTTATGGCACCACAGTGGTGCAAATTATCGGCGGGTTTTAAACTCACAGTCCTTTTTCTGGTAATGAGGTCCTTCATGAATTTGGCATATCTGGGCATTTACTCAAGTGCCTCAACCAACGGGATATTCACCGATAGCTGCTTAAGCATAGAGATAAACTTTTGATATTTCCCATCTTCAGCGTTCTTCTTCAAACGTTGTGGATAAAGAGGAGGAGGTCTAGGGATTGTTGTCAGTTCTTATTGTGCCTCCTTCTCCTTCCCATGGACAGTTCTGTTACATCCCATAAATTCTCGACATGTAGATGGCTAATTCGCCTGTTGGTTAAGAGTTTTTGAATGTCATACATGCTAGGAAAAGGCCCGGGGAAAGATCGGATAAGTGACACGTCGAACCATCGCAAGAGAAGGATGGCAGACCTCATCCACGATGGCCAGAGTGTCACGGAGGCTCACCTCCGTGATACACAGCGTGTCACGGAGGCTAGGCTCCACGATACACAGTGTGTCACGGAGGTAAGGTGCAGCCCCAAGTATAAAAGCCTCCAACTTCGGTTTTTATCTTCATTTCATCATATAATTTCCAAAGAACTCGAAGTAAAACAGGGAGAACGAGGATGTCTTATAATATTCATCTGATTACACCGTCAAACACGATCCAAACTCAAATTAACTCCAGATACTGAGGTATTAAGCAGTAAGGAGCATTCCTACGGATTTAGTTTCGTGAAATTCGGCCGGTGAATCATCGTGCTACCGAGCTAAGGTAAGTGGAATTGCTCCAAATTAATATCAATATACTCCTAGCCCTAAAGTAAGTATTTCTCCCTTCTGGACTCTTAAGAAATAGCGAGTTTTTGACCGTTTTTCGATAAGCCAAAGTTTGGGCTATATATATATTGAAAGTGATATTTTCTTCCAGAATATTAGCGTATTTAGTTCTAATTGACATATATATGAATGCAGTTGGGATAAATAGCAGAAGTACTGACCGAGCTACGCTAGTTAGTCGGGAAATCCGAAGCGAAGGTATATAAAACTAATTCCTTTGGCAAGTTAGTAATCTAGTATAGCAAATAGCGTGAACTATAGAAGAAAGAATTTAGAAGTCGAGAATTGAGTCCAGTATGAATATAGCAAGCATGTTTTATAATATTATGATATATATATTCAGAATGAAAGTTAGTAAAGCAATATCAGATAGTCAGAAGATATCTTAGATACAGTATAGTTTAGTATGAGAATCAGTTCAAAGCAGAAAAGAGTTCAGAATAAGAAATCAGAATACAGATAGTATTTTCAGATCAAACATGCTTGCTATACGTGATTATTGTTTGTTGAGACCTGTTTGTGCTATGAGGGCACCCTTGGAGCGTCCTTGCCGCCCCTGGGTTAATAGTTGTGTCGACTCGCCCACCAGAGAGTGAGGATACGTCACTCCAAGGAGTGGCATGCCGTTCGCAGTAGGACGAAGATGGGATGCATCATTCCCCATATCAGGCTGATCAGCATAGCAGTATAGCTTACCCTGTAGAGCGCTTGCGCCCAGGGGGCAGATTATAGATACAGATACAGATTACAGTTTACAGTTATAGGAGTCCTCCGGAGTCAGACACAGTTATAGTCAGAGGCCATAGCCTGAGCTACAGACCCAAGGGGGCCGGTAGAGGTGCTCTTAGTTAGTAGGTGAGTGAAGTGATTTATTTTTAGATGATTTTGACCCGGGTAGGGGTATATAGATTGTGTGTTGGTTGGCACCTTCCGGCTTATGGGGGCTAGTATAGGTCCTCGTTTTTTATATATATGTATATACTTGATATCTATTAGCTGATAAACAGCAGGTCGCCATGACGACAGGTATGCTCCTACCTTACTCTCAGTACAGATAAGCTTGTTTCAGATTTCATCAGTCCAGACAGTTTCAGATATTTCCTACTGTTCAGAAATTCTAGTTATGTTGCTTATATTCAGATATGTTCAGTTTGCTTTGCATACTCAATACCAGTGGTACTGAAGCCCGTTTGGGGCGCTGCATTACTTGCCTGCAGGTACCTATAGACGAGGAGCCGATCCCTCGTGATCCTAGCCAGCACAGAGTCATCAGCTCCTGTCATCCGGAGCTTGATATTCAGAGGTTTACATCATTTTCTTTTGTTGTATAGTACGGGTAGGTTGGGGCCCTGTCCCGACCATCTTATCAGTATTCCTAGAGGCTTGCAGTCTGTATATATTTCCCTGTGGTTTGTTGTGCCGGTCGTGTGGGGCCGTGCGTACATTTAGTTGTTTATGTTGGTCATGTGAGGCCTTATCCAGTCAGTAGCGGTGACCTTGCCGGTCACGTAGTTGTTCAGCATTTGTTATATTGATTTAGAATTAACTAGACAGCATAGTGGCCTTGTCGGCCCGCATAGGTTCCCCTATATGAATGTGATTCTGATTAGCTGATGTTATAGTACAAGTGGCTATAGGCCTAGTTGGCCGGAGGCTTTGTTTACAACCGTTATATAGCCCGTTGTTTCCGTGAATCAGAGTTAGAGCCAGCCAGGCACCAGAGGTGCTTAGGCTCAGTAGTCTAGTAGTTTAGATCCTAATAGGGCACCAGGTGCCAGTCATACCCCCCAAGGCGGGGCGTGACAAGTTCCTTGCTCCTTCGCACTACTTGGAGCAGTTTGCACATCTGAGTCCCCAACCAAAGTTTAGTTTTCAAGATCCTCTACACCATCTTCATTCATCATGATGGGCTTTTCTGACTCCTTAACTACAAATGGCCTCGAGGGATCAACTGTGGTCTTCCCGCTCCTAGTAGTGACTGCCATGCAGTGACTGTCAGTTTTTGGATTTTCCACAGTGTTGCTAGGAAGTTTGCCTTTCTGCCTCTGATTCATTGCAACAGACATCTGACTCATCTGCTGCTCAATCTGCCTGATTTCCATGGCATGTGACTCCACCTTTTGATTTAAATCAGAAATATCATCCCCGAGCTCCTTAAAGTGGCTATTTGTTGTCTCTATCTGCTTGAGTACTTTGGAGAGTATTTCCTCAACCCTTCAACCACTGGACGCTGGCTCATGGTTTCTTGGTGGAACATACAGACCGCCTCTATCATTTCTGAACTCCTCACAATTGTTCCAGTCCTCATTATCTTGGTATTGGCCCTGGTTGTAATTATTATCCTTGTAGAAGTTCCGACCTTGGTTCCCTTGACCTTGACGCCAAGAGTCTTAGTTATACCCTTGGGTGGTTGTCCGGAAACCCTCCCTCTGATCATTCAAATAATTAACTTCTTCTTCAAACTCAAATTCACAACCATCATATCTTGGGGCCTTGCCCTGAGAACCCACAGCATTTACCTTTTCTGCTCCACTCCCATCAAGTGCTTAGCAAACAACCCCATGGTGGTCTTTATCTCTGCGATATCTTGATCACGCTCCTCATCTTTTCTCCTTTATTCGGAGGACATTCCAACCGCATAAGAAATGGCCGGAACCTCCGACTCTCTAGTGTGCCAAGCTCGGTTGGTTTTGGTGATCCTGTCTAGCAGCTCTGCAGCCTCTGCATAAGTGTGACTCATAAAAGTTCCTCCGGAGACGGTATTAGCCACCGCCTTGGTGCTGGCATTTAGAGACCGATAAAAGATCTCCAACAATGTATCATCCGAAATTCTGTGATTTGACACCCTTTTGAGCTTTTTGTTGAAACGCAGCCAGGTCTCATGGAGTGCCTCAGAATTTAGCTGTCTGAAGTTATATGTTTCGTCCTTCAACTGCAACGCTTTGGATAGTGGGAAGAACCTTTCAAGAAAAGCTCTCCCCAAGTAGTGATGGAATCATTCGGCAACTCAGCCAACCACATCGTTTCCTCACTCCCTAGAGAGAATGGAAATAACCTCAGTCTGATTGCGTCCTAGCTCACCCCCGGTTGCTTGTATGCCTTACATATTCCCACGAAATTTGTCAGGTGAGCGTGGGCATCATCAAATGCGTGACCTGCAAATATTCCCTTCATATTAAGCAGTTGGATCATCGCACTGGTAATGTCAAACTTTGCCCCAGTAGGCAAAGGAGGAGGGACTATAGCTCCAGTGGCACCGGCTTCATCTATATTCGCATCATCCTCTTCGTCAAAATACCGGTGTCTCTGGTATTCTGGACCTCTGTGTCGTCTAGCTTGCTATGCTTCTGCAGCTAGACGTTGCTCTTCAGCAACTCTGGCTATCTCACGATCTCTAGCTCGAGCTTGATATTCAGCCAACATTCTTCCTGTGGCTTGCTCCACGGTTTCTTTCTCTTGGATGTTGGTCATTCTTCTCAGGTTTCTTAACGTTAGCTCAAGTTTGTGATCAATTGGAACCAGGAGATTTCTTTGGCTCCTAGTATCGGGCATGCACAAACCTAAGACCTGTTAAGCAACCAAAACAACAAAAGAAAAATAAAAAAAGAAATAAGAACCAATAGTAAAGCAAACACAATTAACAAAAGCCTTAGCCTTATTCCCAAGCAACGGCGCCAAAATTTGATGTCGCCCAAATTACACCTCGTAATTGAGATATAAGCGGTCGATTGTCAAATATACAACCCAACAAAGGTTGAGGTCGATCCCACAGGAAATATGGTAAGAACTTAAGTTATTGTGAATAACTGTTACTATTGAGTTACTTATTTCCGAAGGAGGGAAAATATAGAATAATAGACACAAGTAAAATTACTGAATGCTGAAATTAAATTCGATTTATATTCAATTAACGACTTGACTAGGATTGTGATCCCCAACATTTCATAACCACAAGGCTTATACACTAGTGATCTATTCCAGTGTTTAACATGCAATATTGGTAAGTTAGGTTCACCTAAACGGTTGGTCCCATATCTAGATGATTATCACCATGCAACTTGGTTCGTATATGGGTGTATTTTAGTTGACCCTTACCCTTAATATCGGATTAGCTATACCTGGACAAGTTCAAGCTATTAGATGAGGGTTAATAGCCTCAAATCGCCGTTGTTAATCTCTTTTCCCATTCTTTACCTCCTTGATCTGGTAAGTAAGAATAAGACAAGTCCTAACGTTTGCAACCATCAAGAATCAATCAAAGCAAAGGGAAAAACAATACATGCATAAAACCCCGTTCAAGAATCACTAAGTGTTTTTACCTATGTGTGTTAATTCATTTTGGTTCCCACAAACCTAGTTATGGGTTTAGCCACTCAGGCTTGTATTATCGCAATTACAAAATATTGAATAAATCATAATTGCAACTTACAAATTATCATAGAAGAAAAACCACATAGATTGAATAAAACTCCAAAATTGATGAATAAACTCCAATGTTGCTTTTGTTTCTTGAATCCAGAACAATTGATCAATTCCAAAATTCTAGTTGAAAACTAATAAAATCGGCTCTCTCAATTACTCTCCAACTGTCATTAATCATCCCCTAAAAATAAACCTAAACTATGTATTTATAGTTCCAAGAAATCCTTTTCCTAATTAAAATTGGAAACCAGGTCGGCAGTGGCAACGGGCTTGGTAACGATTCGTTTGGCCCTCTGACAATTCGTTCCTTGCTCAAAATAGTCGTCCTCAGCAACGTACCCGGTCATGGCAACGGATCACCTAACGAATCGTCGTGTCTGAGCACGAGTAGTTACGTCCCTCGTGGTCTCATTCCTCCAAAAGTCCAATGCACCTTACAGTTGGTCCCAGTGATCTGCCGACGAGTCTTTCCTTCATGTGACGACTCGTTGTGTCTTTCATCAACTACACTAGTCCCTTTGTTAAGATTTCCTCTCTCAGTCTTCACGGTTGACCTCACGGCTTGTTACCAGGTGTAACGAGTTGTTCGATCAACTCATCAGGTACACTGTCTCTTATTCTTCGAACTTCAACTTTTGTGCGCGCCTTCAACAACGAGTCGTGCCTCCTGCCAATGGCTCGTGAAGTGCCTGGCAGTCACCCTTTCAGTTATTTTCAGCATTATTTTTTGCAGTTCACTTTCGAACCTATTTTTCTGCAACATTAAGCACAAAACACATCATACTTATATACACATACCCGTAATGTGCATAATTTTTTTGTTTTAAGCGTCGAAAGTGCCGTAAAATCACGGCACATCAATAACCACAAGACTTTTACACTAGTGATCTATTCCACTATTTAACATGCAATATTGGTAAGTTAAGTTCACCTAAATGGTTGGTCCCCTATCTAGATGATTATCACCACACAACCCTGTCCGTAAACGGGTGTATGCTTAATTAACCTTTCCCCTTAATATCATATTAGCTATTTCCGAACAAGTTCAAGCTATTAGTTGAGGGTTGATAGCCTCAAATCTCCGTTGTTAATCCAATTTTCCATTCACTACCCCCTTGATCCAGTAAGTAAGAATAAGGCAAGTCCCAACGTTTGCAACCGTTAAGAAATAATTAAAATGAAGGGAAAAATAATACAAGCATTAAACCCCGTTCAAGAATCACTAAGTGTTTACCTATATGTGTTAATTCATCATGGTTCCCACAACCCTAGTTATGGGTTTATCTACCCATGCTTGAATAATCACAATCACAAAATGTAGAAGAAATCATTACCGTAACTTACAAAAACTCATAGAAGAAAATCACGTGAATTGAATATAACTCCAAAACCGATGAACAAAACTCCAATGTTGATTAATTTCCAAAATCAAGAAGAAATTACAAAATTTGTTTCTTGAACCAGGAATGATTGTTTACAACACTAGAATCCACGTGAAAGTAGTAAAAATAAACTGTCTACGAAAAATAAAAGTAAAAATTATATTTGTAGTTCCAAACAAATCTTATCCTAACTAAACTTAGATTCCAAGTCTGCATTGGTAACAGGCCAAGTAACGACTCGTTGGGTCTCCCAACAAGTCGTGATCAGTGAAAATCATCTGTCCTTGGTAGTAGGCCTAGTCGTGGTAATGGATCACCTAACGACTCGTCGTGTCAGGGCACGAGTTATTAGGCCTCTCGTGGTCTTAGTTCTCCAGAATTCCAGTGCACATGATGGTTCCTACCAGTGCTCTCCTGATGAGTCATCCCATCATCTGATGACTCGTTACATCTGTATTTGCCTTCACTGGATATTTTTCATAAATTCTCTTTCCAGTCTTCACGACTAGCTTAACGACTCGTTACTAGACGTAACATGTCGTGCCTTCAACCCATAAATGAACTGCTTCTTCAACATTAAAACTTAATCTTCTCCCCATGACTCCAGGCATGAGTCGTGCTTTGAAACAATGATTCCTGACTTTCCTAGCAGCCTGCATTTCATTCCTTTTATGTCTTACTTTGCCTATTTCCCGTTCCAGACCTATTTTCCTGCAACATTCAACACAAATGCATCATATCTACATAAATATACTCAGAATGTGCATAGTTTCTTGGTTTTAAGAGTTGAGAATGCCGTAAAATCATAGCACATCAACACCCTCAACTTAGAACGTTTGCATGTCCTCAGGCAAAAATAAAATAAAATAAACTCCGACGCTTCAATCAAAAGAACTTTAGGAAACTTACGGTAGTCACAACTCCTCATCAATTCAAATTTTCTAACCCCTCCTTTATCATACAAAATCAAATCATAATGCATATGCAAAATTTTCAACCATGACACAGAGGAATCAAAACATGGAAAATACTGTCACTTGCAACCATGCACAAAAATCTATAACACTGACCAAGACAGTTTGCAGATGAGTTTGTTGACCAAATGTTCTCACCTCAAAGAAGTCCCGCACTCACTCATGTGTATATGATTATATCAATGTATTTCTATTTGGACTAGGTAAGATCACACTCGCTCTCACAAAGAAATTCTAATTGTGTGCATACAATACCATAGGCTTGCCTTTACTTTTAATACCTCGAATTTCAGACAGGTAACCAGGATCACTATAGGACTTTTTAATCTTGTAATGTAGGCTCGGGTTCAGGTATGGTACATATGGGACTAGTAGCTTAAACCTCCTTGGCACTACACACGACTTTACTCCAATTTTAACTTTTCTTTCATATTTTCTCCCTTTTTACTTTACTTGCTTACTTTTTTATTTTTGTTTGCAACTACGAGTGCGGTGCTTCTTCTTTCAAACATTCATTGCTTCAACATTTTTATTTTCTTTTCTTTTCTTGCTCTTTTTCTCTTTAACAACATTTTTGTTTCCTTCTTTTATTTCATTACGCACACCGCACCCGCTCTTTCATTTTCATTACCCAATCTCATTCCATCCTACTCTTCTTAATCACCCCTATAATAGCCACCCTCAACCTATGCGATTTGCCTGAGTTGAGGTTCACAGTGTTTAAGGAGGGACTAGGGCCAAAACAGATTTATTCTTAATCAAAGCAGGAAGGTGAATTGGTGTAAGCAAAAAGAAAGGTCAATTTAAACTCAAAAATTTGGATAAAGGGATATTTATTTTCTTTTGGTCGGTCTTTTACGGCTAAAGTGGGCTCATTAATAAAAAAATAGCCTATAATCCTTTCCTAGTTTCCCATCCTCTATCTCGGTACGACTGACCGGGCAAGTTCTAGATTGACACACACAGCTGAATTTAACTATTAAATCTCACTCACACATAGCATAGGTCAACATCATATTCTTCTAACTGCTAGTTTAGGTACAGTGATATAATGGTAAACATGTTCACAGTTTTAATATCATGCAAAGATTCACAAATGTCATACTTGTCGATTTTAACATACACATAAAAAAAATTATAGGAGCGGTATCACATTATCATTTCAACTAAATTCAAAAATTCATGCTCTTGACTGCATTTAGTTCACCTAACTTTCTTTCGACTGACACAAAAAAACACAAAAACATAAAAACCTAAACATGCCGGTTCTACTAGATAAGGAACACCCTAGGAAAATGATATCTGGAAATAAAAACCATCATGTTATGTTCATCAAAAATACATAGGTATCCCTCCCCACCCTCATTAAGAAAAGCATGCATCATCCTCGACGCATATATACAAAACAAAACCATGGAAATAGGGAATATACCTATGCGACCTAAGTGTCTGCGACCTAGTCGGTGGAGGGTGTAGATACTCCTCCAGTGTCCTCTCCGATACCACCGTCTTGACCCGATGCATTTCAGACCCAACTAAGCTCGTACCTTCTCCTTGAGCTCTCGCTGCCTCAACTGCGGCCCTCTGTCGAGCCTCCTCTTTGAATAAATGCAACGCTGTCTCCATCTCTCTCCTCTCTCGCTTCTGCTGATGGAGCAGAGAGTCATCCTCCTCAAAACTTGCCTCCTCACGCAGCCTCTTTCCCTTATCTTGTGCCACCGCTCCTCAGTAATGAAGTCAAATATCTACGGTAGCTCTTCTTCGCTCTCATCCTCAATTACTAGAAGCACGGGTGGAGGGATTGCAGCTACCTGTCATGCGGACAACTCCCGCACCTCCGCTCTGAGTGCTACTACCTCCACATACCACCTTGCCAGCTCGGGCGCTTGTAACTGTGCAAGGCGCTCATCCGCGCATCTGTCAAAAGCATACAACCGGCCATGCACTGAGATAGAGAGCGCCTCCAACTCCTTTGTAACCCACGGCTTAACTTGCTCCATTAACACCTTAACCTGCAAAGTCATGTGTGCTTGTTGTTTCTCAGCTTTTGCTAGTCGACTAGCCATGTTGGTCAGGAATTGTTTGGAAATAGTGACTAGATCGACTGAAGGAGCACTTGAGTGTGAATCAGGTGGTTGAGGTGCAGCTGTTATGGATGATGACTCTAGAATCTCCACAGGGGTGGGAATGTCAGTTGCATCTGTAGCCTCAGGTTGGCTACCCATCTCTTTGGCCTCCGTGTGCTCTGTCGCCATCTCAGTAAATACAGTAGCCTCAGTCTGCATACCGCTGCTAAATGCCTCTGCCAATATAGTCGCTCCAGTGGATGCGGCAGCCTGACTCCTCACTCTCGATACCGGGTTTGTGTCATCTCTTATCAACCCAATATCGGTTATCTTATGGACCACTATGCGCTGATCAACCGATGGCAACTCTGGCACCTTTGAATCCTAACAGAGTCTATAAACAAGGCATAGAAAAGGAATGGTAGTTCCATCATTTATCACTTGCTCTCAAATCTCTTCAGCAATATACCGCGGGAAATTTATGGCGTACCCCTCTATGATGCTAGCTACCAGTGTAGCTCTGTCAAGTGAAAGAACGTTATCATTGCTGGTTGGTATCAACCTGTGTCGAACCAGTGACCACCAAAACTTAGCTTGAAAATTCAATGTGGCCTTCTTTATCTGGGACTCGGTGTTATGCAACCATTCGACCAATGGACCTCTTGTGGCAATGACCCGTGACAGCCAAGTGTACTTCCTAATTCGCTCCTCACTATTCAGCATCTTAGTCTTGACTTTTTTGAGCTCGAACAGTCTGTGATCAAACTCGGTTGTATTCATCGGGGCATGATAGTCTGGCCCATAAAGCAGTCTAGAGATGGTCCTCTCAGATATATCTACAAGTGTCTCCCGAACCAACACCTGTGTTAAAGCAGACCTCTTCTTACAGTCTTTACCACCCAACGCCAGACGTTGTATGTGGTTGTGTAGGCTGCATAGAATTCTCTAACCAGGCAGGGGCTATAGCTTCCTGATGACTCAGTCAACCACCCGAACCTGTATTTATCGAACAAAGCCTGCAACTCAGGGAAGTCCTTGAGTCCCATCGTGACCAATCTAGACTCCTCATAGATTCTCCTCTTTGGATGTCCTTTGTCATTCAGAGCAATATCCCTATTGTAAATGACCCTCATACCATGAACACAGCATATCCTCGCGTGCCTTGGTTGATCATTCGATGTATTCGAAGTCTTGGTCAATTCATCATCTGTGTTCCCTTGTTGAGCACATGACTCATCAGTAACTTCTGCATTTCGCTCAGCTGTGGTGCCCTCGGGAGCAATCGGAACTATGGCCCCAGCATTCTCATCTATTTGGCTTGGTCGGTATCTTGCCAGTGGAGTAGGAGCATCAACTAGGGCTATCGCATTTGTAGATCGTTGAGCCCTAGCTCTGGTTGATCTCCTCACCAACTGCTCTTCTGAAACTTCGTATTCCTCCTCCGAGCTACTCAACTCTCCAAAGGAGGAGGGCGCGTCCTGAAATTTACGGAATGACGGTTGACTCCTCTCTGGCACTTGTTTCTTGGCCGGACCTTTCTTTGGTGTACCCCTCGGAGCCATTGTACCTGTGGAATATCAGTTAGTATACAAGATGAGATGAAACATAATCAACTCTTAACTGTGTCTCCATAGACAGGACGAGTGACGTAACGAGTCATTGCCTCTGGCCACGACTCGTGAGGTCAGTCGTTGTCTCCAGGCTGTGTTTCTTTTCTATTGGACTAGTGGACTTAATGACTGGTCATAACAATTCGTTACCTAAGGCGATGACTCGTTAGATCATTCGTGAGGTACACTGGTCACCTAGACCAATTCCCACTCAGGACGAGCTAAATGACGAGTCATGAGGTGATACCACGACTCATTACATAGCTCGTGCTCAAGATTTTTATGAAAAGTACCATTACCCATGTTCCATATCAACAAAATTAAAGTTCCCACAAGCACAGATCATCATATTCATTAAGGGTTCCGTGAAAAAAAAATTCATATTCAATGTCATGCCACTAGGGTTCCGTAAAAAAACTCATGGTATTTGGTCGCATTTACAATCATTACGTGAGAAAACAAGTGGAGAAGAGCATAATATAATCAAATACTCACAGTGATTTTTATTTGAGCAGGAGAGATATTTGAATTTGAAATCGCAATAGGGTGAGGTATTTGAGCAACTGAGTGCGGTCATGTGTGTGAGTGCTTTGGGGGTGAGCAATAATATCACGGAATGGTGAAGTGGGTAATTTTAAATTTAGCTTTTTATCTTTAAATTCAGGTGAGAGTTTGGAGGGCAAAAATTTGGGTGGTTTTATATGTTCAAAACAACATTTTACCCTAATTTGTGCGTAGGTCGGATGGGGTGGAAGTTAATTAAGAACATACCACAACCCACGTAATGGTTCGTTATGTGGTGAAATGACTTGTTTGACCCTTCGCGCAGTGGATTGAGATTAAGATCTAACTTGGGACCTAACGACTCGCGTAACAACTTGTGGTGCTACCCAACGAGTCGTGGCCTGAGTCGTAGGCCCTGAACTGTGGTATCTTCCTGAGGGGCCACTTAATGAATCTTTTGATTGCCCAATGATTCGTTAAGCAGTTGTTGTCACCTTTTTCAATTTAATTCCACCTTTGATCTAGTAGACTTGACGGAAGACCCCATGACTCGTTGTCACTGGCAACGACTCGTTTGGTCAACCGTTTTCTACACTGTTTTATGCAGCAGTGACGACGATCCATTTAATGAGTCATTTGGTCTGATAACGACTCGTTCTATGCTTGTTGGCACCAGTAACTCAAGTGCAGATTTTTAGTTTTAACTTCAAATTTCCCATCTCAATCACTTGCACACATCAACACACGTGAACACTATATTTTTCTTAAATTTACAACTTGGGTTGTCTCTCAAGAAGCGCTTGATTTAATGTTGCGGCATGACGATTTTGACTAATCAGACTTCACCAAAACACCTCCATGGGATGCCTCCCATGCAGCACCTAATTTAACGTCACAGTACGACGCAAGTCCCCGGTTACTCAGATTTCACCCAGAGCCTAGAGATCCACCAGCTTTATTTCTTTGCTTCTCCCCAGATATGCTTTCACCCATTGACTGTTAACTTTAAAGTGCTTTCCTTCATGATTTTCCAATTCAATTTTCCCATGGGAGAATACTTGAACCACTTAAAAAGGCCCCAACCATTTGAACTTCAACTTGCCGGGAAACAAGCGAAGCCTAGAATTGAATGTAACACCATGTCACCCGGACTGAACTCTCTCTTCTAGATCTTCCAGTCATGCTGAATTTTCATTCTTAGTTTATAAATTTCAGAACTCTCATAGGATTTCAAACGAAATTCTCTAGCTCATTAACTGATCAAGCCTCAAGTTCGCAGCTTCGCTCCAATCCAAATTCAGCTTCTTGAGTGCCTACATAGCTTTGTGCTCAAGTTCCACTGGAAGATGACATGCTTTTCCAAAACAAGCTGATACGAAGACATACCTATAGGAGTCTTGAATGCCTCTGATAAGCCCATAAAGCATCATCTAGCTTTCTTGCCCAATCTGTCTGGTTAGTGTTCATAGTCTTCGGCAAGATGGTCTTAATCTCCCAGTTTGTGACTTCAACCTGCCCACTAGACTGCTGATGATAGGGTGTTGCCACCATGTGTTTTACCCTATATTTTTCCAATAAAGAACGAAAAAATTCGGTTACAGAAGTGAGAACCCCCATCACTAATGATGGCTCTGGGAGTCCCGAATCTAGCAAATATATTTCGCTTTAAGAATGTTGTGAAACTCTTCCCTTCATTGTTTTGAAGCACAACTGCTTCCACCCATTCCGAAACATAGTCAACAGCAACAAGTATGTATTTCATCCCGTTTTAGATCACAAATGGGCCTATGAAATCAATCCCCACACATCAAATAGCTCAATGACCGAGATGGAAGTAAGAGCAAGCTCATGCCCCCACGCTATGCCTCATTTTCTTTGGCATACATCACATGCCTTTGCGAAATCATGTGTATCCTGGTGAATGATTGGCCAAAAATACCCACATTGCAAAATCTTGTGGCTGTGCAAATCCCGTTGTGGTTGACGTGCCCTTATTTTTAAGAATCGGAATGTCGAACCCACAGGGACTGTACCCATTCCTCTAACTATCCATTACAAGTGTGATCTTAAATACCGAAAATGTTGGTTATAGAAGTTTTCGAGGGAGATTTTTGATTAAGTCTAAGTTTGGTCAATGAAATATTCTAAATGCACTCTAGGAGCAACATAGAGTTAAAACTAGATAATCATGCGATACTATGATTTGCAATGGGTTAAGTATGCAACTATCGATTGTCATTTCACATAATTAGAATTGCATGTTCATGGTCTTTCGAGCCTCTAAACACGACAAACTAGCCTCACTACATCATTGTGAGCGAGGTTGCTACTTCTAGTTCGTGGGTAATCAATTATGTTGTGGTTTACGTGGAAATGATTAGGGACTTTCGTGAGTCTAATCATTTAACTCAACTTAGCCTCACAACTACTTCTTCGAGTGGTGATTTGATAATTCTAAATCGGTCTTTAAATACCCCCATTTTATCAACCAAGCAAGGTGTTAGGTACATTTCTATCCTAACACGAAATTATACCAAGAGATATAAACATGCTCCTCACATTCTCCTGTTCTAACCTAGGTCACTGCTTTCTCAAGCCTATGCCCAAGCTAACGTATATGTTTTCATGGTGATCAATCATAAAGACAACCAACAATCCAGAATGCAAGACGGAAGCAACAATCAATAACTTAATTTCAAAACAATTTCATAGAATCACAATCATAATGCATGGCTTCAACCCTAGAGGAAGGGTTCTAGCCATTCATGTTCGTAAAACTACAAGAAACTACAACTAAATTAACATACTTACAAGAATTTGGTAGATGAGAAGGGAATTTGACAAACCCTAGATGAGTTCTCCCACTTCTCCCTTCACTCCTAGGTGGTTTTCCAGAATAAAATCGTGACAAAGTGGTTTTAGGAGCTAAGGGACCTATTTATAATAAATGAGAATCGTGCACAATTTAGCCTATCATGGAATGGCTCTGTGGCACGAAGTGTATCGCGGAGCATTGCCTCCGTGACACGGAGGTAACGCGGAGGCTCTCTAGAAATTGCTCCGGAAGCCAAAACTGCTGAGTGTCACCGCGCTGCCGGCGTGACACGCTGCTCATGCAGCGCATTGGCAGTCCCCTGGCATGGCACGCTACCTGGCGCGCTGGAGCCTTGCCATGGCATGCTCTTTGCCGACCTTCGCAATTTGCTCCCGACTCCATTCCTCTACTTCACCAACTTATGAATTAGTTCCTCAAAATCATTGAAACCTACAAAACAAGGACTAATCATGTTGGTTAGCACATATATTCACATTTGTATAAAATTACATGAAAATGTATAAAATAAATTAGATAAACAAGACTAAATTAAGTTATAAAGCATCACTCAGACATGCTATTTTTGCCCGAGATCAGTGGTGACCCCCAACAGGGGATGAGTGGCAGGCCTCTAGTATACTTAGCATCTCTACCTCGGGCACGCATCTTTGAATCACCCCATCAGCACATATGCGAAATAAATAGGGCTCATCCCAGAAAAACTTCTGCATGTCAGACATAAACTTCTTCCTCTGGTGAAAAGATAAGTGTTTCGATACAACATCACTCACCAGATAATTAGCAAAGTCTGCAAACCATGGGATGAGATCCTATGAGGCTGCTAAAACCTGCTCGTCTGGGAATGCATCATCTATGTCATGCTCATCTCGAAGTGTTGCATCAGGTTCATCTTGATAAGTGATCCGCCACCTGGTTTTCAGTCCCTTTTCAGCATTTACCTCGAACTCGAACTCTTGTAGCAGCAGAACCCATCGAATCAATCGTGCCTTGGCATCCTTCTTTGCCATCAGATATCTCAAAGCTGCATGGTTTTTATGTACTATCACCTTAGTTCCAAGCAAGTATGCTTGAAACTTCTCAAATGCAAAAACTACAGCCAACAATCCTGTTCTATCATGGTGTAATTTTTCTGAGCTGCATTAAGAGCCTTTCTAACATAATAAATAGGATGGAAAATCTTTTCACGCCTCTAACCCAACACAGCTCCTAGGGCCACTCCTCTAGCATCACACATAACCTCGAACAGTAAAGACCAGTTAGGTGCCACTATAATCGGGGTAGTGGTCAATCTCTCTTTTAGGCATTCAAACGCCTTCAAACATGCCTTATCAAAACAAACTTCACCTCTTTCTCAAGTAGATTACACAAAGGATGTGCAATCTTTGAGAAGTCCTTGATGAATCTCCTGTAAAACCCTACATGACCAAAAAGCTTCGAACACCTTTCATAGAAATTGGAGGTGGTAGATTAGCAATTACCTCGATCTTGGCCCGGTCCACCTTAATACCCTTACCAGAAATCTTTTGGCCTAGCACTATACCTTCTTTGACTATGAAATGAAACTTTTCCCAACTAAGCACCAAGTTGATCTTTTCACATCGCTCAACACCTTGCTCAAACGAGCCAAACAATCTTCGAATGAATCACCCACCACCGAAAAGTCATCCACAAAGACTTCAATCATGTCTTCCACCATGTCAGAGAATATGGACATCATGCAATGCTGAAAAGTGGCGGGTGCATTACATAACCAAAACGACATCCTCTTAAAAGCAAATGTACCATATGGACAAGTGAACGTGGTCTTCTCTTGGTCTTCGGGGGCTATAGAAATCTAATTGTACCCCGAATAACCATCAATGAAATAGTACCATCCTCTGCCTACAAGTCGGTCTAGCATCTGATCCATGAATGGCATAGGATAGTGATCTTTCTGAGTCTAATGGTTCAAATTCCTATAGTCCATGCATATTCTCCAACCGGTGACTGGTCTTAGAGGAATGAGCTCATTGTTAGCATTTGGGACCAATGTGATTCCTCCCTTCTTTGGTACACATTGAACTGGGCTCACCCATTTGCTATTTGCAATAAGGTAAACCATACCTGCATCTAACCACTTGATGATCTCCTTTTTGACCACATTTTGCATAGGTGGATTCAACCTACGCTGATGCTTAATGCTTGGAATACAATCTAGCTCTAGGTGGATCTTATAAGTGCAAATACCGACTGGATTCCAATAATGTCTGCAATGGTCCACCCGATGGATTTTTTATATCTCTTCAAAATGGAGACCAAAGCCTCCACTTTCCATTCCTCTAAGTCAGCTACAACAATGACCAGTAAAGTGTTGCCGGTTCCTAAAAATACATACTGCAAATGAGATAGAAGTTCTTTGAGCTCTAATACCGGAGGCGCCTCAATAGATGGCTTGGATGGTGGGGTTATTCGATTCTTCAGGTCAAGATCAATCTTCTTTTGGAGCATAAGTGTGTGACCCCATGCCAGCAAGTGCATCAACGATCTCCTCACCCCCATGGATCTCCTCATCACCAACATCCATCAAAACTGTTGCTAAGTGGTCAAGGATCAATAACTCCGCTATAGGCATAATTGGGAACTCAGGTTCCACAACATCAATTAGTGAGACCACCCTCATGTCATTTGGCTACTTTATGGATCTGCATACATTGAATGTCACTTCCTCATTGTTCAACCGGAATTTCAGCTGTCCAGTCTCCATATCTATAAGAGCACGTCCGATGGCGAGGAATGGCCGCCCCAATATAATGGGGACCTCAAAATCAACTTCATAGTCCAGGATGACAAAATCAGCCAAAAATATAAAGGACTCTGCCTTTACTAGAACATCATAGAGAATTCCCACCAGATACTTCACCGTACAATCTGCCATCAAAAGCCGCATTGTAGTCGATTTGGGGGCTCCAAAGCCCAACTGTCTGAACACTACTAGCGGCATCAAATTAATACTAGCACCCAGATCACATGGTGCCTTAGAAAAATTAAAGGCTCCAATAGTACACGGTATGGTGAACACTCCAGGGTCTTCCTTCTTCTGAACAAGAGAACGGGATGCTATTGCACTACAATGGTGCAAATTATCAGTAGGTTCGAAGCTCACAGTCCTCTTTCTAGTGACAAGGTCCTTCATGAATTTAGCATAGATGGGCATCTGCTCAAGTGCCTCGACTAATGGGATGTTCACAGATAATTATTTCAACATGGAGATGAATTTGTGATACTTCCCATCTTCGACCTTTTTCTTCAATCGTTGTGGAAAAAGGGGAGTCGGTCTAGGAATAGGTGTGAACTTGTGCGGTGCCTCCTTCTCCTTCTCATTTCCAGATACATGCTCCTTTGCATTACTAGGAGCAGTCTTCACCACAGAATCATCAACCAAAATTGGATCCTCAAAATTTGCTATCCTATCATCATCAATCAATACAGGCTCTTTTGTCTCATCAATCATAACCGGCCTCGGAGGATCAACTGTCACCTTCTCACTCCTAGTAGTGACCGCCATGCAGTGACTGTAATTTTTTGGATTTTGCACTGTGTTGCTGGGAAGTGTGTCTTTCTGCCTCTGATTCATCGCAACAAACATTTGACTCAGCGGCTGCTCAATTTGCTTAGTGGCCACGGCATGTGATTCCACCTTTTGATTCATACCAGAAATATCAGTGCGGAGCTCCTTGAAATGTTCATCTGTTTCCTCCATCTGCTTAAGTACCTTGGACAACATGTCTTCAACCCTTGAGCCACTATACTCTGGCTCACGGTTCCTTAGAGGGACATACAGACTGCTTTTATCATTCTTGTACTCCTCACGCTTCTTCCAGTCTCCATTGCCTCTATATTGGCCTCGATTTTAATTATCACTGTAATAGCTCCGACCTTGGTTCCCCTGACCTTGACGCCAAGAGTCTTGGTTAGACCCTTGGGTGTTGTTTCGGAAACCCGCCCCTTGACCATTTAGATAATTAGCTTCCTCTTCATATTCAGATTCACCTCCATCATTTCTCGGGGCCTTGCCCTAAGAACCCACAGCATTCACTTTTTCAGCTCCGGCTCCCATCAAATGCTTAGCAACAAGCCCCATTGTGGTCTTTATCTTAGCAATATCCTGATCTCATTCTTCATCCTTTCTTCTCTGTTCTGCAGACATACCTACCGCATAAGAACCAGTTGGAATCTCCGATTCTCTTGTGTGCCATGCGCGGTTGGTTTTGGTGATTCTACCAAGTATCACAGCAGCCTCGACATAAGTATGGCTCATGAATGATCTGCTAGATACGGTATCAGCCACCGCCTTGGTGTTAGCATTTAAAGATCTATAGAAAATTTTCAGTAATGTATCTTCTGGGATCCTGTGGTTGGGCACCTTTTTAAGCTTCTTGTTGAACCTCAACCATGTCTCATGAAGTGCCTCAGAATTTAACTGCCTGAAGTTGTATATCTCATCTTTTAACTGCAAGGCTCTGGAAGGTGTGAAAAATCTTTCATGAAAAGCTCTTTCAACTCCCTCCATGTAGTGATAGAATTTTTGGGCAGTTCTGCCAACCAAACCATTGCTTCACTCCCTAATGAAAAGGGAAATAACCTCAGCTGAATTGCATCCTGACTCACTCTCGGTTGTTTATAAACTATGCATATACCCACGAAATTTGTCAAGTGAGTATAGCATCATCAGTTGCATGACCCGCAAATATCCCCTTCATGTTGAGCAGTTGGATCATAGCACTGGTAATATCAAACTTTGACCCTGCAGGCAAAAGGGGAGGGACAATAGCTCCAGTGGCACCGGCTTCGTCAATATCAGCATCATCATCCTCATCAAAATACCAGTGTCTCTGCTGTTTTGGACCTCTGTTTCTTCTAGCTCGCTCTGCTTCAACAGCTAGGTGTTTCTCTTTAGCAACCCTTGCTAGCTCTCTATCTCTTTCCCGAGCTTGTTCCTCAGCCAACATTCTAGCAGTAGTTTGGTCCACTGTCTCTTGCTCTTGTATGTTGGTCATTCTTCTCAGATTTCTCAGTTTTTTCTCAAGTTCATGATCGATTTGAACCAGGGATTTTCCTTGGCTCGTAGTACTGCACATGCACGAACCTAAAACCTGTTAATAACAAAAGCAACAAAAAAATAAAAAGGAAATAAGAACCAACAGTAAAGCAAACACAATTAACAAAAGCCTTAGCCGTATTCCCCCGCAACGGCCCCAAAACTTGATGTCTCCCAAATTATATCTCGCAATTGAGGTATAAAGCGGTCGATGTCAAATATAGAACCCAACAAAGGTTGAGGTCGATCCCATAGGAAATATGGAAAGAACTTGAGTTAATGTGATTAGCTATTACCATCGGATTACTTATTTCCTGGAGGGAAAGAAATAAAATAATAAACAAGAGTAAAGACAACTAGATGTTTAAATCAATTTCGGTTTGTATTCAATCAACAAATTGACTAGGATTGTGTTCCCCAAGACCTCATAACCACAAGGCTTTTACACTAGTGATCTATTCTGGTGTTTAACATGAAATATTTGTAAGTTAAGTTCACCTAAATAGTTGGTCCCCTATCTAGATGATTATCTCCATGCAACTTGGTCCGTATACGGGTGTATGCTTAATTAACCCTTACCCTTAATATCAGATTAGCTATTCCCAGACATGTTCAAGATATTAGTTGAGGGTTGATAGCCTCAAATCTCCGTTGTTAATCCCTTTTTCCCATTCACTACCCCTTGATCCGGTAAGTAAGAATAAGGCAAGTCCCAACGTTTGCAACTGTTAAGAAATAATTAAAACGAAGGAAAAAATAATACATGCATTAAACCTCATTTAAGAATCACTATGTTTTTTACCTATATGTGTTAATTCATCATGGTTACCACAACCCTTGTTATGGGTTTAGCTACTCATGCTTGAATAATCACAATCACAAAATATAGAATAAATCATTATTGTAACTTACAATAACTCGTAGAAGAAAACCACGTGAATTGAATATAACTCCAAAACCGATGAACAAAACTCGAATGTTGATTAATTCCCAAAATCAAGAACAAAATTACAAACTTTGTTTCTTAAACCAAGAATGATTGTTCACAACACTAGAATCCACGTGAGTAAAAATAAACTGTTACGAAAAATAAACCTAAAAATTATATTTATAATTCCAAACAAATCGTATCTTAACTAAACTTGGATTCCAGGTCAGCATGGGTAACGTGTTACACCCCGTCAATTCTTGACATTTAGATGTCTTATTCGCATGTTGGTTAATAGTTTTAGAATGCCATACATGCTAGAAAAAGGCCCGGGGAAAGACCGGACAAGCACCACGTCGAACCATCGCAAGAAGAGGCTGGGCAGACCCCCTCAGCGATGGCCAACGTGTTACGGAGGGCTCACCTCCGCGATGGACAACGTGCCATGGAAGTGAGGTTCAGCCCCAAGTATATAAAGCCCCCACTTTGTTTTCTTGTGATAATTATCAGATATTTTCCAGTGAGCAAATAGAAAATAGAGAGAACGAAGGGTTTAATATAAATTCCTTCTGTTTACGCTGTTAAACGCAGTTCAAACTCAAATTAACTTCGGGTAGCTAAGTATAAAGCTGCTGGGAGCATTCCTACGGAGTTAGTTTCGCGAAATTCGGCCGGTGAATCGTCGTCACACCGAGATAAGGTAAGTGAAATTTCTCCAAATTAGTTTCAATATACTCCTAGCCCTAAAGTGAGTATTTCTCCCTTCTGGACATCAGAGAAATAGCGAGTTTTCGGCTGTTTTTCAATAAGTCAAAGTTTGGGCTATATATATATTCAAAGTAGTATTTTCTTCCAGAATATCGATGAATTTAGTTCTAATTGCTATGAATATGAATGCAGTTGAAAGGAATAGCTGGATATTGGCCGATTATGCCAGTTAGCCAAGAAGTCAGTAACTAAGGTATGTAAAGCCAGTTTCTTTGGCAAGTTAGTAATTCTAGTATAGTAAAATAGAATAAATTCTAGAAGAAAGTTCCAGAAGTCGAGTATTAAGCTCAGTGTGAATTCAGTAAATATGTTTTGTATTATTATGTCGTATTCACAATAAAATTCAGTAAATTAGTATCAAACAGTGAGATATTATTTCAAACTCAGTATCAGATTCAGTGTAATTCATCCGGAGATTCAGAATAGAATATCAGAACATGAACAGTATCATCAGATTTATCATACATGTTATATGTGATTATTGTTGTTTGTAGAGACCTGATTGTTTTATGTGGGCACCCCTAGAGCTTCCTTGCCGCCCCATGATTAATAGCTGTGTCGACTCGCCTGCCAGAGGGTGAGGATACGTCACTCCAAGGAGTGGCATGCCGTCCGCAGTAGGACGAAGATGGGATGTAGCAGGCTGATCAGCATTATAGCATACCCTGTCGAGCGTTTGCGCCCAGGGCACAGATTACAAATTACAAATACAGATCTCAGATTACAGTTACAGGAGTCCTCCTAACTCAGATACAGTTATAGTCAGGGGCCCAGAGAGCCCAAGCTGCATACCCAGGGGGCCAGCGGGGTTCTCGTAGTTATTAGGTGAGTGGAGTGAATTTATTTTTGGATGGCGACCCAGGTAGGGGTATATAGATTGCGTGTTGATTGGCACCTTCCGGCTTATGGGGGCTGGTAGAGGTTCTTGTATGCTATATATATATATATATATATATATATGTTAATTATTAAATTGATAAATAGCAGGACGCCGCATCGACAGGTATGATTCTTATCTTCTTTCCAATACAGTTAAGCTCAGTACAGATTCTACTATTTCATACAGTCTTAGCTATCTTCTGTCATTTCAGTAACTATCAGTATTATTGCTTATCTTCAGATATGTTTGGTTTTTGCTCTGCATACTCGGTACCAGTGGTACTGACGCCCGTTTGGGGGCGCTGCATTACTTGCCTGCAGGTACTCATAGACGAGGAGCTGATCCCTCGTAATTCCACCCAGCATACAGAGTCATCAGCTCCTGTCATCCGAAGCTTGACAGCTAGAGGTTTATTTCTCTTTCTGTTGTACAGTACGAGTAGGTCGGGGCCCTATCCCGACCATCTTATTATCATTCTTAGAGGCTTACAGATTGTATATTCCCTGTGGTTAGCTGTACCAATCGTGTGAGGCCGTGTGTATGTTTTAGTTCGTTTATGTTGGTCGTGTGGGGCCTTATTCAGTTGGTAGTGGTGATCTTGTTGGTCACGTAGCAGTTTAGCACTTGTTTTCTTGATTCAGAAATAACTAGTCAGCATGGTGGCCTTGTCGGCCTGCATAGGTTCCTTTATACTACTGTTGTTCTAGTTAGCTGTTGTTGTCTTACAGGTGGCTATAGGCCTAGTCGGCCGGAGGCTGTATTTACATCCATTATATAGCTCGTTGGTTCCACGAACCCAGAGTTAGAGCCAACCTGGCACCAAAAGTGCTTAGGCTCAATAGTCCAGTAGTCCAGGTCATAGTAGGGCATTAGGTGCCAGTCATGCCTCCCAAGGCGGGGCATGACAAACTTGGTATCAGAGCAGGTCGTATCCCAGGGAGTCTACAAGCCGTGCTAAGTAGAGTCTTGTCTATGGATGTGTTGTCAACCACATACCATAGGCAAGAGGCTATAAGGCATGATAGGATGGTTACTCTTTCTTCATATTCTGTCGTGCTATAGAGTAGTACAGTATAGGGTTGAGTCCCTAAAACTTATCATACTCTTTGTTTACAGATAAAATGGCAGACCAACGATATCCTTCACTGGTAGAAGACTGGATACCGCAGCAGGAGAAGGCACCATCAGGATGCCTCAGCCTCACTTAGAATCAGCCCGATCTGAGGGCGATACAGAGGCATCATCTCGACCTTCACAGCAGTCCCCACCCCACCAGGAGCCACTCGGGACGACATTACCTCCGACAGTTCCCGTACCCACACCATCCGACCAGGAAATTTGAAGTGCAGTAGTTATGTTGGCACAAATGATGGCTACTCAGCGCCAGTCAGTGCCACCCGTAACCGCAGAGTCATCAGGTGGGCCTGGCAGTTCGAGGGTTCGAGAATTCTTGGCACTAGGTCCCCCATAGTTCACAGGGTCGGATCAGGCAGAGGACCCCCAGGATTTCCTGGATCAGATGCAGAGAATCTTTTGGGTCATGCATGTGACATCTACAGAGTCGGTTGAGTTAGCGTTATTCCGGCTGCTGGATATTGCTGTGTTGTGGTACGAAAGTTGGGAAAGGTCTCGAGGGAGAGATGTTGCCCCTCCGACCTGGTCCAACTTGTCAGAGGCTTTCCTAGACCGTTATCTGCCACGAGAAATCCGACAGGCCCGGATGGACCAGTTTTTGCACTTAGAGCAGGGGGCGAGAAGTGTACAGGAATACGCCCTACAGTTCAATTCCCTGGCCCGCTATGCTCTAGCCTTTGTGGACACCATGCCATATAGAGTCCACCGGTTTATTATTAGTCTGAACCCAGAATATATTGAGGCATGCATGACAGCTAAGCTGCGGGAAGATATGGATATTGCTCGGGTGCAGGCCTTTGCCCAGACCATTGAGGGCCTTAGACAGCGGCAGCAGGATAGCAGACGAATAAATCAGGAGCAGCGCCACAGGGATAGATCAGATGAAATACAGAAGGAGATTCAGAGAGGACCTAGGCCACAGTTGTCAGATAGGCCACCTAGACCCCCACCTCCATCACAGAAGCAGAGGGGTAGACTCAGTCGCAGAGGACAGTCAGAGTTCCCCGGCAGTTCTCGAATGGTAGATTCACCTCAGCAGAGGAGGGCAGAGAAGAGCAGGTACACACCCCCACCTTTCCCTATTTGCAGCCGACCCCACACTGGAGCTTGCAGATATGGCTCCACAGGGTGTTATATATGCGGGCAGGAGGGTCATGTGATGAGAGATTGTCCAGCCAGGGGTCAGGGTAGCTGAGATAGTCAGGAAAAGGCATCAGTAGGGCCGCGAGCTCCAGCATCCTCGGCAGGGCGCAGGCCCTCAGGTCCAGCAGGTAGAGGCCGAGGTAGATTAGGGGCCTCGAGTTCAGGTATGGGCCCAAGTCATACCTATGCATTACCAGGGAGACAGGACTCAGAGGCGTCTCCAGATGTGGTAACAGGTATGATGACTATCTACTCACACCCTGCTTATGTATTGATTGATCTAGGATCTACTTTGTCCTACGTTACCCCATTTGTGGCTCGAAAGTTTAGTGTTGCACCAGAGTTGCTTCAGCAACCCTTTTCAGTATCCACACTCGTTGGTGACTCCATCATAGCTAGAAGGGTCTATCGAAGGTGTACAGTAGAGGTTGTTGATCGTCAGACCACAGTAGATCTGGTAGAATTAGAGATGATTGATTTCGATGCCATTATGGGTATGGATTGGTTAGTGTCGTGCTATGCCAATGTAGAATGCTGGACCAAGATAGTCCAATTCCACTTTCCAAGGGAGGTCGTACGAGAGTGGAAGGGCAACATAGCTACGCCAAAAGGTAGGTTTATTTCCTACCTTCAAGCGAGGAAGTTGATAGCTAAAGGATGTATCTATCACATAGTTACAGTCCAGGATGTTCGGGTAGAGCCTTCGACTCTCCAGTCTGTTCCAGTGGTTAAATTCCCTGACGTATTCCCAGATGAGCTACCTAGTATTCCCTCAGAAAGAGAAATAGATTTTGCAATTGATTTGCTACCAGGCACTCAGCCCATATCAATTCCTCCGTATCGTATGGCTCCTGCTGAACTCAGAGAATTAAAGGAGAAATTGAAAGATCTGTTAGATAAGGGCTTTATCAGGTCGAGTACTTCACCTTGGGGTGTGCTAGTTCTATTTGTGAGAAAGAAGGACGGCTCACTCCGCATGTGTATAGACTACCGGCAGTTGAATAAGGTTACAGTCAAGAATAAGTATCCGCTTCCCAGAATAGATGATTTGTTTGATCAGTTACAGGGGGCCAGATATTTCTCCAAGATTGACTTATGATCCGGATATCATCAGGTTCGAGTTCGTGAAAGGGACATTTTGAAGACTGCCTTCAGAACTAGATATGGCCATTTTGAATTCCTAGTCATGTCCTTTGGGCTGACAAATGCTCCCGCAGTATTCATGGACCTGATGAACAGCATCTTCAGACCATACCTGGACCTGTTCGTGATAGTGTTTATTGACGATATTCTGGTGTATTCTCGCTCAGAGGCAGACCACCAGGATCATTTGCAGACAGTGCTCCAAATTCTCAGGGACCGTCAGTTGTATGCCAAGTTCTCTAAATGTGAATTTTGGCTGAACTCAGTAGTCTTCTTAGGGAATATCGTGTCGGACGCTGGTATACAAGTAGACACACATAAAATAGAAGCAATAAAAACATGGCCCAGACCTACCACTCCGGCTGAAGTACGCAGTTTTCTAGGATTAGCAGGGTACTACAGAAGATTTGTTGAGGGATTCTCCACCATAGCGGCACCTCTAACTAAGCTGACGCAAAAAGTAGTAAAGTTTCAGTGGATGGAGGCATGTGAGCAGAGTTTCCAGGAATTAAAAGATAGGTTGACCTCTGCCCCAGTGTTAGCATTGCCAGAAGGTACAGAGGTTTATGTAGTTTATTGTGACGCTTCGGGTATTGGATTAGGATGCCTGTTGATGCATCATGGTAAAGTAATTGCTTATGCTTCCAGACAGCTGAGGAAACACGAAAAGAATTATCCTGCCCACGACCTAGAACTAGTCGCTGTGATTTACGCCCTAAAGATATGGAGACATTACTTATATGGCATCCATGTGGATATCTTCACTGATCATAAAAGCCTACAGTATATCTTCACCCAGAGAGAGTTGAATTTGCAGCAACGTCGCTGGTTGGAGTTGTTGAAAGATTATGATGTAAATATTCTGTATCACCCAGGAAGAGCCAACGTAGTAGCAGATGCCCTTAGCCGTAAGTCTATGGGGAGTTTGGCATACTTTCATCCCGAGCAGCGGGAATTGGCCCGAGAAATACACCAATTAGCCAGTTTAGCCGTTCGTGTAGCAGAAACAGAGGACAACAGAGCGGTAATTTAGAACACCGCAGTGTCATCATTATTTGTGGAGGTAAAGGAATGGAAGTATGAAGATCCTGACCTGGTTTAGCTTAAAGATAGAGTTCAACAAGGAAAAGCGTCGGATTTTCAGGTAACTGAGGATAAAGTGTTGCGATGTAAAAGGCCGCCTTTGTGTTCCGGGTGTTTCAGGGCTTCGCCAGCAGATTATGGGCGAGGTACATTACGCCGGCTATTCTATCCATCCAGGCGCGACAAAAATGTACCACGATATCAAGGGAATCTACTGGTGGCCAGGCATGAAGAGGGAAATAGCAGAATTCGTAGCCCAGTGTCCTAACTGCCAACAAGTAAAAGTTGAACACCAGAAACTAGGCGGGCTGACTCAAGACATAGCGGTGCCTCTTTGGAAGTAGGAAGCAGTAAATATAGATTTTGTAGCGGGATTACCCCGCACCAGGCATAGAAATGACTCGATTTGGGTAATTGTTGACTGACTGACAAAATCAGCCCATTTTCTGCCAGTAAGGGCTACTTTCTCTGCCGAAGATTATGCTGAGTTGTATATCAGAGAAATAGTCAGACTGCACGGTGTTCCAATGTCCATTATCTCTAACAGAGGGGCACAATTTACAGCCAAATTTTGGCAATCATTTCAGCGAGACCTGGGAACGCACTATTCAGACCCTCGAGGATATGTTACGAGTGTGTGAGTTGGATTTTGGAGGTAGCTGGGATGAGCACTTACCACTTATTGAGTTCGCTTATAATAATAGTTATTATTCAGCTATCCAGATGGTGCCTTATGAGACATTGTATGGGCGGAAGTGCAGATCGCCAGTTGGCTGGTTTGAATTAGGAGAGTCAACGCTGATTGGGTCGGATATTATTCATTAGTCAGAGGAAAAGGTAAAGCTTATCCGAGAACGCCTACTGACTGCTCAGAGCCGCCAGAAATCGTATGCTGATATGCAGCGTAGAAATTTGGAATTCAATGTGAATGACTGGGTATTCTTGAAAGTCTCTCCAATGAAATAAGTGATGAGATTTGGCAAGAAAGGCAAGCTCAACCCGAGATTTGTTGGGCCTTATCATATTCGCCGAAGAATAGGCCAAGTGGCATACGAGTTGAACTTACCTCCAGAATTTGAGTCTGTTCACCCAGTTTTCCACGTGTCCATGCTGAGGAAGTATATAGGAGACCCCTCCAGAGTTGTCCCAGTTCAGGATGTCCAGGTTACGGAGGAGCTAGCTTATGAAGAGGTTCCAGTAGCCATACTAGACCGGAAGATTCGCAGATTAAGAACTAAAGATGTTGCTTCTGTCAAGGTATTATGGCGTAGCAGGAACCGAAAGGAAATGACTTGGGAAGCAGAGGAAGATATGAAAGTCAGATATGCTCAGTTATTTCAGACTTAATCAGCCAGAGGTACATTAGTATTGTTGTTTTATGAGTTGCCTTCTATTTATGTGTATAAATGAAATAGTTGACTCTAGTCTATTGCGTGATGAATATTATAGTATTGTGTGGAATACCTGTATTGGACTTTTCTGCGTTTCAGGATTTTTGAGGTAGTCCATATTACAGGGGAAACTCTGCCAAAATTTTTCAAGAATAAGTCGAGTAAGTTGAGATCCTTGTGAGCAGGAGTTTACATTCGAGGACGAATGTTCTTAAGGGGGTGGGGGATGTTACACCCCGTAAATTTTTGACATTTTTAGATGGCCTATTCACATGTTGGTTAAGAGTTTTAGAATGGCATACATGCTAGAAAAAGGCCAGGGGAAATATCTGACAAGCGCCACGTCGAACCATCGCAAGAGGAGGCTGGGCAGACCCCCTCAGCGATGGCCAACGTGTCACGGAGGGCTCACCTCCGCGATGGCCAATGTGCCACGGAGGTGAGGTTCAGCCCCAAGTATATAAAGCCCCCACTTCGTTTTCTTGTGATAATTATCAGATATTTTCCAGTGAGCAAACAGAAAACAGAGAGAACGAAGGGTTTAATATAAATCCCTTCCGTTTACGTTGTTAAACGCGGTCCAAACTCAAATTAACTTTGGGTTGCTAAGTATAAAGTTGTTGGGAGCATTCCTGCGGAGTTAGTTTCGCAAAATTTGGCCAGCAAATCATCGTCATGCCGAGCTAAGGTAAGTGGAATTTCTCCAAATTAGTGTCAATATACTCCTAGCCCTTCTGGACTTCCGAGAAATAGCGAGTTTTCGACTATTTTTCGATAAGTCAAAGTTTGGGTTATATATATATTCAAAGTAGTATTTTCTTCCAGAATATCGATGAATTTAGTTCTAATTTCTATGAATATGAATGCAGTTGGAAGGAATAGCTGGATTTTGGTCGAGTTACGCCAGTTAGCCAAGAAGTCAGTAACTAAGGTATGTAAAGCCAGTTTCTTCGGCAAGTTAGTAATTCTAGTATAGTAAAATAGAATAAATTCTAGAAGGAAGTTCCAGAAGTCGAGTATTAAGCTCAGTGTGAATTCAGTAAATATGTTTTGTATTATTATGTCGTATTCACAATAAAATTCAGTAAATTAGTATCAAACAGCGAGATATTATTTCAAACTCAGTATCAGATTCAGTGTAATTCATCCAGAGATTCAGAATAGAATATCAGAACATGAACAGTATCATCAGATTTATCATACATGTTATATGTGATTATTGTTGTTTGTAGAGACCTGATTGTTTTATGTGGGCACTGTTGACACCCAATATTGACCTCCCTACGCTCTTATATGTTGCTTACATATATATATTTTATTTACCTTTTTATGTAAATATTTGACTTGCATTTATGTTTGTAAAATAATTAATTATCGTAATATTGCCAAAATTATTTCAAGTTACATATATATGATTGATATTAATTTTAATTTTTTATATTAAATGATTATGTCGTATATAATACATTTTCGTATTAATATACGCCCTTATTTTGAAATATATATTTTACTTAATAAATTATTTACATAACTTTTACTAAATTTTACAAATTTATTTGCGTAATAATATTACTCGAATTTATAAATTATTTATGTTAATAATATAATTTTTATAATATTCGATAACTTAATTTTATTTTGTAGTCATAAAATTATTTTAAAAAATAATAATTTAATTATATAATATTTACATAAGTCTACTAAAATTTAGGATTTTATTTATTAATAATAATATTTATATGATTTTTCTATAATTTAAACTATTTTATTATCTATTTATTAAATTATCTACAAGTGTAGTATATTTATTAATTTAATAGCAGCTAAAACCAATCTCATCTAATTAATTTAAATTCTAGTCATTTCTATTCAATTTCATTCAATTTATTTAAAGTTTAGCCACTTTTTGCTTAAATCATGTCAATTTTAGCCTATTTTGTTTGCCATTCTGGCTACTATTTAAATTCAATTTCAGCCATCAATTATATTCAACCCGCGACCCGCCTATGACCCGCGGATACTACCCTGAACCGACCCATCCCCTAGATCGAATCTCAGTCGTCTATTCATTTGATCCTACGGTTGATGTTTAACCCTACTATATTCCCTTATTTATCCTCATACCCCAAAAACCCTTTCATTTTTTTCTTTCCTTCACTTGACTAATGTTGTCGCCCACCTCCCTCTCTCCCTTCTCCCCATTTTTTCCGGCGACAAACCAACCTCAGCGCCGCAACACCCACACCCGCCTCTTCTTCTTCGTCTTCTCCAATGAATCCGGCCACCACCGGAGATATCCCACCACCATCTCCCTCTTCTCCCCCTCACCCGCCTCTTCTTCTTCGTCTTCTCCGACGAATCTCGCCGCCACCGCGAAAATCCAGCCCCAAAACCTCTCGTGAACCACCGATAAACAGCCAGACCACCGGTCAAAAGCAGTTGCGCACCCCTAATCTCCTTTCTTCCTCGCCTCATCGTCTCCACCTCATCTCCGTCCAGCTACCGCCATCTCCATTAACTTCACACCAACCCCTCCTCCTCTCTCGCCGCAAAACCTCACCTTGCCAGCCACCCGATCTCCCTCTTCTCTTCATTTTCTTCTCCAGCAAACACCCGGCAAGACCCTTTTCTCCTCACCTCCGTCCTTTCTCTTCGTTCCGCCACCAAACTACCAGCCCCGACCACCAGCACCTCTCTCTTAGTTATCTTTTCTTCTCTTTCTCTGTGTACATTATTTCCAGAAATCTCAGGTTCTCATTTGGTATTATTTTGTTTATTTATTTATTTATTTATTATTATTGTTATTATTATTATTATTATTATTATTATTATTATATATCATTGTTGTTGTTATTATTATTATTTTATATGACAAGTGTGGTGAAATCTTAACCCCAAATTGTTTCCTGCTTTTTGAGTTTCTCAACAAAATGTTATGCAAATAACTATAGCATTTATAAACCTTGGTTCAAAAATTAAGTGCTCAGACTTGTTTACCTAAGCCAATTCGCTACGTTAATTGATGCTTTTTCGTATATTTTTAGAAATCTTAATTACTTGATCATTTAGAGTGACACTTTGGTTTATAATAATTTTCCTCTGCATGATAGCTTTATATGATAATTATAGTGACTAAAGAATATTAGGATTTGCAGCATTCTTCATGTGATAATAAGGTCTTTGTGCTTGCATTGTTGTTATTTAAAACGTATGAAAGTTTTGGCACATGTTTATTTCAGTAGATTTGGCTATTAGCATATTTGACTAGTGATTGCCTTGAATGATTCATTTCCTACTTTGTATAATTATATGAACTGGTACATTTTTTACATATTGGAGGGAAACTTAAGATCCTGTGAGATTAATATAAGTCTTTCAAATTTCTTGGTAGATTTCGACTACAATCAATTCAATGTCTATGATTAAGGGAAATCTTGTGTGATTCATATTTATTTTTACTAGTTCTGCTAATATAATTGGAGAAGCTATAGTATTGAATATTCTGATAAGTTTTGATATGATTTGCCCTAAATTGATTCTACTGTTATTTAAGAGAAGCTTGTGCGGTTCATGTCTCCTTTCAAGCATCTCTCTGACTAAGTATGGGATAGATTTATTATTCAACTGTCCTATGGTAACATATGATTTTGCATTTATGCGATCAGCTTTAGTATCTAAATATTTTTGGTAAAGCTAAATGTTTTTGTCTCGAAATTAATCCTGTCATCTTTGATCAATATGATTGGTATCCTTTTTCTGTCCTTCCCTTAGTTAGAGTACATGCTCATTTTGAACTGATCCTGTCTAAGGAAAATCATGATTTCGTCTCTCTTCTTGAATTAATATGAAAAGATTAGTGTTTGTCCATTTATGTTAATTTGATATTCTTGCCTTAACGTTTTATGTGACAGCCTTAATTCGTGATTAATTTATGGTAAATATTCTTTATTGATTCTTCCATTCTTTTCAGTATCTGTAATTATGGAAGAGAGATTATTTGATTTTATTGGTCTAGAAAAATAATATTTAGAGTAATTTCTAATTTGATTTGCCCTATTTGATCTATTATTTATTAATTTATAATAAATATTCCATAAGGGTAAGATTTCTTAGGAGTGCATTTATGACAAATATATTTGATTGATCATGTTTAAGGGAATCTAGGTGACGAATTTTATTTTCTTCCTTTTTGCGTTGATTTTATTATTTGTTTATTATGGGAAATATAATTAGCTTTTGGAAATCCGTTTTGGCCTTGCTAATTAAGGGAAATTTATTCCTTTGATGGCGGTTCCCATTTTATCTTTTCCCTCTAATCCCTTCTGACTTTTTCTACTATAAGTGGTTCCTTCTTTTTTTTTCTTTTGGGACATTCGAACAGGGATATAGAAAATATTACATTATTACTCTGCTCCTTCAAAAAAAAAATTCATGGTCTTTTTCCCTCCTCAATACGAGCACTGCTCGGGATCCACGAGATCCTTGTGATCTTGACGTATTGAGGTTCGGGTTTCGATTAAAGGAAAAGTTTTTTCTAAAATTGTTGTTTTTGCTCTGCTTGTCTACTGATTCATCGGTCAGTTTCATTTCTCCGTATTACTGTTGATAACAATGTTTGAATTTGATAGTTGTTTTAAGTCTTTAATGATTTTGAATTGCTTTGTTACCATGTCATATTCCGGTAATCTATTTGCATATTAAGATAGTTAATCAACGAGTTGGATCCATGGATTCCCAAATGTATGTTTGTGTACGTGTATTTGTGGCACTACTTGTTTAGCAGGTTACTCTTTTGAGATGAAGAGTCGCCCGGGATGCAAAGGACTATTGATTTCTTTTATTTAATTTATTTATTTTTAATGTTTGTATTAATTTAATTTTTTTTCTTCAATTTGTAATGTTTGTAAAAATGTTGATAATAGTAGAAAGGGGTCTGGGGGCTGGGATTGCATCTTTATTTTATTTTTTTAATTTCTAATCTCACTTAGAAATCATGCCTATAGGAATCTTGTAACATATACCACGTTAGAAATCATCCATATAGGATCTCTACTATTTAATTGAAGTACGTGCTATTTTGGCATTTACCCATAAAAATCTAATTCATCTAATAATATAGGTAACACCAGAAGGACGATCTAATAAAGGTTTAATTGTTTAAATTAGGAGTAATGCCTATATAAATTGCAATGATTAATTTTGAAGCATTTGTGGGTAAGTCAGTCTATTAGAATTATTTTAGGTGTTTGTTGATCCTTTCATCTTTTAAGAAACAATCAGTTTAATGATCTATTTATTACATCCTGCACAGATTATGATACCTGAATATTGATGACCTACTAGATATCATGGCTATAGGATTAATAGATTTGAATGATTTGTCAGAAACTAGTAACTAATACAAACTCTTCTTAAACCAGGCCTAAGTTTTGACATCCTAATCACGTAGGAAATCTATTTTTTATAAATAAGGTTCATGTTCTTTTACTTAACAAATTCTGCAAAAGCACCAGTGATTTAAATTTGTTATATCTTGCCGTTATTTGATTTTAATTTTTTAACTATTTGATTTCATGATACTGCGAGAGTGGTAAGCATGTAAATTTGGAATAATTTGGAGTACGTTTAGGACCCGAATCAGTTTGATAAAAGGCATAAAGGTATTCGCGCTTCTGCATATGGTATGTTAACATAATCAATAAATCCCAATTTGCTCATACGCGTAAAATAATTAGCTTACTGGTTGTCCCCTTTTAACCTAGAAATTATGCCTATAGGTCATGTTTAACTGCTCACTATGACACTCTTTAAATTTTGGTTTCATACGTGAGGTTTGATATTCCTGCATTAGAGATTATGTTTATAGGTTCTACTTGCATCCATTTTGAAATCATGCGCTTAGGTTTAATTCAGAGGCTTAATTGAAACCTATATTTTCTATCTGTCTGCGTTAAATCACCTTTTAATAAAGCCTAAGAATTTTAGAACCCAAACTCCAAAATAGTAGTCCAATCGCCTTTTGGACATTAGGATTGGGACGGGTAGGCACCCGTTAGGGCGTTAGTCTGCTACACTTAGATCGCTTAGGCTTAACAATAATTAAATTAATTAGGCGGGTAGTGGAAAATGATAGTCTATACCCGCTGAATAATATGAGCAACCTAAATAGTTTGCAAAATATTATTTTAGTCGCACGGGGTTATCCCGTTAGGTTAAAATAATTCCCCCTTTTTAAATGTGGAACTACGTTTGACCTGATTCCCTTTCGGGATATGTAGGCGCCTCTTTGAGGTTCGGTCCAATCCTTAAAATTTTTATTTATTTGTTTTGTTATTGTTTCTCAAATTAATTTATCATTTATTATTGTTTGCCTTTATTTGTAATTCCTTATATGCATAAATTGCTAAATTTTTTGTCACGATCTTCTTCCTTCTTATCACTTAGTTTATTTAAGTTGTTACTACTTAAGATAAAAAAATTAATTTTATTTTTATCACTTAGTAAAATACCCCCACTTAAAATGAATCCGGAAGGGACCCACACTTGTGGACCTTGAAAGGTGCCTAACACCTTCCTTTCGAGGTAATTTGAACCCTTACCCGACTCTGGTGACCTAGGCTAGTATAACAGACCTTTAGGTTAATACGGTGTCCTAACGCACCCTTAATCCGTTAGGTGGCGACTCTTCAATTTAATAAATCCTTTAAGAGTTGTCACATGTAGAGTTTCGCTTTCCATGAGGAAAATGGGGCGCGACAGCATGGCAACTCCGCTGGGGATTTTAGGTTTCTAACCATAGCGTGTTCGTTTTTATGTGGAAATTTCATATTCTACTTGCCTGCATATTTGTTTCTAAATTTATTTGTTTCATTTTTAAGGTTAAAATTTCCTTACTTGCATATCTATTTTTGTATGTTCTACTTGTCAATCTGCCTTACTTGAATTATTTTTATTTTGCATGATTAATTTCTTTCCTTTTTTCCTTTTGCCTTTTATTTTATGAACTGTTAATTTTTTTTAATCTCCTACCTTTATGTCTTCCGTTGAATATTCACATGCACACACTTGAAAACAATTGCGTGATTTCACGGTTGTTCACTGTTAATACCCGTATCGAGGAATGTCTCATGATTTGGCCGATCAGCGGTGCGTCGATGGTCATGAGCTTCCTCACTCTCAAGTTGTCCGCTTGAGGGAACCATGTCTAAACCTATTCCTATTCTTAGATATTGACTGTGTATGCCTTTACTAAGTAATACACATCATCTCAAACCTAGAAAAATGCGATGTCCGAAGCACGTCAAAGATTTAGTGAACTTAACTCATGTCCCGAAGTTTTTGTACAATCCCGAAAAGAATGCCTTCTTTATTTATGTGAATTTTGAATGCATATGTCTAATTGGATTTATTATTATTTTAAGATAATTTGTTTCTTTCTATGTAAACCCTTTTCATTAATTCCTCTATTTGCTTCCTTGTTTGAATTATTCCCCATTATTCCCTTTATTTGTTTTCTTATTTAGATTATTTAATCTTTTTCGCATAAGAATTTTTCAGTCCACCTGCCCAACTCTTAAAAACTGTTAATTCATGCATGCATTTAGGAAGTCTCGATACCCTTGGTGTATTGAGACCATTAGTTTTACTTTGCCCAAAGTCTAAAGAGATTTATAATCTCGAAAAGGACATTATCATATCTATTTGCATTTTTATTTGAGAAATCAATATGTCTAAAATGTTGACTATTTGCTCCTTAGGTGGGATGGGTGAAGTTAACATTTCATTATGCAGGTTGTTAAGCACCTATCCGCGTCATATAAGCAAAGAAGAAGCCGAAGATGGAAGAGCATTAACATTTAGGCTATAGCTTTATTTTCTTGTAATCTTTATTTTCTTATCTTATTATGTAAACAAAGCAATAATTTATTTATTTATTTTATGTATTTGAGATTTTAATGGAGCAAATGGAATGACACATTACGACATATTTGACTTTCAAAATGCGCTAGGCCTACCTCTAGTACAAAGGAGGTCCCCAAATAGGAAGACGTATTAATGTGTTTAATATTTTACTTTCAATGTGAAGCGTATTAATGTGTTTTTCTTTCCTTTAATCTTTATCTACAACATGTCATGATTGAGTTTCTTTACTAATTTTATTTTTATGTTTATTGTTTATCTTGATTATTCCCCTTCCTAAGGTTAATTTGTGCATAACCGTCCGCCATACCTTTCTCGTTGTCAATTCACCGAAGCAAGAGGGAAATGAACGACAGTAACAGTTCAGCAGTTAGAATTGACACGGCTACTCCCAAAGATTCCGCAGAGAGTTCGAAAAGAGGGCATCCACCCGAATGTAATGACCTAATTATAAGGATGGAGCAAAAGATTTTAGAACTTCAAGGCGAATTATCTTGAGTCCGCAATACGATCAATCTGTCAGTCCCCCTGGAAACTTCCTTAGAACAACAGGCCGAGATTCATGCTTCTACCAAGCCTCACATCACTTTCACATGTCTTTCTCCAACATCACATCAAGCCTCATATCCTCAAAACAATCCTAGTCATGCCTATTCGTTTTCTCAAAATCATATACAACATTCGCATAATGCCTATGCAACTCCTTCAAATCAAGCCATACCACAAAGACCGTCCACCATGTTTCATTACTTACCTCCTACATTTACATTCAACACGTCTTACGCTCGGAGAGATCATACCCTAAACCCCATTTATATCGAGACTACTCCGGTCACTCATCACTTAGGAGAATCTGGACTCTCTGAGAAAGACAGCTTGATACAGTCTATGGCCGAGGAACTCAAAAAGATGAACAACCGATTACAAAATATTGAAGGGGCCAACAGGATAGAGGGCCTAAGTTATGAAGACCTATGCATACATCCTGACGTCGAGCTACCGGTGGGATACAAACCTCCGAAGTTTGAAATGTTCAACGGCACTGGTGATCCGAAAGCCCACTTGAGGATGTATTGTGACAAGTTGATCGGAGTAAGAGAGATGAAAAAATCCGAGTGAAGTTGTTCATGAGAAGTTTTATCTGGGGATGCCCTAAGCTGGTATGTCGAGCAAAATCTGAGAAAATGAATTAATTGGACTGATATGGCTACAGCTTTTATAGAGCGGTTCGGTTTCAATATAGAGAATGCACCAGACTTACACTACATTCAAAACTTGAAAAGAAAGCCTACAGAGACATTTAAGGAATATGCAACCCATTGGAGGTCTGAGGCCGCCAGAGTGCGACCTCCAATAGAAGAAGTTCAAATGAAGGATATCTTTATGCGGAGTCCGGACCCGCAAGTGCATGATAGATTGATGCTGGTTAGTGAGAAGAACTTCGCTGAGCTCATTAAATTAGGCGAAAAGATTGAGGACGGTATCAAAGACAGTACCATTATCAATTGGGGAGCATTACAAGCAGCCAGCAAAACTTTGCAATCTGGTAGAACCACTGAGAACTAGAACGTGAAAGAGGTGAATGTCGTATCGCCTATAGAAGGACCGAAAACTCTGTCGGGATACCAAGCACCTCTACTTCAATACCAATTGCCTCCATACCATCACTCAATGTTGTTCTACAACCCTGCTGCCTATCATATGCAACCTGCACATTTTCAGCCTCCTCCACCTGCACTCCAAAGGCCACTAGTTTGTCAAAATCCACCGATTCAATAATCTCGCAAGCTTGCGAGACCCCGAGCAAGTTTATATAAGCAGTATACTCCTTTGGGTGAGCCCATAATCCAATTGTATGAGCGACTAAAGGTTGCCGGCTATATCGCTCCAATTCCCGCAATAGTGATGGATACCCATGCGAAATGGCTCGATCATGATAAGATTTGCAACTATCATTCAGGGATGAGAGGACACACCACAGAGGAGTGTCGAGTTTTGAAAGACAAGATTCAAGCATTAATTGATACCAAGGTGATCCACCCGAGATGAAAGTTGATGCCCAAAGCTATCCTCAATTCGATTTTTTTTTCCATTATTCGAAGTTCTTTTTGTACTCTGAACTTTCGGGATACGTAGGCGCCTCTTTGAGGTTCGGTCCAATCCTTAAAATTTTTATTTATTTATTTTGTTATTGTTTCTCAATTAATTTATCATTTATTATTGTTTGCCTTTATTTGTAATTCCTTATATGCATAAATTGCTAAATTTGTCGTCACGATCTTCTTCCTTCTTATCACTTAGTTTATTTAAGTTGTTACTACTTAAGATAAAAAATTAATTTTATTTTTATCACTTAGTAAATACCCCCACATAAAATGAATCCGAAAGGGACCCACACTTGTGGACCTCGAAAGGTGCCTAACACCTTCCTTTCGACGTAATTTGAATCCTTACCCGACTCTGGTGACCTAGGCTAGTATAACAGACCTTTAGGTTAATACGGTGTCCTAACGCACCCTTAATCCGTTAGGTGGCGACTCTTCAATTTAATAAATCCTTTAAGAGTTGTCACGTGTCGAGTTTCGCTTTCCATGAAGAAAATGGGGCGCGACAGGCACCCCTAGAGCTTCCTTGCTGCCCCAGGGTTAATAGCTGTGTCGACTCGCCCACTAGAGGGTGAGGATACGTCACTCCAAGGAGTGGCATGCCGTCCGCAGTAGGACGAAGATGGGATGCAGCATTCCCCATACCAGGCTGATCAGCATTATAGCATACCCTGTCGAGCGCTTGTGCCCAGGGCACAGATTACAGATTACAGATACAGATCTCAGATTACAATTACAAGAGTCCTCCTGACTCAGATACAGTTATAGTCAGGGGCCTAGAGAGCCCAAGCTGCATACCTAGGGGGCCGGCGGGGTGCTCGTAGTTATTAGGTGAGTGGAGTGAATTTATTTTTGGATGGCGACCCAGGTAGGGGTATATAGATTGCGTGTTGATTAGCACCTTCCGTCTTATGGGGGATGGTATAGGTTCTTGTATGCTATATATATATATATATATATATATATATGTTACTTATTAAATTGATAAATAGCAGGACGCCGCATCGACAGGTATGATTCTTATCTTCTTTCCAGTATAGTTAAGCTCAGTACAGATTCTGCTATTTCAGACAGTTTTAGCTATCCCCTGTCATTTCAGTAACTATCAGTATTACTACTTATCTTCATATATGTTTGGTTTTTGCTCTGCATACTCGGTACCAGTGGTACGGACACCCGTTTGGGGGCGCTGCATTACTTGTCTGCAGGTACTCATAGACGAGGAGCCGATCCCTTATAATTCCAGCCAGCACACAGAGTCATCAGCTCCTGTCATCCGGAGCTTGACAGCTAGAGGTTTATTTCTCTTTTTGTTGTGCAGTACAGGTAGGCCGGGGCCCTATCCCGACCATCTTATTATCATTCTTAGAGGCTTGCAGATTGTATATTCCCTGTGGTTAGCTGTATCGGTCGTGTGAGGCCGTCTGTATGTTTTAGTTCATTTATGATGGCCGTGTGGGGCCTTATTCAGTTGGTAGTGGTGATCTTGTTGGTCAGCAGTTTAGCACTTGTTTTCTTGATTCAGAATAACTAATCAGCATGGTGGCCTTGTCGGCCCACATAGGTTCTTTTATACTACTGTTATTCTGGTTAGCTGTTGTTGTCTTACAAGTGGCTATAGGCCTAGTCAGTCGGAGGCTGTATTTACAGCCATTATATAGCCCGTTGGTTCCACGAACCCAGAGTTAGAGCCAACCTGGCACCAGAAGTGCTTAGGCTCAATAGTCAAGTAGTCCAGGTCTTAGTAGGGCACCAGGTGTCAGTCATGCCTCCCAAGGATGGACATGACATAATGGGCCGAGTAACGACTCGTTGGGTCTCCCAACGAGTTGTGATCAGTGAAAATCATTCGCCCTCGGCAGTAGACCCAATCATGGTAACAGATCACCTAACGACTCGTTGTGTAAAGGCACGAGTCATTAGGCCTCTCGTGGTCTTGGTTCTCCAAAATTCCAGTCCACATGATGCTTCCTACCAGTGCTCTCCTGACGAGTTGTCCCATCATCCGATGACTCGTTACGTCTGTCGTTGCCTTTACTAGATATTTTTCAGAAATCCTCTTTCCAGTCTTCATGACCAGCTTACGACTCAATACCAGATGTAATAAGTCGTGACTTAAACCCATTAAATGCACTGCTTCTTTAACATTAAAACTTGATCTTCTCCCCAAGACTCCAGGCATGAGTCGTGCTTTGAAACAACGATTCATGACTTGCCTAACAGTCTGCATTTCAGTCCTTTTATGCCTTACTTTGCCTATTTCCTGTTCTGGGCCTGTTTTCTTGTAACATTCAACACAAACACATCATATCTACATAAATATACCCAGAATGTGCACAGTTTCTTGGTTTTAAGCATCGAAAGTGCCATAAAATCACGGCACATCATTACCCCCATAGTACGAGTTGTAAGATGTGCTCGTAGGTCCACAGGTAAGTTTTCTCAATCTCTCTGTTATGGGTCTAAGGGACGAGTCGTAGGGCCTTACTACGACTCCTGGTATGAGTCGTGACAGGTCAGATTTTTTAAAATTACCCCACTCAGCCCAGACTTTTTAAAATTTGCTCTAAAAAGTATTTAAACTTTAAATCCTTTAAACTCTTCTCCCACACACTCATAACTTGAACTCAAGAACACTTCCTACTATTCCCTCACACTCGTAACTCAAGCAAAACAATCTATTGAGCAAAATTTGTGCTCGCTTTACATTGCCCAAATCGAGTTCCAAACCTAGTCACTGACATACGCACAAAGTGAGCAAGATATTGCAAAAAAATCAAGTAACTATGCTTCGTGTCGGACAAAACGACCTGCGTGCTATGAATTTGTTTAACAACTGGGAGTCCTCAAAATGCATGAAAATAGATGAGGATAATGATCAGAATTTTGCATTATGACTGTGTTGACTGGGTAGGATTTGAACATGCTTAGAATTAAACTTAAACTGTTATGAACTGAGTTATGGGTCATGATTAAAAATGGGAGGAATGAGTAGTTGTAAAACTTGTTAAATGCATGCTTGGACTTGGGGAATTTTGAGTACCCAACCTTAAACTAAAACCCCCTACGAACTGAACCAAAAATAAGGCAGGGACAGGCTTCATAAGCCTTCCCACGACTCATGGTTTCATACTACGCTCATAGGATGGCTCGTTGGGACTGTCCCAAGCCAAATTTGAAATAATCATGAAGTATGCTAGTACAACTCGTGGTTTACTGCTACAAGTCGTACTTGGCAGTCGTACCAAGAATCTAAAAAGGGTCAAGTCCACAAGTGACAGTACGATCCTTCCTGCGACTCATGAATTTGACTTACGGATCATACTATGAGTCGTGGAAAAATATAGAAAAATTGTTTTAAAGGGGCCATCCTCATACGACTCATGGTACAGACTGTACCTTCATGGCACGAATCATACCTCAGAGGAATAACATTGACCTGAGATATTACGGGTCTCAGGATGAATCGTACCTCCAAGGTACGACCAGTACTGTTGACCCGTAATAAACTACAAAGGAATTTTTTTCTTGCTTTCTTTTTCTCAGATTTGGAATTCTATCCCTTTTCTCCACAGATACAATGACAATGAAGCGTAAAGCATCAAAGGCAACTGCTCAGAGGATATTTCTTGATGAGACCTCCGAATCCAATCAAGCAGGCAACTCCCACAGTGGTTTATTAGAGAAATACAGGGTCAATATATCGAATACTAGTGTGACCCGAACCACTAGGGCGAAGGCCAAAGCCCAAGCTATGGCGTCCACTGCCACATCTGCCGATGTTCCCCAATCTGAGGAGGGAGCAGAGGAAAGATCTCGAGAGTTGGGAAGCGACTCTAATGAAGGAGAGGGGTCCGAGGAGGCCCAATCCGGAATGCAAGCAGTGGTGCCGGATCAGAGGAGGAGGCACCAAATGTTGCGCAGGAGCAGACTCCGCATAGGGAGAACTGCACCATCCGATGGAAAGTACCAGGAGCCTAGGAGATATATGAACAAGGCATTTCTCTCACCACCAAGAATAAACCTAGGCGGAGAATTCAAGAAGAGTCGCAGATTCTCACAAATTCATTGAATGAGGTGGAGGAGATGAAGCGGATATTCAGCTTCTACGGATTTGAGTGGATGGCTAGGGCCCCAGACCGATACACTCTAGAAATCATCCAGGTGTTCTACGCCAACTATTTGGCAACCATGGAGCAGAAGGCAAAAGAGGGGCAAAAGTTGAAAGATCAGCCCAAGCTGGAGAGCATCCTAGTTAGAGGCCGAGAGGTTGATATATCCGAGCATACTATTGCTCAGATATTATATGGGCCCTAGTTCATACCACCACATGCTATGCCAGAATATGAATATCGGGTGGAGGCATTGAAACAAATCAAGCAGCTCGGCTTTGATGAGAGGCGGAGGCAGATACAATGGTTGTCCGGCGTGATCGCCGAGGAAAAAGTAGAGGCAGAGTGTGTCCCTAGAGGCAAGAAGGTCATGAAGAATTCCTTAAATTTCATAGCAAAGGCCTTTTGGATGTTAGTGTGCACTGGTTGGCTCCGACGGTTAATGACAATACCCTCAGCGCAGATAGAGCAACTTTGGTGGACTGTAGCATGTCCAGATACCCCATGAATATCTCGAGGGTCATTGTAGAGGAGATGTGAGATCGAGCTATGGGATTGAGTACTACCATCCCATTCTCGAGTCTCGTTTTCAGATTATGCATAGAGGCAGGCATTGCGGTGCGTCGTAGTGAGGAGCACCTGATTGGAGAACAGCAAATCGCTAACATTGGCCTGATCTGAGATGAGATAAACCTGATAAGTCGGGCCTGACCTTCTATAGCAGTCCACTATCACGGCCAGTTGGGGGGGCAAAAGTGAATTCCCCTACTTCACAGGAGCAGGGCGAGACACCGGCTACAGATGTCGGTCATTCAGACGCAGCTCCTAGCACATCTGCTGCACCACCTATGAGCCTCCCGAGCTAGAATCCAGCCGGGTACAATCTAGTGCCTTAGGATTTTCTCCAAAAGATGGCCAAGAGACTGACCATAGCTGAGAGGAATATCTAGTCAATGATGGAGAATGTCAAGCTTTGGATGAAGGCTGAGATAGAGACAGTTGTGCAGGCCCTACATGCCAGATTATATGGGTTTGAGCAGATTCAATACGCATATAGCGGAGCAAACTGATACGGGCAGCCTCCGTGAGGATTTGGGGCTCTTTAGAGTCAAGTGGTCGAGTTGTTATCACAGCAGCCGGCAGTCATAGCATCCCCCACTCTTCCTGACCTTAATGCTGATATAGACGAGGAGCTTGATCTAGCGACATACTAGGAGATCACTGGAGTAGAGAAAGAAAAAGGGAAAAAGAGGGTCTCCGAGGATGTTGGAGACGAGACCCCAAAAAAGAAGAGGAAGAGAGAGAAAAAAGAGCGCAAGCGGGTAAGACTACGAGTCAGCAAACTCATGATGTGCATCAGTCAGAGCTGCTTGAGAGAGCCATTGGAGCAAGTAGCTCCACCACAGCCCAGGTAGAGCTTGTGAGTGGCAGGGACCCTTCGGGCAAGCCACATTCAGCCCCGGCAATTTCAGAGGCCGTAGAGACAGTCGACACTACTGAGGGGGTAACTACTCCCCCTATGGATACACCATTGAGTGCACCGGACACCGCCAACGCCACAATTGCAGCAAAGGTACCTCCTCTGCAGGACGACAGGAGCGCTTAGTACACGGCTGGTATATTCCCTTCTCTCTATTTTTATATTCTATGCTTCGGGGATGAAGCATGCTTTTTAAAAGGGGAGGGGGTGTACTTGTTATTTTTTGGGTTTTTGATTCGTTCGAGGGTTTTTCTTGTCGTATTTATTTTCCCTCGGGCATGCTATCTAGGAGAATGGCATGTTTTTAGAATTTTATTTTTGTGATTTTTGTTTAATTAGAAAGTAGCTTAGGAGTACTCAGCCAATAAATTGCACTAGTTTTGATATTTTAAAAAATTGACCCTGTTTAAAATTTTTGATGATTAGTTGTGAACTTGTGATTGCAAGTATGATTTCTGTGAATCTTTGTATTCCATTTAGTATATTAGCATGTATAATTTTTGTTAAGCCACGAATAAACCAGACAGGTAGAGTGAATGCAAGTCATGTACCATGAGTGAGTGAGGTCTAATACCTAGTTCAATACTGTGTAGAGGATCTAGAATTTGCCCGGTTGGTCTTTGCATATGTTTTAGGATGGTTGGTTAGGAAAGGATCATAGGACGTTCTTGTTTAGCCTATTTTTAGCTTAAATGACCCTACCAAAAATGATAAGATTTCCTTGATCCAAATTTTTGAGCCTTAAATAGACCACTTTTTCTTTGATTAACCAATTAATCGTACCCATTTTTATAATGAACCTGTTTTAGCTCTGGTCCCTTCTTGGACATTGTGAACCTCAACATAGGCAAAATGCCTAAGTTTAGGGTGGATAGAGTAGGAGTGCATGAATAGTGGAAAGGTGAAAACGGGAGAGAATAAAAAAAGGTGAAAATGAGGTGTGGTGTGACAAAAAAAAAAGAAAAATTGAAAAAGAGAATTCAAAAAGTGAATAATGCTTGAAAAGTTTGAAGAAACACACTACACTCATACAAATGCATAAAAAGGGTGAAAAGGGAGGAAAAAGTGAAAAAAAAGGGTGGAAAAAGTGAGAGAAAAACGGAGCCACGTGTATGTAGTGCCTAGGAAGGATTTAGTCACTTAAAAGATCCAATATCTATCATACCCAGCCCAAATGCCTACATTATAAGCCAAAGCAAGTCCTATAGTGATTCTAGCCTGACCATCTAACAAATTGAAGTAAAGAAAATAAGGGCAAGCCTATGGTATCCAATATGCAATATTTGGAACTTCTTTGCGAGAGTGAGAGTCTTGTTCAGTCCCATGTTACATATTTTACTATATCTGTGAGAGGGGGACTTCATTTGCTATGAGGGTACATGGTTTGTGTTTAACTCTACCAGTGGTCTGTGTAAAAAGCATTGGTGATGACTTGACTATCTGTTAATAGTTAAATGACATATCTTGACCCCTGTTTATCATGTTTTATGGTTGATTGTAGTGCATGTGTTGATTTGGTTCATGGAAAAAAGGTCAAAAGCTTTTTGAGTTTATAGTGCAAGTTTTGTTTGATGTTGGCTGTAGTATCCTAGGTTTATTTTCTAGTTAAGCGTCGTGTTTAGTTTTTATTTTCTTTACCTAAGGACATCCAAAAGTCTTAAGTTGAGGGTGTTGATATGCTGTGAGTTTATAGAACTTTCGACGCTTAAAACTAAGAAAATAGCATGGACTTAGGTATGTTTGTATGGATATGAGGTACTTTTACTTTGATTTCAGAAAAAATAAGTGTTTGGAGAAAAAATGTGCAAAAGAAGCCTTAAAATGCAGAAAATCAGCCAAAGTACAAGTCTCAATACGAGTCATACCTTGATTGTACGAGCTGTATTGAGACGTGATGAAAGTCAAAAGGCTGAAGTAAAAGGAAGGCAACATACGAATCTCAGTACGAGCCGTACCAAGATGGTACGAGCTGTAACTGAAGTCTTGGAATTGTTTAGAGGAAATTGCACAAAGGCAGACTCTTGGTACAGATGGAGTCACAAATCATAACTCCAACATACGAACAGTACCATGAGTCGTGGTGAACTTCAGAAGATTCTTCAATACTTGGTAGAACTTCAGACACTACAGATAGTATGAATCATAGGAAGAAGGTACGAGTCGTACCACAACACTCGTGAAAAATCTTAGAAGATGTCAGAGTGCTCAAGGCCAAACCATGGAAGCATGATATGACTCGTAGGATGGAGGTATAAGTCATACCAGTCTGCCAACACTTAGCCAAATATGCAGCATCCAAGGACTTACGAGAAGCAAGTACGACCCGTATAATCCTGCTACGTGTCATAAGTCCAGTCGTGACATAATCGGCACCAGATATAGAAAATTCCCTATTAGCTTAAAAGGTTTCTAACGTCTGTATAAATATCTTTTATATTTTCTTTTAGTTAGAGAAGGACGGAACTGAAGTAGGAGACATGTGAAAGATAATTTTTGTTTTTATCAAGTTTTGAGAAGTAATTCTTGGCATCAAATTATTGAATTTCTACATTGTTCTTGAGATTGTTCGTTGATATTCAAATCTGATTTTCTTCCAATTGTTAATGTAAGTATTTAATTATGTATTTGTCAATGAATGCAAATTGCAATCTTACAACCATAAGAGGCTAAAACCTCCACAACTAGGGGTTGTGGGAACCATGGTGGATTAACGAAATAGGGTTACACAAAAGTGATTCAAAATCAATGCTAAACGCTTGTATTATATTCTCTTCATCTTTAAACGTTTCTTAACAGTATACAACGTTAGGACTTGCCCGAATTCTTTACTTGCTTGAACCTAGAAAAGTAGAGATTAGGAAAAGAGAATTATAATAAAGCCTTGTTCTTTACGATCACTGTATTAACTTGAGTTGTGGTCACAGGATAGTTAAATTTAGAAGATATTGATAACGGTTAGTTTGAAATCGCTCATGAGACCTAACCCGGTGATTGAGTATAGTTAGCCAGTAGGGACGAACCAGTCATTTGGATGAACCCTAGTTATCAGTTGTACAAATATGCATTGGGATTGATCACGTATGTATACGCGAAATAGTTATGAACCCATGGGGAACACTTACCCTATTTGTTTGCAAATCTTAATTTAATATTGTCTTTTTCAAAACCCCCCAATTTGGAGATAACTCACCAACAAGTTCAATTATCGGCATTAGTCTAGATCATATCATATTCCCCGTGGGTTCGATCCCAACTTCTTAGTTGGGCTCTTTATTGACAACGACCGCTTCATACTTTATCAATAAGTGTGAGTTTGAGCGTTATCATACGTTATATTTGTATATTTATCAAATCTTTTGATGTTTATTAGTATGTATCAATTTTCCAGTGAAACACATAACTTTCATCTAGGTAGATGAGTTTCTTATACATGTATCAGTGTCATATTGTTGATAATTCCATAATTGTTATGCACTAATATATTGCTTTGCATGTATCAATACATTTGTACCAATTATTATTAGTATGTATCAATTTTTCCCAGTGGTACATGAATGTAAATTATCCATATTGTTTTGTGTATCAAATTCGAAAATCTTTGCCCGTTATTGCTTTGTTGCCCATGTATCAATATCTTGAATAAATTATAAACTGGGAAATTATCCTCATGTTTATCAATGTATGACAACAGTATTAATTTTTATAAAACATCTAATTTTATAGAATTTTGCAGAATATAGACTCTTTGATTGTGTATCTGCTCTTAGGATGTATCAATATTTCCAGTGAAACATATAACTTGAGTTTTTTATATATGTGTTAATTTCTGAATGTAGATAGTTAAGTTTAGATACATGTACCAATACCGTGATTGATCAAAAAGTAATTCTCTATGAAATCTGCAATTCTTTAAAGTTTCTATAGATATGAATTAATTGTTTAAACTTTTGTAATTCTAAATATGATTTTTAAAAAAATAACCAAGATCAAAATGGAAAGAGATTTTCTCCCATTAAATATGTAAGTTTAGTTAATTAGATATTAAATAGAACTGTTATAGAAGAAAATTAAGGGTTTAAATTTTTAATACAACACTCAAAATTTTTATTACTCTTTATCAGAAAATAAATAAAAAATATTATTTTATTTAATTAAGATAAACCATGTTATTTTGGGTAATTATTTTACTATATATGGTGATATTTACTAAAATTGCTCTAAAAACAAACTTGCAAGCAAACCGCGGGTCACGAGTCACGAAAACCTTTTGCTACCATATTAGAACCTCTTCTGAATTCAGTGCTCTCCCATTTATAGGTGTAGTTTATCATAATCTCTTTGAGAAAGAAATTCTACTCTTTTAGCCTTTGCTTCTTCAGAGGTTCTTCCCTAAATATGTGTACTTTTTGCATGTATGGGAAGGACTTTGATTTCGACTGTATCATTTGATGATTCTGTGATGAATTGAGTTTATTTCTAGTAATTTTTATGGTGTAAACTGTTATTCCCTACTTGCATATGCGCTTATATCTATTTCGTTGGATCTATTGTGAATTGCTAGTTCGTATAATTTTGAAGAACTAGGTTTTCTCTTGTAAATTTGGATACTAAATTCGAATTTCTGCAGACGTTTTATGGTGTAAAGTTTTAGGTACAACTTGATGATTTTTTATTTCTGACGTTTCATCATGTCGTGCATTTTCTATCGTATATATCTTATATTTTTAATACGAATTTTGCTCTTATTTACGTTTCTGATTCCGTCAAACTGTCCTTCCCTGAGCATGAGCATAAACCTACTATTATGCTTTCTTAGTTGTCAAGTAGTTGACTCGTTTTTATTTTGGAACATGATGCAACCTTTTTTTTTTTTTTGTTGATCAACTGTTTTTGTTCTAAGATGCTTCCTCGTGTAACTATTTCTTTATTTGACTTGTAAATAATGATCAGCATACAGAATTGTCAGATGATATATGATAACAAAATGAAGATGTCGAATTTTTTAGTAATTTTTTTATATATGTGCAACTTGATATTTTGTGATTCCTAATTTTCGATTCACGGTTCTTAACATGATGCTTGTAGATTTGAACTATGGGTCAAACACTCGGTTGCATTCAAGTAGATCAATCAACTGTTGCTGTGAAAGAACACTTTGGTAAGTTTGATGAAGTGCTGGAGCCAGGGTGTCACTGCTTGCCGTGGTGTCTTGGGTATCAGGTCCCTGGTTCACTCTCATTGCGAGTGCAGCAGCTTGATGTTCGCTGTGAGACAAAAACAAATGTACTTTTACATCTATCTATCTCGAATATCTAAATCGTTCTGTTTTGTTGCTTTTTACGAGAGAATTCTAAACTCACTAATAGTTTTCCTATGTGAAAGTTTTTGTCATAGATCTATCGCCAGATCAAAAAAATTCTTGATCTATTTGTATCTTGTGAAAAGCATTATGTGAGGTCAAATTTAATTTCTCCTTCCCTGAACCTTGTATCTTTTAAGTTCTACCTCATGTCTCCCTTTTGGATCTTGCTAGTTTGATCATCATAACACTAAGTATTGTTCTCGTTGTTCCAGGACAATGTTTTTGTTACTGTAGTAGCATCCATTCAGTACAAAGCCTTAGCAGAGAACGCAGCTGATGCATTTTATAAGCTTTCAAACACCAAAGGACAGATCCAGTCCTATGTTTTTGATGGATGTTTCCAGATCTATATTTGTAGTTGTTGCCATGGAAAGATGAGAAGCTTGTGCTCCAAGTAGTATAAGATTGACTTCACTTCTGTGGTTCCTCCTCTAATCTGTCCACCTACATAAGAAGTATGAAAGGGTGAAAGGGTTGGTAAGTGTCATAGACTTGTAGAAATATGGGGTGGAAATCTGCGGCAATGATTGGCAAGTTGTCTTTCTTTGTACCACACTTTGTATTTTACTTGGCCTAATTTATTGACTCATCTTTACAAGCTTTTCTCAGTATCAGCATTTGTCTTCCTGTTAATATTTATAGTATATGGCATGTCTGTTGGGGAGCATTAACTTTTAGAAATGGTAAGTAGATTTGGTGGTTTCTCTGGTGGTCATATCGGGTTTTGCAAGACTTTTGTATCTATGTCTTTTCTGTTTATGTTGGGGATACTTGTATCCAACTAGATTGATAGGATGTTGGGCGATCCCTTCTGCTTTATTGCTATGGAAGCACAATGAGTTTTTCTATACTAAGCTTGAGAGGTAACATCTATCTATCTCCTTTTAGTTTTAAGGGCCAGTGTACCACGAATGGGGTTGGATGCTGCATTCGGGCAGAAGAATGAAATTGCTAAAGCAGTAGAGGAAGAACTTGAAAAGGTTATATGATTCTTGCCTTAAACGACCAATTCACTGTTTCAGTCTCTTTTCATTTTAATTATGCTAAAATTCTTGTCCTTTTTTCTATAAAAATTGTAGGCTATGTCTGCTTATGGGTATGAGATTGTCCAGACCCTCATTGTGGATATAGAGCCAGATATCCATGTCAAGAGGACAATGAATGAGATTAATGCTGGTAAGCCAAATTACAATCTGAAGATACAAGTTATTTGTTAATTGGATGTCTAAATTGTTAAGTGCTTGCAACAATGTTGAGCTAATCATGTTTTCCGTTTTTCTTCTACCTTTTTCATGAAAGGCAGTTGCATTTCCTAGACAATGACTTGATTGTATTTTTGTCAGAAATTTTAATTATGTTTTAGTAATCTATTGCTTAGTGGTGTATGCGATTGCTCTGATAAACCTTTGCTGCTGACAACAGCTGCTAGACTCCGTGTTGCTGCAAATGAGAAGGCTGAAGCAGAGAAAATACTGCAGATCAAGAAAGCTGAAGGAGAAGCTGAATCCAAGTACATGTCAGGGCTTGGCATTGCGCGACAGCGTCAAGCCATCGTGGATGGTCTTCAAGACAGTGTGCTTGCTTTCTCAGAGAACGTGCCTGGAACATCAGCGAGAGATGTGATGGACATGGTTCTTGTTACTCAATATTTTGATACAATGAAGGAGATTGGAGCAACTTCCAAGTCATCTGCAGTGTTTATTCCCCATGGACAAGGTGCTGTCAAAGATGTTGCTTCTCAGATCCGGGAGGATCTTCTTCAGGCTGAAAGCATCCAGCATTAGTTTAATAAAGATCAAGGACAATTGATAGTTTTGTGTGTTTGGTGCTCTTTTAGTTTAGTGCTGATATGGTAGCTTTACTCGTGTATTGGTTGTACTATCTGGTGTATAGGTTGTTACCGACTAAGCTGGCAAAAAAGAAAAAAAAAAAAAAAAAGCCAGAAGATTTGCAGTTGGTTGCATTTATCTTGTTAGACGATATCTCTATCGGAGTTTTAGGTATTTACTTGCCAAGAGTAAATCACATCACTCACTTGGCCTATATTAGCTGCTTTTGTTGAATTATCCAAAGTGCCCTATTAGTATAATATCAGCCACGTTAATTATTTAAGTCCTCCGGAAAGCTAAAAGCTAATCACCTCACAATCAAGGAGTCTGGCTTCCCTTGATGATCATCAAGGCCTCCACATTAAGTAGTGAAACGAACGTCTGACATGACACAAGCTTCAAGCCCTTTGTATAAAATTAGTTTAATTATTAGATTGTTAATTATATAATCTAATAATTATAAGCATATTATTTGGTTTTACAAGTATAACTACTCAGTTATTTTAAATTTTTAAAATAAAATTAATATTTGACAATTATGCGACTTTATAAATGATATTAAATTAGGTATTTAAGATACATATATCTATGAAAATATATTAATTAATAGATATATACTTTTAACTAATAGTATAAAAAATAATTGAATGTATATTTTTAAATTAATAATATTTAAATTTAATTAATTATAAAAACTAAAAGCATATTTCTTAGGAACATCATGAAATACATATTTGATAAAATATTAATATTATAAATATAATATCATAAATTATTTAAATATTTGACAAAAAAATTAATTCTAACTAAAAAATGAATAGTATGCAATGTGAAATGACAAGTCAATACTACTAAAGCAAATAATTAGAAACCAAGAATATAACATAAATTTAAAGTTAAAAAAAAAAAGTTAACATAATAATCTTATGTCAAATTCAACATAACTTAAAATAAGTTGCAATATAACTTAAGTAAATATAATTCAAAAAAAAAGGAAAACATAAGTCTATAACATCATACAATAAAATTATACTTTCATAATTAGAATAATAATGCATTTATGTTAAATGAAAAAATTAAAAAATAAAAAATAAAAAATACGAGCAATTACATAGAATCACAAGAAGTAAAGGTTGAGAAATGAGAAGAAAGAAAATAAAAGATAAATAATGTAAAATAAAAAAATATTTTAAAAATTAAAAATTAAAAAGAAATTAAAGTAGTAGAAATAAAAATATAATTTAAAATAAAAATAGAAATAAAAAAATTAAAAAGTGACCTTATAACTACATCATGTAATTACATGCGATTTTCTCCTCCCCTGAGAATTGGAGAGTGTAATTACTTCCTCCCAGTTACATTTAATTTTCTGTTGACCATATAACTATCTGGCCAAACAAACAGGCCAAACTGTATAATTACATCTAAATCCAATTATCATGTGGCTTTCCAAATAGGCCCTAAATGACATCTAGAATTTCAAGATATTTGGTCGTCGATTATATTCCCTCAACTACAAATCTCCATCGCTAATGGATAAACATAACTTACAAAATATAATTGGATACCAAAGGTGATAAAATTAGCTCATAAAATTATAATTTAATTAATTTATTTAAGTTTAAATTGATTATTGACCAACTTATTTATTAGTTCAACTTATTTTAGTTTAATATATTTCAGCCTATCAAAATTTGGGCTGATATTTAGCCCAAATTAATTCATGAAAATCTTGAAATAATATTTTCAAAAAAAAAAACTATTTGATATGTTATATATAGTTATAATAACGGAAAATAATAATTTTTAACATACTAAAACATTATAAAATAACAAATAAAGCAATTAAAACTTAGTAAGAGTTGGACGGATTAGGTTATGACCCGCATTTTAGTTCATTTCTGCCCAACTCATTTCAACCAAGTAATATTTGAGCGGACCAATAATCGCTCATTTATTAACTCAATCATCTTAACCACCACCTCCTCCCCCTCCCCTCTCCAAATAAAAAAAAAATTAGCCCAATATGCACATTTGCCACTTATAAATATAATAAGTTTTTGCATGGATTGCCCCTATTTCGGGATGATCTTTAATTTTTATCCTTCAAATTGATGGTCTTTAATTTTTATCTCTACTGCTTATTTAATGAAAATTTGTTGTCCAAAGTATTCTTAATTATGATTTAATTTCGTCAAACAAACCTTTTAAGAGAATGTTTTTCTAAAGGCATAAGTTAGGTATTATCTAATTCGCAAGGAAAACCTATATTGTTAATAATTTTTCAAAAAAATCTTCAAGCACAAGTTAGCTCTATAAGGGACAAGTTCATGTTATTGAACTTATGACCCAATGCACAAGTTATGCTAAGGCATAAGTTCAGTGTATGAACTTCTTAAGGCATAATATTCTAAAACTGAGCTTCAGCCTCAAGGCTATTGAACTTCAAAGTTCCAAGACACAAATTCATGCTACTAAACTTCATCTTCAAAAAACAAATTCATATTACTGAACTTGTATCCAAGACACAAATTCATGCTATTCTGAAGTATAATATATATGAACTTATGTCCTGAAATATAATTGTTGTACAACTTGTGCGAAAACTTATATCTCACGAATTATTTTTTTTGCCATTCGATGGTTTTTCTTTCTTGAAAAATTAAAGACTACACATTTAAAGAACTAAAATTAAAAATAACCCAAAATAAAAATATTTATGCAATGACCATAAATATATTGATGCCCTCAACTGCAAATTAAGTAGGTGTTTGGACATGCGATTTCATCTCATAATTTCAAATCATGAGATGAAATTCAAAATTTTTAAAACATCTTGATTAGAAATTTCAAATCATGTGTGAATTTTTTCAAATATAAAATTTGACCCACAAATTTATATTTTGTCAAAAGAAATTATTTTATATATATCAACTATTTATTTTAGATATAAACAAAATTTTGTTGTTGGTATTGTTATTCCTACCAACTTTTGCCAAAGCATAAAATATTATGACATTGTAATACCCCAAAAGTTCCTAAGACTAGATCCAAAGATTAGAAGTTAGTCATGCAGAAAAACAGAAAAAAATTCCTCAGAACGAGCCTTAGTACGAGTTGTAGGTGCATGGTACGACTCGTACTAGAACTCGTGATAAGAAGTCTAGAAGGCTAGCAGATTTTAGTGGAGAAGGTACAACTGGTGGTCCCGAGCCATACTGATGATTACGAGTTGTACCTAAGGGCTTTAGGGAAGGAAGTTCAGAGAATTTTTTAGGGAAGGATCGGTAATTACAACGACTCAGTATGAGTCGTAATATGATGGTACAAATCATCGTTTCAGTCATGAGTTGAGATATTGTAATGCCTCAGACTTTCAGGCTAAATTTGAAGTTGTTCTAGGCATGTGGATAGACCCGAACCAGATGAATTTTATGAAAACAAGGTGTTAAGATTAACTTTTAAATGTAAGAAGTGCATTGGATACAAATGTCATAAGGAACCTATAGTATAAAGTTGAGTTGAGAGCTTTCCTAACGATCGAGTTTTTCATATAAGTTCTTACAAGGATCAACTTTAACTAATCATAACTCTCATTTTACAAAGTGTTTTTGGGTGATCCATCATATCAAATTGAATCTCTTTGAGTCTTCTTTCCGAGGCATATAATCTTGCATCAATTGGAGTTTAGAGTAAAAAGTTATGGCCAGTTTAATGAAGTACTATCAGGTTTGACAGACAGGACCAGCCTTATCACCACGAGTCATGGTACGACTCGTGGTATGTAGGTACAACTCGTACCAAGCACTTGTAGCATGAGTTTTAGCAAGCTGTTAGGCCATCCAAAAGCTACAGAATTTCACCACAACCCGACGAGTCATGGTACGTCACCACGAGTCATGGTACGACCCGTGACAACCGGCAAGTAGATTTTTAAGTGCGATTCTTCAGGGAAAGTTTTATAATTTTCTATGCTTTTAACTTCTAAACTAGGTCATTTTGGGCTTCCAAAAGGTTGTATTAGAGGGTTTTACTTAGCCTAAATGCTCATTCCCTCCAAACATCCTAAGTCGAAGATTCTCTCTCAAGTCAAGCTAGGGTTTATCATCTCTTTCATCTCAATTTCTCTTGGGTCTTCAAGATAAGCTAAGGGATCATCAACCCAGGTATATAGGGTCATAAATGAGAAAAATCTTTCCACCCTTATGACCAATTTCACCTCTAACTCATGCATTCAAGTCTTTAATCAAGTTTTATGAAAATCATAGGGTTAGACCTAAATTCTATGAAATCTCTCATGATCTTATATGAATTCGATTCTCTTATGCTCATATCCATGATTTATGATTATGATGCATGTTCTCTACTAGAATTTCTTATGAATCCATGATTTATAAGTTATGATGATTTCACTAAATTATGCATGATTTTCATGAAATTCAAGTTTATGTATAATGGTCGATCTTCGGCACCATTCTTATGGCTAGTTCACCTATGTTAAGATATCATGAACTTCATGATTTAAACTAGCCCATGTAAACCCATGTTTCATGATTATGATATGAGCACTATATATGTTTTGGGAGTAGTATTTAGCATCGAGTAGGTCGTGATTCCAGCGCACCTAAGTCTCAAAATTTCATGTCACGATACCACGATAGGGTCCTCCACGAGAGAGTCTCCCATTCCCGAATGGGCCACTCATGAGTGATATCACGCCTTTTCATGATTCTACCCTTAAAAATGTATTAACACCGTCCCGGTCTAGGTTTTATAGGTCAGGCTCCATGTATACTCATGTGGAGTATATCGGTTATAAGAATCTCCCATTATTTCTTAGTTTCTATAATATATATATATATATATACACAAAAAAAAAATCACGATTCATGATTTTATAATTTCTGATAATCTATTTCAAATATGCTTTATGGGGTGTTTTACTTTTGAATTCAGTCATGATCAGCTTTATATTGTAGTTTCGAAAACCTTAAGCCTTCATGTTCAGTTTATGATTTGAACCTAATGATTTATACGAACTTATACTCATGATCTTTCTTTTACTAATTTAATAGCAGTTTTTACTTACCTTACATACTCATTACATTCCAAGTACTGACCGCATATTTTTATGCTATATCGTCTCATCATATAGGTTCAGGTAACCAGACTTAGCCCTGACATTAGTACCACTCCCGCTCTGATCCAGTCCAGTTTCAGCCTTGGTGAGTCCTCATCATCTGAGGACATTAGTTTTGTTATATTCCTTTTATTATGATCTTTAGTTTCAGACTTAGCGAAACTAGTTGGGGGTATTGTCCCATCAACTCATCATATGTTTAGAGGCTTTTCAAACTACCATGTACTAGATGGTACAACGTTTTTGACTTGTGGCATATGCTTATGTCTTTATGATGTACAGTCTTCTGCAAATGTTATGTTTACGACTTCTCTTCGCATAGTCATATTCTCGTATATGCTATGCATGTGCCATGGGTTAGCTTCTTGTGTCTCGATCTTGGGTCCATGCTCGGGTTGTGACAAACATTGACACATAAGTGACAATTGTCACATCTTGTGCAGTATTACATAATTTTTTACGAGAATATCAAAGGAGTGATGAAATATTCATGGAATATGAACATGATGATATAGTTACTGATGATATTAACCAACAAACAACTCAAAGTAACAATTTTGATTCGTCTTCTGGGTCGGTTCGTCTTCTCGATCATCTGATCGAGAAATACATGTTCAACATGAGGAGATTATCTGTACTATGTAGGGGAATTATATTAAAAAATAATACTTGGTGTTGGCATGGTATAGTATATATCGAATACCATACCGCAATCGAAATGTTTATACCAAGGATGAATATTATCATATTTGGTACGGTATTTGGTATGAATTTTAATTTTTTTGTATTTGATATGGTATTCTGTAATTATAAAATAAATATCGAAATATCGAATATCGCACCAAAATTTTATAATAATGTATATAATTCATATATATTAAATTTAATATTATTAAACATGTAAACTAGTTTAATAGTACAAAACAACATCACATTCAATTTAATGCTAATTTATATTTAATAGGATATTTTATCACCAAAACAAATCTTTTATCCAAAAGTACTAATTTTTCTTGAACATTTGATCTTTTATGCCTACTTCAAATATAATTATATTTGGAGTAGGTTCAAGAGAATTAACTACTCTATCGTGATTGAAATATTCTTTTTGTGCAATTGATTAATGAAAGTAATTGTTAGTCTAATATAATTGAGACATTCTTTAAAAAATTAAAGTCTTAGTTCCTTATTATAAGTATATATAAGTCGAACTCAAATAAAGTATGATTACTAACTTACCGTATCGCAAAATATACCAAAGATAAAATTACCGAATCATACCGAACTAATTTGATATGGTAATGATATGAATTTCTTACACAAATACCATTTTTAAAAATCATAATTACAAAAGTTACACCTTCTTTAATAAAATTACATAAATACAAACTATTTAAAATTTTATCTTTTTAATTACATTTGTACAACTTTTACTTTTCTAAAATTCTATTCTAATTGAATATAAAAAAAGTTTATATACCTAATATAACAATTTAAATACACAAAATAATATAAAATACTCTCTTTTCCTTATTTTTTTTCTTTTTTCTTTTTGCAGAAATTTTAAAAATCATCCAAAATCCCTTTATCTTCTCCATGTTTATTTTTTTTTTAAAACTTCTATTATCCCTCTCTCTTCTCCATTTTTTTCCTCAAAAATTTCTCTATTTCAAAAAATTCAAAAATTCCTCTTTCTTCTCCTTTTTTATTTGATTTCCCAAGAATCCCTTTCTTCTCTTTTTTTTTTTTTATAAATCAATTTTGATTTATTAAACATTTATTTTTGACTTCATCGAAATATTTTAAGATACGTGAATAAAGTGTGAATTTATCCAAATGTTCATCAAAGGTATTTATGTACTAATAAAAATTGTGCATAATATAAAAAATAGATGCACATATATGCTTCAATTATATAATATAATAAATTGATACACATATGTATAATATACTATATAGTATATGGTGTCTAATATATATTATATTCATAACCTTTATATGTGAAAGACTAAAGTAAAAGAAAAGTCTATGTATTAAGAATATGAGAATAATATGAATAATTTTTTTAAAAAAAATAATAATAATACATATTTAGTATATGTATTGTGTTAAATTTTTAGTATAAAAATTGTGCATAATATAAAAAATAGATACACATATATGTTTCAATTATATAATATAATATACTGATACACATATGCATAATATAATATATGGTGTCTAATATATATTATATTCTGAATCTTTATATGTGAAAGACTAAAGGAAAAGAAAAATTTATGTATAATAAATATGAGGATAATATTAAAGATGTTTTTTTAAAAAATATAATAATACATATTTAGCATATTTAGGATATATATGGTGTTAAATATAATAATATATATTAAATTTTTACCTTATTTAATCTACTTAAATTATGAAAGAAATTAATACTTATGTCATTTATACAATAACTACCATATTCACAATTTTTATGCACTTAATTATGTATGATATATATATATATATATATATATATATATATATATATATATATATATATATATATATATATATATATATATATATATATATATATATATATATATATATATATATTATTTAATTAAGAAAATAGTAGTAACTTTTGTAATTATAATTTTGAAAAGTTGTATTTATGTAACCTCTCCTAATGATATAGAATTTTTAAATACCAAAAATCAAAATTCTCAATACCGTACCATACCATCCCATGTCCACTCCTAACCTTTGTTTGGATGTTGGTTACCCATGGTATAGTATAATAGCGTTACTAAGAGTATCATGTTTGTTTTGATGATTCCTTAAAATATAGGATTTCTTACCCAAATATCATTTTTTTAAAATCATAATTACAAAAGTTATACCTTCTTTAATAAAATTACATAAATATGAACTATTTAAAATTTTATCTTTATAATTACATTTTGTACAATTTTTACTTCCTAAAATTTCTATTCTAGTTAAATATGAACAAAGAATATATACCTAATATAGAAATTTAAATACAAAAAGTAATATAAAATACTCTCTTTTCCTTTCTTTCTTTTTTTTTTTTGTAGAAATTTTAAAAATCCTATAAAATCCCTCTATCTTCTCTATATTTATTTTTTCAAAAATTCCTATAATCCCTCTCTTTTCTCCATTTTTTGTTCTCCCAAAAATTTCTCTATCTTCTCCATTTTTGTTTTTTCAAAAAATTCAAAAATCTCCCTTTCTCTTCCTTTTTTATTTGATTTCTCTAGAATCCCTTTCTTCTTTTTTTTTTTTTTAAATTTTATAAATCAGTTGTGATTTATTAAAAATTTATTTTTACTTCGTTGAAATATTTTAAGATACGAATAAAGTGTGAATTCATCCAAAGGTTCATCAAAGGTATTTATATATTAATAAAAATTGTGCATAATATAAAAAATAGATGCACATATATACTTCAATAATATAATATATATAGTATATGATGTCTAATATATATTGTATTCATAATCTGTATATGTGAAAGACTAAAATAAAAGAAAAATTTATGGATTAAGAATATGAGAATAATACGAACATTATTTTTTTAATTAATAATATATATTTAGTACATGTATTGTGTTAAATTTTTAGTATAAAAATTGTAAATAATATAAAAAATAGATGCACATATATTCTTCAATTATATAATATAATATATGATAACACATATGTATAATATAATATATGTGTCTAATAGACTAATATATATTATATTAATAATCTTTATATGTGAACGACTAAAGGAAAAGAAAAATTTATGGATAATGAATATGAGGATAATATAAATAAGTTTTAAATATATATATATAATAATACATATTTAGCATATTTAGGATATATATGGTGTTAAATATAATAATACATATTAAAATTTTACCATATTTAATCTATTTAAATTATGGAAGAAATTAATACTTATGTCATTTATTAAAAAACTATCATATTTACAATTTTAATCCATTTAATCATATATAATGTATATATTGTATATTATGTAATTAAGAAAATAGTTGTAATTTTTGTAATTATAATTTTAAAAAATTATATTTATGTAAGCTCCCCTGAAATATATGGTATGATATGGTTTGATTCCATAGCAAAGTGACCACGAAAAGCCTCACTTTATTAAACTACCAATTTGGTGTAATCCCATTGTTTCCTAATTTTTCTTTTCAATTATGCCCTTATTTAATATTACATAATCCTATTTTACCTTTTATCTTATATTATTTAACTTCACCCAAAAATCCTATTCTTCTGGGTTTAGTTCTCTTCGGAGTTCGAAAGAGAAGAGAAAGAAACGGGGTAGAGAAATTGGTCAACTCATCGGCTCATGACCTAAAGATTGCAGGTTTGAATCCTGAATTGAGATTGCACTTGCCTTGATCTTCCGCGAGTTCCAGAGATTCTTTGTCACTATAGACTGAATGTGAACCTTTTCGATTCGATCAATAAACATTATATATTTTCTAAATAACTTTATAATAATATATTATAATTTATTATGAATTTTTACTTATTTAGTAAAATCGAGTAAGAACTAAATTTTTTTTGATAATTTTCACAGCTTATAAAATTTTTATGTTGCATCTTCCAATCAAAACTTCTACGGGCCCCAAGTTTCTGACCATAGTTACTGAAATCGCGTCTGCTATACAGAAGCAACATCGGAGTAAGCCAAAAAACCCAAGACATCCAAGTATGTTCAGGCGTCAATTCAGAGAGGAAAAAGAAGGTATCACCGCAACATATGGCTGCGGACAAGTAGAATATTCCCACTGCTATTTATCACAACATTAAATGTATGGAAGAAACCAAAATCAATGAATTATCGATAGAACGTTGGAAGAATTTGGTAAGCAGAGAACATGAGATGAATAATGATTCTTCAAATTGTGCGCTTTTACTTGGACAAAAATCTCGAGCAAAAACCTCTCAAGCCTCGAGTCTTTGGGTAATGAGGTACCCAACTACCCATAAACAATTCCAAAGAGAGAATAAGAATGTACGAAGTCAGAATGACAAGACGTAGGTTGAAACTGCCACCTAAATTATTTTTACAGTCTTGAACCACCAGATAAATTGCCAAAGAAACAAGTCCTCCAATTTGCTCCATAGGCCCATTGTTTATGGGTGATTGTCCTAAACCTCTCTCCAAGCTTATGGCTTGAGAGCCAAGGCCAGTCCAAATTTGGCACTTTTGTCAACAGCTTTGGTATCCACTTCTCCTGAAATGGTGAAAAGAGACTTTGGACGCCACTCATGCTGGATAAGAGCAGTTGCCTTGCCAAAGTTGTTAACCCTTGCCTTCACAGTCGTCAAAGGGTCCAATTGATGCTGGGTTCCGACGGTGATAGTATTCTCATTGGTAGAGAAGCTATGTGTCACCTCCGCGCCAACAGCAGTATTAGTCAGAGGACTGACTATGTGGTAGTATGAGGCACTCAAAGCATCTCCCTTGTCATTACTGATTTTTCATCATACATGCACATTCAAAAGCAAGCTAATCAAACACTGAATAAGCATTCCAAAAATCAGTATGCAACTAAAGTTACAAGTTCATCATAGTGTTCTGCAACAAATTTTGATTACATGGGTGGCATGGAAACTAGGTTGACAAGTTAAATACAAGTCATACACCCAACTCAACAATAATGCATGGTCAATTATCAAGAATGACATCCGACAGCAGTGAAAACAACTCACAGATTCAAAGAAGTAATGAGGTCCCCATTTGTGAAACTCAAGCCCGCATTGCACTTTGTGATAGCTCCCACCCTGGTATCAAAGGATACATCAGTTCCCAGAGCAAGAACATTAGTTCCCAAGACACCAGAGAAGTTGACAATGGGGTTTGCTGTCAACCCAACACTGGTGCATATCCCAGCATAGTCATGTAAGTATTGAAGTTCCATCTGTCATACAAAATAAAATAAGAAATAAGCGCATCAGCAGGACACATTTTGGCAAGTTCATTCTATGACAACATTTGGTAGCAATCTTAGTTAAAACAATATAGCTGTTTACCTTTGCAGAACTATGATCTGGAATTCGGCAGCTAAAAATCGTCTTCAACCCAGGAGCAGCTTCATCGACCGTAACAGTAGCCAAAAGCTAGCGTTGGAGACAAAATTAAGTCAAGACTAAGAGACCTATGATAACACATGTCCCAAGAAGAAAAAGGCCAACGGATTATGCAAAACAACACACTCTAGAGCCGAAGAAAAAGGAGGATGAAGAAAGTACATTAAAACCAATCTATAATTGATCAAAGAAAGTTTTTACAACTTGTAGAGAGAGAGAGAGAGAGAGTGTGTGTGTTTTGTTGAAGTGGCTAATGATTCATCAAGTAGAGGCCAGACACATGAGAGTTATTGTCAAATAAAAACAAGTCAATACCATAAGAACATACCATAGAAGTAAGGGCAAACATGTTACAACTTAAAAGGAGTGAATGGAGGTACTCACATTTGAGTTCGTGTCTACTTTTATATCAGTTGTGATATTCTTGTTCTTCAATTGAGTGTTAACATCAGCCAGAAATAGATCACCTTTCTTCAGTCCAGATGAAGTAATAGCCTACCAAAGAAAGAAAAGAGGTTCTTAACTTAAATAACTTGTACTCCTGCCAAAAAGAAGAGCAATGTACATGCGTAATATATCCCCACATATTTCAGTGTGTCAAGAAGCACTAGTGCTTGCAATTACAATCAAAGAAACAGTCAATACCCGGACAAATTTCCGTTGTGAAAAGGATAGTACCAATCAGCTTGAAGCAAGTAACCATATACATATTCCTCATACACAGGACGAGGGGAACACCAGAATTCTACAGTTGAGCAAGTGTAAAAGATAGTGCAGTCAAGTCTATCATATCACAACAGAAAAAGTCCTAACAACTATACAATCAGAAAAAGGTGCATTATACGTCTGTGGCACGACTATTGGTCACCAGTTATTTTTTATGGGATGGCTCGACTATTTTTATAGTTAAATTGGAATTAAAAAAGTTTCCTCATCCGGTCTAGTTCTAGTAGACTATATTGTTTACTCTATGTGGTTATGTGACTAAAACTAAGTATAATATAATCAAGAATTAGAATAAAAATTATAATCAAGTAATTTAATCATCTCAAGTTAAGAATAATTTCAAAAGAACACTCTAAGAAGGCATATTTAAAAGGAACAGATAAATAAATAGAGCCTCTTTTAAACATGAAATATGCTCTAAACATTTCTCGTCACAAAGATTACTTGAAACAAATGAGCGATAAGAAGCAAGAGTAGGTCAACTACAAGTAATAGTGGTAAAAGACACGTTTGACCATTGTGTCCTCAAATGCAGGCATGTATTGCAGTAGTTCAATCAAGCACGGATACATATGTTTATGTGGATTAATATACAGTTTATAAACCCTTGAAAAGAAATTAACCTTTAAAAAGAACTCATTTGTATAGTAAATAAAGAGAAACGAACACGAGACACAACAGCCAAATTTCATGAATCACACAATTATACACAGAAATAGAGAAAAGAACCCTAGCGAACTCAGAGAACAAAACAGATCCGCAGCAAACGAAGGAGACAACTCACAACTCCGGTAGGAGAGTAGGTAGTAATTGTGAATTTGTGGTCAGTCTGGTAGTCCCTATACAGAAGATCTGTTGAACACAATACAGAAAAAGAACATTACAAAGGAAACAACAATTAGAAACCAAAAACGAAGTCAAGACCGCACATTTCGTCTGGCCAGAAGCAAAGTCTAATTTAAAAACTTTAGACAACAGCCACTAAACTCGAGCACATATGTACATACAAACTAGAAACTTGCACCAATTAACTCACAACTCGTACAAATCTATACACTATGTATCTAAAAGTTCACAAAAAATATTTAGAGATATCTATATACTAATAAGCCCACCCATTGATGTGGAATTATAGATCCACCTCTGGAATGAATTACCTCAAACTCGAATTCTGTATTTTTATTTATATAAAAATTGGTCGATAAAATCAGACATATGTATACATATTAAAATGTGCTGTTAGGCATTTCCAAATTCTAGATCCGCGTCTCCATTAATAATCTCCAACTCGAGCTATGTATAAAAGTTAATCAAATTATCTGGATATGTATACATATTAAAATGTGTATCCACTTGTTCCAAATTTTAGATCCAGCACTAACTCCAATAATTTCCTAAGAAACAATAAATACGAAGAAAGAGAAACGAACCGCGGGCCTTCTTGCCGATGTCGGAGTAGAGACCAGGCCCTTTGCCCATTGTTGAGAGAAAAATCAACCGAAGAAGAAACACAGATAAAAAGTTCTGCAGCTATGGAGAAGAACAAGGAGAGTGCAGAGGGGAGGGGGTGGGTATATAATAGCAACAAAAGCCCTAATTTGTAGCCAGTCTGATGAAACGGTGTGTTACTCCGCTTGATCTGGACCGTAGATTGAATTCTCTGCTGCTTTAGACACTATTTTTGACCGTCGATGGCGTTGAGATGCGGAATAATAAGGACACGTGGCATGCAGCGCCGGCTAGGAAAGGTTTAGGATTTTAATTTCTTTGGCGACAAGATAGGGGAGGACATGTATTGTTCATCAAGAAAGGTTTTCTTTTACAAATATTTTTGGAATTTTTTTGCTCATACAAATTTGGGGTCATTCATTTTCTTCACAGGTAAAAGAAAATTAGATTTTATTTATTGTGTTTAAATTAAGTATTTAACTCTTCGCTATTAACGGACGCATTAAGATAGTAAAAGTCCGTCTTTTCTGGCGCAGTAAAACCATTAAGTTAGACGAAATGAGATTTTTTATAATATTTAAATATAATTTTTTTAAATATTTATATATAAAATGAAGATCTTTTATACATAAAAATAAAGATATTTTATAAATATAAAATTAAAAAGAAATTATAAAGGGTTAGAAAATAATTTCTCTCACACGTATGTCTCGTGTCAATATATGAAATATATTATATATTAAAATATAAAATTACTGCAAAATAATAATTGATGTCAAAAATAAATATAATATTTATTTAAATAATATAAAAGAATATTTATATCTCCAATATATTATTATTTATTGTATCATCTAATAGTTTTTTACAAGATATTATTAGTTTATATTTTCTTTTATAGTTTTGACAATAGTCTCTATTAGTCCAATTCAAAAAGTAGCTGGTAAAGACTTATCAAATCCATTGATGGCTGACACTTTGCCAAAAAGTGTAGATACGTAAAAACATAAAAAAAAAAAAAAAAAAATATTACCAAAAACAATAAAAGGCGAGTCATCATCCAAGAAAAAGATGATGATATTAAAGGGGAAAAAAAAGAAAGATAAAATGGAATAGTTAATCGAATAGATACTAGAAAATTTTCTACAAAACAGACAAATAATCCGAAAATAGTCAATCCATAGTCCTAAATCGATTCATCTCATTGATTTCGTAAGAATCTGCTATTTCTTTGGTTAATTGTTCATTAGAATTTTTTTTATTTTTAGTTTATATAGTTATAAATACATCTTTTAGATTCTATCGCTTGAATAAATAAATTAGCATTAGTTTAATTTAATAATTAATCAAATCACAAGCCCCTGCGGATATGATATCTGAACTTACAATCATATATTACTTATACGATTACGTACATTTTTGTATGAGTTAGACCCGAATAGATGCTTTATGAAATATTCTTATATAAATACACACACATGAAAAGTACGATAGTAGAAAAAATTGTATATATGTAGATGAAATAACCTTGAGAATGATTTTTAAAAAAACATACGTGAATAATATGTAAGAATAAATGTGATCTACTGATCTCTAACTAATATGATATATAAAAATGGCCTTGCATTTTTAGAGAGAAAATGATTTAATGTGTACTTAATAATGTATGATTTATACATACCGACACACACATATATATATAAAGAATTGAGAAGATATACAAGAATAATGCATGGATACGTAAGAAACGTCGCATATATATATATATATATATATATATAATTTGAGAAGATGTATAAAAATAATGCATGGATACGTAAGAAATGTCGCGCCTCATTTTTTTCGCAAAAAGTGGAACCTCGACATGTAACAACTCTTTAAGAATTGATTAGAGGAGAGTCACCACCTAACGAATTATGGTTCGTTAGGACACCATTCTACGGTAAAAATTTGTTTAACTAGCCTAGGTTGCCAGAGTCGGGTAAAGGTTCAAGTTATCTCGAAAGGAAGGTGTTAGATACCTTTTGAGGTCCACAAATATGGTTCCTTTCGGATTCATTTATTATGTGGAGATTAACAAGGTGATCAAAAATAGTTAATTAATTTCATTAAAACTAACTTAACTATGTGATTGGACGAATAAACTCTTATAAAATTAAATAATTAAAAATGACTTAAGCCAATTACTTTTTAATGCGAAAACCAAATGATAAAATATTAACTAAATTATTTAACAAGTGAACACATACAACATATTTTAATACAAATAAGTAATTAAATTAATTCACTAGTTAATGTTAAATCTAGGTGATAATTATTTTAAACACGCGAACTTATTTATCATATTCATAAAAATACATAGCGGCTATTAACTAAATAATCTAGGTTATTTAGATAAGTGAGGAAAGGGGTTAAACAATACTAAAAGAATATAATATGATGATATTTCACTCATAACTTTTAAGGAGTACTACCTAAACGAAACAAAATAGAGAAAACTATTAAACCTATGAACTAAACTACGATGAATTTAAAGACATTCGAGAAAGTGAACAAGACATAAAAAAAAATCTTTTAAATATTTGTTGCTTTATCGGGATGACAACACGATATTATAAATCGTGATCTTCAACCTTAGCAACAAGTTAATTAGAGGTCGGTCTTAAGTTAAAATTTAATAATAATATATTTGTAAATACAATTTTATATTCAAATATAAGCACATAAAGTATCTACATATAAGTACACATAAATACTTTTAAATCTTTGGTTGATGTTGCTTCCGAGGAAGGGCCGGCTTAGTTTAAAAGTTTGAAATTGGACCTCGTAATTCTTTTACTTTCCCAATAACTATATGTTAAGGGACAGTATATAATTAATGATTTACAATACACACCGCCTATTTTCAGTTGAAAAAGAGAAGTCGGGCAGTAACTTTAATTAAGAGCAAAATGCAATGAAAAGAAATTTTGTTCGAAAACGCAATGTTTAAAAATAATTAAAAGAAAAGAAATATTCTAGCAAATAACATATAATTCCCAGCCCCCTTTAAGCATCCCTTTTCACTATATCATCGAGTGTTTATTACAATTATTACAAACTAAAAATAAAATAAATAAATATAATACAAAAAGTGAATAATGTTAGACTAATTGCCGTAGCCATCTCTTGTCCCGACGACTCTCCGATGGATCCTGAAATAAATTTAGAGATACATGCTTAAAAGGTTAGATACGACAATAGGCACATAGCAAAAGTCCCATATTCACGACCATAATGCACATATTTATAATAAACAAGCCATTGACAAGACTAAATAATAGACTTATCATGTAAGTAATTGACAACTTGCGAAGGTAAATAAACTAATCAGTAGATGACAAAAGTTAAAAGGAAATAAAATGTCACGAATTCCTTGATTGTTACTCACACTCAACACATCAAGATCACGAGAATCTCGAGGGTTCCGAGCAGTGCTTGTGTTGAGGAGAGAGAGAAAATTTTTAGAGGATGAGACAAAGAGGCGCTTAAGAACAAAGCTATTTTTTAAATATCGAATAACAATCTTGAATGTCTAAAGAAGAAGCAGAGAAGTAACCCTCTTCCTCCTTTAGAAAAAAGGAGAAGGTCTGTTTTTTATCTTAGAAGTGACCAATCAATTAGAAAATAAAAAGGAAAAAAAAGTTTAGCATCCATAAAGGGATGCATTTCCTTACTTAACAAAATCATATAAGTATTTCTAAGAAATAAATCTACCATTCCATAATTAGATGAGTACCAAATTAATTAAAGGAAGAAAAAATCAGTCATAGAAAATTTACCGAGAACAAGCTGTCATTTAATATCTTAAAATAAATACAAAATTTCCATAATTGTATATGGCAGAATCATAATAGATTATATATATATATATCACGAAATAATAGGGTCAAACTAATTAGAGAAGGAAACAAATCAGACAAAGGGGATTTACCATAAACTATTGCATATTAAATTACTCTATATTTGTAAAGGAATTTCATAGTACCATGTTTAACATTCTTTACATATGAGCTAACCTTGATATAGATGACAAATAAATTGTAACACCCCAAAAGTTTCTAAGATTTAAATCAAGAATTTGAAATGAGCTCAGCAAAAAGATCAGCAAAAGTGCCTCCGAACGACTCATGTAACGAGTCGTTATAGGTACTAATGGGTTGTGGAAGCAATCGTGGGAAGTTCTTTGGAAAAATTGCCAGGTGATGCCACGGGAAAAGGTACGAGTCGTTGTGTGAAACAATGACCCATTGGACGAAATCGTGGGTTGGAGCCTAGGGTTTCAAGTTTGTGGCAACGGATAGTTGTAACAGGCCGTTGAAGCTAGCAACGACCCGTGGTGCCGACTGTTGGAAGGGAAATTAAGAATGGTCCAGTATGGGTGACAGAGGGACTGACGAGTCGTTGGATCAAATAACGACTCGTCATGTTAGTTGTTGGTTGGCTTATCAGTTTGGGAAACAGTGTACTTAACGAGTGGTTCTGACGAGTTGTTAGAGGCAACAACGACTCGTCACGTTGGTCGTGGGTTGAGGAAGCTGCAACTGACAGTGTATATAACGGAGGGTCACCACGAGTCGTGGTGAGGGTCGTGGTCCCAGTTCGGCAGATTTTTCATGTTTTACTCAGGGGTATTTTGGTAAAGTCTGATGCTTCCAGAATTAAAGTGATGTTGTTTTGGACTTCTAAGAGACGTTTTTTGGGCATTTTCAACCCTAAACCCTCATTCTCTTAACTCTCCTTCCTCTCCTCTCAAGATCAAGGATTCACCCAGGTTTTCTTCAAAGCTTCAAGGTGTAATTTCGAGTGAGGTTTCTTCTACCAGGTATACGGGTTTTTCATCAAGGATATTCTTCCATCCTTGTACCCCAAAATATTTTGTGTAACAGGTGATTTCTTCTATATTTCTTTAAATTCCAAGATCCATTATGATTATGAGATTAATTATGATGTAGAATAATTGGGTTACCTTGAATTATGTGTTGGATGATGAAAAATGTGAGATTATAGAATGTCTTCATAAAATAGCTTGAACTTTGATTGATACTTTGTTATTGTTCACTCGAGTATCGTAATGACTTGTATCCATATTTGAATATGTGAAGATCGTATGATTATCCCTAAGAACTTGAACATGCCATTGATAAACATGTTGAGAAGAAATTAGAGTTTATGGGCTTGAGAAATTGAAAGTAAAATATGTATTTTCCTTATGCTTTCGTTGGAACTAGTTGGGTATGAGGTAAATCTATGATAATACCCTAATTAATATATCCTTCTATGAATTGGAGTAAATATCGAAATGGGTCTTATGAAATGAAAACGTATGCTTCTCTCATGATCTCGTTGTCAATGTTTAAATTATGAGTTAAGTATATGGCTTTCTGTAAACTTGGAATATATAAATCAATATTTAGGGTACGAATTGGACCTATGGATCATGAATGACTCTATGATACATGTTGAATGTTATGAATCCCGGACTTAATATTGTGGAAGTATAACGCATGATGTAAATCTATAGACGCTTATTAATGTAAAATGTTTGAAGAATTACTGATATGGCTCCATGATGATATGAATTGTGATGATAAAGCATGAGAATGATATTTCAGAATGTTGGGCTTGTTGTTAGTAGAAAGTAGCCTCAATCCCTTCGAAATGAATGTTGTATGATGAAAGCAGCGTATGTTATGTTTCTGATTAGCTGTAGTAGCATAGACCAGATATACAATGTCAGACCAGTATTCCTCATGTTCTAGTCAGCCAGGGACTCTCCATAGCCGAGAATGTTTCCCTTGGTTCAGTCGGGATCCTCCATAGCAGAGAGTGACTCCCTAGTTCAGTCGGGATCCTCCATAGTAGAGAGTGACTCCCTAGTTTAGTCGAGATCCTCCATAGCAGAGGTGACTCCCTACTTCAGTCGGGATCCTCCATAGCAGAGAGTGACTCTCTAGTTTCAGTTGGGTTTCTCCCTAGTAGAGAATGACTCCCTTAGTTATGTTATCAGTATGGTTTAGTTCCATATGATTCAGATTTCAGATTATAACAAATTTAAAATAATGAGAATCAGGCTCAGTTACCAGCAGTGATCCAGTACAGTGTGATGCTAGTTTCAGATTCAGCTCTTATTAAATGTTCAGAACTTGACCCTTATGCATGAGCTCGATGATGTTTCGTAATATGAGATCCAAAGAAAATTTCATGTATATATATGTGTATGTGGTTCACAAGAGGATTGTTGTATGTTAAATCAGTTATGTCGATGTACTTTGTTATTTCCTTAACATATATTGGTATATTTAATTATTTATGTTATCCTGCATGCTCGGTACATTTCAAGTATTAACCGCACGCCTTTTGTGCTATATCATTTCATGATATAGATTCATGTCTCCAGACTCAGTCTCGTGGTTAGATACGCTTCATTTTCTCTCAGCTGCTAGTGGTGAGTCCTCATCTCCCGAGGACGTGATTTATGTTCATACTTTCTTTACATTTCAGTTTTCAAATTTTAGGAGTTAGCTGGGGGCTTGTCCCAGCAACTCATTAGTTTAGTAGAAGGCTTTCAGACTTGTCTAGATGGATTCAGCGTTGTATCAAAGTATGGCTACAATTGTTCTTATGGTTTCTTTTTAGATTCTTGCAGTTAGCTTCCGCTTATTCATGTTGATGATTGTTTCTATTGCTAGGTGATATGCTATGATTATGCTATGGGTCGATTTGGAGCCCTTTCGGGGTTCCTTGTCCCATGTTACGGCTAGGGTGTAAACTCGGGTCGTGACAAACTTGGTATTAGAGCCGAAGGTTTAAAGTGTCCTAGGGTGTCTAAAAGTTGCGTTAAGTAGAGTCTTCTTCATGGGTGTGAAGCGTGCCACATTTATGATGAGAAGGCTACGAGACGTTTTAGGAATGTTCTCTTTTCTTCATGATTCTTATCGTATGTAGAGTATGAGGCTCTAAATGGTTCCTTCCCTGACTCGTGCTTTACACACTTGCAGATTATACCTCCTAGATGAGCAAATAGAAAAAGAAATGGTAATAACCGCCAGCAGGTACCACCAGCCCCCGTGAACCCGATGGATGACCATGTTACCCATGTAGAGTTCCAAGCAACTCTTAATATGTTGGCGTAGGCCGTGACCGCCCAGATTAATCAGCAAGCAATGGCTCGTATTCCCCAGAATGGGAATGTAGCGGCGGCAAGGGTGAGATTTTCTTCGAATGAACCCACCCGAATTCTTGGGGACAAAGGTGGAAAAGGACCCGTATGAGTTCCTGTAAGAGATTTAGAAGATTACCCACATCATGGGAGTGATTGGAATTGAGAGCACAGAATTAGCCTCCTACCAGCTAAAAGGAGTGGCTTACCTATGGTTTTGTCAGTGGAGGGATAGTCGAGGGATTGGAGCAGGTCCCGTAGGTTGGGATGGATTTAAGACAGCGTTCCAAGACAGGTTTTCCCTAGAGAGTTGAGGGAGGCTAAGGCGGTAGAGTTCATCAACCTGAAACAGAATGACATGACAGTTCAGGAGTATGCATTGGAATTTACCCGGTTATCTAAGTATGCCCCGAAAATGGTAGCCGATCAGAGGGCCCGGGTGAGCAGGTTCTTGAATGGAGTGTCAAACTCCTTGGTTAAAGAGTGCAGGACTGCCATGTTGCACAGGGATATAGACTTTCCATGTTTGGTGATATTTTCTCAACAAATGGAGGCAAAGAAAGTGAAGGAAAAAGAGAGAAAGGCCAAGAGGGATAGGGTAGGAGGATCAGAGTTCTCTTTGCCAAGGACGAGTGATGGACACCGCTCACTTTCCCAGCAGAAATCGAAAACCTCAACATTTTCTACATTCAGTGCTCTGTATAAACCTAAAGTAAGAGAGATTACGTATTCGACGTGTATCGGCTGTGGGAAGCACCACCTGGGAGAATGTATGGCAGGATCGGATGTTTGTTTCTGGTGCAGCCAGCCGGGCCATAAGCACCGAGATTGCACAGCGGCAAAGTGAGGTGAGAGTAGATCCTCGGACATCTCTTCAATAGCACCGATAACCCATTCATTTCAGTAGGGTGCATCATCTAGCTTGGGTGGCGGACGTTGTCAAAGCCACTCCTATGTCGTAACAACACACCAGGATAAGGGCAAGTCGCCAGTAGTGACCAAAGGTATGTTGTGAATCTTGCGTTACTCCTTGTATATTGCTAGCCCCAGAACCCCAGTAATGAATAAGGAGCTTTGTGGTTGTTGTTGAGAAGAGGTTGTCGATGTGTGATGTGAATAATTATTAAGGTAAGACTGGTTGTGATGGTTAGAGGTGAAAGAGGGAGCTAGGAGTTAGTGAATTAGCCTCTAGCTTAAGAAAGATTCAGGAGCCTTAGAATAATGGCTTTAAGCTAAGGGGGAGATGGTAAGTATGTGATACTAGTCGGATCCTGAATATGCTAGTAGGGGAGTTCCGACCCTAGCAGTTGCGATATGTCAATCCCTTCAGGTTCAGATAATTTCTCCGGTAATTTAGTTAAAGCTAAGTTACGCCTATCCCTATGTGCAGACTTCTAGAGGTTCTAGATAACCGTTTTAGATAGGAATGCCGATCTTACTTTATGAATCCTTTAAGTTCATTTTCATGTTACAAATCAGTTATGTGTGTTAAATTCATGTTTTCCAGCGTGACCAACTCGAACTCAGTCTCTAGAAGATTCTTAGTAGCTTAGCAGACTCAGGTTATTTCATGTATGTACTTAGTTTTAGATGTCATGAATGATTCGTGCTCATGAGACCTTTAAATAAAGTTAGAATGGATATTATGAATTCTAACCCTGTAACAGAATGTGACTTGAGAGCAAAAGCTCAGTCTGTAGTAGTTCAGTGCCAGTTAAAGGAGAAGAATCCTTCTCAGCGTTCTATCTAGTTCCATGTTAGTTTCTTGTCCTTCAGTCTCTCCTGTGCCATAGCATGCATGTTCAAGTTAGATATTCAGTTTTGTTGTGTAAGTTCAGCTTGAAGTCAGATGCTTCATTGGTTTTAGTTGTGATTGATTGATTGTGGAATTTCATTTTCGTCCCTATCCTTTCAGTATGTTTAGCCAACATTCAAGGACGAATGTTCCCAAGTGGGAGATATTGTAACACCCCAAAAGTTCCTAAGATTTAAATCAGGAATTTGAAATGAGCTCAGCAGAAAGATCAGCAAAAGTGCCTCAGAACAACTCATCTAACGAGTCGTTATAGGTACTAATGGGTCATGGAAGCAATCGTGGGAAGTGCTTTGAAAAAATTTCCAGGTGATGCCACGGGAGAAGGTACGAGTCATTGTGTGAAACAATGACCCGTGGGACGCAATCGTGGGTTTGAGCCTAAGGTTTCAAGTTTGTGGCAACGGATGGTTGTAACGGGTCATTGAAGCTAGCGACGACCTGTGGTGTTGACTGTTGGAAGGGAAATTAAGGATGGTCCAGTGTGGGTGATGGAGGGACTAATGAGTCGTTGGATCAAAATAACGACTCGTCATGTCAGTCGTTGGTTGGCTTATCAGTTGGGGAAACAGTATACTTAACGAGTGGTTATGACGAGTCGTTAGAGGCAACAACGACTCTTCACATTGGTCATGGGTTGAGGAAGCTACAACTGACAGTGTATATAATGGAGGGTCACCATGAGTCGTGGTGAGGGTCGTGGTCCCAGTTCGGCAGATTTTTCATGTTTTACTCAGGGGTATTTTGGTAAAGTCTGATACTTCCAGAATTAAAGTGACATTGTTTTGGACTTCTAAGAGACGTTTTTCGGGCATTTTCAAGCCCAAACCCTCATTCTCTTAAATCTCCTTCCTCTCCTCTCAAGATCAAGGATTCACCAAGGTTTTCTTCAAAGCTTCAAGTGTTATTTCGAGTGGGGTTTCTTCTACCAGGTATGCGGGTTTTTCAACAAGGATATTCTTCAATCCCTGTGCCCCAAAATATTTTGTGTAACAGGTGATTTCCTCTATATTTCTTTAAATTCCAAGACCCATTATGATTATGAGATTAATTATGATGTAGAATAATTGGGTTACCTTGAATTATGTGTTGGATGATGAAAAATGTGAGATTATAGAATGTCTTCATAAAATGGCTTGAATTTTGATTGATACTTTGTTATTGTTCACTCGAGTATCGTAATGACTTGTATCCATATTTAAATATGTGAAGATCGTATGATTATCCCTAAGAACTTGAACATGCCATTGATAAACGTTGAGAAGAAATTAGAGTTTATGGGCTTGAGAAATTGAAAGTAAAATATGTATTTTTCTTATGCTTTTGTTGGAACTAGTTGGGTATGAGGTAAATATATGATAATAGCCTAATTAATATATCCTTCTATGAATTGGAGTAAATCTCGAAATGGGTCTTATGAAATGAAAACGTATGCTTCTCTCATGATCTCGTTGTCAATGTTTAAGTTATGAGTTAAGTATATGGCTTTCTGTAAACTTGGAATATATGAATCAATATATGCATGTTAAGGTACGAATTGGACCTATGGATCATGAATGACTCTATGATACATGTTGAATGTTATGAATCCCAAACTTAATGTTGTGGAAGTATAACGAATGATGTAAATCTATAGACGCTCATTAATGTAAGATGTTTGAAGAATTACTGATATGGCTCCATGATGATATGAATTGTGATGATAAAGCATGAGAATGATATTTCAGAATGTTGGGCTTGTTGTTAGTAGAAAGTAGCCTCAATCCCTTCGAAATGAATGTTGTATGATGAAAGCAGCGTATGTTATTTTTCTGATTAGCTGTAGTAGCATAGATCAGATATACAATGTCAGACCAGTATTCCTCATGTTCTAGTCATCCAGAGACTCTCCATAGCCTAGAATGTTTCCCTTGGTTCAGTCGGGATCCTCCATAGCAGAGAGTGACTCCCTAGTTCAGTCGGGATCCTCCATAGTAGAGAGTGACTCCTTAGTTCAGTCGGGATCCTTCATAGTAGAGAGTGACTCCCTAGTTTCAGTTGGGTTTATCTCTAGTAGAGAATGACCCCCTTAGTTATGTTATCAGTATGATTCAGTTCCATATGATTTAGATTTCAGATTATAACAAATTTAAAATAATGAGAATCAGGCTCAGTTACCAGCAGTGATCCAGTATAGTGTGAAGCTAGTTTCTGATTCAGCTCTTATTAAACACTCAGAACTTGACCCTTATCCATGAGCTCGATGATGTTTGTAATATGAGATCCAAAGAAAAGTTTCATGTATATATATGTGTATGTGGCTCACAAGAGGATTGTTGCATGTTAAATCAGTTATGTCGATGTACTTTGTTATTTCCTTATCGTATATTGGTATATTTAATTATTTATGCTATCCCGCATGCTCAGTACATTTCAAGTTCTAACCGCAAGCCTTTTGTGCTATATCGTTTCATGATATAGATTCAGGTCTCCAGACTCAGCCTTGTGGTTAGATACGCTTCATTTCCTCTCAACTACTAGTGGTGAGTCCTCATCTCCCGAGGACGTGATTTATGTTCATACTTTCTTTACATTTCAGTTTTTCGATTTTAGGAGTTAGCTGGGGGCTTGTCCTAGCAACTCATCATTTCAACAGAAGGTTTTCAGACTTGTCTAGATGGAACCAGCGTTGTATCAAAGTGTGGATACAATTGTTCTTATGGTTTCTTGTTAGATTCTTGCAGTTAGCTTCCGCTTATTCATGTTGCTGGTTGTTTCTATTGCTAAGTGATATGCTACGATTATGCCATGAGTTGACTTGGACCCTTTCGGGGTTCCTTGTCTTGTGTTACGGCTAGGGTGTAAACTCGGGTCGGGACACAAATCAACCATCATTTAATCAAAAATATGCTAAGTCCATTATACACTTAATTTACATAATTCAAATTAATCACAAAACTTCAACAGAGACAAATTGTTTTTCTACTGCAATAGTTCACACCTAATATCAAAATTAGTCTTATTCGTTTCAATAGAAGAGATATCTTGCGGATAGCAATCAAACTTCATGAACTTAAGAGGGCTCATATATACAATAATGAAATTAAAGGCATGCCTTGCATTTGTAGTATCAGAATTTCAATCAGAGGGCAAAAGATAGCAAAAACGGAATGAATATAGATATGCACAACGGAACACGCAGAACCAGACAAAAACATAATTTCATAACAACATTTAAACAATTTAGAATCATAACTAGATAAAATGTGAGGCCTTAAAACAGGATATTATTAAACCAAACAAATCCGTGGCAACCAAACTAGGAAAGACACGTAGGGAGAAGAATGGAAGCAACTGCCGGAGCTTTTACTATCAGCTGCTTACTGGCTGGAGTCATGACGCAGTACAACGGAGACGAGAAAGAGAGAGATCGGGTCAGCGGGGGATTTCACCGGGATGAAGCAACAAGATAGAGAGGGGAAAGGAGGAAACACCGTGTTGGAAAAAAGAAGAGAAGGAAGATCTGGTGGTTTTTTGTCGATAGTCTTTGGTGGTTTGCTAGTTTCTGTTCGGTAGTTTATGGGTGCAGTATCTACACTATTGGGAATAAGAGAAGAAGGCGGATGCCAGTGGTCCACCAGAGTTGGTGGTGCGACGAGATGAAGAGGAGAGGAAGAAGTCGGGGTGTGCGGTTGTAGTTGATCTGTCTAGCGGTCACTGGTCTCGCTAGAGAGAGGAAGCAGCGGTGATTGGCACTGAGAGGGAAAATGGTTCGGGTGTTCTTCGTGGTGGAGAGAAGAACAATGGTATAGAGTTGTAATCTGAGTAGGGTTTTGGAGGTGGTTAATTGAAAAGGGGAAAAGAAAGAGATTTAATCCGAAACGTCAGATTGATTAGACAGACGACTAAGATTTTAATGGACATTTGGTCGGCTTGCGGGTCGCAAATAGGTTAAATGGGTAGGAATTAAATTGAGGCTGGATTAAATTTGAAATATAGCCAAAATTGACTCAAAAGGGATTATATTTGACACAAATTAGATATAAGGTGGCTAGATTTTAAATAAATTAGAGGAAATTAAAAATAACTGATATATAATTAATAAAATAATATACTTGTAAATAATTTAATAAATAGATAACATAATAGCCTAATTACAATAAAATATTATATATATATATATGTATGTATATATATATATATATATATATATATATATATACTTTAAATCAATAAACCTTGTTTTAATGAAAATATGTATGTATGTTTATTATTATGCAATATTATATATAATATTGGAAAATTAATAACTTTAAACTGATAAAATATTTAAAAATATAACTTGAAAAATGAGCAAATAAATAAGTATGCAAAAACTAATTATATATGGCAATTACTAAAGTATTATGGATGCGAACTAAACAATTACGTAAAAAAGGATAATTTTAAAATATGCGTATATATATATATATATATATATATATATATATATATATATATATATATATTAATAAGCAGCTTAGACGGGACATATGAAGGTCAAAATTGGGTGTCAACAACTGTCCCTTCTTTTCTCGGGAATGAAGGATGAATTGTTGAGCATAGAATATTGACTTAGTAGCCAATTTAACCGACCGAAGAACGATCTCGGTGGGATCGGGTAAGAAGAAAAATAAAGGTTGTGAAGATATTGTGGCCGAGACTGTGTATCAAGTCGTCTATATATCTTAGGTCTATGAGAATCAAGCCGTGTGTAGTTCTAGATTTAAGGACAAATGAACTTCCTAAAAGAAATTAATAGAACGAGGCTTGAATAAAGACAGAAGTAGCACGAGGTGATAATAATGGAGAGATGGGAGAGGTGTATGAATTGTTACTTTAATATCACAATGTGATGATATCGAAATGAGAGTTATTCGAGGACAGAAGGTTAAAAATTGGAATGGATGCGAAAATTGCTTTTTTCTTTGACGAAAGATCTAGTGTTGAATTTGTACCTGCAGACTTTAATACTACTAGATAAAATGGTTAATAATATAAAATATGGACTAATATAAAAGTAATGCCAGATGAAATAGCAATGAGAGGAAAATCTATAATTTTTTGAGGAAACTCAAAAAATCTGCCCCAGTTTTAATTTTTCAAGGAGGATACCTGCAAAACTTAGATGAGCTTATTAGTACTCAAATACACACATAAAACTATTTAGAATTGATATATCTTATTTTAGGACGAGTGAACTTAATCATCTTATTTCAGAGCTGACGGGCTGGAATACAAATAACGGGCTCGAAATATAAATTATAGGGCTCAAAAATGTAAATCACAAGGCTCAGAAAATGTAAATCACAGGGATCAAAATTAGTTACGGGCTCAAAAATATAAATCATAGGGCTCAAATATAATTATAGGGCTCAAAATACAATACTCGAGCTCGATTGTCCATTTTAGAGCGGCCGAACCCAAAATGTCCATCTATAGGGCAGACGAACCCAAGATGTCCATTTTTAGGGAGGACGAACTCAAAATGTCCATTTATAGTGCATACGAACCCCAAATATCCATTTATAGGGCGGAAGAACCCAAGATATCCATTTTAGGGCGGATGATTCCAAAATGTCCATTTATAGAGCGTACGAACCCAAGAGGTCCATTTATTGGGAGGATGAACCCAAGATGTCCATTTTTAGGGCGGATGATCCCAAACAATAGTATTATAATAATAGTAATGAAAGTAAAATACGAACCTAATTGATTAACATATGATAATAGCATGATATGGGCTAGACGGGATAACATAATAACAACTTGAAGTCTCATAATATGAGCCTGATTGAATAACATAATAGTGGCATAATACGAGCATAATAGTGGTGTAATACAGGCATAATAGTGGGATAATACAGTCATAATGGTGGCATAACAAGAGCGTTATTATAATAGTGACACAATACAACATGATAAGAACTTGCATGGCATAATGATGGCAGTAGCTGAGGGTAGCATAAAATGGCTTGATAGAAGCAAAATAGTGGCTTGATAGGAGCAAAATAGTGACTTGATGGAGTGGTATAATAGTATCCTGATGATAATAACTTGATTCCGGAGGCACGATAACAATTCAAATCTAGAAGTATAATAGCTTGCAAGTAGCACAATAATAATTTGATGACAGGAGCTGGATATAGTGATATAATAACTTCAATCTTAAGACATAATAATGGCTTGAAGGAAAAGAAATACGTGTCTATGGTGTTGTGTGCCTACACTCAAAGAAAATTTATGAGTTTTAAAATACAAGATTAGTATGTACCTTTGTTTGTCATTTGCTCCTTGTCGTTGTTTCAACCTCTATGGGCTTTGCAATTCGTCTTGGTGAAATTTTTGAGGAATCCTCAAAAATTTCTGCTCCAGTTTAAAATGTAAAATGTTTTGGACATCTCTCTATTGCCTGCTTGTGGAATTTTTTAGATTTCCTCAAAAATTCTACCCCAGTTCGACTTAAGGACTTTTGCATTCCTGCTTCAAAAACTCAAACAAAATTATTAGTTCAAAAGGAAATGGTTGTCTTATATTTGAACATCAAAATTCAAGTTTGAATCCATATTTGCCATTTAAGGGTCGGAACAAATTGCTACGGGTTTCATATTTGGATATGAGCAAGATGTTTGATTTGGCTATGAAAAAATTGAAAGTTTTTATTTGATTGAAACCGAACCCAAAAGTAGGCTGCCTACGTACCCATAAGGAATCAGGTCACACGTAGTTCGGAGTACAATGAAATGAATAAAGATGGAAAAGTTAAAGAGTGGGGAAGTGGAGAATGGAGGCACTTTGCCTATGACAGTCTTGTCTTTGTCAGTTCTTTTTATGCTTTCTTGTCGAATGTCTTGGAACTATCTTTGTAGGATCACCTTGGACAATGATTGCTCCAGGATTGAGGTAGCCGCAGTCCATGGTCCTTGATGCACTATTATCTTTCTCTTCTCAATCAAATCTTGAATCTTGTACCTCAATGCTGCACATTCTTCTGTATCATGGCCTTGATTATTTGAATGGTATGCGCATCTCTTGGATGGGTCAAAATTTGGAGACGGATATTTGGGAATCCATCCTCCCCTTGGTTTCATAACTCCTTGGGTCTTTAACCTTTCAAATATGCATGTCAAAGATTCAACTAGAGGGGTAAATGTACGAGACTTCACAAAATTGGATTATATTGGATGAGCCTGGTTGTGAAAATCATGTCTTTTAGAATCAGGTGAAATCTGATAAACTTGATATTGGGAGCTTTGCGCATTGCATGAGTCAAAGATGACACATACTTGTTGTGCATCCTGATGGTGTTGTGGTGGAGGTATAGTGTTTGAGATACCTTTTTTACTTTTATTTGGAGGACTTTCTCGTGCTTGAGAACTTGTTTGTGTTATGGCAATATCAATAATTTTTCCTGTTCAAATGCCATATTTCAATTCTTTTCCAATTCGAGTCAAAACCTGTGACGCTATGAATGATTATGAAGTATAAATATTTATGGTATATAATGTCTAGTGACTTGATGAAATATTGGACTAATTCCTCTTCAGATAGTGCATGATGTATCTTACAAGCTTTTCCCCTCCATCGTATCACATATTTCTCAAAATATTCGCGAGTCATTTTTCTTATTTCAACTAAATCCAGAAATGTTGGATCATCCTTGGTGTTTTAAACTTGTATTGCTCTACAAAATCTCAAGCCATATCTTCCCAAGTATTCCTTTTGTTGAAATCTTACTTGACATACCAAGTGAATGTCATTCCTTACAGACTCTGCATAAAAATCTCATTAGGAGAGCTTCATCATTATTCAATTCCGACTAATCTTCCGCAATAGTCCTTCAAATGCTCGAGTAGATCTCCATGCCCATCGAAGATGTTGAATTTTAGGTCTTGTATCCTGGTGGTAACTTAACACTTGGGTGTAGGCACAACTTCTTAACCTTAGATCTGGGATATCTCTCGAGCATAGTTTCTCATCCACTATCTTTTTCAAGTTGTTGAAATCTTTCTGTAATGTCATGATCTCGCCTTCGGATGTTGTCATCTCTTGCAAAGTGCCAAGATGAGCGTACGATGAAGGAATCTGTTGAGGGAGCATATGAGATGAGATTGGACAGAGAGGTACTATCGAGAAGATACTTTGTATCGGGGGAGGACCAAAGTTTGTGATAAGAAAATGACTTGAATTGTTTGGAATATTGGATATTTTGTCAAATTGCATATTCTCAACTGAATCGATGCTCAAGTACCTGACAACCTTTAGGTAAAATAAACACATCAAATGCAAACACCGATTAACATATAAAATGTAAATAAAGTATTATTAATAATATCAAAATAACGAGCTTGTTAAAGAGTTTCAAGCCAAATAAGCAAATTTAAGCTTTGACATAATGTAAAATTTGAGGCACGATACGGATGAAAGCTTTAAAACTCGTGATTTCAAATGAGTGATGTTGATGAATGTTAGAGAGTTACGATTTGAACAAGCATATGGTACAGTGCTAAAGAATTTAGCAAGTCAATGAAATGAGCAAGACTAACTTGTGTTGAACAATCAGATCCTTGATTTGAAGAAAAGAAGATATGTATTGCTAAGTAAAAATAATAAGTTATGCTCATTCATAATGAATTGAAAGATAAACTGAAGCAGAGTTTGAACTTAATTTGAATAGCTAAGATTATTATGAAATGATTATGTAATTGCGAAAAGAAAGACTTTGAAATATATTGAACCGATAATTGATTGGGGAAAAACACATGCTAAAGAAGATACTTCGAAAGACACATAAAAATAAGATTAATGAAAATAAAATAATTTGGACTAGGCTCCAGGATTGTATGATTTGGGCCTAAAAGTGTAAGTTATATGAAATTATAAGATCGAGAAAGTATAAGCATGAAATGATTCTAAAATTATCCAAAGATTAGAGCACGAAGGACAAAGGGAAACAAAATAAGAAACAATTACCTAAATAAAACAATGATACATGTAACAAATAATTCGCTCGTCCTAATATATTGTGACCTCTTTTGTGCCAGAGGTAGGCCTAGCAAATTCTAAGAGACGAATATGCCATAATGTAACATTCTATTTACTCCCATTAAAATACCAAATAAAAACAACATAAATAATTTTATTGCTTTATTTTACAAAATAAATTATTACAGCAATGAAAATTTTAAAAGTTGTAAAAGTGCTCCTTCTCTTTTAGGCTTCTTCACAGCTTAGCATAACATGTCGGATGTCACACTGCAAACCCGGGGAGGCGTGACTGGCACCTGGTGCCACCTTTGATATAAGAATACCTTACGCCCAAAAAATAAAACAAAGGCAGAAGCTGGTTCACCTGACCAACCAAGAAAAATAAATATAATGTACCGTCGAGGCTACGAAATAGAAGAAAAACTATACAACATGGTCCATCTAGCCTATAACAATGACACTACACCCACAATAAATGTCTACGAGCCTCTAAAACTATAATAGAAATCAATTATCTGGGACAGGGCCCGAACTACCCATAACTCAACCTTTGGCAACTCCGAAAGAACTGGAGCACACCGACTTAGCTGGAACTCCACTCAGCAACCAAGAACCTGATCTAATAGCCCACCATCACCTGCAGGCATAAATGCAGCGCCCCGACTAGGGCATTAGTATATTAATGTACAGAGCATGAAAGGTAGAAACAATTGAAAGACAAAGATTAGAGATCAACAGATATACCAAATATTGTAGAAGGAGAACTCAACTTAAGTAAACACATAAAACCTACTTGGCCCCTATAAGCCTGACAAGTACAAGCAAACATACAAATAGAACCTACCTGACCCCCATAAGTCCGGCAAGTACAAGTAAACATACAAACAGAATCTACCTGGCCCCTATAAGTTCAGCAGGTCCAAAAGTAAAAAACAACACAGCGCCACCTAGCCAACATAGATCACCTATCATCGCCTCCATACCTCTCAATGGCCTCAGTTAACACCAACCAACATCTAGCATCTACTGCTATCAGATAACAAATAACACAAGTAACAACCATAGTATAATGCCAAATAAATCACAAGTAAACACCAGTTAATCAACATCATCAATCAAGCATTGCCGGACACTCTCTCGGCTGCGCACAGTTAGCGGAGCTCAATCCATTTGGGAGAACCAATCGAGATCCCAGGAAGGCTTAGACATGTAGGACCACTCTCAAATCATGTCTCAACTCGACATTACAGAAGAAATAATTCTCAACCCCATAGGTCATTTCACTCCTTGGGCTCAACCCCTCAGCCAGAAAGACTCTCGTGTGTCGGGTATCCACAAGCCACAAGGTACCTCGGGCTCGACCCCTAGCCAGAACAACTCTCGTGCATCGGGTATCCACAAGACACAAGGCCTCAAACATAGCACACACACAATCAACAATAATAATAATACATGATCAAACAGCCCATAAGCCACTCTACTCACCACTAACATCAAGGGACACGGCCAAACCAGCCCAAGTTTCACCACGGCCGTCACGTGCCATCGACACGATTGACACGATCGCCGATTTAAATATAACAAAAGATCGTCGCAGCCATCGAACTTAACCATTCTAATTCCTCATTCACTTGCCAATATAATCACCTAATCTTATTCACTCAAAAATCTCACAACTTTCTACAAGAACCACATGCCTCACACACGACCTTTCGATACGAGTCTCACAATTTGCTATGACTACGATTCTCCAACTCAAGCCCGAGACACTAACCAAACCAGCACCTTAAACAAACCATTATCACCATATAAACAGCAGAACAAGAGTTCAATAATAGCAAAACACAAGCCATCACAAACAGCCAACACACACGTCAACACGGATGACAATGGCTATGGAATTCATGCCGACAAAGGGAGGGACAAGCCTAACATACCTTAGATTCAAGCCTAGAAGATCTTGAGCATTCAACACCATGAACCTACTGCCTAAAGGCAGTCCAATATTCTGCCAAAATGCAGCCAACACAACTCAATAACAAAACAAGACAAATGAAGCTTACCTAACAAGATTTATAGAAATTCGACGGTAGAAACTTCGAGACAACAACCTACTGAGGTGAACGCATCCATAAACAACCTTAAACACTAAGGAGAACAAAAGGAAGAAGGCTTACCAATAGCTTCACCACGGAAAAGCCACCAACAACTCAGAAAAGACACCAAACCACGGACTACACACGATTTTTGACTTCCTGACACCAAAACCATGTTGAACCATGGATTCTAACCCCAAAACTCAAGGAAAACCATGGAGAGGACTTGATAGAGGTTTCTTATGAATTAGGTTGCTGGAAAATGAATTTGGATGAAGAATTACAAAGCACAACTCGCGTGTATAGCGTGTGATAATGAGAGGTTCCCAAACGGGGGGAAATATGAGTGGAATAACAAATTATAGAGCTATAATAATTAACACATAATGGAAAGTGGTAACATAATAAGCAGTTTAAGGAAATCAATAATATTTGATAAGGTGTCAAAGAAATAAAGAAGGTTAGGAATAAATATGTTATAAATTATTTCAAATAAACACATAACGAGATAGTTGAAAATGATTAAACATGAAGCAATAACATTCAACAAGAAATCGTATAAGGAAAATAAAGAAGGAGATTAAACATGTAGTAAATAATTTAAATAAGGAAATAAATAAAGAAAATAAGGGGAAAGAGTTAAACATGAAATAATATATCCTAATTTAAATAAGAAAACAAATAAAGAGCATAAGAAAATGGATATACATGGAAGGAAACAAACTAAAATTAAGAGGGTAGAAAATTCAATTAGACATATATCACCCAAAATGCACATAAATTATGAAAGTGTCCTTTTCGGGATTGAGAATCCCTTAAAACTCAAGGCAAGGTTTCACTATCAGTCTTGACGCGCCATGGGCATGACAACTTCTAAGGTGTAACACGATATGTATTCCTTAGTAAAGGACACACGTTTAAGACCTAAAGAACATGGGGTGGCTATAGACGCGGTTTCCTCAAACGGACAACTTGACAGTGAAAAAAGCTAATGGCTGTCGAAGCACCGCTGATCGACCAATCCATAATACATTTTCAGACATGTATTTTAGGAATGAACGTATGTGTGACGACACAAATATTCCAAAAGAAAAGGAAAGAGGTTTCAAATGGAGGAAGATATGAACGGAAATGACAGTTTATGTAAAAATGATAATAATTAGCAGGTAAAATAAAATAATTAACAAAGTGAATCATGAATATGATGAATATAAAGCGGTGGAACAAACAATAAGTAAAACAAAGAAAAATAGTTAGGGATTTCATAGTTTAAGAGATAACATTCAACAACAATAAAATAATTATATTAAAATACACGGATAAAAAAGAAGAAATATATTAAACATGAAAAATAAATAGCTAGTTATGGAAACAAATAAAGGGTAGAAGGAAATGGATTAAACATGTAAGTAAATTGATTATTTAAGAAAATAAATAAAAGGTGAAAGGAGAGAGATTAACCATGAAAAATAATCTAAATACGACAATAAATAAAGGGAATAAGGAAAGGGATTAAACATGTAAGGAAGGATAATCTAAATATGTTAGCAAATAAAAAAAACGCATGAAATCAAATTAAAATATATAAAGCAACAAAAAAAATAGGCATGATAAGGGAGTTTAATAGATACAGTTCCCTCAAGGGGACAACTTGAGAGTGAGAAAGCTCATGACCGTCGATGCACCGCTGATCCACCAAATCATGAAACATTTTTCGAGGGTGTTATAATAGTGAATGACCGTGAAACTACGCAACCGCTATCAAGTGTGTGAGTGAATTTCAAAGTGAAAAAAAGGATAAACATAACAGTTTGTAAATAAAATATAAACATGTAGCATGTAGAGGAAGATATTATCAAAACATATAATTTATAAGGAAAGCGGTAAACTACAAATAATAAACAAATTCCTATATTCGTTAATCATGAAATTAAACAAATAATACTTTTCAAAAATGAAATAAATAACTTGCAGAAGGAAATAAATAATTGGGAAGTAAGGAGAGGTCCTAACATGCAAGTAAATTAATTAAATAAGGAAACATGCAAAAGAAAGATATTGAACATGAAACAAATTAATTTTTTTAAGAGAAATAAATAAAGAAATTTGTCATGAAAGTAGGCTAATTATTCAGATAACAAAGGAAAGAAATTAATCATTGCAAGAAAATAATCTATATAACGGAACAAATAAACAAAAAAAAAATACAAGAACAAAGCGTAAAATAAAAGATATGCATGAAAGTAGGGAATTTAAACTTAACTACCAAATACAAATAAATTCAATAAAAAAATGCAAATAAGTATGCAAACAAAACGCAGACCCACAAGCATGAACACGTAAATGGTTTGAACCTAATATCCCCAACAGAGTCGCCATGCTGTCGCGCCCCATTTTCTCTTAAAATGTGGAACCTCGACGTGTGACAACTCTTTAAGGATTGATTAGAGGAGAGTTGCCACCTAATGAATTGTGGTGCGTTACGATAATATTCTATGCTAAAATTCTGTTTAACTAGCCTAGGCTGCTAGAGTCATGTAAGGGTTCAAGTTACCTCGAAAGAAAGGTGTTAGACACCTTTCGAGTGTTATACCCCGAGAACCCAAGGATCAGGTCCGGAAGTGAATCAGGAGAAAAATTGAAAAATGTTGCAGCAGTTGCAAAATGGGTCACTTAACGACTCATGAGGAGGCCAGACGAGTCATCAAGTGACTCGTGGGGGAAGTCCTAGGATGATGAGGGACTCAGGGTCCCCACGGGCGATGTAACGACTCATGGTCAGACACCACGAGTCGTCATGTCATTCGTGGGGTGCTCCTAGAGTAAGATAGTAAGGCCTATCCAGTGTACTTAATGGATGGTACCTAACGAGTCGTCATCAGTCCTAACGACCCATTAGGAGGCCTATTACCAAGCATATCAAATCTTCTCGAACAACGAGGCAGTGTACTTGACGAAAGGGCGTAACGAGTCGTATCACTGGGGGACGAGTTGTCATGTCCTCCGTTAAGAGCCAAAGGAGAATTTTCAGTGGACTTGAAGAAAAGAACAGACGACCCGTCGCTCTTGGCAACGAATTTTCAGGTCGCCCGTTAGGGTAACCTGACAGTTATTTCCTGTGAATTAGTAAGGGCCTTCTTGTAAATTCATACCCTCCTAAGACCTAAACTACGTTGTTTTGAAGTCGGGACCAGGTATTTTAAAGAGGAATCATTCCTAAAAAACTTCATTTCTATTCATATAAGATTAGAGAGGAAGGAGAAAAGGGAATTCAAGTGTCTTCTCCAAAATTCTTCAAGAATCTACCTAGGGTTTTCAAGAAGTTGGGAGACTCGAAATTTCAAGGTATGTGGGGTTTGAATGGGTAGTTTAGTCCCTACCCATGCTCATTTCTTCCCATTTACTAATGTTTAACTTGCTAATTTTTATGGGTCTTAACCCGTTTGCATGATTCCACAAAAGTTTACATGAGCTTGTGTTATTGTGCTTCAATTGTGGGTTTTGAAGTGTTTGGACTGATTTTACTTGTATATATTTTATATTCCCTGATTTAAGACCCTAAAAGTATGGATGTCCAATTATGAGGGATTCTTTTTGTAAAATTTATGTTTATAATGATTCCACAAGCACAATATGAAATTTTGAATTTAAAGCATGTCTTCAAGTTTTCTATTTCTCATGTTGTCATGACCATGTTTCGCATGAATTAAGCATTTCAAACCTGATTAAGATTTTGGGCCATGCCCTTGATGACGTGAATGATTCATGAACTATGTCTTTGGCTGACTCACCGGGACAATTCCATGGCTAGTTATATGAATTCTCAAGTATGTCATGATTCCCATTTTTTCACTAGCCATGCATGTCATGTTATGAATGTTATGAGCACGTTACATATTTTGGGAGTAGTACTTAACACCGAGTAGGTTTAGGGCCTAGGTTACGCCCCGAATCTCAAAACTAAGTGCTACCGTAGGATCATGTTTGGGACCTCCTCAGTGACTGTCCCCTACACTCTACGGGACCTTCATGAGTGATATCACGCCTTTATGGTTCATACCCTTGGCAAGGTATGAACGGCTTCCCGACTAGGCGTACATGTCGGACTTCATGTGTGCACATGTGGAGTATGTCGGTTATAGAAATCTTCCATTGTTCCTCATAGTTTTGAAATATGCATGATTATGTTCTTTTGGGTCAAGTTAGGATGTATGAAATATTTTCCCTGCATGTTAGGACTTTGACGAGTTTATGAATATTTTTGAAAATAGTGAGCCTTACGGTGTACTTATGGTTTCGGTTTTATGATCATGATGTCCCCACTCCTATAACTTTTATGTTGTTAAGCATTGTTTTGCATACCTTACATACTTAGTACTTTCCAAGTATTGACCCCTATATTTTCAGGATCTAGTTCGCAGGCTCAGTATTGTCCCTAGTTCGTGTTCAGTTCTGCTAAATCTCCAGCGGTGAGTCCTCATGATCTGAGGGCTTCAGAAGGAGGAACAGAAATGATGAAGGCCAACAATGATGATGGGCGTCAGCATGCCCCACCTGTTCAGGAGCCCCATGCACCCGAGCTAGCTGTCCATGCCGAGTTTCGGGTGGCTATTCAAATACTGGCGCATGCCTTGACTACTCAGGTCAACCAGCAGGCTGTTGTGCCTGTTCCTCAGAACGGCAATGCAACGGCGGCCCGAGTCAGAGACTTTCTGAGGACGAACCCTCCCGAGTTCACAGAGGTAAAGGTGGACGAGGATCCGCACGAGTTCATCGAAGGGATTTTGAAGGTCACTCAGGTCATGGGAGTGATAAGTGAGGAATGTATTGATTTGGCCTCTTATTAGCTGAAGGAGGTCGCTTACATTTGGTTCAAGCAATGGAGGGATAGCAGGGCAGTGGGAGCAGGACCTATCAGCTGGGATGAGTTCCGCATAGCCTTTCTTGACATGTTCTTTCCTCGAGAGATGAGGGAACTGAAAGCAATTGAGTTTGTCAACCTTAAGCAAGGGAAGATGACGGTGCTGGAATATTCACTTGAATTCACTTGCCTGTCAAAATATGCCCCGGAGTTAGTGACAGACCAAAGGACGCAGGTGAGCAGGTTCGTGCAAGGAGTAGCGGAGTATCTGGACAAAGACTGCAGAACAACCATGCTACATCAGGATATGGACTACCCGCGTATAGTCCTCTATGCTTAGCAGATGGAAGCAGTTCATATGAGGCAGAGAGAGGCCAAGAGGTCCAGAACTGATAGCCACAGGTTCTCCCAGCCTAAGACAAGGGGCGAATTTCACTAGCAGTCCCAGCACAGGTTCATTGCACCAGCACCATCTTCAGCTAGTACTCCATCCAGGCCACTGGACGGCTAGAGGAGCAGGGCCTCAGGTTTGAGTTGTCAAAACAGCATGTGCACAGAGCGCACATTCCCATCTTGTGCTACCTATGGCAAGAACTACCCGGGGAAATGCTTGGTGGGCTCAGATGCTTGTTTCGGGTGTGGCAAACTCGGACATAGACTTAGGGATTGCCCCGCAGCTAGGTCAGGGGGTAGTGGAGCCCGCAATTCAGCAGCCAGTTCAGTCATCCCAAGAGCACGTCAGAATCAGCAGGGTGCTCTGACTGGCTCAGCTGGCAGCCAGCGCCAGAACCGTTTTATGCACTGGGCTCTCAACAGGAACAGGAGACTTCTCCTGATGTGGATACGGGTATGTTCCGAGATTATCATATTAATGCTTATGCTTTATTAGATTTTGGGGCCACATTATCTTTTGTGACACCTTACATTGCTAGTTACTTTGGAGTCAGTCCTAAAATCTTGTCCGAACCATTTTCTGTCTGTACCCCAATTGGTGATTCAGTCGTAGAGAGGTGGGTATATAAAGGTTGCCCCATTACAGTATTACATAAGTTTACCTCTGCAGACTTAGTAGAATTAGCTATGACTGATTTTGACATCATCTTAGGCATGAATTGGTTGTTTGCATGTTATGCTTTTGTTAACTATAGAACTCGGGCAGTGGAGTTTCGGTTTCCTGTTGAATCGGTTTTAGAATGGAGGGGTGGTTCAGTGGTACCTATAGGCCGCTTTATCTCCTATATCAAGGCCAGAAAAATGATTTCCAAGGGTTGTATTTGCCACTTGGTTAGGGTTAAGGATGTCATGTATGATACCCTGACCATTCGGTTAGTCCCCGTGGTGTGTGAATATCTCGAGGTATTTCCAGATGACCTACCAGGTGTTCCTCCCTAGAGGGAGATTGATTTTGAAATTGATCTATTTCCTGACACGCAACCCATATCAATCCCTCCTTACCGTATGGCCCCATCAGAACTAAAAGAGTTAAAGGAGTAGTTGAAGGATTTTCTAGATAAGGGATTTCATTAGACCGAGTAATTCCCCATGGGGTGGCCCAGTGTTGTTCATCCGGAAGAAAGATGGTTCCCTTCGTATGTGTATTGACTATAGAAAGTTGAACAAGGTCACCATCAAGAATAGATACCCTTTACCCCGTATCGATGACTTATTCGACCAGCTTCAGGGTTCCAAATACTTCTCTAAGATAGATCTCAGGTCTGGGTATCATCAGCTCAGGGTTCAGGAGAATGACATCCCAAAGACTGCTTTCAGAACCTGGTATTGCCATTATGAATTTGTTGTTATGTCTTTTGGACTAACCGATGACCCTGCAGCTTTTATGGATTTGATGAACAGGGTATTTAAGGAATACTTGGATATGTTCGTGATCGTGTTCATTGATGACATATTGATATACTCCAAGAGCGAGGAGGAGCACACTGCACACCTGAGGGTAGCACTCCAGACCCTTAAAGACTACAAGTTATATGCCAAGTTTGGCAAATGTGAATTCTGGCTGAAATCAGTCGCATACTTGGGGCATGTAGTGTCAAACGAATGTATAAGGGTGGACTCCCAGAAAATAGAGGCATTAAAGAACTGGCCCAGACCGGTAAACCCTTCAGAGATCAGAAACTTTTTGGGCTTAGCAGGTTACTATCGGAGGTTCGTGGAAGGTTTCTCGTCCATTTTATCCCCATTAACAAGATTGACTCAGAAAAAGGTGAAGTTCCAATGGTCTGAGGCTTGTGAGAAGAGCTTCCAGGAATTGAAGACCAGACTCACTTCAGCACCGGTGTTGACTTTACCGGAGGGTACCGATGGCTTCACTGTATATTATGATGCTTCGAGGGTTGGACTGGGATGTGTATTGATGCATCACAGGAAAGTCATAGCATATGCTTCTAGGCAGTTAAAAACTCATGAGAAGAACTACCCGACCCATGATCTTGAATTGGCCGTGGTGGTATTTGCTTTGAAGATATGGCGACACTACTTGTATGGGGTTCATGTAGATGTATACACATATCACAAGAGTTTACAATATGTGTTCACACAGAAGGAACTAAATCTTCGGCAACGGAAGTGGTTAGAGCTACTTAAGGACTACGACATGAGTGTCCTTTACCACCCGGGTAAGGCCAACATGGTAGCAGACGCCCTTAGTAGACTTTCTATGGGAAGTGTGTCACATGTGAGTGAAGACAGGAAGGAGCTGGTAAATGAGGTACATCGACTTGCACGGTTGAGAGTTAGACTTGTTGGCTCGACTGATGGTGGGGTATTAGTTCAGAATGGGTTAGAGTCATCCTTGGTAACAGAGGTAAAGGCTAAGCAAGATGAGGACCCAATATTGGTAAAGTTGAAAGAAGATGTTCAAAGTTAGAGAATAGAAGTCTTCTACAAACGGGGAGATGGTGTGCAGTACCAGGGTCGCTTATGTGTTCCGAACGTGGGGAATTTGAGGAGTCGGGTGTTGCATGAGGCTCACGGATCCAGATATTCTATCTACCCAGGTGCCACCAAAATGTATCATGCCTTGCGAGAAATCTACCGGTGGAATGGAATGAAGAGGGATATTGCAGAATTTGTAGCCAAGTGCCCGAATTGCCAACAGGTGAAATTCGAGCATCAGAGACAGGGGGTGTACTTAAAGACATCAGCATTCCTACTTGGAAGTGGGAAGAAATCAACATGGACTTTGTGACAGGTTCGCCCTGCACTCGTAGATAGCATGACTCCATCTGGGTTGTGGTGGACAGGTTGACCAAGGCTGCTCATTTCCTACCGGTCAAAACCACCGATTCGACAAAAGATTATGCAAATTTGTACATCCGAGAGTTGGTTAGGTTGCATGGATTTCCCTTGTACATTATATCAGATAGAGGTACGTAGTTCACCTCTCATTTCTGGAGGTCTTTTCAATAGGGACTTGGCACTCAAGTCAAGCTTAGCACGACGTTTCATTCGCAAACCGATGGTCAGGCGGAGCGGACTATCCAGACTCTTGTGAGTCTTGTGTCATTGACTTTAAGGGTAGTTGGGACGAGCATTTTCCTCTCGTTGGGTTCGCCTACAACAACAACTATCACTCCAACATACAAATGGCACCATTCGAGGCTCTTCACGGGCGAAGGTGTAGATCACCCATTGGGTGGTTTGAAGTTGGTGAGGCTTCGTTAGTGGAGCCAGACTCAGTTCATGAGGCCATGGAGAAAGTTTAGTTGATAAGGAAAAGACTGAAAACGGCTCAAAGTAGCCAAAAGTCTTATGCAGATATGAGGAGAAGGGAGATTGAGTTCGAGGTCGATGATTGGGTGTTTTTGAAGGTATCTCCCATGAAGGGATTAATGAGATTCGGAAAGAAAGGGAAGCTCAGTCCCCGCTATATTGGCCCATACAGGATTATGAGGTAAGTGGGTAAAGTAGCCTATGAGTTAGATTTACCCTCAGAGTTGGATTCATCTCATCCCGTATTTCACGTATCGCTCTTGAAAAAGTGCTTGGGAGACCCAGATTTAGTGGTTTCGGTGGAAAATGTTGGTGTGAAGGATAGTCTCAATTTTGAGGAAATTCTTGTTGAAATCTTGGATCGTCAGGTTCAGATACTAAGGAACAAGGAAGTAGCCTCAGTAAAGGTGTTATGGAGGAATCAACATGTCGAGGGAGCCACATGGGAGGCCGAAGCGAATATGATGGCTAAATACCCCCATTTGTTTCCTACCGGCTCAGCTTCAGTTTGAGGTATCAAATTTTTTCCCTAAACCTCTAATCAGTTTTTCATGTTCTATTCATGTGAATAAGTTTGTTTTATGATATGATATATGTATGTGATGTCTGAACTCTGACCAAGCTATGTGGTTCTCTTCGGGGGTAGTCATTCCGTCAGTTTTCAGCTTGAATGTCAATGATTAGCATCTAAATATATATATATATATATATATATATAGTGATTGTTTGTTTCTGGGTTTTCTTCTTGTTTCTAACATTCAAGGATGAATGTTCTCAAGGGGGAGATATTGTTATACCCTGAGAACCCAAGGATCAGGTCCGGAAGTGAATCAGGAGAAAAATAGGAAAATGTTACAGCAGTTGCAGAACGGATCACTTAACGACTCGTGAGGAGGCGAGATGAGTTGTCAAGTGAATTGTGGGGGAAGGCCTGGGATGATGAGGACTCAGGGTCCCCACAGGCGATGCAACGACCCATGGTCAAACACCACGAGTCGTCATGTCAATCGTGGGGTGGTCCTAGAGTAAGATAGTAAGGCTTATCCAGTGTACTTAACAGATGGTACCTAATGATTCATCGTCAGTCCTAACGACCCGTTAGGAGGGCCGTTACCAAGCCAATCGAATCTTTTCGAACAACGAGGCAGTGTACTTGACGAAAGGGCATAACGAGTCATATCACCGGGAGACGAGTCGTCGTGTCCTCCGTTAAGAGCCAAAGGAAAATTTCCAGTGGACTTGACGAAAAGACCATACGACCCGTCGCTCCTGGCAACAAATCGTCAGATTGCCTGTTAGGGTACCTGACAGTTATTTCCTGCGAATTAGTAAGGGTCTTCTCATAATTTCATACCCTCTTAATACCTAAACTACGTCGTTTTGAAGTCGAGACCAGGGCTTTTAAAGGGGAATCATTCCTAAAAAACTTCATTTCTATTCATATAAGATTAGAGAGGAAGGAGAAAAAGGAATTCAAGTGTCTTCTCCAAAATTCTTCAAGAATCTACCTAGGGTTTTCAAGAAAGTTGGGAGACTCGAAATTTCTAGGTATGTGGGGTTTGAATGGGTAGTTTAGTCCCTACGCATTCCCATTTCTTCCCATTTCTTATGTTTAACTTGGTAAATTCTTATGGGTCTTAACCCCGTTTGCATGATTCCTCAAAAGTTTATATGAGCTTGTGGTGTTGTGTTTCAATTGTGGGTTTTGAAGTGTTTGGGCTGATTTTACTTGTATATATTTTATATTTCCTGATTTAAGACCCTAAAAGTATGGATGTCCATGTATGAGGGATTTTTTTTTTGTAAAATTTATGTTCATAATGATTTTGCAAGCACGATATGAAATTTTGAATTTAAATCATGTCTTCAAGTTTTCTATTTCTCATGTTGTCATGACCATGTTTCGCATGAATTAAGCATTTCAAACATAATTAAGATTTTGGGCCATGCCCCTGATGGCGTGAATGATTCATGAACTATGACTTTGGCTGACTCACGGGCCCAATTCCATGGCTAGTAATATGAATTCTCAAGTATGTCATGATTCTCATGTTTTTACTAGCCATGCATGTTATGTTATGAATGTTATGAGCACGTTTCATGTTTTGGAAGTAGTACTTAACACCGAATAGGTTCGGGGCCTGGGTTATGGTCCAAATCTCAAAACTACGTGCCACCATAGGATCATGTTTGGGACCTCCTCAGTGACTGTCCCCTATGCCCTACGGGGCCTTCATGAGTGATATCACGCCTTCATGAGTGACATTATGCCTTCATGGTTCATACCCTTGGCAAGGTATGAACGACCTCCCGACTAGGCATACAAGTCGGACATCATGTGTGTTCATGTGGAGTATGTCGGTTATAGAAATCTTCCATTGTTCCTCATAGTTTTGAAATATGCATGATTATGTTCTTTTGGCTCAAGTTAGGATTTATGAAATATTTTCCCCGCATGTTAGGACTTTGACGAGTTTATGAATATTTTTGAAAATATTGAACCTTACGTTATACTTATAGTTTCGGTTTTGTGATCATGATGTCCCCACTCCTATAACTTTTATGTTGTTAAGCATTGTTTTGCATACCTTACATATTCAGTACTTTCCAAGTACTGACCCCTATATTTTCAGGATCTGGTTCGCAGCCTCAATATCATCCCTAGTTCGTGCTCAGTTCCGCTAAATCTCCAGTTGTGAGTCCTTATGATCCAAGGGCTTCATGTTCGGACTTGTTAAATTATGTTATGTTTTTTGAATGTTTGGGTTAGTTGGGGTCTTGTCCTTTCAACCTATCTTTTTATGATTAGAGGCTTTCAGACTTATGTGTAGTATTTTGTTGTTGATGGATTTATTTCGGTTTGTCGTTCCTTACAATTCATGATACGATTTTCAGTTAGCTTATGATTGATAAGTTAAGTATTCAGCATTTTATTAATGAATTAGTATTGTGCTCACTCCATGGGTTGACTTAGGGTCTCTCGGGGTTCCTTGTCCCGTATCTACGATCAGGGTGTACTCTCGGATCGTGACATCGAGATCCACAAATGTAGGTGCCTTTTGGATTCATTTATTATGTGGGGATTAACTAGGTGATAAAAAATAGTTAATTAATTTTATTAAAACTAACTTAACTATGTGATTTGACGAATAAACTCTTATAAAATTAAATAATTAAAAATGACTTAAGCCAATTATTTTTTAATGTGAAAATCAAATGATAAAATACTAACTAAATTATTTAACAAGTGAACACATACAACATATTTTAATATAAATAAGTAATTAAATTAATTCATTAGTTAATGTTAAACCTAGGTGATAATCATTTTAAACATGCAAACTTATTTATCATATTCATAAAAATACACAACGGCTATTAACTAAATAAGATAGGTTATTTGGACAAGCGAGGAAAGGGGTAAAATAATAGTAAAAGGATATAATATGATGATATTTCACTCATAACTTTTAAAGAGTACTAACTAAATGAAACAAAATAGAGAAAACTATTAAACCTATGAACAAAAGTATGATGAATTTAAATACTTTCGAGATAGTGAACAAGACATAAACGAATTATTTTTTAAAAAATATTTGTTTCTTTATCGGGATAACAACACGATATTATGAATAATGATCTTCAACCTTATCAACAAGTTAATCGGAGGTGGGTCTTAATGTTATACCCCGTAAGATTTCCGACACCTAGATGGCCTATTCGCATGTTGGTTAAGCATATTTGAAAGCCATACGTGCTAGGGAAAGGCCCGGGAAAGGATCGGACGAGTAACCTGTCAAACCATCACGGAGGGAGCCGGGGCAGAGCCCCTCCGCGATGGCAACGTGTCACGGAGGTGGAGCCTCCGTGTTGGCTTCGTGACACGTTGGTCCTGTCCAGGCCCAAGTATATAAAGCCCCCACTTCGGTTTGTGAGGTTATATTCCTTATTTAATTTCCAGAAAACGCAAAGAAACAGAGAGAGACGAAGAGGGGCAATATATTATCGTTCGATTACGCTGCCAAACGTAGTCTAAACTCAAATTAACCTTAGGTACCGAGGTATTTAGCAGCAGGGAGCATTCCTACGGATTTAGTTTCGCGAAATTCGGTCGACAAATCGTCGAGCTACCGGACTAAGGTAAGTGGAATTGCTCCAAACTAGTGTCAATGTGTTCCTAGCTGTGAAGTGAATACTTCTCCCTTCTGGACTTCTGAAAAATAGCAAGTTTTCGACCGTCTTATATAAGCCTAAGTTTAGGCTATAATTATATCGAAAGTGACGCCGTCCTTCAGAATAGTGTTGTATTTAGTACTAAATGACGTGTTTATGAATGCAGTTGGGAGATTTAGCTGGAATACTGACCGAGCCTCGTCCGACAGTCGGATAACTCGAGGTTAAGGTATGTGAAGTTGTTCTTTGGCAACTTAGTAAGCCTTAGCTTGGTAAATCATAGTAAACTCCGTATTTGAAACTCTCGGAGTTGAATGTTGAGAATTAAGCGAGTCTAATAGATTCTGAGTTGTGTTGCCGTATCATATTCAGTCCGAAAGTTAGTAAAGCATGCGCCAAAGGGCGAGTTAGCATTCCAGATCTAGTATAGCTTATTTTATGATTAGCAAGCATGTTATAGAATAAAAAGATACAGATTTTCAGAATAAAAGCTAATAAAGTAAAATCAGATAGACAGACAATTTTATGGCTACAGATTAGCCATTCAGACAGATAGTATCCCGGCTACAGATTAGCCAAGCAATTAAATAAAGATTTCAGAATCAGTATAATCAGTAAAGAATCAGTTCAGTGTAGAAACAAATCAGAATAAGAAATCAGATTTCAGATAGTCTTTTTCAGTTATACATGCTTGCTATTTATATGTGCTATTTGTTTGTTGAGACGTGATGTGGCGTGAGGGCACCTTATTGAGCGTCCTCGCCGCCCCTGGATTGGTAATCGTGTCGCCCACTGAGCAGGTGGGTTTACGTCACTCCAAGGAGTGGCATGCCGTCCCCAGCTTGGACGAAGATGGTATGAAGCTTTCCCCATAGCAGTCTGATCAGCATTACAGGTGCAGCTCCGGTTTCAGATAGTCCTGTTGAGTTTTGTGTCCAGGGAACCAGACCCTATCTATTACTATCTATACATTCAGTTATTATAGGTGTAGTTCCGGTTTTAGGTAGCCTCGTTGCGTTGTGTCCGGGGATCCAGACCCTATCTGTTACTGTCTACACAGGAGTCCTCCGGACCCAGACACGGTTGCTTATATCGGAGGCCATGGCCCGAGCCGGAGACCCAGGGGGCCAGTAGAGGAGCTCCAAAGTGAGCAAATGAGTGGAGTGACTTATTTTTGGCTGGTTTTGACCCGAATAGGGGCATATAGATTGTTTGCTTGTTTGGTGCCATCCGACTTATGGGGGTTGGTATTGGCTCTTGCTTGCTAAATGTATATGTATTTATGTGCTTTATATATATTAGCTAATAGACAGCAGGCCACCATGACTACAGACACGCTCCTGCCTATCAGTGCAGAAAGGTTTGATCTAGTTCCTATCAGCCCTTCAGATTCAGTTATCTTCTGCTCACAGACTTATTAGTTATGTTATCTGCATTCAGTTGTATTATTTCAGTTGCTTTGCATACTCAGTACCAGTGGTACTGACGCCCAGTGGGGCGCTGCATTACTTGCCTGCAGGTACTCATAGACGAGGAGGCGACCCCTCGTGATCCTAGCCAGCGCAGAGTCATCAGCTCCTGTCATCCGGAGCTTGATATTTCAGAAGTTTATATCATTTCCTTTTGTTGTACAGTATGGGTAGGCCGGGGCCCTGTCCCGACCATCTTATCAGTATTCTTAGAGGCTTGCAGTCTGTATATATTTCCTTGTGGTCAGCTGAGCCGGTCATGTGAGGCCGTGCAGTTTGTTGTAGCTGTTTAGCATTTCTGTTTATATTGGCCGTGTGAGGCCTCTGTTGACAGTAGTGGAGACCTCGCCGGTCACGTAGCTTTTCAGTATTTCATTGTTGAGTTACAGATAACTAGACAGCATGGTGGCCTTGTCGGCCCGCATAGGCTCCCTTATATTGATATGTTTCTGGTTAGCTGTTAGTACAGGTACAAGTGGCTATAGGCCAGTTGGCCGGAGGCTGTGTTTATAGCCGTTATATAGCCCTTTGTTTCCAGAAATCTGAGTTAGAGCCAGCCAGGCACTAGATGTGCTCAGGCTTAGTAGTCTAGTAGTTCAGGTCCTAGTAGGGCACCAGGTGCCAGTCATACCCCCCAAGGCGGGGTGTGACAAACTTGGTATCAGAGCAGGTTGTGTCCCGGGGAGTCTGCAAGCCGTGCTAAGTAGAGTCTTGTCTATGGATGTGTTGTGCACCACATACTATAGGCAGGAGGCTGCGAGGCATGATATGATGGTTACTCTTCTTTCATACTCAGTCGTGCCATAGCACAGTACAGTAAAGGGTCGAGTTCCTAAACTTATCGTATCCTTTGTCTACAGATAAATATGGCAGATCAGCGACACCCTGCCACAGGCAGGAGATTAGACACAGCAGCAGGAGAAGGCACCAGCAGGATGCCTCAGCTTCAGTCAGAGTCAGCCCGATCTGAGGGCGATATAGAGGCTTCATCACAGCCCCCTTAGCAGTCCCCCTCACATCAGGAGCCATTGGGCACTACACCGGCCCCGATAGCTCCTTTGCCTTCGCCATCAGATCAGGAGGTTCGTAGTGCTGTGGTTATGTTGGCACAGATGATGGCCACCCAATGCCAGCCAGTGATACCTGTAGTTGCAGAGCCTTCAGGTGGGTCAGGTAGTTCCAGGGTCAGGGAATTTTTGGCACTAGGTCCTCCACAGTTCACTTGGTCAGATCAGGCAGAGGACCCCCAGGAATTTCTAGATCGGATGCAGAGGATATTCCGAGTTATGCATGTGACCCCTTTAGAGTCGGTTGAGCTGGCAGTGTTCTGGTTACGGGATATAGCTATATTGTGGTACGAGAGTTGGGAAAGGTCCCGAGGGAGAGATGTTACCCCTCCGACCTGGACCAGCTTCTCGGAGTCCTTCCTGGACCGTTACTTGCCACGAGAGATCCGACAGGCCCGGATGTACCAGTTTCTACATCTAGAGCAGGGGGCGAGGAGTGTACGCGAGTATGCTTTACAGTTTGACTCCTTAGCCCATTATGCTCCAGCATTTGTTGATACCATGCCAGCGAGAGTTCACAGATTTATCATGGGTCTGAATCCGGAGTATACTGAGGCGTGTATGACGGCTACGTTACGAGAGGATATAGATATCGCCCGAGTACAGGCCTTCGCTCAGACCATTGAGGGTCTTAGACAGCGGCACCAAAGTAGTAGTCAGACCAGTCAGGAACAACGCCGCAGAGATGGACCGGACGAAATGCAAAGAGAAGTTTAGAGAGGCCCCAGGCCTCGACTATTAGATAGACCCCCACCTCCTCCACAGCAGCAGCAGCAGCGAGGTAGATATGTGCGACGAGGGTTGTCAGAGCCCAGTGGCAGTTCCAGAACAGTAGAGTTCCCGCAGCAGAGAAGGGGAGAGCAGAGAAGATTTACACCCCCACCCTGCCCTAATTGCGGCCGACCGCACACCAGAGCTTGTAGATATGGCTCCACTGGGTGTTATATTTGTGGACAGGAGGGGCATCAGATGAGAGATTGTCCGACCAGAGGTCAGGGGAGTAGAGACAGTCAAGACAGGGGATCCGCAGGGCCACGAGCCCCAGCATCCTCAGCGGGTCGTGGGCCTTCAGGTTCAGTAGGCAGAGGCCGAGGTAGGTCAGGAGCTTCCAGTTCAGGTACGGGTTTAAAGCCGTACTTATGCACTACTAGGGAGGCATGATTCAGAGGCGTCTCCAGATGTAGTGACAGGTATGCTGACTATCTGTTCATGCCCTGCTTATGTATTGATTGATCCAGGATCCACCTTGTCATATATTACCCCATTTGTGGCACGAAAGTTCAATATTGCACCAGAATTATTGCAGTAGCCCTTTTCAGTATCCACGCCAGTCGGTGACTCTATAGTAGTTAGCATAATTTACCGAGGGTGTATAGTAGAGGTTGCTGACCGTCAGACCACAGTAGATCTGGTCGAGTTAGAAATGATAGACTTCGATGCCATAATGGGTATGAATTGGCTAGTGCCGTGCTTTGCCAATGTTGAATGTTGGACTAAGATGGTCCGATTCCACTTTCCAGGAGAAGCAGTGCGGGAGTGGAAGGGTAGCACCGCTATGCCAAAAGGTAGGTTTATTTCCTACCTTCAGGTGAGGAAATTGATATCTAAGGGGTGTATTTACCATCTGGTCAGAGTTCAGTCTGTTCGGGCATAATCCCCGACACTCCAGTCTGTTCCGGTGGTGCACGAGTTCCCTGATGTGTTTCCAGATGAGTTACCTGGTATTCCCCCAGAAAGGGAAATAGATTTTGCTATTGATTTGTTACCAGGCACTCAGCCTATATCAATTCCTCCCTATCGTATGGCTCCTGCAGAACTCAGAGAGTTGAAGGAGCAGTTGAAAGATTTGCTAGATAAAGGTTTCATCAGGCTGAGTACTTCACCATGGGGTGTGCCAGTTCTATTTGTGAGGAAGAAAGATGGCTCGCTCCGTATGTGCATAGATTATCGGCAGTTGAACAAAGTTACAGTAAAGAATAAGTATCCGCTTCCCAGAATAGATGATTTGTTTGATCAGCTACAAGGGGCCAGATACTTTTCCAAGATTGATTTGCGGTTCGGATATCACCAGGTTCGAGTTCGTGAAAGAGATATTCCCAAAACGGCGTTCAGGACCTGATATGGACACTTTGAATTCCTAGTTATGTCCTTTGGGTTGACGAATGCCCCAACAGTATTCATGGACCTGATGAATAGTATTTTTAGATCATACCTGGTCCTGTTCGTGATAGTGTTTATTGATGATATTCTGGTGTATTCTCGCTTTGAAGCAGATCACCGGACTCATTTGTGGACAGTGCTCCAGATCCTCAGGGACCGCCAGTTATATGCTAAATTTTCTAAGTGTGAATTCTGGCTTAATTCAGTAACCTTTCTAGGGCATATTGTGTCGGATGCTGGTATACAGGTTGACACGCAAAAGATAGAAGCAGTCAAATCATGGCCTAAGCCTACCACTCCGACTGAAGTCCGTAGCTTTCTGGGATTAGCAGGATATTATAGGAGGTTTGTTGAAGGGTTCTCTACTATAGCAACACCTCTGACCAAACTGACACAGAAAGTAGTAATGTTTCAGTGGACAGAGGCATGCGAGCAGAGCTTCCAGGAGTTGAAAGATAGATTAACCTCCGCCCCAGTGTTAGCATTGTCGGAAGGTACAAAAGGTTATTCGGTGTATTGTGATGCATCAGGCATCGGGTTAGGTTGTGTATTGATGCATCATGGTAAAGTGATTGCATATGCTTCTAGACAGCTGAGGAAACACGAAAAGAGCTACCCTACCCACGACCTGGAGTTAGCCGCAGTGATCCACGCCTTAAAAATGTGGAGACATTACCTGTATGGCGTCCATGTTGATATTTTTATAGATCCAAGAGCCTACAGTATATCTTCACTCAGAGGGAGTTGAATCTGCGGCAATGTCGCTGGTTGGAGCTGTTAAAGGATTATGATGTGAATATTCTGTACCACCCGGGAAAAGCCAATGTTGTGGCAGTTGCTCTCAGTCGAAAGTCCATGGGGAGTTTGGTGTATTTGCAGCCCGAGCAGCGGGAATTGGTCAGGGAGATACATCAGTTAGCTAGCCTAGTCGTTCGTGTAGCAGAAACAGAGGACGGTAGAGCGGCAATTCAGAACACCGCCGTGTCATCATTAGTTGTGGAAGTGAAAGAACGACAATTTGAGGATCCTGACCTAGTTCAGCTTAAAGATTATATTCCTCTAGGGAAGGCGCTAGGATTCCGGGTAAAAGAGGATGGAGTGCTGCGTTGTAAAGACCGTTTATGTGTTCCCAATGTTTCAGGCCTCCACCGGCAGATCATGAACGAGGTACATTGCGCCCGCTATTATCTCCACCCTGGCGCGAAAAAAATATACCATGATATCAAAGAAAAGTACTGGTGGCCAGGTATGAAAAGAGAAATTGCCGAATTTGTAGCCCAGTGTCCTAACTGCCAACAGGTGAAAGCAGAACATCAGAAACTAGGAGGGCTAACTCAGGACATAGCTGTGCCTCTCTGGAAATGGGAAGTAGTAAATATGGATTTTGTAGTAGGATTACCCCGTACTAGACACAGACATGATTCTATATGGGTGATAGTTGACAGATTGACAAAATCAGCTCATTTTCTGCCAGTAAGAACTACTTTCTCGGCTGAAGATTTTGCGGAGTTGTATATCCGAGAAATAGTTAGGTTGCATGGAGTACCAATATCCATTATTTCAGACAGAGGAGCACAGTTTACGGCTAGATTTTGGCAATCATTTTAGAGGGGTCTAGGAACGCAGATTAATTTGAGCACAGTATTCCACCCTCAGACAGATGGACAGGCTGAACGCACAATTTAGACGCTCGAAGATATGTTGCGAGCGTGTGTGTTAGACTTCTTATATTAACAGCTATCACTCAGCCATCCAGATGGTGCCTTTCGAGGCATTATACGGGCGAAAATGCAGATCGCCGATAGGTTGGTTTGAAATAGGAGAATCAGCGTTGGTTGGGCCAGACATTGTTCAGCAGTCAGAGGAAAAGATAAAGCTTATCCGAGAATGCTTACTGACTGCACAGAGCCGCCAGAAATCATATGCAGATGTGCGGCGCAGAGACTTGGAATTTGATGTAAATGACTGGGTATTTCTAAAAGTATCTCCGATGAAAGGGGTGATGAGATTCGGCAAGAAAGGTAAGCTCAGCCCGAGGTTTGTTGGGCCTTATCAGATTCATCGAAGGATAGGCCGAGTAGCATATGAGTTGAACTTGCCTCCAGAATTGGAATTCGTTCATCCGGTCTTTCATGTGTCTATGCTGAGAAAATGCATAGGAGACCCATCCAGAGCAGTCCCAGTCCAGGATATCCAGGTTACAGAAGAGCTGACCTATGAAGAGGTTCCAGTAGCCATCCTAGACAGACAGATTCGTGATTGAGAACTAAAGATATTGCGTCTGTCAAGGTGTTGTGGCGTAACAGGAACCGAGAGGAGATGACATGGGAGGCTGAGGAAGATATGAAAGCTAGATATCCTCACTTATTCCAAGCCTAGTCAGGCGACAGGTATGTCCGTATTATTGTTTATGTAGTACTTTATAGTTGTGTATGTATAAATGAGAAAGATTGATGTTTAGCTTTCAAGTGACTCTTAAGTATCGTGTGCAGTACTTGTATTGGACTTTTCTGCATTTCAGGTTTTTGGTATAGTCCATATTACAGGGGAAACTCTGCCGAAATTTCCTTAGGAGCAAGTTGAGTTAATTGAATAGTCCTCTAAATAGCACTTTCATTCGAGGACGAATGTTCCTAAGGGGGGGGGGGAGAGAATGTTATACCCCATAAGATTTATGACACCTAGATGGCCTATTCGCACGTTGGTTAAGCATATTTGAAAGCCATACGTGCTAGGGAAAGGCCCGGGAAAGGATCGGACGAGTAACCGGTCGAACCATCACGGAGGGAGCCGGGGCAGAGCCCCTCCGCGATGGCAATGTGTCACGGAGGCGGAGCCTCCGTGTTGGTTCCATGACACGTTGGGCCTGTCCAGGCCCAAGTATATAAAGCGCCCACTTCGGTTTGTGAGGTTATATTCCTTATTTAATTTCCAGAAAACGCAGAGAAACAGAGAGGGACGAAGAGGAGTAATATATTATCGTTCGATTACGCCGCCAAACGTAGTCTAAACTAAAATTAACCTCAGGTACCGAGGTATTTAGCAGCAGGGAGCATTCCTACGGATTTAGTTTCGCGAAATTCGGCCGACAAATCGTCGAGCTACCGGACTAAGGTAAGTGGAATTGCTCCAAACTAGTGTCAATGTGTTCCTAGCTGTGAAGTGAATACTTCTCCCTTCTGGACTTCTGAAAAATAGCAAGTTTTCGACCGTCTTATATAAGCCTAAGTTTAGGCTATAATTATATCGAAAGTGACGCCGTCCTTCAGAATAGTGTTGTATTTAGTACTAAATGACGTGTTTATGAATGCAGTTGGGAGATTTAGCTGGAATACTGACCGAGCCTCGTCCGACAGTCGGATAACTCGAGGTTAAGGTATGTGAAGTTGTTCTTTGGCAACTTAGTAAGCCTTAGCTTGGTAAATCATAGTAAACTCCGTATTTGAAACTCTCGGAGTTGAATGTTGAGAATTAAGCGAGTCTAATAGATTCTGAGTTGTGTTGCCGTATCATATTCAGTCCGAAAGTTAGTAAAGCATGCGCCAAAGGGCGAGTTAGCATTCCAGATCCAGTATAGCTTATTTTATGATTAGCAAGCATGTTATAGAATAAAAAGATACAGATTTTCAGAATAAAAGCTAATAAAGTAAAATCAGATAGACAGACAATTTTATGGCTACAGATTAGCCATTCAGACAGATAGTATCCCGGCTACAGATTAGCCAAGCAATTAAATAAAGATTTCAGAATCAGTATAATCAGTAAAGAATCAGTTTAGTATAGAAACAGATCAGAATAAGAAATCAGATTTCAAATAGTCTTTTTCAGTTATACATGCTTGCTATTTATATGTGCTATTTGTTTGTTGAGACTTGATGTGGCGTGAGGGCACCTTATTGAGCGTCCTCGCCGCCCCTGGGTTGGTAATCGTGTCGCCCACTGAGCGGGTGGGTTTACGTCACTCCAAGGAGTGGCATGCCGTCCCCAGCTTGGACGAAGATGGGATGAAGCTTTCCCCATAGCAGTCTGATCAGCATTACAGGTGCAGCTCCGGTTTCAGATAGCCCTGTTGAGTTTCGTGTATAGGGAACCAGACCCTATCTGTTACTGTCTGTACATTCAGTTATTATAGGTGTAGCTCCGATTTCAGGTAGCCCCGTTGAGTTGTGTCCGGGGATCCAGACCCTATCTGTTACTATCTACACAGGAGTCCTCCGGACCCAGACACGGTTGCTTATATCGGAGGCCATGGCCCGAGCTGGAGACCCAGGGGGCCGGTAGAGGAGCTCCGAAGTGAGCAAATGATTGGAGTGACTTATTTTTGGCTGGTTTTGACCCGGGTATGGGTATATAGACTGTTTTCTTGTTTGGGGCCATCCGGCTTATGGGGGTTGGTATTGGCTCTTGCTTGCTAAATGTATATGTATTTATGTGCTTTATATATATTAGCTAATAGACAGCAGGCCGCCGTGACTACAGACACGCTCCTGCCTATCAGTGCAGAAAGGTTTGATCTAGTTCCTATCAGCCCTTCAGATTCAGTTATCTTCTGCTCACAGACTTATTAGTTATGTTATCTGTATTCAGTTGTATTATTTCAGTTGCTTTGCATACTCAGTACCAGTGGTACTGACGCCCAGTGGGGCGCTGCATTACTTGCTTGCAGGTACTCATAGATGAGGAGGCGACCCCTCGTGATCCTAGCCAGCGCAGAGTCATCAGCTCCTATCATCCGGAGCTTGATATTTCAGAGGTTTATATCATTTCCTTTTGTTGTACAGTATGGGTAGGCCGGGGCCCTGTCCCGACCATCTTATCAGTATTCCTAGAGGCTTGCAGTCTGTATATATTTCCTTGTGGTCAGCTGAGCCGGTCGTGTGAGGCCGTGCAGTTTGTTGTAGCTGTTTAGCATTTCTGTTTATGTTGGCCGTGTGAGGCCTCTGTTGACAGTAGTGGTGACCTCGCCGGTCACGTAGCTTTCCAGTATTTCATTGTTGAGTTACAGATAACTAGACAGCATGGTGGCCTTGTCGGCCCGCATAGGCTCCCTTATATTGATATGTTTCTAATTAGCTGTTAGTACATGTACAAGTGGCTATAGGTCAGTTGGCCGGAGGCTGTGTTTACAGCCGTTATATAGCCATTTGTTTCCAGAAATCTGGGTTAGAGCCAGCCAGGCACTAGATGTGCTCAGGCTCAGTAGTTTAGTAGTTCAGGTCCTAGTAGGGCACCAGGTGCCAGTCATACCCCCAAGGCGGGGCGTGACACTTAAGTTAAAATTTAATAATAATATATTTTGTAAATAAAATTTGATATTTAAATATAAGCACATAAAGTATCTATATATAAGTACACATATATACTTTTAAATCTTTGGTTGATGTTGCTTCCGGGGAAAGGGTCAGCTTAGTTTAAAAGTTTGAAATTAGAACTCGTAATTCCTTTACTTTTCAATAATTATATGTTAAGGGAAAATATATAATTAGTCATTTACAAGACACATTGCCTGTTTTCAATTGAAAAAGAGAAGCCAGGCAATGACTTTAATTAAGAGCAAAATGTAATGAAAAGAAAATTTTGTTTGAAAATGCAATGTTTATAAATGAATAAAAGAAAAGAAACATTCTAACAAATAACATATAATTCTCAGTCCCCTTTAAGCATCCCTTTTCACTATATCATCTAGTGTTTATTACAATTATTACAAACTAAAAATAAAATAAATAAATACAACACAAAATGAATAATGTTAGACTAATTCCCATATCCCTCTCTTGTCCCGGCGACTCTCCGATGGATTCTAAAATAAATTTAGAGATACCTGCTTAAAAGGTTAGATACGACAATAGGCACATAGAAAAAGTTCCATATTCACGACCATAATGCACATATTTACAAAAACAAGCCATTGACGAGACTAAATAATAGACTTATCATGTAAGTAATTGACAACTTGCGAATGTAAATAAACTAACCAGTAGATGAAAAAAGTTAAAAGAAAATAAAATGTCACGAATGCCTTGATTGTTATTCACACTCAACACATCAAGATCATGAGAATCTCGAGGATTCCGATTAGTTCTTGTGTTGAGGAGAGATAGAGGAAATTTTTAGAGGATGAGAGCAAAGAGACGCTTAAGAACAAAATCATTTTTTAGATATTGAAATAGCAATCTTGAATGTCTAACGAAGAAGCAGAGAAGTATCCCTCTTCCTCCCTTAGAAAAAAGGAGAAGGTCTATTTTTTATCTTAGAAGTGACCAATCAATTAGAAAATAAAAAGGGAAAAGAAAATAATAATTAGCATCCATAAAGGGATGCATTTCCTTACTTAACAAAATCATATCAGTATTCATAAGAAATAAATTTATCGTTCCATAATTAAATGAGTACCAAATTAATTAAAGGAAGGAAAAGTGAGTCATAGAAAAATTACCTTAAATTAAAATGAATTAGAAGAAACAAGAACAAGCTATCATTTAATATCTTAAAATAAATACTAAATATTCATAATTGTATATGGCAGAATTGTATATGGTCCATCTAGCCTATAACAATGACACTACACCCACAATAAATGTCTACGAGCCTCTAAAACTATAATACAAATCAATTATCCGGGACAGGGCCCGAACTACCCATAACTCAACCTTTGGCAACTCCGAAAGAACTGGAGCACACCGACTCAGCTGGAACTCCACTCAACAACCAAGAACCTGATCTAATAGCCCACCATCACCTGCAGACATGAATGCAGCGCCCCGACTAGGGCATTAGTATAATAATGTACAGAGCATGAAAGGTAGAAACAATTGAAAGACAAAGATTAGAGATCAACAGATATACCAAATATTGTAGAAGGAGAACTCAACTTAAGTAAACACATAAAACCTACTTGGCCCCTATAAGCCTGACAAGTACAAGCAAACATACAAATAGAACCTACCTGACCCCCATAAGTCCGGCAAGTACAAGTAAACATACAAACAGAATCTACCTGGCCCCTATAAGTTCAGCAAGTCCAAAAGTAAAAAACAACACAGCGCCACCTAGCCAACATAGATCACCTATCATCGCCTCCATACCTCTCAATGGCCTCAGTTAACACCAACCAACATCTAGCATCTACTGCTATCAGATAACAAATAACACAAGTAACAACCATAGTATAATGCCAAATAAATCACAAGTAAACACCAGTTAATCAACATCATCAATCAAGCATTGCCGGACACTCTCTCGGCTGCGCACAGTTAGCGGAGCTCAATCCATTTGGGAGAACCAATCGAGATCCCAGGAAGGCTTAGACATGTAGGACCACTCTCAAATCATGTCTCAACTCGACATTACAGAAGAAATAATTCTCAACCCCATAGGTCATTTCACTCCTTGGGCTCAACCCCTCAGCCAGAAAGACTCTCGTGTGTCGGGTATCCACAAGCCACAAGGTACCTCGGGCTCGACCCCTAGCCAGAACAACTCTCGTGCATCGGGTATCCACAAGACACAAGGCCTCAAACATAGCACACACACAATCAACAATAATAATAATACATGATCAAACAGCCCATAAGCCACTCTACTCACCACTAACATCAAGGGACACGGCCAAACCAGCCCAAGTTTCACCACGGCCGTCACGTGCCATCGACACGATTGACACGATCGCCGATTTAAATATAACAAAAGATCGTCGCAGCCATCGACCTTAACCATTATAATTCCTTATTCACTTGCCAATATAATCACCTAATCCTATTCACTCAAAAATCTCACAACTTTCTACAAGAACCACATGCCTCACACACGACCTTTCGATACGAGTCTCACAATTTGCTATGACTATGATTCTCCAACTCAAGCCCGAGCCACTAACCAAACCAGCACCTTAAACAAACCATTATCACCATATAAACAGCAGAACAAGAGTTCAATAATAGCAAAACACAAGCCATCACAAACAGCCAACACACACGTCAACACGGATGACAATGGCTATGGAATTCATGCCGACAAAGGGAGGGACAAGCCTAACATACCTTAGATTCAAGCCTAGAAGATCTTGAGCATTCAACACCATGAACCTACTGCCTAAAGGCAGTCCAATATTCTGCCAAAATGCAGCCAACACAACTCAATAACAAAACAAGACAAATGAAGCTTACCTAACAAGATTTATAGAAATTCGACGGTAGAAACTTCGAGACAACAACCTACTGAGGTGAACGCATCCATAAACAACCTTAAACACTAAGGAGAACAAAAGGAAGAAGGCTTACCAATAGCTTCACCATGGAAAAGCCACCAACAACTCAGAAAAGACACCAAACCACGGACTACACGCGATTTTTGACTTCCTGACACCAAAACCATGTTGAGTCATGGATTCTAACCCCAAAACTCAAGGAAAACCATGGAGAGGACTTGATAGAGGTTTCTTATGAATTAGGTTGCTGGAAAATGAATTTGGATGAAGAATTACAAAGCACAACTCGCGTGTATAGCGTGTGATAATGAGAGGTTCCCAAACGGGGGGAAATATGAGTGGAATAACAAATTATAGAGCTATAATAATTAACACATAATGGAAAGTGGTAACATAATAAGCAGTTTAAGGAAATCAATAATATTTGATAAGGTGTCAAAGAAATAAAGAAGGTTAGGAATAAATATGTTATAAATTATTTCAAATAAACACATAACGAGATAGTTGAAAATGATTAAACATGAAGCAATAACATTCAACAAGAAATCGTATAAGGAAAATAAAGAAAGAGATTAAACATGTAGTAAATAATTTAAATAAGGAAATAAATAAAGAAAATAAGGGGAAAGAGTTAAACATGAAATAATATATCCTAATTTAAATAAGAAAACAAATAAAGAGCATAAGAAAATGGATATACATGGAAGGAAACAAACTAAAATTAAGAGGGTAGAAAATTCAATTAGACATATATCACCCAAAATGCACATAAATTATGAAAGTGTCCTTTTCGGGATTGAGAATCCCTTAAAACTCAAGGCAAGGTTTCACTATCAGTCTTGACGCGCCATGGGCATGACAACTTCTAAGGTGTAACACGATATGTATTCCTTAGTAAAGGACACACGTTTAAGACCTAAAGAACATGGGGTGGCTATAGACGCGGTTTCCTCAAACGGACAACTTGACAGTGAAAAAAGCTAATGGCTGTCGAAGCACCGCTGATCGACCAATCCATAATACATTTTCAGACATGTATTTTAGGAATGAACGTATGTGTGACGACACAAATATTCCAAAAGAAAAGGAAAGAGGTTTCAAATGGAGGAAGATATGAACGGAAATGACAGTTTATGTAAAAATGATAATAATTAGCAGGTAAAATAAAATAATTAACAAAGTGAATCATGAATATGATGAATATAAAGCGGTGGAACAAACAATAAGTAAAACAAAGAAAAATAGTTAGGGATTTCATAGTTTAAGAGATAACATTCAACAACAATAAAATAATTATATTAAAATACACGGATAAAAAAGAAGAAATATATTAAACATGAAAAATAAATAGCTAGTTATGGAAACAAATAAAGGGTAGAAGGAAATGGATTAAACATGTAAGTAAATTGATTATTTAAGAAAATAAATAAAAGGTGAAAGGAGAGAGATTAACCATGAAAAATAATCTAAATACGACAATAAATAAAGGGAATAAGGAAAGGGATTAAACATGTAAGGAAGGATAATCTAAATATGTTAGCAAATAAAAAAAACGCATGAAATCAAATTAAAATATATAAAGCAACAAAAAAATAGGCATGATAAGGGAGTTTAATAGATACAGTTCCCTCAAGGGGACAACTTGAGAGTGAGAAAGCTCATGACCGTCGATGCACCGCTGATCCACCAAATCATGAAACATTTTTCGAGGGTGTTATAATAGTGAATGACCGTGAAACTACGCAACCGCTATCAAGTGTGTGAGTGAATTTCAAAGTGAAAAAAAGGATAAACATAACAGTTTGTAAATAAAATATAAACATGTAGCATGTAGAGGAAGATATTATCAAAACATATAATTTATAAGGAAAGCGGTAAACTACAAATAATAAACAAATTCCTATATTCGTTAATCATGAAATTAAACAAATAATACTTTTCAAAAATGAAATAAATAACTTGCAGAAGGAAATAAATAATTGGGAAGTAAGGAGAGGTCCTAACATGCAAGTAAATTAATTAAATAAGGAAACATGCAAAAGAAAGATATTGAACATGAAACAAATTAATTTTTTTAAGAGAAATAAATAAAGGAATTTGTCATGAAAGTAGGCTAATTATTCAGATAACAAAGGAAAGAAATTAATCATTGCAAGAAAATAATCTATATAACGGAACAAATAAACAAAAAAAAAAAATACAAGAACAAAGCGTAAAATAAAAGATATGCATGAAAGTAGGGAATTTAAACTTAACTACCAAATACAAATAAATTCAATAAAAAAATGCAAATAAGTATGCAAACAAAACGCAGACCCACAAGCATGAACACGTAAATGGTTTGAACCTAATATCCCCAACAGAGTCGCCATGCTGTCGCGCCCCATTTTCTCTTAAAATGTGGAACCTCGACGTGTGACAACTCTTTAAGGATTGATTAGAGGAGAGTTGCCACCTAATGAATTGTGGTGCGTTACGACAATATTCTATGCTAAAATTCTGTTTAACTAGCCTAGGCTGCTAGAGTCATGTAAGGGTTCAAGTTACCTCGAAAGAAAGGTGTTAGACACCTTTCGAGTGTTATACCCCGAGAACCCAAGGATCAGGTCCGGAAGTGAATCAGGAGAAAAATTGAAAAATGTTGCAGCAGTTGCAAAATGGGTCACTTAACGACTCATGAGGAGGCCAGACGAGTCATCAAGTGACTCGTGGGGGAAGTCCTAGGATGATGAGGGACTCAGGGTCCCCACGGGTGATGTAACGACTGATGGTCAGACACCACGAGTCGTCATGTCATTCGTGGGGTGCTCCTAGAGTAAGATAGTAAGGCCTATCCAGTGTACTTAATGGATGGTACCTAACGAGTCGTCATCAGTCCTAACGACCCATTAGGAGGCCTATTACCAAGCATATCAAATCTTCTCGAACAACGAGGCAGTGTACTTGACGAAAGGGCGTAACGAGTCGTATCACTGGGGGACGAGTCGTCATGTCCTCCGTTAAGAGCCAAAGGAGAATTTTCAGTGGACTTGAAGAAAAGAACAGACGACCCGTCGCTCTTGGCAACGAATTTTCAGGTCGCCCGTTAGGGTAACCTGACAGTTATTTCCTGCGAATTAGTAAGGGCCTTCTCGTAAATTCATACCCTCCTAAGACCTAAACTACGTTGTTTTGAAGTCGGGACCAGGTATTTTAAAGAGGAATCATTCCTAAAAAACTTCATTTCTATTCATATAAGATTAGAGAGGAAGGAGAAAAGGGAATTCAAGTGTCTTCTCCAAAATTCTTCAAGAATCTACCTAGGGTTTTCAAGAAGTTGGGAGACTCGAAATTTCCAGGTATGTGGGGTTTGAATGGGTAGTTTAGTCTCTACCCATGCTCATTTCTTCCCATTTACTAATGTTTAACTTGCTAATTTTTATGGGTCTTAACCTGTTTGCATGATTCCATAAAAGTTTACATGAGCTTGTGTTATTGTGCTTCAATTGTGGGTTTTGAAGTGTTTGGACTGATTTTACTTGTATATATTTTATATTCCCTGATTTAAGACCCTAAAAGTATGGATGTCCAATTATGAGGGATTCTTTTTGTAAAACTTATGTTTATAATGATTCCACAAGCACAATATGAAATTTTGAATTTAAAGCATGTCTTCAAGTTTTCTATTTCTCATGTTGTCATGACCATGTTTCGCATGAATTAAGCATTTCAAACCTGATTAAGATTTTGGGCCATGCCCCTGATGACGTGAATGATTCATGAACTATGTCTTTGGCTGACTCACTGGGACAATTCCATGGCTAGTAATATGAACTCTTAAGTATGTCATGATTCCCATTTTTTCACTAGCCATGCATGTCATGTTATGAATGTTATGAGCACGTTACATATTTTGGGAGTAGTACTTAACACCGAGTAGGTTTAGGGCCTAGGTTACGCCCCGAATCTCCAAACTAAGTGCTACCGTAGGATCATGTTTGGGACCTCCTCAGTGACTGTCCCCTATGCTCTACGGGACCTTCATGAGTGATATCACGCCTTTATGGTTCATACCCTTGGCAAGGTATGAACGGCTTCCCGACTAGGTGTACAAGTTGGACTTCATGTGTGCACATGTGGAGTATGTCGGTTATAGAAATCTTCCATTGTTCCTCATAGTTTTGAAATATGCATGATTATGTTCTTTTGGGTCAAGTTAGGATGTATGAAATATTTTCCCTGCATGTTAGGACTTTGACGAGTTTATGAATATTTTTGAAAATAGTGAGCCTTACGGTGTACTCATGGTTTCGGTTTTATGATCATGATGTCCCCACTCCTATAACTCTTATGTTGTTAAGCATTGTTTTGCATACCTTACATACTTAGTACTTTCCAAGTATTGACCCCTATATTTTTAGGATCTAGTTCGCAGGCTCAGTATTGTCCCTAGTTCGTGTTCAGTTCTGCTAAATCTCCAGCGGTGAGTCCTCATGATCCGAGGGCTTCAGAAGGAGGAACAGAAATGATGAAGGCCAGCAATGATGATGGGCGTCAGCATGCCCCACCTGTTCAGGAGCCCCATGCACCCGAGCTAGCTGTCCATGCCGAGTTTCGGGTGGCTATTCAAATACTGGCGCATGCCTTGACTACTCAGGTCAACCAGCAGGCTGTTGTGCCTGTTCCTCAGAACGGCAATGCAACGGCGGCCCGAGTCAGAGACTTTCTGAGGACGAACCCTCCCGAGTTCACAGAGGTAAAGGTGGATGAGGATCCGCACGAGTTCATCGAAGGGATTTTGAAGGTCACTCAGGTCATGGGAGTGACAAGTGAGGAATGTATTGATTTGGCCTCTTATTAGCTGAAGGAGGTCGCTTACATTTGGTTCAAGCAATGGAGGGATAGCAGGGCAGTGGGAGCAGGACCTATCAGCTGGGATGAGTTTCGCATAGCCTTTCTTGACAGGTTCTTTCCTCGGGAGATGAGGGAACTGAAAGCAACTGAGTTTGTCAACCTTAAGCAAGGGAAGATGACGGTGCTGGAATATTCACTTGAATTCACTTGCCTGTCAAAATATGCCCCGGAGTTAGTGACAGACCAAAGGACGCAGGTGAGCAGGTTCGTGCAAGGAGTAGCGGAGTATCTGGACAAAGACTGCAGAACAACCATGCTACATCAGGATATGGACTACCCGCGTATAGTCCTCTATGCTTAGCAGATGGAAGCAGTTCATATGAGGCAGAGAGAGGCCAAGAAGTCCAGAACTGATAGCCACAGGTTCTCCCAGCCTAAGACAAGGGGCAAATTTCACTAGCAGTCCCAGCACAGGTTCATTGCACCAGCACCATCTTCAGCTAGTACTCCATCCAGGCCACTGGACGGCTAGAGGAGCAGGGCCTCAGGTTTGAGTTGTCAATACAGCATGTGCACAGAGCGCACATTCCCATCTTGTGCTACCTATGGCAAGAACCACCCGGGGAAATGCTTGGTGGGCTCAAATGCTTGTTTCGGGAGTGGCAAACTCGGACATAGACTTAGGGATTGCCCCGCAGCTAGGTCAGGGGGTAGTGGAGCCCGCAATTCAGCAGCCAGTTAAGTCATCCCAAGAGCACGTCAGACTTAGCAGGGTGCTCTGACTGGCTCAGCTGGCAGCCAACGCCAGAACCGTTTTATGCACTGGGCTCTCAACAGGAGCAGGAGACTTCTCCTGATGTGGTTACGGGTATGTTCCGAGATTATCATATTAATGCTTATGCTTTATTAGATTTTGGGGCCACATTATCTTTTGTGACACCTTACATTGCTAGTTACTTTGGAGTCAGTCCTAAAATCTTGTCCGAACCATTTTCTGTCTGTACCCCGATTGGTGATTCAGTCGTAGAGAGGTGGGTATATAAAGGTTGCCCCATTACAGTATTACATAAGTTTACCTCTGTAGACTTAGTAGAATTAGCTATGACTGATTTTGACATCATCTTAGGCATGAATTGGTTGTTTGCATGTTATGCTTTTGTTAACTATAGAACTCGGGCAGTGGAGTTTTGGTTTCCTGTTGAATCGGTTTTAGAATGGAGGGGTGGTTTAGTGGTACCTATAGGCCGCTTTATCTCCTATATCAAGGCCAGAAAAATGATTTCCAAGGGCTGTATTTGCCACTTGGTTAGGGTTAAGGATGTCATGTATGATACCCCGACCATTCGGTTAGTCCCCGTGGTGTGTGAATATCTCGAGGTATTTCCAGATGACCTACCAGGTGTTCCTCCCTAGAGGGAGATTGATTTTGAAATTGATCTATTTCCTGACACGCAACCCATATCAATCCCTCCTTACCGTATGGCCCCATCAGAACTAAAAGAGTTAAAGGAGTAGTTGAAGGATTTTCTAGATAAGGGATTTCATTAGACCGAGTAATTCCCTATGGGGTGCCCCAGTGTTGTCCATCCGGAAGAAAGATGGTTCCCTTCGTATGTGTATTGACTATAGAAAGTTGAACAAGGTCACCATCAAGAATAGATACCCTTTACCCCGTATCAATGACTTATTCGACCAGCTTCAGGGTTCCAAATACTTCTCTAAGATAGATCTCAGGTCTGGGTATCATCAGCTCAGGGTTCGGGAGAATGACATCCCAAAGACCGCTTTCAGAACCCGGTATTGCCATTATGAATTTGTTGTTATGTCTTTTGGACTAACCGATGACCCTGCAGCTTTTATGGATTTGATGAACAGGGTATTTAAGGCATACTTGGATATGTTCGTGATCGTGTTCATTGATGACATATTGATATACTCCAAGAGCGAGGAGGAGCACGCTGCACACCTGAGGGTAGCACTCCAGACCCTTAAAGACTACAAGTTATATGCCAAGTTTGGCAAATGTGAATTGTGGCTAAAATCAGTCGCATTCTTGGGGCATGTAGTGTCAAACGAAGGTATAAGGGTGGACTCCCAGAAAATAGAGGCAGTAAAGAACTGGCCCAGACCGGTAAACCCTTCAGAGATCAGAAACTTTTTAGGCTTAGCAGGTTACTATCGGAGGTTCATGGAAGGTTTCTCGTCCATTTTATCCCCATTAACAAGATTGACTCAGAAAAAGGTGAAGTTCCAATGGTCTGAGGCTTGTGAGAAGAGCTTCCAGGAATTGAAGACCAGACTCACTTCAGCACCGGTGTTGACTTTACCGGAGGGTACCGATGGCTTCACTGTATATTATGATGCTTCAAGGGTTGGACTGGGATGTGTATTGATGCATCACAGGAAAGTCATAGCATATGCTTCTAGGCAGTTAAAAACTCATGAGAAGAACTACCCGACCCATGATCTTGAATTGGCCGTGGTGGTATTTGCTTTGAAGATATGGCGACACTACTTGTATGGGGTTCATGTAGATGTATACACATATCACAAGAGTTTACAATATGTGTTCACACAGAAGGAACTAAATCTTCGGCAACGGAGGTGGTTAGAGCTACTTAAGGACTACGACATGAGTGTCCTTTACCACCCGGGTAAGGCCAACATGGTAGCAGACGCCTTTAGTAGACTTTCTATGGGAAGTGTGTCATATGTGAGTGAAGATAGGAAGGAGCTGGTAAATGAGGTACATCGACTTGCACGGTTGAGAGTTAGACTTGTTGGCTCGACTGATGGTGGGGTATTAGTTCACAATGGGTTAGAGTCATCCTTGGTAACAGAGGTAAAGGCTAAGCAAGATGAGGACCCAATATTGGTAAAGTTGAAAGAAGATGTTCAAAGTTAGAGAATAGAAGTCTTCTACAAACGGGGAGATGGTGTGCAGTACCAGGGTCGCTTATGTGTTCCGAACGTGGGGAATTTGAGGAGTCGGGTGTTGCATGAGGCTCACGGATCCAGATATTCTATCCACCCAGGTGCCACCAAAATGTATCATGCCTTGCGAGAAATCTACCGGTGGAATGGAATGAAGAGGGATATTGCAGAATTTGTAGCCAAGTGCCCGAATTGCCAACAGGTGAAATTCGAGCATCAGAGACAGGGGGTGTACTTAAAGACATCAGCATTCCTACTTGGAAGTGGGAAGAAATCAACATGGACTTTGTGACAGGTTCGCCCTGCACTCGTAGATAGCATGACTCCATCTGGGTTGTGGTGGACAGGTTGACCAAGGCTGCTCATTTCCTACCGGTCAAAACCACCGATTCGACAAAAGATTATGCAAATTTGTACATCCGAGAGTTGGTTAGGTTGCATGGATTTCCCTTGTACATTATATCAGATAGAGGTACGTAGTTCACCTCTCATTTCTGGAGGTCTTTTCAATAGGGACTTGGCACTCAAGTCAAGCTTAGCACGACGTTTCATTCGCAAACCGATGGTCAGGCGGAGCGGACTATCCAGACTCTTGTGAGTCTTGTGTCATTGACTTTAAGGGTAGTTGGGACGAGCATTTTCCTCTCGTTGGGTTCGCCTACAACAACAACTATCACTCCAACATACAAATGGCACCATTCGAGGCTCTTCACGGGCGAAGGTGTAGATCACCCATTGGGTGGTTTGAAGTTGGTGAGGCTTCGTTAGTGGAGCCAGACTCAGTTCATGAGGCCATGGAGAAAGTTTAGTTGATAAGGAAAAGACTGAAAACGGCTCAAAGTAGCCAAAAGTCTTATGCAGATATGAGGAGAAGGGAGATTGAGTTCGAGGTCGATGATTGGGTGTTTTTGAAGGTATCTCCCATGAAGGGATTAATGAGATTCGGAAAGAAAGGGAAGCTCAGTCCCCGCTATATTGGCCCATACAGGATTTTGAGGTAAGTGGGTAAAGTAGCCTATGAGTTAGATTTACCCTCAGAGTTGGATTCATCTCATCCCGTATTTCACGTATCGCTCTTGAAAAAGTGCTTGGGAGACCCAGATTTAGTGGTTTCGGTGGAAAATGTTGGTGTGAAGGATAGTCTCAATTTTGAGGAAATTCTTGTTGAAATCTTGGATCGTCAGGTTCAGATACTAAGGAACAAGGAAGTAGCCTCAGTAAAGGTGTTATGGAGGAATCAACATGTCGAGGGAGCCACATGGGAGGCCGAAGCGAATATGATGGCTAAATACCCCCATTTGTTTCCTACCGGCTCAGCTTCAGTTTGAGGTATCAAATTTTTTCCCTAAACCTCTAATCAATTTTTCATGTTCTATTCATGTGAATAAGTTTGTTTTATGATATGATATATGTATGTGATGTCTGAACTCTGACCAAGCTATGTGGTTCTCTTCGGGGGTAGTCATTCCGTCAGTTTTCAGCTTGAATGTCAATGATTAGCATCTAAATATATATATATATATATAGTGATTGTTTGTTTCTGGGTTTTCTTCTTGTTTCTAACATTCGAGGATGAATGTTCTCAAGGGGGAGATATTGTTATACCCTGAGAACCCAAGGATCAGGTCCGGAAGTGAATCAGGAGAAAAATAGGAAAATGTTACAGCAGATGCAGAACGGATCACTTAACGACTCGTGAGGAGGCGAGATGAGTTGTCAAGTGAATTGTGGGGGAAGGCCTGGGATGATGAGGACTCAGGGTCCCCACAGGCGATGCAACGACCCATGGTCAAACACCACGAGTCGTCATGTCACTCGTGGGGTGGTCCTAGAGTAAGATAGTAAGGCTTATCCAGTGTACTTAACAGATGGTACCTAATGATTCATCGTCAGTCCTAACGACCCGTTAGGAGGGCCTTTACCAAGCCAATCGAATCTTTTCAAACAACGAGGCAGTGTACTTGACGAAAGGGCATAACGAGTCATATCACCGGGAGACGAGTCGTCGTGTCCTCCGTTAAGAGCCAAAGGAAAATTTCCAGTGGACTTGACGAAAAGACCATACGACCCGTCGCTCCTGGCAACAAATCGTCAGATTGCCCGTTAGGGTACCTGACAGTTATTTCCTGTGAATTAGTAAGGGTCTTCTCGTAATTTCATACCCTTTTAATACCTAAACTACGTCGTTTTGAAGTCGAGACCAGGGCTTTTAAAGGGGAATCATTCCTAAAAAACTTCATTTCTATTCATATAAGATTAGAGAGGAAGGAGAAAAAGGAATTCAAGTGTCTTCTCCAAAATTCTTCAAGAATCTACCTAGGGTTTTCAAGAAAGTTGGGAGACTCGAAATTTCTAGGTATGTGGGGTTTGAATGGGTAGTTTAGTCCCTACGCATTCCCATTTCTTCCCATTTCTTCCCATTTCTTATGTTTAACTTGGTAAATTCTTATGGGTCTTAACCCCGTTTGCATGATTCCTCAAAAGTTTATATGAGCTTGTGGTGTTGTGTTTCAAATGTGGGTTTTGAAGTGTTTGGGCTGATTTTACTTGTATATATTTTATATTCCCTGATTTAAGACCCTAAAAGTATGGATGTCCATGTATGAGGGATTTTTTTTTTGTAAAATTTATGTTCATAATGATTTTGCAAGCACGATATGAATTTTTGAATTTAAAGCATGTCTTCAAGTTTTCTATTTCTCATGTTGTCATGACCATGTTTCGCATGAATTAAGCATTTCAAACATAATTAAGATTTTGGGCCATGCCCCTGATGGCGTGAATGATTCATGAACTATGACTTTGGCCGACTTACGGGCCCAATTCCATGGCTAGTAATATGAATTCTCAAGTATGTCATGATTCTCATGTTTTTACTAGCCATGCATGTTATGTTATGAATGTTATGAGCACGTTTCATGTTTTGGAAGTAGTACTTAACACCGAATAGGTTCGGGGCCTAGGTTATGGTCCAAATCTCAAAACTACGTGCCACCATAGGATCATGTTTGGGACCTCCTTAGTGACTGTCCCCTATGCCCTACGGGGCCTTCATGAGTGATATCACGCCTTCATGAGTGACATTATGCCTTCATGGTTCATACCCTTGGCAAGGTATGAACGACCTCCCAACTAGGCATACAAGTCGGACATCATGTGTGTTCATGTGGAGTATGTCGGTTATAGAAATCTTCCATTGTTCCTCATAGTTTTGAAATATGCATTATTATGTTCTTTTGGCTCAAGTTAGGATTTATGAAACATTTTCCCCGCATGTTAGGACTTTGACGAGTTTATGAATATTTTTGAAAATATTGAGCCTTACGATATACTTATAGTTTCGGTTTTGTGATCATGATGTCCCCACTCCTATAACTTTTATGTTGTTAAGCATTGTTTTGCATACCTTACATATTCAGTACTTTCCAAGTATTGACCCCTATATTTTCAGGATCTGGTTCGCAGCCTCAGTATCATCCCTAGTTCGTGCTCAGTTCCGCTAAATCTCCAGTTGTGAGTCCTTATGATCCAAGGGCTTCATGTTCGGACTTGTTAAATTATGTTATGTTTTTTGAATGTTTGGGTTAGTTGGGGTCTTGTCCTTTCAACCCATCTTTTTATGATTAGAGGCTTTCAGACTTATGTGTAGTATTTTGTTGTTGATGGATTTATTTCGGTTTGTCGTTCCTTACAATTCATGATACGATTTTCAGTTAGCTTATGATTGATAAGTTAAGTATTCAGCATTTTATTAATGAATTAGTATTGTGCTCACTCCATGGGTTGACTTGGGGTCTCTCGGGGTTCCTTGTCCCGTATCTACGATTAGGGTGTACTCTCGGATCGTGACATCGAGATCCACAAATGTAGGTGCCTTTTGGATTCATTTATTATGTGGGGATTAACTAGGTGATAAAAAATAGTTAATTAATTTTATTAAAACTAACTTAACTATGTGATTTGACGAATAAACTCTTATAAAATTAAATAATTAAAAATGACTTAAGCCAATTATTTTTTAATGTGAAAATCAAATGATAAAATACTAACTAAATTATTTAACAAGTGAACACATACAACATATTTTAATATAAATAAGTAATTAAATTAATTTATTAGTTAATGTTAAACCTAGGTGATAATCATTTTAAACATGCAAACTTATTTATCATATTCATAAAAATACACAGCGGCTATTAACTAAATAAGATAGGTTATTTGGACAAGCGAGGAAAGGGGTAAAATAATAGTAAAAGGATATAATATGATGATATTTCACTCATAACCTTTAAAGAGTACTAACTAAATGAAACAAAATAGAGAAAACTATTAAACCTATGAACAAAAGTATGATGAATTTAAATACTTTCGAGATAGTGAACAAGACATAAACGAATTGTTTTTTAAAAAATATTTGTTTCTTTATCGGGATAACAACACGATATTATGAATAATGATCTTCAACCTTATCAACAAGTTAATCGGAGGTGGGTCTTAATGTTATACCCCGTAAGATTTCCGACACCTAGATGGCCTATTCGCATGTTGGTTAAGCATATTTGAAAGCCATACGTGCTAGGGAAAGGCCCGGGAAAGGATTGGACGAGTAACCTGTCAAACCATCACGGAGGGAGCCGGGGCAGAGCCCCTCCGCGATGGCAACGTGTCACGGAGGTGGAGCCTCCACGTTGGCTTCGTGACACGTTGGGCCTGTCCAGGCCCAAGTATATAAAGCGCCCACTTCGGTTTGTGAGGTTATATTCCTTATTTAATTTCCAGAAAACGCAGAGAAACAGAGAGAGACGAAGAGGGGTAATATATTATCGTTCGATTACGCTGCCAAACGTAGTCTAAACTCAAATTAACCTCAGGTACCGAGGTATTTAGCAGCAGGGAGCATTCCTACGGATTTAGTTTCGCGAAATTTGGCCGACAAATCGTCGAGCTACCGGACTAAGGTAAGTGGAATTGCTCCAAACTAGTGTCTATGTGTTCCTAGCAGTGAAGTGAATACTTCCCCCTTCTGGACTTCTGAAAAATAGCAAGTTTTCGACCGTCTTTTGATAAGCCTAAGTTTAGGCTATAATTATATCGAAAGTGACGCCGTCCTTCAGAATAGTGTTGTATTTAGTACTAAATGACGTGTTTATGAATGCAGTTGGGAGATTTAGCTGGAATACTGACCGAGCCTCGTCCGACAGTCGGATAACTCGAGGTTAAGGTATGTGAAGTTGTTCTTTGGCAAGTTAGTAAGCCTTAGCTTGGTAAATCATAGTAAACTCCGTATTTGAAACTCTCGGAGTTGAATGTTGAGAATTAAGCGAGTCTAATAGATTCTGAGTTGTGTTGCCGTATCATATTCAGTCCGAAAGTTAGTAAAGCATGCGCCAAAGGGCGAGTTAGCATTCCAGATCCAGTATAGCTTATTGTATGATTAGGAAGCATGTTATAGAATAAAAAGATACAGATTTTCAGAATAAAAGCTAATAAAGTAAAATCAGATAGACAGACAGTTTTATGGCTACAGATTAGCCATTCAGACAGATAGTATCCCGGCTACAGATTAGCCAAGCAATTAAATAAAGATTTCAGAATCAGTATAATCAGTAAAGAATCAGTTCAGTATAGAAACAGATCAGAATAAGAAATCAGATTTCAGATAGTCTTTTTCAGTTATACATGCTTGCTATTTATATGTGCTATTTGTTTGTTGAGACGTGATGTGGCGTGAGGGCACCTTATTGAGCATCCTCACCGCCCCTGGATTGGTAATCGTGTCGCCCACTGAGCAGGTGGGTTTACGTCACTCCAAGGAGTGGCATGCCGTCCCCAGCTTGGATGAAAATGGGATGAAGCTTTCCCCATAGCAGTCTGATCAGCATTACAGGTGCAGCTCCGGTTTCAGATAGTCCTGTTGAGTTTTGTGTCCAGGGAACCAGACCCTATCTGTTACTATCTGTACATTCAGTTATTATAGGTGTAGTTCCGGTTTCAGGTAGCCTCATTGAGTTGTGTCCGGGGATCCAGACCCTATCTGTTACTGTCTACACAAGAGTCCTCCGGACCCAGACACGGTTGCTTATATCGGAGGCCATGGCCCGAGCCGGAGACCCAGGGGGCCGGTAGAGGAGCTCCAAAGTGAGCAAATGAGTGGAGTGACTTATTTTTGGCTGGTTTTGACCCGGGTAGGGGTATATAGATTGTGTGCTTGTTTGGCGCCATCCGACTTATGGGGGTTGGTATTGGCTCTTGCTTGCTAAATGTATATGTATTTATGTGCTTTATATATATTAGCTAATAGACAGCAGGCCACCGTGACTACAGACACGCTCCTGCCTATCAGTGCAGAAAGGTTTGATCTAGTTCCTATCAGCCTTTCAGATTCAGTTATCTTCTGCTCACAGACTTATTAGTTATGTTATCTGCATTCAGTTGTATTATTTCAGTTGCTTTGCATACTCAGTACCAGTGGTACTGACGCCCAGTGGGGCGCTGCATTACTTGCCTGCAGGTACTCATAGACGAGGAGGCAACCCCTCGTGATCCTAGCCAGCGCAGAGTCATCAGCTCCTGTCATCCGGAGCTTGATATTTCAGAGGTTTATATCATTTCCTTTTGTTGTACAGTATGGGTAGGCCGGGGCCCTGTCCCGACCATCTTATCAGTATTCTTAGAGGCTTGCAGTCTGTATATATTTCCTTGTGGTCAGCTGAGCCGGTCATGTGAGGCCGTGCAGTTTGTTGTAGCTGTTTAGCATTTCTGTTTATATTGGTCGTGTGAGGCCTCTGTTGACAGTAGTGGCGACCTCGCCGGTCACGTAGCTTTTCAGTATTTCATTATTGAGTTACAGATAACTAGACAGCATGGTGGCCTTGTCGGCCCGCATAGGCTCCCTTATATTGATATGTTTCTGGTTAGCTGTTAGTACAGGTACAAGTGGCTATAGGCCAGTTGGCCGGAGGCTGTGTTTATAGCCGTTATATAGCCCTTTGTTTCCAGAAATCTGAGTTAGAGCTAGCCAGGCACTAGATGTGCTCAGGCTTAGTAGTCTAGTAGTTCAGGTCCTAGTAGGGCACCAGGTGCCAGTCATACCCCCCAAGGCGGGGCGTGACAAACTTGGCATCAGAGCAGGTTGTGTCCCGGGGAGTCTGCAAGCCGTGCTAAATAGAGTCTTGTCTATGGATATGTTGTGCACCACATACTATAGGCAGGAGGCTGCGAGGCATGATACGATGGTTACTCTTCTTTCATACTCAGTCGTGCCATAGCACAGTACAGTAAAGGGTCGAGTTCCTAAACTTATCGTATCCTTTGTCTACAGATAAGTATGGCAGATCAGTGACACCCTGCCACAGGCAGGAGATTAGACACAGCAGCAGGAGAAGGCACCAGCAGGATGCCTCAGCTTCAGTCAGAGTCATCCCGATCTGAGGGCGATATAGAGGCTTCATCACAGCCCTCTCAGCAGTCCCCCTCACATCAGGAGCCATTGGGCACTACACCGGCCTCGATAGCTCCTGTGCCTTCGCCATCAGATCAGGAGGTTCGTAGTGCTGTGGTTATGTTGGCACAGATGATGGCCACCCAACGCCAACCAGTGACACCTGTAGTAGCAGAGCCTTCAGGTGGGTCAGGTAGTTCCAGGGTCAGGGAATTTTTGGCACTAGGTCCTCCACAGTTCACTGGGTCAAATCAGGCAGAGGACCCCCAGGAATTTCTAGATCAGATGCAGAGGATATTCCGAGTTATGCATGTGACCCCTTTAGAGTCGGTTGAGCTGGTAGTGTTCCGGTTACGGGATATAGCTATATTGTGGTACGAGAGTTGGGAAAGGTCCCGAGGGAGAGATGTTACCCCTCTGACCTGAACCAGCTTCTCGGAGTCCTTCGTGGACCGTTACTTGCCACGAGAGATCCGACAGGCCCGGATGGACCAGTTTCTACATCTAGAACAGGGGGCGAGGAGTGTACGCGAGTATGCTTTACAGTTTGACTCCTTAGCCCGTTATGCTCCAGCATTTGTTGATACCATGCCAGCGAGAGTTCACAGATTTATCATGGGTCTGAATCCGGAGTATACTGAGGCGTGTATGACGGCTACGTTACGAGAGGATATGGATATCGCCCGAGTACAGGCCTTCGCTAAGACCATTGAGGGTCTTAGACAGCGGCAACAGAGTAGTAGACAGACCAGTCAGGAACATCGCCGCATTGATAGACCGGACGAAATGCAAAGAGAAGTTTAGAGAGGCCCCAGGCCTCGACTATTAGATAGACCCCCACCTCCTCCAAAGCAGCAGCAGCAGCGAGGTAGATATGTGCGACGAGGGCTGTCAGAGCCCAGTGGTAGTTCCAGAACTGTAGAGTTCCCGCAGCAGAGAAGGGGAGAGCAGAGAAGATTTACACCCCCACCCTGCCCTAATTGCGGCCGACCACACACCAGAGCTTGTAGATATGGCTCCACTGGGTGTTATATTTGTGGACAGGAGGGGCATCGGATGAGAGATTGTCCGACCAGAGGTCAGGGGAGTAGAGACAGTCAAGACAGGGGATCCGCAGGGCCACGAGCCCCAGCATCCTCAGCGGGGCGTGGGCCTTCAGGTTCAGTAGGCAGAGGCCGAGGTAGGTCAGGAGCTTCCAGTTCAGGTACGGGTTCAAGCCGTACTTATGCACTACTAGGGAGGCATGATTCAGAGGCGTCTCCAGATGTAGTGACAGGTATGCTGACTATCTGTTCATGCCCTGCTTATGTATTGATTGATCCAGGATCCACCTTGTCATATATTACCCCATTTGTGGCACGAAAGTTCAATATTGCACCAGAATTATTGCAGTAGCCCTTTTCAGTATCCACGCCAGTCGGTGACTCTATTGTAGCTAGCAGAATTTACTGAGGGTGTATAGTAGAGGTTGCTGACCGTCAGACCACAGTAGATCTGGTCGAGTTAGAAATGATAGACTTCGATGCCATAATGGGTATGGATTGGCTAGTGCCGTGCTTTGCCAATGTTGAATGTTGGACCAAGACGGTCCGATTCCACTTTCCAGGAGAAGCAGTGCGGGGGTGGAAGGGTAGCACCGCTACGCCAAAAGGTAGGTTTATTTCCTACCTTCAGGTGAGGAAATTGATATCTAAGGGGTGTATTTACCATCTGGTCAGAGTTCAGTCTGTTCGGGCAGAATCCCCGACACTCCAGTCTGTTCCGGTGGTGAACGAGTTCCCTGATGTGTTTCCAGATGAGTTACCTGGTATTCCCCCAGAAAGGGAAATAGATTTTGCTATTGATTTGTTACGAGGCACTCAGCCTATATCAATTCCTCCCTATCGTATGGCTCCTGCAGAACTCAGAGAGTTGAAGGAGCAGTTGAAAGATTTGCTAGATAAAGGTTTCATCAGGCCGAGTACTTCACCATGGGGTGCGCCAGTTCTATTTGTGCGGAAGAAAGATGGCTCGCTCCGTATGTGCATAGATTATCGGCAGTTGAACAAAGTTACAGTAAAGAATAAGTATCCGCTTCCCAGAATAGATGATTTGTTTGATCAGCTACAAGGGGCCAGATACTTTTCCAAGATTGATTTGCGGTTCGGATATCACCAGGTTCGAGTTCGTGAAAGAGATATTCCCAAAACGGCGTTCAGGACCCGATATGGACACTTTGAATTCCTAGTTATGTCCTTTGGGTTGACGAATGCCCCAACAGTATTCATGGACCTGATGAATAGTATTTTTAGATCATACCTGGACCTGTTCGTGATAGTGTTTATTGATGATATTCTGGTGTATTCTCGCTCTGAAACAGATCACCGGACTCATTTGCGGACAGTGCTCCAGATCCTCAGGGACCGCCAGTTATATGCTAAATTTTCTAAGTGTGAATTCTGGCTTAATTCAGTAACCTTTCTAGGGCATATTGTGTCGGATGCTGGTATACAGGTTGACACGCAAAAGATAGAAGCAGTCAAATCATGGCCTAGGCCTACCACTCCGACTGAAGTCCGTAGCTTTCTGGGATTAGCAGGATATTATAGGAGGTTTGTTGAAGGGTTCTCTACTATAGCAGCACCTCTGACCAAATTGACACAGAAAGCAGTAAAGTTTCAGTGGATAGAGGCATGCGAGCAGAGCTTCCAGGAGTTGAAAGATAGATTAACCTCCGCCCCAGTGTTAGCATTGTCGGAAGGTACAAAAGGTTATTCGGTGTATTGTGACGCATCAGGCATCGGGTTAGGTTGTGTGTTGATGCATCATGGTAAAGTGATTGCATATGCTTCCAGACAGCTGAAGAAACACGAAAAGAGCTACCCTACCCACGACCTGGAGTTAGCCGCAGTGATCCACGCCTTAAAAATGTGGAGACATTACCTGTATGTCGTCCATGTTGATATTTTTACAGATCCAAGAGCCTACAGTATATCTTCACTCAGAGGGAGTTGAATCTGTGGCAACGTCGCTGGTTGGAGCTGTTAAAGGATTATGATGTGAATATTCTGTACCACCCGGGAAAAGCCAATGTTGTGGCGGATGCTCTCAGTCGAAAGTCCATGGGGAGTTTGGTGTATTTGCAGCCCGAGCAACGGGAATTGGTCAGGGAGATACATCAGTTAGCTAGCCTAGTCATTCGTGTAGCAGAAACAGAGGACGGTAGAGCGGCAATTCAGAACACCGCCGTGTCATCATTAGTTGTGGAAGTGAAAGAACGACAATTTGAGGATCCTGACCCAGTTCAGCTTAAAGATTATATTCCTCTAGGGAAGGCACCAGGATTCCGGGTAACGGAGGATGGAGTGCTGCGTTGTAAAGACCGTTTATGTGTTCCCAATGTTTCAGGCCTCCACCGGCAGATCATGAACGAGGTACATTGCGCCCGCTATTCTCTCCACCCTGGCGCGAAAAAAATATACCATGATATCAAAGAAAAGTACTGGTGGCCAGGTATGAAAAGAGAAATTGCCGAATTTGTAGCCCAGTGTCCTAACTGCCAACAGGTGAAAGCAGAACATCAGAAACTAGGAGGGCTAACTCAGGACATAGCTGTGCCTCTCTGGAAATGGGAAGTAGTAAATATGGATTTTGTAGTAGGATTACCCCGTACTAGACACAGACATGATTCTATATGGGTGATAGTTGACAGATTGACAAAATCAGCTCATTTCCTGCCAGTAAGAACTACTTTCTCGGCTGAAGATTCTGCGGAGTTGTATATCCGAGAAATAGTTAGGTTGCATGGAGTACCAGTATCCATTATTTCAGACAGAGGAGCACAATTTACGGCTAGATTTTGGCAATCGTTTTAGGGGAGTCTGGGAACGCAGATTAATTTGAGCACAGTATTCCACCCTCAGACAGATGGACAGGCTGAACGCACAATTCAGACGCTCGAAGATATGTTGCGAGCATGTGTGTTAGATTTCGGTGGTAGCTAGGACGAGCATTTGCCGTTAAATGAATTTTCTTATATTAACAACTATCACTCAGCCATCCAGATGGCGCCTTTCGAGGCATTATACGGGCGAAAATGCAGATCGCCGATAGGTTGGTTTGAAATAGGAGAATCAGCATTGGTTGGGCCAGACATTGTTCAGCAGTCAGAGGAAAAGATAAAGCTTATCCGAGAATGCTTACTGACTGCACAGAGCCGCCAGAAATCATATGCAGATGTGCGGCGCAGAGACTTGGAATTTGATGTAAATGACTGGGTATTTCTAAAAGTATCTCCGATGAAAGGGGTGATGAGATTCGGCAAGAAAGGTAAGCTCAGCCCGAGGTTTGTTGGGCCTTATCAGATTCATCGAAGGATAGGCCGAGTAGCATATGAGTTGAACTTGCCTCCAGAATTGGAATTCGTTCATCCGGTCTTTCATGTGTCTATGCTGAGAAAATACATAAGAGACCCATCCAGAGCAGTCCCAGTCCAGGATATCCAGGTTACAGAAGAGCTGACCTATGAAGAGGTTCCAGTAGCCATCCTAGACAGACAGATTCGTGATTGAGAACTAAAGATATTGCGTCTGTCAAGGTATTGTGGCGTAGCAGGAACCGAGAGGAGATGACGTGGGAGGCTGAGGAAGATATGAAAGCTAGATATCCTCACTTATTCCAAGCCTAGTCAGGCGACAGGTATGTCCGTATTATTGTTTATGTAGTACTTTATAGTTGTGTATGTATAAATGAGAAAGATTGATGTTTAGCTATCAAGTGAATCTTAAGTATCGTGTGCAGTACTTGTATTGGACTTTTCTGCATTTCAGGTTTTTGGTATAGTCCATATTATAGGGGAAACTCTGCCGAAATTTCCTTAGGAGCAAGTTGAGTTAATTGAATAGTCCTCTAAATAGCACTTTCATTCGAGGACGAATGTTCCTAAGGGGGGGGGGGGAGAATGTTATACCCCGTAAGATTTTTGACACCTAGATGGCCTATTCGCACGTTGGTTAAGCATATTTGAAAGCTATACGTGCTAGGGAAAGGATCGGACGAGTAACCTGTCGAACCATCACGGAGGGAGCCGGGGCAGAGCCCCTCCGCGATGGCAACGTGTCACGGAGGTGGAGCCTCCGCGTTGGCTCCGTGACATGTTGGGCCTGTCCAGGCCCAAGTATATAAAGCGCCCACTTCGGTTTGTGAGGTTATATTCCTTATTTAATTTTCTAGAAAACGCAGAGAAACAGAGAGAGACGAAGAGGGGTAATATATTATCGTTCGATTACGCCGCCAAACATAGTCTAAACTCAAATTAACCTCAGGTACCGAGGTATTTAGCAGCAGGGAGCATTCCTACAGATTTAGTTTCGCGAAATTCGGCCGACAAATTGTCGAGCTACCGGACTAAGGTAAGTGGAATTGGTCCAAACTAGTGTCTATGTGTTCCTAGCTGTGAAGTGAATACTTCTCCCTTCTGGACTTCTGAAAAATAGCAAGTTTTCGACCGTCTTTTGATAAGCCTAAGTTTAGGCTATAATTATATCGAAAGTGACGCCGTCCTTCAGAATAGTGTTGTATTTAGTACTAAATGACGTGTTTATGAATGCAGTTGGGAGATTTAGCTGGAATACTGACCGAGCCTCATCCGACAGTCGGATAACTCGAGGTTAAGGTATGTGAAGTTGTTCTTCGGCAAGTTAGTAAGCCTTAGCTTGGTAAATCATAGTAAACTCCGTATTTGAGACTCTCGGAGTTGAATGTTGAGAATTAAGCGAGTCTAATAGATTCTGAGTTGTGTTGCCGTATCATATTCAGTCCGAAAGTTAGTAAAGCATGCGCCAAAGGGCGAGTTAGCATTCCAAATCCAGTATAGCTTATTGTATGATTAGTAAGCATGTTGTAGAATAAAAAGATACACATTTTCAGAATAAAAGCTAATAAAGTAAAATCAGATAGACAGACAGTTTTATGGCTACATATTATCCATTCAGACAGATAGTATCCCGGCTACAGATTAGCCAAGCAGTTAAATAAAGATTTCAGAATCAGTATAATCAGTAAAGAATCAGTTCAGAATAAGAAATCAAATTTCAAATAGTCTTTTTCAGTTATACATGCTTGCTATTTATATGTGCTATTTGTTTGTTGAGACTTGATGTGGCGTGAGGGCACCTTATTGAGCATCCTCGCCGCCCCTGGGTTGGTAATTGTGTCGCCCACTGAGCGGGTGGGTTTACGTCACTCCAAGGAGTGGCATGCCGTCCCCAGCTTGCGAAGATGGGATGAAGCTTTCCCCATAGCAGTCTGATCAGCATTACAGGTGCAGCTCCGGTTTCAGATAGCCCTGTTGAGTTTTGTGTCTAGGGAACCAGACCCTATCTGTTACTGTCTGTACATTCAGTTATTATAGGTGTAGCTCCGGTTTCAGGTAGCCCCGTTGAGTTGTGTCCGGGGATCCAGACCCTATCTGTTACTGTCTACACAGGAGTCCTCCGGACCCAGACACGGTTGCTTATATCGGAGGCCATGGCCCGAGCCGAAGACCCAGGGGGCCGGTAGAGGAGCTCCGAAGTGAGCAAATGAGTGGAGTGACTTATTTTTGGCTTGTTTTGACCCGGGTAGGGGTATATAGACTGTTTGCTTGTTTGGGACCATCCGGCTTATGGGGGTTGGTATTGGCTCTTGCTTGCTAAATGTATATGTATTTATGTGCTTTATATATATTAGCTAATAGACAGCAGGCCGTCGTGATTACAGACACGCTCCTGCCTATCAGTGCAGAAAGGTTTGATCTAGTTCCTATCAGCCCTTCAGATTCAGTTATCTTCTGCTCACAAACTTATTAGTTATGTTATCTATATTCAGTTGTATTATTTCAGTTGCTCTCAGTACCAGTGGTACTGACGCCCAGTGGGGCGCTGCATTACTTGCTTGCAGGTACTCACAGATGAGGAGGCGACCCCTCGTGATCCTAGCCAGCGCAGAGTCATCAACTCCTATCATCCGGCGCTTGATATTTCAGAGGTTTATATCATTTCCTTTTGTTGTACAGTATGGGTAGGCCGGGGCCCTATCCCGACCATCTTATCAGTATTCTTAGAGGCTTGCAGTCTGTATATATTTCCTTGTGGTCAGCTGAGCCGGTCGTGTGAGGCCGTGCAGTTTGTTGTAGCTGTTTAGCATTTCTGTTTATGTTGGCCGTGTGAGGCCTCTGTTGACAGTAGTGGTGACCTCGCCGGTCACGTAGCTTTCCAGTATTTCATTGTTGAGTTACAGATAACTAGACAACATGGTGGCCTTGTCGGCCCGCATAGGCTCCCTTATATTGATATGTTTCTGATTAGCTGTTAGTACAGGTACAAGTGGCTATAGGTCAGTTGGCCGGAGGCTGTGTTTATAGCCGTTATATAGCCCTTTGTTTCCAGAAATCTGAGTTAGAGCCAGCCAGGCACTAGATGTGCTCAGGCTCAGTAGTCTAGTAGTTCAGGTCCTAGTAGGGCACCAGGTGTCAGTCATACCCCCCAAGGCGGGGCGTGACACTTAAGTTAAAATTTAATAATAATATATTTTGTAAATAAAATTTGATATTTAAATATAAGCACATAAAGTATGTATATATAAGTACACATATATACTTTTAAATCTTTGGTTGATGTTGCTTCCGGGGAAAGGGTCAGCTTAGTTTAAAAGTTTGAAATTAGAACTCGTAATTCCTTTACTTTTCAATAATTATATGTTAAGGGACAATATATAATTAGTCATTTACAAGACACATTGCCTGTTTTCAATTGAAAAAGAGAAGCCAGGCAATGACTTTAATTAAGAGCAAAATGTAATGAAAAGAAAATTTTATTTGAAAATGCAATGTTTAAAAATGAATAAAAGAAAAGAAACATTCTAACAAATAACATATAATTCTCAGTCCCCTTTAAGCATCCCTTTTCACTATATCATCTAGTGTTTATTACAATTATTACAAACTAAAAATAAAATAAATAAATACAACACAAAATGAATAATGTTAGACTAATTCCCATATCTCTCTCTTGTCCCGGCGACTCTCCGATGGATTCTAAAATAAATTTAGAGATACCTGCTTAAAAGGTTAGATACGACAATAGGCACATAGAAAAAGTTCCATATTCACGACCATAATGCACATATTTACAAAAACAAGCCATTGACGAGACTAAATAATAAACTTATCATGTAAGTAATTGACAACTTGCGAATGTAAATAAACTAACCAGTAGATGAAAAAAGTTAAAAGAAAATAAAATGTCACGAATGCCTTGATTGTTATTCACACTCAACACATCAAGATCACGAGAATCTCGAGGATTCCGATTAGTTCTTGTGTTGAGGAGAGATAGAGGAAATTTTTAGAGGATGAGAGCAAAGAGACGCTTAAGAACAAAATCATTTTTTAAATATTGAAATAGCAATCTTGAATGTCTAACGAAGAAGCAGAGAAGTAGCCCTCTTCCTCCCTTAGAAAAAAGGAGAAGGTCTATTTTTTATCTTAGAAGTGACCAATCAATTAGAAAATAAAAAGGGAAAAGAAAATAATAATTAGCATCCATAAAGGGATGCATTTCCTTACTTAACAAAATCATATCAGTATTCATAAGAAATAAATTTATCGTTCCATAATTAAATGAGTACCAAATTAATTAAAGGAAGGAAAAGTGAGTCATAGAAAAATTACCTTAAATTAAAATGAATTAGAAGAAACAAGAACAAGCTATCATTTAATATCTTAAAATAAATACTAAATATTCATAATTGTATATGGCAGAATCGTAATAGCTTTTATATATATATATATATCACAAAATAATAGAGTCAAACTAATTAGAGAAGAAAACAAATCAGACAAAGGGGATTTACCATAAACTAGTGCATACTAAATTACTCTATATTTGCAAACGAATTTCATAGTATCATATTTAACATTCTTTACATTTGAGCCAACCTTGATATAGATGGCAAACAAATCAACCATCATTTAATAAAAAATAAGCCAAGTCCATCATACACTTAATTTACATACTTCCACTTAATCACAGAATTTCAACGGAGACAAATTATTTTTCTATTGCAATAGTTCACATAAGAGGGCCCATATATACAATAATGAAAAATAAAGGCATGCCTTGCATTTGTAGTAGCAGAATTTCAATCAGAGGGAAAAAGAAAGCAAAAACGGAATAAATATAGATATGCACAACGGAACACGCAAAACCAGACTAAGACATAATTTCATAAAACATTCAAACAATTTAGAATCACAACTAGACAAAATCTGAGGCCTTAAAACAGGATATTATTAAACCAAACAAATCTGTGGCAACTAAACTTGGAAAGACGAGGAGGGAGAAGAATGGAAGCAGCTGCCGGAGCTTTTACCGTTAGCTGCTCACTGATTGGAGCTGCAACGCAGTGCAACGGAGAATAGAAAGAGAGAGATCGGGTTGGTGGGGGATTTTGACAGGGACAAAGCAACAAGATAGAGAGAGGAAAGGAGAAAATACTGTGTTGGAAAGAAGAAGAGATGGAAGGTCTGGTGGTTTTTCGTCAGTAGTCACTGCTGGTTTGCTAGTGGCATTTCTGTTCAATAGTTTATGGGTGCAGTCGTTGCACTATTGAGAAGAAGAGAGGAAGGCGGTGGCGTGCGTTATTTTTTTGGTGGTCAACCAGAGTTGATGGCGCGGCGAGGTGAAGAGGAGAGGAAGAAGTAGGGGTGTGCGGCTGCGGCTGATCTATCCAGCGGTCACTGGTCTCATCGGAGAGACAAATTAGCGGTGATCGGCGCTGAGAAGGGAAATGGTTTGCGGGTGTTCTTTTTTGGCGGAGAGGAGAACGACGGTATAGAGTTGTAATCTGACTAGGGTTTTGGAGGTGGTTAATTGAAAAGGGGAAAAGAAAGAGATTTAATCTGGAATGTTAGATTGATTAGACGGATTTTAAATCATGAGATGAAATCTCAAATTCTCAAAAAAGCTTGATTTGAAATTTCAAATCATGAGATGGACTTTTTCAAATACAAATTTGACTCACAAGATTATATTTTGTAAAAAGAAAAAACTCATCATTTTATGTTTACCAACCATTTACTTTAGATATAAATAAAATTTATTGTTGGTACTATTACTTTTACCAACTTGCTAACAATTTATATTGGATATAAATTTGCCAACTATGTGGGAGAAGTAGTACACAACAACTCATATTCAATTTTACATTTTATTAAACTAAAGTTCGATTAATAAATATTGTATTTTTTTAGAATGACTTTCTATCACATTATATTATACTTTGTTATGAACTTTTTACTTAGTTTGTAAGATTGTATACAAAACATGTGACGTAAGTGTATAGGTGCATGTAAAAATATATAAAGTAGTATGTGAAATATACATATACATACACCTCATATTTTCATATTTGATTTGTTATAGAAAATTTTGAAGTAGGAATTCCTTGTTCCCTTTTCGTATTAGATTCTGGTCTTAATATATTAGAAAACTCACTATTCTTTTGTCTTATGCATGGTCTTTATGAATAGAAGCAAAAAGAAAATTGCATTCATCAAAAACTGATCTTAAGGGATTGGGGGAGGGGAGGGGTCGTTAAAAATACACACTCATGTAAGGATAACAGTTAGATCAAAACATGAGCAGTAAGTAAGAGCGAGGAGAAAATTTTAGTTCCTAATGCTAGCGAGAAATGCATCCTGGCCCCATGTTGCTTAGGTTCCGTAGTGAGTTTCAACTGAAACTCCATGCTCCAACGGTGCGTACATGAAAATAAGAGGGTGAGAATTTGGTTATAGAATGATACCACTAATACATACTGGCTAAAAGATTACATTTTTGGCAAGAACCTAGCCCTGTAAAATCCTTAGAATTCAAATAATGCTCGTTTAAAACTCTAAATCCATTTATGGTACCACAGTCAACAAAAATGACTTTTCCTATCAGATGAATCAAACTTCATGCCTCTTATTCCATTCACCAATCATGTAAGCACAACAAAAATATCTTGAGCGAGATTAGATTCAGAATAGAGACATTCATATACTCGGATTATTCTCAAATGATGGGCACACAAAATAGAAGGGACATAAACAATCCTTTATGATTTCTTATTAGTCCTAAATCATCCAAAAAGACTACTGATTTCTAAGGATATTGGTTATCGAACATAATAACCAAACATTCACTAAGTTTTGTTACTTGTTGGCATAGAATGATGACATATACAACATATATTTTTTTAGATGCAAAGGCACACTAATTTACTCGCCCATTGTAAGATGAAGAGGATCATACCTAGTTTCAAGCAGTGATAAGTAAACAAATATATAAATCAAAGCCGATGAGTTTTTCTCCCGTACTTGAGAATCTTGATAATTAAAATAGTAAAGAGGCCCATAATCAATCTCTAGTAGGGATAAGCATTGATGACTCCACACCATGAAGCAGTCATATTTGAATCAAAAATAGAGGAAAAATGTTACGACCCAAACATAGGCCTGGATTGAGACACTGAACCTAGAATCATAAATAGCTCTAAGTTGACCCATGGCATGAACATGACAACTAAATCTCAACATAAATAATTTTGAAAAGCTAACATTGAAATAGCGGAAGTCTGAATATTTAAAACATAAGGACAACGGAATACATAATTTTGATCTGAAGCTGAATATATACTATGTCTGATAAGCCTCTAACATCTTGATGAGCTGATGGAACAAGACCCCAACTAGCTCACTAATAAACTGAAATTGAAAGATACTGATAACAAACTGATAAATGGGTTCTCGGAGGATGAGGACTCACCAACAAGCTGTATATGCTAACTCTAGGAACTGGCTAGCGACCGGGCTGAACCTGAATGTCCGAACCTATATCATGAAACGATACAACATAGAATATGCGATTAGTACTTGGAATGTACCAAGTATGCAAGGTAAGAAAAACTGAAATCATACATATCATAAAACATTTTATCATAAGATTTTGAGAGTAAGACTTGCATGTTGTTATTTTAAAACGTGATTTAGATATGACTGAATATCATAGTTGAATCGAATGACCCAAAGCTGAAACTGATAATCATAAGTAAAACTGAACATTGGGCCAAACCTGCTGAAAACGTAATTCATGAATTATGAACATGCATAACTAAAAACATGAGGAACAATGGGAGACTCGTCATATAACCGACATTACCACGATAGAGCTTACGTGGTCCCAACTATTACACTCAAGTGGGCAGAGCCGTCCAAAGCCTTGCCAAGGCTAAGGTCGCTACCATAATATGGATATCAAGCTGAAGGCTCCTCGGGGGAAGGGAAAGCTCACAAAGGAGGTCCAAAAGAATCTGAATAAACCTACATTGACACGTAGTTTTGTGACCCTAGTTTGTTTGAACTCCTAGCCTGCTCGGTGCTAGACACTACTCCCAAAAACATGTATATGCTCTCCATCGTTTTTCAACAAAGCTGAACCATCTCCTTTTGACAAAGCTAATCATATCAAAATATAAATAGTCTAAAAATTGAACATGAGGAGTCTTGGCTCAAAACATACCACAAGCTGAAAAATGAGAGTCTAGACTCCAAAACCATATGGTAAACTAATATCATGAACTTAAAGTAAATCATAAAACATACTTGATCATATGGGCTTGCCCAAACTTAAACATGCTTTGAAATAGACTTGATGGTCAAAAATTATGAATATAGGCATGGGTAATTCAAAATCATACTTTTATCACAGACATCTCATCATGCTTGTAAATATAGATCATAATCTCAACTTTTCATGAACTTACATATTCGGGCATCATATTTTATAACTTTGAAATAATATTTATAATTGAAATCATTATAAAACATGTCCATGAATCATAAAACATCATTAGAAACATGAATAGAATTTACCCATGATAGATACTTAGAGAATTTTCACAAATTGGGTTAGAACCCCATGGAATCATCAACCTTAAATTTCATAAATTTAGAAGAGAATTGGACATGAGAGTGAAGGAATACTCACATTCATAACCCTACATACCTGGGTACTTTGATTTCACAATCCCCCTTGAAACCCAAGTGAATTGGGGAAGAACCTAAGAAATCCTCTAGCTTGATCTCTAATGAACTCCTTAATCTTGCATGCATGGAATGGGAAGACTTAGAATAGGTTAAGCACTCCTAAAATCCTCCTGAATAAGCTTAAAATAACGTAGTTTAGGACCTAGGGGATTAAGAATTATGAAAACATCCTTACAAAAACGCAGGAAAATTACTTACTACCAGTCACCACGAGGGACACCAACGACTCATGGTGAATCTAATGACTCGTGGTGACCAACCCGTGAAGTCTATTGGCCAACCCTCCATTTTTGACTCTGCTCCAGACCACGACCAACTCTACGAGTCGTGGAGTCACATCACGACTCGTGGAAACCTCTCATGGTCACCCCTAGACCAAGAATCATTGACAACCTCCCTTCACTTCACGAGTCACTTAACGACTCGTGAAGTCCTCCCATGGGTCACTAGATGACTCGTCCTATGGCCAAGGCTACATTTTCCTATTTTCTTCACTTGAACCCTTGGGGTCTGATCTAAGGGACTTTCGGGGTATTATAAAAAACAAGGCAGAAGCTTGTAACATGATATAGACGACATAGACAGACACTTATTTCACAACACATGCAACACAACGGTATATCGACACAAGGTATGGTGAAGGGAGGAAAACGATTTACATATTGATACATTGTACCATCATAAAGAGCTGTCGAATATTAACTGCACGTGCAAACATATTTACAAAAAAGAAGAGAAAAAAAAGAAAAGAAAGATGAAGATAGCATAACTGATGAGGGTTTATTTAGTCAGTCACTTAATTTAGTTGTAGTGGTGAATAATACCGAACTAAACACGAAACTAATAACGCTGAAACTCACACTTCCTACTGAAGTATGAAGCAGATGTTGTCAATAAAAAACCCAACTAGAGGTTGGGGTCGATCCCACAGGGAATATAAAAGGACATAGAAGAACGCTAGTATTTAAGCTTTTGAGTCAATTATATCCTAAAGGGGGGGCGGGATTATAAAAGTAACAAGCAACAATGTTGAAAAATTGAATATTGATTCCAATTAATACAATTAACTAGGGTAAGTGTTCCCGATGGATTGATAACTACTTCGAGTTTTACACTGGTGATCTATCCCAATACTTTACTTGTAGAACTGATAACTAGGGTTCATCCAAACGACTAATTCGTTCCTATTGGATGATTATACTCAATCACCGGGTAAGGTCTCATGAGCGATTTCAATTTAACCATTATCAATTTGCTCCAAGTTTAACTATCATGCGACCATAACTCAAGTTAATACAATGATAATCAAGATCAAGACTTTGTTGTAATTCTCTTTTCCTAATCTCTACATCTCTAGGCTCAAGCAAGTAAAGAATTCAGGCATGTCCTAACGTTGCGCACCATTAAGAAACGTTAAAGATGAAGAGTACAATACAAGCGTTTAATATTGGTTTAGAATCACTTCGTTCTAACCTTAGTTCGTTAATTCACCATGGTTCCACAATCCTAGTTGTGGAGGTTTTAGCCTCTCATAATTATAAGTAAATTCATAGACAAAAGCAATAAATTAATACTTATAATGATTATAGGAAGAAACTCACTTGATTATTGCAAAAATAAGAAAGAACAATTCAACAATTGTCTCAAAGTATGTCGTGAACTAAAACTTATAATTCCAAGAATTATTGTATCTAGCACTATATGACTTCCTTCAAAACTTCCCTAAAAACTTTTTTTTTAAAAACTTCGCTATTACATAAAAATAAAAGGGTATTTATAGTAGTAGATTGATGCTTTTCTTGTTCCTTCTCGAAATTGATTTGGACTTGTAGATCTTTTTCCTAGTTGAAGTAGGATAACATTTTTGGCTGTTGAACATCCCTTGGCATGTTGCCCATGCCATCACGCATGGAGAAGGACGCCTCGCACCTGCTGTAGCATTGGGAGGCCAGGGCCTTGCGCCTAGAAGTGTGCCAACTCTGTTGCCGGGTCGTGCCTGCCGGCGTCGCGCATGTTGCCAACCTAGTGCCGCGTCGCGCGGTTGGTAGCGTGGGCAGGCAGTGCACTTATTTTTAGCCTTGTTCTTGCTTTGTTTATTCCATCCTCTTCACATGTGTTCCAAAGCCTCAAAGACGTTTAAATCCATCATTTTTAACCCTGAAAGCATCTAATCATGTGCGTTAGCCATTTTCACAAATATTTAACACAAACACATGCAAACACACACAATTTATTCTCAAAATATAGTAAAGTATGGGCAAAATATGTCTAGGAAGTGCATAAGTACGCCCTTCATTAACACCCCACACTTAAACTATTGTTTGTCCTCGAATAATCTACTATCTCCCTTCTAACATTTAAGCACAAATTCATCCTACGAATAGGTCTACTTGCACTTAGGATCATGAGACAAATCAATGAAGCTCAAACAATTTACTCACATGCATATAGGATCAACATTGAAATGTCAAAGTTCGAAATCACTTAGCTTTTGAAAACTAACTCATCAAGATAAATTTTGGGCCAACATGACTCATATGTAATTTAGCAATCAAGATTTATCAAAGTCTTATCATTGTGCCCCTTACAATTTGGAGAGATGTCCTTTCACACACAAGATACAATAATATTAACTTGGGCATAAATATAACAAAATCCGCTCACTCTCCCGAAGAACTCAACATACATGCAAAAGACGACCCATAGGCTTGCCCTTAGTGTAATACTCCATTAATATAGAATTATGAATCAAGGATCAATTAGGACTTAAATTTGGCTATAATGTAGGCTAAGGGACTGGTAGGAACTATTTGGGCAAGATAGTGACTAATCTCCTTAAGTACTTTAATACTTCACAACACTTTGATTTTTAGCACATTCCTCAATCTCCAAATTTTCTCCTTAGACCTCCTTTTATTTTTTAAATTTTCAACTTAGGTGACTAGTGGAGAATTTTTTTTTTCAACATTGAGCTCATTCACACATTTTTTCATCATTAATTTTTTTCGAAGCTCTTTCTTCTTTTTGTTTTCCCACTAGCAATTACCCCCCTTATTTAGCAAAATTTCACCCTTTTCTGTTCTTCTAATTTCCACACTTTTTAGCTTTTCCCTTCACTTTTCCACTTATGCTCCTTTTATGCAAAGTTTTTTGTTAAAGTGCTTTAGGAGTCATTTGGATCAAATACAAGTTAATAGAACAAAAAAGGATTAAGCTTATAATATGGCTGTCAAAAAAATAGGCTAAGACTCAAAATAGCTAACTAGGTCAGTTATATACAGATAGGTAAAAATAGAATAAAAATAAGGCTACCAAAGAAACGCCTATATCACTTCCTAAATCCATCATTCTTATTTTGCTTTGCACACACACCGGGTAAGTTCTAGACATAAATTTATAAGCATGGAGTATATCAAAAATTTCTCACACATTGGCACAATGACTTAACAATGGTAATCAAGATCACATAACACATATATTCATATTGCATGCATAACATAATTAATAGCCCATTTTTTTCTTTCAAGTACAAGAGTCAATTTCTAAAAGACTAAGTGTTTCTACCTTTTTCATGCATTTTGAGTGAATTTATGTAAAGTCTCAATGATACCTAAATTGAAGCACCTGACATTCATAGGGTCCAAGTTCTTGTTCTTCCTAATGACTAATTTACTCTTAAGATGGTCGTCATCCATCCATCATTGGACAAAGTCATGACTTAATGACTAAAAAAATCTAGACTCTCTAGTCGATTCTAAGGGACTATCCACCAGAAAAGTACCGAAAACAAAAACCGAAGGAACCCAAAATAAAATAAAACTAAAAAAAAATACCACAAACCAACAAGCATGCATGATAAATCATAAATCCCCCCAAAAACTAGGCCTACCATGTGCAAATTTAGCAATTAAGGCATGCATGGTAATATGAAGTTCGCTTCTCCCACCCCACACTTAATTAGTAACACTATCTCCAGCACTAAAATAATAAAGAATAAAGTAAAAGAGTGAAAGAACTCCCTGGGCCTCTATTCCTTGTCATCTGTGGGGGCAAGAGCAACTTCCCCCATCTCAGAATCCTCCTCCTCATTATCACCAGACTCTATGTCCGAGTCTACTCTCGCCATCTCGTCTTCCGTGGCCACATTATCATCAAGAGGCTCCTCGTATCCAGGCCCAACTCTTCAAAGGGCTTGCGAGTGCTCGCTCAGAGGGTAGTCTATGTTAAACTGCTATAGTTGCTCCTCATTCACACCATTCATCCTCAGCTGGAGCATTTGCATATCGTACAAGCGACTCAATATGTTGTCAATTCGCGCATTTCGCTCATTGATAGAAAGGATTGGACCGTTTATACCCTTGGGTTCCTTCATTTTTGTCACATCAACCCCCTAGGATCATAAGAAGGTCTATAGTCCGCTTCCTCCTCCTCAATGTCATGCCCCCGCAGAAATCGGGTCAAGAGACCCCCAAAATCCAAAGTTTTGACCCTTTTTTACCCTTTCTCTTTTCAACATATTTTTAATGAGCACCCCCACATTAATTGACATTCCATTCATTAGCGCATATACAAGAAACACTCTTTCCCTAGTCACATGGGTTACATGCTTTCTGGGCACTAAACAAGCACATACTATTTTAACCAAACTCGTGCCTCTCTACTTAAGTGAGCATATGGAAGCGAAACATGATATCCAAATTGTTGGTGGTGAGTCCATTGTGCAATAGAGTTAGGGTCACACAGAGTATGTCTAATATTCTTATACGAAGGTTTCTTCACCATGTCAACAAATGGTTGTGGGTAAACATGAGGTGTCCCAAGCAATCTATTCAAAGTCATAGGTGAAAACTCAATAATTTTACCCCTAATTTGACTTGGTTCGACCTTTCCTTTGGCATCCAATTTGTAAGGAATTCCCTCACCATATTCAAATTACAATCACCCGGCGCATCAAACACAAAACCAAGACCAAGGGTGAGTATTCTATCTACCATGTGAGGGAAAACCAGTGACAATCAATTTCTATTAATAAACATATCATGTGAGTATTTAGATTCCTTATATTCCTTGAACCATTTTTTACCTTCTTTCTCCGTGACCCAACGGAGACCATATCGCCTCAATAGTGGTGGTGCCATCTTCACATCTTTATGCTCCTCTTCACTAGGTATTCTTGCTCTTTTTGACCCATGGATTGAAGAAGACACTCCTTTCCCTTTGTTTACTTTTGGTTCCATTGATGGAAGTATCTCCAAAAAAATGTTAAACTTTGTGTTTTGGGTGAAACAATTTGGAAGATTTTGATGAATAGATGAAGTTTTGAGAGAGTTTGCTTAGGAATTTTGAGGGGTGCAGCGCGGTTCTCATAAGAATGGGCTGAGAAAATTAGGTCTAGGCCTTTTAAAGTACTCCTCTAGGATAGAAATTCCATTTTTGCCCTCAGATTTTTCTCCTGGAGAACCTGCCTCGCGTTGCGACGCTCAAAGCAGTGATATTGTTGTGCGTCGCGAGACTCATGGCGCCATCTAGTGTGCGCGTCACACCTGCTACTTCTACACCTCTCCTATGCGTTGTGCCAGGCCGTGCGGGGCTTGTGCCTGTGCGTCACACCAGGCCTTGTGCTACTTGGCCTAAGTGATGCCTGGTACGCACGCTTGACTGTTTTGCTCCCAATTTTCACTGTTTAAGCTCAACTTTTTATTGAAAATCATGACATATCACCTGCACACTTGAACAAACACATAAAAATGAAAAAAAATTATCTTGGGTTTCCTCTCAAGTAGCGCCTGATTTAATGTCACAGCACGACATAGGTATCTTGATTACTCAAACTTCATCAAGATACCTGTTGAGACCGTGGTCATATCTTGGCTGCTTGTTTCACCACGCTGCCCTGTGACACGTCAGAAAATAAAAGAAAAAAAAGGAAATAAAGACTAAATATTAAACACAAACAATTAATCTAATCCAAAGCAAAATTTCCCGGCAACACCACCACTTTTTTATCACACTCAAACTCATACCTCCTACTGAAGTATGAAGAAGACGTTGTCAATAAAGAACCCGTCTAGACGTTGGGGTCGATCCCACAGGGAATATGGAAGTATATAGAAGAATGCTAGTATTTAAGCTTTTGAGTCAATTATATCCTAAAGTGGGGTGGGGGGTGGGGGTTATAAAAGTAACAAGTAACAATGTTGAAAAATTGAATGTTGATTCTAAATTAATACAATTAACTAGGGTAAGTGTTCCCCGTGGATTCATAACTACTTCGAGTTTTACACTAGTGATCTATCTCAATACTTTACTTGTAGAACTGATAACTAGGGTTCATCCAAACGACTGGTTCGTCCCTATTGGACGACTATACTCAATCACCGGGTAAGGTCTCATGAGCGATTTCAATTTAACCGTTATCAATTTACTACAAATTTAATTATCCCGCGATCACAGCTCAAGTTAGTACAATGTCATCAAGATAAAGGCTTTGATCCTTTTTATTGAATTCATAGTTGTTGCACCCTGCTTCCTTAAGAACTGTAGCATAGACTATGATGAAATTGCTAAATCTGAAGAAAAGGGATGGCCAAGTGTAAACAAAAACTAATGAAAATTACTTGTGATGAAAAGGCCTTCGTAGAAAGAATGTGACATGTAAAGAAGAAGATTTTTTTTAAAAAAAATAGAGAATAAAAATACTTGAAAGAAAATTAAAAATAATCATATGATTGTAATATTCTTGATATGATGAAAATTACTGGTGGAAACAATTGATGAAGAGAGGGATGAAAAATAGAGTGAAGAAAATAATGGGTGATAAGTCTAAAAATTTCAAAGTGCTTAAGGAAGTGTAAGTCACTATTATATAGTTTTCCTACCGTCCGTTAGCCAACATTACAACCCGTTAAAGTCTTATTTATTTTTATTCAAGCATACTTAATTATTGGAGGTGTACATGATGGACAAGTGAATGGTTCTCTTTGCATACATGTGAATTCGTTTGTGAGTGCGAGAGTTGCTCTTTGGTGCTAAATCCTTAAATTATATTCACCTCTTTGATTTGGGTGTATGGACTTTTTATTCATGTGAAGGCACTTGTTTCATGATAAGTAGATTATATGATTAGTTTTCTTTGACAAAGTAGGTGAGCAAGTTTAAATTTAAAAAACTAGAGTCCGCCTTTGAGGTTAGGAGATTAGATGTTTGTTGTTTTATATATCTTGCATGATGATCAGGGAGTGCACTTGATGTTATGAATTGCTACAAGGTCGAATTTTTTGTACCAACCAAAGAGGTGTATTCCTAGGCCGGACTTTTAAGAATGATTAAATGATTGTTCAATAACGAACAAAGGTCTAAGTGTAGGGTGGTGATCTTGGGCGTATTTTTACGCCTGCTTGCCGTATTTTATCTATGTTTATCCTTGTCTTGAGAATGATATTCGCTTTTAGTTGCATGTTTTAATTGAAAACTCTTGATTGTGAACTAACAAGTGTGATGAAATGCCTTGTATGAAAATGTGGGGAAAATCACCCAGGATGAGCTATTAAGGAAGAGTCGGAGCTCTAGAGCAACTTTGAATTTGTATCCGGACAAAACCATGTCGGTTCTTTAGCTTGCACTTAACCCTACAGGTCAAACTTTAGGAAAATGCAAGTGTAGCAGGTAGGGGCTATAAGAGGCATGGCGCGCTAGGTTTGCAACTTCAGAAAAAATTTGAATAAGCAGGCTAGCGTGGCATCAGGCGGGATGTGCCAGGAAGAAAATCCAGCCAAACAAGTGGGCGCAATAAGGGGCGTGATGCGCTAGGGCCCATCCCAAATCAAATTTTAATTTTTTGATTTATTTTGGAATCAATTTATTGTATGAATTTTTTTCTACACTTATAAATAGTGTTTAAAAATGTCTTGGAACATAACTTTTACCGAGGAAGAGCTAAAAGCCGTCATGGAGGCTAGAGAATTTAGGTGTCATCTTTTCTTCTCTTTATTATTTATTTTTGCGGAATTACTTAGATGTTTGTTGTAATTACTCAATGTCTATGTGGATCTAAACTTCTCATTCTAGGATTATAACTTTGTTGGTATGAACTCAAGTTGAATTGCTTAATTATCATAGTATTTATTCTTATATTCTTGTGCTTACTATTTTGATGATTCACCGCCATTGAAATACATCTATATTCTTGTTGTGAACTTGACAGAAGAATCAACAAGATAGAATGAAGAATGTACGGAGAAAGATCGCTTCTTGAAAGTGATTTGCGACTAAGATAGACATCTACTTAGAACGCCTTACTTGGTTACAAAACAGGAAGATATACAAATGTATTCGGATCAAGTTACCACATTTCTACTCAACTATATAGTTGTGGAACCAATTTGGATAGACGTTTAGAGGCTCGAAAGACTCTAAGCATATTATTAATCCCGTAAATTAATAACTTGATATTATTGCATGATAACAAAAGTGAATGATTGCTAGAAACTCATAATCCTAGATCGATTCATCTCATCTCTTTGGTTAATTATTCATTAGTATTTTTTTATTTTTTATTTTTGATAATTATAAATATATCTTTAGATTCTAACACTTGAATAAATAAATTAGAATTAGTTTAATTTAGTAAATAATTAATCAACAATTCCCTATTAGTACGATATCTGTACTTTAAATCTTTTATTACTTGTACAACCGCGTACATTTGCGTGCGTGTTAAGACGCAACATGTGGCAAGTGAGATAATAAATTTACACGTTTACTTTAGGTCTTCCTCCATATCAGATAAATTTATTATGGGTTGTCACTAGGTAAAATCACTAGTTATTGATAACTTGTATTAACTCTTCATCTATATTACGTGTTGGATCAATGGAGCTAGTATTCAATAATTATTTATGATTGACTAAAAGTAATAATTTACTCTCCATTTGAGTTGGTTTTTTCTCTTTCTGAATTGTACTAGTCTTGCATAATTTATATACATTGCATGAGTAGTAATTTTTCCCATCAAAATTTACTATTCAAATGCATGTACATGTATATATATTGACGAATGTGTATGAATTTAGTTATTCAGGTTAACGACTTGTTTTGATCTATTTCATATGTTATATATCAAATTTTTATTAGACTTTATCCGGTCCACTTACTGCTACTCAATAATATTTTTTTTTAATTTTGTCAAATATAGGACATTAGTTTAAAGAATGCATTGTATATGTACCTTTTGTGTTAGAAAGAATTTAATTTCAGTTTCTAAACAATTAAGTTTCTTCTTATAACTTTTGTATTATTGAACTTGATAAACTTTTTATTCCTTGTGGTACATAAATGCATGGACTCTTTATTATTAATATCTCTTTTGAACTAAATAATATTTATCTGTCCCATAAAAGAAAATATTTTTTAATATTGAATGAAACTTGTCTAGTCCACTAGCTTTTAAGTAATTTATTCTAGATAGGACTCGAGGTTGGTTAAAGGTTGATTGAAAGTAAAGATACTACTGACTTTTGAGTCCTGTTTGGAAGGAATAAATGAACTAAAATATATTCCCTTTAATAGAAAATAAAGCCAGTGATAACTTTGAATTAATTTGTTCCAATTTATGCGGTCAAATGAGCATCTAAGCAAGAGGTGATTTTGAGTATTTCGTTTCACTTACAGAAGATTACTCGAAATATAAATATTTTTATTTGATGATCCATAAGTATAAATGCTTTGAAATAGTCAGGGTATTTAAGGAGGATGAAAAAGTATTATGAAAAATATATTAACTCACTGCGATCTGATCACTATGGCGAGTACCTCTCTCGAGAGTTCACTGGTAGTGGGAGAATGATAATTAGATTGGTTCAGTATATATTGTTGGGAGAGTTTCATAATAGAACTCCTGAAGATGCTAGTACAGAACTGGTCAGTTACAATGAATTACTATTAGTTGCATTAGAAAATAACTTGGCAAGTTCTTTTTGCAAAGACCTTATTGGCTAAAACTTTTGATTGTTCATAATGCTCAAAATCACACCTTCTAATGAAGTATGAAGCGGACGTTGTCAATAAAGAACTCAACTAAGAGGTTGGGGTTGAACCCACAGGGAATATGGAAGATCTAGACTAATGCCAGTAAGTGAACTTGTTGCTGAGTTATCTCCAATTAGGGGTTTCAAGAAAACAATGGTAAAACAAATATTAAAATTATGGTTCAAATCAAGATTTGAAAACAACTAGGGTAAGTGTTCCTCATGGGTTCATAACTACTTCGAGTATACATACGTAACCAATCCCAATGCTTACTTGTAGAACTGATAACTAGGGTTCATCCAAACGACTGGTTCGTCCCTATTGAATGACTATACTCAATCACCGGGTCAGGTCTCATGAGCGATTTCAAACTAACCGTTATCAATATGTTCCAAATTTAACTCTCCTGCGCCACAACTCAAGTTAATACGATGATCATAAAGATCAAGGCTTTGTTGTAATTCTCTTTTCCTAATCTCTACCTCTCTAAGTTCAAGCAATAAAGAATTCGGGCAAGTCCTAACGTTGTACACCGTTAAGAAACGTTTAAACATAAAGAGAACACAATACAAGATTTTCGCATTGGTTTTTAATCAATTTTGTGAAACTCTAGTTTGTTAATCCTCCATGGTTCCCACAACCCCTAGTTGTGGAGGTTTTAGCCTCTCATGATTGTAAGATTGTAATTTGTATTCATAAACAAACACATAATTGAAATACTTACAACAATGATTAGAAGAAAATCAGATTTGATTATTCAAGAACAACCTCAAGAACAATGTGAGATATCAAGAATTTTATCCTAAGAATTGTTCCTCAAAAATCGATAAAAAATCCACAAAAATAACTATTCAAACATCTGACAACTCAGTTCCGTCCTCCTCTTTACTAAAATAAAACATAAGGAATATTTATACAGACATTAGAAACCTTTTCTAAGTTAACAGGGAGTTTTCCATATCTAGTACGATTCGTATATTGATGCCACGGTTCGTGAGTCCATCTGTACCAGGAGTCTTCCTTTGTGCAATTTCTTCTGAATATTTTCATGACTCTAGTTACGGCTCGTGCCAATATAGTATGGCTCGTACTAAGACGAGTACTTTGGCTGATTTTCTGCATTTTGAAGCTTCTTTTGTACATCTTTGCTCCAACACTTATTTTTCCTGAAATCAAAGTAAAAGTGCCTTATATCCATATAAACATACATAAGTCCATGCTATTTTCTCAGTTTTAAGTGTCAAAAGTGTTGTAAACTCACAACACATCAACACCCTCAACTTAAGACTTTTGTACGTCCTCAGGGGTAGAAAAATAAAAACTAACACGACACTTAACTAGAAAATAAACCTAGGACACTATAGCCAATATCAGACAAAATTTGCACTATAACTCCAAAATCTCTTGACCCTTTTCTTGTGAACTAAATTAGCACATGCATTACAAGCAACTACAGAACATGAAAATACAGGAATCAAGACATGTCATCAAGCTATTATCCAGCAATCAAGTCATCACCAATGTTTTTCACACAGACCATTGGTGAAGTTAAACACAAACCATATACCTTCACAGCAAACGAAGTCCCCCACTCACAGATATAGCAAAATATAAGACATGTGACTAAACAGGAGAGACTCTCACTCTCCCAAAGAAGTGCAAAATACTACATATCAGATACCATAGGCTTGTCCTTATTTTCTCTACTTCGGTCAGTCAGATGGTTAGATTAGGATCACTATAGGACTTGATTTGGCTTGTAATGTAGGCTTTCGGGTTGGGTAAGGTAGATATGGAAATTTTTGAGTGACTAAAACCCCTCCTTAGCACTATATACATGTGGCTTCATTCTTCCCCTTTTCACCCTTTTTGCTTTTTCTACTTTTTCCTCACTCTTCACCTTTTTTATGCACTTGTATGAGTGTGGTGTGTTTTCAAACTTTTTCATGCATTATTCTCTGTTTTTTTTAAATTTTCTTTTTCAATTTTTCTTTTCTTTTTTTTCTTTTCTTTTGTCACACCACACCTCATTTTTCACCTTTTTTCTCTTTTCTTTCCCTTTTTCACCGTCCCAATCTTTACGCACCCATACTCTAGCCACCCTCAACTTAGACATTTAGCCTATGTTGAGGTTCATAATGTCCAAGGAGGGACCAAGATCAAAACAGGTTCATTATAAAAATGGGTACGGTTAGTCGGTTAATCAAAGAAAAATGGTCTATTTAAGGCTCAAAAATTTGGATCAAGGAAGTTATATGATTTCGGTAGGGTTATTTAGGCTGAAAATGGGCTCAACAAAAATAGCCTATGACTCTTTCCTAACCAACCACCCTAAAACCTCTGCAAAGATCAACCATGCAACTTCTATATCCTCTACACAGTATTGAACTAGGTATCAGACCTCACTCACTCATGGTACATGATTCATATTCACTCTACCTGTCTGGTTTGTTCATGGCTTAACCAAAACTACACATGCTAATATACTAAATGACATAAAAAGATCTATAAAAATCATGCATGTAATAACAAGTACACAACTAATTCATCAAACAGGGTCAAATATTTTTTAGAAATCCAAAACTAGTGCAATTTATCGGCTGAGTACTCCTAAGCTACTTCCTAATTAAATAAAAATCACACAAAAATGAATTTCTAAATATGCCTATTCTACTAGATAGCATGCCCGAGGGAAAAGAAATACGGCAAGAAAAATCTTTGGACGAATCAAAAATTCCAAAAATACAAATACACCCCTCCCCATTTTTAAAAATCATGTTTCATCCCTGACGCATAGAATGTAAGCATATAGGGGAGGGAACATACCTGCAGCTACTCAGACTTCACCATCCATGGGTTGCCTCCCATGCAGCACCTGATTTAACATTGCAGCACGGCATAACTTTTGCGACACTTCAGGCATCATCAAGGTACACCGCCTCGATTCCTCTTAATTCCTCCATATCCCAAGATATAGCTTTATTCTTTGCCCGTTCACTTTGAACCTTTTTTCCTCTTTGTTCTCAAGTTCCACTGCACCGTAAATATGCACCACTCTGTGAGGTCCCATCCATCTTGATTTCAACTTTCCGGAGTGCAACCAAAGTCTTGAGTTTGAACAGTAGGATCAAATCGCCTGTGCTAAACTCCCTTCTTGCAATCTTCTTGTCATGATAAATCTTCATTCTTTCTTTATAAATGGTCGCACTCTCATAGGCTCTAAGTCAAAACTCGTCCAACTCATTGAGCTGGTCAAGTCTCAGCTTGGTTTCTTCGTTCTAGTTGAAATCCAGCTTAGAGTCCATAGTGCTTATGCTTTAATTCGACCGGAAATGACATGATTTGCCATAGACCAACTGGTATGGAGATGAACCAATGGGCGTCTTATAAGTTGTTCGGTAAGCCCAAAGCACATCATAGAGCTTCCTAGACCAATCTGTTCGGCTAGTATTCACTGTTTTGGCAAGAATGGTCTTTATCTCCCTGTTTGAAACTTCCACTTGTCCACTTGATTGAGGATGATAAGGTGTTGCCACCTTGTGCTTGAAACCATATTTTTCCAACAGGGTTTTGAAGAGGCGGTTACAAAAGTGTGATCTACTGTCATTGTTGATTGCTCTGGGAGTGCCAAATCTAGCAAAGATGTGCTTTTGCAGAATGCTGTAACATTTTTGCCTTCATTGTTTGGTAGTGCAATAGCCGCCACCTATCTGGAGATATAGTCCACCACCACAAAGATGTATTTCATCCCATATGAACTAACAAATAGGCCCATGAAGTCTATACCCCATACATTAACAACTCAACATCCAAAATAGGGGTCAATGGAAACTCATGCTTATGGGTAATGCCGCTCTGCCTTTGGAACTGATCACAGGCCTTGGCGTAATCATATGCATCTTAGTGAATAGAGGGATAGTAATACCCGCATTGCAATATCTTTTTTGCATTTCGAATACCACTATGATGAACCCCAACTGGGGATGAATGACATGCCTCCAAAATGCTCAAATTTATACTTCTGGCACACATCTACGAATGATCCCATCTGCACAAATGTGAAATAAGTATGATTCATCCTAGTAATATCTTCGAGTATCGAATAAGAATTTTTTCTTTTGCTGGGGAGTCAGGTCTGCAGGGATCATGTCGCTAACCATGTAACTTGCAAAGTTCACGAACCAGGGAATCAAATCTTGAGATGCAGCTAGCACCTGCTCGTCTGGGAACGCATCATCAATATCAATCTCCTCTCTTGCTCTAGCTTCAGACTCTAGCCTAGGTAAGTGATCAACAGCCTGATTTTCAGTCCCTTTTTTATCTTTGACCTTAAACTTAAATTCTTGAAGCAACAACACCCACCTAATCAATCTGGGTTTAGCATCTTTTTTAGACATAGACCCTGAGGCCATTGAAAATATGATGCAATCAATCTGGAACCACATTCGTGGTCTGGAAGGTTGGAAGCAGGCCCTCCTTCGCAATTACTACCACAAGAAAGCTATCCCTATCTCTAAAGGGGCTTATGCACTCTAGGACTTTCTTATGTTATGGGGTCTCAAAGACTGAATTTAGCGTCTTGAAGTGAAGAGAAGGAACTATTGAAGGAAAGAAATGGCGGTTCGGTCAATTGCATTAGGTAGGAGATGCAGGACTTGTCTTAACCGCAAGTGCATTCGCTATTCGATTTCATTCTAAATCCCACCAATACCTCAAAACGGCATGGTCATATGGACGATCACCTTAGTTCCAAGCATGTATGCTCAAAACTTCTCAAATGCAAAAAACCATGGCTAGTAGCTCCTGTTATGTGACCGTATAGTTCTTTTGGGTTGTGTTGAGTGTCTTACTAGCATAGTAGATAGGATTGGAAAATCTTTGCTCTTTGTTGGCCCAAGACAACACCAAGAGCAACCCCCCTAGCATCACACATTATTTCAAATGGAAGAGACCAATCTGGCGCGATGATAATAGGAGCAGTGTTGAGTTTCTCTTTCAAGTACTTGAAAGCCCTTAGACATGCCTCATCAAACACGAACTTTACCTCCTTCTCAAGAAATTTTCACAATGGTTGCGCAATCTTTGAAAACTCCTTGATAAACCGCCTATAGAATCCTGCATTCCCTAAAAAGCTTCTGATTCCTTTTACGGAAATAGGGGGAGGCAAGCCTACTATAACTTTAATTTTTTCCTTGTCCACCTCAATCCCCTCTCCCGAGATTTTGTGACCCAAAACTATTCCTTCCTTGACCATAAAGTGACATTTTTCCCAATTTAAGACCAAATTAGTTTCTTCATATCTATTCAGCACTTTGCCCAAATGTTTGAGGCAAGATTCGAATGAGTCACCCACAACTGAGAAGTCGTCCATGAATACTTTTATGGTATCCTCTACCATATCTGAGAATATAGACATCATGCCATTCTGGAATGTGGCCGGTGCATAGCACAATCCAAATGGCATTCTTCTGAAAGCAAATGTTCCATACAGACAGGTGAAGGTAGTATTTTCCTGATCTTCCAGGGCAATGGTGATCTGATTATATGAGTAGCCATCAAGAAAATAATACCAACCCCTACCTACTAATCTGTTAAGAATTTGATCCATGAATGGCATTGGAAAGTGGTCCTTCTGGGTCCAGTGTTTGAGTTTCCTGTAACCATACATACATGTCATCCTGTGATTGGTCGTGTCGGTATCAGCTCATTCTTCTCATTGGATACCACTGTGACCCTGCCTTTCTTTGGTACACACTGCACCAGACTCACCCACTTACTATCCGCGATAGGGTAGACTACACCAGTATCCAACCACTTGATGATATCCTTTTTTACTACTTCTTGCATTAGGGGGTTTAGGCGTCATTGATGTTCTATACTTGGCATGCAGTTTGGCTCGAGTTGTATCTTGTGAGTACATATGCTCGGAGGGATCTCGATGATATCAGCTATGGTTCAGCCAATTGCCTTTTTGTTCCTTTTAGTACTGTGACCAAAGCTCCCACTTGCTAGTCTATCAAATCTACTGCAATTATCATTGGCAAAGTATTGTCTTCACCCAGATATGCATACTTGAGATTGGGAGGCAATGCCTTCAATTCGAGGACTGGTGCTACCTCCACTGATGGCATTGCTGGCGGTGTTGAACAGTTCTTCAAATCAAGGTGTAACTTCTTTAGGCTGAAGTTATATGACCCCATTCCATTTAAGGCATCCACCGTCTCTGTGTACTCTGGTAACCCATCTTCTTCATAATTCATCAGGACAACTGCTAAGGTGTCAATAGTCATCATCACTTCCATAGGCACTGGTAGCTTCTTGTATTCCATCTGGGTGTTTGCAAAAAGGGTCGTTCCCTTGATGTCGACCTAACAGAATCAAAAAAGTAAAAAATGAAAATGTAAACGGGGAAATAACAAATGACAAGTCAAATATAAGTAATTAATCTAATCTTAGTCGTATTCCCTGGCAACGGCGCCACTTTTTGATAACGCTCAAAATCACACCTCCTGATGAAGTATGAAGCAGACATTGTCAATAAATAACCCAACTAAGAGGTTGGGGTCAAACCTACAGGGAATATGGAAGATCTAGACTAATGCCAGTAAGTGAACTTGTTGCTGAGTTATCTCCAACTCGGGGTTTCAAGAAAACAATGGTAAAACAAAGACTAAAATTGTGGTTTAAATCAAGATTTGAAAACAACTAGGGTAAGTGTTCCCCATGGGTTCATAACTACTTCGGGTATACATATGTGATCAATCCCAATGCTTACTTGTAGACTGATAATTAGGGTTCATTCAAATGACTGGTTTGTCCCTATTGGATGACTATACTTAATCACCGGGTCAGGTCTCATTAGCGATTTCAAACCAACCATTATCAATATGTTCCAAATTTAACTCTCCTACGACCATAGCTCAAGTTAATACAATGATCATAAAGATCAAGGCTTTATTGTAATTCTCTTTTCCTAATCTCTACCTCTCTAGGTTCAAGCAACTAAAGAATTCGGGCAAGTCCTAATGTTGTACACCTTTAAGAAACATTTAAACATGAAGAGTATACAATACAAGCTTTTCACATTGATTTTGAATCACTTTTTTGCAACCCTAATTTGTTAATCCTCCATGGTTCCCACAACCCCTAGTTGTGGAGGTTTTAGCCTCTCATGATTGTAAGATTGTAATTTGTATTCATAAACAAACACATAATTGAAATACTTACAAAAATGATTGAAAGAAAATCAAATTTGATTATTCAAGAACAACCAAGAACAATGTGAGAAGTCAATAATTTTATCCCAAGAATTGTTCCTCAAAAATCGATAAAATCCATAAAAGTAACCATTCAAACATCTAACAACTCAATTATGTCCTCCTCTTTACTAAAATAAAACATAAAGGATATTTATAAAGATATTAGAAACCTTTTCCTAGCTAATAGAGGGTTTTCTATTTCTGGTGCCGACTGTGCCACGAATTTTCCTACGACCCATAGCAGGATTGTACGGGTTGTACATGTTGTACGTAAGTTCTTGGGTGATGCAGATTTGGATAAGTGTTGGTATCTTGGTACGACTCGTACATTCTTCTTATGAGTCATACATTGCTTCCATGGTTTTGCTCTGAGAACTTGACATATTCTGGAATTCTTCATGAGTGTTGTTGTACGGCTCGTACCTTCTTGCCACGACTCATACTGTCTATAGTGTCTAAAGTTCTGCCAAGTAATAAAAATCCTCTGAAGTTCACCATGACTCCTGGTATGATTCGTACATTGATGCCACGGTTCGTGAGTCCATCCATACCAAGAGTCTGCGTTTGTGCAATTTCTTCTGAATATTTCCACGACCCTAGTTACGGCTCGTACCATTGTGATACGACTCGTACTGAGAGTAGTAGGTTGCCTTTTTCCATACTCAGCCTTCTAACTTTCATCACGATTCTCAGTACGGCTCGTACAATCAAGGTACTACTCGTGTTGGGACTGGTACTTTGGCTGATTTTCTGTATTTTGAAGCTTCTTTTGTACATCTTTGCTCCAACGCGTATTTTCCCTGAAATCAAAGTAAAAGTTCCTTATATCCATATAAATATACCTAATTCCATGCTATTTTTCTTAGTTTTAAGCATCGAAAGTGTTGTAAACTCACAGCACATCAATAGTCGTGTAAAAAGGATGCCTGTAAAAGTTAGATGCATAGTTAAAAGCCTAAGTGGGAGATTGTTGGGTATATACCATTAACCATGTGTTTAGATATGGTATATTCTAACAATTATCATGGTTAAAAGTTTAAGTGGGAGATTGTTCCCGATAGGTTGGATGATGACAAATGACATTCGTGAAATAATAATTAGTTGATGAAACTCATGTCTCGACCTTCAGATTGATGATACCCCTTTATGGTTGCTTATAAATTTTCATGTAAAAACCTTGCATGTGGATTTTGTATCCGTCACATGAAATAAGTTAAGCGTATGAATAAAGGATTAAATTAATCAATAAATTAAATATTCAGAAATTTAGTTCGGTTGATTGGTATTTGTAATCTTTACATGGGGAATTAAATAAGATTTAATGAACGATTTTGAAATTATACCGAGGAGTGCAATTACGGATTTTTAGTGAAATAATCTATAATTTTTTATGGTAGGTCAATTAATTCATTCTGCGAATTAATACCATATTGGAAGACTTGCTAATTAAATCGGTGGTCCCTGCTATGCCTGATTAATTAATAACTTAGAAAGGAAGAAATCAATTTTCTAGAAGCTGTAAAATCCTACAAGATTTTGGTATAAATAAACTGGTCTTTTGGAAGGAAAGTTCTACAATTACATGGAGAAAGAATTCCACATATTTTGGGGCTAGGATTTTACACTCTAAAAACGTGGTTATAAATAGGACCATCTTCCTCCATGGGACTTAATCTTTCTGAGAAGCAGTACTTGCCCACACAAGTATTTCCTACTCGGAGATTTTTGAGTCTATAGGAGAAGATCAAAAATCTGGAGAACGCATTGGACGATTTGTGCAAATAGCTTCAAGAGGTTTGATTTGCATCATGCTTCAAGAGATAAGTGTCGATTTTATATTTGATTAAAATCTATGTTTATGTGTTGTCTATATGATAACGTTCAAACTCACACTTCCTAATAAAGAATGACTCGGTCGTTGTCAATAAAGAATCCAACTAAGAGGTTGAGGTCGAATCCACAGAGAATAGGGTAAGATCTAGACTTATGCCGGTAATTGAACTTGTTGGTGAGTTATCTCTAAGTTGGGGGGTTGTAAAGAAAACAATGTTAAAGCAAAGATTATAATTGTGATTTAAATCAAGATTTGCAAACAACTATAGTAAGTTTTCCCCACGGATTCATAACTACTTCGGGTATACACATGTGATCAATCCCAATGCTTACTTGTAGAACTGACAACTAGGGTTCATCCAAACGACTGGTTCGTCCCTATTGGATGACTTTACTCAATCACCGGGTCAGGTCTCATGAGTGATTTCAAACTAATCATCATCAATATGTTCCAAATTTAATCATCCTGCGACCACAACTCAAGTTAATACAATGATCATAAAGATCCAGGTTTTTTTGTAATTCTCTTTTCCTAATTTCTACTTCTCTAGGTTCAAGAAAGTAAACAATTCAGGCAAGTTCTAAGGTTGTACAATGTTAAGAAATGTTTAAAGATGAAGAGAAGACAATACAAGCGTTTATCATTGATTTTGAATTACTTTTGTGTAACCCTATTTTGTTAATGTACCATGGTTCCCAGAACTCCTAGTTGCGGAGGTTTTAGCCTCTAATGGTGTAAGATTACAATTAGAATTCATAGACAAACACATAATTAAATACTTACAGTAACAATTGAAAGAAACCATATTTGAATAGCAAAGAACAATCACAAGAACAATGTAGGAAATCAAGACTTTGATCCCAAGAATTGCTCCTCAAACCTTGATAAAAAATCACAAAAATTATCCCTCACACATCTACTTCTTCAGTTCTATCCTTCCCTAACTAAAATAAAACATAAAGGTTATTTATACAGATATTAGAAACTTTTTCCTAAGCTAATAAGGAATTTTCCATATTTGGTGTCGACTGTGTAACGACTGGACCTATGACCCATAGCAGGATCATACGAGTTGTACCTGCTTCTCATAAGTCCTTGGCTGTTGCAGATTTGGCTAAGTGGCAGCCTGGTACGACTCGCACCTCAATCCTACGAGTCGTACAATGCTTCTGTGGTTTGTCCCTAAGAACTCTGACATCTTCTAAAATTTTCCACGAGTGTTGTGGTAAAACTCGTACCTTCCTCCTATGACGGTACTATTTGTTGTGTCTGAAGTTCTTCCAAGTCTTGAAGAATCTTATAAGGTTCACCATGGCTCATGGTACGGTTCGTATGCTCATGTTACGATCTGTGACCCCATCTGTGCCAAGAGTCTGCCTTTGTGCAATTTTCTCTGAACAATTCCACGACTCCAGTTACGGTTCGTACCATCTTGGAACGGCTCGTACTGAGAGTCTTATGTTGCTTTGCTCTTACTTCATCCTTATGATTTTCATCACGGTTCTCTGTACGGCTCGTAAAATCAAGGTACAGCTCATACTAAGACTTGTACTTTCGATGATTTTCTGCATTTTAAGGCTTCTTTTGCACATTTTTGCTCCAACGCTTATTTTCCCTGAAATCAAAGTAAAAGTGCCTCATATCCATATAAACATACCTAAGTCCAAGCTATTTTCTCAATTTTAAGCATTAAAAGTGTTGTAAACTCACAACACATCAACACCCTCAACTTAAGAGTTTTGCATATCCTCAGGCAAGGTAAATAAAACTAAACACGATGCTTAAGTAGAAAATAAACCTAGGATACTACAGCCAACGTCAAACAAAACTTGCACTATAAACTCAAAAAGTTTTTGACCCTTTTCCCATGAACCAAATCAGCATATGCACTACAAGCAACAACAAAACATGATAAGCAGGGATCAAGACATGTCATCTAGCTATTAACAAATAATCAAGTCATCACCAATGCTTTTTACACAGACCACTGGTAAAGTTAAACACAAACCATATACCCTCACAACAAATGAAGTCCCCTACTCACAAATATAGTAAAATATGTAACATGGGACTGAACAAGTGAGACTCTCACTCTCACAAAGAAGTTCCAAATACTGCATATTGGATATCATAGGCTTGCCCTTATTTTCTCTACTTTTGATTGTCAGATGGTATGTTATACCCCGAAAGCCCTAAGATCAGACACAGGAGTTGAAACGGAGAAAGTCGTTAAGTGACTCGTGGTGAGGAGTGTTTACTTGTTGGAAATTTTCAAGTTAGGGTGACCACGAGTCGTGGTCAGCCCCACGAGCCGTTAGGTCACCTCTGGTCAAGGATGGATAAAGGAAAAGGGAGTATGGGGAAGTGTACTTAACGGGTCCTCACCATAACTCATTGGAAGCACTACGAGTCGTGGTGTCGCCCATGATGACCCCCTAGTGGTTTTCGACAATGAGGATGGTGGAAGGTGACCACGAGTCGCGGTCACCAGTAACGAATCGTCATGTGCCCTGTGGTGACCGGTGTTGAGTTTGTGGAAGTGTATAGGATGGATAGTGGCCACAAGTCGTGGCCTTGGACGACGACTCATCCAGTCCCTCGTTGAGTCTGGCAGTCAGTTTTTCCCAGCGAATTTAGTAAGGGTTTATCTGTGATTCTTATGATCCTAAGGCCTAAACTATGTCGTTTTAAGCTATGAATAGTGAGTTTTAAGAGGGGTAAGTTCATTCTGAGCTATACCTATTCATGCATACAAGTGTAGAAGTCTAGAGAGGTGATCAAGCTCAATTCCTTCAAAGTTCTTCTTAATTCCTCCTTAGGCAATCAGAGGAGATATAAAATCAGATTCTCTCAGATATGTAGGGTTATGAATGGGTGAATTTGTTCACACCCATGCCCAATCCCTCTCTAATTCATGAAAATCTATATGTTGATCCTATGGGGTTTTAACCCAATGCATAAATTTTCTAAGTTTCTATCATGGGTATGATCCAAGCATGTTTTTATTATTGAATTATGATTCATGGGCAAGTTTTACAATGTTTTCAATTATAAATCATGTTTTCAAGTTTTATAAATTATAATGCTCATTCATGAGAAGTTCATGAAAGTTGAGATCTATGATGTATATTCAAGTACAATGAGATATTTATGAGAAAAGCATGTTTTCAATGTTACCCATGTCTATGATCATGTTTTCAAGTGAATCAAGTATTTTCAAGCATGTTTAAGTATTGGGCAAGCCCCATATTGTTCAAGTATGATTTATGATTTTACGAATTAGCTTACCACATGGTTTTAGAATCAAGACTCCCAATTATATTCAGTTTGTGGTATGGTTTGAGCTAAGGCTCCTCATGTATGATTTCAGTTTTTATATGTACGTGATTATTCAGCTTTGTCACTAGACAATGGTCAACTTTGTTGAAATACATGGAGAGCATATGCATGTTTTTCGGAGTAGTTTCTAGCACCTAGTAGGCTAAGGGTCAGTCAACCTTATGCCTCAGAACTACGTGCCAACGTAGGTATGATCAAATTATTTGGGACCTCCTTTGTGAGCTTTCCCCTGCCCCAAGAGGCCTTCAGCTTGATATCGATATCATGGTAGCGTCTTTAGCCCTGGCAAGGCTTTAGACGGCTCTGCTCACTTGAGTATGATAGTCAGGACCACGTAAGCTCTATTATGGTAATGTCAGTTATATGACGAGTCTCCCATTGTTCCTCATTATTTCAGTTATGCGCATTTATCATTCATGATATATGTGTGTGTGTGTGTGTGTGTGTGTGTGTGTGTGTATGTTCTAAAGCAGCTTTGACCCAATGTTCAGTTGTACTTATGATTATCAGATTTTAGCTTTGGATCATTCGATTCAGTTATGATGTTCAATTATGTTCAAATCATGATTTCAAAAAATAGTATGCAAGCCCTACTCTTAGATTCTTATCTTGATTATGTTTTATATTATGCATGTTTAAAATGATTTTACTTAAGTGGTTTTACTTACCTTGCATACTCGGTACATTCCACGTACTGACCGCATACTCTATGTTGTATCATTTTATGATACAGGCTCCGATCTTCAGACTCATCCCCATCACTAGCCAGTTTTCAGAGTTAGCATCCATCTTCAGTGGTGAGTCCTCATCTCCCGAGGACTATTCATTATTAGTTACCTTTGTATTTTCAGTTTCATACTTACAGAGTTAGTTGGGGTCTTGTCCCATCAACTCATCAAAATTAGAGGCTTTTCAGACATAGTGTATAATCAACTTCAGATTCGTGTATGTATTCTAATGTTATGTTATGTTCAGACTTCTTCTATGATTATTATGATGATCTTCCTCTTTTGTTGATTGAGTTAAATGTATGTTCAGACTTGGAGTCTCTCGGGGCTCTTGTCCCGTGTCTCCAGTCGGGCCTATGTTCGGGTCATGACATGGTAAAGCTAGGATCACTATAGGACTTGTAATGTAGGCTTTCAGGCTGGGTATAGTAGATATGGAATCTTTTAAGTGACTAAACCCTTCTTTGGCACTACATACACGTGGCTCCCTTTTTTTCACTTTTTCCACCCTTTTTTTGCTTTTTCGACTTTTTCATCCTTTTTATGCATTTATATGAGTGTGGTTTGTTTCTTCAAGCATTTTATGCATCAATCACTTTTTGAATTTTGTTTTCAATTTCTTTCTTTCTTTTCTTTTTCTTTTATCACACCACACCTTATTTTTTTATTTCTTTTCTATCCCTTTTTCACCTTACCGCTATTTATGCACCCCTACTCCAGACACCCTCAACTTAGGCATTTTGCTTATGTTGAGGTTCACGATGTCCAGGGAGGGACCAGGGCCAAAATAGGTTCATTATAAAAATGGGTACCGTTAATTGGTTAATCAAAGAAAAATGATCTATTTGAGGCTCAAAATTGGGATCAAGGGAATTATATCATTTTTGGTAGGGTCATTTAAGCTAAAAATGGGCTAAACAAAAAGGACCTATGATCCTTTCCTAACCAACCATCCTAAAACCTATGCAAAGACCAACCAGGCAAGTTCTAGATCCTCTATGCAGTATTGAACTAGGTATTAGACCTCACTCACTCATGGTACATGACTTGCATTCACTCTACCTGTCTGATTTATATAGCTTAACAAAAACTACATATGCTGATATACTAAATGCCATAAAAAGATCCATAGAAATCATGCTTGCAATCACAAATACACAGCTAATCATTAAAAAATTTAAACAGGGTCAATTTTTTTACAACTCCAGAACTAGTGCAATTTATTGGCTGAGTACTCCTAAGCTACTTTCTAACTAAACAAAAATCACAAAAATAAAATCCTAAACATGCTGGTTCTACTAGATAGCATGCCCGAGGGAAAAGAACCACGACAAGAAAAACCCTTCCCGAATCAAAAATCTAAAAATGACAAGTACACCCCCTCCCCTTTTAAAAAGCATGCTTCATCCCTAAAGCATAGAATGTAAAGACAGAGGGAAGGGAACATACCTATGGTTCACTAAGCGCTCCTGTCGTCCTGCGGAGGAGGTACCTCCGCTGTAATTGTGGCGCTGGTGGTCGCCGGCGCACTCAATGGTGTATCAATAGGGGGAGTGGTTACTCCCTCAGTAGTATCGGCCGTCTCTACGGCCTCTGGAACTATTGGGGCTGAATGTGACTCGCCGAAGGTTCCCTGCCACTTGCAACCTCTGACTGGGCCGTGGTGGAGCTTCCTTCTCCTCTGGCTCTCTCAAGCAACTCCGACTGATGCACGTCGTAAGTCTGCTGACTCTCTAACCTTGACCGCTTGCACTCTCTTTTTTCTATTTTCCCCTTCTTTTTCGGGGTCTCGTCTCTAATATCCTCAGAGACGCTCTTTTTCCCTTTTTCTTTTTCTACTCCTGTGGGCTCCCAATAAGCCGCCAGATCAAGCTTCTCGTCTATAGCAGCATCGGGGTCAGGAAGAGTAGGGGCTGTTATGGTTGCCGGTTGCCGTGATGACAGCTCGGCCACTTGGCTTCAAAGAGCCCCCAATTCCTCATGAAGGCTGCCCGTATCAGTATACTCTGCCATGCAGATGTTGAATCTACTCTAGAACCCATCTAATCTGGCATGTAGGGCCTGCGTAGATGTCTCTATCTTGGCCTTCACCTAGGGCTTGACATTCTCCATCATCAACTGGACCTTTTTCTTAGCTACGGTCAGTCTCTTGGCCAGCTTTTGGAGAATTTCCTGAGGCACTAGGATGTACCCGGCTGGAGTCTAGCTTGGAAGGCTCATGGGTGGTGCAGCAGATATGTTAGGAGCTACATCTGAATATCTGGCATCTGTAGCCGGTGTCTCACCCTGCTCCTGTGAAGTGGGGGCATTCACCTGTACGTCCCCAACTGGCCGTGATAGTGGGACTATGGTGGAAAGTCGGGCATGACTTACCAGGATCATCTCATCCCTATCATGCCAATGTCACCAATCCGCTGTCCTCCAATCAGGTGCTCCTCACCATGATACACCGTAATGCCTGCCTCTATGCATAATCTGAAAAAGAGACTAGGGAATGGGATGGTAGTGCTCAATCCCATAGCCCGATCTCGCATCTCCTCTGCAATGACCCTCGAGATATTGATGGGGTATCTGGACATGATACAGGCCACCAAAGCTGCTCTATCTGCGTTGAGGGTATTTCCCTTAACCGTCGGTGCCAACGATGGCACACTAACATCCAACAGACCTTTGCTATGAAATTTAAGGAATTCTTTGTGACCTGCTTACCGCTAGTGACCCACTCCTCCTCTTCTTTGTACTCAGTGATCACACCAGATAACCATTTTATTTGCCTCCGCCTCTCATCAGAGCTGAGCTACTTGATCTATTTCAAAGCATCCACCCAATATTAATATTTTGGCGTAGCATGTGGTGGTATGAACTGGGGCACATATGATATCTGAGCAATAGTGCGCTCGGATATATCAACCTCGACCTCTAACCAGGACGCTTTCCAACTTGGGCTGATCTTTCAACTTCTACCCTCTTTCGCCTTCTTCTCCATGGTTGCCAAATATTTGGCGTAGAACTTCTGGACGATTTCTGGAGTGTATCGGTCCTAGGACCTATCCATCCACTCAAATCCGTAGAAGCTGAATATCCGTTTCATCTCCTCCAGCTCGTTCAATGAATTTGTGAGAATCCGCGGCTCTACTTGAATGCTCCACCTAGATTTGTTCTTGGCGGTGAGAGAAATGCCCTGTTCATATATCTCCTGGGCTCCTGGTATTCTCCACCGGATGGTGTTGTTCTCCCTAAGTGGAGTTTGCTCCTGCTCGGCGTTTGGTGCCTCCTCCTTTGATTCGACACCACTGATTGCATCTCCAGATTGGGCCTCCTCGGACCCCTCTTCTTCATTAGAGCCGCTTCCTGACTCTTGATCTCTTTCCTCTGCTCCCTCCTCAGACTAGGGAGCACCGACAAATGTGGCAATGGCCTCCACGGACTGGGCTTTGGCCTTCACCCTAGTGGTTTAGGTCCCGTTAGTATCCGATGTATTGACCTTGTATTCCTCTAATGAACCACTAGGGGAGTTGCCCCGCTTGACGGATTTGGAGGTCTCATCAAGCAATGTCCTCCGAGAAGTTTCCTTTGATTCTTTACGCTTCATCATCATTGTACCTGTGGAGAAAAAGGTTAGAATTCCATATCTGAGAAAAAGAAAGAAAGAAAAAAAATGCCTTTGTAGTTTATCATAGGTCAACAGTACAGGTCGTATCTTGGAGGTATGATTCATACTGAGACCCATAATATCTCAGGTCAACATTACGCCTCTGAGGTACGACTCATACCGTAAAGGTACGGTCCGTACCGTAAGTCATATGAGGATGCCCCTTTAAAACAATTGTTCTTTATTTTTCCACAACTCATGGTACGACCCATAAGTCGATTCCACGAGTCCTAGGAAGGATCGTACTGTCACTTGTCGACTTAACCTTTTTTAGATTCTTGGTACGACTGTCAGGTATGACTCGTAGCATTAAACCACGAGCCGTACTAGGATTCGTACCTCATGATTATTTCAAATTTGTCTTAGGATAGTCCCAACAAGCCATCCTACGAGTCGTAGTATGAAACCACGAGTCGTAGGAAGGCTTGTGAAGCCTGTCCCTACCTTATTTTTGATTCAATTCGTAGGGGGTTTCAATTTAATGTTGGGTACTTAGAATTCCCCAAGTCTATGCATGCTTTTAACAAGTTTTACAGCTACCCATTCCTCCCTTTTTTAATATCGCAACCCGTAACTTCAATTTTACCAATTCAATGCATATTTTTCTCAAGTTCAGGCCCTACCCAATCACACACAACTTGTTTACGTCCCTGGTCATTGTCCTTTTTTTAAAAAATTTTCAAGCATTAAGAGGACTCTCAGGGGTTTAGCACGTTTGCCTCAAGCACACAAGTTATATCTATCAATTTCAAAGAAATACACTTAATTGAATGTCGATGCTTTGACTGTTAGTCAAGACTAGGGTTGTGATTAGGATTTTTGGTGTAATCTGAGCAAGAACTTGATCAATTGATTTTTTGAAGTTGAGTTACGGGTGTGAGTTTATGGTCATGGTTTTGAAAGCATGGGAGGAGGGTACGAATGGTTTTGGGTTTAAATAGATTATAGGGTAATTTTAAAAAGCTGGGTCGAGTCGGGTAATTTTAAAACTTTTGACCCATCACGACTCATACCACGAGTCATAGGAAGGTCTTACGACTCGTCCCTTGGACCCATAATAGTGAGATTGAGAAACTTACCTATGGACCTACGAGAACATCTTACGACTCGTACTATAGGGGTACGATTCGTACTATGACTCGTAGGTATTTCTTTTCCTTGTGGTCCATGTCTTGCATAGTTCATAGCCACAGTGAGTGCTACGACCCGTACAATGAAGTTACGAGTCATAGGACCAACCGTACCCTGAAATCATGTGCTGAAATATATCTCTAATTCTTACCATGACTCGTGCACGACTCGTACAACCCTCTCACGAGTCATACTGAGACCCATAGCACCTGCCTGTTCAGCCATTTTCCTACCACCTATTTTTGTTTCCCCTGCACACTCAACATACATAAGTTAATTAACTTGGATCACCTCTCAAGAAGCACTTGATTTAACATCACGACACGACGCAGGTGGTTTGATTACTCAGAATTCACCAAACCACCACTTGGGTTGCCTCCTAAGAAGCGCCTGATTTAACATCACGACATGACGCAAGTCTCTTGACTACTAAGACTTCATCAAGGAACTCGGATTCATCTACTATTGCTGAGACAACTTCGTACTCCTTCGACTGCTTTATTGACCGGCAGACATTGAAGGTGACCTCTTCTTTATTGAGTCTGAACTTCAGCTGCCCAACCTCCACATCTACTAAGGCTCTCCCAGTGGCAAGGAATGGTCGCCCCAAAATGATGGGGACCTCAAAATCAACCTTGCAATCAAGGATCATGAAATATGCTGGAAATATAAATCTATCAACTTTAACAAGCACATCGAATAGGATCCCCACAGGCTTCTTCACAGTTCTGTCAGCCATCAGCAGCCGCATGGTAGTCGGTGTTGGGGCTCCCAAGCCTAGCTACTTAAACACAGTCAATGGCATCAGATTTATGCTTGCTCCCAAATCACAGAGTGCCCTGCCCTTTCGAACTCAACATCGCCAATTGTGCATGGAATAGTAAAGGAAACTGGATATTCCTTCTTCTGTGCAAGGACCCATGAGGCTATAGCACTACAATGATGTACATTATCGACGGGCTCATAGCTCACGGACCTCTTTTTCTTCACAAGGTCCTTCATAAACTTGGAATATTCCGGCATCTGTTCCAATGCCTTGACTAATTGTGTGTTCACAGATAACTGTTTAAGCATTGACAAGAATTTCTAAAACTTACCATTCTCTGTCTTTTTCTTCATTCTTTGAGGGAATAGTGGCGGTGGTCAAGGAATAGCCTTGTAAATTTGTGTAGCTCCTTGCTTTTCTCCTTGTTCAGCTTCAAGCCCGTTTTCAACATTTGGAGCCTCAATCAACTCAGCATCCTCATTATGCTCCTTCTCAGCAACATCTTCTTCATCGTCAATCATGCTTTCTTTCTTCCTTGCAACTACAACCGGTAGAGGGGGTTCAACTGTGGTCTTTCTACTCCTAGTCATCACAGCCATGCAGTGCCCATCATTCTTTGGATTCTGGACTGTATTGCTAGGTAGTGTACCCTTTAGCAATACGGGCATCTCTTTGCTCTTGGTTTTTCATCTTTCGCAGTGTTCATTCAAGTTCGAGATCTAACGAAATCAGGGGGTTTCCACTCTGATGAGTACTTGGCATTCACCAAGCAAAAACCTGTGGATATCCAAAAATAAAAAGAAAACGTAATTCAGGAAATAACAACCAAAAGTCAAATACAAGTAATTAATCTAATCTTAGCCGTATTCCCCGACAACGGCGTCACTTTTTGATAACGCTCAAACTCACACTTTCTAACAAAGTATGAAGCGGTTGTTGTCAATAAAGAATCTAACTAAGAGGTTGGGGTCGAACCCATAGGAAATAGGATAAGATCTAGTCTAATGCCGGTAATTGAACTTGTTGGTAAGTTATCTCCAAATTGGGGGGTTGTAAAGAAAACAATGTTAAAGCAAAGATTATAATTGTGATTTAAATCAAGATTTGCAAACAACTAGGGTAAGTGTTCGTCATGGGTTCATTACTACTTAGGGTATGCACACGTGATCAGTTTCAATGCTTACTTGTAGAACTGATAACTGGGGTTCACCCAAACGACTTGTTCGTCCCTATTGGATGACTTTACTCAATCACCGGGTCAGGTCTCATGAGCGATTTCAAAATAATTGTTATCAATATGTTTCAAATTTAACTATCTTGCGACCACAGATCAAGTTAATATAATGATCATAAAGATCAAGGTTTTGTTGTAATTCTCTTTTTCTAATCTCTATTTCTCTAGGTTCAAACAAGTAAAAAATTCGGGCAAGTCCTAACATTGTACACCGTTAAGAAACGTTTAAAGATAAAGAGAATACAATACAAGCGTTTAGCATTGGTTTTAAATTACTTTTGTGTAACCTTATTTCATTAATCTACCATGGTTCCCATAACCCCTAGTTGTGGAGGTTTTAGCCTCTCATGGTTGTATGATTATAATTTGCATTCATAGACAAATATATAATTAAATACTTACAGCAACAATTGGAAGAAAACCAGATTTGAATAGCAAAGAACAATCTCAAGAACGGCGTAGGAAATCAAGAATTTGATCCCAAGAATTGCTCCTCAAAACTTGATAAAAATTCATAAAAATTATCCTTCACACGTCTACTCCTTCGGTTATGTCCTTCCCTAACTAAAATAAAATATAAAGGCTATTTATACAGACATTAGAAACCTTTTCCCAAGCTAACAGGGAACTTTCCATATCTGGTGCCGATTGTGTCACGACTGGACCTATGATCCGTAGCAGGATTGTATGGGTCGTACCTGCTTCTCGTAAGTCCTCGATTTCTGCAGATTTGGCTAAGTGTTGGCAGGCTGGTACAACTCGTGCCTCAATCCTACAAGTCGTACAATGCTTCCATGGTTTGGCCCTAAGAACTCTGACATCTTCTGAAATTTTCCACGAGTGTTGTGGTACGACTCGTATCTTCCTCCTATGACTCGTACTGTTTGTTGTGTCTGATGTTCTGCTAAGTCTTGAAGAATCTTCTGAGTTTCACCACGGCTCATGGTACGGTTCATATGTTCATGCTATGATCCGTTACCCCATTCATATCAAGAGTCTGCCTTTGTGCAATTTCTCTGAACAATTTCACGACTCTAGTTACGGCTCGTACTGAGAGTCGTATGTTGCCTTCCTCTTACTTAAGCCTTCTGACTTTCACCATGATTCTCAGTACACCTCGTGCAATCAAGGTACGGCTCGTACTGAGACTTGTACTTTGGCTGATTTTCTGCATTTTAAGGCTTCTTTTGCACATATTTTCTCCAACACTTGTTTTCCCTGAATTCAAAGTAAAAGTGTCTCATATCCATATAAACATACCTAAGTACATGCTATTTTCTCAGTTTTAAGCGTCGAAAGTGTTGTAAACTCACAGCACATCACTATATTACATGCAAGTATGATCCTAATTATTTTATTCCGCTACATGTGCTTGTATTCCAACAGAATCCGGTCCTATCAAGTGTTAATAATATTGTTCTCAAGTTGTAATAGTGAGATTATTGTGGCTCTTAGTCGTACACTTATTACATTTTTTCGTAATTGGATTTTGGTTTTGTGTTGTAAAGGACTTTATAGGTAGTCTTTGAAAAAGTTGAAAGAGGTAAGAACAATTAGGTGGAATTGTTTAGGATTAGGGTAGAAGCTGTTAGAGTAAGTTCCTTAGGTGTACAAAAAGAGTTGTAGCTTTAAAATTTTGCTCGAGTTGTAGTGGAGAGTTCGGGAAAATCCTATTGGAGATAGGTTGTGGTTTTTGCCTCCTATGTCCAAGGAGTTTTTCACGTAAAAATTCTTGTATTGATTTAAATTATGTCAACAGTACATTATCATGACTTGGAGCTTTATAAAAAAAAAATCCCATGATTTTAATTACACTATCAAGACGATTAAAGAAAAATTTGGCGCCCATGCCAATAATATCAATAATTAACAGTAATGTTTAACTAGAATCTCCACGGCAGCTTCTTGGAGAAAACTTAATTGAACTGTTTGATGTAGTAGTTAATAACCATCTGCCTTAACTCGAGGTCTGCAGATGGAATAATCGAACTCTTATCATCTGGTGTCCGAACAAATATGAAGTATGGAAAAGGAGGAATTTTCTCTCGTGTTAAATAAAATTAGTAATACTTGTGCAAGGGTGGCCGTCACTAGTTGCATTTTAGAGGGTACCATTTTCTCAAAAAACTTAATGAAAATGTCAACTACCTGGATTGAAGTGTTTCTCTGGAGGGCTTGAAAATTCAGGATCCTTGTAGTGAAAAATATGGGGATTAGTATACCCTCAAGGTGTTGGTGTTGTCAGGTCCCAAACAAAAAGACTATGCCCCACCTCTTTCTAGCTACAAAATTGTGGAGATTGTTTGCTAAATGTGCAGGAATACAAATTGAAGTACTGCAGTTGTCACAACTGATCATAAAGTGGTGGAAAACACCTCGTGTCTCAAAGCTGCTGCACAGTATTGACTATAGTACTAGCAATACCGGTCTAGGAATTGTGGAAGAGAACAAACAACATCAAACATGAAAGAAAAATGTCATTCAGCAGGCTACTATACCACGTGTATTCAGATATATGGCAATTTGTGAAGATCAACTATCCAAGGATGAAACAAATCCCTACAAGCTGCCCAACATTAGTGGAATACTTGGAAAGTTACACGCCTAAACGTCACTATATGTTGGTCAATTGGAAGCCTCATGCAGCTGGTTTGGTAAAATGTAATACTGATAGAGCTTCTAGAGGGCAATTCAGAAAGAAATTCCCATGGTTTCTATTTAGAAAATCATGAAGGAAATCTGATATATGCTCAAGCAAAGAAATACAAGAGATTCCAAATATTGAAGCTGAGGCAACTGACATCAGAAAAGCTATAGCCTATTTTTGTTAGCAGAGAACTGCATCAAATACAAATTGTAACTGACTCATCAGTCATGACTAAAATTCTATCAGGTATATTGGAAGTATTATAACACATTGCTATTCTAATAGAGGACATCAGGACCTTGAGGCAACATTGTTATGTCGAGTTTGAGTCATATCTACAGAAAAGGGAATGCTTTAACAAATTCCCTTGCAAACTATGCATTTGATAGCACTGAAAGAGTTATTTTCAATACTTTCTCAAAGCTCCCAACGCAAGGACTTAATAATGACAAATATCAATGCCCAGCAGTAAGGATCAGACCAAAATAAATCAAAGCACTGAATTCATGAAGCAGTTGATAACAGTTCTTTGGATCACCAATTTGGATGGGGATGATTACAAGAAGTTTGAGTGACCTTTGGAAGGAACACAGCTATGTAGAAATGAAGAACAGATGTCAAAGGATTCTTTTTTCAGTTTTTATTGATAGGATTAGGAATTCTCCTTATATAGATTGGCATTTCTTTTTCTCTTTTTACATAATGTAAAAATTCATTTTTGACAATTTTATTAGTAAGACACCACTAGGTAATCTGTCTAGTGGCATATCTTTAAAAAAAAAACGGATTGAAGTGACGAGGTAGAACCAAAGCTAAAAATTCGGAATAACACTCATAATATTTCTGAGCTTCCATGAAATAAATTAAGAAAAGATGCGAGAATATGTACAATAGAAAAAGAAATTTCAAACTGATCTGCCTGCAGGCACTAAATGAAGAAAAAGGTTGTTTCAACTTTCAACCTTAATATAAATTATGACCAGAACCTACAAAATACTTCACTCATAAACTACAAGACAACATTCAGAACCGAACTGATGGATGAAAGACATTGAGAAATTCATCCACAAGCTGAGGGGATCACAGAGCAATTTGATTAGCATCTCTGCAAATGGTATACATCATTGTTTTCTGCATTGGAGATGTCACTATGTGCGGTTGATATTGTATCACTCTTCACTCCTCCAAGCTCAGCCTGCTGCCTGGTGAAGAAGATTACTTGACATGATTTCCTGATTTCAAAAGGAACCAAGAATCTCCCCACTCCCATGCTGAGGGAAAAAAAAAAGGTGTTCGAGGAACTATGCAAGTGGTTTAAGCCACAGTCAGATGTAATTGAATCTTTTTTTAATTAAAAAAAAAAGGTGTTACGAGGAACTAAACTGCTTTACTATGCCCTGTTGTTTAAGCCACTCAGTTGTAATTGAAAATAACTTCTGTGCTGCTCAGGTATATGCAAAACCAGCCAATCTAACAGGAGGCAATGCAGTGTATCATAGTTATCATCAGTATAGAATAAATATGATATGGACAAAATACATGGATCACAAAGCATAAACTCAGATGTGTTACAAGTTAAAAGGGAAATGGGGCGAAGAGTAAGTCGGATATTCAAGAATATTGATGGAATTCAGTTTAACAACATGAAAAGAATTCAGTTATAAATGGATACGACTAGGTAACTGCCCATATCCCATTGTAATGGCCCACATTAAGATTTGACGACGTACTTTTTCTATTTATTGAAGTCACGCTTCAAATCCATTTATGACAGTTTTTACTGGGACAGAAAACCGATGCAATGCCATGGTATCGACAACTTTCATTTTATTATATACTAGTCAATGCATTACATAAACTTTTCAGGCTAAATTTTTTAATCTTTTGACTAGAAAATAGGGCTTAAGGAAGTTAAAATGAAAAATAAGATGCAAAATGGTAAATAAACTTCACTATATGCTCCCTCTCTCCCAAATTTCACATGGGGATAGAGAAAGGATTTCCAAACAGTGTAGGTGAGCGTTTCCAGTTGCAAACTACCATGTGAACTCGTTGTTTGCATTCAAGTTGTTGAAGTCAGTGGATCAAGTAGATTTAACTATACTAATACTATGACAGATACTAAATGCTTCACTAACCTTAGCTTGTCGATACTTTTCAAGAATGCGATGATATTGCTGGCGTGCTTCTAGAGAGTCGACCATCGACAGCACTCTAGAGACAGCCTCATTAATAGCAGCATCCACTTTCTGTTTGCGGAACAACTTGAGAATGTCTTCGTCCTCGCTTTCCTCGATGGGTTCTTCTTCTAGTCGGAATCCCCGAAGACCAACACCCCGTCGACGCCACCTTAGCACCACCTTTTCTAAAATACCCACAGCCCAACATACCTTGTATTCCCTTCTAACCTGATATCCTCGTACGTGCGCCTGCCACGGAAAAAACACAAAGGTCACAACCTCTTTCTGCTTTACAAATTATTGTCTAATCTGCAATATCTCCCCATCCACAAACACATTATTTATTTGTAATTGATGGTTAAGTAATTGTTATGCCACCAAACTAAGAAAGACTCATAAAAAATTAGTGAAAACAACCACTAATGCTTGCAATAAGGTAGGTTGTCTATATCACACTCCTTGGGGTGTGACTTTTTTCCGAACCCTGTTAACGCAGAATGCTTTGTGCACTTGGCTATCCCTCCCCCAACCCCACTGAATAAAAATGAGAGCAGCTAAAAGATGTAACAGTGACATATTTTCTTTAAAGTCCGTCTTCTCAAAGATAGGTTGTTACAAATGAGGTTTGGAATGTCTTTTCTGCTTTCGAACAAATAAACCACCTGTATCTTCACTACTTTCTGACGAAATGCAAGGAAGTCTTTCCGACCTTTCCATCCCCGATATTTCTTCTGAATAGATAAAGCTGCTGAGTTATAGTCTCGCATGTTACGGAATGCCAACTTTGAGGCAGCTGAAAGCCCAAGAACATTGTTTGTGAGGATACAATATTCATCTCTGCAAGTGGTAGCAGCATGTGCAGCTTCTCTCAGTTGTCTCTTCCTGAATGAATGTGCTCGGAAAGCAGATTGTATACGAGCAGCAGCCTGAGCTGCATTGCGGACTGCATCCAAAGTGTCCTTTAGAGAAAGCTGATCCTCGAGTGTGAAAGGACTCGTGTTTGATATACTACTAATAGTTTTTTCTGCTTCAATTACAGCAGTCCCCTTTGAAATCTCACTTTCCTCTAGTGTGAGGGACGTAAGATGACTGGTGAGAGCCACCTCTGAAAGATAACCAGCAACTCCCTTGTGACCGCAGCTAGAAGCAATTGATGCAGCAGTTTTGCCAAATGGATCTTGTGAAGACGGATCAGTAACAGCTCCAGCAAATGCACCAGATGCTATGAGTGATGCAACCATTTTTTCCCTAACACAAGCAAGCAGTTAGAATAAAATCAACTTATGTATTAATGCATCAGACACTGGAAGGAATAACCGTAGCAACTGCACTGCACATGCAAACAGACTCACAGAAAGAGAAGAAGATAGGCATCTAACAGAGACGTTCTAACAGACCAACAAATACTCTAATTATTAAGCTGTGGTAATCTATGTTGCTGGACTCTTCAAAAATGTCAACGGGTGCGTATCGGATCCTTCAAAAGTAATGCATTTTTGAAGGATCAGACACGGGTGAGACATCATTTTCGAAGAGTACGAGTAACATAGATGGTAGTTAGAACAAAATGAATATAAGAACAAGTAATTCCATCAGGCAGGCTTCTCTCTGCCCTTCTCCAGAACATTGCAAGAAAGCTATAGGGTTAAGCAATTTATATGCACAAAAACCCTAATTCTGTCCCCCCAGACCATCCAGAAGTGTTCATCGTTGTCCCTGGAAGCAGTAAAAAGAGAAAGCATAAAAACCCCAAGCAGAACATGGTAAACATTAACATTTCATGTGTTGCCACACCAGGGGTTCTCACCAAAATCAGTTTAATAAAGTACTTCAAACCTATTCTTTTCATGTTATCAGTATATCATGATGAATTTGGAAAGTGCAAATTCTGCATGACTGCACGCATTTTCTGGACTTCCAGGGATAAATATAATAATTATTCTTCACATAAAGAAGCTATAACTGAGAGATTGGGTCCAACAACCTTCATCTTTATTTTTCCTATGAACCTTCTTTTTTGCAGAATTGACCAATTTTCTTTATTAACACTTCAAGAAGTATCATAACTCATAAGAAACATCATGTTTATTTTTCCTACCAAGTTGTCGAAAACACCAATTTCATTCAATAAATATTATAAGAAGTATCACAAGAAATCGACAGCTTTTTCTTCCAGGTCAATAAAGTCATGAAATTATTACTTTACAATGTTAATGGACTTGCGTTTACCAACACATGTTTTCCACCTAGTCTTTCTAGGATAAGCCCTTATTTTGGGTGTATAGGAGAGGTCTTACTTCCAAATCCAATTATTCTGGCATTTTCCAGGGAATTCTTTCTCGTTTAAGGTTAGAAACCATTATTTCATTTATATTTAACTCACATATTTGACTCCTAAATATTCTTAATGTAGTTTATATTGTAAATTGAGCACCAAGCGAGGCCTGGACAGTGAAGCCAGCAGTTCGTCAAACTACAAATACTATTTAGTTACCTTCCAAAGCGTGCAGCCCAGTGCAGGGCAGTCCAACCACTAATATCACGGAAGTTAGCACTTACTCCAGTATTTAAAATTGGGTGCAATGCCCACTCAAACCCCAGGCCAGCAATCATGTGAATTATCCCTTGTTCTTTCCTGGACAAGGAATAAACCATTTCGTTATTTTTTACTTGCAATTTGGATGAAAGCCACTGCTGCAACTTGTTTTTCAAAAGCTCTTGAAGAAGCCAATCAACGGTTATCATTGATGTTGAAGTGCCAAATAACAGAGATTCAATAACTTGGCTCCATGAATCTTCGCTTGCTTTGGACTTCTCCAAGATATCATTGCTTGACTGAGAACCATCTCCTTTCTGCACTGATGAGTCAGATAGAAGCATCTGCACAAATCTGACAAGTAGCAACAGTTCCTCTGAACTCTTAGAAGCACCTCCTACTTCAGGTAGAATATTTTGACCACGATCATCAAGCTTAACACGGTATTCAAAGTCTCTTACTTCACTGCATGACACCCTATTACCAGTAGTAACACAGAGTGCAACTTTACCTGGCAAGTAAGGAGGCGCCTGGCAGCGGATGGCACCTTCCTTAATGATCTGAACAGGAACTTCAATATCACCAAACATACAACTCCACGTGTATTCTGATGGATTGCAGAGATACGATCCAACTATAACTACCTGCACAGATAGATTGAAATTCAAATAACTGGATAATGAAACATTCTGACGAAATTAAACTTTCAGTACATCCTCCGTAGAACATCCGATTTCCCAGGATTTTCAGGATATTCAGAAGAATAAGTACCCAGAGACTTTAAAGAGTTTTCATCAAAATGCAAACTCCACACGTGCCAGATCATTTGACAACGGAGACAATCCATTTACAAGTTTCAACTCTACATATGAAGTCAAAGATCACCGAGCTCGAGATTGCACATCTCTAAGGTTGACAAATGATACTTGACTTAGTCATCGTGAATTGGTTACTAAAGCTGGTTAAATCTTTTTTCCCATTAACCCTTTGAGGCCTTGACTGTCAAATGCCCAAGCTCCAAAAAAACTGGTTTTATTCACAAGAATATTTCAAGCTTTTGTATGCAATACATAGAAAGAAGGTTGTTGGCAGTGATAATGGTATTAGCTTGCTGGAAAATAACTCACGTACTTCAAGAGTTGCTTTGTTAGAGCGTAAAAACTGAACTAAAATTTTACAAATGGCTTAAAATGTACATAAGCAGGCAGTTGTTACGTCGGCATTACTTGCGCAAGCTGAAAAGGGATATTCTACAAAGACCACAAAAATATAATGGACAGTGGACATGTTCAACAATAACCACATATAGAATCACTAAATCATGAGATATACCTTTGTTGCCTCAGATGCATAACCCCAATCAGGAGATATATCATGAATAGTAAATTTCTGCTTCTGGACAATGGTTAAGCTCATATCAGCTTCAAATGAAGTTCCAATATGATCTTGGTCAAATATTGTTGCATACTGGTCAGGATAGGATCCAAAAGTATTTATCTGTGCACTTGCAAGATACTTGAAATCGTCGACTTGCTTAAGATTTGTCACAGAAGCTACAACGCAACAGGGGCTTCTTTTCTGAGATTAAGATATTATGCAAGATTCTAGATGTAGACGATATAATTTATCATCTGGATTTTCCAAAAGAAACTTACATTTCAGCTCTTCCTTTCCACCAAATTTAGGCCACCTATCGCTTTCAGTTGCTTCTATTGGTTCACTTCCTGACGACGTTTGTAGCATTCCCTGAGACAGTGCAGACATTAGCAGGAAGATAGAGAATGAAGCGAATATTGAAATAAATAGCTGAATAAGTGGTTATCAGAGGCAGAAGATTTATTTGGGAAGGCCCAGAAATAACATCAAATATGGTTCATATATTTAATGAGTGCCCCTTTAAGCACATGAACTTTCTACTAATCATACACTGCAGTAACAAGCAGCAAGGACTCAAATAGTCCTAATGACAGACAAGTGCAAGTGACCATGCAAAAAAAGAACAGGCATATGAAATAAAAGTTAATTTCAAGGACACTTCCTCACATTCTCGTCCAACTTTTCAAAACATTTGGCTTGTGACTGAGCAGCAGCAGAGCTCCTGCAGTGATCCAGCATCTCTTTCCACATGTTAGCATCCAGGCTCAAAAGTTGATGCTGAGATTCACTGCTCTCACCTACAAATGACACTATTATCAGTATTCCTTAAGTGTTTTCTGCTCCTAAATTAGAAATACACGAGTTCTTAGTACTTGCTGCCACTTAATTAGAATGCATGAGTGCTCAAGAAAAGGCAGATAGGAAGTCTCAGACATGGCAGTAAATGTCAATGTCCAGCACCATCATCATGTCACCGCTACTGATGCTATCAGAAACCAAAAAGGTTTCACTTAAAGAATTATTGGTAGATAACTTAAAACAAATCAAAACTTAGAAAAATGAGGTACACTTCCTTGATTTGCAATCTTATAAAAACTATGGCTAGTTATGTGTTCAACAAACATTTTCGCAACGGGGGGGGGAAGGAACAATCTAGGAAACGACTAAAGCCCGCAGTTTATCTAACTCATTACTAAGCTGGGGGCGAAGTCAAGATATCAAATCAACATTCATCAGAAGTATGATACTAGGGAAAAATAAAAAAATGGAGGAATTCTATTTTAAGTACTGCTTCTCAAACAAGCTATCAAAAGGACTAGCATTCAAATAAAAGACTCTCAACCGGGTATTGGGTCATAGCAGTTTCAAGTCTAAGAACAACAAAACCTAGTGCACTAACCAAATTGACGAAATATCCACCTTGTTCGCATCAAAGAACAAGGAAAGAAGAAATCTATGAATGTTGAGTTTGCATGATTAAAACAAGAACTCAATGCAGACACATATAATAAAGATGTACATCTGCATCTAATAATAATCTCGTGGAATGAAAAATGAGAGAAAACCTGAATGAGGCTGCAACAGAAGATTATTTGAATTGTCCTGGATCTGGACAAGTGAACTTTTGTCATATACAAGATTTTCAGCATCATTTGAGTTCTCAATGTCACTATAGAGAGGAAACATTTCTGCTGCACTGTCATCATTTAAACTTAACTGCTCCTCAAGACTCCGCAATGCTTGACTTATCTCAACCCTTGGAGAGCTGCTCAACCCCTCCGATCTCCTGGTGATGTTTGAGACGTTCATCCAATTACTATTGATGACGGCATCAGAACAAATTTCCCCATATCCAGGGCTAAATTCATTCTGGTATTGTTGATAAGCTTCACTACCAACAACAGTGAAGCCTGGATGTTGAGTAGAATATAAGCAGGGACTCAGAGAGAAAGTAGAGGAAATTGAAGATGACTGTGACATGAACGCTCCAATCTGCCTCCCCTAGGGCCATAAGTGAAACTAGTACTGTTAAGACTGCTTAAATAATTAACATACTAGATCCGAACAGATTCAAACTTTAGCTAATAAACTGCTTAACTAAACTGCACCAAACAAGTATAAGAGCCTGTCTGGATGGGCTTTAAGCATAAGCCATAAGTTAAGAATATAAGCTGGGACTCGGAGAGAAACTACAGGAAATTGCAGATGACTGTGACATGCTGCAATCTGCCTCCTCTAGGGCCATAAGTGAAACTAGTGCTGTTAAGACTGCTTAAATAACTTAACATACTAGATCTGAACGCATTCAAACTGTAGCTAATAAACTTCCTAATTAAGCTGCACCAAACAAGTATAAGAGCCTGTATGGATGGGCTTATAACTTATGGCTATAAGCATAAGCCATTAGTTGGGAATCCTAACTTATAACTTTTGGCTTATTTTGTTCTTTTGGATTAAAAAACAAGTGCTTAAAAACACTTTTTATCTTTCCCAACCACTAAAAAAGCTTAAAAGTTATTTTGGCTTAGAAATACCTAGAATAAGCCAATCCAAACAGGGTCTAAGTTTCATAATATAGCATTGCAATGCTGAAAGCAATTACTGAAATTTCTCCAGTCCAGTGTCAAATTGTTAGCAGCTTTGACATGAAAAATTACAGAAACAATTAAAGAGAAGCAATTATTAAAACTAAGGTACCAATACTTAACAAAGCAGGAAACAATAGAGTTAAATTAGTAGCAAGAGTCATGTCAGGACATGGGATATTTGTACAATTGGGTTCCTGAAGACTGACCTCACTTATATCTCTGTAGTGAACCAGAACAATGTGCTCGTACGCACTGCCAAAAATGCAAAGTTTAGAGAAAATAAAGGAAAGAACAATCAGTTCCTGTTCCCACCTTTGTCAAAGTGAGAGAGAAAGATGAAAGGAAAGGAATCCCTAAAATTTTAGTAAAATTGCTCATGTGTGCTCATCCATTCAGGTGCCCCAAACTCCCAAGGAATTTAGAACTTCTTTCTTAAACTGCTCCAGATCTAGAACAAACGACTAGATAACATCGATAGCAAGTAAACTCACAGATCCAACATCCAATAGCTGCGTCTCTGGAAGTTAGAATTCTTCTCTCCATGTGCATAATAACAATTTAGGGCTTCAGCATTTCCAACCTAGCCACAGAAGAGAGAAATAGAAAACTTCTCACCTAATGACAAATATCAGGGAAACAAAAACATGAACATCATAGCTATTTTCTTTTTCTTTTCTTTTCTTTTTTTCAAGAAGTCGTTTAGAGAATAAACCAACAAAAAAGCCCCCAGCTCAGGTGACTCACACCTCCCTCCACGTGAAATACACAACAAATGTTTAGACAAGATTGTCATTTGCTTTGTTCAATAAACATGGCATTTTCCATCAATTGTTACCTTAAGCCGCTCATGTGCCTCGCCTACAGTTTTTCCATCCTTCTTTTTACGCCAACTATGACCATCTTTACGGAAGTACCTGAGAACCCTCTTATTAAAAAGAAATATAGATCCACCTGTTGATAGCAACCACTTCTGTAAGATAGCATGGGAAAAGAAGATAACATAGCATGATTCTGATGTAAGACGGTTACCACTATATATGTTTTTTTAAAGAAAATTGATCATTGCAATGAATAGACATTATTCATCTTACTGAAATGGGAGCAAAAAGATAAAGAGGGAGGAGACTACTAGCTGGCTTTTGAGGTGGTTGATGTGCAAGTTGTTGGTCCTCGTGATTCTGTAGTATGAAGAGCACTTCTGCAGGTCTTAACCACCTAAAACGTCCTTCTCGAAACAAATCATTTATGTTGTATCCTGAAACATGAAATAGAAACAGTTGCTAAAATCTTCTGTTGCAGCAAACACAGCTCCTCAGAACCAATTTTCGAAGGGCGCAGAACATAAAAGCACACATCAATAGTTTCCCAGGAAAAACAACTATTTTCCGGAAGAAATTGTTTAAAAGTGTCGTTGACATCCAATTTTGACCTCTCCGCACCTTTCTCAGGCTGCTATTTGACTTGAATATTTTGAAGATTTATTCAAAATTATTTACCCTTTATATAACTATTTATTAATTATGTATTGCAATATTTAGAGTGATGTGTCATGGTATATGTTGTTTGCAGATGAAATTGTTTTAATTGAGAAGGCTCGTGGTGAAGTTAACACTAGGTTGGAGGTATGGAGACAAACTCTGGAGTCTAAACGGTTCAAGTTGAGCAGGACCAAAACACAGTATTCAGAGTGTAAATTCAGCGATGTGACGCACGAGGCAGGCGTGGAAGTGAGACTTGATAACCAAGTTGCCCCAAAGAGTAAGCTTTAAGTGTCTAGGGTTTTTGATCCAAGGAAATGGGGAGATCTACGATAATCATATTGGTGAGGCGTGGACGAAATGGAAGCTTACATCTAGAGTCTTGTGTGATAAAAAAGATACCGCAAAACTTAATGGTAAGTACTATAAAGTGGTGGTTACATCAGCTTTGTTGTATAGGGCGGACTGTTGGCTAGTCAAGAGCTCTCACATTCAGAAAATGCAAGTGGCGGAATTGAGGATGTTAAGATGGATATATGGGCATACTAAGAGTGATAGGATTAGAAATGAGGAAATCCGAGATAAAGTGGGAGTGACCTCCATGGTGGCCAAGATGAGGGAAGGGAGGTGAGATGATTCGAGCATGAGCAAACGAGATATACTGATGCCCCAGTGAGCAGGTGCGAGAGGTTGGATATAGGGGTATAAGGAGAGGCAGACGTAGGTTGAAGAAGTATTGGAGAGAGGTGATTAGACAGGACGTGGCGCGTCTTCAGCTTACCAAGGACATGGTCTTAGATAGGAAGGTATGGAGATCATAGATAAGGGTAAAACGTTAGTAGGTAGTTGGACGTTATCCTGCCTTTCGATGGGATAGGGTTTGGTGGTAGTCTAGAGCACTGTGTCTATAGCAGTATTAGCCTTATTCATGTAGTTTTTGACTTTTGGTATCTATTATCATCTGTTGTTCACTATGTTTAAGTTGTCGTACTAGGTTATTGATGTTACAATCCCTTGCAGGTATATTTTGCATTGTTTTCCTATTAGTTGACATGTTTTCTTCCCATTTTTCCTTTCCATTACTACTTGGATTTGCTTTATTTGAGCCGAGGGCCTTTTAGAAATAGCCTCTCTAGCTCCAAGAGGTAGGGGTAAAGTCAACGTACACTCTACCATTCGCAAACCCCACTTTATGGGATTTCACTAAGTATGTTGTTGTTGTTGTTGTTGTATTGCAATATTATTTAGTATTGCAAGTCATTTTCATAATCTACAAATGCTTATTCATTATTAAGAATTATTTTGACATTGTTATTCTTTACATAATTATTTATCACTAATTTTTGTACATAATTATTATAATATATTGGTATATCTGTGTGTATATGATATATACTACTTAAACAGCATTTTTGTTTTATTCATAAATTTTATCATCAATTTACAATTAGTTTAAACTAAAAACATTTCATACAATGTTATTTTTTTAATTACGTTATTATTTATTTGTCAAATTATATAAGTGTGGTATTTTCTTAATTAAATAACTGTCCAATTTAATGCAATTCAATTTTCTTCCCAGTTTTATTCAAACTAATTTTAGTGTATGCGCCTCACATGTGTGTCTCATATTAATAAGAATATGTTTTTAAAAATAGCATAAAGAATATTCAAAAAATGTGCTTGTGTAACAACATAAGAATTAGGAAGAAAATTATGAATTTCAAATTGATAATTGATTATGTTTAAGAGTCTGATTCAATCTAGTAGGTGGTCTGGGCATTAGAGACTTAGCACTACACAATAAATGCTTACTAATGTAGTGGCTATGAAGATATACTCATGACGATCAGTGCCTATGGAAAGATGTCATTACTGCAAAACATGGAGCCCTAAGCCACTGCTGTTCTAAAGTCACAATTGAACCTTATGGGGTTGGCATCTGAAAAAGCATAAGCATGTTATGGGAGATGTTCTCTCAGCACAAGCACATGGTAGTAGGAGGATGGTCAACATATCAATTTCTGGAGAGATAAGTGGTTGGGCAACACTCCAGTGGTTGCCTACCCCAACATATTCCAGATGCTACAATATACCAGCACAGGGAAGGAAACTCATGAATTCTCAACCTTAGAAGAAACATAGAGGACTGGGAGATGTGACAATTGATCAGCCTTTTAGCAACACTTCCTAGTGCCGCAATTAACAGGCTTGCACCAGACAAGCTAAATGGGGAGAGAGGAGGGATGGAGAGTTTACATTAGAGTTGCAAATAAGCTTCTAGGCCCACATAATGCAATCACACCCCATTGGCCTTGGGAGCTTATTTGGAAAGTCAAGTCGTCACCTAAAATCAGTTGTTTCAGCTGGACAGCACTGCATGGAGCATGTTTGACTCAAGATAACCTAGCCAGAAGGAAGTTTCAAATGGAAAACAGATGCTATATGTGCATGGAGGAAGCAGAGTCACACAACCACCATTTTATAAACTGTCCAGTGGCAGCAGATTTATTGAGTATGTTTATAACAGTTTTTGGATTCAATTGGGTCATGCCACAGAATATCAGGGATGTTTTTGAGAGCTGGAGTTTCTGGAAAGTTGATAGCTCATCAAATGAATCTGGACATTTTTTGGAGTATCTGGAATGAAAGGAATAGGAGATGTTTTGATGGAATATCAACTACCTACCAATCTTTAAAAGCTAGATGTCTTATGCTTTTATATAGTTGGGTTTATTTGTCCCCAATAGATTCCCCTGAAACTTTCTTGAACTTTGTCTCCTCCCTAGTTCTTAACTAAATATGTACTGGAGCTGATAAGTTCTTTTTGCTACTCTGCGTATGTAATTATTATGCATCCACTTGATGCCAGCAATGAAACTATTTACTTCATCAAAAAACTCCTAGTTCCTCTCTCAAAGCCATTTTCTTAATTAATCTTTTCAGCTGGACAAGATTGTCCCCAGTAAATAGCACTGCACAGTATTTAGATTTTCTAGTTCTCTTGTTCTCTAGTGGACAGACTGAGACATTATATTGAGACAAACAATGCTCTCTCATACTTTCATTCTTTTGTAAATTGTCTCTCTGTAAACCTGCATCTACTTGATGCTTTCTAATGAATCCCTTCACTTCATCAAAAAAGAATTAGGAAATTTATGGACTGTAAATATGTGGTTATGAAACACATTCCACCTTTAGCTTCCTTTCAGGGAAGTATAAAAAAGAGTGATAGTACTGCATTTTACCTTCTTGATCTTCCTTTTTCTTCATTCCCCATCCTCTAACAATATCCAAAAAAAAATAAAAAGATATGCTCAATCGAAGAGAGATGGTAGCATAGAAAAAGAAGCATTTTCAACTAATTCCTCACTATCCAATGATACCTAGCTCCAAATGCTATGCTTCAAGAATCAAACATAAGCTGCTAGATGTAGAAACATTACTAAGTAATTAGTTTGTCAAATTGCAGATAGTTCATACCATTAGGTCTAGTTATCTATATGCTTATTTTGCACAGTGATATGTTTCGCAGGTGTCAATATCTCTCCTAATGTTCCTGATATATGATGCCAAGAGTTCAGGGATATTCACTGCTAAATCTTTTTATCAAGGATAACAGAAAAGCGAAAACGTGACTCTCCCTCATTTGGATATGCAGGGCCACAAGGAGGGTGGCATTTTTTGTACATACTACTGCTTGCAAAGCTATTAACTGCCAAACTATGATAACAAGGAAGAAATTCTCAGTACTTGGTCCTCAGCACTTATTACTCCACTCTCCAGTCACCTCCAAATTGTGGACAGCAGATTTGGACATATTTGGATTAAAATGACTGATGCCACGAGGTGTTAAACACATTCTTCTCAGCTGAAAATTCAGACAAAAGAGTGAAATGATAAATAGAGCTTCAAGGATTGCTCTCCAGTTCTGTTGTGAACAATTTGAAGAGAGAGATCTGTTTTTTGTCATAAACCAGGCTCATTCTTCTCACTTCATTTCTCCTCCAGACCTTGTAGTTTCACCGTCTTGCAAGCGGGACTAGCTTCTGTTAACAGCTTGGCACAAACTGCATCCAGTTTTTGCTCTTGTGCTCCCTATGTCATCAATGGGATTCCACTGAAGTCACTCATACGCCTTAGTTCTCCCAACAAAACAAAGCTCTTTGGGCAGGCGTAGTAAGCAGTGATTTACTAGACAATGTTTCCGCAAGAACCACATTTTGTTTCAATTGCTGACTAATTTGTGAAAATGAGAATTAAAGCTCGTGGGCTAAGGCCAAATTGAATTATGTTCTCTGTATTCACCAGTTACTCCCCTTACTTAGCAGTAATGCACGACTTTCTTCTGGCTGTACTGTGACAACTGGATAAGGAGCTTTTGATCCAAGATGCTACTACCCATGGGGCTAACTACATCATGCATTGATTCTTTAGGGAGCACCTAAGCTTTTGTCTTTCTCTCAGCCCACACTAACTCCTGAAAGCAGAAAAATAACAAGCCCGATTGACTGACCTCAAAAGTGAAAGCTTATTTGCATCTAATTGGGTGGAAACAACGACAATTATTACTACTACTAATGCTGCAATTAGATAGTCCTTGGACCGCCCAATTACCTACAAGGAGAACAACCATCCCTTCAAGAAGCCTGCATTTTTGTTTTGAGCAGATGATTTACACACTCTTACTTCGCCAAGAGGTACTTCCTCTCAAGGCAGCTTAAAAATCCATGTTACCTCATTAACATGCCTATTAAGCTCTGGCTTAATTCATGTGCAAGTGTCAAATGGTCAAGTGAAATGACTTCTCATGATTTCTGTCACGCTTTGTCAGTTTGTTGGTCAGTTAACTGGTCAATTTTTATGCATGGTGGATTGATAAAAGAAGAGAGAGCTAACGGGAAAAGGATTGATAGCAATAGCTCACTTAGAAGGTAGATGGAGCTGGAAGAACTATGCTGGTTCAGTTGGGAAAATGGGTTCAAGCAAACATCTTTGCTAGACTCCAGCTTGGCATGCTTAAGTTGCATTATGGCCAATCCTTTTGTTTACGAGCACCAAGGGGTATGGGACTAAAACACATCTGAAATATCCAACTGGATTGCAAGTACAAAATACCAATAATGATTGTCTCAACCGTGATATTATCATATAGATGTCCATTAGAAGAAGATGATCTCAAATTCTTACGCCATACGATTTGTTGTCTCTTTTTAACTACTTACAACTATGATTACTTCAACAATTTGACCAATTAGCTGAGCGGTACCATCTAACTATCCAAAGTGCCTCAGAGTGCCTAGTATCCCGTCCAGTACCCCAAGCCAGAGGACAGAGCCAAGGCATCTCAATCCAAAATTGTTCTGAAAACTCAAGCACATACAAGTTATTGTTGAGGTTAACAGGTCTTTTTAACCAGTACAAGAAACAAAGTAAGTTATACAAGTGACTAGGTGATAGTATGGATGAAAAAGCAGCCAAATGGTCCACCATTTTACACATGGTAATTGGTCCTCTTCTAATCATGGAATTCCTCTAGTACCAGAGGTTTGTAGTACGTTTTCAACCACTATCGGCTCGAATCCTTCCTCCACCCTCCCACTATGTATCTAAAAACATCAACAAAAATATGTTTATATACATAATAACACAATTCAGACTCACAGACTATAAACCTAAATCTCTAACTGTACCTGACAGAAGGAAATCAGACCAGAAAAGAGTAGCCTAAGAAATAAACATCTAAACTCCCATATAACTGAAACATAAAAATCCTAACGGAACCATCAATAAACTCCCATATAACTGAAATACAAAAACCCCAACGGAACCATCAATCTGGTATTCCAACAAATCAAGTTTGTAGGAGAAGAACTTCGGTATTGATTGACGATTGAAACGCCACAACTACAAGCTTAAACAACTCCACAAATATAAAAAACACACTAATTGTCGAAACAATAAGCAATTTTTACCTGATTCTGCCATACTTGTGTTCAAATAAATTTCACGATGATGAAGAATTGCAGAATAAGTTCTCTCCGCTCTTTCATCTCAAATTTGGCTTTCCCTTTCCACCAGAAATATTTTGCTGGGAAGAAAGAACGAATTGAGTCCTTTGGCATCATCACGGTAAAAGATATTACTATTAGTTAATTTTTTGCCCTGAGCTAATTAGTTAGGTAAGTGATTGCTCTCTCTGACTTTCATGCCTAGTAATTTATTCGTGTAAATAAAATTAGTTATTATTATTTTTTTATTTGATGTATTCTTTTATTTTTTGAGATAATATATATATATATTATTGATTTTTTTTAATTTGGTGTACATTTATACCTCCATTTTTTTCTTTTAGAAAAATCTATTATGCAATAATTTTATAATATTTTTTACTATTTATTTATAAATAATATATATTATTTTACAATAAATTAATTATTCAATAATCAATAATTTATGTATTGTAATCTCTACATAACTAAATCCTATATAACTAATACCTGCATAACTAATACATGAATAACTAAAACCTGCATAATTAATCTCTGCATAAAATAATACATAAATTTCCTCATAACTAATTCATGTATTACTGATACCTACATAACTCTAACTTGTAACCAAACAACCCCTCAGTGCACTAATTTAGTCACTAATATAAGTCATTACATATCACTTCAATACTTAGTACTTTATTTATATATAACTAACAAAATATTAGGTTCGAACAATTTAACCTTTTTTTTTAAGAATTTAGATTTAGTTAGTCCACAGTTTATTCGTTATCCTATTTCATGTTGATAACATAACAACAATAATAACAATTCAGTGTAAGCACACAAAATGCGATGTGAAGAAGGTAGAATATATTGAAACCTTATTTCTGCCTCATAGGTAGAAAAGTTATTTTGAGCAGACATGTTGATTACTTAATAAGATAAAATGATAATTATTAGTTAATTATTATAAATAATATAACTATGAAGTTGCCAAACATCTCAAGTTAATCATAACTTTTACTTTTTCACGCAATTTAGAATAAAATGAATAATTAAAATCAAAATAATATTTATCATTAAGAAATAGATACGGAAAAAAAATATAACATTTATTTACATTATACAAAAAAATTACATTTCTATTTCTATTTTTTCTATATACTATATAGAAGAACAGCCATGGCTATAAAGAGTTATAAGAAGCAATATAAATTATATTACGTGCTTAGCCTTATTTTATTTCCTCATCAATAATCTCTAAAAACATGTAATTTAATTTCTATATATTATATATTATTGTACTTGTTCAATAATTTATATCTAAGTGGTTAAATATCTATCACAACTATCAACTTTTTATCGAAAGTTTCACTGATATATCTTCTATATATTATATATTATTGTAACATTCAGCTTAAAACAGTTATATATCATGTAAAGGCAATATTGAATTTTAAAAAAAAACTAATCAAGTTCAAGTAAATTCTAATGGTTTTTGTGCATTGAAAGAGTAAAAAAGAATCATATATACATCTATAAATATGGACTCCATTTCTTATCTTTAAAAGGTTAGTAGAGAAGTTATTTTTTTAAAGTACTATTCGGGACCATACACTTTCTTTTCTTTTCTTAAGTTAGTGTATTAGTGTAATATCTAATCTAATTGCTCTATTCTTATATATCTTCACTTTAATTCATAACATTTTTGCTATTCGTAATATTTATTGCAATACTAATTTAATACAAAAAAGTTATTTTTTAAAAAATTTGAAATATAATTAGTTATTTTTACCTTTATTTTTGTTCTAATAAATATAGAAAAATATTAATGCAGTAAATGAATAACATAATAAATGGAGATCAAAGAATAAATAAGATTTATTTAATAAAATTATTTTTAAAATATTAAGAATAAAAAAATAACATGATAAATAAAATGATCTGAATGAAATAAAATTAAAGTAAACTAGAAGTATTCACTGAATTTTAAAATAGTAGTTCTTCACGTAAACAGAAGATCAAATTTGTACTTTGTTTTATTTAAATATTAAAAATTAATTTAAATATTTAAACCAATGTAATTTTTATTTAATTTGAAAGTTATCAAATCAAATTTTGATTAAAAAAATAGGTATTCCTTGAGTCCAATCTACGTATACTGACAATAGAATATCTTTATATTTTTAAATTAATCAAATTAAAATTTAATTTATTATAATAGATTACTTATTTTATTTTTTAGATTATCAATTAATAGTTAATATTGCTATTCGTTTTGTCTAAACAAGAATGGAAAAGAATTTTTTTTCAGCAAGTTATCTCTTTTAAAAGATATTAATAAATTTCATGAAAATATTTTATTTGAGAAATTTGAGTTTTCACAATCTTTATATTCGTAGCAAATAATAAAATAAAATTTTGAAATCAAAATACGAACTATTACGTTAATCATGTTTTGAACATATAACTTATTAGCAATTAGAGAAATAAATAAATTTTTCTTTACTTGTAAATACTTAATTATCAAAATTATCAAAATACTTAATAAAATTACTTAATTATCAAAGAAATAAATTTATGTGGATTATTATTTAGAAAAAAAAGGATAAAAATAGCAAATGCATAATTATACTATAAAAAATTACATAACCGATTAATAATGATAAGATCAAATTATGAAATAAAATAAGAATATGAGCCAAGAAATATATTTTTTATGTAACTGTAGATATCAAATACGCAGATAACTTCCATAAATGAATTTAAAATTTAATCTAAATAGAAAGTTTTAAAATACAATTATGATTTGAGATTGTTCATAATCTTTTCATTAAATTGATACAAATGATATAAGTACTTATTAACTATAGAGTATCATTCTTCGAAAAAAAATAAAAAATAAAAATTTGTATCATGCTAATAATCTTTTGGTTATCTATTAAGATGAGTTATATATTGAACTTCGTGTGATAATGATATGTGCTTCTTAATTTTATTTTTTTACTTGTGAGCAATAACTTAAAAGTATTGGCCTTTAAGAGAATAATACACAGACTCACGATTGTATATAACTCTATTAAATCTAACAAATAAATTATCTTCAAATTCTAATGAACTCATGTCACTATGCGATAGTAAAATGCATGTTAAATGTTAAATCTTGAGCGTTTTACAACTTAAAAATGAATGTTTCCATAATTGATATAAAAAATTCTTGAAATATTTTTAGGTTAAATTGTTTTATTTATGCTAAGGTATTAATTGGGACAAATAAAATATTGGTCAAAATGATATATAATACTTATGAATAACCTTTTAATATATTTTTTAAATAGATAAATAATAGCGAAAATTTAAATTTTCTCTATATTAAATTAATTTAAAATTTATAATCAGTTATATCGCATGACCTTAAATTATCTAGTATAATTACATATATATACATTAATGAATCCCACATGGCGGATGTCTTATCCTATCTGTCCGTCTAAGGATCATACAACCCACTCCTCCCCCACCCTCGTTATCATCCTTATCCCCCTTCTTACACCTCTTAATATGAGGATGTTTCTCACCATGATCGTTCGCCCTGTGTCACGATCCGAGCCTATACCGTGGAAGTAACACGGTACTTAAAGTCACAGGTGACCCCAAGTCAACCCTTGGTCTATCATTCACTAGCATTCTGAGTAATCATGCACAACGGAACTTTGAAACAATATCATAAAACATTTATGAAAGGAAAGTCTGAAAACATAAAGTTCAAACATTTGAATAATACTGACAAATCTAAAAATCATGTCTGTCTGAAAGCCATCTAACTGAGGAGTTGCTGGGACAAGCCCCCAGCTAACTCTAAGTCTAACTGAAACTAAATGACAGAAGGAAAGAAATAATACCCTCTGATGATGAGGACTCACACTTCAACTGCTGAGATGGAGAATCTGAACTGCGGCGTCTACCGGTGCTGAGTCTGAGAACCTGCAGCTGTATCATGAAATGATACAATATAAAAGTATGCGTCAATACTTTGAATGTACTAAGTAAGTGGGAAAAACATAACTGAATATAAAGTTTGAACTGAAATGACACGCAATGACCAACAGGTAAGCTGAACTGAACTACTGATGTAATCTGAAATGGTCAAGATGACCCTGTCTGATGGTCAAGGACATGCCCTAAGTCTGAAACACTGAGTCTGAGATACTGTACTGAACTGAGTTAAACTGATAGGACTAGAACTGAATTGAGTTGCTTATTCTGAAACCGAACTGGACTGACTAGTGGGAGAGTCTATAACCGACATATAACGACGTGAGCTAGACGTGGAGTCCGATATATACACCCAACCGATAGGACCCAATATACCTTGCCAGGGTATAAAGGCATGAACTGAGTGATCACAAAAGTCTGGGACCAATCAAGCCAAGTAATACTATAACCTACGCTAGCAACGTAGTTTTGGAAATCTGGGTGCACTGGAACCCCGACTCGCTCGGTGCTAAGTTCTACTCCCACTGGAAAACCTAAAATGAACTACTAAGCTGATAGCTCGAAACTGGGGTCCAAGACTAGTCAGTGACGTATAACTGCATGTACCCTGAGATTCTTATTGGACCAAATTTTGAAGCTGGGTTCTAGACTGGTCAGGGCTGCTTATCTGGGAGCATCTTAACCGTCTAAGAACAAGTTGTAACTGAACTAGGGTCCTGGGGCTAGTCAGAGCTATATACCAGAATGTCACGACCGCCTAATCGACCAAAAACTATAATCTAAGTCTGATTCTAATAACTGAGAGGCACCACTGACACCTCGAAATAAGGCTAAAGTCAAACTGATCAGTTGACACTTTCTGAATAGTTCTGAAAGGGAAAGTTCTATGTTCTAACTGATTAGACTACTAAGCAGCTAATAGAGAACTCATTCATTCCGACGACACGGACAATTTCATAATATAGCGAAGTTTTAAGAATTAAAGAAATCTCATCTAGTAGGACTAAGTCATTCTCATTAGTGGAATGATTACTCAACAAATATTTACAATAGAAATTTCTAGGAAAATCAGCCCACAATATACTTTACAAAAATAGACAAAGTTTAATACGCAATAATCCCTACTCTAAAACTTAGGGCTGTAAATCATCTTGGCCAGAATAACAACAATCTATCTACAATTTGACGGAAATCATATGGATAATAAACATGAATGATAACCCAATTAAAATCAACGAAAAACCAATATGAAATTCTCTGCATATTCGAAAATTTCAGGGCTAAACTGATAGGGAGATTATGGGAGGAAATTGGGGGACACAAGGGAAGGACAATTCCCTTATTGAATTCCCACATACCTGACTAAAATTCACCCAAAGAAGGAGACTTGAACTACTGCAATAGATGAGAACCCTAAGCTTGCTTGAGAGTTTCTTGAGAGGATTTTCGATAAGTTTCCTGAGAATAAACGTGAGAATGAGGGGAGGAACCGTCCAAACCCTCTAATAAATATGATTTTACGTCCAAAATGTCGTAGTTTAGAGCTTAGGAGAATAGAAAATTACTAAATATCTCTTAGAAATTCGTTGAAAAAAACTGTCAGGTGTCCCTAACGGGTCATGGTGATTGACCACGACTCGTGGTGACTCCCGTCAGGTACACTGCCTGGGATCCTCAGTAGGTCACCACGAGGGACCTATAGACCATGACTCGTGGTCACTAGTCGTGAACCACACTGTCTCATTCTGGAGATTTAATGCTAAGTCCAGTAACGAGTCTCTTAGCGAGTCGTCGACATAGATGACGACTCGTTGCACCTACTCGTCAAGTACACTGGTCAACTAAATGTACTCTCAACTCAGGCCTGACCACGAGTGACTTAACGGGTCGTGGTCAGTGACCACGACTCGTGATGTCCCTCATTAGGTACACTACCTCCCCTCTTTAAATTATTAAGCCTCCTTCTCACGACTCACTTGATGAGTCGTGGGGCCCCTTAACAACTTGTTAGGTGGGTCATCCTGAAGCTTTTTTTTAGCTTTCCAGATTTTTTGATTTAAGACCCGAAATTAGATTTTGAGTTTCCTGGGCATTACACCCTGTCATGGCTCTTTTCCTTTTCTTTCTTCTTTATTGATCTATTAATAGGGATAAACTTTCTGTGAACATTTTCTGAATGAGGAATATAGTATACTCCTACTCAATGATATCCTTGTATACTTGATCTAGAGATGTGAATGCAGGCGCCAAAGTATGAACCTGAAAAATATATAAAATGAGTACTAATTCAAACTAATATTAGAACGTATAAATTGAATACTAATTTAAACTAATATTAATGAATTATGTATTATTATTTAAAAAATAAACCTGTCTTCGATGGGATTTGGTGTGGGGTGAAGCTGTCTCATGAGCGGAATCCTGGGTGGCTAACTTCTGAGCGGGATCTTAGGTGGCTGGCTTCTGAGCGGGATCCAAGGTGAATGAACCCGAAAAGCAAGAAATATTAAATAGTATTTATTTTTTTAATATTAAATAGTACATATATTTAAAAGAAGTAATGCAATTTTTAAACACTAACTAGCATATCTGCTAGAAGATCATTCAAGTCGATTGCATCGCTGAAACTCCAACGTCTACCTCCCTACAAATCTCACAGAAGCTGGTCCTATAAGGCAAATCCATATCATCACGCACTAGGACGTAAGCGTCCTGACTCGATTAAGAAAAAGATCGAGGTGTACCTAAAAATCAGTGTGCTCGAGTCAATTGTGTTAGATCAGGAGTTGGAGATGGAGCTAGAGCTGGACATTGATTTGGAACTGGCTCTAGATCTAGAATTAGAGTTGGAGCTACATCCAAAACTGAAGCTAAAGCTGAGGTTCATCGTCAGGCTCATCAACCAGGTGCATGCCACCTATACGACCACCTCCTCAACCAGCCCCTCCTCCTTGACGTCCATATACACATCCCTTACCACATCCATGCCCTTGCATGGGAGGCACATTTTGTGGTGGCTAGTACTGATGTAATACCCGAAAAGTCCTTAAGATCAAATTCGAGGCATAAAATGGAGAAAACAATAGAAGTTGTACCGCATCATAGAATGACTCATTAGGTGAGTCATCAAGTCACCTAACGAGATCTGTTAGGTGTGAAAATTTGATGAAAAGGTGAGTTTCAGAGAGTCTTAACAGCTAGTGGAAAGATCTATTAAGTGTGATGACAAATCGCTAAGTAGAGGCGTCAAGATCAGAAAGTCAAAAATTTCTTCAGTGGAAACGAGTAGCATGTAACGACCGGTCAATTCTTCTAACGGGTCGTGAAGTGACCCGTTATGACTTCCAGGGTGAATTTCTCAGTCGAGTCATTAAGGGTATTTTCGTAATTTCTATGTACGTAACTCCTAAACTAAATCGTTTTGAGCTCCTATGAGTGTGTCTTATAGGATTTTATTCATTCCTAACCCTTATTCTATTCCCAACATCTGAAGAAGAAGATCCAAATCCTCAAGCAATCAAGGTTCTCCTTTTTCTCCAATTCTCTTTGGTTTCAAACCCTAACAAGGACTCTTCAAGCCCAGGTATGCAGGGTCATGAATGGGGGATTTCTTCTACCCTTGTACCCAAGTTCAAATCAATTTCATGAATTCAAATCTCCAATGATGATTTTATGAAAATTCCAGGGTTAGACTCAATTTTAATGAAATATCTTGTGTTCTTCTATGAATTCAATTCTCTTATGATTCACTCCAATTTTAATGATTATGAATGCATGTTATTTTAGAAGAATCTCTTATGAAACTATAATTTTTAAGTTATGATGATTTTTACTCAATTATGTATGATTTTCATGAATCTCAAGCTTATGTTGCATGAACTACTCACCAACATTATTCTCATGGCTAGTTCACGTATGACAAGTATGACTATAATTCTCATATTTTCTAACTAGCCCATGCAAAATCAAGTATGTTTCATAATTATGACTATGAGCAATGTGCATGTTTTGGGAGTAGGATCTAGCATCGAGTAGGTCGGGGTTCAGTGCACCCAGGTCTCAGAACTACATTGTCATGACCCAAATGGTCGTGATTGGCACCCACACTAACCCCCGCGGTGGGCGAACCAATGATTCCCAAATTCTTAACTCGACATAGAATACTTATAAGGAAATGAACTTATAAGAAAACAAATGAATCATAAAACGAATACAATCTTCTTAAAAGCGAACAAAATAATACTCCCAAGACCTGATTGTCATTGCACCTCACGTCTAAACTATAGTTCTAGAATGTTTAACCAAAGACAATATAAAAGAAACCAAAAATGTTCGGATGAAGGACATTTTCCGGAGGGAAGTGAATCAGCCCATCTTGCTCCACTCACCTTCTAAATAAACTGCTGCAACTAAAGGTGGGGACAAGAGGAGCTTCCTGGATCGAATTCTATACTCAGAAAAGAAGTGCAGGGGTAGGGTTAGTATATAACACGGTACTGGTAGGCATCATCGGCCGACCTCACATGATAATGTGTAAACAGAGTAACAATAACATAAGATAAGTCTCCAAAATTTTACAGAAGTATAAAAACCATTTCATTTACAACAACTCTACTTAAGTACAACCGACCTGCTCACTGGATTGGGCCTTTCGCTGCAACAGCCTAGCTGTAGTGGATGAAGCCCCGCTGCAGCATTACTGCCTTAGGTAGTAGCCTAAGTTAGTTGCACCATCAACAGTTCTTCGGTCATTGTTTCATTAGTATCAACAATGCACATACCTTTTGGCTCAATTCAGGATAACACAAGTACGAACAACAACAAGTACCATCTTTATCACTTGTAAACGCAACATGAATTATAGAAAAAAATACACTCAACACTTAACAACATCGGAACCATGTCACACTTAGAATCAAGTTTATGTTCTTTTATTCAATTCTAATAAACCAAACCCGTAATCCAACATCACTTACCACATTCTTCATTTAGTCTTACATACGAGTACAAGCATAGCTTAAACATAGTAAACAAATGGCGATGTTCGGGTGCTGTGGTAGGGTTAAAACCGACACGCAAGTGCACGTGGTCAAACAAGTAATAAAGTGGCTAAGTAAGCCAAGTATCGAACCAAGGAGACTCTGGATAAGTAAAATTGCTCAAGTATACTATATTCTATCTTACTTCTAAATATGCTGACAACAACGTAACCAAAAGTTAAATAATTTGTGTTTATAAATTATATACTAAAACTATTAACAAATATTTACTTTGAATTGAAACTATGGATATGAGCATGCCAAGGTTAAGAACAAGTAATGAACTTGATTATAATCATAATTTGGTTATTCTTCTCTTCTAGTTGCTAGCCAAGAATATTAGCCTAGAGATTAAAACTCTCGTATTTAATCTCACTTAAGAATCATAAACCATCCGTCTACATTTCTGTGATCAAATGCAATTTATGACCTAGCAATACAATTCCGGTTCCTAAACTGACTAATACGGCTTTCAAGTATATTTCTATCAGGAAAGCACATCAAAACCCAATTTTCCCAAATCAAGTTAAGAACAATACCCTATTAATTCACAACTTTCCAATTTCGTGCTCTCTCGAGTGAAATTGGAATTTTTAGATGTACATTAATGTCGGCCACACACTAATGCAGTAGAAACAAGAATTAATAGAATAACATAGAAGAAGAAGATGAAAAACCATACAATTCAATAATCAAAATTCATTACCATTGTTCATAACCTCAGCAAGGAAGAGAATTAGCCACTCATTTGTGGATTAATCATCCTAAAACAAGTGTTAATCATACAAACAATTGATTGAAAGAAGAAAGAAAGAGAGAAAAACCCTTAGCTTTTTCGTCCCTCAACTGCCTGTAACCCACGTCCTTGCTCCACCAAGTCTGAATTATGAAAAATAAACCTAAATGTGCTATTTATAGTAGTAGGACTCTTTCCCGGAATAACAAGCAACGTGTCACGGAGTGCATCGCGGAGCACGGCCTCCGTGACACGCTACGGACGCGGAGGCCCTCTGGAAATCACCCGAAATCAGCCTGGGCAGCACCCTGCCGCGTTGGCAGCGTGTCACGCTGCCTGGGCAGCGCGTTGGCAGCCCTTGGTCGCGGAGGCCACCTGCCGTGGCACGTTGCCAACGCGCAGGTGGGCTGTTGTGAGCGGCCTGCCTGCCGTGGCACGTTGTCGACGCGCCGGTGGGCTGTTTTGTGCCTCCTCTTCGCCGACGTTCGCGTGTTAATTCCGTTTCCAAGCCTCTACTTCACCAACTCATGGATTAGTTACTCAAAAGTCATCAAAACCTACAAAACAAAGGCTAATCATGTTGGTTAGCACATATCTTTACTTTATCTAAAATTACATGAAAATGTATACAATAATCTTAGATAAACAAGACTAATTTAAGTCGTAAAGCGTATCTCGGGCATATATTTTTGCCCGTGATCACAACCCCACACTTAAAGCCTTGTTCGTCCTCGAACAACCTTCTACATATCATGCATATGGAGACTCCCACATAACTAATTTAGCAAGAGAATTCAAGTTACGGCTATAATGATTACATAAGATACAAGCTAAAAATAGAGCATGCCTGATTTGTTCATTGAAATGAAGTACAACTATGTTAAGACTTCTTAACCTCAAGAATCGACTCTCAGTCTTAGCAAACTCATGCAAATCAACTGATTAAGACATCTCACACGAATTATATCCTTCATTCAACATGTGCCCCTCACGGGAAGAGAGTTACCCAATCACATGCAAAAACAATTTTTACATCACAATATGTGTGGGTACATGAATAGAATTACGCTCACTCTCACAAAGAATTCACATGCATTATGTAATGACCCATAAGCTTGCTCTTAGTGTTTTATTCCACTAATTTAAGGATGTATGAATGTAAGATCAAGTAGGACTTTTTAGGTTGTAATGTAACTCAGGTGCGGGTAAGTACTATTATGATCAGTAATAGTGACTATCTTTCCTAAGCGCTTTTAATACATCACGCCTTCATTACAAACTTCCCTTCCCTCACTTCACCTTTTTCTCTTTTCATTTTTCTTTTTCCTCTTTTGTTCCCCCCTTTCTTTAGGCACTTTTAGCTTATTAGTAAGGAGTTCTATAAGTAACTTTTCATTTATTTATTTTCTTACTCCCTACTAATACTCACCCATATTCAAACAAGTGCACCTTTGTCCTTTTCTCACTTCTCCAACTTGCTACTTTTCCTTTCTTTTCATTCTTATCACTCCTTTACTCTTTCGGATTTTTCATTTAAGCGCTTAGGAGTTTTGGTTCAATTTCAAGGCTAATGAAAGAAAAAGGATTAAGCTTATGTTGCAGCTGTCAAAGAATAGGCTCAAGGCTCAATGGGGTTAACTAGGATTAATTTTTCAAGGTAGGTATAATGAGGGATAAAAGTTTGGTTCATTCAAAGAAATGCCTAAATCATTTCCTACTATTCACATCCTTCATTTCGTTTTATAAACACACCAGGCAAGTTCTAGACAATCCACAATAGCACGGAATACTCAAAAACCTTACACTCATGGCACATGCTCAAATCAAGATACATCCAGCAGACTCTTACTCAGCTAATCACAAGAATTCAGGATTAAGCTTCAATCATATTGAGTCAAATTCAAGAGCCTAAGTGTCTCAAACAAAGTTATACACTTGCATGCTTCACACTGAACATACTTGCCTCTTACAATCACGTATAGCACATAACAAGAACATCAAGCACCAATTAGTTATGGTTTCAAAAACCCAAAACCTATCCACTAATTTTCCTCAAGACGGTCGTCATCCATCCATCGTCGGAAACAGTCCCTAGCTATGACTAAAAACTTTATATACAGACCAAGGAAAGAGAAAGAAAAAAATTTTATTCTTTGGTTCAAATACCCCCCGTCGGAAAAGAACCGAAAAGAAAAACCAACGGGTGATGAAGTCATGCTTAATTCACAAAAATTTTTCAAATTTTTTAAATTTCTCACAAGCATTACATTCACCAAAAATCGTTAAGCACAACAAAAATTTTTGAAATTTCCCTTGAAATTTCCCTCACCCCACACTTAAATCATGCTATGTCCTCATAGCATCAAATTAAAATTTAAAAAGGGTGAGAAATACTCCCCGAGGCCTTTAGGCCTAGCTAACAACATGCCTTTCTTCAATGCACACGTGGGTGTTCAACCCCACACTTTTTCTCTTCCATGCTTGTTAGCTTCCTCCTCCATGGGTACTCAGACTTCCCCTCCATCTGCGCTTAACTTTCCACCAAAACAACACAAGATAAAAATAAACAAAAATTAACTCAATTGCAAGAAATTAAGATGGTACCTGTGGTACCCTTGGGTTGCCTCCCAAGCAGCGCCTAATTTTACGTCGCGGCACGACGTACCAAGTTTCACCACTTTTTCCTCCACCTTGAGGATATGAATCTCACCCCTAATTTCTTTTCTAATTTCCTCTTATGCTCCAGGGGTGGTGGTGAAAAATTGTAAGGACCAAGCAGTAGATGTTGCCTTTTGAACCTAATGGCCCTTAAGTAAGCGAAGTCATTTTGTCTCTCTGAGTTAGCGAATTTCAAAATATATGGGGCTTGGTCCTCCTCTCGACATTTCTCTATAAGCTTGGAAGACTCTATTTCTATGTTGTCAACCAAACTTAATGTCGAAAAATGCTTCGAGTGTGGTCCAATACACCTCAACTCTGAAACTGCATTGTGCTTGACCTCCTTACTTGTAAACGCCTTCTTAACATCGACATCTATCTCTCCATTTATGTCGAATGGGGGATACTCTATCTCTTCTTCCATGAATGGATTTTCCATAAGTGTGAGCCCATCACGGGGACACTCAAGAGATTCTGATTGTTGGGCTTCCTCCAAAAATTCACCCATGTCTTCCTCTTGTAGTTCCTCTTGAATATCGGCTAAAACTGTTGCCTGCGATTTATCACACGCTTCAGCTTCAGCGATCATCTCCGTGAATTTGATGCTCATCCTTTCTAGAGCCTCTGCATTCTCTTCTTGCTGAATTCTCAATACTGCCATCGCCTCCTGCATTGCTTCTGATTGCTCCAAGAGTTGTTTCATCATGTCTTCTATTCGAGCTTGGCGTCCCAAGTCCTCATTTTCAGCATGCCTATATTCAGAAAAAACAACAGAAGGATCATAGTAGGGGCTTGGGGGAGGGGAATATGCATTCGGATAGCCATCCCAATGGCCATCTTGCCCACCACATATATTGCACGTGTTACAGTGTTGCCACGAGTGGTGTCCTCCACAATTCAGACAAGATTCACTAAAATATGAGTATCCACCATTGAAACCATTTATATTCCACGATGTCATCTCAATAAGGGTATACGAACAAGCAGAAAAAAAAAAAAAAAATAAAGAAGAATTAAAACAAACACTAAGACCAAGTTGTCAGCACTTAAGAAAATAAAATAAAAATACAGTAAATTTACACTTAACACAATTTCACCAATTGCCTAGTCTCCCCGGCAACGACGCCAAAAACTTGTTCCGGTGCTGTGGTAGGGTTAAAACCGACACGCAAGTGCACGTGGTCAAACAAGTAATAAAGTGGCTAAGTAAGCCAAGTATCGAACCAAGGAGACTCTGGATAAGTAAAATTGCTCAAGTATACTATATTCTATCTTACTTCTAAATATGCTGACAACAACGTAACCAAAAGTTAAATAATTTGTGTTTATAAATTATATACTAAAACTATTAACAAATATTTACTTTGAATTGAAACTATGGATATGAGCATGCCAAGGTTAAGAACAAGTAATGAACTTGATTATAATCATAATTTGGTTATTCTTCTCTTCTAGTTGCTAGCCAAGAACATTAGCCTAGAGATTAAAACTCTCGTATTTAATCTCACCTAAGAATCATAAACCATCCGTCTACATTTCTGTGATCAAATGCAATTTATGACCTAGCAATACAATTCCGGTTCCTAAACTGACTGATACGGCTTTCAAGTATATTTCTATCAGGAAAGCACATCAAAACCCAATTTTCCCGAATCAAGTTAAGAACAATACCCTATTAATTCACAACTTTCCAATTTCGTGCTCTCTCGAGTGAAATTGGACTTTTTAGATGTACATTAATGTCGGCCACACACTAATGCAGTAGAAACAAGAATTAATAGAATAACATAGAAGAAGAAGATGAAAAACCATACAATTCAATAATCAAAATTCATTACCATTGTTCATAACCTCAGCAAGGAAGAGAATTAGCCACTCATTTGTGGATTAATCATCCTAAAACAAGTGTTAATCATACAAACAATTGATTGAAAGAAGAAAGAAAGAGAGAAAAACCCTTAGCTTTTTCGTCCCTCAACTGCCTGTAACCCACGTCCTTGCTCCACCAAGTCTGAATTATGAAAAATAAACCTAAGTGTGCTATTTATAGTAGTAGGACTCTTTCCCGGAATAACAAGCAACGTGTCACGGAGTGCATCGCGGAGCACGGCCTCCGTGACACGCTACGAACGCGGAGGCCCTCTGGAAATCACCCGAAATCGGCCCGGGCAGCACCCTGCCGCGTTGGCAGCGTGTCACGCTGCCTGGGCAGCGCGTTGGCAGCCCTTGGTCGCGGAGGCCACCTGCCGTGGCACGTTGCCAACGCGCAGGTGGGCTGTTGTGAGCGGCCTGCCTGCCGTGGCACGTTGTCGACGCGCCGATGGGCTGTTTTGTGCCTCCTCTTCGCCGACGTTCGCGTGTTAATTCCGTTTCCAAGCCTCTACTTCACCAACTCATGGATTAGTTACTCAAAAGTCATCAAAACCTACAAAACAAAGGCTAATCATGTTGGTTAGCACATATCTTTACTTTATCTAAAATTACATGAAAATGTATACAATAATCTTAGATAAACAAGACTAATTTAAGTCGTAAAACGTATCTCGGGCATATATTTTTGCCCGTGATCAGGCGACATGATGGGCACATGCCTCCGCCATATCACCGTAACACTCAATCCATAAAATAATGTACACACATGCCAGAGGGTCTTACTTTTCCCTTCCAGTCATGACCTGTAGGGGACTCTAGAAATTCATGTACTGTACCGGTGTGGCACCCTCTCCCACTCATATGCTTGTTTGTATGCTCCCCTTGCATACGAGCCACTCAACAATAATGCTCACTCGGATGCTCCCCTCGGGCATGAGTCACTCATCACAAGATTCTTTTACTATTGAAATCATCTATCAACACGAAATGTAAAAAGTTACAACCCACACGTATACATAAATAATTCAACATTTAGGAGTCCATATTCCACTCCATCACTCACACAATTACAGAATCATAGATTCACATAGAAACATCTTAAAGGAATTTCACTTCACAATTCCACAAGATTTTCACCACAGTATATGATCAACTCATGTTAATATGATTTCCACTATTTAATTCAAATAGATAATCTCATATCACGTAATGTCAGAAGGCTAATCAAACATCATTATCACATATGCATACAAGTCATTATATAAAGTCTAACCCTTCTAACCATAACCTACCTCTAAAGTCGAAAACAACAATTCAGCTACTCTGCGGGAGTCTTGCCCTTCCTCAAAGCTTCGGATCATTCGAAATATACACAACAAGAGTAATTCATTACTTACTCTTCAATCATAGGTCTAATTAGATCAAAACCTCTCCTTTGGGGTGTTTTGCGAAAGTAAAAACCCCAATTTTACTTGGTTCTAATTTAATTTCCCGTGCAACCCTCGTTCCCAACACGTGATTCAGGAGAGTAATCAAAACTTTTCACTATCAACCCAAATCACCCCCCTAAACACCCTACAATCTAGCCCTAGGGTTTTTATCTACAAAAACTTCTACCATTAAAGGTCTACAAGGAATCTAGGATCAACATTACTCATCATAGAGATAGCAAATCAAAAATCTTACCTTGAGTGAAGAGTTCACTGCTCTGAAGAGTTTTTCCATTCTCTAGACCTTCTGATTGTGTTTTTGGAATTAATGGGGTGAAAACCCCATAATTCCCACTTAAACCCACTTTCTAATTCCCGTCATCTGTTGCAGCTGTCACATTTCCACTACAGCTGACCCGCTATAGTGGCCAAAGTGTCGCTGCGGAGGTTCCCACAATTATTTCCCAAATTTATTACGGTGGAACTCCGACTGCTACCACAATCTCGCTGCAACAGAATTTCCACCACTGCAATAGTCCCCCAAACCAGAAGCTACCCCAAATCCACCAGTTTTATGCTTAGGAAATTTCACAGCACATTCAAATCCTTCCCTAGCCTGTTTCCAGTGTTCTAGGCCCCTAACCATCCCGTAACAACATGCGGGTCGGTACATCAGATACCAATTAAAACACTATTCATTCCCAAATGGTCTATACAAAGAAAGGGAAAAATACTTACTAGATTCCACAAATAGTTAGGGATACTTGATCCGCATATCAACCTCGATCTCCCAAGTGGCTTCTTCAACTGGTTGATTCTTCCACTAGACCTTTACTGCCGGAATCTTTTTCGACCTCAAATGTCGAACCTCTCTAGCCAATATCACTACAGGCTCCTCCTCAAATGACAAATTCTCATCCAACAACACCTAGTACCACTTTATAATATACGGCCCATCCCCATGATACTTTTTCAGCATTGACATATGAAACATCAGGTGCACTCTAGACAATCCTAGCGATAAGGCCAGTTCATAAGTCACTCCTCCCATATGTGGAGTATAAATGGCCCAATATACCTCAAGCTAAGCTTTCCCTGCTTTTTGAACCTCATCACCCCTTTCATAGGGGACACCTTGAGTAGCACTTGCTCCACTTCCATAAACTCCATGCCCTTAACTTTCTTGTCTGCGTACTGCTTCTACCTACTCTGAGCAGATACAGATACCAGATGATCCTGAATTATTTGAACTTTTCCAAGGACTCCTTTAATAAATCAGTCACCCAAGGCCTCACCTCAAACACATCAAACCAGCCAATTGGGCACTTGCACTTTCTCCCGTACAAGGCTTCAAATGGTGCTATGTCAATGCTCGAGTGATGGCTAAGGTTATAGGCGAACTCTTCCAAGGGAAAGAATTTGTCCTAATAGTTCCCAAAGTCCATTACACACGCCTGGAGCATGTCCTCAAATACATGGATAGTCCGTTCTAACTGTCCATCTGTCTAAGGATGAAAGGCTATGCTCAAGTCTAACCTTGTACCTAACTCAGCCTGCAAGGTCCTCCAGAAATAAAAAGTGAGCTAAGTTTCCCTGTCGGATAAATTAAAACAGGCACCCCATGCAATTGAATTACTTCATTCATGTACAGATTAGTTAGTTTCTTGGCATTGTAAGTCACCTGGACCAGTTATAAATGAGAAGACTTGGTCAATCTGTCCATTATGACCCAAAGTAAGTCGAATTTCCCCAAAGTCTTGGGAAGACTGACCACGAAGTCTATAACTATCCTCTCCTATTTCCACTCAGGAATAGGCATTATCTAAAGTACTCCTCCAGGATTTTGGTATTTGTACTTCACTTGCTAACAATTCAAACACTGAGCAACATAGTCCACAATATCCCTCTCATCCTGCACCACCAATAGTGTTGTTTCAGATTGTGGTACATTTTGGTGACTCCGGGGTGAATGGAGTACCTCGAGTTGTGAGATTCTTCCAGTTAATTAGCTCACCAACTCGGGGAACACATACCCGCCCCTTTATTCTCAAGATCCCTTCATCATCTAACACTGCTTCTTTGAATTCTTCCACAGAACTTTATCCCTAATCTTACCTAGCTTTTCATCTTCGAATTGTCTTGCTTTGATTTCCTCTTGCAGTGAGGATTAAGCCTCCATGTTGGCTAGTATCCCACCGGTTTCTGTCAGCGACAACCTCACCAAACTGTTTGCTAAAGTCTAAACTTCTCTGGCCATCGGCCACTGAGTAGCTTCCAAGCAAGCTAAACTGCCCATGCTCACTGTCTTCCGGCTCAATGTGTCTGCCACAACATTGACCTTTCTTGATGGTACAGGATAGTGATATCATAGTCCTTAAGCAACTCCATCCATCTCTTCTGCCTCAAATTGAGATCTTTCAGGGAGAATACATACTGCAAGCCGCGATGATATGTGAACACCTCACATCGAGCTTCATACAAATAGTGCCTCCAAATTTTCAGGGCAAACACTACTGCTACTAACTCTTGGTCGTGCGTGGGGTAATTCTTTTCATGCACCTTCAACTGTCTCGAGGCATAAGCAATAACCATCCCTTCCTACATTAACACAACACCTAACTTAGACCGTGAGGCATCATAATAAACAACAAAGTTTTTATCTTCCACGGGTAACACCAGGATAGGTGTTGTGGTTAGCAGAGTCTTGAGTTTCTGGAAACTTGCTTTGAATTCCTCTGACCACTGAAAAGGTACATCCTTTTGCATCAACTTGGTCAATGCCGAAGCGATGGAGGCGAAACCCTTCACGAACTGATGGTAGTAACTGGCCAGCCCATAAAACTCTAAATTTCCATCACATTAGTTGACCTCGCCCAATTTTTGACCGCCTCCATCTTCTGTGGATCAACTCGGATTCCCTCCTTGGAAACCACGTGCCCTAAAAAAGACATTGATTCCAATCAAAACTCACACTTGGTGAACTTAGCATACAACTGCTTCTCTTTCAACAATCCCAACACAATCCTTAGATAATTTTCATGTTCCTGCTTGGTCTTAGAATACACCAAGATATCATCAATAAACACATTAACAAAGGAATCTAAGTAAGATTTTAAATACTGTTTATCAGGATCATGAACACAGCTGGGGCATTAGTGAGTCCAAATGACATGACCAGAAACTCGCATACCTAGTTCAGAATGCTGTTTTGGGAATATTCTTAGCTTGGATTTTCAGCTGGTGATAACCGAACCTTAAGTCAATCTTCTAAAATACAGCTGCCCCCGTAATTGATCAAACAAATCATCTATTCAGAGAAGAGGGTATTTGTTCCAAATAGTTACCTTATTCAACCGGCGCTAGTCAATGCACATCCGCATACTACCATCTTTCTTCTTTACAAACAAAATTGGGGCACCCCACGGTGACATATTCAATCTGATGAATCCTTTACTAAGTAACTCCTATAACTACTCCTTGAGTTCTCTCAACTCAACGGGTGCCATTTGGTATGGAGGAATAGAAATGGATTGGGTACCTGGTTCCAAGTCTATACAGAAATCTATGCCACGGCCCGGTGGCATGCCGGAAAAATCCGCAGGGAACACCTCTAGGAACACACAAACAACCGGGACTGATCTATAGAAGGACCCTATGAACTAATGTCCCGAATATGCACCAGATACACTGAACAACCCCACTTTATCAACTTACATACACGAATATAAGAAATAAATTTCTTAGGAGCAGGGCTACAATTCCCTTTCAGCTCCAACCTAGACGACTCTGGACCCGATATAGTGATGGTCTTAACATAGCAATCTAGAATGGCATGGTAAGAGGACAACTAACTCATTCCCAAAACCATATCAAAATCAACCATGTATAAGATCACTAAATCAGTCTGAGTGTCACAACCTATGAAATCCACAGAACATGCACGACAGACTCTATCAACCACCACAGAGTCCCCAACAGGAGTAGACACATGTATAGGGATAGAAAGCACATCACAAACAAGTTTCAATCCCAATGCAAAGTAAGTGGACACATAAGAAAAAGTATAACCCGGATCAAACAATGCCATAGCCACTTGGTCACAGACAAGGATAGTACTTGTAATGACAACATCTAATGCCTCTACCTCTGGTCTACCAGGAAAAGCATAAAAATGGGCCTGATTACCCGCTTGAGAACCACCCCGATTGGGCTGTGCCACCCCTACCCACCTGAGCACGTCCTCTACCCTACTAAACACCACTCCTAATAGCTTGTTGACCACCTCATCCTATCTGTGGACGATATGGACTGAATGCACTACCTCCTCTCCTGGTAGGGGCGGAAACTTGAGGAGCTGGGTGAGAAACAATCTACCTGCCTTGTCCGAACCTTGGGCACTATATGTGGATGTGTCCAAACTCACCACACTCATGAAAAACCTTCTTAATAACTGGTCTCTAAGCTGGAATAGAAGAAATAGAACGAGCCCCAAAATTAGAACGAACCATCTGTGTACCCCCAACTGCACGTGACGGTCGTGGAGCTGTCCTTGGTGGACCTCCGACTGATACCTATATAGAGGAACGAATAGGGCACCCAGAGAAACATTGTGGTGCTGGAACGTTAGCATAAGAATCACTGAAAGAACCCATTCTCCGAGCCTTCTTCTCAGCATTCTATGCATAACCCTCCTATCTCACCCTTTCAACTAACTTCACATACTCTACCACCTCCTGGTAGGTCTTACCTGAGGAGACCATTTGTAGAACTGATACCTGGAGACCCACATTCACGCTTTTAACAAACCGCTTGATTGACTCCTATTCTGTGTGTAGTAAAGGTAGTGCATACCTGGATAGTGAGTGAAATCGAGCCTTATATGATAGAATTGATGAGCTCCCCTACTCAATGGTGGTGAACTCATCTGTCTCCTATCCCTCAGAGTACGAGGAACATATTTCTCTAGAAACGTGGAGTAGAACTAGGTCCAAGCCAACGATGGTGACCTCGCTGGCCTGCACTCCATAAAATCTCTCCACTAGAGCTTAGCATCCCCTATCAACCGAAAGGTCACAAACTCCACTTCGTACTTCTCTACCGCCCCCATCTTGTGGAGCCTCTCATGGAAGTCGATAAAGAACTCATATGCATCCTCTGCCTCTGTTACATAGAAAGTGGGAGGTTTCATCTTGGTGAACCTTAAAAACAGGTCATGCTCCTCCTCTGTCATCATTGGTCCCACTAGTGGCCTCGGGAACATGACGACTTTAGACATATTATCGATCCACGGAGCCACAATAGTTACATGCTGTATCCCGACCGCTACCCTGCTGGAGTTGTTGGTGCTTCCCCAATATCCGCAGGGCCGCTCGTTGAGAACCTGAGCTAGAACTTCAGAAGATGCTGGCGCGGCAGGAGCTTCTCCCTGTGTCGGAACCTCTACCACAACAGTCACCCGCTCCTGCACTGCTAGTGGCACGGGAGATGCAGACCTCTCCTTGACTGGAGTAGAAGCACGAGCCCCTCCTCTAACAGTAGCAGGTCTCCATCTATGACCTCTACCACTTTCTCTACCGCGAATTGCGGCTGCCACTGCTGGCTCGGGTGCTGCGTCTCTATTGCCATTGGTGCGTATTCTCACCATCTGGGAAAGAAAGAAGAGAAAGTTGTTAGATACCAATTTGGATCACCAGATACCAATTGGAATCAAGTAATTGCATGAGAGAAAAGAAGAAAGGAGTTTTCCTAAAGTCTTGTAGCCTCTCGAAGATAAGTTACGGACGCCTCCACACAGATCCGCGAGACTCTACTAGACCCGTCTTAGTCCAATGAGATCAACGAACCTAGGGCTCTGATACCAACTTAGTCACGACCCAAATGGCTATGATTGGAACCCACATTAATCCCCTTGATGGGCGAACCAACGATTCCCAAATTCTTAACCCGACATAGCATACTCAAAATGAAATGAACTTACAAGAAAACAAATGAATACAATCTTCTTAAAAATGAACAAAACAATACTTACAGGACTTAATTGTCATTACACCTCAACATCTAAACTACAATTCTAGAATGTTTAACCAAAGACAACATAAAAGAAAACCAAAATGTCCTGATGAAGGACATCTTCTAGAGGGAAGTGAATCAACCCATCTTGCTCCATCACCTTCTGAATAAACTGCTGCAACTAAAGGTGGGGATGAGAGGAGCTTCCTGGATCGAATTTTATACTTAGAAAAGAAGTGAAGGGGTAGGGTCAGTACATAACATTATACTGGTATGCATCATCAGCTGACCTCACATAATAACGTTTAAGTAGAGTAACAATAACATAATATAAGTATCCAAACATTTTATAGAAGTAAAATACCATTTTATTTACACTAGCTCTACTTAGGTGACAGTCCGCCTGCTTACTGGATTGGGCCTTTTGCTGCAGCGATCACTTGATCGCTACAATGGTCTCGCTGCAGCGGAAGAAGCCCCACTGCAGCATTACTGCCTTAGGCAGTAGCTCGAATTAGTTGCACCTTCAACAATTCTTCTGTCATTGTTTCATTAGTATCAATAAAGCACATACCTTTCGGCTCAATTTAGGATAACACAAGTATGAACAACAACAAGTACCATCTTTATCACTTGTAAACGCAACAGGAATTACAAACAAAATACACTCAACACTTAACATCATCGAAACCATGTCACACTTAGAATCAAGTTTATGTTCTTCTATTCAAGTCTAATAAACCAAACCCATAATTTTCAACATCACTTAACACATTCTTCATTCAGTCTCACATACGAGTTCAAGCATAACTTAAACATAGTAAACAAATGGAAATATGACGGGCACACACCTCCGACATATCACCATAACACTCGATCCATAAAATAGTGTACACACATGCTAGAGGGTCTTAATTTGCCCTTCCAGTCATGACCTGCAGGGGACTCTAGAAATTCATGTACTATGCTTGTGTGGCACCCGCTCCCACTCATACGCTCATCCGGATGCTCCCCTCGGACACGAGCCACTCAACAATAACGCTCGCTCGAATGCTCCCTCAGGCATGAGCCGCTTATCACAAGATTCTTTTACTATTGAAATCATCTCTCATTACGGAATGTAACAAGTTACAACCCACACGTATACATAAATAATTCAACATTTAGTAGTCTATATTCCACTCCATCACTCACACAATTACAAAATCATAGATTCACATTGAAACATCTTAAAGGAATTTCACTTCACAATTCCACAAGATTTTCACCACAGTATATGATCAACTCATGTTAATATGAGTTCCACTATTTAATTCAAATAGATAATATCATATCACGTAATGTCAGAAGACTAATCAAACATCATTATCACATATGCATACAAGTCATTATACAAAGTCTAACTCTTCTAACCATAACCTACCTCGAAAGTCGAAGACAACAATTCAGCTACTCTGCGGGAGTCTTGCCCTTCCTCAAAGCTTCGGATCATTCGAAATATACACAACAAGAGTAATTCATTACTTACTCTTCAATCATAGGTCTAATTAGATCAAAACCTCTCCTTTGGGGTGTTTTGCGAAAGTAAAAACCCCAATTTTACTTGGTTCTAATTTAATTTCCCGTGCAACCCTCGTTCCCAACACGTGATTCAGGAGAGTAATCAAAACTTTTCACTATCAACCCAAATCACCCCCCTAAACACCCTACAATCTAGCAACTAGGGTTTTTCTCTACAAAAACTTCCACCATTAAAGCTATACAAGGTGAGGGTCGTTACATACATGCCACTCTATAATCCAGCGCTAAGTCCATGCTATTTTCTCAGTTTTTAGCATTGAAATTGCTATAAACTCACAACACATCAAAGGGTAAGGCCAAGGCTACCCTATCCACTCCACACACCAGGGAAGGTATCATCTTGTGTGAGCCGGATATGAAAAAGCACTACACCATATGCCTTGGCAGATCAATCACTATGGAGAAGCGCTTTGATTTGCAAGGGTTGGGGGTTGCCTTCCCCAACATCACCAACAAATTCAATGACAGACAGTGGCTCATCTTTGTAGAGCCTCCACCCAACTACTACCCTAACCTTGTGCCAGAATTCTATGCTTCATACCAAGTAAGGCAAGACGCCATAAAGCATAAAAGGAAAGTAGATATTTCCCTTACTTACCCTCAGTCATGGTTTGAGGCATGGAAAGTCGACATCTTTCCGGATGCCATCAATGCTATATTCTGGGAGGATGAAATTGAATTTGGGACTAAATTTGCTAGTAGAATAGCCAACAAAGAAGATCAATTTAGGTGGATTGCAGGTTTCACTGCAAATTATCAGCCACTCTGGGCCACAATGGGGGGTGAGATCACAAGGCAAGACCTTAAATTTGAGGCCAAGTTGTGGCTAGAGTTTGTGTGCTCCCGATTAATACCTTCAAAAAATGATCAACAATTGAATCTCGAAGCAGCCATTCTAATTTCTTGCATCATGTTTGGGGTGCCAATAAGTGTTGGTGAGGTGGTTGCCACCCAGGTGAAGAGGAAATCCAGGAACCAAGGTCTCTCAATGCCCTATCTGGTGCTCATTAATCAGTTATGAATCAAAGCAGGAGTCCTAATATTTCTCGATGAAAACTAAAGCTCCGCCACAGGTGTCATTACTGTTGATAAGATAAAGGACATTGATGCTCCCCAAAATAAAAGAAAGAGGATGCTTGCTTGGGGAACACCTAAGGACTCTACTCATGTAGCATGGATAAGACTCCCATGGTTCTTGACCTTAACATGCCACAACCCGAGATGTCGGGGAAAGTATCCGATGAGGCACCATTTAAAGGGCCTTCACCTCCTCCTTTGTCCTCCCAACCAAGGGGAATCCATAAGCTGGTTGAGATGACACTATATCATGAGAATCAACTCTCAAAAGTTATCTCAAAATCTTCCAACCCTTATCATGAAGACAGTGAAGAAGGAGTTGAAGAGTGTATTTGATATCTTAAACAAGCTATATTCTCGAGTTGATGTGGTCGAGGGAGCAGTCTCCTCCCTCTGAGATGATGTATGAGACTTAAAAAGATGGGTACCAATGAAGGACCCATCCATGAGTTTATTTGATGTACCTATGGCTGGACCGTTGACAGCTCGAGGCTCCATTGATGATTTATTCGAGGGCTTAGGCAAGGAAAATGAGGCAGACCATGGAGATGGAAGCAGTGATGATGAAGCAGCCAATGATGAGGCCAAAGAGTAGCCACACCAGGGAGTTCTTTCCATCCTTTGTTCTTCATATGTACATTGGGGACAATGTAAATTCATAGTTGGGGGTGGGATGTATCTCTTTATTAGTTGGTTATTTATGTTCTTTATTGCCCTTGCCTAGTGTGATCTTTTATGCTTTGTATGTTTCTAGTCTTCCTAATTGTTGCTTAGATGAATGAACGCCCTTGTTGGGCTTGTGTTAAAATGGATTTGTTGTGTGGACATGTTAGTTACCAATGATGGGTCAAATTCGACTTTGCTAAATGATGGATGACCCAAGCTTTAAACAAAAATTCTCGCCTTTATTTATAGTAGTAGATAGTAATAAACTCCAAGGGTTTTCTTTACCATGGTTCTTTCCCAAGAAGCATTATTTTCTTTTTTTCTTTCATGTCGAATCGGGTGGCATTTCACAATGAAAGATTGATAGGTGACTTTCTTAAGGTAAAATACCAAGTTTAGAGTTAATTTGAGTCTTTTTTTTTGTTTCACTTGCTCTAAGAGGTACCACGAAATTTTTTTTGGTGTTGTAAAAGAATTTTTGAGAAAAAGGGGCACTCGAAGTAGAAAATTGAGCACTCTCTTGTTATGAGTTGTACATTCTTTGATTGACTTTTGACTCACATGATAATTTATCTTAAGTCATACCTTCGGTGTGGTTTTGATAGCATGTAAACCCCTTTGGATTGTGATGCCTTGTGTGGTAAGATATTTGGCTGAATTCTTGTGAATGTTAAATTGTCTAGAACTTTCCTTAAGTGTGATTCAAGACGAAATCCTAGATGTAGCTGCACTTGAAACATAATCTTAGGCATTTTTGGATAATCCACTTCACCCAAAATGACCTCCTTGAACATTTATCTTTTCTAACCAATGTTTGAGCGTTTGACCTTTTTCTTTTAAAATCATAATACAAGCCTAATACCCTTTTATAATCGCTATCTTGGCACCCATCCTCCCTAAGTGCTAAAGTTGAAAGAATGGAAAATGAGGCTTAAATCCAAAATGTGGGGAGAGATAAGGAAGAAATGAGGCAAAATCCTATATTTGGGGGTTTGAAAAAAGAGGAAGAAAATGTGAGCTTCAAAGAGAGGTAAAACCGAATTGTGATAAAATGAAGGAAATGGTTGGTTGAAAAAAATAAAAGAAAAGAAGTCTTGAAAGGTGCTACCTATTATTTATAAAAGGCTAATTGTGGATTCAAAGGGGATATAAGGAGGTTCTTTGTTATTGAATGAAAATAATAAATAAGGAGAGATAAATTGGAGTGAGCTCATCAATGAAGTGGGGTGTTCGAAAAAAAAGTGTTAACAAAAAGACATTAGAGAGGTTTAAGTCACTAGAACTAAACAATCATGCCATACTTAATTCAATTTCTCATTTGTGAGGAGATTCCTTGCTTGAGGACAAGCAATAGTTCAAGTTTGGGGATTTGATGAGTTGGTAATTTACCAACTCATTAGACCTTTGAGCATGAGCTTTTGCTTTTTTTTTTCAACTCATTTATGAAGGTTTTATGCCTTTTTCCTTTGATTTTGTAGGTATTAGGCTCAAATAAAGAAAACAAAGAAATTAAACAAAGAGCAGGTGCTGGGAAAGGGAGACCTATGTTTCCCAGGTTGGACACCGGCAAAACACAGGTGAGATGCGGAAGTAAACTTCCCTTAATCTAGACGTAAGCCATGGAGCACAGTCGGGCACCTACGTTTATGCAGAAGCTGAACTGGACTAGCTTCCATGACCTGCGGAGCACCCATATTTCGCGGATTTGCAAGTGCCGCGTATGTGATGCCATGCTGAAAAAGGAAAAGCTGTCCAGATCTAACACAAGAATGATTTAGAAGCTTCTAAGGGAAAAATGAGAATTCGTGCAGAATAATGAAAAGCAAACTTTCCCTATTTTTTACACACTTTTCATATTTGTAAAAAAAAAGTACTTTTTGTTTAGCTAATTTTGTAGAGGGAGAATTATAAAGAGAAGTAAGAGATAGTCTTCTTCTCCTTCTCTTTCAATACTTTTAGGGTAAGAAATTCTCCATTGAAGTATACATTGAAGCTTAAATTTACTATTCAATTATGAATGTGATTGAATCTTTTATTGATTTCATTATCTTATTTACATTCATGAGTAGCTACTTTAATTGCTAGGGGTGTGTGCTCGATATGGGTTGAGAGTTGATTGGGTGTTATTAATTTAGTCTTAGAATTACTTATTATGCATGAATCTAATGCTTTCTCTAAGTTTCAATGCAAATATTTATGGTTGCAAAAATAGATTGTATTTACTTATCTTGCTCTTGCTTGAAAAAAGGAAAGTAAGGTATGGGTGAGAAAGCATTAGTGGGGATTTGAGTTTTGTAAATGTTGGGTTGGGCTAGAAATAGCCAAAACCCATTTTCATAACTCAATTTAAGGATTAATGCTAGAAATAGCTTAATTCTTCCCCAAGCCAATATTGGTAATGTGTTAATTAAGCTTGAGGTTTGAAAGAGCTCAAGTAGAATATGCCTAAGTGGTCAAAAGACGTCTGAAATAAACTTGTCCATGGCTATTCATGTTATTAATTGATTCTTAAGACTTGTTGATTAACCCCAATCCTATCAATGCCCCATCAATAGTACATCCCTAGTATTTTCTCTCATTGTTTCTTCAACTTGCATTACATCATTTTGATATTGAGTAGAACCATATAGTGTTTTCATTTTTCCCCAACATTTATTTTATGTATTGTGATACAATGATGCTAACTAGTTTAGGTTGACATACAACTCTAGTAGTGATCTATCGCTATTCCCTGTGGATTTAACCCCGACTTATAAAGTTGGGTAAATCATACTGCTAGCGACCATGTACACTCTCTCCTAGCGAGAAGTGAATTTGGACGTGATCATCTCATGAGTTCGTACGACTTCTAGAATCGTCTCTTTCTCTTCATAAGTAATAAGAGATGAACGAGAAAGAATTTCAACTCAAACTTCTGGGGATTTAGTCTCTTAAATTCAGTTCTTCGATACCTTACACTTTTCTTCACAAAAAGGCCCTTGAGAGAAGAAGAAAACAACGTGGAAACAACCTCACATCAAAGGGGTTGCCTAAAGAGGTTCTTGCTCTAAGGGCTTTCCAAATTCGCCCAAATTTTTATGTACTCCATATAAAATCATTTTAATGATAAAATCAAAAGACACCACTGCAAAAAACTAACCTTAAACCTTAGAGAATATTAAAGAGAAACAAGAACCCTACAAGGGAGATAAGAGCTTCCATGAGTGGACTAGGGAGAGAAAAGAGATTTTTTCTTGTGTTTTTTGCGTTTGTATTATGTCAAAATGATATGAATATATACATATATATTATATAAGGGCATATAGGTCTTGGGACTGATCTATTTACCCGTGCCACTTTTTCATTTTAAGAGAATTTGGGCCATAAACTTCAAAGTAGGTGATCCACCTACTTAGCTTAAATTTTGTCCTAGTATTCTTGAGTAATCCTTTACTATCTTTTAATTAATATGGGTCACATATATAAGTATATCAAGAAAGTAGGATGTCCAGGAAAGCAACTTGACTAAGTAGGACGTCTAAACAGGTAGGACGTTTAAGCTAGTAGGTTACTTTGTCTTGCATTTAATTTTCTTTTCAAGTCTTATTCTTTTTAACTATACCCTCACTTTGTACACTTGAACACCTTAAACTTTAGGCTCAATATAGTATCATTTTTCCCGAGCTCGATTAAACTCGTTGATGCAACTTAGTCGTATACACGTGACATGGCCGTAATTGGAATTCTACTGACAATGTAAATTCCTAATCTAGAACTCAAATTGATAAGTGATTTATTTTTTCAGAATTAGACTCAAATACCTTTAATTTTATAAATAGTACTGCCTCTAACCCTTCGTATATTTGGATATGTTTTCATTCAAAGTCAGACCATAAACATGGTGACCTAGTATTGTGCCCAAGTGATGACATTTCGACATTTAGCTTTACTTTACTTGTGAACTTAGTTTTATTAGACCAAATACATTCCAAATCTTTCAAAAGTAATTTTATAAATGTCAAATTATTCATACATGTATAGGTAATTACAGGATGTTACATTATCCTCTCCATGGGATCATTCATCCTCGAATGAAAGCTGGGACTTACTATGAACTTAAGTTTGGTATTTCCCAAAATATTGATAGAGTTTTCTCTATAAACATGCCTATCCAAAACCTTTCATCTAACCAGAATACATATAAATATGCTTCATTCAGTGTCACCAAAAATCTAACACAAAATCAGAGAACAAATGGGGCTTCTCTCAGGCCTATACTCCAAATTAATATTGTGACAAGTAATGTAGCATACTTATATTTTGTGTCAAAGTAACTCACTTGTGAAGAATATTTGAGAATTTGAGATCATAGGTATGAACAATATCTTTCAGCATATGATACATGAATAGGGTAACAAATCATCTTATGATCAAATAAATGAATGGTTTTGTGAACAAGTAACAAATGATTCTATGATCAACTAAGTAGATACAACTAAAATTTGAACAAATCACATGTAGACCTATGGGGTCCTGAAACAAATTTTGATATAGAAATTTTCTTGAGTTCAAGTGGCTATATAACTCTGACTGTTATTCTAACGCCTATCCCTTAGGGTACTCAACAGATTACTGGTATGTTATTTTAAGGGCTATATACTTAGGGCTCAATCCATTGTCCCGGATCACATAGAGCTGCTTCTTGGTGATAATTTAAAAAACATAAGTTATTAATATAATATTTAAAATCTTTAGGCTGCAATATGTACGACATTTTTGTCAACTCTGAACGATCCTCCATTGCTTCTTTGTTATTATCTGAGTTCATCTAATAGGAGATCATATAATCGTATAGGCAATTAAACTATGACCATACTTAATACTTAAGACTTCAAATTGTGCAATTATTTAGCATGCAAATAAATTTGTTATGACATGAACATATGAACTATAACATTTTAAGAAGATATGATAAGCCGCTCAAATTCGCTCCAACTTATGATAGTGTAAATGGTCGAAGAAAATATAGTACTCAACTTAGAGTCGGAGTCGAATCCACAAAGACTATGTTGAGATCAAACTATCTAGAGCTTGTCAATCTAGATTTGTAGGTTTAGAGACTATTCAAAATAGAGTTAGACAAAATATAACTATACCTAATGAATGTAAATTGCTTAGGGGTTAAATCAATTAATGGAAAATACTAGGGAAGTGACCCCAATTATGGTTGAACCCCTAAATCACCCAATATGGGTAAAAAATTCAATAGTGGGCAATGGATGAACATGCAAGCAATGACTTAGGTAGTCCATGGGTATCTTTCAAAAGCATCATAAGTGTCAATCTACTTCAATGTTTTAAAATAAAGAGAACTCCCTTCTACCCAATTGCTTATTGTTAATTGAAATTCAACATATGTCTAGCAGAATCCATTAAACAAGGTTTAGGCCTTCAGTTATCATTGATTGATGCTAACCCAGCCTAAATTTATTCTCTCAAGCATCATAAAGGTAATTGGGAAGGATTGCGTGACTTTCACCATCAATTACATACTAAAAATAAACAATTAATTAAAAATTCTTAAGCCCACAATCAATTTTACCAAATTAGAATCATTAGGATTCACAATCCTAGATTTAGGTTTAGCTACCTACAACAAGAAGAAGAGTAGAAAGTAAATAATTAGATATCCTTACCAAAGAAATTGCAAATTGAAGAGGAAGACTTGAATTGATGAAATTGAATCTTCAAAGTTACAATCTAAATCTAAGTTCTACTCTACTATGGCTGAAAAGTAAAGTGCTCTATCTATCTATCCAATCTCTCTTGAAAAAAAAATCTATTTATACTAGGTCATAAAAACCCCAAGATAATTTAAAATGGGAGCGTCCCAGGTCACAAGGACGAATCGTCCTTTAGAAGAATGGACCATCCTTTGCTCTGTCAATTGAAATACTCGTCTACCCAAATGCCTTCCGTCCTTATATTGGCAGACCGTCTTGTGGAAAGACAGTCCGTATCTTGCTTCATCGATTAAAATTGGCTTCTATCTCCTCATGGATCCATCTTTGAATTGACGGATTATCTTCTAGAAAGATGTCCATTCTTCACCCCATCAATAATGAACCTCTTCAGAATGGTTTCTAGAAATAGTGGCACTTGCTGGACGGTTGAACATGCGGACCGTCCTTAAGAAAGGCGGTCTGTCCTTTGGTTTGTCTTTTGAATAGATTTTTGGCTTTAAATCCTCTTTTCTTCATTTTACTTTGGTTCCTAAAATATAGCATAATTAGGTTAGTTTTCACTTAATCTAGTGTTATACCCCGAGAGCCCAAGGATCAGACTCGGGATTCAAACGGGGAAAACTAAAATTTTTGCACCACTCGTTTTGTGACCCAGTGAGAATAGACCATGAATCCTTGGGTGACTCTTGGTGAGGGGATGGGGCCAATTTTGGAAGATGAAAATTTAAGTCACCACGGGCATGACCACGAGTCGTGGTCAGTCCTCACGACTCGTGGGGTCAGCCGTGGTCAAGGGGAATGAGTAAAGGAAATTGGGTAGGCAGTGTACTCAACGAGTGGTGACCACGAGTTGTGGCCACCCCTGATGAGTCGTGATGTGACCCATTACGAGCCTAGGAGACAAGGCAAGGTAGTGTACTTGACGATCAACATGACGAGTCATGACTAGTAAGGATGAGTCGTTAGGTCCCTTGTTGGTATCTCCTAGCAGTTAATTTTCTGCAAATTAGTAAGGGCCTTTTCGTAAATCCTAAGTTCCTAAAGCCTATACTACGTCATTTAAGGCTTGTTTTAGTGGGTTTTAGGAGGGGGAAAACCTATTCTAAGTTATTTTCTTCCATGCATGCAAACTTGAGAGGTTGAGAAGGTGATCTAGAGCAAGTTTTCAAGGTTCTCATTCAAATCCTTCTTGGGCAATCATAGAAGTGGTAGAATCAAGTCTTTTTGGGTATGTAGGGTCACGAATGGGTGTATCCGATCACACCCATGCCCATTCTCTAGTAATTAATGGAAATCTACTAAAAATCTATTGGGGTTTTAATTCGATGTTTATGAAAATCTAATGATTTGGAAATTGGTAAACTGTGATTTAAATTTTATATTATGGACTCTGTTCAGATTCTTATAACTGTTTTGATTATCAAATTATTGCTTTTGATTTCTACTAAATTAAGCCTAATTATATAAGATCTATAATGAATTGATTTATGACCTTCACTTCAATTGTTGATATTTACAAGCCCAGCATGAATTATGATTTAAATATGGATTTATTCAATTATCCATCATGATTTGATGATTTTCAAGCCATACGTATAATCTTCAAGTATGTGTGAAACCTATGATTCATAAATTATGTTTTGGCCGACTCACGGGCCTTATGTTATGGCTAGTTCACGTATGTATGAGTATGTTTATGATTATCATTATTGAACTAGCCCATGAATTCATGTATGTTATACTATGAGCACTATATATGTTTTGGGAGTAGTATCGAACACCGAGTAGGTTCGGGGCCTAGGTTCTGCCTCGGATCTCATAAACTACGTGCCACCGTAGGTATGTTGGGACCTCCTTTGCGACTGTCCCCGACCCAATTGGCCCTTCTCATGGTGATATCACACTTTGATGGTCCTACCCTTGGCAAGGTACGGACACCCTCCTGACTAGGGTTACAAGTCGAGCTTCATGTGTGCTCATATGGGGTATGTCGGTGAAGAGAATCTCCCACTATTCCTCACGATTTATGCATGTCTATGATTATGTATATTGGCTCAAGTTATGTTCAATACGACTTTCCTTTTATGATTATGATTTCAATTGTATTACGAATGTTTTGAAAACCTTGAGCCCTATGATATGTTATGTTATGATATTTATGATATGAGCATGATGTCCTACTCTTATGCTGTTTAGAGCTTTCCCACATTTTAATATCCATTTTACTTACCTTGCATACTCGGTACATTCCACGTACTGACCGCATACTTTCTGTGCTGTATCATCTTATGATACAGGTTTCGGCTCTTAGGCTCATCCTCATATCTAGAATAATATCAGAGTGCACTTTCAGCTTATTGGTGAGTCCTCATGTTCCGCGGGCCATTTGACAGACATTCATGCTACTTTTTATGTTTCAGTACTTGTCCGGGTTAGTTGGGGGTGTTGTCCCATCAACCCATCGTATGAAGTAGAGGCTTTCAGACAGTAAGTAGTACTCAGTTTGCGTGTATGTCTAGAGATTTCCTTATGTTACGATATGTTATGATTATGTTTACGTTTCTGCTATGCCTTGTGATTCGTCTTCCGCTTATAATGAATGAAGTTAGATGTATGCTTATGCCATGGGTCAACTTGGGGCCTCTCGGGGTTTCTTGTCCGGTGTTACGATCTGGGACTACGTCCAGGTCGTGACTTCTAACTTCTTAAGACATGCAAAATGCTATGAAATGAAGCAAAGACGTGTCACAAATTTCTAACACATCAACACCTCCAACTTTAATTGACTTTTACTTTGTAGTGTGTGATTAATGATGAAAGTTACTCACTCTTTCACAATTCCCTTTATGATGCTTGAGAGAGGAAATTTAGGTTGCGTTAGCATCAACCGACAATAACTCAAGGCCTAACCCTTGTTTAATGGATTTTTCTAGATATAGGTTGAATCTCAATTGACAATAAGAAATTTGGTAGAAAGGAGTTCTCTTCAATTTGATAAAATTAAAGTAGATTGACAATATGGTGCTGTTGAAAGATACCCATGGGTTGCCTAAGTCATTTCTTGCATGTTCATCCATAGACCACTCTCAATTTACCCATATTGGGTGATTTAGCGGGATTGACCATAATTGGTGTCAATTCCCTAGTACTTCCCATTAATTGATTTTACTCTTAAGCAATTTACATTCATTAGCTATAGTTAGATTTTGCCTAACCCTAATCTGAATAGTCTTTAAACCTGTAAATCTATATTGATCAGCGCTGGATAGTTTGGACTTAACGCAATCTCTATAAATTCGACCCCCTACTCTAAGTTGGGTACTATATTTGGTTCAACCGTTTATACTACCATAAATTGGAGAGAATTTGAGTGGCTTATCAAATATTACGGTATCGTTGCCAGGGACTATGACATATGTGATATCTAGCACTATCAGTTTACTTTGTTTAATTAGACATATTCTTTCACTTTTTCTTTTGCTTTTGTTGTTTAGTACAGGATCATGGCTATTCCATCGGGAGAGTTGGATAATATGTTTGTGAAAGTCAATGATGAAGTTGACTATTCAAGCGCCATTATTCTGCCTAGAGTGAATGCTATGTCTTTCAATATAGACAATAGTATATACACCATGCTCAAGGTGGAAGGCAAGTTCCGTAACTCCACACAATGATCCTCACCAACATTTGAAGAATTTCTTGGAGGTATGCAACGTCCAGAAGCAGAATAATGTTTCTGATGATGCCACTCAGCTTAAGGTATTCAAATACTCATTGGCCAAAAAGAAAGATAATGGTTGCATAGTCTACCTCCGAATTGAATCCATACATGGCAAGAGCTTGTAAATGTCTTCCTCAAAAAGTGGTTCTCGCCAAGTAAGAAAGCGGAGCAGACGAACATAATCTTCTATTTTCGACAACTCCCTAGGGAGAAGTTGTTTGAAGCTTAGGATATGTTTAAGAATATATACTTCGGGCTCCTAATCATGGGTTTCCCGAGAATATTTTACTTGAGAAGTTCAACATAGGTCTAGTCCTACTGATGCAGTCTGTTGCAAATAATGCTGCTAGAGAATACTTCATGGACAAGACCTTCTGATGTGCCGTGATTTTACGACACTTTCGACGCTTAAAACCAAGAAATTATGCACATTCTGGGTATGTTTATATAGGTATGATGTGTTTTGTGTTTAATGTTGCAGGAAAACAGGTTCGAAAGTGAATTGGGAAAATTAATGCTGCAAATAACTAAAAAGGCGACTGCCAGGCACTTCACGAGTCATTGGCAGGAAGCACGACTTGTTGCTGAAGGAGTGGGTAACTATTGAGTGTTGAAGATGAAAGACTAGTGTACCTGACGGGTTGAGGGAACGATTCGTTACATCTGGTAATGAGTCGTAAAGTCAGTCTTGAAGACTAGAGAGAAATTATTTCCAAAGTTACCAGTGGAGATGACGACAGACTTAATGAGTCGTTAGTTGACTAAATGACTCATTGGCATATCACTAGAACCAACCGTAAGGTGCACTGGAATTTTGAAGGAGTTAGACCACGAGGGGCCTAACGAATCGTGCCCAGGAACAACGAGTCGTTAGGTGACCCATTGCCACAACTGGGTACGATGCTGAGGACGACTAATTTTTAGCAAGGTATGACTCGTCAGATGTTACACCCGTAAAATTCCCAACACATAGATGGCCTATTCGTGTGTTGGTTAAGAGTATTTGAAATCCATACATGCTAGAAAAAGGCCCGGGGAAAGACCGGACGAGAAACCTGTCGAACCATCACGGAAGGAGCTGGGGCAGAGCCCCTCCGCGATGGCAATGTGTCACTGAGGTGGAGCCTCCGCGTTGGCTCCGTGACACTTTGGCCCTGTCCAGGCCCAAGTATATAAAGCCTCCACTTCGGTTCATTTCATTATTATATCAAATAATTTCCAGAAGCTCGTGAGAAAACAGAGAGGGTGTGAAAGTATTGTTAAATTATTGCTCGATTACGCCATCAAACGGAGTCCAAATCCAAATTAACCTCAGATACCGAGGTATTTAGCAGCAAGGAGCATTCCTATGGATTTAGTTTCACGAAATTCGGCCGACAAATTGTCGTGCTACCAGACTAAGGTAAGTGGAATTGCTCCAGATTAGTGTCTATGTGCTCCTAGCCTTAAAGTGAATATTTCTCCCTTCTGGACTTTCGAGAAATAGCAAGTTTTTGACCGTCTTTCGATAAGCTAAAGTTTAGGCTATAAATATATCAAAAGTGACGTTTTCTTTTAGAATATTGGTGTATTTAGTTCTAATTGACATATATGTAAATGCAGTTGGGAGAAATAGCTAGAGTACTGACCGAGCTTCATCCGTTTGTCAGATAAACCGAGGTTAAGGTATGTAAAACCAATTTCTTCGGCAAGTTAGTAGTTTTAGCCTTGTATAGCACAGTAAACTCCGTAGTAGAATTCCCGAAGTTGAATATTGAGTATTGTGCAAGTTCAGTAAATCTGGTTTGCGTTGTTATATCGTACTCAGTCCGTAAGTTAGTAAAGCATGCGCCAGTATGGCAAGTTAGCATTCCAGACTCAGTATAGCCCAGTATGTGATTAGCAAGCATGTTTCTAGAATAATATGACAGATATTCAGAATAAGAGTTAGTAAAGTAAAATTAGACTTCAGATAGTATCTTGGCTACAGATTAGCCATACAGACAGATGATATCTTGGCTACAGTATATCCATACAGTTAGATAGTATCTTGGCTACAAATTAGCCATGCAGTTAGATAAAGATCACAGATTCAGTATAAAGCAGTATGAGAATCAGTATAATATAGAAAGAGATCAGAATAGGAAATCAGAATTCAGATAGTATTTTTCAGTTTAAACATGCTTGCTATATATGTGCTTATTGTTTGTTGAGACTTGGTTGTATCGTGAGGACACCCTTTTGAGCGTCCTCGCCGCCCCTGGGTTGGTAACTGTGTCGCCCACTGAGCGGGTGGGTTTACGTCACTCCAAGGAGTGGCATGCCGTCCCTAGTTTGGACGAAGATGGGATGAAGCTTTCCCCATATCAGGCTGATCAGCATTACAGTACAGATAGCCGTGTTGTGCGCAAGCGCCCAAGGAACAGATTCAGATACAGTTACAGTTACAGATATAGTATAGGAGTCCTCCGGACAGACACGGTTACTTATATCGGAGGCTATGGCCTGAGCCGGAGACCCATGGGGCCGGCAGAGGTGCTCGTAGTTAGTAGATGAGTGGAGTGACTTATTTTTGGCTAGTTTTGACCCGGGTAGGGGTATATAGATTGTTTGCTTGCTTGGCGCCATCCGACTTATGGGGGTTGGTATTGGCTCTTGTTTGCTATATATATATATATATGTATTTATGTGCTATATATTAGTTAATAGACAGCAGGCCGCCGCGTCTACAGGTACGCTCCTGCCCTATCACAGCACAGAAAGTCTGATTCAGTTCATATCAGTTCTTACAAATTCAGTTATCTCCTGCTCTTCAGAATTGCTAGTTATGTTATTTGTATTCAGTTGTATCCAGTTTCTTTTCATACTCAGTACCAGTGGTACTGATACCCATTTGGGGCGCTGCATTACTTGCCTGCAGGTACTCATAGACGAGGAGGCGATCCCTCGTGATTCCAGCCAGCTTATAGAGTCATCAGCTCCTGTTATCCGGAGCTTGATATTCAGAGGTGTCATTTTCTTTTATTGTATAGCATGGGTAGGCCAGGGCCCTGTCCCGACCATTTCATCAGTACTCATAGAGGCTTGCAGATTGTATATATTCATCTCCCTGTGGTTAGTTGTGCCGGTCTTGTGAGGCCGTGCGTTTTGTTTAGCTATTTAGCATTGTTGATTATGTTGGCCGTGTGGGGCCATAGTATGATAGTAGTGGTGACCTTGCCGGTCACGTAGTTATTCAGTATTCTATTATTGAGTTACAGATAACTAGACAGCATGGTGGCCTTGTCAGCCTGCATAGGTTTCCCCCTTTGTAAGTATGTTTCTGGTTAGCTGAAGTTTTATACAGGTGGCTATAGGCCCAGTCAGCCGGAGGCTGTGTTTACAGCCGTTATATAGCCCGTTGTTTCCAGAAATCTGAGTTAGAGCTAGCCAGGCACCAGATATGCTTAGGCTCACCAGTTAGCAGTCTAGGTCCTACTAGGGCACTTGGTGCCAGTCATACCCCCTAAGGCGGGGCGTGACAAACTTGGTATCAAAGCAGGTCGTGTCCCAGGGAGTCTGCAAGCCATGCTAAGTTAAATCTTGTCTATGGATGTGTTGTGCACCACATACTATAGGCAGGAGGCTGCGAGGGATGATAGGATGGTTACTCTTCTTTCTCATTCAGTCGTGCTATAGAGCGGTACAGTATAGGGTTGGGTCCCTAAAACTTATCATATTCTTTGTCTACAGATAAGAATGGCAGACCAGCATCACCCTGCCACCGGCAGAAGATTAGACACAACAGCAGGAGAAGGCACCAGCAGGATGCCTTACTTCCATTCAGAGTCAGCCCGATCTGAAGGCGATATAGAGGCTTCATCACAGCCCTCTCAGCAGTCCCCCTCACATCAGGAGCCGTTGGGCACGACACCGCCTCCGATAGCTCCTGTACCTTCGCCATCAGACCAGGAAGTTCGGAGCGCAGTGGTTATGTTGGCACAAATGATGGCCACACAACGCCAGTCAGTGCCACCTGTAGCGGTAGAGCCTTCAGGTGGGTCAGGTAGTTCCAGGGTCAGGGAGTTTTTGGCACTAGGTCCCCCACAGTTCACTGGGTCAGATCAAGTAGAGGACCCGCAGGATTTCCTAGATCAGATGCAGAGAATTTTTTGGGTTATGAATGTGACCCCTACAGAATCAGTTGAGCTGGCAGTGTTTTGGTTGCGGGACATAGCTGTATTATGGTACGAGAGTTGGGAAAGGTCTCGAGGGAGAGATGTTGCCCCTCCGACCTGGTCCAGCTTCTCGGAGGCCTTCCTGGACCGTTATTTGCCACGGGAGATCCGACAGGCCCGGATGGATCAGTTTTTGCATTTTGAGCAGGGGGCGAGGAGTGTACGAGAATATGCCCTACAGTTTGACTCCCTAGCCCTCTATGCTCCAGCTTTTGTGGACACTATGCCATCCAGAGTCCACCGGTTCATTATGGGTCTGAACTCGGAATATATTGAAGCCTGCATGACGGCTACGTTACGAGAAGATATGGATATTGCCCGAGTACAGGCCTTTGCCCAGACTATTGAGGGCCTTAGACAGCAGCAACAGGGCAGTAGACAGAAAAATCAGGAACAGTGCCGCAGAGACAGATCAGATGGAATGCAGAGGGAGGTTCAGAGAGGAACCAGGCCTCGATTGTCAGACAGACCCCCTTGACCCCCATCTCCACCACAGCAGTAGCAGCGAGGTAGATTTGCTCATCGAGGGCAGTTAGAGTCTGGTGGCAGTTCTGGAACAGTAGATTCCCCACAGCAGAGAAGGGGAGAGCAGAGCAAATTTACACCCCCACCCTGCCCTAATTGCGGCCGACCTCACATCGGAGCTTGTAGATATGGCTCCTCGGGGTGTTATATTTGGGGGCAGGAGGGGCACCACATGAGAGATTGTCCGGCTAGGGGATAAGAGAGCAGAGATAGTCAGGACAGGGGATCTGCAGGGCCACAAGCTCCAGCAGCCTTGGCAGGGCGTAGGCCCTCAGGTACAGCAGGTAGAGGCCGAGGTAGATTAGGAGCCTCCAGTTCAGGTACGGGCTCAAGCCATACCTATGCATTACCAGGGAGACAGGACTCAGAGGCGTCTCCAGATGTAGTGACAGGTATGATGACTATCTGTTCGTGCCCTGCTTATGTACTGATTGATCCAGGGTCCACTCTGTCATATATTACCCCATTTGTGGCTCGAAAGTTTAATGTGGCACCAGAGTTATTACAACAGCCCTTTTCAGTATCTACACCCGTCGGTGACTCCATTATAGCTAGTAGAATTTATCGAGGGTGTACAGCAGAGGTTGCTGATCGCCAGACTACAGTAGATTTGGTAGAGTTAGAAATGATTGATTTCAATGCCATTATGGGTATGGATTGGTTGGTGCCATGTTATGCTAACGTAGAATGTTGGACCAAGACGGTCTGATTCCACTTTCCAGGAGAGGCAGTGCGAGAGTGGAAAGGCAGCACAGCTACTCCAAAAGGTAGGTTTATTTCCTACCTTCAGGCGAGGAAATTGATAACTAAGGGATGTATTTACCACCTAGTCAGGGTTCAGGATGTTCGGGTGGAATCTCTGACACTCCAGTCTGTTCCAGTGGTGAATGAATTCCCTGATGTATTTCCAGACGAATTACCTGGTATTCCTCCAGAAAGGAAGATAGATTTTGCAATTGACTTGCTACCAGGCGCTCAACCTATATCAATTCCTTCGTATCGCATGGCTCCTGCTAAACTCAAAGAATTAAAAGAGCAACTAAAGGACCTGCTAGATAAGGGTTTTATCAGGCCGAGTACTTCACCGTGGGGTGTGCCAGTTCTATTTGGGAGAAAGAAGGATGGCTCGCTCCGCATGTGTATAGATTACTGGCAGCTGAATAAAGTTACAGTAAGAATAAGTATCCGCTTCCCAGAATAGATGATTTGTTTGATCAGTTACAGGGGGCCAGATATTTCTCCAAGATTGAGTTGCGGTCCGGATATCATCAGGTTCGAGTTCGTGAAAGAGACATTCCTAAAACGGCTTTCAGGACCCGATATGGACACTTTGAATTCCTAGTTATGTCCTTTGGGTTGACGAATTCCCCAACAATATTCATGGACCTGATGAATAGCATTTTCAGACCATACCTGGACCTGTTCGTGATAGTGTTTATTGATGATATTCTGGTGTATTCTCGCTCTAAAGCAGATCACCAGGCTCATTTACGGACAGTGCTCTAGATTTTCAGGGACCGTCAATTATATGCTAAGTTCTCCAGGTGTGAACTCTGGCTGAACTCGGTAGCCTTCTTGGGGCATATTGTGTCGGATGCTGGTATACAGGTTGACACGCAGAAGATAGTAGCAGTTAAAACCTGGCCTATGCCTACCACTCCGACCGAAGTCCGCAGTTTTCTGGGGTTAGCTTGATATTACAGGAGATTTGTTGAGGGATTCTCTACTATAGCGGCACCTCTGACCAAACTAATGCAGAAAGCAGCGAAGTTTCTGTGGACAGAGGCATGTGAGTAGAGCTTCCAGGAGTTAAAAGACAGATTAACCTCCGCCGCAGTGTTAGCATTGCCGGAAGGTACAGAAGGTTATTCAGTGTATTGTGACGCATCAGGCATTGGGTTGGGTTGTGTGTTGATGCAGCATGGTAAGGTGATTGCGAATGCTTCCAGACAGCTGAGGAAACACGAAAAGAATTACCCTACCCACGACCTGGAGTTAGCCGCAGTGATCCACGCCTTAAAGATATGGAGACATTAATTGTATGGCGTCCATATGGATATTTTCATAGATCATAAGAGCCTACAGTATATCCTCACCTAGAGGGAGTTGAATCTGCGACAGCGTCACTAGTTGGAGCTATTAAAAGATTATGATGTGGATATTCTGTATCATCCAGGAAAAGCCAACGTAGTAGCAGATGCTCTCAGCCGTAAATCCATGGGAAGTTTGGCATATTTGTAGCCCGAGCAGCGGGAGTTGGTCAGGGAGATACATCAATTAGCCAGCCTAGCCGTTCATATAGCAGACACAGAGGACAATAGAGCGGTAATTCAGAACACCGCCATGTCATCATTAGTTGTGGAAGTAAAAGAACGGCAGTATGAGGATCCTGACCTGATCCAGCTCAAAGACAGAATCCAGCAGGGTAAAGCGCTAGATTTTCAGATAACTGAGGAAGAAGTGCTATTATGTAAAGGCCGCCTCTGTGTTCCAGATGTTTCAAGGCTCCACCAGCAGATTATGAACGAGGTACATTACGCTCGTTATTCTCTTCACCCCGGTGCGACGAAAATATACCATGATATCAAGGAGAATTATTGGTGGCCAGGAATGAAAAGAGAAATAGCAGAATTTGTAGCCCAATGTCCTAACTGCCAACAGGTAAAAGCGGAACACCAGAAACTAGGCAGATTGACTCAGGACATAGCTGTGCCTCTCTGGAAATGGGAAGCAGTGAGTATGGATTTTGTAGCAGGATTACCCCGTACCAGACATAGACATGACTCCATTTGGGTAATAGTTGACAGACTGACGAAATTAGCCCACTTCCTACCAGTGAAAGCTACTTTCTCTGCCGAGGATTACGCTGGATTGTATATCAGAGAAATAGTTAGATTACACGGTGTTCCAGTATCTATTATCTCTTACAGAGGAGCACAATTTACAGCTAGATTTTGGCAGTCATTTTAGAGAGGTCTTGGAACCCAGATTAATTGGAGCACAGCATTCTACCCTCAGACAGATGGACAGGCTGAGCGCACTATTCAGACGCTCGAGGACATGCTATGAGCGTGTGTGCTAGATTTTGGAGGTAGCTGGGACGAGCATTTTCCGTTAATTGAATTTGCTTATAATAATAGCTATCACTCAGGTATTATGGGCGAAAATGCAGATCGCTGGTTGGCTGGTTTAAAGTGGGAGAATCAGCGTTGATTGGGCCAGACATCATTCAACAGTCAGAGAAGAAGGTAAAGTTTATCAGGGAATGCCTACTGATTGCATAGAGCTGCCAGAAATCATATGCTGATGTGCGGCGCAGAGACTTAGGATTTGATGTGAATGACTGGGTATTTCTTAAAGTATCTCCGATGAAAGGGGTGATGAGATTCGGCAAGAAAGGTATCTCCGATGAAAGGTCCGAAATTTGTTGGGCCTTATCAGATTCATCGAAGGATAGGCTAAGTAGCATATGAGTTGAACTTGCCTACAGAATTGGAATCCGTTCATCCGGTCTTTCATGTATCTATGCTGAGGAACTGCATAGGAGACCCATCCAGAGCAGTCCCAGTCCAGGATATCCAGGTTACGGAAGAGCTGGCCTATGAAGAGGTTCCAGTAGCCATCTTAGACAGACAAATTCGTAGATTGAGAACTAAAGATATTGCATCTGTCAAGGTATTGTGGCGTAATAGGAACCGAGAGGAGATGACTTGGGAGGCGGAGGAAGATATGAAGACCAGATACCCTCATTTATTTCAAGCCTAGTCAGGCGACAAGTATGTTAGTATTATTATCTTATGTAGTTCCTTATAGTATACATATAAATGAGAAGGTCTATTTTAATCTGTCATTTAAATACTATAGTATTGTGTGGAGTACCTGTAAGGGACTTTTCTACATTTCAGGTTTTTGGGATAGTCCATATTACAGGGGAAACTCTACCGAAATTTTTCTAGAAACAAGTTGAGTAAGTTGAGAAGTCCTCTAGATAGAAGTTTACATTTGAGGACGAATGTTCTTAAGGGGGGAGAATGTTACACCTCGTAAAATTCCCAACACATAGATGGCCTATTCGCGTGTTGGTTAAGAGTATTTGAAAGCCATACATGCTAGAAAAAGGCCCGGAAAAAGACCGGATGAGAAACCTGACGAACCATCACGGAAGGAGCTGGGGCAGAGCCCCTCCGCGATGGCAACGTGTCACGAAGGTGGAGCCTCCGCGTTGGCTCCATGACACATTGGCCCTGTCCAGGTCCAAGTATATAAAGCCTCCACTTCGGTTCATTTCATTATTATATCAAATAATTTCCAAAAGCTCGTGAGAAAATAGAGAGGGTGCGAAAGTATTGTTAAATTATCGCTCGATTACGCCGTCAAACGTAGTCCAAATCCAAATTAACCTCAGATACCGAGGTATTTAGCAGCAAGGAGCATTCCTACGGATTTAGTTTCACGAAATTCGGCCGACAAATTGTCGTGCTACCACGCTAAGGTAAGTGGAATTGCTCCAGATTAGTGTCTATGTGCTCCTAGCCTTAAGTGAATATTTATCCCTTCTGGACATTCGAGAAATAGCAAGTTTTTGACCGTCTTTCGATAAGCCAAAGTTTAGGCTATAAATATATCAAAAGTGACATTTTCTTTCAGAATATTGGTGTATTTAGTTCTAATTGACATATATGTAAATGCAGTTGGGAGAAATAGCTGGAGTACTGACCGAGCTTCGTCCGTTAGTCGGATAAACCGAGGTTAAGGTATGTAAAGCCAGTTTCTTCGGCAAGTTAGTAGTTTTAGCCTTGTATAGCACAGTAAACTCTGTAGTAGAATTCCCGGAGTTGAATATTGAGTATTGTGCAAGTTCAGTAAATCTGGTTTGCGTTGTTATATCGTACTCAGTCCGTAAGTTAGTAAAGCATGTGCCAAAATGGCAAGTTAGCATTCCAGACTCAGTATAGCCCAGTATGTGATTAGCAAGCATGTTTCTAGAATAATATGACAGATATTCAGAATAAGAGTTAGTAAAGTAAAATCAGACAGTCAGATAGTATCTTGGCTACAGATTTGCCATACAAACAGATGATATCTTGGCTACAGTATAGCCATACAGTTAGATAGTATCTTGGCTACAAATTAGCCATGCAGTTAGATAAAGATCACAGATTCAGTATAAAGTAGTATGAGAATCAGTATAATATAGAAAGAGATCAGAATAGGAAATCAGAATTCAGATAGTATTTTTCAGTTTAAACATGCTTGCTATATATGTGCTTATTGTTTGTTGAGACTTGGTTGTGTCGTGAGGACACCCTTTTGAGCGTCCTCGCCGCCCCTGGGTTGGTAACTGTGTAGCCCACTGAGCGGGTGGGTTTATATCACTCCAAGGAGTGGCATGCCGTCCCTAGTTTGGACGAAGATGGGATGAAGCTTTCCCCATATCAGGCTGATCAGCATTACAGTACAGATAGCCCTGTTGTGCGCAAGCGCCCAGGGAATAGATTCAGATACAGTTACAGTTACAGATATAGTGTAGGATTCCTCCGGACTCAGACACGGTTATTTATATCGGAGGCTATGGCCCGAGTCGGAGACCCATGGGTCCGGCAGAGGTGCTCGTAGTTAGTAGATGAGTGGAGTGACTTATTTTTGGCTGGTTTTGACCCGGGTAGGGGTATATAGATTGTTTGCTTGCTTGGCGCCATCTGACTTATGGGGGTTGGTATTGGCTCTTGTTTGCTATATATATATATATGTATTTATGTGCTATATATTAGTTAATAGACAGCAGGCCGCCACGTCTACAGGTACGCTCCTGCCCTACCACAGCACAGAAAGTCTGATTCAGTTCATATCAGTTCTTATAGATTCAGTTATCTCCTGCTATTCAGAATTGCTAGTTATGTTATTTGTATTCAGTTGTATCCAGTTGCTTTGCATACTCAGTACCAGTGGTACTGCCGCTAGTTTGGGGCGCTGCATTACTTGCCTGCAGGTACTCATAGACGAGGAGGCGATCCCTCGTGATTCCAGCCAGCTTATAGAGTCATCAGCTCCTATCATCCGGAGCTTGATATTCAGAGGTGTAGTTCATTTTCTTTTATGGTATAGCATGGTTAGGCCGGGGCCCTGTCCCGACCATTTCATCAGTACTCATAGAGGCTTGCAGATTGTATATATTCATCTCCCTGTGGTTAGTTGTGCCGGTGGTGTGAGGCCGTGCGTTTTGTTTAGCTGTTTAGCATTGTTGATTATGTTGACCGTGTGGGGCCATAGTCTGATAGTAGTGGTGACCTTGCCGGTCACATAGTTATTCAGTATTCTGTTGTTGAGTTACAGATAACTAGACAGCATGGTGGCCTTGTCAGCCCGCATAGGTTTCCCCCTTTGTAAGTATGTTTCTGGTTAGCTGAAGTTTTATACAGGTGGCTATAGGCCCAGTCAGCCGGAGGCTGTGTTTACAGCCGTTATATAGCCCATTGTTTCTAGAAATCTGAGTTAGAGCTAGCCAGGCACCATATGTGCTTAGGCTCACCAGTTAGCAGTCTAGGTCCTACTAGGGCACCAGGTGCCAGTCATACCCCCCAAGGCGGGGCGTGACATCAGAGGTCCAAATGAATTTTGACCAAGCCCGTGGTCACTGGCGACCTGGTTTTCAGTTTCAGTTAGGAAAAGGTTTTCTTGGAACTATAAATACATTGTTTAAGTTTATTTTTGAGGTGAAGCCGATTATCATTATTTTTCACATAGGATTTTGGTGTTGTACGATTATTCTTGGATCAAGAAACAAGGTTTACAATTTTGTTCTTGAATTTGAGGATCAAAAGCAACATTAGAATTTATTCATCAATTTTGGAGTTTTATTCAATTTACTTGGTTTTTTTCTACGATAATTTGTAAGTTGCAATTATGATTTATTCAATAATTTGTGATTGTGATCATACAAGCATGAGTAGCTAAACCCATAACTAGGGTTGTGGGAACCAAGATGAATTAACACATATAGGTTAAATACTTAGTGATTCCTGAACGGGGTTTTATGCATGTATTGTTTTTCTCTTCGTTTTGATTGATTCTTGATAGTTGCAAGCATTAGGACTTGCCTTATTCTTACTTACCGGACCAAGGAGGTAATAAATGGGAAAAGAGATTAACAACGGAGATTTGAGTCTATCAACCCTCATCTAATAGCTTGAGCTTGTCCAGGGATAGCTAATCTGATGTTAAGGGTAAGGGTCAATTAAACATACACCCGTATATGGACCAAGTTGCGTGGTGATTATTATCTAGCTAGGGGACCAACCATTTAAGTGAACCTAACTTACCGATATTGTATGTTGAACATCGAAATAGATCACTAGTGTAAAAACCTTGTGGTTATGAAGTCTTGGGAAAACAATCCCTAGTCAAGTCATTAATTGAATACAAATCGAATTTGATCTAAGCATTTAGTAGTTTTACTTTTATTTATTATTTTATTTCTTTCCCCTGTAGGAAATAAATAACTCAATAATAGCAGCTATTCGCATTAACTTAAGTTCTTTCCATATTCCCTGTGGGATCAACCTCAACCTCTAGTTGGGTTCTATATTTGACATCGATTGCTTTATATCTCTATTGCGAGGTGTAATTTGGGCAACATCAAATTTTGGCACCGTTGTCGAGGAATACGGCTAAGGCTTTTGTTAATCGGGTTTGCTTTACTATTGCTTCTTATTTCTTTTGTTGTTTTGGTTGCTTAACAGGTCGTAGGTTTGTGCATGATCGATACTAGGAGCCAAGGAAATCCCCTGGTTCCAATGGATCATGAACTTGAGTAAACATTAAGAAGCCTGAGAAGAATGGCCAACATCCAAGAACAGGAAACCATGGACCAAGCCACAACGAGAATGTTTACTGAAGAGCAAGCTCGGGCTAGAGATCGTGAGTTAGCTAGAGTTGCTGAGAGCAACGTCTAGTTGCAGAAGTGGAGAGAGCTAGATGACCCAGAGGTCCAGAACAATAGAGACACCGGTATTTTGATGAGGATGATGATGATGATATAGATGAAGCCGGTGCCACTAGAGCTATAGTCCCTCCTCCTTTGCCTGCTGGGTAGAAGTTTGACATTACTAGTGCAATGATCCAACTGCTCAATATGAAGGGAATATTTGCGGGTCTTGCATCTGATGATGCCCACGCTCACTTGACAAATTTCATGGGTATATGTAAAGCAAACAAAAAAACGGGGGTGAGCCAGGACGCAATCAGACTAAGGTTATTTCCATTCTCACTAGGGAGTGAGGCAATGATGTGGTTGGCCGAGTTGTCGAATGATTCAATCACTACTTGGGGGGAATTTAAGAGAGCTTTTATTGAAAGGTTCTTCCCACCTTCCAAAGCACTGTAGTTGAAGGATGAAATATATAACTTCAGGCAGCTAAATTCTAAGACATTTCACGAGACCTGGCTGCGTTTCAACAAAAAGCTCAAAAGGGTGCCAAATCACAGGATTCCAGATGATACATTATTGGAGATCTTTTATAGGTCTCTAAATGCCAACACCAAGGTGGTGGCTGATACCGTCTCCGGAGGAACCTTTATGAGCCACACTTATGCAGAGGCTATGGAGCTGCTAGACAGGATCACCAAAACCAACCGAGCTTGGCACACTAGAGAGTCGGAGATTCCGGCTGGTTCTTATGCGGTTGGTATGTCTGCAGAACAGAGGAGAAATGATGAGGAGCGTGATCAAGATATTGCAGAGATAAAGACCACTATGGGGTTGCTTGCCAAGCACTTGATGGGATTTGGACAAGAGAAAGTGAATGCTGTGGGTTCACAGGGAAAGGCCCCGAGAAATGATGGATGTGAATCTGAGTCTGAAGAAGAAGCTAATTATTTAAATGATCAGAGGGCGGGTTTCCGAACCAGCACCCAAGGGTCTAACCAAGACTCTTGGTGTCAAGGTCACGGGAACCAAGGTCAGAACTTTTACAAGGATAATAATTACAATCGGGGCCTATACTGAGATAATGGAGACTGGAAGAAGCGCGAGGAGTTCAAAAATGATAGAAGCGATCTATATGTTCCCCCAAGAAACCGTGAGCCAGAGTATAGTGGTTCAATGTTTGAGGACATGCTATCCAAAGCACTCAAGCAGATGGAGACAACAGATGGCCATTTTAAGGAGCTCCGCGCTGATATTTCTGGTTTAAATCAAAAGGTGGAGTCACATGCTGTGGCGATCAGGCAGATTGAGTAGCAGATAAGTCAGATGTCTGTTGCAATGAATCAGAGCCAGAAAGGCACACTTCCCAACAAAACAGTGTAAAATTCGAAAAATGACAGACATTGCATGGCAGTCACTACTAGGAGCTGGAAGGCCACAGTTGATCCTCCGAGGCCGGTTGTAATTAAGGAGTCAGAAAAGCCCGTCTTGATGAATGATGATAGTGTAGTGGATTTCGAAGACCCAATTTTGGTTGGAGATTCAAATGTGAAAACTGCTCCAAGCAATGCAAAGGAGAAAAGAGCTGCCCATGAGAAGGAGAAGGAGGCACAACAAAAACTTACAGCAATCCCTAGACCTCCCCCTTCTTATCCACAACGATTGAAGAAGAAAGCCAAAGATGGGAAGTATCAAAAATTTATCTCTATGCATAAGCAGTTGTCGATGAATATCCCATTAGTTGAGACACTTGAGTAGATGCCCGAATATGCCAAATTCATGAAGGACCTCGTCACCAGGAAAAGGACTATAAGTTTAAAACCTGCCGATAATTTGCACCATTGTGGTGCCATAACTACATGGGTCCTAGCTGAGAAAAAGGAAGACCCATGTGCTTTTACTATACCATATACCATAGGGGATGTTGTGTTTGCAAGGGCACTTTGTGACTTGGGTTCTAGCATAAATTTGCTGCTGCTAGCAGTGTTCAAAAAGTTAGGCTTGGGAACCCCCACATCGACTACTATACGGCTACTGATGGACCGTTAAAAAGCCAATGAGGATTCTATTTGATGTGCTTGTCAAGGTGGACAAATTTATATTCCCAGCAGACTTCATGATTCTGGATTGCAAAGTCAATTCTGAGGTCCCCATTATTTTGGGGTGACCAGTCCTTGCAACAGGTAGGGCCCTAGTAGATGTGGAGGAAGGCTAATTAAAATTTAGGTTAAACAAAGAAGAGATCACCTTTAACATTTGTCGGACCATGAAACAACCAAAGGAATTCAACATAGTCTCAACAATGGAGGACCGAGGCGAATTACTTGATGAATTCTGAGTAGTCAAGAGACTTGCATCGTGCCGCAATGTTAAATTAGGTGCTATATCGGAGGCAATCCATGGAGGTGTTTTGGTGAAGTCTGAGTAGCCAAAACACCCACGTCATGCCGCGACGTTAAATCAAGCACTTCTTGGGAGGCAACCCAAGTTGTAAATGAAAGAAAAATATAGTGTTTATGTTTGTTGATGGGTGCAGGTGATTAAGATGGAAAATTTGAAGTTGGAACCAAAATTGGAACTTTAGTTCTGGTGCAAAATGTCACAGAACGAGTCGTCGCTTGACCTGACAAACCGTTTGATCAAATCGTGAAGAGAACTGCAGAAAAACAGGGGAGCAAAGGGTGACTCAACGAATCGTGAGGTCCCTCGTCATATATACTGGATAAAAGTCAGAATCAAAAGGAAAAGGGTGATAATGGCTCACTCAATGAATCGTTGGGAGACCAAACGATTTGTTAAGTGACCCGTCTTGAAGCTACACTAGTCCAAGGACCACGACTCATTGGGTGACACCATGAGTCGTTGCTTGACTTGTTAGGTCCCAGGTAGGTTTGTTGAACTCAAGTCAAAGAATGAAGGGTCAAAACGAGTCGTTTCATCACATTAACGACTCATTTAGTTAGTCGTCAGGTATTTCAATTGACTGACATTCGACCCAACCTAGGCTGGAATTAGGGTATAATTTAAATTTAATAATACGAACCCGATTCTTATACTTTTCCAAATTCTCACCACTAAACTTAAACCCAACAACTTCAAACTTCTCTGTTCTTCTTCTTCTCTCAAACCCATTGAAAAATCTTCGACCTTGCACTCCCAACATTCGCACGCACACACGATTGCACTTCCATCTTCGATCAAACATCTTGTGAGTAATCTTTTCCATTAAATTGTGAATACTTTTGCATTCAAATAAGAATTTTGCTGACCCATGTTTATAATGAAATCAATGATATTTCGAGTAATGTTGTACTTGTTTCAATCATTGCGTCATGATGATAATGAACCCTAGGAAGGATAAACAAGTGCTAAACTGCTACGTGACCAACAAAATCACCACTACGAATTGAATAAGGCCCCACATGGCCATCATAGACAAGCTAAAACATACACACGACCTCACATGACCGGTACAGCTAACCACAGGGAATATACAATCTGCAAGCCTCTAAGAATACTGATAAGATGGTCGGGATAGGGCCCCAGCCTACCCATATTGTAAAATAAAGAAAAGGAATAAACCTCTAGTTGTCTAGCTCTGGATGACTGGAGCTGATGACTCTGAGTGCTGGCTGGAATCACGAAGGATCGGCTCCTCGTCTATGAGTACCTACAGGCAAGTAATGCAGTGCCCCCAAACGGGCGTCAGTACCACTGGTACCGAGTATGCAAAGCTAACCAAACATATCTGAAGATAAGCAGTAATACTAATAGTTACTGAAATGAAAAAGGATAGCTAAAACTGTCTGGAATAGAAGAATCTGTACTGAGCTTAACTGCACTGGAAAGAAGATAAAAAATCATACCTGTTGATGCGGCGTCCTGCTATCTATCAATTTAATAAGTGAAATATATATATATAATATATATATATATATATATATATATATATATATATATATATATATATATATATATATATAGCATACAAGAACCTATACCATCCCCATAAGCCAGAAGGTGCCAATCAACACACAATCTATATACCCCTACCCGGGTCAAACCATTCAAAAATAAACCCACTCCACTCACCTAATAACTACGAGCACTCCGCCGGCCCTCTAGGTATGCAGCTTGGGCTCTCTGAGCCCCTGATTATAACTGTATCTGAGTTCGGAGGACTCCTGTAACTGTAATATGAGATCTATACTCTGTAATCTGTAATCTGTGCCCTGGGTGCAAGTGCTCGACAGGGTATGCTATAATGCTGATTAGCCTTCTATGGGGAATGCCGCATCCCATCTTCGTCCTACTGTGGATGGCATGCCACTCCTTGGAGTGACGTATCCTCACCCTCTGGCGGGCGAGTCGACCCAGCTAATAACCCTGGGGTGGCAAAGGAGCTCTAAGGATGCCCACATACCACAAACAAGTTTCAACAAGAAACAGTATTCACATATAACATGTATATTAAATCTGAAAATACTATCCATGTTCTGATATTCTATTCTGAATCTCTTGCTGAATTAAACTTAATCTAATACTGAGTTAAACTGAGTCTGGGATAATATCTTGCTGTCTGATGCTGATTTACTGACTTTTATTATGGATATGACATAATAATACAACATACTTAATACTCGGTTTCTGGAACTTCCTTCTGGAATTTATTCTATTTTAATATAGTAGAATTACTAACTTGCCGAAGAAACTGGCTTTACATACCTCAGTTTATGAATTCTGGACTAACTGATGTAGCTCGACCAATATCCAGCTATTTCTTCCAACTGCATTCATATATACAGCAATTAGAAGTAAATTCACCAATATTCCAGAAGAAAACACTACTTTGAATATATATATAGCCCAAACTTTGACTTATCAAAAAACAGCCAAAAACTCTCTATCTCTCGGAAGTCCAAAAGGGAGAAATACTCACTTTAGGGCTAGGAGTATATTGCCACTAATTTTTGAGCAATTCCACTTACCTTATCTCGGTAGGATGATGATTCGCCGATCGAATTTCATGAAACTAACTCCGCAGGAATGCTCCCTGCATCTTAATACTTCACTACCCAAGATTAATTCGAGTTTGGACCGTGTTTAATAGCGTAAACGGAAGGAATTTCATCAAAACCTCTCGTGCCCTCTGTTTTCTGGTTTTGTTTTCTGGAAATTATGATAATTATCAAAAAACTAAAGTGGAGGCTTTATATAGTTGAGGCTGAACCTCACCTCCGTGGCACATTGGCCATCGTGGAGGTGAGCCCTTCGTGACACGTTGGCCATCGCAGAGGGGGTCTGCCAGCCTCCTCTTGTGATGGTTCGACGCGGCGCTTGTCCGGTCTTCCCCCCCCAGGGCCTTTTTCTAGAATGTATGGCATCCTAAAACTCTTAACCAACATGCGAATAGACCATCTAAATGCCAAGAATTTACGGGGTGTAACATCCTCCCCCCCTTAAGAACATTCGTCCTCGAATGTAAACTTCTACTTGCAAGAATTTCAACTTACTTGACTTATTCTAGAAAAATTTCGGCAGAGTTTCCCCTGTAGTATGGACTATCTCAAAAATCCTGAAACACAGAAAAGTTCAATATAGGTACTCCACACAACACTAGTATTCATCACAAAAGCCAACTATTTCATTTATTCACATAATATAAGGCAATTCATAAAACAACAATACTAACGTACCTCTGGCTGATTAAGTCTTGAACAGTTGAGGATATCTGACTTTCATATCTTCCTCTGCTTCCCAAGTCATCTTCTCTCGGTTCCTGTTATCTCATAATACTTTGACAGAAGCAATATCTTTAGTTCTCAGCCTGCGAATCTGCCTGTATAGTATGGTTACTCGAACCTCTTCATAAGCCAGCTCTTCCGTAACCTGGACATCCTGAACTGGGACAACTCTAGAGGGGTCTCCTATATTCTTCCTCAGCATAGACACGTGGAAAACTGGATGAACAGACTCTAACTCTGGAGGCAAGTTCAACTCGTGTGCTACTTGGCCTACTCTTCAGCGGATCTGATAAGGCCCAACAAATCTCGAGCTGAGCTTACCTTTCTTGCCGAATCTCATCACCCCTTTCATAGGAGAAACTTTCAAAAACACCCAGTCATTTACATTAAATTCCAGGTTTCTATGCCGCACATCAGCATACGATTTCTGGAGGCTCTGAGCAGTCAGTAGGCGTTCTCTGATAAGCTTTACCTTTTCTTCTGACTGATGAATAATATCCAGCCGAATCAGCCTGACTCTCCTACTTCAAACCAGCCAACTGGCGATATGCATTTTCGCCCATACAAAGCCTCATAGGGTGCCATCTGGATAGCTGAGTGATAACTATTGTTATAAACAAACTCAATAAGTGGTAGGTGCTCATCCCAGCTACCTCCAAAGTCTAATACACATGCTCGTAACATATCCTCGAGTGTCTGAATAGTGCATTATGCCTGTCCATCTGTCTAATGGTGGAAAGCTGTGCTCAGGTTAATCTATGTTCCCAGGCCCCTTTGAAATGATTGCCAAAATTTAGCTGTAAACTGCGCCCCTCTGTCAGAGATAATGGACATGGGAACACCGTGCAATCTGACTATTTCTCTAATGTATAACTCAACATAATCTTCGGCGGGGAAAGTAGCCCTTACTGGCAGAAAATGGGCTGATTTTTTTAGTCTGTCAACAATTACCCAAATCGAGTCATTTCTATGTCTGGTACGGGGTAATCTTGCTAAAAAATCCATATTTACTGCTTCCCACTTCCAAAGAGGCATAGCTATGTCTTGAGTCAATCCGCCTGGTTTCTGGATTTCCGCTTTTACTTGCTGGCAGTTAGGACACTGGGCTATGAATTCTGCTATTTCCCTCTTCATACCTTGCCACTAGTAGATTTCTTTAATATCGTGGTACATCTTCGTCGCGCCTGGGTGGAGAGAATAGCGGGCGTAATGTACCTCGCTCATAATCTGCTGGCAAAGCCCTGAAATATCTGGAACACAAAGGCGGCCTTTACATCACAACACTTCATCCTCAATTACTTGAAAATCCGATGCTTTTCCTTGCTGAACTCTGTCTTTAAGCTGAACCAGGTCAGAATCTTCATACTGTCGTTCCTTTACTTCCACCACTAAAGAAGACACTGCGGTATTCTGAATTACCGCTCTGTTGTCCTCTATTTTTGCTACACGAACAGATAAATTGGCTAACTGGTGTATTTCTCTGGCCAACTCCCGCTGCTCAGGCTGCAAATATGCCAAACTCCCCATAGATTTGCGACTAAGGGCATCTGCTACCACGTTGGCTCTTCCTGGGTGGTACAGAATATTTACATCATAATCTTTCAGCAATTCCAACCAGCGGCGCTGCCGCAAGTTCAACTCTCTCTGAGTGAAGATATATTGTAGGCTCTTATAATTAGTGAAAATATCCACATGGACTCCATACAAGTAGTGTCTCCATATCTTTAGAGCATGGATCACTGCGGCTAGTTCCAGGTCGTGGGTAGGATAATTCTTTTCGTGTTTCCTCAGCTTTCTGGAAGCATAAGCAATTACTTTACCATGCTGCATCAACACATATCCTAACCCAATACCCGAAGCATCACAATAAACTACATAACCCTCTGTACCTTCTGGCAATGCTAATACTGCGGCGGAGGTCAACCTGTCTTTCAATTCTTGGAAACTCTGCTCACATGCCTCCGTCCACTGAAACTTTACTACTTTTTGCGTCAGCTTAGTCAGAGGTGCCACTATAGTGGAGAACCCCTCAAAAATCTTCTGTAGTACCCTACTAATCCCAGAAAACTTCGTACTTCGATCGGAGTGGTAGGTCTGGGCCACGTTTTTATTGCTTCTATTTTCTGTGTGTCTACTTGTATACCCACGTCCGAAATGATGTGCCCCAAGAAGGCTACTGAGTTCAACCAAAATTCATATTTAGAGAACTTGGTATACAGCTGACGGTCCCTGAGAATCTGGAGCACTGTCTGCAAATGATCCTGGTGGTCTGCCTCTGAGCGAGAATACACCAGAATATCGTCAATAAACACTATCACGAACAGGTCCAGGTATGGTCTGAAGATGCTGTTCATCAGGTCCATAAATACTGCTGGGGCATTCGTCAACTCAAAGGACATGACTAGGAATTCAAAATGGCCGTATCTGGCCCTGAAGTCAATCTTTGGTATGTCCCTTTCACGAACTCGAACCTGATGGTATCCGAACCGTAAGTCAATCTTGGAGAAATATCTGGCCCCCTATAACTGATCAAACAAATCCTCCATTCTGGGAAGCGGATACTTATTCTTGACTCTAACCTTATTCAACTGCCGGTAGTCTATACACATGCGGAGTTAGCCATCCTTCTTCCTCACAAATAGAACTGGCGCACCCCAAGGTGAAGTACTCAGCCTAACAAAGCCCTTATCTAACAGATCTTTCAGCTGCTCCTTTAATTCTCTGAGTTTAGCAGGAGCCATACGATATGAAGGAATTGATATGGGCTGAGTGCCTGGTAGCAAATCAATTGCAAAATCTATTTCTCTCTCTGAGGGAAAACCAGGTAGCTCGTTTGGGAATACGTCGGGGAATTCATTAACCACTGGAACAGACTGGAGAGTCGGAGGCTCTACCCGAACATCCTGGACTCTGGCTATGTGGTAAATGCATCCCTTAGCTATCAACTTCCTCACCTGAAGGTAGGAAATAAACCTACCTTTTGGCATAGCTAGACTGCCCTTCCACTCTTATGCTGCCTCCCTTGGAAAGTGGAATCGGACCATCCTGGTCCAGCATTCTACATTGGCATAGCACGACACTAACCAATCCATACCCATAATGGTATCGAAATCAATCATCTCCAATTCTACCAGATCTACTGTAGTCTAATGATCAGCAACCTCTACTGTACACCCTTGATACACCCTTTCGGCTATGATGGAGTCACCGACGGGTGTAGATACTGAAAAGGGTTGCTGAAGCAACTTTGGTACAACACTGAACTTTCGAGCAACAAATGGGGTAACATAGGACAAAGTAGATCCTGGATCAATCAATACATAAGCAGGGTGTGAGCAAATAGTCATCATACCTGTTACCACATCTGGAGATGCCTCTGAGTCCTGCCTCCCTGTAATGCATAGGTACGGCTTGGGCCCGTACCTGAACTAGAGGCCCCTGATCTGCCTTGACCTCTGCCTACTGAGACTGAGGGCCTATGCCCTGCCGAGGATGCTGGAGCTCGCGGCCCTGCTGACGCCCTGTCCTGTCTATCTTGGCTACCCTGACCCCTAGATGGACGGTCTCTCATCACGTGACCCTCCTGCCCGCATATATAACACCCTATGGAGCCATATCTGCAAGCTCCAATATGGGGTCGGCTGCAAATAGGGCAAGGTGGGGGTGTGTACCTACTCTTCTCTGCCCTCCTCTGCTGAGGTGAATCTACCGTTCGAGAACTGCCGCCGGACTCTGACTGTCCTCTGCGACTGAATCTACCCCTCTACTGCTGTGATGGAGGTGGGGGTCTAGGTGGCCTATCTAACAGTTGTGGCCTAGGTCCTCTCTGATTCTCCCTCTGTATTTCATCGGATCAATCCCTGCGGCGCTGTTCCTGATTTATTCATCTGCTATCCTGTTGCCGTTGTCTAAGGCCCTCAATAGTCTGGGCAAAGGCCTACACCCGAGCAATATCCATATCCTCCTGCAGCGTAGCTGTCATGCGTGCCTCAATATATTCTGGGTTCAGACCCATAATAAACCGATGGACTCTAGATGGCATGGTGTCCACAAAGGCTGGAGCATAGCGGGGTAAGGAATCGAACTGTAGGGCGTATTCCCGTACCCTCCTCGCCCCTTGTTCCAAACGTAAAAATTGTTCCATCTGGGCCTGTCAAATTTCCCGTGGCAGATAATGGTCCAGGAAGGCCTCTGAAAGCTGGACCAGGTCAGAGGGGCAACATCTCTCCCTCAGGACCTTTCCCAACTCTCGTACCACAACACAACAATATCCCGCAGCCGGAATACCGCTAACTCAACTGATTCTGTAGATGTCACATGCATGACCTGGAAGATTCTCAGCATCTAATCCAGGAAGTCCTAGGGGTCCTCTGCCTGATCCGACCCTGTGAACTATGGGGGACCTAGTGCCAAGAATTCTCGGACCCTCGAACTTCCAGGACCACCTAATGACTCTGCTATTACGGTTGGCACTGACTGGCGTTGAGTAGCCATCATTTGTGCCAACATAACTACTGCACTTTGAATTTCCTGGTCGAATGGTGTAGGTACAGGAACTATCGGAGGTGGTATTGTTTCAAGTGGCTCCTAATGAGGTGGGGACTGCTGAGAAGGTCGTGATGATGCCTCTGTATCGCCCTCAGATTGGCCTGATTCTAAGTGAGGCTGAGGCATCCTGCTGGTGCCTTCTCCTGCTGCGGTATCTAGTCTTCTACCTGTGGCAGGGTGTCCCTGGTCTGCCATTTTATCTGTAAACAAAGAGTATGATAAGTTTTTAGGGACTCGACCCTATACTGTACTGCTTTATAGCACGATTGAATATGAAGAAAGAGTAACCATCCTATTATGCCTTGCAGCCTCCCACCTATGGTATGTGGTGCACAACACATCCATAGACAAGACTCTACTTAGAACGGCTTGCAGACTCCCTAGGACACGACCTGCTCTAATACCAAGTTTGTCACGCCCCGCCTTGGGAGGCATGACTGGCACATGGTGCCCTACTAGGACCTGGACTGCTAGACTAGCTGAGCCTAGGCACTTCTGATGCCAGGCCGGCTCTAACTCTAGATTTAAGAAAACGACGGGCTATGTAACGGCTGTAAATATAGCCTCCGGCCGACTAGGCCTATAGCCACCTGTAAGAAAACAACAGCTACCCAGAACAACTGAATCAATAGGGAACCTATGTGGGCCGACAAGGCCACCATGCTGTCTAGTTATTTCTGAATCAAGAAAACAAGTGCTAAACTGCTACATGACAAACAAGATCACCACTACCAACTGAATAAGGCCCCACACGGCCATCATAGACAAACTAAAACATACACACGACCTCACACGACCGGTACAGCTAACCACAGGGAATATACAATCTGCAAGCCTCTAAGAATACTAATAAGATGGTCGGGACAGGGCCCCGACCTACCCATACTGTACAACAAAGAAAAGGAATAAACCTCTAGCTGTCTAGCTTCGGATGACTGGAGCTGATGACTCTGTGTGCTGGCTAGAATCATGAGGGATCGGCTCCTCGTTTATGAGTACCTGCAGGCAAGTAATGTAGTTCCCCCAAACAGGCGTCAATACCACTGGTACCGAGTATGCAAAGCTAACCAAACATATCTGAAGATAAGCAGTAATACTGATAGTTACTGAAATGACAAAGGATAGCTAAAACTGTCTGAAATAGCAAAATCTGTGCTGAGCTTAACTGCACTAGAAAGAAGATAAGAATCATACCTGTCGATGCGGCGTCCTGTTATCTATCAATTTAATAAGTGACATATATATATATATATATATATATATATATATATATATATATGTATATATATATAGCATACAAGAACCTATACCAGCCCCCATAAGCCGGAAGGTGCCAATCAACACGCAATCTATATACCCCTACCCGGGTCAAACCATCCAAAAATAAACCCACTCCACTCACCTAATAACTACGAGCACCCCCCTGGCCCCCTGGGTAAGCAGCTTGGGCTCTCTGGGCCCCTGACTATAACTGTATCTGAGTCTAGAAGACTCCTATAACTGTAATATGAGATCTGTATCTGTAATATGTAATCTGTGCTCTGGGCGCAAGAGCTCGACAGGGTATGCTATAATGCTGATCAGCTTGCTATGGGGAATGCTGCATCCCATCTTCGTCCTACTGCGGACGGCATGCCACTCCTTGGAGTGACGTATCCTCACCCTCTGGCGGGCGAGTCGACACAGCTATTAACCCTGGGGCAGCAAGGGAGCTCTAAGGGTGCCGATATATCACAAACAAGTCTCAACAAACAACAGTATTCACATATAACATGTATATTAAATCTTAAAATACTATCCATGTTCTGATATTCTATTCTGAATATCTTGCTGAATTAAACTTAATCTAATACTGAGTTAAACTAAGTCTGGGATAAGATCTTGTCGTCTGATGCTGATTTACTGACTTTTATTCTGGATATGACATAATAATACAACATACTTAATACTCGATTTCTGGAACTTCCTTCTGGAATTTATTCTATTTTACTATACTAGAATTACTAACTTGCTGAAGAAACTGGCTATACATACCTCAGTTTCTGACTTCTGGACTAACTAACGTAACTCAGCCAATATCCAGCTATTTCTTCCAACTGCATTCATATATACAACAATTAGAAGTAAATTCACCAATATTCCGGAAGAAAACACTACTTTGAATATATATATAGCCCAAACTTTGACTTATCGAAAAACATCCGAAAACTCTCTATTTCTCGGAAGTCTAAAAGGGAGAAATACTCAATTTAGGGCTAGGAGTATATTGATACTAATTTGGAGCAATTCCACTTACCTTAGCTCAGTAAGACGATGGTTCGCCCGACCGAATTTCACGAAACTAACTCCGCAAGAATGCTCCCTGCATCTTAATACTTCACTACCCAAGATTAATTCGAGTTTGGACCATGTTTAATAGTGTAAACGGAAGGAATTTCATCAAAACCTTTCGTGCCCTCTATTTTCTGGTTTGTTTTCTGGAAATTATGATAATTATCAAAAACTCCGAAGTGGAGGCTTTATATAGTTGAGGCTGAACCTCACCTCCTTAGCACATTGGACATCATGGAGGTGAGCCCTCCGTGACACGTTGGCCATTGCGGAGGGGGTCTGCCCAGCCTCCTCTTGCGATGGTTCGACGCGGCGCTTGTCCGATCTCCCCCCGGGCCTTTTTCTAGCATGTATGACATCCTAAAACTCTTAACCAACATGCGAATAGGCCATCTAAATGTCAAGAATTTACGGGGTGTAGCACAATGGGTCCAATAGGTACATCGAGGAAAGGTCTGACAAAGAAACAAACACCTGAGTGTAGTCAACCATCATACCGCAAACTTCGGGATGAGCCATCCTCCTTCAAAGAGTCAAGTGGCTCTGAGGAGTAGCTAGTGAGGAGCTCATCCAGGGCTAGGGCTTAACAAACTTCAAATCCGACAGCCCTGGTCAATTCTCCCACTCCACTGGCGAGGGATCCGCCTAGCTGCACTGATGATAATGCCAGGGCTACAGATGCACTTGCTCCCGAGGCCTCCACAGCTGGGAAAACACAGAGAGAGCTGACGAGTCACATGCTCAGTGAGGGGACTCTGATGATGAACTGATAGAGACTTCGAACACATCAAACGAGCAACTAAGGAACATGCGTAGATGGTGTATTCATGGTATGCGGGCCATATATAATATAGATATTGCTCCTAATGAGAAAAGAAATCCGAAGAGGAGCATATACGAGGAGCCGAGGATGATCACTACAGGGATGAAAGACCTTCCAGAGCTACAAGCTGTGTTCGAAAAGTACAAGTTCGGGTGATTGACCGAGCCATCAGCTAGCTACAACCCATGCTTAGTAAGAGAGTTCTATGCAACCTATGCAGCTACATTGCAGCATTTGGCATTAGGGGATAGGAATGGAAAAAGAGGCCCTCCTTAAATCAGGTGTTGGTGCGAGAGACTCCGGTAGATATATTTGAGAGGACAATCTCTAGGATGTTGTATGGGCCAGATTATCATGCCCGATGAACATGACCGAGTTCGATCACAGGATATATGAGTTGAAGAAAGTCAAGACCAAAAAGCTGAATAGCCAGGAGCGCATCAGACAATATACTTGGCTGTCTCGGATCATTGCTACAAGAGGTCCACTGGTCGAATGGTTGCACGACACAGAGTCTCAGATAAAGAAGGCCACACTCAACTTTCAAGAAAAATTTTGGTGGTCACTGGTGCAGAACAGGCTGGTACCAACCAACAATGATAACATCCTCTCACCTGACAGAGAAGCATTGTAGCAAGTTGTAATACCCCAAAAAGGGATAAGAGTAGACCTAGGAGTCAAATTTGAAAAGTGCAGAAAACTGGCAAAAATATCTAAAGACGGATGACCCTACGACTTGTGGTAGGATATGCAGTCGTGTTTTGGGAAGTCAGGGAAACTATAGAGACAACGGACGGTGCAATGACCCGTTGTCATGAACAACAAGTCATTGTCAGCAGTCGTGGGAGGTTTGGACTTAGGCTGAGGAGAAAGCAACGGGGCATCCCACGGTTTGTGGTTAAGAGGGACGACCTGTTGTTTCTAGTCATCGTTCGTGTGAAGGTTCCAGTGAAGACAACGGCCAGAAACCATGACTCGTCGGAAGTCACCACAAGTCATGGTGAGGCTCGTGGGAAGGAAAGCCAGATTTGGTCAAGGAGTTGATGGTGGTCGATCCAACGACTCGTCCTTGAAGTCATGACTCGTCCTGATGAGCCGTGGGAAGGATCCGAGACATGAGATGAAGCAGTGGACTCAATGACTCAATACCACAAGTCGTGGTATGTTGTCACGACCCATTAGGTCGGTCGTTGGTCCATCCGGGGCAGGTTCTCAGGGAAATTATTTTAAGGGCATTTTCGACCTTTTCATGTTTTTAGACCCTAAACTACGTCATTTTGGATATTTTCTAAGTATGATAATATGAGTTAAGTCCTTTATGCATGCCATTCTCATGCACGAAATTTAGAGAGATTTTTGGGAGATCTAAGGTCTTTTTCCCTAAGTTTCCATCAATTTCTTTGTAGGTATTTAAGGAGTTTCGAATCAACCCATTTTCAGGTATGTAGGGTTTTAAAAAAATGGGTGGAATTCTTCCTCTCCCATTCCCAATTTCTATTTAAATCATGAATCCTCCTATTCAAGTCTATGGGGTTTTACTCAAATGCATAAAAGTGTGATTTCTCTTTATGGGTATGACTTAATTGAGTTTTAGTTATCAAATTATGAATGATGGGAAGGTTCTATTATTATTTTCTTCAAATCATGTTTCAATCTTTTAAATCTAAAAATTCCCAGTTGATGAAAGTTCATGGAAGCTATGATTTATGAGAAAAACTCTATAATTTGAGTTTATTGATGATAGAAAAGCATGATTTTCAAGATACCCATGTTAATGAGCATATTTTTGAAAGAATTAAGTATGATGAAGTAATGGGCAATGACCACATATTGAAGAATGATTTACGATTTATGAAACGGATTGCATGATTTATCGATTTATGATGTTGGCCGATGAAAAGGGCTTTGATTCTTGGCTAAGCATGTTTTAAAGAGGATCAACGGTGATAAATGTTATATGTTAGCCAATGAATTTTAATGCATGATGTTAATGATTTATGTCTGAGCCTATATGCATGTTTTTGGGAGCCATGTTTAGCACCGAGCAGCCCAGCGTTCAAAGGACTACGCCGGTGTCTCATAACCACCTGATACCGTGGGTTGTAAATGATATGATGTATTGATAATAATCCCCTCATATGTGATATCACTCCTTATGCATGACCCTCGCCTGGCAAGCCAGGGTCGGCTTTGCCCACTTGAGCGAGATTGTTGGGGCATCATGAAAGGCTCTACCATGATGGTGTCGGTTATGACAACTCCTCCTTTCTTCCGTATGTCTTATGCATTGTTATTTTTATTTTATTGGCTCAAGTTATGTTTTGATAAGTTTATTTATGATTATGATTATGAATGTTTTATGAATGATTTGAAAGCCTTGAGCCTTATGTTTCTTATGAAGTTTATGATACGAGCTTGATATCCTTCTCTTATGTTACTTATGAGTTTTATTTTACTTTTAAATGTCCGTTTTACTTATATTTCATACTAAGTACATTCCATGTACTGACCGCATACTTTTTATGTTGTATCGTTTCATGATACTGGGTCCAGATCTCAGGCTCATCCTCATCCTTAGTCTATCTCAGCTTACGCTTTCAGCTTATTGGTGAGTCCTCATGTTTCGAGGGTCATTTGACAGACTTTCATGTTGTTTATGTTTCAGTATTGGTCGGGTTAGTTGGGGGGGTTGTACCGTCAACCCATCTTATATATTAGAGGCTTTCTAACAAGTATGTAGTGCTAAACTGTGTATATGTTAAGTATTTCATGATGTTATGCTATAATTACGTTTCCACTATGTCTTTATTATTATCGTTCCGGTTATTTAAATGAGATTAGTTGTATGCATGTGCCATGGGTTGACTTGGGGTCTCTCGGGGTCTCTTGTCCTGTGTCTACGATCTGGGTCGGGTAGTGACAAACTTGGTATCATAGCCATAGGTTTAGATGTGTCCTATGGTGTCTAAAAGCCACGTTAAGTAGAGTCTTTTTCATGGCTGTGAAGCACGCCACACTTATGAAGAAGAGGCTACTAGACGTTTAGGAAATGTTCCCTTCTTTCATGTTTTATGTCGTGGAATGAAAAGCCTTTCCATCCTTCTAATTTGTGCGATTCGCGATTGCAAAATTATGGCTCCTAGAAGAATGAACGAAAGAAGGAATGGAAACGATGAAGGCCATGGAGATGGCAATGACCATGGGCATCAGCAAGGCCCACCTATTCAGAAGCCCTAGGCACCAGAGCCAGCTACCTACGCTGAGTTTCGAGCGGCTATTCAGATGTTGGCACAGGCCTTGACCGCTCAGGTTAACCAGCAGGCTATTGCGCAGGTCCCACAGAATGGCAATGCAGCAGCGACTCGGATTACAGACTTCTTGAGGATGAACCCTCCTGAGTTCACGGGATCAAAGGTGTACGAGGATCAACACGAGTTCATTAAAGAATCTTGAAGGTCACTCAGGTTATGGGGGTGACAAATGGGGAATGCGTTGACTTGGCCTCTTATCAGCTAAAAGAGGTCTCTCATATTTGGTACAAGCAATGGAAGGACAGCAGGGCAGCAGAGCAGGCCCTATTTGCTGAGATGAGTTCCACATGGCCTTTCTTGACAAGTTCTTCCCTCGGGAGATAAGGGAATTGGAAGAAGTTGAGTTTGTTAACCTCAAGAAAGGAAAAATAACAGTGTTGGAGTATTCTCTTGAGTTCACCTAGTTGTCAAAATACACCCTAGAGTTGGTGATGGATCAAAGGGCGCGGGTGAGCCAATTTGTTCATGGCGTGGCCGATTATTTAGACAAGGATTGCAGGAATGCATTGCTCCACCAATATATGGACTTTCCTCACATAGTATTGTACGCCAGTAGATAGAGGCGGCTCATGCGAGGTAGAGAGAGGCAAAGAGGGCTCGGATAGATAGTCGTGGGTTTTCACATTAGAGGATCGGCGGTGGCTACCGTCCATAGTTTCAGCAGAGGTCACTAGCCCCAGCACCATCATCAGCTAGTGTCCCATCCAAGCCCAGGGGTGATCAGAGGAGTAGGGCTTCAGGGTCGAGGGATCAGAGGGGCACCCAGTTAGAGTATACCTTTCTAGCCTACGGGAAGTGCGGCAAAAGTCACATCGGGGAGTGCCTGCTCGGTTCAGATGTCTGCTATGGGTGTGGTAGATCCGAGAACATGTGCTGAGTGTGTCCATATGCTAGATAGGGTGATCATAGGGGGCATGCACAGAACACCAGGACAACAGCAGCTCCATCCCATTCCGCTCCGCAGGGAGCATTGGCTAGTGGAGGTGGCAGACAACGTCAAAACCTTTTATATGCCCTTGCCTCACGCCAAGAGCAGGAGACTTCGCTAGATGTGGTCACTAGTATGTTGCGTGTCTCTCATATTAATGTTTATGCCTTGCTAGATCCGGGAGCTACCTTGTTTTTCGTGACTCCTTACATTGCTAATAGCCTTGGAGTTAGTCCCTAGACCTTGTCATAACCGTTTTCAGTTTCTACCCCAGTTGGTGATTCAGTCCTAGCTAGATGAGTATATAGAGGGTGCCTGTCACTGTGTTGCATAAGGTTACCTCTGCAAATCTGGTAGAGTTAACCATGACTGACTTTGACGTTATTCTTGGTATGGATTTGTTGTTTGCATGTTATGCCACGATTAATTGTAGGACCCGTACCATGGAGTTTCATTTTCCGGGTGAGTAAGTTTTGGAGTGGAAGGGTCGTTCGGCAGTGCCAGCAGGTTGGTTTATTTCCTATCTTAAGGCTAGGAAGATGATCTCTAAGGGGTGCATGAACCACCTAGTTAGGTTTAAGGATGTGGAGCCTGAGACCCCGTCTATTTAGTCAGTTCCGGTGGTGTGCAAATATCCGGAGGTGTTTTCCAAGGATTTGCCAGGTGTTCCTCCAAAAAGGGAAATTGATTTCGGTATTGATCTATTGCCAGATACGCAACCTATTTCTATCCCTCCTTACAGGATGGCTCCAGCCGAGCTAAAGGAATTGAAGGATCAGTTAAGGGATCTGTTGGATAAGGGCTTCATTAGACTGAGCCAGTCTCCATGGGGTGCACCAGTTCTATTTGTTCGAAAGAAGGATGGTTCCCTTCGCATGTGTATTGACTATTGGCAGTTGAACAAGGTTACCGTCAAGAACAGGTACCCCTTACCCAGGATCGATGATTTGTTTGACCAGCTTCATGGTGCCAAGTGCTTTTCCAAGATAGATCTCAGGTCCGGGTATCACCAGCTCAGAGTTCGGGAGAGTGACATCCGAAGACTGCTTTCAGGACTTGGTATGGTCACTACGAATTTGTTGTTATGTATTTTGGACTAACCAATGCTCCTGCAACTTTTATGGATTTAATGAACAGGGTGTTCAAGGCATATCTGGACATGTTTGTAATTGTGTTCATCGACGACATTCTTATATACTCCCGGAGCGAGGAGGAGCATGCCACTTATTTGAGAATAATGTTGCAGACCCTCAAGGATTGTCAGCTGTATGCAAGGTTTAGCAAGTGTGAATCCTGGCTAGATTCGTTGGCATTTCTGGGTCACGTGGTATCAAGTGAAGGCATAAGGTAGATTCCCAGAAGATAGAGGCGGTGAAGAATTGACCAAGACCGGCGAATCCTTTAGAAATTCGGAATTTCTTGGGCTTAGCAGGCTACTACCGAAGATTTGTTGAGGTATTTTCATCAATTGCAACCCCATTAACCAGGTTGACTCAGAAAAAGGTAAAATTCCAATGGTTGTATGCTTGTGAGAAAAATTTCCAAGAGTTGAAGACCCGACTCACTCCAGCACCAGTGTTGGCCTTACTCGAGGGTACTGATGGATTTGTTGTATATTGTGATGCTTCGATATTCCGACTGGGATGTGTTTTGATGCAGCGTGGGAAGGTAATAGCATATGCCTCGAGACAACTGAAGGTTCACGAGAAGAATTACCCAACCCATGATCTTGAGTTGGCCACGGTGGTATTTGCCTTGAAAATATAGCAGCATTACTTGTATGGGGTCCATGTGGATGTATTTATGGATCACAAGAGCTTGCAATATGTGTTCACACAGAAAGATCTAAACCTTCGGCAAAGGCAGTGGTTGGAGTTACTTAAGGACTACAACATGAGTGTTCTCTACCACCCGGGCAAGGCTAATGTGGTTGCGGATGCACTTAGTAGGATCTCCATGGAGAGTGTGTCCCATGTGGATGAGGGAACGAAGGAGTTGGTAAAGGATGTCCACCGACTTGCAAGATTGGGAGTTAGATTGATCGACTCGACCAATGGCGGTGTTGTTGTGCGTAATGGGTCAGAATCGTCCTTGGTGGTTGATGTTAAATCCAGTCAAGATGAGGATCCATTATTGAGGAAGCTGAAGGAGGTAGTGCGGAGTTAGAAGGTAGAGTTCTTCTCCCCAGGGGGGATGGTGTGCTACGATACCAGGGTCGACTATGTGTTCTGAACATCGCTAATTTGAGAGTTCGGATATTACATGAGGCACATGATACCAGATATTCTATTCATCCAGGTCCATGAAAATGTATCGGGATTTGTAAGAAATCTATTGATGGGATGGTATGAAGAAAGATATTGTGGAGTTCGTAGCTAAATGTCCAAACTGCCAGCAAGTGAAAGTCGAACATCAAAGGTCGGGAGGTGTACTTCAGGATATCAACATCCCCACTTGGAAGTGGGAAGAGATTAATATGGATTTTGTTACAGGTCTACCCCATACTCGCCGGCAATACGACTCCATTTGGGTAGTGGTCGACAGGCTAACCAAGGCTGCACACTTCCTACCGGTTAAGACCACGAATTCTGCGGATGATTATGCTAAGTTGTATATTCGAGAGTTGGTTCGACTTCATGGAGTGCCCTTGTCTATTATTTCAAATCGAGGTACTCAGTTTACTTCACAATTCTAGCATTCTTTTCAAAAAGGACTTGGGACGCAAGTTAAGCTCAGTACAGCCTTCCATCTGCAAACAGACGGCCAGGCAGAACGAACCATTTAGACTCTTGAGGATATGTTGAGGGCATGTGTTATGGATTTCAAAGGTAGTTGGGATGATCATTTGCCCTTGATCGAATTTGCTTATAATAATAGTTACCACTCTAGTATCCAAATGGCACCGTTCGAAGCTCTTTATAGGCGGAGGTGTAGATCTCCCATCGGATGGTTTGGGGTTGGTGAGGCACTATGATAGGACCAGATTCGGTTCATGAGGCGATGGTGAAGGTTCAGTTGATAAGGGATCGGTTGAAAACTGCTCAGAATTGTCATAAATCGTATGCTGATGTGAGAAGAAGGGATTTGGAGTTTGACGTGGACGATTGGGTATTTCTAAAGGTATCTACCATGAAGGAAGTCATGCGGTTCGAAAAGAAAGGTAAACTCAGTCCCCTCTATATTGGTCCTTACCGAGTTGTGAGAAAAGTAGGCAACTTGTTCGGCTTCTGTGGTGACTACACGCAAGTGCACGTGGTCGAACAAGTAGTAAAGTGGCTTTAAGTAAAGCCAAGTATCGATCCCACAGGGACTGAGCTACGGTACTAATTAACTTAAGTGTTAATGAACCATATCTTTAAGAATGCAGACAACCAAATAAATAATATTTTGAGAGTTTGAGTTTACCAATTAATATGAATCTAAGGTAAAATTATAAAGTGAGTCTGAACAATAGTAATGAGCAAGTTGAGGTTAAAACGAACATGCAGAGAATTAATTTATCAATACAATTCAGTTAATCTTTCCTTCGTTTGCTAGTCAAGAATTATTGCCTATGGATTGGAACTTTCGACTCCTATCCAACTTAAGAATCATGAGCCTTAATCTACATTTTTTGTGATAAAAGAATTTCATGTTCTAGCCATACATTCCCGATTCCTTAATTGACTAATAAGACTTTCAGATATATTTCTATTCTAAATGTAAATCAATTCTCAATTTCCCAAACTAAGAAGAGATAATATCCTACCAATTTACATCTTTCCAATTTCTTTCCTTTTCAAAATCAAAATTGGATTTTTTAGATATACATTAACATTGGCCAAACATTAATGCAGTAAGAACAAGAATTGATAGAACAACCATTGGAGAAAAGATGAAAACTGAAATGATTAACAAATATATTCCACTACAATTGTTCTTAACCTCAGCAAGAAGTGAATTTAGCCACTCATTTTTGGATTTAACATCATCAAATAAGTAGAATTTATACAAACAATTGAGATAAAAGAGAAAGAGATAGAGAAGAACCCTAGAATTTTCGTCCCCTCAACTGCCTGTAACCCACGTTCTTGCTTAACCAAGTCAGAATGTTTAAAATAAAACCTAAGTGTGCTATTTATACTATTGAAAATTTTTTCCGGAATAACAAGCAACGTGGCACGGAGTGTATCGCGGAGCACTCCCTCCGTGCCAAGGAGGTATCACGGACCTTCACTGGAAGTCATCCCCCAGGCAATTTAACCTCAACGTGCCACAGCCTGCATCACGGAGCCTGGCCAACGTGACACGGTGCTATCGCGCACCTTCACAAGAAATTGCCAACTTTATTTCCTCTGAGGAATAGTGCCTCCGCGATGGCAACATGACACGGCTCCATCGCGGAGCCCTTGTTTTTGCTGATATTCCATGTCCTTTTTCACTCCTTGTTTCCAAGTCCATTCCCGATTTTACCAACATGTATCTTAGCTTCCCAAAATTCCATTTTACCTGCAAAACAACACTAATCATGTTGGTTAGTATAGATTCACATTTAACTACAAATCACATAAAAATATACACAATAAAGATAGACAAACAAGTCGAAATGAAGCATTTGAGTATCACTTGGGCATGAAATTCTGCCCAAGATCACTTACCTCACACTTAAACTCTTGTTCCTCCTCGAACAATATTCTCACATCTCATGCAATTGACACTCACGCGTAGCTACTTTGGCTCAACAATTCAAGCTACGGCTATACCGATTATTTAATATAGCAAATCATCAAGAAAACATGCATAGTCTCATCAATACAATGAAGTACATCACATTAAGACCTCCTAAACTCAAGAATCAATTCTCGATCTTGGCAAACTCGTGCAAATCAACTGAGCAAGACATCCGACACGAAATTAATCTCTCGTCAAGCATGTGCCCTCACAAAACAAGAAAACTACCCCTTTTGCTATCATATGATTTCCAAAGCACTACATGTCGGGGTATATGAATACAATTTCGCTCTCTCTCCCAAGGAATTCACATGCATCATGTCATGAACCATAGGCTTGCCTCTAGTGTATTACTCCACTAATATAAGGATGAGTGATGTAAGATCAGGTAGGACTTAACGGGTTGTAATGTAAGCTAAGGAACTAGCAAATACTGGGCTAACCAATAATAGCAACTAGCTTCCTTAAGCACTTTTCAATACATCCCATCATCATTACGGTCATTTTTTTTCTTCCTTCATCCTCCCATTCTTGAAGAATTTTTTCTTTGTTCTTGTTCTTTAAGCACACTCGACTTACTAGCAAAGATTAGTTATACATCTTTAGTTTATTTAATTTCAGCAAGTGCACAATTTCAGCAAGTGCACCTTTGACCTTTTCCTTAACGTTCACCACTTCCGCTTTTCTTTCCTTTTCACAATTCTCACTCCTTTACTCTGTGGGAAAATTATTTTTCTTGAGCACTTAAGAGTTTTGGATCAAATTCACAGCTAATGGAAAGAAGGGATTAAGCTCGGTTTGTACCTCTTCAAAGAAAGAAAAATAATAGGCTAAAGGCTCAATAGGGCTAACTAGGATGTACATTCAAGGTAGGTATGATAATGGAGAAACTTTTGATTTAATCAAAGAAACGCCTACATCCTTTCCTACAATACACATCCTTCATTTCGTTTCGTACACACACCAGGCAAGTTCTAGACACTTCACAATAGCATGGAATAATCGAACCCTCACCTCACACTCAATGCACATGCTCAACTCAAGACATATTCACAGACTCTTCAATCAGCTAATTACAAGAATTCACTATTAAGCCTCGATCACACCGAATCGAACTCTATGGCCTAGGTATCTCAACATGTTTACACATTTGCATGCTTTCATATGAATCACCTTTGCAACTTAATATCATGTACAACACGTAACAAAAATTCCGAACCATGAAGTAGCGACACATTTAGGACACAAACAAAAGAAAGAAACGAAAGAAAAAAATTACTCCTATCAACTACATTTCCCTTAAGACGGTCGTCATCCATCCATCATAGGGAACAGTCACTATCTATGACTTCAGTTCAATGGGACTATTCTCGGTAAAAGCACCGAAAACAAAGGCCGAGAAACCCAACATAAAAGAAATTGAACAAAAAATTTTAAAATTTTTGATCATTTCGATAGAAAACAAAAATATTTACACAACAACCAACAGCTAAACACAACACCCAACAGCTTAACGTTCATTACAACACCACTTAGTTACAAAATATATAACACAAAGTCACAGGGTCACATTTTTCACAGGCACAACAACAAAACATAAACATAAACAAAAACGAAGCAGCTGGCACCTAACTACTCCCACCCCACCCTTAAACCGAACACTGTCCCCAGTGTTCACAAAATTCAACATATCACAAAGGTGGGTGGTGAAACTCCCTGAGCAATCGAAGTATTCAACTTCTTCCTTAGGTGTCGTTGCCTCATCTCCCATATCAGAATCGCCCCCCCTGTCCTCATCTGACTCAACATCTGAGTCCTCCCATCGTGTCTCCTCATCGGTGTGGATGTCATCATCTACAGGCTCCACAAATGCGGGCCCCACTCTGTATAGAGCTCGGACATTCACGCCAAATGGGTAATCCAACTCGAGCTGCCATAGCTCATCCTCCGTTGCAGGCCTCCAGCCAATGCTCAGCTGCAATATCTGCATCCCGTACATCTGGGCCATATACTGATCATCCCGAGCATGTCGCTCGGCTAGTGTGAGCACCGGCCCATGAGTAGTGTCAGGAGCCTTGGTTTTGGTGACATCCAAGGCACGCCTGTCAATCTGTGAGATGTAATCCAGGGCCTCCTCCTCGATATCATGGCCCCTCAAGAACGTGGTAAGCAAACCACTGAACCCGTATCTGTGCCCCTGATGTAGTCGGGCTCTCTTCATGGTGGAGATGATCACCGCCCCAACATTTATTTCAAGCCCCTTCATCAGGGCATACACCAAGCAAACTCGATCCCGACATCCGTCATGTGCACCCCCGGGATCAAGCATGAGCACACAATTTTAAGCCAGATCCTGTCTTCCCTGTTCATCTGCCAGTAGGGCAGTGTCTGATGGTAGCCCCTCTCCTTGTGCCTCCTCCACCTTGCTGTAGAACGGGCTCCACATAGAGTGCGTCTGATGTCCGCATAAGGTGGAGTGATGTTTAGCTGCCGAAGGACATGGGCGTCTGTGTCCCGCGCCCCCAAGATAGCATTCAAGTGATGGGGCTCAAAAGTGACAACCTGCCCCTGATCTTGATAGTGTGACTGCGGAGGGTCAGGTTCCAGTTGGCATAGAACTCTCGAATGAGATGGATATTGCACTCCCTGGGCTCTTCGAAGATGAAGTTCAGCCCAGCGGTGTCAATCCGGTGTACGATCTGCGGGAATTCCTGTGCCAGCGGCTCCCTTGATATATGCTCTTCCGGGAAGTGTTTGGTTTCTTTGTGTTATGCATATCATTTCTTCCCTTCGTCAGTCACCCATCGGGTTCTGTATTGTCAGCGTTGGCCTCTCGAAACTGCTGGTGCTGCTGGAACTGCTGTTCCCAATCTTATTCTTTTTCTGTCGGTGCCCGATATGGATGCGCCCATCCCCTTGTCTTGCCTACCTAACATTGTTCCTGTACAATCGAACATACAATCCCAATGTTATTCAAGTCACAATTAGCTTCAGCTAAGGTTGGGTTTGATTAGGTCACCCCACACTTAGTCTTTAGCCACAATCAAAGCAATTTGACAAGACATTCATGATTTTTCTCATTCTTAACATTCAACCGGCTTAGTGCATTCATATAAATAGATGGAACAATTACTGTGTACTACTCAGACTTCGTACGATGAATAAAATTATCGCCAACGATTCACTTCCACCATCATAGCACTTAGCCAAATTTTTGTTCTCAACACCCTATGCAATTCACCAATTTCATTCTCCCGAAAACCCCTTGTCTACATAGCATATTCAACATTAATCACAACATAATTCAATTCACCCAACATGCACAACCCAATTTTGTTCAACATTTCAAACAATTTTAGTCTTCTTCATATTCAAATTCCAACCCTAGCTGACAATTTCACAAAAAATTCAATAACACATGCATTCATCGAGTTCATATACTCACAACAATACTATGAACATCAATCAATCATAACTTAAATGAATTCAAGCTTAATTTCCACTTAGGGCAAGTTTCAATCACTGCACATGTTCAAGAATCGAAAATTCAAGCAAAAATGAGGTAAAGTTCAAGAACATACCTTTAATCCAATGAAATTGAAGAAAACTTGAAGAAAATCGATGCCTAGGTCCGTGTCACAATGGGGGAGAAGGGAATTTGGGGTGTTGGTCGCGGAGGAAAGCGAAAATAATGAAGAAATTGAGGGAAATCGGGGTTGTAAAGTGATATTTCGTGCGGGTTACCCAGCGAACCAGTGTGACCCGACGTGAAATAACACTCAACATGTTCTTTCCATTTACTAAGAACGTGGCATTTCTATCTTCTTGCCATGACTCCACCGCCCGGTGGGGGTCATTCTTACTACCTCAAACGGCCCTGACCATTTGGACCGCAATTTTCCTGGAAAAAGCCTCAATCTTGAATTGAATAGCAATACTTTCTGCCCCAGCTCAAAGATCCGATGCACCATATTCTTATCATGCCACCTCTTTGTTTTCTCTTTGTAGCACTTGGCACTTTCATAAGCATGCCAACAAAACTCATCAAGTTCGCTGAGTTGCATCAGCCTCTTCTTACTAGCTAGCTCTAGAACCATGTTAAATTTCCTCACGGCCTAGAAAGCTTGGTGTTCTAGCTCCACAGGTAGATGACACGCCTTCCATAGACCAATCTGTACGGAGAAGTCCCAATTGGTGTCTTGTACGCAGTTCTATAAGCCCACAATGCATCATCGAGTTTGCTTGACCAATCACTACGTTGTGCATTCGTTGTCTTCTGTAGAATCTGCTTTACTTCTCTGTTCGACACCTCCACTTGCCCTTTAGTTTGGGGATGATATGCTATTGCTACCTTGTGGCGCACCCCATACTTAGATAGCAAATTCTTGAAACTTGCATTTACAAAATGAGCCCCTCCATCACTGATAATGGCTCGGGGTGTCCCGAACCTGGTGAAAATGTGCTTTTTCACAAATTTTGTTACCACCTTGTTGTCATTCCCGGGGCAAGCTGTTGCTTCAACCCACTTTGGTACATAATCAACGGCCACTAAGATGTAACGATTACCAAATGACAGTGGGAATGGGCCCATGAAATCTATACCCCATACATCATAGATCTCCACTTCTAATATCTGCTGTAGCGGCATTTCTTGCCTTTTACCAATTGTGCCTTTTCTTTGACATCTATCACACATTTTTACGTATGCCATAGAGTCTCTGAACAGTGTAGGCCAAAAGAAACCTGACTGTAGCACCTTGTGCGCTGTCCGCTCGCCTCCGTGGTGCCCTCCATACAATGAAGAGTGACAACTCCTTAACACTTCTGCAATTTGGCTCTCCGGAATGCATCTTCTCATCACCTGATCCGGTCCCTGCTTAAACAAGTACGACTCATCCCAAATATAATACCTGCAATCATGTCTCAACTTCTTTCTCTGCAGAGTATAGCCTCCGGTGGATAGACTCCACTCACTAGAAAATTTACAATGTCTGCATACCAAGGGATTTCAGCTTCCCTTATTGCCAAGAGCTGCTCATCTAGAACTCTTCTTTGATGCTGTCACCTTCCTTCACATGTGATCGGCTTTGCAATCGCGATAGGTGATCTGCCACTTGATTCTCGCTCCCTTTTCTGTCTCGAATCTCTAGGTCAAACTCTTGTAACAACAAGATCCATCTGATCAACCTGGCTTTGCATCCTTTTTGTTAAACAGATACCGAATCGCTGCATGATCGATATACACCACTACTCTAGAACCCACCAAATAGGACCTAAATTTATCAAACGCGAACACCAATGCTAGCATCTCCTTTTCTGTGACTGTATAATATACTTGGGTTGCGTCCAGTGTTTTGCTTGCATAATGAATAGAACGAAAAATTCTATTTCTCCGCTGCCCCAACACAACTCCTACCGCCACATCGCTTGTATCACACATTAATTCAAACGGATGCTCCCAATCTAGAGAAATGAGGATGGGTGCTTCTATCAACTTCTGTTTCAACTCCTCGAATGCTTTGACACAATCCTCATCAAACTCGAACTTCACCTCTTTTTCTAGCAACCTGCATATTGGTCTAGAAATTTTAGAGAAGTTCTTGATGAACCGTTTGTAGAACCTGGCATGTCCGAGAAAACTGCGAACACCCTTCACTGATACAGGTGGTGGTAGCTTTTAGATAACCTCGATCTTTGCACGATCGACTTCCAACCCTTTGCAAGATACTTTATGGCCAAGGAAGATACCTTCCTTGACTAAGAAATGACATTTCTCCTAGTTGAGTACAAGGTTGGATTCTTCACAACGAGCTAGCACCCTGTCAAGATTTTGCAGACAAGTAGCAAACGAATTATTGAAAATAGAAAAATCATCCATAAATACCTCGACGAAATCTTCCACCATATCGTGGAAGATCGCTATCATGCATCTATGGAATGTGGCGGGTGCATTGCATAAACCAAATGGCATCCTCCGGAAAGCATATGTCCCATAAGGACATGTGAAAGTAGTCTTCTCCTGGTCCTCCGGTGCTATGACTATCTGGTTATAGCCAGAATAGCCATCAAGGAAACAATAATATTCTTGACCAGCCAATCTATCCAATATTTGATCAATAAACGGGATAGGATAGTGATCTTTCCTTGTGGTCTCATTGAGCTTTCTGTAGTCCATGCAAATCCGCCAGCCTGTGACTGTGCGTGTAGGGATCAGCTCATTTTTTTCATTGGTGACCACGGTCATCCCTCCTTTCTTTGGAACACACTGAATGGGGCTGACCCATTCGCTGTCTGAAATAGGATAGATCACACCTGCATCAATCCATTTAATCACTTCCTTCCTAACCACATCCTTCATCATCGGATTCAACCTCCGCTGATGTTGTACAGTTGACTTTTCTCCTTCCTCCATGAAAATTCTGTGTGTCCAAAAAGCTGGATTGATACCCCGAATGTCTGACATTTGCCATCCCATTGCTTTCTTCATCCTCTTGAGAACCACCAATGCATCCTTTACCCGTGCCTCCGTCAATTCTGCGGAGATGATGACTGGCAAGGTGTCATCTTCCCCTAAAAATACGTATTTTAGATGTGGAGGCAATGTCTTCAACTCCAGTTTTGGTGCTTCCTCAATAGATGGTTTTGGCAATGGTTCCAGGGACCTCATCAACGGCTGAAAGTCTTGCTTCCTGAGATACCATTTTGATTAATTCAACATTTGCACCATCTCATAAGTATCTCTATCTCCGAAATGATCAGAGCTCATCAACGCTCTCTCCAATGGATCTTGAGAATCAACAATCTGAAGAATTTCTTCTTGGTTTAGCACATTGATTGTTGAAAGCTCCTCATAGATGGCCGGAAGCTTCATGTCCTTATACACATCAAATACCTCCACATTGTCATGCGCTCGCATGGTTAGTTGGCCTGCAGCTACATCAATCAAATCTCTCCTGGTTGCCAATAAAGGACATCCCAAAATAAATGGGACTTCCGCATCCGGCTTAAAATCTAAGACAATAAAATCTACTGGGAAGATGAGGGAACCCACTTGCACCAGCACGTCCTCCAAAATGCCATCTGGTTTGGCCAAAGAATGATCCGCTAACTGCAAGATCACTGTAGTTGGTCTAGGACTACCCAGTCCCAACTCTTTGAACACCAATGTCGGCATCAAGTTTATGCTTGCTCCCAAATCACATAGTCCGTGAGCTCGAATACTTTGCCTGATTGTGATCTGAATTGTAAAGCTCCCAGGGTCCTTGAGCTTTGTTGGCAACCTGTTCTGAATCCAGAAAGTGCACTCCTCAGTAAGCGCCACCATAGCATACTCCGTCAATCCTCTTTTGTTAGCTACGATGTCCTTGATATACTGTGCATATTTAGGCACTCCCTGAAAAACATCAACCAAAGCTAAATTAATGTGTACCTGTTTAAGCACCTCCATGAACTTTTTAAAACAAGCTTCCTCCTTGTGTTTCTTTAATCTTTGAGGGAACGGGGGTGGTGGTCTTTCTGCTTCAGCTGCCTTCTCCTTCCCCCTCTCATCATCATGTTCCCTATCTTTTTCCACTACTCCTGATTGCTGAGGTGATCTTTATGGTTCCACCTCCTTGAGTTGTAAACCACTCCTTGTGGTCACTACATTGACCTGCTTGGGATTCGGGTTAGTGTCACTCGGTAGTCCTCCTCTAGGCCTGGTGTTTTGAGCTCTAACTAGTTGTCCAAACTGGAACTCCAACGCCTTTGTAACTAACCGGTTGTTTTTTAAGTCTGCCGCTTATTTCACATAATCAGCCTGCATTTGATCTTGGTTAGCTATCATTGTTTTGAAAATTTCCTCAATGTTGTTGGTTGGTGGAGGAGGTGCATTGTTTCCTCTATACTGAGACTGATAATTCTGCCCCCCTTGATTTCTCTGCATACCCTGATTCGAACTCTACCCTTGATGGCTGTTACTACCCCAAGAGAAATTTGAAATGTTCCTCCAATTTGAGTTGTAATTATTTCCATATTGCTGCTGGTGATTATTTCTCTGGATGTTCCCAACAAAGTTCACTGAATCTGGATTTGCACCACAACACTTAGCTAAGTATTCATTACTACCGCATACTTCACACCAAACCTGCTGCACTACATTAACTGGGGCTTGTGGTTGATTCAAGCTCATACTGCTGAAGTGGGTGTTGAGTTGATTTTGCAATGCAGTTATCTGTGCAGCGATAGCTGTAAAACCATCCACCTCAAAGACTCCTGCCGCTTTCCTTGTTCCTCCTCTTGAAGAGTCCGCATTCCACTCTGGATTTCCTTGTGAAATACGATTTAATAAAGTATACAACTCCTCATAAGTCTTTTCTAATGCTTGTCCCCCAGTTGTTGAGTTTAGAAATTTTTTTGTGTGGGGTTCCAAACCTTCTATGAAAGTATGCACCAGCACATCATTGGACTAGTGATGGTGAGGACAATCCCTTAGTAATGATTTGAACCTTTCCCAAGCTTGATATAGATTCTCCCCTCTCTTGGTTTAAAACTTAGAATCTGACTTCTAAATCTTGCTGTTTTCCCGGATGGAAAGAATCTTATCAAAAACTTTCTTGCAAGATCATCCCAAGTGGTGATAGAGTTAGGTGGTGCCGCTTTCTACCACCTCTTTGCTTCCCCCAATAATGAAAATGGGAATAATGTAAGCCTCACGTAGTTGGATGATACTCCAGCGGGAATGTAAGTGTCACTTATCTCCAAAAAGTTTCGGAGATGTTGTTGTGGATCTTCATGAGGGAGACCTGTGAATTGCCCGCTGGTGTGCAACAATTGCACCATGTTCTATTTAAGCTCAAACCTCCCTCCTGGCTCTGGTATGCGAATACTTGATGTAACATTGTTAGCATGTGGGATTGCTACTTCGCGAACCGGCCTAGCTGCCATTTCCTCGGGCACTAACACTGCCCTCACAAGTGGTGGATTCGTTGCTCCAGAATTGCCTGTCTGAGCAACTGTAGCTTTTTCTCTAGAGCTTCCCTTCTTTGATGATGAAATTGTCTTTCTGGCTCTATGTATGAATCCACCAACTCCTTGTCTCTTGCCAGTGTTCAGAAGAATTCAATATCTGCAAGAGAAATGCTAAGATCAAGTTGTCAGCACTTAAATAGAATTTGTAAACTAACACTAAGAAAACAATTTTACCATTTGCCATTCCCCGGCAACGGCGCCAAAAACTTGTTCGGCTTCTGTGGTGACTACACGCAAGTGCACGTGGTCAAATAAGTAGTAAAGTGGCTTAAGTAAAGCCAAGTATCGATCCCATAGGGACTGAGCTACGGTACTAATTAACTTAAGTGTTAATGAACTATATCTTTAAGAATGCAGACAACCAAATAAATAATATTTTGAGAGTTTGAATTTACTAATTAATATGAATCTAAGGAAAAATTATAAAGTGAGTCTGAACAATAGTAATGAGCAAGCTGAGGTTAAAACGAACATGCAGGGAATTAATTTATCAATACAATTCAGTTAATCTTTCCTTGGGTTGCTAGTCAAGAATTATTGCCTATGGATTGGAACTTTCGACTCCTATCCAACTTAAGAATCATGAGCCTTAATCTACATTTCTGTGATAAAAGAATTTCATGTTCTAGCCATACATTCCCGATTCCTTAATTGACTAATAAGACTTTCAGATATATTTCTATTCTGCATGTAAATCAATTCTCAATTTCCCAAACTAAGAAGAGATCATATCCTACCAATTCACATCTTTCCAATTTCATTCCTTTTCAAAATCAAAATTGGATTTTTTAGATATACATTAACATTGGCCAAACATTAATGCAGTAAGAACAAGAATTGATATAACAACCATTGAAGAAAAGATGAAAACTGAAATGATTAACAAATACATTCCACTACAATTGTTCTTAACCTCAGCAAGAAGTGAATTTAGCCACTCATTTGTGGATTTAACATCATCAAATAAGAAGAATGTATACAAACAATTGAGATAAAAGAGAAAGAGATAGAGAAGAACCCTAGAATTTTCGTCCCCTCAACTGCCTGTAACCCACGTTCTTGCTCAACCAAATCAGAATGTTTAAAATAAAACCTAAGTGTGCTATTTATACTATTGAGAATTTTTCCCGAAATAACAAGCAACGTGGCACAGAGTGTATCGCGGAGCACTCCCTCCGTGCCATAGAGGTATCGCAGACCTTCACTGGAAGTCGGCCCCCCAGGCAATTTAACCTCAACGTGCCACGACCTGCATCGTGGAGCCTGGCCAACGTGACATGGTGCTATCGCGCACCTCCACTGGAAATTGCCAAATTTATTTTCTCTAAGGTAGAGTGCCTCCGCGGTGGCAACGTGACACGGCTCCATCGCGGAGCCCTTGTTTTTTCTAATCTTCCATGTCCTTTTTCACTCCTTGTTTCCAAGTCCATTTCCCAATTTTACCAACATGTATCTTAGCTTCCCAAACTTCCATTTTACCTAAAAAACAACACTAATCATGTTGGTTAGTATAAATTCACATTTAACTACAAATCACATGAGAATGTATACAATAATGATAGACAAACAAGTCAAAATGAAGCATTTGAGTATCACTTGGGCATGAAATTCTGCCCAAGATCAAGTAGCATATGAGTTAGACTTGCCCTCGGAGTTGTCCTCAGTTCATCTCGTCTTTCATGTGTCACTTTTGAAGAAGTGTTTGGGTGATCCAGCCTTGGTAGTTCCGGTAGATAGCATTGGGGTGAAAGACAACCTCAGTTATGAAGAAGTCCCCATTGAAATTTTAGATTGTCAGGTTCGTAAGTTGAGAAACAAGGAAGGAGCTTCAGTTAATGTTTTATGGAGAAATCAGCATGTTGAGGGAGCTATGTGGGAGACCGAGGAAGACATGATGGCTAGGTATCCACATTTGTTCTCTATCGGCTTGGTTCCGACTTGAGGTATCAGTTTTGCCCTATGACTATATTTAATTTTCATGTTTGGTTCATGTGTGCAAGTTTCTTTTATATGTATGAATGTGTATGTAAAGTATGAGGTTAGTTCAGTTATATGGTTTTATTCAGAGGTAGTCATTCCGTGAAATTTTAGTTAAAATAATCAGTATATGGCTATGATAAATTGTACGTTTCTGTTTGCTACTTGTTTCCAACATTCGAAGACGAACGTTTCCAAGGGGGAGATATTGTAATACCCCGAAAAGGGCTAAGAGTAGACCCGGGAGTCAAATTTGAAAAATGCAGAAAATTGACAAAAGTATCACAGGATGGATGACCCTACGTCTCGTGGTAGGATACCATGAGTTGTCATATGCGGTCGTGGTTTGGGAAGTCAGGGAAATAGTAGAGACAACAAACGATGCAATGACCCGTTGTCAGGAATGAGTCATTGTCACCAGTCATGGGAGGTTTGGACTTAGGTTGAGGAGGAAGCAACGGGGAATCTCATGGTTCGTGGTTAAGAGGGACGACCCATTGTTTCCAGTCGCCATTCCTGGGTTGAAGGTCCTAGTGCAGACAACGGATGGAAACCATGACTCGTTGGAAGTCACCACGAGTCGTGGTGAGGCTCATGGGAAGGAAATCCAGATTTGGTCAAGGAGTTGACGACGATCGATCCAACGACTCGTCCTTTGAAGTCACGACTCGTTCTGATGAGCCGTGGGAAGGATCCGAGACATGAGATGAAGCAGTGGACTCAACGACTCGATACCACGAGTCGTGGTATGTTGTCACGACCCATTGGGTCGGTCGTTGGTCCGTCCGAGGCAGGTTTTCAGGGAAATTATTTTAAGGGAATTTTCAACCTTTCCACATTTTTAGCCCCTAAACTACGTCATTTTGTATATTTTCTAAGTATGATAATATGAGTTAAGTCCTTTATGCATGCCTATTCTCATGCAAGAATTTTAGAGAGATTTTTTGGGAGATTCAAGGTCTTCTTCCCTAAGTTTCCATCAATTGCTTTGTGGGTATTCAAGGAGTTTCGAATCAACCCAATTTCCAAGTATGTTGGGTTTTAAAAAAATGGGTGGAATTCTTCCTCTCCCATGCCCAATTTCTATTTAAATCATGAATCCTCCTATTCAAGTCTATGGGGTTTTACTCAAATGCATGAAAATGTGATTTCTCTTTATGGGTATGATTTAATTGAGTTTTAATTATCAAATTATGAATGATGGTCAGGTTCTATTATTATTTTCTTCAAATCATGTTTCAATCTTTTAAATCTAAAAATGCCCATTTGATGAAAGTTCATGGAAGCTATGATTTATGAGAAGAACTCTATAATTTGAGTTTATTGATGATAGAAAAGCATGATTTTCAAGCTACCCATGTTAATGAACATATTTTTGAAAGAATTGAGTATGATGAAGTAATGGGAAATGCCCACATGTTGAAGAATGATTTACGATTTATGAAACACATTGCATGATTTATCGATTTATGATGTTGGCCGATGAAAAGGGCTTTGATTCTTGGCTAAGCTGGTTTTAAAGGGGATCAATGGTGATAAATGTTATATCTTAGACAATGAATTTTAATGCATGATTTTAATGATTTATGTATGAGCCTATATGCATGTTTTTGGGAGCCGTGTCTAGCACCAAGCATCCCAACGTTCAAAGGACTACGCCGGTGTCTCATAACCACGTGCCACCTTGGGTTGTAAATGATATGATGTATTGAAAATGATCCCCTCATATGTGATATCACGCCTTATGCACGACCCTCGCCTGGCAAGACAGGGTCGGCTCTGCCCACTTGAGCGAGATAGTTGGGGTATCATGAAAGGCTCTACTATGATGGTGTCGATTATGATGAGTCCTCCCATTATTCCGCATGTCTTATGCATTGTTATGTTTATGTTATTGGCTCAAGTTATGATTTGATAAAATTTATTTATGATTATGATTATGAACATTTTATGAAAGATTTGAAAGTCTTGAGCCTTATGTTTCTTACGATATTTATGATACAAGCATGATGTCCTTCTCTTATGTTGCTTATGAGTTTTATTTTACTTTTAAATGTCCGTTTTACTTACCTTGCATATTCAATACATTCACGTACTAACCGCATGCTTTCTATGCTGTGTCATTTCATGACACAGGGTTCAGATCTCAGGCTCATCCTCATCCTTAGTCCATCTCAGCTTACGCTTTCAGCTTATTGGTGAGTCCTCATGTTCCAAGGGCCGTTTGACAGACCTTTTATGTTGTTTATGTTTCAGTATTTTTTGGGTTAGTTGGGGGGGTTGTCTCATCAACCCATCTTATGTATTAGAGGCTTTCTAACAAGTATGTAGTGCTCAACTGTGTATATGTTTAGTATTTCATGATGTTATGCTATAATTATGTTTCCGCTATATCTTTATGATTATTGTTCCGCTTATTTAAATGAGATTAGTTGTATGCATGTTCCATGGGTTGACTTGGGGTCTCTCGGGGCCCCTTATCCCGTGTCTACAATCTGGGTTTACGTCCGGGTCGTGACACAAGTATAATGGAGGGATATGCCATAAATTTCCTGCGGTACATTGCTGAGGAGATTAGAGAGAGGGCAATCAATGATGGTACTATAATTCCCTTCCCCTGTCTGATTGATAGACTCTGTCAGGAGTCAAAGGTGCCAGAGTTGCCATCAGTTGACTAGAGAATAGTGGTCCAAAAGATAACACATATCAGGTTGATTCGAGATGACACAAACCCGACATCGAGAGCGAGTAGTCAGGTAGCTGCATCCACTGGAGCGACCATATTAGTAGAGGCATTTGGCAACAGTATGCAGACTGATGCTGCACACTTCACTGAGTTGGCGGCTGAGCATATTGAGGGAAGAGAGACAGGTAGCCAGCCTGAGGCTACAGATGCAGCGGACACCTCCGCACCTGCTAATGTTCCTGAGTCATCATCCACCGCAGCAGCACCGAGACAACCAGTTGCGCCTCTACGAGCCACTATAGCCGACCTAGTTACGATTTCTCAGGAATTTTTGGTTGATATGGCTAGGCGGCTATCTAAGGCCAGAGGTTAAAGTTCTGATGGAGCAGGTAAAGCCTTGGGTGTCAAAGGAGTTGGAGGCATTGTCCAGTTCTGTGCATGGCCGATTGGACGCTTTCGAGAAATGAATGGATGAGCACCTTGCACAAATACAAGCGCCTGAATTGTCAAAATGGTATGCAGAGCTAGGAGCACACAGAGCTGAGGTGCGGGACTTGGCCGCACGACAGGTAGCTGCAGTACCTCCACCGGTATTTCCTATGATAGATGCTGAGTTTGAAGAAGAGCTACCAATGATTTTTGATTTTATCACTGAGGAGACAGTTTCACATGATAAGGGAAAGAGGCCTTGTGAGGAGGCAAGTTTCGAAGATGATGCTTCTCTGCTCTGTCAGCAAAAATGAGAGTGGAGTGATATGGAGAGAGTGCTGCATATATCAAGAGAGAAGGCTCGACAGAGAGCCGATACTAAGGCAGCGAGAGCTCGTGGAGAAGGGATGAGTTCTGTTGGATCTGAAAATGCACCGGGTCAAGATGGTAATATTGGAGATAACATTGGAGGTGTAGCTACACCCTCCACCGACTAGGTAGCTGACACCTAGGTCACACAGGATGTTCCCTATTTCCCTAGTTTTGTTTGATACATATATGCGTCAAGGACGACATATGATTTTATTGATGGGAGTGGGGAGGGATACCTATGCATTCTTTTTGCTGAACATAACCCGAGGGTTTTTCTTGCCGGATATCTTTTTCCTCAAGTGTTCCTTATCTAGTAGAACCGACACGTTTAGGGTTTTATGTTTTCTTGTGTCAGTCGGAGGAAAGTTAGGTGAACTAAAGGCAGTCAAGAGCTTAAATTGTTGATTTTTGTTGATTTATAAGTTGATACCCCTCAGAAATTTTTATATGTGTATATAAAAGTTGACAAGTATGACCTTTCTGAATCTTTGCATAGCATTTAAACTGTGAACATGTTTACCATTGTATGGTTGTACCTGAACTAGCAGTTAGTAGAAGTGATGATGTTGACCTGTCCTATGTGTGAGTGAGGTTTAATAGCTAAATCGGTTGTGTGTGTCAATCTAGAACTTGCCTGGTCAGCCGTACCGAAATAGAGGATAGGAAACTAGGAAAGGATCATAGGCCATTTTTGATTTAGGAGACCACTTTAGCCTTAAAAGACCTACAAAAAGAGAATAAAAATTCCTTGATCCAAATGTTTGAGCTTAAATCGACCTTCCTTTTTGTTTACACCAATTCACCTTCTTGCTTTTATTAAGAATGAACTTGTTTTGTCCCTGGTCCCTCCTTGGACATTGTGAACGTTAACTCAAGCAAATCACCTAAGTTGAGGGTGGCTATTATAGGGGTGACTAAGAAGAGTCGCGTGGAATGAAAATTGGGTAATGAAAAAAGGAAAAAGCAGGTGCGGTATACATAATGAAAAGAAAATCAAGATATAAAAATTGTTGTCAAAGCGCAAGAAAAGAAAAGAAAAGAAAAAAATGACATCAAAGAATGCTTGAATAAAGAGACACCGCATTCGTAGTTGCAAATAAAACAAGAAGCAAGTAAAGGAAAAAGGGGAGAAAATAGGAAAAAAGGTTAAAAGTGGAGTCAAGATGTGTGTAGTGCCAAGGAGGGTTGAGCTACTAATTCCATATGTACCATACCCGAACTCGTGCATACGTTACAAGCCTAGAAAGTCCTACAGTGATCCTGGTTACTTGTCTGAAAATCGAGGTATTGAAAGTAAAGGAAAGCCTATGGTATTTGTCACGCCCCACCTTGGGGGGTATGACTGGCACCTGGTGCCCTAGTAGGACCTAGACTGCTATCTGGTGAGCCAAGGCACATCTGGTGCCTGGCTGGCTCTAACTCAAATTCCTGGAAACAAAGGGCTATATAACGGCTGTAAACACAGCCTCCGGTCAACAGGCCTATAGCCACCTGTACCTGAAAAAAAAACAGCTAACCAGAAACATACTACTGTCAAGGAACCTATGCGGGCCGGCAAGGTCACCATGATGTCTAGTTCTCTGTAACTTAACAATAGCACGCTAAATAATTACGTGACCAGCAAGGTCACCACTACTGACTGGTTATGGCCACACACGGCCAACAGGAACAGAAATAACAAATAACTATAACAAGCTGCACGGCCTCACACGACCGACTCAACTGACCATAGGGAAATATATACAGACTGCAAGCCTCTAGGAATAACAATAGAAATGATCGGGACAGGGCCCCGACCTACCCGTACCATACAACAAAAGAAAATGAAATACACCTCTAGAATTCAGACTCCGGATGACAGGAGCTGAATACTCAATACCTGGATGGAATCACGAGGGATCACCTCCTCGTCTATGAGTACCTGCAGGCAAGTAATGCAGCGCCCCACTGGGCGTTAGTACCACTGGTACTGAGTATGCAAAGCAACTGAAATAGTACAACTGAAAACAACTGAATATAGATAGCGTATCTAGCATTTCTGTATAGCAGGAGATAACTGAATCTGAAGAAGCTGGTATGAACTAAATCAAGCTTTCTGTACTGATAAGGCAGAGGCGTACCTGTAGACGCGACGGCCTACTGTCTAGTAGCTAGTATATAATATATAAAGAACATAAATAGATATACAAGTAGCAAGCAAGAGCCAATACCAACCCCCATAAGCCGGATGGCGCCAAGCAAGCAAACAATCTATATACCCCTACCCGGGTCAAAACCAACCAAAAATAAGTCACTCCACTCATCTGATAACTGTGAGCTCCTCCTATTGGCCCCCTTGGGTACATAGCTCAGGCCTTGGCCTCTGACAATAAACTGTGTCTGAGTCCGAAGACTCCTGCCTCTGGGCGCAAGTGCACACGGGGTAGTCTGCTGCTGTATCTATAACTGAAACTGCCCCTGGGTGCAAGCACGCAACAGGGTAATTTTATAAAAATCTGTATCTGGAACTGCCCCCGGCCACAAGCGCACACAGAGTGTTCTGCCCTGTAAACAGGGTGGACTGGCTCTGCACAGAGTAAACTGAACTACCCCTGCAAGCAGGGTGGTCTGGACCGTATTATCATGGTGGTCGGCCATCATCGTCCTCTAGGCGGACGACATCGCCCGGCTGGTGGTGGTATCTAAATCTGGTATCGACACAGCTATAACCCAGGGGCGGTGGGGATGCTAAAGGGGTGCCCACATGCCACAACAAGTCTCAACAAACAAATAGCACATAGAAATAGCAAGCATGTATAACTGAAAAGACTATCTGGAATCTAACTTCTTATTCTGATCTGTTTCTATACTGAACTAATTCTTACTAATTATACTGATTCTGTAACCTCTGTTTAACTGTACGGCTAATCTGTAGCCAAGATACTGTCTGTCTATCAGATCTTTCTTTACTGACTTTTATTATGAAAATCTGTTCCTTTTTATTCTACAACATGCTTGCTATTCACATAATAGGCTGTACTGAATCTGAACTACTAACTTGCCCTAGGGCACATGCTTTTCTAACTTTTAGACTGAATATGATATCACAACGCGAACTAGGTTTACTGAACTCGCACAATACTTAACATTCCACTTCCGGGAATTCTACTACGGAGTTTATTGTATTATACAAGGCTAAAACTACAACTTGCCGAAAGAACTAGCTTTACATACCTTAACCTCGAGTTATCCGTCTGTCGGACGAGGCTCGGTTAATACTCCAGCTATTTCTCCCAATTGCATTCATGTATACGCTAATTAATACTAAATATAGCTTTATTCTAAAGAACGACGTCACTTTTGATATAATTGTAGCCTAAACTTAGGCTTATCGAAAGACGGTCGAAAACTCGCTATTTTTCAGAAGTCAGAAGGGAGAAGTATTCACTTCACAGCTAGGAGCACATAGACACTAGTTTGGAGCAATTCTACTTACCTTAGCTCGGTAGCTTGACGATTCATCGGCCGTATTTCGCGAAACAAAATCCATAGGAATGCTCCCTGCTGCTAAATACCTTGATACCTGAGGTTAATTTGAATTTGGACCGCGTTTGGCGATGTAATCGAGCGACAATTTATCCATATCCTTCCGCCCCTCTGTTTTCTCTCACGTTTCTGGAAAATATAATGAACATACTAAATTAAAACCGAAGTGGGGGCATAAATATAATTGGCACTATAAATCGCATTCATGGAATGCTATTTATAAGTCGCATTCCTGAAATGCGATTTATAAGTCGCATTTTGCCTTGCGACGCGCCGACTTGGCGCTTGTCCGATCTTTCCCTGGGCCTTTTTCTAGCAAGTATGGCTTCCAAATATGCTTGATCAATGCACGAATAGGCCATCTAGGTGCCGGGAATCCTACGGGGTATAACATTCTCCCCCTTTAAGAACATTCGTCCTCGAATCTAAACTTCTATCTAGAGGACTACTCAATTAGCTTAACTTGTTCTTAGGAAAATTTTGGCAGAGTTTCCCCTGTAATCTGGACTATCCCAAAATCCTAAAACACAGAAAAGTCCAATACAGGTTCTCCGCACGATACTATAAGATTCATTCGATAACTAAACATCAATCTTTCTCACTTATATATAAACAACTATAAGGTACTGCATAGGTAACAATACTGACATACCTGTCGCCTAGCTAGGCCTGGAATAAGTGAGTATATCTAGCTTTCATATCTTCCTCCGCTTCCCACGTCATCTCTTTTTGGTTCCTATTACGCCACAATACTTTGACAGACGCAATATCCTTAGTTCTCAATCTACGAATCTGTCTGTCTAAGATGGCTACCGGAACATCTTCGTAGGCCAGCTCTTCTGTAACCTGGATATCCTGGACTGGGACTGTTCTGGATGGGTCTCCTATGCATTTCCTCAACATAGACACATGAAAGCTCTGGAGGCAAGTTCAACTCATATGCTACTCGGCCTATCCTCCGGCGAATCTGATAAGGCCCAACAAATCTTGGACTTCTCATCACCCCTTTCATCAGTGATGCTTTTAAAAATACCTAGTCATTCACCTCGAATTCCAGGTTTCTGCGCCGCACATCTGCATATGACTTCTGGTGGCTCTGTGCAGTCAGTAGGCGTTCTCTGATAAGTTTTACCTTCTCCTCTGACTGCTGAATAATGTCTGGCCCAATCAACGCTGATTTTCCTATTTCGAACCAGCCAATCGGTGATCTGCACTTTCGCCCGTATAAAGCCTCGAAAGGCGCCATCTGGATAGCTGAGTGATAGCTATTATTATAAGCAAACTCGATTAGGGGCAAATGCCCAACCCAGCTACCATCGAAATCTAACACACACGCTCGCAACATATCTTCGAGCATCTGAATTGTGCGTTCCGCCTGTCCATCTGTCTAAGGATGGAATGTTATGCTCAAATTAATCTGCGTTCCCAGACCTTTCTGAAACGACTGCCAGAATCTAGCCGTAAACTGTGCTCCTCTGTCTGAAATAATGGATACTGGTACTCCGTGCAACCTGACTATTTCTCGGATATACAACTCCGCATAATCTGGCCGAGAAAGTAGTTTCCACTGGCAGGAAATGAGCTGATTCGGCCAATCTATCAACTATCACCCATATAGAGTCATGTCCATGTTTAGTACGGGGTAATCCTGCCACAAAATCCAAATTTACTGCTTCCCACTTCCAGAGAGGCACAACTATGTCTTGAGTTAACCCGCCTAGTTTCTGATGTTCTGCTTTCACCTGTTGGTAGTTAGGACACTAGCTACAAATTCAGCAATTTCCCTTTTCGTACCTCGTTCATAATCTGCTGGTGGAGTTCTGAAACATCTGGAACATATAGACGGCCTTTACAACGCAGCACTCCATCCTCTGTTACCTGGAAATCTGGCACTTTCCCCTGTTAACCAGGTCAGGATTCTTATACTACCATTCTTTTTTTTCCTTCACAACTGATGATGACACGGTCGTGTTCTAGATTACCGCTCTGTTGTCCTTCATTTCTATTACACGAACGGCTAAATTGACCAATTGATGTATCTCTCTGACCAACTTCCATTGCTTGGGTTGCAAATACGCCACACTCCTAATAGATCTATAGCTAAGAGCATTTGCTGCTCCATTATCTCTTCTTGACTGATATAACATATTCATACTTAGAGAGCTCGGCATATAATTGACGGTCATACTGGCTTGTCTTGCTGAAGATATCGACAGGTAGTTTACAGGCGTAGCTAGAGCTTATCTGGCCTTTCGGCCACATGCTAAGGCTACTTGTTGCTGGGATAACCTGAACGACCGTCTGCGCACCTTGTGCCTTTATCTGATCAGAGGATCATGATATTGATCATGACCTCTAATGATCTGGCTGAATAACCTTAAATAACTGAATAGTCGGGTTGAATGACCCGAATGTGGCAGTAGTCTAACAATGCTCTAACTGTTCTACTTGAGTACTTATAGTTCATGCATAACTGCAGACTTATGGGCATCTAATTGCTATGTTATTTTGCTTGAACCACTATAAGGCTGGGCTTAATCAAACTTACTCCCAGGCGATCAATCTCTGGATCTTCACGGGGAGTCTACTGATCTCCTGGTCTTAATAAACACTGTGCTAGCAGGGTACTATCAATTTCTTACGCCTTGTGTGTATGCACTTGGATTTATACTGCTATTCTGGGGAATTCTCGGTCTTATGAGCTATTCTGTAAATACTGGCCTTCTGCTAGGGCTCTGTATCTGAATATCTTACGAGAACCAGCTGAAGTACTACTCTGTCACTGACTGCTGATGTGGACCCCTTTCTTGGGGTGCCCACGGGCTTGTCTGACTTGCGGGGTATTCCTTGTAATAACTGCTAGGTTGACTAAGGTTGACTCTCACCTTCAAGGCTGGGAAAATGATGTATGGCCACTTAACATACTGGAACAATTCTAGTATTGCTAATCTCTGAAGTATACCTATTCAGTCTCTAATTCTGGTTCTGGCACATGCGCTAGTGTTATTGATCTTTAGAGATGCTTCCCTGCTAATACAGGCGTCAGCTGGTCGGTAGACCGTCTAACTGCGCCCTTATCATCTAATTACCTGATTCAGGTTACTAACTCTTATAAGCTTCTAAAACCTAGATCTGGAAACAACATATAAGTCTATTAACTTAATAACTAAGAGCTGAGATAGTTTCTATGGATTCATACGTAAATCACACTTAACTTGCCCCTTCTTTTTGCTTTTCTCTTTTTCTTCTCTCTTTTTTCTCCTTTTTTTTTTGGCAAGGGGTCCTGCAATGCAATTGTATATACTTCCCAACACTAATATGCATCTGTGTGATTGTAACCCCTATTAGCAGCTGCTCACAACATATTTATTATCTGCACAGATATATACTAATAAATACGTACAATACATACTGAATTCTGTAGTGATACGTAATCTCTGACACACTTTGCTAAATTTCATATTGTACATGATATACTACTTCTATGGTCTAATAATACCTCCTGCCTTCTCTTAACATTTCATTGTATTGTCACCCCATTCTTAAAGTAACAAACATAAACACTTTAGTTACTGTCTGCTGTTTGAAATTCCGCCACTCTTGCGATGTGGGGTCAACGTTCGAATCTTGTGGCCTTACTTGGCATATATTGAGAGCCCATGACTGTCTGCTGGGCCTTATCTCTAGGTCACACTAGATTAGAATTGCTGTATCGGTAACTTCTTAACTTCTCCATAGCGGACATACTGCGGTATTCTGAACCGCAATCTTACCGTCAGCCCGAGGCTTAATCCTTAATACAATATTTTATCAATCCGGGGGTAATTCTAATTTTCCCCACAAGATCTGACATTCCTGCTTCTTCCCCTCATCTTACTTAAGCTGAACTCTGGGGTTCAAGGTACCTGCTCTTTATTGTTAACAAGATTACTGGTCAAGTATCAGTTCATACTTCCCCTGACTTGTAGTCAGACCTATCTGACTCACATGACCCCTCACCCTTTCGCTATCACAACTGGATCATAACTATCATCTTACAGGTATGTCTTGCTATCTGTTAGCATATATGGCGGACTTGGCCTTTTTCTGACTCGAACTTGACTATTACCCGGCATTCATCCCTAACAGGTCTTTTACCCCTGCTTCGGGTAAGCTAACGGTCTTACTTTCTCTACTGGCTTATTATCATAAGGGTCTGCACAACTTACGTAATCATAGGGGCTCTTTATACTTTCTAATACTTACTAGGATCAATCAGCCCATCTTTACTTACTGCTTGATTTGGCAACCTCATCTCCAGTCTTATGCCCCTTTAATATACTGGAATCAAAATAGAGAGGTAGGAATAGCCCCTTTTTTTTTTGCAACAAATAAAAACATTTAACTGTACCATATCCGAAAGGATGTATTCGGGATTCCTGCATTTCCCTCTTTTTCTCATACTTACCTAGTTGTCTGACCTTGGCTGTAATCTTAATCAGATCTTATATAACTAATAAATAAGTCAACTCGTATGTACATTATCCTTCTGGCTTCCTATTCTGACGTTATCAACGTATACTGGGAATAGTACCGATAAAGGTATCACGCTGGGAGGTCTCTGGTACCTCCTCCTGCTGCTGTAGTTTTCATGTAACTGGCTGATGCCCTCTTCTGTTGCTATATCTGATCTTCTGCCTGTGATAGGGTAATGCTGATCTGCCTTTGTATCTGTAATCAAAGAATACGGTAAGTTTTTAGGGACTCAACCCTATACTATACCGCTCTAAAGCACGACTGATTGAGAAGGAAGGGTAACCATCCTATCATGCCTCGCAGCCTCCTGCCTATAGTATGTGGTGCACAACACATCCATAGACAAGACTCTACTTATCACGTCTTGCAGACTCCCTGGGACACGACCTGCTCTGATACCAAGTTTGTCACGCCCCACCTTGGGGGGTATGACTGGCACCTGGTGCCCTAGTAGGACCTAGACTGCTATCTGGTGAGCCAAGGCACATCTGGTGCCTGGCTGGCTCTAACTCAAATTCCTGGAAACAAAGGGCTATATAACGGCTGTAAACACAGCCTCCGGTTAACAGGCCTATAGCCACCTGTACCTGAAAAAAAAACAGCTAACCAGAAACATACTACTGTCAAGGGAACCTATGCGGGCCGGTAAGGCCACCATGCTGTATAGTTCTCTGTAACTTAACAATAGCACGCTAAATAATTACGTGACCGGCAAGGTCACCACTACTGACTGGTTATGGCCTCACACGGCCAACAGGAATAGAAATAACAAATAACTATAACAAGCTGCACGGCCTCACACGACCGGCTCAACTGACCACAGGGAAATATATACAGACTGCAAGCCTCTAGGAATAACAATAGAAATGATCGGGACAGGGCACCGACCTACCCGTACCGTACAACAAAAGAAAACGAAATACACCTATGGAATTCAGACTCCGGATGACAGGAGCTGAATACTCAATACCTGGCTGGAATCACGAGGGATCGCCTCCTCGTCTATGAGTACCTGCAGGCAAGTAATGCAGCGCCCCACTGGGCATCAGTACCACTGGTACTGAGTATGCAAAGCAACTGAAATAGTACAACTGAAAACAACTGAATATAGATAGCGTATCTAGCATTTCTGTATAGCAGGAGATAACTGAATCTGAAGAAGCTGGTATGAACTAAATCAAGCTTTCTGTACTGATAAGGCAGAGGCGTACCAGTAGACGCGACGGCCTACTGTCTAGTAGCTAGTATATAATATATAAAGCACATAAATAGATATACAAGTAGCAAGCAAGAGCCAATACCAACCCCCATAAGCCGGATGGCGCCAAGCAAGCAAACAATCTATATACCCCTACCCGGGTCAAAACCAACCAAAAATAAGTCACTCCACTCATCTGATAACTGTGAGCTCCTCCTATTGGCCCCCTTGGGTACATAGCTCAGGCCTTGGCCTCTGACAATAAACTGTGTCTGAGTCCGAAGACTCCTGCCTCTGGGCGCAAGTGCACACGGGGTAGTCTGCTGCTGTATCTGTAACTGAAACTGCCCCTGGGTGCAAGCACGCAACAGGGTAATTTTATAAAAATCTGTATCTGGAACTGCCCCCGGCCACAAGCGCACACAGAGTGTTCTGCCCCTGTAAACAGGGTGGACTGGCTCTGCACAGAGTAAACTGAACTACCCCTGCAAGCAGGGTGGTCTGGACCGTATTATCATGGTGGTCGGCCATCATCGTCCTCTAGGCGGACGACATCGCCCGGCTGGTGGTGGTATCTAAATCTGGTATCGACACAGCTATAACCCAGGGGCGGTGGGGATGCTAAAGGGGTGCCCACATGCCACAACAAGTCTCAACAAACAAATAGCACATAGAAATAGCAAGCATGTATAACTGAAAAGACTATATGGAATCTAACTTCTTATTCTGATCTGTTTCTATACTGAACTGATTCTTACTAATTATACTGATTCTGTAACCTCTGTTTAACTGTACGGCTAATCTGTAGCCAAGATACTGTCTGTCTATCAGATCTTTCTTTACTGACTTTTATTATGAAAATTTGTTCCTTTTTATTCTACAACATGCTTGCTATTCACATAATAGGCTGTACTGAATCTGAACTACTAACTTGCCCTAGGGCACATGCTTTTCTAACTTTCAGACTGAATATGATATCACAACGCGAACTAGGTTTACTGAACTCGCACAATACTTAACATTCCACTTCCGGGAATTCTACTACGGAGTTTATTGTATTATACAAGGCTAAAGCTACTAACTTGCCGAAAGAACTAGCTTTACATACCTTAACCTCGAGTTATCCGTCTGTCGGACGAGGCTCAGTCAATACTCCAGCTATTTCTCCCAACTGCATTCATGTATACGCTAATTAATACTAAATATAGCTTTATTCTAAAAAACGACGTCACTTTCGATATAATTGTAGCCTAAACTTAGGCTTATCGAAAGACGGTCGAAAACTCGCTATTTTTCAGAAGTCCAGAAGGGAGAAGTATTCACTTCACAGCTAGGAGCACATAGACACTAGTTTGGAGCAATTCTACTTACCTTAGCTCGGTAGCTCGATGATTCGTCGGCCGTATTTCGCGAAACAAAATCCGTAGGAATGCTCCCTGCTGCTAAATACCTCGATACCTGAGGTTAATTTGAATTTGGACCGCGTTTGGCGGCGTAATCGAGCGACAATTTATCCATATCCTTCGCCCCCTCTGTTTTCTCTCACGTTTCTGGAAAATATAATGAACATACTAAATTAAAACCGAAGTGGGGGCATAAATATAATTGGCACTATAAATCGCATTCATGGAATGCGATTTATAAGTCGCATTTTGCCTTGCGAGGCGCTGACTTGGCGCTTGTCTGATCTTTCCCCGGTCCTTTTTCTAGCATGTATGGCTTCCAAATATGCTCGACCAACGCACGAATAGGCCATCTAGGTGCCGAGAATCCTACGGGATATAACAGTATTACATGTACACAGTTAGAATTTCTTTGTGAGAATGAGTGAATCTTACCTAGTCCCAAGAGAAATATATCAAATCAATCATATATACAAGTGTGAGTGTGGGACTTCTTTGAGGTGAGAGCATTTGATCAACAAAATCGTCTGCAAATTGTCTGGGTTAGTGTTATAGATTTATGTGCGTGGTTGCAAGTGACAGTGTTTTGCCCTGTTTTGATTCCTCTGTGTCATGGTTAGAAATTTTTCATATGCATTGTGATTTGAGTTGATATGATGAGGGAGGGGTTAGAAAATTTTGATTTGATGAATGAATGTGGCTGTGGTAAGTTTCCTAGAGTTCTTTCGATTGAAGAGTCAAAGTAGTTTATTTTATTTTATTTTATTTTTTCCTAAGGACATGCAAAAGTTCTGAGTTGAGGGTGTTAACGTGCCGTGATTTTATGACACTTTCGACGCTTAAAACCAAGAAACTATGCACATTCTGGGTGTGTTTACATAGGTATGATGTGTTTTGTGTTTAATGTTGCAGGAAACAGGTTCGGAAGTGAACTGGGAAGATTTATGCTTAAAAAAACTGAAAAGGTGACTGCCATACACTTCACGAGTCATTGGCACCAAGCACAACTCGTTGCTGAAGTCGTGGGAAAAGGATGAATTTTGAAGATGCGAAAACAGTGTACCTAACGGGTTGAGGGAACGAGTCATTACATCTGGTAACCAGTCGTGAAGTCAGTCGTGAAGACTGGGAGAGAAATTATTGACAAAGTGATCAGTGGAGATGAAGAAAGACTTAACGAGTCGTTAGTTGACTAAACGACTCATTGGCAGATCACTGGAACCAACCGTAAGGTGCACTGGAATTTTGAAGGAGTTAGACCACGAGGGGCCTAACGAATCATGCCCAGGCAAAACGAGTCGTTAGGTGACCCGTTGCCACAACTAGGTACGATGCTGAGGACGACTGATTTTTAGCAAGGCACAACTCGTCAAAGGTCCCAACGAATCGTCACCAAGCCCATGGTCACTGACGACCTGGTTTCCAGTTTTAGTTAGGGAAAGGTTTTCTTGGAACTATAAATACACTGTTTAGGTTTATTTTCGAGAGGAAGATGATTATTAGTATTTTCACGTAGGATTTTCGTATTGTACGATTATTCTTGGGTCAAGAAACAAGGTTTACAATTTTGTTCTTGAATTTGAGGATCAAAAGCAACATTGGAATTTATTCATCAAATTTGGAGTTTTATTCAATTACTTGGTTTTCTTCTACGATAATTTGTAAGTTGCAATTATGATTTACTTTATATTTTCTTATTGTGATCATACAAACATGAGTAGCGAAACCTATAACTACGGTTGTGAGAACCAAGATGAATTAACATACATAGGTTAAATACTTATGATTCTTGAATGAGGTTTTAATGCATGTATTGTTTTTCCCTTCGTTTTAATTGATTCTTGACAGTTGCAAACGTTAGGACTTGCCTTATTCTTACTTATCGGACCAAGGAGGTAGTGAATAGGAAAAAGGGATTAACAACAGAGATTTGAGGCTATCAACCCTCATCTAATAGCTTGAACTTGTCTAGGGATAGCTAATCCGATATTAAGGGTAAGGGTCAATTAAACATACACCCGTATACGGACCAAGTTGTATGGTGATAATCATCTAGATAGGAGACCAACCATTTAGGTGAACCTAACTTACTGATATTGCATGTTGAACTCCGAAATAGATCACTAGTGTATAAGCCTTGTGGTTATGAAGTCATGGGGAACACAATCCTAGTCAAGTCATTAATTGAATACAAATCGAATTTGATTTAAGCATTCGGTAGTTTCACTTTTGTTTATTATTCTATTTCTTTCCCCCTTAGGAAATAAGTAACTCGATAGTAACAACTATTCACATTAACTTAAGTTATTTCCATATTCTCTGTGGCATCGACCTCAACCTCTAGTTAGGTTCTATATTTGACATTGACCGCTTTATATCTCAATTGCAAGGTGTAATTTGGGCGACATCATTATTAAGGGTATTCTCATTATTCCTATGCTCTAGGGTATACTACATTGTTTTAAGCCATTTTCAGGATGTATTAAGATAGATTAAGTCATACTAGCCTATCCTAAACCCATGCATGCAAGTTCGGGAGTTAGAGAAGAGATCAAGCTTAAGCCCTTCCAATTCTTCTCAAATTCCTCTTGGGCAATCAAGGAAGTGTAAGAATCGGCTTTAATCAGGTATGTAGGGTTATGAATAGGTGAAATCCGTTCACCCATGCCCAATCTCTCCCTAAATCATGAAGTTCCTATGATGACTCTATGGGGTTTTAACCCAATGCATAAAATTTCAAATTCTCTACATGGGTATGATCTAAATGAGTTATTATTATTGAATTATGAATTATGGTCTAGTTTTATGTTGTTTTCATTAAAATAATGTTTCAAGCTTTATGAATTTAAAATGCCCATTTATAAGAACTTCATGAAAGTTGAGATTTATGAAGAATGTTCATGTATGATAAGGTCTTAATGATGAAAAGCATGTTTTCAAGTTACCCATGTTTATGATCATGTTTTTAAGTGAATTATGTATTTTCAAGCATGGTAAAGTATTTGGGCAATGCCCACATGTTCAAGTATGATTTATGAATTATGATATGGATTTCATGATTTATCAATTTATGGCGTTGGCCGATTAATGGGCCCTTAATTCATGGCTAAACATGTATGTTAATGGGGATCAATGATGATAATATTTATTCGGCCATGAATCTCATGAATGATGTTATGATTTATGTACGAGCCTAATGTGCGTGTTTTTGGGAGCAGTTTCTAGCACCGAGAAGCCCGACATTCAAAGGACTATGTCGGTGTCTCATAACTACGTGCCACCACAGGTTCATGATGATACATTACTGTCACGCCCTGCCTTGGGGGGCATGACTGGCTCCTGGTGCCCTACTAAGACCTGGACTGCTGGACTACTTAGCCTAAGCACTTCTGGTGCCAGGCTGGCTCTAACTCTGGATTCATGGAACCAACGGGCTATATAACGGCTGTAAATACAGCCTCCGGCTAACTAGGCCTATAGCCACCTGTAAGAAAACAAGAACTAACCAGAACAACAGGATCATAGGGGAACCTATACGGGCCGACAAGGCCACCATGCTGTCTAGTTAGTTCTGAATCAAGAAAACAAGTGCTAAACTGATACATGACCGACAAGGTCACCATTACCAACTGAATAAGGACCCACACGGTTGTCATAAATGAACTAAAACATACACACAGCCCCACACGACCAGTACAACTCACCACAGGGAATATACAATCTGCAAGCCTCTAAGAATACTAATAAGATGGTCGGGACAGGGCCCCGGCCTACCCATACTGTACAACAAAGGAAAAGAGATAAACCTCTAGCTGTCTAGCTCTGGATGACAGGAGTTGATGACTCTCTGTACTGGCTAGAATTATGAGGGATCGGCTCCTCGTCTATGAGTACCTGCAGGCAAGTAATGCAGCGTCCCCAAGCGGGCGTTAGTACCACTGGTACCGAGTATGCAAAGAAAATTGAACATAACTGAAGATAAGCAGTAAACTGGTAGTTACTAAAATGACAGAGGATAGCTAAAACTGTCTGGAATAGTAGAATCTATACCAAGCTTAACTATACTGGCAAGAAGATAAGAATCATACCTATCGATGCAGTGTCCTGCTATCTATCAATTTAATAAGTAACGTATATATATATATATATATATATATATAGCATACAAGAACCTATACCAGCCCCCATAAGCGGGAAGGTGCCAATCAACACACAATCTATATACCCCTACCCGGGCCAAACCATCCAAAAATAAATTCACTCCACTCACCTACTAACTACGAGCATCCCGCCGGCCCCCTGGGTATGCAGCTTGGGCTCTCTGGGCCCTTGACTATAACTATATCTGAGTCTGGAGGACTCCTGTAACTGTAATCTGAGATCTGTATCTATAATCTGTAATCTGTAATCTATGCCCTGGGCGTAAGCGCTCGATAGGATATGCTATAATGTTGATCAGCCTGCTATGGGGAATGCTGCATCCCATCTTCGTCCTACTACAGACGGTATGCCACTCCTTGGAGTGACGTATCCTCACCCTCTGGCGGGCGAGTTGACCCAGGTATTAACCCTGGGGTGGCAAGGAAGCTCTAAGGGTGCCCACATATCACAAACAAGTCTCAACAAACAACAGTAATCACATATGACATGTATATAAAATCTGAAAATACTATCCATATTCTGATATTCTATTATGAATCTCTTGCTGAATTAAACTGAATCTAATACTGAGTTAAACTGAGTCTGGGATAAGATCTTGCTGTCTGATACTGATTTACCGACTTTTTTTCTGGATATGACATAATCATACAACATACTTAATACTCGTCTTCTGGAACTTTCTTCTAGAATTTATTCTATTTTACTATACTAGAATTACTATCTTGCCGAAGAAACTAGCTTTACATAGCTCAATTGTCGGCTTTCCGGCTAACTGGCGTAACTCAGCTAATATTCAGCTATTTCTTCCAACTGCATTCATATTTATAGGAACTAGAACTAAATTCGTCGATATTCTGGAAGAAAAGACTACTTTTAATATATATATAGCCCAAACTTTGACTTATCGAAAAATAGCCAAAAACTCGTTATTTCTCGGAAGTCCAGAAGGGAGAAATGCCCACTTTAGGGCTAGGAGTATACTGACACTAATTTTTAGCAATTCCACTTACCTTAGCTCGGTAAGACGACGATTCGCTGGCCGAATTTCACAAAACTAACTCTGCAGGAATGCTCCCGGCAGCTTAATTCTTCACTACCCAAGATTAATTCGAGTTTTGAACGCGTTTAGCGGCGTAAACGGAAGGAATTTTAAAGAATCTCTTCGTTCTCCTACTGTTCTTCTCGTTTCTGGAAATTAAAAGTGGAGAAATGAATTTTAAAACGAAGTGGAGCTTTATATAGTTGGGCCTGGACACCCCCCTCTGTGGCACGTTGGCCATTGTGGAGGGGCTTCCTCCATGGCACGTTGCCATCGCGGAGGGGGTCTGCCCGGCCTCCTCTTGCGATGGTTCGATGTGGCGCTTGTTCGGTCTTCCCCCGGGCCTTTTTCTAGCATGTATGACATTCTAAAACTCTTAACCAACATGTGAATAGGCCATCTAATTGTCAAGAATTAATGGGGTGTAACATCATCCCCCCCTTAAGAACATTCGTCCTCGAATGTAAACTTCTACTTGCAAGAATTTCAACTTGCTTTACTTATTCTAGAAAAAATTTGGCAGAGTTTCCCCAGTAATATGGACTATCTCAAAAATCCTGAAATGCAGAAAAGTCCAATACAGATACTCCAAACAACACAAGTATTCATCACAAAAGCTAACTATTTCATTTATTCATATAATGTAAGGCAATTCATAAAACAACAATACTAACGTACCTCTGGCTGATTAGGTCTGGAACAGTTGAGGATATCTTAATTTCATATCTTCCTCGGCTTCCCAAGTCATCTCCTCTCGGTTCCTATTTTTCCATAATACTTTGACAGAAGCAATATCTTTAGTTCTCAACCTGCGAATTTGCCTGTCTAGTATGGCTACTGGAACTTCTTCATAAGCCATCTCTTTCGTAACATGGATATCCTGAACTGGGACAACTCAAGAGGGGTCTCCTATATACTTCCTCAGCATGGACACGTGAAAAAGTGGATGAACAGACTCTAATTCTGGAGGTAAGTTCAACTCGTATGCCACTTGGCCTATTCTTCGGCGGATCTGATAAGGCCCAACAAATCTCAGGCTGAGCTTACCTTTCTTGCCGAATCTCATCACCCTTTTCAATGGAGAAACTTTCAAAAACACCCAGTCATTCACATTAAATTCCAGGTTTCTCCGCCGCACATCAGCATACGATTTCTGGCGGCTCTGAGCAGTCAGTAGGCGTTCTCTGATAAGCTTTACCTTTTCCTCTAACTGATGAATAATATCCAACCCAATTAGCGCTGACTCTCCTACTTCAAACCAGCCAACTGGCGATCTGCACTTTCGCCCATACAAAGCTTCATAGGGCACCATCTGGATAGCTGAGTGGTAACTATTATTATAAGCAAATTCAATGAGTGGTAAATGTTCATCCCAGCTACCTCCACAATCCAGCACATATGCTCGCAACATATCCTTGAGCGTTTGAATGGTGCGTTCTGCTTGCCCATCTGTCCTAGGATAAAAAGCTATGCTCAGGTTAACCTGCGTCCCCAAGCCTCTCTGAAATGACTGCCAAAACATAGCTATAAACTGCACCCCTCTATCAGAGATAATTGACAATGGAACACCATGCAACCTGACTATCTCTTTATTATATAACTCAGAATAATCCTCAGCTGAGAAGGTAGCTCTTACTGGCCGAAAGTGAGCTGATTTTTGTCAACCTGTCAACTATCGCCCAGATTGAGTCATATCGATGCCTAGTGCGGGGTAATCCTGCTACAAGATCCATATTCACTTCTTCCAACTTCCATAGAGGCACAACTATATCTTGAGTCAGTCCACCTGGTTTCTGGTGTTTCGCTTTTACTTGTTGGCAATTGGAACACTGAGCCACCAGTAGATTTCTTTTCTATCATGGTACATTTCTGTCGGACCTGGATGGAGAGAATAACGGGCATAGTGTACCTCGCCCATATTTTGTTGGTGAAGCCCTGCAACATTTAGAAAACAAAGGAGATCTTTATATCTCCACACTCCACACTCGATTATCTGAAAATCTGTCACCTCTTCCCGCTGAACTCTGTCTCTGAGATGAACTAGGCTAGGATCTTCGTACTCCCATTCCTTTACTTCCACAACTAAAGATGACATTGCGGTATTTCGAATTACTGCTCTGTTGTCCCCTGTTTCTGCTACATGAACAACTAGACTAGCTAGCTGATGCAACTCTCGGGCCAAATCCCGCTGCTCGGGCTGCCAGTATGCTAAACTCCCCACAAATTCATGGTTGAGGGCATCTGCTACTACGTTGGCTCTTCCTGGGTGATACAAAATATTCATGTCATAGTCTTTCAATAGCTCTAACCAGTGACACTACCGCAAATTCAACTCCTGGAACTCCGCTCTCATGCCTCAGTCCACTGAAAATTTTTTTTGCTGCCTTCTGTGTCAGTTTAGTCAAAGGTGCTATAAAGGTGGAAAATTCTTCCACAAATTTTCTGTAGTACCCGGCTAACCCCAGGAAACTGTGTAGCTCGGTCGGAGTGGTGGTTCTAGCCATATTTTCACTGGTTTTATTTCCTGTGTATCTACCTGTGTACCAGCCTCCGACACGATGTGACCCAAAAAGGTTACTGAATTCATCCAAAATTCACATTTAGAGAAATTGGCATATAACTGACAGTCGTACTGGTTTATTATACCGGAGAAACTGACGAGTAATTTATCTGTATAGCTAGAGCTTATCTGGCCTTCTGGGCCGCACGCTAATGCTACTCGCTGCTGGAATAATCTATATGAGTGTCTGCACATCATGTGCACGTATCTGATCAGAGGATCCTGATAGTGATCATGATCTCTAATAATCTGGCTGAATAACTGTGAATAACTGAATAACTGGGCTGAATGACCCGAATGCTGAAGTAGTCTAACAATGCTCTAAATGTCCTACTCGGGCATCTATAGCTCATGCATAACTGCGGAGTTGTGGACAACTAACTGCTTTGTTATTCTACTTGAACAACTGTAGAGCTGGGCTTAATCAGACTTACTCTCAGGTGATTAGTCTGTGGATCTTCACAGGGAATCTACCGATTTCCTTGTCTTAGTAAACGCTGTGCTAGGAAGGTAGTACCACTTCCTTATGCCTTGCTCGTATCCACTCGGATATATACTTTTGTTCTGAGAAATTCTTGGTCTTATGAGCAATTCTGTAAAGACTGGCCTTCTTCTAGGACTCTGTATTTGAATATCTTACGGGAACCGGCTGGGGTACTAGTCCGTCACTGACTATTGATGTGGACTCTTTCTTGGGGTACCCACGAGTTTGTCTGACTGGGACGGCTAGCTGACTTGCGGGGTGTTCTATATGATAACTGCTAAGTTGACTAAGGCTGACTCTCACCTACAAGGCTGGAAAAGCAATGTACGACCACTTAACATACTGGAAAATTTTGGTGTTGCTAACCTCTTGAGTATGCTTATTCGGTCTTTATCTCTGGTTCTGGCACATGCGATAATGTTACTGGTCTTTAGGGGTGCTTCCCTGCTAGTACAGGCGCCAGCTGGTCGTTAGTCCGCCTAACTGCGCCCGTATCATCTAACCACCTGATTCAGGCTACTAACTCTTGTGAGCTTCTGAAGTCTAAATATGGCAACAAGCATATAAGTCCATTAACTCAATAAACTGAGAACTGAGAAAGTTTCTATGGCTTCATACGTGGATCACACTTACCCTGCCCCCTTTTTTGGCGAGGGGTCCTGCAGTACGATCTGTATATACTTCCTAGCAGTTAACTAGAATCTGTGTGACTGTAACCCCTATTGGCAGCTACTCACAACATATCTGATATCTGTATATATATATATATATCAGCAACTAGGTACAATACATACTGAACTTTATAGTAATACGTAATCTTTGACATACTTTACTGAATTTCATACTGCACGTGATATACTACTTCTACAGTCTAATGATATCTTCGGTCCTCTTGTACCGTTTTATTAGATTTTCGTCCCATTCTGGAAGCAACAAACATATGCACTTTAGCTATGATCTGCTATTTGAAATTTCGCCACTTTTACAACATGGGGTCAACCTCCGGACCTTGTGGCTTTACTTGTCATTATATTAAGGGCCCGTGACTGTCTGTTGGGCCTTATCTCCAGGCCGTACTAGATTAGAATCTCTGTGTCGGCACTCTCTTAACTTGCCCCTAGGCGGACATACCATAACATTTTGAACTATAAACATACGGTCTCTTAACTGTCAGTCCGAGGCTTAGTCCTTAATACACGATATTCTATCAATCTGGAGGTGATTCTAATTTCCCCTTAAAATCTGATATTCCTGCTTCTTCCCCTTATCTTGCTTAAGTTGAGCTCTGGGGTTCAAGGTACCTGTCTTACATCGTTAATAAGGTTACTGGTCAAGTCTCAGCTTATACTTCTTCTGGGTTGCAGTCACATCCATCTGATTCACATGACCTTCCTACCTTTCGGTATCACAACTGAAATCATAACTATTATCTTGCAGGTATATCCTGCTGTTGTTAGCGTGTTATGGAGGACTTGGCCTTTTTCTGACTTGAACTTAACTATTACTGGGAGTTCATCACTGACAGGTCTTTTACACCCACTTCGAGTAAGCTAGTAGTCTTACTCACTCTTCTGACTTATTACCGTAAGGGTCTGCACAACTTACGTAATCATAGGGGCTCCTTACTCTTTTTAACCCTTTCTGGAATCAACCAATCCATCTTCACTTATTGCCTACTTTGGGAAACATTGCCTCAATCCTTATGCCCCTTGCTATACTGGAATCAAAACTAAGAGGTAGGAATAGCCTTTTCTCACTGCAACGAAACGGAAACGTGGAACTGTACCACATCTGAAAAGATGGAGGTGGGAGTCCTGCATTTCCCCCTCTTTCTCACATCTATCTGATAATCTAATATTACCTGTCATCTTAATCAGATCTTATATATCTAACAAATAAATCAACTCGTATATACGCTATGCTTGTGACTTTCTACTCTGAAGTTATAGAAATATACTGGTGATAGTACCGATAGAGGTATCACATTAGGAGGTCCCTGATACCTCCTCTTGCTCCTGTAGTTACCCTACAACTGGATGGTGCCCTCTTCTGCTGCTATATCCAATCTTCTGCCTGTGATAGAGTGTCACTGATCTGACTTTGTATCTGTAATCAAAGAGTATGATAAGTTTTAGGGACTCAACCCTATACTGTGCCGCACTATAGCACGACTGAATAAGAAGAAAGAGTAACCATCCTATCATGCCTTGCGCCTCCTGTCTATAGTATATGGTGCACAACACATCCATAGACAAGACTCTACTTAGCACGGCTTGCAGACTCCCTGGGATATGACCTGCTCTGATACCAAGTTTGTCATGCCTCGCCTTGGGGGGCATGACTGGCACCTGTTGCCCTACTAAGACCTGGACTGCTGGACTACTGAGCCTAAGCACTTCTCGTGCCAGGCTAGCTCTAACTCTGGATTAATGGAACCAACGGGCTATATAACGGCGGTAAATATAGCCTCCGGCCATCTAGTCCTATAGCCACCTGTAAGAACACAATAACTAACCAGAACAACAGGATCAAGGGGGAACCTATGCGGGCCGACAAGGCCACCATGCTATCTAGTTAGTTCTGAATCAAGAAAACAAGTGCTAAACTGCTACATGACCGACAAGGTCACCACTACCAACTGAATAAGGCCCCACACGACTGTCATAAATGAACTAAAACATACACACAACCTCACATGACCGGTGCAGCTAACCAGAGGGAATATACAATCTGCAAGCCTCTAAGAATACTAATAAGATGGTCGGGATAGGGCCCCGGCCTACCCATATTGTACAACAAAGGAAAAGAGATAAACCTCTAGCTGTCTAGATCCGGATGACAAGAGCTGATGACTCTATGTGCCGGCTGAAATTACGAGGGATCGGCTCCTAGTCTATGAGTACCTGCAGGCAAGTAATACAGTGCCCCCAAGCGGGCGTTAGTACCACTAGTACCGAGTATACAAAGAAAACTAAACATAACTGAAGATAAGCAGTAAACTAGTAGTTACTAAAATGACAGAGGATAGCTAAAACTGTCTGGAATAGCAGAATCTATACTGAGCTTAACTATACTGGCAAGAAGATAAGAATCATACCTGTCGATGCGACGTCCTGCTATCTATCAATTTAAAAAGTCACACACACACTCACACACACACACACACACACACACACACACACACACACACACACACATATATATATATATATATATATATATATATATATATAATACAAGAAACTATACCAGCCCCTATAAGCCGGAAGGTGCCAATCAACACACAATCTATATACCCCTACCCGGGCCAAACCATCCAAAAATAAATTCACTCCACTCACCTACTAACTACGAGCATCCCGCCGGCCCCCTGGGTATGCAACTTGGGCTCTCTAGGCCCTTGACTATAACTGTATCTGAGTCTGGAGAACTCCTGTAACTGTAATATGAGATCTGTATCTGTAATCTGTAATCTGTAATCTATGCCCTGGGTGCAAGCGCTCGATAGGGTATGCTATAATGTTGATCAGCCTACTATGGGGAAGGCTGCATCCCATCTTTGTCCTACTGTGGATGGCATGCCACTCCTTGGAGTGACGTATCCTCACCCTCTGGCGGGCGAGTTGACCCAGCTATTAACCCTGGGCGGCAAGGAAGCTCTAAGGGTGCCCACATATAACAAACAAGTCTCAATAAACAACAGTAATCACATATGACATGTATATAAAATCTGAAAATACTATCCATGTTCTTATATTCTATTCTGAATCTCTTGATGAATTAAACTGAATCTAATACTGAGTTAAACTGAGTCTGGGATAAGATCTTGCTGTCTGATACTGATTTACCGACTTTTGTTTTGGATATGACATAATCATACAACATACTTAATACTCGACTTCTAGAACTTTCTTCTGGAATTTATTCTATTTTACTATACTAGAATTACTAACTTGCCGATGAAACTAGCTTTACATACCTCAATTGTCGGCTTTCCGGCTAACTGGCGTAACTCGACCAATATTCAGCTATTTCTTCCAACTGCATTCATATTCATAGAAATTAGAACTAAATTCGTCGATATTTTGGAAGAAAATACTACTTCTAATATATATATATATAGCCCAAACTTTGACTTATCGAAAAACAGCAGAAAACTCGCTATTTCTCGGAAGTCCAGAAGGGAGAAATGCTCACTTTAGGGCTAGAAGTATATTGACACTAATTTGTAGCAATTCCACTTACCTTAGCTCGGTAGGAAGACGATTCGCTGGCTGAATTTCATGAAACTAACTCCGCAGGAATGCTCCCGGCAGCTTAATACTTCACTATCCAAGATTAATTCGAGTTTGGACCGCGTTTAACGATGAACGAAAGGAATTTCAAAGAATCCCTTCGTCCTCCTACTGTTCTGCTTGTTTCTGGAAATTAAAATTGGATAAATGAATTTTAAAACGAAGTGGAGCTTTATATAATTGGGCCTGGACACCCCCCTCCGTGGCACGTTGGCCATTGCAGAGGGGCTTCATCCGTGGCATGTTGCCATCGCGGAGGGGATCTGCTCGGCCTCCTCTTGCAATGGTTCGATGCGGCGCTTGTCCGGTCCTCCCCAGGGCCTTTTTCTAGCATGTATGGCATTCTAAAACTCTTAACCAACATGCGAATAGGCCATCTCAATGTCAAGAATTTACGGGGTGTAACAATTACAATGTCAATGGATCCCCTCTTTCGTGATATCACATAATGCACGTCCCTTTCCTGGCAAGCTTAGGACGACTCTGCCCACTTAAGTGAGATAGTTGGGGCATCATGTAAGGCTCTACAATGATGGTGTCGATTATGACGAGTCCTCCTATTGTTCCATATGTTTTTTATGCATTGTTATGTTTGTGTTACTTTGGCTCAAGTTATGACTTATGAAGTTTCTCTTATGAATATGATAATGAATGGATTATGAATGTTTTGAAAACCTTAAGCCTTATGTTACATTATGATATTTATGATATGACCATGTTTTCCTACTCTTATGATCTTTTATGCATTTAAAATGTCTGTTTCACTTACCTTGAATACTCGGTACATTCTACGTACTGAACGCATACTCTATGCTATATCGTTTCATGATACAGGCTCCGATCTCTAGATACAGCATCGCCATTAGCTCGCTCGCGAAGAAGCATCTAGCTCATTGGCGAGTTCTCATCCCTCGAGGACTAGTTGATATCAGTTATTCCTTTTTGTTCAGATTTCTAGACTTGTCAGGTTAGTCGGGTGTGTTGTCCTATTAGCCGATCAGATATGTTAGAGGCTTTTAGACAATGTGTAGTATTCAACTGTCATGTATGAAGTGCGTTTCATTTTTTTATGTATGTCATGATTACATTTCCGCCATGATATTATGCTAAGTATTTAAATTTATTGATTAAGTTGGATGTATGTTCATGCCATGGGTCGACTTGGAGTCTCTCGGGCTCCTTCTCCTGTGTTGTGATTCGTGTCTACATTCGGGTCATGACAAACTTGGTATTAGAGCAATAGGTTTGAAGTGTCCTAGGGTGTCTTAAAGCCTCGTTAATTAGAGTTTTCATGGGTGTGAAGCGCGACACACTTATGTCAAAGAGGCTACGAGACGTTTAGGAAATGTTCCCTTCTTTCATGATCTATGTCGTGCGATGAAACTCCTCCCTATCCTTCTAACTCGTGCTATTCACAATTGTAGAATCATGGCTCCCACAAAGTTAATGGTAGGAGGAATAGAAATGGAAACGGCCACGAGGATGGAAACGGAGACGTTTACCAACAAGCCCCTCCAGTCCAGGAGCACCATATACCAGAGCCGGTTGCCCATATTAAATTTCGGACAACTATTCAGATGTTAGCGCAATCCTTGACCGCTCAGGTCAACCAGCAGGCAGTGGTGCATATTCTGCAAAACGGGAATGCGGTGGCAACACGGGTAAGAGATTTCTTAAGGATGAACCATCTAGGGTTCCTTGGGTCAAAAGTAGATGAGGACCCGCATGAGTTCATTGATGAGATTGTGAAGATCACCTAGGTCATGGGGGTGAATGGAGTTGAGTTTGCCGAGTTGGGCTCATATCAGTTAAAAGAGTCGTACACATCTAGTTTCGACAATGGAAAGATAGTAGGGTCGCTGGAACAGGCCCAATCACTTGGGAGGAGTTCCATGTTGCGTTCCTAGATTGGTTCTTCCCTTGTGAGATGAGGGAGTTGAGGGCAGCCGAGTTCGTGAATCTGAAGTAGGGGAATATGACGGTACAAGAGTATTCCCTTGAGTTCATTTGCTTATCAAAGTATGCCCTAGAGTTAGTGGTTGATCAGAGAGCACAAGTGAGCAGGTTTGTTCATGGGGTGGTGAGCTATTTACACAAAGATTGCATGACCTCTATGCTCCACCAGGATATGAATTTCCCTCGGATAGTCTTGTATGCCCAGCAAATGGAGGTGGCACATATGAGGGAGAGAGAGGCCAAAAGGGCTTGGACAGATAGCTATGAGTTCACTTAGTAGAGATTCGGTGGTGGTTGGAGCCCTCAAATTCAGCAGAGGTCACTAGCTCCAGCACCATCATCAGCTACTGTCCCATCCAGACCCAAGGGTGGTCAGAGGAGAAGGGACTCAGGTTCGAGAGATCAGAGGGACATGCAAGTAGAGAGCACCCTTCCAACCTATGGGAAGTGTGGCAAGAGTCATGACGGGGAGTGCTTGCTTCGCTTAGATATCTTTTATGGGTGTGGTAGATCTGGCCACATGCACTGAGCTTGTCCATCTGCTAGACATGATAATGATAGAATCCTTACATAAACTACCGGACAGTGGTAGCTCTAGCACATTAGGTCCACAGGAGGCATCCACTAGTGGAGGTGGCAGGTAGCGCCAAAAATAGATTCTATTCCTCGCCTCGCGTCAGGAGCAGTGGACTTCACCGGATGTGGTTACTGGTATGTTACGAGTGTTTCACCTTGATACTTATGCTTTATTAGATCTACGGGATACCTTATCTTTTTTAACACCTTATATTGCTAGTAGCTTTAGATTCAGTCCCGAAATTCTGTCAGAACCATTCTCAGTCTCTACTCCCGTTGGTGATTCAGTTGTAGCTAGGCGGGTGTATAGAAGTTTCCCGATCATAGTATTGCAGAAAGTCACCTCCGCAGACTTAGTAGAGTTAGCCATGACTGACTTTGATATTATTCTCGGCATGGATGGATTGTATACATGTTATGCTTTTGTTAATTGTAGGACCCGTGTGGTGGAGTTTCACTTTCCGGGTGAGTCAGTTTTAGAGTGGAAGGGTAGTTTAATCGTCCTTGTAGATCACTTTATTTCCTATCTTAAGGCCAGGACGATGATTTCTAAGGGTTGTGTATACCATCTAGTTAGGGTTAAGGATGTTGAGTTCGAGACCCCGACTATCCAGTCAATTCTAGTGGTATGTGAGTATCCAAAAGTGTTCCCTGATGATTTACTGGGTATTCCTCCCGAGAGAGAAATCGATTTTGGTATTGAACTTCTTCCCTTCCCTCATAGCCCATATCTATTCCTCCCTACATAATGGCTCTAGCCGAGTTAAAAGAGTTGAAGGAGCAGTTGAAGGATCTTTTGGATAAGGGTTTCATTAGACTGAGCAAGTCCCCATGGGGTGCACCAGTTCTCTTTGTCCGAAAGAAGGATGGCTCCCTTCCGTATGTGTATTGATTATCGGCTATTGAACAAGGTCACCATCAAGAACAGGTATCCTTTACCCAGGATCGATGATATGTTTGACCAGCTTCAGGGTGCCAAGTGTTTTTCGAAGATAGATCTCAGATCCGGGTACAATCAGCTCAGAGTTTGGGAGAATGACATTCGAAGACAGCCTTCAGGATGCGGTATGGTCATTATGAGTTTGTAGTTATGTCTTTTGGACTAATGAATGCTCCTATAGCTTTTATGGAATTGATGAACAGGGTGTTCAAGCCATACTTGGATATGTTCGTGATTGTATTTATTGATGACATCTTGATATACTCTCCGAGCGAGGAGGAGCATGCTGCTCATTTGAGGGTGGTGTTATAGACTCTCAAGGAGTGCTGGTTATATGCTAAATTCAGCAAGTGCTAGTTTTGGTTGAACTCAATGGCATTTTTGGGCCATGTGGTATCGAGTAAGGGCATAAAGGTGGACTCTCAGAAAATAGAAGTAGTGAAGAACTGGCCTAGACCGGTGGATCCTTCAGATATCCAGAGCTTTTTGGGCTTAGCTAGCCACTATTGGAGATTTTTGAAGGTTTCTCATCTATTGCAGCACCCTTGACCAAATTGACCCAAAAGAAGGTGAAATTTCAATGGTCGGAGGCTTGAGAGAGGAGCTTTCAAGAGTTGAAGACTCACTTACCTCAGCACCGGTGTTAACCCTACCCGAGGCACCGATTGGTTCATGGTGTATTGTGATGCTTCAAGGATCGGACTTGGGTGTGTGTTGATGAAGCGCAGAAAAGTTATAGCATATGCTTCCAGACAGCTGAAAGTTCATGAGAAGAATTACCCGACCTATGATCTTGAATTGGCCGTGGATGGAGACATTATTTGTATGGGGTTCACGTGGATGTGTTTATAGATCATAAGAGTCTACAATATGTGTTTACCCAGAAGGATCTCAATCTTCGGCAAAGAAGGTGGTTAGAGCTACTTAAGGACTATGATATGAGTGTGCTTTATCATCCGGGGAAGGCTAATGTAGTAGCAGACGCACTTAGTAGACTCTCCATGGAAAATATGTCCCCCATAGATAAGGGAAAGAAGGAGCTAGTGAAAGAAGTGCATCGACTTAAAGGTTAGGAGTTTGGTTGGTTGATTCGACCGATGGAGGGGTTATTGTTCAGAACAAGTCAGACTCGTCCTTGGTGACTGATGTAAAATCTAGACAAGATGAGGACCCTATTTTGGTAAAGTTAAAGGAAGCCATTAAAAATCAGAAGGTAGAGGTCTTCTCCAAAGGGGGAGATGGTGTACTTCGATACCAGGGTCGCCTATGATTTCCTAATGTTGATAATTTGAGGAGTCAGATGTTGCACGAGGCTCATGGATCTAGGTATTCAATCCATCCAGGTGCCACCAAGATGTACCATGACTTATCGAAAGTCTATTGGTGGAATGACATGAAGAAGGACATTGCGGAGTTTGTAGCTAAGTGCCCAAATTGTCAACAACTAAAGGTTAAGCATCAGAGAACGGGAGGTGTGCTTCACAATATCAGTGTTCCTACTTGGAAGTGGGAAGAAATCAATATGGACTTCATCACAGGGTTGCCTTGCAATTGGAGGCAATATGACTCCATTTGGGTTATTGTAGACAGGTTGACAAAAGCCACTTATTTTCTACCAGTCAAAACCATGGATTCGATGGAGGATTATGCCAAACTATACATCCGAGAGCTAGTTCGGTTGCATGGAGTGCCCTTATCCATAATATCAGATAGAGGTACCCAATTTACCTCTCAGTTTTAGAGGTCGTTTAAAAAAGGACTTGGTACTTAGGTTAAGCTCAGCACAACATTTCACCCTCAAATGGATGGTCAAGCAGAGCGGACAATTCAGACTCTCGAGGACATGTTGAGATCATGTGTCATTGACTTCAAGGGTAGTTGGGATGATCATTTGCCTCTTATCGAGTTTGCATACAATAATAGCCATCATTCCAACATTCAGATGGCTCCGTTTGAGGCTCTCTATGGGATGACATGTAAATCGCCTGTTGGTTGGTTTGAAGTTGGTGAAGCTGCAATGATAGGACCAGATTCAGTCCATGAGGCTATGGAGAAGGTTCACTCATACGGGATAGATTGAAAACAACTCAAATTACCCAAAATTTCTATGCTGATGCGAGAAGGAGAGAACTCGAGTTCGAAGTGGGTGATTAGGTGTTTCTGAAGGTGTCTCCCATAAAGGGAGTGATGCGGTTTGGGAATAAAGAAAAACCCAGCCCTTGTTATGTTGGCCCCTACCGAATAGTGAAACGGGTTGGCAAGGTGGCATATGAATTGGAGTTGCCTTCAAACTTTTCTTCCTTGGATCCTGTTTTCCATGTATCGCTCTTAAAGAAATGTTTGGGTGATCTAGCTCTAGTTGTCCTAGTGGACAGTGTTGGTGTGAAAGACAAACTTAGTTATGAGGAGGATCCAGTGGAATTCTGGATCGTCAAGTTCGAAGACTAAGGAACAAGGAAGTAACTTCAGTCAAAGTTTTATGGAGGAATTAGCAGGTTGAGGGAGCTACGTGGGAAGCGGAAGCAGACATGGTGGCTAGATTTATTCTCTACCGGCTCAATTCCAGCTTGAGGTATCAGTTTTGCCCCAGTACTCTAATTAGTTTTCATGTTCAATTCATGTGTCCAGGTTTCTTTTATGTCAAGGTAGGTATGTGTGGTTTGTGAATTCAGTTCATCCATGTAGTTCAGTTCGGAGGTAGTCATTCCGTCAGTTTTCAGCTTAAATGACCAATATTTGAATATGATGATTGCATTTATCTATTTTTCTGTATGTTTTTTTCAACATTCGAGGACGAATATTCCCAAGGGGGAGATATTGTATACCTCGGAAGCCCTAAGATTAGACCCGGGAGTGAAACAGAGAAAAACTGAAACTTTTGCACCAGGTCACAGAACGAGTGGTTCTGTGACCCATGGGACTCGTGGTGAGGTACGGGACTTGAGTTGAAAAATTATTGATGGGGTCATTGTTGCGACTGCGCAGCAGCGTCGCCAAAACTTGTTGACGACTGCCCGAGCGCACACGCAAGTGTACGTGGTCTTACAAGTAATACAATGGCCCTTTTTAAGAGCCGGATGTCGAACCCACAGGGACTGGACCAATTCAGATAATTATCAAGTTCAAGTGTGATATTAACTTTCACAAGTGTTGATATAGACTTTTTCGATAATGTTTAATTAAGTCTAGGTGTGGTCACAAAAATACTCTGAAAACATTCAAGAAGCAACTAGGGCTAACGCCGGGTAATCATGCGATACTATGCTTCATAATGGTTTAAGTATGGAAGTATCAATTATCGTCTCACATAATTTCAATTGCATGTTCATGGTCTTTCGAGCCTCTAAACACGACAAACTAGCCTCACAACTATATCATTGAGTGGGGATGTGACATTCTAGTTCGTGGGCAATTCAATTACGTGGATGTGGATTGCGGGGTTTATGCTCTTGATTAGGGACTTTTGTACCTCTAATCATTTAACTCAACTTAGCTTCACAACTATTTCTTTGAGTGGTGATGTGATAATTCTAAGTTGGTGTCTAGCTCATCCCGTTTTAGTAACCAAGCAAGGCAAACTAGGTATAATTTCTTATCCTAACCGCGAATTATATCGTAAGATACAAACTTGCTCCCTACATTCTTTGTTCTTTCCTAGGTTTACTTTGTCAAGCTTTTACCTAGGTGTAACGTGTGTGTTTTCATGGTGATCAATCATAAAAACAACCATAATTAAGAACGTAAGACAAAACAACAATTAATAACTTAAAACGAAAACAAAATCATGTATTCACAATCATACCATGTGGTTTCAACCCTAGAGGAAGGGTTCTAGCCACTCAAGTTCGTATAATTACAAGAAAAAATAATTAAAGTGACATACTTACAAGAATTGGTAGCAGAGAAGATGAAATTGATGAACCCTAGGTGAGTTTTTCCCACTTCTCCCTTCACTCCTTGGCAGGTTTTCAAAAATAAATCGTGACAAAATATTTTTAGGAGCTAAGGGACCTATTTATAGTAAATGTGAGGTGTATAAAATTATGCCTGGCATGAAATAGCTCCGTGTCACGGAGGTTATCGTGCCAATTTGCATCCATGACACGGAGGCATCGCGTAGGCACACTGGAAATCAAAACAGTCGCCAAGCAGCAGCTGGCTGCGTTGGCAGCATGTCACGCTACTTGTGCAGCGCATTTGAGGGCGTTTCATGGTCCTTGTCGCGCAGCCTACCTGCCGTGGCACGTTGCCAACGTGCAGGTGGGCTGTTTCGCGCATCCTCCTTGCCGACGTTCGCGTTTTACTTTTGATTCCATGCCTCTACTTCACCAACTCATGGATTAGATCCTCAAATTCATTTTAAACCTATAAAAACAAGAACTAATCATGTTGGTTAGTATATATATTCACATTTACATAAAATTTCATGAGAATGTATATAAATAAGTAGCTAAACAAGACAAAACTAAGTTGTAAAGTATCCCCTGGGCATGCCATTTTTCCCAAGATCACCTACCCCACACTTAAAGCCTTGTTTGTCCTCGAACAACCTTTTTTTTACATCTCATGTAAATGAAGACTCACACATAGCTAATTTAGCAAGAGAATTCAAGCTACAGCTATAATGATTTTTTAAGATAACAAGTTAAAAATAGAGCATGCACAATTTAATCATTGAAATGATATATAACTATGTTAAGACTTCCTAACCTCAAGAATTGACTCTCAATCTTAGCAAACTCATGCAAATCAACCGATCAAGAAATACGACATGAATGTTATCTCTCATTAAACATGTGTCCTCACAACAAGAGAGTTACCCATTTTTACTCACAAATTTTCAAATCACAACATGTATGGGTATATATAGAATTACGCTCACTCTCTCAAGGAATTCACATGCATCATGTAGTGACCCATAAGCTTGCCCTTAGTGTTTTACTCCACTAATTTAAGGATGTATGAACGTAAGATCAAGTAGGACTCAATGGGTTGTAGTGTAAGCTAAGGGACAGGTAGGTAATATTATGGATAATAACAGTGGCTATCTTCCCCAAGCGCTTTTAATAACTTCAACCTTCATTGAGAATGTCTCCTCTCTTACTTCCCTTTCATTCTTTTCAATCTTGAATTTTTTTCTTCTTGTTCCCATTTCTTTAAGCACACTCAACTTATTAGTAAGGAGTACCTAAGTAGCTTTTCATTCATTTACTTTCTTACTCCCTACCAATAATTAAGCATTTTCAAACAAGTGCACCCTTGACCTTTCTCAACTTTTACAACTGCTACTTTTCCTTCTTTTTCATGCTTCTCACTCCTTTACTCTTTCAGATTTTTCCCTTAAGCGCTTAGGAGTTTTGGATCAAACTCAAGGCTAATGAAAGAAAAAGGATTAAGCTTATGTAGCTATCAAAGAATAGGCTTAAGGCTCAATAGGGCTCACTAGGATTTAACATTCAAGGTAGGTAAAGTGAGGGAAAAAAATTAGGTTCATTCAAAGAAATGCCTAAATCATCTTCTACAGTCCACATCCTTCATTTCATTTTATAAACACACCAGGCAAGTTCTAGACATTCCAAAATAACACGGAATATTCGAAAAACTTACACTTACAGCACATGCTCAATTAAAGACACACTCAGCAGACTCTTACTCAGCTAATCACAAGAATTCAGAATTAAGCTTCAATCTCATTCGAGTCAAATTCAAGAGCCTAAGTGTCTCAAACAAAGTTATACACTTCTTACATGCTTCAACACTAACCACACTTGTATCTTACCATCATGTATAGCCTATAACAAGAACATCAAGCCATCCATTAGCTACGGGTTCAAAAACCAAAACCTATTGACTAATTTTCCTCAAGACGGTCGTCATCCATCCATCATCGGAAACAGTCCCTAACTATGACTAAAAACATTATATACAGACAAAGAAAATTTTTATTCTTCTTCGGTTCAAAGACCCCCTGTCGAAAAAGAACCGAAAAGAAAAACCAACGTGTGGTGAAGTCATGCTCAACTCAAAATTTTTTTTCCAATATATCTCCCAAGCACTAATTCACCAAAAATCATTAAGCACAAAATTTTTGAAATTTCCCTCACCCCACACTTGAATCATGCTATGTCCCCAAATCATCTAATAAAAATTCAAAAGGATGAGAAATACTCCCTGGGGCTCTATGCCTAGCTAACAACATGTTTTTCTTCATTTTTGCACAAGTGGGTATTTGACCCCACACTTTTTCTCTTCCATACTTGTTAGCTTCCTCCTCCATGGGTACTCAGTCTTCTCCTCCATCTGTGCCTAACTTTCCACCAAAAACAACACAAGTTGCACATAACCAAAATCACATAAACAAAAACCAAAAATTGTACCTGTGGTACCCTTGGGTTGCCTCCCAAGCAGCGACTTATTTTACGTTGTGGAACGATGTGGACTATCCTTTTCAGGAACATCCTCATACTTGGGTTCCCTTTCGAGAACCATCTTCTTCTCTTTTGATTTTGAAAGGAAACAACCTCCACTCTATTCCTCTCTTCCTCCAACTTCTTATCAAATTGAAGCCCTTTATCAGACTCGGGCTGAACACTTATCACTATCTTTGGCCGTGGACTTGTGGAATCAACCACCCCACACTTATCCTCTGACAACACACTAACCTTACAAGAAGGTTTATGTAGTGTGTGGGTGGGTTAATCTCTTGGTATACTCGAAAGAGTTCTTCTTCATCCTCGACCCTCATCTTCTGGGTCCCTGCTCTTAAGTCAGTTACCGCTCCTCTGGTGGCCAAGAATGGTCGTTCCAAGATTAAGGGTACCTGGTCATCAACATGAAAATCTAAGATAATAAAATCAGCAGGTATAATAAACTTACCCACTTTGATGAGAAGGTCCTCTATGATTCCATCCGGTGCCACTCACGACTTATCCGCCAGCTGCAGCATCAACCTTGTTGGCCTCGGTTTTCCCAAACCCAGGGTGTTAAATAAAGATAGTGGCATTAGATTAACTACTGCCCCTAAATCACATAGAGCTTGTATCACTTCAGCTTTACCAATTTGAATGGGGAGGGTAAAACTCCCTGGATCTTTGAGCTTCTTAGGAATCTTGCTCAATACCTTGTGACTGCACTACTCCATCAGTGCTACTGTCTGGACATCCACCAATCTGACTTTTTTGGCCATCACATCCTTCAAGTATTTAGCATACTTGGGAATTCCCTGCAAAACATCAATAAGAGGCAAATTTATGTGAAGTTCTTTAAAAATCTCAAAGAACTTTTTGAAGCATTCCTCCTCCTTGCTCTTTCTGAATCTCTGAGGGAATGGTGGTGGTGGTCTTTGTGCTGGATACAATGAAGATTGTGCATTTTGTTGCACAACACTTTGATTCTCTCCCTTGTCAGTGGATGATCCTTGTCTAACCAACTTCGGCTGCACCTCATTTCTCTTCTCTTTTGGCACTACATCAGCTAATTGTTTGCTGCTCCTCAGACTGATGGCGTTGACCTGATGGGGGTTAGGATCTGTATAAGTTGGTAGTCCTCCCTGCATTCTCATGTTTTGAGTAGCTACGACCCATCTGCTTTTCTAGATTGCGGGTGGCCAATTGCTGATTCTTCAAGTATGATGCCATCCTCGCCTGATTTTCTGCTAACTGAGTCTGGGTCTCCATGATTTTCTACAATGTTTCCTCAATGTTTCTGCTTAACTAGCCATCATTCTGCCTATTCTGCTGATACTGCTGCCATTGGGGTTGCTAATAACTTTGCTTTTGATTTCCACCCCAAGAAAAATTCGGGTGGCTCTGCCAATTTTTGTTGTAATTGTTCCCAAAATTCTGAGTGTTCCTCTGCACATTCCCAACAAAATTGACTGATTCCGGATTGGCTCCACAAGATTCTGCATTGTGCCCATTATTCCCACAATTTCACACCAACTCGGAGCTTGCTGAACTACATTAACCTGACCCTGCTGTTGGTTCATACTTAGTTTATTGAACTGAGTCATAATCTGATGCTGGAATGAAGCTAACTGTGCCGCCAAGGCATTCATACCATCTACTTCTATTAGCCCTGCTCTTTTTCCTGCCCCTCTCAATGACTCTCTGTGCCACTCTAGATTTCCTTGAGCAATTCTATTCAACAGCGTGTACAGCTCATCATACATCTTCTCTAAAGCTTGCCCACCCGATGCAGAGTCTAGCAAATTTTTTTTATGTGGGTCTATACTTTCTACAAAGGTATGAGCCAGCACTTCATTCGATTGCTGGTGATGGGTACAGTCTCTTAATAATGACTTGAATCTTTCCCAAGCCAAATATAAATTCTCATCAGGCCTCTACTTGAAACTCAATATTTCACTTCTCAATTTTGCAGTCTTGCCTAAAGGAAAGAATCTGATCAAGAACTTCTTCGCCAAATCATCTCAAGAAGTTATGGAGTTTGGTGGCTCAGCTTTCAACCACCTTTTGGCCTCTCCCAACAATGAAAATGGAAAGAGGGTAAGTCGGACATAGTCTGTGGACACACCGGTGGTGACAAAGTGTCACTAATCTCTAAAAAGTTTTGTAAGTGCTGCTGTGGGTCCTCATGTGCCATCCCTATGAATTGACCACTAGAATATAACAACTGCACCATGTTCTATTTCAATTCAAAGTTCCCTCCAGGTTCCAGTTTACGGATACTAGAGTTCACATTCGTCACTTGTGGGATTTCCACTTCGCGAACTGGTCTGGCTGCCATTGCTTTTGGCGACAAATGTGCTTGTCCTGCGGGTGGTTGTTGTTGTACCTTTTCTTAAAGTCTTTTCAGCTTTTGCTCAAGAGATACTCTCCTGTACAAATGAATTTGACGTTCTGGTTCCAGCAATAGTTCATAAGCTCTCTATTCCTAGCCAGCTCGGCAATACAACCTATCACCTGCAATAAGTCAGACTAAGACCAAGTTTCTCAACACTTAAGGAAATTAAAAAGCACAAAAAACAGACAAATTTACTAAACTTCGTCGAGTCCCCGGTAGAGGCACCAAAAACTTGTTGCGACTGCACAGCAGCGTAGCCAAAACTTGTTGATGACTGCCCAAGCACACACGCCAGTGTACGTGGTCTTACACATAATACAGTGGCCCTTTCTAAGAGTCGGATGTCGAACCCACAGGGACAGGACCAATTCAGCTAATTATCAAGTTCATGTGTGATATTAACTTTCACAGGTGTTGATATAGACATTTTCGATTAAGTTTTATTAAGTCTAGGTGCGGTCACAGAAATACTCTGAAAACATTCAAGAAGCAACTAGGGCTAACGCCGGGTAATCATGCGATACAATGCTTCGTAATGGTTTAAGTATGGAATTATCAATTGTCATCTCACATAATTTCAATTGCATGTTCATGGTCTTTCGAGCCTCTAAACACGACAAACTAGCCTCACAACTACATCATTGAGCGGGGATGTGACATTCTAGTTCGTGGGCAATTCAATTACGTGGATGTGGTTTGCAGGGTTTATGCTCTTAATTAGGGACTTTCATACCTCTAATCATTTAACTCAACTTACCTTCACAACTACTTCTTCGAGTGGTGATGTGATAATTCTTAGTTGGTGTCTAGCTCATCCCGTTTTAGTAACCAAGCAAGGCAAACTAGGTATAATTTCTTATCCTAATCGCGAATTATATTGTAAGATACAAACTTGCTCCCTACATTCTTTATTCTTTCCTAGGTTTACTTTGTCAAGCTTTTACCTAGGTGTAACGTGTGTGTTTTCATGGTGATCAATCATAAAAACAACCATAATTAAGAACGTAAGACAAAACAATAATTATAACTTAAAACCAAAACAAAATCATGTATTCACAATCATACCATGTGGTTTCAACCCTAGAGGAAGGGTTCTAGCCACTAAAGTTCGTATAATTACAAGAAAACATAATTAAAGTGACATACTTACAAGAATTGGTAGAAGAGAAGATGAAATTGATGAACCCTAGGTGAGTTCTCCCACTTCTCCCTTCACTCCTTGGCAGTTTTTCAGAAATAAGTCGTGACAAAATGTTTTTAGGAGCTAAGGGACCTATCTATAGTAAATGTGAGGTGTATAAAATTATGCCCGGCATGAAATAGCTCCGTGTCATGGAGGTTATCGCGCTAGTTTGCCTCCGTGACACGGAGGCATCACATAGGCACACTGGAAATCAAAGCAGTCTCCAAGCAGCAGCTGGCCGCGTTGGCAGCATGTCACGCTGCTTGTGCAGCGTGTTTGAGGGCGTGTCATGGCTCTTGTCGCGCAACCTGCCTTCTGTGGCACGTTGCCAACGCGCAAGTGGGCTATTTCGTGCATCCTCCTTGCCGACGTTCGCGTTTTACTTCCGATTCTATGCCTCTACTTCGCCAACTCATGGATTAGTTCCTCAAATTCATTTTAAACCTACAAAAACAAGAACTAGTCATGTTGGTTAGTATATATATTCACATTTACATAAAATTACATGAGAATGTATATAAATAATTAGCTAAACAAGACAAAACTAAGTTGTAAAGTATCCCTTAGGCATGCCATTTTGCCCAAGATCAGTCACCACGGGCCTGACCACCAGTCGTTGTCAGACCCCATGACCCATTGAGTCAGCCATGACCAAGGGAAATTAGAAGAAGGAGTGTGAGGCGGCAGTGTACCTTATGGATAGACCCCACGAGTGATAGTCAAACACCACGATTCATTGGGTGAATAGTGGTCAGCTGGTAACTAATGATCTGAGGTTTGAGGCAGTGGAGATAACGAGTGGTGACCACGAGTTGTGGTCACCGGTAACGATTCGTATGATGGCCCGTTATGAGTTCCAGGTGAAACCTCGATAGTGTACCCAACGATTGACATAACGACCCATGGTTGGTGGAAACGACTCATTAGGTCCCTTGTGGGGACTGACGAGCAGTTATTCTTTGCGAAGTTATTAAGGGTATTCTCATCATTCCTATACTCTAGGGTCCTATACTATGCCATTTTAAGCCATTTTCAGGGTGTATTAAAATATATTAATTCATTCTAGCCTATTCTAAATCCATGCATGCAAGTTAGGGAGTTAGAGAAGAGATCAAGCTTAATCCCTTCCAGTTCTTCTCAAATTCCTCTTGGGAAATCAAGGAAGTGTAAGAATTAGCTTTAATCAGGTATGTAGGGTTATGAATGAGTGAATCCATTCACACCCATGCCCAATCTCTCCCTAAATCATGAAAATCATATGATGACTCTATGGGGTTTTAACCCAATGCATGAAATTCCTAGTTCTCTACATGGGTATGATCTAAATAAGTTTTTATTATCGAATTATGAATTATGGGAAAGTTTTATGTTGTTTTCATTAAAATCATGTTTCAATCTTTATGAATTTAAAATGCCCATTTATGAGAAGTTCTTGAAAGTTGAGATTTATGAAGAATGTTCATGTATGATGAGGTCTTAATGATGAAAACCACGTTTTGAAGTTACCCATGTTTATGATCATATTTTCAAGTGAATTATGTATTTTCAAGCATGCTAAAGTATTTGGGCAATGCCTACATTTTCAAGTATGATTTATGAATTATGATATGGATTTCATGATTTATCAATTTATGACGTCGACCAATTAATGGGCCCTTGATTCATGGCTAAACATGTATGTAAATGGGGATCGACGATGTTAATATTTATTTGACAATGAATCTCATGAATGATGTTTATGATTTATGTACGAGCCTAATGTGTCTGTTTTTGCAAGCAGTGTCTAGCACCGAGTAGCTCGGCATTCAAAGGACTACGCCGATGTCTCATAACTATGTGCCACCGCAGGTTCATGATGATACATTACAATGTTAATGGATCCCCTCTTTCGTGATATCACATAATGCACGTCCCTTGCCTATCAAGCCTGGGATGACTCTGCCCACTTGAGTGAGATAGTTGGGGCATCATGTAAGGCTCTACCATGATAGAGTCGGTTATGAAGAGCCCTCCCATTATTTTGCATGTTTTTATGCAGTGTTATGCTTGTGTTACTTTGGCTCAAGTTATGACTTATAAAGTTTCTCGTATGACTATGATAATGAATGGATTACAAATATTTTGAAAATCTTGAGCCTTATGTTACATTATGATATTTATGATATGATCATATTGTCCTACTCTTATGATCTTTTATGCATTTAAAATGTCCATTTTACTTACCTTGCATACTCAGTACATTCCACGTACTGACCACATACTCTATGTTGTATCGTTTCATGATACAGGCTCTGATCTTCAAACCCAACATCGTCATTAGCTCGCTCTCGAAGAAGCATCCAGCTCATTTGGTGAGTCCTCATCCCCCGAGGACCAGTTGATATCGATTATTCATTTATTTTCAATTTTCTAGACTTGTCGGGTTAGTTGGGGGCGTTGTCCCATCAGCCCATCAGATATGTTAGAGGCTTTCAGACTATGTGTAGTATTCATTTTTCATGTATGAAGTGCGTTTCGTTTTTCTATGTATGTCATGATTACATTTCTACCATGATATTATGCTATGTATATCCTCTTTATTGATTGAGTTGGATGTATTTTCATGCCATAGGTCGACTTGGAGTCTCTCGGGGCTCCTTGCCCCGTGTTGCGATTCGGGTCTACGTTCGGGTCGTGACATCTGATCACCTCACTTCCCATCTTTATTTATAGTATTTCAAATATACACTCAATGGTACACCAACAACATCATACTTTCAAAATATACAATAAAGATCTTACCATCAAGAACATCAACAAGGATATGCTATCAAAAACATATGTTAAAGAAAATACAAGTCACGAGTACAACCCCCGTTGTTAATTACCAACTAGGTTTCATTCTCGCACACATCCTCTTACTTAGAGTTAATTCTCCAATTTTATAGTTATGTTACTACGTATACTCACATCACACATCAGATTTTTATGATCCCCTCTATCCACATCAATTGTACAATAATAGTACATATGTATATATTTCACTAGTTAAAGTCTAACACAAAGTAAGTCATAACCTATCTAGGCGCCAAGCTGCTGCCAAGAAGCGATGGGTGTAGTCCTTGCACCGAGCCTAGTGTTTTCTTGAAGAAGATTGGTAGGGAGGACGGTGGGATCTTGTCCTCTCATGGCCACCCTTTTCTTTCCTTTATTAAGTTATCGTAAAATTTTACCCCAGGTCATTTGTAATGACTAATCCCAGTTATAGTAGGAACTGGGTCTTAAAATGAAGCAAAACATGGAGTTTTTGGTCCATATCAATCACTGCAGAAAGCATTTTCACCACTGCAGCAGTCCCGTTACAGTGAGAAACTATTTATTGTAGCGACCTTGATTCCTGAGCACACCAAATTTTAATTATACTCATCAAATTAATTACAAAACTTAATTTCTTTATTCTGAGAAAATGAAATAGACCCATAAAAAATTTAAATTCTTATGCCAATATCATTAATATGTTATAATGAACGGATAGGTCGTTACGTCAGCTACCAATTAAACATTTGTTCGTCCCCCAGCGACCCTTTATGATGTATAAGGGTTTTACGTCAACTCTACACAGGGTCATTGTCACGGTGACTCTAACTGTACTACTGTCCCACCATTATTGCTTTTGGGTTTTAATCGGTACCCCTACTAGACCCCTATTTAGAGGTCTTAAGATCCAACAAGAGCATTAAACATACACAACACACGAATTGTCATCACCCATCCCCATATTTTCTAACTGGAAGGAAATTCCACGTACACAACTTTTGCCCACTATCTTCATATTGGGATCGACTCATTTAATTTCGAATCTCTCCTATTTGTCACTTGTGACTCTCATTCGCTATTCATTTCCTATGCAATCCTATGTCATCACTACCTCTTATAGTACTCCCCTTCTTTTTTTGGGACTCAGGTCGTTCTTGACCCTCTTGGAATTTGAAAGTCAGGAGGTGTGGATTTGTCTATTGCATTGGTGCTTTTTCCACCACAATGGTCTTTCTACAGTGGGAATAGGTCTGCTGCAATGGAACAAAAATCAGATTAAATGATGCAGCGGATGGTTTTTGGTCTCATTCTTGCCTTTTCAACTTTGAAAATTTGCAAACTCTCTCGACTCTCTGGTGATTCTGCCCCTTTTTATCAGGTAATCCTCATTTGCAAGACTTCATTGCCTCATTTACTCTTGATGATTATGATTCCATGCCTATATGCATTATTTTGAGGTTGTTATTGGGTGGAAAAGACCCTAACTTCTTTTTGTAAAATAAGGGTAGATTTATGAAGCATGTTACTAGCTTTTACATTCTCAAGTTCTCTATATCATTCTCTGTGTGCTATTGACTATCTTCATGGAATTTTTGTACTAGGAATAGTGGGGTTTAGGTAAGGAGGTGGTTTGAACTTATTTGAGCCCCTACGACTCGAAGGAGGTAGATATTGGGTTGAATAACGATTTGTGGGGCTTGGGGTTACTCTTCACTTAATCGATCTATGCTGAATTTGGGGGAGAATGGAGGTTGGAGATCCAACCTCCATTGTCAGGGTCGGAGGTTTGCTGGGGAAGATGACTTCTGCTGCGGTGGAACCCCTAATGCTATGGTGGACCCATCATAGCAGACCCCTGTTCGTCGCAGTTGTCATGCCTTAGGTAGTAGGCTGAAATCATTTACCTTGTTTTGCTTAAGCTCAACCCCTTGCCTTTGCTCACTGAATATTCGTCTAATACAATTGTTTTTCCATAGGACGCTATGATAACTATGTCTGACTGCGGTAGCACTTTTATCTACATCAAATTTGTGACCGACCAATGCCAGTTCTGTCACCATGAGCAGGTAGTTGAGGGCCTATTGCACGAATGGGGCTTTGTTATGCAAGACGTGGCAGAAAAGCACTAGAGTTCTACGCTTGGCTCCATGAGATGGGATGGGGTCCCATGGTTGAGGAGCTATGCAAGGCCAATGAGAACTGGGTGAGAGAGTTTTATGCTAATCTCCCTACTGTGAACTGGTCCCATGTGGACCCGATGACTTATGCTCAGGGAATGTAGATCAGCATTAGCATCGCTTTCATTAATGCGTCATTGGGTCTACCTGTTACACCCTGTAAGATGTTAGCGGCTAGGGTTCGTGCGTGTGGGCTTGTGGTGAGCAATGAGAGCATAATGGTCGGCTTCTGTGGTGACTACACGCAAGTGCACGTGGTGGAACAAGTAGCAAAGTGGCTAAAGTAAAGCCAAGTATCGATCCCACAGGGACTAAGCTATGGTAATAATTAACTTAAGTGTTAATGAACTATATCTTTAAGAATGCAGACAACCAAATAAATAATATTTTGAGAATTTGAGTTACTAATTTATAAGAATCTAAGGCAAAATTATAAAGTGAGTCTGAACAATAGTAATGAGCAAGCTGAGGTTAAAACGAACATGCAGGGAATTAATTTATCAATACAATTCAGTTAATCTTTTCTTCGGTTGCTAGTCAAGAATTATTGCCTATGGATTGGAACTTTCGATTTCTATCCAACTTAAGAATCATGAGATTTAATCTACATTTCTGTGATAAAAGAATTTCATGTTCTAGCCATACATTCCCGATTTCTTAATTGACTAATAAGACTTTCAGATATATTTCTATTCTGAATGTAAATCAATTCTCAATTTTCCAAACTAAGAAGAGATCATATAATACCAATTCACATCTTTCCAATTTATTTCCTTTTCAAAATCAAAATTGGATTTTTTAGATATACATTAACATTGGCCAATCATTAATGCAGTAAGAACAAGAATTGATAGAACAACCATTGAAGATAAGATGAAAACTGAAAAATGATTAACAATTACATTCCACTACAATTGTTCTTAACCTCAGCAAGAAGTGAATTTAGCCACTCATTTGTGGATTTAACATCATCAAATAAGAAGAATTTATACAAACCATTGAGATAAAAGAGAAAGAGATAGAGAAGAACCCTAGAATTTTCGTCCCCTCAACTGCCTGTAACCCACATTCTTGCTCAACCAAGTCAGAATGTTTAAAATAAAACCTAAGTGTGCTATTTATACTATTGAGAATTTTTCCCAGAATAACAAGCAACATGGCACGGAGTGTATCGCAGAGCACTCCCTCCGTGCCACGGAGGTATCGCGGACCTTCACTGGAAGTCGGCCCCCCAGGCAATTTAACCTCAACGTGCCACAGCCTGCATCGCAGAGCCTGGCCAACGTGACACGGTGCTATCGTGCACCTTCACTGGAAATTGCCAAATTTATTTCCTCTGAGGCAGAGTTCCTCCGCGATGGCAACGTGACACGGCTCCATCGCGGAGCCCTTGTTTTTGCTGATCTTCCATGTCCTTTTTCACTCCTTGTTTTCAAGTCCATTCCCGATTTTACCAACATGTATCTTAGCTTCCCAAAATTCCATTTTACCTGCAAAACAACACTAATCATGTTGGTTAGTATAAATTCACATTTAACTACAAATCACATGAGAACGTACACAATAATGATATACAAACAAGTCGAAATGAAGCATTTGAGTATCACTTGGGCATGAAATTCTTCCCAAGATCACTTACCCCACACTTAAACTCTTGTTCTTCCTCGAACAATATTCTCACATCTCATGCAATTGACACTCACGCATTGCTACTTTGACTCAACGATTCAAGCTACGACTATACCGATTATTTAATATAGGAAATCATCAAGAAAACATGCATAGTCTCATCATTACAATGAATTACATCACATTAAGACCTCCTAAGCTCAAGAATCAATTCTCGATCTTGGCAAACTCGTGCAAATCAACTGATCAAGACATCCGACATGAAATTAATCTCTCGTCAAGCATGTGCCCTCACAAAACAAGAAAACTACCCCCTTTGCTATCATATGATTTCCAAAGCAATACAATTTCGCTCTCTCTCCCAAGGAATTCACATGCATCATGTCATGAACCATAGGCTTGCCTCTAGTGTATTACTCCACTAATATACGGACGAGTGATGTAAGATCACGTAGGACTTAACGGGTTGTAATGTAAGCTAAGAAACTAGCAAATACTGGGCTAACCAATAATAACAACTAGCTTCCTTAAGCAGTTTTCAATACATACCACCATCATTACGGTCATTTTTTTTCTTCCTTCATCCTCCCATTCTTGAAGAATTTTTTCTTTGTTCTTGTTCCCATTTCTTTAAGCACACTCGACTTACTAGTAAATATTAGTTATACATCTTTAGTTTATTTAATTTCAGCAAGTGCACCTTTGACCTTTTCTTTAACTTTCACCATTTCCTCTTTTCTTTCCTTTTCAAAATTCTCACTCTACTCGGTGGGAAAATTATTTTTCTTGAGCGCTTAAGAGTTTTGGATCAAATTCACGGTTAATGGAAAGAAGGGATTAAGCTCGGTTTGTACCTCTTCAAAGAAAGAAAAAAAATAGGCTAAAGTCTCAATGGGGCTAACTAGGATGTACATTCAAGGTAGGTATGATAATAGAGAAACTTTCAGTTTAATCAAAGAAACGACTACATCCTTTCCTACAATACACATCTTTCATTTCGTTTCATACACACACCAGACAAGTTCTAGACACTTCACAATAGCATGGAATAATCGAACCCTCACCTCACACTCAATGCACATGCTCAACTCAAGACATATTCATACACTCTTCAATCAGCTAATTACAAGAATTCACTATTAAGCCTCGATCACACCGAATCGAACTCTACGGCCTAGGTATCTCAACATGTTTACACATTTGCATGCTTTCATACGAATCACCTTTGCAACTTAATATCATGTACAACACGTAACAAGAATTCTGAACCATGAAGTAGCAACACGTTTAGGACACAAACAAAAGAAAGAACGAAAGAAAAAAACTACTCCTATTGACTACATTTCCCTTAAGACGGTCGTCATCCATCCATCATAGGGAACGGTCACTATCTACGACTTCGGTTCAATGGGACTATTCTCGATAAAAGCACTGAAAACAAAGGCCGAGAAACCCAACATAAAAGAAATTTAACAATTTTTTTTAAATTTTTTTTTGATAATTTCGATAGAAAACAAAAATATTTACACAACAACCAACAGCTCAACACAGCACACAACAACTTAACATTCATTACAACACCACTTAATTACAGAACACATAACTCAAAGTCACAGGGTCACATTTTTCACAGGCATAACAACAAAACATAAACATAAATAAAAACGAAGCAGTTGGCACCTAACTACTCCTACCCCACACTTAAACCGAACACTATCCCCAGTGTTCACAAAATTCAACATATCACAAAGGTGGGTGGTGAAACTCCCTGATCAATCGAAGTATTCAACTTCTTCATCAGGTGTCGTTGCCTCGTCTCCCATATCAGAATCTCCCCTGCTGTCAACATCTGAGTCCTCCCGTTGTGTCTCCTAATCGGTGGGGATGTCATCTTCTACATGCTCCATAAATGCAGGCCCTGCTCTACATAGAGCTCGGGCATTCTCGCCGAATGGGTAATCCAGCTCGAACTGTCATAGCTCATCCTCCGTTGCAGGCCTCCCGCCAATGCGCAGCTGCAACATCTGCATGCCGTACATGCAGGCCATATACTAATCATCCCGAGCATGTTGCTCGGCTAGTGTGAGCACCGGCCCATGAGTAGTGTCAGGTGCCTTGGTTTTGGTGACATCCAAGGCACGCCTGTCAATCTGTGGGATGTAATCCATGGCCTCCTCCTTGATATCATGGCCCCTCAGGAATGTGGTAAGCGAACCATCGAACCCGTATCTGTGCCCCTAATGCAGTCGGGCTCTCTTTATGGCGGAGATGATCACCGCCCCAACATTTATTTCAGGCCCCATCATCAGGGCATACACCAAGCAAACTCAGTCCCGGGTGAAATCTATCATGTGCACCCCCGGGATCAAGCATGAGCACACAATTTTAAGCCAGATCCTGCCTTCCCTGTTCATCTGCGAGTAGGGCAGTGTCTGATGGTAGCCCCTCTCCTTGTGCCTGCTCCACCTTGCTGTCGAATGGGCTCCACATAGAGTGCGTCTGATGTCCGCATAAGGTGGAGTGATGTTCAGCTGCCGAAAGACATGGGTGTCTGTGTCCCGCGCCCCCAAGATGGCATTCAGGTGATGGGGCTCAAAAGTGACAACCTGCCCCCTGATCTTGACAGTGTGACTACGGAGGGTCGGGTTCCAGTTGGCATAGAAATCTCGAATGAGATAGAGATTGCACTCCCTGGGCTCTTCGAAGATGAAGTTCAGCCCAACGGTGTCAATCCGGTGTACGATCCACGGGAATTCCTATGCCAGCGGCTCCCTTGATATATGCTCTTTCGGGAAGTATTTGGTTTCTTTGTGTTTTGCATACCATTTCTTCCCATCGGGTTCCGTATTGTCGGCGTTGGCCTCTCGAAACCGCTTGTGCTGCTGGAACTGCTGTTCCCAATCTTATTCTTTTTCTGCCGGCGCTGATGTGGATGCGCCCTTTCCCTTGTCTTGCCTGCCTGACATTGTTCCTGTACAATCGAACATACAATCCCAATGTTATTCAAGTCACAATTAGCTTCAACTAAGGTTGGGTTTAATTAGGTCACCCCACACTTAGTCTTTAGCCACAATCAAAACAATTTCGACAAGACATTCATGATTTTTCTCATTCTTAACATTCAACCGGCTTAATGAAATCATATAAATCGATGGAACAATTACTATGTACTACTCAGACTTCGTACAATGAATAAAATTATCGCCAACGATTCACTTCCACCATCATAGCACTTAGCTAAATTTTTGTTCTCAACACCCTATGCAATTCACCAATTTCATTCTCCCGAAAACCCCTTGTCTACGTAGCATATTCAACATTAATCACAACATAATTCAATTCACCCAACATGCACAACCCAATTTATTCAACATTTCAAACAATTTTAGTCTTCTTCATATTCAAATTCCAACCCTAACAATTTCGCAAAAATTCAATAACACATGCATTCATCGAGTTCACATACTCACAACAATACTATGAACATCAATTAATCATAACTTAATTGAATTCAAGCTTAATTTCCACTTAGGGCAAGTTTCAATCACTACACATGTTCAAGAATCGAAAATTCAAGCAAAAATGAGGTAAAGTTCAAGAACATACCTTTAATCCGATGAAATCGATGAAAACTTGTGCCTACGTCTGTGTCACGTTGGGGGAGAAGGGAATTTGGGGTTTTGGTCGCGGAGGGAATGGAAAATAAGGAAGAAATGGGGGAAATCGGGGTTTTAAAAGTATTTTTCGCACGGGTTACCCGGCGACCCAGTGTGACCCGACGAGAAAAGATACTCAACGTGTCACGGAGGGTAACGCGGAGCACCCCCTCCATGACACCGAGCCATCGCACCCATGTTATGAAATTTTTAAAAAAATCCGAAATAGGCTGCAACGTGTCACGGAGGGTAACACGGAGCCAATGCGTAGGCTCACTGTAATGCCAATTTTTATTTATCTCACATCGATTTTTTTTTTCTTTGCTTCTTTGCATTTTTGCCCTCCGTTCCACCTGAAAATCATTTCACCACAATAAATTGGTTAGGATTCATAGGTTTCAACGTAACAATAATTTTTTCCATAATTTTTTTTTCTTTTTCTCTTTTTTTGTTGTTTTTATTTATTTATTTTTCAAATATTTCTACTCATCTATTACAACAATTTCACGGGTTGCCTCCCGTGCAGCGCCTGATTTACCGTCACGGCTCGACGTCATTCACGTTCAATCATCCTCTAGAGTGATGGACGCCTTCTCTCAAATAACGTCCTCACCCCAATAATGCTTACACCGCTGCCCATTTACCAAGAACGTGACACTTCTATCTTCTTGCCATAACTACACTACCCTATGCGGGGCCATTCTTACCACCTAAAACGGCCCAGACCATTTGGACCGCAATTTTCCTGGAAAAAGCCTCAATCTTGAATTGAATAGCAATACTTTCTGCCCCGGCTCAAAGATCCAATGCACCATATGCTTATCGTGCCACCTCTTTGTTTTCTCTTTGTAGCACTTGGCACTTTCATAAGCATGCCAACAAAACTCATCAAGTTCGCTGAGTTGCATCAGCCTCTTCTTACCAGCTAGCTCTAGATCCATGTTCAATTTCCTCACGGCCCAGAAAGCTCGGTGTTTTAGCTCCATAGGCAGATGACACGCCTTTTCATAGACCAATCTTTACTTAGAAGTCCCAATTGGTGTCTTGTACGCAGTTCTATAAGCCCACAACGCATCGTCAAGTTTGCTTGACCAATCACTACGTTGGGCATTCACTATCTTCTGTAGAATCTGCTTTACTTCTCTGTTCGACACCTCCACTTGCCCACTAGTTTGGGGATGATATGTTGTTGCTACCTTATGGCGCACCCCATACTTAGCTAGCAAATTCTTGAAACTTGCATTTACAAAATGAGCCCCTCCATCACTGATAATGGCTCGGGGTGTCCCGAACCTGGTGAAAATGTGCTTTTTCACAAATTTTGTTACCACCTTGTCGTCATTCCTGGGGCTAGCTGTTGCTTCAACCCACTTTGATACATAATCAACGACCACCAAGATGTAACGATTACCAAATGACGGTGGGAACGGGCCCATGAAATCTATACCCCATACATCAATGATCTCCACTTCTAATCTCTACTGCAGCTGCATCTCTTGTCTTCTACCAATTGTGTCTGTTCTTTGACATCTATCACACATTTTTACGTATGCCATAGAGTTTCTAAACAGTGTAGGACAAAAGAAACCTGACTGTAGCACCTTGTGCGTTGTCTGCTCACCTCCGTGGTGCCCTCCATACAATGAACAGTGACAACTCCTCAATACTTCTGCAATTTGGCTCTCCGGGATGCATCTTCTCATCACCTGATCCAGTCCCTGCTTAAACAAATACGGCTCATCCCAAATATAATACCTGCAACCATGTCTCAACTTCTTTCTCTGCTGAGTCGTAGCCTCCGGTGGATAGACTCCACTCACTAGAAAATTCACAATGTATGTATACCAAGGGATTTCAGCTTCCCTTATTTCCAAGAGCTGCTCATCTGGGAACTCTTCTTTGATGTTGTCACCTTCCTTCACATGTGACCGGCTTTCCAATCGTGATAGGTGATCTTCCACTTGATTCTCGCTCCCTTTTCTGTCCCGAATCTCTAGGTCAAACTCTTGTAGCAACAAGATCCATCTGATCAACCTGGGCTTTGCATCCTTCTTGTTAAATAGATACCGAATCGCTACATGATTGGTATACACCACTACTCTAGAACCCACCAAATAGGAACTGAATTTATCAAACGCGAACACCAATGCTAGCATCTCCTTTTGTGTTGTATAATTGACTTGGGCTGCATCCAGTGTTTTGCATGCATAATGAATAGAATGAAAAATTCTATTTCTCCGCTGCCCCAATACAGCTCCTACCACCACATCGCTTGCATCACACATTAATTCAGACGGTTGCTCCCAATCCGGAGAAATGAGGATAGGTGCTTCTATCAACCTCTGTTTCAACTCCTCGAATGCTTTGACACAATCCTGATCAAACTCGAACTTCACCTCTTTTTCTAGCAACCTGCATATTGGTCTAGAAATTTTAGAGAAGTTCTTGATGAACCGTCTGTAGAACCCTGCATGTCCGAGAAAACTGCGAACACCCTTCACTGACACAGGTGGTGGTAGCTTTTCAATAACCTCAATTTTTGCACGATCAACTTCCAACCCCTTGCAAGACACTTTATGGCCAAGGTCGATACCCTCCTTGACTAAGAAATGACATTTCTCCCAGTTGTGTACAAGGTTGGATTCTTCACAACGAGCTAGCACCCTGTCAAGATTCTGCAAACAAGTAGCAAATGAATTACCGAAAACATAAAAATCATCCATAAATACCTCGACGAAATCTTCCACCATATCGTGGAAGATCGCTATCATACATCTCTAGAATGTGGCGGGTGCATTGCATAAACCAAACGGCATCCACCGGAAAGCATATGTCCCATAAGGACATGTGAAAGTAGTCTTCTCTTGGTCCTCCGGTGCTATGGCTATCTGGTTATAGCCAGAATAGCCATCAAGGAAACAATAATATTCTTCACCAGCCAATCTGTCCAATATTTGATCAATAAACGGGATAGGATAGTGATCTTTCCTTGTGGCCTCATTGAGCTTTCTGTAGTCCATGCAAATCTGCCAGCCTGTGACTGTGCGTGTAGGGATCAGCTCATTTTTCTCATTGGTGACCACGGTCATCCCTCCTTTCTTTGGAACACACTGAACGGGGCTGACGCATTCGCTTATAGACCACACCTGCATCAAGCCATTTAATTACTTCCTTCCTAACCACATCCTTTATCATCGGATTCAACCTCCGCTGATGTTGTACAGTTGGCTTTGCTCCTTCCTCCATGAAAACTCTGTGTGTGCAAAAAGCTGGATTGATACCCTGAATGTCTGACATTTGCCAACCCATTGCTTTCTTCCTCCTCTTGAGAACCACCAATACATCCTTTACCCGTGCCTCCGTCAATTCTGCGGAGATGATGATTTGCAAGGTGTCATCTTCCCCCAAAAAAACGTATTTCAGATGTGGAGGCAATGCCTTCAACTCTAGTTTTGGTGCTTCCTCAATAGATGGTTTTGGCAATGGTTCCAGGGACCTCATCAACGGCTGAAAGTCTTGCTTCCTGAGATACCATTTTGATTCATTCAACATTTGCACCATCTCATAAGTATCTCTATCTCCGAAATGATCGGAGCTCATCAACTCTCTCTCCAATGGATCTTGAGAATCAACAATCTGAAGAATTTCTTCTTGGTATGGCACATTGATTGCTGAAAGCTCCTCATAGATGGCCGGAAGCTTCATGGCCTTATACACATCAAATACCTCCACTTTGTCATGCGCTCGCATGGTTAGCTGGCCTACAGCTACATCAATCAAAGATCTCCCGGTTGCCAAGAAAGGACGTCCCAAAATAAATGGACTTCCGCATCTGGCTCAAAATCTAAGACAATAAAATCTACCGGGAAGATGAGGGAGCCCACTTGCACCAGCACGTCCTCCACAATGCCATCTGGTCTGACCAAAGAATGATCCGCTAACTGCAAGATCACTGTAGTTGGTCTAGGACTTCCCAAGCCCAACTTCTTGAACACCGAGGTCGGCATCAAGTTTATGCTTGCTCCCAAATCACATAGTCCGTGAGCTCAAATACTTTTCCCAATTGTGATCTGAATTGTAAAGCTCCAAGGGTCCTTGAGCTTTGTTGGCAACCTGTTCTGAATCCGGGAAGTGCACTCCTCAGTAAGCGCCACCGTAGCATACTCTGTCAATCTGCTTTTGTTAGCTACGATGTCCTTGATATACTTTGCATATTTAGGCACTCCCTGCAAAACATCAACCAAAGGTAAATTAATGTGTACCTGTTTAAGCACCTCCATGAACTTTTTAAAACAAGCTTCCTCCTTGTGTTTCTTTAATCTTTGAGGGAACGAGGGTGGTGGTCTTTCTGCTTCAGCTGCCTTCTCCTTCCCCCTCTCATCATCATGTTCCCTATCTTTTTCCACTGCTCCTGATTGCTGAGGTGATCTTTCTGGTTCCACCTCCTTGAGTTGTAAACCACTCCTTATGGTCACTGCATTGACCTGCTTGGGATTCGGGTCAGTGTCACTCGATAGTCCTCCTCTGGGCCTGGTGTTTTGAGCTCCAGCTAGTTGTCCAAACTGGTACTCCAACGCGTTTATAGCTAACTGGTTGTTTTTTAAGTCTGGCGCTAATTTCACATAATCAGCCTACATTTGAGCTTGGTTAGCTATCATTGTTTTGAACATTTCCTCAATGTTGTTGGTTGGTGGAGGAGGTGCATTGTTTCCTCTATATTGAGACTGATAATTCTACTGCCCCCCTTGATTTCTCTGCATACCCTGATTCAAACTCTGCCCTTGATGGCTGTTACTACCCCAAGAGAAATTTGGATGATTCCTCCAATTTGAGTTGTAATTATTGCCAAACTGCTGCTAGTGATTATTTCTCTGGATGTTCCCAACAAAGTTCACTGAATCTGGATTTGCACCACAACACTCAACTGAGAGTTCATTACTACCGCATATTTCACACCAAACCTGCTGCACTACATTAACTGGGGCTTGTGGTTGATTCAAGCTCATACTGCTGAAGTGGGTATTGAGTTGATTTTGCAATGCAGCTATCTGTGCAGCGATAGTTGTAAAACCATCCACCTCAAAGACTCATTCCGCTTTCCTTGTTCCTCCTCTTGAAGAGTCCACATTCCACTCTATATTTCCCTGTGAAATACGATTTAACAAAGTATACAGCTCCTCATAAGTCTTTTCTAATGCTTGTCCCCCAGCTGCTGAGTCTAGCAAAATTTTTGTGTGGGGTTCCAAACCCTCTATGAAAGTATGCACCAGCACATTATTGGACTGGTGATGGTGAGGACAATCCCTTAACAATGATTTGAACCTTTCCCAAGCCTGATACATATTCTCCCCCTCTCTTTGTTTAAAGCTTAGAATCTGACTTCTAAGTCTTGCTGTTTTCCCGAACTGAAAGAATCTTATCAAAAACTTTCTCGCAAGATCATCCCAATTGGTGATAGAGTTAGGTGGTTCAGCTTTCAACCACCTCTTTTCTTCCCCCAATAATGAAAATGGGAATAATGTAAGCCTCACGTAGTCGGATGATACTCCAGCGGGAATGTAAGTGTCACTTATCTCCAAAAAGTTTTGGAGATGTTGTTGTGGATCTTCATGAGGGAGACCTGTGAATTGCCCATTGGTGTGCAACAATTGCACCATGTTCTGTTTAAGCTCAAACCTCCCTCCTAGCTTTGGTCTGCGAATACTTGATGTAACATTGTTAGCATGTGGGATTGCCACTTCGCGAACCGGCCTAGCTGCCATTTCCTCGGGCACTAACACTGCCCTCACAAGTGGTGGATTCTGTTGTTGCTCCAGAGTTGCCTGTCTGAGCAACTGTAGTTTTTTCTCTAGAGCTTCCCTTCTTTGACGATGAAATTGTCTTTCCGGCTCTATGTATGAATCCACAAACTCCTTGTCTCTTGCCAGTGTTCATAAGAATTCAATATCTGCAAGAGAAAGGCTAAGATCAAGTTGTCGGCACTTAAATAGAATTTTTAAACTAACACTAAGAAAATAATTTTACCAATTGCCAGTCCCCGACAACAACGCCAAAAACTTGGTCGGCTTCTGTGGTGACTACACGCAAGTGCACGTGGTCGAACAAGTAGTAAAGTGGCTAAAGTAAAGCCAAGTATAGATCCCACAGGGTCTAAGCTACGGTAATAATTAACTTAAGTGTTAATGAACTATATCTTTAAGAATGCAGACAACCAAATAAATAATATTTTGAGAATTTGAGTTACTAATTTATAAGAATCTAAGGCAAAATTATAAAGTGAGTCTGAACAATAGTAATGAGCAAGCTGAGGTTAAAACGAACATGCAGGGAATTAATTTATCAATACAATTCAGTTAATCTTTCCTTCGGTTGCTAGTCACGAATTATTGCCTATGGATTGGAACTTTCAACTCCTATCCAACTCAAGAATCATGAGTCTTAATCTACATTTCTGTGATAAAAGAATTTGATGTTCTAGCCATACATTCCCGATTTCTTAATTGACTAATAAGACTTTCAGATATATTTTTATTCTGAATGTAAATCAATTCTCAATTTTCCAAACTAAGAAGAGATCATATCCTACCAATTCACATCTTTCCAATTTATTTCCTTTTCAAAATCAAAATTGGATTTTTTAGATATACATTAACATTGGCCAAACATTAATGCAGTAAGAACAAGAATTGATAGAACAACCATTGAAGAAAAGATGAAAACTGAAATGATTAACAATTACGTTCCACTACAATTGTTCTTAACATCAGCAAGGAGTGAATTTAGCCACTCATTTATGGATTTAACATCATCAAATAAGTAGAATTTATACAAACAATTAAGATAAAAAAGAAAGAGATAGAGAAGAACCCTAGAATTTTCGTCCCTTCAACTTCCTGTAATCCACGTTCTTGCTCAACCAAGTCAGAATGTTTAAAATAAAACCTAAGTGTGCTATTTATATTATTGAGAATTTTTTTCGGAATAACAAGCAACGTGGCACAGAGTGTATCGCGGAGCCTTCCCTCCGTGCCACGGAGGTATCGTGGACCTTCACTGGAAGTCGGCCCCCCCAGGCAATTTAATCTCAACGTGCCATGGCCTGCATCACAGAGCCTGGCCAACGTGACACGGTGCTATCGCGCACCTTCACTGGAAATTGCCAAATTTATTTCCTCTGAGGCAGAGTGCCTCCGCGATGGCAACGTGACACGGCTCCATCGCGGAGCCCTTGTTTTTGCTGATCTTCCATGTCCTGTGAATTGACACGGCTCCATCGCAGAGCCCTTGTTTTTGCTGATCTTCCATGTCCTTTTTCACTCCTTGTTTTCAAGTCCATTCCCAATTTTACCAACACGTATCTTAGCTTCCCAAAATTTCATTTTACCTTCAAAACAACACTAATCATGTTGGTTAGTATAAATTCATGTTTAACTACAAATCACATGAGAATGTACACAATAATGATATACAAACAAGTCGAAATGAAACATTTGAGTATCACTTGGGCATGAAATTCTGCCCAAGATCACATAATGCGCGTGAGAAGAGCCACGGAGGCAGGATGAGCAAGGACATCATCGAGTGGATTAGCAGGGTCTAGCAAGGCTAGGCCGTAAGGGTCTGCGTGATGGGTAGCGTGAGGTGCCGACCTTGCCTGCGCGATGGGCAGCATGAGGCGTAGGCCTTGCTTGCATGTTGGACAGTGCGAGGCGCCCCTCACCACCACCCTATTCCTATATATTAGCTTCCCATGTTAAATTCATATCATTTTCCAAATGTCCCTTCGGCAAGAATAGAGAGGAAACGTGGGTTTTGAGGAATTTTCATCAAATTACGCTATCAAACTCCGTCAAAATGCAAATTAACTTCGGGTAACAAGTTTTAAGCCTACGGGAAGCATCTCTTCGGGAGTTATTTCTTGAAAATTCACTCGGTGTACCGGAACCCTGCTGAGTAAAGGTTGTCGGAATTACTCCAAATTGAATCCTAAACGGACACAAACAATAGGTAAGTAGTTCTCTCTTCTAAACTCTTGAGAAATTGTGGCTTTACGACAAAGTTAAATATAGTTGAAATATAGTTATTATCATTATCAAAAGATATTATTGTTTGCTGAATTTAGTATTAAAATAGCCCTATTCTGTCAGCGGAAGGGCTGCAGATGAGTGGAACGCTGGTTATAGGTTGAAGCCCATCAGTTAAACAAGAATCGACAATCGAGGTATGTTAAGGCATATCCTTTCGTCAAGTTATTCTCATCGTATAATGATATGACCTATGTTCTTGAATGGAGATAACGATTCTATATGTTGTAGCTAGCTGCTGTCAGTAGATTATGATTATATATATATGTTGTGATTAGCTATTGTTCGTAGATTATGAGTATATATGTCGAGATTAGCTGCTGTCCGTAGACTATGATCATATAGGTTGTGGTTAGATGCTAGAAAGTGTATTGAGAGTATATTGCAGTATCCCTCGTCGGGAAAGAGTATGTTAAGTGTGACTCACGCTAGGAGTGTCATAGGAACTACTATGTTCTTCTGTTCACAATACTAGTAGAATTTTGATGTTTTGCTGTCATCTCAAAGGCCTTAGAAGTTTATGCTTACCTGTTGGACTTGATCTATGTTGGACAACATCGGGTGCATCCGGGTGATATGACTTTCAGTTTGATGCTTGTATAGTTAGTAAAGCTCTCTCAGGGGCCGTTGGCGTACCTTGACGCCTACAGGGCCAGAATTTGAATAGGATGGTCTTACCATAGAGTTAGTGGCACCAGGATTGCCTAGTGAAATGCGTGACAGCCTGCCATGTAGTTAGCAACTGCCAGTGTCTATTAGTTGCAGTCAATTTAGTGCTTGTCATATAGGTTGCCAGGGAAGTCATCCCAGTTATACAAGTCAGATAGACCCGTCGGTACCCTAATAAGGGAGCCTTTTTAGTAGTTAGATGTGGGGCCAATACCTCAGCCTTCTCTTATAGATAATTAGGAGCAGGTTGCTGCGAACAGCGAGGTCCAGGTAAACTTACCTGCAAGGTTAGAAATCGCCAGAGAACATATATGAAATCTGAACAGACCAAGTTAAGATCTAAGGGACTAGAACCACAGTACTACAATATTATCTTCAGGCTAAGAATTATAGTAAACCGCCTGGGGAAGGTTAGGGGCTGACTGCTCAGGAGCATGTCTGATTATGTAGCATCCCTACAGCTGTTCGAAGTGAAGGAACTAATTAGTTGGTCGTCCGCGACCTTACAGTTCACTTATGAGCTATCACTATCCTAGTATGAAATTTAAAGTATCGTTAAGGCCACTCCAAATCTCTCCCTATCCGGTCTAGACAATTAGAGATTATGATTACAATCAAGATCCCCTGATCAGATATAGGCACACGGGGTGCGCCTGTTGGTAGCCATACAGACTATTCTAGGGGTAAGTAGTGGTCGCGCTAGGCCTTAAGAGCTAGATACACCTTTTGAGTGGCTAGATTGAGATTAGGATGCAGTATATCGGTTGGGATTGACCCTACCTAGGATAGCCTTCTGTTGACCAACTTCAGGGTTGCTAACTGTGTCATCTCTTACGGGGCTATTGATCGCTCAGAGGAGCTATATGATTATATCATCGCCTATGGGGCTATTGATTGCTCCAAGGAGCTATATGTTGTCTCAAGGGACTATATTTAGGCCCATGGGCGGTATTATAGTCCATCCACAAATGAACTTCTATTTTTATTCTGTATAGGCATCACTAATCCTCCGTCGAGCTTGTGTGCCCTGGGTGCAGTTACTAGAGCCCAACGGGCTCAGACACATTTACAGGAGTCCAGCGGGCTCAGATGCGAACCCAGAAGCCAGGTAGGTTGGCTATAGTACCAGTAGAATCATAGGAACTTGGATAGGGGTATATAGATTGGATTGAACTTGTCAGTGCTTATGGGGGCCCCGGTAGGTTATTTATGTATTGCTTGCACCTTCTAGGCTTATGGGGGCCAGGTTAGGTTCTTGTTCGTATACTTGCTTGCTAGCTATAGCCTATGAATGTATAGTTGTACAGTTTCAGTTCATATACGTGTAGTGATTTACTAGATGCAGGTTATGAATAAGAAAGCTTACAGGTTATCTTATTCCCTTTCTTGCTACTTACTTTCAATCTTTATCATCTTCTATTCAGCCTTCTAGTTACTGCCTTACATACTTGATACATATTGTACTGGCGCCCAACTGTGGGGCGCTGCATACTTGCCTACAGGTTTAGATAGACAGATTGTGAGATCTCCTAGCAGCTATGCAGAGTTAGCAGTTCGGCCAACTCCTTTCATTCGAAGGTGCCAGGTTGTAGAGGTTATCTATTTTTTATCTATACAACATTTGGGTAGGCCGGGGCCTTGTCCCGATCACTATTTTCATTCCTAGAGGCTTGCAGAATACAATCTTCAGTTAGTGGTTCTTGTTGGCCATGTGGGGCCTAAATTAGTAATGTTTTGTATGTGGCCGTGTGGGGCCTATTATAGCTGCTTGTTTTCATTTATGTTATAACTAGACAATATGGTGGTCTTGTCGGCCCGCATAGGATCCCTTTTATTGTTATGTTGGCTAGGTTAGCTGTTTTCTTTTACAGGTGTTGTGTAGCCTTGTCGGCCCGAGGCTGTGTTTATAGCCGAGATATAACAGTTTGTTTTCTTGATTTTGAGTCGCTAGTAGGCACCATAGGTACATAAGCCAAGCCAGGTCAGCCCAGATTCCAATGTGGCATTAGGTGCCAGTCATGCCTCCTAAGGTGGGGCATGGTAAACTTGGTATCAGAGCAGGTCGTATCCTAGGGAGTTTGCAAGTCGTGTCTAGTAGAGTCTTTCTTATAAATGTGTTGTGCACCACATCTTATAAGCAGGAGGCTACCCTTTTTCTTCTCAGATCCTGCTATAGATCCAAGTGGTATAGGGATTAGACCCTAAGCTTTTTTCTTAAGTCTGTCTAGAGTAATGTTTGATATAGGGCAGACTTCAGTCAGCTGCAAGTTAGCTACAGTAGCAGGGGAGGGTACCAGTGAGGTGCCATAGTTGGGGGACAATTGGCCTAAGGGCGGAAGCGGACGTCTTTTAATCTCCTCATCATCCTCCCGGGGCACCAGGAACCTTATAAGGTAATAGATATGCCAGCACGTCCCCCAGCTCTTTCTATAGCCTTAAAGTAGAAGGTTAGGAGTATAGTGTATTTGTGAGTTGGCTTACTTAGTAGATATTTAGAATTAGACAGGGCCGACAGATAATGCTGGGTTATCTTAAATATGCAAAGGATTGTGCGAGGGTTGTACCTCCATCCTTTAGGGTTTGTTGGATTTCACGCCTTAGCCCTGTTATGGAATGATAGGGTCATTTTCTACCCCAGTTTGTTCTTTTAGTACAACAGAAAGCGTATGTTATACCCTACAAGCCCAAAGATCAGACCCGGGAGTTGAAATAGAGAAAATCTTAAAAAACTGGCACCGGGCACAAAACGAGTTGTGGGATGACTCGTTGGTGCAGGCCATGAGTCGTGATGTGACTCGTAGGGAGGCCAGTGAGGAGTTTGGAAAATTTGGGAAAACGAATCCCTACGGGCTCGACAACGACAATTGGTCAGACCCCATGAGTCGTTAGGTCAGTTGTGAGGTGGGTAAGGAAAGAAAAGAGAAGAAGGGAGGCAGTGCACTTGATGGGAGAACCCCATGAGTCGTGGTCATCCCTCACGATTCGTGGGTGATTCATGATCAAGCATGGAATAGAATTGTCGAGGCCAAGGCAGTGTACATCACGGATGGTGACCACAAGTCTTGGTCACCGGTAATGAGTCGTGAGGTTGCCCGTTAAGAGCCCAGGAGACCTAATGAGCAATGAACGTCATGAGCTAGGTCACGAGTCATGACCTGTGATGACGAGTCATTAGGTCCCTTTTTAGGACCATCTGGTAGTTATTTTCTGCGAATATAGTAAGGGCTTTTTTGTAATTTCTAAGATCCTATGAATAGTGTCTTTTAAAGGGGTTAAGTTCATTTTATGCCTTATTCATTCATGCATGCAAGGTAGAAGACTTGAGAGGGTGATCAAGCCTAGCATTCATCAATTTTTCTTCAATTTCTTATTGGGCATCTAAGGAAGTGTAAGAATCAGCTACCAACAGGTATGTAGGGTTATGAATGGATGATTCCCTTCACACCCATGCCCAATCTCTCTTTAAAGTATGAATTTCCTATTTCTACTCTATGGGGTTTTAACCCAAATGCATGAATCTCCTACTTCTATACATGGGTATGATTTAATTATGATTCTATTATTGAATTATGAAGCATGGACAATTTTTATAATGTTTTCAATTTTAAATCATGATTCTAGTTTATTAAATTAGAAGCCCATTGATGAGATGTTCATGAAAGATGAGATTTGTGATGAATATGTGATGATGATGAGATAGTATGATGAAAAGCATGTTTTGAAGCTACCCATGTTTATAGTTATGTTTTCGATGTGAATTGAGTATTTCTAAGTATGATAAAGATTTGGGCAATGCCCACATGTTAAGTATAAATGATGATTTTTCCGAATTAAACTTACCACATTGTTTTGGAGCTAAAACTCCCAATTCTATTTTCATCTTGTGGTATTTTTTGAGTTAAAGTTTTCCTATGCATAGCTTACCACACAATTTTGGAGCGAAGGCTCCCAATTATATTTTCAGCTTGTGGTATATTTTGAGCTATAGCTTCTCATATGCATGACTTCATATTGAGATGTATTTGAGTATTGAGCTTCGTCAATAGACGATGTTGAGCTTCTTTATAAGACGATGTAGAGCATATGCATATTTTTGGGAGTAATGTCTAGCATCGAGCAGGCTAAGGGTCGATCACCCTACGCCTCAAAACTACGCGCCAATGTAGGTTTATACATTATGACTCTGGGACCTTCCTTGTGAGCTTCCCCTACCCGAATGGGCCTTCAACTTGATATCGATATCATCGTATCGTCCCTAGCCCTGGTAAGGCTTTGGACGGCTCTACCCACTTGAATGTGATAGTTGGGACCACATAAGCTCTATCATGGTATGTCGGTTAAAAGACGAGTCTCCCATTGTTCCTCATGATTTCAGATATGCATATTTATTACTCTTGAGATTTATGTAAACGCATGTTTTAAAGTAGGCTTTACTCAATGTTCAGCTTTACTTATAAATGTCAGGATTTGTCTTTGAGTCAATCAACTCAGTTATGATGTCATGAAGTTATGTTATGTTATGTTATGAAGAGATCATGATTTCAGAAAGAGTGCATGCAAGCCCTACTCTCAGATTCTTAATATTTATATTTACATTATGCATTGTCTTTAAATGAATTTTCTTACTTTAGCAATTTTACTTAGCTTTCATACTCGGTACATTTCACGTACTGACTGCATATTCTGTGTTGTATCATTTCATGATACAAGATTTGACTCTCAGGTTCAGCCCTTCTCGTTGTCAGATTATCAAAGTTAGCATTCATATTGTGGGTGAATCCTCATCTCCCAAGGACTAGACTATTCAGATTTCCTTTATGTATTTCAGTTTCAGTTTTCCTGAGTTAGTTGGTGTCTTGTCCCATCAACTCGTCATCTTTAGAGGCTTTCCAGACATATGTATGAACTCAACTTTAGATTATGTTTTCTGATGTTATATTTAAGTTTATACTTCCTCTATGAGTATATTGTTGACTATTCAGTTTCTTGATTGACTTAGATGTATGCTTGCCATGGGTCGACTTAGGGTCTCTCGGGGCTCCTTGTCTGGTTTTATGATCCGGGCCTCCGTTTGGGTCGTGACTAACTTGGTATTAGAGAAATATGTTTGAAGTGTCCTAGGGTGTTTGAAAGCCACATTAATTAGAGTCTTTTTCATAGGTGTGAAGCGTGCCACACTTATGACGAAGAGGCTACGAGATGTTTAGGAAATGTTCCCTTCTTTCATGATCTATGTCGTGCATTGAAAAGTCCTTCTATACTTCTAATTCATGCTATTCACAATTGTAGAATCATGGCTCCTCGAAGAATGAATGGTAGGAGAAATGGGAATGGTGAAGGCCATGAGGATGGCAACGGTAACAGGAACTAGCAAGCCCCACCAATTCAGGAGCCCCAGCCATTGGAGCCAGTTTCTCATGCTGCGTTTTAGGCCGCTATTCAGATGTTTGCGTAGGCCTTGACTGCTCAGTTCAATCAGCAAGCTGTTGCGCATGTTCCACAAAATGGCAACGCAGCGGTGGCTCGGGTCAGAGACTTCTTGAGGATGAACTCACCGGAGTTTCTTGGGTCCAAGGTAGATGAGGACCTGCATGAGTTCATAGATGAGATTGTCAAGATCACCCAAGTCATGAGGGTGAATAGAGTTGAGTGCACAGAGTTGGCCTCCTACCAGTTAAAAGGGGTCGCGCATATCTGGTTTCACCAATGGAAAGATAGTAGGTTCGCTGGAGCGAGCCCTGTCACTTGGGAAGAGTTTTATGTTGCATTCTTGGATCGATTCTTCCCTCGTAAGATGAGGGAGCTGAAGGCAGCTAAGTTCGTAAATCTGAAGCAAGGGAGGATGAAGGTGAAAGAGTATTCTCTTGAGTTCACTCGCCTAACAAAGTACGCCCCAAAGTTAGTGCCTGATTAGTGGGCGCGAGTGAGTAGATTCGTTCATGGAGTAGTGGGCTATTTGGAGAAGGATTGCAGGATCACTATGCTCCATCAGGATATGAATTTCCCTCGGATAGTCTTGTACGTCCAACAGACGGAGGTGGCACACTTGAGAGAGAGGGAGGCCAAGAGGGCCAGGATCAATGACGACAGATTCTCACAGTCGAGGTCAAGTGGTAGGCACCGACAACAGACCCAGCAGAGATCATTAGCCCCGGCATCTTCATCATTGAGTGTGCCATCCAGACTGAGGGACAATTATAGAGGGCGATCGTCAGGCTCTAGGGGTCAGAGCAGCATACCCGCAGATTCTAGTGTATCAACTTGTCGCAGATGTGGTCGGGGGCACACAGGCCAGTGCTTGGCAGGTTCGGGTTCTTGTTTTGGGAGTGGAAAACCCAAGCACATGCTTAAGGATGTCCCAACAACGGGACAGGATCAGGTTGGGGTCCGAGGCCTAGCTTCTAGTTTAGAACCCCCTATCACACGCTCAGCACTTCAGGGGGCATTTACCAGTACAACTGGCGGTCAATGTCAAAACAGATTCTATGCCTTAGCATCCCATCAGGAGGAGGTCTCCCCGGATGTAGTCACTGGTATATTACGAGTTTTCCATATTGATGTTTATTCTTTCTTAGATCCGGGGGCTACCTTGTCTTTTGTGACACCTTATGTGGCCAGTAGCTTCAGAGTCAGTCCCGACGTCTTGTCAGAACCCTTCTCAGTTTTTACTCCAGTAGGTGACTCAATTATAGCTAGACGAGCATATAGAGGTTGCGTATTCTCAGTCCTTCAGAAGGTCACCTCAGCAGATTTAATAGAGTTAGCCTTGACCCATTTTGATGTTATTCTCAGCATGGATTGGCTATTTGCCTGCTATGCTTCAGTTAATTGTAGAACCTGGACAGTAGAGTTTAGATCTCCGGGTGAACCAGTTTTAGAATGGAAGGGTAGTTCAACTGTGCCTATAGGTCATTTCATTTCCTACCTTAAGGCCAGAAATATGATATCTAAGGGTTGTGTGTACCATATACTTAGGGTTAAGGATGTTGAGTCCAAGACCCTGACTATCCAGTCAGTTCTAGTAGTGCGTGAGTATCCAGGGTCTTTCCAGATGATTTACCAGGAATTCCTCCCAAGCGGAGATCAATTTTGGTATTGACCTTCTTCCCGACATGCAACCTATATCAATTCCTCCCGACAGAATGGATCCAGCCGAGCTAAAAGAGTTGAAATAATAGTTGAAGGACTTGTTAGATAAGGGTTTCATTGGACCAAGCAAGTCTTCATGGGGTGCACCATTTCTCTTTTTCTGAAAGAAAGATGGTTCTCTTTGCATATGTATTGATTATCGATAATTAAACAACGTCAGCATCAAGAACAGGTATCCTCTACCTAGGATTTTTACCAGCTTCAGGGTGCCAAGTGTTTCTAGAAGATAGATCTCAGATTCGGGTACCATCAGTTCAGAGTTCGGGAGAGTGACATCCCAAAGACAGCCTTCAGGATGCGGTAGGGCCATTATGAGTTTGTAGTTATGTCTTCTGGACAAACGAATGCTCCTGCAACTTTTATAGACTAGATGAACAGGGTGTTCAAGCCATACCTGGACATATTCGTGATTGTGTTTATTGTTGACATCCTTATATACTCTCGGGGCGAAGAGGAGCATGCCGCTCATTTGAGAGTAGTGCTTCGGACTCTCAAGGATCTTCAGTTATATGCCAAATTTAGCAATTGCAAGTTCTGCTTAAACTCTATAGAATTTTTGGGCGATGTGGTATCTAGTGAGGGTATAAAGGTGGATTCTCAAAAAATCGAGGCGGTGAAGAATTGGCCTAGACTGCTGAATCCTTTAGATATTCGGAGTTTCTTAGGTTTAGCTGGCTACTATCGGAGATTTTTTTAGGGTTTTTCATCTATTGCAGTGCCCTTGACCAAATTGACCCATAAGAAGGTGAAATCTCAATGGTCGGAGGCTTGTGAGATGAACTTCCAAGAGTTGAAGACTCGACTTACCTCAGCACCGGTGTTGACCCTACCCGAGGGTATCGATGGGTTTGTAGTATGTTTTGATGCTTCAAGGATCGAACTTGGGTGTGTGTTGATGCAGCACGGGAAGGTTATAGCATACACATCTAGACAGTTGAAAGTTCATGAGAAGAATTATCCTACCCATGATCTTGAATTGGCCGCGTGGTATTCGCCTTGAAGATATGGCGAAATTATTTGTATGGGTCCACATGGATGTGTTTACGGACCACAAGAGCTAACAATATGTGTTCACTCAGAAGGATCTCAATCTTCGACAAAGAAGGTGGTTGGAACTACTCAAGGACTATGATATGAGTGTCATTTACCATCTGGGTAAGGCTAACGTGGTAACGGACGCGCTCAACCGGCTCTCTATGGTGAGTGTGTCCCATATGGGTGAGGGGAAGAAGGAGCTAGTGAAAGATGTATATCAACTTGCAAGGTTGGGAGTTAGGTTGGTCGAGTCGACCGATGGCGGAGTTGTTGTGCAAAATGGGTCATCCTTGGTGACTGATGTGAAAGCTAGACAAGACTAGGACGTGATTTTGGTAAAGTTTAAGGAAGTCGTTCAAAATCAGAAGGTGGAGGTCTTCTCCCAAGGGGAAGATGGTGTGCTTCGGTACCAGGGTTGCTTATGTGTTTTGAATGTCGATGATTTGAGGAGTCGGATGTTGCACGAGGCTCATGGATCCAGATATTCTATCCATCCGAGTGCTGCCAAGATGTACCGTGGCTTACGAGAAATCTATTGGTGGAATAGCATGAAGAGGGATATTGTAGAATTCATAGCCAAGTGACTGAACTGTCAACAAGTAAAGGTTGAGCACCAGAGTCGAGAGGTCTACTTTAGGATATTATTCCTACTTTGAAGTGGGAAGATATTAATATGGATTTTATCACAGGTTTACCCCTTACTCATCGACAATATGACTCCATTTGGGTTGTAGTAAATAGGTTGACCAAGTTTGCTCATTTTCTACCAGTCAATACCACAAATTCGGTGGAGGATTATGCCAAGCTATATATCCAAGAGCTAGTCCGATTACATGGAGTGCCCTTATCCATCATTTCAGATAGAGGTATTCAATTTACCTCTCAGTTTGGAAGTCGTTTCAAAAGGATTGGATTCACAAGTTAAGCTCAACAAAACATTTCACCCACAAACGGATGGTCAAGCAGTGTGGACAATTCAGACCCTCGAGGACATGTTGAGAGAATGCATAATTAGCTTTAGAGGTAGCTGGATGAGCATTTACCACTTATCGAGTTTGCGTACAATAACAGTTATCACTCCAGTATCCAGATGGCGTCGTTCGAGGCTCTCTATGGGCGGAGATGTAGATCTCCCATTGGATGGTTTGAGATTGGTGAGGCAGCAATGATAGGGCCATATTCGGTTCATGAAGCCATGAGGAAGGTTAGATTGATAAAGGACAGGTTGAAAACTGCCCAGAGTCGCCAAAAATCTTATGCTGACGTGAGAAGAAGAGAATTAGAATTTGAAGCTGATGACTGGGTTTTTCTAAGGGTGTCTCCCATGAAGGGAGTGATGAGCTTTGGGACGAAAAGAAACTTAGTCCTCGCTATGTCGGCCCGTACTGGATAGTGAGACGTGTTGGCAAGGTGGCTTATGAGTTGGAGTTGCCTTCCGAGTTAGCTTTCGTGCATCCTATGTTTCATGTATCTTTCTTGAAGAAGTGTTTGGGTAATCCAACTTTAGTTGTCCCGGTGGACAGTGTTGGCGTGAAAGACAGCCTTAGTTATGAAGCGATTCTGGTGGAAATACTGGATTGACAGGTTCGAAGGCTAAGGAACAAGGAAGTAGCTTCAGTTAATGTATTATGGAGGAATCAGCTTGTTGAGGGAGCTACATGGGAAGTTGAAGCAGATATGATGGCTAGATACCCCCATTTATTTTATATCGGCTCAGTTTTAGTTTGAGGTATCAGTTTTGCACTCAGACTCTAATTAGTTTCATGATCAGTTCATGTGCACAAGTTTCTTTTATGTATGTGAATATATGTACGATTCATGAATTCAGTTCAGCTGTGTAGTTTGAATCGGAGGCAGTCATTCCGTCAGTTTTCGATTTAAATGATCAGTATTTGAATATGATAATTGCATCTCTATGCTTTTTTGTATGTTTTTCCATCATTTGAGGATGAATGTTCCCAAGGGGGAGATAGTGTTATATCCCGGAAGCCCAAAGATCAGACCCGAGAGTTGAAACAGGGAAAAGCTTAAAAAACTGTCACTAGGCATAGAACGAATCATGGGATAACTCATTGGCGCAGCCCACGAGTTGTGATATGACTCGTGGGGAGGCCAGTGAAGAGTTTGGAAAATTTGGGAAAAAGGATCCCCACGGGCATGACAATGACTCAAGGTCAGACCCCACAAGCCGTTAGGTCATTCTTTGGGTGATAGAAAAGAGAAGAAGGGAGGCAGTCCACTTGACGGGAGAACCCCATGAGTCATGGTCAGTCCCCATGATTCGTGGGGTGAGTCGTGATCAAACATGGAATAGATTTGTCGAGGTCAAGGTAGTGTACATCATGGATGGTGACCACGAGTCGTGGTCACTGGTAACGAGTCGTGAGGTTTCCTGTTAAGAGCCCAGAAGACCTAATGAGCAGTGAACCTCACGAGCTAAGCCACAAGTCGTGACCTGTGACGACGAGCCGTTAGGTCCCTTGTTAGGACCACCTTGCAGTTATTTTCTGCGAATTTAGTAAGGGCTTTTTCATAATTCCTAAGATCTTAAGGCCTAAACTATGATGTTTTGAGTTATGAATAATGTCTTTTAAAGGGGTTAAGTTCATTTTAGGCCTTATTCATTCATGCATGCAAGGTAGAAGACTTGAGAGGGTGATCAAGCCTAGCATTCATCACTTTTTCTTCAATTTCTTATTGGGCATCTAAGGAAGTGTAAGAATCAGCTACCAGAAGGTGTAGGGTTATGAATGGGTGATTCCCTTCACACCAATGCCCAATCCCTCTCTAAAGTATGAATTTCCTATGTCTACTCTACGGGGTTTTAACCCAAATGCATGAATCTCCTATTTCTATACATGGGTATGATTTAATTATGATTCTACTATTGAATTATGAAGCATGGCAATTTTTATAATGTTTTCAATTTAAAATCGTGATTCTAGTTTATTAAATTAAAAGCCCATTAATGAGATATTCATGAAAGATGAGTTGTGATGAATATGTGATGATGATGAGATAGTATGATGAAAAGCATGTTTTGAAGCTACCCATGTTTACAATTATGTTTTTGATGATAATTGAGTTTTTCTAAGTATGATAAATCTTTGGGAAATGCCCACATGTTAAGTATGAATGATGATTTTCCCAAATTAAGCTTACCACATTGTTTTGGAGCGAAGACTCCCATTTCTATTTTCAGCTTGTGATATGTTTTGAGTTAAAGTTTTCCTATGCATAACTTACCACATGGTTTTGGAGCGAATGCTCCTAATTATATTTTCAGCTTGTGGTATGTTTTAAGCTATAGTTTCTCATATGCATGACTTCATATTGAGATATATTTAAGTATTGAGCTTCATCAACAGACAATGTTGAGCTTCATTATAAAACAATGTAGAGCATATGCATATTTTTGGGAGTAATGTCTAGCACCGAGCAGGCTAAGGGTCGATCACCCTGTGCCTCAGAACTTAGCGCCAACATAGGTTTATACATTATGACTCTGGGACCTCCCTTGTGAGCTTCCCCTGCCCCAATGAGCCTTCAACTTGATATCAATATCATGGTATCGTACCTAACCCTGGAAAGGCTTTGGAAGGCTCCACCCACTTGAGTGTGATAGTTGGGACCATGTAAGCTCTATTGTGGTATGTCGGTTAAAAGATGAGTCTCCCATTTTTCCTCATGATTTCATATATGCATATTCATACTTATGAGATTTATGTAAATGCATGTTCCAAAGCAGGTTTGACTCAATGTTCAGCTTTACTTATAAATGTCAGGATTTAGCTTTGAGTCAATCAACTCAGTTATGATGTCATGAAGCTATGTTATGTTATGTTATGAAGAGATCATAACATCAGAAAGAGTGCAAGCCCTACTCTTAGATTCTTAATGTTTATAATTACATTATGCATTGTCAAGACAAAAAAGCTAAATAGCCAGGAGCGCATCAGGCAATATACTTGGCTGTCTCAGATCATTGCTACAAGAGGGCCGCTGGTCGAATGGCTGCACGCCACAGAGTATCAGATAAAGAAGGCCACACTGAACTTTCAGGCAAAAATTTGGTGGTCACTGGTGCAGCACAGGCTGGTACCAACCAGCAATGATAACATCCTCTCACCTGACAGAGAAGCATTGGTAGCAAGTATAATGGAGGGATATTTTCATGCCCCACCTTGGGAGGCATGATTGGCACCTGGTGCCCTACTAGGACCAGAACTGCTGGACTAGCTGAGCCTAAGCACTTCTGATGTCAGGCTGGCTCTAACTCTAGATTCAAAAAAAATGATGTGCTACATAACGGCTGTAAATATAGCCTCCGGCCAACTAGGCCTATAGCCACCTGTAAGAAAACAACAGCTACACAGAACAACTGAGTCAATAGGGAACCTATGTGGGCCAACAAGGCCACCATGCTATCTAATTATTTTTGAATCAAGAAAACAAGTGCTAAACTACTAGGTGACCGACAAGATCACCACTACCAACTGAATAAGGCCCCACACGGCCATCATAAACAAACTAAAAAATGCACACGGCCTCACACGATCGGTATAGCTAACCACAAGGAATATACAATCTGCAAGCCTCTAAGAATACTGATAAGATGGTCGGGACAGGGCCTCAGCGTACCCATACTGTACAACAAAAGAAAAGGAATAAACCTCTAGCTGTCTAGCTCCGAATGACAGGAGTTGATGACTCTGTGTGCTGGCTAGAATTACGAGGGATCGGCTCCACGTCTATGAGTACGTGCAGGCAAGTAATGCAGCGCCCCTAAACGGGCGTCAGTACCACTGGTACCGAGTATGCAAAGCAAACCAAACATATTTGAAGATAAGCAGTAATAATGATTGTTACTGAAATGACAGAGGATAGCTAAAACTGTCTGGAATAGCAGAATCTGTACCGAGCTTAACTATACTGGAAAGAAGATAAGAATCATACCTGTCGATGCGGTGTCCAGCTATCTATCAATTTAATAAGTAATATATATATATATATATATAAACCTATACTAGCCCCTATAAGCCGGAAGGTGCCAATCAACATGCAATCAATATACCCCTACCCAGGTCGCCATCCAAAAATAAATTCACTCCCCTCACCTAATAACTATGAGCACTTTGTCGGCCCCCTGGGTATGCAGCTTGGGCTCTCTGGGCCCCTGACTATAACTGTATCTGAGTCCAGAGGACTCCTGTAACTGTAATCTGAGACCTATATCTGTAATCTGGAATCTGTACCCTGGGCGCAAGCGCTCGACAGGGTATGCTATAATGTTGATCAACCTGCTATGTGGAATGCTGCATCCCATCTTTGTCCTACTGTGGACGGCATACCACTCCTTGGAGTGACGTATCCTCACCCTCTAGCGGGCGAGTCGACACAGCTATTAACCTTGGGGCGGCAAGGAAGCTCTAAGGGTGTCCACATAACACAATCAGGTCTCAAAAAACAACAATAATCACATATAACATGTATAATAAATTTGATAATATTGTTCATGTTCTGATATTCTATTTTGAATCTCTGGCTGAACTAAACTGAATCTGGTACTGGGTCTGAAATAATATCTCGTTGTTTGATACCAATTTACTGACTTTTATTCTGAATACGACATAATAATACCAAACATATTTACTGAATGCACACTGAGCTTAATACTCGGCTTCTTGAACTTTCTTCTAGAATTTACTCTATTTTACTATGCTAGAATTTCTAACTTGCCGAAGAAACTGGCTTTACATACCTCAGTTGTCGGCTTTCCAGCTAACTGGCGTAACTCTGCCAATATTCTGCTATTTCTTCCAACTGTATTCACATTCATATCCATTAGAACTAAATTCATCAATATTCCGGAAGAAAATGCTACTTTGAATATCTATATAGCCCAAACTTTGACTTATCAAAAAACAACCGAAAACTCGCTATTTCTCGGAAGTCTAGAAGGGAGAAATACTCACTTTAGGGCTAGGAGTACATTAACACTAATTTGGGGCAATTCTGCTTACCTTGACTCGGCGGGTTGCCGCTTCGCCGGATGATTCTTGCATAACTAACTCCGTAGGAATGTTCTCCGCATCTTTATACTTCGGTATCCAAGGTTAATTTGAGTTTGGACTGTGTTTGACAGTGTAATCGAATGAATATTTATAAGGAACCCTCGTTCTCCCCTGTTCCCCTTCGTTTCTACTGGAAATTATATGTTGAAATGAAATAAAACTGAAGTGGGGGGGGGGGTTTATATACTTGAGCCTGGACAGCCCCTCCGCGGCATGTTGGCCATCGCGGAGGGACGGCCTCCGTGGCACGTTGTCATCGCGGAGGGGGTCTACCTGGCCTCCTCTTGCGACGGTTCGATGCGGTGCTTGTCCGGTCTTCCCCCGGGCCTTTTTCTAGCATGTAAGGTATTTTAAAACTCTTAACCAACATGCGAATAGGCCGTCTAAATGTCAAGAATTTATGGGGTGTAACATCCTCCCCCCCTTATGAACATTCATCCTCGAATGTAAACTTCTACTTGTAAGAATTTCAACTTACTTGACTTATTCTAGAAAAATTTCGGTAGAGTTTCCCTTGTAATATGGACTATCTCAAAAATCCTAAAATGCAGAAAGGTATAATACAGGTACGCCACACAATCCTATAGTATTTCACATGTAGTAGACTAAAGTCAACTATTTCATTTATACACATAATATAAGACAACTCATAAAACAACAATAATAACGTACCTCTGGCTGATTAAGTTTGAAACAGCTGAGGATATCTGACTTTCATATCTTCCTCTTCTTCCCAAGTCATTTCCTCTCGGTTCATGTTACACCATAACACCTTGACAGAAGCAACATCTTTAGTTCTTAATCTGCGAATCTGCCGGTCTAGTATGGCTACTGGAACCTCTTCATAAGCCAGCTCCTCCGTAACTAGGACATCCTGAACTGGACAACTCTAGAGGGGTCTCCTATATACTTCCTCAGCACGGACACATGGAAAACTGGATGGACAGGCTCTAATTCTGGAGGCAAGTTCAACTCGTATTCCACTTGGCCTATTCTTCGATGAATCTGATAAGGCCCAACAAATCTCGGGCTGAGCTTACCTTTCTTGCCGAATCTCATCACCCCTTTCATGGGAGAAACTTTCAAAAACACCCAGTTATTCACATTAAATTCCAGATTTCTGCGCCGCACATCAGCATAGGATTTCTGGCGGCTCTGAGCAGTCAATAGGCGTGTTCTCTTATAAGCTTTACCTTTTCTTCTGACTGATGAATAATATCCAGCCCAATCAGCACTGAATCTTCCACTTCAAACCAGCCAACTGGCGATCTACATTTTCGCCCATACAATGTCTCATAAGGCGCCATTTGGATAGCTGAATGGTAACTGTTATTATAGACAAACTCAATAAGTGGTAAGTGCTCATCCAAGCTACCTCCAAAGTCTAAAACACACGCAAGCAGCATATCCTCGAGCGTCTATATAGTGCGTTCTGCCTGCCCATCTGTCTGAGGGTGAAAAGCTGTGCTCAGGTTAATCTATGTCCCCAGGCCTCTTTGAAATGATTGCCAAAATTTAGCTGTGAATTGCGCCCATCTTTCAGAGATAATGGACACTGGAACACCGTGCAGTCTGACTATTTCTCCGATATACAACTCAGCATAATCTTTGGCAGAGAAAGTAGCCCTTACTGGCAAAAAATGGGCTGACTTTGTCAGTTTGTCAACAATTACCCAAATCGAGTCATTTCTATGCCTGGTGCGGGGTAATCCTGCTACAAAATCCATATATATTGATTCCCACTTCCAAAGAGGCACAACTATGTCTTGAGTCAATCCGTCTAGTTTTTGGTGTTCAACTTTTACATGTTGGCAGTTAGGACACTGGGCTATGAATTCTGCTATTTCCCTCTTCATACCTGGACACCCAGTAGATTTCTTTAATATTGTGGTACATTTTCATCGCGCCTGGGTGGAGAGAATAGTGGGCATAATGTGCCTCGCTCATAATCTGCTGGCGAAGCCCTGAAATATTTGGAACACAAAGGCGGCCTTTACATCGCAACACTTCATCCTCAGTTACCTGAAAATCCGGCGCTTTTCCTTGTTGAACTTTGTCTTTAAGCTGAACCAGGTCAAGATCTTCATACTTCCGTTCCATTACCTCCACAACTAATGACGACACAGCGGAGTTCTGAATTGCCCCTCTGTTGTCCTTTGTTTCTTCTACACAAACGGCTAAACTGGCTAACTGGTGTATTTCTCTAGCCAACTCCTGCTGCTCGGGCTGCAAGTACGCCAAACTCCCCATAGATTTGCGGCTGAGGGAATCTGCTACTACGTTGGCTCTTCCTGGGTGATATAGAATATTTACATCATAATCTTTCAGCAATTCCAACCAGTGATGCTGCCGCAAATTCAACTCTCTATAAGTGAAGATATACTGTAGGCTCTTATAATTAGTGAAAATATCCACATGGATGCCGTACAAGTAATGTATCCATATCTTTAGAGCGTGGATCACTGCGTCTAGTTCCAGGTCATGGGTAGGATAATTCTTTTCGTGTTTCTTCAGCTGTCTGAAAGCATAAGCAATTACTTTACCATGTTGCATCAACACACATCCTAACCCAATACCCGAAGCGTCACAATAAACATCATAACCCTCTGTACCTTCTGGCAATGCTAACACTGGGGCGGAGGTCAACCTATCTTTCAATTCCTGGAAACTCTGCTCACATGCCTCCGTCCATTGAAAATTTACTGCTTTGGGTGTCATCTTAGTCAGAGGTGCCGCTATGGTGAAGAATCCCTCAATAAATCTCCTGTAGTACCTTGCTAATCCCAGAAAACTGCGTACTTCGGTAGGAGTGGTAGGTCTGGGCCATGTTTTTACTGCTTCTATTTTATGTGTGTCTACTTGTATACCAGCATCCGACACGATATGCCCCAAGAAGGCTACTGAGTTGAGCCAAAATTCACATTTAGAGAACTTGGCATACGACTGACGGTCCCTGAGAATCTGGAGCACTATATGCAAATGATCCTGGTGGTCTGCCTCTGAGCGAGAATACACCAGAATATCATCAATAAACACTATCACGAACATGTCCAGGTATGGTCTGAAGATGTTGTTCATCAGGTCCATGAATACTGCGAGAGCATTTTTCAGCCCAAATGACATGACATGGAATTCAAAATAGTCGTATCTGGTCCTGAAGGTAGTCTTCAGAATGTCCCTTTCATGAACTCGAACCTGATGGTATTTGGACGGTAAGTCAATCTTGGAGAAATATCTGGCCCCCTGTAACTGATCAAATAAATCATCTATTTTGGGAAGCAGATACTTATTCTTGATTGTAACCTTATTCAACTGCCGGTAGTCTATACACATGCGGAGTGAGCCGTCCTTCTTTCTCAGAAATAGAACTGGCTCACCCCAAGGTGAAGTACTCGGCCTGATAAAGCCTTTATCTAACAGATCTTTCAGCTGCTCCTTTAATTCTCTGAGTTCAGCAGGAGCCATACGATAAGGGGGAATTGATATGGGCTAAGTTCCCGATAATAAATCAATTCCAAAGTCTATTTCCCTTTTTGGGGGAATACCAGGTAACTCATCTGGAAATACATCGGGGAATTCATTCACCACTGGAACATACTGGAGATCCAGAGGCTTTACCCGAACATCCTAAACTCTGACAATGCGGTAAATGCACCCCATGGCTATCAACTTTCTCGCCCGAAGATAGGAAATAAACCTACCTTTTGGCATAGCTGTACTGCCCTTCCACTCTCGTACTGCCTCCCCTGGAAAGTGGAATCGTACCGTCTTGATCCAGCATTCTACATTAGCATAGCATGACACTAACCAATCGATACCCATAATGGCATCGAAATCAATCATCTCTAATTCTACCAGATCTACTGTGGTCTGACGATCAGCAACCTCTACTGTACACCTTCGATAGACCCTTATGGCTATGATGGAGTCACCGACGGGTGTGGATACTTAAAAGGGTTGCTGAAGAAACTTTGGTGCAACACTAAACTTTCGAGCCCCAAATGGGGTAACATAGGACAAAGTAGATCCTGGATCAATCAATACATAAGCAGGGTGTGAGCAGATAGTCATCATACCTGTTACCACATCTAGAGACGCCTATGAGTCCTTCCTCCCTAGTAATGCATAGGTATGGCTTGAGCCCGTACCTGAACTAGAGGCCCCTGATATACCTCGGCCTCTACCTGCTGGTCCTAAGGGCCTACGCCCTGCTGAGGCTACTGGAGCTCGCGGACCTGCTAGCGCCCTGTCCTACCTATCTCGGCTACCCTGTCCTCTGGCTGGACAGTCTCTCATCACATGACCCTCCTGCCCGCATATATAACACCTTGTGGAGCCATATCTGCAAGCTCTAGTATGGGGTCGACTGCAAATAGGGAAAGGTGGGGGTGTATACCTTCTCTACTCTACCCTCCTCTGCTAGGGTGAATCTACCATTCATGAGCTGCCGCCGGACTCTGACTGCCCTCGGCGACTGAATCTACCCCTCTGCTGCTGTGATGGAGGTGGGGGTCTAGGTGGCCTATCTGACAACCGTGGCCTAGGTCCTCTCTGAATCTCCCTGTATATTTCATTTGATCTATCCCTACGATGCTGCTCCTAATTTATTCGTCTGCTATCCTATTGTCACTGTCTAAGGCCCTCAAAAGTCCGGGCAAAGGCCTGCACCCGAGCAATATCCACGTCTTCCCGCAACATAGCTATCATGTATGCCTCAATATATTTTGGGTTCAGACCCATAATAAACCGGTGGACTCTAGATGACATGGTGTCCACAAAGGCTGGAGCATAGCGGGCCATGGAATCAAACTGCAGGGCGTATTCTCGAACACTCCTTGCCCCTGCTCCAAATGTAAAAACTGGTCCATCTGGGCCTGCCGGATTTCTCGTGGAAAATAACAGTCTAGGAAAGCCTCTGAAAAGCTGGACCAGGTCATAGGGGCAACATCTCTCCCTTGGGACCTTTCCCAACTCTCGTACCACAACATAGCAATATCCCGCAGCCGTAATACCGCTAACTCAACTGATTCTGTAGACGTCACATGCATAACCCGGAAGATTCTCTGCATCTGATCCAGGAAGTCCTGGGGGTCCTCTGCCTGATCCGACCCTGTGAACTGCGGGCGACCTAGTGCCAAGAATTCTCGGACCCTCGAACTGCCAGGCTCTCCTAACAATTCTGCCGCTGTAGGCGGTACTGACTGGCGCTGGGTAACCATCATTTGTGCCAACATAACTACTGCACTTTGAATATACTAATCAGATGGTGTAAGTATAGGGACTATCGTAGGTGGTGCCGTCCCGAGTGGCTCCTGATGAGGTGGAGACAGCTGAGAAGGTCGATATGATGCCTCTGTGTCGCCTTCAGATCGGGCTGATTCTAAATGAGGCTAAGGCATCCTGCTGGTGCCTTCTCTTGCTGTGGTATCCAGTCGTCTACCTGTGCAAGGGTGTGACTGGTCTGCCATTTTAATCTGTAAACAAAGAGTATGATAAGTTTTAGGGACTCAACCCTATACTGTACTACTTTATGGCACGAGTTAATATAAAGAAAGAGTAACCATCCTATCATGCCTTGCAGCCTCCTGCCTATGGTATGTGGTGCACAACACATCCACAGACAAGACTCTACTTAGCACGGCTTGCATACTCCCTGGGACACGACCTGCTCTGATACCAAGTTTGTCACGCCCCGCCTTGGAGGCATGACTAGCACCTGGTGTCCTACTAGGACCTGGACTGCTGGACTAGCTGAGCCTAAGCACTTCTGATGCCAGGCTGGCTCTAACTCTAGATTCAAGAAAACGACGGGCTATATAACAACTGTAAATACAGCCTCCGGCCGACCAGGCCTATAGCCGCCTGTAAGAAAACAACAGCTACCCAGAACAAATGAGTCAATAGGGAACCTATGCGGGCCGACAAGGACACCATGCTGTCCAGTTATTTCTGAATCAAGAAAACAAGTGCTAAACTGCTACGTGACCGACAAGATCACCACTACCAACTGAATAAGGCCCCATACGGCCATCATAAACAAACCTAAACATGCACACGGCCTCACACGACCGGTACAGCTAACCACAGGGAATATACAATCTGCAAGCCTCTAAGAATACTGATATGATGGTCGGGACAGGGCCCCGTCCTACCCATACTGTACAACAAAAGAAAAGGAATAAACGTCTAGTTGTCTAGCTCCGAATGAAAGGAGCTGATGACTCTGTGTGCTGGCTAGAATTACAAGGGATCGGCTCCTCGTCTATGAGTACCTGCAGGCAAGTAATGCAGCGCCCCCAAACGAGCGTCAATACCACTAGTACCGAGTATGCAAAGTAAACCAAACATATTTGAAGATAAGCAGTAATACTGATAGTTACTGAAATAACAGAGGATAGCTAAAACTATCTGGAATAGAAGAATCTGTACCGAGCTTAATTGTACTAGAAAGAAGATAAAAATCATACCTGTCGATGTGGCGTCCTACTATCTATCAATTTAATAAGTAACATATATATAATATATAGCATACAAGAACCTATACCAGCCCCCATAAGCCGGAAGGTACCAATCAACATGCAATCTATATACCCCTACCCAGGTCGCCACGGAGGATGTTACACCCCGTAAATTCTTGAGTTTTAGATGGCCTATTCGCCTGTTGGTTAAGAGTTTTAGAATACCGTACATGCTGGAAAAAGGACCGGGGGAAGACCGGACAAGCGCCGCATCGAACCGTCGTAAGAGGAGGCTGGGCAGACCCCCTCCATGATTGCAACATGCCAGGGAGGCTGTCCGTCCGCGATGGCCAACGTGCCACGGAGGGGTTGTCCAGGCTCAAGTATATAAACCCCCCCCCCCCACTTCGATTTTATTTCATTTCAACATATAATTTCCAGCAGAAACGAAGGGGAACAGGGGAGAACGAGGGTTCCTTATAAATATTCATCCGATTACACCGTCAAATGCAGTCTAAACTCAAATTAACCTCGGATACCGAAGTATAAAGCTGCGGAGAACATTCCTGCAGAGTTAGTTTCGTAAGAATCGTCTAGCGAAGCCGCGACCCGCCGAGTCAAGGTAAGCGGAATTGCCTCAAATTAATGTTAATGTACTCTTAGCCCTAAAGTGAGTATTTCTCCCTTCTGACTTCCGAGAAATAGCGAGTTTTAGGCTATTTTTTGATAAGTCAAAGTTTGGGCTATATAGATATTCAAAGTAGCATTTTCTTCCGGAATATTGATGAATTTAGTTCTAATGGCTATGAATGTGAATACAGTTGGAAGAAATAGCTGAATATTGGACGAGTTATGCCAGTTAGCCGGAAAGCCTACAACTGAGGTATGCAAAGCCAGTTTTTTCGGCAAGTTAGAAATTCTAGCATAGTAAAATAGAGTAAATTCCAAAAGAAAGTTCCAGAAGCCGAGTATTAAGGTCAGTGTGCATTCAGTAAATATGTTTGGTATTATTATGCCATATTCAGAATAAACGTTAGTAAATTGGTATCAAACAGCGAGATATTATTTCAGACCCAGTACTAGATTCAATTTAATTCAGCTAGAGATTCAAAATAGAATATCAGAACATGAACAATATTATTAGATTTATTATACATGTTATATGTGATTATTGTTGCTTGTTGAGACCTGATTGTGTTATGTGGGCACCCTTAGAGCTTCCTTGCCGCCCCAGGGTTAATAGTTGTGTCGACTCGCCCGCCAGAGGGTGAGGATACGTCACTCCAAGGAGTGGCATGTCGTCCACAGTAGGACGAAGATGGGATGCAGCATTCCCCATAACAGGCTGATTAGCATTATAGCATACCTTGTCGAGCGCTTGCGCCCAGGGCACAGATTACAGATTACAGATTACAGATACAAATCTCATATTACAGTTACAGGAGTCCTCCGGACTCAGATACAATTATAGTCAGGGGCCCAGAGAGCCCAAGCTGCATACCGAGGGGGCCAGTGGGGTTCTCATAGTTATTAGGTGAGGGGAGTGAATTTATTTTTGGATGTCGACCTGGGTAAGGGTATATAGATTGCGTGTTGATTGGCACCTTTCGGCTTATGGGGGCTGGTATAGGTTCTTGTATGCTATATATATATATATATATATATATATATATATGTTACTTATTAAATTGATAGATAGTAGGACGCTGCATCGACAGGTATGATTCTTATCTTCTTTCCAGTATAGTTAAGCTCGGTATAGATTTTGCTATTCCAGACAGTTTTAGCTATCCTCTGTCATTTCAGTAACTATTAGTATTACTTCTTATCTTCAGATATGTTTGGTTTTCTTTGCATACACGGTACCAGTGGTACTGACGCCCGTTTAGGGGCGCTGCATTAGTTGCCTGCAGGTACTCATAGACGAGGAGCCGATCCCTCATAATTCCAGCCAGCACACAGAGTCATCAGCTCCTGTCATCCAGAGCTAGACAGCTAGAGGTTTATTCCTTTTCTTTTGTTGTATAGTATGGGTAGGCCGGGGCCCTGTCCTGACCATCTTATCAGTATTCTTAGAGGCTTGTAGATTGTATATTCCCTGTGGTTAGCTGTACTGGTCGTGTGAGGCCGTGTGCATGTTTTAGTTTGTTTATAATGGTCGTGTGGGGCCTTATTCAGTTGGTAGTGGTGATCTTGTCGGTCACATAGCAGTTTAGCACTTGTTTTCTTGATTTAGAAATAACTAGACAGCATAGTGGCCTTGTCGGCCCGCATAGGTTCCCTATTGACTCAGTTGTTCTGGGTAGCTGTTGTTTTCTTACAGGTGGCTATAGGTCTAGTCGGCCGGAGGCTGTGTTTACAATCGTTATATAGCCCGTCGTTTTCTTGAATCCAGAGTTAGAGCCAGCCTAGCATCAAAAGTGCTTAGGCTCAGCTAGTCCTGCAGTCCAGGTCCTAGTAGGGCACCAGGTGCCAGTCATGCCTCCCAAGGCGGGGCGTGACAGATATGCCATCAATTTCCTACGGTACATTGCTGAGGAGATTAGAGAATGGGCAATCAATGACGGTACTATAATTCTCTTCCACTTTCTGATTGATAGACTCTATCAGGAGTAAAAGGTGCCGGAATTACCATTAGTTGACCAGAGAATAGTGGTCCAGAAGATAACTAATATCGGGTTGATTCGAGATGACACAAACACGGTATCAAGGGCAAGGACTCAGGCAGCTGCATCCACTGGAGCGACCATATTAGCAGAGGCATTTGGCAGCAGGATGCAGATTGATGCAACACAGTTCATTGAGTTGGCAGCTGAGCCTATTGAGGGAAGAGAGACAGGTAGCCAGCCTGAGGAAATAGATGCAGTAGACGCCTCCACACCTGTTGATGTTCTCGAGTCATCATCTACAACAGCAGCCCCCAAACCACCAGTTGCACCTCCACGAGCCACTACAACTGGCCTAGTTACGGTTTCAAAGGAGTTTTTAGTTGATATGGCTAGGCAGCTAGCTAAGGTCGAAAAGCAGCAGGTACACAAAACTCTACAGGTTAAAGTTCTGATAGAGCAGGTAAAGCCGTAAGTGTCAAAAGAGTTGGAGGCATTGTCCAGTTTTGTGCATAACCGATTGGATGCTTTTGAGAAGAGAATGGATGAGCGCCTTGCACAGTTACAAGCGCCTAAGTTTTCAAAATGGTACTCAGATCTAGGAGCACTCAGAGTTGAGGTGCGGGACTTGGCTGCACGACAGGAAGCTGCAGTACCTCCACCGGTACTTCCTGTGATAGACGATGAGTTTGAAGAAGAGTTACCACCGATTTTTGATTTTATCACAGAGGAGCCGGTGGCACATGATAAGGGAAAGAGGCCTCGTGAGGAGGTAAGTTTTGAAGTTGATGCTTCTCTGCTCCATCAACAAAAATGAGAGTAGAGTGAGATGGAGAGAGTGTTGCATGTATCGAGAGAGGAGGCTTGACAGAGAGCCGAGACTGAGGCAGCGATAGCTCGTGGAGAAGGAACGAGCGCTGTTGGATCTGAAAATGCATCGGGTCAAGCCGGCAATGTTGGAGATAACATTGGAGGCATATATACACTCTCCACCGACCAGATAGATGACACCTAGGTCGCACAGGTATGTTTCCTATTTCCCTAGTTTTGATCAATACATATACGCGTCGAGGAAAATGAATGATTTTCTTGATGGGGGTGGGGAGGGATACCTGTGCATTCTTTTGCTGAACGTAACCCAAGGAATTTTCTTGCCGAATATCTTTTTCCTCGGGTGTTCCATATCTAGTAGAACCAACATGTTTAGGGTTTTATATTTTTTGTGTTTTTTGTGTCAGTCGAAAGAAAGTTAGGTGAATTGAAGACAGTCAAGAGCTTAAATTGTTGATTTTTGTTGATTTATAAGTTGATACCCCTCTGAAATTTTTATATGTGTATTTTAAAGTTGACAAGTATGATCTTTGTGAATCTTCGCATGGCATTGAAACTGTTCACATGTTTGCCATTGTATGGCTGTACCTAAACTAGCAGTTAGTAGAAGTGATGATGTTGACCTATGTTATGTGTGAGTGAGATTTAATAGATAAATTTGATTGTGTATGTGAATCTAGAACTTGCTTGGTCAGTTGTACCGAGATAGAGGATAGGAAACTAGGAAAGGATCATAGGTCATGTTTGATTTATGAGTCCACTTTAGCCTTAAAAGACCTACCAAAAGAGAATAAAAAATCCCTTGATCCAAATCTTTGAGCTTAAATCGACCTTTCTTTTTGTTTACACCAATTCACCTTCCTACTTTTATTAAGAATGAACCTATTTTGGCCCTGGTCCCTCCTTGGACATTGTGAACCTCAACTCAGGCAAATCACCTAAGTTGGGGGTGGCTATTATAGGGGTGATTAAGAAGAGTCGGGTGGAATGAAAATTGGGTAATGAAAAAGGAAATGAGCGGGTGCGGTATGCATAATGAAAAGCAAGAAATTAAAAAAATTGTTGTCAAAGAGAAAGAAAAGAAAAGAAAGATGTGAGATCAATGAATGCTTGAATAAAGAGAAACCGCATCCGTAGTTGCAAATGCAAAGAAAAGAAGAAGCAGTTAAGGGAAAAGGGGAGAAAATAGAAAAAAAAAGGTGAAAAGTGGAATCAAGATGTGTGTAGTTCCAAGGAGGGTTAAGCTACTAATTCCATATACCATACCCCAATCCGAGCCTACATTATAAGCCTAGAAAGTCCTATAGTGATCCTGGATACTTGTTTGAAAATCGAGGTATTGAAAGTAAAGACAAGACTATGGTATTGCATGCACACAATTAGAATTTCTTTATGAGAGCGAGTGAATCTTACCTAGTCCTAAGAGAAATTTATCGACATAATCATATACACATGTGTGAGCGTGGGACTTCTTTGAGGTGAGAGCATTTGGTCAACAAAATCATCTGCAAATTGTTTGGGTCAGTGTTATAGATTTATGTGTGTGGTTGCAAGTGACAATGTTTTTCCATGTTTTGATTCCTATAGGTCCTGGTTGGAAATTTTGCATATGCATAGTGATTTGAGTTGATGTGATGAGGGAGGGGTTAGAAAATTTTGATTTTCTAAATGAATGTGGCTACCGTAAGTTTCCTAGAGTTCTTTCGATTGAAGCGTCGAAGTAGTTTAGTTTGTTTTGTTTTTGCCTGAGGACATGCAAAAGTTCTAAGTTGAGAGTGTTGATGTGCCGTGATTTTACGACACTTTCTATGCTTAAAACCAAGAAATTATGCACATTCTGGGTATGTTTATATAGGTATGATGTGTTTTGTATTTAATGTTGCAGGAAAATAGGTTCGGAAGTGAACTGGGCAAATTAATGCTGAAAACAACTAAAAAGGCGACTGTCAGGCACTTCACGAGTTGTTGGCAGGAAGCACGACTCGTTGCTGAAAGCATGGGTAACTATTGAGTGTTAAAGATGCAAGACCAGTGTACCTGACAGGTTGAGGGAATGATATGTTACATCTGGTAACGAATCGTGAAGTTAGTCGTGAAGACTGGGAGAAAAATTATTGCCAAAGTGAGTAGTGGAGATGATGACAAACTTAAGAGTCGTTAGTTGACTATACGACTCATTGGCAAATCACTGGAACCAACCGTAAGATGCACTGAAATTTTGAAGGAGTTATACCACGAGGGGCCAACGACTCGTGCCCAGACACAACAATTTGTTAGGTGACACGTTGCCACAACGGGGTACAATGCTGAGGACGACTATTTTTATCAAGGCATGACTCGTCAGAGGTCCCAACGAATCGTCACGAAGCCCGTGGTCACTGACGACCTGGTTTCCAGTTTTAGTTAGGAAAAGGTTTCCTTGGAACTATAACAATGTTTAGGTTTATTTTTTAGGAGAAGCCGATTATCATTATTTTTCACATAGGATTTTGGTGTTGTATGATTATTCTTGGGTCAAGAAACAAGGTTTACAATTTTGTTCTTGAATTTGAGGATCAAAAGCAACATTGGAATTTATTCAATTTACTTGGTTTTCTTCTATGATAATTTGTAAGTTGCAATTATGATTTATTCAATAATTTGTGATTATGATCATACAAGCATGAGTAGCTAAACCCATAATTAGGGTTGTGGGAACCAAGATGAATTAACACATATAGGTTAAATACTTAGTGATTCTTGAACGGGGTTTTATGCATGTATTATTTTTCTCTTCGTTTTGATTGATTCTTGATGGTTGCAAACGTTAGGAATTGCCTTATTCTTACTTACGAGACCAAGGAGGTAACGAATGGGAAAAGGGATTAACAGCGGATATTTGAGGTTATCAACCCTCATCTAATAGCTTGTACTTGTCTGGGGATAGCTAATCCGATATTAAGGGTAAGGGTTAATTAAACATACACCAGTATACAGACCAAGTTGTGTGGTGATAATCATCTAGATAGGGGACCAACCATTTAGGTGAACCTAACTTACCGATATTGCATGTTGAAAACCAGAATATATCACTAGTGTAAAAACCTTGTGGTTATGAAGTCTTGGGGAACACAATCCTAGTCAAGTCATTAATTGAATACAAACTGAATTTGATCTAAGGATTCAGTAGTTTTACTTTTGTTTATTATTCTATTTGTTTTCCCTGTAGGAAATAAGTAACTCAATAGTAGCAGCTATTCGCATTAACTTAAGTTCTTTCCATATTCCCTATGGGATCGACCTCAACCTCTAGTTAGGTTCTATGTTTGACATCGATCGCTTTATATCTCAATTGTGAGGTGTAATTTGGGTGGCATCACCTTCAATTAGATTACCGTTATTTTGGATCAAATTGCAAAGCACAACCATTCATGGCATGAAGGAGATCAAAGTGGAGGGCTAAATGTGGGTACTCCTTTATTATATTACTTGATGAAGGAGAACCAAGATTGTAATCAAATGATGACAGCAATGGTCACCAACATAACCCTACTTACCAAAAAGTTGATCGAGGTTGAGGTCAAAAAGGTTAATACTATTGAAGAATCCTCGATAAATGCTCAATATGAGCATGGATGCCTCCCTCCTCCATATCACTATCAACCATACTAGGAGCCTCATATGCAAATGGAAGACGCCAACTATATTGGACACATCCATAGGCTATAGACCATATTACCCACAACAACAACAAGGCCATCCTACTTCCTCATATCAAGGACAATGGTGACCTCAACTACAAGGTCAAGGTCAATACTACCCGAGTAATGATTATGGTGGCCCAAATCAGGGTTGGCATAATAATGTGAATTATCAAAATTGAAGTTCAAATTCTTATGTTCCGCTAGGGCTGGGCATTGGGCCAGGACGGGACGGACAGGGACGGGACGGGAAGAGGGGAACTGGGACAGGTAGCTTGGCCGGGACGAATCGGGACGGAACGATAGTCTTGTCCCGTCCCTCTATATTAATGGGTCAGGACGGGACGGGATAAATGGGACAAACGGGATGAAAAATAATTCTTTTTAATATTATAATTTAAATGTTTTTAAAATTTTTATAGTCTTATACTTTAAAGTCTTATATTTAGAAATAAGAATTTTAATTTTAAGGCTAATAGTTAGAACTTAGAACTTAGAAACTTTAAAGTTAGAAATCTTTACATCTATACAAAAGAGGATCCTAGGCTCGCTGATGTGGCGTGACTACAACACGAGATTGGTATTTATCTATTTTTATAATTTTTTTTTATAATTTTTGGCAAATAGCTAAGCAGCGACAATCCAAACCGCCACTTCACTGAAAAGGTGTGACCAAATCCCTCTTCTATTGTTCCCTTAATTCTTCATCCTATATTCCCTCTTCTTGAATTGAAATTGACTAACTATACAGAATTAAAGAATCCTTGTTCTATCACTTTTCCTGTTCTTTTTCAAGCCGCACCAAATTTCAGATTTGCTACTTTCCCATTCTCAGCCATTTTTTAACAAGTTGTCTCATCAAAGAACTTTGAACATCACCATTTCCAAAATAGATTCTTACATTTGTAGTTCCTCTATAAAAGAAGATCCTAGGCTCGCTGATGTGGCACAACTACAACACAGGATTGGTAATTATCTATTTTTATAATTTTTTGATATTTTGGGCAATAAAACCTAAGTCACGCTTACACAAAAATAAGCTGCTTAAGAAGCGACAATCTAAACCACCACTTCACTGAAACGGTGCAATCAAATCTATCTTCTATTGTTCCCTTAATTCTTTATCCTATATTCCCTCTTCTTGAATTGAAATTGACTAACTATATAGAATTAAGGAATTTATGTTCTATCGCTCTTCCTGTTCTTCTTCAAGGCGCACCAAATCCCAGATTTGCTACTTTCCCATTTTCAACCATTTACTAACAAACCGTCTCATCAAAGAACCCTGAACATCAACATTTCCAAAAAAGATTCTTACATTTGCAGTTCCTCCAAACAATTAAAGGCTCTTTTGTGGTTTATGTTTAACTCTCCTTCCCCTTAATGCTTTCATTGTTCAATCAAATATTCTTTGCCAAATTATATGGGACTTTCAAGGTTATCAATTTTGAGTGCTTTGTGATTTTCTAATTTAAATTATCCATTGTTTTTGCCAACATCTCTTTCCATCAAATTTTCCTTTCAGAGACCTTTGAAATTCTCCTCCGCGATGCACAAAATTCCCGGGGAAAATCTCCGACTGGCCAATTGTATGCTACTTTTCCTTTTTCTACCAATTTATTTTACTCTTCTAGCAACAAATATTTGCATGAATATTTCATTGACTTTGTTTGGTTCCTTACAGTTTGACTCCCATATGTTTTGGGTAAAAAAAAAATATATTTCATAAGCACTTTAATATATTCATGATTCTTACGGTATATGAGTTTTTTCAAATTTCAACCCGACCAACATTAGAACATATTAAGCGTAACAATCCCATAAATCTCTGAAAGCATAAGTGTTATTGAGAGAAAGTTTGTTTTCTCTCAAGAAGTAAATTTTACTTTTCTCTATTAAAGCGGAAATTTCTTTGTCTTCTAAACTATTTTAACTTGTAAACTTCAACAAACTCTATCACATTCAATGTCATTGCACCAATTCATTTGAATCAAGACTGATATACTTTATAACCCCATTGCCATTGTCGTCACCTATGATTTTTACATATTGCTTTATCGTGCAGACATCCACTACAATAATCATCATCCATCACACTAGAAAATGCAAACCACTATTATTAAGTTACATGGAGCAATGGATGTTAAATGACATTTGTGATGCAAGTTTTATGTTTTGAGATAACAAATCAATATGTTTTAGAGAAGCTTTAATAAAAACAACACTAATTGGAACAAATCAATTTTTAGGAATGATATGACTGTTTCGTTAGGAATGATTCATTCAATTTCTTCTTCTCAGTGGTTGTTTTAGCAACATCTGTGATTCAAATATTTTATATATATATATAAGTAGTGAAGTTAAGGTACATTTCAAAAATACTAAACTACTACTAATAAGATACATTTTAGGAAGAGACTTTTACACTGATGAAAAATATGAAATTTTTAGTTCTATGTTTGAGATAACATGCTAAAAGTAGTTACTATATAATGTTAATTTATAAATCTGAATTGCATTATTTGGTTAGCAACAATAATAGGCTTGCACTAATGTTTCTAAACTTACTTAATTTAATTCAATGTCGAATTAATTTTATGAATTCATACCCTCGACATCGTATAAGGAAAATGAATTAGTCTTCACGGTTAAGAATTCTACTCAAATTTACTCCTCGCCTTCGAGGTAAAATCTATATTTTCCTCTTTTTGAGTATTTAAGGTTTTCTCTCATATTTAGTTGATGTTTCATGTATCTTGATATTTTATATTCTCAATTTCCTACTTTATTTATGTTTATTGCAGAATTAAAATTGCACTATTTTGTTTAATTTGTGGCCTGTTTATGAGACTCAATTAATGTTGAGCTGATTATACACAAGAATTACATTCTTACACTTAAAGGATTGTAGTGATTCCGATTTTGTTGGAGTTTTAGAAAACTAAGACGCAAAATTTGAAGATACAAAAGTTTCAGGCTCCTCCACCCTTTAATTTTTTCTACCATACAATGAGTTGGAGTCCTTTAGGAGTTTGATGGTAAGTTCAAGCTACTTAGAATTAGAATAATTAGATGCTTAAAATAATTTCATGATAAGTTCTATATTTTGTTCTAAGATCCACACTATGTGTCTCACCCTTGAAAATTAACGAAATATTGCATATCAATACTCACCAACCACTTTCATATCAAATAGAATTTTTTTAAAAGTTAATTATCTGATGAATTATTAATTTCTATCACCGAAAAGACAATCAGACTTGACTATCAATCTTATTCCATATAATGTGTTGTTGGTAATTATATTGCACACAACTTTTGATTTAAACTTGATAAGAACATGTCAGTGTACTAAGCTCTCACTATGACTTTGTTCAAGAGAAGGAGCGATAAAACAAGGTCTTATTTATGCACATTTCTTTGCATTTTTTCAAGAGGTTATTTTGTAGCTTGAACATGTAACCTGGTCACATGACGATAACTTTTATAGTTGTGTGAGGCTCTCTCAATGTTGGCTGAAACTTGACAACCAACATAAATTTTTGAATTTCAAAAATATTAATAATTTATATATAACCAAGTAAAATTTTTGATTATAACGTTGAGCCTCCTTCATTTTCAAGAAGGAACAAAAATTACTTAAAATAGAAAATTCTATAGTGCATCCCATTTTGGTACATTAATGGCATGATAAAATACCATAACATTCACTGCAACTACAACGACATCTCTTTTTTCTTGATCAGCTGCACAAAATAAAATAAATCGTGAAATCAAATACTTAGTGTATTATATCAGACCTATCAGTCATCACTATACATGAGATTTATTTTTCCCCTCTTACTAGAAAAACTACAAGAATAAGCCAAGTCATTTTTTTATCCTATCTATTCTATAAGAAAATTCAAAAGCCACTTTTACCAATCACAATAATTGTGTCTCTTCCTCTAATTTTTGGAAATCTTATTTAATTCAAAATTCTAAATACTTATATAACTTTATTGTGCATTTGTATACTTGATCTTCAATTGAATTTATCAAAAAAGGAAAGAAATAATAATTTTGTGTGAACTTTGTCATTGAGGTTGTTGTGATGCGAGATGTCGTGTCCTGAAATTTTGATGTTGAACAACAAGATATATGATAGAGAAGTTCTAGCCTTGCTTTACAATGTAACTAAATTGCATTTGGTGAAAATACAAAGATGTCACCTGAATTATACGTGCTAATGTTTTTATTGATAATATTATTTGGAGTGAGTGCTTGGTATATTCTTATATCATTGGTCACCAAGTTCCTATTATCCATTTACATTAAATTTCAACTAGCTGTTCAATTTTAGTTCACTTCTTGATGTGTAAATTCAAGATATATTGATACTGACATCTATGTGAAAAAAAGTTTTACATGTATGGATAACATGTTTTACCCTAGAAATAAACATTTCACAAAATTATTACGTTGTTTCTCTTTTCTTGACTTTGACAAACTTAAATTTACCTTATGTCCAGGTTACGTGACATATCCCAAACAGGGGGATTATATTTCTCTATACGTATAGGTTTTTTACAAATTACTCTACCTTCTAGCGTAAAAACAAAATTACAAAACTATATATGATGCAAGACTTTTGAAATTTTTTGTACCCCCTTATTTCTCTCTCTCCTTATTCTTCATCATTCCCAATTCCATCTTCCCCTCGTAGACATACTTATGAATTCCTTTCTTTCTTCCCTCTCTCTTAATTCTTCCTTCATTCTCAGTTTCATTTTTCCTCCTACACTAACATGTGATAAGCTCTATTTATATCATTACGACTTTCAATCACTCTCGTCTTTGTATTCTTCCTTCAACTAATTACAACAATAACTGAATAAAATCCAATCCTGCTAATACCTGTAACTAGAATCCAAAAATAATCATGGGGGTGCAGAAAAACTCAAATTAGTAGGTTGTATGCAATTTTTTATTTTCAATTACTATATTTTTCTCTTGTGGCATTAGTATCTTGGTCACTCAGCTATTTTCTGGGACATTTTCTCACACTTCTTTATTTTCGTAAAAGATAGCTCTTTAACTCCAATATTACAGCTAAAGCAGTATTTTATGGGGGAAAAATTTGAATCTCCATACTACTTTAACATTTTCTGGAATTCTCTCCTTATTCTGTGATACTACTTATAAATTTTAGACTATTGGAAAAATTATCCTTACCAATAGGTTGGAATTTTCAAAGAATTAACATTTTCACTATTGGTACATTTTCTCTTTCCAATAGGAATGATGCTTTCTAAGAATAATCATGGGGGTGTAGAATATCACTCCAATCGGCACAAATATGCAACTTCTTATTCTACAACGACTCTATGTTACTTTTTTACATTGGTATTTCGGCCACTCAATTATTCCCTTGTAGATTTTCTCATATTTTTTTCTTTTACTGAAAGTCATGTCTCATCTGTTCAAATTCTTTGTTTGGTGCAAATGAATTCAGTTCCCTTCTTCGTCGAAACCCACATTCCTGCAAAGCACAATACATTAAAATCCCTATTACTCTATTGCGAAAAATCTCAAACAACAACTCACTCAATTTAGCATTTTATGAAATTCTCTACACCCTTCACCTTTCTAATCCGTGAATAAACATAAAGAAAAAAGTCACTTTCCTTCTTTGTTCCAAAAAATAAAATACATCGATAATCACCATCAAAATCCTTCGTCTATCTGATAGTAACAATTCACCTTTATCGTAGATGACCATATGAATTAACGACTGGGATTTGGAGAAAACTCTTTGCAAAGAAATTATTTTAATTACATTATAATTATAGTAAAGAGTTCGAATTTTCAAAAAATGAAGAGAAATAAATTTTGTTGATGTATAATAGCTAAAAGCTAAATGGATATTTGCAAATGATGATCCTAAGTAAATCTAATAAGGTTGTTATGATCCTAAGTAAATCTAATAAGGTTGTTCACCACCGCGCGGAGCGCGAATAGTTTATCTAGTTTATAAATAAGAAAGAATTTCAAAGTTCAAAATTGAACTTGAAATTTAAAATTTAAAATTTGAAATACAAATTTAGGGCTAAAAATTTAAATAAAGTCTAAACTCTAAACTCCAAAATTTGTTAAAGACTTAAAGTCTTAAACTTAAAGTCTAAAAACTTAAAGTTTGAAATTTTAAATATGAAGTAAATATTTAGTTATTAATTTAAAAATTGAAAATTGCAAATTGAAATTAAGAATTTAATATTTTAAGGCTAAAATAATTTATAAAGTTTGTTAAAGACTTAAAGTCTTAAGTATTAACTTTTAACTCTTAAAGACATAAAGTTTGAAATTTTAGTTATTGAAATTTGAAATTTGAATTTTGATTTTTAAAATATAAAGTAATTATTGAACATTTATTTGTATCTATAACTTATAGATATATTTGCAAATAATTAAGATATAATAACACAGTTAATGAAATTAAAAATTAAGGCTAAAAGCTAAAAGCCTTTAAATTTATTCATATAAAAAATTTAAAATTAAAATAATATCATAAAAATTTATATTACAATTTACAAATATTAGTAGAGCGCCTAATCTACGCAGCCACCTTCTATACATTTTTATGAAATCTCTTTCTCATTCTTCTATTTGTTGAGCCAAAATATTTTTCGGCACTAGCATAGATTGTTGTCGGTCTTGTGCTTCCATGTCATCATCACTATTAATTGTTGAATCCAAAAAAGCTTCTTGTTGGGAATTTAACTTTGGTAGCCCATGATTTCTCCACCACGCGTTGATCCAATCTCTAAAAGTTATAGATACCTCCAAGCTGTCTTCTGCTAGTGAATATCGATGATCTCCAAGTTGAAATCTTGCCGCACTGAAAGCGGCCTCCGAAGCAACAGATGATGCTTGAATAGCTAGCACGTCCCGAACCATCTTGCTAAGTATTGAAAATACGCTGCCACGAGCCCTCTACCAACTCAGAATGTCCGGCGTGCCATCAGCGGAAATTGTGACATTTTCCCTAGCTGAAGAAAGATAGTCATCAAAATCACAACTGACAGAAAAATCAAGACCAATAGTACTTTGCACATATCCATGGGTACTATCTACTCGGACCCTAGAAGTTCCAGGAGCATTAATGAAATTACCACTATGCAACAGGTAATAAGTCTCATACATTATTTTATCCTGCACTCTAATACTATTTTTTCAAGATTCTAAACTTGAAATTTCATTATCTTCTATTTCTAAATTTTCATAATTTTTTGAATGACTCATCTTGTACCTCGTTCTTTATATTCTGCATTAAAAAGCATAGCAGTTAAATAAATTTGAGGGATAGGAAAAAAATATTTTTTAAACTTTTGAATCATGACCTCAATAGCCAGTGCAAATTTTTCATTGTTTTTATATTCAGCAAATTTAGTAGTAACATCGCATACATTTATTAAAACTTCACAAATAGTTGGAAATACACGCCAAAAAAAAGTTTTTGTTGCTTGATATAATAATTTCAAAAATTGATTAAGTTCATTTATTTTCTCCTAGTCATTATCATCAAATTTTAAATCAGGTTCAAAATTATGAGCATTATACAACATAGTGATAGACCTTATATAAATATATGCAACTTCTAACATTTCGTATAATGAATTCCATCTAGTTTTTATATGTTTTGGAACTTTTCTATATGGAAGTTCATATATTTTACAAAGTTCTTTAAATTCATGAATTCTAGAACTTTTATTCATTCAAAAAATTAAAAAACATACTAATTCAACTTTAGAACATCCAGTATCAAATAATTTAATGCCATCCTGTACAGCCAAATTAAATATATGAACAACACATCTAACATGGAATACAAAATTATTAATTGGACATAATTGAGTTCTTAACATACTAACAACACTAGTATTAGAAGAAGCATTATCTAGTGTAACACTCAATATTTTATCAGAAATGCCAAAAGATTGTAGAACTTCAAGTATAGTAGCAGCTATATACGTAGCAGTTTTTCTCGCTCACAAATTTTATAACCTATTATTTTTTTTTTGTAAATTTCAATTATGATCAATTCAATGTGCAGTAACAGTTAAATAATTAACGGAATTAAGACTATGACCCATATCAAATGTAATAGAAAATATACCATCAAAATAACTAAATAAGCAACGAAGATAATGAGCATGTTTTTCTTAAAATTTAAAAATGTCACGTTTAACCGTGCTTCATGAAAAACCTTCAAAAGAAGGATTATATATTTGTTGAATATACATAATAAATCTGGAATGGGAGCGAGAACTAAAAGGCAAACCACAGACCGCAACTATTTTTGAGATGTTTTCACGGTCTTTATCCCTATCATATTTCTGTTGTGTAACAGGGCTACTTAGGTTTGAAGGGTTTAACTGGCCCTGAACCATATTAGAATCCCCTTCGGATCCAATAGGGACATCACAACTGACGGCTTTAGAGGCTTTTTTAGCCGCCAAATATTCAAGTTTAGCACATTGTAATAAATGTCTATGTAACCCCCCAGTTCCACCTTTGCTTCCTCCATATTCATGCTTAAATACCTTTTTACACTTATTACAAATAGCTTTCGTCCACTCCTCATTTTGATGCATAAATTGCCAAACAGCTGAAGGTTTTGCCCGTTGAACCCTAGCTTACCCCTAGTAGGATGCAAAGGGGAAAGTTGAGCTTCATACTGAGGAGTATCCTGAGTTGAAGCTTGGGTAATGAGACTAGTAGGTGTATCATCTAATTCTTCTTCTTCTACTTCTACTTCTATTTCTTCATCTAATTCTTCATCTAATAAATTACCATAAAGCCTTTCCATAACTTCATTATCTAATGGGTATCCGAATTAATATTAATAGGAGTACTACCAAATTGCGTAAAGTCTTCGTAATTAATTCTAACTCTAGGGACTGAAGAAGAAACACCAATTTTTTTAGCAGTAGAACTAGAACCTATACTTTTTTTACCAGTACTAATACCCAAAGCACCTACAACCTTGGCCATAACACCCTTTCCTTTTCCAGAATTTTTTTTCAGAATTCATGTTATAATTTATGAATAAATAAATAAAACACAACTAAAATTATGACTAAATAAATATAACACAAGTTTATTTAAATAAGTAAGATAGAAAAATTAAATGCTTAAATGTCACACCCCACCTTGGGGGGGGGGGGGTATGACGGGCACCTGGTGCCTACTAGACTATGGCTCTATTTCAAGAAACGAACCGACTATATAGCGGTTGTAAATAAAGCCCCCGGCCGATTAGGCCTATAGCCACCTACAATGCACAACAGCTAACAAGAACAATGACACTATAATCTGAAGCAACTGCTATTCACATTTGTGACCGACAAGGTCACTAACTATAACTAGAAGAAGGCCCCACGCGACCAATATCAACAACTAAACACATATATACATGCACGGCCCCACACGACCGGCTCCACCACCACAGGAAAACATCAGACTGCAAGCCTCTAGAAAGTAATAATAGAATGGTCGGGACAGGGCCCCGACCTACCCACACTGTAATCAAAAAGGAAATAGGGACAACCTCCGACTGTCTAGCCTCAGAGGATAGGAGCTGATAACTCTGCTGACTGGATCACGAGGGATCGACTCCTTGTCTATGTGTACCTGCAGGCAAGCAATGCAGCGCCCCCACGAGCGTCAGTACCACAGGTACTGAGCATGTAAAGCAAACTGAAATATACAACTGAAATGGGTAACAACAATAACATGACATATAAGCAGGAAGTAGCTGAGTCTATCTGGCTGAGGATAACTGGGGAGAGTTTACCTATTCTGTAACTAAACTGGGCGTACCTGACGACATGTCGTCCTACTGTCTGTCAGTATCTAATAGCACATATAGATATACATATAAATACACACAATACCTGATCGACCCCCATAAGCCGGATGGTGCCAACCAACAGAACAATCTATTTACCCCTACCCGGGTCTAAACCAACCAAAAATAAGTCACTCCACTCATCTGATAACTGTGAGCTCCTCCTACCGGCCCCCTTGGGTACGTAGCTCAGGCCTTGGCCTCTGAAAATGAACTGTGTCTGAGTCCGAAGACTCCTGCCTCTGGGCGCAAGCGCTCAACGGGGTAATCTGCTGCTGTATCTGTGACTGAAACTTCCCCTGTGTGCAAACACGCAATAGGGTAATTTTATAAAAATCTATATCTGAAACTTCCCCCGGCCACAAGCGCACATAGAGTAGTTTGCCCCTGTAAACAGGGTAATCTGGCTCTGCGCAGAGTAAACTGAATTTCTCCTGCAAGCAGGGTAATCTGGACCATATTATTATGGTGGTCAGCCATCATCGTCCTCTAGGCGGACGGCATCGCCCGGCTGGGGGCGGTATCTGAATCTGGTATTGACACAGCTATAACCCAGGGGCGGCGAGGATGCTAAAGGGTACCCACATGCCATAACAAGTCTCAACATGCAAAACACATACACAACAAGCATGCTCAAATGAAAAATACTAATCATATTCTGTTCGTTTATTTCAAGGCCAGTCCGTATTAAACAACTGATGCTATATTCTGCTTTACACTGCTTCTGATTGCTGGGCTAACTGCTACCTGGCCTTTATCTGTTATCTGATTATTGTTATCCGTGATCTGAAGCTATACCAGTTTCTAAAGCCATATCTATTTCTGGAGCTACATCTGTATTTGGAGCTATTTCTATATCTAATTACTTATCTGATTATATCTGGATATAACTCAATAACATAGAAAATGCCATCTATAACTGGATATAGCTCAATAATATAAAATGTGCCATCTATTACTGGATACATTCTCAGCAAAAGTAATACATACTATCTGTAATCTTGCTAACTCATTATACTTCTTTTACAACTTCCATCTGGGTATTACGTAAGAACATGCTGGGTTACTAGCGAATAACATATTACTATCTAAAATCATCTAACTATTCGTTATTCTGATTATCGCATGATACATAATGATATACTAGCATGCTTGCTGGAAATTGTACTAAAATCGCTCCTGTATGCTGGGTATCTGTTAATAGCCTTTATTCTATTTATATTCTAACCTGTACTTCCTGGCTTGCCGAAAGAATAGCTTTACATACCTGGTTTCTGAGTACCCGACTGAACGATGTGATTTCCGTTAGTACTTCTGCTGTTTCTCCCAACTACATTCATATACATGTCAATTAGAACCAAATACATTAATATCCGGGAGAAATTATCACTTTTGATATATATTTATCCCAAGCTTCGACTTATCGGAAAACGATCGAAAACTCGTTATTTCTTGATAGTCCAGAAGGGATAAATGCTCACTGCAAGGCTAGGAACACATTGGTACTAATTTAAAGCAATTCTATTTACTTTACCTCGGTAGCACGATATTTCGCCGGCCAAATTTCATGAAACCAACTCTGTAGGATTACTCTCTGCAGGTTTATACCTCGGTATCTAAGCCGGAATGGAGTTTAGACCGCGTTTCGTAGAGTAATTGGAAGGAAATATATATAAATATTGTGGGTTTTGCCTTAATATTGGCTATACCCTTTTTTTTCTGGAAATTCTAGTTATATTAGAGGAAAAACCGACTTTCCTCTTCTTTTTTTTTCTAAATCCCTTAATCAACATGCCATTAGGCTATTTATTCATTGAAAATTTACGGGGTGTAACATCCTCCCCCCTTAAGAACATTCGTCCTCGAATGATATTCTGACTTATAGAAATCTTAACTGGCTGACTTATCCCTGAAAAAATTTCGGCAGAGTTTCCCTTGTATTGTGGACTATCTCAAAATTCGTGAAAAATAGAAAAGCCCAATACAGGTACTCCACACGATATTATAATATTCAAATATAACTGTCTATAATCAATCGCCTGCTTTCATATATGAAGTATAAGCATTCATAAGGAAAAACAGTTCTAACATACCTCCTATTTACCTATGCCTGGAATAAGTGGGGATATCTGGCTTTCATGTCCTCCTCGGCTTCCCAGGTCATCTCTTCTCGGTTCCTGTTACGCCACAATACTTTAACAGATGCAATATCTTTAGTTCTCAATCTACGAATCTATCTTTCTAAGATAGCTACTGGAACCTCTTCATATGCTAACTCTTTTGTGACCTGGACATCTTGAACTGGAACAACTGTGGAAGGGTCTTCTACGAACTTCCTCAACATGGATACATGGAATACTGCGTGAACAAACTCTAATTCTGGAGGCAAGTTCAATTCGTATGCTACTCGGCCTATTCTTCGCCGAATCTGATATGGCCCAATGAACCTCGAGCTAAGCATGCCTTTCTTGCCAAATCTCATCACCCCTTTCATCGGAGACACTTTCAGATATACCCAATCATCCACTGCAAATTCTAAATTTCTGCGCCGCATATCTGGATAAGACTTCTGGCGGCTCTGAGCAGTTAGTAGGCGTTCTCTGATAAGCTTCACCACCTCTTCTGATTGACGAATAATATCCGGCCCAATCGGCATTGTCTCCCCCACTTCAAACCAACCAATGGGAGATCTACATTTCTGCCCGTATAATGCTGCAAAAGGCGCCATCTGGATAGCTGAATGATAACTGTTATTATAGGCAAATTCAATCAACGATAGATGCTCATCCCAGCTACCCCCAAAATCTAGTACACACGCTCGTAGCATATCTTCGAGTGTCTGGATAGTTCGTTCTTCTTGCCCGTCTGTCTGAGGATGAAAGGATGTACTTAATTTAATCTGTGTCCCCAGGCCTCTCTGGAATGATTGCCAGACTATCGCTGTAAATTGTGCTCCTATATCTTAGATGATAGACACCGGAACACCATGCAATCTGACTATCTCTCTGATATACAATTCAGCATAATCCTCAGCAGAGAATGTAGTTCGTACTGGCAGGAAATGGGCTGATTTTGTTAATTTGTCAACGATTACCCAAATAGAATCGTTTCTGCGTCTGGTACGGGGTAACCCTGTTACAAAATCCATATTTATCGCTTCCCATTTCCACAAAGGCACAGCTATATCCTGCGTCAAACCGCCCAGTTTCTGGTGTTCTGCTTTCACCTGCTGGCAGTTAGGACATCTAGATACAAATTTAGCTATTTTAGCTTTCATACTTGGCCACCAGTAGATGTCTCTGATGTCGTGGTACATTTTCATTGCTCCTGGATGGAGACAATAGCGAGCGTAATGTACCTCATGCATGATCTGCTGGCGAAGCCCTGAAACATTTGGGACACATAGGCGGCCCTTACAACGCAGCACTTCATCCTCAGTCACTTGGAAATCTGGCTCCTTACCTTTCTGAACTCTATCTCTGAGCTGGACTAAGTCAGGGTCCTCGTACTGTCGTTCTTTTACCTCTGTAACTAACGATAACACATTAGTGTTTTGAATCAGCGCTCTGTTATTTTCTGTTTCTACTACTGGAATGGCTAAACTATCTAGTTGATGAGTTTCCTTGGCTAACTCCCGCTTCTTGGGTCGCAACTACGCTAAACTCCCAATTGACTTACGACTGAGGGCATTTGCTACTACATTAGCTCGCCCTGGGTGGTAGAAAATATTTACGTCATAATCTTTCAGCAATTCTAACCAACGACGCTGCCGCAGATTTAACTCCCTCTGTGTGAAAATGTACTGCAGGCTTTTATGATCTGTAAAAATGTCTACATGAACGCCATACAGATAATGCCTCCAGATTTTCAGAGCGTGGATCACTACGGCCAGTTCCAGGTCACGGGTCGGATAGTTATTTTCGTGCTTCCTCAGTTTTTTGGAAGCATAAGCAATTACCTTTCCATGCTGCATCAGCACACAACCTAGTCCAATGCCTGAAGCATCGCAATACACCGCATACCCATCTGTTCCCTCTGGCAATGCTAGAACTGGGGCGGAGGTCAATCTGTTTTTCAATTCTTGAAAACTCTGCTCACATGCCTCCGTCCACTGAAATTTCGCTGCTTTCTATGTCAGCTTTGTTAGAGGTGCTGCTATAGTGGAGAATCCTTCAACAAATCTCCGGTAATACCCTGCTAAACCCAGGAAATTGCGGACCTCGGTCGGAGTGGTGGGTCTGGGCCATGTCTTGACCGCCTCTATTTTCTGTGTGTCCACCTGTATACCAGCATCCGACACGATATGCCCCAAAAAGGCAACTGAGTTCAGCCAGAACTCGCACTTAGAAAACTTGGCGTATGGCTGACGGTCCCTAAGGATCTGGAGTACTATTCGTAAATGGTTCTGGTGATCTGTCTCTGAACGAGAATATACTAGAATATCATCGATAAATACTATCACGAACAGATCCAAATACGGTCTGAATATGCTGTTCATCAGGTCCATAAACACTGCGGGAGCATTTGTCAGCCCAAAAGACATGACTAGAAATTCAAAGTGACCATATGTGGTCCTGAAAGCAGTCTTTGGAATGTCCCTCTCACGAACTCAGACCTAGTGGTATCCGGACCTTAGATCTATCTTAGAGAAACATCTGGCCCCCTGCAACTGGTCAAAAAAATCATCTATCCTGGGAAGCGTATACTTATTCTTTACTGTAACTTTATTGAGCTGCTGGTAATCTATACACATGCAGAGCGAGCCATCCTTCTTTCTCACAAATGGAACTGGCGCACCCCTCGGAGAAGTACTGGGCCTGATAAAGCCTTTGTCGAGCAAATCTTTTAACTTCTTTTCAACTCTCTAAGCTCAGCTGATGCCATGCGATACGGGAGAATGGATATAGGTTGAGTCCCTAGCAGCAAGTCAATTGCAAAATCTATCTCCCTTTTGGGAGGGATACCAGGCAACTCATCTGGAAATACGTCAGGGAATTCATTGACCACTGGAACAGACTGAAGAGTCGGAGGTTCCACCCGAACGTCCTGGACTCTAACTAAGTGGTAAATACATCCCTTTGCTATTAATTTTCTCGCCTGAAGGTAGGAAATAAACCTACCTTTTGGCGTAGCTGTGCTCCCTTTCCACTCTCTCACTGCTTCCCCCGGAAAGTGAAATCGTACCGTCTTGGTCCAGCATTCTATGTTGCCATAGCATGGCACTAACCAGTCCATACCCATAATGGCATCGAAGTCAACCATCTCAAGTTCTATTAAGTCTACTATGGTCTGGCGATCGGCAACCTCTACCGTACACCCTCGGTAACCTCTTTTAGCTGTAATCAAGTCACCGATCGGTGTAAGCACTAAAAAGAGCTACTGAAGCAATTCTGGTTTGATACCCAACTCCGGGCCACAAATGGTGTAATATATGACAAGGTAGACCCTGGATCAATCAATACATAAACAGGGTATGAGCAGATAATCAATATACCTGTGACCACGTCGGGACATGCCTCTGAATCCTGCCTCCTTGGTAATGCATAGGTACGGCTGGGGCCTGCACCTGAGCCAGAGGCTCCTGGTCTACCTCGGCCCCTATTAGCTAACCTGAGGGTCTACGCCCTGCTGAGGCTGCTGGAGCTCGTGGTCCCACTGATGCTCTATCCAGACTATCCCGGCTACCCTGTCCTCTGGCTAGACAATCTCTCATTAAATGCCCTTCTTGTCCGCAGTAATAGCACCCAGAGAAGCCTTGCCTGCAGGCTCCAGAATGGGGTCGGTGGGATATAGGACAAGGGGTAGGTGCAAATCTACTCTGTTCTACCCTCCGCTGCTGAGGTGATGCTACTGTCCGTAAACTGCTACCGGACTCTGACGGACTCCGGCAAACAAATCTGCCTCTCTGCTGCTGTACCGGAGGTAAAGATCTGGGTGGCCTATCTGAAAACCATGGTCTCGGCCCCCTAGGGATTTCCCCCTGAATCTCAGTGGGTCTATTTCTACGGCGCTGCTCTAAAGTTGCCTGCCTGTCGCCCCACTGCCACTATCTCAGGCCCTCAATTGTCTGTGCGAAGGCCTGTACCCTGGCTATGCCCATGTCCTCTCTCAAAGTAGCCGTCATGCACGTCTCTATGTAATATGAATTTAGGCCCATAATAAAGTGATGGACTCTGGACGACATGGTGTCCACAAATGCTGGAGCATAGCGGGCTAAGGAGTCGAACTGTAAAGAATACTCACGGACACTCCTGGCCCCCTGCTATAAGTGTAAGAACTGGTCCATCCGGTCCTGTCTGACCTCCCAGGGTAAGTAGTGGTCCAGGAAGGCCTCTGAGAAGCTGGACCAGGTCGGAGGGGTAACGTCTCTCCCTCGAGACCTTCCCAACTCTCGTACCATAATACAACTATGTCCTATAATCGAAACACTGCCAGCTCAACTGATTCTGTAGGGGTCACATGCATAACCCGAAAAATTCTCTGCATCTGGTCCAAAAAGTCCTGAGGGTCCTCCGCTGAATCTGACCCTGTAAACTGAGGGGGTCCCAATGCCAAGAACTCTCTAACCCTGGAACTACCTGGCCCACCTAGGGATTCTGCTGCAGCAGGTGGTACTGGCTGACGCTGAGTAGCTAGCATCTGGGTTAACATAACCACCGCACTACGTAGCTCCTGATTAGATGAAGTGGGTGCAGGAGCTGTGGGAGGCGGTGTTGCCTCAAATGGTGTCTGGCGAGGCGGAGACTGCTAGGAGGTTCGAGATGACACCTCCATATCGCCCTTAGACCAGGCTGAATCTGGCTCTAAGTGAGGCATCCTGCTGGTGCCTTCGCCTGCCGCTGTATCCAATCTCCTGGCTGTAGCAGGGTGCCACTAATCTGCCATAGTATCTATAGACAAAAAGGGTGGTAAGTTTCAAAAGAACCAACCCTATAATGTACTGTGCTATGGCACGACTGAGTATGAAAGAAGGGTAACCATCCTATTATGTCTCGCAGCCTCCTGCCTATAGTATGTGGTGCACAACACATCCATAGACAAGACTCTACTTAGCACGGCTTGCAGACTCCCTGGGACACGAACTACTCTGATACCAAGTTTTTCACACCCGACCTTGGGGGGGTATGACGGGCACCTGGTGCCTACTAGACTCTGGCTCTATTTCAAGAAACGAACCGGCTATATAGCGGCTATAAATACAGCCCCTGGCCGATTAGGCCTATAGCCACCTGCAATGCACAACAGCTAACCAGAACAATGACACTATAATCTGAAAAAACTTCTATTCACATTTGTGACTGACAAGGTCACCAACTATAACTAGAAGAAGGCCCCACGCGGCCAATATCAACAACTAAACACATATATACATGCACGGCCCCATACGACCGGCTCCACCACCACAGGGAAACATCACACTGCAATCCTCTAGAAAGTAATAATAGAATGGTCGGGACAGGGCCCTGACCTACCCAAACTGTAATGAAAAAGGAAATAGGAACAACCTCTGACTGTCTAGCCCCGGAGGATAGGAGCTGATAACTCTACTGACTGGATCACGAGGGATCGACTCCTCGTCTATGTGTACCTGCAGGCAAGCAATGCAGCGCCCCCACGAGTGTCAGTACCACAGGTACTGAGCATGTAAAGCAAACTGAAATATACAACTGAAATGGGTAACAACAATAACATGACATATAAGCAGGAAGTAGCTGAGTCTATCTGGCTGAGGATAATTGGGGAGAGTTTACCTATTCTGTAACTAAACTGGGCGTACCTGACGACATGTTGTCCTACTGTCTATCAGTATCTAATAGCACATATAGATATACATATAAATACACACAATACCTGACCGACCCCCATAAGCCGGATGGTGCCAACCAACAGAACAATCTATTTACCCTTACCCGGGTCTAAACCAACCAAAAATAAGTCACTCCACTCATCTAATAACTATGAGCTCCTCCTACCGGCCCCCTTGGGTACGTAGCTCAGGCCTTGGCCTCTGACAATGAACTGTGTCTGAGTCCGAAGACTCCTGCCTCTGGGCGCAAGCGCTCAACGGGGTAATCTGCTGCTGTATTTGTGACTGAAACTGCCCCTTTGTGCAAACACGCAACAGGGTAATTTTATAAAAATCTGTATCTGAAACTTCCCCCGGCCACAAGCGCACACAGAGTAGTCTGCCCCTGTAAACAGGGTAATTTGGCTCTGCGCAGAGTAAACTGAACTGCTCCTGTAAGTAGGGTAATCTGGACCATATTATTATGGTGGTCAGCCATCATCGTCCTCTAGGCGGACGGCATCGCCCGACTGGGGGCAGTATCTGAGTCTGGTATCGACACAGCTATAACCCAAGGGCGGCGGGGATGCTAAAGGGTACCCACATGCCATAACAAGTCTAATCTGTTATCTGATGCTATATTCTCTTCTTTTATTTCAAGGCTAGTCCGTATTAAACAACTGATGCTATATTCTGCTTTACACTGCTTCTGATTGCTGGGCTAACTGCTACCTGGCCTTTATCTGTTATCTGATTATTGTTATCCGTGATCTGAAGCTATACCAGTTTCTAAAGCCATATCTATTTCTGGAGCTACATCTGTATTTGGAGCTATTTCTATATCTAATTACTTATCTGATTATATCTGGATATAACTCAATAACATAGAAAATGCCATCTATAACTGGATATAGCTCAATAATATAAAATGTGCCATCTATTACTGGATAAAATCTCAGCAAATGTAATACATACTATCTGTAATCTTGCTAACTCATTATACTGCTTTTACAACTTCCATCTGGGTATTACGTAAGAACATGCTGGGTTACTAGCGAATAACATATTACTATTTAAAATCATCTAACTATCCGTTATTCTGATTATCGCATGATACGTAATGATATACTAGCATGCTTGCTGGAAATTGTACTAAAATCGCTCCTGTATGTTGGGTATCTGTTAATAGCCTTTATTCTATTTATATTCTAGCCTGTACTCCTGGCTTGCCGAAAGAATAGCTTTACATACCTGGTTTCTGAGTACCCGACTGAACGATGTGATTTCCGTTAGTACTTCTGCTGTTTCTCCCAACTACATTCATATACATGTCAATTAGAACCAAATACATTAATATCCGGGAGAAATTATCACTTTTGATATATATTTATCCCAAGCTTCGACTTATCGGAAAATGATCGAAAACTCGTTATTTCTCGATAGTCCAGAAGGGATAAATGCTCACTGCAAGGCTAGGAACACATTGGTACTAATTTAAAGCAATTCTATTTACTTTACCTCGATAGCACGACGTTTCGCTGGACAAATTTCACGAAACCAACTCTGTAGGATTGCTCTCTGCAGCTTTATACCTCGGTATCGAAGTCGGAATGGAGTTTAGACCGCGTTTCGTAGCGTAATTGGAAGGAAATATATATAAATGTTGTGGGTTTTGCCTTAATATTGGCTATACCCTCTGTTTTCTGGAAATTCTAGTTATATTAGAGGAAAAACTGACTTTCCTCTTTTTTTTTCTAAATCCCTTAATCAACATGTCATTAGGCTATTTATTCATTAAAAATTTACAGGGTGTAACAGTAACGCCGTAAAATAAATAAATAACAAAAGTAAGTATGAATTATGAAACGAATGTACCAAACGTCCGTGTAAAAAACAAACGGTTATAACCAATTTTCAGAATTTGAAAATTGATGTAGAAAAACTAGCAAGTAGTAACTTGAGAGTTGAGACTTGAACCTTGAAACTTGAAACTAAAATAACTAACACAATTTGAATTTGAAAATTATAAATTTTGAAATTTGGAGAATTAGAGAATGTAGATTGTAGGGAGATTTGAGAGAAATTGATAATTGATAATATTTGAGAGAATGAGTGTGTAGTAGAAATTAGAGAAGAGAAGAGATGAATTGTGAATAAATTGTGAAAATGTGAGCGTATTTATAGTTTTTTAAAAAAGGGCCAAAGTGTAATTTTTAAAACTAAGGGGTGTAAAAAAATTTTTTAAAAAAGTAAAGGGGTTTGGGGGGCTGATTAAGGGAATACAGCCGTTGGGGGGCCGATTAAGGGAATACAGCTGTTGGGGGGCCCCACCCCATCGGCTGGAAATGACTATATTATTAAAAAAAATTTAAAAAGTTAACGGTCCGAACTGGGACGGAACCGGGCCGGTACTGGGATGAACTGGGCCGGGACTACCAGTAAAAATTCCTGTCTTGTCCCTTCCCATATCCCGATCCTCCCTATCCCATTATGCTAGCCGGGCCAGCCAGGTCGAGACTACCGAGACCCAGAACCGGGCTGGTACCGGGATGGATCGGGACATCCTGTTCGCCAGCTAGCCCTATGTTCCACCAAGGGGTCCCTCCTCTTGTTCTCAAAACTAAAAGGAGGTCTTTCTCAAGAACAAGGGAGCTCCAAGCTTGAGGGAATATTAGAAAAGGTGCTTGCAACTCAAGAAAGATCGAATGTATGCTTAAAGAACCTTACAAAGATTGTGGGTTCTCATATCGTGTCCGTTTAGAAATTAGAACAGTATGTATACGATCTTTTACATGACCAAAAACACAAGCAAAAAGGACAACTTTCGAGTGACATAATCACTAATCCTAAGGGACATGTGGATCCTTCTAATGCTTAGTGTATGGTCATTGTCACAAGGAGTGACAAAATTGTACAACCTATGGGTGATGAAGCTAAGGATGGCATGGTTGATGAAGAGGCTAAGATTATGCATTCTAGTGTTGAACAAGATGAAGCGTTGATAAAGCCAAGTATTGATGAGAGTGTTAAAGAGGGAGTCAAGAAGCCACCGATAGAGGGATTGTTAATATTTGATTAACCGCTCAAATCCACTCCAATTTATGGTAGTGTAAATGGTCTAAGAAAATATAGTACCCAACTTCTCGTCATGGTTGAATCCACAGAGACTACGTTAAGTCCAAACTATCTAGCACTTAGACTGTGTTAAGTCCAAACTATCTAGCACTTGTCAATCTAGATTTGCAGGTTTAGAGACTATTCTGAGACCACCTTTTCTGAGAAGCAGTACTTGCCCACACAAGTATTCTCCACTCGGAGATTATTGAGGACATAGTAGAAGACTGCAGACCTGGAGAGCGAGTGGACGCGTTGTGTGAAAGCTTCAAGAGGTTAGTATTTCATAATCTAACTCGTCGTTGTTATCTAGTGATTCATGTAAGATTGTTGATCCTATTCATGCTTGCTTCCGCTGTGCATGTTCTAACATTCTCAACCCTAGTTCTGGATTTTGCTAACCTATATCAAGAAGAAGAGCAGGAAGTAAATAATTACACATCCTTACCAAACAAATCTTAAATTGAAGAGAAAAGCTTGAGTTGATGAAATTGAATCTTCAAAGTTATAATCTAAATCTAAGATCTACTCTACTATGAAAGTAAAGTTCTCTATCTGTCTATCCAATCTCTCTTGAACAAGAAAAAGAAAATCTATCTATACTGGGTCTCAAACCCCCCCAGATAATTTAAAATCGAAGTGTCCCAGGTACGCAGAGACGGACTGTTCTTTGGAAGGATGGACTATCATTTAGTTCGTCAATGAAAATCCTCATCTACCTAAGTGCCTTTTGTCCTTTGATTGGTGGACCCGTGGAAAGATGGTCTATCTCTTGGTTCATTGAATAGAATTGGCTTCTGTCTCCTCATGGATCCGTCTTTTAATTGACGGACCGTTTTCTAGAAATATGGTCCATTCTACACTCTGTCAATTACAGACCTCTTCAGAATGGTTTCTGGAAACAAGGTCACTTGCTGGATGGTTTAACATGCGGATCATCCTTAAGATAGGCGGTCTACCTTTGCCTTGTCTTTTGTATAGGTTTTTGGCTTTGACTCCTCTTTCTTTATTTCACTTGGGTTCCTGAAACATAGCATAACGAGATTAGTTTTCACTTAATCTAGCCCATAAAGACATGCAAAATGCTATGAAATGAAGGAAAGATGTATCACAAATTTCCGACACATCAAGATATGCCCATAACCTATAAATAATCAAATGTATATCAAATAAGCAATTAGACTTTGACATTCTTACTTAAAACAAATAAGCCATAGATCGTAAGACATATAAACAAGTGACAATAAGACTATAATCTATGGATAATGATCAGTGGTACATGTATCATGTAAGAAAATGATCTATGATATCTTTAACATGTGAGCAAATAACCTTCAACTTGTTAGTAAATAATCTCTGATGTGTATGCACGTAGCATGTGATCAAATATTCTATGAAGCAACTAACACATAAACAAGTAATCTTTAAAATGTCTACCACGTAGATTGACATATAGCATATAAGCATGTCCTATAAAAAACATGTGGCTTATAAGGAAATGGTCTTTTATAACATGTATTCTATGAAAGAATAAACTTTGATACAATTATCATAAAACAAATGATCCCCTAGAGGGCATATAACATATGATTAGTATGATATGGAAATAAGTGACATGTAGCACATGAACAAGTGAACTATAAGACATTTAACGCGTAAAAAGTGAACTATAAGACATATAGTCAAATAAGAAAAGGAATTATAAAACATATAAGCAAATGAATAATGTAGCATGGATAATACTATACGCAAGTAAACTGTAGCATATGCATATATGAACTTATGTTAACTTGATATTGTGGATAATTGATGCCTTTGTAAACTGTAAGACATCCTGTAACATCATTCAGTCTTAGTCTAAGTATGAGCATCTTTCTACTAGTTCCTAATCATATAAAGGGTACTTCTGCCCATAATTATTTATTTTACTTTGAAGTCTCTATAATAATGCTACCTTTTGGCTTCTAAAACACTTCTTTTATGGTCGAGACCGATTCTTCCTCTATCGTGTTACTGAGCTTGGTGTCTTCTAACTCTTGTATATTTGAATGAATAAAAGAACAAGTGAAGCTTATGGAGAGATTATCTAACACCCCAAAAGTCCCTAAATATCAAACCCTAGACATGAAGAAGGAAACAACAGAAAATAAAACTAGTACACAGAATAAGTCATTAAGTAACCTGTTGGGGCACTTAACGATAAGTGATCCGTTACCAGGGGAAAACTTGGGAAAACTATGAGATTCTAAGAGTCTTAATGATTGGAGCAATGATCCATTAGGTTTGATGAAAAATCGTTAAGAGGAGGCATTGCGTGAAGATCAGAGAGTTAGATTTTTGCTCCTGGGGTGACAAATGGGACCTAACGAGTCGTTAGGTGGACTAACGGATTGTTAGGTGATCCATTAAGTCTGTCAGGATGAGTTACAAATGATCTTTTAAGGGTAATTTCATACTTTTCTAGGTTTTTACTCCTAAACTACGTCATTTTGGAGTAAATTTATCAGGGGATTAAGTGGAGTTAACAGATTCTTCTCCCTCGTTTCTCACTTAGCCTCTCAAAAACAATACGTAAAAGCTCAAGAACTCTCCTATGCAAGAACTAGGGTTCTTCCTACAAATTTAGAAATTCAAGCTTCTTCTCAGGGGTTTTCTTCTATAGGTATGTCAGGATTCAACAAGAGAAATTATTTCACACTTGTGTCCCAAATATTTTTAGAAAAACCTAACACTTCTCAGCTCTGTAGAATATTATGTCTTAGGGTTTTCAGTCTCAATGAACTCCCTAGCTTACTTATTATTTCAAGTCTCCCATGATTGTTAATAAGTAAAAACCTATGTCTTATCTCAGATTATACAATGTATTTTCATAACCATGATTTTGATATATTTTCAAGCTAAGCCTACCTAATTTAGCATTTCTTTTAGAAAGGTTGTCCTATTATGAGTATATAGCCTTAGAATGATTTCAGCATGAATGTTTCTTAGAATAATCAGTATCTTTAGATTATTCATATTATCAGTAATATTAGCATTACCAGCATTATCAGTTTATTAGGTCCTTTAGGCTCTCAAGATACTTCTAGATAAGTAATTATAGCATAGCCTTAGGATATTAGATGTTGAGATCCAATATCATTAGATACAATTAGGTCTTCAGTTGGGAGTAGTACATAGCACCGAATGGGCCAGGGTTCAGTGCATCCAGGTTCCCAAAACTACGTGCAACCGTAGGTCTTTAGCTCATATAGGCCACAGTTTAGTGATCACACATCCATGCCTTTATACCCTGACAAGGTATATTGGGTCCTATCGATGGGGTGTATATATCGAACTCCACGTTTAGCTCATATGGTTATATGTTAGTTACCAGGGACTCCCACATTATAGTTACAGTTTTCAATTTAGTTTTAGTTTCGGATTTTAGTTTATATGCATGACCATTAAACCAGTTTTACAAGCATTTGTAGTATTTCTAGACTTTCATGCTACTATCAGTAATTATGCATTCAAATAGGGTCATTTCATGTCACAACCTGAGCTAAAACCCTGGATCGAGACATGGAGCCTAGAACCACGAAAGGCTCTAAGCTATCCCATGGCACATTCATAGCAATTTAAGAACATAACTAAAGCGAAAATTAAGACGACATGAATAAGAAGAAGTCTGAAATAAAACATAGGCCAAAAACATAAACAACACTTGACAAGTTGAAACATCTACATAATATCTGAAAAGCTCTAAAACATCTGATGAGTTGATGGGACAATTTCCCCAACTAGCTCACTAGAATCTGACAACTGAAGTAACACGAAAAAGCATAACTACTCATTGTCCTAAAAAAATAAGGACTTACGTAAAATTGGGGCTGAACTAGACTGAAGAGAAAGCAGGTATCTGCGAGCTGAGTTGGATCACCTAAACCTATATCATGAAATAATATAGCATAAAGTATGTGGTCAGTACTTGAAATGTACTGAGTATGCAAGTTAATTAAGACACGTCTGTAAAACATTAACGGAAATCATGTATGTAAATCAAATAGATCATGAGAGTAAGGACTGCATGTTAAACTGTATCTGAGATATACATAATCATAAGCTAGTTAACATAACTGAACATAATGACCCAAGAGTTAAAGATAGAAATCATATGACTTTTTATATCTGAAATCATATGTAAAATCATAAATTGATCATTGGGTCAAGTCTGCTGTAAAACATAATATCATAAGTCATGGACATGATAACTGAAATCATGAGGAACAATGGGAGATTCGTTATAACCGACAACCACCATGTATGAGTGCATGATGATCCCACATCTTGCTCACATGGAGGAGAGCCATCCTAAGCCTTTCCAGGGCAAAGGATGAATAAGGTGTGATACACGTTATGCCATTGGGCAAGGGAAATACTCTTTTAAGAGGTCCCAAATAGATACCTATACTGGCGCATAGTTATGATACTGGGGAACCTCGGAACCCCCAGCCTACTCGGTGCTAGACACTACTCACAAAACATGCATATTGCTTATATAATCATATACTCAAAACATAGATTAAATCTAAACATTGGGAGTCTTGACTCCAAAATATATCATAATTGATCTTATTAGCCTTGGCTAAATTCATAATAAACATACTTGCATGGGCTTTCCCAAATTGTAACATCATGAATAATTAAAATAGACTTTATGAGTTAAAATCATGGATTCATAAGTTGAGAGTTCATAAACATTTATTCATGAAATCATGGATTATAAGCTTTGACTTTTCATAAAACTTGCATAATAGGGCATAATTTTTAATAACTTGAAATCATGAATTTATAATCAAATTGAGTGTAAAATCTACCCATTAGACTTAAAATATACATTAGAACATGAGGATATTAGACCCATAAACATATCATAGATAATTTCACAAACTTGGGTTGAAACCTTAAAAATCAATACACTTGATTAAGAACTTGAATTCATGAATTTGAGAGGAAGCTTGGGCATGAGGGTGGAGGAAATCCCCCATTCATAATCCTACATACCTGGGTAAACTGATTTCCAAACTATCCTTGAAAGCCCAAGAGAATTAGGGAAGAAATTAGGGAGAATTCTAGCTTGATCTTGAAAGGGAATCTCAATACCTTGCATGAATGGGAGCCTAATGACTTAGGATAGTCTTAAAACCCTCATTTCAGGTCTTAAGACGATGCCATTTGGATGTTAGGAGCTTAAAAATTCTGAAAATGCCCTTACTAATTCATTTGAAAAAAAACACTGCCAGGTACAATGACTCATCCAACGTGTCGTCCTACAATACCACGACCCATTTTATCCACCCATCACTAGCTAGCCCTTTTTCCCCAGTTCTAAGATCTTCAAATAATGACTAGAAAGGACAAATCGTTACTTGCAATGACGATCCATCATTTTCTCTCATCGTCACCACTTACACCTTGCATAGCTTCTGGAATCCTCCCAACGGACCCAAACCACAGGTCGTATCTCACAACAATGGGTCATTGAACCCATCTGTTATTACTGCACCAAACTTTCAACTTTTCTACTTCTTTACATGGGTAAAAACCATGAATCATTTCTTCCTACATGGGTCGTACCATGAATCATACAATCCAGCCTAGGTACACCAAAAATATATAACGACTCCTGACCACAGCCCGTCACACCAACCAATGCGTCGTACCTTGGCTCGTTGGTCCAAGACCTGTCAATAGAAGCTCACCACGATTAAATCCTATGACCCGTACCATGATATAATGACTCGTACCATGAGTCGTACTGAGAGAATAAATACAAATTTTCTGCTAAATCCATTTACATGTCAAGGCTTGATCGAAGGGACTTTTGGGGTGTTACATTGCATTTCAGTTATGACTTCAGATTTTACTAGCATGCTTATCTTTGCAATTGCATATCTCTTATACTTAGTGCAATTGAAGTACTAACAATATATCTTCTATGTTATATCATTTTATGATATACGCTCAGGTACCCAGGTGCAATGGTGAGTCTTCATCCCCCAAGGACTGGAGTGATTTCCTTAATTTTAGTCATTTCTTGTTTTAGTTACAGACTTTGGAGTTAGTTGGGGACTTGTCCCAGTAGCTCATTAGTAATAGAGTCTTTCAGACATAGTACTAGAATTTAAGCTTATGACTTAGTGTTTATCTAGCTTTATAAGTATTTGGTCTATTTCAGTATTTACTTATGTATTATTTGATGAACTCAGTTAGCTTCAGCTCAATTTTCTATTTATTTCAAATTAAGTTAGTATTATTCTATGCCATAGGTTAGCTTGGGTCAGTTGTGATCTTGGCACCGTGTCATGTCTAGGGTGTAGACTCGGGTCGTGACAAACTTGGTATCAGAGCATCAGGTTTAGAGTGTCCTAGGGTTTCTGATAGCCGCGTTAAACAGAGTATTTATCATGGATTTGAAGCGCACCACACTTATGAGGAAGAGGCTACTAAACGTTTTAGGAAATTTCCCTTTTTTTATGATTCTTACCGTGCGATAGAGTGTGAAAATCTAAGAATATCCTTCTCACTTGTGCTCTACCCATCTACAAATAATGCCTCCCGGGAGCTAACAGTAAAAGGAACAGAAATGCAAACCAGTATTCCCCACCGCTCCAACAACTCCTCTCAAGGAGCAGGTGAAATATGCTAAGTTTCGAACTGCGTTTCAAATGCTTTCCTAGGCTATGACCAACTTGGTAAATAAGTAGGCCATTTCACCATTCAACCCAGGTAAGAACGCCGCTGTTACCAGAGTTTGGGATTTCACTTGGATGAATCCCTCAAAATTTCATAGGACTAAGGTAGATGAGGACCCACATGACTTTATTGATGAGGTTCAGAAAATCACTCAAATCATGAGCATTACCTTGGTTGAGAGTGAAGATTTGGCTTCTTATCATTTGAAGGGAGTGGCCTAGATATGGTACAAATAGTGGAAAGAGAGAAGACAAGTTGGTGCAGGCCCAGTGGAGTGGAATGAATTTGTGACTGTATTTCTAGACAGGTTCTTTCCTGGTGAGTTGAGGGAAGTGAAGGTGAAGGAGTTCATCAATCTGAAGCAGGACTCCATGACCATTTAGGAGTATTCTCTAAATTTACTCAGCTATCTAGATATGCTCCAGAGATGGTGGCTGAATCCAGGGCTCAGACGAGAAAGTTTATTTTAGGAGTTTCATACCTGATGGTCAAGGAGTGCAGGACCGCCATGCTCATCAGCGACATGGACATTTCTAGTCTTATGATCCATCCTTAGCAAATTGAGAAGGAAAAGCTGAAAGAAAAGAAGAGGGAGCGTAAGTGGGCTAGAACAGGACATTTGACTATTCACGACAGAGATCAGGCAGTGGTAATCACTCACAACAGTAGTAACAAAGACCTCCAGAACTCTATTCAGTCAACGACCCTTCTTCCAAACCCTGCAATGATCAGAAGGGTAGAGCATCATGCTCTCAGTCTCAGAGTCATGTCTCCAGCAGCAACACTTTCCCAACATGTCCGAAGTGTTGTAAGAACCATCCTAGTGAGTGCAACTAGGAAAGGAAGGTTGCTTTGATTGTGGCCAGCTAGATCACAGGTTGAGCGATTGCTCGTCAACCAGATAGGGGAAGGCCCAGTCCACTACATCGGTAGCTCCAATAGGCCGCCCATCTCAACAGGGTCTACTTCAGGTACAAGTGGTGGTCAGTGCTAGAATCACCTTTATGCTCTATTTTCTCGTCAAGACTAGGAGAACTCACCTAATGTGGTTACTGATATGTCACGTCTTTTTCATATTGATGTCTATACTTTATTAGATCTAGGAGACACACTTTCCTTCATGACTCCTTATACTGCAGTTCAGTTTGAGATTAGCCTAGAAATCCTCTCAGAACCCTTTCCAGTCTTAATTACTATTCGTGCGTCAGTTTTATCTAGTCGGGTATAAAAAACTACTCGGTTACAGTTTTATAAAAAGTCACCACAGTCGATCTAGTAGAGTTAGATATGGTTTATTTTGACCTCATTCTTGGCATGGACTGGTTGCACTCTTGCTATGCATCAGTCGACTGCAGAACTAGGGTCATTAAGTTTTAATTTCCTAATGAACCAGTCCTAGAGTGGAAGGGAGTACTTCAGTGCTTAAGGGTTAGTTTATCTCTTAACTTAAGGCTAGAAAAATGATTTCTAAGGGGTACATATATCATCTAGTTTGGGTTAGGATTCTAGTTCTAAAATCCTAACTCTTCAATCAGTTTTAGTAATAAATGAGTTCCCAGATGTACTTCCCAAAAATCTTCTCGAAGTCCCTCCTAAGTGGGAAATCAACTTCGGCATCGGCCTTCTTCCAAATACCTAGCATATCTCAATTCCTTCGTACAGAATGGCTCCAACTGAGCTTAAGGAGTTGAAGGAACAATTGAAATAACTTTTAGATAAAGGATTCAACAGAACCAATATATCTCCATGGGGCGCCCCAGTTCTATTCGTGAGAAAGAAGGATGGTACACTCAAAATATATATCAACTAACATTAGTTGAACAAAGTCACAGCCAAGAATAAGTATCCCATCCCTGGGATTTAGGACTTGTTTGACTAGACTCAGGGTTGTAGCTTATTTTCAAAGATAGACCTCACATCAGGCTATCATCAGCTCAGAGTCAGAGAATGTGACATTCCGAAAATAGCCTTCAGAACTCGGTATGGTCGCTATAAATTTGTTGTTATGTCTTTTCAACTAATCAATGCTCCTGCAACTTTTATGGACTTGATGAATAGGATGTTCAAACATTACTTAAACATGTTCATCATCATCTTCATAGATGACATCCTAGTCTGTTCCTGGAGTGCGGATGAGCATGCTGACCACATGAGGATAGTTTTGTAGACTCTCAGGGACCGTCAGTTATTCAATAAGTTTAGCAAGTGTGGATTGATAACGTCCAAACTATACTCTTCGTTATGAAAGAGAATAAACGGTTGTTGTTCAAAATACATAATTCGACGGGTGTCGGAATCGAATCCCACAAGGAATGTCAGTTGATCACACAATAGTCATCTATTAAATTGAACCAATTCTAATAAATATTGCAATACAAATAAGAGAAAACTGGGTGAATCATGATTTATAAAATAAAATATGGATGTGCACACTAAAAAAAGGGGAAAAGTATAGAAAAGACCAATGGAGAGACTACTAGGGGTGTGATATTGATAAGGGCTCCAATATGTTGAATTTATTGATTGCTCACATATTTACTCAATAGTATGATTAGCTGCAGATTAGGCGACATCTTAAGTTTCTCAACCAATTAGATGTCTTATATCTCGGGTTATTCTCAAATACCCAGGTTTCTCTTCACAACAACCACATTAAGTTGGATATGGATTTACTATTTCTAGCTCCAATCTTTAGTGGATGTGTAATAATGGGTTTTGGCTATGTATAGCACAACCCCATATAATTACCACCAAAATACCCGTTAGTGTTTCCTTACCCATACCTTAATTTCCTTTTTCAAGCAAAATTAAAGTAAGAAAATGCAACGCATATTTGCAACTATGAGTTTTCAACTTAAAATTCAGAGGAAACACTAAAATCATACTAAATGAGTAAATCTAAGATCAAATACACAACACCCAACCCAAATCAACCCCAATCATTCACACACCCCGAGTAAAGAATTTAGCTACTCATATAAGTAAAGTAAGACATTGCATTAAACAACAATTCAATATTCATTCACAAACTTGAGTAAGAGAAATTCAATTAAGGTGTGAGCTTGAATTCAAGAGTTCGCATTGCTAGATTAATTTTGTTAATATAAAGTGGTCTATTTCTTGTGAGCTTGATGCTTAAAGGTTACAACTATAAGTTTTGTGCAGGCCACAATTTGTTCTGCTATTTGATCCTATATATTCTATTTAAGTAGACTCGATGGAGGGAAAATTAGTAAACAGACTATGACTGGTCTAGTTGCAATCACCTTATTCTAATGTTTCCTTTAACTCTAGTAGAATGCTTTATGGTCTAACCACAATCACATTAGTCAATACATATTATGTAGTCTCCGGTGAATGGGTGCATATGGCTAGTTGTGATCATTGCCTTATAGTTGTTGCTAATTTGATTTGTAAGGAAAAGTGATGGCAATGTTCATTCGGAGATTCATTGAAAAGGGTGCGAGGTCATTTTGGACTCGAGAACTTATGGTTATGGAGCTTTGCACGGGAGATAATACTATTCGGTGTATGGTGACATGAAAACATGTTTTCATCCGAACTTGTGGGACGAGATACAAAATCATGTAGTAGTATCTCCGTATTCTTTATTTTTAAATTTTTTTATTTGTCAACAGGAATTTTACTAATTTTCACCAACATAGGTGCAAAAATATGATGATTAAAGTTTATAGAACAAGACGAGGTAGATCTAAAATCACATGAAAAAAAGTTTTCTTATAAGACATACAAGCTCTCAAATTTGATGAAGATTAGGCCTGCTATGCCTACTAGTTGGATTGAGGCTTAGTTTTTATTGTTGTACTTATATTGGGTTCAACATTTGTTAGGAGCCTTTTAATTTAGTTAGGGACTCGCATACGTAGCAGATACTTGTTAGATTTAGAGATCCTCAAAGTTTAGGGAAAAACTATATTTGCCTTGAAAAAAATGATTTAGCATTAGAAATGGATCTGAAAGAAAGAAAAAAAAGGTGGGTGCCTCATATTGTTAGCTGTAAATTACCCTTTATGATGATTTTTTCTTTTCTACCATATTTCTGATCAATTTTTTTGAGACCTACAAGTATGTGATAGTTAAATGCCTCAACATTTTTCTAAATATGTTTCTATCAGATTTTGGTCGTGCTCTACTATTTTTTCCTCTAATTGACAATTGAAAATTTGTTTTTGATACAATCATTGAAAATGGGTACTTGTGGTTTTTCTTCTTGATCACATTCTATACTATTTATCTGGAAGGTTGGTATAAAACTTGAGAGGCAATACTATGCTAAACTGTTTGATAAACTTTGCCGGCATTATTTTTTCAGCTGTGAAATTATACCAACCGGAGTTTTTGGTCAATATAAGTGTGTTTATAAGAAAATTCAGGGCACATGTATCCCGATACATGTTAAGAAAAAATCATGATCTCATACCAACTACCGACAAACAGTCTTTTTTGTCGCAAGCTACTATTTTAGATAATATGATGTCGTAAAACCTTTATAGTTGAGTAGGATTCAATTTGAATTATATATGAAGTGAAAATGCTTGATTTTAGAATTATAATCTGTAACTAAATTATACTCTTGGTAGTTGGCGCAAGTACTTATTTTGACCTCAGGGAAGGATAGAAGGAACCATATATACATGTTTCGGGAACAAACATCTTAATTAGAAGTTAATTTACAATCTTGTATATACCTTAGTGTCATATGATTTCGTATGCAATGCATTAACTGAAAAAGGAGCCTAGGTCCACTTGAAAGTTTTACCTAAGAGTTCAATCTAGTTGTGTGAATCTGACTATAACAAGTTGTGTGTATCTCTGTATCTTGCTTATCCTTTATCTTTTCCTAATCTAATTTTTATGTACTCCCCAAGGTTATGACACCTAGTAAACAATGGATGCAACTTGTTGATAATCGGCTCGATGAAACCTATTTAATCGGGGTGCAAACCATTGAAGATTGAAAATGAGGTGGGATCAACTTTGAAGACTACTGCTAGATATGCATTCATTGCACCAGGTGCTTTAAGAAAGGGAGAAGGACGAGGGATTAGATCTTTGGTTGAAAAGCAGAATATTCTAAATAAGAGTTTATTTTGTGAATCTAGTGATCTAGTTAAGTAATACATCCAAACAATTGAAACAAGTTATATTATTTAAATCTACTATTTTTTAAATTGCATAACTTAATTTAAATGTTAGAGTTTTAGTAATATGATTTATTTTCTCCAGGTGCTACAGGGAAGGGACGAGGAGAAGGGATTAAAAACTCTACCATGTCTGCTAGTCAAGGAATTGGAATGATACATAAGAACTCCATGGATTTTGAGAAAGAGTATATGAAAAACTAATTGTCCATTGCCTGCATCTACTGAGTAGGGGAAGAAATACACCAAAAAAGTTGAAAGAAGTAAGTTTTTTCATATCTGATTTTTTTAATTGCATATATAACTAAATTAAATGTCAAAATTTTTACTAGTAACATTTCTTAGATCTAGATTATATAAAAAAGGGATAGGAAGAAACACCTCGATCTTTATGCTCTTCTTTAGGGGTTCCTGAAAATGAGTTGGAATCTTTCCACAAGAGTGCTCTTTATGCTAATCAGCGTATGTAAACTCCTTCAAAAAGTACAAGATTGAATTTTATCATATCTTCTAGTCAAATAATGCAAACAATGGAGAAAAACCCCTTGGTTCTTGGAAAAGAGAATATGCAAACCAATATTTCATTCTCTCCATCTACTGATCAAGTTAAGCAATACTCTCAACAACTGAAACAGGTATGATGTTTTGAATCCATGTGTTATTGATTCATAGAACTGAATTTTATTGCTATAGTTTTACCAAATTATGCAACTGTAGATTCATCTAATCCTAGAAAGGTAAAAAGAGTTCGAAGGACAAACAAGTGCAAAGAAGTTGCATCACTTGAAGTCGGACAGAAGCTGAAAGTAACTTTTTACAATAATTGAACAGTTGGAACAAATAGCAAAGTGTTTTCGAGACACTTGGAAAAAATAACTCGTGACCTTAATATGTGTCCGTTGGGAGAATTAATGTGGAATGATATTAAGCAAGAAAAGTCGGATCACATGTGGGAAGCTGTTGAGGTAACAAATATAGTACAGAGTATGATTTACTGAAATGATTCTTTTTAAAAAAGTCCGTCTAGTAGTCCTTGTTGATGTGTTGAACAACTTTGACTCTTCATTGTATATATGTGTCATACATATTCCAAATTCAACAAGCTCTTAAGAATATTCCAAAGGGAGTAGACAAGAAGGAACGAGAGTGGTTAATAAAAGAACATTTTTCTTTAGAAAGTTTTTAGGTATTCCTAGTGATTTAATAGTCTATTTCGCCAAAGCATCTGCAACTTAATTTCCTGCCCTAGCACCAGATATATTTTTTCAACTATTGATAACGCTCAAACCACACCTCCTTCGAAAGTATGAAGCGGACATTGTCAATAAAGAACCCAACTAGAGGTTGGGGTCGATCCCACTGGGAATATGGAAGGATGTAGAAGAATGCTAGTGCTTAAGCTTTCTAGTTATTTATTTCCTAAGATGGGGGAATTTGATATTTGTAAAAGTAATAAATAACAATGTTGAGAAATTGTTTGTTGTTTCCAAATTTATGCAACTAACTAGGGTAAGTGTTCCCCATGACTTCATAACAACAAGGTGTTTTATACTAGTGATCCATTCTGGTGCTTAGCATGCAATATCGGTAAGTTAGGTTCACCTAAATGGTTGGTCCCCTATCTAGATTATTTTCACAATGAAACTTGGTCCGTCTACGGGTGTATTCTTGACTAACCCTTATCCTTAATATCAGATTTGCTATTCCCGGACAAGGTCAACCTATTAGATGAGGGTTGATAGCCTCAAATTTCCGTTGTTAATCCCTTTTCCCATTCATACCTCCTTGGAACGGTAAGTAAGAATAAGGAAAGTTCTAACGTTCGCAACCGTTAAAAATAAATTAAAACAAAGGAAGAAACAATACATGCATAAACTCTGTTCAAGAATCACTAAGTATTTTGCCTATGTATGTTAATTTGTCATGGTGTCTACAATCCTAGTTGTGGTTGTTTTAGCCTATCATGTTTATAAGTAAATTAATAGAATTCATAAATAAAAGCAAAAATTAATACTTACAACGTTGATAGGAAGAAATTCACTTGATTATTGCAACAACAAAGAAGAACAATTCAATAATCGTCTCGAAGTTCCAAACGTAAGACTCCAAACTTGTATCTAAAAACTTGAGACTTAAAACTCTAATCCTACTTGAAGACTTTTGAACTTGAAACTTGATCTAAAGCTTGATTTCTATTACATGAAAATAAAGGGTATTTACAGTAGTTAGATGCTTTCCTCATTCCTTGATGAATTTGGCTTGGGATTTTAAAGTTCCTTTTCCTAGTTGAAGTAGGAAATCTAATTTTTTGCTGTTTTGGGATCCTTGCACGTCGCCCCAGCCATTTCCGCGTTGCCAGTTGTGGCAACGGGCCATCTAACGAAGCACGAGTCGTTAGGCCGCCCCTCGTGGTCTAACCCCTTCAAATTTTCAGTGTACCTTATGGTTGGAATGGTTCCAGTGATCTTCCAATGAGTCATTTAGTAAACTAACAACTCGTTATGTCTTTCATCATCTCCACTGGTTACTTTGTCAATAATTTCTCTCACAGTCTTCACGATTGACTTCACAACTTGTTACCTGATGTAACGAGTCATTCCCTTAACCCGTCAGGTACACTGTTTCTGCATCTTCCAAGCTCAACCATTGCCCACGACTTCAACTTTTTGTTTATCTTCATTCCATAAGCCTCAAATACATTTAAATCCATACTTTTTAGCCTTTAAAACATCTAATCACATGTGGTAGCTAATTTTCATAAATATATAACATAAACACATAATTTGTTCTCTAAACATAGTAAAGTACGGGCAAAATATATTTATGAAGTGCGTGAGTATGCCCTTCATCAACACACCACACTTAAACTATTGTTCGTACTCAAACAATCTACTTCTTCCCTTCTAATAATTAAACACAAAATTCATCCTACGAACAGGTCTACTTACAGTTAGGATCATGAGACAAATCAATGAAGCTCAAACAACTCACTCGCATGCATATAGGATCAATATTAAAATGTCAAAGTTTGAAATCACTTAGCTTTGGAAAACTAACTCATCAGGACATATTTTGGGCCAACATGAATTATGTAATTTAGCAATCAAGATTAAACCCAAAGTCTTACCATTGTGGCCCTCACAATTTGGAGAGATGCCCTTTTCTCACAAGATATAGAATAAGATTAACTTGAGCATAAATAAAATAATTTTCTCTCACTCTCACAAAAGAACTCAACATACATGCAAAATACGATCCATATGCTTTCCCTTAGTGTAATACTCCGCTAATATAGAATTATGAATCAAGGATCAATTAGGACTTAAATTTGGTTGTAACGCAGGCTAAGGGACGGGTAGGAACTATTTGGCCAAGATAGTGACTAAGCTCCCTAAGCACTTTAATGCTTCATAACACTTTGAATTTTTTTAGCACTTTCCTCAATTTCCAAATGCTCTCCTTATACCCCCTTTTATTTTTCAATTTTCAACTTAGGTGACTAATGAGAATTTTTCTTTTAACCTTGAGTTCATTCACACACATTTTTTTTTTCTCTTTTCTTTTCCTTTCTTTCGTTACCACCCTTTAGGCACCCCTACTCTAGCCACCCTCAACTTAAGCATTTTTCTTATGTTGAGCTTCACAATATCCAAGGAAGGACCAGGGCCAAAACAGGTTCATTGTAAACAAATGAGTACAGTTAATCGGTAAATTATGATTTTTTTCATCTTCAATTTTTCAATGCTCTTTATTCTTTTTGTTTTCCTACTAAAAATCACCGTCCTTGTTTAGCAAAATTTCTCCTTTTTCTTTTCTTCCAATTCACCACACTTTTTAGCTTTTCCCTTCACTTCTCCAATTATGCTCCTTTCCTACAATTTTTTTAATTAAAGTGATCTAGGAGTCATTTGGATCAAATACAAGTCAATAGAACAAGAAGGAATTAAGCTTGTAATATGACTATCAAAAGAATAGGCTAAGGCTTAAACATAGCTAACTAGGATAATTACAATCAAGGTAGATAAAATAGGATAAAAATAGGGCTATCAAAGAAACGCCTATATCACTTCCTAAATCCATCATTCATATTTTGCTTTGCACACACACCGGGCAAGTTCTAGACATCAATTTACAAGCATAGAGTATATCAAAAATAATTCCTCACACATTGGCACAAGATAGTTTAACAATGGAAATCAAGATAACATAAAAACATATATCCATATTTCATGCATAATATATTTAAGACCATTTTTTTTCAAGTACAAGAGTCAAATTCCAAAAGACTAGGTGTTTCTTAAGACGGTTGTCATTCATCCATCATCGGGCAAAGTCATGACTCAATGACTAAAATAAAAAAAATAATAAAAAAACCTAGACTCTGTCGTCGGTTCTAAGGGACTATCCACCAGAAAAGTACCGAAAATAAAAACCAGAGGAACCCAAAATAAAATAAAACTAAAAGTACTACAAACCAACAAGCATGCATGACAAATCATGAATCCACACAACTAGGCCTACCATGTGCAAATTTAGCAATTTAGGTATGCATGATACTAGAAAGTTCACTTCTCCCACCCCACACTTAATTGGTTTCACCAACCCTAGTGCTAAAAAAAATAAGCATAAAGTAATAGAGTGTAAGAAGAACTCCCTTGCCCTCTACTCCTCGTTTTCAATGTTTACGCTCAATTTTTGTTGAAACTCATGACCTATCACCTGACACTTGAACAAACACATAAAAACGAAACAAAGATAATCATCTTGTGTTGCCTCCTAAGTAGCGCCTGATTTAACATCGCAACACGACACAGGTATCTTGATTACTCAGACTTCAGCAAGATACCTGTTGAGACCGTGGTCACATTTTGGCCTCTTGTTTTACCACGCTAACCTGTGACACGTCAGAAGATAAAAGAAAAATGAAAAATAGGAAATAAAGACTAAAGGTTAAATACATGCAAGTAATCTAATCCTAAGCCGTATTCCCCGACAACGGTGCCACTTTTTGATAACGCTCAAATCACACCTCCTTCAGAAGTATGAAACGAACATTATCAGTAAAGATCCCAACTAGAGGTTAGGGATGATCCCACAAGGAATATGGAAGGATGTAGAAGAACGCTAGTGCTTAAGCTTTTTAGTTAATTATTTCCCAAGAGGGGGGAATTTGATATTTGTAAAAGTAATAAATAACAATGTTGAGAAATTGTTTGTTGTTTCCAAATTAATGCAACTAAGTAGGGTAAGTGTTCCTCATGAATTCATAACCACAAGGCGTTTTATGCTAGTGATCCATTTTGGTGCTTAGCATGCAATATCAGTAAGTTAGGTTCACCTAAACAGTTGGTCCCCTATCTAGATGATTTTCACCATGCAACTTGATCCGTGTACGGGTGTATTCTTGATTAACCCTTAATATCGGATTAGCTATTTCCGAACAAGATCAAGCTATTAGATGAGGGTTGATAGCCTCAGATCTCCGTTGTTAATCCCTTTTCCCATTCATTACCTCCTTGGACTGGTAAGTAAGAATAAGGCAAGTTCTAACGTTTGCAACCGTTAAAAATCAATTAAAACGAAGGAAGAAACAATACATGCATAAACTCTTTTCAAGACTCACTAAGTATTTTACTATGTGTGTAAATTTTTCATGGTTCCCACAACCCTAGTTGGGGTGGTTTTAGCTTATCATGTTTATAAGTAAATTAATAGAATTCATAAATAAAAGCAAAAGTTAATACTTACAACGTTGATAGGAAGAAACTCACTTGATTATTACAACAATAAAGAAGAATAATTCAACAATCGTCTCGAAGTTCCAAAGGTAAGACACCAAACTTGTATCTAAAAACTTGAGACTTAAAACTCTAATCCTACTTGAAGACTTTTGAACATGAAACTTGATCTAAAGCTTGATTGCTATTACATGAAAATAAAGGGTATTTATAGTAGTTAGATGCTTTCCTCATTCCTTGATGAATTTGTCTTGGGATTTTAAAGTTCCTTTTCCTAGTTGAAGTAGGAAATCCCATTTTTTGCCGTTTTGGAAGCCTTGTGCGTCGCCCCAGCCATTGCCGCGTTGCCAGTTGTGGCAACGGGTCACCTAACGGCTCTTTGTGCTTGGGCATGAGTCTTTAGGCCCCTCGTGGTCTAACTCCTTAAATTTCCAGTGTACCTTATGGTTGGAATGGTTCCAGTGATCTACCAATGAGTCGTTCAGTCAACTAACGACTGGTTATGTCTTTCATCATCTCCACTGGTTACTTTGTCAATACTTTCTCTCACAGTCTTCACGACTGACTTCACGACTCGTTACCAGATGTAACGAGTCGTTCCCTCAACCCGTCAGGTACATTGTTTCTGTATCTTCCAAACTCATCCTTTGCCCACGACTTCAACTTTTTTCATCTTCATTCCATAAGCCTCAAATACATTCAAATCCATTCTTTTTAGCCCCAAAAACATCCAATCACATGCGTTAGCTAATTTTCATAAATATATAACATAAACACATGCAAACACGTATAATTTATTCTCAAAACATAGTAAAGTACGGAAAAAATATGTATATGAAGTGCGTGAGTATGCCCTTCATCAACTATACCTGAAAACAAACCTAAGTATATTATTTTGGTTTATTAGTATTTCACAAATATAGGCGAGAAGCAGTAGGAATGCAGCAAACCGAGCTAAGTTGAAGATACTTCATCATATTGGCAGCAAGCCTATTCGAGAAATTATTTATCAAAAGGTATTATCATAAAACCTCTATTTTTCTAAAGGAAATATTTATGAGGTGTTATTTGACATGTTTTCCTTCGATGTAAAGGGAGGAAAAGATGGCAATCCACCAGATTGACTACTATTTTCTTTGAGACTTGTAAGAAAGATAACAAGCTTGTTGAACCTAAAGCAATTGAGAAACATGTGCATTTGATAAAAAAATTGAATATGTAAATTACTTGAAAGTTTTATGGGTTATGATAGAAAATGTTCATATGTTTTGTAGGCTCAACTTGAAGAAATGGTTCAATCAGACCCATCTCTACCTAGAATAGAGATTGTAGAAAAATATTATGGACCTCAAAATCATAGCCATATATTTGGATTTGGGGGTGGAGTAAAGGTGAAAGACTTGAAAGGTAGCACTTCTTCAAAGGCTAAATTATTGACCACACTACGTTCAACTCGAGAGGAAAACAAATCCTTAAATGAGGAAAATAAATCATTGAATGATTGCTTGTCTTCCTTAGAATATGAGATGAAAGAAATAAAGAAAATAAAAGAACTCTTTTCTGCACAACAATCACATGTCCCACCTACGACATCACCCGTTTCAACTGAATGACCACTGGTTAGTTTCCTCTTCTCTTTCTTTTCTTCTTTTTCTTCTTCTTTTCTTTATTTTCTCTACTGTGAGCCTGCGATGCACTGCAATAATTTTCTTTTTGGATACTATATGGCTATAATTTTCTTTTTAGATGCTATGTTCTAGCAGATCTTCTTCTTTTCTTTGTTTTCCTTGTTGCGAGCCTATGACACACTGCTATAATTTTCTTTTCAGCTGCTATCTGATGTGTTGTTGGAGGTTGACATATCACGGAAAAATGGTTTCTTACTTGTAGATCCTCCAAACTGTAATTTTTTTATTTGCTGAGTGACTAAAAGACTTGCTTGAAGGAAGGGTTGGTGGCATTAGAGCACGGGCAGATATTTGCCTCCTTCTCTTCTTCTTTTCTTTATTTTCTCTGTTGCGAGCCTGCGATGCATTGATATAATTTTTTTGGCTTCTATGTCGATCTTCTCCTTCTTTTCCTCTTTTCTTTATTTTCTCTGTTGTAAGCCTATGACGTACTGCTAAAATTTTCTTTTTTGGTTTATATGTCGATCTTCTCCTTCTCTTCTATTGTTTATTTTCTCTGATGTGAGCCTGCGACGCAATGCTATAATTTTCTTTTTGGTTGCTATGTTGATTTTCTCCATCTCTTCTTTTTTTCTTTATTTTCTCTGATGCGAGCCTGCGACGCACTGCTATAATTTTCCTTTTGGCTGCTATGTTGCTATAATTTTCCTTTTAGCTGCTATGTTCTGGCAGATCTTCTCCTTCTCTTCTTGTTTTCTTTATTTTCTTTGCTGTGAGCCTGTGATGCATTGCTATAATTTTTTTTAGTTGGTATGTCGATCTTCTCCTTCTCTTTTTCATTTTTTTATTTTCTCTGTTGCGAGCTTGCATGCACTGCTAAATTTTATTTTGGCTGCTATGTTGCTATAATTTTCTTTTATGTTGCTTCTGGCAGATCTTCTCCTTTTTCTTGAGGTAGTGATTACACTAGTAAAATGAAGACAATATGTCAAACAAAATTCAAACAGATGTAGCCTCAACAACTTGTAGATAGTACCTCAACTTATTAAAAATATCTTGGAACAACACCTTATTAATCTCCTTTCTTTTTGAGCTAGGTATGAGTAAAGTGGAAAAGTGCTTCTAGAAACCGTAGTACTTTTACAACCAAAACTGCAGAGAAATTTGAATAAATTTTTCATATTGGAAAAGAAAGTGGGTAGGGGATCATATTGAGATTACACGAGTGAAGACTTCCTGAAATGTGTCAGACATATGCTGAAACTTAAGTGGTCCTTCAATTTAAATGTTTGTTCGTTGTCTACTTGTAGTTACTCACTTTTGATATTTGTGTGATTTCTAATTCGTTAGAGCTGATATTGCCACTGTTGCTTGTGAGTGAATCTGCAGGTATTCCTTTTCTGAAGATAGATCTATTAATGCTATCTGATGTGTTGCTAGAGGTTGACACATCATGTAAGTATGGTTTCTTACTTATGGATCTTTCAAACTGTGATTTTTTATTTGATAAATGACTAAAAGACTTGCTTGAAGGACGGGGTGGTGGCATTAGAGCACGGGCATATATTTGCCTCCTCCTCTTCTTCTTTTCTTTATTTTCTCTGCTGCGAGTCTGTGACTCATTGCTATAATTTTCTTTTTTGTTTCTATGTCTATCTTCTCCTTCTCTTCTCCTTCTCTTTATTTTCTCTGTTGTAAGCCTGTGATGTACTGCTATAATTTCTTTTTGGCTGCTATGTCGATCTTTTCCTTCTCTTCTTCTTTTCTTTATTTTCTTTGCTATAAGCCTGCGATGAACGTATTGCTATAATTTTCTTTTTATCGGTTGCTATAATTTTCTTTTTAGCTGCTATGTTCTGGCAGCTCTGCTCCTTCTCTTCTTCTTTTCTTTATTTTCTCTATTGCGAACCTGTGACATAATTTTCTTTTTGGCTGCTATGTTGCTGTAATTTTCTTATATTCTTGCAGATTTGTTGATGTTGCTGGATAACACCTGGCAAAATTCAGACTATTTTTGAGGTGAGTAGTTTAACTATTGCTGGTGTAAAAGTTACATATATTATTATACCGATAGTTATTTTTTTTTCAAAATTTTGGACTTACAGATTTTGAAAATTGAAGTTACAACTCAAGATGCAAGTTTAGAATATGCACAAACTCATTATGATTTTTCTAGGAATGTAATGCAAAACATGATATCATAGTCTAGAGCAAGATGTTAGCTAAGTCTTTTTGCTAAGATGTTGAGCAAATATTGAAATTAACATCATTGGATGTTAATCATTTTATTATATTTAACAACTCTCTCTCTCTCTAAATATATATATATGTGTATATATATATATGTGTGTGTGTGTGTGTGTGTGTGTGTATTAACAACTCTCTCTCTCTATATATATATATATAGTATATTTGTATATATATATATATATGTATATGTATATATCTGGAATTTCAATAGTAATTTGATATTTATTGATGAAACTATGTTTTTGTGACATCAAGCTTTACGACCACCAGTGGTCAATAAGAAATTAGAAATGTTGCTCGTCTCTAAAGAATAATCTAGGACTAGAAATGTTGCTCATCTCTAAAGGATAATCTTGGATTAAAAAAGTCGCTCGTCTCTAAAGGATAATCTAGGACCAGAAATGTTGCTTGTTTCTAAAGGATAATCTTGGACCATAAATGTTGCTCGTCTCTAAAGAATAATCTAGGACCAGTTAGTTGCTGGTCTTAAAAGGTTAATTTAGGACTAGTTATTTGTTAGTCGCTGAAAATATTTAACGACTGAAAACTAAATATTTTTCCATGATATAGATCGTCTATTAGGGACAAGATATATAGTCTCTGCGACATGTTTTTCTCCCCATCCCTAAAAGTATTTAATGACCAGATTTTTTGAACCGTCATTATTCACCATTAGCGTTGGAGGCTGTTAGGATGAGTGGCGACTAGTTTTTTCGCATCGTAATAGCTATTTTAGGACCAGATTTCCATTCCTTAAACGCCATTTTTCTTATAGTGGCCGGTGGGCGCCTGGCAATGAGATTCCTCCTTAGTGAAATTGCCAAACACTTAGATTCAAAATTCACTCACTTAACATAACAACAGCCAAACAACTAAAGTGACAATTTACCCTTAAGAAAGACGTCACTCCATCTATCATCGGGTAAATTGTGCAATTTAAGTACATATGGGGCCACTCAGACTTCACCCCCAACTAGAATCCAACACACTAAGAAGAAAGAAATTTGGCACAGAGAAGAACCAAATTATCATTCCATCATTATAGCGCTACCTCCACATACCCATAGAATGACTACTAGAAAAGTATCACAAGCATAATCATTAGGATAATGGGGATACATGAGTAGGGACATTTCGATTTGCAGAAGCTCAAAATAATACATATCTTCGAATCTAATCAAAAACAGAGTTAGAGTTATATCCCAAATGGATTTGAAAACAAAGAGAGGAGAAAGATCAAAGCTTGAACAATGGAGTTCCACAAAACTCTTCTTGCCTTAGTGTATTTGAGAATATGAGTGAGTAGTGATGAAAATAGGGAGAATGAAGTGTGGGTTTTGTAGAAAAGAAGGAGTGAAGAGTATTGCTAGGTGAAAAGGTGGGTTTAATGGTGGGAAGGTGGAAAAGTAGTGTATGGGGGAAGTAAGAAAGGTCTAATGGGGAAATGGGAAGGTGGAAGAAAGGGTTTATGGGGATTTGGAGGGGTTTTGACCAATCTTTTAAATACCTAAGTCGGGTTCGATCCATGGAGCAGTCAAATTTTTTTAAAAGATGGATTTACTTGCACCCGCGCTTAATCAACGATCACCGGTAGGGACCGACGATTTGCCGGATCTTAGGCCGGTGCCCATTACCCTTCCATTTCACTGTTAATCTACTGGTGATTGGCTGGCGGTTTGCGGATTAGCACTGGAGATTCACCGGTTGGGTCGCTGAATACATCCCAACTTCCAGGTGTACTGTTTGAAGCCGACGGTTCATAGATTTGTATCGACATTCTGCCAGCAAGTCACGGTTTCCTCTCTTCTCTCCCCTTATTCTGTTCATCACATTTGATAGGGCGGCATTTTGCATGTATGCACTGACATTTTACCGGTCTAACGCCGTACTCGCCTTGTTCTTCTTCTCCATTGTTTGTGCATCCAAGCTACCTACAAAATCAAAAACAACAAAATATCAAAATTTTCAAGGTAAAGATGCTTGGGTTGCCTCCCAAGAAGAGCCTTAGTTAACGTCGTGGCACGACGGATACCTTCCAAATCTCTAGCACTGGGAGGGTCATCCTCTGATTCACTCTCAACATCAACAGATTCATAATGCTCGTCTTCACCATTGAGCACTGCCATAACCTTACACTCATCTGGGGGCTTGATAGGCTGATACACATTGAAGGTGATCTCATCACCATCTACTCGGAACATAAGCTCCCCAAGCTCCACATCAATTAAAGCCCTTCCTGTTGCTAGTAGAGGTCGCTCCAAGATAATTGGCACCTCGATGTCCATCTCACAATCAGGCACATCAAAATCTACTGGGAGTATAAATTTATCCACCTTCATAAGAACATCAACTAGCATTCCAATAGGTCTTTTAATTGACCTATCTGCCATCAACAACCTCATAGAGGTAGGTTTGGGACTCTGATGAAGGGCGTATTTCCGCACTTCTTAGCCATATTTTTCCCATACTTTACTATGTTTTGAGAACAAATTATGTGTGTTTGCATGTGTTTATATTATATATTTGTGAAAAAATGCTAACACACATGACGAGATGCTTTCAAGGTTAAAAGTGATGGATTTGGGTGTATTTGAGGCTTTTGGAACAAAGGTGAAGAAGTTGGGTTGAACAAAGTGAAGCTTAAACATTTAGCACCACTGGCCACATCTACACAACCAGTAGCGTGGCATGCAGGCCATCCAGCGTGAATAGATGCGCGACACGGGGCATTTGCTGTGTGACCAGAGGCGCGACGTGGGGCAGTTGTTGTGTGATGTCAGGCGCGGTGCACCAACCCTGTCTGGCTACTAACAAGTTTATCCCACTTCAACTAGGAAAAGGAGCTACAAGTGCCAAATCAAATCCGTGAAGGAACAAGAAAAACATAAATCTACTATTACGAATACCCTTTATTTTTATGTGATGGAGAGAATGATGTATGCACAATTTTAGAGTGAATATTTGGAGACAATTTACAACTTAGATTTGAGAGTTAGACATACATTGAGATACTTATTATTGAATTGTTCTTCCTTGTTTTTGCAATAATCAAGTGAGTTTCATCCTATCATCATTGTAAGTTTTAATTATGCTTTTGTCTATGAATGCTATTAATTTACTTATAATTATGAGAGGCTAAAACCTCCACAACTAGGGTTGTGGGAACCATGGTGAATTAAATACTTATATTGTATTCTCTTCATCTTTAATGTTTCTTAACGGTGCGCTATGTTAGGACTTACCTGAATTCTCTACTTGCTTGAGCTTAGAGAGGCAGAGATTTGGAAAAGAGAATTACAACAATGCCTTGATTTTTATGATCATTGTATTAACTTGAGCTATGGTCACAGGATAGTTAAATTTAGAACAAATTGATAACAGTTGAATTGAAATTGCTCATGAGACCTAACTCAGTAATTGAGTATAGTCATCCAATAGGGACGAACCAGCCATTTCGATGAACCCTAGTTATCAGTTCCACAAGTAAAGTATTGGGATAGATCACAAGTGTAAAACCTGAAGTAGTTATGGATCCATGGGGAACACTTACCCTAGTTAGTTGTAATAATTTGGAATCAACATTCAATTTCTCAACAATATTACTTGTTACTTTTACAAATCCCCCCTTTAGGAGATAACTGACTTAAAAGCTTAAATACTAGAGTTTTTCTATATTCTTTCATATTCCCTGTGGGTTCAACCCCAACCTCTTAGTTGGGTTCTTTATTGACAACGATCGCTTCATACTTTGTCAGGAAGTGTGAGTTTAAGCTTTATCAAAATGTAGCGCCATAGCTGGGGAATACAGATTAGGATTGGATTAATTGCTTGTCTTTAACTTTTAGTCTTTATTTCCTATTTTATGTTTTTTTTTCTTTTTCTGACGTATCACAGGTTAGCGTGGTAAAACAAGCAGCCAAAATGCGACCACAATCTCAACAGGTATCTTGATGAATTCTGAGTAATTAAGATACCAGTGTTGTGCAATGCCGTAAATCAAGCGCTACTTGGGAGGCAACCCAAGATAATTTTTGATTCTTTTTTTTAAAGACTTGATGTGTTTGTTCAAGTGTGCAGGTTATAAGCCATGATTTTCAACAAAAATTGAGCATGAACATTGAAAACGGGGCGCAATACTACTGGACAAGCATAGATGGCAACGCGCAGGCATAAGCATCGCATGGCCTGGTGCGATGCGCAAGGCAGACAACGCATCAAGGTCTGCGAAGCGTAGTAGAATAGGCGCTTTGAGCGTCGCGATGCAGGGCGCAGGTTCAGGAGAAAAATTTAAGGGCTAGAGGTAAATTCCACCCCATAGGAGTACTTTAAAAGGCCTAGACCTTTTTTTAGCTCATTATTGTGAATGCCACGCTGCGCACCCTTGAATTCTCAAGAACACACTCTCAAAACTTCATCTCTTTATCAAAATCCTCCAATTATTTTCACCAAAATCACAAAGTATACCATTTTTCTTGTGAAACCTCCATAAATGGCACCAAAAGTAAACAAAGGGAAGGGTGTGGCTTCTTCAAGCCATGGGTCAAAAAGAGCATGCAGAACTAGTGAAGAGGAGCATGAGTATGTGAGGATGGCACCATAACCATTGAGGCAATATGGGCTCCGTTGGATCACGGCGCAAGAAGGTGAAAAATGGTTCAAAGAGCATAAAGAATCCAAATACTCACATGATATGTTTATTGATAGAAATTATTTGTCACTAGTTTTCCCTCACATGGTAGATAGGTTATTCACCCTTGGTCTTGGTTTTGTGTTTTATGCTCCGAGTGATTGTAATTTGAATATGGTGAGGGAATTCCTTGTAAATTGGATGGCAAAGGAGAGATCGAACCAAGTTAAAATTAGGGGTCAAATTATAAAGTTTGCACCTATTGCTTTGAATAGATTACTTGGGACGCCTCATGTTGACCCACAACCCTTTGTTAACATTGTGAAGAAACTCCCGTATAGAGACATTAGACATACTCTATGTGTCCCTAACTCTGTTGCAAGGTGGACTTGCCACCAACTATTTGGGTATCATTTATCGCTTCCATATGCTCACCTAAGTAGAGAGGCACATGTCTGGTTAAAAATTGTTTGTGCTTGTTTAGTGCCCAGAAAGCATGTAACCCATGTACTAGGTGTAATGCCCTAGAAACCCTAAGATCAGACCCAAGAGTTGAAACAGAGAAAACTGGAAATTTTACATCAGGTCACAAAACGAGTCGTTCTGTGACCCGTGGCGTTGACCACGAGTCGTGAAGTGACTCGTGGTGTGGTGCTGGACTTAAGTTTGAAAATTTGTTATTTGGGATCACCACGAGCATGACCACGTGTTGTGGTCAGACCCCACAACACGTTGAGTCAGCCATGGTCAGGATTGGCTAAGAGTTGTGGATTTTTGGGCAGTGAAGACCACAAGTGGTGACCAGTCAAGACTCGTGCAGTGTCCCGTGATGAGTCCTAGGGAAATGTTGGCAGTGCATTCGACAATTGGTGCCCACGAGTCGTGGCCTTGGAGGACGACTCGTCTAGCCCCTTGTGGGGACTAGCAGACAGTTATTTTCTGTGAATTTAGTAAGGGCTTATCCGTAATTTCTATGATCCTAAAGCCTAAACTATGTCATTTTAAGCTATGAACAGTGAGTATTAAGAGGGTCAAGTTCATTCTAGACTATTCCTACTCATGCATGCAAACTTAGAGAGCTAAGGAGGTGATCAAGCTTAATTCCTTCAGGTTTTTTCTATATTCTTCATTGGGAAATCAAGGGAGTGGTAAAATCAGTCCATCCCAGGTATGTAGGGTTATGAATGGGTGAATTGTTCACACTCATGCCCAATCTCTCCCTATTTCATGAAATTCTATTGATAATTCTATGGGGTTTTATCCCAATTCTTATGAAATCCTTATGATCTACCTATGAGTTAATTCCTTTCATGTATAAATTCATGTTTTACGAATCATGGCCAGATTTTACAACTATTTCAATTATAAACTTATGGATTTAAATCTCTACAAAACTATGCGCAATTATTCATGTTTTATGGAAGTTCAAATTTTGATTCTACTTTGATGTTGATGTTCATTAACCCATTATGATTTATGACTTATGATATGCTTTCTCTAAAATGCTCATCATGAATTTATAAATATCAAGTATATACATGTTTTACAAGTATGCATGAACCTCGTGATTTAAGATTTATGATTATGGCTGACTCACGAGCCTTATTTCATGGCTAGTTCACGTATTTTCAAGCATGCTTATGATTATCATGATTTAACTAGTCCATCAATTTGATTTATATTATCCTATGAACACTATATATGTTTTGAGAGTAGTATTTAACACTAAGTAGGTTCAAGGCCCAGGTTTTGCCTCGAATCTCAAAATTACATGCCACTGTAGGTCATGATAGGACCTCCTTTGGGACTGTCCCCTTTGACCAAATGGGCCTTTCATGAGTGATATCACACCTTCTTTATGGTTCTACCCTTGTCATGGTATGAACACCCTCCCAAATAGGGATATACAGGTTGAGCTCCTTGTGTGCTCATATGGGGTATGTTGGTTATAAGAATCTCCCCCTGTTTCTCATGATTTATGCATGTTTATGATTATGCACTTTGACTCAAGTCATGTTCAATAAAACTTTTCTCTTATGATTATGATTATGGTTAATTTACAAATATTTTTAAAACCTTGAGCCTTATGTTTACATTATGGTATTTGCATTATGATCATGCTGTCCTACTCTTATGACTTTTTACGTATTTTAAATTGCCCATTTTTACTTACCTTGCATACTCGGTACATTCCACGTACTGACTGCATACTCTATGCTGTATTTTTCATGATATAGGATCCGGTACTCAAACTTAGCCTCGGCCCTAGCCAGCCTTTTCGGAGTTAGCAGCCTGTCTCAGTTGGTGAGTCCTCATCTCCCGGGGACCATCTCTTATCATCTATCTTGTATTTTAAATTTTAGTTGTAGAGAGTTAGTTGGGGGTCTTGTCCCATCAACTCGTCAGTGTTAGAGGCTTTCTCGGACATAGTTTATATTCAACTTTGAACTCATGTGATGTGTCTCAGATTTCATATTATGTTTGGACTACTGTTATGTTATTCATGTTGATCTTCCGTTTTTCTTGATTGAGTTAGATGTATGCTCATGTCATGGGTCGAGTTGGAGTCCCTTGGGGTTCCTTGTCCAGTGTCTCAGTTCAGGCCTATGGTCGGGTCATGATAAACTTGGTATCAGAGCCATAAGTTTGAAGTGTCCTAGGGTGTTCGAAAGCCACATTAAGTAGAGTCTTTTTCATGAGTGTGAATCGTGCCACACTTATGACGAAGAGGCTACGAAATGTTTAGGAAATATTCCCTTCTTTCATGATCTCATGTCGTGCGATGAAATACGTATCTATCCTTCTAACTCGTTCTATACACATTTGCAGAATCATGCCTCTACATCAAGTGAACTGAAGGAGAAACGGAAACGGCCACGAGAATGGCAACGGAGAGGGGAACCATCAGTCCCCACCAGCCCATGAAGAGCATACGCCAGAGCCAGCTTCCCATTCTGAATTTAGGGTAGCCATACAGATGCTAGCACATGCCTTGACCACCCAGGTCAATCAACAGGCGGTGGCGCATCTCCCTCAAAATGGGAATGCGATGGCGGCTCGGGTTAGGAATTTTCTGAGGATGAACCCACTAGAGTTCCTTGGGTCAAAAGTGGAGGAGGACCCACATGAGTTCATTGATGAGATTCTGAAGATCACCCAGGTCATGGGGGTGACAAATAGGGAGTGCTTCGACTTGGCCTCTTATGAGCTGAAAGGAGTTTCCATATCTGGTTCAAACAGTGAAAAGATAGTAGAGCAGTGGGAGCAGGCCCTATCGGTTGGGATGAGTTTCATGCCACCTTTAAAGATCGATTCTTCCCTCATGAGATGAGGGAGATGAAGGCGGTTGGGTTTGTGAATCCAAAGCAGGGTGACATGACAGTTCAGGAGTACGCTTTGGAGTTCACCTGTTTATCCAAGTATGCGCTAGAGTTAGTGGCATATCAAAGAGATCGGGTGAGCAGGTCTGTACATAGAGTGGCAGACTACCTGGATAAGGATTGTAGGATCTCCATGCTACATCAGGACATGGATTTTTCCCGCATAGTTTTACACGCCCAGCAGATGGAGGCAGTGTATCAGAGGGGGAGAGAGGACAAGAGGGATAGGACAGATAGTTATGGGACTTCTCAGCCTAGATTGAGGGGCGGACTTCACCAGCAGTCTCATCACAGGTCTTTTTCTCCAGCACCATCATCAGCTAGTACACCATTGATACCATGAGGTGATTAGAGGAGCAGAGCCTCAGATTTGAGGGGCCAGGATAGCATGCAGATAGAGCGTTCCTTCCCATCCTATGCGAAGTGTGGCAAGAATCACCTAGGGAGGTGTTTAGTTGGCCCAAACTCTTGTTTCGGGTGTGGCAAACCCGGACACAGACTCAGGGATTGCCTTTCAACCAGACCAGGGGGTGGTGGAGCCCGTATTCTAGCTGCTAGTTCAGCAGCTCCAGCAGCACGTCCCTCCCAGTAGGGTGCTTCATCTAGTTCAGCTGGCAATTAGCATCAGAATAGGTTTTATGCCCTTGCATCTCGGCAGGAGCAGGAGACTTCCCTAGACGTGGTTACTGGTATATTACGATTTTCCACCTTGATGTTTATGCTTTGTTAAGTCCAGGGGATACCTTGTCTTTTGTGACGCTTTATGTTGCTAGTAGTTTCGGAGTCAGTCTCAAAATCCTATTAGAACCTTTCTTAGTCTCTACTCCAGTCGGTGATTCAGTTATAACCCGACGGGTATATAGAAATTACCCGATCTCAGTTCTTCAAAAAATCACCTCAGCAGACCTAGTAGAGTTAGCCATGATAGATTTCACCATTATCTCTTGTATGGATTGGCTACATGCATGTTATGCCTTGGTTAATTGTAGAACCCATGTTGTAGAGTCTAGATTTCCGGGTGAGCCAGTCCTAGAGTGGAAGGGCAGTTCAGTTGTGCCTATAGGTCGTTTCATTTCCTACCTTAAGGCCAGAAAGATGATTTCCAAAGGTTGTGTGTACCATTTAGTTAGGGTTAAGGATAATACATCTGAAACCTCCACTATCCAGCAGTTCCAGTAGTATGTGAGTATCCAGAAGTGTTCCTTGATGATCTACCGGGTATTCCTCCTGAGAGGAAAATCAATTTTGGTATTGACCTTCTTCCTGGCACATAGCCTATATCTATTCCTCCTTACAGAATGGCTCCAGCCGAACTAAAGTAGTTGAAGGAGCAGATGAAGGACCTGTTAGACAAGGGTTTCTTCAGACCTGGCTAGTCTCTATGGGGTGCACCAGTTCCATTTGTCCGAAAGAAGGATGATTCTCTTTGGATGTGCATTTATTATAGACAATTGAACAAAGTCACCATCAAGGACAGGTATCTTCTTCCCAGAGTTGATGAATTGTTTGACCAGCTTCACGGTGCCAAGTGCTTTTTGAAGATAGATCTCAGATCCGAATACCATCAGCTCAAGGTTTGAGAGGGTGATATCCCGAAGATAGCCTTCAGGATGCGGTATGCTCATTATGAGTTTGTAGTAATTTCTTTTGGACTAATGAATGCTCCTGCATATTTTGTGGACTTGATGAACAGGGTGTTCAATCCATACTTGTATATGCTTGTAATTGTGTTTATTGATGACATCCTGATATACTCTCAGAGCGAGGAGGAGCATGACGCTCATTTGAGAGTGGTATTACAGACTCTCAAAGGATCACCAATTTTATGCTAAATTTAGTAAACACGAGTTTTGGTTGAACTCAGTGGCATTTTTAGTCCATGTGGTGTCTAGTAAGGGTGTTCAGGTGGACTCTCAAAAGATAGAAGCGGTGAAGAATTGGCCTAGACCAGTCAATTCCTCGTATATCAGGAGTTTCTTGGGTTTAGCTGGCTACTATCGGAGGTTTATTGAGGGCTTTTCATCTATTACAATGCCATTGACCAAGCTAACCCAATAGAAAGTGAAGTTCCAATGGTCAAATGATTGTGAAAGGAGTTTTCAGGAGTTGAAGACTTGACTTACCTCAGCACCGGTGTTAACCCTATCTGAGGGTGCCGATGGGTTTGTGGTGTATTGCAATGCTTCTAGGATCGGCCTTGGTTGTGTATTGATGCGGCATGGTAAAGTCATAGCATACGCTCCCAAGCAGTTGAAGGTTCATGAAAGGAATTACTCAACCCATGATCTTGAATTGGTGGCAGTTGTATTTGCCTTGAAGATATGGAGACACTATTTGTATAGGGTCCATGTAGATGTGTTTACGGACAACAAAAGCCTACAATATGTGTTTACTCAAAAGGATTTGAATCTTCTTCAAAGGAGGTGGTTGGAGCTACTCAAGGATTATGATATGAGCATCCTTTACCATCCAGGAAAGGCCAATGTAGTAGCAGACTCACTTAGTAGACTCTCTATGAAGAGTGTGTCCCATGTAGATGACGGAAAGAAGGAGCTGGTGAAGGATGTGCATCAACTTGCACGAATGGGAGTTCGTTTGGTTAACTCGACCGATGGCGGTGTTATAGTTCAGAATGGGTTAGAATCATCCTTTGTGACCGATGTGAAAGCTAGACAAAACGAAGACCCTATTATGGTAAAGTTAAAGGAAGCTGTTCAGAATCAGAAGGTAGATGTCTTCTCCAAAGGGGGAGATGGTGTGCTTCGATATCAGGGTCGTTTGTGTGTCCCAGATGTTGGTGATTTGAGAGACTGGGTGTTTCATGAGGCTCATGGTTCTAGGTATTCTATCCATACCAGAGCCACTAAGATGTACCATGACCTACGGGAAGTCTATTGGTGCAATGGCAAGAAGAAGGACATAGCAGAATTTGTGACTAAGTGTCGAAACTCTCAATAGGTGAAGTTTGGGCATCAAAGACCCAGGGGTGTGCTTCAAGATATTAGCATCCCTACTTGGAAGTGGGAAGAGATCAATATGGACTTCATTACAGGTTTGCCTCACACTCGTAGACAGTATGACTCCATTTGGGTTGTGGTGGACAGGTTGACTAAAGCGGCTTATTTCCTACCGGTCAAAACTACCGGTTCAGCTGAGGATTATGCTAAGCTATACATTCAAGAGCTAGTTCAGTTGCATGGAGTGCCCTTGTCCATCATATCAAAAAAAGGTACGCAATTTACCTCTCAGTTTTGGAGATCGTTTCAAAAAGGACTTGGTACTCAGGTCAAGCTTAGTACAACATTTCATGCGCAAACCGATGGTCAGGCGGAGTGGACTATTTAGACTCTCGAGGATATGTTGAGAGCGTGTGTGATTGACTTCAAGGGTAGTTCAGATGATAATAACAGCTACTATTCCAGCATTCAGATGGCTCTGTTTGAGGTTCTCTGTGGATGGAGATTGTCACGACCCAAACATAGACCCGGATCATAACACAGGACAAGGAACCCTAGAGGCCCCAAATCAACCCATGGAATAAGTGGACATCTAACTTCATTCACTTTAAATGGAATACTGAACATAAGGCATAACAGAACGTAAATCTATCACGACATATCATAACATTTAAAAGTACTAGACATATACATAAGTTAAGTACTATATACTATCTGAAAGACTCTAACATGTAAGATGGGTTGATGGGACAACACCCCCAACTAACCCAACCAAATACTGAAACATAGAACATCATACATGCTTAATCAAAAGGCCCTCGAAACATGATGACTCACCAACAAAGCTGAAAGTGAACTCTGGGATGGACTAAGGATGAGGGTGAGCCTAAGAGCCGAGTCCTGTATTATAAAATGATACAATATAGAAAGTATGCGGTTAGCACGTGCAATATACTGAGTATGCAAGGTAAGTAAAACGGACATTTAAAATACATGAAACTCATAAAACATCATAAGAGTAGGGCATCATGCTCATATCAAAAATATCGTGACATAACGTAAGGCTCAAGGTTTTCAAATCATTCGTAAACCATTCATTTTCATAATCATGAGGAAACTTTATCGAATCATCACTTGAGCCAATAACATAAACATAACAATCCATAAAAAATGCGGAATAATGGGAGGACTCATCATAACTAACACCATCATGGTAGAGCCTTTCATGATGCCCCAACTATCTCACTCAAGTTGGCAGAGTCGCCCCTGGTTTGCCAGATGAGGGACGTGCATTAGGTGATATCACGAAAGAGGGAGTCATTATCATTGTAATGTATTATTAAAACCACGGTGGCACATGGTTATGGGACACCAGCGTAGTCCTTCGAACGCCGGGCGGCTCGGTGCTAGCCACGGCTCCCAAAAACATGCAATTAGGCTCATATGTAAATCAATAACATCATTCAATAAGATTCATGGATAAAATAAACATTCATCATTCATTGATCCCCATTAAAACATGATTACCAAAGAATCAAAGGCCCTTTAGTCGGCCAACATCATAAATCGATAAATCTTGAGATCCGTTTCATAAATTGTAAATCATTCTTCAATATGTGGGAATTTCCCAATACTTTACCATGCTTTACAATACTCAATTCATTTGAAAACATGCTTATAAACATAGGCAACTTGAAATCATGCTTTTCATCATCAATAGTTCATAAATCATAAGGCCCATGCATACTTGAAGATCATGCATATAACTTGAAAATCATCACATTATGTTGGGTTAGAATAAAATTAATATTTCAAATCATAGATCATGTTGGGTTAGAATAAAATTAATATTTCAAATCATAGATTATGTTGGGTTTGTAAATATCAATAATTGAAGTGTAGATCATACAACGATTCATCATAGACCATGCATAATTAGGATATATTGAGTAGAAATCGAAATCAATAATTTTATAATCGAGAATAGTTGTAAAATTTGCTCAAAATTCATAAAATATGATGTAATTCGCAAATCATAATAGCCCATTAGTAAATCATTAGATTTTCACAAAAATTGAATTCCAAATCCCATGAGGTTTTTGGTAGATTTGCATAAATTAATAGATTGGACATGGGTGTGAATGAAAATACCCATTCGTAACCCTACATACCTGGGTAAGATAAAATATTAGACTTCCTTGAATGCCCAATGGATAATTGATAGGGAAAAACTTGAAACTATGTTTAATCTCTCTAAAATCCACTTAATTTGCATCCATGAGAATGACTTATGCAAGAGGGACTTAACCTATCTTAACATGCCAGAAAAATACATAAAACGACATAGTTTAGGGCCCTAGAGCATACAAAGGTCGAAAATACCCTTAATGAAATTTCTCTGAAAAACTAAACTGGGTGAACCAACAAGCGATCCCACGAGTCGTTGCATGATACCACGACCCGTGGTATCGAGTCGTAGGATCTAATGCTTAAATCCATACTATAAGATTCTTTTCACGACTCAACATGATGATTCGTTGCTTCAAACGATAGGTCGTTAGTTCGACCGTTGCCATCCCCTTCACAAACCTAAACTTCCCTTACCACGAGCCTCACCACGACTCGTGGTTGCTTCCAACGAGTCGTGGTATCGATCCGTTACATCTACTGGAAAATCGGCAACCCATACCACGAGTAGTAACTACAGGTCGTCACTTTTCACCGCGAGTGTTGGATGACCCATGGTATCCCTAACTGCCGAAGTCCAATTCCTCCTACAATAGCTAACAACGAGTCGTTATATCACCAGTCCTATGACTTTTTCCCAGTTTTTCAGCCAACTTCCAATTTTTATCCTGGGTCTAATCTTAGGCACTTTCAGGGTATTACAATATCTCTCCCTTGGGAAAATTCATCCTCGAATGTTGGAAACAAGCAGAAAACAAAGACATGCAATCATTGATCCCAAATACTGATCAATTAAATCGAAAACTAACGAAATGAATACCTCTTATTCATACCACATAGCTGAACTGATTTCATGCTTCACATACACATCCATATACATAAAATAAACTTGAACACATGATTAGAACATGAAAACTAAATAGAGTCATAAGGCAAAACTTATAACTCAAGTCGGAACAGAGCCGCTTGGGAGTAAATGTGGGTATCTAGCCATCATATCCCCTTCGGCTTCCCACGTAGCTCCTTCAACATGCTAATTCCTTCATAATACTTTAACTGAAGCTACTTCCTTGTTCCTTAGCTTTCGAACCTGATGATCTAATATTTCCATCGGAACCTCCTCATAGCTAATGCTATCTTTTACACCAACACTGTCCACCGGGATAACTAGAGTTGGATCTCCCAAACATTTCTTCAAAAGCGATACATGAAACACAAGATGCACAAAAGACAACTCTGAGGGAAACTCCAGCTCATATGCTACCTTACCAACTCTTCTTATGATTTGATAGGGACCAACATAGCAGGGACTGAGTTTTCCTTTCATTCAAAACCGCATCACTCCCTTCATGGGAGATACCTTTAGAAACACCCAGTCATCGACTGCAAATTCTAATTCTCTTCTTCTCACGTCCGTATAGGACTTTTGATGACTTTGGGCAGTTTATAACCTATCTCTTGTCAACTGAACCTTCTCCATTGCCTACTGAACCTTCTCCATTGGCTCATGAACCGAGTCCAGCCCTATCATCGCTGACTCACCGACCTCAAACCATCTGATGGGCGATTTACATCTCCGCCCAAGAGAGCCTCGAACGATGCCATTTGGATAATGGAGTGATAGCTGTTATTGTGAGCAAACTCGATCAGGGGCAAGTGATCATCCCAACTACCTTTGAAGTCCATCGCATATGCTCTCAACATGTCCTCGAGGGTCTTGATTGTCCACTCGGCTTGACCGTCCGTTTGTTGATGAAATGTCGTGCTGATCTTAATCTGAGTCCCAAGTCCTTTCTGAAAAGACTACCAAAACTGAGAGGTAAATTGAGTACCTCAGTTTGAAATAATGGAAAAAGTCACCCCATGCAATCGAACAAACTCCCGGATATATAGCTTGGTGTAATCCACCACTGAGTTCGTGTTTTGACCTGTAGAAAATGTGTAGCCTTGGTCAACATGTCTACCACAACCCAAATGGAATCATAGTGTCAGCGAGTACGAGGCAGACCTGTGATGAAATTCATATTAATCTCTTCCCACTTCCAAGTGGGAATACTAATGTCCTTAAGTACTCCTCCTGGCCTTTGATGCTTAACCTTCTCTTGCTGATAGTTTGGGCACTTGGATGCGAATTCTACAATATCCTTCTTCATTCCATTCCACCAATATATTTCCCTCAAATCATGAGACATATTGGTGGCACCTGGATGAATAGAGTACCTAGATCCATGAGCCTCATGCACATCCGGCTTCTCAAATCATCAATATCTGGAACACATAGGCGACCCTGGTATCGAAGCACACCATCTCCCTCTTAGGAGAAGACCTCCACCTTTTGACTTCGAACAACATCCTTTAACTTTACCGAAATCGGGTACTTGTCTGGTCTAGCCTTCACATCAGTCACCAAGGATGACCTGAAACCACTTTGAACTACGACACCACCATAGGTGGAGTCAACTAGTCTAACTCCCAACCTTGCGAGTCGATGTACATCCTTCACCAATTCCTTTTTCCCTTCATCCACATGGGACACACTCTCCATTAAGAGTCTACTAAGTGCATCCGCTACCACATTAGCCTTACACAGATGGTAAAGAAGACTCATATTATAATCCTTGAGTAGCTCTAACCACCTCCTTTGCAGTAGGTTGAGGTCTTTCTGTTTGAACACATACTGTAAGCTCTTGTGGTCCGTAAACACATCCACATGGACTCCATACAAGTAATGTCTCCATATCGTCAATGCAAATACCACTGCGCCAACTCCAAATCATGAGTCGAGTAATTCTTCTCATGAATCTGTAATTGTCTCAAGGCATATGCTATCACTTTCCCCCGCTGCATCAATACACACCCGAGTCCAATTCTCGAAGCATCAAAATACACCACAAAACTATCATACCCCCGCGCAGGGTCAACACCGGTGCAGTAGTAAGTCGAGTCTTCAACTCTTGGAAGCTCTTCTCACAAGCCTCCGACCATTGAAGCTTCACCTTTTTCTGAGTCAATTTGGTCAAAGGTTCTGAAGTTGATGAGAAACCCTCAATAAATCTCCAGTAGTAGCCAGCTAGGCCCAAGAAACTCCGAATATCCCAAGGATTCACCGGTCTAAGCCAATTCTTCACTGCCTTGATTTTCTGAGAGTCTACTTTTATGCCCTCAGTTGATACCACATGGCCCAAAATTCCTATCGAGTTCAACCAAACTTGCACTTGCTGAACTTGGCATACAATTGAAAATCCTCGAGAGTTTGAATCACTACTCTCAAATGAGCGGCATGCTCCTCCTCTCTCCGAGAGTATATAAGAATATCATCAATGAACACAATCATGAACATGTCCAGGTACTACTTGAACACTCTATTCATTGAGTCCATAAAAGCTACAGGAGCGTTTGTTAGTCCGAAAGACATAACTACAAACTCATAATGACCATACCGCATCCTGAAGGCTGTCTTCGGGATGTCACACTCCTAAACCCTTAGTTGATGATACCTGGACCTAAGGTCTATATTTGAGAAACACTTGGCACCCTGAAGCTGGTCAAACAAATCATTGATCCTGGGCAAAGGATACATGTTCTTAATGGTGACCTTGTTCAATTGCCGATAATCAATGCACATCCGAAGCGAGCCATCCTTCTTCCATACAAGTAACACTAGTGCACCCCATGGAGACTTGCTCAGCCTAATGAAGCCCTATCTAGAAGGTCCTTCAACTGATCCTTCAATTCCTTTAGCTCGGCTGGAGCCATCCAGTAAGGAGGGATATATATAGGCAGCATGTAGGGTAGAAGGTCAATACCAAAATCAATTTCCCTCTGGGGAGGAACACCTGTAAAATCATCTGAGAATACTTCTGGATACTCATGCACCACCGGAACTGACTGAATAGTCGGGGTCTCAAACTCAACATCCTTAATCCTAACTAGATGATACATGCAATCCTTAGAAATCATCTTTCTGTCCTTAAGATAGGAAATGAGAGTACTATTGAACTACCCTTCCATTCCAAGACTGACTCACCCAGAAAAAGAAATTCCACCGTACGGGTTCTACAACTAATAGAAGCATAACACGCATACAACCAATCCATGTCGAGAATAATATCAAAGTCAGCCATGGCTAACTCTACCAGGTCTGCAGAGGTGACTTTATGCAATATAGTGACCGGGCATCCTCTATACACCCGCCTAGCTACCACTGAATCACCAACAGGAGTAGAAACTAAAATGGTTCTGACAGACTATCGGGATTAACTCTAAAGCTACCAGCAATATAAGGAGTCACAAACGACAAGGTAGCCCCCGGATCTAGCAAAACATAAACATCAATATGGAAAACTCGTAACATACTAGTGAACACATCCGGTGAAGTCTTCTGCTCCTGATATGAGGCGAGGGCATAGAATCTATTTTGGCATTGTCCGCCACCCCCACTAGAAGATTCTCCCTGCGGAGCTGAATGTGCTGGAGCTTCTACTATCCTAGTAGTTTTCGCACGACCTCTATCACCATCCTATCTAGCAAATGGACACGCTCGGTGCATGTGGCCGTACCTACCATACCTATAACAAATATCTGAGCTGATAAAAGACACCTCGACATGACTCTTGCCGCACTTTCAGCAGGCTGGGGAGGTACGCTCCACCTGTGTGTCCCTCTGGTCCCTCAATCTTGAAGCCTGCTCTTCTGATCACCCTTGGTTCTAGATGGAACACTAGTTATGATGGTGCTGGAACTAGTGAGCTCTACTGAAATTGAGGGCAGTGACCACTGCCGGATCTCTGATGAGTAAAACCATGGCTATCTATCCGAGCCCTCTTTGCTTCCCACTCTCTCGTATGAGCCGCCTCTATCTACTGGGAATACAACACTATATGAGGAAATTCCATATCCTGATGAATCATGGAAGTCTTGCAGTCTTTGTCCAAATAACCCGCCATACCATGAACGAATCGGCTCACCCGCGCCCTTTGATCAACCACTAACTCTTGGGAATATTTTGACAAGCGAGTGAACTCGAGAGCATACTCCTATACCATCATCCTCCCCATCTTCAATTTCACAAATTTTGCTGCCTTTAACTCCCTCATCTCCTGAGGGAAGAATCGATCCACGAACGCAGTGTGAAACTCCTCCCAGGTAACTGGCCCTAATCTGGTGGCCCTAGTGTCCCTCCAATTCCTGAACATGTGCAACCCCTTTAAGATAATATGAGGCCAACTCTGCACATTCAACCCTATTAAACCCCATAACTTGGGTAATCTTCACAATCACGTCAATAAACTCGTGCGGGTCCTCATACACTTTGGACCCAAGGAACTTCGGAGGGTTTATCCTCAAGAAATCTCTAATCTGGGCCGCTGCAGCATTGCCATTTTGTAGGATATGCGCAAAAGCCTGCAGGTTGGCCTGAGCAGTCAAGGCCTGCGCCAACATCTGGATAGCCACCCTAAACTCCACATGAGCAACTGGCTCGGTGCTTGGGGCTCTTGAATAGGTGGGGCTTGTTGATGCCCATGACTATTTCCATCTTCGTGGACTTCATCGTTTCCATTTCTTCTTCCGTTCATTCTTCTAGGAGCCATGATTCTACAATTGTAAATAGCACGAATTAGAAGGATAGAAAGACTTTTCATTACACAACATAGATCATAAAAGAAGATAACATTCCTAAATGTCTCAGAGCCTCTTCGTCATAAGTGTGGCGTGCTTCACACCCATGAAAAAGACTCTACTAACACGGCTTTTAGACACCCTAGGCTACATCAAACCTATGGCTTTAATACCAAGTTTGTAAAGACCTGAACATAGATCCTGATCGTAACATGGGACAAGGAACCCCGATGTTACACCCCGTAAGTTTTTAATATTTAATCGGCCTATTCACATGTTGGTTGAGAGTTTTAGAATGTCATATGTATGAGGAAAGGGCTCGGGGAATGGCTGAATGAGTGCCAAGTTGGGATTTCGCGAGAGGAGGCCAAACCAAGCTGCCTAGAGGGGAAAAGTGGCACGGAGCAGAATCAACGTGTAAGCCAATGTGGCACGAAGTAGAATCAGCGCGTTGAGCAACATGCCATGTTGCCTTGTCTGATTCCTCAAGTATATAAGGGTCTCACACTTAGAAGTTAAGATATAAATAAAAAACCACGACCAGTAGAGGATAGGGACGAAGGAAAACATATAATTTTCATCCAATTACACTGCTAAACGCCATCCAAATCCAAATTAACTTCGGGTATCAAAGTATAAGGCTACAGGGAACATTTCTATGGAGTTAGTTTCATGAAATTCTCCCAGCAAATCATCGTCCCGCCAAGCCAAAGTTGTTGGAATTGCTCCAAACTAGTGTCAGTACGATCCCAGGCTTAAAGTAAGCATTTGTCCCTTCTAAATTCACGAGAAATTACGAGTTATTGATCGTCTTTCGATAAGTTGAAGTATAGTCAGTATATATATATAAGTTATTGTTTTCTTCAAGTATAGTAATGAATTTATCCCTATTCTTCCATTAATATGATTACAGTTGGGAAGAACAGCTGAATACCAGCCGAACCTCTCCAGTTAATCGGTAAATAGCGAATGAGATATGTTAAGGAATTTTCTTTCGACAAGTTAGTTTCTTCAGCATAATAATCCAGTATGAAATCCAGTAAAGCATGTCAGGAGTACGTTATAATGTTGAGTTGTTATTATCAGTCGAGACCCGTAAATTGTATTATTTTAGGCTGGATTATACCTGTATAGCTTCCGTGACCGCCCCAGGGTTAATAGTTGTGTCGACTCGCCCGCCAGGGGCGAGGATACGTCGCTCTACAGAGGATCATGTGGTCCACAAGGGACGAAGATGGGGATCCAGATCCTCATATTTGTCGTGTTTGGCCTTGTACACACCCCCGCCGAGCGCTTACGCCCGGGGTGTAGATATCAGGAGTCCTCCGCACTGAGACACAACTATACTCAGGGGCCAAAATGGCCTAGTTGCAGACCAAGGGGATTGGCAGGATGCTTATAGCTGATAGTTGACTCAATATGACCTGGATAAGGGTATATATACTGAGGTGTACTCACTAGGGTTAATAGGGGCCCAGGTGGGTGGTTCTGTGTTGATTGTACCTTCCGGCTTATGGGGGCCAGGTAAGGTTTATGTTGCTTTAGTTACTGATAGTTGGACAGTAGGACGCCTCGTTTGTCAGGTATGACCCATTACCCTCGTTATCACAATTATGCTTAGTCTTGATTTTACTACTTCAGTCAGTTTTAGTCCGTTTCCTATACTTCAGTTATTGTCAGTTCTTTTTCCTTACTTTCAGTTATTTAAAATTACTACTTTACATACTTGGTACCTGTGGTACTGACACCCTCTTTTGGGGCGCTACATTACTTGCCTGCAGGTGAAGATAGAAGAGGAGCAGGTCCCTCGTAGTTCCAGTCAGCCATACAGAGCCATCAACTCCTTTCTTTTGGAGCTTATGTGATAGAGGTTTACTTCTTTTGTCTGTATAGTATGGGTAGGTTGGGCCCCTGTCCCGACCATCTTATTACTCCTAGAGGCTTGCAGATTGCATTACTTCCCATTGGTTAGATGATATCTGCCATGTGGGGCCTATATATGTTTTAGACTATGTGTGTTGGCCGTGTGGGGCCTAATTTAGCTGTGAATTGATGACCTTGTCGGTCATAGCTCAGTTTAGCATCCGATTTTACTTTTCAATTATAACCAGATTTCATGGTGACCTTGTCGGCTCGCATAGGACTCCCTATGTTTGTTTGTTTCTGGTTAGCTGTTTGTTTTCACAGGTGGATATAGGCCTTGACGGTCGGGGGTTATATTTACAGCTGCTATATAGCCTTTTGTTTTCTTGGTTCTAGAGTTAGAGCCAGCCTTGCACCAGAGGTGCTTAGGCTTAGTCAGCTCAGCAGTCCAGGTCCTAGTAGGCACCAGGTGCCAGTCATGCCTCCCAAGGTGGGGCGTGACAAACTTGGTATCAGAGCAAGTAGAATCTCAGGGAGTCTGCAGGCCGTGCTAAGTAGAGTCTTGTCTATAGATGTATTGTGCACCACATACTATAGGCAGGAGGCTGGAAGGCATGATAGGATGGTTACTCTTTGTTCTTTTTCAGTCGTGCTATAGAGCGGTACAGTATAGGGTTGAGTCCCTAAGCTCATTATACTCTTTTGCTTACAGAGAAATGCCGGACCAGTGACACCCTACGACAGGCAGGAGGTTAGATATAACAGTAGGAGAGGGAACCAGCAGGGTGCCTCAGCCTCGGTCAGAATCAGCCCGATCTGAGGATGATACAGAGGCATCACCTCGACCTCCCCAGCAGTCTCCACCACGTCAGGAGCCGCTTGGGACGGCCGGTGTGACGGCACCCCCTCCGATAGTTTCTATACCTGTAACATCCGACCAGGAGGTCAGAAGCACGGTGGTTATGCTAGTCCAGATGATGGTTGCACAGCGCCAGCCAGTGCCACCTACAGTTGCAGAATCTTTAGGAGGGCCTAGTGGTTCAAGGGTTTGAGAGTTCCTAGCACTAAGTCCCCCGCAATTCACAGGGACAGATCGGACCGAGGACCCTCAGGACTTCTAAGACCAGATGTAGAGGATTTTCAGGGTGATGTATGCTACGCCCACAGAGTCAGTTGAGTTGGCGGTATTCTGGCTGTGGGACATCGTTGTACTGTGGTATGTGAGTTGGGACAGGTCCCGAGGGAGAGATGTTTCCCCTCCGACCTGGCCCAGCTTCTCAGAGGCTTTCTTGGATCATTACCTACAACAGGAGATTTGACAGGTCCGGGTTGATCAGTTCCTATACTTGGAGCAGGGGTTGATGAGTGTTCGGGAATATGCCATGCGGTTTGATTCCTTGGATCGATATGCGCCAGCTTTTGTGGATACAATTCCAGCCAGGGTACACCGCTTTATTATGGGGCTGAACCTAGAATACGTTGAGAACTACATCACAGCTACACTACGAGAGGATATGGATATTGACCATGTGCAGGCTTTTGCTCAGAATATTGAGGGTATCGGAAAATGGCAATGGGAGATTAGGAGGACAAGTAAGGAGCAGCGCCGCAGGGACAGACTGGATGAATTAAAGGAGGAGTCCCAGGGAGGACCTAGGCCACGGTTATCGGATAGGCCGCCTAGACCCCCACCTCCACCACAACGGTAGAGGAGCAGGTCTAGTCGCCGAGGGCAGTCAGAGCCTAGCGAAGGTTCACAAGCAGTAGGTTCACAGCAGTAGAGGAGGGTGGAGAAGAGTGGGTTTACAATACCACTTTGCCCTATTTGCAGTTGACGCCACTCCAGAGCATGCGGGTATGGCTCCACAGCATGCTATGTTTGTGGACAGGAGGGTCATTAGATGTGGAGTTGTCCAACTAGGGGTCAGGGTGACCGAGATCGATAGGATAGGTCCTCAGCAGGATCACGAGCTCCAGCATCCCCGACAGGGTGTAGACCCTCAGTTTCAGCTGGCAGAGGCCGAGGCAGATCAGAGGCCTCTAGTTCAGGTGCCGACCCAGACCGTACTTATACACTACAGGGGCGACAGGAGTCAGAGTTGTCACCAAATGTTGTGACAGGTATGCTGAATATTTGCTCTCATCCTGCTTATGTGTTGATAGATCTAGGATCCACTTTGTCTTAAGTTACACCTTTGGTGGCTCAGAAGTTTAGTATTATGCCGAAATTGCTTCAGCGACCTTTCTTAGTGTCTACACCCGTTGGTGACTCTATTATAGCCAGAAGGGTCTTTTGGGGGTGTACAGTAGAGGTTTCCAGTCGTTAGACTTCAACATACTTGATAGAACTAGAAATGGTTGATTTTGATGCTATTATGGGTATGGATTGGCTAGCTCCATGTTATGCCAATGTCGAATGTTGGACCAAGATTGTTCGATTCAACTTTCCAAGGGAGGCAGTACGGGAGTGGAAAGGTAGTACAGCCACGCCAAAAGGTAGGTTTATTTCCTATCTTCGGGCGAGAAAATTAATTGCAAAAAGGTGCATCTATCATATTGTCATAATTTAGGATGTTCCGGCAGAGCCTCCGACCCTTCAGTCTATTCCAGTGGTTAATAAATTTCTTGACGTATTTCCAGATGAGCTTCTGGGTATTCCTAGAGAAAGGGAAATTGATTTTGCAATTGATCTACTACTAGGAACTCAGCCTATATCTATTCCTCCATACCGGATGGCTCCTGCTGAACTCAGAGAACTAAAGGAACAACGGAAGGATTTGTTAGACAAGGGGTTTATCAGGCCAAGTACCTCGCCATGGGGTGCGCCAGTTCTGTTCATGAGGAAGAAGGACGGCTCCCTCCGTATGTGTATAGATTATCGGTAACTGAATAAAGTCACTATCAAGAATAAGTACCTGCTTCCCAAAATAGACAACCTATTCGATCAGTTACAGGGAGCGAGGTGTTTTTTGAAGATTGACTTAAGGTCAGGATATCATCATGTCCGGGTTCGTGAAAGAGATATTCCAAAGACTACCTTCAGTACCAGATATGGTCACTTTGAATTTCTAGTCATGTCCTTCGGATTGACAAATGCCCCAGCAGTGTTCATGGACTTGATGAACAACATTTTCAGACCATACCTAGACTTGTTCGTGATAGTATTTATCGATGATATTATGGTGTACTCGCTCTCAGAGCCAGATCACCAGCATCATCTACGGACAGTGCTCCAAATTCTCAGAGATCACCAGCTATATGCAAAATTTTCTAAATGTGAATTTTGGCTGAATTCAGTAGCCTTCTTGGGCCATATTGTGTCAGATGCTAGTATTCAGGTAGATATGCAGAAGATTGAGGTAGTGAAAACATGGCCTAGACCTACCACTCCGATCAAGGTACGTAGTTTTCTAGGGTAAGCTGGGTATTACAGAAGGTGCGTGGAAGGATTTTCCACTTTAGCAGCACCTTTAACCAATTGACGCAGAAGGTAGCAAAATTCCATTGGACTGAGGCATGTGAGCAGAGCTTTCAGGAACTGAAAGACAGATTGACATCGGCACCAGTGCTAGCGTTTCCAGAAGGAACAAGGGTTATGTAGTCTATTGTGACGCTTTGGGTGTTGGGTTAGGATGTGTTTTGATGCAGCATGGTAAGGTGATTGCCTATGCTTCCAGGTAGCTGGGGAAGTATGAGAAGAACTACCCTACCCATGACCTGGAGTTAGCCGCGGTGATTCATTCCTTGAAAATATGGAGACACTACCTGTATGGCGTCCACATAGATATTTTCACTGATCATAAAAGCCTGTAGTATATTTTCACCCAAAAAGAGTTGAATCTCTGGCAGCGTCGCTGGTTGGAGTTGTTAAAGGATTATGGTGTGAATATTTTATATCACCTAGGAAGGGCCAATGTTGTAGAAGATGTCCTCAGCCGCAAATCCATGGGAAGCCTAGCATATTTACAGCCCGAGCAGCAGGAATTGGCCCGAGAATTGCATCATCTATCCAATTTAGCCATTCATATAGTTGAGGAGACAATGGAGCAGTAATCCAGAATACCGCAGTGTCATCATTGGTAGTGGAAGTGAAAGAACGACAGTATGAAGATTCTAGCCTGGTTCAGCTCAGAAATAGGGTCCAGCGAGGGGAAGTGACAGATTTTCAGGTAACCAAGGATGGAGTTTTGAGATATAGGGATAGCCTCTGTGTTCCAGATGTGGCAGGGCTTCGCCAGCAAGTTATGGGCGAGGTACACTATGCCTGTTACTCTCTCCATCCAGGTTCGACAAAGATGTACCATGATGTAAAAGAGATTTACTGGTGTCCGGGAATGAAAAAGGGGATAGCAGAATTCGTAGCTCAATGTCCCAATTACCAAGAGGTGAAAGCTGAACATCAGAAACCAGATGGACTGACACAGGATATAGCCATGCCTTTATGGAAATGGGAGGCAGTTTATATGGATTTTATAGTAGGGTTACCTCATACCAGGCGTAACTATGATTCTATCTAGGTAATTGTTGACAGGGTGACAAAATCAGCTCATTTTCTGCTAGTAAGGGCTACCTTTTAAGTTGAAGATTATGTTGAGTTGTATATTAGGGAAATAGTCTGATTGCATGGTGTTCCGCTGTCAATTATCTCTGACAGAGGGGCGCAGTTTACAGCTAAGTTTTGAAAATCTTTTCAGAGAGGCTTGGGGATGCAGGTTAACCTGAGCACAGCCTTCCATCCTCAGACAGACGGGCAGGCAGAACGTACAATCTAGACGCTAGAGGATATGTTACGGGTGTGTGTGCTAGATTTTGGAGGCAGCAGGGATTAACACCTACTGCTTATTGAATTTGCCTATAATAACAGTTATCATTTAGCAATTCAGATGGCGCCTTATGAAGCGTTATATGGGCGGAAGTGTAGTCTCCAGCTGGTTTGTTTGAGGTAGGAGAATCAACATTGATTGGGCCAGATATTATTCATCAGTCAGAAGAGAAAGTAAAGCTTATCAGGGAACATCTGCTGACAGCTCAGAGCCGCCAGAAATCTTATGCTGATGTGCGACGAAGAAACCTATAATTTAATGTGGGTGATTGGGTATTCCTGAAGGTTTCACCGATGAAGGGTGTGACGAGGTTTTGTAAGAAAGGAAAGCTAAGCCCGAGGTTTATTAGGCCTTACCAGATTCGCGGAAGGATAGGCTAGGTGGCTTATGAATTGGATTAACCCCCCGAATGAGAATCCGTTCACCCATTTTTTCATGTATCAATGATTAGAAAGTGTATAGGAGATCCCTCCCGGATTTTCCAGTCAAATACATCCAAATCACTAAGGAGTTAGCTTATGAAGAAGCTCTAATAGCCATATTAGATCGGTAGGTCCACAGACTGAGAACTAAAGATGCTGCTTCCGTTAAAATGTTATGGCGAAATAAGAACCGAGAGGAGATGACCTAGGAGGTAGAAGACGATATGAAAACCAGATATCCTCAGTTATTTCAGACTTAGTCAGATTGTGCAGCCAGAGGTATGTTGTTATTGTTGTTTCATAAGTTGCATTACATACATGTATACGTGGAGAAGTTAACTTCTGTCTATTGTGAAATGAATGCTATATTATTGTGTGAAGTACCTATATTGGACTTTTATGCATTTCACGGTATTTGGATAGTCCATATTATAGGGGAGACTCTGCCGAAATTTTTTCAGAATAAGTAATTGCAAGTTAAGATTCTTGCAGGTAAAAGTTAACATTCGAGGATGAATGTTCTTAAGGGGAGAAGAATGTTACACCACGTAAGTTTTTAATGTTTAGTCAACCTATTCGCATGTTGGTTGAGAGTTTTAGAATGCCATAGGTATGAGGAAAGGGCCCAGGGAAAGGCAGAACGAGTGCAAAGTTGGGATTTCACGGGAGGAGGCTGAATCAAGCTGCCCAGAGGGGAAAAGTGGCACAACGCAGAATCAACGCATTAGCCCACGTGGCACGGAGCAGAATCAGCACGTTGAGCAACGTGCCATGTTGCCTTTCTGATGCATCAAGTATATAAAGGTCTCACACTTAGAAGTTAAGATATAAATCAAAAACCACGACAAGTAGAGGATAGGGACAACGGAAAACATATAATTTTCATCCAATTACGCTGCTAAATGTTGTTCAAATCCAAATTAACATCGGGTATCGAAGTATAAGGCTACAGGGAGCATTTCTATGGAGTTAGTTTCGTGAAATTCACCCAGTAAATCATCGTTCCGATGAGCCAAATTTGTTGGAATTGCTCCAAACTAGTGTCAGTACGATCCCAGGCTTAAAGTAAGCATTTCTCCTTTCCAGATTCCCGATAAATTACGAGTTTTTTATCGTCTTTCGATAAGTTGAAGTATAGTCAGTATATATATATATATATAAGTTATTGTTTTCTTCAAGTATAGTAATGAAGTTAGCCCTATTCTTCCGTTAATATGATAACAGTTGGGAAGAACAGCTGAATACCAGCCGAACCTCACCAGTTAATCAGTAAATAGGGAATGAGGTATGTTAAGGCATTTTCTTTCAGCAAGTTAGTTTCTTCAGCATAGTAATCCAGTATGAATTCTGTTGGGTAGTTTGGAATGCCTACACGCAAGTGCACATGGTCGAACAAGTAGTAAAATGGCTAGAGTAGCCAAGTATCGATCCCACAGGGCTAGACCACGGTAATAATCTAATTAAGTGTTAATAAACTCTAACTCTAATAATGCAGACAACAGTTTCAAGAAGATTTTGGGAGTTTGTTTTCTAATTTATACTAATCTAAAACAAATGTACAATTTGAGTCTGAACTATAGTAATGAGCATGCTGAGGCTAAAACAAACATGCAGGGAAGCAATTTATTGATACAAATTGGTTAATCTTTCCTTCGGTTGCTAGTCAAGAATTATTACCTATGGATTAAAACTCTCGTATTTAACCCAACTTAAGAATCATGAACCTTCCACCTCATTTCTGTAATAAGAAGAAATTCATGTTCTAGCCATACGAAACCGATTCCTTAATTGACTAATACGACTTTCAGATATATTTCTATTCTGAAGGTAAATCAATTCTCAATTTTCCCAAACCAAGAAGAGATCATATCCTATTAATTCACAACTTTCCAATTTCTTTCTCTTTCGAGCACAAACTGGATTTTTTAGATATACATTAATATTGGCCACATATTAATGCAGTAAGAACAAGAATTAATAGAACAACCATGGAGGAAAAGATGAAAAACCAAGATGATCAATAATCACATTCCACTACAAATGTTCTTAACCTCAGCAAGAAGTGAATTTAGCCACTCATTTGTGGATTAAACATCGTTAAATGAGTGTAAATCATACAAATAATTGAAATAAGAAAGAAAGAGATAGAGAAGAACCCTAAGCATTTCGTCCCCTCAACTGCCTGTAACCCACATTCTTGCTCAACCAAGTCAGAATAATTAAAAATAAACCTAAGTGTGCTATTTATACTAGTGGGAATTTTTCGCGGAATAATAAGCAACGTGTCACGGAGTGCATCGCGGAGCACTACCTTTGTGACACGCCACAAACGCGGACCCTCACTGGAATCCGGTCCTCCAGGTAATTATGCCCAACGTGCCACGACATGCAACGCGGGGCTTGGCCAACATGCCACGGCCCCGACGCGGACCTTCACTGGAACTTGGCCTATTTTTATCATCCAGGGCAGAATGCATCCGCGATGGTAGCGTGACACGGCTCCATCGGGGAGCCCCTTAATTTGCTGCATAACCTTGGCCTTTTCCACTGCTCGCTTTCGAGTCTATTCCCGATTTCTCCCAACATGCATCTTAGCTTCCTAAAATTACATTTTTCCTGCAAAACAACACTAATCATGTTGGTTAGTATAAATTCACATTTTAACTACAAATCACATGAGAATGTACAACTATCAATTGATAAACAAGACGAAATGAAGCATTTGAGTATTACTTGGGCATATAATTCTGCCCAAGATCACTTACCCCACACTTAAAAACTTTGTTCATCCTCGAACAATAATCTCACATCTCGTGCAATTGACACCCGATCATACCTCTTTGGCTCGACAATTCAAGCTATAGTTATACCGATTATTTACATAGCAAATCATCAAGAAAACATGCATAGTCTCATCAATACAATGACATTCAACACATTAAGACCTCCTAGACTCACGAGTCAACTCTCGATCTCGGCAAACTCATGCAAATCAGCTGATCAAGACATCCGACATGAAATTAAATCTCTCGTCAAGCATATGCCCTCACAACACAAGAGAAGTTCCCCCTTTACAATCATATGATCTCAAAAACATTATATGCAGGGGCATATGAACACAATTTCGCTCTCTCTCCCAAAGAATTCACATGCATCATGTCATGACCTATAAGCTTTCCTCTAGTGTATTACTCTACTAATATAAGGACGAGTGATGTAAGATCACGTAGGACTTAATGGGTTGTAATGTAATCAAAGGAACTAGTACATACTGGGCTAATCAATAATAGCAACTAGCACCCTTAAGCGATTTTCCATACATCCCACCACATTATGGGCATTGTTTCTTCCTTCATCCTCCCCTTTCTTGAAGCCTTTCTTTATTTTTGTTCCCATTTCTTTAAGCACACTCGACTTAGTAACAAAGATTATTTATACATCTTCATTTTATTAAATTCGGCAAGTGCACCTTTGACCTTTTCCTTACTTTCACCGTCTCCGCTTTTCCTTTCTTTTCCCAATTACCACTCCTTGATACTGTGGGAAAATTTCTTTTCTTGAGCGCTTAAGAGTTTTGGATCAAATTCATGGATAATGAAAAGAAGGGGTTAAGCTCGGTTTGTACCTTTTTGACAAAAGAAAAAAAAAGGCTAAAGGCTCAATGGGCTAACTAGGATGTACATTCAAGGTAGGTACGATAATGAAAAAAAACTTTCGGTTAAATCAAAGAAATGCCTACATCCTTTCCTATCATACACATCCTTCATTTCGTTTCATACACACACCAGGCAAGTTCTAGACATTTCACAATAGCATGGTAGAATTGAAACCCCACCACACTCTCATTGCACATGCTCAACCCAAGACATATTCACAGACTCTTCAATCAGCTAATTACAAGAATTCAAACATTAAGCCTCAATCACACCGAATCGAACTCTACGGTCTAGGCATCTCAACATGTTCACAAAGTTGCATTCTTTCATATGAATCACCTTTGCATTCTAAACATCATGTACAACACGCAACCAGAATTTCGAACCATAAAGTAACAACACATTTGGGATACAAACAAAGAAAAGAAAAAATTAAAAAGAACAAAAGAAATCTACTCCTATCAACTACATTTCCCTTAAGACGGTCGTCATCCATCCATCATAGGGAACGGTCACTATTTACGACTTCGGTTCAATGGGACTATTCTCGGTAAAAGCACCGAAAACAAATGCCGAGAAACCCAATAAAAAAAAAGGTTTCACGAAATTTTAAAAATATCGATAATTTCGATAAAATAAAAATATTTATACAACCAGCTAACAACAACTCCATACATGCACACAACAGCTTCACATTAATTATACCAAATTACAATACAAAACATAAACATCAAAATCACAGGGTCACAATTCTTCACAGGCACAACAACAAAACAGAAGCATAAACAACAACAAAACAACCAGCACCTAACTACTCCCACCCCACACTTAAATCGAACACTGTCCCCAGTGTTCACAAAATTCAGCATAGCACAAGAGTAGGTGGTGAAACTCCCTGATCAATCGAAGTATTCCACTTCTTCGTCAGGTGCGGTTGCCTCATCCCCCATATCCGAATCACCGCTGCTATCCTCATCTGACTCAACATCTGAGTCATCGTGGCGTGTCTCCTCGTCTGTGGGGACATCATCATCAACGGGCTCTACAAAAGCTGGCCCCACTCAGCATAGAGCCCAGGCATTTTCGCCGAAGGGGTAGTCCAACTCTAGCTGCCACAGCTCATCTTCTGTTGCTGGCCTCCCGCCTCTGCACAACTGTAGCATCTGCATCCCGAACATGCAGGCCATATACTAATCATCCCGAGCATGTCGCTCAGCTAATGTGAGAACTGGCCCATGAGTGGTGTCGGGTGCCTTAGTTTTGGTGACGTCCAAGGCACGCCTCTGTATCTACGGGATGTAGTCAAGGGCCTCTTCCTCAACATCTAGGTCCCTCAGGAAAGTGGTCAGCAAGCCTCCAAACCCGTACCTGTGCCCTTGATGCAAACAGGCTCTCTTCATGGCGGAGATGATCACCGCTCCTACATTAATCTCCATCCCTTTCATCAGGGCGTATACCAAGCACACACGATCCTAGGTGACATCTGTCATGTGCACCCCCAGGATCAGGCAGGAACACACGATCTTAAGCCAAATTCTAGCTTCCTTGTTCATTTGAGAATAGGGCAGCATTTGATGGTAGCCCCTCTCCTTATGCCTGCTCCACCATGCTGTAGAACGTGCTCCACACAGAGTGCGTCTGATGTCTGCATATGGTGTAGTGATGTTCAGCTGCCGGAGTACATGGGTGTCTGTGTCTCACGCCCCCAAAATGGCATTAAGGTGATGGGGCTCAAAAGTGACTACCTGCCCCCTTATTTTGACAGTGTGACTTCGGAGTGTCGGGTTCTAGTTGTCGTAGAATTCCCGAATCAGGTGGAGTTTGCACTCCTTGGGCTCTTCAAAAATGAAGTTCAGCACAGCAGCGTCATTCCGGTGTACAATTCTGGGGAACTCCTGTGCCAACGGCTCCCTTGCAATATGCTCCTTGGGGAAGTATTTTCTCTTCTTATGCTTTGTGTACCATTTCTTCCCTTCCTCTGTCACCCATCGGGTTCCGTATTGACGGCGTTGGCCGCGCGAAACCGCTGGTGCTGCTGGGACTGCTATTCCCAGTCTAATTCTTTTCCTTCCGGCGCCCGATGTAGATGCGCCTTTTCTTTTGTCTTGCCTGCTTGCCATTGTTCCTGTCAAATCAAACAGACAGCCCCAATATTATTCAAATTAAAATTAGCTTCGACTAAGGTTGGGTTAAGCTGGGCCACCCCACACTTAGTCTTTAGCCACAATTACAGTATTACGGCAAGACAATTCTCACTTTCCAATTTACAATAAAAAAAACAACATGCCTCGTGCATTCAGAGAATTCTATGGAATAAATTCTACGCACTACTCATACTTCGTACAGCTAATCCAAATATCACCATCGATACCATTTCATCACATAGCACTTAGCAAAAACAAAAAAACATCTCTTAACCCAACCTATGTAATTCACCAAGTTCTATGCAATTCAACAATTTCATTCTCCCGAAAATCAATCGTTTACTTAGCATATTCACAATAAGCACAACGCAATTCATCTTACCCAACATGCCCAACCCATAATTTCCACATTTTCAATCGCATTTAGTTTCTTCGCAAACAAATTCTAACCCTAGCTACATATTTCACCAAAATTTGATCAAGCATGTATTTATCGAGTTCATACAATCAAAATGATACTACGAACCTCAATCAACAATAACTTAAATGAATTCAAGCTCAATTTACAATTAGGGCAAGTTTTACTCACTTTACATGCTCAAAATCGACAAATTTGACAAGAATTGAGAAGAAAGTAGAGAACATACCTTTAGTTCGATGAAATCGAAGAAAAGTCGAAGAAAACTTGTGCCTAAGTCTGTGTTACATTGGGGAAGGGGGAGTTTTTGGGTTTTTGTCGCGGAGGGGGTGAGAAATGAGGGAAAATTGAGGGAATTCGGGGTTAAAAAGGGGTAATTTCGCGCGGGTCACCCGGCGACCCGGTGTGACCCTTCGCAATTAAAGCCTCAACGTGTCGCGGAGGGTAACGCGGAGCACCCCCTCCGTGACATGGAGCCAACGCGGAGGTATTCTGGAATTTTAAAAATTCCAGAATTAAACCTCAACGTGTCACGGAGGGTAACACAGAGTCTCTCCTCCGTGATACGGAGCCATCGGCTAGGCTCACTGTTTTGCCACTTTTTATTATTTTTCTCACCTCAATTTTTCCTTTGCGATCCTTTGCATTTTTGCCCTCCGTTCAACCTGAAATTCATCTCACAACAAGAAATTGGTTAGAAATCATAAGTTTCTCATAAAATACAATTTTTGTTTTTATTTTTATTTTTCTAAATTTTTTTTGTCTTTCTTTTTTTCTTTTTCGAAATCTACTCAAGTATTACAAATATTTCACGGGTTGCCTCCCGTGCAGTGCCTGATTTACCATCGCGGCTCGATGTCATTGAAGCTTAGTCATCCTCTAGTGTGACGGTGTCTTCTCTCGACTACCGTCCTCACCCCAGTAATGCTTACATCGTTGCCCATTGACTAAGAACGTGGCACTTCGATCTTGTTGCCACAACTCTACTGCCCCGTGCGGGGTCATTCTCACTACCTCAAATGGCCCTGACCATTTGGACCGCAGCTTCCCTAGAAACATCTTCAATCTTGAATTGAAGAGCAACATTATCTGCCCCTGCTCAAAAATACGATGCACCACATGCTTATCATGCCACCTCTTTGTTCTTTCTTTGTAGTACTTGGCACTCTCATAAGCATGCCAACGAAACTCTTCAAGTTCGCTGAGTTGCATCAGCCTCTTCTTGCCTGCTAGCTCTAAGTGCATATTCAATTTCCTCACGGCCCAGAAAGCTCGGTGCTCTAGCTCCACTGGCAGATGACACGCTTTACCATAGACCAATCGGTATGGAGAAGTTCCAATCGGTGTCTTGTAAGCAGTTCTGTAAGCCCACAACGCATCATCGAGTTTGCTTGACCAATCACTACGTTGTGCATTCACTGTTTTCTGGAGAATCTGCTTCACTTCTCTATTCGACACCTCCACTTGCCCACTAGTTTGGGGATGATATGCTGTTGCCACCTTGTGGCGCACCCCATACTTAGCTAGTAGCTTCTTGAAACTTGAATTTACAAAATGAGCCCCTCCATCACTGATAATGGCTCGGGGTGTCCTGAACCTAGTGAGAATGTGTTTTTTCACAAATTTTGTTACCACCTTGTTGTCATTCCTGGGGCAAGCTATTGCTTCAACCCACTTTGATACATAATCAACGGCCACCAAGATGTAACGATTACCAAATGACAGTGGGAACGGGCCCATGAAATCTATGGCCCATACATCAAAGGTCTTTACTTCCAGTACATTCTGCAGCGACATCTCTTGCCTCCTACCAATTGTGCCTGTCCGCTGACATCTATTGCACATTTTGACGTATGCCATAGAGTCTCTGAACAGTGTAGGCCAAAAGAAACCTGACTATAGGACCTTGTTTGCTGTCCGCTCGCCTCCGTGGTGCCCTCCATAAAATGAAGAGTGACAACTCCTCAAAACCTCTACAATCTGGCTCTCCGGGATGCATCTTCTCATCACCTGATCCGGTCCCTGTTTAAACAAGTATGGCTCATCCCAAATAAAATACCGGCAATCATGCCTCAATTTTTTTTTTCTGCTGAGCCGTAGCCTCCGGTGGATAGACTCCACTCACTAGCAAGTTCACTATGTCTGCATACCAGGGAACCTCAACTTCCCCTATTGCAGAGAGCTGCTCATCTTGGAACTCCTCTTTGATGTTATCACCTTCCTTCACATGCGACCGGCTTTCCAATCGCGATAGGTGATCTGCCACCTGATTTTGTCTCCCCTTTCTGTCCTTAATTTCTAGATCGAACTCCTGCAACAACAGAATCCATTTGATTAGCCTGGGCTTTGCATCCTTCTTGTTAAAAAGATACTGAATCGCTGCATGATCGGTATACACCACTACTCTCGAACCCACCAAATAGGACCTGAATTTATCAAATGCAAACACCAATGCTAGCATCTCCTTCTCTGTGACTGTATAATTGCTTTGGGTAGTGTTCAGTGTTTTGCTTGCATAATGAATAGAATGAAAGATTCTATTTCTCTGTTGCCCCAATACAGCTCCCACAGCCACATCGCTTGCATCACACATCAGTTCAAATGGTTGTTCCCAATCCGAAGAAATAAGGATAGGTGCTTCTATCAATTTCTTCTTCAACTCCTCGAATGCTTTGACAAACTCATCATCCAACTCGAACTTCACCTCTTTTTCTAGCAATCTGCATAATGGTCTAGACATTTTGGAGAAGTTTTTGATGAACCATCTGTAGAACCCTGCATGCCCGAGAAAACTGCGAACACCCTTCACCGACACAGGTGGTGGTAGCTTCTCAATAACTTCTATCTTACCACGATCAACCTCCAACCCTTTTCAAGACACTTTATGGCGAAGGACGATACCCTCCTTGACTAAGAAATGGCATTTCTCCGAGTTGAGTACAAGGTAGGATTCTTCGCAGTGAGCTAGCACCCTGTCAAGGTTCTGCAAACAAGTAGCAAACGAATTATCGAAAACAAAAAAATCATCCATAAATACCTTAACGAAATCCTCCACCATGTCGTGGAAGATAGCTATCATGCATCTCTGGAATGTGGCAGGTGCATTGCATGACCCAAATGGCATCCACCTAAAAGCATATGTCCCATAAGGACAGGTGAAAGTAGTCTTCTCCTGATCCTCCGGTGCTATGGCTATTTGGTTATAGCCAAAGTACCCATCAAGGAAACAATAATATTCTTGTCCAGCCAACCTGTCCAGTATCTGATCAATGAACGGGATAGTTTAGTGATCTTTTCTTGTGGCTTCATTAAGCTTTCTGTAGTCCATGCAAATTTGCCATCCTGTGACGCTTCGTGTAGGGATCAGCTCATTTTTTTCATTGGTGACCACAGTCATCCCTCCTTTCTTTGGAACGCACTAAACGGAGCTGACCCATTCGCTTTCCGAGATAGGATGGACCACACCTGCATCAAGCCACTTAATTATTTCTTTCCTAACGACATCCTTCACTGCCGGATTCAACCTTCACTGCCGGATTCAACCTTCACTAAGGCTGAACAGTTGGCTTTTCTCCTGTCTCTATGAAAATTCTGTGTGTTCAAAAAGCTGGATTGATACCCTAAATATCTGACATTTGCCAGCCCATTGCTTTCTTCCTTTTTATGAGGACACCCAATGCTTCCTTTTCCTGTGCCTCCGTCAATCCTGCGGAGATGATGACTGGCAAAGTATCATCTTCCCCTAAAAAAACATATTTTAAATGGGGAGGCAATTCTTTCAATTCCAGCTTTGGTGCTTCCTCAATAGATGGTTTCGGCAATGGTTCCAGAGACCTCATTAGAGACTGAAATTCCGGCTTCCTGGGATGCCTTTGTGGCTCATTCAGCATTTGTACCACCTCATAAGCATCTCTATCTCCGAAATGATCGGAGTTCATCAACACTTTTTCCAATGGGTCTTGAGATTCAACAATCTAACGAATTTCTACTTGATCAAGCACACTGATTGTTGAAAGCTCCTCATGTATGGCCGACAGCTTCATGGCCCTTAAATAAATCAAATACCTCCACCTTGTCGTGTGCCCGCATGGTTAGCTGCCCTGCAGCTACATCAATCAGTGCTTTCCCGGTCATCAAGAAAGGACGTCCCAAAATAAATGGGACTTCCGCATCCGGCTCAAAATCCAGCATAATGAAGTCAACCGGGAAGATAAGGGAGCCCACTTGCACCAACACGTCCTCCACAATGCCATCTGGTCTAGCCAAAGAACGATCCGCTAGTTGCAAGATCACTGTTGTCGGTCTAGGACTACCTAGCCCCAATTTCTTGAATACCGATGTCGGCATCAAGTTAATGCTCGCTCCCAAATCACATAATCCACGAGCTTGGATACTCTTCCCAATTGTAAGTTGAATTGTAAAGCGCCCAGGGTCTTTGAGCTTTTGTGGGCAACCGATTTTGTATCCGGGAAGTGCACTCCTCCGTAAGCGCCACCGTAACGTACTCCGTCAACCTGCTTTTGTTCGCCACGATGTCCTTGATATATTTTTCGTACTTCGGCACTCCCTGCAAAACATCAACAAGAGGTAAATTAATGTGTACCTGTTTAAGCACCTCCATGAACTTTTTGAAACACGCTTCCTCCTTGTGTTTCTTTAATCTTTGAGGGAACGGGGGTGGTGGTCTTTCTGGTTCAGCTTCCTTCTCCTTCCCCTTAGCATCATTGTATTCCCTCTCCTTCTCCAATGCTCCCGACTGCTGTGGTGGTCTTTCTGGTTCCACATCCTTGAGTTGCAAACCACTCCTTGTGGTCACTGCATTCACTTGCTTGGGGTTGAGGTCAGTGTCACTTGGAAGTCCTCCTCTCGGCCTGGTGTTCTGAGCTCCATCTAGTTGCCCAAACTGGTACTCCAATTCCTTTGTAGCTAACTGATTGTTCTTTACATCGGTAGCCAATTTCACATAGTCAGCCTGCAATTGAGCTTGGTTAGCTATCATCGTTTTGAACATTTCCTCGATATTGGGTGATGGTGGTGGAGGAGGTGCATTGTTGCTTCTGTATTGCAGCTGATAGTGCTACTGCCGTCCTTGATTTCTCTGTGCTCCCTGACTCGAACTCTGCCCTTGATGGCTGTTACTACCCCAAGAGAAATTCGGATGACTTCTCCAATTAGAGTTGTATTTGTTGCCATACTATTGGTGATTATTTCTCTGTACATTACCAACAAAGTTTACTGAATCAGGATTCGCACCACAACACTTAGTTGAGTGGTCATTACTGCCGCACACTTCACACCAAATTTGCTGCACTACATTCACTGGTGCTTGAGAGTGATTCATGCTCATATTGCTGAAGTGGGTATTGAGTTGATTCTGTAATGCAGCTATCTGTGCAGCGATAGCTGTAAATCCATCCACTTCCAAGACTCCTACCGCTTTCCTTGTTCCTCCTCTAGAAGAGTCCTCATTCCACTCTAGATTTCCCTGCGAAATACGGTTCAACAAAGTATGCAGCTCCTCATAAGTTTTTCTAATGCTTGTCCCCCAGCTGCTGAGTCTAGCAAGATTTTTGTGTGGGGTTCCAAACCCTCTATGAAAGTATGCACCAGCACATAATTGGATTGGTGATGATGAGGACAATCCCGCAACATAGATTTGAATCTTTCCCAAGCTTGATACAAATTCTCTCCCTCTCTCTGTTTAAAACATAGAATTTGACTTCTAAGTCCTGCTGTTTTGTCGAATGGAAAGAACCGTATCAAGAATTTCTTTGCAAGATCATCCCAAGTAGTGATGGAATTAGGTGGCTCAGCTTTCAGCCATCTCTTTGCTTCTCCCAAAAGTGAAAATGGGAACAATGTAAGCCTGACATAATCGGGTGACACTCCTGCTGTGATGTAAGTGTTACTTATCTCCAAAAAGTTTTGGAGATGTTGTTGTGGATCCTCATGAGGGAGACCTGTGAATTGCCCGCTGGTGTGCAGCAATTGCACCATATTCTATTTAAGCCCGAACCTCCCTCCTGGCTCAGTTTTGCAAATGCTAGATTTAACGTTGTTAGCATGTGGGATTGCCACTTCGCGAACCAGCCTAGCTGCCATTTCTTCGGGCACTAACACTGCCCTTACAATAGGTGGATTCTATTATTGCTCCAGGATTGTCTGTCTAAGAAACTGCAGCTTTCTCTCTAGAGCTTCTCTCCTTTGACGATGAAACTGTCTTTTCGACTCTAAGTGTGAATCCAGCAGCTCCTTGTCCCTTGCCAGTGTTCAACAGAATTCAATATCTGTAAAAGACAAGCTAAGACCAAGTTGTCAACACTAATAAGAAATCGTAAACTAACACTTAAGACAACAATTTTACCAAATTGCCAGTCCCCGACAACGGCGCCAAAGACTTGTTTGGTGGTTTGGAATGCCTACACGCAAGTGCACGTGGTCGAACAAGTAGTCAAATGGCTAGAGTAGCCAAGTATCGATCCCACTGGGACTGGACCACGGTAATAATCTAATTAAGTGTTAATAAACTCTAACTCTAATAATGCACACAACAGTTTCAAGAAGATTTTGGGAGTTTGTTTCCTAATTTATACTAATCTAAAACAAATGTAAAATTTGAGTCTGAAGTATAGTAATGAGCATGCAGAGGCTAAAACAAACATGCAGGGAAGCAATTTATTGAAACAAATTGGTTAATCTTTCCTTCAGTTGCTAGTCAAATATTATTACCTATGGATTAAAACTCTCGTATTTAACCCAACTTAAGAATAATGAACCTTCCACCTACATTTCTGTGATAAGAAGAAATTCATGTTCTAGCCATACGAAACCAATTCCTTAATTGACTAATACGACTTTCAGATATATTTCTATTCTGAAGGTAAATCAATTCTCAATTTTCCCAAACCAAGAAGAGATCATATCCTATTAATTCACAACTTTCCAATTTCTTTCTCTTTTGCGCGCAAACTGGATTTTTTAGATATACATTAATATTGGCCGCACATTAACACAGTAAGAACAAGAATTAATAGAACAACCATGGAAGAAAAGATGAGAAACCAAGATGATCAATAATCACATTCCACTACAAATGTTCTTAACCTCAGCAAGAAGTGAATTTAGCCACTCAATTGCGGATTACATCGTTAAATGAGTGTAAATCATACAAATAATTGAGAAATAAGGAAGAAAGATATAGAGAAGAACCCTAAGAATTTCGTCCCCTCAACTACCTGTAACCCACGTTCTTGCTCAACCAAGTCAGAATAATTAAAAATAAACCTAAGTGTGCTATTTATACTAGTGGGAATTTTTCCCGGAATAACAAGCAACGTGTCACGGAGTGCATCGCGGAGCACTGCCTCCGTGACACGCCACAAACGTGGACCCTCACTGGAATTCGGTCCTCGAGGTAATTATGCCCAACGTGCCACGGCGTGCAATGCAGGGCTTGGCCAACGTGCCACGGCCCCGACGCGGACCTTCACTAGAACTTGGCCTATTTTTATCATCCGGGGTAGAATGCATCCGCGATGGCAGCGTGACACGGCTCCATCGCGGAGCCCCTTAATTTGCTGCATAACCTTGGCGTTTTCCATTGCTCGCTTCCGAGTCTATTCCCGATTTCTCCCAACATGCATCTTAGCTTCCTAAAATTACAGTTTTCCTGCAAAACAACACTAATCATGTTGGTTAGTATAAATTCACATTTTAAATACAAATCGCATAAGAATGTACAACTATCAATGGATAAACAAGACGAAATGAAGCATTTGAGTATCACTTGGGCATATAATTCTGCCCAAGATCAAATTCCAGTAAAGCGTGTTAGGAGTATGTTATAATGTTAGTTTTTATTGTCAGTCGAGACCCGTAAATTGTATTGTTTTTGGCTGGATTATTCATGTATAGCTTCCGTGACCGCCCCAGGGTTCATAGCTGTGTCGACTCACCCGCCAGGGGCGAGGATACGTCACTCTATGGAGGAGCATGCCATCCACAAGGGACGATGATAGGGATCTAGCTCCTCATATTTGTTGTGGTTGGCCTTATACACACCCCCGCCGAGCGCTTACACGCGGGGTGTAGATATCAGGAGTCCTCCGGACTTAAGCACAGCTATAGTCAGGGGTCGAGCTGGCCCAGTTGCAGACCAGGGGATCGACAGGACGCTTATAGCTGATAGTTGACTCAGTATGACCTGGATAGGGGTATATAGATTGAGGTGTACTCACTAGAGTTAATGGGGGCCCAGGTGGGTGGTTCTGTGCTGATTGTACCTTTCGGCTTATGGGGACCAGGTAAGGTTTATGTTGCTTTAGTTACTGATAGTGAGATAGTAGGATGCCTCGTTTGTCAGGTATGACCCCTTACCCTCCTTATCACAGTTATGTTTAGTCTTGATTTCACTACTTCAATCAGTTTCAGTCTGTTTCCTATACTTTAGTTATTGTCAGTTCTTTTTCCTTACTTTCAGTTATTTAAACTTACTGCTTTACATACTCAGTACCTGTGGTACTGACACCCTCTTCTGGGCGCTGCATTACTTGCCTGCAGGTGCAGATAGACGAGGAGCAGGTCCTTTGTAGTTCCAGTCAGCCGTACAGAGCCATCTGCTCCTTTCTTTCGGAGCGTATGTGATAGAGGTTTACTTCTTTTGTCTGTACAGTATAGGTAGGTCGGGGCCCTATCCCGACCATCTTATTACTCCTAGAGGCTTGCAGATTGCATTACTTCCCTGTGGTTAGATGATATCGGCCATGTGGGGCCCATATGTGTTTTAGACTATGTGTGTTGGCTGTGTGGAGCCCTATTTAGTTCTGGATTGATGGCCTTGTCGGTCATAGCTCAGTTTAGCATCCGATTTTACTTTTCAGTTATAACTAGACTCCCTATGTTTGTTCGTTTCTGGTTAGCTCTTTATTTTCACAGGTGGCTATAGGCCTTGACGGTCGGGGGTTGTATTTACAGCCACTATATAGGCTCAGTCAGCTCAGCAGTCCAGGTCCTAGTAGGGCACCAGGTGCTAGTCATGCCTCCCAAGGTGGAGCGTGACACCCGAGAGGCCCCAAGTCGACCCATGGTTTCATTCACTTTAAGTGGAATACTGAACATAAGGCATAACAGAATGTAAATGTATCATAGCATATCATAACATTTGGAAGTACTAGACATATACATAAGTTGAGTACTACATACTGTCTGAAAGCCTCTAACATGTAAGATGGGTTGATGGGACAACACCCACAACTAACCCGACCAAATATTGAAACATAGAACATCACACATGCTTAATCAAACGACCCTCTAAACATAAGGACTCACCAACAAAGATGAAACTGAACTCTGGGATTGACTAAGGATGAGGGTGAGACTGGGAGCCAAGTGTTGTATCATAAAATGATATAGCATAGAAAGTATGCAGTCAGTACGTGAAATGTATCGAGTATGCAAGGTAAGTAAACAGACATTTAAAATACATGAAACTCAAAAAACATCATAAGAGTAGGACATCATGCTCATATCATAAATATCGTGACATAACCTAAAGCTTAAGGTTTTCAAATTATTCGTAAACAATTCATTTTCATAATCACGAGGAAACTTATCGAATCATCACTTGATCCAATAACATAAACATAACAATGCATGAAACATGCGAAACAATGGGAGGACTCATCATAACCGACACAATCATGGTAGAGCCTTTCATGATGCCCCAACTATCTCACTCAAGTGGGCAGAGTCGCCCTTGGCTTGCCAGGCGAGGGACGTGCATTATGTGATATCACTAAATAGAGGATCATTATCATTGTAATGTATCATTATAAACCCATGGTGGCACGTGGTTATGAGACACCAGAGTAGTCCTTTGAACACTGGGCTACTCGGTGCTAGACTCGGCTCCCAAAAACATGCATATTAGACCCATATGTAAATCAATAACATCATTCATTAAGATTCATGGCTAAAATAAATATTCATCATTCATTGATCCCCATTAAAACATGATAAGCCAAGAATCAAAGGCCCTTTAGCTAGCCAGCATCATAAATTGGTAAATCATGAGATTCGTTTCATAAACCGTAAATCATTCTTCAAAATTTTGGCATTGCCCAATACGTTACCATGATTTACAATACTCAATTCATTCAAAAACATACTTATAAACATGGGTAACTTGAAAATATGATTTTTATCATCAATAGTTCATAAATCATAAGGTCCATGCATACTTGAAGATCATGCATATAACTTGTAAATCCTCAAATCATGTTAGGTATTTGAATAAATTCATATTTCAAATTATAGATCATGCTGGGTCTTTAAATATCAATAATTGAAGTGTAGATCATAAATCGATTCATCATAGATCATGCATAATTAGGCTTAATTGAGTAGAAATCGAAATCAATAATTTTATAATCGAGAATAGTTGTAAAATTTTCTCAAAATTCATAAAATTTGATGTAATTCGCAAATCATAATGGCCCATTAGTAAATCATTAGATTTTCACAAAAATTGAATTCATAATCCCATGAGATTTTTGGTAGATTTTCATAAATTAATAGCGAATGGACATGGGTGTGAATGGAAACACCCATTCGTAACCCTACATACCTGGGTAAGATCATATTCTAGAGTACCTTGAATTCCCAATTGTTACACCCCGTAAGTTTATAGCGGTAAGCCGGCCTATTCGTATGTTGGTTGAGAGTTTTAGAGTGCTATACGTACGAGGAAAAGGCCCGGGGAAAGGCCGAATGAGTGCCAAGTCGGGATTTCGCGAAAGGAGGCCGAACCAAGCTTCCCAGAGGGACAAAGTGGCATGGAGCTGCTGCTCCGTGTTAACCAATGTTGCACGAAGCAGAATCAGCGCGTTGGCTAGCGTGCCACATTGCTTTGTATGCTGCTTCAAGTATATATAGGCCTCACCCTTAGATTTCATGTTATTTCTCAAGTAAACCACGACCATCAGAGGTGAGGACGAGGGAGAACATTTAATTTTCATCCGATTACGCTGCTAAACGCCGTCCAAATCCAAATTAACTTCCGGTATCGAAGTATAATGCTGCAGGGAGCATTTTTACGAAGTTAGTTTTGTGAAATTCGCCCGGCGAATTGTTGTCCCACCAAGCCAAAGTTGTTGGAATTGCTCCAAACTAGTGTCAATACGATCCCAGGCTTAAAGTAAGTATTTCTCCATTTTAGATTCCCGAGAAATTACGAGTTTTTGATCGTATTTCGATAAGTTGAAGTATAGTCGGTATATACATATAAAGTTATTGTTTTCTTCGAATTTAGTAATGAAGTTGGCCCTATTCTTCTATTAATATGATTATAGTTGAGAAGGGTAGTTGAATACAAGCTGATACTCATTAGTTAGCCAGAAAAATGGCGAACGAGGTATGTAAGGCTTAACTCTCGGAAAGTATCCTTGTCGTATAGTGTTACGACTTATGTTCTCAAATAGAAATAACGATCTCAAACGCTGCAAACAGTTTCTACCATTAGATTGTAATTCTATATGTTGTAACTAGCCGTTATTGATATATAAATATATAAATATCAGATATGTTGCGAGTAACTGCTAATAAGTATTATAGTTACATAAATTCGGGTAGCTGTTAGAGAATGTATACAGATCGTACTACAGGAGCCCTCGCTAAAAGGGAGCTAGTTAAATGTGATTCACGTATGACACTACATAAACTCTTTTAGTTCTCAGTTTATTGTGATGGTAGACTTATATGTTTGTTTCCAGGCCTAGACTTCAGAAGGTCATAAGAGTTATTGGCCTGAATTAGTTGGTTAAAAAGTATGGGCATAGTTAGGCAGTCTAACGACCAGTTGGTGCCTGTATTGGTAGGAAAGAATCCCTAGAGGTCATTGACGTTATTGATGTGCCCGCAAGTGTACGGGTCATTCAAGTAATATAGTGGCCCTTTTTAAGAGCCGGAATGTCGAACCCACAGGGACTGGACCAATTCAGCTAACTATCAAGTTCAAGTGTGATATTAAATGCCGCAAGTGTTGATTATAGAAGTTTTTCGATATAGTTTAACTAAGTCTAATTGTGTTCAACAAAGTATTTTGAATTCATTCAAGGAGCAACATAGAGTTAAAGACGGATAATCATGCGATACTACGATTTGCAATAGTTTAAGTATGAAACTATCAATTGTCATCTCACATAGTTAGAATTGCATATTCATGGCCTTCCGAGCCTCTAAACACGACAAACTAGCCTCACTACTACATTGAGGGCGAGGATGCTAATTCTAGTTCGTGGGCAATTAACTACGTTGATGTGGTTTATGGGGCTATACCATTGATTAGGGTCCTTCCGTACCTCCAACCATTTAACCAAACATAGCTTCAAAACTACTTCTTCGAGTGGTGGAGTGATAAATCTAAGCAGGTGTCTTTCTCTCCTCCCATTTTATCAACCAAGCAAGGTATTAGGTATATTTCTATCCTAACCACAAAATCTTATCAAAAGACAAGAACTTGCCTCTTACATTCTTATGTTCTTCCTTAGGTTTGCTTTCTCAAGCATTTGCCTAAGTTTAACGTGTGTGTTTTCATGGTGATCAATCATAAAAACAACCATAATCAAGAATGCAAGAAAAAACAACAATCAATAACTTAATTCCAACACAAATTCGTAAAAACACAATCATAACTCTTGGCTTCATCCCTAGAGGAAGGGTTCTAGCCATTCATGTTCGTAAAATTACATGAAAACATTGTTAAAGTAACATAATTACAAGAATTGGTAGAGGAGAAGATGAAATTGATGAACCCTAGGTGAGTTCTCCCACTTCTCCCTTCACTCTTGGGTGGTTTTTCAGAATAAAGTCGTGACAAAATGATTATAGGAGCTAAGGGACCTATTTATAGTAAATGAGAATTGTGCAAAATTATGCCTGTCGTGGAATGGCTCCGTGTCACGGAGTGTATCGTGGAGCACTGACTCCGTGACATGGAGGAAACGCGGAAGCACATTGGAAACTCACCAAAAATCGTCTCTAGGCAGCCCCTTGCCGCGTTGGCAGCGTGTCACACTTCTTGGGCAGCACGCTAGGTGGCCTTGGTCGCACAGCCTGCCTGCCGTGGCATGTTGCCAATGCGCAGGTCGGCTGTTTTGTGCATCTTCCTTGCCGACGTTCTCGTTTTAATTCCGATTCCAAGCCTCCACTTCACCAACTCATGAATTAGTCCCTCAAATTCATTTTAAACCTACAAAAACAAGAACTAATCTTGTTGGTTAGTGTATATATTCACATTTACATAAAATTACATGAGAATGCATATAATTAATTTGATAAACAAGACAAAACTAAGTTATAAAGCATCACTCGGGCATGCTATTTTTCCCGAGATCACAACTCCACACTTAAAGTCTTGTTCGTCCTGGAACAAACCTTTTACATTTCATGCACATTAAGACTCACATATAGCTAATTTAGCAAGATAATTCAAGCTATGACTATAATGATTATTTAAGATAGAAAGCTAAAAGTAGAGCATGCACGATTAAATCATTGAAATGAAATACAACTATGTTAAGACTTCCTAACCTCAAGAATCGACTCTCAATCTTCGCAAACTCATGCAAATCAACCGAGCAAGAAATCCAACATGAATTATATCCTTCATTAAACATGTGCCCTCACGGCAAGAGAGTTACCCATTTTCACACGCAAAAATTTTTTAAATCACAACATGTGTGGGTACATGAAAGAATTACGCTCACTCTCACAAAGAATTCACATGCATCATATAGTGACCCATAAGCTTGCCCTTAGTGTTTTACTTCACTAATTTAAGGATGTATGACCGTAAGATCAAGTAGGACTTAATGGGTTATAATGTAAGCTAAGGGACGGGTAGGTACTATTCTGGCCAGTAATAGTGACTATCTTCCCCAAGCGCTTTTAATATATCACGCACTCATTACGAACTTCCCTTCTTTTACTTCACCTTTATCTTTTTTCAGCTTTCCTTTTCCTCTTTTGTTTCCCCATTTCTTTAGGCACTCTTAGCTTATTAGTAAGGAGTTCTATAAGTAACTTTTCATTAATTTGTTTTCTTACTCACTACTAATAATAAACCACTTTCACACAAGTGCACCTTTGTCCTTTTCTCAACTTTTACAACTTGCTACTTTTCCTTCTTATTCCACGCTTCTCACTCCTTCACTCTTTGGAATTTTTCACTTAAGTTCTTAGGAGTTTTGGATCAAATTCAAGGCTAATGAAAGAAAAAGGATGAAGCTTATGTTGTTGCTATCATATAATAGGCTTAAGGCTCAATGAGGCTAACTAGGATTCAATATTCAGGGTAGGTAAGGCAAGGATTAAATATTTGGCTCATTCAAAGAAATGCCTAAATCATTTCCTACACTCTACATCCTTCATTTCGTTTTATAAACACACCAAGCAAGTTCTAGGCACTCCACAATAACACAGAATACTCAAAAACCTTACACTCATGGTACATGCTCAATTTAAGACACATTCAGCAGACTCTCAACTCAGATAATCACAAGAATTCAAAATTAAGCTTAAATCACATCGAGTCAAATTCAAGAGCCTAAGTGTCTCAAACAAAGTTATACTCTTCTCACATGCTTCAACACAAACATCACTTGCATCTTACAATCATGTATAGCACATAACAAGAACAACAAGCCATCAATTAGCTAGGGTTCAAAAACCAACACCTATTGACTAATTTTCCTCAAGACGGTCGTCATCCATCCATCGTCGGAAACAGTCCCTAACTATGACTAAAAACATTATATACATACAAATAAAAAAAATTTTATTCTTCGGTTCAAAGATCCCCGTCGGAAAAGAACCGAAAAGAAAAACCAACGGGTGATGAAGTCATGCTTAATTCAAAAATTTTCTTTCAACATTTTTTTTCCAAGAACTAATTCACCATAAATCATGAAGCACTAAAAAAATTTTAATTTTCCTTTTGAAATTTTGAAATTCCCTCACCCCACACTTGAATCCTGCTATGTCCTTATAGCATCAAATTAAAATTTAAAAAGGGTAAGAAATACTCCCCGAGGCCTTTAGGCCTAGCTAATAGAATGCTTTTCTTCAACTTTTCACAAGTGTGTGTCGACCCCACACTTTTTATCGTCCATGCTTTTTAGCTTCCTCCTCTGCGGGTACTCAGACTTCCCCTCCATCTGTGCTTAACTTTTCCACCAAAACACAAACACAATGAAAATAACAAAATCAACACGAACAAATAAAAATCACATTTGTACCTGTGGTACCCTTGAGTTGCCTCCCAAGCAGCGCCTTATTTTACGTCGCGGCACGACGTGGACTATCCTTTTCTGGACATCCTCATACTTGGGTTCCTGTTTGAGAACCACCTCCTTTTCTTTTGATTTTCAGAGGAAACAACCTCCACTCTGTTCCTCTCTTTCTCCAACTTCTTCACACTTTGAAGCCCTTTATCAGACTCGGGATGAATACTTGTCATTACCTTTGGCCATGGACCTGATGAATCCCCCACCCCACACTCATCCTCTGACAGCACACTAACCAAACAAAGGTTTCTGTAGTGCATGGATGGGTTCATTTCTTGGTATACTCGGAAGATTTCTTCTTCATCCTCGACCCTCATTTTCAGGGTCCCTACTCTCAAGTCAATCACCGCTCCTCCGGTGGCCAAGAATGGTCGTCCCAAGATTAAGGGTACCTGGTCATCAACATGAAAATCTAAGATAATAAAATCAGCAGGTATAATAAACTTACCCACTTTGATGAGAAGGTCCTCTATTATTCCATCAGGTGTCACTCGCGACTTATTTGCCAGCTGCAGCATCAACCTTGTTGGCCTCGGTATTCCCAACCTCAGGGTGTTAAATAACGATAGGGGCATTAGATTAACTGCTTCCCCTAGATCACACAAAGCTCATAGCACCTCAGCTTTACCAATTTGTATGGGGAGGGTAAAACTCCCTGGGTCTTTGAGCTTCTTCGAAATCTTGCTCAATACCCTGTAACTGCACTGCTCTGTCAGTGCTACTGTTTGGACATCCACCAATCTGACTTTGTTCGTCATCACGTCTTTCAAGTATTTAGCATACTTGGGAATTCCCTGCAAAACATCAATAAGAGGCAAATTTATGTGAAGTTCTTTAAAACTCTCAAAGAACTTTTTGAAGCATTCCTCCTCCTTGCTCTTTCTGAATCTCTGAGGGAATGGTGGTGGTGGTCTTTGTGCTGGCTGCGATGAAGATTGTGCATTTTGTTGCCCAGCACTCTGATTTTCTCCCTTGTCAGTGGATGGTCCTGGTCTAACCAACTTCGGCTGCACCTCCTTTCTTTTCTCTGTTGGCTCTGCATCAGCTAATTGCTTGCCGCTTCTCAAACTGATGGCATTGACCTGCCGGGGGTTAGGATCTGTGTCGCTTGGTAATCCCCCCTGTGATCTCATGTTTTGAGCAGCTGCCATCTGACCCATTTGTTTTTCAAGATTGCGGGTGGCCACTTGTTGATTCTTTAAGTCTGCTACCATCCTCGCCTGATTTTCTGCTAACTGAGTCTAGGTCTCCATGATTTTCTTCAATGTTTCCTCAATGCTGCTCTCAATTGACCATCATTCTGCCTATTCTACTGATACTGCTGTTGTTGAGGTTGTTGATAACTTTTCTTTTGGTTTCCACCCCAAGAAAAATTCGGGTGGCCCTGCCAATTTCTGTTGTAGTTGTTTCCAAAATTCCGATTGTTCCGCTGCACATTCCCAACAAAATTGACTGATTCCAGATTGGCTCCACAAGATTCTGCATTATGGCCATTATTACCATAAATTTCACACTAACTTGGAGCTTGCTGAACTGCATTAACCTGGCCCTATTGTTGGTTCATACTCAGTTTATTGAACTGAGTCATCATCTGATGCTAGAATGAAGCTAGCTATGCTGCCAAGGCATTCATACCATCTACCTCTATCAACCCTGATCTCTTTCCTGCCCCTCTCGATGACTTGCTGTGCCACTCTGGATTTCCTTGAGCAATTCTGTTCAACAAAGTGTACAACTCATCATAAGTCTTCTCTAAGGCTTGCCTACCCGATGCAGAGTCCAGTAAAATTTTCGTGTGTGGGTCTAGACTTTCTACAAAGGTCTGAGCCAGCACTTCATTCAATTGCTGGTGATGGGGACAGTCTCTCAATAATGACTTGAATCTTTCCCAAGCCAAATATAAATTCTCATCATGCCTCTGCTTGAAACTTAGTATTTCACTTCTCAACTTTGCAGTCTTTCCTGAAGGAAAAAAATCTGATAAGGAACTTCTTTGCCAAATCATTCCAAGAAGTTATGGAGTTCGGTGGCTCAGCTTTCAACCACTTCTTTGCCTCGCCCAACAATGAAAATGGGAAGTGGGTAAGTCGGACATAATTTGTGGACACGCCGGTGGGGACAAATGTGTCAGTAATCTCAAGAAAGTTCTATAAGTGTTGTTGCGGGTCCTCATGTGCCATCCTAGTTAATTGACCACTAGAATGTAACAGCTGCACCATGTTCTACTTCAATTCAAAGTTCCCTCCAGGCTCCAGTTTACAGATACTAGAGTTCACATTAGTTGCTTGTGGGATTGCCACTTCGCGAACTTGTCTAGTTGCCATTGCTTCCGGTGACAATTGTGCTTGTCCTGTAGGTGGTTGTTGTTGTACCTTCTCTTGAAGTCTCTTCAGCTTTTTCTCTAGAGCTACTCACTTTCACAAATGGATTTGACGTTCAGGTTCAAGCAACGGTTCCACAAGCTCTCTTTTCTTAGCCAGCTCGGCAAGAAAACCTGTCACCTGCAATAAGTCAGACTAAGACCAAGTTTCACAACACTTCAAGAAATTTAAAAATCACACAGATTCAGATAAATTATCAAACCTTCTCCGAGTCCCCGGCAACGACGCCAAAAACTTGATGTGCCCGCAAGTGTACGGGTCGTTCAAGTAATATAGTGGCCCTTTTAAGAGCCGGAATGTCGATCCCACAGGGACTGGACCAATTCAGCTAACTATCAAGTTCAAGTGTGATATTCAATGTTGCAAGTGTTGATTATAGAAGTTTTCAATATAGTTTAACTAAGTCTAATTGTGGTCAACGAAGTATTCTAAATTCATTCAAGGAGCAACATAGAGTTAAAGCCTGATAATCATGCGATACTATGATTTGCAATGGTTTAAGTATGAAACTATCAATTGTCGTCTCACATAGTTATAATTGCATGTTCATGGCCTTCCGAGCCTCTAAACATGAAAAACTAGCCTCACTACTACATCAAGGGCGAGGATGCTAATTCTAGTTCGTGGGCAATTAACTACGTGGATGTGGTTTATAGGGTTATACCATTGATTAGGGTCCTTCCGTACCTCTAACTATTTAACCAAACATAGCTCCACAACTACTTCTTCGAGTGCTGGAGTGACAAATCTAAGACGGTGTCTTTCTCTCCTCCCATTTTATCAACCAAGCAAGGTATTAGGTATATTTCTATCCTAACCACAAAATCTTATCAAAAGACAAGAACTTGCCTCTTACATTCTTATGTTCTTCCTTAGGTTTGCTTTCTCAAGAATTTGCCTAAGTTTAACATGTGTGTTTTCATGGTGATCAATCACAAAAACAACCATAATCAAGAATGCAAGAAAAAACAACAATCAATAACTTAATTCCAACACAAATTCGTAAAAACACAATCATAACTCTTGGCTTCAACCCTAGAGGAAGGGTTCTAGCCATTCATGTTCGTAAAATTACATGAAAACATTGTTAAAGTAACATACTTACAAGAATTGGTAGAGGGGAAGATGAAATTGATGAACACTAGGTGAGTTCTCCCACTTCTTCCTTCACTCCTAGGTGGTTTTCAGAATAAAGTCGTGACAAAATGATTTTAGGAGCTAAGGGACCTATTTATAGTAAATGAGAATTGTGCAAAATTATGCCTGCCGTGGAATGGCTCCATGTCACAGAGTGTTTTGCGGAGCACTGCCTCCGTGACATGGAGGCAAAGCAGAAGCACACTAGAAACTCACCAAAAATCGTTTCTAGGAAGCCCCTTGCCGCGTTGGCAGCGTGTCATGCTGCTTGGGCAGCGCACTAGGTGGCCTTGGTCGCGCAGCCTGCTTGCCGTGGCACGTTGCCAACGCGTAGGTGGGCTGTTTTGTGCATCTTCCTTGCCGACGTTCGTGTTTTAATTCCGATTCCAAGCCTCAACTTCACCAACTCATGGATTAGTCCCTCAAATTCATTTTAAACCTACAAAAACAAGAACTAATCATGTTGGTTAGTGTATATATTCACATTTACATAAAATTACATGAGAATGCATATAATTAATTCGATAAACAAGACAAAACTAAGTTATAAAGCATCACTCGGGCATGCTATTTTGCCCGAGATCAGTTATCGCATGTTTCAGATTTAGAATTAGAGACAGAATAGGCATATTCTAGAGTTAGCGACACCAGGGTTGTCTAGTGTATTGAATGATCGTCCGCCATTCCTTTAGCCTTATTTGTGTTTGTTAGTCCTAGTCGACTTAACAATTGTCACGTAGGATGCCTAGCAGGCCAGCCCAGTCATCCGAGTTAGATAAACCTGTGGGTACCCCAAGGAGGGGTTCATATTAGTAGTCAGTGACGGGCCAACACTCTAGCTAGTTCTTGTAAGATGTTCGGGTACAGAGTGCCAGGAGAAGGCCAATCTATATAGAATTGCCTAAAAGGTTGAGAATTGCCCAGAACAGTAATATAGATCCGAGTGGATTCAAACAAGGCTTAAGGAGTCAGTAGTACTCTGCTAGTACAGTGTTAACCACAAGTTAAGGAGTTCGGTAAGCTCTCTATGATGGACCAGGGTGTCGATCGCGTAGAAGCAAGATCGACCAAGTCCAACTCTATAGTTGTTTAATTAGAAGAATAAAGTAGTTAGCTATCCGCAATCCCATAGTTATTCATTAGTTATAGATGTTCGAGTAGGACATTTAGAGTATTGTTAGGCCACATCAGACCTCGCTCTATTCATCCTAGATTATTAGAGATCATAATCACTATTAGGATCCTCTGATTAAATACGGGCACATGGCGTTCCTACAAACAACCATACAGATTATCCCAGAAGCGAGTAGCACTAGCATGAGGCCCAGAAGGCCACATATGCTCTCTTTATACAAATAGATTGATGTGTCAGTATAACACCTGGGTTGGGGTTGCCCTTAGTTAGGATCCTTCCATGACAGCCCCAGGGTTAATAACTATTTCACTCGCCCACCAGGGACGAGGATACATCGCTCTACGAAGCGGCATGCCGTCCGCAAGGGACGAAGATGGGGATCCAGATCCTCATATTGCCTTGGTTGGCCTTATACACACCCCCGCCGAGTGTTTACGCCCGGGGTGTAGATATCAAGAGTCCTCTGGACTCAGACTCAGACACAACTACAGTTCAGGGGCCAAGCAGGCCCAGCGGTATACCTAGGGGACCGGTAGGTTGGCTACAATACTAGTAGAGTTGTAGAAACCTGAGTAGGGGTATATAGATTGAGATGTGCTCGCCAGGACTTACAGGGGCCTGAGCGAGTTATTCTGTGCTGATTGTACCTCCCGGCTTATGGGGGCCAGGTGGGGTTCTTGTATGAATTCTTGTCTGCTAGCTGTAGTGTATAAATGTGTGAGTATGTAATTTTTGCTTATGTATATGTAGTGTCAGTTAGATGCAGATTACGAATCAGTAGGCATACAGGTTAATATTTTGGCTCTTATTTTTATTTATTTCTAGTCCTATTCAGCTTATCTATTGCCTTACATATTCGGTACATATTTTACTGACGCCCTTCCCGGGGCACTGCACTATTTGCTGCAGGTACAGATAGACGAGGAGCAGGTCCCTCGTAGCTCCACCCAGCCGTACAGAACCGTCAGCTCCCTTCTTCCGGAGCTTGTGTGATAGAGGTTTATTTCTTTTGTTTGTATAGTATGGGCAGGTTGGGGCCCTGTCCCGACCATCTTATTACTCCTAGAGTCTTGCAGATTGTGTTACTTCCCTGTGGTTAGATGACATCGGCCATGTGGGGCCCATATATGTTTTAAATTATGTATGTTGGCCGTGTGGGGCCTTGTTTAGCTGTTGATTGGTGGCCTTGTCAGCCTGCATAGGACCCCCTATGATTGTTTGTCTCTGGTTAGCTGTATACTTTTCACAGGTGGCTATAGGCCTTGGTGGCCGGGGGTTGTATTTACAACTGCTATATAGCCTGTTGTTTTCTTGATTCTAGAGTTAAAGTCAGCCCTACACTAGAGGTGCTTGGGCTTAGACAGCTCAGCAGTTCAGGTCCTAGTAGGGCACCAGGTGCCAGTCATGCCTCCCAGGTGGGGCGTGACGCCAATGGAGAATTGATAGGGAAAAACATGAATCTATGCTTGATCTCTCTAAAATCTTCTTAATTTGCATACTTGGGAATGGCTTATGCAAGAGGGACTTAACCTATCATATCATGCCCAGAAAAATACATAAAATGACGTAGTTTAGGGCCCTAGAGCATACAAAGGTTGAAAATACCATTAATGAAATTTCTTTAAAAAACTTAACTGGGTGAACCAACGAGCGATCCCACGAGTTGTTTCATAATATCACGACCCGTGGTATTGAGTCATTTGATCCACTGCCTAAATCCATACTTTCAGATTCTTCCCACGAATCGACAAGACGAGTTTTTACTTCAAATGACGGGTCGTTAGTTTGACCGTTGCTAGCCCCCCTTCACAAACCTGAACTTCCCTTACCACGAGCCTCACCACAACTCATGGTTGCTTCCAACAAGTTGTGGTATCAATCCGTTACATCCACTGGATAATCTGGCAATCCATACCATGACTGGTAACCGAGGGTCATCACTTCTCACCACGAGTCATTGGATGACCTGTGGTATCCCTAACTGCCAAGGTCCAATTCCAACTACGACAGCTAACAACGACTCGTGGTTTCCAACCACGAGTCATTACATCACCCGTCTTGTGACTTTTTCCTAATTTTTTAGCCAACTTCCAATTTTGATATCTGGTCTAATTTTAGGCACTTTCGGGGTATTAAAGGGATGTATATCGCCTATTGGTTGGTTTGAACTCAGTGAAGCTGCAATGATAGGACTAGATTCAGTCCACGCGACCATGGAGAAAGTTCAGCTTATATGGGACAGGTTGAAAACAACTCAATGTTTCCAAAAGTCCTATGCTGATGTAAGAAGGAGGGAACTTGAGTTCGAAGTTGATAATTTTGTTTTCCTAAAAGCGTCTCCCATAAAGGGAGTGATGAGGTTCGGAAAGAAAGGAAAACTCAGTCCCCGTTATGTTGGCCCGTACCGGATTGTGAAGCCGGTCGGGAAGGTGGCGTATGAACGGGGTTTCCCTCAGAATTAGCTTCCATTCATCCTATATTTCATGTATCGCTCTTCAAGAAGTGTTTGGGGGATCCAGTTCTAGTTGTTTCGGTAGAGAGTGTAGGTGTGAAAGACAGCCTTAGTTATGAGGAAGTTCCGGTGAAAGTACTAGATCGTCATGTTTAAAGGCTAAGAGACATGGAAGTAGCTTCAGTTAAAGTTTTATGGAGGAATTAACATATTGAGGGAGATACGTGGGAAGCTGAGGCAGATATGATGGCTAGATAGCCACATTTATTCCCTACCAGTTCAGTTCCAGCTTGAGGTATTAGTTTTCGCCCTAAAACTCTATTCAGTTTCATGTTTAGTTCATGTGCCCTAGTTTCCTTTATGTCTATGTATGTATGTATGATTCATGAATTCAGTTCAACCATGTTGTTTGAATCAGAGTTAGTCATTCCATCAGTTTTCAAGTAATATGATCAGTATTTGAATATGGTGATTGCATTTCTCTACTTTTTTGTATGGTCTCCAACATTTGAGGATGAATGTTCCCAAGGTGGAGATATTGTAATGCCTCAGAAACCCTAACATAGACTCGGGAGTTGAAACAGAGAAAATTAGAAATTCTGCACCTGGTCACAAAACGAGTCATTTTGTGATCCGTGGTTAGACCATGAGTCGTGAAGTGACTCATGGTGTGGTGCTGGACTTGAGTTTGGAAATTTGTTATTTGGGGTCACCACGGGCATGACCATGAGTGGTGGTCAGACCCCACGACGCATTGAGTCAGTCGTGGTCAAGATTGGCTAAGAATTATTAATTTTTGGGCAGTGAAGACCATGAGTCGTGGTCACCAGTAACGACTTGTGCAGTGTCTTATGATGAGTCCTGGGGAAATGTTGGCAGTGCACTCGACGATTGGTGGCTACGAGTCATGACCTTGGACGACGACACGTCTAGTTCCTCGTGGGGACTAGCAGTCAGTTATTTTCTGCGAATTTAGTAAGGGCTTATCCATAATTCCTATGATCCTAAAGCCTACACTACGTCGTTTTAAGCTATGAACAATGAGTATTAAGAGGGTCCAGTTCATTCTAGACTATTCCTACTAATGCATGCAAACTTAGAGAGCTAAGTAGGTGATCAAGATTAATTCCTTCAAGTTTTTTCTCAATTCTTCGTTGGCCAATCAAGGGAGTGGTGAAATCAGTCCAGCTCAGGCATATAGGGTCATGAATAGGTGAATTTTTTCACACCCCTTCCCGATATATCCTGAATTCATGAAATTCTATTGATAATTCTATGGGGTTTTATCCCAATTCTTATGAAATTCTTATGATCTACCTATGGGTTAATTCCTCTCATGTATAAATTCACGTTTTACAAATCGTGGGTAGATTTTACAAATATTTCAATTATAAACTTATGGAATTAAATCTCTTCAAAACTATGCCCAATTGTGCATGTTTTATGGAAGTTCAAATTTTGATTCTACATTGATGTTGATGTTAATTAACCCATTATGATTTATGAATTATGATATAATTTCTCTCAAATTCTCATCATGAATTTATTAATATCAAGTATATACATGTTTTACAAGTACGCATGAACCTCATGATTTATGATTTATGATTATGGCCAACTCATGGGCCTTATTTCATGGATAGTTCACGTATTTTCAAGAATTCTTATGATTATCATGATTTAACTAGTCCATAATTTCATGTATATTATCCTATGAGCACTATATATGTTTTGGGAGTAGTATTTAACACCGAGTAGGTTCGGGGCCCAGGTTTTGCTTCGAGTCTCGAAACAACGTGCCATCGTAGGTCACGATGGGACCTCCTTTGGGACTGTCGCCTTTGCCCAAATGGGCCTTTCATGAGTGATATCTCACCTTCTTCATGGTTCTACCTTTGGCAAGGTATGAACACCCTCTTGAATAGGGGTTTACAGGTCGGGCTCCATTTGGATCATATGGGGTATGTCGGTTATAAGAATCTCTCACAGTTTCTCATGATTTATTCATGTTTATGATTATGCACTTTGGCTCAAGTCATGTTCAATAAAGCTTTTCTATTATGATTATGATTATGGTTAATTTACAAATGTTTTGAAAATCTTGATCCTTATGTTGACATTATGGTATTTGCATTACGATCATGCTGTCCTACTCTTATGAATTTTTATGTATTTTGAATTGTCCATTTTGCTTATCTTGCATACTCAGTACATTCCATGTACTGACCACATACTCTATGTTGTATAATTTCATGATACAGGCTCTGGTACTCAGACTCAACCTCAACCCTAGCCAGCCTTTCTGGAGTTAGTAGCCTGTCTCAATTGGTGAGTCCTCATCTCCCAAGGACTATCTCTTATCAGCCATCTTGTATTTTCAGTTTTAGTTTTAGAGAGTTAGTTGGGGGTCCTGTCCCATCAACTCGTTAGTGCTAGAGGCTTTCTCGGGCATAGTTTATATTCAGCTTTGAACTCATGTGATGTGTCTCAAATTTCATATTATGTTTGGAATACTGTTATGTTATTCATGTTGATTTTCCACTTTTGTTGATTGAGTTAGATGTATGTTCATGTCATGGGTTGACTTGGAGTCCCTCGGGGTTCCTTGTCCCGTGTCTTGATTCGGGCTTATGTTCAGATCGTGACACTAGGGAAAGAGTGTGTCTTGTCTATGCGCTGATGACTGGAATTACAATTAATGTGGGGGTTCTCATTAAAAATGTGTTGAAAAGAGTAAGGGTGAAAAAGGGGCAAAACTTTAGGTTTGGGGTCTCTTGACCCGATTTTTGTGTGGGCATGACATTGAGGAGGAGGAGGCATACTATAGACCTGCTTCTTATCCTAGAGGGATTGATGTGACTAAACTAAGGAACCCAAGGGTATAAACGGTCTAGTTCTTTATGTCAATAAGAGCAATGTGTGAATTGAAAACATGTTGATCCACTTGTACGATATGCAAATGCTCTAGCTGAGGATGAATGGTGTGACTGAGGAACAGTTACATCAGCTTAACATGGACTACCCTATGAGCGAAAACTCGCGATCCCTTTCCAGAGTTGGGCCATGATTTTAGGAGCCCCTTGATGGTGATGTGGCCATAGAGGACCAGATGGCGAGAGTAGACTCGGACATAAAGTCTAGTGATGATAATGAGGAGGATATTGAGATGGGGGAAGTTGCTCTTGCCCCCATAGACAACAAGGAGTAGAGGCCCGGGAGTTCTTCTTTCACTCTTTTACTTTATGCTTTATTGTTTTAGTACTGAGGATAGTGTGGCTAATTAAATGTGGGGTCGGAGAAGTGAATTTCATATTACCATGCATGCCTTAATTGCTAAATTTGCACATCGTAGGCCTAGTATTTTTTGGAATTTATGACTTATCTTGCATGCTTTTTGGTTTGATTTTTTATTTTATGATTTTATTTTACTTTGGGTTCCTCCGATTTTTATTTTCGGTACTTTTCCGGTGGATAGTCCCTTAGAACTGCTAGAGAGTCTAGATTTTTTTATTTTTTCTTTTTAGTCATTGAGTCATGACTTTGCCCGATGATGGATGGATGACGATCGTCTTAAGGGTAAATTAGTCATTAGGAAGAATAAGAACTTAGAGCATACGAAAGCTAGGTGCTTCACTTTAGGTATTATTGAGACTTTAGAAGAATTCACTCAAAAATGCATGAAAAAGATAGAAATACTTAGTTTTTTGGAACTTGACTGTTGTGCTTGAAAAGAAAAAAATGGGCTTAATTATGTTATGCATGCAATATGGATATACGTATTTATGTAATCTTGATTTCCATTGTTAAACCATTTTGTGCCATTGAACTTTTGGTATACTCCGTGCTTGTAAATTGATGTCTAGAACTTTCATGGTGTGTGTGCAAAGAGAAATAAAAATGATGGATTTAGGAAGTAACATAGGCGTTTCTTTGGTAGCCTTATTTTTATCCTATTTTACCTACCTTGATTGTAATAATCCTAGTTAGCCATGTTGATCCTTAGCCTATTCTTTTAATAGCTATATTATAAGAGCTTAATCCCTTTATGTTCTATTGACTTGTATTTGATCCAAATGACTCCTAGAGCACTTTAATTGAAAAGTTTTGTATGAAAGGAGCATAATTGGAGAAATGAAGGGAAAAGCTAAAGAGTGTGGAGATTAGAAGAAAAGAAAACAAAAAGCTTTAAAAAATGATAATGAAAAAATGTGTGAATGAGCTCACTATTGGAAAAATCCCCATTAGTCACCTAAGATGAAAATTCAGAAATAAAAGGAGGTAAAAGGAGAAAAAAATAGGAAGTTGAAGAATGAGCTAAAAAGTGAAGTGTTGTAAAGTAATAAAGTGCTTAGGGAGCTTAGTCACTATCTTGGCCAAATAGTTCCCTTCCCGTCCCTTAGCCTACATTACAACCAAATTTAAGTCTAATTGATCCTTGATTCAAAATTCTATATTAGTTTTGTACTACACTAAGGGAAAGCCTATGGGTCGTCTTGCATGCATGTGGAGTTCTTTGGTAGAGTGAATGGAAATTTTTATTTATGCCCATGTTCATATTTTTACATATATCTTGTGTGAGAAAGGACATCTCTCCAAATTGTGAGGGGCATAACGGTAAGACTTTGGTATATCTTAGTTGCTAAATTACATATGATTCTTGTTGGCCCAAAATATGTCTTGATGAGTTAGTTTTCAAAAGCTAAGTGATTTCAAACTTTGACATTTTAATGTTGAACCTATATGCATGCGAATGAATTGTTTGAGCTTCATTGATTTTTGTCATGATCCTAAGTGCAAGTAGACTTGTTCATAGGATGAATTTTGTACTTAAATTCAAGAAGGGGAGTAGTGGATTGTTCGAGGACGAATAATAGTTTAAGTGTGGGGTGGTGATGAAGGGTGTATTTACGCACTTCTAAGCCATAATTTTCCCATACTTTACTATGTTTTGAGAACAAATTATGTGTGTTTTCATGTGTTTATGTTATATATTTTTGAAAAAAGGCTAACACATATGATGAAATGCTTTCAGGACTAAAAGTGATGGATTTGGGTGTATTTGAGGCTTTTGGAACAAAGGTGAAGAAGTTGGGTTGAACAAAGTGATGCTTAAACATTTAGCACTGCACTAGCCACACCTGCGCGACCAGTAGCGCGTCACACAGGCCATTCGGCATGACCAGATGCACGACGCGGGGCATTTGCTGCGCGACCAGAGGCGCGACGCGGGGTAGTTGCTGCGGTGATGCCAAGCGCGACACGCCAACCCTGTCCGGCTGTTAACAAGTTTATCCCACTTCAACTAGGAAAAGGAGCTACAAGTCCCAAATCAAGTGCATGAAGGACCAAGAAAAGCATAAATCTACTACTATAAATACCCTTTATTTTTATGTGACAAAGAGAACGATGTATGCACAATATTAGAGTGAATATTTGGAGACAATTTACAAATTAGATTTGAGAGTTAGACATATATTAAGATACTTGTTGTTGAATTGTTCTTCCTTGTTTTTGCAATATTCTAGTGAGTTTCTTCCTATCATTGTTGTAAGTATTAATTTATGCTTTTGTCTATGAATGCTACTAATTTACTTATAATTACGAGAGGCTAAAACCTCCACAACTAGGATTGTAATAACCATGGTGAATTAATGAACTAGGGTTTGCACTATGTGATTCTAAACAAATACTAAACACTTGTATTGTATTCTCTTCATCTTTAATGTTTCTTAATAGTGCACAACATTATGACTTGCCTGAATTCTCTACTTGCTTGAGCCTAGAGAGGTCGAGATTAGGAAAAGAGAATTACAACAATGCCTTGATTTTTATGATCATTGTATTAACTTGAGCTGTGGTCACAGGATTGTTAAATTTGGAGCAAACTGATAACGGTTGAATTGAAATCGCGCATGAGACCTAACCTGATAATTGAGTATAGTCATCTAATAGGGACAAATCAGTCGTTTGGATAAACCCTAGTTATCAGTTCTACAAGTAAAGCATTGGGATATATCACAAGCGTAAAACCCGAAGTAGTTATGAATCCATGGGGAACACTTACCCAGTTAGTTGCATTAATTTTGAATCAACATTCAATTTCTCAACAATAATACTTGTTACTTTTACAAATCCCCCTTTAGAAGATAACTGACTTAAAAGCTTAAATACTAGCATTCTTCTATATCCTTCCGTATTCCTTGTGGGTTTGACCCCAACCTCTTAGTTGGGTTATTTATTGACAACAACTCCTTCATACTTTGTCAGAAAGTGTGAGTTTGAGTGTTATCAGACTCCTTAACCTGAGTTTCTTGAATATCATGAGAGGCATGAGATTGATACTAGCACCGATGTCCCGTAGAGCCTTATTGAACATGCACAAGTCAATTGTGCAAGGAATGGTGAATGCCCTAGGGTCTTCTCATTCATGAAACTATCTTAGGTGAGGATCCAAGACTGTTGGGTGTAGAATCCGGTGGTACTTTTTATTGATCATAAATTGCTTGTTATCGCACTATACCTCTTTGGAACAAGGTTTCTAGTCATCACAGCACTACAATGAAGGGTCACCAAATCGATTCCCGTATCTACGACCTTCTTTTTATTCAAGAGTTCCTTCATAAATTTTGAGTATCCTGGCATTTGAACCGAAGCATCTACAAGCAGTATATTGATGGATAATTTGCTGAACGTATCTATAAATTTTTGAAACTGATTATCCTTCTTGTTTTTAGCTAACCGCTGTGGATATGATGGGGGAACTCTTACTTTATAGTCCTTGTCATTAGGGGCCTTCACGCCCACATTCATATGAACACTATCTGAAGGCGTCACATCAAAATCTCCCTCATCTTTCCCTTCCTCATCATCACCAACACTTGGTGCCTTTGGCACCTCTTTCCAACACATCATCATTAATTTCCTTCGGGTTATCAACATATTGGGCTTCATGCCCACATCTTTCAATATCTTTCCACTCCTAGTCATGACTTCCATGTAATGGACGTCTTTCTTCAGGCTCGGGACAGTATCACTAGGAAGTGCACCCTTCATGCGGGGGTTCATTTATGAAGACAAATGTTTTAGTTGTGATTCGATGTGTTTGATTGAAGCCAATGGAGCTCATGATTTAGGAGAGGTTAGACACCTCCCCTTTTAACTCTCTAACCCCACAGTCAGTGGATTCTACTTTCTTCAACACTCAAGACAGCATGTCCTCAATCTTTGAGCTTCCTACATCACTCACCCCGGGCTATCCTTATGGTGCTTCTACTTTTGGAGGAGGTACATAGGGGTTAGAAATTTCGTAAAATAGCTCTCCTTCGTGATTTTGCTCTGTATTCCTCCATCAATCATTTCTCTCCCTCCCATCCAGGATTATCACGATTTATCCAACCTTGATTCTTCTCCCTTGGGCGCCAAGGGCCTTGATTGTCACCTTGATACCCAAGGCGAGAACCCCCCAATTGGCCTAACATGTATTGACACTCCTCCTCATATCTTGGGGGTGAAGCATCATCATCAAACTGAGCATGGGTTTGAGCAGCTACAATATTGACACTCTTTGTACCAGCTCCCATCACATGTTTTGTCATCAACTCCAACTGGGTCACCATTTTGGCAAGAGTTTCATCTCTAGCCTCATCTCTCTTCCTCAATTCCGCACTCAAAATATCTGGGGCGAAACCACTAGAAGATACCTCCGCTTCTCTAGTATGCCATGTTCGATTAGTCTTTGTCATTCTATCAAGTAATTCCTTGGCTACTCCATAGGGCTGATCCATGATGGATCCCCCAACCAAATTATTTGCCACAAACTTATTGATAGAATCCAATTATCAGTAGAAGCTTTGAAGTAGGACCCTATTGAGTAATCCATGGTTTGGACAAATGGCTACCTTTTTCTTAAACCTCAACCATGCTTCATAGAGTTATTCCCCCACAAGTTGTTGAAAATTAGTAATGTGATCCCTCAGCTGCAACATCCTCGAGGGAGGAAAAAACATATCAAAAAATGCTTTTGTGAGTTCATTCTAAGAGGTAATAGACCTGGGAGGCAACTCCTTCAACCACGCGGTTGCTTCCCCTGTGAGTGAAAATGGGAAGAGTCTCAATTTGATTGACTCTTGAGTGATATTTGTAATGTTGAAGGGTTGAAAAATCTCCAAGAAGTTGCATATATGCCTATTTGCATACTCATTGGGAATTCCTCCGAAAAGTTCCTTTATTTGAAGTGCAGCACAGTACTCATCACATGGAAAATTGCATTCCCTACCGTAGGAGATAGGTGAATTTTACCTGCTACATTGGGCATCACGAGGTCATCATCCTTATGATTCATATGCCTATCCACTTAACTTTCTCCTTCTAGTGAGTTCTGGCTGATATCAAATTCAACCTAGAAGGCACCAACCACGATTGTAAAATCAAACTAATTAAGATGCAAGATCAATTCAAAATAACAACAATTAGAGGCTATCAAACTACATCTTTCGGCAACGACACCATTTTTGATAACTTCCAAACAACTCTCTTCTTTACGAAGGAGAGTAAACAATCATTGTTCAAAACAAATAACCCCACGGGTGTCACGATCAAATCACACAAGGAATGTTAGTTGATCAAAAACAGTCGTCTATTAAATTGAACTAATTTGCATCAATGTTGTAAGACAAATAGGAGAAAATTGGGGGAATCACGATTTATGAAATAAAATATGGATTAAGCACATTAAAAATAGGGGCAAAGTATAGAATAGACCAATGGAGAGACTACTAGGGGTGTGATATTGATAAGGGCTTCAATGGGTTAGAATTATCAATTGCTCCTATCTTTACTCAACAGTATGATTAGCTGCAGTTAGGCAACATCTTAAGTTTCTCAACCAATTAAATATCTTATACCTTGAATTTTCTCAAATCCCGAGGTTCCTCTTCACAAAAACCACATCAACTTGGGCATGGATTTACTATTTCTTGCTCCAATCCTTAATGGATATGTAATAATGGGTTTTGCTTATGTCTAGCCTAACTCCATATAATTACCACCCAAATACCTATTAGTGTTTTCTCACCCATACCTTAATTTCCTTTTTCAAGCAAAATTAAAGTAAGGAAATGCAACCCATATTTGCAACTATGGGTTTTCAACTTAAAATTAAGAGGAAATACTAAAATCATACTAATTGTAAATCTAAGATCAAATACACAATACCCAACCCAAATCAACCCCAATCATTCACACACCCCTAGAAAAGAATTTAACTATTCATGTAAGTAAAGTAAGACATTGCATTAAATAATAATTCAATATCCATTCAAAAACATGAGTAAGAGAAACTCAAGCAAGGTCTGAGCTCCAATGGAGTTTTCTAACTTCTCAATAAAGAATATGACTCTTTCTCTTTCTACTTATCTCAACTTTTAGTACAAGACAAAAGCAACAAAATAATCAATAATCTCTAGAATGGAATATTTAGTTCCTTTATGAGAGGTACAAGAATAGGGTACAAATTTTCTCCTTTTTTTCAAATTTTTGATGTTTTTACCCCTGGCTGACAGGCTTCACTTGCAATTCACTGGTGCATGTTCATAAAATGCCGTTAGTTCTAGATGAAGGACAGTGAGATATTGGGCACTTTCGCATTGGCATTGATGGTTCACCGGTGCTGATCTGTGAACCGCTAGTTACAACAGGTGGCATTAAGTTCTTTAGCACTTTGGCATTGGCACCTGTGGTTTGCCAGTGCGGATCTGCGGTCCACCAATCTCCAACCTTCTTCCATACAGTAGGCAACTGCGGTCAATTCAGTGTTTTGCCTATGTCCTCTGATGGAGTGCTGGTCATCAACTCTATTTTTATGCTTTTTGCTCAGTTTCATGCTTTTCTCCATTCAAGTTAAATACCTGAAAGGATCAAGGAGAAAAGGCATAAAATCTACCTAATTGACTTGAAAACTAAACAAAAACTCATGTCTAAGAGCCTACTGAGTTGGTAAGTTACAATTCATCATGGATTCTGGCTGAAATCAATGACGTTCCTAAGTCATGTTATTTCCAGCGAGGGAATTCAGGTGGATCCTCAAAAGATCAAAGTAGTTAAGAACTGACCAAGATCTACCTCTCCGTCAGCCATTAGGAGTTTCTTGGTCCTAGCTGGTTGTTACAGATAATTTGTGGAAGGATTCTCTTATTGCCTCTCCTATGACCAGGTTGACTCAGAATAAATTCAAGTTCCTGTGGTCCAATACTTGTGAGAAGAGTTTTCAGGAGTTAAAGACTCAACTCACTACTGCCCCAATTTTGACTCGACAATAAGGTTCAAATAGGTTCGTGATTTATTATGATGCCTCTAAAATTGGTCTTGGTTGCATACTGATGCAACATGGCAATGTTGTAGCCTATGATTCCAGACAACTCAAAGTTCATGCGAAGAACTACCCGACTCATGATCTTGATCTTACAGCGATAGTATTTTCCTTAAATATTTGGAGGAACTACCTTTATGGTGTTCATGTGAATATATTCACTGACCATAAAAGCCTTCCACATGTGTTCAGTCAAAAGGATTTGAATCTTCATCAGAGGAGATGGTTGGAGTTGTTGAAAGACTATGACATTAGTATCTTGTACCACCCAGATAAAGCCAATGTAGTGGACGAAGCCCTCAATAGATCATCAATGGACAGTGTTGCTCATATTAAGGATGAGAAGGAAGAACTGGTTAGAGATGTTCACAGGCTGGCTTGATTAGGAGTTCGTTTGGTTGATTCAATGGAAGGTGGAATTGTAGTCCAAAATAGTTCAGAGTCTTCTCTTATGGTAGAGGTAAAAGTAAGAAAAGATGATGATCCAATTTTGCTTAAGCTAAAAGAACCAGTCCTCAAGAAGGGGTCGAAGCATTCTCCAAAAGGGGAGATGGTGTGCTCTCTAAACAGTGTAGGTTTGTGTTCCAGATGTGGATGATCTGAGGCAATTGATATTAATGGAAGATCACACCTCTAGGCACTCTATCTATCCAGGTGCCACCAAGAAGTACCATGATCTACGGGAAGTCTATTGGTGGAACGGTATAAAGAAGTACATTGCAGAATTTATGTCTAAATGTCCAAATTGCCAACAGTGAATGTTGAACATTACAGACTGGAAGGTATGCTATAGGATATCAGTACTTCCTACTCGGAAGTGGGAGGAGATCAACATAAATTTCATTACAGGCCTACCTCGTATGCATTGGCATCATGATTTGATATGGGTAGTTGTAGACCAGATAACTAAGTCAGCATATTTCCTACTAGTTAAGATCATAGATTCAACAAAGGATTATGCTATACTATACAACTGAGAGTGGTCAGGTTGCATGGGGTCCCTTTTTCCATCATTTTAGATAGGGGTACTCAGTTCACCTCACACTTTTAGAAGTCATTCCATAAGGGACTTGGTACTCAGGTTAGGCTCAACACCACTTTCCACCCACAGACAGATGGACAGGCTAAACAGACCACTCAAACTCTAGAGGATATGTTGAGGGCTTGCGTGAGTGATTTCTAGGCCAGTTGGGATGATCACTTACCTCTCATCGAGTTCGCATATAACAACAACTACCACTCTAAAATTTAGATGGTCCCATTTGAGGCACTGTATGAAGGTGTAGGTCTCCTATAAGATGGTTTGAGGTTGGTGAAACTACCTTGATAGGGCCTAATTTAGCTCATGAGGCCATGGAAAAAGTTCAGCTTATTAAGGAAAGGCTGAAAATAGTGCAAAGTCATCAGAAATTGTATGCAGATGTGAGGAGGAGAGAACTTGAGTTTGTTGTGAATGATTGGGTATATCTGAAAATTTCATTTATGAAACTGGGATGAGGTTTGGGAAGAAAGGAAAATTCATTCCCCGCTATGTTGGTCCTTACAGGATTCTAAGGCGCATTGACAATGTGGCCTATGAGTTGGACTTTCCTACATAGTTAGCATCAGCGCATCTAGTCTTTCATGTATCTCTGTTGAAGAAGTGCATCGGTGATCCGATCTTAGTTATTCCTCTTGGGAGTGTTGGGGTGAATGATAGTCTCTCTTACGAAGAGGCCCCCATTGAGATTCTTGACCATGTGTAAGTTGAGGAATAAGGAGGTTTCTTTAGTGAAAGTTCTTTAGAGGAATAAGCTTGTACAGGGGGCTATCTCAGAAACCAAAGCAGATATGATGGTGTTATACCGCGGGGACCCCAAGATAAGGCACGAAAGTGAAAACGGAGAAAAACTAAAAATTCGCACCAGGTCACAAAACGACTCATGAGATGAGTCGTGAGGAGTGACCACTAGTCGTTAAGTGACTCGTGGTCAACTTGGTTCGGAATAGTCTGAGTGAGGAGGCCACGGGCCTAACCACGAGTCATGGTCAGACCTCACGACTCGTGAGGTCACCCGTGGTAAACCGTGGAGGATTGGCGAAATTGGGATGGGCAGTTTAGGCCACGGAAGGTGACCACGAGTCGTAGTCTGACCTCACGACTCGTGAAGTCTTCCGTGGGGTTTCCTTGGTGGATTGGGCAGTGGAATCAATGGATCAAGGCAACGAGTCATGCCCTGTGGCAACGACCCGTTAGGTCCCTCGTGAGGACTGGCGACCAGTGATTTCCTATGTTTTAATGAGGGTGTTTTTGTAATTTCCTAAGTCCCTAAGTCCTAAACTATGTCGTTTTGGATATTTTCTTAGTGTGATAAGAGCAGTTAAGTCCCTATTGCATGCCCATTCCCATGCATGGATTTTATAGATGTTTCTGGGAGATTCAAGGCCTTCTTCCCCAATTTTCTTCAATTTCTTTGTAGGTGCTCAAGGAACTTTAAGTCCATCTATTCCCACATATGTAGGGTTTTAAAATGGGTGAAATTCTTCCTCACCCATGCCCAATTTCGAGTTAATTCATGAATTATCCTACTCAAATTCCATGGGGTTTTACCAAAGGCATAAAGATATGATTTCCCTTTATGGATATGATTTTAATTGAGTTTTAATTATTGAATTATGAATGTTGGGAAGGTTTTGTACTATTCTCCTCAAAATCACATTTCAATCTTTTTAAATCTAAATTGCCCATTTATGGAAGTTCATGAAAGTTATGATTTATGATGAATATTCATTATTTTATGTTTATTGATTATGAAAATGCATGAATACAAGTTACCCATGTTTATGAGCATATTTTGAAAGAATTGAGTATGATGAAGCATTGGGCAATGCCCATATGATGAAGAATGATTTACGATTTATGAAAATAAAGTTCAAGATTTATCGATTTATGATGTTGGCCGATGAAAAGGGCCTTGATTCTTGGCTATGCATGTTTCAATGATGATAAAATGTAATATCTTAGCCAACGAATTTTGTGCATGATGTTAATGATTTATGTACGAGCCTATATGCATGTTTTTGGGAGCCGTGTCTAGCACCGAGCAGCCCAACGTTCAAAGGACTACACTGGTGTCTCATAACCACGTGCCACCGTGGGTTGTAAATGTTATGATGTATTGATAATGATCCCCTCAAATGTGATATCATGCCTTATGCAGGACCCTTTCCTGGCAAGCCAAGGTCGGCTCTGCCCACTTGAGCGAGACAGTTGGGCATCATGAAAGGCTCTACCATGATGGTGTCGGTTATGACGAGTTATCCCATTGTTCCGCATGTTCTTATGCATTGTTATGTTTATGTTATCGGCTCAAGTTATATTTTGATAAAGTTACTTATGATTATGTATGATTTTAAAGTCTTGTGCCCTATGTTTTATTATGAAGATTTTGATGCAAGCATGATGTCCTTCTCCTGTGTCTATTTATGAGTTTACTTTACTTTTAAAATGTCCGTTTTACTTACCTTTTATACTCAATACATTCCACGTACTAACCGCATACTTTCTATGATGTACCGTTTCATGCTACAGGGTTCGGATCTCAGGCTCATCCTCATCCTTAGTCCATCCCAGCCTACAATATCAGCTTGTTGGTGAGTCCTCATGTTTTGAGGGTCATTTGATAAACTTTTCTATTGATTACGTTTCAGTATTGCTCGGGTTAGCTGGAGATGTTGTCCCATCAACCCATCATACGTATTAGAGGCTTCCGGACAAATGAGTAGTATTCAGCTTATGAAAATGTTGGTATTTCCTGATGTTATGTCATGGTTACGTTTCTGCGATGTTTTATGCTTAATATTCCTTTTATTTAAATGAGATTAGTGGAATGCATGTGCCATGGGTTGACTTGGGGTCTCTCGGGGTCCCTTGTACCGTATCTACGGTCCGGGTATACGTTCGGGTCGTGAAAGATGGCTAAGTATCCTCACCTTTTCCCTTCCAGCTCAACTTGAACATTAGATACTAGTTTCTTCCTTAGTACTTTACCCAGTCTCATGGAAATTTCATGCCTTTCAGTTCTATTCATGTCTTAGTGTGCATTCTTGTTGCATGAATCCAGTTCAGTATGTACATTTCATTTCGAAGTCAGTCACTTAATTAGTATTCAATCTAGAGCTATTAGTATTGGGATTGAAGCTCTTTCCCTATCCCTCCATGTTAGTTAGTCTTCATAAGAGGACAAATGTTCACAAGGGGGAGATTATGTAACATTCCAAAAGTCCCTAAAGTTCAAACTCTATACATGAAGTAGGGAACAACAGAAAATGGAACCAATACATAGTACGAGTCATTAAGTGACCTGTTAGGGCACTTAATAATAAGTGCTCAATTACCAGGGGAAAATTTAGGAAAAGTTTGAGACTCTAAGAGTCTTAACGATTGGAGAAATGATTCATTAAGTGTGATGAAGAATCATTAAGAGAGGCATTGAGTGAAGATTAGAGAGGTAGATTTTTTCCCCAAGGGTGACGAATGGGAGCTAACAAGTCGTTAGTTTGACTAATGGATCGTTAGGTGATCCGTTAAGTCTGTCGGGATGAGTTCTAAGATGAGCTTTTAAGGGTATTTTCATAGTTTCCTAGGTTTTTACTCATAAACTATGTTGTTTGGGGTAAATTACCAAGGGATCAAGGGGAGTTACCTGATTCTTCTCCCTCATTTCTCACTTAGCCTCTCAAGAACATTACATAAAAGTTCAGGAACTCTCCCAAGCAAGAACTAGGGTTCCTCTAACAACTTCAGAAATTCAAGCTTCTTCTCAAGGGTTTTCTTCTACAGATATGTGGGATTCAACAAGGAAAATTCTTTCACCCTTGTGTCCTAAATAATTTTAGAAAAACCTTACACGTATCAACTCTATATAAGATTATTGTCATGACCCGAACAGAGGCCCAGATTGCGACACGGGACAAGGAGCCCCGAGGGCACCCAAGTTCACCCATGGCATAAGCATACATATAACTCAATCGAGAATTGAATAACCATCAATACAATCATAGCGGAAGTCTAACTTGAATATATAATATCAGAATATAAAATCTGAAGCTAAATACATACATATGTCCGAATAGCCTCTATCATGAAGAGTTGATGGGACAAGACCCCAACTAACTCAGCAAGCTGAAACTGAAATACATAAAAAAAATATGAATAGTCTAGTCCTTGGAAGATGAGGACTCACCAATAAAGCAACGGTAACTCTGATAAGTTGACTAAGAGTGGGGCTGAAGCTGAGAGTCGGGTCCTGTATCATGAAACGATACAACATAGAAGTATGTAGTCAGTACGTGAACGACTGAGTATGAAAGATAAGTAAAACCGCTAATGTAAGTAAAATCATTTACAGACAATGCATTAATTAAAACATAACATTAAAAAACTGAGAGTAGGACTTGCATGCATTCTTTCTGAAATCATGACCTCTTCATAACATGATATAACATACTTCATAACATCATAATTGAATCGATTGACTCAAAGCTGAATTCTGACATTTATAAGTAGAAGCTGAACATTAGGTCAAACCTGTTTTAGAACATGCATAAACATAAATCTCATAAGTAATGAATATGCATATCTGAAATCATGAGGAACAATGGGAGACTCGTCTTTTAACCGACATACCACGATAGAGCTTAGGTGTTCCCGACTATTACATTCAAGTGGGCAGAGCCATCCAAAACCTTACCAGGGCTAAGGATGCTACCATGATATTGATATCAAGTTGTAGGCCAATTCGGGCAAGGGAAGCTCACAAGGGAGTTCCCAAATCATATAATAGTATCAACCTATGTCGGCGCGTAGTTATAAGGCATAGGGTGATCGACCCATAGCCTACTCGGTGCTAGACAATACTCCCAAAAACATGCATATGCTCTACATTGTATATAACGAAGCTAAATATCATCTATAGACAAAGCTCAATAATCACATACATCTCAAATACGAAATCATGCATATGAGAAGCTTTAGTTCAACACATACCACAAGCTGAAAACATACTTAGGAGCCTTTGCTCCAAAACCATGCGGTAAGCTATGCATTGGAAGACTTATTTCAAAATATACAACAAGCTAGAATATAAATTTGGGAGTCTTCACTCCAAAATAATGTGGTAAGCTTAGTTCGGGAAAATCATCATTTAAACATAACATGTGGGAATTGCCCAAAGCTTTATCATACTTAGAAATACTCAATTATCTTCGAAAAACATAATTATAAATATGGGTAGCTTCAAATCATGCTTTTCATTATAATATCTCATCATTATCAAATATAGTTCACAAATCTCACTTTTCATGATCATCTCGTCAATGGGCTTCAACATTCAAAAGGCTAGAAATATATTTTAATTGAAATCATTATAAAATTTTCCCATGCTTCATAATTCAATAATAAAATCATAATTAATCAATTCATACTCATGCGTAGAAATAGATAATTCATGCATTTGGGTAAAACCCCCATAGATAAATCATATAATTTCATACTTTTTAGAGAGGGATTGGACATGGGTGTGGAAGAAACCACCCATTATGACCCTACATACCTGATGGAGACTGAATCTTACTCTCCCTTGAATGCCCAAAAAGGAATTGAAAGAAATTGAGGAAGAAAACCTTGAATCACCCTTTGATCACCTCTCTATCACTCTTCTACTCTCTTGCATGCATGAATGAAGACTTTGGGATAGTTTCCCCCTCTAAGACGCACCTTTCATAGGCTAAAATGACGTAGTTTAGGCTTTAGGAACTTAGGAATTATGAACAGACCCTTACTAACTTGACAGGGAAAGACTGCCAGGAGGTCCCAGCAAGGGACCTAACGACTTGTCCTCACTGGCCACGACTCGTTGCCTCAATCCATGATGTGCAATGCCAAAAATTCATCGGGAGACCCCATGAGGGACCCCATGAATCGTGGTGGCTGACCACGACTCGTGGTCACCACCTGTGATCCCCACTGTCCAAAACGGCTTGCCAAGCATCCAATCTAGGCCACGGGTGACCTCATGAGTTGTGTGGTCTGACCATGACTCGTGGTCATACCCGTGGTCTTCCCCAGACCATACCACCTCCTTGCTTTACCGTGAGTCACTTCACGACTCGTGGTCACTCCTCACAGGTCACCTAACGACCCATTCTGTGACCTGGTGCAGAATTTCAGTTTTTTTCCATTTCAACTCCCGGGTCTGATCTTTGGGCTTTTGGGGTATAAAAATATCTCCCCCTTGGGAACATTCGTCCTCAAATCTTGGAAAACACACAGAAAAACAAAGATATGCAATTTCATAATCAAATACTGATCATTTAAATTGAAAAATGATGGAAAGACTACCTCCGATTCAAAATACACAACTGAACTGAATTTAGGCACCACATACATTTACTATAACATAAAACGAACTTGCGCACATGAACTGAACATGAAACTAAATAGAGTTTAATATCAAAACTGATACCTCAAGCTGACATTGAGCCGATAGAGAATAAATGTGGGTATCTAGCCATCATATCCGCTTCGGCTTCCCACATGGGTCCCTCAACATGCTGATTTCTCCATAACACCTTTACTGAAGCTACTTCCTTATTCCTTAGCCTCTAAACCTAATGATCTAATATTTCCACCAGAACTTCCTCATAGCTAAGGCTATCCTTTACACCAACCCTTTCCACCAGGACTACTAGAGCTGGATCTCCCACACATTTCTTCAAAAGTGATACATGAAACACAAGATGCACGAAAGATAACTCTGAGGGCAAGTCCAACTCATACACTACCTTATCAACTCTTCTCATAATTCGGTAGGGACAAACATAATGGGAACTGAATTTTCCTTTCTTCCCAAACCGCATAACTCCCTTCATGGGAGATACCTTCAGAAATACCCAATCATCCACCTCAAACTCCAAATCTCTCCTTCTCACATCAGCATATGACTATTGACAACTCTGAGCGGTTTTCATCCTGTCCCTTATAAACTGAACCTTCACCATAGCCTCATGAACCGAGTCAGGCCCTATCATAGCTGCCTCACCAACCTCAAACCATCCAATGGGCGATCTACATATCCGCCCATAGAGAGCCTCAAACAGTGCCATTTGGATATTGGAATGATAGCTGTTATTGTAAACAAACTCGATCAGAGGCTAGTGATCATCCCAACTACCTTTAAAGTCCATCACACAAGCTCTCAACATGTCTTCGAGAGTTTGAATTGTCCGCTCCGCTTGGCCATCTGTTTGAGGATGAAATGCTGTACTGAGCTTAACCTGAGTCCCAAGCCCTATTTGAAAAGACCGTAAAAACTGAGAGGTAAATTAAGTACCTCGGTCTGAAATGATAGACAAGGGCACTGCATGCAATAAAACCAACTCCCGGATATATAGCTTGGCATAATCCTCCGCTGAGTCTGTGGTTTTTATCAGTAGGAAAAAAACATCTTTAGTAAGCCTGTATACCACCACCCATATAGAATCATACTATCAGCGAGTACGAGGTAGGCCTGTAATGAAATCCATATTAATCTCTTCTCACTTCCAAGTGGGAATGCTAATATCCTAAAGTATGCCTCCCGACCTTTGATGCTCAACCTTAACTTGCTGATAGTTTGGGCACTTGGCTACGAATTCTGCAATATCCCTCTTCATGTCATTCCATCAATATATTTCTCGCAAGTCATGATAAATCTTGGTGGCACCCCGATGGATAGAATATCTGGATCCATGAGCCTCATGCAGCATCCGACTCCTCAAATCATCGACATCCGGAACTCATAGGCAACCCTGGTACCGCAACACACCATCTCCCCCTTGGGAGAAGACTTACACCTTCTAACTTTGAACGACTTGTTTCAGCTTTACGAAAATCAGATCCTCATCTTTTCTATCTTTCACATTAGTCACCAAGGACTATTCTAACCCGTTCTAGACAACAACATCGCCATCGGTCGAGCCAACCAACCTAACTCATGGGATGCACTCTCCATAGAGAGCCTACTAAGTGTGTTTCACATTAGCCTTACTCGGATGGTAAAGGACACTAATATCGTAGTGCTTGAGTATCTCCAACCACCTCCTTTGCCGAAGATTGAGATCCTTCTCCGTGAATACATATTTTAGACTCTTGTGATCAATAAATATATCCACGTGGAAACCATATAAATAATGCTGCCATATCATCAAGGAGAATACCACCGCAGCCAATTCAAGTTCATGAATTGGGTAATTCTTCTCATGGACTTTCAACTGTCTTGAGGCATATGCTATCACTTTCCCATGCTGAATCAACACACACCCAAGTCCGATCCTTGAAGCATCACAATACACCATGAATCCATCGGTACCCTCGGGTAAGGTCAACACTGGTGCTGAAGTGAGTCAAGTCTTCAACTCTTGGAAGCTCTTCTGGCAAGCCTTCAACCATTAGAATTTAACCTTCTTTTGAGTCAACTTGGTCAACAATACTGCAATAGATGAGAAACCCTCAACAAACCTTCGATAGTAACTAGCTAAACCCAAGCATCTCTGAATATCTGAAGGATTCACCGGTCTAGCCCAATTCTTCACCGCCTCGATTTTCTAAAAATCTACTGTTATGCCCTCACTCGATACCGCATGGCCCAAAAATGCTACAAAGTCCAACAAAAACTCACACTTGTTGAACTTGGCATACAATTGGCCATCCTTGAGAGTCTGAAGTACTACTCTCAAGTGAGTGGCATGTTCCTCCTCACTCCGAGAGTATATAAGGATGTCATTAATGAACACAATCATGAACATGTCCAAATATTTCTTGAACACCCTGTTCATCAAACCTATGAAAGTTGCAGGAGCATTCTTTAGTCCAAAAGACATAACTACAAACTCATAATGGCCATACCGCGTCCTGAAGGCTGTCTTTAGGATATCACTCACCCGAACTCTGAGCTAATTATACTGACCTGAGATATATCTTTGAGAAACACTTGGCACCCTAAAGCTGGTCAAAAAAATCATCGATTCTGGGTAAAGGATACCTGTTCTTGACAGTGACTTTATTCAATTTTCGATAGTAAATACATATATGAAGAGAACCATCCTTCTTTCGGACAAAGAGAACTGGAGCACCCTATAGGGACTTGCTTGGTCTAATGAAACCCTTATCTAACAAGTACTTCAACTGCTCTTTCAACTCTTTTAGCTCAGCTGGAGCCACCTATAGGGAGGAATAGATATAGGCTGCGTGTTGGAAATAAGGTCAATACTAAAATCAATCTCCTGCTCAGGAGGAACACCTGGAAAATTATCAAGAAAGACCTCTGGATACTCACGTACTACTGGAACTGACTAGATAGTCGGGATCTCGGGCTCGACAACCTTAACCCTAACTAGATAGTACATGCAACCCTTAAAAATCATCTTCCTAGCCTTAAGGTAGGAAATAAAATGACCTACAGGCACAACTGAACTACCCTTCCATTCTAAGACTGGCTCACCCAGAAATCTGAACTCTACTACCCGAGTTCTATAATTTACTGAAGAATAGCATGCAAATAGCCAATCCATGCCGAGAATAACATCAAAACTGGCCATGGATAACTCTATCAAATCTGTTGAGGTGACCTTATGAAGGATTGAGACTGGGCAACCTCTATACACCCTTCTATATATAATTGAGTCACCTACTGGAGTGGAAACTGAGAAGGGTTCTGGCAAGACTTCGGGACTGATTCCAAAGCTACTAGACACATAAGGTGTCACAAAAGACATGGTAGTCCCCGGATCTAGCAAAGCATAAACAACAATATGGAAAACTTGCAACATACTAGTGACCACATCCGAGGAGACCTCCTGTTCCTGACGGGGTGTAAAGAATAGAATCTGTTCTGGCGCTGACCACCAGCTGTGCTGGTAGATGGCCCCTGATATGCTAAGCGTGTCGGAGGGGCTGCTGAACTAGTTTCTAGGTCTCAGCCCCCAACCTGATCCTACCACATAGCTGGACAATATCTAAGCATGTGTCCAGGCTGACCATAATCGAAACAAGCACCTGAACTTGCCAAACACTGGCTTGTGTGTCCTCGACCACATCTGCGACAAGTGGGATGCTAGAATCTGCGAGTCTACTGCTATGACCCCTCGAGCCTGATGCCCATCCTCTTTGATCATGTCTGGGCCTGGATGGCACACTCAATGCTGAATATGCTAGGGCTGATGATCTCTGGTAGGTATGCTGTCGGTGCCCACCACCGAACCTCTGTTGAGAGAATTTGTGGTCCTCGGTCCTGGCCCTCTTGGCCTCCCACTCCCTCGAATGTGCCGCCTCCATCTGCTGGGCATACAACACTATCCGTGGAAATCCATGTCCTGATGGGGCATGGCAGTCCTGCAATCCTTGTCCAAATAGCCTGCGACTCCATGTATGAATCTACTCACCCACATCCTCTAATCGGCTACAAACTCTGGGGCATATTTTGATAGGAGAGTGAACTCAAGGGCATACTCTTATACAATCATTCTCCCTTGCTTGAAATTCATGAACTCAGTTGTCTTCAGCTCCCTCATCTCCCGAGGGAAGAGCCGATCTAGAAATGCAACACAGAACTCTTCCCAAGACACCGAACCTGCTCCTGTGACCCTACTATCCATCCATTGGAGAAACTAGATATGTGCGACCCCTTTTAATTGATAAGAGGCCAAATCGGCGCACTCAACCACATTCACCCCCATGACTTGGGTCATCTTGACAATCTCGTCTACGAACTCATGCAGGTCCTCATCTACCTTGGACCCAAGGAACTCCGGCGGGTTCATCCTCGAGAAGTCTCTGACTCAAGCCGCCGCTGCATTGCCATTTTGCGGAACATGCACAATGGCCTATTGATTGACCTGAGTGATCAAGGCCTGCGCAACCATCTGAATAGCGGCCCAAAACTCAGCATGGGCAGCTGGCTCTGGTGCCTAGGGCTCAAAAACTGGTGGGGCTTGCTGATGCCCATGACCATTTCCATCCTCGTAGCCTTCACCATCTCCATTCCTCCTTCCTCGAGGAACCATGATTCTACAATTGCGAATTGCATGAATTAGAAGGATAGAAAGACTTTTCATTGCACGACATAGATCATGAAAGAAGGAAACATTTCCTCGATGTCTCATAACCTCTTCATCATAGGTGTGGCGCACTTCACACCCATGAAAAGACACTACTCAATGCAGCTTTCAGACACCCTAGGACACTTCAAACCTATGGCTTCGATACAAAGTTTGTCATGACCCGAACGAAGGCCCGGATCGCGACATGGGACAAGGAGCCCCAAGGGACCCCAAATTGAACCATGGAATAGGTATATATCTAACTCAATCAAGAACTGAATAACCATCAATACAATCATAGCGGAAGTCTAACTTGAATATGTAACATTAGAATATAAAATTTGAAGCTGAATACATACATATGTCCTGATAGCCTCTAATCATGACGAGTTGATGGGACAAGACCCCAACTAACTTAACAAGCTGAAACTGAAATACTTAAAGAAAGGATGAATATTCTAGCCCTTGGAAGATTAGGACTCACCAATAAAGCAATGCTAACTCCGATAAGATGACTAAGAGTGGGGCTGAAACTGAGAGTCGGGTCCTATGTCATGAAACGATATAGAATAGAATTATGCGGTCAATACGTGGAATGCACCGAGTATGCAAGGTAAGTAAACACTCTAATGTAAGTAAAATAATTTAAAGACAATGCATTAATAAAAACATAACATAAGAAAACTGAGAGTAGGACTTGCATGCATTCTTTCTAAAATCATGACCTCTTCATAGCATGATATCACATTCTTCATAACATCATAACTAAATCGGTTGACACAAAGCTGAATTCTGACATTTATAAGTAAAAACTAAACATTGAGTCAAACCTGCTTTAGAACATGCATTAACACAAATCTCTTAAGTAATTAATATGCATATCTGAAATCATGAGGAGCAATGGGAGACACATCTTTTAACTGACATATTACACATCTTTTAACCGACATATTACACTCAAGTGGGCAGAGCCGGAAAAAACCTTGTCAGGGATAAGGACACTACCATGATATCAATATCAAGCTAAAGGCCCATTCGGGCAATGGAAGCTCACAAGGTAGGTCCCAAATCATATAATAGTATCAACCTACGTTGGCGCGTAGTTATAAGGCATATGGTGATCGACCCATAGCCTACTCGGTGCTAGACAATACTCCCAAAAACATGCATATGCTCTACATCATATATAATGAAGCTCAACATCATCTATTGACAAAGCTCAATAATCACATACATCTCAAATACGAAATTATGCATATGAGAAGCTTTAGTTCAAAACATACCACAAGCTGAAAACATACTTAGGAGCCTTTGCTCCAAAACCATGCGGTAAGCTATGCATAGGAATACTTATTTCAAAATATACCACAAGCTAGAATATAAATTTGGGAGTCTTCACTCCAAAACAATGTGGTAAACTTAGTTCGGGAAAATCATCATTTAAACATAACATGTGGGAATTGCCCAAAGCTTTATCATACTTAGAAATACTCAATTATCTTCAAAAAACATAATTATAAACATGGGTAGCTTCAAATCATGCTTTTCATTACAATATCTCATCATTATCACATATAGTTTACAAATCTCACTTTTCATGATCATCTCGTCAATGGGCTTCAACATTCATAAGGCTAGAAATATAATTTTAATTGAAATCATTATAAAATTTTCCCATGCTTCACAATTCAATAATAAAATCATAATCAATTCATACCCATGCGTAGAAATAGATAATTTGTGCATTTGCGTAAAAACCCCATAGATATTTCAGAGAATTTCATACTTTTTATAGAGGGATTGGACATGGGTGTGGAAGAAACCAACCATTCATAACCCTACATACCTGATGGATACTGAATCTTACTCTCCCTTGAATGCCCAAAAAGAAATTGAAGAAGAAAACCTTGAATCACTCTTTGATCACCTCTTTATCACTCTTCTATTCTCTTGAATGAATGAATGAAGACTTTAGGATAGTTTCCCCCTTTAAAACCCACCTTTCATAGGCTAAAATGATGTATTTTAGGCTTTAGGATCTTAGGAATTACGAAAAGACCCTTACTAATTTCGCAAGGAAGGACTGCCAGGAGATCCCAACGAGGGACCTAATGACTCATTCTCACTGGCCACGACTCGTTGCATCAATCTGTGGTGTACACTGCCAAAAATTCATCAGGGGACCCTACGAGGGACCCCACCAATTGTGGTGGCTGACCACGACTTGTGGTCACCACCTGTGATCCCCACTGTCCAAAACTCCTTGCCAAGCATCCAGTCTAGGCCATGGGTGACCTCACGAGTCGTGTGGTCTGACCACGACTCTTGGTCATTCCCGTGGTTTTTCCCAGGCCATACCACCTCCTTTCTTGACCTCGAGTCACTTTACAACTTGTGATAACTCTTCACGGGTCACCTAACGACCCGTTCTGTGACCTGGTACAGAATTTTAGTTTTTCTTTTTTTTCAACTCACTGGTCTGATCTTTAGGCTTTTGGGGTATAACGATTATGTCTTAGGGTATTCAGTATTTTATGAACTCCCTAACTTTTTTATTATTTCAAGTCTCCAATGATTGTTAATAAGTAAAAATTCATGTCTTATCTCAGATTATATAGTATATTTTTGTAACCATGATTTTGACATGTTTTCAAGCTAAGCCTACCTAAATTTAGCATTTCTTTCAGAGAGATTGTCCTATTATGAGTATATAGCCTTTAACAATATTTCGGCCTGAATGTTTCTCAACATAATCAGTATCTCCAGATTATTAGTATTTTTAGTAATATCATTATTACCAGTGTTATCAATTTATCACTTTATTAGTTTATCAGATCCTTTATGCTCTCAGGACACTTCTAGATAGTACTTCTGACTTAGCCTTAGGATATCAGATTTCGAGCTACTAGTACCATTAGATATAGTTAGGTCTTAGTTAGGAGTAGTACTTAGCACTGAATAGGTTGGGGTTCAGCATACCCAGGTTCCCAAAATTGCATGCCACCGTAGGTCTTTAGCCCGCATGGGCCACAATTTAGTGATCACACAGCCATGCCTTTATACCCTGGAAAATTGGGTCCTATCGATGGAGCGTATATATCGAACTCTATGTTTAGCTCACGTTGTTATATGTCTGTTAACATGGACTCCTACAGTAAAGTTACAATCTTTAGTTTATTCTTAGTTTTATATATCAGTTTATATGCACGACCATTAAACCAGTTTTACTAGTATTTGTAGTATTTCAGACTTTTATGCTACTTGTAGTAATTATGCATTCAGATTGGGTCATTGTCTGTCAGTTCAGTTATGTCTTCATATTTTACTCGCATGCTTATATTTGCAGTTGCATATCTCATATACTCAGTGCAATTAAAGTACAAACCACATAGATTCTATGTTATATCATTTTATGATACAGGCTCAGGTACCCAGATTCAGAATCAGAGCTAGATCTTCTTCCGACGACATTCAACAAACTGTCAGTGGTGAGCCCTCATCTCCCAAGGACTAGAGTGATTTCCTTCTAGTTATTTCTTGTCTTAGTTACAACTTTGGAGTTAGATGGGGATTTGTACCAGTAGCTCATCAGTAGTAGATGCTTTCAGACATAGTACTAGAATTTAGGCTTACGACTCAGTGTTTATCTAGCTTCATCAGTATTTGATCCATCTCAGTAATTACTTATGTAATGTTTGATAAAATCAATTAGCTTCCGCTAAGTTTTATATTTATTTCATATTAAGTTATATTATGATATGTCATGTGTTAGCTTGGGGTCACTTATGACTCAAGGCACCGTGTCGCGTCCCAGGTGTAGACTTGGGTCGTGATAGATTATAATAGGTAAATCTTCATATATTGAGTATTTATGGATTCCTCTTGTGACCTTTCTAGGACATCCAAAAATTACCCACATTTTTCTTAACAAATGGAGTCCAACCATATTTGGCGAATTGCTACAATGTCATGACTAATAAGGGTGATATGGCCCTTTCTTCCCTAATTGCGTAGGAGCTACAAGCTACTACACACACACACACACACACACACACACATATTGTAAACATGGGCATCATATCTATCCTTTTTTTAGGGGGAAATCAACTGAGCTTTATTAATACCCAATATGTAATCAAAGGGCTTCGAGGGCATCTATCAGATGAGTATAACCATGTGAAATGAAATGATACTTGCATATTATGACCTCTTTCATCATCTTCTGGTAACCTGTGCACATTCATACATCCATTGTCTTCCTCTTGCTATAATAGTGCAAGTGCTTCCAAGGGCATCATACTGTGTCAATGCATTCTTTATAGGGAGGATCTTTCCATTTCTCTTGTTAACTTTCTTAGCTTTGTAGAATGGGTACCGGAACTTACATTAATATTTCGTATAACTTATCAAAATATGGGTGCACCAACCACTTAGTACTATAGAATTGTTTCTCTATAACATCTTTTATACCTCATATGAGTCGTACTCTCACTAGGAATCCTTCTCTATGTACATACTTAGTCTATGTTATTCAACTAATGTTCTACTATGTTTCAAGTGTCACTGCTACTCTTCTATTAATTTTTAGGCCTTTTATCTATTGGGATACTCTGATAGATCTTATCTTTTGTCTAGCCCATAAACATTTGCGGACCCTAACCTTTGGTCACATACTAATCCTAGTAACCCCAACATCAATCATATTGGGGCGCGCGCGCACACACACACACATATTCCTATAAGACAATTAAAATGCTTATCCCTGAGCTTGCTAGCCATAGGACTAATCATTGTCTATTCATGAAACACCCCAAGAGTCCCTAAGATCTGATCAGAGACTTGCAGCAGAAACCAATAGGAAAAATGGCACCAGACCATTAGACGACCATCAGAATGAGTCTTCCTATTAAGTAAAGGCTTATTGGTTGTTATATAGTGAGGGACTTTAGAAATTTTCCAAAATCTACCCTAAACCGATGCGTGGATTGTATGACCCGTTGTTAGATTGTACCGGCCATTTGTTTTACTCATTGAAGCAGGTCCAGAGGATGATTTGGAGTAGAAGTGAGAACCAATAGTCCATTGGTTGGTTCAATAACCCGTGGTATGGGTTGTTGGTTTTGCCAGTTAAAGATTTCAATTTGGCAGGGGTATTTTAGTAAACCTCCATTATTTTAACCCCTAAGTGGCATCATTTTAAGCTTCCTAAAGGGCTGATTTAGGGAGTATACTGAACCTAAACCCTCATTCTCTTCAAACATCGTAAGTTGGAAGTTCTCTCTCAAGAAAAGGCTAGGGTTCTTCATCATCTTCTTTTCAATTTCTCTTGGGTCTTCGAACAAGTTAAGGATTCGCCAAGCCCAAGTATGTCTAGTCATGATTTGAGAATTTCTTCTACACTCATGTCCAATTTCATCTCAATCTCATGAATTCAAGTCTCTAATTATGATTTTATGAATTTCTAAGGTTAGACCCAATTTTGATGAAAACTCTTATGGTCTTATGTAAATTCAATTCTCTTATGATTCAATCCATGATTTATGATAATGATTACCGGTTTTCTATTAGAATCTCTTATGAACCTATGATTTTCAAGTTATGATGATTTTACTCAATTATACATGAATTTCATAAATCTCAAATATGTATCATGGCCGAATCATCGGCCTTGTTTTCATGGCTAGTTCATGTATGTCAAGTATATTATAATTTTCATGTTCGCAACCAGCCCATTCAAAACCAAGTACCTTTCATGATTATGACTATGAGAAATGTGCAAGTTTTGGAAGTAGTATCTATCACTCAGTAGGCTGGGGTTTGTGTAACCAAGTCTCAGAACTGTGTGTCAGTGCAGGTATGTATTCATGTTTGGAGCCTCGCTAGAGAGTGTTCCCCCTCCCAATGGGACTCACGAGTGATATCACACCTTTATCATTCTTTTCCCTGGCAAGTCTTAGGACGACTATGCCAACTTGAGCGACATAGTTGGGCATTATGTGCTCATTCATGATGGTGTCAGTTATGATAGTCTCCACTATTCCTTGATTTCTATGTATGTTCATGTTCACGACTTATGATTTTATGAATTATGATATTTTGGCTCAATATATTTTTTATAAGGTTTTACCTATGAATTAGCCATGTCCATTTTTATGATTTTGTTTCATAAACATTAAGCCATTATACTCAGTTTATGATCAGAAATTCATGTTTTAGCTTGCTCTATACTCATGATTTCATAATATCGTTTTACTATCACGTTTTTTATTATCCTATATGTTTAGTACATTCAAAGTACTGATCGTATACTTTTGCACTATATTATCTCGTGATATAGGTTTGGGTGATCAGTCTTAGCCTCAATGTTAGCTTCACTCTCACATCAGTCTAATCCGGCCCCAGCTTGAGTGAGTTCTCATGGTCCAAGGACATCAATTTTGACATATGTTATTTATTTTATGTCTTCCAGTTTTAAAATTTTGGTAGAGCTTGTTGGGTGTGTTGTCCCATCAACTCATCTATGATTAGAGGCTTTTTAGACATTTATGTGTAGATATTTAGCAGTGATGACTTGTAGTCCCATTTATGCTTTATGAGATTCTAGACTTCCGATTATGTTATGCTCATGTTCTATTTTCACTTAGCCTATTCTTAAGAATGTTCTGTGCATGTGACATGGGTTAGCTTGGAACCATTCATGGTTCTAGGTCCCATGTCGCAGTCCGAGGTCCATGCTAGGGTCATGACAAACTTGGTATTAGAGAAATAGGTTTAGGTGTGTCCTAGGGTGTCTGAATGCTGCATTAAGTACTGTCTTTTTCATGGGTGTGACGCGCACTACACTTATGATAAAGAGGCTACTAGACGTTTTAGGAAACTTCCCTTCTTTCATGATCTATGTTGTGCAATGAAGTTCAACTCTCTCTATTTCTCTAACTCGTATGCATTTGGATAAAAATGCCTCTTCGAAGAGCCAACGAAAGAATAAATGCAAAACAACAATGGACATGTGAATGGTAATAGAGATGAGCATCAGCTAGCTCCACTAGCTCTAACGACCCTTTGAATGAGCAGGCAACTCATGCTAAGTTTAGGGCCACATTTCAAATGTTGGTGCAGGCTATGATAGCCCAAGTCAACCAACAGGTGGTTGGCCATATGGACATGAATGGGAATGCTGCGGTGGATAGAGTGCAAGACTTCACCAGGATGAACACGCCAGAGTTTCATGGTTTCAAGGTGGATGAGGATCCATAGGAGTTCATTGAAGAGATTTAGAAGATCACCTAGATTATGGGAATTTTGGGAGAGGAGAGTGCAGATTTGGCCACTTATCAACTGAAGGGGGTAGCTCACATTTTGTTCTGACAATGGAAGGAGGGTCATGGAGTAGGTGCAACTCTTATTGGATGGGATGAGTTTGTTATGGCGTTCTTAGATAGGTTCTTTCCATGAGATTTGAGGGAAGAAAAGGCCGTAGAGTTTGTCAATTTGAATAAGAATGACATGACTATTCAGGAGTATGCCTTGAAGTTCACCCAACTATCCAAGTATTCTCCGGAGATGGTTGTGGAGCCGAGAGCTTGGATGAGCAAGTTTGTATTGGGGGTTGCAGATTTTGGTCAAAGAGTGCAGGACTGCTATGCTTATCAGCGACATGGACATCTCTCGATTGATGATTTATGCTCAGCATATAGAGGAGGAACAAATGAAGAAGAGGGAGAGAGAGAGGCCAAGAGGGTTTGGGAAGGGAGCTTTAGGTATTCTCAAAAGAGGTCCGATAGTTTACATTGCCTACAGTCCCATCAAAGGTGATCAGCCTAGCTCTATAATTAGCTAGTGTTCCATCTAGGCCCAGAGGTGATCAGAAGGTAGATGACACACTATGGGTTTACAACACATTCGACGCTTAAAAGTGAGGAAATAAACATGGACTTAGGTGTGTTTATATGGATATGATGCACTTTTACTTTGTTTTCAGGGAAGGTAGATGTTGGAGTTGAAATGGGCAAAAGAAGGACAAAATGCAAAAAGAGGGCAAACTATGGGCCTTAGTACGAGCCGTACCACAATAGTCGTAGAAAAGTTCAGAAAGTGTTGCACAGGACAAGTCGCCAGGTACGGGTAGTAACCACAGATCGTGATATTTACCTAAGACCCGTACCAAGGAGTTGTGGTAAATTATTGAAGAATTGAAGATTGGAAAATCTCAATGTAAGACTGGAAGTCACAAGTGATAGGAAGCAGGTACGAGCCGTACCAAGCCACACGTGAAAATATTAAGAGGATGGCAGAACTCTAAAGATCAAACCACAACAAGATAGTATGACTCGTAGGTTCATGGTATGAGTCGTACCAAATTCCAACACTTAGAAAAAATCATAAGTTGCCAAGCATTATACGAGTAAAGGTACGACCCGTACAATCTAGTTACGGGTCGTAAGTAAAGTCAGTGACAGTACAATAGTTTTCCCTGTTTATATAGGAAAGGGTTCTAAATATTTTTATAAATATTTTTATGTTATTTTCAGTCAAAAAGAAGTTAGAGAGATTTAGATTTGGAGAAAAATAATTGTTGTTGATTTTCTATTAAAGTTTTGGGGATTATTGAGACAATCTAGGGAGACTTTCTTGAATTGATTTTCTCATTGTTCTTGAAGTGTTCTTCCTTAATTCTTGCAATAACCAAGTGAGGTTTTCTTCTAATCATCTTTGTAAGTTCTAAATTATGTGTTTTTTGATGAATGCTTATAATTATCTTACAACCATGAGAGGCTAAAACCTCCCCAACTAAGGTTGTTGGAACCATGGTGAATTAACAAACTAGAGTTGCACGAAGTAATAATAAACTAATGCTAAACGCTTGTATTGTATTCTCTTCATATTTAATGTTTCTAAACGGAGCACAACGTTAGGACTTTCCAGAATGCTTTACTGGCTGGAATCTAGAGAAGTAGAGATTAGGAAAAGAGAATTACATGATCTTTATGGGTTATTGTATGACTTGAGCTGCGGTTTCAGGATAGTTAATTTAGAACAAATTGATAATAGTTGAATTTAAATCGTTCATGAGACCTAAACTAGTGATTGAATATAGTCATCCAATAGGGACAAATCAGTCATTTGGATGAACCCTAGTTATTAGTTCTATAAGTAAGCATTGGGATTGATCAAAAGTGTAAAACCTGACATAGTTATGAATGCATCAGGAATGCTTACCCTAGTTATTCGTATAAACTTGATAAAAAATAATCAATTCCCAACATTGTTACATATTTTCTTTTACAAAGTAACCCTTTAGGAGATAACAAACTTAAAGGCTTAAATACTAGTGTAATTGTATATCTTGACTATATTCCCTGTGGGATCGATCCCAAGACTTTTTGGGTTATATATTGACAACTTCCACGCCATACTTTCACAGGAGTGTGATTTGAGCGTTATAAAAAATGGTGCAATTACCGAGGAATACATCTTAGGATTGGAGTAATTGTTGTGTTTAACTATTAATCGTTATTTCCTCATTTACATTTTTCTTTTGGGTTGTGATTCATACAAGCTACAACAGGGAAGCCTCATCTCAAGAACCACCTGTGTGAACACCTAGATGGAAGATAAGAGGTTGTTAGTGTCCCTAGGAGAAATGATGGGTATTGATACACTAGAGGACGTCTTAATGAATTATGAGGGAGATGAAGTACCGGGGTACACAAAGTTGGTAAATTCCCTAGAAGGAATGGGGTCGTATTACTTCAGGCCAACAAAGTTAGACCTTGACTTAAAGAACCGTGCAACCCCTGCAGTAAAACCATCAGTTGAGGTACCACCAGTCCGGGAACTTAAAACATTACCTCCACATCTAATATATGCATTCTTAGGAGAGAACAACACCTTGTCAGTAATTATTACAGACGTGGCAGATTGGTAAGTGGAGGCCCTGGTTGCAGTATTAAAAAAGTATAAAAAGGCAATTGGCTAGACCATTGCGAACATCATCAGGATCCCTCTAGGAATATACACCCACAAAATTCATCTTGAACCAAATTGTGTACCAAGTATAGAGCATCAGTGACAATTGAACCCACCTATGCAAGAGGTGGTGAAGAAAGAGATTATCAAGTGGCTATACGTTGGTGTAGTTTACCCCATTATAGATAGCAAGTGGGTATGTCCAGTACAGTGTGTGCCAAAGAAAGGTGGGATCATAGTGGTACTAAATGAGAAAGGTAAGCTGATACCGACGAGACGGGTCACGGGTTGGTGTGTGTCCATGGATTACCAAAAACTCAACCACTAGACCCAGAAGGACCATTTTCCAATGCCGTTCATGGAGCATATGCTTGATAGGCTGGCAAGTAAAGGCTGGTATTGCTTTCTTGATGGTTATTCGCGGTATAATAAATCCTCTATAGCCCCGAAAGATCAAGAGAAGGCCACCTTCACTTGCTCGTATGGAACATTTTCTTTAAAGAGAATTCCCTTTGGGTTGTGTAGTGCACCAGCCACATTTCAGTGTTGCATGATGTCGATCTTTTCAGATATGGTGGAAGACACCATTGAAGTATTTATGGATGATATCTCAGCTATGGGTGAGTCATTCGAATCCTACTCAATGAATAAAGTGTTGAACAGATGTGTAGAAACTAATCTGGTCCTAAATTGGGAGAAATATCACTTCATAGCCAAAGAAGGGATTGTGCTGGGCCACAAAATCTCAGAAAAAGGGATAGAGGTGGATAAGGCGAAAATTAACTAATAGCAGGATTGCCACCAACTATTTTTGTCAAGGGGATCAGAAGCTTTTTGGGGCTTGCAAGATTCTATTGGAGGATTATCAAGGATTTCTCAAAGATTGAACAACCATTTTGCAAACTACTTTAGAAGGAGGTGAAGTTCGTGTTTGATGAGGCATGCCTAAGGGCTTTTGAATGCCTGAAGGAGAGACGCACCACAAATCCCATTATTATAGCCCCAGATTGGTGCTGTCTTGGGCCAACAGAGAGAATATTTTTCACCCTATCTATAATGCCAGTAAGACACTCAATGCAGCTCAAAAGAACAACATGGTAACTGAACAGGAGCTACTAGTAGTGATCTTTGCATTTGAAAATTTTAGGCCATACTTGCTTGGAACTAAGGTTTCCATACAAATCATGCTGCAGTAAGGTACTTGATGTCAAAAAAGGATGCCAAACCCAGGCTGATTAGATGAGTGTTGTTTCTCAAAGAATTTGAATTCGAGGTAAAGGACTGAAAGGGAATAGAAAATCAGGTGGCCGATCACTTGTCCATACTAGAAGCAAAGGAAAGAGTTAAGGATGAGATTGATATTGATGATTCCTTCCCATATGAACAGGTATTGGAGGCATCTCATGTTTTGATCCCTTGGTTCGCTGACTAAGCAAATTATTTGGTGAACGACATGATTTTGGCGGATATGAATTCACAACAAAGGAAGAAATTCCTGTTTGATGCTCGAAGTTGCACATTTGTATGCCAGAAGTAGAGCTATTGAGTATTCTGGAGGCTTGCCACTCATCCCTGATTTGGGGTCATCATAGTGGTATTTGAATTGCACATAAAATTTTGCAATGCGGGTATTATTGGCCCTCTATCTAGAAAGATGCTTATGCTTTTTCCAAGTTCTATGATCAATGCCAAAGGCAAGGTCACATTACTTGTAAGCATGAGCTACTATTAATCCCTATACTTAAAGTAAAATTATTTGATTTATGGGGTGTTGACTTCATGGGGCCATTCGTGAGTTCATATGGGATGAAATACATTTTTGTAGCTATGGACTATGTCTCAAAATGTGTAGAAGCCATTGCACTCCGTAACAAAAAAGGTAAAAGTGTCACAGAATTTCTGCGCATATATTTGCTAGATTTGGTACTCCCAGAGCCATCATCAGTGAAGGTAGGTCACACTTTGGTAATCAACTTTTCAGAACTCTGCTTGAGAAATATGATGTGAAACATAAGGTGGAAACACCTTACCATCCTCAATCAAGTGGGTAAGTGGAAGTGTCAAATAGGGAGATTAAGACTATTTTGGCCAAAACAGTGAACACTAACCGGACAGACTGGTCTAGGAAGATGGATGATGCACTTTGGGCATATCAAATAGCTTATAAGACCCCTATTGGCTCATCTCCATTTTAGCTTTTCTATGGAAAGTCGTGTCATCCACTGGTAAAGTTAAAGCATAAGGCACTATGAGCATTGAAAAAGTTGAACTTGGATTAGAATGAAGAAGCCAAGTTAAGGCTAGATCAACTAAATGAGTTAGGTGAGTTCCGATTTTGAGCTTATGAGAGTGAATCCATTTATAAGAAAAGGATGAAAACCTAAAATGACAAGAAGATTGCAAAAAGGAAGTTCAATGCTGGTGATTTGGTCCTATTATTTAATTTGAGGCTTCGCTTGCATCTCGGTAAATTGAAATCTAGATGGATGGGACTTTATCGAGTGGTGAATGTGTCCCTATATGGTACGGTGGAACTTGAGAATAAAGATGGTAAGAGGCTCAAGGTGAACGGGAAAAGGATAAAGTTGTATATTAGAGACACCGAAGAGATAAGAAGAATTGAGTAGGTGTACCTTGATGATGCCTAAATGGTCAAGGAGGTTGCATCGTTCTGTGATGTTAAATCAGGCGATGCATGGGAGGTAACCCATGAAGGGTGAAGTCCGACTAGCCACTGGTATGTCCCTTTCCCTTCTTCTTACATTTTACTCTTCGGGATGAAGCATGCTTTTAAAAGGGAGTGTGCTTTTGTTTTTAGGTATTTTGTTCCTCTGAGGGTTTTTCTTGTCGTGTCTCTTTTCCCTCGGACATACTATCTAATAGAATCGACATGTTTAGGTTGTTTTTGTTATTTGTTTAATTAGAAGTAGCTTAGGATTACTTTACAACAAATAAATGCACTAGTTTTGATATTTTTGAATGTTAACCCTATTTGAAAATTTTTGATGTTAGCTATGTATGTTGACTGCGAAGTATGACTTCTGTGGATCTTTGTATGGCATTTATATTATTAGCATGTGTAGTTATAGTTTAGCCTTGCATTAAACATGTACCATGAGTAAGTGAGGATTTGTACTCAGTTCAATATTGCATTAAGGATCTAGAACTTGCCCGGTTAGTCTTTACATAGGTTTTAGAATAGTTGGTTAGGAAAGGATTATAGGCCCTTTTTGTCATAACCTAATTTATCTTTAAATTCCCTACCAAATGAAATGATTTCCTTGATCCCGTATTTGAGCCTAAAAGTTGACATATTTTCTTTGATTACCCATTCACCTTGACCAAGTTTATAATGGACCTGTTTGGCTCTAGTCCCTCTTTGGACATTGTGAACGTCAACCCAGGAAAAAGGCCTATGTTGAGGGTGGCTGTAATAGGGTGCATTAACTGTGTGAGGGTGGAGAAGAAAGAGAAAAAAGTCAAAAAAGAGTGAGGTGTGGTGTGAAAAGAAAAAAAAAAGAGTTGAAAAAGAAAAAATGAAAAGAAAAGAAAAGAAAAGAAAAGAAAAAGAGCTGAAAAAGATGAGAAAAACGCAAAACACCCACACATTACATTTAAACAGAGAAAAAGGAAGGACAAAGTCGAAAAATAAAAAAATGGGTAAAAAGTGAAAAGTGGAGAAAAGTTGTGTAGAGTCAAGGAGGGTTAGTCACTAAAATTTCATATCTATCATACTCATCCTGAAGCCTAACATTACAAGCTAAGAAAAGTCCTATAGTGATCCTAGTTTAAATGTCTAAAAAACCAACGTAGAGAAAATAAGGGCAAGCTTATGGTATCTGATATGCAGTATTTGGAACTTCTTTGTGAGGGTGAGAGTCTTGCTTGTTTAGTCCCAAGTCTAATATTTCTATATATTTGTGAGTGTTGGGGACTTCATTTGTGGTGAGGGTACATGGTTTGTATTACATTCATCCAATTGTCTATGTGAATAACATTGGTGATAGCTCAATTCTCTGCTAATAGTTTGATGTCATATCTCGATCTCTGTATGTCATAGGTTGTAGTTAAATGTGGGTATAGTTGAATTTGTTTGAATGAAAAAGGGGTCAATAGTTGTTAATGGTTCATAGTGCAAATTTTGTTGTGTTTGTTGTAGGTATTCTAAGTTTACTTTCTAGTTAAGCATTGTTTTTAGTTTTGTTTCTTTACCTGAGGACATGCAAAAGTCTTAAGTTGAGGGTGTTGATGTTCTGTGGGTTTATAACACTTTCAATGCTTAAAACTAAGGAAATAAGCATGGACTTTGGTGTGTTTATATGGATATGAAGCAGTTTTACTTTTTTACAAGGAGGATATATGTTAGGGTTGAAATGTGAAAAAGAAGAAAAAAATGCAAAAAAAAGGCTAAGAATAGACCCCAGTACAAGTCGTACCATCCTGGTATGAGCAGTACTGAGAGTTGGGGAAAAGTCCAAAACATTTGTTTAAGGCAAAGGTAAAGTATGACTTATGGTATAAGCCGTACCACAACAGTCATAGAAAAGTTCAGAAGATGCTGCATAGGACAAGTCACCAAGTACGGGTAGTAACCACAGATCGTGATATCTACCTAAGACCCGTACCTAGGAGCCATGGTAAATTTCAGAAGAATCAAAGACTGGCAGATATCAATGTGTGATTTAGTTACGAGTCGTAGGATGCAGGTACCAGCCGTACCAAGCCACCATGAAATATTCAGAGATTCCAGAACTCCCAGGATCAAACCACGATAAGAAAGTATGACTCGTAGGTTCATGGTACGAGTCATACCAACTTCCAACACTTAGACAAAACCAGATGCCAAGCATTATATGAGTAAGTCTATGACCTGTACACTCTAGTTATGGGTCGAAAGTGAAGTCGGAGACAGTTCAACAGTTTTGCCTGTTTACTAAGGAAAGGGTTCCAAATATTTGTATAAATACTTTTTAGGTTATTTTCGATTAAAATGAAGTTAGAGAGAGTCAGATTTCAGTTACCAAACATAAGCTCGGATTGAGACATGGGACAAAGAACACTGAGAGGCTCCAAGTGGACCCATGGCATCAACATAACATCTAAGCTCAACATTTTAAATGCGAAAAACTAACATATGACATAGAGGGAGTTTGAAGATCTCATAACATCGAATAACTGAATATATAACAAAAGCTTGAAGATGAATACATACTATGTCTGATATGCCTCTACTACTGACGAGTTGATGGGACAAGACTCCAACTAACTCACTAATGTATGAAACCGAAGATACTGAATACAAATGATAAAGGGCCCTCAAAAGGTTAGGACTCACCAACTCTGGTCTGGAGATGCTACAACTGAGGATCTGGCCAATGGCAGGTCGGAGCCTGTATAATGAAATGATACATCATGGAGTATGGGGTCAGTATGTGGAATGTATGCAAGGTAAGTAAAACCGCTAAGTAAGTAAAATCAGAGATCATGCATAGCATAATCATTTCATCATAAGAGTTTGAGAGTAGGACTTGCATGCTATTATCTAAAAAAATGATTTGAACGTAACTGAATACCATAACTGAATCCAATGACCCAAAGCTAAAAATTGATAGTCATAAGTAAAACTGAATATTGGGTTAGACCTGCTGAAAACATAATATCTTACTAATGAACATGCATAACTGAAATCATAAGGAACAATGAGAGACTCTTCATATAACCGACATTACCACGATAGAGCTTACGTGGTCCCGACTATTACATTCAAGTGGGCAGAGTCATCCAAAGCCTTGCCAGGGCTTAGGACGCTACCATGATATTAAATCAAGATGGGGCAGGGGAAGCTAACAAAGGAGGTCCAAAATAATCTGAAAATACCTACGTTGGCACGTAGTTCTGAGGCATAGGGTCAACTGACCCTTAGCCTACTCGGTGCTAGACACTACCCCCAAAAATATGCATATCCTCTCCATCGTTTTTCAATGAAGCTGACCATCATCTAGTGACAAAGCTGAATTGTAAAATAGATGCATAGTCTGAAATCATAACATGAGGAGCCTTGGGCTCAAACCTTACCACAAGATAAAAATAGTTGGAGTCTAGACTTCAAAACCATGTTGTAAGCTAATAACATGAAATTTAGATAAATCATGAAACATACTTGAGCATATGGGTTTGCCCAATACTTTAACATGCTTCACATAGACTTGATCATTCGAAAACATGGACATGGGTAATTCGAAATCATACTTTCATCCTATACATCTCATTATGCTTGAATACATATATCGTAAATCTCAACATTCATTAACTTCCATAGGTAGGCATCGTAACTTGTAAAAACATGAAAACATAATTTGTAACTGAAAAAATTGTAAGATATGCCCATGAATCTTAATTCAATATTAAAAACATGTAGAAATCATACCCATAATTGATACTTATAGAATTTACATGTTAGGTTAAAACCCCATAGATTCATCAACTAGAACGTTCATGAAATTGAAGAGGGATTGGGCATGGTTGTGGATGAATACACCCATTCGACCCTACATACCTGGGAAAATCTTATTCACACTCCCTCTTGTAAGACCAAAGGAAATTGCAGAGAATTTGGAGAAATTCTTCAAACTTGATCTTCAAGGAAAAGCTCTAAGTTGCATCCATGGAATGATTGGACTTAGAATAGGTTTAACACCCTTAAAACCCTACTAACTGAGCTTAAAATGATGTAGTTTAGGACCTTAGGGCTAAATGATGATAGTACCCTTAATAAAAAACATGGAAATTTTACACTACCAGTGACAACGATTGGTACAACGGGTCGTTATTTCCCTTGTTGCTTCATTCCATTTTCCAATCACAAGTCTGCTACCACGACCGAACCTGATGAGTTGTTACTAGTCCCAACGAATCGTCATTACCATCCGTTGTCACCACTGCCCATTTTTCGGAAATCATTCCAATGAAAGCATACAACGAGCCGTTGTTCCAAACAATGAGACGTTCCATGACTCGTGCCTGCCTCCTTGATTATGACCACCCTTGCAACGACTCCCTTTCAATGAACTATTACATCAACCAACGGGTCATCATTAGACCCATTTTCATAGAACCCCTTGCAGTAGAACCCAACCTCGGTTGCTTCCTACGATCTGTCAGGCCCACCAACGACTCGTACCACGAGTCGTTTTGAGAAAAATTTCTAATTTTTCTGCTACTTTTCATTTCAAATCCCAAGTCTAGTCTTAGGCACTTCCAGGGTATTACAATATCACCCCCTTGGGAACATTCATCCTCAAATGTGGGTAAACATACTAAAAAGCTGAGAAATACAACTACTATGGCAAGTACGGAATATTTAAGCTGAAAACTAACAAAGTGACTAACCCCCAACTAGAATACATAGCTGAACTGAATTCATGAACCATACATACATACATTGACATGAAAGGAACTGGGGCACATGAACTGAATATGAAACAGAATACGGTACAACGGATGAAACTGATACCTCAAGCTGGAACTGAGCTAGAAAGGAATAGATGCGGCTATTTAGCCATCATATCTGCTTCGGCTTCCCACATAGCTCCCTAACATGCTGGTTCCTCCACAATACCTTAATTGACGCTACTTCTTTGTTTCTTAATTTCCAAACCTGATGATCGAGTATTTCCACCGGAAGCTCCTCATACCTAAGTCTATCCTTTACACCTACACTATCTACAGGGACAACCAAAGATGAATCACCCAAGAATTCCTTTAAAAGTGACAAATGGAACACCGGATGAACTAAAGCTAATTCTGAGGGCAACTCCAACTTATACGCCACCCTGCCAACCCGTCTCAAAAATCGGTACGGGCCAACACAACGGAGAATGAGTTTCCCTTTCTTTTCGAACCTCATCACTCCCTTCATGGGAGATACCTTCAGAAACACCCAATCATCAACTTCAAAAACAAGCTCCCTCCTCCTCACATCTACATAGGAATTTTGACGACTCTAAGTTGTTTTCGACCTATCCCTTATAAGATGAACTTTATCCATAGTTGTTGTTATATGCAACTCAATGAGAGTTAAATGGTCATCCCAAATACCTTTTGAAATAAATCACACACGCTCTCAACATGTCCTTCAGAGTATGAATGATCCACTCAGCCTGACTATCTATTTGCAGGTGAAATGTTATGCTAAGCTTGACCTAAGTACGGAGTCCCTTCTTAAATGATCTCCAAAACTAGGAGGTAAACTGAGTACCTCTATTTGATATAATGGACAAGGGCACTCCATGTAACTGAACTAACTCCCGAATGTATAACTTAACATAATCCTCCACTGAGTCGGTAGTTTTGACCAATAGGAAATGAGATGCCTTAGTCATCCTTTCCACAACTACCCAAATAGAGTCATACTGTCAGCGTGTATGAGGAAACCTCGTAATGAAGACCATATTAATATCCTCCCACTTCCATGTAGGGATACTAATATCTTGGAGCACACCTCCAGGTCTTGGATGGTCAACATTCACCTATTGATAATTCAGACACTTATCCACAAACTCTGCTATGTCCTTCGTTATTCCACTTCACCAATAGAATTCCTATAGGTCACAGTACATCCTGGTGGCATCTAGATGGATAGAACATCCGCTCCCTCAAATTACCAGCATCTGATACACACAAATGACCCTTATCTTTGAGCACACCATCTCCCTCTGGGAGAAGACGTCCACCTTCTGATTCCGAACAGCTTTCTTCAACTTTACCAAAATAGGATTCTCTTCTTGCCTAGCCTTAACATCAGTCACTAAAGATGATTCTGACCTATTCTGAACCATGACAACACCATCCATCGAGTCAACAAGACGAAATCCTAGCTGTGAAAGTCGATGTACATCCTTTGCTAACTCTTTTCTCTGCTCATCTACATGGGATACACTCTCATGGAAAACCTGCAAAGAGTGTCTGCCACCACAAACCTTGCCCTGATGATAAAGGACACTCATATCATAATCCTTGAGAAGCTCTAACCACCTTCTCTGACATAGATTTAGATCCTTCTAGGTGAATATGTACTATAGGCTTTTGTGGTCCGTAAACACATCCACATGGACTCCATACAGATAGTGTCTCCAAGTCTTCAAGGAAAATACTACCTCTGCCAATTCGATGTCATGAGTTGGATAATTCTTTTCATGGACCTTCAGTTTCCTAGAAGCATAGGCTATAACCTTACCGTGCTGCATTAATACACAACCAAGGCCGGTCCTTGAGGCGTCACAATATACCATAAACCCGTCAGTACCCTCAGGTAGGGTCAACACTGGTGCTGAGGTGAGTCGATTCTTCAACTCTTGGAAGTTCTTCTCACAAGCCTTCGACTATTGAAACTTTACTTTCTTCTGGGCCAGCTTAGTCAATGGTGCTACAATGGATGAAAACCCTTCAACAAACCTCCAATAGGAACTAGCTAAACCCAAGAAACTCTTGATATTCGAAGGATTCACTGCTCTAGGCCATTTCTTCACCGCTTCTCTCTTTTGGGAGTCCACCTGTACACTCCCACTTGACACCACATGACCCAAAAATGCTACTGATCCTAGCCACAACTAGTATTTGCTGAACTTAGCATATAACTGGCGATCCTTAAGAGTCTGTAGCACTATCCTAAAATGAGTGGCATGCTCCTCCTTGCTCTGAGAGTATATGAGAATATCATCTATGAACACAATCATAAACATATCCAAATATGGTTTGAACACCCTGTTCATCAAATCCATAAAAGCTGCAGGAGCATTCGTTGGTCCAAAAGACATAACTACAAACTCATAGTGACCACACCGAGTCTTGAAGGCTGTCTTCAGAATGTCACTCTCCCGAACCCTGAGCTGATGGTATTTGGAACTGATGTCTATCTTGGAAAATCACTTAGCATCCAGAAGATGGACAAACAAATCATCAATCCCGGGGAGAGGACACCTGTTCTTGATTGTAACCTTGTTCAATTGACAATAATCAATTCACATCCAAAGAGAACCATCTTTCTTTCGGACAAAAGAGCACTGGTGCACCTCACAGGGATTTGCTAGTTCTGATTAAACCCTTGTCTAAGATATCTTTCAACTGCTCCTTCAACTCCTTTAGCTCAGCTGAAGCCATTCTGTAAGGAGGAATAGATATAAGTTGTGTATCGGGAAGAAGGTCAATACCAAAATCAATGTCCCGCTTGATCTTGGGCAGATTTATATGCCCAAGTGATACTCAAAAGTATCATTTTTGCCTTGTTTGTCTAGCAATGTGTATACATTTTCATGTAATTGGTAATAAAATGTGAATTTATACTAACCAACATGATTAGCATTGTTTTGTAGGTAAAATGTGATTCCGAGGAGCTAAAAGGCATGTTGGAACAATATCGGAGTTGGACTTGGATTCGAGCACGGAAAAAGGCAGTGGACTGCACAATTTAAAGGGGCTCCGCGATGGAGCCGTGTCACGCTGCCATCGCGGAGGCATTCTACCTGGAGGGTAAAAAATGCATCAATTCCAGTGGAGGCTCGCGACAGCTCCGTGGCACGGTGGCAAGCCTCCGCGTTGCACGCCGTGCCACGTTGATGCTTTATTCCCGACCCCCAATTTCCAGTGATGGTCCGCATCCACGCCGTGTCACGGAGGCAGTGCTCCTCTATGCACTCCATGACACGTTGCTTGTTATTCCGGGAAAAATTCCCACTAGTATAAATAGAACACTTAAGTTTATTTTTCATAATTCAGACTTGGTGGAGCAAGGACGTGGGTTACAGGCAGTTGAGGGACGAAAAGTTCAGGGTTTTTTCTCTCCTTCTTTCTTCTCTAATTCAATTGTTTGTATGATTAACACTTGTTTTAGGATGATTAATCCACAAATGAATGGCTAATTCCCTTCCTTACTGAGGTTATGAACACTTGTGATGAATTTTGATTATTGAATTATATGGTTTTTCATCTTTTTCTTCCATGTTGTTCTATTAATTCTTGTTTCTACTGCATTGGTGTGTGGCCGAAATTAATGTACATCTAAAAAGTCCGATTTCACTCGAGAGAGAACGAAATTGGAAAGCTGTGAATTAATAGGATATTGTTCTTTACTTGATTTGGGAAAATTGAGTTTTGATGTGCTTTCCTGATAGAAATATACTTGAAAGCCGTATTAGTCAATTTAGGAACCGGATTTGTATTGCCAGGTCATGAATTGCATTTGATCACAGAAATGTAGACGGATGGTTTATGATTCTTAAGTGAGATTAAATACGAGAGTTTTAATCTCTTGGCTAATGTTCTTGGCTAGCAACTGGAAGAAAAGATTAACCAATGTATGATTATAATCAGTTTCATTACATGTTCTTAACCTCGGCATGCTCATATCCATAGTTTAAATTCAAAGTAGATAATTGTTAGTAGTTATAGTATAAAATTTATAAAACAAATTATTCACTTTTTGGTTACGTTGTTGTCAGCATATTTAGAAGTGAGATATAATATAGTATACTTAAGCAATTTTTACTTATCCATAGTCTCCGTGGATCGATACTTGGCTTACTTAAGCCACTTACTACTTGTTTGACCACGTGCACTTGCGTGTCAGTTTATAACCCCAAACAAAGCACCGAACAAGTTTTTGGCGCCGTTGCCGGGGAGACTAGGCAATTGGTGAAATTGTATTAAGTGTAAATTTACTGTATTTTTATTTTATTTTCTTAAGTGTTGACAACTTGGTCTTAGCCTGTATTTTGCAGACTTAATTGCTGTGAACACTGGCAAGGGACAACGAGCTGGTGGAATCTTATATAGAGCCTGAACGTATATTTCATAGTAAACGGAGAGAAGCTCTACAAAGGAAGCTGTAGTTGCTCAGACAGACTATTATGGAGCAACAAAATCCACCGGTTGTGAGGGCAGTGTTAGTGCCCGAAGAAGCAGCAGCAAGGCCGGTTCGCGAGGTGGCAATCCCACATGGCAACGATGTTACATCCAGTATCCGCAAACCAGAGCCTGGAGGGAGATTTGAACTAAAGCAAAATATGGTGCAATTGTTGCACACAAGCGGGCAATTTACCGGTCTCCCTCATGAAGACCCACAACAGCATCTCCAAAACTTTTTGGAGATAAGTGACACTTATATACCCGCTGGAGTGTCACCTGATTATGTTCGGCTTACATTATTTCCGTTCTCATTACTCGGTGAAGCCAAGAGGTGGTTGAAAGCTGAGCCACCAAATTCTATTTCAACGTGGGATGATCTTGCACGAAAGTTCTTGATAAGGTTTTTTCCCTCTGGCAAAACAGCCAGACTTAGAAGTCAAATTCTAAGTTTCAAACAGAGGGAGTGAGAAAATTTGTATCAAGCCTGGGAAAGATTTAAATCCATGTTGCGGGACTGTCCTCATCATCATCAGTCCAATGACGTGTTGGTGCACACATTTATTGAGGGTTTGGAACCCCATACCAAAATTTTGCTAGATTCAGCAGCTGGAGGGCAAGCGCTGGAAAAGACTTATGAGGAGCTATACACTTAGCTAAACCGGATTTCACAGGGCAATCCAGAATGGAATGCTGATTCATCACGAGGTGGAGCAAGGAAAGCAGCAGGAGTGCTTGAAGTGGATGGATTTACAGCTATCGCTGCACAGATAGCTGCCTTGCAGAATCAGTTGAACAACCACTTCAGCGACATGACTTTGAACCAGCCTTCAACTTCAGTTAATGCGGTCCAGCAAATGTGGTGTGAAGTGTGTGGAAGTAGTGAGCACTCAGCTGAGGCTGTGGAGCAAATCCTGATTCGGTTAACTTTGTGGGTAATGCACAAAGAAATCATCAGTAGTATGGTAGTGGCTACAATTCAAATTGGAGGAACCATCCAAATTTTTCATGGGGTAGCAACAACCATCAAGGCCAAAGTTCGGGTCAGGGAATGCAAAGGAATCAAGGAGGGCAACAGAACTACCAAGCTCAATTCAGAAATAACAATGCCCCTCCTCCACCACCATCACCCAGCATTGAGGAGATGTTCAAGACCATGATCGCTAACCAAGCGCAATTGCAGGCTGACTATGTTAAATTGGCAGCCGAAGTGAAAAATAATCAGTTAGCGACCAAGGATCTTGAGTATCAATTTAGGCAATTTGCTAGTGCCCAAAATACAAGGCCCAGAGGAGGACTGCCTAGCGACACGGATCCGAATCCGAAGCAGGTAAATGCAGTGACCACAAGGAGTGGTTTGCAGCTGAAGGAGGTGGAACCAGAAAGACCACCTCAAAACTCGGGAGCAGCAGAAGTTGAGGGGGAGCAAAGTTTGGAAAGGGGGGAGGCCAAAGAAGCTGAATCAGAAAGACCTCCACCCCCGTTCCCTCAACGACTCAAGAAACACAAGGAGGAGGCGTGTTTCAAGAAATTCATGGAGGTGCTTAAACAGGTACATGTTAACTTACCTCTTGTTGATGTCTTGCAGGGAGTGCCTAAATATGCCAAATACATTAAAGACATCGTGGCCAACAAAAGTCGTTTGACTGAGTATGCCACAGTGGCTTTGACGGAGGAGTGCACTTCCCGGATCCAAAATAGACTGCCCACGAAGCTAAAAGACCCTGGAAGTTTTACTATTCAGCTTACTATTGGGCAGAGCATCCGTGATCGTGCATTGTGTGACCTGGGAGTGAGCATAAATCTGATGCCATCTTCGGTATTCAGAAAGTTGGGTCTAGAGAGTCCTAGACCTACAACTGTAATCTTGCAGTTGGCAGACCGATCCTTAGCTAGGCCGGATGGCATTGTTGAGGATGTGCTTGTGCAAGTAGGCTCCCTAATTTTTCCAGTAGATTTTATTGTTCTGGATTTTGAACCAGACGCGGAAGTCCCATTTATTTTGGGACGACCCTTCTTGGCAACCGGGAAAGCATTAATCCACGTAGCTGCGGGTCAACTTACAATGCGAGCATATGACAAGGTAGAGGTATTTGATGTGTTAAAAGCCATGAAGTTGCCAGCTATAAATGAGGAGCTTTCAGCAATCAATGTGGTTGAACAGGAAGAAATTAGACATATTGTTGAATCTCAAGACCCATTGGAAAGAGCGTTGACGCACTCCGATCATTTTGGAGATAGAGAGGCGTGTGGAATGGTCCAATTGTTGAATGGAGCACAGAATCATCCAAGGAGACAGGAATTTCAATCATTGATGAGATCTCTAGAGCCTTTGCCGAAACCATCCGTTGAGGAGGCACCGAAGCTGGAGCTGAAAGAATTTCCTCCCCATTTAAAATATATCTTTTTGGGGGAGGGGGAGACATTACCAGTTATCATCTCTGCAGACTTGATGGAGGCACAGGAAAAGGCAGCATTGGGTGTTCTCAGAAAGAGGAAGAAAGCAATGGGTTGGCAGATGTCAGACATTCAGGGTATTAATCCAGCTTTCTGCACACACAGGATATTCATGGAGACAGGAGCCAAACCAACCATTCAGCCGCAACGGAGACTTAATCCAGCAATGAAGGATGTGGTAAGAAAAGAAATAATCAAATGGCTTGATGCAGGTGTGGTCTACCCAATTTCAGACAGTGAATGGGTCAGCCCCGTTCAATGTGTTCCATATAAAGGGGGGATGAATGTAGTCACCAACGAGAAAGATGAGTTGATCCCTACTCGAACTGTCACAGGCTGGCGGATTTGCATGGACTACAGAAAGCTAAACGAAGCCACTAGGAAAGATCATTACCCCATCCCCTTTATTGATCAAATACTGGATAGGTTGGCAGGACAGGAATATTATTGCTTCCTTGATGGGTACTCTGGTTATAACCAAATAGCCATAGCTCCGAAGGATCAATAGAAGACTACTTTCACCTGTCCTTATGGAACATATGCTTTCAGGCGAATGTCGTTTGGGTTATTCAATGCACCCGCCACATTCCAGAGATGCATGATGGCTATTTTCCATGATATGGTGGAGGATTTTGTTGAGGTATTTATGGATGATTTTTCTGTTTTCGGTAATTCGTTTGCTACTTGTTTGCAGAATCTTGACAGGGTGCTGGCTCGCTGTGAGGAATCCAACCTTGTATTAAACTGGGAGAAATGCCACTTCTTAGTGAAGGAGGGTATTGTCCTTGGCCAGAAAGTATCTAAAAAGGGGTTGGAAGTCGATCGTGCTAAGATCGAGGTTATTGAAAAGTTGCCACCACTAGTGTCAGTGAAAGGTGTGTGCAGTTTTCTTGGTCATGCAGGATTCTACAGAAGATTCATCAAAAACTTTTCCAACATTTCTAGACCGCTATGCAGATTGCTAGAAAAAGAGGTAAAGTTCGAGTTGAACGATGAGTGTGTTACAGCATTCGAAAAGTTGAAGCAGAAATTTATAGAAGCACCTATACTTACTTCTCCTGACTGGGAACAACCATTTGAGCTGATGTGTGATGCCAGTGATGTGGCTGTGGGAGCCGTATTGGGGCAGAGAAAAAATAGAATTTTCCATTCTATTTATTATGCAAGCAAAACACTGAATACGGCCCAAAGCAATTACACAGTCACATATAAAGAAATGCTAGCCTTGGTGTTTGGATTTGACAAATTCAGGTCTTATTTGGTGGGCTCGAAAGTTGTGGTGTACACCGATCATGCAGCTATTCGGTACCTATTCAACAAGAAGGATGCTAAGCCCAGGTTGATCAGATGGATATTATTGTTGCAGGAGTTCGACCTTGAGATCAGAGACAGAAAGGGGAGCGAGAACCAAGTAGCAGATCACCTATCACGACTGGAAAGTCGGTCGCATGTGATGGAAAGTGATAACATAAATGAAGAGTTCCCCGATGAGCAACTCTTGGCAGTTGGAGAAGCTGAAGTTCCCTGGTATGCAGACATAGTCAACTTACTAGTGAGCGGAGTATACCCACCTGAGGCAACAGACCAGCAAAGAAGGAAATTGCAGCATGATAGCCGGCACTATGTTTGGGATGAACCATATTTATTCAAATAGGGACCAGATCAGGTAATGAGAAGATGCATCCCAGAGAGTCATATTGCAGAGGTGTTGAGGGGCTTCCATTATTCATTGTATGGAGGGAATCACGAAGGTGAGAGAACAGCACACAAGGTTCTACAGTCAGGTTTCTTTTGGCCAACACTATTCAGAGACTCTATGGCGTATGCCAAAATGTGTGATAGATGTCAGCGTACAGGATCAATTGGCAGAAGACAAGAGATGCCGCTGCAGAATATATTGGAAGTTGAGCCTTTTGATGTATGGGGCATTGACTTCATGGGTCCATTCCCACCGTCATTTGGTAATTTTTACATCTTGGTGGCTATAGATTATGTATCAAAATGGGTGGAGGCAATAGCTTGCCCCAGGAATGACAACAAGGTAGTAACGAAGTTTGTGAAAAAAGACATCCTCACAAGGTTCGGGACACCCCGAGCCATTATCAGTGATGGAGGGGCTCACTTTGTCAATGCAAGTTTCAAGAAATTACTAGCCAAGTATGGGGTGCGCCATAAAGTGGCAACAGCATACCACCCCCAAACTAGTGGGCAAGCAGAGGTGTCAAATAGAGAAGTGAAGCAGATTCTTCAAAAAACGGTGAATACACAACGAAATGATTGGTCCAGCAAACTTGATGAGGCGTTTTGGGCTTACAGAACTGCTTATAAGACACCGATTGGAACCTCACCATACCGATTGGTCTATGGCAAAGCATGTCATCTTCCGGTGGAGTTAGAGCACCGAGCCTTCTAGGCTGTTAGAAAGCTAAATATGGACTTAGAGCTGGCGGGCAAAAAGAGATTAATGTAGCTCAGTGAACTTGATGAGTTCCACTGGCATGCCTATGAGAGTGCCAAGTACTACAAGGAAAGAACCAAAAGATGGCATGATAAGCATGTGGTGCATCGCATTTTCGAGCCGGGACAGAAAGTTTTGCTCTTCAATTCGAGATTGAAGTTGTTTCCTGGAAAGCTGAGGTCTAAATGGTCGGGACCATTTAAAGTGGTAAGAATGACCCCTCACGGGGCTGTAGAATTGTGGCAAGAAGATCGGAGTGCCACGTTCTTAGTAAATGGCCAACGGTGTAAGCACTACTGGGGGGAGGACAATGATCGTGAGAAATCGTCAGTCACCCTAGCGGACAATTGAGCATAAAGGACGTCGAGCCGCGACGGTAAACCAGGCGCTGCACGGGAGGCAACCCGTGAAAAAAATATTTCTCTTTCATTTTGTAAAGTGTAAATAGATTTTTCTTCTTCTTTTTCTTGATTTAGTACAAAAAATTTTCATTTTAGTTAGTATTTTTTATTTTAGTTAGGTGAAACCTATTATTCTAACCAATTTTGTTTAGTGAGATGATTTACAGGTCAAACAGAGAAAGATGTGCACGGAATCGTGAAGGAAAAGGCGAGGTATGAAAAAATTACTAAAATGTTGAAAACAGTGAGCTGGGGTGATAGCTCCGTGTCACGGAGGAGGACCTCCGTATTACCCTCCGTGACACGTTGAGGTGTAATCTGGAAATTTCAAAATTTCCAGTAAGCTATCGTGATGGCTCCATGTCACGGAGGCAGTGCACCGCGATGCACTACGTGACACGTTGCCATATAAATTGTGACGGGTCACACCGGGTTGCCGGGTGACCCGCGTGTTTTTCTACATTTTAAACCCCAATTTCTCCCCTTTTTCCCTCATTCTTGTTCTCCTCCGCGACCAAACATCCTAAAATCCTTTCCCCACCAACGTGCCACGGCTTAAGGCAAAGAATTACCAAGTTTTCTTCGGTTCTTCAACTTCGAGGTATGTTTTCCGATTCTCTCTCAAGTTTTTAGCGATTTTATTCGAATTTAAGCATGAGAGGTGAACTAAATCACCCTAAGTTGAAATTAAGCATGAATTCGAGTATTTATTGATTGATAAAAGTTCGGAATGTTGTAATGATCGTTTGAACTTGTCGATTGCATGAATCATTCGAATTTGATTGCGAAATTCAATTCTAGGGCTTGGTTGTTGAAATCGAAATTGGTAATGTGTTGAATTTGTGAAATATATGCCGTGGTGTACGTATTGAATGAGATAAGTCGTTGTAGAAAATTGTTTGAATGTAATAGACGACGAATTCTCGGGTTTTGGGGAAAATGTTGAAATTTGTTCAAATTGGGTTGGTTGTATAGGTTCATGTATATAGAATTTTTGTTGTTGTTTTTGTTTCGTTATTTCTCTTTGCTAAGTGCGATGGTTGAATTGCTAGCGATGGTAGTGCTTGGGATTAGCTGTACGAAGTCTGAGTAGTACGCATAAGTTATACCGTCGAATTTTTCTTTGTGAACGCACTAAGCATGAATTGTATAGCTGGTATTTTGGTGTAAATAAAGTTATTCTTGCCGTAGTATCGCAACTGTAGCTAAGGACTAAGTGTGGGGTAAACTTATCGTAACCCGACCTTAGCCGAAGTTAATATTCATTTAGCTTGACATTGCGATTGTTTACTTGTGTTGACAGACAAAATGGCAACCAGGCAAGATAAAGGTAAGGGTGCATCAACTTCAGGCACCGGGAGGAAAAGACTTAGACTGGGCACAGCAGTCCCAGCTGCACCAGCAGTTCCACGCGGCCAGCGCCGCCAATACAGAACGAGATGGGTGACTGATGAGGGGAAGAAGTGGTACGCCAAGCACAAGGAAAACAAATACTTCCCCGAGGAGCATATAGCACGGGAACCATTGGCATAGGAGTTCCCCAGAATAGTTCAACGGATCGAGGCTACTGGGCTAAGTTTCATATTTCAGGAGCCCAAGGAATGCAACCTGCACCTGGTCCGAGAGTTCTATGCTAATTGGAACCCAGCAATCGGAAGCCACACCATCAAGATCAGAGGGCAGATAGTCACTCTGGAACCCCAACAGCTAAATGCCATCATCGGAGCACGGGACACAGACGCCCATGTTCTCCGCCAGCTGAATATTACCCCACCGTATGCCGATATCAGACGCACATTGTGTGGGGCTCGATCCACAGCTAGATGGACCAGACATAAAGAAAGAGGCTACCACCAGACTCTGCCATATTCTCAAATGAACAGGGAAGCCCGAATCTGGCTGAAGATAGTCTGCTCGTGCCTAATCCCGGGGGTACACATGACTGATGTGACCCGGGACCGTGTTTGCCTGGTGTACGCCCTGATGAAAGGGCTGGAGATTAATGTTGGGGCAGTCATCATATGCGCCATGAAGAGAGCTCGATTACACCAGGGCCACAGGTATGGGTTCAGTGGACTAATCACCACCTTTCTCCAGGGCCTCGACGTCGAGGAAGAGGCTTTGGATTATATCCCGCAGTTGGAGCGGCGGGCCTTGGATGTGACCAAAACTAAGGCCCCCGACACCACCCACAGGCCAGTGCTGACGCTTGGTGAGCGACATGCTTGTGATGACCAGTACATGGCGCGGATGTTTGGAATGCAAATGCTCCAGCTCAGGATCGGTGGGAGACCAGCCACGGAGGAGGAGCTATGGCAGCTCGAGCTGGATTACCCGTTTGGCGAAAACGCTAGGGCTCTATGTCGAGTGGGGCCAGCCTTTGTAGAGCCCACTGACGATGATGTCCCCACGGACGAGGAGACACATCGGGAGGACTCTGATGTGGAGTCCGATGATGACGACGGAGGCGACTCGGACATGGGAGATGAAGCAGCAGCACCTGATGAAGAAGTGAAATACTTTGACTGATCAGGGAGTTCCACCACCCAATTTTGTGATTTTTAAATTTTTGTGAACACTGGGGACAGTGTTCGGTTTAAGTGTGGGGTGGGAAGTAGTTAGGTGCTGGGCTGGGTTGGTTTGTTTGTATGCTTTCCTCTATATTTTTGTATGTATGCCTCCCGGTGTTTGTGAATTGCAAACTGTTCTGTAGTTGTAATTATTTGTGAAATTGATGTGTGTTGTGGAATGTTGATGTCGCCAGCTAAGTCCGTAAAATTTTTGTAAATATTTTTGCTTATCGAAATGATCGATAATTTTAAAATTTTGCGAAAATATTTTGTTCATATTAAAATATTTTGTAAATAATATTTCCACCGAAATGATCGATGTTTTGCAAAATTTTTCAATTTTTATTTTTTTGGGTTTCTCGACGTTTGTTTTCGGTTCTTTTACCGAGAATGGTCCCATTGAACCGACGTCATAGTTAGTGTTAGTGACTGTTCCCTATGATGGATGGATGACGACCGTCTTACGGGAAATGTAGTCGGTAGGAGTAGTTATTTTAATTTATTTTCAATTTTTTCTTTGGTGGATTGCATCACGGAACCTGTAGTTACTATATGGTTGTGAAATTTTGGTTGCGTGTTGTACCTGATATTCAAAATGCAAAAGTGATTCGTATGAAAGCATGCAATTTTGTAAATATGTTGATATACCTAAGCTGTAAAGTTCGATTCGGTGTGATTGAGTCTTAATGTTTGAATTCATGTAATTAGCTGATTGAAGAGTCTGTTAATGCATCTTGAATCGAGCATGTGCATAAAGTGTGAAGTGAGGTATTGTTATTCCATGCTATTGTGAAGTGTCTAGACCTTGCCTGGTGTGTGTACAAAACGAAATGAAGGAGGTGTATTGTAGGAAAGGATGTAGGCATTTCTTTGTTTTAACCAAGAGTTTCTATGTTTTTCTTGTCATACTCCCTTTTTAGGTGATTGTATACCCTAGTCAGCCTGTTGAGCCTTTAGCCTATTATTTCTTTCTTTTATCCCAAAAGTATAAACTGAGCGTATTTCTTTCTTTTCATTAGCCGTAAAGTCTATACAAAACTCTTAAGCGCTTAAGAAGAGAAAATAATTTTCCCAAAGTGTCAAAGAAATGGTGAAAAGAAAAAGAAGAGCAGAGAGAGGGAAGAAAAGAAAAGGTTGAAGGTGCACTTGCTATAAATAAATGCTAATGAAGGTGCATGAAAAACCTTTGTTATTGTGTCAAGTGTGCTAAATGAAATGGGCCATACTAGAGTAAATCATCAAGAATGGGATGATGGAAAAAAAAAGAGAAAAGAGAGAAACAATGTCCATGAGTTGATGGGAATGTGTTGAAAAGGCGCTTAAGGACGCTAGTGGCTATTATTGGCTAATCCAATATATACTAGTTCCATAGCTTCCATTACAACCCATTAAAGTCCTACGTGATCTTACAATGCATTTCTTTATATTAGTGGAGTAATACACTAAGGGCAAGCTTATGGGTCATGACATGATGCATGTGAATTCTTTTGGGAGAGAGAGTGAAATTAATTTTTACATGCCCCTACTTGAATGTTTGTGTGTCACATGAGCAAAAAGGCGAAGATTCTCTTGAGTGTGAGGGCACATGCTTGATGAAAGATTGATTTTCGTGTCGGATATCTTGATTAGATGATTTGCATGAGTTTGCCGATATCGAGAGTCGATTCTTAAAGTCTAGGAAGTCTTAATATATTGAAGGTCATTGCATTGATAAGACCATGCATGTTTTCTTGATGATTCGCAATATTGAATGATCGGTATGACCGTAGCATAAATTGTCGCACCGTAGTGGCGAAGGTGGGGATGTAAATTGCATGAATTGTGTGTTTGTTGTTCGAGGACAAACAAGGATTTAAGTGTGGGGTAAGTGATCTTGGGCAGATTTATATGCCCAAGTGATACTCAAAAGTATCATTTTCGCCTTGTTTATCTAGCAATATGTATACATTTTTATGTAATTGGTAATAAAATGTGAATTTATACTAACCAACATGATTAGCATTGTTTTGTAGGTAAAATGTGATTCCGAGGAGCTAAAAGGCATGTTGGAACAATATCGGAGTTGGACTTGGATTCGAGCATGGAAAAAGGCAGTGGACTGCACAATTTAAAGGGGCTCCGCGATGGAGCCGTGTCACGCTGCCATTGCAGAGGCATTCTACCTGGAGGGTGAAAAATGCATCAATTCCAGTGGAGGCTCGCGACAGCTCCGTGGCACGGTGGCAAGCCTCCGCGTTGCACGCCGTGCCACGTTGATGCTTTATTCCCAGACCCCCAATTTCCAGTGAGGGTCCGCGTCCACGCCGTGTCACGGAGGCACTGCTCCGCGATGCACTCCGTGACACGTTGCTTGTTATTCCGGGAAAAATTCCCACTAGTATAAATAGAACACTTAAGTTTATTCTTCATAATTCAGACTTGGTGGAGCAAGGACGTCGGTTACAGGCAGTTGAGGGATGAAAAGTTCAGGGTTTTTTCTCTCCTTCTTTCTTCTCTAATTCAATTGTTTGTATGATTAACACTTGTTTTAGGATGATTAATCCACAAATGAGTGGCTAATTCCCTTCCTTGCTGAGGTTATGAACACTTGTGATGAATTTTGATTATTGAATTATATGGTTTTTTATCTTTTTCTTCCATGTTGTTCTATTAATTCTTGTTTCTACTGCATTGGTGTGTGGCCGACATTAATGTACATCTAAAAAGTCTGATTTCACTCGAGAGAGCACGAAATTAGAAAGTTGTGAATTAATAGGATATTGTTCTTTACTTGATTTGGGAAAATTGAGTTTTGATGTGCTTTCCTGATAGAAATATACTTGAAAGCCGTATTAGTCAATTTAGGAACCGGATTTGTATTGCTAGGTCATGAATTGCATTTGATCACAGAAATGTAGACGGATGGTTTATGTTTCTTATGTGAGATTAAATACGAGAGTTTTAATCTCTTGGCTAATGTTCTTGGCTAGCAATTGGAAGAAAAGATTAACCAATGTATGATTATAATCAGTTTAATTACATGTTCTTAACCTCGGCATGCTCATATCCATAGTTTAAATTCAAAGTAGATAATTGTTAGTAGTTATAGTATAAAATTTATAAAACAAATTATTCACTTTTTGGTTATGTTGTTGTCAGCATATTTACAAGTGAGATATAATATAGTATACTTAAGCAATTTTCACTTATCTAGAGTCTCCGTGGATCGATACTTGGCTTACTTAAGCCACTTACTACTTGTTTGACCACGTGCACTTGCGTGTCGGTTTATAACCCCAAACAAAGCACCGAACACCGCTCGGGAGGAATTCCCTGTAAATCATATGGGAACACTTAATGGATATTCACACACTACAGGGACTGATTGGATAGTCGGGGCTTCAGATGTAGCATCCTTAACCCTAACTAGATGGTACACCCAACCTTTAGAGATCATCTTACTGGCTTTAAGGTAGGAAATGAAATGACCTACAGGCACAACTGAACTACCGTTCCACTCTAGAATTGGCTCACCCAGAAATCGGAACTCTACCACACGGGTTCTATAATTTACTGAGGCATAACATGCATGTAGCTAATCCATGCCAAAGATAACATAAAAAGTTGTCATGGATAGTCTACTAAATCTGCTGAGGTGACTTTCTGAAGGACATTGATAGGTAAATTTCTATATACCCGTCTAGCTATAATTGAATCACCGAATGAAGTAGAGACTGAGAAGGGTTTTGATAGAATTTCGGGACTGAATCCGAAACTACTAGCAACATAGGGCTTCATAAAAGATAAGGTATCCCATGGATCTAAACATGCATATACATCAAGGAAAAATACTCGTAACATATCAGTGACTACATCTGGAGAGACCTCCTGCTCCTGGCGAGATCCGAGGGCATAAAATCTGTTCTGATGCTAACCACCACCTACACTAGTCGATGCACCTTGCTGAGCTGAGCATGCTGGTGGGGATATTGAGCTAGTGGCTAGGCCTTGGCCCCTATCATGGACCTGTTTGGTTACTAGACAATCTCTGAGCATATGTTCGGTCTTCCCACACCCAAAACAAGCACCTGAATCGGCTAAGTACTGACCAGTGTTTCTCTAGCCACACCTGCCACACTTTAGGATGCTGGACTCTGTAGGTATACTCCCCTGACCTTAATAACATAATTCTCGTCCCCTCTAATCGCACATATGTATGGATGGCATACTCATAACTGACGATGCTGGGGCTGATGATCTCTGGTGGGACTGCTGACGGCGCCTACCACCAGGTCTCTGCTGGGAGAATTCGAGCTATCGGTCCTAGGCCTCTTGGCCTCTCTTTCCTGCTCACTTACCTGCATCACCTCTATCTGCTGGGCGTACAGAACTATCTGAGGAAAGTGAATGTCCTTATAACGCATCACAATCCGACAATATTTGACCAAGAGTCTAATATCCCATGCATGAACCGGCTCACTCTGGCTCTTTGATCTACCACCATCTCAGGTGCATATTTGGACAAGCGAGTGAACTCTAATGCATACTCCTGGACTATCATCTTACCTTGCTTCAGGTTCATAAACTCAGCTGCTTTAATCTCCCTTATCGCCTGAGGGAAGAACCAATCCAGAAATGCAGTATAAAACTCATCCCAACCAATAAGGCCTGCTCTAATTGCCCCGCTATCCTTCCATTGCTTGAACTAGATGTGCACAACTCCTTTCAACTAATACGAGGCTAGATCTATGCACTCCTCCCCAGCCACCCCCATGAACTAGGTGATCTTCAGAACTTCATCAATAAACTCATGTGGATCCTCGTCCACCTTTGACCCAAGGAACTTCGGAGGGTTCATCCTTAGAAAATCTCTAACTCTCAACGTTGTCGCATTCCCATTCTGAGGGACATGCACTACTGCCTGTTGGTTGACTTGAGTGGTCAACGCCTGAGCTAGCATCTGAATGGCAGCCCTAAACTCTGCGTGCGCCACCTGCTCAGGTACATGATCCTCATGGGCTGGTGGGGCCTACTGGTGCTCATTCCCATTGTCATTCTCAGGGCCATTTCCATTTCCATTTATTTTTCTGTTCACTCAGCGAGGAGGCATGATTATTCAAATGTGTATAACACAAGTTAGAAGGATAGACAGACATTTCATCGCACGACATAGATCATGAAAGAAGGGAACATTTTCTAAAACGTTTCGTAGTCTTTTTTTCATAAGTGTGACATGATTCACACCCATGAAAAAGACTTTACTTAACATGGATTTCAGACACCCTAGGATACTTCCAAACCTAATGCTCTTTATACCAAGTTTGTCATGACCCAAACATAGGCTCGAATCGAGACACATGACAAAGAACCCTGAGAGGCTCCGAGTCGACCCTCATTGCATGAACATAACATCTAAGCTCAACATTTTAAATGCGAAAAACTAACATATAACATAGCAAGAGTTTGAAGATCTCATAACATCGAATAACTGAATATATAACACAAGTGTGAAGCTGAATACATACTACGTCTGCTAAGCCTCTACTACTGACGAGTTGATGGGATAAGACCCCAACTAACTCACTAATGTTTGAAACTGAAAATACTGAATACAACTGATAAAGGGCCCTCGGAATATGAGGATTCACCAAGTCTAGTGGGAGATGCTACAACTAAGGATCTGGCGAATGGAGGGTCTGAACCTGTGTCATGAAATGATATAGCATAGAGTATGTTTTCAGTATGTGGAATTTACCGAGTATGCATGGTAAGTAATACCGCTAAGTAAGTTAAATTAGAGATCATGCATATCATAAACATTTCATCATAGGAGTCTGCGAGTAGGTCTTGCATGCTATTATCTAAACATGATTTGAACACAACTGAATACCATAACTGAATCGAATGACCCAAAGATGAAAACTAATAATCATAAGTAAAATTGAACATTGGGTCAGACCTGTTGAAAACATAATATCTTACTGATGAACATGCATAGTTGAAATCATGAGGAACAATGGGAGATTCGTCATATAACCGAAATTACCATGATAGAGCTTATGTGGTCCTAACTATTACACTCAAGTGGGCTGAGCCGTCCAAAGCCTTGCCTAGGTTAAGGATGCTACCATGATATCGATATTAAGCTGATGGCCCCTTGGGTACATGGGAAGCTCACTAAGGAGGTCCCAAATAATTTGCACATACCTACATTAGCACGTAGTTTTGAGGCATAGGGTTGACTTTCCCTTAGCCTCTCGGTGCTAGACACTACTCCCAAAAACATGCGTATGCTCTCCATCATTTTTCAACGAAGCTGACCATCGTCTAGTGATGAAGCTGAATCATAACATATATGCATAGTCTGAAATCATAATATGAGGAGCCTTGGGCTCAAACCATACCACAAGCTAAAAATAGTAGGAGTCTAGACTCCAAAACCATGTGGTAAGCTAATAACATAAAATTTAGATAAATCATGAAACATACTTGATCATATGGGCTTCCCAATACTTAAACATTCTTGACATAGACTTGATCATTCAAAAACATGTACATGGACATGGGCAATTCGAAATCATACTTTCATCCTATACATCTCATTATGCTTGAATACATATATCGTAAATTTCAACATTCATGAACTTCCATGAGTGGGCATCATAACTTGTAAAAACTTGAAAACATAATTTGAAACTAAAAATACTGTAAAATATGCCCATGAATCATAATTCAACATTAAAAACATGTATAGATCATACACATGATTGATATTTAGAGAATTCACTTATTAGGTTGAAACTCCATAGATTCATTAAATAGAATTTTCATGAAATTAAAAAGGGATTGGGAATGGGTGTTGATGAATACACCCATTCATAACCCTACATACCTAGGAAAATTTGAGTCACACTCCCTCTTGAAAGCCCAAAGAAAATTGGAGAGAATTTGGAGAAATTCTTCAAACTTGATCTTTAAGGAAAAGCTCTAAGTTTCATGCATGGAATGATGTGACTTAGAATAGGTTTAAAACCCTTAAAAACCTACTAACTGAGCTTAAAACAACGTAGTTTAGGACCTTAAGGCTTAGGAATAATGAAAATACCCTAAATGAAAAACCTGGAAATTCTGCATTGCCAGTGACAACGACCGGTACAATGGGTCGTTATTGGCTCCAACAGGTCATAACTTCTCTCGTTGCTTCATCACATTTTCCAATCACAAGTCTGCTACCACAACCAGACACGACGAGTTTTTACTAGTGCCAACGACTTGTTATTACCATCCATTGTTACCACTGCCCATTTTCCAGAAATTCTTCCAACAGAAACATACAACGACCCGTTGTTCCAAACAATGAGTCGTTCCATGACTCATGCTTGCCTCATTGATTATGACCACCCTCATAATGAATCCCTTTCAATGATCCATTACATCAACCAATAGGTCGTCACTACACTTGTTGTCACGAAACCCCTTACAGCAGAACCCAATCACGGTTGCATCCTATGATCTGTCAGTCATAGCAAAGACTCGTACCATGAGTCGTTCTTAGAGAATTTCTGATTTTTGTGCTACTTTTTATTTCAAATACCGAGTATAGTCTTAGGCACTTTTGGGGTATTATAGTGCCCCAGCCACCACTTCTACAGCTCCAGCAGCTCGCCTATATTAGCAGGGTGTATCTTCTAGTGCAGGTGGCGGGCAACATTAGAACAGATTCTATGCACTATCATCTCGGCAGGAGCAACAGAGCTCACTCAATATGGTCATTGGTATGTTAAAAGTTTTCCATATTGATGTTTATGTATTGCTAGACCAAGGGACCACTTTGTCCTTTGTAACTCCTTATTTTTCTATCAGTTTCGATGTCAGTCCAAAATCCTCTTAGAACCCTTCTTACTCTCTACCCCTGTTGGGGAGTCAAATATAGCTCGACGGGTTTACAAAAATTGCCCTATCATAGTTCTTTAGAAATTCACCTCAACCGACTTTGTAGAGTTAGATATGGCTGATTTTGATGAAATCTTTAGCATGGAATGGTTGTATGCTTGTTATGCTTCAGTCAATTATAGAACCCGATCAGTAGAGTTTCAATTCCCCTAGGAACTAGTCTTAGAGTGGAAGGGTAGTTTTGCAGTAGCTGTAGGTCACTTTTTATCCTGCCTTAAGGCTAAAAAGATGATCTCCAAGGGTTATGTATATCATCTAGTTCGGGTTAAGGATTCTAAGTCCAAAACCCTAATTGTTCAGTTAGTTCTGATTGTATATGAATATCCAGAGGTGTTTCCATATGATCTACCAGGAGTCTCTCCCGAGCAGGATATTTTAGTATTGACCTTCTCCCTAATACGCAGCCCATATCCATTCCTCCTTACATAATAGCTGCAGCTGAGCTTAAGGAGTTGAAAGAGCAGTTGAATGATCACTTGGAAAAGGGTCTCATCAGCCCAATAGCTCCCCGTGGGGTGCTCCAGTTCTCTTCATGCGGATCTGTCATGACTCGATCTAGGACCCAAGACTGAGAGGTCAACTGAGTACCCCTATTTTAGATGATGGACAATGGGATTCCATGCAATTGAACCAACTCCCAAATGTACAATATAGCATATTCCTCAACTGAATCGATAGTTTAGATAGCTAGGAAATGGGCTAACTGGGTCAACCTATCCACAATCACTCATATAGAGTCATACTATCAGTGGGTACGAGGAAAGTCTATAATGAAATCTAGATTGATCTCTTCCCATTTTAAAGTAGGAATGCTAATATCTTGAAGAATACCTCCAGGTCTCTGATGCTCGACCTTCTATTGGCAATTTGGACACTTAGCCACAAACTCTGCTATGTGCGCCATTCCACCAATAGACTTCCCGTAGATTATGGTACATCTTGGTGGCACCTCGATATATAGTACCAAGAGCCATGAGCCTCAATCAACATATTCTCACTTAAGTCATCTACAGCCGGAACAACACAATCGGCCCTAATATCAAAGTACAGCATCTCCCCCTGGGGGAAAACCTCCACTTTCTAATTTCGAACCGCTTCCTTCAACTTCACTAGGATAGGATCCTCATCTTGACTATCCTTGACTTCCATCACCAATGAAGATTCTGACCCATTCTGAATGATAACACCACCTCTATCGAATCTGTAAGGTGAACCCCAAAATGAGCAAGCCTATGGACAACCTTCAGCAGTTTTTTTCTCCCATTCTCGACATGAGACACACTCTCCATGGACAGCCTACTAAGAGTTTCTGCCATTACATTGACCTTTCTTGGATGATAGAGGACACTCATTTCATAGTCCTTCATAAGCTCTAGCCATCTCCTTCGCCGCAAATTCAGGTCCTTCTGAGTAAACTCGTACTGGAGGCTCTTGTGGTCCGTGAACACATCCACATACAAACCATACAAATAGTGCCTCCATATCTTCAAAGCAAATATCATCGCTACCAACTCTAGGTCATGTGTTGGATAACTTTTCTCATGAGTCTTAAGCTTTCTGGATGCATAGGCAATGACCTTACCATGTTGCATCAACAAAAAATCAAAAGCAACCCTAGAAGCATCACCGTACACAACAAAGCCATTCGAGCCCTCTAGTAGGGTCAATACTGAGGTTGAAGTGAGTCTAGTCTTTAACTCCTAAAAACTCTTCTCACAAGCATCCGACCACTGAAATTTGACATTTTTCTTGGTCAACTTAGTCAACGGTGTTGTAGTGGATGAATCCCTTTACAAACCTCCTATAATATCTAGCTAAATCAAAAAAGCTCCTAATATCTGCAAGACAAACAGGTCTAGGCCAATTCTTCACCACCTCTATCTTTTGAGAGTCCATCTGAACACCATCACTAGACACCACATGACCAAAAAATGCTACTGAGTTCATCCAAAACTCACACTTGCTGAATTTAGCAAATAGTTGGCGATCCTTAAGAGTATGAAACACAATCCTAAAATGAGCGGCATGATCCTCCTCACTCCAAGAGTATATGAGTATATCATCTTTAAAGACAATCACGAGCATATCTCAATGCTGCTTGAACACCCTGTTTATCAAGTCCATAAAAGCTATAGGAGCATTTGTTAATTCAAAAGACATAACTACAAACTCATAGTGACCATACCGAGTCCTAAAGGTCGTCTTCGAAATGTCACTCTACCTAACTATGAGCTAGTGATAGTCGGATCTGAGGTCTATCTTCAAAAAGCCCTTAGCACCCTGAAGCTGGTCAAACAAGTCATCAATCCTGGGGAGGGGATACTTATTCTTGATTGTGACCTTATTCAACTGCCAATAATCAAGGCACATCCTAAGGGAACCATCCTTCTTTTGAACAAAGAGAACTGGAGCACCTGGGATTTTACTAGGACTAATGAAACCCTTATCTAAGAGATCCTTCAACTACTTTTTCTACTTCATTAGATCTACTGGAGCCATTCTATAAGGAGGAATGGGTATGGGCTGAGTATCTGGGAGAAGATCAATACCAAAGTCACTCTTCTGCTCGGGAGGGACTCCTGGAAGATCATCTAGAAACACCTTTGGATACTCACATACAATAGGAACTAACTGAAGAGTCGGGGTCTCAGATGTAGCAAGCATAACCCAAACTAGATGGTACACACAACCTTTGAAGATCATCTTCCTGGCCATGAGATAGGAGTAAAGTGATCTATAGGTACAGCTGAACAACCCTTCCACTTTAGAACTGGTTCACTAGGAAACCGAAACTCTACCGTACGAGTTCTACAATTGACTGAAGCATAAAAGCATATATCAAATCCATAACGAATATAACATCAAAATTGGTCATATCTAACTCCATTAAGTTGGCCGAGGTGACTTTCTGAAAAATCATGATAGGATAATTTGGGTCACTCATCTAGATAAAACTGACTCACTGATGGGAGTAGAGACTGAGAAGGGTTCTGGTAGGATTTCGAGACTGACTTTGAAATTAACAGCAACATAAGGAGTCACGAAAGATAATGTATCCCCTAGGTCTAATAATGCAAACACATCAATATTGAATACTCACAACATACCAGTGACCACATCGAGAGAGAGCTCCTACACCCGTCAAGATGATAGTGCATAGAACATGTTCTGGCGCTGTCCACCCGCCGCACTAAAAGAGGTGCTCTGCTGAGCTGGGTGAGCTGCTTGAGCTGCTGAAGTGGTGGTTGGGGAACGACCTATACTATCACCCTTCCTAGCTAAAGGACAATCCCTGCACATGTGCCCAGGCTTCCCACACCCGAACAAAAAGTCTGAGCAGACCAAGCATTCTCCTGGGTGGTTCTTTCCACATTTCCTGCAGATTTGGAAAGTGCACTCTACTGTTGTGCTCCTCTTGCCCCTAGAACCTAACACCTTGCTTCTTTTATCACCTCGAGGTCTGGACGGAATTCTAGCTGATGATGGGGTTAGGGTTGTTGACCTCTTGTAGGAATGAGAGTGATGTCCACCACCAGATCTCTGCTGGAAATTCCTATAGCTCCCTATCCTGGCCCTCTTGGCCTCTCTGTCCTTCTCCTTCATCTGCTTTGCCTCTATCTGCTGGGAATATATGATCATTCAGGAGTTATTTATAATCACTAATCAACATGGCGGTCCTGCACTCCTTGATAATGAATTTTCCACCCCATTTAAGAACCTTCTCATACGAGCCCTCAGATCGGCCACTATCTCCGATGCATACTTGGACAATCGGGTAAAATTCAAGGCATACTCCTGGACAGTCATATTATTTTGCTTAAATTGACAAACTCGGCTTCCTTTGCTTCTATCAACTCTCAAGGAAATAATCTTTCCAAATAAGTAGTAATGAACTTATCCCAACCAGCGAGAACCCCACAACTCCTCAGCTTTCCTTCCACTGCTGGAACTATACATGAACAACCCCCTTTAGCTGATAGGTGGCTAAGTCCGAACTCTTCACTCCAGTCACCCCCATAATCTAGGTGATCTTCCGAACCTCCTCTATAAACTCATATGGGTCCTCACCCACCTTTGACCCTAGAAACTCAAGTGGGTTCATCTGGAGGAAGTCTCACACTCTCGCCGCTATCGTATTCCCATTCTAGTGGACATAGGGCACTATCTGCTAGATTGAAATTGGCTGTCATAGCCTAGGCCAACATCTGAAAAGCAGCTCTAAACTCAGCATGAGTAACCTGCTTGGGCAAAGGATCCGTTGGAGCTAGTGGGCTGGCTGATTCCCATCTCCATTATCATTGCCATGGCTATTTCCGTTGCTATTTATTCTTTCATTGACTCGGTATGGAGGCATATTTTTGCAAATGCGTATAGCACAAGTTAGAGGAATAGAGAGGTGTAGTTCATGGCATGATTTACATCCACAGAAAGGAATCTACTTAATGTAGCTTTCGGACACCCTAGGAAACACTTAAATGTTTGCTCTGATAATAAGCTTGTCACAATATGAGCTGGGACCTTGAACCATAACACGGGACCTAGAACCACGAACGGTCCTAAGCTAACCCATGGAACATGCATAGCAACTCAAGAGCATGAACTAAAGAAGAATTTAAAATATAAGCAGAAGTTTATTCACATAAAGCATAAGTGAGAGTGACAAATTCACAATGCTGAGTCATCTACTACATGTTTGTCTGAGAAGCCTCTAGTTGTAAGATGAGCTGATGGACAACACCTCAAACTAGCTCGCTAACATCTGAAACGAAAAGAAGACATGAGAATATAAGTTGATAAACATCCTAGGATAATAAGGACTAATCAAGACTGGGAACTGAGTGAGGACGTGCTAATGATGAGACTGAGATGGATCACCTGAACCTATATCATGAAACAATATAGCATAGAGTATGCAGTCAGTACTTTGAATGTACTGAGTATATAGAGAAAAGTAAAATGTACGAGTAAAATGATAGTATGAAATCATAAATGTAACTCAAGATAGATTATGATGGTAAGCTCTATATGTTAAAATCCATATAACTAAATTATACATAATCATAAGATATTCAACATAAGCTAAGCATAATGACCCAAGGTGTAGAAGTAGAAAGCATATAGCGTGCTATACTTGAAATCATAAGTAAAAAGTCATAAATTGATCAATGGGTCAAATATGCTACTAAACATAATATTGTAAGACATGAATATGAGTAACTAAAAACATGAGGAACGATGAGAGGTTTCATCTTAACCGACACCATCATGATAGAGCTTACATGATGCCTCAACTATCTCGCTCAAGTGGGTAGAGCCGTCCCAAGCTTGCCAAGGCTAAGAACGATTAAGGCTTTATATAACTTATGAATCTCCATAGGGTTTGAACATGAAAATATACATATGGTGGCATGTAGTTCTAAGACTCAGTGTTTGCCTGAACCCTTAGCCTACTTGGTGCTAGACACTATTCTAAAAAATATGCATGTGGCTCATAATCATTATCGTGAAAACATACTTGAACTTGCATGGGCTAGTTTAATATTATGAGGTATATAATCATGCTTAAAATACGTGAACTAGCCATGAACAAGGCCCGTGAATTGGGCATGAACATAAAATTGATGTTTATTAAAACCATGCATACTTGAGAGAATCACCATATCTTAAAATTCACAAATTCATGAAGGGTTCTTGATAAAATCATGCATCATAATTATAAAACATAATATAAAACTTGAGGGACTTAAATTCACAATAGAATCATAGAATCTAACTCAATTCGAATATAATCCTTGAAGTTCATTACCATACTTGAATCATAAAATTTGTAATTTCATGAGAGACTTGATAGAAACATGAAACGCTCATCATGGAAACATGTATTAGATTAAGGAGCAACTAATATCATAGATGAACATGATGGAATTTCAACAACACCCAAACCCAACCCTAGAATTTAGAATTAGCGCATGGGAATTTGGGAAAATCATGTTTTCAATTAAGAAGGGGCGTAGGGCTGGAAGGAATCGCTCATTGATAACACTATGTACCTGAGCTTAAAGGGTTCTCTCTAGGGTTTGATACCCAAGAGAGATTGAAGGGAATGAAGATGGGGAAGCCTTGCTTCACTTAAGAGCTTGATCTTCTAATAAGAGTGTTAGAAGTAGAATGAGGGCTTAAGATGAATAAAACCCTCTAAAACCCTTCTTCTTATGCTCAAAATGACTTAGTTTAGGAGTTAAAAAGTTAAAAAATTACAAAAATACCCTTAATAATTTGACAGGAAAATAACACTGCCAGACATAACAACTCATTAGGGCACTCAACAATTCATTGGGTGTGACTGTTGCCACTGAAGATTTTCCAACTTTTTGATCTTTTCTTGATGTATACAATTAACGATTCATCAATACACTTAACAGATCGCTTCACTACTCGTTAAGACTCTCTGAATCTCAAGGTTTCACCCATGTCTCACACTGAATGAGTCACCTAAAGACTCATCAGGTGATAGGATGAGTAGTCGCCTCACTTGTCATGACTTCTAGAAAACACCCTTTTCTCTAACTCTGCACCACTTAACGGGTCACTCAACGACCCTCAGGTCACTTAACGAGTCATTGGATGACTCGTCCTTTAATCTAGTGCAGATTTTCCTATTTTTCTCTACTTTAGTCTTTGGGTTTGATCTTAGGGGCTTTTGGGGTGTTATGGAAAGAAGGATGGTTCTCTTTGAATGTGCATTGATTACCATTGTTCGGGTGTTCCGGTATGGGTTAAAAACCGACACGCAAGTGCACGTGGTCAAACAAGTAATAAAGTGGCTAAGTAGCCAAGTATCGATCCAAGGAGGCTCAAGATATGTAAAGTTTCCTAGTTTACTATATTCCTATTTCACTTCTAATTATGCTAACAACAATGTAACAAACAGTTACTTGAGTTTTTGTTTCTAAACTATATATACTAAAATTAATAACAACTATTTACTGTGAATTTAGACAATGGATATGAGCATGCCAAGGTTAAGAACAAGTAATGAACTTGATAATCATGATAATTTGGTTAATCTCTTCTTCATGTTTCTAGCCAAGAACATTCACCTAGAAATTAAAACTCTCGTATTTAATTTCACTTTAGAATCATAAACCATCCATCTACATTTCTGTGATCAAATGCAATTTATGACCTAGCACTACAATTCCGGTTCCTAAATTGACTAATACGACTTTCAAGTATATTTCTATCAGGAAAGCACATCAAAACCCAATTTTCCCAAATCAAGTTAAGAACAATACCCTATTAATTCACAACTTTCCAATTTCTTGCTCTTTCGAGTGAAATTGGACTTTTTAGAAGTACATTAATGTCGGCCAAGCACTAATGCAGTAAAAACAAGAATTAATAGAACAACATGGAAGAAGAAGAAGAAAACCATATCAATTATAATCAAAATTCATTACAAGTGACAAAACCTCAGCAAGGAAGAGAATTAGCCACTCATTTGTGGATTGATCATCCTAAAATGAGTGCAAATCATACGTACAATTGATAGAAAGAAGAAAAGAAGAGAAGAAATCCCTTAGCTTTTTCGTTCCTCAACTTCTCCTAACCCACGTCCTTGCTCTCCACTTCTGAACTCAGTCTAAAAACTCAAAACTTCTTAAAATAAACCTAAGTGTGCTATTTATACTAGTGGGAAATTTTTGCCGGAATAACAAGCAACGTGTCACGGAGGCCAACGCGGAGCACTGCCTACGTGACACGGCGTGGACGCGGACCTTCACTGGAATTTCAGGGTCCGGTAAATTAGCCTCAACGTGGCATGGAGGCCAACGCGGAGGCCTCTCTCCGTGCCACGGAGCTGACGCGATGGCACACTGGAAATTGCCATTTTAATTCCTGTTCAGGCAGTGTGCTACCGCGATGGTAGCGTGGCACGGCTCCATCGTGGAGCCCCTATAAAATGTGCATTCCAATGTCTTTTCCACGCTCGCATCCAAGTCCAACTCCGATATAGTTCCAACATGCATTTTAGCTCCTAAAAATCACAATTACCTGCAAAACAAATGCTAATCATGTTGGTTAGTATAAATTCGCATTTTATTACCAATTACATGATATTATATACACATTTCACAACAAACAAGGTAAAAATGATACGTTTGAGTATCACTTGGGCATATAAATCTGCCCAAGATCAACCATTAGTTAAACAAGGTCACAATAAAAAATAGGTATCCCTTCCCCAGGATTGATGACTTGTTTGCCAGCTTCAGGGGGCCAGGTGCATCGTAAAAATAGACCTTAGATTCATATAACATCAATTCAGAGTTAAGGAGAGTGACATTCCGAAGACAGCCTTTAGGACTTGGCATGGTCACTATGAGTTTGTAGTTATGTCTTTTGGACTAACGGATGCTCATGCAGCTTTCATGGATTTGATAAATAGAGTGCTCAAGAAGTATATGGATATGTTCGTCATTGTCTTCATAGATGAAATCCTCATACACTCTTGGAGTGAGAAGGAGCATGTCACTTGTTTGAGGATTGTGTCGCAGACTCTTAAGGATCACCAGTTGATTGCTAAGTTTAGCAAGTGTGTGTTTTGGCTGAAGTCAGTTGCATTTTTGGGTTATGTGGTGTCTAATGAGGGTGTGTAGGTAGAATCTTAGAAGATTGAGGCAGTGAAAAACTAGCCTAGACCTATCATCCCTACTGATATTAGAAGTTTTTTTTGTTTAGCTGGCTACTATCAGAGGTTCATAGAGGGATTTTCGCTCATTGTAGTACCTTTGAATAAGTTGACCTAAAAGAAGGTAAAATTTTAGTTTTTTGATGAGTGTGAGAAGAGTTTTCAGGAGTTAAAAACTCGACTCACTTTAGCTCCAATTTTTACCCTGTTGGAGGGCACGAATTGCTTTGTGGTATATTGTGATGCTTCTTGGATTATCCTTGGATGTGTGTTGATGCAGAATGGAAAGGTCATCACTTATCCCTCGAGATAACTCAAGACTCAAGAAAACAATTACCCGATGCATGACCTTGAGTTACCAGTGGTGGTGTTTGCTTTGAAGATTTGGAGGCACTATTTGTATGGGGTGCATGTTCATGTGTTCATAGATCACTGTTCGCGTGATTTGTGGGTATATAAAACGACACACAAGTGCACGTGGTCGAACAAGTAGTAAGTGGCTTTAGTAAGCCAAGTATCGATCCCACAGAGAATTGGATTAAGTGCAATCTGCCCAAGTGTACTATATTTTACTTCTAAAAATGCAGACAACAGTGTAACCAAAAGTTTGATAGTTTGTTTTATAATTTTTATACTAAAGCTAAAACAATTATCTACTTTGAGTCTGAACTATGAATGAGAGCATGCGGAGGTTAAGCGAATATGTAATGAAATTGATTATCATCATAATTGGGTTAATCTTTTCCTCCGGTTGCTAGCCAAGAACTATTGCCAAGAGATTAAAACTCTCATATTTAACCTCACTTAAGAATCATGAACCATCCACCTACATTTCTGTGATTAAATGCAATTCATGTTCTAGCCATACAAATCCGGTTCCTAAATTGACTAATACGACTTTCAGGTATATTTCTATCCTGAAAGCAAATCAATACTCAATTTTCCCAAACCAAGTAAAGAACATATCCTATTAATTCACAACTTTCCAATTTCTTGCTCTCTCGAGTAAAACCGGACTTTTTAGATGTACATTAACGTAGGCCACACATTAATGCAGTAAGAACAAGAATTAATAGAACAACCATGGAAGAAAAGATGAAAAACCAAAGAATCAATGATCACATTTCATCACAATTGTTCATAACCTCAGCAAGAAGAGGAATTAGCCACCCATTTGTGGATTAAACATCTTTAAATGAGTGTTAATCATACAAGCAATTGAATTAAAGAAGAAAGAAAGAGAGGAAAAACCCTGATATTTTCGTCCCTCAACTGCCTGTAACCCACGTTCTTGCTCCACCAAGTCAGAATATTGAAAAATGAACCTAAGTGTTCTATTTATACTGCTGGGAATTTTTCCCGGAATGACGAGCAACGTGTCACGGAGTGCATCGCGGAGCACTGCCTCCGTGACACGCTCCGAACGCGGACCCTCACTGGAACTGGGTGTCCAGGAATTAAAGCTCAATGTGGCACGGCGTTCAACGCGGAGCCAAGCCACCGTGCCACGGACCAGACGCGGACCCTCTCTGGAATTTGGGCGAAATTTCCCTATCCAGGTAGAAGGCCTCCACAATGGCAGCGTGACACGGCTCCATTGCGGAGCCCCTTTATTTCATGCTGTCCAATGCCTTGTTCCTTGCTCGCATCCAAGTCCAACCCCGATATCCTCCAACATTCATTTTAGCTTCCCGAAATTACATTTTACCTGCAAAACAATGATAATCATGTTGGTTAGTATAAATTCACATTTCATTACCAATTACATGAGAATGTATACACATTGGTAGATAAACAAGGCTAAAATGTACTTTTGAGTATCACTTGGGCATATAAATTTGCCCAAGATCACTTACCCCACACTTAAATCCTTGTTCGTCCTCGAACAACAATTCTACACTTCATGCAATTTACATCCCAACCTCGCTACTTTGGTTCGGCAATTTAGGCTACAGTCATACCAATTATTCAATACAACAAATCATCAAGAAAACATGCATGGTCTTATCAATGCAATGACCTTCAATACATTAAGACCCCCTAGACTTTAAGAATCGACTCTCGATATTGGCAAACTCATGCAAATCAGCTGATCAAGATATCTGACACGAAAATTAATATTTCATCAAGCATGTGCCCTCACAACACAAGAAAATCTTCCCCGTTTTGCTCATATGACTCACAAAATTTTAAGCAGGGGCATGTAAACACAATTTCGCTCTCTCTCCCAAAAGAATTCACATGCATCATGTCATGACCCATAAGGTTGCCCTTAGTGTATTACTCCACTAATATAAAGAAGTGCGATGTAAGATCACGTAGGACTTTAACGGGTTGTAATGGAAGCTACGGAACTAGTAAATATTGGATTATCCAATAATAGCCACTAGCATCCTTAAGCGCCTTTTCAACACATCCCATCAACTCATGGACATTGTTTCTTTTTTTTTTTCATCATCCTATTCTTGATGTTTTTCTTTAGTATGGCCCATCGTATTAAGCACACTTGACACAACAACAAAGATTATTCATGCACCTTCATTATAGTTTATTTAAACCAAGTGCACCTTCAACCTTTTCTTTTCTTCTATCACTCTGCTTTTCTTTTTCTTTTCACCATTCTCACTCTTTGACACTTTGGGAAAATGATTTTCTCATCTTAAGCGCTTAAGAGTTTTGTATAGACTTTACGACTAATGAAAAGAAGGAATGAAGCTCGGTTTACACTTCATGAAAAAAGAAAAAAGATAATAGGCTAAAGGCTCAATGGGCTGACTAGGGTATACAATGAAGGTGTGTACAACAAGGAAAAATAGAAACTCTCGGTTGAAACAAAGAAATGCCTACATCCTTTCCTACAATACACCTCCTTCATTTCGTTTTGTACACACACCAGGCAAGTTCTAGACACTTCACAATAGCATGGAAGAACAACACCTTACTTCACACTTTTTGCACATGCTCGATTCAAGATGTATTCACAGACTCTTCAATCAGCTAATTACAGGAATTCAAACATTAAGCCTCAATCACACTGAATCGAACTCTATGGCCTAGGTATCTCAACATATTTACAAAGTTGCATGCTTTCAGACGAATCATCTTTGCATTTTAAATATCATGTACAACACCCAACCAGAATTTCGCAACCATACAGTAACTACAGGTTTTGGGATGCAACCCACCAAAGAAAAAAACTGAAAAATAATTGAAACAAAATCTACTCCTAACGACTACATTTCCCTTAAGACGGTCGTCATCCATCCATCATAGGGAACAATCACTAACTATGACTTCGGTTCAATGGGACCATTCTCGGTAAAAGAACCGAAAACAAACGCCGAGAAATCCAAGAAGTAAAAAATGTTGAAAATATCGATCATTTCGATAGAAAAATATGTACAAAATATTTTAAATTTTTTTTTTTTTGAAAAAATTATATCGATCATTTCGATAACATAAAATATGTACAGAATCAACTAGTAACATTCAACAACACACATCAATTTCACATAAATTTACAAATACAGAACAATAACTTAAAAATTCACAACTCACAGGGAACACAAAATTTCACATGCACGACAACAATTGAGAGCATACATACAAAACAGCCCAGCCCAGCACCTAACTACTCCCACCCCACACTTAGCTCGAACACTGTCCCCAGTGCTCACAAAAATTAAAATAGCACAAAATTGGGTGGTGGAACTCCCTGATCAGTCAAAGTATTCCACTTCTTCATTGGGTGCTGCTGCTTCATCTCCTATGTCCAAGTCGCCCCCGTTGTCTTCATCAGACTTCACATCGGAGTCCTCCCGACGTGTCTCCTCGACTGTGTGGACATCATCATCTGTGGGCTCTACAAATACTGGCCCCACTCGGTATAGAGCCCTGGCATTTTCGCCGAAAGGGTAGTCTAGCTCGAGCTGCCATAGCTCCTCCTCTGTCGCCGGCCTCCCGCCTATCCTCAGCTGGAGCATCTGCATCCCATACATTCGAGCCACATACTGATCATCACGAGCATGTCGCTCGCCAAGTGTAAGCACTGGCCCGTGGGTGGTTTCGGGAGCCTTAGTTTTAGTAACATCTAAGGCCCGCTGCTCCATCTGTGGGATATAGTCAAGGGCCTCCTCCTCGACATCTAGGCCCCTGAGGAAGGTGGTGAGTAGTCCACCAAAGCCATACCTGTGCCCCTGGTGCAACCGGGTTCTCTTCATGGCGAAGATAATTATCGCCCCCACGTTGATCTCCAGCCCTTTCATCAGGGCGTACACTAGGCATACACGATCCCGGGTTACATCTGTCATATGTACCCCTAGGATTAGGCATGAGCAGACTATCTTCAACCAGATTCGGGCTTCCCTGTTCATCTGTGAATATGGCAACGTCTGGTGGTAGCCCCTCTCTTTGTGTCTGCTCCATCTAGCTGTCGATCGGGTCCCACACAGTATGCGTCTGATGTCCGCATACGATGGGGTAATGTTCAGCTGTCGGAGCACGTGAGCGTCTGTGTCCCGCGCTCCTATGATGGCATTGAGGTGGTGGGGCTCCAAGGTGACTATTTGCCCTCTGATTTTGATGGTGTGACTTTTGATAGTCGAGTTCCATTTGACATAAAATTCTCGAACCAGGTGCAGATTGCATTCCTTCGGCTCTTCAAAGATGAAATTTAGCCCAGCTGCCTCGATTCGATGGACCATCCTAGGGAACTCCTGTGCCAATGGTTCCCATGCTATGTGCTCCTCGGGGAAATATTTGTTTTCTTTGTGCTTTGCGTACCACTTTTTCCCCTCATCAGTCACCAATCTCGTTCCGTATTGGCAGCGTTGGCCGCGTGGAACTGCTGGTGCTGCTGGGACTGCTGTGCCCAATCTGATTCGCTTCCTTTCGACACCCGAAGTTGATGCGCCTTTTCCTTTCTCTTGCCTGCTTGCCATTTTACCTGTCAACCCAAGTAAACAAGATCAATGTTAAGCTAACGGATATTAACTTCGACTAAGGTCGGGTTAAGCTAGGTTACCCCACACTTAGTCCTTAGCTACAGTTACAACTATACAACAAGATTATCTTTATTTACACCCAATAACCAACTATACAATCATGCTTAGTGCGTTCGAAAAATTCGACGGTATATCTTCTGCGTACTACTCAGACTTCGTACAGCTAATCACAATCACTACCATCGCTATCGCACTTAGCAAAGAAAAACAAAGAAACAAAAACAACAACAAAAATTTATCTACACAAACCTATACAACTAACCAAATTCTTACAAATTTTAACATTCCCTTAACCTGAGAATTCGTCGTTCTATAAACATCCTAACAATTAGTACATCGACTCATCTCATTCACATGTACATCCCGGCATGAAACTCACAAGTTCACTACATTTTCAACTTCAAATTCAACATACAAGCCCTAGAATTGATATTATCAAGCAAATCCGATTAATTTATGCAATTGACGAGTTCAAGCAATCATAACGACATTTCGAACACTCATCAACAACAATTAAAATTGAATTCTTGATTAATTTATACTTAGGGCAATTTATCTCACCTCACATGCTCAATATCGAAGAAAATCGACAAGAATTGAGAGGAAATCGAAAAACATACCTTGAATTTGAAGAATCGAAGAAAACTTGTTGAATTTCTTGCCTTACTCCGTGTCATGTTGATGGGGGATGGGTTTTGGGGGGTTTGGTCGCGGAGAGATTAAAAAATGAGGGAAAAGGGAGGGTTTTCGGGGTTAAAAAGTAGGGAAATCGCGCGGGTCACCCGGCGACCCGGTGTGACCCGTCGCGCTATACACGGCAACGTGTCACGGAGTGCATCGCGGTGCACTGCCTCCGTGACACGGAGCCATCGCAAGACTGTTTTGGAAATTTTTAAAATTTCTGGATTGTACCTCAATGTGTCAGGGAGGTAACGCGGAGGTCCCCCTCCGTGACACGGAGCTGTCGCCTCAACTCACTGTTTGCCACTTTTTATTAATTTTCATACCTCGACTTTCCCTTCATGATTCCGTGCATATTTTTCTCCGTTTGACCTGAAATTCATCTCACTATACAAAATTGGTTAGAATTATAGGTTTCTCTCTAAATACAAATAAAACAAAAACTAAAACGAAAATTTTTTGTAGAAAATCAAGAAAAAGAAAAAGAAAAGAAAAATTTAGTTACACTTTACAAAAAGAAAGAAAAATTTTTCACGGGTTGCCTCCGGTGCAGCGCCTGGTTTACCGTCGCGGCTCGACGTCATTGAGCTCAGTTGTCCGCTAGGGTGATGGACGATTTCTCTCGATCACCGTCCTCCCCCCAGTAGTGCTTACACCTTTCCGGTGGTTTTCCCATTAACTCCCGTGAATCCTTAATCTGCTCATCATCACCTTGATCAATCACATTGATCACCGAGAGTTCTTCTTGCACCATCGGGAGCTTGGGTGCCTTGTACACATCGAACACCTCCACCTTGTCGTGTGCTCGCATTGTTAGCTGCCTCGCAGCTACGTCAATTAGTGCTTTCCCGATTGCCAAGAAAGGACGTCCCAAAATAAATGGGACTTCCGCGTCTGGTTCAAAATCCAGCACTACAAAATCTACCGGGAAAATTAAGGAGCCAACTTGCACCAGAACGTCCTCCACAATGCCATCAGGTCTGGCTAAGGATCGATCCGCCAATTGCAAGATTACAGTTGTGGGTCTAGGACTCCCTAGACCCAACTTTCTGAATACCGAAGATGGCATCAAATTTATGCTCACTCCCAAATCACACAATCCACGAGCTCGGATGCTCTGCCCAATAGTAATCTGGATAGTAAAGCTCCCAGGGTCTTTGAGCTTTGTGGGCAGTCTATTTTGAATTCGGGAAGTGCACTCCTCCTTTAGAGCCACCGTAGCATACTCAGTCAACCGACTTTTGTTTGCCACAGTGTCCTTTATATACTTAGCATATTTTGGCACTCCCTGCAAAACATCAACAAGAGGTAAGTTAATATGTACCTGTTTCAACACCTCCATGAATTTCTTGAAACACGTCTCCTCCTTGTGTTTCTTTAGTCGTTGAGGGAACAGGGTGGAGGTCTTTCTGATTCAGCTTCCTTAGTCTTCCCCCTCTTAGTACTTTGCTCCCTCTCAACTTCTGCTGCTCTCGACTGCTGACGTGGTCTTTCTGGTTCCACCTCTTTCAGCTGCAAACCACTCCTTGTGGTCACTGCATTTACCTGCTTGGGATTGGGATCCATGTCGCTCGGCAGTCCTCCTCTAGGCCTTGTGTTTTGGGCACTAGCAAATTGCCCAAATTGATATTCAAGTGCCTTGGTAGCTAACTGGTTGTTTTTCACTTCGGCTGCCAATTTCACATAGTCAGCCTGTAATTGAGCTTGGTTAGCTATCATGGTCTTGAACATCTCCTCAATGCTGGGTGATGGTGGTGGAGGAGGTGCATTGTTGTTTCTGAATTGTGCTTGATAATTCTGCTGCCCTCCTTGGTTCCTTTGCACACCCTGACCCGAACCTTGCCCCTGATGGTTGTTACTACCCCATGAGAAATTAGGGTGATTCCTCCAATTGGAATTGTAGCTACTACCATACTGTTGGTGGTCCTTTGCGCATTTCCCATAAAGTTTACCGAGTCAGGATTTGCTCCACAGCACTCAGCTGAGTGCTCACTTCCACACACTTCACACCACATTTGCTGTACTGCATTAACTGGGGCTTGAGGATGGTTCATTGTCATGTTGCCGAAGTGGGTGTTAAGCTGATTTTGCAATGCAGCTATCTGTGCAGTGATAGTTGTAAACCCATCCACTTCTAGCACTCCTGCTGCTTTCCTTGTCCCACCTCTTGATGAATCAGCATTCCATTCTGGATTGCCCTGTGAAATACGGTTCAACAAGGTATACAGCTCCTCATAAGTTTTCTCCAGCGCTTGCCCTCCAGCTGCTGAGTCTAGCAATATTTTGGTGTGGGGTTCCAAACTCTCTATAAAAGTGTGCACCAGCACATCATTGGACTGGTGATGATGAGGACAATCCCGCAGCATGGACTTGAATCTCTCCCAGGCCTGATATAAATTTTCTCCCTCTCTCTGTTTGAAACTTAGAATTTGACCTCTAAGTCTTGCTGTTTTACTGGAGGGAAAAAACCGTATCAAGAATTTCCTTGCAAGATCATCCCACGTAGAAATAGAATTTGGTGGCTCAGCTTTCAACCACCTCTTGGCTTCTCCCAATAGTGAGAATGGGAACAATGTAAGCCGGACATAATCTGATGACACTCCAGCGGGGATGTAAGTGTCACTTATCTCCAAAAAATTTTGGAGATGCTGCTGTGGATCTTCATGAGGGAGACCGGTAAACTGCCTGCTAGTGTGCAGCAACTGCACCATATTCTGCTTAAGTTCAAATCTCCCTCCTGGCTCAGCTTTGCGGATACTAGATGTAACATTATTGGCATGTGGGATTTCCACCTCACGAACCGGCCGAGCTGCTACTTCTTCGGGCACTAACACTGCCCGTACTACCGGTGGATTCTGTTGTTGCTCCATGATCGTCTGTCTGAGCAACTGCAGCTTTCTTTTTAGAGCTTCTCTCCGTTTACTGTGAAATATCCTTTCTGGCTCTATATACGATTCCACCAGCTCCTTGTCTCTTGCCAGTGTTCAACAGAAGTTAAGTCTGCAAAATACAGGCTAAGACCAAGTTGTCAACACTAAGAAAATAAAAATACAGTAAATTAACACTTAAAACAAATTCACCAATTACCTAGTCCCCGGCAACGGCGCCAAAAACTTGTTCGCGTGATTTGTGGGTATATAAAACGACACGCAAGTGCACGTGGTCGAACAAGTAGTAAGTGGCTTTAGTAAGCACAGTATCGATCCCACAGAGACTTGGATTAAGTGCAATCTGCCCAAGTGTACTATATTTTACTTCTAAAAATACAGACAACAGTGTAATCAAAAGTTTGATAGTTTGTTTTATAATTTTTATACTAAAGCTAAAACAATTATCTACTTTGAGTCTGAACTATGAATGAGAACATGCCGAGGTTAAGAGAACATGTAATGAAATTGATTATCATCACAATTTGGTTAATCTTTTCCTCCGGTTGCTAGCCAAGAACTATTGCCAAGAGACTAAAACTCTCGTATTTAACCTCACTTAAGAATCATGAACCATCCACCTACATTTCTGTGATTAAATGCAATTCATGTTCTAGCCATACAAATCCGGTTCCTAAATTGACTACTTCGACTTTCAGGTATATTTCTATCCTAAAAGCAAATCAATACTCAATTTTCCCAAACCAAGTAAAGAACATATCCTATTAATTCACAACTTTCCAATTTCTTGCTCTCTCGAGTGAAACCGGACTTTTTAGATGTACATTAACGTAGTCCACACATTAATGCAGTAAGAACAAGAATTAATAGAACAACCATGGAAGAAAAGATGAAAAACCAAAGAATCAATGATCACATTTCATCACAATTGTTCATAACCTCAGCAAGAAGAGGAATTAGCCACTCATTTGTGGATTAAAAATCTTTAAATGAGTGTTAATCATACAAGCAATTGAATTAAAGAAGAAAGAAAGAGAGGAAAAACCCTGATATTTTCGTCCCTCAACTGCCTGTAACCCATGTTCTTGCTCCACCAAGTCAGAATATTGAAAAATGAACCTAAGTGTTCTATTTATACTGCTGGGAATTTTTCCCGGAATAACGAGCAACGTGTCACGGAGTGCATCACGGAGCACTGCCTCCGTGACATGCTACGAACGCGGACCCTCACTAGAACTGGGGGTCGAGGAATTAAAGCTCAACGTGGCACGGCGTGCAGCGCGGAGCCAAGCCACCGTGCCACGGACCAGACGTGGACCCTCTCTGGAATTTGGGCAAAATTTCCCTATCCAGGCAGAAGGCCTCCGCGATGGTAGCGTGACACGGCTCCATCGCGGAGCCCCTTTATTTCATGCTGTCCAATGCCTTGTTCCTTGCTCGCATCCAAGTCCAACCCCGATATCCTCCAACATTCATTTTAGCTTCCCGAAATTACATTTTACCTGCAAAACAATGCTAATCATGTTGGTTAGTATAAATTCATATTTTATTACCAATTACATGAGAATGTATACACATTGGTAGATAAACAAGGCTAAAATGTACTTTTGAGTATCACTTGGGCATATAAATTTGCCCAAGATCAATCACAAGAGCCTTCAATATGTATTTACTCAAAAGGATCTAGATATGCAGCAAAGGAGATGTCTTGAGCTTCTAAAGGATATAATATGAGTGTCTTTTACCATCTGCGCAAGGCCAATATAGTGGCAGATGCTCTTAGTAGGTTGTCCATGGAAAAGTGTGTCCCATGTTGAGGATGGGAGGAAAGAATTGGTGAAGGATGTCCATAGGCTTGCTTATTTAGGGGTTTTTCCTTACAAATTCGGTAGATAATGGTGTTATTTTTCAGAATAGGTTAGAATCTTAATCGCTGATGGAGGTTAAAAATGAGGATCATATTCTGGTGAAATTGAAGGAAGCTTCCTGGAATTTTAAAGTGTAGGTTTTCTCCCAATGGTGAGATGGTGTACTCCGATATTAGGGCCGACTGTGTGTTTTGGATGTGGTTGAATTGAGAGGGAAGATGATCGGAGAGGCTTATTTCTCTCGGTACTCTATCCACCTAGGTGCCACAAAGATGTAACGTGATCTACAGGAAGTCTATTGGTGGAATAGCATGAAGAAGGATATTGCAATATTTGTGGCTAAGTGTTCGAATTGCCAACAAGTGAAGGTTGAGCATCAAAGGCCAGGAGGTATACTTTAAGGTATTATTATTCTTACTTGGAAGTGGGAAGATATCAATATGGAGTTCATTACAGGGTTGCCTCGTACATGCCGAGAGTGTGATTCTATATTAGTGATTGTAGACTGAACGACCAAGTCAACACACTTCTTACCGGTCAAAACTATCAATTCAACCGAGGAAGATGCTAGATTTTACATTTGGGAGTTATTTCGGTTGCATGGAGTTCCATTGCTTATCATCTTGGATAGGGGTACTCAATTCACCTCTCAATTTTGCAAATCATTTCAAAGGGACCTCGGTACTCATGTGAAGCTTGGCATAATTATTCCCCCACAGACAAATGGTTAGGCCAAGTGGACCATTCAAACCCTTGAGGACATGTTAAGAGCGTGTGTAATTAATTTCAGAGTTAGTTGGGATGACCACTTGCCTCTCATTGATTTTACCTACAATAACAGCTACCATTCCAACATTCAGATGGCTCTATTTGAGGCTCTTTATGGATGGAGATGTAGATCACCTATTAGATTGTTGGAGGTAGGTGAGGCTATATTGATAGGGTCAGATTTAGTATATGAGGACATGGAAAAAGTTCAGCTCATCCGAGAGAGGCTGAAGATAGCTCAGAGTTGACAGAAATCATACGCGGATGCTAGGAGAAGAGAACTTGAGTTGAGGTCAATGATTGGGTGTTTTTGAAGGTGTCAAACGTGAACGAAGTTATAAGGTTTGGCAAGAAATGGAAGATTAGTCCCTCATATGTTGGTCCTTATAGTATTCTGAGACATGATGCCAATGTGTCTTATGTGTGGGAGTTGCCAGCAAAGCTAGCTTCGGTCCATCTAGTTTTTCATATGTCCTTATTAAAAAAGTGCATTGGTGATCCAGATCTAGTAATTCCAACAGAGAGAATTGGTGTAAAGGACAGTCTTACCTATGAGGAGGTTTCATTTGGGATCCTTGATCATCAGGTTTGCAAGTTGAGGAACAAGGAGGTAGCTTCAGTAAAGGTATTGTGGAGAAATCTTCTAGTTGAGGGAGATGCATGGAAAGTTGAAACAGATATAATGGATAAGTACCCACATCTTTTTTCTTCCAGCATAAGGTATTAGTTTCCACCTTAGTACCCTATATAGTTTCATGTCAAGTGCATGCCTCTCAATTACTTTCATGTCTTAGTATGCATGTACGTTTCATTAATTCGGCTCAGTCATATATGTCACTCTGGAGTCAGTCACTCTGTTAGATATCAGTCAATAGCCTTTCAATTCTGGGATGCGGTTCATTCCCTATCCTTTCATCTTATTTAGTCTTCATTCGAGGATGAATATTCCGAAAGGGGAGATAATATAACACTATGAAAGTCCCTAAAATCAGGTCCGACACCTATAGTAGAGAGCAGCAGGAAAATGGCACCAAGCCATTGGACGACCATCAGAATGAGTCGTCATATTAGTAAAATCCTATGTTTTTAACCCCTAAGTAACATCGTTTTAAGCTTCCTAAAGTGCTGATTAAGGGTTTATACTGATACTAAACCCTCATTCTCTTCAAACACAGGAAGTTGGAAGTTCTCTCTCAAGGAAAGGTTAGGGTTCTTTATCATATTCTTCTCAATTTATCTTGGGTTGTCATAACCCAAACATAGGCTCGGGTCAAGACACGGGACAAGGAGCCCCGAGAGACTCCAAGTCAATCCATGGCATGAACATACATATAACTCAATCAAATAAAGCAGAATGCTTAGCGTAAAAACATAGCAGAAGTCCAAGCATAATATACTGTCACGACCCGAGAGTACACCCGAATCATAAACACGGGACAAGGAGCCCAGGGACCCTAAGTCAACCGATGGCATGAGCATATAACTAAACCATTTACATAACGTGGGAGAATTATCTTAATGATCATGAACTGTGAGAAAATCAAGACATGAAAGATAAGAAACAAGAATACATGGTTCAAGCATAAACAACTGAATACTACAAATAGGTCTGAAAGCCTCTAATCATAATAGACGGGTTGAAGGGACAAGCCCCCAACTAACACCAGCATTCTGAAAACTAAAAGATAGACAAGATCTGAACATAAATCCCTCGAATCATGAGCACTCACCAAGGAGAACTGAGAGCAGAACTGAGAGCAAGCTAGGAGTGAGGCTGAACCTAAGATTCAGACCCTGTATCATGAAACGATACAACATAGAAATTATGTGGGTCAGTACATGGAATGTACCGAGTATGCAAGGTGTGTAAAATAATACTTAAAACATAAGAGTTATAAGAATGGGACATCACGATCATAAAGACAGAAATAAAAAATATATCATCAGGCTCAAGGTTTCCCAAAAGCATTAGTAAACCTATCATAGTCACAACATGAGAGAAAAATATTTCATAAAACATGACTTGAGCTAAAAGAACATAATCATACATGTATTAAAACAATGAGGAATAGTGGAAGATTTCTATAACCGACATACCCCATATAAGCACACATGGAGCCCGACCTGTAAGCCTAGTCGAGAGGCTGTTCATACCTTGCCAAGGGTAGAATCATGAAAGGCGTGATATCACGCATGAAGGACCCGTAGGGCATAGGAGATAGTCACTAAGGAGGTCCCAAACATAACCTACGGTGGCACGTAGTTTAGAGATTCGGGGCGTAACCTGCGTCGTGAACTTACTCGATGTTAAGTACTACTCCCAAAATATGCAACGTGCTCATAGAAATTCATACATGACATGCATGGCTAGTTAAATCTTGATAATCATAACATGCTTGAGAATTCATAATACTATCCATAAAATCGGGCCCGTGGATCAGCCAAAATCATAGTTCATGAACCATAAGCAACATTTGGGCATTGCCCATATTTTCAACATCCTTGAAATGGTTAAAGTTTTATAGAAAACATGATCATAATAACATGAGAGATTGAAGACATGCTTAAAATTCATAAATTCATATCATGTTTGAGGGATCACCATAACCATGAACTTTACCAAGGGTCCTCATGATTTGGGTACCTATGCTTTTAGGGATTAGATCATCAATCATAGAATAAAACAAGTGAAAACAGCCCCAAAATTCGAAACCCATGATTTTTACATACTACAACAAGCTCATATCAATTTTTGAGCAATCATGCGTTTGGGTTAAGACCCATAAAGATTTAGTAACTTCAAATATAGAATTTGGGATGAATTGGGTATAGGTAGGGACTAAACCACCCACTAAAAACCCCACATACCTGGAATTACTTGATTCTTAACTCTCCTGAAATGCCTAAGATGAAAATTCAGAGGATTTGAAGAAGAACCCTAGGATCACCTCCTACTCCCTTCTCTAACTCTTGCAATCATCAAATGAGACTTAACATGAATTATTTCCTCTTAAAAGACCCTGTTCCAACCTCAAAATGACATAGTTTGAGCCTTAGGAGTGTAGGAAATTACGACAAGGCCCTTACTAATTCAGAGGAAATAACTGTCAGGTGACCCTAACGGGTGACCTGACAACTCGTCAGGACGGGCAACGACTCGTCGTGTTGCCCGTCAAGCACACTGGATACCAGGTTGGCTGGGCTCGTAACGGGTGACTCAACAACTCGTCACAAGTGACCATGAGTTGTGGTCACCTTCCATCAAGTACACTGCCTCATCCTTAATTAAATTTCCACAGGCTTTCTCACGACCCACCTCACGAGTTGTTAGGACTGGCTACGACTCGTGGGGTCCCATTCGTTAGGTGCACTAGTCAAACCTCCCAGGTAACCTTTAACTCCCCCCACCCATAACCTGACGACTCGTGATGGTTGACCACGGGTCATTCCCACACACGTGGGGACCTCAACTCCTCAGCCCATTCTACCCAAGAGCCACCTGACGACTCGTGGGGTATCCTCACGAGTTGTCTAGTGACTCGTTCGGCACTGCTGCAACATTTTCCCAAATTTCCCCGTTTGACTCCCGGGTCTGATCCTTGGGTTCCTAAGTTATAACAATATCTCCCCCTTGGGAACATTCGTCCTCGAATATTTGAAACATGTAGAAAACTCAGGAACCAACAATCATCATATGCAAATACTGATCATTTAATCCAAAAACTAACAGAACGACTACCCTCGAAAAGAACTGCATAGTTGGACTGAATTCAGACATCACATACATATATTATATCATAAAGCAAACTTGCACACATGAAAGGAACATGAAAAACTCATTAGAGGTTTAGGGAAAAAACTGATACCTCAAACTGAAACTAAGTCGGTAGGGAACAAATTAGGGTATTTAGCCAGCATATCCGCTTCAGCTTCCCACATTGCTCCCTCAACATGCTAATTTCTCCATAACACCTTTATTGAAGCTACTTCCTAGCTCCTCAGCCTCCAAACCTGATGATCCAAGATTGCAACGGGAATTTCCTCATAACTCAGGCTATCCTTCACACCAACACTTTCCACCGGAACCACTAAGGATGGATCTCCCAAGAACTTTTTCAAGAGAGATACATGAAATACGGGATGAACGGAAGCAAACTCTAAAGGTAACTCTAACTCATAAGCTACTTTACCCACTCATCTCACAATCCGGGATGGGCCAATACAGCGGGGGTAGAGTTTTCCTTTCTTTCCGAATCTCATTACTCCCTTCATGGGAGATACCTTTAAGAACACCCAATCATCGATCTCGAACTCAAGCTCTCTTCTCCTCACATTTGCATAAGACTTTTGGCAACTTTGAGCCGTTTTCAGCTTTTCTCTTATCAACTGAACTTTCTCCATATCCTCATGGACTGAATCTAGACCCACCAAAGAAGCTTCACCGACTTCAAACCACGCAATGGGCGATCTACACCTTCGGCCGTGAAGAGCCTCGAACGGTGCCATTTGGATGCTAGAGTGATAGTTGTTGTTTTAGGAAAACTCAATAAGAGGAAAATGCTCATCCCAACTACCCGTGAAATCAATAACACAAGCTCTCATGTCATCAAGAGTATGGATAGTCCCCTCCGCCTGTCCATCTATTTGCGAATGAAATGTCGTGCTAAGCTTGACTTGGGTACCTAGTCCCTTTTGAAAAGATCTCTAGGACTGAGAGGTGAACTGATTATCTCTATCCGATATGATGGAAAAGGGAACTCCATGCAACCTAACCAGCTCTTGGATGTATAATTAGGCATAATCTTCCATTGAATCGGTGGTTTTGACTGGTAGAAAATGAGCAGCCTTGGTTAACCTGTCCACCACAACCCAAATGGAGTCGTATTGTCTACGAGTGTAGGGTAAACCTGTTATAAAGTCCATGTTGATTTCTTCCCCCTTCCAAGTAGGAATGCTGATATCCTGAAGTACACCTCCAGTTCTCTAATGCTCAACTTTCACTTGTTGGCAATTCGAACACTTGGTTACAAATTCTTCAATATCCCTCTTCATGCCATTCCACCAGTAGATTTCTCACAAGGCATGATACATCTTGGTGGCACCTGGATGGATAGAATATCTGGACCCATGAGCCTTCTGCAACATTTGACTCCTCAAATCACCCACGCTCGGAACACATAAGCGACCCTGGTACCAAAGCACACCATCTCCCCCTTTGGAGAAGAGCTCCACCTTCTGATTTTGAACAACTTCTTTCAACTTTACCAATGTTGGATCTTCATCTTGCTTAGCCTTCACCTCCACTACTAAGGATGAATCCGATCCATTCTGAACAACATACCACCATCGGTCGAGCTAACTAATCTAACTCCCAACCATGCAAGTCCATGTACCTCCTTCACCAACTCCTTCTTATCTTCACTCACGTTCGACACGCTCTCCATAGAGAGTCTACTAAGGGAATCCGTTACCACATTGGTCTTACTCGAGTGGTAAAGGACACTCATGTCATAGTCCTTAAGTAGCTCCAACCACCTCCGCTGCCGAAGATTGAGATCCTTCTGCGTGAACACATGTTGTAAGCTCTTTTGGTTAGTGAATACATCTACATGAACCTCATACAAGTAGTTTCGCCATAACTTCAAAGAAAATACCATCAAGATCATGGGTCGGGTAATTCTTTTCGTGAATTTTCAGCTGTCTGGAAGCATATGCTATTACTTTCCCGTGCTGCATCAATACACATCCTAGTCTGACTCTCGATGCATCACAATATATAACAAAGCCATCGGTGCACTCCGGTAAAGTCAACACTGGTGCTGAATTGAGTCGGGCCTTCAATTCTTGGAAGCTCTTCTTATAAGCCTCCGACCATTGGAACTTCACCTTTTCTGAGTGAATCTAGTCAATGGGATGCAATGGATGAGAAACCTTCCACGAACCTCCAATAATAACCCGCTAATCCCAAAAAAGCTCCTAATATCTAAAGGGTTTGCTAGGCTAGGCCAGTTCTTTACCGCCTCTATTTTCTGGGAATCCACCCTTATACCTTCACTTGATAGTACATGTCCCAAGAATGCAACTGAGTTTAGCCAGAACTCGAATTTGATGAACTTGGCGTATAGCTAGCTATCCTTGAGGGTCCGGAGTACCACCCTCAGGTTTGCGGCATGCTCCTCCCCGCTGTTGGAGTATATCAATATGTCGTCGATGATCACTATCACGAACATGTCCAGATATGCCTTGAATACCCTGTTGAGTAGATCCATTAAAGTTTCAGGGGCATTGGTTAGTCCAAAGGACATAACAACCAATTCATAATGGCCATAACAGGCTATGAAAGTAGTTTTTGGGATGTCGCTCCCCCAAACCCTGAGCTGGTGATACCCGAACCTGAGGTCTATCTTGGAGAAACATTTGGCACCCTGAAGTTGATCGAATAGGTCATCAATCCTGGGAAAATGGTACCTATTCTTTACGGTGACCTTGTTCAACTGCCTATAGTCAATACACATCCGAAGAGAACCATCTTTGTTCTGGACGAACAACACTGGGGCACCCCATGGAGACTTGGTCTAATGAAACCCTTATCCAGCAAATCCTTCAACTGCTCCTTTAACTCTTTTAGCTCGGTTGGGGCCATTCTGTAGGGAGGAATCAATATGGGCTGCATGTCGGGTAAAATATCAATCTGAAAATCAATCTCCCTCTTGGGAGGAGCACCTGGTAGGTCATCTGGAAATACCTCGGGATACTCACATACCACGAGGACTGATTGAATGGTCGGGGTCTCAAACATGGCATCCTTAACCTGAACCAAATGGTAAATACAACCCTTAGAAATTATTTTCCTAGCCTTGAGATAGGAGATAAAGCGGCCTACAGGTACCATTGAACTACCTCTCCATCCTAAAATTGGTTCACCTTGAAATCAGAACTCCACCTCTCGGGTTCTACAGTTAACAGAAGCATAACACGCGAACAGCCAATCCATGCCGATAATAATACCAAAATCAGTCATAGCCAATTCTACTAAGTTTGCGGAGGTAACCTTATGCAATACTGTAATGGGGCAACCTCTATATACCCACCTTGCTAAGACTGAATCACCAATAAGAGTAGATACAGAAAATGGTTTTGACAAAATTTCAGGACTAACTCCAAAGTTACTAGCAATGTAAGGTGTCACAAAAGATAGTGTAGCTCTCGGATCTAACAAAGCATAAGCATCAATATGAAAGACTCGTAACATACCTGTAACAATATTGGGAGAAGTCTCCTAGTACTATCAAGAGCCAAGTGCATAAAACCGATACTGGCGTTGGCTGCCAGCTGGACCAGTCGAACCACCCTGCTGAGTAGGACGTGCACTGGAGCTGCTGAACTAGCTGCTGGAGTGCGGGCTCCACCACCCGCTGACCTGGTTACGGGGCAATTCCTGAGCCTGTGTCTAGGTTTGCCACTCCCGAAACAAGCATCTAAGCCCACCAAACACCTATCTGGGTGGTTCTTGCCACAACTAGCACAAAATAGGAATGTGCGCTCTGTGCGCATGCTACTTTGACCCCTCGAACATGAGGCCCTACTCCACTGATCGTCTCGAGGCCTGGATGAGGTACTGGGTGAAGATGGTGCTGGTGTAATAGACCTGTGTTGGTACTGCTAGTGAGGCCCACCTTCTGGCCTCGGCTAGGAGAACCTGTAGCTATCAGTTCTGGCCCTCTTGGCCTCTTTCTGCCTCATATGAGCTACCTCCATCTGCTAGGCATAAAGGACTATCCGTGGGTAGCCCATATCTTGATGAAGCATGGATGTTTGCAGTCCTTATCCAGATATTGGGCTACTCCCTGCATGAATCTACTCACCCGCGCCCTCTGGTCCATTACTAACTCTGGGGTATACTTTGACAGGCGAGTGAACTGAAGTGAATATTCTAACACTGTCATCTTTCCCTGTTTGAGATTAACAAACTCAGCTGCTTTCGATACCCTCATCTCCCAAGGGAAGAACCTGTCTAGAAAGGCCATATGGAACTCATCCCAACTGATAGGGCCCACTCTCGCTGTCCTGATGTAATTCCATTGCTTGAACCAAATATAAGCGACCTCCTTTAGCTGATAAGAGGCCAATTCAACACTCTCCTCATTCGTCACCCCCATCACCTGAGTGACCTTCAAGATCCCTTCAATGACCTTATGTGGATCCTCGTCCACCTTTGATCCTGTAAACTAGGGAGGGTTCATCCTCAAAAAGTTTGTAATCCGGGCCGCCGCTGTGTTGCCATTCTATGGGACATGCGCAACAGCCTGCTGGTTGACCTCAGTGGTAAAGGCCTGCGCCAATATCTGAATAGTCGCCTGAAACACAGCATGGGTAGCTGGCTCTGGTTCTTGGGGATCTTGGACAGGTGGGACTTGGTGATGCCCATGATCATTGCCACCTCCGTGGCCTTCATCATTTCTGTTCCTCCTTCCATTTATTCTTTTGGGAGCCATAATTTTCTACAATTGCGAATAGAATGAATTAGAAGGATGGAGAGACTTTTCATCGCACGACATGGATCATGAAAGAAGGAAACATTTCCTAAAACGTTTTGTAGCCTCTTCGTCATAAGTGTGGTGCGCTTCACACCCATGAAAAAGACTCTACCTAAAGCAACTTTCAGACTCCCTAGGACACATCTGAACCTATTGCTCTGATACCAAGTTTGTCACGACCCGAGAGTACACTCGAATCGTAAACACGGGACAAGAAGCCCCGAGGGAACCCAAGTCAACCCATGGAATGAGCATATAACTAAACCGTTTACATAAGGCGGGAGAATTTCTTAATGATCATGAACTGAGAGATAACTGAGTCATGAAATATAAGAAACAACAACACATGGTTCAAGCATAATAGTTGAATACTACAAATAGGTCTAAAAGTCTCTAATCATAATAGACGGGTTGAAGGGAAAAACCCCAACTAACCCTAGCATTTTGAAAACTAAAAGATAGCCAAGATCTGAACATAAAGCCCTCGAATAATGAGGACTCACTAAGATGAACTGATAGCAGAACTGAGAGAGAACTAGGAGCGATGATGAACCTGAGATCTGGACCCTATATGATAAAACGATACAACATAGAAATTATTGGGGTCAGTACTTGCAATGTACCGAGTATGCAAGTTGTGTAAAAAACTACTTAAAACATAAGAGTTATAGGAGTAGGACAGTTTGATCATAAAGACTGAAATCATAAATATATGGTAACGCTCAAGGTTTCCCAAAAGCATTAGTAAACTTGTCATAGTCACAACATGAGAGAAAAATATTTCATAAAACATGACATGAGCTAAAAGAACATAATCATGCATGCATTAAAACAATGAGGAAAAGTGGGAGATTTCTATAATCGACATACCCATATGAGCACACATGGAGCCTGACCTGTAAGCCTAGTCGGGAGGCCGTTCATACCTTTCCAAGGGTAGAACCATGAAAAGCGTGATATCACTCATGAAGGCCCCGTAGGGCATAAGGGACAGTCACTGAGGAGGTCCCAAACATAACCTACAGTGGCACGAAGTTCAGAGATTCGGGGCGTAACCCGGGCCCCGAACCTACTCGGTGTAAAGTACTACTCCCAAAACATGCAACGTGCTCATAGAAATTCATACATGACATGCATGGCTAGTTAAATCGTGATAATCATAACATGCTTTAGAATTCATAATACTAGTCATAATATCGGGCCCGTGGATCGGCCAAAATCATAGTTCATGAACCATAAGCAACATGTGGGCATTGCCCATATTTATAACATCCTTGAAATGGTTAATTTTTTATAGAAAACATGATCATAATAACATGAGAGATTGAAGACATGCTTAAAATTCATAAATTCATATCATGCTTGAGGGATCACTATAACCATGAACTTTACCAAGGGCCCTAATGATTTGGGAAACTATTCTCTTAGGGATTAGATAATCAATCATTGAATAAAACAAGTGAAAATAGCCCAAAAATTTGAAACCCATGATTTTGACATACTACAACAAGCTCATATCAATTTTTTAGGAATCATGCATTTGGTTAAGACCCATAAATATTTAGTAACTTAAAACATAGCATTTGGAAAGAATTGGGCATGGGTAGGGACTAAACCACCCATTCAAAATCCCACATACCTGGAATTACTTGATTCTTAACTCCCTTGAAAAGCCCCAGATGAAAATTCAGAGGATTTGAAGAAGAACCCTAGGATCACCTCCTAGTCCTTGCTCTAACTCTTGGAAGCATCAAATAAGACTTAACATGAATTATTTCCCCTTAAAAGACCCTGTCCCGACCTCAAAACGACTTAGGGTAACCCTTAACCTCACCCAACGGGAGACCTGACGACTCATGGTGGCAGACCACGGGTCGTTCCCACGCTCGTGGGGACCTCAGCTCCTCTGCCCATTCCATCCTCCCCACGAGCCACCCGACGACTCGTGGGGTCTCCTCATGAGTTGTCTAGTGGCTCATGTTGCATGCTGCAACATTTTCCCAAATTTTCCCCGTTTGACTCCAGGGTCTGATCCTTGGGTTCCTGGGGTATAACATATATAATCTGAAAATATACACGAGTCTGAAGCCGAATACAATCTATTTTCTGAAAAGCCTCTAAGTCTGATGAGTTGATGGGACAAGCCCCAACTAACTCTCTAGGTCAGAAACTGAAAATACGCAAACATAACTGAATAAAAGAGGGGCCCTCGACAGATGAGGACTCACCAACAAGGACTGATGCTAACTCTGTAAGCTGGCTAATAAAGGGGCTTAGTCTGAAGATACAAGCCTATATCGTAAAATGATAGCATAGAGTATGCGGTCAGTATATGGAATGTACCGAGTATACAAGGTAAGTAAAACCCATTAAATAAGAAAAATCATTTAAAACATGCATAATATAAAACAAGATCAAAACCTGCATGAGAACATATATATATATATATATATATGTATATATATATATATACACACACACACACACCATGAATGATAAAAATGCATAACTGAAATCATGAGGAACAATGGGAGACTCGTCATATAACCGACATACCACGATAGAGCTTACGTGGTCCCAACTATCACACTCAAGTGCGTAGAGCCGTCCAAAGCCTTACCAGGGCTAAAGATGATACAATGATATCAATATCAAGCTCGAGGCCCATTCCGGGCAGGGGACAGCTCACAAGGGAGGTCCCAAAGTATATATATATGATATGTATAAACCTACGTTGCCATGTAGTTTTGAGGCATAGGGTTGATCGACCATTAGCTTATTCGGTGCTAGACATTACTACCAAAAGACATGCATATGCTCTCCATCGTTTTTCAACGAAGCTTACCATCATCTATTGACGAAGCTTAACAATTGAATACATATCAATTTGAAATCATATATGAGGAGCTTTTGCTCCAATCATACCACAAGCTGAACATAAAGGGGAGCCTTAATTCCAAAACCATGTGATAAGCGTAATCGTGAAATCATAAATCATATTTGAACATATGGGCATTGCCTAATACTTTAATCATGCTTGAAAATGCTTAATTCATTTGATAACATGATCATAAACATGAGTAACTTGAAAAAATGCTTTTCATCAATAATATCTCCTCATACTTGAACATTCATCATAAATCTAAATTTTCATGAACTTCTCATAATTGGGCATTTTAATTTATAAATCTTGAAAACATGATTATATTTGAAAACAATGTAAAACTTGCCCATGAATCGTAATTCAATAGTAGAAATATATTTAGATCATACCTATGTAGAAAATTAGGAATTTCATGTATTGGGTTAAAACCCTATAGGATCAACATATGAATTTTCATGATTTAGAGAGGGATTAGGCATGGATGTGAACGAATTCACCTATTCATAACCCTACATACCTGATAGGATCTGATTCTACCACTTTTTTTATTGCCCAATGAAGATTAGAAGAAAAACTTGAAGAAGACCTAAACTTCATCACCTTCTAAACCCTTCAATTTGCATGTATGGATGTGAATGAGCCTAGAATAGATTTACCCTTCATAAAACATTTCATTTCTGACCTAAAATGACGTAGTTTAGGACCCTAGGACTTTGAAATTATGAAATTACCCTTAATGAAAAACTTGAGAATTCTACACTGCCAGTGACCACGACTCATCTCATGGGTCGTACCTTGATACGATGACTCGTGATATCCGTTCGTTACATCCCCTATTATTTCTTAGCCTCTCAGATTATAATACCACGACTTGACAAGAAAGGTCATCTATCAAATAACAACCCGTTGCATCCTTCCGTTACTTTCCTTGATGACCTGCATGTGGACTTCCCATGAGTCACACCATGAATCATGCCTACTTCCAATAAGTCGTGGGTTCAATTCGTCACCTCGATTAGAAATAACCCTACTCCTTCCCACGGGCACTTACCTCGACACATTTTTACTCGCAATGAGTCGTTCTATGACTCGTACCATTCATCCCTGGTACCTTGTGACAACCAATGACCACGACCTACGACTCGTTGCATCTCCTATGAGTCATACCATGGACTCATTATCTCTTAGCCTATTTCTGCAGAACCTGACCACGAGTGTCCCAACGGGTCATTTGAACCTCCAACAACTCATACCACGAGTCATTCTGAGACACATTTTCCAGACTTCTGCCACTTTCTATTTTTAAATCCCGGGTCTAGCCTTGGGTACTTTTGGGGTATTACAATATCTCCCCCTTGGGAACATTCATCCTCGAATTTGGGTAATCATACAGAAAATAAAGAAATGCAATCACCATACACAAATACTGATCATATAAGCTAAAAACTGACGCAATGACTTACTCTGATTTAAACTACCTGATTTAACTGAATTCATGAGTTATACATACATCCATATAAGTGAATAAAACTGGGGCACATGATCTGAAGATGAAACTGAATAGAGTTTTAGGGAAAAAACTGATACCTCAAGATGGAATTGAGCCGGTAGGGAATAGGTGTGGGTATCTAGCCCTCACATTTGCTTTGGCTTCCTACGTAGCTCCCTCAACATTCTTATTCCTCCATAATTCAATTGAAGCTACTTCCTTGTTCCTTAGCCTTTGAACCTGACGATCTAGTAATTCCACCGGAACCTCCTCATAACTAAGGTTGTCTGTCGCACCGACACTGTCCACCAGGACAACTAGAGCTAGATCACCCAAACACTTCATTAAGAGCGATACATGAAAAACAGGACGCAAAGAAGCTAATTCTGAAGGAAACTCCAATTCATATGCCACCTTGCCTACCTGCTTCACAATCCGGTAGAAGCCAACATAACGAGGGTTTAGTTTTCCTTTCTTTCCAAACCTCATCACTCCCTTCATGGGGGACACCTTTAGAAACACTCAATCATCAACTTTGAACTCAAGTTCCCTCTTTCTCACATCGGGATAAGACTTTTGGAGACTTTGAGCTATTTTCAACTTGTCCCGTATAAGTTGAACCTTCTCCATTGCCTCATGGACTGAATCTGGTCCTATCATAACAACTTCCCCGAATTCAAACCAACCAATAGGCGATCTACATCTCCGCCCATAAAGAGCCTCAAACGGAGCCATCTGGATTCTAGAATAGTAGCTGTTATTGTACGCAAACTCAATAAGAGGCAAATGGTCATCCCAACTACCCTTGAAGTCATGCTCTCAACATGTCTTCAAGAGTCTGAATTGTCTGCTCCGCCTGATTATCCATTTGAAGGTGAAATGCTATACTGAGCTTAACCTATGTAGCAAGTCCTTTCTGAAATGACCTCCAAAATTGAGAGGTAAATTGAGTACCTCTGTCTGATATGATGGACAAGGGAACTCCATGCAACCGAACTAGCTCTCGGATGTATAGTTTGGCATAATCCTCCACTGAATTAGTGGTCTTGACTGGTAGAAAGTGAGCGGCTTTGGTCAACCTATCTATAATAATCCGAATGAAATCATATTGCTCACGAGTGCTAGGAAACCCTGTGATGAAGTCCATATTGATTTCTTCCCACTTCCAAGTTGGAATACTGATATCCTGAAGCACACCTCCTGGTCTCTAATGCTCAACCTTCACTTGCTGATAGTTTGGACACTTAGCTACAAATTCTGTGATGTCTTTCTTCATGCCATTCCACCAATAGACTTCTCGTAAGTCTTGGTACATCTTGGTGGCACCAAGATGTATCGAATATCTGGAACCGTTAGCCTCATGCAACATCCAATTTCTCAAATCATCAACATATGGGACACACAAGCAACCCTGATATCGAAGCACATCATCTCCCCCTTTGGAGAAAACCTCTACCTTATGATGTTGAATGGCTTCCTTTAACTTTACTAAAATAGGGTCCTCATCATCTAGCTTTTACATTAGTTACCAAGGATGATTATGATCCATTCTGAACTATAACACCGCCATCGGTCGAGTCAAACAAACGAACTCCCAGCCTTGCAAGTCGATGCACATCCCTCACCAGCTCCTTTCTCTCCTCATACACATGAGACACACTCTCCATAGAGAGTCTACTAAGTGCATCTTCTACTACATTAGCCTTATCGGGATGGTAAAGGACACTCATCGTAATCCTTGAGTAGCTCCAACCACCTTCTTTGCCGCAGATTTAGGTCCTTCTGGGTAAACACATATTGTAGGCTCTTGTGGTCTGTAAACACATCTACATGGACCTCATATAAATAGTGTCTCCAAATCTTCAATGCAAATACCACCGCCGCCAATTCAAGATCATGGGTCAGGTGATTCTTCTCATGAACTTTCAACTATCTGGAAGCGTGTTCTATCACTTTACATGCTGCATCAATACACAAACATGGACGATTCTTGAAGCATCACAATATACCACAAACTCATCAGTACCCTCCGGTAGAGTTAACACCTATACTGAGGTAAGTTGAGTCTTCAACACCTGAAAGTTCCTCTCACAAGCATCCGACCATTGGAGTTTCAATTTCTTATGGGTCAATTTGGTCAATGGCGCTACAATAGATGAAAAGCCCTCAACAAATCTCCAACAGTAGCCAGCTGAGCCCAAAAAGCTCATAATATCTAAAGGATTCACCAGTCTAGGCCAGTTATTCACTACTTCTATTTTCTGAGATTCCACATTTATGCCCTCACTTGATACCACATGGCTCAAAATGCCACCAAGTTCAATCAAAAATTGCACTTGATGAATTTGGCATATAGTTGGCGATCCTTGAGATCTGTAGCACCACCCTTAAATGAGCGGCATGCTCCTCTTTGCTCCAAGAGTATATTAGTATGTCATCAATAAACACAATCATGAACATATCCAAGTATGGCTTGAACACCCTGTTCATCAAGTCCCTAAAAGCTATAGGAATATTCATTAATCCAAAATACATAACTACAAACTCATAATGAACATACCACGTCCAGAAGGCTGTCTTCGGGATGTCACTCTCCCGAACCCTGAGTTGATGGTCTTCGGACCTGAGGTCTATCTTCGAAAAGCACTTGGCACCCTGAAGCTGGTAAAACAAACCATCAATCCTAGGTAGAGGGTACCTGTTCTTGATGGTGACCTTTTTCAATTACTGATAATCAATACACATACGAAGACAACCATCTTTCTTTTGGAAAAAGAGAACTGGTGCACCCCATGGGGACCTGCTCGGTCTAATGAAATCCTTATCTAAAAGGTCCTTCAACTGATCCTTCAACTTCTTTAACTTGGCTGGGGCCATTATGTAAGGAGGAATAGATATAGGATGCATATAGGGAAGAAGGTCAATACCAAAATCAATCTCCCGCTTGGGAGGGATTCCCGATAGACCATCTAGGAAGAATTCAGGATACTCGCATACTACTGGGATTGACTGAATAGTCGGGGTCTATGATGTAGCATCCTTAACCCTAACTAAATGGTATACACAACCTTTGGAGATAATTTTTATATCCTTAAGATAGGAAATGAAAAGACCTACAGGCATAGCTGAACTACCCTTCCACTCTATGACTGGCTCACCCGGAAATGTAAACTCTACTGCTCGGGTTCTACAATTATCTGAGGCATAACATGCAAATAGATAATCCATGCCAAGGAAAACATCAAAATCGGTCATGGATAACTCTACTAGATCTGCTGAGGCTACTTTCTAAAGGACTGTGACTGGGCAACTTCTGTACACTCATCTAGCTACAACTGAATCACTCACTGGAGTAGAGACTGGAAGGGTTCTGACAAGATCTCGGGATTGACTCTGAAACTACTAGCCACATAAGGTGTCACAAAAGACAAGTTGGACCCTAGATCTAACAAAGCATATACATCAAGATAGAAAACTCGCAACATACCAGTGATTACATCTGGGGAGACCTCCTACTCCTGTCGAGATGCTAAGGCATAAAATCGATTTCGGCGCTGACTGCCACCTGTGCTAGAAGATGCACCCTGCTGGGCTGGCATGTGGTGGAGCTGTTGAACTAGATGCTGGGCCTCGACCCCTATCATGGCCCTTTCTAAATGTTGGGCAATATATGAACATGTTTTTGGGCTTCCCACACCCGAAGCAAGCACTTGTACCCTCCAATCACCGACCCGTGTTCCCTTGACCACACCTGCCGCAAACTGGACACTAGAATCCGCGGGCTTGCTGCTATGACCCCTAGAGCCTGATGCTCGCCTTCTCTAGTCGTTCCTAAGTCTTGATGGCTCACTGATTTCTTAAGATGCTGGGCTAAAGATCTCTGATGGTTTTTTTGTCGGTGCCTACCACCTGGCCTCGGCTGAGAGAATCGGTAGTTGTTTGTCCTAGCCCTCTTGTCCTCTCTCTCCCTCAAGTTCACTGCCTCCATCTGCTGGGCGTATAAGATTATCCGATGGAAATCCATATCCCGATGGAGCATAACGATCCTATAATCCTTTTCTAGATAGTTCGCCACCCCATGAACAAACCTGCTCACTCGCGCTCTCTGATCAACCCACTAACTCTTGGATGTACTTTGACATCCGAGTGAATTCTAGGGAATATTCCTGCACCATCATCTTTCCCTACTTTAGGTTCAAGAACTTGGCTTCCTTTAACTCTTTTATCTCACGAGGGAAAAACCGATCTAGAAAAGCAACATGAAACTCCTCCCAACTGATAGGGCCTGCTCCGCTACCCTACTATCCTTCCACTATCTAAACCAAATTTGTGCGACCTCCTTCAACTGATATAAGGCCAAATCAGCACTTCTACTCCACTCACGCCCATGACTTGGGTGATCTTCACCATCTCGTCGATAAACTCGTGTGGATCCTCGTCCACCTTGGACCCAAGAAACTTTGGTGGGTTCATCCTTAAGAAATCTCTAAGTCATGCTTTCGCCGCATTCCAATTCTACAGTATATGCGCCACAACCTGCTGCTTGACCTGGGCGGTCAAGGCCTGCGCTAGCATCTGTATGGCTTCCAGGAATTCAGCATGGACAACTAGCTCCGGTGCATGGTGCTCCTGGAGTAGTAGGGCTTGTAGGTTCCCGTCCCCATTGCCATCCTTTTTTCCAATTCCATTTCCATTCCTTCTGCCGTTAACTCTGCAGGGAGGCATGATTCCGCAATCGTGAATAGCATGAGTTATAAGGATAGAGAGACATTTCACCGCACAACATAAATTATAAAAGAAGGTAACATTTCCTAAACGTCTCATAGCCTCCTCTACATAAGTGTGGCACGCTTCACACCCATGAAAAAGACTCTACTTAATGTGTCTTTCAGACACCTTAGGACACTTCAAACCTATTGGCATGATACCAAGTTTGTCACGACCCAAACATAGGTCCGGTTTGAGACACAAGACAAGGAGCCCCGAGAGACTCCAAGTCGACCCATGGAATGAACATACATCTAACTCAATCAAATAAAGTGGAAGACTTAACATCATAACATAGAGGAAGTCTAAGCATAATATACAATCCAACAATACACATGAGTCTGAAGCAAAATACAATCTATTGTCTGAAAAGCCTCTAATCTGATGAGTCGTTAGGACAAGACCCCAACTAACTCTCTAGGTTAGAAACTGAAAATATGCAAACATAACTGAATAAAAGAGGGGCCCTCGACAGATGAGGACTCACCAATAGGGATTGATGCTAACTCTGGAAGCTGGCTAGTGACGGAGCTAAGTTTGAAGATCGGATCCTGTATCATAAAATGATACAACATAGAATATACGGTCAGTACGTGGAATGTACCGAGTATACAAGGTAAGTAAAACCGCTTGAATAAGTAAAATCATTAAAAACATGCATAATATAAAAAATGATCAAAACAAGAGTCTGAGAGTAGGGCTTGCATGCTTTTTTCTAAAATCATGATCTGAATGTAACATAACATCATAACCTGATCGAATGACACAAAGCTAAAATATGATAATCACAAGTAAAACTGAACATTGGGTCAAACCTTCTTTAGAACATATATATATATATATATCATGAATGATAAACATGCATAATTGAAATCATGAGGAACAATGGGAGACTCATCATATAACTTACATACCATGATAGAGCTTACGTGGTCCCAACTATCACACTCAAGTGGGTAGAGCCATCCAAAGCCTTGTGAAGGCTAAGGACAATACCATAATATCTATAGCAATCTCGAGGACAATTCGGGGCAGAGGTTAGCTCACAAATAATTTCCCAAAGTATATATATGATATGTATAAACCTACGTTGGTGCGTAGTTCTGAGGAATAGGGTTGATCGACCCTTAGCCTACTCGGTACAATACGCTACTCCCAAAAAATATGCATATGCTCTCCATCATTTCTCAACGAAGCTTACAATCTTCTATTGACGAAGCTTAACAATCAAATACATATCGATCTGAAATCATATATGAGAAGCTTTAGCTCAAACTATACCACAAGCTGAACATAAAGGGGAGTCTTAACTCCAAAACCATGTGGTAAGCTTAATCGTGAAATCCTAAATCATATTTGAACATACGGGCATTGCCTAATAATTTAATCATTCTTGAAAATACTTAATTCACTTGAAAAAACATGGGTAACTTGAAAATATGCTTTTGATCAATAATATCTCATCATACTTGAACATTCATCATACATCTCAACTTTCATGAACTTCTTATAATTGAGTATTTAGATTTATAAAGCTTGAAAATACGATAATATTTGAAAACAATGTAAAACTTAGCCATGAATCATAATTTAATAGTAGAAACATATTTTGATCATACCCATGCAGAAAATTAGGAATTTCATGCATTGGGTTAAAACCCCATAGGATCAACATATGAATTTTCATGAGTTTTAGAGGGATTAGGCATGGGTGTGAACGAATTCACCTATTCATAACCCTACATACCTGATAGGATCTGATTCTACCAATTTTCTAATTGTTGAATGAAGATTAAAAGAAAAACTTGAAGAAGACCTAAACTTTATCACCTTCTAAACCTTTCAATTTTCATGCATGGATGTGAATGAGCCTAGAATAGATTTACCTTTGATAAAACATTTCATTTTGACCCAAAAACGATGTAGTTTAGGACCCTAGGACTTAGGAATTAGGAAATTACACTTAATGAAAAACCTGAGAATTCTGCACTACCAGTTACCACGACTAATCCCATGGATCGTACCTTGATACCACGACTCGTGGTATCCATCCGTTAAATCCCCTATTATTTCTTAGCCTCTCATATTCTAGTACGACGACTTGAAAAGATGGGTCATTACATCAAACAACAATCAATTGCATCCTCCTAGTACTTTCCCTATTGACCTGCATCTGGACTTCACACGAGTCAAACCGCGAATCATGCCTACTTCCAACGAGTCGTGGGTTCCATCCGTCACTTGACTGGATATTCCCTGCTCCTTCCCCAAAGGCACTTACCATGACCCATTTTTACTCACAACGAGTCATTCTATGACTCGTACCGTTCATCCTTGGCACCCTGGCGACAAACAACACCTACAACCTATTGCATCTTCCCATGAGTCGTACCATGGACCCGTTATCTCTGAGCCTATTTCTGCAGAACCTGACCATGAGTGTCCCAATAGATCGTTGAAACCTCCAACGACTCATACCACGAGTAGTTTTGAGATACATTTTCCATACTTCTGCCATTTTCCATTTTTAAATCTCGGGTCTAGTCTTGGGCACTTCCGGGGTATTACACGGGTCTTCAAATCAAGTTAAGGATTCATCAACCCCAGGTATGTAGGGTCATGATTGGGATATTTCTTCCTCCCTCATGCCCAATTTCATCTCAATCTCATGAATTCAAGTCTCCAATCATGATCTTATGAATTTCTAGGGTTAGACCTATTTTTGATAAAGAGTCTCATGGTCTTCTATGAATTCAATTCTCTTATGATTCAATCGATGATATATGATAGTGATTACATGTTTTCTACTAGAATATCTTATAAACCTATGATTTTCAAGTTATGATGATTTTATTCAATTATGCATGAATTTCATGAATCTCAAGCTTATGTATCGTGGTCGAATCAGCGACATTGTTTTCATGGCTAGATCAGGTATATCAAGTATGTTTATGATTTTCATGTTTTCAACTAGCCTATGCAAAATTAAGTATGTTTCATGATTATGACTATGAGCAATGTGCATGTTTTGGGAGTAGTATCTTGCACTGAGTAGGTCGGGATTCAGCACACCCAGGTCTCAAAACTATGTGCCATCGTTGGTAGATATTCATGTTTGGGGCCTTTCAAGAGAGTGTTCCCCTGCCCAGTGAGGCTCACGAGTGATATCACACCTTTATCATGTTTTCCCTAGCAAGGCTTAGGACGTCTCTACCAACTTGAATGAGATAGTTGGGCATCACGTTCTTATTCATGATGGTGTCAGTTATGAGAGTCTCCCACTATTCCTTGATTTTCTATGCATGTTCTTGTTCATGAATTATGCTTTTATGATTTATGATATTTTGGCTCAATATATGTTTTATGAGGTTTCACCTATGAAATTAGCCATGTATAGCTTCATGATTAAGTTTTGAAAACCTTGAGCCATTATACTCAGTTTATGATCAGAAACTCATGTTTTATCTTGCTCTGTACTCATGATTTTAGAATATCATTTTACTATCATGTTTTATTTATCTTATATACTCAGTATATTCAAAGTACAGATCACATACCTTTGCGCTATATCATCTCATGATATAGCTTTGGGTGATCAATCTCAGCCTCGATGTTAGCTTCACTTTCGCATAAGACTAGTCTAGCCCCAGCTTGAGTGAGTCCCTATGGTTTGAGGACTTCAATTTTGACATATATTCTTTCTTTTATGTCTTTTAGTTTTGAAATTTTGATAGAGCTAGTTGGGGGTGTTTTCCCATTTATAACACCCTAAAAGTCCCTATGATTAGACCCAAGGGTTGATTGCAAAAAAATAGGAAAATCTACACCAGGTCACAAAATGAGTCATCCAGTGACTCGTCAAGTTTCCTGATGAGTCATTTAGTGACCCGTTAAGTGGTGCAAATTTGGAGAAAAGGGTGTTTCCATAAGTCATAACGAGTGAGACAGTGACTCGTCCAGTTACCTAAACAGTCGTCAGGTGACTCATACGGTGTATGACAAGGTTGATTCAGAGAATCCCAAAGTGTGAGGGAATGATCTATTGGAGGAAGCAATGAGTTATTAGGTCTCCTGTCCTAACTATGATCAAAGAGTGGTTGAATTCCCCTCCCCCCCCCCAAACCAATGAGCCACTCGACGAGTCATTAGGGGTAGTAACAACTCGTCTTGTGACCTGTTAGGTGGAGTTCAACATTTGTTCATAATTTTTCCAATGGCAATGGTTGGTCCCAGCGAGTCGTGGTCTCAAACGAAAACTCGTTGCATGACCTGTTAGCCTAAACAAGCAGGTTTTCAAACATTTCTCCAGGGATATTTTCATAACTACCTGCTCTTTTAACTCTTAAATTACGTCATTTTAGGGTAATTATTAGGGGGATTCAGAGGAAATTAATGGTCTCTCTCCCTTATTTCTCACTTAGGCTCTCAAGAACATTACACAGAAGCTCTGGCACTCTCTCAAGTCAAGAACTTGGGTTCTATCTCTTCTCAGAACTTCAAGATTTTTCACAAAGATTCCTCTTCAAGTATGTGGGGTTTTAGCAAGGGTATTCTTTCCACCCTTTTGCCCAAGTATTTTTTAGGAACTCTCATTATTTTTTTTCCCTATAGGAATCATAAGTTAAGGTTCCAGACCGATTCTGATTTTCCTTGCATTTTAATAGTTTTCCCAATTTCCCCTGATTAATACTGTGTGAAATTGATGTTTTGAATTCATATTTATATATTTATTTATAGCTTGATATTAACATGATTTGGGTTGAATATTGCATGATTTAAAAGTTGATTATGAAGGTTATATCATCATTCTATTATCACTTGAGTATGAATCTAGCATAAATACATTAATCAAAAGTCAATATTTTCAACTTGTAGTATGCTCAGTATTTTCAGAAATATCACTCATCAGTTAGCAGGATTACCTGATTTTTTAGTATGATTCAGTTCATCAGGCCCTTTAGACTTTCAAGAAGTAGTACTTAGTCTTAGGACGTCAATTTTTAGCTATCAGTACAGTTAGACATAGTTAGGTTTTTAGTTGGGAATAGTACTTACCACCAAGCAGGCCAAGGTTTCAGCACACTCAGGTTCCCAAAACTATATGCCACCATAGGCTACTAGCTCAAATGGGCCCCAATTTAGTGATCACACAACCATGACTTTATACCCTTGCAAGTTATATTGGGTCCTATCAGTGGGGAGTATACATCAAACTCCACGTCTAGCTCACGTGATTATATGTCGGTTGATAGGTTTTCCTACATTTCAGTACTGTAATACCCCGAAAGTGCCCAAGACTAGTGTCACGACCCGAAAATAGACCCGGTTCATAGATACGGGACAAGGGACCTTGAGAGACCCCAAGTTGACCCATGGAATAAGCATTCAACTAATTCATTTAATAACATGAAGAAAGCATAATTATAAATTCAGTGGAAGTCTCATACAATGGCACATTAGAATAATATCCGAAGCTATACATACATAAGTATGAAAGCCTCTAGTCTAGACGTGTTAATGGGACAAGACCCCGACTAACTCCACAAATCCTGAAACTGAAATATGACATGAAGTTGAAAGTCTAGTCCTCGAAAGATGAGGACTCACCAATCACGTAGGTGCTAACTCTGATGAGCGACTATGAGCGAGGCTGAACCAGAGAACCAGATCCTACATCATAAAATGATGTAGCACAGACAGTATGCAATCAATACATGGAATGTACCTATCTAGCAAAGTAATTCTTTTAAAACATTCATACCATATCATAAGCTTTCAAGTATAAGTAGAAGGGCTACATGCATTCATTCAGAAATCGAAATCTTATCATGACATGACCATGCTTAGCTTTACGACATCAGGACTGACTCGAATGACTCAAAGCTAAACATAACATTTATATCAAAAGCTGAACATTGAGTCAAACCTTACATGTAAAACATGCATGCATAAGGTAATCATCATGTGTAATTAATATGCAAATCTGAATAATATAGATAGTGGGAGACTTGTCACTTAACTGACATACCACAATAGAGCTTACGTTGTCCCAACTATCACACTCAAGTGGGTAGAGTCGTCCATAACCTTACCAGGGCGATGGAAGATACCATGATATTGATACCAAGTTTAAGGGCCAATCGGGTCGGGATAGCTCACAAGGGAGGTCCCAATAATATAATAGTATCAACCTACGTTGGTGCGTAGTTCTGGGGCATAGAGTAATCGACCATTAACCCGCTCGGTGCTAGACTCTTCTCCCAAAAACATGCAATGCTCTACATCGTATATAACGAAGCTCAACATCGTCTATTGACGAAGCTCAACATCGTCTAATGACGAAGCTAAATATGAAATCATGCATAACTGAACATCTTATGAAACGAAGCTCAACATTGTCTATTGACAAAGCTCATTACTGAAATCATGCATAGACTCGGCATCATATGAAAATGAAGCTCAACATTGTCCTTTGACAAAGCTCAATAATAACACACATCTCAATTAGGAATTCATGCATATGAGAAGCTTTATTTTGAAACATACCACAAGCTCATTCATAGGAGGGTGCATCTACTACAAATCATATGGTAAGCTATATGTAGAAATATTTAACTCAACATACCACAAGCTAGAATTTATGAAAAATCGGGGAATACTTCATTTCAAACAATGTGGTAAGCTTATGTCGGGAAAATCATTATTTTAAATCAACATGTGGGCTTTGCCCAAAGCTTTATCATACTAGGATCTACTCATTTAATTTTGAAAACAACGTCATAATCATGGGTAGCTTTAGAAACATGCTTTTTATTGTTAAATCTCGACATCATCATGCATTCATCATCAGTCACTACCTTTATGAACTTCTCATCCATGGGCATTTTAGATTCATGATTTTTGGAAAAAAAAAATTGTATTGGAAACAATTTAGAATCTACCCAAGCTTTACAATTCATCAATATGAATGCAATCTAATCATACCCATGTATAGAAATTATAGGATTATGCAATTTGGGTAAAACCCCATACTTGATCATACACATTTCATCATATTTTGATATAAATTACGCATGGGTGTGGAAAGAAGACACCCATTTAAAACCCTACATACCTGGAATGAATGATTCTTGTCATGCCCCTCTTTGGGAGGCATAACTGGCACCTGGTGCCTACAAGGATCTGAACTGACTGAGTTGACTAGGCCTAAGAACTTCTGGTGTAGGGCTGGCACTAACTCTTACCTCAATAAACAATGGGCTATATCTCGGCTATAAATATAACCTCCGGCCGACACGGCCTTATAGCCACTTGTGAAAGAAAACAGCTAACCAAAATAAGCAATAACAGGGAAACCTATGCGGGCCGACAAGACCACCATGATATCTAGTTATGACTATAAAGTAAATCCAGAGTTACACAAAACTATGGCCAACAAGGTTGCTAATCTATCTGCTGAACAAGGCCCCACACGACCAATACATAAACTGAAGCACATATAGGCCCCACACGGCCAATATCAGCTAACCACAGGGAAATAGATACAATATGCAAGCCTCTAGGCATAATACAATGGTCGGGACAGGGCCCCGACCTACCTATAAATTGTACAGTCAAAAGGAGTAAACCTTCTATCTATAGGCTCCGAAGAAAGGAGCTAACTGTTCTGACGATGCTGGCTGAAAGTTACGAGGGACCTGCTCCTCATCTATCCATACCTGCAAGCAAGTAATGCATCTCCCAAGAAAGGGCTTCAGTACAATAGGTACTGAATATGTAAGGCGATAATTGTAAATAACTGAGTAGTAAAGATAAAGTTGAAATGACTGAAAGAAAGGGGACAGAAGTCATACCTGAATAGTTGGGTTTCTATTATCTAGTCTACCAATAACTAAAGCAAACAAGAACCTTACGTGGCCCCCATAAGCCGAAAGGTACAACTAGTATAGAACAACCCACTTGGGGCCCCCATAAGCCCTGCTGTGTACACGTCAGTCTATATACCCCTATTAAGTCATAATGGGTCATACTGGTAGCTATAGCCATTTTGCCAGTCCCCTGGATCTACAACTGAGCCGGCTCGGCTCTTGACTGTAGCTGTTTCTGAGTCCAGTGGACTCTTGATATCTGCACCCCCGGCACCAGGCTCGTCGAGGGTGTGGTGCCGATACGGCGTATGTGTAATAGTCCAGCCATAGAATGGACTCTATGAGGACCTGGGACCCCATCTTTGTCCCTCGCGGAAGGCATGCCACTCTTTTTGGAGCTACGTCATCTCTCCCCTGGCGGGCGTCGACACAGCTAGTGACCATATGGTTGGTCATGGAGGGCTATGTAGACAAATCAAATACCAACACAATGTAGAATACTAGTTTCAGCTAATAACAACAACTATTCATAATTACGTACTTCTGATTCTCTTGCTAGGATTTAGACCAAGTTATAATACCATAGGAACTAACTTGTCGAAGGAAACTGCCTTAACATACCTCTATTGACGGTTATTGATTAACTGGTGAGTTTCAACTCGTATTCAACTGCTCTTCTCAACTGCAATCGTATTATAGGAAGAATGAGGTTGATTTCAATACTAAATTCGGAGAAAATGATAACTTTATGTATAAATATTACTATATTTCAACTTGACGGATCACGATAAGAAACTCATAATTTCTCGGAAATCTAGAAGGGAGAAATTCTTACTTTAATCCTGTGATCATATTAACACTAGTTTGGAGCGATTCCAATAACTTTAGCTCCGCGGGGTGACAATTCGCCAGCCGAATTTCGTGAAACTGACTCCGTAGTAATGCTCCTCGCAGCTTTATACTTTGATACCCAAAGTTAATTTTAATCCGGGCTACGTTTTACGGCGTAAACGGATGGATAATATTGATTTCCATCGTGTTTTCCCTCTGTTGGCCGAGTGTATAAGTTGAAAATGAAATGCAATCAAAGGGGAAAACTTATATACACTTTAGGCAACGGACAAGGGTCTATGGCACTGACCCCAACGCGCTGAATATCAGGCGTTCCATGGTGGCTGTCGCGGAGGAGCTTGCTCCGTGCCACGTTGCCCCTCTAGGAAACTGGTCCGGCCTCCTCCCACCGGATCCCGTCTTCGTGCTCGTTCAACCTTTTGTAGGGCCCTTCCTCATATGTATTCAACTCTAAAATGCTTACCTAACGTACGAATAGGCCGACTAATTGTTAGAAACTTACGGGGTGTAACATCCTCTCCCCCTTAAGAACATTCGTCCTCGAATATTAACTTCTACTTGTATGAACCTTAACTTTGCAATTACTTATTTTGGAAAAAATTTCAGCAGAGTCTCCCCTGTAATATGGACTATCCAAAAATCCTAAAACACAGAAAAGACTAGTACAGGAACCTCATACAATACTATCACAACTTCTTGACAATAAGATCGGAGTCAACTGAGCTGTACACAACACATAATCATAAAGCAATAGTTGAACTACTAAAGGTACCTTAATTGCACATCCTGAGCAATGATTGGAACAAATGGGGATATCTGGATTTCATGTCGTCCTCAGCTTCCCAATTCATTTCCTCTCTATTCTTGTTCTTCCACAATACTTTATTAGAGGCAACATATTTTAGTTCTTAACCTGCGAACCTGCCGATCTAGTATAACTACTGGAACCTCTTCATATGATAATTCCTCAGTAACCTGGACGACCTCAACTGGAACAACTCGAGATGGATCCCCTATGCACTTTCGTAGCATCGACACATGCAAAACAAGATGAATGGATTCTAACTCTGAAGGCAAATCTAGCTCATATGCCACCTAACCTATTCTCTAGAGTATTCGATACGGCCCAATAAATATCTGGATGAGCTTAACCTTTTTGCCAAACCTCATCACGTCTTTCATCGGTGAGACTTTCAAAAATACCCAGTCACCTACACTAAACTCTAGGTTTCTACATCACATATCAGTGTAAGATTTCTAGAGGCTCTGATCTTTCAGCAGATGTTCTCTGATAAGCTTCACTTTCTCTTCTAGTTGATGAATTATATCTGGCCCAATTAACCCTGATTCTCCCACTTCAAACCAACCAACTGGGGACCTACATTTTTGACCATATAAAGCCTCATAAGGTGCCATTTGAATCGCTGAAGGGTAACTATTATTGTAGGAAAACTCAATGAGCGGAAAGTGTTCATCCCAGCTACCTCTAAAATCTAGCACACACGCTCATAACATATCCTCAAGCATTTGAATTGTACTTTCGGCCTGCCCAAACCTCTCTGTAAAAACTGCAAGAATCTAGCTGCGAATTGTGCTCCCTTGTCAGAAATTATAGATACTGGGACACCATGTAATCTGACTAATTCTCTTATATACAATTCAACGTAGTCCTCGGTTGAGAATGTAGCCCTGACTGGCAGAAAGTGGCCTGGCTTTATCAACCTATCAACGATGACCCAGATAGAATCAAATTTATGCCTGGTACGAGGTAACCCTGTCATAAAGTCCATATTAATCGCCTCCCATTTCCATATAGGCACTGTTATTTCTTGTGTCAGTCCATCAGTTTTCTGATGTTCGGCTTTCACCTGTTGGCAATTAGGACATTGAGCTACAAATTATTCTATCTACTTTTTCATTCCCCGCCACCAGTAAATCTCTTTTATATCATGATACATCTTTGTTGAACCTGGATGAAAAGAGTAACCGGAATAATGCACCTCACCCATAATTTGCTAGCGAAGTCCTACCACGTCTGGATCACAGAGGCAATCCCATATCTCAAAACTCCATCTTCAGTTACCTGGAAATCTGTAACTTCCCCTTGCTGAACCTTATCTCTGAGTTGGACCAGATTAAGTTCCTCGTACTGTCATTCTTTCACTTCCACAACTAACGAGGATACTGCCGCATTCTGAATGACTGCTCCACTGTCTCTTGAATATATTATACGGACGACCAAACTTGCTAACTGATGCAATTCTTAGGACAGTCCTTGTTGTCCTTGCTTCAGGTGTGCTAAAATCCCTCATAGACTTATGGCTAAGAGCATCTGCTACAACATTGGCTTTTCTTGGGTGATAAAAAATATTCATATCATAGTCTTTCAACAGCTCTAACCAGCGACACTACCGTAGGTTCAGTTTTTTCTGTGTGAAAATATATTGTAGGCTCTTATGATCAGTAAAAATATCTACATGCATGCCATACAAATAGTGCCTCCATATTTTCAAGGCATGAATCACCGCGGCTAATTCTACGTCATGGGTGGGGTAGTTCTTTTCATGCTTCTTCAACTGTCTGGAAGCGTAAGCAATTACTTTACCATGCTGCATCAGAACACATCCCAACCCGGCGCCTGAAGCATCGCAGTACACCGCATAAACCTCTGATCTTTTTGGCAAGGCTAATACCGGTGCCGAGGTCGGTCTGTTTTTTCAATTCCTAAAAACTCTGTTCACATGCTTCAGTCTAGTGAAATTTGACTGCTTTCTGAGTTAACTTGGTCAAAGGTGCTGCTAAGGTAGAAAATCCTTCCATGAACCTCCTATAATACCAGGCTAACTCCAGGAAACTACGTACCTCGGTCGGGGTGGTAGGTCTAGGCCATGTATTTACTGCTTCAGTTTTCTGCGAGTCCACCTGAATGCCAGCATCTGATGTAATGTGGCCCAAAAAGGCTACTGATTTCAGTCAGAATTCACATTTAGAAAACTTCACATACAACTGGCAATTCTTGAGAGTCTAGAGTATTGTTCGTAGGTGATCCTGGTGATCTACCTTTGAACGGGAATATACCAGAATATCATCAATAAATACTATCACAAACAGGTCCAGATACGGCCTGAAGATGTTGTTCATCAAGTCCATGAACACCGCCAGAGCATTCGTTAGTCCAAAAGACATGACTAGGAATGCAAAATATCTATGCCTGGTCCTGAAAGCGGTTTTTGGAATATCCCTCTCACGAACCCGGACCTGATGGTACCCTAACCTTAAGTCAATTTTGGAGAAATATTTCTCCCCCTGTAACAGATCAAACAAATCATCTATTCTGCAAAGCGGGTACTTATTCTTGATAGTGACTTTCTTTAGCTGCCGATAATCTATATACATACAGAGAGAGCCATCCTTCTTTCTCACAAATAGGACTGGTGCTCCCCACGGGGAAGTACTCAGCCTGATGAAGCCCTTATCTAGAAAATATTTCAACTATTCCTTCAACTCTCTGAGCTCAGTAAGATCCAGTCGGTACGGAGGAATAGATATGGGCTGAGTATCGGGTAATAAATCAATTGCAACATCAATTTCCCATTCAGGGGGAATGTAAGGTAGCTCATCTAGAAATACATCTGAAAATTCATTGACTACTGGAATGGAATGAAGAGTCGAAGATTCTGCTTGAACATCCTAAACTCTAACAATATGATAAATGCATCCCTTTGCTATCAATTTTCTCAGCCAAATATAGGAACTAAACCTACCTTTTGGTGTAGCCGCACTACCTTTCCACTCCTGTAGCCTCCCCAGGAAAGTGGAATCAGACAATCTTGGTCGAACATTCTACATTGGCATAACATGGAGCTAGCCAATCTATACCCATAATTGCATTAAAATCAACCAACTCTAATTCTACCAAATCTGCTAAAGTCTGGTGACCAACGACCTCTACTGTACACCCTCGATAAACCCTTTTAGCTATAATGGAATTAACGATGGAAGTAGACACTGAAAAAGGTAGCCAAAGAAATTCCGGTGCAATACCAAACTTCTGAGCCACTAACGGGGTAACATAAGATAAAGTGGAACCTAGGTCTATCAAAGAATATACAGAATGAGAGAAAATATCCAGCATTCCTGTCACAACATCCTGCAACGACTCTAACTTCTGTCGCCTCGGTAAAGCATATGTACGATCTGGAACGGTACCTGAACTGGAGGCCCCTGACCTACCTCGACATCTGGTGGCTGGAGCTGAGGGCCTGCGCGCTGCTAGAGATGCTGGGGCACGTGACCCTACTGAATATCTGTCCTTCCAGTCCCCATCACTCTGACCTTGAGCCGGATAGTACTTTATCCGATGACCCTCTTGTCCACATGCATAGCAGGTCGTAGAACCATACTTGCATGCCGCAGAATGACGTCGGCTGCAAATAGGACAACGTGGTACAGTAAATCTGCTCTGCTCCAACCCCCTCTGCTGTTGTGATCCTGCTGACCGTGAACTCTCATGGGGCCCTGGCTGTCCCCGACAACCCAACTTGCTCCCCTGCTGCTGTTGTGGAGGTAGGGGTCTAGGTGGTCTGTTTGATAATCGTGGTCTGGGTCCAGCCTGGGACTCTGTCTGCATATCACTAGGTCTATTCCTACGGCTCTGCTCCTAACTTTCCCTCTCTCTCCCTCGCTGCCGCTGCCGGAACCCCTCAATATTTTGGGCGAATGCCTGTACACGAGCAATATTCATGTCCTCTCACAAAGTTGCTGTGATATAAGTCTTCACATATTTTGTATTCAACCCCATGATAAACTGATGTACCCTGGCTGGCATGGTATCCACAAAAGCCGGTGCATATCAGGTCAAGGAATCAAACCTCATAGCATATTCTCAAACATTCATCGAACCCTGCTCCAAATGCAAAAATTGATCTACCCTGGCCTGGCGGATCTCCCGTGGCAGATAATTGTCTAAGAAGGCCTCGGAGAAACTGGGCCAAGTCGGAGGGGGAACATCTCTACCTCGGGACCTTTCCCAGCTCTCGTACCATAATACCGCAATATCCCGCAACTGAAATACTGCTAACTCCACTGGTTCTTCGGGAGTGTCATGCATTACCCTAAAAATTCACTGCAACTAGTCTAGAAAATCCTGAGGGTCCTCATCCCGATCTGTCCATGTGAATTGCGGGGGACTCAGTGCAAGGAACTCTCGGACCCTCGAGCTACCAGGCCTTCTTGAAGATTCTACAACTACCGGTACTACGGGCTGACGCTGTGTGGCCATCATCTGAGCTAACATAACAACAACACTCCTAACCTCCTGATTTGATGGTACTAGTATAGAGACTACTGGAGGCGGTGCCGTCACGTTTACCGCTCCGAGCGGCTCCTGACATGGTGAAGAGTGCTGGGGAGATCGAGATAAGGCCTCTCTATCGCCCTCAGATCGAGCTGACTCTGGTTGAGGCACCTTGCTAGTGCCCTCTCCCGTTGCTACATCCAACCTCCTACTAGTCGTAGGGTGTCACGGGTCTACCATTTCTCTGTATATAAAAGAATATGGTAAGCTTAGGGAGTCAACCCTATACTGTACAACTCTATAGCACGACTGGATAAGAAGAAAGAGTAACCATCCTATCATGCCTCGCAGCCTCCTGCCTATAGTATGTGGTGCACAACACATCCATAGATAAGACTCTACTTAGCACGGCTTGCAAACTCCTTGGGATATGACCTGCTCTAATACGAAGTTTGTCACGCCCCTCCTTGGGAGGCATGACTGGCACCTGGTGCCTACTAGGATCTGAACTGACTGAGCTGACTGGTCCTAAGAACTTCTGGTGCACGCCTGACACTGACTCTTACCTCAAGAAAACAACGGGCTATATCTCGGCTGTAAATACAACCTCCGACCGACAAGTCCTTATAGCCACTTGTGAAAGAAAATAGCTAACCAGAACAAGCAATAACAGGGAATCCTATGCAGGCCAACAAGAACACCAAGATGTCTAGTTATGACTATAAAGTAAATCAAGAGCTACACCAAACTATGGCTGACAAGGCCGCTAATCTATCAGCTGAACAAGGCCCTACACGGCCAGCATATTAACTGAAGAATATAAAGGCCACACACGGCCAATATCAGCTAACCACAGGGAAATAGATACATCTGCAACCCTCTAGGAATAATACGATGGTCGGGATAGGGCCCATACCTACCCATAAACTATACAGTCAAAAGGGGTAAACCTTCTATCTACAGGCTCCGGAAGAAAGGAGCTAACTGTTCTGATGATGCTGGCTGAAAGTTACAGGGGACCTGCTCCTCGTCTATCTGTACCTACAGGCAAGTAATGCAGCGCCCCAGAAAGGGCATAAGTACAATAGGTACTGAATATGTAAGGCGATAACTGTAAATAACTTAGTAGTAAAGATAAAGCTGAAATGACTGAAAGAAAGGGGACAAAAGTCATACTTGAATAGCTGGGTTTCTATTATCTAGTCTACCAATAACTAATGCAAACAAGAACCTTACCTGGCCCCCATAAGCCGGAAGGTACAACCAATACAGAACAACCCACCTGGGGACCCTATAAGCCCCGGTGAGTACACGTCAATCTATATACCCTTATCAAGTCATAACGGGTCATACTGGTAGCTATAGCCATCCTGCCAGTCCCTTGGGTCTGCAACTGAGGCCGTTCGGCTCCTGACTGTAGCTGTGTCTGAGTCCAATGGAATCCTGATATTTGCACCCTGGCACCAGGCTCGTCAGGGGTGTGGTACCGATATGACGTATGTACAATAGTCCAGCCATGGAATGGACTCTATGAGGAACTGGGAACCCATCTTCGTCCCTCGCGGACAGCATGCCGTTCTTTCTAGAGCGACGTCATCTCGCCCCTAGCGGGCGTCGACACAGCTAGTAACCCTGGGTTTGGTCACGGAGGGCTATGTAGACAAATTAAATCCCAACACAAAGTAGAATACTAGTCTCAGCTAATAACAACAACTATTCATGATTACGAACTTCTGATTCTCTTACTGGGATTTAGACCGAGTTATAACATTAGGAACTAACTTTTCGAAGGAAACTGCCTTAACATACCTCAATTGCCGGCTACTGATTAACTGGTGAGTTTCAACTCGTATTCAACTGCTCTTCTCAACTGCAATCATATTATAGGAAGAATGAGGCTGATTTTAATACTAAATTCAGAGAAAATGATAACATTATGTATTAATATTACTATATTTCAACATGATGGATCATGATTGCAAACTCATAATTTCTCGGGAATCTTAATGGGAGAAATGCTTACTTGAAGCCTTTGATCATATTAACACTAGTTTGGAGCAGTTCCAATAACTTTAGCTCGACGGGACGACGATTCGCCGAGCGAATTTTGCGAAACTAACTCTGTAGTAATGCTCCTCGCAGCTTTATACTTCGATACCCAAAGTTAATTTGAATTCAGGAAGCGTTTTACGCTGTAAACTGATGGATAATATTGATTTCCCTCGTGTTTTCCCTCTGTTGGCTGAGTATATAAGGTTAAAATGAAATGCAATCAAAGGGAAAACTTATATATACTTGAGGCGGTGAACAGGGGTCCGTGGCACGGACCCCAACACACCGAATATCGGGCGTGCCACGGTGGCTGTCGTAGAGGAGCTTGCTCTGTTCCACGTTGCCCCTCTGGGCAACTGGTTCGGCCTCCTCCCATGCGATCCCGTCTTCGAGCTCATTCGACCTTTCCCCGGGCCCTTCCTCATACGTATTCAACTCTAAAATTCTTACCTAACATACGAATAGGCCGAGTAAATGTTAGAAACTTATGGGGTGTACCAATTCTACTACCTCACTGATTGCCCAACAGAAATTGGAAGAAAATCCCTTGGAAAAGCTCTTGATCACCTCCTAAAATTAATAAACTTGCATGCATGGAAGGAATACACTTAGAATAGGTTTTCCCCTACTAAAATCCTCCAAAACGAGCCTTAAACGACGTAGTATAGGCCCCTAGAACTTAGGAAATGACATAAATAACCATACTAAATTCGCAGAAAATTGATCGCTGGGCCAAACAACGAACGACCCAATGGGTCATTGGAGGATACCATGACCCGCGCTATCTGTTTATGCCAAGCACTGATCCAGCCATCCCTCGAATTCATACCACGAGTAGGCAAGATGACTTGTCTTTAGATACCACGGGCAATTCCTTCGATCATTGTCTCCTCTTCTGAAATTTCTGAATTCCTTCACAACGAGCCTCACCACGATTTGTTGTACCTTACAACAGGTCGTGGTTTCCATCCGTCGCTTCCACTATAAAAGTTCACTTCCTTACCACGACTTCGGACAACAGATCGTTCTTACAAGCAATGAGTCATTATAATACTCATTGTTCATGCTTCCACTAGGCCTAACCCCTTTCCACGACTGCTCACAACTGCTCGTGGTTACTTACCACAAGTCGTTGTTCCTCCCGTTCTTCAACTTTTCCCCAACTTTGAGCAGTTTTGAATTTTAAATTCCTAGATCTACTCTAAGGCACTCCCGGGGTATTACAATATCTTCCCTTTGGGAACATTCTTCCTTGAATGTTGGAAACAAGCAGAAAATAGAAACATACAATTTACCATATACAAAACTAATCTTTTTCACCGAAACTGACGAAATGACTACCTCCGATTCAAAACACACAGCTGAACTGAACTCACCAATCATCCACACATCCACATACATAAAAGAAACTTGTGCACATAATTTAAACATGAAGACTAAATAGAGTCTGAGTGAAAAACGGATACCTCAAACTTAAATTGAGCCAGTAGGGAACAGGTATGAGTATCTAGCCATCACATCTGTTTTGGCTTCCCATGTAGCTCCTTTAACATGATGATTTCTCCATAATACTTTAACTAAAGCTTCTTATTTGTTCCTTAGCTTACGGATTTGACGATCTAATATTTCAACAGGTTCTTCTTCATAACTGAGACTGTCTTGTACCCCAATGCTGTCCATTGGGACTACTAAAGCTAGATCACCCAAACACTTTTACAGAAGTGACACATGAAACACAGGATGAACGGAAGATAACTTTGAGTGAAAATCCAAATCATACGCCACCTTACTAACTCTCCTCACAACCTGGTAGGGACCAACATAGTGGGGACTGAGTTTACATTTTTTTTCAAACCGCATCACTCCCTTCATGGTAGATACCTTTAGAAATACCCAATCGTCCACCTCAAACTCCAAATCTCTTCTCCTCACATCAGCATATGATTTTTGACGACTCTAAGTGGTCTTTAGCCTTTCCTTTATCAACTGAACCTTTACCATGGCCTCATGAACCAAATCAGGTCCTATCATGGATGCCTCACCGACCTCAAACCATCCGATGGGCGATCTACACCACTGCCCGCAAAGAGCCTCGAACGGTGCCATTTGGATATTGGAGTGATAGTTGTTGTTGTAAGAAAACTCGATAAAGGAAAATGATCATCCCAACTACCCTTAATGTCCATCACACAAGCTCTCAACCCTTAAAGTGACAAGTTGGAATTTCGCAAGAGGAGGCTGAACCGCGCTGTACAGAGGGCAAAGTGGCACGGAGCTGGGACCTCCGCGTCAGCCAATGCGGCACGGAGCCAAAACGGTGCGTTGGCAAACATGCCATATTGCCATGTATTTTGCTGCAAGTATATATAGCCCTTCACCCTTTAACTTTATATCATTTCCACATATAGATCGACTAGAAACAGAGGGTGGACGAAGGGTTCATATAATTTTCTTCTGATTACACCTCCAAACGCCGTCCAAATCCAAATTAACTTCGGGTATCGAAGTATAAAGCTGCAGGGAACATTTCTATGGAGTTAGTTTCGTGAAATTCGCCTGACGAATCATCGTCCCGCCGAGCCAAAGTGATTGGAATTGCTCCAAACTAGTGTTAATACAATCCCATGCTTAAAGTACGTATTCCTCCCTTCTAGATCCCCGAGAAATTACTCTCAGATTCTGTCAACCCTATGCCTCAGAACTACGCGCCAACATAGGTTCTGTCAACCCTACCCAGAATGGGCCTTGAGCTTGATATCGATATAATGGTAGCGTCCTTAGCCCTAGAAAGGTTTTGGAGGGCTCTACCCACTTGAGTGTGATAATTGGGACCACTTAGGCTCTATCGTGGTAATGTCGGTTATATGACGAATCTCCCATGGTTCCTCATGATTTCAGTTATGCATGTTTATCATTCATGATGTATATATATGTTCTAAAGCAGGTTTGACCCAATGTCCAGTTTCACTTCTGATTATCATATTTCAGCTTTGGGTCATTCAATTCAGTTATGTTGTTTAGTTATGTTCAGATCATGATTTCAGAAATTGCATGCAAGCCCTACTCTCAGATTCTTATCTTAATTGTTTTTTACATTATGCATGTTTTAAATGATTTTACTTATTTAAGTTGTTTTACTTACCTTGCATACTCAGTACATTCCAAGTACTAACTGCCTACTCGATGCTAAATCGTTTTATGATACAGGCTCCGATCGTCAAACCCAGCCCCGTCACTAGCCAGCTTTCGGAGTTAGCATCCAGTCTCAATTGGTGAGTCCTCATCTCCCGAGGACCATTTTTTATCAGATATCTTTGTACTTTTAGTTTTCAAACTTGTCAAGTTAGTTGGGGGTGCTATCCCATCAACCATCAGATATGTTAAAGGCTTTCATACTGTATGTAGTAATCAGCTTGTTATGTATTATATGAATTTTGGTTTGAGGTTATGTTATGACTAGACTTCCATCATGTTCATTATGTTAAGTCTTTCGCTTTATTGATCAGGTTAGATGTATGTTCATGCCATGGGTCGACTTGGAGTCTCTCGAGGCTCCTTATCCCGTGTCTCGATCCGGTCCTATGTTCGTGTCATGACAAGTGTAATTAGAGTTCTCAGTCTAGTCCAGTCTATCATACTTCAAGATATGTTTATGACTCTAATTTGGTTTATCAGTTTTTATAGTATTCTCATATATGCCAGGCTATTTGTTGTATTTAGGATTCTTGATAGAGTTTTTGCATGTTATTTTAGTTCAGTATATGAGTTATCAGAATATGTATGTTTATTTACATCTCACATACTTAGCACATTCCAAGTACTTATCGCATGCTCCCTATATGCTATATCATTTTATGACATAGGCTCAGGTACCCAACCTCAACATCGCAGCTAATTTCTCCTAGCGATTCCTAGCAATTATAGTGGTGAGTCCTCATCTTTCGAGGAACGAAGTCTTCATTTCCAATTATTGTCATTTTTAATTTTGCAGACATTAGAGTTATCTGGGGGGTGTTCCTAGCAATTCATCAGTTTTCTTTTAGAAGGCTTTCAGACAGAGTATGTTCGTTTCAGCTCGAATTTCGATGTTTGATTGAAATTTCAGTATCTTATCATATGTTTTTTATTTATAAATGTACGTGGTTATTCCTTTATAAATAACTCCTCTTAAGATTCTTTTGTGGTTCAGTCTTCATGGAGTTATGCGAAGTCATGGGTTAGGTTGGGGTCATTCGTGGTTTTAAGTATCGTGTCGTGTCCAAGGTACAAACTTAGGTCATGACACATCGGCTCATCTATGATTAGAGGCTTTTCATACAACTATTTGTAGATAATCAGTGATGAGGACTTGTAGTCCCATTTATGCTTTATGGGATTCCAGATTTCCGCTTATATTAGTTATGCTCATGTTCTATTTTCGATTAGTATGCTCAAGAATGTTCTATGCATGTGCCATGGGTTAGCTTGGAGCCATTCGTGGTTCTAAGTCCCGTGTCGTGGTCCAGGGTCCATGCTCAGGTCGTGACAATTCATGGTAATCAAATGCACGTATTCTATGGAAATCATCTATGTACTCACCTAGCATAATGTCTAGTAAAGCATCTGAGCCTTATCGACCAGCTAAGGTATCTTGAGTTAACACTAGTGTGGCATATATATTCAACAATCTAAGCTACTATCACATCTTCAACTTATAAATAGTTGGTCCAACTACTTTCATTCTAACATATACATAACCCTGAAGGATTTAAGCATGTCACTAAAGGAGTGCTAATGGTCCTCCTTAGGACTTGATCTTATAAGCATTTGATGAATCGTACTGAAGAGCTTTTGGACTTAGAAGTCGACTTATTCTTCTAGAAATCTATATTGGGAGGTGTCATTTATCATATATATAACTAGTCAGTCCATAACTATATAATCATAGGAGTAATCCCCTCCCCTTTGTGTCTAGCTTAGATAGACCAGGGTTGATACAAGCGCAACTATAACTATTGAGGGCACATAAATTCTGCAGGCCTTTCTTTTGTATCCAACTATAAATCCACAAAAACAAACTCACCGAGCTATCCTAATCCTAAGTCCGAGTCTCTATATGAATGGTATTTAAGAGCTTGAAGATGCATTTTTAGAAATATTGGTATTAGCCCTTTTTCCTGATCAAAAGATGCCTTTAATAGGCAGAATCTATAGGACAATTAAGTAGAGTGTGAATCAAAAGTAACTTCTTATAACTTAGGTTTATCACACGATCTAGACCATGAAAGAAGGTCATAACTCCAAAATTCCCAAGTAGCTCCCCCATTATAAATGTGGTGCACAATACATCCATAAGTGAGACTCTAATAGACACAGCTTCATAGACTCCCTAGGATACTTCAACCTAGTGCTCTCATACAAAATTTGTGAAGCCCCTAGCCCAGCAGAGGCAAACAAGGATCTGTACGAGCACCTGCTATAGAAACAAGCTATAACATATAGAGGGATGTATACATATAAGTAGTGGAACAAATATTGGGGTCAACATATATATACTATAGGGCCCACTGTACAAAATTGTACAACAGATAATTATATATGTTTAATGATCCTCTATCACAACCCGAACATAGACTCGAATCAAGACACGGTTAAGGAACCCCAAGAGGCTCCAAGTCAACCCATGGCATGAACATAACAACTAAGAGCATACGATAAGCATATATCGATATAATAAAATATGCTTGAGCGTAAGTCTACATATATAACAATCTAAAACAGAGTCAACAATGACAAGCTGATTTCTACATAATGTCTTAATAGCCTCTACATAATTGATGAGCTGATGGGACAACATCTCCAACTAGCTCGACAAAAGTCTATAACTGAAAGAGCATAACTATAGATAATTGAATGTCCTCAAAGGATAAGGAATCACCAACACTGGTTAGACAGGTCTGAGAGGCGAGCAGGACTAATGATGCAACTGAGATATCATGAAACTATACAGTATAGAGTATGTGGCCAGTACTTGAAATGTACCGAGTATGCAAGGTAAGTAAAATGGACAGTTAAAAATACATAAGATTTCATAAGAATAGGATAGCATGATCATAAATTAAGTATCATAATGTAAACATAAGGGCTAAAGGTTTTCAAACCATTCGTAAACCAATCATAATCATAATCATAAGAGAAAACTTATAAAACATAACTTCACCCAAAGTAACATAAGGATAACCATGAAAAATCATGAGGAACAATGGGAGGACTCATCATAACTTACACCATCATGATAGAGCTTACATGATTCCCCAACTATCTCGCTCAAGTGGGAAGAGCCGTCCCAGGCTTTCCAGCCAAGGGACGTGAATTATGTGATATCACGGGGACCCACTAACATTTGTATAAATATACCTATGATGGCACGTAGTTCTAAGACCACTGGGTTTACCTGAATACTGGGTCTACTCGGTGCTAGACACTTCTCTCAAAAACATGCACATGAGACTCATATCTTAATCATAAATCATTCATGAAGTTCATGGCCAATTACATCATAACATACTTGATCATACTTGAAATACATGATTTGCCATGAATAAAGGCCCATGAGTCGGTCAAGAGTCATAAATCCATAAATCATGAAATCCATGCATACTTGTAAAACATGTATATACTTGATATTCATAAATCCATGATGAGAACTTGAAGAGAATTCATAACATAAATCATAAATCATAATTGGGCTAAAGAAAATGAAGATAATGATGGAGTCATAACTTGACCTTTCATAAAGAACACATAATTGGACGTAATTTAATTAAAGTTCAAATCTATAAATTTATAGCCAAAATATTTATAAAAAATACCCATATATCATAAAACATGATTTGATAAATGAAGAGAATTCACCCAAAGATAGATCATAGAGAATTTCAAAAGAATTGGGATAAACCTCATAAGATCATGAAGCTTGAATCTAGAATTGAAATCCATGGAATTGAGAAGAATATGGAGCATGAGAGTGAAAGGAACTCTCATTCATAGCCTTACATACCTGGGTAATTCTAATTTACACGTACTCTTGAAAGCCCACAGGAAATCGGAGAGAAATTGAGAAAATTCTTCAAGTTTGATCTCCAAGGAAAATCTCTAAGTTGCATGCATGGAGTGGAAACGCTTAGAATAGGTTTAACACCCTTAAAATCCTGCTACCTGAGCTTAAAGTGACGTAGTTTAGGACCTTAGGGCTTGGGAATTACAAAAATACCCTTAATAGAAAATCTAGAATTTCTACACAGCCAGTGACAATGAGGCCTACAACGGTTCGTTCTTTGCTCCAACGGGTCGTTTCCTTACTCATGGTTTTGCTCCATTTTCCAGACTTAGGTCTATTACCATGACTGGACAGGAGGAGTCGTTACTAGCCCCAATGACTCATCGTTTCCATCCGTTGTCACCAATGCTCACTTCCTGGGAATCCTCCAAATGGAGACATACCACGACTCGTTGTCTCATATAGCGGATCATACCATGACTCGTGCCGGCCACCTTGACAAGGACCACCCTCACAACGACCTCCTTACCACGACCCATTATATCAACCAATAGGTCGTCCTTAGACCCATTACTCCCAAGTCTACTTCTGCAGACCCTCACTACGAGTGCCTCTAACAGTTCATTAGACCCACCAACTACCCATACCACGACGTTCTGAGAAAACAACTCATATTTTTCTGCTTTTTCCATTTCAAATCCCAATTCTAGTCTTAGGAACTTTTGGGGTATTACAATATCTCCCCGTTTGAAATATTCATCCTCAAATGTGAATGAACATATTGAAAAGTTGGGGTAAAATACTGACATCTCACATATTGAACATTTAACGCTGAAAACTAACGGAGTGACTGACTCCAGACTAGAATATATAGCTGAACTGAATTGATGAATCACATATACATGCATTGACATGAGAGAAACTAAAGCTCATGAGCTGAACATGAAATTGAATAGAGTACTAGGGAGGAAATCGGTACCTCAAGCTGAAACTGAGCCGAAAGGGAATAGATGCGGGTATTTAGCCATCACGTCTTCTTAGGCATCCCACGTAGCTCCCTCAACATGTTGATTCCTCCACAAAACCTTTATTGAGGAAACTTTTTTGTTTCTTAGCTTCCGAACCTGGTGATCAAAATTTTCACCAGAACTTCCTCAGAGCTGAGGCTATCCTTTACGCCCACAATCTCCATCGGAACAACTAATGTTGGATCACCCATGCACTTCTTCAAAAGTGACACATGAAACATCAGATGCACTGAAGACAATTCTGAGGGAAACTCCAACTTATATGCTACCTTACCAACCCATCTCACAATCTGGTATGGGCCAACATAACGGGGACCGAGTTTACCTTTATTTCCGAATCTCATCATTCCCTTCATGGGAGATACCTAAACACTTAATCATCAACTTCAAACTCAAGTTCTCTCCTTCTCACATCCGCATAGGACTTTTGACGACTCTGAGCTGTCTTCAACCTTTCTCTTATAAGATGAACCTTATACATAGCCTCATGGACTGAATCTGGTCCTATCAACGCAGCTTCACCAACTTCGAACCAACCAATAGGCGATCTATATCTCCACCCATAAAGAGCCTCAAACAGAGCCATTTGTATACAGGAATGGTAGCTATTGTTATATGCAAATTCAATGAGAGGTAAATGATCATCCCAAATACCCTTGAAATCAATCACACATGCTCTCAACATATCCTCAAGAGTCTGAAAGGTCCGTCCTCCTAACCATCCATTTGCAGTTGAAAAGCTGTACTGAGCTTAACCTGAATAACAAGCCCCTTCTAAAACGATCTCCAAAACTTAGAGGTAAACTAAGTACCCCTATCTGATATAATGGACAAGGGAACTCCATGCAACTGAAATAACTCCCAAATGTATAATTTGGCATTATCCTCGATTGAATCGGTAGTTTTAACCAGTAGGAAATGAGATGCCTTAGTCAACCTTTCTACAACCACCCAAATAGAGTCATACTGTCATCGAGTGCGAGGCAACCATGTAATGAAGTCCATATTGATCTCCTCCCACTTCTAAGTAGGGATACTAGTATCTTGGAGCACACATCCAGGTCTTTGATGTTCCACTTTCACCCGTTGACAATTCGGACACTTAGCCACAAACTCTGTTATGTCCTTCTTCATGCCACTCCACCAATAGATTTCCCGTAGGTCATGGTATATCTTGGTGGCACCTGGATGTATAGAATATCTAGAACCATGAGCCTCGTGCAACAACCGATCTCTCAAATCATCAACACCTGAAACACACAAATGATACTGATATCGTAGTACCCCATCTCCCCCTTGGGAGAAGACCTCCACCTTCTGATTCTGAATGGCTTCCTTCAAATTTACTAAAATAAGATCCTCGTCTTTTCTAGCTTTGAACTCAGTTACCAAGGAAGATTCTGATCCATTTTGAAGAACAACACCACCATATGTCGAGTCAACGAGACGAACTCCTAATTGTGCAAGCGAATGCACCTCCTTTACTAACTTTTTCCTCTACTCATCTATATAGGGTACAATCTCCATAGAAAGCCTTCTAAGAGCGTCTGCCACCACATTAGCCTTGTCTGGATGATAAAGGACACTCATATCATATTCTTTCAATAGCTCCAATTACCTCCTCTGACGTAGATTCGGATCCTTTTGGGTAAACACATGTTGTAGGCTTTTGTGGTCCGTAAACACATCCATGTGGACCCCATATAGTTAGTGTCTACAAATATTCAAGGAAATACTACTGTCGCCAACTCAAAGTTATGAGTCAGATGGTTCTCTTCGTGGACTTTCAGTTGCCTGGAAGCATAAACTATAACCTTACGGTGCTGCATTAGTACACAACCAAGATCGATCCTCGAAGTGTCACATATACCACGAACCCATCAGTACCCTCAAGCAGGATAAACAGTAGTGTTGAGTTGAGTCGAGTCTTCAACTCTTAGAAGTTGTTCTCTCAAGCCTCCGACCATTGAAACCTCACTTTCTTCTAGGTCAACTTAGTTTATGGTGTTGCGATGGATGAAAACCCCTATACAAACCTTTGGTAGTAACTAGCTAAACCCAAGAAACTCCTGATATTCGAAGGACTAACTGGTGTAGGACAATTCTTCAAAGCTTCTATCTTCTAAGAGTCTACATGTACACCCTCACTTGACACGACACGACCCAAAAATGCCACTGAGTTTAACCAAAACTCACATTTGCTGAACTTAGCATACAATTGGCGATCCTTAAGAGTCTGTATCACCACACTTAAATGAGCGACATGCTCCTCCTCTCTCCGAGAGTATATGAGAATATCATTTATGAACACAATCATGAACATATCCAATTATGGCTTGAACACCCTATTCATCAAATCCATAAAAGTTGTAGGAGCATTCATTAGTCCAAAAGACATAATTACAAACTCATAATAACCATACTGAGTCCTGAAGGGTGTCTTCAGAATGTCGCTCTCTCGAACCCTGAGCTGATGGTATCTAAATCTAAGCTCTATCTTTGAGAAACACTAAGCACCTTGAAGCTAGTCAAACAAATCATCAATATTGTGGAGGGGATACCTGTTCTTGATGGTAACCTTGTTCAATTGCCGATAGTCAATGCATATTCGCAAGGAATCATCTTTCTTTTAGGACAAAGAGAATTGGTGTAGCCTACGGGGATTTTCTAGGTCTGATGAAACCCTTGTCTAAGAGATCCTTCAACTGCTCATTCAATTTCTTTAGCTCAGCTGAAGCCATTCTGTAAGGAGGAATAGATATAGGCTGCATATCGGGAAGAAGGTCAATACCAAAATCAATCTCTCACTTGGGAGGAATTCCCGAAAAATCATCTGGGAAACACTTCTGGATATTCGCACACTATAGGGACTAACTAAATTGTCGGGGTTTCGGATGTAACATCCTTAACCCTAACTAAATGATATACGCAACCCTTAGAAATCATCTTTCTAGCCTTAAGGTAGGAAATGAAATGACCTATAGGTACAACTGAGCTACCCTTCAACTCTAAGACTGGCTCACCCAAAAATCAAAACTCTATCGCATGGGTTCTATAATTTACTAAGGCATAACATTCATGTAACCAATCCGTGCCAAAGATAACATCAAAATCCATCATGGCTAGCTCTACTAAATATGCTGTGGTGACTTTCTGAAGGACTGCGATAGGGCAATTTCTATATACCCATCAAGCTATAACTGAATCACCTCCGGAGTAGAGACTGAGAAGGGTTCTGTAGGATTTCGATACTGACTCTAAAACTACTATCAAGATAGGTCGTCACAAAAGATAAAGTATCCCCTGGATCTAACAATGCATATACATCAAAGTAGAATACTCGTAACATACCGGTGACTACATCTGGTGAAGTCTCCTACTCCTGTCAGGATGCAAGGGCATAAAACCTGTTGTAGCGCTGGCCACCACCTGAACTGGAGGATGCACCATGCTTAGCTAGGGATGCTTTTGAACTAGTAGCCTGAGCACGGCCTCTACTATCACCCTGTCTAGCTAAGGGATACTCCCAGCACATGTGGCCAGATCTACCAAACCCAAAACAGATATCTGATCCCATCAAGCACTCTCTTATATGACTCTTGCCATACTTTCCGCTGGCTGAAAAAGTACGCTCTGTCTACATGCTTCTCTAGCCCCTCGAACCTGAGGCTCTTCTTCTCTTATCACCTCACGGTCTAGATGGGGCACTGGTCGATGATAGTATTAGAGCTAATGAGCTATGATGAGACTACTGGTGATGTCCGCCTCCCGATCTCTTCTAAGAGAACTAATAACTGTCTATCCTGGCCCTCTTGGCCTCCCTCTCTCTCAGATGCACCGCCTCCATTTGCTGGGTGTATAAAACCAATAGAGAAAAGTCAATGTCCTGATGAAGCATAGCGGTCCTACAATACTTGACCAGGTAGTCCGCTACTTCATGCACAAACTTGCTCACCAGAGCTCTCTGATCAGCCACTAGCTCTGATGCATACTTGGACAAACGTGTGAACTCCAAAGCATACTCCTGGACTATCATATTACCTTGCCTTAGGTTCACACACTCAGCTGCTTTAATCTCCCTCATCTCACGAGGGAAGAACTAATCTAGAAATGTGGTATGGAACTCATCCCAACTAATGGGGCCCGCTCCAAATTTTTGGATATCCTTTCATTGACTGAACCAGATATGCGCAACCCCTTTCAACTGATACGAGGCTAAATCTGTGCACTCCTCCCCAGTCACCCCCATGATCTGGGTGATCTTCAGAACTTCATCAATAAACTCATGCATATATCTGAATTTCTGTGTGTTCTCTAACATTCAAGGATGAATGTTCTCAAGGGGGAGATATTTTTATACCCCGGAAACCCAAAGATTAGACCCGAGTGTTAAAACAGAGAAAAAGTTGAAATTTTACAGCAGACTCAGAACAAGTCGTGAGGAGATTTGTGAGGACAACCCAAGAGTCGTGACGTGACTCATGGGGAAGGCCCAGGTATTTAATGAGAAGGAGGGAAGAAATGAGACCCCACAAGCAAGACCACGACTCATGGTCAGGCCCCATGAGTCGTTGGGTCAGCCGTGGGGGGGAGGGAAATTAGGAAAAAGAAAGAATAAGGGCAATAGACTTGACAGAAAGTCCCCACGAGTCATGGTCAGTCCCCATGATTTGTGGGGTGAGTCACTAGAGAGCTTAGAGTAAAATTTTGATGAGGCAAGGCAGTGTATATCACGGACGGTGACCGCGAGTCATGGTCACCCATAAAGAATCGTTAGGTGACCCATGACGAGCCCACAAGAATTGATGAGCAATACACAAAACGGACAACATCACGAGTCGTTCCCCCGAGCGATGAGTCGTTAGGTCAGCCGTTAATACCACCTGGCAGTTATTTTCTGTGAATTTACTAAGGGTTTTTACGTAATTTCTCAGATCCTAAAGCCTAAACTATGACGGTTTGAGTTATGAATAGTTTTTTTAAAGGGGTTAAGTTCACTCTAGGCCTTATTTATTCATGCATGCAAGGTAGACAACTTTTAGAGGGTGATCAAGCTTTTGTTCCTCAATTTCCTTTTGGGCATTCAAAGAAGTGTTAAGAATCAGCTAGCAACAGGTATGTAAGGTTATGAATGGGTGATTTCTTTCACACCCATGCCCAATCCCTCTCTGAAGTATGAAATTCCTATATCTAATCTATGGAGTTTTAACCCAAATGCATGTAACTTCTATACATGGGTATGAATTGATTATGAGTCTACTATCGAAATATGAAGCATGGGCAAATTTTATAATGCTTTCAGTTTAAAATCATGATTCTAGTCTAATGAATTAAAAGCCCATGGAATAGATGTTCATGAAAGATGAGATTTGTGATGAATATATGATAATGATGAGATATCATGACAAAAAGCATGATTTGAAGCTACCTATGTTTACAATTAAGATTTCGATGAGAATTGGGTATTTCTATGTATAATAAAGCTTTGGGCTATGGCCACATGTTAAGTATGAATGATGATTTTCCCGAATTAAGCTTACCACATTGTTTTAGAGCAAAGACTCCCCATTTATATTTTTAACTTGTGGTATGTTGGAGTTAAAGTTTTCTTCTATGTATAGCTTACCACATGGTTTTGGAGCGAAGGCTCCCAATTATGTTTTCATTTTGTGGTATGTCTAGAGCTAAAGCTTCTCATATGGATTATTTCATACTTGAGATGTATTTGATCATTGAGCTTCATTACAAAATGATGTAGAGCATATGCATGTTTTTGAGAGTAATGTCTAGCACCGAGCAGGCTACAGGTCGATCACCCTGTGCCTCAGAACTACGCACCAACGTAGGTTTATACATTATGACTTTGGGACCTCCCTTGTGAGCTTCCCCTGCAAGAATGGGCCTTCAGCTTGATATCGATATCATGGTATCGTCCCTAGCCCTGGCAAGGCTTTGGACGGCTCTACCCACTTGAGTATGATAGTTGAGACCACGTAAGCTCTATCGTGGTATGTCGGTTAAAACACGAGTCTCCCATTGTTCCTTATGATTTTAGATATGCATATTCATTACTTATGAGATTTATGTAAATGCATGTTCTAAAGTAGGTTTGACTAAACGTTCAGTTTTACTTATAAATGTCAGAATTGTTATGATGTTATGAAGTTATGTAATGTCATGTTATGAAGAGATCATGATTTCAGAAAGAATGCATGCAAGCCCTACTCTAAGATTCTTAATGTTTACGATTTACTTAATGTATTGTCTTTAAATGATTTTCTTTATTTTAGCGTTGGTACATTCTACGTACTGATCGCATACTCTATGTTGTATCGTTTCATGATACAGGACCCAGCTCTTAGGTTTAGCCTCGCTTGTAGTCAGCTTATCAGATCTAACTTTCATGTTGTGGGTGAGTCCTCATCTCCCGAGGACTAGGCTATTCAGTTTTCATATATGTATTTTAGTTTCAGTTTTGTTCAGTTAGTTGGGGTCTTGTCCCATCAACTCATCATGTTTAGAGGCTATTCAGATATATGCATGTATTCAGCTTCTAATTTTTTATTTTGATTCTATGTTCAAATTAGACTTCCACAATGAGTATTTTATTAATTATTCAGTTTTAGTATTGAGATTAGATGTATGCTTATGACATGGGTGGACTTGGGGTCTCTCGGGGGCTCCTTGTCTCGTATTGCAATCTGGGCCTCCGTTCAGATCATGAAAAAACTTGGTATCAGAGCAAAAGGTTTAAAGTGTCCTAGGGTGTCTAAAAGCCGCGTTATGTAGAGTCTTTTAAATGGGTGTGAAGCGATCCACACTAATGACGAAGAGGCTACGAGATATTTGGGAAAATGTTCCCTTTTTTCATGATTTATGTCGTGCGATGAAAAGTATTTCTATCCTTCTAATTCGTGCTATTCGCGATCGCAGAGACATGGCTCCCCAAAGAATGAATGGTAAGAGAAATAGGAATGATGAAGGCCATGAGGATGGCAACGGTATGGGCACCAACAAGCCCTACTAGTTCAGGAGCACCAGGCACCGGAGCTAGTTGCTCACGCTGAGTTCCAGGATGTTATTCAGATTCTTGTGGAAGCCTTGACCGCTCAGGTCAATCAGCAGGCGATTGTGTATGTTCTGCAATATGGCAATGTAGCAGCGGCTTGAGTCAGAGACTTCTTGAGGATGAACCCACCGAAGTTCCTTGGGTCCAAGGTAGATGAGGACTTGCATGAGTTCATAGATTAGATTGTCAAGATCACCCAAGTCATGGAGGTGAATGGGGTTGAGTACGCGGAGTTGGCCTCTTACCAGTTGAAAGGGGTCGCACATATCTAGTTTCTTCAATGGAAGGGTAGCAAGGTCACCGGAGCAGGTCCGGTCACTTGGGAAGAGTAGCATGTTGCATTTCTAGATCGGTTCTTCCCTCATGAAATGTAGGAGCTAAAGGTAGCTGAGTTCGTAAATCTGAAGCAAGGAAGGATGACGGTGCAAGAGTATGCTATTGAGTTCACTCGCTTGTCAAAATATACCCCAGAGTTAGTGGTTGATCAGACGGCGCGGGTGAGCCGATTTATTCATGGCGTGGCAAGTTATTTGGAAAAAGATTGCAGGACTGCAATGCTTCATTAGGATATGGACTTTCCTCATATAGTGTTGTACACCCAACAGATGGAGGTGGCTCATTCGAGAGAGAGGGAGGCCATGAGGGCTAGGACGATGACCACAATTTTCTCAGCCGAGGTCTGGTGGTGGGCACCGAATGTAGACCCACCAGAGATCATCATCCCCGACATCTTTGGCACTGAGTGTGCCATCCATTCCTAGATATGATCAGAGAGGGAGAGCATCAGGATCGAGGGGTCAGAGAAGCAGACCCGCAGATTCTAGCATCTTAGCTTGTCATAGATGTAGTCGGGGGAACTCAAGATAGTGCTTGGCAGGTTCAGGTGCTTGTTTCGGGTGTGGGCAGCCCAGACACATGCTTAGAGATTGTCCAGCTACGAGACAAGATTAGGTTGGGGGCCGAGGCCTAGCTTCTAGCTCAACAGCCCTCCCGCACACTTAGCACATCAGGGGGCAGCGCCAGAACAGATTCTATGCTTTAGTATCCCGTCAGGAGCAGGAGGTCTCCCTGGATGTGGTCACTGGTATGCGAGTTTTTCATATTGATGTTTATGCTTTGCGAGATCCGGGGGCTACCTTGTCTTTTGAGACACCTTACGTGGCTTGTAGCTTTGAAGTCAGTCCCGAAGTCTTATCAGAACCCTTTTATGTTTCTACTCTAGTAGGTGACTCAGTTATAGCTAGAAAGGTGTATAGAGGTTGCCCAGTCTCAGTCCTTCAGAAGGTCACCTTAGCAGATTTGATAGAGTTATCCATGACCGATTTTGATGTTATTCTCGGCATGGATTGGCTATTTGCATGCTATGCTTCAGTTAATTGTAGGACCCGGTCAGTAGAGTTCAGATTTTTGGGTGAGCCAATCATAGAATGGAAGGGTAGTTCAGTTGTGCCTGTAGGTCGTTTCATTTCCTACCTTAAGGCCAGAAAGATGATTTCTAAAGGTTGTGTGTACCATCTAGTTAGGGTTAAGTATGTTGAGTTCGAGACCCCGACTATCCAGTCAGTTCAAGTAGTACGTGAGTATCCGGAGGTCTTCCCTGATGATTTGCCAGGTGTTCCCCCCTAGAGGGAGATTGACTTTGATATTGACCTTTTTCCCAACATGCAGCCTACATTTATTCCTCCCTATAGAATATCTCTAACCAAGTTAAAAGAGTTGAAAGAGAAGTTGAAGGACTTGTTATATAAGGGTTTCATTAGACCGAGCAAGTCTCCTTGGGGTGCACCAGTCTTATTTGTCCGAAAGAAGGATGGTTCCCTTCGCATGTGCATTGATTATCAACAATTGAACAAAATCACTATCAAGAACAGGTATCCTCTACCCAGGATTGATGATTTATTAGACCAGCATCAGGGTTCCAAGTGTTTCTGAAAGATAGATCTCAGGTCCGAGTATCATCGCTTAGAGTTCGGGAGAGTGACATCCCGAAGACAACCTTCAGGACGCGGTATGGTCATTATGAGTTTATAGTTATGTATTTTGGACTAACGAATGCTCCTGCAACTTTTATGGAATTGATGAATAGGGTGTTCAAGTGGTACCTGGACATGTTTGTGATTGTGTTTATTGACGGCATCTTGATCTACTCTCGGAGCAAGGATGAGCATGCCGCTGATTTGAGAGTAGTGCTTCAGACTCTAAAGGATCGTCAATTATATGCCAAATTCAGCAAGTGTGAGTTTTGGTTAAACTCCGTAGCCTTTTTGGGCCATGTGGTATCAAGTGAGGGCATAAAGGTAGATTCTCAGAAAATCGAGGTGATTAAGAATTGGCCTAGACCGGTGAATCCTTCAGATATTCGGAGCTTTTTGGGTTTAGCTGGCTACTATCGGATATTTTTTGAAGGTTTCTCATCTATTGTGGCACCCTTGACCAAATTGACCCAAAAGAAGGTGAGATTCCAATGGTCGGAGGCTTGTGAGAAGAGCTTCCAAGAGTTGAAGACCCGACTTTACTACAGCACTGGTGTTGACCCTACCTGAGGGTACTGATGGATTCATGGGGTATTTTGATGCTTCAGGGAACAGACTTAGGTGTATGTTGATTCATAATGGGAAAGTGATAGCATATGCTTCTAGACAGTTGAAAGTCCATAAGAATAATTACCCGAGCCATGATCTTGAATTGGCTGCGGTGGTGTTTGCATTGAAGATATGGTGACATTACTTGTATGGGGTCCAGATGGATGTGTTTACGGACCATAAGAGCTTATAGTATGTGTTCACGCAGAAATATCTCAATCTTCGACAAAGGAGGTGGTTGGAACTACTCAAAGACTATGATATGAGTGTCCTTTACCATCGGGGTAAGGCTAATATGGTAGAGGACGCACTTAATAGACTCTCTATGGAGAGTGTGTCCCGTGTGGATGAAGGGAAAAAGGAGTTGGTAAGGGATGTTCATTGACTCGCAAGGTTAGGAGTTAGGTTGGTTGACTAGATTGATTGCAGTGTTGTGGTTCGGAACAGATTAGAATTGTCCTTGGTGGCTGATGTGAAAGCTAGGCAAGATGAGGACCCAATTTTGGTAAAGTTGAAGGAAGCCGTTCAAAATCAGAAGGTAGAAGTCTTCTCCCAAGGGGGAGATGGTGTGCTTCGGTACCAGGGTTGCTTATGTGTTCCAAATTTTGATGATTTGAGGAGCCGGATGTTGCATGAGGTCATGGGTCTAGGTATTCTATCCATCCAGGTGCCAATAAGATGTACCGTGACCTACGGAAAATCTATTGGTTTAATGGAATGAAAAAGGATATTGTAGAATTTGCAGCCAAGTGTCCTAACTATCAGCACATAAAGGTTGAGCATTAGCGACCAAGAGGCATACTTAAGGATATCAGCATCCCTACTTGGAAGTGGGAAGAAATTAATATGGATTCATCACAAGTTTACCTCGTACTCTTCAACAACATGATTCCATTTGGGTTGTGGTAGATAGGTTGACCAAGGCTGCTCATTTTCTATAGGTTAAAACCACGAATTCGGCTGAGGACTATGCCAAACAGTATATCTAGGTGTTGGTCCGATTGCATGGAGTGAGCTTACATTTCATATCAAGGTACTCAATTTACCTCTTAGTTTTGGAAGTCATTTAAAAAAGGATTAGGTACGCAGATTAAGCTCAGCATAGCTTTTCACCTGGAAATGGATGGTCAAGCGGGGCGGACAATCCAAACCCTCGAGGACATGTTGAGAGCATGCGTAATTGACTTTAGAGGTAGCTTGGATGAGCATTTTCCACTTATTAAGTTTGCCTACACTAACAACTATAACTTTAGTATTCAGATGGTGCCTTTCGAGGGTCTACAGGAGGAGCTGTAGATCGCCCATCAAATGGTTTGAGGTTGCTGAGGCGGCAATGATAGGGACGGATTTGGTTCATGAAACAATGGAGAAGGTTCAGTTGATAAGAGACAGGTTGAAAACTACCCAGAGTCGCCAAAAGTCTTATGCGGACATGAGAAGAAGAGAGTTAGAATTTGAAGTCGATGACTGGGTATTTCTGAGGGTGTCTCCCATGAAGGGAGTGATGCGATTTGGAAAGAAAGGGAAACTTAGTCCTCATTATGTTGGCCCTTATCAGATTGTGAGAGAAGTTTACAAGGTGGCATATGAATTGGAGATTCCTTCAGAGTTATCTTTCGTGCATCCAGTTTTTCATGTATCGCTTTTGAAGAAGTGTTTGGGTGATCCAACTTTAGCTGTCCTAGTGGATAGTGTTGGTGTAAAGGATAGCCTTAGCTATGAGGAGGTTCCGGTGGAAATACTGAATCGACAGGTTCGAAGGCTAAGGAACAAGGAAGTAGCTTCAGTTAAAGTGTTATGGAGGAATCAGCATGCTGAAGGAGCTACGTGGTAAGCCGAAGTGGATATGATGGATAGATACCCATGTTTATTCTCTACCAGTCAGTTCTGACTTTGTTACACCCCGTAAGTTTCTAGTATTTAGTCGGCCTATTCATATGTTGCTTAAGAGTTTTAGAGTGTCATACGTACAAGGAACGGGCCCGGGGAAAGGCTGAACGAGTGCCAAGTTGGGATTTCGTGACAAGAGGCCGAACCAAGCTGCCAAGAGGGGCAAAGTGGCGCGGAGCAGAATCAGCGCGTTAACCAACGTGGCATGGAGCAGAATCAGCGCGTTGGCCAATGTGCCACATGTCTTTATATGCTGCTTCAAGTATATATAGGCCTCACCCTTATATTTCATGTTATTTTTCATATATAACATGGCCAGCAGAGAAAGAGGACGAGGGGGAATTATAATTTTCATCCGATTACGCTGCTAAACGCAGTCGAAATCCAAATTAACTTTGGGTATCGAAGTATAAGGCTGCAGGGAGCATTTCTATGGAGTTAGTTTCGTGAAATTCGTCCGGCGGATTGTCGTCCCGCCGAGCCAAAGTTGTTGGAATTGCTCCAAACTAGTGTCAATACGATCCCAGGCTTAAAGTAAGCATTTCTCCCTTCTAGACTTTTGAAAAATAGCGAGGTTTCGACCGTGTTCCGTAAAGTCGGAATATAGTTAATATTTATATATAAAGTTTTTCTTTTTGCCGAATTTAGTGTTAAAACTAGTCCTATCTTTCCAGTAACACGATTTCAGTTGAGAAGGGCAGTTGAACACAAGTCGAAACTCGCTAGTTAATCGGTAAACAACGATCGAGGTATGTTAAGGCATTTTCTTTTGGCAAGTTAGTGTCATCAGCATAGTAATCCAGTATGAATCCCAGTAAAGTATGTCAGGAGTATGTTACCATGTTTAGTTGTCGTTGTCAGTTGAGACTCATAAATTGTATTGTTTTGGGCTGGATTATACCTGTATAACTTCCGTGACCACCCCAGGGTTAGTAGCTATGTTGACTCGCCCACCAGGGGCGAGGATACGTCGCTCTACAAAGCGGCAAGCCGTCCCCAAGGGACGAAGATGGGGATCCAGATCCTCATATTTGCTATGGTTGGCCTTATACACACCCCTGCCGAGTGCTTACGCCCGGGGTGTAGATATAAAGAGTCCTCCAGACTCAGGCACATCTATAGTCAAGGGCCGAGCGGGCCCAGTTGAAGACCCAGGGGACCGGCAGGACGCTTATAGCTACTAATTGTCTCACTATGACCTAGATAGGGGGTATATAGATTGAGGTGTACTCACTAGGGCTAATGGGGGCCCAGGTGAGTTGTTCTGTGCTGATTGTACCTTTCGGCTTATGGGGGCCAAGTAAGGTTTATGTTTGCTTTAGTTATTAATAGTTAAACAGTAGGACACCTCGTTTGTCAGGTATGACCCCTACCTTCCATATCAAAGTAATGTTTAGTCCTAATTTCACTACTTCAGTCATCTTCAGTCCGTTTTCTTTACTTCAGTCATTGTTAGTTCTATTCCTTACTTTCAGTTATTTAATGTTATTGCTTTACATACTCAGCACCTGTGGTACTGACGCCCTCTTTTGGGGCACTGCATTACTTGCCTGCAGGTGCAGATAGACGAGGAGCAGGTCCCTCGTAGTCCCAGTCAGCCGTACAGAGCAATCAACTCCTTTCTTCCGCAGCCTGTGTGATAGAGGTTTATTTCTTTTCTTTGTACAGTATGGGTAGGTCGGGGCCTTGTGCCGACCATCTTATTATTCCTAGAGGCTTGCAGATTGCATTAGTTCCCCGTGGTTAGATGATATCGGCCGTCTTGGGCCCATATGTATTTTAGACTATGTGTGTTTGCGTGTGGGGCCCTATTTAGCTGTTGATTGGTCGCCTTGTAGGTCATACCTCAGTTTAGCATCGGCTTTTACTTTCCAGATATAACTAGATATCATGGTGGCCTTGTCAGCCCGTATAGGACTCCCTATGTTTGTTTGTCTCTGCTTAGCTATTTATTTTGGCAGGTGGATATAGGCCTTGTCGGCCGGGGGTTGTATTTACAGCCGCTATATAGCCTGTTGTTTTCTCGATTCTAGAGTTAGAGTCAGCCCTGCACCAAAAGTGCTTAGGCTCAGTCAGCTCAACAGTTCAGGTCCTAGTAGGGAACCTGGTGCCAGTCATGCCTCCCAAGGTAGGGCGTGACAGATTTGGTATCAGAGAAGGTCGTATCCCAGGGAGTCTGCAAGCCGTGCTAAGTAGGGTCTTGTCTATGAATGTGTTGTGCACCACATACTATAGGCAGGAGGCTTCAAGGCATGATAAGATGGTTACTCTTTCTTCTTATTCAGTCATGCTATAGAGCGGTACAGTATAGGGTTGAGTCCCTAAGCTCATTATACTCTTTTGCTTGCAGAGAAAAGTGGGACCAGCGACACCCTATGACAGGCAGGAGGCAGATGTTGCAACGAGAGAGGGCACCAGCAGGGTGCCTCAACCTCGATCAGAATCAGCCCGACCTGGGGAAGATACGGAAGTATCATATTGACCTCCCCAGCAGTCTCCACCACGTCAGGAGCCGCTTGGGACGGCCAGTGTGATGGCACCACCTCCGGCAGCTTCTATACCCGTACCATCCAACCAGGAGGTCAGGAGCACAGTGGTTATGCTAGCACAGATGATGGCTGCTCTGTGCAAGTCTGTGCCATTTATAGTTGTAGAGCCATTTGGAGGGCCTGTAGTTCGAGGGTACGAGAGTTCCTAGCACTAAGTTCCCCGCAATTCACAGGGACAGATCAGACCGAGGACCCTCAGGATTTCTTAGACAAGATGCAGAGGATTTTTAGGGTGATGCGTGCTACACCCACAGAGTAAGTTGATTTGGCAGTATTCCGACTATGGGACATCGTCGTACTGTGATATGAGAGTTGGGAGAGGTCCCGAGGGAGAGATGTTTCCCCTTCGACCTGACCCATCTTCTCAGAGGCTTTCTTGGATCATTACCTACTATGGGAGATTCGAAAGGCCTGGGTTGATCAGTTCCTACACTTGGAGCAGGGGTCAATGAGTGTCCAGGAATATACCATGCGGTTTGATTCCTTGGCTCGATATGTGCCAGGCTTTGTGGACACAATGCCAGCCAGGGTACACCACTTTATTATGGGGCTGAACCCAGAATATGTTGAGATCTGCATCACAGCCACACTGCGAGAGGATATGGATATCGCCCGTGTGTAGGCTTTTACTCAGAATATTGAGGGTATCAGACAGCAGCAACGGGAGATTAGGAGGACAAGTCAGGAGAAGCGCCATAGGGACAGACCGGACTAATTACAGGAGGAGTCCCGGGGAGGACCTAGGCCACCGCTATCTGATAGGCCGCCTAGACCCCCACCTCCACCGCAGTGGCAGAGGAGCAGGTCTAGTAGCCGAGGGCAGCCAGAGCCCGGCGAAGGGTCGCAAGCAGTAGTTTAGAGTAGTAGAGGAGGGTGGAGTAGAGTGGGTTTACAATACCACTTTTCCCTATTTGCAGTCGACGCCACTCTGGAGCATGCAGGTATGGCTCCACATCATGCTACATTTATGGACAGGAGGGTCATCAGATGAGGAATTGTCCAACTAGGGGTCAGGATGACCGGGATCGACAGCGTATGTCCTCGGCAGGATCACGAGCTCCAGCATCCCCGGCAGGGGGTAGGCCCTCAGTTTTAACTGGCAGAGGCCGAGGTAGATTAGGGGCCTCCAGTTCAGTTGTCGGCCCGGATCGTACTTATGCACTACCTGGGCGACAGGAGTTAGAGTCATCACCAGATGTTGTTACAGGTATGCTGAACATTTGCTCTCATCCTGCTTATGTGTCGATAGATCAAGGATCCACCTTGTCCTATGTTACACCGCTAGTGGCTCGGAAGTTTAGTGTTGTGCCGAAATTGCTTCGGCGACCCATCTAAGTGTCTACACCCATTGGTGACTCTATTATAGCCGGAAGGATCTATCGGGGGTGTACAGTACAGGTTGCCAGTCGTCAGACTACGACAGATTTGATAGAATTAGAAATGGTTGATTTTGATGCCATTATGGGTATGGATTGGGTAGCTCCATGCTATGCCAATGTCGAATATTGGACAAAGATTGTCCGATTCCACTATCTAGGGGAGGCAGTAGTGGAGTGGAAAGGTAGAATAGCCATGCCAAAAGGTAGGTTTATTTCCTATCTTCAGGCAAGAAAATTGATAGCAAAAGGGTGCATTTATCATAATATCAGAGTTCAGGATGTTCTGGCAGAGCATTCGACCCTTCAGTCTATTCAAGTGGTTATTGAATTTCCCAACGTATTTCCAGATGAGCTTCCTGGTATTCCCCCAAAAAGGGAAATTGATTTTGCCATCGATTTATTACCAAGAACTCAGCCTATATCTATTCCTCCATATCGGATGGCTCCTGCTGAACTCAGAGAACTAAAGGAACAATTGAAGGATTTCTAGACAAAGGCTTTATCAGGCCATGTACCTCACCATGGGGTGCGCCAGTTCCATTTGTGAGGAAGAAGGACGGCTCCCTCGTATGTGTATAGATTATAGGCAACTGAATAAAGTCACTATCAAGAATAAGTACCCGCTTCCAGAATAGACGACTTGTTTGATAAGCTACAGGGAGCGAGGTATTTTTAAAAGATTGACTTAAGATCAGGATATCATCAGGTTTGGGTTCATGAAAGAGATATTCCAAAGACTTCCATCAGGACCAGATACAGACACTTTAAATTTGTAGTCATGTCCTTCAGACTAACAAATGCCCCAGAGTGTTCATGGACCTGATGAACAACAATTTCAGACCATACCTTGACTTATTCGTGATAGTATTTATCGATGATATTCTGGTGTATTCCCGCTCATAGGCAGATCACCAGGATCATCTACGGAAAGTGCTCCAGATTCTCAGAGATCGACAGCTATGTGCAAAATTTTCTAAATGTGAATTATGGCTGAATTCAGTAGCCTTCTTGGGCCATATTGTCTTAGATGCTGGTATACAGGTAGATAGGCAGAAGATAGAGGCAGTGAAAACATGTCCTATACCTACGACTCCGACCGAGGTACGTAGTTTCCTGGGGTTAGTCGGATATTACAGAAGGTTCGTGGAGGTATTTTCCACTTTAGCAGCACCTTTAACCAAACTGACGCAGAAGACAGCAACATTCCATTGGACTGAGGCATGTGAGCAAAGCTTTTAGGAACTGAAAGACAGATTGATATCAGCACCGATGCTAGCATTGCCAGAATGAACAGAGGGTTATGCAGTATATTGTGAAGCTTCGGGTGTTGGGTTAGGATGTGTTTTCATATAACATGGTAAGTTCATTGCCTATTTTTCCAGGCAGCTGAGGAAACATGAGAAGAACTACCCCACCCATGACCTGGAGTTAGCCGCGGTAATTCATGCCTTGAAAATATGAAGACATTACCTGTATGGCGTCCACGTAGATATTTTCACTAATCACAAAAGCCTGCAGTATATTTTCACCCAGAAAGAGTTGAATTTGCTGCAGCGTCGCTGGTTGAAGCTGTTAAAGGATTATGATGTGAATATTTTATATCACGCAGGAAGGGCCAATGTTGTAGCAGATGCCCTTATCCGCAAATCCTTGGGAATCCTGGCATATTTACAGCCCGAGCAGCAAGAATTAGCACGAGAATTACATCAGCTAGCCAGTTTAGCCGTTCGTATATTAGAATCAGGAGACAATGGAGCGGTAATCTAGAATACCGCAGTATCATCATTGGTGGTGGAAGTGAAGGAACGACAGTATGAAGATACTATCCTGGTTCAACTAAGAAATAGGGACCAGCGAGGGGAAGTGACGGATTTCCAAGTAACCGAGGATGGAGTTTTGAGATATACGTATCGCCTCTGTGTTCCAGATGTGGTAGGGCTTCGCCAGCAAATTATGGGTGAGGTACACTACGCCTGTTACTCTCTCCATCCAGGTTAGACAAAGATGTACCATGATGTAAAAGAGATTTACTGGTGGCCGGGAATGAAAAAGGGGATAGTATAATTCGTAGCTCAATGTCCCAACTGCCAACAGGCAAAAGCTGAACATCAGAAACCTGGGGGACTGATACAGGATATAGCCGTGCCTTTATGGAATTGGGAGGCAGTTAATATGGATTTCGTAGTAGGGTTACCTCATACCAGGCATAAATATGATTCTATCTGTGTAATTGTTGACAAGTTGATAAAATCAGCTCACTTTCTTCCAGTAAGGGCTACCTTTTCAGCCGAAGATTATGCTGAGTTGTATATTAGAGAAATAGTCCGATTGCATGGTGTTTTATTGTCAATTATCTCTGACTGAGGGGCGCAGTTTACGGCTAAGTTTTGGAAATCCTTTCAGAGGGGCCAGGGGACACAGGTTAACCTGAGCACAGCCTTCCATCCTCAGACAGACGAGCAGGCAGAACATACAATTCAGATGCTCGAGGATACTTTACAAGCGTGTGTGCTAGATTTTAGAGGCATTTCGAAGTTCTTACTTACTTTAAAGGGTAATCTAGAAATAAATGAGTCACTTTTATTTTCATAATTAATCGATTTATATGATAAAAGATCATATCTATAACATTTTTGAAAATTATCTTTTTGGTTTGATAATGAATAGAGTTTAGAATCATTTACTTTTTTGTAATGAATTAATTGGTCTTTTTCATATGAATTCCATTTGTTTAAATTTCGATTTTTATTTTGAGCCATACAACTTTGATTAACCCTAGTTCGCCATTTTTTTGGCATTAATCTAGACCATCTAATCTAAGATAAATCGTATTGATAATGCCATCTTAACCAGTTTTTCCATTGATTGATTCTATAACTCTGAAGTTTCTTATCTTTTAAGTCAGAATGAAATATTCCTAGTGTTCTAAAATAGTCCTTTATTTTAGTCTTAAGTAAAAAAGACATTCTGTTATATTGAAGAACAGATCTAAATTTAGACAAATTAATAACTTGGGTTTGTGACAATTTGTAAAATACATATGTTTGTGACAAGTATGATAAATAAATAAAAAATATGTGAATTTTTTATAGTCGAAATAAAGTAAATTTTTTTTATTAATTTTTTCTTGATTTATTTCATTATTGTAAATGTATTTATCAATCAATTTGTTTGTTGATTCAAGAAAGAGGTGTGTATTAATTCTGGGAATATTAATGATAGATAAAAATAGATCGATGTATAATCTTTGAATGAATAATTTTTTAAAATTATGGAATTTCTGTATTAATCGAGTATTTCTTCTTTTTAATATTTGGAAAATATTTTTGGGGGATTCGAATTTTTTAATATTTTTTATTTTATTAGGACTAATGTCTATTTCTGGACTTACTTTCTTTTTCTCTTTTGTAATTCTTTCTATTTGGTTTTTGATTGTACTTGTTCTATCAGTCAACTCCTTCATTTTAGTTTCTATCGGTGAAGAATTTGGACAATTTCCATATTCAATTTGACTAAATGATTCGTTAATTATCTGATTACTAATTAGAGAATCTTTGTCTTTTTTCGTTTCATTCGATTTAGATATTTCTTTGAATCTAAATAATACACTTGGATGTATTTTTGAAAGTTCTTTTATTATTCTTTTTAGAAATAGAATA